>OX637471.1:2356716-12356716 GCA_951800055.1 Cenopis cana
ATGGTAACTTCTTGATGATTAAGACCTTAACTAATAATAACGAGTTAAACACAGTTAAATCTTGCAAAGTATCATATAATCCATCATAAATTGTGCAGGTAATAGGGACTTAATATTCATATCTAGTTCTTTTAGAGGAACTTTCGTCATCATCAGGCCTCTCTTCAGCCGGCAAAACTTTCATGCGTACTCCGCAAACCTCAGCTCCATGCAAAGTCTTTATAGCCTCATCCGCTGCTTCTACCGTTGCATACCGGGCATACCCAACAGTTTTATTTGGCAATGTGTACACATTAATAAGGTCCCCGAACCTACAGAATATGTCTCGCAAAACACTCAAAGGTGGCGGTTGCGGTTTGCATATCAAAAAGCATCTCTTCACGACTTTGCTGTCAATGTCAGCTAACTTTTGAGTAGGTGGCAGTTTCACACTGCAGTAGTTCAAATCTGTGCTGTCAGGAATGCATTGGTCGGACACTCCTGCTGTGGCCATCTTGATCAATTTAGAGGCTTCTGCGATCGCCTCGGCTAGCTGCGCCAAGTCAGGAGAACTGGAGCTGGCTGCTTGTATGGCATTCTTAAGATTACTCACAGCATCGGGTATGTCGCTGAACTTTTGTTCGTGTAGTTCAAATTTTGAGTTGTGCGGCTTAACAAATATCTTCAAACCAGGTGGGTATTCAAACTTGTTAAGTTTTTCAACTGCATAAGCTGCAGAGACTGGGTTAGAGTATTGTACTGTCCCCTTTCCAAAGTTACGGACCAAGTCCACAAAGTAAGTGCATTTTACCATGCCAGGGACAATGTCGAAGAATCTCTCTACATGCAACTGTGTGAGGTACGGACAGCACATGAAGCTGATGCTAGTATATCCATCAGGACGTACATTCATCATGGAGACAAGTGACGTTTTCATATTTGAAGAAGAGCGAGCGAGAGTACTAATGTTGGATTCATACGCGGTCTCCTGACGTCTATTATGCCCTTTTGGCAATGCAAAAATGGCTCTGTACTTCTTGTCACACTGCTCGAATGCTGTAGCGGCTTGAGAAAACTTTCTGAACTTGACATAAGCAAAACCTTTGGAGTCGCCACTGTCGCGGTCACGCTGAATGTTTATCGACTCTATTTCACCGTACCGGCTGAACTCTTCGTGGAGCACGTCCTCGTTGGAGGTCTTGGGTATGTTTAGGAACAGTCTCTTGTATTTCTCGTGGTCCTGGTCGTCAGACTCGATGTCGGAGCGGTTGGCAGCGACCATCACTTTGAGCGGGCGACTCGCCGCCGGCAACACCTTGAAGTTCATTTCCTCTAGCGCTCGCGCTGCCTCGGAGGTCTTGCTGAATTTGATGTACACTATACCTTTTGGCTCTCCCGTGCTGTGGTCGCGGGGCATTCTGACGTCTTCAATGTAACCAAATTTTGAGAAGGATTGCTTGAAATCGTCCTCGGTCAGCCGTCGCTCGCAGACTATGAATAATCTGGAATACGTTGGATGGTCTTCTGAGCTGTCGTCGCCTCGCCCATGTTTCCGCCTGTGCTCCATAACGATGTAGTCTCTGATAGGGTAGTTTGAGACCGCTGAAGTTAACGGCAGCGATACAATGTGATGAAACAAAGTAATTTATTGATCTAGGTTGAGTATCGATAAAATTAGCTCCAGCACGGCGTCTAACAATTCAACACGTTAAAAGAACAAGAGAAATATTCCTATTTATATACAAAACGCCACGACAAACGACATTTGCATTTGCGATGTAATTGGATGTAATGTGATGTACCACAGAGTAAGTAGACTAGTAGAGTTTATTTATTTAGTGCAAATGCACGCAAAGAGAATATAACCACTACGTTCTAATGCACGCACCACAGCGCCATTTAATTGAACGATTTGTCATATAGTTGTCTCTTAAAATTCTTATTGAAATCAAGATGAGTTAGAGTGGGATAAATAACATGTCATTTTTCGGCTATCCCTGAGCTGTCCCCCATTTGGCCCATTTTAAGCAAAACCAAACTGTCAAATCAGTATTGAATCTTGAACACGAAACGTCAAAACAATACAAAACTCTCGCCACGACGTGGGGACAGTGACAGATGAAGACCTGTCAGATAGCATGGGAACTTTCTCCTTCTTACTCACTGACAAGTACGTTAGTGAGAATAGATCAGAAGTATAGAAAACGTTCAATTAAATGGCGCTTATCTGTTAGTTCTGATATCTGTGGCAAGCACAAAGAAACGCAGTGTTGCTAGCTGAAGTGATATTTGAAGGGCCCTACACACGCACCAATTACACACTTGGACGACAAATAAAAACAAACAGTACATTATTTATTGCGGAACAAAAAAACAAAAACATAATTATACATACTAAGTTAAATCTACGTAAGTCACTACTTAAGTTTTGTCGAACACAAATTAATGTAAAGTGGGTGATAGACACACGATTTTTAAAACCGCGGTTTTAAAGTTCACGGTTTTACTCGGCTCGGTTGTATACATATATATATATATATTTCGAGGATTGGTTATGAGGATATTAGGTATCATTTGAAGCATATTTTATAAATAATTAGTTAATTAAGAAACAAAAAACCCGCCTGCACTAAAAATACCAAAACAAGCAATAAAAAGTTTTTGTCAATATTGCATTGTCATCTCAACTAAAAGTGTATTCTAATTTCAGCTCAATATTAGTTAAGGATAAAAAGCAGTCGGAGGCATGGAGTAGCAGTAAATGAGACTTTTCGGCCAAATCCATGCCTCCGACTGCTTTTTATCCTTAACTAGTATTGAGCTGAAATTAGGAATACACTTTTAGTTCAGATGACAATGCAATATTGACAAAAACTTTTTATTGCTTGTTTTGGTATTTGTAGCGCAGGCGGGTTTTCTGTTTCTTAATTAACTAATTATTTTTTTATTTAAGAATTTTTAGTTTCAACTATGGTTCTTGCAATGCAATTGTTAAACGTGTGTAAAGCAAACCTCGAATGAGAAAACATGAGTGATTGCGCATAGCAGATAGCGGATCCGACTATTAAACTTTGAATAGTTATAAATCCTAATCGGTTGTTTTCACTAACTAATAATTAAAGAAACCTTATAATGATTTTAAAGTACCTATTCAATGATACCCCACATGATATAGTTCGTCAACTTTATTTTTTATTTGTTTTACAAAATGATGTCTGGTGGCCGCCATCTTTGTTTTTTTTGACGTCACATTTCTAAGAACACTCGGGCTGGTAAGACAAATCTAACGATATCTTAAACATTAAAATCCGTTCAGGGAATTGGAAGATGTCAGGTAATAAAGAATATTACATACTGTTGGGTACTTAACTTAGTATTGATTGTTTTGACTACTAAGTAGATTATTATACCGATTATTTAACTGTCATTATAAAGGAATTGTAATTTTAAACAGTCAACTGACTAGCTGTTGACGTGATTGTTGGAAGGGGGTAGGATATAAAACAGGTCGGCCGTTTGAGCGGGGCAATTCGTTTGGAATGGTCGAAGAGATCACACCTAAATTGATAGCGTGTCGAAGTTATTTATACTAAGTATTACAAATTACTGGATGATAAGTATTATAACCCAGAGTTGTGTCGTGTTACTATAATTTTGAGAAATTAATAAAATGTAATTGGAACATGAACTACGTGTTTGATTCCAAGCTGACGTCGTCAATAATACATACATACATACAAGATACGCGCGAAACACATAACCCTGCCTTGCAGTCGGGTAATCTATTTTAGAACGTGTCGGAATCTTCTATGTCCTACCGATATAAATGATATAGTAGGTGTGAATCTCCATATACCTAAATATATCACGGGAGTTACATGCCATGATAAAGTTTGGCCTGATGATGGAATCTATTCCTTATAGGCTATTTGTAATTAATACTGAGCGAGGCCAACTATCCATGCAAATGGCGGCTATTTTAGTTTTCAAAAATTCGTATTTTTTTAGAACTCAAAAATGCTTAGTGCTACACACAAACTTTGTATCGGAAATGTTCTGTCTGCGCGCTTACAAACAAGATGTCAAGTTAGGCTTCAACTCGTTAGATGGCGCTAAACGAAATAAACATAATGGCTAACGGCTGCAGTATTTGCTTTGCAGTACTCAGTGGTGCCCTGTATCTTTCGTATTCTGCTAATATTTTCAAGGTTTACAAATTTAGTGAAAAAAAAACGTTACAATAATGCCCGCCGGGTGTTTTTTTACAGCCCAGTAGACCAGTGGGCGCTATATCCTACGTGGGCGATATTGAAACAAACATGTAGGAGACTAAAGCAGACTTAAAAAAAAAACTTTACTAAATGCCCTTCAAAAATGCGAAATATTTATTGTCTATTCTAGTTTCTATTCTAAATAAGTTTCGAAGACGCGGACCATACAAAACTTCCCTTCCGGTGTATTAGAACCGATTCTCAAATTACCCTGTTACACAATACAACTTAACGTCTAGTGACACGAATGGTCATCTATCTTCTATCTATATATATATATAAAGTTGATACGGTGACTGACTCATCACCGCCCCGCCGAAACTGCCGGTCCTAGAAATTTGATATTTACACTGTAGTTAGGGTATATAACACGGAGGCAAGGGATAAGACGGGATTTTTGGAAATTCCACCCCTAAGGGGGTAAAACAGGGGTGCAAAGTTTGTATGGGGGGCGATATTTTTTTTAAGGTACAGACTTGAAACTTTGTACTAACTCCTTAAAATAAGACAATAAAAAATGTATCTGCGTTTTTTAAATTTTCGACTCCTAAAGGGTTGAAAATGGGGGTGAAATATTGTATAGGGTACATTATTTTTTTAAAGTGAGAGTCTTCAAACTTTGTATGAAAGTTTGTTTTAATAATAGAAAATAAGTAATTTCAGCGTTTTTCGAAATTCATCCCCTAAAGGGGTTAAAAAGGGGTTCAAAGTTCGTATGGGGAGCAAATTTTTTTTGAGTGAGACTTAAAATTGACGGACAGAAATCTGTTGGGAGCTTCTTCGTTGTGTTCATAGATGGCGCTATGTGTTAAGCAGAGGTCTTAGTGGCATACGAATTAAATGGTAAAGTGATCTCTCCATAGTGAAACTAGCTACAGCAGGCCCATTATTTTAAAATTACGCCACAATGTATAGGCATTGGCAGTCTATATAATTCCTAGTTTCAGCTTTTATTAAACTTGCATATGTTTGTTCGGGTGTAATCTTGTAACTCAATGTTTAACCACAGAAACCACCTTGCACCAAATTTGGCATACTTATATGTAAGTTTGGTGGCAATGCAATATTATGTTACCATCAAGCTGAGCTGATGATGGAGACAGAAGGTGGCCGCAGTAACTCCAACTTTACAAGATATAGGTACCTATCGTGTTTGGGCTCATGGGAACCGTCTCCACGAGTAGTTGATGACTGTCGAAAAAAGTACAGTCGGCAAGCTTTTAAGCTTGTAACAAAAAATAAATTTGTGACAGAAACTTTTTTCTTGGCTCGTCACAAAACTGACACATTACATCCTGCTATCGTAGTTCCTGGTTGTGCCGTACAGAGCCTTTCAAATACAAATACAAATAATTTATTTGCCAATAACCACAACAACCAAAAAACAGGATTATTACAATTTGGCATGTAGCTTAATATTTATAGGAGTTAGGTATATTGTGTTACTATATTAACATGAGTGTAATCTGACAATGTTCCTTACTCCCCGTACTAGTTAAAAACTGTGTCACGGTGGAGTAAGATCCGTCATCCTATTGTAAGTTACGATTTACTTTTAACTTAACTATGTTAATTTGAGAGAATTGATATTGCACAGTAATATTAAACAATTGAAGTCCTTAAAGTGATTAGTTGAGGGTAAAAAGTTGCAGATAACTATTCCGGTCGCTAACTGTTTAGCATCTAACATACACGTAAACAAGTAACTAGTATACGCAAAAACTCCAGATAAGTTTGCTAGTTGCATAATAGTAGTTTATGCAACTGGTACATAATGAGGGGCATTAAAACACGAGTGTGTTTTATGAAACGAGCCGAAGGCGAGTTTCATAATAAGGTCACACGAGTGTTTTAATGCCTAATTATGTACAGTTGCATACATTACTTTATCTACACACATATTATAACTACTTTAAGATGGGTTCAGAAACCGTAGTATACAAATACAATATTTGTGTTAATACAACCTTTTTTGCACGGTTGTGGAAATATCGAAATCAGAACTGGCAACCGATACCTGAATGTTATTTTAAAAAGTAATGAGTCCCTATTCTGATGTGATCATGTCGTTCTAGCTCAAATTTCGTGCGATATATACTAAAAAACATCGAGCTGACATTTCGCATCGACTGAATTTGAATTTTCAGTGATATTAGAATAGGGACATGTCAACATTGACATTTAAATTTTGACAGTTTTGTTTGACGTTTCATATTTTAACATCATATATGAGATTAAAATAAAAAATTATATTACTGCTGTAGCCTTAGCCACAGATAAGAAAATTGCCATAAATTCATTGAATGTTGAAATGAGAGTCATTTTCTACGGTTTCCGAACGCATATTAGAGGATTTATGATATGTGTGTAGATAAAGTAAATTTTGTAATGTAATACTAATCTAAGTCTATATTATGTCAGTCTGAGTATCTGTGTAAAGTATATGTATATGTAATATATGTATGTGTCTAAGTATGAATGTGTGTATGTATGGATGCATGCAGGTATGTATGTCTGAGTGTATGTATGTGTAAAATAAAGTGTGTAGGTGCGTATATATGTGTGTTTTATGCCATCTATTTTATTTCAGCAGTTTCTCTGCCTCTGCATAGTTAAGCGATGATAGAAATTGATTCAACACTTTTTTACATTGATAAGAACTAAGGTTTCGCAATACAACATGTTTACTAATTCGGTTATATGCTAGGGGTCCGAGAAGCTTATAAAATCTCCGAGAAAACACTGTCTTACACTTAGGTATACTATAGACCAGATCGACCCTTCGACGAGCAACAGAATGATCAGGTAAGACTCTATGTTGATCCAGAATGAGACTTTTAATAAAAAGTTGTCTTACAGTAAGTACAGTACATCTATGAGAATATTGTTTATGTCCTTAAGAACATAGACTCCTTCTGTAAAAATTCTGATATACATAATTTTAATACTAGAAAAAAAAATCGTGTCCGTAAAGTATACAAATCTTTTGTAGGTCAATGTGTCCGTTTTTATAATAAGTTACCTGATGAAGTTATGAATTTACCTTTTCCAGCTCTTAAAAAGTACTTGAAAAAATCATTGATGTCGAAGGCTTATTACAGGGTTGAGGACTATCTAACAGACAGAAAAGCCAAACCAGATACCTACTTAAATAGAGTAAAGATTCATATATGTGTATTTTTTAATTTTATCTAGTTGACACAGTTCTTGCTAGAAAACATATCAAAAGATTTATAACTACGTAAATTTATAGTCTAAAGGATTCCATTTTTTTCCTAAATAGAATTTGATAACGCTTAGGTATACAGTTTCGAAATATTTTCTTGCAGAATTACACACTGTACATACCTGTTTTTTTTCCTCATTTTATTCTTTGTTTTTGTGTTGCTTTATATAGATACTTAGATTTCTTGATCTTAAGTAGGTTAAGTATTATCATTGTAATAAGCATATTTTTGTGAGAAAATGGCTGACTGTCGAGTTTCTTTCGGCGTTTCTTCTCGGCAGTGGCCTCTGTGAAACGCTAGTAGGGTTTGACTTGTAAAAGTGCCATTGCGACCTACTTACAGAATAAAGTCCATTTATTCATTTATACAGCGCTGGTTTTATATAGATTATCAGTTGGATGACGAAAGCCCTTAAAAAACATGACTTTTAGAATAGCACGCTGTGCACGTTCTAATGGTAGGTAGCATCGTGGTCTTAAGCGGCGCCTCCCCAAGCAGTGATGCAGTAAGTTGTAATTGATTGACAAACTGCGTAATATATTGAGATTAACAACTTACTATCACATACATATTTCGGGTTCGCTTTGACGACTTATCCCAAGTTCCAATATTTGGATAAGGTACTAGTTTTTACGAAAGCGACTGCCATTTGAGGGAAATGTATACTTTGTTGTGATTAGTCCGTACAGTTGAAATATTAAACATGTACGATATTCTATAAATCTGCCATTCGATGGTGAATCTTCTCGCTTAGACAGTAACGTCACTTTTTGAACGAACTAATTTGATACAATTCGGCCAATTCAATTCATTTTAACCTACCGAAAACTGACACAACACAATCCAACGTAATATTGGGAAAACTTTCGCTTGTAAATCGATATCCAGTGCCCATAAATCAGACCCAGGAAAAAGTATAAAATGTAAAGTTAAACTTTAAGGCGATATATCGATTGAAAGAGACACCCTTTGTTTTTCGCTCACGACAAAACGGGATGCAACTCTCTCCGAGAATGGCTTTTTAGACAAATCTCGTGAAATATCTGACTGTGTGTAGGTTTACTAAATTTCCTCTTGTCAGTACTTAGATGAGGTAAAATACCATCATATTAACTTAATCGTGTCTTTTAATAATGCGTTGTTTTAGTAGGCTGAGGAAAAAAAGGAAAATATAGACTCAACTTTGGATTTATTTTCTATCGAGAAAATTTTAAGCAATCATGTTTCGCTATTGTCAGTACCACAATCATATAGTCAAGAATCATATATCTGAAAATCAGCCCCTACTGTTTGCTAATCTGGGCAGGGCAGCGTTTCAAAGTCTCCAAATTTCTCAGTGTAGCGCCTTAAATGTGTTACCCGACAATATCAAAATTATCGCGTCAAATAGACCGCTGTAGCTTAGTTGGTAGTGACAGTGACCCAGTGACAGTGGTATGTTTGTTCTTGGGTCTTGGATGTTTTCAATGTATTTAAGTATATATTTATCTATGTAAGTATGTATATCGCTTAGTACCCATCCATGGTACAAGCTTTGCTTAGTTTGGGACTAGGTTGATTTGTGTAAGATTGTCCACAAATTATTTATTTATTTAAATTTATTTAAATAACTAAAGCTTAAGCCACACAGAGAGCGGGCGGGCGGTGGCAGCCGCCACCGCCAAAAACAGCTCCCGCGCCGCCGACGCCCGCGCCCGCGCCGCCGCCGCCCGCGCCCGCGCCGCCGCCGCCCGCGCCCGCGCCGCCGCCGCCCGCGCCCGCGCCCCCGCCGCCCGCGCCCGCGCCGCTGCCGCCCGCGCCGCTGCCGCCCGCCCGCTCTCTGTGTGGCTTAAGCTTAAGTCAAATTGAAATGGGAAATGCAACAACGTACGTTCCTAATGATCCAATCGTCTCCTGATATATACTGACGCTGCTCCGGTTCGAGCAAATTGATTTGAGCAATTAATGTCTGGCGGCTGGGAGACGGTTAACTTCGTAATCTAGCGTCTAGGAGAGATTTCTCGTCTACATCTTGACATGGTCCTTTTTATTGCGCCTTGGTCTTCCATTGCCTCGCCTTTCTTCCATCTTTATCTAAAATGTCGTCGCCAAAAATGATCCAAAATGTTGTCGCATCAAGAAGAAAGGGCTGGCGTACAGTCAACATCAAAAGTAGCTACGTACAGTCAACCAATTTGATTTCTGGGCCACTTTGTACCTTGTCACAATGAAATTAATATGAGATATTTAGCGGCTTTCATATAGATTGTCTCTGTGACAAAGTACGAAGTGGCCCGGAAATCAAGTTGGTTGACCGTATATGAAGAAATCAAAAGTTCTTATTCCCTTGCAATAAAGACTTTTGACGTCTTCATATGCTTAATTTTGCTGCTGAACGAGAGAGAAATGCAAAATCTTCATTCCAATTTGCTGCAACCGAGTTACGAAGTATTCGATCAACCCCTGCAATATAATGACAATCGCATTCACGTTCTTGCACCATGTATAAATCGGCCTAACCCAATTAGGCGACTTCCTGATTTGTGGGTGCGGAGGCGGTACGATATGAGAAAACTGTCAAATGTCAGTGTCAACTGTCAGTCAACTCAGTACCACTTTTTACTGCGCCCCTACATTTAAATGAGTGCTTCCTGACTGGCGCGGGATGCGCGGAGGCGGGACGATGCGAAGACAGTACTGGTCCGCTTCGACGCATAATATTACTACTGCGCAAATGTAATACTGACAGTATTCCGTCAAGTGGGAATCTTCGCGACGTCAGTAGGTATGTTTACGTCAAAGAAGAAAATTTCACATATCGATCCCGCCCCGCCAAATCAGGAAGTCGCCTTTGGTGTGTCTCCACACGACACATACAAATAGATTGTGGATTAATTTCTGGAAAATGAAACATTTAATTACTATTTACAAATAATAAATGTACATATTGAGGTGATCAGGTTCAAATTGGTCTGATCAAATACATTATTTGCTTAATGGGATTGTAGGTTTAATTCGATAATGCATTTAAATCGGAACGATTTGAATAAATACGAGTATGACATTGGTACGTATATTAGTATACTTACAAGTTGCTTATTAAAATAACAGTAAGGTAACGTCGCCTATAACCGGGGGTATCAAAAGCTGAAGCTGAAGCTTATTTTGTTGACTAACGAACTTATTAGCGCTAGTGTGAGTAAATGAAACAAAGTGCTCGCAATTCGTCAGTTTTGCGAGGCCAGCGCCATAGAGAAAATTAAATATATACTGGCTAAAACTATGATGTTTTGACAGATGTCTTTTCAAGACGGGCGGGTCGACACTCAGAAATCGGAAAGAAAATATGCAAGGAAAATCAAGGACATTTTTTCATCAGAATTAGTAGTAGGTATTCGTGGTTCTGAAGAGTCAGAAACCCCAAAATTACCTAAATCCGGAAAAATAGGGGTACACCGGAAAGTGAATGTGCCCTAAAAAAAGCCCACATCATTTCCATGGTTTGGCATTCTTTAACAGACACACTTTCCATTGAATTTATGTTTCGCAGATTTTTCATTTCATGCAAAAGATTTTTTTCACAACGGGTCCGCAGTTCTAACCTAATATAACCTACTTTTCAGGTACCTATACCTAATGGGTTCTGAAAAGTTAACGGTTTCCGGAAAAATAAGTTTCTATGAAATGAAAATTCTGCGTAACAATACATTCTATGAAACGCTCGAGTCGATGAATGAATTTCCGTGCTTAAGCATCTTTAAAGATGCTCCCAACAAAACGTTTCAAACATTTTCACGACACCTCCATTTGATTTATCACACCGCCGTATCATAAAGCGCGGGTGTTTTGTATGGAGCCCGATCTTGAACTTTGTACGCAGGCGCTAACCCCATATTATTAAGTAACAGGTATGGTTCGGGCGTCTCTCTCGGCTCCAGCCAGTCGTGGAGCGACCGGCAAGGGGGACACCCATGTCCTACCGCCGTCCCGCCCCGAACTAAATCCCACAAGAGAAACCCCAAAAAACTTCTCAAAATTACACTATTCCAAATATCAAAATTCAAATTCAGAACATTTAACTATTGTGAACTTTTTTCTTTTTTTGTGCGTGAACTATCATTCTAAGTGGCCTGTATTGACTTTACACACTTTACATGTTTTGATGATAAGGGCTAAGTGATGCCTCGTGGTCGGGAAAGTGCCAAACTTGTATGGGATTGCTTTGCTCGGTGCACTGGATTCAACGGTAAGTCCTTAGCCGCCAATTTACAACAAACTATATTGAGTTCTAAGCTGCCAGCGACTTTAATTTTTTAAAAATATGCGCGAGTATTCTAAATATTTTTTTCGTTTATTTAACGCTCAGCGATGGGGTAATTTTTTCTCAATCCGCTACCAGAATTGAAAAAAAGTTATTCTTGTACCTACATTTCACGGACGAATCCAAATCGGAAGGTGTTGAAATAATTAAGCGGTCGCAATGAATTGATCGTTTCTTTCACTGCAATCCGTGGATGTATTTATTTTGGCTGCGAATGCATTTTACATTTATATTGCGAGTGTCAAATATTTTGGTAGGTATTTCCTAAGCCAGCTTTATGGGAATTCAATTACCGATCTCACCTGCCAATTTGTAAATTTGATTGTTTTATTGGATTACGCGGACCAGTAGGTATTTGCTTTATTGAATTCAGGCTTAATTCAGGCGATGTTTTTTTAGTTAGTGCAGTAACGGAATGTACACTTAATGTTTTTTATGTCACACCTGGCCATAAAGCGGCAATTACCGCACGCTCTGCGCGCGGGAAATCCCACCTCCTGGCCAGGAGGTGACATAAAATTTTGTACTTAACACGGGCGGTAATAAAGAAAACCTCATATCGCATATTTATCGCCCTTGCCTTCGGCTCGGGCGTCAAATACCTGCGATCTGAGACATTCTTTGTTTTACCGCCCTTGTTAAGTAATGTACTATAATGTGTCCGTCATAGGTCGGTACTATGTTTTTACAGAACAACAAAATGGGTCAATTTTTTTGGTATTGTTGTTTTTATTTCGTCAGAATTGGATGAAAATTTGTAGGTTGGAAGAACTCCTGATTCTGTACAAAGTACATACAAAATCATAATATGTACCCTAATTCTTTTTCTCACACATTTTATCCACTGAGTTAAGAATGTCCCATAAGTTTTGTCATTCAATGGAAAAAAAATCGTAGGACAGTGTAACAAATTGTGCAAATATTGCTCAGAATAAGGAACTCAATCTACCCAACAAATATTACCGTAATCTAAAAAAAATACTACAAAACTAAAAAATGGCCCAAACGTATCGCAAAAAATATAAATAGACCTACCCATGGATTTATTTTTCAAAACCTAATTTATAAGAAAAAAAACGCAAGTAACATTTGTTAGGTTTAAAATAAGAATACAAATACCTACAAATTATAACAGATATAATCTTATATCTTTAAACGAGCAATTCTTGTATATTTATTTATTTATATATATGTATATATATTTATTTCGGGGATCTCGGAAACGGCTCTAACGATTTTGATGAAATTTGGTATGTGGGGGTTTTCGGGGACGAGCAATCGATCTAGCTCAGTCTTATATTTGAGAAAATGCGTGTTTTCAAGTTTTCATGTTTTTACTTTTGTTCGTGATTGATATTTACAATGGCTGCTGACGTACGGAAAATTAGTGTCAGAAGAACCAGTATAAGCCTGACCTACGAATATGCACATAGTTGTCACGAATCTCAGGGTCAAGATATATAAGGACGTATGGTGAGGCGAGTTTATATTTTGTTATTTGTAGCATTTATAAAGAATGACACATGACAACGACTTACGAGGTTCACGATCAAGGGGCTGACACACTTTGCTAGAGAAAGATAGTCTTATTGCGATTCCTATAAGAGGAAATAGAAAGAGGCTGAGAGAGAGAGAGGGGAGATGTTTTGTCCCTATCACCGACCGGACGTTTTTTCATGGTCGGGTTACAGGCAAATGCAAATTTCCATAAGCAATACATTGAACATGCAAACCGGACTAATTGCGTAGTACAAATTTTATGTGAATATGAGCAAAAGTATGAGAAAGAAATAGCCCCGGTCGCTCGTTGGCGTATCTATAACTACAGAGTATATATTATATCTATGGGCACGTTCTGCGGTGTCAAATAATCTCAATGAATCAAAAAGTTTAGATACCTACATCCTGGAGGTTGCGTGCCGAACATTCGTTTGAAGCTAGAAAATATGGCTTTGAATGACGTCACGTTATATTGCATCTCTTTCATTCTAATATAAGATGGATCTAATGAAAGAGATTAAATATAACAGTGACGCACGCAACCCTAAGCTTCTTGCAATGAGTATTAAAATCGTTCTTATATGCTTACAATTTTGTCTCGTTCCACCGCATAGCTGCATCCTTTTCTCGCACCATCATAGCCCATTATGTGGTCGGGTTTCACGTTTATTTATGTTTATTTTGATTTTTTTAGTTTATTTTGATCGCGGTTTAAAAAAAAATGTATTTTGAATCTCGATGAAGAAATTGTTATCATTTTATTTCGCACTGACATTTATTTACTGGATGCGTTATTAAAACAGATCGGAGAAGGAATTAGTCGAGTAGCCAGGAATTCAATAATAATGTTTATTTAAAATGTGTACCTATACTATGCAAGTGTCGTGAGGACTTTGAAATGCCTAGGAAGCCTTTGAGAAAAACGTTTAATGTACGCATCCAAGGCAGACCTGAGGAAAAACATTTGTGTTGTTGTTGTGTATTTGTCCTTAGTTGTCCTTTATTGCCCTTCGGCCCTAAACTTAGAGTGTACGCGTGAGGTCGGCCTTATCGCTCACCTTTGGTCCTTCGGCCCTCAGGTTCCGCGTGTACGCGAGTGTACGCGTGAGCTTGGCCTTCAGGCCTCGCTTACCTTTACCTACCGCTCACCTTCGGGCCTTCGGCTCTCAGGTTCGAGTGTCCGCGTGAGCCCGGCTTTCGACCTTGCTAAACCTTACCGCTCACCTACGGGCCTTCGGCCCTCAGGTTCGATTGTAACAATGACAGTAATAGTGAGTGTCTGCGTGGGCTCGCCCTTCTGGCCGCAAGCGGCTCTCCGGCTCGCGTGGAGAGCGCGCTCTAAGGGACGCTTCGGGCCTTCGGGCCTGCGAGGCATACATGGGGCACATGAATAGTTGGGCAACCCTTTCCTCCAGTATCGGTCTCGCAAAAAATACTGGGGGAGGGGATGCTTGGGCACTCGGGATGGGGCTCCGGGCCTTCGGCCCTCCGCCGAGCTTGGCCTGCGGCCTCGCAGCCTGAAGCTCGCCCTTCGGGCTCGCGAAACCTTGTATATTTATATAGGATTTTCGGTTGTTTGGTACTCCCGCAGCTCGGCCTTCGGCCTCGCCAAACATTTGAGAGGAGGGGGGGGGGACGCACCTGACCACTTGAACGCCTGCGGCCTGGCGGTCTGAAGCTCGCCCTTCGGCCCTCAGGTTCGATTGTAAGAATGATAGAAATAGTGAGTGTTTGCGTGGGCTCGCCTTTCGGGCCGCAAGCGGCTCTCGGGCTCGCATGGAGAGCGCGCTCTGATGGGACACTCGGCCTTGGGCCTCGCGAAGCCTTGCCTCTCACCTTCAGGCCTTCGGCCCTCGGGTTCGCTTGTAAGATACATGGGTCATATGAATAGTTAGGCAACCCTTTCCTCCCGTATCGATCTCGCAAAAATTACTTGGGGGAGGGGGGGGGACGCTTGGGCACTCGGGGTGGGTTTCCGGGACTTTGGCCCTCGACCGAGCTCGGCCTGCGGCCTCGCAGCCTGAAGCTCGCCCTTCGGGCTCGCGAAACCTTGTATTTATATAGGATTTTCGGTGGTTTGGTACTCCCGCGGCTCGGCCTTCGGCCTCGCCAAACATTTGAGGGAGGGGCGCGCACCTGACCACTTGAATGCCTGCAGCCTGGCGGCCTGAAGCTCGCCCTTCGGGCTCGCAAAAATTACTCAAAAGTTGTTTTGCCCCTTGAGTCCCCGCATGCGAAATCTCAACGCGCTAGGACCATTTTGAAATTTTTGCCAAAAAATAATCGCCAAAAAAAGTCACCTCACCAAAAACTTGCAGTTCTCTATGACATTTGGTCGAGCCTACCGTTTAGCCAGGCCGTTGGCCAACTTTTTGGTTTTCAATCAATCAATCAATTATTTATTTTACATTTAAACATGGTGTACATTAGAAGATATAAAAGAGGTATTCAGAGGTTTTCAGAGGTATTTCTCTGGTAGTCACGGAGCCACCCCCTACACTTTTCCCAGACATCGTATTAGACCTGAGGGACCTCACTAGGAGAACAATTGGGTCATAAACACTTGCAAACAACAAAAGTCGTCTCTCCTGTGGTCAATAGTTAACGGCATATGAGCATGTGAGTTATGATTTTATTACATGGATTTATAGAACCGGAAGACGCCGTTTATGCGGGTTACTAGACCAATCCAAAATTAAGCTTTGTAGCCCTTAACTTTTGATATGTCCACAGGAAAGACGCGAACCTAAATCTGTTTATGACCCAATTATGTCAATAGAAATGTGTCAGGTTGCAGCTTTATATAGGTCTGTCTATCTACTTAATATTTTTATTTAGATCTTTGTAGAGCTATAGTCTGCCTGGTTTACGGGAAAACGCCGAGCAAGGCTCGGTCTCCCAGGTACTAATGCATTAAACTTTATATAAAGTCAGGAAATAAACAGAAGCAAGATGCAGAAATAAAATAATAAATGTTTTCGCGACGATCAGAGAACTAAAACTCAGTCTTTATAAATTAGATAGGTTATAGATTAGATTAATTTAATTGAATTACAGCATTATTATTTTATATCAAAAATAAATTAAAATGGATTCACTAAAGGATCGTCTATTGGTAGGTATACAATAATTTCGAAATTTGAAACAATAAAATTATTTTATATTTTACTTTTTATGTAAATATTTTAGGATTAGGTTTGTATAACAAAATAATTTGCCCATTTTTCATTTTTCCTCTTATAAATAGGTTCATAACCTACCCTAAGATGAAAAATAATAATCCTGAAAAGTTCCCAAATTACGAGTAGTACACATATGGGCCCCGGTAGGCTAGGAATGTCATATCAGATAATTAGATTAAAAATTCTATATATATTATGTACCAATATCACACAAGTTAACTAGAATTTAAAAATAATTTAACATCAACTTTTATCTCACGAGTGCGGGTTGGCCATTGTTGTAGTTGTGACACATACGCACACATAGACCACGTGAACTCATAGCTCCTACGCTAACGTCTCAACACAACCATGGGTCACCCGCGCTCTTAAGAAAAACCGGCCAAGTGCGTGTCGGGCCACGCGCAATGTAGGGTTCCGTAGTCGTCCAACCGTTACATTATGTGTACTAAAAAGTTCGCAAACTTATATTTACTATGTTTTTGACAGAATTAACAACATTATCTAAGATATCAATGGAAATTGTACGAAAGTTTGCTTTTGCAAAGTACATTTCTGAAGTTCGACTATTACTCGTTAACTAGTAATGTCTACTTAGCTGTGATAGGTTTCCTTTTAAATTCATCTTAGTTATATACTACTACCATGATTTTTTTCACATGCCTAGTAGTCACCGTTTAGCTGGCAGGGGGGGGGGGGGGGGACACTTGACCATAACAAAAATTATCATTTCAAAGCTTAATATATAACGCTAACCAATTCTTTAATCAAAAAATGCTTTATCTTATATCTTTAAACGAGCAATTCTTGTATATTTATTTATTTATATATATATTTATTTCGGGGATCTCGGAAACGGCTCTAACGATTTTGATGAAATTTGGTATGTGGGGGTTTTCGGGGACGAGCAATCGATCTAGCTCAGTCTTATATTTGAGAAAATGCGTGTTTTCGAGTTTTCATGTTTTTACTTTTGTTCGTGATTGATATTTACAATGGCTGCTGACGTACGGAAAATTAGTGTCAGAAGAACCAGTATAAGCCTGACCTACGAATATGCACATAGTTGTCACGAATCTCAGGGTCAAGACATATAAGGACGTATGGTGAGGCGAGTATAAATCTTGTTTTGTTTAGCATTTAGAAAGAATGACACATGACAACGCCTTACGAGGTTTTTTATCAGACACGTTCAAGGGGCTGACACGCTTTGCTAGAGAAAGATAGTCTTATTGCGATTCCTATAAGAGGAAATAGAAAAGAGGCTGAGAGAGAGAGAGGGGAGATGTTTTGTCCCTATCACCGACCGGACGTTTTTGCATGGTCGGGTTACAGGCAAATGCAAATTTCCATAAGCAATAAGCAATACATTGGACATGCAAACCGGACTAATTACGTAGTACAAATTTTATATGAATATGAGCAAAAGTATGAGAAAGAAATAGCCCCGGTCGCTCGTTGGCGCATCTATAACTATAGAGTATATATTATATCTATGGGCACGTTCTGCGGTGTCAAATAATCTCAATGAATCAAAAAGTTTAGATACCTACATCCTGGAGGTTGCGTGCCGAACATTCGTTTAAAGCCAGAAAATATGACTTTGAATGACGTCACTGTTATATTTAATCTCTTTCATTAGATCCATCTTATATTAGAATGAAAGAGATGCAATATAACGTGACGTCATTCAAAGCCATATTTTCTGGCTTCAAACGAATGTTCAGCACGCAACCCTAAGCTTCTTGCAATGAGTATTAAAATCGTTCTTCTTCGTCCTTTTCTCGCACCATCATAGCCCATTATGTGGTCGGGTTTCACGTTTATTTATGTTTATTTTGATTTTTTTTCTTAATTTTGATCGCGGTTTAAAAAAAATATATTTTGAATCTCGATGAAGAAATTGTTATCATTTTATTTCGCACTGACATTTATTTACTGAATGCGTTATTAAAACAGATCGGAGAAGGAATTAGTCGAGTAGCCAGGAATTCAATAATAATGTTTATTTAAAATGTGTATACCTATATGCAAGTGTCGTGAGGACTTTGAAATGCCTAAGAAGCCTTTGAGAAAAACGTTTAATGTACGCATCCAAGGCAGACCTGAGGAAAAACATTTGTGTTGTTGTTGTGTATTCGTCCTTAGTTGTCCTTTATTGCCCTTCGGCCCTAAACTTCGAGTGTACGCGTGAGGTCGGCCTTATCGCTCACCTTTGATCCTTCGGCCCTCAGGTTCCGCGTGTACACGAGTGTACGCGTGAGCTTGGCCTTCAGGCCTCGCTTAGCTTTACCGCTCACCTGCGGGCCTTCGGCTCTCAGGTTCGAGTGTCCGCGTGAGCCCGGCTTTCGACCTCGCTAAACCTTACCGCTCACCTTCGCAGGTTCGATTGTAACAATGATAGTTTGAGAGGAGGGGGGGGGGGGGGGACGCACCTGACCACTTGAACGCCTGCGGCCTGAAGCTCGCCCTTCGGCCCTCAGGTTCGATTGTAACAATGATAGGAATAGTGAATGTTTGCGTGGGCTCGCCCTTCGGGCCGCAAGCGGCTCTCGGGCTCGCATGGAGAGCGCGCTCTGATGGGACACTCGGCCTTGGGCCTCGCGAAGCCTTGCCTCTCACCTTCAGGCCTTCGGCCCTCAGGTTCGCTTGTAAGATACATGGATCATATGAATAGTTAGGCAACCCTTTCCTCCCGTATCGATCTCGCAAAAATTACTTGGGGGGGGGGGGGGACGCTTGGGCACTCGGGGTGGGGTTCCGGGACTTTGGCCCTCGACCGAGCTCGGCCTGCGGCCTCGCAGCCTGAAGCTCGCCCTTCGGGCTCGCGAAACCTTGTATTTATATAGGATTTTCGGTGGTTTGGTACTCCCGCGGGTCGGCCTTCGGCCTCGCCAAACATTTGAGGGGGGGCGCGCACCTGACCACGTGAATTCCTGCAGCCTGGCGGCCTGAAGCTCGCCCTTCGGGCTCGCAAAAGTTGTTTTGCCCCCTGAGTCCCCGCATGCGAAATCTCAACGACCTAGGACCATTTTGAAATTATTGCCAAAAAATAATCGCCAAAAAAAGTCACCTCATCAAATGGCTTGCAGTTCTCTATGACATTTGGTCGAGCATCCCCCCACCTACCGTTTAGCCAGGCCGTTAGCCAACTTTTTGGTTTTCAATCAATCAATCAATCAATTATTTATTTTACATTAAAACATGGTGTACATTAGATGATATAAAAGAGGTATTCAGAGGTTTTCAGAGGTATTTCTCTGGTAGTCACGGAGCCACCCCCTACACTTTTCCCAGACATCGTATTAGACCTGAGGGACCTCACTAGGAGAACAATTGGGTCATAAACACTTGCAAAAAACAAAAGTCGTCTCTCCTGTGGTCAATAGTTTAACGGCATATGAGCATGTGAGTTATGATTTTATTACATGGATTTATAGAACCGGAAGACGCCGTACATGCGGGTTACTAGACCAATCCAAAATTAAGCTTTGTAGCCCTTAACTTTTGATATGTCCACAGGAAAGACGCGAACCTAAATCTGTTTATGACCCAATTATGTCAATAGAAATGTGTCGGGTTGCAGCTTTATATAGGTCTGTCTATCTACTTAATATCTTTATTTAGATCTTTGTAGAGCTATAGTCTGCCTGGTTTACGGGAAAACACCGAGCAAGGCTCGGTCTTCCAGGTACTAATACAAATTTACCTTATCTTATATCTTTAAACGAGCAATTCTTGTATATTTATTTATTTATATATATTCTTATATCTTTAAACGAGCAATTCTTGTATATTTATTTATCTTATATCTTTAAACGAGCAATTCTTGTATATTTATTTATTTATATATATATTTATTTCGGGGATCTCGGAAACGGCTCTAACGATTTTGATGAAATTTGGTATGTGGGGGTTTTCGGGGACGAGCAATCGATCTAGCTCAGTCTTATATTTGAGAAAATGCGTGTTTTCGAGTTTTCATGTTTTTACTTTTGTTCGTGATTGATATTTACAATGGCTGCTGACGTACGGAAAATTAGTGTCAGAAGAACCAGTATAAGCCTGACCTACGAATATGCACATAGTTGTCACGAATCTCAGGGTCAAGACATATAAGGACGTATGGTGAGGCGAGTATAAATCTTGTTTTGTTTAGCATTTAGAAAGAATGACACATGACAACGCCTTACGAGGTTTTTTATCAGACACGTTCAAGGGGCTGACACGCTTTGCTAGAGAAAGATAGTCTTATTGCGATTCCTATAAGAGGAAATAGAAAAGAGGCTGAGAGAGAGAGAGGGGAGATGTTTTGTCCCTATCACCGACCGGACGTTTTTGCATGGTCGGGTTACAGGCAAATGCAAATTTCCATAAGCAATAAGCAATACATTGGACATGCAAACCGGACTAATTACGTAGTACAAATTTTATATGAATATGAGCAAAAGTATGAGAAAGAAATAGCCCCGGTCGCTCGTTGGCGCATCTATAACTATAGAGTATATATTATATCTATGGGCACGTTCTGCGGTGTCAAATAATCTCAATGAATCAAAAAGTTTAGATACCTACATCCTGGAGGTTGCGTGCCGAACATTCGTTTAAAGCCAGAAAATATGACTTTGAATGACGTCACTGTTATATTTAATCTCTTTCATTAGATCCATCTTATATTAGAATGAAAGAGATGCAATATAACGTGACGTCATTCAAAGCCATATTTTCTGGCTTCAAACGAATGTTCAGCACGCAACCCTAAGCTTCTTGCAATGAGTATTAAAATCGTTCTTCTTCGTCCTTTTCTCGCACCATCATAGCCCATTATGTGGTCGGGTTTCACGTTTATTTATGTTTATTTTGATTTTTTTTCTTAATTTTGATCGCGGTTTAAAAAAAATATATTTTGAATCTCGATGAAGAAATTGTTATCATTTTATTTCGCACTGACATTTATTTACTGAATGCGTTATTAAAACAGATCGGAGAAGGAATTAGTCGAGTAGCCAGGAATTCAATAATAATGTTTATTTAAAATGTGTATACCTATATGCAAGTGTCGTGAGGACTTTGAAATGCCTAAGAAGCCTTTGAGAAAAACGTTTAATGTACGCATCCAAGGCAGACCTGAGGAAAAACATTTGTGTTGTTGTTGTGTATTCGTCCTTAGTTGTCCTTTATTGCCCTTCGGCCCTAAACTTCGAGTGTACGCGTGAGGTCGGCCTTATCGCTCACCTTTGATCCTTCGGCCCTCAGGTTCCGCGTGTACACGAGTGTACGCGTGAGCTTGGCCTTCAGGCCTCGCTTAGCTTTACCGCTCACCTGCGGGCCTTCGGCTCTCAGGTTCGAGTGTCCGCGTGAGCCCGGCTTTCGACCTCGCTAAACCTTACCGCTCACCTTCGCAGGTTCGATTGTAACAATGATAGTTTGAGAGGAGGGGGGGGGGGGGGACGCACCTGACCACTTGAACGCCTGCGGCCTGAAGCTCGCCCTTCGGCCCTCAGGTTCGATTGTAACAATGATAGGAATAGTGAATGTTTGCGTGGGCTCGCCCTTCGGGCCGCAAGCGGCTCTCGGGCTCGCATGGAGAGCGCGCTCTGATGGGACACTCGGCCTTGGGCCTCGCGAAGCCTTGCCTCTCACCTTCAGGCCTTCGGCCCTCAGGTTCGCTTGTAAGATACATGGATCATATGAATAGTTAGGCAACCCTTTCCTCCCGTATCGATCTCGCAAAAATTACTTGGGGGGGGGGGGGGACGCTTGGGCACTCGGGGTGGGGTTCCGGGACTTTGGCCCTCGACCGAGCTCGGCCTGCGGCCTCGCAGCCTGAAGCTCGCCCTTCGGGCTCGCGAAACCTTGTATTTATATAGGATTTTCGGTGGTTTGGTACTCCCGCGGGTCGGCCTTCGGCCTCGCCAAACATTTGAGGGGGGGCGCGCACCTGACCACGTGAATTCCTGCAGCCTGGCGGCCTGAAGCTCGCCCTTCGGGCTCGCAAAAGTTGTTTTGCCCCCTGAGTCCCCGCATGCGAAATCTCAACGACCTAGGACCATTTTGAAATTATTGCCAAAAAATAATCGCCAAAAAAAGTCACCTCATCAAATGGCTTGCAGTTCTCTATGACATTTGGTCGAGCATCCCCCCACCTACCGTTTAGCCAGGCCGTTAGCCAACTTTTTGGTTTTCAATCAATCAATCAATTATTTATTTTACATTAAAACATGGTGTACATTAGATGATATAAAAGAGGTATTCAGAGGTTTTCAGAGGTATTTCTCTGGTAGTCACGGAGCCACCCCCTACACTTTTCCCAGACATCGTATTAGACCTGAGGGACCTCACTAGGAGAACAATTGGGTCATAAACACTTGCAAAAAACAAAAGTCGTCTCTCCTGTGGTCAATAGTTTAACGGCATATGAGCATGTGAGTTATGATTTTATTACATGGATTTATAGAACCGGAAGACGCCGTACATGCGGGTTACTAGACCAATCCAAAATTAAGCTTTGTAGCCCTTAACTTTTGATATGTCCACAGGAAAGACGCGAACCTAAATCTGTTTATGACCCAATTATGTCAATAGAAATGTGTCGGGTTGCAGCTTTATATAGGTCTGTCTATCTACTTAATATCTTTATTTAGATCTTTGTAGAGCTATAGTCTGCCTGGTTTACGGGAAAACACCGAGCAAGGCTCGGTCTTCCAGGTACTTTATATATATGTATATATATTTATTTCGGGGATCTCGGAAACGGCTCTAACGATTTTGATGAAATTTGGTATGTGGGGGTTTTCGGGGACGAGCAATCGATCTAGCTCAGTTTTATATTTGAGAAAATGCGTGTTTTCGAGTTTTCATGTTTTTAAATTTGTTCGTGATTGATATTTACAATGGCTGCTGACGTATGGAAAATTAGTGTCAGAAGAACCAGTATAAGCCTGACCTACGAATATGCACATAGTTGTCACGAATCTCAAGGTCAAGATATATAAGGACGTATGGTGAGGCGAGTTTATATTTTGTTATTTGTAGCATTTATAAAGAATGACACATGACAACGACTTACGAGGTTCACGTTCAAGGGGCTGACACGCTTTGCTAGAGAAAGATAGTCTTATTGCGATTCCTATAAGAGGAAATAGAAAAGAGGCTGAGAGAGAGAGGGGAGATGTTTTGTCCCTATCACCGACCGGACGTTTTTTCATGGTCGGGTTACAGGCAAATGCAAATTTCCATAAGCAATACATTGGACATGCAAACCGGAGTAATTGCATAGTACAAATTTTATATGAATATGAGCAAAAGTATGAGAAAGAAATAGCCCCGGTCGCTCGTTGGCGCATCTATAACTACAGAGTATATATTATATCTATGGGCACGTTCTGCGGTGTCAAATAATCTCAATGAATCAAAAAGTTTTAGAATGAAAGAGAGGCAATATAACGTGACGTCATTCAAAGCCATATTTTCTGGATTCAAACGAATGTTCGGCACGCAACCCTAAGCTTCTTGCAATGAGTATTAAAATCGTTCTTATATGCTTACAATTTTGTCTCGTTCCACCGCATAGCTGCGTCCTTTTCTCGCACCATCATAGCCCATTATGTGGTCGGGCTTCACGTTTATTTATGTTTATTTTGATTTTTTTAGTTTATTTTGATCGCGGTTTAAAAAAAAATGTATTTTGAATCTCGATGAAGAAATTGTTATCATTTTATTTCGCACTGACATTTATTTACTGAATGCGTTATTAAAACAGATCGGAGAAGGAATTAGTCGAGTAGCCAGGAATTCAATAATAATGTTTATTTAAAATGTGTACCTATATGCAAGTGTCGTGAGGACTTTGAAATGCCTAGGAAGCCTTTGAGAAAAACGTTTAATGTACGCATCCAAGGCAGACCTGAGGAAAAACATTTGTGTTGTTGTTGTGTATTTGTCCTTAGTTGTCCTTTATTGCCCTTCGGCCCTAAACTTTGAGTGTACGCGTGAGGTCGGCCTTATCGCTCACCTTTGGTCCTTCGGCCCTCAGGTTCCGCGTGTACGCGAGTGTACGCGTGAGCTTGGCCTTCAGGCCTCGCTTAGCTTTACCTACCGCTCACCTTCGGGCCTTCGGCTCTCAGGTTCGAGTGTCCGCGTGAGCCCGGCTTTCGAACTCGCTAAACCTTACCGCTCACCTTCGGGCCTTCGGCCCTCAGGTTCGATTGTAACACTGATAGTAATAGTGAGTGTCTGCGTGGGCTCGCCCTTCTGGCCGCAAGCGGCTCTCCGGTCTCCGGCTCGCGTGGAGAGCGCGCTCTAAGGGACGCTTCGGGCCTTCGGGCCTGCGAGGCATACATGGGGCACATGAATAGTTGGGCAACCCTTTCCTCCCGTATCGGTCTCGCAAAAATACTGGGGGAGGGGATGCTTGGGCACTCGGGATGTGGCTCCGGGCCTTCGGCCCTCCGCCGAGCTTGGCCTGCGGCCTCGCAGCCTGAAGCTCGCCCTTCGGGCTCGCAAAACCTTGTATATTTATGTGGTGTATGCTAAATAGAACATATGGTAATTTATTTAATAATATTTTCTTGGAATCAATATCAAGGTCTCTTGCATTCCTTAGTACTGGGAAAAAGTACAAAGGTTAATATTAGTTAAGTTTCCATCAGATGTGTATCAGCTGTGATCAGCTGAGTTATTAGGGTGTGACATACACCACAGCTTCCCCGTTTTTTTGAGACAAAAAATAGTAAAATACCAGGGGTTGGTGACTATATCAGGGCTGCCTTGCGCAGCCGGACTGGAAGGGTCGCCATGAGAGGCGACCTGCACTTAGTAGTTCGGCTCTGGAAGGGTCGCCATGAGATGTGCGGTGCTCTGGCAGGGTCGCTGATGAAGTGACCTGCTCTCAGTATCTTGGTTCTGGCACTTTTTCACTAATTCAGGGCTGCCTGGGGCAGCCCGCCTGGCAAGGTCGCCATGAGATGTGGAGCGTTACGGGTTATAATGATAAGACGAGACTCGAGGAAATACTGATTTATTGCCTTTATACTAAAGGTTTGGTATGCTAAATAGAACATATGGTAATTTATTTAATACTATTTTCTTGGAATCAATATCAAGGTCTCTTGCATTCCTTAGTTCTGGGAAAAAGTACAAAGGTTAATATCAGGGAAGTTTCCATCAGATGTGTATCAGCTGTGATCAGCTGAGTTATTAGGGTGTGACATACACCACATTTATATAGGATTTTCGGTTGTTTGGTACTCCCGCAGCTCGGCCTTCGGCCTCGCCAAACATTTGAGAGGGGGGGGGGGGACGCACCTGACCACTTGAACGCCTGCGGCCTGGATATATGATAGGAATAGTGAGTGTTTGCGTGGGCTCGCCCTTCGGGCCGCAAGCGGCTCTCGGGCTCGCATGGAGAGCGCGCTCTGATGGGACACTCGGCCTTGGGCCTCGCGAAGCCTTGCCTCTCACCTTCAGGCCTTCAGCCCTCAGGTTCGCTTGTAAGATACATGGGTCATATGAATAGTTAGGCAACCCTTTCCTCCCGTATCGATCTCGCAAAAATTACTTGGGGACGACGACGCTTGGGCACTCGGGGTGGGGTTCCGGGACTTTGGCCCTCGACCGAGCTCGGCCTGCGGCCTCGCAGTCTGAAGCTCGCCCTTCGGGCTCGCGAAACCTTGTATTTATATAGGATTTTCGGTGGTTTGGTACTCCCGCGGCTCGGCCTTCGGCCTCGCCAAACATTTGAGGGAGGGGCGCGCACCTGACCACTTGAATGCCTGCAGCCTGGCGGCCTGAAGCTAGCCCTTCGGGCTCGCAAAAATTACTCAATAGTTGTTTTGCCCCCTGAGTCCCCGCATGCGAAATCTCAACGCGCTAGGACCATTTTGAAATTTTTGCCAAAAAATAATCGCCAAAAAAAGTCACCTCACCAAATGGCTTGCAGTTCTCAATGACATTTGGCCGAGCATCCCCCCACCTACCGTTTAGCCAGGCCGTTGGCCAACTTTTTGGTTTTCAATCAATCAATCAATTATTTATTTTACATTAAAACATGGTGTACATTAGAAGATATAAAAGAGGTATTCAGAGGTTTTCAGAGGTATTTCTCTGGTAGTCACGGAGCCACCCCCTATTCTTTTCCCAGACATCGTATTAGACCTGAGGGACCTCACTAGGAGAACTATTGGGTCATAAACACTTGCAAAAAACAAAAGTCGTCTCTCCAGTCTCCTGTGGTCAATAGTTAACGGCTTATGAGCATGTGAGTTATGATTTTATTACATGGATATATAGAACCGGAGACGCCGTTTATGCGGGTTACTAGACCAATCCAAAATTAAGCTTTGTAGCCCTTAACTTTTGATATGTCCACAGGAAAGACGCGAACCTAAATCTGTTTATGACCCAATTATGTCAACAGAAATGTGTCGGGTTGCAGCTTTATATAGGTCTGTCTATCTACTTAATATCTTTATTTAGATCTTTGTAGAACTATAGTCTGCCTGGTTTGCGGGAAAACACCGAGCAAGGCTCGGTCTCCCAGGTACTAATATGTTTAAAAGAGCTATCCAACAATATCCCACACGATGGGGTTTGGCAGAAAAAAAATTGCACCACAACTTTACATGTAGGGGAGGTACACTAAAAAAATTTTTTTTTAACATTTTATTCTACCGTTTTGTCGGCGTCATTGATATGTATACTCATGCCAAATTACAGCTTTCTAGAACTAACGGTTACTGAGAAAAACGGGGGACGGACGGACGGACGGACATGGCGAAACTATAAGGGTTCCTTGTTTACTACGGAACCCTAAAAAGCTCGTAAAAAATTATTATAAAGGTACTGATACACATGCTCGAAATTACCACGAAACCCGAACTGAAATGTCCGCGAGTAAATGTTAGGGTTAGGACGTATGTAGTTACACGGCGGTCGGGGCGCGGTAACGACTGTCGACTGTATCGGGTTGCAATACCTAATTACTAACTAGAAACTGGGCTAGTTGATGTATGGCTAAAATAGGTATTTCGACTGTGACATACGGAGAGACGGAGACATTACGAAACCTTAAGGGTTTTTCGGAATTTCGGAATAGCACGTGCTCTTTCGTTCCTAGCGCGATAGTGTATATCTAGATTGTATCTAGACACCACGGAGGTGTGACAGAGCGCGGAGTTTAGCCGAAGCAACAAGAGAAACAGGCCTGCTTTTACCTATTGATGAGCTCCTGACCGATTCCGGCCTCAGCAACTGTATATTCTAGGTTTTGGTTAATAGGCGTTACTTAGGTACTGGAGTGCCGTTGTTCCACTCTTTGGTGCGCTCTTAGGTGACTTATGAACCCGATCTTTTTTGTAAAGGTACTAGCACATTTTGAGCAGGTTAACACCCCGCCGACGTAATTGTAACAGATGGCTGCTGGTGGACGCGCCTTCAGCTCGTCTCTTTTTCTATCGAGCTCGTTACAAAGCTGTTTCGAAGGAGTTAACCTGCTCATGAATGAGTCGTCGCCATTCGGGACGTTGTGCTAATTTCCTTTCCCACCGAGAGAGCTCCAACTTGCAGGATTGCTAGGAACGATTGATTGAGTCAAATATACGCTTATGATATTCTCAAACTGTCAACCAGGACCTTAACACGAAGCAATAAAGTTGATAACTAACTGTGTCAGCAAAAATTCACATGAAAAAGGTTTTCATATTAACTCTGATTACATATTCTGGACACGTTGAGCCCAATAAGGGTTCATTCGAGCCCTTTAAATTATGATTATTATTAATGTCAACTTATTCTTTTTTTTGGGATTGCTTGTGGCCAGCATCTAGCCAGGGGGTACATCTAGGGGGTCGCTAACAGCGTCGTTATAAAAAAAAAACAACTGAGCAAGGGTAGACCTTAACGCGATGCAATAAAGTTCACGTTTTGACAGAAAATAGAGGTGAGACGTACTAGGCAAAACGCGTACTGAGTCTTGCGAGTACGCGTCCACAAAAAGACTAGATCCAAAGACTAGGTCCAAATACGCGCTAAACCGACCCCGACCCGAGGTGCCCCGAAAGAATCCGAACGCGCAGACGAATACGAATAGCGCGGAACGTAAAGACTCTTAGACGTTTCGAGTCTTCAGAGTCGTCGTACGCCTAGTACTCGATACGCTAAAAGACGCGCGGGCGGGATCGCGTACTTACGCGTCCATGCCAAAACCTATTCCAAAAACCTGTTCCCTGTAAATACGTCTCACCTCTAACAGAAAACTGATGCTGAGTGTACAACACAATAACAGGTATAAACTTATAAATAATGCGCACCGCACAAGTTGGTATGAGTTATCGAAATATACTACCAACATAAACAAACTACATTCTTTGTTATTTATAATTAGATCTACATCAAGGTAAACTGTCTGATAGTTCAACCAATTTCACTGGAGCGCAAACTCTTACGCTGGAAACAGTGCTCGACCGACGGTCAGTGCGTACCGTCGGCCGGGCGCCGACCGACGTATATATATCTATGCAAGTCTATGGCTGGAAACAGAGCACGACCGACGGTCAGTGCGTATGGTCGGTCGGCTGACGGTGAGTATCGCTCTGAACGCACGTATGCTTTCGTACAGCGATAGCTACGCCCGACCGACGGTACGCACTGACCGTTATCCAGCCTTAGAGTATTCCAGTGTTTAAACCGCCCGCGTGGTCGTGTCGGAGTTTTCACTGGATCTTCCCCAGGCCACTATCCAACCGCGCACTCCTATCACTGTATTGGGTATAGGAGTGCGCGGGCCTATAAGTCCACAGTCCAGGTAAAAAAAAACGTGATACTCAATCTGAATATGTTAATTTGCTGATAATCTTATCAAAAACTTTTTATGAAACAACAAAAACGCTTGGTTGTTACTACCTCACGAGCGCGGGTGCGCCATGGTTGTGTGTTGAGCTATACATGCACATTGTCTATGTGTGCGTCAGCGTAGGAGCTATGAGTTCACGTTGTCTATGTGTTCGTATGTGTCACTACTACAACTATGTCTAATCCGCGCTTGTGAGATAAAAGTATACTGTATGAAGATTGAGTTTGTTTATTCTCGATTAAGATACTAATAACCGATAGCTTCCTGATAACTTACAGCCTATCATGACTCATGATTAGATTTGACTTCCGCTACGTTACGGTTGCCTGGACGAAAATGCTCTTAAGCGATAAGTCCGCCTGTTGTACTGTGTCCTTAAGGCGCTACACTGAGAAATTTGGAGACTTTGAAACGCTGTCCTGCCCAGACTAGCAAACAGTAGGGTCTGATTTTCAGATATATGATTCTTGACTATATAATTGTGGCAATGACAATAGCGAAACATGATTGCTTAAAATTTTCTCGATAGAAAATAAATCCAAAGTTGAGTCTATATTTTCCTTTTTTTCCTCAGCCTACTAAAACAACGCATTATTAAAAGACACGATTAAGTTAATATGATGGTATTTTACCTCATCTAGGTACTGACAAGAGGAAATTTAATAAACCTGCACACAGTCAGATATTTAACGAGATTTGTCTAAAAAGCCATTCTCGGAGAGGGTTGCATCCCGTTTGTCGTGAGCGAAAAACTAAGGGTGTCTTTCAATCGATATATCGCCTTAAATTGAGGTGCGCAATAAAGAGTATTTTGCATTATATCGCACACCATTTGGTAGAGACCAAGGGCACCGAGTGAATTTAGCTTACGTATAATAAATATTAAACAACATAAGTACTTAATCCCTGAATTTATTTGCTGCAAAATATACTTATTGGGACCATTGAAATAGTATTTATATGGAGAAAATCGTTTGAAGTTAAGAAGTGGGCGTCAGTTTTCTCTGCTTTATAAAAGATGTCTGCAAACTAGAGAAAAATATCACAAATAATATGCTAAGGCGACTTCCTGATTTGTCGGTGCGGAGTATGAGTATATGCTGGCCAAGAGCGATCCCATTTTTAATAATAATAAAAAAAAAGAAAAAAAAAGTGACATCGTACCTAAATCCGCAGGGGGAAAAGTAGACCTTTTTGGGATTGGGTGTCACGATGTTTACCTGAACCACACCTGTGACACGCGACGGAACGTAAGCGCTGTGGGGAAGTATGTGTGCGTGCGCTATCGGTACACGCGTCAATTGTTTGCGCGGGTGCGTAGCGCGTGGCGCGGTCGAATCGCGAGGCGCGACGACACCCGATCGACACCAGGCGGGTTTCTCAGGGACGAGGTATCTGACCTCGGTGCGGGGGGTTCGTGTCCGTACTGTATGTAGTACTAGTATAGCATTCAACGCCCATGACAACATATGCGCCATACTTCTACGTAAGATTTCCGCTACAGAGCGGTAAAACGCTGCTACGCGCTACGGCGTAGCCACGTAGCACACGTAGCTTCTGTGGACCGCGAACAATACATAGTTTTTGTAGGTGTTCAATAAACAATTTAAATGCGCCACCCCCTCCTTGCAACCCCGGGCGCATCGCGCCTCTAATGATGATTAAAAGATAGATGACACTTGGCTTGCATTCGAATAAGGCGTATGTCGCTCCTGGGGGCCGATTTTTGAGTGTCGAACGCTCGACTTTTCACTCGTAATCTGTCAAAAAGCTATGATGTGTTGACAAACGCACGCACGCGTCTTGTGTTGTGTCGAGCCTGTGACGTCACATGCCTAAAGTATTGCCCCGCGTGTGGATCCGTATGGTTTTCGCACCGAATATAACATTTAAGACGCCCAGAGGAGTAACAAGATAAATTTGCTAAGCCATAAATCAAATCAACCACTTACTTCCCCAAACTCTCATCTCTCGAACTCCCCTTTAAGAATGAACCTTCACGAAACGCAACAAGATTCAGTTTAAAACGACAACCTAATAACATACAACGTTGTTAAAAGTAGGAGAAACGTTTTATTCGTAGAATGTACGTACATTTTCGTAGGTCCTTTAAATCCTGTAAGCCTTCGGTGGTATTCGGGTTTTATCGTGCGCGTTCGGTTTCAAAGTTATTGTACGCTGGTGGTGAAAATTGGAACTAAAATTTTCTTGGTAATCTAGGCATGTGTCTTAGACAGTGGCGCCTCGGGTGACGATAACTGTTAAGTTTGCGGCGCGTTCGGTTTCAAAGTTATTGTACGCTGGTGGTGAAAATTGGAACTAAAATTTTCTTGGTAATCTAGGCATGTGTCTTAGACAGTGGCGCCTCGGGTGACGATAACTGTTAAGTTTGCGGCGCGTTCGGTTTCAAAGTTATTGTACGCTGGTGGTGAAAATTGGAACTAAAATTTTCTTGGTAATCTAGACATGTGTCTTAGACAGTGGCGCCTCGGGTGACGGTAACTGTTAAGTTTGCGGCGCGTTCGGTTTCAAAGTTATTGTACGCTGGTGGTGAAAATTGGAACTAAAATTTTGTTGGTAATCTAGACATGTGTCTTAGACAGTGGCGCCTCGGGTGACGGTAACTGTTAAGTTTGCGGCGCGTTCGGTTTCAAAGTTATTGTACGCTGGTGGTGAAAATTGGAACTAAAATTTTCTTGGTAATCTAGGCATGTGTCTTAGACAGTGGCGCCTCGGGTGACGGTAACTGTTAAGTTTGCGGCGCGTTCGGTTTCAAAGTTATTGTACGCTGGTGGTGAAAATTGGAACTAAAATTTTCTTGGTAATCTAGGCATGTGTCTTAGACAGTGGCGCCTCGGGTGACGGTAACTATTAAGTTTGCGGCGCGTTCGGTTTCAAAGTTATTGTACGCTGTTGGTGAAAATTGGAACTAAAATTTTCTTGGTAATCTAGGCATGTGTTTTATAGACAGTGGCGCCTCGGGTGACGGTAACTGTTAAGTTTGCGGCGCGTTCGGTTTCAAAGTTATTGTACGCTGGTGGTGAAAATTGGAACTAAAATTTTCTTGGTAATCTAGGCATATGTCTTAGACAGTGGCGCCTCGGGTGACGGTAACTGTTAAGTTTGCGGCGCGTTCGGTTTCAAAGTTATTGTACGCTGGTGGTGAAAATTGGAACTAAAATTTTCTTGGTAATCTAGGCATGTGTCTTAGACAGTGGCGCCTCGGGTGACGGTATTAAGCTTCGAGTTTGCGGCTGAGGAGATAAAGCTGAAAACCAAGACTTCGGGTGATAGGTGCCTTTCAGCCTTATAAGTAACTATACACTTTGGTACTCAATTAGATACATAATGTTGCATTATCTCCGCTATTCAAAGGTTGATTCCCCTACTTTCAGCCTAGATTCTGTAATGTGTTCTTTTTGAGTGTGCTATAACTACAAAGATATCTCTTTTTTTAGTATGTCTAAGGGTTTTTGAGTTATCGCTAAAAACTGTCTGCCCAAACAAAAGGACGTAAGTGCCGTGAGTTTCTGAAGATACAACCTTTTCAATGTATTGTATGTGGACTAGTAGGTGTCGGTACGGAACCCTTCATTGTGAGTGACCGGTTGACGCACTTCACCGGTTACAGACAATGTTTAATGTAATAATAGTAGATTGTGTCACAAGGGAGCAAAATGACATATTTACGGCGTGGGCGTAACTTGAATCCTGAACGAAGAGAAGGATTATATAATAGAATCCTGAGCGTAGCGAGGGATTCTAAAATAGAATCCTGAGCGTAGTGAGGGATTCAAGAATTAACGCCCAAGGTGGAAATAATTTTGCTTCCATGTGACACATACTGCTTTTCACATCACCTATTGAGGATAATGAAAGATCTGAAATAACAATGGTTGTGCATTTATTTTATCATAATCGATACTAATAACTTATTACTCGTTACAGAAAAGTGCCACTTTGATCCCTCCTAGCAGGGAAGAAAAGTGCCATTTTGATCCCTCCTAGCAGGGAAGAAAAAGCCCTTATCCGAATAGGTGATGTGAAAAATAGATTTACTGCCCTAAAAGTACATAAAACTCCGTTAAAAAAACGTAAATAATTCCAGCAGATTCGTGGACGGCTGAATATTTCCATGGCCTGTAGTGATCGACTTTGTAAAAACTAAATTCGATTACTTTTTAAATTGACTTTCCCGCCGCACTCGACGTGCTGCCTAGGTATATTGTGCTCTGCCAGACTGTCCAATACATTTTTAGGGTTCCGTAGTAAACAAGGAACCCTTATAGTTTCGCCATGTCCGTCCGTCTGTCCCCCGTTTTTCTCAGTAACCGTTAGTACTAGAAAGCTGTAATTTGGCATGAGTATACATATCAATGACGCCGAGAAAACGGTAGAAAAAATCTTTAAAAAAAAATTTTTAGCGTACCTCGCCTACATGTAAAGTGGTGGTGTAATTTTTTTTTCTTCCAAACCCCATCGTGTGGGGTATCGTAGCTGAGCTCTTTAAAAAATATTATAAGGTTTCTGAAAGAATTTTTTGATTAAATAAATGGTTGGCGTGATATTAAGCTTTGAAGTGATAATTTTTGTTATGGTCAAGTGTCCCCCCCCCCCTGCCAGCTAAACGGTGGCTACTAGGCATGTGAAAAAAATCATGGGAGTAGTATATACGATGAATTTAAAAGAAAAACTATCACAGCTAAGTAGACATTACTATTTAACGAGTAATAGTCAAACTTCAGAAATGTACTTTGCAAAAGCAAACTTTCGTACAATTTCCATTTATACCTTAGATAATGTTGTTAACGCTGTCAAAAACATAGTAAATATAAGTTTGCGAACTTTTTAGTCCACATAATGTAACGGGTGGACGACTACGGAACCCTACCTTGCGCGTGGCCCGACACGCACTTGGCCGGTTTTTGATAAATTTATTATGTGAAATTCCTCTATTGAAAACTGATGATGATGAAGTTGACGAAATATAATTGTCACTGTTTCTCGAACAACCAGTGCGGTGTAGCGAAATTGCAAATCATATAAAACTTAATGTTTATTGAAAATAGTAAAAAATATCGGGCTTTATTTAAATAAATGTATGTACATAAAATAAGTATGAATCAGGTACACTGTGCTATTACATAACAGAAAGAAAGACTTTAATGTACTTCATCCTCCTAGCGTTATCCCAGTACAGTTGCATCCTGAAGGATGCCTGGGGTCCGCTACCTAATCCCAAGATTTGACGTAGGCACTAGTTTTTACGAAAGCGACTGCCATCTGACCTTCCAACCCCGAGGGGAAACTAGACCTTATTGGGATTAGGCTTTGTCAAGTGAGTGGGCAACTTGACTGTTAGAAGTTCTCAAGCCGCCCGAAGGCCTCCAACTTGGCTTAACGACTGCTGCCATAGACAGAAACCGGGATCAACGGCTTAACGTGCCTTCCAAAGCACTGGAGCGCTCAGTTAGTAACCACTCAAAGCGGTCACCCATCCAAGTCCTGACCGCTGCCCACGTTGCTTATTAACCTGAGATACCACAAGCGGTATGCAGGCGCCGCTGGGCCACGAGCGCTCCAAAAAGACTTTATCTAATGTACTTCTGTTTGGAAAATTAATCCCATAACCATTTGAAAAAGGTATTTTTTATTATATTTTTCATAGTGTTTCCTTTTGTGAGTGGAGCTCACGTGTCATCATTATTTCACATACGGGGCCGATTTTTGAGACGCTCGACTTTTCACTCGACATCTGTCAAAACATCATAGTTTTTTGTCAGATCTCGAGTGAAAAGTCGAGCGTTCGACACTCAAAAATCTGCCCCCCGAGCAAAAACCATTGAAAATACATAACTATGTCCTCCCTCATGTATCGAGTGGGTTCGTTAGCAAATATCCTATCATTTCTGGCCGTCCGTCAAAAATGTGCAAAATAAATGATCATTTCTGGACGAGCCCTTTAGTGGATATTCACCCTAACAAGAAAGCCCAGGGTAAGCGGCTCAAAGAGAAATTATAATGAGTTATTTCTCAAAGTAGGTTACCCAGTTAAAAGTACATTCGAGAAAAGCGACTGAATCAATTTAAGGAAAACATCACGCAATTTTTGCGTGTTGTGCAAATAGCTGGTTGGGGGCTCCCAAACCCGCCGTAGACTCAGCTATATTAAAATTAAAATATCCAGGTAAAACGGACTCGGTGCCCATTATTATGTAAAAAAATTACTAAAACATTTACTGAAACAATAAGTCAAATTAAACATATTTGCAATGACAAGTTTTTGGAACGTAAAACGTATATATTGTTTGTTCTCGCACTAATAATGAACAGCAAAACAGCAAATGCGTTACGTTCGACATAAAACCGGCGAAGTGCGAGTCGTGTTCGCGCACCGAGGGTTCCGGACGTACTTTCATAAACCGTAACTTGTTTATCTTGAAATTAATGATATTTTGATAAGGTCAAAGCTTAAACTGAAGGTGTATAAGCTGTCCTATTACCCCTCTTCAATTTGGCGTTGGTTTTAGGACTTTTAGGGACATTCTGTGTACGAGTATATACTCGTAGCATTCTATGTATATAGGGGCAATACAACATTAGGTAACATAAAACATAACAACAACATGCAATGCAACATTTATTTAAAGGTTAGGTTAGGTACAGTCTCCATCATAGTTATATTATCGTACAGGGAACGTCCTGTATAAAACGAAGTTCCGGATGGAAGGAAGTGTATAAAGTTCATGTTTTGATCTTTGAAATCATATTTACTGCCGGTTCTTAATTACCAATTTCCCTATTAACCCATTAGCGGCTCAATTTTGATGATTTTTAGATATATTACTATATTGGACCTCAGAAACATAAATATGAAATTAAAATGAAAATCCGACCTGTTGTAGTTTTGAAAAAAAAAAATACCGATGCCGCATGGCATCTCTAGCCCTCTAGCGTGCCAATAAAAACATGTTATTATGTGTTAGCATTTATTGAACATGAAAGTTATTAAGAGGCCTTACAACTTTTAAATTTTTTTTGATTACAAAATTTGACAAAAGTGGTGATAATACCTATAAATTGATTGAAGGATAAGATGATTTTATTAAAGTTTTAGATGGTAACATTGCCCTTTTTTTGATTTTCTTGCGTGTAGTAGATTTTAAGCGGAAAAAAGCCGTCCTTGGCTCGAAAATGGTCGATTTGGAGTGATGTTTGAATGAAAAATCCAAAAAATAAGTAAATAATTAAAACTTATGTAATTATGTCGCAATAGTCCTATTCTAGATAGTAACATTGAGAAAATGTCAAAATATGTCTCAATAAAACAGAGAATGGCCTACATAGATGAGCGTTTTCTACCTTATAAGGAACCTTAACACAACTCTGCTAACTAAAATGTGGTTTGTCCCTTTCTCACAAAAACTCCCTTTGTCCCTGTCAAAGTGACAGATAAGGACAAACAAACTTTAGCGGCTTGTTAACTAAAATAGATTTAATGGACGTTTATGAATAAGGGGGTTAGTCTATAAGATTCTGGGTTTTAGTTGAGTATTTTATGTATTTATTTAATCTTTATTGACAAAAATTAATCTAAAAGTACAAAAAGCGGACTTAATGCCATGAGGCATTCTCTACCAGTCAACCTCCTGAGATTCAGATACAAAATTAACCCAACCTTTGTATGGATAAAGATACTGTAATGTAACGGACCATCTAAACCGGCCTAACTAAGCCTAGACTTTCAAATCACCCTTAGCTTAGCACTCCCTTTAGCTTAAAATAAGCACCTGAAGCTCTCAACATCTCACGCTAAAATCGACCATATGCCCCTATTAACAGAACCCAAATTCCAGCTTACCAACCCCAAAACACAGAGCAATCAATACACATATGGTGAGACAAACTTAATTGTGTCGTCTCCAAACTGAAGAACTACACTCGTGTCGTACAAAAAATCCTGGAAACCTTGACAGTGGCGCTCCCGCCGGCCGTAAATAAAACCTTGTTCTATTATACTACCCTTTTGAGCAACAACGACATGTCTTAATAGGAAATGTATGTGACTTGGGCCCTTTTATATTTGGCAGCATTATACTTGTATTGCGCGCGTAGCGGATGAAACCTCTCCACAAAAAGAGGGTGCTTTGCATTTGACCTAATGGCTGCTCAGCGAAAGTGAATCGTATCCTGTTAGGAATAAGGTCCCAGTAATTGGTCAAACGGCGACGTCTGAAGCATTCGGAATTACATATTCAATGAGATTTTTCCATGTCTGCAAGCACGGGCGGCTTTTAGTAAGATATATAACAAATATTGTTTTTGCGTTCCGATTTCCTTATAGTTTGTTAGTTTCCTTATAGAGAGCCATGGAGCGTGCCATGCTATGCTCGGCATTAGATTGCAAGATCTAGTGAGGAATGACGAGATCCGACGCCGCACGAATGTGCATGACGTCGGAGATGTCATTACCAAACTCAAGTGGAGTTGGGCAGGACACATGGCAGGTGGACCAAAAAAGTGTCAGACTGGTGGCCAATTCATGGCAAAAGGAGCGTCGGCCGTCCACCGGCTAGATGGGTCGATGATATAAGGAAGATCGCGGGTCACTCTTGGATAAGACTGGTTGTGCATAAACCTTCGTTTTGCCTCATAGTCGAGCAAAATTATTATTACAGTACCCGGAAATAAATATTGCACATCAGTCTTTGGAAAGAGACAATGGGGAACTTGCGTAAAGGTTACATCGTGAAATTATATTAGTAATCCAATAATAATACAGCCATTACAATGTATTACTGGAAGATTTAATCAGAAATAATTATTTTGCGATGTAGGTATTCTGATTAAAAGTTACGTAAATTGAAACGTAACCTAACCTACAAAAAACTAAATCGTACTGACTGAAAGATCTATCGATTGAAAGAGACACCCTTTGTTTTTCGCTCACGACAAAACGGGATGCTACTCTCTCCGAGAATGGCTTTTTTTAGGCTAATCTCGTTAAATATCTGACTGTGTGCAGGTTTATTAAACCTCTTGACAGAGTTTAGATGAGGTAAAATAACATCATATTAACTTAATCGTGTCTTTTAATAATGCGTTGTTTTAGAAGGCTGAGTAAAAAAAGGAAAATATAGACTCAACTTTGGTTTTTTTTTCTATCGAGAAAATTTTAAACAATCATGTTTCGGCTATTGTCAGTACCACAACCATATAGTCAAGAATCATATATCTAAAAATCAGTCCCTATTGTTTCCTCGTCTGGGCAGAACAGCGTTTCGAAGTTTCTAAATTTCTCGTTATAGCGCCTTAATAAATAAATTAAAATAAGCCTTAATTCTTTTTATTAAGATATTAATTACCTTAACATTGGAATGCATAAAAAACTAAGTTTACTTAATTAACCAGGTAAAAGTCGCCTCTGCGGCGTAGGCCTCCCCCATCTAGCCCTTTTTGAGAAAAAATCACGCCATCTTTCGGTTTCTTATTAACCCTCTTGGTGCCCGGTTTCGGTTACTTTTTTTGATCCATCTGGTTGGATCCTTTACAAAAATGTATGCCCAGCCCAGTTCCATCACAGTAATCTCATCCTTTCCACTATGTCGCTTAGTTTAGTTCTTCTGTGCGTAAGTAGTAATAACTATTCTGTGTTGTTGCTGATTTGACTATCATCCATATACTTAAGCGTAATAGGGGTATTACGCCCCAGTATTGCCAATGTCCTCAACTGTAAATATCATTTTACGAGTGCCGTAACGTAAAAGAACGAGCCACCATGTAACCCAATCGACATATATCATTACGTCGTATCGGGAATTTTACGACCTCTAAAGGGTCCATTTCACGAAACGTATTATCACAAACATGGACATTTTATTGCGAGCTCGCTTCCACCCGTGAACAGTCTAACGTGCGCAAATGTGAATTTAGTTTTAATGTTGAGGCGTGTAGAACGCTATTGTTGGTATCAGCTCATCTTATCTGAGCTCGTTTATTAATATTAATGTTTACTGAGATATAGCGTGACTGGGCTAGAAGTAGAAAGAGGAAGACGTTAGGTAAATATTAAAATGTAACCTGAGAGGTATCCACTGTTGCCAAAGACTATAATGTATATATATTTATATATATATATATATATACTAAGGGATTTTGATCGTCGCCGCGTTGGTGAGCACACGTGCCCGGGGCGACGACGGGCAGAATCCATTTACCGTACAAAACCTTATCTACTGTCATGGCGTCGTTACCGAACAACGTCATTGAACACGTGACATTGGCGAAATCATCATAAATTTGATGGAAGCCATTTTTTAAAGAATTGATTGAATGATTTATATATACTAAAGTAACTGTTGCTACGCCACGTGTTTACTATTTCTAATGATATAAGTCTATATTAGTATATTTATCTACATCGATATCATAAATCCTCTATAATGTGTTCAGATATGATTAGCAAATGACCACCGTTACAACACTAAATACATAATTTCATCAAGCGATGTCATAATGAGAAAAGTAGTAAGAAAATGTTACTGTCTTTTAAATTGTTCATTATGATACTGGTGCGTGATTGATTAGGAAACACACCACTTTTGTATTGAACAGGAACTATTGCTAATTAAGCAATAGTTCCTGAACACATGATGGAAGATTTATGGATATGCATGTAGATAAAATAGTCGTGTTTTAAGAAACTACTATTTTAAATGGTTTTAACCCTTAATTCGACAAAAATTCCAAAAATCCATAATTCAAGTCCTGGCGACGATGAATAGTCCAAACAATTCTGATCAAGAAAAAATACAATAACCCTGCCTTGCAGTCGGGTAAAAAGACGGTCAAAGATAAATTCCAGCCGGCTGGACATTGTCAAAAGGCGCTACACTGAGAAATTTGGAGATTTTGAAACGCTGTCCTGCCCAGGCTAGCAAACAGTAGGGGCTGATTTTCATATATATGATTCTTGACTATATGATTGTGATACTGACAATAGCGAAACATGATTGCTTAAAATTTTCTCGATAGAAAATAAATCCAAAGTCGAGTCTATATTTTCCTTTTTTTCCTCAGCCTACTAAAACAACGCATTATTAAAAGACACGATTAAGTAAATATGATGGTATTTTACCTCATCTAGGTACTGACAAGAGGAAATTTAATAAACCTGCACACAGTCAGATATTTAACGAGATTTGTCTAAAAAGCTATTCTCGGAGAGGGTTGCATCCCGTTTTGTCGTGAGCGAAAAACAAAGGGTGTCTCTTTCAATCGATATATCGCCTTAAGAGAGATAGATATTATTGTCGGTTTGGTAACCTAATGTATTAATATTTATGGGCTTGGAGGGTTGCCATGCACGAAGACCGGGTACTTAGAAAAAGTAGTGTAGGTCAAAGAGAAAAAATCAAAGGACATTAGCGCTTGTCTCACTCATCCAAAAAGCAGACGTGGGATCAGGACAGGTCCTGCACTGGAAGGCACCCTTCATGATTTAGTTCTCTAGCTGGTCCCTACTCATAATCATCATCATCATCATCATCATCATAATCATAATCATCATGATCATCATCATCATCATCATCATATCAGCCGAAAGACGTCCATTGCTGGACATAGGCCTCCCCCAAACAGTGCCGCAATGTCCGGTCCTGCGCTACCCGCATCCAGCGGACTCCCTGCTAATAACCTATTATTTACAAACCGGGACAATTTGCTTAATGGTCGGGACACTGGGACACCACGCTTCAAACCGGGACATGTCCCGGTGTACCGGTGCGTATCGTAGCAACCCTACTGTAGTTACTTACATAAGACATTACGACCACCGTACCCTTTCCGCACACGTGGCTCTCAGCTCTGTTTACCCCATTTTTCATCAAATCCTTATATAGGTATATTATTACCAGAACAACGATAAAACTTCAATTTCTTAGTGAACATACGACCTATCTTATACAAGAAATAAGTAGATTACGTAGCCACAATTTTAAAACTAAACGTCACATTTCAATATCATGAATCCAATTGTTATCAGTAAGTCCTGTTCTTGCATATGTGGCTTTGCGTTTACGCGAAAGGGAGAGCAAGAACACGAATCAAGACGATTCACATATTATCTTACGTCGAAGCGTTTCGATATTGAGTCCCTTTTGCAGACGCAGGAAGGGATTGCTGATAAAAGATCCAATAGCAACATCCAAAACGTCGTATCTCTAAATAAGCTGCACCAGAAAATAAACCTTATGTGTTAACCTACAAGGCTGCTTTCCTAATGGCGTTATTTAAATATCTTAAGCTCTTTACTACAGTGCCTCATTTTGGTAAAGTCGTATCGCGTATTCATCGCGCTTGTGAATGTGAACTTAAAGTGAAGATAACAAGGTTGATTTCGCGATTCGATGGATAACATGAAAGGTAAAGGAAAGTAATTTGGTTTTGAAATAATTCCCCCTAATGACGGGTTAGGACAGGACTTCGGATATATTAGGTTTTCAGTTATAGGGAAAATATACGAAATATCTTTTTTGGGTGCCGTATAGTAAACACGGAACCATTATAGTTTCGCCATAGAGTGTTACCCGAACCCGAGAGTTTTTTTTTTACATAATCGAGGAGGTCAAATTTAGACTACGTTTTTAGGGTTCCGTAGCCAGAATGGCTAAAACGGAACCCTTTTAGATTCGTCATGTCCGTCCGTATGTGACAGCCGATTTACTCGAAGACTATAAGTACCTACTACAATTATGAAATTTGGTTTTCCTTCACTGTGAAGTATATCACTCATTTAGTTCACTAGTTCAGGTTAGTTCAGTAGCTCAACAGATCCATCTACGATATAGATTGGGTAAAAATATCAATCATTCATTCAATCATGGCGTCTATGTCACTCGAATGCGTAGGTAAACGATATGAGATATGAATCATGAACTGAAAGGACTGAAGTATTGAAGTATATGAATTCTAACTGAACTAGTGAATGAAATAATTACACGAGGTGAAGTACTTCATTTGAATCAGTCATGCGTGAACTACTCATGTCTAGTCTACGGAACCCTACATTGCGCGTGGCCCGACACAAACAAGGCCGGTTGTTGAATGTAATTTGTGAATCAAAAGAAAATGTTGACCAATTAAGCGATGGACCGTATATTGCTTTTTAACCTTTTCCACGCCAAAGACGTATATATTGGCACCGCAGGTTCAACGCCAATGACGTAATATATCAGTCGTAAGAAAAATATCGTTTTAAAAGGTCCAGATAATATAAAAAAGAATCGTCTTTTGGGTATAACATATTTAAATAAATATTCTTCCTGTTCCGAGGTAAAATTTATAATTCAGTTGTGTATTTAAATAGAAATTCGTGTTTTTTTTCAGACCTTTGATGTTAGTCTAATAGGGATTTTGACTCAAAATTTATTATTACTCCATACGAAAGAATACACATAAAACTATGCCAAATAGTGAAAATCCTATTCAAATATCTCAAAAAATAACGAAACTAAAACCGTTAGAATGTCTTTAGTTCGAGAGAGAAAGTGCTACAGATCAGTGACGTCACTGACCTCGAGCGCCATAGTAAATGACGATCGTTCAATACAGAGGTGCGTTTTGCGCAACAGGGACAGAAAATGCCCCGTCCTAAAACTTTGAAGACTTATAATTATGTAATTATTTATTCTTTTGAATTACTTTTTTCGCTATTTGATTGAGAATTGGATCCTTTTTAGAGAAAATTCGGATTCATTGATTTTCTTATTTGGTGTCAACATCCCTATTATGGCACACTTCGTACGCCATTGACCGATCAATCCGTCTTTATTGATGTGGAAAGACATTCAAATTTAATATTTCATAAATCCTCTAATATGCGTTCAGAAACCGTAGGCAATAGAAAAAAAAATGTATTTATGAAAAATTTCTTACCTGTGGTCAGGGTTGGGCAGTATTTCAAATACATGTATTTGAAATACGTATTTGAAATACAAATACGTATTTTGTATTTATATTTCAAATACTCTAGGAGAAGTATTTTGTATTTCGTATTTCAAATACCGCACTCACATGTATTTTGTATTTCAAATACTTTATGTTTTAAAATACATTTCCACAAAAATACATTTTTTAATTCTGTAATCGTAGGTGTAATGAAACTTTTTTTTAACTATTTACTTTTTTATAACTTGGGGCTAAAACTCAAAGATGATTGATTCTTTGAGTTTTATAGCCCCAAGTTAAGCCACTATGGCAACACTAAGTGCAAGTGTCAACGTCCAGTATCAGTCAATTCACATGAGAGTATTGATATTTTAGTTTAGTTTATTACGCGGTTTTTCTGCTACTGACTGAGTATTTGATTCAAATGCACCGAGATATATGTTGTTAGATGATGGATTCAAATTCACGACAATACTTTTAGAAATTTAGTTTTTATTAGGGGAAATTCCTCCTTCAATTCATAAAAAAACTGTAAAAAGTATCATATGGTAAGTTTCAAAGAAAACTAGTGGAGTTTGACATATAATGTATATGTCTTTGTGTGTGTGTATTGTATGTATATCTGAGGGGCTAGGATGATCCCATATACCGTCACGTTATATGGCCTAAATGTATGAAAACGTCACATAAAACATCACGGTATACGCGATCATCTTAGCCCCTCTGAGGGGCTAAGATGATCGCGTATATGTCGGACATATAGGATTCGTCACTCTCGCACTTGATACTTGACTGACTGACTTGACAGTAAGAGACGAATGCTATATGTCTGACATATAAGCGATCATCTTAGCCCCGCTGGTTTCATTTTAGACATGCGCAAAAAGGGTCACTAAAGAGAAAAGAGTGATATACTTCATTCCGTCACTGTGAAGTATATCACTCATTTAGTTCACTAGTTCAGTTTCGTTCAGTATATAGCTCAACAGATCCATCTACGATATAGATTGGGTAAACATATCAGTCATTCATTCAATCATGTCGTCTATGTCACTCTCGGAGCGAATGAGTAGCTAAAAGATATGAATCATGAACTGAACGAACTGAAGTATTGAAGTATATGAATCCGAACTGAACTAGTGAATGAAAGAGTTACTCGAGGTGAAGTACTTCATTTGAATCATTCATTCGTGAACTACTAATGTCTATTTCATTTTATCGTTGACCGAGTGAAACGAAGGTCTCTGTTTTAGCTTCGACAAAAATGTTTTCGTATGTCCGGATTTCCGGTTGTTCTCCTCTACAGGTCGGGTTTTTAAACCGATTCTCGTGAAATTTGGTGAGCAGGATCGAAAATAACAAGATTTTTTTTGTCGAGTCAGTTTTTGGAAATATTAATATGATAAATAATGATTTCGGTTTTTTCTGCGGTCGAATTTTGGTTTGTTCTCCTCTACAGGTCGCATTTCTCAACCGATTCTCGTGAAATTTTGTGAGCAGGCTCTATGGTTACATAGAATTCATTTGTCGAGGATTCGTTTCGTAAATTTTGAAAAAAAATATATTTTTTTCAATTCACGAGGTCTACAGCCACTAATAATAGTCTTCTTACTTACTAAATCCTGGAGTTACTCTGATTTCAAAGAAGTTTATAAAAAGTATTTTGTATTTTGTATTTGAAATACATTATTTTGAGTACTGTATTTTGTATTTTGTATTTCAAATACCCGTCACGAAAGTATTTTGTATTTGGTATTTCAAATACATTTTTAAATGTATTTTGTATTTGAAATACAAGTAAGACAGTATTTTGCCCAACCCTGGCTGTGGTGAAGGTTACCAGCAGTAACATTATTATCATTGTAATTTCCTATTTAATAATATTACCTAACTAACTTTAACCTTAACTTTAACTTTTTTTTAAATTTGGAACAGGAAAATTAAAATTCAGTCGATACGAAACGTCAGCTTGATATAGGTTTTTTTTGGGAATAAGGATTTCGAATTTGACATTTATTTGGAATTTTAAGTTAAAAAAATTATATTTGCGAATAATCGTCATACTCGATTTCGACTAATTCAGGGATAACGATTTCAAATTTTATATTTATTGACTTTTCGCAAAAAAATTTTTTGCTTAAAATCCAAAATGAATGTAAATTTTGAAATTCTTATCCCTGAATTAGTCGAAACCGAGTATAATGACGGTTTTCGCAAAAAAAATCTTCCTTTTCAAGTTTAACCGTTTAACAGTTAAACTATTATTTACTTGATTACGTGGTAGTTATTTAAATTTTAAAATTTCCTCACATAGTTTGTTAAAACCACTATACAAGCCTCGGCCGGAACAGGGATTGCAGGACTCTTTTTATCCTACACCACACTCGTCCAGCAATTCCTTACTTCACGGCCTCTGCAGTTATGTACTATTTGAAAAAGGAATATATAGTTGGTCAAACCAAATTGTCAGTAACTAAATAAGAACAAAGAAAACTATAGGTATTAGGTACTCTTCTTTTTCTTTTGGCTGCTAGTACTAGTGTAAGACAAAGATAGTATGATTCTCTCTGTCTATGTTTGAAATGAGCCAGTCCTTTGACAAACTATAATATGAACACAGTTCTTTATAATGCTTAGTATCGATCGATAGTTACAAGTAACATCCCTAGACCTGTCATCCGGCAGCTTAATTATTAAAGATAACAAACAGACGGATATTCACTCTTTTAATATCTACGTCGACGGCGGAAATAATTATAGGAGTAACTATTTAATAACAGGTAATATATACCTAGTACAGTATATTACTTTGAGTATGCCACTGATATACAGGGTGTCCTAGAAGTCGTCGTCGTCCCTTCGAAGGTTGATAGACCAGCTCATGACTCACCAGAATAACGTAACATGACCTTATTAAAAAATCTTTAGTTTTCGAGATACACCACACTAACCTGGGTAGTTACTTTAAATTAAAAAAATGCTAATTTTTTGTAGTTCTCAAAGCAGTAAAATACTCATATATCTAAGATTTTTTACTAAGGTCATGTTACGTTATTCTGGTGAGTTATGAGCTGGTCTATCAGCCTTCGAAGGGACGACGTCGACTTCGTCGGACACCCTGTACTTATATGCTATTTTCAAAGTTTAAGCATGCGTTGACGCAAATCTATACAAATTGTCAAAAAATTTTTTTACATGTCCCCTACCGCTAAAGGAGGGCGCGAAAAAAATATATAACCTACCCCATGGAGTGGGCTATCGTTGTTTAGAGCTCGTTAGTCGGTTAGTATGATGCTAATACATGTTTTAGTGATACTTACTTATAGAGAATTGTGTCATTATTTGTTGTCAGCCATCAGTTATAAAGCAGCGAATGAGCTGCTAATAAATATCTGAACATGACTTGACAATGAAATCGTTAGAGTAGGTACGTGTTCAGATATTTTTGAGCTCCCGGAACTGTATGGATATATTTGAGGAGGGCTGAACCGCGTAATATTTGAGAAGAATTCGCGTAATCGGCAGGAGTAAATAGTAGATTGTTTGACAAGGGGCTAAAGTAAGCCATATTACCACGAGATGGTTATTTTCCCGAACGTAGTGAGGGAAAATTGTTCGAGTGGTAATATGGCTTTTAGACCCGAGTTATACACTCTACTTTTCACTTCGATTGCGAGAAAACACATTAAACACTAATTATCCACCTTAAATAAATAATTTAACTCTTGGCGGGCGTATCTCTAATTTGACAGCATGTTTTTTTTTACTAAGGCCAGTACCACGCCTCGCTATGCGTGCTCGCTTAAAAGCCTTATCACACTACCCAATCGGCAGGGCCTTACCGATAGGGTAGTGTGATAAGGCTTTTACGTATTCGCCTCCCTTTCTTTTGCTATATTAAAGAAGGAGATGCAACACGCGCTTTTCCTTTGACCATAGACACCGCTTAATCTTTAGAGAACTAAAAACGTCTTTCCTGATTGGTCGATTTTAGTACAGCTGTATTCTGGTTGGTTGATATTGTTACCAAATATTTTTTAATCTGTCAAATTACTGTTCTGTTCTGTGATTGGTGGATTTAATACGTGAAGTATTTTGATTGGTCAAAATAAAATGTTTAATGAATCATAAATATGTATACATATTTTCCCTAGGGCTTAAATGTACTACTTTAGCCCCGCTTCACAAGTCTAATATGACACACTTTTCGAGCATGAGAAGTGAAAAATCCATTTCACGCCCGCCCAGTAATAACGAAGTTCTCTCCCGTAACACAGAACAATGGGAAATGATATGTTCAGATCTTTTTGAGCGCACCGAAATGTATGAGCAGGTATAATGTCTTTGATGGCAACTGTTCCAGTTTCACGTAATGTTGGAGAATAATTCGCGTAGTCGGCGGGAATAAAAATGTATTTCACACCCGGCCGATTTTCTCTCCCAGTAACATAGAACAATAGGAGATGATTGCTGCGACCTGTGGGTGTACTAAAAAAACCTGGAATTTTGCGCATCCCGGCCAAGGTCAACAATGGATCGCTCATTCAATGTCATTGTATAACGATTACAAATATTGGGAAATGCTAAATGGAAGTCCTGACTAGGCCTTCTATTCGGTTTATCATTTTTTTTTACATTCAAATTACAGTAAAAATGGGTAAATAATTGCATTACCAATGTACTAATAAATATAACTCGCGGTAACACTTGGAAAACATCACGCTTTCACTTGTTTTTGCTATTTTATGACGCTGTTTGATATACCATTAAAAGTTTTATTGTTTTTTAAAGACTTCACTTTTTTTTTCTACAAACCTCATACAAACACGCTTTACAAAGACGTTTTGTTATAAAAGTTGCTGTTTTGACGTAGGTGTGCGAGCGGGTTGGAATCCGCACAACTTCCCATCATCACTACAATGGCGGTCAAAAATTTCGGGTCATTGTTAAATATTCTAAACTCGTTTTATTTACATCGTATTGCCCAACTGTACTAATAATAATATACTTTATGTCACACCTGGCCATAAAGTGGCCATTATCGCACGCTCCGCGCGCGAAAAAACCCGCTTCCTGGCCAGGGGGTGACATAAAATTTTGTACTTACCACGGGCGATAATAAAGAAAGCCTCAGATCGCATATTTATCGCCCTTGCCTTCGGCTCGGGCGTAAAATACCTGCGATCTGAGACATTCTTTGTTTTATCGCCCTTGGTAAGTAATGTACTATTATTTCAGACACATAGTCCATAGCCGTTAGTAACAATGGAGCTTACATATCTATGTTAGTTGATCTTAACCCTAAAGGATGATTCACGCTAGACCGTTCCGTGTCCGGGCCGGCCCGTTTTCTAGTACAAGAAATCGATGGCCGTCGCGCGTCTTGTATTAGAAAACGGGCCGGCCCGGACACGGAACGGTCTAGCGTGAATCATCCTTAAGGCGCTGCACTGAGATATTTGGAGACTTTGAAATGCTGTCCTGCCCAGACTAGCAAACAGTAGGGGCTGATTTTCAGATATATGATTCTTGACTATATGATTGTGGTACTGACAATAGCGAAACATGATTGTTAAAAAATTTCTCGATAGAAAATAAATCCAAAGTCGAGTCTATATTTTCCTTTTTTTCCTCAGCCTACTGAAACAACGCATTATTAAAAGACACGATTAAGTTAATATGATGGTATTTTACCTCATCTAGGTACTGACAAGAGGAAATTTAATAAACCTGCACACAGTCAGATATTTAACGAGATTTGTCTAATAACCCTGCCTTGCAGTCGGGAAAAAAGCCATTCTCGAAGAGGGTTACATCCCGTTTTGTCGTGAGCGAAAAACAAAGGGTGTCTCTTTCAATCGATATATCGCCTGAATACATTTAAAACTTATATGTCTTTGTACTTGGGAACATGCAATGACACCCAATGAGGGAAGAATGGGTTGTCCAGCCTCTCCCCTACAGCCACTAGGAAGCTGTTGGCGCTGCCCCGCACTCTGCACATCTGGGAGGCTGCCCGTTTGCGCATTATCGCGTAGAAATCATCCATGCGAGCCTCCGCAAACATGCCGGACGCACTACAAAAGCGTGACAGCCCCAACAGCATCCTATAGCAATATTAGCAATTTCCGGGATTCTATCATAAAAATATCAATGTCCAAAAATTACGATTTTCGCGATATCTCGCTACGTTAACGTTGTTTTTTTCATGGGTTTTTACGAGTCCGATTTAAACCTGGAAACGTTACTTTTTTGGGCTGTTAATTTTGCAGTATAGATGTAAAATTAAATAAAGTTAAAGACACGATTAAAAAAACTTACAACTTCGCAGTATTTTAGGAAATATGACGGTTTTTTACCGACCCGTATTATTTGTCCGCGAGTGTACGTACATGAAAGGTCAAAAGTTCAGATTTCCTTAGCATCAAGAGTTTTAACGCCTTCAGGCGATATATCGATTGAAAGAGACACCCTTTGTTTTTCGCTCACGACAAAACGGGATGCAACCCTATCCGAGAATGGGTAGGTGTCGGTACGGAACCATAAGTAATAGTACACCCTCGTTGTGCGTGATCCGACACGCATTTGGCCGCTTCTTTATTTATTATTAAAAATGGAATTGCTCATGGCCAGCAGCTAGCCAGGGGACAAAAATGAGGCCGACGATGAAGCGAGCTCACCCAGAAGATGCCTATTCAGTCGTGCTAAAAAGGTCTAGGTTATATGAATTGCGTCCTTTTTCATCTTAATGTATTAATAGTAGTTTATGCAACTGGTACATAATGAGGGGCATTAAAACACGAGTGGAAATATCGAAATCAGAACTGGCAACCGATACCTGAATGTTATTTTAAAAAGTAAAGAGTCCCTATTCTGATGTGATCATGTCGTTCTAGCTCAAATTTCGTGCGATATATACTAAAAAACATCGAGCTGACATTTCGCATCGATTGAATTTGAATTGACAGTTTTGTTTGACGTTTAATATTTTAACAGCATATATGAGATTAAAATGAAAATTAAATTATGTGTGTAGATAAATATTTTTTAAACAGCATACTTATAGCATTATTTTCCTGATTTTCAATATTGCATTCATACTTTGTCTACCCTGTTTGGGTATACCTACAGCTGTGATTTTATGACGCACGCACGAAAATGCCTTTCGTTCCGTGCCGATATATCGATACGTTAATATGCACATAATTTAACACCTTTGTGACTCTATTCAAGAGACAAAGCTTTCAGTCTGGGCTGCTACATAGCTTAGCAATGAAATTGGTTTTGCATTTGTTGTTAAAGAACACTATTCTGGATGTTAATTTTATGCATCGCACTTGCATCCTAATCGCATTCTCATATAAGAGTTATTTTCATTTGAATATTGGTCTAATCGCTGTATCACTCGCGCAAATTCCTGAATCGCGATGTTAAGATTTTTCATGCGATAATGATCTCTGGCTAGTACCCGTAGATACCATTCGTCCTTATCGCATAGCGTGCCTGCTAGTAAAGGACGAATGCCATAGGTATGTATGTATAGGTACCTATATGAGGTACGGCCACGGGGTAGGGCACAATATAATGTCTTGCAGAAGACCACAGCCATAATAACATTATTAACTGTGCTACTTGCATGTAGTGTTGTGTTCCTGGAGGTGAGCACGGTTGCCAGAGCTCCCGAGGATGCACTGTGTTGAGAGCGAGGGACCTAAATTTGTCCCTTCTGCTGTCAACACAGTCAATTCTCAAATCTTATAAAGGGTCGGCAATGCGCACGTGTCTCCTTCGGAGTTGCGAGCGTCTATAGGTGGCGGTATCCACTTACCAGGTGGACCGTACGCTTGGTTGCCACCGTTGTTGTATAAAAAAAGGACGAATGCTATATATCTGACAGCGCTCGTGGCCCAGCGGCGCCTGCGCACCTCTTGCGGTATCTAAGGTTAAGCAACGTGGGCAGCGGTCAGGACTTGGATGGGTGACCGCTTTGAGTGGTTACTAACTGAGCGCTCCCGTGCTTTGGAAGGCACGTTAAGCCGTTGATCCCGGTTGCTGTCTACGGCAGCAGTCGTTAAGCCAAGTTGGAGGCCTTCGGGCGGCTTGAGAACTTCTAACAGTCAAGTTGCCCACTCACTTGACAAAGCCTAATCCCAATAAGGTCTAGTTTCCCCTCGGGGTTGGAAGGTCAGATGGCAGTCGCTTTCGTAAAAACTAGTGCATACGCCAAATCTTGGGGTTAGGTAGCGGACCCCAGGCATCCTTCAGGATGCAACTGTACTGGGATAACGCTATGAGGATGATGATGCTATATGTCTGACATAAAGGCGGTCCTGCTAGCTAGGGTGGGTCCACAAAATGTACTCGCCGTAACTCACGTGACGTGACACAGCATGAGACTAAAACGAAACCATAGATATAGTCTATATATATAAACGTAAAAGTCCTGACTGACTCACTCACTTAAATCAACGCCCAGCCCAAACCGTTGGACCTAGACATCTGAATTTTTCACAATAGGTCGTTTTATAACGTTAGTATCCACTAAGAAGGGGTTTTTCAAAATTCATCCCCTAAGGGGATAAAATGAATGAGTCACTGTTATTGTTTTTATACCTGAATAAATAATAATAAGGCTTCTCTATCAAAGCGTGTCGGCCCTTGTACGAAGCCGATTGAATTTCAAGAAGCTTTTTAAAATAGACCCTCACACTCCTCACAGGCGATGTTCTGATTATGATTAAGTATAGATGAGTTTTGGAAACTTTGCATTTAGTCACAATTCATTATTTCGATTATGGAAATTATCCATTTCAGTCAACAAATATTAACTTAAATTGGTGTGAATCCCCATATAAATAGATCAAGGGAGTTACATGCCATGATAAAGTTTGGCCTCGCGATGGAAACTATTCCTTATAGGCTATTTGTAAGTAATACTGAGCGAGGCCAACTATCCATTCAAAAATTACTTATCAGTATTACTTACAAATAGCCCAAGGAATAGATTCCATCAGGAGGCCGAACTTTTATCATGACTTGTAACTCCCACTTAAGGATTCATAACAATCCCAATAAAACCGGAAAGCCCTCGAGTAACTCCGCACACATCTTATATAACTAACTAACTGGGCTGGCACGACGACCCAAAATGAGTCTTGGCCTCCGACACAAGAGCACGCCACGTTGCTCGGTCCTGCGCAATTTCTCGCCAGCTTGCACCAGCTCCGAGCTCACGCAGGTCCGCTTCCACCATATCCGTCCAGCGATACTTGGGGCGACCCACAGGACGTCGTCCGGTCGGTCGGCCCAAGTATGCTCTTTTCACCTGTCGATCTTCTCCCATCCTCTCTAGATGGCCAAGCCAGCGAAGACGATGTGCTTTGGACTCACCTATAATGTTTGGTTCGGCTACCAGCTCTTCTATTTCGTCTCCTCTCATCTATGAGAGGAGGCCTGTGCCCAGCAGTGGGACATATACAGGCTGATGATGATGATGATGAAAGCCAGGTCGTCAGCATACCCTATCAGCCTATGTTTTCCGTTTAGATCTATACCGGAATTCTGTGAGAGAAGTTTCTGGACAACATGTTCCAGGACCAAATTGAAGAGCATAGGAGATAAGGCATCGCTCTGCTTTAGTCATATATCTATCTATATATACTTAGAAACAATTGTTCGTGGGTGAAATAATTGTTTTACCTATAAAGTTCCTCTTCTGCTCTATGAGTGAAATCGCATTTTTTCCCATAATCATGAAAATTTTATATTTATCCGTCTTTCTTTGTGTCGACTTTGATTCACTGCAACTGGCGCACCACGACAATATGAATATTATACCTATGTAATATAAATTTTTAATCGGACATTTTTATTTTGACTATTTTTATTTTATTTTTTCTTCTTCACAAATATAAATAAAATTCTATGGCATGCATATTGAGAGCCAAAATATTGTACGCCAAATTCTGGCAGATTGTGATGTAACAAAATACTAACCTTACCCTACCACCAATTTATATCCACTCACACTCAAACAATAAATAATTTGTATTGTAATTTGTATTTTATTGTATTGTAATAAGGCGGAATATAGCATAACATCCGGAGTGTACGAACATTGACAAAGTTTTTATCTTGAGGTATTTTTACCCGACTGCAAGGCAGGGTTATATATTGAGTAGTAGGAAATGAAAAACATTAAGTGGAAGGTTTCTCATATTTGAACCTCAACAATTTTATATTAGCTTTTGCCGGCGACTTCGTTCGCGTGGAAGTTGTTTATACCTACCTACCTACCTATTAACTAAGCCCAAAACGCACTGACAGCGGTGGCGGCGCGGTGCGGAGGCGGGACCGGTTGTAATGAACGCTTTTTTCCCGGCCGGTTTTCTGTGCGGACCCTTTCATATTAGTTCGAATATTACAACCGGTCCCGCCTCCGCACCGCGACGCCCCGCCCCGCTACCGCTGTCTGTGAGTTTCGGGCTTTACACAGGGTGAAAAAAAAATATGAGCCCTAGAGGGAAACTATCTTAAATCCTTGAGATAGCTCATTTTACTTTCCTATGTTCCAAATTTCTTTTATTTTTAAAAAGAAACATAACGTACTTGTGTACTAAATATTCGATTACATGGATATTTTGTACGACAGACGAGTATAAGACCTATGTTTCTTGGAGAAATTTTATCTTTAACAATGACTGTGACTAGTGACATAAAAAGCGAATGTTCTTTTTTCGATATTTTAGCTGGTTTGATTCCCGGGAGAGAAAAGCGGATTTTAGAAAATCTTATAATACAGTTTTGTTATTTTTTTTAATAAAAGAATGTTTCCTTTAAGTAAATTGAGCTACCTATCTTAAGGATTTAAGGTAGTTTCCCGCCAGTGACCATAGATTTTTTCCACTCTGTATAGTACCTCCACACAAACTTTCGTCCCCATTTAATCCTTAGTGGATGATTTCTGGGATACAACTATCCTATATCCTTCCTCACGATACAAGAAGAACTTCCTTAAGAAGATAAGAAGACAAGCTTTTGATCCTGAATAGGAACACGATCGATTGGCATCAAAAAAAAGTTTGTCAAAAATGACCCTTTTCTCGCACCCTGTATGTGTTTTTCCAAAATCTGAAAACGCATCGCGTTAGAATTAAATTGCTATTCTTTTATTTCAGGCCCTTTCCTAGTTATCGCTCTTTCATACAAATGTCCAGTGCTTATGGGATGGTTTCCTTGATTAAAAGTATCCTATGCACTTCACGGGACTCAAACTAACGCTATACCAATTTTTTAAAAGCTGTAATGCAACTTGTACAACACTATCAGAAATGTCACTGTCAGTGTCATAGGGATCTTCGTTCAGCGCGGGCACAATAGTATATTGATTAGTTTGGACTGTTTTTTAAGTTTTTAGGGTTCCGTACCCAAAGGGTAAAACGGAACTAAGACTCCGCTGTCCGTCTGTCACCAGGTTGTATCTCAAGAACCGTGACCATACGCGCTGACCGTCGGTCGAGCACTATTTCCAGCCTTAAAACGACTTTAAGTTACCTGAATTAGATTAAAGATGACATAGTAGCTTCTAGCTCACCGAAGCTTTTACGAGAGCTTCTAAATAAATAAAATCATGTCAAACTTTTTTTAAACAACTACTGGCTCCTAGCGTACGGTCCACCTGATGGTAGGCGGACACCGCAGCCTATAGACGCCCGTAACTACGAAGGGGTCACGTGCGCATTGCCGAATTTTTATAAAATTTTAGGATTCACAGTGTTGACAGCAGAAGGATCAAATGTTGGTCCCTCGCTCTCAAAACAGTGCATCTTCGGGAGCTCCGGCAACATTGCTCACAACTCTAAACGGTGCAAGCGGCAAATCATGTAACAGTTGGGGTGACAACGTTATTAATAAGAGGGTCGCCATCCCCAATTTGAGCCGGAAGAATGTTATGTATATCGGAAAAAGTGCAGCCCATAGCAAATTTTGTGTTCTACTATATTGCCAAACTATGTTTAGCACTAAAATGAACTTTAACGATCGCACAAGAGAAAAGTGCCAGATTTTCCAAGATGGCGGAGAAAGATATGGAGCTGGAGGGTCAAAAATTTCGGAATACGATGACAAATATTGTTATTTACGGCATATCAAAAACACATAACAATCGGACCATAGAGTACCGGAACAACGATTAACCAAATGTACAACGAAAAAATTTGTATGGGCTGCACTTTTTCCGATATAACATTCTTCCAGCTCAAATTTGGGGATGGCGACAAGCAGATCCGTATTCTGCAGGGTCTAAACCCTCTGATAGCGTCGTCACCCCAACTGTTACATGATTTGCTTCTTGCATTCTACTTCTTCAAAAACGGTCCCTCACTAATAATGTGATTATGGTTGCTGTGCTGTTATTACGCGCGCCCCGCTACCGGGTCAATGTGGCGGGGCCTTAAGAGGAATGCCTAGCTGCGTTTTTCCCATACAAACGTTCTCGACTGTTTCCTCCCTGGTTTTTGAACCTAGAGCAATGATTTTTTCAAATAAGATCAATATCATCAATATCTATGCCGCTACGTTTTGTTTTTTTGGATATTTTTATTTTAAAGAAAGTTACAGCCCTCCAAAAATCGCAAAAACGGCTTAGTTGAATTGGCTCCATAAAAAGGCGCAGTATACAAATATGACAACAAATATCCAAAAAATCAAAACGTAGCGGCATAGATTAGTTCTTGCTCTTGCAGTTTCCAAAATTTTATAATGATTGGTTGCGTTTTGGATGAGGAAACAGTCGAGAACGAAACCTCGATTTTTCAGTTTTTTGCAAGGGAATTTTAGTCCGAGCTGCAGTTGTCCTTATCGCACGAATTCGTGGCGGAGTCAGTTTCTAAATATACGTACACAGAAGGAATAGGGATGGGCAACAGTCGTTGACATATATTGTCGATACGCTAGTGGTGAAAAATTATCGATAAATCATTACTTATTACCAGAAAAGTTATTAATCACAAGAAAAACCCTGAGTCACAATGGAAGAATATTGAATAGAAAGGTGACCTGGGAACCCTTGTCTTTGATATAGGAATAAATGCTACTTAGTTAGTGGTAAAGTTATTAACGAGTCATAGGTTTTTATAACCCACTAGCTTTTGCCCGCCTCTTCGTCCGCGTAGAACTCGTGGCGATTAAGAGTAAGAAAAATGTCATGTAATAGAAATAAACCTAATTTTTTTTATAGATCTACATATTATATAATAAAAAAAAAACTGACTTCAATGGGGGAGACCGGCGGTGAAAGATGATTATACTTAGATAGTGCACTCTTAAATTCCATACAATGAAATAAAAATATACATAACTATTACCTACATAATAAAAAATAAAAATAACCGACTTCAATCGGGGAGACCGGTGAAAGATTATTATACTTAGATGGTGCACTCTTGGATTCCATACAATGAAATAAAAACCGGCCAAGTGCGAGTCGGACTTGCGCACGAAGGGTTCCGCACCATTATCTATAAAAACGGCAATAAAAAAAATATGTTTGTTGTATGGGAGCCCCCTTAAATATTTATTCTATTCTGTTTTTTAGTATTTGTTGTTATAGCGGCAACAGAAATACATCATCTGTAAAAATTTCAACTGTCTATCACGGTTCTCGAGATACAGCCTGGTGACAGACGGAGAGCTGAGCATTAGTAATGGCCTGGCCACGACATTGGTCTAAGGCGACCGCGGGCGCGGCGAGCGGGGCGGCGAAAACGGTCTAAGCTGTGAGCATGCCACGACAACGCAGTTGTCTTAGCGGCATTGAGCGAATGGGACGTAGGTACTCAAAGGACGCAAAATGTCATTATCAAAAGTGGACCTTCACAATAAACCATATGTTTTTGCTTATTTAATCATCACACTTCTAGGTAGTATTAACTTATTCACTAATCATTACAGTCAGTTAACAATCAACCATATGTCTTTGCTTATTTAATCATCACAGTTAGGTAGGTAATACTTATTTACTAATCATTACAGTCAGTTAACAATCAACCATATGTTTTTGCTTATATTTGCTTATAATTTCACTGATAAACGCCTCTGTCTCCAACATCGCGGAGCGAATAAAACAAAATATTTTGTTTTTTAAAACTCCGCCCGATCCGCGCCGCTGCTAAGACCGTTCGCGCCGCTCTGACTCGTGGCATGGCTCTTTCCGCCAGTGCCTTTGTTCTCGCCGCTCGCCGCGCCGCTCGCCGCTGCAGCCGGTCGCGCGAGTAAATTCGCGCGCGATTTAGCCCACAGCGAATTCTCGTGGCATGCTTCTTTAGCGGTCTTGATTTTGTTTAATTCGCTCGCCGCTGGTCGCCTTAGCCAGTCGCCTTAGACCAATGTCGTGGCCAGGCCATTATAGGGTCCCGTTTTATCCTTTGGGTACGGAACCCTAAAAATGGCTATAAGTATGTTTACAATGGTAGAAGAGTAAGTATACGCTCAATTCATCATGGAATCCAACACCAGAACTCAAGTTTGACAAAAATGTAAAACCAAAAAAAAAACAATATTGTTATTTGTTCTTATTTCTGTTTATTATTTTGTTTAGATGTGTAAAATAAAGAGAGATATACATATTTTTATGCCAAGATAAAACGCTATTATTTTCAATATGATATTGCTAAGTATTTCAAGTTAATAAAGTAAAAAAAAGTTTAGGCGTTATTTTATTTCATTTTCTATTAATATATTGACGTAAATAAACATTTATTATAAAAGCATTACATTAATTTACTTGGTAAGAAAAATAAAAAGCAAAAAGTTCTGTCAATCTCTGGATTTGAACCATGAACCTCTTGAATGCGTGTTAACCATGTTAACGTCTGAGCTAAAGTGGATTCATTTTAGTTGACGAAATTATTGTACAGTTTTCATAAAGTGCTCAAGGGGGGACTTTTTCTATGGTGCGATCTGTACCTACAGCCTAATTTATCGTATGCTGGGTCAGTAAGTAAATTCGCGGGCTCGCGTCTCGCGCCTGTGTGCGTGCGCTCACACATAGACAGCGCCCGCTCCCGCTCCCAGCAGCGCGACAGAAACATTATGTCAAAAATTCAAGATTTGAAAAGTTGGTCAGCTAGGCATTCCTCTTAAAGCTGCTAAATGGAACCACTAACCGTCACAGTCTCGCTGTACGCATGACAGCCTTTATTAGACACCAAAGTGGGTTGTAGTGACGTGTTTAGGCGTCCGACGTTTACAGGGTTAAGGGGAATGCTCCGCGCTCTGGTAGGATGGCGATTTTTAAGGCTCTGAAATGATGATGATGATGGCGCTGAATAGTACATTACTTACCAAGGGCGATAAAACAAAGAATGTCTCAGATCGCAGGTATTTTACGCCCGAGCCGAAGGCAAGGGCGATAAATAATTAAATATGCGATCTGAGGGTTTCTTTATTATCGACCGTGGTAAGTACAAAATTTTATGTGACCCCCTGGCCAGGAAGTGGCCACTTTATGGCCAGGTGTGACATAATAGTACATTACTTACCAAGGGCGATAAAACAAAGAATGTCTCAGATCGCAGGTATTTTACGCCCGAGCCGAAGGCAAGGGCGATAAATATGCGATCTGAGGCTTTCTTTATTATCGCCCGTGGTAAGTACAAAATTTTATGTCACCCCCTGGCCAGGAAGTGGGTTTTTTCGCGCGCGGAGCGTGCGATAATGGCCACTTTATGGCCAGGTGTGACATAAAATAATTTATGTCACACTTGACCATAAAGCGGCCACTTCCTGGCCAAGGGGTGACATAAAATTTTGTACTTAACACGGGCGGTAATAAAGAAAGCCACAGATCGCATATTTATCGCCCTTGCCTTCGGCTCGGGCGTCAAATTCTTTGTTTTACCGCCCTTGTTAAGTAATGTACTATTATATACTATAATGCTTTTATCTCACGAGCGCGGGTGAGCCATGGTTGTGTGTTGAGCTATCTGCTATACTATGCACATTGTCTATGTGTGCGTCAACGTAGGAGCTATGGCAGGTTTGTATTGTTTCGAAATACAAAAAAAATAGGATATAGACTCGCCTCACCATACGTCCTTAATATGGCTTGACCCTGAGATTCGTGACAACTATGTGCATATACGTAGGTCAGGCTTATACTGGTTCTTTTGAGACTTATTTTATTTTCCGTACGTCAGCAGCCATTGTAAATATCAATCACGAACAAAACAAAAACATGAAAACTCGAAAACACGCATTTTCTCAAATATTTAAGACTAAGCTAGATTGATTGCTCGTCACCAAAAAACCCCACATACCAAATTTCATTAAAATCGTTAGAGCCGTTTCCGAGATCCTCGAAATATATATACAGGGTGTCCCAAGACTATGGGACATCAAGGGAAAGCACCTTAAATATCGTAGATAGGATATATAGCTGAAAAAAGACATTATTTTAATTTAAAAAACAATTTAAATTGCATTCATAGCTTTTTAAATAATTATGTACGCACGAGAAAAAAAATACCCTGTAGCTTTATCATACCGATCGAAAGGCTTTCATAAGGATTATTTTTTGCTAAATAACATAGTGTCAGAAATAAAAGGAAGGCCATGAATTTTACCAACACAATTTTTTTCTCGTGTAGCGGGTTCGATTCCTGTTCCGATTTAAAAATCTATGAATGCAGTTTAAATTGTTTTTTAAATTAAAATAATGTCTTCTTTTAGTAAAATCTTCCATCTACAACATTCAAGGTACCCTTGATGTCTTGGGACGCCCTGTTATAAGAAAGAATATCCATATCTCGTTTGTTTTGCTCGTTTAAAGATATAAGATTTGAATATTGTTTCTTTCACCCCCGGTCGCACCGAGCGCCTAACTACTTGTACAGTCACGACTTTTAATTTGGGACCCCCTTAAGGTTGACAGTACTGTCAAACAGTATAGAAGTTCAAAGAAAAAGTTTGCGAAATGGGTCCTAAATTAATGCACGTGACGTGTTAGTGACTGTTTGTTTGTTTGACCGACGAGTGGAACATTCCTCCGCGAAAGTGGGCACAACGCAAATATTTTTATAACGACCTTCCCTTTGTACGTACGTACGTACCGTCCTGAGAGCTACGTACAAAGATATGAATACAGCTGACACATTTACAGTGATTTCACTGGTCATTATTTAGGGGCTTTCAGGCCTGTTTAAAAACTACCCGCGTAATCAAAAAGTCAAAGTTAATAGTGGTTAACTGGTACATAATGAGGGCTCGCCTTCGGCTCGTTTCATAAAACACACTGGTGTTTTAATGCCTAATTATGTACACTTGCATACACTACTTTATCTACATCCATATATTAAATCCTCTTTCATGTGTTTCGTGTGGGCACGTCTCGCCGGCGTGCGCCATGTTTGCTCGACAGGCCGGCCCGTGCGCCGCCGCCAGCCCGCAGCTGTGTCCTTATGTATCGAGTAACCCACGATCTTCCTAATATCATCGACCCATCGAGCCGGTGGACGGCCGACGCCCCTTTTGCCATGAATTGGCCACCAGTCTGGCACTTTTTTGGTCCACCTGCCATCACTCTGCCTAGCAATGTGTGTGTGTGTTTATTAAGTACATTAAACAATTTGAAAATAATAACACCAATTTATTTATTTATTTTATTGGAGAACAAACAGAAAAAAGTGTACAATACATAATAACTTAATAAACTAGAAACACACAGACTGAACATGCACTTATTTCCTAAATTAGTCTCATAACTCATTGCCTTATGTCGGAAGATCAGCGCTGGCAATCGCGTCATCACTACTTTTAAGATAGAACCATTTCGTGCAATACGACGTTTTACTTTCTTTTTTTGATTCAGATTCTGAACCCATTCAAGGCTAATCACAAAACATGCGTCATGGCTCTACGTGTTATTTCCGCTACAAGGCGGGAAAACGCTACTACGCGCTACGGCGTAGCACACGTAGCGAACGTTGGCCTCGAATGGGTTAACAATGTTAACATCAATGGGAAACTCAAGCAACTTGGCCTAGGGAAGGGAAACTCATAGAGGCCAAACACTCATCATCCTCCTAGCGTTATCCCAGTACAGTTGCATCCTGAAGGATGCCTGGGGTCCGCTACCTAATCCCAAGATTTGGCGTAGGCACTAGTTTTTACGAAAGCGACTGCCATCTGACCTTCCAACCCCAAGGGGAAACTAGACCTTATTGGGATTAGGCTTTGTCAAGTGAGTGGGCAACTTGACTGTTAGAAGTTCTCAAACCGCCCGAAGGCCTCCAACTCGGCTTAACGACTGCTGCCATAGACAGCAACCGGGATCAACGGCTTAACGTGCCTTCCAAAGCACGGGAGCGCTCAGTTAGTAACCACTCAAAGCGGTCACCCATCCAAGTCCTGACCGCTGCCCTCGTTGCTTAACCTTAGCAAGCGCAAGCGGTTCGCAAGCGCCGCTGGGCCACGAGCGCTCCTATAGAGGCCAAACACTGTGGTTAGTTATTCCCTTTGGATGTGGTACCTCTGTCTGTATATAAGCTGTGTGCGTGACGTCACCCGATATAATGAAGAGAGTATTAACTTTTATCAGGATTAGGTTCTTTCTCTCAAAGGACGTAGAGCTGAGCTAATAAGCTTTGATATTATTTTATAATATAACTAACTTTGTCTACGCTCATATATTAAATCCTCTTTAATGTGTCCATAAACCATTGGTTAGGACTTAGGACCAGCTTTTCGATATAATATACCCCGCCCACCCTGCACCCCCCCCTGCACCCTGCGTGGGCCAGGTTTTAAGGCAAAATTATGTACAGTTGCATAATGATTACATATATTAATACAGAAGTTGGCGGAAGATTGGCGACCGCTTTAGCTTAGTTGGTAGTGACCCTGCCTACGAAGCTGGAGGTCCCGGGTTCGAATCCCGGCCGGGGCATTTATTTGTGTGAATATCACGAATATTTGTTCTTGGGTCTTGGATGTTTTCTATGTATTTAAGTATATATTTATCTATATAAGTATTTATATCGTCACTTAGTACCCATAGTACACGCTTTGCTTAGTTTGGGACTAGGTTGATTTGTGTAAGATTGTCCACAAATATTTATTTATTTATTTAAGTAACAAGGAATTTGCGAATGTTATGTACAGTGCGCGCCATCCACGACGATGCGCCCGTCCACAGCGCATCTCATACTAATTTTATGCGCAATTGTACGGAACGAGCGGTGGAGGGGCGCGTCTTCGTGGATGGCGCGCACTATACAGAAGTAACAAGGAATTTTTTACATATCAGTTGTTGCAAATGGGATATTTTTTTATTAAATGAATTACATACTTATTAACGCATTCACTGCCACCCTCTTTTCCTGGACATTCGTCAAGTGCCGCACTTTGCTGTGTGCCCCAAACGCATATGTGAGTTCAACCGACTATTCTAAGTCTAAGGCACTAAGGCACAGGGTGCAAGTGTCAAATATTATGAACGCGTCTGTGCGTTCAAGGCACTGGGTGAAAGTAACGGAAACGCATATATGCGTTGGGGGCAGTGAATGCGTTAATACCAGTTACTGTTTACATAAGGACCGGATCCGGACCGCGGTCCGTCATTTGGTGCCCCTGGTCTAGTAGGGGTATGTGTGCGTCAACGTATGTGCTAGATGAGTTCACTTTGTCTATGTGCTCGTATGTGCCACACTACAACAATGACCAATTCGCGCTGGCTATTCTTTAGTCCCGTTCGGTGTCGAGACCCTCGGCCCGTGGGGTCCCAGTGCACGGCAACTTTTCAAGGAGCTGGCGAAAAGGCTGAGAGATTCGACCGGGGACCGTAGAGCTGGCAGCTTCCTCGCTCAACGGATCAGCATAGCGATTCAGCGAGGAAATGCTGCCAGCATCTTAGGGACTACGCCTCGGGGACCCAATTTTTTAAATATGTTTTAGTTTAGTATAGTTTATTTTAGTTTAGTTTTAATTTTTAGTTTTATAATTAGATTTTAGTTTGTAGTTTACCTTTAATTTTAATTAGATATATTTTAAGTTAATTTTATATATAATTTATATCTTTGTCAGTTATTGGTAGTTTGTAACTTATTTTGAAGTTTATTTTTGTATTTTTGTTAAATAATAAATAAATACTCGCGCTTGAGATAATAGTACTATAGTCATTAACCCCCGAATGACGTCATCCGGTTACGTTGCCCGTAAATCTACATTACGTTATTACGTTATTGTGCCGACAGTAACATGCAACAGGTGTGCGCTCCGATTCACGGCCAGTTAATTCACTTTTATTTGACAGCGCGCTTCCGAACCATAGATATACCCCCTTATTCATAAAACTTAACCTCTGCTAAATAAAATGTTGTTTGTCTCTTTCTCACAAATGTAAATGGCAAAGTGACAGATAAGGACAAACGATACAGGTCTCCTAAAATTATTAGGGACGAAGAAAAAGATACTTTATTTAAATAAAAAAAATACGAAATACTTAATACATAAGCTGTTTTTACTCATTGCAAGAGTTTTTAGAAAGTAAATTAGTTAGTTATATAGTTTAGTTTTGTTGAATTCTATATATTTTGTAGATGTATAATAAATATTATAGTAAATATAGATTTAAGGCGCAGGGTAGGGCAAGGCCTTCCCCATACAAACTTTGTGCACGTTTTATTCGTCGGTTTCGGCACTAACAAATATAATATTTTTTTTGGTTGTAAATATTAGATATGCGAAGATCGTGATGTGAAAATTTTCAAATATTTACAAAAAAAAAATCAAAATTAAAAAAATCATAAAAATTACATCACGAAATAGCTAACAGAAAAATAAGCATACTGACATATAATCATAACTTTAATGCAATCACAAACGAAGAAAATCCTGCACAAAGTTTGTATGGAGAGAGCTTGCCCTACCCCTCTTCATAAGTTATATTGTAGTGCCCTACAGGGTTTCATAGCTGAACTTTAATATTGTGACATCTTGTATACCTATGAAAGCAATAAAGACACTGATTACAGTAGGTAGCTCTAGTATAAGTTTTTTCGAAACATTAACTAATTCGAACGCGTTTGCGTTTTGTCTCAAAATGTATGAAAGCAGTATGAAAACGTGAACAGCGCCTCTGGTGGTCACCAGTGGAAACTAAAACAGCGAGTATAACATTTGTTGCTAACCGATGAACGCGCGTATTTCAAACTCGGTGAGAGCGTTTTCATACATTTTGAGACAAAACGCAAACGCGTTCGAATTAGTTAATGTTTCGAAAAAACTTATACTAGAGCTACTGAACGAACTTCAGCGGCACGTTATGTAAGGGGCAGCGACCGGGGGATAAGAGAATGAATATTCATATAAAATTTATACCATGCAATTTGGCCGGTTTGCATGTGCAATGGCTTGCTTATGGAAGTGTGCCTGTGCCTATACCCCGACTGAAAAAATGCTCGGTCGGTTACAGAAACAAAACATGGCACTCTCTTGTATTTCGTCTTATATAGGAATCGCAATAAAGCTATCTTTAATATGTTTGTTAAGCGGATGCGTCCGCTAGCGAAAATCGAACGACCTCTGGAATCCGTCCATTGCTCTACCAATTGGTGGCTCAATTGGTAGAGCAATGGACGGATTCCAGAGGTCGTGGGTTCAAATTCCACCTGTGGTGTTGAATGTTTCAATTTACACTTTGATTAAAAAATTGAAAGCTATCTTTCTCTATCAAAGCGTGTCAGGCCCTTGTTCCGAACTGCAATGACGTCAGGGTAAGGAAATGTTGGACCGTCTGTGACATGGACTGGAGACACACACACGGGACTTGGAGGGGTTGTCAAACCGTCGCGGTTGAGTCCGAGTGCAGCGTTCCCGTAGCTTCGCCACAAGCAACGAGACGAACACCGTGGGGCTTTAGACGGTAGTCCGGGCGGTCCCCGGGATTCCGTCATACCCGCCTTGGCCTCCCCGGTCGGGAGGGATGCGTAATTTCCCCATTGCATTTCCCCACGTAATAAAAAAAAAGATTTTTTTTTTCAAATAAAGGAAAAATTTAAAAAACAACCACTGCGTTCGCGTTTTGTATTTTTCCACCGAAAAACGCAAATTATTTGAGACACAAACAAAAACGACGCGTTTCCAAGCGATTGGTTGAATACGACCTGTGCCGTCCTTTATAAGTAAGCCTGGTTCTACTTTTTTTTTTTAATTTAAACTCGACAAATATAATATATAACATTTCAGGCACGTGGAAAGCCGAATACGTAATTTTTAATTTTGATCTGACCTTAAACTATACACTTTACCTTCCCGCACGGGAGTCGCTCGCTGCAACTACTTTCTGCACAAGTGGGGCCTGAAAGAGTCGCCGGCGTGTGACTGTGGCGCACCGCAGCAAACAGTTTTCCACATCGTAGAGGAGTGTCCCAACCGATGTTTTGCTGGTGGCATCAAGGAGCTTGGCGAGTGCTCTGAGGCGGCCATAGACTGGCTAAAAAATTTAGATATAGATTTTTAACACACGCAGGACTAGGTTTTCAAGGCCGTACGATAATAATAATGAATGAATGAATGAATGAAAATATTTATTTCAGACGCATGCCCATAATGGTTAGTAACATCGTTTAGCTTATAACTAGTGTTAAAATATACATTACAAAATTTAAAATTTAAAAATTATCAAAAATTACAGTTAAAATTGAATTAAAATGAAAAATTAAAATTGAAATTTAAAATTAAAATTGATAATTGAGAGTTATAATACCTTCTAATATGTAGCGAGTAATGTTCAGTTTGCGGGCCAATTTTGAGAAAATATTTTCCCTGATCAGGTACAGTCAGCATTAAAAGTAGCGACACATATGAAGGCGTCAAAAGTCTATATTACAAAGGAATAAGAACCTTTGACATCTTCATATGTATAGTAACCTAAACTAAAAATAAACTAAACTAAAAACTAAATAAATAGATTTATAGATAAAAAATGGGCTCAAGCTCGGAGCTCGGCGGTAGGGTGCCCAGAAGGCTGGCCGCATTGCCGCGTTGAATAGCAATGCTGAGGCGCTGAGCAAGGTACGCACCAGCCTTCTGGTCACCCGTGGCGTCCACGAGACGCTCTTTATTATGTAACTTTGTTGTTTATTCAGAAATAAATCTTCATATGTCAAACTACTTTTGATGCTGACTGTACCTAATATCAAAAAATTCTTTTTTTTTAAATAGCCAGTATATAGCCAGGGTTCAAACCCACGAGTTAATAAGCTCACGGCAAAAAATACCACATAACGAGCGCGCTCCGCTAAGTCAACACGTTGCCTTATAGCAGCTTACGTTTCCCAACTTTTTAAATCCATCTTGCCACATAAAACTCGAAACGCCGACGCTCAACTACGGCGACATCAAAAGCGTATAAAAGTTACGTCTGGGTTTAATTCCGTCCATTGTAGCTCTAGGCCGGAAATATTGTTGTTTACGAGTCCTGTAAACAGAGGCGGACGTCTTATTATTTACGGACTCCGAGTTTCATCGTTAATTGCCCGCGCGGAGTAGTTGTAACCAGTATTTTGACTTGGAATATAATGCTAAAAGGGTGTTTCTCATAAATGTAAAGCAGACTTTACAATTACAGAGCGAGTTAACATTTTAAGAAGTAAGAATTCTATACTAGATATTATTAAAATCTGCAGCTGTTTGTTTATTGTAACATTCAAATACTTTCGAAACATCATTAATTTTTGATTTATTTTTGTGTTTTTATTAATTATTCATTGACATGTTAATTTAATTTATATTGTAATTTAATTTTATTTTCACATTCTAGTCATGAATTCTAATTTAATTTAATTTAATCCAATTTAATTTAATCAAATTGTAATTAATGTGTTACTGTTTTATTATTTAATTTTATTTTTAATTTTTATTTGTGGTAATTACGTAGGTATTTTAATTGAATGTTATACTCATCCGGTCCAAGCCATTCTGTTTACTGTCTGTTTATTGTTTATTGTATATTATTATCATTCTCTTTATTCATTTTGAAACTTTATTATTATTATTATTGTGTAACGTATACTAACAGTAGTTGTAAGATTTTTAAATTGTATCCACTAACACTTTATGGGCAATGCCTGAAATAAACGATATTGAATTGAATTAATACATTTTTAAAGCCAAGTCAAGATACTGTATATCATCTCTATTGCGGTTGTTAAGTATATGTACAGTCAGCTGCAGAGAAAAGGCCCTGCATAGAAATTTGTATGCACGGGGGGTCAGGTTTCTCTGCAGCTGACCGTACTAGCCTCTAAAAGTCTTTTCAGTTGAAAATATTACCATCTTACATAATGCGCACTACTTACTGAGATTTGCGATTCCCTGCCGGCATCTGTAAGTATTTCCGAGTCCATATAATGCTGTAGGCCCGGTTCATCGTTGGCCTAATCTTTGCCACCTGTACCATAGGGATGTTGACACCAAATAAGAAAATCAATGAATCCGAATTTTCTCGAAAAAGGATCAAATTCTCTATCAAATAGTGAAAAAAGTAATCCAAAAGAATAAATAATTACATAATTATATGTCTTCAAAGTTTTAGGAGGGGGCATTTTCTGTCCCTTTTCCGCAAAACGCCCCGTTGTATTGAACGATCGTAATTTACTATGGCGCTCGAGGTCAGTGACGTCACTGACCTGTAGCGTTTTCTCTCTCTAACTAAAAAGATTCTAATGGTTGTAGTTTCGTTATTTTTTGAGATATTTGAATAGGATTTCCACTTTTTGGCATAGTTATATGTATTCTTTCGTATGGAGTATTAAAAAATTTTGAGTCAACATCCCTATTACCATGAGTTTGCAATGTTTGCATTACCGTACTCGCTAGCGACTGCGTAAACGATTTAGTATGGATATAGGTACAGCGCCTCTGGCGGATACGCAATAGAACTAAGAATCGCCATACTAAATCGTTTACGCAGTCGCTAGCGAGTACGGTAATGCAAACATTGCAAACTCATGGTATTGGTACTGGCTGGAGAAGAGCAATACCATTTTTAATAAAAAAACTTCCTCGCCTTTTCCCGCGTGCCCTAAGGACCTTGGGATCCGCTTTGACACTTAGGCTGGGTTGCACCAAACCGTCTGTAATCGTAAGCGGTGTCCGTCAAATCTGATTGTATGGAAAGTTTGACAAGTTTCTATGACAGCTGCCGGCGCCATATTTGACGATGACCGGCCTGTGTTCGTATGTTGGTGCAACTGACCATTAATCTAAAGGGAACACTAGTCTTTATTGGGATCAGATCGGTTTCCTCGCAATGTTTTTCTGCACCACTGAAATACAAGAACTAAAACCTTCAAATACACCTTTTTTTTTTCAAACTGTTGTTGCAAGCGTTCGACGCGCTCTCAAAGGGTTAAAAACTAGCCCTCCACCTACCTAATTTTATTCATAAAGGGAGTGTCAGGCCCTTCAGCCTGTACGAAGTAGGGAGGGATATCACGAGGGCTCTTTGGGCCCTCAGCCGCTATCGAGACCATTGTGTGGCCCCGGCGTGCTTGTTACGGCGGTCTAGTCTGAGCGTCCATTTTACAGAGTATTGCTTTGAAATCAGTCTGGTATTTGATGAGTTTCGTTATTTATTCATTTATCGTATGGCAATAATTTCGAATCTTCAGGTCTTCGCGAAGCTTACAGTTGCCAGTATTTGTTGCACTTTAATACCACCCAGGGATCACGTGTAAGTAGGGCAGGACCTACGGGCGTAGTGCAACTTCGACTGCCAAGTACGGTCATTGTACGGTATACCAAATAGATTTTTGGGCCACTTAGTATCTTACCACAGTGACATTTATATGAGACCTCTAGCGGCTTTCATGTTGAATTTTACTGTGACACGGTATGAAGTGGCCCTGAAATCAAATGGACGTTTAAATGGATTTCTGTTTAAAAATAATCCTTAACTGTGTTTATGTTCCGCTTTAACTGTTCAAATTAAACAGTTGTTGTTTTATTCTATCTCTTAGTAATGCTAACATATTTTGTAAGATCTTTTTAAACTAGTTAAAATTAGTTAAATTTTCAACCAATAGGTACCATGTCAGATGTTTACTCAGGTAAAAAAGGATTTTTGTCTTTCACTTACATATAAGGCGTGCCCCTAAAACATTTTTGTTTTAGTAATTCGAAAGGTCTTTATTGTAAGCGTAGGACTGTACCTGTTCACTGTATCCTGCCCCTCTAGCACAACATGCATTCCGTATCTACTCGCGCGCGAGATAAGCTACCTGTCACTTTTTGACAGCATTAATCAGACAGTGACAGGTAGCCTATCTCGTACGCGAGTAGAGACGAGAAGCATGTTATGCTAGCCCCACTGATTTCAAGTTTCAGGTTAGCGCAACTTGCATAATAAGTTCAGTGCAAACTTTTGTGATAATCGACCTTTATCGATGTATCGATCGTTCGATAGTGAAGTTATGAACTTATGAGTTAACTTAGCTTGTTTACATATGTATTACGATTTGCATACTTAATTAAACGAGCGAGCGAAGTGTTAGAAGCTGTCTGAGTTACTGGAACAATCTGGCTTCGAGTGTTGTTGATAGGAATGTCGTGAAATTTGGCCTAATTATTAAGGATCCTTATCAGTTAAAAAACGCTTTTTTATTTGTTTAGGTAATTTTCTGTTTGACGGACACGTATCTTTTGATATTTCCTCAATGTAACTATCTAGAATAGGGGGCCGATTTTTGAGACCGAATTTTCACTTGACATCTGTCAAAACATGATAGTTTTTTGACAGATCTCGAGTGAAAAGTCGGGCGTTCGACACTCATAAATCGGCTAGGACTATTACGACCCAATGTCATAAATTTTTAATGTATTTTTACGTAAGTTACGTAAGTTTGAGAAACCGGAAAAAGTCCGAAAATTTCGAGGTTTCGTAGCTGACAAAAGTTGTCTCAAAATATCTCGTGCTATTATTTTTGATATTTGGGTCATTGTCAGATTTAGGTGCGCGTCTTTTCGGTGGACATGTCAAAAGTTAAGCGCTGGCTACAAAGCTTAATTTTCGATTGATCTGATAACCCGCATAATCTGTAATTTCGTGTCTATAAATCCATGTAATAAAAACGTAAATTACATGCAGGCGCTACACTGAGAAATTGATAGACTTTGAAACGCTGTCCTGCCCAGACTAGCAAACAGTAGGGGCTGATTTTCAGATATATGATTCTTGACTATATGATTGTGGTACTGACAATAGCGAAACATGATTGCTTAAAATTTTCTCGATAGAAAATAAATCCAAAGTCGAGTCTATATTTTCCTTTTTTTCCTCAGCCTACTAAAACAACGCATTATTGAAAGACACGATTAAGTTAATATGATGGTATATTATCTCATCTAGGTACCGACAAGAGGAAATTTAATAAACCTGCACACAGTCAGATATTTTTAACGAGATTTGTCTAAAAAGCCATTCTCGGAGAGGGTTGCATCCCGTTTTTTCGTTCTTTCAATCGATATATCGCCTTAACTATTGACAATCGATATATCGCCTTAACTATGGACAACCTTTGTTTTTCCGACTGACAATGACCCATTTACTCAGTAGCATCAGAACTCCACTTTTACTGACTGGCGTAGAGTACTTCAGCGTAGGAGCTATGAGTTGACGTTGTCTATGTGTTCGTATGTGTCACAACTACAAAAATGGCCAAGCCGCGCTCGTGAGATAAAAGTACTACACTAAGGAATGAAGGACAAAATAACTCTGTCCCAATTACTTGGTCATACAACGTAAGCATCGCAACGAAACACGACGGGCTCCGGTCAATATTGACACAGTTAGGGGCATAAATATGTACACATTTTTGTCACCTTATTCCGTTGGCATAAGGTCCAAAAATGTACAGATATTTATGCTCGACTGTAGGTATACGGAACAACCGTACGTGACCGTCGACCGGGTAGACAGATTCCACAAGATTGATTTGAGACACGCGTCTCGAAATCTAATTTGTTGTTTCTTTTTTTAATTAATAGACCTTTTACATATTTTAATTACAACAACGGTCGTTAACAAGCGTACGGTCCACGTGATGGTAAGTGGACACGCCAGCCTCTCTTAGACGGCCGCAGATCCAAAGGTGCCTTCTAGTACTTTTAATCTCAGTTGCATACGAATATATAGACAACGTGAACTCATAGCTCCTACACTGACGCACACATAGACAATGTGCACATACATATATGATAGCTCAACACACAAGCATGGCTCACCCGCGCTCGTCAGATAAAAGTACCGACGACACTATAAAAGAAAATCAATAAATCCAAATTTTCTACATAAAGGCTCAAATTCTCAATCAAATGGCGAAAAAAGTAATTCAAAAAAATAAATAATTACGTAATTATAAGTCTTCAAAGTTTTAAGAGAGGGTATGTTTTGTCCCTTTTCCGCAAAACGCACCTTTGTATTGAACGATCGTCATTTACTATGGCGCTACTTAACAGTGACGTCACGGTTAGGTAGCACTTTCTCTCTCTCTAACTACGAACATTCTAACCGTTGTAGCTTCGTTATTTTTTGAGATATTTGAATAGGATTTTCACTATTTGGTATAGTTATGTCTTCTTTCTATTGAAGTAATAATTTTTTTTGAGTCGACATCCCTATTATAACATAAGTTTCTAGCAACTATGTGCCCATTATTCTTTCGGTTGATTGTTGCTATGTATTCATGTCACTAAATGATATAATGTCCCTTAAAAACCGGTCACGTGCGAGTTGGACTCGCGCACGAAGGTTTCCGTACCATTATCTATAAAAACGGCAAAATAATCATGTCTGTTGTATGGGAGCCCCCTTAAATATTATTTTATTCTGTTTTTTAGCATTTGTTGTTATACCGGCAACAGAAATACATACAGCCTGGTGACAGACGGACGGGCAGGGGAGTCTTAGTAATAGGGTGCCGTTTTACCCTTTGGGTACGGAACCCTAAGGCGACTTCCTGACTTGGCGGGGCGGGGTAGATATGTGACATTTTCTTCTTTGACGTAAACTTACTGATGTCGCAAAGATTCTCACTTGACATAATACTGTCAGTATTACGTTTTGGCAGTAGTACCTAATATCATGCGCAGAAGCGGAGCAGTACCGCCTTCGCATCGTCCCGCTACCGCGCATCCCGCGCCAGTCAGGAAGCACTCATTTAAATGTAGGGGCGTAGTAAAAAATGGCATCGCGTCGACTGACAGCTGACACTGACATTTGACACTTTTCTCATATCGTACTGCCTCCGCACCGACAAATCAGGAAGTCGCCTAAAAAGGATGAATATTGCATATTGACCATTTTTTGTTATTTACCACTCATCAACGCAGTAGCAGGCAAAATTTATGCAGTAGCAGGCCTTGAATTTAAACTTTCGTGAGACATGTTATAACTTTATTTTACTAAACGGTTAAAACTCACGTATTAATTGTCACTTCGGGCGACATGTTTCGAACTCTTCCCGAAGAGTTCGAAACATGTCGCCCGAAGTGACAATTAATACGTGAGTTTTAACCGTTTAGTAAAATAAAATAAAGCAGTAGCAGGCGGTTCGCCCACAGAAGTTCCAGGGCTGGAGCCATAACATGACTTCTTATTTTGCTGTCTTCTAGTATTTTTTTCGCATACATAAGCGTCTCTTTTAGGTAGGTGTAGTCAACAAGAAACGATCCTTAAAATATGGAATACTATACGCGCGTGTCGAATTGACTAGCCCCGTTGCACAGCTACAGCATCGCCACAGGCCAACCAATATACTAGTCTTCATACACCCACCATCGTTACCGATGTACAGGTCAAGTTATGCTGGCTTCTGGCAACGCTTAGTGAATAGGACTGTAATAATAACGCAACATCTATTCATCTTAATCCCCTAAGAACCCAACAGACGGCTAACTACGTTATTATTTAAGCGAAGTAAATAGACATAAAAGGCGTCTTTAATAGAGCGAGGGTGCGCTGTTGAGAGTGAGGGACTTTGGCATTGGTAAAACAGTATTAAACGGCAGTAAGGATACATAATTATGCCATCGTAGATTGTAATGTAACTAGTGAGATTGTAAATTGTCAAAAGATAAAGTTGCAAGCCGTTAGTGTATATAATGTACAGAGCGAGATCTCGCGAGATTGAGTATAAACTGCCGGAAGATTGTTATCTACCGAAAAATAATGCGTTAAATTGTAATCGGTATGTTACGGTTCACACTCTTTCCACTTTAAGGCGCTACACTGAGGAATTTGGAGACTTTGAAACGCTGTCCTTCCCAGACTAGCAAACAATAGGGGCTGATTTTCAGATTTATGATTCTTGACTATATGATTGTAGTATTGACAATAGCGAAACATGATTGCTTAAAATTTTCTCGATAGAAAATAAATCCAAAGTCGAGTCTATATTTTCCTTTTTTTCCGCAGCCTACTAAAACAACGCATTATTAAAAGACACGATTAAGTTAATATGATGGTATTTTAATAAACCTGCACACAGTCAGATATTTAACGAGATTTGTCTAAAAAAGCCATTTTCGGAGAGGGTTGCATCCCGTTTTGTCGTGAGCGAAAAACAAAGGGTGCTGTCTCTTTCAATCGATATATCGCCTTAAACTAGCAACTTGTTAGGGATCGTCCTAATACAACGCGATGATCGCGCGATCGCGCAAGTGAAATTCGCGAATATATTGAACTCGAATAGGTGTCCTAAAGGGATTGTCCTAAAACTCGCGACTTTTACTAGTAAATATTCTAAGTAAAAGTCGCGCGCTCGCGCGGTCATCGCGTAGCCGCGTTTGTATTAGGACGATCCCTTAGGTTCGTTAAATAGAACGCGGTGCTTCGTAGACTCAATTTGCCGGAGGAAAGCACAAAACAATTTTCGGTTCACAATCGCCCGACAGTTTACAATCTCGCGGAGATCTTGCTAGGTGGATTATAATCTAACGGCTTTTACAATTTTACGGTAACTTATATATATTTACGTTCCGCAATATCCCAAGACGAGAGTCTTTCACCAGTGTGTGTTGCCAATGATGACATGTGGCACAGAATCGTGGTCGCTCACTACGGGCCTATACTCAAAGTCTCCCCGATGGTAATGGATAGGGCGATGCTGGGAATTTCTCTGCGTGATCGCAATAAAAATGAAGCCATTCAAATCGCTAAAATTAAGTGGCAGTGGGCGGGGCACATATCACTTAAAAACGATGGCCGGAAGGTTCTCCAGTGGGGACCACGTACTGGAAGGCGCAGCGTGGGTTAACCCTCTACAAGGTGGACTGATGGCCTGGCAAAGGTCGCGGGAGTCCGCTGGATGCGGTTGGCGCGGGACCGGTCGTTATGGCACTCTTTGGGGGAGGCCTATGTCCAGCAGTGGACGTCTTTCGGCTGATATGATGATGATAAAGTATTTATATATGTACGATAAAACAACTACCTCTATGGTCGTTACATTATACAGTTTTTTTTAAATTAACTGGACTTATCTTGTTTGCATGAAAACGATGCCGACGCACTCTCTCCTTGATAATATCACGTTCTCTTGATTGCTTTTAGTTTTAATTTTATGAGTATCCAATCCAATTTGTTTTATTGACATTGGGGGTCAATGACAGTCGCGCGATAGCGTGATAAACGACAAGATAAAGCATCTGTTACTTTCTATCGAGTGGTATCAGAAAGTAACAGATGCTAACTATATCTGGTTTTAAATATTTTTTTATGAATGAGCACTAGACAACTACCTATATTTGATTTGATAAAAAAATTGAATGGAAGAGCGATAAATAGGTAAGCGCCTGAAATAAAAGAGTAGCAATGAAATTTTAACGTGATGATTAAATGCGCGGACGAAGTCGCGGGCAAAAGCTAGTATGTACTAATTTAAGATTTATTTTTACGCGATATTTACACACAAGAGCTGTGTAAATAATGTATTTTTTTTATTTTCAGAGTATAGCAAACGGGCGCAAACACGACAGTGAAAGCAAGTGAAATAAATCAAACATTTAAATAAAATTTGTTCATTGAGTGAATTATTCGAATGAGTGAACTGTTTAAAGAGTGAATAATGAAAGTGAGCAAAGAACCTGAATCTAAATCACGCAAAGTGCACATATAGACCTTTTTGTTGTGTGTAAAAACATCTTAAAACCTCATCCAACATGGGGTGTGGTCAGAGTAAAATAAATTTGTACCCGCGCCGAAGCAAAAATAGCAAAAGGAATTCTAAGAAGACAGGTGAGAGTTTTATTCACTATTACTTTTCTATCTTCTTAATAATTCTGTATTACTATTTAACGACTAATAAATATTTACGTGAATATGAAAAAGTATTTTCAATGATTTCTTTGTGAGCTTTTGAAATTTCTTTGGTCAATCTTTGGTCTGCTTCGATTTCTATCTCTCATCTACATGTTTCAAGAGTATCGTTTCTAAGCATGTCAGTTGCTTATTTGCTGCTTGTCTGTTGTTTTTTTATATGTATGATAGTTATAAGGCATCACTCTTATCTAGGTAAGGCATTGATGGGCTTTTGTTGGACTGAAGATAATTATTCCAAGGTGAAAAGATGAAATATTTCAAGGGATTATACATGTTGATTATTGAATAACAAATTAAAGTACATTCGAATGGGTGAGCTGTCATGCAATTATGTAACTTAACTTAGGTAATTAAATTTAATAAAAAAAAGGTCCCTCGTTCATTACAATACTATTAACCATATCATTACTTTATAATTTTACCACAACAAGATTATTCACTATACCAGTCGTATTCAGTGAACAAAAACATTTGAGTAGGTACTTTAAAGGGACATCAAGTGAATAAAATAAAGAAATACAACGACGCACTAGTGAGGACGGTGGAGTCTCCGGTGTGCAGTACCCTTACCATGAGTTTGCAATGTTTGCATTACCGTACTCACTAGCGACTGCGTAAACGATTTAGTATGGACAAAAGTACAGCGCCTCTGGCGGTTACGCTAAATCGTTTACGCAGTCGCTAGTGAGTACGGTAATGCAAACATTGCAAACTCATGGTAAGGGTACTCGTTTGCCCCCTATAACATTAAAATCAAACATGAACTTGTGGTCCTTCTGGGTTGGAAAGTCCAGGTGGCAGTAGCTTTCGTAAAACTACCTACGGGAAAACGCTAGAAGAAGGAAGGAATCTCAGGTACTATCTTACTCAAGGCCCTGGAAATAAAATAAATGTAAGATTTCAAGCTCACTTACTTACATTCGGTTACTAACGGGATATTTCTTTTTTTCACTTTAAAAAAAATGGCTTTCCATCAAATTTATGATGATTTCGCCAATCACGTGTACATTAGACGTTGTTCGGTAACGACGCCATGACAGTAGGCAAGACAGTGTGTGGTAGTGGATTCCGCTCGTCGTCGCTCCGGGCTCGTGTGCTCACCAACGCGGCGACGAGCCAAATCCAACGGGATATTTACCATGCGAGAAGGCGGACGGTAGTAGCGACAGTGACACTGCAAAAAAAAGCGAACCGAGACAAGGGTAGATCGCTATAGTGCTTGTGAGACGACAAATAAAACTCGCAGCACGTCACGTCAGTTAAGGCGATATATTGATTGAAAGAGACGCGCGTATGTTTTTCGTTCACGACAAAACGGGATGCAACTCTCTCCGGGAATGACTTTTTTAGACAAATCTGGATAAATATCTGACTGTGTGCAGATTTATTAAATTTCCTCTTGTCAGTACCTAGATGAGGTAAAATACCATCATATTAACTTAATCGTGTCTTTTAATAATGCGTTGTTTTAGTAGGCTGAGTAAAAATAGGAAAATATAGACTTAACTTTGGATTTCTTTTCTATCGAGAAAATTTTAAGCAATCATGTTTCGGCTATTGTCAGTACCACAATCATATAGTCAAGAATTATGTATCTGAAAATCAGTCCCTCTTGTTTCCTCGTCTAGCAGAACAGCGTTTCAAAGTTTCTAAATTTCTCAGTGTAGCGCCTTAATTCGTGATAATGGCGCTTGCAAGTTGCAACTGTGCCGAAATATCGGGAAGTCAAAACGGCCATACAAATATAAGTTAAAAATGTATTTGTTAAACACTGAGGGAGCAAATTCCTAATTGTATTTTACTCGCATGTACGAGTAGGTATAGCAGGCAAAATATACCTACTAAGATAACGGTTGACACTCACTTGTAAAATTCACTATTTGTAACTTGTTAAAGCTTAAGCCACACAGAGAGCGGCAAGGCGGTAGGGGCGCGGGAGCTGCGCGGGAGCGGGCGGTAGCGGGACGTGAGCGGGACGTGAGCGGGACGGGAGCGGGCGGTAGCGGCGCGGGAGTGGGCGGAAGCTCCTACCTATCCCGCGCCGCTACCGCCCGCTACCGCCCGCTACCGCCCGCTACCGCCCGCTCCCGTCCCGCTCACGTCCCGCTCACGTCCCGCTACCGCCCGCTCCCGCGCCGCTACCGCCCTCCCGCTCTCTGTGTGGCTTAAGCTTAAGTGTAATTATGTCTCACGTTAGTTTAAATTCATGTGATGTAACATCATTTAATTAATTAAGTTTACTCCGGAGAATTTTTTTATTTAATTAATTAAGTTTACTCCGGAAAAAAACATTTGTATTCCGAATAACACTGGATGGAAACCGATCCGAACAGCAGGTGGAGTTAAACCAATTTTAAAATGTAAAATGAATGACTTTCTCATAATAGACGAACATAAACGATGCATAATTTCAATGTGTCTGGTGGGTTGTTTAAGGGTGCCTTTCCATTAGAGATGTGCTATGCATGCTGCGAGGATGTGAAAGCTACGCTACAAAACTATGTGAGCGTTTCCACTAATGCTAAGCCATGTAGCCAATCGAGGAAGGCGCGCAGCCGCGAGGTAGCTGTGCGGGGAAGATGCGCAGCTCGAGCATTCGCGACCACTTCGCGACCATACGCGCATCTTTAGCACGAATCCAGAGCATGCTTCCTACAATATATAAAACATAACTTAGTTGAACCCGTTTCCACCGGTGTATGCTACGTGGACCGATGAATATGATTGGTGGTTACTGAACGCATCCATATAGCAACGTAGCATACCACATATTATGCCGCCACCACACTTCGCTATGCGCTATTCGTTATGCGGCTTATGCGCCTGTATTCGGCGAAGTGTGGAGGGTTTATTCGTTTATGTTTTCTTTATTCGCACGCATAACGCATAAGCGCGAATAGCGAATACGCGTATCCGTCGACGTGTCGGTTTTTTGGTACACAATACACATCAAAGGCCACACATAAGTTAAATAGCGCATCAATTGCCCACACTTCGTTCACTTACTCACCAGCACCTATTTTTCGGTCTTTTAGTAACTTTGTATTAGGTACTTATAAAACCGGTATTGGTGAGTTGCATTTAGATTGTTTTAAATAAAAATGTTAAAAATAATATGACTTGTGTTCAGAGAACAGATTCACGCGCCACTAAGGCGCCTTAGATTGCGGCATCGCATCGACCTAGAATAAGTAATCTGAAGATTCCGCACAATGATGCAGTCTAAAGATCAAATAAATTGTTTGCACTTTTTTTCTACACCTTGCACTTCACACCTACAGCATACTAAGAAAATATGTAATAGTGTGCTGTAGGCAAACCTTGTATATATAGAATAAGAAATACGAAATAAATCTCAGTTACCAAGTGAGCCTGCTTGGTCGGCTGTGAGAAATCAACCTCCGCCAACCCTATTCCTCCCCGTAGGAGTCCATCTGTTGCCTTAGGTCTCGCGGTAACAGATATCCCTGGTTACATGAGTAGCTGTTTCGTAAGTTGATAGGGTAGGGACTTAGGGACTTAGGATGCTAGGCTCCCTTGCATAAGCCCACCCCTTAACTGTACGTAGTCTGTGCAGCCGCATACTGGATAACCAAATCCCGATCCAAGGGAAATAAAACAATACTATTCCCACCCTGGGAATATTACCTAAAATACCTACCCGTCCAGGGTAACTTACCATTACTTACAACCCCATCCAGGGGTACTTACATTATCCAGTTTGTGACTGTACACTTGTGATTACACAAATAACACACATATTTGGCATATATTCGGCCAACTAGCACGAAGTGTGGATGGGGATGTTTGTTATTCGCGCACATAACAAATATTTACGCAAATACGGCGCAGTCACATAACGCATAGCGCATAGCGAAGTGTAGTAGCGCCATTACGTAGGTAGCCCGTAGTTTGAAAAACTTGCATGCAAGTGCTTGCCAATGTAATTCGACCTTTACGTAAGTACCTACTATCAATTATTCTGTGCCTAAGTGGTCAAATTCGAGACTGGGCTATTAGGGTATTTAGTTGATTAATTGCGCGTGTCACCCTGTCACCTACATTCACCCCCCGCGACCTTGGCTAGTCTGTCGGGCACATGATCACCTAGATTTTTCGTTTGCCTGTGCGGTAAACAGGGGCGTCATCTAACCCGCTACTAATACTGACCGAGCGAAAGCGAAGTCTCTCCGTTTTAGCTTGGGCAGAAATGATTTCGTATGTCCGGCGGATTGCCGGATGGCTTTCCGGCTGTTCACTTCTGTCTGCAGGTAACATTTCTCAGGCGATTTTCGTGAAATTTTGTGAGCAGCAGAGTAATCATCTAGGTTACTTTATGCACAAACGTTAGGCATACATTTTACAGTTTTGTATGCACCAACTAGTTTTAACCTAGTGGTAGCCACTTGCTTGCTTTGTATTTTGAGTTGAACTCTATTCCCTAGAAACTAAGGATGATGCCTGGCAATCAAGGTTGCCAAAGGCAAGAGGGACCCTGCCCCTGCCTACAAAGCTGTACGTCCCGGGTTCGAATCCCAGGCAGGGGTAATTGTGTAATGAGCATGAACATTCTGTTCCTGAGGTATTTAAGTATATATTTATAGTGAAATATGTATATCGTCGTCTAGTACCCATAGGAAAAGCTGTGCTTTGTTTGGGGCTAGGTTGATTTGTGTAAGATTGTCCACGTACCAGTGGCGAAGCGCCCATACAACTTGATTCCCACCGGCTTGCCTAATTTTCAGCCAGTCCAGTTCTTTTACCACGGCTCATGAAGAATAAGAAAGACAAATTATTCCCGGCTTCCCTAAGAATATTTTTGACGCGCCGCCACTGCCACGTACCTATATATTTATATTTAATTTCAATGTACCTAAGTATTCGATCCAAACTCGTAGATATATGCTTCTAAAATAACATTAAAATATACCTACCATTATTACATAATGCACGAAGAATTAGCCTGCAGGTCCAATAATTATGTAGATTTCTTTAGAAATTTCAGTTTTTGGAAATATTTATAAAATATACTAGTGAGGTCCGCCTCCACAGCTCACAGAGCTACTAGACTAGTTTACGTCTGTCTTAAGTTCTTGAAACTTATTTGTTAGACAAGCAGCTTCTATACCTTCGTGTTGAGAACGCTTCAGTTTGCTAATGGACACGGGTCCAACAACTGAGAACCTTATTGTGAACGCAATAGAGTCGATATAAAGTTGCTTGCTACGCGGCAAATTGCCCATCTTAGAGTATTAAGTGCCTGATACCTACGGTATTATTCGCGTAATGAGAGTAGTTGCAAAAACATTGAAGTGGTATAATAGAATTGATTTTTGGAATAAATTGCCGTAGGTAAGCTTCTTCTTAAGGTGGTTCGATTCTTAAGGTGGTGATATTTTAAGAAACTTGCGTAACAAACTTTCATAAATTGGCTTCCTATTTGCGCGAAATTCCCCCTTTCCTAGAATAAACTTGTATAAACTAGAATAATTTGTGAAATTAGTTTCTCACGTGGGCTTTCCAAAAACAACGCTACGTAAAATCCAGGCAGTCACAAAAGGAAGTATCTTCGGTGCTATACGTGGCAGTTACGACGCTGAAAAGCAGAGTAACTTAATCATGTGATCCTCAGCATGTCTCGATTCATCTCACTAGTCTCTAAACCTACTTCCTAGTTCCTACATAATATTATAAATACGAATGTTTTTTGGCTTTCGACCATTACATCCACATTTTCACACCCCCCTCACGAGCACTCGTGTCCCAGACTAAATATACTATTGGCTGGAGCTGGTACACGCCAGGATAAAATAACGGTGTGAATTTGCTTCGGACCCCGGGACACTTAAAAGGCCTTGTTAAAGTTTTAATTTTTTTGGTTTTTAATTTTTGACAAAAGTATTGAATACCAATAAATTGAATAAAGTATACGATGATTTTAATGAAGTTTTAGATAGTAACAAAGCCCTTTTATGATTTCATTGTGTGTAGCAGAATTTAAGCGGAAGAAAGCGGTTCTATGCTCGAAAATGGTCGATTTGGAGTGATGTTTGGAAACAATATTTGTAACTGAAAAATCTAAAAATACATTTCAATTGTACTTACGTTCTACATAGTAGTACCATTTAGAAAATGTCAAGATACGTATCAATGAAGCAGAAAATCGCCTAAATGGGTCATAAACACTTGAAAAAACAAAAGTCGTCCCTCCTGTGGTTAAAAGTTAACGGCTTAAGAGCATGTAAGTTATGATTTTATTACATGGATTTATAGAACCGGAGACGCCGTTTATGTGGGTTACTAGACCAATCCAAAATTAAGCTTTGTAGCCCTTAACTTTTGATATGTCCACAGGAAAGATGCAAACCTAAATCTGTTTATGACCCAAATAGATGAGGGTCTTTTTACTTATGTCATTCTGCAGTAGGTATAATAATACTGGTTAGCTTGAGCTGCTTGAGTCGCATTGCGCGTACTACCTACCTACTTTAGTATATACATTGTAGTCTTTGGTATTACCTGCAGCACACGCCAGGATAAATTACAGTGCAGATCAGCCCCGGACACGAGGACAGTTATTGCCATTCTCTTTTTAATCACAAAGAGATCAAAATACGAAATGGAGGATATTTGCTCTGCAAGCGCAAATACAATTTCCAGCTTTTCTCGAACAAAGCCTGTACCTCGGTCACCAAAAGTCAAAACGTGATAATTCCATTGGAACGCACAAGCCATATTAGATCACAAAAGCGTGGCGATTGGGCGTAGAATTGCGTGAATAACAGACAAGTTCGGACGTGAAAGATTGCATTTAACCTGCGCTTTTAATAGTGATGTGATGGCGGGATATGGACAGCTGGCAGCTGGTACACATCCTGTGCCAATTGCAAAAAAAAAGTGACACAGCAATGACATCTCATTGAAGTCAATGAAAATCTAAAATTGCCAAATAAAATAATAATTAAAAACACAACACACCAAAATAGGTCCCCCGACTGCGAACAAAATAGATTTCCTTAAGTTCTTTATTTTACAATAAAGAAACAAAAATACAATAACAAATACGTTATTTTGAATCTTGTTTTTATCTTTTTAGTGCAGTCGTGTTTTTAATTATTATTGTACCTTAATCACAATGTAGTAAGGGGGAAAAATGTATAAGTGTACATCTCTGTGTTGGTTATTATTTGGCTAAGTGTTTTATAATCGGGCCCATATTAACGACGCACGTTCGTCAACATGGTTATAGTGCGCGGCATCCACAACGACACGCTCCTCCACAGCGAATCTCATATTAATCTGTGCGCCTGCGCAGTTGCACGGCATGGGCTGTGGAGGGGCGCGCCTTCGTGGATGGCGCGCAGCGCGCACTATAAGGTTAGTACCACGTCAACCGCTTACATATTTATGTAGTTTTAATTAATTGTAGCCTCTACGAGGAATCAATAGCGTTGCATTATGCGCTGAAGGTCACACCCTTTCAATAACATACGTCAACCATTGCAAGTCGTTTTTCATGCATACGGTAGTGACCTGACTTTGGAATTTATTTCTCACCGTCATCCTCCTAGCGTTATCCCAGTACAGTTGCATCCTGAAGGATGCTTGAAGTCCGCTATCTAATCCTAAGATTTGGCGTAGGCACTAGTTTTTACGGAAGCGACTGCCATCTGACTTTCCAATCCGAGGGGAACTACAGCTTATTGGCTTGGCTTTGTTTGTCAAGTGAGTGGGCAACTTGACTGTTCGAAGTTCTCAAGCAACCCGAAGGTCTCTAACTTGGCTTAACGACTGCGATCATAGACAGCAGCCGGGATCATCCTCTTATTCGAACCAAGCGCTTTTCATCATCTTTTATATTGCGCACTGCTAAAGTTTGGAATTCCCTGCCGCCGTCTGTATTTCCGAGTTCATATAACCTAGAGCTTTTTAAGCTGGGTCAGCTCGCTTCACCGTCGGCCTCATCTCTGCCTCCTGGCTAGATGCTGGACAAGAGCAATCCCGTTTTTAATTAAAAAAAATACAAGAATATTAGCCTCCTTACTGGCGCCTAATCTATGCAGTACAGAGTTTTAAAGAACTTCTAATTCTCCAAGCCACTTAAGGCCGTGTATTACCACTTTTGAGTTTTTAAAAACCATCTAAGACATAGAATATAGTGTCTTAAAATCTAAAAAAAATATATGTGTTACATAAGGATCTTGTCTAGTCAAAATCGCAGTCAGTTACATGACCTGATGAATTTCACTCGATAGAAAAAAATCGCGAAGTTACCCCTTTTTGGAATGTTTTTTCAATCCTACGGCTACATTACTGATATTTAACATTTAATTTTTGTACTCAATTAAAGATCGTAAATAGTTATAGACAAATTCGCAGGGTTTGCTTTGATAAAATGATTGGCTTAATGACTATAGCTAAATATTTACAAAACTGCGCGCAGAGCTTGCGTAGAGAGCGGGATGGTTAATTGTAAACTCACGCGTGTTAGAGCGGGACATTTGCGTTGGGGATACCTCCCCTTAATCATTTTGAATGCATTTTGAACATTAAGTACACAGCTAGAGCGTTTAACGACGTTAAAGAAGCCCGGGTCTTCTAGGTAGATGTCGCTGTACGCCTCCTTAAGGCGTTTGTGCAAGGGTACTTACGGTTGAGGAATTTGGGGGCCGAGCTCGATTCCTTCCGTAGCTTAGTGGTAAGAGCGACTTGCCGCGAATGCCAGAAGGTTGCAGGTTCGAATGTAGCTCTAGTATAAGTTTTTTCGAAACATTAACTAATTCGAACGCGTTTGCGTTTTGTCTCAAAATGTATGAAAGTGGTATGAAAACGTGAACAGCGCCTCTGGTGGTCACTAGTGGAAACTAAAACAGCGAGTATAACATTTGTTGCTAACCGATGAACGCGCGTATTTCAAACTCGGTGAGAGCGTTTTCATACATTTTGAGACAAAACGCAAACGCGTTCGAATTAGTTAATGTTTCGAAAAAACTTATACTAGAGCTGACTCTAAATTTTTAAATTTTTCCTTTGCTTAATGTGTTATTGTGAATTATTAAAATCATTATAAAACTACTATTTTCCAACCACGATTTACGGCGGACGAGCCTTAAACCTTCGGAAGTGCTATCGACAACCGTACATAATTGACATTCAACTTCAAATTAACTGTTGACAATTTACATATAGCCTTCAAGGCTTATTTTAACTAAATCGATACATATCTACCGAAAATAAACGTACTCGCGTGGACGCTCTCATCATGACAGCAATTATTTATGAAGTAGCTTTTAACTCGCTAACGCATTTTATAAATAGGTAAATCTATCGTGTTGTGTGCGAGGTGTCAAATGTATGAAAACTCATCCTCGCACATCTCTGGTGGAAACGCAGCCTTACCGGATCACATTCCTAACCACAAGGTGTATTCAGACAGCCCATTTTTGACGCAGAGGAAATGCATTTACGCATCTCCCCAGGGGGCCGATTTTTGAGTGTCGAACGCTCGACTTTTCACTCGAGATCTATCAAAAAACTATGATGTTTTGACAGATGTCGAATGAAAAGTCGAGTGTGACACATATCGATCCCGCCCCGCCAAGTCAGGAAGTCGCCTAAGGGGGTGGAAGTTTGTATGGAAGAGCGATACCTAGGTAACGCCTGATATAAAAATAATAGCAATTACATTCTATCGCGATGAACGAGTTCCACGCGAACGAAGTCGCGAGCATAAACCAGTCGTTCATAATTGGGAAATATTTTCTTCTTGTTTTTAATGTTATTCGGAATTATTCGGAAAGCCTTTTTGTAAAAATACGAGTAGAATGGATGTTATTCGATGACTTACAATACAACGTCTGTTGTCAAGGAGATCTCCTTGCCAGTAAAATAAATTAATTCCACTGAAAATGCGCAACATGGCAAGAGTCAAATAAAATCTTGTCAGGCTATAGACATAGCTAGAACAGTGTTAAAATGTAGATTTGTTAAATTTTATTTATTTTTAGATGTTTAGAAAATGTTATAATAAAAGTTTCATTTATTGAATAAATTACATCACAACACAAAAATACATAACACTTAACTAATATTTAAAAATAAATAATTATAAATGAAAACGCCCCTCCTCAATTCCTCCTAATGTTGCCAGAGGCATCGTTCCCAGGACGCTCGCTGCGATGCCTTGCTGTTATAAATAAATAAATAAATAAATCAAGATGTGGAGTGCTCTACAGGGTATCATAGCTGAACTCTAGAACTGTAACATCTTGTAACCTATAAAAAAAAACCAGTCATTTTAGGGGTCAACCTCGGTATGACAGATAATAAGCTGCCTAAAAATCACAAAAAATCTCATCTATACTTCGCAAGTTATTCGTGACTATCTCTCTTTCTATAACCCCGATGATGTTAACATCTATTAACTGCAGAGCACTAAATTTAGAACTAAATTGATATGGATCATGTTTTCATTTGCTTATTTGACTGAATTAATAAAAATACTGGTTACTGATATTCGTCACGGCGTGCAGTGCCATGTGAACCTGCATGCATTTCTGTAGAGTTCAACTTCGCGTTTGATATTCCCATTTTGTATCGGTTTCCTCTTAACTGCAACATGGTACTGTTACAGTTTTAATACGATTCCAATTTCATCTGTGATGATTAAAATTCAAAATCGCGTACACGTTTTTAGAGTTAATCACAGAAACTAATGCGAAAAGGTCGTGAAAGCCATGATTTTTCAACCGAAACCCGCCGTTTTGCTTGAGTGTATCGTTTTGGTTTACTTTTACCGGCGGAACAATAAACAGTGTTATACAATGAAGCCATATGGTGGAGCAACATAGTTATTTATGTGCTTCAGCTACTGCAAATATTTTATAAATTCACTTCATAAAAGTCTTGAACTGAAAGTAGGGTAAAACACATTGCTGTAGTTCTCTCGGCCGTGCCAAGTCGTTCGCTCAGCTAAAGGTCCTAAAGGTCCTGCGTGGCCCGACCGAAAGTAAGTCATACAAAAAAGGGTAAGACATAGGTACTTTCATTGGAACTTACATATTTAAAGTGCTGTTTGAAACTGGAATCATATTTGTCTCAAGAATAACAGAACTTTAATAAAACACTAACCTAAGGAACAACCAGTGTCAACCTTTGTTCTCTTATGTTCTCTTCGTTTTGACAGAACAGAACCAATTGCGGTGTAATATAGTGATTCACATCACATCAAGGAGCGCTCGTGGCCCAGCGGCGCCTGCGTACCGCTTGCGGTATCAAAGGTTAAGCAACGTGGGCAGCGGTCAGGACTTGGATGGGTGACCGCTCTGAGTGGTTACTAACTGAGCGCTCCCGTGCTTTGGAAGGCACGTTAAGCCGTTGATCCTGGTTGCTGTCTATGGCAGTAGTCGTTAAGCCAAGTTGGAGGCCTTCGGGCGGCTTGAGAACTTCTAACAGTCAAGTTGCCCACTCACTTGACAAAGCCTAATCCCAATAAGGTCTAGTTTCCCCTCGGGGTTGGAAGGTCAGATGGCAGATGCTTCCGTAAAAACTAGTGCCTACACCAAATCTTGGGATGCAACTGTACTGGGATAACGCTAGGAGGATGAGTAATTCACATCACTTCAAATCGACGAATTTCAAGGTGAAACGGGTAGTTTTCGCTGACATTGTACTACACACAATGAAAGCACAAATTAGCTTCGTTTAACGAATTATTCATTTGCCATAATTTGAGCTAAACATATTGTAATAGTCAAATACATGTAAAGATTTGTCCACTCAACTAAACTTCAAAATGAATAAATGGCATACAATTTATTAGATTCAATCTTATCAAGTAAGAAATAGTCCTGAACTTTCTTAACGGTAACAGAGTTTAATAAAGTTCATAATTGAGTGAGTTTCACCATCTGCAATCCAAAGAATCCCCCTACTCAAGTTAAATTGATCTCTTGCAATACTGATCCGTATAACGCTAAGAACCTACAATATCGAATTTACGCTTTTACAGCCCGCTCAAATATTAATGTTGGCTGGCGACGACCGCCTGGCTTGGTTATACATTGTGAGAATTTATTTATAAGGTCCCATGACGGAGCCTTGGGTAACTGCTTTATGCGTAGTACTCGTAGCTTCACGCCTTTAGTTTAGGCACGGCACGGCATTGAGTCCTTATATTATTCACTCACGAGCTAAAATAACGGGTACACTTTGTATTGAATTTCCATATTTCTATTCCATATTTAATTATATGCTCGTGAGAATATAATAGGGATGATGACACTATAAAAGAAAATCAATAAATCCAAATTTTCTACATAAAGGCTCAAATTCTCAATCAAATGGCGAAAAAAGTAATAATTACGTAATTATAAGTCTTCAAAGTTTTAAGAGTGGGTATGTTCTGTCCCTTTTCCGCATAACGCACCTTTGTATTGAACGATCGTCATTTACTATGGCGCTACTTAACAGTGACGTCACGGTTAGGTAGCACTTTCTCTCTCTAACTACGAACATTCTAACCGTTGTAGCTTCGTTATTTTTTGAGATATTTGAATAGGATTTTCACTAGGCATAGTTTTATGTCTTCTTTCTATTGCAGTAATAAAATTTTTTGAGTCGATATCCCTATTATGTAGTATGTTTGCTACTCGTTATCGTCACTAAGTGAATTAGGATACTGCTTGGATTCGGATGAAATTTGATACAATTTAAAAGCTTCAGATTTTAACAAAACTAGACATCATTCAATAGTAACTTTACTATATAGTATAGTAAAGTTACTATTTCTATTGATTGTTTTTTTTGAATGGTGTCTAGTTTAGTTAAATTGTATCAAATTTCATTCTAATCCACTCAGCAGTATCCTAATTCACTTAGTGATGATGACGACTTACAAACAACTACATATAATATTAGCAGGACAGATGGTAGACATACAATCGAAAATCTACGCAATCAAAAAATACCATCAAATTGCGGACTACCAGACAACTGCAGGGTTGTAAAGAAAGGCGTAGATATTATTGAAGTCGTACATCCTGTTGATGGATGCGTCGATTTTGGTGTTGTATCCAAATTCCGGCAATTCCACTGGCGTGCTGGCGCAAGCCTGCAACGCGCAGCGATTCCCGGCGCGCGACAATAGTACATTATTGCCGTAGCCGGGAAGGGAGCAATTGCAGGCTGAGTATTTGTTTAAACGGACGAGCTTGCGAGGCCGTTTAATTATAATACGAAGCCTGCAATTGCCATTCCGGCCGAGGCTAATATAGTGCTTTTCTCAAAAATGGGGAAAATACGACAAAAATTTAATTAAGATTTGATAAACATAACCTTAAAACGTCAAAAACATCATGTTTTCCCGCCGTTTATTTTTTTTAACAGAATCGCAAGTGTATTTTCCACCGAAAAACGCAAATTATTCGAGACACATAAAAAAACGTCGCGTTTTCAACAGAAAAATACGAGCTGAATTGGCTGAATACGACCTGTGCCTCCTTTTATATGACAGTTTCCACATTTTAAAAAGTTTATAACTCGACAAATAAAGGAATTTATATGTGACATTGCAGGCCATATAAGTGGCCTGCAATGTTTTTTACTTTTTAATTTGGATCTGGACCTTAAACTATACACTTTACCTTCCAATATGTAGCGACTAAAGTCCAGTTTGCGGGCCATTTTTGAGAAAAAACATTATACACCACGGAGGGTACCCATCTGTGGATCTGGACGGTAACCCCTAGCAAAATGTGTCCGCGCATGATAGAATAATAAAGGTAGCGCATTCCGGTAAGTATATCGGTTAGTAGTTTGGGTGACACAAGCTACGCATCAGCCTATCGATGGTACCTATGCGGGCACACGACGCACACGGCCCAATGTGGCTGGTCAGCTAAGTTGTAGGTATTGGTATAAGTGGGCTTTGGCTGAGTCTTGCGAATATGGCGCATTGCATCCAGGTAGGTATTCTAAGCGTCGCTGTTCATATTCGTCAAGTTTTGTCCGAACAGGGAGCGTAATTCCTGTAAACGCATCGCAATTTCCTTCCAGTCGGTATACCACAAGTGGTTATTAGGTGGCATTTAAGAACGTCTTTATTGTGCAGATGCTGACCCCCCTGCTTCCGCTTTCCATGAGAGAGTGAACTGAGTTTGGATTTGCGAGCCGCGAGCCACATCAGAGCTTTTCATATCCAGATTGTGAGACCTTGTTTTCTTAGACCACGTATCAGCGCGCCTCTCTCGTTTGCGCCCGCGCCGATATAAAGCGCTATAAAGCGCTCGCGACGGCTTGACGACCGATCTGATTGACGGCGTCTGTTCTGTGTACGCAGCCGCGTGGGCGGCGAATTGTTTCAAGGGACTAATGCAGGGCTGGCAGCCGACAAATAATTTCTTCTTTTTTTAAATTAATTAACAATAGGATTTCTCTTGGCCAAATCTAGCCTCTTGTCAGTTACGACAAAGTTCGGAAGCCTGCCCGAAGCTTGTCGGTGGAGCAATCGCCAACCGTTCCTGTCCTCTGCTATCTCCTTCATTGCTCAAAGTAGTTTCTTCATGGCCTTCCTCTTCCTCTCTTTCCTTCAATCTTCCCCTCTATAATGGTCTTAAGGAAAACATCATTCCTTATCAGATGATACATCATTAACATTATTCTTCTCCTACTCTCTGTCTCTCTATGACTTTCAGTATTTGTCTCTCTTCTTTTTATAATTTGCGACACTTGTTCATTCGATATATTTTCCGTCCACTTTATGCCTTCCATTCTACGTAAACACCACATCTCACAAGCTTGTAATATCTCCCTCTCTCTCTTTGTGTCAGTGTCCACGTTTCACTGCCGTATAAAGCTATACCTACACCAAATATATTATGAAATCCAAATAATTTAATCATTTGGATTTTTTTGCCTGGTGATTTAACCGTTTTGCCTGGTGTATACCAGAAAATCTTGGCTGAAAATCGTCAGCCTTAAAGTGAAATAGATACCTATCAAGCTATGCACTAAGAAAACTAGACCAACCAATCTGGATCGTGACAACTGATATATACGTCAATCGTCACTGTCCAGTTTGCACTAGCAATAAAACAAATGAAGGAAAGATTTTCTGCGGTTAGAAACGACTGCCACGCTCACACATACTCGTACAAGCGCAGACCAATATAGCAGGGATGACGTAGGTTGTGTCACACACAACTACCGGAATGCCATGCCTGCATGGCGCAGTAGCTATATAATTTTATCATGATCACTACGCCGACCGTTATAAAACCGGTTTTTATATGAATTGCAAAACTTATTATAAATGAAATTAGAATTTAATTTAGTTCATACCTTACAAAGCACTGTAATGACAACTCCGATTCATCTCAAAAACTAATTAGCATTGTCCGTACTGTATTTCTTTTATTTGACACTGAAATGAGAGATAAATCTAGCTCCCGAGATACAGATCTCCCAAGTCCCACCTAGTTCGGGGGTCGGAAATATCGACCACTACTTTTAGGCATTGTTGTACAATTCCAGATGAATACCGGCGCTAGGGTTGTGCAGCATCTATTAAGAGGTCTTAATACTTCAGTGGCCTGAATATAATCTTTCATAAAAATAATTTTGTCGACAGCCCTACCGACAATTTCACGGAGCGGTGAGCCGCTACTATTTCTATTAAACTTTCTCGTTACTTTCGATTAGCACAACAATATAACTTGAAGAAATAATCAACCATGCCGATTATACACTCTAACTTTAGGGCAGCAAGGTTGAAAATGGGTTAGAAGTTAGGAAAGCATCCTCGTAATTATAATAAGGTTTTAGATTAAGCCACACAGAGAGCGGGAGGGCGGTAGCGGCGCGGGAGCGGGCGGTAGCGGGACGTGAGCGGGACGGGAGCGGGCGGTAGCGGCGCGGGAGTGGGCGGGAGCGCCTACCTATCCCGCGCCGCTACCGCCCGCTCCCGTCCCGCTCACGTCCCGCTCACGTCCCGCTACCGCCCGCTCCCGCGCCGCTACCGCCCTCCCGCTCTCTGTGTGGCTTAAGCTTTATTTTTTAGTTTTTAGTTTGTAGTTTTGTAGCAACTAGCCAGGGGCGTTCAAAGGCTCTCGAAGTTAGTTAAGCAGGTCAGTAGCAGTTAATTTTACTAAATGGGTGAATTAAACTTATTTATCAGGACTCAAAGAGAAGAGAAAAGAGATTTCTCTTTATGTATGTTTGTTTGATGTTATGATATTAAGCTATGTAGGTAATAATGTTATGACAGCCGTACGTTATAATAGTATGTACGTAGCTTTTCGTTATTAGTTTCTTATTGCAAAGTCCTTTTTTGCTCTAAATTGTTAAAACAAACAATTTATCGATTGAGCCGTCTCAACTCAACCTCGTGAAATTTTGTGAGCGTTCGATGTGGATGTGTTTGTCAATTCTGCTTCAAAAAAATTTCAAAAAGGCGGATCTGAGTGTCAATGTGGCAATGTTTTTTTTAACCTAAGGCGACTTCCTGACTTGGCGGGGCGGGATTGATATGTGACATTTTCTTCTTTGACGTAAACTTACTGACATCGCAAAGATTCTCACTTGACATAATACATTTTCGTTCACTGCATAATACTGTCAGTATTACGTTTGCGCAGTAGTAATATCATGCGCAGAAGCGGACCAGTACCGCCTTCGCATCGTCCCGCTACCGCGCATCCCGCGCCAGTAGGTAGTCAGGAAATGAGTGCCATTTAAATGTAGGGACGTAGTAAAAATGGTATCGCGTCGACTGACAGCTGACACTGACATATGACACTTTTCTCATATCGTACTGCCTCCGCACCGACAAATCAGGAAGTCGCCTAAGTATGGCTTTATAGGCCGGGCCCAATAAAGCGAGTGGAAATGAATGTATGCGGCAGTAAATAAAACAGCCTTAACTGTCTTGTGAAATTCAATATTAACGTAATATATTGCCGTATAAGTTTACTTTAACTTCGAACGCCGCCGCGGAAACGAGAATACTTGGTTGAAATTCAATTGACTTGTTAAAACGGGACTTAAACTATATCCATACCAAATTTCATCTCCCTAAGTCGGTTCAGCGGTTTAAGCGTGAAGAGGTAACAGACAGAACGCAAAGTCAGTTTAAGATAAGTGTAATTAAGGCGCTACACTGAGAAATTTGGAGACTTTATTTATTTATTTATTTAATCATTTATTTCAGGCATCTGTGGCCCATGATACAAATACCTTAAAGACTAACATACATATTATATCACATGCATATTATATACTTTGAAACGCTGTCCTGCCCAGACTAGCAAACAGTAGGGGCTGATTTTCAGATGATTCTTGACTATATGATTGTGGTACTGACAATAGCGAAACATGATTGCTTAAAATTTTCTCGATAGAAAATAAATCCAAAGTCGAGTCTATATTTTCCTTTTTTTCCCCGGCCTACTAAAACAACGCATTATTAAGAGGCTGTCAAGACCTAATTTTGTTCAAATTGATGTTATTTAAGCAGTTTTTTAAGAAAAACTATTTGAACATCAAAAAAAATATATGTTAATATTAATCATATTTCAAAGACCGTGTACGGACTCGTGACATAATTGGACGAAATCGGCTCGAAAGAAAATAATTGCAAAAATTGGTGGTGAGCCATGGTTGTGTGTTGAGCTATACATGCACATTATCTATGTGTGCGTCAGCGAAGGAACTATGTGTTCACGTTGTCTATGTGTTCGTATGTGTCACAACTACAACAATGGCTCACACGCACGCATGAGATAAAAGTAGGTACTGTTTAGTACACGTTTGTTACACCGATTGCCTCAGGCGTTCAAACTTTAGCGAGTGCTAGCCGGTACCTACTTGACTCGATTTGCTATCTTCCTAAGTAAGCCAACAACCTTATTACTTATTACCAACGGCATGAAGTTCAAAATCACAAAGCGAATTACGAGCGCATATCAAATTCTAGCAAAGCTTTTGTAGCCAGGGTTGTCACGGCACGTAAACGTTAACGACTTTCCCACCTTTACAATCGCTCGCAAAGGACTGCTTTGACTTTGACTTTGAACGTATTAAATCTATACAACAATAGTGTTATACATGCACATTGTCTATGTGTGCGTCAGCATAGGAGCTATGAGTTCACGTTGTCTGTGTCTGTTACAAGTGTCACAACTACAACATTCGCCAACCCGCGCTCGTGAAATAATAGTACATTACTTACCAAGGGCGATAAAACAAAGAATGTCTCAGATCGCAGGTATTTTACGCTCGAGCCGAAGGCAAGGGCGATAAATATGCGATCTGAGGCTTTCTTTATTATCGCCCGTGGTAAGTACAAAATTTTAAGTCACCCCCTGGCCAGGAAGTGGGTTTTTTCGCGCGCGGAGCGTGCGATAATGGCCACTTTATGGCCAGGTGTGACATAAAAGTAATATAACATTTCTCGAACTGTGTATAGACTACAGAGGGCCTATCATGAACCAAATCTTCTTCTTTCTCCTGGCTATTATCCCAGTTCATTTAGGGTCAGCCCTCCTAGTAATCCTGCGCCACATCACGCGCTTGTGGGTTGTATCTTCTGTTGTGTTTCTCTCCTTCATGTCATTTTTTATTGTTTGCATCCAGGTCATTGGTGGTCGTCCGCGTCCTCTTTTTCCTTCGACGATGTCCATCACTCTTTTAGTCATATGGTCATCATCTCGTCTCATTACGTGCCCATACCAGCACAGACGGTTTTCACATAGTTTTTCGTAAACTTTGGACACCTTAAAAGTACCATGGATGTATGAATTCATTCCTTATTTTGTCCATTCCAGATACTCCGCCAGAACAACGCAGCATCTTCATGTGTGTTGTGTGAATTCTTTGTTCATCTATCTTTCTTATCGGCCAATATTCGGAACAATACAACAGAGCTATCATCCAAATACGTAATAATATCTGCCTGTAGTATAATTTGGTTTTCGTTTCAGCTGGCGCCGTTGACTCGAACGAATCAGAAGAGGAGGAAGGGAGCCCAGAAGCCGTCCCAGAAGACACTGAGCCAGAAGACCACCAGCCGGACAACAGACAACATGTGCTGCCCATCACGGAACACCAGCCTGCCTTGTAAGTGGTACAGTGAGCATCAGAAGCAGCTTGACATATGAAGATGTCAAAAGTTCTTATTTCTTTGCAATAAAGACTTTTGACGCCTTCATATAAATAAACATCTAAGCTATGACACAACGGAGTCATTATTGTACCGTGCAAATTATTAACACACACACACACACACACACACACACACACACACTCACACACACACACACACACACACACACACACACACACACACACACACACACACAGACACACACACACACGCGCACGCACGCACGCGCACACACACACACACACACACACACACACACACGCACACACACACACACACACATTTAGATAAATTAGATAAATAAAAATACATACTTGTAACTAATAGCGCAAGCATCTAAAAATATTGTTAAACTCAACTGTTACATGTAACAATTCCTAAATAGATATTTAGCTATTGGAAGAGCGGGACATCCTAACACAGGTTCACTTACCTAAAAGGAAGTCCCACCCACTTATGGCAATTGTACAACTTATACAGGAAAATAAACATTTTGCATTTTTTCATTTTCATTTTTCATATGTGTCGCTATTTTTGATGCTGACTGTACTCAGTTTGGTCGAAAATTATGTTACACCTTTTTTAGCCTGATGTGGCTTTATAGGCCGGGCCCCTAAGCAGATATAGTATATACAAGTAAGGGAGTAAGAGAAAGAACATTCAATATAAAATTAGCACTACGCAATTTGACCGGTTTCCCGGTTTGCATGTCAAATGTATTGCTTATATGGATGTGTGCCCGTACCACGGGGGTGACACGCGAGGTAAAGCCAGCGCTGTGGGTAAGTAACTAAGTATGTGTGCGTGCGCTGTCGGTACACGCGTCAATTGTTTGCGCGGGTGCGTAGCGCGTGTCGCGGACGAATCGCGAGACGCGACGGTAAGCCGATCGTAACCTGTCAGGGACGAGGTAACTGACCACCGTGCGGTGCGGGGGGTTCGTGTCCGTCCTGTACGTAATACTATTATACTAACCTGTGCCCGTGCCTAAAACCCGACCATGAAAAATTGCTCGGTCGGTGATAGAGACAAAACATGGCACTCTTTTACATCCATCATGTAATCCGACTTTATTTGTTGCAGCGAGGTGTCAGCCAGTCAGCAGAATTTTTTCAAGATGCTGGATGAAAAAATTGAACAGGTAATTATAACAAATCTTCTGGTTTGTTACTAACTATCACCCTTCTAGTCCTTGTTTTTTCCGGGTTGTGACCTAAGGAGTCCGAGATCCGCTTTTGACACCCCCAGTAGCCTAGAAATTAGTTTGACGAAAGCGGCAGAAATCTAATCTTCCAAACTAGTTAGTAGGAAAACTAGGCCTTTTTACGATTAGACCGGGTTTATGAGGATTCTTTTTTCATTTAAAAGCCACAGTTGAATATCAAATGATATTTCATCCTGGCCCCTATTTCACCACGTCGACAATTGTCAGTGACATATGTAGATTGACAATTGTCAAGCGACAGAAGACATGTAACAATTTTAAAATCGTTTTCTATAGAAATGCAAATAAACATGACAGGCATTTTGTTGCAATTGTTTGTATGACAATTACGTTGTGTAACAAAAATGATTCTTCCTAGTCGACATATTTGTAGATTTGTCAGTAAATCTTGACATGAGATTGAAGCTGTGTCAAGCTTTGTAGTTTTTACCGACATATCTACAAATATGTCGACTAGGAAAAATCATTTTGGTTTCACAACATAATTGTTATACTGCAGACAATTGTGACAAAATGCCTGTCATGTTTATGTATTTCTATGCAAAATAATTTTCAAAATTTACACATGTTAACCTGTCGTTTGACAATTGTCACTCAACATATGTCACTGACAATAGTCGACGTGGCGAAATAGGGCCCAGAAGTTATTTAAAAAACCCAGCGGTATGAACCGGGGTTCGAACTTACCCGGCCCGGGACCTCTAGGCTGAAAGTCGCGTGCCTCACCACTCGGCTATAGGCTCCAACCATAGCGGAGTTAAATAAATGTCCCCAGTTCAAACCATTATTCATTACGAACTTCTTCCCCAGGGCAAGGACTACGACTCTACGAGCGAGACTGAAATACTACAGGAAGAGGAGCGCAAACGCAAGCTCATAGAGCGCTGGAACTCTTATTCCCAATCCACGCAGTCATCGCTCTCCCAAGCCAGCCCCCCCACACCAGCCAGCAAGCGTCGCTTGACACGGTCCGTGTCCAAGATCTCGGAGAGGCAATGCGCGCCGAGCACCAGCAGGCAATGCTGCTGGCAAGAGTCACCTCCTACCAGGCGCAGCCACAGCGTACAGAATCACGACCCTCGACCCTCCACCTCCAGCGAATGGGACCCCAACAAGTCCCCAGTCAAACGCACCCAGAGCGCAGGCCCCTCCTGGCGGGACAGCCAAAAAGTCGCCCCCATGCCCAAACCAAAGAACGAACCCGTCGCCGGCTGCAGCAAAGACTCCCAAATAACTTACAACCCAACATTCCAAAATCACAGCCCGGCCCACTCCTCCAAGACCCAGCCGTATATAACGCACATCGTCTCGTACCCGCTGCAGCAGGTAGCTCCGGCGTCGCCTACCAAATACATCGCACCCCCCGAAGAATACCAAGACCCTGATGTCACTGCAGTCGAGAAGCAAGTGACGGTCACTCAAACGCAGTCCCAGATCTATTACATACACGGGAATAACGCAGCAGGCACGACTCCTGATATAGTTCAGCAGCGGCAGCAAACTGCTATACATCTGCAGCAGTACGTGGCCATGAAACAGGCCCAGCAGCAGATGTTCACGTCTTACATGCAGCGCAGTTCGCATGCCGTCTTCCCAGGTGGGGACTACTCAGGTACTAACCGCATGTACGAGGGCGAGGAGCTAGCCGCCCAGTACGGGTACCCTGGCCTCCGTCCGCAGACAGCGCCAAGCCGCGCCCTCCACACTGACGTCGCCCACATGAATACGCCCGTATGGAATCCTTTACCGCCTGTTATGACGACGCAGTGGGCTGGTGGGCAGGTGCCGCCTGAGATGCAGTACTACCCCCAGTCGCAGTTCGTGCCGATGTTCCGTGCCAACTCGGCCGGGTCTGCTGGGACGCTGACCCGGTATCAAAAGAAGGAGGAGAGCGAGAAGACGGTACAGAGCATTAGTGTGGTGCGGGGGAAGCCTGTGGGGCAGATCGTGGCTGTGGGGGGGCAGGAGCTGGCTGTCAGCAGCACTGTGAGCGACAGCCCCAGTCCGGCCTCTGTGGTGTCCACTGATAGTGGCGTTTCCCCGGGCACTTCAGCCCCCAGCTCGAAGAGTTCTTTCAGCGGCACGCCAACCACCGCCGCCAACGAATCCTTCGACACCAAGCCAAAGAAGAACAAGTCAAGCTCCAGCCGAACTCTAAAATTTTCAAAGAGTCTCGACGCTTGAATGTCTTGCTGTTATGTAATTATGTAGATTTTATAAATGTACGTAGTATAGTTTAGAAAAACAAATGTATAGTTATAGATTTCGGAATATTTATTGTATTTGTATCAGCATTAAGTTTTCTCAAAGTCAACCCTGAGTAAATCAATGTGTAGTTTTGTATATTTACATGTGATTTTTTTCACGACACAATACTGCGATTTTTATGAAGTCATTTTCAGTGCCATATAGTTTGTCTCTATTGTCTCTAAGTTATAAGTTATGGTTAACGAAATATAAGCTGCACCGATTCGCCATACAAGTTGTTTGAGGAATCGGTGCAGCTTATATTTCGTCAACTATACCACCTTGGAAAATAATAGCTACCAATGTTAAAATGAAAGTTCTCACCATCCGTTAAACTCCCAATGTGATAGATTTAGGAACAGTAAATTATTACAATAGAAATACTCTTAAGTACTAGAACCTTTGGCGCCAGCACTGTCAACTAGTAATCCAAAGGGAGACCCCTCACTAGCCCACACATCCTCAAGACGCCGGCGATCGAAACTATCGAAAGACGTTACAGACGTCCCATTGTCACTGCGTCAATAGACGCCACTCGCGTCACGCCGACGCCGACGTTGCGCTGACGGTACGCGAACGTTGCGTACTTGCGTCGAAGCTGACGCTCAAAATACGCTAGTGTGGGCTTACTCAAATAGACAAATACCTCACTCGTTATACATTCCTTTAGATCATCATCACTTGCCAACAGGTGAGATAGAGGTCAAATGCTTGCCTATTCTGCTTATATAAAAAAGACTGGATTAGTATTGACAGTAGTGGTGCTACTTACCGCTTGCTAAGGTTCTATGAATGTCGCATTTATGTGTTCATCGTCGTCATATCTGTCGTCTCTATAGCGGGTTAGGTACGGGATCACAAAACTCTGCAAGCAAAAATGACAAATCACACCCATTTCTCAAACACGACAATTGTCACTTTACAATGGTCACTTGAAAATTGGCATTTGACAATGTCACTTGACAATTATCATTTGACAATGTTATTTAATGGCAATCAATGTAACTTTAAAATGTCACTTGACAGTCATTTAACAATGTCGAATGATAGTTGCCATTTGACAATGTCACTTGACAATTGTCATTTGACAATTTTCACTTGTCATAGTAACATAAGTGTGTTACTACCAAAGTTTGAATTTCGAACCAACCTTTTGTAATTTGTATATTATTATTTATTTAAATAAAACTTATAGTGCCAAAGATGCTAGCAGCATTATCCCGCCGTATTATAATGTTATAAGTGATTGAAATTACAATTTACATTCTTGATTGACTTATCGTTACACGGGTTAATGATTTGACATTTTTGCCACTGCATTCTGTGACGCCTGCCGTACATACATGTTTCTCACCAGCGCAGGTGAGCCATGGTTGTGTGCTGAGCTATACATGCACATTGTCTATGTGTGCGTCAGCGTAGGAGCTATGAGTTACTCACCTTGTCTGTGTTCGTATGTGTCACAACTACAACTATGGCCAACCCGCGCTCGTGAGATAAAAGTACTTTAACTCCCCTTTAAACAAAAGAGAATTAAGTCCAAAGATGAATGAAACGAAGCTTTAACGTTGCTGGCACAAGGTTGATAATGGAATGGGTTACCTGACTTTTCGATGGGGTTTTTCGACTTAGTGCACTTTATTTTTAAAGGCGCGAGTGTATACTATGTAAATATGTGGTTGTATGAAATCTAAATGTCTAGACAACTAATTGTGCGGTTATACGCATTTAATGACCCATAGTCGAAATGATACGTGCACTGCGTCGTTTCTAACATGTTACAATAATATACTACATCGGTTAGTAGTGTTGGTGACACAAGCTACGGCAACAACCTATCGATGGTATACGGACGTAAGTGTGTGTCGTCGACAGTGACGTCACTTGTGTCACGATCCTGATTGTCAGACCTTACCCCTATTTCACCACGTCGACAATTGTCAGTGACATATGTAGAGTGACAATCGTCAATAGACAGATGACATGTAACAATTTTGAAAATGATTTTCTATAGAAATGTATATAAACATGACAGACATTTTGTTAGAATTCTTTGGTGTGAAACAAAAATGATTCTTCCTAGCCACTTGCTTGCTTTGTATTTTGAGTTGAACTCTATTCCCTAGAAAATAAGGGTTATGCCTGGCAACCAGAGTTGCCAAAAGCAAATAACTGGTCGACATACTTGTAGATTTGTCAGTAAATCTTGACATGAGATTGAAGCTGTGTCAAGCTTTGTAGTTTTTACCGACATATCTACAAATATGTCGATTCGGAAAATCGTTTGGGTTTTAAACATAAGTGTCATACAGACAATTTAACAAAATGGCTGTCATGGTTATATGTATTTCTATACAAAATAATTTTCAAAATTGTCACATGTCACCTGTCGCTTGACAATTGTCACTCGACATATGTCACTGACAATTGTCGACGTGGTGAAATAGGGCCAGTTTTCTTAGACCATGATTTCGCATGGTAGAAATGTGTCATTATGCGTGTAACTCTAGCCTTATTTATTACACGTACCAGGGGGCCTACCGGGATCCGAAAACGGAGTATCTCCCTCTTTGTTGCTCCAATATGCAAGTGCGACAGAGAGGCAGAGATTTCGTTTTTGGTTCGCATGCGAGTTTTATCTACATTGCGTAGTTTGATAGATCGATCGAAGTGATTACTTTGGTAATCCGCAGTGTAATAAAACTCTCGTACTCAGTCTCGTACGTGTTTAAATAAGGCTTAACTGTGTAAGGTAAAAGCACTAGTGCTCGACACTGTACTAGTATTCGACATGGGAACTTTATGTCAAAGTGACAAGGCTATTCGAATAAAGAAAAATCTTCGTTGAACGAATTTAACCTATATGACTTTGACATAAAGTGCCCATGTTTAATACTAGTGCAAAAATTGTTGTTTTCATAGAAATAAACAGTTTTTTTGTAGCGTCGAGCACTTTACTTTCACCTTAGTAGGTACTCGCGTCAAAGTGCGATACAAAGCATTTAAATTATTCAATAAATGGAACTAATAAATACTTAGGTGTATTTTATTTGTATTACTACCCTTTCAAGAGGCCAGCGAGTATGATACCTACCTGCACGGATACTGATCGATCAAATATATGTCAACACGACTTAACACGCATACGAGACTCGAGTTAACTATAGTGCGCGCCAACCACGACGACGCGCCCCTCCACAGCGAATCTTATGCTAGCACCACACTTCGCCGTATTTGTGCAAATATTCGTGCTTAGGGCTGCCATCTCGAATTTGGCCAAACCCGGACAAAGATTCAAAAAAACCCGGACATTTGGCGTAAATCGCATTTTTTCTCCGGACGAGTCCAAAAATAATATTTTTCAAAACAAGGCCTTTAAATTCAATGAGGTGCTTCTTGACACCCCCCCCCCCCCGGACGGCCTCCAAACTAGGACAAATCCGGGAAAACCCGGACGGATGGCAGCCCTATTCGTGCTGCATCTCTTTCTTCAGTATTGCAAAAGAAAGAGAGGCGAATACGTAGCGCAACCACGCATAGCGAAGTGTAGTAGCGGCCTCATACTAATATGTGCGTGTGCGCAGTTACACGGCTTGGGCTGTGGAGGGGCGCGCCTTTGTGGATGGCGCGCACTATACATTGCGCAGTTTTATAGAGCTATTGAACTCGTTAATACCTCCGTGACCAGCAGTGTAATGAAATTCGCGTTGACATATATTGTGTTAACCATAAATGGTTAAGAAAAAAAGTTCCTCTGATTTTTTTTACCGTTTGGGAACGTAGAGAGGTAGGGCACAGCAAAATGTCATCTTGCTCGAATTTGGAGCAGACTAGCTGGGGAATTACCTCCGCCTTGCAGAAGACCACAGCCATAATAACATTATTTACTATACAGGTATGTGGTGTTGTGTTCCTGGAGATGAGCAAGGTTGCCAGAGCTCCCGAGGATGCACTGTGCTTAAAGCGAGGGACCAAAATTTGTCCCTTATGCTGTCAACACAGTGAATCCTCAAATTAAATTCCGTTCAGCCGTTTTTGAGTAACAAACATTTAAACATCCAAAATCTAAACTTCCGCATTTATAATATTAATAGGAATTAGGTTAAGTGGGATACATATTTGACATAGTACCTACTGATAACGCACGCACCTGTGATAAATCTAAATATATTTGTTTCAATGGCATATTTGCTATTAGATTTTAAATAGGCGTTTTTATTAATCCTAGGCGATTGACGAGTATACGTGGGCAAAGTCGCGGACATAAGCTAGTCCTGGGCAAAGATATCTTTAGTATTCAGTTTCTGTTGGTAAATTCTACCCGAGCCACGAACGTCCTTGATTCCCGTGCATCCGTGTCCCAAGTATACTATCGACGACATAGTTACCTTACCTAACTTAGACCTTATCCCGTTATAATAAGGTTCACAGATGGTCACTGTGTCGATAATACAACACAACAATTATATATGTATGTATATCACAATACGACCGCGCCGCGTTTCAGGGGTGGCCCGGGGTCAATGAACCCGCACCCCTGTCCGCTTGACTAGAGCCGCTTGGGACGGTCGAGTCCACTCGCCCGTTCACCGCGTTCAAGTTCAGTAACTGTCACGAAACTCCTCGGTGTTACTTATTTATATGAGCGAACTAATTTCATTTGGCATTTTTCAGTTTCCAAGCGAAGAAATCGTTAACTTTTCAGTTATTTATAACATATGTTATTTTTACGGTGACTGTTTCAGAAATAAAATGAGTATAATATAAGTATGAGGAAATAAACCTTAGACGAAAAATAAATCATATCAAAAAAAAAATTGCAAAAATTTGTGAGCCAGCCTTGAAACTTTGACATAAATTTTAACAGTGCCTACATACAACCTTGCCATAACCATAACGTAACTGTTGTATAACTGATAATGACAGGTCAACTTAAGATTTAAGAAGAGAAAATATTGACGCTGACAAACACTGAATTAAATAGAGCATATTTGATTGTTACGCTTAAAAAGTTGTTTATTTAACTAGGTCATTAAAAAGGTTTAATGTTGGTTTGAAACAAGACATATGTCACAGGAGAGAGTATTTTGACGCTTGTTGTCATATCAAATAAGAATAATTTTATATGTACTTGTGTACTTAGTGCTTTGGATTCAAAAGTTACTATGACTTTATAAAGGAATTTATTTAATAACTAACGAAGGTTTTCTTACCCCGACTGTACTTATGAATGTCAAAAACTACCACCACAAATGACTAAGAAAACCATGACAGCTAGCAACAGAAACCAGTTGATTGGCGCAAGTAACTGGCACGCAACAAGTGAGCAGACGAGTAAGCAAACGGGGCATACAGCACGCGCGCCTTGCCAACTTAGACTGCCGCTTTTTAAATGGTACCTACATGACAAGTCTACCTCGGAAATTATACCTGGAGCTAGGACAGGTCATCGCAAAACAATACGTTAGGTTGGTATTTAACAGCGGCGGAGCGTCCATACAACTCGATTCCCACCGGGTTGCCTTATTTTCAGTCAGTTCAGTTCTTTTACTACGGCTCATGAAGAATAAGATAGGCAAATTATTTTCGGCTTCCCTTAGAATATTTTTGACCCGCCGCCACTGGTATTTAAGATCAGTAAAAATATTAATTAAAAACCGGTCAAGTGCGAGTCGGACTCGCGCACGAAGGTTTCCGTGCCATTATCTATAAAAGCGGCCAAGTGCGTGTCGGGCCACGCACAATGTAGGGTCATTATGAGGACTAAAAAGTTTGCGAACTTATATTAAATTAACTATGTTTGTAACGTTCAGAATTAACAACATTAATAAGGAATCAATGAAAATTGTACGAAAGTTTGCTTTTGCAAAGTACATTTCTTATGTTCTTTTTTTATAACACTAGGGCACTCATCCCACTGCCGGCGAGCAGCGAGTACTCTCATAGTAATTCTACGCGCTTGAGCGATGAAACAAATAGAATTACTATGAAAGTAGGTACTCGCTGCTCGGCGGCGGCGGGAGGGGGTTAGGGACCCGTGCTTAAGGCTGCGTTTCCACCAGAGATGTGCGAGGATGTGTTTTCATACATTTGACACCTCGCTCGGCGCGTTGCGAGGTGTCAAATGTATGAAAACGCATCCTCGCACAACTCTGGTGGAAACACAGCCTTACAGGCGCTTACCTAGTCATCGCTCTTCCATACAAACTTCCACCCCCTTAAAGGTCCTTATAAGTTAAAAAAGGCTCATCTATTTAGGCGATTATCTGCCTAATTGACACTTTTCTTGACAAATTCTCAATGTTACGATCTAGTACAGGACTATTGCGATCTAATGACATACATTTTTAATGTATTTTGTGGCTTTTTCATTAAGAAATATTGTTCCAAAAATCATTCCGAATTGACAACATTTCATATTTTTAACTACTTTATTTTATGAAATAGTTAGAAAATAGGTAAAAATTTAAGCCACCCGTATTTTTTCTTTTTCAATTTAACTCATTATTTCAAACAAAAAAAAAACACGTTGAAAAGTAGGTCATTCCAAAAGGGCGTAAGTAAAATATGACGTCATCTTCCCAACAAGAATCCAGAGCCACTCCAGAGCAGCGATTGTCTGTAGGTACTCTGTACTAAGGTCTCCCTGAATACAGCGAGGAAGAAGACGTCAACTGTCGGTTTACAGTAATTTGCGATTTTTTCCAAAATTAACGGAGAAAAAAAAATAAAAACATGTTTTTTGAGTACTTCACACGTTTTTACCGAAATGGTTTTCGAATTAAGACTTGGAAATTATGAAATATTGTCAATTGGCCATTTTCGAGCTAAAAATTTCTTAAATTCTTAAATTCACAATTAAATCAAAAAAGGGCAATCTAAAACTTTAATTAAGTCATCATATATCCTATAGGTAACCGCTTTATTGGTATTATCAATAATTTTGTCAAAATTTTAAATCAAAATATTTTAAAACTTGTAAGGCCTCTTAAGCCGTCATAAGGCCTATCCTCATGTACGGCTGTGAAGCCTGGACACTAACCCAAAAAGAAGAAAATCAACTCCTGGTAACAGAAAGAAATGTTCTGCGGAAGATCCTGGGACCTGTCAAGAACGATGACGGCTCTTGGAGGATCAGGAGAAATGCCGAGATCGAAGAATTGGTGGCCGAACCGAATATCATCGGCGAAACAAAGGCACACAGACTTCGCTGGTTCGGCCACCTAACTGAGAATGGGAGAGGATCGAGCCGTCAAGAAAGCATACTTGGGGCGACCAAGTGGGCGCCGCCCGGTTGGCCGACCCAGGTATCTCTGGGAAGACAGTGTGGAGGCGGATCTGCGGCAGCTTCAGGTCGAAGACTGGCAGGAGGCTGCGCAGGATCGGGAAAGGTGGCGTGCTCTCGTTTCGGAGGCCAAGATCCTCTTTGGGTCGCTGCGCCGCTAAAGTAAGTAGTAAGTAAGGCCTCTTAAGGGATACAGATATGTTCGCTTGGCGACAAGCCCTTTTATCATTAAATAAAATAAATAAGGGATACAGATACCTACAGTCAGCTGCAAAAAGATACCTCTGTCTATCTGTGTCTGTGTGTATGATTAACGAGTAACAGTCTAGCGAAGTTATTTATTGAACAGACTAATCGTGTAGTTATATCCTTTTGCACCTACCTACTAAAAATATCATCTACATTTGCCGTTGACTGTACTCGCACTGTTAGCCGTCCACTACCATTACCATGAGTTTGCCATGTTTGAATTACCGTACTCGCTAGCGACGTAGCGTAAATGATTTAGTATGGAGAAAAGTACAGCGCCTCTGGCGGTTACGCAATAGAACTAAGAATCACCATACTAAATCGTTTATTCTCATAACTTTATTGCTCTCATGTTGGTATACAGCAGGTCTTACATAAACTATTTATGTCACACCTGGCCATAAAGTGGCCATTATCGCACGCTCCGCGCGCGAAAAAACCCACTCCCTGGCCAGGGGGTGACATAAAATTTTGTACTTACCACGGGCGATAATAAAGAAAGCCTCAGATCGCATATTTATCGCCCTTGCCTTCGGCTCGGGCGTAAAATACCTGCGATCTGAGACATTCTTTGTTTTATCGCCCTTGGTAAGTAATGTACTATAACACATGTACAACATGACACCCTGTAAGGGTATTGCAAGTTCTTCTTAGTGTAAAGGGAATCTTTACGCAGACGCTAGCGAGTACGGTAATGCAAACATTGCAAACTCATGGTAAGGGTAGTACCAACCACCAAATGCACGAGAATAAATCTACTGGGAATGAAATTGCGTCGTGGAAATGAGTTTTTCATAGCTCTCCACCCAATTGAATAAATAAATGGCGTTTTATGCAGAAATCTTGCCAGGCAATCTAACTGGATAAATGTGGTTTGCGTCGGGTATCTGATTGGCTGTACTTATTAGTGAGAATACATGCAATAAATTCATGCGCTCGTGGCCCAGCGGCGCCTGCGTACCGCTTGCGGTATCTAAGGTTAAGAAGCAACGTGGGCAGCGGTCAGGACTTGGATGGGTGACCGCTTTAAGTGGTTACTAACTGAGCGCTCCCGTGCTTTGGAAGGCACGTTAAGCCGTTGATCCCGGTTGCTGTCTATGGCAGCAGTCGTTAAGCCAAGTTGGAGGCCTTCGGGCGGTTTGAGAACTTCTAACAGTCAAGTTGCCCACTCACTTGACAAAGCCTAATCCCAATAAGGTCTAGTTTCCCTCGGAGTTGGAAGGTCAGATGTCAGTCGCTTCCGTAAAAACTAATGCCTACGCCAAATCTTGGGATTAGGTAGCGGACCCCAGGCATCCTTCAGGATGCAAATGGGATAACGCTAGGAGGATGGGATTCTTTTTTAATTACAAAAATGCACATTGACGTAAAATATGAAAAGGTATATACTAAAGAACATCTAGAGAACTTTAGATAATATCATTTCGAAGTAGCTATTGCTAACTGAAGACTAAAAATAGACGGGTTTGCAATAAAAGGACAAATTGCATTTTTATCCGTGCAATTATCTTTAACGTCAACGAAAGTAAGTAGCTAGTTTTTGAAATATATTTAATTTTCTTTAATAATAGTAGTTTATGCAACTGGTACATAATGAGGGGCATTAAAACACGAGTGTGTTTTATGAAACGAGCCGAAGGCGAGTTTCATAATAAGGTCACACGAGTGTTTTAATGCCTAATTATGTACAGTTGCATACATTACTTTATCTACACACATATTATAATTACTCTAAGATGGGTTCAGAAACCGTAGTAAATAAATACAATAATTGTGTTAATACAACCTTTTTTGCACGGTTGCGGAAATATCGAAATCAGAACTGGCAACAGATACCTGAATGTTATTTAAAAAAGTAAAGAGTCCTTATTCTGATGTGATCATGTCGTTCTAGCTCAAATTTCGTGCGATATATACTAAAAAAACATCGAGCTGACATTTCGCATCGACTGAATTTGAATTTTCAGTGATACTATAATAGGGACATGTCAACTTTGACATTTAAATTTTGACAGTTTTGTTTGACGTAATATTTTAACATCATATATGAGATTACTATGAAATATTTTATTACTGCTGTAGCCTTAGCCACAGATAAGAAAATTGCCATAAATTCATTGAATGTTGAAATGAGAGTCATTTTCTACGGTTTCCGAACGCATATTAGAGGATTTATGATATGTGTGTAGATAAAAGTATATTATGAAATGCTTGATTGAAAGTTTAACTTTTATATGGAAAACGTGTGAGTGCTCAACACTTTTGGCCAAGGCTGTATATAAAAAAATCAACTACATCCGTTTTACCCCAGTAGCATTTACATTTTACTCCAGTAGCATTCCCAATAAGTAATCCAGAATAAATAACTATGTATCTAAATAATAACAATACTATACAGTGCGTTACCGGCAAGCGGGCATTTAATAAAACTGTTACTAATAATATTATTCCATTAGCACAGAATAAGTAAACTACGTACAGAAGTTGCACTGTTAACAAATCGCCAACTTACAAACCCAAATTATAATAGGTAAATAACAAATATTGACCACACCAAGCGAATGACGAGACGACGCGACCGTCCGGTAGCAATTCGCCACTGAATGTACTTGCAGCGGCCCGAGGATGTACTTGCAGCGGCGCAGCGAACTGACGGAATGAAAGCCGCCTGCCTTTAGTAATTATTTCCAGTACCTATTAGCAGAGATGCGACTTATTTGAAATACTTGTATTTCAAATACAAATACAAAATGCAAAATAGGTATTTTATATTTTGTATTTAAATACCTTTTTAAGGAAACCATTTTGTATTTTATTTGAAATACTTTTCGAGGTGTATTTTGTATTTGTAAAATGCAAAATACTTTACTGCTAAGTTTCGCCAACATTACCACTCAACTTTTCATGTAAATGTGTCATTCGTCAAGGATTAGCCACTAGAGGCCCTGCAAGTGCTGCATCCTTGCGAGTGATAAAACTAATGGACGTTATCTGTGGAACGAGACGAGGTTCATTTTAAAATACTTGGATTACCGGTCTTTTTTTTCGACACCGTTAAAATTATTTTATTATTTATCAAAAAGATAGTATTGGATTTAGGTAGTGTTCTACTATTGAAATATAATAATCAGCAGTTCCTTGATAATAAAAGGGTATTCCTAAAGTACAACACTTGTCTACCCAGTTCCGCACATGTGGAAAGAGTATTTCCATAGGGTGGCATGATCATGCGTCCACACAAGACGCAACATGTCGGATGCTCTTTTTGAGCAATTAAAATGTTAAAATCATAAATAAATAAAAAATAAACAACACAAATTTCATCTAAACTTAAGGTATTTTATTTGAATAAAGTATTTTGAAAATACGTATTTTGTATTTGGTATTTAAAATACAAAAAGTAAAAGTATTTTGTATTTTGCATTTGAAATAGTAAATTTGAAAACTATTTGCATTTTGTATTTAAATACTTTTTTAAAAGTATTTTGCACATCTCTGCCTATTAGTAAGTCATAATTATGTGAATTAACTGCTATGCTGGATGAGATTAAGGGGGGAGCGTAATTTAGAACTCGTTGAGTGCATAAATACTGTATTTTTTTGTTTTTAAGAATATTGAGAAACAAATCAAAGAAAGGAATGAGACCCACCCACGAGGCCACTTAAATTAAGTACATTGAAAGTGAATACTTCTTTGTCGGGAGTTTCTATGCATAGGTACACCTAGCAAAAACTTTCAACAGAAGGAAGGTAGCATACTAGGTACTTACATGTGACCCAATTTTAGGCTAAGCACCTGCTACGTTTCGTAAACTAAAGTGCCAAGGTAACATTACAAGCCAGATTTTTGGTCACTTACTATACTAACCGGCAGAAAATTTGGCCCAAATTAGAATAATGCATTTTTATGTATTAAACATTATTTAGTTTATTCAATTATTACTTAGTTTGAAATCACGAAAAGTTTATGGGCCAAATTTTCTGCCGGTGAGTGTATTTGATATTTGATATGACTTTTTCAAAGTAAGAATACCTATGTTAAAATTACGCTTGGTTAAAGAAACTGTTATAGCTGCCGTCGCAACAGTAGCTTTAGTATAAGTTTTTTCGAAACATTAACTAATTCGAACGCGTTTGCGTTTTGTCTCAAAATGTATGAAAACGCACTCGCCGAGTTTGAAATACGCGCGTTCATCGGTTAGCAACAAATGTTATACTCGCTGTTTTAGTTTCCACTAGTGACCACCAGAGGCGCTGTTCACGTTTTCATACCACTTTCATACATTTTGAGACAAAACGCAAACGCGTTCGAATTAGTTAATGTTTCGAAAAAACTTATACTAGAGCTACAGTACGAAATATACCTAAGTATATTCGTCTTGTCAGATAACCCAGACGTTGGCATATTCAAGGAATCTACTCATAATTGCATTAAGTTACCGTCGGTAGACGCGATTACTTGGCGAATTTGGTTACTTGGTTATTAGCTGGGAATCTAGTTAATGTTGGCACAGCACTATGGTACAGTCGACGCCATAGATACGTGTCAGGCCGTAGATTTTGACACTTTTAATATGACCTAACTCCCGCTATTTTTTTTCTTAACTATATTAATGACCATATGTTACACTGTATCTACAGTGCAGTTATGTGTGTGACTGTAATGTAACACTGTATCTACAGTGCAGGTATGTGTGTGACAACTGTATCTACAGTGTAGTTATGTGTGTGACTGTAATGTAACACTGTATCTACAGTGCAGGTATGTGACTGTATCTACAGTGGTAGTAGGTAGCTACCTGAATTTCTTGCTGGGCTCTTCTGAGCAGCAGCAAAACTCATAGTAGCTCGATTCCACTCACACCTCAGAGGGGCTAGCATAACATGTATCTCGTCTCTACTCGCGCGCGATATAGGCTACCTGTCACTGTCTGATGAATGCTGTCAAAAAGTGAAAGGTAGCTTATCTCGCGCGCGAGTAGATACGGAATGCATGTTGTGCTAGAGGGGCTGATTGGATTGAAATAGGCAACATATGATTCGAATAAGTAGAATTAAAAATACAATTCATGGGAAAATTTATCTATATTTTAAATTCATGGGAAATTTTTATCTATATCATTGATTGGTTATAATATGTTAATATCTATACGAATTTTGTGTCTGAAGCTGTACAGAAACATCTTTTGATAGATATTTGAATCATCTTCATCATACCATCATAATAGAAGAATCATACATAGGGTTTTAGTTTTTCTTTCGGTTCCCGAAATTATGTAATAAAGTGAAAAAATAATAATATTCTAATAAACATCTAAATCGCACTCTTTACTCATTACATCACATTTTAATTCAATCAAATGTTTTAATTTTTGACCACTAAATTTTTCATATAAAAACTACTCAGTAGTAAAATTTAGTATTATTTTTCATCTGATTTTTTTCTACTCTATGTACGACCCTTCCTCTTGCAGCAATCCGGTTGTTTCAGTATCCAGGAAAGATTCGCGCCACTCCAAAAACAGTTCCAATAATTATTATACGGTATGGTGGGGTAAATCTGGCGGAAGATTCTGGGACCAACCAGGAGTGAGGACGGGAACTGGAGGCGGAGGAAGAATAGGGAACTTGAAGAGCTGATGGCCATGCCGAACATAATTGGCGAAGTCAAGGCGACGCCACTGCGCTGGCTTGGCCACCTGGAGAGGATGGGGGACGATCGTGCAGTGAAGAAAGCGTATGTGGGGTGGCCCAGTGGAAAACGTCCGGTTGGTCGTCCCAGATACCGCTGGAATGACGAAGCCCTCAAAGACCTAGCCAATCTCGGTGTACCCAACTGGCGTGAGATGGCGCACAACAGGGAAGAGTGGCGTTCTCTTGTGTCAGAGGCCAAGGTCCTCTTTGGGTCGTCTAGTCAGCGTAGTAAGTATGGTGGGGTAATACTATCACAGGGACAAGACCGCAGTCCTATTAACTACTCGTACTTAATGTTAGTCTTGCCCCAGCCTTAAATAAAGTATGTTAGACTTACCCCACCTTACTTCTCACACGCGTTCCGCGGTCATAAAACGCGGTGATCTTTTTTTCATACAACGGACAAGTTTACGGCCTGCCTGTTAAGCAAATACGCAAGACTTGGTCGTAAACAATTTAATCCCTCGATACGCTGAGGACTCTATTATGGAATCTTTCGCTTCACTCAGGATTCAATGTACCGCCCTCGCCGTAAATATATCATTTTGCTCCCTTGAGACACAATTGAAAATAGACTCCAAAGAGTGCTTGAGCCTATACACTTACGACTCCAAAAGAGTCACAAGCGCGTTGCCGACCCTTAAATGACTAGAGGAATCGTTGTGTTCTCAACACAACGCATCCTCGGGAGCTCGTGCGATCTTACCCCACCCCTTCCATACCTAAAGAGTCAAGGTTATTAATTTATCATAGGTCTTGTCTAAGGTTCCCCATTTGAGCTGCTCCAAATGTTAACAACTTGTAAAGAACATTATTGCTTGTAAGAATGCATAATAATAATAGGAACCTTTTTCAGAGTGGCGTGGCGTGTCTATTAAGACGCAGGGGTGGGCAAGCTCTCTCCATACAAACTTTGTGACAGTTTTTCTTCTGTTGTGTTTGCATTATACTTATGATTTTTGGTCAGTCTGCTTATTTTTCTGTTAGCCAGAACCAGGAGAATTTCTTTTTTAGTTTCTCTATTTTTTGTATACCTATATTTTTTAAATTTTTGTTTTTTCTTGAGGTTCTTCGTTTATCCAATATTTACAAGCAAAAAATAATAGAATGTTCGGGAGTGCCAAAACCGACGAGTAAAACGTGCATAAAGTTTGTATGGAGAAGACCTTGCCTTGCCCTACCCTACCCTGCGCCTTAAATCCTATGAATGACAGATATGGCAGTGCTTATGACTACTCGGTTTGCGAGACATGCGAGCTTGGACGGACTTCATTTTATTCCACGAACTTTTATTTGATAATCCCATGGAATTTGAGCGGATACGCGACGACCTCGGGTATCTGAAAGGGAAATTAAAAATATTACGTTCTTCACATGGTTAGTCACAAGACATAAACAAACGCATGTTTTTTTTAATAACCGGTCTATTTATAAATTAAGAAAATTGCTTGGTTGGACCGAGATTTGAGTGTCGAACGCTCAACTTATCTCGAGTGACTATGATGTATTGACAGAATGTCGAGTGAAAAGTCGAGCGTTCGTCACTCAAAAGTCGGCCCCTAGGTTCTTTGACATGTTAATGGAGCAAAGCACGCTACGTTAGCGCCTAGATAAGATGACTGGAAAAGGTAGCGCTTATTGTCATATTTGATTTGAGCGCTCGATGTCAAACTGTTGACAGCGCTCGAATATGACAATATTCGCTTCACACGCTATATAAGGGCGGTATTTCACTTGTCAACAATGTGCATTTCATCCAAGAGATTGGATAATTGGAGTGGGCTTCTGTTATTAATCCGTCACTGATAAAATTTTTATCAAACATTGGAAAGATACATCCATGTGAGCCTAACGAAGATCCCAAAACTGTCATTCAACGTTATCTAGGAATCTAACGAGACCTGTGACCTAATTTATTACTTAGGTTGAAATTTGGGAAAAAGTTTGTACGCTACCCACCAAGAACCCAAGTCAGATAATCGCCGACTAAGGAGATTCTCGTCGCCAACTTGGCGAGCTAGTCATTTATTTTTGTTAAATGTTTTAATTCCTTATTTCTTACTTAATTGATCCCTTTACTGACTGGCAAAGGCCCTCGATCCTGCCATTTCTCTTTTAAAATAATAGGTAGTTACTTACGGTCTAGCACTGGGCGTCATTCCCGCTGCACTCGGGGTCGTAATGATTTCTTCTGAACTTGAGCTACCACTATCCCACCTAATGAATGCTGCTGAATTATCTTCTGAACGAGCGCTGAGCATTTTCTTTTGTGGCTTGTAGATGGCCTTAATCGTCGGCATTTTCTCACCCGATCTGCTCATCCCGCTTGCAAACCAGGACAGCTTTTTCGAGCCACGACGGTTCATCATACGACTAGGTTTGACAGGGCGTACGATAAGTTTTCTGCTGTCTGAGTATCCACGCATCTTAAGCGAATTCATCGGTGAGGCCATCAAGCGTTTGTGACCGCGGGATTTCTTCCAACGGTTGACTGGAATTATAACTTCTTCACTCGACGAAGGATCGCTGGAACTGACTTTGAGCGATTCTACTTTCACCATTGGTTTCGACTTTAAGCTGTTGCGGATTGATGATTTTGCCATCATCATATTTTTAGGGCGGCCACGACTACCGGAGATGGTGGCAGGGTTATCAGTGGTGAATGGAAACATGGTGGTTTCGTGGGAATTTGGCTCAGTAGTCCAGGGCTCGATAGTGCGGGGATTGGACTTGCCCTGTCCATCGAGCAGAGATACCGCGAAGTTCAGGGGCTCGTTCATTAGGTTGGAGAAGTAGCAATTGCCTGAAGCGACTGCAGCTAGCACGCATAGAGTTAGTATGTTGAGGTGCGCCATTTCTGTAAAGATGCAATGCTTCGGTCAGCCTCACAAGGATTAATATCTTTTCACATCACCTATTCAGATAAGGGCTTTTTCTTCCCTGCTAGGAGGGATCAAAGTGGTACTTTTCTTCCCTGCTAGGAGGGATCAAAGTGGCACTTTTATGTAACATGTTATAAGTTATTGTATCGATTTTGATAAAATAAATACACAACCATTGTTATTTCAGATGTTTCATTATCCTCAATAGGTGATGTGAAAAGCAGAATGTGTCACATGGAAGCAAAATTATTTGCACCTTGGGCGTTAATTTCTTGAATCCCTCACTACGCTCAGGATTCTATTTTAGAATCCCTCGCTACGCTCGGGATTCTATTATATAATCCTTCGCTTCGTTCAGGATTCAATTTACGCCCACGCCGTAAATATGTCATTTTGCTCCCTTGTGACACAATCTACTATTTTACACCAGCTATTCAGAAAAAAATCATTGTCGTCCTCGAATGACGGATCAAAGTCGTACTTTTTTCCCTCATTTGAGGGCAACAATGACTCTTTTCCTCATAGCAGGTGTGAAAAGTATTATGTAACACACGGTAGCAAAATTATTTCTGTTTTGGTTATAAACATAAACACTTGGGATCCCTCGCTACACTCAAAGTTCTACTTTAGAATCCCTCGCTGCAGTCAGGATTCTATTGTAGAATCTTTCGCTTTCGATTCATTATACCGCCGTCGCCTATCATTTTGCTCCCATGAAGCACAATGTAGGTAAATTAAATGCCTTAAATAAGTATGTGCCAAAAACTTGGTCCTCAATCTGATCGGAGGCCAAGACTCATTTTGGATCGTCGTGCCAGCCCAGCAGTTAGTTAATATAAATAAAAAATTAAGAACTCACCTTCGGTTGTCCGAGCAACTCGCCAAACAATAGTTATCAACATGAAAATCAGCTTTTAAAGCTACTCCAATCACATTAACCACAATACGTAGTAAATTGGTGCACAAACTTACGTTTTGCCGTAGCGTGGACACGGTGCTCAAATCATTACCCTACAATAATACTTGTTAAAGTCTTTATGGCCTGCAAATGTAAAGTTGTCGATGCAAAATAACTAGCTAATTGATCGAATTGTATTAGATTCACTAATTTAGAGATTACGATTTATGAATAAGTTTTTTTTTAAATTTAGGAACAAAATAAATTTAAGAAAATCTAGCAACAGTTCAAAGTTCAGTGATATTAAATAAACTTGAAAAAAAATTGATACATTTCGAGAAATTATATTCCTAAGTTTTAACTTTTACATTATGGTCACCCTATGACTATTGACACAATGTCATGAGGAATGACAGCAAAGTAGGATGGCCAAATTGTGTGTAATAAATTAATAAAATATTTGACTGTTTGATATTTGATAGGTATATGTTTTTTTGTCTGTCTCTGCAAGTTTCTGTTTGGCCCAATGGCGCAGGGGTGACACGCGAATGAACGTAAGCGCTGTGGGTAAGCATGTGTGCGTGCGCTGTTGGTACACGCGTCAATTGTTTGCGCTGGTGCGTAGCGCGTATACTATTATACTTTTCTGTGCCAATGGTTGACTGGAAGAATGGTCCACCTGATGGTAAGCGGATACCGGACACCGCAGACTATAGACGCTCGCAGCTCCGTGAACCAGTTTGATTGGCACCATGCTGAGTCGGGACCATTTTGTGGCACTTCCGTTTATTTTTTTATTGTTTGTGTTAAGTTTATTTTTTCAACTCTTTGTTTTGTTGTGTGCTATGTAAGTGCTATGAATAAACTTTATTTTACTCTATTCAAAAGGAGTCACGTGCGCATTGCAAGGGCAGGGGTTGTATTTTAGGGTTAAAGGGTACAGGTCTAAAATGTTAGGTTTCAATTTACATGTAGGTTTAATAGCATGAAATATGTATAATTTTGCGTCATACGTGTGACAAATCAGGAAATAATATAGCGTACACGTAAATAATTGATTATTGTTCATTATAATCATTATACATATGGATATTCCATTGTTATCTGTGGTCAAACCAATTTTACGGCTTAAAATTTTATTACACGAGTAAATAGTAGCACTGGACTCCCCAAGGCCTAAAGGCTTGGTCACGCCGCTTGCGCGACGCAAGCTGCGCGCCAAATTGTATGAAACCGTCCCGTTCGCGTCGCGCAACCTGTGTGGCGTCGCTAACCTGTTTAATAGGCTTGTGCGCGCTCGTTCACTGAACGGATCGCTCCGAACTAGCACAATCTCTCAAATGTACTAGTTCGGTCTTTTAGTACACTAGTACACCGAATGAAACGTGCGTATTCGAGCTCCTTTGACTGAATTGAATGAGTGAACTATCGAATGACCATTCGCTCGCGTTCGCGCCAGTCGAGAGCCGTTCGGTTTCGTTCGGTCGCTTTGGTCGGTCGGTCATTCGGATATTGTTGTCTCTATTCAGGTTTCGCTCCGAATGTACTAAGATCAGAAATGTTACGGAATAGTTCGCTCTAGTACAGTGTTGGGAACTAGGTCTTTTTAGTTCTTAGTACATGTACTACACAAGCCTAACCTGTTAGCATACGTTCCGGCGCGCAGCGGTCGCGTCGCAGGGACGTCGCGTAACGCTATGTAACCAAGCCTAGGCGTTCTTAGACGAGTGCAGTGATTGGAACATTTATCACTTGCATTAGTTCAGGGCAATGCGGTGTGTAGGGTTATTCACAAACCGACTCACCCTCACTTCAATCTCTCACAGTATAAGCATCTTGTTGACCCAAAAGCCATACAAACTGTCAAAACTTATTTTTAAATGTTTTCAAGGGGAGCCCATACAGCAAGGGAGGCGAGAATTTCTGAAGTGAAAACTTCTTTAGCGGCGCTGAGCACTTTTTGTGATGGGGAAAATTGTTAAACTCGCGACGATTCGGAAGACCAGGGGCCTGTACCACAATACTTTACAAGCGTACAATTCGACAAATTTGTGAACTTTTTCTATGGAAAATTGTACAATTTTGTCAAATTGTAGACTTGTAAAGTTTTGTGGTATAGGGGCCAGCTGAGTTGACCCCTCCTAGTATCGTGATTGCGTTGTTAGGAGGGGTCGAGTGACATTTCGAAGGACTGACATCACACTAGCGCCTCTAGCGGCGAATTCATACGCGGTAGCCCTCATTGGATAACGCTTCTGGTATTAAGTACTTTTTATCTCATTAGCGGGAGCGGGGGGGGGGATTGGCCATTGTTGTAGTTGTGACACATACGAACACAAAGTGAACTCATAAGCCGTGTTCCGAATCACGCTAAAAATGCTCGCAGCGCTTACAGTGCTGACGGCCGGTCCAAATCAAATAGCGCGCTCAAGGCCGCGTGAGCAGTGTTTTGTTTCGGACCGGTATTCGCTTGAGCGCGCTCACGATCGGACCGATTCACGCTCATAGCCCGTGTTCACTGTCATGTTCATATATCAAACGTCAACTTCACGTTTGGCTCAAGGTGCTTACGCCTGGGAGTGTGAGCACCGTGAGCGCCGTCCATGACATCATCAGTGACGTCACGACATCTCATGTAAGCGCTGTGAGCGTGAATCGGTCCGATCGTAAGCGCGCTGTGAGCGTGATTCGGAACATGCCTCTCATAGCTACGCTGACGCACACATAGACAATGTGCATGTATAACTCAACACACAACCATGGCTCACCCGCGCTCGTGAAATAAAATGTAAGGATAAAGCGGGGCGAGTTAAATAACACTATCATAATTCACACAAGTTAATATTTAATTCTAAAAAAAGTAGATTAAATCTATACATTAAAATGTACCACTAAATCAGTCTATCTTTACAAGTTCAATATATTAGTATATAATATACTCTTTGCATAAATAATTCTTTTATAGTAGACCCGAGTTTGAAAGAGAAGAAATAATATGATAGTACAATGTAAGAAGGAAAGAGATAGAAAAGGAACTATTTATATGAAATTATGTCGGGTCCTTAAGCTAGACACATATATGTTAACCTACAGAAATTTTGATATGTTGAGTGATTTGAATTGAATAATAATTTGTTATCAACGTTAATGTATGGAATCAAACACACGAAGCAGCATTTTACATAAAAATACATATATACTTGTGGACAAGCTTACACAAATCTACCTAGTCCCAAACTAAGCAAAGCTTGTACTATGGGTACTAGTCGACGATATACATACTCATCTATATAAACTGATACTTAAATACATAGATAACATCCAAGACTTAGGAACAAATATCCGTGCTCATCACACAAATACTGCCCTGACCGGGATTCGAACCCGGGACATCCAGCTTCGTAGGCAGGCTCACTACCAACCAGGCTCGTCGTCAATACGTTGTGGTAGTTAAGGGGGTTACCATAGTGATTCCATACAGAGCATGGTTCGACGTCATCGATCGACATGTAAGGCTGGAAACAGTGCTCGACCGACGGTCAGCGCGTAGCTATCGCTGTACGAAAGCATACGTGCGTTCAGAGCGATGCTCGCCGTCAGCCGACCGATCATACGCGCTGACCGTCGGTCGAGCACTGTTTCCAGCCTAAAGCGGGTATTACACTGTCCTGAATTCAGGACACTTAGAAGGGTTCCGACCTATAAGTTAGAGCGAGATGCTTCAACTCCCCTCCACTAGTTAGGACGCCTGATTCAGGACAGTGTAATACCCGCTTTAGGTCGACAAATCGATCAATGATCGATCTTCGAGGACTGATTTGATCGGATAACATTTTATAGAGGGCTTAGCGTCTGGGAAATAAGGCAAGATGAACACTAAGCTATTTCAGAGAATTTACATAGAATTTAGTTTATATTATTCAAATCAAGTCAAACAACATTAAAACACAACATAATCACGACATACATTTTTTGGTTACGTGTTAAATAAGTACATATAATTATACGTCTTACTAACTACGTTATAATATTGAACGACGATTTTATCGTATAGTATAGTAAATCGAATGTTATATTGTTATCTTAATTTATATAAACTACATTGCACACGACACTAGACTACTCATAGGTATTGTATGTACAGTGTAACGTACATAATCTACATATTTTATAGGTCGTACAATAATTTGTTAGGTCATAATAAAGTTCACTTCTCAAGGCAAAAAGTACCCTCTGGCGGCGTCATCGAAACTACAGTCGGCAAAAGTAAAAACGCATACGAAGAGGTTATAGTACATTACTTACCAAAGGCGGTAAAACAATGAATGTCTCGAATCGCAGTTATTTGACAAATTTTAAATATGCGATGTGAGGCTTTCTTTATTACCGCCCGCAGTAAGTACAAAATTTTATGTCACCCCCTGGCCAGGGCGTGGGATTTTCCTGAAAAGACGCAGTTACAACCACGTAAAATGTTACGTAAACTTTATACTCCATTAATATTTTGTTAATGAAAAATTGTTACTTAGGCGAAAAAAAAATACGTTTATAGAAACACGGCCTTTGAATACGTTTTATGACCTAAAAATTATAATACAAGCTATATACGTAAAGAAAATATACTCGGATATCTATATCGAAAACCATGATCTCATTTGAGACAAGTTTTAACACTTAAAATTTAACACCATATTTTTTTGACACCCCTGTGATACTGATTGTCATGTCATGAGTCATGACATGACAATCAGTGTTACATGTATAGACAAGAATAATTGTTACTTAACCTAATAACCACCACTTACATAATTCGAAAAAAAAATGCCAAAATAAATAAATGAGAAAACTACACACATGCTTTTTTCAATTATATTAAATTTTACGTGTTGCCAATTATATTTTCAATTTAATGAGATCAAGTGTGGCATATAATTACTAGGTTTATTTTATTTAAGACTACGAAAATTTAGGGCAAATATTACAATATACATATTTTACACCAAAACTCAATATGAAATCTTATCTTGGAAACGTAGTATATCGGTACTGAATCGATACTGATATACAACGTTTGTTTAAATTGACGATGAGTCGAGGATCTGGGATACTATGCGCGACTTAAATTATATAAACCATGACGTGACTGTCATGTCAATGTGACACATTAACCGGTTAATTAACCAATCGAGGTGACAGCCGTGTCATGAGTCATGACAAAGTTATATCACCGTCAAAACCCGCAAAATGTACAAAACCCACGACCTATAGAGGAATATTGCTGAAAAATTGAATCATTATTAAACAACCTTAATAGTAGACTTAACAAATAATTTACCTTACAAATGTTGACGCAAAACTCCATATTTACCAGTTTTCCTAAACGTATATACATTACCTAATTCACGGGTGCTCTATGTATCCAAATGACTGTATATCTGTCGGTGCATTTCAGAAGTATGTGAAAAACTATATACACAGAGCATTGCTGATAAAGTCGTGCTCAGATATTTATAAACACCTTGTTCGTCCCTATATGACGACATTACATACGTCCATATACTTAAACGTGTGATCGGTTACCGAACAAAGCTTGCATGTGACAATTATAGCCATCAAACTACCAAACTCATATATTAAGACAATATTTTTTTTAAAAAAAACAAAGAAACTATTGTTAACTTTTACTAGTCAAGAACTTACTCTCTGGTCATTTTTTTTTCTAATTGGTTTGATTTGTCAAGTTGACTATGAAGTTATTCAACAGTACTTCTTACATGTACACGGACAGAATAGGATTAATAATCGTCTGCAACAGAAAATAAATACTATTAATATTCATTCACACAAAAAATATACGAATAAGAGTTTATTAAAGTCTCGATCATATAATAATATAAACGAAAACTCATCGAAAACATGTGTAATTTAATTGAAAATTCGCTTTCAAACGGAAAAGTTTCAGAAACCCGAGTAAATTATTCGAAATATTTATAATCTTTGTGTAGTCTTCATAATATACCCAGCGTGCCACTGAATCCACGTATTAGCGCAGGCACCAGTTTTTGTGTATTCCATCCAAACCAAGGAAACTACACCTTGTTGGGATTAGGTTTCAAAAAGATCTTATAGAAAACTTAACACACCCACTTTTGCTATTATCGCAAATAAGTGAATGTGTCAAGTTTCTCATATGCGTACACAATACGTGTAGGTAATAATAAAGATTCACAAAGGCATACATGTAAATTACTTTAATTATGCCACTAACGTATTTCATTCCACTGAAGAAACTCTAATTAGTGTCAAATTAGAGTAAACTGTTTAGAGTTTTTTTAATTAAATCGTATTTTTGTAAAATAAGCTCTATTACATGAGCGATAAAGTGGAATATCTAATGTAATAACAGCATACGTCAGTGTCAAATTCAAAGTATTCATACTGTACCAAGATCACAATTATATATACAAATTTTCACTTTATTCCATTTAAATAAGGTTCAAAACTGTATATATACTTATGATCTCGACTGAGGTAGCAACATAAGTCAGAAACACAGTAAAGTACACATACACAATGTATTTTCGCGTCTTACACTCAGTATAAGTGAAAACCTTAAGGGATAGATTATAGTCATATAGTTTAACCGATACCCTTACCATGAGTTTGCAATGTTTGCATTACCGTACTCGCTAGCGACTGCGTAAACGATTCAGTATGGACAAAAGAACAGCGCCTCTGGCACGCAATAGAACTAAGAATCGGCATAATAAATCGTTTACGCAGTCGCTAGCGAGTACGGTAATGCAAACATTGCAAACTGCAAGGGCACTGTACCCTTACCATGAGTTTGCAATGTTTGCATTACCGTACTCGCTAGCGACTGCGTAAACGATTCAGTATGGACAAAAGTACAGCGCCTCTGGCGGTTACGCAATAGAACTAAGAATCGGCATACTGAATCGTTTACGCAGTCGCTAGCGAGTACGGTAATGCAAACATTGCAAACTGCAAGGGTACTGTACCCTTACCATGATTTTGCAATGTTTGCATTACCGTACTCGCTAGCGATTGCGTAAACGATTTAATATGGCGATTCTTAGTTCTACTGCGTAACCGCCAGAGGCGCTGTACTTTTGTCCATAATAAATCGTTTAGGCAGTCGCTAGCGAGTGCAAACATTGCAAACTGCAAGGGTACTGTACTACTGTACCCTTACCATGAGTTTGCAATGTTTGCATTACCGTACTCGCCAGCGATTGCGTAAACGATTTAATATGGCGATTCTTAGTTCTACTGCGTAACCGCCAGAGGCGTTGTGCTTTTGGCCATAATAAATCGTTTAGGCCGTCGCTAGCGAGTACGGTAATACAAACATTGCAAACTGCAAGGGTACTGAGCGCTAGTTAAACGTATCTCGCTTACGCACGCAACGCGAGTAACGTATCCCTTAAATTTTTCCCAACGCAAACTATATCTATATAAGTAATAAATTATAGTATATTATATAAACACTATATTTCAACATCTAAAACATATGTACACGTTATTAAAGTTATATGTCATTATGTCATTAATAAAATGCAATAGAAACAGTCCAGCTTCCGTATAGTAAATTAACTAAACTAGACAGCGACAAAATATAATAATCATAATAAATTACAATGTCGTGTCGGTACGATCCTTATTCCCATGGCATATACATAAAAAAGACATCATACATCATGAGAACATCCATAGGACGCTTTTAATACGTCATCGTTGTCGGCCACAAAACGGTAAAACTCTACGATTTCATTCGTAAATAGACCATAGGCTATAAGACTTTAGAGTAATTTTTTAATGAAACAAAGTAGTTTTACCGTGCCGTGGATGTCCACGGTAAAGTACAAAAGGGCCATTTTACGGAAAGTTGTACACTCGACTTTTCTTTTCAATTTGGATAAAATCGGGTTTTTTCTACTCAGAATCGAAAGCGCTTTCGAATGATATAGGGGAACAAAAGTGTCCCAATTTTTTTTATTCCATTCCGTTACCGTTTTCATACTAATCTTGTAATGCTTGTGTGCCTAACGGAATGGAAAAACTGGAAATTGTATGAAAAATTTGGGACACTTTTCTTTCTCCTATTAGGTTCGAAAGTGCTTTCGATTCTGAGTAGAGAAAACCCGATTTTATCCAAATTAAAAATAAAAGTCGAGTCTACAACATTCCGTAAAATGGCCCAAAAGCGACAATTAACTTTAGAAAATAATAGGCAAGGCAATTAGGGGCAGCATAATTACAGTTCTATTTTATCATATAACCGCATCCTGCTCTTGCGTGCCTTGTGCTAATAAGTTCACATAAATTGGATAAACATTCACAGGAATTTCTGTTTCCGCATAAAACTCAAAGGCAAAAATGTGTTGATTTTGAAATTGCTTTGAATTCTATTTCATATAATTTCTTCTAGATATCCATACATTATGTAGGTAACAGGCAGCTATGGCGAAACGTCGAAATGACAAAATCCACCATATACATCATTGGTGGATTATGACTATTCGATATAATTTTTTCTAGATATCAGAATACATTGTGAAGCCAACAGGCAGCTGTGGCAAAACGTCGAAATGACAAAATCCACCATATACATCATTGGTGGATTATGACTATTCGATATAATTTCTTCTAGATATCAGAATGCATTGTGTAGGCAACAGGCAGCTGTGGCGAAACGTCGAAATGACAAAATCCACCATATACATCATTGGTGGAATATTACTATTCGATATCATTTCTTCTAAATATCACAATGCATTGTGTAGCCAACAGGCAGCTGTGGCGAAACGTCAAAATCCACCATATAAAATTATTGATGGATTTTGAGTTTGACACAGAGACTATTGCTGTCAGAAATCAGATATCTGAACTTCGTATAGTTCCGTCCCTTTCACTCATACTATGTAATACGAGAGTGAAAGGGACGGCACGATAGTCACAATGCATTCTAGAACCTTAATACGAAACAAAATTATAAATATTGTACATATCTATGTACTCTATAGACCATGTGTCTATGGATCAATACCGACGCACTATGAACATCTATAGTCTCTGGCACCACGTTACGCTCATACGCTCACTAGTGTTTGTGACGTTTCACTTTATAACACTATCGTCACATATTGTATGTAATATCCGAACACTGCCTTTATCGATATCGCTAGGGATATCTTTACTCGATAGCGTTTCGACTCACTATAGTACCTCGACAGCGACATAGCTGCTTATCTGAGCGACGTGTGTAGATTGAGTACGCTCTGTCGCTCCTTGTGCGACGGCGTTTTGGAGAAAACGTTCCAGAAACGCAGCGTTTCGTCGCCGGCGCCCGTCACGATCGCTTCGCCGTCCGGCGACAGCGCTAGGTAGAGAACGCGGTAAGAGTGGCCCGTTAGCTTAGCTACCTGGAAAAATAAAGGGGACGTTAAATTGTTTAACACGGAGAACTAATACAAAGAAAAAAAACCGGCCAAGTGCGTGTCGGATCACGCACAACGAGTTCCGTACCGACACCTACTAGTCCACATTTCAAAACACTATTTAATACCTTGAATCTAAAAAAGGTCGTATCTTCATAGGGAAGTCACGACACTTACGTCCTTTTGTTTGGGCAAGACAGTTTTTCAGTGATAACTCAAAAACCCTTAATCCCATCTTGTTCAAACCAATTTTCGTTGAAAGTAGATATTTATTATTGTACACCGCCTCAATTTTTTTCAGAATTTTAATCTTCATAGTTTGGAAATTAGAGAGGAGGGACACATTTTGTACAAGTTGTACGACTTTGGGAGCTAATATCTCACCAACGATTGACTTAAATGGAAAACTTTCTTAGTAGTATCCAAATACAACTACTTGCATTGAAAATAAATTTTTCGTCCCCGGTTATATGTATGCCCCCCCCCCAAATATTTTTTCCCTTATTTCACATCACATTTATATATCGGTTCATAGAATACATCTTCCTACCAAATTTCATAATTGTAATACTTTATAGTACCTATCCGAGTAAACCGGCTGTGACATACGGACGGACAGACAGACATGACGAAACTATAAGGGTTCCGTTTTTGCCATTCTGGCTACGGAACCCTGAAAAGGCTAATTGCACTTTAAGGTTCCGAACCAACAGCAAAATTAAGTTGTTTTTTTAGGAAAAGTTCGGAAAATTCAGAGAAAAATTGTTGGTAAAGTATACGTAATAACAAACATTATGTTTATGACCAAATTTCAAGTTCATAAGAACAAAATCAAAATGGGAAGTTAAAAAAATCTTCGGAACAAAATTTTGTGACAGACTACGGGACGGACGGGCAGACGGACGGACGCGTGAGTGACAGCAACATGACTCCGTTTGGACCCTTCGGGTACGGAACCCTACAAATGAACCGTGATCCCGCACGCAGTCTAAGACGAGAATCGAACTCGCGCCTAGTGTATTTGCCGGATCATCGACCTTACCACTAGGCCACCCAGACCACTGCCACAGAATAGTATAATAGTATTACATACAGAACGGACACGAACCCCCCGCACCGAGGTCAGTTACCTCGTCCCTGAGAGACCCGCCTGGTGTCGATCGGGTGGGTGTCGAGATTCGTCCGCGCCACGCGCTACGCACCCGCGCAAACAATTGACGCGTGTACCGACAGCGCACGCACAAATACGTACCCACAGCGCTTACGTTCCTTCGCGTGTCACAGTGCCACTGCGTCATCACGGGGATTTGTGAGGGACATGACAGACGGAAGACGAATCATATACTCCAAGACTAGATCACATAGTGTTAGCCACATCAATAATGCTCGAAAGAAATTTCAATACACGGAAACTAGAATAGCTCAAAGTGAAATAGTTCAAAGTGAGTGAGGTTGAAAGATAATACTAGGACAAATAGAGTTGCATTTGTTTCGTTCCAAAACAAAACAAACTCTACTCTATTTCCTGTGACAGGAGATTCAAATTTCATTATCGAATTTGGTTGTATGGTGGGCCGCCAGAGGATAGGGTAGTTTACCTGCGTGAGCGAGGGGTACTTCCACACCAGTATCTGGTTCTGCGAGTATCCGTGAGTGGAGACCAGCTCACTGGAGTGCTTCGACCACGCCAAGTTGCACACTTGCGACCCTGCAAAAGATTAACAGTCAAATACATGTGAAACGGGTCACTCACGTCTTTAACGTCGAATATCGTACCAATACGTGGTCCTTAATCATGAGTTCTAGCCGGACGGGCTCGAGTCTAACACTGTGCGCGCGCGTGCGGCCTGCACGGCTGTTCGTATAAAGTTTTTTTATGTCACACCTGGCCATAAAGTGGCCATTATCGCACGCTCCGCGCGCGAAAAATCCCACTTCCTGGCCAGGGGGTGACATAAAATTTTGTACTTACCACGGGCGATAATAAAGAAAGCCTCAGATCGCATATTTATCGCCCTTGCCTTCGGCTCGGGCGTAAAATAAATAAAATAAAATAAATATTTGGGGACAATCTTACACAAAATCAACCTAGTCCCAAACTAAGCAAAGCTTGTACTATGGGTACTAAGCGACGATATACATACTTATATAGATAAATAAATACTTAAATACATAGAAAACATCCAAGACCCAAGAACAAATATTCATGCTCATCACACAAACAAATGCCCCGGCCGGGATTCGAACCCGGGACCTCCAGCTTCGTAGGCAGGGTCACTACCAACTAAGCTAAAGCGGTCGTCAAAAAATACCTGCGATCTGAGACATTCTTTGTTTTATCGCCCTTGGTAAGTAATGTACTATGAAAAACCTAGTGATAGAAACCGCGTCCCTGATTGAAACGTAACTGTATTATATGAGGGTGTCATCGGACCGAGTTAGGCTGCGTTTCCACCAGAGATGTGCGAGGATGCGTTTTCATACATTTGACACCTCGCAACGCGCCGAGCGAGGTGTCAAATATATGAAAACACATCCACGCACATCTCTGGTGGAAACGCAGCCTTAAGGTGGGACGATTTCCATACAAAACGTATTTTGACATTCTAACGGCGTGATATTTCAAGAAACTTATGTAACAAACTTTCATAAATTGGCTTTCTATTTGCGCGAAATTCCCCCTTTCCTAGAATAAACTTGTATGAACTAGAATAATTCGAGAAATTAGTTTGCCACGTGAGTATCATTTATGAAAGTTTGTTAATCCACTCTCCGTATTTAATATTTAATAATGTTCATCCGGACTTATATGCTCATACCTATCCCTGTTTTCATCACAATAACTCCAACTGCACCTGTGAACCTATAGAACAAGTGAAACTTATAACTTATCTTGGAATGAAAATAGACGAACACTTTACCTGGTCATATCACATCAATTACATCTATGAGAAACTTAGAATCTTGTTAGGTAAATTTCATACTTTAAAATTTAGAGTTCCTATTAGTACGGTTACATATTAAAATACCTAAAATTGATATACCTATTGTCAAAATACCTATGTACGAAATACCTATTTTTTAAAATACCTATTGGTTATTTAACCTATTTTCATAATACCTATTGGACGAAATACCTATTGAACGATTAACCTAAACTTGAAATCACTACTATCAGTATACCTATGTACGAAATACCTATTTTTAAAATACCTATATGTCGAAATACCTACAGTCGAAATACCTACTGTCGAAATGCCTACGGTTGAAATACCTACAGTTGAAATACCTACAGTACCAAAGCTTAACTAAGGGTTTAGGTACTGTTAATGTTTATTTATCACATTTGATTAAAAATATTGGTTACCCTAATGAGGGTACTTCTCTGTTTTTAGACGACTGTTATCTATTTAGTCGGGCAGTACACAAATTGCGGACGGAACGACAGTGCGCGTTGAAATGATGTGTAATTATTTATAATGTCAACATATTACGTACAGTTAAATTATTAAAAAACCAGCCAAGTGCGAGTCGGACTTCGCACATTTAGGGTTCCGAACCGACCGCAAAGTTAAGTTGGTTTTTATAGGAAAAATAAGGAAATTTCAAAGAAAACATCTAATTTATCAATATATTAGTATTTGTTGGTAAAATATACGTAATAACAAACATTATTACCAAATTTTAAGTTTATAGGTGTTTGGGAAATTAAAAAAAATTTCGGTACAAAATTTCGTTAAAAAAGCTGACTTTGGTGGCTTTTCATACCTTTGTTTTCCAATATTTTTTTTATTAAAAATATAGTAAGTATCTACTCAATGAGCTCTAAACAACGATACCCCACTCGATAGGGTAGGATAAAAAAATTTTTTCGCGCCCCCCTTTAGCTATATGGGAGCCCCCCTTAAAAACATTTAAGAATCAGTTTTGACTATTTGTATGGCTTCGGGCCAATAAGATGCTTATACTGTGTAAATTTGAAGCTTGTAGCTCCAACCGTTTGGCTGTAAAACCTGTGTGACAGACGACGGACGGACGGACGGATGGACGTCTGGGCATCACCAATAGGGTTCCGTTTTGACCCTTCGGGTACGGAACCCTAAAAAGTTCAATTCTGGCGCTTCGCCGGCCGCTGCCGCGGCACGCTCGCTTCGCTCGCTCGGCTCGCGCGCTGTAGGGTTGCAGTTCTACCTAACCACTCCTCCTCGCTTCGCTCGTCGTCGTACCTACACCGACCTGCCTTAGAAACAGGTAAAAAATAATATTATGACAATCTCCACCTCTATTCTCGACTTCTACATATTATACTCTAAACCAGGTCGGTGTAGGTACGACGACGAGCGAAGCGAGGAGGAGTGGTTAGGTAGAACTGCAACGCTACAGCGCGCGAGCCGAGCGAGCGAAGCGAGCGTGCCGCGGGAGCAGCCGGCGAAGCGCCAGAACCGAACATTTTCCCGTAAAATTATTATTCTACTGACATTCTTGATTTTTGATGTTTCTTACGTTGAATAAAGCTACTTTTCAAAAACCAAATTTTTAAAACCTGTTGCGATAATGTACCTACTGTAGGTATTTTGACTGTAGGTATTTTGACTGTAGGTATTTTGACTGTAGGTATATCAAACTTAGGCGAATCGTCCCTTAGGTATTTCATCCGGTAGGGATTTTGAACAGTAGGTATTTCGTTCAATAGGTTTTTTGAACGTAGGTATTTCAATCTTCGGTCATTTAAACTGTAGGTTAAATAAGTGATAGGTATTTTAAAAATAGGTATTTCGTACATAGGTATTATGACAATAGGTATATCGATTTTAGGTATTTTAATATGTAACCATTAGTACACTAAGATGTTTGTATATGGCATTAGTAGAATCTATACTGGATTATGAAAGTTTGTTACATAGGTTTCTTAAAATATCACGCCGTTAGCCTGCGAATGTCAAAAGACGTTTTGTATGGAAATCGAAGCACAATGAGAATTTTACAAGTGTCCTTTCTTCCTACAGAGTCAACGAAGTGTCCTCCTCCAGAGTCGACGAGTGAACCGGTTGGCTAGTAATTATTCCAGTAGTGGATACATCGGTCGGCTTTGCCGACACCTGATTCGAAACCCCGATGCGGATAACGTTCCCGATTATCGTGATGAGTATAGTCAACAGGGGCGGAGCGTCCATACAATTCGATTCCCACCGGCTTGCCTAATTTTCAGCCAGTCCAGTTCTTTTACTACGGCTCATGAAGAATAGGAAAAGCCAAGTATTTCCGGCTTCCCTAAGAATATTTAAGAGGCGCCGCCACTGATAGTCAACCAATTTGATTGATTTCTGGGTCACTTTGTACTTTATCACAGTGACACTAAAATGAGTTCTCAGCGGCATTCATACAGATTTTCACTGTGACAAGGTAAGAAGTGGCCCAGAAATCAAATTGTTTGACCGTACAGCTGCTCTGCAGTGGACTCATGCTCACCTGTATCCACATAGTGCATGGGTTGGCTGGTGAGTGTTCCAAAAGCGAATGCACCGGTCGGCCGTTCATTGTGATATGTACAGCTGCTCCGCAGTGGACTCATGCTCACCTGTGTCCACGTACTACATCGGTTGGCTGGTGAGTGTTCCAGAAGCGAATGCACCTGTCGGCCGTTCATTGTGATATGTACAGCTGCTCCGCAGTGGACTCATGCTCACCTGTGTCCACGTACTGCATCGGTTGGCTGGTGAGTCTTCCAGAAGCGAATGCACCTGTCGGCCGTTCATTGTGATATGTACAGCTGCTCCGCAGTGGACTCATGCTCACCTGTGTCCACGTACTGCATCGGTTGGCTGGTGAGTGTTCCAGAAGCGAATGCACCTGTCGGCCGTTCATTGTGATATGTACAGCTGCTCCGCAGTGGACTCATGCTCACCTGTGTCCACGTACTGCATCGGTTGGCTGGTGAGTGTTCCAGAAGCGAATGCACCTGTCGGCCGTTCATTGTGATATGTACAGCTGCTCCGCAGTGGACTCATGCTCACCTGTGTCCACGTACTGCATCGGTTGGCTGGTGAGTGTTCCAGGAGCGAATGCACCGGCCGGCCGTTCATTGTCATATGTACAGCTGCTCCGCAGTGGACTCATGCTCACCTGTGTCCACGTACTGCATCGGTTGGCTGGTGAGTGTTCCAGGAGCGAATGCACCGGCCGGCCGTTCATTGTCATATGTACAGCTGCTCCGCAGTGGACTCATGCTCGCCTGTGTCCACGTACTGCATCGGTTGGCTGGTGAGTGTTCCAGAAATCCTTCTGCATCCGCATCGGTCGGCTTTACCACCACCAGATGCGAACCGGTTCCGATGCGGATAACGCTCCCGTTCATTGTGATGTGTACAGCTGCTCCGGAGTCGACGAACACGTACCTGTGTCCACATACTGCATCGGTTGGCTGGTGAGTGTTCCAGAAATCCTTCTGCATCCGCATCGGTCGGCTTTACCGCCACCAGATGCGAACCGGTTCCGATGCGGATAACGCTCCCGTTCATTGTGATGTGTACAGCTGCTCCGGAGTCGACGAGCACGTACCTGTATCCACGTACTGCATCGGTTGGCTGGTGAGAGTGTTCCAGAAACGAATGCACCGGTCGGCCGTACCGCCGCCCGACGCGAGCAGTCCGTGCTGGTGCGGGGACCACGCTATCGCCTTCACGGCTGCTACGTGCGATGAATACGTTTGTACGGGTGTCGATGAATGCTGAAAAAAAAACAATAATTTAATTTCTTTAGTAGTACAATAAATAGTAAATTATTGCCGTTGCCGGGAAGGGGGGAATTGCAGGATGAGTATTTGTTTAAACGGACAAGCTTGCGAGTCCGTTTAATTATAATACGAAACCTGCAATTGCCATTCCGGCCGAGGCTAATATAGTGTTTTTCTCAAAAATGGTAGATATAAGACGAAATTTGAATTAAGATTTGACAAACATAACCTTGCGAAAAAGTAATATGTTCTATCACAAGTTCTCTTTCCCAAGTTAAGCTTCCAAGTAAACAGGCAAAAAGTTTCCACAAAATTTAGTTCTTACGCTCAAGGGATAAAAACAGCTCGAGGTTATAGCGTACAAATATGGGTGAGAATGACTGTAAAATAATTCACGCCACGTTTCACTTGCGACAAAATATAGTAATATTAATATTAATACATATGCGAAGGGAAATATTACGTTATCAATAATTGTACATGATTGCGGTACACCGATGTTCGCCTCATATCTAAATATCATATCAATAATGGCGACCACATCCACACGATTCTATCTATAGAGTTACTAACCTAATGATATCGCACAAGAATATTGCCATTTTGATCATAAGGTTTTGTAAACCATACATACAGCAACAAAGACGGTTACGGATTTCTAAGTACCCGGCAGAAATTGCATCTGTTTCTATTTTTCTATACAATTTTCTGCAAACCTCGCGTAATTTTTTGTATAAAATATATATTTTATTTGGTGGACCGTTATTTCCTTCTATTACACAAGTATCGATATCGATAAAAAAATGTTTATAACACTAGAGAGATTGCGACAGTCTTTTGTTTTGCCGTGAAAATGCCGGGCTCTGGGGGCCGATTTTTGAATGTCGAACGCTCGACTTTTCACTCGAGATCTGTCAAAAAACTATGATGTTTTGACAGATGTCGAATGACAAGTCGAGCGTTCGACACTCAAAAATCGGCCTTCTGATTATTTTGTATATGCTCACCAGTGACCAGATGAGTAGCTTGTTGTCATTCCCACCAGACGCGAGTGACAGTCCATCGGGGGACCATTTCAGACCGCACACCTCCTGCCGGTGCCCTTGTAATACACGCACTGACGAGTTCGCTTCTGGAAAGGAACGGGCGAAATTCAATCTTATACCAAGGAAATAAAGTCTATTCACTATGGGAAAACACTTTTCACATTCCATCTAACCCTATCCCTTTTGCCAATTCGGCTTAAATCTGCAGTCATAGTCGCCCCCAGGGCGTTAAATGGCCTGAACACGGCTGACGCTCTCGGACGGGGACACCATCGCTCGACTAGGTAGTGTAAATACGGGAGGGCATTGTGGTAGAATGACAGTGACCCCACGATGCCCCTCACCACACCTGTGCGCGTGCGGGGTGCCGTCGCGCCTCGCGATTCGTCCGCGCCACGCGCTACGCACGCACCCGCGCAAACAATTGACGCGTGTACCGACACCGCACGCACACATACTTACCCACAGCGCTTACGTTCCTTCGCGTGTCACAGGTGTTCAAAGGTTTAACAAGGTATTGGTCGGCAGGTCGGTCTCTCAGGGATGAGGTCAGTTAGACCTCGGTGCGGGGGGTTTCGTGGCCATTCTGTATGTTATATTATTTTACTATTCTGTGCCACCACCGTGGGCCTACCTCGGGCCCGAAGGAATGAGCAAATGCGTCCTCTGCGTCAAAACAAAGTTGTCAAACTCGCAAACTAGGCTACTCTAACTAGATGAGAGAGCAAGTGCTATGCGGTAGAGCGTGATGGCATCATGCGGTGTTTTCGTGCTGTCAAACGTCGAATTTGTTCGATAGACAACTTTTTGTACAATATTCCGTGCCTTATCTTAACCTCTATAGGTTTAGAGGTTTGCCACTGCCACACAATACTGAACTCTATAACCAAGACAATAAGGTACTTACGCGCAATCCTCGTATCCCGCTGCCTGATGTACCGATCTCTGGAGCCAGAGCTGAGCACGTCGCCATTCCACGCGAGCGCCCCGACTCGCGCCGAGTGCCCGTGCAGTTTTGACACCTGTGCGTTTACGAATAAGGTCGTGAATCGATCGTAATGAGAGAATGTACAGAATACAAAAGTATTCTCAATCATACATGTATAATGATGTTTCTAACTCAGGACCAAAATAATCTACCAAAGATATATGCCACTGTCACCGCGTTACGTCAACATTGACAGTGACTTATTCTTATCTCAGTCAAAGGCGCGACACTGGTCTATCGGTGTGAGCCGAGTGTCGGTGACCTTGGAACGCTACGATCCTATACTTTGCCCGTCCGAGGAGTGTTTTCCACACACCGCGCCACCCTCGCGCGCCCCCGCTCGCGTCCGGACACGCACACATAGCCGCGAGACGGGTTTACAACACACATACTTCGCTGGCGCTTCTTGTTACGTTAGTAGTTACGGTAGTAGTTTCTTTGTCTTAGTGCAAGATGATATTTTTACAGAATAGTTCTTACAAGATTATTGTTATGAAATTGTATTGAAATGAATAGAATAATTCAGATCCTTTCAAATTGTACACTCAAATCACTAGTAAAACACTTTTCGTGGGGAGATTTTCAATACCTAAGTACAGACTTTACAGGGCCGTTGCGTTATTGGGTCAATCAACTTTTCCTTCTTCTTATTCTGTCCCAACAGCCAAGAGACAACAGTAAAGAGTTTCTTAGAAAAAAAATTATATTATAGACATCTAGCACGCTCAAAAGATGACCCACGTCCCAAAGGGTCTACTCTACCTATAGTCATCGCTAACAATAATGTTTAGTACCATTAGTCTGTAAAAACACAGTTTTAAAGAGTGACCTAGGAGACGTAACCCTGGTAACAAGCTACAAGAAAAAGTTGACTTTTCAAATTCTTTATTTAGTGCGCGCCATCCACGAAGGCGCGCCCCTCCACAGCTCAAGCCGTACAACTGCGCACAGATTCGCTGTGGAGGGGCGCGTCGTCTAAAACTTTCTAGTTTTTATGCAGCATTCCGGTAAATTGTCTTCTCAGAGACTGCTCCGAGCCGCCTCCGTGCCGTAACACTGCTATAACACTGGTTATAGTTATAGCAGAGTACACACGGCACAGAGGGTTAGCCCACACCTATACCCACGAGGGCAGGACATGTCACCGTCACCGTACCTCCTTATTGACCGCTACGTCCCAGACGCTGATGTGTCCCTTCTGCGTACCCACGGCGACGATGCTACCGCGCTCGCTCCAAGACACCGAGGTGACCGCGTTGCCTTCAGACGATAGGTCGCAGAGTCTGGTAACCTGAAAAGGAGATTTCGTCGTGATTTATAGTAATTTTATCTCGCCAGCGCGAGTCGGCCATTGGTGTAGTTGTGACACAAACGAACACATAGACAACGTGAGCTCATAACTCCTACGCGGACACATACATAGACAATGTGTATGTATAATTCAACACACAATTATGGCTCACCCGCGCTCGTGATATAAAAATATTCTTACGAGTACAATGTCAACATATTTACTGGCCGATTTCAGTTGAAGTTTCCATTATGGCTTGAAAAGTAAGTTTTTTTTTATTAAGGTATCCAAGCGAACCTTGGGTTCCCTCGGGATGCTAATGTAAGTACACTTAGATAAAACCTCCGCATACAAAAAAACATACAATGTAATTTGAATCAAGCAGTTCTGCTAATAGGTTTGAAATTTCATTTGTTCCTAAAAATAAAAATAAACGGAACAAAACAATAGACAACAAAACAGAAAACTTTCTTTAAAATTTGATTTACATTAAGGCCGTGTATTACCACTTTTGAGTTTTTAAAAACCATCTGAGACATAGAATATAGTGTCTTAAAATCTAAAAAAAATATATGTGTTACATGAGGATCTTCTCTAGTTAAAATCGCAGTCAGTTATATGATCTGATGAATTTCACACGATAGAAAAAAATCGCGAAGTTACCCCTTTTCGGAATGTATTTTCAATACTAGGGCTATATTACTGATATTTAACATTTAATTTTTGTACTCAATTAAAGATTGTAAATTATACTTATAGACAAATTCGCAGAGTTTGCTTTGATAAAATGATTGGCTTAATGACTATAGCTAAATATTTACAAAACTGCGCGCAGAGCTTGCGTAGAGAGCGGGATGGTTAATTGTAAACTCACGCGTGTTAGAGCGGGACAGTTGCGTTGGGGATACCTCCCCTTAAATTGCACCTGGTGGGTCCATTTAGGGACATAGGACTCGATTAAACCATTTTGTTCACTCTATAGAGGAACATCTCCTATCGCTTGGTTGTCGGCTGCTGTTGGGTAAGCTGGTAGACTGTCGGCTGCTCAGTGGTGTGGATCCGGGATGGGGTGGGCTTGACACGTTGAAGGCGCCAGTGCGAGGGTGTGAGCCTCGTAAACATAGCACTCATCATCATCATCATCCTCCTAGCGTTATCCCAGTACAGTTGCATCCTGAAGGATGCCTGGGGTCCGCTACCTAATCCCAAGATTTGGCGTAGGCACTAGTTTTTACGGAAGCGACTGCCATCTGACCTTCCAACCCCGAGGGGAAACTAGACCTTATTGGGATCAGGCTTTGTCAAGTGAGTGGGCAACTTGACTGTTAGAAGTTCTCAAACCGCCCGAAGGCCTCCAACTTGGCTTAACGACTGCTGCCATAGACAGCAACCGGGATCAACGGCTTAACGTGCCTTCCAAAGCACGGGAGCGCTCAGTTAGTAACCACTCAAAGCGGTCACCCATCCAAGTCCTGACCGCTGCCCACGTTGCTTAACCTTAGATAGGTATAACATGCAGCAAACTAACCTGGCTAGTGCACGCGTTCCAAAGATACACGCAGCTCCCCAAACCGACGCTGAGCACGTTCTGCGCGGACCAATCCACCAGGTTGAGATAAAAGTCATCTTGCAACTCTGGCGCATCGAGCACTTTGAACGGTATCCGGGATATCTTGCGCATGGTCTTCCTGGGCGCCCATAGCAGCTTCTGCGATGGTGTGGATATGGCTGAGAGGTTGTGTGGCGGCGTGTTTATCGTGTCCTGTGGAAGAGGGTTCTATGTTAATACGCGTTAGGTTCGTAATTGTTTATACGCTTTCAATGTATTATTGACGATTACATTACAGACAGTCTGTTACTTAAGAGGAGGGGGCTCTCTCCATACAAACTTTGTGCAGGATTTACTTCGTTTGTGTTTGCATTAAAGTTATGATTTTTGGTCAGTATTCTTATTTTTCTGTTAGCTATTTCGTGATGTATTTTTTTTCATTGATATTATTTAAAAAAAAATCATTTTTAATTTTATTGAAATATTTGAAAATTTGCACATCACTTTCTTCGCATATCTAATATTAACATAAAAAAAATACATTCGTTAGGGCCTAAACCTACGAATAAAACGTGCACAGAGTTTGTATGGAGAATGCCTTGCCCAAACCTGCGCCTTAAGTTAAAATTAATACGCTCCACTTGAGGATTGTACAGTCGAGGGCATAAATATGTATACATTTATGGACCTTATTTCATTGGAATAAGGTGAAAAAGTGTTTACACCACACCTTGCCAAAAAGCGCGTTTTTCTGCACGCTGCGCGATCAGAAAAACCCACTTTTTGGCCAAGTGGTGACGTAAAATTGTGTACAAAACACGGGTCGTAAAACAGAAAGCCCTCTCTCGCATATTTGAGACCCTCGCCTGCGGCTCGGGCCCCAAACATCTGCGATATCGGCCTTTCTTTGTTTTACAACCCTTGTATCGTAAATAACTAATACATATTGGTGCCCTTGACTCAGTGATTTTTGATTTGTTATTAAAAATGGCATTGCTCTTGGCCAGCATCTAACACCAGAGGCCCAGAATAAGTAATAGTACTACGTACAGTCTTAGGTTAACAAATATACCTACTATTTAAATCCTTTAGGCGCACGGTTGTTTTATGCGTCAAACGCATGCGTTCCATAAAAATACGTTGCGTCAAACGCATTGCGTTGAATGGATTTAGATGCGTTTGACGCATAAAACAAACGAGCGCCTTAAGAAAAAGAAATACTGTTGTGCGTTGATTTCAATGAATACATGCACCAAAATTTCTTCTTAGCTAGGCTAGGTTTAGTGAACCAGCGACAAAACTCCCAGTAGCTCGATTCCACAGGGTATTCCAGTGTTTAAACCGCCCGCGTGGTCGCGTCGGAGGTTTCCCCTGTATTTTCCCCGTACCCCTTTCCAACGCGCACTCGTATCGCTTGATTGGGACCAGCCTATAAAGACACAGTCAGGTAAAAAAACAACGCGCCAAAATAAAATCATTAAGCACAATCAAGGCAATTCAAGAGACGCCATTGAAAAAGTTGCAAGAAAAATGAGTCAATTTGTCTAAACTGCTGGCAACATTAGAACAGTGTGTAGCAAACTGATGGCGTCGAGTCCATTAGGCTTTGGTGTATAATTTTGAAAGACGGCTAAGTGCGAGCCGTTCGTTATCTTAAGGGGAGATATCCCCAATGCAAATGTCCCGCTCTCACACGCGTGAGTTTGCAATTGACCATCCCGCTCTCTTCGGAAGCTCTGCGCGTAGTTATCGTAAATATTTAGCTATGTCATTAAGCCAATAATTTTATAAAAAGCAAACCCTGCTAATTTGTCTATAACTATTTGTGACCGCTTTGAGTGGTTACTAACTGAGCGCTCCCGTGCTTTGGAAAGCACGTTAAGCCGTTGATCCCGGTTGCTGTCTATGGCAGCAGTCGTTAAGCCAAGTTGGAGGCCTTCGGGCGGTTTGAGAACTTCTAACAGTCAAGTTGCCCACTCACTTGACAAAGCCTAATCCCGATAAGGTCTAGTTTCCCCTCGGGGTTGGAAGGTCAGATGGCAGTCGCTTCCGTAAAAATAAGTGCCTACGCCAAATCTTGGGATTAGGTAGCGGACCCCAGGCATCCTTCAGGATGTAACTGTACTGGGATAACGCTAGGAGTATGACCAGTAATATAGCCGTAATATTGAAAAAAAAAACATACAAAAAGGGGTAACAACTGACTAATTAGTCAGTAAGATATTATACCTAATTAGGTTATAGAACATTTGACGAGATACAAGAGTCAATAGCGTATTTTTTTGCCGACTCATGATTCCAAGACACCCATTTGATGATGTGATAAGAATCTAGAAATCGTTTAAAGTATTCTTCTTAGGCTGGGTTGCACCAAACCGTCTGTAATCGTAAGCGGTGTTCGTCAAATCTAATTGTATGGAAAGTTTGACAAGTTTCTATGGGATGACAGCTGCCGGCGCCATAATTGACGATGACCGGTCTGTGCTCGTATGCTGGTGCAACTGGCACTTAGTCTTTTGGAACCAAAAATATAAAGCACTAGTAGATAAAAAAAATCGTCCCTTCTGTGATCGGCTTTTGTGCCCATCTCGGCTGTGTTCATTTTCTTACATAGATATATAGAAACGAGAGACTGCGTTTATAATCTTGTACTTATCCATAATAGGGATGTTGACTCAAAATTTATTAATACTCCATACGAAAGAATACATATAACTATGCCAAAAAGTGAAAATCCTATTCAAATATCTCAAAAAATAACGAAACTACAACCGTTAGAATGTTTTTAGTTAGAGAGAGAAAACGCTACAGGTCAGTGACGTCACTGACCTCGAGCGCCATAGTAAATGACGATCGTTCAATACAACGGGGCGTTTTGCGGAAAAGGGACAGAAAATGCCCCCTCCTAAAACTTTGAAGACTTATAATTATGTAATTATTTATTCTTTTGGATTACTTTTTTCACTATTTGATAGAGAATTTGATCCTTTTTCGAGAAAATTCGGATTCATTGATTTTCTTATTTGGTGTCAACATCCCTATTAGAAAAGTTTTTTACGCCCATAGCTTCGGATATGTCCACGGGAAAGAAGCCAACTTAAATCCGCGTAAGAACCTCTAACAAGTCAGTAAGGTGTTCTTGAGGTGCCTAAGGAACCCTAAACTCGACAACAATCAGATTGCTCCAAAAAAAACATTGACACAAAAAGCGGTGGCAAACATAATTTACTAATTGCACTACATGAGTGATACAAATGGCAATGTAAAAATATGCAACGTAATCAACATCATTAAAAAATAAAATTAGTTTTTTTTTTTACCAAACTGGCTTTATAGGCCGGGCCAAATAAAGCGATAGGAGTTCGCTGTTGGAGAGTAGCCTGGGGAAAATCCAGGAAAAACCTCCGCGACACGACCACGCGGGCGGTTTTGAGATTGGTTGAGCGGCTTCAACCGAATCTGAGGTGTAAGCCAAGTTGTGTCAATCAACTGTGATGTCGATGTACGGTCAACCAATTTGGTTTCTGGGCCACTTCGTACCTTGTCACAGTGACATTGATATAAGATCTCTAGCGGCTTTCATATTGATATTCACTGTAACAAGGTACGAAGTGGCCTAGAAATCAAATTGGTTGACTGTACACAAAATAAATGAACGTACGTGTTTTTTTTTGTTCATTCGCCTCCGCACACAATTAGCACGTCTCGCCACGCGGTTGCTATCTATTATCTCATTGTCTAACCAACAGTCGGTAGCCGGAACCGCACAGGTGCGTCGACCAATCACCATTCGATACTAATTGTGATTGTCACTCGAAAAAAAATCGATGACAAATCGAGCCACGCGTCGAATTGTTGCAGATTTTTTTTCAGAGCACAAAAGAGCGGAGGTGTTCGAACCTCTCAAGGACCACGCTTCAGCTAACGTAACCTGTCTGCTCATGTCGATGTATCTTGCACAATTTATCATGGCTCGGATTGAGTTGAGACGCTTTTAAATGTATCTATTTAATAGTTTTCCTTTACTCTTTACAGAGGCATAGAACAATTGACAACATTTCATATTTTTAACTACTATATTTTATGAATTAGTTAGAAAATAGGTAAAAATTTAAGCCACCCGTATTTTTTCTTTTTCAATTTAACTCATTATTTCATACAAAAAAAACACGTTGAAAAGTAGGTCATTCCAAAAGGGCGTAAATAAAATATGACGTCATCTTCCCAACAAGAATCCAGAGCCACTCCAGAGCAGCGATTGTCTGTACTCTGTACTAAGGTCTCCCTGAATACAGCGAGGCAGATGACGTCAACTTTCGGTTTACAGTAATTTGCGATTTTTTCCCAAAATTAACGGAGAAAAAAATCTAAAAAAAATGTTTTTTGTGTACTTCACACGTTTTTACCGAAATGGTTTTCGAATTAAGACTTTTGGAAATTATGACACGACGACGCGTCCCTATACAGCGAATCTCATACATTATTCTTTTAAAATTTAAACTTTATTGCACAAAACAAAATACAGTGTACAAGGACTTAATGCCAAATGGCATTCTCTACGAGTCAACCAAACGGCCACACAGATACTCAAAGCGGTGCAGGAAAATATAGACACGTAAATATGATGGACACTATCTAAACATTCTATACTCTTTAAGGGGAGGTATCCCCAACGCAAATGTCCCGCTCTAACACGCGTGAGTTTACAATTAACCATCCCGCTCTCTACGCAAGCTCTGCGCGCAGTTTTGTAAATATTTAGCTATAGTCATTAAGCCAATCATTTTATCAAAGCAAACCCTGCGAATTTGTCTATAACTATTTACGATCTTTAATTGAGTACAAAAATTAAATGTTAAATATCAGTAATATAGCCGTAGTATTGAAAATACATTCCAAAAAGGGGTAACTTCGCGATTTTTTTCTATCGAGTGAAATTCATCAGGTCATGTAACTGACTGCGATTTTGACTAGACAAGATCCTTATGTAACACATATATTTTTTTTAGATTTTTAGACACTATATTCTATGTCTCAGATGGTTTTTAAAAACTCAAAAGTGGTAATACACGGCTTTAATTGTACGAAATGAGTTGTGGAGGGGCGCATCTTCGTGTTGTGCTCTCCACAAATCACGGCTACACACGTACTTTTACACTGCGTGATCGTGTTCTGTCATTGTCACGCATTCGTCTTATGTGTCACTGAATGCGTATGTCTTGTGTCGTGCGTTGACAACACTATAAATTACGTTTTTTAACCATTCGTTAATCCTATTCAAGTCATTGCCAAATAAGGAAAAAGCCCTCTGTTAATTGGTTTACTGGCGTTAAGATTTAATGCTAAAACTGAAATTTTAATTTATTATGACAATGACATATGCTCTTATCTTAATCTATTGGATATTCGACTTTAACACTAATGTAATGGAGTTTTTATTACATACAGACTATCTAAAAGTCGTATGTTCGTAATAGATACTATATTAGAGGTGGTTGCTTCTTGGTGTCTGGTTTTCAAAGGAAAATATAAAAAAAATAACAAAGAAAAGCTTGCCCTATTAATATATTAGTATTTGTTCGGAAACTATACGTAATAATTAACATTATCACCAAATTTCAAGTTCATAGGTCAATGGGAAGTTAAAAAAATCGTCTGTGACAGACGACGGACGGACGCATGAGCAACAGCAATAGGGTTCCGTTTGTACCCTTCGGGTACGGAACCCTAAAAAACGACTTTTCCCTGGGTTTGGTATAAGGTTTTGTGAAATTGGAAAGCTGTAAGTGTAAAATAGCGTTACACGCTTAGCCAGAATCTGAATGTAGCTCGAAAATGCGCGAGATTTCCTTAGTTAGAGGATATTACCTAACTACTTGACGAAGACCTGTAGCTTAAGACCGCGCCCACGGTTGACGGTTAGAAAGTAGCCTGTGGAAATTCCAGGGGAAACATCCGACACGATCAAGCAACCATGCAGGTGGATTACACACTGGAATAACTCTTAAGCTTAAGCCACACAGAGAGCGGGAGGGCGGTAGCGGCGCGGGAGCGGGCGGTAGCTCCCGCGCGCCTCCCGCGCCGCTACCGCCCGCTCCCGTCCCGCTCACGTCCCGCTACCGCCCGCTCCCGTGCCGCTACCGCCCGCCCGCTCTCTGTGTGGCTTAAGCTTTAAGAGTATGCGCTTCAGTGAGATAGTGTGAGCGGCTTCTACCAAATCCGAGGTGTGAGTGGAATCAAGTTACTAGGAGTTTTATCGCTGCTTCACTAAACCTAGCTTATATATCTGAGATGAGCTGCGTGCGAACTGACTCTACCCGGTAGCAGGAATCTTCTCATTTAACCTATTCGCCGCCGCAGTATATCTGAAAGTTGTGCCACACACGCCTAAGTCTTCTTTAGCAAAAGACTGAAAATGAACCTTTCTTGTTAGCACGTAGCTTCACAGAATAAGTAATAGTACAAGTACAGAAGCTTCACTTTCTAACAAAAACGGCGTTTAGGCATAAAAAACATGCCTACTCTGTGTATCTCTGTCTATCGTATAACTTGTGTTCATTCACACGTGGCACGTGTAGCGCTAGGGCTATCGACTCGTCGCTCGTCGCGTTCTAGTCTGCGGCATATAGACGCGTTCGCGCGGCGGCGGGCGGCCCTCGACTGACGGCCGGCCCCGGGCCAAGCGAGCGGTAGGCATTTAAAGCGATGCGCGCCTCCCACTGCAAGCCCCTTGGTAGCTTGCCTTTATTTGCCACTTGATCAATATGAAGTTATTGGCGTGTGGCTGTGGGGCACCTAATGTCCTGACTTTATATCATACCAATGGCGGTGAAAAGGTTAAACGGTACGCTACAGAAGTGCTCAGACCTTAGTGAATTCTATCTATACATATTACATATGTGTATTGTCCCTCGTATCTTGTTTTTCGTGTAAATCTCCTTTATCAGTGATATTTATTGGGCCGTGCTTAAGTCGAACATCCATGTTTATGTCCAGATGTCACACTTATGTTAAGTTTCCTTTGTCGTAGGCGTTTCAACCCAATTCTTTTTGAGTCTCGCAACAGGGTCCTTCTTACAATGTAACGTAACTACCAATATTTTTCACCCACGCCGCCAAATTCTATGTTATAACGCTTGTAACATAATAAAATAGCCGGTCAAGAGAAAAACGTATAGGAAATGAGAGGGTTCAGCATAAGATTACGGAATCAATAAAAATAATAAAAGATACTAAAATATTGAGAATCTCCTCCTTTCTTTGAAGTCGATTAAAATGCGGACTTTGACTTTAGGAAAATAATGATTGATACACATGCGAAAGAAGCATTTTAGCAGTGCCCTGCGCGAACTTTAGTCGATAATATCACAACGTCATACAAAAAATCCAAGAAATTATCGTAGCACATAATGCCAAAAATGCGGTCCAAACCCAGTTTCAATTCGTCTACAATTTAAACTGATTCAATTGTGACACGATAATTAGCCGTACAATTTATATTCAAAGCCTTAAGGCGATATATCGATTGAAAGAGACACCCTTTGTTTTTCGCTCACGACAAAACGGGATGCAACCCTCTCCGAGAATGGCTTTTTAGACAAATTTCGTTAAATATCTGACTGTGTGCAGGTTTATTAAATTTCCTCTTGTCAGTACCTAGATGAGGTAAAATACCATCATATTAACTTAATCGTGTCTTTTAATAATGCGTTGTTTTAGCAGGATGAGGAAAAAAGGAAAATAAGGACTCGACTTTGGATTTATTTTCTATCAAGAAAATTTTAAGCAATCATGTTTCGCTATTGTCAGTACCACAATCATATAGTCAAGAATCATATATCTGAAAATCAGCCCCTACTGTTTGCTAGTCTGGGCAGGACAGCGTTTCAAAGTCTCCAAATTTCTCAGTGTAGCGCCTTAATTATTATCCAAAAATTCTCAATGCGGAATTACGGAACCCCAAGAAGGATTATTAAGACACCACCTCATATGGTCACAGGCGACCCACGTAGCAAGTTTAGCTTTATAAAGGTGTTATTTATCTAGATTTCGCGGCAGTTACGGAAGGTTCACGGTCGTTCAGAACTGTGCAAGTTACCAATCTAACTTGAGCCGGAGATTGGTGACAAGCGGTAGCGGCTGAAGGTCTGGCTTATGCCGGTCACATGTTAGTGAGCTTTGTGAATATAATGCCGGGATTGTGCATTTTTTGCATTCGCGGGAAACAGTGTGTTTGTCGGCGCGAGGTACAGTCGTACGCAAGACGGTATTTAAATATATATACGTTACCAATAAGAAACCTTATTGAAAATACTTGGAAAACGTCGAACTAATTTGGGCCATTTTATATACGGAAAGTTGTACACTCGACTTTTTTTTAAATTTGGATAAAATCGGGTTTTTTCTACTCGGAATCGAAAGCACTTTCGAACCTAATAGGAGAAAAAAAGTGTCCCAAATTTTTCATACAATTTTCAGTTTTTCCATTCCGTTACCACCATACAAGATTACAAACTTAGTATGAAAACGGTAACGGAAAGGAATAAAAAAAAATTGGGACACTTTTTTCCCCTATGTCATTCGAAACTGCTTTCGATTCTGAATAGAAAAAAACTCAATTTTATCCAAATTAAAAAAAAAGTCGAGTGTACAACTTTCCGTAAAATGGCCCATTTAAAGATTTCTAAATACGTATCGATGAAAAAATGGACGCAATGTGACCATAAAACAGTGACGTCATGTCTCCATGAAAACTTCATACTAACTGAGCGTTTTTGAGGTTTTAGCCTATTGCGATAGGAAAACGCGGTCAAATACATAGTTCGTGCCATCCACGAAGGCGTCAAACTAAAAATAATCGGACTGTGCAGTACGGTTATTTTAAATTTAAGACTGAAGTGCAAGTAATAGTTTCTCTAAAAACATACGAAACTCTATTATATTCGTTTAAGTATCTAGATTCTAGAATATCCAATTAAATAACAGCATAATATGTCATAAGTACTTAAGGCCGTGTATTACCACTTTTGAGTTTTAAAAACCATCTGAGACATAGAATATAGTGTCTTAAAAGCTAAAAAAATATATGTGTTACATAAGGATCTTGTCTAGTCAAAATCGCAGTCAGTTACATGACCTGATGAATTTCACTCGATAGAAAAAAATCGCGAAGTTACCTCTTTTTGGAATGTATTTTCAATACTACGGCTATATTACTGATATTTAACGTTTTATTTTTGTACTCAATTAAAGATCGTAAATAGTTATAGACAAATTCGCAGGGTTTGCTTTGATAGAATGATTGGCTTAATGACTATAGCTAAATATTTACAAAACTGCGCGCAGAGCTTGCGTAGAGAGCGGGATGGTTAATTATAAACTCACGCGTGTTGTACATTGCGCGTGACATTTGCGTTGGGGATACCTCCCCTTAAAGCCCTACCTACCCTACCCTACCCTACCTACATGACCCTACCTATATGACCCTTCTAACACTTTACACCACGAAAGTACTCATGTCAGTGCGAAAATATGGCCATAAAATTCGTCAACATAATGTCGTTTCGTACCGCAATAAAGAGTGTAAATGCATGTACCTACCTGAGTGTGCAACTTTATATGAGCGGTCGGCGACACGACAACTTAACGCACTGATGAATATTAGACCTTACATCAATGTGATAGGAGTTACAAATGATCACTTGACGCGTTTCGATGTAGTACAAGTGCAAATGTAAAATGGTCGTGTCGTTATATAATTGCTATATATGAATTAATGTGTCTCGGAAACGATGATGTTAGTGCTAAAACAACAGTTTTAGTGCTCGAGTTATATTTACACAAAAACTCACGTAGCACTTAAACGTGTGAATAAATACTAGGTGGTAAATTACGTGACTTTCGACTCTGGTCAATGGTCATTCCATCATTCAGAATTGACAATATTTCATAATTTCCAAAAGTCTTAATTCGAAAACCATTTCGGTAAAAACGTGTGAAGTACACAAAAAACATTTTTTTAGATTTTTTTCTCCGTTAATTTTGGAAAAAATCGCAAATTACTGTAAACCGAAAGTTGACGTCATATTCCTCGCTGTATTCAGGGAGACCTTAGTACAGAGTACAGACAATCGCTGCTCTGGAGTGGCTCTGGATTCTTGTTGGGAAGGTGACGTCATATTTTACTTACGCCCTTTTGGAATGACCTATTTTTCAACGTGTTTTTTTTTGTATAAAATAATGAGTTAAATTGAAAAAGGTAAAATACGGGTGGCTTAAATCTAACTAGTTCATAAAATAAAGTAGTTAAAAATATGAAATGTTGTCAATTACTACGAAAACCTAAAAATGGATTCTGGGTAGGAGCAATAGGAGTGCGCGGTTGGAGAGTGGCCTGGGGAAAATCCAGGGGTGACCTCCGACGCGACCACGCGGGCGGTTTAGGTAAACACTGGAATACTCTAAGAGTTTGCGCTCCAGTGAGACTGGTTGAGCGGCTTCAACCGAATCTGAAGTGTGAGTGGAATCGAGCTACTGGGAGTTATGTCACTGGTTCACTAAATCTAGCCTAGCTGAGAAGAGACCAGCAAGAAATTTATCTAGAACCGACCTGGATCGGACATTTGTCTAATCCCAACAAAGTATAGTTTCCCCTCTGGTAGTCGTTGTCATAAAACTAGTGCCTACGCCGAATCTTGTGATTAAGTGTAGAAACAGACCCCGGGAACCTCGACGAAAACTGGTAAAAAACACTTAGAATGATGATTAGTTCTGGACTATTTTCCTGCTAAGTAATTTAACATGACAAATACGGAAATATTAATATGACGATCACTGATTGCGCCGGAAAAAGTGATCAATGATTACGTCATCTGATTTACCCTGTATAAATGTCCCCGTGTGTATGTCTTTTATAAAATCTTTGTTTAGCCCAATGGTTGGCTGGTAGAGAATGCCATTTGGCATTAAGCCCGCCATTTGTACAATTCTGTGTATTTTGTGCAATAAAGTTTAAATAAATAAATAAATATAAGCTGTGTGCGTATGCAGAAAGTTTTATGTATATTGTGATAGTCAAAATCATCGATATAAATGCTGATTGATGATCTCTTCCTGTCAGATTTCGACACGAGCAACTGTGTATCCTTATCTAGTTCAGGTATTAACAAATACTATTAATTTATAAGCTATCTAAATACATTTATAATAAGGAAAAATATTTACATTTTAAAATCAACTTATCTCTATATATAAAATACCCCACCCAGTTCACCCGCTTGAGGCATGGTGCCGAGAACGCTGGCTGCATTGCCCCTTTGCACCGCCAGACTTAGCCGCTGGGCAAAGAAGGAGCCAGCCCTGTGGTCGCCTGAGACGCCTATTAGTCGTGTCGACACCTCTTTCACGAACTTTTTGGTGTCGGACGACCAAGGACCCAAAGTCTCTACCGCAAGTGCGACGAATTCATAATCATTCGTGAGGAATGCGTACTTGCGGCGTTTGGACATTTGGGCTTGGTCTGCGGCTGTCCCAGGCTTCCGAGCCGACCCTTCAATGTGGGATGGGGCTAGCGTGTCGACGCAGGTTGCGTCCCACGCTAAAGGGCGACCTAGGCACCAGGGCACGAGAGTGCAGCCGTCGGGTCTCTTCCCGTCAGCTGCGGACAGTCCTGAAGGTTCTAGTGTGGCAGGCAGAGCTGCAGTGCTCAGTGAACGGCGGATAAGGTCATTTAAAGTGATATTATCTAAGAATACGTACTTAATATGAGCAGTGGCAGAGTTTACTTTTTACAAAGCGGTGGTAGTTTTTTGACATTCATAGCATACGTACATGTAATAATGCGTATATTGAAGAATAAATTTAAAAAAAAATGAAGTACCTTCTTCATAATTTCAAAATCATCATCATCCTCCTAGCGTTATCCCAGTACAGTTGCATCCTGAAGGATACCTGGGGTCCGCTACCTAATCCCAAGATTTGGCGTAGGCACTAGTTTTTACGAAAGCGACTGCCATCTGACCTTCCAACCCCAAGGGGAAACTAGTCCTTATTGGGATTAGGCTTTGTCAAGTGAGTGGGCAACTTGACTGTTAGAAGTTCTCAAACCGCCCGAAGGCCTCCAACTCGGCTTAACGACTGCTGCCATAGACAGCAACCGGGATCAACGGCTTAACGTGCCTTCCAAAGCACGGGAGCGCTCAGTTAGTAACCACTCAAAGCGGTCACCCATCCAAGTCCTGACCGCTGCCCACGTTGCTTAACCTTCTTCATAATTTCAAAATAAAGGAAAAATTTGAATATTTTGGCTGCTAGCAGGATTTAATAGATGGAAATTTGTAGTTTGTGTTAGCATTGTTACTGCTTAATACAAAATTAATCTTCTTCGTGAGTTCCTTATACAACCTGACTAGTTAAAATACTTCGTATTAATTACACTGTTGTTGGTATGACAGCTTAAGAGGCACTATACCATACTAATAATCTATGTTTAATTCCTAAAAAAACCTAAACACTCATCAGTATCACAGATGACTAACGGCTTACTAAGATCGAAAGTGCATACATGCACGAAATTAACACTACATCACACCAAAAGGTCCCAAGTCTTAAAATTTCACATGTGCTTATGACGTGTGGGTGTTATGCAGCAGCGTGGTATCGATATAACAGACCACGCCCCCTCGTGTCAACGACTCGATGGCCTTGGCAAAAAAGCCACTCGGTTACGTAATTCGCCTGCAGCGATGCAACTGGTTTATATAAGATCACCCGAAAATAGACTGTATCACGTTGGCGGTAAGATGAGAGGTTTTGAAGTTTTAGTGCTGTTGGAAAATGAGCTTTGCTGGGTGGGGATAAGAGTGAGGTGGTTGGTCAGCTGATGGGAGGATAATGGACGATATGGTACGTGACGTGAGCTCGAGGAATCTGGTTGCACGCTTAGTTGATCTACATTTAAATGAGTATAGTTCTCTTGATGCCGTAGAGATTTCATCTCGGATGCGCTTCAGGCACTGTCGACGTCAAAGATATGTTTGCACTTTTGTACTTTATTTGTAGTAAGGAAATGTATACATATCTTTGACGTTGACTGTTACATATCTCGGTTCACCGAACTTGACATTGTTTTTAGGGTTCCGTACCTACAAAGAAAAAACGGAATCCTTATGAGATCACTTTGTTGTCCGTCTGTCTGTCTGTCAGGCCCTTCTCTCTAGGCAATCTAAGGAACGCTTGGAGGTATATCGAGTTGAAATTAAAACCATATACTCAGGTCTAAAGTCACTTCAAGCTGTTAAAAAAATCAAACTTCTCAGTTATCATAAAAAAGAGAAACAGCCGTTTATGCCACAACAAACATATATTTCGACACTCTCAAGTTCAATCAATTTCTATACAGTACCAGAGACTAGGAATTATATAGACTGCCAATGCCTATACATTGTGGCGTAATTTTAAAATAATGGGCCTGCTGTAGCTAGTTTTACTATGGAGAGATCACTTTACCATTCAATTCATATGACACTAAGACCTCTGCTTAACACATAGCGCCATCTGTTGGGAGCTTCCTCGTTGTGTTCATAGATGGCGCTATGTTTAAAGCAGAGGTCTTAGTGGCATACGAATTAAATGGTAAAGTGATCTCTCCATAGTGAAACTAGCTACAGCAGGCCCATTATTTTAAAATTACGCCACAATGTATAGGCATTGGCAGTCTATATAATTCCTAATCTCTGACAGTACTTTCCATAGACCTAGATTCTAGGTCCTAGAACTATGTTGGCAAGTAATATAGTCTTACGTATATTAAACATAAGTAAAATCGGAAAACTATACATTTGTAAATCGTAATCAGGTAGATATGCCCGGTCATAATTGTATGATCTGTATGATCTACAAATTAGTAGGGAACCTCCTCGGTGGGCGAGTCCGACTCGCACTTGTCCGATTTTTAAGTGTTAACTATACCTCTACTTTACTATACTATACTCTCTTTTAGGGTCCCGTACCCGTAGGGTCAAAACGGAACCCTATTGGTGTCGCCCAGACCTCCGTCCGTCCGTCCGTCGTCTGTCATAAAATTTGTTTCGAAGAATTTTTAGACATCCCATTGACCTATGAACTAGAAATTTGGTGACAATGTTCATTATTACGTATATTTTAACAACAAATACTAATATATTGATAAATCATATTTTTGAGGTTGATTCGGAACCCTAAATGTGCGAAGTCCGACTTATAATTGCCAAAAAATGGTATAAAACTAAATTTCATATACTGTACTTGTACCTACAATTACTACTACCTAGTACGTAAACTTGAATCATTTGATTTGGCCGAGTCGCATCAAAGTAAATCGTTTAAAAATCTGTTTTACCGTTCAAACAATATTGTTCAAAATCCATTAGAGATTCAGCACACTAAAGGAACTTTAAGCATTGTGAACACGAGGCCATCCCGTAGGTACTGAGTTGGTAATAATTGATGATGAGCATGCAATACTAGGACGGTCATTAGACGTGATATTAAAGTGGTGCATGACTAAATATAGCGGATGTGAAAAAACAATTGAACGCAATGAGATTTTTAGCTGGGCGTTTCAGAGACCGAGAGACAGCGTTTGTTGTGTACCTTTAGTCGCTTAGGCAGTCCCAGTCTGTGGCATCATTCAAGGATAAGTTGAAAAAGTTGTGGCTCTCCAATGACACGTGATTTAATTGGATACATTTTATATATATTATTTGTATATATATGGATATATATATGTATATATATTATTATGTATTAAATATATATGATTATTATATGTATTGTATTTGGTAGTTTGTAGTATATTAGGTAGTTTGTAGATATATATATATATAGACTTTGTACACGTGTTTGTCTATCTTCTGGTTCCTGTCTCCACTCAATTGCTCAAAGGTTAACTGGAAGAGATCCCTTTTAGGGATAAGTTCGCCTTTGTACCAAAATGTCCTTATTTGTTTGTATTTTTTGTGTTTTTTTTTGTGTACAATAAAGTTATTACATACATACATACATTTAGTTGTAATTTATTGTATTTCTGGGACTTATTGATTGTAATTACAGCCTATAACTAATACTTTTATTAAATAATTATGAATTGTATTGATAGATAAAATTTAAATTTGTATGCCTACCAGCGAAACATAGTGCCACTCTGGACATCTTACACCATCAATCTGTAACCTATGTTTACAAATAAAAAATTACTTACTTACTTTAGTTTGTTCTTTTCGCATACAAACACAAACGAACACGTTTGCGTTTAAACACAATTTGTATGGCAACGCGAACAGCGCCTCTCGTGGTAGGCATATAGTCCCTATTCGTCCCGGTACCGCCACAACATACCGGGAGAGTCAGCCCGATCCAGGTTAGGCCTAGCTAAGTTTCTTACTGGACTCAGCTAGAGTACATAGTTTTAGTGAACCAGCGACAAAACTCCCAGTTACTCGATTCCAGTGACATTCCCCTGGATTTTCTCCCAGGCCACTCACTAACCGTTCCCACTTATCGCTTTATTGAAGCCACAGTCAGGTTTAAAAAAACAACCCTTGTCTCTCCCTCTCTCGACTCTCGGTAGACCATTTTCCCGGCTGACTGTACAGTCAAGTTATCATATATGAAGACATCCAGAGCCCGTACGTCTGTAAAACAACTCGCACGCAAGGGTCGTACCTTGCTACACTGCTGGTCACAGGGGTATAACGAGTATAATCGCTCTATAAAATCGCGCAATGTAGTTAAACTCGGATGCAAGTCTCGTATATTATAAGGGGCCTTAAGAGCTTTTGATCCCACCACACCCATAGCAGGTTCCGACGCTGACTGCCTTTGTCATCGCCTCACAGTCCACAGGCCGTGACATAGTAGATTGTGTCACAAGGGAGCAAAATGACATATTTACGGCGTGGGCGTAACTTGAATCCTGAACGAAGAGAAGGATTATATAATCCTGAGCGTAGTGAGGGATTCAAGAATTAAAGCCCAAGGTGGAAATAATTTTGCTTCCATGTGACACATACTGCTTTTCACATCACCTATTGAGGATAATGAAAGATCTGAAATAACAATGGTTGTGCATTTATTTTATCATAATCGATACTAATAACTTATTACTCGTTACAGAAAAGTGCCACTTTGATCCCTCCTGGCAGGGAAGAAAAGTGCCATTTTGATCCCTCCTAGCAGGGAAGAAAAAGCCCTTATCCGAATAGGTGATGTGAAAAAAGGTTTTTCCTCAGATCAAATAGAGAGAATCACCCGTCTAACAATTTAACTTTACTAATGCCATTTTGATTACGCGAATTAAGTTTTTTACCCAACGGCAGACGTTATTAAGTAGGCAAGATGAGATAGTGGATTTAATTCAAATGTCAATCACGGATTGCCCAATGATGGTAGAGTTTACCTACATCTTATATCTTTAAACGAGCAATTGACAATATTTCATAATTTCCAAAAGTCTTAATTCGAAAACCATTTCGGTAAAAACGTGTGAAGTACACAAAAAACATTTTTTTAGTTTTTTTTCCGTTAATTTTGGAAAAAATCGCAAATTACTGTAAACCGAAAGTTGACGTCATCTTCCTCGCTGTATTCAGGGAGACCTTATTACAGAGTACAGACAATCGCTGCTCTGGAGTGGCTCTGGATTCTTCTTGGGAAGATGACGTCATATTTTACTTACGCCCTTTTGGAATGACCTACTTTTCAACGTGTTTTTTTTGTATGAAATAATGAGTTAAAGTGAAAAAGAAAAAATACGGGTGGCTTAAATTTTTACCTATTTTCTAACTAGTTCATAAAATAAAGTAGTTAAAAATATGAAATGTTGTCAATTCTTGTATATTTATTTATTTATATATTTATTTCGGGGATCTCGGAAACGGCTCTAACGATTTTGATGAAATTTGGTATGTGGGGGTTTTCGGGGACGAGCAATCGATCTAGCTAGGTCTCATGCAAGGGAAAACGCCGAGCAAAGCTCGGTCGCCCAGATATTAAATTATAAAATGAAATTTTCATTAGAAAAATTCATAGCTGATTCCAATACGGTAACTTTTATCTACCGAGCGCGGGTGAGCCATGCTTGTGTGTTGAGTGTTGTGTGTGCTATACATGCACATTGTCTATGTGTGCGTCAGCGTAGGAGCTATGAGTTCACGTTGTCTATGTGTTTGTATATGTCACAACTACAACTATGGCCAACTCGCGCTCGTGAGACAAGAGTATTATTTCACTTCTCATGCTCGTAAAGTTCGACTTTAAGTCGCTTTTTAAACTCTAGTGCATAAAGTAAAATCTTCGTCGAGGAACTCGAAGACCAAGGCAATCGGTCCAACAGCCACACGATCAACCCCGTGCGCCGCGCCCGCAGCCTGCCAGTGCGCGCGCGCCAGCCCGCGCGAACATCGAACGAGGTTAACGACCTCACGAGTGTAAATGTGATGACATAACCTTAATTAAATCATTTGTTAATTTCCTCGCAACTGACGTGAAAAGTAGAGCGTATAACTCGTCCGTAAAACCCATTTTACACTTGATTTTATGATTAAACGTCTCGTGTAAAATGGTGCATTTTATGCAGTTGTTGTACAATCTACTATTTTTTTAATTATTATTATTATTTATTTACTATGTGGCCGCGAAGAAATTCAAAGTTGTATGTGAAGTCCCCAACCCGCTCTGGGCCAGCGTGGGGATTACTGCCCAATCCATCTCATTTATGAGAGGAGGCCTGTGCCCAGCAGTGGGACGTATAATATAGGCTGATGATGATGATGACTATGTGGCCCTTGGCTGCTAAAAGGTTGCCGACCCCTGCTATAGACGATGTAACTACAAGTGCATAAATGCCCCATTTACTCAATTAAAACCATGAAAGGGCCTGCTTCTCTTAAAGTTCAATTCCATTGTACACCGATCATTACAAATTTGTCCCTACAGATGAGATGACTTACGCCACGACTTCGAGCGGCGATGGCGGCGGGAGCGTTTCTAATACATTGCATGTGATCCCAAATAACCGCAGTGGGTTGCGCGACTCGACCGCGCAATGAACAGATAAAACGCTTGCCGCGTCGCAAGTTATGTCAACTCCAAGGGACGAATCCAAAAGGCCCAATGACCGCCTATTTTCCAATCTTTATATGTCATTGTACATCATTGATTTTACCAGACTTTGTTCTGTAGGTCTTTGAATGGTTGTCTATTGTTAACTTTTTTCTATTATACCTGAATAGGGTAATTGAGTTGAAGGAAGTAAGCAATTGGAAGTAGGCAGTGGCGATCTTAGCGGCCACGCTACGTCTATTATGAAAGTGGTTAAGAAATGATTTTAAGTATACAATCACGACTGAAAGTGCAAATAGAATCATAACAAAGTAATATTTATAATATCCACACATACAATAGTTTACTGTTTCCTAACCGATTTAGAAAGTCTGGAGAGTGATAACATCATAGTCATAATGCTATTTGGCAATAAGCCCGCCATTTTTGTACAATTCTGTGTATTTTGTGCAATAAAGTTTAAATAAATAAAATAATAGTAAATTTCTTATATAGAGCGGTAAAATAATAACCCGGTAAAATAAGACATGTTTTTTCATCAAAGTTATGTATTACAGGTTAGCAGTGGCGGAGCGTCCATACAACTCGATTCCCACCGGCTTGCCTAATTTTCAGCCAGTTCAGTTCTTTCACTACGACTCCCGAAGAATAAGAAAGGTAAATTTCTTCCGGCTTCCCCAAGAATATTTTTGACGCGCCGCCACTGCAGGTTAGTGCAGAATTTATTAAGCTTCAATGTTGCCCTTGACCATGTTTTAATAGGGTACGTAGATTTCGCGAGACGTAGAAAATCTTACGGATGGAGTACGTTTACCAAGATAGTGGTGGCTCTAGAAGCTCCTGGCGTGGGGACTTTTGGGAGACGAAAACAAGGCCTTCAATGAACATTCGTGCCAAATGTCATCAAAGTTACCGAGATTTCGAGGTTGTGCATATCTCGAATGGGTTAAAATAAGGAATGTCTGAGACCGCAGATATTTGGCGCCCGCGAGCCAAAGGTATCAATATCAACTTGTAACTAACAACTCGATCAAAAATATGTCCCATAGCTCTTATGTAGGTTTAAACTAATATATATATAAGAGGAATCATTCGATACATATTTTTGAACTTGACTATATTGACTTGAGTATGACTGTACTTGAGTATGACTCTACTCGTCTTAGTTTTCGTTAAGTTCATTTTCGTTACACGAAATATGCTGTCAAATGTAAGAGCGAGCGAGCGCTTTTCCATTTTACACCAAGTTATTACAAGAAATCTTGGCATAGGTACCAACGAGGAAGACAACCATTAGCCTATTAAAAATTCAATTAACAAACAAGAACAACAAAAAAACATTGCCGTCCAATACCACTGCACGTATCGCAATATTGCAGAAAAAAGGTAAAAGAAAATCAATCTCGGATGATGTAAGATGAATGAGCAATCAGTGTTCGTTTGTTGACCTTGGCAGACGCATAAAAAAGAAGCTAGATAGATAGCACTGAGTCTACAAATTGATTGGTGCCATAAAGAAATACTGTGACCTAATAGTATGAGAGCCGGCCGTAGTTAGAGTGCGATCGTTTGTAACCAAAAACGAAAAAAAAGTAACGTTTCAGGGCACCAGATAAAATTATCCGTCGGTTAAAATTATGAGTGTCTTTTTCTGAAGTCAAAAAAGACAGAGCTAACATTTATCTGTATAACAGTACCTAATATAGATGTAGTTAGTGCCATAGAAAAGAGAGACAAAATCGATTTACTAGACTAGATACCGCGAGACTTAACTAAGCCACAATTTTACCAAAACTTAATAAAGTAAGAATACTTAACGTCAAAAATCGTTAAGCCAAGTTGGAGGCCTTCGGGCGGCTTGAGAACTTCTAACAGTCAAGTTGCCCACTCACTTGACAAAGCCTAATCCCAATAAGGTCTAGTTTCCCCTTGGGGTTGGAAGGTCAGATGGCAGTCGCTTTCGTAAAAACTAGTGCCTACGCCAAATCTTGGGATTAGGTAGCGGACCCCAGGCATCCTTCAGGATGCAACTGTACTGGGATAACGCTAGGAGGATGACTTAACGTCAAAATTGCATTATTGGATTTTGTTATTAGCTTAGTTCTATTTTTACTTATGTACCGTAGTCTGGAATTTGTAATAAATAAAAACATTCATATATCATATACATCTAGGATAAAACCCTTTTCATTTGATCAAATATTAAACGACTTTGCCGAAACGGAGCTCGACCCTCGGCCTAAAACCGCAAGTACCCAGGTCACGTTGAGGTATGCAATAAAATACATGAGCTATAGCACTAGGCTGCGTTTTCAGGCCGCGCATACTAATATAGTGACGCGGATACTAAATCCAATACCTACAGATTGTACCTATTTATCTATTGCGGTTGAATCTAGACAGGTACAATCAGCGTCAAAAGTAACTATAGAATACATACTAGAGCACTTGTACCTTTTTAAAATTTTTTATTGACCAGGAGCGGCCCACGGCCCCCACAGGGGGTTCAACGAAAGCCGGCAAACATGGTACACAGAACACAGAACCGTTTAAGGACTGGTGTCGGCAACTGTGCGTGTCTCTGGCACAAGTGGGGGTGGAGCGAGTCCGCGGCGTGCGAGTGTGGAGATCCGGAACAGACAATACACCATATGGTATTTGAATGTCCCATCACCAAATACAATGGACCAGCTGAAGATTTCAAAAATCTAACAAAAGATGCGAGTTCATATCTGCGGAATTGTAAATTTTAACCTTTTAATATATATTTAACCAGTGTATAACCGCCATACGATAAATAAATAATTGACCTAGCCAACAGCACTTAATACCTTGTAATACTAAGTATCACATCGGAGATAACCATCTGATACGGCAGCTGTCAACCGGCAGAAAATATTCCTGCATGACCAATTAGTTTTCTAATCACGTATTGAGTCTGAAGCTTTTCCCACTGAATTGACTCACGGTTCACGGCTGTTACGATCAACAACCCCTTTTGGCTCATTTTGGTTGATCTCTTAGTATAGTGCGCGCCATCCACGAAGGCGCGCCCCTCCACAGCCCAAGCCGTACAACTGCGCACAGATTAGTATGAAATTCGCTGTGGAGGGGCGCGTCGTCGTGGATGGCGCGCACTATAGTGTATCAGGCCTGTTCAGGGAATATATCGATTCGGTAAACCACGCCCCCCGTGAAAGAGACACGCTTATGTCTTTTGCGCACGGCAAAACGGGATACAACACTCTTCGGGAATGACATTTTTAGACAAATCTCGATAAATAACTGACTGTGTGCAACTTCATAAAATTTCCTCTTGACAGAGTTTAGATGTGGTAAAATGTGGTATATAACTTATTTGTGTCGTTAGTAAAAAAAATTAAAATAAAGACTCAACTTTGTATTTTTTTTCTATCGAGAAAATTTGAAGCCATATTGTTTCGGCTTTTGTCAAAAACACAATCACATAGTCAAGAATAATATATCTGAAAATCAATCCCTATTGTTTCCTCGTCTGGGCAGAACAGCGTTTCAAAGAACACGATATTTCTCATTGTAGCGCTCCGTGGTGTCTAGATACCCTATCGCACTAGGAACGAAAGGGCACGTGCTATGCGGCGATCATTTATCATAACTTTCAGAAGAGTGGTTTCTTGTCGGTGTAGTTGTGTCCATCTGACTCTATCTATTAGGGCCGCCTCCTTGATCCCCCCTGGAGACCACCAATCCGTCCAATCTCTCTCTCAACGTCGCTGATGACGCAACCAAACCAAAGAAAATTAACTTTACCGCGTCTCATCGGTGGTTATCCGGCTCGAAGGACCAACATGATAACTAGTGGTTTAATGTAGATATGTGGACTGTATAGGATGTTAATGGATGATAGAAACACTTGTTTACCAAGAATATTATATTACAAAATACAAGTACTACAAAAGTAGACCAGGCGAACGTGACCAAGACACTGACAACTCACTTCATGTAAAAAAGACTACTGACATTAGATTTAAAATAAAGGGTAAAAGGGGGGGACACCAGCCAGTCACCAACAATCCCTTTACACGATAATTTTTAGGGTTCCGTACCCAAAGGGTAAAACAGGATCCTATTACTAAGACTCCGCTGTCCGTCGAACAGTAGGCGGAGTAGGCGTATAGTTGTCCACCGGATTCCGCTTTCCGCGACAAACTGTGTCCGTTTGTGGCCGATTTACACGGTCCGCCGCGGCGACAATCATGCGACAGACAACTAGTGCGAAGTTTGTTCACTTTGCACATTAAACCGCCTACGTAGTCGTGTCGGAAGTTTCCCCTGGATTTTCTTCAGGGCACTCTTCAACCGTGTACTCCTGTCGCTTTATTGTGCCCGGCAAGCCAGTCATGTACAAAAAAACCGGCCAAGTACGAGTCGGGCTCTGCACATTTAGGGTTCCGAACCAACCGAATTTTTAATAGGAAAAATAAGGTAATTTAAATTTAAAAAAATGTGGAATATTAATATATTAGTATTTCAAGTTCATAGGTCAATGGGAAGGCAAAAAATTCTTCGGAACAAATTTTGTGACAGCCGACGGAATGACGGACGCCTGGGCGACACCAATAGGGTTCCGTTTTGACCCTTCTGGTACGGAACCCTAAAAAGACAGGAAGTAACTTCGTTTTCAGTGCACGGCACTAACTCCACGGCCCATTCCTTGTGCAATAAGTATCGAGTGCACCTTCCCAAGCCACCGCGCACTTCTTTAGCTTTATTGGGCCAGGCCTATACAGCCACAGTCCGGTTAGGCCTTGGTCGTTCTGACCCGTCGGCCGCGACAGGCAGCGGCGCGCCGCACGCGGCGTCTGAATGGTATGTTCGACAATGTATGGGAGCGGTCGTTCTCGCCCGCCGCGTGCGACTTCCCTCCGCCGCCCGCGACTGCCGGACGCTGCACGCGGCGTCTTTAGTCATTTTGAAGCATTGCGGCGGGTGGACGCTAGCGTTCAGTATGGATTTTACCAAAGAGAAAGACGATTTTTTGATTGAGTTAGTAAAGTACAAGAGTATTTGGTACGATGTACAAGACAAAAACTTTAAAAACAGCATTTTTAAACATAAACTGTGGGAAAGTATTAGTAAAAAATTTTTTTGGATAATACATTATTAATAAATCCTTATCCTCTTCTTCCTGAAGCAATAAATATGCTAGTGTTTTTTCCATTTCGCGTACACATGTCTCTTCGCGTACACAAAACCTCGGAATCTGCCGCCGTTTTGGCCGCCGCGGTTACGTTCCAGAACGACCACACAGCCGCTGTCCGCGGCGTCCAGCGTCTGCCGCCAGACGCTGGACGTTGCCGGCGGCGGTGTCAGAACGACCGAGGTCTTAAAAAAAAAGACATGAAGTAACTTTGTTTTCAGAGCGCGGCCCTCAGATAGTGCATCTCTGAAGCACGGCCCATCCCTTGTGCAATAAGTATCGAGTGCAACTTTTCTTTTATCGAGTGCACCATCTGCGCACACAGCGTCTGCGCACATAACGGTGCCAGCTGAACTAACGAACGTCTTATTTACGAGTTGCGTAACTCATTGTGAGAGACACGGACAGCTTCTAATTATGTACCCGGGAGAGTAGCGGTGCGGAAATTTAGCTCATTTTACATTACAGCTAAGTTTCCGGACACCTTATCTTAGCTTAACCTTTTTTTTTAATACAACAACGCTGACAAACAAGAGCACGGTCCACCTGATGATAAGCGGACACCGCAGCCTATAGACGCCCGAAATTCTAAAGCGCGTTGCCGACCCTTTATAAAAATTTCGGCGTCACTGTGTTGACAGCAGAGGGGACAAATATCGTTCTCTCACTCTGAAAACAGTGCATCCTAGGGAGCTCTGTCAACCAATCTAATCCGGGATCGGCAATGAGGGCTACCGTTTTTGCGCTCACCAGTTGGCGCCACTGCGCTCTCAGTCCAGCTGTCAAAATTTGTTATTGGTTGTTATGTGCGTAAAAACTAAATTTACGTTGCAATTGTTAAAAGCGCACCGTCAATATTTTTGTCGAATATCCCGTATTGTAGCGCAGTCCCGTTTTATTCGGAAAAAAGTATGATATAAGTTTACGAGCGATAAAATTGTCGCAAAACACTGAAATTCGTTGACCCGCAACTCATATTTGCCATTATCAATCTCAGATATTGCAAAATAGTCACCATATTAATCTAATTAGAAATAAACCCGCGTAACCCGCCCACAAACTATGAAATTTGACATTTCGGAGGACTGACGTCACACTAGCGCCTCTAGCGGCGAATCCATACGCGGTAGCCCTCAATGCGTCCACATTTCTGACACGTGAACTGAGGATCCGTGTCACCAGCATACTCTTTAGCGCGCTTGTGGGCTAAATCTTGGAACCAGGTGTTAACGTGGATTTAGCGGCCTTTTGCGATAGAGTTTCTCCACTCATCGCGATTTCAAATCATGTCGCGTTTCAAATTTATAAGGCCTCTTAAACTAACGTACGTACGACAACCCTACCGGGCCTCTATTTGCAAATATTTAAAAAAAAGTCGCCAACAATGCCTCGCCAAATTCCCCGGTAGATGTTTAAGCAAACAAATGCCGGTTTTAAGCACTCCTGCGCCGGTGGCTCGGCCATTAGGCCTTGTGTTTGACTTATCATTAGTGATTACTTGACTGTCCTTGGTTACCGAGTACAGTCAGCGACGAACTTAACTACGCAAAATGAATCTCTTATTCGATTACAGTACTTTTCTCACGAGCGCGTATTGGCCATAGTTGTAATTGTGACACATACGAACACATAGACAACGTGAACTCAAAGCTGATACTCTGACGCACACATAGACGATGTGCATGTGTAGCTCAAAACACAACCATGACTAACCCGCGCATTCTCGCAGTCTACAGCTCAAAAAGCCACTAAGTTATAGTCATATTCGAATGAAGCCGATCAACCTAGATGGCTAGATGGCATAAGGACTCAGTATTTAAATCTCAAAAGAGGTGCATCCGAGCTATGTGTGGATTGAAAATTACAGATAGTTGTATTCCATATTTTAAGTCACTTAAAATCTTAAATTTTCCCTGTCTGTACATTTTAGAAACAGCTATTTTTGTAAAATGTAATCCCAACCTATACACTACAGTTGCCAACACACGAAGGCTCCCCACAAGAACACAGTACGTGAATATGTTACGTAACAAAACATGTAACACTGCTCTTCTAAGGAAGAGCATACTGGGGATGGCACCACAAATATATAATAAAATTCCAACCTCCATAAAGAACTTACCAATTGGATTATTTAAGAAGAAGTTAACATTATTTTTAATTGACAAATGCTATTATAATATTCCACAATTTTTAAATGACACTGATGTAATATAAATATAAATATATATATATATATATATATATATATTTTATTGAAATTGTTGTACCTACTCTCATTTCGTTTTGACATTAATATTATAATTTTAAATTATATCTCTGTTGACATTGTTTTAAAATTATATTGATCGTATTATCTATTAATAACTATTGACATTATATCTCTGTTGACGTTGTTCTAAAATTATATAAATCGTATTAGTATCTATGCATGAAAATGAAAATCTATATTACCACATAAAAATATTTGTACGCCACCTGGCATAACATAGAGTTCGCTGCATGCTTAAGTCTTAAGATCTTTACATTGTACCTATGTTAAACAAATAAATAAATTCTGATTCTGATTCTGATTCTGATTACATAGATGCTGGCCAAGAGCAATCTCATTATTAATTTTAAAAAAAATCAACTGGAGCGTACAGATGTAGTGCAAAATGATTTTCCTTCGTACTTTATCGGAAACGTTCGTATTTATCGTGCTCTCTCAATCAGCTTCAGTACCCATCTTACCTCTACAGCCGTAGGGGTAACTTTGACACTTTGAAGTTCCATAATAATGGATACCTATGAAAACGTCACTCATTTAATACAATCATTGATTGACAGTTCGGGCGCCATCGTATTCCGATTGAGATCCGAGTTTTCCCGAAAGAAAATCATTTTGCAATACATCTGTAAACACTTAGAGTATTCCAGTGTTGAAACCAACCCGCTCGGTTTCCCCTACATTTTCCACAGGCCACTCCAACCACGCATTCCTATCGATTTATTGGGCCAGGCCTAAAAAGCCACAGCCAAGTTAGAAATAATCTTATTTTGTCAGTGCGTAGATAATTCCGACGTAGACTGTACTGCTGGTTCCAATTCACCCGTCGTGTGCTCGATAGCACTTGAAATACAATCGTTGTAGGACTGAATGTGATTAAGTTTCCGTTACGGCTTTAACATTTTTTCTATTAGTATGACGTCAATAGATAGTCTACTTAAGGCCTTATTTACACATGCACGAGAATTAACAACTGTCTGTGGATGCGACATTGACAATTTTGACATCGACACATTCGATAGTTGTCAGATGTGGGGGCTATCTTGTCAAGTGAAGTAACTGGGTTAAAATCTTTCGGATATCTCCGTCTCTATCTCATTTGCTTCGAGCGATAGAGAAAGAAACACGAATTTCGATCTTCGGCTGGTCAGGATAGACCCCAGAAATTTGTCACTGTCACTGTCGCAGGTGACACAGATACAGTATACTTTTTACTTATAATTCAATATTTGACCAGAGTGCTGATCTTATTCATCCCAAATACGTACATACGCCCTTTTAGAACGCGGCAGTTTTTGATTAATAAAATAAGGGGGATTTAATGAAAATATTCTGAAAAGAAAAAATACATATCTCCTAACTTTTTGAGTACTATTAAATACCTAAATAAAATTAAGAGGTTAGAAAAATGAAATGTTGTCAATTATTAAATCAATCATTTCGAAGCTTGATGAAAACCTAATTTATTAACATTATTTAGACGCGACTGACTTACAATGAACACTTCTGTTCCGATTATAAAAAATATACATTTGCAATCGATTTGAATATCGTTTGGGGAATACGAGTAGCCGACGAATCGATAAAAGCACGCCGAATGATTTGTATTCAATGCGCTAGTACGGTAATCCTGTGGGTGGTTACACTGTCTTGCATAGAATTTAGTATTTTTCGCATGTTCCGTGCGCTAGACTGTTTTTTTTTTTACAAGAGTAATGTGCGCCACACAGCCAGTGAACAACGCATTTTTTTTTAAATTGATAAAGACGTTTGTATGACATTACATTGACAAACAATGACACGAAACATTGACAAACAATTAAAAAACAATATTAACTTACACAAAAACAATACAATCTTACTACTACTCACATTATGACATCGCTTGATGAAATTATATATTTAGTGATGTAACAGTGGTCATTTGCTAATCAATAATCATACCTGAACACATTATAGAGGATTTATGATATGGATCAATAATGGATAAACTATATTACATTAGCGTTAAAGTAAATAGACTATATACAATGGAATAAGAGCACATTTCAGTGTCAAACTAAAGTTATTATACTGAACGTACGTACATGTATTAATCGGCCTGTACCCTGGCCATGACAGGCCCAATCAGCTACTTTTTGCGATGTGTCAAAACCATTAGATGTTTAAATAAAAAAATAGTTATGTTTTAATCTGACTTCATGTTTAAGGTTACGTTTTTGAACACCCAAATGATTTTATGCGAAATAGCTATTACGAAAACCGTTAACTGTTATGAAGTTTAGATATCTTGTCAATTAAGTGGCTCCATGTTTAAGGTTCAATTTTTGAATAGCCATTACTGCGGCAAGCATTTTGATTCATTCTTATCATCAATGCAATGACACGCAGATAAGAGATAACGTATCCAGCTCACAGCAGCAGTAGTATCATTAAGAGATATACCTATCGCTTATGATTTGTTTTTTATGTCATATCGAATCGAGCCTATTAACTGTAAGACACACTTGACAAGCCAACCCTAACTTTTTTTTTATATACCACGTCGGTGGCAAACAAGCGTGCGGCCCGCCTGATGGTAAGCGGTCACCGCAGCCTATTACTTCCCGGCCTTATACGTATATGTATATATGTAGTAATGTATTGTACACGAATTGACAGCCGTACCATCCAAACTTATCGCAGTCGAATAATAAAAAATCAAGCGTAACAAATCGACACGGCATGGGTCTTCTATCTAATGTCTTACACCGAGTCCTTGATACTAGTCTAGACGATTTGCAATTTACAGATTTCGCGGCCAAGAATTACAATGCGGCCATGGTTCAATGGTCCTGACAACGTACTGGCCAACTCTTTTTTCCAACAGCTCAGGACTCGTCCGCGATTAAAATTTTCAACGCACGATACCGTGACGTATTTATGCAACGATGCAAAAACATTCCCAAATCGAATTTTGATGCAAATTAACGCGCTGCGTTAGAAATAAAACCGGCCAAGTGCGAGTCAAAGTTCGCACATTTAGGGTTCCGAACCACCAACCAAGTTTTCACGATCCCTTAAGCTGTATGAGAGAGCCCTCCTTAAAATATTTCAAAATAAGTTTTGACACCAATATGCTTAGGTATACTGTGAAACAGTTTAAGACTGTAGCTCCAAACGTTTGGCTGTAAACATGTGTGACAGACGACGGACGGACGCGTGAGTGACAGCAATAGGGTTCCGTTTCGACCCTTCGGGTACGAAACCCTAAAAAGATGTGTAGAAATGTCTTTATGTCACACCTGGCCATAAAGCGGAAATTACCGCACGCTCCGCGCGCGGGAAATCCCACTTCCTGGCCAGGGGGTGACATAAAATTTTGTACTTAACACGGGCGGTAATAAAGGAAGCCTCAGATCGCATATTTATCGCCCTTGCCTTCGACTCGGGCGTCAAATACCTGCGATCTGAGACATTCTTTGTTTTACCGCCCTTGTTAAGTAATGTACTATTACGATGCTTGCACGCGAACGCGTAAAAAACGTGAACACAGGGAATTCATGGCTCCAGTATTTTACGAAATACTTAAAACACAGTCTACGCCATTAGACAAATTGCACGAAAAACATTAATATCAATTAGCCAGTAAGCGTATTTAGATAGCTGGAAGCTATTCAAAAGACCAGACAACATTTGCAGAGTAACATAAAATAGCCGCTGATAAAAAACCACGATACACCTACAGATAATGTATTTGCTAATCGGAATTGTTATTGAGTTTTTTCGCAGGGACACACACTAAAGTCTAGACTGGGCGGTCATTGGCAGGGGATGATAAGTAATTTTTGCTCGCCAGTTTAGAATGCATTTTTTACCTTTTTTATCAGTGCATATTCTTTGGTAGTTTTTAAACGGACGCTGCTCTTTTACAATCTAGATCTGTCTCAGATTGTCTCCCGATTCGAGGCCCGGTCACGTTTAGCCGTCATTGTGTACTGCTCTTGTAATTTCGAGAACATCTGATTGGTATTTCTCATTAATTATAATCTAAATTATTTTTTACTAAAGCCTCTATCGCTAATCTTATATTTGTTGGCGATTTGTAATAATACTTATTACGAGCAGTAGTTAGAAATACGGCCAGTTGCGATGCTAGCTAGAGATATGGCGGCCGGCGCTGGTAGCAATCTCGTTTTTTATGTTCGATTCGACAAAGCATTCGTCCCTTTCGCACGATAACAGGAGCGACGAAGACAGGAACATGTACAGTATAATTTAATAGTTCCTACGTGTAGGTTTTCTATTGAACAAAATTGATGTTTGACAGCTAGGAAACCCAGTATCACGTGTTCTGTTGTCTGGTTAGATTTTATTTAACCTGACTGTGCCTTTATTGCCAAGAGTGCGCGGTTGGAGAGTGGCCTGCGGAAAATCCAGGGTAAACCTCCAACACGAGCACGCGGGCGGATTACAAACTTGAGAGTAAGAATTGCCATAGTAAATCGTTTACGCAGTCGCTAGCGAATACCGTAATGCAAACATTGCAAACTCATGGTAAGGGTACTGTATGACTGGTTAACTCTAAGGCTGGAAACGGTGCTCGACCGACCGTAGGGCGTAGCTATCGCTGTACGAATGCATACGTGCGTTCAGAGCGATGCTCAACGTCAGCCGACCGACCATACGCGCTGACCGTCGGTCGTGCTCTGTTTCCAGCTATAGACTTGCATAGATATGTCTACGCGGACCGACGGTCGGCGCGTAGGGTCGGCCAGGTATGAAAGCATACGTGTGTTCAGAGCTATGCTCACCGTGAGCCGACCGACCATACGCGCTGACCGTCGGTCGTGCTCTGTTTCCAGCCATAGACTTGCATAGATAATATAGATATATCTACGTCGGTCGGCGCCCGACCGACGGTACGCGCTGACCGTCGGTCGAGCACTGTTTCCAGCCTAAGAGCGGCTCATTACCAGCAGCGGGCAATTGCAGGCTGAACATGATGATGATGCTGTCATAGAAAATGTAGATGGCCTAGGCGGTGATATCGCCAGATTTTAAAATCACTTTCGAATTGCGCCCAGTTTTAATCTATTCGATCTAACGACATATCGAAACTGAAATCGAACAGAGCCACCATTCGAAACCTAGTATGCTAATAATGACGTCCCGAGTGTTATCTGATATGTATGAGTTTTAAATTACCAACGCATTGACGGGTGACAACAACACATTTGAAAAATCGATGCCTAACTATTGTTACCTCGAATCTCAGTCAACTGTCAGTTTGAAATTCTGCCTTATATTGAGTGCACAAGGGTTGATTTTGAATGTTACACGTATTACAAAACAATTTAAGGATAGTCAAATTAGAAACGCATTGGTTCGGTTTAACGCCAAAACATTGAAACAGCGTGACTATTGCCTTCCCATCATTAAACAATTTACACGAATGAAGTAATGTACCTAGGTAATATAATAATAGGTACCTAGCAAGTCTGGGAAACATACTCTGTCAACTTATATGTATGTATTATAAGTAAATAATAAATAAAATGTTATTATTATGTTACATTATGTTGTATAAGGTGCTAACAAATAAGGTCCCAACACTTTTAAGGATTCTATTTAAATTAAGAAAACATTTGCGTTCGTAAAATAGGTCATTATGCGTCTGAGGGACATTTTTTTCAAAAGTCACACGTCGGGCTATTTAAATGGGAAATATACTACAATTAACTTTGTAAAGTGTGGTATCATATTATTTGACGTAGAACCTTTTAACCGACTTCTTAAAACGGAGGAATTGTCGAAAAACAGTAAGGGTTATAAAATACTACTCCTCGTTTTTTTTTTCAAGTAAAATAGATTTTTAATCTTTGTCAAGAACCCAATAAACCTCCGTTAGTACAGAACCCCATAAAATATGAATACGTCATCATCGACGCTCGTTAGTCATTGTGGGCCGGTCTGGGTCTAGGTTCATTCGTTTGGCCACCATTGTTCGGTGGTCCGGACAGGAAAAAATGCCTGGAAGTCATTGTCGGCCAATAACATTTGATTGGCTTTTGAATGTACAATTGTAAAAGATGTCTAGGCGTTGCATTTGTGTACCTACAGGTTTGGAACAAACTTACTCATAGCTGAACATTTAATTTGATTTAGGGGCCATTTTTTGGCGTTGTAGTTTTTTTTCCGTTAGAATTGCATGAAAATTGGTAGGTTAGAAGAGCTCCTGATTCTTTTTTGCTTGTTAATATTGGATATACGTAGAATGTCACGAAAAAAAAATCAAAAATTAAAAAAAAATCTCCAGATTCTGGCTAGCAGAAAAATAAGCATCATCATCATCATCATCATTTTCAGCCTGTAATCGCCCACTGCTGAGCATAGGCCTCTCTTCGAGTACGCCACTCGTCCCGGTCTTGAGCCAGACTTAAAATAAGCATACTGAGCAAAAATCATAAGTGTAATGCAAAAGCACAAGCGAATAAAAACTTGCAAAAAGTTTGTATGGAGAGAGATTGCCCACCCCTGCGCCTTAAGAGGAGGGGTAGGGCAAGCTCTCTCCATACAAACTTTGTGCAGGATTTACTTCGTTTGTGTTTGCATTAAAGTTATGATTTTTGGTCAGTATGCTTATTTTTTTGATAGCTATTTCGTGATGTAATTTTTTTTTTTTTAATTTGAATTTTTTCGCATATCTAATATTTACAACCAAAAAAATATTTGTTAGTGCCAAAACCGACGAATAAAACGTGCACAAAGTTTGTATGGGGAAGGCCTGGCCCTACCCTGCGCCTTAAGTAAATTCTATGAATGTATTGCATTTCAACAATTTGAGTTTGGTTTGAATGCATCTGATTGCAACTGCAATACAAACGTTCGCGTTCACAAAATGGGTAGACAGAGCACTGATTCCGATTTCATTCAGTGCCATTTCTACCTTGTTTCTACCAATCAACTATACAAACATCTATTGTATTAGGGCATTTTCATTTTAAAGTGTACACCCCTACTTTTTTTTCGGATCTAGATATTTTTGAGTTTTCTGACTCAGAATCACGAGTAGGTACTATTGATTCAGATAAAGGAAAAAAAGTCCTTGATTTTCCATAAAAAAAAATCTGTGTCTGTTTTGTGACGAGCCGTATAAATACGAGTAAACTGTATGAAAAAAGCTTCACCAAAATGATTTTTTTTGGGGGGACACTTTTTTCTTCACGAAAATGGATAATACCTACTCGTGATTTTGAGTCAAAAAACCCAAAAATTACCGAGATCCGAAAAAAGTAGGAGTGAAAATGCCCATTAATTCTAAAACTCTAAAAATCACGCGGACATTAGTACTCACAAAACCTAAAAAAAACCGGTTTACGATTTCATGAAACACTCCGTAACCTATCACCTCTGGCACTCGTTAATGTACGAACACCGTTTTTTTTTTCTCTATTTTTTTAATTACATTATCCCCGCAAACTTAACATACGCCGGTGGCGAAATTTGGAACTAAAATCTAATACCACCGCCGACGTAACTGGCTATTCTTGAGCCTTATCGCAACGAAACAAAGTCTAAACTGGTCTAACAATAGTGCGTTGCTGATGGTAAATTTTTTACATAGACGCTAGCGCCGCTTGTGGCATCAAAGTTTATTTGGCATCATAAGCAATGCGATGACAGTCGATGCGCGTGATTCGTTGAATCGACTGACAAGCTAATGCACGCCAAATGGCCACTTTTGAAAAAAAAGAGATAAGAAGCTTTTTTATTCAAGTCATATTGTTAATGTTGAGTGCTGCTGATATGAACAAATATCCAAATGTCAGACTAACCTTAAATATCGCGTATAGTACAGTACTTTCACCTCACGAGCGCGGGTGAGCCATAGTTGTAGTTATGACACATACGAACACATAGACAACGTGAACTCATACCTCCTACGCTGACGCACACATAGACAATGTGCATGTATAGCCCAACACACAACCATGGCGCACCCGCGCTCGTGTGATAAAAGTACTCTTAACACCAAAATCCTTGCTCATTACGTTATCTCATTAATATTTTTTTTCTATAGAATCTGCTGCCTAATTCCTTATCTAACCTTGATTCTACATTCTACATGTCGCAGTATTAACTTACTAACGATGAACAAAGTTGACTATAGATGTGTATAATCGAATATTAAAACACAACGACAAAACAACAGTCAATAAATGCCATCCAAATAGGCAATAATATGCACACTAAATAAATATTCACCTGAAACCCAGAATTAACGCAATAAAACTGGCCAAACTAGCTAGAAAAACTCTAGAATTCATCAATTTATTATTTTAGGTCGTTGTCACCGTGAGTGATGTCAGACAGACAGACAAACGACGGGGAAAAAATTAACATAAAAACACACAATGCTATTGTATCTTTAATGTAATGTACGTTGAATAAAAAGATGCAAAATTTTTGGTAGTTTAGAAAAAGTCAACAGGATTTGCATATGGTCGAGACTGAATTGGATGAGGCATTATTTTTTGTGGAAGCGTTTTATGGGCTTTAGTTTTCATGTTTTGAACATTAAGTTCGGGTTCAGTTAAGTGTAGGTACAGTCAGCCCATGAAAATGTTGAGCATACTTAGAACCTTGTCACATCGAAATCTAAGAAATATTTAGACTGAAACGTCATAAAATTTGAAACCTCTTTAATTTGACAAAGAACTAAAGTGCTCAACATTTTCGTTGGCCCACTGTACAGTGCAGTAAAATTACGGATTTATATTATAAGGCTGGGTTGCACCAAACCGTCTGTCACCAAATCGTAAGCGGTGTTCGTCAAATCTGATTGCATGGAAAGTTTGACAAGTTTCTATGGGATGACAGCTGCCGGCGCCATATTTGACGATGACCGGTCTGTGTTCGTACGTTGGTGCAACTGGCACTAAGACTTTTATCTCAGGAGCGCGGTTTGGCCATAGTTGTAGTTGTGACACATGAACACATAGACAACGTGAACTCATACGCCTTCGCCGACTGCCGCACTGATTTGGAAGCTATTTTTTATTTATCTATAGGTAGATTTTCGTTTTTTTATTGCATTCCTTTGTTTATTTTAAGTTGTTGAAAGAAATAAACGATTAACGATGAAAAAAACCTGCCAGTGTCAAGATATACTGGTGAGCGGTGAAGCGATACGAAACATTTGCGTACAGCATAGCTTGTTGCCTTCGATCGCAACGTGTAAAGTTACAATAGTAGAGAGGCCAAGTTGAAAAAGCGCAATTTCCGTAGGACTGAATAGGTTTATACCGACAAGTGGTATCGTTGGAATCGGCATGCTCTATTGATTATCAAAACGCATGTTGTCGGTTTCTAAAGTAGTGGAGTGAGTGTTTATGACGTCATAAATTTTATGTATGAAAAATAATAATTTTTTCGTCAAAAACCTATCGAGCGGGGTATCAAATGAAAGGGCTTCATGAGCTGATTCCAAAAATATACCACACATTTAGATTTCGGCGATTGGTGTCGTAAAAAATAAAATTCTTTTTCAAAACACACCATGTTTGGGCTCTTCCTAACAGGAGATGCTGGAATGAATTTTTCTTAAATTTATGCTGAACGACTCACTGTATCCTTAATTTCTAAACGCAATGAAAGGAGTTCGGAAAAAATCACTATACGTGAACTGCAATCAGGTCTACAAAATGCTAGTTTTGCTGCTTTAAAATCATGAAATAAATGGTAGGCATTCATATTTTCCGGCCGGTATAAACCTTTTCAGTCCTACGAAAATCGTAAATAAGGCACTTTCGACGAATTGGCCTCTCTACTACAAAGGCGTTGTAACACAAGACAATGTGACAGAAGCACCGACAGTCAGCGGAAATCGGAACTGTTCAGCTAATCAGCAGTTTAGCGCACGGTTGCGTCAGTCGGCAGCCATTACAGCACTTAACCCATTAAGGTACTACATTAAGATTGTGTTTTGTTTCTAGTATAAGCTTTTTCGAAACAAAACACAAACGAACGCGTTTGCGTTTAGTCTCAATTTGTATGGCAAAAAATAGTTACCACAAAAGGCCACCAGAGGCGCTGCTCGCTTCGCAATAAAAATTCAGACTAAACGCAAATGATGTCCCATAGCTCTTATGTCGGTGAATTAAGGTTTTGGTACATATTTATGAGAGGATTCATTCGATACATATTTTTGCACTTGACTGTACACCCTTTACTGCATGACGTATAAAATTATTTATTTATTTGAACCTCGGTCTGTATCAATTCATACAAAACCATATTAATATTATAAATGCGAAAGTGTGTCTGTCTGTTCCTTCTTCACGCTGAAACCACTGCTAGTAAGGTCATATATCTGCCATATATCTTTTAAGACGATATTATTATTATTTTTTCAAAAATACTATAAGGTTCCAGACACATGTCCACGGTACGGCACCGGGCACCGTCTACGGCCTTTGTTCTTTGTACTTACGTGGCCGCGTACGGCGCTCAAGTATTGAAATAACAACGCGGTGTGTGTAGTTTTAAACAATATTTGTCCACTATTGTATATTTAGTATAACGACACTGTATCGAAAAAAAATCTCGCCAATGCCAATTGTTTTCTGTGTCAATTATCGTCTTCCGAGCTATTATCGAACGGGTGACGACTATGATGTGTTAATTCTGTTATTAAACAACAGTAAAGAATAAGCAAAAATATTAGATTCAGTAGGCGCTACACTGAGAAATTTGGAGACTTTGAAACGCTGTCCTGCCCACTGCCCAGACTAGCAAACAGTAGGGGCTGATTTACAGATATATGATTCTTGACTATATGATTGTAGTACTGACAATAGCGAAACATGATTGCTTAAAATTTTCTCGATAGAAAATAAATCCAAAGTTGAGTCTATATTTTCCTTTTTTTCCTCAGCCTACTAAAACAACGCATTATTAAAAGACACGACTAAGTTAATATGATGGTATTTTACCTCATCTAGGTACTGACAAGAGGAAATTTAATAAACCTGCACACAGTCAGATATTTAACGAGATTTGTCTAAAAAGCCATTCTCGGAGAGGGTTGCATCCCCTTTTGTCGTGAGCGAAAAACAAAGGGTGTCTCTTTCAATCGATATATCGCCTTAAACGACATCGCTCCGCCATTTTGAAAATTTTCAAATACTACAGTACTTTTATATCTCACGAGCGCGGGTTGGCCATTGTTGTAATTGTGACACATACGAACACATAGACAACGTGAACTCATAGCTCATACGCTGACGCGCACATAGACAATGTCCATGTATAGCTCAACACACAACCACAAATAATACCATAATACTAATAAACAAAACTCACAAAAATGCTTGGAAAACAGTTTAAAATAAATAAAGATGAAAAAAGCCCGCAGTTTAACCATACGTTCGTTTCGTTTTGACGGCCGCTTTAGCTTAGTTGGTAGTGACCCTGCCTACGAAGCTGGAGGTCCCGGGTTCGAATCCCGGCCGGGGCATTTATTTGTGTGATGAGCACGAATATTTGTTCTTGGGTCTTGGATGTTTTCTATGTATTTAAGTATTTATTTATCTATATAAGTATGTATATCGTCGCTTAGTACCCATAGTACAAGCTTTGCTTAGTTTGGGACTAGGTTGATTTGTGTAAGATTGTCCACAAAATATTTATTTATTTATTTATTTATAGAAAATTGTGACATCATCAGTTCATTCATTGATCCTATGGCAATTATTTCGAACCGTGAGATCTTCGAGAAGACAGTACGGTTGTCAGTTTTGTTGCATTTTTAGCAGCACCCAGGGGTCACGTGGTCACGGTCACGGGGTCCCGTGTAGGGTACCGGTGGGTACTCCATAATACGGTCTTGGTGCAACTTCGGCCCCCCTTTGTCAAGTGGGTGGGCAACTTGACTGTTAGAAGTTCTCAAGCCGCCCGAAGGCCTCCAACTTGGCTTAACGACTGCTGTCATACACAGCAGCCGGGATCAACGGCTTAACGTGCCTTCCAAAGCACGGGAGCGCTCAGTTAGTAACCACTCAAAGCGGTCACCCATCCTAAAACTGACCGCGACCGACACTGCTTAACTTCGCATACAGTATTTCCAGTTCACAACGGAAAAGACGATGAATTTTCAAGTTTCATTTTAGCAAACATCGGACACCACTATAAAGTGTATTTTATTAAACACGTCAATACCAATGCACGATTCCTAAGGCCGGAAAGGTCAAGAGCATATGTAAAAAAGGGACAAAAATCGGGGATAAGAAAATCGAAAGGCGCTATTACCGCAACAAAATTAGACAGGGATGTCGATTTGTCGATATCGATAAATACAAATGTACTGTATCACCGAATTCCCCACACTTTTGCCCCAGACTAAAATGCAGAAGGATCACTCTGTATAATATCCAAACTTATACATAGGAATGGTAATGGTTGTGTGTTGAGCTATACATGCACATTGTCTATGTGTGCGTCAGCGTAGGAGCTATGAGTTCACGTTGTCTGTGTGTGCGTATGTGTCACAACTACAACAATGGCCAACCCGCGCTAGTGAGATAAAACCACTATATACTTTATTACTACTGGTTCTGTGAGATGTAGACCTCGCGAGCAGTTTTTACATTTTCAACCCCATAAGAGCTCCGCAATTTTGGAAAATTTAAGAAATTTACTCGAAAAAAGTTCCACGCTACTGGACACATTCGAGTCTTTAGAAAAAAATGTGTCATTTTTAAGGATTTAATTCGTCTTCTTTTTACTTACTAGTTCTTTTGCATTTGAAAATGTGTCATATACTCATATAAGAAATGTTCGTACAACAATAGTACCATTTTAAAAAGCGGAAGAATTAAAGTGCTTATAGTGCGCGCCATCCACGAAGGCGCGCCCCTCCACAGCCCGCGCCGTACAACTGCGTACAGATTAAGGCTTAGTCACACCGCTTGCGCGCCGCAAGCGGGACGCTGCGCTGCGCGTCAAAATGTATTGAAACCGTCCCGCTCGCGTCGCGCAACCTGTGTGACGTCGCTAACCTGTTAGCATACGTTCCGCAGCGCAGCGGTCGCGTCGCGCGGACGTCGGGCAACGCAATATGACCATAAAGGCTTGGTCATATTGCGTATGAGATTCGCTGTGGAGGGGCGCGTCGTCGTGGTTGGCGCGCACTATAACTATTTTAAAATCAATCAATTCTCAACCGGTTCTCGTGAAATTTTTTAAACAGGATCGATAATTAAATAGTTTTTTTTTGACGATTCAATTTTAGGATTGAAAATAAAACACTATGGTGACACCACCAGTAATGAACAAGGCTCGGTGATGCATTGGCTCGTATGTAAAAAAATTATAGTTATAATTTTTTTACTCGTATAATCTATGAATTAGAATTGAAGTGTCCATTACTGGGGATATTCATCCTAACTTGGCCGGTGCTATGGTGACAGCTGGGTCACTTAGGATTCCTAAGTGACCCAGCTGTCACCATGGCACCGGCCAACTATAAAAAGTTGATTGACCCAAGCACATTCGCCTAAATTGTATAGAAAGGATCCTCTGCATTTCGTAACGCGCATTTGACCCTACAAACTTGCTCGTATTTTTTCTTTTTTTTTAAACGACAGCGAATACGGGCATTAGATATGCTACTTTACGTTTAAGTGTCGACGTTATTGGCGGATTCAATTTGAGAATTCGAGAGGTCGAGACGCGGGTCAGTGTTTACATGAATTAAAAAAAAGTCATATGTTGGTTATGGTTATGTGGACGAATATAGTTGCGCTTTTTCGTATAATAAGTACAATAGGTATACGAGGTGCTCACACGGCCCGAAGCAGGATGTATTTAATTACAACGCTCAGTATCTAAACTCGAAATAAACGCACACACTACGTAAATTACCAGAACCACACACTAACAAACACTATGCGATTTCAGTCTTTACTCACTTCGATTAAGATTTAATTTGCAACGCACTTCATTCGCATTTTATTATCTTTTTTCAGAGCGACATGTTTTTTTAAAGAGCCGTAAATTAAAATTGCATTAGGCCAGCATTAACATCTCGTCAGGACACGAACAAAAGACGATCGTTTTAGTCAAACGTCACCGGAGGATAATAAACGCTTTGAATTTCATTCGAGAAGGTATCAAGTATAAGAATTGACAAGGTTTTTAAGCTGTTTAACACATAAATAAGGAGACATAAAAAGGACGTTGGTCTAAACAAGATTTATAAACGAGTGAATCTGCAATCTGCATATAAATCAAAACGCAGGAATAAATACGACCAATCTATAGTGTGTTTAATATAGTCTGTGTCCAGGGATGCGTCACTAAAAACGCTCCAATAGCACAGAATAAATAATAGTACTACGTACAGAAGTTGCACTGTTACAACCCCAAATTATAATAAGTAAATTTATAACAAATGTTGACCACACCAATCGAATGACGAGACGACGCGACCGTCCGGTAGCAATTCGCGGCCGCCACTGAATGAGTACCACCTGGGGAACTTATGAACGATGTCTACGCTCCCGTTATTGAAACAAAATTGTAATGAATTTGTTAGTCACCTAATGCAGTCTCCAGTTAAGAGTAGGAGCTTGTATCTTCTTTTTGTAACCTTTCTTATCTCCCGCTTATCCCAATAATGTATTTATATTACACATAATTGCATTGGCACATTACTTTTCGTTTGATCCCGTCTCCGCTATCGAGATCGGGTATCTTGTCCTTTTGCGTATCAGATTTGAATAGTGTCGCATTCACAAACCAAAAATTTATATGTAATTATAAATGCACAGTTTTAGCGGCACGGTACAATATTAAGATAAAGTAAATTAGGCATCTTTTTGCTCTCTAGCCGACTGTATGCAATAAAATTTAATGCTCCACACTTGGGCTAACCATGTCGGTGTTGGCTAATCGACGGTCATGCTTGATTAGACAGAACTAGCTTATCATGGATCATACAAATCGGTTTATTGACTCATATTTTATTATAACTTCAATAAAAAAAATGTATGCCAAATGATGGAAATCCTATCCTAATATCTCAAAAAATGATGATGTTATAACTATTTTAAAGTTGCTAGATGTGACGTCACAAATGCCTAGCGTCATAATCAATGACGATTGTTCCATACGAAGTTACGTTTAGTAAAAAACGGACAGGAGAAGGCTGTTATAAAACTTTTGAAACTTAAGTATTATCAGTATCACCATTTGATTGTAATTTTCATACTTACGAGAAAAAATAATTTTATTGGATTATTTTGATCTTTACCTACTTATCCAGTAGATACCTACCTGTAGGAGAATTTTCACTGATTTATGGCCTGTGAGTAAACCGGTCTAATTCCTCCAAGGTCTAAATTCTTAGGTTGGAAGGTCAGATAGCAGTCGATTTCATAAAATGATCGCGGGTTTGCCGCTACGTAAAAGTGATATGAAATTACGAAAAATTACGAAAGAATCTGTCCTGTCATTAGAAAAAAAAAACAAGACCTTGTTTTCAGCTTAAAATTCCTTTGTTAACATCAATTAACACAAAGCAGCCAAAAACCTTTCAGGTTATACGCATTCCATTGTAACAATATAAAAATGGCATCTCAAATTAGCATCCTTTATCTGTACTATAAACGTTATTGGCTGCGGCGTCTGCATGTGCCCCTGTGTCTAATTGCACCATTTTTATACGATCATAAAACGAAATTTGAGAATAAACGTGTAATAAGCGATGTTTTTTTGTGTGCAAAAACGCACGTTTTGGGTTCAGCGGTTACGTCAAAAAGGGAGTTCTGATTAGGAACGTATTTAGCTAAGAATTATGGTCTATCTATGGTCTTCCACTGTATTACACAGAATAATTAATAGTACTTAGACCGCCAAGATGGTCTGTTTGCGGCTAACACCTGACACGTGATTTAATTGGATACATTTTATATATATTATTTGTATATATATGGATATATATATGTCTATATATTATTATGTATTAAATATATATGATTATTATATGTATTGTATTATTTGGTAGTTTGTAGTATATTAGGTAGTTTGTAGATATATATATATATATAGACTTTGTACACGTGTTTGTCTATCTTCTGGTTCCTGTCTCCACTCAATTGCTCAAAGGTTAACTGGAAGAGATCCCTTTTAGGAATAAGTTCGCCTTTGTACCAAAATGTCCTTATTTGTTTGTATTTTTTATATTTTTTGTGTTTTTTTTTGTGTACAATAAAGTTATTACATACATACATACATACACCTCCCAGCGCTCAGGATTAATTAGAGTATTCAAGAGGAAGTTTGGCCTAGCCAGCCATATCAGAGCTCACCAATAGGGCAAATACATAGTTTGTCAGGGTCACGCGTCATCGAAATCGATGAGGAGGGCTATATATAATAGTACTTAAGTACAGAAGGTTAGCTATTTAACAAAACCCATGGTCGACAGCTAGATAATACTGAATCATACTATACCGCTGTACCGCGTAGCACGTGCTCTGTTGCCTAGGTTTTTAGGATATTAGTCTCAAGCAGCACCGTGCAGTGTAAGCAGTAACATGTTTACACAACCCGGGGCCTATTGCATAATATTACATCAAATTACAAGCTCAAGTTCAGCTCTTCTCCTTTAACTAGAACAGGACTATTGGCAGGGGGCTTTCACTCGGTCAATTCGCCGCGCCGCTGCAAGTGCATCCCCAGCATAAACACGTATAGAAAATCATTAGAAGGACGAAGTTTTCCAGCTTGACCCACTATATCGAGCTTAAGCTTTTGTACAGTACTTTTATCTCACAAGCGCGGGTTAGCCATATACTTATGTGTCACAACTACAACTATGGCTCGTATACGAGCTCATACAACGTGAACTCATAGCTCCTACGCTGGCGCACACATAGACAATGTACATGTTTAGCTCAACACAACCATGGCCCACCCGCGCTCGTGAGATAAAAGTATACCTACCTAGCTTGGCTCTTTCTAACATGAAGTACAATCATCAGAACAGTTTTCATGTTTGTGTGAAATGTAAGAGGCAAACGATGTGTCGACGGACTGTACTATTAGAGTCACAGTTAATTGACCATTTATCACCCTTTTTGCAACAATATAAGGTCTAAAAATGGTCAGTCATGTGATGCTGATAACACAATTTAGCTACAGCTAAGGACTCACCAGGCATCTGCGGTGGATTGACCGAATCATGGCCGCGGTAGACGCACCCTTGCATTTGTGCACTAGGAAAGCGACACCACCACTCTGTCAACAGTGAAGCGACTAAGAAGAAGAAGGACTCACCTCTTTCTTCACTGGCGTGCTGAAACTGTACACTGGCGGCATGTATCCCTTAAGGTTCTTGACTGGTCGCAGCGCTGACCGGTTCCCATCAGTCCTGTTCGCCGGCGGACCACGGAGCTCCTCGATCTGTGTGCCCAGCAGTTCGTTGCGGAGGAGACAACCGTAGACTTGATAATCGCGGCCGCCGCCTGGGCTGTCGCTGTTGGCGTCCCTCTGCGCTTTGGGCGGTTGGTTCTCGACGCCTCTGTTTTTTGCTGGAAAGAAAATTGATATTTAGTAAAGTGATTCTTCTCCTGTATCTTACTGGGTCGACTGCAACCTTATATGCTGAGAACATCTTAGGTGACTACCAGTGTGGCTTCCGCCAGACTGTACGAGTGTGAGGCCTGGACACTCATGCAGAAAGAAGAGAGCAAGTTCTTAGTGGCCGAGCGGAAAATCTGGCGGAAGATTCTGAGACCAAGCAGGAGTGAGGACGGGAACTGGAGGCGGAGGAAGAATAAGAAACTTGAAGAGCTGATGGCCATGCCGAACATAATTGGCGAAGTCAAGGTGACGCGACTGCGCTGGTTTGGCCACCTGGAGAGGATGGGGGACGATCGTGGAGTTAAGAAGAAACGTCAAGTTGGTCGTCCCAGATACCGCTGGAATGACGAAGCCCTCAAGGACCTATCCAACCTCGGTGTACCCAACTGGCGTGAGGTGGCGTAGAACAGGGAAGAGTGGCGTTCTTTTGTGTCAGAGGCCAAGATCCTGTTTGGGTCATCTAGCCAGCGTAGTAGTAGTAAAGGTATTGCTGGCATTTGATGGATGGGGAAAGCAGAGAATCGGCTATTATGGTGGAGCAGCCTTATGTTAATATATTAGCTAAAGCAGTATCTCAACTGGACTATCTGAATAACTTTTTAGATCTGCGTTCGATTGAAAACCAGGTCTACGTACACAGGAGTCACACTTGACTTGACTTATGTACCATCGAAGTTTGCATAAGTTTATAGCGACGCGTATCTGTGTGAGTGCATCAAATCAGGCGTTTGTACGGATTTGTTTTACTGCATCAAGCTGGTCTCTGCTGTGCCTACGGGCATCAGTGCTCTTCAGGGCAGATTGTACAAAACGCAATATGTACACTGCACGCAAAATGAAAGAGCTGCTAAAATGTATAAAACATTTTTGTACATTTTGCGAATGTACTTTTTGCTTTATGTACGTTTCGCTTGTGCGTCGCACATTATGCGTGATTCACATTTTGCATTTTGTACATTTTAGCAGCTGTTACATTTTGAGTTCAGTGTACATTTTGCGTTTTGTACAATGTGCGCTGAAGTGCATCAGCGGACCGTCTAGGTATGTTTGATGTGATGACTCAACTTCAAATTCGACCGACGGTTTTAAATGAAGCCGGTAAGTTATAATAATAATTATTTTTAATAATTCTTTGGATCATTGGAAACAACACACTTATAACTTACCGGCTTCATTTAAAACCGTCGGTCGAATTTTAAGTAGACGGTAGTCAGCGTAAATGAACACCTTACTTATTGATTGACGGCACTCTTTGACATAAGCGTATCTACAGGTAAATTACTTTCGAGACGTTTTTGTATTTGTAGTTGTGTACGGACAAAATTTAAATGTGTGTAAATTATTTTTTTAAGTGTGTTTTAATTAAATTTGGAAACCCTGTAAATATACAAATACTACTACAAATGCAAAAAAGTCTCGAAAGTAATTTACCTGTACGATTACTTTAAGTTTGCCATTGACATATGCTCGAGAGAGAGAGAGAGAGAGAGAGAGATATATATATGCTATATAGAGTTTCTATTACAAACATGCAATTTTTAGACAATGTGTATGTAATATAAACGCTATTACATTAGTGTTAAAATAAAATATTCATTGGAAATAGGGCATATATCAGTGACATACAAAGTAATTAACCAAACGCATAGCAAAATACGGTGACAAAATAAAGTAAAGCCAAAGTTCCTGAGTCCTGACGCACCTTTAAAAGATAAGTTAATAGTAAATATTTTGCGAGTTTTTCTTTGTGTCGCAACGTTATCTGTTCGTGATATGTTTTCAAGAGAAATGAGTCAACCATTGACAGTTTTAATGTATTCTTCTCAGGGGTAAGGCAATTTGGATAAAAGTACTGTACCGTACCTGGGTCAATATTCATTTAGTTGACTTGATTTTTGCCCCAATAATGTGTCAATTGAGATTTAGCTAGTCTTAAGTTTATTGTTTAATGACGATGTATATTATTATTGAATAAAGATTTATAAAAGTTTATTGAGATTTTATTATTTTAATTTACAGCAAGACAAATAATGACACCCGATTTTTTTGTATTCGTTCGGTAGGTGTGTGACAGAGTGGTCAGCGAAAATAATTTTGACCAACCAATTGCTCGGTTCAAAACATTCGTCATTTTAGGAAGGGATCTAATTGAAATTTCATCATTTCATACATTTTGTCTAACATCTACATTCTACACATTTTTGGTTAAAAGGTATTTCCATGGCGTATGATTCCCATTTAATTTCCTCCAAGGGAGCTCCTGTGGACAAAATAGACTTGTTCGAATTCAATCACTCATCATTTTAGAAATCTATTGATGCAAAAATCAACTCTTTATATATAAAGATTACGTTTTTTTTTCTGTATCGCGTTAGCATTATTTTAGAAATGGTTTGTATACGTGTTTACGAGTATGATAAGTTTCAGTAAACCCCATAACCTAATATATCGGAAAAGATGTCTTTCAAAACCGCAAAACGAGGATGTTTGAATTCAAACAAAAACAATATTCGCAATAACATACAGGTTTATTAGAGGACAATACGTAGTAATTAATAATAAGGTAATATTTAAAATTAATAAATATAAATGTCTGCAATGCAATGACTCAGTAATGCATAACATGTTAATATTTATAAATACATACTCGTAATAACACCTTTTGGTGATTTCAAGAGTTATAAAACGCCGAATTATAGAGACTAGATTTTTTTATATCATAAGATCATAACATAATTAAACACTAAACATCTTAATTATACTTAGTTTAGTTTTGGTGTGTCTATAAAATATCTTAAAAGCCCACTTCTCAACACACAGTAAGGCTGAGTCATATCGACGTACAAATTACCTCAAACTCAGGTCTCAACAAAAAATAAAAAAGACTCTAGCCGCTAATCTCCATAAATAATTTCATCGTGCAAATATCCTATTTTGGAGAGGACCGTCGCACGCGCCGACGCCATATGACTTGGATAAAAAATAGCAAAGTTCGATTAGAATTCCGTTGTGGGTTCTCACTTTATTTTCATTAACGCATTGATTTTTTTTCTGTTACCACTTAAGTTGGCTGTTGTTAATAGTATTTTTGTGGACATCTCGGCGTCATTGGCTACTGTTTTAGTTCTTTAATGATGGTATCTTTTTATTGTATTGCTGTTGATGCCCCAAATCAAACAAATAAACAAAACACGTTGCATTGTGATGACTTATTAGTCCTTTTCTTTTTGTCGTTACACGGCGGATAATAAATCGAGATTTCTCCATTAGACATGTAAGTATATGGCATAATTATTCGAGATTATATCGGAATTCGGCAGTATATAGTGTAGTGTAATATATGTTACGTGGATATACAGACAAACAATTAATAATGTCAAGTTTGTTTGTTACGTTCTTTGATTACCGGCCATTATTTGATAAACAAAATGCACTTTGACAAAGAAACCTCCATAATTAGTAGTCACACGATCCGATAATACTACGCTATATATAAATCTTTAAGAAGCCCCATTTAGGGGACCCTAATAAACGTGCATCCGTAAATTGACAATATTTTGAAAGGCTAATTAATAGTTATTACGCAATAAAATTTTAGCGGCAGTTCGACGCTCGTGTCATTGCTCTTCATTTGCTAAAAACTCAAGGACTTGGACGTCAATTTAAATAAATGCTTTCGTCGAAATAATCGCCATAAGTTAAAATGCAATTTTTCATTGGAAAGATACAGGTTTTTAAATTTGAAATTGAATTTGTCAATCAATCATATTCTGTGAATAACTTATCAATTTATCATACGTTTGATATTAAATCATTCTATACAGTAGCAAGAAGTCTGTTCAAAGTTCTGGATGTTTGTGATATGTCTTTCGAGAAATTAAGATATTAAGCAATGACGTAGGTATTTAAAATATGTATCATGTTCATAGTTTAACGTAAGTTAATAATACAAAACTAGGGTAAAATTAGAAAAAAAAAACAAAAGATGTCACTCCTGTCTCCTGAGCTTAAAAATTAACGGTTAATGCGCATGTATTAAGCTATTATTTTATAGCCCCTAACTTTAGATATCCAAAAAAAAGGCGCAAACTTAAATTGACGATGACTTTTAGGGCCGACGCTAGCTTACGCGGGTGCTAAACTGCCCGCCGCGGGCGCAGTTTAGTATGACCCGCTCCGTGCACCCGCGTAAGCTAGCGTCGGCCCTTAATGATATTTTTATTACATAAAGGAAATCAATAAAAAGTTCTTACATATACCAGACAGCTCTTATGTATCACAGACAGTTCCGATATACCCAACATATGATCAATTACGTGAGATCGTCGACTTGTCACATAATAGACCATATGGTCCCAACGTAAAATAAATAAAAAAACACGTCTGATTGAGAGATAGAGCATTGGGCTGTTGAACTTAAGAAGTAAAAACATGAATGACAACATTAAACCTTGACTAAAAACATTCAAAGTAGAGTACTTTTATCTCACGAGCGCGGGTGAGCCATGGTTGTGTGTGTGAGCTATACATGCGCATTGTCTGTGTGCGTCAGCGTAGGAGGTATAAGTTGACGTTGTCTATTCGTATGTGTTACAATTACAACAATGGCCTAGGCGATTAGGGTGTCCGTTCTGTGTGCCAGTGCCTAATGAATGGACCCTTGCGAATGTGAGATAAAAGTGCTATACTAAACACCTATGCCGCCATTGCAAAGCGCATACGTGAGAACACCCAAATTAGGGGTTTCCATGCATCTTAAAAATTCCGGCCAAAAGTCCACGACTCAGGGTCATCACACTCCACACAGCTAATCACCTTGCGGATCTAACGAGTATCAATCAACGACTACTGACGGCATATCTGCGCGGGAGTCGACCACGACGGGAATATCCTTCCAAGTACCGTCTCAGGAGCGCGGGCCTATTTTTGTACGTTTCCGATTCACATTTCAATCTGTTTAATGTTCGAAAATGTTGGGATGTGAAAGAGATAAACGGTGGGCCCCGTTCTGTAAAGGATGCAATAAGTGCGCGACGTTTTAAGGCGATATATCGATTGAAAGAGACACCCTTTCTTTTTCGCTCACGACAAAACGGGATGCAACCCTCTCCGAGAATGGCTTTTTAGACAAATCTCGTTAAATATCTGACTGTGTGCAGGTTTATTAAATTTCCAAGCCGCGTTTAGGGATCGTCCTAATACAACGCGATGATCGCGCGATCGCACGAATTAGCGAAGCGAAATTCGCGAATATATTGAACTCGAATAGGTGTTCTAAAGGGATCGTCCTAAAACAAACGCGACTACGCGATAATCGCGCGAATTCGCGACTTTTACTAGTAAATATTCTAAGTTAAAGTCGCGATCATCGCGTAGTCGCGCGCCAATTAGGACGATCCCTTACACAGCGAAAGAAGAAGCCGGGTAGTATGTCCTGACCGAGACATCAAAATAATATTATATAGGCTTTTCCCTGTCAAATTCTCTACTAGGTTTGGTCGGCGTTTACAGTTGAAAGTATGATTCAACGAATGATGCAGTCCGTGATTCACTATTAAACATTCTTGCATAATAATAATATAAATATAATTGTTAGTAGGAATCGATCACGTTGCAACGTGTGACTTGTCGGGTTTTTTACCACATTTATTTTTTTAAACACTCGTCAAAACGATTTTTTTTTTTATTAAAAATGGGATTGCTCTTTGCCAGCTACTAGCCAAGGGGCAAAGATGAGGCCGAGGGTGAAGCGAGCTCACCCAGAAAATGCCTATTCACTCGTGCCTTAAAGAGGTGCAGGTTATTATTAACTCGGAAATACAGATGCCGGCAGGGAATTCCAAACCTTCGCAATGCGCATTATCTGATGTCATAGATTCGAATCGTAATCTCTATCTGCCTACTTACAGAACAAAATATTATAAATTAGAAACTGTCCGTTAATAATCTCTTCACGCTTAAACCACTGAAGCGAATTTAATAGAATCAGATTTATAAACACCTTGAGATTCTTCGAAAACCGTTTTGCTAAAGATCAATTCTCTTTCAGACAATACTAAGCTAACGGAAAATTTGCAAATAGCCTTGAGGTACGAAGAAATTTAAAACTAAATACGTAAACTGGACACTTGAATACGATACTACTACCACAGTGTGATCTATTCGCAAGTCCGATTGGTCGACTGATGATAGAGTGCAAGAAGGTAGCGGAACGTGAGATGCCTGCGAGCACAATAGCGTAAGTTTTTCATGTATTTGTCTATTAGTAGTATTTAAGTTTGTACCACTTTGGCTCTGCTGTCAAGGTATAAATGTTATTGTTATAAAATAAAATAAAATAAAATAAAAATACTCTATGCTGAGAGCTGCACAAGACAAGTTACGCACGAACATAACGAATAAACGTAACGGAGTTGGTTTCATTTTATAGGTACCCCAATTCTTTTTTCCCAGAACTATAACTTATCGATACTCTAGTTCAGAATCGTATTAAGGCGATATATCGATTGAAAGAGACACCCTTTGTTTTTCGCTCACGACAAAACGGGATGCAACCCTCTCCGAGAATGGTTTTTTAGACAAATCTCGTTAAATATCTGACTGTGTGCAGGTTTATTAAATTTCCTCTTGTCAGTACCTAAATGAGGTAAAATACCATCATATTAACTTAATCGTGTCTAATAATGCGTTGTTTTAGTAGGCTGAGGAAAAAAAGGAAAATATAGACTCGACTTTGGATTTATTTTCTATCGAGAAAATTTCAAGCAATCATGTTTCGCTATTGTCAGTACCACAATCATATACTTAGTCAAGAATCATATATCTGAAAATCAGCCCCTACTGTTTGCTAGTCTGGGCAGGACAGTGTTTCAAAGTCTCCAAATTTCTCAGTGTAGCGCCTTAATTACGGGGAAAATGTAGTTGTAATTAGTACGTTAGTACTTATTAATCTTTATTTAAAAACTTGGTACCTAATACGATCACGCCAATAAAATGTGTATGGGTGAAGTATTGGGAGTGCGTAGCTCGGTAGTTACGTAAGTTACGCTGGTGCCTAGTCTTGGCAAGACGTTCTTCTGTTCTGCTAAGCTAAGGAATAGGAAGAATGGATGCTGAGGAAATGCCGCCGAAACAGTAACCTATGGGTGTCTGAATGAACCTTACAAGCGATCGACAGCTGTTTCCGGCCGGAAGATCACATCACACATATACCTAGCTTCTTTCGAATACTCAAACTCAAACATTTATTCAGCATATAGGCCACAGGGGCACTTTTATATGTCAATCGGTAATTATTAATTAACAATATTCACAAAGCTATAAAGTAATTTAAATAAAATCGTTACAAAGGAAAAAAGATATGTATATGGTCTAAGTCAAACATGAATATATGAAATTTATTTAAACTATTACCTAAAATAGTTATAGTTCAGCTAAATATCTTGCCGTTGCACTCCGGATGTACTCCGGAAGCGGTAACGCATTCTAATTTCTATTCCGGTCCCGTAACGTTAACATTCAATTGGCAAGTTCGTTCACTCTTCCCGGCTCCCATATTAGGCTCGGACGTTAGCTCTGTATTTGGCGCGCTACGTGACAAAAGGTGCGCAATTAATTCTGAACATTACCAAATTCGTCCGTATCCCGGCTCGTGGGATTATAAGCCGTATAACGACGAGTTAAGGACGGTTTTGGTGAAACAGGAGGATGTAACCGTCTTTTGAGGCCTCCTCCTACGTAGGTTCTGCCCACATCCAATTCAACGTTAGTGAATGGCCACAAATTGGTCTAAATTTCTGGTCTATACCTACATTACAATACAGATATAAGTCTGTTTCAAATAAATCAACGTTAAAGAAGTTAGCCGCAGTAGTGGATCCGCAAGGCGCGAAACTTCAATCTGGCGTAAACTTAAATTAAAATCAATTAAAATTAAGATGACCAATCATTTTCCCTCTTCTATTTTCTATAACTTCAGTAGAATAGAGAAAAACTAGTACAACTAAAATCTCAGTATCATAATTATCATAAACGACAAAACAAAACTACACAATCATTTTAAGCGATTTTCATTGTGACAAGCTTGGATTTAATAACAAAATGATTAGTCAATGATTTGATTGTAATATTATGTTACGGAAAAATATCCAAATATTAAGTCCAAGTGTACGTAGTCGCAGGTCAACTATAATGGTTGCTTTGAGTTTCCATGTTACGAATACCATCAGCCGACCGATAAGGTAATCAAAGTTGACGATTGCACTATCAGAGTAGAAATTGTTGAAAGTGTGTCATGCACTTCACTGAGATACCGTAAAGCGTCACTGGAGTGGGTAGGAGTGTCTTTTTAGCAAAGTTAGCGTGAATTCTTGTATTTGTGTTGCATAAAAGCCAATACAAGGGTCATATACAAACATAAAACAAGTCTAACTGCATCAATCATATCATATTTTATTTTATTTTATTGATAATAACGTTCACATGACATTACAGTAATAACCAGTACGTAAAAATAATAATAATATAGATATAAAAATTAACAATCAATTTACATTATGTGGGAACAGTTGATCACCTATTATCCATGCAAATTAGCATAGCACTGGTGGAAACAGTAAGCTTCTGATGCTGAATGTCCTCAGAAAATAAGCCAGAAACTGTGTGTGTAGTTGTGTACTTGATTAGTTTTCTCAGAGCCAGTTTGGCATAGAAAACTTAGGTATTTTATGATCGGCTATTAAAAAGGAGAGAATTATACACATATCAATCAAGTCCAGAAAATATTATATTGTGATTCAAAACAACGATATACTAATGTAACGTAAATAAAATTGAATATTTTCCAGGAAGAAACTCACTAAGTAGAATAAACGTTATTGTTTCAAGAAGAATTTTTTAACTTGTCATAATTAATGCAATTTCAACATACAATTGAAATGCGTAATGAATATTTGTATATTCCATGGTTTAAAATTGTAATTGTAATTACATTTTGATAAAAAAAGGTCATTTTTACTAACTATTCAAGGAAAAGGACACCCAAAATCTTTACGCATACGGTACATAATTATGTAAAACGTTTTGGTGCTTATGCGTTAAGATTTTTAACATGGCAGCTGACCGGCCAAGAATTCTCATCATTAAACGTACACTTGCAGTGCCGAGTAACAGTATAAGATGTTTGGGTAAATAGTGTATATAAATGCTAAATAAAAGATACACAACACAGTAAAAAAAGCACTTGCTTTTCGGTGAACGAAAACATCAGGAGGAGACCATTCTGATTTCAACTAGGCCCCATATACAACAAAACATTACAAGCCTACAATTTCACAATAACGTAAAATTTTCCATAGGAAAATGTTGACAAATTTGTCGAATTGTACGCTTGTAAAGTTTCGTGGTAAAGAAAGTGGTTAAGATGGCAGTCAGTTAGAGGGATGGCAGAATCCCGGCTGCGCCAAGTTGGAGGCCTTCGGGCGGCTTGACAACTTCCAACAGTCAAGTTGATTAAGAAGGCCGAAGTTGCAAGTTGCAACACGTCCGTTAGGATATCCACCGCTACCCTACACGTCACCCCTGCTACCACCCGGTGCTAAAAGTGCAACCAACTGACAACCGTACTGTCTTCTCGAAGATCTCACGGTTCAAATAATTGCCATACGATAACTAAATAAATAAGAGGTTAAATGGGGACGAAAGTTTGTATGGAGGTACAATATAAACGACTCCCACGCAGACAAAGTCGCGGGCAAAAGCTAGTATCATACACATTATGGTTATCAACCTACATAGTTAGGTAAAGTGGGGCAGCTTATCAACGCACCTGTGCTTTGAGGTACTTGTTCAATCGACGTCAAAGATGTGTACACAATATTCTCCTTATTACTACAGGAATAAGGTGCAATATATCACATAAACATACGATAAATCACAAAGTAAGGAAGAAAATATGTGTAGTAATAAATTGCACTATTTTTGTAGGTCAGTGCCTTTAGAATACATTTTTGAAACAAAACACAAACGAACGCGTTTGCGTTTCGTCTCATTTTGTAAGGCAACGCGAGCAGCGCCTGGTGGCCTTAGGTGGTAACAAATTTTTGCCATATAACTTTGAGTAACCCACCCTTAAAGTCAAGTTAAAATCCACTATAAAAATACAGGGTGTGGCCTGTAATAGGAGCAAAAAATTAAACGGTAGATTATTAAACTTGCTTGCTAATATTTCCACTGTTGTTAGTTGAGTTAGTTTCATACAATTCTACAATTCTACTGGTTTACCTGTAAACATTCAATGAAATCATAATGATCTTCAAGAAGTCGATTCAGTCAAATTTCTACAACAAAACAAATTTCGGCGTTTTTTTTTTAATTCATCCCCTCAATGTGTTAAAAAGGGGTTCAAAGTTTGTATGGAGAGCAACATTATTTTAATTGAGAGACTTTCATTTCACAAAAAGACTGTTTAAATGATTTCAGGATTTGTAGATTTGGATAGAGGTTTGAAACGAAATTTCTACAGGTCCATAATTAAATACGTACAGTAACGAAGAGAAAACGACAAGATACGTGTCAACTCACACAAAAAATAGCCTAAGTAAGTGAGAGTTTTTAACCGATAAGTAGGTACCTAAAGGGATTTTTAGAGGGGTTGAGAATTTGGGTTGACCGATTTATATCTGTACAGCATATTAATAATTTGATCTCACTGGGTAAAAGTACCACAATTATTATACACCGTTTCCTGGATATTAAGATGTTTTAACTAAAAACCGAGCTCTACGCAGACGAAGTTGCGGGCAACAGCTAGTCATTGATAAACACCTTAACTGGAAGGAGCATATCGAGCAATTATGTGGAAAATTAAATAGATTTTTCTTTGCTCTGAAAAGGCTGCGAGAAACAGTTTCGGTAGAAGCCGCACTAGCAGCTTACCATGGCTACGTATCATCTGTGTTAAATTATGGCTTTATACTTTGGGGAAACGCTGTTGATGTAGACAGAATCTTTAAGATTCAAAAAAAGTGTATGAGGGTCATTTGCAGAGCAAAACACGATGCCTTCGGCTCGGGCGTAAAATACCTGCGATCTGAGACATTCTTTGTTTTATCGCCCTTGGTAAGTAATGTACTATTATTTGATGATATATTATAATTAATTAATAACGATTTTTCTAGATGCTAACAAAATATTTGCACGCTTGCTTGCAAGCAAAACACACAGTATCTTTTAAGCCAATTTGTAACATCTTATGACTGTATTTTGCAAATAAATGTATTTGATTTGATTGATTTGATTTGAAAAAAAAAAATTTTTTTTCGGCACTGTGTGTTGTCCTGAATTTTATTACTCTTTTGGAGTAATATTAGTAACTTTTTTTAAACAATAAAAAATATTAAAATCATAAAAAAAGCCAAAAAATATCCTGTCAAACCAAAAATGCTAAAACTATGACGACTTATATTTTGATGATACCTCTGAATCCGCATTGACGGATGTGCTATGATCTCGCGGTGTCAAGATCCATTACTTGAGGGTCCTAACTTTAGATCAAAGTTTCTCCGAATAGAATTAATAAATAAAAAATAATAAATAATAAACAAGGGGTTATAAGATGCTCTAAGGAAGCGTCCTTTTAAATATTTACACCTTGTATTGTGGCATTATGTTAGGTATAGATAGATTGAGTGAGAACTTTTCATGTGAATCTTACTCATGCTGACGCGTTATCGCGGTAAATTCCGTACTATATATACAATGACAATGTGCCTAAAGCAAATAATACTTTTCCTACTGTGTCCGTGCGTAAATGACGTTGATGTCACACCTGGCCATAAAGTGGCCATTATCGCACGCTCCGCGCGCGAAAAAACCCACTTCCTGGCCAGGGGGTGACATAAAATTTTGTACTTACCACGGGGGATAATAAAGAAAGCCTCAGATCGCATATTTATCGCCCTTGCCTTCGGCTCGGGCGTAAAATACCTGCGATCTGAGACATTCTTTGTTTTATCGCCCTTGGTAAGTAATGTACTATTTCGTAACCGCTTTCATACGGATTAACCCGGATAGAGTACATTTATCTCACGAGCGCGGGTGACTCATGGTTGTATGTTGAGCTACACATGCACATTGTCTATGTGTGCGTCAGCGTGGGCGCAATGAGTTCACGTTGTCTATGTACAACGACTTCGAGCGGCAGTTTTGTTTTTATTGAGTAGACAAGCATTTGACCTCTATCTCACCTGTTAGTGTTTTCCTAATACATTGCGTGTGATCTTAAACTAACCACAATGCGTTGCGCGTATCGATCGCGCAATGAACAGATAAAACGCTTGCCTCGCCGCAATAGGGATGTTGACTCAAAACTTATTATTACTCCATACGAAAGAATACATAAAACTATGCCAAACAGTGAAAATACTATTCAAATATCTCAAAAAATAACGAAACTACAACCGTTAGAATATTTTTAGTTTGAGAGAGAAAGCGCTACAGATCAATGACGTCACTGACCTCGAGCGCTATAGTAAATGACGATCGTTCAATACAGAGATGCGGTTTGCGGAACAGGGACAGAAAATGCCCCCTCCTAAAACTTTGAAGACTTATAATTATGTAATTATTTATTCTTTTGAATCACTTTTTTCGCTATTTCATTGAGAATTTGATCCTTTTTCGAAAAAAATCGGATTCATTAATTTTCTTTTTTGGTGTCAACATCCCTATTCGCGCAAACTAGCTAACAGGAACCCTAGACACCTATACCTATAGCTATTTCGGTCAGCGCTAAGCGCGGCTAACAGTACATCGCGCACAGAATGCATCACAATCGTTCTATGCATGTTGCAACACATGCATCGGCTCACGGATACGATAGTTGCAGCGTTCCTTAACCTCGGTTATCGATGACAGTTAGCTAATAACAGGGACGATTCGAAAACGGCGTACAGTAAGCAATAAAAATAACTACGCATGTTAAGATAGCATAGGGATGGTATCTTTAAAATGTGTCATTTTTTTCAAATAAAGTCAATTTTGCTTAAGGGCATTTTCACTTTAAAGCGTACCCCCTACTTTTTTTTCGGATCTCGGTGATTTTGGGTATTCCTGCTCAGAATCACGAGTACTATTGATTCAGATGAAGAAAAAAATGTCCTTGATTTCCCATACAAATTTTCTGTGTCAGTTTTGTGACGAGCCATATAAACTGTATGAAAAAAGCGTCACAAAACTGACTTTTTTTGGAGGGACACTTTTTTTCTTCGCGGAAATGGATAGTACTCGTTCTTCTGAGTCAGAATACCCAAAATCACCGAGATCCGAAAAAATAAGTAGGGAGTACACTTTAAAGTGAAAATGCCCTTAATTGCGAAGAAGAAGAAAGAGAAGAATTTTGATATTTTTACGTCATTCCCACTATTTCCGCTTTCCTATATTTTTTTATCTTCTTTTTCTTTTTTCCCTTTTGGCTTGACCTGTCCGGCATTGTTTTCCAATATTTTTTAAAAAGAAAAAGAAATAGGTATCCATTTAAGGAGCTCCAAACAACGATACTACACTAGATGGGGTAGTTTTAAACATTTTATTTTTCGCGCCCTCCATTTAGCTGTATGGGAGCGCCCAAATAAAGTTTGTATAGCTTTGGGTCAATAGGATGCTTATACTGTCCAAAAACTATAGCTCTAACCGTTTGGCTGTAAAACCTGTAGACGACGGACGGACGCGTGAGTGACAGCAATAGGGCTCCGTTCTACCATTCGGCTACGGAATTCTTTAAAAAAAAAACATAGACTTGCGACGTTCTTCACCCACCACCGTTATCAAACAATGGCGGCAGTGTGCAGTTTATCGATGCATTCACATTATCAGGTGACCCGACCGTACAATAATAACGCTTTTGAAAACATTCGTGAGTCAAACGCTCTTGTAATGGATTTGTTTCGACTGGTTGAGAAAAGGGAAAGAATTTGGGCACTTTTATGTGTCATCGGTTATAGCAAGACAATGTTGTCTTAAGTACTTAACCATGACAGTAAGATAAAAACGATGTCTACAAACACATCAAATTTAACCTTACAACAAAATATCGTATCTTGTCACTAGATGCCGCTCATACCGCCTTCCCCGTTCTTCCATCGGACATCCAGACGTACGGCTAGTTACCATCCCTCATCATCAATATTAAGAGGGCCTTGCCCTCTGTCGTTGCAGCATTCTCCATTCTATTCTATTTTGGGCATTCGTCTTCACTTCTTGAGCTGCATCCATAATAAGGATGCCTTTCCATCAGAGCCATGATATGCTACGTTGCTATAGATGCGTTGATATCCACCAATCATATTCGTTGGTTCACATAGTGTACCACCTGGTGCAAACGGAAAGCTATATCACATGCTCGCAATACAGTATAGCTCTGGTGAAATCCTTTTCACGGTTACGTAGCCGTAAGGTGTTTGCTTGCCGTCAGGCAGGTCGTATTCTCGTTTGCAACCATCATCATCCTCCTAGCGTTATCCCAGTACAGTTGCATCCTGAAGGATGCCTGGGGTCCGCTACCTAGTCCCAAGATTTGGCGTAGGCACTAGATTTTACGGAAGCGACTGCCCTCTGACCTTCCAACCCCGAGGGAAAACTAGACCTTATTGGGAGGCTTTGTCAAGTGAGTGGGCAACTTGACTGTTAGAAGTTCTTAAACTGTCCGGAGGCCTCCAACTTGGCTTAACGACTGCTGCCATAGACAGCAACCGGGATCAACGGCTTAACGTGTCTTCCAAAGCACGGGAGCGCTCTGCAGTTAGTAACCACTCAAAGCGGTCACCCATCCAAGTCCTGACCGCTGCCACAAAATAAAGAATATACAGAAGGTCCGTTCCCGCCGTTCTTGAAAATACATACCTAAACTACAGGGTTGCTTCTGTATTGATACTGAATTTTAAAAAGGAGCAGATAAATTAAAAATTCTTCAACATGACATTTAAATATGAACCAGCGTATCTTGGTAAAAAACCGGCCAAGTGCGAGTCGGACTTCGCACATTTAGGGTTCCGAATCAACCTCAAAAATATGATTTATTCATATATTAGTATTTGTTGTTAAAATATACGTAATATTGAACATTGTCACCAAATTTCAAGTTCATAGGTCAATGAGAAGTCTAAAAATTCTTCGGAACAAATTTTGTGACATACGACGGACGGACGGACGGACGTCTGGGCGACACCAATAGGGTTCCGTAGTTTTGACCCTTCGGGTACGGAACCCTAATAAATTGATGCGTGACCCGCTGCGAGTTGTGACTTGTGACCGGCGGCGGTCGAGAGCGCCAACAAAAATATACCTAATTAATTAGGTACCTACTTAACTAAACCATAGTACTACTTAAATACTGGCGTTTTACCAGCGAACGATAAGATGAATGTGTAATGGTTGATCGTCGTTATCAAAGCGGCAAGTTTCAAAAAATTACCTACCTACCTAGGTATTGTAACTACGAAAATGAGAAAACCGTTTTATTTACCTTTCAATATCGTTTGAAAATTTGAAGAAAGTGTAGGCACCGTTTTTTGTTGTATTTAAGTGTATTTAAACAATAAAATACATTCCAACTGTAATAATATCGGTTATTCATTTTGACGTACGTGACATAAACTATCTACGTAGCGGCGAGGACGTCAAGTGATCAACGCGCGCACAACTAGCACTCGCGACGCGACAGTGACAGTCGCGACTAAGCTAGTCCGAAATCAACCGAGAATGCCTGTAAATGTTACGTCATTGTGCGTGCGGCGAAAATGGCACTTTGTACTGAGCGGACTCTCTGCTCCGGCGCGCGCCGCCGCTATTTACTTTGTGCCGCTGCCCACGTTGCTTAACCTTAGATACCGCAAGCGGTACCCAGCGCCGCTGGGCCACGAGCGCTCCTCTCGTTTGCAACCGTCGTGGCATAAAAGTCACACTAAAGGCTCAGCTTTGTATCCTTATCAGTGTAAAGAGCTAAATTGTCCAAACAAATGCATAAAACTCAATTTTGCATCACAATTCTCAACTTCGCACAACGCGCACCTGCAAAAGTGATAACTGAAAATTATCACTTCGTTTAATTAAACTTATCAACCCAAGTAAACATTTACATAGAGGTATTGCGAATATCGTGCGATTATTTTTAGCTACAAATATTAGTCTCTGTCAAAAATGTCATATTTGGTACAAGCTTTATTGCCGACTGTACTTTCTTTTTCACAGTCATACTCTTGGTGACGGTTCCAAACACGATGGCTTTATCTCGTGTAGTTTAGGAGTTGCTATGACCTACTGTCTCCATCATCAGATCAGCTCGATGGTACGCCAAAGATTAACTAAGGGCGAGGAAGCGATTAGCTATCGGCGATTTTCTCGCCCAAGAAACTAACAAAAGATGTTATAGTTGATCGCTGGCTGTTCACACTGCCGGCGAGGACTCTTCATCGCTCAGAGGTACTCGCTCAGCCATGCTCGCTTGGCGATCAGAGACTAAATAGCGGACATTTTTCAAGTAATCGCCCGTCGTATTCGAATACTCGCTTATAGCCGAGGGAGAAAACTATCGGAACTACCACTGGCTTCTCGCTGGTCGCCAACTCGTTTCTAGTTTCTAGCTCTAACTAATCGCTTCTCGCTCATCGCCGGCGGTGGGACCAGTGCCTAAATAAAACATACATAAGTATGGCAAATTTCAGCTCAATCGGATATCGGCAAATGGTTGAAAATTGAGTTGCCTGATTCCACCCGAACAAACATACTAGTTACATTGCAAGTTTAATAAAAGCTTGTGAACAAAAGAAGAAAAACTTCTAACGATTGTTAGCAATTACGCTGCAGGTGCCAAAGAGATAAGTTTCGTAATTTTAGATGTCGCTATGTTTAACGTATAGGCGTGCTAAACCGTTGTAATATGTCTCAAGACTCGTGCAATTTGCTTTGTAAACAGGTGAATTTGAAATTCTAAACGCAACTGTAAGAAATCAGAATGCATCCAGCACGTCACGACTGCGTCATTTAGTGCCAGGAAGAGTTTGTTAAACCAGGCACTAGTGAAATATAATATAATAAAGACAAGCTGAACTAGGTGGCATTTGTTTGTTGAGTAAAAGGGTATTAATGAATCTATAGACAATATTATGATGAGAAAAATATTTCCTCTTGTATAATCGGCCCGCAAGGAAGGCCCGTTAGCGTTTTTGTTTGCGCAATACACTGATCACTGAAACAATGCCGTCTACAAGAAGGGCGTTAATTTTAAAACTGGTTTAACTCTAATAAGCTTAAGTGACAGAACTAACAAATGATCCCCATTGTCACCAGAGTTTTTTCATACCTCACGATATCACGTACTATATACGTACAAGTAACGCATTTGATAAATGTTAACCGTACCATTGTACTTGTAATTGTCAGTTTTTCTGTCAACGCCATTGACACCTGAGGTGAGCATTAATCAGTTGAGACACGTTTTGAGATCCTACATACATGTGGAATTGCTATTTGAAAAGGAATCTTGTTGTTATAACGTTAGAGTCGAAGTTAAATGTCAAGTTGTAGGGATAGGACGTTTCGAACGTAGGTACTCGTCAGTTGTCAAGATCTGGAACTAGGTGATCAATAGACGTCGACGGAATTAGGATGTCTGAGATCATCGTTCATGTGAGGATAATCTATAAATCAAGGTCTAAACTCAGCACGCATGGAGTTCAGAGCTAGAAAAATCGATCAAATTGGATTGGAGTATAGCTATAGCCTTATAGGCTTTCGGGCGGCTTGAAAACTTCTAAGAATCAAGTTGCCCACTTCACAAGCCTAATCCCATTAAGGTCTAGCTTCCCACTGAGGTTGGAAGGGAGGACGGCAGTCGCTTCCGTAAAAACTAGTACCTACGCCAAATCTTAGGATTAGGTAGCGGATCCCGGGCATCCTGCGGGATGCAACTGTACGGGGATAACGCTAAGGATGATGATATTGATGATAGTTATAGCCGAGCGATAAGACCCGTAATTTTCTATCTGATCTTATATATATATGACCCACACGCTTCCATACAAAGATTATCTTAGTCGTATTGTATTGAAAATTTTGCCAACATCGTAATGTTTGTTCACAAAAGCTCCCATCATTTCTATCTGTGAAATAATAAGAGAGATTCCAGGAGGTTTCTCGTACATCAAACAGTTTATATTTAGTTCCTACTTGTACATACACGTCATAGTGGTGTAGGCCTCCTAACACACCTAAAAATTCAAGTGCTAAATCAAACATCAGTTAGATAATAATGACATCACCACAGCTGATCGGTTCGGGTGAAGGCTGGTCAACGAAGTCAAACACCCTGAAATGGCCCCAGTGAACAAACGCAGTGACAAATTAGGATTTTGGTGACTCACTTTTGAGGTTAAAAAAGTATAGGCTCCGCAGGTCACTCGATTCAAGGGGACTCACTCAACTTCAATTGCGAACTAAGCTAAGAATAGTATGCGACGGATCAAAAAGAACCCAACCTACACCATGTTGAGAAATAATGTGGTGTGACTTAAGATTGGATATCCACCAAATGTTTCAAACAGGTCTCCATACAAGTGATACCTAACTGTCAATCGTGGAAGCTTAGAAGTTATCTTAGGACATCTCTAAGTATGTGGGTTCAAACCGCTCTTATTCGGGATACCATGTTAAGATGACAAGTGTTTATAATATAGATGACAATACAATTTATTTGTCACCATCAACGTATCAGGTATATCCCGAATTTCATTAATGGCTGGCACGGTGTTTTATCTTAAAAAAGTGTAAAATTCTTTAGATAAACATGAATAAAATCAGACATTTAAGGAAACATCACTTGCACTTTACCGGAGGGTGTTAATTTGCCAATTGGAAGACATGCAACCGCCCACACGACATTTGATATTGGCAAATATTTGTACAGCTGCACAAACGTTAGGAATGCAATGTTTATGGGTCAATACGTTATTTACACTAATTATACACTTTTTCTTTACATTATGGATTCTATTTTATTAGATTCTATAAAGTTTTTGGGAAGTTTGATAGCCTGTTACAGTCAAGTTGTCTAACTAAGCATTTTTCGGTGCCGTCAGCTGTCAGTGTCAACTGTCAGTCGAGTCGGTACAGATTTTTTTTATCACATTTAAATCCCCGCCCCTACGTTTAAATTTGTATTTATACTACTCCGCTTGCGTACTACTTACTGGCTGAGAACTATTAACTGCTCAAATGTAATACTGATAGCAAACTGATGTGACGAAATCTGGACGAAATCAGCAAGCCACATACAGCTACCGCGAGCAAGTCTTACTTAACGAAGCCAGTCTCGAAAAGGTCCTGTTTTGGTTAGGAAGATCATATCTCAAGCAAATAAAACTTCATTTCATTTCACTCTCATCGAATTTCCTTACGAACTGACCCGTTTATAATTGTTCTCGTGCGTGTAGTTTCCGGCAAGCATTATAACCGGTGTTGTTACTCACAAGTCTCACAACGCTCCAGCCTTATACCTCAACGAACCAGTGAAGTGAAGTCAGATCTCCAATTGAACGATTATATCAAGAATCCCGGTACCAAGATATTCGGGATGAGTACGAGTAGTGAGCCGAAGCAGTGAAACAGAATCCAACTAGTTCTAGGCGTAGATTGCGGTTTCCGGAGACAAGGAGAAAGCCTGCATTAAGCGTTGCAGCGAGATTGGATGCAACCGCAGCAACCTCTTTCGCGTGGGGTGACCGTTGTGGAGTTATTATACGACCTATTCCGCTGTCACACTGCCGTATCTAGGTGGCGTGTAAGAAATATCATGGCGTGGAAGAAAAATCGTTCTTTGCAGTTATAGAGTATTAGATATGAGTGTGGATGGATAAGGAACGAGGTAGGCCAAAGAAATGGTGGATGGTGTAACGGAAGAGGCAGGTGCCTCGGGAGAAATAAAGAAAATCCTAAAATAAGGATACCAAAAGCGCATGAGACGAAACTGTGAGACGCGTTTCTGGGTTTCCTTAGCCATGTCCTTGGTTATGGTCACGTCTCTAAGGACGCACGCTCGTAAAATGACAAATTACTCGTTAAACTTGGACCGTATTCGAAATTGTTTCTTCGAGATATTGTGACATCACCGATAGCTTGAAATCTAGGTGATATCATGAAATATACCTACGTCATTTCACGTTCTATTTTGACTTTTATACAAATTTAAAGGGTCACATTTTGTAACATTGCTTTATTGTTGCCATTTCACTAGTTATCACAATAACACGCCGAATTGAGCCTTGCACGTTGGCATAATAAATTCTCGTGTTGTCTCAAACGCTGATGGACAGACAGACATCGTAAAATTCGTAAATTCGTATCGATTTATAATGGCTCAGCCTACAAATCTTATTCGTAAAGCGCTAAAAAGAAATAAGTGTATCCTCAAATTTTTTTAAGCGTCAGCAACGCGAGTCTGTAGCCAGCGATGTTCGCTTACCATCAGTTGGACCGTACGCTAGTTTTCCACCGTCGTTGTATAAAAAAAAGAATTATCCATGATTCAACGCAGTCACCTTTCGGTGTAACAGACGCTCCTCTTTCTAAGAAGTTCATTGCACCTATCAGCTGAGTCAACCTCCGTGTTACCTTTTGTCCCGACATTTGCTGAACAATGTTGCATTCGATATTTTGACTCTGGAAATAATTTAGTGCTCTTTAGCACTTTCCGATTTGGAATACGATATTTTTTTGTTTAGTAACGTGGGTATAGATTTCTTTGCACACGAATCTGACTTAACATTCAAAATTCAATGTATTTCACATAATTTACCTAAAATCTTTTTTAGTAACTGTGGTGTCATATTACAGGTGACCAACTCCATCGTATACGTATATTTATAACTTGCACAGTGTATGTAAAGGTGTCCGCATTCTAATAATTTTGCTAATGAATAGTGTTCCCCTTGGCTTGACACATGGGATCTTTTGAGCAAAATAAATTCCATAATATTTTTTATAAAATAAATTTTAATGGAGCGCCAGTTAGGGACTTTTGTGACAAGTTACTATAAGTCGCGGTAAAGATCCATCACGGACATCCGATTTGCAATAAATGAAATACACACCCATGTAAGGGGGGGTTAATGGTGGGTTACTCCAAACCGTCTGTAATCGTAAGAGGTGTTCGTAAAATCTGATGGCATGGAAAGTTTCACATGTTACTATGGAATGGTATAACATATTTTTAACGTTAATCGGTCCGTTAGGTTAGTAAAATGTTACATTCTCCATATCATTTCGCCCGCCTATTTTAGGGAACAGCGTTCAAAGTTTCATCATCAGGCTGCGTAAAAAAATCCCAAAAATATTTCGTCTGCGAATGTCAGAGCATCAATCCGGTGGATAATGATGTCATCCCAACTTGCATCGGTCGTGTCTAGACCTGTACTCTTATTCACGACAACTACCTATTCATCTCGGATGACACAGCCAGCTCAGCCCCAAGCCCGATCACCGAATTTACGCGTCGTATACTAGGCGGGTTTAGAAATTGTGGGTATACTTGTGAACTTGTGAGACAAATAGAGGCAGGTTACGAATTGCCAGATGGCCAACCTTCACCTCCGATCAGCTGGTTAATACGACGCGTATTTATTGTTTAACATTCATCATTCATGTCATCGGACTAGGGATTTGCGGAGGCGATTACACAGTTGTTGTAGACAGTATTTTGTTTGCGCGTGAGCGCCGGAATGGCCGTCGAATGCGATAGGCGCTCGGGATCTCGTTAGTTTTTATGACTAGTGACTAAATAAGCAAATTCTTCTCCACTACTTTATTGGAGAGAGATTTCCCCTATTACAAGTTATGCAAAAGACACAGTCTACTGTATAAGCTTGTCTAAGAAATTGTTTTTTAGCAGAACTTGTGTCAATCTCATGGTGATGAGTCTGCCTCGCTACTGTCGCGCCGAGTACTGGTTTTACCGAATACGAACATTCGGCTAAATATTCGGTGCAGAATATTTTGCCGAATTATTCGGTTAACCGCCTTCACAAACTGATATGCCGAATACCGAATAAGAACCAAATATGCATCCCTAGCAACCCAAGCACGCGTAATCCAGGCCAATCGGCTAAAACAACCACTCGACCGTTGGCAAGCTAGTACTATTTTATGTGCAACTGAAAACCGACTCAATACCTAACATGATAAGTTCCCTAGTGATAAAAAATTTCTTCCGATGGAAATCTCCATGCGAATGCACGTTACGTTAAACAAAGACGTGCTTAGAATATTCGTTTGTCGCTAGCGCGTTTCCTGCGTAGTCAATGTACTGTCCTTGAACCTGTACCGTGAACATTATTTATAGATCCTTTAATATTTATTGACTTGTCTTAATGTCTATGGCTCATCTATATCTAGCCACAGCCACATCTAGATTTCCAAATGCTTTTTATTTCGTGACGCCTGATGATTCTATAATTTATAATGGACTTAGTGATCATTAGGTACATGTAGGTTTTTGTTTGTTTTTTTTTACAACGTGGCTTATAGATTTTTTTGAAGTCTGCACTTAATGTGAAAATTTCTTGAAATATCCGGTTTAAGTGTTAATATTATTTATGTTAATTGTAGTATAGATCTTTGACCCCTAGACCTTGTCTTTATTCTGTTTTTATTTATTTTGTCCTGTCAGTTACAGTGGCTATAATATCACATTATTATGTCTTCAATATTATCGCAGATTCAGATTTTTTTATGTCTTAAATATTCTTCTAAGTAAGTATTGTGATAATAAGAGTGTATCACGTGATAATAATCACAGTGTAAACAACCCCTTGCAGTCGGAGAAGTCATTTCAAACCTCAAGTGGAGTTGGGCAGGACATATTGCCAGACAGAATGATGGCAGGTGGACAAAAATGCTAACAGATTGGTGGCCACTTGTAGCCGTCGGTCGTCCACCAGCACGATGGGTTTGAGAACGCCACAAAGACCGCGGGTTCTAACCCGCGGCCCTCATCACACTTGCGATTTACGGGCGATTTGAAAGCGAGGCGAGCGCGCAGCGAGTTCTCTGCGAGCGCGTAACGAGTTCGCCGCGAGCGCGTCACGATTTCGCCGCGAAATCGTTGCGCACTCGCAGCGAATTCGTTGCCAATGACGTATTAAAGATTGGACTCGGTATAATGTTCTGTTTGTATGCAATCCAGTTGATACATAGCCGGTCAGCCATATTTAGTTACGTTCCGAAAATGTCAAACCGGTGTCAATTTCAAGTCAATTTGGGTACTAGAGATCGTCATCTTTAGTTATCGTCGACTTCACTTTTTTGTAGTTATGTCTGTTCCATTTGATTCCTTTTTCATTGATCGTTACACGCTCGCGGCGAACTCGTTGCTCGCTCGCCTCGCTTTCAACTCGCCCGCAAATCGCAAGTGTAGCAAGGGACCGGGAAGAGTGGCGTACTAAACGAGAGACCTATGCTCAGCAGTGAGCGACGAACGACGCGCCCCTCCACAGCGAATCTCATACTAATCTGTGCGCAGTTACACGGCTTGGGCTGTGGAGGGGCGCGCCTTCGTGGATGGCGCGCACTATACAGGCTGTGGTGGTGACGAGAGGCAAAATGATGGTGATGAAACAACCCCTTTTCTATCTGCTACATAGAATAAGGTATTGTTGATTTCGACAGCGCTTGCGCAAGTACGTATTCTCATGTCAATAGTAATCATATTTGAATACTCGGTAGGGTCACATAGCGGTTCATTATAGGCTCGCTCGGCACAGTATAATATTAGTTGCAGTATGATGATTACAAGCTGTACTAGTACATCGCGTGTGCATCATAGCAGTAGCACTCATTTGCATCAGCAGGATTGCAATACAAAAACAAAGCGAATTCCTATCAAGCCCCCCCTATAAAGCGACAATCAGGTTCAATAAAAATTGCTTTGTATAGTATTAAAAATATTCCGTAATTAGCAAATAAGTCAATTCACCTCACTTTGCGTTCGCTATTCGTAAGTGTCATCTATCAAGTTAAATAAATCGAGATTTTATAGAAGAAGGTTTATCTTGTGTAGATTAGGAGTTGCTGTGGCCACCTTCTGTCTCCATCATCAGATCAGCTCGACGGCACCATAATATTGAATTGTCAGGTGGGCCGTATGAATGTTTACCACCGTCGTAGTATAAAAAAAATTGTCACCTAACTTACATAAGTATGCCAAATTTCAGTTCAATCGAATATCGGCAAGTGGTTGAAAAGGGATTGCAAATTTTGAAGAAATCTTACATACTTTAGTGCAAGTTAAATAAAAGCTTCTAATTATCTAGAATTGGTTGAGAAATTAGAACTGTAGAGGAGAACAGTGGGAAATAAGATATGAAAGCATTTTTGCCCATGCTAAAGCGTGGAAGTGTCACTTAATGTACTGTACCACATTATTTTAACTGCGACCGTCGCCAGTTTTACCGTGCGCTTGGAAAAGTAAACAATACGCTGGTTACTATATTTGCTATGCCTACAGTAATGCCCCCATTGAGGCTCTCACGGGCTGTAGCGTTGGAAAAACAGAAGCTACCATTTAATGCCACACACTGTACGAGACTCACATGCGAGTTTTAACTAAATTGCGCGGTTTTGTAGAGCAGTTGAACTCATTATAACTCCGTGTCCCGAGATAGATACATCCACGGACAGCTTCTAAAATAGGAAACTGGGAGCCACATTCGGAAGAAACGTCTATTGTCAGACTCAATATGAGTCATACATACACACCCACGTGGGGAGAATTCGAAATTCGCAACGAAATAGTAGTTTATGCAACTGCTACATATTTAATGAGAGACATTAAAACACGAGTGTTGGTTTATGAAGTCCTTTTTAGGGTTCCGTAGTAAACAAGGAACCCTTATAGTTTCGCCATGTCCGTCCGTCCGTCCGTCCGTCCGTCCGTCCGACCCCCGTTTTTCTCAGTAACCGTTAGTACTAGAAAGCTGTAATTTGGCATGAGTATACATATCAATGACGCCAACAAAACGGTAGAATAAAATCTTTAAAAAAAAAATTTTTTAGGGTACCTCCCCTACATGTAAAGTGGTGGTGCAATTTTTTTTTCTTCCAAACCCCATCGTGTGGTGTATCGTTGGATGGAAATATTATGAGGTTTCTAAAAGCATCTTTTAATTAAAGAATTGGTTGGCGTGATATTAAGCTTTGAAGTGATAATTTTTGTTATGGTCAAGTGTCCCCCCCCCCCCCCCCCCCCCCCCTGCCAGCTAAACGGTGGCTACTAGGCATGTGAAAAAATCATGGTAATAGTATATACGATGAATTTAAAAGGAAAACTATCACAGCTAAGTAGACATTACTAGGTAACAAATAATAGTCGAACTTCAGAAATGTACTTTGCAAAAGCAAACTTTTGTACAATTTCCATTGATACCTTGGATAATGTTGTTAATTCTATCAAAAACATAGTAAATATAAGTTTGCGAACTTTTTAGTCCACATAATGTAACGGGTAGACGACTACGGAACCCTACCTTGCGCGTCGCCCGACACGCACTTGGCCGGTTTTTTGAAGTCAGTTAAAACCAACGCCGTCTGAAAAATGTTAAATTAATTTCGTACGTAATTCAAACGTAATGAGCTCACAAACCCAAGTCACGGTAACTAGTTGTACCGCGTCGAGTGCATTGAACCAAAAAACGTGGTTCATTACTTAACACCAACAAGTCGTGAACAGCGCTTTTTGCACGCAATATTTTACCTAATATATGTAAAAAAACAGAAGACACATCTTGCATGTGTTTGTCTACAGGTAGCAAAAAGGCGTGCGATAAAGTAGCTTTTGAGCGCTTTACTCTTTATAGCCTTAGAGAAATAATTGATCCTTTTCACCGTCTTATGGCAGTTAGTCCTACCGCCGGCGAGTATAGCTTAGTACTCTCAAATTAAAGTGCCTATTGTTCCCCCCTTCCCAAATCTAACCATCTCGTAAAACTATGTACAGAGCAAACCAATAGTTGGTATTTCTGCAATTAAATAAATAAAATTCAAATAACTGGGTTCAAAGCTGACTTTGTATTATGTTAAATGCGGTCTTCACTTCACAGTATTGCACTTTTCATCTCACGAGCGCGGGTTGGCCATTGTTGTAGTTGTGACACATACGAACACATAGACAACGTCAACTCATAACTCCTACGCTGACGCACACATAGACAATGTGCATGTATAGCTCAACACACAACCATGGCTCACCAGCGCTCGTGAGATGAGAGTACTGTAACTGAATGACATACTTTAACATAATGACGATTTACTCTTCAAGTAAGTGTTGGGTTCTATGGTTGACTGGTAGAACTTTATTCTAGCTACTTAGCATTAAGTCAGTAATTTCATCAGTTGTAATTTTAAAATAATTTAAAAATCTTCACTACCACATATCTACATGAACTTGTCATGTTTTTTACTTATAAGTTACATTGAAGTTTTTGCATCAGCTTATCATGCTGCGTTGATGAGTTGATGACTAGCTGACGTTTAGTTTAAACGAGCCTTGGTTTTAGTGAAAAGGCTATTACTGAACCAGCGAGGTACATGTTAGACCTTGTTATGCCTTTCCATCAGGTGAGACTAAGGCCAAACGGTGTTCAGTCATACATACATAAAAATAAACTTTGAATTTTTGGCCATGGTTATTTAACGGAAAAAAAAAACAAGCAATTAAAGCACGGACATAATACATTGTACTTTTATCTCTCGAGCGCGGGTTTGCCACAGTTGTAATTGCGACACATACGAACATTACGAACAGACAACGAGTACTCATAGCTCCTACGCTACAATATAGTGCGTGTTGCAGCAACAGCTTCGCCCTGTTGGTTTTTTCATTATTTCTTTCACAGTTTTGGTCATATCGAGGAACAATGAATGGCAAAGTAAAGCTGAAATATCAGTTATTATTTGTGTGGAACATTATTTTATCAGGAAACCCGAATTTTTCTTCCTTACTCTTTCATTATTTTGCTTATAGTTTTGAATTGTGTCAATGTATTGAAATATATTGTAGGTATGAATTGTAGAATATTTAATAAGCTTTCCTTTGATACCATACACGTGTATTCTAAGGTTGGGTGTGATTGCCACTTTTCCAAACGCGGCGGCGGCAATTTTTATGACGTCATTACTCGGGAGACCGACCTTAGAGAGATTGTCTCCCGGCAGTTTCGGGGTCCAGGAGACATGCCTAACAACATATTAAAAGCTGGCGCTGGTTTCCGAGAGTGAAGTATCTTCCCGTAACATGTACTAATAAATGTGCTCACATACATAAATCGACCACGTTATAGTACCTACTACAACGTGACCTACCCACGTGGTCCGTACATTACATTTAGCGCTGATAAAGATGTCTTCTTAACACTCCAAATTGCACACCGATACATGACTGACCTCGAGCGTTTACTTGTATGCAGGTCGTAAGTCGTTTAAAAATAACTTTTATGCCCGTCTTATCGAATTTACGGATGACGGTTCCGTCAAGACATGCAAATATTCTTCTAGATATCATAATCTAAATTAAACCGGCAATTACACTTCGCATGCTGCATGCGGCGACCGCAAAAGCGTAAGGAACACATTAGTCGGCCGCATTCGGCGATCGACAGCTGCCAAGTCGCCGTAGTAGGCGGACAGTCTAGTGTAAAGACGGCGTTTGTTGGCCTAAGTAGTTTAAAATGAATTCTGCGCCCGCATTAGGTGAACGACGCAGTGTAATTGCCGCTTAAAAACCTAAGTTGAGCTCGATTCCACTGACATCTTATACGTAGATTCGGTTGACGCCGCTCAACCAATCTCACTGTCGCGCAAACTGAGTATTCCAGTGTTTAAACCGCCCGCGTGGTCGTGCCGCAGGTTTCCCCTGGATTTTCCCCAGGCCACTATTACTATTGGGCCCGGCCTATAAAGCCACAGTTAAGATCAAAATACACAGGTACTACACTCGCATGGGCGTTTCACTACCTTGCGCGGTTTTATACAGCGATTGAACTGTCAACACAGTGAATCCTCGAATTTTATAAAGGGTCGGAGACGCGCACGTGACTCCTTTGAAGTTGCTGCGGTCTCCGCTTACCATCAGGTGTACCGTACGCTTGTTTGCCACTGTCGTTGTATAAAAAAAACGGGTTGCACTCCGGGAGTGCCGGTAGAAGTGAAAGCTCAATAAAGAAAGTAAATAATACTTAAAAGGTTTGTTTTAACGGGTCTAACGCGATATTTATGTATTTACCTTTTTTACCGACGTTTCGACGTTTCGAAGTGCAAAACATAAAATCTCATGGTATCTCTTCGGATCTGTGCGCGGATACTGTGAGTGCTGTGTGCCGTGCCTTAGACAATTAGAAACAAAGTGGACGGGTAGTGAACATTTTTGTTATCTTTTGTAGGGTAGTCAAATGTTGTGTACCCATATCTCCGTTGACAAATTGCTGAGACGACAGTCATATCCGCGACCACGGCCGGTGAAACCCGTGTCGAAACGTCGGTAAAAAAGGTAAATACATAAATATCGCGTTAGACCCGTTAAAACAAACCTTTCAAGTATATTTACAAAGCGCGAGAGTTTAAAGTGTTATATAAGAAAGTAAATAACAAAGATATTCATATCCGTATCCGTATCCGTATCGGTATCGGTATCCGTATTCATATTCATACTCATGTTCATATTCGCATAATCCATTTACATTGTGTCTTACGCATCTAAGACCAGCTGAGTTTGACCCCTCCTAACATCGCAATCACGATACTATAAGAGGGGTCAACTTCCCCAGTACAAAAGTGCTCAGCGCCGCTAAAGAAGTTTTCACTTCAAAAACCAGCACACATAGATTCCAGTATTGATTTTTGCAGTTATCACCCGAGGATCCCTAAGGAGTGCATTTCTGCCCGATAACATTGGCAACAAGATAAGCGGGACCTGTCCCACTAACACTCGAACAAATTACTTGACTCTCGCGATAACAGCTATCAGGATTATAGGTATGTATGACATCTTATGTACGACGCAATTTATAACATACGATTTAACACCAATGTGTAGAACCTGGGTGGACGCTCGAGCGTTGCGTCCACCGTTGCGTCCAGCAATTGAAACTCATACCTACTGGTGTCCTGAGTCGCCGCCACACAAATAGGGATGTCGACTCAAAAAAAATTATTACTTCAATAGAAAGAAGACATAAAACTATGGCAAATAGTGAAAATCCTATTCAAATATCACAAAAAATAACGAAGCTACAACGGTTAGAATGTTCGTAGTTAGAGAGAGAAAGTGCTACCTAACCGTGACGTCACTGTTAAGTAGCGCCATAGTAAATGACGATCGTTCAATACAAAGGTGCGTTTTGCGGAAAAGGGACAGAACATACCCACTCTTAAAACTTTGAAGACTTATAATTATTTATTTTAATGTATTACTTTTTTCGCCATTTGATTGAGAATTTGAGCCTTTATGTAGAAAATTTGGATTTATTGATTTGCTTTTATAGTGTCGTCATCCCTATTGTATGGACGCTCGGCCGCAACGCTGGACGCGACGCCGGACGCTCGGATTCACTGACCAGCGCTGGACCCTGTTCATGCACTAAATGGGTCGGACCAAGTGGGAAAAGAAGTGCAGGAAGACCGCAGCAAAGATAATCTGATTAAATCAAAAGGCTAGCAGGAAACAACTGGCTATCAGTAGCGCTAGACAGAGAGACGTGGAAAACGTTAGAGGAGGCCTATACCCTGCCGGAGGGGTCCCATCGAAGTATAAATATATAAATAAATGTGTGTGCAAATGGACACATCCATGTTAATATAACTTCACTTTTTTATTATTATTATTGGGAGCCTATTGTGTCCCACTGTTGGGCAAAGGCCTCCCCCCTCCGTTTCCAGCTCTCCCGATCTTGAGCTGCCTCCGGCCACTCCTTTAAAAAGGAGTCTAACTCGTCTCGCCATCGCCGGCGAGGTCTGCCTCGTCTCCGTTGCGAGCTGTCGGGCTGCCAGTCAGTGGCGATCTTGGCCCACAGCCCGCTCGGCATGCGGCAGACATGACCAGCCCAGTCCCACTTCAACTTAGCTGCTTTCCGAGCCACGTCGAATATTTGGGTCTTAGAGCGCAGTGTGGTGTTCCGGATACGATCCCTTAATTTTACACCCAATATGCTGCGCTCCATAGCCCTCTGGCAAACCCCGAGTTTGGACTTCTGAGAAGCCGTCAGAGACCAAGTCTGTGCACCGTAGGTGAGAATCGGCAGTATGCACATGTCCATGAGTCTCCGCTTGAGTGATAAAATAAAAAATGAATAAAAATGAATAAAATGAACTTTATTCTGTAAGTAGGCCGCAATGGCACTTTTACAAGTCAAACCCTACTAGCGTTTCACAGAGGCCACTGCCGAGAAGAAACGCCGAAAGAAACTCGACAGTCAGCCATTTTCTCACAAAAATATGCTTATTACAATGATAAATGATAATACTTAACCTACTTAAGATCAAGAAATCTAAGTATCTATATAAAGCAACACAAAAACAAAGAATAAAATGAGGAAAAAAACCAGTTATGTACAGTGTGTAATTCTGCAAGAAAACATTTCGAAACTGTATACCTTAGCATTATCAAATTCTATTTAGGAAAAAAAAAAATTGAATCCTTTAGACTATAAATTTAGTTATAAATCTTTTGATATGTTTTCTTGCAAGAACTGCGTCAACTAGATAAAATTAAAAAATACACAATATATGAATCTTTACTCTATTTAAGTATCTGGTTTGGGCCATGCTTTTCTGTCTGTTAGATAGTCCTCAACCTTGTAATAAGCCTTCGACATCAATGATTTTTTCAAGTACTTTTTAAGAGCTGGAAAAGGTAAATTCAAAACTTCATCAGGTAACTTATTATAAAAACGGACACATTGACCTACAAAAGATTTGTATACTTTACGGACACGAAATTTTTTAGTGGCAATTTTATTTTTATTTCTAGTATTAAAATTATGTATATCAGAATTTTTACAGAAGGAGTCTATGTTCTTAAGGACATAAACAATATTCTCATAGATGTACTGGGACGCTACAGTTAAAATGTTGATTTCTTTAAAGAGTTCTCTTAAAGATTCACGTGAGCCTAGGTTATATATGGAGCGAATGGCTCTTTTTTGTAACACAAAAATTGTCTGTATGTCAGCTGCTTTACCCCAAACCAGGATACCATACGACATAACACTATGAAAATAGCTATGATAAACTAGGCGAGCTGTTTCTACATTGGTAAGTTGCCTGATAGTGGCAGATCACCCTTCATCAGATGTTTCATGGACCAATAGTTCCTCCAGGCGTTTTCAGTCCGTCTTTCGACTTCCTTCTCTTGTCGCGCCTGGAAGGAGACTAATTGACCCAAATAATTTTAAGTAACAAATTTAGTTTAAGCATATTTAATGTTATTACTGTATGTTTTCCTTGGGAAATAAAAAGGCTTTATTTTTTATTATTATTTTTTATTGTCGGATTTGTTCCACTTTGCCGATGCCGCTTCGGCTAAACTCGGCTCTGGTACACCTCCGTGGTGTCTAGTCTGGATACACTATCGCGAGGAACGAAAGAGAACATGCTATACGGCGAGCGCATGCGGTCGGGATGTCATGTTTAGCTGTCAAACATCGGTTTCGTTTACAAATATTTGAAAATAAGCCTTGTGCCAATATTTATGTGCTTCCACTACAGTTTCTGTAAAAAAGATCTGTTAAAAATGTCGCCATAGGTCTTGCACTGCATACAAAGTGAAGTTCTGTATTTAAAACTACATAGAGTGTACTTTTATCTCACGACCGCGGGTGAGCCATGGTTGTGTGTTGAGCTATACATACACATTGTCTATGTGTGCGTCAGCGTAGGAGCTATGAGTTTACGTTGTCTATGTGTTCGTATGTGTTACAACTACGACACTAGCCTACCCGCTCTTGTAAGTTAAATATTACTATACTATGTTTAAATCACGATTACCACGAATATTATCACGACATATTAGAACCTAAATTTGTTTCAATCTTATCCCTTTACCATAAAGTCTATTATTCGTTAAGACTATTCTCGCTATAATCGCGTGTTAGGCGTCTTAATTCTATTTGACACTAATCCATGATGACAATATTATGACTATGTCCAAGATATGCCGAAAGGCTGACTTAGTTGAGCGCGAACATAATGATAGGATAACCTGATCTATTATTTATTTTATTAATGATTTAATATCATAAGCTTTAACTTCCATGATTTGGTCACTGGTCAGTTCAATATAGATAGTCTAGCGAAATAAGTACCTATATAATATAGCACAATTAATATTGAGCGCTCGTGGCCCAGCGGCGCCTGCGCACCGCTTGCGCTTGCTAAGGTTAAGCAACGTGGGCAGCGGTCAGGACTTGGATGGGTGACCGCTTTGAGTGGTTACTAACTGAGCGCTCCCGTGCTTTGGAAGGCACGTTAAGCCGTTGATCCCAGTTGCTGTCTATGGCAGCAGTCGTTAAGCCAAGTTGGAGGCCTTCGGGCGGCTTGAGAACTTCTAACAGTCAAGTTGCCCACTCACTTGACAAAGCCTAATCCCAATAAGGTCTAGTTTCCCCTCGGGGTTGGAAGGTCAGATGGCAGTCGCTTTCGTAAAAACTAGTGCCTACGCCAAATCTTGGGATTAGGTAGCGGACCCCAGGCGTACTTCAGGATGCTGTACTGGGATAACGCTAGGAGGATGATGATGATAATATAGCACAATAAGCGATAGGGGACCTGGGGAAAATCCAGGACAAAACTCCGACACGACCACGCGGGAATACTCAGAGTTTGCGCTCCAGTGAGATTGGTTGAGCGGCAGCTATTACTATTAGAGATTTATTTATGACCCCGCTAGAAATTTTAGTACTTAGAGGTGCCTACCGGTACCTTTCCCTCATTTTACCGGTTCTAGTGCAGATTATCGTAGTGAAAGGTCCAGCATCTAAGCTATGTATCTTCACAAATCGTTCTTACTGGATAGCCACATAGTCCCCATTATAACTTGAGCCAGTCTTTTAACAAAATATGAGTGCCTAAGAGATATCCGACTTACACTGGTCATGCTATAGCGACGCGATAAGTAGTCTTTATGAATAGCAGAGCAGAACTTCATATATTATAAACCTATTGTGAAAGTAGCTACGCTCCGTGAAGTACTCGTGTCATTAGGGAATGAGACTAAAGGGATTTGAAATAAGGGTCAAGTTAGTTTGGCAATGTGGTTAACAGCGTTTGGCTGACGAAATAATTAGTGATTTTTTTTTGCTTGGCATTCTTCGTATATCGTATATCCAACTTTACTATCATCGTCATCATCATCATCAGCCTATCTACGTCCCACTGCTGGGCACAGGCCTCCTCTCATAGATGAGAGGGATTGGGCAGTAGTCCCCACGCTGGCCCAGAGCGGGTTGGGGACTTCACCAACTTTACTATAAACAAGCAAAAAAAATATATATGCGGGAGTGCCAAGTTGTGCTTTAAGTTGAATTAAACGGATATCATGACCTGTGCCTCGGTGGAAATCAACTCTAATCTAAGTTAAATATGTAAATCGAGCGAACAATCCTCAAGAACGTCCCGCCATTCTAGGCCTTAAATAGTTAGGGTTAAGTTTCAATATCGCGCGTAAAACTAAACGGACTTCGCCTGCGCGTGCGCTGTCAATATACTGCCCTTGCTATTGCTAATTCGAACGGGTCAAATGCTAATGAAATCATTTAGGGGTCAAATGCAATTTATTCTGTGCTTGCATATTAATACAATGCATTTGAAAATTCTAACAGCGATATAGTGCGCGCCATCCACGACGACGCGCCCCTCCACAGCGCATCTCATACTAATCTATGCGCAATTGTACGGAACGGGCGGTGGAGGGGCGCGTAGTCGTGGATGGCGCACACTATAAGTATGTATGTATTAAATACATTAACCATTAAAATAAAAAACCTTTCAGCTATTTTTAACCCTTTGAACGCCAAAGTGGTCATGTGTCGTCGTGACCACCACGCCAAGCACCGTTGAATTGATGTAAAGATTTTATGTCACACCTGGCCATAAAGCGGCAATTACCGCACGCTCCGCACGCGGGAAATCCCACTTCCTGGCCAGGGGGTGACATAAAATGTTGTACTTAACACGGGCGGTAATAAAGAAAGCCGCACATCGTATATTTATCGCCCTTGCCTTCGGCTCGGGCGTCCAATACCTGCGATCTGAGACATTCTTTGTTTTACCGCCCTTGTTAAGTAATGTACTATTATTCATGATCAAAGTACACCGTCACTCCGACCTTTTTAGTGGTTGTTGGCGTGGTGGAGACGACGACACACGACCACTTTATAGGTTCTTGGCGTTCAAAGGGTTAATAACTCGCCAAACTACAGGCATAACGTCGCATAATAGTCGGTTCCTGTAAATTACAAATTCTTATACTTATTCCGAACTTAGGCGACTTCCTGACTTGGCGGGGCGGGATCGATATGTGACATTTTCTTCTTTGACGTAAACTTACTGACGTCACAAAAATTTTCACTTGACATAATACTGTCAGTATTACGTTTGCGCAGTAGTAATATCATGCGCAGAAGCGGAGCAGTGCCGTCTTCGCATCGTCCCGCTACCGCGCATCCCGCGCCAGTCAGGAAGCACTCATTTAAATGTCCCCTACATTAAAAAATGGTACCGAGTCGACTGACAGTGACAGCTGACACTGACATTTGACAGTTTTCTCATATCGTACTGCCTCCGCACCGACAAGTCAGGAAGTCGCCTTAGGCCTCTAAGGCTCTTTTACAAGTTAATGCTTACAAATATACAAGAGTATAGTACTTTTATTTCACGAGCGCGGGATGGCCATTGTTGTAATTGTGACACATATGAACACACAGACAATGTGAACTCATAGCTCCTACGCTGACGCACACATAGACAATGTGCATGTATAGCTCAGCACACAACCATGGCGCACCCGCGCTCGTGAGATACAAGTACTATAACGTTAAGTGACATGAATCCATTGCTAAATTCGTAATATTTTAAAAACGGCGTTAGTAACTAACTGCATATTTATTTGTATTTATACAACGATGGTGGCAAACAAGCGTACGGTCCACCTGATGATAAGTGAATACCGCAGCCTATAGACGCCCGCAACTCCAAAGAAGTCACCTGCGCGTTGCCGACCCTTTATTAAACTTGAGGATTCACTATGTTGACAGCAGACGGGACAAGTTAAGTTTGTATTTGATGTTTCGCTTAAATAAATGATTCAGTACGAGTATGTAAGCAAAGGTCCAAAGTACAGAAATATGTTAAACTTAAGCATGTAGTTGGTCGTTTATATAGTACTAATTTTATTTAAATTACAAAGTAGCTGAAATTAGCTAGCTAAATAGCTCGTTAACTAACAGAAATTCCAAAAATTACCGAGTCGATAAACAGCATTTTAAGGCGCTACACTGAGAAATTTGGAGACTTTGAAACGCTGTCCTGCCCAGACTAGCAAACAGTAGGGGCTGATTTTCAGATATATGATTCTCGACTATATGAATGTGGTACTGACAATAGCGAAACATGATTGCTTGAAATTTTCTCGATAGAAAATAAATCCAAAGTCGAGTCTATATTTTCCTTTTTTTCCTCAGCCTGCTAAAACAACGCATTATTAAAAGACACGATTAAGTTAATATGATGGTATTTTACCTCATCTAGGTACTGACAAGAGGAAATTTAATAAACCTGCACACAGTCAGATATTTAACGAGATTTGTCTAAAGAGCCATTCTCGGAGAGGGTTGCATCCCGTTTTGTCGTGAGCGAAAAACATAGGGTGTCTCTTTCAATCGATATATCGCCTTAAACCTCCACCATTATAATAGTACATTACTTACCAAGGGCGATAAAACAAAGAATGTCTCAGATCGCAGGTATTTTACGCCCGAGCCGAAGGCAAGGGCGATAAATATGCGATCTGAGGCTTTCTTTATCATCGCCCGTGGTAAGTACAAAATTTTATGTCACCCCCTGGCCAGGAAGTGGGTTTTTTCGCGCGCGGAGCGTGCGATAATGGCCACTTTATGGCTAGGTGTGACATAAATGTAAGTTAGCAACAGACCATCTAGACATATATTTTTTCCATCACAGAATCTCGCGCCGTCTCGGCTGGCGGCCCATAGGGCATGGACACACACAGGGCATCGCACTCAAATATTTATGTGGCTACGGTTGGTAGCGCTCGATGGTGGAAATCAGTGCGAAAATGTGTCTGTATTCATTAAACCGGGGGATTAAGGCGCGTTCACACCGTGGGCAGCGGAGCGTTGAGACGAAACACTGGCTGCTAAGAAAAAAAATGTACATAGGTAATTGAAACCGTGCGAGCATTTCCAAAGCACGGGGCTAGACAGTTTAAAACCAACCACTGCTCCTACCAAGGTGACCTTGGTAGAAATCGGTGGTTTAAAATAGTATAGCCAGTGGTTTCCAACCAAATTTGGTATGCCCTCTATTGTCCTTGTTAGAAAGGCGTGCCTGGTAAACCACTGGCAGGCATACTGAAGTTTTTTAAACAGTGTAGCCAGCAGTGCAACCCTCGTCGTCTACCAAGGTCACCTTGGCAGGAACAGTGGTTTTAAACAGCCCAGCCCGTGCTTAAGGCCTCACAAATTTTAAAATGAATTGAAATGACAAAAGCTGATTGACACATTAATAACGCAGTCAATAACGCATGTCGCAACAAGGTGGGGTAGCTGGAAAAATTTCACCTCAGGGGGGTGTAAGGCTTTAAAGGCCGATGTGCAGTTGCAAAAATTTATATGCATTTGACAACATTTCAAATTTTCAAGTTGGCCTTTTTATGTCCTAGATCGATAGAAAATGAAATTTTAAGGCCCACGTGTTTTTTTATTTCTCCCGAAATCTTAATTTTAATTCAAAAATATCTAATCTAAAAGTAGCGAATCGGAAGTGAATTATGACGTAATTTTTATGAATTACCTATGTTTGACAGCATTGCTCCTTAACAGTCGTAGGAATGACGTCACACTTCCGTTTTCGTTTTATACACTTTGGCGATTTTCTTCAAATCTAGCGAAGCAAAAAATCTAAAAACTATTTTATTACGTTCAGGTAGAATATTTAACTAAATGGTTTTCGATTTAGGCATCATTATAAATTTTGAAATGTTGTCAATTATGATGGCATTGAAGGGATTGAACTTCTTAATATCAGTGATGAAGTTAGTTGCCTGCCACTGTCTTTTCATGCCTAAACTGCTAGACCAATTTTAGAAAGAAAGCCCGCACCATTTTGTTTCCCATCACCTCGATAGGATTTATTTCTCGAAATCCACCACCATGGCGTGGAAAGGGAATCGACACATACCGAATCACAAGCGGAACCGCACGCAAACCTAGATAAGTTCTCATTAAGCACATCATGAAATCACGCCTCATTATCATGTAACCCTTAATGAGAGCGAAGTATGCGATGCGAGCAATCAAGTATGACAATTTGATCACGAAACGGGTTGCCATAATAGCACAGAATCATCATCATCATCATCAGCCTATATACGTCCCACTGCTGGGCACAGGCCTCCTCTCATACATGAGAGAGATTGGGCAGTAGTCCCCACGCTGGCCCAGAGCGGGTTGGAGACTTCACATACAACTTTGAATTTCTTCGCGGATGTATGCAGGTTTCCTCACGATGTTTTCCTTCACCGAAAAGCTCACGGTAAATATCAAATGATATTCCGTACGTAAGTTCCGAAAAACTCATTGGTACGAGCTGGGATTCGAACCCACGACCGCCGCTTGACAGCCGCATGCTTGAACCACTGGGCTACCGTAGCTTCAATAGCACAGAATATTTAATAGTAATTATTTAATTAACTACAGGCTTTCTTCCAACAAAACCGACAGCTAATTATGGCATCGCGCTCGCCGCATAGCACGTGCCGTTTCGTTCCTAGCGCGATAGGGTATATCAGTGGTTCTTAACCGGTGGTCTCTGGAAGCACCCGAAGTAGTAAGAAGTGTGAAGTAACCGTATTTAAAAAACCGGCCAAGTGCGAGTCGGACTTCGCACATTTAGGGTTCCGAACCGACCGCAAAGTTAAGTTGGTTTTTATAGGAAAAATAAGGAAATTTCAAAGAAAAAGTCTAATTTATCAATATATTAGTATTTGTTGGTAAAATATACGTAATAACAAACATTATTACCAAATCTTAAGTTTATAGGTATTTGGGAAGTTAAAAATTCTTCGGAACAAAACTTCGTTAAAAAAGCTGACTTTGGTGGCTTCTCATTCCATAGTTTTCCAATATATTTTTTAATTAAAAATATAGTAAGTATCTACTCAATGAGATCTAAACAACGATACCCCACTCGATAGGGTAGGATAAAAAAAAAATTTTCGCGCCCCCCTTTAGCTGTATGGGAGCCCCCCTTAAAAACATTTAAAAATAAGTTTTGTCTATATGTATGGCTTCGTGCCAACAAGATGCTTATACTGTGTAAATTTGAAGCCTGTAGCTCCAACCGTTTGGCTGTAAAACCTGTGTGACAGGTACGGAAACCTAAAAAAATAGGAGGTGGTCCATGGCAAGATAAGAAACAGTCAAATGGTCCCTCATCACTAAAAGGTTAAGAACCACTGGGGTACATGGACACCACGGAGGTGTGACAGAGCCGAGTTTCGCCGAAGCGGCAATAGGAACGAGCCAGATAGTAGCCAATGCAATGACATCCATAATTCCATAGACACCTGCTACACCAGAGGAGTCACAAGCTGTTGCCGGCCTTTGAAATGGGAGTTTTGTGATTTTTTTTCTTTTTTTTGCCCTGTCCGGTCTGCTACGCGACCATAACAGATAAGAGAGGTAGAACACAGCAAAATGTCATCTTGCTCGAATATGGAGCAGCCCAACTGGGGAAGTAGCTCCGCCTTGCAGAAGACCACAGTCATAATAACATTATTTAGTATACAAGTATGTAGTGTTGTGCTCCTGGAGGTGAGCAAGGTTGCCAGACCCGAGGATGCACTGTATTGAGAGCGAGGGACTTAAAATTGTAACTTCTGCTGTCACAGTCAGTGTATCCTCAAATTTGGAGCGCTCGTGGTCCAGCGGCGCCTGCGTGCCGCAATCGGTATGCAAGGTTAAGCAATGTCGGACGGGGTCAGTACATGGATGGGTGACCGCTTTGAGTGGTTACTAACTGAGCGCCCCCGTGCTTTGGAAGGCACGTTAAGCCGTTGATCCCGGCTGCTGTCTATGACAGCAGTCGTTAAGCCAAGTTGGTGGCCTTCGGGCGGCTTGAGAACTTCTGTCAGCCAAGTTGCCCACTCGACAAAGGCGGGTCGAGGTTGTAACACGTCCGTAGGGAAAATACCCATCGCTACCCTACACGTGACCCCTGGGTCTAAAAGTGCACCAAAAACTGGCAACCATACTGTCTTCTCGAAGACCTCACGGTTCGACATAAATGCCATAGGATAAATAAATAAATCCTCAAATTTTATACTATATGTAGGCTACGGTGTCCGCTTACCATCAGGTGGACTGTACTAGGCTTGTGTTATGGGTACTAGACGATGACCGTAGAGTATTAAAACTCGTACCGTAAAGGTATTAAAAGAAATGATAGCAAAATCAAAATACCTCGCGTGTTCTTAGTATAAAAATACTGGCATGATATTAATGAGATTTCATTATCATTGCGCTCGTCACGGTTCGGTTGCCGAATACAAAAAGGTTACGTAATATGGAGAGATTGGAGAGGCACTTTGAAAAACTATATCATGTTAAAAACTACAATCTATGCCCTTTTTAATCGAATATCCTATTGTTAGTAAGCGAGATATTTTCACAACTTCGCTTACAATTAAAATTAAAACGCCAGTGTTCAGACGGCACTATACTAAATGTGTTTTGAAAAACGAAAAGGGATTTCAGGATTGATGAGGATTCACTGCAGAAGAGACAAATTTAGGTCCCTCGCTCTCAACACAATGCATCCCCGGGAGCTGATACAATAAAAATAATATAATTACCTAATAAACAAAACAGTCATTAAGCGGACAACCATGCAGATATGAGGAAATAATAAATTACAAAATGACAAATGCTTGTTTCATTTAGGTATTACACATTTTGTTAAGACTATTACGTTTTAATACTATATTCAGACAACCTATATTTAAAAATAGTGTACCTAATTATGTACAGTTGCATAAATTACTTTATCTACACACATATTATAACTACTCTAAGATGGGTTCAGAAACCGTAGTAAATAAATACAATAATTGTGTTAATACAACCTTTTTTGCACGGTTGCGGAAATATCGAAATCAGAACTGGCAACCGATACCTGAATGGTATTTTAAAAAGTAAAGAGTCCCTATTCTGATGTGATCATGTCGTTCTAGCTCAAATTTCGTGCGATATATACTAAAAAACATCGAGCTGACATTTCGCATCGACTGAATTTGAATTTTCAGTGATACTAGAATAGGGACATGTCAACTTTGACATTTAGAATTTGACAGTTTTGTTTGACGTTTAATATTTTAACATCATATATGAGATTAAAATATGAAAATTATATAACTGCTGTAGCCTTAGCCACAGATAAGAAAATTGCCATAAATTCATTGAATGTTGAAATGAGAGTCATTTTCGACGGTTTCCGAACGCATATTAGAGGATTTATGACATGTGTGTAGATAAAAATATTTAAACGGGTCTAACTTGATATTTATGTATTTACCGACATTTAAAATGTTATTTTAGACTTACTAAGCGCGAGAGTTTAAAATACATAGATATAGTAAATACATATAGTTATAGATGCGCCACCGCACCGAGCAGCCGGGGGGTATGTGAAAGAATATTCGTATAAAATTTATACTACCCAATTTGATCGGTTTGTATGTCCAAGATAATGCTTATGGAAGTGTGCCTGTGCCTATAACCCGACCATGAAAAAATGTTCGGTCGGTGTTAGACAAAACATGGAACTGAAACTCTTCTCTATTTCCTCTTATAGGATCGCATTAAAGCTATCTTTCTCTATCAAAGCGTGTCAGGCCCTAGACGCTCGATGATTCCGACATATAATAACGGCGATGAATAGTAGAAATTTTATAATATACTTAATGAGTGCCAGTTTTTGCAGCTACCGTACAGCTACCTAATGGCCTTCGTATTGATTGCTCATTATTTGTTTTTTATTCGCTTTCAGCGTTCGCGCTGCTGAGATTTGTACAGTCACCTACCTCCATACTAATATTATAAATGCGAATGTGTGTCTGTCTGTTTGTTACCTCTTCACGCTTAAACCGCAGATTTAGATGAAATTTGGTATGGAGATAGTTTGAGCCCCGGGGGTAACAGGCACAGGCACACGAAAGCGACTGTCATCTGAGTGACCATCTGACCATCCAACCCAGAAAGAAAACTATACATCCCAGTGGAAAAATTATACGATTAGGTCGGTTACCTCACGATGTTTTCCTTCACCGAAAAGCAAAATTAAACGGCCATTTTCACTGTCTGGTGTACCACAAACTTTATTTCTCGGATCTAAGTAATTTTGGGCACTTTTTTCTTTACGGAAATTAATAATACTCGTGATTCTGACTCAGAAAACTCAAAATTACCTAGATCCGAAAAAAAGGAGGTGTTAAACCGGAAAGCGAAAATTCTAAAATATCAAATAATAGCATTTCTTCTAGGCTACTAGCTATATCTAGCTATGAAATCATGACCATTAAACTAATATTCAATTAGCCGACTTAATAACACCACTCCAAAATCCAATTCCAGTCACAATAGTATGGCAAAACCTACAATGGGCGGTAAAAAATAAATTGTACGCTACAAAAAGCGAGAATTGATCAATCGGCACATTACATTGTCTCTTTCTTTTATATTATTCTTAATTGAACTAAGTTTATAATTGACTTTTAACAGAAGCCTTAAAACGTTCAAAACCACGGGACAGGCATCGCCTAGTGTGGGGGTCAGTACTTATTGTATTTGATTATGTATGCTTATTGGTGAAATAAACTATTTGTATTTGTATTTGAAAAATGCACACGCAGGCTTCTATGGGGTGAAGTACTATTATTTCACGAGCGCGGGTGAGCCACGGTTGTGTGTTGAGCTATTCATGCACATTGTCTCTGTGTGCGTCAGCGTAGGAGCTATGAGTTCACGTTGTCTACGTGTTCGTATATGTCACAACTACAACAATTTCTGAACCGCGCTCGTGAGATAAAAGTACGTCCTATACAAGCAAATTATCTATCTACCGGATATATCTATCTACTGTTAAGTATAAAAGCTCCACTCTTCATTAATTACATGGTTTAATACAATAGAATACAGTAAACCGGCCAAGTGCGAGTCGGACTTCGCACATTTAGGGTTCCGAACCGACCGCAAAGTTAAGTTGGTTTTTATAGGAAAAATAAGGAAATTTCAAAGAAAAAGTCTAATTTATCAATATATTAGTATTTGTTGGTAAAATATACGTAATAACAAACATTATTACCAAATTTTAAGTTTATAGATATTTGGGAAGTTAAAAAATTCTTCGGAACAAAATTTCGTAAAAAAAGCTGAATTTGGTGGCTTCTCATTCCTTTGTTATCCAATATATTTTTTTTATTAAAAATATAGTAAGTATCTACTCAATGAGCTCTAAACAACGATACCCCACTCGATAGGGTAGGATAAAAAAAAATTCGCGCCCCCCTTTAGCTGTATGGGAGCCCCCCTTAAAAACATTTAAAAATAAGTTTTGACTATTTGTATGGCTTCGGGCCAACAAGATGCTTATACTGTGTAAATTTGAAGCCTGTAGCTCCAACCGTTTGGCTGTAAAACCTGTGTGACAGACGACGGACGGACGTCTGGGCGTCACCAACTGGGTTCCGTTTTGACCCTTCGGATACGAAACCCTAAAAAACGGGCAGGGCTAAGGCATTCTCTTGAAGACGCGCAATCGATCTGACACTGACAGATGACATGACGCCATAGGGCCGCGACACGTCGATAGTGTTGTCCATCGTCGCACAAGTTACCGTTCTTTTGGTCAATGGCTAATACTATCTATGACTTACCTTGGAAGCTGGTGACCCAGTTCTGCCCCCGCCTGAGGGGCACAAACCGGTCCATCCTCTCCGTCTTCATGACCAGAGACTTCCTGCTGACCGGGCTGCATTGCTGCATCAGACGACGCTCAAACGAGTCACTGAACATTGTACTGTAACAAGAACAACACAATTTTTAAATATTAGTTAAGTGTTATGTATTTTTGTGTTGTGTTGTAATAAAATTCATTTTTAAATAAATATATTGTATATATGTATTATATATAAAAATATAAAGAAGGTGGGCCCAAATTGACAACATTTCAAATTTTCAAGTTGGCCTTTTTATGTCCTAGATCGATAGAAAATTAAATTTTAAGGTCCCTGGTCCAAGTTTTTTTATTTCTCCCGAAATCCTAATTTTCATTCAAAAATATCTAATCCAAAAGTAGCGAATCGTAAGTGAATTATGACGTAATTTTTTACTTATGTTTGACAGCATTGCTCCTTAACAGTCGTAGTAATGACGTCACACTTTCGTTTTATGCATTTTGGCGATTTTCTTCAAATCTTGTGAAGAAAAAAATCTAAAAACTATTTTATTACTTTCAGGTAGCATATTTACCGAAATGGTTTTCGATTTAGGCATCATTATAAATTTTGAAATGTTGTCAATTGGTGGCCCATGACAGAACATAATGGAAAGAGCTAAAGGAGGCCCTTGCAAAGCGTGTTTCTTTAAAGGTATGTTTCATTAAGGATACATTCGCTAAGCAGCTACAATTAAGGAGGGATTCTAAATGAAGTTAGAGAATATGAAGTGACTTTTCTGAACAGCAGGTGTGAAATACCCATTTTGAATGTTAAATTCATGCCCAATGCAAAATAAGCAACTTCAATCATTATATAATTATGTAATTATTTATTCTTTTGTGTTACTTTTTTCGCCATTTGATTGAGAATTTGTTCCTTTTTCGAGAAAATTTGGACTTATTGATTTTCTTATTTGGTGTCAAATGTCAACATTCCTATTTATGGATCCGAAGTTGTTCGTAATAAATGCATTATTTTTACCACCACAAAGTTATGATTGTTACCAACTAACTATATCGATATTTCTGGGAAGACCCAGTTCGTAAGAACAAGGATTAATTCACATTTCTCTTGTAGATATTGACATAGATAAGGGCTATCAAAGGGCATCCTCAAACATGGAGACATTCAATTGAAAAAGGTTGGCTGAACTGGCCTCTGCTGGGAATATTTATTTAGTTAAACTTTATGTTTATTATTATCTTTACAAAACAACGCAACAGAATTGTAATTGCCGAGTTGTGACCTGGTAATATGCAGTTTGTAATGTCTTGTTTGTAATTATCTAGTGTTTATCCTACTAATATTATAAATGCGAAAGTTAGTGTGTTTGTGAGGATGTGTGTGAGGATATTTGTGACTCAATCACGCAATAACGGCTGAACGAATTAAGACGAAACTTGCTATACAACAAGTTTATAGCCTGGATTAACATATAGGACACTTTTTATCCCTGAAATACAAGGTCACGCGGACGAAGTCGCGGGCAAAAGCTAGTCATAAATAAATGTTTCTTTCTTTCTAAAAAATAATGAACATGTCCATAAAACTAAAAGAAAAACTAAATAGTAGGAAGGCGGCGTGCAAGACCGTGACAAATGGAAAACTCTTCTGCGAGCCCTATGTCCCTAATAAGGGTTAACGGGAAGTCAACGGGAAGTCATCATCATCAGCCAATTTTTTGATTAGGTTTTTTATCTGCATAAGAGCATACACCTATAAATGGTGTATGATCTAATATAACTATATGCCATAAATACATTTTATCTACACACATATCATAAATCCTCTAAAATGTGTTCAGAAACCGTAGACTATGACTCGCATTACAACATTTGATGTATTTATGAAAATTTTCTTATCTGTGGCAGAAGCTTACAGCAGTAACATTATTTTATAAGAATCTCCTATTTAATAACATAATGAATTCAAATTTGGAACATCATACAAAACCTTTTCTAGTATCACTGAAAATTCAAATGCAGTCGATACGAAACATCAGCTCGGTATTCCTTTTTAAATAGCTGCTATTAAATGCAAAATTTCACTATTCTGCCATTTTGTTTATTACGCAAAATTTGTTTTCTTAATACAATTATTTAATTTATTTACCATTATTACAATTATTTTATCTTTGTTTTGATTTATTTCTGATTTCAATTTGTATATTAGATTAGCACCTCTAAATATGTTACCGGCAGCACTGGTAGCAATGCAGGTCATTTGCCTTCGGCTTCTGACCCATCTTAGAGTAACTTTATTTTACTAAACGGTTAAAACTCACGTATTAATTGTCACTTCGGGCGACATGTTTCGAACTCGTCGGGAGTTCTTCCTCAGGATGAGTGCGTCTGCGACCCGCGCTGATTGCATACTCCCGACGAGTTCGAAACATGGCGCCCGAAGTGACAATTAATACGTGAGTTTTAACCGTTTAGGAAAATAAAGTTATAACATGTTTCACGAAAGTTTAAATTCAAGCATCTTAGAGTATTTATAATATTTGTGTGTAGATAAAGTAATGTATGCAACTGTACATAATTAGGCATTAAGACAAGAGTGTGTTTAAAATAAGGTCACACAAGTTACATAAACTACTATTGTATATGCATGTAACTCCTTAGCTGTTGTCCAGACAGATAACAATGTTTTTAGTTTGTGTATGACTTTACTGATGCACTCCACTGAACAGACTATACAGGTAATGTCAATGTTTTGTTTAATTTTCCCTGTTAGTACATGTCTGATATATTTTAGACCAGATATCCTCGTCTGCAAAATAATAACAAAATTATCATCCCAGAGACAGCAAATGGAGCAAGAATAAACCTCAAAGAAGATTGGAGGACAAACTTAAACTCACAGCGGGTCCAAATTGGAGGAGAGTGCCCATGATAGATAGATAGATAGATAGATAGAAACATTTATTCATTGCCACAGAAGACACACAATATTACAAGAAAACAAAAGAAGAAAAACATACACAAAAGCACACATGTGTCCCAGTGGCAGTGAAACTGACATTGGCTCAGCATTATGCTGAGGTGTCGTCTCCGTTTGGTATTTATTATTTCACATAATACAATATATAATAATAAAATAACCTAATCTAAAAACAAAATAAGCTAAAACCTAAATAAAAATATTTACAAATAAAAAATGTCCTCAAACTCGGAACTCGGCGGTAGGGTGCCCAGAAGGTGGGTGTTAGACACCTACAGCACTGATTTTCATCCAGTACCGTCGGTGACTCACGGACCGGCATACAATAAAATAAAATTAACTACATGACAGAACACAATGGAAATAGCTAGAGAAGACCTTTGCCAAGCGGCACACTGAATTAAGAGACATCCTCTAATTCAGAAATATATATCCTCAACTGATTGAGCTGAAATTGGCATACTTATGTAAGTTTTCTGATAATGCCACATTATGGCACCAAGCTGATCTGATGATGGAGACAGAATGTAGAGACATATATCTTGTTCCATATAAGATTAGTAAAATAGGGTTAATCATTTTTTGATTTGATGTTTGAAAAGTAATTAATGATAGTAATATGTACAATTAGCACCATATTTCCCTTCAAAATCGGAAAAAGATCAAGAAATGTACCTTTACATGGTAATAAGACCAGACTATTATTGTAATCTAATACTATATTGTGTATATATATGTACAAGGTATATTGTGGATATAAACATTCATTCGCTTCTGCATAGCCACACTTATAATTCTCAAGAGATGATGTACGGATTATTGGTATGTATATATTTAAATAGAACCAATAAAAGTAAATTTACTTATTAGCATGATTATTTCATTTAACATTATTCATATTCCACCAACAAATTACATGTATTTAATGATATTTATATGTATTTTAACTCCTTAAATTTCACCACAAATATGATCAGTTAATGGAATAATAACAAAAAAATGTTTACAGATTAAATTAAGGAACTAAATTGAACTTTGTGTCATTAAAATGTAGGTAATATAACAATGTATCTGTTGTAGAGACAAGCACTAACTAATAAATTCGCAAGTCAGCAGTACCAGTCCAATGGGCATTAAACAAATTACACACAATAAATACTGAAAACAATACAATAAAAGCAGGGAAAGAAAACTATAGAAAGGAGTAGAAAAATCCAGACTTTCGTTGATTAGCTCATGAAGAACTATTATTAAGTCACTATTATTTTGATAATTTGATCACATTAGTCTAAATAAACCACAATAACGCACAAACTCACCTGTGTACGGCACTAACTGATATTTTTCAAAGTCCGTAAAACCGAGGGTAAACTATGGAAGAAGTAGACTAGAATAATTTGCTAATTCACTGCTGTTCAATCAAACATTATTTTATTGTTCAATTCAAAATCACAACTATCAACACTATGTCCGAGTGAAAACATTAATAAATATCAGAATGCAGCGCACGGGAACCGACTGCTGCCTACCAAAGCCACAGACTCTTTGGCATGGTTGACTACCATGATCGCCTACGAAGGCATCTTTTACAAGTCACATAGAGTCCGACACATGAAATAATTTACTCTACGCGTAATGTACGAACGGCTGGTTATTTTACACGTAATAAAGTATGTTTCTAAATATTACAATAAAAATTAGAGCATTTGAAACGTAAATCGTAGATTTTGTATGCCATCGATGTCAAAATACAACCTGATTGTTGCCATAGTAAAAAATATCGATATTTGAATTCAACGAACTTTATTATAAATAAATTATCTTGTGAAAAATGTGTTCGTAAAAATGGTATAGAAATATACTCAAAGTGCTTATTTTTAACGTAATATGAATAAAATAATCAAACCAGTACTCTTAATTTTTATTAATCACATCCGTTACTTCACTCTAAAATCGCGTCCAACAAATCGAATCCATGTGTCGATATACTTTTTGGATGATATATTCCCAAATAAATTTCAAACTTTTTGAAACACAGACACACTTTTATGAACGTATTGGATTGCAAGATGTATATATTTATTATAAGAGTGTAAATGAAAATAAACTACCGACCAAGTACGAGGCGCGACACGCGCACAGAATTGGCATTGTCAATTGTATGCAGTTTCAAAAATGGTGCCATAATATATAAAAAACATAAGTGAGTTTCTTTATTAAGCAGCTACCACCATTTTTGCCTAGGGCTAATTAACCCTTGAGGAAAGAATTTATAGATCGTGCAAGCCACTTAAATACGTAATTGCCGCACCTCTAATACGGACGCTGCTTTAACATATTTTCATAGATTAACAAGGCCAATGATGATTATACTCTTTCTAAAAAAGATACAATAGAGACAAAAGATGGAACTTTATCAATTTCCTCTTATAGGAATCGCAGTAAAGCTATATTTCTCTATCAAAGCGTGACAGGCCCTTGTGTTGTGGCTAATGGCCTTTATGGTGTACTAGCGACCCGCCCCGGCTTCGCACGGGTGCATGTATTATACATATAAACCTTCCTCTTGAATCACTCTATCTATTAAAAAAAACCACATCAAAATCTAAGCATACATAGGGCCAGACAGACAGAGCAGAAATCGACTTTGTTTTATACTATGTAGGGATTTTGACGTATAGTAATCGATATAATATTCAAAAATGAATCGATCAAATCGATATGTTTTTATTTTGTATGGTATGGCAACACAAGCGGCACAGATTCAAAATAATGTGACATACAACCATAGATAATATAAATACTCTACACACATTCAGACAAACCGCGAACCGGTAAAGCGGCCTACTCACAGCCCTAAAATCAGTGGCGATATCGGGGGAGTAGTGGGGAGCACCCTAGATTGCTCCCTAGATCGCCTCGTGTGTAGCTAAATCGTGATTATCGTATATGATTTAAACGGCCTACACACAGCCCTAAAATCAGAGGCCAGTGTTTTTATTGCGCAAATCGTCGGATGTTGGGTAGAAACAGAAGTTCCGCATTCAGAGAGAGAACAAGTACGTACCCATCCTAAGAATGGAGGTTCACTATCATCACAATAACGTGTCACTTTTATATTAGCTTGCTTATACTATCCGTAAAAACGAGTCAGGTCATAAAGACCGTCACAGACCGAGCTACAATATACAGACACAAAAATTACCTTTTTCTCGCACCCTGTATGTTTTTTTAAATTTGTAAACGCCAATTTTAATTAATTTGAAATCGAAGGAAGGTCTTCTAAGACCATTTTCGCCTAGCAGCACGGGATCTGGTATCTACCCTCACTCACTGACCCAAAAAGAAAATCTACTCTGTATATTACAAATATTTATACTAGGTATCCAATCCATATACGTCTTCACAGTCAGTGCCGTCTTGTAGATTAATAAAATAACAAGACGGTGGGTGGGATAATATAACTTCCTTAACTTAACAAATTGGTTTTACATAAATCTTCCATTATATGATGTAGGTTCATAAATAGGGTTTGTGTAACGAATGAGTTCATGCATTTTGAATTTTTGACATTAAGCCTTTTTTACAGTAGTATATTTTATTATCAATAATGCTTAATGACCTTCGTAACACGTACAATAATTACTTAATGCATTTCTCATTATCAGATTTTTCACTAATCATGCATTTAGCTAATTATTTAGGAAAAAAATACTTATTATTGAATTTATTTTGAACAAGTAAGAATTATATAGCTAAAGATGAATAAAACAATGATTAGATTATATTTAAACTTATAATTATTCATCGACGTTTACATAAATAATTTATCGACATGTGTCACCCCTACGTCAGTATAGTGTAGGCGACTGGATACAAGAGATCGTATCGTATATGGGGCCCCTAAAGCGTAGCATAATATTTTATATTGGCAACCCTATGAATCCATAGACACTGTAGTCTCCATTCCGCCTTTGACGTCTCCTCCTTTTTCTTTCGGCCATTATCGCCGAAAGTTTGGTGTTCACATTGAGTCACGGATCCATTCGTGGCCCTTAGATCACTTAATTAAAATCCATTCAAGATGGTGCAGAAGAAGGTAAAATCTACGCGTGTTAAGTTATTCAACGTATTTTACGTCGAGAATTTGTCAAAACTTTGTATTTCACAAATGTCGGCTGCTAACTTAAACATGACTTCGCATGCCGAATGTTTTGATATAAATACCTTGATAACCAACTGGTAACTATACCGCTATTGCTAAATTATATTTCCTAATTGTAAGTAACTTATAACTGCAACAAATAAAAGTTCGCGTCCTAAACACTTTGCAACATAACCTAGAATTCTACCATGATGTTAACTTCTCAATGAGTGCCATGATTACACTATTTTATCACCAAGATCGCTGAAGACTGTCGAGTTAAGAACTTCAAGCACCCACTGGTTTCTCGAACTAGAAGTTTAATTGTTTATTTCAGCCTAAAAAGAAGGTAGGGAAGAAAATTGCGGCCGCCCCCTTGGTCGTGAAAAAGGTTGAACCCAAGAAGATTGTCAACCCACTTTTCGAGAAAAGGGCAAAGAACTTCGCTATTGGTAAGTGTTAACATTATAATCATGTTTAAAAGGCAACGTGACCATGTGCAATTTAATAATCCAACGAAATCTTTCTATTTAGTATATCTATATGGTCACATTGTATTTTGAACATAAATACATGATATATAATATAGCTAACATGAATTGTTCATTAGTGTTGAGTATAAACAAATCAAAAACTTATTATGTATGTTTGTTAACTACTGAATCAATTCATATAGCTTTAGTTGGGACCTAAATGATGCAAAACTATAATCTGAAACAACCATGTGGTTTCAAATATTACGAGCTTTTTAACACTGATAAGGTCCTAAGAGTTATTTATTGCTATTGGTGTTTATTGTAAATTATTGGACAGAAGTTTATTCATTCATTAGATTCGTCAAATTAGAACTTTGTACAAATATTACATACTTGGTAAATTAGAAATAGTCCTGCTCATAATATACTGAGTTAGCATACAAGGAGAAAGACAGATGGATAGCTTTTTATTTATACAGTTACCGGTAACCATCTTGAACCTAACCTTGTCTGTGCAGTAGCCGATTTACGTACAAATCACGCTACTGCACAGGGAAATCAGGTTCAAGATGTTTCCCGGCAACTATACTAAAAGTACAGATAGTATATTGTTTAAAATATGTGCATGTGTTGCACATATTTATCTTAACAATTGGTGGTTCACAGTTCTTTCAGTTCTTTTGTCTGTGTTCTGTAACTTAACCAAGTCCAGAAGACTTGAGCCTTTTCAAACTAAAATGAGTCTTCTCAGTACAGTAAAAGGCTTTAAGTGTTCAAGGCTCGTCCAATCTTTCAGCAGTATATAGGCTCCATTTTATATATGTTGCCACTAGGGCAGGATCATAAGATTATTACAAATATTACTAAAATCAGTTTCTTTCTTAATACAATACAGGGAGATGGATTCATTTTGTACATAAGTTGTTTCCCCTTTATCGGGGTTGCTTTTCAAAATTGACACAAATGTCAGTCTTACTCATACAAATTAAGATGTTTAAGATTGAGGTTGATAAATGCCTACTTAAGAAAGGGTTATTAAAAGACTGTGTAGTAGGGTTTATCAACTTTTTCTTATTTTAATTTTCTTCACAGTAATGGGTCATAAACAGTTTTAGGTTTGCGTCTTTCCTGTGGACAAATCAAAATTTAAGGGCTATGAAGCTTAATTTTGGATAGGTCTCGTAACCTGCATAAACGGCGTCTCCGGTTCTATAAATCCATGTAATAAATTCATAACTTACATGCTCATAAGCCATTAACTATTGACCACAGGAGGGACGACTTTTGTTTTTTCAAGTGTTTATGACCCTAATACCTTATTGATAAGTTTTTGGAAATATGGACTCAAATGGACCAAATATGTATGTTTAGTGAATGTGTTGTGTATACTCTCTCAGCTTTTTAAATGACTGGAAACATGCAATAAGAAAAAGTAGGTTAGCCCAATTATACTAATGCTCAGCATTAAATATCCATTATTTTACTGCACTGCGCACTTGCGAACGACTTACTTTATCACACGAGCGCGGGTGAGCCATGGTTGTGTGTTGAGCTATATACATGCACATTGTCTATGTCTGCGTCAGCGTAGGCGCTATCAGTTCACGTTGTCTATGTTTGTTTGTCTCACAACTACAACAATGGCCAACCCATGAAATAAAAGTTCAATATTAGGGGGAATCTATAGTTATCCAGAAAGTTCCTGTATATTTTTTTTCCAGAATAAGTTTTCTTCTCAAAGACATGGGTAGCTTTTAGCATTCCTGGGAAACGTTGAAAAAAAAATGTTTGCTGTGTAACTATGCTCTCATCACCATCATCATCATATCAGTCGAAAGACGTCCACTGCTGGACATAGGCCTCCCCCAAAGAGTGCCACAATGACCGGTCCTGCGCCACCCAGCGGACTCCCACGGACAGAACTATGCTCTGTTGACATTGAATTTGTCAATGGTGTTAAATGTGCAAGCACATGTTGACATAACCTCACCATGCTACGCAATCATTCATTAATTTTATTAGTTTTTACATTGTACCATGCTTTGCGATTCTTATCCATAAACCTGTTAATCACAGATTTTAATTATTTTCATACAAATTGTAAATATAAATTTCATCTAAACGGTCATGGTTTAGTGGTTTCTGACGAGTTGACATACAGAAGAATTAAATTTATAGAAAAAAATGTATGTGAAAATTAAGTTAATTTGTTACATCAAAATATTACACGGTTCGAAATAAAAAAATGCCATACGATAAATAAATAATTACAATACATTCAAACTTTTTGAAGTACTATTGAAATTAAATCTTTGGTGAAATTTTAGAGTATTTTACAGCGCTCATTGTCAAACATGAGATTTGCAATATAGGTATAGTTGCCGGCAAACATCTTAAACCTTATTGACCTGCGCAATAGCATGATTTGTACGTAAATCGGCTACTGCGCACACGAGGTTAGGTTCAAGATGTTTGCCGGTTGTAAAATGAACTTTATTCCCTAAGTAGGCCGCAATCACACTTTTACAAGTCAAAATCTACTAGTGTCTCATAAATAGATAGGTGTCTGATCATTTACAATACCCACAAGCAATAAATAACCGAAACATTCAACAATATACAATAACTACATCAAATTATCACCGTGGTTCACCATGCTAAACTCTGTCTCCGTTCAGGCCAGGACATCCAGCCCACGCGCGATCTCTCCCGCTTCGTGCGATGGCCCAAATATATCCGTATCCAGCGGCAGAAGGCGGTGCTGCAGCGCCGGCTCAAGGTGCCCCCGCCCATCAACCAGTTCACCCAGACTTTGGACAAGACCACAGGTAACATATGCCTTACTCCTTACTATACGTATATACAGGATGGATTTTCTTTTGCGATCAGTGAGGGCAGCTACCAGATCCCGTGCTGCTGGGCCATTTTACGGAGAGTTGTATATTCTATTTTTTTTTTTTGATAATTACGGGTTTTTTCTACTCAGAATCGAAAGCACTTTCGAATGATATAGGGGAAAAAAAGTGTCCCAATTTTTTTTTATTCCATTCTGTTCTGTTACCGTTTTCATACTAATCTTGTAATGCTTGTATGGTGGCAACGGAATGGAAGAACTGGAAATTGTATGAAAAATATGGGACACTTTTTTTCTCCTATTAAGCTTAAGCCACACAGAGAGCGGGCGGGCGGCAGCGGCGCGTGCGCGGGCGGCGGCGGCGCGGGAGCTGCTTTTGGCGGTGGCGGCTGCCGCCAAAGGCGGCTCCCGCGCCGCTGCCGCCCGCCCGCTCTCTGTGTGGTTCGAAAATCGAAAGCACGATTCTGAGTAGAAAAAACCCGATTTTATCCTAATTTAAAAAAAACGAGTACAACTTTCCGTAAAATGGCCCTGCTACACGAAAATGGTCTTGGAAGACCTTTCTTCGATTTCAAATTAATGAAGATTAACATTTACAGATTTTGAAAAAAAACATACAGGATGCGAGAAAAGGGTCACAACAAACCGTTATTTGATGCCAATTAATCCCATCCAGGATCCAAAGCTAGTATGGGACCAAAAAAAAATTACGACTAGAAAAGCCACAAATCTAGAAAAACTATCCCTTTTTGAACACTCCTGGCTCTCATTTCAACTAAAACCTAGAAACATACAGAAAATTATCATAGTTAAGTTTGCTTAGCTTTATAATGTTTAGGGATCTTTTTACATACACACAGTTCTTACATGATGAACAACCAAATGCAACGATGAATAATCCATGATTATCACAAAACTATACGAGCTTTTTAACTCTGATGTACACTTGATCACAGTGTGAATAACTAGTTTACTGCACAGCGGCTAACTAAAGTGTTTCCGTTCCAGCTAAGGGCCTTTTCAAGATCCTGGAAAAATACAGGCCCGAGACGCAGGCTGTGAGGAAAGAGCGCCTAAAGAAGGCCGCTGAGGCCAAGGTAAGGCCATAGAAAAACTAAAATATTTCCCTGAAATGGGTAATCAGCAATCAGTATATTGATTTAAATTTACACGATTTTCACACATTATTATTGGGGAACGGGACTTAATCGCGTACAATTATAACTAATTTACCTTTTTTAAGGTTTTGCCGTACGCGATTAAGTCCCGTTCCCCAATAATAATGTATCAGCAATCAGTGTTTTTTATTGCTTTCATAGGTCACAGAGATGGTACATTTAGAGATAAAGATGGTAGTTACATCCAATCAATGAGAGATAACCCAGAAGTATTCGATAATATCTGTTATTACGCTGGAAATTTCTAGAGATAGGTTCCGAATTTGTATTTCTATCGTTGCAAATTTTTGAGTATTACTTTGGCCTAGGCCGCAAAAAAAAAAATTCTCTTGCTATTAGTTATATTATTCTCGAAAAATAAGGAAATCTGTGTCATATATGATTGACTGGTAGAGAACGCCTTATGGCATTAAGTCCGCCTTTTGTACTATGATCTATGCAATAAAATTTAAATGAATATGATGTATAGACTCCCCAACACTCCCAAACCAGCATTATCCAACAGGTTGCCAAGGATGAGAATGTTCCTACAGTATGCCTGTTCATTATATACATTTAAAAATAATTTAAAAATGTAGCATTACTTTAAAAATATCTCTCATCTGTCGTTTCATAATAAATATTTTCTATTCAGTATGTAGAAATTATCCGAAATAAGAAAACCTGTCTAGATTATGATGCATAAAAAAACTTTCCGAAGGCCATGACGACCTCGAACCACCAAGATCTCTGACTCCCAATCCGCTCCCATAAAAACCCTTATGTTTAGAGCGCCCCGCTGAACCAGCATTATCCAACAGGTTGCCAAGAAGGACGAGCCCCTGCCGAAGAGGCCTAACACCATCCGCTCTGGCACCAACACCGTCACCAAGCTGGTTGAGAAGAAGAAGGCCCAGCTTGTGGTCATCGCGCATGACGTCGACCCTATTGAGGTAAATACAGGCGGCCAAGAAAGTAGTCTAACACAGACTTAGGGTCAGTTGCACCCACGTACGAACACAGACCGGTCATCGTCAAATATGGCGCCGGCAGCTGTCATCCCATAGACACTTGTCAAACTTTCCATACAATCAGATTTGACGAACACCGCTTACGATTACAGACGGTTTGGTGCAACCCAGCCTAATTCTTTTCTCTCTGGGTAGGCAGCGCGTATCGAGAGGTTTAGGCTCACCTGTGACTCGCGAAGGAATGTAAGCGCTGTGGGTAAGTATGTGTGCGCGCGCTGTCGGTACACGCGTCAATTGTTTGCGCGGGTGCGTAGCGCGTGGCGCGGATGAATCGCGAGACGCAACGGCACCCGATCGACACCAGGCGGGTCTCTCAGGGACGAGGTAACTGACCTCGGTGCGGGGGGTTCATGTCCGTTCTGTATGTAATACTATTATACTATTCTGTGACTCGACACACAACAATGGCTCACCCATGCTCATGAAATAAAAGTACTATTTACGACCGTAGTATTATTGACGACCGCTTTAGCTTAGTTATTCTGCCTACGAAGCTGGAGGTCCCGGGTTCGAATCCCGGCCGGGGCATTTATTTGTGTGATGAGCACGAATATTTGTTCTTGGGTCTTGGATGTTTTCTATGTATTTATTTATCTATATAAGTATGTATATCGTCGCTTAGTACCCATAGTACAAGCTTTGCTTAGTCAGGTTGATTTGTATAAGATTGTCCACAAATATTTAGTCTTACGTGCCAGCATTTTCCATGTAGCAGTGATGTTAGAATTTCTTCACCTGAGGCTATTGAACAAAATGTTACATTAGCTGCATGAAGACAGCTGACTCTGAGCTACATGATAACTCGCAATTTTCCTAAAACACAAACTATAACACATTGATTATACCAAAGAACCCACCTATATACTTAGCCATAACTTGTTCCAGCTGGTCCTCTTCCTGCCGGCCCTCTGCCGCAAGATGGGCGTGCCTTACTGCATCGTGAAGGGCAAGTCCCGCCTCGGAGCCCTGGTCCACCGCAAGACATGCACGTGCTTGGCGCTCACACAGGTTTGTATTGTCACGCTATGTGTAAAACCTGAGGGTGGACGCTCGAGTCGGGCGTGCATGTCAAACAATAGGGATGTTGACTCAAAATTTATTATTACTCCATACGAAAGAATATATAAAACTATGCCAAATAGTGAAAATCGTATTCAGATATGTCAAAAAATAACGAAACTACAACCGTTAGAATGTCTTTAGTTCGAGAGAGAAAGCGCTACAGATCAGTGACGTCACTGACCTCGAGCGCCATAGTAAATGACGATCGTTCAATACAGAGGTGCGTTTAGCGGAACAGGGACAGAAAATTCCCCCTCCAAAAACTTTTTAGCGTTATAATTATGTAATTATTTATTCCGTTGAATTACTTTTTTCGCTATTTGATTGAGAATTTGATCCTTTTTCGAGAAAATTCGGATTCATTGATTTTCTTAATTGGTGTCAACTTCCCTATTGAGACTTATACTGGTGTCCTGAGTCGCCGCCGCACAAAGGCAATGGCAATGGGATGTGTATGGACACACGGACCGTTATTAAGCGGTAAAATATTGCAACTAAGGCCAAAATACTAGTAAACAAGGGTGGACGCTCGAGTTTGGCGTCCAGCGGGGCGTGCATGTCAAACAATTGAAACTCATACTGGTGTCCTGAGTCGCCGCCGCACAAATAGTGTGCACGCTCGCCCGCCCCGCCGAACGCTCCGCTCCGAGCGTCCACTCAGGCCTTGCACTTTAGCCTTGTGTAGGGACACAAGGACCGTTACTAAGCGGTAAAATATTGCAACTAAGGCCAAAATACTAGTAAACAAGGGTGGACGCTCGAGTCTGGCGTCCAGCGGGCGTGCATGTCAAACAATTGAAACTTATACTGGTGTCCTGAGTCGCCGCCGCACAAATAGTGTGCACGCTCGCCCGCCCCGCTGGACGCGACGCCGAACACTCCGCTCCGAGCGTCCACTCAGGCCTTGCACTTTAGCCTTGTGTAGGAACACAAGGACCGTTACTAAGCGGTAAAATATTGCAACTAAGGCCAAAATACTAGTAAACAAGGGTGGACGCTCGAGTCTGGCGTCCAGCGGGGCGTGCATGTCAAACAATTGAGACTTATACTGGTGTCCTGAGTCGCCGCCGCACAAATAGTGTGCACGCTCGCCCGCCCCGCCGAATTCTCCGCTCCGAGCGTCCACTCAGGCCTTGCACTAAGGCCTTGTGTTGGGACAGAAGGACCGTTACTAAGCGGTAAAATATTGCAACTAAGGCCAAAATACTAGTGAACAAGGTCAATCGGGAAAGAGCGTACATGGGCAAAAGCGTCGTTGAAAGATTTTACACAAACGCACGCATGCATTTGCACTCTTTGGAACTTTTTTAGAATGGAGGGCTAAAATAGTTCTAAGGACCAGCTACAAGTGTTTGTGTTAAATTTTTAAAAGCCTCATTTCGCCCAATGACGTCTTTACCCCGGTTGGCATTACCCCTTCTTAATAGACATGGTTTAAATAGGTATGAGAGTTTTTTCAATATACAGAAACACGGATTAATGTCTACAGGAAGGGATGTTCAGTTTAAGATTGGTCTCTACCTTTATTTTGTTTTAGTATAATGTTTCATTTTGTACATGACTCTTTCTTATAAACCTAACTATTAGGCTTATTATGATAAAGGTATGATTCCGTTGCCGACTGCATACAGCTACAGTACATTCCGCCGCACTCCAAATTGAACCGTAATGGTATGCGAAAAAAACTCAATTTGAAATGAGCGGAGAAGTGTCGGAGCAGCACACGCCGCTCACTCTAAATTGGGACTTTTAGTCTCATGATTACGGTTCAATTTGGAGTGCGGCGGAACGTGCAGTTGCTGTATGCAGTCTGAAACGGAATCATACCTTAATGGTGGCCATGTCAAGTTATTTTATTTAACAAGAAGTTATTGTAAACGCAATGAAACATTACACTAAAATATAACAGTCGAAACTTGATGATGATCATGTTATTTGCTATCTGAGTGCCATGATGCCAACCCATCTACCACCAATAGAACTATCTGATACCCCCAACCTCCAACACCCTTCCCCCCCATCACTGCACACACTACAACGGCTTATTGCCCTAGGTGGAGGCCGGCGACCGTGCTGCTTTCACTAAGGCGGTCGAGGCGATCCGGACGAACTTCAACGAGCGTTACGAAGAGCTGCGCCGGCACTGGGGCGGCGGCGTGCTCGGCAACAAGTCTAACGCTCGCATCGCCAAGCTGGAGAAGGCTAAGGCGAGAGAGTTGGCGCAGAAGCAGGGCTGAGCAATAAATGATAAGGCGTAGTCGTGTGTTTTATTTATGTCCCAGCGGGGCTAGCATAACATGCATCTCGTCTCTACTCGCGCGCGAGATAGGCTACCTGTCACTGTCTGATTAATGCTGTCAAAAAGTGACAGGAAGCTTATCTCGCGCGCGAGTAGATACGGAATGCATGTTGTGCTAGAGGGGCTGGTGGGGTTTATATACCCCAAGAAAAGCTAGGCCTCCAAACCTAGACAGCAGATTAGAGGCATGTTCCGAATCACGCTCAAAGCGCGCTTACGATCGGACCGGTTCACGCTCATATCGCTTACATGACATGTCGTGACGTCATTGATGACGTCATGGACGGCGCCATATTGGCGTTTACAATGCTCACACTCCCAGGTGTAAGCACCTTAGCCGTGTTCCGAATCACGCCACACAACGATCACAGCGTTTACAGTGCTGACGGTTGGTCCGAATCAGTAAGCGCGCTCAAGGCCGCGTGAGTGGTGTTTTGATTCGGACCAGGGGCATGTTGTGTTTACTGTCATGTTTTAAGGTGCTGACGCCTGGAAGTGTGAGCATTGTAAACGCCAATATGGCGCCTATGAGCGTGATTCGGTCCGATCGTAAACGCGTTATAGCGTAAGCGTGATTCGGAACACAGCTATCGAGTCAAACGTCAAGTTGACGTTTGATATATGAACATGACAGTAAACACTGGCTATGAGCACAAAGTAAATAGCGGCGGCGCGCGCCGGAGCAGAGAGTCCGCTCAGTACAAAGTGACATTTTCGCCGCACGCACACAGACGTAACATTTACAGGCATTCTCGGTTGATCTCAGCAATGCTTAGTCGCGACTGTCGCGAGTGCTAGTTGTGCGCGCGTTGATCACTTGACGTCCCCGCCGCTACGTAGGTACTTTGTGTCACGTACGTCAAAATGAATAACCGATATTATTACAGTTGGAATGTATTTTATTGTTTAAATACAACAAAAAACTGTGCCTACACTTTCTTCAAATTTTCAAACGATATTGAAAGGTAGTAAATAAAACGGTTTTCTCATTTTGGTAGTTACAATACCTAGGTAGGTAGGTAATTTTTTGAAACTAGCCGCTTTGATACCGACGATCAACCATTACACATTCATCTTATCGTTCGCTGGTAAAACACTAGTATTTAAGTACTATGGTTTAGTTAGGTAGGTACCTAATGAATTAGGTATATTCTTTGTTGGCGCTCTCGACCGCCGCCGGTCACAAGTCACAACTCGCAGCGGGTCACGCATCAATTTATTAGGGTTCCGTACCCGAAGGGTCAAAACGAAACCCTTTGGTGTCGCCCAGACGTCCGTCCGTCCGTCCGTCGTCTGTCACAAAATTTGTTCCGAAGAATTTTTAGACTTCTCATTGACCTATGAACTTGAAATTTGGTGACAATGTTCAATATTACGCATATTTTAACAACAAATACTAATATATTGATAACTCATATTTTTGAGGTTGATTCGGAATCCTAAATGTGCGAAGTCCGACTCGCACTTGGCCGGTTTTTTATCAAGATACGCTGGTTCATATTTAAATGTCATGTTGAAGAATGTTTAATATACTCCTACTCCTTTTTAAAATTCAGAATCAATACAGAAGCAACCCTGTGAGTCGGGCAAGTTTAGGTATGTATTTTCAAGAACGGCGGGAACGGACCTTCTGTATATTTTTTATTTTGTGCTATGAGCGTGAATCGGTCCGATCGTGAACCGGTCGTCGGCACTAAGCGCTGCGAGCATTTTTAGCGTGATTCGGAACACTGCTTAGGCTAGGCGCTCTTTAACCTTTTCGACGCCACCGACGCACCATCGGTTCGATGCCAACGACGCATATATCCGTTACGGCGTCTATTGCGATATCAACCTACATACATTTCTTCAGGGTTCAAGGTCGCGTTTGACATTCCCATGTCATGGCGTGTAACAGCGTTTGTATTTGACGGCTCTAAAATGGTTAAGTTTATGTCCTAGGCGAGGTTATCCCGGGTACCCCCGGAAGTTCCTTCATATAACCTGGACCTCTTTAAAGCACGAGTGAACATGCATCTTCTGGGTGAGCTCGCTTCACCGTCGGCTTCATCTTTGCCCCCTGGCTAAATGCTGGCCGATGGGGCGTGTCGATGGTAGGAGGTGCAGAGGACGAGCACCCAGGAGATGGACAGATGTGGTCCAAGAAGTCACCGGGTCCACCTTACAGTCAACTGTACAAATGGCACAAGACCGAACAGCCTGGAGAGCAGTAGTCGAGAGAGTCGCCCATAGTCGTCACGTCCCTCAGACATGAGGTTACGACCAAGAAGAAGAAGAAATGCTGGCCGAGAGCAATCCCATTTTTATTAAAAATATAAAAACGCCAGGTAAAGCTTTGCTTCCCAAGTACTTGTTTATCGCAAGCAGAGCCGCAGACAGCCGGTTAGGTTAGGGTGGTCTCCTTTCGACGCTAAACTACGTATATATGCGCACCATCGGTACGACGCCAACGGCGCTATATCTGTCACGGCGTTCAATGCGATATCAACCTATACTTCTATATAATAGGGTTCAACTTCGCGTTCGACATTCCGATGTCATAGATTTTAAAAATTATTTCTGTAATAGAAACCTACATTAGTCCTTCATAATTCATAACATAAGCTAATACTTTTTATAAATCGTTTACTGATACGAAGCAGGGCGGCTCTCTAAAATTTGATAAATTCATACGTGATATTTTAGAGAGTATTTTATATATTTCATTGTTCTTTTGGGGCCATTCATAAATTACGTCACACGTTAAGGGGGAGGGAGGGGGTCGACGAAGTGTGACAAGGGGGTGAAAGGGGTACTAAATTTCGTGACGTCACATTTCAAAATCTATTATAATCTAAGTGTTAAAACACGAACTTTAAACTATTACTCTACGAAAACTTCAAAAACATATACAACTATATTAATCTGTGTAAATATAAGATACCAATTGTTTTGTCGACCACTCGCTCTACTAGTGTTACGCGCCGACCGCAGAGAAGAAGAAATTAACAACTTATGGAAGAGTTTAAAAAGTAGGTAGTGATGATTCTTTAATTAATATAATTAATCGTGTTTTGTTTTGTTGTTTTGATTTGATGAAAATTTTATTAAAAATAATTTAATGGAAATAAAACTAATTTCGGAACCACTGTTTGCATTCAACAATTTCTAAATGTAAAAATATGTGACGTCACACTAGGGAGGGGGGAGTCTCACAAATGTGACCAGCTGTGACAAGGACGGGGGGAGGGGCAAAAAATCATGAAATTCGTGTGACGTAATTTGTGGATGGCCCCTTTTTTAAGATTTTAAGACTTGAATTGGCATGATATATATTTCACCACTACCATTCCAAGATCACAAACGGTTTTTTAATTTATTTGATTTTTGGTCCTATTTTTATTTTTTTTTAATAAATATAGTTGCGAAATAACTAAACTACTGCGTAGGTAATACTATTTTTATTTGTACCTATGTACTTATTTATATTTTACTGGCGGGTCATTCTACTTTTTACCCGACTGCAAGGCAGGGTTATTTCACAAGTGCTTAATATGCATATTTTGGAATGGCTGGCTTTAACTTGCTTAAGTTTTCTGTTAGTTTTCTATATAGTGATTGGAAAAAGGTTTTAATTAGGCTATATTTCGATAGTTAAATATCCAAACATCGAGTATCTCGACTCGATATCATCGACTAACTCAGTGGTCATCGATTTGTATAAAAATGTCCTTTACCACTGCGTTACCAGTGCCTAAAAACGCATTCGTTGCCGTAAAAGTTTACTTACGGCAACAAATGCGTTTTTAAGCTCAAGCCACACAGAGAGCGGGCGGGCGGTGGCGGCGCGGGCGCGGGCGGCGGCGGCGCGGGTGCGGGCGGCGGCGGCGCGGGCGCGGGCGGCAGCGGCGCGGGCGCGGGCGGCAGCGGCCTTTGTCGGCAGCCGCCACCGCCAAAAGCAGCTCCCGCGCCGCCGCCGCCCGCGCCCGCGCCGCCACCGCCCGCCCGCTCTCTGTGTGGCTTAAGCTTTAGGATTCCGTACCTATTTAGTAAACAAGAAACCCTTATAGTTTTTATTACCACTGTGACAAAAACCCCAGTAGCTCTATTCCACTGACACGTCTGATTTAGTTGAAGTTAAGAGGAGAGGTGGTGCAAGTTCTCTCCATACAAACTTTGTGCAGGATTTGCTTCGTTTGTGTTTGCATTAAAGTTACGGATTTTTTGTCAGTATGCTTATTTTTCTGATAGCTATTTCGTGATGTAATTTTTTGTTATTATTATTTTATTTATCGTTTTTTTGAAATATTTGAAAATTTTCACATCACTATCTTCGCATATCTAATATTTACAACGAAAAAAAAAATTATATTCGTTAGTGCCAAAACCTACGAATAAAACGTGCACAGAGTTTGTATGGAGAACGCCTTGCCCACCCCTGCGCTTTAAGGCTTGGTCACACAGCGTTGCGCGACGTCCACGCGACGCCACAGGCTGCGCGACGCGAGCGGGACGGTTTCATACATATTGGCGCGCAGCGCCGCGTTCCGCTTGCGTCGCGCAAGCGGTGTGACCAAGCCTTTAGAGGATTCCAGTTCTTAACCGCCCGCGTGGTCGTGTCAGAGGTTTCCCCTGGATTTTCCCCAGGCCACTCCTCCCACACACCTATCGCTTTATTGGGCTCGGCCTATAAAGCCACAGTCACGGTAAAAATAGTAGATTATACACCAAGGGGAAAAACACTGTTTTATGTCACGGGTGCGATATTGGATCCCGAACGTAACGAAGGACTCCAAATTTTACTCCCGAGCGGAGCGAGGGAGTAATGACTTAATTCCTGAGCGAAGCGAGGGAATTAAGACTGAGTCCTGAGTGTAGTGAGGGATTTAAGCGCTCCCAAGACAAAAACAGCTTTATCCCCGAGGAGTATACTCTACTTTTCTCACCTCTTGCGAGGCAATAAAAAAACCAAGGCTACTAAAAACAGAATTAAATCAGTCAATCGCAGCAAATTTTAGTATCTATTTTAATAGAATCTATTTTACTCCGTATAATTAAGCGTCTTGTAACTCACGCGGATCTTGTTTTTGGTACCTATTTAATACCTAGTACATCCACGACTGCTTGCATTCATTTGTGTGGTGAGCACAAGTATTTTGTTCCTGAATCTTAGATGTTTTCTATGTATTTTAAGTATATATTTATCTTTATAGGTATATGTATATCGTCGACTAGTACCCATAGTATACAAGCTTTGATTAGTTTGGGACTAGGTAGATTTGTGTAAGACTGTCCACAAATATGTAAGTATGTATTTATTTACATCGCTGCAACTGCTGCGAAGGGAGGAAGGCCAGCCCTAGCTACTATTTAAACTTGTAATGAAATATGAGAATAATGTATAAGAAAACTCCAAAATGTAATTCTACAAATATTCAGTACTGGTTGACGCGCTACAGGCGGCGGCCGACGACGCAGTCTTTTGTTTCGAACACGATGTTCCAAACAAAACACGGAGCTGGTGTGCCGCCTCCTCGCTGCTTAGTGGACTTCACGACATTAGACTTTAATGACAGAACTATAAGAACTATGAAAAGTGAAATCACATTATTACCCGGCGGGTTATAATGAGATTCAGTACAATATTACTACACGGCTTAAGCCAAGGGTTATAATGATTTGCTTTCGGTAAGGTTTGCGTGATATATAATTGGGCATTGACGAGCAGATGGTGTGAAAAATGCTTTTATGCCACACCTGGCCATAAAGTGGCCATTACCGCACGCTCCGCGCGCGAAAAAACTCACTTCCTGGCAAGGGGGTGACATAAAATTTTGTACCTAACACGGGCGGTAATAAAGAAAGCCTCAGATCGCATATTTATCGCCCTTGCCTTCGGCTCGGGCGTCAAATACCTGCGATCTGAGACATTCTTTGTTTTACCGCCCTTGTTAAGTAATGTACTATTAAATGGTTCAAAATACAATTGTTAATACCTACGCAAACGGAGTCGCGTGGGCGTGTAGTCGGTTATTAAAAGCTAAAATGTCCACTCAGCGCCCCAGGTGCGATATCATTTCTTGGCTAACATATTTCTCAAACCCGTCTCGGTATCAACCGTACCGTATACAAACTAACTCCTCAGAGTTAAGGTTGAATTTCGCTTGAACGGAATAAATCCTGGAGGTAGCTAGCGTTACATTTTTAAATTCATTTCTTGCCTGTGATATATGGAATGTACGTGCAGTGTTGCCAACTTAGAATTTCGTTTACTTAGTGCCAGTTGCACCAACGTACGAACACAGACCGGTCATCGTCAAAGATGGCGCGGGCAGCTGTCATCCCATAGAAACTTGTCAAACTTTCCATACAAACAGGCCCCTATTTCACCAACTCGACAATAGTCGCCAGACAATGACATTTGGACGTACATTTCTGGGTTGTCTAGTAAAGACTGCACTGACGGGCTTGAATTCTATATACGACCCAGCAATGTAAAATGACCACAACAAAAAATAACACTTCAAAGCTTAATATCACGCCAACCGATTCTTCATTCAAATAATGCTCTTAGAAACTTTATAATATTTTTAAAAGAGCTATCCAACAATACCCCACACGATGGGGTTTGGAAGAAAAAAAAATTGCACCTCCACATTACATGTAGGGGAGGTACCCTAAAAAAATTTTTTTTCAAGGTTTTATTCTACCGTTTCGTCGGCGTCATCAATATCTATACTCATGCCAAATTACAGCTTTCTAGTACTAACGGTTACTGAGATAAACGGGGGACGGACGGACGGACGGACGGACAAGGCGAAACTATAAGGGTTCCTTGTTTACTACGGAACCCTAAAAATGGGCTAAATGTAAAATTTTCCTGCTAAATAAGTTGAAAATATGCTAATTTAGCAGTAAATATGCTAAATTGGCAACACTGCGTACGTGAGCCATATGTGGTCCATGCATAAAAGTATATCGTTTATAACGACTTTAGCCAGACTGGCGCGGTAATCCCGAATCCCGACCAAATATATTGTTTTGCTTTATGTAGGCAATATTACATTTAGGCAAAATGTTACTAACTTTTCCGAACTAACTGGTATGTACAACAATAGTAGATAGCCTGAAGGCGCTACAACGAGAAATTTAGAAACTTTGAAACGCTGTCCTGCCCAGACTAGCAAATAGTAGCGGCTGATTTTTCAGATACATGATTCTTGACTATATGATTGTGGTACTCACAATAACTGAAACATGATTGCTCAAAATTTTCTTGATAGAAGCCTTATCCCAATAAGGTCTAGTTTCCCCTCGGGTTGGAAGGTCAGGCAGTCGCTTCCGTAAAAATTAGTGCCTACGACAAATCTTGGAATTAGGTAGCGGACCTCGGGCATTCTTCAGGATGTAACGCTAGGAGGATGATGAGTTGTCGAGTGTTTTTGTTCCGTTTTGTAGAGAAAATACACACAAACTTACCCATTTTATCGCATTTGACTGTAATATATATAATTCGGTACCATTTTATAGTCGATAACAATGTTTCCATTGTTTCATCAGAGTGGTGACTACGTAAACATGTGGTTAAAATATTGCTTATTCTTGTGCACCGGTAAGGAATATTACAAGTTACTGGAATTTGCTTAGGTACTCGTTTAATTGAAAGTAAACATTAGTCATTTAATTACATTATATGTACAGTCGACTAACAAAGGTGTATCATTTGTTCGCTCTATATATTAAAACGCAATTATTCGATCAGAAATCATTTACTGACAAATTGTGCGAGTACAGAAGCGGCTACAAAAGAGTTGCGAGTGTCACATGAGCCTCTTTACGGTACACAATAATTCATAAATAGGTACCAATTAATTATTAAATTAGTAAACCAATGCGTCACAGTAAGCAAATGAAATTAAAATTGCCATGTCAAGAACTACTTAAAGTATAATTCATCAATGTTAATATTATTAAAAATCAGTCATCAAATATCTCTTTTCATCAATTCGATAAAGTTTCTTTACAAGTCATTGTATCTCAATATTATAAGCATAGCAAAAAAACTCAAGAGTCCCCTGAGCGACTCTTTAGCATGCTAGGTATAAGACCTTTTAAAGCCAACACCTTTTCAGCGCTCGCAGCGGCAGCTGTCAAAGTGGACCTGCTGGGTTCCCTCACTCTAGGCTCGGAAGTCGCCGAATTTCTCTCGCAGTACCTTAAAGAGGACGTGGTCGGTACAGCAAGTGGCCGTAGATCCAACACGGATGCATTCGAAGAGCTAGTGAAAGTGGCCAAAACTATGCAGCCATGTAAAAACCTGAAAATCTGCACGAAAAACCTTGAAGGATTCTTAATTGATTACGTTTCAGCTCTCCTAGTCAGTGTCAGGTCTATATTCAATGATTTTGAAGACGAATTGTGCAAAGTTAGGTATTTCCAGAAGTGTTTGAAGCATTTTAAAAAGGTCGTTAAAAATGCGACGACTGACATTGATGAGGTTTTTAGGTGGATTAACGTGCTTAAGAGAATAAGTGGGAAGTTTCTTGAACAATCCATTGAGATTAGCAAAGTGGGTTTAGATAAAGTTGCGAGGAAAGAACTAGCGAGTAATGTAATCAAACAGCAACTAGTTGTTAACATTGCTGACGTCGAGAAAGAATACCTGGCAAGACTTTGCAGAGATTTCTCGTTCTGTCCGTATCAATTCGACGCTACAATTTACCTGCAGCTTTTACTGAACATAATCAAAAACATGACGGAGAAGGAAGTGAAGTTTTTTGTAAGCCTGTTTCAAAGGCAATTCCTTCGCTCCCCAGTGTTTACTGAGGATGAAGCAATGCTGAAGAAGTTTGAGGATATCTTAAAAGAAATGGTGATTCAAACATCTGTATCAACAAAAGACGTAATATTGTCTATCGCAGACGTTGTTCAGAAAAGATTATCTGTTGCGGGAGCGGATTTGTCTGTTGACGCGAAAGATGCTTTATTACTTCAAGATATTTTAGCAGATATGGATCATCTGTATCTTAGTAACAAGGGTGAGCCGATTGAAGCATTCTTAGATGCCGTCAAGAGCTGGTTGAAGACCAAAAATCTAAATACGCTGAAAAATGCCATGGACGCACTTTACAGTGGTTTGAGTATACATTTCTCTAATCAGCCACCTGAGATGGTTCACAAATTGAAGACGGAAGTGCAAGTTTTCTTAGACCTAATCGTCGATCCTACTTCGAATAGATGAATATAGCTTGTGGTGTTCAAGTTTATTACAAGCTCTTATTTTACTTGCAATTCCAATTACATGTAGGTATGTTTATGCGGTTGGAATCTGGCAACTCTCAACCACTTGCTGGTATCCGATTGAGCTGAAATTTGGCATTGTACTTAGTTACTTATGTGAACTCGGTGACAATGCAATATTATGATACCATCGAGCTGATCTGATGATGGAGCAAGGTGGTTATAACAACTTCTAAAATACACAAGGTAAACCCATCGTGTTTGGGCTCATTGGAACCGTCTCTACGAGTAGTTGATGACTGTGGAAAAAACTTTTTGATAGAAACTTATTTCACTTAGACTTCTATTTGCACTTTGCTTAGATTATTATGAGCGCGTTTATGTCAACCTAGCTTATTTTTCTTATCGATTGTTGCCCCATTCGATGGGGTATCTTATTTACCCCCTTTAGCTTTATGGGAGCCCCCCTTAAAAATAAGTTTTGACAATTTGTATGACTTTGGGTCTACAAGATGCCTACTTATACTGTGAAAATTTGAAGACTCGAACCGTTTGCCTGTAAAACCTGTGTGCCAGGCGACGGACGGACGGACGCGTGAGTGACAGCAATAGGGTGTCGTTTGGACCCTTCCGGTACGGAACCCTAAAAAATACCGGGATTTCAAGCTTTGTAGGCTAAAACCACTAGACTAAAACGGTTGTCTAAAGCATGTCAACTATGGTTGTCAGTTCTGAGACTTTACTCCGGTACGAAATTACGTCGCATTTACAAAGTAACGACCAAAATAAGATGGTGGACTATTGTTTTTTTTATCTATAAAGTACCTAACTACTGCCATAGTAAAATGTATATTGCGCGTTTATTTGTTTCCTGCCAATTCTTGCATAGAACTTGTATAGGATAGTAATTTATAGATAAAAAAAACAGAGTATCTAGGTACGGTTAGTATCGGGACTTCTTTTGGTTTCTCACATTTTAGAAGCCGGGGGGAGCATGATAAGAGATGCCAATAGCTCGAGTTAGAAAAAAACACGAGTTTTGCTACCTCTAAGCGGGCTATAAAAACGTTTTTTCGAATAGAAGTGAAAAGATATTATTTCCCTCTTGGGAGCACGCGCATATTATGTCGAGTCTGGTTAGTCTCTTATAATTGCGTTATCCTGATTTGGAGGAAGAAACCACAACCACCCATTCGGAGGCGAAAATATTGAAAATTAGATTATTTATACCACGTCAGTGGCAACTAGCCGACACCTGACGGTGGAGTACTTTTATCTCACGAGCGCGGGTGAGTCATGGTTGTGTGTTGAGCTATTCATGTACATTGTCTATGTGCGCGTCAGCGTAGGAGCTATGAGTTCACGTTGTCTATGTGTTCGTATGTGTCACAACCCGCGCTCGTGAGATAAAAGTAGTAGAAGTGGGTGGCCAGAGCTCTGGCGTCGCTAGAGTAGAGACACCGATTTAATAGATCAGTGGGCTTTCTTTAAATATATGCGCTACGTTTTATTCGTCAGGCATTTTGGAGTTGTCGGCTCACGGTATTGCCCGCCTCAAATAATTAAGTAACTTTCGCAACTTAATGTTGTGTTTAATGAATTCATTAACATTTGCCGCTCTCCAGATTATACGAGGCCCTCGGGAATAAGATTTAAACCGAACTGTCGCTGTCGCCGCTCAGAAATCGCATTAATTATAAAATAGAATCAACGTAAGGCTTTAAACCATCTGAGACATAAAATAGTGTGTTATATATTTGTTAGAAAAGGATCTTGTCTAGTCCAAATCGCTTTCGGTTACAAGCATGCATGTTACAAGACTTAAGGCGCCTGTAGAGGCAAGGCCTTCTCCATACAAACTCTGTGCAAGTTTTATTCGTCGGTTTTGGCACTCCCGCGTATATTTATTCTTTTTTTGCTTGTAAATATTGGATATACGAAGAATGTCAAGAAAAAAAAACCAAAAAAAAAAAAAAACCAAAAAAAAAAATTGAAAATAATTTTCTTGAGGTTCTGGCTAACAGAAAAATAAGCATACTGACCAAAAATCATAAGTGTGATGCAAACACAAGCAAAGAAAAACTTGCACAAAGTTTGTATGGAGAGTGCTTGCCTCCAGGCGCCTTAATGAATCCTATCACTCTTTGAAAATATCGCAAAGTTACCCTAGTAGTTTCTTTCTTTTTCAATCTACTACATTATTCCTTCGCACAGGAAACCCAAATTTCAATATTTCCGTGGTTTCATAAACTGTAGCTCTAGTATAAGTTTTTTCGAAACGTTAACTAATTCGAACGTGTTTGCGTTTTGTCTCAAAATGTATGAAAGTGGTATGAAAACGTGAACAGCGCCTCTGTGGTCACTAGTGGAAACTAAAACAGCGAGTATAACATTTGTTGATAACCGATAAACGCGCGTATTTCAAACTCGGTGAGAGCCGTTTCATACATTTTGAGACAAAACGCAAACGCGTTCGAATTAGTTAATGTTTCGAAAAAACTTATACTAGAGCTACTGGCCTTGCCATACGAATGTGAATTGAACATTTCGAATGGAAACAGGGTGGAAATAACGGCGAATATTATTGCCCCAAAAAATAAAATTCACCAATCCCTGTATCCATATTTTATTAACTTAAGCCAGCTCTTGAGTAGGTATTCTGTTGTGTGTTCTATATGAATACCACATGAAGGCGCTACACTGAGAAACTTGGAGACTTTGAAACGCTGTCCTGCCCAGACTAGCACACAGTAGGGGCTGATTTTCAGATATATGATTCTTGACTTTATGATTGTGGTACTGACAATAGCGAAACATGATTGCTTCAAATTTTCTCGATAGAAAATAAATCCAAAGTAGAGTCTATATTTTCCTTTTTTCCTCAGCCTACTAAAACAACGCATTATTAAAAGACACGATTAAGTTAATATGATGGTATTTTACCTCATCTAGGTACTGACAAGAGGAAATTTAATAAACCTGCACACAGTCAGATATTTAACGAGATTTGTCTAAAAAGCCATTCTCGAAGAGGGTTGCATCCCGTTTTGTCGTGAGCGAAAAACAAAGGGTGTCTCTTTCAATCGATATATCGCCTTAATACACTGTTTATATTCTACAGTAAAGCATAAAATTCACTTGTATACAAAATGTACTTAAAAGATTTATTTAAACGGGTCCAACGCGATATTTATGTTACCTTTGTATCTATCTTTTAAATAGGTATGAGTACGTATAGTTCGTACAAAACTAAGGCCAAGTGCTGTCAAATTAACGCAAGCAAAAATCTACCTTATGTCAGAGCTCTACGTCTAGTTTTGCTTGCGTTCGTTTGACAGAATTTAGCCTTAGAGTTGTGTCCGAACTATAACGTATTGGTGGCTTCATGCGTTTCTCTGGGTGAAAAAAAAGGTACGAGTACAGCCAAGGGCACCACACATATGGGCATGTATACACTTTTTCACCTTATTCCATTGAAATAAGGTCTAAAATGTACACATATTTATGCCCTCGACTGTACAAAGAGCGAGTGTATTGCGGACAAGACTTAGACACGACACGATCAATTTCAAAAATAAGTCATAATAAAAAATCAAAATCAAAACATTTATTGCAAAAATAGGTCACAAGGGCACTTTACGTGTCAAAAATTTAAGCGGTTTGGAATTGACTGTACACTTATTTATGGAATTTATTAAAATAAATTAAATCTTTCTGTATCAGGGCTAATTTTTTTGGCGTTGTAGATTTTTTTTTCGTTTGAATTGCATGAAAATTGCTAGGTTGGAAGAGCTCCTGATTCTGCACAAGTAAATAAAAAATTACAATATGGCGCCGAAAAAATTTTTTCTCCGTACATTTTATCCACTGAGTTACGAAAATCCCATACGTTTTGTCACTGAATGGAAAAAAATGTGGGACACTAGGAAATCGTGCATATATCAATTAATATAATATAATAGGTATAAGTATTATACCTACACATTTGTTTTTAACCTGAATGTGGTTCTATAGGCTATGCAGTATGCTATGAGTTTGTATGTGTCACAATTGACAACATTTCAAAATTTATAATAATGCCTAAATCGAAAACCATTTCGGTAAATATGCTACCTGAACGTAATAAAATAGCTTTTAGATTTTTTTTCTTCGCTAGATTTGAAGAAAATCGCCAAAATAAAACCCACCGTATAAAACGGCAGGGTGACGTCATTCCTACGACTGTTAAGGAGCAATGCTGTCAAACATTGGTAATTCGTGAAAATTACGCCATAATTCACTTACGATTTGCTACTTTTAAATTAGATATTTTTGAATGAAAACTAGGATTTCGGGAGAAATAAAAAAACACGTGGACCTTAAAATTTCATTTTCTATCGATCTAGGATATAAAATGGCCAACTTGAAAATTTGAAATGTTGTCAATCCGTGCAACTCAACTAAAAGTACTGTACCGTACAGTAGTTTTATTTCGCGAGTCTGTACCAATCGCTGATAGTACATCGAATCGACTGGAATTGGAACGATGTTTTTTTCTTTGTATGGAGATGAGATTGAACAGCAATGTTTATCTAGCCGTTCGCCTGCCCGACCGTAGACTTTTTTGGTCCAATTCTAGGTGAAATTCTGCGACTGAGTGTTCCATTTAAATTACCTAGGCACAGAATAAGTAATAGTACAAGACCTAGGTGTTTTCCAAGCATTTATTACTAAATTTATATATAGGGTCGTTGCTCCAGTTAGCGACCATCTAACGATCACTTGATTTAAATTAAATAATATTAAATGTTATGAATACCTACGGCCATTATTTTAATATTATTATATTATAAATGCGAAAGTGTGTCTGTCTGTCTGTCTTTCTGTCTGTCTGCCTGTTAACTCTTCAGTGAAGGTTCCGTTCAGCGGTTTAAGCGTGAAGAGTCGCTTAAACCGCTGAAGTGAACCGATTTAGATGAAATTTGGCATGGAGATATTTATGTAGTTTGAGTCCCGGGCCCGGGGAAGGACATAGGATACTTTTTATTTCGGAAATCATCCCTAAGTTAGTGAAATGGAAGTTTGTATGGAAGGACAATAACTAGGTAAGCCCTTGATATAACAAATAGGCAATAGCAATTAAACTCTTTCGCGATAAACGAGTTCCTACTAGTATTATTTTTACACGACTGCGCAAAAAAGGAGTGTAATGTTTTCAGGTTTCATGTTGTATGTATGTATGTATATATGTGTTTTTTTTTTGTTCCCCCAGAACTTCTCAACGCCTTAACCGATTTAGATGTGTGAGGTATCGTTGGAATCCTTACGTCATCCCGGGTGACATAGGATATGTGACGTTGAAACAATATGGCAGACTGTAGACCCCATTTTGAGTGAGACGAAATAAAAACAATATGGCAGACTGTAGACCCCATTTTGAGTGTTCCGTAAAAAAAATATTTTTCTATCCAAGCAAGAGCTCTTGCTTCATTCTGATACTAGGGGTATCAAAATGAAGCATTTTTAGTGTTTAGAACCACCTAAACATCCATAAAAACAATTAAATACGCATGCGTTTGACGCATAAGACAAACGAGAGCCTTACGGGTATATCCGTCGTTGGCTTTAATCGAACCGATAGATCGGATATATCCGACGTTGGTCCAAAAGGAACCCTTAAATAGACGTAATATTATCTAATATAAAACTTAAGGATCTATTGTACAACCTATAAGTACTTAGGGTCACGTTTTGCGTTTTCGTTTTTGGACCTTTTGCACCCTTAACATAATTTACACCCAATCAAAAGGTACGTGGGATTCGCTGTTTAATTTCCTAAAACATAATTCATTTCACCTTTTATGGGTCTATTATTTTCATCTACCTTTAACAAGCTCGTATAATATGGGCCAGTCGAAAATGAATCGTGTCTTAACAGTTGCAAGGTTTAAAATGATTCGCAGGACGCGTCAGTAACTCGTTGATATACTTTCGATCGTGGTACATAAAACATGTCCGAAGCAATTTCAACCTTGTTATAATCATTGTAAGGCGTTTTGTGCTTGTAAGGTGTGTCTCCGACTGTGGTCCATTATAGAAAATAGAAACCTAAAGAATTATAGAAGTTATACACAAATTCGCAGGCTTTGCTTTGATAAAATGATTGGCTTAACGTAACCTATTCACCGCCAAAGTAGATTCTGTAAGTTGTGCCTCACACGCCAAAGTCTTCGTAGCAAAAGATGAACCTTGATAACACGTAGTTGATGTTTGTAAAGGCAAGCGCCTTTACATAGGTATACATCAACTTGATTGACTTCATATGAAGTCATTGGCGTGTGGGGCACCTAATGTCTTGACTTTATATCAAGTCAATGGCGGTGAAAAGGTTAATGACTATAGCTAAATATTTACGAAAACTACGCGCAGCGGGATGGTTCATTGCAAACTCACGCGTGTTAGAGCGGGACATTTGCATTGGGGATACCTCCCCTTAACTATTACCTAAACCTGTACAAAAATCTAAATGTATGGCCAGCCAGAGGTCATTTCAAGAAAAATCTCATCATAGCACCGCGTTTCAGGAATTGTCGCAGAGGGAACAGCGACATCTAGCGGCAAATTCAACCAACATTTTTGACACTGACGTTTTTATAAGAAACTAGTTGTTGCCCGCGACTTCGTCCCCGTGAAACTCGATCGATAGAATTTAAGTAATTGCTATTGCTATTTACTTATATTTATTAATCAGGCGCTTACCTACTCATCGCTCTTTCATACAAAATTCCACCCCCTTAAGGGCTGATTTCCGGGATAAAAAGTATCCTATGTCCTTCCCCGGGACTCAATCTATATCAATACCAAATTTCATGTATTAAGCGTGAAAAGGTAACAGACAGACAGACACACTTTTCGCCTCGCTGCCGCTCGGCTACCTGTTCCACTAATTAGATTTTTTCTAAAGATGCTATAGTTCTAGTTTACTGAAAATGGCAAACGAGCGCTCGAGGAAAACTTCTTTATATCTAAACTATTACAATATTAAACCTTATTACTTGCTAGTTAGGGTATATTTTTGAATGGTAGTCCGTGCCGGATAAGCTCTTTAGGGATATATTCTGTTTCATTGCAACGTAAAGTCCAGGAGGCTGTTAGGTAACAAGGAATAGTTGAAGCCCGAGCCGTTTTGTAGTACGAGAGCCAACGTACAAAGTTCCTTGGCGGTTTTACACCAACGAGCTATGAAATTTTATACTGTTGGTGTGTTAAAAGTCCTAATACTAAGGGCCGACGCTAGCTTACGCGGGTGCACGGAGCGGGTCATACTAAACTGCGCCCGCGGCGGGCAGTTTAGTATGACCCGCGGCGGGCAGTTTAGTATGACCCGCTCCGTGCACCCGCGTAAGCTAGCGTCGGCCCTTAGGTAATCAGTTAAAAACGTTCATGTACTGCATGGAATTATCAACAAGTATCATAATATTTTATCTTCGTTACTATCTAGTCCGGGACATTTGGATTTTTCATTAAGAAATATTAAACATCACGTCACATCGACAAATTTTAAGATATTATTTTTTTGTTTAAGTTCTACTACACACAATAACTAACTAACTAGGCTGGCACGATGACCCAAAATGAGTCTTGGCCTCCGACACAAGAGCACGCCACTTTCCACGGTCCTGCGCAATTTCTCGCCAGCTTGCACCAGCTCCGAGCTCACGCAGGTCCGCTTCCACCACATCCCTCCAGCGATGTTTGGGGCGACCCACAGGGCGTCGTCCGGTCGGCCGGCCCAAGTATGCTCTCTTCACCTGTCGATCTTCTCCCATCCTCTCTAGGTGGCCAAGCCAGCGAAGACGATGTGCTTTGCAAAGCACTACACACAATAAAATTAAAAAATATTTCCGTTAATACTACCTCTTTGATAAAACCTTGACCTTTTGACAAACCATTGCTACCTCTTTGATTGACCTACTTTTTTGATAAAAGCGGACTCCTTCATCATCATCATCATCATCATCATCATCATCATCAGCCTATATATGTCCCACTGCTGGGCACAGGCCTCCTCTCATCTATGAGAGGAGGACTCCTTAATGAGTTTTATTATGCCACTGCTACAGTAAGCTACATCATTCTGTGGCTACATTTAACTAAATAGATTTTGTAAAATTGAAGATATGGCACCCAAGGTCTTTTAACATAAGATATATTAACATTATTTCTGTATTTGACTGTTTGTTGCCTTAATAAATTAAATAAATACTTTAATCATTATTTTACTAAAAACATTCAAAAGTGCTTCTTTATACATAACTAATACATACAATACGAATAAAGCGTGTTTATATTTTCATAGATAGTAGAATTTTATTTGCGTACAGGCATATTATTTTGAAAAAAAAATACACATCGTACTGAGCTGCTACCGCGAACGGCATTCGAAATTTTCCCTCTTAGTCGCTCTTGCAAGTTTGCACATAAGTGCGACAGAGAGAGAAAACTTCGTTTGTTGTTCGCGGTAGCAGCCCAGTTTCTTGCGCCGGCTCTTATCGAGGCAGAGGTTTATTTTACGAACCGGTGGTAGTTTTTTGACATTCAATGTGCATAAATTGAAGAAAAATATAATTTGGATATATTTGTTGTACTTTTATTATACTTTTAAATAAGTACCTACATATTTTAATAGAATAAAAATAAATATGAAATGAGATCTCGGCCTATAATCGGCAAGCGCGCCCATTCGTTTAGCGTTTAGCATAACGTTACCCGCGCCATTTCAATAAACTTAAGTTTGGGCCATTTTACGGAAAGTTGTACACTCGACTTTTTTTTTAAATTTGGATAAAATCGGGTTTTTTCTACTCAGAATCGAAAGCACTTTCGAACCTAATAGGAGAAAAAAAGTGTCCCAAATTTTTCATACAATTTTCAGTTTTTCCATTCCGTTACCACCATACAAGATTACAAACTTAGCATGAAAACGGTAACGGAAAGGAATAAAAAAAATTGGGACACTTTTTTTCCCCTATGTCATTCGAAAGTGCTTTCGATTCTGAGTAGAAAAAACCCAATTTTATCAAAATTTAAAAAAAAAGTCGAGTGTACAACTTTCCGTAAAATGGCCCGTTTACGCCGCTCACGGAATTTCGATTTAGATCGCGCGCGGATACTGGCACCGGCCCGCGTTACCCAAATACAATACAAATACAAATGCTTTATTTGGGCATTTTCACTTTAAGGGCCAGTTTTTTTGGCGTTGTAGTTTTGTTTTATTTCTTAGAATTGCATGAAAATTTGTAGGTTGGAAGAGCTCCTGATTCTGAACAATATGTGCACGTTTTCATACACTGTCCCACAATTTTTTTCCATTGAGTGACAAAACGTATGGGATTTTCGTAACTCAGTGGAAAAAATGTATGGGGAAAAAAAATTTTTCGACGCCATGTTGTCATATTTTTTTTACTTGTACAGAATCAGGAGCTCTTCCAACCTACCAATTTTCATGCAATTCTAAGAAATAAAAAAACTAGAACGCCAAAAAAATTGGCCCTTAAAGAAATTCTGAGTCAGAATACCCAAAATCACCGAGATCCAAAAAAAAAGTAGGGGGTACACTTTAAAGTGATAATGTCCATTTGGCAACTAGCGCGTTCAACGAACATATATAAGTTTGTAAAACACATATTAAATCCACGTGATATATCATGAGACTCCCACTCCATTTGGTTATGATTTCCAGTCTCCCTCCCACCCCTTTCGAGCCACGTGTTAATAATGTACTGTAGCTCTAGTATAAGTTTTTTCGAAACATTAACTAATTCGAACGCGTTTGCGTTTTGTCTCAAAATGTATGAAAACGCTCTCACCGAGTTTGAAATACGCGCGTTCATCGGTTAGCAACAAATGTTATACTCGCTGTTTTAGTTTCCACTAGTGACCACCAGAGGCGCTGTTCACGTTTTCATACCACTTTCATACATTTTGAGACAAAACGCAAACGCGTTCGAATTAGTTAATGTTTCGAAAAAACTTATACTAGAGCTACTGATCCGTTAGCTGGTCGCTTATGGTTAGAACGGCAATTTACGATGAACATCAAGTAATCACTGTTTATCTTATCGGAACAGAAACTGACAAAGATAACCAACGTTACGCAACGTAGTACAATCTAAGTTTTGTTATTAACCTTATTTTAAATGGGTCATTTAGTATTTATTTGCAGATTTTGTCTTTCTTGTTTGTTTTCATGAAGGACCAAACCCACATGTAATCTTTGCGTCTTCATTGTTTATATAAGTACGTCTACGTCATAGTACAACACTCGCCAACACTCGCTCACTCAGTTTTCGCGCGCTTCCGTATAAATACTAGAAGAGCGTTGGAAAATGACGTCACACCCGGTCTCGTGACTGCTAGCGGTACTTAATTTGAATGTCTGTAAAATCATAACTACTAGGTATTTTCGAATGTTGGGAAAAAAAAGAAAAAAAAATGATTTTGCACTCCTATTAACATTTATCATTCGCGTTTGTGGAGTCCGGTCTGTAGCTCTAGTATAAGTCTTTTCGAAACATTAACTAATTCGAACGCGTTTGCGTTTTGTCTCAAAATGTATGAAAGTGGTATGAAAACGTGAACAGCGCCTCTGGTGGTCACTAGTGGAAACTAAAACAGCGAGTATAACATTTGTTGCTAACCGATGAACGCGCGTATTTCAAACTCGGTGAGAGCGTTTTTATACATTTTGAGACAAAACGAAAACGCGTTCGAATTAGTTAATGTTTCGAAAAAACTTATACTAGAGCTACTGTTCATGCTTGCAAGGACATAGTTACACGTAGATACTAGTGTTATAATTATTTTTAGGGATTAAGGAGAGACATCATTCTGTACTTGATTGGTTATATTGTTTCCACGATCAGAGACCTTAATATACATCTCTGTTATGATTAAATATTGTTTTTAATTGTTATTATTGTTTATTTCTTTTGATGCTCAGAGATCTAGTTTATCTCTGATACTATTAACTTAGTGTTCTTCTTTTTATCTCAATTCTGACGATCAGAGACCGTATACATCTCGGTGATATCTCGGTGAAAACTATTCCTCAAACAAACCGCATTGTGGTTTGGCAGAAGTACGTAAACTGTAAACATTTGTATTTTTTACGTAAATATTAATGATTATTTATTTATTTTTATCATAACCTCATATTTTTATTGAGTTACCGCTTAAGGTGATATTTTAAATAAATTTCATATATTCATGTTTGACAGAGACCATATAAGTACATCTCTTTTTTCCTTTGTAACGATTTTAATTTTGTAATGACATTCAGTTTGTGAATTAATTACTTACAATATAGCTTTGTTAATATTGTTACTTAATAACTATCGATTGACATGTAAAAGTGCCCCTGTGGCCTATTTGCAGAATAAATGTTTGAATTTTGAATTTTTGAATTTTGAGTTGACTTTAGCACTCGAAACAAGATCCGAAATAGAACGGTTTCACATTAAAACATGTGCACGGATACTCCACTTCAGGGAAGTAGAGTGACTTGCAGCCGCACTGGCAAGTAGTTGAGCCCATGGGGTTGGTAATGTCCTTGAAACAGCCGCATTTCGGGGGGCAGTAGCCGGGGCACAGGCCGAAGAGACACTCGAGACAGGTCTTCGTCATGTAGGGCTCCCGGCTGACGCAGCAGCAGGACTGGATATCCTAAAAGAATAAATATATCATTACCAAAAAGGGCTTTAAGACTATTGTGAACCTATCGTGCGAGCGAGAACAGGCATTCCGGAATATTCTTGCGTGCGATAGAGACAGTAGTAACTTCAAGCAGGATTAGTGCTTCGGGCGCCAACGTTTTCCACCCCTTAAAACTCGAGACAAAAAAATGTTTTTATGTCACACCTAGCCATAAAGTGGCCATTATCGCACGCTCCGCTCGCGAAAAAACCCACTTCCTGGCCAGGGTGTGACATAAAATTTTGTACTTACCACGGGCGATAATAAAGAAAGCCTCAGATCGCATATTTATCGCCCTTGCCTTCGGCTCGGGCGTAAAATACCTGCGATCTGAGACATTCTTTGTTTTATCGCCCTTGGTAAGTAATGTACTAATTTTTGTTATTTTCAAATTTTTGAATTTTTTATTTTATTTTTTTAGCTTGACATTCTTCGTATATCTATTATTAACAAGCAAACAAAATATATATGCGGGAGTGCCAAAACTGACGAATAAAACTTGCACAGAGTTTGTATGGAGAAGGCCTTGCGTATACAGGCGCCTTAATAAAAGCTCATCAATCCTGTAGCTCTAGTATAAGTTTTTTCGAAACATTAACTATTTCGAAAGCGTTTGCGTTTTGTCTCAAAATGTATGAAAACGCTCTCACCGAGTTTTAAATACGCGCGCAATTTCAAGATTTTCAAGAGTACATATTTGTTTTGTATTGTAGACTTACCTGAACCATAGTCAAAGCCACAACACAAACCAACACGATTTTGTACATTATGTCAACAAACGATCAAACGTTACTTGACCTATATACCTACCATTCTATTTATATACTGTCTATTTACTCGCTCAGTTACAAAATAAGTTACGAAAACATTACCAAAGTAAACCACTTGGTCGTAGAGATAAACTAATTAATATAAAACACGTTTCGTATAAAATATCTATACTCAGAAGTGTACTCAGGGAAAATTTATATTATGTGCTAACTGTGACGCATATTGGAAAGGAATTTGAACTTTATGAACAGTAGGATTTAACTCAATATGGAACTATTCAAACAGAATAAAATGGGATCCGATTCACCTATTTTCGATGTAGTGTCGAAATACTTATTTTATTTTAATGTAGCTTTCTGCTTTATAATACGGTATTAAACCCATAGTCAAATCAGCAACTTGTTATAAAATGTCAAAAACGATTTGTTAATATGAATTTTGTAGGGAAATACTGTCTTAGTGACGTCACTAAGACAGTGTGAGTAGGTTTGTTCAAATCAGCGTCCTTTTTAAATCTTTATGCTTAAAAAATCTTTCAATTAGCTAAAATAAATTAATAATTGATGTTTTTCGAGTATTTTCGTTAGATCTTTTATTAAGTCAAGTAAAAAATAATTTATTTTTACCTTAGTTTAATACCCTATTATATACAATTTAATATTTACATCTGACTGAGAAGTAGTGGTGTTAAAAACTCTGTGTGGTGTCTTAAATACCGCTTAGAAATAGAGCAGTGACATTTATAAGGAGCGGAAGTCGTTTAGATCTCACTCAATGGCCCAATGGATCCCCGGGGACACCCCCAGAAGAAAAAGGGTAATAGTGAAGTATCTATAAATTTAAGTCAGTTTTTCAGTCAGCCAGAATCGTAGAGTAGATCCCGTGAAGTAAGAGTCTATTACAAGTATTACGTTTTATAGTTAAGTACAAAAAGGAAACAAAACTGCATCGAATACATACTTAATATTAATCTGTCTACCCTAAATACATAAACTACTTTATTTTATGAACTAGTTAGAAAGTAGGTAAAAATTTAAGCCACCCGTATTTTTTCTTTTTCAATTTAACTCATTATTTCATACAAAAAAAACACGTTGAAAAGTAAGTCATTCCAAAAGGGCGTAAGTAAAATATGACGTCATCTTCCCAAGAAGAATCCAGAGCCACTCCAGAGCAGCGATTGTCTGTACTCTGTGCTAAGGTCCCCCTGAATACAGCGAGGAAGATGACGTCAACCTTCGGTTTACAGTAATTTGCGATTTTTTCCAAAATTAACGGAGAAAAAAATCTAAAAAAATGTTTTTTGTGTATTTCACACGTTTTTACCGAAATGGTTTTCGAATTAAGACTTTTGGAAATTATGAAATATTGTCAATTGCCGGCCGGCACTGTATGTTCCAACATTACTTCAGAACGGCTGCGCCTATTTAGCTACGGCATTCGAATTAGTTAATGTTTCGAAATACTTATACTAGAGCTACAGGATTGCCAATCGGATTCTATGTTTATTGTTTATTCAATAAATTATATTAGGATCTTTCTGTTATTGTTATTCGTTTAATAGAGTTGACACCAATTGTATACAAACTATTACATGATAGAATACATTACATTACAGATTAGGTATAGTTGAAGTCGGCACTGCCTGTCTTTTGTATGCAGTTGTAGGCATATTGGAGCGACAGAGACAGTTCGTTTTTGATCAATTTCTTGAAACCTCAATAGGGATGATGACACTAAGTATAAAAGAAAATCAATAAATCCAAATTTTCTACATAAAGGCTCAAATTCTCAACCAAATGGCGAAAAAAGTAATAAAAAAAATATTAGATACGTAATTATAAGTCTTCAAAGTTTTAAGAATGGGTATTTTCTGTCGCTTTTCCGCAAAACGCACCTTTGTATTGAACAATCGTCATTTACTATGGCGCTACTCAACAGTGACGTCACTGTTGAGTAGCACTTTCTCTCTCTAACTACGAACATTCTAACCGTTGTAGCTTCGTTATTTTTTGAGATATTTGAATAGGATTTTCACTATTTTTGGCATAGTTTTATGTCTTCTTTCTATTGAAGTAATAATTTTTCACTTCACATGCTCGAAAGTGTGTCATATTAGACTTGTGAAGCGGGGCTAACTAAAGTAGTACATTTAAGCCCTAGGGAAAATATGTACCTATACATATTTATGATTTACAAAATATTTCAATACTTCACCTATTAAATGCACCAATCACAGAACAGCAATTGACATTGAATTGACAGATAAAAAAATATTTGGTAAAAATATCAACCAACCAGAACACAGCTGTACTAAAATCGACCAATCAGGAAAGACGTTTTTCAGTTCTCTAAAGATTAAGCGGTGTATAGACACCGACTTTTAAGAGGCGTAATTGCTTTGACCATAGGGTCAAAGCAATTACGCCTCTTAAAATAAAAAAAAAAGCGCATGTTAATCTCTTTCTTTAATATAGCAAATGAAAGGGAGGCGAATGCGCAAAGCGAACACGCATAGCGAGGCATTGTGCTGTTCTTAGAAAAAAAAACATGCTGTCAAATTAGTCATACGCCCGCCAAGAGTTAAATTATTCATTTAATTATTCATTTAAGGTGGATAAGTACCTGGGAGACCGAGCCTTGCTCGGTGTTTTCCCGTAAACAAGGCAGACTAGCTCGACAAACATCTAAATAAAGATATTAGATAGACAGACCTACCTAGTTCTAATTGTACAAATGAATAAAGTATGTTTATATAAAAATTTTTTGCTGGGCTTGTGTGTTTGTGTTTTCTCGCAATCGAAGTGAAAAGTAGAGTGTATAACTCGGGCCTAAAAGCCATATTACCAATTACCACTCGAACAATTTTCCCTCACTACGTTCGGGAAAATAACTATCTCGTGGTAATATGGCTTACTCTAGACCCTTGTCAAAATATCTACTATTTTTTGAGTCAACATCCCTACACAATTAAATTTATTACTATTACCAGTTAAAGTTATGAAGAGCCGGAAGTGTAAATAACTCTTTACGGGTCAATTTGTTTACTGGAGTAACTCACTGGTTAAATTATTACATTAAACTGTCCAATAGCAGCCAGATATAGGCGTAAAGCGTTTTAAGGCGATATATCGATTGAAAGAGACACCCTTTGTTTTTCGCTCACGGCAAAACGGGATGCAACCCTCCGAGAATGGCTTTTTGGACAAATCTCGTTAAATATCTGACTGTGTGCAGGTTTCAGGGATCGGATACCGGTATTATTTTCAAACCGGTTTCGGCCATTGACCCCAAACCGAAATGAATAGCGTTTGTGGTTTCGTTCTTGTTTCTGGTTTTCGGCACTCAAAACCGGTTAGTGAAGGAACTGTTCTGGGCCCAATTTCGTTTCCGTGGAACGAAATTAACCGGTTTTCGACGGAGACAACCAGTCTTAACTCGAATTTTTGACAGAGGCCGCCAAGGGTTACTATTATCCGCAGCGGGAGTGCGCTTACAATTTATTTAAAAGCTAATTTATAATTTGATATTAAATTTTACCACTATACCTGATGTCGAGGGTCTGATGATGCAGCCGGAAGAGAGCCACTGGAACTGCCTAACGGAAAGTGATAAAGTAGTCGAGTTTGGGCTTGTTTGTTTTGTTGTCTTGAGTACTTACCAATGGACCTGATGTCGAGGGTCTGATGATGCAGTCGGAAGAGAGGTACTGGAACTGCCTAACGGAAAGTGCTACGATAGTCGAGTTTGGGCTTGTTTGTTTTGTTGTCTTGAGTACTTACCACTAGACCTGATATCGAGGGTCTGATGATGCAGCCGGAAGAGAGGCACTGGAACTGTGTAACGGAAAGTGATAAAGTAGTCGAGTTTGGGCTTGTTTGTTTTGTTGTCTTGAGTACTTACTAATGGCCCTGATGTCGAGGGTCTGATGATGCAGCCAGAAGAGAGCTACTGGAACTGCCTAACGGAAAGTGATAAAGTAGTCGAGTTAGGGCTTGTTTGTTTTGTTGTCTTGAGTACTTACCACTGGACCTGATGTCGAGGGTCTGATGATGCAGCCGGAAGAGAGGCACTGGAACTGTCTAACAGAAAGTGATAATCTAGTAGAGATTGGGCTTGTTTGTTTTGTTGTCTTGAGTACTTACCACTAGACCTGATATCGAGGGTCTGATGATGCAGCCGGAAAAGAGGCACTGGAACTGTCTAACGGAAAGTGATAAAGTAGTCGAGTTAGGGCTTGTTTGTTTTGTTGTCTTGAGTACTTACCACTGGACCTGATGTCGAGGGTCTGATGATGCAGCGGGAAGAGAGGCACTGGAACTGCTTAACGGAAAGTGATAAAGAAGTCGAGTTTGGGCTTGTTTGTTTTGTTGTCTTGAGTACTTACCACTGGACCTGATGTCGAGGGTCTGATGATGCAGCCGGAAGAGAGGCACTGGAACTGCCTAACGGAAAGTGACAATGTATTCGAGTTTGGGCTTGTTTGTTTTGTTGTCTTGGGTACTCACCACTAGATCTGATGTCGAGGGTCTGATGATGCAGCCGGAAGAAAGGCACTGGAACTGCCTAACGGAAAGTGATAAAGTAGTCGAGTTTGGGCTTGTTTGTTTTGTTGTCTTGAGTACTTAGCACTAGACCTGATGTCGAGCGTCTGATGATGCAGCCGGAAGAGAGCCACCGGAACTGCCAAACGGACGGAACGGACTACTTTATCCCTTACCGTTAGGCAGTTCCAGTGGCTCTCTTCCGGCTGCATCATCAGACCCTCAACATCAGGTCCAGTGGTAAGTGCTCAAGATAACAAAACAAACAAGCCTAAACTCGACTACCGTAGCACTTTCCGTTTGGCAGTTCCGGTGGCTCTCTTCCGGCTGCATCATCAGACCCTCGACATCAGGTCCAGTGGTAAGTACTCAAGACAACAAAACAAACAAGCCCAAACTCGACTACTTTATTACTTTCCGTTAGGCAGTTCCAGTGCCTCTCTTCCGGCTGCATCATCTGACCCTCGACATCGGTCCAGTGGTAAGTACTCAAGAGAACAAAACAAACAAGCCCAAACTCGACTACTTTATTACTTTCCGTTAGGCAGTTCCAGTGCCTCTCTTCCGGCTGCATCATCAGACCCTCGAGATCAGGTCCAGTGGTAAGTACTCAAGACAACAAAACAAACAAGCCCATACTCGACTACTTTATCACTTTCCGTTAGGCAGTTCCAGTGGCTCACTTCCGGCTGCATCATCAGACCCTCAACATCAGGTCCAGTGATAAGTACTCAATATAACAAATCAAACAAGCCCAAACTCGACTACTTTATCACATTCCGTTAGGCAGTTCGAGTGGCTCACTTCCGGCTGCATCATCAGACCCTCAACATCAGGTCCAGTGATAAGTACTCAATATAACAAAACAAACAAGCCCAAACTCGACTACTTTATTACTTTCCGTTAGGCAGTTCCAGTGCCTCTCTTCCGGCTGCATCATCAGACCCTCGACATCAGGTCCAGGGGTAAGTACTCAAGAGGACAAAACAAACAAGCCCAAACTCGACTACTTTATTACTTTCCGTTAGGCAGTTCCAGTGCCTCTCTTCCGGCTGCATCATCAGACCCTCGACATCAGGTCCAGTGGTAAGTACTCAAGAGGACAAAACAAACAAGCCCAAACTCGACTACTTTATTACTTTCCGTTAGGCAGTTCCAGTGCCTCTCTTCCGGCTGCATCATCAGACCCTCGACATCAGGTCCAGTGGTAAGTACTCAAGACAACGACACAAACAAGCCCAAACTCGACTACTTTATCACTTTCCGTTTGGCAGTTCCAGTGGCTCTCTTCCGGCTGCATCATCAGACCCTCGACATCAGGTCCAGTGGTAAGTACTCAAGACAACAAAACAAACAAGCCCAAACTCGACTACTTTATTACTTTCCGTTAGGCAGTTCCAGTGCCTCTCTTCCGGCTGCATCATCAGACCCTCGACATCGGTCCAGTGGTAAGTACTCAAGGGAACAAAACAAACAAGCCCAAACTCGACTATTACTTTCCGTTAGGCAGTTCCAGTGCCTCTCTTCCGGGTGCATCATCAGACCCTCGACATCAGGTCCAGTGGTAAGTACTCAAGACAACAAAACAAACAAGCCCAAACTCGACTACTTTATCACTTTCCGTTTGGCAGTTCCAGTGGCTCTCTTCCGGCTGCATCATCAGACCCTCGACATCAGGTCCAGTGGTAAGTACTCAAGACAACAAAACAAACAAGCCCAAACTCGATTACTTTATCACTTTCCGTTTGGCAGTTCCATTGCCTCTCTTCCGGCTGCATCATCAGACCCTCGACATCGGTCCAGTGGTAAGTACTCAAGACAATAAAACAAACAAGCCCAAACTCGACTACTTTATCACTTTCCGTTAGGCAGTTCCAGTGACTCGCTTCCGGCTGCATCATCAGACCCTCGACATCAGGTCCAGTGGTAAGTACTCAAGACAACAAAACAAACAAGCCCAAACTCGACTACTTTATCACTTTCCGTTAGGCAGTTCCAGTGACTCTCTTCCGGCTGCATCATCAGACCCTCGAAATCAGGTCCAGTGGTAAGTACTCGAGACAACAAAACAAACAAGCCCAAACTCGACTACTTTATCACTTTCCGTTAGGCAGTTCCAGTGACTCGCTTCCGGCTGCATCATCAGACTCTCGACATCAGGTCCAGTGGTAAGTACTCAAGACAACAAAACAAACAAGCCCAAACTCGACTACTTTATCACTTTCCGTTAGGCAGTTCCAGTGACTCTCTTCCGGCTGCATCATCAGACCCTCGAAATCAGGTCCAGTGGTAAGTACTCGAGACAACAAAACAAACAAGCCCAAACTCGATTACTTTATCACTTTCCGTTTGGCAGTTCCATTGCCTCTCTTCCGGCTGCATCATCAGACCCTCGACATCGGTCCAGTGGTAAGTACTCAAGACAATAAAACAAACAAGCCCAAACTCGACTACTTTATCACTTTCCGTTAGGCAGTTCCAGTGACTCGCTTCCGGCTGCATCATCAGACCCTCGACATCAGGTCCAGTGGTAAGTACTCAAGACAACAAAACAAACAAGCCCAAACTCGACTACTTTATCACTTTCCGTTAGGCAGTTCCAGTGACTCTCTTCCGGCTGCATCATTAGACCCTCGAAATCAGGTCCAGTGGTAAGTACTCGAGACAACAAAACAAACAAGCCCAAACTCGACTACTTTATCACTTTCCGTTAGGCAGTTCCAGTGACTCTCTTCCGGCTGCATCATCAGACCCTCGACATCAGGTCCAGTGGTAAGTACTCGAGACAACAAAACAAACAAGCCCAAACTCGACTACTTTATCACTTTCCGTTAGGCAGTTCCAGTGACTCTCTTCCAGCTGCATCATCAGACCCTCGACGTGGCTGTCTTCCGTTCCGGCGGCATCATATAAATTAGCTTCTAATCTAAATATTATAAGAGCACACGCGCCGCGGGGCCCGCGGGTGATGGTATTACCTGACGACAACGCCTTCAAAAGTGACAGCCGTGACATTTTAAACCGGTTTAATAAAGTTCCACGGAACGTTAAAATTCCGTTCTCCTAGAATACTGATAACCGAAATAATTCGTTCTTTCACTAACAGGTATTTTGATAAACCGGTATTATGTAAGAACGAAATCAAACCGGTTTAGGAACAAAATAATACCGGTATTTGGAAACCGGTTCCGATCCCTGGCAGGTTTATTAAATTTCCTCTTGTCAGTACCTAGATGAGGTAACCATCATATTAACTTAATAGTGTCTTTTAATAATGCGTTGTTTTAGTAGGCTGAGGAAAAAAAGGAAAATATAGACTCGACAATGGATTTATTTTCTATCGAGAAAAAATTTTAAGCAATCATGTTTCGCTATTGTCAGTACCACAATCATATAGTCTAGAATCATATATCTGAAAATTAGCCCTTACTGTTTGCTAGTCTGGGCAGGACAGCGTTTCAAAGTCTCCAAATTTCTCAGTGTAGCGCCTTAAGGCGACTTTTATAAAGTTCCGTTTAGACCCCTTGTTCACCGTACATAACCAGCCCCATAGGCTGGTTTTCCACTAGAGCTATGCTATGCTACCTTGCTATGGATGCGTTTGAAATCCGCCAGTCACATTCCTTTATTCACATTGCATAGCTCTGGTGGAAAAGGGTTCAGCTAAGCTATGTTTTTTATATGGAAAGATGCGAGCTGCGGATGCGTGTTACGGATGCGCGTTACGGATGCGTGAGCGGTTCCCCCCTCACCGCGCTGCCGTTCCCCGCGCCCGCTGTCGATACAGCGCATCTTCCTCGCACAGCTACCTCGCGGCTGCGCATCTTCATAGCGCATCTACCTCGCATAGCTACATAGCGTAGCTTTAGTGGAAACGGTCACATAGCTCGTAGCGCATCCTCGCACAGCTCTAATGGAAAACTAGCCTTAGACTAACCAGAACTAGATTCGGCAACAATTAGTAATACCACAACCTGGCGTTCATCATCATCATCATCAGTCGCTCCCCCAATGCTGAGGATCGTGACATCATGTCCCACTCTTGCTGGCCAGACTCCTCCATTGGCTCCTGTCACCCGCCTTACGGATGGCCTCGTGCAGATGTAGTTGCAGGGGTGCAGTGATTTGGGTGCTCCATCTAGCGCAGGGTTTCCCAACCATTCCAAAGGGGGCGCAGCAAGCGGCTCCAGATTTCCCCTTATTGAAAAAAAAATACAAATCTGTATTAGTTAATCTCAGCCCCTCAATTTCAGACCCTAAGGCGTCGAATCTTGGCTTGACGTTTAGGTGAGGCGCATAGGTTAAAAGGTTGGGAACCTCTGATCTAGCGGGTGGTCCTTTTTTGAAGGCCAGGTCCCAGGAAGTTAAATATATTTGTTCCTCATACATTATAGCCTATTTTCGCAGAAATCAGTTCAGTCGTTTTGAGATTAAGTGGAACGTTCATCCTCATAAGCTTCCACGTTTATTATAAGGTTTGAGATCATTTAATCTCATAACGAATTATACAATTCACTTATATGAGATAACTACTATATGCAAATAGGCCTAAGGACGGCCATGAAATTGTTGCGACACCCGCCATCGCCCGTCGCTTGCGCACCTCACTTTAACCGGGAACGGAGCATGAACTCTGTTACCGACGTAATTAAATTTTATCGGTTTTCAGCGGCCATCGAGCTATTGGAAAGCTATTGGAGTCTCATAAACGGGCTATATTGGTTCCGATAGAGTCAATATCGGGCCAAATTAATTTACTGCTGGTCTATGAGATTTATGCATAAGGTTGGTGGATCAATTTTCGAGGCCTGGTTACGCACTTCCCCTTGAGGTGTTTGCGTCTAAACAAGTAAACTCCTTTGAACGATAAAGTTGACCCAATTCCACGCTAGATGTCGCTGTACCGGCCGTGCGAATCCTGAATCACGCGAACGGTATGTCGACGTAGAATGTATGAGAAATCGAGACGAATTATTAGGTTGCTGGCTGATAAACTTAAACGAGTGTTTACATAACCGGGTAGCTAGTTGAACCTGTTGAACAAAACAAGAACAAATGCAGTTGCAAATATTTGCAACAACAAACCATAAAGTAACTGACTTATATACCAACAAACTAGAGGTGAGACGTACTAGGCAAAACGCGTACCGAGTCTTGCGAGTACGCGTCCACAAAAAGACTAGCTCCAAAGACTGGGTCCAAATACGCGCTAAACCGACCCCGACCCGAGGTGCCCCGAAAGAATCCGAACGCGCAGACGAATACGAATAGCGCGGAACGTAAAGACTCTTAGACGTTTCGAGTCTTCAGAGTCGTCGTACGCCTAGTACTCGATACGCTAAAAGACGCGCGAGCGGGATCGCGTACTTACGCGTCCATGCCAAAACCTATTCCAAAAACCTGTTCCCGTAAATACGTCTCACCTCTACAACAAACAGTCTTCATACCAAATCATTTTTACGCGTGAAGCGGTAACAGACAGACATACATACCTACTCTCGTATTTGTCCCCATAACGTGCCCCCAAATCAGGAGGTATTATTATATATATTAGCACTACACAAGGAACTACCACAAAACAAACCTTGTCGCACAAAAAGCTGACTAAATGTCGTATTATGTGTGGTGTGACCTACTTATTATATTCCCGATTTCACAGGGACCTTGTTTTGCCGATTCCAAGCGATTCTCACGAATAATGGGAGCGATTGGAACACGGAAACACTTTTGTTAATTGCTCAGTTAATTTGCTAACCCGATTAGTTCCAAAGGCCTCGAGGCGGCGATGAATTATATATGGTGTGGAACTGGAATATCGGCACAGAATACGTTATTATATTTAGGCGTCTTAAGGAAAATCCGGTGAACCCCCTTACTTTTCTTTTCTGTTTTAGGTAATTTTGGGTTTTCTTACTCTGAATCAAATTGTCTATGTGTGCGTCGGCGTAGGACCACAGAATAAGTAATAGTAATACGTACATCATCATCATCATCAGCCTATATACGTCCCACTGCTGGGCACAGGCCTCCTCTCATAGATGAGAGGGATTGGGCAGTAGTCCCCACGCTGGCCCAGAGCGGGTTGGGAACTTCACATACAACTTTGAATTTCTTCGCGGATGTATGCAGGTTTCCTCACGATGTTTTCCTTCACCGAAAAGCTAACGGTAAATATCAAATGATATTCCGTACATAAGTTCCGAAAAACTCATTGGTACGAGCTGGGATTCGAACCCACGACCGCCGCTTGACAGCCGCATGCTTGAACCACTGGGCTACCGTAGCTTTTTTGGCTACCGTAGCTTTTTTGGCTACCGTAGCTTTTTTGGCTACCGTAGCTTTTTACGTAATACGTACGGAAGAAAACAAATCCCCGCGAGTCAAGCCAAACGTGCCTACACTTGGCCATTTCCTTCTATCGCACGCGCATCACTCGCTACATCACTTTCTATCGCATTGAGAGTCACCCGACGGGGGACCTTTGAGCGGCGCGAAGACGTCGCGCGAGTGAGTCCCCCCTGGTAGGACTTAGGAGCTATGAGTTCACGTTGTCTATGCAATCTATGTGTTCGTATGTGTCACAATTACAACATTAGCCGACCCCCCGCGCCGTGAGATAAATGTACTATACATTGAAAAGTTAAATCGAATTGTCCTATACCAAAAAGGTATATCTATACCTATTAAATTTTACACAAAAACGAAACGGCACTGAACCCTCACCTTACCCTACAATAGTGCAATCAAAATCGTATCCTACCTCTTTTAGTACAGGGTGGAGATTGCCTTGAGGTACCTAGTTACGCTACTAAATCTTGCTTAATACATAATATATGAGGGGATGGAGTGAATACTGCTGTAAAATATTAACGGCTGAAAACAAAGAGGACGTAATTGTACCTTGAATCTTCAAAATGGCTTTATTCCGCACCTACACTTCACTATTTACTACATTTATAGATACAACCTCCGACACGACCACGCGGGTGGTTTAAACACTCGAATACTCTAAGAGTTCGCGCTCCAGTGAGATTAGTAGAGCGGCTTCAACCGAATCAGAGGTGTCTGTGGAATCGAGCTACTGGGAGTTTTGTCGCTGGTTCACTAAACCTAGCCTAGCTGACAAGATCTATAAGATTCTAAAGGGAGGTGCGAAAAAGAGTCCGTATAAAAAAATGTTCCCTTAATTTCCCCGTAACGTAGAACAGACGTTAAATTCTGCTGAAACCAATGAAACAAAATGGCCGTCTCACAAACTTATTATTTGCGGTCGGCGGACCGCTGTCTCCCGTCAACTGGCGTACAAAAACTATTTAGCGCAATCAGTAGTTACTTTTTACAATGTAAAAGGTAAGTTTGTAAGCCGATTAGTGTTATTCTGCCGCTAATGTTTTTATTGCTGTGGCTGATGTCGGTGAAAAATGTCCCACAAGGTCAGATTATACATCGTGGAAAATATAGGCCCTGGAGGCAATCAACAATAGCTCTTTATTTGATACAGAGAACAAATAATATATATACAAAGGAAATACTATAAGTACAAAGGAAAAAAAGTCGGCCAAGTGACAGTCGGACTCGCGCACCGAGGGTTCCGTACAAGCCTGTAGGTATATAAGTAAAAGTTCACCCATCATGTCGTAGTTATGGTCCATGTAAAAAACAAGAAGACGAGTAAACTAGACGACATCCTAAAATCTACTAACGTTCCACAATGCCTGAAGACTCGTCTTTATAACCAGTGTGTCCTGCCCACCATGACGTATGGTGCCGAAACATGGACGCTCACAAATGAGGCTGTGCACAAAGTACGGGTAGCACAGAGAGCCATGGAGCGCGCCATGCTCGGCATCAGCCTACAAGACCGAGTGAGAAATGTCGAGATCCGACGTCGCACTAAGGTGCGTGACGTCGGAGAGGTCATTTCAAAACTCAAGTGGAGTTGGGCAGGACATATTGCCAGACAGAGTGATGGCAGGTGGACGAGAACGTTGACAGATTGGTGGCCACTTACAGGAAAAAGAAGCGTCGGTCGTCCGCCGGCACGATGGGTTGACGATATTAAAAAGATCGCGGGTCACTCCTGGATGAGATTGGCAAGGGACCGGGACGGGTGGCGTACAAGAAGAGAGGCCTATGCTCAGCAGTGGGCGATTACGGGCTGAAGATGATGATGATGAAAAAACAAGAAGACAGACGGACGGACAACAAAGTGATCCTATAAGGGTTCCGTTTTTTCCTTTCGACGTACGGAACCCTAAAAATTAACCGTGAACACGCACGCGGCCTCAGACGGGAATGGAACCCGTGCCTGTAGTTTGCCGGACCACGGAAACGGAAATACATCATCTGTGAAAATTTCTACTTTCTAACTATCACGGTTTTTGAGATACAGCCTGGTGACAGACGGACAGCGGAGCTTTAGTAATAGGGTCCCGGACTCACGTCACTTAAGTCGTTTTGTTTGGGCAAGACAGTGTTTCCTATGAAGATACGACCTGAGGCATATCGAATAACTTTCAAACTATCCTAGAGTACGTCTGGGATCACACACAATGAAGGGCTCCATACCGACACCTACTAGTTCACATTTTAAACCACTATTTAATAAATCGTAGCAAAAACGGTCGTAACTTTATGGGAAACTCACGTCACTTAAGTCGTTTTGTTTGAACAAGACAGTTTTTCAGCGTTTATTCAAAAACCGTTTGACGTAATTTATTCAAACCAAATATATTTGAAAGTATTTATTTATTTACACCCTCCCAATTTTTTTCAGAATTTTTGACCTCACAGTTTGGAAATTAAAGAGGGGGATGATGTTTTACGACTTTCACAGCGAATATCTCACCAACGGTTGACTTAAATGGAAAAGTTTTTTAGAAACCCCTATATCATTTTCAAAGACCTATCCATAGATACCCCACACGCTGATGTGCATTGTTTTTTTCTTTTCATCCCATACAATGTTTAGGCCCTTGGCAGACGGGTTTTCCGCCGCGATACAAGTGGCAGACGAATTTATTTCTTCAAAATAGTCCATAAACTATCATCTGACAAAATTTCATGCGAGAGGAAATGACTGATTTTTTTTATTTTTTTTACATGTTCACGTGCTTGGCAGACGGGTATTCCACCGCGATACAAGTGGCAGACGATTTTTTTTCGTTAAGGTATTTTCTTAACTATCATTTAAACCTAGTTTCAGTCGAGAGGAAATGACTGAATTTAATTATTTTTTTTACGTCTTTGGGAGGCTGCTGCTCCTCAACCCACCAACGGAATCGTGGCAGACATCCACAGTAATTTTTTATTTATCTTTCTTAACCATTCTACAAGTTTTCATTCGAGAGGAGATTGGTAATCGTGACCTCTCGTTGGCCCGCGGTCTATTACTGCGCCCCTACATTTGAATGAGCGCTTCCTGACTGGCGCGGGATGCGCGGAAGCGGGACGATGCGAAGGCAGTACCTCCTGGTCCGCTTCTGCGCATGATATTACTACTGCGCAAATGTAATACTGACAGTATTCCGTATTCCGTCAAGTGGGAATCTTTGCGACATCATTAAGTTTACATCAAAGAAGAAAATGTCACATATCGATCCCGCCCCGCCAAGTCAGGAAGTCGCCTAAGTCCCAAAGTAAGCAAAGCTTGTACTATGGGTTAGGTACTAAGCGCCGCCGATATACATACTTCTGCGACCCGGGAACAAACACACAAATAGATGCCCTGACCAGGATTCGAACCCAGGACCTCCAGCTTCATAGGCAGGGCTTAAGTCGTAGAAATTAAGGCGCTACAACGAGAATTTAAGAAACTTTGAAACGCTGTTCTGCCCAGACTAGCAAACAGTAGGGGCTGATTTTCAGATATATGATTCTTGACTATATGATTGTGGTACTGACAATAGCCGAAACATGATTGCTTAAAATTTTCTCGATAGAAAAAATATCTAAAGTTGAGTCTATATTTTCCTTTTTTTACTCAGCCTACTAAAACAACGCATTATTAAAAGACACGATTAAGTTAAATATGATGGTATTTTACCTCATCTAAACTCTGTCAGGAGGAAATTTAATAAACCTGCACACAGTCAGATATTTAACGAGATTTCTCTAAAAAAGCCATTCTGGGAGAGGATTGCATCCCGTTTTGTCGTGAGCGAAAAACATAATGGCGTCTCTTTCAATCGATATATCGCCTTAATACTGTTGTATGACATGCATGATTAAGTATACGATCAGGCTGTAAATTACAGCAGTTCATAATTTTCCTGACAATTTCTTCTCACTGGGGCGTGCTGAAAAATATTTTCCAATATGGCGCAATTTCATGTGGATCACGTAGCGTACGCCGCCGGGTTCACAATCGGCCGATCTAATTGACTCCACTTAGTACAGTTGCCAGGAGTAAAGTGATTTGTAATCAGCCCCGTTTATATAACTACAGTACCAGGCAATAAGTATTGCACACCTTTGGAAAGAGACTCGGCTAATTTCGGCTTCATAGATCGTTGTTAGTTAGTTAATGGAGAAATGGCAGCCTCCAGGGTCGGGCCAATGAGAGTTTCGACTGGATTTTGCCCGTCGCCGCGTTGGTGAACACACGTGCTCTTCGCGACGATGGGCTGAATTCACTACCGAACAAAACCAGTTGCCTACTGTCATGGCGTCGTTACCGAACAACGTTTTTCAACAAGTATCTATTGATTTGATTGGCGAAATCATCATGACTTTGATGGAATGCCTTTTTTAAAGGGGTACCGCGTATGAATTTACCGCTAGAGGCGCTAGTGTCGCGTCAGTCCTCCGAAATGTCGAATTTCATACTTTGAGGTTAGTTTACCCGGGTTTATTTCTAACTAGATTAATATGATGACTATTTTGCACCATCTGAGATTCATCATCATCAACATCATCATATCAGCCGAAAGACGTCCACTGCTGGACATACGCCTCCCCCAAAGAGTGCCACAATGACCGGTCTTGCGCCACCCGCATCCAGCGGACTCCCGCGACCTTTACCAGGTCATCAGTCCACCTTGTGGGGTCTACCCACGCTGCGCCTTCCGGTCCGTGGTCGCCACTCGAGAACCTTTCGGCCCCAACGGCCATCGGTTCTACGTGCAATGTGCCCCGCCAACTTAAGTTTAGCGATTCGAAAGGCTATATCGGTTACTTTGGTTCTGCTACGGATGGCCTCATTTCTGATGCGATCACGCAGATCCATCTGAGATTGATAATGGCAAATGTGAGTTACGGGTCAACAAATTTCAATGCTTTGTGACAATTTTATCGTCAGTAAACTTATGTCATATTTTTTCCGTACAAAATGGGAGTGCGCTACAATACGGAATGTTCGATAAAAATATTTACGGTGCGATTTTATTGTATAAAATACGATTTCAACGTGAATTTAGTTTTTACGCCCATAAAAACCAATGACAAACTTTGACAGGTGGACTGACAGCACGGTGGCGCGAACTGGTGAGCACAAAAACGGTAGCCCTCATTAACCATCCCGCTCTTAACGGAAGCTCTGCGCGTAGAATAACAAATAAATACTATAAAAATATTGAAATAAAAAAAAGTGTGGATTATTTGTGAAATATGACTCGTTGGCGGTTTAGGTATGAATATGTTGACTTCATTTTATTAATTGCAGACCCATACGTAATAAAAATAAATACATAGAACCGTTTAATGATGATTTTAAGACCAATCTTTGCAATTATTTTCTATCGAGCCGATTTCGTCGAATAATGTATCGAGTCCGTACACGGTCTTTGAAATATGATGAATATTAACATATATTATTTTCGATATGCTAGAAGCAATAGTTTTTCTTAAAAAACTGCTTAAATAACATCAATTTCAACAATTAGGTCTTGACAGCCTCTTAAGGGAATGATAATTTGTAGAAATAAAAAATCTGTATAAATGGGAATCGATAGAAATGGAAATAACAGTAAAATAATTTGAATAGTGACTCGGATGCCCAAGAAGAACAGTTACAATTTTAATCAATAGATGGCGCTGGTTGTCGTTCAGATCACGCTATCGTTAGTCTTTCGTAGTTTGTATTAAGTGAGAAGTGAACAACGTACCGTACACTACTATTCCTAATACTCACTATGTTATTTCAACCATGTATATAATTGTAGTCTTTGATTTCAACAATTTTTGTATACCTCACGCTCGCGAATTCCAGCAGGCGTGGGGACATATATTATTATACTCTTTGGGCGTGGGGTCGAGACGAGAGCTAGAACAATGTTTAATTTAATTGTTTATTGTGAGGCCAAGCTTTACTTACTTGGCGTTTTTCTATTTTAAATAAAAACCGGCCAAGTTCCGTAGTTGTCCACCCGTTACATTATGTGGACTAACTAACAAGTTTGCAAACTTATATTTACTGTGTTTTTGACAATATTGACAACATTATCTAAGGTATCAGGGTATCGCCAGAAAAATATGTACAATTTTTTGCTGGGTGATGCCTACCGTCTTAATTTTTTTAGATAAAAAACTAACGAACGTTTGCATTAACTCTTCTAGTTATGGTCAAGTAGAGTAGAAAATGAATCCATATACAATGAATCATTGCAATACGCAATCAGGTAGGATTACTAACGATGAAATAGAAACGCGTGTTTAAATTGTGTCTTAATAAAATAACATGTCGCCACTACTACCCTCGCTACACTACCTATACCGATCAAAATAGCTTAATAATTATAAAATTGTGCAACTGTACGTTAACTTAAATAGTGTATCTTTTGTTTACATTCACTAGTCACAAGAATATTGTAATATTTATACAAAATATTTATTTCTAATATTGTGTCGCATATTTTGGTTCACGAAGGTTACTTTTGATGTGTTACGTTACCAATATAATCCACATCTTACGAAAGAACGGCAGCCCAAAATAGCAGTTTATGCAACTGGTCATAATGAGGGGCATTAAAACACGAGTGTGTTTTATGAAACGAGCCGAAGGCGAGTTTCATAATAAGGTCACACGAGTGTTTTAATGCCTAATTATGTACAGTTGCATACACTACTTTATCTACATCCATATATTAAATCCTCTTTCTTGTGTTTCGTGTGGGCACTTCTCGCCGGCGTGCGCCATGTTTGCGTCGACAGGCCGGCCCGCGCCTCCGCCGCCAGCCCGCAGCTGTGTCTTAATTTTGTACGCGATCTCGTTAAAGTGTTATATTTCGTGATCTAATAGGGGACGCACGCAACAGCCGCACAGTATATTATAAAGCGGGGTCTTATCTACGGTATTTGAACTTATAAAAGAGGATTTACTATATGGGTGTAGATAAAGTATTTTTCACTTCTCATGCTCGAAAAGTGTGTCATATTAGACTTGAAAAGCGGGGCTAAAGTAGTACATTTAAGCCCTAGGGGTGCCTAGGGAAAATATGTATACATATTTATGATTTACAAAACATCTTAATTTGACCAATCAAAATACTTCACCTATTAAATCCACCAATCACAGAACAGTAATTTGGTAAAAATACCAACCAACCTGTAATCGTCAGAATCTGACGAACACCATATCCAATTACAGGCGTTTTGGTGCAACCGAACCTAAGTCATCGGCTATCGACAGTATGCCAGGACCACATTCTCACATTTTTCGGACACCTCTCACGACGTCCTTCAGATAGCCTGGAGAGAAATATAATGACGGGAAAAGTTGAGGGCCAGAGGTCCCGGGGCAGACCACCCGCTAGATGGAGCACCCAAGTCACTGCACCCCTGCAACTACATCTGCACGAGGCCATCCATAAGGCGGGTGACAGGAGCCAATGGAGGAGTCTAGTCAAAGAATGGGACATGATGTCACGATCCTCAGCATTTGGGGAGCGACTGATGATGATGATAGGGCGGTAAAACAAGGAATGTCTGAGATCGCAGATAGGTATTTGACGCCCGACCTTCGGCTCGGCAAGGCCGATAAATATGTGATTATGAGGCTTTGGCTTTCTTTACACACGCAATTAGGTATCCACTTTCTGTCCAGTCCACATAAAGAGTGTTTATACTGTATTGTATAGTACATATACTTACTTAGACTAGCTTTTGCCCGCGGGACTCTGTCCGCGTCTTAGAGGTCCGCGTATAACTCGTTAATCCCGTTATACTTTTATCGATATTTTTTATATCAGGCGCTTTCCTAGTTAACGTTCTTACATACAAACTTCTACCCCCGTAAAGGCTTGGTCGCAAGCGGGACGCTGCGCTGCGTGCCAAGATGTATGAAACCGTCGCGCTGGTCGCGCAGCCTGTGTGGCGTCGCTAACCTGTTAGCATACGTTCCGGCGCGCAGCGCTGTGACCAAGCCTTTAGTAATAGGGTTAACGTATTACCCTTTGGGTACGGAACCCTGAAAACTACTGCATAAGCGGATCTTCGGCTCCATTAGTTACAATTCTGAAGGACAGCAAAGAGTATAATAATATATATGTCAGGTCGTGACCGAAGTGCAACAGAGAGGCAGGTATATCGTTTTCACTTCGCAATAGGCCCTCTGTAGTCTATACACGGTTTGGGAAAGGTACTTTTATCTCACGCGCTCGGGTCGGCCATTGTTGTAGTTGTGAGTGTTGTGACACATACGAACAAATAGAAAACGTGAACCCATAGCTCCTACGCTAACGCACACATAGACAATGTGCATGTGTAGCTCAACACACAACCATGGCTCACCCGCGTTAGACAAAAGTACTGTAGGAACACAATGACACAATGCGAAATCCATTCATAATCTTTATTTAAGTATCGATTGACTATTATTAGGAATGAACATTATACATAGTAAAATATATTAATTCAAGATTGACTAAAAGCAGATGATGATATGTAGAATAAAAACTATGCTTAATTCGGATTTATAATATAGTAATTGGCACCAAGACATGTAGGCAGAAACTACACCGGAAATAGTACATTTCATACCTAGGGGCGGTAAAACAGATTACTATTCAGCTTGTATAGTAAGGAGAGGTAAAGACTATCAGTGTCAACGGGACAAGATACCATACCACACCACAGTTACAGAATAGTATAATTTACTATATACAGAATGGCCACGAACCCCCCGCACCGAGGTCAGTTACCTCGTCCCTGACAGTCTGACAGGCCCGCCGGGTGCCGGCGCGCCTCGCGATTCGACCGCGCAAACAATTGACGCGTGTACCGACAGTGCACGCACACATACTAAACATACGTACCCATAGCTTATGTTCCTTCGCGTGTCAGAGGTGTGCCACAGTCCTAACAACTCTATACTGTTAGTCTTGCCCCAGCTTACAATAAAGTATGTTGGTCTTATCCCACTATAGCTTATACGCCTTTTTTGTTACCGATCGTGCATGATGTGTACAGATTTAGGTAAATATTTTTCTCATTAGTCTACAGATCTCTCTGGGTGAGCCGCCGTCAGCCGTTTGACCCCTGGCTAGACGCTGCAAACAGCAATCCCATAAAAAAAATGTATTAGAAATGTATCTTTCTTAGTTAGCAAACCCTACTCATAATTTATACAACAAACGACTCTATTCTATTTTCAAAGATACAAAAGGTAGATCAGATATTATTGATCCGGGTCTCATAGAAGTAACTAAATCTTAACTGTCAGGTAAGAGTGGGGTAAGACTGACATACTTTATTGTAAGGTGGGACAAGTCTCGTCCTTGAACAGTGAAGAATTCACAGGACTGTGGTCTTGTCCCGGTGATAGTCTTACCTTACCCTACCTTACCTTATTATTGTAGCCTCTAAAAATATATGGTATAAATATAAGAATAATTCGACCGCATACCGTTCAAACATATGCCAAATACCGAATAATAGGTAGCCAAATATTCGGCGCATTTTGATAAGGTTTCAAGCCCCCCGTATAAAGTTATGTCGTACACCGGTGTAGATCCTGTATTTAAACAATTTAAATTCTTAAATTAACTATGTTCAGCGTATCTATAAAATGCAAATGATTTTAATCACAGTGAAATTATCAATTCCAACGAAGCAATTTACAAGTCGATAATCTTTACCTACTTACATATAATATAAATAACTATTCCAAGGCCTTTGCACGAAAGCTCGTAAATATAATAACAATGGTGTTATACAGACAGTTGCAGAGAAACGTGACCCCTGCACATAGGTTAAACAAGGAGATTTCTTATATTCTTATTCCCCCTATTCAAAGGGCTAGGTTTCTCCTCAGCCGACTGCACAGAAAATGTGACGGACGCCGCTCTATAAAATACTGATACATCGAGATCGAGTACGTGAATAGGACACAGCGGCAAAACGTAACTTGAGACGTAAAGACGGGTGACTGGCGAGCTGTTACTGTAACCGTTACAGTAACGAGTGTGTGGTTCGCGAACGGTTTGCGAACAGCGCTACGAGACAATGAATCTCAGTTACACACTTGAAATCGGTACATAATACCACGAACTTCATTCGAAATATTCCCGCTTTGACACACTTGCAAGTAAGGTATGTTGGGGTAAGATCGGACTAATTTTCGATACATTGGTCAGCACTCGGATTTTTTTTATATATCGATTCCTTGAATTCTTATCGTTTGTTATAAATAAGTATGAAATATATTTTCAACCTATATTTTTTTTTCTCAAATATTTTATTTATCGTATGGCGGTTACACACTGGTTAAATATATATTATATCTCATATATGCAACCGTTTTTATTTAACATACGTTTAAAGATAGTATTTGAAAAAATTTTTAGGGTCCTTTGGAGTTGCGAACGTCTATAGGCTGCGGTGTCCACTTACCATCAGGTGGACGGTGCGCTTGTTTGCCACCGTCGTTGTATAAAAAAAGTTCGTACGTAATTGCTACAGAGAGAGAAAACTTCGAATGACTCACTGTTCGGGCTGCAATTCGCTAATGAGAAGTTGGGTTTGAAAACTACTTTACATAATACAATTAAGCGAACACCGACTCTATATCGAGCTGCATTATGATGACGACTTATGATTTTCATGCGACGAAATCTAGTTTATATAATATATTCGTGTTCATAATAAATTATATTTGACCGAGGAGCGAGCGAAGTCTTCCGTTTTGGCTAGGTGATTCTCCTGAAATTTTTTGAGCAGGTTCGATATACCATCAAATAGGGTAAAATGCAACATTCATGGGTTACTTAGGACACCTGTTTTTGCCAGGAACTAGTATATGAAAACAGTTGTCTCAAGTAACCCTCGAATGTCCCATTCTACCCCATTCGAACCTAGGATTGACAAAATGACAGGTCTACTTAAAGTGACTTTGACACGTTACATATGTTTTTTATTCCTCCTATTCGGGTTACTATAGCTAATTCGGCAGTTGCTATATAAATCGTCATCATTTTGCATATTTTTTACTCAAAGCTATGCAGACTTTTTATCTATATTTATAATGAAACAGACTAAAACGGGTAGTTATAATGTATATACTGAATAATCAACTCTGTTTTCTCAATGACATTCATCCTGTTCATGAATAAATAGAAATGTGTGTATGTAACAGAGCCAAACAAACTTATTTAACAAACTCATTTCCATATAATTGCATATAAATTTCACAGAAACTATTTTAATTTAATTTTGATATGTACCGGGACAAGTGCGTCAATGGATAAATTGCGTCTTTTCAGAATTTAACCTCTAATTTTAAGTTTGTAATTATAAATAAAATACACTACAAAATACAAAAATACTAAATAAATAAAGGGCTAAAGCTGCTTTAAAGTTCTGTATTTGTTTTAACTCTTCACAAGACGCATTTCACTCTTGAACGCAATTCGCACTGTTGACTTTATGTTAAATGATTATATGTATTTCGTTGCTAATTCAATAAACTAGGCTTGGTCACATTGCGTTGCGCGACGTCCGCGCGACGCGACCGCTGCGCGCCGGAACGTATGCTAACAGGTTAGCGACGTCACACAGGTTGCGCGACGCGAGCGGGACGGTTTCATACATTTTGGCGCGCAGCGCAGCGGGCCGCTTGCGTCGCGCAAGCGGTGTGACCAAGCCTTTATTAGGTATAAGCCAAACTGTTTTGAACCCAATTATTGAAATAATGGGGTCGAAAAGTGTTAAGGCTAATTGGCTGACTATACTACAAATGGGAGAAACACTGGCGGGGTAATCACGTAACTTTTCGAACGTACGGTAGGCATATTTTAATGTCATTTTTAGTATGGGATTTGACATTTAGATCGATGGTACCGTACGATCGAAAAGTAACGTGATTACCCTGCCGGTTCGATAGAGCTGTGTTGCACACGGTCAACATAAATACGTAATTGTATGAACTCACTTCATACGAACATATTACGTACGTATTTCCTTTGTCATTAATATAAGGGTAGGTACAGTACTATTTAGTTTCACACTGACATATGCTCTAATTCCAATGTAACAGAGTGGCTACTCAATCATACTATTTTAGACAGTGCCTATGTAATAGCAACTCTATAACAATAGCGTTAAAGTATATTATTCAATAGAAATACAAACATAATGTCAGTTTCAAAGTCTAAGTATACCTGTATTGGCTGATACCAATTCACAAACGTCCATAAAATCTTTTTTAGTTAAATAGCCGCTAAAATTCGTTTGTCCTTATCTGTCACTTTGACATTTGTTTGTGAGAAAGGGACGTAACACATTTTAGTTGGCAGAGGTTTGTTAAGTTTTACGAATAGGGGGGGTGGGGGTGGGGGGTACTGTTTAACTGAGACGGAGTCAACATGCGTCTTACTAGAGTTAAGGGAATTTTAACTTTCTATAAAGAAGTTAGATTTCATATTTACATGGCAGCAGCAATGGGCGCGAGTATTCGCGAGCGCGCGGCGCTGTCATTTAAATATGGAATGTAACTACTGCGTAGAAAGTTCAAATTCTTTTGACTTTAGTAAGTCGTGACTCCAGCCGTTTTATGTGAATCCTACGTAAGAGGAGTCGTCAATGGACCCTTTGACGACTCTCTCTTATAAGGTATGATTCCGCTGCCGACTGCATACAGCAACTGCACGTTCCGCCGCACTCCAAATTGAACCGTAATGGTATGCGTAAAGAGCTAAATTTGAAAAGAGCGGAGAAGTGTCGGAACAGCACACGCCGCTCACTCTAAATTGGGACTTTTAGTCATATGATTACGGTTCAATTTAGAGTGCGGCGGAACGTGCATTTGCTGTATGCAGCCGGCAGCGGGATCATACCTTTAAGGCTTGGTCACACTTCACACTGCGTTGCGCGACGTCCGCGCGACGCGACCGCTGCGCGCCGGAACGTATGCTAACAGGTTAGCGACGTCACACAGGATGCGCGACGCGAGCGGGACGGGTTCATACATTTTGGCGCGCAGCGCAGCGTCCCGCTTGCGTCGCGCAAGCGGTGTGACCAAGCCTTTACGCTGCACGCCGCGCTGAAACCGTAACCGTCAAGATCTAAGCATTTATTTTTTACAAAAAAAACGAATGCATAGTGTTAACAGTGACTAGCTAGCCTTACTTATTTTTTTTAACCTATGTTTGGCTTTATAAGCCGGGCCCAATAAAGCAATAAGAGTGCGCGGTCGGAGAGCGGCCTGGGGAAAATCCAGGGCAACCTCCGTCACGACCACGAGGGCGGTTACCTTAACTTGAAATTGTTAATGTGATATCCCACGCTAGACCACAGAATAAGTAATAGTACTACGTACAGAAGTCTCACTTTTAACAAATCCGCGCGAGGCATGCCATACGTGCCGACGCTTGGCCATCTCCTTCTATCGCACGCGCATCACTCGCTACATCACTTTCTCTCGCATTGATAGTCACCCGACGTGGGACCTTTGAGCGGCGCGATGACGTCACGCGAGTGAGTCGCCCCTGGCTAGACTACAGCGGATTTACTGTGCGGAAACTGGATTATATATAATAACAGCATTAAATGGTCTATCGTGGAAGATTACCTGTATGCCTATTTATAAAATTACATAATAAGTATGTATACATTTCAAAAGTGCTTGTATTTGTAATAGGTGCTAAACAATTAAATGACCACCGCTTTAGCTTAGTTGGTAGTGACCCTGCCTACGAAGCTGGAGGTCCCGGGTTCGAATCCCGGCCGGGGCATTTATTTGTGTGATGAGCACGAATATTTGTTCTTGGGCCTTGGATGTTTTCTATGTATTTAAGTATCTATTTATATCTATATAAGTATGTATATCGTCGCTTAGTACCCATAGTACAAGGTTTGCTTAGTTTGGGACTAGGTTGATTTGTGTAAGATTGTCCACAAATATTTATATATTTATTATATATTTAAAATATTTAAATGAGAAAGGGACTTTACGTCCCTTATGGTAATAGTTCTTAAGCCGTCGCAATAAAGTGCCTTTTCGGGCTATGGTTACAACTACGAGTATTTGGATATAACCTTCACTTTATCATGGAATCTACTGGATTAAAATATTTCTTATATGTAGGTTTGTAGGTAGTTACAAATGTGTGTGAAAGTCAAAATTTAGAAAAGGCGGACTTATTGACAGATGTCTTCAACCGTCTTAAAAAAGATTGAGCAGTAAAGGAGAAAATATTGAAATTAATAGAAATATATATTATTCTAACTATGTATGTCTTATTCAATAAGATTATTCGAAGTTTTACAAACATTTCGAAAATTTATATACAATAGAACTAGTATCAAGAATAACAGTCCTCCATTAATCTAAAGGTACACTGAGTAAGATTATAGTACGTCCGTTTGATTTCAACAATCAATATCAACTTTATGACCTTAATATAAAGTCCAAAATTGTGCTAAAACAAATGGACAATGCTCGTTTTGCGATGGGTCTTGTAGTGTAGTGATAATCTCTAACAAGTTATAATTAAATACCATATAGGGTCAACCACAAGTGCGTCACGGGGTCATTGCGTCTTTCTTTAAAAACATCTGAGGTAAGGTGGGATAAGGCCAACATACTTTACTTAAGGTGAGTGGGGGTATTGTGACGTGTATACGTTTTAACCTGTTATTATTCAATAATGTGCTTACATACATACATAATACATATAGTACTTATAATCTGTTCGTCTTTTAATTTAAACCTATACTGGTGTGACAAGAATGCTATTAACTCTTTACTGTCAGTCTTGGTCCACCTAACAATACAGTATGTTAATCTTACCCCACCCCTTTACCTTATCGTTAAGTTTATAATTTGAAACAATTCTGTTTATATTATTCTTGAGTTTTAATTTAACAATCAGGTTACTTTGCGTTCTACAAAGTAAACCAACGATAAAGAAAGAATTGTTCACGCGATAATTAATTTTCCTACGCTTGATTCGGTTCCATTTGGATGATAAGACCTATAACTAGTAATGCGGATTATAACTGTGACCTAAATCTATAAATATAGTTTTAGTAGATATATACAAACGACTGAATATATAAAATATATTATGTTTTACGAATATTCAAGATTCAAGTGTGCTCATGCCTTTCACAGGCGGTCAGATAAAGAAAATTTGTTTCATTATAATATCTATATTTATGTACTGAATACATAAATATTTATGGTGAATTTCTATATAACATATTTTGTAAACTGATTAGTGTGTAAATATGTAAGATTCTTTTAAACGTCAATTGAGAAAGATACACATACCTATGTTAGAGTAAGACTTGTTAACAATTCACGTACCGTGAATTGCTTTTATAATTACAAATATCCATTTAAAATACGGTTCCATGCTCGAACGCAGACAGCAGGCGACGACCTTAATAAATAGAGGGCACACTACGGTTGCGATCAAGCGTGGAATCGTACCTTTAAGCTTAATTGGCATTCCAAATATTAACAGTAGTGTGCCATAAAATAACATGTAATTTTAATTTTTTATATATGTATGGTTTTGAATATATTACTAAAACATTGATCACATTAAGTTTTCGCTAAAATTAATATCAGTACATCGAAAGCTTTTCGCTACAAAACAGATTCATCGGTTAATGTGAGAAGTCTATTTTATACTGCAATTATCATGACTTAATAACCGTATCAACATATCTTTCCCACTAATTTAATACCTTCCGGAAGCCTTGCATCACTTACAAGTTTTAAAATTATTAGTTAAATCAATAACATCGATTTATTTTTAATTTCTAACACTGCTTATAAGTATGACATCAAGGTAAATAAGCTCCACAAGAAGATCAATAGGTACAGATGGCATTTAGAAACCTAAAACAGTCTATTGTGATGTTGGGACGCGACAGGTTCACTTATATGGCGACCCTGCCACGAAAAAGTTCGCTCAACATCACACTATAACATAAGCGATTACTCTGGTTTAGTCCTTTCGCGGATTAAGAAGAGCCTTCAAGCGTAGCTCTGGGCGTGTTCCAGTGTCAAGTTAGCAAACTTGTTCCCCTTGTCCACCCAGTTCTTCAGACGTCCCCTCAGTTCCTCTAAACTCTTCGACTTAGCTTTGTTTATCCTCTTGTATTTCACGTCTTTCGGTTTAGTCACGTTTCGATGGTTAGACATGACCCGGTTGTAAGTGACGACGGGGTTGCGTTCCGTCTCATCGTCGCTTTCTGTTTCGTCGTCAGAAGCGGTCTTCTTTGGCACGTAGCTGTACGCCCAGGTCTCTTTGGCTTTGGCCTTGGGCTCATCGTCGATGCTTTTGAGCGCTTCGGTCAACATGACGCTTCTCATTCGAAAATTGTCGCGCCGTTGGGATAGAAGACTAGCGGACTCTTTGTGTTTCTCGTCGTCTGATTTGTTTTCTTTAAGCTCCTTTTCGGTTGAGTTCTGAGCGGATAGGCCTTTCATGGAATCCGCGTCGGCCTCTTCTTCAACGCTATAGACGGTCTCCAGTATTTCCGGACGACGCAGGAACCCGTTAGAGCGGCGGATGATGTTGTACTTCAAGTTGGGGTCGATAGCATCAGAGATCGATCGGACAATGGTGACAGAGTCAGCTGTTCTGAAGCGCGGCACGTGGGTGAGATTGCTGCAGTCCGAATCGACGTCTTCCATGATCACAGCTGAATCTGAATCGTTGAGGCTATCAAAGTCAGCGATTAGTTGTGTGTCCTGGAGCATTTCTCTGAAGTCCGGGATCGCTTGGGTAGGTTCTATACCGTTGTCGAGGAGTTTGGCTTGGAGCGCTTCGATAGCCTTCTGCTGTTTTGCTATTATAGACTCCCTAACTGAGATGATGTTGCAGATCTCTTTTTGTTTCCGTACGAGGCGCGATTCGAAGAGTAGGAGCTGGCTGGAAAGAGATTTGAGTTGGTTTGCCTTCTCTATTTGCAGGCGGGAGACCAGGTCTTCTTGGATGCGATGCGCGCGTCGCCAGGTTAGGAGTTGGTGAGCTTGTGCCCGGTACTTCATCCTCAGGTCCCTGTAAAGAGAAGAATAACGTTTAGGCGATAGCCATTCTGGCATACTACGAGTGTGAGCGAGGGTATCGTGGCGTGTCTCATCGCACAGCATCATCGGGTGCTCTGGAAACCTTACTCACCAAAAACAACTTCTCAGAATAAGTAGTAGCGTTATTATGGCTATGGTTTTCAGATTGTTCAAGGAATAATTGCAGGCTCATCTTACATCTACTACTGTTGAATACTTTCTCGCTTATTTTGACCACTTTTCTGGTCCTTGGAAGGCCGCCAAGGCCACATCAGGGTCAGTGGGGCTGTTTAGGCCTCACTATGCTAGTTCTAGTACCAGTTCCAGTACCGAATGGTCCTCCGGGCCTCCTCTAGCGTGGTGACTTCTACGGGATCACCAGGCCACCAGGGACACGTCTGTCCTCACTTCGGCTGGGGCAATGGAAGGGCTATGGTCTACCAGTACCTGATCGTCCTTCGGGCCTCCTCTAGGGTGGTGGCCTCCACGGGGTCAGTAAGGGAGGCCGCCAGAGAGACGTCGGGCTCAGTGGGGCTGTTGAGAGCCGACTCGCTTCGACTGCGGACAAGGAAAATACAATATGAACTCAAAAATTATGAGGTTTGAACATGAACAGCCTAGCTTCTGACTGCTGTATAGTACTTTTATCTCACGAGCACGAGTTACCCATAGTTATGGTTGTGACAGACACGAACACATGGACAAAATGTGCATGAATAATTCAGTACACAACAATAGATCACCCGCGCTCGTGAGATAAAAGTACTGTTAAGTAATCTTTTGAAATTCCGATATTTATATCCAGTCATCCAGTCATATACTATTGTATACCGTGTTGCTACTAGGTTAAAGCAAGCGCTGGTGAGATAAAAGTACTATACCTTTCCCGAACCGTGTATAGACTACAGGGGGCCTATTGCGAACCGAATACGATATATCCTTCTTACGAGCTCAATAATTCGTAAGTAAAAAGGATTTTACGTGTGTCTCGAAAACGCTGGACAGTCGACGTCAAAGACATCTATACAAACATTATTCACCTTATTGCGATGTGAATAAGGTGCAAAACTAGGAACATGTAGGTATTTAACGTCGAATTGACTACATCTAGAAGATGTCGCTAAGTTGGTCGCAATGAGAATTCGTAGGTACGTAATGCGTGGGATTTAATTAAAAATTCAGTACGAGCATTCGGAGCTAGAAGGTCCACAGTACACGATTACTGTCAGTAAGACTGCCCTTCCACAGCGACGGAGCGAAGACGTGCAGAATTCCCTATTTGACTTATTCGTTTTAGGGATCGTCCTAATACAACGCGACTACGCGATAATCGCAAGTTCGCGCGAATTTTACTCGCGCGAACTTGTGATTAGACATATTGAACGCGGACAGGTGTCCTAATTGACAATCGCGATTGCGAATTAGGACACCTGTTCTCGTTCAATATGTCTGATCGCAAGTTCGCACGAGTAATTTCGCGCGATCTTGCGATAATCGCGTTGTATTAGGACGATCCCTTATGTTATGTGCCAGAAGCCATTCGAACTAGTTATGAGAGAAGATCAAATGTATGTCATAGGACCAACTTCAATTAGAGCAACGCAAAAGCCGGAATTGAGGAAAGTACAGGGGGGTGTCAAAAAACTATGAAGTTTTGATAGATGTCGAGTGAAAAGTCGAGCGTTCGACACTCAAAAAATCACCCCCAGGATAGCTAACGTGCGTTTAAAATAGATCAAGCCAAAGAGAAGGTCAATGTAATGTCGTACCAGGAGCTCAAAGCATTGGCAGAGAACAGAACGGAATGGCGATTACTCCACCGACGAGAGCTAGCTTAAATATATGATGATGACAGGATAGCTGCCGAGCATTGATAACGCTCCATGCTGATTGCCAGCGAAATGTGACATAGGTTTATAGCCTCGTATACTACCGTTGAATGAAAAAACGAGTAATTTCCCGTTTTGGTCGTGAAATATTTACGGCTAACCCACCAGGAGGGCGGATCAGCTCTTCAGCCCAGTGTCTCGCTCTCTGTCGCACGAATATGAAAGTGCGACAGAGAGGCAGACATTTCGTTTTACTACAATTCTATGCGCCTGTATATCAAGGCTAATCGAAAGCGCCTGGACAAAACTTTAGAGCAATGTGCAATTTGTGAAAATGAAAAATGAAAATATTGAAAAAGTTTCATATTTTCATTTTCAACCCGTTTTTTATATGGAAACATGCGAGCTGCGGATGCGTGCTGTGGATGCGTGAGCGCTTCCCCCCTCACTGCGCTGCCGCTCCCCGCGCGCCCTGTCGATACATCGCATAGCTCGAGCTGCGCATCTTCCTTGCACAGCTACCTCGCGGCTGCGTGGAAAACCAGCCTAAAGTTGGCACTAGTTTTACTACAACAACTGCCATCTGACCTCCCAGCCCAGAAAGCTAGACCTTGTTGCGTTACCCACTACCCCACTAAAGTTGCAGTAAAACTTTGTCGTTTCTATTTATTTTTAAATCACTATATTTTTAGTCACCAGGTAGGTACTATATTGTTTTACAAATTATAATATGTGTGCTGTGTGACTCATGACTGCTGAAAATCAAATCTCATATCTCAGACGATTCAAATTCAACTGGCAGTCGTAAATAACACAGTTATACACGTAAGTAGTGAATGTTCGTTAATTTATGATATGACGTTCTTAAAAGGCCTTACAAAATTCAAAATATTTGGAACCCAAATTAAGAGAATTAGGGCACAGCAAAATGTCATCTTGCTCGAATTGGGAGCAGTCCATCTGGGGAAGTACCTCCGCCTTGCAGAAGACCACAGCCATAATAACATTATATACTATACAAGTATGTGGTGTTGTGTTCCTGGAGGTGAGCAAGGTTGCCAGAGCTCCCGAGGATGCACTGTGTTGAGAGCGAGGGTCCTAAACTTGTCCTTTCTGTTGTCAACACAGTGAATCCTCAAATTTTATAAATGGTCACCCGTGACTCGTTTGTTGTTGCGGACGTCTATAGGCTGCGGTGTCCACTTACCATCAGTTGGACCATACGCCTGTTTGCCACAGTTGTTGTATAAAAAAAAGATGACTAAAGTGTTGATAACTGCAATAAACTGATTGAATGACACAATGCTTTCATTAAAGTTGTAATATCGATAATTGTCGTTGATAAATCGATAAATTTACCGTTTACCGAGCTCTTATCGACTGACCATCATAAGCTGGTGAGAGCTTTTGTTTATTTTGCGATTATTAGTGAGTGAGGTGGGCCGTGACGGCGGAATCGGCTCTGTCAGCTCTGTAGCCGACATTCGATACAATGGATGTCTTCTTGGACGGGACGGAGCTGACCCACATTCATACAATACTGATTGTCACTCGCTTATCGCTAAAGGTGATTGCGATGGGAAAGCATGCGCCTTAAGGCCGTGTATTACCACTTTTGAGTTTTTAAAAACCATCTGAGACATAGAATATAGTTTCTTAAAACCTAAAAAAATATATACGTGTTACATAAGGATATTGTCTAGACAAAATCGCAGTCAGTTACATGATCTGATGAATTTCACTCGATAGAAAAAAATCGCGAAGTTACCCCTTTTTGGAATGTATTTTCAATACTACGGCTATATTACTGATATTTAACATTTAATTTTTGTACTCAATTAAAGATCGTAAATAGTTATAGACAAATTCGCAGGGTTTGCTTTGATAAAATGACTGGCTTGATGACTATAGCTAAATATTTACAAAACTGCGCGCAGAGCTTGCGTAGAGAGCGGGATGGTCAATTGTAAACTCACGCGTGTTAGAGCGGGACAGTTGCGTTGGGGATACCTCCCCTTAAGCGGTAAATTAATAATAGAACATAAAAATAAAATACAATGATGTATCGTGAAAAAAAAATCTTTTTAGAAGCTAAATTTCACTTTTAGAAGCTAACATAAATTGAATTAGATTTTAATTGTACGAATTTATTGGGGAACTTATGCTTTCTAACTTACGCATCTCAAGATTTGGCGTAGGCACTAGTTCAAAGACGGGTTTTCTCACAAAGTATTCCTTCACCGAAAACCTACTGTCATACACAGCAATAAAACGAATGACAGTTTTATGTCATTAGTTTTTTAATCTTCTTGCTATGACAGTAAAGTCGATTTTTGAACGTCGTAAACTAAACGTCGGACTGTTTAAATAATGTAAAGGTATACCTATATAAATATCAAGTGAAGTACTAGAGGTACCTACGGGTACAAAAACGTGTCTGCCAGCTCGGTTTCTGTTTAACCTAAACCTTTAAACCTATTCGGTGCTGCTGGCGTGAAATTACGGACTGTAACGGGAGTTCCACACGAAGGAATACGCACAACGCATAAGCGGTAACGGGAGCGGTAGCGGGAGCTGATGCGGCTGAAGGTTTTGGTGGTATGATCGGTTTACGTTCAAGTTTGGCTGTATACGCTCTCACCTAAGAATCGATAGAACCAATCTCACTGGAGCGCAAACTCTTAGGGTATCCCAATGTTTAGACCGCACGCGTGGTCGTGTCTGAGGTTTCGCCTGGATTTTCCCCAGGCCACTCCCTAATCGCGCTCTCCTATAGCTTCATTGGGCCTATTAGTCAGTTTAAAAAAATGTTAATCCAGTCTACAAACTCGCTGTCATAGCAGCTGTCATCATACTCCTTTCCGTTCAGCCATTTTTGCGTGATTGTGTAAAAAAAGCGGCCAAGTGCGAGTCGGACTTCGCACATTTAGGGTTCCAAACCAACCTCAAAAATATGATTTATCAATAAACTAGTATTTGTTGTTAAAATATACGTAACAATGAACATTGTCACCAAATTTCAAGTTCATGGGTCAACGGGAAGTCAAAAAATTCTTCAGAACAAATTTTGTGACAGACGACGACGGACGGACGGACGTCTGGGCGACACCAATAGGGTTCCGTTTTGACCCTTCGGGTACGGAGCCCTAAAAACATCTAAGCTTTCGAGTTTAGTATATTAGTATTGGATGTTTCACTCACCTAAGTCACTGTCAGGCCTAAGGCACTGGTCCCACCGTCGGCGAGTAGCGAGTACTCTCATGCAGTAATTCTACTCGCTTGAGCTACAAAACGAGTAGAATTACTATGAGAGTACTCGCTGCTCGCAGGCGGTGGGACCAGTGCCTCAAGCATCAGACCAAGAGTGCGCAACGAATTAAATTCTGTTACACTCATCATCATCATCATCATATCAGCCGAAAGACGTCCACTGCTGGACATAGGCCTCCCCCAAAGAGTGCCACAATGACCGGTCTTGCGCCACCCGCATCCAACGGACTCCCGCGACCTTTACCAGGTCATCAGTCCACCTTGTGGGGAGTCTACCGACGCTGCGCCTGTTACACTATCTTATAATTATTAGGTTCTCGACTATTCTCGAGTGGCGAACACGGACCGGAAGGCGCAGCGTGGGTAGAACCCCACAAATTGGACTGATGAGCTTGGCTCGGAACCGGTTTTATTTAACCGGTTAAAACCGGTTTATTTGGGTTTAGCTCCGAACTTTATTGAGAACGCGAACGTTTTAAGAACTTTATATTAACGGGTTTATTCGACGAGAGGTCCGGCTGGGGTAGGTATTACGATAGGTACTTACGTATAGTTGAAATTATTTTCGTTGACCGAATTTCTTTAAACATATTATTGGATTTGGAACCTTATTATTTGATCAGTAAAGATAGCTTCTTAAACAAATTAAGTTGATGCAACTCGGCCAACTCAAATTATTTCAATCAGAATCGTGCGCCCGCATTAACCGGTTTTTATCGTTCTAAACCGGTTAATCCGACAAAACCTTTATATAAAGCTCTTCCGGTTTAAATAAACCGGTTTTTGTATCTAAACCTAAATAAAATGGTTTTGCCGCAATTACATGATAACGGTTTGAAACCGGTTAACCGGTTTCCGAGCCCTGCGCGGGAGTCCGCTGGATGCGGGTGGTGCAGGACTGGTCATTGTGCAGTCTTTGGGGGAGGCCTATGTCCAACAGTGGGCATCTTTCGACTGACATGATGATGATGATGACACTATATTATCAGTCAATTTGACAATCGCTACAGCCTCTGCCTTGCCCCCAAAGCAGTCAAACAACACACCGCGTCGCCCTCCGTCTTATAGCACGTTGTGCGGTCAAATAACAAAGTCGTATGTATGTACGGCGCCTCAACGCACATGTGTCGTTTTAATTCTGTTGGGACACAGATGTTACTTACTCGCTTCTTGTAGCGTAAAATTATATTTTTTACGGCAAATTTGCTTGTAATATGCCCGGTGTGTCAAAATTGCAGCAAAGAAAATACGTTCTTTTTTTAAAGTAGCACATTGATTACTTTGGACCAATGACGACAATAGGTATCTACAAGTTATTATATATCCATTTATTTTCTTCTATCACTTCTATGAATCTACGGATGAGGTAAAATACCGTCATTTTAATCTCAGTTTGCTTGTAAATTACTTATGTTGTTTGAGTTGGCCACGGCCTTTAATAATAAGCCAACTTCGGTTTTGTTTTCAACCGATAAACATGTTTGCAGTCCTGTTTTGGTTTATAAACAAAAGTTTAACAAGTTTCTATGGGACGACAGCGGCCTTATAACAATTCCTTTTGTTTTCTACTTCAAAAAAATCTCTTAATCACTTAGTGGTGCTACGTGAATCAAATTACGTTTGTTTAAAGTAGACAGTCGGCTTTTAAATGCAATTAGACGGCTGCACCGGTGCAGTATAATCCCTAACGCGGAAATCTTTGTGGAACTTTAATTAATTAATATGGACTTTGCTTTTGAATTAAAAAATAGAAGACAGTACTTTTATCTCATTTACTTACACAGATCAGGTGAAATTCAATCTCATATCAATTCTCAACCGTTCTCTTGAAATTTTGTGAGCGGGCCGATTTTTGAGTGTCGAACGCTCGACTTATCACTCGACATCAGTCAAAACATCATAGTTTTTTGACAGATCTCGAGTGAAAAGTCGAGCGTTCGACACTCAAAAATCGGCTCCCAGGTTCGATATTCTGTGTAGAATTGCTTTGTCGATTCAGCAACTACAAAAAAATTGAAATTTTTTTTGGCAGGAATTCAATAGGCATGATGACTCAAAAAAAATTATTAATTCAATAGAAAGAAGACATAAAACTATGCCAAATAGTGAAAATCCTATTCAAATATCTCAAAAAATAACGAAGCAACAACGGTTAGAATGTTCGTAGTTAGAGAGAGAAAGTGCTACTCGAGCGTGACGTCACCTTTGAGTAGCGCCATAGTAAATGACAATCGTTCAATACAAAGGTGCGTTTTGCGGAAAAGCGACAGAAAATACCCACTTTTAAAACTTTGAAGACTTATAATTACGTAATTATTTATTTTTTTGAATTACTTTTTTTGCCATTTGATTGAGAATTTGAGTCATTATGTAGAAAATTTGGATTTATTGATTTTCTTTTATAGTGTCATCATCCCTATTCACAGAATTTTTATTTCATAGAAAATATTTTTTTATTCAATAGGGGTTAAAATTCAACTTCTAACCTATGTCTACTCTCTATATCTACTTTTGTGGTATACCTAATAGGTTCTGCACAATCAACTTATAGCTGTAACTGGAAAGTTTTCTAAAAAAAAGTTCCTGCGAAAAGTGTGTTTCAGACAAATCACATTATGTCAGATGAGAGTACCTATGCCGGAGTATTTCACTAGATACGAAGAATTTTGTTATTAGTACATTAATAAAAAAGGATTATCTATTTTAACAAGTTCATTAACCTTCACATGAATGTGAACTTAATGTTTGAATCTACTCTTTACTCTCCTAATAGACTTTGATTAAATTCAATGTGCTCATGTATTCGAAATTCGAATTCTATTATTTGTTTCGCATAGGAGGCTTCGAGGGCTCTTTTACATGTCAAGAGGTTTAATGTTTTAATACAATTAAAATGGTAACATTGGCGTGAAATTAAGCGCGAAATTAAGCGCTGGCAAACTTTTCATCTTACAATGAGTTTGCAATGTTTGCAGGATGTTTAATTGCATACTCACGCGTGTTAGGCGACTTCCTGACTTGGCGGGGTGGGATCGATACGAGTATGTAACAGTTTTTTCTTTGACGTAAACTTACTGACGTCGCAAAGATTCCAACTTGGCGGAATACTGTCAGTATTACATTAGCGCAGTAGTAATATCATGCGCAGAAATGGACCAGTACTGCCTTCGTATCGTCCCGCTACCACGCATCCCGCGCCAGTCAGGAAGCACGCATTTAAATGGAGGGGCGTAGTAAAAAGCGGTACAGACTTGACTGACAGTTAACACTGACATTTGACAGTTTTCTCATATCGTACCGCCTCCGCACCGACAAATCAGGAAGTCGCCTTAGAGTGGGACTCTTGCAATGCCATCAACGCCCTCTATAGCATAGATTAGTAAATTAGTATGAGATTCGCTGTGGAGGGGCGCGTCGTCGTGGATGTCACGCACTACCTAACTACCTATCAGTGGCGGAGCGTCCATACAACTCGATTCCCATCGGCTTACCTAATTTTCAGCCAGTCCAGTTCTTTTACTACGGCTCATAAATAATAAGAAAGGCAAATTATATCCGGCTTTCCTAAGAATATTTTTGACGCGCCGCCGCTGCTACCTATACAATTATTTATTATGTACCCATGTAAAGAATGGTGTTCAAAGGGTTTTGTCAAAAGACAGATATCGTGACACACGCATTGTGAGGGTTAGGTTAACCCTGTTTCCGCCGGTGTAAAGCTTCTTGGGCCAGTAACCGCTTCCCCTCGACGCGGTCGGGTGACTCGTAACAGAAACGCGCACTCAACCGCGACAGGTGGGTCTTATAAGGCTTGGTCACACATTGTATGTATGTATGTATGTATGTATATGTATGACACTGCATTGCACATGAAAATAACATATACAAGAAAAAAATACGAAACAAAGTACAAAGGGGAAATTATCCCTGTAATAGGGATCCTTTCCAGCTGCACACAGCGTGCGCCACTTTTTTTTGTTTTTTGGGGTTCCGTACCCAAAGCGTAAAACGGGATCCTATTACTAAGACCCGCTGTCCGTCCGTCCGTCCGTCTGTCACCAGGCTGTTTCTCATGAACCGTGATAGACGCAAAGCTAGCAACTTAAATAAAAGGTTATATAAATAGTGTGTATATAATACCCTAGTTCACAATCGTATTAATTCTAGTTCACAATCGTTAATCGCACTAATTTTAGTTCACAATCGTACTAATTACGGGGAAAATGTAGTTGTAATTAATACGTTAGTGCACAAGTCTAAATTGCACAAATTTTTCCTCGTAATCAGTACGATTGTGAACTATGGTATGGATATTTACTCATATATATTACGTGAAAATGAACTATTAGTCAAATTCACGATTAAAACCCGCAAAATTCGTTTCGTGTAGTCATCGTAGGTATCGTGAAGTATAAGCAAAGGGCCGCAATAATTAAATGTTTGAAACTCGTTTGTTCCCGCAACATTTGTTAGATTAACGTACTGAATCGTGCAATTAATATGATGTAGGTCACGCCGTTTTAACTCAGTCTATCAGCATTCGCATTTCCCGGAACATTTCCGGGCTATTTGCATCTTCATCTTAGAGAGGTAGGGCACAGCAAAATGTCATCTCTTGCTCGAATTTGGAGCAGCCCAACTGGGGAAGTACTTCAGCCTTGCAGAAGACCACAGCCATAATAGAATGGAATAGAATTGTGTTCCTGGAGGTGAGCATATGGTTGCCGGAGCTCCCGAATATGCACTGTGTTGAGAGCGTGGGACCTTTTATCCCTTCTCCTGTCAACACAGTGAATCCTCAAATTTTATAAGGGGTCGGCAACTCTTTTGGAGTTGCAGGCGTCTATAGGCTGCGGTGTCCACTTACCATCAGGTGGCCCGTAAGCCTGTTTGCCACCGTCGTCGTATAAAAAAAATTCTTCATCATCGTAGCGTTGTCCCAGTACAGTTGCACTCTAAAGGATGCCCGGGGAAGGTCTATTTTCTCCTGAAAATTAGTGCCTAGTGCCTACGCAAAATCTTGGGATTAGGTAGCGGATCTGGGCATACTTCAGGACGCAATACCTGTGACACGCGAAGGAACGTAAGCGCTGTGGGTAAGTATGTGTGCGTGCGCTGTCGGTACACGTGGCGCGGACGAATCGCGAGGCGCGACGGCACCCGATCGTAACCAGGCGGGTCTCTCAGGGACGAGGTAACTGACCTCGGTGCGGGGGGTTCGTGGCCTTTCTGTATGTAGTACTATTTATTATTCTGTCACGCAACTGTATTACGCGGTAGAATGATAGCAATCCCACCATGCCCCCCGCCCCGATACGGCTGCGAGTGTTAACGCCGCAGAAATTTTAGTGGGTATTCCCTTTCCCTACGGAAGTGCGAGTCCTACATAAACCTTCTTAGGTTATGTTTTTACCCAATCTATATCGTAGATGATGGATCTGTTGAGCTACTGAACTAAACTGAACTAGTGAACTAAATGAATGAGATACTTCGCAGTGAAGGAATGAAGTATATCACTCTTTTCTTTTTAAGTGACACATTTTGCGCAAGTCTAGGGGAAGCGTAAATGCATTTCCTCTGCGTCAAAAAAAAAGACGCAACTGTACTGGGATAACGCTAGGAGGATTATGATGATTATCTGTTGCGGCCAGAACGGTGTTTGGACTTTGGTCCTAATCTTTTTAGGGTTCCGTAGTAAACAAGGAACCCTTATAGTTTCGCCATGTCCGTCCGTCCGTCCGTCCGTCCGTCCGACCGACCCCCGTTTTTCTCAGTAACCGTTAGTACTAGAAAGCTGTAATTTGGCATGAGTATACATATCAATGACGCCGACAAAACGGTAGAATAAAATCTTATTTTTTTTTTTTTTTAAGGTACCTCCCCTACATGTAAATTGGTGGTGCAATTTTTTTTTCTGCCAATCCCCAATTTTAGCTATGGTCAAGTGTCCCCCCCCCCCCCCTGCCAGCTAAACGGTGGCTACTAGGCATGTGAAAAAAATCATGGTAGTAGTAAATACGATGAATTTAAAAGGAAAACTATCACAGCTAAGTAGACATTACTAGTTAACGAGTAATAGTCGAACTTCAGAAATGTACTTTGCAAAAGCAAACTTTCGTACAATTTCCATTGATACCTTAGATAATGTTGTTAATTCTGTCAAAAACATAGTAAATATAAGTTTGCGAACTTTTTAGTCCATATAATGTAACGAGTAGACGACTACGGAACCCTACCTTGTGCGTGGCCCGACACGCACTTGGCCGGTTTTTTTTATTTGTAATCAAACCACGTGCTTGTGCAACTGCAAGCACAGTGCGTAACCAAAACACTCCCACATTAAATTTTGCAGCATAAGACACCTCCCAGTACAGTTCCCACACAAAAAAGGCGTTAATCAAACCGCTCACACGCTTATCCGAACGTCGTGTGACTCGAAACTGTTGCGCAACACTCTGCGCAGTCATAGTAGATTATAGCTTAAAACGGTAAAATAAGACGACTTCCTGATTTGTCGTTGCGGAGGCGGTACGATATGAGAAAACCGTCAAATGTCAGTGTCAACTGTCAGTCAACTCAGTACTACTTTTTACTGCGCCCCTACATTTAAATGAGTGCTTCCGGACTGGCGCGGGATGCGCGGAAGCGGGACGATGCGAAGGCAGTACTGTACTGGTCCGCTTCTGCGCGTAATACGCGACGTCAGTAAGTTTACGTCAAAGAAGAAAATGTCACATATCGATCCCGCCCCGCCACGTCAGGAAGTCGCCTAAGCCCGTAAAAACAAGGGGGAGACATTAAATTGTGTACTTACCACGGCCGGTAATAAAGAAATCCTCAGATCCCATACTTATCGGTCTTCGGCTAAATCACATACTTATCGGCCTTGCCTTCGGCCCGGGCGTCAATTACCTGCGATCTGCGACACTTTGTTTTACAGCCCTAGGTAAGAAAATTTATTGCCGCCAAAAAAAACAATACTGTGAAAGTAAGTAGGTAAACAAAAACAAGACATCAAACCGTACATTATACCGTTCTTTATCTCCTGAATTGAGGCGTGCTAAATCTCTTGCTGTCTTCAAAAAACAACTTAAGAGGAGGGGTAGGGCAAGCTCTCCCCATACAAACTTTGTGCAGGATTTACTTCGTTTGTGTTTGCATTAAAGTTATGATTTTTGGTCAGTATGCTTATTTTTCTGATAGCTATTTCGTGATGTATTTTTTTTTTAGTTATTTTTTTTTGAAGTAATTGAACATTTTCACATCACGATCTTCGCAGACCTAATATTCACAACCAAAAAAAAATTATATTTTTTAGTACCAAAACCGACGAATAAAACGTGCACAAAGTTTGTATGGGGAAGGCCTTGCCCTACCCTGCGCCTTAAAGACCACTACTTGTCTCTCCCATGACACATTTAGACTCTGCTCCTTTTGACTTTGTGGCTGACTGTATTATGTTTATTTGAATATTGTATTTATGTATGTATATTCTCCTTAATTTAGTAAAATAGTTGTAATTTTTAGTAGGTTTCTTATATTAACACTGCACCACCTACTATCAATTTATTAGATTTCATTTCCGTTAACCTAAGGTTGTCTGGAAGAAATCACTCTTTGGCGGTAAGACCGCCTGTTGTTTGCCTCTACTTATTGTGTTTTTTTTTTTATTGTATTGCGTCCTTTAATTGAGGTGGGCAATAAAGAGTATTTGTAATGTATTGTATTGTATACTTGAAAAACATTGAACTTTGACCTACTTAAATGCTATTGTAAAGAATTTTAAATATACGAAGACGAATAAAAAGCGGAGTTTGACTACAGATAATTGTGACGTAAATTTTCATTCAATTTCCTACAAACTTTCTTATAATACACTGTAGCGAGTAAGTAACGTTCACTTTGCTAACCATTTTTGAACAACGTAATTTACCTAAGGCAATTTCTCCTTTTATTCCCGCTAATAAAAGACTAATTTTGACAAAGAGCTCCTTACGACACCCCAAAAATTTTGGGCCACCCAAATTCCAAATGACTGAATTTACCACATTCCATTCCATCCAACCTTTTTTGGGTTAAGTCCCAAGACAGACCCCGGGGATCTTTAGGGTAACCCAAACAATTTGGTAACCCAAGTTCCCAATAACTGATTTGACCATATTTCATATGAATTATCGAAATGTCTCACAAAATTTCACGAGTGTCCGTTGAGAAATGCGACCTGTTAGGATAAAACATTTTTCAAACATATGAAAGTATTTTTCAGTTTTTGACCAGGTTAAAACGTTGACGCTACGCGCTCGCTCAGTCTACAACGTCTACAAGTTTCAATGAGGAGCACAAGAGCAGATTACACAAAGTCAGAAGTGGGACATCGTGTAATATCGTCGAGTTGTCTCGACTAGGCATTGTCTCGGATGAAAGGGCTGTGTTTAATCGTGTTCTATTGTTTTCGTCGACATTATGTATCACTTGAGATACGTTTCATGAGGAAGAGCTTCATTCATGTTTTTTAGGGTTCCGTATCTAATGAAAAAACTGAAGCAACAAAGTGATCCTACAAGGATCTAATAAGGATCAATTTGTAGTTCGACTCTGTCAAGACTCTTTATCTCGGGAACGCAAGGAGGTATCGAGTTGAAATTTAAACCTTATACTCAGGTCAAGCGCAAACTTATTTTGAGTAAAAAAAGCCCGCTTACAGACTTTTAAAGCTGTGGAAAAATCAAACTTCTAAGTTAACGTATAAAAACCGGCCGGGTTTGGTATGTGGGTGTTTTCGGGGACGAGCAATCGATCTATTATAGCTAGGTCTCACATGCACGGGAAAACCTATCCAGCCTCTCAGTTAATCCCACAGAACAACTTTCAAAACTCCGTAGTTGTCGCATTCGTGTCAACACTAACTATACCTTCAGCTTTACAATTTAAAGTTCAGTTTTCAGTGTAACGTCAAGCAAAAATACTAGATTGCGAAAGTCAGTAAGCTCGTCACAATACGCGTTTTTTCATCAGTGCAGGCTCATCGGAAAGCTTTCAGCGAGCTTTCCCTACGCTGACGAGCTTTTTCACTGCTACTTTGCAGCTTGCAATAATGAAATGGTGTCAGTAGAGAAAATAGGGCGGAATAAAAAATAGGTCTTTCAAAAAGTAAATGGTTTCTGGCCCTGTACAAAGACGCGAACCTAAATTTGTTTATGACCCATAAATGTATGGATCAATAACATACGAGTTTATTTTTAACCGACTACAAAAAAGGAGGAGGTTCTCAATTCGCCTGTATGTTGTTGGATTTATTGTTTGTTTTTTTTTTTTGTTATTTACGTATTTATACGAAGCTGGTGGCCCAGCGGCGCTTGCGCACCGCTTGCGCTTGCTAAGGTTAAGCAACGTGGGCAGCGGTCAGGACTTGGATGGGTGACCGCTTTGAGTGGTTACTAACTGAGCGCTCCCGTGCTTTGGAAGGCACGTTAAGCCGTTGATCCCGGTTGCTGTCTATGGCAGCAGTCGTTAAGCCGAGTTGGAGGCCTTCGGGCGGCTTGAGAACTTCTAACAGTCAAGTTGCCCACTCACTTGACAAAAGCCTAATCCCAATAAGGTCTAGTTTCCCCTTGGGGTTGGAAGGTCAGATGGCAGTCGCTTTCGTAAAAACTAGTCCCTACGCCAAATCTTGGGATTAGGTAGCGGACCCCAGGCATCCTTCAGGATGCAACTGTACTGGGATAACGCTAGGAGGATGATGATGATACGAAGCTGGTGGTCCCGACCCGAGTTCGAGCCCCGGTCACAGTTTGCGCTCCAGTGTGTTTGGTTATATGGTGCTTCATAACTTCGCTATTTGACTAATTCAGCTTTGGTCCGCTTTTATGGTGCCACCCGAACCAGTTTTTAGAGGCAATCAAATGTTTGTAACTATGGGCCCAACTACAATTAGATCACGAGTACATTTAGATTAGTTTTCAAACTCTGAAAACGCTCCATACTGATTAAAATAATGAAATGTGACGTCGTATATTTCAATGTCAATAATAATAATAATAATAACGTAAGGCAGCCTGTGGCGGGCTGTTAGGGAGTAGCGACCCTACGTACCTGAGTGCTCCTGGGGGTGGCCTGTGGGTCGGTGGTACAGGCCCCTCCGCCTCTGGCTTGCCTTAACCGGCCGTCCAGAGTGGAGTCGCAAGAGCTGTTGCTCGAGGGTAGATGTGGTTACATAAGATTGGCGAGTTGGCTATATGTTGAAAGTCCAGTGCCACCTCTCTACCCCCCAGCTCTCTGACAGGTGCTGCCCCTAGGCCATTTTTTAATGTCGCTGTTTAATAGGGGCCCATCGAGCAGAGAGCAAGTCACCGTCTGCCGGAATTAAAATGCGAGACTGTTTTATTAGGCAGGCGTCCGATGTCTCACCCAATAGCCCGGCCATTAGTCCATCATCTTCACCTAATAACACGGTAAATTTAGATTCCATCCACCAACAATAGTTCCTATACACCCTGGCGGGTGCTGTCTCTGTGTGCGTCCCATGACACGGGTAGGGACAGCATCCGCTCGGTGTATCCCTTGCATTTCATTAAATTGTCAAAAGGGCCTCTACGTGTTGGCTATGTGGTACTCGTTGGTACTTCGGCTCCGCGCACGCCTCCTAAAGGTCCGGGACACCATTGTCCCGTGAACGGGAAAGACATACAAATATTCTTTATTGCACCATAAATAAGTGATTAACATAAATAATCCTTAAAGCTAGTAGGACAATCAGTATCGTTGTATGGAAAAAAGCGTACTTTGCCGTTTTTCTCCTGAAATATTGCGTTTATAGACATAGTTGCTTTACAATTTCTTGACATGACATTTCTATTGGTAACTATTTATATTTGGACTATAAAAAAATCAATATTTTTATAGTTCCATATCCTTTTTATAATTTTGATTAATTTGTCTAATTTACTATTAATTGAACGTTCATCATCCTCCTAGCGTTATCCCAGTACAGTTGCATCCTGAAGGAGGCCTGGGGTCCGCTACCTAATCTAAAGATTTGGCGTAGGCGCTAGATTTTACGGAAGCGACTGCCATCTGACCTTCCAACCCTAGGGGAAACTAGACCTTATTGGGATAAGGCTTTGTCAAGTGAGTGGGCAACTTCACTGTTAGAAGTTCTCAAGACCCTCGAGCCCGAACTTGGCTTAAAACTGCTATCATAGACAACAGCCGGTATGAACGGCTTAACGTGCCTTCCAAATCCATATAGCCACACTATGTTATAAATTTTAACATGTGTCAAATACTCAATTGCGACTGAGTAAGGTGACTTCCTGACTTGGCGGGGCGGGATCGATATGTGACATTTTCTTCTTTGACGTAAACTTACTGACGTCACATAGATTCTCACTTGACATAATACTGTCAGTATTACGTTTGCGCAGTAGTAATATCATGCGCAGAAGCGGAGCAGTACCGTCTTTGTTGTGCCTTTGCATCGTCCCGCTACCGCGCATCCCGCGCCAGTCAGGAAGCACTCATTTAAATTAAATGTAGGGGCGTAGTAAAAAATGGTACCGAGTCGACTGACAGCTGACACCGACATTTGACACTTTTCTCATATCATACTGCCTCCGCACCGACAAATCAGGAAGTCGCCTTAGACTGCAATTGTTATTTTATTGGAGGTCAGGTCTTTATTGATCGTGTTGTGTAGCCTTCAACAACAAAAGGCATGTTCTACTTCAAGCTTCTGAATGCGACGTCGGTTTGTGACTGTGACATGTCATGTGACACGACTACTGCTGATGTCACAATCACAATGGCGTTTCCTGTGGTCATATTTCCACACAGAACTTACCACTATTTATATAGGGTGTCCCAAAAAAGGACAAAATATTTGTATTTAATTGAAAACACTTTTTTTATTTACTGTATTTTTTATTTTATTTAAACCTTAACTACCTACATAGGATAGGGTTATGTATGAAATAGCACATCAGGCAAATACCCACCACGACTTTGCTGGCACATACGAATTCTTTTGATGAAATTTTCCTTGACCATTTTGCACAAATGTGGCTGATCGGGTGGAATCTTACAACTTTTAAGGTTCCATATTCTTGAAATCTAGTGTTCAAATCTCGTTCAGAAGTCCCCGCAGGGCGTTAGTTTCGGTCATCACTTTCGCGTCCCATATGATGCATACATTTCCATTTCATGAAAAGTAATTGGTCACGCGGCAGTGCGGGCACAGTTGCATTATGACTGCAAATTGCATTTGACCGGGACATTCCCGCCGGCGGGGACGTCCCTCGGGCGATCGCAACAATATTAATTAAAAACACTAATTTAATCATAACAGAGATGTATAAGGTCTCTGAGCGTCGAGACAATAGAAGCAATTATACCATTGATCGGGGGGGACGATCCCTCACCACGACCTCATACAACACCTTCAGCGCCGAGCTGCCCCCCCGCCCCCGCCCCCGCGCTGTCTGCGCGTGCGTCACGTGCCTTGCGGCGGGCGGCGGGTAGTTCGACAGTGTGCAATCGGCGCGGATCGCAGACGCACTCATCCTGAGGAAGAACTCCCGAAGAGTTCGAAACATGTCGCCCGAAGTGACAATTAATACGTGAGTTTTAACCGTTTAGTAAAATAAAGAAGCAATCAAGTACAGAATTATGTATCTTGTCAATCCCTAAAAATAATTATAACACTAGTACGTATCTACGTGTAGTGTGTAACTGGGCCATTTTACGGAAAGTTGTACACTCGACTTTTTTTTTTAATTTGGATAAAATCGGGTTTTTTCTACTCAGAATCGAAAGCACTTTCGAATGATATAGGGGAAAAAAAGTGTCCCAATTTTTTTTATTCCATTCCGTTACTGTTTTCATACTAAGTTAGTGGTAACGGAATGGAAAAACTGGAAATTTTTTTCAAATTAAAAAAAAAGTCGAGTCTACAATTTTCCGTAAAATGGCCCAACTATGTCCTTGCAAGCATGAACAGACCGGACTCCACAAACAGCACCCGATCATGAGTATAACGCATATCTCAGCCATCGCCTCCCTCGACCATCTGTTAGGGAAGGTTGCGTTGCGACCCATGTTTTTGAATGTTCAGTATATTCGGCCGAATTATTCGGTTCAGCGTGGTTCAGCTGCCAAATATTACCTTAATTAACAATTTTGAGAGGTTTTTGTTACAGGCTACAAGATAAGATAGTAATATAGTTACTAACACATTATTATACTTATTTAACTTAGTTTATTGTAAATATTTCGCTTTGCTAATGAACACAAATTTTACCATTGGATTAGTATGTTTCAGAAAATTTTGAACAACGAATGAAGGCGTTACGTTGAACCGAATAAATCGGCCGAATATCCGGTTCGGCGCATCTTCAGTAAGTGTGCATTGCAGTGTTAATAGTGCTTCATACAAAGCCAATCCGGAGTGGAGATAAGTGTGCGTTAACTTAGCGAGCTCCAGTGGAATACTGCATTTGACAGGTTAATTGGGGCACACGTTGCTCTCCCGATTTAATTTGGTGTTTGATTATGTGTCCTCTGTCTCAAATCATCGATACGATCCGTGCTTGTTTTTAATTGAACAAAACAATAAATTTATGAATTATTTAAGTTATTGTTGTATTCATGTATATATTTTCTTATCAATGTATGATGTGAATTACACATTCAACAGAAGGGTCAGAATAAAGAACTCTAACATCAAATAAGAACAAGGTCCAGGACATAACCTTAAAAATAAGGCGACTTCCTGATTGGTCGGTGCGGAGGCAGTACGATATGAGAAAAGTGTCAAATGTCAGTGTCAGCTGTCAGTCGACTCGGTACCATTTTTTACTGCGCCCCTACATTTAAATGAGTGCTTCCTGACTGGCGCGGGATGCGCGGTAGCGGGACGATGCGAAGGCGGCACTGCTCCACGCTTCTGCGCATGATATTACTAATGCGCAAACGTAATACTGACAGTATTATGTCAAGTGAGAATCTTTGCGACGTCAGTGAGTTTACGTCAAAGAAGAAAATTTTAATATGTTTGTTAAGCGGATGCGTCCGCTAGCGAAAATCTCAATTTTTTAATCAAAGTGAAAATTGAAAAATTCAACACCACAGGTCCCACCTGTGGTGTTGAATTTTTCAATTTTCACTTTGAATAAAAAAATAAAGAAGAAAATGTCACATATCGATCTTCGCATCGTCCCGTTTCCGCGCATCCCGCGCCAGTCATCAGGCCCCTATACCACAAAACTTTGCAAGTCTACAATTTCACAAAATTTATTTTACTAAACGGTTAAAACTCACGTATTAATTGTCACTTCGGGCGACATGTTTCGAAGTAAGCAATCGGCGCGGGTCGCAGACGCATTCATCCTGAGGAAGAACTCCCGAAGAGTTCGAAACATGTCGCCCGAAGTGACAATTAATACGTGAGTTTTGACCGTTTAGTAAAATAAAGTTATAACATGTCTCACGAAAGTTTAAATTCAAGTATTTCACAAAATTATACAATCTCCCATAGAAAAAGTTGACAAATTTGTCGAATTGTACGCTTGTAAAGTTTTGTGGTACAGGCACAGAATAAGTAATAGTACAAGTACAGAAGTTTCTCTGCTAACAAATTCCCCGTTTAGGTATGCCAAACGTGCCTAAACGTGGCCATCTCTTTCTATCGCACGCAACGCGCTCTTTCGAGGCCCCGCCCTCAGCGCTAGGGTTCCCACCAGCGAGAACCTATTTTAATATATGTACTTTATTATTAGTAGTGTTGTTTACAATACAATTACGAATAGTACTTTTAAGGTTCCGTAGCCAAAATGGTGAAAACGGAACCCGTCCGTCCGTCTTTTCGTCTGTATGTGACAGCCGATGTACTCGGAGACTATAAGCACTACAAATACAATTAAAACATTTAGCAGGAAGGTGTGTTCTACTCGTACGTAAAAGTGATGTGAAATGACGAAAAAATATTAAATTAGGGGGAGGGGGCACTCCATACATGTAACCAGGGGATACAAAGTTTTATATATATTTTAAAGGCATCACTTTAAAAAATAAAAGAGGTTTCTTAGAACCAACGTTTTCATTTTCGTTTTCTTTTATGTCAACCGTTGGTGAATACCAAACTCAATGACCGTTCTTACGTCTACGTTCTTATTATTATTGGTGCAACCTGCTGCAAAACAATAATGCTGTGGTTTTGACATTATTATTTAACACGAAACTACATGAAAATAATTATTTTTTATGATCGTACAAGCGCGTGCGCGTGCGATCCGTAACGCTGCTCCGCAGCCATTGAATAGTCACACAATGTGTGAGCCGGCGGCCGCATGTACTTTGCGCGGCGCGATGCCGTCACGGTAGTAAGCCCCTCCTGGTACAGGCCCCAGGAAGCACTCATTTAAATGTAGGGGGTAGGGGCGCAGTAAAAAGTAGTACTGAGTTGACTGACAGTTGACACTGACATTTGACAGTTTTCTCATCTCTTACCGCCTCCGCACCGACAAATCAGAAAGTCGCTTAAGGAGATAAAAATAGAAGTGGGCTGGATTATTATATTTTGCAATAGAGTAGCTCAATATTGTAATTTTTAACATGTGTCAAATACCGAATTCTAGGTAAAATTTACTCTTATTTAAAACCGGATCTTGACCCACTGCTCTATTTCATGTGCTGTAGTTGACTCTAGCGCACTTTACGTTTGTTGAAAAGGCCTCAGTCTGGACATCGACATTAAAACAGAATAACTTAAAAGTAATAACCGAAACCACAGAATAGTATAATAGTATTACATACAGAACGGACACGAACCCTCCGCACCGAGGTCAGTTACCTCGTCCCTGACAGGCCCAGGCTGACAGGCCGGGTTACGATCCGGTTACCGTCGCGTCTCGCGATTCGTCCGCGCCACGCGCTACGCACTCACGCAAACAATTGACGCGTGTACCGACAGCGCTTAGTTTCCTTCGCGTGTCACCCCCGTGCCGAAACAAACAAACAATTTCAATGAATAGTTCTAATTAATAAACACGCTTGTCTAAGAACTCCGACGAAAAATTGAAGCCCTTTGTCCGAAGTTTCGATCTAGTATAATATTGTTTCCGCCGAAGATTTGCCGGAGGGGCCTACTTAGAAGTTTCTCCAAAATATTTGTCTAAACTTGGCCTGACAAGAAGTAATGGAAATCTATTGTTTTAACTTTTAAATAGGCAAATATTTTGTTTATTAAGTAGCTAAATACAACATGACTAATGAAGCCTTGTTGCGGGGGGAAATGTATCCCCATGTCCCTTAAATGCCCACATATACAAAATTGCCAATGTTTATCGACGTAGATCTCAACATCTATATAGTGATTAGATATCTGTCCTTTCAGTACGAGTATATTATTCTTGATCTATTTTCCTCCAGTCTGCTAAAAGTGGAAACACTTTTTGTTAAAATTTTCTCGATACCCTTTTTTTCGATTTTTTGGTTGGATCTTGAAAACCCTCCAATTTTTAACAATGATTTTAGCTTTAACTGTTGTACAATGATAAGTTCTCAAACATGAGATAAAAGATTACCTTTTATAAATGTACACGTTTAGAATAAACTTCAATATATTTTACGAAAAGTACGCGGTAAGCTTCCGTAGAGAGCGGGATGGTTAATTGCAAACTCACGCGTGTTAGAGTGGGTCATTATGCAATGCAACTACGCCCTCTTAAAATTTAACTTATGTCCGTAGCCCTAGTATAAGTTTTTTCGAAACATTAACTAATTCGAACGCGTTTGCGTTTTGTCTCAAAATGTATGAAAACGCTCTCACCGAGTTTGAAATACGCGCGTTCATCGGTTAGCAACAAATGTTATACTCGCTGTTTTAGTCTCCACTAGTGACCACCAGAGGCGCTGTTCACGTTATTATACCACTTTCATACATTTTATGACAAAACGCAAACGCGTTCGAATTAGTTAATGTTTTGAAAAAGCTTATACTAGAGCTACAGCGCAAAAAAAGTTTGATGGTTTCCAAGTGTGTTTTGTTTATTTGTAACGTAAAAATTTAATATTTTACTGTTTATCGTATTATAAACTACACACTCCTATTTTAGTTCAGATTAACTTTTTAAAACCTGACTGTGGCTTTATAGGCCGTTAAATAAAGGATGATTCACGCTAGACCGTTCCGTGTCCGGGCCGGCCCGTTTTCTAGTACAAGAAATCGACGGCCGTCGCGCGTCCTGGTATTAGAAAACGCGCCGCCCCGGACACGGAACGGTCTAGCGTGAATCATCCTTAAAACGATAGTTAGGAGTGCGCGGTTGGAGAGTGGCCGGGGGTCAATCCAGGGGAAACCTGCGACACGACCACGCGGGCGGCATAAGTCAGTATCTAAACATGTGAATTAACATTGCACATCTCGTCTACAATGCATTTCAGAACTTGCATCTAAGTAACAAGACTCGAAGTCGTTTACACATTTTATATCTGACCCGTACCACTAATTGGGTTCAAGCAATATTAGCATCTATTTACACAGGCAGAGAGGTGGGTATGTAAACGAGGCTTGAGTAAACTCTTGTACTAATTAACACTGCAGAGGGCCTTTGCTAATAAATGGGAAGAAATTAGCTTGTTTTGTTCTTGCAAAAAGGCTGAAGGAGAATTAAATTTGTGAAATAACGGAGTTTCGCAAATTGGTTTTATTGTAATTAAATACAGGTTGTAAAATGATTAATGGCCCTTAATCAGTTCAAAACGATCGTCTATTAATTAAGGTTTTTTTATAACATTATCTCTCCTTTGTAATCCAGTAAAGTAGGTAGTACACTGACACCTCAAATTCGATTGCAGTCGCTCAACCAATCTCACTGGAGCGCAAACTCTTAGAGTATTCCAGTGTTTATTATTATTATTCATTTATTTCGAGTATCACAAAGACTCATATCATATGACAATATAATAGTTGTTAGTAATCAATTAATTAAAGTTAATTATCTTATAGCTAGTGTTAGTGATATCCTTCGAGTGTTGATACCCTTGCGCCGTCCCATCTCTCAGGCACCACAAAGAATGCTGGCTCTTCAACTTCGGCTGAGGACCTCAAACGCCGTAAATATGCCTCACTTGGCAGTGGGTTCATATTTGAGGCGTCGAAACGCTGGGACCGTGGGGCCCAAGTGCGCGCCGACTTTACGAAGATTTGTCGGCGCGCCTGGTAGACACATCCGGTGACCAGAAGGCTGGGTCAATATTTCGCTCAGCGAATAAGCGTTGCCATCCAGCGTGGCAATGCAGCCAGCCTTCTGGGCACACTGCCCATTGACGGCGATTTGGGCTAAATTTATTATTTGTAGGTTTAATTTTTAATTTTATACTTTGTAAATATTTAGGCTTTTAAGTTTGTTTTATTGTACTTAATTTATCTTCTTTAGGTATATAAATAAACAATTACCTTTCTTTATTTAGCCTAGATATGAGACACTGGAGCATGCAATGACATCCAGTGTCTCATAAATGGGCAGTCAAGGCGTTCTGCGACGACCGCCAGCAAGGCGCTGCCGCTCGCGCGCGCGCGCCGCGCCGCCGAAGCCGCTGCGCTTGCGCATGGTGGCGTAAAAACAATCCACGCGCGCCTCCGCAAACATACCCGAGGCGCTGCAGTAACGCGGCAACCGCAGCAGCACCCTGAAGGCGTCATTGTATTGGACGCGGAGGGCGTTGTACGCTTTCTTTGTGTAATTAAATGTTAAAACCACCCGCGTGGTCGTGTCGGAGGTTTTCCCTGGATTTTTCCCAAGCCACTCTCCAACCGCGCACGAGAGTGGCCTGGGAAACCAGCCCGAAGCGTTAAATCAGAGCTAGTTACCCTCGCGAGTTCGTCCGTGTGCTCATTTACCCGCCGAAAACATCTTAGTGGCAGTGACCGGAACACTTACCCGACCTTGGCCGCCATCTTTAATTTAAACTGATTACCCAACCGTGACGTAATGACCTTATAGCGTTAAATCATTTAGCGTTATCGATTACATTTAACAGCAAAATTATTTGTACGACGCTGATATATGCTCTTATTTCATTAAATATTCTACTTTGACACTGATGTTATGGAGTTTATTTTCCATAAGCACTGTCTAAAATCGTACGTTTGTAATATAAACTCTATTACAATAGCGTTAAGAATTTCCAATGTCAGTGTCAAACTCAAAGGAATCGTACTAAAGGGCCAGTTAAAAAGCGCTGATCTATTTTGGTCATTTTTAATTTGATTAAATAAAAATAAAATAAATATTTGTGGACAATCTTACACAAATCAACCTAGTCCCAAACTAAGCAAAGCTTGTACTATGGGTACTAAGCGACGTTATACATACTTATATAGATAAATAGATACTTAAATACATAGAAAACATCCAAGACCCAAGAACAAATATTCGTGCTCGTCACACAAATAAATGCCCCGGCCGGGATTCGAACCCGGGACCTCCAGGGCAGGGTCACTACCAACTAAGCTAAAGCGGTCGTCAAATTGCGGATTGACGCGTATGTTGACATATTCTCAATGTTACTATCTAGAACATTACAACCGGTACCGGATTTTTTTACGGAACCTTAACTTTATCTCGGTGTGAAGGTATCCAGTTAAAATTAGACACAGAGAAATAAAAGAAGGTTAGAATTAGAGTACATATGTAGGTATGTATTTAAACTTGAAATTCCAGGTTTTTGCCAAATTCTAAATTGTGTACGTAACCAGAAATTTGATTCAAAGTGTGTTCCGGTTTTCAACTCATGCAATGATTACATTGCATACTTATGATTCATTTTCATCTTGTTTATTTGTATATTGCGTCGAAAACCGGTTCTACCTAGTTTAGTTCTTATTAGTAGTACGTTTTTGTTAACAATTTGTATTGATAAATGAACCTCCAGGTCTTTGTACTAACGTTATTTAGTACACTACGTGTACAACATTTGTTATATGTATATGCGACTGTGTTCTTAAATAAATTAAAAAAAAAAAAATTAACACCTCATACTCAGGTCTTTATTTTATTTATTTATTTAAACTTTATTGCACAAAATACACAGAATTGTCCAAATGGCGAGCTTAATACCAAATGGCATTCTCTACCAGCCAACCATTGGGCTAAACGGAGATTTTATAAAAGGTGCAAAGTAAAAAGTATGAAAACGGACTACACGGAACACTAAAACAAATTAATTGCAAACACACTACTTATAAACAGTCTTTAGTATGTATATTATACTTACCGGCATAAAATTTGGCCCAAATTAGAAAAAATGCATTTTTATATACCTATATTAAACATTATTTAATTTATTCAATTTCTAGTTTGAAATCACGAAACGTTTTTGGGCCAAATTTTCTGCCGGTGAGTGTACAGTCGAGGTCAAAAATATCTTTACAATTGAGTGTGACAAAAATATCTTTACATTTAAATAAGTTTACACACTACATGACAAAAACATGCTTACAACGTATATGACAGTTTCATCTTTACACTTAATGAACCAAAGTTCTGTTTACAATTTGTCTTCCATAAAAACATTTACACACATTGTGACATAATAGGTTTACATTGCATGTTACAGAATAAGATTTACTGTCAATGTGCCATAAATACGTTTACAATCTGTCTTCCATAGAAACATTTATACACAATGTGACATAATAGGTTTACATTGCATGTTACAGAATAAGATTTACTGTCAATGTGCCATAAATATGTTTACAATCTGTCTTCCGTGATAATTAGGTTGTCAACTATTTAAATTTAGAATGTTATGACATTCACCGAAAAGAGTGTAGACTTGTCATTGCATAACTCTGTCCCTGTTGCGCGAACGCGACGTTGACAGATTTCTCTGAAATAAATAAGGGCTAAATGTTGTTACGATAAGATACGATGTCAAAGTTGCAAGCCACAATAAGTAGCTTAATTTCAACCACTAGGCCAAATAAGACTTTCGGTGGTGTAGTTAGGAGTCGCTTGCTTTCTGAGAGAGAGGTCTCAGGTTCGAATCCCAGGCAAGACAAAAGTGTCTTTTTAGGGTTCCGTAGCCAGAATGGCAAAAACGCCCTAATAGTTTCGTCATGTCTGTCTGTCTGTCTGTCCGTATGTCACAGCCGGTTTACTCGGAGGCTATAAGTAGATACTACAATTATGAAAATTGGTAGGAAGATGTATCCTATGAACCGCTATATAAATGCGATGCCCTAGTAACAAAAAGGGTTGGCATATGGTTGGGCCTACGTGAAAAAAAAGCTGCCAACAGTTGGCTCACTGTTAGTTTTGTCACCCCTACTTACGTATCTGCCAACAGTGGGCCCAACGTTATTATTGCAAGTTGGGCCAACCGCATCATTCCAACAAAAGGCCAACTATATAATAGAGGTTGGTCAACGTTGGGCCGACGGTGTCGAACCAACATAAGGCCAACAATACGGTTTTATGACGGTTGGTTCATTGTTAGTTTTATGATCCTTACTTTCGTAAATGCCAACGGTGGGCCCAACGTTTTTATTATTGCAGTAACATACGTTGGCCCTACTGTAGTGTAACTAACGTTGGCCCAACCCTTTCAATATACTTTGGGCCAACTACGTATTCCTTACAGAGGCCCTACCTTCACGATCCAACTGTAGTGTGAACAACGTTGGCCCAACACTATTATTTTACTTTGGGTCAACTGAGGCCCTACCATCATGAACCAACGTTGGCACAAGCTTTTTGTTCTGCATGGGGCCAACTACATGTTCCTTGCAGAGGCCCTACGTTATTTTTTCTGCGTTGGGCCAACTATGTTTACCTTACAGTGGCCCTACGTTTCTATTCTGGGTTGGGCCAACTACGTTTACCTTACAGTGGCCCTACGTTTCTATTCTGCGTTGGGCCAACTACGTTTACCTTACAGTGGCCCTACGTTTCTATTCTGCGTTGGGCCAACTACGTTTACCTTACAGTGGCCCTACGTTTCTATTCTGCGTTGGGCCAACTACGTTTACCTTACAGTGGCCCTACGTTTCTATTCTGCGTTGGGCCAACTACGTTTACCTTACAGTGGCCCTACGTTTCTATTCTGCGTTGGGCCAACTACGTTTACCTTACAGTGGCCCTACGTTTCTATTCTGCGTTGGGCCAACTACGTTTACCTTACAGTGGCCCTACGTTTTTATTCTTCGTTGGGCCAACTACGTGTACCTTACGATGGCCCTACGTTTGTATTCTACTTCGGGCCAACTACATGTTTCTTACAGAGGCCCTACGTTTTTATTCTGCTTTGGGCCAACTACGTGTTTCTTATAGAGGCCCTATCGACGTGCATGCGTGCCCTGGCTGCAAGTAACACGATTGCCGGCGGCACTTCGGTAGGGCCTTTACGTTGTTAGAACTACACGTAAAATAAGTTGGCCTAAAGCAGAATAAAAAGGTACATGCCTCTGTACATAACACGTAGTAGACCTGTAACAGAATAAAGGTACATTAAGGCAGTTGTATTATTGACATAAATTGGGTATTCAAATTGTTATTGTCTTTAATAATTCTTGATAGCTTACATAATTTTAAGTATATCTTTGAATCTTAATAAAAAAAAATCTATGACATCACCGTGTACTCTTTCAAATGATTAGAGTTACTAGAATAACCAGTGCATTTAGTTATAACAGACTAAAATTCATTACATACCCAATTAATGTTGAGTAAAGGAATTATCCAGGGCGGTGACAATAAAAATACAGTATTAAAAATATATAGAATTACATTTATTAACTGTCTGTACTGTAGGCCAGTCAAATTATGCAATATAAGAAAATCAAAAACCCGACTGCGTAAAATAACTAAATAGAGAAAAACAAGTCCCCATGGAATGTTTCAATTTCCTCGTAAGTGCAAGCAAACTACTTCAATCACACGTCCATGCTCCACATATGTGTCAATAAGAAACGACCAATAACGCACTCGGATTAGTTATCTTTCTGAATGCTGCTTTTTAAATATTATTAGATCAGAATGTCTATTTCTCACATACTTAAATAAAATAAAAATATAATCGTTATTACTAATCTGAGTGCGTACCTGGTACATAGTGACCAATATGTGGGGAACGGACTTAATGTTCGTCGTGACCCATGGGGCACTGACTGTGAACGTGTTAAAAAAAACACGCCAATAGCCAAATATCAACTCAACCGCTTATCCTACGAGAAAAGATTTGAGAACATAAGTAATAGCATTTTTTTCTATTTCGGTATGAAACGGGGTCAGTAAACCATAGGTACAGTTCCCTTGCAATCGTTAAAAAAAACGCAACCTACGATATTTTTTTTTAAATATGTGCCAAACCTAAAGACTAACATGAAACAGTGTGCATAAGGTAAAGAAAAAGAGCAGGTAATTAATCTTTTTTCGTAGGATAAGCGGTCGAGTTGATATTAGGCTGAAAACAATAACCAAAACTATAACTTCAAGATTATGAAAACAAAAACACGCCAAAAGTTTTGAAGTGCGATCTCAAAAACTACACGACATACGGCGCAGCGTTAGGGATTCAATTTTCAGAAATTAAAAATAAAATGTTCTTTAAAAAGCTCATAACAACCAATGCCAACAAAAAATGGATACCGAGTTTAAGAGTCCTTTACGGTGAACACTAGCGCCACTCGTAAATAATTGAGATTATTTAAATTTAACGATAGATATGTATTAAAAAACGGAGGCCACTACGTTCATCTTTTTGTATTTAAGCACCTTTTGAATAAGGTATGTTGGGATAAGATCGGACTAATTTTCGATACTTTGGTAAGCACTCGGAATTTATTTTATTTGACTAACTTATCTAACGATTCCTTGAATTGTTACCGTTTGTTATAAATTAGTATGAAATATATTTTCAACCCATATTTTTCATTTCCTCATATATGCAACCGTTTTTATTTAATATACGTTTAAAGATAGTATTTGATTATTTTTTCATCGGAAAACATCGGACGTAAATGGGTAACATCGGACTATGTTGCAAAATGAACTCTGTGCAGTAACGCGTAAGGTTCGTTTAAAAAAATAATCCGTTCTTTTCCTGTCAAAACTACAAAAAAACATTAATTTTATATTTCACGCTGTCACAGACAACGTGGCTTTAAATCAACGCGGCTGACTGAGGTGTGGGGCGTAACAAAAATGGGGTAGGCAGGTGTGTTGCCAAATCGAAAATCTCTTCTAGTTTAGTAGAAAATTAAATTATCCGATCTTGACCCGATCCAGTCTTATCCCAACATACCTTACATCAAACTAGTTTTTACGTTGCTGAATTCGTCAATATATGCGTCCAAAGTTAAATCGGCCGTTTTTTTTTGAGCTCATAGATCGACGAATGCAGGAACGTAAAAACTAGTTTGATGTATTGAAAAGGTACTTAAATACAAAATGTACGTACGTAGTGGCCTCCGTTTTTTAATATCTATCGTAAAATTTAATTAATCTCAATTATTTACGAGTGGCGCTAGTGAACCCGTAAAGGACCCTTAAGAGTCATACTGCAAAATTCTAAACATCTGCTGTTTTCTCGTACCACCTACTATTTTGTCCTACGGGTAGAACCACGAAAAAGAACTATTTCTGTGGGTCCTACTAATCTGCCGACTGCTGTTTAAAAAATGTACCTCCTGTATAAAGCAAATTTACCAAGTTGCGTGACAGCAGTTTTATCATTATATAATTTATTACTTTCATCAGTATAGACGCATTATAGTTACCTAATTATAAAGTGGTATGAAGCAAAATACGTGAATATATAAAAAAAAACATTTTATTATTTAAAAAATATGCGGAGAATCTACGTGAGGGGAAGAGGAGGTAACTAATACGTTAATAGTTAATATAATACTATGTAATTATATAATTATTGAACTGCTGTCACGCAACTTGATAAATTTGCTTTATACAGGTGGTATATTTTTGAACCAAGAGAAATAGTTCTCCCTCGTGGTCCTACTGATAGGACAAAATAGTAGGACCAAGAGTTTACCCGATTGTTTCACGTATTACTCGGCTAGCATATCACTTTTTTTATGCTGGCAAAACATAGTTAACATTTTCCCAACGGGTCTAAAAATAACAATAAAAATGCAGCTTTACGTCGCGTTTTGCATTTTTAGACTGATTATGTGTATAGGTACTGACTAATGATGTAATTTTAAGCTGACAAAAGGTATACAAACAAAAGAACCATCATTATCGGCAAAATTTGGCAAAAGCATACATTTATTTTTTAAATCAGACACCGTAACATATTTTCTTCTGTTTGTACCACTTACTTTGTATATACCTAATTTGCTGCTTTGGATTGGTTTTTTGTAGAAATCAGTTTTATTTATAAAACAATTACATTTTAACCTGTAAGAATTATTTTTTAATTCTATTGATTTGACCACGACAATATCACCATTGAAAGTGACAAAGCAAGAATCAGATAAAGATGTACCTAAAGTACACTGATCATAAATTGAAATTTTTTTTATAATACCCCCTTTTTCAAGATATATTTTTTTCTGGGTCGATATATTGTTGTCTGATTTTTCACCTAGTCTTTTGGCAACTTGTTCCAAAGGCATATTATGTGAACGAACCAGTCGCTTTATTTTAGACATAAAGTTTTCAAAAGGGAATGCCGAAAAGGAATCTAACGGTCCGTAATTATACACATCTCCTGCCAGATGTAGGAGGTTGTGTACATTATATACAAGAAATTCGTCACTGTAAATGCCTGGAACATTCGCCACAAAACAATGTAACAATCTATCGGCATATGATTGCCAGTCATCATCTTGACATATTGTGTCATTGCATAGTATGTATATAGCACAGTGCAACATTAAAAAATGCTTATATATACGCGTATTTGCCACCAGATTTTTTAAAACAACCGGCCCTAAATATAACACAAATGCTCTAAATTCAGTTGCTTTCCAATATCTGAATAACTTTAGTGACCTTGGACGTCTGGAAAATTCAACTGGGTAATGATCGCGACAGAGTTTTAGACGACTAGAAATTTCGTCTATTTTACGAATATTTAGTTTGCATGTTTTTGGGCCACATATAACCCAACATTTTATTATTTTTTTTACAACACCCAGACATACTAGATGCATATAATCGAGCGGAACTTGAGTGACTAGCCCTATGTCAAGTTCTGTAAGTATACTTTTGGTTAATTGATGGTCTTCGTATTCTTGATTGACAAATCCAACATCAGTTCTAAGAGCTAGCTCAGATAAGTATCTCCAAATAGTTCTTCCCAGGTATGTACCTTCTTGCTGGCATTTTTCACACGCATGTAGGGAATTGTGAGATTTAATGCATTTTAAAAATGATCTAGCCGGTGCGTCAGCAATGATACAACTTATTCGAAAGTCAAATTTCACTCCATCAATATATAAGCCATTCTGCTCTAAATTTAAACATTCGTCAACGAAAGGACGCAAATAAACACCCGCATTATTAGGTTTGGATTCACCATAATATAGTGCGACAATAAATGGCTGCCGATCAAGAGATTGATCTAATATACACAAAATGGGCCAAAAAGAATTAGTCGAACTAGAGTGTATTGGCAGACCATCAACATTGAGAGTTACAGAAAGAAAGAAAAACTCTGCTTGTGATTGTGACAGCTTTCTCTGTAGAAATGGATACATTTTAGAAGTTGTGCCCTTTAACGCTCTTTCTCTTAACTGACTCTCGAGACCAAAATATATGTATGAGCCTCCAGCACAGTTTACGACGTTGACACTACGTGGCGTCTCTAATAATGTTCTTGCATCTTTTGGCAAAGTTGGGTGATATGGTTTTAACATTTTCAATAAATCGGTGAGAGCAGAGTGACTTATATTATGTTTGTTAGACCATGACACAAGAAATGAATTCATATTCTCTGACTTGGAGTGTACGCAGACAGAATTGGAGGGTTCATGAGTAGAATCACTAAACAATACATCTTCTGGATCACGAGCTGTGCAAACAGAACTATTGAGCGATACGTCACATGTACATAAAGGCGATGATTTATTATAAGATGCCACAGACGGACTAGTATCTAAATTTGTTTCATTTGTGACCAATTCGCGACTACTATTAGGAAAATTCAAATCATTTATCTCATCCAGGATTTGTGTAGTCTTTTTAGCAAGCATTCGTATTCTGGATCGTTTTGATAAGTCAGTGCTTATTAACTCTGCGAGCTTCCCGCCCTCCATGACGATCTTTGGTAAATCTAAACCAATTCGTAATAACGTCGTTTATTTCCGCATCTGTTGTCTTAGCAGCAATTAAGTTTGCGCGCGTTGCGTCTATAACAAAAAAAAATACAATGTTGAAAAAAAAACTGCACTTCGATTAAATTAAAGAAGATGCAATAAACATAATATGACAGAGAATAGTTAGGTGTGATCTAGGTACGAATACAATAGTTATTTACACCACACCTTGCCAAAAAGCGCGTTTTTCTGCACGCTGCGCGATCAGAAAAACCCACTTTTTGGCCAAGTGGTGACGTAAAATTGTGTACAAAACACGGGTCGTAAAACAGAAAGCCCTCTCTCGCATATTTGAGACCCTCGCCTGCGGCTCGGGCCCCAAACATCTGCGATATCGGCCTTTCTTTGTTTTACAACCCTTGTATCGTAAATAACTATTGTTATACAAGAGTGCAAAGTTGTATTTTAACCGCGAGTGTGGAATTTAAAGCTCAAGCCACACAGAGAGCGGGCGAGCGGTGGCGGCGCGGGCGCGGGCGGCCGCGCCCGCGCCGCCGCCGCCCGCGCCCGCGCCGCCACCGCTCGCCCGCTCTCTGTGTGGCTTGAGCTTTAAACACGAGCTAGCGAATGGATTCTAGGGCATTTACACCGTTTCTACAGAGCCTTTAAGGTTCCGTTTGGATTGCGTTCGAGTGAACGACTTTCGCGGGGCTATAAATCATAATGTACGTAGTTAGGTAGGCTAATAAAAAGGCGCCTTTCGTAAAGATCGTAGAAGAGAATCCCGCCTGGTATTGGTTGATGTAACGAAAAACTGAACAAATATTATTTTTCATTTTTCATGACTTGCACACACTTAAAAGGACGCAATCAGCCTATATCGATCGACCCCATAAACAGAGTAATTTTAAACCATGGACTGCTCCTTATTTTTAATACACATGAAAATATATTTTTTTAATAAAAACACGTACACACACAAAGGAACATAACCCAAATGCACCCATATAAAGAAAAAACTAACGAATTATAATAACGAACATACATATTTAGTTCCTTCGTAGTTTTTAGGGTTCCGTACCCGAAGGGTCCAAACGGAACCCTATTGCTGTCACCCACGCGTCCGTCCGTCCGTTCGTCCATCCGTCCGTCCGTCCGTCCGTCGTCTGCCACACAGGTTTTACAGCCAAACGGTAGGAGCTACAGGCTTCAAATTTACACAGTATAAGCATCTTGTTGGCCGGAAGCCATACAAATAGTCTAAACTTATTTTTAAATGTTTTTAAGGGGGGCTCCCATACAGCTAAAGGCGGGCGCGAAAAAACATTTTTATCCTACCCTATCGAGTGGGGTATCGTTGTATAGAGCTCATTGAGTAGATAGATAGTTACTATACTTTTAATTTTAAAAAATATTGGAAAACAAAGGAATGAGAAGCCACCAAAGTCAGCTTTTTTTACGAAATTTTGTTCCGAAGAATTTTTTAACTTCTCAAATACCTATAAACTTAAAGTTTGGTAATAATGTTTGTTATTGCTTACATTTTACCAAAAAATACTAATTTTATCAATATAAATTAGATTTTTTCTATGAAATTTCCTTATTTTTCCTATAAAAACCAACTTTGCGGTCGGTTCGGAACCCTACATGTGCGAAGTCCGACTCGCACTTGGCCGGTTTTTTTATGATTAGTTAACCCTTAAATGCATGGTGTGACATACAGGGTGTCCCATATCTACCACGCCACAGTGACACCGGAGGTAGGTCAACTCAAGAGGAACATAACCAGCCTAATATGACTTCAGTAAAAGTTGCCGGTTGGCTGGTTATGTTCCTCTTGAGTTGACCTACCTCCGGTGTCACTGTGGCGTGGTAGATATGGGACACCCTGTATAACATAATACACATAATAAATAATACAAGATTTATTTAACTGTAGGTAGAGAGAATTTAGTATATTTTCATTTTCATTCATAATATATTATTTTTCCCGTTTATCAGTACACCTTAAATCACCAAATATCGTGTTTTTATTGAAAAAGAAAAAATCATGCATTTAAGGGTAATCTAAAAGGAATCTAAAAAAAAATATTTTCGTCAAGGTTTGGGCCACCCTGTATTTATTTGTTGTTTAGTAATGGCTACAGAACCCTACACTAAGCGTGACCCGATATTCTTTTTTTTAAACTTACCTCGTATTATTTTGACTATTTTCCTAAATCCTTTAACGCAGTCTTATTATTTTTCCCGGTCCAGTTACAGGTCATAGCAAGTTTGTTGGTAAACAGTTTTTCCAGGATCCTTCTGATAATTACAGGTACCTTATTACCCCCACTGAAGCTGAGATGTGTCACCTGTCAAATGGAATCCCATTAAAAAAAACAATCAACTATTAAAATATAACTACATCTAATAAATGCAACTGGGAAAAAGAGCACAATATTACTTATTTTCACCAACATTATAAGGCGCTCGTTTATCTGATGCGTCAAACGCATGCGTTTCAATATAAATCCATTCAACGCAATACGTTTGACGCAACGTATTTATATGGAACGCATGCGTTTGACGCAACGTATTTATATGGAACGCATGCGTTTGACGCAACGTATTTATATGGAACGCATGCGTTTGACGCATAAGACAAACGAGCGCCTAAGAATGAAACTACATGCAATTAAATAGTGTAAGTACCATAAGGCTGCCATTTTCTTCAGTCAAAAGCCAGGTTTCTAATAAGTTTAACTGTTCACAATCATCACATGGTAATGTTATGTCAGATGGGAGATGTGGTGCCGTAGGATTATTTGATTGTAATCTTGTAAGAATTTCATGTTGAGAAATTTGTATCTCTTTTATATCCGTTTCAATACGAGCCAAGTGTTTTGCAATCACATCTGAAATAAATAAATAGATGAAAAAATGAAGTGGAAGTATGAACGTTAGCTACAGTCAGCGTCATATAGTACTGTAGCAGCCAAAGTGGCCAAATAGTTCGGTATTCGGTACATTATATATGGCCACTTTGGCTGCTACATAGTTTATGACGCTGACTGTAAATACTGACACTGTTGTTCAAAAAAACCATATGTCAAAGAACAACAATACAATACAATACAAATACTCTTTATTGCACACCTCAATTAAATGATACAGTACAATACAAAATCACAGTAAGTAGAGGCAAACAACCTACATTTCTTGAGTTTAAACTTTTAGCCGCTTGGCCAAAATCCTGTCAATTTTTACTAACATTTGTGTCGTGGTCAGTTGTCAATAAGGCTGTCGCTGCCATAATGATGCAATTAGTAATCATCCTTATTGACCACCGACAATAACCTCCTTAACAATTCCTCCTCCCAACACTCTCTCTCTCTCTCTTAACTTACTCCTAGTCAATAACGCCTTTTGCCTGAAACGTCACATATTATGAATGCTAGAATTGGGAACTTTGTTCTTACCTAAACCACGGCTGCTTGGACCCAGTTCCTTTAGGAATGGTGTTAGAGTAACATCATTAAGAGAACCTGAAAATTATATTGTACATAAGGTGCAGAAATTAAAAAATGATATATGTGTCGTTTTCAAGCAAAAGGGTACTTATTGTCGTCTGTCAATAAGGCTGTCGCTGCCATAATAATGCAATTAGAAATCAACCTTTTTGACAACCGACAATGTGGTACCTTTTGCCTGAAAAGTCACATACTTATGTGTATTTACGCGCCCAGTATTTTATTATAATCTCAGAAATCTAATCTAATCTCTTCTGGTGAAAATAAAAAAAAATTGGTTAAAAACATAACAAAGACAAAAGTAATATAAATCACTTTTTATATTAGTAATTGTAGCAATAGTATGAAACTAACATACCTAAGGTCAAAGAAGCTTCAGTGTCTCTATTAGGCGAGGAAGTTGTGGCAACTTGTTTTTGATATTTATCGTAATTTTCGCCATCAGTGGTATTACATGCTGTAGATAGACCAACTGCAGAAATTTCCTTTTGAATATTATCAATGACACAATTTGTGTCTATCGAAGTGCCAGATTTAGATAATGGCTGAAATGTTGTCATAGAACCTTGCTTTTGAGATTTACGAAGTCCCTTATTAGAATTTGATCTGTTTTCTATTTGCAAAGTAGGTGGTGTTGGATAAAAAAAATTATCATTATCATCTGATTTATCACCACTTGTGTCACTGTCGTATATTTTTCTGGTAACTTTGCGTCTTCTTCCACAAGTTTCAATACTGTCACTGTTAACTTCAGAATCAAATTCTGCTTTTTTGGCTTTTTCTCTAGCTTTGGTCAAATCATCTGAAATCAGAGTACTTAGGTATGAGAATTGTATTTGAATCAGAAACCCTTAGCGCATCACATATATATATATATATATAACCCGGGCATGTAAAAGCGATAAATAAGGTTGTGATATACAACTCATCTGAAAAATGTTCAATTAATTTCAAAAACTTTGTTCTTAACGCTTCAGTAAAATTAAGATGATCCAGAAAAAAATTAGAGAAGAATTAAAAAAGCAAGATTTTCTCATCGCGTGCTTGTATGGAAAAGTACAAATTTTCTAATTATCATATAATTACATTTTTTTTTACGGAACATTCAAAATGGGGTCTACAGTCCGCCATATTGTTTTTATTGCAACGTCACATATCGTCACACACCCGGGATGACGTAAGGATTCCAACGATACCTCACACATCTAAATCGGTTAAGGCGTTGAGAAGTTCTGGGGGAACAAAAATATTCACATACGTACATACATACATACATGAAACCTGAAAACATTACACTCCTTTTTTTGGGCAGTCGTGTAAAAAATTAACCACACAATGTACCTATCGCACATAATCAGTTTGGTTTGATTGACATAAATCTCGTCATCAGATATATCTAAGCGAACAAGGTGCTCACAAATATCTGAACACGAATCTATTGTGAAGGCGTGATTGAGTGCAAGTTCTGATATTTTTGAGCATCCTGAAGTGTACAGATATTTGATGTCTTTCATCAGGGCTTATTTTTGCCTCAGTGGTACTTCTAATACAGTGGTTCTTAACCTTTTAGTGATGAGGGACCATTTCACTTTTATTTTGTCTTGCCATGGACCACCTCCTATTTCCCGCCCGGCGACGGCTCGGCTCCCTCATAGTGCAAATCTCGCGAGCCGTTGTTTTGTTGATTCGTTATCACTTATTCAATATTTTTCTGATGGCTTCGCGGACCATTTTGGGTGCTTCCAGGGACCACCAGTGGTCCGCGAACCACCGGTTAAGAACCACTGTTCTAATAAGAGAACCTTGCTTAAGAAAACTTAATCCCATCAAAAACATTACATGTAATAATAATTATAAAAATTAAAAACACGACTGCATTAAAAAGATAAAAACAAGTTTCCTGATAAAGAACTCAAGGAAATATATTTTGTTTGCAGTCATGGGACCTAATATTTTGGCTTTACTTGTATGTAGTAGGTCCCCCGACTGCAAACAAAATATATTTCCTTGAGTTCTTTATTAGGAAACTTGTTTTTATCTTTTTAATTCAGCCATGTTTTTAATTTTTATAATTATTATTTTATTTCGAACTTTTTTGCTTGAAACATACACATTATATATTTAAAAAAACACACATACATGCCACACCCCATTACCCATTCCTCATCTCATACCCCACAATGCTAATTCATGGTCAACTGCTTGTCAAGTCCTATATTTTCTCTGAGATACATATAAGCACAGACTAATATACCCATACAGAGTAAAAAACTTGTGAAAAAACATGTTGTACAGTACAGAGCATTACCTAGGTAGCAGTGGTGGCGCGTCAAACATATTCTTAGGTAAGCCGGAAATCTTTTAGCTTTCTTATTTTTCATGAGCCGTAGGAAAATAACTGGTCTGGTTGAAAACTAGGCAAGCCGGTGGGAATCGAGTTGTATAGACGCTCCACCACTGCTAGGTAGGTAATTATTAAATTATGGTCCATAAACTTACAACACAACACAACACATACCTGAACAACAACACACACCCACCCACACCCACCCACCACACCACACCTAGACAATAATAACACACACCTGAACTAATATTCCCTGTGTTTCAGTTAAATGTGTGACCTTGTCGAACTAATCTTGTCTATGGACGTATTTTAAATGCAAATACTATAAAATAGGTGACACGTTCTATTAAATGACGTATTATTGTGTTTTCTCAGACATAAATGAACATGCATTAAATTTCACGTTTTATTTTCTATTAAGCTCTAAAAATCGCATTGCCTCCTCCCAATTTCCTTGATCATTCCTCTATCAGTAATCAGATCTCAATATAAAAACATAATTTAATTTTGTTATTAGTTAAGTGTTTTATTTTCAATTTAACAGAACAATTAAATAATTGAAATAAATAGAAAAGCAGACTGAGACATCAACAAATACCTAGTTATTAAAATACAAATATATGTTTAGCAATCTCTCAGTCAAATAAGGCTATAAATATAATAATAATTACCATACCATTAACTACCTTTTATGGCTTTGTTAACTGTAATTCTGTGGACATCTGTTATTGGCTTTATGTATTAGAGCTATAAGCATTGTTTTTTTTTTATGTAATGCTGTTGATATTCCAAATAATAAATAAAATAATAATATGTATGTATTACCTATCTTAGTTTTATAAATGTGAAAGTTTGTAATGATACTAATGATGTAAGTCTTTCAATCACACACAAACGGCTGAAGGGATTTGAGTGACCTTAGCAAACAGATAGTAATTGTCTTGTATTAGAACATAGGCCACTTTTTATCCTGGAAACATCCATAGTTATTGTTATGGCATAGCACATGCTCTACTTATTAACCTATACCCATAGTGGCCCTTAAGGTCTCCCTGCCACAACAAAACATTAAAACAAACCCACAAGACCAATAGCATAATATACCTACTATATTATATTAAACCCCACATCCTACCATATTGCGTCATACGTCACATCTTGAAAACCTTTGAAATGCTTGCTGCTCGTCCGGCTGTTTGTCCTATAACATTTTGGTTGAAAACAATTAAGGGTTACCTCAAATCAGGATTTCCTGTACCTATGCAATATATGTTTCAACCGAGTCATTGCCGTGACTTCTTGTAGTTGCCTGAAGCTTAGGCCACGTGATCGGAACGCACAACGCTGCTGCGGTTAGCCTATAGTGTCATGTTGTTATAACAACAAACCTTTCTGACGTTTTTCATACAATTTTGTGTCCCACACGGCATGCGTTCCGATCACGAGACGAACAAGACTAAAAACAAATAGGTACTAACCCGATTCATAAAATATTCGCTTGATTTCGAAGACTCTCCACGAGTCATCTGGTAAATGGCCTTCAACTAAGTACTTGTTGATTTTACTTTTGAATTTACGTGGAGGCCAACGGCAGTGTCCTTTCCGCGGCGTCATCCAATTTTTGTGAATGACTGCAATTTCACCCGCCGCTGCATCTGCGTCCTCATCATGGCGGCCAGAATACTCGAACTCGACAGTTTTAAACATTTTTCTTCAGAATCAGACACACACTTACCAGTACACGCTTACCACAACTAAAGCATAAAACACTATCAGTACTATCACATATTTGTACTACTGAAACACTTAATATATTTATTATATATAATGTTAACTAACCTCAAACGCTCAATGGAACAAGCCGAACAAGGGACAAGACACCTCCACTCAGTGTTGCCAGACTAGATTTATATAAATCTGTAGAGTGAGGAGTGAGGTAAAAAAATCCGTAGACCGCCACTAAAATAATCCGCAGTTCGATAGATTTTTGTTCTCAAAGCTTTTTTCGACTGTAATAAACAATGATCGGCGTTTTGGATGCCACAACCACTTATATAATTCACATTGATTATAACTTAAATACCATGTGTTTTATGAGTACGTCATACTTATTAGCATACTTTTTGCACATTTATTTTACATCGGATTTGTGGGTTCATTTTAGCATTAGTTACACGGTCAATATTATCACGCGATACAACACTGGCCTGTCTCTCACTTACATGAAAGTGAGAGAGAGGCCAATACTGTATCGCGTGATAATATTGACCGTGTAACTGACGCCATTGTTATATTCACACGTAAGTATTTGAAAAGTAAAGTTAAAGTTTTAGTAAAATACTGTAAAATCACATATTTTTTGTTTTTTTGCATATTGATAAAGTATAAAACTAGATGTGTATTTCTAGCTTGGTTTCACACGTTTAAGTTAAGTATTTCTACCTTAAAATTAGTTATAAAGTTTAGTAAAAAAGGGCCCTTATGGCAGAGCGCAGATAATAATGATATAAAATAGGTTAATAACTTATTCTTATTACTTCTAACCATTTTCTGTATTATTTATTCGCCTTTTCTGTTTACTGGATTAGGTGGTACACGTTACAAATACCTATTTCTAGTCTCAAGTCAAGGAAGTCCTAAGTCGTGCATGACCGTTGCAATTTTTTTCTTTCTTATTACATTTCCTATTGAATTATATTTTTAGAGTTCCGTAGCCAAAATGGTGAAAACGGAACACTTATAGTTTCATCTTGTCTGCCCATCCGTCCGTCCGTAAGTGCGTCCGTCCGTCCGTCCGTATGTCACAGCCGACTATAAGCTCTACAATTATGAAAATATATGGTAGTAAAGTATTATTCTATGAATTGCTATATAATAGTTATGTGAAATTTAAAAAAAAAAAAGTAGTGCCGCCCTCCCCCCCACCCTCTAATTTCCAAACTATGAAAATTCTGAAAAAATGAGGTAGTGTACAGTCACCAGCATTAATATCTGCCAAAACAAAGGTGGCATAAATATCCGACACAGCTTCATTTGTAGGGCCGTAAGGACGAGTCAGATATTTATGCCGCCTTTGTTATAGCAGATATTGATGCTGGTGACTGTACATTAATAAATACTTACGACGATTTTTGGTTTGATATTACATAAAAATACGGCTAAGTGCCGTGAGTTTACTATGAAGATACGACCTTTTTCGATTCGACGTATCGGATAGTAAGTTTAAATGTGGACTAGTAGGTGTCGGTACGGAACCCTTTATTGTGCGTGGTCCGACACGTACTTGGTCTTTTTTTCAAAACAATTAAAAAATAATTATTACTATGCGAAATTGCTTTTTTGTATAATTTAAAAATTACGCAAAATTCAAAAAACTTGTAATGAAAAGATTTATTCAGAATTACGTTCTAATACAAGATTGCTACTTAGATAATGTAAATATTATTATTTACTTACATTCTTGGTTACATTCGTCCATAAGGGCCCTTTTCTCAAATGTATGGAAGTAAACCTCGATTTTCATGTAACTTTAATCGGTCATAAAACTGAAACTAATTGACATAGAAAAAAAAAAAAACCTGTGTAATGCTTGTCTAGACTTATACACTATACAGGTAAGCACTACACGGAAATTGTTAAATTTATTCGTGACGAGATAGAAAAAATATCATTTTCTATATTTATTTTTAAAAAAATTTCACGTTAGTTTTTTGTTTTTATTTTCCATTCTAGGTGTAAAGTAAACTATTTTCTAGCATACACTATGACTAAGATCATAAAATACGAAATAATAATTCACATATTACAAATTTACTTATTTTTTTACGATTGGCGATGGCGCCTTTCACTGAGCAAAGGCCATTTTTTCTCAACGGGGTAGTGGAATTGAAAAATCTTTGATTGGTTCCTATAGAAGAGAACCTCAGGATTCAGAATCTACCATCATCTATGTAACTTCCCACGGGAAAATACTTTAAATGAGTTTTCTACTACAACCAATTGAATTTTGCGGTCTAATATGGAATGACCCCACACTGCGTACATTTTGCTTCTAGGAGCAGGGCTCTGCTAATACTGAATTTTCATGATTACGGCCGTTTTTGGCGTATACAGAACAGAACAGAGCCCTCGGTGCGCGAGCCCAACTCGCACTTGGCCGTTTTTTTAAAACATGACCTTGTAGTTATAACTCAGTTTTATTTTTTTGTTGTCTAAGCAAGCTTAAAAAGTTAAAATATAAATAGATCAGGACGTTATGTAAAGTTAGAATGTTCCAAAATAAGGCTATTTCTCTATTTCTTATTTTGTCCATCCTAAATGTGAGAAATAAGGTTTGTTTATAATTCCGCATTTTCGCCAACAATTTCCGTAGGTCTGGAAATAAGACCTAAAATCTGTAGATCTACAGATTTTTCTGTAGCTCTGGCAACACTGACACCACACAAACGAGAGTTTTTTTTTAAGTGTATGATATGGCTTGGATTTTCATTTACTTCTTTCTTTTGGGTGAATTATGAATTTATAAAGATGATGAGTCCTAAGCAGCTACTCCGATCCGTCGCTGAGCCTGGTTTGTGGATGACGACAGGGCTTGACGTTTTTTTCGTTAGCTATTTACACGCCGTGCATTTCCATTTAGGCTTATTCATGGGAAGTATTTTTTTGAAGTCTGTGTCGGAGAGACCAACACAATAAAGCTTAAGCCACACAGATAGCGGGCGGGCGGCAGCGGCGCGGGCGCGGGCGGCGGCGGCGCGGGCGCGGGCGGCGGCGGCGCGGGAGCTGCTTTTGGCGGTGGCGGCTGCCGACAAAGGCCGCTGCCGCCCGCGCCCGCGCCGCTGCCGCCCGCGCCCGCGCCGCCGCCGCCCGCGCCCGCGCCGCCGCCGCCCGCGCCCGCGCCGCCACCGCCCGCCCGCTCTCTGTGTGGCTTGAGCTTAATAGTGACAGCAGCCTTGGCAGGCTGAACATCTTAGAAGTTCTTCCGTTTTTACCGGTTTATTGCACTTTGAGCATTCCATTTTTATGCAGGAACGTATGAACAGAACTACGGTGCAGTAAGTAGTTGTAAGTATGGTAATATACTTAAGCTTAAGCCACACAGAGAGAGGAAGGGCGGTAGCGGCGCGGGAGCGGGCTGTAGCGGGACGTGAGCGGGACGGGAGCGGGCGGTAGCGGCGCGGGATAGGTAGGCGCTCCCGCCAACTCCCGCGCCGCTACTGCCCGCTCCCGTCTCGCTCACGTCCCGCTCACGTCCCGCTACCGCCCGCTCCCGCGCCGCTACCGCCCTCCAGCTCTCTGTGTGGCTTAAGCTTTAAGTTGTCACGGGTAAGGCACTTGGGGGAGTTGGGGTTAATACACTGTACAGTCAGCCCATGAAAATGTTGAGCATACTTAGAACCTTGTCACATCGAAATCTAAGAAATATTTAGACTAAAACGTCATAAAATTTGAAACCTCTTTAATTTGACAAAGTACTAAAGTGCTCAACATTTTCGTTGACCCACTGTACACACTGTTTTTTAATTTACGTGGACATTTGCGCTGTTAGCCCTCCGTTAGCATTTTATGTGGAGATGTAACCGAATATACGTAGGCATTTACGCTGTTGGCCCTCTGTTGGCATGTTGTGTGAAAATTTAACGAAATTTACGTAGGTGTTTGCGCGGTTGGCCCTGTGTCGGCATGTTGTGTGGAAATGTTACGAAATTTACGTGAGCATTCACGCTGTTGGCCCTCTGATGGCATGTTGTGTGGAGATCTTACGAAATTTACGTGGACATTTACGCTGTTGGCCCTCTGTTGGCATGTTGTGTGGAGATCTTACGAAATTTACGTGGGCATTCATGCTGTTGGCCCACTGTTGGCATGTGGTGTGGAAATGTTACAAAATTTACGTGGGCATTCACGCTGTTGGCCCTTTGTTGGCATGTTGTCTGGAGATGTAACGAAATTTACGTGGACATTTCGCTGTTGGCCCTCTGTCGGCATGTTGTGTGGAAATGTTGCGAAATGTACGTAGGCGTTCACGCTGTTGGCCCTCTGTTGGCATGTTGTGTGGAGATCTTACGAAATTTACGTGGACATTTACGCTGTTGGCCCTTTGTTGGCATGTTGTGTGGAAATGTTACAAAATTTACGTGGGCATTCACGCTGTTGGCCCTTTGTTGGCATGTTGTCTCGAGATGTAACGAAATTTACGTGGACATCTGCGCTGTTGGCCCTCTGTCGGCATGTTGTGTGGAAATGTTACGAAATTTACGTAGGTGTTTGCGCGGTTGGCCCTGTGTCGGCATGTTGTATGGAAATGTTACGAAATTTACGTGAGCATTCATGCTGTTGGCCCTTTTTTGGCATGTTGTCTCGAGATGTAACGAAATTTACATGGACATCTGCGCTGTTGGCCCTCTGTCGGCATGTTGTATGGAAATGTTACGAAATTTACGTGAGCAATCATGCTGTTGGCCCTTTGTTGGCATGTTGTATGGAAATGTTACGAAATTTACGTCGGCATTCATGCTGAAGGCCCTCTGTTGGCATGTTGTGTGGAGATCTTACGAAATTTACGTGGGCATTCATGCTGTTGGCCCACGGTTGGCATGTTGTATGAAAATGTAACAAAATGTACGTGGGTGTTTGCGCTGTTGGCCCTCTGTTGGCATGTTGTGTGGAGATCTTACGAAATTTACGTGGGCATTCATGCTGTTGGCCCACGGTTGGCATGTTGTGTGAAAATGTAACAAAATGTACGTGGGTGTTTGCGCTGTTGGCCCTCTGTTGGCATGTTGTGTGGAGATCTTACGAAATTTACGTGGGCATTCATGCTGTTGGCCCACGGTTGGCATGTTGTGTGAAAATGTAACGAAATGTACGTGGGTGTTTGCGCTGTTAGCCCTCTGTTGGCATGTTGTGTGGAGATCTTACGAAATTTACGTGGGCATTCATGTTGTTGGCCCACGGTTGGCATGTTGTGTGAAAATGTAACGAAATGTACGTGGGAGTTTGCGCTGTTGGCCCTCTGTTGGCATGTTGTGTGGAGATCTTACGGGATTTACGTGGGCATTCACGCTGTTGGCCCACGGTTGGCATGTTGTGTGGAAATGTAACGAAATGTACGTGGGTGTTTGCGCTGTTGGCCCTCTGTTGGCATGTTGTGTGGAGATCTTACGAAATTTACGTGGGCATTCATGCTGTTGGCCCACGGTTGGCATGTTGTGTGAAAATGTAACGAAATGTACGTGGGTGTTGGCGCTGTTGGCCCTCTGTTGGCATGTTGTGTGGAGATCTTACGAAATTTACGTGGGCATTCATGCTGTTGGCCCACGGTTGGCATGTTGTGTGGAAATGTAACGAAATTTACGTGAGCATTCACGCTGTTGGCCCTCTGTTGGCATGTTGTGTGGAGATCTTACGGGATTTACGTGGGCATTCACGCTGTTGGCCCACGGTTGGCATGTTGTGTGGAAATGTAACGAAATGTACGTGGGTGTTTGCGCTGTTGGCCCTCTGTTGGCATGTTGTGTGGAGATCTTTCGAAATTTACGTGGGCATTCATGCTGTTGGCCCACGGTTGGCATGTTGTGTGAAAATGTAACGAAATGTACGTGGGTGTTGGCGCTGTTGGCCCTCTGTTGGCATGTTGTGTGGAGATCTTACGAAATTTACGTGGGCATTCATGCTGTTGGCCCACGGTTGGCATGTTGTGTGGAAATGTAACGAAATTTACGTGAGCATTCACGCTGTTGGCCCTCTGTTGGCATGTTGTGTGGAGATCTTACGAAATTTACGTGGGCATTCACGCTGTTGGCCCACGGTTGGCATGTTGTGTGGAAATGTAACGTAGGCTTCCCACTGTTAGCCCACAGTTGGGCCTTCGTTGGCAGAAACCATACCATCTCCCAACCTTTTCCCAACTGTTGGGAAATCGTGGCCACTATTCCCCAACGCAAATTGTTACTAGGGTGTGAAATAAGGAAAAAATAGTACATTACTTACCAAGGGCGATAAAACAAAGAATGTCTCAGATCGCAGGTATTTTACGCCCGAGCCGAAGGCAAGGGCGATAAATATGCGATCTGAGGCTTTCTTTATTATCGCCCGTGGTAAGTACAAAACTTTATGTCACCCCCTGGCCAGGAAGTGGGTTTTTTCGCGCGCGGAGCGTGCGATAATGGCCACTTTATGGCCAGGTGTGACATAAAATATTTTAGGGGGGCACCCCATACATGTAACAGGGAACGAAATTTTTTTTTTTCATTCCTCATACTCTGAAAGTGTATGTGACCTGACTGTGACTGTATTTGACCTGAGAAGCGTGTTGAAAGTGGGCCATGTCGCCCCGTGGGCTAACATGTATACATATTTTTGATTCCAAAACATTTTAAATTAAACAATCCAAATGCTTCACCACATTGAATCCACCAATCACAAAACACGTCGACAGCCAAATCAGCCAATGCCAGCCAGGATTTCAAATTTTATATTAATTTTGAATTTCAAGTTAAAAAAAAATTTTTGCTAAAAATCATCATTATACTCGATTTCGACTAATTCGGGGATGAGGATTTCAAATTTTATATTAATTTTAAGTTTTAAGTAAAAAAAAAATTTTTATTGCGAAAAATGATCATTATACTCTATTTCGACTAATTCGGGGATGAGGATTTCAAATTTTAGACTAGTTTTGAATTTTAAGTAAAAAAGATTTCAACTAATTATAAGGATTTCAAATTTTATATTAATATTTTTTTTAGTTTCCTCGTATTCCGAATGAAAAGCAGAGTGTTTAACTCGGGTGAAACCACCCATTTCAGCCTCGAACTATTGGCGCTCTCACTACGTTCGAGCGCCAAAATATCTCGTCTGAAATGGGTCGCTTTCAACCCTTGGTTAACAATCTACTATTTCAATGCAAGTATAGTTGTGTGGGTTATTTTTGGATATGCCATTAAAAATGATATAGAGGTTACTCAGAAAGTTTTCCATTTAAGTCAATCGTTGGTGAGATATTAGCTCCCAAAGTCGTACAAAATATGACCCCTCTAATTTCCAAACTATGAAGATTAAAATTCTGAAAAAAATTGAGACAGTGTACATTAATAAATACTATCAATGATTTTTAGTTTAAACAAGATGGGATTAAGGGTTTTTGAGTTATCACTGAAAAACTGTCTTTCCCAAACAAAAGGACGTAAGTGCCGTGACTTCCCTATGAAGATACGACCTTTTTCGATTCAAGGTATTAAATAGTATTTTGAAATGTGGACTAGTAGGTGTCGGTACGGAACCCTCGTTGTGCGTGATCCCACACGCACTAGGCCGGTTTTTTTTTAAATAGTATCAAATGAATATGTAGTTTAATGCCGGATCTACGCAATGGACATAATGGCGCCATGTAAGGTAAGGAACGCAAGCGACATGTTTCGAACCCACACGCGACATATTCGGGCTCATCGAGCGTCATGTTGGGGTTACCGAGCGACATGTTTCGGACTAACACGCGATATGTTTATTGTTCTGGCCCATCAAGTGACATGTTTCGGACGCATCCAGCGACATGTTTCGGACTCGCACGCGACATGTTTCGGACTCACACGCGATAGGTATGTTTCGGACTAACACGCGACATGTTCGGGCCCATCAAGCGACATGTTTCGGACGCATCCAGAGACATGTTTCGGACTCATTCAGTGACATGTTTCTGACCCATCGAGCGACATATGTTGGGGTCAACGAGCGACATGTATCGGACTCACACGCGACATGTTCGGGCACATCAAGCGACATGTTTCGGACGCATCCAGCGACATGTTTCGGACTCATCCAGTGACATGTTTCTGACCCATCGAGCGACATATGTTGGGGTCATTGAGCGACATGTTTCGGACTCACACGCGACATGTTCAGGCTCATCAAGTGACATGTTTCGGACGCATCCAGAGACATGTTCCAGCCTCCCCCCTACAACATGTTTCGGACCCATCAAGCGACATGTTTCGGACTCTTCTCGCTCCGGTCGCTCGGCTCGCGCGTTGTTATACACATACGCTAACACTAACGTATGAGTCTTGGGTATCAACATAAGGTGACAAACATTGCAACTTTTACCTTAATTGGAAGTTTAACTTTTTAATTCAAAGCTAAAAATAATTAATCTGTAAGTACAACAACACTACAATATAGCTTGTAATGTGTATCATCATCATCATCATCATCCTCAGCCTGTAGTCGTCCACTGCTGGACATAGGCCTTCCCCAATTCGCGCCACCACACCCGGTGTATCATATTTAGATGTAATTCTAATAAAAAATGATGCACGAGATTAAGAGGAGGGGTATGGCAAGCTCTCTCCATACAAACTTTGTGCAGGATTTTCTTCGTTTGTGTTTGCATTAAAGTTATGATTTTTGGTCAGCATGCTTATTTTTCTGTTAGCTATTTCGTGATGTATTTTTTTTTAAATTGATATTATTTTTAAATTTTTTCATTTTTATTTTTTTTGCAATATTTGTGAATTTCCACATCACTTTCTTCGCATATCTAATATTTACATCCATAGTACATTACTTAACAAGGGCGGTAAAACAAAGAATGTCTCAGATCGCAGGTATTTTACACCCGAGCCGAAGGCAAGGGCGATAAATATGCAATCTGAGGCTTTATTTATCACCGCCCGTGTTAAGTACAAAATTTTATGTCACCCCCTGGCCAGGAAGTGGGATTTCTCGCGGAGCGTGCGGTAATTGCCGCTTTATGGCCAGGTGTCACATAAAAAATATTACATTCGTTAGTGCCAAAACCTACGAATAAAAAGTGCACAGAGTTTGTATGGAGAATGCCTTGCCCACCCCTGCGCCTTAAGTGTAACTTAAGTATTTTTGGTGGTATGTCTTTGACAATTTTTTGTTGCGATTATAAAATTTCTGGGAACGCAATAAGTAAAATAGCTGCAAAGACTGCTGGAATAATAGGTATGAGTGTTTAGGTGACCCGAGATTGATGATCGATAAATGTTTTGAGTGTTGAGCCATATTTTAGAGTTCGAAAATTTGGTGATATCAAAAGTTATTTAGGTGATAATTTTATTTGTTCCCGTTAGGTATATAAAACCATTAAATATGTAATCAGTTCCTAACAGCTGAAAAATATGTAGGTATTCAACATGTAAATCTCCAATAAGCTACTTTATGTTCTTGCTATATGAAACAAACTTGAATAAAATGAACTGACAATTCACGAGAACAGTGCAGACTTGTCAGTGCATATGTTTGTCTCACATTTTGCGATCTACACGTCATAATTGAAAGAAGAACGGTGGTTTGTGTCAAACTGTAAAGATATTTACGTAACAAGAGTTGTAAGCAAAAAAATGTACGCTTGAACGTAAAGTTCCAAGTGCCATTCTGAATGTAAACCTATTTATGGCACATTGACAGTAAATCTTATTCTGTAACATGCAATGTAAACCTATTTTGTCACAATGTGTGTAAATGTTTTTATGGAAGACAAATTGTAAACAGAACTTTGGTGCATTAAGTGTAAAGATGAAACTGTCATATACGTTGTAAGCATGTTTTTGTCATGTAGTGTGTAAACTTATTTAAATGTAAAGATATTTTTGTCACACTCAACTGTAAAGATATTTTTGACCTCGACTGTACATTGTAGTCTTTGCTCAGTAGCTCTAGTATAAGTTTTTTCGAAACATTAACTAATACGAACGCGTTTGCGTCTTGTCTCAAAATGTATGAAAGTGGTAAGAAAACGTGAACAGCGCCTCTGGTGGTTACTAGTGAACTAAAACAGCGCGTTCGAATTAGTTAATGTTTCGAAAAAACTTATACTAGAGCTACAGTTCTACAGTCGCGTGCATAGCGCACATCACAACGTAGGAAATGAGTTCACGTTATCTGTGCTCGTATTGTGTCACCACTACAACTTACAACTATGACCAACCCGCGCTCGTGAGGTAAAAGTACTATAAATACCCGAAGAGTCCAAAAGGAACTCTATGGGATCGTCCTAATACAACGCGACTACGCGATTATCGCAAGTTCCCGCGAATTTTACTCGATCGACTTGCGATCAAACATATTGAACGCGAACAGGGGACCGATTTTTGAGTGTCGAACGCTCGAATTTTCACTCGACATCTGTCAAAACGTCATAGTCTTTTGACAGATCTCGAGTGAAAAGTCGAGCGTTCGACACTCAAAAATCGGCCCCCAGGTGTCCTAATTGATCGCGCGATTTTCATTTAGGACACCTGCGGGGTAATCACGTAACGATGTGTAGGTACCACCGTTGGTACGAATTTAATGTCAGTAGCTCTAGTATAAGTTTTTTCGAAATATTAAATAATTCGAACGCGTTTTGTCTCAAAATGTATGAAAACGCTCTCACCGAGTTTGAAATACGCGCGTTCATCGGTTAGCAACAAATGTTATACTCGCTGTTTTAGTTTCCACTAGTGACCACCAGAGGCGCTGTTCACGTTTTCATACCACATTCATACATTTCGAGACAAAACGCAAACGCGTTCGAATTAGTTAACGTTTCGAAAAAACTTATACTAGAGCTACAGTTTTAGTATGGGATTTGACATTTAAATCTATAGTACTAACGGTCGAAAACGTTACGTGATTACCGCGCTGTTCGCGTTCAATATGTTTGATCGCAAGTTCGCGCGAGTAAAATTCGCGCGAGCTTGCGATAATCGCGTAGTCGCGTTGTATTAGGACGAACCCTATTGCTGTTACTCACGCGTCCGTCCGTCCGTCGTCTGTCACAGTTTTTACAGCCAAACGGTTGGAGCTACTGTCTTAAAATTTTCACAGCATGAGCATCTTGGTGGTTCAAAGCTATACAAATATTCAAAACTGAATTTTTAAATGTTTTACCCATACAGCTAGAGGAAGGCGCGAAAACATACTAACTTAATTTTGCGGTAGGTTTGGATGAAATGTTTGTCTGCAATGCAAAGCAATGAATCTCGGAAACACTCACCTCTCTGAATCCATGTTCGTTTTAATAGGAATCCAGGGTTGCCGAACTGGGCTTTCTGAAACAAAAATAGTAAATATTATAACATATACATATATATATACTATGTACTTAGTGGTATAAGTATAATAGGGGAGACCTAGGATAGTTGTAACAATTTTTAGTTAATGGGACATGTCTCGCTTAAGGAACATTCCACAGTTATGACCTTTGCGGGTTAATTTAGCACTATTCCTTGCCTTTTAATAACAATTAAACATTAAAGCTTAAAACACACACAGAGCGGGCGGGCGTGGGGCGCGCGGGAGCGGGCGTGTGGCGGGCGGGTGCGTGTCAACGCGCTGCAGTGTGAAACCTTGGCGGTGCGGCGGACCCAAAGGCAGTCAGTCTATTTCAAGATGTCGCAAACAGCAACTTCCCTGTCACCGAGGTAAGTTGTGACAGGCTCCAAGGTAAGTTGTAACAGCTTTATATCACGAGCGCGGGTGAGCCATGGTTGTCTGTTAAGCTATATGTAATGTGCACATTTCCTATGTGTCAGCGTAGGAGCTATGATATGGGGCTATTCATAAATTACGTCATCTATTTTTGACGATTTTTGACCCCCCCCCCCCCCCCCTAAAATCATCCAACCATCATAATTCGAATGACCCCCCCCCCCCCCCCCTATCAAATAAAATTATGTCATTTCTAAAAAATGCGTTCTTAGCTTAATTTTTCAATAAAAAACGATTTAAAATGATTTAGTTATTATTATTTCTTTAAAGTTAAAACAATCAACAAAACAACAAATTAACAATCAACTCTAAATATCAAATAACAATTTTTATTCATTTCCCATGGGGACTTCACCCACTCCTCCAAGTTCTGAATTTCTTGTTGATTCAAGTTTAGTAGGTAATTTTTTATAGCTTTAACAAAAAGATGCGAGCGATGATGTCATCTTGGGATTGACCCCCCTCCCCTCCTTCGTCATACTACCATCATCCAATGTTATGACCCCCCCCCCCCCAAATTTGACATGACATAATTTATGAATAGCCCCTATGATGTCACGTAGTCTAGATATGTGTTCGTACGTGTCACAACCACAACAATGGCTGAGCCGCGCTCGTGAGATAAAACTACTATAGTTAGTGTAAAATGAGTAAAAAAGAAGAAGGTAGTTGCAATTTCGCTAGTTCCATTAACTTGACTTTTCGAGACTTAGGGTGGGTTGCACCAAACCGTCTGTAATCGTAAGCGGTGTTCGTCAAATCTGATTGTATGGAAAGTTTGACAAGTTTCTATGGGATGACAGACGCACGGTTTTCCGATTCCGATACGGTTTCAGAGAGAGGTTCCCTCCGTTTCCGTTTGGAAAACCGTGCGTCTGCGGCCAGGGTAAGTGCCAGTTGCACCAACGTACGAACACAGACCGGTCATCATCAAATATGGCGCCGGCAGCTGTCATCCCATAGAAACTTGTCAAACTTTCCATACAATGATTTGACGAACACCGCTTACGATTACAGACGGTTTGGTGCAACCCAGCCTTATTCCCACATGGCGTCACATTAATCAATTTATGTATGTAGCCAATCTGCGAGAGCAATTACCGCCGTGCGAGCCACGTGCGAACTATGGAGTAGAACAATCGATAACCTATCATGGGAAGCGTTACAGTTTCCCGGGTAATATGTAGGACGGGAAAATTTGTGCTCATTGAAGTTGTGTATCACTAGAAAAGGCAGTTGGTGGCAAAATAAAATTACACGCCAACATAGTTAGTCATCATCCTCCTAGCGTTATCCCAGTACAGTTGCATCCTGAAGGACGCCTGGGGTCCGCTACCTAATCCCAAGATTTGGCGTAGGCACTAGTTTTTATGAAAGCGACTGCCATCTGACCTTTCAACCCCGAACCGAGGGGAAACTAGACCTTATTGGGATTAGGCTTTGTCAAGTGAGTGGGCAACTTGACTGTTAGAAGTTCTCAAGCCGCCCGAAGGCCTCCAACTTGGCTTAACGACTGCTGCCATAGACAGCAACCGGGATCAACGGCTTAACTTGCCTTCCAAAGCACGGGAGCGCTCAGTTAGTAACCACTCAAAGCGGTCACCCATCCAAGTCCTGACCGCTGCCCACGTTGCTTAACCTTAGATACCGCAAGCGGTACGCAGGCGCCGCCTACCACGAGCGCTCACACGCCAACATAGTTAGTATCATATTAAAATTAAATAGCATTCATCATCATCATCATCATATCAGCCGAAAGACGTCCACTGCTGGACATAGGACTCCCCCAAAGAGTGCCACAATGACCGGTCCTGCGCCACCCGCATCCAGCGGACTCCCGCGACCTTTACCAGGTCATCAGTCCACCTTGTGACCCAGGATTGTGTTAGTAGTCCTCCTCGCCGTGTCCGGCGACAGTGACTCCGTCAGTTATCAGGATTACTCGTATGGAATGCTCTAATGTGGCTCGCAACCCACACGTGACCCCTGGGTGGTTCTAAAAGTGCAACAAAAACTGGCAAATCACGGTTCGAAATAAATCATCATCATCCTCCTAGCGTTATCCCAGTACAGTTGCATCTTGAAGGATGCCTGGGGTCCGCTACCTAATCCCAAGATTTGGCGTAGGCACTAGTTTTAGTTCGAAATAAATGCCATACGATAAATATAAATAATAATGTGGCTCGCAAAGCCAAATTTCGTTTTGAATATGCGGTTACAGTCCGTCCCGCGGAGTTGTAGGTGTACGTGAAGGAGGGCTTTGGCCGAGTCTTGCGGATATGCCGCTTCGCGTCCAGGTTGTGTTAGAATGCGAAACGCAAGCATCATTTGACCCAGGTCGTTAAGAGCGAGCCGCGTGGCCCCTGTGGGCGGACTGTTAGCAGCGTTCGCCTCTCATCCGCCCGGCGTGGGAGCAGGGCTGATACCTAGTCGATTGGGCCTTATTTTTTGGAGTGAAAACTTCTTTAGCGGCGCTGATCACTTTTGTACTGGGGAAAAATTGTTAAACTCGCGACAGATTCTAAGATTCTAAGACCAGCTAGATGACCCCTCCTAGTATCGTGATTGCGATGTTAGGAGGGGTCAACTCAGCTAAACTTAGCTGGTCTTACATGCGTAAGAGACAATGATACTCGGGATATATTATGTATATATATAAATGGATTATGCGAATATGAATATGAACATGAGTATGAATATTAATACGGATACGGATACCGATACGGATATGAATATCTTTTATATTTACTTTCTTTATTGAGTTTTCACTTCTGCCGGCCCCCGGACTCCCGGAGTGCAACTCGTTGTTTTTTTTTATGTGTGTACTTTATTGTACAGTACTCACCATTGACTTCATATCGTGTCGATCAAGTCGATTTAAAACATAGATTCGTTCCAGGCCATCTTACGTAAACGGACAGCATCCCTGATGCGTCGCCTTGCAAGCAGCAACAGTTTATTGGATTTGGCTGTAGTAGCTGGAAGGGTGGACGGACCCTTTCTTGTGCACTGGACACGTATGCACACAAGCCCAGTTGTGTCCAGTGTTCAAATGAATCCAATCCTAGTAGTGTAGTAGATCATAGTTATAATTAAGTACCTACTGTTATATACTAACATAGTCTTAAGTTATATGTTACTAACTACATATGGATGTATTGGATCCGAAATAATTGAATTGAAAACCAGCTACGCTATCAAATAAGGTTCATTTTCAGTCTTTGCTACGAAGACTGTGGGCACAACTTACAGAATGTACTGTGGCGGTGAATTGGTTAACTATAGTCTTGTAGTTGTGACAAATACTGATACGATGCGAACATATAAACAATGTGAACTCATAGCTTCGCTGACGCACACATAGTCAGTCAAAGTAATATTTAATTTAATAATTAATTAACGTTAGACAACCCTGAGTGTTTGAAAATAAAACAATATCCACCCACTAGTAGAAATGCAATCGCATCCTACTTTAATGTTTATCCATTGTTATAACAATGGCAACATAGACACGTAAGGCCACGCCTTGGAGTGAGTCGAGCGGAGAACGCTGGTATTGACAGTCTATGACAGTTATACGAATCTTTCTACAAAAACAACATGGCTTCCGAGTGCAAGTGAGAAGTGCGAGTCGGATCGCGCACGAAGGGTTCCGTCCGTACCGTTATCTATAAAACCGGCCAAGTGCGTGTCGGGCCACGCGCAAGGTAGGATTCCGTAGTCGTCCACCCGTTACATTATATGGACTAAAAAGTTCGCTAACTTATATTTACTATGTTTTTGAAAGAATTAACAACATTATCTAAGGTACCAATGGAAATTGTACGAAAGTTTGCTTTTGCAAAGTACATTTCTGAAGTTCGACTATTACTCGTTAACTAGTAATGTCTACTTAGCTGTGATAGTTTTCCTTTTAAATTCATCGTATATACTACTACCATGATTTTTTTCACATGCCTAGTAGCTACCGTTTAACTGGCATGGGGGGGGGGGACACTTGACCATAGCAAAAATTATCAATTCAAAGCTTAATATCACATTAATCAAAAAATGCTTTTAGAAAACTTATAATATTTTTAAAAGAGCTATCCAACGATACCCCACACGATGGGGTTTGGCAGAAAAAAAAATTGCACCACCACTTTACATGTAGGGGAGGTACCATAAAAAAATTTTTTTTCAAGATTTTATTCTACCGTTTTGTCAGCTTCATTGATATGTATACTCATGCCAAATTACAGCTTTCTAGCACTAACGGTTACTGAGAAAAACGGGGGTCGGACGGACGGACGGACGGACGGACCTGGCGAAACTATAAGGGTTCCTTGTTTACTACGGAACCCTAAAAACGGCAAATAAATCATGTTTAATGTATGGGAGCCCCCTTAAATATTATATATTGATTTAAACTTACACGATTTTCACACATTATTATTGGGAAATGGGACTTAATCGCGTACAATTATAACTAATTTACTTTTTTAAGGTTTTGCCCGACGTTAAATATTTATTTTATTCTGTTTTTTAGTATTTGTTGTTATAGCGGCAACAGAACTACATCATATGTGAAAATTTCAACTGTCTAACTATCACGGTTCATGAGACACAGCCTGGTGACAGACGGACGGACGGACAGCGGAATCTTAGAATCTTAGTAATAGTGCCCCGTTTTACTTGTTCGCGTTCAATATGTTTGATCGCAAGTTCGCGCGAGTAAAATTCGCGCGAACTTGCGATCATCGCGTAGTCGCGTTGTATTAGGACGATCCGTATAGGCGACAGTAACCACTTAGCATCAGGTGGGCTGTCAACTTTTTGCCACCGTCGTTGTATAAAAAATATACTCACTTCCCGCTCCGCTCATGGACAAGCGTATCTTATCGGGAACCAAATTAACGGTGATATTAGTAGCATTCGGCGCACACGGCCATTTAGGGAATGGCCATAATATAAAATTTATTTAAATCGATATTTTCGATGTGTTTGAATGAGTTACGGTCTTATAAAAAATTACAAAGGTCAGGCAGGTAGGTGGGGGGGGGGGGCACTACCAGAGGCATGGACACAGGCACTATTGAGCGGGGGGGAGGGGGGGGGGGGGGCACACGAGTATCGGTCCGAGTAGTTGCACTATGGGTACTAGGCGAAGATATACATACTTAGATATTTAAATACATACACAAATAAATGCCCTGACTGGGACTTGAACCCGGGACCTCCATCAGCTTCGTAGGCAGGGTCACTATCACTACCAACTAGGCTAAAGCGATCGTCGAAATATTATTCACGCTGACATCTGTCAGTTAACTTTATCAAATTAAAAGTTGGTTTTTAATAGGAAAAAAATAAGATAATTTCAAAGAAAAAAATCTGATTCATCAATAGGTAGGTATATTAGTATTTGTTGGTAAAATATACGTAATAATAAAACATTATCACCAAATTGTTCACAGGTCCGTTCGGGTACGGAACCCTAAAAATCTACTGCGCAGCGCAGTGGCCACTTATTTCTTTCTAAGTGAAATCACAGGTTACCCGTTAAATCGTGACTTACTTCTTATGAATCCGATATGAATAAAATAATGAAAGGATAAAGCGTACATATAACTTTATAGGCGTACCTAAAGGTAAACCGCTGCTTTGGAGAGCCCCAAAAGGCAATATTCTTTATTGATATTGACAACACTAACGTAGTGTGGGTATAATGTCTCTATTTCCAAGTTTAAGGCGATATATCGATTGAAAAAGACACCCTTTGTTTTTCGCTCACGACAAAACGGGATGCAATGCAACCCTCTCCGACAATGCCTTTTTAGACAAATCTCGTTAAATATCTGACTGTGTGCAGGTTTATTAAATTTCCTCTTGTCAGTACCTAGATGAGGTAAAATACCATCATATTAACTTAATCGTGTCTTTTAATAATGCGTTGTTTTAGTAGGCTGAGGAAAAATAGGAAAATATAGACTCGACTTTGGATTTATTTTCTATCGAGAAAATTTTAAGCAATCATGTTTCGCTATTGTCAGTACCACAATCATATAGTCAAGAATCATATATCTGAAAATCAGCCCCTACTGTTTGCTAGTCTGGGCAGGACAGCGTTTCAAAGTCTCTAAATTTCTCAGTGTAGCGCCTTAAGTAGTTTAAAGTAATTTGGTAAAATAGGGATGATGGCTGATAAGCCAAATCAACCGAGACTCGTGAAAATCTTATGTAAATAGGTTTTTTGTCGTTTCATTGTTTGGAAATTGTTCAAAATGGTGGAACCATGGGTGGTCAAAACGTAACTAATATTATATACACACCACTTGGTAAGTATACAGCTCAATCAAACCAGTATCTTATTTCTGCTTTTATTAGGAGGAGGTATCCCCATTGCAAACGTCCCTCTCTAACACTCGGGAGTTTGCAATTAACCATCCCGCTCTCTACGGAAGCTCTGAGCGTAGTTTTCGTAGACATTTAAACATATTCATTAAGCCAATCATTTTATCAAATCAAACCGTACCAATTTGTCTGTAACTATTTAGTTTCTTAAATCGAGTCCATTATATTGTAAAAATATTCCTAAAATGGGGTAACTTTGCGAATTTTTTCTATAGAGTTAAATTCATCACGTCTTGTAACTGAATACGATTTTGACTAGACAAGATCCTTATTCTAACACATATATTATGTTTTTAGAATTAAATACACTAAATTCTGTGTCTCAGATGGCTTTAAAAAATTCAAAAGTGGTAGCAACCAGCCTTAAGCTATAATCCGACGACAAAGCGATGAAAATTCATATTTTATCTCCATTTATGCAAAACTAACTTTTCAAAGCGAAATTAAATAAAAGCCGATGTTTTCCTACGATTGTAGCTGCTTGCATTTCATTCCTTTTACCTTCATTTTACGAAAGTCCTGGGAATTGAAGCAAACATTTTATATTAGATATTTAATACGGCTAGAACAAAGATATATGCTTAGCCGGGGTCAAGCTTTTAAAAATGTATTTTAGAATTTCTTACGGCGATATATCGATTGAAAGAGACACCCTTTGTTTTTCGCTCACGACAAAACGGGATGCAACCCTCTCCGAGAATGGCTTTTTAGACAAATCTCGTTAAATATCTGACTGTGTGCAGGTTTATTAAATTTCCTCTTGTCAGTACCTCGATGAGGTGAAATAACATCATATTAACTTAATCGTGTCTTTTAAAAAATGCGTTGTTTTAGTAGACTCGAGGAAAAAAAGGAAAGTATAGACTCGACTTTGGATTTATTTTCTATCGAGAAAATTTTAAGCAATCATGTTTCGCTATTGTCAGTACCACAATCATATAGTCAAGAATCATATATCTGAAAATCAGCCCCTACTGTTTGCTAGTCTGGGCAGGACAGCGTTTCAAATTCTCCAATTTTCTCAGTGTAGCGCCTGGCGTGGCGGCACAATAGTTGCCAAAAATTAAATCTAGCAAGTACCTATATCGGTGATAAGATAACGATGATAATTCTCACTATTAAATTTATTTGCCTTACGGTTGACTGACAGATGTGTAGTCCGCCTTTTGTGTTAAGTAAGTAAAATTATTCTTTTGCTCAATATAATAATTTGTGTTGTAGCTCGGCCGTTTAATAATACATACTCGTACCGTACAGTTAAAATCAGTAGCTCTAGTATAAGTTTTTTCGAAACATTAACTAATTCGAACGCGTTTGCGTTTTGTCTCAAAATGTACGAAAACGCTCTCACCGAGTTTGAAATACGCGCGTTCATCGGTTAGCAACAAATGTTATACTCGCCGTTTTAGTTTTCACTAGTGACTACCAGAGGCGCTGTTCACGTTTTCATACCACTTTCATACATTTTGAGACAAAACGCAAACGCGTTCGAATTAGTTAATGTTTCGAAAAAACTTATACTAGAGCTACATAAATATATATTTCATATATTTGATTTTACATAAGATTATTTGAGTTGGTCGGCTTGTGTCAGTTATCCATTCAAAAACCGACCATTTTCCATTTAAATCCAATAACATTCACAACTATAGTACAGGTAAAATTAATACGAGTTTTGTATATTGGAAATTCTACTTAAGCGTTTAAAGGATGATTCACAGTACAGTAGACCGTTCCGTGTCCGGGCCGGCCCGTTTTCTAATACAGGACGCGCGTCGGCCGTCGATTGTTTGTACTAGAAAACGGGCCGGCCCGGACACGGAACGGTCTAGCGTGAATCATCCTTAATGAATGTTAGAGTTACAAACACACTGTCTAAAATAGTATCTGTGTAACAGTGGCAGAGCGTCCATACAACTCGATTCCCACCGGCTTGCCTAATTTCCAGGCAGTCCAGTTCTTTAACTACGGCTCATGAAGAATAAGGAAGGCAAATTATTTCCGGCTTCCCTAAGAATATTTTTGACGCGCCGCCACTGCTGTGTAATAATAGATATTCTACCTCTATGCATAGTGTGTTACTTCTACTTCGTAGTACGAGTAGCATATCGCTTCGGCAGTTTATAAAGTGCCCCGCTATTAAGGCGCTACAACGAGAAATTTAGAGACTTTGAAACGCTGTCCTGCCCAGACTAGCAAATAGTAGGGGCTGATTTTCAGATATATGATTCTTGACTATATGATTATAGTATTGACAATAGCCGAAACATGATTGCTTAAAATTTTCTCGATAGAAAAGAGATCAAAAGTTGAGTCTATATTTTCCTTTTTTTACTCAGCCTACTAAAACAACGCATTATTAAAAGACACGATTGAGTTAATATGTTGGTATTTTACCTCATCTAAGGTACTGGCAAAAGGAAATTTAATAAACCTGCACACAGCTTATATTTAACGAGATTTGTCTAAAAAGCCATTCTCGGAGAGGGTTGCATCCCGTTTTGTCGTGAGCGAAAAACAAAGGGTGTCTCTTTCAATCGATATATCGCCTTAAACTAGGCTAGCCTATTCTGCCCGATCTATATTCGAAGTTTGTCGGCCGGTCAATTATGAGTTCCAAAGTTAGGTCGTCCATGTTGAATAAATTAAAGCTATCTTAAGGCTGCCACACACGTTACTAGAAATCGTTACGATCCGACTGCATCGTTACGGTCCTGTAGCTCTAGTATAAATTTTTTCGAAACATTAACTAATTCGAACGCGTTTGCGTTTTGTCTCAAAATGTATGAAAACGCTCTCACCGAGTTTGAAATACGCGCGTTCGTCGGTTAGCAACAAATGTTATACTCGCTGTTTTAGTTTCTACTAAGTGACCACCAGAGGCGCTGTTCACGTTTTCATACCACTTTCATACATTTTGAGACAAAACGCAAACGCGTTCGAACTAGTTAATGTTTCGAAAACACTTATACTAGAGCTACTGAGGTTCCGGCGACCCCCGGTCCCCGGTGCCCTGGTTATGGTAGCGGCCATGGCACTAGCGGGGTCAGGGCTGATTTTTTTGGGGGAAGCCATGTCTTTGTCCAGCAGTGGTCTTTCGGCTGATATGATGGTGATTACGTTTCGATTATCGGTGCAGTTTAAACGGTACGATCGAATCGTAGCGATTTTTAGTAGCGTGTGTGACAGCCTTTACGATTATCGATATCGACCCAGTTTCCCTTGATTGCGATCTTATTCAAATTTTCATGAGGTTCCGTTCGACAATACCTACTGTTAAAAAAATTGTAAATTTGTTGTTTTTTATCACATACTTACTTCAATTCAGAAATCAAAATCAAATATTTAGTCTGCAAATAGGACGCAATTATTATCGGTGCAGTGTAAATGGTAAGATCGAATCGTAGCGATTTTTAGTAGCGTGTGTGACAGCCTTTACGATTATCGATATCGACCCAGTTTCCCTTGATTGCGATCTTATTCAAATTTTCATAAGGTTCCGTTCGACAGTACCTACTGTTAAAAAAATTGTAAATTTGTGGTTTTTATCACATACTTACTTCAATTCAGAAATCAGAATCAAATATTTAGTCTGCAAATAGGACACAATTATTATCGGTGCAGTGTAAACGGTACGATCGAATCGTAGCGATTTTTAGTAGCGTGTGTGACAGCCTTTACGATTATCGATATCGACCCAGTTTCCCTTGATTGCGATCTTATTCAAATTTTCATAAGGTTCCGTTCGACAGTACCTACTGTTAAAAAAAAAATTGTTGTTTTTTATCATATACTTACTTCAATTCAGAAATCAAAATCAAATATTTAGTCTGCAAATAGGCCACAATTATTATCGGTGCAGTGTAAACGGTACACAGTTGGATCGTAACCATTTCTAGTAGTGTGTGTGGTAGCCTTTATTATCAAACCGAACTTTATTAATAACCGTGCACGTTGCAATGAGTGAAGTTTGCTCATTTCGAGCGGGTACTTGTAAGGTTTTATTTGCTATTTATCTACAACGCGGCAGTGTTAATGCATAAAAACATAGATGTGTTCAAATGTAGAGGTGTGAACACCAATTACCCGCTACGTAGCAATAAACACGAGAATAGATTGGTCGCGGAACCGCACAGACTCGCTAAGTCAGTAGCTTTAGTATAAATTTTTTCGGAACATTAACTAATTCGAACGCGTTTGCGTTTTGTCTCAAAATGTATGAAAACGCTCTTACCGAGTTTGAAATACGCGCTTTCATCGGTTAGCAACAAATATTATACTCGCTGTTTTAGTTTCCACTAGTGACCACCAGAGGCGCTGTTCACGTTTTCATACCACTTTCATACGTTTTGAGACAAAAAGCAAACGCGTTCGAATTAGTTAATGTTTCGAAAAAACTTATACTAGAGCTACAGATCGCTCACTCTATTATCTAGGACCATCTGTTTACAATCGCCTACCAGTAGCTCTAGTATAAGTTTTTTCGAAACATTAACTAATTCGAACGCGTTTGCGTTTTGTCTCAAAATGTATGAAACTGGTATGAAAACGTGAACAGCGCCTCTGGTGGTCACTAGTGGAAACTAAAACAGCGAATATAACATTTGTTGCTAACCGATGAACGCGCGTATTTCAAACTCGGTGAGAGCGTTTTCATACATTTTGAGACAAAACGCAAACGCGTTCGAATTAGTTAATGTTTCGAAAAAACTTATACTAGAGCTACAGATGCGGTTAGAAATGGAGCTACTCCCGCTGGATTTAGAGGTAGATTGAAGAAATACCTTATGACTGAACTATTCTACAGCTACGGGGAGTTCTGCAACCTACCACTAACAAATCTGAAATTTTTAAATGAAGTGAAACCAAACTATACCTAAAGCGAAATATTTATAAATGAATTAAAATTTTAATTATTATTATTAATTTATTACTAACATAACTACATGTTATGCGAGTGTTTTTGATTAATATTTGATATTTTACATATCCTGTACTGACCTGTAACAATTGTTATGAATAAATTTTTGTATTTGTATTTGTATTTTGTATTTGTATTTGTATTTTGTATTTGTATTTTGTGTTTGTATTTTGTGTTTGTATTTTGTGTTTGTATTTGTATTTTGTAATTTGTATTTGATTAGATTAGATTAGATTCATTTATTTCATGATAAGAATTACATTATAAATTTGTACACATGTACACACACATGTGTGTTTGTATTTGTAATTTGTATTTTGTATTTGTATTTTGTATTCGTATTTTGTATTTTGTGTTTGTATTTTGTATTTGTATTTTGTATTTGTATTTGCTATTTGCAGAGGGCCTAATGCAAACCGAAAACGTAGCTCCTTCTGTCGCTCTAATATGCAACTGCGACAAAGAGGCAGATATTTCGTTTGCGGTTAGCGGTCTTCAGTTGAGTACAAGAACCCCTAAGGATGCCTTAGGGATTCTTTACTGCGCCGGCTACATTTCAATTTTTGAAGATTTTCCTATGTACTCTTACTGTCTTCTGCACTCTCATATTAATTTCAAATAAGTTTGGTATAGATAAGCTAGATTAGCATATAGAATACTTTTTTATCCAGAAATTAGGGATTATTTTTGAAGGGATGAACGCGGACGAAGCCGCGGGCAAAACTAGTTATCAATATCAATATAAATTCCATTTGAATTGCAAATTGACATTACTGTCCATTCGTCTATAAAAATGATGGAATAGCCAACTTTATCCGAAGATATCTTCCCCAAACTATCGTCCCCACCCATTTCCGTCTGTAACTTCCACTCTAAGGCACAAGTTATAGAGATTAAATTGGCACAAAAGCAGAAAGGGTTACGAAGTTGCGGAAGTAACGCGATTTTTGAAGGAACGGGTCTTTCGTTCCTTTACCGTGAGAAAGGACAAATTGGTATTATTGAATAAAATAGCACTCACCGCTTTTGTTTAGGACTGTTGTGGTTAGTCTATCCACGTAAAGTCAATGCTACAACGTAAAAAAAAATGCTTGACTGTGCTTTGACCTCTACATATTCAACCTCCTAGCTTTTTCTCGGTTGTGACCTAATGAACACGGAGTCAGTTTCGACACCTAATCCCCACCTCTTAAATTAATTCATGTCAACATAAGAACTAAAATAATATTATAATTATATTAAAAACCGGCCAAGTGCGAATCGGACTTCGCACTTTAGGGTTCCGAAACAACCCCAAAATTAAGTTGTTTTTTATAGGAAAAATAAGGGTATATCAAAGAAAAAAACAGATTTATTAATATATTAGTATTTGTTGGTAAAGTATAGTTAATAATAATTATTATCACCAAATGAATACCTATCATAAAAACGTAGTTTTTATCGAAAGTAATTTTTTCTTCGGATACTATTCATTGTAACTGGCTTTAATTAAAAATTTATTTGCCCAATCTGTAGTGCAATGTTCCCCTATTTTGGGAATATTCCTGGGAACAAGGGAATATTCCTGGGAATCACTATTCAGGATGCAACTGTACTAGGATAACGCAAGGATGACGATGAGTTTATCTCGCGGCGAGTAAGGCGACTTCCTGATTAGTCGGTGCGGAGGCGGTACGATATGAGAAAACTGTCAAATGTCAGTGTCAACTGTCAATATGTACTACTTTTTACTGCGCCCCTACATTTAAATGAGTGCTTCCTGACTGGCGCGGGATGCGCGGAAGCGGGACGATGCGAAGGCAGTACTGGTCCACTTCTGCGCATAATATTACTAGTGCGCAAATGTAATACCGACAGTATTCCGTCAAGTGGGAATTTTTGCGACGTCAGTGAGTTGGTGCGTGTGAACTTAGCATATCAAATTCCAGCATCTCACTAAATGATGGGAGTTCTAGTAGCATCCCAAATAGTTCTACAGTTCTAGATAGTTTTTTTTAATAGTTCAGCCCATTTTCGCGAAAAAATTGAAAATTTGAAAATGAGATGCTAACTTCGCAAATTGACTTCCAGCATCTCACCCGTTCTCGATTCCTAGACACAAAATAAGCATTGGGATTGAAAGTTCTGCTATTTCCAGGCATCCTGGCAATAGTTCTGGGCAAAAAACCTAAAAAAAATTTTTTTCCGTACATATGGCGGATTTGAAAGCGAAGTTATCAGTGTACCAGCATACATAGGACGACTCAGAGAGGTTTGAGATGCGGCATCTCAGGGGTTTTGGGTGTAATAAGATACAGTGAGCATAGAACTGGACAAATCAAGAGGCTGGAAGCCGATTTAGGAGAGTTCTTTAAGAAAACTTACGGAAATTTAAGAAAAATCAAGGTTCTACGGTCGATACTGATAAGCTACGTGTCGGTGGGTTTCAAAGTCCAGCATCTCAGGCGTTCTGGGTAGAAACGCATTCAGTTAGCTCATATCTCGACAAATAAGAAGACTGGATGCTGATTTGAGAGAGTTCCTGAAGGAAACTTAGCACAATGTGTCAAAAATCTATTTTCAACCATGACTACTAATATGCTATATTTTTGTGGGTCTCTACGTCCAGCATCTCAGGCGTTCTGGGTAAAATTAGATAGAATGAACACAGATCTAGATAAATCAAGAGGCGGGAAGCCTAATTGAGAAAGTTCCTTAAGAATACTTTGCTAAATTTGAGAAAAATCGAGGTTCTAGGGTCGGTACTGACAAGCTACGTGTTTGTGGGTTTAAAAGTTCAGCATCTCAGGCGTTCTGGGTAGAAACATATTGAGTAAGCTCATAGCACGATAGAAAAGTAGGCTGGATGCTGATTTGAGAGAGTTCATGAAGAAAACTTAGCAAAATTCTTGAAAAATTGGTTTTCTACGATGGTTACTGATATGCTGTTTTTGTGGGCTTTGAGGTCCAGCATCTCAGCCGTTCTGGGTATTATAAGATACAGTGAGCACAGAACTGGACAAATCAAGGGGCGGGCAGACGATTTAAGGCCGTTCCTTAAGAATACTTAACGATATTTAGGAAAAATCGAGGTTCCGCGGTCGGTACTGATAAGGTATGTGTTTATGGGTTTCCATGTCCAGCATCTCAGGCGTTCTGGGTAAAATAAAATACAATGAACACGGATCTAGATAAATCAAGAGGCGGAAAGCCTAATTGAGAGAGTTCCTTGAGAAAAATCGAGGTTCTAGGGTCGGTACTGACAAGCTACGTGTTTGTGGGTTTAAAAGTCCAGCATCTCAAGCATTCTGGGTATAATTACATTGGATGTGTTCATAACATAACAGATAAGGTGGCTGGATGCTGATTAGAGAAAGTTCCTAATGAAAACTTAGCAGAATTTGCGAAAAATTTATTTTCTACGATGGTTACTGATATGCTATGTTTTTGTGGGCTTTGCGGTCCAGCATCTCAGCCGTTCTGAGTATTATAAGATACAGTGAGCACAGAACTGGACAAATCAAGGGGCGGGCAGACGATTTAAGGCGGTTCCTTAAGAATACTTAACGATATTTAGGAAAAATCGAGGTTCCACGGTCGGTACTGATAAGGTACGTGTTTGTGGGTTTCCATGTCCAGCATCTCAAGCGTTCTGGGTGAAATAAGATACAATGAACACAGATCTAGATAAATCAAGAGGCGGGAAGCCTAATTGAGGAAGTTCCTTAAGAATACTTTGCTAAATTTGAGAAAAATCGAGGTTCTAGGGTCGGTACTGACAAGCTACGTGTTTGTGGGTTTAAAAGTTCAGCATCTCAGGCGTTCTGAGTAGAAACATATTGAGTAAGCTCATAACACGATAGAAAAGTAGGCTGGATGCTGATTTGAGAGAGTTCATGAAGAAAACTTAGCATAATTTGTGAAAAATTGGTTTTCTAAGATGGTTACTGATATGCTGTTTTTGTGGGCTTTGAGGTCCAGCATCTCAGCCGTTCTGGGTATTATAAGATACAGTGAGCACAGAACTGGACAAATCAAGGGGCGGGCAGACGATTTAAGGCGGTTCCTCAAGAATACTTAACGATATTTAGGAAAAATCGAGGTTCCACGGTCGGTACGGATAAAGTACGTGTTTGTGGGTTTCAAAGTCCAGCATCTCAGGCGTTCTGAGTAGAAACACATTCAGTTAGCTCATAACTCGACAAATAAGAAGGCTGGATGCTGACTTGAGAGAGTTCCTGAAGGAAACTTAGCACAATGTGTCAAAAATCGATTTTCAACCATGACCACTAATATGCTATATTTTTGTGGGTCTCTACGTCCAGCATCTCAGGCGTTCTGGGTAAAATTAGATAGAATGAACACAGATCTAGATAAATCAAGAGGCGGGAAGCCTAATTGAGAAAGTTCCTTAAGAATACTTTGCTAAATTTGAGAAAAATCGAGGTTCTAGGGTCGGTACTGACAAGCTACGTGTTTGTGGGTTTAAAAGTTCAGCATCTCAGGCGTTCTGGGTAGAAACATATTGAGTAAGCTCATAGCACGATAGAAAAGTAGGCTGGATGCTGATTTGAGAGAGTTCATGGTGAAAACTTAGCAAAATTCTTGAAAAATTGGTTTTCTACGATGGTTACTGATATGCTGTTTTTGTGGGCTTTGAGGTCCAGCATCTCAGCCGTTCTGGGTATTATAAGATACAGTGAGCACAGAACTGGACAAATCAAGGGGCGGGCAGACGATTTAAGGCCGTTCCTTAAGAATACTTAACGATATTTAGGAAAAATCGAGGTTCCGCGGTCGGTACTGATAAGGTACGTGTTTATGGGTTTCCATGTCCAGCATCTCAGGCGTTCTGGGTAAAATAAGATACAATGAACACGGATCTAGATAAATCAAGAGGCGGAAAGCCTAATTGAGAGAGTTCCTTGAGAAAAATCGAGGTTCTAGGGTCGGTACTGACAAGCTACGTGTTTGTGGGTTTAAAAGTTCAGCATCTCAGGCGTTCTGAGTAGAAACATATTGAGTAAGCTCATAACACGATAGAAAAGTAGGCTGGATGCTGATTTGAGAGAGTTCATGAAGAAAACTTAGCAAAATTTGTGAAAAATTGGTTTTCTAAGATGGTTACTGATATGCTGTTTTTGTGGGCTTTGAGGTCCAGCATCTCAGCCGTTCTGGGTATTATAAGATACAGTGAGCACAGAACTGGACAAATCAAGGGGCGGGCAGACGATTTAAGGCGGTTCCTCAAGAATACTTAACGATATTTAGGAAAAATCGAGGTTCCACGGTCGGTACGGATAAGGTACGTGTTTGTGGGTTTCAAAGTCCAGCATCTCAGGCGTTCTGAGTAGAAACACATTCAGTTAGCTCATAACTCGACAAATAAGAAGGCTGGATGCTGACTTGAGAGAGTTCCTGAAGGAAACTTAGCACAATGTGTCAAAAATCGATTTTCAACCATGACCACTAATATGCTATATTTTTGTGGGTCTCTACGTCCAGCATCTCAGGCGTTCTGGGTAAAATTAGATAGAATGAACACAGATCTAGATAAATCAAGAGGCGGGAAGCCTAATTGAGAAAGTTCCTTAAGAATACTTTGCTAAATTTGAGAAAAATCGAGGTTATAGGGTCGGTAGTGACAAGCTACGTGTTTGTGGGTTTAAAAGTTCAGCATCTCAGGCGTTCTGGGTAGAAACATATTGAGTAAGCTCATAGCACGATAGAAAAGTAGGCTGGATGCTGATTTTAGAGAGTTCATGAAGAAAACTTAGCAAAATTTGTGAAAAATTGGTTTTCTAAGATGGTTACTGATATGCTGTTTTTGTGGGCTTTGAGGTCCAGCATCTCAGCCGTTCTGGGTATTATAAGATACAGTGAGCACAGAACTGGACAAATCAAGGGGCGGGCAGACGATTTAAGGCGGTTCCTCAAGAATACTTAACGATATTTAGGAACAATAGAGGTTCCACGGTCGGTACGGATAAGGTACGTGTTTGTGGGTTTCAAAGTCCAGCATCTCAGGCGTTCTGAGTAGAAACACATTCAGTTAGCTCATAACTCGACAAATAAGAAAGCTGGATGCTGACTTGAGAGAGTTCCTGAAGGAAACTTAGCACAATGTGTCAAAAATCGATTTTCAACCATGACTACTAATATGCTATATTTTTGTGGGTCTCTACGTCCAGCATCTCAGGCGTTCTGGGTAAAATTAGATAGAATGAACACAGATCTAGATAAATCAAGAGGCGGGAAGCCTTACTGAGAAAGTTCCTTAAGAATACTTTGCTAAATTTGAGAAAAATCGAGGTTCTAGGGTCGGTACTGACAAGCTACGTGTTTGTGGGTTTAAAAGTTCAGCATCTCAGGCATTCTGGGTAGAAACATATTGAGTAAGCTCATAGCACGATAGAAAAGTAGGCTGGATGCTGATTTGAGAGAGTTCATGAAGAAAACTTAGCAAAATTTGTGAAAAATTGGTTTTCTACGATGGTTACTGATATGCTATTTTTGTGGGCTTTGAGGTCCAGCATCTCAGCCGTTCTGGGTATTATAAGATACAGTGAGCACAGAACTGGACAAATCAAGGGGCGGGCAGACGATTTAAGGCGGTTCCTTAAGAATACTTAACGATATTTAGGAAAAATCGAGGTTCCACGGTCGGTACGGATAAGGTACGTGTTTGTGGGTTTCAAAGTACAGCATCTCAGGCGTTCTGAGTAGAAACACATTCAGTTAGCTCATAACTCGACAAATAAGAAGGCTGGATGCTGACTTGAGAGAGTTCCTGAAGGAAACTTAGCACAATGTGTCAAAAATCGATTTTCGACCATGACCACTAATATGCTATATTTTTGTGGGTCTCTACGTCCAGCATCTCAGGCGTTCTGGGTAAAATTAGATAGAATGAACACAGATCTAGATAAATCAAGAGGCGGGAAGCCTAATTGAGAAAGTTCCTTAAGAATACTTTGCTAAATTTGAGAAAAATCGAGGTTCTAGGGTCGGTACTGACAAGCTACGTGTTTGTGGGTTTAAAAGTTCAGCATCTCAGGCGTTCTGGGTAGAAACATATTGAGTAAGCTCATAGCACGATAGAAAAGTAGGCTGGATGCTGATTTGAGAGAGTTCATGAAGAAAACTTAGCAAAATTCTTAAAAAATTGGTTTTCTACGATGGTTACTGATATGCTATGTTTTTGTGGGCTTTGCGGTCCAGCATCTCAGCCGTTCTGGGTATTATAAGATACAGTGAGCACAGAACTGGACAAATCAAGGGGCGGGCAGACGATTTAAGGCGGTTCCTTAAGAATACTTAACGATATTTAGGAAAAATCGAGGTTCCACGGTCGGTACTGATAAGGTACGTGTTTGTGGGTTTCCATGTCCAGCATCTCAAGCGTTCTGGGAGAAATAAGATACAATGAACACAGATCTAGATAAATCAAGAGGCGGGAAGCCTAATTGAGAAAGTTCCTTAAGAATACTTAGCTAAATTTGTGAAAAATCGAGGTTCTAGGGTCGGTACTGACAAGCTACGTATTTGTGGGTTTAAAAGTTCAGCATCTCAGGCGTTCTGGGTAGAAACATATTGAGTAAGCTCATAACACGATAGAAAAGTAGGCTGGATGCTGATTTGAGAGAGTTCATGAAGAAAACTTAGCAAAATTTGTGAAAAATTGGTTTTCTAAGATGGTTACTGATATGCTGTTTTTGTGGGCTTTGAGGTACAGCATCTCAGCCGTTCTGGGTATTATAAGATACAGTGAGTACAGAACTGGACAAATCAAGGGGCGGGCAGACGATTTAAGGCAGTTCCTTACGAATACTTAACGATATTTAGGAAAAATCGAGGTTCCACGGTCGGTACTGATAAGGTACGTGTTTGTGGGTTTCAAAGTCCAGCATCTCAGGCGTTCTGAGTAGAAACACATTCAGTTAGCTCATAACTCGACAAATAAGAAGGCTGGATGCTGACTTGAGAGAGTTCCTGAAGGAAACTTAGCACAATGTGTCAAAAATCTATTTTCAACCATGACTACTAATATGCTATATTTTTGTGGGTCTCTACGTCCAGCATCTCAGGCGTTCTGTGTAAAATTAGATAGAATGAAGACAAATCTAGATAAATCAAGAGGCGGGAAGCCTAATTGAGAATGTTTCTTAATAATACTTAGCAAACTTTGAGAAAAATCGAGGATCTACGGTCGGTACCGATAAACTACGAGTTTGTGGATTTCAAAGTGCAGCATCTCAGGCGTTCTGGGTATTATAAGATACAGTGAACACACGACTGAACAAATCAAGGGGCGAGAAGCCGATTTAAGCCAGTTCCTTTAAAATACTGAACTAAATTTGAGAAAAATCGAGGTTCTACGGTCGGTATTGATAACCTGCGAGTTTGTGGGTTTCTAGATCCAGCATCTCAAGCGTTCTGGGTAGAAACACATTGCATGAGCTCATAACATGACAGATAAGGAGGCTAGATGTTGATTTGAGGAAGTTCCTAACGAAAACTTTGCAGAATTTGTGTAAAACCGATTTTCTATGATGGTTACTGATTTTGCTATGTTTTTGTGGGCTTTGATGTCCAGCATCTCAAGCGTTCTGGTTATTATAAGATACAGGGAGCACAGGACTGGACAAATCAAGGAGCGGGAAGCCGATTGACGCCACTGCCTTAAAAATACTTAACTAAATTTGAGACAAATTGAGGCTCTACCGTCGGTGCCTACTGATAAGCTACGTGTTTGTGGGTTTCAAAGTCCATCATCTCAGGCGTTCTGAGTAGAAACACATTCAGTTAGCTCATTACTCGACAAATAAGAAGGCTGGCTGCTGATTTGAGAGAGTTCCTGAAGGAAACTTAGTAAAATTTGACATAAATCGATTTTAGACGATGACTACTAATATACTATGTTTTTTTGGGCTACTATGTCCAGCATCTCAAGAGTTCTGGGTATTATAAGATACAGTGATCACACGACTGGACAAATCAAAGGACGAGAAGCCGATTTAAGCCAGTTCTTTTAAAACACTTTGTTAGCGCCTCTTTCGCCAAGAAGTGGCTGGTTTTATTTTTCTTGTCAAAAGGAACGTGTTGACATATATGTATTGATTTTTCTATTGTCATTCAACTATATTGGATTAAAATGTTTGTCTAAGATTTTCAATGTTTAATTCATGTATTAACATGATAGTTTGGTCCATACGACCAGGATACAAGCGACCTATGGATAACTAAACAAAGTTAAGTAATATTTCAAAAGCGAATCGAATATAATCTACGTGAATAATTCCTTAAACGTATCCTCATACAAAGTCTACGGGCATCACGGCAACAATCATTGCCGCGTCGGCAACAACGGATACGACGTGCAAGCAGTGCCTACTCGCCGCCTGGTGCAGGAGCTACGTAAAGGAAACAAGACGCAACGGCAAAACGCAATTTCTAATCGTCAATTTATCATTCGACAGAGTACCCATCTTCGGCCTATACAAGTATACGCCCAAATCAATACAAATGTGACCGAGAATTCCTGGACCATCGATTGTTTGCTGGTACATGAGCTGCCAGTTGGTCGAGGGAGTTCTGCGGTGGGGTTGGTGTACGGCTGAAAGAAAGTGAGTCTATTCCATATCATTCGTTCGTTCTGAATTACACGACTTCAATTTCAATTACAAAATTCGCATATTTGTTCGATTTCGAAATTACGTAAATTTAATTTTAAATAAATTTTGAATTTGATTTTTCGAATGTCACTTTTGTTTTAAACTTCAAATTCAATTATTGATTTTGCTAAATAATGTCAAATTCAAACTTAAAAATGGTAAACAAAGATGAATTTACTAAATTAATTCGGAAGCGTGGTTCTATTAAGGCGAGACTTACCATTTTTCATAAGAATGTTTCTAAATATCCTTCGGGAACTCCGCTACCCGATGCGGAATGCCAGGAATTGGAGCTTAGGGTTGATAAAATGGAAACATTATCGCTAGAATTTGACGAGGTCCAATTGGAAATTGAATGTTTATGCGAGGATCCCGACGAGCAATATATCGAACGAGAAGTTTTTGAATCTACATATCTAAACGCAATGGTACAAGCTAAAGACTTATTAAAGTGCACTAGGCGTGCACGGCCAGGCTCCCTCGATGGTAGCCAGGGTAGTCAGTTCCAGTCTGTGATGAAATGCAATCAGGGAGACAATAGGGGCTCTGACGTTCATCATAGCGGTTCTTCTAATGGTAGGCCGTATCAAATTCGTCTTCCAACGATAACACTTCCAAAATTTGACGGAAACTTTCAAAACTGGCTACACTTTAGAGATACATTCTGCTCTTTGGTGCACAACAATGATTCGCTAGATGCTATAAGTAAATTTCACTATTTACGAGCCAGTTTGGAAAGTAGTGCGTTAAATTTAATAAGCTCACTTGAGCTCACAACGAGCAACTACCCTATTGCATGGGATATGCTTATCGATCGTTTTGACAACAATAGGCTATTAATTAATAATTACGTCAAATCGCTGTTCGACGCCAAGCAACCGCGTGAGACATCAAAGGATTTACGCGAGTTTCTGGACATGTTTAACAAGAACCTTCGCTCTCTTAAAGCAATGGGAGAGGCGACTGAAGGATGGGACACACTCCTCGTTCACATAGTAACCACCAAGCTGGACCAATGCACCTTAAAGGAATGGGAAACCCATCGAAGCTCTATCGAAAAAGTAGACTATGCTGCGCTCAACACATTCTTAAAGAACCGAGCAGATCTTCTCGAGAGTTTGGAAGGGCACAACAAGCTAAAGCCGTCTATCTCATCAAGACCTCATGTGAACCGGGGATTAGTAACTGTCAGTAACTCGCCGACGAAGTGGAAGTGTGTGGTATGCAACGGAGACCACACAATATATCATTGCGTCGACTTTCTCAAAGAAGCGATTCCTAAGCGAAGAGAAATAGTCACCAAGGTGAAGGCTTGTCACAACTGTCTTCGAGTTGGCCACACTGTCTATAACTGCAGGCATTCAAGCTGTCGAGTATGCGGCAAGAGACACAACTCGCTGCTGCATTCCAAGGACGACGAAACGCCGTACAAGCAGGAGCCCATTGCTGACTCCAAGGTTATTACAACTACTGCAAGAACCTCTCACCAGGTGCTACTATCAACAGCATGTGTCAAAATATTTGACAGCCAAGGCAATGCGCATATCGTTCGTGCTCTACTTGACTGTGGTAGCACGTCATGTTTCATCACCGAAAAGCTGGCGAAGGTGCTACAGCCGAAGATGTTAGCTGTCAACACAACTGTCATCGGATTGAACAATCGTCCATCGTCAATTGTCAACAAGTGTGATCTTCATCTAGAAGCTATCAATGGGGCATTTGAAGCGACAGTTGAATGTTATGTCATTCCTTACATAACAGAGCCTCTCCCCGCGTACAAGATGAACATTCAGGATATCCAGATTCCGTACAGCATCTATCTAGCTGACCCTGAGTTCGCAACGCCAGGAGACATCGACCTTCTACTTGGAGCTGACATTTTCTGGGATTTAATCCAAACAAAGCGGATTCACCTAGGCAAGGATCAACCAGTCCTGCAAGAGACGAAGTTGGGATGGGTGGTTTCAGGGAGCGTTCCTGCAGCTTCAAGGATACGATGTCACTTTGCCTCAACAATACTCGAAGAAGTAGCGGAAGTTAAACCCTGGTCCAAGGAAGAGCACATCTGCGAAAGGATGGATACCACAGAGCGCCTTTCAGACGGAAGATTTCTCGTACAAGTGCCATTGAAACAAGATGTAGATTCACTTGGAGATTATTTCTCAATGGCTGAAAGGAGGTTTCTGTCACTGGAAAGAAGATCAAACAATGAGACAGTTCTTGCAAATCTATCCGATGTGGCAGCAACTTGTAAATACACCTTCAACGAATCTCCTGTATCTAAGACGTTGGGTTTATTATGGAACAGTGAAGCTGACACTTACAGTTATAAATTACATGTTTCTACAAACGAAAAACATGTTACAAAACGAACGATTCTGACAACGTTCTCACAGATATTCGATCTATTGGGTTTAGTGTCACCTACGGTCATACAAACCAAGGTTCTACTGCAACGATTATGGCTTCAGAAGTTGGACTGGGACACCGCAGTACCAAATCAAATGGCAAGTGACTGGAACGAAATCGTTGAGACACTAAACTACCTCAATCCCCTAGATATTCCTAGACATCTTGGACTAGTGAAGCAGCAACAGCAAGTCGAAATTAATATCTTTTGCAATGCATCCGAGTTGGCGTATGGCGTTTGTGCATACGCTAGATCCATAGATTCAAATGATACAGTCCACTCTCATTTACTATCTGCAAAAGCCAAGGTATCACCACTCAAGTCCACAACGTTGCCGCGACTCGAATTATGCGGTGCGTTGGTAGCGGCTCGACTTTGTCAGAAGATCAAACAATCGCTAATACTTACCATTGACAAATTCGTATTTTGGTGCGACTCTTCTATTTTTCTTGGCTCGCTAGGAACTGAACCAAATAACTTGAAGACATTTGTGCAAAATCGGGTATCAAAGGAACAAGAAGCTACTGCTCCGTTTACATGGAGGTATGTTGCAAGTGAAGCAAACCCGGCCGACGTCCTCTCTCGAGGTATAAAAGCTGATGCCATTCAAAAACACGAATTGTGGTGGCACGGACCCTCGTTTCTAATGTCAGAAGAACGGATGTGGCCTACGCATCAGTGCATCGACCCTGTTCAATTACCCGAACAACGAGTTGTCTCAAATGTTGTCGCACAGCCTCAAGACGATGTCATCGATACTATACTCAATCGATGCTCTACGTCGACAAAAATGAAGCGAGTATTGGCATATGTCTTGCGCTTTATTGGCTATGCTAAGGTTGGTTCTCCAGGGCAATGCGTCAAGGGAAGGTTGCAACCTTTCTTATGTTCTATGGAACTCGTTCGTATACGAGGTAGATCATCTCAATGTAACGCAAGTTTTGATGTCAAGCAACCTATAATGTTACCAAAACGTGACATTATAACTACAAAGGTATTTGAAGATCAGCATGTCAAATTAATGCATGCAGGTTCTCAATTATTATTAGATAGTGAACGTCAAAGGTATTGACCAATCGGGGGTAGAGATTTAGCTAGAGCTTGGTATATATTCACAAATATGTCACATACACACAGAGTTGAAGAACAGTGACTGGAATTGACTACGCAGGTCAAATCATGATTAGTATCTAGCAAGAAGGGGCATGGCTAAATATATCAAAGTTTACATATGCGTGTCTGTTTGTTTCGCCACCAAGGCAATCCACATAGAGTTACTTAGCTACGGATATGACGAGTGCTACGTATTCTAACGCTCAAACGATTTATTGCTCGTCGTGGAATGCCTTCGCACATTTATTGCGACAATCGGTTCAATTTTGTTGATGGTTGGAACGAGATTAAAACTAAATTACCGGATACCTTTTCGAATGACGGCATCCAGTTTCATTTTACGTCTACCTATGCTCCCAATTTCGGTGATCTTTGGAAATAAGGGATCAAGTCTACCAAGAACCCCATAAAACGCGGATTAACTCATCTCACGTATAAAGAGTTAACTTATGTCAAATACAAGCTATTCTAAATTCGCGTTCATTTACACCATTATCATCATCGCCAAAAGATTTGTCACCCCTCACTCCGGGTCACTTTCTCATTTGTCGTCCACTGACCGCACTGCCGGAGCCTACTTGCCCAGCTGGTAATGCTGTACAGAGATACCAACGAATAGAACAGTTACGACAGCACTTTTGGCGCCGCTGGAGTATTGAATACCTGTCTCAACTGCAACAGAGATCCAAATGGAATAAAAAAGTCCCTCTATAGACATTGGCGGACTATTCATAATCAAGGAGGACTTCCTCCCTCCACTCAAATGGAAAATGGGAAGAATTACTGCTTTACATCCTGGCCGAGATGGTGTCATCCGAGTAGTGGATATTTTCACTGGTTCCGGTACAAGCAGGCGACCTGTTACGAAGATATGTCCGCTGCCCAGTTGTTGAAGCCATGAGCTTCAAGGGGGCCGGCATGTTAGCGCCTCTTTCGCCAAGAAGTGGCTGGTTTTATTTTTCTTGTCAAAAGGAACGTGTTGACATATATGTATTGATTTTTCTATTGTCATTCAACTATATTGGATTAAAATGTTTGTCTAAGATTTTCAATGTTTAATTCATGTATTAACACACTTAGCTAAATATGAGAAAAATCGAGGTTCTACGGTCGGTATTGATAACCGGCGAATTTGTGGGTTTCTAGGTCCAGCATCTCAAGCGTTCTGGGTAGAAACACATTGCATGAGCTCATAACATGACAGACAAGGAGGCTAGATGTTGATTTGAGGAAGTTCCTAACGAAAACTGCAGAATTTGTGTAATACCGATTTTCTATGATGGTTACTGATTTGCTATGTTTTTGTGGGCTTTGAGGTCCGCATCTCAAGCGTTCTGATTATTATAAGATGCAAGGAGCACAGGACTGGACAAATCAAGGTGCCGGAAGCCGATTGAAGACACTGCCTTAAAAATACTTAACTAAATTTGAGACAAATTGAGGCTCTACCGTCGGTACCTACTGATAAGCTACGTGTTTGTGGGTTTCAAAGTCCAGCATCTCAGGCGTTCTGAGTAGAAACACATTCAGTTAGCTCATTACTAGACACATAAGAAGGCTGGCTGCTGATTTGAGAGAATTCCCGGAGGAAACTTAGTAAAATTTGTCATAAATCGATTTTAGACGATGACCACTAATATACTATGTTTTTTGGGCTACTATGTCCAGCATCTCATGCGTTCTGGGTATTATAAGATACAGTGAGCACAGGACTGGACAAATCAAGGGGCTAGAAGCCGATTTAAGATTCTAGGGCCAGCATCTCAAGCATTCTGGGTAGAAACACATTGCATGAGCTCATAACATAACAGATAAGGTGGCTGGATGCTGATTAGAGAAAGTTCCTAATGAAAACTTAGCAGAATTTGCGAAAAATTTATTTTCTACAATGGTTACTGATATGCTATGTTTTTGTGGACTTTGAGGTCCAGCATCTCAGGCGTTCTGGGTGTAATTAGATACATTGAGCACAAAACTATACAAATCAAGACGTAAGAAGCCGATTTGAGAGTGTTCCTGGAGAATACTAAGCGTAATATGAGAATAATCGATTTTCTGCGATTACTAAGGATATGCTATGTTTTCGTGGGCGTTCAGGTCCAGCATCTCAGGCGTTATGGGTAGCAACTCATACAGTGAGCACATAACTTGATAAACAAGCAGGCTGTATGCTGATTTCAGAAAGTTACTAAAGAAAACTTAGCAGAATTTTTGAAAAATCGATTTTATGCTAAGTTTACTGATATACTGTATTTTTAAGGGCTTTGAGGTCCAGCATCTCAGGCGTTCTGTATATAATTAGATACATTTATCACAGATCTAGACAAATCAAGAGACGGAAAGCCGAATTGAGAAAGTTCCTTTAGAATACTTAGCAAAATTTGAGAAAAATCGAGGTTCTGCGGTCGGTACTGATAAGCTACGTGTTTGTCGGTTTCAAAGTCCAGCATCTCAAGCATTCTGGGTATAAACACATTGGATGAGTTCATAACATAACATATAAGGTGGATGGATGCTAATTAGAGAAAGTTCCTAATGAAAACTTAGCAGAATTTGCGAAAAATTGATTTTCTACGATGGTTACTGATATGCTATGTTTTTATGGACTTTGAGGTCCAGCATCTCAGGCGTTCTGGGTGTAATTAGATACATTGAGCACAAAACTATACAAATCAAGACGTAAGAAGCCGATTTGAGAGTGTTCCAGGAGAATACCAAGCGTAATATGAGAATAATCGATTTTCTGCGATTACTAAGGATATGCTATGTTTTCGTGGGCGTTCAGGTCCAGCATCTCAGGCGTTATGGGTAGCAACTCATACAGTGAGCACATAACTTGATAAACAAGCAGGCTGTATGCTGATTTCAGAAAGTTACTAAAGAAAACTTAGCAGAATTTTTGAAAAATCGATTTTATGCTAAGTTTACTGATATACTGTGTTTTTAATGGCTTTGAGGTCCAGCATCTCAGGCATTCTGTGTATAATTAGATACATTTATCACAGATCTAGACAAATCAAGAGGCGGAAAGCCGAATTGAGAAAGTTCCTTTAGAATACTTAGCAAAATTTGAGAAAAATCGAGGTTCTGCGGTCGGTACTGATAAGCTACGTGTTTGTCGGTTTCAAAGTCCAGCATCTCAAGCATTCTGGGTATCAACATATTGGATGAGTTCATAACATAACAGATAAGGTGGCTGGATGCTGATTAGAGAAAGTTCCTAATGAAAATGATGAGAGAGTTCATGAAGAAAACAGCAAAATTAGTGAAAAATTGGTTTTCTAAGATGGTTACTGATATGGTGTTTTTGTGGACTTTGAGGTCCAGCATCTCAGGCGGTCTGGGTGTAATTAGATACATTGAGCACAAAACTATACAAATCAAGACGTAAGAAGCCGATTTGAGTGTTCCTGGAGAATACTAAGCGTAATATGAGAATAATCGTTTTTCTGCGATTACTAAGGATATGCTATGTTTTCGTGGGCGTTCAGGTCCAGCATCTCAGGTGTTCTGGGTATTATAAGATACAGTGAGCATAGGACTGGACAAATCAAGGGGCGAGAAGCCGATTGACGCCAGTTCCTTAAGAATACTTAGCTAAATATGAGACAAATCGGGGTGCTACGGTCGGTGCCGATAAACTACGTGTTTGTGGATTTCAAAGTCCAGCATCTCAGGCGTTCTGAGTAGAAACACATTCAGTTAGCTCATAACTCGACAAATAAGAAGGCTGGATGCTGATTTCAGAGAGTTCCTGAAGAAAACTTAGCAAAATTTGTCAAAAACGGATTTTCGACCATGACTACTAATATGCTATATTTTTGTGGGTGGCTACGTCCAGCATCTCAGGCGTTCTGGGTAAAATTAGATACAATGAACATAGATCTAGATAAATCAAGAGGCGGGTAGCGTAATTGAGAAAGTTCCTTAATAATACTTAGCAAAATTAGAGAAAAATCGAGGTTCTACGGTCGGTACCGATAAACTACGTGTTTGTGGGATTCAAAGTTCAGCATCTCAGGCGTTCTGAGTAGAAACACATTCAGTTAGCTCATAACTCCACAAATAAGAAAACATGCAATCCATTTTGGACGATGACTACTAATATGCTATATTTTTTTTGGGATTGAAATCGATTTTAGACGATGACTAAATAGGCTGTATTTTTTATGTGTTACAAACACAGCATATCAGTAACCGTAGTAGAAAATCGGTTTTTCACTAATTCTGCTAAGTTTTCTTTAGGAACTTTCTCAAATCAGCATACAGCCTCTTTATTTTTCGAGTTATGGCCTCACTATATGTGTTGCTACCCAGAACGCCTAAGATGCTGGACTTGAACGCCCACGAAAACATAGCATATCCTTAGTAATCGCAGAAAAACGATTATTCTCACATTAGGCTCAGTATTCTTCAGGAACTCTTTTAAATCGGCTTCTTGTGTCTTGATTTGTCTAGTTTTGTGCTCATTGTATGGAATTATATTCAGAACGCCTGAGATGCTGGACCTAGAACCCCGCAAACAACTATCTTATCGGTACCGACCTTAGAACATCAATTTTTCTCAAATTTCGGCAAGTGTTCTTAAGGAACTCTGTCAGATCGGCTTCCTACGTCTTGATTTGTCCAGTTCTGTGCTTGTTGTATCAAATTATATTCAGAACACCTGAGATGCAGGACCTGGAAGCCCCCGAAAACATAGGATATCCGCAGTAAAGCAAGCCGTAGGAGATCGATTTTTTTATACTACGCTCAGCATCCTAAAGAAACTTTCTCAAATCGGTCTCTAGCCTCTTGGTTTGTAGAATTCGGTCCTCACCGTATGTGTTCCTACCCAGAACGTCTGAGATGTTGGACCTCAAAGTCCACAAAAACATTGCATATCAGTAACCTTCGTAGAAAATCGATTTTTCTGAAATTCTGCTTAGTTTTCTTTAGGAACTCTCTCAAATCAGCATCCAGCTTCCTCATTTGCCAAGCTATGCGCTCAATGTATGTGTTTCTACTCAGAAGGCCTGAGATGCTGGACTTTGAAGCCCACAAACACGTAGCTCATCAGTACCGACCGTAGAACCTCGATTTTTTCAAATTTAGCTAAGTATTTTAAAGAAACTGGCTTAAATCGGCTTCTCGCCCTTTGATTTATCCAGGCATGTGTTCGCTGTATCTTATAATATCCAGAACGCCTGAGATGCTGGACCTCAAAGCCCTTAAAAACACAGCATATCAGTAACCTTCGTAGAAAATCGATTTTTCACAAAGTCCGCTAAGTTTTCTTTAGGAACTTTTTGAAATCAGCAAACAGCCTCCTTATTTGTCAAGTTATGTGCTCCCTGTATGTGTTTCTACCCAGAATACCTGAGATGCTGGACCTGAACGCCCTCGAAAACATAGAATTTTCCTCGTAATTGCAGAGAATCGATTATTCTCACATTACGCTAAGTAATCGTCAGGAACTCTCTCAAATCAGCTTCCAGCCTCCTTTAGCTGTTCAGTTTTGCGTTCATTATTTGTGTTTCTACCCAGAACGCCTGAGATGTTGGACCTGAAAACCCACTAACACACAGTATATCAGTAACCTTCGTAGAAAATAGCTTTTTCACAAATTCTGCTACTTTTTTGTTAGGAACTTTCTCTAATCAGCATCCAGCCACCTAATCTGTCGTGTTATGAACTTATCCAATGTGTTTCTTCCCATAACGCTTGAGATGCTGGACTTTGAAACCCACAAACACGTAGTTTATCAGTACCGACCGTAGTACCTCGATATTTCTCAAATTTTGCTAAGTATTCTTAAGGAACATTCTCAATTCGGCTTGGCGCCTCTTAATTTATCTAGATCTGTGATAAATGTATCTAATTATACCTAGAACGCCTGAGATGCTGGACCTCAAAGCCCTTAAAAACACAGCATATCAGTAACTTTCGTAGAAAATCGATTTTTCACAAATTCTGCTACTTTTTTGTTAGGAACTTTCTCTAATCAGCATCCAGCCACCTAATCTGTCGTGTTATAAACTTATCCAATGTGTTTCTACCCATAACGCTTGAGATGCTGGACTTTGAAACCCACAAACACGTAGTTTATCAGTACCGACCGTAGTACCTCGATTTTTCTCAAATTTTGCTAAGTATTCTTAAGGAACTTTCTCAATTCGGCTTCGCGCCTCTTGATTTATCTAGATCTGTGATAAATGTACCTAATTATACCTAGAACGCCTGAGATGCTGGACCTCAAAGCCCTTAAAAACACAGCATATCAGTAACCTTCGTAGAAAATCGATTTTTCACAAAGTCCGCTAAGTTTTCTTTAGGAACTCTCTGAAATCAGCATACAGCCTCCTTATTTGTCAAGTTATGTGCTCCCTGTATGTGTTTCTACCCAGAACACCTGAGATGCTGGACCTGAACGCCCTCGAAAACATAGAATTTTCCTAGTAATTCCAGAGAATCGATTATTCTCACATTACGCTAAGTAATCGTCAGGAACTCTCTCAAATCAGCTTCCAGCCTCCTTATCTGTTCAGTTTTGCGTTCATTATTTGTGTTTCTACCCAGAACGCCTGAGATGCTGGACTTTGAAACCCACAAACACGTAGTTTATCAGTACCGACAGTAGTACCTCGATTTTTCTCAAATTTTGCTAAGTATTCTTAAGGAACTTTCTCAATTCGGCTTGGCGCCTCTTGATTTATCTACATCTGTGATAAATGTATCTAATTATTCCTAGAACGCCTGAGATGCTGGACCTCAAAGCTCTTAAAAACACAGCATATCAGTAACCTTCGTAGAAAATCGATTTTTCACAAAGTCCGCTAAGTTTTCTTTAGGAACTTTCTGAAATCAGCATACAGCCTCCTTATTTGTCAAGTTATGTGCTCCCTGTATATGTTTCTACCCAGAACACCTGAGATGCTGGACCTGAACGCCCTCGAAAACATAGAATTTTCCTCGTAATTGCAGAGAATCGATTATTCTCACATTACGCTAAGTAATCGTCAGGAACTCTCTCAAATCAGCTTCCAGCCTCCTTATCTGTTCAGTTTTGCGTTCATTATTTGTGTTTCTACCCAGAACGCCTGAGATGCTGGACCTGAAAGCCCACTAACACATAGTATATCAGTAACCTTCGTAGCAAATCGATTTTTCACAAATTCTGCTACGTTTTTGTTAGGAACTTTCTCTAATCAGCATCCAGCCACCTAATCTGTCGTGTTATCAACTTATCCAATGTGTTTCTACCCATAACGCTTGAGATGCTGGACTTTGAAACCCACAAACACGTAGTTTATCAGTACCGACCGTAGTACCTCGATTTTTCTCAACTTTTGCTAAGTATTCTTAAGGAACTTTCTCAATTCGGCTTGGCGCCTCTTGATTTATCTAGATCTGTGATAAATGTATCTAATTATACCTAGAACGCCTGAGATGCTGGACCTCAAAGCCCTTAAAAACACAGCATATTAGTAAGCTTCGTAGAAAATCGATTTTTCACAAAGTCCGCTAAGTTTTCTTTAGGAACTCTCTGAAATCAGCATACAGCCTCCTTATTTGACAAGTTATGTGCTCCCTGTATGTGTTTCTACCCAGAACACCTGAGATGCTGGACCTAAAAGCCCACGAACACATAGTATATCAGTAACCTTCGTAGCAAATCGATTTTTCACAAATTCTGCTACGTTTTTGTTAGGAACTTTCTCTAATCAGCATCCAGCCACCTAATCTGTCGTGTTATCAACTTATCCAATGTGTTTCTACCCATAACGCTTGAGATGCTGGACTTTGAAACCCACAAACACGTAGTTTATCAATACCGACCGTAGTACCTCGATTTTTCTCAACTTTTGCTAAGTATTCTTAAGGAACTTTCTCAATTCGGCTTGGCGCCTCTTGATTTATCTAGATCTGTGATAAATGTATCTAATTATACCTAGAACGCCTGAGATGCTGGACCTCAAAGCCCTTAAAAACACAGCATATTAGTAAGCTTCGTAGAAAATCGATTTTTCACAAAGTCCGCTAAGTTTTCTTTAGGAACTCTCTGAAATCAGCATACAGCCTCCTTATTTGACAAGTTATGTGCTCCCTGTATGTGTTTCTACCCAGAACACCTGAGATGCTGGACCTGAACGCCCTCGAAATCATAGAATTTTCCTAGTAATTGCAGAGAATCGATTATTCTCACATTACGCTAAGTAATCGTCAGGAACTCTCTCAAATCAGCTTCCAGCCTCCTTATCTGTTCAGTTTTGCGTTCATTATTTGTGTTTCTACCCAGAACGCCTGAGATGCTGGACTTTGAAACCCACAAACACGTAGTTTATCAGTACCGACAGTAGTACCTCGATTTTTCTCAAATTTTGCTAAGTATTCTTAAGGAACTTTCTCAATTCGGCTTGGCGCCTCTTGATTTATCTACATCTGTGATAAATCTAATTATTCCTAGAACGCCTGAGATGCTGGACCTCAAAGCTCTTAAAAACACAGCATATCAGTAACCTTCGTAGAAAATCGATTTTTCACAAAGTCCGCTAAGTTTTCTTTAGGAACTTTCTGAAATCAGCATACAGCCTCCTTATTTGTCAAGTTATGTGTTCCCTGTATATGTTTCTACCCAGAACACCTGAGATGCTGGACCTGAACGCCCTCGAAAACATAGAATTTTCCTCGTAATTGCAGAGAATCGATTATTCTCACATTACGCTAAGTAATCGTCAGGAACTCTCTCAAATCAGCTTCCAGCCTCCTTTAGCTGTTCAGTTTTGCGTTCATTATTTGTGTTTCTACCCAGAACGCCTGAGATGTTGGACCTGAAAACCCACTAACACACAGTATATCAGTAACCTTCGTAGAAAATAGCTTTTTCACAAATTCTGCTACTTTTTTGTTAGGAACTTTGTATCCTAAAGAAACTCTCTCAAATCGGCCTCTAGCCTCTTGGTTTGTAGAATTCGGTCCTCACTGTATGTGTTTCTACCCAGAACGTCTGAGATGCTGGACCTCAAAGTACACAAAAACATTGCATATTAGTAACCTTCGTAGAAAATCGATTTTTCTGGTATTCTGCTAAGTTTTCTTGAGGAACTTTCTCAAATCAGCATACAGCCACCTTATTTGTCAAGCTATGTGCTGACTGTATGTGTTCCTGCCCAGAACACCTGAGATGCTGGACCTGGAAGCCCACGAAAAAATAGGATATCCGCAGTAATCGTATGAAATCGATTTTTTCCACACTACGCTCATTATTTTAAAGGAACTCTCTCAAATCGGCCTCTAGCCACTTGGTTCATAGAATCGGTGCTCACCGTATGTGTTGCTACCCAGAACGCCTGAGATGCTGGACCTCAACGCCCTCGAAAACATAGAAAATTCCTAGTAATTGCAGAAAACATTATTCTCACATTACGCTCAGTATTCTTTAGGAACTCTCTCAAATCAGCATCTAGCTTCCTCATTTGCCAAGCTATGCGCTCAATGTATGTGTTTCTACTCAGAAGGCCTGAGATGCTGGACTTTGAAACCCACAAACACGTAGCTCATCAGTACCGACCGTAGAACCTCGATATTTTTCAAATTTAGCTAAGTATTTTAAAGAAACTGGCTTAAATCGGCTTCTCGCCCTTTGATTTATCCAGTCATGTGCTCGCTGTATCTTATAATATCCAGAACGCCTGAGATGCTGGATGCTGGACATATTAGCACATAAAAAATACAGCCATATTAGTAGTCATCGTCCAAAATGGATTGCATGTTTTCTTATTTGTGGAGTTATGAACTAACTGAATGTGTTTCTACTCAGAACCCTGAGATGCTGAACTTTGAAACCCACAAACACGTAGTTGATCGGTACCGACCGTAGAACCTCGATTTTTCTCTAATTTTGCTAAGTATTATTAAAGAACTTTCTCAATTAGGCTACCCGCCTCTTGATTTATCTAGATATATGTTCATTGTATCTAATTTTACCCAGAACACCTGAGATGCTGGACGTAGACACCCCCAAAAATATAGCATATTAGTAGTCATGGTCGAAAATCCATTTTTGACAAATTTTGCTAAGTTTTCTTCAGGAACTCTCTGAAATCAGCATCCAGCCTTCTTATTTGTCGAGTTATGAGCTAACTGAATGTGTTTCTCAGAACGCCTGAGATGCTGGACTTTGAAATCCACAAACACGTAGTTTATCGGCATCGACCGTAGCACCCCGATTTGTCTCATATTTAGCTAAGTATTCTTAAGGAACTGCCTTCAATCGGCTTCCCGCTCCTGGATTTGTCCAGTCCTGTGCTCACTGTATCTTATAATACCCAGAACGCCTGAGATGCTGGACCTCAAAGCCCACAAAAACATAGCATATCAGTGACTATCGTAGAAAATCGGTTTTTCACAAATTCTGCAAAGTTCTCGTAAAGAACTTTCTTAAATCAGCATCTAGCCTCCTTATGTGTCATATTATGAGCTCATGTAATGTGTTTCTACCCAGAACGCTTGAGATACTGGACTTAGAAACCCACAAACTCGCAGGTTATCAATACCGACCGCAGAACCTCGATTTTTCTCAAATTTAGCTAAGTATTATTAAGAAACATTCTCAATTAGGCTTCCCGCCTCTTGATTTATCTAGATCTATGTACATTCTATCTAATTTTACGCAGAACGCCTGAGATGCTGGACGTAGAGACCCACAAAAATATAGCATATTAGTAGTCATGGTCGAAAATCGATTTTTGACACATTGTGCTAAGTTTCCTTCAGGAACTCTCTTAAGTCAGCATCCAGCCTTCTTATTTGTCGAGTTATGAGCTAACTGAATGTGTTTCTACTCAGAACGCCTGAGATGCTGGACTTTGAAACCCACAAACACGTACCTTATCAGTACCGACCGTGGAACCTCGATTTTTCCTAAATATCGTTAAGTATTCTTAAGGAACCGCCTTAAATCGTCTGCCCGCCCCTTGATTGGTCCAGTTCTGTGCTCACTGTATCTTATAATACCCAGAACGTTTGAGATGCTGGACCTCAAAGCCCACAAAACAGCATAATCAGTAACCATCGTGGAAAACCAATTTTTCACAAATTTTGCTAAGTTTTCTTCATGAACTCTCTCAAATCAGCATCCAGCTTACTTTTCTACCGTGTTATGAGCTTACTCAATATGTTTCTACCCAGAACGCCTGAGATGCTGAACTTTTAAACCCACAAACACGTAGCTTGTCAGTACCGACCCTAGAACCTCGATTTTTCTCAAATTTAGCTTAGTATTCTTAAGGAACTTTCTCAATTAGGCTTCCCGCCTCTTGATTTATCTAGATCTGTGTTCATTGTATCTTATTTTACCCAGAAAGCCTGAGATGCTGGACATGGAAACCCACAAAAATATAGCATATTAGTAATCATGGTCGAAAATCGATTTTTGACAAATTTTGCTAAGTTTCCTTCAGGAACTCTCTCAAATCAGCATCCAGCCTTCTTATTTGTCGAGATATGAGCTAACTGAATGCGTTTCTACCCAGAACGCCTGAGATGCTGGACTTTGAAACCCACCAACACGTAGCTTATCAGTATCGACCGTAGAACCTTGATTTTTCTTAAATATCCGTAAGTTTTCTTAAAGAACTCTCCTAAATCGGCTTCCCGCCCCTTGATTTGTCCAGTTCTATGCTCACTGTATCTTCTTACACCCAAAACGCCTGAGATGCCGCATCTCAAACCTCTGTGAGTCGTCCTATGTATGCTGGTACACTGACAACTACGCTTTCAAATCCGCCATATGTATGAAAAAAAATTTTTTTTGGTTTTTTGCCCAGAACTATTGCCAGGATGCCTGGAAATAGCAGAACTTTCAATCCCAATGCTTATTTTGTGTCTAGGAATCGAGAACGGGTGAGATGCTGGAAGTCAATTTGCGAAGTTAGCATCTCATTTTCAAATTTTCATTTTTTTCGCGAAAATGGGCTGAACTATTAAAAAAAACTATCTAGAACTGTAGAACTATTTGGGATGCTACTAGAACTCGCATCATTTAGTGAGATGCTGGAATTTGATATGCTAAGTTCACACGCACAGTGAGTTGATTTCAAAGAAGAAAATGTCACATATCGATCCCGCCCCGCCAAGTCAGGAAGTCGCCTAAGGCGACTTCATGATTTGTAGTTGCGGAGGCGGTACGATATGAGAAAACTGTCAAATATCAGTGTCAACTGTCAGTCAACTCAGTACTACTTTTTACTGCGCCCCAACATTTAAATGTGTGCTTCCTGACCTGACTGGCGCGGGATGCGCGGAAGCGGGACGATGCGAAGGCAGTACTGGTCCGCTTCTGCGCATAATATTACTACTGCGCAAATGTAATACTGACAGTATTCTGTCAAGTGGGAATCTTTGCGACGTCAGTAAATTTACGTCAAAGAATAAAATGACACATATCGAACTCGCCCCGGCAAGTCAGGATGTCGCCTTAGTTTGTTCGCGCGCGTCTTGTGCCACCCGTGCCATTGTCACTTTCGCGTCTCATCAGCGGCCTGTCATAGTGATTGATTAACATTCAGGCCGCGTAGGTTTTATACTTTTTTATATGGATTTCGTATAGGAACGTGAATTCGGGAAAGCGATAATCGAACGATATAAATGGCATCTGTTCCATTATTATGCCATTACGGCCGCCTTAAGATTTATTATAGCTTACAGTTCAGTTCCAAAATATGTGTACAGCATAGATATTAGAAATAAAAACACGGCCTAGTAAATTTCGTACCCTAGATTATTCACCACAAAAAAAATCTAGGGTACCTCCCCTACATGTAAACTGGTGGTGCAATTTTTTTTTCTTCCAAACCCCATCCCCTTTCAAAAATATTATAATGTTTCTAAGAGCATTTTTTGATTCAAGAAGGCGTGATATTAAGTGTCCCCCCCTGCCAGCTAAACGGTGGCTACTAGGCATGTGAAAAAAATCATGGTAGTAGTATATACGATGAATTTAAAAGGAAAACTATCACAGCTAAGTATACATTATTAGTTAAGGTGGTTCGCTTTCCATACAAAACGTCTTTTGACATTCGCAGGCTAGCGGCGTGATATTTACAAGAAACTTATGTAAAAAACTTTCTTAGATTGGCTTTACATTTGCGCGAAATTCCCCGTTTTCTAGAATAAACTTGTATAATCTAGAATAATTCGAAAAAATTGATGTCACGTGCGTGATACTCACGTGACAAACTAATTTCTCAAATTATTCTAGTTTATACAAGTTTATTCTAGGAAACGGAGAATTTCGCGCAAATGGAAAGCCAATTTATGAATGTTTGTTACTTAAGTTTCTTAAAATATCACTCCGCTAGCCTGCGAATGTCAAAAGACGTTTTGTATCGAAAGCGAACCACCTTAACGAGTAATAGTTGAACTTAAGAAATGTACTTTCGTACAATTTCTATTGATACCTTAGATAATGTTGTTAATTCTGTCAAAAACATAGTAAATATAAGTTCGAAAACTTTTTAGTCCACATAATGTAACGGGTGGACAACTACGGAACCCTACATTGTGCGTGGCCCGACACGCACTTGGCCGGTTTTTAAAGATAATGGGACGGAACGGAACCCTTTGTGCGCGAGTCCGACTCGCACTTGGCCGGTTTTTTCACAAATGCGGTCTGACGTCAGAAACACAACTGCCTGCGCGCGCGCGACTGGTATACGAGAAGGAAACCACGTCCGTGTGAACGACACAACGTAAACACTAGCGCCACTGAGCATCGCATTCGATAAAATCGAATCGAGATTCCCGCATTCCCGTAGTTCTAGACTTCTAGTATAAGTTTTATCGAAACATTAACTAATTCGAATGCGTTTGCGTTTTGTCTCAAAATGTATGAAAACGCTCTCACCGAGTTTGAAATACGCGCGTTCATCGGTTAGCAACAAATGTTACACTCGCTGTTTTAGTTTCCACTAGTGACCACCAGAAGCGCTGTTCACGTTTTCATACCAATTTCATACATTTTGAGACAAAACGCAAACGCGTTCGAATTAGTTAATGTTTCGAAAAAACTTATACTAGAGCTACCGGTGACAAAACTATACGGTATACGGTACAATTTTTTTCTCGAATACGAGTTTTTCCCGCATGGATGCCGTGTGAACGTTTTAATGTGACTGAATTCAGTTGCCACTACGATATTCGATAAAATATCGTATACGGTATGCGGGAAAAATGGCGCCGTGTGAACCACACGCGCTCGTGAAAGTACTGTAGGTGTAGCCGGAGTGACAAAGTCACTGTGATTTTTTAACGGTGCTCGAAAAGTATCACCTTTTCCCATGTTTAGACATAATCACGATATAGACAGACACAATAAGCAGACTCCCCCGAAATACTCGAATACGGAAAAGGTATTAAGTGGCCCTTCCATTTGGGTTCCGTAATCCGCTTGAGAGTTTCACGCAAAATGTTTTAATAGAGGTATGTGTGCGTCAGCGTAGGGGCTATGAATTGAGTTCACAGTCTCGATGTGTTAAAGTATTCAACCAGCATAGCTCCACCCTTAAAAAAATCCCAAAACTGAGGCGACTTCCTGATTTGTCGGTGCGGAGGCAGTACGATATGAGAAAAGTGTCAAATGTCAGTGTCAGCTGTCAGTCGACTCGGTACCATTTTTTACTGCGCCCCTACATTTAAATGAGTGTTTCCTGACTGGCGCGTAATGAGCGGTAGCGGGACGATGCGAAGGCGGTACTGCTCCGCTTCTGCGCATGATATTACTACTGCGCAAACGTAATACTGACAGTATTATGTCAAGGGAGAATCTTTGCGACGTCAGTAAGTTTACATCAAAGAAGAAAATGTCACAATGATCCCGCCCCGCCAAGTCAGGAAGTCGCCTTACTCGACAAAAAGATCCATATAATTATCGAAACTGCTTACAAATTTCACATAATTGGTTGAGTAATGCGACGTTAGAGAACACCCCGGACGGACCTCCGGAAAGCCCCCTGACATAGGGAAGCATTTTGCAGAGTCTGAAACGGAGAACTTCGATCGCTTCGCTCATTTTTTCACGAGTAATCGTAAGCTTATAGTGCTCGTCATCCACGAAGAGGCGCCCCTCCACAGGCCAATCCGTACTACCCCCCTACCATCCGTACTGCGCATAGATTACTATGAGATTCGCTGTGGAGGCGTACGTCGTCCTTTCGTAAAACCTTCAAAAAAATTCTACGGAACCCTCAAACTATAAAAGAGTGCGCGCACCTTATTCAAATATTTTCTTAGGGCTCTCGAGGTCGACCCAAGTAACACTAGATGGCACTCTGTCGCTCTAAGCGTCGTCGAAAAAGGACGGATGCTGAAAAAGGAATATTTCAATATAGAGTTAGGCGACTTCCTGACTTGGCGGGGCGGGATCGATATGTGACATTTTCTTCTTTGTCGTAAACATACTGACGTCGCAAAGATTCCCACTTGACGGAATACTGTCGGTATTACACTTGCGCAGTAGTAATATCATGCGCAGAAGCGGACCAGTACTGTCTTCGTATCGTCCCGCTACCGCGCATCCCGCGCCAGTCAGGAAGCACTCATTTAAATGTAGGGGCGCAGTAAAAAGCGGTACTGCCTCGACTGACAGTTGACACTGACATTTGACACTTTTCTCATATCGTACTGCCTCCGCACCGACAAATCAGGAAGTCGCCTTACTCTTTTATTTGACTTTTCTTTCATTCCGTTACTCCAATTCGGCATCTTTAGAATAAAGGTACTTAAAGTAAATACGTAATTCAAAGGTGGAATGTATTTTTTACAAAACATTTTTCGTATTATAAGAGCCAATAGCTACCCTTAAACCACGAGAGTAGCATGAAAAGGTCTTATAAATGAAATAATATTTTGAACTCTTAGGCGACTTCCTGATTTGTCGGTGCGGAGGCGGTACGATATGAGAAAACTGTCAAATGTCAGTGTCAGCTGTCAGTCAACTCAGTACTACTTTTTACTGCGCCCCTACATTTAAATGAGTGCTTCCTGACTGGCGCGGGATGCGCGGAAGCGGGACGATGCGAAGGCAGTACTGGTCCGCTTCTGCGCATAATATTACTACTGCGCAAATGTAATACTGACAGTATTCTTTCAAGTGGGAATCTTTACGACGTCAGTATGTTTACGTCAAAGAAAAAAATGTCACATATCGATCCCGCCCCGTCAAGTCAGGAAGTCGCCTTATTATGACAAAAGTATTGTTACTCGTAATTCTTTTATGTCACAGTTGTCACACCTGACCATGAAGTGGCAATTACCGCACGCTCCGCGCGCGGAAAATCCCACTTTCTGGCCAGGGGGTAATATATTGTACTTTACACAGATGGTACACAGAAAGCCTAAGATCGCATTCGCCTTCGGCTCGGGCGTCAAATACCTGCGATTTGAGACATTCTTTGTTTTACCGCCCTTGGTAAGTAATGTCCTATTGTTGAAGTTTTGGGCAGTAACGTAGACATTTTTGCTTTTATATATTGCCGGTAAATAGTGGAAAAATAGAGGGGTTTGGAGAGCGGTGGTGAAGAACTGCTCCTATGGTGGTCACGACCCTCAGCCTTGAGGAAACGACGTGGAAGAAGAAGAAATAGTGGAAATTAATCGTAAAATTGTTAACTTAAAATTTGCGAGGTACCCCCTGCATGCCTTCCAAGAGTTGACCTGGGCCGACGTTGCTTAACCCCGCATACCGCACGCGGTACGCAGGCGCCGCTGGACCACGAGCGCTTCGAATGTGTTAACTGATAAGAGCCCTTAAACTGAACACAATAAGGTAACTGCGAACGTTTGTTAAGAATTCAGGGACTGGTAAATGCTCCAGCAAAGTTCCAAGGCCTTTATTTGCTGTTGGGGCAGAATTTATGGGCCAACACAGAAATTTAGAATTGCAGAACATTAACTACTATACTAGATTCTGATCACATAGGTTTATAGACATTTATTACTCATAAGAACACAAGTTCACTTAAATGAGATACAAAGTTAAACTTAAAGTAAAATATTCCAACACATCTTAATAAATATTTTCATATACATATGATCTTAACTTAGTTTTAAATAGTATTTCTGAATTGCACTCCTTCACTTCTTTCGGTAACTTATTGTACATTTCTGCACCCTCAGATAAAATATTTTTCTTTCCATATCCAGTTCTATGTCTAAATAATTTTATTTTATTTGTGTTTCTTAAATTATGCCTAAATGTTCTTTTTGTGAATGTTAATTGCGAGTGTATTTTATGTGTCAGTATCTTTCTGATGAGCATGCATGTTGAGCAAGTGTAAAGTTGTTTAAGGTTGAATAGTTTCGTTTTAGTGTACAGTAGTTTCGTTCTGGCATTCCAAAGCAGACGCTCGATTGGAATCCACAAGGAAAGCGCAAGCGTGGCCGACCCAAACAGACCTGGCGGCGAACAGTTGTAGAAGAGGCGAAGAAGATCGGGAAGACGTGGAGCGAGATAATGCGCGAAGCTCAAGACCGAACGGGATGGAGGATCACTGTGGACGCCCCCTGCCCCATCCAGGGGACATAGCATATTAAGGCAAGGCAGTCCCACTGCAGACGTCCCGCTCTAACACGCGCGAGTTTACAATTAACCATCCCGCTCTCAACGGAAATCTGCGCGCAATTTTCGCGAATATTTAGTACATTTTGATTGATTTTTGAAATACTGGATCATTTATCAAAAATCTGTCCGGTTATTGTGTTAGAACAATAAAAAAGCTACCCTTTTTGTAATGAAAAACGTATCACTGCCGATGACAATTAAGAAATAATCAGCATGGAAGTTTATCTTTACGATGATATTTAGAATTTCTTCACAGAGTTACCAAATCACTTTTCAATATTTTGTTCGGTTATTGTGTTACTTTATTTCTTTCTCAATCTACATTGTGTAGTCTAATTCTATGTTATTTCTTCATATTCTAACCTCAAACTTTAATATTTTCGATGATTCGTGAACTGGCCAAGTCAAGTCAAGTAAGTCAACTACGATACAGCGATACACTGATAATGATCTTAAAATAGTGGCTATGCTAGCTTTAGATCACGTGAGTGACATTTATTACGTCACCGAACCATGACCTCGTCATTAAAAAAAACAAAAACTGAATCTGCAAAAATACTATGTATTTATTGAACTGGCTCACAAAATTTCACGAATGTTTGTTTCCCGTGGGCTCTATAAGGTTTCAAAATATGTCTTGTTTTTAGTTGATTTAGAAAAATTGACAATAACATACGTCGTTTTGTTATCAAACCAATGATTTTCTTGCTCCTCCTTCGACACCTCGGTGCTGTATTGTACAGGCATTTCCAAAGTTAAGAGCTTAATTGTTTATTGGACTAAAAAGATGATGATCATCTCGTGTATTTTTAAACAGTACGACTTGCTTCCATTGCTTTCTATTGGTGGCGGTTTTATAATTTATACTTAATATTATGAAAAAATATAGTTAAGTACTAAATATTGGCAGGTTAAGGCGACTTCCTGACTGGCGGGGCGGGATCGATATGTGACATTTTCTTCTTTGACGTAAACTTACTGACGTCGCAAAGATTTCCGCTTGACGGAATACTGTCAGTATTACATTTGCGCAGTAGTAATATTATGCGCAGAAGCGGACCAGTACTGCCTTCGTATCGTCCCGCTTCCGCGCATCCCGCGCCAGTCAGGAAGCACTCATTTAAATGTAGGGACGCAGTAAAAAGTAGTACTGAGTTGACTGACAGACATTGACATTTGACAGTTTTCTCATATCGTACCGCCTCCGCACCGACAAATCAGGAAGTCGCCTAAAGGAGTACTATTTATCACAACCATAATTACTCGTAGGTCCTGTTCTGTCTTTATGTGTGCTGTTTTTATGAGACTGTTGCGACAGCTTCTTTAATATTTAATTATTGTATTTATGCGTATGTAAGTTTACATATCTATGTATTTATGTACGTTTATGCTTCACATAGTCATAATTAGTTAATTTTAGGTTGTTCATACTCTATTTTCCTGTTTCACCTACTCAAGTTATAACTTTTCTTGCATCGTTTCCACTGCCCAAAGGTTATCGGAAGAGATCGCTTGTTAGCGATAAGATTTATTTGGTGAACAAAAAAGAATATTTGTATTGTATTGGCGAGAGGAGAGGCCTCTAATCGGTCTGTGTGACCTGACAGACAAACTTCTGTAATATTTTAATTTCTCTGTTAATGTGCCTTTTAGTTCGCGAGGAATTTGAACAGCCCTTAACGACGGTGTTACACAGTTACGGTTAATATTAACTAAAGTTTTGACACAATTTAAATTATGGCATTTTAGATGTACTCTCTTAGGGTATATAGGAACTACAGTCGATTCATCCTTACTATACGTTTCCTATGTAATCAACAATTCAAGATTTTATTCTACCATTTTCTCGGCGTCATTGATATGTATACTCATGCCAAATTACAGCTTTTTAGTACTAATGGTTACTGAGCTAGGCCGAGGACGAACGGACATTGCGAAAAAATGCATGTTTGTATATAATTTATTGATACCCTTTCCTGTTCATATATATTTCGCAGCCGGATTGTATAATCCGCCGTTTTAAATTGCGGCTAGCCGTTTTACAAAACAGAGCCGTTTTGTAATACGGCGGGTTAACGATTAGCCGGATCGTCATTGCAATACGTTCTACAATATGGCGGCTCACGTTTAGCCGGATGGAATTGCCGGATTGCATAATCCGCCGTTTTACATTACGGCTAGCCGTTTTACAAAATGGCCGGATTGTCATTGCTAAACAGCGCTGCGAGTGTTAAAAATGGGAAGAGGCGACAGCTAAAACGACGCTATTTTGCGAAAAGGCTAGCCGTAATGTATTACGGCGAATTATACAATCTGACTGAACCGCTTTTTTACATTACGACTAGGCGAATTGAAGAATACAAAGCGCCGAACACATTTCGGCGGATTTTCAATCAGCCGTATTCAATCCGCCTAATCGTTGACCCGCCGTAATACAAAACCATGTAATACAAAATAATGTAATACGGCGGAATATACGATTTTCCTGCGACATATATATTTCCAGCATTGTAAATAGTCAACATTGGGAGCACACATTATCTACAATTACATCCGTATAGAAGTTATATATAGGTAACTCATTATAACTACTCATTACCTCACCTGTCCCATTACTGGCTTGAATTCCTAATGGACTACCAAAATCGGTCGGTAATCGAACCCCATGTATGTGTGTGTTATGCAATGATAAGATACTATCGGACTTTCTTTTGAATGTATTTGTGTCGTGGGGAACTGGTGAATGTAGCCTTTGGCCTATTTCGTTGGTTGAGAACTAATACTCTCTAAGTAACAAAATTAATCCTTTGTTTTGAAAGTTGTCTGGATGAGATCGCTCCTTAGTGATAAGACCACCTGTCGTTTAGCTCTACTTTAAAAGCCTAATGTTCATACTGTGTTCTTTCTGTAGCTCTAGTATAAGTTTTTTCGAAACATTAACTAATTCGAACGCGTTTGCGTTTTGTCTCAGAATGTATGAAACTGGTATGAAAACGTGAACAGCGCCTCTGGTGGTCACTAGTGGAAACTAAAACAGCGAATATAATATTTGTTGCTAACCGATGAACGCGCGTATTTCAAACTCGGTGAGAGCGTTTTCATACATTTTGAGACAAAACGCAAACGCGTTCGAATAAGTTAATGTTTCGAAAAAAAACTTATACTAAAGCTACTGGTCGCCTGCTACGGAAAACAAGACTCATCATCATCATTAAACTTAAGAGCTACGCTCTTGTCGGTGGAGAGATCGCCAGTCTTCTCGGTTCTCTTTCAATCCTTCCAATTCATCAGGTCATGTAACTGCGAATTTGACTAGACAAGATCCTTATGTAACAATATATTTTTTTTAGATTTTAAGATACTATATTCTATGACTCAGATGGTTTTTAAAAACTCAAAAGTGGTAATACCGGGCCTTAAGATCATTTAATCTCATAAAGAATTATACAATTCACTTACATTGGGTAACACTTAACTAATAGACAAACTTTGTTATGATATTAGGTTTGTTTTTTGCTATGGACCATCTTTTCGAAATACTGAAAAATGTACCATCAAACCCCACCCTACCCCCGTATTAAATACTTCAATTTAACTATTGCCAACTCGCCACAAAATGAGAATTTGCGGTATTCCTGTTATTTTATAATTAATTAATTTATAATTACCTACTCGTGCCAAATTGGGTTAAATTGAGCACTAAATTCCCGACATCTGTGGTTAAATGAACAAAGGTAATTGAGGTAATTAGTTACGACTGCGTTTGGCAGGGCAACGCAAAATGAACTAACCGAACTGCAGACTTTCAATTCATTGGCACTTTACAAGCTTTATGCAACAAATTATGTTTTCATATCTCATACTTTAAAATGGTGAATCTTCGTAATATTGGGGAACGGCAGTAACGATACAGGCTACACTAAGTTCTCGAAAAAATAGTTCATACACAAACACTTTTAACATTTGTCAACAGGCGACTTCCTGATTTGTCGGTGCGGAGGCAGTACGATATGAGAAGTGTCAAATGTCAGTGTCAGCTGTCAGTCGACTCGGTACCATTTTTACTGCGTCCCTACATTTAAATGAGTGCTTCCTGACTGGCGCGGGATGCGCGGTAGCGGGACGATGCGAACGCGGTACTGCTCCGCTTCTGCGCATGATATTACTACTGCGCAAAAGTAATACTGACAGTGTTCCGTCAAGTGAGAATCTTTGCGCCGTCAGTAAATTTACGTCAAAGAAGAAAATGACGACATATCGATCTCATACAGTCCCCGCAAAAATGGTCCATGCACTACCAGTTTTAAAATGGATTTCGATAGTATTTGACTGATTCAGAATAATATTTTATCTACACACATATCATAAAACCTCTAATATGCGTTCGGAAACCGTAGAAAATGACTCTCATTACAACATTCAATGAATTTATGGCAATTTTCTTATAGCTGTGGCTAAGGCTACAGCAGTAATATATTTTTTTATTTTAATCTCATATATGATGTTAAAATATTAAACGTCAAACAAAACTGTCAAAATTTAAATGTCAAAGTTGACATGTCCCTATTCTAGTATCACTGAAAATGAAAATTCAAATTCAGTCGATGCGAAATGTCAGCTCGATGTTTTTTAGTATATTATATATCGCACGAACTTTGAGCTAGAACGACATGATCACATCAGAATAGGGACTCTTTACTTTTTAAAATAACATTCAGGGGGGCTAGCATAACATGCATCTCGTCTCTACTCGCGCGCGAGATAGGCTACCTGTCACTGTCTGATTAATGCTGTCAAAAAGTGACAGGTAGCTTATCTCGCGCGCGAGTAGATACGGAATGCATGTTGTGCTAGAGGGGCTGGTATCGGTTGCCAGTTCTGATTTTGATATTTCCGCAACCGTGCAAAAAAGGTTGTATTAACACAATTATTGTATTTATTTACTACGGTTTCTGAACCCATCTTAGAGTAGTTATAATATGTGTGTAGATAAAGTAATGTATGCAACTGTACATAATTAGGCATTAAAACACTCGTGTGACCTTATTATGAAACTCGCCTTCGGCTCGTTTCGTAAAACACACTCGTGTTTTAATGCCCCTCATTATGTACCAGTTGCATAAACTACTATTATGCAACTGTTACGACACTGGTTGACTTTGACTTTGATTATCTTTGCTTATAAATACTATCTAGAGGTACTGGTCATACAATCAGATTTTATTATAACGAACAGCTTATGATTTCAGACGGTTGGGTGCAACCCACCTTTAATCAATAAGTGGATTAACCTGGCTATAGCGGCTATTTTAGCGTATCCATCCATTCATCAATTATGGTAACGATACTTAATTGGCTGTTAATCGTGAATTTACAATGAGTGCGGCTTGCTGTACAGTCGACGTCAAAAATATGGATATATTTGCACTTTATGTTTTGTTTTATTTAGGGCGAAGCTGTAGGTAATATTTAATACCTGCCTGCGTCGTAATGTTCGAAGCAATTCGCGCTCGCTGCGCTCGCGTTTTCATCTTCATTACTTGATGCGTATGAAGTATTTTCCACACCTGTATCATAATTTCCGAAATATTTCGCGCTCGCTGCGCTCGCGTTTTCGTTTTCATTACCTGATGCGTATGAAGTATTTTGCACACCTGTATCATAATGTTTGTTAAGCGGATGCGTCCGCTAGCGAAAATCATAATGTCCGAATAACATTCTAACGCGATGACCGAGTTCTACGCAGACGAAGTCGCGGGCAAAAGCTAGTATTTAATATAATTATGTATTCTTTATGTCACCTAAAACATGGTTGCCACTAGCCGCTAAGTTTTTATGTCAATCGGATCAATTCCACCAAGGGACAGGCTTAACTAGCGTAGGGGTCAGCTAAAAATATAACTGTTTTTTATATTTTATGGAATTAAACTATTAGTATTAGTTTATTTAAAAAAAAGAATAAAAAACCAGTTCCATTTTTAGCTCCCGAGTTTAAGCAACGTCGGCCGGGGTCAGTTCTTGATCAACCGCTTTGAGTGGTTACTAATAGAGCGCTCCCGTAGTGGAAGGCACGTTAAGCCGTTGATTCCGGCTGCTGTCTATGACGCACACGTTATGCCAAGTTGGAGGCCTTCAGGCAGCTGGAGAACTTCTAACACCGGTCTAAACGGTTTTTCCTTAAGTTATTTTCTTTCTTACGGCCATGTAATGAGGAGGGATGAAAGGCATGTAACAAGAAGAGTGTTAGATATGAGTGTGGATGGATGCAAGAAACGAGGTAGGCCAATGAAAAGGTGGATGGATTGTGTGAAAGACGATATGAATAAGAAGGATGTGAATGTAGAGATGACGGGCGACAGAGATGTATGGAAGAAAAAGACATGCTGCGCCGACCCCAAATAAATGGGAAAAGGGCAAGCGAATGATGATTTTCTTTCTTTGACATGCGTCAAGTGCACCACAACACAACACCACAAATTGTGTTACTACATACACACTAAATTAGTTTTTTACATTTTATTTTTGGAACTAACACAACTAAACTACACTAAAACAACAAATGGATCTATGGATCTTGAAATATTTCCATTTTATTTCATTTCAAATATTACGTTCGCCACAAACCTCTCCTTTGAAACGTAAACTGTCCTCCCGTATCATCTTTTAAAGAAGTCGTGTTATATTTCATGAAACAAACAGAACTAAAGTGGCAGTCCCTTGCTGCGGCAATTTCAATCTAATGTCCAGTTAAGAAAGTTGAAATTGATTCGAAGCAAAAGTATTTCTAAATTGCAATTTATACAGTAGAAATAGTATGTTTATCTGGACTGTAATATCCAACTGCAGTTTGACCTAGTTTTGCGACAAGTCTATTGAGATACGCCCCGGGGGGGCGATTTTTGAATGTCGAACGCTCGAGTTTTCAATCGACATCTGTCAAAACATTATAGTTTTTTGACAGATCTCCAGTGAAAAGTCGAGCGTACGTCACTCAAAAATCGGCCCCAGGGCCCTATTTCACCACGTCGACAATAACAACGTGAATAAAAAAAAATGAAATAAATAAAATGAACTTTATTCTGTAAGTAGGCCGCAATGGCACTTTTACAAGTCAACCCTACTAGTGAATCTAGTTCTTTAATATTACATCTATGAATGACACCTAACAAGGGGCTCCCTGCCCAATGACCTTCGATCTATAATTCTCCGTTTTCCCGTGTCAAACAGACACCCTTCTCTCGACAAATATGGATTAAAAGGGGTATAATCCGTTTAAGCCCTCCAATTGTAAGGATTAGTGTAAGGCCTAAGTAGACGCTCGGAGCGGAGCGTTCGACGTTGCGTCCAGCGGGGCGGGCGAGCGTGCATACTATTTGTGCGGCGGCGACTCATGACACCGTATGAGTTTCAATTGTTTGACATGCACGCCCCGCTGCACGCAACGCTCGAGCGTCCACTCAGGTTTGTCGGATGATTCATGGCGAAAGGGCAAGGGATACTGCTTTATAGAAGCAGCATAACAGCATGTTTTCACGGCACCGACTTGCTATGTGTAATGTGCTGCGCAGAAAACCCTGTAGAGGTAAATTCGTTTCCGTTGACGCCTGAAAAATGATAGATTTTCACTTGTTTTTCTGCATAAATTAAGTGATTGAACGACGCTAAATACCTACTGTATCCATACTAATACCTATTCAATCCCCCCCCCCCATATTTGCAAAATAGAGCCCTCTGAATGGGAGGTGAAGGATGCTCAGCGTCCCGAGTGGCGACGGCTCATCCATCAACAGGTGAACGACTTCGAAACCGAACGTCGTGAAGACCTAGATAGAAAGCGGGATGAGTTGAAGACCAGACCACCTGCGGCCATCTCCTACAATTACGTCGGTGGTATGGTAATGGTAATGGTTCTGACGTGCCTAAAGTGTGCTCGTACCTTCTCTAATAAGATTGGGTACGTACGTAAGCCACACAAGAGCGCACGTAAGAGCGGAACTACGAAACCACCCACCATAACTATTATATACTCATATGCAAAACCATCCATGGAGCGCTCGTGGCCCAGCGGCGCCTGCGTACCGCTTGCGCTTGCTAAAGTTAAGCAACGTGGGCAGCGGTCAGGACTTGGATGGGTGACCGCTTTGAGTGGTTACTAACTGAGCGCTCCCGTGCTTTGGAAGGCACGTTAAGCCGTTGATCCCGGTTGCTGTCTATGGCAGCAGTCGTTAAGCCAAGTTGGAGGCCTTCGGGCGGCTTGAGAACTTCTTACAGTCAAGTTGCCCACTCACTTGACAAAGCCTAATCCCAATAAGGTCTAGTTTCCCCTTGGGGTTGGAAGGTCAGATGGCAGTCGCTTTCGTAAAAACTAGTGCCTACGCCAAATCTTGGGATTAGGTAGCGGACCCCAGGCATCCTTCAGGATGCAACTGTACTGGGATAATGCTAGGAGGATGATGACTCATATGCAAAACCAGCATAAACAGTCGCTGTGGCCGAAATCGGTCAAGACTATCATTAGTAGAGGCCAATTTGTCGAAAGTGCCTTATTTACGATTTTCGTAGGACTGAAAAGGTTTATACCGACAATTGGTATCGTTGGAATCAGCATCGTTTACTGATTATCAAAATGCATGTTGTCGCTTCCTAAAGGTAAAGCGGTGGAATGAGTTTTTATGACGTCATAAATTTTATGTATGAATAATAATAAATTTTTCGTCAAAAACCTATCGAGTGGGGTATCAACGAAAGTGATTCATGAGCTGATTCCAAAAATATACCACACCTTTAGATTTCGGCGATTGGTGTCGTAAAAAATAAAATTCATTTTCAAAACACACCATGTTTGGGCTCTTCCTAACAGGAGATGCTTGAATGAATTTTTCTTAAATTTATGCTGAACGACTCACTGTATCCTTAATGTCTAAACGCAATGAAAGGAGTTCGGAAAAAATCACTACACGTGAACTGCAGTCAGGTCTACAAAATGCTAGTTTTTCTGCTTTAAAATCATGAAATAAATGGTAGGCATTCATATTTTCCGAGTACTAGTAGTATTCATATTTTTTTTATGAGTACGTCTTTTATGAAGAGTGGTCATTAGGAGTACGAAGAAGTAGTACAACAGAAAATAGGACGATGAATTTTATGTGAGCCAATCTGGACCCTCTTCTCGATCTCCCTCTCTTCCGCCTTCCTTCTACCTTCCTTCCACAATATGCTTTATGAATTCGTCGTGTCGTAACTGGTGCCCAAACATCTTTCCTCTTCTGTTCTCGATAGTCTGCAACAGGGACCTCCTTTCTTGCACAATGTTGAGAACTTCCTCGTTAGATTTTCTCTCGGTCCAACTGATCTTCTCCATCCGCCGCCAGCACCACATTTCATATACGGTCAAGTCAACAAATTTGACAAGTATGTATGCCAACCATAATTGTAACCTGTGATTAACAAAATAAAAAAAGGAATTGAATTGAATTGATTTCCGGACCACTTTGTACCTTATCACTGTGAACACCTATATGAAACACTGTGACAAGATAGTCAGATATCAAATTGGTTGACTGTATATCTACTGTAACTGTACTGTACTGTATAATAATAATAACGCTGTCGCTTGGCAGAACAGGTCGGTCGCCGAATCGAAACTACTAATTTATTCACAAACCAAGCATTAAAGGCCACGTCAAATTGCGGCAGCGACGGCGCGGAGCGGCTACCGAGCGTAGCAATAGATATGTGGCATGGGCCTTATTACAGTGGAATACATTTAAGGCGATATATCGATTGTAAGAGACGCCCTTATGTTTTTCGCTCACGACAAAACGGGATGCAACACTCATCGAGAATGGCTTTTTTAGACAAATGTCGTTAAATATCCGACTGTATGTATGTAAGCACTTTATTGTACACAAAACAGGTTAAAACAATATACATGCAGGGGGTACACTGTATGCAGATTTATTAAATTTCCTCTGGACAGAGTTTAGATGAGATTAATAACAAAGTATTACCTTAACCGTGTCTTTTAATAAGACTTTGTTTTAGTAGGCTGAGTAAAAAAAGGAAAATATAGACTCGACTTTGGATTTTTTTTCTATCGGGAAAATTTTAAGGAATTATGTTTCGGCTATTGTCAGAAACACAATCATATTGTCAAGAATCATATATCTGAAAATCACTCCCTATTGTTTCCTCGTCTGGGCAGACCAGCGTTTTCAAAGTTTCATAAAGCGATTTTGACTAGACAAGATCCTTAACACATATTTTTTTAGAATTTTAACACTGTTCTATGTTTCAGATGGTTTCAAAAAAACTCAAAAGAAAGCCGGGCCCAATAAGTGATAGGAGTGCGCGGTTAGAGTGGTCTGCGGGAAAATCCAAGGATTAAAAAAAAACAACAGTGCGCCCATCCAGCCTTAATTAACCTCGAAGACCGTCACCGGTTCACTAACTGTACTTCTGTATAAGTTATTTTGAAACAAAACACAAAAGAGCAAGTTTGCGTTTAGTCTTAATTTAATATGGACAAACATAGTTACCCCCTAAGGCCACCAGAGGCGCTGCTCGCTTTGCCTTACAAAATGAGATTAAACGCAAACGCGTTCGTTTGCGATTTGTTTCGAAAAAAAACTTGTACTAGAGACAGGTACTGGACCGTTGACATGAGTTTGCAATGTTTGCATTACCGTACTTGCTAGCGACTGTATAAACGATTTATTATGCCGATTCTTAGTTCTATTGCGTAACCGCCAGAAGCGCTGTACTTTTGTCCATACTAAATCGTTTACGCAGTCGCTAGCGAGTACGGTAATGCAAACATTGCAAACTCATGGTAAGGGTACTGGCGCTAAACCGATACCAATAATGACAAATGCGTGTTCACTACGGCCATTCATCCATGAATATTAATATCGTTTTCCGTTACTGTGTTATGCTAATCGAGCTCATATTAAGTAGGGTTGCCAACCGTCCCGCCTCAGGCGGGACATCCCGTTTCCAACACCCTACAGGATGCGTCCCGCAAGAGATGCGTGCGGGACGCCGATTGTCCCGTTTTCAGGCCTCGGCAGAATTATAAGAACTGGAGCGAACATTTTGTTTCATTTCTGCAAAGGCGATAAATGAAAATAAATAATTTGTATCCCGCTCCCGGAGGACCGTAGGTACTCGTATAGGATAATTTCAGCTCCGAAATCGTCGAGTAAGAAGGTATATAGCGCGGGAATAAATAATGTATCGTACGTCACAATTGACATCAGGGATTGGTCGCTTCTATACTTATGCTTTTATGACCATAGAGTGCGCGAGTCCCGCATTTTTTAGCGAAGTCCCGCAATTCTATTACAAATGTCCTGCAAATCGGAGCACATAAGTTGGCAACCCTACTCATAAGGTAAGTTATTTCGAATGCAGTCATCTACAAAGAGATACTTAAGGTTGGCTAAGCGAACTTTTGTGTTTTTAAAGCTTCTGAGACATGCCTTGATAAGGGTCTTGTCTAGTCAACATTGCTTTCAATTACAACTTACAAGACCTGATGAATTTCACTATACCTGAACACAGAAAAAAAAAGCAATGTTACACCCCTTTTTACCCGACTGCAAGGCAGGGTTATTGGAATGTTTTTTTCAATATTATTGTAGAATGTAGCTTTAGGCGGGAGGTGAAGAAAGAACACTTTGATAACTTTCACATGTCGCAGAGAGTTGTTGCACTGTTGGCTGACGAGTGTATAATGAAGTAACTTTCTAAGGTGCGCGCTCTATTTATAGGCGCGCTTATCCGCCAATGAACGTGTAGCAACTCAAGGCGGCTATGCCGTTTATTTAACCAATCAGTAATTCGACAGATTTGTACATGATATAGTTATTCAAATAATATTATTGAGTTACAACAGTATTTCGAGGTATGGATGTGCCATTCCAACCTTTATGACGGTTATTGCCGTTTCCTGCCTAAGGTTTGTCTAAAACTGGTACTTGTATTTATATTGACTTTATTAATTATTCATTCGACTATCGAGTACTAATGCACCAGCTTCATAGAGGAACGTCACCTGTGTATGATACGGCGGAGGTAAGTAAACAAGGTAAGTATTTTACGATTTATTAGTTTACAATACGATTGACTTAGGTTAGATTAAGCTAGATTTACACATTTAAGATATTTACAGCAACTTTATTACAGAAAAAGATTCTTATACTAAACACATTATTCAGCTTAACCTAATGAAATGTGAGCTAATCTCGACATTCCGCCCCACGTGTGCAAACACCATAAAAATAGGAGAGATTATATACATGATTAACTTAAGACTATGAGACGGGAGGCTGGACGGCGTATGAGGCCCGCTGCTGTGCGGACTTCGGTGACTCTGACTTTGCCGTCTGGGCCTGGGTATACACGGGTTATCTCGCCTCGCGGCCATGTGCTGCGTGGCATCGTACCGTCCACTATGAGTACCACATCTCCTATCTTGACGTTTTGGTGCGTGGGATCGTGACTGTTACGGGGTCGCAGCGTCTGCCGATATTCGTTGGTCCATCTAGACCAGAATCTGTCGGCCAGTGCCTGCGCCGTCTTCCATGATTTTTCGTCTATTTTGTTATCGCTGAATGTTCCGAAGGGTGACATCGCGTTCGACCGCCCTAATAGAAAGTGGTTAGGGGTCAGGGCTTCCTGTCTGTCGTCCAGCCGCACGGGAATTAGCGGCCTGGAGTTAACCACATGCTCGGCCTCTAGTAGCAGTGTATGCAGGACTTCGTCCGGTGGATGCCTCTCCTTGAGTGTGACGCGTAAAGCGGATTTGACCGCCCCAACTAGCCTCTCCCAGGCGCCTCCGGCCGATGGGTTGCCTGGGGGGATCTTTTTCCACACTATAAGTTTCGCTGTGACGAATTCTTTTATCTCGTTATCGGCGGCCTCTACTGCTTCGGCTATTTCTCTTTCAGCCCCATAGAAACAAGTTGCGTTGTCTGTGTAGAGTACAGTCGGCTGGCCGCGGCGGGCCATCATCCGTCGGAGCGAGAGTATCATCGATGACGCGGATAACGAGGGCACGAGTTCTAGGTGTACAGCACGAGTGGTAAGACAGGTGTAGAGTGCTACCCATCTCTTTTCATGTCTTCTTCCAACAGTCACTTGTACTGGTCCCATATAGTCGCAGGCCGTAGCTGTGAAGGCGGGTTGATTAGCTAGCTGCCTTTCTCTAGGTAGGTCGCCCAGGGGGATCTTAGTGGGTACCCCCCTGTACACGCGGCACCATTGACATTTGTTACTAAGGTACCGTACGGCCCCGCGCAGTCCTATTATGTGATATCTTTGATTGATCTCGTTCATGACAATAGCGTGATTTGCATGATTAAACATCGCGTGGTAGTGTGCAATGATTAATCTTGTCAGTGCTTCTTTAGCGTGTAGGACTGGCGTGCACTGGTCTCTGTCTAATCTTCCATCTAATTGCAGGATACCGTGTTTGCTGATCTTCACCGCTAGTTTGTTCAGTGACGATTTCTTCGGAGTACGCCGCCCAGCCTCGATTGTTACAATTTCGTCCCTAAACGATTCCCTCTGACTTCGTTTAATTAACAAAAGTTCGGCGATTTTGAGCTTATCGTTTGTTACGAGTGGGTTTGACGCTTGACCGTGTGCGGCGGCCTTGAAAGCTTCCGCGGCGACTAGGACGCGGGCGGACGCGCGCAGCAGGCGAGAGTACTTCGAAAACCTACTCACATCTGGTAGGTATGGAAATTCGTCGCGTTTTACTACCACGTTCACTGGCTTGGCCGTGCGCTCCTCGCCCGTCGGCGCGAGGGGCGCATTGCTCTGTTTTTCTACTGGCCAGTGCTCGGGGTCCAATAGGATAAAATCGGGGCCGCGAAACCATCGGTGATCTGCGTTAAAATCCGCGGGAATATCGCGCGTCGCGTCGTCCGCGACGTTAGACGCACTAGGGACCCACCTCCAGTCGCTCGGGGATGTGGTGTCCTCAATTTCCGATAACCGATGCGCTACGAAACATTTAAAAGTTCGCGGGTCCGACCTTATCCACGCGAGTACCGTTTTAGAGTCCGTCCAATAAAACGATTTTTCTATCGTATAGCTCGACTCTAATTTTACCGATTGCGTGAGACGGCTCGCCATAGTAGCCGCCTGTAGTTCGAGCCGCGGGATACTGACATTCTTCAGCGGACACACGCGTGCCTTTGCCGCGACCAATGTGGAACACCGTTTGCCTGTATCGTCTGTTCCTACCATGTACACGGCGCAGGCATACGCGTTCTCGCTCGCATCCGAGAAGGTATGTGTTACGACTGTTCTACCCCGCGCGGGTACGTACCGTTGTACGTGTATATCATGCAAACTTCTCATACCGTTTACGAAAGTTAGCCATGCCGCGTGATCGTCGCGCGTGATCTGCGTGTCCCAGTCGATCCCGGTTCTCCATATCCTTTGAATCAATACTTTACCCGTCACGGTAATAGGAGATATTAGCCCGGTAGGATCGAAGAGACTCATCACGCCCGCGGTCACTTGGCGTTTCGTAGGCACTACGCTGCCGTCTAAAATATCGCTCGGCGTGTTCCTGAAATTCACGTTGAAGCCTAACGTGTCCGCCCTGTTATTCCACAGCAAGCCTAGCGTGCGCTCACATTCGTCGCGGCCTATCTCAGAAACATCGCTCTTTAGCACGTCTGTTACGCCGTGTAACACCTCCGGCGCGTTCGAGGCCCAGCCGCGCAGGGTAAATGAGGCTTTATCGAATACCTTCATCATATCGTTTACCAGCTGCGTCGTCTGTACCGGGTCGTCGAAACTAGCTATCAGATCGTCTACGTAAAAGTTTCGTAAGGTCGTATCGTATACTAGCGGATATTGCTCAGCGTAGCGCTCTGCGTTTTTATTTTTAACGTAAATCGCGGTCGTGGGTGAAGAGCTGGACCCGAAAATGAGACTTGTCATTCTGTATTCCTCTACGGGGCCCGACCGCCTCTCCCCCCTCCATAAAAAACGTAGGGCGTCGCGATCTTGCTCTATAATTTTAATCTGTAAAAACATCTCTTTTACGTCCGCTATTACGCCTATTTTTCCTTCTCTAAATCGAATCAGGACGCCGAATAGAGACTGTAGCAGGTCCGGTCCCGACAGAAGCGCGTCGTTCAAGCTTTTGCCGGCGGTTCGGCATTTTCCGTCGAAAACTAATCTTACTTTTTGTTTAGCTTTGTGGATCGTGTGGAAATGGGGCAAATAGAAGCCTCTGGACGGATGTATGGGCGCGTCTATTTTTTCCGCGTATCCCTTGTCTAGCAGATTTTTTATTTGCTTCGAGTATTCTGCCTTTATGGATTCATCTTTATCTAACTTACGCTCGAGCGTGTGAAGCCGCTTGAGCGCCTGGTCCCTATTATTCGGCAGAGACTCGTTGTCCGATTTCCACAATAATCCGGCCCTATACCTATCTTGACCGGGTATAGGTTCACACGTACGCTCTAGGATTTCGAGCGCGCGTCTGTCGGGGTCGGCCTTAGGGGTTTTAGGTTCCACGCCTAGAGATTCGATGCTAAAATGCTGTTTAATTAAGTCGTAAGCCTCTTGGTCGTTACGCAACGTTAAATGATTAATTAAACCGCTTGGCTTGCGTGGCCTATCTAGTTGCCCGTGTAAAACCCACCCCAATTTCGTTAGCGAGGCTACCGGCAAGCTGTTCCCATTGCTGATAAGCTGCCTCGTTACGATAAGGTGCCAGTTGTCTTGGCCGATTAAAACCGTAGGTACCGCGTTCTCGTAACATAACTCGTCCCGCACATCCTTCAGGTGCGGGCACTTATCTAGGACATCCCTAGATACGGTCTGCGGACTTAGGTTTAATCGGTCAATCGTATACGCTGACAACTTTCCTAAGTCGCGGGATAGCTGTCCCCTTATCGATACGTCTACCCTACACGAATCATTATCGGACACCGTGTTTCCCCCTATCGCGCCTAGTGACAGCTGCTCGCTGTCCGTACGCGGCGAGATTTGGTCAGCTACGTGCCTCTCTATGAGGCTGAGGGATGAACCTTCGTCCATTAATGCATACGTACTTACTGTACCTAGCGTGCCGGTTAGTTCCACGGGAACCACCTTCAGGTAGGTTTTCGCGTCGTTAAGGTGATTAATCGATCCTACATTCCCGCGATTACTATCCTCGCGCTTAAATCCGTGCAGCAGGGTGTGATGCGCAGCCTCGCAATCCCCCTTGCCGCACGGGTTGTACGAACACTTGTACGTTTTAACATGACGCGTACCTAGACATCGATAGCAAAGTTTAAATTCTTTGGCTTTGCTCCATCGCTCGTTCACGGAAAGCTTAACGAAGTCGGCGCAGCTCGCGATCGCGTGTTCACCATTACACATGTGACATCGTTTGCGCTCCAGGTCCCCCGGCACTGTCGCCGGGGGGCGTGGCCTATTTTGCGCTGTAGGTTTCCTCGGTGGCTTGCCTACGTATGCCGCCTTGGGTTTCGAATGATGCGGTTTTTTCTCCCGATAGTTCTCCGTGTATGAATCCCTATCCCTACTAGGTGAACGCGATTGCGAGTGATACGCATTGTGTACGGTTGCATGCACGTTATGTCGAGGCCTCGCGGTTGGCCTCCGCGCCCCAGATGCGTACGTCAGTCCCGCGGCCTTACTACTATCCGACAGGAATTTGGAAATTGCTACTAATCCCGGCGTGCTCGCGTTAGCTACCCGATATTTATTCCATTCGTAGCGCATCATAGGATTTAATTTATCTACGAGTCGGCTTACTAGTTCCGGCGCTAGTAAGTACTGCTCCTGCTTCAACGATTTTATAGTAGCCACGACGTTTGCTACTTGACCCGCGAACATGGTGATGTTAGAATTGTCCTCAGCGAGTTTAGGCAATCTCCTCACTTCTTCTATCTCGGCTAACACTATAGCCTCGGAGTTTCCAAAGTGCATTTCTAACATGTCCATGATCTCGAACGGGTCGGGTGAGGTGTATAACAACGCTTTTACTGCATATCTCGCGTCACCTCGTAATGCGCGTCTAATACGCCCGACGTTGGCTACGTCCGAAAATGAAGATTCCGTATCGTAGAATTCCGCTTTAAATGCTATCCATTCTGTAATCGATCCGTCGAAGCTAGGTAGCTCGGGGATATGCCTGTGAGGCGTGTACTCGGGCTTACTGCGCGTGATCGCAGTTTCTAAACGAGCCGATAGCAATTCTACGTCTTTATTTTCGAACTTAACCTCGTCCACGGGCACACGTTTTGCCGGCCGCGGTGCCGGCCGCTCTTTCGATTTAGTGCGCACTACTGTATGTTCGATGCGATTCTGTTCCTCGATCCAACCTTCGAGGCGCCCCTCTGTCGCGGCGGCGGGAGGGGGCGCGGGGTGAGCCGGCTCAGCTACTGCCGGTTCTTCCCTGGCTACAGAACCACATTCGGATTGGGCGGCCTCAGCCCTGGCTAGTTCAAGTCGGCAATGGGCGGCTGCGGCCTCCGCATTAGCCCGTGCTAATTCCGCGTTACGCAAAGCTACTTCCGCACGTAAGATACTAAGTCGCGTCGAAACCCCCTGAACAACGGTGGGGGGTACACTAGGTACTGGCACGACCGTCTCGTTTAAGTTGTGCACGGAAGCCCTATCCTGCTCGCGCCCGTCCGCGTCGTTCGGTTTTTCCGTGTTATTTGACATGTCGCTGTTGTCCGTCCGCGTCACTTCACTACTTGTGTTCGTCGTTGTACCGTCAGTATTACTCGTCCCGGTCGCAACGTCAGTACCGGTCGAGGTGCTATTAGTGTGGCCTCCCGATGAGGATAACGGCGTCCATTTACCACTGCGTAACACACGGTAAGCGCTATCGCTCATACTGCACACGTGGAGCCTATCTAATAACTATTGACGTACCTAACACAATAAAACAAATGAGTGATCAAACAGCGACAAATATAAAACAAAATTAACACTTCAGCATAAAAGAAAAACACAAAAACGACAACGCGGTAATTTAAAACACATCAATCAACTAATACTTGAACTATTCATTCGCAATTAACACTGTAAACATCCCGTGATTCTAACACTCATTTGAACGAATACGTGGCACTTAATTAACACTTTCACGGCAATTTACACTTCACAAAAACACTGTAACGTTCCTCCGTCCCTATGCGCACGCGCTTGCCCCCTGTATAGGCCTGCACGACGCTGCCTACTGGTGCCCTAGGGCCTAGCCGGGTTGCTACCACGGGGAGCCGGCTAGGATTTAGGAGGTTTAGGGGGAGCTGCTCTGGCAGTGACACTACAGATGAGTGAGCGCCCACCGCTGGCTAGGAATTGCCAAACGGCTGCACCGGCCTGGTCTCTGTCCGTTAGACGGCATAGAGTCCCTCACCACCTGTAGCGTGTACCAGCACACACAGCCGAGCAAGACGAACCACCACCGTGGCGCGGTGTACACGCTCGAATGCACACGAAGACCCGGAGCCCAACGAGCCCGCGACACTACTTGGCACCGTTAGGGTAATGCCCGGGGAGGGTCGGAATGTCGCCCAGGATTCGCTATCACTAAGACTGCGTCACCCGCGTTACTTTTCCGTCTACGTGGATAGCCATAGGCCTTCCTCCGTAGAATAGCTAGCGGCGGCTAGCCCAACAAGATTTTCGCCCTTGCGGACTACTCTGTCTCGTTTACGATTGAACGTCTGTGACAGTTCTTCTTTCTTCTTTATTCTTTCTTCATAACTGCTGGCCCGCTGATATTCGGCTGCTGAAGGACCATTGTAGAATGTAGCTTTAGGCGGGAGGTGAAGAAAGAACACTTTGATAACTTTCACATGTCGCAGAGAGTTGTTGCACTGTTGGCTGACGAGTGTATAATGAGGTAACTTTCTAAGGAGCGCGCTCTATTTATAGGCGCGCTTATCCGCCAATGAACGTGTAGCAACTCAAGGCGGCTATGCCGTTTATTTAACCAATCAGTAATTCGACAGATTTGTACATGATATAGTTATTCAAATAATATTATTGAGTTACAACAGTATTTCGAGGTATGGATGTGCCATTCCAACCTTTATGACGGTTATTGCCGTTTCCTGCCTAAGGTTTGTCTAAAACTGGTACTTGTATTTATATTGACTTTATTAACTATTCATTCGACTATCGAGTACTAATGCACCAGCTTCATAGAGGAACGTCACCTGTGTATGATACGGCGGAGGTAAGTAAACAAGGTAAGTATTTTACGATTTATTAGTTTACAATACGATTAACTTAGGTTAGATTAGGCTAGATTTACACATTCATGATATTTACAATAATTTTATTACAGAAAAAGATTCTTATACTAAACACATTATTCATCTTAACCTAGTGGAAATGTGAGCTAATCTCGACAACTTTGTAATCGATGCTTGGTTTCCGATTTCAATTAAAACTTTAACTGTGCAGAAAATTATAATTAAATCCAAAATATACGTATTTAACGGTAAATTATAACGTTTTATGCACTCAAAAACAGCACAATATATTTGTTATTTATTTTCTTAAAATCATGTCATTGAATTTTCACTTCTAATGGCACTCCCGGAGTGCAACCCATTGTTTTTAGGGTTCCGTAGCCAGTATGGCTAAAACGGAACCCTTATAGTTTGGGTCTGTTTGTCTGTCTGTCCGTATGTCACAGCCGATTTACTCGGAGACTATAAGTACTACAATTATGAAATTTGGTAGGAAGATGTATTCTATAAACCGCTACATAAAAGTGATGTGAAATTAGGAAAATAAAATGTTTTAGGGGGCTCCCCATACATGTAACCGGGGGATGGATTATTTTTTTAATCCAAGTAATTGTGAGGCGTATTTTTGGATAGGCCTTTAAAAATAACGTAAAGGTTACTAAAAAAGTTTTCCATTTAAGTCAATCGTTGGAGAGATATTAGCTTCCAAAGTCGTACAAAATATGTCCCCCCCCACCCCTCTAATTTCCAAACTATGAAGATTAAAATTCTGAATAAAATTGAGGTAGTGCACATCACATTAATAAACACTTTCAACGATTTTTGGCTTGAACAAGATGGGATTAAGGGTTTTTGAGTTATCACTAAAAAACTGTCTTGCCCAAACAAAAGGACTTAAGTGCCGTGACTTCCCTATGCAGATATTGAGTTGTATATATGTGTAAATCAAGTTTCATTGCAATATTATGTGGCCATAAAGCCGTTCTGACCAGAAAGTCAGAAGGTGGTCATAGCAATTCATAAACTTCACTAGATATAACTATCGTGTTTGGGTTCATTACAATTTTCTCAAAGAGTATAGGTAGAGTACCTAGTTGATGACTCTTCAATTTCTAATTTTCGCTCCGGGTTACCTTACAAAAATCTCACGCGCCGCCACTGAATTGCAAGAACCATAGTTGAAACTAAAAAGTCTTAAATAAAAAAATAATTAATTAAGAAACAAAAAACCCGCCTGCACTAAAAATACCAAAACAAGCAATAAAAAGTTTTTGTCAATATTGCATTGTCATCTGAACTAAAAGTGTATTCCTAATTTCAGCTCAATACTAGTTAAGGATAAAAAGCAGTCGGAGGCATGGATTTGGTCGAAAAGTCTCGAAAACTCCATGCCTCCGACTGCTTTTTATCCTTAACTAGTATTGAGCTGAAATTAGGAATACACTTTTAGTTCAGATGACAATGCAATATTGACAAAAACTTTTTATTGCTTGTTTTGGTACTTTTAGTGCAGGCGGGTTTTTTGTTTCTTAATTAATTATTTTTTTTTTCATCTTTTACTTAATGCGTATGAAGTCTTTTCACCACTTGCGTCATAACGTTCGAAATTATTTCATCTACGCTACTTAATACGTATCAAGTATTATCCACACCTTCATCGTAATGTTCGAAATATTTCGTGCTCGCTACGCTCGCGTTTTCATCTACCTACACTTGAGGCGTATGAAGTGATGAAGTCTCTTCCGCACGTGCATCATAATTTTCAAAACATTTCGCGCTCGCTACACTAGCGTTTTCGTTTCCATACTTGATGCGTATGAAGTTTTTTCCGCACCTGCATCATATTAATTTTCATCTACGTTACTTGATCTACATCCATATATTAAATCCTCTGTCATGTGTTTCATGCGGGCGCGTTGAGCCGGCGTGCGCAATGTTTAGTGAGATTGCCCGGCCCGCAGTACCTGGTGACGGCGAAATACGGTATAGAAGTTGATATGGACAGAGTTCTACGCAGACGAAGTCGCGGGCAAAAGCTAGTAGCTTAATAATTATAAAATTGTGCAACTGTACGTTAACTTAAATAGTGTATCTTTTGTTTACATTCACTAGTCACAAATATATTGTAATATTTATACATTATATTTATTTCTAATATTGTGTCGCATATTTTGGTTCACGAAGGTTACTTTTGATGTGTTACGTTACCAATATAATCCACATCTTACGAAAGAACGGCAGCCCAAAAAGTATTTTTCACTTCTCATGCTCGAAAAGTGTGTCATATTAGACTTGTGAAGCGGGGCTAAAGTAGTACATTTAAGCCCTAGGGGTGCCTAGGGAAAATATGTATACATATTTATGATTTACAAAACATCTTAATTTGACCAATCAAAATACTTCACCTATTAAATCCACCAATCACAGAACAGTAATTTGGTAAAAATACCAACCAACCTGTAATCGTCAGAATCTGACGAACACCGTATCCAATTACAGGCGTTTTGGTGCAACCGAACCTAAGTCATCGGCTATCGACAGTATGCCAGGACCGCATTCTCACATTTTTCGGACACCTCTCACGACGTCCTTCAGATAGCCTGGAGAGAAATATAATGACGGGAAAAGTTGAGGGCCAGAGGTCCCGGGGCAGACCACCCGCTAGTTGGAGCACCCAAGTCACTGCACCCCTGCAACTACATCTGCACGAGGCCATCCATAAGGCGGGTGACAGGAGCCAATGGAGGAGTCTAGTCAAAGAATGGGACATGATGTCACGATCCTCAGCATTTGGGGAGCGACTGATGATGATGATAGGGCGGTAAAACAAGGAATGTCTGAGATCGCAGATAGGTATTTGACGCCCGACCTTCGGCTCGGCAAGGCCGATAAATATGTGATTATGAGGCTTTGGCTTTCTTTACACACGCAATTAGGTATCCACTTTCTGTCCAGTCCACATAAAGAGTGTTTATACTGTATTGTATAGTACATATACTTACTTAGACTAGCTTTTGCCCGCGGGACTCTGTCCGCGTCTTAGAGGTCCGCGTATAACTCGTTAATCCCGTTATACTTTTATCGATATTTTTTATATCAGGCGCTTTCCTAGTTAACGTTCTTACATACAAACTTCTACCCCCGTAAAGGCTTGGTCGCAAGCGGGACGCTGCGCTGCGTGCCAAGATGTATGAAACCGTCGCGCTGGTCGCGCAGCCTGTGTGGCGTCGCTAACCTGTTAGCATACGTTCCGGCGCGCAGCGCTGTGACCAAGCCTTTAGTAATAGGGTTAACGTATTACCCTTTGGGTACGGAACCCTGAAAACTACTGCATAAGCGGATCTTCGGCTCCATTAGTTACAATTCTGAAGGACAGCAAAGAGTATAATAATATATATGTCAGGTCGTGACCGAAGTGCAACAGAGAGGCAGGTATATCGTTTTCACTTCGCAATAGGCCCTCTGTAGTCTATACACGGTTTGGGAAAGGTACTTTTATCTCACGCGCTCGGGTCGGCCATTGTTGTAGTTGTGAGTGTTGTGACACATACGAACAAATAGAAAACGTGAACCCATAGCTCCTACGCTAACGCACACATAGACAATGTGCATGTGTAGCTCAACACACAACCATGGCTCACCCGCGTTAGACAAAAGTACTGTAGGAACACAATGACACAATGCGAAATCCATTCATAATCTTTATTTAAGTATCGATTGACTATTATTAGGAATGAACATTATACATAGTAAAATATATTAATTCAAGATTGACTAAAAGCAGATGATGATATGTAGAATAAAAACTATGCTTAATTCGGATTTATAATATAGTAATTGGCACCAAGACATGTAGGCAGAAACTACACCGGAAATAGTACATTTCATACCTAGGGGCGGTAAAACAGATTACTATTCAGCTTGTATAGTAAGGAGAGGTAAAGACTATCAGTGTCAACGGGACAAGATACCATACCACACCACAGTTACAGAATAGTATAATTTACTATATACAGAATGGCCACGAACCCCCCGCACCGAGGTCAGTTACCTCGTCCCTGACAGTCTGACAGGCCCGCCGGGTGCCGGCGCGCCTCGCGATTCGACCGCGCAAACAATTGACGCGTGTACCGACAGTGCACGCACACATACTAAACATACGTACCCATAGCTTATGTTCCTTCGCGTGTCAGAGGTGTGCCACAGTCCTAACAACTCTATACTGTTAGTCTTGCCCCAGCTTACAATAAAGTATGTTGGTCTTACCCCACTATAGCTTATACGCCTTTTTTGTTACCGATCGTGCATGATGTGTACAGATTTAGGTAAATATTTTTCTCATTAGTCTACAGATCTCTCTGGGTGAGCCGCCGTCAGCCGTTTGACCCCTGGCTAGACGCTGCAAACAGCAATCCCATAAAAAAAATGTATTAGAAATGTATCTTTCTTAGTTAGCAAACCCTACTCATAATTTATACAACAAACGACTCTATTCTATTTTCAAAGATACAAAAGGTAGATCAGATATTATTGATCCGGGTCTCATAGAAGTAACTAAATCTTAACTGTCAGGTAAGAGTGGGGTAAGACTGACATACTTTATTGTAAGGTGGGACAAGTCTCGTCCTTGAACAGTGAAGAATTCACAGGACTGTGGTCTTGTCCCGGTGATAGTCTTACCTTACCCCACCTTACCTTATTATTGTAGCCTCTAAAAATATATGGTATAAATATAAGAATAATTCGACCGCATACCGTTCAAACATATGCCAAATACCGAATAATAGGTAGCCAAATATTCGGCGCATTTTGATAAGGTTTCAAGCCCCCCGTATAAAGTTATGTCGTACACCGGTGTAGATCCTGTATTTAAACAATTTAAATTCTTAAATTAACTATGTTCAGCGTATCTATAAAATGCAAATGATTTTAATCACAGTGAAATTATCAATTCCAACGAAGCAATTTACAAGTCGATAATCTTTACCTACTTACATATAATATAAATAACTATTCCAAGGCCTTTGCACGAAAGCTCGTAAATATAATAACAATGGTGTTATACAGACAGTTGCAGAGAAACGTGACCCCTGCACATAGGTTAAACAAGGAGATTTCTTATATTCTTATTCCCCCTATTCAAAGGGCTAGGTTTCTCCTCAGCCGACTGCACAGAAAATGTGACGGACGCCGCTCTATAAAATACTGATACATCGAGATCGAGTACGTGAATAGGACACAGCGGCAAAACGTAACTTGAGACGTAAAGACGGGTGACTGGCGAGCTGTTACTGTAACCGTTACAGTAACGAGTGTGTGGTTCGCGAACGGTTTGCGAACAGCGCTACGAGACAATGAATCTCAGTTACACACTTGAAATCGGTAAATAATACCACGAACTTCATTCGAAATATTCCCGCTTTGACACACTTGCAAGTAAGGTATGTTGGGATAAGATCGGACTAATTTTCGATACATTGGTCAGCACTCGGATTTTTTTTATATATCGATTCCTTGAATTCTTATAGTTTGTTATAAATAAGTATGAAATATATTTTCAACCTATATTTTTCATTTTCTCAAATATTTTATTTATCGTATGGCGGTTACACACTGGTTAAATATATATTATATCTCATATATGCAACCGTTTTTATTTAACATACGTTTAAAGATAGTATTTGAAAAAATTTTTAGGGTCCTTTGGAGTTGCGAACGTCTATAGGCTGCGGTGTCCACTTACCATCAGGTGGACGGTGCGCTTGTTTGCCACCGTCGTTGTATAAAAAAAGTTCGTACGTAATTGCTACAGAGAGAGAAAACTTCGAATGACTCACTGTTCGGGCTGCAATTCGCTAATGAGAAGTTGGGTTTGAAAACTCCTTTACATAATACAATTAAGCGAACACCGACTCTATATCGAGCTGCATTATGATGACGACTTATGATTTTCATGCGACGAAATCAATTAAACAAACGACACGTGTGTAGTTTATATAATTATATATATATATATATATATATATATATATATATATATATCTGTGAAAGTTTGAACTGTCTATCACGGTTCATGAGATACAGCCTGGTGACAGACGGACAGACGGACAGACAGTACCCTTTGGGCACGGAACCCTGAAAAATAGCTCGTATATTCGTGTTCATAATAAATGATATTTGACCGAGGAGCGAGCGAAGTCTTCCGTTTTGGCTAGGTAATTCTCCTGAAATTTTTTGAGCAGGTTCGATATACCATCATATAGGGTAAAATGGAACATTCATGGGTTACTTAAAACACCTGTTTGTGCCAGGAACTAGTATATGAAAACAGTTGTCTCTACTTAAAGTGACTTTGACACGTTACATATGTTTTTTATTCCTCTTATTCGGGTTACTATAGCTAATTCGGCAGTTGCTATATAAATCGTCATCATTTTGCATATTTTTTACTCAAAGCTATAGACTGCAGACTTTTTATCTATATTATAATGAAACAGACTAAAACGGGTAGTTATAATGTATATACTGAATAATCAGCTCTGTTTTCTCAATGACATTCATCCTGTTCATGAATAAATAGCAATGTGTGTATTAACAGAGCCAAACAAACTTATTTAACAAACTCATTTCCATATAATTGCATATAAATTTCACAGAAACTATTTTAATTTAATTTTGATATGTACCGGGACAAGTGCGACAATGGATAAATTGCGTCTTTTGAGAATTTAACCTCTAATTTTAAAAGTTTGTAATTATAAATAAAATACACTACAAAATACAAAAATACTAAATAAATAAAGGGCTAAAGCTGCTTTAAAGTTCTGTATTTGTTTTAACTCTTCACAAGACGCATTTCAATCTTGGACGCACTTCGCACTGTTGACTTACGTATACGACTTTATGTTAAATGATTATATGTATTTCGTTGCTAATTCAATAAACTATTAAAGCTTGGTCACATTGCGTTGCGCGACGTCCGCGCGACGCGACCGCTGTGCGCCAGAACGTATGCTAACAGGTTAGCGACGTCACACAGGTTGCGCGACGCGAGCGGGACGGTTTCATACATTTTGGCGCGCAGCGCAGCGGGCCGCTTGCGTCGCGCAAGCGGTGTGACCAAGCCTTTATTAGGTGTAAGCCAAACTGTTTTGAACCCAATTATTGAAATAATAGGTTCGAAAAGTTTTAAGGCTAATTGGCTGACTATACTACAAATGGGAGAAACACCGGCGGGGTAATCACGTAACTTTTCAAACGTACGGTAGGCATATTTTAATGTCATTTTTAGTATGGGATTTGACATTTAGATCGATGGTACCGTACGATCGAAAAGTAACGTGATTACCCTGCCCGTTCGATAGAGCTGTGTTACACACACACGGTCAACATAAATACGTAATTGTATGAACTCACTTCATACGAACGTATTACGTACGTATTTCCTTTGTCATTAATATAAGGGTAGGTACAGTAAGATTGAGTTTCACACTGACATATGCTCTAATTCCAATGTAACAGAGTGGCTACTCAATCATACTATTTTAGACAGTGCCTATGTAAAAGCAACTCTATAACAATAGCGTTAAAGTATATTCAATAGAATACAGACTTACAGACATATGTCAGTTTCAAACTCTAAGTACTTATACCTGTATTGGCTGATACCTGATACCAATTCACAAACGCCCATAAAACCTTTTTTAAGTTAAATAGCTGCTAAAATTCGTTTGTCCTTATCTGTCACTTTGACATTTATGTTTGTGAGAAAGGGACGTAACACATTTTAGTTGGCAGAGGTTTGTTAAGTTTTCTGAATAGGGGGGAGGTTTCTTTAACTTAGACGGAGTGAACATGCGTCTTACTAGAGTTAAGGGAATTTTAACTTTCTTTAAAGAAGTTATATTTCATATTTACATGGCAGCAGCAATGGGCGCGAGTATTCGCGAGCGCGCGGCGCTGTCATTTAAATATGGAATGTAACTACTGCGTAGAAAGTTCAAATTCTCGCGATTCCAGCCGTTTTATGTGAATCCTACGTAAGAGGAGTCGTCAATGGACCCTTTGACGACTCTCTCTTATAAGGTATGATTCCGCTGCCGACTGCATACAGCAACTGCACGTTCCGCCGCACTCCAAATTTAACCGTAATGGTATGCGTAAAAAGCTCAATTCGAAATGAGCGGAGAAGTGTCGGAACAGCACACGCCGCTCACTCTAAATTGAGACTTTTAGTCATATGATTACGATTCAACGGTGGAGTGCGGCGGAAAGTGCATTTGCTGTATGCAGCCGGCAGCGGAATCATACCTTTAAGGCTTGGTCACACAGCGTTGCGCGACGTCCGCGCGACGCTCGCGCTGCGCGCCGGAACGTATGCTAACAGGTTAGCGACGTCACACAGGTTGCGCGACGCGAGCGGGACGGGTTCATACATTTTGGCGCGCAGCGCAGCGTCCCACTTGCGTCGCGCAAGCGGTGTGACCAAGCCTTTACGCTGCACGCCGCGCTGAAACCGTAACCGTCAAGATCTAAGCATTTATTTTTTACAAAAAAACGAATGCATAGTGTTAACAGTGACTAGCTAGCCTTATTTTTTTTTAAAACCTATGTTTGGCTTTATAGGCCGGGCCCAATAAAGCAATAAGAGGGGGAAAATCCAGGGCAACCTCCGTCACGACCACGAGGGCGGTTACCTTAACTTGAAATTGTTAATGTGATATCCCACGCTAGACCACAGAATAAGTAGGTAATAGTACTACGTACAGAAGTCTCACTTTTAGCAAATCCGCGCGAGGCAAGCCAAACGTGCCGACGCTTGGCCATCTCCTTCTATCGCACGCGCATCACTCGCTACATCACTTTCTCTCGCATTGATAGTCACCCGACGTGGGACCTTTGAGCGGCGCGATGACGTCACGCGAGTGAGTCGGCCCTGGCTAGACTACAGCGGATTTACTGTGCGGAAACTGGATTATATATAATAACCGCATTAAAGGGTCTATCGTGGAAGATTACCTGTATGCCTATTTATAAAATTATATAATAAGTATGTATACAGTTCAAAAGTGCTTGTATTTCTAATAGGTGCTAAACAATTAAATGAGAAAGGGACTTTACCTCCCTTATGGTAATAGTTCTTAAGCCGTCGCAATAAAGTGCCTTTTCGGGCTATGGTTACATCTACGAGTATTTGGATCTAACGTTCACTTTATCATGGAATCTACTGGATTAAAATATTTCTTATACCTATGTAGGTTTGTAGGTAGTTACAAATGTGTGTGAAAGTCAAAATTTAGAAAAGGCGGACTTATTGACAGATGTCTTCAACCGTCTCAAAAAAGTTTGAGCAGTAAAGGAGAAAATATTGAAATTAATAGAAATATATATTATTCTAACTATGTATGTCTTATTCAATAAGATTATTCGAAGTTTTACAAACATTTCGAAAATTTATATACAATAGAACTAGTATCAAGAATAACAGTCCTCCATTAATCTATAGGTACACTGAGTAAGATTATAGTACGTCCGTTTGATTTCAACAATCAATATCAACTTTATGACCTTAATATAAAGTCCAAAATTGTGCTAAAACAAATGGACAATGCTCGTTTTGCGATGGGTCTTGTAGTGTAGTAATAATCTCTAACAAGTTATAATTAAATACCATATAGGGTCAACCACAAGTGCGTCACGGGGTCATTGCGTCTTTCTTTAAAAACATCTGAGGTAAGGTGGGATAAGGCCAACATACTTTACTTAAGGTGAGTGGGGGTATTGTGACGTGTATACGTTTTAACCTGTTATTATTCAATAATGTGCTTACATACTTACATAATACATATAGTACTTATAATCTGTTCGTCTTTTAATTTAAACCTATACTGGTGTGACAAGAATGCTATTAACTCTTTACTGTCAGTCTTGGCCCACCTAACAATACAGTATGTTAATCTTACCCCACCCCTTTACCTTATCGTTAAGTTTATAATTTGAAACAATTCTGTTTATATTATTCTTGAGTTTTAATTTAACAATCAGGTTACTTTGCGTTCTACAAAGTAAACCAACGATAAAGAAAGAATTGTTCACGCGATAATTAATTTTCCTACGCTTGATTAGGTTCCATTTGGATGATAAGACATATAACTAGTAATGCGGATTATATCTGTGACCTAAATCTATAAATATAGTTTTAGTAGATATATACAAACGACTGAATATATAAAATATATTATGTTTGACGAATATTCAAGATTCAAGTGTGCTCATGCCTTTCACAGGCGGTCAGATAAAGAAAATTTGTTTCATTATAACATCTGGTGAATTTCTATATAACACATTTTGTAAACTGATTAGTGTGTAAATATGTAAGAATCTTTTAAACGTCAATTGAGAAAGATACACATACCTATGTTAGAGTAAGACTTGTTAACAATTCACGTACCGTGAATCGCTTTTATAATTACAAATATCCATTTAAAATACGGTTCCATGCTCGAACGCAGACAGCAGGCGACGACCTTAATAAATAGAGGGCACACTACGGTTGCGATCAAGCGTGGAATCGTACCTTTAAGCTTAATTGGCATTCCAAATATTAACAGTAGTGTGCCATGAAATGGCATGTAATTTTAATTTTTTATATATGTATGGTTTTGAATATATTACTAAAACATTGATCACATTTAGTTTTCGCTAAAATTAATATCAGTACATCGAAAGCTTTTCGCTACAAAACAGATTCATCAGTTAATGTGAGAAGTCTATTTTATACTGCAATTATCATGACTTAATAACCGTATCAACATATCTTTCCCCACTAATTTAATACCTTCCGGAAGCCTTGCATCACTTACAAGTTCTTCAAGTCAAGTAATTTCTAACACTGCTTATAAGTATGACATCAAGGTAAATAAGCTCCACAAGAAGATCGATAGGTACAGATGGCATTTAGAAACCTAAAACAGTCTATTGTGATGTTGGGACGCGACAGGTTCACTTATATGGCGACCCTGCCACGAAAAAGTTCACTCAACATCACACTATAATATAAGCGATTACTCTGGTTTAGTCCTTTCGCGGATTAAGAAGAGCCTTCAAGCGTAGCTCTGGGCGTGTTCCAGTGTCAAGTTAGCAAACTTGTTCCCCTTGTCCACCCAGTTCTTCAGACGTCCCCTCAGTTCCTCTAAACTCTTCGACTTAGCTTTGTTTATCCTCTTGTATTTCACGTCTTTCGGTTTAGTCACGTTTCGATGGTTAGACATGACCCGGTTGTAAGTGACGACGGGGTTGCGTTCCGTCTCATCGTCGCTTTCTGTTTCGTCGTCAGAAGCGGTCTTCTTTGGCACGTAGCTGTACGCCCAGGTCTCTTTGGCTTTGGCCTTGGGTTCATCGTCGATGCTTTTGAGCGCTTCGGTCAACATGACGCTTCTCATTCGAAAATTGTCGCGCCGTTGGGATAGTAGACTAGCGGACTCTTTGTGTTTCTCGTCATCTGATTTGTTTTCTTTAAGCTCCTTTTCGGTTGAGTTCTGAGCGGATAGGCCTTTCATGGAATCCGCGTCGGCCTCTTCTTCAACGCTATAGACGGTCTCTAGTATTTCCGGACGACGCAGGAACCCGTTAGAGCGGCGGATGATGTTGTACTTCAAGTTGGGGTCGATAGCATCAGAGATCGATCGGACAATGGTGACAGAGTCAGCTGTTCTGAAGCGCGGCACGTGGGTAAGATTGCTGCAGTCCGAATCGACATCTTCCATGATCACAGCTGAATCTGAATCGTTGAGGCTATCAAAGTCAGCGATTAGTTGTGTGTCCTGGAGCATTTCTCTGAAGTCCGGGATCGCTTGGGTAGGTTCTATACCGTTGTCGAGGAGTTTGGCTTGGAGCGCTTCGATAGCCTTCTGCTGTTTTGCTATTATAGACTCCCTAACGGAGATGATGTTGCAGATCTCTTTCTGTTTCCGTACGAGGCGCGATTCGAAGAGTAGGAGCTGGCTGGAAAGAGATTTGAGTTGGTTTGCCTTCTCTATTTGCAGGCGGGAGACTAGGTCTTCTTGGATGCGATGCGCGCGTCGCCAGGTTAGGAGTTGGTGAGCTTGTGCCCGGTACTTCATCCTCAGGTCCCTGTAAAGAGAAGAATAACGTTTAGGCGATAGCCATTCTGGCATACTACGAGTGTGAGCGAGGGTATCGTGGCGTGTCTCATCGCACAGCATCATCGGGTGCTCTGGAAACCTTACTCACCAAAAACAAACTTCACAGAATAAGTAGTAGCGTTATTATGGCTATGGTTTTCAGATTGTTCAAGGAATAATTGCAGGCTCATCTTACATCTACTACTGTTGAATACTTTCTCGCTTATTTTGACCACTTTTCTGGTCCTTGGAAGGCCGCCAAGGCCACATCAGGCTCAGTGGGGCTGTTTGGGCCTCACTATGCTAGGTTCTAGTACCAGTTCCAGTACCTAATGGTCCTACGGGCCTCCTCTAGCGTGGTGACTTCTACGGGATCAGTTAGATCACCAGGGACACGTCTGGCCTCACTTCGGCTGGGGCAATGGAAGGGCTATGGTCTACCAGTACCTGATGGTCCTTCGGGCCTCCTCTAGGGTAGTGGCCTCCACGGGGTCGGTAAGGGAGGCCGCCAGAGAGACGTCGGGCTCAGTGGGGCTGTTGAGAGCCGACTCGCTTCGACTGCGGACAAGGAAAATACAATATGAACTCAAGAATTATGAGGTTTGAACATGAACAGCCTAGCTTCTGACTGCTGTATAGTACTTTTAGCCATGGTTATGGTTGTGACAGACACGAACACATGGACAAAATGTGCATGAATAATTCAGTACACAACAATAGATCACCCGCGCTCGTGAGATAAAAGTACTGTTAAGTAATCTTTTGAAATTTCGATATTTATATCCAGTCATCCAGTCATATACTATTGTATACCGTGTTGCTACTAGGTTAAAGCAAGCGCTGGTGAGATAAAAGTACTATAATACCTTTCCCGAACCGTGTATAGACTACAGGGGGCCTATTGCGAACCGAATACGATATATCCTTCTTACGAGCTCAATAATTCGTAAGTAAAAAGGATTTTACGTGTGTCTCGAAAACGCTGTACAGTCGACGTCAAAGACATCTATACAAACATTATTCACCTTATTGCGATGTGAATAAGGTGCAAAACTAGGAACATGTAGGTATTTAACGTCGAATTGACTACATCTAGAAGATGTCGCTAAGTTGGTCGCAATGAGAATTCGTAGGTACGTAATGCGTGGGATTTAATTAAAAATTCAGTACGAGCATTCGGAGCTAGAAAGTCCACAGTACACGATTACTGTCAGTAAGACTGCCTTCCCACAGCGAAGGAGCGAAGACGTGCAGAATTCGCTATTTGACTTATTCGTTTTAGGGATCGTCCTAATACAACGCGACTACACGATAATTGCAAGTTCGCGCGAATTTTACTCGCGCGAACTTGCGATTAGACATATTGAACGCGAAATTGGTGTCCTAATTGACAATCGCGATTGCGAATTAGGACACCTGTTCTCGTTGAATATGTCTGATCTTGCGATAATCGCGTAGTCGCGTTGTATTCGGACGATCCCTTATGTTATGTGCCAGAAGCCATTCGAACTAGTTATGAAAGAAGATCAAATGTATGTCTTAGGACCAACTTCAATTAGAGCAACGCAAAAGCCGGAATTGAGGAAAGTACAGGGGGGTGTCAAAAAACTATGAAGTTTTGATAGATGTCGAGTGAAAAGTCGAGCGTTCAAGTCGAGTGCGACACTCAAAAATCACCCCCAGGATAGCTAACGTGCGTTTAAAATAGATCAAGCCAAAGAGAAGGTCAATGTAATGTCGTACCAGGAGCTCAAAGCATTGGCAGAGAACAGAACGCAATGGCGATTACTCCACCGACGAGAGCTAGCTTAAATATATGATGATGACAGGATAGCTGCCGAGCATTGATAACGCTCCATGCTGATTGCCAGCGAAATGTGACATAGGTTTATAGCCTCGTAAACTACCGTTGAATGAAAAAACGAGTAATTTCCCGTTTTGGTCGTGAAATATATACGGCTAACCCACCAGGAGAGCGGACCAGCTCTTCAGCCCAGTGTCTCGCTCTCTGTCGCACGAATATGAAAGTGCGACAGAGAGGCAGACGTTTCTTTTTCGGTACCCGATAGGCGCTGGCTACTCTACAGTTCTATGCGCCTATACATGATATATATCAAGGCTAATCGAAAGCGCCTGGACAAAAGTTTAGAGCAATGTGCAATTTTTAAGTATTACACATTACAGCATAAAGTTGGAACTTTGGAACTAGTTTTACTACAACAACTGCCATCTGACCTCCCAGCCCAGAAAGCTAGACCTTGTTGCGTTACCCACTACCCTACTAAAGCGCTTGTGGCCCAGCGGCGCCTGCGTGCCGCAAGCGTTATACAAAGTTAAGCAACGTGGGCCGCGGTCAGTACATGGATGGGTGACCGCTTTGAGTGGTTACTAACTGAGCGCTCCCGTGCTTTGGAAGGCACGTTAAGCCGTTGATCCCGGCTGCTGTCTATGGCAGCAGTCGTTAAGCCAAGTTGGAGGCCTTCGGGCGGCTTGAAAACTTCTAACAGTCAAGTTGCCCACTCACTTGACAAAGGGGGGTCGAAGTTGCACCACGTCCGTAGGGAAAGTACCCACCGCTACCCTACACGTGACCCCTGGGTGGTTCTAAAAGTGCAACAAAAACTGGCAACCGTACTGTCTTCTCGAAGATCTCACGGTTCGAAATAAATGCCATACGATACATAAATAAATAACTATAGTTGCAGTAAAACTTTGTCGTTTTTATTTATTGTTAAATCACTACATTTTTTAGTCACCGGGTAGGTACTATATTGTTTTACAAAATATAATATGTGTGCTGTGTGACTCATGACTGCTGAAAATCAAATCTCATATCTCAGACGATTCAAATTCAACTGGCAGTCGTAAATAACACAGTTATACACGTAAGTAGTGAATGTTCGTTAATTTATGATCTGACGTTCTTAAAAGGCCTTACAAAATTCAAAATATTTGGAACCCAAATTAAGAGAATTAGGGCACAGCAAAATGTCATCTTGCTCGAATTGGGAGCAGTCCATCTGGGGAAGTACCTCCGCCTTGCAGAAGACCACAGCCATAATAACATTATTTATGTCACACCTGGCCATAAAGCGGCAATTACCGCACGCTCCGCGCGCGGGAAATCCCACTTCCTGGCCAGGGGGTGACATAAAATTTTGTACTTAACACGGGCGGTAATAAAGGAAGCCTCAGGTCGCATATTTATCGCCCTTGCCTTCGGCTCGGGCGTCAAATACATGCGATCTGAGACAGTCTTTGTTTTACCGCCCTTGTTAAGTAATGAACTATTACTATACAAGTATGTAGTGTTGTGTTCCTGGAGGTGAGCAAGGTTGCCAGAGCTCCCGAGGATGCACTGTTGAGAGCGAGGGTCCTAAACTTGTCCTTTCTGTTGTCAACACAGTGAATCCTCAAATTTTATACGGGTGACCAACCCGTGACTCGTTTGTTGTTGCCGACGTCTATAGGCTGCGGTGTCCACTTACCATCAGGTGGTCCATACGCCTGTTTGCCACAGTTGTTGTATAAAAAAAAGATGACCAAAGTGTTGATAACTGCAATAAACTTATTGAATGACACAATGCTTTCATTAAAGTTGTAATATCGATAATTGTCGTTGATAAATCCGTCGGCGCAGAGATGTGCACATCCTGTCGCTACTTTTTAACGCTCTCTTCAGTCCTACTTCCCCCCCTTACCTGACTGAAAGATTTACGTTTATGGCTGTTGGCAGCGGTCACCGCTTGAGGTCGAGTGCTAACCTCACACTGGCTATACCCTCTAATAAGACGCGCACCTATTCGAGGTCTTTCACGGTGCGAGCCGTCAAGTTGTGGAACGGTATACCGTTGTCGCTTAGGCAGTCCCAGTCTGTGGCATCATTCAAGGATAAGTTGAAAAAGTTGTGGCTCTCCAATGACACGTGATTTAATTGGATACATTTTATATATATTATTTGTATATATATGGATATATATATGTATATATATTATTATGTATTAAATATATATGATTATTATATGTATTGTATTTGGTAGTTTGTAGTATATTAGGTAGTTTGTAGATATATATATATATAGACTTTGTACACGTGTTTGTCTATCTTCTGGTTCCTGTCTCCACTCAATTGCTCAAAGGTTAACTGGAAGAGATCCCTTTTAGGGATAAGTTCGCCTTTGTACCAAAATGTCCTTATTTGTTTGTATTTTTTGTGTTTTTTTTTTTTGTGTACAATAAAGTTATTACATACATACATACATAAATCGATAAATTTACCGTTTACCGAGCTCTTATCGACTGACCATCATAGGCTGGTGAGAGCTTTTGTTTATTTTGCGATTATTAGTGAGTGAGGTGGGCCGTGACGGCGGAATCAGCTCTGTCAGCTCTGTAGCCGACAGCCGATACAATGGATGTCTTCTTGGACGGGACGGAGCTGACCCACATTCATACAATACTGATTGTCACTCGCTTATCGCTAAAGGTGATTGCGATGGGAAAGCATGCGCCTTAAGGCCGGGTATTACCACTTTTGAGTTTTTAAAAACCATCTGAGACATAGAATATAGTTTCTTAAAACCTAAAAAAAAAAAAAGTTACATAAGGATATTGTCTAGGCAAAATCGCAGTCAGTTACACGACCTGATGAATTTCACTCGATAGAAAAAAATCACGAAGTTACCCCTTTTTGGAATGTTTTTTCAATACTACGGCTATATTACTGATATTAAATATTTAATTTTTGTACTCAATTAAAGATCGTAAATAGTTATAGACAAATTCGCAGGGTTTGCTTTGATAAAATGATTGGCTTAATGACTATAGCTAAATATTTACAATACTGCGCGCAGAGCTTGCGTAGAGAGCGGGATGGTCAATTGTAAACTCACGCGTGTTAGAGCGGGACATTTGCGTTGGGGATACCTCCCCTTAAGCGGTAAATTAATAATAGAACATAAAAACAAAATACAATGATGTATCGTGAAAAAAAAAACCTTTTAGAAGCTAAATTTCACTTTTAGAAGCTAACATAAATTGAATTAGATTTTAATTGTACGAATTTATTGGGTAACTTATGCTTTCTAACTTACGCCTGATCTCAAGATTTGGCGTAGGCACTAGTTCAAAGACGGGTTTTCTCACAAAGTATGCCTTCACCGAAAACCTACTGTCATACAAAGCAATAAAACTAATGACAGTTTTATATGTCATTAGTTTTTTAATCTTCTTGCTATGACAGTAAAGTCGATTTTTGAACGTCGTAAACTAAACGTCGGACTGTTGAAATAATGTAAAGGTATACCTATATAAATATCAAGTGAAGTACTAGAGGTACCTACGGGTACAAAAACGTGTCTGCCAGCTCGGTTTCTGTTTAACCTAAACCTTTAAACCTATTCGGTGCTGCTGGCGTGAAATTACGGACTGTAACGGGAGTTCCACACGAAGGAATACGCACAACGCATAAGCGGTAACGGGAGCGGTAGCGGGAGCTGATGCGGCTGAAGGTTTTGGTGGTATGATCGGTTTACGTTCAAGTTTGGCTGTATACGCTCTCACCTAAAAATCGATAGAACCAATCTCACTGGAGCGCAAACTCTTAGGGTATCCCAATGTTTAGACCGCACGCGTGGTCGTGTCTGAGGTTTCGCCTGGATTTTCCCCAGGCCACTCCCTAATCGCGCTCTCCTATAGCTTCATTGGGCCTATTAGTCAGTTTAAAAAAATGTTAATCCAGTCTACAAACTCGCTGTCATAGCAGCTGTCATCATACTCCTTTCCGTTCAGCCATTTTTGCGTGATTGTGTAAAAAAAGCGGCCAAGTGCGAGTCGGACTTCGCACATTTAGGGTTCCGAACCAACCTCAAAAATATGATTTATCAATACACTAGTATTTGTTGTTAAAATATACGTAACAATGAACATTGTCACCAAATTTCATGTTCATGGGTCAAAGGGAAGTCAAAAAATTCTTCAGAACAAATTTTGTGACAGACGACGACGGACGGACAGACGTCTGGTCGACACCAATAGGGTTCCGTTTTGACCCTTCGGGTACGGAACCCTAAAAACATCTAAGCTTTCGAGTTTAGTATATTAGTATTGGATGTTTCACTCACCTAAGTCACTGTCAGGCCTAAGGCACTGGTCCCACCGTCGGCGAGTAGCGAGTACTCTCATGCAGTAATTCTACTCGCTTGAGCGACAAAACGAGTAGAATTACTATGAGAGTACTCGCTGCTCGCAGGCGGTGGGACCAGTGCCTCAAGCATCAGACCAAGAGTGCGCAACGAATTAAATTCTGTTACAGTCATCATCATCATCATCATATCAGCCGAAAGACGTCCACTGCTGGACATAGGCCTCCCCCAAAGAGTGCCACAATGACCGGTCTTGCGCCACCCGCATCCAACGGACTCCCGCGACCTTTACCAGGTCATCAGTCCACCTTGTGGGGAGTCTACCGACAGTACCGACGCTGCGCCTGTTACACTATCTTATAATTATTAGGTTCTCGACTATTCTCGAGTGGCGAACACGGACCGGAAGGCGCAGCGTGGGTAGAACCCCACAAATTGGACTGATGAACTAGTAAAGATCGCGGGAGCAGGGCTCGGAACCGGCTTTATTTAACCGGTTAAAACCGGTTTATTTGGGTTTAGCTCCGAACTTTATTGAGAACGCGAACGTTTTAAGAACTTTATATTAACGGGTTTATTCGACGAGAGGTCCGGCGGTGGTAGGTATTACGATAGGTACTTACAAATACAAATACAAATTTATTTATTTACAGATAACAATGACTTACGTATAGTTGAAATTATTTTCGTTGACCGAATTTCTATAAACATGTCATTGGATTATGAACCTTATTGTTTGATCAGTAAGATAGCTTCTTAAACAAATTAAGTTGATGCAACTCGGCCAACTCAAATTATTTCAATCAGAATCGTGCGCCCGCATTAACCGGTTTTTATCGTTCTAAACCGGTTAATCCGACAAAACCTTTATATAAAGCTCTTCCGGTTTAAATAAACCGGTTTTTGTATCTAAACCGAAATAAAAATGTTTTGCCGCAAGTACATGATAACGGTTTGAAACCGGTTAACCGGTTTCCGAGCCCTGCGCGGGAGTCCGCTGGATGGTGCAGGACTGGTCATTGTGCAGTCTTTGGGGGAGGCCTATGTCCAACAGTGGGCATCTTTCGACTGACATGATGATGATGATGACACTATATTATCAGTCAATTTGACAATCGCTACAGCCTCTGCCTTGCCCCCAAAGCAGTCAAACAACACACCGCGTCGCCCTCCGTCTTATAGCACGTTGTGCGGTCAAATAACAAAGTCGTATGTATGTACGGCGCCTCAACGCACATGTGTCGTTTTAATTCTGTTGGGGCACAGATGTTACTTACTCGCTTCTTGTAGCGTAAAATTATATTTTTTACGGCAAATTTGCTTGTAATATACCCGGTGTGTCAAAATTGCAGCAAAGAAAATACGTTCTTTTTTTAAAGTAGCACATTGATTACTTTGGACCAATGACGACAATAGGTATATCCATTTATTTTCTTCTATCACTTCTATGAATCTACGGATGAGGTAAAATACCGTCATTTTAATCTCAGTTTGCTTGTAAATTACTTATGTTGTTTGAGTTGGCCACGGCCTTTGATAATAAGCCAACTTCGGTTTTGTTTTCAACCGATAAACATGTTTGCAGTCCTGTTTTGGTTTATAAACAAAAGTTTAACAAGTTTCTATGGGACGACAGCGGCCTAATAACAATTCCTTTTGTTTTCTACTTCAAAAAAATCTCTTAATCACTTAGTGGTGCTACGTGAATCAAATTACGTTTGTTTAAAGTAGACAGTCGGCTTTTAAATGCAATTAGACGGCTGCACCGGTGCAGTATAATCCCTAACGCGGAAATCTTTGTGGAACTTTAATTAATTAATATGGACTTTGCTTTTGAATTAAAAAATAGAAGACAGTACTTTTATCTCATTTACTTACACAGATCAGGTGAAATTCAATCTCATATCAATTCTCAACCGTTCTCTTGAAATTTTGTGAGCGGGCCGATTTTTGAGTGTCGAACGCTCGACTTATCACTCGACATCAGTCAAAACATCATAGTTTTTTGACAGATCTCGAGTGAAAAGTCGAGCGTTCGACACTCAAAAATCGGCTCCCAGGTTCGATATTCTGTGTAGAATTGCTTTGTCGATTCAGCAACTACAAAAAAATTGAAATTTTTTTTGGCAGGAATTCACTTCACAGAATTTTTATTTCATAAAAAATATTTTTTTATTCAATAGGGGTTAAAATTCAACTTCTGACCTATATCTACTCTCTATATCTACTTTTGTGGTATACCTAATAGGTTCTGCACAATCAACTTATAGCTGTAACTGGAAAGTTTTCTAAAAAAAAGTTCCTGCGAAAAGTGTGTTTCAGACAAATCACATTATGCCAGATGACAGTAACCCTGATATACCTATGCCGAGGTATTTCACTATATTACGAGAATGTTGTTATTAGTACATGTATAAAAAAGGATTATCTATTTTAACAAGTTCATTAACCTTCACATGAATGTGAACTTAATGTTTGAATCTACTCTTTACTCTCCTAATAGACTTTGATTAAATTCAATGTGCTCATGTATTCGAAATTCGAATTCTATTATTTGTTTCGCATAGGAGGCTTCGAGGGCTCTTTTACATGTCAAGAGGTTTAATGTTTTAATACGATTAAAATGGTAACATTGGCGTGAAATTAAGCGCTGGCAAACTTTTCATCTTACAATGAGTTTGCAATGTTTGCAGGATGTTTAATTGCATACTCACGCGTGTTAGGCGACTTCCTGACTTGGCGGGGTGGGATCGATATATGACAGTTTTTTCTTTAACGTAAACTTACTGACGTCGCAAAGATTCCAACTTGGCGGAATACTGTCAGTATTACATTAGCGCAGTAGTAATATCATGCGCAGAAATGGACCAGTACTGCCTTCGTATCGTCCCGCTACCACGCATCCCGCGCCAGTCAGGAAGCACGCATTTAAATGGAGGGGCGTAGTAAAAAGCGGTACAGACTTGACTGACAGTTAACACTGACATTTGACAGTTTTCTCATATCGTACCGCCTCCGCACCGACAAATCAGGAAGTCGATTTAGAGTGGGACTTTTGCAATGCCATCAACGCCCTCTATAGCATAGATTAGTAAATTAGTATGAGATTCGCTGTGGAGGGGCGCGTCGTCGTGGATGTCACGCACTACCTAACTACCTATCAGTGGCGGAGCGTCCATACAACTCGACCCCCATCGGCTTACCTAATTTTCAGCCAGTCCAGTTCTTTTACTACGGCTCATAAATAATAAGAAAGGCAAATTATATCCGGCTTTCCTAAGAATATTTTTGACGCGCCGCCGCTGCTACCTATACAATTATTTATTATGTACCCATGTAAAGAATGGTGTTCAAAGGGTTTTGTCAAAAGACAGATATCGTGACACACGCATTGTGAGGGTTAGGTTAACCCTGTTTCCGCCGGTGTAAAGCTTCTTGGGCCAGTAACCGCTTCCCCTCGACGCGGTCGGGTGACTCGTAACAGAAACGCGCATTCAACCGCGACAGGTGGGTCTTATAAGGCTTGGTCACACATTGTACGTATGTATGTATGTATATGTATGACACTGCATTGCACATGAAAATAACATTTTTTTTTTTTTAACAGCCTATATGGTGTCCCACTGCTGGGCAAAGGCCTCCCCTCTTAATCTCCACTCGTCACGATCTTGAGTAACCTCTGGCCAATCGTTATGAAATGCGTCTAGGTCGTCCCGCCATCTCCGTCTTGGCCTGCCACGTCGTCGTCGCCCATCGTTCGGCACCCACTCCGTGGCCAGTTTGGCCCACCTTTGTGGATGCATGCGGTAGACGTGGCCTGCCCAGTCCCACTTGAGCTTGGCGGTCTTAACTCCTAAAATAACATATACAAGAAAAAAATACGAAACAAAGTACAAAGGGGAAATTATCCCTCTAATAGGGATCCTTTCCAGCTGCACACAGCGTGCGCCACCTTTTTTTGTTTTTTGGGGTTCCGTACCCAAAGCGTAAAACGGGATCCTATTACTAAGACCCGCTGTCCGTCCGTCCGTCCGTCTGTCACCAGGCTGTTTCTCATGAACCGTGATAGACGCAAAGCTAGCAACTTAAATAAAAGGTTATATAAATAGTGTGTATATGATACCCTAGTTCACAATCGTATTAATTCTAGTTCACAATCGTTAATCGCACTAATTTTAGTTCACAATCGTACTAATTACGGGCAAAAATTAGTTGTAATTAATACGTTAGTGCACAAGTCTAAATTGCACTAATTTTTCCTCGTAATCAGTACGATTGTGAACTATGGTATGGATATTTACTCATATATATTACGTGGAAATGAACAATGTAAGGGTAATAATATTTTTGAAATATAATTGCCCTTCTTAAAGACATAATTCTTATTGCTATTAAAACATTTCACTTATTAAAAGATTGTCAATTGATCTGTTTGAAAAGTCACGCCGTCAGTGGCGTGACTTGTTTAACGAACCTATTGGAGGGGATGGATTGGAAGGGATAAAAAGGCTGGCCAGACTCACAAGCGGGGACTAGCGCATTCGATTAAGAGCGGTTGAAGTGTCAAGATCTTGTATAAGCCTGAATTTACTGTTAAACTGTGGATTTGTGTAAAACTAATAAGATATATAATAAACATGATTATTCAAATGGATGTGATGTTTCAATCCTGACCTACCAGCGACAATAGGTCAGCAAGTGGGATCGAAAAGGTTTTTACACTAAAAATAACCTTAACCTCGTCCACGGCTCGGAAAAACTTTCAGATAAACACATTGAACATGACCAGCGAGACTGGCCCGAGGAATGGGTGCAGTACTCGTTTGGAGGATGATGGAGGCTATGCAAACAGTCGAGGGGAAGGACTGTCACATAGACTTTATCATGGATTGCCCGAGGGTAAGGGCTAAGGAAAGGATGATGGATTGGAGGATGATGGAGGCTATGCAAACAGTTGAGGGGGAGGACTGTCACATAGACTTTATCATGGATTGCCCGAGGGTAAGGGCTGAGGAAAGGATGATGGATTGGAGGATGATGGAGGCTATGCAAACAGTTGAGGGGGAGGACTGTCACATAGACTTTATCATGGATTGCCCGAGGGTAAGGGCTACGGAAAGGATGATACATTGGAGGATGATGGAGGCTATGCAAACAGTCGAGGGGAAGGACTGTCACATAGACTTTATCATGGGTAATTCATTTCTTGCACTCACTGTTACCGGTCGTGTAAACTAACTTAATATATTATTCTATGAAACTCTCGAAAATGTATACCCAATGCATATAGATTTGTACATTGAGAAATATATTAAAAGACATTCTAGCTATGGATATCATACATGTACAAGTTTTGTTACTTACAAAAAAAATGCATTTACAGAAAATCGATAAAAAAAGACTGTAAGTAACGAAACTTAGATCAGCTAAATTGATTTAATTAAATTGATTAAATAAACCTATCTACATTGTAATAAGTAGTGTGAAATTTAAATTACATTAATTATTTTATTATAGCGAAGGGACTCGCTATGTGTAGGATGGCCGAGCTGTAAGGGTAATAATATTTTTGAAATATAATTGCCCTTCTTAAAGACATAATTCTTATTGCTATTAAAACATTTCACTTATTAAAAGATTGTCAATTGATCTGTTTGAAAAGTCACGCCGTCAGTGGCGTGACTTGTTTAACGAACCTATTGGAGGGGATGGATTGGAAGGGATAAAAAGGCTGGCCAGACTCACAAGCGGGGACTAGCGCATTCGATTAAGAGCGGTTGAAGTGTCAAGATCTTGTATAAGCCTGAATTTACTGTTAAACTGTGGATTTGTGTAAAACTAATAAGATATATAATTAACATGATTATTCAAATGGATGTGATGTTTCAATCCTGACCTACCAGCGACAATAACAATTAGTCAAATTCACGATTAAAACCCGGAAAATTCGTTTCGTGTAGTCATCGTAGGTATCGTGAAGTTTAAGCAAAGGGCCGCAATAATTAAATGTTTGAAACTCGTTTGTTCCCGCAACCTTTGGTAGATTAACGTATTGAATCATGCAATTAATATGATGTAGGTCACGCCGTTTTAACTCAGTCTATCAACATTCGCATTTCCCGGAACATTTCCGGGCTATTTGCATCCTCATCCTAGCCTAGCGTTATACCAGTACAGTTGCATTCTAAAGGATGCCCGGGAAGGTCTATTTTCTCCTGAAAATTAGTGCCTAGTGCCTACGCAAAATCTTGGGATTAGATAGCGGATCTGGGCCACTTGACATCTGTCAAATCATCATAGTTTTTTGACTAATCTCGAGTGAAAAGTCGAGCGTTCGACACTCAAAAATCGCCCCCCTGGGCATTCTTCAGGACGCAATACCTGTGACACGCGAAGGAACGTAAGCGCTGTGGGTAAGTATGTGTGCGTGCGCTGTCGGTACACGCGTCAATTGTGTGCGCGGGTGCGTAGCGCGTGGCGCGGACGAATCGCGAGGCGCGACGGCACCCGATCGTAACCAGGCGGGTCTCAGGGACGAGGTAACTGACCTCGGTGCGGGGGTTTCGTGGCCGTTCTGTATGCATGTAGTACTATTTACTATTCTGTGACGCAACTGTATTTCGCGGTAGAATGATAGCAATCCCACCATGCCCCCCGCCCCGATACGGCTGCGAGTGTTAACGCCGCAGAAATTTTAGTGGGTATTCCCTTTCCCTACGGAAGTGCGAGTCCTACATAAACCTTCTTAGGTTATGTTTTTACCCAATCTATATCGTAGATGATGGATCTGTTGAGCTACTGAACTAAACTGAACTAGTGAACTAAATGAATGAGATACTTCGCAGTGAAGGAATGAAGTATATCACTCTTTTCTTTTTAAGTGACACATTTTGCGCAAGTCTAGGGGAAGCGTAAATGCATTTCCTCTGCGTCAAAAAAAAAGACGCAACTGTACTGGGATAACGCTAGGAGGATTATGATGATTATCTGTTGCGGCCAGAACGGTGTTTGGACTTTGGTCCTAATCTTTTTAGGGTTCCGTAGTAAACAAGGAACCCTTATAGTTTCGCCATGTCCGTCCGTCCGTCCGTCCGTCCGTCCGACCCCCGTTTTTCTCAGTAACCGTTAGTACTAGAAAGCTGTAATTTGGCATGAGTATACATATCAATGACGCCGACAAAACGGTAGAATAAAATCTTAAAAAAAAATTTTTTTAAGGTACCTCCCCTACATGTAAAGTGGTGGTGCAATTTTTTTTCTGCCAATCCCCACCGTGTGGGATATATCGTTGGATAGCTCTTTTAAAAATATTATTAGGTTTCTAAAAACATTTTTTGATTAATGAATTGGTTAGCGTGATATTCAGCTTTGAAGTGATAATTTTAGCTATGGTCAAGTGTCCCCCCCCCCACCCCTGCCAGCTAAACGGTGGCTACTAGGCATGTGAAAAAAATCATGGTAGTAGTAAATACGATGAATTTAAAAGGAAAACTATCACAGCTAAGTAGACATTACTTGTTAACGAGTAATAGTCGAACTTCAGAAATGTACTTTGCAAAAGCAAACTTTCGTACAATTTCCATTGATACCTTAGATAATGTTGTTAATTCTGTCAAAAACATAGTAAATATAAGTTTGCGAACTTTTTAGTCCATATAATGTAACGAGTAGACGACTACGGAACCCTACCTTGCGCGTGGCCCGACACGCACTTGGCCGGTTTTTTTTATTTGTAATCAAACCATGTGCTTGTGCAACTGCAAGCACAGTGCGTAACCAAAATACTCCCACATTAAATTTTGCAGCATAAGACACCTCCCAGTACAGTTCCCACACAAAAAAGGCGTTAATCAAACCGCTCACACGCTTATCCGAACGTCGTGTGACTCGAAACTGTTGCGCAACACTCTGCGCAGTCATAGTAGATTATAGCTTAAAACGGTAAAATAAGACGACTTCCTGATTTGTCGTTGCGGAGGCGGTACGATATGAGAAAACCGTCAAATGTCAGTGTCAACTGTCAGTCAACTCAGTACTACTTTTTACTGCGCCCCTACATTTAGGCGACTTCCTGATTTGTCGGTGCGGAGGCAGTACGATATGAGAAAAGTGTCAAATGTCAGTGTCAGCTGTCAGTCGACGCGGTACCATTTTTTACTACGCCCCTACATTTAAATGAGTGCTTCCTGACTGGCGCGGGATGGGACGATGCGAAGGCCGTACTGGTCCGCTTCTGCGCATGATCTTACTACTGCGCAAACGTAATACTGACAGTATTATGTCAAGTGAGAATCTTTGCGACGTCAGTAAGTTTACGTCAAAGAAGAAAATGTCACATATCGATCCCGCCCCGCCAAGTTAGGAAGTCGCCTTAAATGAGTGCTTCCGGACTGGCGCGGGATGCGCGGAAGCGGGACGATGCGAAGGCAGTACTGGTCCGCTTCTGCGCATAATACGCGACGTCAGTAAGTTTACGTCAAAGAAGAAAATGTCACATATCGATCCCGCCCCGCCAAGTCAGGAAGTCGCCTAAGCCCGTAAAAACAAGGGGGAGACATTAAATTGTGTACTTACCACGGCCGGTAATAAAGAAATCCTCAGATCGCATACTTATCGGTCTTCGGCTAAATCACATACTTATCGGCCTTGCCTTCGGCCCGGGCGTCAATTACCTGCGATCTGCGACACTTTGTTTTACAGCCCTAGGTAAGAAAATTTATTGCCGCCAAAAAAAACAATACTTTGAAAGTAAGTAGGTAAACAAAAACAAGACATCAAACCGTACATTATACCGTTCTTTATCTCCTGAATTGAGGCGTGCTAAATCTCTTGCTGTCTTCAAAAAACAACTTAAGAGGAGGGGTAGGGCAAGCTCTCCCCATACAAACTTTGTGCAGGATTTACTTCGTTTGTGTTTGCATTAAAGTTATGATTTTTGGTCAGTATGCTTATTTTTCTGATAGCTATTTCTTAATGTAATGCTTTTTTTTTTATTTTTTTTTTTGAAATAATTGAACATTTTCACATCACGATCTTCGCAGACCTAATATTCACAAACAAAAAAAAAAATATTTGTTAGTGCCAAAACCGACGAATAAAACGTGCACAAAGTTTGTATGGGGAAGGCCTTGCCCTACCCTGCGCCTTAAAGACCACTACTTGTCTCTCCCATGACACATTTAGACTCTGCTCCTTTTGACTTTGTGGCTGACTGTATTATGTTTATTTGAATATTGTATTTATGTATGTATATTCTCCTTAATTTAGTGAAATAGTTGTAATTATTAGTAGGTTTCTTATATTAACTCTGCACCACCTACTATCAATTTATTAGATTTCATTTCCGTTATCCTAAGGTTGTCTGGAAGAAATCGCTCTTTAGCGATAAGACCGCCTGTTGTTTGCCTCTACTTATTGTGTTTTTTTGTATTGTACTGTGTCCTTTAATTGAGGTGGGCAATAAAGAGTATTTGTAATGTATTGTATTGTATACTTGGAAAACATTAAACTTTGACCTACTTAATGCTATTGTAAAGAATTTTAAATATATGAAGACGAATAAAAAGCGGAGTTTGACTACAGATAATTGTGACGTAAATTTTCATTCAATTTCCTACAAACTTTCTTATAATACAATGTAGCGAGTAAGTAACGTTCACTTTGCTAACCATTTTTGAACAACGTAATTTACCTAAGGCAATTTCTCCTTTTATTCCCGCTAATAAAAGACTAATTTTGACAAAGAGCTCCTTACGACACCCCAAAAATTTTGGGTCACCCAAATTCCAAATGACTGAATTTACCACATTCCATTCCATCCAACCTTTTTTGGGTTAAGTCCCAAGACAGACCCCGGGGATCTTTAGGGTAACCCAAACAATTTGGTAACCCAAGTTCCTAATAACTGATTTGACCATATTTCATATGAATTATCGAAATGTCTCACAAAATTTCACGAGTATCCGTTGAGAAATGCGACCTGTTAGGATAAAACATTTTTCAAACATATCAAAGTATTTTTCAGTTTTTGACCAGATTGAAACGTTGACGCTACGCGCTCGCTCAGTCTACAACGTCTACAAGTTTCAATGAGGAGCACAAGAGCAGATTACACAAAGTCAGAAGTGGGACATCGTGTAATATTGTCGAGTTGTCTCGACTAGGCATTGTCTCGGATGAAAGGGCTGTGTTTAATCGTGTTCTATTGTTTTCCTCGACATTATGTATCACTTGAGATACGTTTCATGAGGAAGAGCTTCGTTCATGTTTTTTAGGGTTCCGTATCTAATGAAAAAACTGAAGCAACAAAGTGATCCTACAAGGATCTAATAAGGATCAATTTGTAGTTCGTCTCTGTCGAGACTCTTTATCTCGGGAACGCAAGGAGGTATCGAGTTGAAATTTAAACCTTATACTCAGGTCAAGCGCAAACCTATTTTGAGTAAAAAAAGCCCGCCTACAGTCCTTTAAAGCTGTGGAAAAATCAAACTTCTAAGGCGACTTCCTGATTTGTCGGTGCGGAGGCGGTACGATATGAGAAAACTGTCAAATGTCAGTGTTAACTGTCAGTCAACTCTGTACCGCTTTTTACTACGCCCCTCCATTTAAATGCGTGCTTCCTGACTGGCGCGGGATGCGTGGTAGCGGGACGATACGAAGGCAGTACTGGTCCATTTCTGCGCATGATATTACTACTGCGCAAATGTAATACTGACAGTATTCCGCCAAGTTGGAATCTTTGCGATGTCAGTAAGTTTACGTCAAAGAAAAAACTGTCACATATCGATCCCACCCCGCCAAGTCAGGAAGTCGCCTAAGTTAACGTATAAAAACCGGCCGGGTTTGGTATGTGGGTGTTTTCGGGGACGAGCAATCGATCTATTATAGCTAGGTCTCACATGCACGGGAAAACCTATCCAGCCTCTCAGTTAATCCCACAGAACAACTTTAAAAACTCCGTAATTGTCGCATTCCTGTCAACAGTAACTATACCTTCAGCTTTACAATTTAAAGTTCAGTTTTCAGTGTAACGTCAAGCAAAAATACTAGATTGGGAAAGTCAGTAAGCTCGTCACAATACGCGCAGTTTTAATCAGTGCAGGCTCATCGGAAAGCTTTCAGCGAGCTTTCCCTACGCTGACGAGCTTTTTCACTGCTACTTTGCAGCTTGCAATAATGAAATGGTGTCAGTAGAGAAAATAGGGCGGAATAAAAAAATAGGTCTTTCAAAAAGTAAATGGTTTCTGTGGGGCTAGCATAACATGCATCTCGTCTCTACTCGCGCGCGAGATAGGCTACCTGTCACTGTCTGATTAATGCTGCCAAAAAGTGACAGGTAGCTTATCTCGCGCGCGAGTAGAGACGGAATGCATGTTGTGCTAGAGGGGCTGGTCCTGTACAAAGACGCGAACCTAAATTTGTTTATGACCCATAAATGTATGGATCAATAAGTTGCTCAGACATACGAGTTGTTTAACCGACTTCAAAAAAAGGAGGAGGTTCTCAATTCGCCTGTATGTTGTTGGTTTTATTGTTTTTTTTTTTGTTATTTACGTATTTATACGAAGCTGGTGGCCCAGCGGCGCTTGCGCACCGCTTGCGCTTGCTAAGGTTAAGCAACGTGGGCAGCGGTCAGGACTTGGATGGGTGACCGCTTTGAGTGGTTACTAACTGAGCGCTCCCGTGCTTTGGAAGGCACGTTAAGCCGTTGATCCCGGTTGCTGTCTATGGCAGCAGTCGTTAAGCCGAGTTGGAGGCCTTCGGGCGGCGGCTTGAGAACTTCTAACAGTCAAGTTGCCCACTCACTTGACAAAAGCCTAATAATCCCAATAAGGTCTAGTTTCCCCTTGGGGTTGGAAGGTCAGATGGCAGTCGCTTTCGTAAAAACTAGTGCCTACGCCAAATCTTGGGATTAGGTAGCGGACCCCAGGCATCCTTCAGGATGCAACTGTACTGGGATAACGCTAGGAGGATGATGATGATACGAAGCTGGTGGTCCCGACCCGAGTTCGAGCCCCGGTCACAGTTTGCGCTCCAGTGTGTTTGGTTATATGGTGCTTCATAACTTCGCTATTTGACTAATTCAGCTTTGGTCCGCTTTTATGGTGCCACCCGAACCAGTTTTTAGAGGCAATCAAATGTTTGTAACTATGGGCCATGGGCCCAACTACCTACAATTAGATCACGAGTACAATAGGCATGATGACTCAAAAAAAATTATTACTTCAATAGAAAGAAGACATAAAACTATGCCAAATAGTGAAAATCCTATTCAAATATCTCAAAAAATAACGAAGCTACAACGGTTAGAATGTTCGTAGTTAGAGAGAGAAAGTGCTACTCGACCGTGACGTCACCTTTGAGTAGCGCCATAGTAAATGACAATCGTTCAATACAAAGGTGCGTTTTGCGGAAAAGCGACAGAAAATACCCACTTTTAAAACTTTGAAGACTTATAATTACGTAATTATTTATTTTTTGAATTACTTTTTTTGCCATTTGATTGAGAATTTGAGTCATTATGTAGAAAATTTGGATTTATTGATTTTCTTTTATAGTGTCATCATCCCTATTAGATTAGTTTTCAAACTCTGAAAACGCTCCATACTGATTAAAATAATGAAATGTGACGTTCAATGTCAATAATAATAATAATAAATATTCTTTATTGCACCATAAATAAGTGATTAACATAAATAATCCTTAAAGCTAGTAGGTCAATCAGTATCGTTGTATGGAAAAAAGCGTACTTTGCCGTTTTTCTCCTGAAATATTGCGTTTATAGACATAGTTGCTTTACAATTTCTTGACATGACATTTCTATTGGTAACTATTTATATTTGGACTATAAAAAATCAATATTTTTATAGTCCCATATCCTTTTTATAATTTTGATTAATTTGTCTAATTTACTATTACTTGAACGTTCATCCTCTTCCTAGCAATATCCCAGTACAGTTGCATCCTGAAGGATGCCTGGGGTCCGCTGCCTAATCCAAAGATTTAGCGTAGGCGCTAGTTTTTACAGAAGCGACTGCCATCTGACATTTCAACCCTAGGGGAAACTAGACCTTATTGGGATAAGACTTTGTCAAGTGAGTGGGCAACTTCACTGTTAGAAGTTCTCAAGACCCTCGAAGGCCCGAACTTGGCTTAAAACTGCTATCATAGACAACAGCCGGGATGAACGGCTTAACGTGCCTTCCAAATCCATATAGCTACACTCATCATCAGCCTATATACGTCCCACTGCTGGGCACAGGCCTCCATAGATGAGAGGGATTGGGCAGTAGTCCCCACGCTGGCCCAGAGCGGGTTGGGGACTTCACATACAACTTTGAATTTCTTCGCGGATGTATGCAGGTTTCCTCACGATGTTTTCCTTCACCGAAAAGCTAACGGTAAATATCAAATGATATTCCGTACATAAGTTCCGAAAAACTCATTGGTACGAGCTGGGATTCGAACCCACGACCGCCGCTTGACAGCCGCATGCTTGAACCACTCGGCTACCGTAGCTGCCTATAGCTACACTATGTTATAAATTTTAACATGTGTCAAATACTCAATTGCGACTGAGTAAGGTGACTTCCTGACTTGGCGGGGCGGGATCGATATGTGACATTTTCTTCTTTGACGTAAACTTACTGACGTCACATAGATTCTCACTTGACATAATACTGTCAGTATTACGTTTGCGCAGTAGTAATATCATGCGCAGAAGCGGAGCAGTACCGCCTTTTTTGTGCCTTCGCAACGTCCCGCTACCGCGCATCCCGCGCCAGTCAGGAAGCACTCATTTAAATGTAGGGGCGTAGTAAAAAATGGTACCGAGTCGACTGACAGCTGACACCGACATTTGACACTTTTCTCATATCGTACTGCCTCCGCACCGACAAATCAGGAAGTCGCCTTAGACTGCAATTGTTATTTTATTGGAGGTCAGGTCTTTATTGATCGTGTTGTGTAGCCTTCAACAACAAAAGGCATGTTCTACTTCAAGCTTCTGAATGCGACGTCGGTTTGTGACTGTGACATGTCATGTGACATGTCATGTGACACGACTACTGCTGATGTCACAATCACAATGGTGTTTCCTGTGGTGTGGTGTTTACACACAGAACTTACCACTATTTATATAGGGTGTCCCAAAAAAGGACGAAATATTTGTATTTAATTGAAAACACTTTTTTTATTTACTGTATTTTTTATTTTATTTAAACCTTAACTACCTACATAGGATAGGGTTATGTATGAAATAGCACATCAGGCAAATACCCACCACGACTTTGCTGGCACATACGAATTCTATTGATGAAATTTTCCTCGACCATTTTGCACAAATGTGCATATTTGATTTTTTTGTCTACGAAGCTGGAGGTCTCGGGTTCGATTCCCGGTCAGGGCATTTATTTGTGTGATGAACACGTATAATTTTTGTGGGTGTTTTCTATGTATTCAAGTAGATATGCATTTATCCATGCATGGTATATCGTCGCGTTAGTACAAGCTTTGCTTGGTTTGGGACTAGGTCGATTTTAGTGTAAGTTTGTCCACAAATATTTATTTATTTTTAAATATTTTACTTTCCTCGTATTTGAAATGAAAAGCAGAGTGTTTAACTCGGGTGAAACCACCCATTTCAGCCCTTGGTTAACAATCTATTATTAACTACGCAACTAAAAGAAAAGTCCGCACGTGTTTAACACTTTTACAAGCTTTTATACATATTTCACATGCATGTTGCAATCTATGTAACTATATGTTTGATCGGGTGGAATCTTACAACTTTTAAGGTTCCATATTCGTGATATCTAGTGTTCAAATCTCGTTCAGAAGTCCCCGCAGGGCGTTAGTTTCGGTCATCACTTTCGCGTCCCATTTGATGCATACATTTCCATTTCATGAAAAGTAGTTGGTCACGCGGCAGTGCGGGCACAGTTGCATTATGACTGCAAATTGCATTTGACCGGGACATTCCCGCCGGCGGGGACGTCCCTCGGGCGATCGCAACAATATTAATTAAAAACACTAATTTAATCATAACAGAGATGTATAAAGGTCTCTGAGCGTCGAGACAATAGAAGCAATCAAGTACAGAATGATGTATCTCGTCAATCCCTAAAAATAATTATAACACTAGTATGTATCTATCTATGTGTAACTATGTCCTTGCAAGCATGAACAGACCGGCAGTGTTGCCAGAGCACTTCCGTCAAAAAGCAAGGCCGGGTGTCCAAAAAAGCACGTTTTTTGAATAAAAAGCACGTTTTTAGGGTTCCGTACCCGAAGGGTCGAAAATGACTCCTATTGCTGTCACTCACGCGTCCGTCCGTCCGTCCGTCAGTCGTCTGTCACAAAATTTTGTTCATAAGATTATTTTTTCTTCCCATTGACCCATAAACTTGAAATTTAAACTGTTCATTATTACGGGTATTTTACCAAGAAATACTTATATTTTGATATAACAGGTTTTTTCGTTTGGAAATTTCCTTATTTTTCATGTTAAAACCAACATACTTTTGCGGTTGGTTCGGAAACCTAAATGTGCGAAGTCCGATACGCACTTAGCTGGTTTCGTCACATACAGAGTACCTATTGAGCCTTTACTACATCGTGTACACATTGCACGACACGAACGATAGAGCTTGCAACATAACTTTTAACTTTAGGATATCAAAGCGTAGGGTAGGAAAAAAAGATTGTTTAACACAATGATTGTTAGAAAAAAAATACAGTTTTAGAGAGTACCAAACCAAAATTACCTCCCCATTTTTAGTAGTAAAATATTAAAGCACCATAGCACTTAAAAAAGCGCGGTTTTAGCACGTTTTTGGGGAGCGCACGTAAAAAGCACGTTCGTATCCAAAAAAGCACGAAAAACCGTGCTAAAAAGCACGTTCTGGCAACACTGCAGACCGGTCTCCACAAACAGCACCCGATCACGAGTATGACGCATATCTCAGCCATCGCCTCCCTCGACCATCTGTTAGGGAAGGTTGCGTTGCGATGCGACCCATGTTTATAAATGTTCAGTATTCGGCCGAATTATTCGGTTCAGCTGCCAAATATTAACTGAACAATTTTGAGAGGTTTTTGTTACAGGCAAGATAGTAATATAGTTACTAACACATTATTATACTTATTTAACTTACTTTATTGTAAATATTTCGCTTCGCTAATGAACACAAATTTTACCATTGGATTAGTATGTTTCAGAAAATTTAGAACAACGGATGAAGGCGTTACGTTGAACCGAAGAAATCGGCCGAATATCCGGTTCGGCGCATCTTCAGTAAGTGTGCATTGCAGTGTTAATAGTGCTTCGAACAAAGCCAATCCGGAGTGGAGATAAGTGTGCGTTAACTTAGCGAGCTCCAGTGGAATATTGCATTTGACAGGTTAATTGGGGCACACGTTGCTCTCCCGATTTAATTTGGTGTTTGATTATGTGTCCTCTGTCTCAACTCATCGATACGATTCGTGCTTGTTTTTAATTGAACAAAACAATCAATTTATGAATTATTTAAGTTATTGTTGTATTCATGTATATATTTTCTTATCAATGTATGATGTGAATTACACAACAGAAGGGACAGAATAAAGAACTCTAACATCAAATAAGAACAAGGACCAGGACATAACCTTAAAAATAAGGCGTCTTCCTGATTTGTCGGTGCGGAGGCAGCACGATATGAGAAAAGTGTCAAATGTCAGTGTCAGCTGTCACTGTACCATTGTCGACTCGGTAACATTTTTTACTGCGCCCTACATTTAAATGAGTGCTTCCTGACTGGCGCGGGATGCGCGGTAGCGGGACGATACGAAGGCGGCACTGCTCCGCTTCTGCGCATGATATTACTACTGCGCAAACGTAATACTGACAGTATTATGTCAAGTGAGAATCTTTGCGACGTCAGTAAGTTTACGTCAAACAAGAAAATGTCTCATCGATCTTCGCATCGTCCCGCTTCCGCGCATCCCGCGCCAGTCAGGAAACACTCATTTAAATGTAGGGGCGCAGTAAAAAGTAGTACTGAGTTGACTGACAATTGACACTGACATTTGACAGTTTTCTCATATCTTACCGCCTCCGCACCGACAAATCAGGAAGTCGCTTAAAGAAAAAAATAGAAGTGGGCTGGATTATTATATTTTGCAATAGAGTAGCTCAATGTTGTAATTTTTAACATGTGTCAAATGTCAAATACCGAATTCTAGGTAAAATTTACTCTTATTTAAAACCGGATCTTGACCCACTGCTCTATTTCATGTGCTGTAGTTGACTCTAGCGCACTTTACGTTTGTTGAAAAGGCCTCAGTCTGGACATCGACATTAAAACAGAATAACTTAAAAGTAATAACCGAAACCACAGAATAGTATAATAGTATTAAATACAGAACGGACACGAACCCTCCGCACCGAGGTCAGTTACCTCGTCCCTGACAGGCCCAGGCTGACAGGCCGGGTTACGATCGGGTTACCGTCGCGTCTCGCGATTCGTCCGCGCCACGCGCTACGCACTCACGCAAACAATTGACGCGTGTACCGACAGCGCTTAATTTCCTTCGCGTGTCACCCCCGTGCCGAAACAAACAAACAATTTCAATGAATAGTTCTAATTAATAAACACGCTTGTCTAAGACCTCCGACGAAAAATTGAAGCCCTTTGTCCGAAGTTTCGATCTAGTATAATATTATTACCGCCGAAGATTTGCCGGAGGGGCCTTCTTAGAAGTTTCTCCAAAATATTCGTCTAAAATTGGCCTGACAAGAAGTAATGGAAATCTATTGTTTTAACTTTTAAATAGGGAAATATTTTGTTTATTAATTAGCTAAATACAACATGACTAATGAAGCCTTGTTGCGGCGGGAAATGTATCCCCATGTCCCTTAAATGCCCACATATACAAAATTGCCAATGTTTATCGCCGTAGATCTCAACATCTATATAGTGATTAGATATCTGTCCTTTCAGTATATTATTCTTGATCTATTTTCCTTAAGTCTGCTAAAAGTGAAAACACGATCTGCAAAAAATTTCTCGATACTTAAATTTTTCAATCATAACCCTTTTTTCGATGTTTTTGGTTGGATCTTTAAACCCTTCCCATCTTTAACAATGATTTTTGCTTTAATTATTTTACAATGATAAGTTCTCAAACATGAGAAAAAAGATTACCTATATTTATAAATGTACATACACGTTTAGAATAAACTTGAATATTTACGAAAAGTACGCGCTAAGCTTCCGTAGAGAGCGGGATGGTTAATTGCAAACTCACGCGTGTTAGAGTGGGTCGTTTTGCAATGCAACTACGCCCTCTTAAAATTTAACTTGTGTCCAGCGCAAAAAAAGTTTAATGGTTTCCAAGTGTGTTTTGTTTATTTGTAACGTAATAAATTAATATTTTATTTCACACCTGGCCATAAAGTGGCCATTATCGCACGCTCCGCGCGCGAAAAAATCCACTTCCTGGCCAGGGGGTGACATAAAATTTTGTACTTACCACGGGCGATAATAAAGAAAGCCTGAGATCGCATATTTATCGCCCTTGCCTTCGGCTCGGGCGTAAAATACCTGCGATCTGAGACATTCTTTGTTTTATCGCCCTTGGTAAGTAATGTACTATTACTGTTTATCGTATTATAAACTACACACTCCTATTTTAGTTCAGATTAACTTTTTTAAACCTGACTGTGGCTTTATAGGCCGTTAAATAAAGGATGATTCCCGCTAGACCGTTCCGTGTCCGGGCCGGCCCGTTTTCTAGTACAAGAAATCGACGGCCGTCGCGCGTCCTGTAGCTCTAGTATAAGTTTTTTCGAAATATTAACTAATTCGAACGCGTTTGCGTCTTGTCTCAAAATGTATGAAAGTGGTATAAAAACGTGAACAGCGCCTCTGGTGGTCACTAGTGGAAACTAAACCAGCGAGTATAACATTTGTTGCTAACCGATGAACGCGCGTATTTCAAACTCGGTGAGAGCGTTTTCATACATTTTGAGACAAAACGCAAACGCGTTCGAATTAGTTAATGTTTCGAAAAAACTTATACTAGAGCTACTGTATTAGAAAACGGGCCGGCCCGGACACGGAACGGTCTAGCGTGAATCATCCTTAAAGCGATATGTGTAGGAGTGCGCGGTTGGAGAGTGGCCTGGGGTCAATCCAGGGGAAACCTGCGACACGACCACGCGGGCGGCATAAATCAGTATCTAAACATGTGAATTAACATTGCACATCTCGTCTACAATGCATTTCAGAACTTGCATCTAAGTAATAAGACTCGACGTCGTTTACACATTTTATATCTGACCCGTAGGTACCACTAATTGGGTTCAAGCAATATTAGCATCTATTTACACAGGCAGAGAGGTGGGTATGTAAACGAGGCTTGAGTAAACTCTTGTACTAATTAACACTGCAGAGGGCCTTTGCTAATAAATGGGAAGAAATTAGCTTGTTTTGTTCTTGCAAAAAGGCTGAAGGAGAATTAAATTTGTGAAATAACGGAGTTTCGCAAATTGGTTTTATTGTAATTAAATACAGGTTGTAAAATGATTAATGGCCCTTAATCAGTTCAAAACGATCGTCTATTAATTAAGGTTTTTTTATAACATTATCTCTCCTTTGTAATCCAGTAAAGTAGGTAGTACACAGACACCTCAAATTTGATTGAAGTCGCTCAACCAATCGCACTGGAGCGCAAACTCTTAGAGTATTCCAATGTTTATTATTATTATTCATTTATTTCGAGTATCACAAAGACTCATATCATATGACAATACAATAGTTGTTAGTAATCAATTAATTAATAATAAATTATCTTATAGCTAGTGTTAGTGATATCATTAAATTGCATTATTATATTTATATTTATTTATTTATTTAGCCCAGATATGAGACACTGGAGCATGCAATGACATCCAGTGTCTCATAAATGGGCAGTCAAGGCGTTCTGCGACGACCGCCAGCAAGGCGCTGCCGCTCGCGCGCGCGCGCCGCGCCACCTAAGCCGCTGCGCTTGCGCATGGTGGCGTAAAAACAATCCACGCGCGCCTCCGCAAACATACCCGAGGCGCTGCAGTAAACTTTTAGACCCCCCCTCCCCCCTTGGTGATCTTTGGTGAGGTTTTGGACGACCCCCCCTACCCCCACGAAACCTCACGTGTATTTTTTGAATTTATCACCACCTATGATTTTTTTTTAAGAAAATGAAGTATATTAGTTGATCTTGTGCTTATTTTGGTAGGTACATGCGTTAAGAAAACGTGATTGTGTAATTTCTTCTATTTTTTAAGAAAATGCTACATGATTAGATATCATTTCTCGGTATTGTAGGTGCAGTAAAAAATACACGTGATGTTTCCTTGTACCCCCCCTCCCCCAACGTGATCAGTAGTGAGGTTTTCGTAACCCCCTCCCCCCCCCTTTGGAACCTCGCGTGATTTCTGGATAAGCCCTAACGCGGCAACCGCAGCAGCACCCTGAAGGCGTCATTGTATTGGACGCGGAGGGCGTTGTACGCTTTCTTTGTGTAATTAAATGTTAAAACCGCCCGCGTGGTCGTGTCGGAGGTTTTCCCTGGATTTTTCCCAAGCCATTCTCCAACCGCGCACGAGAGTGGCCTGGGAAACCAGCCCAAGCGTTAAATCAGAGCTAGTTACCCTCGCGAGTTCGTCCGTGTGCTCATTTACCCGCCGAAAACATCTTAGTGGCAGTGACCGGAACACTTACCCGACCTTGGCCGCCATCTTTAATTTAAACTGATTACCCAACCGTGACGTGATGACCTTATAGCGTTAAATCATTTAGCGTTATCGATTACATTTAACAGCAAAATTATTTGTACGACGCTGATATATATGCTCTTATTTCATTAAATATTCTACTTTGACACTGATGTTATAGAGTTTATTTTTCATTAGCACTGTCTAAAATCGTAATCGTACTAAAGGGCCAGTTAAAAAGCGCTCATCTATTTTGGTCATTGGGGTTCCGTACCAAAAAGGTAAAAAAGGAACCGTATTGGTTTCACTTTGTCTGTCTGTCACATCGCTAAATATCTCAGGAACTACTTATCCTATCGATTTGAAATTTGGAATAGTTATAAACAAGGGTAACCCAGATACATAGAAGATGGTTTTTTAAATTATTTTATTTTATTTTCTGTGAATAATGACAGATAAAAGGGGGTTCAAAATTTTAAAGTCTGGCAACTATGTCAAGTGGGGTATCATATGAAAGGGCTTGACTTGTACATTCTGAAACAATTTTTAGTTTTTTTTTTCGTTGGGGAAATTTCGATTTACAAGGGAAAATGTAAAAAAAAATACCATTCCCCCCGCTTATCTCCGAAGTTTACGAAGAAAAAATTTTGAAATTATTACACAACATTAATATGCATGTATATTTTACAGGAAAAATATAGCCATATAATTCTTTCTAGTTTTTCTTTTTTTTAATCATCAAAAAACTCTTCTATACTAAGTTTGTAATTTAATCACCTTTGTATATATTTTTGTTTTATATTTAAATTTACAAAATTACGTTGAAAATACCTTCTTTCAAATAAAAAAACAATTATTGAAATCGGTTGATGTGATAAAAAATTATCCTTGAAAAACCAACATACGTACTAAGTTATTCAGTCGCGCAAATTAGTAACACAATGCGCCGATAGATGGTGCTGTCATGTTTTTTAAGATTGTTCCTGAATTAATGGGGTCGGGACGGGTACACAACTACATATACAAGAACTGTGTACGGAACCCTCGGTGCGCGAGTCGGACTCGCACTTGACCGGTTTTTTTTTAAATTGGATTAACGCGTATGTTGACATATTCTCAATGTTACTATCTAGAACATTACAACCGGTACCGGATTTTTTTTACGGAACCTTAACTTTATCTCGCTGTGAAGGTATCGAGTTAAAATTAACACCTCATACTCAGGTCTTTAGTACGTATATTATACTTACCGGCATAAAATTTGGCCCAAATTAGAAAAATGCATTTATGTCACACCTGGCCATAAAATGGTCATTATCGCACGCTCCGCGCGCGAAAAAACCCACTTCCTGGCCAGGGGGTGACATAAAATTTTGTACTTACCACGGGCGATAATAAAGAAAGCCTCAGATCGCATATTTATCGCCCTTGCCTTCGGCTCGGGCGTAAAATACCTGCGATCTGTGACATTCTTTGTTTTATCGCCCTTGGTAAGTAATGTACTATTTATATACCTATATTAAACATTATTTAATAGTTTGAAATCACGAAAAGTTTTTGGGCCAAATTTTCTGCCGGTGAGTGTACATTGTAGTCTTTGCTCAGTAGCTCTAGTATAAGTTTTTTCGAAACATTAACTAATACGAACGCGTTTGCGTCTTGTCTCAAAATGTATGAAAGTGGTATGAAAACGTGAACAGCGCCTCTGGTGGTTACTAGTGAACTAAAACAGCGCGTTCGAATTAGTTAATGTTTCGAAAAAACTTATACTAGAGCTACAGTTCTACAGTCGCGTGCATAGCGCACATCACAACGTAGGAAATGAGTTCACGTTATCTGTGCTCGTATTGTGTCACCACTACAACTTACAACTATGACCAACCCGCGCTCGTGAGGTAAAAGTACTATAAATACCCGAAGAGTCCAAAAGGAACTCTATGGGATCGTCCTAATACAACGCGACTACGCGATTATCGCAAGTTCCCGCGAATTTTACTCGATCGACTTGCGATCAAACATATTGAACGCGAACAGGGGACCGATTTTTGAGTGTCGAACGCTCGAATTTTCACTCGACATCTGTCAAAACGTCATAGTCTTTTGACAGATCTCGAGTGAAAAGTCGAGCGTTCGACACTCAAAAATCGGCCCCCAGGTGTCCTAATTGATCGCGCGATTTTCATTTAGGACACCTGCGGGGTAATCACGTAACGATGTGTAGGTACCACCGTTGGTACGAATTTAATGTCAGTAGCTCTAGTATAAGTTTTTTCGAAATATTAAATAATTCGAACGCGTTTTGTCTCAAAATGTATGAAAACGCTCTCACCGAGTTTGAAATACGCGCGTTCATCGGTTAGCAACAAATGTTATACTCGCTGTTTTAGTTTCCACTAGTGACCACCAGAGGCGCTGTTCACGTTTTCATACCACATTCATACATTTCGAGACAAAACGCAAACGCGTTCGAATTAGTTAACGTTTCGAAAAAACTTATACTTAGAGCTACAGTTTTAGTATGGGATTTGACATTTAAATCTATAGCACTAACGGTCGAAAACGTTACGTGATTACCGCGCTGTTCGCGTTCAATATGTTTGATCGCATGTTCGCGCGAGTAAAATTCGCGCGAGCTTGCGATAATCGCGTAGTCGCGTTGTATAGGACGATCCCTATTGCTGTTACTGACGCGTCCGTCCGTCCGTCGTCTGTCACAGTTTTTACAGCCAAACGGTTGGAGCTACTTGTCTTAAAATTTTCACAGTATGAGCATCTTGGTGGTTCAAAGCTATACAAATATTCAAAACTGAATTTTTAAATGTTTTACCCATACAGCTAGAGGGGGCGCGAAAACATACTAACTTAATTGTGCGGTAGGTTTGGATGAAATGTTTGTCTGCAATGCAAATTAATGAAACCTGAAACACTCACCTCTCTGAATCCATGTTCGTTTTAATAGGAATCCAGGGTTGCCGAACTGGGCTTTCTGAAACAAAAATAGTAAATATTATAACATATACATATATATATATATATTATGTACTTAGTGGTATAAGTATAATAGGGGAGACCTAGGATAGTTGTAACAATTTTTAGTTAATGGGACATGTCTCGCTTAAGGAACATTCCACAGTTATGACCTTTGCGGGTTAATTTAGCACTATTCCTTGCCTTTTAATAACAATTAAACATTAAAGCTTAAAACACACACAGAGCGGGCGGGCGTAAGGCGTGAGGCGCGCGGGAGCGGGCGTGTGGCGGGCGGGCGCGTGTCAACGCGCTGCAGTGTGAAACCTTGGCCTTGGCGGTGCGGCGGACCCAAAGGCAGTCAGTCTATTTCAAGATGTCGCAAACAGCAACTTCCCTGTCACCGAGGTAAGTTGTGACAGGCTCCAAGGTAAGTTGTAACAGCTTTATCTAACGAGCGCGGGTGAGCCATGGTTGTCTGTTGAGCTATATGTAATGTGCACATTTCCTATGTGTCAGCGTAGGAGCTATGATATGATGTCACGTAGTCTAGATATGTGTTCGTACGTGTCACCACCACAACAATGGCTGAGCCGCGCTCGTGAGATAAAACTACTATAGTTAGTGTAAAATGAGTAAAAAAGAAGAAGGTAGTTGCAATTTCGCTAGTTCCATTAACTTGACTTTTCGAGACTTAGGGTGGGTTGCACCAAACCGTCTGTAATCGTAAGCGGTGTTCGTCAAATCTGATTGTATGGAAAGTTTGACAAGTTTCTATGGGATGACAGACGCACGGTTTTCCGATTCCGATACGGTTTCAGAGAGAGGTTCCCTCCGTTTCCGTTTGGAAAACCGTGCGTCTGCGGCCAGGGTAAGTGCCAGTTGCACCAACGTACGAACACAGACCGGTCATCATCAAATATGGCGCCGGCAGCTGTCATCCCATAGAAACTTGTCAAACTTTCCATACAATGATTTGACGAACACCGCTTACGATTACAGACGGTTTGGTGCAACCCAGCCTTATTCCCACATGGCGTCACATTAATCAATTTATGTATGTAGCCAATCTGCGAGAGCAATTACCGCCGTGCGAGCCACGTGCGAACTATGGAGTAGAACAATCGATAACCTATCATGGGAAGCGTTACAGTTTCCCGGGTAATATGTAGGACGGGAAAATTTGTGCTCATTGAAGTTGTGTATCACTAGAACAGGCAGTTGGTGGCAAAATAAAATTACACGCCAACATAGTTAGTCATCATCCTCCTAGCGTTATCCCAGTACAGTTGCATCCTGAAGGATGCCTGGGGTCCGCTACCTAATCCCAAGATTTGGCGTAGGCACTAGTTTTTATGAAAGCGACTGCCATCTGACCTTTCAACCCCGAACCGAGGGGAAACTAGACCTTATTGGGATTAGGCTTTGTCAAGTGAGTGGACAACTTGACTGTTAGAAGTTCTCAAGCCGCCCGAAGGCCTCCAACTTGGCTTAACGACTGCTGCCATAGACAGCAACCGGGATCAACGGCTTAACTTGCCTTCCAAAGCACGGGAGCGCTCAGTTAGTAACCACTCAAAGCGGTCACCCATCCAAGTCCTGACCGCTGCCCACGTTGCTTAACCTTAGATACCGCAAGCGGTACGCAGGCGCCGCCTACCACGAGCGCTCACACGCCAACATAGTTAGTATCATATTAAAATTAAATAGCATTCATCATCATCATCATCATATCAGCCGAAAGACGTCCACTGCTGGACATAGGACTCCCCCAAAGAGTGCCACAATGACCGGTCCTGCGCCACCCGCATCCAGCGGACTCCCGCGACCTTTACCAGGTCATCAGTCCACCTTGTGACCCAGGATTGTGTTAGTAGTCCTCCTCGCCGTGTCCGGCGACAGTGACTCCGTCAGTTATCAGGATTACTCGTATGGAATGCTCTAATGTGGCTCGCAACCCACACGTGACCCCTGGCTGGGTGGTTCTAAAAGTGCAACAAAAAGTGGCAAATCACGGTTCGAAATAAATCATCATCATCTTCCTAGCGTTATCCCAGTACAGTTGCATCTTGAAGGATGCCTGGGGTCCGCTACCTAATCCCAAGATTTGGCGTAGGCACTAGTTTTAGTTCTAAATAAATGCCATACGATAAATATAAATAATAATGTGGCTCGCAAAGCCAAATTTCGTTTTGAATATGCGGTTACAGTCTGTCCCGCGGAGTTGTAGGTGTACGTGAAGGGAGGGCTTTGGCCGAGTCTTGCAGATATGCCGCTTCGCGTCCAGGTTGTGTTAGAATGCGAAACGTGAGCATCATTTGACCCAGGTCGTTAAGAGCGAGCCGCGTGGCCCCTGTGGGCGGACTGTTAGCAGCGTTCGCCTCTCATCCGCCCGGCGTGGGAGCAGGGCTGATACCTAGCCGATTGGGCCTTAATTTTTATATTGTACCTTTTTTCTGTTTCTTTTTTTACGTGGAGAAAACCTGCGAACCAGATACCCAGGCATGGGGGGATGCCTGGGTATTTCTAGCCACTAAAAACTCCACGGCGACCGCCATCTGCGCTCTCATGCGGGGGACTCCGGGATCTCATACTGAACGCACTGGAGCCCCCCTCGCGCTTTTCCGCCTTTTGGCTTGGGCCACCCTCCCTGGGGCTGATAAGCAAGTGCTGTAGCCCCTACCGCATTAAGCACTTGCAACCCCGATGACCCCCTTTAGTCGCCTTTTACGACAGGCGGGGGAGACCGTAGACCTATTCTAGTCCCAGTCTCCACACAGTACTTAACACACGAGTGGTTAACCTTTTTATCGCCATTGACATGATATAAACTCAGGAAATTAGGTACCCCACACGCCAATGACTTCATATCGAGTCGATCAAGTCGATGTAAATCCAAGCTACGCTATCAAATATATAAGGTTCATTTTCAGTCTTTGCTACGAAGACTGTGGGCACAACTTACAGAATCTACTGTGGCGGTGAATGGGCTTATGGGTTTTTTGGGCCACTTTCAGACCCCCAATTGGTGATCTTTGGTGAGGTTTTGGACGACCCCAGCCCCCCACCCACATGCTACATGAGTAGATATCATTTCTCGGTATTGTAGGTGCAGTAAAAAAATACACTTGAGGTTTCCTTGTACCCCACCTTTGGAACCTCGCGTGATTTCTGGATAAGCCCAATTGGTTAACTATAGTTTTGTAGTTGTGACAAATACTGATACGAACACATAAACAATTTGAACTCATAGCTTCGCTGACGCACACATAGTCAGTCAAAGTAATATTTAATTTAATAATTAATTAACGTTAGACAACCCTGAGTGTTTGAAAATAAAACAATATCCACCCACTAGTAGAAATGCAATCGCATCCTACTTTAATGTTTATCCATTGTTATAACAATGGCAACATAGACACGTAAGGCCACGCCTTGGAGTGAGTCGAGCGGAGAACGCTGGTATTGACAGTCTATGACAGTTATACGAATCTTTCTACAAAAACAACATGGCTTCCGAGTGCAAGTGAGAAGTGCGAGTCGGATCGCGCACGAAGGGTTCCGTCCGTACCGTTATCTATAAAAACGGCAAATAAATCATGTTTGTTGTATGGGAGCCCCCTTAAATATTTATTTTATTCTGTTTTTTAGTATTTTTTGTTATAGCGGCAACAGAACTGTGAAAATTTCCACTGTCTAACTATCACGGTTCATGAGATACAGCCTGGTGACAGACGGACGGACGGACAGCGGATTCTTAGTAATAGGGTCCCGTTTTACTTGTTTGCGTTCAATATGTTTGATCGCAAGTTCGCGCGAGTAAAATTCGCGCGAACTTGCGATCGTCGCGTAGCCGCGTTGTATTAGGACGATCCCTATAGGCGACAGTAACCACTTAATCAGGTGGGCTGTCAACTTTTTGCCACCGACGTTGTATAAAAAATATACTCACTTTCCGCTCCGCTCATGGACAAGCGTATCTTATCGGGAACCAAATTAACGGTGATATTAGTAGCATTCGGCGCACACGGCCATTTAGGGAATGGCCATAATATAAAATTTGTTTGAATGAGTTACGGTCTTATAAAAAATTACAGAGGTCAGGCAGGTAGGTGGGGGGGGGGGGGGCACTACCAGAGGCAAGGACACAGGCACTATTGAGCGGGGGGAGGGGGGGGGACCACACGAGTATCGGTCCGAGTAGTTGCACTATGGGTACTAGGCGAAGATATACATACTTAGATATTTAAATACATACACAAATAAATGCCCTGACTGGGACTTGAACCCGGGACCTCCATCAGCTTCGTAGGCAGGGTCACTATCACTACCAACTAGGCTAAAGCGATCGTCGAAATATTATTCACGCTGACATCTGTCAGTTAACTTTATCAAATTAAAAGTTGGTTTTTAATAGGAAAAAAATAAGATAATTACAAAGAAAAAAATCCGATTCATCAATAGGTAGGTATATTAGTATTTGTTGGTAAAATATACGTAATAATAAACATTATCACCAAATTTCCAGTTCACAGGTCACTGGAAATTTAAAAATTCTTCGGTACAACATTTTGTGACACATGACGGACGGGCGGACGCGTGAGTGACAGCAATAGGGTTCCGTTTGGACCCTTCGGGTACGGAACCCTAAAAATCTACTGCGCAGCGGCCTCTTTTTTCTTTCTAAGTGAAATCACAGATTACTCTTTAAATCGTGACTTACTTCTTATGAAATGAACCCGATGTGAATAAAATAATGAAAGGATAACGCGTACATATAACTTTATAGACGTAATTGTAAGCCGCTGCTTTGGTTGGAGAGCCCCAAAAGGCAATATTCTTTATTGATATTGACAATACTTACCACGTAGTGTGGGTGGGTATAATGTTTCTATTTCCAAGTTTAAGTAGTTTAAAGTTATTTGGTAAAATAGGGATGATGGCTGATAAGCCAAATCATGATCAAAAATTTATGTACATAGGTTTTTTGTCGTTTCATTTTTTGGAAATTGTTCAAAATGGTGGAACCATGGGCGGTCATAACGTAACTAATATTATATACACACCACTTGGTAAGTCTACAGCTCAATCAAACCAGTACCTTATTTCCGCTTTTATTAGGAGGAGGTATCCCCATTGCAAACGTCCCTCTCTAACACTCGGGAGTTTGCAATTAACCATCCCGCTCTCTACGGAAGCTCTGAGCGTAGTTTTCGTAGACATTTAAACATATTCATTAAGCCAATCATTTTATCAAATCAAACCGTACCAATTTGTCTGTAACTATTTAGTTTCTTAAATCGAGTCCAAAAATTAAATATAAAATAGCCATAATATTGTAAAAATATTCCTAAAATGGGGTAACTTTGCGAAATTTTTCTATCGAGTGAAATTCATCACGTCTTGTAACTGAATACGATTTTGACTAGACAAGATCCTTATTCTAACACATATATTATGTTTTTAGAATTAAAGACACTAAATTCTGTGTCTCAGATGGCTTTAAAAAATTCAAAAGTGGTAGCAACCAGCCTTAAGCTATAATCCGACGACAAAGCGATGAAAATTCATATTTTATCTCCATTTATGCAAAACTAACTTTTCAAAGCGAAATTAAATTAAAGCCGATGTTTTCCTACGATTGTAGCTGCTTGCATTTCATTCCTTTTACCTTCATTTTATGAAAGTCCTGGGAATTGAAGCAAACATTTTATATTAGATATTTAATACAGCTAGAACAAAGATATAATTATGCTTAGCCGGGGTCAAGCTGCACCACAAATTTATTTTAGAATTTCTTACGGCGATATATCGATTGAAAGAGACACCCTTTGTTTTTCGCTCACGACAAAACGGGATGCAACCCTCTCCGAGAATGGCTTTTTAGACAAATCTCGTTAAATATCTGACTGTGTGCAGGTTTATTAAATTTCCTCTTGTCAGTACCTCGATGAGGTGAAATAACATCATATTAACTTAATCGTGTCTTTTAATAATGTGTTGTTTTAGTAGACTCGAGGAAAAAAAGGAAAGTATAGACTCGACTTTGGATTTATTTTCTATCGAGAAAATTTTAAGCAATCATGTTTCGCTATTGTCAGTACCACAATCATATAGTCAAGAATCATATATCTGAAAATCAGCCCCTACTGTTTGCTAGTCTGGGCAGGACAGCGTTTCAAAGTCTCCAAATTTCTCAGTGTAGCGCCTTAATACTTATTGTATTAAAGGTGGCGTGGCGGCACAATAGTTGCCAAAAATTAAATTTAGCAAGTATATCGGTGATAAGATAACGATGATAATTCTCACTATTAAATTGATTTGCCTTACGGTTGACTGACAGATGTGTAGTCCGCCTTTTGTGTTAAGTAACTAAAATTATTCTTTTGCTCAATATAATAATTTGCGTTGTAGCTCGCCGTTTAATACATACTCGTACGGTTAAAATCGGTAGCTCTAGTATAAGTTTTTTCGAAACATTAACTAATTCGAACGCGTTTGCGTTTTGTCTCAAAATGTATGAAAACGCTCTCACCGAGTTTGAAATACGCGCGTTCATCGGTTAGCAATAAATGTTATACTCGCCGTTTTAGTTTCAACTAGTGACCACCAGAGGCGCTGTTCACGTTTTCATACCACTTTTATACATTTTGAGACAAAACGCAAACGCGTTCGAATTAGTTAATGTTTCGAAAAAACTTATACTAGAGTTACATAAATATATATTTCATATATTTGATTTTACATAAGATTGTTTGAGTTGGTCGGCTTGTGTTAGTTATCCATTCAAAAACCGACCATTTTCCATTTAAATCCAATAACATTCACAACTATAGTACAGGTAAAATTAATACGAGTTTTCTATATTGAAAATTCTCTCTCTCTCTCTCTGGTCGGTCCCTCATATCTGAGGATCGTGGTCAGCATCAGGGTTGCATCTGGAACGGATGATATTACGCCACCGGTTCCTGTCCAGCGCGTCTCGTACAACCGTGTAAAATTTGGAGGACGACGAGTCTTTCACTTGATCGGTCAATCGTGTTGGTGAACGACCGCGCGATCTTTTGCCTTCGGTGTTCCCAACCACAATCAGTTTTTCCAAATTTTCGCCGCCTCTGCGCACTGTGTGGCCGAAATACGCAAGAATCCGTTGTTGGCACATGGTAGATAAGCGAGTTTTTATTCGCAGCTGGTTGAGGATCGATGCATTAGTGCGCTTCGCAGTCCAAGGTATCCTCAGCATCCGTCTCCAGCACCACATCTCCAGCACCACAAAATTGAAAATTCTACTTTAGCATTTAATGAATGTTAGAGTTACAAAAACACTGTCAAAAATAGTATCTGTGTAACAGTGGCGGAGCGTCCATACAACTCGATTCCCACCGGCTTGCCTAATTTCCAGGCAGTCCAGTTCTTTAACTACGGCTCATGAAGAATGCTTCCCTAAGAATATTTTTGACGCGCCGCCACTGCTGTGTAATAATAGATACTCTACCTCTATGCATAGTGTGTTACTTCTACTTCGTAGTACGAGTAGCATATCGCTTTGGCAGTTTATAAAGTGGTGCCCCGCCATTAAGGCGCTACAACGACAAATTTAGAGACTTTGAAACGCTGTCCTGCCCAGACTAGCAAACAGTAGGGGCTGATTTTCAGATATATGATTCTTGACTATATGATTATGGTATTGACAATAGCCGAAACATGATTGCTTAAAACTTTCTCGATAGAAAAAAATCCAAAGTTGAGTCTATATTTTCCTTTTTTTACTCAGCCTACTAAAACAACGCATTATTAAAAGACACGATTGAGTCGCCGTCCTCTCCAGGCGAAAAAAATATACAATGCCATTCTTTTGTTATCTGCCCTGGGATCCCAGGGACTGGTAGACGACGGGTACCTTTTTTTCTCAGCCTACTAAAACAACGCATTATTAAAAGACACGATTGAGTTAATATGTTGGTATTTTACCTCATCTAAGGTACTGACAAAAGGAAATTTAATAAACCTGGTCACAGCTTATGTTTAACGAGATTTGTCTAAAAAGCCATTCTCGGAGAGGGTTGCATCCCGTTTTGTCGTGAGCGAAAAACAAAGGGTGTCTCTTTCAATCGATATATCGCCTTAAACTAGGCTAGCCTATTCTGCCCGATCTATATTCGAAGTTTGTCGGCCGGTCAATTATGAGTTCCAAAGTTAGGTCGTCCATGTTGAATAAATTAAAGCTATCTTAAGGCTGCCACACACGTTACTAGAAATCGTTACGATCCGACTGCATCGTTACGGTCCTGTAGCTCTAGTATAAATTCTCAAAATGTATGAAAACGCTCTCACCGAGTTTGAAATACGCGCGTTCGTCGGTTAGCAACAAATGTTATACTCGCTGTTTTAGTTTCCTCTAAGTGACCACCAGAGGCGCTGTTCACGTTTACATACCATTTTGAGACAAAACGCAAACGCGTTCGAATTAGTTAAAGCTGCCCGGTGCCCTGGTTATGGTAGCGGCCATGGCACTAGCGGGGTCAGGGCTGATTTTTTTGGGGGAAGCCATATCTTTGTCCAGCAGTGGTCTTTCGGCTGATATGATGATGATTACGTTTCGATTATCGGTGCAGTGTAAACGGTACGATCGAATCGTAGCGATTTTTAGTAGCGTGTGTGACAGCCTTTACGATTATCGATATCGACCCAGTTTCCCTTGATTGCGATCTTATTCAAATTTTCATAAGGTTCCGTTCGACAGTACCTACTGTTAAAAAAAGTGTTAATCTGTAGATTTTTATCACATACTTACTTCAATTCAGAAATCAGAATCAAATATTTAGTCTGCAAATAGGACGCAATTATTATCGGTGCAGTGTAAACGGTACGATCGAATCGTAGCGATTTTTAGTAGCGTGTGTGACAGCCTTTACGATTATCGATATCGACCCAGTTTCCCTTGATTGCGTTTTATCTTATTCAAATTTTCATAAGGTTCCGTTCGACAGTATGTACTGTTAAAAAAAATTGTAAATCTGTAGATTTTTATCACATACACACTTCAATTCAGAATTCAGAATCAAATATTTAGTCTGCAAGTAGGCCACAATTATTATCGGTGCAGTGTAAACGGTACACAGTTGGATCGTAACCATTTCTAGTAGTGTGTGTGGCAGCCTTTATTATCAAACCGAACTTTATTAATAACCGTGCACGTTGCAATGAGTGAAGTTTGCTCATTTCGAGCGGGTACTTGTAAGGTTTTATTTGCTATTTATCTACAACGCGGCAGTGTTCATGCATAAAAACATAGATGTGTTCAAATGTAGAGGTGTGAACACCAATTACCCGCTACGTAGCAATAAACACGAGAATAGATTGGTCGCGGAACCGCACAGACTCGCTAAGTCAGTAGCTTTAGTATAAATTTTTTCGGAACATTAACTAATTCGAACGCGTTTGCGTTTTGTCTCAAAATGTATGAAAGTGGCATGAAAACGTGAACAGCGCCTCTGGTGGTCACTAGTGGAAACTAAAACAGCGAATATAACATTTGTTGCTAACCGATGAACGCGCGTATTTCAAACTCGGTGAGAGCGTTTTCATACATTTTGAGACAAAACGCAAACGCGTTCGAATTAGTTAATGTTTCGAAAAAACTTATACTAGAGCTACAGATGCGGTTAGAAATGGAGCTACTCCCGCTGGATTTAGAGGTAGATTGAAGAAATACCTTATGACTGAACTATTCTACAGCTACGGGGAGTTCTGCAACCTACCACTAACAAATCTGAAATTTTTAAATGAAGTGAAACCAAACTATACCTAAAGCGAAATATTTATAAATGAATTAAAATTTTAATTATTATTATTAATTTATTACTAACATAACTACATGTTATGCAAGTGTTTTTAATTAATATTTGATATTTTACATATCCTGTACTGACCTGTAACAATTGTTATGAATAAATTTTTGTATTTGTATTTTGTATTTGTATTTGTATTTTGTGTTTGTATTTTGTGTTTGTATTTGTATTTTGTATTTGTTTTTGTATTTGTATTTTGTATTTGTAATTTGTATTTTGTAATTTGTATTTGTATTTTGTATTTGTAATTTGTATTTTGTATTTGTATTTTGCATTCGTATTTTGTATTTGTATTTTGTGTTTGTATTTTGTATTTGTATTTTGTATTTGTATTTGCTATTTGCAGAGGGCCTAATGCAAACCGAAAACGTAGCTCCTTCTGTCGCTCTAATATGCAACTGCGACAAAGAGGCAGATATTTCGTTTGCGGTTAGCGGTCTTCAGTTGAGTACAAGAACCCCTAAGGATGCCTTAGGGATTCTTTACTGCGCCGGCTACATTTCAATTTTTGAAGATTTTCCTATGTACTCTTACTGTCTTCTGTGTCACTCTCATATTAATTTCAAATAAGTTTGGTATAGATAAGCTAGATTAGCATATAGAATACTTTTTTATCCAGAAATTAGGGATTATTTTTGAAGGGATGAACGCGGACGAAGCCGCGGGCAAAACTAGTTATCAATATCAATATAAATTCCATTTGAATTGCAAATTGACATTACTGTCCATTCGTCTATAAAAATGATGGAATAGCCAACTTTATCCGAAGATATCTTCCCCAAACTATCGTCCCCACCCATTTCCGTCTGTAACTTCCACTCTAAGGCACAAGTTATAGAGATTAAATTGGCACAAAAGCAGAAAGGGTTACGAAGTTGCGGAAGTAACGCGATTTTTGAAGGTACGGGTCTTTCGTTCCTTTACCGTGAGAAAGGACAAATTGGTATTAATGAATAAAATAGCACTCACCGCTTTTGTTTAGGACTGTTGTGGTTAGTCTATCCACGTAAAGTCAATGCTACAACGTAAAAAAAAATGCTTGACTGTGTTTGACCTCTATTCAACCTCCTAGCTTTTTCTCAGTTGTGACCTAATGAACACGGAGTCAGACCTCCTAGCTTTTTCTCAGTTGTGACCTAATGAACACGGAGTCAGTTTCGACACCTAATCTCCTCCTCTTAAATTAATTCATGTCAACATAAGAACTAAAATAATATTATAATTATATTAAAAACCGGCCAAGTGCGAATCGGACTTCGCACTTTAGGGTTCCGAAACAACCCCAAAATTAAGTTGTTTTTTATAGGAAAAATAAGGGTAGGTATATCAAAGAAAAAAACAGATTTATTAATATATTAGTATTTGTTGGTAAAGTATAGGTAATAATAATTATTATCACCAAATGAATACCTATCACAAAAACGTAGTTTTTATCGAAAGTAAATTTTTCTTCGGATACTATTCATTGTAACTAACTTTAATTAAAAATTTAGTTGCCCAATCTGTAGTGCAATGTACACCTGTTTTGGGAATATTCCTGGGAACAAGGGAATATTCCTGGGAATCACTATTCAGGATGCAACTGTACTAGGATAACGCAAGGATGACGATGAGTTTATCTCGCGGCGAGTAAGGCGACTTCCTGATATGTCGGTGCGGAGGCGGTACGATATGAGAAAACTGTCAAATATCAGTGTCAACTGTCAATATGTACTACTTTTTACTGCGCCCCTACATTTAAATTAGTGCTTCCTGACTGGCGCGGGATGCGCGGAAGCGGGACGATGCGAAGGCAGTACTGGTCCTGGCGCAAATGTAATACCGACAGTATTCCGTCAAGCGGGAATTTTTGCGACGTCAGTAAGTTGATGTCAAAGAAGAAAATGTCACATATCGATCCCGCCCCGCCAAGTCAGGAGGTCGCCTTAGTTTGTTCGCGCGCGTCTTGTGCCACCCGTGCCATTGTCACTTTCGCGTCTCATCAGCGGCCTGTCATAGTGATTGATTAACATTCAGGCCGCGTAGGTTTTATACTTTTTTATATGGATTTCGTATAGGTACGTGAATTCGGGAAAGCGATAATCGAACGATATAAATGGCATCTGTTCCATTATTATGCCATTACGGCCGCCTTAAGATTTATTATAGCTTACAGTTCAGTTCCAAAATATGTGTACAGCATAAGATATTAGAAAGAAAAACACGGCCTAGTAAATTACGTACCCTAGATTATTCACCACAAAAAAAAATCTAGGGTACCTCCCCTACATGTAAAGTGGTGGTGCCATTTTTTTTTTCTTCCAAACCCCATCCCCTTTCAAAAATATTATAATGTTTCTAAGAGCATTTTTTGATTCAAGAATCGGTGGGCGTGATATTAAGTGCCCCCCCCCCCCCCCCCCCTCCCCCCACCCCACCTGCCAGCTAAACGGTGGCTCCTAGGCATGTGAAAAAAATCATGGTAGTAGTATATACGATGAATTTAAAAGGAAAACTATCACAGCTAAGTACCTAGACATTATTAGTTAAGGTGGCTCGCTTTCCATACAAAACGTCTCTTGACATTCGCAGGCTAGCGGACTGATATTACAAGAAACTTATGTAAAAAACTTTCTTAGATTGGCTTTACATTCGCGCGAAATTCCCCGTTTTATAGAATAAACTTGTATAATCTAGAATAATTCGAAAAAATTGATATGACAAACTAATTTCTCAAATTATTCTAGTTTATACAAGTTAATTCTAGGAAACGGGGAATTTCGCGCAAATGGAAAGCCAATTTATGAATGTTTGTTACTTAAGTTTCTTAAAATATCACTCCGCTAGCCAGCGAATGTCAAAAGACGTTTTGTATCGAAAGCGAACCACCTTTACGAGTAATAGTTGAACTTAAGAAATGTACTTTCGTACAATTTCTATTGGTACCTTAGATAATGTTGTTAATTCTGTCAAAAACATAGTAAATATAAGTTCGAAAACTTTTTAGTCCACATAATGTAACGGGTGGACAACTACGGAACCCTACATTGTGCGTGGCCCGACACGCACTTGGCCGGTTTTTAAAGATAATGGGACGGAACGGAACCCTTTGTGCGCGAGTCCGACTCGCACTTGGCCGGTTTTTTCACAAATGCGGTCTGACGTCAGAAACACAACTGCCTGTGCGCGCGCGACTTGTATACGAGAAGGAAACCACGTCCGTGTGAACGACACAACGTAAACACTAGCGCCACTGTAGCTCTAGTATACGTTTTTTTCGAAACATTAACTAATTCGAACGCGTTTGCGTTTTGTCTCAAAATGTATGAAAGTGGTATGAAAACGTGAACAGCGCCTCTGGTGGTCACTAGTGGAAACTAAAACAGCGAGTGTAACATTTGTTGCTAACCGATGAACGCGCGTATTTCAAACTCGGTGAGAGCGTTTTCATACATTTTGAGACAAAACCCAAACGCGTTAGAATTAGTTAATGTTTAGAAAAAACTTATACTAGAGCTACTGAGCATCGCATTCGATAAAATCGAATCGAGATTCCCGCATTCCCGGTGACAAAACTATACGGTATACGGTACAATTTTTTTCTCGAATACGAGTTTTTCCCGCATGGATGCCGTGTGAACGTTTTTATGTGACTGAATTCAGTTGCCACTACGATATTCGATAAAATATCGTATACGGTATACGGGAAAAAGGGCGCCGTGTGAACCACACGCGCTCGTGAAAGTATTGTAGGTGTAGCCGGAGTGACAAAGTCACTGTGATTTTTTAACGGTGTTCGAAAAGTATCACCTTTTCCCATGTTTAGGCATAATCACGATATAGACAGACACAATAAGCAGACTCCCCCGAAATACTCGAATAGGGAAAAGGTATTAAGTGGCCCTTCCATTTGGGTTCCGTAATTCGCTTGAGAGTTTCACGCAAAATGTTTTAATAGAGGTATGTGTGCGTCAGCGTAGGGGCTATGAATTGAGTTCACAGTCTCGATGTGTTAAAGTATTCAACCCTTGAAAAAATCCCAAAAACTGAGGCGACTTCCTGATTTGTCGGTGCGGAGGCAGTACGATATGAGAAAAGTGACAAATGTCAGTATCAGCTGTCAGTCGACTCGGTACCATTTTTTACTGCGCCCCTACATTTAAATGAGTGCTTCCTGACTGGCGCGGGATGCGCGGTAGCGGGACGATGCGAAGGCGGTACTGCTCCGCTTCTGCGCATGATATTACTACTGCGCAAACGTAATACTGACAGTATTATGTCAAGAGAGAATCTTTGCGACGTCAGTAACTTTACATCAAAGAAGAAAATGTCACAATGATCCCGCCCCGCCAAGTCAGGAAGTCGCCTTACTCGACAAAAAGATCCATATAATTATCGAAACTGCTTACAAATTTCACATAATTGGTTGAGTAATGCGACGTTAGAGAACACCCCGGACGGACCTCCGGAAAGCCCCCTGACATAGGGAAGCATTTTGCAGAGTCTGAAACGGAGAACTTCGATCGCTTTGCTCATTTTTTCACGAGTAATCGTAAGCTTATAGTGCTCGTCATCCACGAAGAGGCGCCCCTCCACAGGCCAATCCGTACTGCGCATAGATTAGTATGAGATTCGCTGTGGAGGCGTACGTCGTCCTTACGTAAAACCTTCAAAAAAATTCTACGGAACCCTCAAACTATAAAAGAGTGCGCGCACCTTATTCAAATATTATCTTAGGGCTCTCGAGGTCGACCCAAGTAACACTAGATGGCACTCTGGCGCTCTAAGCGTCGTCGAAAAAGGACGGATGCTGAAAAAGGAATATTTCAATATAGAGTTAGGCGACTTCCTGACTTGGCGGGGCGGGATCGATATGTGACGTTTTCTTCTTTGACGTAAACTTACTGACGTCGCAAAGATTCTCACTTGACATAATACTGTCAGTATTACGTTTGCGCAGTAGTAATATCATGCGCAGAAGCGGAGCAGGGGACCGATTTTTGAGTGTCGAACGCTCGAGTTTTCACTCGACATCTGTCAAAACGTCGTAGTTTTTTGACGGATCTCGAGTGAAAATTCGAGCATTCGACTCTCAAAAATCGGTCCCCTGTACCGCCTTCGTATCGTTCCGCTACCGCGCATCCCGCGCCAGTCAGGAAGCACTCATTTAAATGTAGGGGCGCAGTAAAAAATGGTACCGCGTCGACTGACAGCTGACACTGACATTTGACACTTTTCTCATATCGTACTGCCTCCGCACCGACAAGTCAGGAAGTCGCCTTACTCTTTTATTTGACTTTTCTTTCATTCCGTTACTCCAATTCGGCATCTTTAGAATAGAGTTACTTAAAGTAAATACGTAATTTAAAGGTGAAATGTATTTTTTACGAAACATTTTTCGTATTATAAGAGACAATAGCTACCCTTAACCCACGAGAGTAGCATGAAAAGGCATAAATGAAATAATATTTTGAACTCTTAGGCGACTTCCTGATTTGTCGGTGCGGAGGCGGTACGATATGAGAAAACTGTCAAATGTCAGTGTCAGCTGTCAGTCAACTCAGTAGATACTACTTTTTACTGCGCCCCTACATTTAAATGAGTGCTTCCTGGGACGATGCGAAGGCAGTACTGGTCCGCTTCTGCACATAATATTACTACTGCGCAAATGTAATACTGACAGTATTCTTTCAAGTGGGAATCTTTACGAACTTCAGTATGTTTACGTCAAAGAAAAAAATGTCACATATCGATCCCGCCCCGCCAAGTCAGGAAGTCGCCTTATTATGACAAAAGTATTGTTACTCGTAATTCTTTTATGTCACAGTTGTCACACCTGACCATGAAGTGGCAATTACCGCACGCTCCGCGCGCGGAAAATCCCACTTTCTGGCCAGGGGGTAATATATTGTACTTTACACAGATGGTACACAGAAAGCCTAAGATCGCATTCGCCTTCGGCTCGGGCGTCAAATACCTGCGATTTGAGACATTCTTTGTTTTACCGCCCTTGGTAAGTAATGTCCTATTGTTGAAGTTTTGGGCAGTAACGTAGACATTTTTGCTTTTATATATTGCCGGTAAATAGTGGAAAAATAGAGGGGTTTGGAGAGCGGTGGTGAAGAACTGCTCCTATCGGGGTCGACCCTCAGCCTTGAGGAAACGACGCGGAAGAAGAAGAAATAGTGGAAATTAATCGTAAAATTGTTAACTTAAAATTTGCGAGGTACCCCCTGCATGCCTTCCAAGAGTTGACCTGGGCCGACGTTGCTTAACCCCGCATACCGCACGCGGTACGCAGGCGCCGCTGGCACACGAGCGCTTCGAATGTGTTAACTGATAAGAGACCTTAAACTGAACACAATAAGGTAACTGCGAACGTTTGTTAAGAATTCAGGGACTGTAAATGCTCCGGCAAAGTTCCAAGGCCTTTATTTGCTGTTGGGGCAGAATTTATGGGCCAACACAGAAATATAGAATTGCAGAACATTAACTACTATACTAGATTCTGATCACATAGGTTTATAGACATTTATTACTCATAAGAACACAAGTTCACTTAAATGAGATACAAAGTTAAACTTAAAGTAAAATATTCCAACACATCTTAATAAATATTTTCATATACATATGATCTCAACTTAGTTTTAAATAGTATTTCTGAATTGCACTCCTTCACTTCTTTCGGTAACTTATTGTACATTTCTGCACCCTCAGATAAAATATTTTTCTTTCCATATCCAGTCTAAATAATTTTATTTTATTTGTGTTTCTTAAATTATGCCTAATTGTTCTTTTTGTGAATGTTAATTGCGAGTGTATTTTATGTGTCAGTATCTTTCTGATGAGCATGCATGTTGAGTAAGTGTAAAGTTGTTTAAGGTTGAATAGTTTAGGTTTAGTATAAAGTAGCTCTAGTATAAGTTTTTACGAAACATTAACTAATTCGAACGCGTTTGCGTTTTATGTCAAAATGTATGAAAACGCTCTCACCGAGTTTGAAATACGCGCGTTCATCGGTTAGCAACAGATGTTATACTCGCTGTTTTAGTTTCCACTAGTGATCACCAGAGGCGCTGTTCACGTTTTCATACCACTTTCATACATTTTGAGACAAAACGCAAACGCGTTCGAATTAGTTAATGTTTCGAAAAAACTTATACTAGAGCTACAGTAGTTTCTTTCTGGCATTCCAAAGCAAACGCTCGATTGGAATCCACAAGGAAAGCGCAAGCGTGGCCGACCCAAACAGACCTGGCGGCGAACAGTTGTAGAAGAGGCGAAAAAGATCGGGAAGACGTGGAGCGAGATAAAGCGCGAAGCTCAAGACCGAACGGGATGGAGGATCACTGTGGACGCCCTCTGCCCCATCCAGGGGACATAGGATATTAAATCAAGTCAAGTGAGTCAACTACGATACACTGATAATGATCCTCCTACTTAAAATAGTGGAGATGCTAGCTTTAGATCACGTGAGTGATATTTATTACGTGACCAAACCATGACTTCGTCAATAAAAAAAAAACAAAAACTGAATCTGCAAAAATACTATGTATTTATTGAACTGTAGCCACAGAATAAGTAATAGTACAAGTACAGAAGTTTCTCTGCTAACAAATTCCCTGTTTAGGTATGCCAAACGTGCCTAAACGTGGCCATCTCTTTCTATCGCACGCAACGCGCTCTTTCGAGGCCCCGCCCTCAGCGCTAGGGTTACCACCAGCGAGAACCTATTTTAACATATGTACTTTATTATTAGTAGTGTTGTTTACAATACAATTACGAATAGTACTTTTAAGGTTCCGTAGCCAAAATGGTGAAAACAGAACCCGTCCGTCCGTCTTTTCGTCTGTATGTGACACTGACAGCCGATGTACTCGGAGACTATAAGCACTACAAATACAATTAAAACATTTAGCAGGAAGGTGTGTTCTACTCGTATGAACCGCTACGTAAAAGTGATGTGAAATGACGAAAAAATATTAAAGTAGGAGAGAGGGGGCACTCCATACATGTAACCAGGGGATACAAAGTTTTATACCTATATTTTTTAAAGGCATCACTTTAAAAAATAAAAGAGGTTTCTTAGAACCAACGTTTTCATTTTCGTTTTCTTTTATGTCAACCGTTGGTGAATACCAAACTCAATGACCGTTCTTACGTCTACGTTCTTATTATTATTGGTGCAACCTGCTGCAATACAATAATGCTGTGGTTTTGACATTATTATTTAACACGAAACTACACGAAAATAATTATTTCTTATGATCGTACAAGCGCGTGCGCGTGCGATCCGTAACGCTGCTCCGCAGCCATTGAATAGTCACACAATGTGTGAGCCGGCGGCCGCATGTACTTTGCGCGGCGCGATGACGTCACGGTAGTAAGCCCCTCCTGCTGTAGCTCTAGTATAAGTTTTTTCGAAACATTTACTAATTCGAACGCGTTTACGTTTTGTCTCAAAATGTATGAAAGTGGTATGAAAACGTGAACAGCGCCTCTGGTGATCACTAGTGGAAACTAAAACAGCGAGTATAACATTTGTTGCTGACCGATGACCGCGCGTATTTCAAACTCGGTGAGAGCGTTTTCATACATTTTGAGACAAAACGCAAACGCGTTCGAATTAGTTAATGTTTCGAAAAAGCTTATACTAGAGCTACTGGCTCACAAAATTTCACGAATGTTTGTTTCCCGTGGGTTCTATAAGGATTCGAAATATGTCTTGATTTTCGAAGAAAATGTCACATATCATATCGATCCCGCCCCGCCGATTTGTCGGTGCGGAGGCGGTACGATATGAGAAAACTGTCAAATGTCAGTGTCAACTTTCAGTCGAGGCAGTACCGCTTTTTACTGCGCCCCTACATTTAAGTGAGTCCTTCCTGACTGGCGCGGGATGCGCGAAAGCGGGACGATACGAAGGCAGTACTGTAGGCCTAGCACATGATGGCCGCGAGAGTATGTCGGCTCGAGATAGACTATCCGTCACTTCCAGCCCGCTTCCGTCACTAACAGCACCAACCAAAAAAAGACGCGTAGTCTATCTCGAGCCGACATATCTCGCGGCCTACTGGTCCGCTTCTGCGCATGATATTACTACTGCACAAATGTAAATACTGACAGTATTCCGTCAAGTGGGAATCGTTGCGACGTCAGTATGTTTACGTCAAAGAAGAAAATGTCACATATCGATCCCGCCCCGCCAAGTCAGGAAGCCGCCTTAGAAAAATTGACAATAACATACGTCGTTTTGTTATCAAACCAATGATTTTCTTGCTCCCCCTTCGACACCTCGGTGCTGTATTGTACCTATACAGGCATTTCCAAAGCTAAAGCTTAAGCCACACAGAGAGCGGGAGGGCGGTAGCGGCGCGGGAGTGGGCGGGAGCGCCTACCTATCCCGCGCCTCTACCGCCCGCTCCCGTCCCGCTCACGTCCCGCTACCGCCCGCTCCCGCGCCGCTCCCGCGCCGCTCCCGCGCCGCTACCGCCCTCCCGCTCTCTGTGTGGCTTTAGCTTAAGAGCTTCATTGTTTATTGGTCTAAAAAGATCATGATCATCTCGTGTCTTTTTAAACAGTACGACTTGCTTCCATCGGCTTCTATTGGTGGCGGTTTTATACTTACTTGTTAAATATTATGAAAAAACCGGCCAAGTGCGAGTCGGACTCGCGCACGAGGGGTTCCGTCCCATTATCTTTAAAAATTGCAAAATTTCACGTTTGTTGTATGGGCGCCCCCTTAAGTAAATCCCTTTAGGCCCCTATTTTATTCTGTTTTTTAGTATTTTTTGTTATAGCGGCAACAGAACAGAAACACATCATCTGTGAAAATTTCTACTTTCTAACTATCACGGTTTTTGAGATACAGCCTGGTGACAGACGGACAGACGGACGGACGGACAGACAGACAGACGGACAGCGGAGCCTTAGTAATAGGGTCCCGTTTTACCCTTTGGGTACGGAACCCAAAAAAATAGTTAAGTACTAAATATTGGCGAGGAGAGGCCTCCAATTCAGTCTGTGTGACCTGACAGACAAACTTCTGTAATATTTTAATTTCTCTGTTAATGTGCCTTTTAGTTCGCGAGGAATTTGAACAGCCCTTAACGACGGTGTTACACAGTTACGGTTAATATTAACTAAAGTTTTAACACAATTTAAATTATGGCATTTTAGATGTACTCTCTATAGGGCATATAAGAACTACAGTCGATTCATCCTTACGTGTCCTATGTAATCAATAATTCAAGATTTTATTCTACCATTTTATCGGCGTCATTGATATGTATATTCATGCCAAATTACAGCTTTCTAGTACTAACGGTTACTGAGAGAAGCCGAGGACGAACGGACATTGCGAAAAGATGCATATTTGTATGTAATTTATACATACCCTTTCCCGTTCATATATATATCGCAGCCGGATTGTATAATCCGCCGTTTTAAATTGCGGCTAGCCGTTTTACAAAACAGAGCCGTTTTGTAATACGGCGGGTTAACGATTAGCCGGATCGTCATTGCAATACGTTCTACAATATGACGGCTCACGTTTAGCCGGATGGAATTGCCAGATTGCATAATCCGCCGTTTTACATTACGGCTAGCCGTTTTACAAAACAGAGCCGTTTTGTAATACGCCGGGTTAACGATTAGCCGGATCGTCATTGCAATACGTTCTACAATATGGCGGCTCACGTTTAGCCGGATGGAATTGCCGGATTGCATAATCCGCCGTTTTACATTACGGCTAGCCGTTTTACAAAATGGCCGGATTGTCATTGCTAAACAGCGCTGCGAGTGTTAAAAATGGGAACTAAAAGCTGTCAAAGAGGTGACAGCTAAAACGACGCCATTTTGCGAAAAGGCTAGCCGTAATGTATTACGGCGAATTATACAATCTGACTGAACCGCTTTTTTACATTACGACTAGGCGAATTGAAGAATACAAAGCGCCGAACACATTTCGGCGGATTTTCAATCAGCCGTATTCAATCCGTCTAATCGTTGACCCGCCGTAATACAAAACCATGTAATACAAAATAATGTAATACGGCGGAATATACGATTTTCCTGCGACATATATATTTCCAGCATTGTAAATAGTCAACATTGGAAGCACACATTATCTACAATTACATCCGTGTAGAAGTTATATATAGGTAACTCATTATAACTACTCATTACCTCACCTGTCCCATTACTGGCTTGAATTCCTAATGGACTACCAAAATCGGTCGGTAATCGAACCCCATGTATGTGTGTGTTATGCAATGATAAGATACTATCGGACTTTCGTTTGAATGTATTTGTGTCGTGGTGAACTGGTGAATGTAGCCTTTGGCCTATTTCGTTGGTTGAGAACTAATACTCTCTAAGTAACAAAATTAATCCTTTGTTTTTAAAGTTGTCTGGAAGAGATCGCTCCTTAGTGATAAGACCACCTGTTGTTTAGCTCTACTTTAAAAGCCTAATGTTCATTACTGTGTTCTTTCTGGTGGCCTGCTACGGAAAACAAGACTACTTAACTACAAATACTACGACTACAAAGAAGAAATAGTGCTATTAAGGATCTAGTCTAGTCCTTTGTGTGAAAAGCTGAAAAGCGAAATCCTCCTAGCATTTTCCCGTTTCAACACTAAATACCGGGAATCCCGTAATCCCCTTTGGCACCCAAAGTTTTAAGAATGCGACGTTCTAACCTAAAAAGACATACAAGAACATTTTTGTAAAAGTGTTGTGTTTTTGGGGGTCTATGACGCTCGCGTGACATCGTGCTAAGTGATAAAGTTGTTCCAAAGATTTAAAATCTAGAAGTGACACTTTCATAATATGATTAAACATTTCAAAAAAAAAATCCAAAATTCAAACATTTATTCTGCAAATAGGCCACATGGGCACTTTTACATGTCAATTTACAATTTACTCGTAATAAAGTCTGACTATACAAGCATATGCTACATTTTTCATAAGAAAAATTAATTTACAATTTAAGAAATAATGACAATAAGAATATAATATTTTTTTCATGTCAAAATACCTACTAATTATCTATTACAAATATTACAATAGCAGTATAGTTAGAGATGTATAAGGTCTCAGTCTGAATAACAAAATGTAATATACATAGTATCCCAAAGATGTAAATGGTCTCTGAGCGTCAAAATATTAATAATAATGACTATTCTAACGTGCTTAGAGATGTAAATGAAATGAAGAAAAAAATCTCAATATTAAAAAAAACCGTAATTTGATATAAGTAGAGGTGCCTCTTCAGACCTTAGATACCGCAAGCGGTACGCAGGCGCCGCTGGGCCACGAGCGCTCACGGTATCTAAGGTTAAGCAACGTGGGCAGCGGTCAGGACTTGGATGGGTGACCGCTTTGAGTGGTTACTAACTGAGCGCTCCCGTGCTTTGGAAGGCACGTTAAGCCGTTGATCCCGGTTGCTGTCTACGGCAGCAGTCGTTAAGCCAAGTTGGAGGCCTTCGGGCGGCTTGAGAACTTCTAACAGTCAAGTTGCCCACTCACTTGACAAAGCCTTATCCCAATAAGGTCTAGTTTCCCCTCGGGGTTGGAAGGTCAGATGGCAGTCGCTTTCGTAAAAACTAGTGCCTACGCCAAATCTTGGGATTAGGTAGCGGACCCCAGGCATCCTTCAGGATGCAACTGTACTGGGATAACGCTAGGAGGATGATGATGATGATGATGATGTGCCTCTTCAGAGTTAATGACAATGACTTCTTACGTAACTAGATCTAGTCCGTGCTAGGGCATCAATTAATTTAACAAACTGTGACAATTTAAAGCCACTAATGCATATTTTAGTGCCAAAATAGGAACAATCGAGGACAAAATCATGTGTCTTTATTTTAATACACACTAAGGCGACTTCCTGACTTGGCGGGGCGGGATCGATATGTGACATTTTCTTCTTTGACGTAAACTTACTGACGTCGCAAAGATTCCCACTTGATAATACTGTCAGTATTACGTTTGCGAAGTAGTAATATCATGCGCAGAAGCGAAGCAGTACCGCCTTCGCATCGTCCCGCTACCGCGCATCCCGCGCCAGTCAGGAAGCACTCATTTAAATGTAGGGGCGTAGTGTAGTAAAAATGGTATCGCGTCGACTGACAGCTGACACTGACATTTGACACTTCTCATATCGTACTGCCTCCGCACCGACAAATCAGGAAGTCGCCTAAAAGTTTGCGCTCCCAGTGAGATCAGTTCACTAAACCTAAGCCTAGCTGAGAAGAGTCCAACAAGAAACTCAACTAGGCTCAACCTGGGGACCTACCGGGAACCGAAAACGAAGCATCTCCCTCCCTGTTGCTCCAATATGCAAGTGCGACAGAGAGGCAGGTATTTCGTTTTCGGTTCGCGGTAGGCCCTCTGGGTCGGAGCGCTGCGGCGTTTTGCTACGTCATATTCATTCATAGGCACGTTCAAAACGGAAGAATGGAAGAAGATTTTTACGACCACATAAATTTTCATACCCATCTCGGTTTTTTACAAATATCTGCAGAAATTCATGCAAATACGGAGATAAGTATTCATGAGGCTACTGACCATAAAATGCTACACTTTCGTCTCAGATGTTACTCAACCTGCTCTGGATTGAATAACGGTATATAAAAACTAAAAAAGGCATATCATTACAGAATACTCATGCTCATCTATACATATAATAAAGCAGAAGAGGGTCGAAAATCTGTACATTGAAGATATTAGTAAAAAAATCGATGGAGGGGTCTAAGAATCGATAACAGAACACGTTTTAACTGTTTTTAGAATTCGTGTCTGTTTGTCTGTTTGTCTGTCTGTTTATTTGTCTAACTATCACGCGAAAACTAGCGAATGGATTTTAATACAGCCTTCACTAATATGTTTATTGGATCTTCGGCCAGGTTATAGGCTATAAAAATCATACAGGTTAGGGATGAAAGGGGGTGAAAAGAGGGGTTAAACTTTGTATGAGAAGTCTTTCAGTTCATGATTTAAAGGCTTGAAAGTTGGTAAGTATATATATGGACGCAAAGTAAATAGAACCTCATTCAAACATTGTCTAATAAACAGATAGTATTTGAAAAAATGGGGGGTGAAATAACAATATTTCTGCCTCTCAAGGCTATAGACAAAAATACAAAAGTCCCTCAAACCATAGTAACTGTTTGAAATGAGAGATCTAATTATGTTGGTCAGTCAGTCGCTATCAATATTCACAAACCTTACTACGCAACCTCGGTTTTTTTTTTGTTTTCGATGGAGGGTAGGTACCTTACCTACGCAAAGCAGCGGGCTCTCGGTTGCATGGTAGCACTTGCGACATGTACTATCTTTATATTAAGTATGCCCATTTTTGTATAAAATATTGTTTTTTGAGGTGCTCATTACAAGAATGATACTTATCCATTTTCAAATCGAAGATGGCGGACATTTACTTATTTACTTTTCTTAATAATCGATATGGGTGTCATCTTTGAGGTTCTTCGAGGTGCCGATTAGTTGCGTTTTCCGTCAGCAAAATGTATAAAATACGTTCAGCGCGTAACAGACATAAATTTAGGGTACCTATATTGGTATTCGTTATTAAAACATACATACCTACGTAACAATAAACATCAAGTATGACTAAATTTTGACAACAATACCCCACTCGATAGGGTAGGATAAAAAAAAAATTCGCGCCCCCCTTTAGCTGTATGGGCCCCCCTTAAAAACATTAAAAATAATTTGTGACTATTTGCATGGCTTTGGGCCAACAAGATGCTTATACTGTGTAAATTTGAAACCTGTAGCTCCAACAGTTTGGCTGTAAGTAAAACCTGTGTGACAGATGACGGGCGGACATCTGGGCGTCACCAATAGGGTTCCGTTTGGACCCTTCGGGTTCGGAACCCTAAAAACAACTCTCAGAAAATCACATACCTCTCAGAAGCAACCAGGGTGGGTGCGCTATCAACCTAGGCCTCTACTCCATCTTCGAAAGTGAAAGAACAGACCAAAGTAGGTATTCAGTTATACCTATGTTTTACAATAAAGCACTTTGAACTTTGAAAGGTATTCCAATAATTTATGAACAAAAAAATATCTATTCAACTACCTCTTTACAAAGCCACTTGATAGGTCAACAAATTTTTTTTTGTTCAGTATTTAGCGCTCGCTGCGCTCGCGTTTTCATCTACATTGCTTGATGCGTATGAAGTATTTTCCGTACCTGCATCATAATGTTCGAATCATTTCGCACTCGCTTTTTTATCTACATTACTTGACGCGTAGGAATTATTTTCGTTACTGCATCATAATGTTCGAAAAATTTCGCGCTCGCTGCGCTCGCGTTTTCATGCGCATAACTTCTTCATGAGAATGAAGTATTTTCCGCACCTGCATCATAATGTTCGAAAATTTTCGCGCGCCGTACGCTCGCGTTTCCATCTACATTATAGTTAATGCGAATGATGTATTTTCCGCACCTGCATCAGAATGTTCGAATCATTTCGCGCTCGCTGCGCTCGCGTTTCATATACATTACTTAGTGAGTGTGAAGTATTTTCTGCACCTTCATCATAATGTTTGAAAAATTTCGCGCCCGCTGCGCTCGCGTTTTCATCTACATTACTTGATGAGTATTTTCCGCACCTACATCATAATGTTCGATAATTTTCGCGCGCCCTACGCTCGCGTTTTCATCTGCATTATAGTTGATACTTATGAAGTCTTTTCCGCACCTGCATCATAATGTTCGAAACATTTCGCGCTCACTACGCTCACGATCTCATCTTCATTTCTTGATGCGTATGAAGTATTTTCCGCACCTGCATAATAATGTTCGAAAAATTTCGCGCTCGCTGCGCTCGCGTTTTCATCTACATAACTTCATGAGTATGAACTATTTTCCGCACCTGCATCATAATGTTCAAAAACTTTAGCGCCCGCTACGCTCACTTTTTCATCTAAATTACAGATGCGTTTGAAGTCTTTTCCGCACCTGCATCATAATGTTCGTAAAAATTTCGCGTTCGCTACGCTCGCGTTTTCATCTGCATGACTTGATGCGTATGAAGTATTTTCCGCACCTGCATAATAATGTTCGAAAAATTTCGCGCTCGCTGCGCTCGCGTTTTCATCTACATAACTTCATGAGTATGAACTATTTTCCGCACCTGCATCATAATGTTCAAAAACTTTAGCGCCCGCTACGCTCGCTTTTTCATCTAAATTACAGATGCGTTTGAAGTCTTTTCCGCACCTGCATCATAATGTTCGTAAAAATTTCGCGTTCGCTACGCTCGCGTTTTCATCTGCATGACTTGATGCGTATGAATTATTTTCCGCACCTGCATCATAATGTTCGAAAAATTTCGCGCTCGCTGCGTTCGCGTTTCCTTCTACATTACTTGATGAGCATTTTCCGCACCTCTACATCATAATGTTAGAAAATTTTCGCGCGCCGTACGCTCGCGTTTTCATCTACATTATAGTTGATGCGTATGAAGTCTTTTCCGCGCCTGTATCAGAATGTTCGAAAAATTTCGCGCTCGCTGCGCTCGCGTTTTCATCTACATTACTTGATGAGTATTTTCCGCACCTGCATCATAATGTTCGAAACATTTCGCGCTCACTACGCTCGCGATTTCATCTTCATTTCTTGATGCGTATGAAGTATTTTCCGCATCTGCATAATAATGTGCGAAAAATTTCGCGCTCGCTGCGCTCGCGTTTTCATCTACTTTACTTGATGACTATAAAGTTTTTCCGCACCTACATCATAATATTCGAAAATTTTCGCGCGCTCTACGCTCGCATTTTCATCTACATTAGTTGATGCGTGTGAAATCTTTTCCGTGCCTGCATCATAATGTTCAAAACATTTCGCACTCACTACGCTCGCGTTTTTATCTTCATTACTTGGTGCGTATGAAGTCTTTTCCACACCTGCATCAATGTTCAAAACATTTCGCGCTCGCTGCGCTCGCGTTTTCATCTACACTATTTGATGCGTATGAAGTATTTTCCGCACCTGCATCGTAATGTTTGAAAGAATTCGCGCTCGCTGCGCTCGCGTTTTCATCTTCATTACTTGATGCGTATGAAGTATTTTACACACCCGTATCGGAATATCCGAAAAGTTTCGCGCTCGCTTCGCTCGCGAGCATTTTCATCTACATCTATAATAAAATATATTTAGTCCTCTGTCATGTTCCATGTGGGCGCATTGAGCCGGCGTGCGCAATGTTTGGCGAGACAACCCGGCGAAATACGGTGTAGAAGTTGATATGGATAATGGATATTCACGCGGATGAAGTCGCCGGGAAAAGCTTAGATAAATAAATTTAAAACTGGACTACCCGTGCGAAACCGGGGCGGGTTATAAATGCGAAAGTAACTGTTTCCCCTTAAAATGCTCAGCCGATTTAGATGAAATTTGGTATGGATAAGTTTGAGTCCTAGGGAAGGACAAAGGATACTTTTATCCCGGAAATCATACCTTAACGGGGTTTAAGTTAGAATGGAAGAGAGATAACTAGGTAAGCGCATGAAATAGAAGAATGAAATAACATTCTAACGCGATGACGCGAGTTTTACGCAGACGAAGTCGCGGGCAAAAGCTAGTTGGTCAATAATTCGATATACATAGTTATGTACCCTTACCATACCATGAGTTTGCAATGATTGCATTACTCGCTAGCGAGTACGGGTAATGAAAACATTGCAAACTCATGGTAAGGGCACTGACAACGAATGCTCATAAAGAGGTAAAGATGACAGTCGCTTCCGTAAACACTATTGCCTACGTCAAATCTTAGTGACCTGAGTGGACGCTCGAGTCGGGCGGGGCGTCAGCGTGCATGTCAAACAATTGAAACTCATACTGGTGTCCTGAGTCGCCGCCGCACAAATAGTGTGCACGCTCGCCCGCCCCGCTGGACGCGACGCCGAACGCTCCGCTCCGAGCGTCCACTCAGGCCTTACACTTAGGATTACGAAGCGCACCACGGATATCCTGAGGATGCAACTGTACTGGCATAACGCTAGGAGATGATGATAACTTATGTTAGGTTTAAGGCGCAGGGTAGGGCAAGGCCTTCCCCATACAAACTTTGTGCACGTTTTATTCGTCGGTTTTGGCACTAACAAATATAATATTTTTTTTGGTTGTAAATATTAGATATGCGAAGATCGTGATGTGAAAATTTTCAAATATTTCAAAAAAAATCAAAATTAATAAATTAAACAAAAAAATTACATCACGAAATAGCTATCAGAAAAATAAGCATACTGACCAAAAATCATAACTTTAATGCAAACACAAACGAAGTAAATCCTGCACAAAGTTTGTATGAAGAGAGCTTGCCCTACCCCTCCTCTTAAGGGGAAGTATCCCCAACGCAAATGTCCCGCTCTAACACGCGTGAGTTTACAGTTAACCATTCCGCTCTCTACGCAAGCTCTGCGCGTGGTTTCGGCTGTTTATGGCCTATAGTCATTAAGCCAATCGTTTTATCAAAGCAAATCCAACGAATTTGTCTATACATATTGAGGATCTTTAATTGAGTACAAAAATTTAATGTTAAATATCAGTAATATAGCCGTAGTATTGAAAATACTTTCCTAAAAGGGGTAACTTCGCGGTTTTTTTCTATCGAGTGAAATTCATCAGGTCATGTAACTGACTGCGAATTTGACTAGACAAGATCCTTATGTAACACATATATTTTTTTTAGATTTTAAGACACTATATTCTATGTCTCAGATGGTTTTTAAAAACTCAAAAGTGGTAATACCGGGCCTTAAGATAATTTAATCTCATAAAGAATTATACAATTCACTTACATTGGGTAACACTTAATTAATAGACAAACTTTGTTATGAAATTAGGATTTTTTTGCTATAGACCATCTTTTACGAAATACCGAAAAATGTACCATCAAACCCCACCCTACCCCCGTATTAAATACTTCAATTTAACTATTGCCAACTCGCCACAAAATGAGAATCTGTGGTATTCCTGTTATTTTATAATTAATTAATTTATAATTACCTACTCGTGCCAAATTGGGTTAAATTGAGCACTAAATTCCCGACATCTGTGGTTAAATGAACAAAGGTAATTGAGGTAATTAGTTACGACTGCGTTTGGCAGGGCAACGCAAAATGAACTAACCGAACTGCAGACTTTCAATTCATTGGCACTTTACAAGCTTTATGCAACAAATTATGTTTTCATATCTCATACTTTAAAATGGTGAATCTTCGTTACATTGGGGAACGGCAGTAACGATACAGGCTACACTAAGTTCTTGAAAAAAATAATTAATTAAGAAACAAAAAACCCGCCTGCACTAAAAATACCAAAACAAGCAATAAAAAGTTTTTGTCAATATTGCATTGTCATCTGAACTAAAAGTGTATTCCTAATTTCAGCTCAATACTAGTTAAGGATAAAAAGCAGTCGGAGGCATGGAGTAGCAGTAAATGAGACTTTTCGGCCAAATCCATGCCTCCGACTGCTTTTTATCCTTAACTAGTATTGAGCTGAAATTAGGAATACACTTTTAGTTCAGATGACAATGCAATATTGACAAAAACTTTTTATTGCTTGTTTTGGTATTTTTAGTGCAGGCGGGTTTTTTGTTTCTTAATTAATTATTTTTTTATTTAAGACTTTTTAGTTTCAACTATGGTTCTTGCAATTCAGTGGCGGCGCGTGAGATTTTTATAGGGTAACCCGGAGCGAAAATTAGAAATTGAAGATTCATCAACTAGATACCTACCTATACTCTTTGAGAAAATTGTAATGAACCCAAACACGATAGTTATATCTAGTGAAGTTTATGAATTGCTATGACCACCTTGTGACTTTCTCGTCAGAACGGCTTTATGGCCACATAATATTGCAATGAAACTTTATTTACACATATATAAAATTTCAACTCAATTGGACTACGAGAATTTTGTCAAATTTAGTTTGTAAAGTTTGACGCAAGGAAACAATTTTAACTGAACCTACTTATTTATTACTTACTTTACGAGGTAAGTAACACCTTGCAAAGATAGTACACGTGACTCATTTCAGCAAAAAACAAGTGCGTGTCGGATCACGCACAAAGAAGGGTTCCGTCCCGACACCTAGCAGTCCACTTTTAAAAACACTATTTAATACCTTAATCAAAAAAGGTCGTATCTTCATAGGGAAGTCACGGCTCACTCAAAAACCCTTAATCCTATCTTGTTCAAGCCAAAAATCGTTAAAAGTGTTTATTAATGTGCACCACCTCAATTTTTTTCAGAATTTTAATCTTCATAGTTTGGAAGGAAATTAGAGGGGGGGGGGGGGACATATTTTGTACGACTTTGGAAGCTAATATCTTTAAAACTTTTTTAGTAACCTGTACGTAATTTTTAAAAGCCTATCCAAAAATACACCTCACAATTACTTGCATTGAAAAAAAAAAAATTATCCCCCGGTTACACATATGGGGAGCCCCCCCTAAAATATTTTATTTTCCTAATTTCACATCACTTTTATGTAGCGGTTTATAGTTATAGAATACATCTTCCTACCAAATTTCATAATTGACATACGGACAGACGGACAGACAGACCCAAACTATAAGGGTTCCGTTTCGATTTTCGGACATTATAATGCAGATGCGGAAAATACTTCATACGCATCAAGTCATAGCAAATCGAGAAATATAACAAATCATACGCATCAAGTCATAAAAAACGCGAGTGCAGCGAGCGCGGAATTTTTTGTCCTGTCAAGACGTATTTTGGCCTGTCAAGAAGTTCGAATTTGCCGCCCCCCTAGATCCGGCTCTGCCCTCTGCCAAAAGCATAGGAGAAAAATCTGCCAAGTTATTAAAAACTACTTCATTAATCGATTATACTTCAGTCTCAGAATCGTTCCCGGCGTGTGAAGAGCTCCGTCAAAATGCCTTAATGTGCTGTTTTTGAGTGCATAAAACGTTATAATTTATCAAATTAACACAAAGATGAATTATCATTTCACATGCACGTATATTTTGGATTTAATTATAATTTTCTGAACAGTTAAAGTTTTAATTGAAATCGGAAACCAAGCATCGATTACAAAGTGGATTCAAAATTATTCGTACTTTGACCATCACGCTTGGCCACTATTTTGACGTGAACTGTCACCGTATTTAGGGACAATAAGAACTACTTTCAGTCTGGCTATCCGATATTGGACTTAGAGGAAAAGCCAGTAAGAGGAAACTTCATTCCTCAAGTTTGGTGTTTAAAGTCTTACGATTGGGAAGACCAGCTGAGTTGACCCCTCCTAACATCGCAATCACGATAGGTACTAGGAGGCATGCTAAACTCCGCCGGCTTGTTTGGCTTTATGAAATGCGTTGCGTTTGGCATTCGCGTGTGTAGATTTCGTAGTGGTTAGTTTAAATCTATTATGACGCTAAAGTAAATGGATATTTTGTATTCATAAATTGATGATTTATTAAATTAACAGCAAGTAGTTTGTAGCAAGATTTTGTAAGGCAAGCCGGTGGGAATCGGGTTGTATGGGCGCTCCGCCACTGTTGCAATTGTTAAACGTGTGTAAAGCAAACCTCGAATGACGATGACAATGAAAACATGAGTGATTGTGCATAGCGGATAGCGGATCTGACTATTAAACTTTGAATAGTTATAAATCCTAAACGGTTGTTTTCACTAACTAATGACTAAAGAAACCTTATAATGATTTTAAAATACCTATTCAATGATACCCCACATGATATAGTTCGTCAACTTTATTTTTTATTTGTTTTACAAAATAATGTCTGGTGGCCGCCATCTTTGTTTTTTTTTGACGTCACATTTATAAGAACACTCGGGCTGGTAAGACAAATCTAACGATATCTCAAACATTAAAATCCGTTCAGGGAATTGGAAGATTTCAGGTAATAAAGAATATTACATACATACATACATACATACAAGATACGCGCGAAACACATAACCCTGCCTTGCAGTCGGGTAAAAAATAGTCCATACACAAACACTTTTTACATTTGTCAACTCAAAAGTCCCCGCAAAAATGGTCCATGCACTACCGGTTTTAAAATGGATTTCGAGACGATTTGACTGATTCAGAATAATATTTTATGCAACTGGTACGACACTGGTTGACTTTGACTTTGATTATCTTAGGTACCGTAGCTTTAGTATAAGTTTTTTCGAAACATTAACTAATTCGAACGCGTTTTGCGTTTTGTCTCGAAATGTATGAATGAACACGCTCTCACCGAGTTTGGAATACGCGCGTTCATCGGTTAGCAACAAATGTTATACTCGCTGTTTTAGTTTCCACTAGTGACCACCAGAGGCGCTGTTCACGTTTTCATACCACTTTCATGCATTTTGAGACAAAACGCAAACGCGTTCGAATTAGTTAATGTTTCGAAAAAACTTATACTAGAGCTACTGGTCATACAATCAGATTTTATTATAACGAACAGCTTATGATTTCAGACGGTTGGGTGCAACCCACCTTTAATCAATAAGTGGATTAACCTGGCTATAGCGGCTATTTTAGCGTATCCATCCATTCATTATGGTAACGATACTTAATTGGCTGTTAATCGTGAATTTACAATGAGTGCGGCTTGCTGTACAGTCGACGTCAAAAATATATGCACATTTGCACTTTATTTTTAGTTTTATTTAGGGCTAAGCTGTAGTTAATTTTTAATATAATATGTATTCTTTATGTCTCATATTAAAAATTAACTACAGCTTAGCCCTAAATAAAACTAAAAATAAAGTGCAAATGTGCATATATATTTGACGTCGACTGTACAGCAAGCCGCACTTTTAATATAATATGTATTCTTTATGTCGGCGCCTGTGTACCGCTTGCGGTATCTAAGGTTAAGCAACGTGGGCAGCGGTCAGAACTTGGATGGGTGACGGCTTTGAGTTGTTACTAACTGAGCGCTCCCGTGCTTTGGAAGGCACGTTAAGCCGTTGATCCCGGTTGCTGTCTATGGCAGCAGTCGTTAAGCCAAGTTGGAGGCCTTCGGGCGGTTTGAGAACTTCTAACAGTCAAGTTGCCCACTCACTTGACAAAGCTTAATCCCAATAAGGTCTAGTTTCCCCTCGGGGTTGGAAGGTCAGATGGCACTCGCTTTCGTAAAAACTAGTGCCTACGCCAAATCTTGGGATTAGGTAGCGGACCCCAGGCATCCTTCAGGATGCAACTCTACTGGGATAACGCTAGGAGGATGATGATGTATTCTTTTTGTCACCTAAAACATGGTTGCCACTAGCCGCTAAGTTTTTATGTAAATCGGATCAATTCCACCAAGAGACAGGCTATGACTAGCGTGGGGGTCAGCTAACAATATAACTGTTTTTTTATATTTTATAGAATTAAACTATTAGTATTAGTTTATTTAAAGAAAAAAAACACACTGAGCGAAAAAAATACAAATTATTAGTAAGTTTTAGTGAATCCCAAGAAAATGAGATTATATACTAACGGTAACAAAACAGTTTAGTGGTAATTAGATAGATAGATAGATAGATAGATAGAAACATTTATTCAGTACCACAGAAGACACACAATATTACAGGAAAACAAAAGAAGAAAAACATACACAAAAGCACACGTGTGTCCCCGTGGCAGTGAAACGGACACTGGCTCAGCATTATGCTGAGGTGTTAAACACCTACAGCCACAAAGTAAATAGCGGCGGCGCGCGCCGGAGCAGAGAGTCCGCTCAGTACAAAGTGCCATTTTCGCCGCACGCACAATGACGTAACATTTACAGGCATTCTCGGTTGATTTCGGACTAGCTTAGTCGCGACTGTCACTGTCGCGTCGCGAGTGCTAGTTGTGCGCGCGTTGATCACTTGACGTCCTCGCCGCTACGTAGATAGTTTATGTCACGTACGTCAAAATGAATAACCGATATTATTACAGTTGGAATGTATTTTATTGTTTAAATACACTTAAATACAACAAAAAACGGTGCCTACACTTTCTTCAAATTTTCAAACGATATTGAAAGGTAAATAAAACGGTTTTCTCATTTTGGTAGTTACAATACCTAGGTAGGTAGGTAATTTTTTGAAACTTGCCGCTTTGATAACGACGATCAACCATTACACATTCATCTTATCGTTCGCTGGTAAAACGCCAGTATTTAAGTAGTACTATGGTTTAGTTAAGTAGGTACCTAATTAATTAGGTATATTTTTGTTGGCGCTCTCGACCGCCGCCGGTCACAAGTCACAACTCGCAGCGGGTCACGCATCAATTTATTAGGGTTCCGTACCCGAAGGGTCAAAACGGAACCCTATTGGTGTCGCCCAGACGTCCGTCCGTCCGTCCGTCGTATGTCACAAAATTTGTTCCGAAGAATTTTTAGACTTCTCATTGACCTATGAACTTGAAATTTGGTGACAATGTTCAATATTACGTATATTTTAACAACAAATACTAATATATGAATAAATCATATTTTTGAGGTTGATTCGGAACCCTAAATGTGCGAAGTCCGACTCGCACTTGGCCGGTTTTTTACCAAGATACGCTGGTTCATATTTAAATGTCATGTTGAAGAATTTTTAATTTATCTGCTCCTTTTTAAAATTCAGAATCAATACAGAAGCAACCCTGTAGTTTAGGTATGTATTTTCAAGAACGGCGGGAACGGACCTTCTGTATATTCTTTATTTTGTGCTACAGCGCTGATTTTCAGCCAGTACCGTCGGTGACTCACGGACCGGCATACAATATATATAATAGCAGGAAATAAAATAAAATTAACTGCAATAGATATAAGCTAAAAAATAAAGCAATACATAAATAAAATAAAAACTACATTATAAAATAAAATAAAAACTACAACTAATTAGTAGTTACAAGGACAATTTTTTGGTATTAGTAAACAACTACTATTATCAAAAACTGTTTTGTAACCGTTAGTATGTAATCTCCTTGTCCTGGGATTCACTAAAACTTACTAATAATTAGTATTTTTTTTCGCTCAGTGCAGTTACATTTTTAGCTCCCGAGTTTAAGCAACGTTGGCCGGGATCAGTTCTTGATCAACCGCTTTGAGTGGTTACTAATAGAGCGCTCCCGTAGTGGAAGGCACGTTAAGCCGTTGATTCCGGCTGCTGTCTATGACGCAGACGTTATGCCAAGTTGGAGGCCTTCAGGCGGCTGGAGAACTTTTAACACCGGTCTAAACGGTTTTTCCTTAAGTTATTTTCTTTCTTACGGCCATGTAATGAGGAGGGATGAAAGGCATGTCACAAGAAGAGAGTTAGATATGAGTGTGGATGGATGCAAGAAACGAGGTAGGCCAATGAAAAGGTGGATGGATTGTGTGAATGACGATATGAATAGGAAGGATGTGAATGTAGAGATGACGGGCGACAGAGATGTATGGAAGAAAAAGACATGCTGCGCCGGCCCCAAGTAAATGGGAAAAGGGCAAGCGAATGATAATTTTCTTTCTTTGACATGCGTCAAGTGCACCACAACACAACACCACAAATTGTGTTACTACATACACACTAAATTAGTTTTTTACATTTTATTTATGGAACTAACACAACTAAATTACACTAAAACAACAAATGGATCTATGGATCTTGAAATATTTCCATTTTATTTCATCTATACATATAATAAAGCAGAAGAGGGTCGAAAATCTGTACATTGAAGATATTAGTAAAAAAATCGATGGAGGGGTCTAAGAATCGATAACAGAACACGTTTCAACTGTTTTTAGAATTCATGTCTGTTTGTCTGTTTGTCTGTTTGTCTGTTTGTCTGTTTGTCTGTTTGTCTGTCTGTTTATATGTCTAACTATCACGCGAAAACTAGCGAATGGATTTTAATACAGCCTTCACTAATATGTTTATTGGATCTTCGGCCAGGTTATAGGCTATAAAAATCATACAGGTTAGGGATGAAAGGGGGTGAAAAGAGGGGTTAAACTTTGTATGAGAAGTCTTTCAGTTCATGATTTACAGGCTTGAAAGTTGGTAAGTATATACATGGACGCAAAGTAAATAGAACCTCATTCAAACATTGTATAATAAACAGATAGTATTTGAAAAATTGGGGGGTGAAATAACAATACCTCTTCCTCTCAAGGCTATAGACAAAAATACAAAAGTCCCTCAAACCATATTAACTGTTTGAAATGAGAGATCTAATTATGTTGGACAGTCAGTCGCTATCAATATTCACAAACCTTACTACGCAACCTCGGTTTTTTTTTGTTTTCGATGGAGGGTACTTTACCTACGCAGAGCGGCGGGCTCTCGGTTGCATGGTAGCACTTGCGACATGTACTACCTATATATTAAGTATGCGCATTTTTGTATAAAATATTGTTTTTTGAGGTGCTCATTACAAGAATGATACTTATCCATTTTCAAATTGAAGATGGCGGACATTTACTTATTTACTTTTCTTAATAATCGATATGAGTTTCATCTTTGAGGTTCTTCGAGGTGCCGATTAGTTGCGTTTTCCGTCAGCAAAATGTATAAAATACGTTCGGCGCGTAACAGACATAAATTTAGGGTATATTGGTATTCGTTATTAAAACATACATACCTACGTAACAATAAACATCAAGTATGACCAAATTCGAACAGGCGGATTGGAAAGCAAAAAAAACCGGCCAAGTGCGAGTCGGTCTTCGCACATTTAGGGTTCCGAACCGACCGCAAAGTTAAGTTGGTTTTTATAGGAAAAATAAGGAAATTTCAAAGAAAAAAATCTATTTCATCAATATATTAGTATTTGTTGGTAAAAAATACGTAATAACAATCATTATTACCAAATTTTAAATTCATCGGAACAAAATTTCGTAAATTCCAATAATTTATGAACAAAAAAAATATCTATTCAACTACCTCTTTACAAAGCCTCTTAATAGGTCAACAATTTTTTTTTGTTCAATATTTCGCGCTTGCTGCTCTCGCGTTTTCATCTACATTGCTTGATGCGTATGAAGTATTTTCTGTACCTGCATCATAATGTTCGAATCATTTCGCACTAGCTTTTTTATCTACATTACTTGACGCGTAGGAATTATTTTCCGTAACTGCATCATAATGTTCGAAAAATTTCGCGCTCGCTGCGCTCGCGTTTTCATGTGCATAACTTCATGAGAATGAAGTATTTCCCGCACCTGCATCATAATGTTCGAAAATTTTAGCGCGCCGTACGCTCGCGTTTTCATCTACATTATAGTTAATGCGAATGATGTCTTTTCCGCACCTGCATCAGAATGTTCGAAACATTTCGCGCTCACTACGCTCGCGATCTCATCTTCATTTCTTGATGCGTATGAGGTATTTTCCGCACCTGCATAATAATGTTCGAAAAATTTCGCGCTCACTGCGCTCGCGTTTTCATCTACATAACTTCATGAGTATGAACTATTTTCCGCACTTTACTAAACTTTAGCGCCCGCTACGATCGCTTATTCATCTAAATTACAGATGCGTTTGAAGTCTTTTCCGCACCTGCATCATAATGTTCGTAAAAATTTCGCGTTCGCTATCCTTGCGTTTTCATCTGCATGACTTGATGCGTATGAATTATTTACCGCACCGGCATCACAATGTTCGAAATATTTCGCGCTCGCTGCGCTCGCGTTTTCATACACATTACTCGATGAGTGTGAAGTATTTTCCGCACCTGCATCATAATGTTCGAAAAATTTCGCGCTCGCTGCGTTTGCGTTTTCTTCTACATTACTTGATGAGCATTTTCCGCACAACCTACATCATAATGTTCGAAAATTTTCGCGCGCCGTACGCTCGCGTTTTCATCTACATTATAGTTGATACGTATGAAGTCTTTTCCGCGCCTGCATCAGAATGTATGAAAAATTTCGCGCTCGCTGCGCTCGCGTTTTCATCTACATTATTTGATGAGTATTTTCCGCACCTACATCATAATGTTCGTAAAAATTTCGCGTTCGCTACGCTCGCGTTTTCATCTGCATGACTTGATGCGTATGAATTATTTTCCGCACCGGCATCATAATGTTCGAAATATTTCGAGCTCGCTGCGCTCGCGTTTTCATACACATTACTTGATGAGTGTAAAGTATTTTCCGCACCTGCATCATAATGTTCGAAAAATTTCGCGCTCACTGCGCTCGCGTTTTCATCTACATAACTTCATGAGTATGAACTATTTTCCGCACTTTACTAAACTTTAGCGCCCGCTACGATCGCTTATTCATCTAAATTACAGATGCGTTTGAAGTCTTTTCCGCACCTGCATCATAATGTTCGTAAAAATTTCGCGTTCGCTATCCTTGCGTTTTCATCTGCATGACTTGATGCGTATGAATTATTTACCGCACCGGCATCACAATGTTCGAAATATTTCGCGCTCGCTGCGCTCGCGTTTTCATACACATTACTCGATGAGTGTGAAGTATTTTCCGCACCTGCATCATAATGTTCGAAAAATTTCGCGCTCGCTGCGTTTGCGTTTTCTTCTACATTACTTGATGAGCATTTTCCGCACAACCTACATCATAATGTTCGAAAATTTTCGCGCGCCGTACGCTCGCGTTTTCATCTACATTATAGTTGATACGTATGAAGTCTTTTCCGCGCCTGCATCAGAATGTATGAAAAATTTCGCGCTCGCTGCGCTCGCGTTTTCATCTACATTATTTGATGAGTATTTTCCGCACCTACATCATAATGTTCGTAAAAATTTCGCGTTCGCTACGCTCGCGTTTTCATCTGCATGACTTGATGCGTATGAATTATTTTCCGCACCGGCATCATAATGTTCGAAATATTTCGAGCTCGCTGCGCTCGCGTTTTCATACACATTACTTGATGAGTGTAAAGTATTTTCCGCACCTGCATCATAATGTTCGAAAAATTTCGCGCTCGCTGCGTTCGCGTTTTCTTCTACATTACTTGATGAGCATTTTCCGCACTTACATCATAACGTTCAAAAAATTTTCGCGCGCCGTACGCTCGCGTTTTCATCTACATTATAGTTGATGCGTATGAAGTCTTTTCCGCGCCTGCATCAGAATGTTCGAAAAATTTCGCGCTCGCTGCGCTCGCGTTTTCATCTACATTACTTGATGAGTATTTTCCGCACCTGCATTATAATGTTCGAAACATTTCGCACTCACTACGCTCGCGTTTTTATCTTCATTACTTGGTGCGTATGAAGTCTTTTCCACACCTGCATCAATGTTCGAAACATTTCGCGCTCGCTGCGCTCGCGTTTTCATCTACACTATTTGATGCGTATGAAGTATTTTCCGCACCTACATCGTAATGTTTGAAAGAATTCGCGCTCGCTGCGCTCGCGTTTTCATCTTCATTACTTGATGCGTATGAAGTATTTTCCACACCCGTATCAGAATATCCGAAAAGTTTCGCGCTCACTTCGCTCGCGAGCGTTTTCCTCTACATCTATAATAAGTTAATAACATATATTTAGTCCTCCTGTCATGTTTCATGTGGGCGCATTGAGCCGGCGTGCGCAATGTTTGGCGACACAACCCGGCGAAATACGGTGTAGAAGTTGATATGGATAATGGATATTCACGCGAATGAAGTCGCGGGCAAAAGCTTAGATAAATAAATTTAAAACTGGACTACCCGTGCGAAACCGGGGCGGGTTATACATGCGAAAGTAACTCTGTCTGCCTGTTTCCCCTTAAAATGCTCAACCGATTTAGATGAAATTTGGTATGGATATAGTATGAGTCCTAGGGAAGGACATAGGATACTTTTATCCCGGAAATCATCCCTTAACGGGGTTTAAGTTAGAATGGAAGAGAGATAACTAGGTAAGCGCATGAAATAGAAGAATGAAATAACATTCTAACGCGATGACGCGAGTTCTACGCAGACGAAGTCGCGGGCAAAAGCTAGTTTCAAATATTACGTTCGCCACAAACCTCTCCTTTGAAACGTAAACTGTCCTCCCGTATCATCTTTTAAAGAAGTCGTGATATATTTCATGAAACAAACAGAACTAAAGTGGCAGTCCCTCGCTGCGGCAATTTCAATCTAATGTCCAGTTAAGAAAGTTGAAATTGATTCGAAGCAAAAGTATTTCTGAATTGCAATTTATACAGTAGAAATAGTATGTTTATCTGGACTGTAATATCCAACTGCAGTTTGACCTAGTTTTGCGACAAGTCTATTGAGATACGCCCCGGGGGGGCAATTTTTGAATGTTGAACGCTCGAGTTTTCATTCGACATCTGTTAAAACATTATATTTTTTTGACAGATCTCCAGTGAAAAGTCGACCGTACGTCACTCAAAAATCGGCCCCCAGGGCCCTATTTCACCACGTCGACAATTGTCAAGCGTCAGGTGACATGTGCCAATTTTGAAAATTACTTTCTATAGAAATGCATATAAACGTGACAGGCATTTTAATACAATTGTTTGTATGACAATTATGTTGTGAAACCAAAATGATTTTTCCTAGTCGATATATTTGTAGATATGTCGGTAAACACTACAAAACTTGACACAGCTTTAATCTCATGTCAAAATTTACTGACAAATCTAAAAATATGTCGACTAGAAAAAATCAAGTTTTGTTTCACAACGTAATTGTCATACAAACAATTGTAACAAAATGCCTGTCATGTTTATATGCATTTCTATAGAAAATAGTTTTCAAGATTGTCACATGTCATTTGTGGTTTGACAATTGTCACTCGACATATGTCACTGACAATTGTCGACGTGGTGAAAGGGACAGGGACCCTGTGGGGTGTGGGCATAAATATGTATACACTTTTGGACCTTATTTCAATGGAATAAGGTGAAAAAGTGTATACATATTGGTGCCCTTGACTGTACCACACAACTTTACAGGTCTACAAATTAACAAAATTGTACAATATTCCAAAGAAAAAATTTACAAATTTGTCGAATTGTACGCTTGTAAAATTTTGTGGTACAGGGGCCTGGTCCGACCCCTTAGTGCCCAACCCAATATGGATGACACCATTGCCATAAAATATAGAAAAAGACACATAATGACGAACAAAAATTATTATTACATCCCAATAGTTTCGTACAAAAAAGACTTACAGCTGTTAGTCTTAAATGTCAAATTTGTAAACACGAATACCAACAGGAATGTACCGCCCGAGTCGTGCGATACTTTAAGGCAACTTCCTGACTTGGCGAGGCGGGATCGATATGTGACATTTTGTTCTTTGACGTAAACTTACTGACGTCGCAAAGATTCTCACTTAACATAATACTGTCAGTATTACGTTTGTGCAGTAGTAATATCATGCGCAGAAAGCGGTGCAGTACCGCCTTCGCATCGTCCCGCTACCGCGCATCCCGCGCCATTCAGGAAGCACTCATTTAAATGTAGGGGCGCAGTAAAAAATGGTACTGAGTCGACTGACAACTGACACTGACATTTGACACTTTTCTCATATCGTACTGCCTCCGCACCGACAAATCAGGAAGTCGCCTAAGGGGGCCATTTTTTTCGACTTATAGTGAATAAAAAAAAATGAAATGAATAAAATGAACTTTATTCTGTAAGTAGGCCGCAATGGCACTTTTACAAGTCAAACCCTACTAGTGAATCTAGTTCTTTAATATTACTCGTACATCTACGGATGACACCTAATAAGGGGCTCCCTGCCCAATGACCTTCGATCTATAATTCTCCGTTTTCCCGTGTCAAACAGACACCCTTCTCTCGACAAATATGGATTAAAAGGGGTATAATCCGTTTAAGCCCTCCAATTGTAAGGATTACGTTTGTCGGATGATTCATGGCGAAAGGGCAAGGGATACTCCTTTATAGAAACAGTATAACGGCATGTCTTCATGGCACCGACTTGCTATGTGTAATGTGCTGCGCAGAAAACCCTGTAGAGGTAAATTCGTTTCAGTTGACGCCTGAAAAATGATAGATTTTCACTTGTTTTTCTGCATAAATTAAGTGATTGAACGACGCTTAATACCTACTGTATCCATACTAATACCTATTCAATCCCCCCCCCCCATATTTGCAAAATAGAGCCCTCTGAATGGGAGGTGAAGGATGCTCAGCGTCCCGAGTGGCGACGGCTCATCCATCAACAGGTGAACGACTTCGAAACCGAACGTCGTGAAGACCTAGATAGAAAGCGGGATGAGTTGAAGGCCAGACCACCTGCGGCCATCTCTTACAATTACGTCGGTGGGGTTCTGACGTGCCTAAAGTGTGCTCGTACCTTCTCTAATAAAATTGGGTACGTACGTAAGCCACACAAGAGCGCACGTAAGAGCGGAACTACGAAACCACCCACCATGAATATCTATTATATAGTACTCATATGCAAAACCATCCATGGAGCGCTCGTGGCCCAGCGGCGCCTGCGTACCGCTTGCGCTTGCTAAGGTTAAGCAACGTGGGCAGCGGTCAGGACTTGGATGGGTGACTGCTTTGAGTGGTTACTAACTGAGCGCTCCCGTGCTTTGGAAGGCACGCTAAGCCGTTGATCCCGGTTGCTGTCTATGGCAGCAGCCGTTAAGCCAAGTTGGAGGCCTTTGGGCGGCTTGAGAACTTCTAACAGTCAAGTTGCCCACTCACTTGACAAAGCCTAATCCCAATAAGGTCTAGTTTCCCCTTGGGGTTGGAAGGTCAGATGGCAGTCGCTTTCGTAAAAACTAGTGCCTACGCCAAATCTTGGGATTAGGTAGCGGACCCCAGGCATCCTTCAGGACGCAACTGTACTGGGATAATGCTAGGAGGATGATGACTCATATGCAAAACCAGAATATACAGTCGCTGTGGCCGAAATCGGTCAAGACTATCATTAGTAGAGGCCAATTTGTCGAAAGTGCCTTATTTACGATTTTCGTAGGACTGAAAAGGTTTATACCGACAAGTGGTATCGTTGGAATCAGCATCGTTTACTGATTATCAAAATGCATGTTGTTGTTGTCGCTTCCTAGAGGTAAAGTGGTGGAATGAGTTTTTATGACGTCATAAATTTTATGTATGAATAATAATACATTTTTCGTCAAAAACCTATCGAGTGGGGTATCAACGAAAGTGCTTCATGAGCTGATTCCAAAAATATACAACACCTTTAGATTTCGACCATTGGTGTCGTAAAAAATAAAATTCATTTTCAAAACACACCATGTTTGGGCTCTTCCTAACAGGAGATGCTTGAATGAATTTTTCTTAAATTTATGCTGAACGACTCACTGTATCCTTAATGTCTAAACGCAATGAAAGGAGTTCGGAAAAAATCACTACACGTGAACTGCAGTCAGGTCTACAAAATGCTAGTTTTTCTGCTTTAAAATCATGAAATAAATGGTAGGCATTCATATTTTCCGAGTACTAGTAGTATTCATATTTTTTTTATGAGTACGTCTTTTATGAAGAGTGGTCATTAGGAGTACGAATAGGTAGTACAACAGAAAATAGGACGATGAATTTTATGTGAGCCAATATGGACCCTCTTCTCGATCTCCCTCTCTTCCGCCTTCCTTCTACCTTCCTTCCTCAATATGCTTTATGAATTCGTCGTGTCGTAACAGGTGCCCAAACATCATTCCTCTTCTGTTCTCGATAGTCTGCAACAGGGACCTCCTTTCTTGCACAATGTTGAGAACTTCCTCGTTAGATTTTCTCTCGGTCCAACTGATCTTCTCCATCCGCCGCCAACACCACATTTCATGTACGGTCAAGTCAACAAATTTGACAAGTATGTCAACCATACTTGTAACCTGTGTTTAACAAAATGAATAAATGAATTGAATTGAATTGATTTCCGGACCACTTTATACCTTATCACAGTGAACACCTATATGAAACACTGTGACAAGATACGAAGTCCAGATATCAAATTGGTTGACTGTATATCTACTGTAACTGTACTGTACTGTATAATAATAATAACGCTGTCGCTTGGCAGAACAGGTCGGTCGCCGAATCGAAACTACTAATTTATTCACAAACCAAGCATTAAAGGCCACGTCAAATTGCGGCAGCGACGGCGCGGAGCGGCTACCGAGCGTAGCAATAGATATGTGGCATGGGCCTTATAACGGTGGAATAAATTTAAGGCGATATATCGATTGTAAGAGACGCCCTTATGTTTTTCGCTCACGACAAAACGGGATGCAACACTCTTCGAGAATGGCTTTTTTAGACAAATCTCGTTAAATATCTGACTGTATGTATGTATGAATTAAAGCACTTTATTGTACACAAAACAGGTTAAAACAATATACATGCAGGGGGTATACTGTATGGTCTGTATGCAGGTTTATTAAATTTCCTCTTGACAGAGTTTAGATGAGATTAATAACAAAGTATTACCTTAATCGTGTCTTTTAATAAGGCTTTGTTTTAGTAGGCTGAGTAAAGAAAGGAAAATATAGACTCGACTTTTTTTTCTATCGGGAAAATTTTAAGGAATCATGTTTCGGCTATTGTCAGAAACACAATCATATAGTCAAGAATCATATATCTGAAAATCAGTCCCTATTGTTTCCTCGTCTGGGCAGGACAGCGTTTTCAAAGTTTCATAAAGCGATTTTGACTAGACAAGATCCTTAACACATATTTTTTTAGAATGTTAACACTGTTCTATGTTTCAGATGGTTTTAAAAAACTCAAAAGATAGCCGGGCCCAATAAGTGATAGGAGTGCGCGGTTGGAGTGGTCTGGGGGAAAATCCAGGGATTAAAAAAAAACAACAGTGCGCCCATCCAGCCTTAACCTCGAGGACCGTCACCGGTTCACTAACTGTACTTCTGTATAAGTTATTTTGAAACAAAACACAAAAGAGCACGTTTGCGTTGAGTCTTAATTTAATATGGACAAACATAGTTACCCCCTAAGGCCACCAGAGGCGCTGCTCGCTTTGCCTTACAAAATGAGATTAAACGCAAACGCGTTCTTTTGCGTTTTATTTCGAAAAAAAACTTATACTAATGTACCTACCCTTACCATGAGTTTGCAATGTTTGCATTACCGTACTCGCTAGCGACTGTATAAACGATTTAGTATGCCGATTCTTAGTTATATTACGTAACCGCCCAGAGGCGCTGTACTTTTGTCCATACTAAATCGTTTACGCAGTCGCTAGCGAGTACGGTAATGCAAACATTGCAAACTTATGGTAAGGGTACTGGCGCTAAACCGATACCAATAATGACAAATGCGTGTTCCCTACGGCCATCCATCCATGAATATTAATATCGTTTTCCGTTACTGTGTTATGCTAATCGAGCTCATAAGTAGGGTTGCCAACCGTCCCGCCTCAGGCGGGACGTCCTGTTTCCAACACCCTACAGGATGCGTCCCGCAAAAGATGCGTGCGGGACGCCGATTGTCCCGTTTTCAGGCCTCGGCAGAATTATAAGAACTGGAGCGAACATTTTGTTTCATTTCTGCAAAGGCGATAAATGAAAATAAATAATTTGTATCCCGCTCCCGGAGGACCGTAGGTACTCGTATAGGATAATTTCAGCTCCGAAATCGTCGAGTAAGAAGGTATATAGCGCGGGAATAAATAATGTATCGTACGTCACAATTGACATCAGGGATTCGTCGCTTCTATACTTATGCTTTTATGACCATAGAGTGCGCGAGTCCCGCATTTTTTAGCGAAGTCCCGCAATTCTATTACAAATGTCCCGCAAATCGGAGCACATAAGTTGGCAACCCTACTCATAAGGTAAGTTATTTCGAATGCAGTCATCTACAAAGAGATACTTAAGGTTGGCTAAGCGAACTTTTGTGTTTTTAAAGCTTCTGAGACATGTCTTGATAAGGGTCTTGTCTAGTCAACATTGCTTTCAATTACAACTTACAAGACCTGATGAATTTCACTATACCTGAACACAGAAAAAAAAAGCAATGTTACACCCCTTTTTACCCGACTGCAAGGCAGGGTTATTGGAATGTTTTTTTCAATATTATACTCCACTAAAGAAACTGAATAGTTATAGACAAATACAATACAATACAAATTGGCATAGTCTGACTTGCTAAAACGATTGTGTTAAAGACTATGTTTAAATATTTACGAAAATTGCGCGCAGATGTTCCGCAGAGAGCGGGATAATTAGTTGCTAAATTCCGGCATATAAAAATAAATAAAAAGGAGGTCTCGGGCGGTTTGAGAAGTTCTAATGGTGTATACTACCTATGATACCTTACTGGCTGTAATTTGTCTGTAATTACATACATACATACATACTGTTATGGCTGCGGTCTTCCATAAGGTACCTACTTCCCAAGTACTTAAAAGTTTACGCCCCACTTCAAACTAAGTACTTTAAGTACTCTTCAAAAACTTCTTCTACGCTTTATTGGGTCGGGCCTATAAAGCCAGTCAGTTAAAAAAAAACAGTAAAAACCTTTCTAAAGAAAATAGCAGTTGTCTACACCTACTAAATGTAACATCGAATTTTGCAACCAGAACAAACCTAAAAAAAGTCCCGCTCTAACACGCGTGAGTTTCCAATTAACCATCCCGCTCTTTACGGAAGCTTTGCGCGTAGAATAACAAATAAATACTATAGTAATACTGAAATAAAAAAGTGTGGATTATTTGTGAAATTCGTTGGCGGTTTAGGTATGAATATGTCGACTTCATGTTTTTAATTGCAGACCCATACGTAATAAAAATAAAGACATAGAACCGTTTAATGATGATTTTAAGATCAATCTTTGCAATTATTTTCTATCGATCCGAATTCGTCCAATTATGTATCGAGTCCGTACACGGTCTATGAAATATGATGAATATTAACATATATTTTTTTTATGTGCTAGAACAAATAGTTTTTCTTAACAAACTGCTTAAATAACATCAATTTCAACAAAATTAGGTTAGGTTAGGGTTGGGTCTTGTCAGCCCCTTAACAGGCTATTTCCAAACGATTCATTTACCTTCTAAATCCCAAAATACTTCGCTGTTTAAAACTCGACCTTATTTCATCAAGGTAAAATTCAATATCTTCTAGTCTCCCTCTAGTGCCATATCGTATTAGCTGGCTCAGGTAAGTAATGCCATAATAACATGATATTATTCTGTTCTCTTACTGTATTTTTGATTTCCCAACGGAAAACTTGCTATTGTCTACACGTAGCACAAACTAATACATGCGGTTGCTATCGGCGTGATGCATCGCCCCTGTCTACGAAAACATCCTGGAATACCCAGTAGTTTGAATTTTCGCCACCGCGCTTCGTAAGTTTGTCAATTGGCAAGTTAAGTTTGCGGTCGCTAGCGGCGATGTTGCCGCGCGTTAGAATTTAACTTTGTGTGAGATTGGATTAGTTCTGTATTTGCCCAAGTGCCGTGGCAAGTTTGTTTTGTTTTACTGAAGCTAGATTATGGCGTCTCAGGTGCTACTTTCAATGCCTAGTGTTTTTCTGATTCAATGAGTTGTACTGACTAAGGCGACTTCCTGATTTGTCGGTGCGGAAGCAGTACGATATGAGAAAAGTGTCAAATGTCAGTGTCAGCTGTCAGTCGACTCTGTACCATTTTTTACTGCGAGTGCTTCCTGGCTGGCGCGGGATGCGCGGTAGCGGGACGATGCGAATCCGCTTCTGCGCATGGTATTACTACTGCGCAAAAGTAATACTGACGGTGTTCCGTCAAGTGAGAATCTTTGCGACGTCAGTAAATTTACATCAAAGAAGAAAATGTCACCTATCGATCCCACCCCGCCAAGTCAGGAAATCGCCTAAGCATAGCAAGCATAAAATTCATATTAAATTCAGGTTGCCCTGAAAATCAGCATCATTATTCAATTTTTAACCATCCACTTTGGTAGGTAATGTAGCTAATAAAAAGACAATACTTTTGTAGGGAAAAATTCCATTCCATATGTTGCCTATGCTTCCTAAATCGATTTTCCATTTGGGGGCTCGAAATAGTACGATCGACTCTATATTACACTATTTCGAACCTTAACCCCCCAGACGTAAGTTCTAAAACGTATGAATGTTTTAGTGGGAATGCCATCCATCAATCAGTTATATTGAGTGATTGATTGATACCAAAGAAGCCTTGCAAAACACGACACAAGCTCCTTTGTAGGGATTATTCGCTTACTTTCGAATTTTGACACAATGTTAGATCTATTTGTAGCTAAAATGTATTCTTCAGTGTGCGTTTTGTTGTATAAAGAGGGTTCCGCACAAAATTTTGACGAAACTGTAAGGCTGGAATCAGTGCTCGACCGGCGGTCAGTGCGTACCGTCGATCGGGCGTAGCTATCGCTGTACGAAAGCATACGTGCGTTCAGAGCGATCCTCACCGTCAGCTACCGACCATACGCGCCGACCGTCGGTCGCGCTCTGTTTCCAGCCATAGACTTGCATAGATACAGCTACGCCGACCGACGGTTAGCACTGACCGTCGGTCGAGCACTGTTTCCAGCCTAATTCCTTATTTTTCCGCGGTGTTTTTGGTTGTGTCCTCGTATTAACAAAGGCCGACTTAAACAATATACACTGATACCAAGTTATATGCCACTAAACTTTGCTATTTTTACGGCATAAAACTAGTTTTTCGTACTTTTCTCGTAATTTAAATATAATTAACTTCCTCCCTATAAATCTCATTAAAGATTCATCCTAGCGAAAAAGTGCGTAGAACCAGTGGTATGAATCTGCACCGTGGGAACTAGGGTTGTTAACTTATGTGCTCCGATTTGCGGGACATTTTTTCTAGAATTGCGGGACTTGGCTAAAAAATGCGGGACTCGCGCACTCTATCAATATTGTTAACGAATAATTGTGATGTAGGATACATTATTTATTCCCGCGAGATATAAGTTCTTAGTGGATGATTTCCGAGCTAAAATTATCCTATTACGAGTACGGTCCTCCGGGAGCGGGATACAATAGTTATTTGTTATGCAAGGCTGCAAAGTTGATTTTTGGCGCGAGTGTTTGTATTGAGAGCCGAGCTAGCGAAGGATTGCAAGATTGAACCACGAGCGAAGCGAGTGGTTCAAAAATACAATCCTGAGCGTAGCGAGGCTCTCAAGGCACGAGACGCCGAACAACTATGCTGCCGATCGCAACACACAACTTTTCATCTCACCATAGCGAGGAAATACTTTCATGTATAATTCAAGATGTACTCATGTTCTATAAAGGGTTGTTTAAATTTCACCCGTTACAAAGCATTTCGTGGATTATTAACATTTAAATGCATCAAAGAGCCTAATTATTATTGTTGAGTACTGTGGTACGAAATACTCACGGCTATCGGCTAAAACAAATATATTTCACTCATTTCCAAACTTATCAGGAGTTAAAATTGTAATATAAGTATCTTCTGTACTGAAATCAATTAATTAAATTCATTATTTTGATATTATTCTAACTCAACAACAAAACAAAACAATATTTAAATATCTTAATTTCTCGCATAGAGTTTTTTTCTTAAAAACTAACTTTTTAAACGGTGCGTTCCGAAATTGCACTGAGCGTAAAATGTTGAAACATATAAACATTTCAAATATGTTTCTTCGTGTTATTTCTTTATAAATAAAACTAAATTATTATTGAATATCATCAAATTAAGCTGGAAAAAGTATTATTAATATCATTATAAAAAACAAAACAATAATAAACTGCACCATTAGGTACATGATATGTATACTTCTAAACGCTTAGGAATGACCTGTTGTTTCACTTTATAGAAAAAAGTTGGAACTCATGGAACTGCGTAACGTTCGAATTTCAAAATCACTTTCCACGCTAGCGTGGAAAGTGGACTTTTGCACGCAGATTTGAAAGGATAAAGAAAGCCTTTCCGAGCGGGTGAGATGAAAATTACTTATGTTCATTTATCGAAATTGTGCACTCTTTTCCTGAAATGAAACAAAATGTTCGCTCCAGTTCTTATAATTCTGCCGAGGCCTGAAAACGGGACAATTGGCGTCCCGCACGCATCCTTTGCGGGACGCATCGTCTAGGGTGCTGGAAACGGGACGGTTGGCAACCCTACTAGCAGCTATGAGTTCACATTGTCTATCTAACTATAGGTAACTCGCGCACTTGAGATGAAAATACTATAAAACAAATTAATACAGAAATTACGAAGCGTATAGCACACGTATAGCACGCTTACGTCATTACTGGTCCAAATATTGGCCCAATATTCGCCAATGCCCCAAAAAAAGGACGACAGGTGCAAGACCGGTCCAGCCAGTTCGTATGTTCGACAGCGCCTCAGGTGGACCAATGTAAGTTAGTCTCCGGCCACGAACAGTAGTAGCTGTGCCGGCGGTCCAGTTAAAGTGGTGGTTGGCACCGTTACGCCATCACCATAAGACACTTACCTGTAACAATCACAGATTTATTGTAAGAACGATTTGAGTTTGACACGATATGATATAATTGATATTATGCTCTTATTCTAAAGCTCTATTCTAATAAAGTCTACTTTTTTATTGATATTAATAGTTCGACATTACTTAACAAGGGCGGTAAAACAAAGAATGTCTCAGATCACAGGTATTTGACGCCCGAGCCGAAGGCAATTGCGATAAATATGCGATCTGAGGCTTTCTTTATTACCGCCCGTGTTAAGTACAAAATTTTATGTCATCCCCTGGCCAGGAAGTAGGATTTCCCGCGCGCGGAGCGTGCGGTAATTGCCGCTTTATGGCCAGGTGTGACATAAACACACATTACCGCATTTTGACGACCACTTTAGCTTAGTTGCCTGACCTTACTTTTTAGCTTAGTTACCTTAGACCCTGCCTACGAAGCTGGAGGTCACGGGTTCGAATCCCGGCCGGGGCATTTATTTGTGTGATGAGCACGAATATTTGTTCTTGGGTCTTGGATGTTTTCTATGTATTTAAGTATTTATTTATATCTATATACGTATGTATATCGTCGCTTAGTACCCATAGTGCAAGCTTTGCTTAGTTAGGGACTAGGTTGATTTGGGTCATTGTCAGATTTAGGTGCGCGTCTATCTTGTCGGTGGAGATGTCAAAAGTTAAGGGCTACAAAGCCTAATTTTCGATTGATCTGATAACCCGAATAATCTGTAATTCCGTGTCTATAAATACTTTTTTTTTTTAGTTTATTTAGAAAACAAACAGCCATGTACAAAAAACGCATACAAAAATGCAAATACATGTAATAAAAACGTAAATTACATGCACACAAGCCGTTAACTATATTGACCACCGAATGGACAACTTTTGTTTTTCGACTGACATTGACCCATTTGTGTAAGATTGTCCACAAATATTTTTTATTTATTTTTATTACTAGGTATCAACATGTTATAGTACGAGTTATAAACTTTTTAAAAAGTAGAAATCTGTCATATAAACGGACGCACAGGTCGTACGAGTATTCAGCCAATTCAGCTCGTATTTTTCTGTTGGAGTTGGAAACGCGACGTTTTTTTATGTGTCTCGAATAACTACAACAATGGCCGACCCGCGCTCGTGAGATAAAAGTACTATATTTTAGACACAACCGCAGACAAAATTTACAAATGGCTCCATAACGTCAAAATTGATAAAACGAAAGTACAGTTTTTTCGCCGGCTACGGATCTTTGGTAAGTTTTCCGTGACATTATTATCACAGAACTCTGTCGAGTCCACTAATCGATTGAGCGCAGCCATCCGAACGGTAGCGTTACACTTAAACTTATATTATTATTTATATTTGACATGTTCGACATATATTTGACATATTTCATATTTGACTTCAGCAATATGTGTAATTAATATATGAATTTAATGATTAGATTATAATGAATATTTGCACGCCTACACCGGCTGTATACATGACACTAGACATAATAAATTGTAACATCCCTTTTAATACTGTGTCCTATGCAAATAAATATTTGATTGATTGATTGATTATCCGTTTGCTGTAATAAGTCATTTTTGAGGGATAAGTTCGCCTTTGTACCAAAATGTCCTTATTTGTTTGTATTTTTTGTGTTTTTTGTGTACAATAAAGTTATTACATAGATACATACATACACCCATATAAACTTGCACGTTTTATAAAACAAAAAATAAAATAAGTATTTACTAGCTTTTAAGCTTTAAAAGTAAGTTACAGTACATACAGTTTCTATAACCATACGATTTATAGACAGGTCATAATTGCACGACTGCTTTAGGCGACTTCCTGATTTGTCGGTGCGGTGGCGGTACGATATGAGAAAACTGTCAAATGTCACTGTCAACTGTCAGTCGACACAGTACCGATTTTGACTGCGCCCCCACATTTAAATGTGTGCTTCCTGACTGGCGCGGGATGCGCGGTAGCGGGGAGATGCGAAGGCAGTACTGGTCCGCTTCTGCGCATAATATTAATACTGCGCAAACGTAATACTGACAGTATTCCGTCAAGTGAGAATCTTTGCGACGTCAGTAAGTTTACGTCAAATAAGAAAATGTCACATATCGATCCCGCCCCGCCAAGTCAGGAAGTCGCCTTAAGTTCAACTTACAATACAGGATTAAAATAAGGTGAATTCACCCATGATTCATAACAACTTTTACTACGGGACCAACTTTATCCGTGTTAAAATAAGGTGAATTCACCCATGATTCATAACAACTTTTACTACGCGACCAACTTTATCCGTGTTAAAATAAGGTGAATTCACCCATGATTCATAACAACTTTTACTACGGGACCAACCTTATCCGTGTCAAAAAAAACTGCTTTTTCATATGAACCTTCAATTTTACTCATCAATTTACATTTTAGGTCCATTATGAACTCAGAAATACAGACGCCGCAGGGAATTCCAAACCTTAACTATTTTCGGCGCCATACGAGTATATGAAACTATGCCTTTGAAGTTAATCATCTTTAGTTACGTGGCGCTGCAAAGCCAACTTTTCCGACACAATTCAGTTACCCTTTGACCGTGCTATGCTATTTTGGATGGACATCGACGTGGAGAGTGAAACCAAATAGCGGACAACCGAGTTTTGGAACGGAGTGTATATACTGTCAATACAATATACTGTCGTTTAATTTCTCTTTTTCACACGTGCTATTTTTTTTATTAATAATAGAGTTGCTCTTGGCCAGCATCTAGCCAGGGGGCAAAGATGAGGCTGACGATGAAGCGAGGTCACCCAGAGAATGCCTATTCACTCGTGCCTTAAATAGGTCCAGGTTATATGAACTCGGAAATACAGATGCCGGCAGGGAATTCCAAACCTTAGCAGTGTGCATTATAAAAGATGACGAAATGCGCTTGGTTCGAGTAAGAGGAATTTGAACCAGGTAAGGATGGTAACCCGCCGTACGTCGATATCCGATGGAAGAAAGGCGGTATGAGCTCATGGAGCTCCTGAGCACACTCACCAAAGTACAATTTTTAGATGGAGGTCCCGGGTTCGAATCCCGGCCGGGGCATTTATTTGTGTGATGAGAACGAATATTTGTTCCTGGGTCTTGGATGTTTTCTATGTATTTAAGTATCTATTTATCTATATAAGTATGTATATCGTCGCTTAGTAACCATAGTACAAGCTTCGCTTAGTTTGGGACTAGGTTGATTTGTGTAAGATTGTCCACAAATATTTATTTATTTTTTATTTTTATTATTCTATTCAGAAAATAGTCATTATTGCCCTGAATGGGTCGAAGTCGTACTTTTCTTCCCTCATTTGAGCTGACTAACTAAACAATGACTTTTCCTCATGGCAGGAGTGAAACGCAGTATGTACCACTCAGTAGCTAAATTATTTGTAAGGCAACTTACTGACTTGGCGGGGCGGGATCGATATCTGTAATTTTCTTCTTTGTCGTAAACTTACTGACGTCGCAAAGATTACCACTTGACAGAACACTGTCAGTATTACATTTGCACAGTAGTAATATCGTGCGCAGAAGCGGACCAGTACTGCCTTCGCATCGTCCCGCTTCCGCGCATCCCGCGCCAGTCAGGAAGCACTCATTTAAATGTAGGGGCGCAGTAAAAACTAGTACTGAGTTGACTGACAGATAGCACTGACATTTGACAGTTTTCTCATATCGTACCGCCTCCGCACCGACAAATCAGGAAGTCGCCTAAGGCATTTCATACACGGTAGCAAAATTATTTCCGTCTTGGGCGTAAACTCTTGAATCCCTCGTTACGCTCAAGATTCTACTTTAATCCGTCGCTACGCTCAGTATTCTATTGTAGAATTTTTCTCTTCACTCAAGATTCAACATACCGCCCTCGCCGTAATAATATAATTTTGCTCACTTGAGACAATCTACTATTTACAAGTCGATAAATGGATTAGCAAGTACATCAACGTCATACTTAATTAATAAGTTCTTTCGATACTTTACGCTCCAAAAACTTTTTTATTTAAGAAAGTTATTATAGACACCTTAATTAACTTTTACAACTTCGCTTGGCGTTTATTTCGTAGGTACTTGGCGTTTATTACGTAGCCTCTACATTGCGCGTTAATTTTTTGACTTATATTATACGAAGATTTTCAACACAAATATCAGTATATTATGTAGTCTATCTGTCGCATGAATCCACCACATACACATGCTATTAATCACCGTGTAAGGTGACTTCCTGATTTGTCGGTGCGGAGGCGGTACGATATGAGAAAACTGTCAAATGTCAGTCAACTCAGTACTACTTTTTACTGCGCCCCTACATTTAAATGAGTGCTTCCTGACTGGCGCGGGATGCGCGGAAGCGGGACGATGCGAAGGCAGTACTGGTCCACTTCTGCGCATAATATTACTACTGCGCAAATATTCTGTCAAGTGGGAATCTTTGCGACGTCAGTAAGCTTACGTCAAAGATTTATTAAAACAAAGTAACCTATTAAAACTACTAACATATTTTAAAATGGAAAATACAAACTACCTATATCTATATATAAAAAACCGGCCAAGTGCGTGTCGAGCCACGCGCAAGGTAGGGTTCCGTAGTCGTCCAGTCCACCCGTTGCATTATGTGGACTAAAAAGTTCGCAAACTTGTATTTACTATGTTTTTGACAGAATTAACAATGTTATCTAAGGTATTAATGGAAATTGTAAAAAAGTACATTTCTTAACTTCTACTATTACTCGTTAACTATAGTAATGTCTACTTAGCTGTGATAGTTTTCCTTTTAAATTCATCGTATATACTATTACCATGATTTTTTTCACATGCCTAGTAGCCACCGTTTAGCTGGCGCGGGAGGGGACACTTAACAAAAATTATCACTTCAAAGCTTAATATCACGCGAACCAATTCTTTAATCAAAAATCGCTTATACAAACCTCATAATATGAATGAAAGAGCTATCCAACGGTTCCCGCACGATGGGGTTTGGAAGAAAAAAAATGCGCCACCACTTTACATTAGTGGAGGTACCCTAAAAAAATTTTTTTTTTTACATTTTATTCTATGGTTTTGTCGGCGTCATTCATATGTATACTCATACCAAGTTATAGCTTTCTAGTACTAACGGTTACCGAGAAAAACGGGAGACAGACGGACGGACGGACATGACGAAACTATAAGGGTTTACTACGGAACCCTAAAAACCCCACCCAATTCACCTGCTTGAGGCAGTCAAAGAAGAAAATGTCACATCGATCCCGCCCCGCCAAGTCAGGAAGTCGCCTAACTGATGTCCACTAGTAAGTATCCTTGCAAATGACAGTGATTGACATCAAAACTACAGCACGACAAGTTCAAATATCCTCAACACACTTGACAATAATGTCATAATAAAGACCTGTCCGAACTTGGTTGAACAACGCTTAAAGTTCTTGAGCCGAACTCACTCAATTATTCAACTCAACTTTGAGTTAGTAGATCCATCTCATATTATATGAAATTGATATTCGGGTGTAGCCACACCGGCCAAAATCATACACGAAGATTAATTGTTTATTTGTATAATGTAGATCTAATCTCAAATCAAAAAATTATATATTTCATCGACAAACGATGCATATAGGTAGAATGTATTGTTTCGCAGTATTTTCATAGAACAATTTTTTAGGTACCGTAGTATTTTTTTCGGTAAAGCAAAAATGACATTGTGTAAAACGGCCAGTGTTCATAAACTACACAATATAAATACGCTATTTGACAATTTTTTTTATAATGCCAAACGAACCAGTTTTTAGACGATCAAATGTCTATATGGGACCAACAACTATTAGAGCACAATAAAGGGCTAAAATTAGGGACAAACCTAGCTCGACGCTAGCGGCCTTCAAAAAGGCTCCTACAAATTAGCCCTGGCAAATGACGTCACTTGCACAGCATTCGACCAACCGTTGTATGGGAAAATTAGTATTTTGCTGTTTTAGTCGTAAAATAATGCGTTTAGGTACATAGTTGCCATACATTTTATTTTTTTATTTTACATAAGCATTCTATTGATACCTTTTATTTGAATTTTGGACGGTAAAAAAAATACATAATTTTCCGAGTTTTTTTATGATTCATATCTTTTTATGATTTTGGCAAAATTTTATAATTCACGATTTATTGTGATATTTTGATGGCTAACTATCCAGAAAGTGACACTGTGTTATAAATTTTAACATGTGACAAATACCCTATGCATGTCGACTCTATTGAACCCCTAGCCAAAGGCTAGCGCAGCTTTTACTAGTACAAACATACCTAAAGCAAATTAGAATAAACCCCGAAAAAACACGAACACCGATTTTCGATTGCAAGATAAAAAAAATACGCGGTTTTGACGGTCCAGTAGAAATGTCAGTGAGAATTTAAAAACACGGGATTACGGTAAACGTCCCATTGCCCGACAGATGACTCGTATTAATCTCCTGTCATCATGACAAGATTGGAAGTGCCATTGTATTGGCTCAGTGTCGAGCACAGGGACGTTTTACCTTACTATACGAAACACATTTTCCATGCCAAAGCCGGATATTTAGTTCCATCGACATGTTCTTTTTTAAGACGAGGCCAGTTCATGATTCGACGAAAATGTTAAAGTTGGAGGTTAGAGTGTGAAGAAGTTGATACGTGTATACGTACTAGAGATGTAACGATTAGTTGGCGACTTGTTTTTACGTATACATCTCTAATACGTATCTGGGGGCACGGCAGTGCCCCCGCAAGTCGAGCAAAAAGGTGCACGGCCGTACCATCCTTTTCTCGAAGCCATTCAGGCCATTTTCAACATCCTGTAATTTTGTCCTAGCTAAAGCTAGAACCCTGAATTTTCAGTAACATGTTGGGCATGATATGGGTTGGATATATTATCAATAACATTCAATTTGAACTTTTATTTTAAGAACTATTGCCCCTCAAGATTCCTTAGTTTTGTCACTGACTCACTGACTGACTGACAGATCATCAATCGTTTAAGGTACTGCTAGCAGACCCACAAGCTCCAAATTTTAAACATAATTAGTTTTTAGCCTATTAATTGCTAGAAAATTAGAAAATATTGCAATATCAGTCACGTATCTGAGATATACAAACTGCATAAGTAAGTTACTTTTACAGTTTGCATGTTCGTTACTAGAAGTCATACCTGAAAAAAAAGGGATGAGATCCCATCAAAAACATTACATGTAAAAAGATGCAAGTCTCGCAACACAGTTCTTTTACAACAAAAAGTAATGATATGTAATCTTAAACCAAGTCTGTTATATTTTAGTCAATAGTACCGGAGGGGTGCCCACAAAACAAAATTTCCACCGACTTGCATCAGCATTAGGTACTTTATGTTTTTGATCATGTCATTATATATATTAAAAAAAATAAAGTTATGCAGATGCAAGTCGGTGGAAATTTTGTTCTGTGGGCACCCCTCCGGTACTATTGACTAAAATATAACAGACTTGGTTTAAGATTACATATCATTACTTTTTGTTGTAAAAGAACTGTGTTGCGAGACTTGCATCTTTTTACATGTAATGTTTTTGATGGGATACAAATATACCAACGTACATATTTTAATTAAATTATTCAAACCCATGTTTCGAGAGTCAGTATTGAATTTCTAGATTGAAAAGAATCTTGATAAGGATCAGTTAAAGGTCAAATGTAAATTGTGATTATTGTGAAAAGCCTTTTTAGGGTCCGGTAATTCTTGAGGAAAGAAATATTAGTGATATAACTTTAACAAAATATTTGCCCATCTGCCACGATCCGTCTTTAAAATAAAAATAGACATATTCAGCATTTAGATGTTTTACTTCTCTCGACCTGTTTTTTTTATGTAAGTATTTCGTATTCTACATTCATAGACCATCAAAATGTAGAACTGAAAGAAATTAAAACACAAGAAAGGGGAAACATTTTTGAAACTCATCGGTGACTTACATTTGTCATACCTATGATATCGATTTACGAGTGCCCCTACCCAGTCGTAATCGAAATCACCATGCGATTATTTTATAAATGTAAGTCACCGATGAGTTTCAAAAATACGAACTTTCGGAAATTACATCGGTGAGAATTAGTCACTTGGTGAGATTCAAAAATCGACCCCCAGGTGCGGAATTAGGAAATTTAATTTTGCAGTTAATTCACATAATTATGATTAGCTAATAATTGGAAATTTATTTAAATAAAATAAATATTGGTGGACAATCTTACACAAATCAACTTAGTCCCAAACTAAGCAAAGCTTGTACTATGGGCACTAAGCGACGATATACATACTTATATAGATAAATAGATACTTAAATACATAGAAAACATCCAAGACCCAAGAACAAATACTCGTGCTCATCACACAAATAAATGGCCCGGCCGGGATTCGCGACCCGGGACCTCCAGCTTCGTAGGCAGGGTCACTACCAACTAAGCTAAAGCGGTCTTCATTTATTTATTTAATTGCTAATGGAACATATTTAGTATCACTTTCAATAAATGCCCGCGTACCGGTAATGGACTGTATGAATTCGGAAATACAGAACGCCGGGAATTCCAAACCTTAGCCTAAGAAGCCTTAGCAGTGCGCATTATAGAGGATGATGAGGTTTTGAATTGTATAGCCGGAGCCAGTCATTTTGCGGGCCGTGTAGAAGCCTGAGGAATCACGACTGGCCGCTCGGACACAGCCGCTACCATCGGTAGTCAGTGCAAACTCGACCAGTTCATAAAAAATAAATAATACGAGTTAATTAAATAAAAATTAAAAAAAAAACCGGTCAATTGCGGGTCGGACTTTAAAAATTTAGCGTTTCGAACCAACCGCAAACTTAAGTTGGTGTTAATAGGAAAAACAAGGAAATTTCAATGAAAAAATCTACATAAATATATTAGCATTTGTTGGTGAAATCAACGTAATAATAAATATTATAACCAAATTTTAAGTTAATAAGTCAATATGAAGTTTGACTGTGGTGGATTTTAATTTTTTCGTTTTTCAATATTTAGGAAAAAATACAGTATATATATCTCTCTCTCTCATCTGAGCGATTTTCCCGGTTGCCGCTCAGCAATTGCTTCGGGGCCCAGGGTCCGCTTTCCTGCTTTTTCTCCTCCACTTCGCACGGTCTCCGGCATCCTCCTTTGTGAGACCATTGGCACGCATGTCATCCCTCACAACATCCAGCCAGCACTTCCAGGGCTTTCCCCTTTTCCCGGGCCCAGGCGGAGGCGGCGTAGCCAGACATTTGTTACCCACGTAACTTGCCGGTTTTCGCAAGACGTGGCCATACCAGCGAAGTCGATGCTCTTGCAATTTATCTGCAATGTCACGGACATGAAGGCTGCCGCGAATGTGAGAGTTCCTTATGCGGTCGTTCCGCGTCACTCCGCACATCCACCGCAGCATGTTCATTTCCGTGACCCGCAGCTCCTGCTTGTGTCGCTCGAGCACTGGCCACGCCTCACAGCCGTATAAGAGGACAGGTCTGATGATGGTTTTATAGACCTGGCCTTTCAGCTCAATGGGCATTTTGTGGTCGCAAATGACACCAGTCACCTCACGCCATTTAGCCCAGGCTGCAGAAATGCGAGCCTTAATGTCGTGGTCGATAACGCCGGACGTGTGAAGCACGGATCCCAGATATTTAAACTGGTCCGTACGCTCGACCACGTCGTCACCTATGCGTACGGACAGGGGACCCGTTAAGTAGATACGAGTATATATATATATATATATATATATATATATATATATATATATATATATATATATATATATATACTCGTATCTACTTAACAAGCTCTAAACAACGATACCATTCGATGGGGTAGGTTAAAACATATTTTTCGTGCAAGGGGAGTAATTGGAAAAATAGCAAAGGGGGAAATGTTTAGTTTATAGCTGTGTGAGAGCGCCGCTTAGAAAGATTTAAAAATAAGTTTTGAATATTTGCATGGCTTTGGGCCACCAAGATGCTTATACTGTGAAAATTTTAAGACTGTAGCTCCAACCATTTCACTGTAAACCTGTGTGACAGACGACGGACGGACGGACGCGTGAATGACAACAACAGGGTTCCGTTTTGCCACCTCGGGTACGGAACCCCAAAAATCAATAATAATATTTAGTTAAATTAAAAATTAACAAAAAAAATTACACAAAACATAGCTATGAAAAATCTCCGCCGCATTGAAACCTTATTTTTAGGGTTCCATACCCACAGGGTAAAACGGGACCCTATTACTAATAAAAACTCCGCTGTCCGTCTGACCGTCTGTCCGTCTGTCACCAGGCTGTATCTGAAAAACCGTGATAGTTAGACAGTTGAAATTTTCACAGATGATGTATTTCTGTTGCCACTATAACAACAAATACTAATAAAAAGCAAAATAAAATAAATATTTAAGGAGGCTCCCATTCAACAAACGTGATTTTTTTGCCGTTTTTAAAGATAATGGGACGGAAACCTTCGTGCGCGAGTCCGACTCGCACTTTTTTCAAGATTTGGCGTTGGTTTTCATCTAGGTAACTGAGTAACTCCACAGGACAGAGTGTTGTTCAACTGTTTATTTTAACATCAGTTTCGTGTCTCACAGTACCTTAGTAAGGCTTACACGGCAGCGGACCTGTTGCAGTCAGTTGCAGCTTGTAAAGTGAAATGAGCGTAGTGGAAACCCTATTCGAGACGAGGAATTACGCCGCAGTACTAACAATAACACCACAGTATAACTCTAGCGTCTCTATACCACATTATAAACACTTGAAAAAACAAAACTCGTCCCTCTTGTGGTCAATAGTTAACGGCTGGTGTGCTGGGCAGTTCTTTAGACCCAGCTTCTGCTATTTCGAGTATGTCAGGTTGGTGCATACTCAAAAACCGGCCAAGTGCGTGTCGGGCCACGCGCAAGGTAGGGTTCCGTAGTCGTCCACCCGTTACATTATGTGGACTAAAAAGATCGCAAACTTATGTTTACTATGTTTTTGACAGAATTAACAACATTATCTAAGGTATCAATGGAAATTGTACGAAAGTTTGCTTAATGCAAAGTATATTTCTGAAGTTCGACTATTACTCGTTATCTAGTAATGTCTACTTAGCTGTGGTAGTTTTCCTTTTAAATTCATCGTATATACTACTACCATGATTTTTTTCACATGCCTAGTAGTCACCGTTTAACTGGCAGGGGGGGCGGGGACACTTGACCATAAAAAAAATTATCACTTCAAAGCTTAATATCACGCGAAACAATTCTTTAATCGAAAAATGCTTATAGACAAACAAGTAGCTACTGCCGAGAGAAGTATATTTGTAAAACGATCAGTTGTCAAATGTTTTTTTGTCGAACAATAGACGTGTTGTGTTACTGTTTGTAAGCTGTATACTATGCTGTGGGTGGCCATTTGCCGGATCTTATGTAGGGCTGCCTCTGAATCGGATTTCAATATCAATACAGTACTACACTACACTCTACAGCCGAACAGCCATCCCGTCTTACTGAGTCCTGAGGCTACTGAGGTTAAAATAAAAGTCAGAACAAATTCACTTCGAATTTGTAACCAGACTTTTAATGCAATTTACAAGTATATGTAATATTTCAGACGTGTTGAGCGAGCCTGCAATGGATACATCTCATTGTAGTCGTCTGTACAATATGACGTTTCTAAAGCAAGGAAGTCATGATCAAATTGCATCATCACCATATTTGGTTGTCAATGCTAAAGCATCTACCATACTAGGTGAGTTACCTCGTCTTGGATGAGATGTCGTTAGGGGCAAGGCCGATTGACACCAGAGAACCAGAGCCATATATTTTTAACCCGACTTTGTTTATAGGCCTGCGCGGTAATCACGTAACGTTTTCGAACGTTAGTACTCGTACGATAGATTTAAATGTCAAATCCCATACTAAAACTGACATTAAATTCGTACCAACGGTAGTACGTATCGTTACGTGATTACCCCGCTGGCCCAATAAAGCGATAAGAGTGCGCGTTTGGAGAGTGTGAGAAGCGTGAGAGAGTGAGAGAAAATCCAGGGGAAACCTCCGACACTACCACGCAGGCGGTTTCTGGAATACTCGGAGTTTGCGCTGCAGTGAGATTGGTTGAGCGGTTTCAACCGAATCTGTAGCTCTAGTATAAGTTTTTCGAAACATTAACTAATTCGAACGCGTTTGCGTTTTGTCTCAAAATGTATGAAAACGCTCTCACCGAGTTTGAAATACGCGCGTTCATCGGTTAGCAACAAATGTTATACCCGCTGTTTTAGTTTTTACTATAGTGACCACCAGAGGCGCTGTCCACGTTTTTATACCACTTTCATACATTTTGAGACAAAAACGCAAACGCGTTCGAATTAGTTAATGTTTCGAAAAAACTTATCCTACAGCTACTGAGGTGTGAGTGGGCTTATGCCCATGCCCCTGTCTTAATTTGCTTCAAACTTTGAATCCTCAAAACATACTGTTCATATATTGGTCGATTTTGCCACTAGATGGCTCTGTCGTCAACAGTCTGCGTCGATTTCTGAATCGCGCTGTTAAGATTTTTCGTACGATAATGAAGTCTGACCAGTATTGTTTGATTTACTTACAGCCCATTTGGTGCCAGTTGCACCAACGTACGAACACTTGCACAAACGTACAAACACAGACCGGTCATCGTCAAATATGGCGCCGGCAGCTGTCATCCCATAGAGACTTGTCAAACTTTCCATACAATCAGATTTGACGAACACCGCTTACGATTACAGACGGTTTGGTGCAACCCAGCCTAAGAATCAGTCGGTAGTAGTGCGGTTATTTTATCTCACGAGAGTCACGAGAGTCACGAGCGAGGGTTAGCCAAGGTTTTAGTTGTGACTTGTGACACATAAGAACACATAGACAACGTGAACTCATAAGCTCCGGACTACACTGACGCACACTCAGACAATATGCATGTACATAGCTCAACACACAACCATGGCTCACTCGCGCTCGTGAGCTAAAAGTATGAGCACGAATATTTGTTCTTGGGTCTTGAATGTTTTCTATGTCATCATTGGCTTGCCCTTATCCCATTTAGTTGGGGTCGGCGCAGCATGTTTTTTTCTTCCATACCTCTCTATCGCTCGTCATCTCGGCACTCACATCCTTCCTCTCCATATCATCTTTGTTTTCTATGTATTTAAGTATATGTATATTTATCTATATTAGGCGACTTCCTGATTTGTCGGTGCGGAGGCGGTACGATATGAGAAAACTGTCAAATGTCAGTGTCAACTGTCAGTCAACTCAGTACTACTTTTTACTGCGCCCCTACATTTAAATGAGTGCTTTCTGACTGGCGCGGGATGCGCAAGCGGGACGATGCGAAGGCAGTACTGGTCCGCTTCTGCGCATAATGTTACTTTTGCGCAAATGTAATACTGACAGTATTCCGTCAAGTGGGAATCTTTGCGACGTCAGTAAGTTTACGTCAAAGAAGAAAATATCACATATCGATCCCGCCCCGCCAAGTCAGGAAGTCGCCTAAGTATGTATATCGTCGTTTAGTTTAGTACCCCTAGTACAAGCTTTCCTTAGTTTGGGACTAGGCTGATTTGTGTAAGATTGTCCACTAATATTTGTTTATTTATATTGGGACCTTTAGGCAGTCTCAAGTGTCCATAGACTACGGTATCCGTTTTCCATCAGGCGTTCAAACGATCGAAAACGTAATTATTTTTGTGCACGCCTGTCGTGTCAATGCATCTCGATCTAATCGTAGGCGCAGCCAGAGCCTTCAGTATAACCTTTAGTGCTTAATGTCAAATTCACAAGTTCGCTCGTGATGCAATCGGCGCGGGCGCAAAGCAGGGGAGCTAGCGGGTTATAGTCTGAGAAAATTACGCCGAGTATGGCCAATCAGAGGAAATAATTCGCGTAGCTTTGAAAATTGGTACAGTTATAGCTTAGTGTATCCAGATGAACATACATACATACATACTAAAAGTTCTCAAAGGGGGGGTAACATATAGGTACCATTTAGTATTCTACAAGACTTTTCGCTGGGATCAATATTTAATGAGATTTTAAAGGGGGAAGTTAAATAGCTAGTGGCTTCCCATTTATTTATTTTCGAAAATTTTAAAAAACAAAAGATACATTAGGTATTTTAAGCACTTAACGATACCCCACTCTATAGGGTAGTTCAATTTTTACGCTAATGTAATAGAGTTTCTTTTACATGCACACTGTCTTCAAATCGTATGTTTGTATTAGAAATTCTTAATACATGTGTCAAAGTAATCGTAGTATACTTATTTGTATATAGGGGTCGGCAATTTTTTTCCATACAAAAAGCGGCAACGTTTTCCACCCCCTAATCCTGAACCGATTTGCATGATTTTTGGAAATGTTGCAGGTATAATTAAATACTAGGTTTATACGTTTTGATATTTAAAAAATATTGCATACAAATGAAAACATGGACCCTTAAAGTTTAGATTTTTTGACACGAAAACTTCGTCCTGGTTTTTGCAATTATTTCATAAACTAGAAAGAATTACGAAAAAAGTAAAACGTATAAACCTAGTTAAGGATGTAAGGAATCGATCAAAGCCAATATTGTTTCATTTGATAAAGGTTTAAGGGGTGAAAAAAGTTGCCGCCCGAAGCACTAATTCTGCGAGAATTTAGGCGACGGCGACGACTGCCTCTATCACACGCAAGAATATTCCGGAATGCCTGTTCTCGCTCGCACGATAGGTTCACAATAGTCTTAACGGAGTGCCTTGAGAATATACGAACTTTGAGAGTACTTACCAGATTAAGAAATAATATTAGATTACATGATTTTCGGGCGAATAATTCTAGACAGGGTAAAGTGATTTGATCAATGTCATCCCTTAAGTCAAAGTAAACCCCGCTAGTTTACCGGTATCTAAACTTTGTTTTCAATAGTCTGTTTTGTTATGTAAACTTAGTGTAGACCATGAGTGGACGCTCTAGTTGGGCGTCCAGCGGGGCGTGCGTGTCAAACAATTTTTTTTTTAATTTATTTCCAAAAGAAGTATGGTACATTTTAAATTATAACACAGTTCGCCAAACGCTGAAGTTTATCGGCGAAATATTACACTCACTTCCATTCTTTGTACCAAATTATCTTATCTAATGACCTAAAACCTAAAGTATTAATTACCTAATAAGTAAAATTGAAATTCACTAACAACAACTATTCAAGATGGGCATACCTGAAATCATTTCCGTTGAACGAAATTGCTTCAAAGCAATCCCTTCACCAAGCTACTTTACCGTTCAAACATTGAGGTTCAAAATCCAATAACATTTTAATAGAAATACGTTCAACAAAAAGAACCTCAACCATACCCACTATTAGTATTTTTACTTATCTATAATAGCAACTTTTTTAATTTAACTTTAAACATTTTTTTTCTACTGCACTCGTTTTCAAAACTGATAGTGTTAAATATTCGCGGAGTTAAGTAATGGCGTGTCCTTTTGCCATAATAATTGTTGGCCGTAGGTTCCGCGTACTTTCGTCGCTCTAACCCCCTCTGCGGTCGTGTGTACATCCTCAAAGTTTTAAATTCGGTGCTTTTAAATTGTTCAGTTGCTATTAAATACCTAACTTTGTCATGCACTGGCAAGACGTTCAATAATTTGAATAACGTAGAATAGTCATTATTACATGCTCTTTTAGTTTTATTATCAATTACACTTTTTAATAATCTCAACTGTAGGTTTAATATGCTATCTAAATAGGTTTTAAAAGTATGCCCGTAAGCTATAAGCCCGTAACCAATCACCGCGTCTGCCAGCGCATGATATAACATAAGTAATATTTTTTTATTTACTATATTTTTTAGACTAATTATTTTACACAAAATGGATCTTAACCTATTACACACTGTATCTATATGTATTTTCCAATTTATGTGTTTATCTATAGTTAAGCCTAGGTATTTAAATTTCTCGACTACTTCTATTGTATTACAGTTACAAGCATGTTTTTCGGAATGTAAACAATCATATGAGTGACCAATAATTTTAATCGGGTCATGACATGTTTTAACATATGGGGAACTTATTAAAAAAAAAATTGTTTTCTCAGTATTCAATATTATTGAAACTAACTCGTTTTATATAATTGAAACTCATACTGGTGTTCTGAGTCGCCGCCGCACAAATAGTATGGACGCTCGCCCGCCCCGCTGGACGCAACGCTGAACGCTCCGCTCCGAGCGTCCACTCAGGCCTTACACTTATTTTTAATGACGATATCGCACTGCGCGCGTAAGGCGACTTCCTGACTTGGCGGGGTGGGATGAATATGTGACATTTTCTTCTTTGACGTAAATTTACTGAGAGCGCAAAGATGACTTGACACACTTGACGGAACACTGTCAGTATTACTTTAGCGCAGTATTAATATCCTGCGCAGAAGCGGAGCAGTACCGGCTTCGCATCGACCCGCAGCGCTACCGCGCATCCCGCGATTCCCGCGCCAGTCAGGAAGCACTCATTTAAATGTAGGGGCGCAGTAAAAAATGGTACCTAGTCGACTGACAGCTGATACTGACATTTGTCAGTTTTCTCATATCGTACTGCCTCCGCACCGGCAAATCAGGAAGTCGCCTAATAAGCTCAATATGAAGCTAACATTAGCGGCGTAGCGTACAACCTTTTTTCAAGGCTACATACGCCTTAATTACACACAGTTATCAAATTTCTTACCTCGCATGTGTACAAAATCAACAAGTCTAATGAATTACCAAAACCATGTAACGTACCTATAGGTATTATGTACCATTCCCCCTTTACAATTACCAACTTAATTTTACGGTCGCTCGCTCCCTTCTTTCCTTAGTTCCCTCTATAATTACTCCTACTGATAGTTATTTCCATTTCAGCAGTCGCAAACGTAAGTTTGCATGCATGGGCACAGGAAGCGTAGCATCGCTTGAATGAGCAACACCTGTCTGCGCAGCGGCAAAGTTAGGTTTGCGAATGACTGCGACGTTGCATTGCCGTGGCGTACGGATTTTAATACGCGTCGTTACTAGTTGCATGTTTACCGGCCGCAAAGTTAACTTTGTCCGTTTGTTTCGCTTCTAGATTGGTGTATTTGAGTGGACATTTGTGTGAGTTATGGCGTTTCAGATAGGGAGGGGAGTGAGTAAGCTGTGCAACGATTATCGTTGCGCTTTTTGGCTTTTTGGCTGTTGAAGTTTTCTCGCAACTTTGGCTTAATGGTGACAATAAAGCAAATGGGCCAAATTTTTGGCGTTGTAGTTTTTTTTATTTCTTAGAATTGCATGAAAATTGGTAGGTTGGAAGAGCTCCTGATTCTGAACAATATGTGCACGATTTCCTACACTCCCCCACAATTTTTTTCCATTGAGTGACAAAACGTATGGAATTTTCGTAACTCAGTGGAAAAAATGCATGGGAAAAAAATTTTTTTTCGACGCCATGTTGTCATATTTTTTTACTTGTACAGAATCAGGAGCTCTTCCAACCTACCAATTTTCATGCAATTCTAAGAAATAAAAAAAAACTACAACGCCAAAAAAATTGGCCCAAATAATGGATTCAGGCAGAAATTCGCCGAATGAGTTTTACAGAATACGAAGTTACGAACCTTTGGCCGCTTACTCAGTCTAGCTTTTGCCGATCCAAAAACAGATTTCAGTTGTATAGATAGTCCCTTCCACGACGACGCGCCCCTCCATAGCGAATTTGATACTAATCTTTTTTGACGACCGCTTTAGCTTAGTTGGTAGTGACCCTGCGTACGAAGCTGGAGGTCCCGGGTTCGAATCCCGGCCGGGGCATTTATTTGTGTGATGAATACGAATAGGTATTTGTTCTTGGTTCTTGGATGTATTCAATGTATTTTATGATAAGTATTTATTTACCTATATAAGTATGTACTATATCGTCGTCTTGCTCAATTTTTAATTTTAATTATAGTCTTAAGTTCTTGTAAAACACTGTTTGTCACGAATAAATTATTTTCAATTTCAATTTCGTATTATTGGCCACAGATGCCTGAAATAAATGATAGATAGATAAATAAATTAACCGCCAAGGTAGAAACGAAACAGAATCCGGGTTCCGCATTGCGGTACCCTATTTACTTATTAATGGCAACACTACACCCATTAGACATTCCGCTGGAGCTTCGCGCGGCGAACGTAACGTTTAGGAACGTAACATATTTGCGTGTGGAATGATTGATGTACTCTTAACATTTCACGGGATAAAGTCTTTACTTCCATTTCAAGCGAACTTAATTTTATATTTTAACTTATTTACTACTCGTATTGTACTTTTATCTCACGAGCGCGGGTCGGACATTGTTGTAGTTGTAACACATACGAACACATAAACAACGTGAACTCATAGCGCCAACGCCGCACACATAGACAATGTGCATGTATAGCTCAACACACAACCATGGCTCACCCGCGCTCGTGAGATAAAATAAGTACTCTAGAAAGAAAATGTATTCCAAAAATCACATTTACTTATTCCATTATAAAAAATGGGGTTACTTTTGGCCAGCGTCTACGTCGAGGGCAAATATGAGGCAGATGGTGAAGCGAGCTCACCCAGAAGATATGCCTATTCACTCGTGCCTTGAAAAGGTCCAGGTTATATGAACACGGAAATACAGACGCCAGTAGGAAATTTCAAACCTTAGCAGTTTATTATTTTGATAAAATCGGGTTTTTAGGGTTCCGTAGTAAACAAGGAACACTTATAGTTTCGCCATGTCCGTCCGTCCGTCCGTCCGTCCGACCCCCGTCTTTCTCAGTAACCGTTAGTACTAGAAAGCTGTAATTTGGCATGAGTAGGTATTCATATCAATGACGCCGACAAAATGGTAGAATAACATCTTCAAAAAAATTTTTTTTCAGGGTACCTCCCCTACATGTAAAGTGGTGGTGCAATTTTTTTTTTCTTCCAAACCCCATCGTGTGGGGTATCGTTGAATAGCTCTTTTAAAAATTTTATAAGGTTACTAGAAGCATTTTTTGATTAAAGAAAACATAGTAAATATAAGTTTACGAACTTTTTAGTCCACATAATGTAACGGGTGGACGACTACGGAACCCAACCTTGCGCGTGGCCCGACACGCACTTGGCCGTTTTTTCCTACTTAGAATCGAAAGTACTTTGGAATGTTATAGGGGACAAAAGGTGTCGCAAGATTTTTTATTCCATTCCGTTACCGTTTTCATAGCCATACTAAGCTTGTATGGTGGTAACGGAACGAAAAACCGAAAACTTTATGTAATATTTTGGACACTTTTCTCCTATTAGGTTCGAAAGTGCTTTTGATTCTGAGTAGGAAAATCCCAATTTTATCAAAATTAAAAAAAAGTATACAAGAGCCCTACATTTAACATTTTTAACCGACTTCTATAAAGGAGGAGAATTACGTAAACTGAATTATTAAACTCGTAACACAAACGAGTTCGGATCACGTCTCGGTTTGAATGTTTTTAATAACGAAAGCAGCGCGGGAAAAATTGGTAGTTTACTGAAAACGTGAGGGGTAGGAAGCGAGGTCAAAGAAAAGCTACGCAAAGGCAACAAAACACAGAAGAAATTTTTTATTTGTAGTTTTTAGTGTCCTCTTGTGTTGTTACTATATTTTTTGTTTCATACACGAAGGAGACCTCTGACAAGACGGCTCTGTCTTAAGGCGCAGGGGTGGGCAAGCTCTCTCCATACAAACTTTGTGCAAGTTTTTCTTCGCTTGTGTTTGGACTACAGTTTCTGTTAGGCACAGCGCCATCTATTGGTGCACTTTAATATTATATTTTGAGTCAACATTCCTATTGCCCATAAGAACATACCTACACGGAAATCAGGTGACCCAAAACGCCCGGAAATACCTTCCAGTCTACCAATATGCAAAGTCAATATCGAACAGGGATAGCAGGACAGTGGTAGGGGTAGTTCAATTATCTAATGCAGCTAGCTTGAACAAGTTGAACGTCCGTTCTGATCTCAGAGCCATCTCAAAGGCAATCACTTACTGTTTTGTCCAATTATGGCTTAGCGCGCTCTTTGACATGTAACACTCGTATGAGGTTATACGCCATACTATAAACTAGGGAAGGACATAGGATACTTTTATCCCGGAAATCATCCCCCGGTTTAAGTTAGAATGGAAGAGAGATAACTAGGTAAGCGCAAGAAATAGAAGAATGAAATAACATTCTAACGTGATGACCGAGTTCTACGCAGACGAAGTCGCGGGCAAAAGCTAGTATTAATATATCGAAAAAGGTTAAAGGTTAACGAAGTAAGATCGCCTGTTGGGAGCATTTCGAATTCCATATTCTTCTAATATACTTACCTTGATTTTATTGTAAATGTAAAGAAATTTTTTATTTGTACTCAATATGCTACGCACCAATCAGTATGTAAAACCCACTCCTTAAAGAAAAAAACCGGCCAAGTGCGTGTCGGGCCACGCGCAAGGTAGGGTTCCGTAGTCGTCTACCCTTTACATTATGTGGACTAAAAAGTTCGAATACTTATATTTACTATGTTTTTGAAAGAATTAACAACATTATCTAAGGTATCAATGGAAATTGTACGAACGTTTGCTTTTGCAAAGTACATTTCTGAAGTTCGACTATTACTCGTTAACTAGTAATGTCTACTTAGCTGTGATAGTTTTCCTTTTAAATTCATCGTATATACTACTACCATGATTTTTTTCACATGCCTAGTAGCCACCGTTTAGCTGGCAGGGGGGGGGGACACTTGACCATAGCAAAAATTATCACTTCAAAGCTTAATATCACGCTAACCAATTCTTTAATCAAAAAATGCTTTTAGAAACCTTATAATATTTTTAAAAGAGCTATCCAACGATACCCCACACGATGGGGTTTGGCAGGAAAAAAATTTGCACCACCACTTTACATGTAGGGGGGAGGTACCCTAAAAAAAAATTTTTTAAAAATTTTATTCTACCGTTTTGTCGGCGTCATTGATATGTATACTCATGCCAAATTACAGCTTTCTAGCACTAACGGTTACTGAGAAAAACGGGGGTCGGACGGACGGACGGACGGACGGACGGACGGACATGGCGAAACTATAAGGGTTCCTTGTTTACTACGGAACCCTAAAAACATCCTAATACCTAACTTGAATCCATCCATAGTACTTTCCTCGACTAAAAATAGGTCAATTTAAATTTCCTTGATAACCAGTTCCAGTAGACCCTCACTTTTATTGTAAAGACTTGATAATCGGGGACTGTTATATAAATGGTCTTATTACGAAGATTTTCAATGGTACAAATTGTAAGAATGATTGTCGTTTGCTGAAGTGTATTGTATACTGTTAGGGTTACGGTTTGTTTTGCGTTGAACCTTTGACATTTTATGCGACTTCAAGCGGCGTTCAGAATGTGCAGCTTTAGTAGATTTAGTTCTCGTAATGAAACTGTATTTTGGGCATTTATTTCATTTTAAGAGAAAAAAAAACTACCTATCTTCTACTGAAAAAGGCCTGCTCAGAAGACTCAAGTTCCCGCAACCGACGAGCTTGTAAGAGATGTATGGATGTGACTGAGGCAAAATAAGTATGTAAGGACAGTATTAATTGGCGTTTTTTGGTCTCTGCCTACCGCAATGGGATACGGGCGTCGTATATGTATGTAAAATAAAAGAGAGTAAGGGGAATTACGACGGACATTTATGACGTCGCACTAGAGGTGGGTGATAAATAACTTCACGATGAAAAAATCACGGTAATCCGCCGATAAAAAGTAACAGTGTGATTTGTCACGAAGTAACAACGTTACATAATACCGTTTGTCCACGCCGCTGTGTGGAGTACATTGTCACAATATAACGTTATGTTTATTTGTTAACCGATTTTACACCTTATGTACACTGCACAAGGCATATTTTGCATTGTATTGAGTCTTATCCAATTAGATCTCTTAAATATCGCGTGATACCTGTAATTAGCCAATCACAGCTCACCTCACACACGCGGCCATACATAAGAGCCCTATGCTCGATCACTTGCATTTCTATCGCCTAGCGAAACACTCCTCAAAAACACAATTTAATTATTGTAAAAACTGTAATAAACAGTCTTTGGCTTTAATCCTTGTTTTCTATAATTCTTCCTTGTTCCCGTCTGGAACACCGTTGTTACTTAGCGACGATATCACTGGAACAGTGTGTAACAAGCGAACGCGTAGCGTCGTGCCTCGTGACCGCTGTTACTAACTGTGACTGTGACTGCGGTGCGCTGTCACAGAGTAACATCAGTTGTTACAAAAATATCAGTAACTGCCGGGAACGATCGACAAGCAAATGTCGTGACATGAAATAACCGAAGTGACAAAGTCACGGTGATTTTTCAATGTGATTTTTTTGGAACGGGAATAACAATAACGGTGATCGAAAAGTAACGCTTTTCCCCATGTCTACGTCGCACCACCCTCAAGACAGAAAATGCCGACGTTCGAAAGACATTAGATACGTCGCGGTGCCGCTGCGTGGGCCCTGGTGAGACGCTGGACGCCTAATAGACGAGTCACGGCACAGTTGCGTCGACGATGCGCGACCGTTGCGTCGACGCCGAAGCTCGAAAGACGTGTGGGGTCTCTAAACCGCGCTTGACGTCGCATCAAGAGCTAAAGGCAGTGGTAGAGAAAAGAATGGAAAGGAGATTACTTCTACGAGAAGAGCCCATCTCTTAAATTTATGATGTGCATATCGGATGCCCGTGCTATCACCGTCTAAATGAAGTAGGATCTACCTATGTCCCTCTCGCTCATGCTAATACAATGAAGGGATTTAGTACGTAGCACTGAATATACGGTGATTTAATTACTTATTTAATTTAATTACTGATTTATTTATTTATTTAGCCACTATTATATGATTATACAAGCACTTACAAAATATCACTTGGCATATTTTATGGGCGTCTGTACTGTTCAGCTGCCACCAACGTAATGATCGCTAACCGATCATTGGTATCCTACGATCTCTCAGTAACTGTCAAACCACTATAGAGGGCGCCCTAATCGGAAATAATCAAACCAACAACGACTGTATTCATGACTTCGGTCTACCGAGAAATAGTAAGAGTACCTTATATATTTACTTATTAGCATTTAATTAATATCATAATAATATATAGATCATGATTATTGATTAGGCTAACAACAGCGAGTGAATATGAGTGACCTAGCCGAGTTTCTTGCTGGACTCTTCTTAGCTAAGCTAGCTGTGAACAAGCGACAAAACTCTCAATAAGTAGCTTGATTCCACTCACACCTCAGCTTAGGTTAAAGCCGCTCAACCAATGGAGCGAAAACTCTTGGAGTATACCAGTGCATGGTTGCGACAAAGGTTTCCTTTGGATTTTCCTCAAACAACTCTCCAACCGCGCACTCCTATCGCTGTTTTGGGCCCGGCCTATAACGCCACAGTCAGGTTAAAAAGATTTGAGAGGCGAGAAATTTAGTACTTACAACTTTAATAAAGAGTTTGGCAATTCAATCTGTTATTGTCCTAAATTGTTAGGAAAATATCTGCATCAAACCAAAATCACCATGAAAAACGGCGGACAGACAATGATGCGCTTTACTCCCTTGTGCGATGTTTTGTTTTTCAAATAAATTCAGAAAACAATGCCAATGAGAACCTGTAATAGCAAGGGAGCTTCCCTCAGGACTAGAGTAAAATAAGTAGTGTATCTCCGGCCTGAAAATTTAAAATTCTGGTAAGCGGCGCATAAGTATAAGAATAGATTCTAAAATTGTGGCCATTCTCGCGCCATTTTCACTCACACCACAGGTGCTATACTATAATATTCACTATTTAACGATACCTTATGACTCTCATAGTAGTCGTAGTACAAACGAAACCCTACGACGGTTGTGACATTACTGCGGTTTCCGCAGTGCGAGCGGGACACCGCCTATAGACCTATAGTCCTATAGATTTATAGACGCCATAACTAGTGATATTTACACTTTTGACTTTATTACAATGGAATAAAGTGCAAAAGTGTAGATGTATCTATGGCGTCGACTGAAAAAGTGAAAAAATGAAAAAAGTTTATTGTTCTAAGTTACTTGTACATTAACATCACGGCTCTGTGTCCTGAGCTAGGAAGCCCTGTGTTACAGGACACAGTTACGTATCCATTATTGTTGCACTTAATTATACCAGTTATACAGAGAAGCCCAAAACCAGCTTAATTATACCAGTTATACAAAGAAGTAACCCAAAATGCCCAAGACCAAATCAAAATGAAGAGAGTTGATTCGAGCCCTACACCCCATCAGAGGGTAACGGGATAAAGAAGAAAATGCCATAATGTGTGGTACTACTGTTTGTACTCTGACGACATTACAGAGTCGGTAGAACATTTTGAATTATTTCCACCCTCCGAGTTCCGCGGATGTTTCGCTAATGTACATTCGGGCTCACTAATGTATAAGCATATTTGGGCTTTATTACAACGCTGTAGAGTTCAAAATTGTATACATATTAATGAAACGGCAGTAAACGGTTTGTTTAATGCTCGTTTTATGTCTTCACCAATCAACGGACCCTCGAATATACTGCGAAAGTTAAAACTGCCTATATTAGAGTACTTTCTCACGGGCGCGGGTGCGCCATGGTTGTGTGTTGAGCTATACATGCACATCGTCTGTGTGCGTCAGCGTAGGAGGTATGAGTTCCCGTTGTCTATGTGTTTGTACGTGTCACAACTACAACTATGACTAATCCGCGCTCGTGAGATTTCACTTCTCATGCTCGAAAAGTGTGTCATATGAGACTTGTGAAGCGGGGCTAAAGTAGTACATTTAAGCCCTAGGGAAAATATGTATACATATTTATGATTTACAAAACATTTTAATTTGACCAATCAAAATACTTCACCTATTAAATCGACCAATCACAGAACAGTAATTTGACAGATTAAAAAATATTTGGTAAAAATGTCAACCAACCAGAACACAGCTGTACTAAAATCGACCAATCAGGAAAGACGTTTTTCAGTTCTCTAAAGATTAAGCGGTGTCTATGGTCTAAGCAATTACTCCTCTTAAAAGAAAAAAAAAGCGCCTGTTGCATCTCTTTCTTTAATATAGCAAAAGAAAGGGAGGCGAATACGCAAAGCGAACACGCATAGCGAGGCATATGGTGCTGGCCTTAGAAAAAAAAACATGCTGTCAAATTAGACATACGCCCGCCAAGAGTTAAATTATTCATTTAATGTGGATAATTTGTGTTTATGTGTTTCCTCGCAATCGAAGTAAAAAGTAGAGTGTATAACTCGGGCCTAAAAGCCATATTGCCACTCGATCAATTTTCCCTCTCTACGTTCGGGAAAATAACCATCTCGTGGTAATATGGCTTACTTTAGACCCTTGTCAAACAATCTACTATTACAATAGGTATTATTTTATGTACAGTCAACAACGTTATCCACAAGTTACTCAATGAAGATAGGACATGTTACGCTAGTAGTTAACGTTAATAATATCTGTAAAGTGCTGATATTTAGTCTCAGATCGCAGGTTTGACGCCCGAGCCGAAGGCAAGGGCGATAAATATGCGATCTGAGGCGTTATTTATTACCGCCCGTGTTAAGTACAAAATTTTATGTCACGCCCTGGCCAGGAAGTGGGATTTCCCGCGCGCGGAGCGTGCGGTAATTGCCGCTTTATGGCCAGGTGTGACATAAATTAATTAATTGATTAGTCAGTTAATTAAACATTATCTAAGTCTATGTTATCTAAAGTGATCTTTTTAATACATACTAGTGTTTTAATTTCTCTCATAATGTAGCAGTTGCATAAACTACTATTTATATGCAGATGTGTTTGACTTTGTTCTCCTTTCGAGAACTGAGTGCGTAATGGACCGGTTTGTATGCACGTGAAATGCATCAGCGTAAGTAATTTTAGGTCACTGCCGGAGCCTCTAATTGACTACTTGTGTTTTTGGTGCCATTCGAACCAGTTTTAGAGAGGAACGAATGCCTATGGGGCGAACTACAATTAGAGCAAAATAAATGGTAAAAATAAGCAAAGTCAGCTCGTCCTCAGAAACGGGTCCTACAGTATAAATGGGCCAATTTTTCTGGCGTTATAGTTTTTTTTTTCGTTAGAATTGAATGAAATTTGGTGGGTTGGAAGAGCTCCTGATTCTGTACAAGTAAAAAAAATACAACATGACGCCGAAAAATTTTTTTTCGTATACATTTTATTCACTGAGTTACGAAAATTTCATACGTTTTGTCACTCAGTGGAAAAAAAATTGTGGGACAGTGTAGGAAATCGTGCCTATATTGTTCATAATAAGGAGCTCTTCCAACCTACCAATTTTCATGCAATTCAAAAAAAAACTACAAAGCAAAAAAAAACCTAAAACAAAAAAAATTGGCCCAATTATATGATACTAGTTATTGCCCGCGACTTCGTCGCGAATTCGCAGGGTTTGCTTTGATAAAATGATTGGCTTAATGACTATAGCTAAATATTTACGAAAACTACGCGCAGAGCTTCCGTAGAGAGCGGGCGTTAATTGCAACTCACGCGTGTTAGAGCGGGATTTTTGCATTGGGGAGACCCCCCTTAACACTAATGGAATAGAGTTTATATTGCAATGCAACCATACGAGTTTTAAAATGTCAGTGTCAACTTGAAGATTTTCCAGTGCAAGCTATATGCGGTGACATAACTAGTGACCTTGTTATTGAGAATCGTGTGTGACATAATAACTGCTACTTGGAATTGCAATGTGGAGCGCTCGTGCCCCAGCGGCGCCGGGTACCGCTTGCGGTATCTAAGGTTAAGCAACGTGGGCAGCGGTCAGGACTTGGATGGGTGACCGCTTTGAGTGGTTACTAACTGAGCGCGCCCGTGCTTTGGAAGGCACGTTAAGCCGTTGATCCCGGTTGCTGTCTATGGTAGCAGTCGTTAAGCCAAGTTGGAGGCCTTCGGGCGGTTTGAGAACTTCTAACAGTCAAGTTGCCCACTCACTTGACAAAGCCTAATCCCAATAAGGTCTAGTTTCCCCTCGGGGTTGGAAGGTCAGATGGCAGTCGCTTCCGTAAAAACTAGTGCCTACGCCAAATCTTGGGATTAGGTAGCGGACCCCAGGCATCCATCAGGATGCAACTGTACTGGGATAACGCTAGGAGGATGATGACTTGGAATTGCAATGTAAGTTACGGACGGTTAGTGATAAAATTTCTTGCGGAACCACACATTGTGCATAACTACTTTTTTTCCTAGCTGAGCGCTATTAACATATTATAATTCTGGGTTTTACAAAGTTTTTCAATAGGTACTTATTTATTTGCCAACACAACGCAACAGTTCGTTCGTCATAATATAGTCTCACTTTATAAGAGCCGTTTCGGGGGCCAGCGTCGTGCTGGGTTTGTCCATATTTTTGGTCATTATATAATTGTAGTTGGTTTGGTCCCATTAGTCCCATATATCGTCTCTAAAAACTGATTCGAATGGAACGATAAAAAATACTCAAGTAGCCAATTTAGTTAAATAAACACGGGCAAGGATAATGACAACTCAAACCTCTTACTTTTATACTTGTGCAACTTAAACTCTCGTAAAAACCAATCGACTATTAAATACTTTGTAATACTAAACCAAGCGTACAATTGGTGGCATTACAAGCATATTCATACACTTCGCGGTGACAACTTCTCCAACAAAAATCACAAAGCTAACACTACTTGTAAATTTTTCGACATGCATCGATAACTTTGTATCAGCGTTGGTATGACAAATTTAACATTTCAGACGTTGTAGGCGCCACCGTTCTAATACTAGCAGGAATATATAAAGCATTTTGTTAGTTGAATATTCCGCCAACTGCAAATACAAGTTTGTCAATATTGAAGTAAGGTGAATCACAACGAATAGATGAAAAAAGTTTTGGGCGCGCGTGTTAACAGAATATGTGTCTTAAATTCAATTAAATAAGGTCGTTTTGTGTATACATAATGTTAGGTAGCTTATTGGGCCGAAATCATGTAAATGTAAAGACTTATTTGTAGTAATACCCTTCGCAAAAAGTTCGTACCGTGTGGGCTGTAAAAATACCTTCGCTATCCGGCAAAATATATCGACAATACAATGATGACTCTTCAGAGAATACCTACAGTGTTGGTGTAAAGGTATTTTTGTGCGTGATTTTGCAATTCAATTTAAAAGTTTATCTATCGGAAACCGTAGAAAATGACTCTCATTTCAACATTCAATGAATTTATGGCAATTTTCTTATCTGTGGCTAAGGCTACAGCAGTAATATATATTTTTTATTTTAATCTCATATATGATGTTAAAATATTAAACGTCAAACAAAACTGTCAAAATTTAAATGTCAAATTAAATGAATATAATAATAAATTCTGATTTCGATATTTCCGCAACCGTGCAAAAAAGGTTGTATTAACACAATTATTGTATTTGTTTACTACGGTTTCTGAACCCATCTTAGAGTACTTATAATATGTGTGTGTAGATAAAGTAATGTATGCAACTGTACATAATTAGGCATTAAAACACTCGCGTGACCTTATTATGAAACTCGCCTTCGGCTCGTTTCATAAAACACACTCGTGTTTTAATGCCCCTCATTATGTACCAGTTGCATAAACTACTATAATGCTAATTTAGTAATAATAATTTTACTTAAGTATACAAAAAAAAATGCAGTTAAAGCTTAACAGACGTCTAATAAGACCTATAGATATACAGTGTGGAAAGATAAATCGGGCTCTGGAGGGAAACTACCTTAAATCCTTAAGCTGGCTCATTTTACTTAAAGGAGACATTCCTTTATTTTTAAAAAGAAACAAAACTGCATACAAAGTTTTTTTTAGTTTTCTAAGATTTTCTATGAAATTTAATCATATAATTCGATTTTATGGATATCTTGTCCAACAGACGAGTGTAGGACCTAATGTTTATTAGAGAAATGTTATCATTGACATTGACAGTATCGACTAATGAAATAAAAAAGCTAAGGTTATTTTTTTAATTTTTAGCTGGTTCGATTCCCGGGTGAGACAGGCCAATTTTAGAAAGTCCTTGAATGCAGTTTCGTTTCTTTTTAAAAATAAAAGAATGTTTCCTTTGAGTAAAATGAGCTAGCTTAAGGATTTAAGGTAGTTTCCCTCCAGGGCCCGACTTTCCACACTGTATACAGGGCCCCTCACTCTAGGCGACTTCCTGATTTGTCGGTGCGGAGGCAGTACGATATGAGAAAAGTGTCAAATGTCAGTGTCAACTGTCAGTGGACGCGATACCATTTTCGCGATTTTACTACGCCCCTACATTTAAATGAGTGCTTCCTGAATGGCGCGGGATGCGCGATAGCGGGACGATGCGAAGGCGGTACTGCTCCGCTTCTGCGCATGATATTACTACTGCGCAAACGTAATACTGACAGTATTATGTCAAGTGAGAATCTTTGCGACGTCAGTAAGTTTACGTCAAAGAAGAAAATGTCACATATCGATCCCGAGCGCGGTTGGACCATGGTTGTGTTGAGCTATTCACGCACATTGTCTGTGTGCGTTAACGTAGGAGCTATGAGTTCACGTTGTCTATGTGTTCGTATGTGTCACAACTACACCAATGGCCAACCCGCCCTCGTGAGATAAAAAGTACGATATCCACGGGAGCTCTGACGACCTCTCTCACCACCAGAAATACAACACCACACCCACAAAGAAAGAAGTGCTGTTATTAAGGCTGCGGTCCGTAAGGTGTTAGTACTTCCCCAGTTGGGCTGCTCCAAATACGGCTCCATAACGGTTTGTTGCGCCCTATCTTTATTAAAATTTATAGAAACTGGCGTACTGGCTCTGTGAGCTGTAGGCCCTACCAGGGGGCTTTCACTCCGTCAGTTCGCCGCGCCGCTGCAAGTACATCCTCGGGCCGCTGCAAGTACATTTAGTGGCGAATTGCTACCGGACGGTCGCGTCGTCTCGTCATTCGCTTGGTGTGATCAACATTTGTTATTTACCTATTATAATTTGGGTTTGTAAGTTGGCGACCTGTTAACAGTGCAACTTCTGTACGTAGTACTACTAATTATTCTGTGGCCCTACTAACTAAACTACCTACGCATATTAAAAATGCGAAAATTTTGATGGAAACGTTTGTTACTCAATCACGCAAAAACGGCTGAATAGATTATGATGAAGCTTGGTGTACAACGACTTTATAGCCTGAATTCCGATATAGTATACTTTTTATCCCGAAAATCAACCCGGATGTAATAGAGTGGAAGTGTATGCTTACGAAGTCGCGGGCAAATGCTAATTCTATTATACTTATAAGTATCGAACCTGGCGGCCGATTTTTCAGTGTCGAGCGCTCGACTTTTCACTCGACATCTATCAAAACATCATAGCTTTTTGACAGATCTCGAGTGAAAAGTCGAGCGTTCGACACTCAAAAATCGCCCCCCTGCTCACAAAATTTCACTAGAATCGGTTGAGAAATGCGACCTGTAGGTAGGAGAGAATAGACGGGCAAACGGGCATCCGAAATCTGAAACGGAGATGCAACATTCGGTCTATAACCACCAAGCGGTCACCCATCCATGACGGCCAAAGTTGCGTAACCTCGATCACGGAATAATTGATAGTGCCGTAAAATAAGGTGAGTAGGGATTGCGAGGGCAGTTGGGTCATGAATGGGGAGAGTAGGGATGACAGAGGGTTGTGATAGGGAGTTGGTGTTTTTAGACCAAGATTAACATTTTGCTACGCAAATATAATATTCTCTTGACAAGTCCAGCTATTGTAATGTTCACAATCAAAGAGTGAGACTTCAAGCAATTTTCCCACGTTACCCTATTGCTATCCCTCCTGACCCCGACTAAGGGGTGAGCTGGGGTTTCCTACTATTATGTTATTATCGTTAAAACTATGAAATGAAAACAAATTATCATTGACGAACTAAAATCCTGAAAAAATGGTCGGAAACGTTCCGTAATCGCACGGCTGTTTTACACTTCGGTTGTCCCTACTCACCCTATTTTACGCCTTTACGGTACATACTTACGTATAAGAAGTTTTCTGCGTAGTTTTCTGTCTAAACCTAGCGGTTTAGATAGAAAACTAGAACTAGATACGTAGTGCCATCCACGTAGGCGCGCCCCTCCATAGCCCATAATTGCGCTTGCGCAATGCGCATAGATTAGTATGCAATTCCCTTTAAAGGGGCGCGTCGTCGTGGATGGCACGTATATTTTACGGAAGTATCCCAAATTTTACAAATAATTTTCGGTTCTCCGCCCCTTTACCACCATACAAAAATCCTTGTTTTCCCTGATAACATTCGAAAGTACTTTCGATTCTCAGTACAAAAAAAAAACGATTTTATACAAATACAAAAGCGTTTATTTTTCACTTTGAATTACAATGGTGTATCGGTTAGTATATAAGGCCTTACATATCTAATTGACATGGAAAAAAGCGATAAGCTGGTTTTAAGACCACCCGTAGTCAGTAAGTTGGTTTCGGACTAAATAAACAGGTTAGTAAATTAAAATAGTTACAATTGCAATAATATAATATTGAATTGACTACATAGTAATGGTATTGAAGTGACTATGGTTATGAAATCACGTAACAGTTTTATTTTTATCAAAATAAAAATAAAATCGAGTGTACAGTCAGCCACAGAGAAAAGGGACCCTCCGTGCATACAAAACTTCTATGAAGGGTGTGTACAACTTTCCATAAAAAGGCCTATCTATAGATGAACTAAGCTACGAGCTGGTATACCCGAGATCAAAAGCGACATTTAATAATAAAATAACGCGTTTAGACTGAAGGCTTCAGCTTATTTTCAGTGCGGAAATTATGATCCTTTGACGTCCCTTTGACTCCTTTCTAACGGGATTTCGCGGGAACTTTTCTAATTCGTTTATAAACCGTCCAAGAATAAAATAAAATCTTGTAAAAATGATCTTGATGCTTTCACTGACGGTCCGTTATTGCTTGGAACCCGGTTTGTGGTAATTTTATGTTTAAAAAGAAGTTTGACATTGAAGGTGATATTTTAATTTAGTCGCGTTTTTAGGCGGGATGATAAAATTGTAAGAATATCGGGGTTTTTCGGAATTAAGGGTCCTTAAGCAAGAGCTGGGGGCCGATTTTTGAGTGTCGAACGATCGACTTTTCACGAGAGATCTATCAAAAACTATAACGTTTTAACAGATGTCGAGTGAAAAGTCGAGCGTTCGACACTCAAAAATCGGCCCCAGGTTTGTTTTTACATAACTGCCCAAAAAAAAGAGTGCCCAAAAAAGAGCAACGCTACGCTTCGCTCCCGCCTTAGTTTTCTGGTTAGGTATTTTTCTTATGCGCCTTGAAAAATCATTCAAGCATGCATGCATGCTTGCTTGCTTAAAAATATAAACAAATAAATGTCGGTAGTCAATAACACGGCCGCATACCCACATCGCAATAACTGAATTATTTTCGAGCGCCTACAGAATGTAATAAGAAAATTCATAGTGCGTAGTTGTTTCGGAAAGAAACTGTATTTAGTATGGTGTTTAAATATTATATTAAATAATATAATTGCATTTAATAATATGGATAACAATACGTATATTCGTATCATTCTGTCACGTAATATTCGGGAATACAAGAGTACTTATGTCAAACGATTTTTCTAGTAAATGAACCATTCGGGAAAATGTAAATCGGGCAAATGTTTATCGAGCAATAGTTATTTGTTATACAAGGGTGCAAAGTTGTATTTTAACCGCGAGTGTGGAATTGGAACACGAGCTAGCGAATGGATTCTAGGGTTGAACCACGAGCTAGCGAATGGATTCTATGGTTGAACCACGAGCGAAGCGAGTGGTTCGAAAATAGAATCCTGAGCGAAGCGAGTGGTTCAAAATTAGAATCCTGAGCATAGCGAGTGTTGCAACACACGAGGTAAAATAACTTTGCAGCCGTGTGTAACACAAATCTTTTCATCTCACTAAAGCGAGGAAATAGAAAAAGGAAAATACAAAAGTAAAACAATAAAAAAAATTGGGTTTCTTCCAATTTTTCATTTCATTAAAATAGGAAATAAAAACTAAATTTGAACAAAAAAACGCAAAAAAAATTAAGCAAAATTCAAAAACAAATGCTAAAGTAAATATATAAAGCAAAATTGCGTGAAAAATGAATTACTTTCAATTCAAATAAAAATATAATTTGAAATCTTTATTAGTCGAAATTGAGTATAATCACGATTTATTGCAAAAAAATTTTTTCCAACTTAAAATTCAAAATAAATGTTAAATTTGAAATCCCTATCCCTAAATTAGTCGAAATCGAGTATAATGACGGTTTTTTTGCAAAAAAATTTTTTTTTTTGCTTAATATTCAAAATAGTTATAAATTTTGAAATCCTTATCCTTGAATTAGCCGGAATCGAGTATAATGACGATTTTTTGCAAAAAAAAATATTTTTTTTGCTTAGAATTCAAAATAAATATAAAATTTGAAATTCTTATCCTTGAATTAGTCGGAATCGAGTATAATGACGATTTTTTTGCAAAAAAAAATTTTTTTAGCTCAAAATTCAAAATATTTATAAAATTTGAAATCCTTATCCTTGAATTAGTCGGAATCGAGTATAATGACAATTTTTTGCCAAAAAAATTTTTTTAGCTCAAAAATCAAAATATTTATAAAATTTGAAATCCTTATCCTTGAATTAGTCGGAATCGAGTATAATGACGATTTTTTGCCAAAAAAATATTTTTTTTTGCTAAAAATTCAAAATAAATATAAAATTTGAAATCCTTATCCTTGAATTAGTCGGAATCGAGTATAATGACGATTTTTTGAAAAAAATAATTTTTTTTGCTCAAAATTCAAAATATTTATAAAATTTGAAATCCTTATCCTTGAATTAGTCGGAATCGAGTATAATGACGATTTTTTGCCAAAAAATATTTTTTTTTGCTAAAAATTCAAAATAAATATAAAATTTGAAATCCTTATCCTTGAATTAGTCGGAATCGAGTATAATGACGATTTTTTGAAAAAAATAATTTTTTTTGCTTAAAATTTGAAATAAATATTAAATTTGAAATCCTTATCCTTGAATTAGTCGAAATCGAGTATAATGACGATTTTTAGCAAAAAATAATTCAAAATAATTATAAAAAAAAAAATTAATTCAAAATAAATATAAAATCTAAAATCCAAGGACTGTTTTTTTTCACACTACCTGAAAAAAAAATCAGATGGGCGAAAATTGTCCTGGCTGTTTTGTGTCCACCCACACTAACCGATATCGGATCCGATACGAATCTGACCGATATCGGATCGGATAGTGTGAGCACTAAGCAGTTTTCCAAACATTTTTATCGGTAATGAATCCTACACCGATATTGTATCGGATAGTGGGAACACGGCCTTACATGTTATTATGTTAAAAAAGTAACTAGGAACACGTTCGGATTTCAAAATTACTTTGCACACGTGGATAAAATGCAGTTTTGCTATCTGTTTTTAAAGAATAAAAAAGGGCTTTCCGAGCTAGTGAGGTGAAAATGAAATTATTCCATATGAATTTCGGGGTAAGACGGCTGAAAAGCCATCTCTTGGAGCTACTAAATACAGTAGCTCTAGTATAAGTTTTTTCGAAACATTAACTAATTCGAACGCGTTTGCGTTTTGTCTCAAAATGTATGAAAACGCTCTCACCGAGTTTGAAATACGCGCGTTCATCGGTTAGCAACAAATGTTATACTCGTTGTTTTAGTTTCCACTAGTGACCACCAGAGGCGCTGTTCACGTTTTCATACCACTTTCATACATTTTGAGACAAAACGCAAACGCGTTCGATTTAGTTAATGTTTCGAAAAAACTTATACTAGAGCTACAGAATAGAACCAGACTCCAAAAACATTACACTCTTTTTTTTGGGCAGTCGTGTAAAAATGAGGGGATGCTCTCATGGTACAACAAATACCAAATCGATTTCATATTTCAATACGTCAAGCAAAATACATCCCCTTAATATTTTCCGTTTCGTTATACGTAGATTTGGTTTTGACATTCGAACACCTTGATTTGATTAAGTTCGATTCAATTTATTTTCTTTCAGCCAATCATGAAGTAATTTTATTTCAATTTCTCGGGGATTTCCTTAAGGGTTTAACCGCCAGACCGCTACAACTGGGGAAAGGAAGAAAAAGAGAAAGAAAATAATCCTACTTAATATTACTTTATTACCAAGTGGATGCCACAAGGGCGACGCAAACGGGGCCGGCCTAAACGGAGATGGCGGGACGACTTGGACGGCTTCCTCGTCAACTGGCACTGCATCACTGGAAGCACTGCCCCTCTAGCACAACATGCATTCCGTATCTACTCGCGCGCGAGATAAGCTACCTGTCACTTTTTGACAGCATTAATCAGTGACAGGTAGCTTATCTCGCGCGCGAGTAGAGACGAGATGCATGTTATGCTAGCCCCACTGATGCGGGAGTCGTGGCATGCATAGGGAGAGGCCTTTGCCCAGCAGTGGGACACCCAAATAGGCTAAGAAAAAAAAAGAAATTACTACTGCAGACATCGCAAGTGTTATTTGTTAAACCAAACAATAAAAATCTATGTAATCATCGAACCTGCTCACAATATTTCACGACAATAGGTTTTTGAAATGCGACCTGTAGAGGAGAACAAACCGAAATCCGCAGGCAGAAACACGAAATAATTGCAAAGAAAATTATTTTTGAAATGTTTCAAAAACTAACTCGTTAAAAAATCTATAACTTGTTCAGTCCAGCAGTAATCTTTGTGTTATTTCTTCCCACTGGAAGCTCAAAATTCAATATTTTTGTCGAATCATGAACTGGCCTTGCCTTAAGGACTCCGATGTACGATAAAGCTTAGTGATTGTTGTAATTTCTTCTATTTTAACGGCAATTCAACTAAAGTAGGTTTAATGAACGAACCCACTATACACACGCGTTTGTAATTCCGGTATTAGTTTAGTATAATTGATGGTCGACCATTATGTCTTGAAGTGGTTGCCATCTAATTAGAGAAGGTATTGTCGCGTTCCCACGCACGCGGGTATTAATTGGTTTTGGGCCGCTAAAATGCTGCGAAGACATATTAGATAGAACAATAGACTGTACGGAAGATACCATCATCCTCCTAGCGTTATCTCAGTACAGTTGCAATCTGAAGGATGCCTAGGGTTAGGGTCCGCTACATAATCCCAAGATTTGGCGTAGGCACTAGTTTTTACGGAAGCGACAGCCATCTGTTCCAACCTGAGAGGAAACTAGACCTTAGGCTTGTCAAGTGAGTCGGCAACTTGACTGTTAGAAATTCTCCAGCCGCCCGAAGGCCTCTAACTTGGCTTAAGGGGAGGTATCCCCAACGTAAAGGTCTCGCTCTAACACGCGTGAGTTTCTAATTAACCATCCCGCTCTCTACGCAAGCTCTGCGCTCAGTTTTGTAAATATTTAGCTTATAGTCATTAGGCCAATCATTCTATCAAAGCAAACCCTGCGAATTTGTCTATAACTATTTACGATCTTTAATTGAGTATAAAAATAAAACGTTAAATATTAGTAATATAGCCGTAGTATTGAAAATACATTCCAAAAACGGGTAACTTCGCGATTTTTTTCTATCGAGTGAAATTCATCAGGTCATGTAAATGACTGCGATTTTGACTAGACAAGATCCTTATGTAACACATATATTTTTTTTTAGATTTTAAGACACTATATTCTATGTCTCAGATGGTTTATAAAAACTCAAACGTGGTAATACACAGCCTTAACGACATATGGTAGGTATCTTTGGCGACTTTGGCTGCAAAATTGCATGGACATTTACAACCGTAAAGGCCGTACGGGACTCGTATGTGAGTTTTAACTGCATTGCGCGGTTTTATAGAGCGATTGAACTCGTTATACCTACGTGACCCGCAGTGTAATGAAACTCGCACATAGTCTCGTTCGTGTGTTTTAAACAAGGCTTTAACACTACGACAATACGGTAGACATCTGTCCATTCAGTTTTGCAGCCCACAGCAAAATGGTCGAAACGCACAGAACGGGTTAAGTACAGGGGGCCGATTTTTGAGTGTCGAACGCTCGAATTTTCACTCGAGATCTGTCAAAATACTATGATGTTTTGACAGATGTCGAGTGAGAATTCGAGCGTTCGACACTCAAAAATCGGGCCCCAGATACTACAGATCATAGTCCCGAAAATAAAATGAATACTGCTTAAGCTAGAATTATAAAATTAAAAACACGACTGCACTAAAAAGATAAAAAGAGTTTCATGATAAAGAGCTCTAAGAAATCTATTTTGTTCGTTGGGGCACCCAAAATTTTGGTTTTGTATGTATGTAAGTAGGTCCGGACTGCAAACAAAATAAATTTCTTGGAGCTCGTTATCATGAAAGATTTTTATCCTTTTAGTGCAGTCGAGTTTTTTAATTTTATAATTATTATTTTATTTCTTGTATTACTATTAGTTCCGCATGCATATTCCTCATTACGATGGCAAGTTACGAAACACAAAGCGTCATTTTAAGCCCCCGTCACACGGCGGCGGCGCCACCAGCGGCCTTCTCTTGAATAATGGGAACCCTTTTTAGTTTAGACTTTACTATCTTGCACAACTTAATGAAACAATAAAATTTAGAGGATTTTTTTTGTAATAAAATAAATAAAATTAAAACCGGCCAAGTGCGTGTCGGGCCACGCGCAAGGTAGGGTTCCGTAGTCGTCCACCCGTTACATTATTTGGACTTAAACGTTTGCAAACTTATATTTACTATGTTTTTGAAAGAATTAACAACATTATCTAAGGTATCAATGGAAATTGTACGAAAGTTTGCTTTTGCAAAGTACATTTCTGAAGTTCGACTATTACTCGTTAACTAGTAATGTCTACTTAGCTGTGATAGTTTTCCTTTTAAATTCATCGTATATACTACTACCATGATTTTTTTCACATGCCTAGTAGCCACCGTTTAGCTGGCAGGGAGGGGGGGACACTTGACCATAGCAAAAATTATCACTTCAAAGCTTAATATCACGCTAACCAATTCTTTAATCAAATGCTTTTAGAAACCTTTTATATATAATATTTTTATAAGAGCTATCCAACGATACCACACACGATGGGGTTTGGCAGAAAAAAAAATTGCACCACCACTTTACAAGTAGGGGAGGTACCCTAAAAAAAAATTTTTTAATGATTTTATTCTACCGTTTTGTCGGCGTCATGGATATGTATACTCATGCCAAATTACAGCTTTCTAGCACTAACGGTTACTGAGAAAAACGGGGGTCGGACGGACGGACGGACGGACCGACGGACGGACGGACGGACAGACGGACGGACGGACGGACGGACGGACATGGCGAAACTATAAGGGTTCCTTGTTTACTACGGAACCCTAAAAAACCGGCTTAGTGCTTGTCGGGCCTCGCGCATTACATTATGTGGAGTAAAAAGTTTGCAAACTTATATTTATTACGTTTTTGACAGAATTAACTTAAGGTTTAAATTGTACGAAAGTTTGCTTTTGCAAACCTATACATTTCTTAAGTTCGGCTATTACACGTTAACTAGTAATGTCTACTTAGCTGTGATCATTTTACTTTTAAAGACCTATACTACCAGGACAATAATTATCGCTTGAAAGCTTAATTATCACGCCAACGGATTCTAAAATCAAAAAAATAATTTTGGAAACCTTAGAATATTTTTGAAAGAGCTATCCAACGACACGCCACACGATGAGTTGGAAACAAAAAAAAAAATACCAACATTTTTTTTTTTTAATTATTCTACCCTTCTCTAGGCGTAATTGATATGTCATACTCATGCCAAATTACAGCTGTCTAGTACTAACGGTTACTGAGGACGGGGACGGACATAGCGAAATTATACGGGTTCCTTGATCACTATGGAACCCTTAAAAAAGAGAGAAGAAAAGTGGAAAGGAGTATTGTAAAATAATACATTCAAAATTACGATATACCATACTCTACAACTACATCAACAGTTGTTTTTAGAAAAATAATATTAAATACAAAACGGAACTCTAAAAGGCGTAACCTACCAAAAGTATCGTGCAAAGGCTATAATTTAAATTACCTACATAAACCAGAACATCGGATTCCAGACACAAAAGATGAATAAAATGGAACAATTTATGTTCCGTTGAATTTAATTTCGTGGAAAATATGAAAATTATTACAGTATAGCGATGTTTCTGTATAAAATCAAATGACTAGCCTGGATTAACCATAAGCACAGAATATTATAATAGTACTACGTTCAGAACGGACACGAACCCTCCTGAGAGACCCGCCTGGGGGGGCTAGCATAACATGCATCTCGTCTCTACTCGCGCGCGAGATAGGCTACCTGTCACTGTCTGATTAATGCTGTCAAAAAGTTACAGGTAGCTTATCTCGCGCGCGAGTAGATACGGAATGCATGTTGTGCTAGAGGGGCTGACGTCGATCGGGCGCCGTCGCGCCTCGCGATTCGTCCGCGCCACGCGCTACGCACCCGCGCAAACAATTGACGCGTGTACCGACAGCGCTCGCACACATACTTACCCACAGCGCTTACGTACCTTTGCGTGTCACAGGTGTGCCATAAGAATACTTTTTATCCCAAAAACCATTCCTCTAAGGGATGCAATAGGGAGTGAAAACGCGGACAAAGTCATGGGAAAATCTAGCCAAGCATAAAAACAGACAACACAGCTCAATCCTTTGTAGATCAAGAGCAGACAGCAACAATAATAAGTGATTTTATAACATTTTGAATTGGTATAGTTGTGTTCAGGCTTGTCTCTGGACTATAAATATGCCAGTCTGGCTACTGAGAGCCGTTGCGATTGGAAGGGGTTGGTCTCCTATCGAAGTGCTGATGCAATACATTTTTTTTCAAACCCAATGATCAATCTTAATCATCAAATCATCCATCTTTGAACACTGTAGGCAAACATTTGTTGTTCTGAGGGTTGCATTGCATATTCAATCGCGTATTGGAATTTGGAACCTCGTAAAATATTTACAAAGGGAGTAAATTCTCTACTAGATACGTAGGTAACGATTTAAAATTTTCACCAAAAACCTTTTAATAAAGCTCGAAACGCACTGACAGCGGTAGCGGGGCGGGGTCGCGGTGCGGAGGCGGTACCGGTTGTAATATTCGAACTAATATGAAAGGGTCCGCACAGAAAACCGGCCGGGAAAAAAGCGTTCTGTGCGGACCCTTTCATATTAGTTCGAATATTACAACCGGTACCGCCTCCGCACCGCGCCGCCACCGCTGTCAGTGCGTTTGCAGCTAAAACCAAACCGAATTGATGCTATTGAACAAATACGTCGCCTCGTAGTGCCTCGTAGAATTTTTAGGGTTCCGTACCCAAAGGTTGCCTACGGAACCCTCAATAATCTAAATATGTATACATTTTGTTAAAGTTGTCTACAACATTCATTCTCTTACTATTTATAGTAAGAGGCATTTTTTTGATTTTATTGTGTGTAGTAGAACGCAAAAACAGTTTTTAGGTTCAAAATGGTTGATTACGAGTGATTTTTAAAACGATATTTCATGGAGCGCTCGTGGCCCAGCGGCGCCTGCGTACCGCTTGCGGTATCTAAGGTTAAGCAACGTGGGCAGCGGTCAGGACTTGGATGGGTGACCGCTTTGAGTGGTTACTAACTGAGCGCTCCCGTGCTTTGGCCGTCACGTTAAGCCGTTGATGCCGGTTGCTGTCTATGTAGCAGGAATTTTATGTCACCCCCTGGCAAGGAAGTGGGATTTCCCGCGCGCGGAGCATGCGGTAATTGCCGCTTTATTCTAAACTGTATCACCTGTATCACTGTAGCACCTTGTATAAATTTATGTCACACCTGGCCATAAAGCGGCAATTACCGCACGCTCCGCGCCCGGGAAATCCCACTTCCTGGCGAGGGGGTGACATAAAACTTTGTACTTAACACGGGCGGTAATAAAGAAAGAATTCTTTGTTTTACCGCCCTTGTTAAGTAATGTACATACTATTATCTCACGAGTGCGGGTTTGTCATTGTTGTAGTTGTGACACATACGAACACATAGACAACGTGAACTCATAGCTCCTACGCTGACGCACACATAGACAATGTGCATGTATAGCTCAACACACAACCATGGCTCACCCGCGCTCGTGAGATAAAAGTACTCTACGGCCATGTCACCAGCCATTAGATCGTGTCGAATCGCGGCTTACGGACATGTCCCCTTACGTGTGGAATCGCACCGGTAAAGATCAACAACCAACAAAAGACATTTAATAACACCGACCGGCATGAAAGTAAGAGCTCGCGTGCATCACGCACGGTCATCCGCGTAATCTACTACGTTTTCACACGGAACACACCGTTCTGTTGTGACAACGTTCCAAATGGCGCTTTATGACTGCAACATAGGTTACATAGGACCTTGTCTGGGTTGAGGACAGTTTAGAATAAAGTTCGGTGATGTACATTACTAAGGAACCTTGTATACAGTCAATTTGATTTCTGGGTTTTCCACTTTGCACCTTGTCGCAGTTAGTCAATATGAAAGCCGCTAGAAATCTCAGATTATTTTCACTGTGGCAAGGTACGAAGCGGCCCAGAACTCAAATTGGTTGACCGTATATCAGTGGCTCACAATTTAGTTTGACGTATGTAGTGAGAGGGGCACGCAATACCGGAAGATTTTAAATCCCGGGATTGATATCCGGTATTGGTTTAAAGAAACTTTATTATCTAAAGAAATTACAGAAATCACTTACAAGACAACTTATAAATAGTTAAATTATCTAAAACAATCTTACAATTACGCATTAAGCAAGCATCTGTTATTTATGCAACAAACGGTTGTAAGTATTTACTTATTACTTTGAAATTACGAGGTAAGAAAAATGATCACTAAGGCTGGGTTGCACCAAACCGTCTGTAATCGTAAGCGGTGTTCGTCAAATCTGATTGTATGGAAAGTTTGACAAGTTTCTATGGGTTGACAGCTGCCGGCGCCATATTTGACGATGACCGGCCTGTGTTCGTATGTTGGTGCAACCGACCCTAAGCATAGACCCTGTGAATGAATGTTTCCGGAAATATAGTTAAAAAAAATACGAATGTATATTTTCTGTATATTTTCCCTTAATCTTCTGTTTTTCAAGTTGGGAATCAATCACATAACTGCGCATATCGTGGTACCGGACGAGGGTCCGGTCCCTAGGGACGAAAGAGGCTTTTAAAATCTTAGAGACGATTATATCGACAAGGAAAACCGCAGGTAATATTGTCGCCCACACTCTTTGGTCCTGTGCTACTTCAGAATCATAATATAATGCAATATTTTTCCCAGGTTTACGAATATTTCTCGTAGATTTTAACATGTTTTTCACATCCACATATACATTATAATACGTATAATAGAAATATATCTTATACGACCGCTTTAGCTTAGTTGGTATGGTAGTGACCCTGCCTACGAAGCTGGAGGTCCCGGGTTCGAATCCCGGCCGGGGCATTTATTTGTGTGATGAGCATGAATATTTGTTCTTGGGTCTTGGATGTTTTCTATGTATTTATTTATCTATATAAGTATGTATATCGTCGCTTAGTACCCATAGTACAAGCTTTGCATAGTTTGGGACTAGGTTGATTTGTGTAAGATTGTCCCCAAATATTTATTTATTTATTTTTATTTATTTTATATCTTTAAACGAGCAATTCTTGTTTATATCTATATATATATTTCTATATATCTATATTTCCGGGATCTCGGAAACGGCTCCGATTTTGATGAAATTTGGTATGTAGGGGTTTTCGGGGACGAGCAATCGATGTAGCTAGGTCTCATGCCCGGGAAAACGCCGAGCAAAGCTCGGCCGCCCAGACATTATATTATAATAGAAATTTGTAATGAAAAATGAATGAATTGTTAAGGTTTCATCTCACGAGCGCGGGTGAGCCATGGTTGTGTGTTGAGCTATACATGCACATTGTCTATGTGTGCGTCAGCGTAGGCTGTTGTATGTGTTCGTATGTGTCACAACTACAACTTACGCTAGCGCGCTATACCTAGGTACTTAAATTATACTGGTACAAAACCGTGAGGCCAAATTCTCTCAAACGAACGCAAACAAAAAACGACTAAGAGTTCCGACTCTAAGGTTAATTCTTGCTTGCGTTCATTTGACAGAATTTAGCCTTGCAGTTTTGAACGTACTACGAGTATACAGGCTGTCCCAAGACTATATTTAAGAGGAAACTTATTAAACTGCTTATCGACAAGTGCTACTATAGTATAAACGATTTCCTAATTGATACTGATCTTAACTAACCCGATTTTGACTTCTACATGCAATGACTTAGAACACTAATAATATTATCAATTTATATAATGAAATAACTTTAAATATTATTTAATATTAATGTAATTGTAAATTGACATCCTAAATTAACTATGAAAATGTTAAAATATGACCTAGTTATTAAGATGACATTGTAATGCCCTTACCTTACAGGGTAGCATGTAAGATACCAAATTATTGTAACACCATGTATTTATATGCATCAAACTGTACATGTATACAATGAATAAATGATGATGATGATATAAGACATCAAGGGAAAGTACCTTAAATATCGTAGATCACACTAGATAGGATACTTTGCTGAAACAAGACATTATTTTAATTTAAAAAACGATTTAAACTGCATTCATAGATTTTAAAATAATTATGTACATGATTGTACCGGGAATCGAACCCGCTACACGAGAAAAAAAATACCTTGTATTTTTATCATACCGATCGAAAGGCTTCATCATAAGGATTATTTTTTGCTAAATAACATAGTGTCAGAAATAAAAGGAAGACCATGAATTTTAACAACACAATTTATTTTCTCGTGTAGCGGGTTCGGTTCCCGGTTCAACCATGTAATTATTTAAACATCTATGAATGCAGTTCAAATTGTTTTTTAAATTAAAATAATGTCTTCTTTTAGTAAAATCTTCCATCTACAATATTCAAGGTACTTTCCCTTGATGTCCCATAGTTTTGGGACACCTGTATACTGAACAGATACTGGCAGACTGGTATGATCAGCCGGAGTAAGTTTGATTGAAAAACGAAAACTTCTAAGATATGTTGATTGGCTGGCACTAGAAATCTGTAGACGAGCGGAATTTGGGTGTGATGTTTAAAACAGCATTACAAACTTTGGCAACATGCCTTATAGTAAAAAACCGGCCAAGTGCGAGTCGGACTCGCGCACCGAGGGTTCCGTAAATAACGGAAAGGGGTAGTAAGTTTAAAATTATTAAAAATGTTTTCATTATATGATGTAACTAAATATGTACTGTACGGTTTTCACAATTTTTTTCTTTATCTGTACTATAAGACGTTGCTTCGTACCAAATTTCAATTCTGAGTTCACGGGAAGTACCCTGTAGGTTTTGATTCCCTTGCGAGTGTCGAAAATTTGCGGCATAAACGGCTGTATCTTTTGATTGCGTTGGCTTAGAAATTTGATTTTTTCACAGCTCCAAGGGACTGTATACCTGAGTATTTGATATAAATTCCAGCTTGATACCTCCACGCTTGCCTGAGAAAAAGGCTCTTGACAGACAGACGGACGGACAACAAAGTGATCCTATAAGGGTACCGTTTTTTCCTTTCGAGGTACGGAACCCTAAAAATCTCCTTCATGTAACGATGCGTGTATCGGAACGTAGTTACACACAACCTTTCTGACCGTTATCGTGACTTATCATTATCACTGTCAGAGGGATAAGTTCGCCTTTGTACTTTATATATTTTGTAACCTTATTTATTGTGTGAATGTTCCATTTATGTGCAGTAAAGCTTCATATATACATACTAGCTTACTAGCAAGCTATCTAACTTCATATCCTGGCATGAAAAACCAGCCTCGTGTATTCCGGGCATAACCTCGCTATCCTGCTATTTAATATGATTATTTTTATACAGAAATATGGAAATAAAATGGAACCTTTCAAGAGCGGTGACTCATTTACCCGATTAAGAAAGCCGCTTAATTATAATTATATAAACGCTGAATTATGACCCGGCGTTGTCTTAATTTGATCCCTTGAGCTGTAATTACTCTTGGAGCGGGTGGCAGGTGTCCAGGTATTTTTAATTTTTAACAAGTATTTTTATTCTCTGAATAAGCGTAATCCCAATAAAGTCTAGCGTGTCCCCTTGTTTTACAGAAAATGATTCATACAATTTATTGTTTCGCTGAATGTTAATTTCATAGATTTTTTTTTATTATGAAACCGTCTCAATGATGATAATTTTAGTCTTTGAATATAACAGTCTGACCCGCGAGTCTGACACTTGTATTTTTTATCCAAATTCATATTGAATACGCTGAACCGATTTAGATACATATTTGCTGCATCTCTAGGCTAGTAAGTTGAGAAGAGCTGTTTTTGGTGGACAAGGACCGAGAGCTTTCTTTATGCCTGACTACACGCCGGCAAAAAGATTTATAAATGTCACAGGCCAATGATGATGATGAGGCTAGTAACTTGTATTTACTATCGTACAATGTTCTTAGACCGGCAAGTTGCTATGGATACCTACATGCGGGCGCCCTGCCTCATCTCAAATTACATCCGATAATCGATGGCTGCACTACAGATTCTATTTACGTGCCGCAGAATGAGGTAATAAAGCGAGGTAGGGCACAGAAAAATGTCATCTTGCTCCTTGCAGGTGACCAAAGCCATAATAACATTATTTACTGCTATACAAATATGCAGTGTTGATCTTTGTAATCGTATTTAGGGCACAGCAAAATGTCATCTTGCTCGAATTTGGAGCAGCCCAACTGGGGATGTACCTGGGTCATAAACAGATTTAGGTTCGCGTCTTTCCTATCCTATTCCTAGGACATATCAAAAGTTAACGGCTACAAAGCTTAATTTTGGATTGGTCTCGTAACCCGCATAAACGGCGTCTCCGGTTCTATAAAGCCATGTGATATCTTGACGACTGCTTGAGCTTAGTTGGTAGTGACTAGTGACCCTGCCTACGAAGCTGGAGGTCCCGGGTTCGAATCCCGGCCGGGGCATTTATTTGTGTGATGAGCACGAATATTTGTTCTTGGGTCTTGGATGTTTTCTATGTGTTTAAGTATTTATTTATCTATATAAGTATGTATATCGTCGCTTAGTACCCATAGTACAAGCTTTGCTTAGTTTGGGACTAGGTTGATTTGTGTAAGATTGTCCACAAATATTTATTTTATTTATGTAATAAAATCATAACTCAATGCTCATAAGCCGTTAACTATTGACCACAGGAGAGACGACTTTTGTTTTTGCAAGTGTTTATGACCCACCTCCGCCTTGCAGAAGACCACAGCCATAATAACATTATTAACTATACATGAAGTGTTGTGTTCCTGGAAATGAGCAAGGTTGCCAGAGCTCCCGAGGATGCATTGTGTTAAGAGCGAGGAAACTCAATTTATCCCTTCTGCTTTCAACACAGTGAATCCTCAAATTGTATAAAGGGTCGGCAACGTGCACGTGACTCCTTTGGAGTTGCGAGCGTCTATAGGCTGCGGTGTCCACTTACCATCAGGATCGTACGCCGGTTTGCCACCGTGGTTAAAAATAAAAGTATGACAAAGCGTCATATATATACGTAGTCGGATAAAAGCGTAGCCATTTGTAATGAGACAATGATAAAAGTTACCCACCAATAAATCTCTAGAAATCCTAGCATAGTTTTCTCGCATATGTGTGAACAGGATTGCCTGTTCGACATTTTGAAAATCGGCTAACTGGGCTGACACTAGGGCATGCAAACCGGGATTACGGGATCACGAAACACCGGGATCTGACCGATTTATACTGTATTTCAATACCGGGAACGAGATTGAAACAGACCAATAACGAAATATCGGAATACTGGTATAGAAGGTTTTGCATTAAATTTTAAAACAGGTAGTTACAATGTGACGGTAAATTGTCACTTACTCGTATCCTTAAGTGAAAAATCCCGGGATCATGAAATACCGAAATCCCGGTATTGAGGTGCAATACCGGATTCCAAGCCCGGGATTGAGAATCGTCCGGTATTGCATGCCCTAGCTGGCACAGCGACCCAAAACGAGTCTTGGCCTCCAACACAAGAGCACGCCACTTTGCTCGGTCCTGCGCAATTTCTTGCAAGCTCCGATCTTTCTATGTCTTTCTATGATTTTGGTAAAATTGTACAGTTTATTGTGATATTTTGAATTTTGCCTAAGAATCCTTAGATAAAACTAGGGCATGCTCCCGGTTCTGATTTTGTATGGTGAGAACCGGGAATTCCCGGTTCCGGTACTAGATTTGTATAGAAAATGAGAACCGGGTGCATGCCCTAGATAAAACACTAGTACTGTGATCAATACACTACTGTGATCTAAAAACTACGCTCTAGTTTCAATGCCTCTCATTATGTAGCAGTTGCATACCTAATACTATTTCTTTCTTACTTTAGCTATCCAGTTATGCCCATTGCCCACTGACGAGGACGTCGTCGGATGAAATATTACAGTGCTTAACTCAAGCCGTATTTCAGAAAGTTGACTCGAGCAAAAATTGCTGCGCTCACAACACACTTGGTATTTATTGTGAGTGCACTCACTGCGAATTTCTAAAGCATTTTAGTTTAAGTACTAGGAACACGTTGTAAATAGGAATTAAGTTTACGTAAAGTACATATATTTATTTTAGTACATTTATTAAACAAGGATAAACAAATATGTGAACCGTTATGATCAACACGGAAATAAATAATTGGGTCATTCGACTCAAATTTGCATATGTTTCCGACGCCTTTGCATAAAATGCATATTTTGGAATGTTGGCCCTCCAATATGCTTCAATGTGATTGGAAAACGTGGATAATTACTATCATTTACGATATTTTTTCAAATATTTAAATTTGTATCCCCAATATTATCCTCCGATGGGATGGAATAGAGTGGAACTCGCTAGTAAATAATTCTAATAATTATAATTTGTATATGACGGTGTTGATGCGAGAAGATGGTTTGGCTTTTGATGGGTCTGCATAATCGTTAGCGGACCCAACCCCATTCAATTTACCCTTTACAATGCCCGAATAGCGCTGAATAAACTCCTCGCGTTTTAAACATTAATTACCCATTAAGTATTGTCAAGTTTCGTGCGAGTCACTGCAAAATATACGCTATTTAGAATAATAAAACCCTTTGGCACGACCACGCGGGCGGTTTAAACAATGGAATACTCTATGAGTTTGCGCTCCAGTGAGATTGGTTGAGTTGAGCGGGTTCAACCGAATCTGAGGTGTCAGTGGAATCGAGCTATTCGGAATTTTGTCGCTGGTTCACTACACCTAGCCTAGCTGAGAAGAGACCTGCCCCTCTAGCACAACATGCATTCCGTATCTACTCGCGCGCGGGATAAGCTACCTGTCACTTTTTGACAGCATTAATCAGACAGTGACAGGTAGCCTATCTCGCGCGCGAGTAGAGACGAGATGCATGTTATGCTAGCAAGAAACTCAGCTAGACCCGACCTGGATCGGACTGACTCTACTCGGTATGGGGCGGTACCGAGACGAATACGGGACGGACACCTCTGTCTGTGACGGGCTTTAGTCAAGAGCACAGAATATGAACCTCCGCATTTCAAAAACACCATCTGGCGTACTCCTCACCCGCCATTTTAATTTAGCCGACAGCAGCGGTCGTTTTGCATATCGTCTACCTTCGGATAATTAAGCGAGGTGCGGTAATGACTTTAGATTAAGATTCCATTAAAAATATGGATCTCAAGAGAGAGTCTTGCATATATTAAATTAAGAGGAGTATTATAGTATTTTTAAACGCTATGGGCTCTGAAATGGGTCTGTGTATGATTCTGTAATAAATATATGTTAAACCAAGTCAGTTATATTTTAGTCAGTAGTAACGGGGGGATGTCCACAGAACTAGATTTCAAATTTTCCATCACCGATTTGCATAAGTGCGAATTCTGAGACTGTTTACTCATCAGTGGCGGAGCGTCCGTACAACTCGATTCCCACCGGCTTGCCTAATTTTCAGCCAGTCCAGTTATTTTACTACGGCTCATGAAGATTAAGAAGGGCTAATTATTTCCGGCTTCCCTAAGAATATTTTTGACGCGCTGCCGCTGTTACTCATACAATGCACTCCCGAAAATCTCACGGTTCGAAAAATAAGTAAATATACGTTTAACTTTAAACTAATAATCTGCACGGAACGTTTTCAACGTTTCAATATCTTGTAATATATAAAACTTTATATTATTTAAAAAAAATGCATACGGCCCACAATACAAAAATAATTATTTAATAATTCGTGTGCTAGCAAGTGGCAGCTATAGCACTGATTTTCAGCCTAATAATCCTTGTGGGGTGACATCCAACCACTCAAGCAGAACATAATATTAACATGACATACCCAATAGAAAAGACAATGGCAATACGAGTTACATAACACAAGTTAACAATATAAAAACATAAATTTATTAAAGGTTACAAACAGATTTACTACTAGCTTTTGCCCGCGACTTCGTCTGCGTAGAACTCGGTCATCACGTTAGAATGTTATTTCATTCTTCTATTTCTTGCGCTTACCTAGTTATCTCTCTTCCATTCTAACTTAAACCCCGTTAAGGGATGATTTCCGGGATAAAATTATTTAAATTTTTACTATTTATCATTATCATGTGTGTTTAATTTTGGTTGACATTATGTTATTATCCTTTTTTATTTTTTATTTTTCCTGTTTATGACGATCATGATAACTATTCTTGTAATTTTGACATGTGTACAAATTTATAATGTAATTCTTATCATGAAATAAATGAATCTAATCTAATCTAATCTAAAAGTATCCTATGTCCTTCCCTAGGACTCAAACTATATCCATACCAAATTTCATCGAAATCGGTTGAGCATTTTAAGGGGAAACAGGCAGACAGAGTTACTTTCGCATGTCTAACCCGCCCCGGTTTCGCACGGGTAGTCCAGTTTTAAACAACAACAAACAACAACAAATACTCTTTATTGCACACCTCAATCCTCAATTTACTATTGGCATTGAGTCGGTTTCGTTCTAAAGCTTTAGTTCCTACGCCAAATCTTGGAATTATGTGACCAACCGCACTCCGCGGTCCTTAGAGATCGGAAAAAGATAATATAAGCAACGGCACAACACAACAGTAGTCCTGCTACCATCAGGACTCATCAGCCAAACTTAAAAAAAAACGCCAACAACAAAGTTTTCACTTTTACTCTCATCATAACGCGCGCCGCAAACCGCACAATTCCTGACCGCGGGAGAAAAGTAAGGCACTAATGTCCATCGTTACGTTACGTAGCAGCCATTACCGCCCTGGTAAACAAGACCGAGGTACGTAATTATGCTTGCAACTTAGGTAATTCGAGGAATAACGATTAATCTGAGGTTAAACGTACACATACAGGCTTAGAATACTTAATAGCACTTAAGGGTCCTTATAAGGTAAAAAATGCTCATCTATTTAGCCCATTTTCTGTTAAATAGACAAGTTTATTGATATTTTATCAATGTTACTATCTAGAACAGGACTATTGCGACCTAATGACATAAATTTGAAATGTATTTCTTGCATTTTTTATTAAGATATTTTGTTTCAAACATCACTCCAAATCGACCATTTTCGAGCTAAAATCTGCTTTTTTTCCGCTTAAATTCTACTACACACAAGAAAATCTAAAAAGGGCAACGTTACTATCTAAAACTTTAATAAAATCATAGTATCCAACAATCACTTTATTGGTATTATCAATACTTTTGTCAAAACTTGAAATCAAAAAAAATTTAAACATGTAAGGCCTCTTAAGTACAGAAGGTTTTTATCTAACAAAACCGAAAAGCTCGCACGCGCTCTTCGCATAGCACACGTTCTTTCGTTCTTAGCGCGATAGGGTATCTAGACACCACGGAGGTGCGTAAGAGTTGAGTTTAGCCGACACAGCAAGAGGAACAGATTTGATATAGGTATCATAAATTTTGTATGAATGGTATGCCAACAAACGGACAAGGACAATTCACACCGCCGCTCCTCAGTCACCAGTCACCACACTACCAGGCCCGATACACACATGCACCGGGCCGCTTCAGCCGCGTACAGTCCACTAATATTAGTCCGACAACACTACACTGAGCGAAAAAAATACTAATTATTAGTAAGTTTTAGTGAATTTGATGAATGAAAATGATTCACTAAAACTTACTAATAATTAGTTTTTTTTTCGCTCAGTGTATATGGCTCAACGACTAAGCCTGAGTCTTGGCCTCCGACACGATTTGACGCCACTTATCTTGCGCCACCATCCAGTTCATGGTTTGGAGGTCACGCAGGTCTGATTCGATGGCGTCGGCTCACCTATATCTACCATCTATGCGCGGTCAGCGCACCCTCACCCGTTTTTATATCATCATCATCATCTTCAGCCCGTAATCGCCCACTGCTGAGCATAGACCTCTCTTTTTGTACGCCACCCGTCCCGGTCCCTTGGCAATCTCATCCACGAGTGACCAGGAGTGACCCGCGATCTTTTTAATATCGTCAACCCATCGTGCCGGCGGACGACCGACGCTTTTGTCCTGTAAGTAGCCTGTAAGTTTTTATATGGAAACTATCACAGTGTGAATAACAGCCAAGAAGACAGGCACTTGAAAAACACTTAGGTACTTAAAATTGTTCTTTATAATAATAAAATTGGTGTATATAAATAAATACACATAAGTTCACGGATCGTAACAAGAAATTAATTAAAATAAAGTGGTGAAGCAAACCAAACAGATATCTTGGAGTTTCGTACTTAAACTTCTGGCATTCTGCAAACTTGGTTAATAATTTTACACCAAAGTGCTAACAATGACAGCTTTGTGATCAACCTTCCGTATTAGCCTCACCAAAAAACCAGTACGACTTGGTCCCCACAGTCTTAGTATTAGCTACGGTAAAAGGGTCGAAAGTTCCCTTATGCTGGTCCACTGTGGCAATCTCAATCAATCTCGGTTGAGAGTCAACGAAGTAAGTCCTGTGACACCTGTCCTTTCCATAAATTTTATAACCTACAAGTGACTTTCAGGACTGTGATGACTTCTTATCTGGCGGGACTGTAAAAGAATTGTTACAATACATTTGTTTCTATTCTTTCCATGTGTGTCTCTGTATTATCTCCGTTAATAAATAATTAGGAGAACAGAACTTGAACTCGAATTGTCTCATTAGTTGTTACCTAATGGAGTTCCAGTGTTCTCTTAAACACTAATTAAGTAATCGGAGACAATGTTCTGGTAAGTGGCTCGCAAGTACTTGATAATAGCCTTGAAACAATGGAGTTTGCTTTCAGGGCCTCGATTTGCAATCAACAATCGTGTTCTTCGTATCTTACCTTTTTTATAGTTTACCAGAAGCCATCTGTACCTCTAGAATATTTTTTTTTTCGAAACACTGATATGAAAAAAATATTAATAATAAACAAGCGGCTCCTTCTCTGTCGCACTCTCACTCTCAACTCAACCAAAGTGTAAGTATAATATTAGAGTACTCTCAACTCAAAATAGGTAGCGTATCGTCAAGTTAAGCACTTATTCGTCTTGAAGAGTAATAAAAATTACGAAACATCAATTGGGACAAATTACACGGTGATGGTGTAAAAGCAGTGATACGAGACATTTTCGACAATTATGACCGTCGATCCGTCGAGTCATCCGTCATCCGTCATGAATGAAATCTGTGAACGAATTGTGGTAAGACCGCGTGAATGGCCCTGCGAAGCGTTAACTGATTTGGAAGCCCTAAGCTGTTATTTCTAAAAGAGAAATTCTTTATCCCTTGCGTAAAAATAAGACGACCAATTGACTCTTATATATATAAGGGTTATAGATATAAATAACAAATAAATAACGTATCAAACCTTTGGTGTTGTTTTATTAACTATAAAAATATCTACAATATACAGTTTCAATTATATAACACTTTAAACTCACGCGCTTTGTAAACATACTTAAAAGGTTTGTGTCAAATGTAGTGTACCCATATCTCCGTTGACAACTTGCTGAGACTACAGTCCTATCCGCGACCACGGCCGGTGAAACCCGTGTCGAAGGGTCAATCAATTATTTCTTGTCACTCGTTACCATGGTTACGTCTCCTGGGTCACTCATTAAAATGCGATTTTCGAGACTTTAATATTATTAAACATGATTTTTAGTGATGGTTATTAACCCGTGGGCCAACGCTTGAGCATGCTAGAAGTCCATATTATAACATTTTTTTTAAGAAACTTAGTTACAGTTGTCTCCTGGCTGACGGGACAGAATAACAACAAGGAAAGGAAGGGGATTGACTCCGAATCGTCGGTAAAAAAGGTAAATACATAAATAACAATAACAAATAAAAACACAGGAAGAAGAAGCCTTCTTGTCGGAATCTGTGCGGTACCGCACCAACGACGCAGCTTTACGTGTCCCGGCTACATTACACCACGAAGGCAGAGGAGGTCGTGGAGTATGTACGCGTGAAGACCGGATTCAACCTGAGGGTCGTGAAGTTGGAGTCTCGCCACAATGTGAATTTTAATTCCTTCGTTGTGAGAATTCCAACAGAACATCTACCGACCTTCACCATACGACTTAGCCTGATTATTTGACCGCGAGTGTAGTATATACATATACCTACAAGTATGTAGTTATAGTTGCCCATTACCCACCGAGCAACCGGGGGTAATAGAAATAATACCTATTCATATATAGTAGTTTATGCAACTGGTACATAATGAGGGGCATTAAAACACGAGTGTTTTAATGCCTAATTATGTACAGTTGCATACATTACTTTATCTACACACATATTATAACTACTCTAAGATGGGTTCAGAAACCGTAGTAAATAAATACAATAATTGTGTTAATACAACCTTTTTTGCACGGTTACGGAAATACCTGAATGTTATTTTAAAAAGTAAAGAGTCCCTATTCTGATGTGATCATGTCGCTCTAGCTCAAATTTCGTGCGATATATACTAAAAAAACATCGTGCTGACATTTCGCATCGACTGAATTTGAATTTTCAGTGATACTAGAATAGGGACTACATGTCAACTTTGACATTTTAATTATGACAGTTTTGTTTGACGTTTAATATTTTAACATCATATATGAGATTAAAATGAAAATTATATTACTGCTGTAGCCTTAGCCACAGATAAGAAAATTGCCCTAAATTCATTGAATGTTGAAATGAGAGTCATTTTCTACGGTTTCCGAACGCATATTAGAGGATTTATGATATGTGTGTAGATAATAGTATTTTATACAATCGTTATATAATGAATGCTTTTTTAGTCGAGAACCGCGTTTAGACCACGAGGCTTGCCGAGTGGTCTAAGTAAGGTTCGAGACTCAAAAAGCTAATTATATAACTATTGTATACAATACTTTTTCTACGAGTCCACGAAAATAACAAAATACCTAACAGAAAGTTGCCGCTGAAACGATCTCATTTGTGCATGTAGGTTACACGGTGATTAATAGCACGTGGTCTGCACATATCACAATACGTATCACGTGGGTATTGATGAATATTGAAAACAAGTCTAAATAATTATAAAATTTACGATAATATCACAAGTATTGTAAATTTGTAATAACAATTCCCACGGGGCCGGTGCCCTGTTAAGTTTGAAAAAAAAAATCAGTCCATGCCCGCCTTTGGCATCATGTCAAATTTCGACCAATCACGACGCAAGAGAATTTAAGTTTTTTTTTCTAATGATTATGGCCAGTATCCAGACGACCGTTTAAGTAGGTAGACAATTTGACAAGTGCATTGACGGTTTTACGTTCAGAAGCGCGGGAAGCACTATCAATGTTGAAATATTCATAAAGTGAGTCTCCTTAAACTTAGCCTGCGCCTTGGAGTTCCAATTTGTGCTCCGCACAAATGTCCCTGTGGCAGTGACGTCGAAAGGTTGGGGCACCACGGCCTATCGTGCGCAAAAAGCGCCGGCCGTTTTTCGCGACACGCCGCCCTTAATGACATAATCCGCCGGTCTCTTGCTAGCGTGAACGTGCCGGCGGTGCTCGAACCAGTCGGTATCGTTCGTGACGATGGCAAGAGACCGGACGGAATGTCCCTAATACCGTGGAAAATGGGACGGGTGCTGGTGTGGGATGCAACCTGTGTGGACACCCTAGCTCCGTCTCATCTCCACGGTACAATCCAAAGGGCCGGCGCAGCGGCCCAGGCGGCCGAAGCCAACAAAATACGGAAATACAGGGGTCTTGACGCCGGATACAACTTCGTTGCTTTCGGCGTCGAGACCCTCGGTCCGTGGGGCCCTGGGGCAATAGAGCTCTTTCGTCAACTGGCTAAGAGACTAGTCGACGTCACTGGGGACAAGAGGGCTGGCAGTTTCCTGGCACAACGCCTTAGTATCGCCATACAGCGAGGAAACGCTGCCAGCGTTCTTGGCACCATGCCACGGGGGCCTTTTTTAGATTTTTAAGTTTTATTTTTTCTTTTAATAGTTTAAGTTAGTTTTATAATTAGATTTTAGTTTGTAGGTTAATTTTAATTAGATATATTTTATATTTTTATTTTATTATGTCATTATTTACGAATTATATATTAAATTTTCAAATTATTCAGTCTCCTTAAACTTAATTTTTTTCATCAAATTACGGCGTTCTATTTTTGAATGATATTTCGATTCTCCGCGCAGTTGTACAATGAAATATTATATTACTCCATAGAGCATAGACTTTTAGTTCAGCTTAAAATGTATAATATTGTGCAATGCTCTATGAAGTTCTAATTGTAATATTGTAGTCGACGAGTATAAAAACATTTTTATGTTAGTTTTTTTTAGTGTTATGTTATGTAGTTTAGTGTGTAGTTTTAGGGACTCTTTACTTTTTTAAATAACATTCAGGTATCGGTTGCCAGTTCTGATTTCGATATTTCCGCAACCGTGCAAAAATAGTAGTTTATGCAACTGGTACATAATGAGGGGCATTAAAACACGAGTGTGAGATAATAAGGTCACACGAGTGTTTTAATGCCTAATTATGTACAGTTGCATACACTACTTTATCTACATCCATATATTAAATCCTCTTTCATGTGTTTCGTGTGGGCATTTCTCGCCGGCGTGCGCCATGTTTGCGTCGACAGGCCGGCCCGCGCCTCCGCCGCCAGCCCGCAGCTGTGTCTTAATTTTGTACGTGATCTCGTTAAAGTGTTATATTTCGTGATCTAATAGGGGACGCACGCAACAGCCGCACAGTATATTATAAAGTGGGGTCTTATCTACGGTATTTGAACTTATAAAAGAGGATTTACTATATGGGTGTAGATAAAGGTTGTATTAACACAATTATTGTATTTATTTACTACGGTTTCTGAACCCATCTTAGAGTAGTTATAATATGTGTGTAGATAAAGTAATGTATGCAACTGTACATAATTAGGCATTAAAACACTCGTGTGACCTTATTATGAAAAACACACTATTGTTTTAATGCTCCTCATTATGTACCAGTTGCATAAACTACTATTACCACGCAATTTGAACGTTTTGCATGTCCAATGTATTGCTTATGGAACCGTGCCTGTGCCTATAGCTGCAAACGCACTGACAGCGGTAGCGGCGCGGTGCGGAGGCGGTACCTGTTGTAATGTTCGAACTAATATGAAAGGGTCCGCACAGAACGCTTTTTTCCCGCCCCGCTACCGCTGTCAGTGCGTTTCGGGCTTATAACCCGACCAGGAAAAATGCTCGATCGGTGATAGAGACAAAACATGACACTTTTTTCTATTGCCTCTTATAGGAATCGCATTAAGGCTGTCTTTCTGTATCAAAGCGTGCGAGGCCCTTGAATCCTTATTAGAAAAACAGAATAATTAATAGTACTCACGTACAGTACGTTACTTTGAGTCTGACACTTATATTCTCTTATTCCTTTGGGTATTACTTTGTTACATTGAAACTCTGTTACATTAGTGTAGGGTTGAAATGTGTCACTAAAAAGAAAAGAGTGATATACTTCATTCCTTCACTGTGAAGTATATCACTCATTTAGTTCACTAGTTCAGTTTCGTTCAGTAGCTCAACAGATTCATCTACGATATAGATTGGGTAAACATATCAGTAATTCATTCAATCATGTCGTCTATGTCACTCTCGGAGCGAATGAGTAGGTAAAAGATATGAATCATGAACTGAACGAACTGAAGTATTGAAGTATATCAATCCGAACTGAACTAGTGAATGAGAGAGTTACTCGAGGTGACTTACTTCATTTGAATCATTCATTCGTGAACTACTCATGTCTATATGGGGACCTAGACCGGGACAATGAACAAAAAGTAGTGTATAAGTAGTTAGTGATCAAAAATAAACATTCGCACGGACTCTGTGCTTGACTCATCCTAAGGCACTGGTCCCACCGTCGGCGAGCAGCGAGTATTTTAATTCTACTCGTTTTGTCGCTCAAGCGACTAGAATTACTATGAGAGTACTCGCCGACGGCGGGACCAGTGTAGAGATGGGTAAATCCGGACTTGAAGATCCTGAGTTAAAAGAATCAAATGATCCGAAGAACCAACCAAATCACTGGATTTATATTGAAACAAGCGAGTCCGAAGTGATTTGGATTGAGGGATTCAAAGGAGTCGAAGAGGCGATAAGCGGAGTCGGTTCCGATAGCGGAGCCAGGTTTAGTGATTTGAATCGCTCCTCGGAGTCGAGACTACCCATCCCAGAGATGGCTACTTGTGGGAGTGGGGCAGCATAATCTCTGGAGACGATACCTACTTGTGGGAGTGGGGCAGCATAGCACGTGCTCTTTTTTCCTAGGGCGAGAATATCTCGAGCCGTGTAGACTCGGACTAGAATAGGTCTACGGTCTCCCCCGCATGTCGTAAATGCGATTAAAGGGGGTCATCGGGGTTGTAAGTGCTTAATGCGGTGGGGGCCGCAGCACTTACTTATCAGCCCCAGGGAGGGTGGCCCAAGGCAAAAGGCGGAAAAGCGCGAGGGGGGCTCCAGTGCGTTCAGTATGAGATCCCGGAGTCCTCCGCATGAGAGCGCAGATGGCGGTCGCCGTGGAGTTTTTAGTGGCTAGAAATACCACATAACCCAGGCATCCCCCCATGCCTGGGTACATGGTTCGCAGGTGTTCTCCACGTAAAAAAAAAGGCGAGAGTATCTCGACACCACGCAGGTGTGCCAGAGACGAGTTTAGCCGAAGAGAGGAACACGGGTAGGGTTGCCATACGTCAGGATTTGTCCTGACATGTCCGGATTTTTGACTCTTTGTCCGGATTGCGGCCGGACTTGGCAAGTGTCTGGATTTTTAGGAATGACCCTATTAAAAAAATGTTTTTACGATACATTTATTTTAACATTTAACTACACAGTTTTAATAAACGTAATAATAAATTAGTAAACAGTAATCAACAAAAATAGTAATATTTCTTCGAAAACAATATAAAATAGGATAAATTACAGCCAAAGTGATCTCAATCAATTCGCCAGTCCCCGCATGCCAAATTTAACTCAGCGCGCACGGAACATTTTGAATTTGTTTTTTCCAAAAAAGTAAATAAAAAAGAAGAAATAATTTATTGCTAAAACGGCAAAAAAAAGTAAAATAGGTTTATGAACTATGAATACGTAACTGTGTCCTGTAACACAGGGCTTCATAGCTCAGGACACAGAGCCGTGATGTTAATGTACAAGTAACTTAGAACAATAAACTTTTTTCATTTTTTTTTTATAGTATATTGAATTGTGGAATGTGGAGGTCCTAGTCATATAGGTTATGAAAAAAATCCTGCACTTTTTGATGAAAGCAAGTGATAGTAGAAACCAAATTAAATATTTTTTTTCGAGGAAACCGAAGTTTCGCCCCTTATTAGAAGAAATGTCAGGACTTTAAGGGGGATGTCCGGATTTTTATTAGGACATTTCAATTTTCCATATGGCAACCCTAAACACGGGGCTACCGCGAACCACAAATGAAGTTTTCTGCTCTGTCGCACTTGCACGTCTGTATGTAAGTGCGACAGAGACGGAAAACTTCGTTTGTAGTTCGCGGTAGCAGCCCTGGCCTAACCATAACCTATTTTCTCTATTCTCTTACGGAGTTAGTGTTCGCGTAGTTTACATGTTTTAACCTGGGTTTACGAACTAATCCAGTTAAGTATCACAATGTCTCAGTAAGTTAACGTCCCCAGCGGCCGTAACTTAGCGACGTTAAGCCAACATAAACTACTTTTACGTCTCTTTAGAGCGCTTATCTTGAGAAGCTATCTGATTTACTTGTTTTCAAAGCGTGAGATCTTAGAGAAGACAGTACGGTTGCCATTGCCAATTTGTTGCACTTTTAGCACCACCATAGTTGCGTGTTACGTATAGAGTAGCGCTGGGTACTTCCCTACGGACGTGGTGCGTGGTGGACGTGGTGGTTCGACCGACGGAAGCGACTGCCATCTGACCTTCCAACCCCGAGGGGAAACTAGACCTTATTGGGATTAGGCTTTGTCAAGTGAGTGGGCAACTTGACTGTTAGAAGTTCTCAAGTCGCCCGATAACCTCCAACTTGGCTTAACGTGCCTTCCAAAGCGCTCGGGACTACTCTAATTTTGTGCTTGCCGTGCTGGGGCTCGTTTTTGAGTGTCGAACGCTTGACTTTTCACTCGACATCTGTCCAAACATCATAGTTTTTTGACAGATCTCGAGTGAAAAGTCGAGCGTTCGACACTCAAAAATCGGCCCTCTGGATAAGACTAGCAAGTGACCACGACTACCTAGTGGCATACTTGAACATAGTCCCAGTTTTTTTTAGATCAGCGCAGGATCCAGCTTGACTCGGCTTGGTATTGGTCCTATTGGGGGAAACAAGACTCCACTGACATTGGATTTGTGTATGTACCAAGCGCTTTTCATAATCTTTTATTATGCGCGCAGCTAAGGTTTGGAATTCCCTGCCGACATCTGTATTTCCGAGTTGTTATAACCTGGACCACTTTCACAAGTGGATAGGCATATTCTGGGTGAGGTCCCTTCACCCTCGGCGTCATCTTTGCCCCCTGGCGAGATGATAGCCAAGACCAAGAGCAATGCCATTAAAAAATATATGTATGCGTGTGCGTGTACATGTATCAAACGCACGACTCACATTCAAACTAGAGATGTACCGACTATGGATTTGGCAGACTAGCCGACTAGTCGGCGCCGAGATGGCAGACTAATCGGCCGACTAGTCGGCAAGGCCGATCATGGTTTCGGCTGAGTTCGTACGCAATCGGGAATATTCGTTTCGGTCCGCTCATCGTTTTAGCGATTTACTTGCTTCACCGGCCGGCGTTTCATATAGCAAAATAAACTGACAACACAGTGAAATTATCGAATTGTTGTGTTAAATAAACAACTAGTGGTCTTCTTTAGAATAATGTCGAAGAGGAAATGGCGAGTGTGGACATTTTTTGACGATGTTGAAGGTGATTTCCATTTTCCAGTAACTCATAATATGCCGATTAGTCGGCCTCTTTAGCCGACTAGTCGCCGACTAGAAATGTGGCCGGATAGTCGGCTTTCCCGACTAGTCGGCGACTTGTCGGTACATCTCTAATTCAAACCCAATAAAAATACATTCGAAGGTAACATTGAGTCAACTCTCCTTATACAGCACAAAAGCATTCTTGACTCTTGGCAACTCTTCAACGTACTCGATAACTTTATATTTATTAGATTGTTTGTGTACTGTTTCTACGAACTCTATTTGTTTGCGTTACTTCAATACGATGTTAACCCTTTGACCGCCAAGAACCTATAAAGTGGTTGTGTGTCGTCGTGCCCACCACGCCAACAACCACTTAAAAGGTCGGAGTGAAGGTACTTTGATCATGAAAAAAATCATTTATGAACTGTTTTTATTGGTTTAGACATTACATCAAAAAACAATGCTTGGCGTACTGGGCACGACGACACACTATCACTTTGGCGGTCAAAGGGTTAAACAACAGTATAAAGATATTATGCGTACGTTACCAAAGGTCAATCGCTATTCAGTCATACATTTTAAAATGGCCAATTCTCTAGTCTTAGGGGAAGGTGGCCCAAAGAGGGCCTAACACAAAATATCAACTATGGGTCAAAATAATAAATATTAATATTTTTTGTCAGAAAATAGCCTTATTACTCGACTGCCCAAAACAAGGAGCGTAATAATGTTTTCAGGTGTCATGTATGTATTGTATGTATGTATGTGAGTTTCTTTGTTTCCCCGGAACTTCGCAACTCCTTAGATGTGTGAGGTATCGTTGGAATCCTTACGTCATCCCGAGTAATTTGGTGAATTAATTTGGAATTAGATAGGTACTTAATGTGAAGTAAAAAATATAAAAAAGTATATTTGCTTAGAATTAACAGCAGTGCGCGGGTTAAAAGCACACAAAATAATCCGCAACTTTTGAGCCCTTAAACCTTCTCGACCCACCCTAATATACGTATATATCTAAGGGCAACATAGGGAGCTAATCAAAAGGCTCGTCGACGCCACTGGTGACCAAAGAGCTGGCAGCTTCCTCGCACAGCGTTTAAGTATTTTTTTTATTTTTTATTTTATTTATTGATTCCTTAAATTAACACTTACAGTCTAGCTACACGTGTTAACCGAACAGTATTGCCATACAGCGAGGGAATGCTGCCAGTAGGGTTGCCAACCGTCCCGCCTCTGGCGGGACGTCCCGTTTCCAGCACCCTAGACGATGCGTCCCGCAGAGGATGCGTGCGGGACGCCAATTGTCCCGTTTTCAGGCCTCGGCAGAATTATAAGAACTGGAGCGAACATTTTGAGGAAAGAGTGCACAACTTCGATAAATGAAAATAAGTAATTTGTATCCCGCTCCCGGAGGACCGTACATACTTGTAATAGGATAATTTTTAGCTCGGAAATCATCCACTAAGAAAGTATATCGCGCGGGAATAAATAATGTATCCTACATCACAATTATACGTTAACAATATTGATAGAGTGCGCGAGTCCCGCATTTTTTAGCCAAGTCCCGCAATTCTACAACAAATGTCCCGCAAATCAGAGCGCATAAGTTGGCAACCCTAGCTGCCAGCGTCTTTGGTACCATGCCACGGGGGCACTTTTTAGATATAATGTAATTAAATTAGTTTTAATTTTAGTTTATTTTTGATACCTAACTTGTATTTGCAGTTAGCTTTAATATTATTTTAGTTATTGTTGTATTCGTGTATATATTTTCTTATTAATAAATGATTTAAGGGCAACTGTATAGACCTCTTAAAACAATCTCCTGCTTTGGTAACTTAAACATCTATGCCCAAGGAATATTAGCAAAACTATGTCCATACGGAGTACATGGCTGTTAAGTCCTTTTGTGAAAACAAGTGTAGTAAAACAACAGTGTTTGTTCGTAAGGCTTCCGATGTTTTGTACGGCTGCCGGATCAAACCCAAATTCATTAAACCAAAGCCTGATGGGTAATTTAAGTAGGCAAGTTAGCAGTAGTAACGACGGAATGTAAATCTGATTTATCAATATATTAAGTAGCATTTGTTGGAAAATATACATAACTAGCTGTTGCCCGCAACTTCGTCTGCGTAGAGCTCGGTTTTTAGTTAAAACATCTTAATATCCAGGAAACGGTATAATAATTGTGGTACTTTTACCCGGTGAGACCAAATTATTAATATGCTGTACAGATATAAATCGGTCAACCCAAATTCTCAACCCCTCTAAAAATCCCTTTAGGTACCTACTTATCGGTTAAAAACTCTCATTTACTTAGGCTATTTTTTGTGTGAGTTGACACGTATCTTGTCGTTTTCTCTTCGGTACTGTACGTATTTAATTATGGACCTGTAGAAATTTCGTTTCAAACATCTATCCAAATCCACAAATGAAAGTCTCTGAATTAAAATAATGTTGCTCCCCATACAAACTTTAAACCCCTTTTTAACCCCTTGAGGGGATGAATTAAATAAAAACGCTGAAATTAGTTTTGTAGTATTTAATTTAAACAGTTACTGTAAGAAATTTTAAGTCCTTCACTCAAAAAATTTTTGCTTCCAATATAAACTTTGAATCCCTTTTTAACCCCTTTAGGGGTTGAATTTCAAAAAACGCAGAAATTAGTTTTGTTTTATTTAAACAGTCTCTGTAAGAAATTTGAAGTACCTCAATTAAAAAAAAATTTGCTCCCCATACAAACTTTGAACCCCTTTTTAACCCCTTTAGGGGATGAATTTCGAAAAACGCTGTAATTACTTTTTTTGTATTATTATAAGGAACTTTTATACAAAGTTTGAAGACTCTCACTTTAAAAAAAAATTGCTCCCCATACAATATTTCACCCCTATTTTCAACCCCTTAGGAGGAAAATTTTGAAAACGCAGATATAACTTTCATTGTCTTATGTTAAGGAGTCTTTGTACAAAGTTTTAAGTCTATACCTTTAAAAAATTATTGCCCCCCATACAAACTTTGCACCCCTGTTTTACCCCCTTAGGGGTGGAATTTCCAAAAATCCCGTCTTATCCCTTGCCTCCGTTATATAACCTAACTATAGTGTAAAATTTAAATTTCTAGGACCGGCAGTTTCGGCGGGGCGGTGATTAATCAGTCACCCATCAACTTTATATAAATAGATAATAAACATTATCATCAATTTCCAAATTCGCAGGTCATTGGAAATTTAAAAAAATCTTGGAGTTTTTTGCGCAATTGTTGAATTTGGTAGCTTGACATTCGTTTGTTTTGCAATAGAAGCCGCCCCTCATAAAAATAAGTTTTAACAATTTGTATGGCTTTGGATCACCAAGATGCTCAATACCTACCCCTACAGTTCTTTACCTAGGTACATTGGTAAATCTAAAACCCTGGATAAACTACGAGTACCTATAACCTCACGAATAGACATGGGGAAAAGCGTTACTTTTCGATCACCGTTATTGTTATTCCCGTTCCAAAAAAATCACATTGAAAAATCACCGTGACTTTGTCACTTCGGTTATTTCGTGTCACGACATTTGTTTGTCGATCGTTCCCGGCAGTTACTGATATTTTTGTAACAACTGATGTTACTGTGTGACAGCGCACCGCAGTCACAGTCACAGTTAGTAACAGCGGTCACGAGGCACGACGCGACGCGTCGCTTACACACTGTTCCAGTGATATCGTCGCTAAGTAACAACGTTATTTTGTAACATTGTTACTTCGTGACAAGTCACACTGTTACTTTTTAACGGCGGATCACCGTGATTTTTTCATCGTGAAGTTATTTATCACCCACCTCTACTCACGAACTCACGCTGAAACTTTTAGATTAGATATCACCCTACCAAGAGCAAACTCAAAGTTTCAGATTAACATACGCTTTAGCTATATCCAACTTCGATCTCGATTCACCTTTCCACACCAAGTACCTACCTTTGCCTACAGAGTTTTGCAGAAGTAACTCCCGACTGCATACAGCAACTGCACGTTCCACCGCACTCCAAATTGAACCGTAATCATAAGACTAAAGTCCCAATTTAGAGTGAGCGGCGTGTGCTGTTCCGACACTTCTCCTCTCATTTCAAATTGAGCTTTTTACGCATACCATTAAGGTTCAATTTCCAAATTGTGCACGTGCAGTTATTATTATTGGGGAGCGGTACTTAATCGCGACACATTCGAAACGTCGGGCAAAACCTTGAAAAAGGTAAATTAGTTATAATTGTACGCGATTAAGTCCCGTTCCCCAATAATAATGTGTGAAAATCGTGTAAGTTTAAATCAATAATACCTATGGCACGTGCAGTTGCTGTATGCAGTCGGCAGCGAAATCATACCTTAAACAAATTACATACTTGGTAGGTGACCACAGTAGCTCTAGTATAAGTTTTATCGAAATTCGAACGCGTTTGCGTTTTGTCTCAAAATGTATGAAAACGCTCTCACCGAGTATGAAATACGCGCGTTCATCGTTTAGCAACAAATGTTATACTCGCTGTTTTAGTTTCCACTAGTGACCACCAGAGGCGCTGTTCACGTTTTCATACCAATTTCATACATTTTGAGACAAAACGCAAACGCGTTCGAATTAGTTAATGTTTCGTTCGAAAAAACTTATACTAGAGCTACCGAGTGTTTTTGACGTTTTATCCATCGAATCATCGAATAGTATTTTTCTTTTCGGTGGTTGTATCACATTTGCCGAAGTGGGGACGTTTAGCATTTTTTACCATCGACATATCGACAAAGGGGATATACCTCTATATATGTACAATTCCTATTTGTCTATAGTCTATGTCATCAACAATCATACATATAGTGAGATAGGGTTGCCGACAGTTGCGTAAGTTCAATCTTCTTTTTTTTAATAATAAATAAAATGTGCGAGATGTAGTACTTACCCATTTAAAATATACTTATATAGAATGACCTATGAATTAATCTTATTTATGAATAAATAAACAACCTTTTAGCGATAATTAGATATCTAACATATATTAATTACTTAACTCGTGGTGATATACCTATAACTATGGATATGGTCAAAAATTGTGCATTTCGTGACACATACACTGTTACTTCTATTTTGGCCGTGTACAGTCAGCATGACATATGAAGATGGCAAAAGCTGAGCTGAGCTGTTATGCCGAGTTGGGTCCATTTCGTGACACGGTTTTATTGTTATAATGTGTTTGTCCTTTTTATTTTATCACGAATAAATATTTCAACTTTGAAAAGTCCCTATTCCCTCGTAATAAAGACTTTTGACGTTTTCATATGCCAAGCTACTTTTGCTGACTGTACTACACACAATCGCTTTAGCCGCTTATAGCCTAAACACGCAACAAAAAATCGCATAGCACTATTGTATATCTAAGTAGGTATAACATAATTTATACATATCAGTTACGAAGCAATAAGCAACGAGTACAAAAATATACAAGTTATACAACCTTTTTTTTTATAAATAAAAAAAACTTAGAACTCACCTGTCAAATTTCCACGGACAACCGCCAGTTTTGCGCCACAAACGGTACAGTACAAATCGAAAGTCACTTATAATTCAAAACAAACAGTTCGTTTACAACATTCGACAATCGAAAACGCGGAGCCTTTTGTATCACGAACGAGCCAACTTTTAACTCGAAATTGCAACACGACTTTTGACGCTTCAAAACTGCTAAAAACACTTTTTAACTCCACTGAAACCTGGTTTAGAGTCACTGGGCACTAGCGATTACGCGACTGGGATGTATTTTGGTGTTTAAATGGGCTTTGCTGGGTGAGAAATGAGCACGATCGCTTTGTTGTGAGCGGCCATTTCGGACACATACGCTCCGTGCGCCGGTTATAACAGGACTGGTTGGAAAATGGCGAAGCCGAAGCGAGCGGTCGTGTTTGGTCCGCTATAGGAGAGCTGCGCCGTGAGGGCAAAGAACAATGCCAGCCACAGACGGTGAATGCACCTAATCATTATTTACTAGTTGCTCTGGGAGTTGTAGGTATCGCGAGAGTTTTTTCTTTTAGCTGTAACAGACGATCGAATATGGTGCGCTCCGCACCGCGACCTTGGTCCGCTCCACACCATATTCGATGGTGTGTACAGCGGTCCGCCGGACATTATTATTATTATTGACGGTGCGCTCGGTACGATGATTTTCCCACTGGATTTGGTGCGGTCCGCACCAAGTTCGAACGTGTGGACGGATCTGCCATACAAATATCGTCGGAGCACACCAAGGTCACGGTGCGAGTGTACCATATTTGAACGTCTGTTCATGTGTCACATGACACGGTGCGGTGGTGTGGCGTGTCGAGCGCACCGCACTGTCCGTCGGTGCGGAGCGCACCATATTCGATCGTCTGTTTACAGCTAAATGCTTACTATGGAGTGTAGGTACTGTTAGGCCCTGACAGACCTGTGATAACATAACAGTACAAGCATTGTGCCGCAGCGTACGGCGTGACGCTGTAAGCGGCCGATGGCGTTTATAGGTGACCAGCAGGGCCTTAATTTAGAAAATCTGACATGACAAAAAAGTTGCATGTATAATTGCCATACAAATTAATTTATTTACACTTGGAGGAGGGTTCATTTTAAAAATAGTTTAACACTTACAGCTACATCACAGCACTGCAAAATTGGGAACTAGCATTCCACTAAGTAACAGTCAATACAGTAAGCTAGCACGATAGATTATACCATCACGTATATATATGACCAAAATAAACTAAAACGTGACATAAAACGTGCTGGCATAAGCTATTGTGCCAACGAGTGGTTTCTCAAACCATTTTTATTTAATTGGCTGCGTGTTAAGCAACAAATAAGCTGTCAGTTATAAATACCGACAACGATAATACCTACGTATTTCATGTTATTATACCAACATGAGTTTATCAAAATTGCGGTATTTTCGTTGTGACACGACTTGTCACTGAACATTAAATTTACATTTTTAATATAAAAAATGAAGTGTTACCTAGTCACATCTTTTTTTACAAATATTTATTTTATTAACCCTTTGACCGCCAAGAGCCTATAAAGTGGTTGTGTGTCGTCGTGCCCACCAAGCCAACAACCACTTAAAAGGTCGGAGTGAAGTACTTTGATCATGAATAAAATCATTTATGAACTGTTTTAATTGGTTTAGACATTACACAAAAAACAGTGCTTGGCGTACTGGGCACGACGACACACTATCGCTTTGGCGGTCAAAGGGTTAACTCGTCTAAAGTGCTATTTATTGTGATAATTTGATTGTTTTCTATTCATATAGCCTCATTATGTTATAAAATTTAACATGTGTCAAATACCTAATGGACGTTTTTACTTTATCGTCGACGGCCACGGTGGGTCACGGCAAGGTAAAACTCGTGTTTCATTCGTAAATAGACTAGACTTTCGACTTATTATGATTAATGAAACCATAAGTAAAGTCTATGGTACCTACCTCGTGCCGTGGCCGTGGAAGATAAAGTATACTCGTAAAAGCGTCTAATTTCTGTTAACGCGTCTGGTTCCATAATCTTTGGCGAGCGCAACAGTGCCGGGGCTAGCTACCGCCACCGGCGCGGCAACAAAACAGGTTTAAAAAAATACGCGACCATAGATTAGCACGCCTACCTTCTAATTAAAAAGTTAATATCGAACATCAATGCGAATTCATCTGTGAATAAGATTTTAATAAACTGATATCGTAAATAAAAGTCTATTATGTTTGGTTCGTCGGCCACGTTTTTTTTAAATACAAAATAACATGTTTACGGCCTCCGTGATGGAATACCTACGCACTGTGGCCTATGGACGTTTGCAACTACAGAGAAGTCATAAGCGAAGCATACCCTCTATGGGTTTGAGGATTCATTGATTCCCTGACTCTAGCCTCGAGCGTTCAACATTATCATGCTAACTATAGAATCTGAGGGCTACAGTGAACCGTCAAACGAAGTTCTCTCTCCCTGTCGCACATGCAAGTCTGTACGTAAGTGTGACAGAGAGGGAAAACTGCGTTTGTGGTTCGCGTTAGCCCCTCTGGATTAGGTAGTAGATCGGTTTGCGACCAGCTAATTAACCTTTTCACCGCCATTTGACGACCACTTTAGCTTAGTTGGTAGTGAACCTGCCTACGAAGCTGGAGGTCCCGGGTTCGAATCCCGGCCGGGGCATTTATTTGTGTGATGAGCACGAATATTTGTTCTTGGGTCTTGGAAGTCTTCTATGTATTTAAGTATTTATTTATCTATATAAGTATATATATCGTCGCTTAGTACACTTAGTACAAGCTTTGCTTAGTTTGGGACTAGGTTGATTTGTGTAAGATTGTCCACAAATATTTTATATTTTTTTATTGCTAGATGTAAAGTCAGGACATTAGGTGCTCCACACACCAATGACTTCACATCGAGTCGATGTAAGCTACGTGCGATCAAGTAAGGTTCATTTTTAGGGTTCCGTAGTAAACAAGGAACCCTTATAGTTTCGCTATGTCCGTCCGTCCGTCTGTCCCCCGTTTTTCTCAGTAACCGTTAGTACTAGAAAGCTGTAATTTGGCATGAATATACATATCAATGACGCCGACAAAACGGTAGAATAAAATCATTAAAAAAATCTTTTTAGGGTACCTCCTCTACATGTAAAGTGGTGGTGCAATTTTTTTTTCTTCCAAACCCCATCGTGAGGTCATCGCTTTGAAGTGATGATTTTTGTTATGCCCCCCCCCCCTGCCAGCTAAACGGTGGCTACTAGGCATTTGAAAAAAATCATGGTTATAGTATATACGATGAATTTAAAAGGAAAACTATCACAGCTAAGTAGACATTACTAGTTAACGAGTAATACGAGCTGTGTACGAGTAATAGTCGAACTTCAGAAATGTACTTTTTTGATACCATAGATAATGTTGTTAATTCTGTCAAAAACATAGTAAATATAAGTTTGCGAACTTTTTAGTCCACATAATGTAACGGGTAGACGACTACGGAACCCTACCTTGCGCGTGGCCCGACACGCACTTGGCCGATTTTTAGTCTTTTGCTACGAAGACTTTTTGGCGTGTGAGGCACAACTTACAGAATAATAAAAACACGTGTCATCCAAGAAGGCGCGCCCCTCCATGGCCCAATCCGTACAATATGGTATTAAACCCATAGTCAAATCAGCAACTTTTTATTAAATGTCAAAAACGATTTGTCAATATGAAGTTTGTAGGGAAATACTGTCTTAGTGACGTCACTAAGACAGTGTGAGTAGGTTTCTTCAAATCAGCGTCCTTTTTAAATATTTATGCTTATAAAATCTTTCAATTAGCTAAAATAAATTAATAATTGATGTTTTTCGAGTATTTTCGTTAGATCTTTTATTAGTCAAGTAAAAAATAATTTATTTTTACCTTAGTTTAATACCCTATTGCGTATAGATTAATGAGATTCGCTGTGGAGGGGCGCATCGTTGTGGATGTCACGCACTATATTTGGGAATAAATGGGCCATTTTACGGAAACTTGTACTCGATTTTTTTTTAAATTTGGATAAAATCGGGTTTTTTCTACTCAGAATCTAAAGCACTTTCGAACCTAATGCCGGCCGCACACGCACGTAATTCAGAACGGAATCGGAGGGGAGGGGAGTTGAAGCCTCTCCCTCTTAGAGCGAGAGGCGTCAACTCCCCTCCCCTCCGTAGCTCTAGTATACGTTTTTCCAAACATTAACTAATTCGAACGCGTTTGCGTTTTGTCTCAAAATGTATGAAAACGCTCTCACCGAGTTTGAAATACGCGCGTTCATCGGTTAGCAACAAATTTTATACTCGCTGTTTTAGTTTCCACTAGTGACCACCAGAGGCGCTGTTCACGTTTTCATACCTCTTTCATACATTTTGAGACAAAACGCAAACGCGTTCGAATTAGTTAATGTTTCGAAAAAACTTATACTAGAGCTACCGATTCCGTTCTGAATTACGTGCGTCTGCGGCCGGGCCGGCCCAATATGAGAAAAAAAGTGTCCCAAATTTTTCATACAATTTTCAGTTTTTCCATTCCGTTACCACCATACTTACATGAATACTTGACTGAAAACTAAATCATAATATGATAATATGACAAAATAAATATATTGACATTGTAATACATTTGACATCCAATTATGACTGATAACATTTGCACACCTGCATGCAGGTTGAATACGCATGAACTTTTTAATATAAGATTTTTATGTAACCGCGTTCAAGCAAAAAAAGAATTTGTATTTGTATACAAGCTCACTATAGCAAACTTAGTATGAAAACGGTAACGGAATGGAATAAAAAAATTTGGGACACTTTTTTCCCCTATATCATTCGAAAGTGCTTTTAATTCTGAGTAGAAAAAACCCAATTTTATCCAAATTTTAAAAAAAAGTCGAGTGTTCAACTTTCCGTAAATTGGCCCAAATAAAAACAATACACTAATAATTTAAGAAAACAAAACATTTACTGTCACAGTTCAGTTCATTCACATAAAATTTAGAAATCATTAAAGTTTTCGACCGAATACTTATATAACTTATATTAATGATAATGACAGTAGAACACTGAACAGACAATCATTATACTAATTACATCTAAATGTAGATACAGCACCAATCAGATACATCGGAACTAAGAAGGTGCTCAGATTATATTGAAGCCACTCTCACTGGTGCGCAAACTCTGAGTATTCCAGTGTTTAAACCGCCCGCGTGGTCGTGTCGGAGGTTTCCCCTGGAATTTCCCCAGGCTAGTCTTCAGCCGCGCACTCTGCGGGTTCGGCAGTATTCAAACATGATCCCTTGATATGTTATAGTGACCTTTCACTAATAGGCAGGCTGTATATTACAATAATTGTGGTATAAAGTTTTCAAAAATCTGAATATATATCATATAACACAAAGGGATATGTAAACTAGAGGTGAGATGAGACGTACTAGGCAAAACGCGTACTGAGTCTTGCGAGTACGCGTCCACAAAAAGACTAGATCCAAAGACTAGGTCCAAATACGCGCTAAACCGACCCCGACCCGAGGTGCCCCGAAAGAATCCGAACGCGCAGACGAATACGAATAGCGCGGAACATAAAGACTCTTAGACGTTTCGAGTCTTCAGAGTCGTCGTACGCCTAGTACTCGATACGCTAAAAGACGCGCGGGCGGGATCGCGTACTTACGCGTCCATGCCAAAACCTATTCCAAAAACCTGTTCCCGTAAATACGTCTCACCTCTAGTAAAAGCAGAAGGTATGCTATCAAAGATCATGTTCTCGTGGCGACGATACTGTATGAATCTTAATTTTGTATTAAGCAGTATAACTCTGCTAACGCAAACTACAAATTAAGCCTTAAAATTAATTGATTACAATTAATTAATTTTAAGGCGTTGTATAAATGAAGGAACGATTGACGAATTTCAAGCCGGGTAGTGATCGCACCTATAGCTCAGTTGGCTATGAGCGTCTGGCCGCGAGTGCCGGGAGGTCGCATGTTCGAATCCTGGTCGGTGCCTAAGTTTTTCAATTTTTCCTTTATTTCTAAATTTGTATGAATCTTTATGTCACAACTGGCCACGAGTGGAAAATCCCACTTTCTGGCCAGGGGGTGACATAAAATTTTGTACTACTGAGAAAGGCTCGCTCGCATATTTATCGCCCTTGCCTTCGGCTCGGGCATCAAATACCTGCGATCTGAGCCATCTTTGTTTTACCGTCCTTGGCAAGTAATGTAAATTAAATAATGACTTTAATGACCTATTACAATTTACAACAACTAACATTTATTTATTTTACAATTAGCTTATCAAAACAAAAATAATACTTTTAACAATAAAATTAAAAATTTAAAATCCACCATAAGAACCATCTTGATTAAAAAAGGTCAAATCGGTTCATCTATTAGGGAGCTATGATGTCACAGATAGACACACATATACACAAGTTAAACTTATAATATAACACATACAATTAAAAACAATATACAGGATGTAACATTTACATTAAAAGTTATTTTCACATAATATAAAAAGTTACACATAAAATAAAAATAAAAAGTTATTTTCACATTGCACTTTAATGGAATTTATTATTATAATTTATATTCGGTGTTATCTTCTACCATCAATATTTTGACATTATCTGATTCATAATATAATATACATTTTTAAATTAGATTTATTCTAGTTCAATTTAGTAGTTTATGCAACTGGTACATAATGCCTAATTACGTACAGTTGCATACATTACTTTATCTACACCCATATAGTAAATCCTCTTTTATAAGTTCAAATACCGTAGATAAGACCCCGCTTTATAATATACTGTGCGGCTGTTGCGTGCGTCCCCTATTAGATCACGAAATATAACACTTTAACGAGATCACGTACAAAATTAAGACACAGCTGCGGGCTGGCGGCGGAGGCGCGGGCCGGCCTGTCGACGCAAACATGGCGCACGCCGGCGAGAAGTGCCCACACGAAACACATGAAAGAGGATTTAATATATGGATGTAGATAAAGTAGTGTATGCAACTGTACATAATTAGGCATTAAAACACTCGTGTGACCTTATTATGAAACTCGCCTTCGGCTCGTTTCATAAAACACACTCGTATTTTAATGCCCCTCATTATGTACCAGTTGCATAAACTACTATTATCTACACACATATTATAATTACTCTAAGATGGGTTCAGAAACCGTAGTAAATAAATACAATAATTGTGTTAATACAACCTTTTTTGCACGGTTGCGGAAATATCGAAATCAGAACTGGCAACAGATACCTAAATGTTATTTTAAAAAGTAAAGAGTCCCTATTCTGATGTGATCATGTCGATCTAGCTCAAATTTCGTGCGATATATACTAAAAAAACATCGAGCTGATATTTCGCATTGACTGAATTTTAATTTTCAGTGATACTAGAATAGGGACATGTCAACTTTGACATTTAAATTTTGACAGTTTTGTTTGACGTAATATTTTAACATCATATATGAGATTAAAATGAAATATTTTATTACTGCTGTAGCCTTAGCCACAGATAAGAAAATTGCCATAAATTCATTGAATGTTGAAATGAGAGTCATTTTCTACGGTTTCCGAACGCATATTTGAGGATTTATGATATGTGTGTAGATAAAATCTATTTACAGGATACAAATAATCAATAGTGTTTAATAATCTTCATTACATAATTAAGCAACAACAATAAGGTGCAGAGACCATGTCTGTACAAGATAGGATAGAATTAGTTTCCCAAGGTACAAAAGGACATTGAAATTAAAAACTTTTAGTGTCAGGAGTACAGTCGAATTTCCTTTGCTTTAAAATAACTGAAACAAAGGAAATACAACTGCAATGCAAACGAAACAAAGCAAATCAGCCACTGGTGAGTCACATCATGAAGAGTTACGGTATAATTCCGCAATCGACAGCAGACGGCAACTGCACGTTCCGCCGCACACAACATTGAACCGTATTCATAAGACAAAAAGTCCCAATTTAGAGTGAGCGGCGTAAGTGTCGTCGTGCCGTTGCGACACTTGTCTGCTCATTTCAAATTGAGCTTTTTACGAACACCATTACGGATCAATTTGGAGTGCGGCGGAACGTGCGGTTGCCGTCTGCTGTCGACTGCGGAATTATACTTTGAATATTACTGTTACTGCGTTTCAAGATGTGCGAGGATGTGTTTTCATATATTTGACACCTTAATGCTCGGCGCGTTGCGAGGTGTCAAATGTATGAAAAGGCATCCTCGCACATCTCTGGTGGAAACGCAGCCTAAATCTCCTAAAATGTTCTAATAAATGACACCACTATAAATTATGCAACTTATAGCAAGACAGAGATGAACTCCCTATATATATATATCATGTAGCAAACAGCAAACTACTGGCAGGGCTGGCCATCATATTATTAACATGTAAATAACTTAAGTACATGCGCGGTTCCAGGGGGGGCAACAGGGGCATTTGCCCCCCCCCCCCCCCTGAAGCCCGCGTCAGGGGGGGCAATTGCCAATGTCCTGACGTACATAGGATTTTTTTTTCAACCTTTAACAATAAAAAAGCTATCAAACTGATGAACAATAATATCTCGTTTCATACCAATTTTTTTTTCGGAAATTTCTAATGTGTAGTCTATGGACACTTGAGACTGCCTAAAGTTAAAGTCCATTGCCAACTGCATCCTGAGAGCTCCCAATATAAGTAGGTAAATTAATATTTGTGGGCAATCTTACACAAATCAACCTAGTCCCAAACTAAGCAAAGCTCGTACTATGGGTACTAAGTGACGATATACATACTCATATAGATAAATAGATACTTAAATACATAGAAATCCAAGACCCAAGAACAAATATTCATGTTCATCACACAAATAAATGCCCCGGCCGGGATTCGAACCCGGGACCTCCAGCTTCATAGGCAGGGTCACTACCAACTAACCTAAAGCGGTCATCGTCATATTCCTGCTCATCACACAAATAAATGCTCTGGCTAGGATTCGAACCTGGGACCTCCAGCTACGTAGGCAGGCTCACTACCAACTAAGCTAAAGCGGTCGTCATTATAGAATATCCAATGAAATAAAGCCATATGACAGTGTCAAACATAATAATCATACTGTACAGTCAGCGTCATATAGTACGTAGCAACCAAAGTTTTCAAATACTTCGGCACACCATACAAAATATATGGTGTACCGAACTATTTGGCCACTTTGGCTGCTAATTACTATATGACGCTGACTGTACATTTGTTTACTTAATCTCAACAGGCGACAGTTCAATTTCTATCAAATCGTCTACATTGTTAACCGGAGCCTCAGTCTTCACCATCACCTTTTTCTCCACCACAATTGTAGGCACCGAGCATTTGTGCTTCGCCCGAATGTGCTTCCCAACTGTGTCCTTCCTGAAGAACCGTTTCTCACACAACGGGCAAGGAAACTTCCTCTCTCCAAAATGCTTCCGTTGATGCTGAACAAGTTTGTCTGCCACATCGAAAAACATGCCGCAGACAATGCAAGGTACGTTAGTAGCTGTATGCTTTGCTTTGTGTTTCTTCACTTTCTCAGATCGAATAGATTTGTATTCACAAACATCGCAATAGTACCAGTACTTCCCTTTCATGTGTATCATTCTTTTATGATTACAGAGCTCTGCGTATGTGTAAAATGACTTAGCACATACCTCACATGTATATTGCTTCACACCAGTGTGCCGCTGCATGTGTGTTTGTAATGTCTTCTTTGACATAAGCACCTTACTACACACTTGGCATTTATGCTGGTTGTCTGTATGCGTTTTCAGATGCCGGTATACATTAGTGCGACCCCGGACAAACTTTCCACAGTACTGACAGGTTATTTCAACTCGGTAAAGCTTGTGCGAGCCTTCTTGATGGGAGTGTAAGGAGCTCTGTTGAGTGAATTTAGCTGGACACTTGTCACATTGATATGGGCGGTCTCCAGTGTGTATAACAAGATGTGATTGCATATCTTTAATCCGTTTTGATTTATAATTACATTCTTTACAGTGAAATATTCTAGCTTTCCCCATGCCTTCTACTCTAACATCTGCTGCAGTTTTACAGCTTTTCCCTTTAGATTTATTGTGCCTATTGAATGCTTTGAAAGACTTGAACGTCCTTTTACATACGTTACATATTAAAGCCTCTGGCAGATGAACCTTTTTCCAGTGGACGCGTAATTTGCACTTGCTTTTAAAAAAGTTGCCGCAATCGTGACATACTAATTTCAAATCTATCGCCCGACTTTTTTTAACGCCTGCGTCTTCTTTAGTGTTGTTGGCATCTGCGAGGAGGTCCGTAGAGTCGAAGAAATGCGAATCCTCATCTAAGTAATCGTAGGGCTCTATAGGTTCTTCTTTCTTTATAACAACCTCAGTTATCTGGTTTGCAACCGGAACTAAAGGATACTTATCCAGCTGAGCTGACTGCAAAATACCATTGGAACTTTCGCATTTCTGCTTGAAATGTATCGCTGTCTCGAGCTCCAGCAGGCAGTCCAAGCAAATTCTGTCAGGGAAACCGTCGTCTATACGTATTTTAACGTTTGCTATAGAATTCACGTAGTCGTAAATGAGAGAATCCTTGTAAATATCGAAAAGGGACATGAACTTCTTCACTCCTGTATCTGTACCCAAACACACTCGACATATTTTCATTTTTTTCGTATCGCCACCCATTGTTATTGTTGTTAAGTATTCGTGGTGGGAATCATATTAATTTACGCATATTTTCACATTTGTTTGAACAATTTTCGATTTCAAACACTGGACCAGAAATCACGTCCATGACATGACATCCATCATAATATTTTTTCTTTTTTCTGTTGCCAGAGTCTGACTGTATTTTTAGCCTGGCCGCAGACGCACGGAATTCCGATACGATTTCAGAGAGAGGGGAGTTGGAGCCTCTCGCTCTAAAGCCAGCCACCCACGATCAATTCTGCTGTCAAGTTTGCTTGACGCTTGCATACAAATCTACTTAAAATTAAGCAAACTTGACAGTAGAATTGACCGTGGGTGGCTGGCTTAAGAGCGAGATGCTTCAACTCCCTTCCCCTCCGTTTCCGTTCGGAATTCCGTGCGTCTGCGGCCAGGCTTATGCATTGTGTTTTGTGTTTCTTGGTTTCTATTCTATCGCTGCGTTCAAATGTTTCTATCTAGGAATGTATAACTAAACTACCTATTGCTAAAATGAAGCGTACATGTTTAGAATAAAATAATACATGGGGCCTATTGCATAATAAATTACAACTAATATTACAAGCGGAAGTCTCTTTCAAATGTAAGAGATTGAAAGGAGACTACCGCTTGTAATATTAGCTGTAATTTATTATGCAATAGGCCCTTGGTCCTTTGGAAATACTTCCCTACGCACAGTAATTATCCCGCCGTATTACAAAACGGCTGTTTTGTAAAACGCGATTCACATTTTTTTTTTCATTAAAGTTGAAAATAAAACCACAATATCAAAATAAATATTTTTGTATTATACATTCGTTTTTCTATAATACATAATTACTTAACTAATTATCACTTTTTATATTCGACGTTACATATCACCATACAATGTAATAATTATAGTATTTATATGATATGAACTGGCTAAGGTCAACCGAGGCTAATGTGACTATGGGGTTAAGAGGAATAGTACATTACTTACCAAGGGCGATAAAACAAAGAATGTCTCAGATCGCAGGTATTTTACGCCCGAGCCGAAGGCATGGGCGATAAATATGCGATCTGAGGCTTTCTTTATTATCGCCCGTGGTAAGTACAAAATTTTATGTCACCCCCAGGCCAGGAAGTGGGTTTATTCGCGCGCGGAGCGTGCGATAATGGCCACTTTATGGCCAGGTGTGACATAAAACTAGTTATTTTATTTACCTTGGTTGACCTTAAGCCGATTTGCGATTAAATCTGTGTACATTTGATGACTTATACAGTCCGAAGTACCTATTAATAACATTAAGAAATCATATAATTGTTTTTTATGTAGCCTTATTTGTTGATAATCTATACATTTTATATTTGAAATAAAGCTTTGAGCGCAAAGTTACACCGCTTCGCTCGACGTCGAAGGTGAAAACAAGTATTTTCTCTAGTGAATACCTAGCTTTGTCAGACAAAAACTGTATGGTGGAGGAATACAATTTTAATGTTTTATGTACAGGTGCCGGCACCATACATAAAACCGCTCTGATGAAAGTGATCTCAAAGACTATGCAAAAATGAATAAAATCACTCTCAGAATCATGTGTAAGAAAACCATCATCAGAAAAAGTATTAGAAGTCAATACAAAATACATTTTCTGTATACTGCGTTATAAACTAAAGCAAAGTTTCAAATCATATACTAAGAAAAAGAGTACCTAATTCTATAATAGAGACTAGTCACAGATTAAATCAGATCTCGTAGTATGGACCGGTTTTAGTTCTGTAGCTACCTATAACCCTATAACCATTGCATGTACATTTTCGTATATGCTCTAATAGTCTATTTCACCCCGATTTAAAGTACACTGCCATTACCATCAGACGATGTTACTGTATAGGTGAGGTCACGATTTTTTACGTTTTGTAAGGCTTTGAGGCACTTCTTATATTTCCTTGTATAAAATAGAGCATTGTCGAATTCTGTAATTATTGATTATACTCTTTCTCTCTCTCTTATTTCTTCTTCTTCCACGTTTATATCAATATTTTACCTATTTTTAAGCGTAACTATTAAAGTTTGTGATGATCCTATTTGCCCCGAATTTCAATGTCAAATGTCTTCACCCCAATACATGTGTATAGTCACCCCTATCTGCCATGATCGTGTTTTACGTCAGTTATAAAGCAACTATCCCATCTCGCACTTAGGGTTAGCATCGCATCGTTTACCACTACCATGCTAGAAGTGACATGATATGTATTATATGTATATCAAATAAGTAGTCTGGCCTCCAATCGTGTCAGTTGATAAGTAACTGAAAACACATGCTCATTTCTCTATGGCTGTGCTAGCGTCAAACAGAATAGGTTTTTAGCTACCAACAAATGACTCGGGACTCGCATCGTCTGCAGCTGGTTTACAGCAAAACAGTTCACGTATATCCTGTTTCCAATCGTTATTCATTATAACTAAATTAACACACATACTTAGAAGGTAGCTAAGGCACAAACAGTCAGACAAATTCTATTCCTACACAGTATACCTTCAAATATCACCAATAACAAGTAATAACAAAGTTAAAAGTCGGTGGCGAAAAATTTAACTAACGCCGCATGTGCGTCAACAGCGCTTCCATATACGGCTTCGTTGGTGTCGCTACTCGACGCTAGATGGCGTTAGTAGTAACTTGTTTTTCTTGTATTGAAAGCGGATTTTTAGTGACATGATAAATTCTACTGTATTGCATCATAAGACCAGCTTTATTTATACAATAGCTACGTCAAGAATTACATCATACTTTAGCAACGGCACTTTTTAAGTCTGCATAGCCGAAATACGGATATATGTCGTTTGGTTCCTATTGTACATTACTTAACAAGGGCGGTAAAACAAAGAATGTCTCAGATCGCAGGTATTTGACGCCCGAGCCGAAGGCAAGGGCGATAAATATGCGATCTGAGGCTTTCTTTATTACCGCCCGTGTTAAGTACAACATTTTATGTCACCCCCTGGCCAGGAAGTGGGATTTCCCGCGAGCGGAGCGTGCGGTAATTGCCGCTTTTTGGCCAGGTGTGACATAAAGTACATTATGCTACAAAGTGAACATAATATGACCTTATTATCGATTTATTCTTTCCTATACTACCTATATGATAATATTAGGTGATTATGTCACTGTACGCATATCAAGATTTTTTTTGTACAAATGTAAGACGCAAAACAAAATATTAATTGTAATGTTATTTATTACATTTTTTTTCTACATCCGTGCAGTCATGATATACATAGAAAACAAAATCGACACTATTTTGGTCCCACAATACTTATATGTAGTAAGATATTGTACTTTATACTTACAATTACTTTATATTTACAATTAACATTGGATGTATAGTAAGAATATGCAGTGTTAAGATACCTATCCTTGAGATAGAGTAAAGACCCTTTAAGGCTGGTTTTCCACTAGAGCTATGCTATGTTTTCATATATTTGACACATAGCTCGATCTGGAACTATGTGTCAAATGTATGGAAACATAGCATAGCTCTAGTGGAAAAACAGCCTAAGTATGACACGTTTCTATTGTATTGGAAATCCTACTTTAACAATGTAATAGAGTTTATGTCACACCTGGCCATAATGTGCCAATTACCGCACGCTCCGCGCGCGGAAAATCCCACTTCCTGGCCAGGGGGTGACATAAAATTTTGTCACCACGGGCGGTAATAAAGAAAGCCTCAGATCGCATATTTATCGCCCTTACCTTTCGGCAGCATATGTCGTACATAATTGTACTGTACTATGCCTAGGTACAGTCAACCAATTTAATTTCTTGACCACTTCGCACCATGTCACAGTGACTTGAGATTTTTAGCGGCCTTCATATAGATTTTCACTGTGACAAGGTACGAAATGGCCCAGAAATCAATTTGGTTGACCGTAGGTCTCACTACAGTACCCTTACCATGAGTTTGAAATGTTGTTACCGTACTCGCTAGCGACTGGGTGAACGATTTAGTATGGACAAAAGTACAGCGCTTCTGACGGTTACGGAATAGAACTAAGAATCGCCATACTAGATAAATCGTTAACGCAGTCGCTAGCGAGTACGGTAATGCAAACATTGCAAACATATGGTAAGGGGTATATGAGGCTTTGTCACAGAAATATATCTTACCTACATATTCTTACTACTCTATGCCACAACGTATCAACGTACATAATCATACTCCAATTGGTCAAGTCTAGCTAATGAAAATTGAGCCTCATAGCACATAATACGGTATCTGACACATATTAAAATTTATAACACAGTGTCACTTTTTGGATAGTTAGCCATCAAAATATCACAATACATCGTAAATTATAAAATTTTACCAAAATCATAAAAAGATATGAATCATCAAAAACTCAGAAAATTATGTATTTTTTTTACCGTCCAAAATTCAAATAAAAGGTATCAATAGAATGCTTATGTAAAAATAAGAAATAAATTGTACAGCAACTATGTACCTAAACGCATTATTTTACGACTAAAACCATTCATTCAGTCATTTGCCAGGGCCAATTTGTAGGAGCCTTTTTCAGACCCGCTAGCGTCGAGCTAGGTTTGTCCCTAATTTTAGCCCTTTATTGTGCTCTAAATGTTGTTGGTCCCATATAGACATTTGATGGTCTCTAAAAACTGGTTCGATTGGCATTATAAAAAAAATTTAGTCAAATAGCGTATTGCACATTTGTCATTGATATAGATATCATAGTTGTCATTCAAAATGTTTTAAGGTCTTTTTCCTTACGTGTCCTATAATTTAAACTGAAGACGTTACCTCGTCCCTGAGAGACCCGCCTGGTGTCGATCGGGTGCCGTCGCGCCTCGCGATTCGTCCGCGCCGCGCGCTACGCACCCGCGCACACAATTGACGCGTGTACCGACAGCGCACGCACACATACTTACCCACAGCTGTGCCCACAGCGCTTACGTACCTTCGCGTGTCACAAGTCTATCACACTTCTCTGTAGGATTGCAATACTTTGTGAACAACATTTTAGCCGTGTTCCGAATCACGCTTACAACGCTCACAGCGCTTACAGTGCTTACGGCCGGTCCGAATCAAATAGCGCGCTCAAGGCCGCGTGAGAAGTATTTTGTTTCGGACCGGTATTCGCTTGAGCGCGCTTTCGCGTTCGGACCGATTCACGCTCATAGCCCGTGTCGTGTTTACTGTCATTTTCATATATCAAACGTCAACTTGACGTTTGGCTTAAGGCTTACGTCTGGGAGTGTGAGCATCGTAAACGCCAACATGGCGCCGTCCATGACATCATCAGTGACGTCACGACATCTCATGTAAACGCTATGAGCGTGATTCAGTCCGATCGTAAACACGTTTATAGCGCTGTAAGCGTGATTCGGAACATGCCTTTTAAGTGATGATTATTGTGTAATCCTAGAGAAAATGGTGATTATTATTAATGTCTTCAAGAAGAATTTGTTTAAATTATAGGACACGTAAGAATGAGTAGACTATAATTAATCTGTCAACTTTCATTAGCCAGGCTCCACTGTTGTAAAACAATATGCAACACAAAATCACATTAACAATTCCGATTCTATTGAGATTTCTAGGTTTCTTAGAAGATAAACATACTGACAGCTATGTGTATATAAAATTATATCGGTAAATACCCTAAGGGCGAGTTGCACCAAACCGTCAGTAATCGTAAGCGCACCAAGTGCCCGAATTCATTGTAAAAGGTTCGGTTACACGGTAATTATAATGACGCGATACACTCATATTACAATACGTATCACGTGTGTATTGATGAATATTACAGGAAAATCTATACAAATTTGAATACCACGATAATATTGATACTTCTGTATTGTTATAATAATCACCATGTAACTGGTTCCAAGGAGTGTATGTTTAATAGTACATTACTTACCAAGGGCGATAAAACAAAGAATGTCTCAGATCGCAGGTATTTTACGCCCGAGCCGAAGGCAAGGGCGATAAATATGCGACCTGAGGCTTTCTTTATTATCGCCCGTGGTAAGTACAAAATTTTATGTCACCCCCTGGCCAGGAAGTGGGTTTTTTCGCGCGCGGAGCGTGCGATAATGGCCACTTTATGGCCATGTGTGACATAAAATACTTTTGAACTCATGAACAGTGTAGATGTATAAGTAGATGTGTGATTTATAGTACAAAATTTTGTCACCCCCTGGCCAGGAAGTGGGATTTCCCGCGCGCGGAGCGTGCGGTAATTGCCGCTTTATGGCCAGGTGTGACATAATAGTACATTACTTACCAAGGGCGATAAAACAAAGAATGTCTCAGATCGCAGGTATTTTACGCCCGAGCCGAAGGCAAGGGCGATAAATATGCGATCTGAGGCTTTCTTTATTATCGCCCGTGGTAAGTACAAAATTTGATGTCACCCCCTGGCCAGGAAGTGGGTTTTTTCGCGCCACTTTATGGCCAGGTGTGACATAAAATATATTATGGCTGCATAGTCTCATCTATAGTCAATAATCATATATCTGAAAATCATCCCTATGGTTCCTCGTCTGGGCAGAACAGCGTTTCAAAGTTTCCAAATTTCTCGTTGTAGCGCCTTAACTATTGACCACAGGAGGACCGACTTTTCTTTTGTTCAAGTGTTGATGCACGCTCGCTCGAAGTCGTGTTTAATATAACATTTATAATATAGTAGAAATTATTTAAAATGTCCGACATTTTATAAAACTTGTCATTGGACTTTGAACGTTCACGCTTGAGCAGTAAAGTCGCTTTTTGAACGGCCTAATTTGATACGACTCGGACAGTTCAAATAATTTTAAGTATACCAGCTTCAATAAAAAATCCTAATAAACCTCGAAATCTCACCTAATTTGAAAACCTAATCCGGCTGCGTGGAACACTGAGGTACCGGATCCTCGCACTTATAAGCTCTTGGGAACAGCGAGGAGTATGACGGGGGTGGTTCATACTCCGGCGGGGAGGGGGGAGGGGTGGAGGTAAAGAGGTGTTGGGAGGCGGCAGTGACGGTCACTGTGGGGGAGAGGTCGATGCACGACGCTGGGATGTTGATTGGAGTGTCCGAGGGCTTGGAGCGTTTGCAGCAGCATTCTGGAAACGATCAATTTAAATTAAAAAAAAAAAAAAAACTTTACTCATAAATATCTAGGTAATGACAGTGACGGCAAATTAAAAAAATCGGCCTAATGCGAGTCGGGCTCGCGCACGAAGGGTTCCGTACCATTATCTATAAAAACGGCAAAACAATCATGTCTGTTGTATGGGAGCCCCCTTAAATATTTATTTTATACTGTTTTTTAGCATTTGTTGTTATAGTGGCAACAGAAATACATCATCTTGACAATTTCAACTGTCTATCACGGTTCATAAGATACAGCCTGGTGACAGACGGACGGACGGATGTAAGTAAAAAAACACACCACAGTGACAGATCTGTCGTAGTTATTATTGGTCTTGAATTAAAAATTCGAGTATAGTATAGTTGGAAATCTTTTTCTAGAACGGGTCTTATCTTAAGGACCCATCGGTCCAACAATGCCTTTGTTTAGCCACATGCCACAAACACTTCGAAATGAAAAGGCATGCTTCATACATAAATACTTTACTCGAATAGCGCGCTTTGTAAACATACTTAAGAGGAGGGGTAGGGCAAGCTCTCTCCATACAAACTTTGTGCAGGATTTTCTTCGTTTGTGTTTGCATTAAAGTTATGATTTTTGGTCAGTATGCTTATTTTTTTGATAGCTGTTAGCTATTTCGTGATTATTTTTAATTTTTTTGAAATATTTGTAAATTTCCGCATCACTTTCTTCGCACATTTCGTTCGCGCATTTACATCCAAAAAAAATATTACATTCATCAGTGCCAAAACCTACGAAAATAAACGTGCACAGAGTTTGTATGGAGAATGCCTTGTCCATCCCTGCGCCTTAAAAGGTTTGCTTTAACGGGTCTAAATACATAAATATCGCGTTAAAAGGGAAATACATAAATATCGCGTTAGACCCGTTGAAACAAACCTTTGAAGTATGCATACGGGTATGGACACAGATGTAATAGTACAAGTACAGAAGCTTCACTTTCTAACAAAAACGGCGTTTAGGCATAACAAACATGCCTACTCTGTGCGTCTATGTCTAACGTATAACTTGTATTAATTCACACCCGGCACGTGTAGCGCTAGGGCTATCGACTCGTCGCTCGTGGCGTTCTAGTCTGCGGCGGCAGCGGTAATGTGCATATAGACGCGTTCGCGCGGCGGCGGGCGGCCCTCGACTGACGGCCGGCCCCGGGCCGAGCGAGCGGTAGGCATTTAAAGCGACGCGCGCCTCCCACTGCAAGCCCCTTGGTATGGATATGAACTTACCCCAAGCCAGACAGAACATGAGTATCGTGGCGCACACCAGCATGCCGACGACCAGGTAGCTCCAGGGCCCGTACGGTTTCAGAGCAGCCGCGAACTCCAGGAAGGCGTTAGACTTCTGCTCACCCTCCGTGATTTTCACTGAAAGTTTCAAATCGCCTGGACTAAATTACACGGGTCTCATAATAGGGTATTAAACTAAGGTAAAAATAAATTATTTTTGACTTGACTAATAAAAGATCTAACGAAAATACTCGAAAAACATCAATTATTAATTTATTTTAGCACATTGTAAGATTTTATAAGCATAAAGATTTAAAAAGGACGCTGATTTGAACAAACCTACTCACACTGTCTTAGTGACGTCACTAAGACAGTATTTCCCTACAAACTTCATATTAACAAATCGTTTTTGACATTTAATAAAAAGTTGCTGATTTGACTAGGGGTTTAATACCGTATCATAATCATAATCGTTTATTTGTCCAACATAGGTTACAGGATCTTACAATTCAGAGTTTCACTATGTGGCGCCTTAATGTATCTTTGGCATGATGTAAGATTATTGTAAACTGCGAAATGGCAATACGGTCGGGCCCTATTTCACCACGTCGACAATTGTCAGTGACATATGTCGAGTGACAATTGTCAAGCGACAGGTGGTCTAAGATCTCTATTCTTTAATATTTATAACTAGGCACTGAGGGCAGCTGAAACGCCCATGGAACGGCCCATCATCATGTATCTATCACAAACATAAGTAAATGCAAAATCAAAGAATTCGGTACTTTCCACATGTCAACAGACTTCGCAAGCGGCGGTACAACAGTGACGTGTGCCGCGCGAATGTAGTTCTGGTAAGGCTATGCAGAGGCTGGTCATGCCGCAGATGAATTGCGAGTCTTTCTAGACGGCTCCACTAAACCTCTTATTCTCTTCCCAAACGTTTAAAAGTGAGATTTCCACTCAGTACTCTCTTATGACGGACAGCTTCGTGCTCCGATCGCTCTGATTCAGCCCAAGTTTCCTAGCGGCAGACGCAGACGCTGGCCATACCAGACGAATTCTGAGTCGTCATAGACGGCTCCACCAAAACTCTCATTCTCTCAATGAACTTTTCCAACCCCATAGCTCAGACCCTACCCAAACGTTTCAAAAGTGAGATTTCCACAGCCTACTCACTTATGACGGAAGGCTTCGTGCTCCCATCGCTCTGGTCCAGCCCGAGCAGCTCCTGGTTCCTGGCGGCTAACCTCCTCAGCAGCTCCAGCAGCGGCGGGTCCCGGCGGTGCGTGCACGCGGCCGGCTCCTCGTCCTCGCCGCCGGGGCAGTGGCGCACCCCGTCGCACACCAGGTACGACGATATGCAGAGGCTGGTCAGCCCGCAGGTGAATTGGGAGTCGTTGTTGCAAACGGCGCCTGGAAATGACATAGATCGCTCAAACTTCGCGCTTTTTAGGATTTCGTACTCAAAGGGTCCAAACGGCACCCTGTAGCTGTCACTCACGCGTCCGTCCGTCCATCGTCTGTCACACAGGTTTTACAGCTAAACGGTTTGACCTATAAACTTCAAATTTGGTGATAATGTTGATTATTACGTATATTTTACCAAGAAAAGTTAATATTGGCCCGTTTTTATACTACCTGTATGTAGTCCTCTGCATCGATGTCAGAACCACCTTCAGGTTTTCTATGTGCTGGTAGTGCGAATGCGAAGACTTTTCAGGCTACCCTGAGATCAGGAGGCAGCAGCCTGCTCCCACCCAGATTCTCACCAATCTTAACAGCGGTCCCCACCTCAGCTTAACCCTGTGCTGGTGGAGCGAGCGTCACGCCACCACGACCTTCGGTGGCAGCAGCCTGGTCTCACAGATACTCACCACTGTTAACAGCGGTCACCACCAGCCTCAGCTTCTCCGTGTGATGGTACGGCGAGGAAGGCGGGTTCCACGCTATCCTAATCTTCGGCGGCAATAGCTTGGTACCAGCGCGCGCGGCCACCGCCGCTGCATTGCCGCCGCATAACGACATCCGCCATATTGGTTTTATGGCGTCGCCTATGTACTGAAATAAAAAATTAACTTTGTTAATTGATAGTTAGGAGCAGCAGCTTCGAAAGATATTCGGATTGAGAGCATTGCAATGCGATCATAGGGTGTTACCACACCGAACGATCGAAAATCGACCGATGGCATCGATTCACTCGTGCCTTGAAGAGGTCCACCGCTATAGCCTTGCATAGCGATATGACGCTCTAAGCGGAAACCGTCCAGAAACTGCATCATATGACCTTCGTCAAAGACGCATGCCTATTTTGAGTGCCTTCGCCACACGGGCCCCTCAAGGTAACAGGTACATGTATGCCACGGGCACAGGATCAATAGGGATGTTGACACCAAATAAGAAAATCAATGAATCCGAATTTTCTCGAAAAAGGATCAAACTCTCTATCAAATAGTGAAAAAAGTAATCCAAAAGAATAAATAATTACATAATTATAAGTCTTCAAAGTTTTAGGAGGGGGCATTTTCTGTCCCTTTTCCGCAAAACGCCCCGTTGTATTGAACGATCGTCATTTACTATGGCGCTCGAGGTCAGTGACGTCACTGACCTGTAGCGTTTTCTCTCTCTAACTAAAAACATTCTAACGGTTGTAGTTTCGTTATTTTTTGAGATATTTGAATGGGATTTTCACTATTTGGCATAGTTAATATGTATTCTTTCGTATGGAGTATTAATAAATTTTGAGACAACATCCCTATTCCCCACTTCACACCATTTGACCCGCCTCAAATTACCCCATCAATAGTAGTTAAGGTCCGCCATTATTGCACAAGGGCAGCAAAGCAATAGGAGTTTCTCATTAAAATCGTTTCATACCGTATTGTGGTGGAAAGTTTTGGGATAATTCGAGTTCTATAGGGGGTATAGGGGCCCCAACAGTTGATAATGATAAAGGTTTGGTTTTCTACTACTATTTTTAAAGAATGCTAAGGTTTGGTTTATAAAATCGAGTTTATCTAAAAGGTTGACCACACCGCAGACAGTTTAAGGTGGGACGCTTTCCATACAAAACGTATTTTGACATTCGCAGGCTAACGGCGTGATATTTTAAGAAACTTATGTAACAAACTTTCATAAATTGTCTTTCCATTTGCGCGAAATGCCCCCGCATGCGTAATTCAAATTTGTGCGATAGAAGGAGATGGCCACGCGTAGGCACGTTTGGCTTACCTCGCGGGGATTTGTTAACAGTGAGGCTTCTGTACGTAGTACTATTACTTATTCTGTGGCCCGACCTGGGTCGGACTAACTATACCCGGTATGCGGCGGTAACTGGACGAATACGGACTGTATGTGTCTGTGTTATCGCGATGGCGCGGTGGACGTCCCCGCCGGCGGGAATGCCTAATACGCGTCGCGTCTGAGTTGGACGCCGTAAGCGCAGCGTTACATCTTTCGATGGACGCTGTGATTACGTCGTCAGGGTTCAGCTGATATGATGATGATGATAAAGGGGGTGGCAGCATACCGGGCAACACACCTCGAACCGCCGAGGTCACTACCAGAAGTCGTCAGCAACATCAGGTCAGCTAGGCTTTCTGGTACAATCGGATTGGCACGAGTTAGCGTCGTCAAACCGTCACGCAGAGTAGGCGCATAATGACGTCGAGTTGCGGAAAACTAGCCCGCGCTAACCTGTGACACGCGAAGGAACGTAAGCGCTGTGGGTAAGTATGTGTGCGTGCTCCGTCGGTACACGCGTCAATTGTTTGCGCGGGTGCGTAGCGCGTGGCGCGGACGAATCGCGTGGCGCGACGACACCCGATCGTAACCAGGCGGGTCTCACAGGGACGAGGTAACTGACCTCGGTGCGGGGGGTTCGTGTCCGTTCTGTATGTGTTACTATTATACTATTCTGTGCTTATAACCTATAAGGGACTTACAATAAGCAGTTTGCAGGCATCAGTCGCGTTAGTCGCCGGCTGCGACTGCTCGCCCGCGGTATGTTGGGCGGCGGCGCTCCCGCCCCACTTGCGGAGCGCCATCCCCGCCACAGGCGCTGGCGCCTGGAGGTCCAGGGACCCTCTGTCCCATTCTGAGAGGGACTCCTGAAACAAGGGACATTTGAATATAAGAAACGTTTTTGTGAAGAGGCTTTACAAGTATTAAAATATCTTGATTTAAATTTTTGGCAAAAGTGATTAAATGATACGACGATTTTATTAAGGTTTTGGAGAGTAACATTGCCTTCTTGTGATTTTATTGTGTACTTATTGTAGAATTTAAGCCAAAAAAAGCAGTTTTTTACCAAAAATAAAATAAGGTAAGAAGTTGAGTAAAATGCAAATAAATGGTATAAATAATATCGGCTACTTTATGAGAGCCACTGACAGGCGACTAAACTGCAAGAAATCCTTTATTCATTTATTCGCTATTTTCGCTACATATTAGTCACTGATATTTCTCACGCTCGCTGTCATCCATACGTACACGCAATATGACGAACATGCAAGTAATAAAACAACAAATGCAATCGGCACGCAGCGTTTCGCATAGCAAGCAGGGCTAGGGCATAGCATTATCTTGGTGAGCTCGCTTCACCGTCGGCCTCACCGCTGGCCCCTGGCTAGAAGCTGAACAAGAGCAATCCCATTTTTAATAAAAAAGAAATATGTTACTGCTCGATTATTCAAAATCCCGTGCCTTTTTACACGACTGACCAAAAAAAGAAGTGTAATGTTTTCAGGTTTCATGTAGACATGTGAATTTTTTTGTTACCCCAGAACATCTCAACGCCTTAACTGATTTAGATGTGTGAGGTATCGTTGGAATCCTTACATCATCCCGGGTGACATAGGATAAGTGACGTTGCAATAAAAACAATATGGCGGACTGTAGATTCCATTTTGAGTGTTCCGTAATTAGTCTACAGTGGCCTGGGCGACCATTGTGGTACAAAAAACAAAAGTCGACTATGTACCGACTCCGGCGCAACCGATGTGCCGGATGAATATTTATATCCAAAGCCACGCTCTCTGAATCCACAAACAACGATTCTCTTGTTCACATCGATTAGGTATTCGGTATGGTACAAGGCCGTACTATGTTGCTTTGTATTTCGTTTACCATGTCACGAAATATAACTATCAATAATAATAATAATATATCATATAAGTTACCTGGCGTATAGTGGGATTGACTTAAGCTTAAGCCACACAGAGAGCGGGCGGGCGGTGGCGGCGCGGGCGCGGGCGGTGGCGGCGCGGGCGCGGGCGGCGGCGGCGCGGGCGCGGGCGGCGGCGGCGGCGGCGCGGGAGCTGCTTTTGGCGGTGGCGGCTGCCGCCAAAGGCGGCTCCCGCGCCGCTGCCGCCCGCGCCCTCGCCGCTGCCGCCCGCGCCCGCGCCGCCGCCGCCCGCGCCCGCGCCGCCACCGCACGCCCGCTCTCTGTGTGGCTTAAGCTTTAGACGCCTTCCTCATCAACTGACAGGAGGAGGCACTGATCAGACTAACCAGACTCGATATCAAATAATAATAACACTACTTGTCATAGTTTCACTTTTTTTGTGTGCCACAAACTATTCGATATGACTTGGTGGCAGACAAATTATTATCCGCCCAAGTTAAGAATGTTATTTGTTTATTTATTTACTATAGCGGACCCGGCAGACGTCGTCCTGCCCGGCGAAGGAGCGCCACCTACCGGGTCCAATTGTACTTTCAAACCTTCCAGGGACCAACTCAAATATACACACAAAATTTCATCCATATCGGTCCAGCCGTTTAGGAGGAGTTAGATGACAAACACACGTACAGAAGAATAAAGATGGTAACTGTCAACCATTTTAAACTAGTTCTCAATTTATCTGCATAAGAACTTTTCCGCCCCTCTTGGTGGTTCCGGTCCGTGGTCGCCACTCGGGAACCTTTCGGCCCCAACGGCCATCGGTTCTACGTGCAATGTGCCCCGCCCACTGCCACTTAAGTTTAGCGATTCGAAAGGCTATATCGGTTACTTTGGTTCTGCTATGGATGGCCTCATTTCTGATGCGATCACGCAGAGAAACTCCCAGCATAGCCCTCTCCATTGCCCTCTGAGTGACTTTGAGCCTTCTTATGAGGCCCATGGTGAGCGACCACGTTTCCGTACCATATGTCATCACTGGCAACACACACTGGTCAAAGACTCTCGTCTTGAGACACTGCGGAATATTGGACGAAAAGATATGCCGTAGCTTCCCGAACGCTGCCCAGCCGAGTCGGAATCTTTACTCAGTTTCAGTCAATCTTTACTTGTGGTACGAGTACATCACTTTTATCTCACGATCGCGGGTGAGCCATGGTTGTGTGTTGAGCTATACATGCACACTGTCTATGTGTGCGTCGGCGTAGGAGCTATGAGTTCACGTTGTATGTGTGTTCGTATGTGTGACAACTACAACTACCTCTATGTCTCTCCCGCGCTCGTGAGATAAAAGTACTGTAAGTTAAGTACTTATTGTTAAAACGCCATGCACTACTGATCGTGAGACACGCCTCATATAGGTTCTCGCAATCTTATTGTGCGATATTTCTTTGTTGAACTAATTAGATAGGTTACTGCCATTTCGTAACTGCCATTGTTTGATCTTTAGCACTAATGAATTGATCCAGTTTTTGAGATGTGTGTCGGGGTCAGATGGTGCAAAAAAAAGTATGCTGTGATTAACCTTAAGCTGCAAACGCACTGACAGCGGTGGCGGCGCGGTGCGGAGGCGGTACCGGTTGTAATATTCGAACTAATATGAAAGGGCCCGCACAGAACGCTTTTTCCCGGCCTGTTTTCTGTGCGGACCCTTTCATATTAGTTCGAATATTACAACCGGTACCGCCTCCGCACCGCGACGCCCCGCCTCGCTACCGCTGTCAGTGCGTTTCGGGCTTTAGCTAAGTTGCAGCCTAGCTTCAAACATGCGGCTGCAAACGGCGGTTCTGAGTTGGAATCCCGGCTTGAACCAATTGGATTTTCGGAACTTTTGCATCTCAAGGGAGCAATATGATACATTTACGACGAGGGCGGTGTATTGAATCCTGAGTGAAGCGAAAGATTCTACAATAGAATCCTGAGCGTAGCGGCCCCCAAGCCCAAGATGGAAATAATTTTGCTAACATGTGGCACATATACTGCTTTTTACACCGCCTATACTATTATGCTATTTTTTTTTAATAGCCTATTTAGTGTCCCACAGCTGGGCAAAGGCCTCCCCTCTTTTTCGCCACTCGTCTCGGTCGTGTGCCAGCACCTGCCATTCAGTAAAATATGTGTCAAGGTCGTCCCGCCATCTCCTTTTCGGTCTACCTCTGCCTCGGTAGCCATTCTGTGGGACCCATTCGGTGGCTAATTTGGCCCATCGCTCCGGGTGCATTCGGCAGACATGGCCAGCCCAGTCCCACTTTAGCTTTGCGGCCTTAACACCCACATCTACGATGCCAGTTCTGGAACGCAGCTCCGTGTTCCTGATCCTGTCAATTCTACGGACTCCAAGTATGCTGCGTTCCATTGCTCGCTGGCAGACCTTGAGTCGAGACTTTTGGGCTTCGGTTAGTGCCCAAGTTTGGGCGCCATAGGTTAGGATAGGCAGGATGCACATGTCGACGAGTTTGCGCTTCAGTGTCAAAGGAAGGTTTCCTTCATTAGCGCCTTCATGGACCAGTAGCTCTTCCAGGCGTTTGCGATGCGTCGGTCGATTTCTTTAGATTGCCTGTTATCGAAGGATGCTATCTGGGCCAAGTAGATATACTCGTCGACATATTGAATATCCTGCCCATCTACCTTTACCCTATGCTTTGCGCCGTTGGTCATTAACTGGGTCTTTACCCTGTTCATCTTGAGTCCGACTTCAAGACTGGCCGTGCTCTGGTCTTGGAGCATTTTTTGTAGATTATGCTATTTTGCTTAAGATAATTTATATTGTATTTTGTATGACATAAATAAACCTACATCTATGAGGCCCGCTGCTAAAACATGAAATGTCTTACAAATCATTTTGCTACCGAATGACCTGAACGACCTACGTCCTAACCTATTGAATGACCTACTGGTTTGCACCTTCCATGAGGACAGTCCTTGCTGCCCTCAAATGAGGGAAGAAAAGTATGACTTTGATCCCTCATTCGACGGCAACAATTACTCTTTTCTGAAAAGCAGGTGTGAACATTTTATTTGTATCGATTTCAGCATCGATTTGAACGACAACAACGTCTCCAAGATGGCGTCTCATTCTCATCTCATAAACGCCCGCAATCAAGTTAATTTTCTCATAATAGCTTCATTACTGCGGCCATAACAGACAATGGCTTTGGAAAATTTAATGAGAAACCGATGGAAATTAACCAGAACGTGGTCGTCTGCGAACACTTCCCGAAACAACATATTACATAATTTCCAAAAGTCTTAATTCGAAAACCATTTCGGTAAAAACGTGTGAAGTACACAAAAAATATTTTTTTAGATTTTTTTCTCCGTTAATTTTGGAATAAATCGCAAATTTCTGTAAACCGAAAGTTGACGTCATCTTCCTCGCTGTATTCAGGGAGACCTTAGTACAGAGTACAGACAATCGCTGCTCTGGAGTGACTCTGGATTCTTATTGGGAAGATGACGTCATATTTTACTTACGCCCTTTTGGAATGACCTACTTTCAACGTGTTTTTTTTTGTATGAAATAATGACTTAAAATGAAAAAGAAAAAATACGGGTGGCTTAAATTTTTACCTATTTTCTAACTAGTTCATAAAATAAAGTAGTTAAAAATATGAAATGTTGTCAATTAGGGTTAGCAAAACAAGCTAAAACTCTAGATATTTCGGGTTGCACCAACTTATTCGCATCTTCCTCGAACGGCTCTAGTGCGTGTCATGTCATCCACGATTTCCACGAAGGCGCGCCCCTCCACAGCCCAATGCGTACAATTGCGCATAGATTAGTTATGTGATTCCCTGTGGAGGGAGGCGCATCGTCGTGGTTGACACGCACTGTACCTGGGTCATAAACAGATTTAAGCCGTGTTCCGAATCACGCCAACAACGATCACAGCGTTTACAGCGCTGACGGCCGGTCCGAATCAGTAAGCGCGCTCAAGGCCGCGTGAGTGGCGTTTTGATTCGGACCGGGCATGTTGTGTTTACTGTCATGTTCATATATCAAACGTCAACTTGACGTTTGGTTTAAGGTGCTGACGCCTGGGAGTGTGAGCACCGTAAACGCCAATATGGCGCCGTCCATGATACGGTCCGATCGTAAACGCGTTTATAGCGTTGTAAGCGTGATTCGGAACACGGCTATATAGGTTCGCGTCTTTCCTGTGGACAGTGTGGACATATCAAAAGTTAAGGGCTTCAAAGTTTAATTTTGGATTGGTCTAGTAACTGCTGCTGGACTGGACATACTCGTACATCTTGACGGTTTACATCGATTTAAAACGAAAGTGCTGTCGATTATCAGTTGAAGTGCCTCGGAACTATAGCCATACATCAATATATATTGGACCCTCTTATTCCTAGTTTAGTTTTTAAGCATATCATCACCTACTGTTAGTTAACTCTATTCAATGTTCTACTCGTATTTCTTATATAGTTTTTGTATTATATAAAGTCGACGTTTCCTGTAATGCATGCTGTGTTCACCTGTAATACGCTATTTGACTAAATTTTTTTTATAATGCCAATCGAACCAGTTTTTAGAGACGATCAAATGTCTATATGGGACCAACAACAATTAGAGCACAATAAAGGGCTAAAATTAGGGACAAACCTAGCTTGACGCTAGCGGCCGTCAAAAAGGCTCCTACAAATTGGCCCTGGCAAATGACGTCACTTGCACAGCATTCGACCAACCGTTGTATGGGAAAATTAGTATTTTGCTGTTTTAGTCGTAAAATAATGCGTTTAGGTACATAGTTGCCATACACTTTATTTTTTTATTTTTACATTAAACATTCTATTGATACCTTTTATTTGAATTTTAGACGGTAAAAAAAATTACATAACTTTCCGAGTTTTTGATGATTCATATCTTTTTATGATTTTGGTAAAATTTTATAATTGACGATTTATTGTGATATTTTAATGGCTAACTATCCAAAAAGTGACACTGTGTTATAAATTTTAACATGTGTCAAATACCGTATTGGTGGCGCAATTAGATTTAAACTATGTGCATTTCCTTCTACTATGCTAATTACTGTTGTTGCCACTGTTGGTGATCCAAATAATAAAATAAAAAACAACCCGCATAAATGGCGTCTCCGGTTCTATAAATCCATGTAATAAAATCATAACTCACATGCTCATAAGCCGTTAACTATTGACCACAGGAGAGACGACTTTTGTTTTTGCAGGTGTTTATGACCCACCTAGCTTTGCATTAGTGGAAACGGTCACACAGTTTCGTAGCGTAGCTTTTTACATCCTCAGCAGCAGAAAGGCACCCTAAGGTACATACTTATTCTCTCATAAAACTGATTTGGCACCAGGTTAGCACTTCCGGAATAGCGTTCAATTTAAAATAAATAGTTTAACTCTACCAATACATGTAGCTCTAGTAATAGTTTTTTTCGAAACATTAACTAATTCGAACGCGTTTGCGTTTTCTCTCAAAATGTATGAAAACGCTCTCACCGAGTTTGAAATACGCGCGTTCATCGGTTAGCAACAAATGTTATACTCGCTGTTTTAGTTTCCACTAGTGACCACCAGAGGCGCTGTTCACGTTTTCATACCACTTTCATACATTTTGAGATAAAACGCAAACGCGTCCGAATTAGTTAATGTTTCGAAAAAACTTATACTAGAGCTAATGGATTTGTAGATCGTTGGGCATTTCTCAGAACGATTCAACCGCCGTAACTTCGGTGGTCATATTATTTATGTCCTTAGGTTAGATAGCCCTCCCCGCCTGTAGTGCTATACTGTCCTGCAGCCTGACACGACCTCCCCTCCCGCTATGCAGTGATGTCTTCAATAATGCGATCACCGAAATCACAGCGGTTGAGTGTTGAAACGTTCTGATAAATGGCGCGTTGGACATGTTCTTGTTTGCTGCGGCCTACCTAAAAATAGCGAAAACTTGTTCATTGATTTGTTCACATAGTATATCGAGTACATGGCAGAATGAATAATATTATGTACTCGTACAGGTGCTGTTGAGTAAACATGTTCATTCATGTAAAGCAAATACTTACTGACTTCGCGTCATTGTGTTATTGTAAATCGTTAATGGTAGTACCTAGTTGGAATATATGTATTAATATTATGTAACCTAATGATTGACAACTAAATTGTAATACCCCATCTATTTTTTTAAACTTTCTATAAGTATCTATGTAAATTTTGTATGTAACGGACTGCATGATATTCCTAACTTTTAAACTGTATTCTAAGGATCGATCGATGATATCGATCGACCGTCGATCGAACAGTCAACGTCGATCGATAGTTTTAACTAGACCAAAGGTAGCACACCAATCAATCGACCACTGATTCGTTCCATCGATCGATTTTCGATCGATTGGTGTGGTGACACCCTAATACGCCTTATAGTTTTTAAGTAAACTGTCCGTCCGTACGTCTGTCTACCCGGATGTCACGTCGCAACACACAGACAGACATGACGATGCCGTTTTGGCTACGTACTAAAAATCTGTCCAAAACAGAACACTTAACAGATAACATAGCTATAATAATGTGCCATTAGCCTTAACTAATTTGGCTATCCGTCTCGACGCGCGGTCTATTTATAGTAGACGAAAGATAGTTTGCGTAATTATGTACCTATATACTCACAGAAACATTGTGCATTGTCCATCAGCCTGCGTCATTTGCCCGACACATTGTCAGTCAGTTTTTTCGAAACAAAACACAAACGAACGCGTTTACGTTTAGTCCCATTTTGTAAGACAACGCGAGCAGCGTTTCTGGGGGCCTTCGCAAACGAAACAACTTATATTCAGGTACTGTTAGCTTTTTCCACAGAAAAATTATAAATGAATAGTACCTAACTTACGTATGGTTTTCTGTCTAACAAAACCGATGTTTGACAACTAATCGTGGCATGAGGCATCCCGCTCGCACGCGCTCGCCGTATAGCACGTGCTCTTTCTTTCCTAGCGCCGATAGGGTATCTGTGCCCTTAAAGCCTTATCACACTACTCTATCGGTAGGGTCCTAACTCGGCAGGCGAGTTAAAATATCTCGCTCTAATGAGTGAGATGCTTTAACTCCCCTCCCCCAGTTAGGGCCCTACCACTGATGTGCCGTCAGAAACTTTCCAAAATTACGAATTTTCCACATGGGTAAGTTTCTGAAATTTCTCACATTTTTGTATGGGGTTTGAAACTCCGAAATCTAAAATGGAAATTTCTTATATTTCTATGAAATTCCCAAGAAATTTCCGAGAACTTTTCCAACTTTTTGGAAACTTTCCGCAACTTGCGCATCTGTAGCCCTACCGATAGGGTAGTGCGATAGGCCTTTTACCATGAGTTTGCATGACCGTACCTACTCTCTAGCGACTGCGTAAACGATTTATTATGCCGATTCTTAGTTCTATTGCGTAACCGCCAGAGGCGCTGTACTTCTGTCCATACAATTTTTTACGCAGTCGCTAGCGAGTACGGTCTGGTAAACTCATGGTAAGAGCACTGTGGCTCTAGTATAAGTTGTTTCGAAACATTAACTAATTCGAACGCGTTTGCGTTTTGCCTGAAAATGTATGAAAACGGTCTCCCCGAGTTTGAAATACGCGCGTTCATCGGTTAGCAACAAATGTTATACTCGCTGTTTTAGTTTCCACTAGTGACCACCAGAGGCGCTGTTCACGTTTTCATACCATTTCAATAGACCTACCTAAGAAGCCAGAGGTAAGATTTGACCTCTTAATCCTAATATTTGGCGTAGGAACTAGGTTAACAAAAGCGACTGTCATCTTGACCAACACAGAGGAAAATAGGCCTCGTTGGGTGGGATTAAGCAGGTTTCCTTTGAATGAATGCATAGGCTAAACGACCAACGCAGTAATTCGTATTTCCGTACAACGTTTTTACGGAGGTCCAGCATTGAAGGCATGACGTCAAAATTAGCAGTCAATTAGTATGGTCAAAGAAGACTATTGTCTATAATTTTTGTGTCTTGTCATGCTCTGATCGTAAACAGTGGCCCCACAGGCCACACCTAAAGACGATAGATCTAAATCCTCATTAAGGGGAGATATCCCCAACGCAAATGTCCCGCTCTAACACGCGTGAGTTTACAATTAACCATCCCGCTCTCTACGCAAGCTCTGCGCGCAGTTTTGTAAATATTTAGCTGTAGTCATTAAGCCAATCATTTTATCAAAGCAAACCCTGCGAATTTGTCTATAACTATTTACGATCTTTAATTGAGTATAAAAATTAAATGTTAAATATCAGTAATATAGCCGTAGTATTGAAAATACATTGCAAAAAGGAGTAACTTCGCGATTTTTTTCTATCGAGTGATATTCATCAGGTCATGTAACTGACTGCGATTTTGACTAGACAAAATCCTTATGTAACACATATATTTTTTTTAGATTTTAAGACACTATATTCTATGTCTCAGATGGTTTTTAAAAACTCAAAAGTGGTAATACACGGCCTTAAAGAACTGGTTTGAATGTTTGAATGACATGGTCAGTAAAGTAGTTGATTCGTTAAAGGTATTTCGAGCTATGCATCAGTTTTAATGTCACGAAATTCTTCTGTGGTTATTATCATGATCATTTTCATCAAAGTATCCAACCTGTGGTTTATAAATCTACTCGTACATATTCATTTGCGATTCCCGCTCTAGGTATTTTCCGTTTAATTGTGGCTGTGGCGATATAATGATAATGACTTATCGTTTTGTGAGTTTTTGTCTTGTAAATTTGATTATAACGACCTTTTTGGGAAAATATGCGCAAACGCACGTAGCACTTCGCTTTGGCAGAGAGGTGAATGCGTTGTAAGAGTTTTAAGTGTCAATCTGACCCCAGGTCGGGCCTAGCTGAGTTTCTTGCTGAACTCTTCTCAGCTAGGCTAGGTTTAGTGAACCAGAGACGAAACTCCCAGTAGCTCGATTCCACTGACAACTCAGATTCGGTTGAAGCCGCTCAACCAATCCCACTGAAGCGCACACTCTTAGAGTATTCCAGTGTTTAAACCGCCCGCGTGGTCGTGTCGGAGGTTTCCCCTGGATTTCGCCCAGGCCAGTCTCCAACCGCGTACTCCTATCGCTTTATTGGGCCCGGCCTATGCAGCCACAGTCAGTTGGGTTTTTTTTTTATTGTAAATGATTAAGGCTGGATTTTCACCAATTTGATTTTTTTTAAACCATCTGAGACATAGAAGAATAGAGTAAAAAATATATGTGTTACATAAGGCTCTTGTCTAGTCAAAATCGCAGTCAGATACAAGACCTGATGAATTTCACTCGATAGAAAAAAAAACGCAAAGTTACCCCTCTTTTTGATATTACTGATATTTCACATTTAATTTTTTTACTTAATTAATGAACCTAAATATGTAGTTATAGACAAATTCGTAGGGTTTGCTTTGATGAAATGAATGGTTTAATGACTTACGAGTATGTTTAAATGTTTACGAAAATTACGCGCAGAGATTCCGTAGAGAGCGGGATGGTTAATTGCATTCTCACGCGTGTTAGAGCGGGACACTTGCAATGGGGATACCTCCCCTTAACTTGTTGCCTTTGATTAGAGCTAGTGTTGCTATGGTTCGGTTTGTACGTTATGATAGTTTAGCCGCGGAAAACCTCACGGTCAGTTAGGCATAGACTAATCACGACACAACAATCTAGTTCCGAAGGTTAGGCCTAGTAATTATACTTAAAACCATTTTGAACTGACCGAGTTGTGTCAAATGAAACCGTTCAAAAAGCGACTTTGCTCTCCAAGCTAAAAGATTCAAAATCAAATGACAGTTTTATAAAATATCAGACATTTGAAATAATTACGACTACACCTTCATGTGACCCCTGGTGAGGAAGTGGAGCGGATGTCGGAAGGGCAAAAACTTGGGGCATCTGGGTTGAGGTTAAGGCGAGGCAGTGCCATTGCAAATGTCCCACTCTAACACACGTGAGTTCACAATTAACCATCCCGCCCGCTCTCTACAGAACTCTGCGGGTAATTTTCGTAAAAATTTCATTTTCATTGATTTTTGGAATACTCTGGATCACTTATCAAAAATCTATCCGGTCATTGTGATAGAAAGTTAGTACGTATACAGTATACACAATACATACATGAACTCAAGCCTGTATTCCCAAAAGGGGGTAGACAGGGCACATGAAATTTAATTCCAGTGCCACTTTTAGCATTTGTAGGTTTAAGATGGAAAAAATGTGATATTGCAGTGACAGGTTGCTAGCCCATCGCCCACAAACACTCTTTAACCCGGTTAGAACGTATATCAATATAAAATATATGAAATAGAATTTATATGACTTGACTAATATGACTATGAACAATAAAAAGCTATCCTTCATGTAAAAAAAACCATATCACTGTCGTTGACAATTTATTTGATTGATTTGTGTAAAATTGTCCACAAATATTTATTTATTTATTTATTTTATTACAAAAGGTACACTTAACAGATATCACACAGTAAGAGTTAGTTGAGAGTTTCCACATAATAGCTTTAAACCAGCATGACATTCCATGCAAGTGCAAGTGTTACGAAATAATTATGAATTGTGTACTTACCACGGGCGGTAATAAAGAAAGCATGAGATCTGAGACATTCTTTATTTTACCGCCCTTGGTAAGTAATGTAATATTACGTTAGTCTCGACATACGAAGGGTATAATGACAGACAAGCATCGCCCAGTCACAATGACAACAAAAAAACTATAAATTACTAAAATTAGTAGACTCATTATGACAATTCGATCGCCCACGACTCCATTGTTTTTTACCTAGCACTTAATTATAATTCTAACGACATAAGAAGACGTAATAATTGTATTATGTAACTGGTAATATATACTTATGCGCTGAATACATGATCTAAAGGCATGATTGGAATCACAAGAATTTACCTGTTGAATGGTATTATAATGATTATGTAATGATACCCTACTCTGTCAGCATCCTAATCAAGGTATACTTGTAAACAGTTCGTGCGCGACTTAAGAAAGACCCCACACTAACGTTTTTGGAGCGTCGGCGTTCTGCCAGCGCCCGTGCAGCGTCGACGCAACTTTTGCGCAGCGTCAAAACAACTGCGCCAAGGCCAGTGACGTCTATTGAGCGTCCACAGCGTCTCACCAGCAGCGCCCACGCAACCAAAACGCGACGTTTATCTAAATGTCTTACGAACGTAGGTGTCTTGCCTGTCTTGAGGGTGGTGCGACGTGGTATCGGGACTTGTGCACTGTCCGTCGCAGCGACTCTAAGAGTTTGCGCTCCAGTGAATTTTGTTGAGCGGCTTGAACCGAATCTGAGGTGTTAGTGGAATCGAGCTACTGGGAGGTTTGTCGCTGGTTCACTAAACCTAACCTAGCTGAGAAGAGTTTAGCAAGAAACTCTGCTAGGCCCGACCTGGGTCGGACTGACGATTAGGGACTATATTTGTCTGTGTTATCGCGAACGCGCGGTGGACGTCCCAGCCGGCGGGAGTGCCTAATAAGTGTACGCCTCGCCTCGTGTCTGAGTTGGACTGTAATAGATGTAAAGGCCTATGATGAGGCCTTGAGGGACCCAGCACCACGTATCTACAGAGCAGGTACCTATTGTTATTATGACATTCGCATCTCCTCAAAACTAACAATTCAAACGAATACCTCACTTAGTTACATTACCTACGTGCTCATGCGGTTACGTACAGTCACGCAAACAATTAAAACATTACCAGCTACTCGTAGGACGTAACACGAATTAGCACGCCATTAGAGATAATGTCGAGTCATGCACTAACTGTTATTCATTAAGTGTGGAGCCACAGAATACCTGTTTTTTGGCACCACACTTGATGAATAACAGTTAGTGTTCTTTGGCTCCACACTTAATGAACAGTTAGTGCATGACTACCAATATTTCATGGAAACGTACCTACGGTTCCACGAAATATTGGTACAGTCATTGAATTTAATTTGCGACCCCCTTGAGGTTGAACGTCCAGTCAAAATAGAAAATAAAACACAAAAGCGCAGTGGTTCACAAATAAAAGAGCGTAATCATATCGCTGGAGGGATGTGGTGGAAGCGGACCTGCGTGAGCTCGGAGCTGGTGCAAGCTGGCGAGAGATTGCGCAGGACCGAGCAAAGTGGCGTGCTCTTGTGTTGGAGGCCAAGACTCATTTTGGGTCGTCGTGCCAGCCCAGTTAGTTGATCATATCTAAACACTGGAATAGTTGGAATACTCCAAGAGTTTGCGCTCCAGTGACATTGATTGAGCGGCTTCTACCGAATCTGGGGTGTGGTAGAATCGAGCTACTGATTTTGGCGCTGGTTCACTAAACCACAGCTGTGACACGCGAAGGAACGTAAGCGCTGTGGGTAAGTATGTGTGCGTGCGCTGTCGGTACACGCGTCAATAGTTTGCGCGGGTGCGTAGCGCGGTCGAATCGCGAGGCGCGACGGCACCCAATCGACACTAGCCCCTCTAGCACAACATGCATTCCGTATCTACTCGCACGCGAGATAAGCTACCTGTCACTTTTTGACAGCATTAATCAGACAGTGATAGGTAGCCTATCTCGCGCGCGAGTAGAGACGAGATGCATGTTATGCTAGCCCCACAGGCGGGTCTCTCAGGGACGAGGTAACTGACCTCGGTGCGGGGGATTCGTGGCCATTCTGTATGTAATACTATTATGCTATTCTGTGACTAAACCTAGCTTAGCTGAGAAGAGTCCAGTCACTCAACTATGCCCGACTTGGGTCGGACTGACTACTCGGTATGCGGCGGTATCACAGATAGTCGCGTGTCTTATTACAGCTCAGCTGCAGTGTACAATCAGCATCAAACGTAACCACGCAAATGAAGACGTCAAAAGTCTTTATTACCAGGGAATAAGACCTATTGACGTCTTCATATTCGTAGCTACTTTTAATGCTGACTGTATATGTGGGTGTCTATGACATATGTGATGTGAATTAGCCAATCTAACCACGGTGCTAACACTGCTAATCTAGCCATAAGGGGCATGTATGTGTACATAATAAATTTGTTCTCAGCTTCCGCGTGATACGGCGTAGATTGTTTGTTTTTATAGAACTTAAAAATAGTTAGGTACAAACTATTTTTCTTAACTATGATGTTGTTGATGATAAGGTTATACTTATACCTATACGCACAAAATAAAAAATATACAGAAGGTCCGTTCCCGCCATTCTTGAAAATACATACCTAAACATGCCCGACTCACAGGGTTGCTTCTGTATTGATTCTGAATTTTAAAAAGGAGTAGGTATATAAAAAATTCTTCAAAATGACATTTAAATATGAACCAGCGTATCTTGGTAAAAAAACGGGCCAAGTGCGAGTCGGACTTCACACATTTAGGGTTCCGAATCAACCTCAAAAATATGATTTATCAATATATTAGTATTTGTTGTTAAAATATACGTAATATTGAACATTGTCACCAAATTTCAAGTTCATAGGTCAATGAGAAGTCTAAAAAAACTTCGGAACAAATTTTGTGACAGACGACGGACGGACGTCTGGGCGACATCAATAGGGTTCCGTTTTGACCCTTCGGGTACGGAACCCTAATAAATTGATGCGTGACCCGCTGCGAGTTGTGACTTGTGACCGGCGGCGGTCGAGACCGCCAACAAAGAATATACATAATTAATTATAATTAAGTACCTACTTAACTAAACCATAGTACTTAAATACTGGCGTTTTACCAGCGAACGATAAGATGAATGTGTAATGGTTGATCGTCGTTACCAAAGCGGCTAGTTTCAAAAAATTACCTAATAACCTAGGTATTGTAACTACCAAAACGAGAAAACCGTTTTATTTACCTTTCAATATCGTTTGAAAATTTGAAGAAAGTGTAGGCACAGTTTTTTGTTGTATTTAAACAATAAATTACATTCCAACTGTAATAATATCGGTTATTCATTTTGACGTACGTGACACAAAGTACGCAAAGTACCTACGTAGCGGCGGGGACGTCAAGTGATCAACGCGCGCACAACTAGCGCTCGCGACAGTCGCGACTAAGCATTGCCGAGATCAACCGAGAATGCCTGTAAATGTTACGTCTGTGTGCGTGCGACGAAAATGGCACTTTGTACTGAGCGGACTCTCTGCTCCGGCCCGCCGCCGCTATTTACTTTGTGCTATACGTAATGTTTGGATGTCACTATGGCATTTTCTGTGACAAGGTTCCACGGTGGGTCACGATTCAGTTGGTTCGATACTATCGAGTACTATCGAATAATATTTTTCAATCGAATTGTCACTTACATTTTTTTCAATTATGTCCTTTCCGATCCTTATTAATCTATAAAAAAAACAGCTACTTGACAGCGAGGAAAACTCTTTATTCTGTAGGAAAAATTAATAGAGATGCGCCAAATATGGGTTTCACCGAATACTGAATACTCAAAAACATGCCGAATATGTCGAATACTGAAAAATAACCGAATACTCGGCGAGCTACTAAAAATTAGGCTTCACACTCTTCACAGGCAATTTATCCAATCACCATGTAGTTAATATTGATCAAAACGCAGTAGCCATTGTGACCCGATATATTACGCAATCATAACAAACAACACACCATGTAGGTATAATCAAGACCTCCCGAGACGAACGTTTAAACATTGCTGAGTCACAGTCGTGTAATTGAACTAATTGATTACCTTATCACTACGCCGTAAGGTAGCTAATCGTTTGAATTGAGCACAGATAAAGCATGCCCCAGATATTGGTCATACTCTTGCACCTGCAGTATTATTTTAGTTGTACGACTGTATAGTGAATAGAAACAGTTGAGAATGTGTGGCACTTAGAGCTCCCGAGGATGTACTGTCATTTACTGTCACCTTTGGGATGGCTCAGCTAAGTAATACTAACTTGCTGCACTCGACTCGGTGGATCGCAGAGCCAGGAGGCTCATTGGCGACAGTACGGAAGTAGGATCTAAGCTGCAGATCCTAGCGCATAGACGCAAAGTAGCACAGTGTGACCGAATATTTGCATCGAAGTTCGGTTTTGCGAGCCACATCCGTGCTCATCAGAGAAAGTTGTAAGGGTCGCCGTCGTCGGACACGTCAAGGAGGACTTTATATATGCGTCTTCTACAAATTGTACTTTGGCGAGTGTGCTCAGGAGCTCCATGACCTCATACCGCCTTCCCCCTTCTTCCATCGGACATCCAGACGTACGGCGGGTTCAAATTCCTCTTACTCGAACCAAGCGCATTTCGTCGTCTTTTATAATGCACACTGCTAAGGTTTGGAATTCCCTGCCGGCATCTGTATTTCCGAGTTCATATAACCTGGACCTATTTAAGGCAAGAGTGAATAGGCATTTGGGCGAGCTCGCTTCATCGTCGGCCTCATCTTTGCCCCCTGGCTAGATTATAAGTATTCAAAGTTATAAGAGGGGGTATTTTCTGACCCTTTTCCGCAAAACGCACCTCTGTGTTGAACGATGGTCATTTACTATGGCGCTCTACGTCAGTGACGTCACTGATCTGTAGCGCTTTCTCTAACTAAAAACATTCTGATAATGGATTTTCACCATTTGGCATAGTTTTATGTCTCCATTCTTTTGGGGAAATAATAAATTTTGAGTCAACGTCCCTAAATCACGTAATTGGGTTCACTTGAGCGAGGCATTGTATATGAGAAGCTTGGTTGACTATGACTTTCATTTGCTAACCGTAGAACCGCACCTTGCAAGAGGTAGCTAGAACAATAGTTAATCGCCCCACTCAAGTTATTGTGCTGATGTGCTCACATAACTTCCTAGTTAACGCTATCTTGGCAGCACTGAGTTTAAAATAGGTAGCAGGAACTCGTTTTTTCATGAAGAAACCCAATTTTTTTTCATACATCCATTTGAGTAACTATACAGTCCCTCTAAACTTCAATCTAAACTTTGAGTAGTAGGACTTTTATCTCACGAGCGCGGGTGAGCCATGGTTGTGTTAAGCTTTACATGCACATTGTCTTATGTGTGTGTCAGCGCAGGAGCTAATGAGTTCACGTTGGTTCACGTTGTACGGATTGGGCTTTGGAGGGGCGCGCACTATACTAGAGGTACTGTAGTTACAGTGATGATGCATATTAGTAACAAGTTAAAAACCGCCGAATCGTGCGCGCACGCGTAACGGTGCCCGCGCCGATTTCACCGCCGAATAGCCGCCGGCGGCGGCGCCACCGCTTTCTCTATCGTTTGAATATCGTCTGTGATCCTTAGATCACTATACATACAACAGTGTGACGGTTGCTTAGCGATTAGAATGGGATTTCCAGTTTCTCCATATACTTTGCTTTTTATATTTAGTGTATGGCAATTATTTCGAGCCGTGAGATCATCAAGAAGGTACGGTTGCCAGTTTGAAACAACTCAGCACAGAAAATACTTGTAACAAGTAATATTATTTGAGTCAAGATCTTTTGGCATTTCGATGAAAAGTAGCAGCGCTTAGATATGAACAGCGTAGCACAGCACTGATGGAAAGGCATCCTAAACCTAGTGCATATCAGGCTCGGAACAGGGATTGCCTGCCTCGACTACTTGGCCTTCTATATCACACTCGGCAGGCAATCCTTTCCTTTCAGGACCTTGCAGTAATTATAGTGCGCGCCATTCACGACGACGCGCCCCTCCACAGCGAATCTCATACTAATCTGTGCGCAGTTGTACGGTTTGGGCTGCGGAGGGGCGCGCCTTCGTGGATGGCGCGCCCTATAATTACTGCAAGGTCCTGAAAGGAAAGGATTGCCTGCCAAGTGTGATATAGACGGCCGAGTAGTCGAGGCAGGCAATGCCTATTCCGAGCCTGATATGCACTTAGGTTTAGGATGCCTTTCCATCAGTGCTGTGCTATGCTACGTTGCTGTGGATGCTTTGATATCCACCAATCATATTCATTGGTGCACATAGCATGGCACTGGTGGCAACGGAATGCTATCATATTGCATAGCATAGCTCTGGTGAAAAGGCAGCCTAAGGCGATCTCCTGACATGGCGGGGCGGGATCGATCTGTGACATTTTCTTCTTTGACGTACATTTACTGACGTCGCAAAGATTCTCACTCGACGGAACACTGTCAGTATTACGTTTGCGCAGTAGTAATATCATGCGCAGAAGCGGAGCAGTACCGCCTTCGCATCGTCCCGCTACCGCGCCAGTCAGGAAGCACTCATTTAAATGTAGGGGCGCAGTAAAAAATGGTACCGAGTCGACTGACAGCTGAGCTGACACTGACATTTGACACTTTTCTCATATCGTACCGCCTCCGCACCGACAAATCAGGAAGTCGCCTTACGAACCTACTGCCAGCTGACCTTTCAACCCAGACGGAAAAATATACCACAATTTTACTGTAATACCTACTCAAATTTAGATATATACTCCCGGAACCTCAATAATGATACTTATCTAATAACACCTAAAATAGCTCGGCGGCGGTAATGTCCGTACCTATTAGCACAAATCGAGCTCGAACTACCTGTGCCACAGACGTTTATGTTTGTAGAACACACAAACGCACCTAATACGGTATTAAACTCATAGTCAAATCAGCAACTTTTTATTAAATGTCAAAAACGATTTGTCAATATGAAGTTTGTAGGGAAATACTGTCTTAGTGACGTCACTAAGACAGTGTGAAATGGATTGTTCATATCAGCGTCCTTTTTAAATCTTTATGCTTATAAAATCTTTCAATTAGCGAAAATAAATTAATAATTGATGTTTTTCGAGTATTTTCGTTAGATCTTTTATTAGTCAAGTAAAAAACAATTTATTTTTACCTTAGTTTAATACCCTATTCACGTGCTAAAGCATCTTCAGGTCTAGAGATTATACATAGGTTAATGGAGTTTAAAAACGTGATGCAAATATACTTTTTTCAAACATACTAGGAAAAAACTAACTTATATGTATCTTTCTTTTAAGAACCCCGCTAAGTGCGAGACAGACTCGCACACGAAGGGTTCCGTACCATTATTGGACTTTGGACCTAGTCTTTGGATCTAGTCTTTTTGTGGACGCGTACTCGCAAGACTCAGTACGCGTTTTGCCCAGTACGTCTCACCTCTAGTTTTTGCGTATCCCTCCATGCTTACCCCAGATATGAGGGGAAACACATTGGATGTTTGTCCAGTTTAAGATAGATTTTATTAATTACCCGACTACATGCGTCGTCTATTGAATATAAATGTCTGTGACTAGCAAACTGCGTTACAAACATCCATCCTATGTAACTTAGTATTGTTAAAGTACTATTCAAATATCCCTCGTCCACTCCACGCAAACTTAATCTTAATAACATCACCTTTAAAGTTCTATTTCCAATGACAGGTTTGGAATTAAGCGAATCTGTGCTTTGGGTCTGAAGTAATACGTCCCAAAAATGAATAACCAGTGCTACAAAGCTAATGTTAAGACGCGCCACCGCCATTATTGTGATGCAAACAGTGTAGCCAAGGAAACCGAAACACAGACCAATTTATACTCTACTATCATTGTTTCAAGGTACAAAATTGTATGTTTCAATCAGTACCATCGGCACGATTAACCGACCAATATTGAACCTTATTGCAATGAGATAAGGGCTACTAATGGTCAGTTTGTATTGCTTGTATTGGATGTATGACCGTGCCAGAGGTCATTGGTCTGGCCATTGTTGCATGAGCCACGGAGCTTATGGTTTAAGCATTCAGGTCTTTCTATAGGGTAGGAAATGATAGGGATGAAGTACAGGAGACAACAGAATATTTGCTCTAAGGCAAGTGGTTCTTATCCTTTTAGTGTTCGGAGTTTCGGTGGCAAATTTCACGGAGGTAAACGGAGTCGCCTAATTATTTTTTTGATTAAACGAATAACGATTAAATGATTATTTTTGCATAATACTTGAAAATTAAAATATTTATTTGGTTACAAAATGTGTACAATCTTCTAGTAAGTATTACATATACTTGTGGCAGAAGATCCCGATCTTCCTATAATATTAACAAAGTAACCGTTTGGTAAATATTTAAAGTACCAATTCAAAAGAAAGTTTATTCAATCTAATTACAATCTTACTAATCGTAAACTAATTATGTATGTTGTGTTACTTGTGTTTGTTACTTACACCACGATAACACAGGACTACTAATAACACAAGTATGTAGGTAAACATTGTTTGATAAATTTATTTATTTTTACTCATTACATACGTACAAACATGTCACCTAAACAGTCGGGACAGTATAATGTTTGTACCGGCCGCCATTTAATGTCATACTAAGTATTTCAGGTAAATGAATAATTTATTTATTCAAATCTTAAAAAGTTAATCATAAAACGACTCCATTACCCACTGTGTGAAATTTACCACCGAAACTACGAACACTAGTGATGAGGGACCATTTGACTTTTTTTTGTCTTGTCGTGGACCACCTATTTTCGGCTCGGCTCCCTCATAGCGCAACTCGCGCGACACATTGTTTTGTTGATTCATCATCATCATCATCATCAGCCATACGTCCCACTGCTGGGCACAGGCCTCCTCTCATAGATGATGGTCAGATTTGTTGATTACTTATCACTTATTCTATATTTTTTTGATGGCTTCGCGGACCACTACGGTTGCTTCCAGGGACCACAGGTTAAGATTAAGAACCACTGGGCTAGAGCAAAAAGCAAACGTCACCATAAAACCGATACTCTTGACCGAGTTGCCGCGGCTAAGGTCATCGTCTGCACTGGCCAGGCTTCACACAAATGCACTACGTACTTTGATGAGTTTAACGCATTCACTGCCAAAAACGCACATATGCGTTTCCGTTACTTTCACCCAGTGCCTTGAACGCACAGACGCGTTCATAATATACAGCTTCTTTCACCCTGTGCCTTAGACTTAGAATAGTCGGTTGAACTCACATGTGCGTTTGGGGCACACATCAAAGTGCGGCACCTGCCGAATGTCCAGCAAAAGAGGGTGTGTTTTTAGAGCAAACAACAATTTTACAAAAGGCACGGGTTAACCTTAAATGATAGATTTTGAAACGCTTAGCCTAAGACTAAAAATAAATATAAAATGACAAAAAAATTAAAGCCCACCATTTGTACAATTCTGTGTATTTTGTGCAATAAAGTTTAAATCTATCTATACATATAATCTATACATATAATAAAGCAGAAGAGGGTCGAAAATCTGTACATTGAAGATATTAGTAAAAAAATCGATGGAGGGGTCTAAGAATCGATAACAAAACACGTTTCAACTGTTTTTAGAATTCGTGTCTGTTTGTCTGTCTGTTTATTTGTCTAACTATCACGCGAAAACTAGCGAATGGATTTTAATACAATATTTTCTGAATAAATGATTATTATTATTATTATTATACAGCCTTCACTAATATGTTTATTGGATCTTCGGCCAGGTTATAGGCTATAAAAATCATACAGGTTAGGGATGAAAGGGGGTGAAAAGAGGGGTTAAACTTTGTATGAGAAGTCTTTCAGTTCATGATTTACAGGCTTGAAAGTTGGTAAGTATATACATGGACGCAAAGTAAATAGAACCTCATTCAAACATTGTATAATAAACAGATAGTATTTGAAAAAATGGGGGGTGAAATAATAAATAAATAATTAGGATAGGTACTGGAACTTGGTTAAAATCTGCACGTTTTATTAACAACACATACATTTTTATGTGGCTTCGTTTAGAATGTATATGATATTGATAAGTCAAGTTGCGAAGCGTTTGAACATACCAAATTGCGGAAACACATTAATGCCCCCGACGGCATTTAAATGTGTTTAAGAATTCGCGATAATGTCTATATTATTATTCAACAGTTAGCTTTACATCGCATTCCACTCCATCGATATTTGAAGGATATAACCGCTAAATAATATAATAATTTGTATGCATATATATAGGGCCCGTCAGATTGAGCGCGTTAGCGGGGCAGAGCAGTTTGTGTGCGGCCACATTTCCCATTGCCACTTTAGCTAAACTAACTTACACACCTCCAAACTTGACAGGGCGGGATCGATATGTGACATTTTCTTCTTTGACGTAAACTTACTGACGTCGCAAAGATTCCCACTTGACAGAATACTGTCAGTATTACATTTGCGCAGTAGTAATATTATGCGCAGAAGCGGACCAGTACTGCCTTCGCATCGTCCCGCTTCCGCGCATCCCGCGCCAGTCAGGAAGCACTCATTTAAATGTAGGGGCGCAGTAAAAAGCAGTACTGTGTTGACTGACAGTTGACACTGACATTTGACAATTTTCTCATATCGTACCGCCTCCGCACCGACAAATCAGGAAGCCGCCGATCGGACCGCCTTACTAGACAGCAGAGCACGCAACGCAAGACAAAACGATACGCTTTTTTGACTGTCAAAAATGGGATTGTTTGCGGTCAGCATCTAGCCAGGGGGCAAAGATGAGGCCGACGGTGAAGCGAGCTCACCCAGAAGATGCCTATTCGCTCGTACTTTAAAAAGGTCTAGGTTATATGAATTCGGAAATACAGATGCCGGCAGGGAATTCCAAACCTTAGCAGTGTGCATTATAAAAGATGAAGAATAGCGCTTGGTTCGAGGAAGAGAAATTTCAACCAGGTAAGGACTAAGGATGGTGGAAGGTGTATGATGTAGTCACGCTGGCATCGCGCAGCCTGTGTGGCGTCTGGCGGCGCTAGCCTGCGTACGTTTCGCGGCACGCAGCGGCCGCGCGGCGCGGCCGCCGCGCACGCTGTGTGACCAAGCCTTTAATATTACCAGACAACGGCCTCTTTAGGGCGTGCTATTAAGATCATTTGACTTGGCCGAGTCGTGTCAAAGCAATCTGTACGAAAAGCGACTTTATCACGTATGCAGGAAGATCCAAAATCTAATGACAGTTGTATAAAATATCGGCCAACACGAAACTTTGATGTCCAAACCGCCAACACATTTACTTATTTATGCAAATGGCGATCGAAACTAGTTTGACCGATGTGAGTCAACCAGGCAAGGCCGTTTACGAAAATGGCGGAATGCAAACCTATCTCGAGATGGGCTAAAAAAACTAGAATAACTAACTCTAAGTAATTCATTCGGTCCCCAAGTATGCAATGCATATTATTCATTCAATGGGGCCTTTAGGCGACTTCCTGATTTGTCGGTGCGGAGGCGGTACGATATGAGAAAACTGTCAAATGTCAGGGTCAACTGTCAGTCGACTCAGTACCGCTTTTTAATGCGCCCCTACATTTAAATGTGTGCTTCCTGACTGGCGCGGCATGCGCGGTAGCGGGGAGAGGAGATGCGACGTCAGTAAGTTTACGTCAAAGAAGAAAATGTCACATATCGATCCCGCCCCGCCAAGTCAGGAAGTCACCTTACACGTATTTATTATCACAATACTGGTATGTCAATATTATCGCGGGTAAGAACATAGTTTGGTAATTTGTAAACATACATCAATATCTACGCGATAAAGTACTTTTATCTCACGAGCGCGGCTTAGCCATAGTTGTAGTTATGATATACGAACACATAGTAGACAATGTGAACACATACCTACAGCTCCTATATACCTACGCCGACGCACACGTAGACCACGTGCATGTATAACACAGCCATGGCTCACCCGCGTTAACTTACGTGAATTTCTTCCGATTCTTGGCTTCTGGCGCTGCCAGTGGGGAATGAGTAAACTAAACTACAGACAGTCCCCTCGTCCCTTGAAGCTGTGAAAAAATCAAACTTCTAAAGGTGGCGGTTCGCGCCGCGACAGAGACCAAAGACCGACCACTTCTGGCCGAAAGGTGTCGTGTTTCGGTGGTTCCGGGGAAACCCACCGAACCCTACATCGGAGCTGACGACGCAGGTTACGTCGCCTAAAGGCTTGGTCAATGGTCACACAGCGTTGCGCGACGTTCGCGCGACGCGACCGCTGCGCGCCGGAACGTATGCTGACAGATTAGCATAATAGTACATTACTTACCAAGGGCGATAAAACAAAGAATGTCTCAGATCGCAGGTATTTTACGCCCGAGCCGAAGGCAAGGGCGATAAATATGCGATCTGAGGCTTTCTTTATTATCGCCCGTGGTAAGTACAAAATTTTATGTCACCCCCTGGCCAGGAAGTGGATTTTTTCGCGCGCGGAGCGTGCGATAATGGCCACTTTATGGCCAGGTGTGACATAAAATAACTTACTTATATACTGAGACAGGTTAGCGACGCCACACAGGTTGCGCGACGCGTGCGGGACGGTTTCATTCATACATTTTGGCGCGCAGCGCAGCGTCCCGCTTGCGTCGCGCAATCGGCGTGGCCAAGCCTTAAATGAGTTCTTTTATTTGATTTTTATAGATTTGTATGTTAGTCTGTAAGGTACAGTAGTATCCGGATACAGCGACGGTCAAGGGGCCGACGATATTACGTCGCACTAACAGAACGTCGCGCAAAACGGACTGATTTGACCAGCCTCCACCGCACAAGTTCTTGTAACTACTCATAAGTTCATTACTTTAGCGATTGTATAAACTGTATACTTTGTGGTGGAGATGATAAAAAATACTTTTTACTTTACTTTTATTTGTGAAAATGTATGGTATGAATCCTAACGTCAGGTGATGTAGAGGTCGTTAAAAGCGGTCAAATGTCGATCTATCTCATTAGATCCATTCAGTAGATCCACGGTGTATATAGTGAGATTTTTTTTTCCCGCTAGATACATTGCAATTCATAATGGATCTATCGAGAATTATATGCGGAGTCGTTATAAGCGGATTCTACTGTATATGTAAATATGGGCCGCAAGCTGCAACCCTAAAAAGCCTAAATACGTCGTTGGGTAAACAATGATCCAATGAAAAGTATGAAAAGATCGATAAACGCTGCGCGCACGCCGGCCGCCGGTTACCTTGGCTGACATAATGGCGTTACGTCACGGTAGGAAACTGCGATTGCCGATACGGCGGCATGTTCAACATCTGAACAACCAAAATCGATTAAATTAAGAGAGGGACCTAAATGGTCGCGTACGATTTCCTCCCTCGCACGCTCCGGTTGTGGAATGAGCTATTCTGCTCTGCCGAGGTTTTCCCGAGGAACTACAGTATGGGCAACTACACGCTGGAAACTAAAACAGCGAGTATAACATTTGTTGCTAACCGATGAACGCGCGTATTTCAAACTCGGTGAGAGCGTTTTCATACATTTTGAGACAAAACGCAAACGCGTTCGAATTAGTTAATGTTTCGAAAAAACTTATACTAGAGCTACTGTTCGCAAGCCCGATTGGTCGACTGATGATAGAGTGCAAGAAGGTAGCGGAACGTGAGATGCCTGCGAGCACAATAGCATAAGTTTTTCATGTATTTGTCTATTAGTTAGTATATAAGTTTGTACCACTTTGGCTCTGCTGTCAAGGTATAAATGTTATTGGTATTAAATAAATAAATAAATAAATGGGGCTGTTCAAGAAAGAAGTGTATAGATTTTTAAAGGGTCGGAAACGCGCATGTTACACCAGTGGAGTTGCAAGCGTCCATAGGCTGCGGTGACCGCTTACCAGGGGGGCCTCATGCTTATTTACTAAACAAGTATGTAGTGTTTTGGTATAGTGTTGTGTTCCTTGAGGTGATGAGGTGAAGATCCACTGCGTTGATATATAGAGACCTAAATTTGTCCCTTCTACTATCAACACACTCAAATTTTATAAAGGATCGGCAACACGCACGTGACGTTGGAGTTGCAGGCGTCTACAGGCTGCGGCGTCCGTACGCTATTGTGCCTCTGTCACTGTATATTAAAAAGAAATAGCGGGATCTAAAATCAAATTCATAATTATTTTGTAGTATTTTTCTGTTTCTCACGGAAAAAAATGACGTGATATTTGGGCCAATTTTTTTGGCGTTGTAGTTTTTTTTTATTTCTTAGAATTGCATGAAAATTGGTGGGTTGGAAGAGCTCCTGATTCTGTACAAGTAAAAAAAATATGACAACATGGCGTCGAAAAATTTTTATTTCCTATACATTTTTTCCACTGAGTTACGAAAATCCCATACGTTTTGTCACTCAATGGAAAAAAAATGTGGGACAGTGTAGGAAATCGTGCACATATTGTTCAGAATCAGGAGCTCTTCCAACCTACCAATTTTCATGCAATTCTAAGAAATAAAAAAGAACTACAACGCCAAAAAAAATGGCTCATTTACCGAAACTGCAGGCAGCCTCTCTCCCCAAAGTAAAATTAGATGAGATTTGGTCGACCCCCTCACCCTTGAACGTCTGGCGTAGGTAATTAATGAAATGAACGCCCCTTTACCAAGATTTGACCAAACATTTGTATACTTAACGGGTATTTTAACCCGGCCTTAGTTACTTAACCCGATTGCATCTAATCGGTCAGTTAGTGAAAGTGTATGAGTGATCGCGGAGGATTCAAGGAAGTCATACAATAACGAGTAAACTTTCACTGCCGCCTACATACATACAATTCATTACATGTCATTGTACCCTTTGTAAACAATACGAGGCCTAACAATAACAGATTACACAGATATATATATATATTATACACAGTTTATTAATTAGTTAAGGCGCTACACTGAGAAATTTGGAGACTTTGAAACGCTGTCCTGCCCAGACTAGCACACAGTATAGGGGCTGATTTTCAGATATATGATTCTTGACTATATGATTGTAGTACTGACAATAGCGAAACATGATTGCTTAAAATTTTCTCGATAGAAAATAAATCCAAAGTTGAGTCTATATTTTCCTTTTTTTCCTCAGCCTACTAAAACAACGCATTATTAAAAGACACGATTAAGTTAATATGATGGTATTTTACCTCATCTAGATACTGACAAGAGGAAATTTAACAAACCTGCACACAGTCAGATATTTCACGAGATTTGTCTAAAAAGCCATTCTGGGAGAGGGTTGCATCCCGTTTTGTCGTGAGCGAAAAACAAAGGGCGTCTCTTTCAATCGATATATCGCCTTAAGATAAGGAGGCCATAAAAAGCAGGATAGGATAAGAAACACCGCCCTAACAAAAATGACAAATCTTACTGATGTACTAAAATGGATGGTTTATGGACCAACAGTTCCTCTACTTCTACTACATTTGCGTTTAGTCTTAATTTGTATGGCAACGCGAGCAGCTCAGCAGCACCTCTGGTGGCCATTGGTGGTAACTATTACTTGGAATACAAATTGATTTGTTTCGAAAAAAAAATACTATAGTGAGGTTGGCAACTGTTACAGCATTTGACAGTTAAAACCTATACTAGTGTCATCTGTAAAAAGTTACGACCGGCCAACTTCTATGAACTAAGCAACTGTCACCGCACTTGACAGGTAAAACCTATACTAGCGCCATCTGTAAAAAGTTACGACCAGCCAACCTCTATGAACTTGGCAACTGTCACCGCACTTGACAGGTAAAACCTATGCTAGCGCCATCTGTAAAAAGTTACGACCAGCCAACCTCTATGAACTTGGCAACTGTCACCGCACTTGACAGGTAAAACCTATGCTAGCGCCACCTGTAAAAAGTTACGACCAGCCAACCTCTATGAACTTTACAAGGTTGGCAACTGTCACCGCATTTGACAGGTAAAACCTATGCTAGCGCCATCTGTAAAAAGTTACAACCGGCCAACCTCGTTACAGAAGTGGTGTCAGGACAAGACAGGGAAGTGGAGCAAGAGACATACGGAATGGTGGAAAACTTAAGACCCAATGAACTAGTAATACTAGGTAACTAACGTACGAACTACGATGCAAAATGCACTAAAATCGGTTGATTTCGTCGTTATTTTCTTTTTTTTTGTTGTTGCCGCGCCCCCACAGCATATGACGTAATTACGTATATAACCTAACTTTACAAATAGGAAGCACTATAAGGCGGGGCCGATACGCAATAAAAAGAAACTCCCACGTCTCTCATTGTGAACCAGAGTTGGAACTGGTTTATTTATACATGTAATATGCGTAGATATAACAGTGAACTTGTTGACAAGCAGTAAGCTATATAGCTTAACGGCCCAGCCACGAATTGCGGCGCGGCAAGAGTTTTATTATTATCTGTTCATTGCACGGCCGAGACGTGCAAGTCACTTCGGTTAGATGGAATCGCAAGCAATGTATTAGGAAATAGGAAAACCGCTCGCGCCGCCGCCGCCGCCGCTCGAAATGGTCGTGGACACGTATGAGGTCGACAAACCGCGTTTCGCAAGCGTTATGCGGCTATTAGAATTCTTAAAAAATAATATATGTTGAAAAATCTGAGACAGGTGGGTATATGCGGCTCTCTAAGGTTTACAAAATAGTACATTGTGCCTCAAAGGAGCAAAATTATAATATGTTGACGGCGGACCCCGTAATATGGTCACGCGACAGCGTGATAAGAGAAAGATCCTTCAATAGAATCCTGAGCGTAGCGTGGGATTCTAAAATAGAACCGTAATTCTACATTATTTCCTTAAGATGGCAGTTCGCGCCGCGACAGAGACCAAAGACCGAGACAGAAGACCGCGACCGGAGACCGCGACCGAAGACCGCTACCGTCACTTGACACTAGGCAACTCGCGTCTCTGTCTCCTGTCTCTGTTTCGCTCGCGAACTGTCGCTTATATGTTGGCTATGTTGCCTACTGTCAAGTGACGGTCGCGGTCTCCGGTCGCGGTCTTCTGTCTCGGTCTTTGGTCTCTGTCGCGGCGCGAACCGCCACCTTTACACTGGAAATTCAATCTACAATATTTTCGTCAGATCTTGAATAGGCTTTGCCTTAAGATGCCTACTGTTAGTGAATGTTCACTATGCTCGGTCAATACTCGATAACCCGTCCAATTTCCGAAGTTACTGGAGCCCGCGAGGCCTTTACTCCGCCGTGTCCTTTCACACGCAGCCCGCTAATAGCCTGCAGGAATGCGATCACGCCATGCCGGCGAAGGTTAGAATACGAAAAGATAACTATATCTAGAACGGTTTTCCTCGTGAAAATGATAGCTTGTGTGTCAAGGGAGAAGGGATCAAACTGGTGATAAGCAGTAAGCTAGCCTATGGGCCGCGTCTGTCGAGATTCAGGGATCGTCGTAATACACCTAATACAACGCGGCTACGCGACGATAGCAAGTTCGCGCGAATTTAACTCGCGCGAACTTGCGATCAAACATATTGAACGCGAACAGGGGCGGAAGCTCTAGTATAAGTTGTTTCGAAACATTAACTAATTCGAACACGTTTGCGTTTTGTCTCAAAATGTATGAAAGTGGTATGAAATCGTGAACAGCGCCTCTGGTGGTCACTAGTGGAAACTAAAACAGCGAGTAATAAAATTTGTTGCTAACCGATGAACGCGCGTAAGTATTTGAAACTCGGTGAGAGCGTTTTCATACATTTTGAGACAAAACGCAAACGCGTTCTAATTAGTTAATGTTTCGAAGAAACTTATACTAGAGCTACTGTACCACAAAACTTTACAAGCGTAATTCGATAAATTCGTCAACTTTTTCTATGGAAAATCGTACAATTTTGTCAAATTGTAGGTAAACTTGTAAAATTTTGTGGTACCTATAGGGGCCTGGTGTCCTAATTGACAAATAAGTCGCGCGACCGCGTTGTATTTAGGACGATCCCTCATGCGGCTCTTTGAGGTCTCTTAAAAAATATAGTGAAAAATTTGAAACGGGTGGGTACCTACACGTGGCTCTGAGGTTCACAATATAGGTATGTAGAAGACGGAGCAAAATTATATATTTACGGCGAGGGCGGTATATTGAATCCAAAGTGTAGCGAAAGATTCTAAAGTTCTTTATTTTGAAACTTGTTTTTATTTTTTCAGTGCAGACGTGTTTTTAATTTTTAATTATTATTGATCGTATAATATAAATATAGCTATGCATGTCTGAGTAACACATAAATGCACGTTATATTTTATGTGTTGTCATAATCGATTTATCCGAAATGCGCAAAACAGCCGTTCAAAACGTCATGAAACGTCATCTCGAGAAGTTAACGATATACGTTGGGCAATCAAGTTACGCAAACACATACGGGTCGGTTCGAGTTTTTGTCACACTTTTTACTTGACGCCTTTTCCGCGGTTCACATTTGTGGTAAGGTAAGCTGTGAATCGTCCTTGAATGGAATAATACATTGTACGTACCCGTACCGTACCGTACGGCTAGGTTTAGTGAATCAGCGACAAAGCTCAATTCCACTGCAACCCACTCTTAGTACATTTAAGATTGAAAACGAGACAAATCGTCAAAAGATTGTTAAGGCCGTGTATTACCACTTTTGAGTTTTTAAAAACCATCTGAGACATAGAATATAGTGTCTTAAAATCTAAAAAAAATATATGTGTTACATAAGGATCTTATCTAGTCAAAATCGCAGTCAGTTACATGACCTGATGAATTTCACTCGATAGAAAAAAATCGCGAAGTTACCCCTTTTTGGAATGTATTTTCAATACTACGGCTATATTACTGATATGTAACATTTAATTTTTGTACTCAATTAAAGATCGTAAATAGTTATAGACAAATTCGCAGGGTTTGCTTTGATAAAATGATTGGCTTAATGACTATAGCTAAATATTTACAAAACTGCGCGCAGAGCTTGCGTAGAGAGCGGGATGGTTAATTGTAAACTCACGCGTGTTAGAGCGGGACATTTGCGTTGGGGATACCTCCCCTTAAGATATACATATGTTGAAAGTCCTAAAACCTAACCTACATTAATCCCTTCTGGGGGTCTGATGAACGCGTGATAACGTGATACACGTATACTCCATAGAAAGTCACAAGTGTTTTATCTTATTGTATCTTGTGTGGGATCGTCCTAGTACAACGCTATCACGCGATGATCGCAAGTTCGCGCGAGTTTTACTCGTTCAAACATATTGAACGCGAACAGGTGTCCTAATTGACAATCGCGCGACGCGATTGTCCATTAGGTATTAGGACGATCCCTGTGTCTTAGTGCTTAGTTTATTTAGTGTTTATCACGCTATTCCAATGAATCCATCAGGTCGCCATCAGATAGGTTTCTCGTTCTAGCACGTTCTATCTGATCGGTGCGGCAACCAGTGGCGGGCTTACATATTTGCCGCCAATAGGCAATTCAAATTACGCCGCCCCTGCTGACCTCCACGATTCAATATAATCCGGCTAAAATATCTTTGCCTCAGCAATGTTTATTAACACGCTTTTATTAGGTCGACCTGTATGTAACTATGTAATGGAATCTAATGTAACTAATTTAACCATCTTCCAAGCATCGTAGCGTCATGAAAATTGGCAGCTGTATGTAGTTCTGATGACAATACAATAATATGGTACTGTCGAACTGATCTGATGATGGAGCCGGAAGATATGAACTGGAACTTCATGATGGAACATCGTATCAAAGCTGTGTTTGGATTTGTTAGAAAAGTCTTGCAATGATCTTAAACCATGATTAGGTTTCAAGGTCTGATAGGTCGACCTGTATGTAACTAACTATGTAATGGAATCTAAGGTAACTAGTTTAACCATTTTCCAAGGATCGTAGCGTCATGAAAATTAGCAGCTGTATGTAGTTCTGATGACAATACAATAATATGGTACTGTCAAACTGATCTGATGATGGAGCCGGAAGATATGAACTGGAACTTCATGATGGAACATCGTATCGTAGCTGTGTTTGGATTTGTTAGAAAAGTCTTGTAATGAACTTTGACCACGATTAGGTTTCAAGGTCTGATGATGAAGCCGGAAGATAGGCACTGGCATTCCATGATGGAATATCGTATCATAGTCGTGTTTTCACTTGTGAGAAAGGTCACGTAATGGACCTTGAACACGATCAGGTTTCAATTCACACGCAAAGCGTGTTTTTGTAGTGTTTTTAAACTATTAATTTAATTTTTTATCTGTGAATCTGTACATGACAACACCGAAGATAGGGCAACTTGACAACCGTCACTAGGGGTATAAAACCGGCCAAGTGCGTGTCGGGCCACGCGCAAGGTAGGGTTCCGTAGTCGTCCACCCGTTACATTATGTGGACTAAAAATTTCGCAAACTTATATTTACTATGTTTTTGACAGAATTAACAACATTACTAAGGTATCAATGGAAATTGTACGAAAGTTTGCTTTTGCAAAGTACATTTCTGAAGTTCGACTATTACTCGTTAACTAGTAATGTCTACTTAGCTGTGATAGTTTTCCTTTTAAATTCATCGTATATACTGCTACCATGATTTTTTTCACCTGCCTAGTAGCCACCGTTTAGCTGGCAGGGGGGGGGGGGGGGGGGGACACTTGACCATAGATAGCAAAACATATCACTTCAAAGCTTAATATCACGCTTACCAAACCAACCGCTTTTAGAAACCTTATAATATTTTTAAAAGAGCTATCCAACGATACCCCACACGATGGGGTTTGGCAGAAAAAAAAATTGCACCAGAACTTTACATGTAGGGGAGGTACCCTAAAAAAATTTTTTTTTAAGGTTTTATTCTACCGTTTTGTCGGCGTCATTAATATGTATACTCATGCCAAATTACAGCTTTCTAGCACTAACGGTTACTGAGAAAAACGGGGGTCGGACGGACGGACGGACATGGCGAAACTATAAGGGTTCCTTGTTTACTACGGAACCCTAATAACAGCTTAATGCCAGGATCACACGTACCGAGCAAAACGGGCGAGACAGAAAAATTAGTGTGGAAGTTTTACTCGGCCGAGTGAAACTTCCATACTAATTTTACTGTCTCGCCCGTTTTGCTCGGTACCTATACGTGTGACCAAGGCATTACTCCCAAGCCACCGGCGAGCACAAATAACTTAATTTCAAACCATTAAATGGCGCTTCGATGACTTTCATTTCATTAATATTTTTTACAAACTGTCTTGCTCGCTGCCAATTAAATTTGAACCGTAACGTGAACTGTTTAAGACGCAACTGCAGTGTCACGCGAGGAGAAATGTTTACGTGAGTGCAGTTGCGAATTGCTAGGCAGGTGAAATGCTGGTTTCTGGTTTCGGTATTGTTGGTTTCGGGCGATGGAGAAATTTGTCGCACATTCAATCAGGTAATACGAGTAAATAGGTACAGCTGTTCTGATGTGAACTTCACTATCGGATTTTTATTTATATGCTTTGTTTGGATGTTTACTAATTACTCATCATCAAAACTTAAGAGTTTCGCTCTTGTCGGTGGAATAACCGCCACTCTTCTCTATTCATTGCCAGTTTCTTGACTTCCCCATACGACCCGGCAGCAACTTCCTCTTTCACTTGATTAAAGTCAGTCAGTCTAGGTCTTCCTCTTCCTAACTAAAAGGTCTAAAAAAGGTCTAAAGGTGGTCTAGGTAAAGGTCTTCTTCTTCTTCTTACTAATTACTCAATCAGCCAAAAACCAATGAAAGCGTTTAGATGAAATTTAGCACATAGATAGTTTATATATAGATTTAGGAAAGTTTTTATTCCTGTTGATGGTACTTACATACAAAATACAGCATTGCCCTTTTGCAAATATTTACTCGTACCGGGAGGCAACAGGGGCCTTTCTCGTATAAAAAGTGCCCCTGCCCTCCGCTAAGGCGGGTATTACCACAGAATAAGTAATAGTACTATGTACAGAAGCCTCACTGTTAACAAATCCCCGCGAGGCAATTCAAACTTGCCTACGCTTGGCAATCTCCTTCTGTCGCACGCGCATCACTCGCTACATCACTTTGTATCGCATTGAAAGTCACCTTTGAGCGGCGCGATGACGTCACGTGACTGATTCGCCCCTGATATTACACTGTCCTGAATTTAGAACGTTTAGAGCGGGACGTACCTATATCTTAGAGCGAGATGCTTCAACTCCCCTCCTCTAGTCAGGATTCTGAATTCAGGACAGTGTAATAATCGGATGGCGAGGGCGATTCCTCGCCTGATACTGCTCCCCCTGAACCAAATGATCACAACGGAAGACCAGCGCTGGTTCTGCCAGCATATCGCTAAATTGTGACCATTTCGTGGCAAAATTCGGTTTCTAATTTTCTTCTTTTCAAATCCTGCGCGCCCGTTACCAAAACCGAAACCATTCGGTATCGGTATCCGCCCAGCCCTCAGGACCGTTAACGACCGAGCTATTTTTAGCCACAAACCGGCTCGTTCTGCGCTCACGCAGCATGCCTCCAACCAGCCCCACCTCACCCGTCCCCAACACAACTTGGCCCGCACACTGGTAACAACTGTACGCGACCGGGGCTCAGTACACTGGTTGACTAGTGTTGTGAATAACAGCTGTGCAATGTCCAATTTTAGAATCTGGCTTTTATGGTATGGTTTCTGGTTGATTCGTTGTACAGTCAGCAGCAATGGTTGCTACGCGGGCGAGGTGTTCAAAATGATCTTCACACATCTTTATTATAAGGGAATAAGAGCGTGTGTAGATCATTTTGAACACCTCGCCCGCGTAGCAACCATTGCTGCTGACTGTACGTACGCGAAAACTGATCGAAAATAAACAAGTGAATGCATCTCATTATTACTAGGAATTGGTTGCAATGCTTACAAACTTACAAAACTAGTTAGTTCAGGGGGCCGATTTTTGAGTGTCGAACGCTCGACTTTTCACTCTACATCTGTCAAAAATCATGGTTTTTTTGACAGATATCGAATGAAAAGTCGAGCGTTCGACACTCAAAAATCAGCCCCCTGTTCTCGTAGAGAACTTTTATCTCACGAGCGCGGGTGAGATGGTTGTGTTGCTGAGCTATACATGCACATTGATTATGTGTGTGTCAGCGTAGGAGCTATGAGTTCACGCTGTCTATGTGTTCGTATGTGTCACAACTACAACAATGGCCAACCCGCGCTCGTGAGATAAAAGCACTATAATTATTCTGAGGTAACAGGCAGAGTTACTAATCGTAAATTGTGCAAACTAAATAATCAAAGTTTTCCTGACTAACCTAACGGTCGTAACTTGTACGTGATACGTGACGTGTTTTCTGTTCTCGTAACTCGCTGAATTACTTTGAATACATGGATGATAAGCTTAAGGAATTATTGGAAACATACCCATACATTGTAAATGAAACCAATACCTAGCGGGTGTAGGTACACTGAGACATTCATTAATCATTCTTGCATAAGAAGACGCCATTTTACTATACGTCGATGACTGGTGCGTCATATCAATATTTTTTAACCTTTTTAAGGTGGTAAATTGTAGTTATAAAGGTGTTTTTCGCGCTCTAAAACACGCTTAGCTGATTAAGGTACAAAACTACAAAAACTGCCAGGCTCAAGTGGGACTGGGCCGGCCACGTCTGTGGCATGTAGGTATCCGGATAGGTGGGCTGTAGCTACTGTGGCAACATTGTTGCACACGCCGGCTAGGCAGGATGGAAGAATAGTGTTCTGTCTAGATACAACGAACTGTCATTAGCTTTAGATAGCTTTCACAGCATAGATATATAATATATACTCTGTAGTTATAGATGCGCCAACGAGCGACCGGGGCTATGTCTTCCTCATATTCTTAGGGATCGTCCTAATACAACGCGTGTTACGCGTGAAATTCGCGAATATATTGAACTCGAATAGGTGTCCTAAAGGGATCGTCCTAAAACAAACGAGACTACGCGATTATCGCGCGAATTCGCGATTTTTACTAGTAAATATTCTAAGTTAAAGTCGCGCGATCGCGCGATCATCGCGTAGTCGCGCGCCAATTAGGACGATCCCATACAAAATTTGTTCTACGCAATTTGGCCGGTTTGCATGTCCAATGTATTGCTTATAGAAGTTTGCGTTTGCATTAACCCGACCATGAAAAAATGTTCGGTCAGTGATAGGGACAAAACATACCACTCTTTTCTATTTCCTCTTATAGGAATCGCAATAAGACTATCTTTCTATATCGAAGCGTGTCAGTCCCTTGTTTCACAGCTTCTATAAGATGTCCCTTTTCTTTATTAGAAAAAGGACATCTCGGACTATTATTAGTTATTTATTAAGCTACAAAAAAAGGGTTTATCCTGTCAATGGTTATTGTGGAGACCAAAGGGCTGCCAGCTTCCTCGCACATCGCATCAGCATTGCTAAGCGCGAAAATACTGCCAGCATCTTTGCCATGACGCGCGGGATCCCTTATTTTAGTTAATTTATTTTTATGTTTTTGGTTAAGTTTCGATTATACTGTTTTACTATCCGACACGCTAATCATAATCAATATGTAGCATTGTAGCTCCCTAACGGATGAACCGATTTGAATTAAGTATACGGATTTTTTAATCAAGTCTTATGGCGAAATTCTTATCTTAACTATGTTTCGTGTCAAGGGTTGCTTAATAATTGTTAATTTAATTAATTTGGCAGTTTCGTTCTTTTTTAGCTTGCTTCTTGGATAAATTCCTCCGTACTGATAAAGAATATACGGACAATAGCATATTGACTGATTTTTTTCGTTCGTGATATCCTTGATAAAGCATTAACAATCACTGTTGAATGACTTTTTTATGTCCATATCGCTCGTGCGGTAAATCGTAAAACGCCACCTGACCGTACTAACACGACTTATTCACCGCTTTATAACTACAAAAACCTCCTATCACACTTTACAGCGTTACAGAAAAATATACTATAAATCAAATTATTAGAGTCCACTTTTTAATAACACGTAACCTAATTTATGAGTTTCGGTAACGCGGCTTAGTCACTCGTTTACCCAACAATATAAACCTCGTATCAAGCTCAACAGCGTTACAGAAAAACCTATCCTAACGCTTTCAGAATAAAGTTCGCATAAAAAAACCTTATTCTAATTTATGACTTTCGGTACAATAATCTTTCGCTAAATTTAAGTAATATTGAAAATGATGGATTCCTCATATGTTGTTAGGGTTACTTACGGTGTTATGGTATTATTGCGAGCAATTTTAAATATTGGATGCATGAGGTTAGTTGGATCACGTTGCGACCCACGAGGGCCGCGATTCGACATTGCTATTTCACAGCTCGGAGCATGACCGCTCGTCGTGTTTACAAATGTTAACTATAATAGTAGATAACTGTTGAATGTTTTCTGCGTATTTTTTTTATACAACGACGGTGGCACACAAGCGGACGGTCCACCTGATGGTAAGCGGACACCTCAGCCCATAGGCTCTCGCAACTCCAAAGGAGTCACGTGCGCGTTGCCGACCATTTATTAAATTTGAGGATTCACTGTGTTGACAGCAGAAGGGACAAATTTAGATCCGTCGGCAGCTGTGGCAACCATGTTCACCTCCAGGAAAACACAAAACTAAATACTTGTTAAGTAAACTTGATAAGTTTTGGAAGCTGGAGGTCCCGGGTTCGAATCCCGGCCAGGGCATTTATTTGTGTGATGAGCACGAATATTTGTCCTTGGGTCTTGGTTGTTTTCTATGTATTTAAGTATTTATTTATCTATATAAGTATGCATATCGTCGCTTAGTACCCTTAGTACAAGCTTTGCTTAGTTTGGGACTAGGTTGATTTGTGTAAGATTGTCCACAAATATTTATTTATTTATTTTATTTATGTTTTCTGTGTATTTTAAATATTTATCACTTTCTATCAGTAAATATATCGTCACCTAGTATACCAGAGCTTTGGGGCTAGATCAATTTGTGTAAAATTATCTACAACTATTAAACATTATTAATCTGTTCTCATTATTTCAGCTATACCCTACGCTACCCACAGTTCTAAAATATTGAACAATGCCAATACGTTACGTATGGACAAGTATCACCTTTTCGCCAATACGTTTGAATTTATCTCGCTTTCTTTTACCGATTGCTTGAAACGGTAATCGTTAGTTACATAAATTACGATTTGTTTTGTATGGATAGTTAAGAGTTTTCTTTGCCACATACCAAAAGCACATGCCGAAGTGCCGAGGTATCGAAATACCAACGAGTACCACATATCCAACACGTAGAGGCCGTTTTGACACTTTAATGAATCGCAAGGGACACAAAGACAGCACCCGCCAGCATTCATGAGGAACGGATACCTTTTGGCGTCGTAAATGCGCCGTCATCTTTTCAACTACGTCATTAGAAATCGACATTATTAACATGAACAAAGAGTGCAATTTTGCTTGAGGATAAAATTTTGATCTTAAAGTAGGTATGTATATTGTCGCGTAGTTCTCATAATCAAGGATCCTCTCCCCCCCCCCCCCCCCCCTTTGAACGTATCACATAATTAATGGCTCCCTTTCAGTTTTTTTTTTCCAAATGTCAGAGCCCTCGGTGTTGTATTCGCCAAGGCTCACATCGCAACACAAATCACGCGCCTTTTTGGGCCCTTCTTATACAACAGTTGCATAAAATATTATTAAATCATTGTGTGTAGAAGACGCGGAAACCGAATAGATCATTATTGTAAACTATAATTAAATATTACAAATTACAACTTCATTATTTATAATTATAGTTTAAAAACAATGCCTCCATAAAATAAGTTACTGTATTGTTTCATAATAATAATAGTAATTGTTTTATCCTTATTAATATTACAGATGTGAAATAGTCTGTTACCTTTTTGATGCTTAAGTCAGGGTTTATAAGTAATACGTTAACTTCCATAGTCGGTGCATATGGGCTTTTCTTTAATTAGGGCATTTAAACGTAGTTTCTTAACCTAACCATGCGGTTAATTTCATTATAACATTAAAATTCCGACTTTGCTAAACTTCTAACAAAATTTAAATTGCCAGCAATGTACAGCAAAGTAAACTGACAATGCAGTACAAATGACAGCCCTTAAAGCTTAAGCCACACAGAGAGCGGGCCGGCGGTGGCGGCGCGGGCGCGGGCGGCGGCGGCGCGGGCGCGGGCGGCGGCGGCGCGGGCGCGGGCGGCGGCGGCGCGGGCGCGGGCGGCGGCGGCGCGGGCGCGGGCGGCAGCGGCGCGGGCGCGGGCGGCAGCGGCCTTTGTCGGCAGCGCCACCGACAAAGGCCGCTGCCGCCCGCGCCCGCGCCGCTGCCGCCCGCGCCCGCGCCGCCGCCGCCCGCGCCCGCGCCGCCGCCGCCCGCGCCCGCGCCGCCACCGCCGGCCCGCTCTCTGTGTGGCTTGAGCTTAATATTCTGTTTACTACGACGTTATGTGCACTGAAGGTGCGGAGTTATGAAATTAAATTTTGCAGTTAATTCACATAATTATGATTTGCTATACATGGAAATAAATGCTAATCGAACATATTACCATCAGTTCCAATAAATGACCCGCGTGCCGGTAACGCATTGTATAACAATAATAGTAGATTATACACCAAGGGGATAAAGCACTGTTTTATGTCACGGGCGCGATATTGAATCCTGAACGTAACGAAGGACTCCGGATTTTACTCCTGAGCGGAGCGAGGGAGTAATGAGTTAATTCCCGAGCGAAGCGAGGGAATTAAGACTGAGTCCTGAGTGTAGTGAGGGATTTAAGCGTCCAAGACAAAAACAGTTTTATCCACGAGGAGTATACTCTACTTTTCACACCTCTAGCGAGACAATAAAAAAAACCAAGGCTACTAGAGACAGAATCAAATTAGTACCTAATTCAAAGCCTTATCACGTTCGTCACTCATTTTAGTAGATTTTTTTATCTTCTAGGTTTTGCCCGCGACTTTGTCCGCGTAGAACTCGTTCATCGCGTTTGAATTTAATTGCTTAATTTTAATTGCTAGAATTTAATTTCAGACGATTACCTAGTAATCGCTCTTCCATACAAACTTCTACCTACTTAAGGGATGATTTCTGGGATAAAAAGTATCCTGCCCTTCCCCGGTACTCAAACTACGTCCCTACTTCATTTCATCTGAATCGATGCAGCGAGTTTAGCGTGAAAGTGAAAAGATAACAGACACAGAGACAGACACACTTTCGCACTAATAAATCTTATAATATTAGTTCCAATGGATTTTTATAGAATCTGAAATTTTACTCTGTACCTATACTTCCTTACGCAGCGTCTTGTCAAATTGTTAGATTCGCGGGTTTTGTTTTTATTTTCATAATGTGTTCCATTCAGCTTATGGTGGCCAGTACGAATACGTTCGATTTTCAAATTTGTTCGGAGCGGCATCCCCGTCCTCGGGCCCGCGCAGTGTTTTGTTTGGAACGCCGCTGTGCCGCCTCGCATCCGCTGTGCGGACTTAACGAAATTAGACTTTAAGGACATAACAATAAGAATTACGAAAAGTGAAATCTCATTATTACCCGGCGGGTTATAATGAGATTCAGTACAATATTACAACCCGGCTTAAGCCAAGGGTTATAATGATTTGCTTTCGGTAAGGTTTGCATGATATATAATTGGGCATTGGCGAGCAGGTGGTGTGAAAAGAATATTGTATTCTACAGTATCTATAATGTAATTACTTTGACAGGCTTGTTCAGTTGTTCATCATGCCATTTTGGTTAAACGCAACTTAAATACCGGCAAAATTCAATAGTTTTGTGCTTAACTAAATAACTTGACAACCCTATCGCTGCACGCAATGTAATTTTGCTGTAGGTTACTCGCGATGGAACATTTCGACGCGCTTAAAGCAGTTACCATTCTATGTACAACGGAGGACATTATAATCTGTAAGCCGAGTTACATGGCTAATTATAAGGGCCTTGGACTTGTAGACTCCGACGAGCTAATCTAATATCAGTCACGATTCGCACACAAGCCAATGCCGACTTAGGGAAACCTTAGGAATTTATTTACAAGATTGCAAATGTCCCGCTCTAACACGTGTGAGTTTGCAATTAACCATCCCGCTCTCTACGGACTCTCTGCCAGGGATCGGAACCGGTTTCCAAATACCGGTATTATTTTGTTCCTAAACCGGTTTGATTTCGTTCTTACATAATACCGGTTTATCGAAATACCTGTTAGTGAAAGAACGAATTATTTCGGTTATCAGTATTCTAGGAGAACGGAATTTTAACGTTCCGTGGAACTTTATTAAACCGGTTTAAAATGTCACGACTGTCACTTTCTCACTTTTGAAGGCGTTGTCGTCAGGTAATACCATCACCCGCGGGCCCCGCGGCGCGTGTGCGCTTATAATATTTAGATTAGAAGCTAATTTATATGATGCCGCTGGAACGGAAGACAGCCACTGGAACTTCCTAACGGAAAGTGCTACGTTAGTCGAGATTGGGCTCGTTTGTTGTGTTGTCTTGAGTACTTACCACTGGACCTGATGTCGAGGGTCTGATGATGCAGCCGGAAGAGAGTCACTGGAACTGCCTAACGGAAAGTGATAAAGTAGTCGAGTTTGGGCTTGTTGGTTTTGTTGTCTTGAGTACTTACCACTGGACCTGATTTCGAGGGTCTGATGATGCAGCCGGAAGAGAGTCACTGGAACTGCCTAACGGAAAGTGATAAAGTAGTCGAGTTTGGGCTTGTTTGTTTTATTGTCTTGAGTACTTACCACTGGACCGATGTCGAAGGTCTGATGATGCAGCCGGAAGAGAGGCACTGGAACTGCCAAACGGAAAGTGATAAAGTAGTCGAGTTTGGGCTTGTTTGTTTTGTTGTCTTGAGTACTTACCACTGGACCTGATGTCGAGGGTCTGATGATGCAGCCAGAAGAGAGCCACTGGAACTGCCAAACGGAAAGTGATAAAGTAGTCGAGTTTGGGCTTGTTTGTTTTGTTGTCTTGAGTACTTACCACTGGACTTGATGTCGAGGGTCTGATGATGCAGCCGAAAAAGAGCGACTGGAACTGCCTAACGGAAAGTGATAAAGGAGTGGAATTTGGGCCTGTTTGTTTTGTTGTCTTGAGTACTTACCACTGGACCTGTTGTCCAGGGTCTGATGATGCAGCCGGAAAAGAGCCACTGGAACTGCCATAACGGGAAGTGATAAAGGAGTGGAATTTGGGCCTGTTTGTTTTTTGTCTTGAGTACTTACCACTGGACCTGATGTTGAGGGTCTGATGATGCAACCGGAAGAGAGGCACTGGAACTGCCTAACGGAAAGTAATAAAGTAGTCGAGTTTGGGCTTGTTTGTTTTGTTGTCTTGAGTACTTACCACTGGACCGATGTTGAGGGACTGATGATGCAACCGGAAGAGAGGCACTGGAACTGCCTAACGGAAAGTGATAAAGGGGTCGAGTTTGGGCTTGTTTGTTTTGCTGTCTTGAGTACTTACCACTAAACCTGATGTCGAGGGTCTGCTGATGCAGCCGGAAGACAGCCACTCGAACTGCCTAACGGAATGTGATAAAGTAGTCGAGTTTGGGCTTGTTTGATTTGTTATCTTGAGTACTTATCACTGGACCTGATGTTGAGGGTCTGATGATGCAGCCGGAAGTGAGCCACTGGAACTGCCTAACGGAAAGTGATAAAGTAGTCGAGTATGGGCTTGTTTGTTTTGTTGTCTTGAGTACTTAGCACTAGACCTGATGTCGAGGGTCTGATGATGCAGCCGGAAGAGAGCCACCGGAACTGCCAAACGGAAAGTGCTACGGTAGTCAAGTTTGGGCTTGTTTGTTTTGTTATCTTGAGCACTTACCACTGGACCTGATGTTGAGAGTCTGATGATGCAGCCGGAAGAGAGCCACTGGAACTGCCTAACGGTAAGGGATAAAGTAGTCCGTTCCGTCCGTTTGGCAGTTCCGGTGGCTCTCTTCCGGCTGCATCATCAGACGCTCGACATCAGGTCTAGTGCTAAGAACTCAAGACAACAAATCAAACAAGCCCAAACTCGACTACTTTATCACTTTCTGTTAGGCAGTTCCAGTGGCTCTCTTCTGGCTGCATCATCAGACCCTCGACATCAGGTCCATTGGTAAGTACTCAAGACAACAAAACAAACAAGCCCAAACTTGACTACTTTATCACTTTCCGTTAGGCAGTTCCAGTGCCTCTCTTCCGGCTGCATCATCAGACCCTCGACATCAGGTCCAGTGGTAAGTACTCAAGACAACAAAACAAACAAGCCCTAACTCGACTACTTTATCACTTTCTGTTAGACAGTTCCAGTGCCTCTCTTCCGGCTGCATCATCAGACCCTCGATATCAGGTCTAGTGGTAAGTACTCAAGACAACAAAACAAACAAGCCCAATCTCGACTAGATTATCACTTTCTGTTAGACAGTTCCAGTGCCTCTCTTCCGGCTGCATCAGCAGACCCTCGACTTCAGGTCTAGTGGTAAGTAATCAAGACAACAAAACAAACAAGCTCAAACTCGACTACTTTATTACTTTCCTTTAGACAGTTCCAGTGCCTCTCTTCCGGCTGCATCATCAGACCCTCGACATCAGGTCCAGTGGTAAGTACTCAAGACAACAAAACAAACAAGCCCAAACTCGACTACTTTATCACTTTCCGTAAGACAGTTCGAGTGCCTCTCTTCCGGCTGCATCATCAGACCCTCGATATCAGGTCTAGTGGTAAGTACTCAGGACAACAAAACAAACAAGTCCAAACTCGACTATCGTAGCACTGTCCTTTAGGCAGTTCCAGTGGCTCTCTTCCGGCTGCATCATCAGACCCTCGACATCAGGTCCATTGGTAAGTACTCAAGACAACAAAACAAACAAGCCCAAACTCGACTACTTTATCACTTTCCGTTAGGCAGTTTCAGTACCTCTCTTCCGACAGCATCATCAGACCCTCGACATTAGGTCCAGTGGTATGTACCCAAGACAACAAAACAAACAAGCCCAAACTCGACTACTTTATCACTTTCCGTTAGGCAGTTCCAGTGGCTCTCTTCTGGCTGCATCATCAGACCCTCGACATCAGGTCCATTGGTAAGTACTCAAGACAACAAAACAAACAAGCCCAAACTTGACTACTTTATCACTTTCCGTTAGGCAGTTCCAGTGCCTCTCTTCCGGCTGCATCATCAGACCCTCGACATCAGGTCCAGTGGTAAGTACTCAAGACAACAAAACAAACAAGCCCTAACTCGGCTACTTTATCACTTTCTGTTAGGCAGTTCCAGTGGCTCTCTTCTGGCTGCATCATCAGACCCTCGACATTAGGTCCATTGGTAAGTACTCAAGACAACAAAACAAACAAGCCCAAACTCGACTACTTTATCACTTTCCGTTAGACAGTTCCAGTGCCTCTCTCCCGGCTGCATTATCACACCCTCGATATCAGGTCTAGTGGTAAGTACTCAAGACAACAAAACAAACAAGCCCAAACTCGACTATCGTAGCACTTTCCGTTAGGCAGTTCCAGTACCTCTCTTCCGACTGCATCATCAGACCCTCGACATCAGGTGCATTGGTAAGTACTCAAGACAACAAAACAAACAAGCCCAAACTCGACTACTTTATCACTTTCCGTTAGGCACTTCCAGTGCCTCTCTTCCGGTTGCATCATCAGTCCCTCAACATCGGTCCAGTGGTAAGTACTCAAGACAACAAAACAAACAAGCCCAAACTCGACTACTTTATTACTTTCCGTTAGACAGTTCCAGTGCCTCTCTTCCGGCTGCATTATCAGACCCTCGATATCAGGTCTAGTGGTAAGTACTCAAGACAACAAAACAAACAAGCCCAAACTCGACTATCGTAGCACTTTCCGTTAGGCAGTTCCAGTACCTCTCTTCCGACTGCATGATCAGACCCTCGACATCAGGTGCATTGGTAAGTACTCAAGACAACAAAACAAACAAGCCCAAACTCGACTACTTTATCACTTTCCGTTAGGCAGTTCCAGTGCCTCTCTTCCGGTTGCATCATCAGTCCCTCAACATCGGTCCAGTGGTAAGTACTCAAGACAACAAAACCAACAAGCCCAAACTCGACTACTTTATCACTTTCCGTTAGGCAGTTCCAGTGACTCTCTTCCGGCTGCATCATCAGACCCTCGACATCAGGTCCAGTGGTAAGTACTCAAGACAACAAAACAAACAAGCCCAAACTCGACTACTTTATCACTTTCCGTTAGGCAGTTCCAGTGACTCTCTTCCGGCTGCATCATCAGACCCTCGACATCAGGTCCAGTGGTAAGTACTCAAGACAACAAAACAAACAAGCCCTAACTCGACTACTTTATCACTTTCTGTTAGGCAGTTCCAGTGGCTCTCTTCTGGCTGCATCATCAGACCCTCGACATTAGGTCCATTGGTAAGTACTCAAGACAACAAAACAAACAAGCCCAAACTCGACTACTTTATCACTTTCCGTTAGACAGTTCTAGTGCCTCTCTTCCGGCTGCATTATCAGACCCTCGATATCAGGTCTAGTGGTAAGTACTCAAGACAACAAAACAAACAAGCCCAAACTCGACTATCGTAGCACTTTCCGTTAGGCAGTTCCAGTACCTCTCTTCCGACTGCATCATCAGACCCTCGACATCAGGTGCATTGGTAAGTACTCAAGACAACAAAACAAACAAGCCCAAACTCGACTACTTTATCACTTTCCGTTAGGCAGTTCCAGTGCCTCTCTTCCGGTTGCATCATCAGTCCCTCAACATCGGTCCAGTGGTAAGTACTCAAGACAACAAAACAAACAAGCCCAAACTCGACTACTTTATTACTTTCCGTTAGACAGTTCCAGTGCCTCTCTTCCGGTTGCATCATCAGACCCTCGACATCAGGTCCAGTGGTAAGTACTCAAGACAATAAAACAAACAAGCCCAAACTCGACTTCTTTATCACTTTCCGTTAGGCAGTTCCAGTGACTCTCTTCCGGCTGCATCATCAGACCCTCGAAATCAGGTCCAGTGGTAAGTACTCAAGACAACAAAACCAACAAGCCCAAACTCGACTACTTTATCACTTTCCGTTAGGCAGTTCCAGTGACTCTCTTCCGGCTGCATCATCAGACCCTCGACATCAGGTCCAGTGGTAAGTACTCAAGACAACAAAACAAACAAGCCCAAACTGGACTACTTTATCACTTTCCGTTAGGCAGTTCCAGTGACTCTCTTCCGGCTGCATCATCAGACCCTCGACATCAGGTCCAGTGGTAAGTACTCAAGACAACAAAACAAACAAGCCCTAACTCGACTACTTCATCACTTTCCGTTAGGCAGTTCCAGTGGCTCTCTTCCGGCTGCATCATCAGACCCTCGACATCAGGTCTAGTGGTAAAATTTAATATCAAATTATAAATTAGCTTTTAAATAAATTGTAAGCGCACTCCCGCTGCGGATAATAGTAACCCTTGGCGGCCTCTGTCAAAAGTTCGAGTTAAGACTGGTTGTCTCCGTCGAAAACCGGTTAATTTCGTTCCACGGAAACGAAATTGGGCCCAGAACAGTTCTTTCACTAACCGGTTTTGAGTGCCGAAAACCAGAAACAAGAACGAAACCACAAACGCTATTCATTTCGGTTTGGGGTCAATGGCCGAAACCGGTTTGAAAATAATACCGGTATCCGATCCCTGCTCTCTGCGCGTAGTTTTCGTAAATATTTAGCCATAGTCATTAAGCCAATCATTTTATCAAAGCAAACATGTCATTAGCATTGCATGATTTAGTATATAGGAAAGAAGTAGGTGTAAGTTCCGAACCTGTAAGTGAGAGAGCGCAACACTAGCCAACAAACTGTATACATATACAGTTTGGCGAGATCAAATTATATGCCTACTGTAATATATATATTTTTGAGTTAAATAAATTAAAAAAACCCCACGAATTAGTGTATAACTATTGGGTCTTTAATTGAGTACAAAAATTAAATTAAAATATCAGTAATATAGCCGTAATATAGCCGTAATATTGAAAAAAACATTCCAAAAAGGTAAACTTGCGATTTTTTTCTATCGCGTGAAATTCATCAGGTCTAGTAACTGAATACAATTTTGACTAGACAAGATCCTTATCTAACACAATATATATTTTTAGAATTTAAGACACTATATTGTACGTCTCAAATGGTTTAAGGGGAGGTATCCCCAACACAAATGTCCCGCTCTAACACGCGTGAGTTTACAATTGAGCATCCCGCTCTCTACGCAAGCTCTGCGCGCAGTTTTGTAAATATTTAGCTATCGTCATTAAGCCAATCATTGTATCAAAGCAAACCCTGCGAATTTGTCTATAACTATTTGCGATCTTTAATTGAGTACAAAAATTAAATGTTCAATATCAGTACTATAGCCGTAGTATTGAAAAAACATTCCAAAAAGGGGTAACTTCGCGATTTTTTTCTATCGAGTGAAATTCATCAGGTCATGTAATTGACTCCGATTTTGACTAGACAATATCCTTATGTAAGACATATGTCTCAGATGGTTTTTAAAAACTCAAAAGTGTAATACACGGCCTTAAAAAACTCAAATTAGGGTCTACCGAGCCTTAAAAGAACACCGCTTAAAATTACAGACGGTTTGGTGCAACCCACCCCAACAGCCCCGCCACGACTATAGGCAAGGCAAGCGTTTTATCTGTTCATTGCACGGTCGATACGCGCAACGCACTGCGCTTAGTTAGGATCACACGCAATGTATTAGACAACCGCTGACGCTCGTCGTCAAGTCGCGACCGGGCCGGTTAGTCCACGTACGTATATCCACCGAATATTGTCTAAATGTTACCCAAGGCCTCGATGCCTTTGACCTTTTGATTTTAATCAAGTTTTACTTATTTACGCGGCTTCTGAGGCCGTCGCGGGTTTCATGTGTAATTGTTATTTATGGTTTGTTAGTATTTCTGAATTTATTTCACAGTGCTAAATGTAATGCTGTGAAATCCAAGCGTTTGTATAAATAAATAATAAATAAATTATTCTAATCGATGGAGGCAGTGGGGTGGATGGAGTGGTGGATGGCAGTGGGAGGGGCATATTTGTCGAAGAGCCGATGGCCGATGGGGCAGACGAGTTCTGGAGTGGAGACCGCGAACGACTCGGCCTGTGGGACGACCCCCCGCCAGGTGGACCGACGACCTGAAGAGAGTGGCGGGAAGCGGTTGGATGCGGAGAGCTGAGGACCGGGTGTGGTGGCGCGAATTGGGGAAGGCCTATGTCCAGCAGTGGACGACTACAGGCTGAGTATGATGATGATGATGATGGAGGAACGTTAGAATGGCACAGTGGCTATTTTTCTCAAAATGTCACATTCAGGGATCAAAGTCGTTCATTTCTTCCCTCATTTGAGTCAATTGAGGGCAACAATGACTCTTCTCCTCATACAAAGAACGTGTGAACGTGTGAATTGTAGAATTATTCGCTTCACTCAGGATTAATTATACCAACCGCCAGACATACGTAAACATTTATGCCGCAGGTCGAATACTACTCGGAGCTAATTCATAATTTTCACTAACTATTGCCCATGACTGCGTCCACGTAAGCTCGCACTTACCCTAATAATTGCATCCCTTCGAGGTATGATATTCGGGATGAAAAGTGTTCAATATGCTAATCCGGGCTATAATCTCGTTGTATGTCATGTTTCAAAAAGCTACGGTAGCCCAGTAGTTCGAGCATGCGGCTGTCAAGCGGCGGTCGTGGGTTCGAATCCCAGCTCGTACCAATGAGTTTTTCGGAACTTATGTACGGAATATCATTTGATATTTACCGTTAGCTTTTCGGTGAAGGAAAACATCGTGAGGAAACCTGCATACATCCGCGAAGAAATTCAAAGTTGCACCCAACCCGCTCCGGGCCAGCGTGGGGACTACTGCCCAACCCCTCTCATCTATGAGAGGAGGCCTGTGCCCAGCAGTGGGACGTATATAGTATAGGCTGATGATGATGATGATGATGATGTCAAGTTTCATCATAATCCGTTCAGCCGTTTTTGCATGATTGAGTAACAAACGTCTAAACATCCAAACATCTAAACTTTTGCATTTATATTGCGCGTCATCCACGAAGGCGCGCCCCTCCACAGCCCAATCCGTACAATAGGGATGTTGACTCAAAAAAAATTATTACTTTAAGGGGAGGTATCCCCAACGCAAATGTCCCGCTCTAACACGCGTGAGTTTACAATTAACCATCCCGCTCTCTACGCAAGCTCTGCGCGCAGTTTTGTAAATATTTAGCTATAGTCATTAAGCCAATGATTTTATCAAAGCAAACCCTGCGAATTTGGCTATAACTATTTACGATCTTTAATTGAGTACAAAAATTAAATGTTAAATATCAGTAATATAGCCGTAGTATTGAAAATACATTCCAAAAAGGAATAAAAATAACTTCGCGATTTTTTTCTATCGAGTGAAATTCATCAGGTCATGTAACTGACTGCGATTTTGACTAGACAAGATCCTTATGTAACACATATATTTTTTTTAGATTTTAAGAGACTATATTCTATGTCTCAGATGGTTTTAAAAAACTCAAAAGTGGTAATACACGACCTTAAGTTACTGAATAAAGCTTTATGTTCTATATGTTCACATTTGAGGTTAGCAATAAAGTGTATTTTGTATATTGTAAGATTTGTAAGTTAGGGGCAATACCATAAAACTATGCCAAATAGTGAAAATTCTATTCAAATATCTCAAAAAATAACGGTGCTACAACGGTTAGAATGTTCGTAGTTAGAGAGAGAAAGTGCTACTCAACAGTGACGTCACTGTTGAGTAGCGCCATAGTAAATGACGATCGTGCAATACAAAGATGCGTTTTGCGGAAAAGCAACAGAAAATACGCACTCTTAAAACTTTGAAGACTTATAATTACGTAATTATTTATTTTTTTGAATTACTTTTTTCGCCATTTGATTGAGAATTTGAGCCTTTATGTAGAAAATTTGGATTTATTGATTTTCTTTTATAGTGTCATCATCACTATTGCGTATAGATTAGTTTAAGATACAGAACACACGCGCTATATAATAATATTATATATAAATAAACGATTTTCAATACAGACTATCCAATACAAAATTCTTGTATAATATGGATCTATATAACGTTAGGTGACAAGTACGTAGCTATGTATGTGTGCTATATATATAGACACAGTGACGTCACGCATGTATACCTAAAGTAAATCAACATGCGACAATGCAAGCAAACGCTTTACCGATAAACACAATTATGAATTAATTATGCTCCTTATGGGGAAAACACGTATAATCAATCAAAACGAACGGCAGTCGTGTGTCACATATTAGGAATTCAAGTTTAGGCGCAGAAAGCTATCTGCTATACTATTCCTATAACCGACCGCGCGGTCATGTCGGAGGTTTCCCCTCGATTTTCCCCAGGCTTCCATCCGCGCACTCCTATCGCTTTATTGGATCAGGCCTATAAAGCCAGTCAGGTTAAAAAAAAACCGGCCAAGTGCGAGTCAGGCTTCGCACATTTAGGGTTCCGAACTAAGATCAAAAATGTGATTTATCAATATATTCGTTTTTTTTTTGTAAAAAACACACCCAATTTCAAGTTCATAGGTAGTTAAAAAATTATTAGGAACAAAATTTTGTGACAGACGACACCAATAAATAGGCAATAGGGTTCCGTTTTGACCCTTGGGGTACGGAACCCTAAAAAAGAAAAAAAAGCATTCCTATAACTTGTCATTGGAGCCGTCCACATAATTTCGTCATGCGCAATTAGAACCCTTGCCCTCCCCCATTCGCGCTTTTTTCTTTTTTTTTTTACCTTGGGTGTTGGGTCACCCTGTTGGGTAAACTCTATTGCTATGACTTAATATGTGGATGGTCACTGCAATGCAGCATTTTTGCCCGAGCTAAAGCGGAGAAACTTCGCGTTCGCTCGGTCAATTGCTTACACACACACACTCATGCACGGTCCTTTAACTAATATACCACTATGATAATGCACTTTTTGACCACATGAAGATAAGATAATGTAGGTAGTAATTTATATTTGAGTAGATTGTCCCCTCATTACATAGCAGACTCTTTATGACAGAGAAATTAGTGACATTCTAAGGTAAAATCGTGGAGGGAATGGAGCGCTCGTGGCCCAGCGGCGCCGGGTACGCTTGCGGTATCTAAGGTTAAGCAACGTGGGCAGCGGTCAGGACTTGGATGGGTGACCGCTTTGAGTGGTTACTAACTGAGCGCTCCCGTGCTTTGGAAGGCACGTTAAGCCGTTGATGCCGGTTGCTGTCTATGGCAGCAGTCGTTAAGCCAATTTGGAGGCCTTCGGGCGGCTTGAGAACTTCTAACAGTCAAGTTGCCCACTCACTTGACAAAGCCTAATCCCAATAAGGTCTAGTTGCCCCTCGGGGTTGGAAGGTCACATGGCAGTCGCTTTCGTAAAAACTAGTGCCTACGCCAAATCTTGGGATTAGGTAGCGGACCCCAGGCATCCTTCAGGATGCAACTGTACTGGGATAACGCTAGGAGGATGATTCTTAGGTAAAATCCACAATTCGGCGAAGTAAACTGGCGGATAAGATGTTGCCAAAGTTTTAGCAAATTTTGTGTTCTACAATATTGCTGAACCATGTTTAGCACTAAAATTAACTTTAGCGACAGTACAAGGAAAAAACTGAAAAAAATGACAGATTTTCCTAGATGGCGGAGAAAGATATGGAGCTGGAGGGTCGAAAATTTCGGGATACAATGACAAATATTGTCCTTTACGGCATATCAAAACCTATAACAATGGTACCATAGTTAAGGTACCGGAACCACGATTTACCAAATGTACAACGAAAAAATTTGTATGGGCTGCACATTATCCGGTATAACATACTTCCGGCTCAAATTTTGGGATGGAGACAGGCAGATCCGTATTCTGCAGGGTCTAAACCCTCTGATAACGTTGTCACCCCAACTGTTACATGACTTGCTTCTTGCATGCTACTTCTTGAAAAACGGTCCCTGACTATAATACGAATTGCGCAACATATATATATACGTATGCAATCTGCGGACAATTAAATTCACGTGCCCGTTAAATGAGACGAGTGATAAATTTATATCAACGTGACCAATTATCTCTCTTCTATCTTAATGTTTTTCACATTCAAACTAAATCGTCTTTATTTAATTATATTTATAGGTATATTCTTCAGTTTTCCTCTAACCTTAGAAATGCCGTTTGGTCTGCGGTTTACCTGTCTCCGTTACGATAAAGATTAAAGATATCTAAATTTAAGTTTGACATATCTATTTATAAACGAGGAAAAACGGGGCCTTGATCTTGTACAATGCATATTTTAAGGGCAACGGTCTTAGTATGTTAGAGGAAATAGTAATCTGTAACAGTCATCACGTCCAGTTTACATTAAGGCGACTTCCTGTAGCTATAGTATAAGTTTTTTCGAAACATAACTAATTCGAACGCGTTTGCGTTTTGTCTGTAAGTGTATGGAAACGCTTTCACCGAGTTTGAAATACGCGCCAAGGGGCTTGCAGTGGGAGGCGCGCGTCGCTATAAATGCCTACCGCTCGCTCGGCCCGGGGCCGGCCGTCAGTCGAGGGCGGCGAACGCGTCTATATGCACGTTACCGCTGCCGCCGCCGACTAGAACGCGACGAGCGACGAGTCGATAGCCCTAGAGCTACACGTGCCGCGTGTGAATGAATACAAGCCTACGCCAAATCTTGGGATTAGGTAGCGGACCCCAGGCATCCTTCAGGATGCAACTGTACTGGGATAACGCTAGGAGGATGATGATAGCGGCAACAGAAATACATCATCTGTGAAAATTTCTACTGTCTAACTATCACGGTTTTTGAGATAAAGCCTGGTGACAGACGGACAGACGGACGGACAGCGGAGCCTTAGTAATATGGTCCCGTTTTACCCTGTGGGTCCGAAACCTAAAAAAATATAGGTAATTTGTTTAAGTATATCAAAATTGTGGCAAGTAGATAAGCCTTCGTAATTTACGTGACGTGATATTGGCGAATTTTCGTCCCGTTTCCCCCCTCCCGCCCCCCTCCCTAGATCTCATTTGAGATTTATTATAGTGGTTCGATTGCATTACCGCCCGCTTTGGGTACCTACTTATCGTATTTTCGTTATGAGAATATAATTGCATAAAAAAACTAAAGAGATACCTAAAAGTAGTCGGGATTCCCACTTAATTGCTTTAAAATCGACGTATATAGCGATAGTAAAAAAAACCTATTACGCCTGCAGGCGCCATAGATACCAAATAGTTAACCTTAAATACCTAAAGTGTTATTACTAGACGATAACAACTAGAGCCGTGTTCCGAATCACGCTTACAACGCTATAAACGCGTTTACAATCGGACCGAATCACGCTCATAGCGTTTACATGAGATGTCATGACGTCATTGATGACGTCATGGACGGCGCCATATTGGCGTTTACAATGCTCACACTCCCAGGCGTCAGCACCTTAAACCAAACGTCAAGTTGACGTTTGATATATGAACATGACAGTAAGCACAACATGCCCGGTCCGAATCAAAACACCACTCACGCGGCCTTGAGCGCGCTTACTGATTCGGACCAACCGTCACGTCAGCACTGTAAACGCTGTGATCGTTGTTGGCGTGATTCGGAACACGGCTAATGTATGTACACCAATATAACACGTCATTGAATTAGTTTGTCCAATTATATTTATTTTATACGTCACAACAATTACCTACAAACTCGATATTCTCAATAAACTTGACCTGCCAGTCAGTATACAATCGCATAGCAAATAAAGCAATATTTCGTAACATTAATGTAATAATTGGTTAATTCATTAGTGATGTTTGATTATTTTAAATAGAACTAGAATGTTCTATTGGTAAAATGACGGAACGCTAAAGCCCCATCTATACACGTACAGTCAAGTGCAAAAATATGTATCGAGCGTATCCTCTCATAAATATGGTACTAAAACCTTAATTCACCGACTTAAGAGCTATGGAACATATTTTTGAGCAAGTTGAATGCACCCATATTTATGCACTTGACTGTACAAGAATCGCAAGTTTAACTATATTGCTGGTTACAAAGTTTCGATAAATTTAATCGATTTATCAAACCGCGCAATGTAGTCAACTTGTTGAGGTTATAACAACCACTATATGTCATGTTCATGTACTATCATTTAGATTAAACATGATAGTGAAAGACGAGCGACATAAGAGATTTAAATCGTCGCTCGAAGGAACAAGTGAAATAGAGATGGAGGTATACAAATGATCAACTTTTATTTTTGGGGAATGGTCCCAGAAACTCAACAGCAAAATTCGCTTGGCAGATCCAACAGTAAATATTCCCATTCACATACAGATTATGGAAATCGCTTTGCAGATTAAAATAGCATAGGCAGTGGCATACATACAATTGTCTCATAAAAACAGACTTTTAGCTTAAGTTACTAAATAAAGCTTTATGTTCATATTTGAGGTTAGCAATAAAGTGTACTTTGTATATTGTAAGATTTGTAAGTTAGGGGCAATACCATAATCCAATAAGCAAAGTTTCACGTTCACGAATACGAGTAACTTTTCGTCGCGTTATCACTAGGTACTAATGACTAAACAAACTTACCTTTAACGTTGACCATACGTACCTACTCACACATCACCGCACCAAGTTCCTCACAACAGTTACATTACAACACATTTACGCGTTGTGTTTGACGCCTGCAAATGCAAACGTAAGTTTGCTGACACAGTGAAATCGTGTGCATTAAGGATGCGGATTGTTGTTGTAATAATCGATTCACAAGGCTGACCACTTTTCGCTCGAACAAGCTTGTTTTGTTACTAAGTAACTCGGATACTCTTATTAATCGTTATTATAGAGAGGAAACCTCTCGTTACAAAAAAAGTACGCCTTCGACGAGTAATTGTTCGTGCCTTCAAGCATTTTACACTTGTGGTTAGGTTAGATATACAGCTAAACATGGCGAGAAAGATACAAAATGACATTACTATAGCTGATTAGCTAGTGTATTCGTTAAGAACTAAACCATGGTTAGAAATATAAAACATAGCTTGGAGATTTCTCTGTATTATGAAATAGAAATCTTTATTGCATTAACTGTGTAGATAGTTGTACAATAAACAGCTACCCGCTACGAGCATATGAATATCTATGGTTAGCTAGATTGTAAACCCTAGCCATGACCTAACTAGTTCCAGCTAAGATTCCCTAGCCAGCTTGCTATATCATGATATTCATGATTCATAAATCGTGGTCGTGGCAACCGAATCTTAGATTGGTTAAAGAGATTCATAGGCACGAAAGACACTGTTAACTGACCACCCAGCACCCATAGACTTTAATACGTTGCGGTAAGGTTTATATCCGTTTGTAAATGTACAGTTAACTGTCTTCGATGGTATTTGAGCATGGTAAAAGGGCGAGAGCATGTTTAGTGACGTATTTTAGACAGATACGGCGTACTCCCACATCTCCACAAGTTCCTTATAACAAACATGCGTGACGTTTTAGACGCTTGCAATAAAAGTAAGAGACGTCCTCTTCTAGCGTTTGGAAACCTTTTGGAAGCCAAGTGCCACATTAGTCCTTAGCATTAGTAGCTAACACACAATTGTCGCGTGTCAATAATTTGTCAATTTACCACATAAAAGTTATATGTTGGTTGTAAATAAGGAGGCTCGTGAGCCGCAAGACTAGAGCGACCTGCGGTGGCGGCCAGTTGACAGTATGACAATCAAGGCCGCTAGTGTCTGAATGATTGTTAGGAGTGTCAAACAACTGAGCCACCGCTTCAGTGTGTGATAGGCTTCAAGGGCTTACCTTAACATCGATGAGGCGCACGGTGAAGGCGGCGGCGTCGGGCGCCAGCAGCCGCAGCGTGCACGGCGCGTGCGTCTGCTCGCCGCGCACCAACGCCAGCGCTAGCGCGGCGCCAGCGCCAGCGCCGGTGCCCAGCGACACCTCCTTCGTACGCCCGCACAGCAGGCTCGAAGTCAGACCTGACAACGGGAGATTACGGATTAAGAGGATTGTGTAGGATTTTTTTCCATACAAAAACGTGCTTCGGGCGCCATCGTTTTCCACTCCTTAAACCTGAACCGATTTGCGTGATTTTTGGAAATGATGTAAGTGTCATTAAATACTAGGTTTATACGTTTTGATTTTTTGGAAATATTGCATACAATTGAAAACATGAACCCTTAAAGTTTCGATTTTTTGACACAAAAACTTCGCCCTGCGTTTTTGTTATTATTTCATAAAGTAGAAAGAATTACGGAAAAAGCAAACGTATAAACCTAGTTTTAAGGGTGTGAGGAATCGATCACGGCCAAAATCGTCAAAAAACGTTGGCGCCCGAAGCACCAATTATGCTCGAAATTACTACTGTACACACGCAAGAATATTCCGGAATGCCTGTTCTCGCTCGCACGATAGGTTCACAATAGTCTTAAAATCAGGAACTAGGCATGTTTACTGTGAAATTTATTTATCGTATGGCAATTATTTCCGAACCGTGAGATCTACAAGACGGTTGCCAGTTTTGTTGCACTTTTAGCACCACCCAGTGGTCACGTGTAGGGTAGCGGTCGGTATTATCTACGGACGTGGTGCAACTTTGACCCCCTGTCGAAAGAACAGTTTGATTTACAGCTATAGGTAAATATAGGTACACTGTTTTGTTATCTACGAAGTAATATGCTACACAAGTTCTATACAAGAAACAAGTGAACGCGCCATACATTTTACTGTGAGCAGCAGAGCAGCTGCTAAAAACAGTATAATCGTATATGCAATGTGAGGCATTTCTTGCAGTCAACATATATGCAACTTGGTCAATTATGTAATGTCCTGGGCCTGGCCCCTATACCACAAAACTTTACAAGTCTACAATGTGACAAAATTGTACAATTTTCCATAGAAAAAGTTCACAAATTTGTCGAATTGTACGCTTGTAAAGTATTGTGGTACAGGCCCCTGGACTTCAACAAATACTCACAATGGTTTTTTAACTGTTGCAAAAACTTAATGTACGCTCAATCCTGGGCCTGGGAGACACCGAAAGACTCAACACTTAATACCTTTTCTTTTAATGAAGTTGTAAATTACAACTTGTAATATCGTCAGTGTGTCTCAAGAACCCAATATTATTTTAAATAGAAAACCTCCGTGAGTCTCAGGCATATGATGATGATTATGAGCTCCTGGCCGATTTCGACCTCAGCGACTGTATATTCTAGGTTCTGGTTAATAGGCATTAGGTACTGGAGTGCCGTTGTTCCACTCTTTGGTGCGCTCTTAGGTGACTTATGTACCCAATCTTTTTTTGTAAAGGTACGGTTTAAGCAGGTCAACACCCCGCCCACGTAATTGTAACAGATGGCTGCTGGTGGACGCGCCTTCAGCTCGTCTCTTTTTCTATCGAGCTCGTTACAACGCTCAGTTTCAAAGGAGTTAACCTGCTCATGAATGAGTCGTCGCCATTCGGAACGTCGTGCTGCTTTGCTTTCCCACTGAGAAGGCTCCAACTTGCATTTTTTTATGTCTTATCAGAACATCCTTGTAGCGAAGGTACTGACCACCAATCTTACGCTTACCATTTTGAAATATAATAAACGGGTCACTCACGTCTATATCGTCGAATATGTCTCAACATGTTTCGGGCCAATACGTGGTACAATAGTGACGAAAATGAGGGTGGAATCTCGCCTCCCGCTCCCGACCCACCGACGCAACCAACACCGGGCAGCCCCGCGCTCGCGCGCAGTGTTAAATGCGAGGCCGCCGCGACCACTCATGATTAAGGACCACGTATTGGGCCGAAACATGTCGAGCGATATTATGTCGAGATGTTCGAGATGAACCCAATATTACCTATGTGTAAGGTAGTCGTAAGGTGAATAAACCTCATCTGTAAGGGGTGCATTGAGGCCAGCGGTCTTCTCGGCCCTACACAAAAACTATTGCGGCGTTCCAACCGGCCAGTTAAGGACCGGCTATTTTTAGCGTTGCATAAACTGTTTGCTAAGTGATTACTGATCAGTGATTAAGCACTTATTAAGGATATGGCACGTTGATCAAACGGTCGTAAAGCTAGTAGCTCTCTGAATCAGTGTTGCCAGATATACAGATTTGTCCGTATTTATACAGAATTTTGACACGCTATACGGATTTTAAAATCAATATACCGATTTGTCGGTGTTTATACAGATTTTTAAAATGAGAGGTAAGTTTTATACGGATTTTTAAGCGCAAATGTCTTTTTATACAGATTTATTAATGGTAAAACTTGGCAGATCATGCAAATTTACTGGTCCAAATTGTGATGACCATGCGATTTGTCAGCTGCAACTCGTTTGACAGTTAGATCAGCAGAGGACCTTCCCTCTCTGTCAGACCTGCGAGTTTGTAGGTAAGTGCGACAGAGAAGGAAAACCCCGAACGCCATTGGCGGTATGCACTCAGCAAAACTTGTCTCCACACAATAGCAATTAGTCAGCTTTTGATAAATTAGCTCTGACAGATCACTACATGTATAAACTCCTCTGGACTGACTACATATTGTTTATATAGGTCCAAAACTTGACCAGAGTGATAGCGTAATCTTCACAGAGAGCGGGCGGGCGTGATGTGCGCGGGCGTGAGGCGGGCGTCGAGCGGGCCCGCTCTGTGTGTGGTTTAAGCTTTATTTGTTAATGATAGTTTGTTTGTTTGTTGTTTATTTGTGAATGATAGTTTGTTTGTTGTGTTGTTTGCTTTTTTGTTTGCTAGGTAAGTAATAAAGGTATAATTTTATACATACATACATAAACACACGCTTTTATTACAGAAAGAGGTAGGCCGAGCAGTCGAAATTGAATTTACAGTGCCACTTCTAGCAATTTATTCGATCTGCCCCCATCTTGAATATTGCACTTCTGAGTAATTTACGTAATGTTTTCGATCGTGCACTAAAATATCTAACTATCATTTTCTTTTTTTCTTGACGTGGCGCAAGCAACATCCCCTGCCAGCATCTCCTGGATGATGCCAAAAGAGGCGAAACACGCGTCGAGGTGTTTTGACAAATTGGTGGTGGTGTGAAGCATTTATTTTATGAGCATGTTTGCGCGAGCGGTGCACCCACCGCTCGCGCAAACATGCACATAGCAATTAGCATTAACCATGCGAAAATAAACAAGTGGATGCATCTCATTATTACTAGGAGTTGGTTACACCAAACTAGTGTCAGTTCAGTACTCGTAGAGAACGACGACGAGCGAGGGGCCGCGGCCCGCGGGTGAGCCATGGTTGTGTGTTGAGCTATACATGCACATTGATTATGTGTGCGTCAGCGTAGGAGCTATGAGTTCACGTTGTCTATGTGTTCGTATGTGTCACAACTACAGCAATGGCCAACCCACGCTCGTGAGATAAAAGTACTATAGGTACTTAATTAATTTTGTATTAATCAGTCACGCTGCTAAGGCAAATAATACTTGATATTTAAACGTCGTAAAAAGGTACGAATCAAGTGTCGCATGATCATGATGTAATATAATATATGTTTTACTTTAGCACCGATCACTCACTACACAATACATCACATATTCGCTAATCATATTTAACAGGTACTAAGTAAAAACACGTTTGTACATGTACACGTATGACGGATCTTATCGTATTTACTTAGACACACAAACATACTATACTTAGAATTGTTATAATCATTCAATTTTGTGCAACATATCCTACTAATATTATAAATGCGAAAGTTAGTGTATTTGGATGTTTGGACACAGAATAAGTAATAGTACAAGTACAGAAGCTTCACTCTCTAACAAAAACGGCGTTTAGGCATAAAAAACATGCCTACTCTGTGCATCTCTGTCTATTGTATAACTTGTATTCATTCACACTCGGCACGTGTAGCGCTAGGGCTATCGACTCGTCGCTCGTCGCGTTCTAGTCTGCGGCGGCAGCGGTAACGTGCATGTAGGGCTGCCATCTCGAATTTCGCCAAACCCGGACAACGATTCAAAAAAACCCGGACATTTGGCGTAAATCGCATTATTCCCCCGGACGAGTCCGAAAATAATATTTTTAAAAAACAAGACCTTTAAATTCAATGAGGTGCTTCCTTACATGAAAAGTGTCCGGGTTTTCCCCGGACACTTCTTGACACCCCGCCCGGACGGCCCCCGGACGGCCTCCAAACTAGGACAAATCCGGGGAAACCCGGACGGATGGCAGCCCTACGTGCATGTAGCTACGCGTTCGCGCGGCGGCGGGCGGCGGGCGGCCCACGACTGACGGCCGGCCCCGGGCCGAGCGAGCGGTAGGCATTTAATGCGACGCGCGCCTCCCACTGCAAGCCCCTTGGTTTGGATGTTTAGATGTTTGGATGTTTGTGACTCAATCACGTAAAAACGGCTAAACGGATTACGATGAAACTTGGTATATAACGAGATTATAGCCTGGATTAACATATAGGATACCTATTATCCCGAAAATCATCCCTTTTACGCGGACAAGTCGCTGGCCAAAGCTAGTATTAAATAAATAAATCAATCAACAGCGCATTGCAGACCCTACAGCAACTTGAGGATTTGTTGCGTCGTCAGCTAGAAACACATGCAACTATGCAGGGTTTATGTAAATATATATTAATACCCATTAAATAATTTCCAAGCGATTAAGCGCTTTCCCCACGTGACCGTGACACCGACGCGATTCATAAAACAACCAAACCAACTTGACCCGTACACCCATAACAACTGCTTAAAACCAGGGGTCAACCTTACACTGGTTAATACATCAAGTGCCGCCTGGCAACATCACCTGTTTACCAACACGCTCTAAGAATAGCGTTTGGCATGAATGGAGAACTAAAAACAAGCAGGACGTTGGCATACGAACTTGTACTAATTACTTTCTTGCTGATGGGCGCGACTGTGTAATCGCTTAAGGCGACTTCCTGATTTGTCGGTGCCGAGGCGGTACGATATGAGAAAAGTGTCAAATGTCAGTGTCAGCTGTCAGTCGACTCGGTACCATTTTTTACTGCGCCCCTACATTTAAATGTGTGCTTCCTGACTGGCGTGGGATGCGCGGTAGCGGGACGATGCGAAGGCGGTACTGCTCCGCTTCTGCGCATGATATTACTACTGTGCAAACGTAATACTGACAGTATTATGTCAAGTACTGACAGTATTACGTCAGTAAGATTACGTCAAAGAACAAAATGTCACCTGCGATCCCGATTCCCGCCCCGCCAAGTCAGGAAGTCGCCTAAGTCAAAATGTGCGTTTCTAAAGATTACGTCAGCGCGACGCCTTCTGTTCGTTCGCGCTGCGCGCCGGAACGTACGGTAAGGCTGGTTTTCCACTAGAGCTATGCTACCCAGCTATGCTGCGAGGATGCGAAAGCTACGCTACGAAACTATGTGACCGTTTCCACTAATGCATTGCTACGTAACTGTGCGAGGAAGATGCGCAGCCGCGAGGTAGCTGTGCGAGGAAGATGCTCAGCTCGAGCTATGCGATGTATCGACAGGGGACGCAGGGAGTGGCAGCGCGGTGAGGGGTGAAGCGCTCACGCATCCGTAGCGTGCATCCGTAGCGCGCATCCGTAGCACACATCCATAGCACGCATCCATAGCACGCATCCGCAGCTCGCATCGTTCCATTAAAAAACATAGCATAGCTGAACCCTTTTCGACGAGAGCTATGCTATGAACAAAGGAATGTGAATTGGTGGATTTCAAACGCATCCATAGCAACGTAGCATTAGCATAGCTCTAGTGGAAAACCAGCCTAACAGGTTAGCGACGCCACACAGGCTGCGCGCCGCTAGCGGGATACGTCATACATTCCGGCGCGCAGCGAGCGTTACGCGGCGTGTCAGTTTCGTCGCGCACGCTGTGTGATCAGCCCTGTAGGTTTCCGTAGGTACACTAAGGGTCCGGAGCACTTCACGCGTCCGTCTGTCCGTCATCTGTTACACATGTTTTACAGGCAAACGGTAGGAGCTATTTTATTCAACATGTAATGCAAATTATTTCATTTTGAGCACTGTATCCTTTTAATAGATTTAGATAGAGACAGATTGTGACATATAAAAGTGCCCCTGTCATGTTTTTCTGTCTTGTTTGCCACCGATTTAGTACAAAATTGATCTACGTAATTGTGTGTTTTTCTATTTACAGATCTTTAAGAATACACCTACTAACCTACTTATTCTGTGCTCACTTGGAAAAGTCACTATTTGCGACGTTTCGGGCTACAATTGGCGTTCATCAGGCTCACTTGGCTACCGTGGCATATTTGCAGAATAAAAGTTTCGAATTTTAAAGAATATTCCCCCATTAAAAATGCACCTGACAAAATGGCCAGAACATTTGCCAAAACGAATGCACAAAAACAACATGTTTTCCATATCAAAGGCACATAATATATCTTTGCTTTTCTTCATATTTGTGTAATTGTGTGCTCATATATTGGTTTTGTAAATTACGACATCTATTTACCACTTCGCAAAAATGTTTTAATACAGTAGTTTAATATCAACGGGGGTGACACGCGAAGGAAAGTAAGCGCTTTGGGTAAGTATGTGTGCGTGCGCTGTCGGTACACGCGTCAATTGTTTGCGCGAGTGCGTAGCGCATGGAGCGGACGAATCGCGAGACGCGACGGTAACCCGATCGTAACCCGGCCTGTCAGCCTGGGCCTGTCATGGACGAGGTAACTGACCTCGGTGCGGGGGGTTCGTGTCCGTTCTGTATGTAATACTGTTATACTATTCTGTGCTGCAGCAGAATGTAGAAACATAACGATTTATTCTCAGATGTATGTCCCCTGATTCCGAATAATAATTAAGGGCCTATCGTGCGGGGTAAATTCTCAGCGCCTGTCAAATTTCAATTTTTTAAATAATTTACCCAATTAACCCACACATGCATTATTCACGCACACTACCTCATTTTGCTGGGTCGGGTCATTGACCCATGTTTATGTCAACTTATGACAATATAGATTTTGAATATTTAAAGGTTTCTTGGTGCATAAGAGAAGTGTAACAAAAATCGTCAAGTTCTGATCTGTAACCAAAACTCAAGTATTAGTTGTATCTGAAAATGTCTTGAATTTGGAATTTGTGGTAGTAAAATACTCAGTTCCTTGTTTATAAAATAAAACTTGTCAAACCCCTGTTTTGTAAAATGTATTTTGTTTTGCCCTTTCCTCACAGACTCATTTTTATACAACTTAAAACAGAGAAAGAATTTTCCTAATCGGTTCGTGCATGTTATGACTGTTTTATGTTTATGACTTAGGTACTTATTTTGAGAGTTTACTTGGTGATTTTCATGATACGAGTATATGTTGTACCTTAAATAGGTTATTTTAAGCAAAACTTTTCTTAAATTATTATTTTTTGTTTATCAGTTGGTTAACTCTAAAATGGACACTGATTTAATGCAAGTTTTAAGAGAAGAAGCGGTAGTTTTATTACAATATATATAATAACTACTGAAACTATTTATACGGCTAATCAACTTTGTATTTGAGGAACCAGTACCTTATCTTATAGGTAGTTCTTGTTATTCACGACCTCCCGTCGTAACCCAATCCGCAGAATTGCGCATAGAATAGTATGACATTCCCTGCGCATCGTCGTTATCGTGAATGACAAGCACTATAAAACCTAATGATATAATATCATCAAGAAAGTCATTGTAACAGTCTGCAATTGTGGAACTTGGCCGGACCACTACTGTATCAGCTCTGACAAATTAACTTTTATACACTTGTTATAAGGTCCATAATTGAAAGGAATAATTATCAGGATGCGTTTACATATTCTTCTAGTGTGAGCAATCGTGCCGTCGATGACACTTAACTGAACATCCGTGAACCTTATTGCAACGACATAAGGTTCAATAATGGTTAACATTGCGTCTATTTTCATCAATAATAAATAGCAATTATTATTATTTGCTATTCGTTTACTATAACGTAGAGACAATTATTGCGATGCGACATAAGTACTTACTTGTACAAAATCAAAGCAACGGGATTTCCAACGCATGAAAGCTTTAGATAGAAACTAGCGCAGTTTAATATTATAAGTAATTACTGCATATTTGTTTGTTAGACATCGTCATTGTCACCACATCCCCAATAACTACTTGGTTTATTATTTATAAATGAAACATAGGTTTATTATTTTCATTCTAGGTATAATTATATTATGACCAGGCGGCTTAGACACTACACAATTTAAATCCACATCACTCAAACTGGCGAAGAAACTCCGATATTCTTTCTTCTGCTTCCGCTGCAAGAGAGCACTCTAGATCTGTTTCTTGGTATAACGCTGATATTTTATAAACTTCTATTCAAAGCACCATAATAATTGTGCCTGTTTGTACAGATTCTGGGATATGTTTTGTTTATGCAGATTCTCCGATATACTTAGGTAATCATTGTTTGACGTGAAAGCGCCGTACATATACACATAAAATATAACATTAGATTCGTTAAATTATTGAAATATAAAAATACAATTTGTTTACAAATTTTAATTTGAAATATGATGAGTGACATAAATGTCATAACGTTCCGTTCTGGGTGGCCAATTTATAAAAAGTAAATTACTTTGAACTGAAATACATCGGTAACCTTTTTACGTTTAAAATGCCCTTTCGTAAAGGAAATCATTATAATTTAGTTGCATTAGTAAACATTGGGGACCAAAGATTGCATTTTTATGTTATAACGAATGGCTAATACTAAAAATTCCATGTTAAAAGAATCTTCAATAGCCACACGTCAACATTTATTTACCCTACTTCAATTAATGCAATCTTTGTGTGTGGTATACATTTTGTATTTGTATATGAGCAAGCTGTCAAAAAGCGTGTTTTTATGAGATGTCAAACTGAGAAAAGCAGCATACGTCTGCTCCCATTGAGGGCCGGAGCCCATCTGCCGGCAAGAAAACTACGGCGGCCGGTCAAATTTTCGGAATTTCCTTTGGATTGTTAAAAAAATCTCCACATTTTGCAAATGTTAAACACATACGACCTAGATAACATGAAGTTTTGTTACTATTCAAAAATTGAAGACCTTTCATAAAGTATTAACGTTGTAGTTTGCGTTTATTTCCTTTAGTAGAGCTAACTTTGGATTGAATTTTTATGAAGAAAACTATAAGTAATTGTGCTTCTGAAACACATGACGTGTAGAGTGTATCCTTAAATATCATATATTGGAATTACAGAATTCAAGCTTTAGTAATAATAATACAGCAAGTGATCCAACCATCGCAATTATTCAGATATTTGCTCGGTGCAGTCTTAAGACATTTACAGACAACGTACGGTCAACCAATTTGATTTCTGGGCCACTTCGTACCTTGTCACAGTGACATTGATATAAGATCTCTAGCGGCTTTCATATTGATTTTCACTGTGACAAGGTACGAAGTGGCCTAGAAATCAAATTGGTTGGCTGTACATTTGTACAAACATTTCTCGATCACAATTTTACGCATGATTGCGCAAGTCATGGGGGTTCTTTAACAAGTGTATGTATACATTTTAAAGGGTCGGCAACGCGCATGTTTTAAACCCCGGAGTTGCAGGTGTCCATTGGCTGCGGTGACCGCTTGCCATCAGGCGGGCCGTCCGGTTGTTTGCAACCGATTTAGTACAATAATTTATCTACTCAATTGTGTGTTCTTCTTTACAGATCTTTAAGGTGGGACGCTTTCCATACATTCCCCCTTTCCTAGAATAAACTTGTATAAACTAAAATAATTTGAAAAAAATTGATGTCACGTGAGTATTCTAGGAAAGGAGGCATTTCGCGCAAATGTAAAGCCAATTTATGAAAGTTATAGAAACACGAATTTCATTCCTTTTTTACTCATTAAAGCACTTTTTAAAGATGCGAGAGATGATGTCATCTTGGGATTGACCCCCCTCCCCTCCTACGTCATGCTACCATCATCCAATGTTATGACCCCCCCCCCCCAAATTTGAAATGACGTAATTTATGAATAGCCCCAAAGTCACTATTTGCGACGTTTCGGGCTACAATTGGCGTTCATCAGGCTCACTTGGCTACCGTGGCATATTGACACTATCGTAATGGAAAAAAAAAGCAGTTTTTCGAAAAGCACGCTTTCGTGCTACTAATCACGTAGCTTCCATACACCCACTTGGTCCAAAATGACATGCTAGCGACAAAAAACCGTCCGTCGACCTTGCGACGTTCGAATGTCAGTGTCATTGCCAAACAGGTATTCAAGCTAATAGAAACGACGTCTGAACAGATTTACATTATTCGGCATTTAGCAGAAAAACAGAATTGCAAATTCTTGAAGTGAAAACTGCTTTAGCGCTTTTTGTGATCGGGAAAAATGTTTAAACTAAGGTCTCAATATAGTGGACGGAAGTACGCCTAGGACGCTCTACGACCAGCAAGTTGACCCGAGACGGACACGTAAGGTCTCAATATAGTGGACGGAAGTACGTCTAGGACGCTCTACGACCAGCAAGTTGACCCGAGACGGACACGTAAGGTCTCAATATAGTGGACGGAAGTACGCCTAGGACGCTCTACGACCAGCAAGTTGACCCGAGACGGACACGTAAGGTCTCAATATAGTGGACGGAAGTACGTCTAGGACGCTCTACGACCAGCAAGTTGACCCGAGACGGACACGTAAGGTCTCAATATAGTGGACGGAAGTACGCCTAGGACGCTCTACGACCAGCAAGTTGACCCGAGACGGACACGTAAGGTCTCAATATAGTGGACGGAAGTACGTCTAGGACGCTCTACGACCAGCAAGTTGACCCGAGACGGACACGTAAGGTCTCAATATAGTGGACGGAAGTACGCCTAGGACGCTCTACGACCAGCAAGTTGACCCGTGACGGACACGTAAGGTCTCAATATAGTGGACGGAAGTACGCCTAGGACGCTCTACGACCAGCAAGTTGACCCGTGACGGACACGTAAGGTCTCAATATAGTGGACGGAAGTACGCCTAGGACGCTCTACGACCAGCAAGTTGACCCGTGACGGACACGTAAGGTCTCAATATAGTGGACGGAAGTACGCCTAGGACGCTCTACGACCAGCAAGTTGACCCGTGACGGACACGTAAGGTCTCAATATAGTGGACGGAAGTACGTCTAGGACGCTCTACGACCAGCAAGTTGACCCGAGACGGACACGTAAGGTCTCAATATAGTGGACGGAAGTACGTCTAGGACGCTCTACGACCAGCAAGTTGACCCGAGACGGACACGTAAGGTCTCAATATAGTGGACGGAAGTACGTCTAGGACGCTCTACGACCAGCAAGTTGACCCGAGACGAACACGTAAGGTCTCAATATAGTGGACGGAAGTACGCCTAGGACGCTCTACGACCAGCAAGTTAACCCGAGACGGACACGTAAGGTCTCAATATAGTGGACGGAAGTACGCCTAGGACGCTCTACGACCAGCTAAGTTGACCCTTCCTAATATCGTATGACAAGTTTTAATACAAATCAGCACTAACAAACAAATGATTTTATCCTCCTCTCTTTGTACCGCGCGGGGAAAATGTATGCCTGCGCCTGCTCTTTCGTGTAGTAGGCGGCGCAGGGCGCTTGCGCGAATGTGCGTAATGTGGTTTTCACTTCTGCCGGCACTCCCGTGGCCTGTAAAGACAGGCAGGGGCAGGGCGCAATAAAGCGATAGGACTGATAGGAGTGCGCGGTTAGAGAAAATCCAAAGGTATTGCAAATGTAATAAAACAGTACATGCGAAAATTCTTGGAAAACATCCAAATGCGACCTGTTTATCCTGTTGAAAAGATTTTTAAATACATAAAGATGAAAAACTAAAGTCACCGACATACTCACTCGCATTGATCATCTGAAATGGGGATGGACTGGACATATGCTACGTTGCATAGAAAATAAATGGAGTCAACAGGTTACTCTGTGGTACCCTAGAGATGGCACCAGAAGGCAGGGACGTCCATTAAAGAGATGGGAAGACGATATCAGGCTAACCTTGGGACCACGTTGGACAAGAGTTGCATGGGACAGAACCCAGTGGAGACAACTGGAGGAGGCCTATGCCTTACGGCACACTGAATTGCGTGACATTTGGTGAAACAAAGAAAAGAAGAAAAAACAATACCATTCAACTCAAACACCACCAATTCAGATCTAAAGGCTAATATTATTATTATTATAAAGATGAAAAAGAGGATGCAGATTGATTGTGACATTATTATTATTAGTCATATTTTCCTACAAACTTCATACCAACCGAGCGTTTCTGAACTTTTATAAAAAGTTTCTCAACTGTATCGGTAACATACAGTATTGTTTATGTTCAGTAGGTACCCTTACCGGTATCCCCTCATTTCCTATAAAATTAATGGCTATAACTACACATACTCTAAATTCATTTGCTATATTCATTCACCAGCTATAAATTCAAATTCTATATTAGTTGCTTGTTATAATGTTCATTTACTATAAATGTTAAATAGTCTAAACTCATTATACATAAATTTCATATTCTATAATTATCTTTTACTCTAATATTAACCTGTTATAAATTCAAATTCTATAATAGTTGCTTGCTATAATGTTAATTTGTTATAAATGTTAAATAGTCTAAACTCATTATATATAAATTTCATATTCTATAATTATCTTTTACTCTAATATTCACCTGTTATAAATTCAAATTCTATAATAATTGCTTGCTATAATGTTAATTTGTTATAAATGTTAGATAGTCTAAGCTTCACGGGGGGTACCGTCGACACGCTGGCGCGTCATCAGACTGTCAAATGTGTACACGTCTGTTAAATAGGCGCTGTTAAAGTTTGGTTAGGTTAGGGTTCACTTGCATTCCTCAGAGCGGAATAGGCACCCCGCGTGAGCGGGGTGCCGTCGACACGCTGGCGCGTCATCTGACTTTCAAATGTGGACACATCTGTTAAATAGGTACTTTTAAAGTTCGGTTAGGTTAGGGTTAGGGTTCACTTGCATCCTTCAGAGTAGAATAGGCACCCCGCATGAGCGGAGTGCCGTCGACACGCTGGCGCGTCATCAGACTGTCAAATGTGTACACGTCTGTTAAATAGGTGCTGTTAAAGTTCGGTTAGGTTAGGGTTCACCTGCATCCCTCAGAGCGGAATAGGCACCCCGCGTGAGCGGGGTGCCGTCGACACGCTGGCGCGTCATCTGATTTCAAATGTGTACACATTTGTTAAATAGGTACTGTTACGGTTCGGTTAGGTTAGGGTTCACTTGCATCCCTCAGAGCGGAAAAGGCACCCCGCGTGAGCGGGGTGCCGTCGACACGCTGGCGCGTCATCTGACTTTCAAATGTGTACACATCTGTTTAATAGGTACTGTTAAAGTTCGGTTAGGTTAGGGTTCACTTGCATCCCTCAGAGCGGAATAGGCACCCCGCGTGAGCGGGGTGCCGTCGACACGCTGGCGCGTCATCTGATTTCAAATGTGTACACATCTGTTAAATAGGTACTGTTACGGTTCGGTTACGTTAGGGTTAACTTGCATCCCTCAGAGCGGAATAGGCACCCCGCGTGAGCGGGGTGCCGTCGACGGGCTGGCGCGTCATCAGACTTTAAAATTTGACACGTCTGTTAAATAGGACTAATAATCATTATAACTTTTAACTGTTCTACCTATATTATATTGAGGTCAAACAAATATTATTTATAGTTAATAAACAATATATCAACTGACTTTCTAGATTCTGAATGTTATATACAATGATAATTATAGACAATGAATGATATATCAACTGAGTTTCTAGATTTTGAATGTTATATACAATGATGATTATAGACAATAAATAATATATCAACCGATTTTCTAGATTTTGAATGTTATACACAATGATGATTATAGGCAATGAATGATATATCAACTGAATTTCTAGATTTTGAATATTATATTTAATGGGTTTTAAAGATTTTGGAATTATACCATTTGATTGTTATACAAAATGACATTTATAGTAAATGAATCATTATACTAAATGATTTTATAGAATTCGTAGTTATAGATCATGATTTTATAACTATTGATTTTATAGGAAATAAGGTAGACCCACCCTTACCATAAGTTTGCAATGTTTGCATTATCGTACTCGCTAGCGACTGCGTAAACGATTTAGTATGCCGATTCTTAGTTCTATTGCGTAACCGCCAGAGGCGCTGTACTTTTGTCCATATCGTTTACGTTTACTAGCAAGTACGGTAATGCAAACATTGCAAACTCATGGTAAGGGTACAAGGAAGGCTGATTAAAACTCCTTCATAATACGAAAATAATATAAAATTTTGGACTTTCTTAAAAAATAGTCAAGCAGCCAATTCATTCACGGCGATTGTCGTGACAAATTGGCACGTACAACGCTTAACAGGCGTTATCCGTCAGTTGTATAATACCACGAATATAGCCTTAAATGGAAAGCAAGCCACAATAGTCCCCTATCCTGTTTCTTTACCGTTCAGTGCCGACGAACGGTGCCGGTAACCGTGTTGCGAAGTTCACACGGAACCTCTGTACTGCTAGGGTACAGTCAATCACAAAAAGATGACTTTTCTATTTATTGAATGGCATTTATTTCGAACCGTGAGAGTCTTAGAGAAGACAGTACGGTTGCCAGCGCGGTTGCGGGTTGCGGTTGTACAGGTGCGGTTACTTTGATGCAACCTGACGACTTAAAAGATTTCAAGTATAAGCACAGAATAGTATAATAGTATTACATACAGAACGGACACGAACCCCCCGCACGGAGGTCAGTTACCTCGTCCCTGAGAGACCAGCCTGGAGTCCGCGCCACGCGCTACGCATCCGCGCAAACAATTGACGCGTGTACCGACAGCGCACGCACACATACTTACCCACAGCGCTTACGTTCTTTTGCGCGTCACAGGTGTGCTCCGAGGGTGTGCAAGGTTAGCAGAAGGAACTAGAAGGCTAGGCCCTAGCGTTCTAAACTATATTTCTGGTTACGTCTTTGTATGTTATTGCCGAGTTAAAGATTTGTTCACGGCGCGAGCGCAACGAAAGCGATACGCCACGCAACGCTCGCTGCGCGCCGGAATGTATGATGTGTGGCGTCGCTAACCTGTTACCGTACGTTCCAACGCGCAGCGGTCACGTACACTGTGTGACCAAGCCTTAACAATTGCATTTTATTAATATATCAAATGGGACGACCTTTTCATCAAGACCTGCAATTGCTATTAATTCACACTTGCCGCTGATAGCTTGAAGGTCGACGTTATATGACTATTAAGAGGGCATAGATGGCATTGCAAAAGTCCCTCTCTACCGAAGCTCAGCGCGTGTTTTTCGTAAAATATTGATGTTTATTCTAAACGTGTATATTTATAAGGATAGTATTTTTTATCAGGTTTGAAAACTTATCATTTTACAACTATTAAACCAAAAATCATTGTTAAAGATGGGATTGTTTTAAAGATACAACCAAAAACATATAAAAAGGGTTATGTTTGAACAATAAAAGTATCGAGAAAATTTTTGCAAATCGTGTTTTCACTTTTAACAGATTGGAGGAAAATAGTTCAAGATGAATATACTGAAAGGACTGATATTTAATCACTATAGATGTTGAGATGAGATCTAGGTCGATAAACATTGGCAAAAGTGCATATGTGGACTCTTAAGGAATTACGTCCAGTTTCGATAGGAAAACTAAGGTACTATTAGCACAGAATATCTCAATCTCTCAATATATTTATCTCTCTAAATACTATGCTGCGAGCGCTATAGCAAGCGGGAAGCACTGTTGTGAGTTTTCCAGCTATCAGCTGTGTCAACTAGCTTGAACAATGAAAATGAAGCTTTCGTAATTCAAATTCAAGTTATTTTATTCATAAAAACCGGCCAAGTGCGTGTCGGGCCACGCGCAAGGTAGGGTTCCGTAGTCGTCTACCCGTTACATTATATGGACTAAAAAGTTCGCAAACTTATATTTACTATGTTTTTGACAGAATTAACAACATTATCTAAGGTATCAATGGAAATTGTACGAAAGTTTGCTTTTGCAAAGTACATTTCTGAAGTTCGACTATTACTCGTTAACTAGTAATGTCTACTTAGCTGTGATAGTTTTCCTTTTAAATTCATCGTATATACTACTACCATGATTTTTTTCACATGCCTAGTAGCCACCGTTTAGCTGGCAGGGGGGGGGGGGACACTTGACCATAGCTAAAATTATCACTTCAAAGCTTAATATCACGCTAACCAATTCTTTAATCAAAAAATGCTTTTAGAAGCCTAATTATATTTTTAAAAGAGCTATCCAACGATACCCCACACGATGGGGTTTGGCAGAAAAAAAAATTGCACCACCACTTTACATGTAGGGGAGGTACCCTAAAAAAAATTTTTTTTAAAGATTTTATTCTACCGTTTTGTCGGCGTCATTGATATGTATACTCATGCCAAATTTCAGCTTTCTAGCACTGACGGTTACTGAGAAAAACGGGGGTCGGACGGACGGACGGACGGACGGACGGACGGACGGACATGGCGAAACTATAAGGGTTCCTTGTTTATTACGGAACCCTAAAAATGATACCTACATTATGTTTGAACATTACGTTACATTTTATTACGTTATTTTTACATTACGTTAAATAATAAAAATGTAATTTTGTGACTACAATTATTTCAACAATAAAATAAAATGCATGTGCCTATGTCCTATTTGGTGGTAGTACTCTGCAAGTCACATTTCGCAATTTCCCTATTATTTTGTGACTGACTCATTTTTTTTCTTTTTTTTCAGCTTTTTTTTTTTTTAATTGCGTAGCCATGGGGGTGTATAAAACGTAAACAATCACTATAGCAGCCAAATTTTTTTTAACCTGACTGACTGACGGCCCCAATAAAGCGATGGGAGTGAAGGGTTGGAGAGTGGCCTAGGGAAAATCAAGAGGAAACCTCCGACACGACCACGCGGGCGGTTTAAACACTGGAATACTAGAGTTTGCGCTCCAGTGAGATTGGTTGAGCGGCTTCAACGGAATCTAAGGTGTCAGTGCGATGTGCGATCGAGCCACTGGGAGGTTTGTCACTGGTTCACTAAACCTAGCCTAGCTCAGAAGATTCCAGCAAGAAACTAAGGAAGGCCCGACTTGGGTCGGACTGACTCTACCCGGTATGCGGCGGTACCGGGACGAATAGGGACCATAAGTGTCTGTGTTGTCGCGATCGCGCGGCGGATATCAGCCACTAGTAATTTATTACGAATAGGTAATCTTTCTAGCGTGAAAATTGGCACGCCGTGACTGCGTGCGCGAGTCTGAGCACACGTCTATTTGTTGCCAAATGGCTAGATATTAGCGCATATATGTACGGTCTAGACTAGACAACAGGTTGATTGCCTGGCAATATACACGTCTAAATTGGCTGAATTTACTTTTGTCTGACAGTAAGGCTGATTTTCCACTAGAGCTATGCTATGCTACGTTGCTATGGATACGTTTGAAATCCACCAATCACATTCCTTTATTCACATTTTTATCTCTGGTGGAAATGGGTTCAGCTAAGCTATGTTTTTTATATGGAAAGAAGGGAGCTGAGGATGCGTGCTATCGAGGCGTGCTGTGGATTCGTGTTACGGATGCGCGCTACGGATGCGCGCCACGGATGCGTAAGCGCTTCCGTCACCGCGCTGCCGCTCCCCGCGCCCGCTGTCGATACATCGCATAGCTCGAGCTGCGCATCTTCCTCGCACAGCTACATAGCGTAGCTTAATGAAAACGGTCGCATAAGCTCGTAGCGCATCCTCGCAGGCCTCGCAGCATAGCTGCATATTAGCTCTAGTGGAAAACCAGCCTAAGGCGCGCGGTTGTTTTATGGAATGTATTTTCCATACTACCGGCTATATTACTGATATTTAACATTTAATTTTTGTACTCAATTAGAGATCCTAAATACTTATAGACAAATTAGCTGGATTTCCTTTGATAAAATGATTGGCTTAATGAATATAGCTAAATATTTACGTACTACGCGCAGAGCTTGCGTAGAGAGCGGGATGGTTAATAGTAAACTCACGCGTGTTAGAGCGGGACGTTTGCGTTGGGGATACCTCCTCTTAAGAGGGCAAGCTCTCTCCATACAAACTTTGTGCAGGATTTACTTCGTTTGTGTTTGCATTAAAGTTATGATTTTTGGTTAGTATGCTTATTTTTCTGATAGCTATTTCGTGATGTAATTTTATTATTATCTCTTTATTCATTTTCTTTCTCTTTATTCATTATTATTAATTTTTAATATTTTAATTTTGATTTTTTTTGAAATATTAGAAAAAATTTCACATCACGATTTTCGCATATCTAATATTTACAACCAAAAAAAAAATTATATTTGTTAGTGCCAAAACCGACGAATAAAACGTGCACAAAGTTTGTATGGGGAAGGCTTTGCCCTACCCTGCGCCTTAAATAATAAATGTATAATTGTGTAGTACAGCTAATTCATCTATACTTAGAATTAACTACCTATTATTCTAGTTTTTATACAGACATTCGCTTACGATGGAACAAGTTTTTACGAGACTGCTGAACAATTAGTTGTTAATAGTATAATTGTTTGTTTTTATGGTACTCATTGTGTGGACTTAGCGCTCGCAAGGAGTCATCATAATAGGGAACATGCATTAATCCATTGATCTAGTCTATCAAACCAAAGTAAAGATACCAAACACGGGAAAGCTAAAATATGCACAAATAATTTAATTAATTAAAATCAAGAACCAACATTTTAACATCATTATAGTTTTTTGACAGAACTCGAGTGAAAAGTCACACAAAAACACTCGAACACATTTCATTTATATGTAAATTTCTCATATCTAAAGGACACAATTTGACACAAACACACGGGGTGAAATTTTTCATAAAAAATATATTTTTGTTCTTTTCCAAAATGGATCTAGTTATCTACTGTGAAAATTTCAGGATAACTAACGATCCAGGACTACTAAATTTATCCAGGGTAACTAAGAAGAATCCACTTAGCTTACTCATGATGACACGCTTGCTTACGTTTATATTAAACAAAAATTATTTATTACAACGAAGTACTCAAATCTAGAGTTATCTACAATGATTGTACAAAAATACTTAGATTTCTTTTTTTTCTTTACACTTTTACAGCATTATGGTCGCGCGTTCTAGAAATGCGCGCGGACCTAACGGCGACATCTAACGGGGAATTGGGTAAACTGCTAGAGCCGAGGTTTTTTTTTTATTGACCCAGTGTAACTATGTATGGTCTTCAGCTTCGATAAAAAAGCAGTCGTATGTCCAGATTTCCGGTTGCTCTCCTCTACAGGTCCTCATTTCTTAATTGATTCTCGTAAAATTTTTTAAGCAGGTTCGATATTATATATAAGAGAATTTTTTTCGAGATGGTTTTTGGAAATTTATCGTCTACCAGTCCCTGGGATCCCAGGGGCCTGTACCACAAAACTTTACAAGCATACAATTCAACAAATTTGTCAACTTTTTCTATGGAAAATTGTACAATTTTGTCGAATTGTAGACTTGTAAAGTTTTGTGGTATAGGGGCCAGGGCAGATAACAAAAGAATGGCATTGTATATTTTTTTTTTCGCCGGGAGAGGACGGCTTTGACAAAATTTTTTTTTTTTCGAAGTAGAATAAAAAACTCGCGTGGTTTTACATCTCACAGAGCTACTAGTTTAGTTAAGAGGGGTTTTGTTTATAGCCAGCTTTTTAACTGTAACTGGATAACGGTTCTCTCGGTATCTCTCGAAGTTTGAATTTTTAAGAATTCAGATTCTTATACACGAATATTCATTCTTCGAATAATATTTCCGATAACCTTTATTTTGCGCAACCATACTCTTAAATGTAGAAGAAGATGTAAAAGTAATTAAACTTCTTAGAAATGATCAAGGAAAATATAAACTCAAACTTTGATCTTTAAAAAAAATATGTTAAGTCCTGAATGACACAGGTGCTGAGCAAAAATTTGTAGCTTGCGTCACAAATGACGGACCGAAGACCACCTTTTTTGCCACTATATAGCACTATATTTGCACTATGCACTATAGCGTAGCGGCATACAGCCATTAGCCATACGATCAGAGGGCATGCGAACTATAATGAATTATGTATCTCCGTCTCTGTCGCACTTACTATTTCGAGCGAGGGATATCGTGAGTTTGAGATAGTTTGCGAGATTAACCCAAAAGATTTTTTTTTTCAAAATGAATAAGTTTTGCATTTAGTTGCAATTGCTTTCCTGGGGGCCGATTTTTGAGTGTCGAACGCTCGACTTTTCACTCGAGATCTGTCAAAAAACTATGAAGTTTTGACAGATGTCGAGTGAAAAGTAGAGCGTTCGACACTCAAAAATCGGCCCCCTGATGTTATTCTGAAAAAATTACAATTCAGAGGATCCTTTATAATTATAAATTGCATCTTGTTATTAAGTATATGAACAATTAAGATTTGTTATTCTTAATTTATTTATTATTACTCTTTTATCCAATTTGTCTAAAAAAAAACAATCAAACCTACGGTCAACCTGTCTGATCTCTGGGCCACTTCGTACCTTGTCACAATGAAAATCTATATGGGCCACTTCGTACCTTGTCGCAATGAAAATTTATATGAAAGCCGCTAGAGATTAATATCACTGTGTATCAAAGTAAGCAATGGCCCAGAAATCAAATTGGTTGACTGTAATTTCAAACCGTGACACATCGAAAAGCCATAAGCTCACGATCTTGACTCGCTTAATAAGTAGGTTAAAGGCCCTAGCTTTTATATCAATTTATTGTCCCCTTGTACTAGAAACAACCGCTCAGAGTAAAATGGACGCATTAACTACGCACACAATAATAAATGCGAAAGTACCGTCTTTTTGATTGTTAGTGTTTCACACTTATAACAATGGACCAATTTTGGGTGAGGACCAACAATGGACCAATTTAGGGTCAGGACCGACAATGGACCAATTTTGGGTGAGGACCAACAATGGACCAATTTTGGGTGAGGACCAACAATTAACCAATTTTGGGTGATGACCAACAACAGACCCATTTTGGGATGAATACATTTTCGCCGCACGGTAGAAAGAGAGGAGGATAAAATGATTTGTTTGTTAGTACTTATTTGTATTAAAACAGGTCATACGATATTAGGAAGGGTCAACTAAGCTGGTCGTAGAGCGTCCTAGGCGTACTTCCGTCCACTATATTGAGACCTCCTTATGAATCTGTCGCGAGTTTAAACATTTTTCCCCATCACAAAAAGTGCTCAGCCCCACTAAAGATGTTTTCACTTCAAAAATTTGAAAAAGTCGCTCATGCGTGCCTAGGGTTACTCTACTCTGCCAAATACGTAGTGCCTCAGTGGCGCCACGCCGTCGTGTCACCGCGCTAATTGTTCTGTTTTCGTGCGTACGCGATGTCAATGAAACCGTTATTCCATTTATACCAAAGATCACCCAAGGACGTTCTCGAACTTTCCAAATAGATTGTAAGTTTGTAGTAATTCCGCGACAGTGTGGAGGCGGATCTGCGGCAGCTTCAGGTCGAAGACTGGCAGGAGGCTGCGCAGGATCGGGAAAGGTGGCGTGCTCTCGTTTCGGAGGCCAAGATCCTCTTTGGGTCGCTGCGCCGCTAAAGTAAGTAAGTAATTCCGCGTTTTACGAGTTGTATAAAAAATTAATATGAATAAAATTAACTTTATTCTGTAAGTAGGCCGCAATGGCACTTTTACAAGTCAAACCCTACTAGCGTTTCACAGAGGCCACTGCCGAGATGTGTATTTAAATTAAAAAAATTTTATTGTCCATGAGTAAACATAACATAAACAACTTATTTACGCAATAGGGGGAAGGCACCTATTGCCGGACACTTGTGATATCTCGTCTCGGTAATTCTTAATGATTACTAAGCAATAATGGATGAAAAAAATGCGACGGACTCCATTGCACCCCTTTTATCAAATATTAGATAGGACCCATTACAATTTATTGGAAATATTACGAATGTCCGGCGATACGTGCTGTCTGGCTTTACGGAACTTCCCCCTATATGTATACTTTTAATAAAAGTGACTAAATATCAGTGGCGGAGCGTCCATACAACTCGATTCCCACCGGCTTACCTAATTTTCCTAAGAATATTTTTGACGCGCCGCCACTGCTAAATATTAAAACATCTCCACGGCAACAAGCTACAAGGAAAACTTGATTGATCCACCGAAATTGAGGTAATTTATGCGTAATATTCCCACTCAGTGGTCTAATAGTTGGCTCAATCACCAAACCGCGGCAAATGTCATTAGTGCAGATGTAATTAGCGTAATTAGTGACGCACTGTTTCGGTTACGGGTTACGGTGAGCACCCACGAGAGATGTGGCGCGAAAACGTGTTTTCAATCTTTCCGCCAGCTGTCAAGAACTTCTTAGACATACCCGGCATTTACTGCACATCGACCTTTGGAAAGAAACACTGCTAATTTCGGCTTCATAGTGCGTAGGTACCCTCACACGTCCTATGTGACGTTTGTCAGAAGCTATGAATATAAGTACAGTACTTAGAATCCGGATACAGCGACCATCAAGGGACCGGCGATATTACGTCGCACTAACAGGACGTCGTACAAAACGGACTGAGTTTCTTTGAAAATGTTTGGTATGAATCCTAACGTCAGCGATTTAGCAGTTGTTAAGCGGTCAAATGTTATAAGCGGCGTCGTTATAAGTGGATTCTACTGTAGTTTAGTTAGTTGGTTTTACTATAATGTAAACTCATTCAATAATATGAATACGTTTCCTTCTCGTCAGTGTAATGTTCCAGCATAAAACGTAATATCAATTACATTGCTGATTATTATATACTATGATGATTATTGTACCTTTTTAGGGTTCCGTAGTAAACAAGGAACCCTTATAGTTTCGCCATGTCCGTCCGTCCGTCCGTCCGTCCGTCCGTCCGTCCGACCCCCGGTAACCGTTAGTACTAGAAAGCTGTAATTTGGCATGAGTATACATATCAATGACGCCGACAAAACGGTAGAATAAAATCTTTAAAAAAAATTTTTTTTAGTTTACCTCCCCTACATGTAAAGTGGTGGTGCAAAAATTTTTTCTGCCAAACCCCATCGTGTGGGGTATCGTTGGATAGCTCTTTTAAAAATATTATAAGGTTTCTAAAAGCATTTTTTGATTAAATAATTGGTTAGCGTGATATTAAGCTTTGAAGTGATAATTTTTGCTATGGTCAAGTGCCCCCCCCCCCCCCCCCCCCCTGCCAGCTAAACGGTGGCTACTAGGCATGTGAAAAAAATCATGGTGGTAGTATATACGATGAATTTAAAAGGAAAACTATCACAGCTCAGTAGACATTACTAGTTAACGAGTAATAGTCGAACTTCAGAAATGTACTTTGCAATAGCAAACTTTCGTACAATTTCCATTGATACCTTAGATAATGTTGTTAATTCTTTCAAAAACATAGTAAATATATGTTTTCGAACTTTTTAGTCCATATAATGTAACGGGTGGACGACTACGGAACCCTACCTTGCGCGTGGCCCGACACGCACTTGGCCGGTTTTTATTTTTATTGTGACGCTTAGAGACCTTATACATATCCAAAAAAATCTGGATTGTTATTTGCTTAATCTTATTTATGATATGTAATTAGTTTTATTTAGAACATTACAAATATTTTCTGTTGATACAGATAGATTTTGACTTGTAAAAGTGACCTTGAGGCCTATTTGCAGTATGTTTCGAATTTTGAATTGCTAAGCTCTATTAATTATTACGATTACGGTCAGCAAAAAAAAACTACAATAACGGTTGAAACATGGACGAACCTACGTATTTACGGGTACTTATTTACTATATGATAATTCAAAAGTTGCTTACCAACTTCCTGCCATTTCACTCCCATAGTGGATCCTATCCGGGATAGTGTCATATGGTCTTTCTCTATGAGATCTATGATCTATCGGTTAACACGTTCAATCAATCATCAATCAAATACTCTTTATTGCACACCTCAAGAAGATCATAGTACAGAAACATTAGGCTTAAAGTAGAGGTAAACAACAGGCGGTCTTATCGCTAAAGAGCGATCTCTTCCAGACAACCTTTGGGTAGCGGAAATAATGCAACACGTTAAATTGTAACTGAGTAGGTGGCAAACCGATATACATGGATTTTTTGGAAATACCAGGAGAGTGTACTAATCAAAAATAAATTATAATAAACGTACATACATACAATAAATATAAAATAAACATACATACACTTTTACATAAATACAATACAATATCAGCCAAATAGATATCAATAGGATAGGACCAACAACCGTGTATTAAGGGAGAGACAAATAATAGTCTCTAAGCAGAGTTTTAAAAGCAATATGAGTTTTAGCACGCCTTACGTCCAGTGGTAAGCTGTTCCAAAGTCGAGTAGCCTTGAACGTAAAAGAAAGGTTATAAAATTTTGAAGTGGATGTCGGTACTGTAAGTAATAAATTATTAGCGGATCTAACTGAACGAAAATAGCTAAAACGCTCTTTGGGGTTCTCTATCCGGGTGCCCCCAATGTGGGGTTATGCACCTTTTTCCAGGGGTCCTTGCTTCCACTATGGAGTTTATCCACAGTCTAACTGTCAGTGGGACTTATGTCATTGTCAGCTCGTTTTGTATGAGGACAGTGAACGTTATAAATCGTGAAAAGGTAAGTTGGCCCGGCAATGAACAATGCTGCCTTCAAGAAATCTACGTTTGGGTTTAATCGGTACGTCAAGCACACGTCAATATGCTCCTCAATGTATCAAAGTTTGTAATAACCATTCCTTCTACATAGAGTTCAAATAAATGTCAAAACGATTGATGCTTCGCCGCAACGGTCAATATCGCACCGGTCAAACTCCATCAATCCAAACTAGCATCAATATCCTTCAAGCACGTAAATGACATTGACAATGGCTTCAAACGCGCCGGCAACGATCAATATTCATTGACGAGTAGGTACTATAGTATTGACGATTGACATTGATCGTTGCCGGGCCACCTAACTCTCAGGCAGTCACTTTCATAATTACATGCTGCGCTCGCGGCTTTGTCCGCGTGAGACTCAGTCTGTGCCAATGCGATATTAAACAACAGTAAGTACCTAAAAAAATACATTACCTACCAGTAAACGAACCCGTAGAAAGCAAAACGAAGTCTCGCCTCTCCACAGCCCAATCCGTACAATAAATAGTGCATAGCTTAATATCATAATATAAGATTCGCTGTGGAGAGGCGCGTCATCGTGGATGACACGACACGATGAACTATACTGAACGATATGAATAATATAGAACTATATACATACATAATATATAGGAGTTCATAATGAAGGTTACCGCTCTAGACTCTCTAGACTCCCACTCGTCGCGTCGGTGTCGGCAATGAAAAGGTAAGGAGAAAATGGTGCATACATAAAAATAAATAACAAGCAGATTGAGAATTGATATCCTCTTTTTTTAAATCGATTTTTAAAAGCCGAAAATCCTTGACAAAGTTTATAAATTAATTTTGTATTAAGCAGTAACGCTGGTAACGCAAACTAAGGCGTTAAGCTAAGGCGTCCCTTAAGGCGTTGTATAATTGAAGGAAGGACGAATTTCTAGCCGGGTAGTAATCGCACCTATAGCTCAGTTGGCTAGAGCGACTGTCCGCGAGTGCCGGGGTGTCGCAGGTTCGAATCTTGCTCAGTGCCTAAGTTTTTCAATTTTTCCTTTATTTCTAAATTTAAAGTTTGTAAATATATTGTTCTACATTGTCACAAATCATAACATCGTGACATTTCCACATGACGCTGACAATCAATATTTTTTTTAATATCCGGAAAATCCCTGACGTGGAATAAGTTGGTAACCTTATATATTATACTCCGTTTTTTAAGCTTAGAATTTTAACGGTCATTTTTGCCTACAATTCGTCGCTACCCTAAATACATGAGAGGATAATATTGTGCTAATCTCATTTATTTCAGTAGCTTCAAGATTGTTTTCTCTGAAATCGCATGACGACATCGACAATCGCACGATTTTTCTAATATGAAAAACAAATAAGTATAGTGCGCGCCATCCACGAAGGCGCGCCCCTCCACAGCCCTTGGGCTGTGGAAGGGCGCGCATTCCATTCAGGTACCATTGCACAAAATATCTACAGGTATTAAGATCCTGTCCAATGTGTTTACTGCCGTATCATATTAGTTAAGTTCATCTCTTGTATACAGTCATGGCAAATTAATTTTCTTTGTTAGTTGTACCTTGTACCTCAAGCTTAAAAGTTAGTCATAGACTAAAGTTTTTAATTCTAGAAACTCGCGTAAGTTAAATAAAATCCAAACCATTCTTATTATTTTGTAAAACAGACTAGAAGGTACATACCTATATTGCTAATGTGACTCAAGGTAAGGTGTAGAACAAACCAACAAACGACATTAACTTTTTTAAACTTGTTGGCAGAAGATAATTGAGGTCGGCGAGTCAATTAAAAAAAAACAATCACATTAGCAGAACAAGAACATCCCAACAAGCTTAGGCTTTAAGTAGGTACTCACCGCCTGGAAAAAGCTGGAATGCTAACACCAAAACAAAATATCCTCTCAACATTTTCCCTTCAATATTTGGTACACACTAACGAATTTAATAAAAAACTTTCGCATTGTGTAGTCGTTAAAGTATTAAGCAAAACACTGACACTTGAATCCCACAGGACACTTTAAAACTGTTTTCGTTCAAAGAACAAGATTTAACTGTACCAATGAGAGTTTAGTTCATTGTGCGAAATTGTTTGTATCATTTTGGCACAAACTGTTACGTTCACGCGTGGCAACGCGGCGAAGCAAACTGAAATTGAATTGACTCGAACCGCGATCGTGAGCGAGTTCATTTCATTGAGTTGACAAGAGCTGACACAACACAGCCCAGCAATGGCGGGCGTTTTCCACAGATACAAATACAACTATCTACAAGAAACTAGACTGATTGGAGATGGATTGGAGGTTGTCATGGATGGCGCCTTCTTTCTACAAACTATAAACGGCTTATAAATGCTGTTTTACGAGATGCCGTAACGTTGTTTTCTATTAGGATTCTGTTTTGGCACCAGTGTATGCTTGTTATGCTTGGTTCGTTTATGTTATTCGAAAAATAGACTCTTCTTTTAAATTATGCAGGTATGATTCACCATGCATTTTGTAGGTACATCAGGTACAAGCAAAATGTAATAACTAGGTGACTACGTTATAAGTTAGGTAAGGCATAGGCCAAATACAGCATATTTATATAGGTAACAAATTTTTATACCACGTCGGTAGCCTATGGACGCTTGCGATTCCATGACATGTGTGTCACATATGGACATTTCCGACCCTTGCAAATGCAGAGATTTTGTTTATTAATTTCAGTCTGTGTAAAAGATAACACAATACATACGTACATAACATAGATAAACATAGATGAACATAGTTTCTTTCCAGGCCATTTTACAAACGGACGCCGCCTTGCAACTCTTGCAAGCAGCACCAACAGTTTATGCTGGAAGGGTGGACGGACCCTTGTTTGGAGCCTGTGTCCAGTGACCAGTGTTCAAATGAATCCGAACCTAGTAGTGTAGTAGATCCTAGTTATAAGTACCTACTGTTATATACTAACCTAGTCTTAAGTTATATGTTACTAACTACATATGGATGTATTTGATCCGAAATAAAAATAATTGAATTGAATTGAAAAGATACATGGAGACTAAAAGTAGTAATCTAGAGCTGTTTGGGTACAACTCTCATAACGCTCTAAAGTTTCCCTAAGTACGTAGTACCTAAATGAAATCGTTTATTGCGTAAAGCCTACATATTTAAGTGATTAGGCAGATTTTGAAAGATTTTAAGTTATAGACTCACACTAGTATTCAGGTACAGGTACTATTCACTAGTATTCATTTAATTGTATGTATCAATAAAAACGGGATTGCTCTTGCAGCATCTGGCCTGGGGGCAAAGGTGAGGCAGACCACAAGGCAGACAAATATTAAATTTCAGGGGAAGGACAAGAGATTATTAACGACATCTATGATTGAGTAGCACTTTGATTAAATTGCAGAAAACAGTACAGCTTGCGCCATCTGTACGTGAGTAGCGTTAAACTTACGCACGTTTTCATCCTTGTATAAACTTGATACTCCTTCAGAAATTAACACTTTATATTTCATTAAATAATAATAATTGCAAAATCAAGCGACGTGATCGACGTGATTAGTGATTAATCCAAAATCATGAAATGAAACCAAATATAAACAGTAATGAGAATTGTCAATCTGACGGTAGATGGCGGTAGTTGTACCTGAAAAATGTTGAGGTGGCCGCCGTGTCTTTGACGTGTCAACGCTAAATCTTATACTAATGGACCGTTTGAAAACTATTTGTGGTTTGTACATCATAAGGCGTTCATTTCGATGCAAACGTTTAAAATTAGCTTAAAAAATTAAAGTAATATAAATATAACAAAATTTTTATTGCTGATATTCTCACCATAAAGTTTACGTTTTGTTCATTCTTGTGATTTCGATTCCAATTACTTTAGACAATTCAAGTTAAAATATTGTACGGTATCTGAACGTTCAAAACAAAACTTTGTCAAAACTTTATAAGTTTATTATCGTTATCTGAATACAATATTTACATGGTTATCTAGTCTAATTAAACCGGTGGCACGCATCTTTTCTTTAAAATGGAATCTCAACGTGGCTAACCTCAATCGCATTTTAAAATGCATATAAATTCTACAATATTAAAAGTGTTCATATCATGCTGTTCAAGTGCTTTTTTAATGGAAATTTTGATGACGAAGGCGCCAGAGAGTGCTAATTTAATTACATTTCTTCAGGCATTTTTTATTTCTTTACAAGGTTTCGTGTTTACTGCGAAATTTGGCACGGTATGTACCTCAAATTCTGTTACTTAGTAATCACAATGAAATAATTGTTTAATTTTAAGTATTTAAATGATTTGGTCATTCATTAAGATAGATTTGATTTTAAAATTGTATGGGCCAACCTCAGAATAAACTTTATTTGGGTTATCATCATCATATCAGCCGAAAGACGTCCACTGCTGGACATAGGCCTCCCCCAAAGAGTGCCACAATGACCGGTCCTACGCCACCCGCATCCAGCGGACTCCCGCGACCTTTACCAAGTCATCAGTCCATATTGTGGGGGATCTATTAAGGTTATGTATAGACACAAAAAAATAATTCTGTCTTTTCAGGTGAGACCCTCAATACCCATCAAACATTATGCTATCCTGGTTGCGTTATTCTTCATCACAAGTGTTGCCAACAACTATGTGTATGCATTACATGTGCCGTCTACATTGCACATGATCATACGGTGAGAATATGCCAGTACTTAATTTTTAGGGTTCCATACCCCAAGTGCTCGGTGCGCTCCCTTGCGCGGCCTTGGCTGAGCTTGGAAGAGCTGGAAGAAGCTGCGCAAGACCGTGACAAGTGGAGAACTCTTCTGCGAGCCCTATGTCCCTAATGAGGGATAACAGGAACTCATCATCATACCCCAAGTGCCAAAACGGAACCCTATTCCAACCGTCGTCTGTCACACAGGTTTTACAGCCAAACAGTTGCATTTACTGTCTTCAAATTTTCATAGTAAGTCAAGTATAAGTACCTTGTTGACCCAAAGCCAACGGTTTTTAAGGGGGGTCCCATACAGATGAAGGGAACGTGAAAAAATGATTTTTACGTACCCCATCTTTTGAGGTATTGTTGCTTAGAGCTCGTTGAGTAACTAAATACTTTATTTTTTGTTTTAAGAAATATGGGAAAACAGTGGAATGAGAAGCCACCGAAGTCTGTTTTTTAGGGTTCCAAATCCAAAAGGTAAAACAGGACCCTATTACTAAGACTCCGCTGTCCGTCTGTCAGCAGGTTGTATCTCATGAACCGTGTTAGTTAGACAGTTGAAATTTTCACAGATGTATTCCTATTGCCGCTATAACAACAAATACTAAAAAGCTGAATACAGTAAATATTTAAGGGGGCTCCCATACAACAGACATGATTTTTTTGCCATTTTTATAGATAATGGCACGGAACCCTTCGTGCGCGAGTCCGACTCGCACCTGGCCCGTTTTAATTTTCAATTTTTTCTGTTAATTTTTACCTTTGTTTCATACCCTTTTTTACCTACAGATCCGCGTCGTCACCTGTCAGCATGTTAGTCTCGTGGTACATGTTAAACCGGACCCCGAAACTGACCAGAGCTGTGGGCTCTATCCTCATCAGTGCCGGAGTGGCTCTAGCGCTGTACGGCGGCGCTACCATAGAGCAAGCAAGAGGGACATTTGTTTGGTGGTGTGTGGGGGTTGCTGTGCTGTTGGCTACACTGGTCACCGGGGCGTTTACGGGGCTGCAGCAAGAGATGCTATATGCTAAGCATGGGAAACACCCTGATGAGGTAATTTTTATAATAATAATTATCACTGATTGCACTCTTCAAGCCAGCACAATCCTACCTGTCAAGTTTGCTTGACGCTTGAAGCGGCGTCAAGTAAAATTGATTGTGTGTGTGTATCAGTATGCTTGACAAGTAGGATTTCAAGCATAATACACACACACGATCAATTTTACTTGACGCCGCCGCCGCTTCAAGCGTCAAGCAAACTTGACAGTAGAATTGATCGAGGGTGGCTGGCTTATGGCCTGGCCACGACATTGGTCTAAGGCGACTGGCTAAGGCGACCAGCGGCGAGCGAATTAAACAAAATCAAGACCGCTAAAGAAGCATGCCACGAGAATTCGCTGTGGGCTAAATCGCGCGCGAATTTACTCGCGCGACCGGCTGCGGCGGCGAGCGGCGCGGCGGGCGGCGAGATCAAAGCCACTGGCGGAAAGAGCCATGCCACGAGTCAGAGCGGCGCGAACGGTCTTAGCAGCGGCGCGGATCGGGCGGAGTTTTAAAAAACAAAATATTTTGTTTTATTCGCTCCGCGATGTTGGACTCAGAGGCGTTTATCAGTGAAATTATAAGCAAAAACATATGGTTGATTGTTAACTGACTGTAATGATTAGTAAATAAGTATTACCTACCTAACTGTGATGATTAAATAAGCAAAGACATATAGTTGATTGTTAACTGACTGTAATGATTAGTAAATAAGTTAATACTACCTAGTAGTGTGATGATTAAATAAGCAAAAACATATGGTTTATTGTGAAGGGCCACTTTTGATAATGACATTTTGCGTCCTTTGAGTACGTCCCATTCGCTCAATGCCGCTAAGACAACTGCGTTGTCGTGGCATGCTCACAGCTTAGACCGTTTTCGCCGCCCCGCTCGCCGCGCCCGCGGTCGCCTTAGACCAATGTCGTGGCCAGGCCATTAGAGAGAAAATTGTTACACGAACATGGCATCCCTACTAATATTGTGAATGCCAAAGTGTGTCTGTTTATTACCTCTTCAAGCTTAAACTGCTGAACCCATTTAGATGAAATTTGGCATGGAGATATTTTGGAGCTCCTGGGAAGAACATATTTCTTATCCTAGAAATCATTCTAGAAGCGGTAGAAGTTCGTGCGGAACAGGTTCTCAGTTTGACCCATTGGCATGTGCGTATGTTTGTCCGCGATTATCTCGAGTTTAGCTGAACCGATTTTGATACGGTTTTCTGAAGCGCATTTGTTACATTCTGGCGGTTTTGGTATACAATTTGAAGTCGGCACCCTCTTTAGGGTTCCGTTTCCCAAGGGGCCAAACGGAACCCTAATGCTGTCAAGCGTCCGTCCATCCGTCGTCTGTCACACAGGTTTTACAGCCAAACGGTTGGAGGTACAGTCTTCAAATTTTCACAGTATAAGCAAGTGTTGACCCAAAGGCATACTAAGAGTGAAAATTTGTTTTTAAATGTTATTTAAACTTAATTTCGCGGTAGGTTTGAAACCGTGATTTACTAGGGGACAAATGTCCCATGGGCCACGCTACGACATATGTCGGCGACAAGTCAAGCGAAGCCGGCCGATTTCGCCTGACATATCTGGCGACTTATGTCCGTAGCGGCGTCAGGCTGCGACTTCGCGAAACTTCGCCTGACATATCTGGCGACATCGCGCGACTTATTTCCGTAGCGACGTCATGTCGCGCGATGTTGCCAGACATGTCGAGCGAAGTCCGGCAACGTCGCGCTTAGAGGTGAGACGTACTAGGCAAAACGCGTACTGAGTCTTGCGAGTACGCGTCCACAAAAACACTAGATCCAAAGACGCGCTAAACTGACCCCGACCCGAGGTGCCCCGAAAGAATCCGAACGCGCAGACGAATACGAATAGCGCGGAACATTAAGACCCTTAGACGTTTCGAGTCTTCAGAGTCGTCGTACGCCTAAGTACTCGATACGCTAAAAGACGCGCGGGCGGGATCGCGTACTTACGCGTCCATGCGAAAACCTATTCCCGTAAATACGTCTCACCTCTAGTCGCGCCACTTCACCCGACGTCGCAGGACATTTGTCCCCTAGTGAATCACCGGCTTAACTAGATGTGCGAAATCCGACTCGCACTTGGCCGGTTTTTAAAGTTATTAATATTTCAGATGTTGTTCTACACACACGCGCTACCTCTGCCGCTATTTCTGGCGGTAGCTCCGCAGCTCTACGGCACCGCTTTAAACCTCCATACAGACACCTGGCTCATAATAATCCTAAACATTATCTCACAGTTTTTCTGCACCCATTCCGTCCACCAGTTAGCAACGAGAGAGAGCTCCGTAACAGTAACTTTTATACTTACCTTAAGGAAATTTGTGTCATTATTACTGTCTTCCATAGTTTTTAAGAATAACATGACGGTTTTGCACGTCGCGGGCACGGTGCTAGTTGCCGTCGGCACGTATGTGTATTTCGACTTTTTTGTGTGGAGGCAGAAACCTGTTAAGTATAAGGAATAGCTGTTATAGTACTTTTATCCCTCGAGCGCTGGCTCGCCATCTGTTGTAGTTGTGACACATAGACAACAGGCATGTTCCGAATAGCCGCGTATTCACTGAGCGAGGGGCCTCGCGAGGCAGCCTCGGACGTTTGCCGCGCGAGGCCGCCTCGATTGTTGCACTAGGCTGCCGCGCGCGGCAAGCCGAGCCACGGTGAGGCTGAGCCAACATCGAGCGCTTTTCTTTTCTCTTGACTTTTCCCTCCTGTACGATCCTAGCGAGGAGTCTATCTTTTTCTTTAAATCCGCTACTGGCATATTAATTTTCTGGCTTATATTTCTCCACGCATCTTCTTTTAGTCCCCTATTATTATAATCGGGACATTTCGCATCCCATAATCGTCTATATTCACTATAAGCCGCGTATTCACTGAGCGAGCGGCCTCGCGAGGCAGCCCCGTGAGGCAAATCCTCGGTCAGTCAGGACGTGCCTCGCCCGAGGCACGTGCTCGGGCGAGCGTGCCGCGGCCCGAGCCGAGCGTTGTCGGTTTTTGTCCATATAGTAGTATTAACTGAAGCTCTTGCTTTGCTATATCCTTTGCGAGGCATAATACAACCGTCTCGAGTCTCAGTATATAAGTAAGTTACTTATGGTCTCGAGTGCCCGCGGCAAACGTACTCAGGCGCCTTTGAGCATGGACAAAAACCGACAACGCTCGGCTCGGGCCGCGGCACGCTCGCCCGAGCACGTGCCTCGGGCGAGGCACGTCCTGACTGACCGAGGATTTGTCACGGGGCTGCCTCGCGAGGCCGCTCGCTCAGTGAATACACGGCTAATCACGCTCAAAGCGCGTTTACGATCGGGCCGATTCACGCTCATAGCGCTTACATGAGATGTCGTGACGTCACTGATAATGTCATGGACGGCGGGCGCTCACGGTGCTCACACTCCCAGGCGTAAGCACCTTGAGCCAAACGTCAAGTTGACGTTTGATATATGAACATGACAGTAAACACGGGCTATGAGCGTGAATCGGTCCGATCGTGCGCTGAAGCTAATACCGACCGGTCCGAAACAAAACACTAGCACTGTAAGCGCTGCGGGCATTTTTAGCGTGATTCGGAACACGGCTGACGTGAACTCATAGCTCCTACGCGGACGCACACATAGACAATGAGCATGTATAGCTCAACACACAACGGTCTCACCCGCGTTCGTGAGATAATATACTATACTGGAGATGGGCCGACTAATCGGTGCTAAGGTGGCCGAATAGTCGGCTTTCCAGACTAGTTGGCGACTATTCAGTAGAATCTCTTGTCAATGATTGAATTAGTCTATGTTTATCTCTTGTCAAGATATGATATCAATTTCGTATTCAATATTTCATGTATTTTTGTACATTTTTACATCTATTGCATTCCAAAAGACTTATACCTACTAAAAAGTATAGTCTAGTGATGAGTATTTACTTATTTATTTTAAGTATTAATAAACTATCTTACATGCAACATTATTTTACAACATACCTGGCCATAAAGTGGCAATTACCGCTCGCTACGGGCGCTAATCCCACTTCCTGGCCAGGGGGAGACGTAAAATGTTGTACCTACCACGGGCGGTAATAAAGAAAGCCTCAGTTTTATCGCGCTTGCCTTCGACTCGGAAGTCAAACACATGCGATTATTTCTCTTCTATATCTTTGTTTACCGCCCTAGGTAAGTAATGTACTATTTTACAGGGAATGGAATTAGCCTAATTACTTTAAGGAGGTATTATAGATTTTACAGGATATTTATTATTATATACGTTCTGTTTTTTTTGCACTTTTTGTGCGAGTCTATAAGTGGCAGCTTTAGAGTTTAAATAATGTATACACTGTTCAGATTGTTATAATATATTTATAAATTATTGTTATGCTGCTATTTCATTCTCGTTTTTCGGGTTCCGTAGTAAACAAGGAACCCTTATAGTTTCGCCATGTCCGTCCGTCCGACCCCCGTTTTTCTCAGTAACCGTTAGTACTAGAAGGCTGTAATTTGGCATAAGTATACATATCGATGACGCCAACAAAACGGTAGAATAAAATCTTAAAAAAACATTTTTTTTAGGGTACCTCCCCTACATGTAAAGTGGTGGTGCAATTTTTTTTCTGCCAAACCCCATCGTGTGGGGTATCGTTGGATAGGTCTTTTAAAAATATTATAAGGTTTTTAAGAGCATTTTTTGATTCAAGAATTCGTTAGCTTGATATTAAGCATTGAAGTGATAATTTTTGTTATGGTCAAGTGTCCCCCCCCCCCCCCCTGCCAGTTAAACGGTGGCTACTAGGCATGTGAAAAAAATCATGGTAGTAGTATATACGATGAATTTAAAAGGAAAACTATCACAGCTAAGTAGACATTACTAGTTAACGAGTAATAGTCGAACTTCAGAAATGTACTTTGCAAAAGCAAACTTTCGTACAATTTCCATTGATACCTTAGATTATGTTGTTAATTCTGTCAAAAACATAGTAAATATAAGTTTGCAAACTTTTTAGTCCACATAATGTAACGGGTAGACGACTACGGAACCCTACCTTGCGCGTGGCCCGACACGCACTCGGCCGGTTTTATATTGATATAATTATTGGAATAAAGTATTATGAGGGGTTCATGTAGCAAGTGATTGTTTCTTTCGGTTAAATTTAGGCATTAAAGGAGCCTGTATACGCAATGCCTTTTCCATACAAACTCTGTGCAAGTTTTATTCGTCAGTTTTGGCACACCCGCGTATAATTTTTTTTGCTTGTTAATATTTAGATATATGAAGAATGTTAAGAAAAAAAAACATATTTTTTTTCTTGAGGTTCTAGCTGACTAAAAAATAAGCGTACTGACCAAAAGTCATAAGTGTAATGCAACCACAAGCCAAGAAAAACTTGCACAAAGTTTGTATGGGAGTGCTTGCGTATACAGGCGTCTTAACCTATGCACCTATGAATGTCAGTAAAGTACAAAAGGTTCGCAAAATAAACCTCCGTCTCGGGAACAATCGGCGTAATAAACTCGGCGAGGTATATTTTTTTCAAAACAATATACAATGTATATGGAGCGCTCGTGGCCCAGCGGCGCTTGCGCTTGCTAAGGTTAAGCAACGTGGGCAGCGGTCAGGACTTGGATGGGTGACCGCTTTGAGTGGTTACTAACTGAGCGCTCCCGTGCTTTGGAAGGCACGTCAAGCCGTTGATCCCGGTTGCTGTCTATGGCAGCAGTCGTCAAGCCGAGTTGGAGGCCTTCGGGCGGCTTGAGAACTTCTAACAGTCAAGTTGCCCACTCACTTGACAAAGCCTAATCCCAATAAGGTCTAGTTTCCCCTCGGGGTTGGAAGGTCAGATGGCAGTCGCTTTCGTAAAAACTAATGCCTACGCCAAATCTTGGGATTCGGTAGCGGACCCCAGGCATCCTTCAGGATGCAACTGTACTGGGATAACGCTAGGAAGATGATGATGAGATGATGAATATACAATGTATATGTATAAAGTTACAGTATCACTACTTGCTACAAAATTGACATTTCAAATTTTCAGGTTGGCTGTTTTATGTCCTAGATCGATATAAAATGAAATTTTATGTTCCACGTGTTTTTTTATTTCTCCTGAAATTAGTTTTCATTCAAAATAATCGTAAGGTCGTAAGTGAATTATGACATGACGTCATTTTTATATGAATGTTATTATGTGTTTGACAGTATTGCTCCATTACCGTGATAGGAATGACGTCACATTCAGTGATTTTCCGTTTTGGTGATTTTCTTCAAATCTAGCGAAGCAAAAAAATTAGACTATTTTACGTTCAGTTAGCATATTTACCGGAATGATTTTCGATTTAGGCATCATTACATCATTAGTCATTACAAATTTTGAAAAGTTGTCAATTGCAATTCAAATAAGTATTTGATTCACAACAGTTAAAATCAGCAACTTTTTATTAAATGTCAAAAACGATTTGTTAATATGAAGTTTGTAGGGAAATGCTGTCTTAGTGACGTCACTAAGACAGTGTGAGTAGGTTTGTTCAAATCAGCGTCCTTTTTAAATCATTATGCTTATAAAATCTTTCAATTAGCTAAAATAAATTAATAATTTATGTTTTTCGAGTATTTTCGTTAGATCTTTTATTAGTAAGTAAAAAATAATTTATTTTTACCTTAGTTTAATACCCTATTCGAATTTAGAATCTGTCTCAGTCTAGCTTAGAGAATTAGAAGAAGGGTAGGTTCTTCGTGTCGCGTCGCGTGGCATTTTTGCTAGTTCCGTTACAATCATTTCAGTGCCTTGATAAACATATCTCATAGTATCTTATCAGAACACTTTATGTCACACCTGGCCATAAAGCGGCAATTACCGCACGCTCCGCGCGCGGGAAATCCCACTTCCTGGCCAGGGGGTGACAAAATTTTGTACTTAACACGGGCGGTAATAAAGAAAGCCTCAGATAACATATTTATCGCCCTTGCCTTCGGCTCGGGCGTCAAATACCTGCGATCTGAGTCATTCTTTGTTTTACCGCCCTTGTTAAAAAATGTACTATATTGTTACTATTGGAATCTATATGTACAGTCAGCGTCATATAATATGTAGCAGTCAAAGTGGCCAAATAGTTCGGTACACCATACAAAATATATGCTGGTAACTATTTGCCCACTGTGGCTGCTACATACTATATGACGCTGACTGTACATATGTACTTGGTTGGGAGCAAGGCGTTTTCATTCACCGAAACATGTCGAGCAATACTCGACGTTAAAGACGTGAGTGACCCGCTTATTATATTTGAATAGGTCTCTGCCTGTTAGCGCGTAAAGGTTTTCAATAAGGGTTCCCAGTTTACTACTAGCTATGCTAATAATAGGCTTTCACTCCGTCAGTTCGTGTGGTGCTCTGCGGCGGCGCCACTATAATGAAAATAAATTAATTATATGGTGAAATTATGTACGTTGAACGTACACCATGTACATATAATGTTTATGGCTGTACCTGTACCGGGAAACGAAATAATGGGCATTTATTTGTGGCGCCGCTGGGGAGCATACTCTGCAGCGGCGCCACTTAGAACTCATACATAGAAATGATATTAGCTATTTTTTTCTAAATGAAATTGATGTACGTATGTGGTTTATTGTGTGCGTATTGAAAAAAAACATTATTACTAAATGATTTAACGTACTTTAATTAATTTCGCATTCTAACCTAAAAAGTGCACAGGAGCGCGGGAAGCGGGGTATCTCCATCTCGCTCCCCCGCGCTCCTGTGCACTTTTTAGGTTAGAACGCGCAATTAATTAAAGTACATAAGATCTTTAAGTAATAATGATTTCTTTCAATACGTACACAATAAACAGCATACGTACATCAATTCCAATTAGAAAAAAACAGCTAATATCATTTCTATGTATGAGTACTAAGTGGCGCCGCTGCAGAGTATGCTCCCCAGCGGCGCCACAATAAATGCCCATTATTTCGTTTCCCGGCACAGGTACAGCTATAAACAATCTATGTACATGGTGTACGTCCAACGTACATCATTTCGCCATATAGTTAATTGATTTTCATTATGGTGGCGCCGCCGCAGAGCACCACCCGTCAGTTCGCCGCGCCGCTGCAAGTACAACCCCGGGCCGCTGCAGGTACATTCAGTGGGGAATTGCTACCGGACGGTCGCGTCGTCTCGTCATTCGCTTGGTGTGTTCAATATTTGTTATTTACCTATTATAATTTGGGTTTGTAAATTGGCGATTTGTTAACAGTGCAACTTCTGTACGTAGTACCATTACTTATTCTGTGGCTACTATGACAGGGTTGTTTATGTAACGATATGAAATAAAACATTCCATTTACGTCTTACATTTATTGTGTACTTAGCTAATCGAATTAAATGTTAAATATGACATCATTATACTTAATGTTACCTTTAGTAAACCGATATACAATATTATGAATTGATTTACAAACTGATCTTCAATACATATATGTCAAGTCGATGAGGCAGATAAAATAGTTAAAGTCGCGGAATAAAAAATATTTTACTACATACATGACATACACTCACAGACGCACTCAATCGCGACACTATCTGTCCTTGTCACTCAGCCATGTCCTCTTGTTTAATATCTGAAAAAGAGAATAGCACATATGGAAATTTATGATTAACAAATAACACTAGGGTGAATTAAGGGCGAAAGAAAAAAAAGAAAGGAGAAAGGCGAAGGGAGAAGGGGGTAAGTATGTGTGCGTGCGCTGTCGGTACACGCGTCAATTGTGTGCGCGGGTGCGTAGCGCGTGGTGAGATCGAATGGCGAGGCGCAACGTCACCCGATCGATACCGATATACGAGGGGCGTTCAATAAATTCTCGGTATGAGAATGAAAACAAAAGAATACGATAGGTTTTTTATTTTATTTTTCAATATACTCCCCCCCTATGTTTATGCACTTATAAGATCGGTCAATTAGTTTTTCTAACCCCTCATAAAAATATTTTTTATCTTTAGTGTCAAAATGCTCCTCCACTGCTGTCTTCAAAGCTTCATCGTCAGAAAATCGATTTCCTCGTAGGTCCTTTTTGAGGTTGGGAAACAAAAAGAAGTCACTCGGGGCTAAGTCTGGACTATACGGTGGGTGTGTAACAGTGGCGGAGCGTCCATACAACTCGATTCCCACCGGCTTGCCTAATTTTCAGCCACACCAGTTCTTTTAGTACGGCTCATGAAGTATAAGAAAGGCAAACTATTTCCGGCTTCCCTAAGAATATTTTTGACGCGCCGCCACTGGTGTGTAATAGTTTCGAACCCAGCTGAAGGCATGACCTTGAACTTCTTAGGGTGAGGACTTCCTTTAATGTGCCACTGCATGGACTCTTGTTTGCTCTCAGGGTCATAATGATGAACCCAGGTTTCATCTCCGGTAACAAACTTTTGCAGTATCTCATCAGGATTTTCACCACACAGCTTAATAAATTCGGAACATCAAGCAACGCGCGTATTTTTCTGAAGCGGCGTCAGCATTCGCGGTACCCATCTCGCACTGACTTTTGACATATTAAGATTGTCATGGATTATATTGTGTATAGTACCAATAGAAAGCTTGGTTATTTGAGCTATTGCTGTCACCTTCACTCGAGCGTCTTCCAATATAATTTTCTCCACTTTTTTATATTTTCTTGTGAAGAAGCTTCGACGGGCCGACCAGGTCTGGGGTCGTCTTCGATACTCTCTCTCCCACACTTAAATTCACTTGACCACTTTTGAATTGTTGATAAAGAAGGAGCAGACTCTCGGTAAACATAATCCATTTCTTCTTTTATAGCTTTTTGATTTTTTCCTTGTTTGGTCAAGAATTTTATTACCGCTCGGTGCTCTAATTTAATTAACATTGAAAAATCGCTCATTGTGATCACGTTTGTTCGGCAGTTGCAGAAAAACAAAAGAACATCGCCGTTTGAATTTTACCTTTTTTTTATGTTAATGAATGAAAGTTTACTAAAAAGGTTTAAAAGATATCAATACCGAGAATTTATTGAACGCCCCTCGTATAACTGACCTCGGTGCGAGGGGTTCGTGGCCATTCTGTATTCTGTTAGAGTTTAAATAATGCTATTATACTATTCTGTGGTTAAAGGCTTCACACTGCGATGCGCGACTTCCGCGCGACGCTCGCGTTGCGCGCCGGAACGTATGCTAACAGGTTAGCGACGTCACACAGGTTGCGCGACGCGAGCGGGACGGTTTCATACATTTTGGCGCGCTGCGCAGCGTCCCGCTTGCGTCGCGCAAGCGGTGTGACCAAGCCTTAAGGGTCTTTAGAAGATATTTACCTGTTCTTGCTCTCGGATCGGCTGCGTCTGTCCCTCGAGCGCGAACGCCTCACGGACGGCGAGCGGCGGCGCACCGACGGCGAGCGGCGGGGCGACGGCGAACGCCCGCGCGAATAGGAACGCCTCCTCGGCGAGCGGCTGCGCGACCTAAGCGGGGGGCAGCGGTGAGAGCGGGCGGGGCGCAGGGGTCGTGGGGTTATTACCATATGTTACCGCTGGTAATAGATGTTACCGCTGGTAATAGATGTTACCACTGGTAATAGATGTTACCGCTGGTAATAGCTGCTCCCACTGGTAACAACTGCTCTCACTGGTAACAGCTGTTCCCACTGATAACAACTGGTCTCACTGGTAACAACTGCTCTCACTGGTAACAGCTGTTCCCTCTGGTGACAACTGCTCTCACTGTTAAGTCACCAAAAAATAATAATAACTGTTAAGGGCTGTTTTCACAGTTTTAACAGCTGTACTCGCTGGTAATTAATTGGAATAAAAACACCCAGCTGTTACCATTAGAGTTAAAATGTAGTTACCAACAGTTCACTATAGTGGCAACAGCTGGGAATTTCATTCCCATTAATGACTACTGGGAAAGGATGGGTAAAAAACCCAACCATTACCAGAGGCAACACATTGGTACCAAATGGTAATAACCCAAATGAGTGGTGTGAAATACCGGTTTGAGACGGGTGGTCGTTCTAAAGACACGTTTGCCGTCATACTTTAGTAAAAAAAACACAATTTGCCATCAAATTGAAACTAACTCCGGTATATAACGTTGTAATAATAGGGTCTTTCCAGATAACATCAAATGGGGCAATACTAACGTGTTTTTTTTTTTTATTAAACTGTACTGTACTTAATCACTCTTTTTCAGCTTATAAACTTACGGAGTGGAAGAAAAGGGGGGAGGCCTTTGCCCAGCAGTGGGACACGGTATACAGGCTAATAAAAAAAACTTACAGTAGCGGCATAAAATCTAGCATATGTCATGCTTTCTTTATTTCCATATATATATAACTAAGATTGCTTAAATTAAGATATTTTCTCCATCCTATAACCGGTGGATAAATGGTTTTAGGCAGTCTAAGTGCCAGTTGCACCAACGTACGAACACAGACCGTTCATCGTCAAATATGGCGCCGGCAGCTGTCATCCCATAGAAACTTGTCAAACTTTCCATATAATCAGATTTGACGAACACCGCTTACGATTACAGACGGTTTGGTGCAACCCAGCCTTAGTCTTAAATTTAGAAAAATATATATATTTAAAAAAATATGGTAATTTTTTGCCACTCCTGTAATTGATTTAAGTTTTTTTTAGGAATTACGTAGTTCTAATAAGTCTTTTGTCCTCCCAGACTTAGCTATGCTATATATATTGATGACACTTCTACTGGATACATCCACCGGTCATTTTATCCCTGAGACAGATTTAACTATGGGGTCATACACACGGGTCAAATTATTTTTACTAAATGCTTACCAATTTTAACATAACACCTAGAACATATTGTAAACTGTCACCTTGAGTAATTTAGTCACAATTAAGCTTTCCCACTGAAGCTGTGTTTCGATACAAAATATATGGCACCGAAGTATAACCAACATGGCGTTATCCACCCAGGTACACAACCTATTGTTTTGAAAGGCAGCTTAATTCAGTTCTAGTGGATAAGCAGCCACTCTTCACATCGGAGACATTTTAATTAGACTCTTTTATGCTTTATGGTCGATGGCCACGGCACGGTAAGATCCCGGACACATGTTCACGGTACGGCGCCGCGCCGTACGCGGCAACGTACAACGAACAAAGGCCGTGGACGGTGCCCAGTGGTGTACCGTGGACATGTGTCCGGGCCCAAAAGGCTTGGTCACACCGCTTGCGCGACGCAAGCGGGACGCTGCGCTGCGCGCCAAAATGTATGAACCCGTCCCGCTCGCGTCGCGCAACCTGTGTGACGTCGCTAACCTGTTAGCATACGTTCAGGCGCGCAGCGGTCGCGTCGCGCGGACGTCGCGCAACGCAGTGTGACCAAGCCTTTAAACTATAGTTTCGTTCATAAATAGACCATAGACTAATTATAAATAAAACTATACAGTTTTTTTTGCCATGCCGTGTACGTCCACGGTAAAGTATAAAAGCTATCATTGACCATATAACTTCACACCACCCACTTAAACAGCGGAAACACCAATTCTATCAGACACGGATGCTCTTATACTATGTTGAAAGCCCTAGAACACTCTGCTAGTGCTAAATAAAGGTAAGGTATAGGATAAAAAGTACCGAACATGATGTTGGTCGACCGGTGCAGCAGTCAGGTTGGGACCGTTGACCGATGCTTGGTTTTTAATAGAGCTTATAGCTCGAATCCGCTGTGTGCTAGGTTATACTGTGTAGCTCATAGTTAGGGAAGGGGCGTGGGGACTCTTCGGCGCGCTGGTCAGACAGAAGAACAGCTTTGCATGTATAATAGCCGTAGTGGAGAGATGTGGTGATTACGTTGGTGTGTTGGTTGGTGGTTGGTTTAATGGACCTGCAATAGTTCCAACACCCACCTCTTTTAATTACACTTGTAAGTAACTTAACTACAACAGCGGTTTTTTTTAAAAGCGTACATGTAGGATTACTATTAGTTTGACAGTGACGTTCTATTGGATATTCTATCTTAACACTAATAGAGTTTCTATTACATACGATTTTTTAGACATTTGTAAATGTAATAGAAACGATTAAATTAGTGTTAAAGTAGAATTCCTAACGAATAAGACTCAGTGTCATACTTAAAGTAATCTTACCTGTAAAATTATGATGATCCAACCATTTTTTTTCTTCATTTGAAATACTGACAAATCCAATCATACGTAGTTGTTTCTATCAGTGCCATTCCGGCCAGTGGAATCTCGACATCGAAATGCACAAGTTACACTGAACCTCGAAAACATCTCCCACTTGGATTTTTCTTTGTAGTTTTCTTTAGAAATAATATAGGAGTATTACACACTGACCTGCAGTCTGCTATGATATTCCGTATTATGATGTTATTATAATATGAAATGTACTATCGAACCAACTGAATCGTGACCCACCGTGGAACCTTGTCATTGAAAATGTCATAGTGAAATCGTACTGCTTCTGCTTGACAAGGAAAATCATTATGACACTTTCTGTGACAAGGTTCCACGGTGGGTCACGATTCAGTTGGTTCGATAGTACTAGATCACAGCGATTTTTGAATGCTGAATAACCATTTAATTACATACTTAATATAAACAAAACTTGGAACTACATATTTATAACTTAATTAATGTTTTAATATCAGCAAAACTATTACATTTCCTTTTTTTTTATACCGCGTCGGGTGGCATGCACGCGTGCGGCCCGCCTGATGGTAAACGGTAACCGCAGCCTATGGACGCTTGCAAACCCCAGGGGCGTCACATGCGCGTTGCCGACCCTCCCTCTATATTATCCCAATGGAATACAATTTTCTTGCTATGTTCTATCTATTTATATTTATCTATATCAAATAATAATTGGACATCAATTATAAAAGAAGTTCTTGTTAGTTTAGATGAATATGCTTTCCCCTTGTTAATCGTAACTTAGCTTTTGTGTTTTGAACTATTTAGCAAAATCTATTAAATTTAGTTTTAGCAGTCTCCAGTCAAGCGTGGAACACCTTAAGAAACCGATTGAGACGCCCTAAACAGTTGGATCACCATTAAGTAGCACATTCACTAACAAATCTTCAAGCACACTTGAAAACACATCAATGAAAGCACCACCCAGTGCGCTCTATTCTAAATTCAATGATTAATGCTGCCAATGTATGGAAATTTGGTATCGATCATAGCCAATATAGGATGTGGTCAGCATGACTTGAAGAGTATGTGGAAGCAAGCACGGTTAGGTACCTTCTGTCGCGTCGGGTGCGGCCGTTGGACATCTCCACGCGAATACGGGTGCCGCAGCATCGCCTGTAGACAATATACTTCATCATCATCATCATCATATCAGCCGAAAGACGTCCACTGCTGGACATAGGCCTCCCCCAAAGAGTGCCACAATGACCGGTCTTGCGCCACACGCATCCAGCGGACTTCCGCGACCTTTGCCAGGTCATCAGTCCACCTTGTGGGGGGTCTACCCACGCTGCGCCTTCCGGTCCGGACAATATACTTATTAGAATACAAGTTTACACTGACAATACAGTAGAATCCGCTTATAACGACTCCGCTCATAACATTTGACCGCTTTTAACGACTGCTAAATCACAGCGATTAGGATTACGTTAGGATTCATACCAAACATTTTCAAAGAAAATCTGTCCGTTTTGTACGAACGTCCTGTTAGTGCGACGTAGTATCGCCGTTCCCTTGACCGTCGCTGTATCCGGATTCTACTGTACATTGAAACTTACACAATTTTCACACGTTATATATAAACGGTTAATAATGACAGGCTAAAGATACATAATAGTGGGATCATATACATTCGCTAGCATTTTTATTCGCCTTGCAGCATCTATTAAGTCTACAGTAAGTATATTTGCATTCATAGCATAAGTCCATGCAGTTTAAGAGTTACATACATCTTCTATCTTTAACCGCTTTAGCCTAGTTGGTAGTCCTGCCTATGAAGCTGGAGGTCCTGGGTTCGAATCCCGGTCAGGGCATTTGTGTGATGAGCACAAATATTTGTTACCGAGTCTTAGATGTTTTTAGTATCTACGAGTATTTATCTATATAAGTATGTATATTGTTGCCTAGTACCCATAGTACAAGCTTTGCTTAGATTTGGGACTAGGTGAATTTGTGTAAGATTGTCCACGAATATTTATTACTATGTATCTCCTTCTGAAATTCTCGGGTTTGACGGCCCGGCCATTAGAGAGCGTGCGTGGGGATATAGATCCAACACCTTTGCTGCATTGCGCGATAGCCACATGCCCAGTCTGTTAGGGATAATCAATCTTTGAAGGTTCCACACCAAAAATATGTATCTTGTTTTTTTCATTGCTACACTGTTAAACTTAACTAGGTAGAGCATGTTACAACTTATAACATGAGATTGTTGGCATATTAAAAAAAATGGTTGGATGTATCTATGTACAGTCAAGTGTAAAAATATGTATCGAATGAATCCTCTCATAAATATGTACCAAAACCTTAATTCACCGACATTAGAGCTATGGGACATCTTTTTGAGCAAGTTGTATGCACCCATATTTTTGCACTTGACTGTACAATGACATGACACAACAGATGCTTAGCTAGAAAACTTTATTCTCACGAGCGCGGGTTGGAAATGACATGGTTGGTGGTAGGGACACATATGAACACATAGTCAACTTGAACTCCTATGCGGACGCACACATGTACAACGGTGCATGCATAGCTCAACATACAGCATGGCTCACCCGCGCTTGTGAGATAAAAGTACTATAAATGTATGATTGTAATGAATTGAACCGTAATGGTATGCGTAAAAAGCTCAATTTGAAATGAGTGGAGAAGTGTCGGAACAGCACACGCCGCTCACTCTAAATTGGGACTTTTAGTCACATGATTACGGTTCAATTTGGAGTGCGGCGGCACGTGCAGTTGCTGTATGCAGTCGGCAGCGGAATCATACCTTATAAGAATAAATGTTCCCCAATTCAAGACAAGTGCAATGCAATATGGGAATAGCACATGTCAGTCTCAATTTGGAGGTATTGTGATGTAGCACACTTATGACTCAAGCATTTCATATCGATGATGAAATGGATCTAAGGAGCGTGCATTTCGAGGTCATATGAAAAAAAAAAAAAATGAAAAAAGTTTATTGTTCTAAGTTACTTGTACATTAACATCACGGCTCTGTGTCCTAAGCTAGGAAGCCCTGTGTTACAGGACACAGTTACGTATCCATTATTGTTGCACTTAATTATACCAGTCAGTGTTATTCGATCAACTAGAAACATTAGATGAAAACATTGTCACACCTGGCCATAGTGGCAATTACCGCACGCTACGCGCTTCCTGGCCAGCGGTGACATAAAATTTGGTACTTACCACGGGTGGTAATAAAGAGAGCCTCAGATTGCATATTTATCGCCTTCGGCTCGGGCGTCAAATACCTGCGATCTGACACATTCTTTGTTTTACCACCCTTGGTAAGTAATGCACTATTAAATTAACAATAAGGTGCAGCGGGACAATCTACACTGCGGGAAGTTAAAACTAATCGAAAATATCTTCCATGTTTTACATTATTTACTAGTGATATCTATGCCGGGGTAGCGGAGAAGTGCTTTGTTTGTGCTTTACAGTGCCATCTTAGTGAAATTTTGAAAGCACTTCTCCGCTATCCCGGCATAGATAAAACTCTAGTAAATCATTTTCGATTAGTTTTAATTTCCCGCAGTCTAGATTTGCCCGCTGCACCTTACTGCAGTACTGGGAAGAAGACAGCGGAAACTGAAAATGCCCGTATACTACATTCAGTCAATTTAGCACATTTTGTTGGTCACAACCATTTAGTCTAAAAGTATAATAAAAAATCAGAGGGTAGGAGAAATATCGTATCAATAACTGTGTAATTTTTTTCAAAATCAGTCATGCTCTTTCCTTGTCTTCTCTAGTGTACTAGAAATTGTAGGTAGAGTCAACCAATTTGATCTGTGGGCCACTTCGTACCTTGTCACAGTGACATTCATATGAGATCTCTAGCGGCTTTCCTATAGATTTATACTGTGAGAAGGTACAAAGTGGCCCAGAAATCAAATTGGTTGACCGTACATTATCAATTATCACTGCTGTATGTATGAACCATATCTTCAATTTATGTTTTGACTGTTGGTACCCACTTGAGATAACTAAGTTTCCGTGACGTTATTCAAAAATAACTGGGTCAATGGAAGTTACAGTTAGTACATCATAGTTTTATTGTTTGTGCTGAATATCAGTGTCGGTTGTTTCGTTGTTTCAAATAAATCGGAGGGGGGATAGTAAAGTAGGCGTGTTAAAATAGAACTGCAGATAAAATAAGAGCTGGAGTTAAAATAGTAACGTTTATAATCGCAGGGCATAACGTAAACAATCATGCAATTTTATGTCACATCGTCCGTTTATCATAATGTGATAAAAGCCACGCGAACATAAAAATTGTGGTGCCAATAAGTATGTCTCCAACAAAATCAAGATGGCGGACAGAATACGGCGCTTCTAGGTTCATATTCTATTTCATTCATTCTCTCTACAATGAATGACGAAAGAACGAAACGGCAAATCTTGAATAAATTAGTTCAAAATCGATCGCGGGAGAAAGGACGCCTGGATAATTGAATAAACTGGATTGTACTTACGTCCCGTCCAAACCACGCACGGAGTCCTCGGCATCCCGCGGGTCTTCATACTCCACGAAAGCAAAACCTGGAGGATTCCGCGCCACCCACACGTTTCTTATGCTCCCATATTTGGAAAAAACCTTCTCGATCTCATATTTTGATGCGTTTGTTCCCAAATTGCCCACATAAACTTTGCAAGACAGGTCCCACTCACGGTAGCGCGATCCCATCTGAAAATGGAAAATTTTAAATAACTTCTATTCATGGCGGTGCTAGACGCCATTTTGAAAGGATTATAACGACACACGTAAAGCATTTTAGAGACAATATACCTCGTGAAGCAAAAGAAGGCCGCACCCTTTACGAAGTTGATAGCCGAATGTAATTATTTAGTTTTTGAGACGTAAAAACTGGACACCACACCACAAAACGCACAACCAGTCAGCTAAACGTCTAGAAAGCGAATGAATGAAATGAATGAATGATGAATGAAAAGAAAATGAATGAATTCAATTGACGCACTGGCATCGCACTGCATTGGCAAATGAATGAATGACATGAAAATAATCGCTGATTGGTTGCTAGTGATGTGATGATGTCATAGTTTTTTATTAGTTTCGGTACGTACCGCAAATATTTACTGTACATCTGAATGTAAACTATCACTATCATATTAGGAAAAGATAAAATCAATAAAATAAATTGAAATTATCATTGGATTGAATTTTAATACGTCTATATTTTTTTCATTCTATTGAAGTTTTTGGTCCTATCTGACAGTTTACTTTTATATACATATTTAGCCTGGCCGCAGACGCACGGAATTCCGAACGGAAACGGAATGGAGGGGAGTTGAAGCCTCTCGCTCAGAGCGAGATGCTTATAACTCCCCTCTCTCAGAAACCGTATCGGAAAACCGTGCGTGTGTGGCCAGGCTTATAAACTTCGTTTCTTGTAGACTAGAGTGTTTTCTGTCATCTGTATTCTGTGACTTTTATTTTGCGGCTGTGTATGTAGGTACTTGAATATTATTCTCGGCTATTTTCAAGTGTTAAATGTGATGGTTTTTATTAAATATATACAAAATGGATGTGGTAGGCCTTCTGAATAATATACATGACAAATCGGACATGTTTGCGGTCAGGACCTGGACTGCTGAATGGTCAAACAATTTTGAAGAAAACCAGGTGCGTATTGATTTTCCTTTCGTTTCTTCTGTAACTTATGACCAATATCAATTATTTTCTGCGTGTGTTTATCAGTGATAATAAAACTATTTTTTTCGGTTGCGGAAGTAGTTCTTTGGCCTTAGTTAGATAACAGTTATAACAATAGATTTTATATCCTTGAAGTCAATGCGAGCATTTTTTTCGCGACATGTTCTAAACAAAGGTTGATCTGTTTATTCGGAATAAATTTCGCTGACGTCCATATGTTTATATTATGAGCATATTTTTCCATCTAACACTTTAAATTATACTATTATATTTTTAAAGTTGTTAAGGACTAAGTTACTTAATACTCTTATTAGCAATAAGACAAGCATATGTTTTTTATTAAATATCTATATTTTTTATATATCGAGGCTTGAATTACGATTAATAAAACACTTAAAATATTCTTTTGATACTTTGAACTTGCTTATAATTTTACACATTGTTGTGAAATTTTGAAAATAAAAGGAATGTAATGAAAATATTTTATTTGTGACAAACACAGTGATTAAACAAAAATTAAACTTAAAACTACATCAGTGTTTGTCACAAATGGTCCCTCCTCAGCATAATGCTGACTCAAGAGCCAGCGCTGGTCTTCCGGCGAGACCATTTGTGGGCCTTGTTACATACCATGCTGTCTGACAGTGACACAGTATTTTGGTTGTTTGCTGTAGTGTTTTTGTTAATCATTATATACATATGTTAGCCAAGCTAATGGGTTGAGTTATATGGAAGTCATGCCACTCATATATATACTTACACACCTGATAACCATATAATTCAAAAATTCAAAATTCAAACATTTATTCTGCAAATAGGCCACAAGGGCATTTCACATGTCATAATGTTAATGTACAATTTAAAAAAGTCTTACAATATGATAGATTTTTCATGAGAAAATATTAATTTACAATTTAAGAAATATATCAATAAGAATTTAATACATTTTTCATGTCAAAATATTAATTATCTATTACAAACATTACATTATAAAAACTCATCTTTGGTTATATTGTTTCCATAAGCATGCATCTAGTTTTATCAATAACTATGATTCAGCTCTTTATCTAAGTCCAAAGTACATAATTGTAATTTACATTATACATAATTAATTATACATCTTATCTTATATCTTTAAACAAAGAAATTCTTGTATATATTTTTATTTATTTATTTTGGGGATCTCAGAAATGGCTCTAACGATTTTGATGAAATTTGGTATGTGGGGGTTTTCGGGGACGAGCAATCGATCTAGCTAGGTCTCATGCCCGGGAAAATGATGAGCAAATCTCGGTGGCCCAGATATTAATTAATTATGTAATCATGACATGTCATCACCTGTGATCGGAATAGGCAGAGTATAAATACCTAAACTTCGTGGAACAAGGTCATGAAGTGGAGACTTCCTTGTGTTAACATTTGTTCCCGGGATGTCCATAATTTCAAACTACCTATAAAAAAGAATCCCATAATTGTAAGGAAGTCTCCACTTCATGACTTTGTTCCACAAAGTTTAGGTATTTTTGCTCTGCCTATTCCGATCACTGGTCATCAGTGTCATCACTATGTCAATTTATTTTATTAATCACTGTACAATAAAATGGTTTTTTTTTTTTATTATGCTGACGTGTAATCTAATCAGTATGATAAAAAAATCCTATTTACTTTATGCCTCAAAAAATACATTGTTTTCAATGAGAATCTCATAAATTATAATTACTCGCCACATTGGAAAAACCGCACTGGAAAGCTAATCTTGAATAACATTCTTCTAATTCTATTTTAATTCATAATTCATGCATACAAGGTCCTATTTTGAGTGGTCACGGTAAAACTTGTTAGTGACCCTGTATTTGTTACACTTGCTTGAGAAATAAATACAAGGTGACTGTATGACTTAAGAGGATACAACACTAACCAAGCTGTTTTAATAGTGGTATGAACAACAAGTCGTTGATGACAGTGGAAAAATAGTACAGTCAGAGCAATCAAAGCTTGTAATAAAAATTTAAATTTTTGACTGTAACTTATTTTTAGGCTTTTTCTTCTGGATTTTTACCATTTAATTCGTATGCCACTAAGAACTCTGCTTAACACATAGCGCCATCTGTTGGGAGCTTCTTCGTTGTGTTCATAGATGGCGCTATGTGTTAAGCAGAGGTCTTAGTGGCATTGGCATACGAATTAAATGGTAAACTGATCTCTCCATAATGAAACTAGCTACAGCAGACCCATTATTTTAAAATTACGCCACAATGTATAGGCATTGGCAGTCTATATAATTCCTAGTCTCTGGTAAGGTTAAAAAAAACCGTGTTTGTAATGTGTAAGTGATTTGTGCTTACGCCTTACGCCTGTACAATCGCAAATAGTGTATCGAGTAACCGGCTTCAAAGAAGAATAAAGTAAACAAAGTTGCCGTTACCAACATATGTTTACCAAAGACACAGCCAAGTCTACTTACGGGAAACAAAAAAAACGGAGTAACTACCTCTTTATCGCTCGAATTAGTAAGTGCGACAGAGAGGGTTATACTACATTCAATCAGTTATAAGTAGGGCTGCCATCTCGAATTTCGCCAAACCCGGACAAAGATTCAAAAAAACCCGGACATTTGGCGTAAATCGCATTTTTTCCCCGAACGAGTCCGAAAATAATATTTATAAAAAACAAGACCTTTAAATTCAATGAGGTGCTTCCCTACATGAAAAGTGTCCGCGTTTTCCCCGGACACTTCTTGACACCCCCCGGACGGTCCCCGGACGGCCTCCAAACTAGGACAAATCCGGGAAAACCCGGACGGATGGCAGCCCTAGTTATAAGTAAAATATTTGTTGACAATCTTACACAAATCTACCTAGTCCAAACTAACAAAGCTTGTACTATGGGTACTAGGCGCCGATAAACATACTTATATTAAATAAATAAATACTTACGAGTAAATACATTGAAAGCATCCAAGACTCGGGAATAATTCATGCTCATCACACAAATAAATGCCCTGACCGGGATTCGAACCCTGGACCTCCAGCTTCGTAGGCACGGTCACTACCAACTAGGCTAAAGCGGTCGTATAAAAAAAGATTCCGAACCCAATAAATGCAGTTCGAGACATTATACTCTTTGAAAACCGACCATTCATAGATTGTGGATTCCTTGAGCATTTTACGCAATGCGCGAGTTGCGACAGGTGAAAAGTGCTCGCAAGGACGAGGCTTGAGCGTTCGTTCTAAATTCAAACGGGCATTTATACCGCGTAAACACGTCGTGTTTTGTTTTTTAATTTGTTTATGACTTACGTGACACTGTAACTGGCTGGTTGGACGTGAAATACTTTTTTAAATGATGAAGAAGGATCTTTTTAGTTGGTGAAATAATGGAGTGAATGATGGTAGACAATTTTGTTGTGGTACGTTTTTTAATTGGGTAAATCAACTATGTCTTGTAGCTCATGACCATGGTGTTACATCTCCTAGGTCCCTCTTTAAAACTGCGATTTTACTGATTTAAATCCTACTAAACATGATTTTTAGCGATGATTATAAACCCATTCTGATGTGGCCCAAGTCTTGAGCATGCTAGAAGTACATATTATAACATTTTTTCTAAGAAACTCTGTTACCGTTGTCTCCTGGCTGACAGGAAAAAATAATAAGGAAAATTGGTTGACCCAATTACTCTTAACATTTTTTAAAACCATCAGAGACATGGAATATTATAGTGTCTTAAATTCTAAAAAAATACATATATGTGTTACATAAGGATCTTGTCTAGAGAGTCAAAATCGTAGTCCGTTACAAGACCTGATCTGATGAATTCACTCGATAGAAAAAAATCTCAAAGTTACCCCTTTTTATACGTTTTTTGTGAATTTTACATTTAAGTTTCTTACTCACATAAAGACCCTAAATAGTTATATTATAAACAAATTCGTAGGGTTTGCTTTGATAAAATGATTGGTTTAATGACTAGGTATGTTTAATGTTTACGAAGACTACGCGCAGAGCTTCCGTAGAAAGCGGGATGGTTAATCGCAAACTCACGCGTGTTGGAGCGGGACATTTGCAATATATGGGTCATTATTCGGGCGTTTGTTCCAAATCACTTTCGTGGTCACTATTTTGTCGACTTTGGATAAAGATTTCAATGCTATACTCAGTTATCTGATAAAAGTACGGGACATCTACCACCTAACTAAGAAATTCTACCAAAATCTGCAGCCAATTCGTCAAAAACGTGTCCACGAAAGTGAGGCGGTTGAAACGCGCGAATATATTTTTTATAGTCTTTTATAGGCCCTTATCATATGATCCATATGATAAGGGCCTATAAAAAACCTGAACATAATAATATTAGCATTATCAGTAAGGTCATTATGTACAAATACCAAATGACTTTCGAGATCTATAGATCATGAATCGTTATTTCCTAATGATTAGATAATGTGCGATCGATATTGTTATGATGAGCTTTACAAATGTCAATTCAAATTAAACCTTACTAGCATTGTCACAAGAGTCACAGTCGCCGTGGCACGCGACTACAAACTAGAGAGGCTGAACTTAAGGCTCAAAGTGTAATGAATTTAATTGGAGAGTAAATATTTTTCGTATAAAAAATGTAGTGGGTCAAGCTACGTCAATCGTAATAAGATTTGATATAGATATGGAGTTAGTAAACAAGACTTTTTATAATTTTACTACGAGTAAACGAGTAAATATTTATGTTTTCTGGTTGTTTCAGTTGTTTTGGTCCTTCTGCGGATGTGCCCTGATCTCCCTAGTAGTAATATTCTTCTATTACTTCAAGCGATGGCGGTCGAAAGGTAATTTATTGTGAAATACACAAAATTTAAGGCTTTGTCACACAGCGTTGCGCGACGTCTGCGCGACGCGACCGCTGCGCGCCGGAACGTATGCTAACAGGTTAGCGACGCCACACAGGCTGCGGACGGTTTCATACATTTTGGCGCGCAACGCAGCGTCCCGCTTGCGTCGCGCAGTGGTCCTGGTCACACAGCGGTATACTTTCTTTTTGCGCTATGCAGTAAATTGTATTGACGACATACAGTGAACTCTGCGCGTGAATATTCATTAACATCATTATTGATTTTTGGAATACTGGATCAATTAATAAAAATCTATCCGGTTATTTTTTTTAGACAATAAAAAAGCTACCCTTTTTGTAAAAAATAATCATTTCACTGCCGTTGACAATTGACAATATTTCATAATTTCCAAAAGTCTTAATTCGAAAACCATTTCGGTAAAAACGTGTGAAGTACACAAAAAACATTTTTTTAGATTTTTTTCTCCGTTAATTTTGGAAAAAATCGCAAATTACTGTAAACCGAAAGTTGACGTCATCTTCCTCGCTTCCCCTTAGTACAGAGTACAGACAATCGGTGCTCTGGAGTGGCTCTGGATTCTTGTTGGGAAGATGACGTCATATTTTACTTACGCCCTTTTGGAATGACCTACTTTTCAACGTGTTTTTTTTTGTATGAAATAATGAGTTAAATTGAAAAAGAAAAAATACGGGTGGCTTAAATTTTTACCTATTTTCTAACTAGTTCATAAAATAAAGTAGTTAAAAATATGAAATGTTGTCAATTCGAAATAATCAGCATGAAAGTTCATTTTGACGATGATATTTAGGATTTTTTTCACAGTCACCAAAGCATTTTTCGATATTTTGTCCGGTTATTTTGTTATTTTCTTTCTTTTTCAATCTGCAGTAATTTTTGTGTAGTAATTCTTCATTATTTCTTCACACTCTAATCTCAAACTTTAATATTTTCGTCGTATCATGAACTGGCCTTGCCTTAAAGGAATCTAATTTTCCAGAATTGCTGAACGGCGCACCTGCGGCCGCGAGCGAACCGCCGAAGCGTTTTCGCAAGCGAGACAAGATGTTGTTCTACGGGCGGCGGATGCTGCGCAAAGTCAAGTCGATCTCCAACTCGGGGCAGGGGAGGAAGCGGCGCGCGGTCATGCGGTTCGCGAGGAAGTTGCTGCAGTTGAAGAAGGAGTCCGCTCCTGAGCAGCTCAAGGTCAGTGGCATTGATATACAGCACTTTTCCGAACAATCCCGGGAAATCCCGGAAAATCCCGGGAAGTCCCGGAAAATCCCGGAAATTCCCGGAATTTTGTAACATTATAGGCTATGTCCAGTCCATCTCCGATTCAGGGCAGGAGAGGAACCGACGAGCGCTCGTGCGGTTCGCGAGGAAGTTGCTACAGCTAAAGAAGGAGTCCGCTTCTGAGCAGCTCAAGGCCATTAGTGATAGGCAGTTGGCGAATGCAATTTCCTAAAGATTTCCGGCGAATCCCGGAAAAATCCGGATATTCCCGGGATTTTCTTAGGTTTTGCACGATCGAATAGATAGGTATAGTCGGGGCAAGTACACCAGCTGGGTAAGCGTGTGAATCATTTCCAATAGCGTAACAAACTCAAACACAAATTACGAAAACAAAAAACATGATCCAACTATTGTCCATGAAATTAAATGACATAGGTTAGTTAGTACCACCACGCTGCGCTCTAAAACACGCATAGCTGATGTAGGCGCAAAAACTGCTAGGCTCAAATGGGACTGGGCGGGCCACGTCTGTCGCATGCACCCGGATCGGTGGGCTAATATAGCCACCAAATGGATGCCACAACAGCGACGCAGACGTGGCAGGCCTAGACGGAGATGGCGGGATGACTTAGATGCCTTCCTCGCCAACTGACCGGACGAAGCACAGACACGGGAGTCGTGGAATTCATGTGGAGATGCCTTTGCCCAGCAGTGGGACACCCCTATAGGCTATCATCATCCTCCTAGCGCTATCCCAGTACATTTGCATCCTGAAGGATGCCTGGGGTCCGCTACCTAATCCCAAGATATGGCGTAGGCGCTAGTTTTTACGGAAGCGACTGCCATCCCGCATCCGACCTTCCAACACCGAGGGGAAACTAGACCATATTGGGATTAGGCTTTGTCAAGTGAGTGGGCAAATTGACTGTTAGAAGTTCTCAAGCCGCCCGAAGGCCTCCAACTTGGCTTAACGACTGCTGCCATAGCCAGCAACCCGGGATCAACGGCTTAACGTGCCTTCCAAAGCACGGGAGCGCTCAGTTAGTAACCACTCAAAGCGGTCACCCATCCAATTCCTGACCGCTGCCCACGTTGCTTTACCTTAGATACCGCAAGCGGTACGCAGGCGCCGCTGGGCCGCGAGCGCTCCTATAGGCCCTATAGGCTAGATAAAAAAAAAGTTTAGTACTGCATTTGTCTGTGAAATAATGTATGTATTATCTTGCAGGTACTGGAGCCCCCAGCGGAGTACCTCGAGGAAGACTTGACCAGCGACGACCGGGTGCCCCCGGACGCCCTCTACATGTTGCACAGCATCCGCGTGTTCGGACACTTTGAGAAGCCCGTGTTCCTCATGCTGTGCAAACACACGGAGATCCTGAACCTGCCGGCTGGCGCGTTCCTGTTTAAAGTCGGTTAGTATGAGTGGGACAAGGTCTGACCTATAGCTGCATGGGGGCCACCCTTAAAAGGTAACTTTTTGTTTTTAAATATATTGAAAAACAAAGGAATTAATAGCCACTTAAATTTTCATATAATTTTACATTCCCCCTTTAAAATCTCATTAAATATTAATCCTAGCGACAAAGTGTATAGAACCTTTTATGTAGATAATTTTATTTAGATTACTTAAGCCTAAGAACGTTTTTCGCTATGGGTCACCGTTTATGAGTTTTTCATGAAAAACCGAAAAATGGGACTTTCAAGGCCCCCCCCCTTCCTACCCCCCAGGGGGTGGTGGATGGCTACCGGGCTAAATTAACTTAGATTTACCTATATTACATCTGTGCCAAGTGAATTCATCCGATACCAAAATGGACCTCATGACACTACTTCCCCCACTAATATATACTAACGTAACAAGAAGCGACACCGAAGCATGTGTGCTGTAAACCCGTCTCGCGGCTATGTGTGCGTGTCCGGAGGCGAGAGGGGGCGCGCGAGGGTGGCGCGGTGTGTGGAAATCACTCCTCGGACGGGCAAAGTATAGAATCGTGGCGTTCCAAGGTCACCGACACTCAGTTCACACCAATAGACCCGTGTCGCGCCTTTGCTATAGCACACTATGTGATGTGACACGCGAAGGAACGTAAGCGCTGTGGGGTAAGTATGTGTGCGTGCGCTGTCGGTACACGCGTCAATTGTTTGCACGGGTGCGTAGCGCGTGGCGCGGACGAATCGCGAGGCGCGACGGCACGCGATCGGCACCAGGCGGGTCTCTCAGGGACGAGGTAACTGACCTCGGTGCGGGGGGTTCGTGTCCGTTCTGTATGTAATACTAGAGTCTGGCTAACGAAAGCGGAGACTAGAAAAAGGCGGCAAATTTAGTCGCCACTGTAGTGTAAATAATATTATAGTTTTCAAAGATTTGATAGTACTTTGATATTTGGCATTGAGAGACGTGAAACAGAAGTCTGAACTGCATTTTTTAAAGTTTAAATATCATACATATATAGGATCAGGGGAAGGTTTTTTAATATATTTTTTTCTTGTTCGAAGGTGACACAGACGAGAATGTGTACGTAGTGCAAAACGGGCGTGTAAACGTGTACATTACGAACCAGGACGGCAGCAGTCTGTCGCTCAAAGTGGTGCGGGCGGGGGAGAGTGTCACGTCACTGCTGAGCTTCACGGACGTCCTTACGGTGAGCGGGATAGGGTCTATTTTAGCGTGTGTTTATAACCGGGCCTATACATTCTTCGCTCTTAAGCTGCCTTCGTCTTTAATGTGAGTGGGATAAGGTCTATTTTAGCGTTTATTTGTAACCGGACCTTTAGATACTTCATTCCTGAGCTTCCTTCGTTTTTAAGGTGCGCGGGATAAGGTCTATTTTAGCGTGTATTTATAACCGGGCCTATACATTCTTCGTTCTTAAGCTACCTTCGTCTTTAAGGTGAGTGGGATAAGGTCTATTTTAGCGTTTATTTATAACCGGACCTATACATACTTCATTCCTGAGATTCCTTCGTTTTTAAGGTCATATACACGCTTCGTTGCTGAGCTAGCTTCCTATTTAACCTGAGCGGGATAAAGTCTATTTTAGCGTGTGTTTATAACCGGCCGTTCACACACTTTGTTGCGGAGCTACCTTCGTCTTTAAGCGACCATTACTTGCTACATATTGGAAGGTAAAGTGTATAGTTTAAGATCATATTTAGCTCCAAATTAAAAAGAAACGCTGGCCGCCTGGAACGTTACATATAAATTTCTTTACTTGTCGAGTTCCAAACTTTAAAGAGAGACTTTTGAGACATTAATATTAAATTTTGTTATTCAGACTGAGACCTTATACATCTCTCAATTTTACTATTATTGTAATGTTTGTAATAGTTAATTAATATTTTGACATGAAAAAATTATTAAATTCTTATTGATATATTTCTTAAATTGTAAATTAATATTTTCTCATGAAAAATCTATCATATGCTTATATTGTAAGACTTTTTTAAATTGTACATTAACTTTATGACATGTGAAAGTGCCCTTGTGGCCTATTTGCAGAATAAAAGTTTGAATTTTTAATTGAATTTTGAATTGAATTAAAAAAGTAGAAACAGCAATATAAAAGACGGCACAGGTCGTATTCAACCAATTCAACTCGTCTGTTGGAAGCGCGACGTTTTGTATGTGTCTCTAATAATTTGCAGTTTTTCGGTGGAAAGTTTTTGACATTTAATTTTTGAGGTTATATTTTTATCAAATCTTATTCCAAATTTAGTCTTATTTCCACCATTTAAACAAATACTATTTAATATAATATTCTATGTTTTCAGGGGCACTCGCAACCGTACAAAACGGTGAACGCGAAGGCTTTGGAGGACTCCCAAGTGATTAAACTGCCGATGCGCGCCTTCCAGGAGGTGTTCCATGAATACCCGGACATATTCGTCAGGGTTATCCAGGTGAGAGTTGCAAAGACTAAGTGCCGGTTGCACCAACGTACGAACACAGACCGGTCATCGTCAAATATGGCGCCGGCAGCTGTCATCCCACAGAAACTTGTCAAACTTTCCATACAATCAGATTTGACGAACACCGGTTACGATTACAGACGGTTTGGTGCAACCCAGCCTTAGGGTCTCCACACACCTATCGACGCGGAATCGGCGTTAGCCGGTCAAAAAACGATGTCTACGCAATAAGGCTGGAAACAGTGCTCGACCGACGGTCAGCGCGTACGGTCGGTCGGGCGTAGCTATCGCTGTACGAAAGCATACGTGGGTTCAGAGCGATGCTCAGCGTCAGCCGACCGACCATACGCGCTGACCGTCGCGTCGGTCGTTCTCTGTATCCAGCCATAGACTTGCATAGATATAGCTCCGTCGGTCAGCGCCCGACCGACGGTACGCGCTGACCGTCGGTCGAGCACTGTTTCCAGCCTTATTGCGTAGACATAGTTTTATCGGTCGGCGTAGATATATCTATGCAACTTTATGGCTGGAAACAGAGCACGACCGACGCGACGGTCAGCGCGTATGGTCGGTCGGCTGACGGTGAGCATCGCTCTGAACGCACGCATGCTTTCGTACAGCGATAGCTACGCCCGACTGACGGTACGCGCTGACCGTCGGTCGAGCACTGTTTCTAGCTTAAGAGCGAAAAAGACGTCCATCGGCCCGGCCGACGCCGAGTGATTGCTGTCGGCGGGGATTTGGTCGCTTTTATACTCAGATTTTCTCTCACGATATACTCTATGGTTTCATTCATAAATAGAACTAAGGCTTTAGACTAATTAATTATGAATGTAACCTTAGAGTTTATCGTGGACGTGTACGTGCACGGTAAGGTATAAAAGCGACCATTACGTACTCTTAAGGCTTGGTCACACCGCTTGCGCGACGCAAGCGGGACGCTGCGCTGCGCGCCGGCATGTATGAAACCGTCCCGCTCGCGTCGCGCCGCCTGTGTGACGTCGCTAACCTGTTAGCATACGTTCCGGCGCGCAGCGCGAGCGTTGCGCGGATGTCGCGCAACCTGTGTGACCAAGCCTTTACTTAAGCTCGAAACGCACTGACAGCGATAGCGGGGCGGGGCGTCGCGGTGTGGAGGCGGTACCGGTTGTAATATTCTAACTAATATGAAAGGGTCCGCACAGAAATCCGGCCGGGAAAAAAGCGTTCTGTGCGGACCCTTTCATATTAGTTAGAATATTACAACCGGTACCGCCTCCGCACCGCGCCGCCACCGCTGTCTGTGCGTTTGCAGCTTTAGGCTGGCCTCACACAGTCTGAATCCTTATCTTAATTCATGATTTGAATTTCATAATCTTAATTAAGATGCCTTGCCTCACACATATCTTAAAAAAATCAGAACCGATTACTATTAACGATACCACATTTATTGTCTCGCGAATGCAACATCAACAGAAATGGCCCACACAAATGTACACAAAATTGACAACATTTCATATTTTTAAACCTACAATTTTATTACTTCCCTGTATTCTGCTTGAAAAAAGGAACACGCCAACGGGTTTGAATCTTTCATGAGCCTCGTATTTAAATTTAATATCATTTTTTGTATTCTGTAATATCATAACTCCAGTTCCACGCCCGAATAGACCCATCGCTTTAGTCACCTCCCGACAAAAAAAAATATAGGCATAGACGGCTCATTTGACAAGTGTCAAAATTAAGCCCGTGACATACGGGCGGTTAAGGCGCCTGTAGAGGTGAGCACTCTCCATACAAACTTTGTGCAAGTTTTTCTTTGCTTGTGTTTGCATTACACTTTCGTTACTCTTGAGCGAACAGGAGTACATCTGAATGTCTATCAAATTAGACCAGCTTGACAGGACTGGTTTCCAACGCTTGACCCTGTTTGCATTACACTTATGGTTCTTGGTCAGTATGCTTATTTTTCTGTTAGCCAGAACCTCAAGTTTCGTTTTTTAATTTTTTGTATTTTTTCAATCTTCGTTTTTTTGATTTTTTTTTATTTATTTGCTTGACATTCTTCGTATATCCAATCATCCTCCTAGCGTTATCCCAGTACAGTTGCATCCTGAAGGATGTCTGGGGCCGCTACCTAATCCCAAGATTTGGCGTAGGCACTAGTTTTTACGAAAGCGACTGCCATCTGACCTTCCAACCCCGAGGGGAAACTAGACCTTATTGGGATTAGGCTTTGTCAAGTGAGTGGGCAACTTGACTGTTAGAAGTTCTGAAGCCGCCCGAAGGCCTCCAACTTGGCTTAACGACTGCTGCCATAGACAGCAACCGGGATCAACTGCTTAACGTGCCTTCCAAAGCACATTCTTCGTATATCCAATATTAACAAGCAAAACAAAAATTTATAGGCGGGATCGCCAAAACCGACGAATAAAACTTGCACAGAGTTTGTATGCCTTTAGTACGCGAATTTAATGGGGCGGATGTTTCAGATCATCATGGTGCGATTACAGAGGGTAACCTTCACAGCGTTACATCAGTACCTCGGTTTGAGTGCCGAGTTGGTTAACCCCGTAAGTATAGTTGAAATCATTTAAAATGCCCGACATTTTGTAAAACTGACATTCGATTTTGAATCTTCACGCACACACTTCACTTACTGGGGCCTGTACCATATAACTTTACAAGCGTACAATTCGACAAATTTGTCAACTTTTTCTATGGAGAATTGTACAATTTTATCGAATTGTAGACTTGTAAAGTTTTGTGGTATAGGGGCCTGGTCTCTGCAGTAATGTACTAATTTTGACAGGGCCGCGAGAAACGGCGCCCCACGACGGTAGCGTCGTCACCGGGTAGGAAGGTCACGGTGGATTCTGGGACCTCCATGCACTCCCCTCACCACTCCGAACGGGCCGAACATAATGTAAGTATCATTAGAGATAAATCACTTTGGGGTGGGCGGCATGTTTCAAATCACGCTCACAGCGCTAAAAACGCGTTTACGATCGGACCGAATCACGCTCATAGCGTTTACATGAGATGTCGTGACGTCACTGATGACGTCATGGACGGCGCCATATTGGCGTTTACGATGCTCACACTCCCAGGCGAAAGCACCTTGAGCCAAACGTCAAGTTGACGTTTGATATATGAAAATGACAGTAAACACGGGCTATGAGCGTGAATCGGTCCGATCGTGAGCGCGCTCAAGCGAATACCGGTCCGAAACAAAACACTACTCACGCGGCCTTCAATGCGCTATTTGATTCGGACCGGCCGTCAGCACTGTAAGCGCTGTGAGCGTTGTAAGCGTGATTCGGAACACGGCTCGTAAAGAAAAAGGTGACATTGAACATGATTTTTTTAATGTTCGTGTCTACTCAAAAGCAGAGATGCGCCGTTCGCCCGAATGTCCGGCCTAGTTTTTGCTGAACCGAACACTTAGCCGAATTATTGGCTTCAACGTTATGAAGTTACGGCTTGGGCACCTTATAAATTGACTTATAAAGCCTGACCAGGAATATATGATCATGCGCCATGTTGCGGAATTTCATTGGAACTAATTTCTTACACTGGCAATAATTTTAATGACATTGTCAGCACGTCAGTGTCACTGTTGCGGTTTATTTGAATATTATGTGTTAAATATTTAATAATAAATGAGAAAAAAATGATGAAAACAATTCATAGCCAAGAGCGGAATATTATCAATGTGTTGAAATGAAATTATTCAGCTGTAAAACAATTCATAATGTATGTCAGAGCTGTCAGGTAAACAAGACAAAATGTCATAATAGTCTGTTGCCATATAAATCAGAATAATAGCGCCCTCTTGACAATGATCATATATTCCTGGTCAGTTTTCGATAAAAATGTTCTTGCAACTTGTAGACAGTATCACTAACATTTCAGTAAATATTCGACAGTTGAACCGAACGAATGACAACGAATACCGAAAAATTGCCGATTATCCGGTGCATCTCTGTATTTAAAAGTACCAGTGTGTTAATACCGTACCCATTATACCGTGATCCCAAGCGAATAGTAGCTAGAAAACCTTGGAAATGTAGAATAACACATATTGTAAATATCTTTCAATATTTCCTTTTCATCATCCCGTGACGAAACTTCAGGCTCATCTAGATTTGAATTCGCGTACAGTACCCGGCAATATATATTGCACGTCGGGCTTTGTAAAGAGACAATTAGCTGTTTACGAAGATTTCCGAACACTGGCAATCAATTATGTTACAGATGTACCTATTGCAAAATGGCTTCTCAATCAGAATACGATGGCACTCGAACTGTCAATCAATGATTGTATTAAATGAGTGACGTTTTCATATGCAATTCAATTCAATCTTGTGTTGTATGGCTCCATCAAGGCCTTGATGATTCTGCCAATGTCAAGTTGGATAAGACACGGCTAGTCATCATCATCATCATCATCATATCAACCGAAAGACGTCCACTGCTGGACATAGGCCTCCCCCAAAGAGTGCCACAATGACCGGTCTTGCGCCACCCGCATCCAGCGGACTCCGGCGACCTTTACCAGGTCATCAGTCCACCTTGTGGGGGGTCTACCCACGCTGCGCCTTCCGGTCCGTGGTCGCCACTCGAGAACCTTTCGGCCCCAACGGCCACGGCTAGTATTATAAACTTATCGGTACGCAACTGGTGGTGTTCGGTAGTATATCCAACCGGTCAAACTGCCAATATAAAAACAAACTACAATAAAAACAAACTACAATAAAAACAAACTACAACAAACACAATCTACAGGGGAGGGTAGGTTAGTATGGAGTTAGAGGTTTTATCTCTACGGACATCTTATATATTAGGAACAAATAATTACATTTAGTTATTAATTACTAGAATATACATTACAGGCGAATGTTATTTTTAGATAAAAATTATAGTCATTTATTAATAAGAAAATATATACACGAATACAACAATAACTAAAATAATATTAAAGCTAACTGCAAATACAAGTTAGGTATCAAAAAATAAACTAAAATAAAACTAATTTAATTAAAATATATCTAAAAAGGGCCCCCGTGGCATGGTACCAAAGACGCTGGCAGGCGGCAGCATTCCCTCGCTGTATGGCAATACTTAAACGCTGTGCGAGGAAGCTGCCAGCTCTTTGGTCACCAGTGGCGTCGACGAGCCTTTTGCTTAGCTGCCTATGTAGTTGCCGAGCGCTCGGGCCCCACGGCCCGAGGGTCTCAACACCGAGAGCCATGAAATGGTATTGGGTGTCGAGACCCCGGTATTTCCATAAAAAATTGTTTTAGATCCCACTATATCCATTATTATGGAACTTTCTTGTTTAGTGTCAAATGTCAAGCTAATTGTGTGTCAAGTCTCAAATGTCAACTGACATTTGACAATTAGCTTGACATTTGCAACGCTCTGAAGTCGAAATTAGCCGAATCTCTTTCCAAAGCCCCACGTGCAGTATATATCGCCGGGTACTATATTTCCTGTAGACTGTAGACACTGCCAAAGTTAACTAGATCCACGCCTTTCTGCGTCCCCTTCAATTAAAGCATTCACTGCCACCAACGCATATGTGCGTTTCCGTAACTTTCACCCAGTGCCTTGAACGCACGGGCGCGTTCATAATATTTAGTGACTTTCACCCTGTGCCTCAGTGCCTTAGACTTAGAATAGTCGGTTGAACTCACATGTGCGTTTGGGGCACACAGTTTGCTGCGGCACCTGCCGAATGGCCAGGAAAAGGGGGGTGGCAGTGAATGCGTTAAAATAATAGTAGGGGAGAGTAGTTGGGCTTCCCTACCAAAAGATAATATCCTAACTGTGCCTGACTGTACTGTAGTGGAGTGTGACTTGACTGTTACTAACGTTTGCATGCAGCAAGAGAACGGGCACGTGGCGTCGTCACCCATTAACATCTCCCGGAAGTCGAGGCCGGACATGGTGCCGGACGTCACTTCCGGCACGCCGCAGGTAACGCTATTACCACCTTATGTGTATTAGTATATTTCGTATAAAACTGAGGGGCTACCGCGAACCACAAACGAAGTATCTCCCTCTCTGTTACTCCAATATGCAAGTGCGACAGAGAGGCAGTTATTTCGTTTTTGGTTCGCGGTAGGCCCTCTGTAAGGCCAAGTGCTGTCAAATTAACGCAAGCAAAAATCTACCTTACGGTCAGAGCTCTGAGTCGAGTTTTGCTTGCGTCCGTTTGACATAATTGGCTACTTGACAGTTTTCGGAAATGTATTTTAAATTATACGTAGGTTTATTTTATACCTGTAACAATTATCTTTTTCCCCCAAAGAGCTTATACGAGGAACGGTATATGAAGATCCCTATGACACTTGCAGTGACAGTTCATTTATATAACCTTGGAACAGCGTCGCTGTCACATCGAAATGTTAATAAGCATCTTTTGGGAATGTAGCTAATTAATTTATGTAGGATTGTAACATTTACATAATAACAATATGAAAGAAACTTGAACTGTCCTTTATTTCCCAGAAATATGCTTAACAGAATATACACGGTGACGTACTGCAAAAGTTATATCGTTGGTCTGTATCGGCTATGGAAGCGGTGCTGTCGATAACAGATGTCGATAATTGAAGTGATAATAACAAAACGTGTCTTATATTTCAATTTAATTGTTACGTGACTGTGTAAAAATAAAACAACGTTAAATTACATATTTATTTATTAATTAACACGTTCACTGCGGCATAGGTCATTTTTGACCTGTAGGTACTAGTCTTTCTTCTGGTGCGGCGTAAGAATACGTTAAGACTGCACCGAGCAAATTTCTGAATAATTGCGATGGTTGGATCACTTGCTGTATTATTATTACTAAAGCTTGAATTCTGTAATTCCTATATATGATATTTAAGGATACACTCTACACGTCATGTGTTTAAGAAACACAATTACTTATAGTTTTCTTCATAAAAATTCAATCCAAAGTTAGCTCTACTAAAGGAAATAAACGCAAACTACAACGTTAATACTTTATGAAAGGTCTTCAATTTTTGAATAGTAACAAAACTACATGTTATCTAGGTCGCATGTGTTTAACATTTGCAAAATGTGGAGATTTTTTTAACAATGCAAAGGAAATTCCGAAAATTTGACCGGCCGCCGTAGTTTTCTTGCCGGCAGATGGGCTCCGGCCCTCAATGGGAGCAGACGTATGCTGCTTTTCTCTGTTTGACATCTCATAAAAACACGCTTTTTGACAGCTTGCTCGTATACAAATACAAAATGTATACCACACACAAAGATTGCATTAATTGAAGTAGGGTAAATAAATGTTGACGTGTGGCTATTGAAGATTCTTTTAACATGGAATTTTTAGTATTAGCCATTCGTTATAACATAAAAATGCAATCTTTGGTCCCCAATGTTTACTAATGCAACTAAATTATAATGATTTCCTTTACGAAAAGGCATTTTAAACGTAAAAAGGTTACCGATGTATTTCAGTTCAAAGTAATTTACTTTTTATAAATTGGCCACCCAGAACGGAACGTTATGACATTTATGTCACTCATCATATTTCAAATTAAAATTTGTAAACAAATTGTATTTTTATATTTTAATAATTTAAAGAATCTAATGTTATATTTTATGTGTATATGTACGGCGCTTTCACGTCAAACAATGATTACCTAAATATATCGCAGAATCTGCATAAACAAAACATATCCCAGAATCTGTAAAAACAGGCACAATTATTATGGTGCTTTGAACAGAAGTTTATAAAATATCAGCGTTATACCAAGAAACAGATCTAGAGTGCTCTCTTGCAGCGGAAGCAGAAGAAAGAATAATATCGGAGTTTCTTCGCCAGTTTGAGTGATGTGGATTTAAATTGTGTAGTGTCTAAGCCGCCTGGTCATAATATGTATAATAATACCTAGAATGAAAATAATAAACCTATGTTTCATTTATAAATAATAAACCAAGTAAGTAGTTGTTGGGGATGTGGTGACAATGACGATGTCTAACAAACAAATATGCAGTAATTACTTATAATATTAAACTGCGCTAGTTTCTATCTAAAGCTTTCATGCGTTGGAAATCCCGTTGCGTTGCTTTGATTTTGTACAAGTAAGTACTTATGTCGCATCGCAATAATTGTCTCGGCGTTATAGTAAACGAATAGCAAATAATAATAATTGCTATTTATTATTGATGAAAATAGACGCAATGTTAACCATTATTGAACCTTATGTCGTTGCAATAAGGTTCACGTATGTTCAGTTAAGTGTCATCGACGGCACGATTGCTCACACTAGAAGAATATGTAAACGCATCCTGCTAATTATTCCTTTCAATTATGGACCTTATAAGAAGTGTATAAAAGTTAATTTGTCAGAGCTGATACAGTAGTGGTCCGGCCAAGTTCCACAATTGCAGACTGTTACAATGACTTTCTTGATGATATTTGTTATATCATTAGGTTTTATAGTGCTTGTCATTCACGATAACGACGATGCGCAGGGAATGTCATACTATTCTATGCGCAATTCTGCGGATTGGGTTACGACGGGAGGTCGTGAATAACAAGAACTACCTACTCGTATAAGGTTAGGTACTGGTTCCTCAAATACAAAGTTGATTCACAATATTGCTGCAGTTATCCCGTGCCGTATAAATAGTTTCAGTAGTAATTATATATATTGTAATAAAACTACCGCTTCTTCTCTTAAAACTTTCATTAAATCAGTGTCCATTTTAGAGTTAACCAACTGATAAACAGAAAATAATCAATTTATGAAAATAACCTATTTAAAGTACAACATATACTCGTATCATGAAAATCACCAAGTAAACTCTCAAAATAAGTACCTAAGTCATAAACATAAAACAGTCATAACATGCACGAACCGATTAGGAAAATTCTTTCTCTGTTTTAAGTTGTATAAAAATGAGTCTGTGAGGAAAGGGCAAAACAAAATACATTTTACAAAACAGGGGTTTGACAAGTTTTATTTTATAAACAAGGAACTGAGTATTTTACTACCACAAATTCCAAATTCAAGACATTTTCAGATACAACTAATACTTGAGTTTTGGTTACAGATCAGAACTTGACGATTTTTGTTACACTTCTCTTATGCACCAAGAAACCTTTAAATATTCAAAATCTATATTGTCATAAGTTGACATAAACATGGGTCAATGACCCGACCCAGCAAAATGAGGTAGTGTGCGTGAATAATGCATGTGTGGGTTAATTGGGTAAATTATTAAAAAAATTGAAATTTGACAGGCGCTGAGAATTTACCCCGCACGATAGGCCCTTAAGAATACGTCCCTTCTGCATGGTGCGATATAACTTTATTTTACTAAACGGTTAAAACTCACGTATTGATTGTCACTTCCGGCGACATGTTTCGATGTTGTGTTAATACTTGAGTTTTAACCGTTTAGTAAATTCAAGTGGTGCGATATAAGTCAAAATTGACTTGTTAATTAAATTTTCTATAATTATTCAACGAATGGTCACATTTCGGGGCAAAGTTAGTATTAGATACATTAAATAGTTAATAATTATTACTTGGAATACTCGTGAAGTAACCAAGGAAAACAACTCGTACCATAAATTTAGGTAGCAAATACATCATACTAGTAAATATTAAGGTAAGGACAGACCAGTACCTACACACAGTATATGGAGGGAATGTTATAAAATGTACTGTAACTAATATAGTATAATTCTCTTTTTATAATTGTGGCTTCTTATTTGCTTTCTTATTTATTATTTATTCTCATTGCTTCTCTCGCCGAGACACAGCGAGACAGGCTTGTCTGTTTTGCGAGAGAGAGGGGGGTCTCGCCGACGAGTTCCACACTGAACACAGCGAGGCAGTGGTCCCAGAAGCGATTTAGTAGGGAGGCCAAGTAGCTAAAATCAAAATTCCGTTTGTACGAGCAGTCGCCTACCGACGACTGGTATCGTTGGATTCAGTGACGTCTCCCGAGTATGGAACTCGATGTCGTCACTCTCTAAAGTGGTGGAGGGGGTAACTATGACGTCACAAAGATGGCGGTTGGTGGTATCAAGTTTTATCGATTATATCTTTAACTATTCAACGTATTGCAACAAATGAGGTGTCAAATGAAAGCTCTTTAAATTGCTAATAATTCGTTGTAAGGAATAAAATGTGAAAGTCTAATAATTAAAAAGTTTTTCTTAAAAAATCGTAAGTTTGAAAAAGTAATTTTTTTTTAACTGCAAAAAACTCGATGAAAGAGGCCATTTCTTTAAAAAATACTTCATATGACTGAAATTGCTAAATTTATCCTCTATACAATGCTTTTTGAATTGTTAGAATCGGTTCATAAATGAGTACGCCAGGGACATTTCGCCACGGGCGGGGCGAACGTCGCGGCGCACGCGTGTTTGCTGACGAACGCGACTGTGTAGACATTCTTAAGTGTAGCTCAACAACTACTTTACCGATTTAGACAAATGGGGTATCATATGAAAGCTCTTTATATTGCCATTAATTTGTTTTAAGTAATGAAATGTGTAAGTCAAACAATTAAAAAGTTTTTCCAAAGAATCGTATTTTTGAAAAAGTCATTTTTATTTTAAGACTGCGTCGTGCAGGGTAAATTATCAGCGCCTGTCAAATTTCTATTTTTTTAAATTATTTTCCCCAGTAACTCACACATACATATTTCACACACACTACTTCATTTTGTTGGCCCGGGTCATTGACTTACATTTTTTTTAATAGGTATTTTCAGTTGTGTATTGCCACCAGTTAATCAGAGTTACAAACTCCTTAGAGAAATCGAAATTGTCATAACTTGTCACTGTACAATGACAATGCTCTGTCAATTTCTGTAAGGAATACAAAGTTTTGATTTACAATATTTGATGATTTATTAAGGCATGACAAAAATGTAAAAATATAAGTCAAGTTCTAATCTGTCACCAAAACCTTACTTCTGAAAATTGGGATTTGATTTTAGTAAAACGCTCCTAATTATTCATATACAAATAGATTAAAATACCTATATTTAAGTGTATCAATGCCATGGCTTAAGCTGTTATGTTGTTAAATTATATTTAATTGAATAAATGGTGAATAAAACTTAAGAATGTGTAATCCTTCTGCAGGCAGGGTCACTACCAACTAAGCGGCTAAAGCGGCTTTTATAGGTAATGCGAGTTTTAAGCGAAGATGCGGTTGTTTTATTTCGATATATATTATGTAATGAAACTTAATGAAAATTAATGGCAGTATTTTGAAATAAGTTTGTTAAGTATTCTTAAAACCTAATGATAATGAAATAAGTAGGACAAATATGATCAAGTAGGATTTAGTAAATCATTGTCACTATCTGTAATTGGAACTTGGCCGGCCGGACGCGCTATCGTATGCATGGTTGAATGTACGAGTCCATAGTTATGTTATGACAAATTAGCTCTCATGTTCCTTCTTATAAGAACGATAATTGAATAGAATAATTAGTGGAGTAAATTTTACTGAACTTTTAACACTACTTGGACAATGGTTGCGTATAGCTAAATCCATGTACATGCTGCATACATGCTGTAATGTAACAGTTATAATACTTATAATATACGCAATTGAAATTGCAGTCTTACTATTATTTACTACGTTTACGTAACGTCCAAACAATTATTGCGACGTACTTTTTTTGTTTTTTCAACCTGATTGTGGCCTTATAGGTCGGGCCCAATAAATCGATAGGAGTGCGCGGTTGGAAAGTGGCCTGGGGAAAATCGAGGGGAAACCTCCGACATGACCACGCGGGAGGTTTAAACACTGGGATACTCTAAGAGTTTGCGCTCCAGTGAGATTGGTTACGCGGCTTCTACCGAATCTGAGTTGTGAGTGGAATCGAGCTACTTGTCGCTGGTTCACTAAACTAAACTCTACTAGGCCCGACCTGGGTCGGACTGACTCTACCCGGTGTGACGTACTTACGTATATCCAAAGACTACAATGTATATACTAAAGTACGTATATCCGTATATCCAAAATCAAAGCAGTGAACCAAATAATTTCAAACCATAAAAAATAATCAAATAGAAATTAGAAACCGTACTTACAGACCTGCAGAAATAAGTAGTACTACATACATATATTTTGTATAAGACTCAGATTATACGTCGTCGTTAGAGATATAACTAAGATAAAAAAAACACATTTATATTTTCATTCTATAATAAGTATGACCATGCGGCTTCGACAGTACAATCTTCTGCTGCTTATTACTTTCTTTGTTGTGTGACACTGCAGATTGATAATCCACGATTCCTGAAGTTATATCACGACATGTGAGATATATTTAGCCATTAAATGTATTCCTATTTGACGAGAAAGCGTGAATATCCACACAAATTTCAATAAGTATTCCAATCCAATCAATCCAATCAGTGGGTTCTTCAATGCTGAGGATCGTGACCGCTATGTCTCTGGCGGGGAGTGCAGATGGCTCGCCAGTGGTTCCGATGATGCGCTGCATGCAGCGCCTGGTGTTCTCGGAGTCCGGCGAATTTGGAGATTTTTTCAATCCACCTGGCTGGCCCGAGCTCGTCTATCCTCCACCTTTCCCGTCATCATGATGTACTCGAGGATAATAGGGACGACGCGCGATATGTCCAAAAAATGCCAGTAGATAAGTATGCGTTGTTGGCAAACTGTCGAGAGGCGTGTGTGTATGCGTATTTGGTGTTCGATATCAACATTAGATACGTAAAATTATTGAAATATAAAGAAAGAAAAATGTACACAAATTTTCATTTGAAGTAAGTGACAAATGTCATTACGTTATAAAGATGTTCCGTCAGGGTGACCATTCATTGAAATTAATTTCCATTGTAATGAAACGCATCGGCAAACTTTTTGCGTCTAGAATGCGTTTTCGGGAAGGAAAACATTATAATTTGAACGCATAAGTAAACATTCGGGACCAAACACTGTATGTTCTCTAAAAAATAAAAGGCTTATACCAAAAATTCCATGTTAAAAGGTTCTTAAAACGCCACACGTCAATATTTATTTACCCTACTTCAATTAATACAATCTTTGTGTGTGGTATACATATTGTATTCGTATACGGGCAAAATGTCAAAAACAGAGCTGTCAAAGCGAAAAAAGGAGCATGCGTCTGCTCTCACCGAGGGCCAATGCCCATCTGTCGATTTTTCCAAAGTATGGTGGCAGGGAAAATGTATGGAAAAGTCACTAAAGTTTAGATTTACGTTTGAAATTCTCATTGGTCTTTGCGAGGAAAAATGTGAACAGTGTGATAACTTATAGTGAATACTTTTGAGATTTGTTTGAGTGTGATTTTGAAACGAAATAATAGATTTTTCAATTCAATTTTGCCTAAACGCCGACACGCGTTCTTCTCATTTTTAGTGCAACTTTACGGTATTGTATTTATTAAAGTGTAATTTATTATAGATTACTAATAGTGATAACTTGTAAACACACTCTTTGTGATAATAATTACATATATTTTATATATTTTTGTAGAGAATCGTGACCTCCACAGATTGAGAGGTGAAGGCTGTTTTTGCTAAATATGCTCGGCGCCCTCTTAACTTCAAAAAACTCGATGAAAGAGGCTCTTTATTTAAAAAATACTTCATATGATTGAAAATGATACATTCATCCTCTATATAATGCTTTTTGAATTATTAGAATCGGTTCATAAATGAGTACGCCAGAGATATTTCGCCGCGGGCGGGGCGAACGTCGCGGCGCGCGCGCGTTTGCTGACGAACGCGACTGTGAAGACATTCTTAAGTGTAGCTCAACAACTACTTAACCGATTAAGACAAATGAGGTATCATATGAAATTTCTTTATATTGCCATTAATTTGTTTCAAGTAATGAAATGTGTAAGTAAAACAATTAAAAAGTTTTTCCAAAAAATCGTATTTTTGAAAAAGTCATTTTTATTTTAACTTCAAAAAACTCGATGAAAGAGGCTTTTTCTTGTAAAAATACTTCATATGATTGGAAATGCTACATTTATCATATATATAATGGTTTTTGAATTATTAGAATCGGTTCATAAATGAGTACGCCAGGGATATTTCGCCGCGGGCGGGGCGAACGTCGCGGCGCGCGCGCGTTTGCTGACGAACGCGACTGTGTAGGCTTTCTTAAGTGTAGCTCAACAACTACCTAACCGACCTTTACCAGGTCATCAGTTGACCTTGTGGGGGCTCTACCCACGCTGCGCCTTCCGGTCGGTGGTCGCCACTCGAGAACCTTTCAGCCCCAACGGCCATCGGTTCTACGCGCAATGTGCCCCGCCCACTGCCACTTAAGTTTAACGATTCTAAAGGCTATATCGGTTACTTTGGTTCTGCTACGAATGACGTCATTTCTGATGCGATCACGCAGTGAAACTCCGAGCATAGTCCTCTCCATTGCCCACTGCTGAGTGGTTTTGACCCTAAGGTGAGCGACCACGTTTCCGTACCATATGTCATTACTGGCAACACACACTGGTCAAAGACTCTCGTCTTGAGACACTGCGCAATATTGGACGAAAAGATATGCCTTAGCTTCCCGAACGCTGCCTAGCCGAGTCGGATTCGACGATTAACCTCTTTCTCAAAGTTGGACCCACCTAACTGGACAGTCTGTCCTAGGTATACATAATCGCCTACAACTTCGAGCGTAAAGCGTCCGATTGTAACAGGAGTTGGTGTTACATGGGCATTTGACATGATCTTCGTCTTATCCATGTTCATCCTTACCTTAGACCAACTCGCTCGGAGGCTTTACTGAGGTCATTGAGCATTGTACTTAAATCCTCCATGGTTTCAGCCAAGACTTAGTAGTCTGACGACATAGTTGTCGTCAGCAAACCGAAAGTGAGTGATGTACTCGCCGTTTATGTTGATACCTAGCCTTCTGCAGTCCAGATTCTAGAAAACATCCTCCAGTGCAGCGAAGAACAGTTTAGGAAACATATCTCCTTGCCTGCTGACTCCCCGCTGCAGCGGAATGGACTGACATTGTAGCGTTTTCGTACAAACACTTCAGTACTTCAATATAGCGGTAGAGTCTACTTGGCACCGCTGTAGAGATTGTAGTACCGCCCAGGTTTCGATCGAATCGAAGGCTTTCTCATAGTCCACAAACGCTAAACAGAGGGGCAGGGTACTGTTCAGTCTTCTGTATACAGAGTAACATAGACCACATCCATACGCTTCGGTTGTATGGATGTTGTCTATGGTACTAAAGCCTCTTCGGAAACCGGCTTGTTCGACAGGCTGGAAGTCATCTAGCGTACTGCCAGACGGTTCATAATGACTCTTGAAAACAGCTTGTAGACATGGCTCAATAGCGTGATGGATCGATAGTTCTTAACAGCACCACCACGCCTGTGTTCCATGCCTTTGGCGTTCTCCCTTCCAGTAAGACAGAGTTGGACAACTTCTGCAGGGCTGTAAGGACCGGTTTTCCACCCTCCTTCAGGAGTTCGGCTGTAATTCCGTCTTCACCGGGTGCCCTGTTGTTTTTGAGCTGTTTAAGAGCCATTCTAATCTCTTACAGGCTGATGTCCGGAATGTCATCGGTATAGTGCAGGGTTAGTCTAGCTCTAGGATCTCCCACTAGACCAACTTCGGGGTCTGCTAGTCGACGTGTATAGCTGTCCATAGAAGCGCTCTATCTCGCTCAGAAGCTCAGGTCTGGATGAGACAATTCTACCATCCTCAGTTTTTAATTTGGCGAGCTGGCTCTGCCCAATAGACAGATCTCTTGCGAAAACTTTTGAGCCCTTATCCCGCTCGATGCCCTCTTCAATACGTTTTGTATTGAATTGGCGCAGATCACGGGTCAGGGATTTGGAGATCTATCTATTGAGCTGCCGATATAATGTCGCATCGACTGAAGACTGTAGAACCATCCTACTCCTTTACTCGAAGAGCCTTTGAGTGGAGTTAGAGGGCCTATTGGTTCAGTTGGCCCGGTGGGCTTTAAAGAATTTAGACCCTGTGGTATGGACAGCGTCCACAAACCCGTCATTGAATTCATCCACATCGCCACTTAGGCAATCGAGACGGTTCTGGAGTTCCAGCTGAAAGCTCTCGGGGTTTTGGATTTGGGCTGCTGATGGTCGGAGCGTGGACTTCATCAGACGAGAGCGCTCTAGCTTAACACATATATTCAATGTGCCTCTTACTAGACGGCGATCACTTCCGGTTTTAACCGTATTGATCACAGAGACATCATTGAATATATGCTTCTTCGTCGACATGATGAAGTCAATCTCGTTTTTAGTTGCACCGTCGGGACTCATCCAGGTCCACTTTCTATGCTCACGTTTCTTGAAGAAGGAATTAATCATGTAGAGATTGTAGAGTCCCTCCTTCTCCAAGAAACCAGCCAGTAGTTGGCCCCGGTGGTTCCGACTTCCAACTCCAAATTGCCCCACTCTCAGCTCTTCACTATCTCTCTTGCCCAGTTTCGCGTTGAAGTCCGGCAGGCTATAACCTGACGAAGCGTATGGATGTGGTCTATGTTACTCTGTATACAGAAGTGGTGGTCTGTATACAGAAGACTAAAGAGTACAACCTGCCCCACTGTTTAGCTTTTGTGGACTATGAGAAAGCCTTCGAGTCGATCGAAACCTGGGCAGTACTTACAATCTCTACAGAGGTGCCAAGTAGACTACCGCTATATCGAAGTACTGAAGTGTTTGTACGAAACTACGAAAACGCCACTATGTTAGTCCGACTCTAGGACTGGAACTCGAAACCCATTCCGCTGCAGCGGGAAGTCAGGCAAGGAGATATTTTTCCTAAACTGTTCTTCGCTGCACTGGAGGATGTTTTCTAGAATCTGGACTGGAGAAGGCTAGGCATCAACATAAACGGCGAGTACATCACTCACTTTCGGTTTGCTGACGACATAGTAGTCTTGTCTGAAACCATGGAGGGTTTAAGTACAATGCTCGATGACCTCAGTAAAGCCTCCGAGCGAATTGGTCTAAGGATGAACATGGATAAGACGAAAATCATGTCAAATGCCCATGTAGCACCAACTCCTGTTACAATCGGACGCTTTACGCTCGAAGTTGTAGACGATTATGTATAGCTAGGACAGACTGTCCAGTTAGGCAGGTCCAACTTTGAGAAAGAGGTTAATCGTCGAATCCGACTCGGCTAGGCAACGTTCGGGAAGCTACGGCATATCTTTTCGTCTAATATTCCGCAGCGTCTCAAGACGAGAGTCTTTGACCAGTGTGTGTTGCCAGTAATGACATATGGTACGGAAACGTGGTCGCTCACCTTAGGGTCAAAGCCACTCAGCAGAGGGCAATGGAGAGGACTATGCTCGGAGTTTCACTGCGTGATCGCATCAGAAATGACGCCATCCGCAGCAGAACCAAAGTAACCGATATAGCTTTTCGAATCGCTAAATTTAATTGGCAGTGGGCGGGGCACATTGCGCGTAGAACCGATGGCCATTGGGGCTGAAAGGTTCTCGAGTGGCAACCACGGACCGGAAGGCGCAGCGTGGGTAGACCCCCCACAAGGTGGACTGATGACCTGGTAAAGGTCGCGGGAGTCCGCTGAATGCGGGTTGCGCAGGACCGATCATTGTGGCACTTTTTGGGGGAGGCCTATGTCCAGCAGTGGACGCCTTGCGGCTGATGTGATGATGATTTTGTTGTCTAACATAAGGCGAAAACATTTTTTTTGATTTATTTTCATTTTTCTTTAAATCTCTGAGCAAGTGTTCTGGCTATCAATTTTTTTTTATTAAGTAATAAAATACCTTTCATATGACACCTCATTTGTCAAAATCGGTTAGGTAGTTGTTGAGCTGCACTTAAGAAAGCCTACTCAGTCTCGTTCGTCAGCAAACACGCGTGCGCCGCGACGTTCGCCCCGCCCGTGGCGAAATGTCCCTGACGTACTCATTTATGAACCGATTCTAATAATTCAAAAAGCATTATATAGAGGATGAATGTAGCATTTTCAAACATATGAAATAATTTTTAAAGAAATGGCGTCTTTCATCGAGTTTTTTGAAGTTAAAATAAAAATTACTTTTTCAAAAATACTATATTTTTGGAAAAACTTTTTAATTGTTTGACTTACACATTTCATTACTTGAAACAAATTAATGGCAATATAAAGAGCTTTCATATGATACCCCATTTGTCTAAATCGGTTAAGTAGTTATTGAGCTACACTTGAGAATGTCTACACAGTCGCGTTCATCAACAAACGCGCGCGCGCCCGCGACGTTCGCCCCGCCCGCGGTGAAATGTCCCTGGCGTACTCATTTATGAACCGATTCTAATAATTCAAAAAGCATTGTATAGACGATAAATTTAGCATTTTCAATCATATGAGGTATTTTTTAAAGAAATGGCCTCTTTCATCGAGTTTTTTGCAATTAAAAAAAAAATGACTTTTTCAAAAGTACGATTTTTTAAGAAAAACTTTTTAATTATTAGACCTTCACTTTTTAATCCTAAGAACGAATTATTAGCAATTTAAAGAGCTTTCATTTGACACCTCATTTGTTGCAATACGTTGAATAGTTAAAGAAATAATCGATAAAACCTGATACCACCAACCGCCATCTTTGTGACGTCATAGTTACCGCCTCCACCACTTTAGAGAGTGACGACATCGAGTTTCATACTCGGGAGACGTCACTGAATCCAACGATACCAGTCGTCAGTAGGCGACTGCTCGTACAAAAGAACTTCGTTATTTGACGACTTTTTTCAAATTGGCCTCTCTACTAATTAGCTATCGGTGATTTTCTCGCTCAAGAAACGAACAAAAGATTAGATCCCGTGGCAGCAAAAGTCACTGAAATATTTATAGTTGATCGCTGGCTGTTCGCACTGTCGGCGAGTACTCTCTTCACTAGTGATGCATATGTCCAAATGTTATGACAATAGATCAAAGGGAAGTTGAACATCTTCGAAAAATATTTTTGTGATAGACGACCGACGGAAGCACGCGTGAGTGATAACAATAGGGTTCCGTTTAGACCATTCGGAAACGGAACCCTAAAAATGGCGGTTTAGTAGCCAGAAACGTCTTTTACATGATAACCGCATTTGAGGTTTCAATTAATGTACGTGAGAGGACGCTGATAAGAACCGCCACAGATAAAAAAACAATTGAAGTATCGACACATGCACATCACTATATGGTATGTCACTGCAAGTGTCATAGGGATCTTCGTATACCGTCCCTCGTATAATTTCTTTCAAAAAACAATATATTTTCTTTGAGTAATTTGAATTTCGCGCGAAAACACCCGATCACGTGACTGTGAGTACTGTGACGTCGCACTTGATAAACAACTAAAGGTTTACTTCCGCAGCCGACAGCAGTAACTTGTGCTGTTGCGACACTTCTCCGCTCATTTTAAATAGAGCTTTTGCGACGAATGCCGTTACGGTTCAATTTGGAGTGCGGAGAAACATAACGTGCAGTAAGTGTAGTTGCGGTCTGTTGCGGAATAGGGTATTAAACTAAGGTAACAAAAAATATTTTTTTACTTGACTAATAAAAGATCTAACGAAAATACTCGAAAAACATCAATTATTAATTTATTTTAGCTAATTGAAAGATTTTATAAGCATAAAGATTTAAAAAGGACGCTGATTTGAACAAACCAATTCACACTGTCTTAGTGACGTCACTAAGACAGTATTTCCCTACAAACTTCATATCAACAAATCGTTTTTGACATTTAATAAAACATTGCTGATTTGACTATGAGTTTAATACCGTATTAAACCTTAACTTTGAAATGTGACGTCACACGCGTTTCGGTTTTTGTAATCCACAGATAAAAAAACTCCTAATTTATTTTTCAAAAATAAAATGTTTTCAATTAATTTTAAAGCACAAAACCTATTGTATGAGTATTTTAAACCTATAAGCTACTGTATCCACTTTACAACTGTCAAAAAGCGAATTTGGCCATAGAGTTGTGTATTAATTACCTAGGACCATAGATGTAATATTATAGAACTAGATTCACAATCAGCAGAAAAACATGCCCCCCGTAAAAGTATAGCCCCCATGACTCGGGCGGTGTTAACAAATTAAAACTAAGGCTGGGTTGCACCAAACCGTCTGTAATCGTAAGCGGTGTTCGTCAAGTCTGATTGTATGGAAAGTTTGACAAGTTTCTATGGGATGACGGCTGCCGGCGCCATATTTGAAGATGACCGGCCTGTGTTCGTAACACATCGGACATCCAGACGTACAGCAGGTTACCATCCTTACCTGGTTGAAATAGGGATGTTGACTCAAAAAATATTATTACTCCATACGAAAGAATACATAAAACTATGCCAAACAGTGAAAATACTATTCAAATATCTCAAAAAATAACGAAGCTACAACCGTTAGAATATCTTTAGTTCGAGAGAGAAAGCGCTACAGATCAGTGACGTCACTGACCTCGAGCGCCATAGTAAATGACGATCGTTCAATACGTTTATAATACATCATATAATACGTTTTGCGGAACAGGGACAGAAAATGCCCCCTCCTAAAACTTTGGAGACTTATAATTATGTAATTATTTATTCTTTTGAATCACCTTTTTCGCTATTTCATTGAGAATTTGATCCTTTTTTGAGAAAATTCGGATTCATTGATTTTCTTATTTGGTGTCAACATCCCTATTCCTCTTACTAGAACCAAGCGCTTTTCGTCATCTTTTATAATGCACACTGCGCTAAGGTTTGGAATTCCCTGTCGGCATCTGTATTTCAGAGTTCATATAACCTGGATCTATAATAGGCATTTTCTGGGTAAGCTCGCACTGTGTCTGTCTGTTACCTCTTCACGCTTAAACTGCTAAACCGATTTACATGAAATTTGTTATGGAGATAGATTGAGTCCAGGGGAAGGACATATAATCCTTTTATACCGGAAATCATGTATTAAGGAGGTGGAAGTTTTGTATAAAAAAGCGATGAGTAGGTAAGCGCCTTATATAAGTAAATATCAATTACCTACATAATTCATTAATAATAAAATATTGATTAATGATTTTTGGCAGCAACCAGACGTGCAGCCAACCTCCTCCTTCCAGCGGAGTAAGGAGGGCTCCTCCTTCAAGAAACCCAACACGGACAATATGGACGAACAGGTAATCTAGGTCCCATTTAGTCTCGACACATAATAGTATAATAGTATTACACACAGAACGGACACGGACCTCCCCGCACCGAGGTTAGTTTCTCGTCCCTGAGAGACCCACGTGGTGTACGTAAGCGCTGTGGGTAAGTATGTGCGCGTGCGCTGTCGGTACACGCGTCAATTGTTTGCGCGGGTGCGTAGCGCGTGGCGCGGACGAATCGCGAGGCGCGACGGCACCCGACCGACACCAGGCGGGTCTCTCAGGGACGAGGTAACTGACCTCAGTGCGGGGGGTTCGTGCCCGTTCTGTATGTAATACTATTATACTATTCTGTGCTATGGGTACTAAGCACAGACATCAGAGTAAAGCAGATCGCTGGTTTTTAATTGAACGTTTTCTATACTTCCGATCTATTCTCACTAACGTACTTGTCAGTGAGTAAGAAGGAGATACTTCCCATACTATCTGACAGGTCTTCATTTGTCACTGTCCCCACTTCGTGGCGAGAGTTTTGTTTTGTTTTGACGTTTCGTGTTATAATATTTGTGGACAATCTTACACAAATCTACCTAGTCCCAAACTAAGCAAAGCTTGTACTATGGGTACTAAGCGACGATATACATACTTATATAGATAAATACATACTTAAATACATAGAAAACATCCAAGAACCAAGAACAAATATTCGTGCTCATCACACAAATAAATGCCCCGGCCGGGATTCGAACCCGGGACCTCCAGCTTCGTAGGCAGGGTCACTACCAACTAAGCTAAAGAAGCCGCCCGTGTTCAAGTTCAATACTGATTTGACAGTTCGGTTTTGCTTAAAATGGGGGACAGCTCGGGGATAGCCGAAAAATGTCGTGTTATTTGTCCCACTCTATCTCATCTTGGTTTTCATAACAATTTCAAGAGACAACTATATGATAAATCGTTCAATTAAATGGCGCTTATCTGTCTTAGGCTGGGTTGCACCAAACCGTCTGTAATCGTAAGCGGTGTTCGTCAAATCTGATTGTATGGAAAGTTTGACAAGTTTCTATGGGATGACAGCTGCCGGCGCCATATTTGACGATGACCGGCCTGTGTTCGTATGTTGATGCAACTGACCCTTAATCTGTGGTACTAAATGACTTATATATATAGACATTCTATGAGACATTTTTCCGTCTGTTCCGCCAGGCACTTGTCCGCATAGCGACCGATGCCTTCATCAAGGAACTGGGCCTAGAGAACGACCAGCTCCTGCAGGGCGCGGTCCAGGTGCGGGACCTGCCCGCCGGCACATACATCATGAAGGAAGAGAGCCACAAGGTGAGCTACAGCTGGTTACACACTTGTACAGTACCCTTACCATGAATTTGCATGCATTACCGTACTCGCTAGCGACTGCGTGAACGATTTAAGGCGATATATCGATTGAAAGAGACACCCTTTGCTTTTCGCTCACGACAAAACGGGATGCAACCCTCTCCGAGAATGGCTTTTTAGACAAATCTCGTTAAATATCTGACTGTGTGCAGGTTTATTAAATTTCCTCTTGACAGTGAGGTAAAATACCATCATATTAATTTAATCGTGTCTTTTAATAATGCGTTGTTTTAGTAGGCTGAGGAAAAAAAGGAAAATATAGACTCGACTTTGGATTTATTTTCTATCGAGAAAATTTTAAGCAATCATGTTTCGCTATTGTCAGTACCACAATCATATAGTCAAGAATCATATATCTGAAAATCAGCCCCTACTGTTTGCTAGTCTGGGCAGGACAGCGTTTCAAAGTCTCCAAATTTCTCAGTGTAGCGCCTTAATGACAAAAAGTCACAATTCAGAGTGAGCGGCGGCGGCGTAAGTGTCGTCGTGCCGTTACGACCATTGTCCGCTCATTTCAAATTGAGCTTTTTAGGGATACTATTACGGTTCAATTTGGAGTGCGGCGGAACGTGCAGTTGCCGTCTGCTGCTGCGGAATCGAAGCTTTAGTATGGAATAATGAAAAAGAAAATGAAATAATTTATTCGTGACATAATAATATATACAATATACAAACAGACAAAACTAACTAATAAAATTGCCACGAAACGGGCCCGCCTCAGCATAATGCTGACTCGACTCGCGCTGGTCTTCCGGCGGGACCATTTTTTGTGGATCACGTTGCCCGATGTCGAACGCGGCCCTAACTTATTCGCTGGGTGCGCGATGACAGCGCCAACTAGCGGTCACAATTACGGCGGACTTAGAAATATCCAATGGCTGGCTATCATTACGAAAAGAAGTAAACAAACAAATAATTTCAATGAAATATCGTAATTTTCATATATTCTATTCGATCACGTAAATCTATAGTGTCTATTTCACGCCTAAAATGGCTAAATCAATCAATTTCAGGTAGTACACACGGACTTTCTCATGGCTGACCTCACGAGAAATAAATAAAGAAATAATCAAATATAATTGAATAACGCATTTCATATATATTTGTGACGATCATTTATGACTGTAGTGTCATAAATAATGCAGACTTTTGTGTATTTTCAGTTAAACATGGCTAAATTAATTATAAAAACTCCAATGAAGTGCGCACTGCAAATTCTGTCATGTGGCTTTGGGTACCATGGCGATCGATCGGCACTGTAATAAAGCAACAAATAAATTATAGTAACTTAACCGTTACTTCCTACAGCATACAAAATATAATATTAAAAATGTTGCTTTATAGGTTAGCTTTCTTACTTTTCCTCGACAACGATAGTCTAGTTTCCAACTTGCTTGTGGAAATTTATAGAATTAGAGAATCACTGTTTGTGCCATTCTTCTTGCAGTTAACTAAGCAGCTGGTTTCGTAACGCATGTTTATTTATTTTTACTTCAAATGCACGGATAAGTAAATTTCGCTAGTAAAAAGTGACAATTGGTCCGCCGAAAGTTCCTTTTTTGGCCACGGTGCGCGCTGCGATCGATTCGTGGTTCCCCCACCACCTATTTCGCACCCAGCGAATACAATGCTGATTTCTGAGTATGGCGATTCTTAGTTCTATTGCGTAACCGGCAGAGGCGCTGTACTTTTGTCCATACTAAATCGTTTAGGTACGCAGTCGCTAGCATGTACCTACGGTAATGCAAACATTGCAAACTCATAGTAAGGGTACTGGTATTAAAATTAAATAAGTACTTGAGTATAGTAATTTTGTTTCACGAGCGCGGATTAGCCATGTTTGTAATTGTGACACATACGAACACATAGACAACGTGAACTCATAGCTCCTACGCTTACGCACACATACTCAATGCGCATGTATAGCTCAACACACAACCATGGCTCGCCCGCGCTCGTGAGATAAAAGTACAGTTTGACGCTGCTATTCTAAAAGTTGTAATTTGATGTTTTCTAAGTATATTCGTAACTTTTAATAATTGGTGACGTAAAAAAATGTTACGTACTTGAACTTTTTTTAATACTCCCAGAATATTATTGGGGAACGGGACTTAATCGCGTACAATTATAACTAAAAAAACCTAACCTAACCTAACCTTAAAAAAGGTTAAAAAAGGTAAATTAGTTATAATTGTACGCGATTAAGTCCCGTTCCCCAATAATAATGTGTGAAAATCGTGTAAGTTTAAATCAATATACTCCCAGAATAGTACAGTACTTCCATAGGACGGTACAGAACGTTTCAGTTCGCAGGTATTACAATAATAATAATAAGGTAATATAAAAAAACCGGCCAAGAGCGAGTCGGACTTCGCACATTTAGGGTTCCGAACCGACCGCAAAGTTAAGTTGGTTTTTATAAGAAAAATAAGGAAATTTCAAAGAAAAAATCTAATTTATCAATATATTAGTATTTGTTGGTAAAATATAAGTAATAACAAACATATTACCAAATTTTTAGTTTATACCTAGGTATTTGGGAAGTCAAAAAATTCTTCGGAACAAAATTTCGTAAAAAAAATACTGACTTTGGTGGCTTCTCACTCCTTTGTTTTCCAATTTTTTTTTTAATTAAAAATATATTAATTATCTATTCAATGAGCTCTATACAACGATACCCCACTCGGTAGGGTAGGAAAAAAAATTTTTTTCGCGCCCCCCTTTAGCTGCATTGATATGGTATGGTAAAGGGGGCCCTTTAAAAACATTTAAAAATAAGTTTTGACTATTTGTATGGCTTCGGGCCAACACGATGCTTATACTGTGTAAATTTGAAGCCTGTAGCTCCAACCGTTTGGTCGTAAAACCTGTGTGACAGACGACGGACGGACGGACGGACGTCTGGGCGTCACCAATAGGTTTCCGTTTTGACCCTTCGGTTACGGAACCCTAAAAATGTTTCAGATAGCAGATAGTATGCGATCTGAGACTTTCTTTATTACCGCCCGTGTTAAATACAAATTATGTCTCCTCTTGGCCAATTGTGTGTTATGCCCAGTGTGACAAAACATATTATATAAATAATTTATTAACTCTCAATTTATTTGTAAGTTTTATTATAGTATAAGAGGTGAACCGGAAATAGTACAGGTATTATTGTTTGTAGCGTGTGTTTTGAACAAGTTTGTATTGATTCATAGTTAGCTCTCAAATCATTGTCGTAAAAAAACAGTGTAATTTACCACATGTATGTTTTATATTCAACACATCAAGTCGTATTTTGAGTGAGTTTTTCTACATATAACTCATTTTAAGCATGATCGAGGTAATCATATGTTACATCCGACATTATAAACACGTTCCAGCTATACTGACGAGTAAAAATAAGGGGTATACTTTGTATTGAATTTCCATAGAAAGTGTACCCGTTATTTTTGCTCGTAAGTATATATATATATATATTTGGACCGGGACATTTCGGTATTTACGACGATTTCCGAACACTGGCGAACGCCAATCAATAATCTTATTTATTTATTGACGTTTGCCAAATTGCGTAGTACAAAGTAATAGATAATTAATATTTTGACATGAATAATTTATTAAATTCTTACTTATTAATATATTTCTTAAATTGTAAATTAATATTTTCTCATGAAAAATCTATCATATGCATATGATTGTAAGACTTTTTTAAATTGTACATTAACTTTATGACATGTGAAAGTGCCCTTGTGGCCTATTTGCAGAATAAATGTTTGAATTTTGAATTTTTGTTTTTTATTTGAAAAGTACAAATTTTGTATGAATATGAGCAAATATGAGAAAGACATAGTCCCGGTCGCTCGTTGGTGCATCTATAACTACAGAGTATATATTATATCTATGCATTGTCAGGCACTGACATTTATAGGTTTAAATCATTGTAAGCGCAACGCGTAAATGGATGTATTTGAAAACTGGTCAACTTTTTCATTCCGCGACTGTACCTCATCACTTTTATCTACACCCATATAATAAATCCTCTTTTATAAGTTCAAATACCGTAGATAAGACCCCGCTTTATAATATACTGTGCGGCTGTTGCGTGCGTCCCCTATTAGATCACGAAATATAACACTTAAATGAGATCACGTACAAAATTAGGACACAGCTGCGGGCTGGCGGCGGAGGCGCGGGCCGGCCTGTCGAGGCAAACATGGCGCACGCCGGCGAGAAGTGCCCACACGAAACACATGAAAGAGGATTTAATATATGGATGTAGATAAACTAGTGTATGCAACTGTACATAATTAGGCATTAAAACACGAGTGTGACCTTATTATGAAACTCGCCTTCGGCTCGTTTCATAAAACGCTCACGTTTTAATGCCCCTCATTATGTACCAGTTGCATAAACTACTATTATCAAACCAACTGACGATATATTGTGTTACCCAGGACGTGGCTTTGGTGTACTTGCTGTCGGGCGCGCTGCTGGTGTCTCAGAAGGTCGCGGAGGGGGAGGGAGAAGTTCACATGTTCACAGCATACCCAGGTAAGGTAACGAACACAGGGATGTTGACACCGAATAAGAAAATCAATGAATCCGAATTATCTCGAAAAAGGATCAAATTCTCAATGAAATAGCGAAAAAAGTGATTAAAAAGAATAAATAATTACATACTTGAATTTAAACTTTCGTGAGACATGCTATAACTTTATTTTACTAAACGGTTAAAACTCACGTATTAATCTCAGTGTGCAATCGGCGCGGGTCGCAGACGCACTCATCCTGAGGAAGAACTCCCGACGAGTTCGAAACATGTCGCCCGAAGTGACAATTAATACGTGAGTTTTAACCGTTTAGTAAAATAAAGTAATAATTACATAATTATGAGTCTTCAAAGTTTTAGGAGGGGGCATTTTCTGTCCCTGTTCCGCAAAACGCATCTCTGTATTGAACGATCGTCATTTACTATGGCGCTCGAGGTCAGTGACGTCACTGATCTGTAGCGCTTTCTCTCTCGAACTAAAGATATTATGACGGTTGTAGTTTCGTTATTTTTTGAGATGTTTGAATAGGATTTTCACTGTTTGGCATAGTTTTATGTATTCTTTCGTATGGAGTAATAATAATTTTTCAGTCAAACATCCCTATTCAACTATATGCACACGTAGGCGAACGTAAGCGCTGTGGGTAAGTATGTGTGCGTGCGCTGTCGGTGCACGCGTCAATTGTTTGCGCGAGTGCGTAGCGCGTGGCGCGGACGAATCGCGAGGCGCGCCGGCGCCCGATCGACGCCAGGCGGGTCTCTCAGGGACGAGGTAACTGACCTCGGTGCGGGGGGTTCGTGGCCATTCTGTATGTAATACTATTATACTATTCTGTGCTATAGGACTACTCTAAGATGAGGGCGACGGTGGAGCGAGCTCACGCAGAAGATGCCTATTCACTCGTAACAAATAATAGTCCACCCTTATATAATTATAAAATCTTAAATATATCATAATATTAGTAGTAAACGCTCGTAGGTGACGGTTTTATATTCTTTAACCTTTTGAGCGCTAAGATTCAGAAACAAATGACGCGTCGGTGACGCCACACCATCCCACTGTTCAACGTGAAATTATACCTTACGCAATCGCGCATAGATCGCTATTGCTTTGGCCAGGTTGTCGGCTGTAGACGACGTAGATTTTCCCACGACGTGATTTTCCGTCTGTCGCGGTGAAAGGATAAAATAAATGGGTCATTAACAGATTTAGGTTCGTGTCTTTCCTGTGGAGATATCAAAAGTTAAGGGCTACAAAGCATAATTTTGATTTGGTCTAGTAACCCGCATAAACAGTGTCTCCGATACTATAAATCCATGTGATAAAGCATAACTTACATGCACATAAGCCGTTAATTATTGACCACAAGAGGGATAACTTTTGTTGTTTCAAGTGCTTATGACCCAAATGTGTATTTCATTGTATGAACTGTGCAGGGTGCACATACTCAACAACTCCATTCGTTTCAGGCGAAGTGGAAGGCGGCCTCGCCGTATTAACTGGCGAGCCCTCCTTCTTCTCAATACGAGCCAAACATTTCTCGCGCATCGGCCTCCTGTCCAAGACGAGTGTGTACAGCATCATGCGAGAGCGGCCATCGGTAGTGCTGCATATAGCCAGCACTGTAGTGCGGAGGTTGTCACCGTTCGTGCGGCAAGTCGACTTCGCCCTCGACTGGGTATGTACCATTGGAATGAATTCACTAGTACTGTAGTGAGCCAAACACTTCTCGCGCATCGGCCTCCTGTCCAAGACGAGTGTGTACAGCATCATGCGCGAGCGGCCGTCGGTAGTGCTGCACATAGCCAGCACTGTAGTGCGGAGGTTGTCACCGTTCGTGCGGCAAGTCGACTTCGAGGGGGTATGTACCACCCTACTCGCCAGACCCTAGATGAAATATGTTTCTGACAATAATGTCTTTTTTTAACCCCCGACGCAGAAGGCAAAAGATGAGTTATGACATGTGTATTTACAGTATAAGATATTACTAACCGATACACCATTGTAATTTAAAGAGAAAAATCAACGCATTTGTATTTGTATTTTTGTATTTGTATACGTGTGTAGGCGAATGAACCGTTAGGTAGTCAGTTTTTTTCAATATAGAACCTTGATGACGGACGTTTTGCGACAGGGATTTTCAAAATGTTTATTGTGCAAAGATTCATATTACAGGCGGCTTGCTGATTTGAATACTTTTTTGATTTAGATAGTAAAACTTAAGCGGAAAAAAGCGGATTTTAGCTCGAAAACGGTCGATTTGGAGTGATGTTTGAAACAATATTTCTTAAGACTGCACCGAGCAAATTTCTGAATAATTGCGATGGTTGGATCACTTGCTGTATTATTATTACTAAAGCTTGAATTCTGTAATTCCTATATATGATATTTAAGGACACACTCTACACGTCATGTGTTTCAGAAACATAATTACTTATAGTTTTCTTCACAAAAATTCAATCCAAAGTTAGCTCTACTAAAGGAAATAAACGCAAACTACAACGTTAATACTTTATGAAAGGTCTTCAATTTTTGAATAGTAACAAAACTACATGTTATCTAGGTCGTATGTGTTTAACATTTGCAAAATGTCGAGATTTTTTTAACAATGCAAAGGAAATTCCGAAAATTTGACCGGCCGCCGTAGTTTTCTTGCCGGCAGATGGGCTCCGGCCCTCAATGGGAGCAGACGTATGCTGCTTTTCTCAGTTTGACATCTCATAAAAACACGCTTTTTGACAGCTTGCTCGTATACAAATACAAAATATATACCACACACAAAGATTGCATTAATTGAAGTAGGGTAAATAAATGTTGACGTGTGGCTATTGAAGATTCTTTTAACATGGAATTATTAGTATTAGCCATTCGTTATAACATAAAAATGCAATCTTTGGTCCCCAATGTTTACTAATGCAACTAAATTATAATGATTTCCTTTACGAAAAGGCATTTTAAACGTAAAAAGGTTACCGATGTATTTCAGTTCAAAGTAATTTACTTTTTATAAATTGGCCACCCAGAACGGAACGTTATGACATTTATGTCACTCATCATATTTCAAATTAAAATTTGTAAACAAATTGTATTTTTATATTTCAATAATTTAACGAATCTAATGTTATATTTTATGTGTATATGTACGGCGCTTTCACGTCAAACAATGATTACCTAAATATATCGCAGAATCTGCATAAACAAAACATATCCCAGAATCTGTACAAACAGGCACAATTATTATGGTGCTTTGAACAGAAGTTTATAAAATATCAGCGTTATACCAAGAAACAGATCTAGAGTGCTCTCTTGTAGCGGAAGCAGAAGAAAGAATATCGGAGTTTCTTCGCCAGTTTGAGTGATGTGGATTTAAATTGTGTAGTGTCTAAGCCGCCTGGTCATAATATAATTATACCTAGAATGAAAATAATAAACCTATGTTTCATTTATAAATAATAAACCAAGTAGTTGTTGGGGATGTGGTGACAATGACGATGTCTAACAAACAAATATGCAGTAATTACTTATAATATTAAACTGCGCTAGTTTCTATCTAAAGCTTTCATGCGTTGGAAATCCCGTTGCTTTGATTTTGTACAAGTAAGTACTTATGTCGCATCGCAATAATTGTCTCGACGTTATAGTAAACGAATAGCAAATAATAATAATTGCTATTTATTATTGATGAAAATAGACGCAATGTTAACCATTATTGAACCTTATGTCGTTGCAATAAGGTTCACGGATGTTCAGTTAAGTGTCATCGACGGCACGATTGCTCACACTAGAAGAATATGTAAACGCATCCTGCTAATTATTCCTTTCAATTATGGACCTATAAGGTGAGAAGTGTATAAAAGTTAATTTGTCAGAGTTGATACAGTAGTGGTCCGGCCAAGTTCCACAATTGCAGACTGTTACAATGACTTTCTTGATGATATTTGTTATATCATTAGGTTTTATAGTGCTTGTCATTCACGATAACGACGATGCGCAGGGAATGTCATACTATTCTATGCGCAATTCTGCGGATTGGGTTACGACGGGAGGTCGTGAATAACAAGAACTACCTATAAGGTTAGGTACTGGTTCCTCAAATACAAAGTTGATTCACAATATTGCTGCAGTTATCCCGTGCCGTATAAATAGTTTCAGTAGTTATTATATATATTGTAATAAAACTACCGCTTCTTCTCTTAAAACTTGCATTAAATCAGTGTCCATTTTAGAGTTAACCAACTGATAAACAGAAAATAATCAATTTATGAAAAATTTTGCTTAAAATAACCTATTCAAGGTACAACATATACTCGTATCATGAAAATCACCAAGTAAACTCTCAAAATAAGTACCTAAGTCATAAACATAAAACAGTCATAACATGCACGAACCGATTAGGAAAATTCTTTCTCTGTTTTAAGTTGTATAAAAATGAGTCTGTGAGGAAAGGGCAAAACAAAATACATTTTACAAAACAGGGGTTTGACAAGTTTTATTTTATAAACAAGGAACTGAGTATTTTACTACCACAAATTCCAAATTCAAGACATTTTCAGATACAACTAATACTTGAGTTTTGGTTACAGATCAGAACTTGACGATTTTTGTTACACTTCTCTTATGCACCAAGAAACCTTTAAATATTCAAAATCTATATTGTCATAAGTTGACATAAACATGGGTCAATGACCCGACCCAGCAAAATGAGGTAGTGTGCGTGAATAATGCATGTGTGGGTTAATTGGGTAAATTATTAAAAAAATTGAAATTTGACAGGCGCTGAGAATTTACCCCGCACGATAGGCCCTTAATGAAAAATCCAAAAAATACATTTGACATTTATGTCATTAGGTCGCAATAGTCCTGTTCTAGATAGTAACAGAGAAAATGTCAAGATTCGTGTCAATTAAACAGTAAATGGCCTGAATAAGATGACCGTTTTTAATAAAAGTCCTTATTAACCATTTTTCTATTTTCTTGTTCAGGTATTCCTAGAATCCGGCAGAGCAGTGTACCGTCAGGACGAGGAATCCGGCTCCACGTTTATAGTGCTGAGTGGTCGTCTTCGCTCCGTGATAACACACCCCAACGGCAAGAAGGAACTAGTTGGGGAATACGGCAAAGGAGATCTTGTCGGCATTGTGAGTGCTTTTATGTTTCTAGATAATTGGCCAGGAGTAAGGATCCGCGGTTATAGTGCTGAGCGGTCGTCTCCGCTCCGTGATAACACACCCCAGCGGCAAGAAGGAACTAGTTGGGGAATACGGCAAAGGAGATCTTGTCGGCATTGTGAGTAGTTTTATGTTTCTAGATAATTGGCCAGGAGTAAGGATCCGCGGTTATAGTGCTGAGCGGTCGTCTCCGCTCCGTGATAACACACCCCAACGGCAAGAAGGAACTAGTTGGGGAATACGGCAAAGGAGATCTTGTCGGCATTGTGAGTACTTTTATGTTTCTAGATAATTGAGGAGTAAGGATCCGCGGTTATAGTGCTGAGCGGTCGTCTCCGCTCCGTGATAACACACCCCAACGGCAAGAAGGAACTAGTTGGGGAATACGGCAAGGGAGATTTTGTGAGTATAGTACTTTTATCTCACGAGCGCGTGTTGAATGACAGGTCCCGCGCCACCCGCATCCAGTGGACCTTTACCAGGTCAATAAGTACAGTTGGGCTGCTCCAAATTCAAGCAAGATTACTTAGATGACATTTTGATGTGCCCTCCATTCGAACCGCAGAAAGAGGATCCTTTAGAAGGAGGGTTAGCGAATCACACACAGGGAATGAGATAAATTGACTTTTTTTATTCTGGGGTTACCACAAAAAGAATAATCTCCCCATTTTTACTGACAAGTAAGTTTTTAATTATTGAGAATCCGTGTGTGACCTTTATTCAAGTCTGCACGATACTTATTTAATCACTGCACCTAACAATTAAATATCACCTTTATTCATAACATCAATTACATGTCAACAAAAGTCCTAATTTTTCCACAAATTACGATATAAATGTGATTGTGTACTAATTTAATACCTACATTATTCAGTAGTATTCGGATCACGACTATGTGCCAGTTGCACCAACGTACGAAGTACGAACACAGACCGGTCATCATCAAATATGGCGCCGGCAGCTGTCATCCCATAGAAACTTGTCAAACTTTCCATAGTCCATACAATCAGATATGACGAACACCGCTTACGATTACAGGCGGTTTGGTGCATCCCAGCCTAAATTTTCAATCTGTGATTTTTAACGTTCGAGCCGGTCTAAAAATATTTTCGCGCTGGCCACGGGTATTTCGATGACACTTCGGTGGCAAACAATCGGTGCCTTATAAGCGATGAGGGACAGGAGATATGTCATTGTTTCTCGCTCCCACGTGTGTCATTGTCTATGCTTACATCTCCTTCACACACCTTTGTATGTGTGTATCACCAGCTCCATCTTATATTTACTACATGATTCGAACTAATTTATTTTCGTGCGCAGGTGGAGATGGTGACCCAGACCCGTCGCAGCACCACAGTGATGGCGGTCCGCGACTCCGAACTGGCCAAGCTGCCTGAAGGATTGTTCAATGCGATCAAACTACGGTTCCCGGTGGTGGTGACCCGGCTTATCAACCTGCTCGGACACAGGATCCTTGGTAATTACCCGGGACACAATTTAATTTCAATTTATTCAACAAATTTAAGCAAACACATTTTTTCAATAAATAATATACTGACTCCTATTAATCCGAACGAGCTTCCAGAGACGTAGGCTGGGTTGCACACAACCGTCTATAATCGTAACTTCGTAAGCGGTGTTCGTCAAATCTGATTGTATGGAAAGTTTGACAAGTTTCTATGGGATGACAGCTGCCGGCGCCATATTTGACGATGAATGGTCTGTGTTCGTACGTTGGTGCAACCGACCCTTAGAGTTTAAAATAGACATATGCTTGTATTCTATTGAATAATCTACTTCAACGCTATTGTTATAGAGTTGATGTTACATAGACACTGTCTAAACATAGTATGATTGTAGTAGCCACTCTGTTATATTGGAATAAGAGCATATGGCGCTTAGTAGTTATGGCGTTTATTTTATCCTTATTATTATTCATTTAATGTTATTTTGATCAAACGTAATATGGACATGTTCTAGATAAAATTATTTCATTCATTCATTAGTGTGAAGTGACAGCCCAAACAGACCGAGACCTGTGTTAGGGCTAGTTATGTTTTATGTAGACAACATTTTCAGAGAGCGAGCGATATTGTGCCATCTACAGAGACTCGGCATGTGATGTTTTTGGCTTGGTTTTTATACAAGCTGTGCTAACTTTGGGACTAAGTCGATTTGTGTAAGATTGTCTACCAATATTTACCAATTAATTATATTTATTTTTATTATCTTGGCAGGATCGTGGCAGAAGCCCACAGCGGGTCTCGGCGGCACGCTGGAGCCTCGCGTGTCCGCGCACAACTTCTCGACGGTGGCCGTGGTCCCTGTCAGCGACGACGTGCCGCTGACAGCGTTCACTTACGAACTGTACCACTCGCTGTGCGCCATAGGTCAGTCATACAACTTGTCAGGTGACAGACCCACGCAGGGTCTCACAACTTGTCGACAGGATTTGCTCGTCGCCGCGTTGGTGAACACACGTGCTCTTCGAGACGAACTGGCTGAACCCACTACCGAACAAAACCAGTTGCCTACTGTCATGGCCTCATTACCGAACAACGTCTTTGAACAAGTATTGATTGGCGAAATCATAAATTTGATGGAAAGCCTTTTTTAAAGAGTGAAGTGAAGTGAACTTGTCGACAGGTGGGATCAGGTGGGTGTGATCGGGTGGGGTACGAACTGTACCACTCGCTGTGCGCCATAGGTTAGTCATACAACTTGGGACAGTCGTAATTATTCAGTGCCATGAGAGTAGCGGACGTCGGTAGCAAACAAGCGTATGGCCCGCCTGATGGTAAGCGGTCACCGCAGCCTATGGACGCTTGGAACTCCGGGGGTGTCCGTTGCCGAACCTTTAAATATTTATATACTCCTTTTTTTAAGAGCCTCTTACTGTAGTCCCTCGGGAAAACCTCGGCAGGGAGCTCATTCCACAACCGAAGCGTCCGAGCGAGGAAATTCCTCTGAAACCGAATCACAGAATAGTATAATAGTATTACATACAGAACGGACACGAACCCCCCGCACCAAGATCAGTTACCTCGTCCCTGAGAGACCCGCCTGCTGTCGATCGGGTGCCGTCGCGCCTCGCGTCTTGTCCGCGCCACGCGCTACGCACTCGCGCAAACAATTGACGCGTGTACCGACAGCGCACGCACACATACTTACCCACAGCGCTTACGTTCCTTCGCGTGTAACAGGTGTGTTGATGGTAGACATTGTCCATAAATAATAAATATTTATTCGTGTGAACAGGTCCGACGGTCCGGCTGACATCGGACGTGATCAGAAAGCTGCTCGGCTTAACCATAATGGACCCCAACAACGAATACCGGCTCAGCTCCTGGCTGGCGCAGCAGGAGGACAAACACAAGGTATGCCATCATAGCGGGGTAGCACGATCCCACGCGAGCCGAGCCGTCCGTGTAGGGGCTCGGCTAAATTCGGACGCAAGCCTGCACGTTTGCACGGCGCGGCGGCACGTGGGTCACAACATCGCGAGCTGGTCGTCCGCTCCGTACAGTCAAGGGCACCAATATGCATACACTTTTTCATCTTATTCCATTGAAATAAGGTCCAAAAGTGTATACATATTGGTGCCCTTGACTGTACCATCTGTTTAGACGGCGCGTATTAACACAAGCCGATCCGAAGATGGCGCGCGCGCCTTTGATCCGTGTCGAAAAACCGACAAGCGATGGATCGTACGAACTTTGCCGAGCCGAACCGAGCCGCGCCGAGCGTGGCTGTTTAAACGGCGCGTGGCGCGCTGAATCACGAGCCGAGATCGGCTCGGCTCGCGTGTTTGCGCGCCGTTTAAACGCACCTTTATGCGCAAAAGAACTATCTACCTAGGGAGGCACATCATGCATTCAAAGGAGATGACAACAGGTTGCAACTGTAAATTCCTGGAAGCAACGGGTATAAAATGAAATAAAATGAACTTTATTCTGTAAGTAGGCCGCAATGGCACTTTTACAAGTCAAACCCTACTAGAGGTTTCTCAGAGGCCAATGCCGAGAAGAAACACCGAAAGAAACTTGGCAGTCGGCCATTTTCTCCCATAATGGTTAAATTACAATGATAATACTTAACCTTCTTAAGATAAAGAAATCTGAGTATCTTTATAACATTGAGTATCTATATATAATAATTTATCTGTTGTACATCTTAGTATATTCCATATACTGTTATCTATGCATCACCTACTGTGAATTGTTTTTCTTTGATATGATCTCCGCTACCCTAAGGTTGTCTGGAAGAGATCGCTCATTAGCGATAAGACCGCCTGTTGTTTGCCTCTACTCATTGTCATTATGTACTGTTATGTGTTACTTTTGTTAAGGTTATGCTATAAAGAGTATTTGTATTGTATTGTATTGAGACACATCTGAGTATCTACAAAACAACACAAAAAAAGGATAAAAAGAGGGGGAAAAAAAGTAATTATGTACAATGTGTACCTAGTTCCGCAAGAAAACATGTCGAAACTGTATACCTACGCATTATCAAATTCTATTTAAGAAAAAATAAATGGAATTATAGTATAAATTTAGTTAAATCTTTTGATATGTTTTCTTGCAAGAACTGTGTCAACTAGATAAAATTAAATAATACATATATATGAATCTTTGCTTACTCTATTTAAGTTTAATATAAGCAAAGAATTTTAAGCGCTGCCACAATAGATCAATGACTGGTCATGGCGGTATAGAATGCAAGTGTTCTGCCTGTCAAGTTGGAAAACTATCTACTAATACATTTTAGAGTGTAGTAAACAAAAAAAGTATTAAATTTAGTTTCTACCTTAGCCGTGTTCCGAATTACGCTAAAAATGCTCACAGCGCTTACAGTGCTGACGCTGACGGCCGGTCCAAATCAAATAGTGCGCTCAAGGCCGCGTGAGTAGTGTTTTGTTTCGGCCCGGTATTCGCTCGAGCGCGCTCACGATCGGACCGATTCACGCTCATAGCCCGTGTTTACTGTCATGTTCATATATCAAACGTCAACTTGACGTTTGGCTCAAGGTGCTTACGCCTGCGAGTGTGAGCATCGTAAACGCCAATATGGCGCCGTCCATGACGTCATCAATGACGTAACGACATCTCATGTAAACGCTATGAGCGTGATTCGGTCCGATCGTAAACGCGTTTATAGCGCTGTAAGCGTGATTCGGAACATGCCTTGGGAGTGTGACAGCGTTTGTTTTACAGAGCGCTGAAAAGATTGTACGTTTCAGGTGGCCCTCTACCAGTGTGATCCGAGCCTGACTCAGTGGACGCAGCGTTGCATCCGTCAGGCGGACTGTATCCTTATAGTAGCCGCCGGGGACAAACAGCCCAGCATTGGCAAGGTTAGTTATTATTATAAGTGTTTATAAAAGCTTTCTTCTTTATCCAAAGTTAATTTAACTAATAGATCGATCGTCTGAATGCCCAAGTAACACAATCATGCTGAATAAAGTTTGAGTAATAGCAATTAATGTTTTCAGCTATAATTCTCATAACGTGTGAATAAAGGCTATTAAAATAGCCGAATTCTGAATAATGTTCAAGTCGTCAAGCATAGTAAATGTTGTATTAAGATTTTTTTATTTTATTTTTTTATTTATTTATTCAAAAAATATATATATCACATTACAGAGAGTCCAATTCGTGACATACAAATATAAAATATTTACAATATACAACACACAGAAACAGAGTACATTAAATACACAGATAAGATCAGTATATTATGCTAAGAATTTACATTGCTGTTATACAGACTAAAACATTTAACCCTTTAATGGTCTACATGAAAAGAATTTGCATCAGAAAAAAATACAAAAGGTGACCTTATACGGTAGTAATTTTTCCCTTAAGATTTTGGTCTTGCGCATTAAAGGGTAAAAACTGTGGCCACACATATTCATATAAATAAATATATCCTCCGCAGATTGAAAAAGAAATCGAACGCCTCGCCATACGCACACAAAAGGAGCTGGTGTTGCTCCACCGCGAGGGTGGTCCCAACCCGAGCGGCACAGTCCACTGGCTTAACATGAGGAGCTGGGTCTCGCAGCATCATCACGTGCGCTGCCCGCACCGCATGTTCACCAGGAAGAGCCAGTACAGAGTGGTGAGTAGTGTAGTGTAGTGCGGCTACACCGCTGCATTCACTGTTGGAAGAGCCAGTACAGAGTGGTGAGTAGTGTAGTAGAGACAGTAGTGTAGTAGTAGAAGAGACAGTACAGAGTGGTGAGTAGTGTAGTGTAGGGCGGCTACACCGCTGCAGTCACTGTTGGAAGAGCTAATACAGAGTGGTGAGTAGTGTAGTAGAGACAGTAGTGTAGTAGTAGAAGAGACAGTACAGAGTGGTGAGTAGTGTAGTGTAGGGCGGCTACAGCGCTGCAGTCACTGTTGGAAGAGACAGTACAGAGTGGTGAGTAGTGTAGTGTAGTGCGGTTACATTTTGTCCCCTTAATGAGCCTTTAATTGCCGAAAAGTAGAAACCTTTACATTTATTAAGTTAGGTGGTAAAGTAGTAGGACTTAAATCTTCCTATCGAATAGTAGGTATTACCACTGACTTACCACCATTGATTTTAATATTCCGAATAATGCTGGCACATTTTTGTTCGTGAATAAGAGGGTAAAGCTAGTTACTTTATACTTATCGACATATTTTTAGCGATATATACCGTCACTATTTATTTTTTTCTACTCCTGGCAACATCTCATCTGCCGGTTTACTCCGCCGAATTATGGACTTGACCTTACCGTTGTTTATTCCAGAGCGAGCTATACAGCAAGGTGCTCATGTCCGAAGCGAGCGTGCACTCTGACTTCTCTCGTCTCGCCCGCTGGCTCACCGGCACCTCGGTCGGGCTCGTGTTGGGAGGGGGCGGCGCCCGGGGGGCGGCCCACGTCGGGATGATCCGCGCCATACAGGTGAACCGCCACTTTTGGCCTTTGTCACATGTAAAATGGCAGTTTTTCTCGTCATAGTTATGTCACAGAATCAATCAATCAATGGCCTTCGAGTCTATTACAGACTATATAAGCAGTGTCATGCAGGTAGACAACGTCTTTTTCTCAAAAATGCCCCGCAAACTGGACTTTAGTCGCTACATATTGGAAGGTAAAGTGTATAGTTTAAGGTCAGATCCAAATTAAAAAGTAAAAAACATTGCAGGCCACATATATGGCCTGCAATGTCACATATAAATTCCTTTATTTGTCGAGTTATAAACTTTTTAAAATGTAGAAACTGTCATATAAAAGGAGGCACAGGTCGTATTCAGCCAATTCAGCTCGTATTTTTCTGTTGAAAACGCGACGTTTTTTTATGTGTCTCGAATAATTTGCGTTTTTCGGTGGAAAAATACACTTGCGATTCTATTAAAAAAAATAAACGCCGGGAAAACATGATGTTTTTGACGTTTTAAGGTTATGTTTATCAAATCTTAATTAAATTTTTGTCGTATTTTCCCCATTTTTGAGAAAAGCACTATATTAGCCTCGGCCGGAATGGCAATTGCAGGCTTCGTGTTATAATTAAACGGACTCGCAAGCTCGTCCGTTTAAACAAATACTCAGCCTGCAATTGCTCCCTTCCCGGCCACGGCAATAATGTACTATTGTGGCTGTGTGAGCCGATGCGAGAGCGGCATACACGACCGCAGCCCTGGCAAGTAAAGTTCGCCCGTGGCGAACAGGTCTCCGGTCGATGTCTCTTGGCTCGCTTGTCTGCAAGCGTCGCAAACCATGCTTTATCGTGGACTTTGCGCCCATCGAGCACCAGTTTGCGCCATTTGTCCCTGTCCTCGGCAAGCTCCTCCCATTTGTGAACCGAATATTAAGAATAGTATAATAGTATTACATACAGAATGGACACGAACGCTCCGCGTAACGTCGTCAAATGTGTTTTGTGTCGGAGTATTTTTAATTAAAACTAGTTGAGGCGATATATCGACTGAAAGAGACGCCCTTATGTTTTTCGCTCACGACAAAACGGGATGCAAAACTCTCCGAAAATGGCTTTTTTAGACAAATCTCGTTAAATATCTGACTGTGTGCAGGTTTATTAAATTTTCTCTTGACAGAGTTTAGATGAGGTAAAATACCATCATATTAACTTAATCGTGTCTTTATGCGTTGTTTTAGTAGGCTGAGTAAAAAAAGGAATGTATAGATTCAACTTTGGACTTTTTTCTATCAAGAAAATTTTAAGCAATCATGTTTCCGCTATTGTCAGAAACACAATCATATAGTCAAGAATCATATATCTGAAAATCAGTCCCTATTGTTTCCTCGTCTGGGCAGAACAGCGTTTCAAAGTTTCTAAATTTTTCGTTCATCATCATCATCATCATTTTCAGCCTGTAATCGCCCATCATCATCATCATTTTCAGCCTGTAATCGCCCACTGCTGAGCATAGGCCTCTCTTCGAGTACGCCACTCGTCCCGGTCTTGAGCCAGTCTTATCCAAGAGTGTCCCGCGATCTTCCTAATATCATCGACCCATCTAGCTGGTGGACGGCCGACGCTCCTTTTGCCATGAACTGGCCACCAGTCTGACACTTTTTTGGTCCACCTGCCAGTACTCTGCCTAGCAATGTGTCCTGCCCAACTCCACTTGAGTTTGGTAATGACATCTCCGACCTCACGCACTTTCGCGTGGCGTCGGATCTCGTCATTCCTCACTCGATCTTGCAATCTAATGCCGAGCATGGCACGCTCCATGGCTCTCTGTGCTACACGTATTTTGTGTAAGCGTCCATGTCTCGGCACCGTACGTCATGGCGGGCAGGACACATTGGTTAAAGAGGCGAGTCTTCAGGCATTGTGGAACGTCGGTGGATTTAAGGAAATCGTTCAGTTTATTGAACGCGGCCCAGCCGAGCTGGACTCTCCTGGAGATCTCCTTAGCTTGGCTTACCTTGTCAAAGGATAGAACATGTCCAAGATACACGTATTGGTCGACCAACTCCAGTACCTCGTTTCCAACCGTTATGATTGGATTCGAGCCACCGAGGAAGTTCGCCATAACTTTAGTCTTGGACATATTCATCCTGAGACCTACCTGCAAAGAAGCATGATGAAGATCTTTGATCATGCTTTGGAGATCATCCAGAGTCTCGGCAAACAAAACAATGTCATCAGCGAACCTTAAGTGCGACAAGAAGACACCATTTTTCGTTGTAGCGCCTTAACTGATGAAGGACCTTTTGTTTTCAGGAAGCCGGTATTCCCATAGACATGGTTGGCGGCGTGAGCATAGGCGCTTTCATGGGCGCCCTGTGGTGTATGGAGCGCAACATCACCACCGTCACTCAGAAGGCCAGGGAGTGGTCAGTGGTAAGCAACATCCCATAAAAACCATAAATGTGGAATGAGAGCCAAGTTCAATATCCATACCACAGAATACAGCCTTGGCCAAAAGTGTTGAGCACCCCTTATTTTCCTTTGTAACTTATAAAAAAACTATTATTTTTTTAATTATAAAAATGCACATTGACGTAAAATATGAAAAGGTATATACTAAAGAACATCTAGAGAACTTTAGATAATATCATTTCGAAGTAGCTATTGCTAACTGAAGACTAAAAATAGACGGGTTTGCAATAAAAGGACAAATTGCATTTTTATCCGTGCAATTATCTTTAACGTCAACGAAAGTAGCTAGTTTTTGATAGATATATAATTTTCTTTAAAAGGATATGAAATGCTTGATTGAAAGTTTAACTTTTATATGGAAAACGTGTGAGTGCTCAACACTTTTGGCCAAGGCTGTATATAGTTTTGACGGAGGAATATCAACTCAAAACTTGTTAAATATCGACGAATAGCGCGTGGAGCTTCTGAAGAATCGATTTTCATATATATTTCTTTTGCTCCTTTTCAGAAAATGACCCAATGGGGCAAGCAACTAATGGACCTCACGTACCCGGCCACATCTATGTTCTCCGGAAGACAGTTCAACACCACCATCCGGACGACGTTTGGTGAGGTGCACATTGAGGACCTGTGGCTCCCCTATTTCACTGTCACCACCGATATCAGCGCCAGTTGTATGCGCGTCCATAGGCACGGTGAGTCTTAAACCCTTTGACTTAAAATATAGAAATAGACACACAATGCCAAACAGAAATGTCGGAAAATATTGCCTAATTTGACACTGTCAATTACATTCACTTCACTCTTTAAAAATGGCTCTCCATCAAATCTATACATGATGATTTCGCCAATGAATACTTGTTCAAAGACGTTGTTCGGTAACGACGCCATGACAGTAGGCAACTGGTTTTGTTCGGCAGTGGATTCAGCCCGTCGTCGCGAAGAGCACGTGTGTTCATCAACGCGGCGACGGGCAAAATCCAGTTACATTCCAATAGTTTTGAAGAAAAAAGACTTGTGTCAAATTTGTAAACACAGATACCAACACGAATGTACCGTATGTGGGCGGTACTTTTACGGGGGCCATTTTTTTTTCAACTGATCGTGAATTTAGTTGTATAATATTATTAATATTACATGGATGCTTAAGCCTTTTTTACACACGTATAGTACTTTTGTCTCACGAGCGCGGGTTGGCCATTGTTGTAGTTGTGACACATACGAACACATAGACAACGTGAACTCATAGCTCCTACGCTGACGCACACATAGACAATGTGCATGTATAGCTCAACACACAACCATGGCTCACCCGCGCTAGTGTGATACAAGTACTATACTAGACTCGCATGCAAGTTTCATTACACTGCTGGTCACGGAAGTGTGGCGATTTGAATCGCTGTTTAACACCGCGCAATGTAGTTAAACTCTCGAGTCTCGTACGGTGTGTTAGGGCCTTTAATGTTTATAATTAAATATAAGTTGTGTGGCCTGTCACAGGAGCTAATATTTCAAAGGACGCTTCCTTAATACATCTGCAGTAACCCCTTGGGTAATAATATTTAATTGTTATTTTTATACGGAGAAATTTTGATGTAAAATTAGGACTAGGGAATGCAATCTCGCACCAAGATTGGCAATTTCAGATCTCGCGTAAGAAATCCGAGGTCGAGATTTGGAATTCGAGATCTCGTCAGAAAAACAGACGAGATCTCGTTTAATCTCGTCGATATCGAGATTCAACATATATTTATAAATATACGCTTTTTCTATAAAGATACGTTAATTCAATGCACAGTCCCTACTCAGGGTAGTACTATTCAAAAAAAGCTACACTATTAGAATACTGAAACAAAAATCAACGTTTAATAAAAAAATGTAGGGAAAGCGAGTAAATATCATGTAAATATTTGTAGGTAGTTACGCTAACCGCGCCGCACCAACCAACGTGCAATCAACTGTGCTGCACGCTGCGCCCTTATCATCGTTTAGAGTTTGTTCCAAGTAGCGGTCAACAATAAAATCAGGCTTGTAATCTCGTTCGAGATCTCGAAATTATTAGTCGAGATCTCGACCGAGATATCGGAAGAATAATTTCGAGATCTCGACCGAGATATCGGAAGTCGTGATTTCTCACCAACGAGATTGAATCTCGAAAATTAGCGCGAGATCTCGCGAGATTGTGATATTTTTTCATTGTGTTGAAAAAGAGATATTAATATTGCTCCAAAAGAGTAATAACATACAGTAATGAAAAATAAAATATAACTTTTATTTAAAATCAAGAATGAACCGTTCAATTATTTGCTCATGTTACAGGCCACACCCTGTATATACATATAGTGCTATATATACCTACTACATACGTATGTTATTGATTTATTATTTACTAACAATACACATTCATGGACAGGAAATATAATTTGTGTGTTTTGTGAAAAATCATAATGTACCGCTTTAGCACCTTTACTAACCCAAGCCACGAAAAAAATAGACGACTCAATAAATAAGTGTCAACGATATTATTAGTACAGTCGAGGTCATTAATATATATACGAGTCGTTTTCAAAAAAATTGTACATAGTTAAGGGCTTAATGAACACAAAATTACGATCGCGTCCTTTGTGTAACGAAAGTTAGCCATACAAAATATATGAGTCGTCGTTACACAAAGGAATCAATAGTTAAGTTTTGTTTCAATTAAAGCCCTTAACTATGTACAAATTTTTTGAAAACGACTTATACACTTTTTTACCTAATCGAATGCGTTTGCTCACTAATTGTAGGCGACCGCATTCGATTAGGTGAAAAAGTGTATACAACTATACATATTAATGCCCTCGACTGTACATCATATACATGGGGCGGTTTTTAAAACAAAGATCGTCTCAGATCGCAAGTATTAGGCGCCCGAGCAGCACAGTCGAGGGCATAAATATATATACATTTTTGGACTTTATTACAATGGAATAAGGTGAAAATATGTATACATGATGGCTTTGACTGTACAAGGGCGATAAATGCGATCTACCGGTAGGCGTCCACCTAATCCGTTGTCGGCCGAAGTATGTTCGGGCATCGTCGTCCGAACTCGGCCGATCGAATCAAACCTAAGGTCCAGGTCAATAGAAATAAGAATTGATGTAAACAGACCAATTTACCTTCATTACTTCGTAATCACGCACTTTTAAAGAACGAACACAGTCTTACCAACAATTTATAGACATAATCCTTGTATTTGCATTCATATTAAGCTATAATATCTTTTAATTATTCATATTTCAATTAAAACAATTTTCGTTTACAATGATTAGTTATGTGACAATAGCTTGTCAATTTTTTTACTCATAAAAAAGCTAGGAATCTAAATTGCATTGAAAAAAAAGTTCGTTTAAGTGATGGACGCATATTGGAACGATTGGCCGGAGATTGTCCACAACCGCAACGAGTGGAAAGAAAGAGGGGAGGCCTTTGCCGGGCAGTGGCAACACTATAGGCTTATAAAAAAAAGTTATGGGAATATCAGTATATCGATTCAATTACAAATAAACTCACTTCTCATCATTTTCCATTTACTTTGCTATGAATTTTCTTTGCCCATTTATTTTAATTTGCTGCCATGAAGTTAAGAGCAACAAATACTCGCAATGAATATTCAATAAAATAATTTCTCGACTGTCAAGTGGATTGATTAATTATTGTTATAGACTTTTATCATCCCTATTTTACAACAAATCCATAGACGACAAATGAATTGTCAGTCAGCCATATTTGTTGACATAATTTACAATTTCTATTGACGCACGGTATATTTAAAGGAACGAGAGCGCCTTCACTGGTTGATCGGCCGTTTTCGGGCGTCAACGGAAGATCGCGGTTGTAGCAGTGAAGGCGCTCTCGTTTATTTACATACGTTTGATTCGATCGGCCGAGTTCGGACGGCGACACCCGAACATACTTCGGCCGACAACGGATTAGGTGGACGCCTACCGTTAGGCTTTCTTTATTACCGCCCGTGTTCAGTACGAAATTTTACTTCTTCCCCTGGCCGGGAAATGGGATATTCCGCACGCGAAGCGCGCGGTTTTTGCCACGTTGTGGCCAGGTGTGACGTAAAATAATGTATTAGTATCTTATCGCGTATCAGAATTTATTCGGATTGTATTTCTTATTTTTGATATTCAATATTGTTTAGGGCCGAGGTGGACTGAGTTTAAGCGGCGCGTAAATGTATAGCCGTTTTGGTTGGATTACGCAGTCTATTTTAGCCCTAATTACTTAATTTTGAACATCATGTATTGGACATATTTTATCATATGTATTTGGTGCTCAACTAAAATAATGCATGATAGGTAATTATATTTATATATTGATCTAGATATTTGCCTCAACAGCTCTGCCGACCAGTCTCAACGAGGTGATATTATTTATACACTACACAGTCGATTTAGTTTGTTTTTACGAACACACACTTGAAGTATAGATATGTATGAATATTCGTACATATAACGTTGTCTCATTAAAGACACAATCTTAAAAGCATTAGAGTAAACTACTGCCGAAGACTCGATAGTTTTTTACGTGTTCCTAAAATGGAACATTGAGTTTTTTTCTAGCCAAATGAGTTGAATCAGTCATTAGAATGGCTTTCTCTTGATTGTTTTTGGCTAAAACGAATTTATGAACGAAAAATTACATGTATTTAAAAAAAATACATGAAATTGGATATTATCAATAAATACGAATTTGACTATGAATACTTCAATTACATACCAAAGCAAATTTAGCATATTTGGCCCTTTTTGGTCTTTTAAAGTGAGAAATGGTTTTACTAGCTTCGTTAATGAAAATTTTGTGGTTTCAAGTAACGTCCACAGATCTTAAGATCTTAACATGCATTTGTGCTTATTTGGAGTTCTATTTATATTTTTGTATAGTTTTGTTTTATGCCGATGATGACATATATAAGAGCATCTTTTGTGTGTTCACTAGGCGGTGGTGTAACGTAAGATGTCTTCTAAGATTGTGTCTACGGTTCCTGTCATGTCATAAAGGCTTGATAAAAGTGGTGCGAACACTCGCTGCGGTCAGTTCATATCATTGTACGTTGCCCAATAACTATGATGATAGTGAAATACATGTGCCATGCGTCACTGTTCTGTCGGTTAAATAAAAATAATTTTGATTATACCTATACACCATCTTTAAAGTCTGTCATATTTGACCCATACATATTATAATGTTTACGATTGTTATTACTTTAAATTCTGAGAACATGCAATGTTCTTTGCTATATTCGCGTCTGGTAATAAGCTATAGTAACACTGGTCAATTGTGCTACACTGGGGTCTTAACACTTTGACAGGATACTAGTGAATTTCGGAAAAGGCCCGGTCACGTATTCTGAAAGTTGGTTTAAAATTCCGAGTCTTAGAACTTCGTTTACCGACAAACATTGTCGCATTGGCTACCCGCGCCCGCTACAGTATTTATTTCGTTTATTTTTACAACCATACTCACCTGCATTTATATGTGCTCGTATGTTTGATGGTCGAAATTGTATAAAATTATACGTGTCGTTTGATAGCTAATTATAAATGTCTTATAACGTCCCTAGACGTAGTGTAATGAGAGAAGTTGCCCACGCTCTGTTTTACTGTCCTGAGACGGCATTGCTATCGTGTATGTTTTTGGATGTATGGCAGATCGTTGGTAAAGACTTTGAGCTGTCTCCCTGAAAGTATCGAGTGCTATTCTTGGAACTACAGTCTAACACATTAATTGCAAAGATTGGAATGCGCATTTCCTAGCACTTTTACAAACCTACAAGTTGCAGTTGACGTTAGAATTATGTGTACATTTTTCGCCTTAACCTAGCCTCTTCAAAGGATTCAGGTTCAAAGTACAGCTAATTATGACGTTGATTGTACAATTATGCAAGTCTAATGACGAAATTATTGAAACCAATGTAACCGGCCTCGAATTGTATATGGTAGGTTCATGTAACTAACTGGTTTACGTAAAAAAGTGTACCTCCTATTTTATCAGAATATTGAGAAAACTTTTTTCCTAATCTTTATATTTTCATGATGATTATGGGTATTAGTAAGAGTTGTACGAAAAAAAACCCTCTGACCAAGTGAATGGAAATGATATATATTATTTATACGTCAAAATTTTACTTTAAAAAGTAGCGCTCGGTATATTTCGGAGAAACACACAGACAGCTTATTTATCTAATTATTCTATACCCCAAAACTTCCCCATAACATTAATTTTTTTATATATATTTATAATAACGAATACGAATCCGACATTAGCTCACTGGGATTGCCATTGCTTAATAATAAAAAAGAGTCGCTTGTGATTGGTTTACCTAACGCTTTTTGATGTTCCAAATTTGGAACACTTGAGTAATAAAAAAAAAAGATATTTTCAAATGTCGGGTTGGATAAAATTATGTATGTTGTATTTTTGCATCATGTTTCATGTAAAATCTTTACGTATACTTATATGCATGAGTGTGGTTTTCTTTACCCATATTTTACATTTGATTTACGTCATGTCTTAAGCCGCACTGTAGATGTGTTATCGCGTTGACGTCTGTTAAGTTTATAAGTTAATGTAGGACACACTAATTTACATTTATTGATTTATATCTGGAATTGGGTACTTGACACATGTTAAAATTTATAACATACTGTCACTTTATGGATTGTAAGCCATAAAATAAATACATTGAATTGAAAATACCAAAATAAAAATAAAAAATTAACATCGAAAATTCGGAATATTATGTTTTATTTTATATCGTCCAAAAGTCTATTCTTATATTTAAAAAGTAATTGTTGGATATCATCACTTAAACTTAATTAACTTATCAAAATGCGGATATGACCATCAAACAGTTTTATTGTTTTTATCTTGAGTGTTGTAAGTTGTTATGTTGTGATTAAATTGACTTTTGGTGGAAATTATTGTAAAAAAACTACGACCCTTTAAAGTTTGTGACAGGTAAAAAATTTTTGCAATTTAGAATACGGTATTTGACACATATTAAAATTTATAACACAGTGTCACTTTTTGGATAGCTAGCCATCAAAATATCACAATAAATCGTAAATTATAAAATTTTAACCAAAATCATAAAAAGATAATCAATCAACAAAAACTCAGAAAATTAGGTAATTTTTTTTACCGTCCAAAATTCAAATGAAAGGTATCAATAGAATGCTTATGTAAAAGTAAAAAATAAATTGTACAGCAACTATGTACCTAAACGCATTATTTTACGACTAAAACAGCAAAATACTAATTTTCCCATACAACGGTTGGTCGAATGCAGTGCAAGTGGCGTCATTTGCCAGGGCCAATTTGTAGGAGCCTTTTTGAGACCCGCTAGCGTCGAGCTAGGTTTGTCCCTAATTTTAGCCCTTTATTGTGCTCTAAATGTTGTTGGTCCCATATAGACATTTGATGGTCTCTAAAAACTGGTTCGATTGGCATTATAAAAAAAATTAGTCAAATAGCGTATTGTATTTCAAAAACAGAGAGATCGAGAAGTTTGAATCCTAGGAAAAGATTCTCAGTTTATGCCCTTTACAACGATATGTTACATGCATACAGTTTTATTCAAAAACCTACATTAACACTTGGAAACCATGTTTATTTTCTGTAAAGTCAAAGCAGTTTTTTTTCATACTTGGCCAGATTTATATGGCTAAAGTAGCATATGGCCCCACCTCTTCGCTGTTTTCGTTTGTCAACACCCTGTATATTTTGGAAGGCCTGATTTCTTTAAATTTCCTACCATTGGAGACGTAAGTAATTATGAATTTTCGCTGTATATTTGGCGCACTAACTTAGATACAATTTGGTGATTAATTGATTATCTAATTTTATCTCTTTTCGAAACGCTTACTCGAAAAGTACACAATTTTTTAATTTACTTCGTACCTTGGCTTGTCATGGTGGCGACTGATTTGTATCATTTCGGTGGAATTAATGTAACACAATACAGTCGAGGGCATAAATATGTATACATTTTTGGACCTTATTTCAATGGAATAAGGTGAAAAATAGTATACATATTGGTGTCCTTGACTGTACAACCCAAACATTACATTACGATTACTTTTAGTTTGAAAATGACATTTACTCTTTCTCCAATAGAATACTATTTTAACAGTAATGTTATAGAAATTATATTACATACTGTACCATAAATACAATAAAGATTTCCATGGCAATAATAACTATATTTTTAAAAAGTAACATTTAAATACTTACTTATTTCAATCAGGTATAAACACGTTTAGACAACGCATCACATTTAATATAAAACACACGAATTGATTTCGTAAAAATAAATTTAGGTATAATTTGTGACACGGAAATTAGAAAGCAACTTGCAATTACACAAATCAATAAATCATAGATATAAACAGTGTTAGGTGACACGACCTAAGTAACGTGCAAACACAAGATACATTTACGTAGGTAGACGTTTATTATTAGTAACACGGAAATTAGGAAGCAACTTGCAGTTATACGAATCATTAAATTATAGTGTCTATTATTTGTAACACGGAAATTAGATAGACTTAGGTAGGTACGACACGATGCACACGATAACACATCTAGTCCAATACGTAAGATAAGTCCGCTTACGTAAATCTATTCAATAGTGATACGTATTTAGCAATCACAACTCAACCTTTAACGTGTTCTTTCATGAAACGGGCCCCAGGTGGCCTACCGTGCATAAACAAAATATCTCCCTCTTTGTTGTTCGAATATGCCAGTATTGCCAGTGCAACAGAGAGGAAGATAACTTATTTCAGGCATATGTTAGGAGCATGAAACTTTCCAGGCATTCTCCCACTTGGTCTTTTTTTTTTATTTCGACCATCTCGTATTGGACTTATCCTCTTTACAGTTTAATAAGTACACCTTTCAACGCAGTAGACCCCGTAGCATGTATACGCATGTGCTTAAATACTGTAGCGACTTACGTTCACCATAATATAAGTCTTCTGTACATCTTTCTTCATACTTCATTCATTTGGGTTGGTAAAACTTTAAAGGGTATAAAACATCATTCATTTCCTTTCCATGGATGCACTGTATTAAAAAAGAACACTATATTTTAAGAGCATCGTAAAAGAACGCTTAAATTCCAAATTTGAAACGCCAATTCGCGCCACAGGTTCGCTGTGGCGCTACATTCGCGCGTCGATGTCTCTCAGCGGTTATATGCCGCCTCTCTGCGACCCGGTAGATGGCCACCTCCTATTGGACGGCGGTTACGTCAACAATCTACCAGGTAAACCAATCACAAGGCACGGCCGTCTGTGTGAGTCACGTGCGGACCAATAGCGGTTCCGGGCGATTAGGCTGAGTGTAAATGTGAGGGGTGTTCGAGTTCCATTTTCAAATTTTAACGGTTCTCTTGTGGATGCGTTCAATGATGGCTCTTAGTACCGTATTTTTTGTACATAATACTTGATATGTCTTATTTTTCTTGTACTTCTTCTTAGCGCGCTTTTAGATAGGATTATACAGGACGTAACAAACCTGGGCGCGATCTGTTTCAACCGTTAATTGGTATTGCATTCTGCTTTAAGACACAAAAAATTTTGTATGGAGAGTCAACATTTTCTGAAATTCCATACAATTTCTTTTCGTATTTTTTGACGTACCTATATATTTCTAGTCAGAAAGCGATGCACATTAACGCCTTACACGTCTAACCGCCATTTTTGTTACACCTGTATTAAAAAAAACTTTTACTACTGCAATCTATCCGCCATTCTCAAAATCGTACGTAGACACTTCCCGTCCTAAAACCAAAATCCTATCGCTTCATAGCACCGTCACTCTAACACCCTCATGGTCTTACACTCAGTCGCAGGTGAGTAATGGCAACCCTAGCGAGTTGATTGCCTAGGGCTGTCACCCTAACGTAGGGTTGTCGACTTAGATAGACTAGAGAACAAGTGTGTGGCAGATACGCTGTGGAGATACTGTCGGGCGTCGATGAGTATCGCGGGGATATTCCCGCCCATATGCGACCCGAAGGATGGACATCTACTGCTGGATGGCTGCTACGTTAACAATGTACCTGGTAAAGTATTTATAAAACTTAACTAGCCTCTGCTAACTAAAATGAGACGTTTTCAAAAAAAATATACATAGTTAGGGGCTTAATTAAAACAAAATTACGATCGCGTCCTTTGTGTAACGAAAGTTAGCCATACAAAATATATGACTCATCGTTACACAAAGGAATCAATAGACCAATAGTTAAGTTTTGTTTTAATTAAAGCCCATAACTATGTAATTTTTTTTTGAAAACGACTTAATGTGTTTTGTCCCAGATAAGGAACAAACAATTTTTTTGCAGTAATTGAAGTAAAATACGTTTGATGAACGATTATAATTTATGTGATTCCGAATCAGCGTGGATCAGTGTAATTTTATAAAGTGAACTATTACATGTGGATTTAATCCGACCAGTAATCCGACTATCTACTTTTGAATCGGTTCTTCTGTTACGAGAATTTGTCATACATTTACACACATATTTAAAAAAATACAATTAGTTTACTCAAGTAATTAGTACCCTTTTTTTTATTAAAACGACTCATAAGTGATGACAATGTTTCAAAGCTGTCTATTATAACGTAGTTTTTATTAACACTTTTATGCAATTTGCTTACAGGCATGACTGAATTTAAACGGTTTTTGACTTTTTATTAGTCCAATCAAACTAGCTATGATGGAAACAGAAACTTACGTGAAATTTAAAACGTATCGTTTAGAAATGTATCACTACTAGGTATATATAATGTAGAAAAAGTCAAATAATTAGTATCTTAAACAAGTATTGGATCAATATAAAAAAAACACGCAGAACAATAAAATGTGTGAACAAGACGCTGTCTGTTGCGATCTCTTCACATCTCACTCAATTTCGCGTGGTCAGTCAAGTATTGTATTTGAAATTATTTACAATGTCCGAAATGTTATTTAATTGTCATTAGATTTTGAACCTTCTGCTTTGTACAGCAGTCGCTTTTTGAATATGGACTAATTTGATACAACTCGCGGGCCCTAGTCTCTTGCTTCAGTTATTATACTTAGAATCCTTTAAACTTGCCGAGTTGTACCTAATTTCTTCGTTCAAAGATCGATTTTATTATCTAACCAATATGATTAAAAATCATATAAAAGTTTTAATAAAATGTGGACCTTTTAAATGATTTTAACTATGTACCTAATTTCTTCGTTCAAAGATCGGCTTTATTATCTAACCAATAGGATTCAAAATCAAATGTTTTTTTTAATAAAATGTGGAACTTTTAAATGATTTTAACTATGTACCTAATTTCTTCGTTCAAAGATCGACTTTATTATCTAACCAATAGGATTCAAAATCAAATGATTTTTTTAATAAAATGTGGACCTTTTAAATGATTAACTATACAAACATGTGTTTGACAGCTGACGTGATGCGGTCACTGGGCGCGAAGCACATACTGGCTATAGACGTGGGCTCGCAGGACGATACCGATCTCACGAATTACGGAGACGATCTGTCGGGGTGGTGGTTGCTTTGGAAGAGGTGAGTTCGCTATATTATCACTATTTTTTATTATGTATGATTGTACAGCGATTTACCTTAGTCTCATCTGATGGAAAACGACTACAAGGCCTAAGATGTAGCTCGCTGGTTCAGTAATAGCAAAGAAGATATATACTAACCTAACAAGAAGCGACACTGAAGCATGTGTGCTGTAAACCCGTCTGGCGGCCATGTGTCCGGAGGCGAGCGGGGGCGCGCGAGGGTGGCGCGGTGTGTGGAAATCACTCCTCGGACGGGCAAAGTATAGAATCGTAGCGTTCCAAGGTCACCGACACTCGGTTCACACCGATAGACCCATGTCACGCCTTTGGTAATAGCCTATACACTCCTGCCTTGAAGAGGCCTAGATTACAATAGACTATTTGACACATCTTAAAATTTGTAACATGGTGTCACTTTATGTATAGTAAACCATCAAAATATCACATTGAATTGAAAAGTATAAACTTTTACCAAAATAGAAAAAAGATATTTAACTTCGAAATTTTTTTTAGTCATCCAAAAGTCAAACAGAAGGTATCAATATAATACTTAAGTAAAAATAAATAAAAAATGTACGGCAACTATGTACCTAAACGCATTATTTTATGACCGAAACAGCATAATACTTATTTTCCCATACAACAGGTTGGTTCGATACCAGGCGGGTGACGTCATCTGCCCGTGCCTATTTGTAGGAGCCGTTTGGGCGGCCGTTAGCGGCGAGCTAGGTTCATCTCTATTTTTTGCCCTTTATTGTGGTCTTATTGTAGTTGGTCCCGTATAGAAATTTGATCGTCTATGAAAACTGGTTCGAATGGCACCATAATTTTTTTTTAGTCTAATAGTGTAATCCGTAAATACAGAAGAAAGGAGCAGGTTCCTTAGCTGTTCGCATTAGAAAAGAGGAAGCAAATCGCTGCGTGCAAATAAACGGAAGTTTAACAACATAAGGCTGACACCGCCCACCTCGACTGGTCGTCCGCTGATGGAACGGAGAAGGCGGAATTCAATCGTGTAATTCCTGTGCACACTCACCAGAATCATCATCATCATCATCTTCCTAGCGTTATCCCAGTACAGTTGCATCCTGAAGGATGCCTGGGGTCCGCTACCTAATCCCAAGATTTGGCGTAGGCACTAGTGATTACGACTAGTTTTTACGAAAGCGACTGCCATCTGACCTTCCAACCCCGAGGGGAAACTAGACCTTATTGGGATTAGGCTGTGTCAAGTGAGTGGGCAACTTGACCGTTAGAAGTTCTCAAACCGCCCGAAAGCCTCCATCTCGGCTTAACGACTGCTGCCATAGCCAGCAACCCGGGATCAACGGCTTAACGTGCCTTCCAAAGCACGGGAGCGCTCAGTTAGTAACCACTCAAAGCGGTCACCCATCCAAGTCCTGACCGCTGCCCACGTTGCTTAACCTTAGATACCGCAAGCGGTACGCAGGCGCCGCTGGGCCACGAGCGCTCCAGAATGTATCCGATAAAATGCTGATAGGCAAGCGACACGCACATAGCCGGTTTTATTCAGGACGTAATGTAATCGTGTCGTTCCAGATGGAACCCGTTCACGACTCCGGTCAAGGTTCCCAATCTGCCGGACATTCAGAGCAGACTCGCCTACGTCTCGTGCAATCGACAGCTAGAGGTAAGATCGTATCTTTATCAACATTATACTTTCACATACTTTTACCTCTTTTTAGGGTTCCGTACCCGAAGGGTCAAAACGGAACCCTGTTGTTGACGCCCAGACGTCCGTCCGTCGTCTGTCACACAGGTTTTACAGCCAAACGGTTGGAGCTACAGGCTTCAAATTTACACAGTATAAGCATCTTGTTGGCCCGAAGCCATACAAATAGTCAAAACTTATTTTTAAATGTTTTTAAGGGGGGCTCCCATACAGCTAAAGTGGGGCGCTCGATAGAGTAGGATAAAAAAATCTTTATCCTACTCTATCGAGTGGGATATCGTTGTTTAGAGCTCAATGAGTAAATACTAACTATATTTTTAATTTAAAAAAATATTGGAAAACAAAGGAATGAGAAGCCACCAAAGTCAGCTTTTTTACGAAATTTTGTTCCGAAGAATTTTTTAACTTCCCAAATACCTATAAACTTAAAATTTGGTAATAATGTTTGTTGTTACGTATATTTTACCAACAAATATAATATATTGATTGATAAATTAGATTTTTTCTTTGAAATTTCCTTAGTTTTCCTATAAAAACCAATTTAACTTTGCGGTCGGTTCGGAACCCTAAATGTGCGAAGTCCGACTCGCACTTGGCCGAGTTTTTTTAACCTGTCTGTGGCTTTATAGGCCGGGCCCATTAAAGCGATAGGAGTGCGCGATTGCCGTGTGGCCTGGGGAAAGTCCAGGGGAAACCTCCGACACGACCACGTGGGCGGTTTAAACACTGGAATACTCTAAGAGTTTGCGCTCCAGTGAGCTGTTCTGGTTTTCCTTCAAAACGTATCAATCTTTCGCCGTGTCTGGTAGTAATCTTTCGCCAAAGTACCTTGGCATCACTCTGGACAGATCGCTGACATACAAGGAACATCTCACAAAAACCTCCTTGAAGCTTGCCACTCGCAACAACATCCTGCACAAACTTACCGGTACATCATGGGGTGCATCGGCCGACGTCCTCCGAACTACTGCTCTCAGTCTCGTGTACTCTGCTGCAGAATACTGCGCGCCTGTATGGTGTGAAAGCGCGCACGTGCATAAAGTCGACACTAGGCTGAATGATGCAATGAGGTGTGTCTCCGGCACAATAAAATCCACCCCATCTTACTGGCTACCTGTGTTGAGCAATATTGCTCCACCCCACTTACGGAGAAGACGCGCGCTAATGAGGGAAGCCGAGAAGCTAACGGGTCGACCCGACTTGCCTGGACATGGCGAGTTTGTTGGTCCACCTCCGCAACGACTCAAATCTCGCCGACCAACCAGTGTAGCTGCGGGAGAGCTAAGAGCCAATGACTTCCAGCTGGACCAATCCTGGAAGGATGAATGGACGAAGGCGACTACTGGCCAACGTAACATCTTTCCGGACCCTACTCAAAAGCCGAGGGGTTTCTCTTTGCAGAGCAAACACTGGTGTCGCCTCAACAGAATCCGCACAGGCCACGGAAGGTGCAACGCTTTCAAGTACAAGTGGGGATGGAACGAAAGCCCGTTATGTGACTGCAGCCTTGAGGCCCAAACTGCACAGCATATTGTTGAGCGATGCCCAATACGGTGCTACCAGGGCAACCCGGAGGACCTCTATATAAATGTAACACCTGACGCTGTTAACTGGTTGCGCAACCTGGATGTCGACTTATGATATTATAGTTGTATTGTAATTTCCTACACTGTAAATATATGCCATACGATTAAATAAATAATCTTTCGCCTTTTACTTTTGCCTCACTAGCGCGGCCAGACATGGGTCATAAATGGAACAAGTCAATCAATAAAAAGTAATAAAAATATTGTATAACAATTTAAGGAAATTCTTGATTCGTGAAAGAGACGCGCCTATGTTTTTCCCTCACGACATAACGGGATGCAAAACTCTTCGGGAATGGCTTTTTTAGACAAATCTCGATAAATATCTGACTGTTTGCAGTTTTAATAAAATACCATCATATTAACTTAATCGTGTCCTTTAATAAATAAGCTTTTAATAAAACCGCATAAGTGTAAGGCCTGAGTGGACGCTCGGAGCGGAGCGTTCGGCGGGGCGTGCAGCGAGGTGGGCAAGCGTGCATACTATTTGTGCGGCGGCGACTCAGGACACCAGTATGAGTTTCAATTGACACCATTTCATATTTTTAACTACTTTCTTTTATGAACTAGTTAGAAAATAGGTAAAAATTTAAGCCACCCGTATTTTTTCTTTTTCAATTTAACTCATTATATCATACAAAAAAAAACACGTTGAAAAGTAGGTCATTCCAAAAGGGCGTAAGTAAAATATGACGTCATCTTCCCAACAAGAATCCATAGCCACTTCAGAGCAGCGATTGTCTGTACTCTGTACTAAGGTCTCCCTGAATACAGCGAGGAAGATGACGTCAACTTTCGGTTTACAGTAATTTTCCAAAATTAACGGAGAAATATATCAAAAAAAATATGGGAATCACTCAAAGAACAAGGAGTCCCGGAAAAATATATTAGGATTATAAAAGAAATCTACTCAAAGAGTACAGCAAAGATCAAATTAGAGAGTATAGGTGAAGAATTTAATATAGGAAAAGGAGTCAGACAGGGCGATCCTTTGTCGCCAAAGATATTTATAGCAGTCCTCGAAAGTGTGTTTAGACGGATGAACTGGGAGAGCTACGGGCTCAATATTAATGGAAGAAAACTTAACCATCTACGTTTTGCAGACGATCTGATTCTGCTAACAGAAAATCCCAAAGAACTTCAGTACATGCTGGAAGAACTAGACACACAAAGCAAACTGGTAGGCCTGTCCATGAACATGTCAAAAACTAAATTAATGACAAATAACTCCAAAGACCTAATCAAAATAAACGGAAACACAATAGAATATGTATCTGAGTATGTATATCTTGGACAAATAATATCACCTTCAGATCAGTCTAACAAGGAAATTGAAAAACGAATATCAAATGCATGGAAGAAATTTTGGTCATTAAAAGAGGTTATCAAGGCGAAAGAAATACCAACAAGCCAGAAATTTAAAGTCTTTAATATGTGCATTGTACCAGTACTCACCTATGGATGCCAAACTTGGGCACTTACGGGAAAACAAGAAAAGAGGCTTGCTACATGTCAAAACAACATGGAAAGAAACGTGTTAAACATTAAGCTCAAGGATAGAGTAAAATTGTCCATAATTAGAGCCAGATCAAAGTGCGGGAGAGTGGTCAAAAAGGTCAAGCAACAGAAGTGGCGGTGGACTGGCCACATCATCAGAGAAGGACTAGGAAAGTGGACAAAAGACCTCATAGAGTGGTACCCAAGGGGACACAAAAGGAAGAGAGGAAGGCCTACTCTTAGATGGTCTTGACTTACTTGACTTGACTTATGATCCTATGTCCCCTAGATGGGGCAGAGGGCTTCCACAGTGCGCCGCCATCCCGTTCGGTCTTGAGCTTCGCGCTTCAATTCGCTCCACGTCTTCCCTATTGTCTTCGCCTCTGCGATGATCGTCCGCCGCCAGGTTTGCTTAGGGCGGCCACGCTTACGCTTTCCTTGGGGATTCCAGTCTAGGGCTTGCCTCGGAATGTGGTCGGGATCCCTTCGGAGCGTGTGACCGATCCAGTTCCACTTGCGGCGTTTTATCTGCTGGTCGATCGGAGTCTCATGGCAGCGTTCCCACAGTTCGCAGTTGGAGATTTTCTCGGGCCAGTAAACACCGAGAATACGGCGAAGGCATCGGTTGATGGCGACCTGAAGCCGGCGCGAGATGTCCTTCGTAACCTTCCACGTCTCACATCCGTACAGCAACACGGTCTTTACGTTGGACCGGAATATTTTGAGCTTTATTCTCCTAGTCAGTTTCCGCGATTGCCATACAGGGCGGAGCTGTGCGAAGGTTGCTCGTGCCTTGGCGATCCTCGAAGCGATGTCCTCTTCGGTTCCTCCAGTTTCCGACACTACACTACCGAGGTAAGTGAATTTGTGGACCTTTTCCACAGCCTCTGTGCCAATGAGTAGCGGCAAAGAACTTGTCGCCCCGCACCTCATTTCCTGGGTCTTCCGGGTGTTGATTTTCAGTCCCGCCTCCTTTGCCTCTCTCTGTAGGTCGTCCAGCTTGGCTTGCATGTCAGCGCGTGTGTGACTCAGCAGGCATAGGTCATCGGCATAATCTAGGTCTTCCAAGACGCAGGAAAGTCCCCACTCTATGCCGCGGCGCTTATTGCTTACTGCGTTTGTCATGATGCCATCGAGAACAACAAGAAATAGGAGAGGTGAGAGAAGACACCCCTGTCGCACACCCGCATGCACCGGTATGTCCTCCGAGACGAGACCGTCGTGTGTCACTCTGCAGGAATACTTCCCGTAGATGGCCTTTATCATGTTGATGATTTTCTCGGGGACCCCAATTTCACGCAATCTGTCCCAGATGCAACTCCACCTCATCGTATCGAAGGCTTTTTCGAAGTCCACGAAGGTCAAATACATTTCCCTCTGCCATTCTGATGCCTGTTCGAGAATTATGCGCAAGGTGTTGATCTGGTCCGTGCACGATCGGTTTGGGCGGAAACCAGCCTGCTCTTTGCGGAGGAGAGGTTCAACGGCCCTCGATAATCTGTCTAGGATAATTTTGCAAAGCACCTTAGACGGGATCGAGAGCAAAGTAATGCCTCTCCAATTGCCACATTCACTGAGGTCTCCTTTCTTAGGCACGGTGATGAGAAGGCCCTTATTCCAGTCATCGGGTAACTCTTCGGCTGACCAGATGTTCCGCAAGAGGGGTGTCAGCGCGTTCGCGGCGGTAGGTACGTCAGCTTTCAGCATTTCCGCCGCGATGAGGTCGACTCCTGGCGCTTTGCCGTTCTTGAGTGAACGGACAGCCTTCACCACTTCCTCTCCAGTGGGGGGACCCTCGTCAATATTGAGGCATTGCGCAGGCAAGTTGGCAGCAGGTGTTGTAGTACCGAGGTCGTTCGGGACTCGGAAGATCTCCTCGAAATGTTCCCGCCAGCGTTGGAGCTGCCCCTCCGATGTCAAGATAAGCTGGCCTCTTTTGTCTTTCAAGGGCTTCTTCTTCCTCCGGTTCCGGTTCCCAGCCAACGTCTTCGTCGCCTTGTACATCTCCCTGAGATTACCGGAGTCAGCAGCACGTTGGGCGCAGTCCGCCACACTATCAGCCCATACTCGTCGATCATGACGAGTACTGCGGTAGATCCTCCGGCGTATCCCTCTATACTGCAGCCTCAGGTCTTCGCGCACCGCTGGGTTGTCGGTTGCCAGGAGTTGAAGATGTAGTTCGCGCCTTTCTTCAATAAGGTTCCAGGTTGTCGGTGACATCCAGTCTTCACGTGTATGTGTTTTGTGTCCGAGAACGACGGAGCTGGTCTCTACGTAGGCCATTTTGATGTGATTCCACTCCGCGTCGACAGAAGTAGTAGAGTCAGTCTCAAGGGCGGAGAAGCGATTTCGCAGCTCAAGTCTGAAGGCGTCGCCTATATCCGGATCCCGGAGCCTGTTTACCTCAAACCGTTTGCCTATCTTGGTGGACGCGTTAGCCGTCCGAGCCACGGCTACTTTGAGCCGCACCTCTGCTACGACTAGGTGGTGGTCACTGTCGATATCTGCGCCACGACGGTTGCGAACATCGAGCAGCGATGAGCGCCACTTGGAGCTGATGGCAACGTGGTCAATTTGGTTCTTGGTTACTCCATCGGGTGAGTTCCATGTGTACTTGTGGTGATCTCCGTGGATAAATAGAGTACCTCCGATGGTGAGGTCGTTGTCTTGACAGAACTCCAAGAATCTCTCTCCGTTCTCGTTCCGAACTCCCAGCCCGTGTTTGCCCATGTGTCTTTGACAGCCGTCGTTATCAATGCCAACCTTGGCATTCAGATCCCCCATGACGATAACTATGTCCTGCTTGCGGGTGTTCTTCAAAGTCAGGTTGAGTGCACTATAGAAATCGTCCTTGTCCTCCTCCGAAGCCAAATTTGTGGGCGCGTAGCACTGAACGACGGTTATCTTGCGGGCTTTGCTGTTGAACCGAGCTGTAATGATTCGCTCTGAGATGGGTTTCCAGTCCAGGAGGCTCTTCTTTGCAGCATCAGAAAGGAGGAATCCCACGCCGTTTTCGCGGACGTCCTCTTCATCTTCCTTCCCGGAGTAAAGAAATGTAAGGCCTCTCGACGTTCTCAGTTCCCCGAATCCGTTTCTGCGCACTTCACTGAGACCGAGTATTTGCAGCTTGTATCTTAGCATTTCTGCTTCTGCTTGGGCTAGTCGGCTATCCTCGCTCAGCGTACGCACATTCCAGCAAGCAATTCGTGTCCGTATTTTCATGCCAAAGGTCGTCGTATTATGATCGGTCCGGTTTTGCACTGTTTCAGTTTCTTTAATCTATGTGAGATTCGGATAAGCGAGGGATTGGCCCACTATACCCTAGCCCACTAGTGGGGCTGCCACCTTAGAGCCTGTGAGCATGCTCGGTTTTATTTCGGGTTTCCTCCCTGGTGAGTAGATTCTGTTTTGAGGCGCAGAAGCTTCGCCTTTCGCCCTGCACCCTCAGCTCAGCTGCAACTCGAGTTGGCGGTCGCGCGGCGGCGCGGTTGCAGCAGTTCCCAGGAGGGACGGCGGGGACGTGGGTGACTCGGACTGGCCAGGGCTCTGCTTTATCTCGGTGTTCCGCCACTAACACAGCAGATGGTTTCTTGGCATTTTGTAGGTAATGCTACTCTCACATGCAGCGATTCCCACCAAGACCAGACCCTGACTTCCCCCCCCAAGGGTTAGATGGTCAGATGACCTTAAAAGGATAGGCGGAGTGGACTGGCTCAGGAAAGCGAGAGACCGCGTCACCTGGAAGGACTTGGAAGAGGCCTATGTCGGAAGACAAACTGAAGTTGTCGATGGGAATTGAAAATAGTATTAATATAATTGTATAAAAAAATAATTAAGGTATATGTTTTTAGTAGATAGAGTATTAATGTTAAAGAAAAAAAAAAACTTCAGTAATAAAGGCTATTTTTATTTTATTTTATTTATATCAAAAAAAATGTTTTTTCCTAACTAGGGCCTAAAAAGTGCACTTTTCGCACGCTTCGCGTGCGTAAATTTCACTTTTTAAGGCACTTGTTATGAAAAAAATTGTTCGAAACATGTGTAAAAACTTATTTTCAACTCAGGTGATTGTCACCCTCGTTTTACTCGGGCTCCAACTCTCACCTTCGTCGAAAAAAACTCTATCTACACCCATATAGTAAATCCTCTTTAATAAGTTCAAATACCGTAGATAAGACCCCGCTTTATGATATACTGTGCGGCTGTTGCGTGCGTCCCCGTATTAGATCACGAAATAGAACACTTAAATGAGATCACGTACAAAATTAAGACACAGCTGCGGGCTGGCGGCGGAGGCGCGGGCCGGCCTGTCGACGCAAACATGGCGCACGCCGGCGAGAAGTGCCCACACGAAACACATGAAAGAGGATTTAATATATGGATGTAGATAAAGTAGTGTATGCAACTGGTACATAATGAGGGGCATTAAAACTCGAGTGTGTTTTATGAAACGAGCCGAAGGCGAGTTTCATAATAAGGTCACACGAGTGTTTTAATGCCTAATTATGTACAGTTGCATACATTAATTTATGTACACACATATTATAACTACTCTAAGATGGGTTCAGAAACCGTTGTAAATAAATACAATAATTGTGTTAATACAACCTTTTTTGCACGGTTGCGGAAATATCGAAATCAGAACTGGCAACCGATACCTGAATGTTATTTTAAAAAGTAAAGAGTCCCTATTCTGATGTGATCATGTCGTTCTAGCTCAAATTTCGTGCGATATATACTAAAAAAACATCGAGCTGACATTTCGCATCGACTGAATTTGAATTTTCAGTGATACTAGAATAGGGACATGTCAACTTTGACATTTAAATTTTGACAGTTTTGTTTGACGTTTTTATATTTTAACATCATATATGAGATTAAAATTAAAAATTATATTACTGCTGTAGCCTTAGCCACAGATAAGAAAATTGCCATAAATTCATTGAATGTTGAAATGAGAGTCATTTTTTACGGTTTCCGAACGCATATTAGGCATATTAGGATTATTATTATTGTATTTGGTAGTTTGTAGTATATTAGGTAGTTTGTAGATATATATATATATAGACTTTGTACACGTGTTTGTCTATCTTCTGGTTCCTGTCTCCACTCAATTGCTCAAAGGTTAACTGGAAGAGATCCCTTTTAGGGATAAGTTCGCCTTTGTACCAAAATGTCCTTATTTGTTTGTATTTTTTGTATTTTTTTTTTTGTGTACAATAAAGTTATTACATACATACATACATACATACATACATATTAGAGGATTTATGATATGTGTGTAGATAAACTACTATTTTTTTCACTTGTATCGAAATGTACTATTGTGTACTTCACACGTTTTTACCGAAATGGTTTTCGAATTAAGACTTTTCGAAATTATGAAATATTGTCAATTGTTTGACATACACACACGCCCCGCAGGACGCCCGGCTCGAGCGTCCACTCAGCTTTTACGCTTAGTGACACTGACGTTCTAAATTTGCCGCCAGGAAGTGAAAAAATCCGACTACTGCGAATACATAAGGCCGCCAATCGACGCTTACAAGACGCTACAGTTCGGCTCCTTCGACGAGATCCGGGAGGTGGGATACCGACACGGGGCGGCGTACTTCGAGGGGCAGCGGCGCGGGGGCGGCGGCGGCGTGTCCGGCGCCGCCGAGGGCCGCCCCGCCAACAACATGCCGAGCCTTACTGAGTGAGTTACTAAACACACAGCGCTGCGATATCTGCAGAGGAAACCACGACAAGATCCGATAGCTCGACGAGAACTAATGTTTAAGTCTTTTATTTTAAGATACAGGCTGAATTTTCAGATTTTCCCATATAATTTGTATGAAAAAGAAAACTTTTATTTTTGACATGCTATTTTTTATGCCAATCGATTCCATTCCTATCCAGTATCAATAGATTCCAAGGGGCCAATTTCCGGTAATAACATATATACGCATATTCTATGGACATTGTCTGAATTAAATAAATTGAATTGAATTGAATTGAATGTACTAAAAAGCCAAAAATTAAAGAAAACTTTTCCCATACATTTACTATGGAGAAAAAAAAACTTTTATTCATATTTTTCTATCTTGCTAATCGGTCTTGCTACGTTTAAGGAACATGATATTGTATGAAAACATAACATTAAAAGCATTCAAAATGTCAAAAAAAGGGAATTTTGAATTTCACTATTTCTCCATAGTAAATGTATGAAACTCAAAGAGAGGCCTATGCTCAGCAGTGGGCGATTACAGACTGAAAATGATGAATGATGTTGATGATGATGATGAAATGTATGGGAAAAGTTTTCCTCGATTTGTGGCTTTTCTAGCCGGAAAGTTTTTTTTGGTCACATACAAACTTTTGATCCTGAATAGGAATAGCATCGATTGGCATAAAAAAAAAAGTCAAAAATGGCCTTTTTTTCTCGCACCCTGTATGTTTTTTTCCAAAAACTGAAAACGCCATTTTTCATTAATTCAAAATCAAAGGAAGGTCTTCTAAGACAATTTTCACGTAGCAGCACGGGATCTGGTAGCTGCCCTCACTGACCCAAAAAGAAAATTCACCAGTGTATATGTTTGTCATTTTTTTTATGTAACTGTAACTTTGTGTTTTTTGGCAATAAATTTCAATATATTCGGGCGGTTAAGTCGAGTGATTGATCCATAAAATTGTGCGACTACCTTATAGGTTATAGGTTTACGCGGGCTAGTTTTCCGCAACTCGACGTCGAATGCGCCTATTTTGCGTGGTGGGTTGACAACGTTACTCGTGCCAACCCAACTACCAGAAAGCCTAGCAGACCCTTCAATTCAATTCAAATAATTTATTTGCAGTTACAAGTATACAAGTTGTTAAATTGACCTTGACGTTGCCGACGACTTCTGATAGGGACCTCGGTGATCCGAGGTGTTTTGCCCGGTATGCTGCCACCCCAGGGCATGACAGGATGACGTGGGCGGCTGTCTCTTCACCCTCCATACAGGCTCTGCAGAGAGGGCTATCTGTAACACCTAAAGTGAAGAGGTGCTTGTTTAGTAAGGCGTGACCAGTAATGGCCCCCGTTAGGAGACGGAGTGCTGGCCTCCTTAGCTGCATCAGCTTCCTTGACAATCCGGGGTTGATCGTCGGGAGGGCCCACGCGACTACCTTACGGCGTGGTTAATGCACCCGGTTTGTTCCAGCTACACGTTCACTGACCTCGCCCAGATGGTGTGCTCGGTGCGCACGGGCCGCGGGACCGACCAAGAGGACTCGTCGTCCTCCGACTACGAAGAGGACCCGAGACACTTTGAGGGCTACGCGTCCGAGCCGAGCGCGGGCTGTATGGAGGTAAACGACAAAATATTCATTACTAGCTTTTGCCAGCGACTTAATCCGCGTAAAAGGGCTAAAATAGTACATTACTTAACAAGGGCGGTAAAACAAAGAATGTCTGAGATCGCAGGTATTTGACGCCCTGATAAATATGCGATCTGAGGCTTTCTTTATTACCGCCCGTGTTAAGTACAAAATTGTATGTCACCCCCTGGCCAGGAAGTGAGTTTTTTCGCGCGCGGGGCGTGCGACAACGGCCGCTTTATGGCCAGGTGTGACATAATAGTAGTTTATGCAACTGGTACATAATGAGGGGCATTAAAACACGAGTGTGTTTTATGAAACGAGCCGAAGCGGGAAGCGGCCTAATTATGTACAGTTGCATACACTACTTTATCTACATCCATATATTAAATCCTCTTTCATGTGTTTCGTGTGGGCACGTCTCGCCGGCGTGCGCCCGCGCCCCGCCGCCAGCCCGCAGCTGTGTCCTTAAGGTTGTACGTGATCTCATAAGATTATTGTATTTGGTGTTCTTATAGGAGTCGCGCGCAACCGCCGCACAGTATATTATAAAGCGGGGTCTTATCTACGGTTTTTGAACTTATTAAAGAGGATTTACTATATGAGTGTAGCTTATATGTTAATCCAGGCTATAATCTCGTTGTATACCAAGTTTCGTCTTAATCCGTTCAGCAGTTTTTGCGTGATTGAGTCACAAACATCACACTAACTTTCGCATTTATAATATTAGTAGGATTATATTTCTTTATTCTGACAGCAGAGGTCCATCGAATCGTTAGCAATAGGGATGTTGACTCAAAATTTATTATTACTCCATACGAAAGAATACCTAAAACTATGCCAAATAGTGAAAATCCTATTCAAATTATGTCAAAAAATAACGTAACTACAACTGTTAGAATGTTTCTAGTTTGAGAGAGGAAGCGCTACAGATCAGTGACGTCACTGACCTGGAGCGCCATATTAACTGACGATTGTTCTATGCAGAGGTGGCGAAAGGCGAAAAAAGTAATTCAAAAAAATAAATAATTACGTAATTATAAGTCTTCAAAGTTTTAATAGTGGGTATTTTCTGTCGCTTTTCCGCTAAACGCACCTTTGTATTGAACGATCGTCATTTACTATGGCGCTACTCAACAGTGACGTCACTGTTGAGTAGCACTCTCTCTCTAACTACGAACATTCTAAACGTTGTAGCTTCGTTATTTTTTGAGATATTTGAATAGGATTTTCACTATTTGGCATAGTTTTATGTCTTCTTTCTATTGAAGTAATAAATTTTTTTGAGTCAACATTCTTATTGATTCTAGTTATCTGTGATTTTGTTTGATTTCTTTATTTTTTTAACATAGGTACATGAGGTTTTAAAATTAACACTATGGAAGCATTGTTATGTAGTGTATGGTAAAAGCACTAAGGTATATTTCTACTTGACACGCAGATGTCTTCAAGCGTAGAGGAGGGGGCGGCATGGATCAGTGACACGGAATTGGTATCGCACTTAGATATTCGGGTTTTTTTTTTATTAATTTTTTTTTTGCTGGGTCTAACGCTTCACGCTGAATTTGTACGTCCCAAAATTACAAAATGTCTGTACGCACTTACATCGTTTTCGTGGGCAACTCTTTGAACGCCATTCTTTGCCGTCGGAATCTTTCCAAAATTGCGATTTTTTTCCACATGCGAATGTTTTAAAAATGCCTCACATTTTGTTAGGGATTTGAAATCTTTCCGAAATGGAATTTTAAAATTTCTCAACACATTCCCTAGGACTTTTCCAACTTTTTGGAAACTTTCCGCAACGTGCACATCTGTAGTGACACTTACCTTAAACATTTTCCATTAGAGATTGAATAAAGTGACTGACAAGTGACAACGTACAGTCAGCAGCAATGGTTGCTACGCGGGCGAGGTGTTCAAAATGATCTTTATGACCGGAAGTCTTTCTAATGTATCTGGTTGGAAATAATCTGTCACTCTTAATATAAGTTACCAAGTCCTTATATATGTCTTACAGGTTCACATAATTTCGTCACCAAGTTAGTGCGTACAGATATTTTCGATGTTGTCCGTCCAAGTGATAATTTTGACACTAATTGTAAGTGTAATAACGGGTATTGTGTCGTTTGCTTTTCCATGATCCTTCTAGAAATAAATAAAAGTAATTAAAATACATACTGGTTATACTTAAAATTATTTGAACTGTCAGAGTTTTAGCAAAATAGGCCATTTAAAAAGCGACTTTACTGTCCAAGCGTGAGGATTCAAAACCAATGACAAGTTTTATAAAATGTCGGACATTTTAAATAATTTCTACTATACAGATGTATTGCAAAATGATTTTCTTTCGGGAAAACTTGGATCCCAATCGGAATACGATGGCACCCGAACTGTCAATCAATGATTGTATTAAATGAGTGACGTTTTCATATCCATTATTATTATCAAACTTTATTGTTTAGTGTCAAAAGTCAAAGTGAAAAATGTCAAAGTGTCAAAGTTACCCCTACGGCTGTAAGATGGGTACTGAAGCTAATAGGGATGTCGACTCAAAAAATTTTATTACTTCAATAGAAAGAAGACATAAAACTATGCCAAATAGTGAAAATCCTATTCAAATATCTCAAAAAATAACGAAACTACAACCGTTAGAATGTTTTTAGTTCGAGAGAGAAAGCGCTACAGATCAGTGACGTCACTGACCTGGAGCGCCATAGTAAATGACGATCGTTCAATACACAGGTGCGTTTTGTGGAAAAGGGACAGAAAATGCCCCCTCCTAAAACTTTGAAGACTTATATATAATTATATATGACGAAGGCTGGTATAGGGCCCTGGCCTGATGGCGGAGCGACAGGATCCTTTTCCGCCGCAACATTTGGCGTTTCCTTATCAAAGTCCATATATGAGGGTAGTTTCACACATGGGCATTAAAATAATAAAACGTGATAGCCGATGATTGTTTTTAATAAAGAGTATTGATTTTACACCAAAAGAACACGTGATCACTTCGATACAATCGGATTACTAAATCGGCACAAAGAAACGTGGTAATCCCAAAGATGGCGTCACGTCACGACCGCTCGGCTCGACCGTCTCAATCATAATGGCTCGTGGCCGGTCTGTGCCCCACCCCCTTTCCCAGGCACCGCAACGCCATCTTTGATTTCACCCAGGCAACTACCTGACGTTTCTTTTTTAATTGGAAACAAGGTTCGTAATACGCTAACATGCCACTAGGTGGCGCGATTAGGCATCCCTATGCCTCCGATAGATGGCTCTACTCCGACACGGCCATCCTGCTTGTCACACGTCCTCGGGTGACTTGTCTGTAAATGAAAACAAAACACAGAGCCTCTGATACGCTCGGCCCATTCTGACCCCAAATAAGGGATAAGAACAGCACAAAACACGCCATTACAGAAAACACATTTTGTTCAAAGACCATCAAAATACAATTGACACATTATCACATGTACATGATCATCTATAGGCACTCTTTCATCATCTACAACCTGAGTTAGGTATGTAGGAACACCTTCTACAGTCACCAGTCAGACTGTAGGCACTCAATACACAGAATCAACGTTCATTACCCACATGGCAATGGTGTCTTCTACAGTCACCAGTCAGACTGTAGGCACTCAACACACAATCAAGCTTCATTACCCACATGGCAATGGAACACCACACGCTTTACAGCAATCTTCATTACCCACATGGCAATGGAACACCACACGCTTTACAGCAATCTTCATTACCCACATGGTAATGGAACACCACACGCTTTACAGCAATCTTCATTAACCACATGGTAATGGAACACCACACGCTTTATAGCAATCTTCATTAACCACATGGTAATGGAACACCACACGCTTTATAGCAATCTTCATTAACCACATGGTAATGGAACACCACACGCTTTATAGCAATCTTCATTACGTTTGGATAGATAAAGGTATACTCTTTTAAAAATATTGCCACCGAGCGAACACATTCGCCAGTCAATGGCTTCATACCATGCCCAGGGCAGTAGCTCACTCGTGCTCTTCTTTACTTCCAAAACGTAATGGAATACTCAAATACACAAACATCATAATCCTACACAATATAATGACAATTTGAATCGAAGCGTTTTATTATTACTCAGCACATTATCAATGTCAGTAGCTTAGGTGTGCAATGTTCATTTGACTGTACCACTGTCACCACGTAACAACAATCAAGAAAACGCATGGACTACCTCCATCCGGCATCCATATCACTAACTCATGGGATACCTTCATACAGTACCAATATCAGTTCTCATCGCTTCCATCCAACGATTAACCGCTTACATCTTCAAACCAAACGTACGCCACTCACAGTCGCGGCCGCACAGCAACGGGAAATCTATGCCAGCTGTTTTACGCTTACGTCTACGAATGATATTCAAGGTGTATGCAGTCTGAGCCAAAGACACCCAAAACTATGATCTGACAAACTGCAAAACTCAAATTGACAACTATTCCAATAGTTTCATTCAAAATCTCTACAGAGTCTTAATTGATTACGAATTATCATTTTCATCACTTCTAAATGAAATAAAACTATACGTAGGACGTTATTTGAAGATCCCTATGACACTTGCAGTGACAGTTCATTTATATAACCTTGGAAGAGCGTCGATGTCACATCGAAATGTTAATAAGCATCTTTTGGGAATGTAGCTAATTAATTTATTTAGGATTGTAACATTTACATAATAACAATATGAAAGAAACTTGAATTGTCCCTTATTTCCCAGAAATATGCTTAACGGAATATACACGGTGACGTACTGCAAATGTTATATCGTTGGTCTGTGTCGACTAAGGAAGCGGTGCTGTCGATAACACATGTCGATAATTGAAGTGATAATAATAAAACGTGTCTTATATTTCATTTAAATTGTTACGTGACTGTGTAAAAATAAAACAACGTTAAATCACATATTTATTTATTATTTAACACGTTCACTGCGGCACAGGTCATTTTTGACCTGTAGGTACTGGGGGCCGATTTTTGAGTGTCGAACGCTCGATTTCTCACTCGACATCTGTCAAAACATCATAGTATTTTGACAGATCTCGAGTGAAAAGTCGACCGTTCGAAACTCAAAAATCGGTCCCCTGGTCTTTCTTCTGGTGCGGCGTAAGAATACGTTATGTCCAAATTTTATGTCAATAGGTCAAAGGGAAGTTGAAAACATCTTCGAAAAATATTTTTGTGACAGACGACCGACGGAAGCACGCATGAGTGACAACAATAAGGTTCCGTTTGGACCATTCGGAAACGGAACCCTAAAAATGGTGGTTTAGTAGCCAGAAACGTCTTTTACACGATAACCGCATTTGAGGTTTAAATTAATGTACGTGAGAGGACGCTGATAAGAACCGCCACAGATAATAAAACAATTGAAGTATCGACACATGCACATCACTATATGGTATGTCACTGTCAGTGTCATAGGGATCTTCAAATAACGTCCGCTCTATAGCTACTATTTATTTCGAAATAAAATAAATCATTTTTCTGACATGTTCTAAAAATACTGTGTAATCATACGTATCGTAATCATACGTATCGTGATAAAATGTCGACAACCAAAATAATTTAAAAACAAAGTAACTTATTGAACCCAACAAGCCCGCCAGCCAGTTTCAGTATTGAAATAGATTATGATGACAATAACCAAGTTTATCTCATCATTCCAAATCCCATTAAAATATCAACAAAGGTAGTACGTCTCGTGAGTACTCTGTTACAAAATCCCAATGAAATTTGAACTGCTCACCGGATAGACAATGTTTTCCATGGTGTGGTACACGACACGTGCATGTTGACCAGAGTAGGATCTTTAGGTACTGCCACACGCCACACCAAATGCCGAACTGCCAACTCGCTCGCTGATGCTCAGCAAAAGCACGAAGACTGCTCGCAGTGGAGTCTGCGACGACAAATTCATCCTGAAAAATTCATTCGTTTGGTATCAGTTTAATCATAAAGACTACTTTAAGTTTCAGTTGTATTTTTAAAAACCTTCAGTCTAATCATAAAAAGGCTACTTTTCAGTTGCAGCATATTACCCACTTTGCAAGTTCTTCGTCTTAAATTTTTACTTTAAACTGTAGCTTTAATTTTAAGTTCACTTGAAACTAATATCGTGAACTTTACGAAACCAATAAAACGTAAAACATCTCAACATAACGTTTAGTACTAAGAATCGTTTGTAAAACCTCAGCCAATATGTGACCGTCCATCACACAGAGGCCCTTATGGTCGGTATTGAGTTACGCACGGATCTATAATCTACAATACATAAGCTACCAAAAACAATAAAAACCACGACCCTAGGTGCCATACTTTTTTTTTAAAAATCATCAAAGTTACGCAACCCAAAAATGCACTTTAGAGAAATAACTAAGAGAAGTTTAAAACTCATTGAAAGTATGTTCCCGTGGGAAGTTACATAGATGATGGTAGATTCTGAATCCTGAGGTTCTCTTCTATAGGAAACAATCAAAGATTTTTCAATTTCACTACCCCGTTGAGAAAAAATGGCCTTTGATCAGTGCAAGGCGCCGATCGTAAAAAAATAAGGAAATTTGTAATATGTCAATTATTATTTCGTATTTTGTGATCTTTGTTATAGTGTATGCTAGAAAATAGTTTTCTTTACACCTCGAATGGAAAATAAAAACGAAAAACTAACGTGATATTTTTTTTTAAAAATAATATAGAAAATTATATTTTTCTATCTTGTCACGAATAAATTTAACAATTTCCGTGTAGTACACCATACTTACCTGTAATAAGTCTAGACAAGCATAACACAGGTTTTAATTTTTTTTTATGTCAATTAGTTTCAGTTTTATGACCGATTAAAGTTACATGAAAATCAAGGTTTACTTCCATACATTTGAGAAAAGGGCCCTTATGGACGAATGTAACCAAAAATGTAAGTAAATAATAATATTTACATTATCTAAGTAGCAATCTTGTATTAGAACGTAATTCTGAATAAATCTTTTCATTACAAGTTTTTTGAACTTTGCGTAATTTTTAAATTATACGAAAAAGCAATTTCGCATAGTAATAATTATTTTTTAACTCTATTAATAAAAAAACCGACCAAGTACGTGTCGGACCACGCACAATAAAGAGTTCCGTACCGACACGTACTAGTCCATATTTAAACCCACTATCTGATACGTCGAATCGAAAAAGGTCGTATCTTCATAGTAAACTCACTGCACTTACGCCCTTTTGTTTGGGCAAAACGGTTTTTCAGCAATTACTCAAAAACCAGTAGCCGTATTTTTATCAAACCAAAAATCGTCGTAAGTATTTATTAATGTACAGTCACCAGCATCAATATCTGCTATAACAAAGGCGGCATAAATATCTGACCCGTCCTTACGGCCCTACAAATGGAGCTGTGTCGGATATTTAAATGCCACCATTGTTTTGGCAGATATTAATGCTGGTGACTGTACACCCCCTCATTTATTTTTCAGAATTTTCATACATATGGAAATTAGAGGGTGGCAGGGAGGGGCACTACCTATTTTTTTTTTTAAGTTTACGTTACTATTATATTATGTAGCAATTCATAGAATAATACTTTCCTACCATATGTTGTGACATACGGACGGACGGACAGACGCACGGACGGACGGGCGGACTGACGCACGGACGGACGGACGCACGGACGGACGGACGCACGGACGGACGGACGCACGGACGGACGGACGGGCAGACATGCTGAAAATATAAGGGTTCCGTTTTCACCATTTTGGCTACGGAACTCTAAAAATACAATTCAATAGGAAGAAACAAAAAAATTTGCAACGGTCATGCACGACTAGGACTTCCTTGACTTGAGACTAGAAATAGGTATTTGTAACGTGTACCACCTAATCCAGTAAACAGAAAAGGCAAATAAATAATACAGAAAATTGTTAGAAGTAATTAGAATAAGTTATTAACCTATTTTATATCATTATTATCTGCGCTCTGCCATAAGGGTCCTTTTTTACTAAACTTTACAACTAATTTTAAGGTAGAAATACTTGACTTATACGTGTGAAACCAAGCTAGAAATACACATCTAGTCTTATACTTTATCAATATGCAAAAAACAAAAAATATGTGATTCTAACCGTATTTTACTAAAACGCTGATATCTACGAAACTAGAAAGTGCCATAAGGGCCCTTTTGTTATGGACGGTCTCATACATATTATCAGACTCTTTATTAGAATAAAAAGATTGGAACGAAACCTCTCCTTTTATTTCGTTGCTCCAACGCCACTGCCAGTAGTGTCCACAATTCCACAGTCTCAGAAACTTGTGGTAGCCCGACGACCTCTATAGATGCTGCACGATCTCATCGTCGACGCATCTTCGACTGCTGGACCATGTGTTTGCTACCTCCTGGCAGCTCGATGCTCGATGGATGTACCACACTGAAACATTTAATGTCCTATGCGTAGTACACTGTTTGTTTACCATTTAAAGTTCCTATGGAAAGGATTAAAACTTATCAAATTTAAAAAAGATTTTGAGATAGTAATAATAATGGCAAATGCAATGCAATGTCTGTACAGTTAATTTCACTTTCACAAAACTCATCAACATCTTAGCCTTAGCCCAGTAGGTAAAAAAACATCCTGTAGCTCGTCTCACCCCCGACCTCGGGCTACGGATTGGCTTAGGCACTAGTTTTTAGAAAAGCATCCGACATCTAACGCTTCAACGTAAAGGGAAAACTAGATCTAAACTGAGGGGGCTACTTAAGAAATTCACAAGCCTCTCGAAGGCTTGGCATAGAAACCACAACACGCTCTTTAAAGTACGGGAGCACTCAGCTAGAAACATGATCTTGGTATTGGCCAAGGCCGTTACATAACCTCGCATATGGCCCGCGGTATGCGTCAATTATTGAAAATTAGAACTATTGAAATAAATTAATTGCATTAGCGTAATGTGGTACACACAACAAGCAATAAAAACAAAGAATATGGTTTGAGCTCACCAGATCTTAATCTGTTCACCGTGTTTCCCACGTGCTTCAAATTGGGCAACATGTGACATAATCCTCGCTACGGCTAGTTGTTTAGTAGACAACCCAGACCATCTCGACATATAGGCGATGTCATCATTCTTGCTGCGTATGCCGAGAGACATTCGTTTTCGTTAGGTCTATTTATTTGCACTCAAATTGAATAAGAATGCAGCGACCGCATCAGAGCAATCATATCTTCGTACAAAAACTTCTTTAAAATCGGTCCACGTCATTAAGTTGAACGTTTGATTTCTTCCAATAAAACCATCAATTTTTTTATTTTGCTACACCATTAGCATTTTCCACATTTCAACATCCTCATTCACATCATCTGGGCGCCGATTAGATCCCACTTCTGATGACGAAGGCTGGTATAGGGCCCTGGCCTGATGGCGGAGCGACAGGATCCTTTTCCGCCGCAACATTTGGCGTTTCCTTATCAAAGTCCATATATGAGGGTAGTTTCACACGTGGGCATTAAAATAATAAAACGTCGTGATAGCCGATGATTGTTTTTAATAAAGAGTATTGATTTTACACCAAAAGAACACGTGATCACTTCGATACAATCGGATTACTAAATCGGCACAAAGAAACGTGGTAATCCCAAAGATGGCGTCACGTCACGACCGCTCGGCTCGACCGTCTCAATCATAATGGCTCGTGGCCGGTCTGTGCCCCACCCCCTTTCCCAGGCACCGCAACGCCATCTTTGATTTCACCCAGGCAACTACCTGACGTTTCTTTTTTAATTGGAAACAAGGTTCGTAATACGCTAACATGCCACTAGGTGGCGCGATTAGGCATCCCTATGCCTCCGATAGATGGCTCTACTCCGACATATATATATATATATATTATTTATTCCTTTGAATTACTTTTTTCGCTATTTGATTGAGAATTTGATCCTTTTTCTAGAAAAATCAGTTTCATTGATTTTCTTATTTGGTGTCAACATCCCTATTGAGAGAGCACGACAAATACGAACTTTTTAGATAAAATACGAAGAAAAATCGCTCGTGAGAAAAAAATACTGTGCTTGTAAAATGTCCTGTCTCCAATATTTAAAGTCCTTCCCCTCCATGTGGCATAACCGTGGGACACCCCTGTATAATTCTGTCATGGTTGCTGATACCCGCCCTAAGAGAAACTGAAAAAAAAAAGCTTCACTAGCATCGCTTCCGTAAAGCCTTAGGCATTTTGCACCTGTTTCTGGCACCTTTTTCGGCATATTCTCTTTGTATGTTAATCTTTTTCTTGTTCAAGCACTTGAAACATTTTTATGTACCTTATCTAGACCTATGTGCGTAACACTACTTCTCATAGTACAAGCTTTGCTCGGTTTTGAACTAGGTTGATTTGTGTAAGATTGTCCACAGATATTTTTAATAAAGTTAGCTGTGTATATGTTACCGTAAAATGGCATATATAAGACGTGAACTGATTTCAGGAGGGTCTGCGCACGCGTCGAGTGGGCGGCTCGCTGTCGCTCTCCGAGGACGAGATCGACTCTGAGTCGGAGGTGTACGACCCGCTCAACAAGCGGGGAGGCGGCAGGTGAGTCACGTATACCGAAGGGGTTGGATACCGATATTTTATCCATGCAAAAATACCGGTATAATTGACAATATTTCATAATTTCCAAATGTCTTAATTCGAAAACCATTTCGGTAAAAACATGTGAAGTACACAAAAAAAAAATTTTAGATTTTTTTCTCCGTTAATTATGGAAAAAATCGCAAATTACTGTAAACCGAAAGTTGACGTCATCTTCCTCGCTGTATTCAGGGAGACCTTAGTACAGATACAGAGTACAGACAATCGCGCGCTCTGGAGTGGCTCTGGATTCTTGTTGGGAAGATGACGTCATATTTTACTTACGCCCTTTTGGAATGACCTACTTTTCAACGTGTTTTTTTTTTATATAATGAGTTAAAACTAGTTCATAAAATAAAGTAGTTAAAAATATGAAATGTTGTCAATTACGTCCTCTTTCGTTCTTTGAGTAAATATTTAATTTAAATTATTAAATTTCATACCAAAAATATTATTCCGTTCTTTTTCGTTCTTTGTTTTAATATTTCATTTTTAACGACAATGCTATTACCTAAATATACATGATTCAGTCCTACGTAAACAGCAAAAAAACTTTAAAAAAAATACTAGTTTCGATTTCTGGACGCCCCGATTTTCAATTTGGTCATGTCCCGCTATTCGCATTTGTTCGGTGAACCCAATGAGGAGAAAAACTGCCTTTTTGTCACGCCAGATATCGCATTATCGACTGTGCCTAGTAGTAGACTGTGTGTCATCTGTCAAATACTATACTTGGCCTATCCGCCGTAATCGCCGTAAATGTCATTTTATGCCATGAAGTTTAGATACATCCTGGAGGTTGCATGCCGAACATTCGTTTGAAGCTAGAAAATATGGCCTTGAATGACGTCACTATTATATTGCATCTATTTCATTAGATCCGTCTTATATTAGAATGAAAGAGATGCAATATAACGGTGACGTCATTGAAGGCCATATTTTCTAGTTTCAAACGAATGTTCGGCACGCAACCTCCAGGATGTATCTCAACTTCTTACATTTTGCTAACTTGTGACAGAATCTACTATTTGTGCCATTTTACGGAAAGTTGTACACTCGCAGTGGCGTAGCTACCGAAGGGCTAGGCGGGGCAGTGCCCCGGGGCCCCCAAGCTCAGGGCCCCCCAAAACCTGATTAGCAAACCTCTTGAACTAGCGAGAAATAAATATATATATTGATTTAGGGGGCCCAGTTTTTTTTTTGCCCCAGGGCCCTTAGTCATCTAGCTACGCCACAGTACACTCGACTTTTTTTTAAATTTGGATAAATTCGGGTTTTTTCTAATCAGAATCGAAAGCACTTTCGAACCTAATAGAACAAAAAAAGTTTCCCAAATATTTCATACAATTTTCAGTTTTTCCATTTCATTACCACCGTAAAGCACTACAAACTTAGTATGAAAACGGTAACGGAATGGAATAAAAAAAAATTGTGACACTTTTTTTCCCCTACATCATTCGAAAGTGCTTTCGATTCTGAGTAGAAAACCCCAATTTTATCCAAACTAAAAAAAAGTCGAATGTACAACTTTCCGTAAAATCGCCCATTTATTTGTGTCTTCGTTTTTCTTTTGTATGTGGCGATTTATTATGTGAAGTGTTCAATAATAGTACATTACTTAACAAGGGCGGTAAAACAAAGAATGTCTCAGATCGCAGATATTTGACGCCCGAGCCGAAGGCAAGGGCGATAAATATGCGATATGAGGCTTTCTTTATTACCGCCCGTGTAAAGTACAACATTTTATGTCACCCCCTGGCCAGGAAGTGGGTTTTTCGTGCGCGGAGCGTGCGATAATGGCCACTTTATGGCCAGGTGTGACATAAAGAGTATTTTATTGTACACAGGTGAGACGCAACACTGCACGATCTGTGCAAAGCGCTGTTCGAGCACACCCGCCACCCCGCCTGTCAATAGTGAACGCACGGACTATAGTGCAGCCGCCACGGCGCGACGTGCCGACTATACCAAAAAAATTAAGGTAGCTTTACCAAGTGATTGTATAATATTTACTGTCTTAGGAATGTAATAGGCCCAATTTAGTCCAGTCATGTGACGGTGAAAGCTTTGATTTATAGGCTAGTTTTGCAAGTGTCAATGCAACTAAAACAAGAATAGTGTTTATTTGAAATAATGTAAAATAAAGTACTTGCGCTGCGCCTAATAAGGCTCACTTTAATTTTTTCATTTTTGATATGAACTTGCCATTTTGTCTATGGTAAGTGATAACTAGTGGAATTGAGGTGGACTGTAGGATGTTATGGATGATAGAAACACTTGTTTTATATAAAACTATATTAATAAATCGCAAGTACAATAGTCAGACCAGGGGAACGTGACCAAGACAAGTTGACAACAACTGACTTCATGTAAAAAAGACTAATGACATTGTAGCAAGTATTCAAATAGGTCGCATCACAGCCAGTCGCCAACAATAAGTACTAACCTATTTTAAACCCATTCGCACTTACAAATGAAATTAAGAAAATAGGCACGCTTAGGAACTGGTCCTTATTAGGCGCACATACCTTATGCACAAACGGATCACTCGTCTTTAAAGTCGAATATTTTGAACCGGTACGTGGTGGTTAATCATGAGCGCTACGTACAGTCGGCCTCACGTGGGGCTTAACTTTGTACCCTGTCGCTTTAATGTCATGTTTTAACTGTCATACTAAATTTCCAACGGGTGAATACGACAGAGTCCCTAAGTGTTTTTTTTTACTAATAATGGGATTGCTCTTGGCCAGCATCTAGCCAGGGGGCAAAGATGAGGCTGACGATGAAGCGAGCTCACCCAGAAAATGCCTAATATACACTCGTGCCTTAAACAGGTCCAGGTTATATGATCTCGGAAATACAGATGCCGGCAGGGAATTCCAAACCTTAGCAGTGCGCATTATAAAAGACGACGAAAAGCGCTTGGTTCGAGTAAGAGGAATTTGAACCAGGTAAGGATGGTAACCTGCCGTACGTCTGGATGTCCGATGAAAGAAGGGGGCAGGCGGTATGAGCTCATGGACCTCCTGAGCACACTCACCAAACTACAATTTGTAGAAGACGCATGTGCACGCTACTTTGCGTCTATGCGCTAGGCTCTGCAGCTTAGATCCTACTTCCGTACTGTCGCCAATGAGCCTCCTGGCTCTTGAGATCCACCGAGTCGAGTGCGGCAAGTTGGTACTTAGCCGAGCCATCCCAAAGGTGACTACAATATTCCATACAGGATCGGACTTGGGTCAGTGTTAGATACATAGATAAAAACTTTATTCATTTCCACAACATACATACATGTTTGTGTGTTCAGTGTTTGGGTGAGTGTTCAACTGCTTATGATGCTGACTGTACTACGCAGCCTAAGGAGTAGTGACCAGTTTTTCAATAGGGATGTTGACACCAAATAAGAAAATCAATGATTCCGAATTTTCTCGAAAAAGGATCAAATTCTCAATCAAATAGCGAAAAAAGTAATTCAAAAGAATAAATAATTACATAATTATAAGTCTTCAAAGTTTTAAGAGGGGGCATTTTCTGTCCCTGTTCCGCAAAACGCACCTCTGTATTGAACGATCGTCATTTACTATGGCGCTCGAGGTCAGTGACGTCACTGATCTGTAGCGCTCTCTCTCTCGAACTAAAGACATTCTAACGGTTGTAGTTTCGTTATTTTTTGAGATATTTGAATAGGATTTTCACTATTTGGCATAGTTTTATGTATTCTTTCGTAAAGGGTAATAATACATTTTGAGTCCACATCCCTATTCAATTGGTTTATGAAACTATTTAAAGTCTTCGTTTAGCAATGACGCAACTGCGATTATTTGTATTACATCATACATGTAATATTATAGAACTAGATTCACAATCGGCCGAAAAAATGGCCCCCGTAAAAGTACCGCCCCCACGACTCGGGCGGTACATTTGTGTTTACAAATTTGACACTTAAGACTGACAGTTGTAAGTCTTTCTTGTACGGAATTTATGTAACTGATTTTGCCCGTCGCCGCGTTGGTGAACACACGTGCTCTTCGCGAAGACGGACGACGGGCTGAGTTCACTACCGAACAAAACCAGTTGCCTACTGTCATGGCGTCGTTACCGAACAACGTCTTTGAACAAGTATTCATTGGCGAAATCATCATAAATTTGATGGAGAGCCATTTTTAAAGAGTGAAGTGAAGTGAACTATTGTAACTGCCAGTGTCAAATTGGGCCATATTTTCCGGCATTGTGTGTCTATTTCTATATTTTAAGTCAATGTATGACATGCTTATGTAAAAGTAATTAGAGACAATAAACGTTTGACTTCCTATTTGTTTATAGTTTAATATTACTAGGACTTCACTGAGGATGGAGGAGATGGATGGAGGCGCGTGTAATATGTACCTCTAGTATAGTTGGGCATTGTTGTAGTTGTGACACATATACGAACACACAGACAACGTGAACTCATAGCTCCTACGCTGACGCACACATAGACAACGTGCATGTATAGCTCAACACAACTATATGGCTCACCCGCTCTCATTAGATAAAAGTGTTGTACCATTCATTTGTTCCGATCTATTCGCTAACTGACAACGTAGATATATGAGTTTGTATACTTAAATCATTTGCACTGGCCGAGTTGTATCAAAGTAGTACTTTCAAAAAGCTACTTTACCGTCATAGCAAGACAATTCAAAATCTAATGATAGTGTTATAAAAAATCGGACATTAGAAATAATTTGAAGTATGAAGAAGTTGCGAAATGCGAGTATTAGGTATTAGAGAAAAACATGTGATAAATATAACTACTATTTTATACTATCAGCGGCACAGTTAACTGGCCATTGGTAGACCTTACTTCGTTGCAATAAGGTTCAAGAGTGTTTTTTTTTGTTTAAAAAAATATAGGAAAACAAAGAAATGAGAAGCCACCAAAGTCAGCTTGTTTTTACAAAATGTTGTTCCGAGGAATTTTTTAACTTCTTATTGTATAATGTTTACTATTATGTATATTTTACTAACAAATACTAGTATTTGATAAATCAGTTTTTTTTTTTTTCCTTTCAACCGAGTTAATTTTGCGGTTGGTTCGGAACCCTAAATGTGCGTAGTCCGACACGCACTTAGCCGTTTTTTTAACCTGACTGTGGCATTACCTATATGCCTGGCCCAATAAAGGGATAGATAGGCGTGCATGGTTGGAGAATGATGGTACTAATGGCACAGAATAGTATAATAGTATTACATACAGAATGGCCACGACCCCCCGCACCGAGGTCAGTTACCTCGTCCCTGAGAGACCCGCCTGGCGTCGATCGGGTGCCGTCGCGCCTCGCGATTCGTCCGCGCCACGCGCTACGCACCCGCGCAAACAATCGACGCGTGTGCCGACAGCGCACGCACACATACTTACCCACAGCGCTTACGTTCCTTCGCGTGTCACAGGTGTGCTTCAAATGGTTAATTAATTGCGAATCTGATGGTACAGTTAGCTGCAAAAAATATGCACGATTAGTCTGTTCAAAGATACTTCGCTAGACTCTTCTTTGAACATACTATAGAACCAACGTTGATACATGACCTCTATGACACTTGCAGTGACAGCTCATTTATATAACCTTTGAACAGCGTCGCTGTCACATCGAATTGTTAATAAGCATCTTTTGGGAATGTAGCTAATTAATTTATGTGGAATTGTAACATTTACATACATAATAACAATATGAAAGTAACTTGTATCGATTATTTCCAGAAATATGCTTAACGGAATATACACGGTGACGTACTGCAAAAGTTGTATCGTTGGTTATCGACTAAGGAAGCGGTGTTGTCGATAAACAGATATCAATGATTGAAGTGAAACTAAAAACGTGTCTTATATTTCAATATTATTGTAACGGAACTGTCTAAAATTAAAACAACGTTGCATTACAATTATAATTGGATGCACAAAAAATAAAGCATTATTAAAAATGTGTATAATAAAATTAATGAACATGTCGACCAACATGCAGCAATCCGCAGAAAAATATAGATGCATCGAAAATTGTACAACACTATCAGTAATGTCACTGTCAATGTCATAATCGTGTGTATCTTTTTGAAGCTGACTGTATATTCGACCTGGTGCCATATGGTATGACATTTAATTGTGTCAGTCTAGGACAAAACTGGGACAAAATAGGGTCATTGCGCCGGTTAGCGACCACCTAATTTATTGCGCCAGTTTGCGACCACAGATGTGCAGTTAATTGATAGGGTTTTCTCTCATATTTTTAGTAGATTCCTAATAAGGTGCAGTGGAGCAATTTAGGAGTGCTCGTGGCCCAGCGGCGCCTGCGTACCGCTTGCGGTATCTAAGGTTAAGCAACGTGGGCAGCGGTCAGGACTTGGATGGGTGACCGCTTTGAGTGGTTACTAACTGAGCGCTCCCGTGCTTTGGAAGGCACGTTAAGCCGTTGATCCCGGTTGCTGTCTATGGCAGCAGTCGTTAAACCAAGTTGGAGGCCTTCGGGTGGTTTGAGAACTTCTAACAGTCAAGTTGCCCACTCACTTGACAAAGCCTAATCCCAATAAGGTCTAGTTTCCCCTCGGGGTTGGAAGGTCAGATGGCAGTCGCTTCCGTAAAAACTAGTGCCTACGCCAAATCTTGGGATTAGGTAGCTGACCCCAGGCATCCTTCAGGATGCAACTGTACTGGGATAACGCTAGGAGGATGATGATGGAGCAATTTAGACTGCGGGAAATTAAAACTAATCGAAATTTTCCGGTTTTTTTTAACCTGACTGTGCCTTATAGGCCTGGCCCATTAAAGCGATAGGAGTGCGCGGTTGGAGAGTGGCCTAGGGAAAATCCAGGGGAAACCTCCGACACGACCACGCGGGCGGTAACACGCGGACATTTTCCGTGTTGTACATCATTTACTGGAGTGCCATCTTAGTGAAACTGTAAAAGCGCTTTTCCACTATCCGGGCATAGATCACTAGTAAATAATGTAAAACACTGAAGATATTTTCGATTCGTTTTAATTTCCCGCAGTCTAAATTGCTTCGCTTTCGCTGCACCTTGAGGTATGATTCCGCTGCCGACTGCATACAGCAACTGCACGTAAATAACCCTGCCTTGCAGTCGGGTAAAAAAGGCCTTAATTATTTATTTATTTATTTATTTAATCTTTATTGCACAAAAGAAAAACTTATCGTACAAAAGGCGGACTTAATGCCATATGGCATTCTCTACCAGTCAACCTTAAGGCGAAGCAGAAAAATTCTTGGCGGTGCAACTAATAATTAAAAGATACTCTTAATCTTAATATTAAAGATTTTGCGATGTGGCCTCGGTTAGGGACAGAATGAGTTGCTCACGCATTTTTGATCCAATAAATTATAATTATGACTAACATTTCCCAAGTATAAGAGTAGGTACAATACCCACTCCAAATTGAACCGTAATCATGAGACTAAAAGTCCCTATTTAGAGTGAGCGGCATGTGCTGTTGCGAAACTTCTCCGCTCATTTCAAATTGAGTTTTTTTACGCAGCGGAATCATACCTTTATTCTCCGTAGAAATGTTGTTGCCTTTCATTGAAGAAACCCTGCCCTACAGGTGGTCGTGAACTGACGCTGGTCGCATAACCGATGCAGTCGCCCTGATCCGAAGTAGAATGTAAATGGTTACGTAGACATGTTAATATTGTTTTGTAATAATTATTTATTATTTAATTATATAATAGGACATTATTGCAAAGGCCGGGGAAGAAAGGATTGCCTGCCGAGCGTGTTGTAGACGGCCGAGTGAATGCGAGGTCGTCTAGTAATACGAGGCAGGCAATCTCTGTTCCGAACGTGGTATGTATTGTTTTTTTCTATAAAAATGCGAAAAAATTTGAAAGTTACATGACAAAACAAAACAAATTTTATTGTTTCCCTTTTTCCCATGACCGACCGACTGCAACGATAAGTTTTGCATTCTATTATCACAAATGTAAGTTTTATTTTTCCGAGCATTTTTGAGAAAAATGCATTTCACATATCATAAATCATAATTTTTTATCCAATTTCGATTCACATTTTATATTCTAATTTTGTAACATTGGCGCCCACAAACATGTAAAGTAACAATAGAAATGCTTAGATATTTTTGACTGCTGTCTAGTATATAATGCACAATAATAGACTTCCAATATACTTGGCAATATCTAAATATTTTTATAACATGCTGTAAAAAAATTAAGCAATACCTACCTATGATATGAATAGTTTGTACTTACAAATATACATTTTTAATGAAAATAACTTTGGATATGGATATTTTGTGTCCAAAATTACCCCAATTATAAGGTGGCTTGAAAATGATATATGTACAAAGTTTTGGTAATAATAGATACTAGTAAATTATAAAGACTGTATGCAGTTTATCGCTGGAACACTTCAGGGAGATTTAACATTGATCAACAGTTACCGCCAGCTGTAAAAAGATAAACACGTTTAGTATGTTCAAAAATAACTTCGCTAGACTCTGTTATGTAACTGTTAATAGAGTCTGACAAAGTCATTTTTGAAAAGTAATCGTCGATATCTTTTTGCAGCTGACTGTGCAGATTACCAGTTTGATTTCCGGGCCACTTCGTACCTTGTCACAGTGAAAATCCATATGAAAGCCGCTAGAGGTATCGTATTTATGTTACTGTGATAAGGTACGAAGTGGCGCGGAAATGAAACTGGTTGACATGACCGTATTAATGATGGTGTATAAGTAATGTTGCAATTTAATATATTTTGATTTAGGGTCGATTTTTCAATACCGAGATTAAATTATCGGTCGGTTAAAATTATGACTGTGTTTTCTTAAGTCAAATGCAAGAAAAAGTTACAGCTAACATTAATCTGACAGACACTTTTATCTGGGGATTAAGTCGGCCTTTAACCCTTTGACCGCCAAGAACCTATAAAGTGGTTGTGTGTCGTCGTGCCCACCACGCCAACAACCACTTAAAAGGTCGGAGTGAAGGCTTTGATCATGAATAAAAATTTATGAACTGTTTTAATTTGTTTTTATTGGTTTAGACATTACACCAATCCTACAGTGCTTGGCGTGGTGGGCACGACGATACACTACCGCTTTGGCGGTCAAAGGGTTAAGGGTTAGGGTGTCGCATATGCAACGTATAAGTAACTATGTATTTAAGTGAATAATATCTTTGCTGGATATCCACCCTGTGTAGTTATTATAATTTACTAGATATTGTTAATAATTAATTCTAAAAGAGAACACCATATAACGTAGTTTATATAAACACTTTTACACATAGGATAGATATTATAGACATGTATTATTTCTGGAACGTTATTTGTCATATTTCCATACAAGTTTCATATAAAGCGATAGTTTTTGACGTTTCGCAATAATCTGCTTATTTGAATATCAATAAATAACTGTATAGGACGACTGAAATAGATATAAGTTCGCCAAATGGCACAAATACCCTTTCAGTATGTAATGCTTTCTCGCCCGACTTTTATGGGGCTGAAAGGGATAGTTATACCATACCAAATGTGTAGCTCAAGTAGAATTTAATTGTATATTTACTTTATTGGGTTTAAAATAAATATATGCTTACAAAATGTGTTACTGTATTCTGTTAAATGTATTGCAGTGTCTTATCGAAATCGTGACGTTATTTATTAATCAAACCAGTGGGGCTAGCATAACATGAATCTCGTCTCTACTCGCCCGCGAGATAGGCTACCTGTCACTGTCTGATGAATGCTGTCAAAAAGTGACAGGTAGCTTATCTCGCGCGCGAGTAGATACGGAATGCATGTTGTGCTAGAGGGGCAGTGTGAAACCAATTTCAAAATGAACGGGCCTCTCTCTGTAATATTAAAAGTAGGTTAACCCTTTGACCGCCAAAGCGATAGTGTGTCGTCGTGCCCAGTACGCCAAGCACTGTTTTTTTGGTGTAATGTCTAAACCAATTAAAACAGTTCATAAATGTTTTTTTTCATGATCAAAGTACACCTTCACTACGACCTTTTAAGTGGTTGTTGGCGTGGTGGGCACGACGACACACAATCGCTTTATAGGTTCTTGGCGGTCAAAGGGTTTATGAGGGCTACCGCGTATGAATTCGCCACAAGAGAGGGTAGTGTAATGTCAGTACCATTACCATGAGTTTGCAATGTTTGCATTACCGTACTCGCTAGCGACTGGGTAACGATTTAGTATGGCGATTCTTAGTTCTATTGCGTAACCGCCAGAGGCGCTGTACTTTTGCCCATACTAAATCGTTTACGCAGTCGCTAGCGAGTACGGTAATGCAAACATTGCAAACTCATGGTAAGGGTACAGGTCTTCGAAATGTCAAACCTCACTGTTTGTGGGTGCGCTACGCGGGTTTATTTCCGTTAGAATAATATGGTGACTATTTTGCAAAACTAGAGATTGATTGTGACAAAAATGAGTTACGGGTCAACGAATTTTAGTGCATTGAAACAATTTTATCGTCCGTAAACTTGTCCTACTTTTTTCCGAACAAAACAGGACTGCTGAAGTTCCGAACAGAAATGTTCGATAGTTTTACGATAAAATGTAATTCAACGTAAATTCTATGTCCATGCCCATGATAACTAATGCAAACTTTGACAGCTGCACCAAAAGCACAGTGGCGCCAACTGGTGATCACAAAAACGGTGGCCCTCATTGTATTGTATTGTACCTATACCTACCTAAATCAAGGGCCTGACACGCTTTGTAAGAGAAAGATAGCCTTATTGCGATTCCTATGAGAGGAAGTAGAAAAAAGTGCGATGTTTTGTCCTTATCACCGACCGGACATTTTTTCATGGTCGGGTAAAAGTAATCTGTCATTAGTGTCAAGAAGATTGCAAAACAAAGTGGCAATATTTTGCAGTGCAATTTATAAGTGGAAAATTAATGATGAATTTGGTTTAAATGAATAATAATTTACCAATCATCAGATCCGTAGTGTTTGGTTGTTCAGTGCAAACATGGTGGGGTGTTCAGTGTTTGGCTGTAAAAGCAATTTCGACCGAAAAAAGGCGGATGTTACATTCCATGCGTAAGTACATTTTCTTTGAATTTTGGACCCGTGTTTATTTCTAAAATCTCACCGGAACCAAATTACTGAGCTAAATCATTAGTTATATCATGAGACAATAGATGAAATAGGAAAAATATGTGAATTAATTAAAAAATAACCTCCAAACATTTGACATACAAACCGGTCAAATCGCGTAGTAGAAATCTACCATAGAAGCCAGCTTAGCATTGATGTCCCACCATTCAGTCGGTTTATAATTCGATTTCGGGATACCAACAAATAATAAAAAAAACCCCTAAAGATTACCCCACGTTTCGGGAATTTCAAGTAATTTGATTTTTTTCAGTTTTTCAACAGAGGATGAATCCCGAAAAAATGGATTTCAGGACTGAGGGAACAGGAAATTAAATTGGGTAAAATAATCTATAACTGCTTATTACATATTTGTTTATTTATTGAAAAATAAAGTTATAAATGTAATATATTATTGTAAATAAATTACCTGTTCTAAATTGAAGTTTATTCTTTTATTCCAACAACTACATAATTTATCTGTGAAAGACAAAAAGGGGCATGGAAATAGTAAGCACTATCTGGTTACATTACTTACTACTTTCATCGTCTAGAGACTTAAACATTTAGCATGGTTCTTTGGGTGACGTGATGACCAGCAAGTCAAGCGGCGAGCAGGAAGGCCAGCGACCAGCGGCGAGCGGCGAGAACAAAATGTATAGATTTGGATCAGTGAAATCGCCGTTTGATGCAACGGTGATAACCGGTGACTATGTATTTATTGGTAAGATTATCCCAAAAAAAGTGGCCGGTCGAGATCACTTATTTTACGATATCGCCTACGATGTTGTGTAAATTTAGTTAGTGAGTCAAAATGGCGACTTAGTCACTATGGAATTTGATCACTTGTAACTAAGTACTATCCGACTAAATTTTTGGGGTAATTTTTTGCAACCATGGTATCCCCATATTTTGACGTCATAATATGAGAAAGACATAGCCCCGGTCGCTTGTTGGCGCATCTATAACTACAGAGTATATACTATATCTATGACCTAAATGTATATTTGCTTCAGATATGAGCGTGTAAACGCTGTTCAGTTTGAGGTTGGCTTTACTCTACCCTCTGCCACAGAATAGTATAACAGTACTACATACAGAACGGCCACGAACCCCCCCGCACCGAGGTCAGTTACCTCGTCCCTTAGACGCCCACTGGATGCCGTCGCGCCTCGCGATTCGTCCGCGCCACGCGCTACACACCCGCGCAAACAATTGACGCGTGTACTGTACCTACCGACAGCGCACGCACACATACTTACCCACAGCGTTGCCCTCCCGCACATCGATTAAAACATTTTTATGACACACCTGGCCATAAAGCGGTAATTACCGCACGCTCCGCGCGCGGGAAATCCCACTTCCTGGCCAGGGGGTGATATAAAATTTTGTACTTAACACGGGCGGTAATAAAGAAAGTCTCAGATCGCATATTTATCGCCCTTGCCTTCGGCTCGGGCGACAAATACCTGCGATCTGAGACATTCTTTGTTTTACCGCCCTTGTTAAGTAATGTACTATTATAATGTATATATACGAACTGTACGAATATTATTCCTTTTATATTTAGCAGCAAAGCAAGTTTTAAAACCCCACGTTGAATGCATTTTAGTCATCTGAAGTAAAACAAACCTTACACGTCTCGTAATGATAACCAAAGACTACAATGATGATAACTTAAAGGGACAGCCATCAAATAAAACTATTTTCAATTGTTTTTGCTAAATAAAATCTTATATTCAGGTACAGTCAGCAAAGATAGTCCTCTACTACTTTTGGACCTTACTTAACGTACACATAATAGAGTCGAAAAAGTGGTAGACCACTTTTTTGGTCGCCTGTACATTTCTAAACGCATAATTTATTCATTATAAAAAATACGATTTCATTACAAAATTTAGTATACAATAAAAATATGGTGAATGGTGGTGGTAGTCCATAATTCCCAAAAAAAATCTATATAAGTAGTAAGTACAACATTCAACATCGAAAATATTAATATACACTCGTGACAAATTACGCGAACGTGACTTTAGTGACAGGGGCGTAGAGTGTATTTATGTTCGACACGGAGCGTCGAACCACGGCTCCCAGCGTAAATGCCGCAAAAGCTGTTTCTTCTTCTCCGTGAGCCTCCTCAAATAACTATGTACGTTCACCACTTCAGCATTATCTCCATAGTCATTCTTAATAGTCTCCACACCTTCGATACACATGGTCCTGTAGTTATGCCCGGTCTCAAGCCCCATGCTAGTAGTCTCCATCGTACCATCCCATTCCTCATGCGACCTAATCATAACCAACTGGATCTTCCTCAGCCAATTAATTCTCATATGCCTCCTTATGTCAGGGCAATCGCACAAATTAACCAGAACTGTCATGGCTCTTAGCTGAAGTAAAGGAAGTGACGGAACGTGACAGATATACGTTAAGTTTCTTGTTATTTCGAATACCTTCTCTTTCGCTCGCCACTTTGAACGCTTTGTCAATGTCGTGTAACACATCAGACCGGCAGCGCTAATAATTATATCGTAGTTTTGACTTCTAAGAAACTTGAGTAGTAAAAATGTTAGATCGTATTCATCTGCCAGAAGCTTCCCTACATCATGCTTGCATAGTTGCATCATACACTCCATTGCGTTCGAAACTATTTGAGTATCAGGGTTATAAAACAAATTTAACATGACTTGAAAAGCGTTGGCTTTCAACGGAACGACGGGATCATATTCGAAAAGATTATTCAAAGTCTTCAAATGCACTATAACTATCCCCGTATATTCATTTTGGATTATTTTCAATAAATTCTCGATCATATTATCGACTTTGCAAATAGCGACGCTGGAGCATCTGTCTCTGGCTAGCGTTCTTAAAGTGCATGCCGCGGCGAATCGGATTTCCTTCTTGTCCCTTAAGCAAAGCCACATGAGTCTGAAGTAAAGATTTGGGCAGGAATCGAGGCGTTGACGTCCCTGGTAGTACCCGGCGAGGTGGGTAAGTATTATGCAGACTTTCTCCCGAATCACAGGGTCTATGTTGTCAAGAAGGTCTGTCAGACGATGGACTACGTTTAGGTTTATCAGGAACATTGCGCTTTCAGATATCTGCACCTGCGAATTATAAGTACATATCGTTAGCAAAATTAGAGAAGACTGTTGCAGCTTAGTATTTGCCGTGCAATTTTGAGCATTGGCGAGCGTGTATTAGCAGTTTGTAGTTCTTGAGATATTTAGCGATGCGATCGCATCGTAAAGTTTTGGTATGAAACTCTAAAAACAGTCTGCATTTGCGAAAATAAATAATGTTGCATAGCGAAATGTGTTTTCCATTGTCACAAGATGGCGTTGGAGATATCCATGTGTGCTAAATGATATAACAAATTAGCGTAATTACCAGAAAAAAAAACCTCTTTTGTATACCTGGTCCAGCACGGAGTGTACGGCCTGCAGTTGCGTCAGATAGTCCGTAGAGTGCAGGTCTCGGTTGATGAGCCTCAGGCCGACGCGGCCGAACCCGAGCCGCGCGCGGGTCACGTCGACGTACGGGGCGTATGTGCTGGGCTGAGCGGATGCGAGGCCCCGCATGCGGAGCGGGTCTGCGGGACCAAATTTAACCGTGACGTGAGATCGGGCGAATTGGACTGGAACACTATTCACGTAACCACTGCTTCACTGGTGGCCACAAGCAGTCAAAAGTAACTATTATAAAATTAAAAAGTTGGAAAACTTCTCGGAAATTTCTTGAGAATCTCATAGAAATATAAGAAATTTCTATTTCAGAAAGTGCCAAAGCCCCATAGGTAAATATGTGGTGGTAGTACAAAATGTGAGAAATTGCTGAAACTTTCCCATGTGGAAAAATTTCGCATTTTTGGAAAGTTTCCGACGGCACATGAGTAACTTAGACCAACATACCAGATATTGTAAATAAGTGGTGGAAAAAAATAAGGTAAAAAAGACAAAAAGAAGCCAGATTACGAGGTGTTCAATTTGAGGTTCTCTCTAAATGAAAAAAAGAAAAGCAAATTTAAAAAAAACTCACCATTGGGCCTGACTGGGGTCATGTACCGGCCACATTTGCATTTTATAGGTCCTATGAATTCGTCATCTGAAATAGGGTGGAGTGAACGGAGCTGGTTCAGTTCTTTCTTTATATGTTGGTTGATTGTCGCTATGTATTCATGTCACATAATGATATGATTGTAATTGGACGCTTTTATATTTTATCGTTGACGTCCACGGCGCGGTAAAAACTATGGGTTCACTCGTAAATAGACTAGCTAGAGACTAATATTAATAAAACCATAGTTTTACCGCGCCGTGGTCGTGCACGGTAAAGAATAAAAGTTGTTGCTTTTTAAATAACTACATAAATATAAATAGTGTGTGAGGGTATATAAATGTTTTCTGCCAACAAACTGTCATACAGTTTGGCAGATCAGTAAAAATATAATTATGTTACCTACTCTTTATTGTAATAAATAAATTAAAAAAAAACCATTGTATTGCCAGTTCGTACGTGTAAACGAACCATTGAGACCCTGCAGAATTAATATTTGATTTTGCAGTCTTATTCTCTATGCTTAACACTATAGTTTAGAAGGCCTAGCCCGATACACCCTCACCCTATTAAGTACATTCGAAGCATCGACGCTCCAAATGTATATACACAGGCAGCACATGAAAAAAAAGCAATATGTTGCGGACGGTAAGTGTGATAGTATACATATATGTATTGTATGGGCATTATTTGGTTTTATAACTATAAAAGAAATAGAAATATACTCGAGCAAACTAAACAGGGCACATACAGACAACGTGAATTCATACTTACTTAGTTACTACGCTGAAGCAACACATAGATATAGTGCATGATTAGCTCAACACAACCATGGCTCACCCGCGATACCACACTACACATACTACAGGTTATGTGGTAGTACCTCTACCTACATGTTGTTGTTTTGATTCTGTATGTAACTGATTCATTGTGAGATTTGTGAGGTGTGCAATAAAGAGTACATACAAACGAGAGGGTGCTCGAGACTGCACAGCTGCCCAATCTCTTTGCGTTGCTAAAGCAGAGACGCTTACGCTGGTTGGGGCATGTGCATCGAATGCAACCGTCACGTTTGCCGCGGCGTGTTTTGCTTGGCGCCATAGCTGATGCCAAAAGAAGTGTCGGTAGGCCGATGCTGCGCCATAAGGACTGCGCCAAGCGAGACATGCACGCATTCAACATCCCGGTTCACAAATGGGAGGAGCTTGCCGAGGACAGGGACAAATGGCGCAAACTGGTGCTCGATGGGCGCAAAGTCCACGATAAAGCATGGTTTGCGACGCTTGCAGACAAGCGAGCCAAGAGACATCGACCGGAGACCTGTTCGCCACGGGCGAACTTTACTTGCCAGGGCTGCGGTCGTGTATGCCGCTCTCGCATCGGCTTACACAGCCACAAAAGACGTTGTCTACCTGCATGACACTGCTTGTATAGTCTGTGATAGACTCGAAGGCCATTGATGATGAATAAAGAGTAGCATTTGTATTGTATTCAGTGTCGGATTAAGCCAGCACAGCCCTTGGATTGCTTTAGGTTTTCTTATGAAGTTTATGGTATTCAGCTGTTTTGATGCGCGAAGCCCTCAAATCGCGGGTCCCGTAACATTTTTGTTTACACATACCACGGGAGGTGTCGGCGAGTGGTTGTGCCATAGCCCTGTCAACTGCCTTGTTTATGACCCTAGGCTCCATAGCACACACTAGCTGCAAGTAAGAATTCTTCTCCGGGCAAAACATGTTTAATATATCGTTAAATAATATCCTAAATTGTTAGTTCGTCGAATGAGTATATAGTGACAAGAGATGTCATGGTGGCAGGTTTTAGATGACAGGACGCTGTGACGATGACATGGATGCTTTGAGTTTTACATACTTCATAAACATGTATCATATTTTATGAGAAAGGCTTTATCGTAGACCATGCGTGTTTTTTTAAATTTTCAGTCAAAGTGAAATTTTAACCCTTTGACCGCCAAGAATCTATAAAGTGGTTGTGTGTCTTCGTGTTCGTGCCCACCACGCCAACAACCACTTAAAAGGTCGGAGTGAAGGTGTACTTTGATCACGAATAAAATCATTTATGAACTGTTTTAATTTGTTTTTATTGGTTTAAAACATTACACCAATTCAACAGTGCTTGGCGTAGTGGGCACGACGACACACTATCAGCCGCAGGTGGGATTTGAACCGACAACTTCTGGAATCCGAGCTCTTGACCAACTGAGCTATCTTGGGTATCCCTTGTGAAGATTAATATTTATAATCATAACGTGGCGATAATTTTATTAAATGTTCACATGGATTAAAAATTATAATGTTATAATGTCGTTAGCGGACTCATTTTTGGCCAAGTTTAAGGACCCCCCCCCCCCCCCCACCCAAAAACCCAGGATCAAGATTCAGGATTCTGGATGATCCAGATTTCAGGCTTTCTTCTTATGGTGATTGTTATACCTAGTGAGGATATGTGAAATAAAACAAATGTTAAATTGGTTAACGTTGTAATTGTACTATAGGTCATAAGTTTTTAACCACTTTTTAACACACAATGTAGGTACTTGCAGTGAGATAATATTTCCGTACAGTTAGCATGAAAAGTAGCTTGACATATGAAGATGTCACAAGTTCTTATTCCTTTGTAATAAAGACTTTTGACGCCTTCATATGTGCCACTACTTTTGATGCTGACTGTACAATTGCGGTAAAAGAAAATGTCGCTATGAATTTTGCGCACCAACAAACCGAAATATGCAATTATGCAAGTGTAAAAACTTCTAAATATTACACATAAAATTATTCAATTTTTAATTTCAACCTGAGTCCCAGATTCTTATTTAAACAACACACAAAGTAGAGATACATTTTAAAGTAATTGGTACGTTTCGTTAGATTTTTAGAATAAACGAAAATATTTTAGAACTCTACAATTGAATAGAGTACTACGAATGAATGGATTTAGTCATAATTACATTAACATAAATACAAGCCACATAGAATCATACAATGCGTGCACTTACATACATATATTTTCGAGCATCAGTATGTGATTTTTTGTGAGTGTGGTTTATCTATAATCAATCAACTAACTAGTACATACATATTTTGCGTATGACATTATAAGACTGGTTTTATAGACTTAGGACTACTTAGGTAAAACTTATGGCTAAATGAAATAACTCATTTACACTATAAAAACAACTAGGTAGGTATGTAAATACTTTACGTACAGTCAAGTGCAAAAATATGGATGCATACAACTTGTTCAAAAATATGTCCCATAGCTCTGATTTAGATATACTCGTATTTATGAGAGGATGTATTCAAAACATATTTTTGTTGCACTTGACTTGTTGGTAAATACCTATTACCAATCGGTATATGAGTAACCGAACTTATTCCTGTAAGCGATCTCTTCCAGTACTTGTTTTATCGCCTAGGGTAAGGTGTCCTGAATCCCTTTCGTCTGCACTTGGTGTCCACGATCAGCTGCGCTTGCCTCTTCAAGTAGCATCTAGAAGGAATATCTTCCTCCTCATCCGACGCTGAAAGGGCAATCATCATCATCATCATCATCAGCCTATCTACGTCCCACTGCTGGGCACAGGCCTCCTCTCATAGATGAGAGGGATTGGGGACTTCACATACAACTTTGAATTTCTTCGCGGATGTATGCAGGTTTCCTCACGATGTTTTCCTTCACCGAAAAGCTAACGGTATATATCAAATGATATTCCGTACATAAGTTCCGAAAAACTCAATGGTACGAGCTGGAATTCGGGAAATTGCTGGAAAGGGCAATATAATTACTTTTTCATACTATTACTGGCAAGGCAAGGGCGATAAATATGCGATCTGAGGCTTTCTTTATTGCCGCTAAATTAGTTAAATACAACAAAATAACTTAAGTATGTAGGTTAGCCTGATCCTTACACAAGGTCGTCGCCATGTTGAAATTTGAAATAAATGCTGATTGGCTGATTTGGCTGGCGTGTTTTGTGATTGGTGGATTCAATGTGGTGAAGCATTTGGATTGGTTAATTTACTTTCAGAGTATGAGGAATGAACAAGCACATACGAAGGTATTTCTTACTGAAAAAGGGTGAAATTAGTACTTCATCTTCTTTTGTAAAGGTTTGGTTTCTCTAGTCGGTTTTATAAGATGAAATGGGGACAAAATCTCTAATAAGTGTAGTTCTGTAATTTTCCAACAGATGGCGCTAACTTTCCCCTACCCTAGCCTATCGGAATTAGTTTAATAATAACTAAAAAAGAGGCGCGCTGAGTACATATGGAACCTATACTGGGGCGCTACCGCGAACCACAAACGAAGTTTTCTCTCTCTGTCCAACTTAAGTCTGTACTTGCAAGTGCGACAGCCAGGGCTTGAAACGGTATTTTCAGGTACCGGTACCGTGACCTTGAACTAGGTACCGGTACCGGTCGAGGTACCGGTACTGCTAGTACCGGTACCTGAATACCGGTATTTTGATAAAATACCGGTACTCGAAAGAACCGGTACAGGAAATTATACCTAGGTCGCATACACGCGTAGCCTTTATAAAGTACCGGTACTAATACCGGTATTTTCGAGTACCGGTATTTTTCGAGTACCGGTACTCTGAGAACCTATAAAATACCGGTATTTTACCGGTACTTTTGGTACCGGTTCCAAGCCCTGGCAACAGCGAGGGAAAACTTCGTTTGTGGTTCGCGGTAGCGCCCCTGGACTATATTGGTCCCTCCCGCTACCCGCCCGCCACCCTTTGACGTCACCCCTCTTACCAGTCGCGTCTCAGGCGAGGACTCATTAAGACGGCCGGTCTATAGTAGGTCAATGATTAATTTTGATTTTTGCATTATTCAAAATCAAAAAACTATGATGTTTCTCTACTTTTATCTCACGAGCACATGTCAGCCATGGTTGTGTGTTGAGCTCTTGAGCTATACCTCCATGCACATTGTCTATGTGTGGATCAGCGTAGGAGCTACGAGTTCACGTTGTCTGTGTGTCACAACTACAACCATGCCGAACCCGCGCTCATGAGATAAAAGCACTATAAGCGTATAGACATGTATAGAGGTGGGTACTCACGCGGAGGCCTAACCGGCTCCCTAGTGAGTAGTTCCTTGTATGTGGGCGCAGTCTCGGCCTCCTTTGGGGTGCTGTGGCTCTGCATACTGATCCCGGCCACGGAGGCCGCTCCGCTCGTCGGCTACAGGAAGACAAAAAAAAGTAACCAAAATATACTAATCCAAACTATGGATCTCTATACCAATTACCTACCGTATATATGTATGTCGTAGGCTAATTGTATAATTCGCCGTGTAGGCGACTTCCTGATTTGTCGGTGCGGAGGCAGTACGATATGAGAAAAGTGACAAATGTCAGTGTCAGCTGTCAGTCGACGCGGTACCATTTTTTACTGCGCTCCTACATTTAAATGAGTGCTTCCTGACTGGCGCGGGATGCGCGGTAGCGGGACGATGCGAAGGCGGTACTGCTCTGCTTCTGCGCATGATATTACTACTGCGCAAACGTAATACTGACAATATTATTTATGTCAAGTGAGAATCTTTGCGACGTCAGTAAGTTTACGTCAAAGAAGAAAATGTCACATATCGATCCCGCCAAGTCAGGAAGTCGCCTTACATTATGTCTAGACGTTTTACAAAACAGAGCCGTTTTGTATTACGGCGGGTCATTACGATCCGGCTAATCGTAAACGCTAAATCCGACCACACTGTCGCAGTAGGTTGGCACACTGTATTAAGATTAACGCTTTAGTGTAGAACCTGAGTGGACGCTCGAGCGTTGCATCCAGCGTTGCGTCCAGTGAGGCGTGCATGTCAAACAATTGAAACTCATGCTGGAGTCCTGAGTCGCCGCCGCACAAATAGTAGGACGCTCGCCCGCCCCGCTGGACGCGACGCCGAACGCTCCGCTCCGACCGTCCACTCAGGCCTTACACTTAGGGATGTGTCGCAACGATCAACCCTGCCTAGCTACCCACGTCCCGACCACCTACCATCTACCATCGCAGTTGGTTGGCACACTGTATAAACGCTTAGGGCTGTTTCTTTTTTTTTAAACCTGACTGTGGCTTTATAGAGGGCCAAGAAGTTTAGATATATACATACTGGAGGTATATAAACATGGTGGCAGCGTGAAAAAGAAGACAATGGAGCAACAATTAGCAGAGCTCGTGCGGCAACAAAGCGAAATGATAAGGCTGATGCAACAACAAATTACCTCAATGGCATCATGTGCGTCGCCATCTTCGCCGGTAATAAATGTTCCGTGGCCAGCTCCTTTAAACATTAACATCGACCCGGAAGAAGCGTATCGCATCTTTAAAGCTGGTTGGGAAAATTATACGCGAGCGGCGCAAATTGATGTCTGGCAAACAGAGCAAGAGCCACGAAAACTAAGCATCTTATTAACTGCAATTGGTACGGACGCATTAAAAAAATACAATAATTTTTTAGAAAATCCTACCTCTTGTGATCAGTTGCTCTCTGAAATTAAATCTAAACTAGTGCCAGTAAAGAACGTAATCTACAATAGATTCATGTTTAACTCGAAAACCCAAAGCCAAGGAGAGGGCTTTGAATCTTACTTCAGCGCTATTTCAACTTTAATAGAGGAATGTGATTACAAGGAAAAAGATGAAATGTTGCGTGACAGACTTGTAATGGGCATATTCGACCCCAACCTAAAAAAAGAAATGTTAAAAAAAGAGAACTTGACTTTAAGTCAAGCCGTGAACATGTGCAAGGCTGCGGAGGCGATGGAATTACAGATAAAGACTATGAGTGAGTGTCAGAAAAATGCACAAGAAAATCTGTCTATTCAAAAAGTTGAAGCAAAAATGGAGAAGAAAAAATGCAAGTTCTGCGGCAAGGTCCATGTATTCCAGAAAGGAGTTTGTCCTGCATGGGGTAAAAAATGCACGAACTGCGGAGGAAAAAATCATACTGCAAGTGTGTGCAAAAAGAAGAAAATTGAAGAAATATATGAAGAAAATAGTGAGCCCATGATACGGAAATTAATAGACAATAAAAACAAAAACCTGGCAGAGTGTAACTTACAATATTTTAAAGATAAGCAGTGGAATGATATTAATTGTCTGTTGGACACGGCGGCGGATGATTGTATAATAGGGCTTAAAAATGTTCAGCAGATGTTTGATGCGGGGTTCATACAAAATTATATGAGACCCTCAAATAAAAAATTATACAGTTTTGGTGGGCACAGCATTAACATACATGGTGAGGTCGACATTACATTCAAAGTTGTTATCCCAAACAAACCCACTAAAAAATATAAAATCACATTCCAAGTTGTTGATGTTGCGCACATTCCTTTACTTTCTTGTAGGGCATGTACATCTATGGGTTTGGTGCACTTCTGTAAAACGGTTAAGTATGAGTCTAATGATACTAAACATATACTAGAAAAATATAGTTCAGTATTTGATGGGCTAGGAAGATTTTCAGGTGAAATTGATCTAGAAATTGACGATAAGGTACCTCCTGTGGTACAAAAACCTCGCAGAATTCCAGTTGCACTCCGGGATCCCTTAAAAGATGAAATAAAAAGATTAGAAGAGCTGGGAATCATCGAAAAAGAGGAGCACCACACTGAATGGGTAAGTAACATACTTATTGTCAAAAAGAATGAAAATTTCAGAATTTGTTTGGATCCTATTCCACTCAATAAAGCCATTAAGAGACCTAATTACCAGTACACCACTGTTGATGAAATTCTACCAGAATTAGGAAAAGCTAAGATCTTCTCAACCTTTGATGTTAAAAAGGGCTTTTGGCATCTCAAACTATCAGCTGAAAGTAGTAAGTTGACAACATTTTGGACTCCGTTTGGCAAGTACCGCTGGAAAGTCCTACCTTTTGGGATCTCATCTTCACCGGACTATTTTCAAATGAAGATGGCTGAAATTATACAGGGCCTGTCTGGAGTTGAGTTATTGGTTGACGACATCTTAGTCTATGGTGTAGGGGATTCTATTGAGGAGGCCATCAATGACCATAACATAAAGCTAGAAAATCTGTTACTAAGACTAATAAAACACAACTGCAAACTAAATAAAGATAAAATGAAGTTATTGCAGACTTCTGTTAAATATTATGGTCATATTTTTACCAATGGCGGGCTTCAACCAGATCCTTCTAAAGTAGAAGCCATTTCAAATATACCTAAACCAGAGAATAAAAAAAACTTGCAGAGATTCTTAGGAATAGTCACATATCTGAGTAGATTCATTCCAAACCTTAGCGCTAACTCTACAAACCTCAGACAATTATGTCATGATAACTCTGATTGGGTGTGGACAGAGCGAGAAAATGAAGAATTCTGTAAATTAAAATCTTTAATTGCTGAAACAAGTACACTAAAATATTTTGATAAAAATGTACCATTAACCATTGAATGTGATTCCAGCTGTGCAGCCCTGGGAGCAGCAGTGTTTCAAGACGGACGGCCTGTGGCATATGCATCCAGGACCCTTACACCAGCAGAATGTAGATATGCCCAAATTGAAAAAGAGCTATTGGCGATTTTATTTGCATGCACTCGTTTTGACCAGCTCATAGTGGGAAACAAGAAAACAATAATCAAGACTGATCACAAACCCTTGTTAAATATATTTAAAAAGCCATTACTACATGCACCTAAACGACTGCAGTCAATGCTCTTGTTACTACAGAGATATCAGCTGGAAGTACAATTTGTGTCAGGTAAAGATAATGTTCTGGCAGATGCCTTGTCTAGATTTTACACAGAATGTGAAGACATTGAAGGATCAAAAGAGAAGAAAATTTTTGCTATAATAGAGAACATAGATCCCATAAAAGAGTTACCTATAGCCGATTCCTGTATTGAAGAAATAAAAAAATTCTCAATCATAGATGAAAATTATTCAACTTTGATCCAGTATGTTTTGAATGGTTGGCCCAATAAAACAAGAGACATACCAGATGCACTAAAATATTACCACAGTTTCAAAGACGAATTGACAGTATATGATAATCTAGTTTTGAAACGGCAAGCTATAATAATTCCTGAGAAAATGCGGCCACTGATACTTACTAAATTACATAGGGCTCACTCTGGAATAGAAAACACTCTGAAATTAGCCAGAGATGCAGTATTTTGGCCTTCAATGTCTGCAGACATTAAAGATATGATAATCTCTTGTCCTATATGTGTCAAATATTTACCAGCACAGCAAAAGCTAACAATGCAAAGCCATGCAATACCAGAGTATCCATTTCATCTGGTATCTATGGATGTGTTTTTTATGGTAGAAAATGGCAAACAAAATAAATACCTTGTTACCGTAGACCACTACTCAGATTACTTTGAGTTAGACAAGCTAAAAGATTTGTCTGCTAAGTCAGTAATAGAGACATGTAAAAGAAACTTTGCTCGTCATGGAATTCCAGAAACAGTTTATACAGATAATGGTACTAATTTTGTCTGTCAGGATTTTGCCAAATTTGCTGTCGACTGGAAATTTAAACATGTCACATCATCACCTAATCATCCCCAAGGAAACGGAAAAGCGGAAGCCACGGTAAAGATTGCTAAGAAATTGTTATTAAAATCAATTGAAGCGGGAGAAGATATATGGTTAAGTTTACTGTGTCATCGTAACACACCTAACAAATTAAACACTAGCCCTGTGCAACGGTTATATTCAAGACGTACTCGTGGGACTTTACCATTATTACCGGAACTTCTTAAACCTGCAATAGTACAAAATGTTAGTGAAGATATAATGAATAATAGAGAAAAGGTTAAATTTCAATATGATAAAACAGCCAGAAAAGGTACAACATTGCAGATTGGACAACCAGTGGTGGTGCAGTTGCAGCCTTCGGTAAACAAACACTGGACACCTGGCTCCATACAAGATGTGTTGTCTGACAGGTCTTACGTGGTCAAGGTAAATGATTCACTTTATAGAAGAGACTTAGTACACATTCGGCCTTATGCGTCTCATAATAAGGGTGATATACCACCACAAAATGTTTCTTCTTCAAATCCGGTACCAGCACCATCTTTAGATAAAACAAATTTGCAATCTCAAAATAAAGAGCCATTACCTTCTATTTATGATGATACAGAAGGAACCCCTCATAATGTAACATTAAATTTAATGGATAACTCAAGCCCGAATCAAACATTTGCTCACATCTCCCCTAGTGTAATTGAGAGTGATATTGATGAAACATATCATAGTCCAAGTACACCATTAAACACAAATTTGTTAAGACCTAGAAGGGAAATAAGAAAACCTCGTTACTTAAGTGATTATTATTGTGAAGAATAGAGATAAGTTAAATATCCACTATAGCGATTAAATATGTGGTAGCATTTTAAATAGTAATATAAGAAACTTTGTTATAAGAAAAGAGAACGTGTTGGCAATACGCCCCTAGCGGGCGCTGCATGTACTTTCGAGCTAATCTGTGGCAAGCAAGCCAATGTTTATGTCGCAATGTCACGTAAATCGGAGACCTAATGATTAAAACACAATTACTATAAACAAGTGTTTTATTGAAGAAATATATCTTAAAACACGCTGAACATTCGTTTGAAGCTAGAAAATATGACACATGTGACGTCACCGCTATCTTGCATGTCTTTCATTAGATCCATTTTACATTAGAGTGAAAGAGAACGACGAACCTCCAGTATGTAGGTATCTAAACTTCTTGGACCTGGTCCATTAAAGCGATAGGAGTGCGCAGTTGGAGGGGAAACCTCCGATAATTAACTGTCGCAACGTCGCAACGGTCAGCGATGGCTAGCTACTTACGTTGGACGGCATGGCCATGGTGGCGACGTCCCGCCTGGCGCGCACGTCGTCTGCGCGCGCGGCGGCGTGCTCGAAGCGCGCGCGCAGCACGACCACCAGCTGCTGCACGTCGCGCGCCTCCACCGTCCACTCTGGCACCGCCGGTGACCCCACCACCTAAGGAAATTTATACTTTAGCAAATATGGTAAGGATGTCTAGAAGTCGCTATTTAGCAATAAGACCGCCTGTTATTTGTCTCTACTCATTCAGTCATATATTTGTTACAAATTTAGAAATATAACACTTACTCTCGCGCTTTCTAAACATACATACTTAAAAGTATAGGCTAAAAAATGTTACTTACAAAATATATAGATAGCTAAAAGTTAGAAATAAAGAGTGTTGCTTTCGCCAACAAACTGTGATACAGTACACAGTTTGGCGAAGTTATAAAGTGTATATGAATGTAATCTTTTGTATCTAAACTTCTTGATGATGACTCACGTCCAGCAACCTGCATAGCTCGTAGAGCAGCCTCTTGATCTCCAGCAGCAAATTATCCAGTCCTTCTAACTCTCTCTCCAGCTGGGAGCCTCTTTCTACCTCCTCTTTGATTTCCTCCTTCAAAGCCGTTATCTGGTCTTGAGTTCTGGAACAAACATTGAATGGGTTCCGAGAAGTTCTTTAACTTGTCGTTTACCGTGATCATTTATTATGAAGCAGCTTTTGTCCGCGACTTCATTCGTGTGGAAGTTTATCTCTCCATACAAACTTCCATTCATAATCCTTGCTAGGGTTTCGAACTATCTCCATACCGAATTTCATCTCAATCGGCTCAGCGATTTAAGCCTGAAGTGCTAACAGACGTTTATAATATTAGTACCTATGGAGTATGGATAGACGGTGGATATGACTGAGGCAAACTTGAACGCCTCCAGTTCAGCCAGGAGACTGTCCTGGGTGCTCTACAGCCGCAGCTTCTCTTGCTCGATAGTGGCCTACCACGTGAACCCCTGGGCGCGGAACCGGTCGAACACTTCCTCAAGCAGTGGACGTCTTTCGGCTGACATTATGATGATGATGAATAAGGGGGTTAGTTTCCGAGTATTTCAATGATTAAATCCGCTAAGCACACCATGCGAAGTCTATGAACGCGTATGAAACAATCCGGGTGCATAACTAATGCCGTAGGGTAGTCACACGTAGCGTACGAATACACACAATTCTATGGGTCAAACTCTTTGGGTATTCCAGTGCTGAAGCCGCCCGCGTATCGGAGGTTTCCTCTGGACTTTCTCCAGCTATCTCTCCAACCGCGCACTCCTACCGCTTTATTGGTAGCGTACGAATTCACACTTTCCACATGCGCTGTCTGTAACATCTTAGGTACTACTTGGAAGGACAAAATCACAAATCAGAGGGTTCTTGATACGGCACAAATGCCCAGCTGGTATGCTTTCCTCAAGCAGAGACGTCTGAGATGGCTGGGGCATGGGTGCCGGATGGAATCCTCTCGAATACCTCGTCGTATCTTGCGTGGCGCTATAGCGAATGCTAAATGGAACATTGGGAGACCAATGCTGCGCCTTAAATACTGCGTTAAGCGTGATATGGCGGACTTTCAAATTGATAATCATCAGGCCTGAGAATCACTTGCCGCTGATAGAGACGGATGGCGCAAACGTGTTGTGGACGGCAGAAAGTTTTAAGTTTGACGAATTAGCCAGTAAAAGGTGCGGCAGAAAACAAATCGGAACTAGAGTTTCTGACGTCAACTTTCCCTGTAATACCTGTGGAAGATCGTGCCGTTCCCGCGTTGGTCTCTACAGTCACCAAAAACGATGTTCGCAACTACACAGCAATGCTTGAATCGTCTGCAATAGACGCAAAGACCTATGATGATGATGACGAATTCACACAATTGTATGGGTCAAACTTACTCATCCTTATCCTTGACTGAGGCGAACTTGAACGCCTCCAGTTCAGCCAGGAGACTGGCCTGGGTGCTCTCCAGCCCCAGCTTTTCTTCCTCGATGGTGGTCTGCAGATAACTGAGCCGCTTCGACGTCTCGCGCTGGGCGCGGAACCGATCGAACACTTCCTCTGCGTCTGTCACACCTGAAGTGGTTCTTCAGTTAAAAAGCGTTCAAGAAGACTCACGAGGGGTTAACTACGTAAGTGCTTGGGGGATGAACGGGCACAATATTACATTACTTACCAAGGGCGGTAAAATAAAAATACCATCCGTGCGCAGTACAATAACATCCTCAGAATGTTGTTGAGAATGTTTTGTGTTATTTTTTAGCCAGGTTGTTAGCCAGGAAAGGATGAGGCCGACGTGAAGCGAGCTCACCCAGAAGATGCCTATTCACTCGTGCCTTAAAAAGGTCTAGGACGTTTAGGTTATACACATACAGGGTGGCCCAAACCTCAACTAGACTGTTAGAAGTTCTCAAGCCGCCCGAAGGCCTCTAACCGACTAATGAATGGACAATATAATACCAGTAAGTTTCATAAGCCGCTGGAAGATGTCCTCCATTTGTGCTGTGGCGGACGCCTCCTCAGTGACGGCTGCCTCGGTGGACCGGCCAGACTCCTGTCGCACCATGGTCCGCACTGGTTATTAAAAAAAATACAGGTAAATTTGGTACTTTGCGCAGAGGATCAGCATTGTCATCCAGCGTGGCAATGCTGCCAGCCTTCTGGGCACGCTGCCCCCGCAAGATGATTTTGGGCAATTTTTTATTTGTAAGTTTGTTTATAATTTTAGAGTTTAGTTTTTATTTATTATCTTTGCTATCATTATTTTGTACCTTACCACTTTACCACTAATATGCCTTATTTCTGGATATGTATTTTACTTTAATACTAATGTATTATTATAAGATCCCTCTAACTGTGCGAATAAAAAAAGATTGTTAACCGACTTCAAAAAAAGTTTTTACTTTTATTGTCTTCAGAACTCCGTGAATTATGAACAGATTTAATAGTACATTACTTACCAAGGGCGATAAAACAAAGAATGTCTCAGATCGCAGGTATTTTAAATATGCGATCTGAGGCTTTCTTTATTATCGCCCGTGGTAAGTACAAATATCACCCTCTGGCCAGGAAGTGGGTTTTTTCGCGCGCGGAGCGTGCGATAATGGCCACTTTATGGCCAGGTGTGACATAAAATTATTTTTTCCTCGTTTGAAAGCGCATGCTCCCAAGTTGTTCCAGTTGTTACCAGAATTCAATTCTGATGATGGCATCCATGACGAATTGAGGGCACTAGCAGCACACGGTCGCTGTATAAAAAATAAACCTTGCGGTGGGAAAATCCTCTTCTCCAGCTTCTCCAGCTCTCTCCTTCTCTCGGCGAAGCGCTGCGCGAAGCACGCGCGCTCAGCTGTGCGCGCGTGCTCGGCGTGCTGCGCGCGGGCCGCTTCCGCTGCTGTCGCGCCAGTCGCGCGCACGCGCATCAGTGCCGCCTCTTCACGCACACACTACAACATACGTACAACCACACCTGTGACACGCGAACGTAAGCGCTGTGGGTAAGTGTGCGCTGTCGGTACACGCGTCAATTGTTTGCGCGGGTGCGTAGCGCGTGGCGCGGACGAATCGCGAGGCGCGACGTCACGCGATCGACACGACGCCGATCACGACACGATCGGGACGAGGTAACTGACCTCGGTGCGGGGGGTTCGTGTCCATTCTGTATGTAATACTATTATACTATTCTGTGGTACAACTACACATCTTGAATGGTATAGCTTAAGCGGCCCCTCGTCCCGGCAGCCGTCTTCGCTATCGCGTAGTACTTCTATCTCTCGAGCGCGGGTGAGCCAATGGTTGTGTGTTGAGCTATACATGCACATTGTCTATGTGTGCATCAGCGTAGGAGCTATGAGTTCACGCCGTCTATGTGTTCGTATGTGTCACAACTACAACTGTAATCGAAGCCGCGCTCGTGAGATTAAAGTACTATGCGTAACATATCTCACCCATGGTCTAAGAAAACAAGGTCCCACGATCCAGATCGTGGCATGAGTGACGTCACTGTCGACGACACATTCACGACCGCATACCATCGATAGGCAGATGCCGTAGCCTGTGTTACACACACTACTGATTTAATTGTATCATGAATCGTGATCCCACTGCACGTTAGCTGCGCGTGCGCGATGCGAGCGGGACTGCCGGGCGTTGCGCGACGTGTTGCCATGCCAGATACTGAAAGCTCTGATTCTGTATTTGAAAGTAAAAAATCTGTATATCGTTATATTTACTTTATTTACTAGCTGTACTTAACCCAAACTTCTTAAAAGTATTCGTTTTATTTATGCACATACATATTACCTTATACTTAGGCGCCCTATAGCACAATGGCGTTCGGGGTTTTCGTTCTCTGTCGAACTTAGGTACTTACAAACTCGCAGGTCTGACAGTTAGGGAAGACATCGGGTGCCTTTCGCGGTAGGCCCTCTGCTAATCTAACTGTCAAAAGAGTTGCAGCTGACAGATTGCATGGTCATCACAATTTGGACCAGTAAATTTGCATGATCTGCCAAGTGTTACCAAGATATAAATAAATCTGTATAAAAAGACATTTGCGCTTAAAAATCCGTATAAAACTTACCTCTCATTATAAAAATCTGTATAAATACCGACAAATCGGTATATAGATTTTAAAATCCGTAGAGCATGTCAAAATTCTGTATAAATACAGGCAAATCTGTATATCTGGCAACACTGCGAAGCCACACAGGCTGCGCGACGCGAGCGGGTCGGTTTCATACATTTTGGCGCGCAGCGCAGCGTCCCGCTTGCGTCGCGCAAGCTGTGTGACCAAGCCGCTTTGTAAACATACTTAAAACAGACACTAAGGCCTTATTTACACACGTACGAGACTCGCATGCGATTTTCACTACATTGCGCGGTTTGATAGATCGGTTGAATTATTTATAGCTCGGTAACCCGCAATGTAATAAAACTCGCATACGAGTCTCGTACGTGTGTAAATAAGGCCTTAAAAGGTTTGTTTTAACCGGTCTAACGCGATAAAAAGCGAACGTTAAAACAAACCTTTTAAGTAGGTTTAGTCTCTATTTTACCATTACCTCGAGTTTGGCTATTTCCTCTTTCTGCTTCTCAAGAAGGTCCTCTATGCTCATGAGGGAGCTCTCGAACTTGACCGAGTCATCGATAAGGGCTTGCCTGGAATCAGCGTCAGATGTGTCTTAGCGAACAAAGTGCTCAAAAATATCTGAACACTGCTTTACTGTCAAGTTTCAACGGCATTCTTATATATCTTAGATTTTAGCCTAGGTATTCAATATTTTGAAATGATTGTTTTCTCCAGATCTCATTTTCTCAACCAATTCTCGTGAAATTTTGTGAGCATGTTTGATAATTATGTTGATTTTTTATGATTAGCGGGTTTTTTTAAATTACGTATCAAAAACATATTTTTTGCAATATATATCATGAGAGGTACTCATATTTTTTGCAATATATATCATGAGAGGTACTCTACAGCGCACAACGCCACTAGAAGTATTGACTGTCCCGCATAATAAAGTGGTTATTTAATCTTATATCTTTAAACGAGCAATTCTTGTTTATATCTACCTAATATATATTTCTATATTCGGTTCTCGGAAACGGCTCTAACGATTTTGATGAAATTGCTATGTAGGGGTTTTCGGGGACGAGCAATCGATCTAGCTAGCATCCCATGCGTCAAAACGCCCAATTAATGCCTTACGATAAAAAAAAACGTGTTCGTGTCGGAGGTTTCCCCTTGATTTCCCCAGGCCAGCTCCAACCGCGCACTCCTATAGCTTTATTGGGCCCCAAAGCCACAGTCAGTTTAAAAATAAAATGCAAACCCCTTGTGATATTATCGGACTTACTTGATGGACTGATATTTTTTCTTAACCAGTTCCGCCTCTGTCCACTGAATCAGCACTTTGTGTATTTCGTTCTCCAGATGAGAGGCATGCTGAAAACGAAGAATTTACGGTCAGTGAAATAAAACTACTAAATTCACCTGCTTGTGGCATGGTCCCGAGCACGCTGGCGGCATTGCCTCTTTGCACCGCCAGACTTAGCCGCTGGGCAAAGAATGAGCCAGCCCTATGGTCGCCTGAGACGCCTATTAATCGTGTCGACACCTCTTTTAAAAACTTTTTGGTGTCGGACGACCAAGGATCCAATGTCTCTACTAGAGCATGAACAGAATTGGAAAAGGCGTCTCTAAAAAATGCAAGCGGCAAATCATGTAACAGTTGGGGTGACAACGTTATCAGAGGGTTTGGACCCTGCAGAATACGGATCTGCCTGTCGCCATCTCGAAATTTGAGCCGGAAGTACGGTATACCGGAAAAGGTGCAGCCCATACAAAAATTTTCGTAGTACATTTAGTAAATCGATGCTCTGGTACTTTAAAAGAGGTCCGATTGATATGGTTTGTTGGTATGTTGTAAAGGACAATATTAGCCATGGTAACCTAAAATTTTCGGCCCTCCAGCGCCATAACTTTGGCCGCCATCTTGGAAATAGAGTCAATTTTTTCACTTTTTTGCTTGTACTTACTGTCATCAAAGTTCATTCGAGTGCTAAACATAGTTCTGCAATATTGTAGAATACAATATTTGCTAAAACTTTTGGGTACACAGATTTTTTCAATTCAATAATCATTCGTGAGGAATATATAAAATCTAGAAAAGTATATTAAATACAGATGTGCAGTTGCACAAAGTTTCCAATAAGGCTGCGTTTCCACCAGAGATGTGCGAGGATGCGTTTTCATACATTTGACACCTCGCAACGCGCCGAGCGAGGTGTCAAATATATGAAAACACATCCTCGCACATCTCTGGTGGAAACGCAGCCTTAGTCGGCAAAATTCTCGGAAACTGGAAACTTACATAAGAATTTTAAGAAAGTTTCGATTTAGGAAATATTGAGAAATTGCCGCAGGTTTCCCTAGGCCCACTCTTCGCCCAAAGAGGAAGCGGAGCGGGAACGCGAAACAAGACCCGATGCGCACCCGCTCCGGCGCAGACGAAGGGGTTTAAGGCGTAGGCAATACGCGAACCGCCTGATTCCCCAGTAGGACCCACAACCTACACTACTGGGGGAATTGTTGGGGCAAAAAAAGGCCACTCTACAAAGCCACAGTCAGGTTAAAAAATGATAGTCCCAACTACCTTCCTTGTGGGACTCCCTTTGGTCTTAACGATCCTATTGGTGGTGGCAATGAGAAGTCTCTCATACTCCTTCTCTAGCTCTCTCAGTTTCGACTTCTTGCTTCTCTTCTCGTATTTCAGTAGATCTAGGATCTTACGCTGCTCGATCACTTTGAGGTCCAGGTTGTTTATGATCTAAAAACGAAAAAGTACTAAATTAGAAATAGGTTATCATCATAATCATATCAGCCGAAAGACGTACACTGCTGGACTTAGGCCTCCCCCAAAGAGTGCCACAATGACCGGTCCCGCGCCACCCGCATCCAGCGGACTCCCGCGACCTTTACCAGGTCATCAGTCCACATTGTGGGGTAAAAAAAGGCCATGGGATGGGCTTTAATAATATTTAAGGAATACTTTACACTTAGTCACTAGGTGGCGGTAGCTGTCTCGACTTTCCGAGGGGATTTAAATTGTGTCTATATTTTCAATAACCGAAATATTGCATATTTCTGTCTTTAAGTTTAAAATTACGTATTATCAATTTATTGGTTTGGTACCTATTCAATCAATTCGAATTCAATATTTCTTATTATTAAATACAGAAATTAGTTCCATTATCATGTACTAGGCGCTAGTAGTACGATCATCATAGATGTTTGTTATAATAATAAAACGGTTGTTTGATTTTCGAGCTCATACTCATAGCTCGACGAATCTAGCAACGTAATAGTAGTTTATGCAACTGGTACATAATGAGGGGCATTAAAACACGAGTGTGTTTTATGAAACGAGCCGAAGGCGAGTTTCATAATAAGGTCACACGAGTGTTTTAATGCCTAATTATGTACAGTTGCATACATTACTTTATCTACACACATATTATAATTACTCTAAGATGGGTTCAGAAACCGTAGTAAATAAATACAATAATTGTGTTAATACAACCTTTTTTGCACGGTTGCGGAAATATCGAAATCAGAACTGGCAACCGATACCTGAATGTTATTTTAAAAAGTAAAGAGTCCTTATTCTGATGTGATCATGTCGTTCTAGTTCAAATTTCGTGCGATATATACTAAAAAAACATCGAGCTGACATTTCGCATCGACTGAATTTGAATTTTCAGTGATACTAGAATAGGGACATGTCAACTTTGACATTTAAATTTTGACAGTTTTGTTTGACGTAATATTTTAACATCATGTATGAGATTAAAATGAAATATTTTATTACTGCTGTAGCCTTAGCCACAGATAAGAAAATTGCCATAAATTCATTGAATGTTGAAATGAGAGTCATTTTCTACGGTTTCCGAACGCATATTAGAGGATTTATGATATGTGTGTAGATAAAAACTACTTTGATGTATTTAAAAGCTACTCAGATTATATACAAAATACAGCACATATATAGGTATAACAGCGTTCCCCTTTCGTAAATATCTTATATATCTTGGCTTTATTATACGTTAATGCCAAAGTATTTTCAATACCTACTAAATCATTGTTAAACTTGACGAGTGCATTAATTTTAGACTGCTTATTGTTAGCCGATGAGTCAATAAATATTTAATTTTTACCACAAGTTTTTATTGCCGATTGTGCTTTGTTTAGGGTTCCTGACCCAAAGCCTAAAACCCTATTACTAAAACTCCGCTGTCCGTCCGTCTGTCTGTCTGTCACCAGGCTGTATTTCATAAACCGTGATAGTTAGACAGTTTAAATTTTCACAGATGGTGTAGGTATTTCTGTTGCTGTCTATGGCAGCAGTCGTTAAGCCAAGTTGGAGGCCTTCGGGCGGTTTGAGAACTTCTAACAGTCAAATTTGCCCACTCACTTGACAAATCCTAATCCCAATAAGGTCTAGTTTCCCCTCGGGGTTGGAAGGATTAGGTAGCGGATCCCAGGCATCCTTCAGGATGCAACTGTACTGGGATAACGCTAGGAGGATGATGATGTAGGTATTTCTGTTGCCGCTATTGGTTGAAAATTAGGTCGCATAGTTACAAGGTAGTTACAACTCGCTAGATAGCCATTATCCCCACGCCCGCTGATATTCGCCAGCGTGAGGATTACAAAAATCATCCAAAAAATCATCACCATTTGTTTCTAACTTTGCGTCGTGCACTGACGTCGAGGGTTAATAACATTTTCTCACTTACAAAAACTACGGAAGAGCAACGTTAGCGCGAAGTAAACGACAGCCAGCGCCATCTATAGATTAATATTGTAACTATTCTTGCACCAATAGTTTTATTTATCCAAAAAAGTAAAATTATCTACACATATATCATAAATCCTCTAATATGCGTTCGGAAACCGTAGAAAATGACTCTCATTTCAACATTCAATGAATTTATGACAATTTTCTTATCTGTGGCTAAGGCTACAGCAGTAATATAATTTTCATTTTAATCTCATATATGATGTAAAAATATTAAACGTCAAACAAAACTGTCAAAATTTAAATGTCAAAGTTGACATTGTCCCTATTCAAGTAACACTGAAAACTCAAATTCAATCGATGCGAAATGTCAGCTCGATGTTTTTTTTGTATATATCGCACGAAATTTGAGCTAGAACGACATGATCACATCATTCACATCAGAATAGGGACTCTTTACTTTTTAAAATAACATTCAGGTATCGGTTGCCAGTTCTGATTTAGATATTTCCGCAACCGTGCAAAAAAGGTTGTATTAACACAATTATTGTATTTATTTACTACGGTTTCTGAACCCATCTTAGAGTAGTTATAATATGTGTGTAGATAAAGTAATGTATGCAACTGTACATAATTAGGCATTATGTACCAGTTGCATAATAGTACATTACTTAACAAGGGCGGTAAAACAAAGAATGTCTCAGATCGCAGGTATTTGACGCCCGAGCCAAAGGCAAGGGCGATAAATATGGGATCTGAGGCTTTCTTTATTACCGCCCGTGTTAAGTACAACATTTTATGTCACCCCCTGACCAGGAAGTGGGATTTCCCGCGCGCGGAGCGTGCGGTAATTGCCGCTTTATGGCCAGGTGTGACATAAACTACTATTATTCCACCGGGTTAGAATAGTTGAGGCAAACTTTAAACCTTCGACGGTACTTAAGTACGCTGCGGTAAGCGCGTTATCATACAAGCCTGCGTTAAAATCGTGGTTAAAACCATAGATATTATATACTCTTTGGGTAGTGGGTAGCGGGCGCTTTAAGGCGCAGGGGTGGGCAAGGCATTCCCCATACGAACTCTGTGCACGTTTTATTCGTAGGTTTTGGCACTAATGAATGTAATATTTTTTTTGGATATATATATTAAGTACATATGCGAAGAAAGTGATGTGGAAATTTTCAAATATTTAAAAAAAAAAAGAAAGAATTAAAAAAAAAATTGTCATTGAAAAAAAATTACATCACGAAATAGCTAACAGGAAAATAAGCATACTGACCAAAAATCATAACTTTAATGCAAACAAACGAAGAAAATCCTGCCCAAAGATTGTATGGAGAGAGCTTGCCCTACCCCTCCTCTTAATACTTTAACTTGGACGTCCACGGCACGATAAAAGTATATGGTTTCATTCATAATCAGTGCTTAAAATCTAGCCTATGGTATATTTATGAAACCACATAGTTTTACCGTGCCGTGGCCGTCGACGACAAAGCATAAAAGCGTCCATTCCCATAAGATCTCGGACGAACAATTCAATCGAATATCGGTCGCCCAGGTATAACCTAACCTAACTTAAGGCGAGGTTCTTCCATTGCAAATGTCCCGCTCTAACACGCGTGAGTTTGCAATTGACCATCCCACTCTCTACGGAACTGTGCGCGTAATTTTCGTAATTTTTTAGTACATTTTCGGGTGAGAAAAATACATGGCTTACTATATTAACAATATTAATCCCGACATCCCTCATACCATCAAATACGTTTATTTTAGTATTATTTTCTACTCATCATGTTACCTAAGATTGAAATAAAATGAGTTTTAAGATAGAAAATAGAGGTATGTTTGGAATTTTTTTCTATCGAACAAAGTTTTGCAAATTGTGTAACGGACATCCGACGGCACTAGATAAAGGTCTCAAATATAACATCGTATTTTTTTTACATTTTTAAAATGTAGTATTTCGAAATAAAACCGTTTACCAAATCGGATTTTTACTATAACCCGGCCTTAAAGTAGCCGAGCCAGGGGGCTTTCACTCCGTCAGTTCGCCGCGCCGCTGCAAGTACCCCCGGGCCGCTGCAGGTACATTCAGTGGGGAATTGCTACCGGACGGTCGCGTCGTCTCGTCAATCGCTTGGTGTGGTCAATATTTGTTATTTACCTATTATCATTTGGGTTTGTAAGTTGGCGATTTGTTAACAGTGCAACTTCTGTACGTAGTACTATTACTTATTCTGTGGCCGAGCGCAAAGGCAAGCTATACTTAAAATCATTGAACGAATTGCTCCAAAGTAATTCCTTTAAAAAGCTACTTTACCGTTCAAACAATAAGGTTCAAAAAAATACAATAACATTTTAATACAAATACGTTACAACTACAACCCGGAGAGCACAGCAAAATCAGCAAAATGTCACCTTTCTCGAATTTGGAGCGGCCAACTGGGGAAGTACCTCCGCCTTGCAGAAGACCACAGCCATAATAACATTATTCACTATACAAGTATGTAGTGTTGTGTTCCTGGAGGTGAGCAAGGTTGCGGAGAGGAGAGCTGCTCGGAGCGCTCGTGGCCCAGCGGCGCCTGCGTGCCGCAAGCGATTGCAAAGTTAAGCAACGTGGGCCGCGGTCAGTACATGGATGGGTGACCGCTTTGAGTGGTTACTAACTGAGTGCTCCCGTGCTTTGGAAGGCACGTTAAGCCGTTGATCCCGGCTGCTGTCTATGGCAGCAGTCGTTAATCCAAGCTGGAGGCCTTCGGGCGGCTTGAAAACTTCTAACAGTCAAGTTGCCCACTCACTTGACAAAGGGGGGTCGAAGTTGCACCACGTGACACGTCCGTAGGGAAAGTACCCACCGCTACCCTACACGTGACCCCTGGGTGGTTCTAAAAGTGCAACAAAAACTGGCAACCGTACTGTCTTCTCGAAGATCTCACGGTTCGAAATAAATGCCATACGATAAATAAATAAGCAAGGCTGCCAGAGCTCCCGAGGATGCACTGTGTTGAGAGCGGAGCGACGGACCTAAATTAGTCCCTTCTGTTGTTAACACAGTGAATCCTCAAATAGAGTTGCGAGCGTCTATAAGCTGCGATGTCCGCTTAACTACCATCAGGTGGGCCGTACGATTGTTGGCCACGGCCGTAAGTATATATAAAAACCGGCCAAGTGCGTGTCGGGCCACGCACAATGCAGGGTCCGTAGTTGTCCACCCGTTACATTATGTGGACTAAAAAGTTTGCGAACTTATATTAACTATGTTTTTGACAGAATTAACAACATTACCTAAGGTATCAATGGAAATTGTACGAAAGTTTCCTTTTGCAAAGTACATTTCTTAAGTTTAACTATTTATAGTTTTCCTTTTAAATTCATCTTATATACTACTACCATGATTTTTTTCGTACGCCTAGTAGCCACCGTTTAGCTGGCAGGGGGGGGGGGGGGGGGGAATTGACCATAACAAAAAAAAACATTTATTTCAGACCTTTTCGATCCATATTGTGTGTTTTCCAGAGCCGGATCTAGGGCCCCCCCGCAAGCCGGGGTCCATGCCCCGGGCGGCAAGTTTAGGGGGCGGCAAATTTAGGAGCGGCAGGGGGACGGCAATTCGAACTTCTTGGCAGGCCAAAATACGTCTTGACAGGACAAAAAATCGCTGCGCTCGCGTTTTTTTATGACTTAACGCGTATGTAGTATTTTCCGCATCTGGATCATAATGTTTGAAAATTTTCGCGCTCGCTGCGCTCGCGTTTTCAACTATACGTAGATGTGTTATGACTTTATAACTCATCCCCCCTTAGAGTAGATAACTAGAAGCTACTTTTACTGTTCTGAAATGGTAGAGGTAACAATTTGTAAGACAATATATACAGACGGGGGCGGCATTTTGTAGTTTTTGCCCCCCTCGAAAAATTTCTAGATCCGGCGCTGTCCAAAAATAATCACTTCTTAGCTTAAAATCACGCCAACTACGATTCTACCGATCAAAAAATGCTTTTAGAAACCTTATAATATTTTTAAAAGAGCTATCCAAAGACACCCCACACGATGTGGTTTGGAAAAAAATATTGCACCAGCACTTTACCTTCCTTGTTTACTACGGAACCCTAAAAAGGGGTCACTAAGTTGGGCTACCTGGTCGGAGGTCTTGTTTGCGACTGGGCAGACCTCGCTAAGGTACTTTTTGACTTGTCCCTCGTCTTCGCTGAGAACTGCTCTCGCTTGCGCCAGCTCTTGTAGACGGAGTTTGATCTCTTTCTTCAGGGTATCTATCAAGTCGGCGTTCTGTTGTTTTTCTGACTCATTCTCTTCGAAGTACGATTTCCTCTGGCCCTCTGAAATATGTAATACAAAACAAATAAGTATTCTTTAGTGCTCAGGCACTAAAGAAAAACAGCTGACAACATTTGATTTTTAACCGACTTCAAGATTTCAAAAGAAGAGGTTATCAATTTGGTTGTATGTTTTTTTGTAATGTTTGTTACTCCATGGGGCCGATTTTTGAGAGTCGAACGCTCTACTTTTCACTGGAGATCTGTCAAAAACTCATAACTCCGTCATGTCGGAACCAATTTTGGAAATTATTTTTTTGATTGTAAGTATATATATCCAAGTTGGTCCCGTTTTTGTCAAAACGCAGGTCTGATGATATAGTGATTTTTGTGTTTTTATCAACAAATCAAAAAAAAAAAAAAAGTAAAGAAAAAAATGGAAAAAAGAAAAAAGGAAAAGAGGAAGAGGAAGACCAAGGAAAAGTTATATGAACCAGATAAAGGAAGATGTGGATGTCGTGTCGTATCAGGACGTCAAGAGGCTGGCCTCGGAACGACAAAGATGGAGAGAACTATACATCAAGCTGCACCGACAAGAGCCCGGCTCTTAAGATGATGGTGATGATCAACAAATCAAGCATTTTCATACAAAAATGTGAACTTCTGATTTCTGATGATGATCAGAACAGAACTCTTCAACGACGAAAAGTTCACGTTAGGCGACTTCCTGATTTGTCGGTGCGGAGGCGGTACGATATGAGAAAACTGTCAAATGTCAGTGTCAACTTTTTACTGCGCCCCTACATTTAAATGAGTGCTTCCTGGCTGGCGCGGGATGCGCGGAAGCGGAACGATGCGAAGGCAGTAATACCCCTCCGCGTGGTCCGCTTCTGCGCATAATATTACTACTGTGCAAATGTAATACTGACAGTATTCTGTCGAGTGGGAATCTTTGCGACGTCAGTAAGTTTACGTCAAAGAAGAAAATGTCACCTATCGATTCCGCCCCGCCAAGTCAGGAAGTCGCCTTAGGCGATTTGTCCTCCTATCAGCTATGTTTGTTAAGCAAGTTCTGTTTCGATCGAATCGTGGCAACTCCTCGAATGTGAAAGACACACATTAGTGATTTTAGTATTTTCATCAACTAATCAAGCATTTTCATTCAAAAAAGGACAGTGAGTGGATTCCGTGAGGAATTGAGGGTACTTACTCTTCCACAATTATAAACATACTTAAATAGCCATTTTTATTTCATTGTATGGAATCTAAGAGTGCACCATCTAAGTAGGTATAATAATCTTTCACCGGCCTCCCCCATTGAAGACGGGTTTTTTTCTCAAAAAATATTACCTATTGTAGGTAATTCAATATTTTTTGTTCCGTGTTTTGACCACAGTGCTTGGGCCAATTTTTTTGGCGTTGTAGTTTTTTTTTATTTCTTAGAATTGCATGAAAATTGGTAGGTTGGAAGAACTCCTGATTCTGTACAAGTGGAAAAAAATGACAACATGGCCTCGAAAAAATTTTTTTCCCCATACATTTTTTCCACTGAGTTACGAAAATCCCATACGTTTTGTCACTCAATGGAAAAAAATTGTGGGACAGTGTAGGAAATCGTGCACATATTGTTCAGAATCAGAAGCTCTTCCAACCTACCACCTTACCTAAGAAATAAAAAAAAACTACAACGCCAAAAAAATTGGCCCTCTTATTCATTCCAGAGGGGCTAAGCTGATCGCGTATACCGTGATGTTTTATGTGACGTATACGTATACGCATACATTCAATGAAAATATATACTAATGAAAACATTACACTCCTTTTTTTGGGCAGTCGTGTAAAAAGAAAAAATACGTATAGCTCCTAACTTTTTGAGTACTATTAAATACCTACCTAAATAAAATTAAGGGGTCAGAATAATGAAATGTTGTCAATTAACCTAAGGGCTTAAGAAATCCAGAAATCACGCGAGGTTCCCAAGGTGGGGGGGGGGGGGGGTTACCAACACACCTCACTACTGATCACGTTGCCCCCAACGGGGGTTATATTTTACTGCACCTACAATACTAGTAGGGGAATTAGTGTCACCCAATGTATGGGAGGTGCACATTTTGGTATCGGATGAATTTACTTGGCACAGATGTAATATAGGTAAATCTAAGTTAATTTAGCCCGGTAGCCGTCCGCCACCCCCTGGGGGGTAGGAAAGGGGGGGCCTTGAAAGTCCCATTTTTCGGTTTTTTATGAAAAACTCATAAACGGTGACCCATAGCGAAAAACGTTCGTAGGCTTAAGTAATCTAAATAAAATTATCTACATAAAAGGTTCTATACACTTTGTCGCTAGGATTAATATTTAATGAGATTTTAAAGAGGGAATGTAAAATTATATGAAAATTTAAGTGGCTATTAATTCCTTTGTTTTTCAATATATTTAAAAACAAAAAATACTACAATTATGCACGCAATGAGCTCTATTCATTGATACCCCACTCGATGGGGTGGGTCAAATTATTTTTTTCTCGCCCCCTTTAGCTGTATGGGAGCCCCCCTTAAAAACAAGCAAAAATATTTTTGAAAAAATTGTATAGCCTTGGGTCAACAAGATGCTTAAATGGTGAAAATTTGAAGACTATTGCTCTAAATGTTGCTCTCTGATGGGGGCTCTATGGGGTAGTTCTTTTTTTTTTCATACATGCTCTCCCTTAGCTGCATGGGGGCCACCCTTAAAAGGTAACGGATTGAGCTATAGTCTTCAAATTTTCACCATTTAAGCATCTTATTGACCCAAAGCTATAAAAAATTTTCAAAAATTTTTTACAGCTTTTCAAGGGGGGCTCCCATACAGCTAAAGGGGGGCGCGAAAAAATAATTTTGACCCATCCCATCGAGTAGGGTATCAATGAATAGAGCTCATTGAGTACATAATTGTAGTATTTTTTGTTTTTAAATATATTGAAAAACAAAGGAGTTAATAGCCACTTAAATTTTCATATAATTTTACATTCCCCCTTTAAAATCTCATTAAATATTGATCCTAGCGACAAAGTGTATAGAACCTTTTATGTAGATAATTTTATTTAGATTACTTAAGCCTGAGAACGTTTTTCGCTATGGGTCACCGTTTATGAGTTTTTCATGAAAAAACCGAAAATTGGGACTTTCAAGGCCCCCCCCTTCCTACCCCCCAGGGGGTGGCGGATGGCTACCGGGCTAAATTAACTTAGATTTACCTATATTACATCTGTGCCAAGTCAATTCATCCGATACCAAAATGTGGACCTCATGACACTACTTCCCCTACTATACCGAGAAATGATATCTACTCAAACTCATGTAGCATTTTCTTAAAAGAAATTAAAAAAAAGAAAAAAAGAAATTACACTATCTCATTTTCATAACGCATATACCTACCAAAATAAGAACAAGATCAACTAATATACTTCATTTACTTAAAAAAAATCATGAGTGGTGATAAATTCAAAAAATACACGTGAGGTTTCGTGGTGGTGGGGGGGTCTAAAAGTGGAACAAAAAACCTCGCGTGATTTCTGGATAAACCCTAATTCTCACACCAATCTCTTCATGGCAGTGATAGCACGTAGATTGCCTTATTGGCGTGTGGGTAGTACTATTACTTATTCTGTGGTGTGGGGCACCGAATGTCCTGATATATATCAAGTCAATGGCGGTGACAAGTTTAAATCGCACATAAACATCGCCAAGACGCAATCTCTTCCAGACAACTTACACGATTTAAGCCTAAGATACTGCGATATAAAACAGTTTACTATTAAAATACCTAATACAGAAGCCGGTCGCTTATCTTTATCTATCACATTACGACTTCCTGACTTGGCGGGGCGGGATCGATATGTGACATTTTCTTCTTTGACGTAAACTTACTGACGTCGCAAAGATTCCCACTTGATATAATACTGTCAGTATTACGTTTGCGCAGTAGTAATATCATGCGCAGAAGTGAAGCAGTACCGCCTTCGCATCGTCCCGCTACCGCGCATCCCGCGCCAGTCAGGAAGCACTCATTTAAATGTAGGGGCGTAGTAAAAAAAGGTATCGCGTCGACTGACAGCTGACGCTGACATTTGACACTTTTCTCATATCGTACTATCGTACTGCCTCCGCACCGACAAATCAGGAAGTCGCCTTACACTTATATATTCATCCAACTGGTTGCAAACATATATCATATTCAAATAATATCATATCGTATATAATATGTAGTAGCGTTGTGTTCCTAGAGGTGAGCAAGGTTGCCAGAGCTTCCGAGGATGGACTGTATTGAGAGCAAAGGGACTTAAATATGTCCCGTCTGCTGTCAAAACAAAGGGTCGGCAACGCGCACGTTACTCCTTTGCAGTTGCGAAAGTTCAGATTCCCATTTATAGTGCTAGTAGGATTTCAATAGGCGTGCGAGTTAATTATTAGGTACCTATTAATTATTCTATACAGAAACACACCTGAAAGTTGTATCTTCTTTTTGATTTCAAATATTTTAGTGTTGATCGTTGTGAGCCGATCTTCCGTCTCTATTTCAAACGGGTGCTTTTGATAACACGTCGCCATCTTAAAACCTGTAAAACACCTAAACACATGAATCTAATGAACAATTGAAAAAACGAACATGTGTACAGTGCATTATGTGTGCACCACCCTACCTAATATTTTAAAAAAAAACACCCCTCCTTTTTAGCGCCATCTGTGCGCCGAACGGAGCAACGCAAACTCCCAAAGCTCGGCTTTGGATCGCTTGATTTCACCATTGAATCAACATTCCTCCGCGTATGTTTGCATGTGTGCGTGCATCAGTTCTCACGGATTTATAACGCGAAAGCATCAAGTTTATAACTTAGATTATTGATAATGCTTAAAGTTATTAAAAAAAGCTGTATTTGTCGTAAGTTTAAGTAATGAGATAGCGAAGTAAACGGGGTGGCGAGGGCGAGTGCGCCGCACGCACACAGGCGCACCGTCCGCCATTTTGATTTACCGTACGCTGTGTGTCTATGAACAAAGCCCCCTCAGACGCGAGCGGGACGCGACTGCGTGCGAGTGTCGGGGTGTTGTACCAACCGGACCCGTTTTTACCGCTAAAATGTGTTATAATTCAAAATAACAGTCCCAAAACTCTCGAATAACAAAATGAAGTGTCTCTTCCTGATACCGTGAGTGTTTCTGTGCTCGTGACCGTATTGAAACAAATGTGAGTGGTCCATGTGTAATGTTGTGTTACAAAATGTGGTCTAGAAACTTTATGCCGGATTATGGAATTCAATTTCTGGCGCTGTGCTTCCTGCTGGGAGCTCTGAGCATACAGGAGGCTGAAGGTGAGTTAAAAGTTTATTTAAGTTTATAAAAGTCGAGCTTTTGAAAGCTTGCGCTCGCGCAGGCGGCCGCGGCGTGTAGTCGTTAAAGCTCTCAGGCCGCTAGGTGTGCGCGCGACCAAGTAAACCGGTCGGATAATTTGGTTCTCACAGTCTGAGAACGAGTATCTAAAAACTAGAGTGAAGTGGCGTGTTTTTTTAATGCCACATATATAATCGCCATTTGATGAACCAGGGAGCTTCAATACGCTTCATGTAGGATATCTAAGGCTTTAAACAGGCCACAATATGTTAAATATCTCGATTGTTAACTAATGGGTCGGTCCCGTTAGCTTGATGTTGTGTAAATAATCTGTATTTAGACTGTCTCAAGTTATTTGTAAAAGCTCTGCGACTGGTTTCCAATTTCTCATATTTTTTTGTGTCCGTTTAGATCCATTTAAAGGTAAACATCTCTGTCTGTAAATAAGACATGATATTTATATTAAAAGCTGGAAATATTTGTGAAAAACCTTCTAATGGATTTAAATGTAACGACTGCATTTGCTATGTAAACTGAGCGATTTCATTCCATTCAAAAATAGTGGTTACAAAAACTCGTACCGATATTTTTGGTACACTCACGCAACAAGCCTATTTTGTCCATAAATTTCAATTTTTTACGAAATTTCCTTCTATTTTCTTAAATTCATTTGATTATTTTTTTACTAAGGCTTGTTGTGTGATTGTTTAACTCCAATGTGCGTCAGTTAAATAATAACAGACGCTGGTACATTTTAATTATCAATTTTATTGTGTTGTGTACGTAGGTATATTGTTGTTTACCAAATTAGTTAATGAAGTCGGTGCTGGCCAGGCGAGTAACAGACAGGGTATCTACACGTTGTCAAATAGCGTGGGAACGTTCTACAATGGGTTTGTAGACGAATAAATATAATTTGTAAACAGTAAACACAATGTTGTAAACACATACCCGAATACGTCGATTTTTCCGAAATTTAAACGATTGTCGTGAATTGTAACTAAATTGTGAATTACGTCAGTTGCAGATGTAATGGTTGGTTTAAAAGCTTTACAATAAACGTAAAACATGAACTACACCTAATTTTAGATCAAAAACACAGTTTAATTCCTCACATAGCAACCACGACATCGACCAACTAGTGGCATACAAATTATAACAAATGCTATCTAGTTTGTATGCTCGTCAGCACCCTGGCAGACGACTTAAATATTGATCAAACAACACATTTCGTGTGTTTTAAGGGAAAGTTGCGACTTACAAATTCATATTGGGTTTGGTTTCGAAATTTCTGTGTTCCTACTCTGTTTCAGAATCATTTGAAATTGTAATTTTATGATCTCCACGACGGAATGTTAAGCGATTCGGTAAGTACAATAAGTTTATCCGAATCGGCGGCAAAGTTGAGACTTTGACGTCACTAATATTGTCATGTGTTTAATGTTTGGTCAGACATACTTTTGCACCTCGTCGGATAAGCTTGCATTGGCGATTGTTTTTTACGTGGCAACTCATGCGATTAATCAACTGGAACAAGTTCTGGAACAGTCTTAAACTTGAAATGTGCTCACATGCTCCACTGTTAAATATCAGTTTTTAATAGACGGTATGATTCCGTGTTGTTTACGATATTAATAAGTACCTATACCTTTTGGTTTGATCCTTTAAAGCTTAAGCCACACAGAGAGCGGGCCGGCGGTGGCGGCGCGGGCGCGGGCGGCGGCGGCGCGGGCGCGGGCGGCGGCGGCGCGGGCGCGGGCGGCGGCGGCGCGGGCGCGGGCGGCAGCGGCGCGGGCGCGGGCGGCAGCGGCCTTTGTCGGTGGCGGCTGCCGACAAAGGCCGCTGCCGCCCGCGCCCGCGCCGCCGCCGCCCGCGCCCGCGCCGCCGCCGCCCGCGCCCGCGCCGCCGCCGCCCGCGCCCGCGCCGCCGCCGCCCGCGCCCGCGCCGCCACCGCCCGCCCGCTCTCTGTGTGGCTTGAGCTTAACTAGATCATGTTTTTCTCTCGGCATTATCAAGACGATCATATTATTTATGAAATAATACTTTATCACTGAAGTACCTTTTACGTTTGCAACATAGGTACAATCAAGCCAACGCTTTCCGTTGCCGGTTAATTGTCATTTTAATAACATAATTTAATTTTGGAACTTGTACAAAAACTGTTCTAAAGCTGTTCCAATCTATGCTGTGACGAGAGGATAAAATTAACGCTTCTTGTTTATGTCAGAATTATTTCCAATCTTATCATTCCTATAAGTTTATGGTGTCTAAAAGACTGGATTCTTGTATACGCAGTTAATTATAATTCACAACGCATACACAATAATACAGTTCTAATTGGCATGGAATAGCTACTGCATAGACGGATCTATTTTACTCTCTCGCTGCTGTGTTTTTTATTACTAACCGCTCTTGCAATTACGCTAGTAATATTATACGTACAAACATTAGTGCTAAAATCGCATAAGTTTGAGAATACCTAATGGCCAATACTGTTAGATAGTGTTTTCTGTTCAACGACATCGGGCATAATAAGTTTGTTGCGCTATTTAAGCAATTTAATCGATTAAATTGATCGTACTCTAATCGCAGATGTCACGATGTTTTATAAACATGGCCGCTCCACTTTTATAAGCGGAATTAATGTCCAATTGTCTCTTCAATTGACTGCAGTGTCGCGTATAAATCTTAACTAAAAACATGAGTAATGCCTGTTACTACACACTGATAACACTCCTATCCTTAAAAGTTTAGGTGTCAAATTTGCATGAACTAAGATATAAGTGGTCAGTGTGTTGATTGAGATGGGTCGCAGAATTTTCATCCTTAAAGACTTGGATGTAGATATTAAATCGGCGTGAAGTTACGTTGACGACAAATGACCAGTGTTATGCTTTTAGTGTGTCGTGGCGCCGCGTTCTGGGAAGCGTTGGTACATTGATACCGTCCCTTGCTCAGAAGCGTTAGCATATTTGAACAGTGCTAAGAAAGAATAAATTTCCAATCGATACTGTCACCTGCCGGAGTTAACGGACATTTTCATTGTACCGTGCACTCCTCTTTAACATTTACCTTTTCGTATACAGGATTTATACGCAAAATTTACCACTTTCCTTGGATCTCGGAAGAGAAAAAAGTGGCAAATAGCCGCGTCATCAAATTTAATATCAAGTTAAACAGTCAAGTCTGCCTCTGCCTTACAATGCTTCAAACGCGAGCTAAAAATTGGTTTCTCGAGTACACACACATTCTACAGCTACGACGAATTTCTAACCTGTAGAATAGATTAATTATTATGACAGAAATAATTGTATGTATACATATATGTATAATAATTGTAGTTACGGATATTACTAAATGAGTCATAGCAGCAGTCGTCTCAATCCTAGTATAAGTAGTAGAATATGCGTTGCGTTCTATAATCTATTAGGTATGTCGGCTTATTGCCTAGACTTAGCGTCCGTACGCGGGGCAGACCAAGAGCAAAGCATTAATAAGTTGACTATTTTTTATTTATTTTTTAAAGCAACTCCGTAGATAAGCACCTAAATTTCGAGATTTAAGTCATATTAATTACTCTGTCACGGTCATGACATGGCTGCCTAGTCTAGACAGTGTTATATAACTTTTTATTTTCCATCTTCCAGTCCAAACTCGAGTGTCATGTGTCATGACCCATGACCCGTTGTAAGTTGTGCAAGATATATTAGGAGCCATTTTATTGTATACGGTCACCAATGTCACCATTGATTATTGGTAAAATTTATTTCAATTTCTTACATATTTAAAATCGAAAACTGGAACTCGGGAAGCCTGTAAAACACCCACGAGTTTACCCCAGACCTTAAACCTAAAAAAAACAGAATTGGTACGTAATTTTCGGTACAATTGCGCAATAATTACATGGTCGCATCCCTAACTTGTCGAACCTTTTACATAGTGTTTGCTACATCTTTTTATACGTTTATACATTCTTTGAACTTACAATACTAGGTTTATGGTTATTATTATGTGACGTGGACCTACTTAGATTACCGGCAAGGCTAACACTACCTATTCTCCGACGAAAAAGGCTACCTCGCTCTAGGCTTGCCTATAAGGCGACGTGTTCCCATTTATACGTATTTGGACCTATTCTGTTTGCTAATACTGCTCATACGGTGTTTATTGAACGAAACGTTTCAAATATGCGTAATGGATGGACAATCAATTTTGTTTATATGTGTTTTGTAGTTCCATACAAAGCCTCGAATCCACCCCATTTTTTTTTCAAAACGAGGCGGGATCTTTTTAGACGTTTTACGAAATAATTTTAGCTGGACTTGCCCTCGTCTTTTTATTATTGTCGCGCACGGCGCACTGTACATGCGGGCGTTATGCAAAAAAAAATATTGTTCAGAAGTTTATTACCGTGTTTTACGCCTTATGTGATACTAAATCATTCAATATTAAACCTTAATATTTAAATAATAATCACTTTTACAAGCGCATTGAAAGATTGCAAGAGCTTTTCTTGACAAATTTATTATTGCCGGTGGCGAAAATTGGAACTAGCATTGAGACATAGTAGTTTGCCGCGTATACGTAGGTGCTGGCGCCGCCACGGGCCGCATTGCTAACTTAATGTGCTCTGAGAAGCGTTTCGTTCTCATGCGAAAGTGTGGCTATTGTTTAGTAAATGTTACGAAAATGGTTAATTGCATAAATTGTGTGAGTTTTATGCATTAGTATAGTTTGCGAAAGTGATAAATAAAAAGATAATAATTATTTACTAATATAATAACATGATACAAAGATGATGACAAATCTTCTTCAACCGTTAGTACTTTACAATAGGTATTACATTTTTACTTTTTGTCGCCTGGCCTGACGTATGGCTGAGGCAATAATTCTTACTAATATTATAAATTTGTGAAAGTAACTATCTGTCATATCACATGCCTTACCTATAGTTAAACGACTGAACCATTATTGATGAAATTCGGCAATTGGCAGGTAAATAGCTTAAACCGTAGTAGCGGCACGGACTACTTTAATTCCAAACCTTGACGAGAATGGAAAATTTATGCAATCCAAACCCCACAAATATTATATATGTATACGAGTATTCCATGTTTGTTCCCAAAATAGATACTATATTTTAAAAAAAACCGGCTAAGTGCGAGTTGGTTTTTATAGGAAAATAAGGAATTTCAAAGAAAAAATCTAATTTATCAATTTATTAGTATTTGGACCTATTAAATACAAGTGAGGTAATATTAGGTCCCCAGACTGCAAACAAAATATATTTCCTTGAGTTCTTTATTATTTTTTATCTTTTTAGTGCAGTCATGTTTTTAATTTTTATAATTATTTTCTTTATCATGTTATATTAGCAATTCAGCAATTATATCTCTGCTCAGATAAATAAAACGTTAACAAAAGCACTAAATGTAATGCCTGTAATGGTTTTAACTAATAATAGCACTTCACGGCGCGTTGGCAGCCCTACCAGGCCTATCCTGTTGTAGCTGTTAACAAAATCACAAATCAATCTGTACTGTGTAAGTGTCTAACACGTAGGGTTGTCACAATATTAAAGTATAATATTTATTCTGCAAGTAGGCCTCAATGGTTCTTTTTACTCACTGATAGATAAATACCTGGTACATATCTTTTTACAACTTGTTTACACCTACTCTATAATCCGTTTTTACTAACTTTTTATTTCACCTGCAATGTTATGCATGTATGTATGTTTATCCAGACTACACACTTGCTGTACAGCAAGTATCATCATATTAATTCGTCGTTTTTGCGTGATTGAGTAACAGACATTCAAATTTCTAGACTTTACTTTTGCAAAGTACATTTCTTATGTTCGACTGTTACTCGTCAACTAGTAAAGTAATGTCTATTTAGCTGTGATAATTTTCCTTTTATAGTACACTAGCTTTTGCCCGCGACTTCGTCTGCGTAGAACTCGCGTCATCGCGTTAGAATGTTATTTCATGCTTCTATTATGAAATGAGCGCTTACCTAGTTTATAGTACATTACTTACCAAGGGCGGTAAAACAAAGAATGTCTCAGATTGCAGGTATTTGACGCCCGAGCCGAAGGCAAGGGCGATAAATATGCGATCTGAGGCTTTCTTTATTACCGCCCGTGTTAAGTACAACATTTTATGTCACCCCCTGGCCAGGAAGTGGGAATTCCCGCGCGCGGAGCGTGCTATATAATTTTGAAAGAAAAATAAATTGCACCACCACTTCAGTTGTAATTGAGGTACCGGTACCATAAAAAAATTTTTTTTTCAACATTTTATTCTACTGTTTAGTCGGCGTCATTGATATGCTAATGCCAAATTACAGCTTTTTAGTACTAACGGTTACTGAGCTAAGCTGGGGACAGACGGACGGACATGGCGAAACTATAAGGGTTCCTTGTTTACTACGGAACCATAAAAAGGCATGAGTATGATTAAAAATTAAATAGTGGCAACCCTAACGTGGCTAGTGTTACACGTCGGATCTAGCCCTTTATTTATAGCCCTTCTCTAATAAGCTATTTAGTACGCTGTTATCTTCAGCCCTCGGCGTAACTTCTACATTGGCCGTCAAAGGTACAGTCAACTCAAGAGCAAATGTAGATGATCCGCTTTATTACTTTGTCGTATAGTCAGCAGCAATGGTTGTTCAAAATGATCTACACATGCTCTTATTTCCTTTTAATAAAGATGTGTGAAGATCATTTTGAGCACCTCGCCCGCGTAGCAACCATTGCTGCTGACTGTATGTTCTAACGTGACAGTACTGTGACAATTCGGATGCGTCAAAGATATGGAAGTGACGGGTACTAAAATGATCATGGACTTTGAGGATAGCTCAGCCACACCTCAGATTCGGTTGAAACCGCTCAACCAATCTCACTGCAGCGCAAACGCTTAGAGTATTCCAGTGTTTAAACCGCCCGCGTGGTCGTGTCGGAGGTTTCCCCTGGATTTTCCCCAGGCCACTCTCCAACTGCGCATACCTATCGCTTTATTAGGCCCGGCCTATAAAGCCACAGTTAAGTTAAAAAAAAAAAAACGGGTTGCACTCCGGGAGTGGCGGCAGACGTGAAAACTCAATAACGAAAGTAAATAACAAAGATATTCATATCCGTATTCATATTCATACTCATGTTCATATTCGCATAATCCATTTACAATATACATAATATGTCCGGAGTATCATTGTGTCTTACAAATCTAAGACCAGCTGAGTTTAGCTGAGTTGACCCCTCCTAACATCGCAATCACGATACTAGGAGGGGTCAACTAGCTGGTCTTAGAATCTTAGAATCTGTCGCGAGTTCAACAATTTTTGCCCAGTACAAAAGTGCTCAGCGCCGGTAAAGTGTTCACTTCAAAAAGATAGCCGAGTGATGCACCGAATTATTTATGGATATATTTATGTACCTACCTATTTATTGTAATGTTACAATCAAACGATGACCACTTTGGCCTAGTTGGTAGTGACCCTGCCTCTGAGGCTAGTGGTCCCGGGTTCGAATTCCGGTCAGGGCATTTACTTGCGTGATGTTGTTCCTGGGTCTTGGATGTTTTCTATGTATTTATTTATATATCTACATACATTACATACGTTTATAAATTGTCGCCTGGCAGTCTAGCACCCATACAAGCTTTGCTTTTATTTCTTCTTAAATATTACAGAAATGTAGTTTTATTTACAGTTCAGTGAGTGGCCAGATTTTGGAGAACATTAAAAACTGGGAGAATTATTTAATAAAAAAATATCTTTGAGAATTACCTATCTATACCTACCCATAGTATGTACAAGCCTTTGTAAACATAGGTTATACATAGCCCAGGCAAAGGGATATACCCTAACCTGGTTTACTAAGGCGACTTCCTGATTTGTCGGTGCGGAGGCGGTACGATATGAGAAAACTGTCAAATGTCAGTGTCAGCTGTCAGTCAACTCAGTACTACTTTTTACTGCGCCCCTACATTTAAATTAGTGCTTCCTGACTGGCGCGGGATGCGCGGAAGCGGGACGATGCGAAGGCAGTACTGGTCCGCTTCTGCGCATAATATTACTACTGCGTAAATGTAATACTGACAGTATTCTTTCAAGTGGGAATCTTTACGACGTCAGTATGTTTACGTCAAAGAAAAAAATGTCACATATCGATCCCGCCCCGCCAAGTCAGGAAGTCGCCTAAGTCGATTTTTGTGAGATTTTCCATAAGCATTTTAAAAAACCTAATCTCCCATATGGGTCCACCACCAAACTACCCCGGGTTCGTGACAAGACTTATTATTTAAGCAAACGCACCGCCGTACCCACTTGTGCATGCATACGTTACTAAATAAACATCCATGCGCACGCGCATTCGAATGAAAAACAACCCTATCCTTTTAATAATACGGTCGCTTTTGAATTGTAATAGGGCGCGAGAGTTCTGAAAGTTGTGTAGATGAATAGGGACTTTGTGTTGTGGTGGTTAAGGTTGGTTTTTGATTTGGGACGGGAGAGGGTAACCGGTTTGGGACTCGCGCAGCTCGCTTGTCATTGTCGATTGAAACGTGGTTTTCGAGTTGAAATGAATTGAACTGGGTTTAGTTTTTGAATCTATGGAAAAGAGAGATTATATATTGGTCGGCAAAGGGCCAGTTGAGGCTCTTTTAGGCCTCATAAATATTAAAAATTACTATATTATTATAGTGAATAATCTGAAACAGTATTTGCCCCTCTTTGAGGTTACCAAACATTGATATTGATATATACGAGTATATTGTTACTGTTTGCTTGTTTGCTTTGCCTAAAATGTTTCTGGACTTACGTTTCTTCGGCATTTGGTGGTATTTTTTTGTGGTATGTAATATCAAATATGCCTAAATTGAAGAACAAAATAATTTTGTTTTATTTGTGGCCTTGCCTTGAGAGCTAGATTAAATTAATCTCAATTCTAAAATGGGTTAGACTAATGTGTGAATTTATTTGTTAACTGGAGAAAGTTTCAAACCAAAACGTGAGCTAATGAAACTCGATAGGGAATAACTAAAACTAAACTAATACTGCCTGTTTAATTTAATTATGGTTTTAAATGTTGGCTACGTTTCATATCATATGTCTCCCACTCCCACACCCATATTAAAAGGGATTAGAATTGAATACTTTGATTTTAATTTTCTCAACTGCACTTTTAAGTTTGTTGTTTTCAATTGACACTATTTTAAAGGTGCGTCTAGGTATGTTTCATTATATGAAATAAGAGCCTTATTCCTTTAACCATAAAGTAGTAATTAAAAATTCTTTATTTTGAAAAGCGAACGTGTAAAGTTGCGGAGGCAGCTCGATGTTCATTCCACGCGCTGACTGGATACTTTGAAAGGAATCGGGGTATGAATCGATAATCGATAGTACGAGTTAAGAATCGATTAATTCTATAATCTATTCATTAATTCTTGCTTCGTAAGTTCAAGTGGTTCGTGTTTTTAAGGAAATTAGGCCAATTGAAATAATAACGTAGGTAGGTCAATACTTACATCCTGAGTAGGTTCTCCATACAAACTTTGTGCAAGTTTTTCTTTGCTTGTGTATTTGCATTACACTTATGATTTTTGGCCAGTATGCTTATTTTTCTGTTAGCCAGACCCTCAAGAATTTATCCGGACCGCGGAAGGTCGATCCGCGGACCCCCAAATAATGTTAAATATGCTGCAATGCATACCTACTGATTTCGTTAAGTTTTTTTTTCTGGACCTCGTAAAATCTTTTCTAACATAATCCGGACCCCACTTAACGCATTAATTGCCACCAACGCATATATGCGTTCCCGTTACTTTCACCCAGTGCCTTGAACGCACAGACGCGTTCATAACATTTTATGACTTTCACCCTGTGCCTTAGTGCCTTAGACTTAGAATAGTCGGTTGAACTCACATATGCGTTTGGGGCACACAGCAAAGTGCGGCACCTGCCGAATGTCCAGCAAAAGAGGGTGGCAGTGAATGCGTTAAAACTAATTGCCGACCCCTGTACTATACTATGGGTATTATATAGATAGTATTTCAGTGTTTAAACCGCCCGCGTGGTCGTGTCTGGGGTGTCCCCTGGATTTTCCCCAGGCCACTCCAACCGCGCACTCCTATAGTTTTAAAGCCACAGTCAGGTCCAAAAATCAGAACCAAATTTTATTAGTATTTGTCGGGGTAAATGCATATAAGTGTGTTGAATGTATAGTGCGCGCCATCCACGAAGGCGCGCCCCTCCACAGCCCAAACCGTACAACTGCGCACAGATTAGTATGATATAGAGGTGGGTGGTAAATAACTTCACGATGGAAAAATCACGGTGATCCGCCGTTAAAAAGTAACAGTGTGACTTGTCACGAAGTAACAACGTTACAAAATAACGTTGTTACTTAGCGACGATATCACTGGAACAGTGTGTAAGCGACGCGTCGCGTCGTGCCTCGTGACCGCTGTTACTAACTGTGACTGTGACTGCGGTGCGCTGTCACAGAGTAACATCAGTTGTTACAAAAATATCAGTAACTGCCGGGAACGATCGACACCCAAATGTCATGACACGAAATAACTGAAGTGACAAAGTCACGGTGATTTTTCAATGTGATTTTTTTGGAACGGGAATAACAATAACGGTGATCGAAAAGTAACGTTTTCCCCCATGTCTAGTATGATATTCGCTGTGGAGGGGCGCGTCATCGTGGATCGCGCGCACATAGTTCCAGGAATAAGATATTATAATTAGATATGTTGATAATAATGTTATGTGACCGTGTTAAAATGCCGATCGCCATGCTACGATCGAGTCTTTGTAACGTTAGAATGAAGTGGAGATCATGTGTCACCTAGAAATATGTACAGTTTACATCGGAGATCTATACGCTCTTTAAGAGGAGGGGTAGGGCAAGCTCTCTCCATACAAACTTTGTGCAGGATTTACTTCGTTTGTGTTTGCATTAAAGTTACGATTTTTGGTCAGTATGCTTATTTTTCTGATAGCTATTTCGTGATGTACATTTTTTTTTATTAAATATTTTTTTTAATTTTGAATTTTTTTGAAACATTTGAAAATTTTCACATCACGATCTTCGCATATCTAATATTTACAACCAAAAAAAAAATTATATTTGTTAGTGCCAAAACCGACGAATAAAACGTGCACAAAGTTTGTATGGGGAAGGCCTTGCCCTACCCTGCGCCTTAAGTTATGATACAGCAGACGGCAACTGCACGTACCGCCGCACTCCAAATTGAACCGTAATGATATACGTAATAAGCTCAATTTGAAATGAGCAGACAAGTGTCGCAACGGCACCGACACTTACGCCGCCGCCCGCTCTAAATTGGGTCTTTTTGTCTTAGGATTACGGTTCAATTTAGTGTGCGGCGGAACGTGCAGTTGCCGTCTGCTGTCGGCTGCGGAATCATAAACAAACAAACAAATACAAAACTAAAAAACAGAATATAATAAATAATTAAGGGGGCTCCCATACAACAAAAGTGTTTCTTTTTGCAGTTTTTAAAGATAATGGGACGGAACGGAACCCGTCGCGCGCGGGTCCGACTCGCACTTGGCTGTTTTTTTTTTAGTATTTATTGTTATAGCGGCAACAGAAATACATCATCTGTGAAAATGTCAACTGTCTAACTATCACGGTTCATGTGATACAGCCTGGTGACAGAGGGACGGACAGACAAGACAGCGGAGTCTTAGTAATGGACTGGTTTTCCACTAGAACTATGCTATGCTACCTTGCTATGGATGCGTTTGAAATCCACCAATCACATTCCTTTATTCACATTCAAGCTTAAGCCACACAGAGAGCGGGCGGGCGGTAGCGGCGCGGGCGCGGGCGGCTGCGGCGCGGGCGCGGGCGGCTGCGGCGCGGGCGCGGGCGGCGGCGGCGCGGGCGCGGGCGGCGGCGGCGCGGGAGCTGCTTTTGGCGGTGGCGGCTGCCGCCAAAGGCCGCTGCCGCCCGCGCCCGCGCCGCTGCCGCCCGCGCCCGCGTCGCCGCCGCCCGCGTCGCCGCCGCCCGCGCCCGCGCCGCCGCCGCCCGCGCCCGCGCCGCAACCGCCCGCCCGCTCTCTGTGTGGCTTGAGCTTCACTAGTGGAAAACCAGCCATAGGTAGCGTCCTGTTTTACGCATTGGGTACGGAACCCTAAAAAAGCCACACTACGTATCTGCCTTATTTCCTCGCTACTTCCCATGCTCGACGACTGTTTCAGGGGTAGGTATATTTTAATAGATAGAAAAAGAGACGAGCTGAAGGCGCGTCCACCAGCAGCCATCTGTTACAATTATGTCGGCGGGGTGTTAACCTGCTCAAAATGTGCTCGTACCTTTACAAAAAAGATCGGGTACATAAGTCACCTAAGAGCGCACCAAAGAGTGGAACAACGGCACTCCAGTACCTAAGTAACGCCTATTAAGTCTTAACTAAAACCTAGATTATACAGTCGCTGAGGCCGAAATCGGTCAGGAGCTCATCATCATCATATTTTAATATAGGATATTCCTGAACATGTCCTCACTGCGGTGCGGTTGTGATCGGAACACGACAGGTCGGGACTTGTCTGCGTGCGAATGACAAGATACTGTATCGCGGGCGTATCTACTGTAGGTTAACCGCAAACTTATCTGTGTCCTGTCCTGTCTACATGGACAGTCGAGGGCATAAATATAATACAATTTTGCACCTTGTTTTAATGGAATAAGGTTCTATAATGAAATAGATGGGCCAACTTTATTGGCTTCGTAGTGTTTTTTTAGAATTGCATTAAATTTGTAGGTTGGGAGAGCTCCTGATTCTGAACAATATATGTGCACGATTTCCTACAATGTCCGACAATTTTTTTCCATTGAGTGACAAAACGTATGGGATTTTCGTAACTCAGTGTATAAAATGTATGGGGAAAAAAAATTGTATTCGGCGCCATATTGTAATTTTTTATTTACTTGCACAGAATCAGGACCTCTTCCAACAGTTCCAACATACCAATTTTCATGCAATTCTAACGAAAAAAAAAACTACAACGCCAAAAAAATTGGTCCTTTAATAGAATAAGGTCCTATAATGAAATATAGATATGCCCTAGACCGTTGCGAGTGGACGATAGGTCGATTAGCGACCAGCTAATTTGGTGCGTCGATTTGCGACCACTTTGATGAGTTGGTGAACTGAAAGGATATTTTCTCGTTTGCACAATGTGCATGCACGCAATGCACCTTATTGTGCACAATATAAGGCACGAGTGAATGTGCATCTTAGTACCTATACAAATTTTCTAGTTTTTTTTTTATTTATCTTTTTTTAGTATATATATATATCTCTCTTTTTTATAAGACGCGAGATGTGGTAGTGTGAATATAGAGGTTTGCTGGAGCTGTCATCGTCATGCTGACGAAAGCTTCAAAATAAAGAATAAAAAATGTGCATTTTCTGGGCGAGCTCGCTTCATCGTCGGCCTAATCTTGACCGTAGCTCCAATCGTTTTGCTGTAAACCTGTGTGACAGAACTGACAGACGACGGATAGACAGACGCGTGAGTGACAGCAATAGGGTTCCGTTTAGACCCTTCGGATACGGAACCCTATAAAGAAAAGAAGTTTCTGTGTGCGGGGCGCCAAGCGCAGCTCAAAGCTAATTATTAGCGAGACAGTCTTTGATACATACGCCTTAAATACATTGTAACGTGCACGTATCCTTAAATACGTGGGCATTTCTTGTACCGACATCGATGCTACTTAACTTGGCGGTAACCGCGTAAATTCTTTTGTCATACAGCCACCTGTGAACCTATAGAACAGGTGTCCTTTCTAGTACAGTCAAGTGCAAAAATATGTATCGAATAAATCTTCTCATAAATATGTACCAAAACCTTAATTCACCGACATAAGAGCTATGGGACATCTTTTTGAGGAAGTTGAATGCACCCATATTTTTGCACTTGACTGTACCAATAAAACTCAGGTATAATATACTACCTAGTGTTTTAAAACTTAAAAGGTACAGTCGAAAAACAAGCTTATCCCACGCAGTTTAGGTTCAAATTTAAATAACAACGGCGTTATTGTAACAAGTGCGCTTTTGTTTATAATAGGAAGCGTTTTTTTCCAACATCCTTAAAACTGAGTCAAGTGTCAAGGGTATTGCCTGGGAATAGGGGCGAGTTTCGAATGGCAAGTCTGTCAGGTAATAGGCTAAAGTGTTTAGTAAAGTGAAGTGTGGGCTAATGACTAATTCACAAGACCAGTCCTTGAGTGACCATTGTATTGGCCCCCGAAAAGAAAGTAACTGTTCATAATCCGCTGCAGATTTTTGGTCACCTCTAATGAAATAAACAAAAAATCATATATTTGATCTGGGGCACTGTTCAATCAATCAAGTTTACGATGAAAACAATGTTTGTTAGCATTTCAAATTTTTCAAATTTTCATACTTTTGATGCAATTCAGTTTGTTTGTAGAGAAAATTGGATTTTTATGTTCAAATTAACGATTTCTGATTGCACTTAGTTGCGAGCAAAAGCTAGTTTATTACACAACACAAACACATACATCATTTTTTTACTAATACTATAAGCAACTCTTTTCTACCCCTTTCATCCGATGGAGTTAAGAGACTTTCGCTTGTAATATCAGTTACAAGTTATTATGCAATTAGCTCCTGTACTATAAGGAAAAGGAAGAGAAAATGTTTTACACACATATTGCCATACTTAAGTTTATTGGATTAATATCGACATTTAGTGAACTAGTGCGTGAAGTCTAGGAATAGTATTAACGGATAACATGTGAATTAAATGTCATACTAACACGTTTGTAACTTTCACCTTTCTTAAAATGAAAAAAAAAAAAAAACCGGCCAAGTGCGAGTCGGACTCGCGCATGAAGGGTTCCGTCCCACTATCTTTAAAAACGGCAAAAGAATAACGTTTGTTGTATGGGAGCCTCCTTAAATATTTATTTTATTCTGCTTTTTAGTATTTGTTGTTATAGCGGCAACATCTGTGAAAATTTCAACTGTCTAACTATCACGGTTTTTGAGATATAGCCTGGTGACAGACGGACAGCGGAGTCTTAGTAATAGGGTCCCGTTTTACCCTTTGGGTACGGAACCCTAAAAAATACAGTCGCATAAGTGCTGTCCACGGGCCGATCTGTCACGGCGTTTTCTCAAACCTAACTAAAAGGAGAAATACTCAATAAAAATGCAACTTTCTTTTATTGGGACTGGGGCTTGTGAATAAAAAATATCATTCGCTTCGATCAAAATGTATGGAATTGTCGATAAAAAAGAACGACCCAAGCGTATGATTCGTCAAATTGTAGCCTTGTAAGGCGACTTACTGACTTGGCGGGGGGGATCGATATGTGTAATTTTCTTCTTTGACGTAAACTTACTGACGTCGCAAAGATTCCCACTTGACAGAATACTGTCAGTATTACATTTGCGCAGTAGTAATATCATGCGCAGAAGCGGAGCAGTACTGCCTTCGCATCGTCCCGCTTCCGCGCATCCCGCGCCAGTCAGGAAGCACTCATTTAAATGTAGGGGCGCAGTACAAAGTCGTATTGAGTTGACTGACAGTTTTCTCATATCAACCAGACAGACAAACCAGAAAGTCGCCTAAAGTTTTGTGGTAGATCATTCTCTTCTTGTGTGATATGTCTGTATACGGCTTCATTGGCGAAATACACCTTGCCAAACCAAGCAAGGAGTGAAAACCATCAACAAAAAAAAAGTTTTGTGATATAGGGGCCAGGCTTCAGGCCACAACCGGGAACAGGGACCCTCCACCTCCTCATGGTCTTTCCTGCCTCCCGGCGTACAGATCGAATCGTGGCGTGGGTTCTGCTATGCGCTACTGTTTTCCACTCGTTTCACGAATGCAGTTTCTTGAAACCCTAATACATGTCCCAGCCTTTCTCCCTTTCTGGGCAGGCTACTCTACTGTACTTCGTTCTCCCCGAATGGGGCTCGACAACACAAAACGTTAAGGTATGGTTCCGCTGCCGGCTGCATACAGCAATTGCTCGTGCCGCCGCACTCCAAATTGAACCGTAATCATTGAGACTAAAGCTTAAGCCACACAGAGAGCGGGAGGGCGGTAGCGGCGCGTGAGCGGGCGGTAGCGGGACGTGAGCGGGACGTGAGCGGGACGGGAGCGGGCGGTAGCGGCGCGGGAGCCGCGCGGGAGCTACCGCCCGCTCCCGCGCCGCTACCGCCCTCCCGCTCTCTGTGTGGCTTAAGCTTAAAAGTAGAGTGAGCGGCATGTGCTGTTGCGACACTTCTCCGCTAATTTCAAATTGAGCTTTTTACGCATACCACTACGGTTCAATTTGGAGTGCGGCGGCACGTGCAGTTGCTGTATGCAGTCGGCAACGGAATCATACCTTTACTCAGCGTCGAACGTAAGTACCAAATGGTATTCTGCTGTACTCACTCTTCAAAGTTTCTTCGCTTGGTGTGCCATGTGTGCGCAAACTTGCGCAGCGCTTCAAAAATGTTCTCCGCACGAAACTAGTTCCTCGTAGAATACTGGGCCAACTGTTGTCCTCCTCAATGAGTAATGAGTCTAGCATCTCCGATCTCTCTTCCGCGTACAGCCTACAGGAGAGGGACACCAGGATTATTTAGCAGTGTCATAACTAGACCGAGATGTAGCTGTCTCAGCCAAGTTGCCACACGCCGCCATCATTATACGTTGCGCCATTCACGTGAGAGTCAATTAATACTTGTACTTTTTGTTGCGCTTGCGCAACGCTTCGTAAGAATGGGCTTCGGTGAACATATGTACATGTATACATTATATATGTGTATAGTACTTTTATCTCACGAGCGCGGGTCGGTCATAGTCGTAATTGTGACACATACGAACGCAGAGACAATGTGAACTTATAGGTGTTACGTTAACTGCACACATAGGCAATGTGCATGTATATCTCAACACACAACCATGGCCCACTCGCGCTCGCGATATATAAGTACTGTTGTTGCTGTCAAATATATCTACTGTCCAAAGTGCTCAAAAATATCTGAACGTGCATATCGCATTGAAAATTAGATATGATTTTTATTTTATACAATGGTAAATAACCGTACGGTCTATCTGATGGTAAGCGGACACCGCAGCCTATAGACGCTCGCGTTGAAGAAGTACGCGTACGTACGCGTTGCCGACCGTTTATAAATTTGAGGATTCAGTGTGTCTGTGTTGACAATGGAAACCTAACAGACACACAGAGTTTTATCGCATTTATATTAATACCTATGATGCGATTGGCTGTAGTGCGAAGTGACATTTGACATATCTGACGTAGAGATATTACCCACAGTCCACAGTTGCCATTTAAAAAGTTTCAAATAACTCTCAGTCTCGGCTTTAATTTGTCGTACATTAATTTTAATAGAGAATACGTTATACTTAAGCCGTTATTCTTTTCATGGCGCCGGACATTAGAACGAAACTTACTGTTCTTTCTAAATAATTTTGAAATGACGATTTCCACAGCCACACTGATCCGGTGTGTAATGCCAACGTTTAGCCGCACGAACAAATCAAAATGAACTCTTTGTCGTTATGATAACATCGAATGTAGCTTATTAACGGTATCTAAGGGATCCTCTACCTGATGCTGCGGCTGTTTAATTCCGTACAGTCGTAAGTCGTGAGCTTGTTATTTTAATTTGAGTTTTTTTTTGTTAAAGGAAGAGGGTCGATTATTGGTTGGCCGTTATGAAGCACCCTAACACCGGGTGTGCATGCAGGTGTTCTTTTCCTTTTGAATTTAGAACGATTTATTATTCGAAATTACGCTTAGCTCGCGATTTTGGGCAAAGAAGAAGAGAGAGTCTTGTGTTTTTATTGAATTAATGAATTTAACAGCCGTATTTAATAAATGCACTTGATGTTTGGTGACCTTTTCATCGCTAAGCTAATCCGAAAATGATACGGTTACAACAAGTGGCTATCACATTATTATTGGGGAACGGGACTTGATCGCGTACAATTAACCGCCGTCCCGTTCCCCAATAATGTGTGAAAATCGTGTAAATTTAATTCAATATATAAGTGGCTATCACATCGATTTATCAATTACCGGTTAAAGTGTTTAATCGATATGACAAGCCTCTTAATGACAGGGTTATAATCACAGTTACCAGATACAGTTAATAACAGGCATCTTATATTTTCATTTTTATGGACCCACGGTTGTGTGTGTTGAGCTATACATGCACTATAGAAGCTATGAGTTAGATATGAGCGCCGATAGGTGTTTGGTCGGCGGCGGCGCGCCGGTCAAAATCGGTCGGCGGCGGCGGCGTATCGGCGGCGTGGCCTTGAAAGCACTTGTTGTATATAAAAACTAATAACTTCTAGTTAAAAGGAACGCCCAGGATCGTAGATGGTGTGGGAACATAAATTAATCATCTCTATAAATTGCAATGCTTTATGGTACTACAATAGGTAGGCAGACTTCCGCAAACAGTGCCTGTCAGGCCTGAGTTCAAGGTCGTGCCCGCAAATTTCGAGCTCGAAGGGTTCAAGGGCATTCAATTTCGCCGCCAAGCCTTGCAGTAATCCTGAAATGATCCGTATGGCTCATTTTGACCACATCAAAAGTATAAAGACCTAATTAGTAGCCTACCCTCCTGCCTGGTAGTAACCAGTTCAGGTCTTTATCCAAATCGGTAGAATCGAAACCAATTTCTGTCGTCCGATACTTCCTCCTATTCAGAAGTCTGATGGCTCGCTGGCTTTCACCGCATTAGAGAAGTCCATTCGCTTCGCCTCTCTGTTTGCCAGTAATTCTCGTATAGTTCGTACAAAACTCCAAGGCCAAATTCTGTCAAACCAACGCAAGGGAAAAACGACTAAGAGCTCTGACTGTAAGGTAGATTCTTGCTTGCGTTCATTTGACAGCATTTGGCCTTGCAGTTTTGAACGCACTACACCACCGTCAATACCTCAATGCCGAAGCACTCCAGCCTGCAGTCTACTAGGGTTCTGTTCTAAAGCACTGTGTTCCCGAGTTGTCCCCTATTTTTACAAACTTGTTCCGGCATCCTTGCTTGCTAATGTGCAACCAGTGCCTAACAAGTGTAGTCGTGCCTATCCCTGTAATTTTCGACATATCGTCATCACCTCCATACTCTGTAAGTTTATGTAATGAGTTCTGAACAGTAAGCTGCTGACTCAGCTTGAAACTAAAGACCTTCTCAGTGATCAGCAATATGGCTTTCACCAGCGCCGTTCCACTGGGGATCTACTTGTGTATGTCACGCAGCACGCATTACTGGGGCGAGGCTATCGTGAAACACGGTGAAGCTCTTGCCAAGTTGCCATGTCTCTTGACATCTCGAAGGATTTTGACAGGGTTTGTGAATGCTAATCTGCATCGCAAGCTTCCTGAATTACCCTTCAGTTTTGGCCTTTGTAGTTGGACTTTAGATTTCGTAAGTGCGCGGTCAATCCGAGTAGTCACCGATTGCTGCTCGTCGGACCTCGTAGTAAGTGCTAACTTGCTGCGTTCGGGTCAGTGGATGCAGAGCCAGCAGACTCATTGGCGGCTGTACGGTAGTAGAAAAAACTAAAGTGCAGAACCTAGCACATAGAAGCAAAGTTGCCTGTAGACGTGCGTCTTCTACAAGTTGTACTTCGCCGAGTGTGCTTAGGAGCTCCATAAGCTCATACCGCCTTCCTCATTCTTCCATCGGACACCCAGGCGGAGAGAAATTCCTCTTATACGAACAAAGCGCTTGTCATTATCTTTTAGTATGCGCACTTCTATGGTTTGGAACGTAAACAATGTTCGCGAGGTCTACAAGCTTACAATGCCACTATTGCATATGGACTACAACGCGCGCGGGTATTAGGAATGTCACGCCGATGCCACGCCGGTGGCGCCACATCGGCGGCGGCGGCGCGGAGTTTTCATCGGCGACTTCTAAGTCACTTCGATCTGATTCATCGTAATTTGGCTCTGGCAAGCGACTTCCAGTTTTTCGTATCACGGGACTAATTCCTCGGGTATCTGCTTTTGCGTGGTATCTGATCTGCCTTTTTTTGTTCCGATAATTGTAATTTAGTAAGCGCAGGTTTTACTTGTACAGTCAAGGGCACCAATATGTATACACTTTTTCACCTTATTCCATTGAAATAAGGTCCAAAAGTGTACATACCGGTAAAGTTCGCTAACGACTCTACCCCTCAAATTGTTTTTTTTTTTATAAATACTAGTTGGATTGGAAGTATAGTCAAACCGGTAAAATGTTGTCGTGGCGAAACTTTTTTCAAATTTGAGATTTGTTTTATTTTAAACCACGATACGACGATAACTTCAATGTCATACTTAATCCCGTTTTTAATATTTTGTGGCCAAGTCATGTAAATCATAAAACACCGGCCAAGTGCGTGTCGGACCACGCGCAAGGTAGGGTTCCGTAGTCGTCCACCCGTTACATTATGTGGACCAAAAAGTTCGCAAACTTATATTTACTATGTTTTTGACAGAATTAACAACATTATCTAAAGTATCAATGGAAATTGTACGAAACTTTGCTTTTGCAAAGTACATTTCTGAAGTTCGACTATTACTCATTAACTAGTAATGTCTACTTAGCTGTGATAGTTTTCCTTATAAATTCATCGTATATACTACTACCATGATTTTTTTCACATGCCTAGTAGCCACCGTTTAACTTTTGGGTCGAAGTGCATCCGCAAGGGCCCTCATCTAGATAAGATAAGATAAGCCACCGTTTAACTGGCAGGGGACACTTGACCATAACAAAAATTATCACTTCAAAGCTTAATATCACGCTAACCAATTCTTTAATCAAAAAATGCTTTTAGATACCTTATAATATTTTTAAAAGAGCTATCCAACGATAACCCACACGATGGGATTTGGCAGAAAAAAAAATTGCACCACCACTTTACATGTAGGGGAGGTACCGTAAAAAAAACTTTTATCTACACACATATCATAAATCCTCTAATATGCGTTCGGAAACCGTAGAAAATGACTCTCATTTCAACATTCAATGAATTTATGGCAATTTTCTTATCTGTGGCTAAGACTACAGCAGTAATATAATTTTTAATTTTAATCTCATATATGATAGATATGAGCGCCGATAGGTGTTTGGTCGGCGGCGGCGCGCCGGTCAAAATCGGTCGGCGGCGGCGGCGTATCGGCGGCGTGGCCTTGAAAGCACTTGTTGTATATAAAAACTAATAACTTCTAGTTAAAAGGAACGCCCAGGATCGTAGATGGTGTGGGAACATAAATTAATCATCTCTATAAATTGCAATGCTTTATGGTACTACAATAGGTAGGCAGACTTCCGCAAACAGTGCCTGTCAGGCCTGAGTTCAAGGTCGTGCCCGCAAATTTCGAGCTCGAAGGGTTCAAGGGCATTCAATTTCGCCGCCAAGCCTTGCAGTAATCCTGAAATGATCCGTATGGCTCATTTTGACCACATCAAAAGTATAAAGACCTAATTAGTAGCCTACCCTCCTGCCTGGTAGTAACCAGTTCAGGTCTTTATCCAAATCGGTAGAATCGAAACCAATTTCTGTCGTCCGATACTTCCTCCTATTCAGAAGTCTGATGGCTCGCTGGCTTTCACCGCATTAGAGAAGTCCATTCGCTTCGCCTCTCTGTTTGCCAGTAATTCTCGTATAGTTCGTACAAAACTCCAAGGCCAAATTCTGTCAAACCAACGCAAGGGAAAAACGACTAAGAGCTCTGACTGTAAGGTAGATTCTTGCTTGCGTTCATTTGACAGCATTTGGCCTTGCAGTTTTGAACGCACTACACCACCGTCAATACCTCAATGCCGAAGCACTCCAGCCTGCAGTCTACTAGGGTTCTGTTCTAAAGCACTGTGTTCCCGAGTTGTCCCCTATTTTTACAAACTTGTTCCGGCATCCTTGCTTGCTAATGTGCAACCAGTGCCTAACAAGTGTAGTCGTGCCTATCCCTGTAATTTTCGACATATCGTCATCACCTCCATACTCTGTAAGTTTATGTAATGAGTTCTGAACAGTAAGCTGCTGACTCAGCTTGAAACTAAAGACCTTCTCAGTGATCAGCAATATGGCTTTCACCAGCGCCGTTCCACTGGGGATCTACTTGTGTATGTCACGCAGCACGCATTACTGGGGCGAGGCTATCGTGAAACACGGTGAAGCTCTTGCCAAGTTGCCATGTCTCTTGACATCTCGAAGGATTTTGACAGGGTTTGTGAATGCTAATCTGCATCGCAAGCTTCCTGAATTACCCTTCAGTTTTGGCCTTTGTAGTTGGACTTTAGATTTCGTAAGTGCGCGGTCAATCCGAGTAGTCACCGATTGCTGCTCGTCGGACCTCGTAGTAAGTGCTAACTTGCTGCGTTCGGGTCAGTGGATGCAGAGCCAGCAGACTCATTGGCGGCTGTACGGTAGTAGAAAAAACTAAAGTGCAGAACCTAGCACATAGAAGCAAAGTTGCCTGTAGACGTGCGTCTTCTACAAGTTGTACTTCGCCGAGTGTGCTTAGGAGCTCCATAAGCTCATACCGCCTTCCTCATTCTTCCATCGGACATCCAGGCGGAGAGAAATTCCTCTTATACGAACAAAGCGCTTGTCATTATCTTTTAGTATGCGCACTTCTATGGTTTGGAACGTAAACAATGTTCGCGAGGTCTACAAGCTTACAATGCCACTATTGCATATGGACTACAACGCGCGCGGGTATTAGGAATGTCACGCCGATGCCACGCCGGTGGCGCCACATCGGCGGCGGCGGCGCGGAGTTTTCATCGGCGGCGGCGGCGCGCCGGCGCGGCGCTCATAGCTACTATGAGTTCACGTTGTCTATGTGTTCGTATATGTCACAACGATAATCATGGCTAACTTGTGTGTGTAATTCCTATTTGTCTTGGGCAGAAATGCGCATTTCCGGCAGTTCAATAGACTTTCAACAAGTCATCACTTCACTTCACTTTTAAAAAATCGCTTTCCATCAAATTTATCATGATTTCGCCAATCAATACTTGTTCAAAGACGTTGTTCGGTAACGGCGCCATGACAGTAGGCAGGTTTTGTACGGTAGTGAACTCAAGTCGCGAAGTGTGTTCACCAACGCGGCGCGACGGGCAAAATCCTTGCAACAAGTCACTAATGCGTTCTGCAATGTCATAAAAACTTAGCTACCCTCAAAATTTACGGTTAACTTATGTCATTCCGTTTTGTCTTTGGCAAAAATGCGCATTTCCGGCAGTTCTCTTGTGTTCTCAACCGACTCTCGTAGAATTTTGTGAGCAGGGGGGGGGATTTTTGAGTGTCGAACGCTCGACTTTTCACTCGACATCTGTCAAAACATTGTATTTTGACAAATCGGGCCCCAGATTCGATACTTATTTAACTTTTTATAACCCTACTTTAATCAGTATTTGGATTTTTTTCAAAAAATCCGTCGCTTGGTGCATTACAAATAAAGCTACTAGTTTATATAATACTGTCAAAAGCTTTACAATACTCTTAAGTGTAACAGTAAACTTTGGCAGTGCACATTAAGTGGGGCCACTTCTGTGAGTCACACCGTTCTAAGAAGACGGAAATGTTGTAATGTCAGTTTTTGTTAACCGACGAAATGTCGTGTCGAGACTCGACAGGCTTGCCTATTACTGTACATTAGTCAGTTATCATAAACAAATATTTATATGTTGGCGTGGGATAGCGAAATACACATTTCAGCGTAAAAAATAAGGGTTTGCCGATTTTTTTACGACGGCCGAATGGTAAGATTAGCTATGAGTTCACGTTGTCTATGTGTTCGTATGTGTCACAACTACTACAATGGCCGATCTGCACTCGTGACATAAAAGTACTTATATATGATATTGATAGGACACGTAAGGATGAGTAGACTGTCATCAGGGTTCGAAATTATAAAGATAATTATGGTCTTTGATAATTATCCGTGGTATGAGTAGGGTAGTATACGTTATTTTATGTCACACCTGGCCATAAAGTGGCCATTATCGCACGCTCCGCGCGCGAAAAAACTCACTTCCTGGCCAGGGGGTGACATAAAATTTTGTACTTACCACGGGCGATAATAAAGAAAGCCTCAGATCGCATATTTATCGCCCTTGCCTTCGGCTCGGGCGTAAAATACCTGCGATCTGAGACATTCTTTGTTTTATCGCCCTTGGTAAGTAATGTACTATTATTAGGTACTTAAATTTAATACGTAAATAAATTTGACATATAAAATTTTAGGTTTTTCTCAAAAAAAATTTTTTTGTTTATTATCAAATTGATAATTATTGAAGCATAAAAATCACGATAAATACTAAAATTTTGGTTTTTTATCAAAATATATTAAAAGTTTTAGGCTATTTCGATAACAGGCATGAAACATCAATCCTACTAATTAGAGAGTGTTCGCATGTTTTTAGTAAAAATCAGTATAAGCTAGTGCCCGAAACAGACCACAGACTAATTAGGAACAATGGGGGTTCCTAGGCAAAGGTCAGAGCTATCCTTATACGAAACAATAGTTAAATAGCCCTAACCAAGCTTATATTAAGACTAGCTATAGTTTCAATCCGCGATGGAGCGCCCCACTTATAATTGAGAGATTTAGTGCTGGCCCCTATACCACAAAACTTTACAAGTCTACAATTCGACAAAATCGTACAATTTTCCATAGAAAAAGTTGACAAATTTGTTGAATTGTATGCTTGTAAAGTTTCGTGGTACAGGCCCCTGGTCGATATTTTTTTAACAGTCATTGGATTTTGAATTTTATGACGTCAGAAATTAAGTAGCTTTTCTTACGCGTCATTTTGATGCAACTCGGCAAACTGAAATACTCCTACCTATGTACTCCACCGAAATACCCCATAAACATCAGAAGACTTGAATAATGTACACGATACATGTAAGTGTTATAAAAATCGTGAGTATATGAGCATATTCAACTAATTATTGGTAGACCTTATCACATTGCAATAAGGTACACTTTAGGTCAATCAACGGTGCTGATAGTACGTTCGTCTTCGAGGTATGGGAGCTCAATAAACTAATGATCACAATATATCGCTTTCTAAACTATTGTGCGTCCATTAATTAATCACAGCCGCTGTATTTACCGACGATAACGAGTATTTATACTTGGTACGCGTGGAAGTATTTTTTACTTGGTACTAATACCAGTGATGGTAGAACTTTTTGCGTTAACTTCAAACTTTATTCATCGCGATATTTAGCTTAATGTACGGGTCACCCTAGTTCAAATAGCCTCAGTAGGTTTTGTGAAATATTCTACACTCGTTTTACTTACATGATATACTATTCTTCGTATTGCCCAACTGTATTAGGAATTTCCGGGACTCTATCATAAAAATATCAATGTCTAAAAATGACGATTTTTGCGCAATCTCGCTCCATTAACGTTGTTTTTTTCATGGATTTTTACGAGTCCGATTTAAACTTGGAAACGTTACTTTTTTGGCTGTTACTTTTGCAGTATAGATGTAAAATTAAATAAAGATAATCACATGATTGAAAAAACTTACAACCTCGCGGTATTTTAGGAAATAAGGGTGTTTTTAGCGACCCGTATTCATTGTCCGCGAGTGTATGTAATCAGAAAAGTCTTACAGGTGTCAAAATGTTTTGATTACAAAAGTATTGATAATACGAATGAAGTGACTGAAAAGGACACGATTACTGTAGTAAAGTTTTAGGCGACTTCCTGATTTGTCTGTGCGGAGGCAGTACGATATGAGAAAAGTGTCAAATGTCAGTGTAAGCTGTCAGTCGACTCGGTACCATTTCTTACTGTGCCTCTAGATTTAAATGAGTGCTTCCTGACTGGCGCGGGATGCGCGGTAGCGGGACGACGCGAAGGCGGTACTGCTCCGCTTCTGCGGAATATTACTCTGCGCAAACGTAATACTGACAGTAATATGTCAAGTGAGAATCTTTGCGACGTCAGTAAGTTTACGTCAAAGAAGAAAATGTCACATATCGATCCCGCCCCGCCAAGTCAGGAAGTCGCCTTAGACAGTCTTTTATTTTATTATGTGTAGTAGATTTGAAGCGGAAAAATCTGTTTTTGCTTGAAAATGATCGAATGTTTGAAACAATATTTATTTATTATAGTAAAATTAAAAAAATACATTAACATTTATTACATTAGGTTGCAAATTCCAATAGTCCCGTTCTAAATATTAACATTAGCAGTAAAATTAAATTATATTAGGATATTTACTTTTCCGTCAACATCAACACGCTTATTAATATAATATTTGTTAGTATATTTACTCTAGTATTTATCTTATCCCTGTTACATTCTCTGCATAACTAGACGCCTGTTCATGTTCATCTAACAGGTATCATAACTCTTCCGCCATTATAGCATTGTTAAGTTCATTGACCTCGGCCCAATACTCAATAATACAGATACAGGAGTATTATTTATAGCGTTTGTATACATGGGTTCGATTATAAAATGTACACATTATATTTCAAAATGCTTGACAGAGTGAGGCGGAGATGGCGGGAAGATTTGGACGAATATCGCGACAATTGGTCAGAGATTGCTAAGAACTTAGATCCGCGACGAGTGGAGATCAAGAGCTTTCAAGGCTTTGCCCAGCAGTGGGACACTATAGGCTTCTAATACATTACAATAATTTCAAAAATTCTGAAATATTTTTTTGACTTGTCAAAAGCGACTGACTGTGAATCTTGTGACAAGATATAAGATTGTCAAAACCCCTTAAATTTTGGTTTTAAATTAAACGCAAAAAATTACAAACTAACTTTTATGTAAAGAAGATGATTAGTATATTATATTATCCACTATAGGATATTTTTCGTGAAACCAATATTGATATTGGTCCTCCACAAGGATCTGTGTTAGGAATAGGATACTTTCAATTGTTGCAGTTTGGTTATAAAATTGTGAGAATGTGACATCATAGTGTTGCCCTACAAATTTCTTATCAACCGAGCAGTTGTCAAAAAGTTGATAATGTTGAAAATGGTTTTGCTTCTCGTTATTTCTTTTCTAGTGTAATAAATGTGTTGTAAAATAAGGATAACATTAGATCTATGTAATCGCTACATCTGCCATTTTCTCTTGATATGCGACAAAACGATACTTATACCAACGAGCACCCCCGTAACTTACGAATCGATGTATGCGGCCATATGCGCACACGCCAGTATAAATGCAACCCCAATTACTCTCATTGTGTTTTTACCGAACGTTTATCACAAAAGGGATAGACATGGTCTAATAGTTTCCCCTTTGCAATCTAACGCAAGTTGCTGCTAACTCGCGCGCGTAACCTGCCTTGAAACTGCGCAAATTAGAAAGAGGAAGGTAGTTCTTCTCATCGAGTTTGAAAAACGAGCGTTCATCGGTTAGCAACAAATGTTATACTCGCTGTTTTAGTTTCCACTAGTGGCCACCAGAGGCGCTGTTCACGTTTTCATACCACTTTCATACATTTTGAGACAAAACGCAAACGCGTTCGAATTAGTTAATGTTTCGAAAAAACTTATACTAGAGCTCAAGTTGTGTCTAAGGGCCTACGAACGAACCGAATACTAACGAAGTTCGACTTCGAATATTTCCTCTGTCGCTCGAATTAAACGTGCGATAGTGGGAGATATTGGAACTTAATTCGTTTTCGACACAGACCATTGGTTTTCGAACTGTTAACACCTTGTTTTCTTTTACTGTTAACACTTTCAGTGCCAAGAACTCCCCTAGCGAGTTCGCAATAACTTGGTCACATGCCGTACGACTCCCGAGTCCCGAGGCATCGTTGGCATTCAGCGATGATCTTTAATTTTGACCTAGTGTTAAATAAGTATCCAACTTTATCTCGTAACTATGTTTTTGGAACCCAGTGATGCGCCGGGTTTGAAACACTTCAAGCTCACTTCCACATTAACAGTGTGCCTTACCGCTAGGTTGACAGTGGTTCCGATAGTATAGTCGGTTTGGTGAACAAGTAAAATACGTATACACGGCATGCGCGGGAGTCGGCGCAGATAAACTCTAATTAGTAATTAACGGCCGTGTTCATTGTTTTATCCCACAATCGATTGTTAATTAATTCTAATTTTAAGGATGCGATTACCCGTTCCCAAGTATTTGTTTTGAAATAAATAAAAGCATAGCGATAGCCATGGTAAACATTAAAAGATCATTATCTGTAAGAAAGGTACTTGCGCCTGACAAGGCCCACTATTTTTTTTTTCGATACGGCAACAAAAATTTATACACATTCGCAGTTGTAGAAATTTTGAAAATGAGCAAGCTTAGTTATTATAAGTACCCAATACCCACCCATAGAAGTTCATCAAAAGGGGTCACTTTTCTCTCCACACAACTTTGAAATTGGAATTCCTCACGCAAAAATACTATCATGTTTTTATTAGATAGAAAATCGTTAGATCATTGAACAAAACGCGTTCCAGTCTTCTAGCGGCCATTATCTAATACACCCTATGGCATTGGCAGCTGCACTCTCCCCTCTCCCTCTAACACGTGGCAGAGGTCGCGCGTCTCGCTCGCGCTGTCATCCGGTGGTCTTGCAGTATCGATTTTGTATTTTGTATGCGCCTGGGCATCCCATATTCTTTAGTTGAGATTTTACTGGATTTGTTTTGATAGGATAAGTTATATATTATGCAAAGACTTCACTTTTAGATACCTACTATTTTTGTTAAATATTCGTATTATTAACATGTGTATCATCATCATCCTCCTAGCGTTATCACAGTACAGTTGCATCCTGACGGATGCCTGGGGTCCGCTACCTAATCCCAAGATTTGGCGTAGGCACTGGTTTTTACGAAAGCGACAGCCATCTGACCTTCCAACCCCAAGGGGAAACTAGACCTTATTGGGATTAGGCTTTGTCAAGTGAGTGGGCAACTTGACTGTTAGAAGTTCTCAAGCCGCCCGAAGGCCTCCAACTTGGCTTAACGACTGCTGCCATAGACAGCAACCGGGATCAACGGCTTAACGTGCCTTCCAAAGCAATTAACATGCGTATATGTATATATATTGTATGTAATTTTATCTCACGAGCGCTCTTCGTTTCTGTCTCTTCTGGAGTGTCCTTAGGCGACCAGGCAAGCCGTTTCGTTTGTCACCGTCATATAAAAAAAAGATTTAAATAAATTAAAGTAAATATTTTAAATAAATTGGCTGTCCTAAAATGCCATACATCGCCTATATCGACACGTATTTAATGCTTTTCATAGATTATCTTTTTTTTCTTAGATCCTTTTTTTGCCCGACGTAAATGATGTCTCGACGGCGGTACCTGGTCATGCGATACTATTAGATTATGTTATGTTGTTTTTATTAGAAAACTATACCTAATTAAACTGATTATATATTATGTTCCTAATGATAATATTCAGCGAGTTATGCAGGCAGTAGAGGTACTAACTAACGGTGTTTTTTTAAGACCCAAGCGTTTTTTATTCGGATTCTTAACTTTACTAGACCTAAGGTAACTTTCAACAATTAACTTCATGCTCATAATAAATATTTACACCTGACCACGTTTTGAAATTATTAGCCACTCGAATTTGCAAATGTAGTTGCATATCCGTTACAGAGTTTACAAAAAAAAAACCATTAACCCGCATCTTTTTTTTTTAAATGACCCGAGAGGGCAAAGAACGCATTGCATAACGGAACGAGGCGCCATCTATCGGTAATGGCATTATAATGGGTAAATTAATGAGCGAGCAGGACGGCCGATCGGAAAATGAGACTGCTAACTGAGTATTGTGTTTATAAGTTCGTTAACTTTCCCGCGCGTTAAGCGCTGCTAAGTTTATAATCTCCTGGTATCTGCGCAGATGATTTGTGTTGTAAACTAGCCGTTACTCGCGGATTTGTCCACGTATCACTAACAAGTTATACGGTACTACGTCTCAATTGGACATATCAATACCTCTGTTTTTATAAAGATACAAGATTTATTAAAAGTCACAGTCTGCCATATAATGTGCCTAAAATGACATTTTTGACAGAAATTATGTGTCACGTATGTATTGGGGTCAAACCACATGGACACGCGCTAAAACACTGCGTTTCCTGGCAGATGGGTAACAATAGGGTAATAGTGCCTGTTGTGTCACTTAGGGTGGGTTGCACCAATATGCCTGTTCGTAAAAATCTGATTGTACGACAAGTTTGTGTGGGTTGGAGACATATTCAACGTTGTTCGGTCTGTAATCGTAAGATGGTGCAAACTGCCATTCATTTGTTATTTGACTCAATCAAAAGTCAAATTAAAACTCTGTCACAGACGCCATGACATGGGAATGTCAAACGCGAAGTTGACTTACTTAAGATCCTATGTCCCCAAGATGGGGCAGAGGGCGTCCACAGTGACTCTCCATGTAGATCGATCTTGAGCTTCTCGCTTCATTTCGCTCCAAGACTTCCCGATCTTCTTCGCCTCGTCCAGCACCGTACGCCGCCAGGTTTGTTTGGGACGGCCACGCTTTCTCTTTCCTAGGGGGTTCCAGTCTAAGGCCTGTTTAGGTATATGGTCGGGCCCCCTCCGGAGTGTGTGTCCAATCCAGTTCCACTTACGGCGCTTGATCTGCTGGTAAACGCGAAGTTGAACTCTATAGAAATGCATGTAGTTTGATATTGCATTGGACGCCGTGATGGGTATAGGTATGCGTCGTTGGGTCATAAAGCTGTCAAAGTCACAAACGCTTGAAAAAACAAAAGTTCCTCCTGTGGTCAATAGATAACGGCCTATGTAGTAAGACTAGTAAGTTATGCTTTTATCACATGCATATACAGGGTGTCCCAGAAGTCGACGTCGTCCCTTCGAAGTCTGATAGACCAGCTGATGACTCACCAGAATAACGTAACATGACCTTAGTAAAAAATCTTTAGTTTTCGAGATATTTGAGAATTTTACTATTTTGAAAGCTACGTAAAATGAGCAATTTTCAAGTAACTACCCGGGTTAGTGTGGTGTACATCTCGAAAACTAAATATTTTTTACTAAGGTCATCATCATCATCATCATCAGCCTATCTACGTCCCACTGCTGGGCACAGGCCTCCTCTCATAGATGAGAGGGATTGGGCAGTAGTCAGTAGTTTACTAAGGTCATGATACATTATTCTGGTGAGTCATGAGGTGGTCTATCAGCCTTCGAAGGGACGGCGTCGACGTCTGGGACATCCTGTATATGGTAAAGGAGACATTTTTTATGCGGGTTACCAGACCAATCCAATATTAAGCTTTGTAGCCCTTAACTTTTGAAATGTCCACAGTAAAACGCGAACATAAATCTGTTTATGACCCCTTAGCCTAACATATACATCGTTAGAGGAGTAAGGTTTCGCAGTTACAATATTACAAATCTTATCTTATCTTATATCTTCAAACGAGCAGTTCTTGTATTTATTATTTCGGGGATCTTGGAAACGGCTTTAACGATTTTGATGAAATTTGGTGTGTGGGGGTTTTCGGGGGTGAGCAATCGATCTAGATAGGTCTCATGCATGGGAAAACGCTGAGCAAAGCTCGGTCGCCCAGATATTATAAGTTAAAATCGGTCAATCTAACCTGCGCTATATAAAGGAGTGTGGGCGTCCTATATGTTTACTGTTCAACTTATTACTGTGCCATAAGGTTCAAAATCGTAAATATGTTATAGATACATCGATTATAGTGACTTGGAGCGCCCTGTTGCGCACACCAGGTAATTAGTAGCCATAAAAATAATTTCTAACTCAATACTGATGTTAATTCTTCGTAGAACTTTAATTGGGCAAAGCTGTTAATGTTAAATTGACGTTATATGGGTTTGGGAACTTGTAATCCATAGATATAGTATGTACAAGTAGTTATAGATGCGCATGCGCCACCCAGCGACCGGGGGTGTGCCTGTGCCTATAACACGACCATGATATTGAAAAAAAAAATTGCCACCGACGTGGTATTAAAAAAAAACCTATAATGGTATATAAAAAAAATAGTTTTGATTTACTTTTTAATAGACATCGTATGTTACCAATATCCATCACCAAACGCAGCGTACGTAAACTAACATGTGTGTGTATGTGTAGCCACGTGCACGCCAGATGTCCGTACTCCAAACTTTTTGCACCCTGTATACTGTGAGAACTCCACTGCAAACTTAGCTTTACCATCCAATCGCCCCCTACGCGTACAAATTACCACACGACATGCTCAAAGCGACGGCAAATGTAAATTGCTAATCAGTGATCGGCGACAAAGATACGTTTGCAGTTGATCTCGTATGTTGTGGAGGATTTTTGGTAGTAGCGTGTTTTAATTAACGGGAAATGTAAGTTGGTTGATTCAGTTTAAATGAATTCGACCTTGTGGTGGGGTGTCAGGGTGGATTTTTCTGTTTTGTGTTAATATAGCGGATTTTGAGAAAATAAATAGTATTTAACATGTTTTAGGTGAAATATGTTTGGTATTTGAAATCGTATAACACGGCCAGCGTCTGACAACAACAGCTCATCTAACACTGCTAGGTGACAAGAAAATGAGGCTGGAGCACCGTCTTATTGACCCAGCAATGTATTTCGAATTTTCGTCGGCTATTACCGAAATGGAATATGACTCTCCTCAGCTAGGCTAGGCAGCTAGGTCAGAACACCTGTGCTTGTACCAATAAACCAATAGGTATGTTTTTGGTGAATAAACTAGGGTGACACCACCAGTAATGGACAAGGCCCAATGATGTACATTAACTCTTATGCAAAAGAAAATAAGTCATTCATTTTTTATAGAACCATCAATTTAAAACCGTATGATCTTTGAATAAGGGTTGAAGTGTCCATTATTGGTGCTTGTTCTTAAAGTGTCCATAATTGGTGGTGTCACCCTACATCAATTCAATCATTCAAAGCCTCTTTTTTATTATTCATTTATTTTTTATTTTAGATCATACGGTACTAACGCCGGTGAGAGCTTTTTAACCCCCGCAACCTTATTAGTAAACAGTCATACATATAAGGCAGGCCATTTCGCAACCTTTCCAAGCATTGCCCGATTCGAAACGTCGCAAGTCCACATCGGCCTCGCACGCCGCTCGTCCTTTTAAGTTACAGCCTGTCGGAGCCTATTAGAACTATACGGCTTTAATAGGGCATTCACATGTCGCCTTGTAATTGGACTAAAGCGTGATTGGCCCCATTTTGTATGTATAAATGACAGGTCAAATAAGCTTCCTAGGACACCGTTATAGGACCAGTATAGGACTATATTTGGGAATTGATGCTAATGTTACAAATCTATGCTTTAATACACACAAGGAAAAGTCTTTGTCTTTGTTTTTTTCGCTTCTCTTCGAGATGAGAGACATTTTTATGTTTTTGTTTATTTCCCAATAATATTGCAATATTGCATGCAATCGCCAATATTACACAACCATGGTACACAATAATAAAACTACTTTGTATCCCTTGCATTTCATTAAATTTTCAAATCGGCCTCTACGTGTTGGTACTCGATGGCACTTCGGTACCTCGGTAGTTCGGCTCCGCGCACGCCTCCCAAAGGTCCGGGACACCAATGTCCCGTGAACGGGAAAAACTACTTAAATATAACTAAACCATTAACAGTCTAATTAAACCTAAACCTATAAAAAGCAAATGATTTTATGACATTAGGGCGCAATAGTCCCGTTCTAGATAGTAACGTTGACAAAATGTCAAGATACGTGTCAATGAAACAGAAAATGGTCGTAGTAAGTATATGAGCGTTTATTAACTGGACCCTTAACTTTTGAATATCTCAGACCTTCCATTAACCAAGGCTAATATGACAGGATTGCCAGTTTACCGTTGAGTGTGTGAACCGACACAAAAAGCTGCGCCTGCGTTTCCGCGGCTAGTTTTAATTGCGCGCTCACAGGCGCCGGCGGAAGAGAACCATTACGGAAACTACGAAATAACACCACTATTTGAGAATATCGATCGATGGTTAAGGTAAAACGATTCAGTGCTCGGAACCGCCCGCGTGGTCGTGTCGGAGATTGTCCCTGGATTTTCCCCAGGCCACTCCAACCGCGCACTCCTATCGCTACCTGGGTTAAATCGTAATTTTTTGTACATAGTTAAGGACTTAATTGTGACTAAATTTCAATTGAGTCAAGTGTATAACGAAAATTAGTCATACACTTTATACAGGTAATTTTCGTTACACACATGACTCAATTAAAATTTAGTCATAATTAAGTCCTTAACTATGTACAAAAAATTACGATTTAACCCAGTAGTAGTAGTTCAGCTCCGATGGAAAGGCCCTATTGTCAGTGTTATTTTGACATTTCTAATTGGCCCTCAGTCCAAGGCCATTCATCAGTGATGTCACCAGCCATGATTAGCACAGGTGGCCAACAATTCGCCCCTGGTCGCATAGTTGCATGATTTCTGTCATGTCACTGATTACAGTAATCGCGAGCTTGATTACGCGACCTTGCTCCATAGATAATGACTTCGTAATGGTAATTGACTACTGTAGTGTGACGTTTTGACTAAATCATATATTAACAGCAGTGTTAGATTCTGTGAACCTCACTTCCCATGTAAGAGACACATTTATGTCTTCGGAACGACGCAAAACGAGATGCAACATACTTCGGGAATGGCGTTTTCTTACCAAATTTCGATATAGGTCTTGCACACTTCATGTTTTATTCATGCTTCCTCTTATGAGTATATGATACGAATCATGGATCTATTTTGTCTGGTCTTTCCTTACTGTTCACACATCTGGTTAGCGGCGTTTCAAAAACAGCGATTTTTTTCATTGCTCTCTTCAATTAAAAATATTTATCACATGGAACGTAGACCTTACAAAAAACGGCAAAAACAATCATGTCTGTTGTATGGGAGCCCCCTTAAATATTTATTTTATTCGGTTTTTAGTATTTGTTGCTATAGCGGCAACAGAAATACATCAACTGTGAAAATTTCAACTGTTTAACTATCACGGTTCATGAGATACAGCCTGGTGACAGATGGACTGACGGACGGACAGCGGAGTCTTAGTATTAGTGCCAGTTGCACCAACGTACGAACACAGACCGGTCATCGTCAAATATGGCGCCGGCAGCTGTCGTCCCATAGAAACTTGTCAAACTTTTCATACAATCAGATTTGACGAACACCGCTTACGATTACAGACGGTTTGGTGCAACCGACCCTAAGGGTCTCGTTTTACCCTTTGGGTACGGAACTCTAAAAACAGCTCACGATTTCCTCAAAATTGTCGAATTCGACACACTGAATTAAATGGTCACTAACAGGAACAATGACCCTACTATCTGTCTTGGGATTAAGAGTCTAAAGAAAATGCACGGTTTTAATGTTTACTTATTATCAGCATCATTAACTATGAACAGTATAAAGAAATAGGTAACCTCACTCGGCCGTATGACGTGAAAAAATATTCGTTTAAATTTAAACCTTGAGACGACGCAATAAGGTCTGCAATGCAACGATATCTTCCATACATGGCTTTGTATGCGGTAACGGGTTAATATTTTTTCAATTCTATACAAATATTCCATAATCGGTTGACACGTACAAATACATATTAAATCTAATATGTCTATGCATATAAATGTAATATCCATATCTGTTCACAAGTATGTACTTTAATACGTACACAATAAACTCGAAATCACATTGCTTACTTTAAAATTTTAAATGACTGAAATCTCAGAGAATGCTACGGCATTGCGTGTAAGGCTCAAAATCGTTTGTTGATTCTCAGAACTCTGGTATTAATTATGTGTACACACAATTTTCTCACAGACTTTATGAATATTGATCATCAATAAGTGGCTACTGAATTTTCAATATAGAAACAAATAGTTTCTTTAATGATTTGTACAAAGGGAATTCTTGCATTTTTACATACATTAAGTACGTTGGCTAACCATGAAGTGGTATTGGTTAAATTTTGATTATGGCAAGTTTGTCAATCTTTGGGATGAGCAGCAGGTACCATATGACCATATTTAAATGATAATCGGTCAGTTATCGTTAGTTAGTGGATCTTGGATTATTCGAGCCAATGTAAGGGAATACCAATGCTTTGCAACAATGGCCTAATACTTGTCATATAGTCTTCGGTGACATAATGTAGATGAGGTAACATTATAAATATTAGAATTATTATTTTGCTCTCGTTTAAAATAAGATTGGTTAAGAGTGTTAAGAGGCCTTACAAGTTTAAATTTTTTTTGATTTCAAATTGTGACAAAAGTATTGATAATACCAATAAAGAGATTATAGGATACGACGATATTAGTAAAGTTTTAGATAGTAACATTGCCCTTTTTTGATTTTATTGTGTGTAGTAGAATTTAAGCGGAAGAAAGCAGTTTTTGGCTCGGAAACTTTAGCTGATTTGGAGTGAAGTTTGAAACGAAATATCTTAATGAAAAATGCAAGAAATATATTTACAATGTATGTCATTAGGTCGCAATAGTCGTGGTCTAGATAGTAACATTGATAAAATTTCAAGAAACTTGTCAAATAAATAGAAAATGGCCTTAATAGATGAGCATTTTTTACCTTATAAGGACCCTTAAGACCGAACGGACAACATCAGGTTTTACAGTTTTTTTTATTCTTAAGTTTTTTTAAGTATTGCCACAAATCCATAATTCAGTTGACTGCGGTTGAATTTCACTAATAAGTTTTTTTTAATACTATAATTAATTTTACAATTATGTTATTATAAGTCTAAAATTTATCGATAGAGAAGATATAGCACATAGATACCACACTGATGGGTAAATTATTACCCTTTCAACCACATAAAAAGTATCATATTAAGTGATATGAAACATTAGACGTCTCCGTATGTTTAAAATACGGAGACAAATGATATCCCGTACCTTAACAGCGGGATATCTTGACGATTATTAAAAAAGTTTAAGAAAAACTTGAATAGACAGGGTTGCCAGTTATTTTAACCTATTTACCGCCACAATACATTCTGTAAGTTGCCTCACACGCCAAAGTGTTCGTAGTAAAAGACTGAAAATGAACCCTAGTAGGGTTCATTTCACAAGAATTTCTTGTGCATTATAAAACATACCAATTTCAATAATTTGCCATTGACTTTCAGGGCCATTAAAAACATTTAAAAGTATTTTCTGATAATTTGGGTGGTCTTGGAGAAGAAGCTCCAAATGTTTGGCTGTAAGACTTGTGTGATAGACGACTTACCTGAAGTCTGTCAGTATAAAAAATAGACCGGCCCCTATTTCACCGTGTCGACAATTGTCAGTTTGTCAGTGACATATATCGAGTGACAATTGTCAAGCGGCAGGTGACATGTGATAATTTTGAAAATTAATTTATATAGAAACGCATATAAACATCATAAACATGACAGGTATTTTGTTACAATTGTAGTGTAAAATATTTTTTCCCAATCGACATATTTGTAGAATTGTCGGTAAACAATACAAAGCCTGAAGCTTTAATCGCATGTCAATATTTACCGACAAATCTACAAATAATCGACTAGGAAAAATGATTTCTGTTTCACAACATAATTGTCATACAAACAATTGTAACAAAATGCCTGTCATGTTTATATGCGTTTCTATAGAAATTAATTCTTAAAGTTGTCACATGTCACCTGTCGCTTGACAATTGTCGACGTGGTGAAATAGGGGCCAAACTGAAAGTCGCGTGCCTTGTTTGATTACATTTACGGGCGGACTACCGCCGAGATAAGACGAGTACCTACACAACCCCGAGGTGTAATGAATGAAAATCGCATGCAACTTATTGCACAGTGCAAATGGCCCTTATAACTCGGCTATAGTGTCTCATTTGTCCGCTAGTGAAACCTCTAAACCCTGTCAAAAGGTTCTTCACTCCACATCATCATGTTTTATTAGACCATTACGAGACTAAGTTTCAAAAGTATTGTTCGATGCGCGGACAAATTCGTCGATACATCAATGGACAATACAGGTATTGTTACACTCGCATGTATGTAAATAATGTGTGAGAACGTATGTCAATGGCTTGATGTGAATAAAAAGTTAAACATACTGTCGAAATGTTTGGACTACGTACTCGTAGACGGGCCATACACAATTATAAGTTCGGTAATAATAATACGCATAAAAGGGCGATCCGGTCGATAAATCTATTTATTAAAGATGTTAATTACATATTACGTAAGCCGTTAATTTTTGACAAGGATGGGAAAAACGACTTTAGTTTTTCAGTTAAGTACAGTCAGCGTCATATAGTATGTAACAGCCAAAGTGGCCAAATAGTTTGGTACACCGTACACCATACACAATATATAGGAGTGACAACTACATTCGCTGACGCTTACTGTACGGCCCAGCCAGACTTAGGCTGGGTTGCACCAAACCGTCTGTAATCGTAAGCGGTGTTCGTCAAATCTGATTGTATGGAAAGTTTGACAAGTTTCTATGGGATGACAGCTGCCGGCGCCATATTTGACGATGACCGGTCTGTGTTCGTACGTTGGTGCAACTGGCACTAAGTGATGTCTATGTTTTGGCTTTGAATCTTACAGACTGCAGCCATAATAACACCTTGTGTTTTAGGTATGTTATTTATTTATAATTATTAGGTATGTTATGTTAAATACCTGGAGGGTTATGTTATGTTGAGAGTGAGGGAATCCTTCACACATTTGACAAGGCTGTAAAATTGACATTACCTGACTTGACATAAAAATAACATTGAGCAAGGATAACTACCTCTAGTATAATTTTTTTCGAAACAAAATACAAACGAACGCATATATGCGTTCAAGATTAATTTATATGGCAAAAAATTGTTTCCATCTAAGGCGACCAGAGGCGCTGCTCGCGTTGCTTTACAAAATGAGACTAAACGCAAACGTGTTCGTTTGTGTTTTATTTCGAAAAAACTTAGGCGACTTCCTGATTTGTCGGTGCGGAGGCAGTACGATATGAGAAAATTGACAAATGTCAGTGTCAGCTGTCAGTCGACTCAGTACCATTTTTTACTGCGCCCCTACATTTAAATGAGCGCTTCCTGACTGGCGCGGGATGCGCGGTAGCGGGACGATGCGAAGGCGGTACTGCTCCGCTTCTGCGCATGATATTTACTACTGCGCAAACGTAATACTGACAGTATTATGTCAAGTGAGAATCTTTGCCACGTCAGTAAGTTTACGTCAAAGAAGAAAATGTCACATATCGATCCCGCCTGCCAAGTCAGGGAGTCCTTAGACTAGAGGAAAGGAAGCGTTTGCGCAAGATCTGTCTCACATATTTCATAATAATGGCACTGGTCATTGACCCCTAGGGACCCAAAGCTGTCAACCTCAATAGTCACGTCATTTACCATAATGAAACAGTTCCTTTCCGTTAATGACGCTAAAAATGATGGATTTGTATGGAGACTCATTAGGAAAGTCGATGCCTTTGTGGAGTTACGAGATAGTAGCGGACATGCTGACAGCTTTTCAACACATTCATCCATCAAAATTACATATATTTGTCCGAGCTTCCATCACGAAGTCGGAATGCCAAAAATGTGCAGGTGTAGTGCTTAATGTTTTGCCATCGTATTTTGTCGGATATGTTCGTATTTATCTTCTACCAATTAGCTTCATTCAGTGCTACAGTATACTTCGTTTCAGATTAGATGACGAAAAGTTCTCATACTATTCTATAAGAAATTTTCGTCATATAATCTGGAACGAAGTATAAACTATAGTACTTTTATCTCACGAGCGCGGATTGGCCATAGTTGTAGTAGTGACGCATACGCACACATAGACAACGTGAACTCATAGCTAGGAGCTATGAGTGGTGTATTCGGCGGTGCGCGATAGTCAGAGTTAGGTTGAAACGTAATGTTAGCTGAACTACGATGTAGATTGTAGATATAGAAATGAGTTGCAGCTAACTTGTATTAATATAATTATTAATTCTTGAGAAAATACAATAAATTAAATAGCCTTTATTTGACAGGCGTTCGTCTTCTAGTTTTGAATAATCTCTTCTCGACATGCGCGCTGCGCGCCGTAGTGCTGTGCCCACAACCCAGTGATGTTTAGACATGGGGAAAAACGTTACTTTTCGATCACCGTTATTGTTATTCCCGTTCCAAAAAAATCACATTGAAAAATCACCGTGACTTTGTCACTTTGTCACGACATTTGCGTGTCGATCGTTCCTGGCAGTTACTGATATTTTTGTAACAACTGATGTTACTCTGTGACAGCGCCACGTATCACAGTCACAGTTAGTAACAGCGGTCACGAGGCACGACGCGACGCGTCGCTTACACACTGTTCCAGTGATATCGTCGCTAAGTAACAACGTTATTTTGTAACGTTGTTACTTCGTGACAAGTCACACTGTTACTTTTTAACGGCGGATCACCGTGATTTTTTCATCGTGAAGTTATTTATCACCCACCTCTAGTGATGTTCTCCAATCGGTAACACGTAATAAGTTCTCAGTCATTAACTTTTTGTCCAAGCTCTCTCCGTATTCCATTCCGTATTACACTCGATCATATCCCCATTTCAGTTTAACAGTACTTTTTATGCGCAGATGCAAGTTGAGAGAGAAATATGTATGTAGTGTGAGCCATGGTGGTGTGTGTGTTGTCTATGTGTGCGTCAGCGTAGTAGCTATGAGTTCACGTTGTCTATGTGTTCGTATGTGTCACAACTACAACAATGGTCAACCCGCGCTCGTGAGATAAAAGTATTGTAACTTGTGATGATAGGACCATCGCCAACACAGTTGTCTGACCATTCTTGCGCTTTAGCCGTATCGTAATAAGGGTCACAAATGGTGAGTTAACTGTGTCGGCGTTTGTACAGTGTATATTTTGCGCCTTACACCTTTTGTAATAAGGCGAATAATGTCCACATATCTTTGATGTCTTCTGTACTACATTCAATCCGGTTTACAAACAGCTAGCAGCCGGATGCAGCGATCTATTTCCCCCATTCGGTCCCCTGGGTGGCCATTCATAAGCCTCACCCACCTCGTATACCCTAACCAGTATAATAATGAACATTTAGAACTAATTGGTCGTAGGTCACGGGTCAGGTTAGGCTGGAGGTGGGTGCGTATGAGTGGAAAGTGGATTGTGAATGGTGCTAGTGAGTTAGGCGGTCACTGTTCGAGTAACCGTGCTATCACGGTTTTGTTTTCAAAGGGGTGGGCAGAGAGGTACAACTGTACACAAGGCCACAGTCCCACAGAATAGTATAATAGTATTACATACAGAACGGACACGAACCCCCCGCACCGAGGTCAGTTACCTCGTTCCTGAGAGACCCGCCTTGTGCCGATCGGGTGCTGTCGCGCCTCGCGATTCGTCCGCGCCACGCGCTACGCACTCGCGCAAACAATTGACGCGTGTACCAACAGCACACGCACGCATACTTACCCACAGCGCTTACGTTCCTTCGCGTGTTACCCCTGGACAAGGCTGATGTGATTGTCTATCTTTACAGGGTTGTTTTCACAAACCGACTCGTCGTCACCTGTCACCTCACCCTTCATCTGTTGTCTTCAACTGTCAAAAAGCGAAAAATTACATTTGACAGTTTCAGATTCTGTGAATTGTATACCTGCGGGGTAATCACGTAACGCGACTTCCTGACTTGGCGGGGCGGGATCGATATGTGACATTTTCTTCTTTGACGTAAACTTACTGACGTCGCAAAGATTCTCGCTTGACATAATACTGTCAGTATTACGTTTGCGCAGTAGTAATATCATGCGCAGAAGCGGAGCAGTATCGCCTTCGCATCGTCCCGCTATCGCGCATCCCGCGCCAGTCAGGACACTCATTTAAATGTAGGGGCGCAGTAAAAAAAAGTAACGAGTCGACTGACAGCTGACACTGACATTTGACACTTTTCTCATATCGTACCGCCCCCGCACCGACAAATCAGGACGTCGCCTAACGATATGTACTACCGTTGATATGTATTTAATGCATATTTAATGTCAGTTTTAGTATGGGATTTGACATTGAAATCTATCGTACTAACGGTCGAAAACGTCACATTCATACAACATGAACTTGTGACTGACTTCTTTATTTAATGCTTCCTGAAAGATTTTCTTAATATAACATTCGTTGTGTGAAAATACCGACAAGAAGATTCACATAAAACGATTCGAATCTGAGAATTCTCATGATTATTCATACACGAGTTTTTTCCCGCGACTTCGTGCGCGTGGAACTCGTTTATCGCGAAAGAATTTAATTGCTTCTTTTTTTTATCAGGCGCATATGTTTAAGGAATAATATATTTGTATGGATATGTATTGGCCCGGTACTGTACTTTTGTCAATTATGGAATCTAGTCACAAAGTAGCAACGTAGGTACAGAGACTTACGTTAACACGAGGTGAGTAGTCGCAAGGGTGGTCACCCCACTGGAACTTAACGGCCGAGTAACCACTAGTAAATAATACGTGCCGTGCCGGCTGCCACTCAAGGAATTCATCGGTAATGTCCCAGTGTCCTTGAGGTCTAAGGCTGGGTTGCACCAAACCGTCTGTGATCGTAAGCGGTGTTCGTCAAATCTGATTGTATGGAAAGTTTGACAAGTTTCTATGGGATGACAGCTGCCGGCGCCATATTTGACGATGACCGGTCGGACGTTGGTGCAACTGGCACTAAGACTTGCAATACGCAATGCGGTAGATTACTGATAGACAAATCAGAAACATTTTAACCAGTCACAGACCGAGATTACGCCACGTACAAAATGCTCGTTTTGTATGAAATTTCAAGCGAAATATGACTAATAACTTGATAACTTTATATGGTCGAAGTCTTGTAGAAGTTTACAGATTTTGAAATATTTAAAAGTGTGAAAATTTAAAACTAGACTCATTTTATTTTAACTGAGACAGCCGTTTACACTTTTAATTGAATGATACAGGTTATGTCATTAAAAAGTGTCCTTGTGGCGTATTTGCAGAATAAATGTTTAGATTTAAAACCTTGCCATAATTTCCGATTAAGATATGTAGAAATACTCTCTCCGATTACATGTCCCGTGCCCCAGTATTATGTGATAGCAAATCTCTTTAATTTGTAATAGTTATTTTACAATAATTGGCCATAGTTATGTCCTATTTCCGTTAGTTGATTGGATATCACCTATTAACTTAATTTTAAACTCTGTAGTGAAGGGAGTAGGCCTATTTTTCGTTGACTTAAACCCTTTTTTATATCGATAATGAACGCGTGTGGATCGTAAACTTAAAGCTCTTAACTGCCACGTTAATTGAGCTTTTAAGCTTTCTGTCTATTACGCTGTCCGATTAATTTGAATACAAATAATTAGTTAATTCAAGGAATAGGGATACATAGTTTTGTGTTCGGTGTTAAAGGCTCGACTGTCCCCAACATTTAAATATTATAAAAATACTCATCTCACACCTCACACTAATGAATCAGTTACATACAGAATACAAAACAACAACATCTTACAGTACCTCTAGTCTTTAGTATAAGTTTGTTCGAATGAAAACACAAACGAACACGTTTGCGACAGCCACACAGAGAGCGGGAGGGCGGTAGCGGCGCGGGAGCGGGCGGTAGCGGGACGTGAGCGGGACGGGAGCGGGTGGTAGCGGCGCGGGAGCGGGCGGGAGCGCCTACCTATCCCGCGCCGCTACCGCCCGCTCCCGTCCCGCTCCCGCGCCGCTACCGCCCTCCCGCTCTCTGTGTGGCTTAAGTTTTAGTCTTAACTTACGTGAGAAAAAAAAATTATGGTGATAATGACAATAAAATCACTAATGGTTCGCACTATTAAAACACTAATTTTATTAAACATACAGCCCGTTTTTAAACCCGCCGTTTTTTCGCAATAATACTGAAATAAAAAAGGCATTGTGCAATTAAAATTCCTAGCAAATCGCACGAAACACTTTGTACGAGTATGTCAATATTGCCGTGTGAAATCTTTGATAACCGCTAATTACGAACCGTCATAATATTCATGCGGTCTAGAAATGCGATTTGAAACCTTAATATCCAGACATAGGTCCATCATAGGTCATAAGTCGTATACTTATTCATGGACGTACGAAATTGGATCTCGGTGGCATTGTATAGACGTCTGACACGCGATGATCGGTCCACGTCAACGATGGTAAATTTTTACACTTTATATATATTAGGCGAAAAATGTATACATATAGATAGATATAATAAATAGACGTAATACATTTATAATGCATACTGCTAAGGTTTGGAATTCCCTGCCGGCGTCTATATTTCCAATTTCATATTACCTCCAGGTTCCAGCAGGCATCTTCTGGGTGAGCTCGCTTCACTGTCAGCCAAATCTTTGCCCCCTACCTAGATGCTGGCCAAGATCAATCCCATATTTAATAATAATAAAAAACCGAAAGGACTGCTAGCTTCCTACTTCCTAGGCAGAGTCAACTGGAGGAACTAGGCTAAAGAAGTCGTCAGTTTAGTTTGAATCCTGGAGAAGAACATAGAATTAGTCATTAAATCATACCCTATGGTTGGGTAAAATGGGTGTTCGATCTACTAAATGGGTGTTACTGCCTCCGTTCTATGCGTATGTGAGTCATAAACACTTGAAAGAATAAAAGTGGTCCTTCCTGTGGGCAATAGTTAATGGCTTACGTGCATGTAAGTTATGCTTTTATCACGGAGATTCGAAGAACTATTATATAATCTGTGACGGAGGCATTGTTATTGGTGACATTGTGTGGTTGTTGTTGTTGGAGAAATTCTATAATTCTTCCTTTACTTTCCAAGCTGTTCGGCTCTGGAATTCTTTATCTACTGATTTGAGGCGTGCTAAATCTCTTGCTGTCTTCAAAAAACAGCTTAAAGATCACTATTTGTCTCTCCCATGACACATTTAGACTCGACTCCTTTAGACTTTGTGGCTGACTGTATATGTGTATATGTTTATGTATGTTTATCTTTATATATTGTATTTATGTATGTATATTATTCTTAATTTAGTTGAATTGTTGTAATTATTAAGAGGTTTCATATATTATCTCTGCACCACCTACTATCAATCGTTATGATTAGACTTAATTTCCGCTACCCTAAGGTTGTCTGGAAGAAATCGCTCTTTAGCGCTAAGACCGCCCGTTGTTTGCCTCTACTTACTGTGATTGTACTGTATCCTTTAATTGAGGTGTGCAATAAAGGGTATTTGTATTGTATTGTATTGTTTAAAAAAGCGTAAGCTTTGTTACCCTTAACTTTTGATATGTCCACAGGAAAGACGCGAACCTAATTTTTTTGTAATTTAGTCGTGGGCAGAAACTAGTTTTATTTCTTCATACTGGTGAAAGAATACCTTTACCAATACCAAGATAATACACTACGTATAATAGGAAAGGAACGGATGAGACATGTGAGACCAGTTTTTTCTCGAAGCGGTATTTGACCGGATCCAATATGTTTACTAATAGTAATTTTGCTTATCGTCGATCCGTTTTCTTAGTAAGATTAACTTTTTGCATACTGTTGTGCTCTTCGGACAAAGTTGTATTTTAAAGGCTGGCGTCCACTAGGCTCGCCGAGCCGAGTCGAATCGAATCGAAAATAATTCGCCTCCATACATTAACTATGAAAGTGCGTCGATTGACGCAGAGCCGAATCGAATCGACCGAATGGACGCCAGCCTTTAATGAACTCTGTTTTTCTTTATATTGAAATGTATGATAGTCTGTAAGGTATTGTATCAATACGGGCCTTGTTGTTTTATGCAAATCTCCTGTAAAAACAGGAGAACTGGCAACACTGTTTGTAATGTCCTATTTGTAAGTGTTTTGATTGTCACGAATAAATGTTTCTTTTCTTTTCTTTTCTTTTCAAATAAATAAATAAAGACATAATATATGCAATAAAGATTATGATATGGGTTGGATCATCATCATCATCTTCCTAGCGTTATCCCAGTACATTTGCATCCTGAAGGATGCCTGGGGTCCGCTACCTAATCCCAAGATTTGGCGTAGGCACTAGTTTTTACGGAAGCGACTGCCATCTGACCTTCCAACCCCGAGGGGAAACTAGACCTTATTGGGATTAGGTTTTGTCAAGTGAGTGGGCAACTTGACTGTTAGAAGTTCTCAAGCCGCCCGAAGGTCTCCAACTTGGCTTAACGACTGCTGCCATAGGCAGCAACCGGGATCAACGGCTTAACGTGCCTTCCAAAGCACGGAAGCGAAAGCGGTCACCCATCCAAGTCCTGACTGTTGCCCAAGTTGCTTAATCTTCGATACCCCAAGCGGTACGCAGGCGCCGCTGGGCCACGAGCGCTCCTTGTCTGGGTTGGACCATACCCTTGGAAAATTGGAGGGAATCAGATCGCGAGGCAGGTCACCTATGCGCTGGACTGACCAAATGAAATCTGCTGTAGGAACGTAACTATCTGACTGCGCCAGGTGGCGGGAGATCGTGCAGAGAGTTGTGTCTGCCTCTACCACCATCGTGAATGCCTCGAGTGACCACGACCGCTCTGTCAAGAGCGTAACCACTTGGAAGAAGAATACCCTTGTCAATTAGTATCCCGCAACTGTATCTCCGGTACTATAAATCCATGCAATAAAAACATAACTTACATGCACATAAGACGTTTACTATTGACCACTGTATGGACAACTTTTGTTTTTATCAACTGACAATGACCCAAAAGAGAACTTACAAACATAGAAAATATCGACAGCAGGAGAGAAACATTTGTCTGTATGCCCATGTAAACATCAAAAACCGGCCAAGTGCGAGTCGGACTCGCGCACGAAGGGTTCCGTACCATTATCTATAAAAAACGGCAAAAAATCATGTCTGTTGTATGGGAGCCCCCTTAAATATTTATTTTATCCTGTTTTTTAGTATTTGTTGTTATAGCGGCAACAGAAATACATCATCTGTGAAAATTTCAACTGTCTAACTATCACGGTTCATGAGATACAGCCTGGTGACAGAGGGACGGACGGACAGCGGAGTCTTAGTAATAGGGTCCCGTTTTACCCTTTGAACTACATATTACAATTCTGATATACATAATTTTAATACTAGAAATAAAAATAAAATTGCCACTAAAAAATTTCGTGTCCGTAAAGTATACAAATCTTTTGTAGGTCAATGTGTCCGTTTTTATAATAAGTTACCTGATGAAGTTTTGAATTTACCTTTTCCAGCTCTTAAAAAGTACTTGAAAAAATCATTGATGTCGAAGGCTTATTACAAGGTTGAGGACTATCTAACAGACAGAAAAGCATGGCCCAAACCAGATACTTAAATAGAGTAAAGATTCATATATTGTGTATTTTTTAATTTTATCTAGTTGACGCAGTTCTTGCAAGAAAACATATCAAAAGATTTATAACTAAATTTATAGTCTAAAGGATTCAATTTTTTTTTTCCTAAATAGAATTTGATAATGCATACAAATAAAATTCCTAAATAGAATTTGATAATATATACAGTTTCGAAATGTTTTCTTGCAGAATTACACACTGTACATAACTGGTTTTTTTCCTCATTTTATTCTTTGTTTTTGTGTTGCTTTATATAGATACTTAGATTTCTTGATCTTAAGTAGGTTAAGTATTATCATTTATCATTGTAATAAGCATATTTTTGTGAGAAAATGGCTGACTGTCGAGTTTCTTTCGGCGTTTCTTCTCGGCAGTGGCCTCTGTGAAACGCTAGTAGGGTTTGACTTGTAAAAGTGCCATTGCGGCCTACTTACAGAATAAAGTTCATTTTATTCATTTTTTATTTTTTATTCATTTTTATTCGAACCCTAAAAACAAGTAGAATTGATTACAGTTGCATCAAACGCGCACTTTTATGCAAACGCATATAAAATGACGCACGCCTCATATCAACGCTGTCGAGCGTTACAATAATGTCAATCTGACCGGAAGGCGATAGTGACCGTGGGAACGGGCTGCGGCAAAAATAACGTTTTCGCCTAGCCTACGACGCCGCTTCCGCAATGATAAGCGAGCCAGTGGACGGCTGACCTTTGATCGTGCGCAGTTATTATGTGTTTGGGGGTCATGTTGTGTTGGTGGTTGATTTGTAAAAGGTTCTGTTGTGATTTGTGATGTCATAGCTTGCGTAAATACTAGTACGTGGACCGTCCTGGGTTAATCTATCCGAAATAGACGCGATCGAGACGCTTCAACAGCGATGGCCATAAGGTGGGTAATGACGAGCCTGACGTAGTACCCACAAGCATACCTCCTCTGAGGTACAGTTGACTACAAAGAGATGTAATGCGCGGGTTAGACGACTTCCTGACTTGGCGGGGCGGGATCGGTATGTGACATTTTCTTCTTTGACGTAAACTTACTGACGTCGCAAAGATTCTCACTTGACATAATACTGTCAGTATTACGTTTGCGCAGTAGTAATATCATGAACAGAAGCGGAGCAGTACCGCCTTCGCATCCCGCGCCAGTCATGAAGCACTCATTTAAATATAGGGGCGCAGTAAAAAATGAAACCGAGTCGACTGACAGCTGACACTGACATTTGACACTTTTTTCATATCGTACTGCCTCCGCACCGACAAATCAGGAAGTCGCCTTAGACTAACAAGAACTTGCCTGCAATTTTCTGTGAATTTCCATTACATTGCGGCCTTTGATCGTATTCATCTTAACTCGGTAGCCCACAGTTGGCCTTAATACATTTCTAATCCTTGTGTCAATGTCTTAGAGCCGATCAGCGCTCATTCTTAACCATTATATATTAAAAAATAATAATAATAACAGGACATAGGATAAATAAGTTGTAGCGTGTAAATTTCCAACTATTCGCGAGTTTGTTGATAATGCATTTTTTTTACTGGTGTGATGTTTCCCTGCGTAATTTGCTGGTTCGCTTCTTCATTACAAGGAAAATTGTACATGCCTACACCCTTATCGCATTGTTTACATATGTCAAAATTCAGATTCCCACGATCCCGAACTCGTGTTATTATTTGCCTTGATAACTCGACGAGATAAATAGTTTCGAAATATTTAAAGTGAATTTTATTCGGCACTTTAAACTTGTCAATATTGAATTAATTCTTGTAATCGTGACATGTAGAATTGCGATTGGGAAAGGTAATATTGACATGGCACCGGTAAAGGGAAGGGTATTTAAAATTCATGAATATTAGGTACTTAAATTTAGTATAGGTGAAAAACTTAATTCTAAGTAAACCTCTTGCGTGTAATTGTGGACTTTGTGTTTGTTTTTTTGGGTTGCAAATTTTAAATGTAACATCTATTCGAATAGGTCACAACTACGTACAGTCAGCAGCAATGGTTGCTACGCGGGCGAGGTGCTCAAAATGATCTTCACACATCTTTATTATAAGAGAATAAGAGCGATTGTAGATAATTTTGATCACCTCAACCGCGTAGCAACCATTGCTGCTGACTGTACGAGAGGGGACTTATGTTGTTTACAGGTCCCGGCTATAAATGTGTACTACTAATCCAAGAGTGATCTATCATTTTCAATCCTACCTCAAATATTTCTTAAACCTTAAGTCCAAAAGTGATAGTTCATTCTCTTTTAAACCTATTTACGAGTATGTCTATAGGCCGGGCCCAATAAGCGATAGGAGTGCGCGTTTGGAGAGTGGCCTGGGAAAAATCCAGGGGAAACCTCCGACACGACCACGCGGGCGGTTAAAACACTGGAATACTCTAAGTTTGCGCTCTAGTGAGATTGGTTGAGCTGTTTCACCCGAATCTGAGGCTGGCTGTACACGAAACACGACCAATAAAATTATCAATGTACAGAACTGTACTGTGATTTCGGTTGTTTCATTGCCAAAAGTATGATAAATATTCGGGTACTTGTAATACTGTTTTTATAAAAGTGGGTATATCGTAAAATGTGCCCTGTCAGTTTGTTCTGTAATAAACGCCGTTCAGATAACTTGCTGGTTTTGCTGATCTCCTGTGTAAAGCGGGTATTACACTGTCCTGAATCAGGCATCCTAACTAGTGGAGGGGAGTTGAAGCATCTCGCTCTAACGTACCTATAGGTCGGAACCCTTCTAAGTGTCCTGAATTCAGGACAGTGTAATACCCGCTTAAGGCCCCCGATACCATAAGAACAAAGCTCAAAAATCTCACTACACTTGACTTACAATAAAATCTCAGGAAATGTAAAAAAACACCAAAGCGTCGAACGTAAACTGATTTTAAAAACATCGATCTTACATCGATACCTCGCATCCGCCCTCAATCGTCATATCCTGACCAGTTGGAATTGACCCCTCAATTCATAACGACCGTATGTACCCAGGGTTCAGAACACTGGTCGGCAGTTGGTAATCGTGAATGTTGGTTTCGGGTGGTCCCTGTGGTGACGGATCGATATCATCGGATACCAGATTGACGTATTGATTCTACATCCTTTGCAGGAGTTAATTGTTCTCACGTGTAAAATTGCGCTTGCACTTGCGACATTATTCGATCGAGAACTGGAAATTGTATGAAGGATTTGGGACACTTTTTTTTCTCCTATCAGGTTCGAAAGTGCTTTCGATTCTGAGTAGAAAAAACACGATTTTATCCAAATTAAAAAAAAGTCGAGTGTACAACTTACATACGTAAAATGGCCCAACTAAGTAATACAGTACAGTCTAGTATAAGTCTCTCTCTATATTAAGTTTTTTAAAACAAAACACAAACGAAAACGTTTGCGTTTAGTCTTAATAGTGCAAAATATAGTTACCGTCTAAGGCCACCAGAGGCGCTGCTCGCGTTGCCTTACAAAATGAGATTAAACGCAAAGGCGTTTGTGTTTCGTTTCGAAAAATGTTATACTATTGGTACTGCTGGCTCTGTGAGTGATATCCTTTTAAAAAGTTCATAATAGACCTTTACACCTAGTACTTAAGTAACTTATCGGTTGCACAATAAACTACAGCTCAAATTTGTAGGAATTATATCGCGTGCCATAGCTAATCGTCGTGCGAAAAAAGTTGCCATCACTCATCTTTTTGACACGTACCTTTCCATAACAAGTGCAAGACTGATCTCTGAAGACGGGCAGTTGCTATGGATATAGAGGTCAAATTTGGTTGGTTATGAATCGCGTTGCATCTACTTAGACATTGGGGTCAGTACTGCACGCCAGTAAGTAATTGACTTGAATTGACGTCAAAGACAGTATCTATCATCTGTGTAGTGTGCACGCAATACACGTATTTTGTGCAAATACTTTAAAACGTCTAAAACGCTCGCTTAGTATGAAGTTTGTAGATAGATTATGAAACCAGAGCGCATCCTTCGCTGGCCGGGCCACCTCGAGAGGATGGGGGAACATCGACCGATGAAGACCAGAGGGAAGCGAAACCTAAATATTCCTTGCCTGCAACTCACAATTTGTAGGTTTAGAAATGGTGGAGTTGCTGGGATAGAATTCCAGCGCTTCACACATCAGCCTTATTAGCATTTGTACGTGTTATATGTATGTTTGTTTGTTTGTCCGCAGGTTTCGTGTCGTGTTCGCCCTCGCCATGCAAGAACGGTGGCACATGCCTGTCCACACCACGAGGAGAATATTTCTGCAAGTAAGTACCTTAGTTTAACTTAATTACGTCCATTCGTTATTTAAGGCGTGACGATTATAACGCTGAATATCTCAAAGCATTGTCAGCATAAGCTTTTCAATTTGTCATTTAAAGGAACTGCGTAAAAACGAGCCTAGAATCGAATACATAGTCCAGTACTTTCTACATCAAATTGTTAGTCTGATCTTAATCAGGCGTTAGAGTACTTTTATCTCACAAGCGCGGGTGAGCCATGGTTGTGTGCCGAGCTATACCTGCACGTTGTCTATGTGTGCGTCAGCGTAGGAGCTATAAGTTCACGTTGTCTATGTGTTTGTATGTGTCACAAGTACAACTATACCCAACCCGCCCTCGTGAGATAAAAGCACTATAGGTACGTATAGTTACGAATCAGTTCCCTGGATAATCTATCTTACCTCATCTGCCCTTCACAAATGCCTTGATGTGAAATGACTTCACAGATGATGTATTTCTGTTGCCGTTATAACAACAAATACTAAAAAACAGAATAGAATAAATATTTAAGGGGGCTCCCATTCAACAAACATGATTTTTTTTACCATTTTTATAGATAATGGTACGGAACCCTTCGTGCGCGAGTCCAACTCGCACTTGGCCGGTTTTATTACTTGTTCTAGCCATTGTTTTTAATACATGAGTACGTTACATTACAAGTTTCTAGAGTGTACATTACGTAACGGTTCTACAGACTTTTTGTCTGACATGCAAACTGACAATGACAACGTGGCCTTAGACAGACAACAAAGTATAGGGTTCTTTGGGTAATTAACTCTAAACGCGAGGAAGAATCGATCGATACGAAACGGCTACCGATGGCGGTTACTAGACGTGCGTGTGAGTCGCCCCTTGAACAGTATGCGCGCGCAGCCCTCGGACAGTGCGCACTGCACATGAGCTCCGCCTCGCCTCATTACCCCGCGAATAAACACAATGTCGGTTGATAACCAAAACTCAATAGCAAAGAATGTAATTTTTAATGACATCCTAAATATTTTTATGCCTGTATGTAGGCGGGATACACTGCACAACGAAATGTATTCTGGCAAATAATTTAAATTGATTGATTGATTTGCATATTTGTCATTAATCTTAGAAACCTAGCTGAGATACGAGCAACTGTTGGTAGTTGATACTTAGTGAGTTTTAGTTGTCAACCGACGATAATATTTTTAAAGGAGCAATTATTGTACCCAAAGATTTATTTCGGGGATCTCGGAAACGCCTCTATAAACGATTTCGATGAAAATTTGGGACACTGGTTGTACCTGTGTAGTTATTAAATGTATAAAATAATAATATAAATAGGATATTTTTCACACATGTATGCACAAATGCACATGTTATTTGAAAAACTAAATTTAACTATACAAAACAAATCTTAGATTTACGACATAATTATTGTTTATTTATAGTCTAAGTTATACTCTCGACTAAAATGTATACTCTCTGAATTATACATATAAAATTATTAATTAAATTAAGGAAGTAAATAAATTATCTAGTGAGCAGTGTGCGATGACCTACACTTGTGTGTGTAAGCGCATCATACGAAACGCGCATGTGTGCGTATAGGACAGATGTTAGCTCCCTATCAAGTACTGTAGTGATGAGTTTTTTATTTCGGTATCGGTCATTATACCAAATTAAGTGTGCACTGTTTAAATACACTTAACTTGGAGGTTAGCGTTCAATAATGTGTGTTTATTATTCACAATGCTTAAAGTTATCATAATTAGACAGACTCGAAAGCTCGTCCGTTTAAATAAATGCTTGGCCTGAGATTGACTCCTCCCCGGCCACGGCAATAATGTACTGCATATTACCTGATGTGCAAATAAAGTAAAGCGAACGACTTTCGAATTTAGAACGTCACCTACGACCGTTACGTGAGATTCGTCACCTAAGCTTAATAAACATCATATAAATGCAGGTAATGCAGCCAAATGGAACAGATTCGCGATTTCTCACGGTGTTTCGACTTTGGGCCCTATAGCATACGCAAATAGTCTTGCGCAAGAGTTTCTGTGGTAGTGCTCCGTTTAAGTAAAATGATACAATACTATGTTCTTTATTGTTCACCAAAACAAAAATACAAACGAAACCAAGATTAAAATTAAACATGTATTAACATGTTTAATTTTAATCTTGCAATTTTTCTCTCGTGTCTAATGGTAGACAACAGGCGGTCTTGTTGCTAAAAAGCGATCTCTACCAGAAAACCTTTGGGTGTTGTCGGAGACACGAGAGAAAAATTTGACACGAGTAGGTGAAATAGTTACATAAACAGCACACTTACATAAATAGTTGCTTAGATATATAAACCTACAAATACAGTACCTATCGAGGTAACGAAGTACTAGGCTTGGTAGACATTGTGTGGCAAATGCTGGAAAATACACAACTGTATTTATTTTGATGATTTTATTTATTTTTATTTGATGCGCGGTCGTACCTGATGAAGGACTCCAATTTTAGTCCGAAACATGTCGCAAATAGTGAATTCCAAGTGACTGTCAACCGCTGTTCTCTTATTAAGCGCTTATCTATATAGACTATTTTCTCTGTGCCAATTAACATAATTTCCAGTATAACACCACTTTGAAATCAGACTTTAATGAGCTGCACAAATGGTGTTAAAACTAATATCATCACTGTTTAGTGTTTGTTACAAATACCTTGTTTTGTTAAAGCTGCACTAAAGCTTGCGCAACTTGTCGCGAAGCGTAATGTCTTGCGAAATACTAATTTATAACTAAATCCAGAGTTTACCTGTTTAGGGCCATGTGAAAGTCGGACAGTATTTAATAAATTGTTGTTTAAGTTCTTAGTGCTGTTAAATGTTAGTATAGTACTATTATCTCACGAGCGCGGGTTGGACATTGTTGTAGTTGTGACACTGACACGTACCAACACATAGACAACGTCAACTCATGGCCGCTACGCTGACGCACACATAGACAGACGATAGACAGACGCACACATAAAAGAGCCATTGAGGCCTACTTGCTAGAATTATTATAAATGTTAGAATTTTAATTTTAGACAATGTGTATAGCTCAACACACAACCGTGGCTCACACGCGCTAGACATGGGGAAAAGCGTTACTTTTCGATCACCGTTATTGTTATTCCCGTTCCAAAAAAATCACATTGAAAAATCACCGTGACTTTGTCACTTCGGTTATTTCGTGTCACGACATTTGCGTGTCGATCGTTCCCGGCAGTTACTGATATTTTTGTAACAACTGATGTTACTCTGTGACAGCGCACCGCAGTCACAGTCACAGTTAGTAACAGCGGTCACGAGGCACGACGCGACGCGTCGCTTACACACTGTTCCAGTGATATCGTCGCTAAGTAACAACGTTATTTTGTAACGTTGTTACTTCGTGACAAGTCACACTGTTACTTTTTAACGGCGGATCACCGTGATTTTTTCATCGTGAACTTATTTATCACCCACCTCTAACCCGCGCTCGTGAGATAAAAATAGCTTTATTCTTTTGCAGCCATCAGATATATCTAAGCTTACTAGGCGCTTTACACATCTTATTATTTAAAAAAATTGAAAATTTGAAGAATGTAGGGCAGGATCGAACCTGCGACTTTCTGGCATACGCCGCCAATCTCTTCTATCTAGAATAAGCACCTAATAAGTTAATTTGTAGTTAGCGTTAGCAGTGTTACTGATATATACAAAATTAAAGTAGCCATGATTATAGAATATTTTTTTTTCTTTCTTTCGTTCTTCCTTTTTTGTTATGACTGCATGGTCAGACAGACGGACACACTTTTGCATTTATAATACACATTAGATTTCTTTTTAAACTTTGATAACGTATCTATTTATGTAAATGACTGTACAATGAAATGCTTCATAAGTGTACCACTCAAATCATACATATACACACTTAACATGGTTAGAACATTTCCCTACACGCTATCTAGAGACGAAAACGTCGTATAAGCGCTGTACTAACAGCCATTATACGACTTTATAGCGTAATAGGACGCTGTGGTCCATTTCGTGATGTAAGGTCGTGGGTTTTGTACACTTGTTCTTGGAAAACCGTTTTAGAACAGAATGTTATTGCTTTTTTACCGTATATTATATTAAAAGTAAGAGATTTTGCTTCTATACGTTTGGGTAAAATTTTGCCACGACGTTGATACTGCGAGATTGGGTACAGTTGAAATGATAGGATATATTCTCGTTATTTTTGAAATGAATTCTTATTCAATAACTATCTAATACAATGCATGCGACGCACTGTTTCTGTAGGGTATGATGTTGACTTATTTAATAGAAAAAGCCTTTGTTCTCGCATTGAGGCCCTTTTTTGTAGTGAGGAATAAAAGAGAGTGAGAGAAACTAGTGAGATACGTCGAGCAGCTTTAACTAAATCTGAGGTGTGAGTGGAATCGATCTACTCGGAGTTTTGTGGCTGGGTCACTTAGTCTAGGTAAGCTGAGAAGATTCCAGCAAGAAACTCAACTATTCTCGACCTGGGTGGGTTATGTTATATTTCCCGCGGTACTTGAACGAAGTCTGTCATAAAATTTTACAGACTAGGTATTGGATGTGAGCACGTGGCATGGCAGATGACATTGTCATCCAATCCCATGTGGGGTAGATGTGGAAGGGTGCCAACAAATTGTTGTCACCCCTCTGATACGGTGTGCGTGGCTAATTATGATTTAATCGATTAATTTTGTAAGTTTTGGCGGCCATATTGATTTTAATGCCTTATTTACTGTTAAGGTGGTTCGGTTTCCATACTAAACGTCTTTTGACATTCGCAGGCTAGTGGTGTGATATTTTAAGATACTTATGTAACAAACTTTCATAAATTGGCTTCCCATTTGCGCGAAATTCCCCCTTTTCTAGAATAAACTTTTATAAAGTAGAATAATTTGAGAAATTACTTTGTCACGTTAGTATCACCTTAGTGATATTTTGTTTAGCGTATTTTATTTATAATGTCCTGCCATGGTGTATTCCAGCATTTACAGTCAATCTATTTTATTATTTGGCTATTTTCATTTGTAATTTGTTAGTCATCTCTAACTTTTGTTACTTACGTTATTATTATTACCAATGGGCTGCATATAAAATATAGTCGGTCCCTACTTAGATTGTTTTGGCCCTATTATTATTTTGATAGGGTTGCAGGACGTGATTCCATTAGTATAAAGTATACTTGAAGTCAAGTTGGCTAAGTTACATCAAAGTAATTCATACAAAAAAATATTCTACTCTCGGAAACAATAAGGTTCAAAATTCAATAACATTTTTTTTTTAATTTCGGCCAGAAGAAAGAATTTCAAAGGTAACGCACTTATTCCTTATAGATACAGTACAGTCGCATAGACAAGTCTAACCTTTCTTATCATCTTTTTTATTTAAAAGTTCCTGTTCCGTACCTTATCGGCTGTCTGATTAGTTTCGTATGAAATATAATTTGCTCCCAGTGGCTCGATTCCACTAGCACATGATTGATGATGTTTAAACCGCCCACGTGGTCGTGTCGGAGATTTCCCCTGAATTTTACCCAGGCCATGCTCCAACCACGCACTCCTATCGCTTTATCGCAGTCAGATTAAAAAAAACCGTCTACATATATTTCACTTATTGCAGCTGAACGGAGATAGAAAATATGTTTCGATATTCGATCCTCGTGCAAGCCTCTATCTATTGGGGTCAAAATAAATAATAATAATACTGTTATTCCTTGTTCCCGTTTAGTGGTGCGGTATCGATTCCCGATCGAGTCGTGTTATCGACTGTTCCGTTCCTATAATCTGCCTCCATTACGAAATCGATTCTTTGATTGTTTTTAAAATCGTTTTGGATGCATTGAGTTATTGTAGGTCGTGTTTTGTTCACATTATTGTATGGGAACATTAAAGTCAATATGTACTGGGAAAGTGTGAAATCAAAATATACATAGGTATAGTATTTTAGTTTGAAATGCGAAATATTTGTTCGGATTTTAAACACAACAATCTTTTTATATTTAGTGCTCTAAAGTTTGGCCTCCTACGGGGCCAGTTACTTGTTAGTGATAATTCTCCCGCATCATCCTTGAGGGACGATGCGAGGACAGCCACAACAATCATTGTAACTGAAATGCGTACCTACTTTTCTTTTCATTGCATCGATTTTCACCAAATAAGTATAAGTAGGTACAGTCTATTCATCCTTATGTGTCCTACCATGTAAACAAACTCTTCTTTAAGACATTATTAATCGTCACCCTTTTCTCTAGGAGTACACTATAATCATCACTTAAGGCGATATATTGATTGAAAGAACGCGCGTCGCGTATGTTTTTCGTTCACGACAAAACGGTATGCAACCCTGTCCGGGAATGGCTTTTTTATAGAGCTGGGTCGTTGCGACTTTTAAGTGTAACGAAACGTAACAGCTTTTCATTATCTGGAAACAGTTTCACGAAACAGTTTCAAAAGTAACTAGTTTTTTTTCACTGCGGCGCCCGACAAAACGAAACGAACGAAAGAAATATTTATGAATGAATTTTCAAAATTAAGCCTTAACATCTTGCGAATAGAGCGCATTTTTGTCAATCATCAATACAAAACGTTTTTGGCACAAAGCGCGCCCACCCGAACAAAACTAAGTTTTGTTTCGTTTCGTCGTTTCGATCGCTACATCAATGAAAGTTATAGGTTATAGTTTGAGTTATGTCAGTTTTGCGTTTCGTTTCTATTTTCATGTAGTGTAGTTTCATTGTTGCGTTGCATTGCAGCTTTGGTGGTCGTTTTTATAAAAACTGTTTTTTGTTCTCATAAGAAGCTGTTATTCCGTTACTGTAAGCGAAAGCGTTTTACGAAACGCTTATTGAAAAAAACGCTCAGCTCTACTTTTTTAGACAAATCTCTTTAAATACGAGTATCTGACTGTGTGCAGGTCTATTAAATTTCCTCTTGTCAAAGTATTAATGAGGTAAAATACCATCATATTAACTTAATCGTGTCTTTTAATAATGCGTTGTTTTAGTAGGCTGAGTAAAAAAGGATAATATAGACTCAACTTTGGATTTCTTTTCTATCGAGAAAATTTGAAGCAATCATTTTTCGGCTATTGTCAGTACCACAATAATATAGTCAAGAATCATATATTTGAAAATCAATCCCTATTGTTTCCTCGTCTGGGCAGAACAGCGTTTCAAAGTTTCTTAATTTCTCGTTGTAACGCCTAAATGTTGTCACAAAGTATTATACTCGTAGTCCTAGATAAAAGTTTGATATTGATTAACGTCTTCATAAATAGTTTGTTTACATGATAAGGACACGTAACGATGAAGATACTGTATTATTTGCGTGAAATTTTAATATGAAATATTGGAACACTGACTACAGTAACACTTTATACACATCGTATTCTTACAAATAAACGCTTTTTTTTAGAAAGTGCTGTATAAGTGTCTTCGTCAGGACCTTTACTCAGCTACCATTAGACAAATGCGTTTATAATGCGGGGGAAGAAATGCATTAGTTTAATAAGCTACCTTGTTACACCGGCCGCCAAAAAAACGCCATTTTTAGGGTTCCGTGTTACTTGTGACTAATGTGGTGAGATTAAATAATGGCATGTTACTTTATTTATTACAAGGCGTGTTCCTCCTGACGCACACCTCCGAGGTGTAATCTATTTGTTGATTGTTGATATTTATTAATGTAACTTAATGATATCATTATAATTGTAAGGACATCTAAAATTGGCGAGAAAATATGATGCAAATTATATTTTCTCGCCAATCCAGTGTGACTGGACCCCTATGAACAGTACATTTCCAGTCCAGCCAGTTTTTCAGCATTATAATTAATTTAAAAACAGTCTTGTAAAATAAAGTTTTACTTTGTTCGTCAACGTCTTGAAATATATCGCTCTTGTTACACCTAATATACATTATTTATAATGTTTTTAGGTTGTCCAAAGCTCTCACGGAACCATGTAACGTGACACCCGACTCGCTCTTGGCCGTGGCATGTTTGACTTAGTTTCGAATGGTCCAGCAATGACCGCCACTTCCTTGCCGACGCTGGACGGAGCGTGAGAGCGCATCAAGTGCGGGTTACGTAACAGTAGATAAGTATTATAAGTAACGTATGAACAATACTTACTTGTGATTATGCGGTCGGCCGCCTTTTTTAACAGTCAAGGGCCGTAAGTACGAAATTCTGACCTTATCAGACAAAAGGTACATTGTCGGTTGTCGATAAGGAGGCTCGTGAGGCTCGCCTGTTACCGACCGAGAGTGCAAAACAACGTCTCTAAAGTATACGTAACATTTAAGATCTTATAGGAGTCACAAACGGCTATATTCCAAGATCTCCAAGTAAGAAATACAGAGGCTCTTGAGGCTCCCCTGTTGCCGACCGAGAGTGCAAAACAACGTCTCTAAAGTATACGTAACATTTAAGATCTTATAGGAGTCACAAACGGCTATATTCCAAGTAACAAATGCATTTGGGATGTGGCCATATTATAGTCATCAGACAGGATTTGGCTCGTCGCCGCGTTGGTGAGCACACGAGCCCGGAGCGACGACGAGCGGAATCCACTACCGTACACTGTCTTGCCTACTGTCATGGCGTCGTTACCGAACAACGTCTTTGAACACGTGGTTGGCGAAATCATCATAAATTTGATGGAAAGCCATTTTTTTTAAAGAAGTGAAGTGAAGTCATTAGACAGTAGACACGCGTGTACGGGAGTAGTGCGATAGCAATTGTCTGTTGAACTTTTCATTCTGGCAGCTGAAATTTAGATGGAATGTGTTACAGAATGTATGCGTCTCATACTTGTTGCTTGCTTATTAGTTTGTTTGTTGATTCGATCGGTATACACCATCGATAAAGCTCTCAATATGAATATTGGGGCCGACTTAGAAAGCGATGTTTAAAAAAAAATCAGTATAATATTTGGTTTTTTAATGCTTTTTCTGATTCTTTGATTGTGATTTTTATTTCCGAATACAAAACTGATTATAAACAACAATGGGATCTTCTTCAATAATAATCTTCTGTAGCTTTAGTATAAGTTTTTTAGAAACATTAACTAATTCGAACTCGAATTATGGAGCGCTCGTGGCCCAGCGGCGCTTGCGAACCGCTTGCGCTTGCTAAGGTTAAGCAACGTGGGCAGCGGTCAGGACTTGGATGGGTGACCGCTTTGAGTGGTTACTAACTGAGCGCTCCCGTGCTTTGGAAGGCACGTTAAGCCGTTGATCCCGGTTGCTGTCTATGGCAGCAGTCGTTAAGCCGAGTTGGAGGCCTTCGGGCGGTTTGAGAACTTCTAACAGTCAAGTTGCCCACTCACTTGACAAAGCCTATTCCCAATAAGGACTAGTTTCCCCTTGGGGTTGGAAGGTCAGATGGCAGTCGCTTTCGTAAAACTAGTGCCTACGCCAAATCTTGGGATTAGGTAGCGGACCCCAGGTATCCTTCAGGATGCAACTGTACTGGGATAACGCTAGGAGGATGATGATGAACTAATTCGAACGCGTTTGCGTTTTGTCTCAAAATGTATGAAAGTTGTATGAAAACGTGAACAGCGCCTCTGGTAGTCACTAGTGGATACTAAAACAGCGAGTATAACATTTGTTGCTAACCGATGAACGCGCGTATTTTAAACACGGTGAGAGCGTTTTCATACATTTTGAGACAAAACGCTAACGCGTTCGAATTAGTTAATGTTTCGAAAAAACTTATACTAGAGCTATTGATGTGATTTGTGTAAATGTTACTTTCTGTTTCTGTGTGAGTTAATTATTCGTCATGACGAACTTACATTGCAAGTATTTCAACAAAGTATTAGGACAGGACTGACAGGAGCATTAATTTTAAAATCAGATACTAGTGAAAGCTCACTGGAGATTTGTTCAGTGCCAGATGGTAAACTACGCAAACCAGCGAATCTTCAAATTTTATAAAGAGTCGGCAACGCGCACGTGACTGCTTTGGACTTGCGGGCGTCTATAGGCTGCGTTGTCTTTGTTTGCCACCGTCGTTGTATAAAAAAAAACACTTTCAAAGTTCAAGTTCGCTCTAAACAAATGACTCCAATTAGTGCAACAGGTTTTTAATTCAACAAAACGGAATATGAACGCTGTAGGTATTCCGGTATAAATGGAAAGGAGCCTCGCAGAAGACACTGATTTAAAACTCCGAGAAGCAATTTGGATTCACATGTATCCCCTTAATGCACTTAATAAGCTCTTAGTCGTATTTTTCGTGTGACTACCGACATTGTAGCGTGAAACGGGTTTTCAAAAGTTGTTCCTTATTTTTATCGCAATAAAGTTTGAAATCAAGAGTTGATTGGCTAGCTGGCGAATTGTGCACGTATTTGAAAGCGTTAAAACGGGCATGTTACGTTGTTGCAGTTTAAAACGCGTCATTATGTTTTACTGTTTCTTTTTAAGGGTTATTTTCGGACACTTGACGTTTTACGAGCTTACGATCATGTTAGGTCAAGCGAGATTATTGTCTATATATATTTGTGGCTCTGTGAGTTGTAGACAAAGCCTACGGCTACGCCATTATATGAAAAAAAATATTATCGAACCTGCTTTTAAAATTGCAGGAGAATCAGTTGAGAAACGGAACCTGTAGAGTACAGCCGGACATCCGTACACAAACAGTTTTTCCCAATAGAAATATAAATATTTATTTGGCAGAATCACATAAAAATTTAAGTCTGGGGTCCAATATCTGTCTCCTAACCTGTAAAGCATTTAGATACCGCCGGCCGCCGGCCAAAAGCCGCGACCAAATCCAGACGGTATTAAAAAAAAACTTGGAAAGTCTCCGTCAATTTAGCTGAAGGCGACTCGAATAATCTATAGGAATGTAGTGCGTGCGTGTTCTTGGTAGTATCTGTGGAACCGGTTTAGCGAATTTGAAACAATGGCGGACCGCCAATGAATCCAAAAGGTCAGATGTCCTATTTGAATGTAATGGTGTAATAACTCTTCAGTTTAGAATGGACGACCACAGTTCCGCGACAATGCATCAGTTTTATTCAAAATATAAAAGTTAATCCGTGTAGGTGTAGTGAGTCGTGTGTCCTAGTGCTTAACACTGACCTAATAAATGACACTTTGGATCTTATGTCATAATGACAGGTGTTCAATAGCAGTCATATATTGGACAGTAAGGTGACGAGCACGTTACGTTTACCTTACATTAAATTAAAACTTTCGAATTAAAGACATAGAAGTAGTACTCGTAAAATTGATCATATATTGTCGTTAATGTTATTGAGAGCATTCTCATACACACTTTAATAGAAGAAAACGTATTTTGTTCGTTTACAGCGAACCTACAAAACAAGACAATGTTTATATTCCAACGCCTAAATTCCATTTTCTAATATTACCAACCAGTTCGAAAAACAATTTGAATAAAACACAGACACAAAGCGTCATATTTTTAATCGTTACTCGGGTCGGAATAGATTTGAGACTTGATTGCGAGCAACACTTAACCAATGAATAATAATAAACTTGAATGTATTTCAACCATGAGTTTATGCAATAAATTGTGAGATACAATCTTCGGCGACCGAGCTTGCGGCTTATTCAGCGTATAGCTGTACATAACCTATAGGTTGGTTAGTGCATGTCTTGTAAAGGCTTTATACTGAGCTTGGACTGTTAATAATAATAACGAGCTTACAGTCGGGTCAGTTAATGTAATCGGAAGCAATGTATAAGTTTATTTGGCAAAATGAAATTAAAACGTCATGTCGGACGTCAGGCATCCATATAATAAATATAAATATATGGGAATTTTCGCTTTTCGGTGTACCCATAACTTTTTTATGCGGACATAAGTAATTTTAGGTTTTCTGACACAGAATCATGGAGTACTATTGATTCGGATGAAGAAAAAAAATTGTCCTTGGTTTTCCATACAAATTTTCTGTGTGATTGTGACGAGCCAAATAAACTGTATGAAAGATACGTCACAAAACTGACTTTTTATCTTGTGTAAAAAAATTACAATTATTTGCCTCCATTTCGAAGGCACATTATATTTTTTTAATAATTATAACTCGAAACAAGTTTGTTTTTTTAAAAGATTTAGAACCAAAGTAATACGAATAATATTCCATACGTCTAATTATATACTCACCGGCAGAAAAATTGGCCCAAATGAATGCATTTTAATATATTAAACATTATTTAATTTATATAACTTTATCTGCTAATAAAATCATGAGGCTTGATAATAATCAGCAATATTCGAGTTTACCTAATATTTCTGTGAATATTGAATATTAAACGTTATTTTAAATTTAAATTATTCATGTGATTTAATGTTGTTGACACCTTGTAAGATTTCGCGTGGTGCAGATTAATGTTAATCGATTAATTTCTGTCTGTTGGACTTGTTGTAGATCATAGGCCCAATCTCAATAATATCTGAACACGCCTAATCGAATTGACAATAAATAATGAAAAAGGCCATAGCGTTAGTTTCAACCTTGTGTTAGCCGAGCTATTATTATTTATTTAAACTTGGAGCAAATTGATTATATAAAAGGCGAATTTGACGACATAAGGCATTCTCTACCAGTCTACGAACTATCTGAAGGATAAGTTTATATCAATTGAAGATTATTTGAATCATTTAAACAAAACTTTTAGAAGAAAAACATGTATATGTACCAGTGGCGGCGCCTCAAAAATATTCTAAGGGAAGCCGGACATAATTTGCCTATCTTATTCTTCATGAGCCGTAGTAAAAGAACTGGACTGGCTGAAAATAAGGCAAGCCGGTGGGAATCGAGTTGTATGGACGCTCCGCCACTGATATGTACGTTTTTGGGAACATTTATTCATGAACTAGACGCAGACTGACACACCAAATTAGGTAGTTGTTAACTGGCGCTATCACCCTATTGGTGCAATAAAATTGATTCAGTATATCAATTTTTACTTATTTTGTGATAAATGGACAATCACCCCGATACGCTAAAATCAGTGGGCCCCATTATAGCCAAGTGAATTTCGATCTGTAGCTCTAGTATAAGTTTTTTCGAAACATTAACTAATTCGAACGCGTTTGCGTTTTGTCTCAAAATGTATGAAAGTGGTATTAAAACGTGAACAGCGCCTCTGGTGGTCACTAGTGGAAACTAAAACAGCGAGTATAACATTTGTTGCTAACCGATGAACGCGCGTATTTCAAACTCGGTGAGAGCGTTTTCATACATTTTGAGACAAAACGCAAACGCGTTCGAATTAGTTAATGTTTCGAAAAAACTTATACTAGAGCTACCGACCGGTTTCAAAATCGATAGAAATCGAACTAAAAAGTAAATTGTCAGTATAGTCCGCCCCTGTAGGGCAAAAAAGGGCCAGTGAAGTCCTTTAACTCCTTTTCTGGATGCCACAACCTATTGTTCAGGTTTTGCCTTTAAATATCCAACTTGGCCTAAACCTTTCCTTTATTTTGAAGGTTAAGGCGCTACACTCAGAAATTTGGAGACTTTGAAACGCTGTCCTGCCCAGACTAGCAAACAGTAGGGGCTGATTTTCAGATATATAATCCTTGACTATATGATTGTGGTACTGACAATAGCGAAACATGATTGCTTAAATTTTTCTCGATAGAAAATAAATCCAAAGTTGAGTCTAAATTTTCCTTTTTTTCCTCAGCCTACTAAAACAACGCATTATTAAAAGACACGATTAAGTTAATATGATGGTATTTTACCTCATCTAGGTACTGACAAGAGGAAATTTAATAAACCTGCACACAGTCAGATATTTAACGAGATTTGTCTTAAAAGCCATTCTCGGAGAGGGTTGCATCCCGTTTTGTCGTGAGCGAAAAACAGAGGGTGTCTCTTTCAATCGATATATCGCCTTAAAGCCGCATATATATATACCTAACCTAAAATGAGGTGAATATGTTTTCATTTGAAAATACAAAAAAAAATTTTTTTTAACCTATCTGTGGCTGTCTAGGCCGGGTCTGTAGGCTACTCCTACCCATTTTACATTTTACACATATATTTGCATGTTAAAACATATATATTTACACTTTTTAACTTTTACACATTATATACATATATACACCTATTTATACATATACCTATACTTATACAAACATTTTAATTATATATTATAGAATATTACACTTAAAGCAACACATATTTATGTCAACCAGTTTGTCGATATCGATAGACAGTTTATCGATAAACCGAATCGACCGCGCCCTCGCACTAGCGGGCGACTTGTTATTGCTAAGCGCGCCGCCTGCGCACTAGAGGTCATTTGACAGTCAGAACTTTGATTCGACGCCGAGCGCATGTTCCTCTTGCCCGCTAACGCAGTAGCCGCGATCTATGTGCTTGCTTTCTCGCTTGTTTATTTTCCTGTTTTCTATCTTCCGGACTGTATCCTATGCTTTAAGACTTTCATCTGTTAAATAGTGCCTGTGCTTTCTACCCTTTTGTGCCTTCTGTTGCTTGTGTACGGATATTGTGTGTACTGGACAATATACCATCAAACTGTAAGTTGGTGCATTATTATTTATAATTCCTGCTGCCTAGTACACATCACTTACCACCTACGCTATACTGGTGACCCCTATTATGAGCAAAGAAAGGGAATTCAAAGATGCACTTGGGCCAGGCACGTCTACAGAGAATAATAGTGAGGGGACAGAGTCGATAGACGCGAGCAACGTATTTAAGGTCGGCGTCAGAGTGCCACCGTTCTGGCCAGAGGAACCGGAAATATGGTTCGCGCAGGTCGAGGGACAATTTACAATTTCCGGAATCACCAGCGATGCCACCAAATTTAATTATGTTATCGCCCACCTCGACAACCAATATGCTCGAGAGGTGAAGGACATTATAATAAGCCCTCCTGCGACACAGAAATATGACAAGCTTAAATCGGAGCTCATCAAGAGGCTGGGCATCTCCAACGAGAGGAAGACCAAGCAGCTGCTGATGCATGAGGAGCTTGGCGAACGCAAGCCCTCGCACTTCTTCCGTCATCTTAAGGACCTTGCAGGGCCTGCAGTACCAGACGACTTCATAAAATCTATCTGGACAAACCGTCTTCCACATGGGGTGCAGATGGTGCTCGCAGGTCAACCAGCATCGACTTCGATTGAAGATCTCTGCGACCTAGCTGACCGCGTCAACGACTTGGCCTGCTCTTCACCCAGAGTCGCCGCCGTGAGTAGTGGAGCCCCGGGTTCTGTTCCTAGCGATCTCGCCCGGGAAATCGCAGAGCTCAGGAAACAATTCCAGGCGTTCACATCGGGCAGGACCAGCAGACCTAGAACGCGCGCATCTCCTGGCAAACGAAACGCTTCGAGGCAACGATCCCAGTCGAATTACCGCAAATATCCTCTCTGCTGGTACCACGGGAAGTTCGGCGACAAGGCCAGCAAGTGCGTTCGACCATGCGACTTCAAGCCGGCGGAAAACTCGAGGGGCAGTCGATAATGGCGACTGACGATTGCCCATCGACATCTACTGGTCGCCTGTTCGTCACCGACCGCACATCAAAGACGCAGTTTCTAGTCGATACTGGAAGCGACCTCTGCGTCTATCCACGGTCGGCGTTGTGTGATCGTCGTTCTCGGACTGGGTATACATTGTGTGCTGCAAATGGTTCTGATATTGCTACCTATGGTTATGTAAATTTAAACTTAGATTTTGGCTTACGTAGAACTTTTGTATGGAGATTTGTAGTGGCCGATGTAACCAAACCAATTATTGGTGTAGATTTTTTAAATTACTACAGCTTAATTGTTGATTGTCGTAATAGACGCTTAATAGATAATTTAACTTCTATTGCTTCCATTGCCACTGTAGCTGATTGCAGGAACGTGTCCTCGGTGAAAGTCGTAACTGGCGAGTCCCGGTATCATAAAATTCTCGATGAATTTCCCGAAATTACTCGACCAGCTGGTAGGCATAACACCAATACACCACACAACACTGTTCATCACATTCGCACGACACCAGGCCCCCCAGTTTCTTTGCCTCCCCGTCGTTTAGCTCCCGACAAGTTGAAGATCGCCCAGGAGGAGTTCCGGACCATGCTGGCTAATGGTACAGCCAGGCCGTCCGAAAGTCCCTGGTCGTCACCCCTCCACCTCGCTCCAAAGAAGGGCAACGGATGGCGGCCTTGCGGAGATTATCGCGCCCTGAACGCTCGTACGGTGCCTGACAGGTACCCGATTAAGCACATTCAGGATTTCGCTTACGACATTGCTGGCAGTAAGGTATTTAGTACACTCGACCTTGAAAAAGCCTACAATCAGATACCTGTCAGTCCCGACGACATCCCCAAGACCGCCATAACGACCCCGTTCGGACTATTCGAGTTCCCGTTTATGACGTTTGGCCTCCGTAACGCGGGGCAAACGTTTCAACGTTTCGTCGACGAGCTTACCAGAGGCCTCGACTTTGTATATGCTTACCTCGACGATTTTTTAATTTACTCTAGGAGCGAGGCAGAGCACGAGGAGCACCTACGAGTCGTTTTTGGTAGGCTTAAACAGTATGGCATGCTGGTGAATACTTCCAAGTGTGTCTTGGGGGTTCAGGAGGTGACTTTTCTAGGACATCTGATATCAGCCAGTGGATGCAGACCCCTGGAGTCGAAGGTGCAAGCTGTTATGGATTTTCCACCACCAACTACTGTCAAGCAGCTCCGAGGCTTCTTAGGGATGCTTAATTTTTATAGAAGGTTCCTTCCACGAGCAGCCCAGATTCAAGCCCCACTAAACGCCCTGTTGACAGGTTCGGTCAAGGGTTCACACCCAGTTAACCTCACTGGGGATGCCTTAGACGCTTTTCAGGCATGTAAGGAGAGCCTGTCAAACGCAGCCATGCTGGCCCATCCCGACTGCTCTGCAAAACTAGCAGTGGTCACGGATGCGTCAGACCGGGCTATTGGCGCAGTGCTCCAGCAATTTAAAGATGGCGCTTGGGAGCCATTGGCCTTCTTTTCCAGGAAGCTTAGTCCCTCACAGACTAAATACTCGCCTTATGATAGGGAGCTGATGGCCATTTACGAGGCAATACAATATTTTAAGCACATGCTCGAGGCTCGCCATTTTGTCGTCTATACTGACCACAAGCCGATCATTTATGCATTCCGCGAAAGGAAGACCAACTGTTCGCCCAGGCAGTATAGACACCTTGACTTAATTTCTCAATACACGACAGACATCCGCCACATAAGTGGTAAGGACAACGTGGTTGCGGATGCTTTGTCGAGGATTGAGGAACTAGAAGCACCTGCCAGCCTCGAGACGATAGCCCAACATCAAGCCGCAGATCCTGAACTCCAACAGCTTTTAGAAAAGGGTTCATCACTGCAGCTGCGGAAACTTCACGTTCCTGGAAGCCAAGCTCCTTTGTACTGCGATGTCAGCACACTGGTTACCAGGCCTTATGTACCCAGGTTTCTGAGAAAGCAGGTCTTCGACAGCCTGCATTCTCTTAGCCATCCTGGTTGTAACGCTTCCGCTAAACTGGTCTCCGAGCGTTTCGTCTGGCCAGGTGTAAAAAAGGATTGCAGGGATTGGGCGCGTTCCTGTTTGCCGTGCCAGCGAGCCAAAGTCAGCCGTCACGTGACTTCCTCTCTGGGCACTTTTAACTTGCCGCGCGCCCGGTTCAGGCAGATTCATATCGACCTGATCGGGCCGTTGCCACCTTCTCAAGGCTATCGGTATTGTCTCACAGCAGTAGATCGATTTACTCGCTGGCCAGAGGCAGTACCGATAGAAGATATCACGGCAGAAACCGTTGCAAAAGCACTGCTGTCGACCTGGATTGGTCGCTTCGGCTGTCCTACAAGCATTACAACCGACCGCGGCCGTCAGTTTGAGTCGGCCTTATTTCAATGCTTGTCTAGGATAGCCGGGTTCGAGCATAAAAGGACGACAGCATATCATCCAGCTTGCAACGGTTTAGTGGAGCGATTTCATCGCCAACTCAAAGCGGCTATCGTCTGTCATGCAAATGACAGATGGACTGAGTCGTTGCCGTGGGTCCTGTTGGGAATACGGGCATCATTCAAAGAAGACTTACAATCGTCTTCGGCCGAGCTCGTCTATGGAGAGCCGTTGAGACTCCCCGGTGAGTTTTGGGAGCCGAGTACTGGCTATACTTCGGATATGTCCGACTTTTCCGCCAGACTTAGGAGCTTCATACATAAGTTAAGGCCCATTCCTGCTTCGCGCCATGGTCAGCCTAAAGTGTTCGTGCACAAGGAACTGGAAACCTGTAGTCATGTCTTCCTGCGTGATGACACTATCAGAGGTTCTCTTACCCCAGCTTACTCGGGCCCGCATGAAGTAATCGTCAGAGGAGACAAAATATTTAAAATTTGTCTCAATGGTAAAGAGGTCACGGTCTCCATTGACCGCCTTAAACCAGCTTTTACACTGGACACCGCTAGGAATACTCCCGCGCCAGAAGAAACTCAGAATAGGACAACTCGCTCAGGTCGTGTAGTTAAGTTTCCAGAGTATTACCGTCCCTGAGGGACTCTGGTGGGGGGTGGTGTAGGCTACTCCTACCCATTTTACATTTTACACATATATTTGCATGTTAAAACATATATATTTACACTTTTTAACTTTTACACATTATATACATATATACACCTATTTATACATATACCTATACTTATACAAACATTTTAATTATATATTATAGAATATTACACTTAAAGCAACACATATTTATGTCAACCAGTTTGTCGATATCGATAGACAGTTTATCGATAAACCGAATCGACCGCGCCCTCGCACTAGCGGGCGACTTGTTATTGCTAAGCGCGCCGCCTGCGCACTAGAGGTCATTTGACAGTCAGAACTTTGATTCGACGCCGAGCGCATGTTCCTCTTGCCCGCTAACGCAGTAGCCGCGATCTATGTGCTTGCTTTCTCGCTTGTTTATTTTCCTGTTTTCTATCTTCCGGACTGTATCCTATGCTTTAAGACTTTCATCTGTTAAATAGTGCCTGTGCTTTCTACCCTTTTGTGCCTTCTGTTGCTTGTGTACGGATATTGTGTGTACTGGACAATATACCATCAAACTGTAAGTTGGTGCATTATTATTTATAATTCCTGCTGCCTAGTACACATCACTTACCACCTACGCTATAAAACGATAAGAGTGCGTGGAGAGTGGCCTGGGGAAAATCCACGGGAAACCTCCGACACGAGCACGCGGGCGGTTTAAACACTGGAATATTCTAAGCGTTTGCGCTCCAGTGAGATTGGTTGAGCGGCTTCAACCGAATCTGAGGTGTCAGTGGAATCGAGCTACTGGGAGTTTTGTCGCTGTTTCACTAAACCTAGCCTACATATTTTCATATTTGTACGTATATTTGTATTATTGATGAAAATGCCGTATTCGTGCATACGTAAATGGAGCTATACGAGATGGAAACTAACCCGGCACGCTGTCATCCAAAAGTCGGTCACCCGTTCACCATTCATTCATTCAATTAGTTACTCTAATGAATCGCTAAGGTTGAGTAATACAATAACAAGATACCTACCGAGCCAGTACAATTGAAGTCGAATCGTCCGTCCCCGCTGTTAAAAGATGATTTTTAAGGGTTTGAGATTATGAAACCAAAAAAAATATAAATATTTCAACTTTGGTACAAGCTTTTATTTTTGATTGTAGGTAGGTTCTTGTTGTAGTCAACTCCCAATGAGGGTTAGCAACCTTCTGTCTCCATCATCAGATCAGCTCGATTGTTGTAGGTACGGTCACGTGCATTAATTTAGGACCCATTTCGCAAACTTTTTCTCTGAATTTCTATACTGTTTGACAGTACTGTCAACCCCAAATTAAAACTCGTGACTGTACCATATTATTACATTGTCACCAAACTTGCATAAGTATTCCTTCTTCTTACCCGTGTAAGGCGACTTCCTGACTTGGCGGGGCGGGATCGATATGTGACATTTTCTTCTTTGACGTAAATTTACTGACGGCGGAAATATTCTCACTTGACGGAACACTGTCAGTATTACTTTTGCGCAGTAGTAATATCATGCGCAGAAGCGAAGCAGTACCGCCTTCGCATCGTCCCGCTACCGCGCATCCCGCGCCAGTCAGGAAGCACTCATTTGAATACAGGGGCGCAGTAAAAAATGGTACCGAGTCGACTGGCAGCTGACACTGACATTTGACACTTTTCTCATATCGTACTGCCTCCGCACCGACAAATCAGGAAGTCGCCTAAGGGTGATCAAATAGATTGTACTCTGCCAGTACTTTGCCACCTTGGTTAGGAAAAATAGGTATAACTTCACCTCAAGCTAGCTAGAAAGGTTTTCAGTGACTGCAAAAAGAAGATACTCGTATATATACAAAAGAAGCGCATCTAGTCTTGAATACAGGTATTTTATATGTATGAAAGACACAAAAGCATCATTTAGTACGCCTATGTTTTTAGCATGAATAGGGTCCACCGCCATGTTTGGGTGCCGTAAGATTTATGCAGGGTAAAGACTATGCCGTTCACCGCGAAATAATGAATCGCTAGAAAACGCAGGTCAAACGGAGACACATTTGTGTAAGCCTAACGTTCCTTATTTGTATCGATATCGTTTCATCTGGTAAATTTTAAGTCGGTGATTTAAGGATGATTCACGCTAGACCGTTCCGTGTCCGGGCCGGCCCGTTTTCTAGTACAAGAAATCGACGGCCGTCGCGCGTCCGTCGATTTCTTGTACTACAAAACGGGCCGGCCCGGACACGGAACGGTCTAGCGTGAATCATCCTTTAACTGTAGGTACGTAAAGTCGCCCAAGACGTTCCGAAAACGTACCTTTTGGCTGGGAACTACGCCATTCGAGTGGCCCCGAGCTTATTGTTTAAATGTAACATGATATAGAAATTACTCTAAAATGCCATAACTACATAAAAAAATGTAGCAACTTCATTTTCCTAGTACAAGTCCATAAAACGTACCTCACTCTTGTCATACGTGTATATCATACCATCTTGATGACAATATGAGTAATATAATAAAGGTCTCAGCGGATTTGAAAAAATAAATCGCTGAAGTCCCAAACAAACACCGACTTTATACCTATTGTAATAGAGTTCAGTGGACATTAAAAGTTAAAGTTCTATGCGGACTTTTTTCCATATCGAACGATACAAAGGAATTTGATCTCTAAGTCGTTGTGTTAAGTTGGCGTCAGGTGTTTATAAATAGTTTATGGACGTGCTTGCATATCTCGATATATGAGGCACGTATGAACTATCTAAGTCATAATGGGTTTACTCACGTACGTGGCTCATACACCATGACAGTGACCAATGAAATTCTTTGTAAAAACATAGATACTTGTGCCTCAGTGAGCTGTGGAACCCGCGAATGTTCTTCCCTCCCAAAGCTCCGCCATTTTGAAAATCTTCCTAAAACTGTGGCGACCACATAGTCCATTTAATTAACAAATTTGCTCAGTAAGATTTCACGAGAACCGGTTGTGAAATGCGACCTGTAGGTACAACCGGACATTCGTTGAAGGGCCTCCCCAAACCTACTCTAAGGCTCTCTTATTTATGCTCTAAGGCTCTTGCGCATACAATTCAATTGCAGCATCCTTGCAAACGATAATGAGATGTACCCACATCGGAACCATTACCCTCCCATGCTGGCACTGTTTACTAAAAATGGCTTTCCTGATGAAATAATGAGTGGTTCACTCACGAATCTCGTTAACGACATTTTGAAGTATAAAGACACAAGCGACTTCAAATTTAAAACACACATGCGCCCTTTGTGGTTCAAATTAGTTCGCTGACAAACGTTCAGTTGTTAAAGTAAACTGACGAAAGTAATTTTGGTTCACTGGGAGTTTGCAAAAGGGACGTAGCTATACTATAGAGCAAGCAAACGAGCAGTCTCTAGTGAACAGGGATCCCACTAAACGCATGCGCATGATCAGCCACAGCTTAGCTCACATCCCAACGTTCTGTGCAACAAAGACGTATAAGACAATACATAATTAAATTACTAAACTAACTTTTGTCGTAATTTGAGTTGAAATGTTTTTTACGCATATGTGATTGCTCTTGGCCGGCATCTAGCCAGGGGGCAAAGATGAGGCGTACGATGAAGCGAGCTCACCCAGAAGATGCCTATTCACTCACGCTTTAAAAAGGTCTAGGCTTAAGGCCTCTTATGACAGTGCATGACTTGAAGCTTATAAGGCGTAAGTAACTCTAGTGCGCTTGCGACGTTTAGTAACTAGTTACGTTTTGACGGATCGCTGAAAAGTGCTCGATTTGTTTCGGGATCATAAGAGGGTTTGGTTTGGAGTTAGGACGATGAGCGATGATACTAATGATTTGACGTTGTTCAGTCGTTTTAAATGCTTTATGGCTCTTGTTATTGTTAAATTAAGTATTTACTGGTTATCCATATATTATTGTCACAGCAGTAGGAGGCTGAGGGGGGGGGGGGGGGGGGGGGGGGCTCAAACAACGCATTGTCAACGCAACGCAACGGTTTTTTTGGGATGACTTTCTACAAGCCGGGCCACGCAGGACCCTTTAGCTCGGAGCTGATGCGTGTTTCGGTCTGGCGCCCAGAAAAGCAGGCAACGCAATGGTCTGTCACTCTCTTGTGAACTCCTAACAGTCTATTTGCCCACTCACTTGACAAAGGGGGGTCGAAGTTGCATCACGTCAGTAAGGAGTACCCACCGCTACTACACGTGACCCCTGGATGATGCTAAAAGGTGAAACAAAAACTGGCAAACCGTACTGTCTTCTCGAAGATCTCACGGTTCGAAATATAAATACCATACGATAGATATAAATAATTCTCAACACACTGCATCGTCGGGAGCGCTTAAAATTGGGTATACAGTTTCAAAACCTCAATTTTCATTGTGTCCACTAGTAATACTAGTAGCATGCGAAGGCAATGTAATACAGTCCGTATAGTTTCAGCTATAGAGTCCAAAATGCAACTAATCGCATAGAAAGCGGCGGCAAAGCCGAATGGACCAAATATTAATGATGCATGCATTGTCCATCCATTCCTATAATAAATGAAGGAGAGAAGTGAAATCGCGTGATTTACCTAAAGGACTGGCCGAACAAAAACGAACTTTAACACAAAAGGAATTAAGTTTAATTCTCCTTAGTTAGTTAGTTCGGTTAGTGTATAATTGGGTCCAAAACCATTAATAAAATTGTTGAATGGACTTTGAAACAAAACATGACCTATTCGGTTGTAAAGGTATTGTTTTCGAGAGTGAAGTTTCGATTTATAATGGTCGTATGTGCTTGTCAATGCTTAAATAGAATAATTATGCCTTTTAGCGAACACCTAATTAAGTGCCAGTTTACGAACAGTTCGATATATTGGTTAATCTAAACTCCAAAGGAAGTTCTAGGGATGATAAAAAGTGCGTTCTTTTGTTTCCTCTTTATGTATTTAAAATAGTGTAAATATATAGATTTTTACCAGAAATTAAGGTAAGTTTTGTTTTTATTGGTAATGTAAAAAAATATACCGTTGTTTAACACGTTCACTGTGCTTTCGCCATAGCAATAAGCAAAGCATACTATGGGCACTAATCGACGATATACATACTTAAAAATACATAGAAAACATCCAAGACTCAAGAAAAACCGTGGTCAATGTGGTCATCAGACACAAATAAATGCCCTGACCGGGATTCGAACCCCGGACTTTCTGCTTCGTAGGCAGGGTCACTACCAAGTAGGTACCAACTAGGCTAAAGCTTCAAGCTTAAGCCACACAGAGAGCGGGCGGGCGGTAGCGGCGCGGGCGCGGGCGGCAGCGGCGCGGGCGCGGGCGGCAGCGGCGCGGGAGCTGCTTTTGGCGGTGGCGGCTAGAGATGGGCGGCGGGTAAATACCCAAGAAAGATATCGGGTAAATACCCGGTATTTACCCAATCTTCCCGGTATTTACCCATTTCTACCCAAATTGCTGGGTATTTATTTTTTATATGTTTTTATTAATATATAGCGTACGCTTTCTTCATGCAAATCAATATAAATTAAAAATAATTGCTTTCTTTTGCTATATACAGCATGCCAGCAGTATATATACATATTATAAAGAAAAATTCTCGAAGCAATTACCTCCAATGGCATAACAAATTCTTAAGAATATTATATTCCTACAATTATGATTTAAAAAAAACCGGCCAAGTACGAGTCGGACTCGCGCACGAAGGGTTCCGTACCATTATCTATCAAAACGGCAAAAGAATCATGTTTGTTGTATGGGAGCCCTCTTAAATATTTATTTTATTTTGTTTTTTAGTATTTGTTGTTATAGCGGCAACAGAAATACAACATCTGTGAAAATTTCAACTGTCTAACTATCACGGTTTTGGAGATACAGCCTGGTGACAGACGGACGGACGGACAGACGGACAGCGGAGCCTTAGTAATGGGGTCCCATTTTACCCTGTGGTTACGGAACCCTAAAAATAAAGAATAGAATAAATTTTGCATGGGACTGAATTTTAGATTTTAACAAATGAGGTTAGTCTGGAAAAGTACCTACTGAGCAATGGTTATGGTTAAAGAAAGGATAGTTAATATTATAAAATACCATTGGTAATTCTTATTCTTATAGTATAAAAAATTACAATTTTGAATTTGGTGTCAGTGCCACAATATAAACATATCACTGAATTCTTATCAGACGCTCGGTAATGTTAGTGTTTCCACCCTGCCTCATTTTTGGATCTTCCCATTGTAGTTTCCTGTAGTTCAAATTTATTGTTATTCAAAATAATAATACAAAATTCTGCCGCGTACGACTCCGTGCCGTGGCACGGTGCCGCGTAAGACGCCGTGTACAGTGCCGTGTACGGTGCACGTTACCGTGTATGGTGCACCGGCGGACGGCTTGCTGCCACGGATTGCTAGAACAAATGGTCGTAAATGTGGACACGCTGGGCAAAAGCACCAGCTATGGATCTTACTAGACCCTGGAAAAAATATAGGTGCTTCTGTCCAGCGTGTCCACATTTAGGACCATTTGTTCTAGCAATCCGTCGTCGCAAGCCGTCCGCCGGTGCACCATACACGGCAACGTGCACCGTACACGGCGCCGTACGCCGTACACGGCGTCGTACGCGGCACCGTGCCACGGCACGACGCCATGCCGTTGCACCGTACACGGCACCGTACCCGACACCGTGACGTCGCACCGTACACGACACCGTAGACGGTGCCCGGTTCCGTACCGTGGACATGTGTCCGGGCCCGTAGGCTTGAAATAAATAGTTACAGAACATGCAAACAGCTGTTTAACAACACATAAAACATGTAATTTCATCAACTAGAACTCGATAAATTAACAGAAATATGTTATTATCGGCCGCCATATTTATTTATGACGTCTATCCCCACTTTCAATTTTTGAAACCAGTAGATTCATATTTTGGAGATAACAATTAACACGTAAATGCTTATTTTAGGTGTACTTATGGAAGAGATTTATACTGCTTTGTTAATTTTGGTCGATTTATTCCTCACTATGATACTGAAACAAGTGTTTCCTATTTACAATAGCATCCATTATTCGTTATTATGTATAACTCCAAAGACATTTCCTTAAAAATAAACATAAAATGTGCAAATGATATCTACCCACCCATTTGGGTAGATATGGGTAAATACCGGGTAGATTGGAAAGATTCCGGGTATTTACCCGGTAAATACCCATGAGCGCCCATCTCTAGTGGCGGCTGCCGACAAAGGCGGCACCCGCGCCGCTGCCGCCCGCGCCCGCGCCGCTACCGCCCGCCCGCTCTCTGTGTGGCTTAAGCTTTAAGCTGTCGTCAAACTTGTATGGTCAATTACAGTTAAATACTTACCCGCAGTACAACGTCGCTAACTCATTTATAAGTTATACAACAACTATCATGTCATCTCGCTCCGACCTCTGACCTCCAATTTCGTCGTTCGATCATCAATTCAATTTACATGCACTACCAACTTACTATTGCCGTTGTTCGCGGCTCCATCGTCTTAATGTATACACGAATTGTATAAGAAAATATGGGTTCACATTTTCACCAACTTTTTGTATAAGTTTGTCGCGCGATGAAATAACAAAGATATAAATGCGGGTGGAACATATTTATGTACATAATATAAGACCTAGTTTTATATTTGGCCAGTGGCATCAATAACTTTGTGTTGTTTAGGTGAGCGACCTATTAGGTACTTTAGAAGTTTCAGTGTACATACGACCGACCACAAAGTACGTTTACGAGTTTGTTAATGTACAGTCTAACTCATTCCCTTATAGTACGAGTATAAAGACGTTTAACCCAAAATAAATATGTACATAAATACATAGAAAACATTCAACACTCAGGATCAGGAACAAAATATTCACTATTCGATTTGGAACCTGAGACGTCCAGCTTCGTTATAGGCCAAGCTATAATGGTCGTCAATTTTGTTCGCCCCGCTGAAACACTCCCCGCTGGGCACAAACAGCCATGGCCGATCTGGAAATCCTTAAACAGACTGCGCTCCCAGGTCGGCCGTACCCGTAGTAAGGAGAACTTGCTGAAGTGGGGCGCCCTGAGCGGCCCAGACACCCAATGCGCATGTGGGACGGCTCCCCAAACGATGAGGCACATGTTGTCCTGCCCAGGCTGCCCGCACGCCTGCTCCGAGCAAGACCTCCAACACGCGACAGACGGGGCAATAAGCGTCGCTACCTTCTGGTCCCGCACAATCTGAAAGCTCAAGCCACACAGAGAGCGGGCGGGCGGTGGCGGCGCGGGCGCGGGCGGCTGCGGCGCGGGCGCGGGCGGCGGCGGCGCGGGCGCGGGCGGCAGCGGCCTTTGTCGGCAGCCGCCACCGCCAAAAGCAGCTCCCGCGCCGCCGCCGCCCGCGCCCGCGCCGCCGCCGCCCGCGCCCGCGCCGCCGCCGCCCGCGCCCGCACCGCCGCCGCCCGCGCCCGCACCGCCGCCGCCCGCGCCCGCGCCGCTGCCGCCCGCCCGCTCTCTGTGTGGCTTAAGCTGAAACCATCGACACGAGAAGAAGAAGAATGGTCGTCAAAAACGAAATTTTAATAAATTTCAAGGCAGCTAGAAAGCAATTTAAATGTTTATGGATAAAGTATTTAATTCTGTTTACATTATGGTTTTGGACGTTATTTTGTTCGCCGGCCACCAAAGCGATCTCATTGGGATCGTCAACTGAACGAATTGATCAGAATACACAATATAATCAACAGCAGTACAATGACTCCAACGGCGACTTCCTGACTTGGCGTGGCGGGATCGATATGTGACATTTTCTTCTTTGACGTAAACTTACTGACGTCGCAAAGATTCTCACTTGACATAATACTGTCAGTATTACGTTTTTCGCAGTAGTAATATCATGCGCAGAAGCGGAGCAGTACCGCCTTCGCATCGTCCCGCTACCGCGCATCCCACGCCAGTCAGGAAGCACTCATTTAAATGTAGGGGCGCAGTAAAAAATGGTACCGCGTCGACTGACAGCTGACACTGACATTTGACACTTCTCATATCGTACTGCCTCCGCACCGACTCTCGCCTCACCACCCGCCACCACCACTCGCCTAAGCCGGATTTATATTTCACCCTTATTTTGACAAACATTTGAATGTTCATAATTCAAATCTCGATGCCACTAGACAGTCCAAAGAATTTTGGTCGGGAAAAAACCAAAGAGGTAAAACGTCGGTGACGATTCGTCAAAGCATTCCCACAACGCAAAGAAAAGGGTTGAATGATAAATCTTTATTTGCAATAAAATATGGTACAATGTGGTGGTGTGTTACGTATTCTGGTAGTATCACATATTTAGCTACATAGTAGCATGCAAGTAAGCACTTAAATTCGAGTTTACATAAATCATCTAGAGCATAGAACATATGGTCTTTGATCCATCGATGAAGCTGTGTTTTGAAATATGAGAGATAATAACTCCAACTGGTAATCAGTCAGAGTACTGGCAAAGTACTGACTATGACCAAAATAGTATAATTTGTATTGGTTTTTGTGACGGGCGCGACGTGACGGACAAAAACCGGGATCGGCGGCGGCGGAGCGCGGCACGCTTTAGCCACGCACGAACCGCCGCCACGAGGTGAGATAGAGATTGGTCCCGGAACACGGTATCTAGATATAAAACTAAAAACTAAAGTAAAGCCACAGAATCAAGTATATTGCGTGTTATCCAAGAAGTCGCGCCCATCCAGTGGCAAAAACTTGTTGAATTTGCCGCTAGAGGCCTCTGTTCCCTCTGCGACAATTCCTAAAACGCGCTGTTAAGATTTTCCTTGGTATAATGATGTTTGACACTGCAGTCATGCACCATCTTCCTCCAGGGGGCCGATTTTTGAGTATCGAACGCTCGACTTTTCACTCGAGATCTGTCAAAAAACTATGATGTTTAGACAGATGCCGAGCGAAAATTCGAGCGTTCGACACTCAAAAATCGGCCCCCTGGCAGTCCTATTTTGCGACATTCGTAAGGAAGTCAGGCCCTTATTTCACCAACTTGACAACTGTCACCTGACAATGACAATTCGGTTTACATTGCCGTGCTGGCAAGTATCGATTTATGGCCCCAAGTTAGGCCACTATGGCAATTGGCAACACTAAGTGTAAAGTGTCAACGTCAAGTGTCAATTCACATGAGAGTATAGTATTGGGATCTCACGGTTCGGAATAAATGCCATACGATAATAATAATAATAATTGGGATTTTGCCCGTCGCCGCGTTGGTGAACACACGTGCTCTTCGCGACGGCGACGGACTGAGTCCACTACCGAACAAAACCAGTTGCGTACTGTCATGGCGTCGTTACAGAACAACGACTTTGAACAAGTATTCATTGGCGAAATCATCATAAATTTGATGGAAAACCATTTTTAAAGAGTGAAGTGAACTATCAATGCTATCCAGCGACCATATTGACGTGACGACTCAGAAGTGTACTTTGAATTGTCAATGTCAGTTGACAATTGTCAAGTTGGTGAAATAGGGGCCTGGGATCTAGTTCCCACAGGGATTTTGATCGTCGCCGCGCTGATGAGCACACGTGCCCGGGGCGACGACGAGCAGAATCCATTTAGGTACCGTACAAAACCTCATCTACTGTCATGGCGTCGTTACCGAACAACGTCATTGAACACGTGACATTGGCGAAATCATCATAAATTTGAAGGAAGCCATTTTTTTCAAGAATTGAATTAGTTCTCACTGTTGTCTTTACAGTGTCTATTCAACGGGCAGTTGATCTGCGTCCACTTCTCTTCATAACAAAATAAACATTTATATTGGTAGACATCAAATTTCATCGTTTTGACTTGCGCCCTTTATCAATCTACAGTCCAAGTTAACGTGTGTATTCATTAGAGCCGCGTTTCACTTCCGTTAATTGCTTTATCGTGGCTGCGTTAACTGGCTGCTTGTTTTGAAAACGTAACAAATGTTGAGGCTTTCTTTCACACGTTTTGTTTGAAAAGGGGTAAATCCTCCAGAGGTGCATTGGGTCAGGACGAAAAATTTAAACCCGCTCCCCCCAAGCCTCTCTGCGCGCCGTCAGAAAAACATTTACAAGTTTATGTTATACCATACCTGTGACACGCGAAAGAACGTAGGCGCTGTGGGTAAGTATGTGTGCGTGCGCCTGTCGGTACACGCGCCAATTGTTTGCGCGGGTGCGTAGCGCGTGGGGCGGTCGAATCGCGAGGCGCGACGGCACCCGATCGACACCAGGCGGGTCTCTCGGGGACGAGGTAACTGACCTCGGTGCGCGGGGGGTTCGTGTCCGTTCTGTATGTAATACTATTATACTATTCTGTGGTTATACTTGCAAAATAATATCTTGAAAGTTAATGGCGACAACTCAAAGTATCTCTAAAGTAGAGTCACTTACAATTTGCAGTCAGCTGTCCAGCTTGCAGACTAATTGTGAGTAATGCTTGTGCGCAACAACTCGCATACAACCTATCTTACTAGCTTGCATCATGTAAGTATGTACCTTACAGTGTTCCCATAAGGTGGTTATTGGAATGCTATTGACGGGTGAGGTACGAGTTTTGGATAGTTATTTAAGTTGTGGTAGTTTGGTTGAGTAATATACCTTCCTCGCGTATGTTACATAATTTTGAACCTTATGTCGTTTTAAATAAGGTTAGTATTGTGTTGGTGGAGTTGTGTGTTATACGAGTTTTTTTATAGTTTGGATGCGAGTTGTGGTACAGTCAGACTGAATGATGCGGATGTTTTGCGAGTTGAATTTTAATCGATTAGATTAGTCGATGAGTTTATATTCTAGAAGTACCTATTTAATGTTTACTAGATATTAAAAGGTTCAGATTATTAATAAGACATTAAATAACATATTAATTAACATATTTATTCCTATATTATTCGATGGCTCATTTAAGAGCCTTAGCTTTTCACAAAAAGCAGACCAGATCCAGACAAAGTGAAACTATAATTTTGGAAATAAGCGTTCCTTATTTACCTTTTTGATACGTAACCCTAAAAAGACCATTCGGTATTACCTACATAATTCTGTTATAAATAAATTGTGCCTGTACCTAGAGGTTGTATGTAGGTAGGTTGAGAAATTTGAATCGTTAACAATTAAGCTTGCTTACGATGTTCTCGGGGCCATCTATCAAGGCGTGGCCCTTAATAACACGGTTGCACATACAATACTTTTGTGTTTAACTTGGCCCGGCCTTCGAGATTCTGTATGGAGCGGGTGTAGCGACTGTAATACGGCCACTTCCCAAAAGCAAAATAAATCTGAAATGTGGCCGTATAGCATTCATAGACGGCCACGTTTTAAAAAAACTAATACATTTGAGCGACAACATAGAGCCATATAGTCCCTATTCGTCCCGGTACTGCCGCATACCCGGTAGAATCAGTCCGACCCAGCTCGGGCTTAGTTGAGTTTGTTGCTGGACTCTTCTCCGAATCGGTTCAAATGGGGCCGGGCCTATAAAGCCACACTTAGGTTAGATAATTGCGATGCGGCCATATTGCCGTCAGTAGACGAGGTATGTGCTGTGCTAGGAGTGAGTAAGGTTTCGATAGAATTTGCTACATGTGAAAGAAATGTATTTGTCCCTCAGCAACAGCGAATCTTAGAATTATGAAGCCTGCAACCCTCAAAAGTCTGTTCCCACCAGATTCAACTTTAAAAACCTAAAGAAACTGTTTCTTAGTATGTAGTCTGAAAGCCAACCAAAAATAACCAAGGCATTACTTGTCTCCGATAACCCATATTTGGGATAAAAGGTACTTTTTTCAAACCAACTTTAAAACCGCTTAATTTCAATACTGGCACCGTGAAAGACCTAACTTATCTCGACATTCCAAATTTGAATTGCATCACATCTCCCTTTTCGTTTCCTCCCACAGTATCTTGTTTTCGTTTGTTCCAAAATGCTCAGTTGACACTGCAACGGATGTCATTGTTCGGAAACCAAACAGAGCTGTTACGTTTCAAATCCTACCGTGACCACTAAGCAATAGAGCTCATTTTATTTTTTCAATGTTTACACATCCGTGAAGAATTTAATTTCAATTGAAAATGAGTCCTTCACTATATGAAATAAGATTCAATTTCGATCGTTAGGGGGTGTCCGTTTAAAATCGATTTTTTCAATCGGAGTGTTACTAAGTAAATACTCGTTGATGGAGTTGAATCGGTATCCGATAATGTTTATTTAAATTCGTGCTTTTTTAGTCGAGAGCCGGGTAATGGCTGAGTGCCGGGAAGCCAAACACTCGAGACATTGTTAAAAAGTCTTTTGTAGACTGATTTAAATGTTCGAGTGTTCATGTTTCTTGCACTTACTCATTATTATTTATTGCGGGTTGTTCACAAGACTATAAAGCAGAATTCACACACTGCTTGATTGTATTGTACATACAGTATACAGGGTATATTATCCAATTAAAAGAGTGAGGGAAACATTTGAAATTATAGGAAAATATTTCTAAGGAGTTACGTGGAAAAAGGCATTCGAAGGTTTTGGATTATAGAAATAAAATGGTATTCAAAGTTAGTCTCATCGCCCCATAGTAACCTGCACGTAACTAGGTATGGATTATCACTTGTTATAATCTGAATTTCTATTTCCATATGTTCGAGTGAAAAAATAGTTTTATCGCCATTTTAACTGAAATAATATGTATTTTACTAGATGTTGAATGAATCAATGTTATGAAACTTAACAAAACATAGTGTCAGTTTCCTTACGGATTCTCTCAAAACCGAGATCAGACGAGACGAGTAATCGTAATCGGTCAATGGCTCCGAATTACCGCCTTTTAGAGGAGCCGTCCAATATGGAAGAAGTAGCGGAGAGATCGAGCGTAGCGAGGGTTTTTAAAATATAATCATACACATAATAATATGTTTTTGTCTAGGTAGAACGGCAGGTAGGAATAATATTCCTCTCTTGACTATGAATCGTTTTGGGCATTTTTTGTCATTCATCATTTGATCAGTGAGTGACACTGACGTGCTAACAGTCTTCATTATTGCCAGTGTAAGAAATTAGTTCCAATGAAATTACGCATCTTCGGGAATACAGGGGCTAGGCCATTTACGAGTTCATTCGCAGCAGAGAAGTTCCGTGGCGGTTAGCGAGACTTTTTTCCACTTTTTCCGTCAACGCTACAAAAGGTAGTTGGTAGTTAGATACGATGACGAGCGAAGCGAGGAGGAGTGTTAGTTGAACTGCGACCCTATAGAGCGCGAGCTGAGCGAGCGAAGCGCCAGAATCGAACATTGGAAACGAAACTATTGGGGGAAAAGTTTCACTAGTTCCACTGAACTTCTTTCACAGGATTACTGGGAATTAACTCATGTGTATAGGTGTTATTCTCCCATGGTTTGGACCCAACAAGTCTGTTAGCACCAAATCCCATCGAGTGCATCAGAATTCGGCTCACGCGCCCCCGTAGAACGCCGTGAATACAAAATCACTTGGATATAAAGCTTAAGCCACACAGAGAGCGGGCCGGCGGTGGCGGCGCGGGCGGCGGCGGCGCGGGCGCGGGCGGCGGCGGCGCGGGCGCGGGCGGCGGCGGCGCGGGCGCGGGCGGCGGCGGCCTTTGTCGGCAGCCGCCACCGACAAAGGCCGCTGCCGCCCGCGCCCGCGCCGCTGCCGCCCGCGCCCGCGCCGCCGCCGCCCGCGCCCGCGCCGCCACCGCCGGCCCGCTCTCTGTGTGGCTTGAGCTTAAGTCGATTAATACTTTATTTGAATAAATATGGTGTGTTTAACGCTCAGCTTTACCGGTGATGAGATTTAAATGAATATGGAATCAATTTGAATCTGTTTTCTTTTTTTTTGAGGTAAAAGCCAATTATTTGTTTATTTTATCACTACGGTGTGTTAACATTCGAATGTTTTTTTTTGTTAAGGTTGAAAGGTTTATTTTAAACTCGTCACATAAACACGATTAATATATTTTTATTCACATGAACCTCTCACACACTGCAGCGACTTGCGGAGGCGGCCAATTAACACTTTTTTTAGCATCTAGCCAGGGGGCAAAGTTAAGGCCGACGGTGAAGCGAGCTCATCCAGAAGATGCCTATTCACTCGTGCCTTAAAGAGGTCCAGGTTATATGAACTCGGAAATACAGATGCGGAAAGGGAATTCCAAACCTTAGCAGTGCGCATTACTTAATCAAGCCCGCGTGTGTCTGAATGAATGTTAGGAAAGTCATAGTGTGCAACTGCCCGCGACCGCCACCGCAGGCCGCTGCAGTGTGTAGCACGCTTAATACATTATTAATTTATTTTTGTTCCCAAGAGCGCCCAAAAGAGGTTTTATTATGGTCCATTAGCACATTTATTGTATACGTAACATTTCCATCAACGCAGTATATAGATTTTATGGCGGTCATCTAGATTTATGGCTAAATACTAATTTCGGTATAAACTACACACATGATAATAGTCCGTTTGTGTATTGAAATAAGGTTGAATGTTGTTCAAAACTTCATAGGTACCTTACTTTTCTAAAAGCTTTTATGTCACACCTGGCCATAAAGTGGCCATTATCGCACGCTCCGCGCGCGAAAAAACCCACTTCCTGGCCAGGGGGTGACATAAAATTTTGTACTTACCACGGGCGATAATAAAGAAAGCCTCAGATCGCATATTTATCGCCCTTGCCTTCGGCTCGGGCGTAAAATACCTGCGATCGGAGGCATTCTTTGTTTTATCGCCCTTGGTAAGTAATGTACTATTATTTACCTTGAAATGCTTGAAGTATGTAATTAAATTACATATTTATGTTCAGAATAAATCTTGGAACTTGACGCAGTTATTGATCTGAAATTTGGTCAACTTATGTATTTTTTATTAGTTATCATTAGCTAGAGGGCTCCTTAGTTCCGCTTCTACACCTAAACCCACGATTTCGCGTAGGAACTAGTTTTCCAAAAGTGACTATCATCTGACCTCAAACTCAAGAATACTAGAACTCGTTGGTATTAGACGGCTTCACATTGTGAAAATGTCGTCATTTATGTCAATTAAACAGAAAATGGCCTAAATAGATGAGCGTATTTTAACTGGGTCCCTTAAGTATTCCCTACCCATCTAGTGTAAATTGAGGGAGTTACTGAGTAAAATATCGAGACAATCAAGTATGCTTGCAAAGGCTTGTCGTTTAGTTTTCACTCAAGCAGCGGTTTCGACGTCGCAATACTGCTTAGGGTCCCGACACACTGTGATTAGGCTGAGGCAGCGCGCGAGCACATCGAAGTGGCGCGGCACGCCCTGACAATTGTAGCTCCTGGCTACTCACAGCACAGCCCGTACTAAGGTCACAGAAAACAGAAAAGAAAAAAGAAAAGAAACATTTTTTCGTGACCAACAAAACACTTACAAATCAGGACATTACAAAACCGAATTTTGCCACGAAATGGTCACAACTCAGCCTTATGCTGGCAGAGCCAGCGCTGGTCTTCCGTTGTGTTGTGACCATTTGGTGAAACCACGGCACAGTGACGAAACAAACACACAAAACAACAAGAAATAATACAGAAATACACGATTTAAAAAAACACAGACACCTATTCGTCCCGTTGCCGCCGCGTACCGGGGAGTCCGACCGACCCAGGTCGGGCCTAGCTGAGTTTGTCGCTGGACTTCTCAGTGGGTTTAGTGAACCGGCGAAAAAACTCGCCGTAAATAGTTTCCACTTGCAGCTCAGATTCGGTTCAAGCTGCTTAACCACTGTGAATGTGTGCCCACTAGAGCACAAATTCTTAGGCGACTTCCTGATTTGTCGGTGCGGAGGCAGTCGACACGAACACGGGGGCGGTTTACACACTGAAATACTCTAAGGCGATTTCCTGACTTGGCGGGGCGGGATCGATATGTGACATTTTCTTCTTTGACGTAAACTTACTGACGTCGCAAAGATTCTCACTTGACATAATACTGTCAGTATTACGTTTGCGCAGTAGTAATATCATGCGCAGAAGCGGAGCAGTACCGCCTTCGCATCGTCCCGCTACCGCGCATCCCGCGCCAGTCAGGAAGCACTCATTTAAATGTAGGGGCGTAGTAAAAAATGGTATCGCGTCGACTGACAGCTGACACTGACATTTGACACTTTTCTCATATCGTACTGCCTCCGCACCGACAAATCAGGAAGTCGCCTTAGCCATTTCGAATATCGACCCAGTACCTTTAGTCACTCTAGTACAGATGTAGTGCAAAATGATTTTCCTTCGTACTTTATCGGAAAAGTTCGTATTTATCGTGCTCTCTCAATTAGCTTCAGTACCCATCTTACAGCCGTAGGGGTAACTTTGTGCACTTTGACATTTGACACTAAACAATAAAGTTCCATAATAATGGATATGAAAACGTCACTCATTTAATACAATCATTGATTGACAGTTCGGGTGCCATCGTATTCCGATTGAGATCCGAGTTTTCCCGAAAGAAAATCATTTTGCAATATCTGTACGTATTAGTTTTTTTCAAAACAAACGAAACACGAACGCGTTTGCGTTTAGTCTCATTGTAAGCAACGGGAGCAGCGCCTCTGGTGGCCTTAGGTGGTAACTATTTTTTGCTATATAAATCAAGACTGAACGCAAACGTGTTCGTTTGTATTTTGTTTCGAAAAAACTTATGCTATTGACAGAATATCACATCAAATTTCTCGAATTTTCCAACTAGTCGACTCGAGACGGTGGTATGGGCTCGCTGTGGTCGCCCGGAGCGCTTCGCAGCGACCGCTCTGTGCTCCCATGCCTTTCCCACCAACAAGGAAATAGGCGGCTGCGCCTAACTCGAGAATGGATCCGTTACGATTCGATACTCTGCTTTGACGTTCGAAATTCGATTTTAGAATCTTATGTTCTGCCGAGGCCGATCGGCTTTTGTTTATATTCATTGTTCGATCGGACGTAATGTGTTCATTTTCACGGATGTTTGTAGTTTTTATAAACTGATTTTGTTTATAATTTGCGTTCGAATAGAGATCTTCTTGTAGTTTTAAATTAAGGCGCAGGGGTGGGCAAGGCATTCTCCATACAAACTCTGTGCACGTTTTATTCCTAGTTTTTGGCACTGACGAATGTAATATTTTTTTTGGATGTTAATATTAGATATGCTAAGAAAGTGATGTGGAAATTTTCAAATATTTCAAAAGAATGAAAAATAAAAAATTTAAAAAATAATATCAGCGAAAAAAAAATTACATCACGAAATAGCTAACTGAAAAATAAGCGTACTGACCAAAAATCATAACTTTAATGCAAACACAAACAACGAAAATCCTGCACAAAGTTTGTATGGAGAGAGCTTGCCCTACCCCTCCTCTTAAGTTGCATATGGCTATTTTTACGCCAATATCACGCCATATACAATTTTTATCGACTTCCATCCGAAGATTACAAAACTTACAAATCATCTATTACTTAAGCACCGCTACTTTTGCACGAACATTATTGACATTACCGACAGCTCATCAAGCGCAAAAAATATCCAATGCTTCTGCAAATATAATGTCATCCTTCACGACAATAGCAAAAAACTAGAGTTTATTGACTTCAACCTCAAAAAACGGCACACAATCATGAAAGAGCTTAACGGCGTCGATGATTTCAGCTAATAAGGTCTTTTGTAATGACGGCATGAGTCACAGACACAGACGGTATAGGTATGGACTGTTATGCATTCGCGAAATCAAATAGACTCTTATCTCAATCCGTTAAAGTTTATTGTCGAATGTCTCCGTTGTTTGTATTAGCAATATGATTTTTGGTTTCATCTGGTTTTGACGATACTTGAATCTTTTGACCTGACCTCGTAAGTATATGAGACAATTACGTAGGTTTTCCTTGGTTTTCTTTTTTCTCTTGGTTGGTCAAATCCTTAGTGGAATTGCAGCCTGATGATTTGCCTGATTTGACAACCTGGACCTTTCTAGACAGTTCTATAGCGCGATAAGAGCTGGAGACAAATATTTAGAACATTTCCTCTTCATAACTGATATTACATAGTATTCGGTTTTTATTCATCTTAAATCTAAAATTGTGTTAAGGCGCTATACTGAGAAATATGGAGACTTTGAAACGCTGTCCTGCCCAGACTAGCAAACAGTAGGGGCTGATTTTCAGATATATGATTCTTGACTATATGATCGTGGTACTGACAATAGCGAAACATGATTGCTAAAAATTTTCTCGATAGAAAATAAATCCAAAGTCGAGTCTATATTTTCCTTTTTTTCCTCAGCCTACTAAAACAACGCATTATTAAAAGACACGATTAAGTTAATATGATGGTATTTTACCTCATCTAGGTACTGACAAGAGGAAATTTAATAAACCTGCACACAGTCAGATATTTAACGAGATTTGTCTAAAAAGCCATTCTCGGAGAGGGTTGTATCCCGTTTTGTCGTGAGCGAAAAACAAAAGGTGTCTCTTTCAATCGATATATCGCCTTAATATTATATGAGATTATTTATAATTGTCATAATTTCATCAAAATGAATCATAATGATACGTGGTTTAAATTAGACTTGGAACCTTTTCTCGCGGGCTACGTATTTCCCCGTGCATCAGTATTCCGTCCCATGATCCAAGTTTACAATCTGAGACCCTGTACATGAGACCACATTGAAAATGCACCGGATCATTCTAAAATATGCTTTATAGTCAGGTGTTAAGTACTGTTATACCTGTACTTCATTTGCTGTGATTATACCAATGTACCTATTATTAGAAATTTTGAATAAATACAATTGTATTCCATTGCCAAGACTGTTGAAGGGATTGTAGGTACTCGTATTCAACCAAATTTTTAAGTAATACCGGCAGTAAATACATTGTTTTTGAAGTCGTAAAAACCCAAACATAACCATGACTTTATTGTTTTTTTACACTAAACGCTTGTCAAAGATAAAGTTCGTTGTTAAAATACCATTCCAATTATGATATTTATAATAGCGACCTTGCATTTTGAACTCATATTAATCGCAGTCAAATAAAGCAAAAACTGTTTCGAAAGCGATGCCCGAGGCCAATCATGTCTGGCTGTAATAAAGGGCTGTGTGTTTGGTTGAGAAAGGGCGTAGATGCATTGTTTACAGCGATCACTTGAGGCATTTTGTTTGGGCGGGGTTGATTATGCCGGGCCGATGCTGCTCTTCGTAAGTTCGTATGCATTGTCGCGCTGTTGTTGTTACGTTGCCAAGGATCTTATTTGCCTTGTTACTTCTATGAAGTTAACATTACTCAGTTTTAGTTTAGAGTTCAAGTAATTGTTCAGCGCTCTGCGCTTAATACAGGCTGGAGTGAGACTGAAGAAGTTCGAATTATCGAGAGCTAAGATAAAGTGTTTACATTGCATTTTATGTTCCTTGTTCTAGCAGATTCTTACTGTATCTGTAATGATCTCACACAGTCCTGATCTGATTAGCTCAAGATGTAGGTCACAAAAAATCGATTTATCATGATTATAATGACTTAACGTAACAATATGCATGATTTTAAATTGAGCAGTCCCTAGCTTCCGCAGTTTACGCACACATACGTACATTACAATCCCATACAATCAAACAGCTTTCGCAAGATAACATCTCAACAAACAGTAATACCTTTGAACCATCAGGCGTTAAAGAGACCACACGTATCAAATTAGTTCGCGCCGCGCATGCATAGATCCTAATCTAATGCCATTTTAAGCCTCTGCGCACTCTGGCGGGTCACTAAGAACCAGTGTATCTGACCCTTGTTTACAAACATTTATTACGAGTGGCGAGACCAAGATATGTTGGTGGTTTCTGGAAGTTGTGAATGGTAGTGGCAAGTGGGCATTAATGTGGAACTAGGGCTGTCACATCAAATTGGACTTAGTTAAGAGATAAGATTGCGTCGAATGTATTTTGAACTTTGTCCTTTGAAATAGTAAGTTTAGTTTTCTTTTTTTAGTTCTGTTGCTTTCATGCTCCATGCTCCTTAAGTATAAATTGTGGTTGACAGGAAAATGAACAAGATTGGCCTTAGGGCAGAGCTAGATTGCGCCTAGCATCCAAATAAGCATATACTCGTAATATCTAAGTCGCATTTTCTCACAAGTTTTTTTTTTATAACAGGACTTAAATTTGGTCCTCAACTAGATACCAATAACGTGAAGTTTTCACAAGCTTAAATAGCTAAACTACGAGTATGTTGTGGTTGTGTTGTGGATCTCGTCTTTTTTAAGGGTACAAATTGTTGGCAACCCTATAAACCCTAGTCAGTTAACACTTGGCCATCTTACTCTCGTTTCACGTCTAATTTAACCCTTACACGCTGAATTGACGAACTATCAAAGACTCCTTATTCCATTAACGGGTTAAAAGATCCTGTTGAATGGAGATAGTATCGGTTTCCTTCCATTTTTGTTTGTATTCTCATTGATTAAGGTGCAATATTGTATAAATTGTTAACAGAGTTTCTATAATGGAGATTTTTGTTGTTTTGTGAATTCCTTGTTTCTATAAGAATTAACTGTTGGCTTATGGAATTTTGCCATTTATTTCCTTGCGCGGGTTGGCCATTGTTGTAGTTGTGACACATACGAACACATAGACAACGTGAACTCATAGCTTCTATACGCTGACGCACACATAGACATGCATGGTGCATGTATAGTTCAACACACAACCATGGCTCATCCGCGCTCGTGAGATAAAAGTACTATAACAGGACATAATGACAAACAAGTAGTTCCAATTTAAGGTCAAATTTACGCCGCGAAATTGTCTGAAAAACTTTTGTATGGACCAGTAAGACTCCTTTCACTCAAAAACTTAGATTCAAATATTGTACATACATTCGATTTCTTTATACGTATCATTGTTAAACTAACTTCGAATATCAGTTTTATCGTATTGAAATAAGGTTGTATCTTGCTCAAGCGCTCAAATGCACGTGTAAACGCAACCCGATCCTGTTTCGAAGATCAAATTCTCAATGAGCCTTTTGTCTCTTTGTATGGGATCTTATCGATTCATCAACATGTATGTTATATCTACCTGTAGGCACAGAATCATCAATACTTCTTATACGTAGATAATGTTTTCTGTCTATCGAAATCGATTCTAGACAGCTAGCTAATCATGGCAGCTAACTCGCGCGCGCTCGCCGTATAGCACGTGCTTCGTACCTGGCGCGATAGGGTAGGTATCTGGCCACCACGGAGGTGTGACTGAGCCGAGTTTAGCCTAAGCGGCAATAGGAATAAGCCTACTGATACGAGATACCTACTGGCCTACCAATTCAAATTCTCAATACCTACACAAATATTTTAATGTTCTGCCTAATGTTCTGTACTGTGTTCTTCTTGAGGTGTGCAATAAAGAGTCATCATCATCATCGTATCAGCCGAAAGATGTCCGCTGCTGGACATAGGCCTCCCCCAAAGACTGCCACAATGACCGGTCCTGCGCCACCCGCATCCAGCGGACTCCCGCGACCTTTACCAGGTCATCAGTCCACCTGCTGCGCCTTCCGGTCCATGGTCGACAGTCGATAACCTTTCGGCCCCAACGGACATCGGTTCTACGTGCAAATGTCCACTGCCACTTAAGTTTAGCGATTCGAAAGGCTATATCGGTTACTTTGGTTCTGCTACGGATGGCCTAATTTCTGACGCGATCACGCAGAGAAACTCCCAGCATAGCCCTCTCATTGCCCTCTGAGTGACTTTGAGCCTTCGTATGAGGCCCATGGTGATCGACCACGTTTCCGTACCATATTTCATCGCTGGCAACACACACTGGTCCAAGACTCTCGTCTTGAGACACTGCGGAATATCGGACCAAAAGATAATGCCGCCAATAAAGAGTATTTGTATTGATCCTCATAGGAATTTCCTGGTTGTCTTCCTAAGGGGCCCAGGGTCTATATGTACCTTATTGATACTCTAATCAAAGCGGCTGCTACTTCTACCCCAGACCGAAAACTAGACTGGGATTAGATCGGTTACCGTACGTAGTACGTTTACCAGTGAAAAATCAATTGCTCTATAATCTCAAACCTTTATGACGCAACAGACGGGGCTCTAGCTATAGCCAGCTTCTGGTCTCGTACGTTCTAAACCAGAGGAAGAAACCATTGACACGAGAAGATAAATCTCTAAATGCGAAGTTAAACCAATACTCGACACCTTTACTCCATCGCTCGCTATTATGACAAAAGATTGAGTGTCAACGATTGAGTCAGTTTTAAACGTATCGCGTATCTGCTAATAAATATTTTGTGTCAAAATATTCGCTTCGCTTTATATGTATGTCCTTTTACTAAAACGCGAGCAGCATTGAACAATATTCTAGCGGACCATTGAACGCCGTGCCAATTCCGAAAGGTCTTAAACATCGTACTGTTTAGTGGTCTGTATGTCGTTGTGTCGCCGAGTGTTGCTAACTTCACCTTGCTATCGAAATCAGTTCATGTCATCCGACTCAACTCAATGGCGGATGCTGGGCTGCGGGCGGCAAAGACTTGGGACGTAGACGCGAAATCAACTTTTCTGCACTTGTGTGAGAAAGGAAAAAGATATAGATTAGATAGATTTGGATTCGGCGGTAGATTGTGCAAAATGATATATTTACAGCGAAGGCGGTATATTGAAACCTGAGTGAAGCGAACGATACAATAGAATCCTGAGCGTATCGAGGGATTCTAAAGTAGAATTTTGTGGGTAGCGTGGGATTTCAGTGTCTACGTGTAAAACGGGAATAATTTTGCTACCGTGCGACACTCACCGTTTGCCTGCTGCTAAAACATGAAATGTCTTACAAATTTTGACACCGAGTGGCACATGTTTCACACACCTAAAAAAGCCAGTGTGGCCCAATTTAAAATGATGGAAGAAAAGGTTTCGTCGAGTTGATATAACCTAGACCTCTTTAAGGCACGAGTGAATAGGCATCTTCTGGGTGAGCTCGCTTCATCGTCGGCCTCATCTTTGCCCCCTGGCTAGATGCTGGCCAAGAACAATCCTATTCTTAATAAAAAAGGGATCAGAAGCGATAGTTTTTAGTACAACTGTCGATGCGGATCCCTTTTTTACGAAGCCCCATAGCGTAGTAACTGAAAAACCAGTCCGCTCTACTCTACTCACTCTATGACAAGAGCGTCATGCCCGCTCACTCACACACAAGTCTTTGTACGCAGGCGCGTGGGAACGGGCGAGGCGCAATACGCATACGCATAAAACCAGCTCCGCGTCGCTTACCGACTACCAGCCTAGCCTGACCTCTGACCGCGCGTAGTTAGCACGGTTGTCGGGGGCAATTTGTAATGGCGTGTTGATATGAATAACGACCTAGCGACCAATGAGCTGAGACTAGTATGACAGATTTGAATGTTGGGGCCAAGTTATAATGGCGGACGAACGAATCGAGATGGATTAATTCAGGAGGAAGCGCCTCACCCATTGCGTGTACAGTCAGCGTACAAAATATGTGGTGTACCGAACTATTTGGGCACTTTGGCTGCTACATAATATATATATGACGCTGACTGTACAGTAGAATCCGCTTATAACGACTCCGCATATAACATTGGACCGCTTTCAACGACTCCTAAACCACCGACGTTAGGATCCATACCAAACATTTTCAAAGAAAATCAGTCCGGTTTGTGCGACGTAATATCGCCGGGGCCTTTGCTGTTGCTGTATCCGGATTCTACTGCAGGTACTTCGTTACAGTTTACATGACGAAAATGCACTTGACGTGGGATTTTACAACTTTTGTTGCTAAATGGGTCAAACTATTTCTTGTAGCTCGATACCATGGTTACGTCTCCTGGGTCACTTTTATAAACTGTGATTTTACAGACTTTAATCCTATTAGACATGAATTTTATTTTAGCGATGATTATAAACCCGTTCTGAGGTGGGCCAACTCTTCAGCATGCTAGTAGTCCTTATTATAACTCGGTTACTGATGTCTCCTGGCTGACGGGACAAAATAACAACAAGGAAAAAACAGAGAGTGGTAAATACACACACCTGCGTAGTTGTTTTACAACGTTACTTGAAGATAACATTTAAACAATAGATGGTAATGGTTGGTTTCAAGTACTAGTTAAGTATGACGTTGTACTACCAAACTTAATCCAATGTTGTATGAGCTTGCAAGTTTCTGGCCACTAAAGCCTCATTTAATGGGAAAGAGAAATACTACTAATTTCGATTTTCAATGTTCTCGGCAAGCACCTAGAGGTACCCGATAAATTGGACCGCAAGATAGGTACGTCTAGTGAGGCCTTAAATAATATCGATATGAACAGCACTGGCCATACTGTGGCAACATTTGAGTATTTTGACTTGTCAAACAACTTCGCGCCTAATTGTGGACCCGAGTGTAGTTTTACCTCTAGGTTGGAAACTCAGATGGCAGTCGCTTTCGTAACTAGTTTCTCAGCCAAATATTGGGATTAGGTGTTGAAGCGGACCCCCATCAGGCTCCTTATCTCACAACAGTGAAAACGCTATGATGACCTCTTATTCCGGTGTGACGATAATATCCGTCGACAGCGCGATAAGGGTTAAACCCGTTACTTAAACACAGCCTTGACTGGCCACCATCGATCTGTCTATCGATAAGACTTGGCGCTATCTCTCCGCATCTACGATTCTTTACAAATGGACGTTGCGCTTTTTGAAAACCCACGGCTTTGAACGTGCGCTGACCTTAATGAACTGCTGTTTATTTTGCGTAATAATGGACGTTTTTCATGGGCCGGATTATCAGACCATGGCTAAATGGGCTAAATCTCCCATCAAGCCAAGACGTGACAGGCTGCGGCATCAGCCTATCGAATTATCGATGTTATGCGTTCGTGTGTTTGTCGTCGACAGTGACGTCCCTTGTGCCACGATCCGGATTGTCAGACCATGGCTAAATTGGCTAAATCTCCCATCAAGTCAAGACGTGAGAGGCTGCGGCATCCAGCCTATCGATGTTATGCGTTCGTGTGTTTGTCGTCGACAGTGACGTCATTTGTGCCACGATCCGGATTGTCAGACCATGGCTAAATTGGCTAAATCTCCCATCAAGCAAGACGTGACAAGTTGCGGCATCAGCCTATCGATGTTATGCGTTCGTGTGTTTGTCGTCGACAGTGACGTCACTTGTGCCACGATCCGGATTGTCAGACCGTGGCTAAATTGGCTAAATCTCCCATCAAGCCAAGACGTGACAAGCTGCGACATCAGCCTATCGATGGTATGCGTTCGTGTGTTTGTCGTCGACAGTGACGTCACTTGTGCCACGATCCGGATTGTCACATTGTCAGACCATGGCTAAATTGGCTAAATCTCCCATCAAGCCAAGACGTGACAGGCTGCGGCATCAGCCTATCGAATTATCGATGTTATGCGTTCGTGTGTTTGTCGTCGACAGTGACGTCCCTTGTGCCACGATCCGGATTGTCGGACAATGGCTAAATTGGCTAAATCTCCCATCAAGCCAAGACGTGACAGCTGCGGCATCAGCCTATCGATGGTATTCGTTCGTGTGTTTGTCGTCGACAGTGACGTCATCATATCACTCGTGTTACGATCAGGAGTTGCAGACTTTGTTTTCTTAGACCATGGCTAAATCTCCCGTCAAGCCAAGACGTGCGGTGCGTGTGCGCAGCCGGCCACGCCTCCCGCCCGTCGTCCAATCGCCGTAGATCCGGATCTGTGATCTAGATGTCTGTTTTTTTGTTTAGGAGCGTGAGCTAGCAAACTGGCGTTTTGGCTTTTGACCGTGGCAGTGTTGCGACAAAAAGTTTAGTCATTTGAATAAATACTTGTTTACTTTATTCCAATGTTCCCAAGAGCTTAGAAAATATTGGGATCCATTATCCAAATGCTCCACGTTTTTGCTACACTTATAGATGATATGTTTGTCAACAAAGTTACATCCCGTTTCGAAATCGTCCACACAAAATCAGAACAATTATTCGGTTTTTGGAACAAACCTAATACAAAAAAAGCGTAAACGGGTCATAAACAGATTTAGGTTCGCGTCTTTCCTGTGGACATATCAAAAGTTAACGGCTACAAAGCTTAATTTTGGATTGGTCTAGTAACCCGCATAAACGGCGTCTCCGGTTCTATAAATCCATGTAATAAAATCATAACTCACATGCTCATAAGCCGTTAACTATTGACCACAGGAGAGACGACTTTTGTTTTTGCAAGTGTTTATGACCCAAACATACAATTACTGTGTGCGATGAATACATTCATCATAGTTCAGTGTGGTTTTTAAAATACTCTACCTAATTATAATAAACTATAATTAATGGATATAAACTAGCCAACTAATTCAGCTTAAACATGCCTATAATATCATCGAAAGGGTTAATAAATAAAATGGGCAGTAGCCACGCCAGTAATTAGTTTGTGCTAGGCAGGCAAGAGAAACAGAAGACGGTCATAAAATAAGTCCGGTAGCCTGCGCGGGCGCAGGGCAGGCCGCGGCCGTTGCTCATCTCGATGCCCGCAGCCGATTAGGCTTAAGCGACCACAGGGAACGGCTTAAAAATAAAGCCTTTAGGCATGATTGTTTGCCACGACACGAGCTATCCCTTTTTTAATAATAAAAAAATGTAAACTGAACTACAGCGGGGTAACTATTTTAAATTTCCGGTCACAGTTTAAAATAAGTACATAAATTAATCACTTATAAGTTAGAAACGTATGATTTTTGTATCATTGAACATACATACATACACAACAGTTAATGACTGTGAAAAAAAGTACAGTCGGCAATAAAAGCTCAAAAGAAAAAAAATGTGACAGGAATTTTTATGTGCCTTTGAAATCTGTATTTGAATTAAAATGTCTTGCGGATCGGTCGTTTAAGTTACAGCGTCTAGTAGTATGCGCTGGAGCAGTAAATTTCTCCCGTGCGCGGCTGCTATTTTAGTACTAGCCTTTTGTATGCAAATTTACATTTGATTTATTGTGGAGCTTCTGTTGCGATTTATTCTGTATTTAAATGGACGTCTATCTATATTGAACGCTAGACGACATTACAAATTTATTGTTTACCAATAAAACTAAGAAACTGAAGCTCTAAAACGGTACACAGTTGACGGTCTAATAGCTAATACGCGATCCCTTCCAGACAACCATTTTATAGTGTGTAGGGCAAACACCCCAGTGCTCGACACTGACTCAATCCATGGCACTTTCAATCTTGTCATTGACAGGTGATTATTAGCTTTCATGTACTGGGCACTAAGTTGCCGAGCACTCGGACGATTACCCTCTTGATATAAAACATACCTATTTTACTTATAAAACTAAAGTGAAACCAAAAGTCAAGATACTAAACCGGCCAAACCAAAGTCAAGCTACAAAGAAAAAAAAACTACTGTTCTGCAACAGTAGAATACTTTTATCTCCCGAGCGCGAGTGATTCATGATTGTGTGTTGAGTTATACTCGTACATGCACATTGTCTCTGTACGCGTCAGCGTAGGAGCTACGAGTTCACGTTGTCTATGTGTGCGTATGTGTCACAACTACAACAATGGCCGGGTTGGCTCCTGAAATAAAAGTAGATCGTCGTCTTGTCTATAGAGGTAATGCTCTCTTATTACGAAAATGGTTAAAAGCCTAATCCTTTTATCTTAACGAAAATCGCTCAAAAGCGGCGAAATCCCATTGTCATCAGGGACCTTCGAGAATAAACAAAACAAAACCTAAATCTCTGCTAATTGCTAAAAAAACACCGACTACCTGCGCTGGAGTTATGAGCGAAATTCTCTTTTATTATTCAGTCTGAGGTTGATTTTCCCAAGCCATTATAACTCTTATATTCAAGGAACGAAAAGCGTTAATTCCTTGCTGATAACGCATTTGACCGGGCTAAATTCTGAATTTACGAGAAATGAAATTGTTCGTTTTTGCTGTAAAAAGCAAAATGTCTCCAGTGTCATCAAATTTGAAGAGGCTCTGGAGTCGGTATTAGGTTCTTTAATGTCACAACACAGTTCAGCTCACAACGGAGCTTCATTAACGGCCTGCCCTGACATTCTAAGAGCCTTATCACACTAGCGACTTGCGATGCCAGCGACTTAGAAGCGAGGCGAGCGCGCAGCGAGCCCTCCGCGAGTGCGCAACGAGCTCGCCGCGAGAGCGCAGCGCGGTCGCCGCATCTAGAGTATAGATTTTCCCGCGAGTACGCAGCGATTTCGCTGCGCGCTCGCGGCGAACTCGCTGTGCGCTCGTAAGTCGCTAGTGTGATAAGGCTCTAAGGGTTGGCTAAAAGTCGTCGGCCACTCTGGATTCTCAGGTATTCGTCCCAGCCATTCACTCACTTACGTTCGCGGCTCTGCTGTGGATTTTGACAAAGTTGAGGTATATAAAGTCTTCATTATCTATCTACATATTTTGACGACAAGGTGGACTGATTACCTAGTAAAGGGCGCGGGAGTCCGCTATGCAGACCGGTCATTGTGGCACTCTTGGGGGAGGCCTGTGGTGGTCGTCATTTGACGGATTTGATGATGATGATGATATATATACGATAAAAACATTATAAATAACGATTGACCACAGATTAACGACCCTTGATTTTTTACCCGTTTGCTCAGCTAAACATCGTGAGGAAACCTGCATACATCCGCGAAGAAATTTAAAGTTGTATGTGAAGTCCCCAACCCGCTCTGGGCCAGCGTGGGGACTACTGCCCAATCCCTCTCATCTATGAGAGGAGGCCTGTGCCCAGCAGTGGGACGTATACAGGCTGATGATGATGATTGCTCAGCTACGATTGCATGCGAAGATTTTAAAATGATAAATAAATAGAGCTTATACGTACTTCAATTAATCTTTCCTCTCCTTTTTTTTCAATTTAGACATATTATTTGCACATACATATTCAAAAAACTACCACCGGTTAGTAAAATAAACCTCTGCCTCGAGATGGACCGGCGTAAGAAACTCGACACGAGTGCACCAAAGCTAAAGCCAGATATCTGATGCTTCGTAATTTAATCGCGTTGCTAGGTATGCTTGAAGTCTGTAACCAGTATCCAGAAAAATACAGACAGTAGAAAAAGATTCATAAAGTAACAAGCACGCTTAGACATGCTTAATTACTAAGTAAATCCGTGTGAAATGCCTCTCGATTGGCGTGCAATTGTTGTGAAGCTAAAAAACACCAAACAATGCACGAACACACTGGTCTCACATGGTCTTTAAGGCTTTTGGTATAAGGCATGTTTTCCTTGGGCTTTTATCAGATACGGGTGACAGCGTGCGTGCGACGCCTGCGCCTTACAAGGCTTATATCTTTACGCTGTATCTTTCTTCTTCTGTTCTATAAAGGCTTATGTCCTTATATTCCCTGTTCTTTCCAGTCTTTCTGATTTGGACGCGGTTTAGGGGTGTAAATTTGAATAGAATTATAGTCTTGAGTTAGTGAGCTTTGTAAGAATTCCCAATTTCTAAAATTGGCTTGGGCGTGTGCATAAAAGGAGTGGCAGAAACAGCGCATTACGCAACACAAGTATTTTATCCTGCCGTCGTTCCATCATGACTGAAGATCGTGATCATCTGGTATTTTTTTGGACAGTACGACTTCCATCGGCTTCTATTTGTAGCCATCTGCACCACATCGTAGAACTTGCTGGTCTTATCTTTAATTTGGTCGGCCCATATCGCGTCGGAGATCTACCACGAGCTCGTTTATCTTGCACTCTTCCAACTATTACCAGTTTCTCAAGGCTGTTGTCTCCGCGCTTCTATACAAGAGCAGAAAGGAACAACCATTGTATGTGTTCTACAATTAAGCTACCATTAAAGATACATGGATTACCTATGTAGTTCTACTCGATGGACCGACCTGCTGAAATCACTGACCAAATCATCCGTGGTAGAGTGTTTTGAATGTGTGCTACCTTATGGTCTCTGCCTAGACTGGTTTAGTCTAGGTAGTCTCAATTTCTATTGAGACCCAGACTAGACCAGTCTATAATCGTAAATTGGTGCAATCTGCCATATAACATGACGGTATGCACTGGCTTGAATGCGTCTAAATCGGACGAGACTGAGCATATTTTCAAGTTTCTCTCGTCAGTCCTTGAAGCATCGCGTTCATATAACCTGGACATTTTTAAGCCGCGAGTGAATAGACATCTTCTGGGTGAGCTCGCTTCAACGTCGGCCTCATCTGTGCCCCCTGGCTAGATGCTGGCCAAGAGCAATCCCATTTTTAATAAAATAAAAGTGTCAATGTATGCGCACTGCCCTACGGTATGCACTTACTCCCAGCGTTATTCCAACATATTTGCTGACGCGTGGGCGGACGCGGCCGGCTGTCGCCCACTCCGACCGGTCCAGCAGGCAGCAACCCTGCCGATCAGGAAAGACTTATATCCTGTTATAACTCCTAGCGTGTTTCCCGTTTTCGATTCCGCCGTGCTATAATGTTTGGAGCTGAAGGGCGTATTGTCGGGAGTTATGCGAGTGTGTTGGACTGTTCGGTTTTAAGTGAGGATGGTGTATGTGACCTATTCAATTAGCACGAGTTCAATACCCGGGATGGTGGAGGGCGGGGGTGTGAAATATTTTGCACGCGAAGATGCCTATGTATTTATGAGGTTTAAGTGAAATAGACAAAACGCGATGGCTTTTTTTACGTCTAAACGACCCTCTTTAAAATTTGTTGAGCGAAAGCGTCCGCTAATGAAATTATTATTGTCAATCATATTCATATACATAGTGAAAAATCATCCCACCTGTGTATAAACTACTCTCTTTTGACCTGTTTCCTGCGCTATGTCCAAACGCTTATATTTTTACTTTAAAACTAAAGTATGAAGCTGTAATAAAGCTGAAAACTAGTTAATTCAGACTTAAAAAAAAAAACACTTTGAAGTTCTGCCTTAAGTATATCCTACTTATATTGTACTTCAATGCGAAAGTTTATATGTATGTTACTCAATCACGCGAAAACGGCTGAAAGAATTATTATGAAACTAAATATACAACGAGTTTATTGCCTGGATAGACATAGGATACTTTTTATCCCTTAAATCATCCCTTGAGGAATGAAATATAGGGAATTGAAGTTTACGCGGGTAAAAGCTAAGTAGATACTATAATTATGTATAATAAACTTTCATTATGTTAACGCCTTAATTTAAACCAGATAATTAAGTATTGCACTGTATCAGAAACTGATAAATAACTTCATTTACGTCAGAATTAACATAGAACGTGGGTTGCCGCCTTTTGATTAGGAGAGAGGCGTGATTATGGAATATTATTACTTATTGCACTTCGGGTAGCGGCTTAACGCTGTTGGAATAACTAGACATAATTTATAATACTGAATACAGTTTTTTTTGTGTCACAGTGGTGTTCAAAACTATTAGAGTGATCAGTATAAACTGTATAAATAAGGGTTCCTTTTTTACCTTTTTGGTAACGGAACCCTAAAAAACCGGCCAAGTGCGAGTCAGACTTCGCACATAGTATAGGGTTCCAAACCAGCCCCAATATTCAGTTGGTTTGTTTTCGTGCCCTCTTTAGTTGTATGGGATCCTCCCTTAAATCATTTAAAAATAAGTTTTGACTTTGGCTTTGACCCATCAAGATGCTTATACTGTGTTTTCAAGACTGTAGCTCCAACCATTTGGCTGTAAACCTGTGTGACAGACGACGGACGGACGGACGTGTGAGTGACAGCAATAGGGTTCCGTTTTGACCCTTCGGGTACGGAACCCTAAAGACGCGGGTTGTAGTGTTCCACAATTCATATTAAATCCGAATTCCCCCAGAACTGCGCGAGCGCATACAAGCTCGAACGGTGGCGTGGTCGTGCGCGGCCGGCCATAAATAAAAGAGATAGCGCGACACGGCGCGGGCGCGTCCTCTTATTGAAATATGACCAACAGCGCCTAATTGACACCGGGTTTTTGCGATTTTCTATTTATAATAAAATTTATAAAACTCGCTTCTGTTAAGGGTGTCCGGTGAAAAACGCTCGTCTATTTAATTTACCGCATAAACTGAAGTCTTGACATTTTTTGTTCGTTATCTTAAGTACAGGACTATTACGTTCGAATAGAATAGATTTTACATGTTTTTGTGATAGAACGGACTGGGCAGAATTTCACCGACAAGAGTGAAACTTCTAAATAATAATTAATAAATCTGTGCCTGAACTAAGCAGAACTCTTTCCTTCCAGCTGCACATCCCGCTACGCTGGAGAATTCTGCCAGCACCTCAACCCGTGCCACAGCGAATCCAGCCCTCGATGCCAGAACGGCGGCAGCTGCCGCGTCAGACCCGGCGCCGGCGGCGGGCCGCCGCACTTCGCCTGCGATTGTCCGCTGGGCTTCAGCGCTTCGCTCTGTGAGATCCGAGTGCCCGCTGCGTGCGATTCCGCGCCGTGTCTCAACGGGGCGACTTGTAGGTTGACGTCGCTGCATTCGTATGAGTGCGATTGCCCGCCTGGGTATACTGGTAAGTGATCGTTTTTTCTGCATGTCTAAAGCCAGCCAGTATCATACTTATCTGACATGATCCGCTCTGATGCCTGACACAGACGTCACGTCTGTCTGATATCCAAGTCATGTCAGATCAATCGCAGATAGCGTTTACGGCAGATCAGCGTATTTTGACCTGCGGAGTGGTCGTACTTTTAAGTGATGATCATCGTATATTTAAGAGTCTAGCTCTGGTCGGTGGAGTAATCGCCATTTCGTTCTGTTCTCTGCCAATGCTTTGAGCTCCTGGTACGATATTACATTGACCTTCTCTTTGGCTTGATCTATAAACGCACGTCTAGGTTTTCTCCTGCATCCCCTCTATCTTTCCTTCGATTATAGTTTTTAGGCAATTGTCATGTCGTATCAGGTGCCCCAGCATACTTCATCAGGTGCCTCTTCTGTTCTCGATTGTCCCCAGAACCTCTTCATTTGTTTTAAGTGATACTCAAAGTTTATTAGCAAGATAATTACTGGCGTAAACGATTTTGATCGGTTTCTCGTTCACTGCTTGGATGAGGCACGGACCAAACCGTCATAAGTATGATATGTAGTACATTCTATTCAATACTTAGCTATGTAAGTGTTAATATGCCAATCTATTTGAATATAACTATTTATGAAGCAAGTGTAGATTTTTTTGTATTTATTTAGCAATAATAACGTTTCTTCTAAAATTATGAATGTGCTTTGAAATATAAACGTCACTCAATAGTTGTCAGCAAAAATCATCCACGCAACTTTCCACTAAACTTGTTGCTTTTCAGACGTCTACATGTGACAATCAGCATTTGACCCCTAAGTTAGTAACAATTATGCGTTATCGTGTATCAGGTTACACTGGTTCATGGTAGTCGGTAAATGTTGTGAGTAACAGGCAATTAAACCAATAAATACAACAGGTTGTACATCTACAATTAAAAAACAGCTTTCATTGTGGCTACGTAATTGTTCTGGTTACACACTTTTAGAAGAAATATTTTAGAGAATTTTGTGTAGTCTATACCTACTTATATCAATACCAAGGTAAATGACCCAGTGTTCATTACTGACCCATTTAGTGTGGAGATAGGTAGTGTTAGAGATCCTGTTGAAGAACGTAGGATACTTTTTATCCCCGAAAATCATCCTTTAATTTAAGCCATTTAAGGGGATGGAAGTTTGTATGGAAAAGAAGAGGTAAGCTCCTGAAATCAAATAACAGCAATGAAATTCTAACGCAATGAACTAGTTCCACGCGAACGAAGTCGCGGGCAATAACTAGTATAATATAATTCGTATATAATCGTAATTTTATGACTAACAATCGGGGAAATCAAAGATTATTATATATGTATACAATATTATATAGATTTAAGTTTGTAGTTAGCAAGAATAGTAGAAACGCGGACCGGGAGAACGTTAACTAGGGAATGTGAGCAAAAACCGATCGCTTTATATGGCCGCACCAATTATGGCCCCGGGCCTCGCTCGGAAACTTAAATATTTGAACCTTTAGTTTACAATGTGAATGCTTTTGCCAATACTAGAATATGTATATGAAACTAGCTTATCGACCGCGTGGAGTCGTTTATATTGTGCCTCCGTGTAATCTTTTGATCCCATGATCCCTCTTGGGGGATTTTTGGGATAAAAATTGTCGTAACAGTATTTGTATTGTATTGTATGTCCTTCATCGGAATACAAACTATCCTCATGTCTAGTTTCATCTAAATTAAGTTAACAGACAAAAAGAGTTACTTTCGCATTTAATTTATAGCTAGTTTTTTCCGCGTAGAATTCGTTCTTCGCGTTAGAATTTAATTGCTATTCAGTTTTCCCGGTAATGCCACAGAATAGTATGAAGTTATGCCCTAAGGAGCCCCGATTTACGTTACACTTCCGAGTTGCGAACATGCAAGTGGCAGGCAAGTGGTCCAGCGATCCCCGTTCGCAACTGTACCCACAAAGTTGTCATACAACAATAGAGTGTACAATTAATAATCATTATGAGTACACGAAATCTGTTAGTTGTGAGTGAAAGTGATAGGAAAGTATGATCAATTATTTCCCATGTTCTTTTAGATTTTAGCTTTCGATAGCGATAATTGGCATGTTAACCTATGTGACATACTTATTAAGTCAAGAATGATTGAAAAGGACGCAGATATTGTAGGTAGATATTCTGTATAAAATATACATTTCTATATACTATTGCCTTTTTGTTTGGTATACAAAATTATTGGATTATCTGTATCGAGTTTTGAGACATTTAACGTACCTTATCTTTGAATTAAATCCTATTTTTAGATCCGATTTACTTGAAATTTACAAAAAAAGATAATGATGCAAGTTTTTCTGTTTTCTAACTATTTAACAACGACTTAAAAGTGAATATCATCTCTTCTAGTAGGGTGATACCACCAATTATGGACACTTTAAGAACAATCACCAATAATGGATACTTCAACCCTTATTCAAAGATCATACGGTTTTAAATTGATTGTTCTATAAAAAAATAATGACTCTTATTTTCTTTTACATAAGAGTTAATGTACATCATAGGGTCTTGTCCATTACTGGTGTCACCCTATAGCTTTTATGTCACACCTGGCCATAAAGCGGCAATTACCGCACGCTCCGCGCGCGTGAAATCCCACTTCTTGGCCAGGGGGTGACATAAAATGTTGTACTTAACACGGGCGGTAATAAAGAAAGCCTGAGATCGCATATTTATCGCCCTTGCCTTCGGCTCGGGCGTCAAATACCTGCGATCTGAGACATTCTTTGTTTTACCGCCCTTGTTAAGTAATGTACTATTTCAGTATTCTCTTAATATATTATGCCTGCCAAGCGATTCCTTTACTGTCTAGCTGCGATATGCGAATCTGCAATGCTTCCGCCATTTTGAATAATATGTATGTAGTCGAGATCTTTCGTCCTGGCCGATTTTAAATTAAACTCTAATTGGTTTTTGTATCTTGCATGTGAAATTAAGTTGTTTTTGTATGGATTACTGTGACACAAACAGGTCAACTCAAATAGGTAATCTTATCTTTAGTACATCTGTCGACTATCGAAAAAGTGCATTTTATTCATTATCATGTTCGATGTATTTGTATGTGTGTTTTGTTTGTTCGTGTGGAATCTTGCAACTAAACTTTCAACCACTTGCCGGTATCCGATTGAGTTGCAATTTGGCATACAGGGTAAGTTCGGTGACAATGCAATGTTATGGTACCATCGAGCTGATCTGATGATGGAGACAGAAGGTAGCCATAGCAACTCCTAAACTACACAAGATAGACCCATCGTGTTTGGGCTCATTGGAACGAGTAGCTGATGAAAGTGGAGAAAAAGTACAGTCGGCAATAAAAGCTTGTACCTAAAATTACATTTTTGTCAGAAACTTATTACTTTGTCAAAGTAAAGTTTCAATTAGTTATTTGATATATTCTCTTTAGCGAACTTCCCTTTTCAAAATAATTAAGTTCTTAACGTTTTCGTGGAATATATTTCGTTCTTAAGGATGATTCACGCTAGACCGTTCCGTGTCCGGGCCGGTCCGTTTTCTAGTACAAGAAATCGACGGCCGTCGCGCGTCCGTCGATATCTTGGGGATCGTCCTCAATACAACGCGACTACGCGATCATCGCAAGTAGCGAGCAAAACTCGCGCGAACTTGCGATCAAACATATTGAACGCGCGGTCATCGCGGCGTAATCGCGTTGTATTAGGACGATCCTTTGTACTACAAAACGGGCCGGCCCGGACACGGAACGGTCTAGCGTGAATCATCCTTTATACTGCATGTTATTAGTTCCAAATAAATAAATAAAATACAATCAAATACTACATTTGCTCTGTAAGTATGTGGTGTTATGTTTCCTGGCTTTGAGCAAGGTCGCCATATTACGAATTGTATAAGTTTCTTGTTGTTAACAAATGCTTCTATTGACAGTGTCAATAGTCGATTAAAAGTACCAATACGTATTAATTTAGATATTTAGCATGCCAGTCGAGAAATCAACTATAATATATTTTTAAGCGCAAATGTTACACTTTAAACGCTCCGACTATAGCCCTACCGAATACAAAACGCGTTTTTCGCTACAATATTCCATATACATGCGTCCTTTTAATGTTGGTAAGGTTGGAGTGAATGCAACGGCGAGGCGAGGCGAGGAAACGGCGCTCCGGTTCAAACGGGTTTTGGAAATTTCTGATTTTACGGGCGCGGGGCGGCGGCCATGAATATTACAATTGTGCGCGTTGGTCCATTGTCATACGCTCGTGTGTAGATATATTTGACGAACAACCATCCAATCTCGCTGGAGCGCAAACTCTCAGCGTTCCGGTGTTTTAATCGCCCGAGTGGCCGTGTCCGAAGTTTCCTCTTTTTTCCACTACTACGTAAACCTAACTTAAACCACGGGGGTGACACGGGAAGGAATGTAAGCGATGTGGGTAAGTATGTGTGCGTGCGCTGTCGGTACACGCGTCAATTGTTTGCGCGGGTGCGTAGCGCGTGGCGCGGACGAATCGCGAGACGCGACGGTAACCCGATCGTAACCCGGCCTGTTATCCTGGGCCTGTCAGGGACGAGGTAACTAGGGTTGCCAACCGTACCGCCTCAGGCGGGACGTCCCGTTTCCAGCACCCTAGACGATGCGTCCCGCAGAGGATGCGTGGGACGCCAATTGTCCCGTTTTCAGGCCTCGGCAGAATTATAAGAACTGGAGCGAACATTTTGAGGAAAGAGTGCACAACTTCGATTATTATTATTATTATTATCGTACGGCCTTGAAAACTAGTCCTGCGTGTGTTACAAATCTATATCTAAATTTTTTAGCCAGTCTATGGCCGCCTCAGAGCACTCGCTAAGCTCCTTGATGCCACCACACAAATAAGTAATTTGTATCCCGCTCCCGGAGGACCGTACATACTTGAAATAGGATAATTTTTAGCTCGGAAATCATCCACTAAGAACGTATATCGCGCGGGAATAAATAATGTATCCTACATCACAATTATACGTTAACAATATTGATAGAGTGCGCGAGTCCCGCATTTTTTAGCCAAGTCCCGCAATTCTACAACAAATGTCCCGCAAATCAGAGCGCATAAGTTGGCAACCCTAGAGGTAACTGACCTCGGTGCGGGGGGGTTCGTGTCCATTCTGTATGTAATACTATTATACTATTCTATGCTTAAACTGTAAGGACATGGTTCGCCCAAGTCGCTGCCACTGAGCAGAGGGCCTACCGCGAACCAAAAACGAAATAACTGCCTCTCTGTCGCACTTGCATATTGGAGCAACAGAGAGGGAGATACTTCGTTTGTGGTTCGCGGTAGGCCCTCAGGGTTCCCATAAGGCTAGCCGCAAAGCCTCGCTGTTGTTCAAGAAAAAAAAAATGCATTCCTCACGCTACAAAAACATATTGGCGACGCTTCATGTAACTTTTATACACATGGTATAGATGTGTGTAAAACCTGTCCGACTGACCATTAAGCATAATGAAAGTTATTAGTCGAACAAAAAAAGGACATAAAACGCTCTTTAATATGCAAAGGACATTAAAGTAATGTTGCAGTTTTAAATTGATCAAATTCTCGACAGAATTCTCGTGAGATAGTGTGGCGTGTATTATCTTAGTTACAATACGTTTATCTCACGAGCGCGGGTGAGCCATGGTTGTGTGTTGGGCTATACATGCACATTGAGTATGTGTGCGTCAGCGTAGGAGGTATGAGTTCACGTTGTCTATGTGTTCGTATGTGTCACAACTACAAAAATAAAGGTACTACATATAAAACAAGGTTTTTCAAAAAAACTGTACCTATATATCATTTTATATTTAACTTTGTGCATGTATAGCTCAACAGTACTCGACACACAACCATGGGTCAATATTCTTAGTATTTTTTCTATGTATTTATGTAGCTGTATGTTAGTGTGTATGTACATAGTTTTACACCAACTTGTCTTATCATCACAGCATTTTTGTTACTTAAGAAGGTTGGAATTATGAGATAGAGGCCTCAGCATGCAACCAGACTAGGTAACCTTAAGCCCTGAGTTGTTTCTATGCAGTGGACCCAAGACACGTGTAACCAGACCCGTGTACTCAGTACTGACTATTGCCAGACCTTATTTTGTTGCCATAGGGTTCACGAATGATTAGTTAAAAGTGATGCTGCTAGTACTAAAACTGTACAGTCAAGTAAATCGACACTTGGAACTTTTGCGCCGTTGTCACAAAGACAATAGGGCATAATAAGGTACAGGCTTACGTTTCCTTAGCTGCAAAGGAAAACCCTGCCAACATAGAAGTTTGGATGCAGGAGGGGCCAGTTTTCTCTGCAGCATTGATGAAATTCTTTCATCATTATCAGCCTATATACGTCCCACTGCTGGGCACAGGCCTCCTCTCATAGATGAGGCGGATTGAGCAGTGGTCTCATAGCAGGTTGGGGACTTCACGTACAACATATGAAATTCCTTAAGAACAATTAACTAACTAGTCTGCCCATACAGGTCCGGAATGCTCCCACGAGGACCACTGTGCGTCGCAGCCGTGCCGAAACGGCGGACGCTGCGTAGCCGACAACACCACAACAGCCGGGTACTCCTGCGCCTGCCCACCCGGCTTCACCGGTCCACGGTGCACGGACGACGTGGTCGAATGCACGAGCGGCGCGGGTCCGTGTCACCACGGCCGCTGCTTCAACACGCACGGGTCGTACACGTGTGTCTGCGAGCCGGGGTACACGGGTCGCGACTGTGACGCGGAGTACGTGCCGTGTGAACCGTCGCCGTGCCTACATGATGGGAGGTGCACGCCACTGGATCAGCTGAGATACGAGTGCGAGTGTCCTGATGGTGAGTTCTTTATCATATCTTTACGCCCGTTTCCCAATGGTAGTGTAGGGGTTGTACGTAGAGGTTCAGTTTAGGGATCTAGGAGGAGATCTTAGCTAAAGGAAATACTGGAAGCAAATATATAAGATTTCACACAAAGACTGAAATACCGTTTGGCTGTAAAAAACCTGTGTGACTGACGACGGACAGACGGACGGACGGACGCCGTTTCCGTTGGGACCCTTTCAGGTACGGAACGCAAAAAAACAGAGTATAATATACTTTCCTTTCGAGCACCAAAAAGAAGCAGCATTTAAACTATTCGCTGATACTCGAACATTACACAATCCCGTTTGCCGTTTGATATTCGATAAATGCAAAAGAAAAACCCGACGAGAAATGCTCCAGTCCTTAACAAGCATTAAAGAGGTTTTCTAAACATAGACAAACGACATAGCTGAGTTTCATAACTGGCCTTTTTAGACGGCTCAACGTCATTCCGCCGTCATGGCTGCCTTTATTCGGTTAAGTATTCTAATGGCGTTCGTGGATAGATAATAATACGGTATTAAACCCCTAGTCAAATCAGCAACTTTTTATTAAATGTCAAAAACGATTTGTTACTATGAAGTTTGTAGGGAAATACTGTCTTAGTGACGTCACTAAGGCAGTGTGAGTAGGTTTGTTCAACTCAGCGTCCTTTTTAAATCGTTATGCTTATAAAATCTTTCAATTAGCTAAAATAAATTAATAATTGATGTTTTTCGAGTATTTTCGTTAGATCTTTTATTAGTCAAGTAAAAAATAATTTATTTTTACCTTAGTTTAATACCCTATTAATAACATAAATAATGTGAAAAAAAAGATACGGAGTACTTGTATCTCACGAGCGCGGGTGAGCCATGGTTGTGTGTTGAGCTATACATGCACATTGTCTATGTGTGCGTCAGCTTACGAGCTATGAGTTCACGTTGTCTATCTGTCTGTTTGTGTCACATCACAACTACAACAATGGCCGACCCGCGCTCGTGAGATAAAAGTACTGTACAAGTAATAAATATCAGGCAGGCTATCTCGGTTCGGTCTGTTGAGACCGGTCAAGTGCGAGTCCGACTCGCGCACCGAGGGTTCCGTACACAGTTCTTGTATATGTAGTTGTGTACCCGTCCCGACCCCATTAATTCAGGAACAATCTTTAAAAAACATGACAGCACCATCTATCGGCGCATTGTGTTACTAATTTACGCGACTGAATAACTTAGTACGTATGTTGGTTTTTCAAGGATAATTCTATATCACATCAACCGATTTCAATAATTGTTTTTTTATTTGATAGAAGGTATTTTCAACGTAATTTTGTAAATTTAAATATAAAAATAGTATAGAAGAGTTTTTTGATGATTAAAAAAAAGAAAAACTAGATAGGGCTATACTTTTCCTGTAAAATATACATGCAGATTAATGTTGTGTAATAATTTCAATTTTTTTTCTTCGTAAACTTCGGTGATAAGGGGGGGGGGGGGGATGGTATTTTTTTTTACATTTTCCCTCGTAAATCGAAATTTCCCCAACGAAAATAAAACTAAAAATTGTTTCAGAATGTACAAGTCAAGCCCTTTCATATGATACCCCACTTGACATAGTTGCCAGACTTTAAAATTTTGAACCCCCTTTTATCTGTCATTATTCACAGAAAATAAAATAAAATATTTTAAAAAACCGTCTTCCATGTATTTGGGTTACCCTTATTTATAACTATTCTAAATTTCAAACCGATAGCATAAGTAGTTCTTGAGATATTTAGCGATGTGACAAACAGACAGACATACAAAGTGAGACCATAAGGGTTCCTTATTTACCTTTTTGGTACGGAACCCTAAAAATAGCAATGACATTTGAAGCAAGCGCTACGGATACTAATTTTGAAATTTCATTTTATAAATTAGGTCATACGCAGTTTTAGGAGTCTTTTCTGTGGACATACTTATGTGCAGTGCAGTTATGGGCTAGAAAGCCAAATTTTTGATGGGACCTCATAAACTTGACCTTTGTAATAAAAACATAACTTGGTTGCACATACAGCGTTATAGCAGACACATAATACAGTATAAAGTACTTTAGATATTAAGTATACAATGCATACAATGAAGTACTTTTGGTATAATTTGTGATAAAAAGTTTCAAAAATTCTAAAGACTTTCATGGTATCAGATATTGCCACGATTACCTCAGTTCCAAAACCAAATCACACATCAGTCACTGACATTACACTTTCACAGCACAAAAAAAAACTCGGCGCAAAGGAAATAACTCATCTCACCTACATAGCGAATTGCACTGCCATTTTGCGTAATGAAGCTAATGAACGGTTACAAAATGCACGCTAGGCGCGTCAAATTTTCGCGGGGTCAGTGAACTTTCTTTTTTTAAATTTAATAAGACATTAAAAAAAAGAAGGAAAAGAGGAGAAAGCTTTGCTCAGCAGTGGGACACTTAACTTGGGCTATTAAAATGATATTGCGATTGCTTCATACCGAGAACACTTAGGTTGTGGAATGAGCTTCCTGCCGAGGTATTCCCAATGGGCTACAGCATGGGGCTCTTCAAAAAAGGCGTGAAAAGGGTTCTTATGGGTCGGCAACGCGTGAGTGACGCCTCTGGTGTTGCAAGCGTCTATAGGCGGCAGTAACCACTTACCATCAGGTGGGCTGTCAGCTTGTTTGCCTCCGACGTAGTATAGATATAGGTATATATAAGACATTTCGCTGATTAATAGGAGTCCATTTAATAGGGAGCTACTCACTCAGTCGAATATAAAATGTTAGACTGTTTTATTAAGCAGACGTCCTTATCTCACCCAATAGCCCAGCCATTATTCCATCATCTTCACCTAATAACCCGATTCACATAGATTCCATCAGCAATAGTTTCTATACACCCTGGCGGGTGCTGCCTTTGTGTGCGTCACATGACACGGACAGCATTTCATTGAAGTGTCGAAAGGGCCTCTACGTGTTGGTTATATGGTACTTGTTTGGTACTTCGGTACTTTGGCTCCATGCACGCCTACCAAATGTCCACGATACCATTGTCCCGTGAACGGGAAAGACATACAGATAATAAGATGGCAAACACTAGGCTGGTTTGTGTAAATACGAGTAGGTACAATCAAACCAACTGAATCATGACCCACCGTGGAACCTTGTCACAGAAAATGTTCATTGTGACATCGTGCTGCCTGACAAGGAAAATCATAATGACACATTCTGTGACAAGGTTCCACGGTGGGCCACGATTCAGTTGGTTTAATAGTACATATACTTTTAGGTACTAAACTACCTTTCAATGTACACATGAGAAAATTCCCATTCCATCACCCAGGGTTGTGGATTTAAAAAAAAACAACGGGTTGCACTCCGGGAGTGCAGGCAGAAGTGAAAACTCAATAAAGAAAGTAAATAACAAAGATATTCATATCCGTCTCCGTATCGGTATCGGTATCCGTAAATCCGTATCCGTATTTATATTCATACTCATGTTCATATTCATATTCGCATAATCCATTCACATATATACATAATATGTCCCCGAGTATCATTGTGTCTTACGCATCGTAAATCGTAAGACTAGCTGAGTTTACCCCTCCTAACATCGCAATCATGATACTAGGAGGGGTCAACTAGCTGGTCTTACGAATCGTCGCGAGTTTAACAATTTTCCCCCATCACAAAAAGTGCTCAGCGCCTTAGATTAGGTGTAAGTTTAGTATTTTTGGTGGTAAGTATACAATGACAATTTTTTGATGCGATTATAAAATTTCTGGGAACACAATAAGTAAATAAAATAGTTTTAACTGCTGGAATAATAGGTATGACTGTTTAGGTGACCCGAGATTGATGATCGATACATTTTTTTGAGTGTTGAGCCTTATTTTAGGTTTCGAAAATTTGGTGATATCAAAAGTTATTTAGGTGATCATTTTATTTGTTCCCGTTATAACTATAAAACCATTAAATATGTAATCAGTTCCTAACAGCTGCAAAATATGTAGGTATACAACATGTAAATCTCCAATAAGCTACTTTATGTTCTTGCTATATGAAACAAACTTGAATAAAATGAACTGGCAATTCACGAAAACAGTGCAGACTTGTCAGTGCATATGTTTGTCTCACATTTTGCGATCTACACGTCATAATTGAAAGAAGAACGGTGGTTTGTGTCAAACTGTAAAGATATTTACGTAACAAGAGTTGTAAGCAAAACAATGTACGCTTGAACGTAAAGTTCCAAGTGCCATACTGAAAGTAAACCTATTTATGGCACATTGACAGTAAATCTTATTCTGTAACATGCAATGTAAACCTATTATATCACAATGTGTGTAAATGATTTTATGGAAGACAAATCGTAAACAGAACTTTGGTGCATTAAGTGAAAAGATGAAACTGTCATATACGTTGTAAGCATGTTTTTCGTCATGTAGTGTGTAAACTTATTTAAATGTAAAGATATTTTTGTCACACTCAATTGTAAAGATATTTTTGACCTCGACTGTACCATCTACCTACTGTGACATCTTAAACTTCCCGTGGCAATTTCCCACATTTTAAATTGAATAATGGTAATAAAGTTATTCTTTTCAGAAGTCATAATTTACTATATTTTTTTAGTTTGACAATGGGGAAGTTTATACGGGAAGGTTAAGATGCCACAGTAGGTAGATAGTACATGAACAGTATTTTATTGTTTACTTTTATCTATAAAAAATCTTTCTCGGATTGGCGTGTTAACTCGTCAAATTTGAGTACAAATTATAATCACGCCGTACTGAAAGGGTTAAGTGATTTGTACACAAATAATTATTCCAGTCAGGAGACTAATAAAATTAAGTTGTATATATAATATCATTTATTTATTTTTGACTAACTTATTTATGAGTAGTATATTAAAAGAAGGATTAAATACGATTACCTATAACTTGATAGCGATTTGTTTAACTTCTTCAATCACTAACTGGTAAACGAATTAGTGAAGTACAATCGTCTACAAAAAGATGTATCCATTTTTTTCACCTTGAAATGGATGCACGTTGTAGATATCTTCCTGATTTCATGTATTGGCCCAGGCTAAGTGTTGTTTTCTCCAACAATTGACATCCATGTTGAAAATACCTCTGTCCTGACTTTTTCTCAGCATGAGGACGTGGCACGATTGTATGCACTATGTACCTGCAAAACATAACATTAAATAATGAGATGAGAGCGTAGGAGGTATGTGTGTATTTTTGAAATTATGTCCCTAATTATCTACTATACCTATTTCAAAGACAACACGAAGAAGAAAGTGGGCTTCATATTCGTTTATCGTATAGCTCACGTAGTTCAATACTCAAACGTTTATATTGCTAAGTAATCAACTGTTTTCGTTGATATTCATTTATGTATGAGCCGCATAACCACCCGGCAAAACAGACTACCTACCTAAATAAATCAATTGATTGGAATATAAATATAACATCGCATCGGTGTAAACAGGGATAGTAAATAATGAATTAAAAAATACTTACTTTACTCGGCGGCGTATCTGATAACTGCTTTTCACAAGAATAATGCAGAAAATCTTATAATTACGATAGATAGATAGATAGATATAAAAGAGAAATGGCAGCCTCATTTAAGGGCCTTTGCCAATGACACACGAAGGGATAAATTAGTTAGTAAGATATAAAAGAGAAATGGCAGCCTCAAGGACTTTTGCCAATGACACACGAAGGGATAATTAAGTAAAATTGAATAAAACCACTTAGTAAGAAGAAAAAGATGTGACTCTCGCCAAGATGGCGGCGAAAGTCCCCTATAATTACGATTGTTTTATTTTCAATATGTTGACACGTTATTGACACACGTGTTATTTCAATATTTAAAAATAACCATGGCAACCATACGACCATAGAGTATTATAAAATCTGTGACCATAGAGTTGAAAATTAAATTTTTACGATAAATTGTAACGTTCCTTTTCACGTTCAGCTTTGATTAATTGTATTGGGAAAGATGAAATAAAAACGAAACCTGCTTGAGACGGATTACACAAAATATGTCGACACCAAATATAATAGGAGGCAGCACTTTCTACGCCAAATTCACGCGAAACTGGTCTTTTCTTTAAGTTTCCTCCCCCTGTCCATCACACTTGGCCATTAGGTATTTTGAAGTAAACTGTCACCGTATTTAGGGACAATAAGAACTACTTTCCATGAGAATTTATTTGAAATATGATCTTTACGGAAATCGGTCAGTCTGGCTATCCGATATTGGACTTTGGAAACGCTTTTTTAGGGACAATAAGAGCTACTTTCCATGAGAATTTATTTGAAATATGATCTTTATGGAAAATCTTAGGATTGTCTTAAAACAGTTAGAACCTTGGCTATCTAAGAAGACCAGCTGGGGACCCCTCGTAACATAGCAATCACGATACTAGGAGGGGTCAACTAACCTGGTCATAGAATTTATCGCGAGTTTATACATTTTTCCCCAGTACAAAAGTGCTCAGCGCCGCTAAAGAAGTTTTCACTTCAATAAACTATCTTAGGCATTTATGGCTTAAACTTTCTACATGCCAAATTTAATTACAATTGTTTCAGTTATTTGGCGTGAAAGGCACAAGTTACTTTCGTATTTGTATTAATCATTGTGGAAGCTTGTGATTACGCTCTAAGTTTATGATTGATTGAGGTAATATGCGCTATAATTGAATGTAATGTTATTGTCAAATTTATTATTAACGATTATTTTGACTGACTCAATAAGTTTGTCACCAAGTTAAAGTGTGGGAACCGCCATGACTCAACTCAACCCTCCCCATGTGTTGGAATCTTAAGTAGTCACACATGGATTTAGCGGCGCTATTTCGGGTCCATGACATTGAAGGTTTATTTTTAATGTAGTGTGAATTGTAACGGTTTGTAAACTAGACAACGACTACATTTCGCCGGTTAAGTGACCACTTGAAGTTGACCTTCGATAGTAATGTTTCCACAAACTACAAAGATAGCCGTGCAGTTGTATAATAGGAATGGAATATGCATAAACAGGTATTTCCTGCCTCGTATTACAAGACGGACTCGTATTCGGCAGGCATTGATCCTTCCCGGCTTTTTTAGTATTGTACCATTACAAAACAAACTAACATAGGACGGCGCGCTCTTAATGAGCATATATATACTAACATTATAAATGCGAAAGTGTGTTTGTCTGTCTGTAACCTCTTCACGCTTAAACCGCTGAACCGATTTAGATGAAATTTGGTATGAAGATAGTTTGAGTCCCGGCACAGAATAAGTAATAGTACAAGTACAGAAGCTTCACTTTCTAACAAAAACAGCGTTTAGGCATAAAAAAACATGCCTACTCTGTGCATCTCTGTCTATTGTATAACTTGTATTCATTCACACGCGGCACGTGTAGCGCTAGGGCTATCGACTCGTCGCTCGTCGCGTTCTAGTCTGCGGCGGCAGCGGTAAGGTAACGTGCATATAGACGCGCTCGCGCGGCGGCGGGCGGCCCTCGACTGACGGCCGGCCCCGGGCCGAGCGAGCGGTAGGCATTTAAAGCGACGCGCGCCTCCCACTGGGGGGAAGTTTGTATAGAAGAGCTATGACTAGGTGTTTACCGGGCAGGGCAGGGCTCGGCAGGCGCTTGCCTGCTGTAAACCAATATCGCGATGAATGAGTTCCACGTAGACACAGTCGGGGGCGCAAACTAGTACACCATAAACATAATACACCATAAAAATACATAATTTTCTGAGTTTTTGATGATTCATCTTTTTATGATTTTGGTAAAATTTTATAATTCACGATTTATTGTGATATTTTGATGGCTAACTATCCAAAAAGTGACACTGTGTTATAAATTTTAACATGTGTGAAAAACCCTATTCTGTGCAACATAAACAAATAAATTGTGCATGGAAAGTGTACCGAAGCGCTTTATTTCGAAGCTATTTAGCTTGTAAACTAAGACTATCTATGCTAGTTATTTACAGGCTGTCTTTCGCTTCGTGTTTGCCCCGGGCGATCCGCTTCCCGGCTATACTTGGTTATACCACAATGGCAAACGATCTTAAAGTTAACGCACCTCCCCTAGAACATACGTTGTTCTAGACATGCCAATTCAGTTATTTAATGATAAGTAAAGCGGGTACGAGTATTACACTGTCCTGAATTCAGGACACTAAGGCGACTTCCTGATTTGTTGGTGCGGAGGCAGTACGATATGAGAAAAGTGTCAAATGTCAGTGTCAGCTGTCAGTCGACGCGATCCCATTTTTTACTACGCCCCTACATTTAAATGAGTGCTTCCTGACTGGCGCGGGATGCGCGGTAGCGGGACGATGCGAAGGCGGTACTGCTCGGCTTCTGCGCATGATATTACTACTGCGCAAACGTAATACTGGCATTATAATGTCAAGTAAGAATCTTTACGACGTCAGTAAGTTTACGTCAAAGAAGAAAATGTCACATATCGATCCCGCCCCGCCTAGTCAGGAAGTCGCCTTAGAAGGGTTCGGACCTATACGTTAGAGCGAGATGCTTCAACTCGCCTCCACTAGTTAGGACGCCTGATTCAGGACAGTGTAATACCCGCTTAAGACCTATCAGTGGCGGAGCGTCCATAGAACTGGATTCCCACCGGCTTGCCTAATTTTCAGCCAGTCCAGTTCTTTTACTACGGCTCATGAATAATAGGAAAGGCCAACTATTTCCGGCTTCCCTAAGAATATTTTTGACGCGCCGCCACTGAGACCTATGCTGCATTGTTCATACATGAAGTGGTGTATAGTGACCCTGTGCCTACCCCTCATTAATTGATCATGTGATCGTATAATGGTATTGAACATATAACGTTTTTTTTTATAATTTTTTAGATATCCGAGCGGTAATTACCAATCTAGAGGTCATAGGTTCTCACCCCAGGTCAGACCATAGGGTTTTTCAAAAAATTATGTACGACATATCATTTTATACTTAACAGTGACTTCAATTTTTTTTTATTATGGCAACTATATCGAACTGTGAGATCTTCGAGAAGACAGTACGGTTTGCCAGTTTTTGTTCCACCTTTTAGCATCACCCAGGGGTCACGTGTAGGGTAACGGTGGGTACTCACTACCTTAGACCCCCGACTTTTCAATTAAATGAAGAGTGCGGAGACCAGTTTCCTCTAAGTTGGGGGAAGATCAGAATGCAGTAGCTTTCGTAAACTAATGCCTGTGCTAAATCTTCGAACTAATCCCTTTGTGAATGCGGAGTTAGGACTCCTTAGGGCACCGTCACACTAGGAGGATGATAAAGGTACATTTTAACTTGTGACCTCAGGAATGTAACTCGGTCGGGTACCTGGCGCGTTATAGTTGAAATTATTTAAAATGTCCGCCTTTTTATAAAACTGTCATTAGATTTTGAATCGTCTTGCTATGAAGGTAAAGTTGGTATTTGATCTCACTAATTTGATATAACTCGGCCAGTTCAAATAATTTTAGGTATACGTCGGCCGTTGTTTCGTCGCGTGATGGCCGCGGGCTACACTCGACTTTCCACTCCGCCACGACTTTATGTCTTGGTCTGATCGTGTTCAAAATTCTATTTTTAAACTTGTTCATTACGGGTTTCAATTTGATTCGAAATTGAATCGCCCTCCTGAATGCAAAGAAAGAAATAGTCAATTGGTTCATACACAGTTGAAAAAGCAAGTCTCCGCTGTGGTCAGTAACTTTTATCATGGTTGTGTGTTGAGCTATACATGCACAATGTCTATGTGTGTGTGTCTCAGCATAGGCGCTATGAGTTCACGTTGTTCACGTGTTCATATAGTTATAGCTCAACACACAACGATGGATCACCCGCATTCGTGAGATAAAAGTACTAGACTTAGGCTGGGTTGCACCAAACCGTCTGTAATCGTAAGCGGTGTTCGTCAAATCTGATTGTATGGAAAGTTTGACAAGTTTCTATGGGATGACAGCTGCCGGCGCCATATTTGATGATGACCGGTCTGTGTTCGTACGTTGGTGCAACTGACACTTAAAGTACTAGTGGCTCTGTGAGCTGTAGACCTCGTGAATGTTTTTTTTTTAATTTCCAAAAACTATATTACTAAGATATCGATCCTGACCAAATTTCACGAGAATCGGTTGTGGAATGCGACGCGTAGAGGAAAACAAATCGAAATTCGGCCGCAGAAACACAAAATCATTGATTTTTTTTTTCAATTTCCAAAAAATAAATTAGATATAAAATTTTATTGTTATTTTCGAACCTGCGGGGTAATCTGTTGGGGGTTTCTATTAATAGGTAGCAAACCTTACTGTAATCCTGGCCGGCTTCATTGTAAACTGTTATGATTGACATGAATGTCAATGTTTTGTCTTCTAATTTTCTTTGTGCTTTATATATTTTATGTCACACCTGGCCATAAAGCGGCAATTAACGCACGCTCCGCGCGCGGGAAACCCCACTTCCTGGCCAGGGGGTGACATAAAATTTTGTACTTAACACGGGCGATAATAAAGAAAGCCTCAGATCGCATATTTATCGCCCTTGCCTTCGGCTCGGGCGTCAAATACCTGCGATCTGAGACATTCTTTGTTTTACTGCCCTTGTTAAGTAATGTACTATTATGTCACACCTGGCCATAAAGCGGCCATTATCGCACGCTCCGCGCGCGAAAAAACCCACTTCCTGGCCAGTGGGTGACATAAAATTTTGTACTTAACACGGGCGGTAATAAAGAAAGCCTCAGATCGCATATTTATCGCCCTTGCCTTCGGCTCGGGCGTCAAATACCTGCGATCTGAGACATTCTTTGTTTTACCGCCCTTCTTAAGTAATGTACTATTATTATAAATATGTGGTTTAAATTAGTATTTAATGTCAGTTTTAGTATAGGATTTGACATTTAAATCTATCGTACTAACGGTCGAAAACGTTACGTGATTACCGCGCTGCTCACCAAATTTCACGAGAATCGGTTTAAAAATGCGACATGTAGAGGAGAACAACCGGAAATCCGGACATGCGAATGCATTTTTGTCGAAGCTAAAACAGAGACCTTCGTTTCACACGGTCAATCAAAAAGAATACGTCTCTGTTTTATTCATAATATTATTTCATGTCACGCCTATTTATCTATATAAAAACTTCATTATAATATGTTTATTTTCGTGTCATTTACGACTTATTAATAAGTTATCATCCTTTCTAAAGTCCATTATTATTCTAATGTCAGTAAATAAAGATAATTATCATTTCTAGGAACAGTTAGTGACTTTTAGTCACACATAACTTATCGCCATAAAAAAGCAATCAAATAACAGATGTTAAGTGAATTTGGGAGCATTAAAAACATATGGTCTTCCTTGACACTTGATAAATAGACATGTAATTATAATCAAAGCTAGAAAAACACTTTATCCGACCGAGCGCCAAGTGCGAGCGAAGAGTCACAGTTTCAGCATGAGCAAAATTGTTTTCGTATGTTTTAGGGTTCCGTACCTCAAAAGGAAAAAACGGAAACCTTATAGGATCAATTTGTTGTCCGTTTGTCTATCTGTCTGTGTGTCAAGACCCTTTATCTCGGGAATTCAACTTTGTTTGAATGCACATAATTGACCATATTTGGTCAAGCAACGCGGTTTAATTTTTTTTCTCACACAGTCAATCGAACCGATTCCCGTAGTCAAAATATGTTTGTATGTAATTTACATACGGTTACTCTTAGTATTCAAATTTAATTCTCATTTATTGATTTTGAAGCTCTGCAGTAGTTATTCGTATAATTTTGTGGATAAGTTGTGTGCGTATGTATATTTCATGTTTACCTAGTGAATGCATCTTTTGGGTGAGCTCGCTTCATCGTCGGCCTCATCTTTGCCTCCTGGCTAGATGCTGGCCAAGAGCAATTCATTATTTATATACAAAAAACAACAAAAGCGCTACACAGCTGGAATGCTCAAAATTATCTGGTCAGGACTATTCTAAGGGCCGATCAACAAAGTTTCATCTAAGGCGATTTCCTGTCTTGGCGGGGCGGGATCGATATGTGACAGTTTCTTCTTGGACGTAAACTAACTGACGTCGCAAAGATTCTCACTTGTCAGTATTACATTTGCACAGTAGTAATATATGTAGGGGCGCAGTAAAAAATGGTACAGAGTCGACTGACAGGTGACACTGACATTTGACACTTTTCTCATATCGTACCGCCTCCGCACCGACAAATCAGGAAGTCGCCTTAATCGGTTGGATGGACTGTGTGAAGATGAAACAGACGGACAGACACACTTTCGCATTTATAATATTCAGTATGAATCGTCACCTATTAATCCTAATAAATGTACCTCCACACTATACCGTCCAATTTACTGAAACAAAGACGTAACCGACTCTCCTTCGCCGCCAGATAACACCTTGTCTCACCAACGTAACTCAACCGTACCTATACTTAGCTCTGATTAGCGACTCGGCATGATTATTGGGCTAGTTTCAAACGAAACGCGACTCAGTCATGTTCTAAATACATAGACAGTTAGTACATTTTTCCTTTAAATGTGTCCGTTGTAGTGTAATTAACACAGTTCGGTTCCCACGCGTATAGTACATGTGTTATGGTGCAAATGTCCCTTGTAAAAGGGACGTAAGCGACCGGGACGTTTCGGGACAGTGTTGCTAACTTAGCATATTTTCTGCAAATTTTCAACTTATTTAGCATTAAAATTTTACATTTTACATATTTTTTTGCACATTTTTCTCGGGTCATAAATATTTAAAAAAATATATGCTTTCTTTGAAAATCGATTGCTATTGGGTTGTTAGTGTGCATTATGTACTTAATGGAAATTGATAATTTAATACTTAATATAATCACAGGTGAAAATAACCTGAAGTATGAAAATATGTAGCAACGGATGGTAGATAAATTGGATGATTGAAACATTTAGCAGATTTTCGTGCATAGTTTAAGCACTAAAGGAAATTTCGAGTTGGTAACACTGCCTCGGGACATAAGTCGTTTGATTCGATGATGTTTTGTTTATATTAAGTCTTGATGATTTCAGCACATGTTTGGACAGATTAAAAAAATAGCGCGCACTTTTTTGGTTCTGGCGAATGAACATGTGTCAGAAAATGAGTTGTAACAGCCGTTATAGCCATGAATCATGATAAATCTGCCCAAGGGCAAGGTGTCAATTTGAATGTTACCATCCTCTTTTGATCTCATACAAAAAACAAATACATTTTTGTTCAATGCACTACTAGGTTGGTAATTTCCTGCCGGCATCTGTATTTTTCAGAGTTCATATAACTTGCGCGGTAATCACGTAACGTTTTTGACCGTTAGTAAGAGAGATTTAAATGTCAAATCCCATACTATTACTGACATTAAATATGTACCAACGGTAGTACATATCGCTACGTGATTACCCCGGACCTCTTTAAATCTGGGTGAGCTCGCTTCATCGTCGGCCTCATCTTTGCCCCTTGGCTAGATGCTGGCCATGAGCAATCCCATTAATTGTCCCATTGATGATGATGACCTGGTAAAGGTCGCGGGAGTCCGCTGGATACGGGTGCCGCTGGACCGGTCCTTATGGCACTGTTTGGGGTAGGCCAATGTCCAACAGTGGACATCATTCGGCTGATATGATCACGATAATGATCTGGTGCTTACACCTACCTACTTTGTCCCCCGACTAACCCTCCGGTCTTCCCCAGGTTACCGAGGCCAGAACTGCGAAATCGACATCGACGACTGTCCGGGCCACCTCTGTCAGAACGGCGGTACTTGTGTGGACGGGCTGCGGTCATACACCTGCGAGTGTCCCCCGACGTTCAGCGGGACATATTGTGAGACAGATGTGGACGAGTGCGCATTGAGGTGAGTGAGACATATTCTAACTATATAATTCAGGTATCTGAGGCCCATAAAAACTAGCTTGTATGTAATTCATCATAAGGCGACTTCCTGATTTGTCGGTGCGGAGGCAGTACGATATGAGAAAAGTGACAAATGTCAGTGTCAGCTGTCAGTCGACTGCTTGAGTGCTTCCTGACTGGCGCGGGGGATTTCGATCGTCGCCGCGATGGTGAGCACACGTGCCCGGGGCGACGACGAGCAGAATCCATTTACCGTACAAAACCTTATCTACTGTCATGGCGTCGTTACCGAACAACGTCATTGCACACGTGACATTGGCGAAATCATCATAAATTTGATGGAAGCCATTTTTTTAAAGAATTGAATTGAATTGACTGGCGCGGGATGCGCGGTAGCGGGACGATGCGAAGGCAGTACTGGTCCACTTCTGCGAATAATATTACTACTGCGCAAACGTAATACTGACAAGTGAGAATCTTTGCGACGTCAATAAGTCTACGTCAAAGAAGAAAATGTCACATATCGATCCCGCCCCGCCAAGTCAGGAAGTCGCCTAAAAGACTATACATTTCTTGATAATTTCGAACTCGATGTAGGGCGTGTCATCCATAAAGGCGCGCCCCTCCACATTCCAATCCGTACAATTGCGCATAGATTAGTATGAGATTCGCTGTGGAGTGGCGCATCGTCGTGGATGACCGCATACCTAGGAGCGCAGGTCAGGTGAAGGATTAACACATACTATGGCTCTGAACTTTGATTTGGCAACCTCAATCGGCTACAAAGTTTGCTAAGAGATTTAGCAACTTCCTTCACCCATTCATCTATAACAAAGTTAATAGTAGAATCTCCATCAAAGACCTTACTGTGAACCAAACCAAAAGAAAACTCCTTGGATGGCTGAGCACACTAACTTACGCGGAAATTGAAAGCCTTCTTACTGCCTCCTATTGAAAGGAATCTAAATGTACCGCACACACACATGCATACAAACACACACACACACACACACACACACACACACACACACACAAACACACAAGCGCGCACACACACACACACACACACACACACACACACACACACACACACACACACACACACACACACACACACACACATAATGGCGCATAATGGACACGTAAATGGAAACTCCTTTTCTATATTATTGTTTGTATGTATTGTAGTTTGCTGTAAAATAATACCAACAGAATAATATCTTGGCCATTTCGCGCTTAATTTGGAAACCTGGTTGAAATCTGGTTTCCTACGGGACAGGCTTTGCCTAGTGTAGGAACCATGTATAACACTGGCATTAGCGCAAACGAAATCTTTGCAGATTCTAAATGTATGTATGTGTATGTAATGTATTTATTGGCGGGAAGTATGAATCATAGTGATTTCGAGAGGGCAGAGGAATACCATCTTGCTTATTTACCTATGTATCTTATGGCAATTATGTAGAACCGTGTGATCTTCGAGAAGACATTACGGTTGACAGTTTTGTTGCACTTTTAGCACCACTTAGTCAGAAAGCAGCTAATATATATTTTGTATTTTGAAAAAAGAACTTCCAACGATCCGGAAAGAAAAAGTGAACATCGGAGACATTTGATACTTGCATGTTGCGTTGAGGAACTATCGGGTATTGGATGACACATCTCAAAACGGTGTCCTAAAATGGAATCTATATCAAGCGGTGTATGGTGCAATATTGAATACGCTACGATTTGTCTTTTAAAAAGAAATTAAATGTGAAGCAAGAAAGCTGAATGTGTAAAGAATGGCTAAATAACAACTTTAAACTTTGATTCCATGTTAGTAAGGTTGCAACTCCGTTCTGCGATCGGTTTTATTAAACAATAGATACAGTCTTGTGTCTTCGGTTGGGTTCACTTTGATTATGAAATAAATAATTTTTGCTGAATTTTGTGTTTTAAAATGATTAGATACTGTTTAGGGTTCTGTATATGAATACCAAATAGTTTATTAGTACCTCTATTTTTAACTAATATTCTCACTATGAAGCCCTTATAAGATGCCAGGATGTGTAATCCTTGTGCGAAACTTGTATGGTCTCACACATCTTCCGTTGAAATCTATATTTTATACGCTTCCGAAGGCATGTTTAAATACATTACGAGTTACTGAGTTTACTACTTCAATCGATCTACCAAACTCAGCAATGTAGTTAAAATTTCATGCGATTCTTGCGTCTAAGTAGAGCTTAACAATGTTTTGTGTGTGCCAAATAAACAAACATACACACTTGCGTAAAGCCACACGAGTGACACGATGAAGGAACGTAAGTGCTGTGGGTAAGTATGTGTGCGTGCGCTGTCGGTACACGCGTCAATTGTTTGCGCGGGTGCGTAGCGCGTGGCGCGGACGAATCGCGAGGCGCGACGGCACCCGATCGACACCAGGCGGGTCTGTCAGGGACGAAGTTACTGACCTCGGTGCAGGGGGTTCGTGTCCGTTCTGTATGTAATACTATTCTGTGGTAAAGATTCTGGCAAGGATGTCTATTATAAAACAATAATCTTTGTAAGAAACTTGTTAGTTTAATTTCGCAGCTTCATAATGCCTAAGAATAGCGATCGAGATCCCAAACTCTCAAAATATGTTACTAATTACTATTTAATGTCTAAATAAAAAAATATCCAATCAAACTTCATTCCATTTTAGACCTAACAAGCTAGTTTTAAGACTGAAAATTGAAGCCCCATATGCAGTTTTAGTACTTTTATCTCCTGCCTCGAAGCAATTCCTAGGAAGTCTAAACCTGCCTATGAGATTGTAGGCTTAAGAGCCTGTGTATTAAGGTGTAATATTGTCTGTGGAGACGTGCAGTGATGTACCGTGCGAACGCTCTAAGTTTTTTGTTCATCTGGCTAGAATTAATAGTGATGTCTCATATGTCGACTAAAGATGACTGACATGGCGTATAATGGAGGTACATATCTATACGTAACAATATTATCGATCGCAGCTGTAAATTGTTAATAGTCTTCTTTTCACTTCATCTTAAAAATAACAATATTTGAACAATTGTATCCCTTTATTATAGAATAATAAAAAAGATATACATCCCCCCAAAATCAAGCGTAGCAACATAATAACCAAAGTACTCAAACCAGTACGATTAAAAAACCGTCGCTTGCGCATCCACTAAGATGGCGCCCAATATCAATTTTCAAAAACATCCCAAGCCGAACCAAGCAACAAAACACTCTATGCCTTTGTGTTATGTCGCATTATTAAAAAACAATGTTTTCGCCAATCCGTTCAGCTCCGGGATCTTTTAATTGGGATGATTCGGCAATCGAAACGCGAATAATCTGAACCTTAACAGAAGGGGTTAAGGTTCAATGTAAACACGTTTTAAAGGATGATGCGTCAATTAGGTAGGATACGCAGAGAATTGGCGAAGTAACTGTGCTTTGAGCATGTTGGGGTTTTATTGCCTCTCAATAACAATTGCCCTTAATTATTTCTGACGGTGCAATTCGGTTGATGTGTATTGATTTATCTTTGGATCGAGGTGGGAATGCAAGTTCAACTAATTGAGGAACATTACGTCAAGTTCCCTAAAGGAATCTGGAGCCATCTTGATGATGAGAAGACGTTTGATTGCCTTTTAGCAACGATTAAATTGTCCTGCGCCCTGTAAGGTGAAGATACTTCTCTAGTAGGGATTTGATGGTTCTCTATGCATATAACCACACTATGTTATAAATTGTAACATACCTAAGTCATCTACCCAATTAAATTGATTCCATTGTGACACCAAACTTATCTACTTGTATATCAATTGAATGTTAAATTTTCGTGCCAGAACGGAATCTAATTATAGACGTGTGTCTTAAAATATACTCCAAAAAATTTGATCCTCACCCTAATAGTTATTTTCTAGACAATTGTTTCTTCAACTAATCGATGAATAATCGATGGCCGTTTAAGATTAATGGCTATTCGATAATCTTTAAACATTAACATTTATATGTCACTAGTCTGGTCATTGCATCATATGAGAAATGGATCTTACAATATGGTATACATATTACGCCTCTATTTATAAAGGGGTAAGCAGGGCAAAGGAATTTAATTATACTGTTGTATTGTATAGTGTATATTTTAGCAATCTCAGTTTTATTTAATGGAGCCGGTTTTTTTTATAAGTTTAGTGTTTCGTCGATATATCTATCAGAATAAATTTCCATATATAATGAATGGGAATAAACTCCTTGTGTTACGAAAGCTATGTTATAATTTGAATACCATGGACACTTCTAATGATATATCATTAGAATTTAAGTTATTTAATTTCAAGTTGAGAGTCATTAAAGTAAGGTCATTAGTAAACATTTTTTTAATGACATTGTTCCAATGTGTGATTATACAAAGTCGTTTTGTTACTGCCCTAATTACAATTTTTTTGTCATTAATACTAAAGTTTAGCTAGGAATACTATGCCAAGCTATGTTTTACACCATACTAGTATTATCTTTTGTTATCCCTACAAAGCCAATTAGTCGTAATTACAAAAAAAAAAACGTTGTCGTGCCGTTAGGTAAAATTTTGTAACCCTAACTAAAATTTAGTGATAGTAAAGTTTTATTCTCAGTGTGTTATATGTTATATTGCGTCGTATGCTTGTATGCGACCGTTGTGTTATAATCCGAAGTATTTCTTATAAGTTTGGTATAAGATGCCGTGGAAAGGTCGCGTACCTCGAATAATGTTAGTTTAAATTATGCGAGTTAATGCAAGTCGGTCGTAAACGTGGTCCGTCTCGAATAATTAAGTCATTCGTCCGGGACGATTCGGAAAACATTAATGGTTTAATATCGATTCGCGCGGTAGCATTGGCGCCGAGACAAAGTGTAGTCCTTATTAAATTAAAAAAATCGAAGCCTGGGGGTCGATTTTTGAATGTCGTACGCTCGACTTTTCACTCGAGATCTGTCAAAAAACTATGATATTTTGACAGATCTCGAGTGAAAAGTCGAGCGTTCGTCACTCAAAAATCGGCTTCAGGCTTCAAAAGTTCTTCTACAAGTCAAATATCTAAATAAAGGAAAAATTTACATATTTATAGGCTTAATTTTGTTTTTTTTTTCTTGATACGAAATTAATGTGGATGGCGCATGGTTACTGAAGATTTCTCAACATAATTTGAGACGTTAATGCCGTTAAAAAAGCCATGAGGCTTCTAGGTAGACGTCGCTGAAGGCATCCTTAAAGCGTTGTATGAGGGAACGGTTGAGGAATTTGGGGGCCGAGCTCGTACGTACTACCGTTCTAAACAGTAACGTGATTACCCCGCAGGTATAGATAGCACTCCAGTAGGTAAATGATGTAAAACACGGTAGATTTTTACAATTACTTTTAATTTCCAGCGGTTTAGATTGCCCGGCTGCACCATACGCTTTTCGATGTCGGTATAAAATAACAGCATCGCATAATTTTGCGGTCGCTTGCGTTCTTTCGTCTCATAAACACCGCACTAAATCACGGACAATTTAAATATCACAAACATGCTAAATACACATAAAAATGACCGGTGCACAGCCGAAAGCGTTTCAAGTTCATGAAAATACCTTAAGAATTCTTAAAAACATTCAAACCGCCGAATTGCACGGCTAATGTGGCACGGTGACATTAAAAAGCCGTAATCATCTTGTCAGCGCTGTGAACACTTTGGTTTTTTAGCGTATTTAGTGTCACGGAACTAAGGGACAGTGACGGAGACATGCCTCGAGCGCTTTTTTCCCTATTGCATTGATTACATATAAGTTATAAAACATTAAAATATGATTAACGTAAAACGTAAACACGTACGAGACTATGCTTGCCCTAGCCGGTTGGGGGAGCAGAAAACGGGCCGGCGGCTGCGTCACCGAATGAGAACAAACAAGAGCCTGATACGCTTTGATAGAGAAAGCCTTATTCCGATTCCTATAAGAGGAAATAGAAAAGAGTGCCATGTTTTGTCTCTATCACCGACCGAACCGAATTTTTCATGGTGGGTTATAGGAACGGGGCACATCTCATAAGCAATACATTGGACATGCAAATCGATCAAATTGCGTATTGCGTAAATTTATGTGAATATTCTTTCTCTTACCCCCGGTCGCTCGATGGCGCATCTATAACTACTTGTATACTATATCTATGAGAATGAAGGATCATTCTCATTCGATCACAGAACGCTCTACTGAAGTCTACTGTGAATCATCTTGCCGCTGAACTGCCGAAATCTTCTAGAAAAGAACCTAACCCAACCCGAACTAAAAGACCGGCAATGCACTTTGTGACTTCTCTGGTGTTGTAGGTGTTTATGGCGGCGGTAATCGCTTACTATCAGCCGACCCATATATTATAAAAACAATCTAACCATCTCCCTCCCCCCTGCAGACCGCTCGTATGCCAGAACGGGGCGACGTGCACCAACTCCGTCGGCGGTTTCTCCTGCATCTGCGTGAACGGTTGGACCGGGCCGGACTGTTCGGTGAACATCGATGACTGTGCCGGAGCAGCTTGCTTCAACGGGGCGACTTGCATCGACAGGGTCGGGGCGTTCTACTGCCGGTGTACGCCGGGGAAAACTGGTAAGTAATTGACCACCTAAGCTGGCCTCATCATTTGCTTGCTTTTATCCCATTTAGTTAGGGTCGGCGCAGCATGTTTTTTCTTCCATATCTCTCTATCCCTCGTTATCTCGATACTCACAGCCTTCCTCTTCGCATAGTCTGTCACGCAGTCCATCCACCCCTTGGTCTACCTCTTCTCTTATATCCCTTCACATTGATACCTTCCATCCGCATAACATGACCATACCAACGTAGGCGATAAGCTCTCAACTTATCGACTATGTGTGCTACGTTCTATAGAACAATAATCCTTTACGATTTGAGGTTATCGCACACATAAAGGCTAAGCACCAGACCAGCGCCGCCTCATGTCACCGACTCGTCTTCAACCAGGCTTCAACCCAACGCAAGCATGGAACAGCAACGCCGAGGTGGCCGCGAGGTGTCCACTGGTTGACAGCTTTTTACGTTTGAAGTAGGCAGTTTCCACGCGCGATCATCTCGTAGGCAGCGAGCTGCAAGCGCGGCGTTCACCCTGCGGCGGCGAGCTGTCCATCCACCATTAGATGTTCCCAAGCTGGGGCGATGTTGTTACGGAGTGGATAAGTGTGTGTTGCAGTGTATGAAGTTTCTAACAAAGAATACTAGACGGCTCTATTCGGTGCCGAGCGGTTACGTGTGCGAAAATATTTAATGCTTCAAAAAGATGAAACCGCTATAATTTTAATCTCTCCCCAGGCCTTCTCTGCCACCTGGACGACGCGTGCACATCGAACCCGTGTCACGCGGACGCCATCTGTGACACGAGCCCCATCAACGGATCCTATACTTGCTCTTGCGCATCCGGATACAAGGGACTCGACTGTTCGGAGGATATCAACGAATGTGAACAGGGTAAGGCTATCACACTTACTAGCTTTTGCTCGTGACTTTTAGCGTACAACTCTCGCGTTTGAATGTGATTGCATTCCTTTATTTCAGGCGCTTAGCTAGTTATCTCTCTTCTATACAAACTTACAACCTCTTTAAGGGATGATTTCCGGGATAAAAAGTACGCTATATAATGTCCATCCCGCGACTCAAACTATCTCCAGACCAAATATCAACTAAGTCCTTTCATCGCGAAGAGACAACAGATAGACAGACATACTATCGCATTTATAATATTAGTATGGTCAGTCTTTTTAGTCTGTATCCACCCACTCATGATTAAAGACCGCTTTTTAGTCTCATCCACGACTTCCCCGGGAGACTGTCAAATGTCATCGCGTCAACGTGCTAGTGGCTTCCCACTGATCTGTGTCCTTATCAGTACCGCAGTACTATCGGTGACATTTAACTGACCGTTAAGACCTTACCTTGTTGCAATGTTTATTGATTCATTTATTTAATAAGTAGATAACAAATTACAATGAAATGCCCTGCAAAACTGTTACAACCGTTTGTCTGGAGGAAGACTTCATACAAAATAAAATAAACCAAATAACAACTTCTTAATTAATATTAATAGTTAGGTCAGGTTAAACATTTATTTGATACACTGCCATAGAATAAGGTTCACGGAGGGTCTTAAAGCCTTAAAGCGGTCTTATAACAGGTGCAGTATAAAAACTACATATTGTACCTAACATAATTTGTACTGCTGCCAGGATCGCCATGTGAGCACGACGGTCTCTGCGTGAACACGCCCGGTTCCTTCGCCTGCAACTGCTCGGTCGGCTTCACCGGCCCGCGCTGCGAGACCAACGTGAACGAGTGCGAGAGCCACCCCTGCAGGAACGAGGGGTCGTGTCTCGACGACCCTGGTACCTTCAGATGCGTATGCATGCCTGGTAAGTGCACGTTAATGTAGCTAAGAATGCAGGTGTTTCAAGCGAAAGAAGATACAGTTTCCTAGTCGACATTGTTTCAATTTGCGAGTTTCTATATGTTTATGCATGCCTGGTACTAGTGGTACAACTGATTGCGTTTCGCGTAGGTTAAATAAATTTCGTTCTATCACTGCAAGGATATTCAAAAAAACGCTAAATTCTACTACACACCCTAATAGAAAAAAAATGGCTCCGTTTAAGTCTGATACTGTAATAAAAGAATCAATTCCTTTGGCATAAACATTTTAAAAAGTTGTAATGATTTCAACGATTTTATTATTATCAATCTGATGACTAGAGCTGAGAGTCAGCCATTTAGAGAGAGACCCTGTTACTTCGACCTCTCAAAGTATTGCTAATCTTCGATCCGTTATAAACTGTACTAGATAGTACCTAGACTTATAACACTTCCACTGTAATCATCATAATGAAAGCTGCAAGCTTTTAAATGCTGACCTTTCCACACGTTTGGTCATATAGGAGAGTGGACTAGTCTCCTGTGACGCCAGTAAAGTTGTCACCTTGTCACCGCATCTGATATACGACCACTGACGTGCTCTCTGATAATTGGTCACAGTTTTACGACGGAATAAATCGCTGTAAGCGACTGACATGACTTTTGCCGTTTCCTGGGTGTGCCTACAAATTGTTTAATTAGTTATCTTAAAATTGATCACCGACACTCGGGCCTTTGTCACTGGAGAGTTGAAGATTTCTCGAGGGTAATTGCTAATGTGATTCGCAATTGGAATGCTATTAATAACGGTATATTTACGATATAATAACAGTAAAAACAGTTAATCCATGATAATGGCGCTTGCAACAGTGCTGAATTATCGGGAACTCGGGAATTCAAACATTTTTAGGTTAAAATCGTATGAAGTGAAATCACCAATCGACTTTATCACGCCCTCATATGTTTAAAGTTTTTCAAAATTCGTTAGCTGTATAGTGGATTAACTACGAATAAAAAGAAGCAGATTTTATTTTGAAATTTTTAAACTATTATTGATTGTATACATCGGTAGGTTATCGGTAAGTATTAACCAGCTTTTAATAGAGCAATAGGCATTATTGGTGCCAAATAGCGATATTTTCCATATAGCAATAGGATAAGTTCATTTGCCATCCCTCTTTTATCTTCAGCTTTATTTCGGATGCAGCAAAATGCACCTAACCGCGCTTTATCTAGTAACTACAACAATTGTCATTACTGCATTTACCATACAACAGTAGAAGCCATTTCACAATGAATATTTGCTCGTATGTTCCCTGTTACCGGTTCAACTGTTACTAGGGGTCGAAGTCAACGTCCCATAACACGGGAAAAAAGGCGGGATCAAAGGCCTTCGCGACATTATGTACAGCATAAAAAATATCGTATCACATGCCCATAGCTGTCCACTTGTCGGACGGGTTCGAGCGCATTCGAGCGGAGAGGGCACCCGACCAAACACAACACACTACAATCTCGTACATCCAGTAAGAAAACGTATGACTCCTCAACTTGACAGTGTTACACCGCACTACCCTGCGCGTAATAGCTCCAATTTTCTACCAACACAGCAATATTCAAGCACTTTTTAAGGGTCCTTTATCAGGTAAAAATCGATCATCAATTTAGGCCATTAATTGACACATATCTTGCTTGGCATTTTCTCAATGTTACTATTTAGAAGAGTATTGCAACCTAAATGTAATGAGTAATGACATACATTTTTAATGTATTATATTTTTATTTTTCAAACATCACTCCAAATCGACCATCTTCGAGCTAAAAACTCCTTTTTTTCCGCTTACATTCTACTCCATACTATGTTATTGTCTAAAACTTCGTCGTATCCTTGATCACTTTATTGTTATTATCAATGATTTTGCCAAAATTTGAAATTAAGGCGATATATCGATTGAAAGAGACACCATTTGTTTTTCGCTCACGACAAAACGGGATGCAACCCTCTCCGAGAATGGCTTTTTTAGACAAATCTCGTTAAATATCTGGCTTTGTGCAGTTTTATTAAATTTCCTCTTGTCAGTACCTAGATGAGGTGAAATACCATCATATTAACTCAATCGTGTCTTTTAACAATGCGTTGTTTTAGTAGGCTGAGTAAAAAAAACAACGGGTTGCACTCCGGGAGTGCCGGCAGAAGTGAAAACTCAATAAAGATAGTAAATGGGTCATTGTCAGATTTAGGTGCGCGTCTTTTCGGTGGACAGGACATGCCAAAAGTTAAGGGCTACAAAGCTTAATTTTCGATTGATCTGATAACCCGCATAATCTGTAATTCCGTGTCTATAAATCCATATAATAAAAACGTCAATTACATGCACACAAGCCGTTAACTATTGTCCACCGAATGGACAACTTTTGTTTTTCCGACTGACAATGACCCAAATAACAAAGATATTCATATCGGTATCGGTATCCGTATCGGTATCCGTATCTGTACTGTACTCATACTCATGTTCATATTCGCATAATCCATTTACATAATATGTCCCGAGTATCATTGTGTCTTACGCATCTAAGACCAGGAACCTGTACCACAATACTTTACAAGCGTACAATTCGACAAATTTGTGAACTTTTTCTATGGAAAATTGTGCAATTTTGTCAAATTGTAGACTTGTAAAGTTTTGTGGTATAGGGGCCAGCTGAGTTTAGCTGAGTTGACACCTCCTAACATCGCAATCACGATTACTAGGAGCGGTCAACTAGCTGGTCTTAGAATCTTAGAATCTGTCGCGAGTTCAACAAATTTTCCCCAGTACAAAAGTGCTCAGAGCCGCTAAAGAAGTTTTCACTTCAAAAATTGTAAGCAATACTACCTATTTCCCATTTTTATTTCTTTAGATTTGTTGAGTGTGCTCAGGAACTCCATGAGCTCATACCGCCTTCCCCCTTCTTCCATCAGATATCCAGACGACGTACGACTGGCTACTTTCATTACCTGGTCAAAATCATCTTTTTTTATAATGTTTTGGTATTCGAATGGCGTATGCAGGTACTTCCGAGTTCAAATAACCTGGACCTTTTTAAGGTACGAGTGAATCTTCTGGGTGAGCTCGCATAAGCGTCGGCCTCATTTTCAATTTAAAAAAATATATATGACTGGTTAGAATTAGGCGTTTATTTAAGAAAATTTAATTTAGCTGTTTGCTCTAAGGAAGAACCCAAATTTGGTGTATTTTGAAAATTAATTTTATTTTTTAGGAAATATTATATTATTAATATCTATTCATTTAATGTGACTCGTTTACTTTCTTTGTCTATTCTAACAGAATCGTGCTTTATCAAGGTCATAGGGGCCCCATTACCCTAATGTGCCCAGGGCCTCAAATTGGTTAAAGACGGCCCTGTGCGTTTCCGTTACTGTCACCCGCAGAGGTACCCTAAAAAAAATTTTTTTTAAAGATTTTATTCTACCGTTTTCTCCGCGTCATCGATATGTATACTCATGGCAAATTACAGCTTTCTAGTACTAACGGTTACTGAGAAAAACGGGGGTCGGACGGACGGACGGACGGACATGGCGAAACTATAAGGGTTCCTTGTTTACTACGGAACCCTAAAAACTGAAAAAATCAAATTACTTGAATTTCCCGAAACGTGGGGTAATCTTCAGGGGATTTTTTTATTATTTGTTGGTATCCCCAAATCATATAATAAACCGACTGAATGATGGGACATCAATTCTAAGCTGGCTTCTATGGTAGATTTATACTACGCGATTTGATCGGTTTATATGTGAAATGTTTGGAGGTTATTTTTGAATTAATTTACATATTTTTCCTATTTCATCAAGTGTCTCATGATATAACTTATGATTTAGCTCAGTAACTTGGTACCGGTGAGATTTTAGAAATAAACACGGGTCCAAAATGCAAAGAAAATGTACTTACGCAAATTACGCATGGAATGTAACATCCGCCTTTTTTCGGTCGAGTATGCTTTTACAGCCCAACACTGAACACCCCACCATGTTTGCACTGAACACCCAAACACTACGGATCTGATAATTGGTAAATTATTATTCATTTAAACCAAACTTATCATTAATTCTCCATTTATAAAATGCACTACCAAATATTGCCAATTTGTTTTGCAATCTTCTTGACACAAAACTTTGACACAAATACAAAATTTTTCGATCGGTGATAAGGACAAAACATCGCACTATTTTCTACTTCCTCTCATAGGAATCGCAATAAGGCTATCTTTCTCTTACAAAGCGTGTCAGGCCCTTGGTATTTTATCCATCACTCTTGGCCACTAGGTATTTTGAAGGGAACTGTCACCGTATTTAGGGACAATAAGAACTACTTTCCATGAGAATTTATTTGAAATATGATCTTTACGGAAATCGGTCAGTCTGGCTATCCGATATTGGACTTTGGAAACGCTTTTTTAGGGACAATAAGAGCTACTTTCCATGAGAATTTATTTGAAATATGATCTTTATGGAAAATCTTAGGATTGTCTTAAAACAGTTAGAACCTTGGCTTTCTAAGAAGACCAGCTGGGGACCCCTCGTAACATAGCAATCACGATACTAGGAGGGGTCAACTAACCTGGTCTTGGAATTTATCGCGAGTTTATACATTTTTCCCCAGTACAAAAGTGCTCAGCGCCGCTAAAGAAGTTTACACTTCAAAAAGAAAATATAGACTCAACTTTGGATTTCTTTTCTATCGAGAAAATTTTAAGCAATCATGTTTCGGCTATTGTCAATACGACAATCATATAGTCAAGAATCATATATCTGAAAATCAGCCCCTACTGTTTGCTAGTCTGGGCAGGACAGCGTTTCAAAGTCTCTAAATTTCTCGTTGTAGCGCCTTAAAATATTAAAAAAAAATTGTAAGGCATTCTCCATATTTCAAGTGCAGTATAAGGATGCTAAATGGAGGAGAGCGATCGTGTTTTGTTTTATTTAGTCGGATATTCAGTGCTTTGGAGACGTATGTCCTTTGATTGTGTTCGATATACTTACAAACGACGCAGTTCTTGTATTGTATTGACTTTTATTTACAAAACATAAGTACATCCTGTAATGTAATAAGCCTACTTTGTACGTATTTCTTCTTCCTTTTAAATTTTTCCCGGTATCTTTATTGTAGGATAATTTACAAGGTTTTAGAGTGAGACCTGTACTTCTAGTCTGTCACTTAGCTGTCACGTAGGTTGGGAACATTGACTGGTTAAATAAAAGAGATCGGAATTTTCGCGCCAAACAAGACTGTCGCAATCGTGTTAGAAAAAAAAATCACACCTGCTATTCAGAAAAGAGTCATTATTGCCGTGGAATAAAGGATCAAAGTTGTACTCTTGTTCCCTCATTTGAGGGCAACAATTTTTTATTTATTTATTTAAGCTTTATTGCACATTAAAAAGGTACAAATGGCGGACTTAATGCCTTAAGGCATTCTCTACCAGTCAGCCATGACAGTCAACAATGACTTTTTTCCTCATAGAAGGTGTAGTAAAGGTGTAGAATTTATAAGACATTTCATGTTTTTAAAGGCGGGTCTCGTTAGGCGGTATGAAAAGCAGTACTGGTCACACGGTAGCAAAATTATTTCCGTCATAAACACGTCCCTCGCGAAGCTCAAGATGCTACTTTGTATAATCTTTCGCTTCACTCAGGATTCAATATACTGCCCTCGCGGTAATTATATCATTTTTATACCTTGATACACAATCTAGTACTATTTTAACAGAAACGCGGGGGCTGGAATAAACTTTGTGAAATCATGAATTTAATAAACAACAAAGAAAACAAATTCTCGACAAATAAACCATAGAACTCTTCGTAAACGCCGCAAAACCATTCGTTGATTGAACTAACATAATGACAGTCATTGCAAAATCTACGAGGTATCACTTTAAAGCCTAAGAGCCAATATACAAATTGTCAATGGAAATGCAACCTTAAGCTGTTGACATAAGATCTAACAAATTCTATTGAAGCGATGTTGCTATTGGATTTTGAGCTTTAAGTGTTTGTGTTAAGGTGCTAGTTGAGTGAGTGAGCTCCGTTTCCGTGTTGGAGACAATGGCGGGGCGGTCACGTCAGTATGAGAACTGGGTCTTCGCTAGGGTTGCCACTGATCGGTTTGTAGATAACAACCTATTCTATTTTTTTTTATCAAGTACTATCCTATACAAGTTCTAGTTCTATGCAAGAATTTCGCAAGAAACAAATGAACGCGCCATACATTTGACTATGGCAGTAGTCTATAGATAAAAAAACAAGGAACCTATAAATATTTTCATCACTGCTATACTTTCAATTTTGCACATGAGAGGCGTCGTCAGATATATAGGAGCGAGCGAGGTGATCATAAAGATCTGAACACGAACTCTATTGCAATACAATACAAATACCTACTCTTTGCACATCCCAAAAAGAGCACAGTACCTACAATAAAAAACAAAAACGTACTTAAAGGTACAGTACTGTTGCTTAGGGTTTAGTTTGCGTGTTCAGATATTTTAGTGTACCCTGTAAAACATGGAAATACCGGGGTCTCGGCACCCAATACCCATTTCATGGCTTTCGGTGTTGAGACCCTCTGGCCGTGGGGCCCGAGCGCTCGGCAACTACATAGGGAGCTAAGCAAAAGGCTCGTCGACGCCACTGGTGACCGAAGAGCTGGCAACTTTCTCGCACAGCGTTTAAGTATTGCCATACAGCGAGGGAATGCTGCCAGCGTCTTTGGTACCATGCCACGGAGGCCCTTTTTAGATATATTTTAATTAAATTAATTTTATTTTAGTTTATTTTTTGATACCTAACTTGTATTTGCAGTTAGCTTTCATATTATTTTAGTTATTGTTGTATTCGTGTATATATTTTCTTATTAATAAATGTTAGGTAAGTCGGTTGTTAAATTATTATGTGAAAACCAATTTGATAATCTATATACATGTGTTAGTCCTAGATTTGCTCTTGTAAGACTTCGGTCGTTTGATGACCATCGAACAATTATGCTTTCAAGCTTTTTTGCATATCAGTTTACACAATATTAAATTCGGCTACAAAATCATCTCTTAATTCCGAGGTTATTTTATCCAAATCGGAATTTAAACTACAGCCTAAGGCGACTTCCTGACTTGGCGGGGAGGGAACGATATGTGACATTTTCTTCTTTGACGTAAACTTACTGACGTCGCAAAGATTCTCACTTGACATAATACTGTCAGTATTACGTTTGCGCAGTAGTAATATCATGCGCAGAAGCGGAGCAGTACCGCCTTCGCATCGTCCCGCTACCGCGCATCCCGCGCCAGTCAGGTCAGGAAGCACTCATTTAAATATAGGGGCGTAGTAAAAAATGATACCGAGTCGACTGACAGCTGACACTGACATTTGACACTTTTCTCATATCGTACTGCCTCTGCACCGACAAATCAGGAAGTCGCCTTAGGCTGGGTTGCACCAAACCGTCTGTATTCGTAACCGATGTTCGTCAAATACACTCATGTATGGAAAGTTTGACAAGTTTCTATGGGATGGCAGCTGCCGGCGTCATATTTGACGATGACCGGTCTGTGTTCGTACGTTGGTGCAACTGGCACTAAGTCCCTATTCGTGTCTGATTGAATCCAGCCTTAGCCTCTACTATTTCAACTGAGAAAACAATTTCGCAACTCGCGGCGTTTTTTTAACGCGTTGGCAACCCTACTCTCTCGCAGTTAATGACAATCATCAGGCGTTCAGGCAATTGCAGCCGTCAGCTAGATCGCTCGGCACATTCGTAGACAACCCTATCCAACACCAAACAAGTCTGACCCCTCGTCAGTTATAGTTAGTACGGGTTGCGGCGTCAGATTATACTGGACTAGGCTAGACTTGTAAATTGGTGATTCACCATAGACAACCCTATATATATAACAATAAGTCTGACCCATCGTCAATTATAGTTAGTACGGGTTGCGGGGTCCGATTATACTGGATGTCAGACTTGGAAAGAGATTCGCTGACTGACTTCGCTAACCAGTGTATACAGATGTAGTTCAAAATGATTTTCCTTCGTACTTTATCGGAAAAGTTCGTATTTATCGTGCTCTCTCAATTAGCTTCAGTACCCATCTTACAGCCGTAGGGGTAACTTTGACACTTTGACATTTGACACTAAACAATAAAGTTCCATAATAATGGATATGAAAACGTCACTCATTTAATACAATCATTGATTGACAGTTCGGGTGCCATCGTATTCCGATTGAGATCCGACTTTTCCCGAAAGAAAATCATTTTGCAATACATCTGTAAGTAATATCTGCCAATACGCTCAGTACCTCTTAACGAAACAAAACACAAACGAATACTTTCGCGTTTAGTCTTGATTTATATGGCATAAAATAGTTACCATCTAAGACCACCAGAGGCGCTGCTGGCGTTACTTCGCGTAAGACCAAAGAACAAATATTCGTGCTCATCACACAAATAAATGCCCTGGCCGGGATTCGAACCCGGGACCACCAGCTTCGCATGCAGGATCACTACCAACTAAGCTAAAGCGGTCGTCAAATTTCTTGGATTGTTAAATATCCAAACTTTCCTTTACATTGCTGCCTATCCCAAATACTGATGTCGTAAAACTAAGCTTTAGCTAATAGCTACTGCCTCGTGGCTATGCCTAGCTAGTTTAATAGAGTAAGTCTGTCTGTGTGTAAACATGGCGCGCATTATCATGCGGCGGACATGCGCACTGCGGCCTGTGATCTAAAATCGTGACAATTCAACTCCGGCGCAAGTTGCTAACGTTTGACTAGTCACTATGGCATAGAAGACTAACTACTGTTATAGTTGCCGGCAAACATCTTGAACCTAACCTTCAATGGGCAGTAGCGTGATTTGTACGTAAATCGGCTACTGCGCAGGTCTGCGCGGGTTCATGAAGTTTGCCGGAAGCTATAAGAGTACTTTAAGGCGCTACACTGAGAATTTTGGAGACTTTGAAACGCTGTCCTGCCCAGACTAGCAAACAGTAGGGGCTGATTTTCAGATATATGATTCTGGAGTCTTGACTATATGATTCTTAAAATTTTCTCGATAGAAAATAAATCCAAAGTTGAGTCTATATTTTCCTTTTTTTCCTCAGCCTACTAAAACAACGCATTATTAAAAGACACGATTAAGTTAATATGATGGTATTTTAACGAAATTTGTCTAAAAAGCCATTCTTGGAGAGGGTTGCATCCCGTTTTGTCGTGAGCGATAAACAAAAGGTGTCTCTTTCAATCGATATATCGCCTTAACTCACGAGCGCGGGTGAGCCAATGGTTGTGTGATGAGCTATACATGCACGTGGCCTATGTGTGCGTCAGCGTATGTGTCACAACCACTTACAATTCAGTCATATTGAACATCGATTTTGCTATACAGTGCAACATCTGTACTCTGAAAACTCTCAATATTGTCTCATTATGGCAACGCGAACAGCGCCTCTGGTGACCTTTGGTTGTAAATATTTATTGTCATACAAATTGTGACTAAACGCAACAGCTTTAGTTTATTATGTTTCGAAAAAATATATATGCTAGTAATAATAGAAAATCTTTATTGCCACAAACTTAACCTAAACATTACACGTTTTTTTTGTGTACAATAAGGTAATTACATACATGCATACAAGTAGATGGGATGGGATGGGCTATGCTGGGAGTTTCTCTGCGTGATCGCATCAGAAATGAGGCCATCCGTAGCAGAACCAAAGTAACCGATATAGCCTTTCGAATCGCTAAACTTAAGTGGCAGTGGGCGGGGCACATGGCACGTAGAACCGATGGCCGTTGGGGCCGAAAGGTTCTCGAGTGGCGACCACGGACCGGAAGGCGCAGCGTGGGTAGACCCCCCACAAGGTGGACTGATGACCTGGTAAAGGTCGCGGGAGTCCGCTGGATGCGGGTGGCGCAAGACCGGTCATTGTCCAGCACTGGACGTCTTTCGGCTGATATGATGATGATGATGATGATGATACAAGTAAAACTTATACTAGAAGCACAGTATGTAAGTACTATTATTTTCACTGTGCCGCGACTCCTCTCGCTTGCGCCGTAAGCGCAGCCGTGCCCCTCCCTCCTTCATACATCCAATACAATAACCCGTGTCGGTTATTTATAGAAATAAATGGCGTAATAACAATTATTGCAAACGGCTTGGCATTTGCACTTAATTGAAGCTGTATCATCGACGAATTTGTACGTGGGTCGTATACAAAGTCTTTATCCGATTTGTAAAAGGATGGCGGGCCAATCCTAGATATTATCTCGGGCCATTATCATATTTTCTACGGACAATCTTCTTGTAAGTCTCTCTCAAGTAAAATAATATAGCTAGGAAGAAGAAATATACTCATTAGAATTATTTTAACACGATCTTATAAGATTTTCTTATTAGGTATTGCACAGAAATCGATTCTAATAGGAAGAAATCTTGCTAGATCCATGTTGGATGTATAATGAGAGTGATCCGGGTAGAATGTCAGAAGTTATCTTGTTAGACAGTCGATAACTACACGACTAGTTTCCTAAAGGATCGAATCGGCTAGTCGTACCATTCCTCTACCAAGATTAATTTAATGACATGTATGAATATAGCCTCCGAAGGTATTTATTATTAGCTTTCTTAGGTATAATTTCTGTAATAAAATTACAACATGAAGGTTTTTGTTTTAAATCGGTGTTTCTTTTTGCGATTACAAACTTTTGTTTACTACTAATACAGGCGATACCAACTACTATCTTTTGCAATTTACTACGTGGAAATCTCAGTTTATTTCCCCCCACCCGCTAAATTAACTTTGTCTGAGACCACATTCCAAATTTGGAGTTTCCGATAAAAGTGGCCCGTTTTAAAAATATTGATCAGGTCGCGTAGCGTTCACAAAATCAACTCTGTTGGGTGTGTTCCAATTTTAAATCGACACCGATGGAGTAAAGGCGTTTTCTGAACGCTTAACCCGGAGACTTAAGGCGTTTTTAATTCGTATAACTCGGTGACTTAAGGCGTTTTTAAAGTTCCGCGTTATAGCGCTCTGCCTTGGATAAAATACACGTTTTGCGAAAAGGTAACATGGTATCTTTATAAGGGCTCGGGCCGACACTGGTTTTAACGCATTATGCGAAATCATGCTCAGTCTCTCGCACAATAGGACAGATTTTCGCATGCTTTTCAATACTGGAGGCCATGGAAGGCGGGTGTTATAGGAATTTTAGTCTTACGTGTTGGGGTTTAAGGTTGATTTGGCTTTTCTGGTGTCAGGAATGCTAAGATGAGTCCGGTCTCAATTAGAGGTCCGGAGCTTGGTCATACGGGGCGAGTTTGTTTTTCTAACTTTCTATAAAGTTGGTAGTTTAACTACGATAGTAAATAATCTAGTGTCCGCCATATTGGTGGTATTTTCTCACTCGTGCAGCTCTTCCTAGTAGTAACGGTTCCAATTAATTCCACGTATAGTTAATGAAATCACTATCCTAATGCAATTTTCGCGGGCACGAACAATACCAAATTAAATCATAGTGTATAGTATGCTGCTTGAATTCTAAACTAGTAACATTACACAAACTTTCGCAATAATAATATTAGTATGGCAGTATTGCTGCTCTACTCATTGTCATTATGTACTGTTATGTGTTACTTTTGTTGAGGTTATGCAATAAAGAGTATTTGTATTGTATTGTATCTATAATTTGCACTTATGCTTTATGTTTAATCTGTCGCATATCTAATAAATAATAAAACACAGACTGGCTAATTAACCAGCTCCGCGTAAACCACAACTCATCTTAAACTATGCAAGTTAATAAGTGTGCTTGTGACTGCTTTAGTGGCATGTTACCGGATCGCCGTCTCAGCCTATAAGTGACAAACGGAGCCAGTTTAGCGGCTAAAGCGGAGCAGACTTTGTTGCATGCATTACTTGTCCCTCTTTACGACTAAGTTGACTCGCAATGGCCACTTTGAAGCCCATTAACTGTCGCTTTACCTTCTTATTGGTCTGTATTTTTACAATAAATATTAAGATAACTAGTATTTTATCGAAAAGCCGAAATGTTCCAAACGACGCGGTCATTTCAACTACCTAGCTTTTGTTTTTGGGACGCGTCCCTAGTGTTGCCCTAATTCCACCATATAGAGCTGACGCACGCGTCTAGCTAAGCGTGCGTTACTAAATTCTGGTTGACAGTATTTTGATTTACACGGTTAAAACGCATGATTAAATCAAGCGACATGTTTCGAATCGAGTTCATTTTCAGGATGAGGGTTCTCGCAGTAGTAACCTAACCTAACGGTCAAAACATGTCGAGAAAATATAATACAATCAGAGACTAGGAATTATATAGACTGCTAATGCCTGATACATTGTGGCGTACCTTTAAAATAATGAGCCTGCTGTAGCTAGTTTCACTATGGAGAGATCACTGTACAGTGTACCATTCAATTCGTATGCCACTAAGACCTCTGGTTAACACAATAGTGCCATCTATGAACACAACGAAGAAGCTCGTAACAGATGCCTATGTTTATAATTGACTGTACTTATTTATTTTCCTACCTGTCTTTGTAACCACCGTCTTCCATCAAACGACAGGGGCTGTAATTTTTTTACCGTTAGCATTCTCCATGACGGTGGATCTGACGACTAGCGAGACTCTTCTCGAAGCTTACACAATTATCATCTCTTAAAATGTTATTGTATACTTAAATAATTGATACTGAAATGACGACCGCTTTAGCTTAGTTGGTAGTTTGGTAGTGACCCTGCCTATGAAGCTGGAGGCGTCGGGTTCGAATCCAGGCCGGGGCATTTATTTGTGTGATGAGCACGAATATTTGTTCTTGGGTCTTGGATGTTTTCTATGTATTTAAGTATATATTTATCTATATAAGTATGTATATCGTCGCTTAGTACCCGTAGTAAAAGCTTTGCTTAGTTTGGGACTAACTAAGCTGATTTGAAGCTGATTGTCCAGAAAAAAAATATTTAAATAAGCTCACAAATGTTATTGTAGAGAAAAATGTGATAATCATAGTCTTCAAAAATAGTTTGTTTACATGTTAGGACACGTAAGGACTAGGCTTTATTGTATTGCATGACATCCATTGAACACGACGCGTAGATGTCACCATAGTTAATTTACCCTTAACATCATCATGATGAGGTATTAATGCATGCATTTGTTCCAGGCTTCACGGGAACGCAGTGCGAGGTGGAGATAGACGAGTGCGCGAACAACCCGTGCCTTAACGGAGGCGTGTGCCACGACATGATCAACGCTTTCCGGTGCAACTGCGTCATTGGGTTAGTATCCAGGATACTGTATCCTCTACATCCATATTTATTTATTTAGAGCCTAATATGTCCCACTGCTGAACCAAAGTAACTGACATAGCCCGAAGAATTGCCAAACTTAAGTGGCAGTGGGCAGGCCACATTGCCCGGAGGACCGATGGCCGGTGGGGCCAGCGAGTTCTCGAGTGGCGACCACGTACCGGACGACGCAGTGTTGGAAGGCCCCCCACGAGGTGGGCTGATGATCTGGTTAAGGTCGCGGGGATCCGCTGGATGCGGGCGGCCCGTGACCGGTCTTTGTGGCGCTCTCTGGGGGAGGCCTATGTCCAGCAGTGGACGTCGTTCGGCTGATTATGATGATGATGTCCCACTGCTGGGCAAAGGCCTCCCCCCTCTTTTTCCAGTTATTACGGTTTTTGGCTTCTTCCGTCCAGTCCTTTAAAAAGGAGTCCTGTTCATCCCGCCATCGCCGATGGGGTCTGCCACGTCTCCTCAAGTTCTGAGGCTTCCATTCCGTAGTGGTCTTTGCCCATAACTCACTGGGCATGCGGGAGACGTGACCAGCCCAGTCCCATTTTAACTTGGCCGCTTTCTGAGTTACGTCTATTATTTTAGTTTGTGAGCGCAGCATGGTGTTCCGGATACGGTCATACAGCTTAACACCCAATATGCTGCGCTCCATAGCGCGCTACTTCTATATAGGTTTCCCATTTAATTGACACCTTGTTACGGAAGAGAGGTAGGGCACAGCAAAATGTCATCTTGCTCGAATTTGGAGCAGCCCTACCATTGTGGTCTTCTGCAAGGCGGAGGTACTTCCCCAGTTCGGTATGGATGTCCATAATAACATTATTTACTGTAGCGGTGGCAAACAAGCGTACGTACTACCTGATGGTACGCTTACCCGCAGCATATAGGCGCTCGCAACTCCAAATGAGTCTGGTACGCGTTGCAGACCCTTTATAAAATTTGAGGATTCACTGTGTTGACAGCAGAAGGGAGAAAATTAGGTCCCTCGCTCTCAACACAGTGCTTCCTCGGGAGCTCTGGCAACCTTGCTCACCTCCAGGAACACAACACTACACCTCTTACGCGACTTCGGCTGAGTTTCGGCTTTGACCACTCACCACTCGACATTTTGTTTGTAAAACTGTGTTCCCTATTTGTTGTATTTCTCAGTATAAATTGTAAATATCGCTCCAGGTTCACCGGTGCCCGCTGCCAAGTGAACATCGACGACTGCGCCTCGAGCCCCTGTAGGAACGGAGGCACGTGCCACGACTCCATCGCTGCTTACACTTGCGAGTGCCCGCCCGGTTACACTGGTAAGCGCGCAATGGAACATGGACTACCGTTCGTTTCGTTAAGATCCATTAATATTGTAGTGTAGTGAAGGATCACTGTCAATGAAATGTGCAAAAAAGAATGATAATATATCGATCTTCTAGTCTCCCTTGTAGACAACCGAATAATTCTAACAAGATTCTATGTTACAGTGGGCCAACGAAAATGTAAATAGTAGGTACTAAAGTACGGAAGGAAGGATAGCTTTAATTAAGCTTGATGCTTGGAATTGTGACGAAAGTATACTGGATATTTGTTTTCTCGCTCTGTGTGATAACACGCGCTCTGTCTCGCTCGCTAAGGTTGCCACATTGATGGTACCAAAGTCATTAACCATATCGAAAAATTTAGCGAAAGATTACTAGCCTTACCCTATCATAAAAGTGATGTAAAATAATTCCTGAAATAATAGTTCATATAACCTGGACCTCTTTAAGGCACGAGTGAATAGGCATTTTCTGGGTGAGCTCGCTTCACCGTCGGCTTCATCTTTGCCCCCTGGCTAGGAGCTGGCCAAGAGCAATCCCATTGAATAAAAAAGTTTCTTTTGACGTCGCAACGTCTACAACCGAATGTTTCACAGGGGTGTCATGCGAGACGAACATAAACGACTGCCTGTCTTCGCCGTGTCACCGCGGCGAGTGTATAGACGGCGACAACAGTTTCACGTGCAACTGTCACCCGGGGTACACCGGCCGCGTGTGTCAGACACAAATCAACGAGTGCGAGAGCAACCCTTGCCAGTTCGGAGGTGAGTATCCATACTGCTACTACATACCTGCTGCTGCCAGTGGGAGAAACAGGCTGCCAACCGCCAGGTATGGAGATCGCTTGTGAAAAAGTTGTGTGAGCTGGACCTAAAACGAGACGAGCTGAAAGCCCGACCACCAGCGGTAAACAGCTACAAGTATGTTAATGGTGAGCTTTCGTGCCTGCTGCGTGTGTTTCGTTAATAAGATCGGCTACGTAAGCCACATTAGAGCGCACGAACGCAAACAAAATCGGAGGTGAAGCAGTCGCTGTACCCGGCAAACGGCTAGGAAAGAATATATAATATCCACACTGCGATAACGTCCAAGGTTTGTGGGGACGAGGGCAATATGACGTCGTCAGTCATTGCCCTATTCCCTAGTATTGCCCTAGTCCTTACAAGCCTCATTCTAAAAGAGCATTTTTGACATACTATGCATTCATACCAAAACCAAAGAGTCCGCACACAGCTGTAAATATCTATATTATATTAGAAAGACACACAGCTATAAATAATTGCTATGCTATATCTATGTTATAGCTCTATCTGTGACAGGCTCAAAAGTAGAAAGTTTCCAGTTCTAAATTAACGTCTTCCCCAGGGCACTGCGAGGACCTGATTGACGGCTACCAGTGTCGCTGCAAACCGGGCACCTCGGGACGCAACTGCGAGATCAACGTCAACGAATGCTACTCGAACCCTTGCCGGAATGGGGCCACCTGCATCGATGGGATCAACAGGTCAGTTCATTCTCACTAGGCCGTCATTGTCCGCTCTTTTCGTCCGTCACTGTCTTCTTTTTTCGTCATTGTTTGCTCTTTTCCTCCGTCATTGTCTGCTTCTTTCGTCATTGTCTTCTACCAGAGTTGGCTATTTGTTAATTTGATCAAAGTTCTTTTGATTTGTACTACCTTTTTGTTGATAATTGTGAGACGACAATGACTTTAGAAACGAGCGTTACAAAATTGCGGAGATTCGCTCGCCTGCTGAATGCAGTTCAAAATAGAAGAGGCCTTTGGACTCCAAAGATAAATCTTTCATAGTAGAAGGGGAAGCGGGGCAAGAACAACAGATATTTAAGGACCGATTCAAAGAAAATAATTATATAAGATCGTGTCGTATCAGGTTTTTAAAAAGGTTTCAGATAAACAATTGACAAGAGCCTTATTGTCATTTAATTAGTACGTTTCTATTCTTCCTCGCTACTGCTTATTTATTATTTGAATCGAACGCAATATCTATGAATGAAGTTTTATCTCTTTGTGTCTTGTTGTGTGTCATGGGCGCAGTGTTTCATTATTTCTTCTTGTATGATTGGTTATAAAATATGCTTTGTACACCGGGTGTTGGGCTCATTTTATCGATACACTTTCTTTCTTTACAAGTGTACAATATATTTATTTTGTTGCGAATTAACATCTTTCGCTTTATAATTGTTTGACTATTTCAACAATTCTAATATTTTCTTTCTTTTCTTTACACGCAGCAATTATTTCGAGTAAGTTTCTTGGAGTTATAATAGCATGCGTTTTAAATTTTAAAATTCTCTTAGTAATAAATAATCGCATGCTACTTCCTAGAAAATGTTATAATGTGAATTTTAACTTTATTTATAAATATATGTATCCTATCCTTTTTAAATAGGTTTTTTATAAGGAATAAGGTTTGAAAGTCACAAAAACACTGCTCTAAAATGTCCCAAAATTTGTAGATTTTTCACAAATTAAAGCTATTTTACATAAATCTTCTCCCGGTCGATGTGAATCCTACTTTAAGGCATTGTTAACTAGTCTTGTAACAGGTGGTGAGCCTTGAAGACTCAAGTTCTTAAAGCTAAGACTAGACTTGCTCGAATCTTGAAACGCTTGGTCCGCGCAGCGCGACCGCTGCGCACTAGAACGTACTGTACTGTAACATGTCACCGGCGCCACACAGGCTGCGTGACGAGAGCGGGACTACATCATACAGTCCGGCGCGCTGCGAGCGTTGAGCGTCCCGCTTGCGCATGCGTCGTGACCAAGTTAGCCTCGGTCGTTTGTTAACCGATAAAGCCTGTGCCAGTATGGCTAGCACATGATGGCAACGTCAGTTTGTCGGCTTATCTCAAGCTATCCGTCACTTTCTAACAGCACCTATCAAAAAAGACGGATAGCTGGACGGATAAGCCGACAAACGCGTTGTCATCATGCGCTAGCCATACTGACGGTCGAAAACAAGCCCAAAAACCCGGCGACCTTGGTCTCCGCACGGACCGTGTATTCAGTTGTTTCCAGCAAGATTTCCTTTGAAAACCGGTCTTCGCTGACCAAGGTCACTAGGTCCTAGGGACTTGTCGGCGACCGTCTGGATCGCGCTTAAGGCTTGTTCTTCAACATACGATATTTCCACAGATACACATGCGAGTGTATCCCAGGCTTCACGGGCCAACACTGCGAGACTAACATCAACGAGTGCCTGTCGAACCCATGCGCCAACGGCGGCAAGTGCATCGACCGGATCAACGGATTCCGCTGCGAGTGCCCCAGGGGATACTACGATGCCAGGTTAGAACCTCGTAAAATACTGACTGGCGGCACAGAATAGTATAATAGTATTACATACAGAACGGCCACGAACCCCCCGCACCGAGGTCAGTTACCTCGTCCCTGAGAGACCCGCCTGGTGCTGATCGAGTGTTGTGGCTTGTGGCGACTCGCGATTCGTCCGCGCCACGCGTTACGCACCCGCGCAAACAATTGACGCGTGTCCCGACAGCGCACGCACAAATACTTACCCACAGCGCTTACGTTCTTTCGCGTGTCACAGGTGTGCTATCGAGTTTCTTTCGGTGTTTGTTCACGGCAGTGATCTTCTTTTGAGAAACGCTATTAATTTTGTACTCGCAGAATTAATTTCATTTAATTAATTTTCATTTTTATTTCAATAACAAAGGGCTATCCTTTTCACAGCTGGTCACATTTTCAAGACCCCCTCAGTGTGACGTCAGATATTTTGCTATTTTACTTTGTTTTCGTTAATAGTTTGAATACTTAGATATAATCGATTTTGAAATGTGACCTCACGTAATTTACCCCTCCCACCTCTTGTCACAATTTGTCACATTTGGTCTGTATAATACGAGTATAACTATACGATATGTTTCAGATGTTTGTCCGATGTTGACGAGTGTGCGTCGAACCCGTGTATCAACGGCGGTTCCTGCGAGGACGGCGTCAACCAGTTCATCTGTCACTGTCTACCCGGTTATGGAGGTGAGTTGTGGGAAAGAGAAGAACGATAGTATAGTATAGAGTCATCTCGATATTATATTATAGAGTAATTAAACAACCTTACTGATTCGGAGCCATAATAATACTACTATGTAGTTATTTTACAGCTGGTGTACAAGTCTTCAGTTTTTAAGCGTCATTTGCTGTGAACACAGTTCTCTCGTGTTTTTTTAAATCTTGTATCGGTTACAATTTGCTGCCGTAACCATGGTTTTGTCAAATAATATTAATATGTATAGTTCCGTTGCTAATCGTTTGTCATCTGCCGTCAACACAGTCCTCAACTAGCATCGGTTACAATTTGGTGCCGTGGCCAGGATGAATTGGTGATTAACGGACATTAATCTGTATTGTATATGGAATAGCGTTGCTAATCGCTTGTCATTTGCCGTCAACACATCATCATCATAGATGTCATTGCGCCCCAATTAGCTTTGATTTACAATAACTGCATATCAGAGGGTATTTTTCCTGATCTTATGAAGTTTAGTAAAGTCATACCTCTATTTAAATCGGGTGATTTAAACGACCTAACCAACTTCCGTCCCATATCGATACTACCTGTATTAAGTAAGGTTTTTGAAAAATTAATGTTAAACGATATGCTAATGCACTTTAATAGAAATAAACTGCTTACAAGTAAACAGTTCGGTTTCACAAGAGGGCGCTCCACGACTGACGCTGCATCTGTGCTTATTAAACATATTTACGATATTTGGGAGAATTCCTGTGATGCGATAGGTATTTTTTGTGACCTTTCTAAAGCTTTCGATTGCGTGGATCATGGGACGCTCGTTTTGAAACTTAAACATTATGGTTTGTCTGCTAATGCGTTAAGTCTTATGTCTTCATATCTCAGCAATAGAACTCAAGCAGTTGTTGTAAATGGAACCCAGTCTAGTGGGGCAATAGTAACGTTAGGAGTGCCTCAGGGCTCTATCTTAGGTCCATTTTTATTTTTGGTTTATATAAATGACTTGCCGTCTATAGTAAGTAATCTTTGTGATATAGTTTTATTCGCGGATGATACATCTTTAATCTTTAAGGTTGACCGAAAATCAGTTGACTATAGTAGAGTTAATGGCACACTGGACAAAGTACTTGACTGGTTTACCGTTAACAATCTGTTACTTAATGCTAAGAAAACTAAATGTGTCAGATTTTCTTTGCCTAATGTTAGACCGGTGGAAACTAGTATACTCTTAAATAACGAGTGCTTAGAAATAGTAGATAAAGCAATATTCTTAGGTATAACATTAGACAAAAATCTACAATGGAGTCCCCACATAGCCGTTATGGCGCGTAAATTAAGTTCAGCCGCATATGCTATCAGAAAAATCAGGCAACTTACCAATGTAGAAACAGCTCGCCTAGTTTATCATAGCTATTTTCATAGTGTTATGTCGTATGGTATCTTGGTTTGGGGTAAAGCAGCTGATATACAGACAATTTTTGTGTTACAAAAAAGAGCCATTCGCTCCATATATAACCTAGGCTCACGTGAATCTTTAAGAGAACTCTTTAAAGAAATCAACATTTTAACTGTAGCGTCCCAGTACATCTATGAGAATATTGTTTATGTCCTTAAGAACATAGACTCCTTCTGTAAAAATTCTGATATACATAATTTTAATACTAGAAATAAAAATAAAATTGCCACTAAAAAATTTCGTGTCCGTAAAGTATACAAATCTTTTGTAGGTCAATGTGTCCGTTTTTATAATAAGTTACCTGATGAAGTTTTGAATTTACCTTTTCCAGCTCTTAAAAAGTACTTGAAAAAATCATTGATGTCGAAGGCTTATTACAAGGTTGAGGACTATCTAACAGACAGAAAAGCATGGCCCAAACCAGATACTTAAATAGAGTAAAGATTCATATATTGTGTATTTTTTAATTTTATCTAGTTGACGCAGTTCTTGCAAGAAAACATATCAAAAGATTTATAACTAAATTTATAGTCTAAAGGATTCAATTTTTTTTTCCTAAATAGAATTTGACAATGCTAAGGTATACAGTTTCGAAATGTTTTTTTGCAGAATTACACACTGTACATAACTGGTTTTTTTCCTCATTTTATTCTTTGTTTTTGTGTTGCTTTATATAGATACTTAGATTTCTTGATCTTAAGTAGGTTAAGTATTATCATTTATCATTGTAATAAGCTTATTTTTGTGAGAAAATGGCTGACTGTCGAGTTTCTTTCGGCGTTTCTTCTCGGCAGTGGCCTCTGTGAAACGCTAGTAGGGTTTGACTTGTAAAAGTGCCATTGCGGCCTACTTACAGAATAAAGTTCATTTTATTCATTTTATTTTTATTTTATTCACAGTCCTCAATATAGTATCTCAGAATGTTAAAGGATATGAATCTGTATTGTATAAGGAATAGCGTTGCTAATCGCTCGTTATTGCAGGTCAACGTTGCGAGCGCGATATAGACGAGTGCAGTTCGAATCCGTGCCAGCACGGCGGCACCTGCCACGACCGGCTCAACGCGTACAAGTGCGACTGCATACTGGGATTCAATGGTACGTTCGTCTTTACATCCTCACTAATATAATAAAGAGTGTGTCTGTCTGTTAACTCTTCACGCTTAACACTGAAAATGCTTAACACACACGCTAAAGACTGAAAATGAACCTTACTTGATAGCTTGCCTTTACATCGGCATCGACTTGATTGACTCTATATGAAGTCATTGGCGTGTGGGGCACCGAATGTCCTGACGTTATATCAAGTCAATGGCGGTGAAAAGGTTAAACCGCAGAACCGATGTAGAACCCGCGCTCCTGAGACAAAAATACTATACATGTTTTATTTTTTCAACCTTTTTCTTATTTGTATCTTAAGAGTGACTAATTGACTATACATCGAACATCATAACGGTTGAATTGCAGGAGTGAACTGCGAGACGAACATCGACGACTGCGCCGGGAACCCCTGTCTCCACGGCGGATCTTGCATCGACCTGGTGAACGGATACCGGTGCGTCTGCGCACCTCCGCACTCTGGGCGCAACTGTGAGGACACACTGGACCCGTGCACGCCTAATCAGTGAGTACCCGCTTTTATAGGACACTATATAAAAAAAATGTGGGCAATATTTACACAAATCAACCTAGTTCCAAACTAAGCAATGCTTGTAACTATGGGTACTAAGCTACGATATACATACTTATATAGATAAACATAAAAGTAATCACATAGAAAACATCCAAGACTCGGGATCAAAAATATTCGTGCTCATCACACAAATAAGTGCCCTGACCGGGATTCGTACCCGGGACCTCCAGCTTCGTAGGCAGGGTCACTACCAACTAGGCTAAAGCGGTCGTGAGATATTTAGTGCACAATAAAATGCCACATTGCTCGAACTGGGGAAGTAAGTATCTGTGCCTTGCAGAAGATCACAGCCACACATGATTTACTATACAGGTATGTAGTGTTGTGTTCATGGATTTGTGCAAGGTTGCTTGAGCTCCCGAGGGTGCACTGTGTTGAGAGCGGGGAACCTAAATTTGTCCCTTCTGCTGCCAACACGTGAATCCTCAAAATTTAAAAAAAAACGGCAACGTGTACGTGCTTTTGTGTTGTGGGAATCTATAGGCTGCGATGTCCTTTTACCATCTTATTCAACGAACGTATGTAAACAGTTGGTAAACCGTTTATAGTTATATTTTTGTAGTTTTTCTGGCGCAATGTTTTTCATCGATACAGTGACACGATACTAACAAAGCCCTCCTTTCATCCCCGTAGAAAAACAAAACTTACTCAACACTTTCTCCCAACAGATGTCGCCACGGCGGCCGCTGCGTAGCGGAAGCCTCCTACGCCGAATTCAACTGCCAATGTCCCGCCGGCTGGACGGGCGCGTTGTGCGAGCGTGACGTCGACGAGTGTGCCGTCACGGCGCCGTGTCACAACGAGGCGACGTGTCTCAACACAGGCGGGTCTTACACTTGTGTGTGCGCGAGGGGGTACGAGGGCAAGGATTGTGCTACGAACACGGATGACTGCGCGTCGTGTAAGTACTGGTTTCGGCACTAGTGTGCACGGCGGCCCCCCTATAGGGATGTCGACTCAAAAAAATTTATTACTTCAATAGAAAGAAGACATAAAACTGTGCCAAATAGTGAAAATCCTATTCAAATATCTCAAAAAATAACGAAGCTACAACGGTTAGAATGTTCGTAGATGGAGAGAGAAAGTGCTACCTAGCCGTGACGTCACTGTTAGTAGCGCCATAGTAAAAGACGATTGTTCAATACAAAGGTGCGTTTTGCGGAAAAGGGACAGAACATACCTACTCTTAAAACTTTGAAGACTTAATTATAATTACGTAATTATTTATTTTTTTGAATTACTTTTTTCGCCATTTGATTGAGAATTTGAGCCTTTATGTAGGAAATTTGGATTTATTGATTTTCTTTTATAGTGTCGTCATCCCTATTCTATACAAACATTCAGTCCCACACCAGTTAGCCCCAATTATCTGTGGATATTCACAGTCAAACATTAACTTCTGACACATCCACACACCTACAGATAAATAATAGTACATTAAAGGCGATAAATATGCGATCTGAGGCTTTCTTTATTACCGCCCGTGTTAAGTACAAAATTTTATGTCAGCCCCTGGCCAGGAAGTGGGATTTCCCGCGCGCGGAGCGTGCGGTAATGGCCGCTTTATGGCCGTGTGACATAAATGTATTTTTTTTTGATAAAAAAAAAGTATTATACCGACAGGTCTTTTACCCCCGGTAACGTTGGTTAAACACGATTGGTAAACTTAAAACCCTCAAATCCCTCTTTAACGTGCATACACGTAGAGAAGGGAAGACTATTAAATCGTTTTTTCTTCTAAATTATCATTTTTCCTTACGCGTGACCTGTGGCGGTGAAAATATTAGTACACCATCTTGCTGTTTACTTGATTCAATCTATCGAATTTCCAATAGTATTGATTTTGCTACGTAATGTAACTCCAGTTCACGGTATATAACATTCCGTCCCTCTCTACAGTCCCGTGCCAGAACGGCGCGACATGCCTGGACAGCATCGGCGACTACAACTGCGTGTGCGCAAGCGGCTTCGCGGGCAAGCTGTGCGAGGTTGACATCGACGAGTGTCAGTCGAGGCCCTGTATGAACGGCGCTACTTGCAACCAGGTAATGTTGATGAAGCAAATTAAAAACTAACATTAAACCTCTTATTAGGACGTGACCTCTTATCAAAATACCGAGTTATTCGTTATTTCATACAATGATAGTACCCGTAATGCCACATTACCATGTTAATTTTTGTGCGACGTCTTCAACGCTCAGCAGTTGTGCTGTTTTGCCTATTGTGTTGTTCCGATAGTATATGGTTCCATACAAACATTTTATTATTTCTAAAAACTGTCTCGAATAGCATGATGATAAAAAATGCATATACTATTTTGTCGTAAGCGTGCAAGACAAAATTCGCGATGGTCGACCCTTAAAAGGTTTGGCGCGCAACGCTCTTGCGCGCCGGAATGTATGCTTAGGTCCTGGTTTTGTCGCCTGTGTGGCGTCGCTAACCTGTTACCGTACGTTCCGAGCACAGCCGTGTTCCGAATCACGCTAAAAAGGCTCGCAGTGCTGACGGCCGGCCCAAATCAAATAGCGCGCTCAAGGCCGCGTGAGTAGTGTTTTGTTTCGGAACGCTATTCGCTTGAGCACGCTCACGATCGGACCGATTCACGCTCATACCCGGTGTTTACTGTCATGTTCATATATCAAACGTCAACTTGACGTTTGGCTCAAGGTGCTTACGCCTGGGAGTGTGAGCACCGTGAGCGCCGTAGCTACACGACATCTCATGTAAGCGCTATGAGCGTGAATCGGTCCGATTGTAAGCGCGCTGTGAGCGTGATCCGGAACATGCCTCAAGCGTGAGGCAATACAGTCGTGCGTTTATATTGGAAACTAACGTTTGTTTGTCCCCAGTACGTCGCGTCGTACACCTGCACCTGCCCGCTCGGCTTCTCCGGTATCAACTGCCAGACCAATGATGAAGACTGCACAGATTCAAGCTGCATGAACGGCGGGACCTGTATCGACGGGATCAACTCTTACAACTGCAGCTGCCAGCCCGGGTGAGCACACGATTATTTTAATTTAATTCATTTCATTTATTTCATTGCTTACAGTAGCCGGCAATATATATTGTACGTCGGTCTGGTCAGAGACAATAGGGAAGATGCAATTATAATATTTGCCATTGTTTTGTGACCAAAATGGTGAAAAAAACAAAATAGTAGCTACTGAAACGTTTTTACTTTATTATATACTAATTTCAAACAATAATTTCGATTTGAATTAACGTGAAACGGAACGTGTTTTAAAACGGCAATCAGCGCCTGGTGACGTCACACCTGTTATGACATTGACAACCAAAGAGAATATATGTAATCTGTATGGCTAGCACATGATGGCAACGTCAGTTTGTCGGCTTATCTCGATGTATCCGTCACTTTCTAACAGCACCTATCAAAAAAAGGATAGCTCGGGATAGGCCGACAAACTGAAGTTGCCATCATGTGCTAGCCATACAGATTATATATATTCTCTTTGGTTGTCAATGTCATAACACGAGTGACGTCACAGGAACTGTAGATCCGTTTAGGCGCGAAAGTTTAAATTGTCAGTTTGTAACAGCAATTTAAGACTATTATAATACACTCGTGGTCTATTCTACATGCAATTCTTTCAAATGAAAGCAATAATGAAAATATTGCATCTTGTCTATTAGCTGTTTACGACGATGTCCGAACACCGGCGAACGTCCATCAATTATATTATTTATTAATAGTGGGCCACGGTAATTGGAACAATTAAAACGCTCTTAGAATGACCGCTCACACTTGTGTGATATCTATGCTTGCATCATTCTCACTCGTGTGTGTATGTGCGCTCACTCCAGTCTCATAGTCTCTTCTCTTCCCAGCTACACCGGCTCCAACTGTCAGTACCGCATCAACATGTGCGACAGCTCTCCGTGCGACAACGGCGCAACCTGCCACGATCACGTGACGCACTACGCGTGCCACTGCGCGTACGGATATACCGGGAAACATTGCGACTCCTTCGTCAACTGGTAAGACATTCAACTAGAAATACTAACGGGCCTGTGCCGTCAAAGCCCTTAACCTCTAGACCACCCGTAGCACTACGTCATCACAGCGAATATTCGCCTTAAATTCTAAGCTGGGGGCCGATTTTTGCTCTTTCGTTCCTAGCGCGACAGGGTATCTGGACACCCCGGGGTGTGCCAGAGCCGAGTTAAGCCGAAGCGGCTAAACTCATAATGTGGTTATAGTCCTCAAAAACTCTTGTTTGGTAGATTTAAACCCTATACAATCACAATTATAGAGTAACTCAGGAGTAATCTTGGTACCGAGCAACATCAAGAAATATCGATATTTCATATACATTTATTAGTTGCAACCATGGTATTTACAGGGTGTTCTTATTAAGCCAGCCACAGACATGGACCGTACTCGGGTGAAGCAAAGCTTACGACTCCCGTCTTTCCCCACAGGTGCGAGGGTAACCCCTGTGAGAACGGCGCGACCTGCTCCCAGAAGGGCCCGCAGTACACCTGCACTTGTGCACCCGGCTGGTCCGGGAAGCTCTGCGACGTCGAGATGGTCTCATGCAAGGACGCCTCGCTCAGGAAAGGTACGTACTAGTGTTGGCAATATGTTGACAACAAATAAATAGTACATTACTTACCAAGGGCGATAAAACAAAGAATGTCTCAGATCGCAGGTATTTTACGCCCGAGCCGAAGGCAAGGGTGATAAATATGCGATCTGAGGCTTTCTTTATTATCGCCCGTGGTAAGTACAAAATTTTATGTCACCCCCTGGCCAGGAAGTGGGGTTTTTCACGCGCGGAGCGTGCGATAATGGCCACTTTATGGCCAGGTGTGACATAAAAAAGTATTATAGTGTGTGTCACCCACGAAGGCACAATTGATCAGAGATTAGTATATGCGACGTTGAGATGGTTTCATGCAAGGATATGCCTCACTCAGGAAAGGCACTATTGGCAATAGATGTTGACAACAAATATAAAAATAGTAGTTTATGCAACTGCGACACAATGAGAGGCATTGCGTAATAATTATGCACTAGTTTAACTACTTCCAAAACAACTACAACCATGTATTAAATCCTCTTTCATGTGTAACCGATGTTTACTGTGATACTCCGAGGCCGAGCACGGTGCTTTAAAGTTGTACGTGATCTTATAATGTGATGCGGTTACGGCGTAAGATGTTCGACATTAGAATGTTATTACAATATCGGTAAATAATAATTGGTTACCGATAACATTAGGATGCAATGATAGATTGATACAGGTATCTTAATATAAGCCATTTGTTTATGGTTTCTGAACATATTGTAGGGAAGTTATGATATGGATGTAGATAAAATCTATTAGTTCAGATTTTCTCGATAAAGCTAGCAAAAAATTCATTTTCATAACACACCAAGCTTAGGCTCTGCGAATGACTCGTTATATCCTATACATTTTTGAATAGGAATGTCAGCATTCGACTTATATTTTGGTCTTGTATCGAGAAACTTAACACCTGTGGATACGTCCGCTATGTGGACGCGCGTCTCTTGTGCCTTCTCAACATACGGTTTTTCGCAAGCGGCTACGAGAGCAGCGTTACGAAACCATTCAAGTGTATTCAATACTATAAGCCCAGATGCTGTCAAATGAACGCAACCAAGAATCTACCTTAGATCTTAGTTGTTTTTTGCTTGCGTTCGTTTGACAGAATTTGACATTAGAATTTTGTACAAACTATAACATGTAGGGTTCCTTTCAGTTGTGGCGCTGAAGCAACTCTGCAACAACGGAACCTGTGAGGACATCGGCAACTCTCACCGCTGCCATTGCCTCGAGGGTTATACCGGCTCCTACTGCCAGAAGGAAATAAACGAGTGTGACTCCGCGCCCTGTCAGAACGGCGCCGTCTGCAAGGATCTAGTCGGCACATATCAGTGCCAGTGCGCCAAGGGATTCCAAGGACAGAACTGCGAACTCAACGTTAACGATTGCCTGCCCAACCCTTGCCAAAACGGAGGCACGTGCCACGATCTGATAGATAACTTCTCGTGCTCCTGTCCTTTCGGGACGCTTGGGAAAATCTGCGAGATCAACGTCAATGATTGTAAGCAGGACGCATGCCATAACAACGGAACGTGTATCGATAGAGTCGGAGGGTTCGAGTGCAAATGTCCACCCGGCTTCGTCGGCCCGCGGTGCGAAGGGGACATCAACGAGTGTCTCTCGGACCCTTGCGCTAGCCCGGGAACACAGGATTGCGTGCAACTAGTGAACGACTACCACTGTAATTGTAAACCTGGATATATGGGCAGGCATTGCGTCGACAAAGTGAATTTCTGCGCTAACTCTCCCTGCCAGAACGGGGGAGTGTGCACCGCTATCCAGGGACGCCACGAGTGCCTGTGCAAAGACGGATACTACGGCAAAGACTGCGAATATTCCGGGTACGCGTGCGATTCGAACCCTTGTCAAAACGGCGGTTATTGCCGCACTTCGGAAATAGGCGGATACGTCTGCGACTGTCCTAGAGGGCTCTCCGGTGTGAATTGCGAGGTTGACTCCATGAACGAATGTCTCAGCAACCCTTGCAAGCACCCCGAAGCGCGCTGCATCGACAAACCGGGCGACTATGTCTGCTACTGCCCGAGACAACGCACTGGCAAGAACTGTGACATCTACGACCCAGAGTCCACTGGCGGATACGGTCTCGACTGGCCCATACAGAAAGAGCTCTGCGTCAAGATGGGCTGCAAGGAGAAGCAAGGCGACCACCACTGCGACGAGGAATGCAATACATACGCTTGCGAGTTCGATGGCAACGACTGTTCGCTCGGCATCAATCCTTGGGCGAACTGCACCGCGCCTATAAAGTGCTGGGAGGTATTCATGAACGGGGAATGTAATGAGGCCTGTAACACGCAAGAATGTCTCTTCGACGGCCGCGACTGCGAGAAATCTCTGCAACGATGCAACCCTATCTACGACGCGTACTGTCAGAAGCACTACGCCAACGGCCATTGTGACTATGGCTGCAACAACGCTGAATGTAACTGGGACGGATTGGACTGCGAGCGCGAACCTCCTCACATCGCCGACGGAGTCATGTCCATCATACTCCTCATGGACATACGCACGTTCAAGGATAATTCTGTGGCTTTCCTGCGGGACTTGGGGCATCAGTTGCGGACCACAGTCAGGATAAAGAAGGACCATTTGGGCAACGACATGATCCGCCCCTGGTCCGGTTCCAAAGACGTCGGCTTACAGGATACTGAATTCGGGAAGAAGCATCAGATAATCTTTGTGGAACGCGGGCAGAGCGGAGTGCAGGTGTTCCTGGAGATTGACAACAGAAAATGCACGTCCATGTCTGGTTCAGAATGCTTCTTCTCAGCTCAAGAGGCTGCCGAGTTCTTGGCCGCTACGGCGTCCAAGCATTCTTTATCTCCGGACTTCCCTATCTTCCAAGTGAAAGGCGTACCGACTGGCTCTGAACCCGATCCTCCGACCAACTCGAAATACGTGTTCATCGGGGTGATTTTAGTGTTGCTAGCTGGGTTGTTGATCGGTGTGCTAGTGACGGCTCAACGTAAGCGAGCGGCCGGTATAACATGGTTCCCGGAAGGTTTTATTCGGAATAACTCGTCGACTCGACGTCGCTCCCGAAGAAGAGGGCCTGATGGGCAGGAGATGAGGAATTTGAACAAGGGATCGATGATTGATGTGGATATAAATGGCGGTCACATGGGGCCTCCGCACTGGTCGGATGATGACGATGATGGGTTGGCCCCGCCGAGGGCGAAGCGGTCTAGGGGGCCTGGGGACGCGAATGGAGCGCCCGGGGGCTATGCCTCGGATCACACCGTCATTACGGATTACGAGGAGGCTGGTCATGATTCGAGGGTGTGGACGCAGCAGCACTTGGACGCTGCGGACATCAGGGTGCCGCCTAGCATGATGACACCACCGGCAATCGTAAGTTTATTACAATGCAAATATTCTATATTGTTTACAAAAAAATACACAAGAAAAAAAAGATTAAAATTTAACATGTTAGACATTACATAATTATTTTAGAACGTAGGTTTCGTAGACTTTCACAAGGAAGTTGATTGGCAAGAAGTCAAAATGATAATTGTTACCTCGACCAATCTATACATCTATCATATATTTGCTTCTTGGTATACCTTCCCGTAGCATACATACAATTCTTTATCAACCAAACCAACCTTTCCCGTTACAATTTGTCAAATATTAATATGCAAAGTGCTAATAAAGTTTTAACTCATTTTTAACCGACTTCATTTATTGTATCTTTGTCCGCGATTATCTCGCGTTTAGCGGAACCGATTTTGAAGCGCTTTTCAGAAAAAGCATTTATCGCATCCTAGAGAAGTTTTCGGTATACTTAGAGGCGATTCCGTTGTAAAAAATAGTAGATTGTGTCACAAGGGAGCAAAATGACATATTTACGGCGTGGGCGTAAATTGAATCCTGAACGAAGCGAAGGATTATATAATAGAATCCCGAGCGTAGCGAGGGATTCTAAAATAGAATCCTGAGCGTAGTGAGGGATTCAAGAAATTAACGCCCAAGGTGGAAATAATTTTGCTTCCATGTGACACATACTGCTTTTCACATCACCTATTGAGGATAATGAAACATCTGAAATAACAATGGTTGTGCATTTATTTTATCAAAATGGATACAATAACTTATAACATGTTACAGAAAAGTGCCACTTTGATCCCTCCTAGCAGGGAAGAAAAGTACCACTTTGATCCCTCCTAGCAGGGAAGAAAAAGCCCTTATCCGAATAGGTGATGTGAAAAACCTTTTTTTTTATAGCATGACGGTCACGTAGACGTGGACGCGCGCGGTCCCCTCGGCATGACGCCTCTGATGGTGGCCGCGGTGCGCGGGGGCGGTCTCGACACCGGCTCGGACGCTGAAGATGAACTAACAGCGCACATCATCTCGGAGCTGGTGGCGCAGGGCGCGCAACTAAACGCCGCCATGGACAAGACTGGAGAGACGAGCTTGCACCTCGCTGCCAGGTAACACAATATGACGTAGTCTTTATTGGTATTTCCACCGCCCACGCCCTTGCGGTGGCAACATTGCTTGTTGTAAGGGTGCGGTGGTGCGGTCAGTAAGACAATACAGGCGAAACAAGCTTGCACCTGCCTTGCAGTGAGGTTTAGCTGCACTGAACATGAGTGATTTACCTTATCATCATCATCAAATTTAAGAGTTATCCTCTTGTCGGTGAAGTATTTTCCATTGGTCCGTCTCGTACGCCAGCTCTTTGACTTCTTGATACGAGACGACGCCAACTGTTTCTACCTTATAAAGGCAATTAAATATCGCATTTTTTCACAGATACGCTCGCTCGGACGCCGCGAAGCGTCTATTGGACGCCGGTGCGGACGCCAATTCGCAGGACAACACGGGCCGGACGCCGCTGCACGCAGCAGTCGCCGCGGATGCCATGGGCGTGTTCCAGATTCTGCTGAGGAATAGAGCTACCAACCTGAACGCCAGGATGCACGACGGAACCACGCCGCTCATACTCGCTGCCAGGTAAGGACGGGGATAAAGATACGTCGACCAACGTCTGCTAGATGCGACCATTGCACAATGGCATACCCATTTCGCAAATTTTTGCTTTAAATTTCTATACAGCTTGATAGGGCTGTCAACCTTAAGGGGGCCCCAAATTAAAGCTCGCGAGCTCGCGACTGTACTTCTCATCTCAACGTTGTCGGGGATATTATATAAATCTTATATTATATACTCTTTGTATACTCAAATTGAGACCATTATCGCATAAATACGTAATCTAACTTTACTGATAACCTTAAGTTTCTATTTTCACCTCATGGTATTGTTGTTAATTTGTAGTTTTGAAATGATTATTCTTATTGTTAGACTTTCTTATATTGTAAATTAATATTTTAACATGTAAAAAAGAGCCCCAAATGTTTGATTTTGATTTTTTAAAGCCGAGTCAAAAATTTATACTTCTAACCTCTCCGCTTTCCCAGGCTGGCCATCGAGGGCATGGTGGAGGACCTGATAAACGCCGACGCCGACATAAATGCGGCGGACAATAGCGGCAAAACGGCGCTGCACTGGGCCGCCGCCGTCAACAATGTGGACGCCGTAAACGTGTTGCTGATGCATGGCGCGAATAGGGACGCACAGGATGACAAGGTATATACACATTACAAGAATTCACAGAAGAACACCACACTGACATGTGTATGACGGGGAGAGTAGACAGAAGACTACATAGTGTCGTCGGCATCATTCAAATCGCAGAATTCACAGAATAAGACCACAAAGACACACACATAGACACAGTCAAATCGCTCAATAATCACCTTCAGAATGCCGTTTTGACTTTCCCTAACGCGATGATTTTTGGCGAAAATATCCGACGCACTACATAACACCATTTTATAACGTTTTCAATAGGTGTGTCCATATCCCGCGATGCTGTTAAAATAGGGATGTTGACTCAAAAAAAATTATTACTTCAATAGAAAGAAGACATAAAACTATGCCAAATAGTGAAAATCCTATTCAAATATCTCAAAAAATAACGAAGCTACAACGGTTAGAATGTTCGTAGTTAATAGAGAGAGAAAGTGCTACTCAATAGTGACGTCACTGTTGAGTAGATCGTTCAATAATACAAAGGTGCGTTTTGCGGTAAAGTGACAGAAAATACCCACTCTTAAAACTTTGAAGACTTATAAGCCGTGTTCCGAATCACGCTTACAACGCTATAAACGCGTTTACGATCGGACCGAATCACGCTCATAGCGTTACATGAGATGTCGTGACGTCATTGATGACGTCATGGACGGCGCCATATTGGCGTTTACAATGCTCACACTCCCAGGCGTCAGCACCTTAAACCAAACGTCAAGTTGACGTTTGATATATGAACATGACAGTAAACACAACATGCTCGGTCCGAATCAAAACACCAGTCACGCGGCCTTGAGCGCGCTTACTGATTCGGACCAATCGTCAGCACTGTAAACGCTGTGATCGTTGTTGGCGTGATTCGGAACACGGCTATAATTACGTAATTATTAATTTTTTTTAATTACTTTTTTCGCCATTAGATTGAGAATTTGAGCCTTTATGTAGAAAATTTGGATTTATTGATTTTCTTTTATAGTGTCCATCATCCCTATTGAATCTGGTTCTCTCACTACTGCCTTTCCTAAAACTAACTTATGTTGATAGGACGAGACGCCGCTCTTCCTCGGCGCCCGCGAGGGTTCCTACGGGGCGTGCCGCGCGCTCCTCGACGCGATGTCCAACCGCGAGATCACCGACCACATGGACCGTTTGCCGCGCGACGTGGCACAAGAGAGAATGCACGACGATATAGTCCGGCTGTTGGACGAACACTGCCCGAGACCACCGCAACACCATCATGTTATGCGTGAGTATTACAATGCAAAAGTGGCTCACGTACCCTATCTTGTTGACAAAGGTACGAGCGCACTTTAGGCAGGTTAACACCCCACCGAGGTAGTTATACCTCACGGCTGCAGGTGGACAGACAGCGCACCAGAGAGCGGACCAACCCAATGCTCATACCTAAACCGGATCACACAGTCGCTGTGGCCGAAATCGGTTATGAGAACATCATCATCATCATCACAATACAAAAGTATGTAGGGCGGTAAAACAACTTTGTTTAGACTGTCTCAGACATTTGACGCCCGAGCCGAAGGCAAGTGCGATAAATATGCGATCTGAGGCTTTCTTTATTTCTAACTAGCTCCCTGCGACTTCGTACGCGGAACTTGTACTTCGATGTTGATCCATTTGAGGGATGATTTCAGGGATAAAAAGTATCCTATATGTTAATCCAGGCTATAAACCCGATTTACCAAGTTTCGTCATAATCAGTTCAGCCGTTTTTGCGTGTGACAAATATCCTCACAAACACACTAACTTTAGCATTTATAATATTAGTAGGAAAATACAGGCATATCAAACTAATATCAGATTGACAGACAGACAGAATTTGAGACTAATAATATAGATCAAAATAAGTACGACCTTCACGTAGGACAGTGATACCCACTTACTATCTTTTTCTAGAATAAGTTAACAATGTATTAGCAACAATCGTAGTTATCACAAATAGTACAAAATACGGCATAGTACAAGTTTTTCTTATTTCAGACTAAACCGATTTGTGTAAGATCAATGTTTACTTACTTAAGATTAATATTCGTTAATGTACGTACTCTTAACAAAGAGGTCTTCATATTACTAGTTACAACTTCTGCAATTTTAGTTGTACCAAGATAGTAGTGGCCAATACGTGTCATCACGTTGTTCATCCGTCCGTCTCTCCCGCAGAATCTCCAAACCCGCACCCCCAGCTCATCAGCCAGCCGACGGTGATATGTTCGACCAAGGGCAAGCCCAAGAAGCCCCGGGCCAAGGCCGGCCCGGACAGCCCCCAGGAATACGACAACAATAACTTGCAACACTCGCAGATCAGACGGTGAGGACTTTGGTTTAACTACTTTACGTACCCCCCAACCCGCTCCGGACCAGCGTGGGGACTACTGCCACATAATAAGTAATAGTACTACGTACAGAAGTCACTGTTAACAAATTCCCGCGAGGCAAGCCAAACGTGCCTACGCGTGGCCATCTCCTATCGCACGCGCATAACTCGCTACATCACTTTCTATCGCATTGAAAGTCCCCCGGCGGGGGACCTTCGAGCGGCGACCTTTGACGTCACGCGAGTGAGTCGCCCCTGCTACTGCCCAATCCCTCTCATCTATGGGAGGCCTGTGCCCAGCTGTGGGACGTATGTAGGCTGATGACGATGATGACTTTACGTAGATATCGCTACGAGCCTCCCTAGAGCTTAATTAGCAGTGTAATGTTTGAAAACCATCACAAGGGATACCCACGATAGCTCAGTTGGTTAAGAGCAATGGACGGATTCCAGAGGTCGTGGGTTCAAAACCCACCTGTGGCGTTTAATTTTTAAATTTTTCACTTTGATTGAAAATTATCTAAGTTTATTCTTAACTGAGACGGCGTGGGGTCTGCTACACTTTGATCCCTCCCCTCTCCCTTTTACTGTATCCGTTGAATAGTAGCCAATTAAGTCTTCTCAGTCTAATTTACAGCATTTTTAACCATTTTCCCATCACATGTCAGCAGAAAGCCCCTTTGATGTGTCTCCTCTCCCCTTTTCTGTCTCCATTGAATAGAAGCCAATTAAGTCTTCTCAGTCTAATTTACAGCATGTTTAACCATTTTCCCATCACATGTCAGCAGAAAGCCCTTTGATGTGTCTCCTCTCCCCTTTTCTGTCACCGTTAAATAGTAGCCAATTACGTCTTCTCAGTCTAATTTACAGCATGTTTAACCATTTTCCCATCACATGTCTGCAGAAAGCCCCTTTGATGTGTCTCCTCTCCCGTTTTCTGTCTCCGTTGAATAGTAGCCAATTAAGTCTTCTCAGTCTAATTTACAGCATGTTTAACCATTTTCCCATCACATGTCAGCAGAAAGCCCCTTTGATGTGTCTCCTCTCCCCTTTTCTGTCTCAGTTGAATAGTAGCCAATTACGTCTTCTCAGTCTAATTTACAGCATGTTTAACCATTTTCCCATCACATGTCAGCAGAAAGCCCCTTTGATGTGTCTCCTCTCCCCTTTTCTGTCTCAGTTGAATAGTAGCCAATTACGTCTTCTCAGTCTAATTTACAGCATGTTTAACCATTTTTCCATCACATGTCAGCAGAAAGCCCCTTTGATGTGTCTCCTCTCCCCTTTTCTGTCTCCGTTAAATAGTAGCCAATTACGTCTTCTCAGACTAATTTACAGCATGTTTAACCATTTTCCCATCACATGTCAGCAGAAAGCCCCTTTGATGTGTCTCCTCTCCCCTTTTCTGTCTCCATTGAATAGAAGCCAATTAAGTCTTCTCAGTCTAATTTACAGCATGTTTAACCATTTTCCCATCACATGTCAGCAGAAAGCCCCTTAGATGTCTCTCCTCTCCCGTTTTCTGTCTCCGTTGAATAGTAGCCAATTAAGTCTTCTCAGTCTAATTTACAGCATGTTTAACCATTTTCCCATCCCACTGGGTCGAGGTGCATCCGCAAGGGCCCTCATAACTAACCATTTACCCATCACATGTCAGCAGAAAGCCCCTTTGATGTGTCTCCTCTCCCCTTTTCTGTCTCCGTTGAATGGTAGACAATTGAGTCTTCTCAGTCTAATTTTCTCGTCACTAACGTTAGTTTCGTCGTCGTATTTGTTGTAGCGTGTAAATGTTTTGGTTATGTACTGTAAACTTGCATGTGTTCGGAATAAATTAATAAATAACGTGTTACTTGTGTCAGCAGGAAGCCGAGTGTGAAGAAGAACAACAAGAAAGTGGCGCAGGAGGTCCCGCAGAGCGTCGAGAGCCTCGGTTCCAGCCTCAGCCCAGTCGAGTCGCCGCTTCAAAATTTACAGGTATACTATACTACCCCGTTATTTACCCCATTATTCGGGTGTTTACCCCATGATTCACAGAACGTAGGCCTGACGTTTTCCACGATTTATGGCTTTTCTAGCCGGATTTTTTTTTACGAGGAGCGCTCGTGGCCCAGCGGCGCCTCCGTTACCGCTATCGGTATCTAAGGTTAAGCAACGTGAAGGGTGACCGCTTTGAGTGGTTACTAACTGAGCGCTCCCGTGCTTTGGAAGGCACGCTAAGCCGTTGATCCCGGTTGCTGTCTATGGCAGCAGTTGTTAAGCCAAGTTGGAGGCCTTCGGGCGGCTTGAGAACTTCTAACAGTCAAGTTGCCCACTCACTTGACAAAGCCCAATCCCAATAAGGTCTAGTTTCCCCTCGGGGTTGGAAGGTCAGATGGCAGTCGCTTTCGTAAAAACTAGTGCCTACGCCAAACCTTGGGATTAGGTAGCGGACCCCAGGCATCCTTTAGAATGCAACTGTACTGGGATAACGCTAGGAGGATGAATGATGATTTTCTATAACGTAACAATCAGCAGTTTCCTTTTGTTCAACATTATGTCCCAGTTGCACCAACGTACGAACACAGACCGGTCATCGTCAAATATGGCGCCGGCAGCTGTCATCCCATAGAAACTTGTCAAACTTTCCATACAATCAGATTTGACGAACACCGCTTACGGTTACAGACGGTTTGGTGCAACCCAGCCTAATACGGTTATTGTGTCCGCAGGATTTGCCGTCACCGTACGACGCGACGTCACTGTACTCGAACGCGATGGCGCAGTTCGCAGGCATTGAGCAGCTCATACAACACAAGCAGCCGCCTAGCTACGAGGACTGTGTCAAGGTGAGTGTTAAACTCGGTTTATGTCACGCCTGGCCATAAAGTGGCAATTACACGGAAAATGCCACTACCTGGCCAGGGGTTACATAACATTTTGTACTTTAGATTCGTGTTAAATTGTGTTGTTGAAAGGCTGTGATAGTCTAGGCCCAGAACTAGAAAACGCGTCTTTAAACAGTGCAAGCGGCAAGTCATGTAACAGTTGGGGTGACAAGTTAGCGCTAAAATGCACAACGCAAATATGGGAGGAAAACTAGAAAAAAAAATGCAGTTTTAAAGATATCTCCTGTCATACCTTCGTCCCTAGGGGTCATAGAAAAAATCTTTGTAGTCAAAAGTTTTAGCGAATTTTGTGTTCTACAATATTGCCGAACCATATTTAGCACTAAAATGAACTTTAACGACAGTACAAGCAAAAAACTGAAAAAAGTGACAGATTTTCCAAGATGGCGGAGAAAGATATGGAGCTGGAGAGTCGAAAATTTCGGGATACAATGACAAATATTGTCCTTTACGGCATATCAAAAACCCATAACAATCGGACCATAGTTAGGGTACCGGAAAGTCGATTTACCAAATGTACAACGAAAAAATTTGTATGAGCTGCACATTTTCCGGTATAAAATACTTTCGGCTCAAATTTGGGGATGGAGACAGGCAGATCGGTATTCTGCAGGGTCACCCCAACTGCTACATGACTTGCTTCTTGCATGCTACTTCTTCAAAAACGATCCCTGACTATGGCCTTTTAAGAAAATACAGAGAGGTCGCTAGTAGTCAAAGATTCCCGGGGATGACGCAGTGCTGCAGTGTAACGTAAGCACGCTGGTCCGACAAACCGGCACGGGTTCGATGCCAGTCTCACGCTGCGTGCGGGATCACGGTTAATTTTTCTTTGTATTTGTTCTCTGTATGAAATAACTTGATGTTTATGTGAATGTGTGTTTTGTACGCAGACGGGCCAGTCGCTTCAACAGTCGTACGGCGGCGGCGCACCGACCCTGTCGCCCCCCTACTCGAGCCACTCGCCCACACACAGCAACCACACTACGTCGCCTCACGCGTATATCGGTAAGTACACAATGCGGCCACCCTCCAACCGCGCACTATTATCGCTTTAATGGGCCCGGCCTATAAATCTACATCAAGTTAAAAAAAAAAACGCACACACAGTACGGTCGCCTACACTCACATACAACGTAACGTAAACGTTGTATTTTCTACACGACTGCCCAAAAAAGGAGTGTAAGTAATGTTTCTAGGATTCATGTATGTATGTGAGTTTCTTTGTTCCCCATACCACACTTTGGTCACCATAATCTAGACACTGTAGCTCTGTCAAAACTACGATTACTCAATATTTTTTAACATTTATTTCAGTGTGATCTCACATATTTTTTTGTTTACAGGGTCGCCCTCGCCCGGTAAATCCCGGCCATCTTTGCCCACGTCGCCGGCGCACATGGCAGCTTTGCGCCACTCGCACCAGCACCAGCTGGACGCGGCCGCTTACTCTGCGCTAGCGCATCTAAGTGAGTATATCCATAGATAAATAGAAATTAGAGTCTGACTTACACACACGAGAGCGCGTCCCTCCACATTCCAATCCGTACAATTGCGCATATATTAGTATGAGATTCGCAGTGGAGGGGCGCGTCGTCGTGGATGATACCAAGGGGCTTGCAGTGGGAGGCGCGCGTCGCTTTAAATGCCTACCGCTCGCTCGGCCCGGGGCCGGCCGTCAGTCGAGGGCCGCCCGCCGCCGCGCGAACGCGTCTATATGCACGTTACCGCTGCCGCCGCAGACTAGAACGCGACGAGCGACGAGTCGATAGCCCTAGCGCTACACGTGCCGCGTGTGAATGAATACAAGTTATACACAGAGATGCACAGAGTAGGCATGTTTTTTATGCCTAAACGCCGTTTTTGTTAGAAAGTGAAGATTCTGTACTTGTACTATTACTTATTCTGTGATGATACGCGCTATAGTTTGAGTTGACATCACGTACTTACGAGTAAATTCAAATTTATTATTCTTTATTGTACGATTGAACCTCCGTCCTTTCCAGGCGCCACTTCGCAGCACAACGCGCAGCTGCAGGCGGTGATGACGCACGCGGCGGCGCTGGGCCACGTGCAGGGCGCGCAGCACCCCGCCATCACCAACATCATGTCCGGTTAGTATAATAGTATTACATACAGAACGGACACGAACCCCCCGCAGCGAGGTCAGTTACCTCGTCCCTGAGAGACCCGCCTGGTGCAGATCGGTTGCCGTCGCGCCTCGCGATCCGTCCGCGCCACGCGCTACGCACCCGCGCAAACAATTGACGCGTGTACCGACAGCGCACGCACACATACTTACTACAGCGCTTACGCTCCTTCGCATGTCGCAGGTATATTCAAACCCATACTACAAGCGTTGCTTAGTTCGGGGCTAGGTCGATTTCACCTGATATGTACATGGCTGCTACCGCGAACCACAAACGAAGCTTTCTGTCTCTGTCGCACTTACGTACAGACTTGCAAGTGTGACAGAGAGAGAAAATTTCGTTTGTGGCTCGCGGTAGCACCCCAGTTTACATACTACGAGGTCTCAACCTTTCCAAATGTAATATAACTGCAGTTCCATGAATAAGAACTTACTTAATATTTGTTTATTTCTGTACAGGACTGTACGGAGGCTGGGGCATAGGAGATACGTTTCCGACGCCCTCCCCCGAGTCGCCCGACCACTGGTCGACGCCCTCCCCGCAGACGCCCCTCACCCAGTCTCCCCACTCGGACTGGTCGGACCGCGCCGCTCTATCCCCGAACGACATGCAACAGACCAACAAGGGGACCGAAGCGATCTATATATAAAACGTAGTGTTGTAGGTAAATCTTTGTTCGATGGATTTCTTGGGCAAAGTTGGCATAAACGCGAGAGAAAAAATATTGAAAATAATGCAATGAGATGACTAGGTCTAAAAATGTGGGAATTACACTGCTAAATATTGTTAACATTTACAGGCTTCACTGTTAGTAATTTAAAAGAAGCAATTAGTGTAAATCCAAAATGCGATGAAGTACGAAGTGTTTGAAATTTGTAAGAGCTCGTTAATATTGAAAATAATGCAATGAGATGACTAAAAATGTGTGAATTTTAAAGATACACTGCTAAATAATAGTGTATTGTTTCACTGTTAGATATTTAATACGAACAATTAGTGTAAAACTAAATTCGTGCTGTGAAGTACGTGTTTGAAATCTGAAAATTCCATAGGCTTGAAAGAAAGTGTTATTGAACGCAAATTGTGAAGAAGCTATCAACTAAGTAACGGCGTATCAAATACTGTAAATTATCAATGTTTTTTTGCAAAAAGGTGTACCTACTTGTACAATGCATATATTTTTTGAATTGTTTAACTTATGTCAATGCATGCTAATCAGATGGCAGAAAAGAAATAATATTAGAAGAAATATCTTATTGAATAAGATTTATCTACAATAATGACTGAATGTTATGTTATAGATTTAACAGATATATTAAAGACATATATTTAAGGATCGATAGTAAGACTGTAATGTTGATGGACATCTTTCGGACCAAAAAGAATTAAATTTTAATTAACTGCCAACATAAAGTCGCCTGGTTAAAGCGTATTTTAGTTACATCGCTAAAATATTGCTTAATTTTTTTATAAAATTACTGTCATTTCTTTTTTTTAACTTCTTTTACAATACTGTCAAACCATACATTTTGCTCTACCAGACAAATATAGCCGCTAATCAATTCCCATTAACACAAATATTTTACAATAGGTCTTGTTATACTAATAGTTGGTAGTAATTTATCTACAATTTATAGTGGCTAAATTTGCCTACTTGGGCAAAGTATGCCGGTATGACGGTAAGCTTTAACACTTCTGACGCGTAAAATTTTACGCACTTTTCCACTTCTATTTCTTTTCTCAGTGAAAAAAAATGTGAGAAACTCCTAACTCACTCAGGTGGCTTGATGTTAGCGGGCACCGCGAACTTTAGGACTAAAACTACTAACGGATTAGACCGTATCTTTAATGTACTAAATACATGGTATGTAACACTGGAGAACTGCCAATTTTGTGTTTTACGTAAAATTCTTGGTTAATAGGCCAAACAACTTTTATACTGACAACTTTGCCCGGTAACGGTAATGACAAATGTTAGTGAAAGATAATTCTCAACCACGTATTAAATTATTTATTAGGTGGTTTTCACCAGTGATTTCGGGATGGTATAGGGTTTAGCACTTTTGAAATGAATAAATTTTAAACGTATTAAAGCCATGTAAAAGTTGTTTGTCTGTATCCATGTTGAATATTAATTATAGTCATCGTCGATAATCTCACGGTACGGCCGCTGGATCTGTACGGCCACGGTACGGTATAGTAATAAATTGCTCTTGCGAAATATTTTGACTGGACCATTGTTCGATGTATTTTTGCTTCAAATGCTGCTTGACGCGTGTCAACTGTTTTAACATAGGTATACATTTTTCTATTTGAATGGTAGTTGATCATAAATGTTAACTTATAAACGTAAACCAGAAATATATGACCATTGTCAAGAGGGCGCTATTCTATTCTATTTAAAAAAAAGGCATCAACTAACGATGAATTCTGATTTATATGGCAACAGACTGTTATGACATTTTGTCTTGTTTACCTGTCAGCTCTGACGTAAATCTTCTTTTTTTTGCAGCGAAATAGTTTTATTTCCCGAGAGTTTTTTCTCAGCAGTTTATTATATAAATTATTCATAATGTTCCGCTCTTGATCTATGAATCGTTTTTGGCATTTTTTGATTCAACAGCAACCGCAACAGTGAAATTGACGTGCTGAAAATCTGTCAAAAGTATTGCCAGTGTAAGAAATTAGTTCCAATGAAATTCCGCAACATGGCGCATGGTCATGTATTCGAAAACAGTGATTAATTTCTGAATTTTATTGATATATTGCAAAAATACAACGTAGGTCACTACTGATAACGTGTTTGATACAATTGTTGTGTTATTAAATGTTTTAATGTAATTGTTTTAAATAAACGTGTTTTTCATTCAATCTATATGATAAATGAACAAAAAAAAGTGTATTCGCTTATGAGAATTATGCTTAGTAGTGCAAGGACGATAATTATTTATGTGTGATTCCATAACACTGTAATAGTTTAAATGTATGTAGTGCGTACGTTTTTAAATCGTTTTTAAGTTATGTTAAGTCAAAATTGTGAGGTCGAGATCGCCGTTTTTTTTAAATAATTCTACTTTTTAACAGTGTTTCGGTTATTGTAATGATCCGAGCTTTTCTGAGTTAGGATATGCGGGCTCGTATTCTACTCATTTATAACACGCAAAGTCATGAATGTAACGCAAAGGAAGTAACATTTATTAACTGTCGTTTGTCATGTTTAGAATTATAGTAATGGTACGATTAAAATCGCGTATTAATTGTCACAAGTTTCCCAAAATAATCAGGAGTTTCACGGGGTTTCTTGCGACATCGTCTAGCATTAGAACTCATTCCGCCAACCTCCCCACACGAATCATGTCGCCTGTAGTCAGAATACGCGAGTTATTTGCATAATACAGTAAACAACGGTAACATTTCATTATTTTTATGTTACAATACATTACATATGTGTGCGTAAACAAAACTTGCGAAATACTCGAATAACATCAGAATTCAACTTATTTATGATATAAATAAATAAATACAATATTTTATTCGTTTTTAAAAGGAAGATTGAGAACAGAAAATCGTCAAAATCTTGAAGTCTTATTTTCCAGCAGACATCATACTAACCGTGCATTTTTGACGTTTCGTAATAGTTGCTGACAGTTGGTGATATACTGTATTATTTGTATAATTATTGATATGTTGATTTTATTTACGATTGGATAATCTGATTTGGCATTAAATTTTTAAACGGTGGACCTCGGCCTCGGCGTTGTATTTTTAAAAGTAACACAGTTCGGTACCATTCCATGATTGCTTCCATTTTAAACAGCCATGGTTTAAAGAGGTGGCTCCACCCATCACCAGATCGGTCGACTTGCATACTTTTACTCAATGAGATTATTATTTATTGTTTTAATTTATTTTCTAAATCGTAGCGTCATAACATAACTCACCGCCCCGGCATTTCCTAAACCACCTCTTGTCTATGGTGATTCCAGTAGATAATTAAATAATTACGGATAGATCTCATCATTCCATTTTGCTTTAAAAAAATAAATTTTGCTTGACGGGACCACTGTATGCTCAATTTTGTTAGAAAATAAAAATCCGCGTTATTTTGTAATATATTATACTGTATTTTAAATAAGTATCCGCTACACAGTTGATGTAAATAGACATTTTAAAAGATTGAGACAATGATCTTCGTAATTAGATATTAGTAATTTTTAATTAGTTATTAGCTTTTATAATATGTGTCATCTTCAGTGCCAACTGAGATCGGGAATGCTGGCCGACTATACGTGTATACTCGGCTCAAAATTCGGAAGTTAAGTGATATATATGTGTATTACTAGTTACAGTAATAAGTACATGCGTGCTTCCTTATGCATTCTCTATTAATTAGATTAAACTTAGTTTGTATTAAGTACAAAATTCTGTAGATATTATCAATTTTGTCAGCCGATACGGACATATCAATATTCTGAAGTTATCATTGGTAGATTTCTGGTGCTTTGCGTATAACTACGGAACCATACGTTTACATATGGTAACATGTTTATACACTACATTGCCGGAGCAATGTTTGCGGTGCGTCAATGTACAAGAATTCTTCTATTGGCCTCTTATACATTGTTTTCTTTTTGAAAATCTTTGCGTTTAAGTCTCGCTTCATGTTTTTTTTTTACATTATTGTATTATTTTAATTCGGGCACAATATTTGTATGACATTAACTCCCGTGCCTTTGTAGTGTAATGTAATTTAAATGAAGTAGATTAAGAGCATTGTAGTTTTAGTTTTGTAAATACATTCTATCATTATTTTTATGAAATGCATTTCTTTGTAAGAATTTGAAGTTTTCTATGATTCAAATTTCAAATGTTTTCCCCCTTACTGACAATAAAGGAATAAATTTTACATATTTGTTTATTTTTATGTTATAGCCCTTAGTACCCCCGTTGGACGTCTTATGGACTCGAGAAGTTTTTGCTCGAAAATTTGAAATGCATACTCTGACGTCATAACACTGCACGGTGTATACTGTAGAACCATTTTTAAAATGAATGCCCCTCATGTACTAGACAGTTTCAGCGCGTGAGTTTCCAATGCGCCTATGCTTATGGCAGGTGTGAGAAGGAGCCTACGATACGAGTACGGGCAAGGTGTGCTCCTCTTCTTAGGCCTACAGATGTGCCGTCGGAAACTTTCCAAAATTGCGAATTTTTCCACATGGGTAAGTTTCTGAAATTTCTCACATTTTTGTATGGGGTTTGAAACTTTCCGAAATCTGAAATAAAAAATTTAAGAAGACGAAAAAGAAATACATTTATTTGGTGTAAACAAAGAAAAACAATAACAAAATAGCAATATATAAATTTCTTATATTTCTATGAAATTCTCAAAAAAAATCCGAGAACTTTTCCAACTTTTTGGAAACTTTCCGCAATTTGCACATCTGTACTTAGGCCTACCTCGCTATAAAGGCTGAAAGTCGTCGTCAAAAATCAAAATCGAACATTAATTCTGCAAGAAGGCCTCAAGGGCTCGTTTACGTGTCATAAGTAGGGCTGCCATCCGTCCGGGTTTTCCCGGATTTGTCCTAGTTTGGAGACCGTCCGGGGGGGTTGTCAAAAAGTGTCCGGGGAAAACCCGGACACTTTTCATGTAAGGAAGCACCTCATTGAATTTAAAGGTCTTGTTTTTTAAAAATATTATTTTCGGACTTGTCCGGGGAAAAAATGCGATTTGCGCCAAATGTCCGGGTTTTTTTGAATCTTTGTCCGGGTTTGGCGAAATTCGAGATAGCAGCCCTAGTCATAAGATTACAAGTACAATGAATGATAACATCATTAGATAACATGAGTACAAAGCGACATTTTAACAGCAGAATGTCATCTTGCTCGAGTTTGGAGCAGCCCAACTGGGGAAGTACCTCCACCTTTCACACACAGCCATAATAACGTTGTTGTTGTTGTGTGTGTGTAGTGTGTGAGTTGTATTGTTGTGTATGTGTACAAGTAAGTATGTAGTGTTGTGTGCCTGGAGGTGAGCAAGGTTGCGAGAACTCCCGAGGATGCACTGTGTTGAGAGCGAGGGGCCTAAACTTGCCCTTTCTGCTGTCAACATTGAATGCAAAATTTTATAAGGGGTCGGTAACGCGCACGTTACTCCTTTCGAGTTGCGAGCCTCTATAGGCTGCGGTGTCCACTTGTCATCAGGTGGACCGTACGCTTGTTGGCTACCGTCGTTATATTATAATTTTAACATGTGTCAAATACCCAATTCGAGGTCAAAGTTAGGTACGTTAAGTACGCAATAATTATAGGTTTTATAATTTCCACTGGAACCACCGTGTACCTACAATAACATAATCGAGGTCATGCGGTAATTTCTTGTGTTTTCGCTTGAAATATATTATTTATTTTGCAACTAATAGTTGCTCACGGTTGAATTGTTTCAAAATGATTATTGTCTAACCAGTATTTTGTTGCGTGGGAAATATCATAAGGCAATATTATAAGATTCATAAAGGGTGTACTTACTGTTACTCGCTTACTCAGACCCCCACATAGCATACCTAATTATAGACAACAGGTCAATCAATTATCATTAGTGGTCTCCTGACCTCCAAGCGGAAATTCGCTAGTGCCCAAAGAGGTCCAAGCTTGGGGAGTAGATACCTAACTTAAGCGGCATCTTCACTGACCTGGGGCCGATTTTTGAGTGTCGAACGCTCGACTTTTCACTCGATATCTGTCAAAGCATCATACTTTTTTGACAGATCTCGAGTGAAAAGTCGAGCGTTTGACACTCAAAAATCGGCCCCCAGCATGGAATCCACGAAAAATAAGATTGAGCAATGGAAACGAAGGTCTAATATATCTACCTTTAACTCTATAGGTAAAAGGATTGCCAAGCAGTATCAGAGGGGTATCTTATCTACACTCAGGTGGAAACACCCTATATCTTTGGTACCTTCGCTTTGGAACGAAGGCCGTAAAATGTCTATATTCAATTTATTGATAGATAAATATATAAATGGATCTATATCATTATGGCCAAGCCACTCGTCGATATCACTAAGCCAGTGGTTCATACATACAACAACTATTGAGCAAACCAGATCCTAGCAATGGAGACCAGGTAACATATTATATTTTTATATTTATTGTATATTTTATAATGTATACAATTGAACTCAAGAGATAGAAACAAGTATCAAATAAATAACTTAGGGAAATCTATTTTGTTTGTAGTCGGGGAACCTACTACATACTACATACAATACTTGTACCTAAAAAAGTTTGGTCCACCGGCTGCAAACAAATAGGTACAAAATCAAGCGATCGTTTTTTTAAATTGCGGTCGTGTATTATTTTTTATATAAAAAATAATAATATTACTACATTTTGATGCAAGTGCGGAAGGTATGTCGTTTTCCACGAGTCCCGAGTGAAAATAACACTTCCGAACGTGTATCAAACGACGTTTTTAGGGTTCCGTAGTAAACAAGGAACCCTTATAGTTTCGCCATGTCCGTCCGTCCGTCCGTCCGTCTGTCCCCCGTTTTTCTCAGTAACCGTTAGTACTAGAAAGCTGTAATTTGGCATGAGTATACATATCAATCACGCAGACAAAACGGTAGAATCAAATTTAAAAAAAACATTTTTATAGGGTACCTCCCCTACATGTAAAGTGGTGGTGCAATTTTTTTTCCTTCCAAACCCCATCGTCTGGGGTATCGTTGGATAGCTCTTTGAAAAATATTATAAGGTTTCTATAAGCATTTTTTGATTAAAGCATTGGTTGGCGTGATATAAAGCTTTGAAGTGATAATTTTTGATATGGTCTAATGTCACCCCCTGCCAGCTAAACGGTGGCTACTAGGCATGTGAAAAAAACATGGTAATAGTATATACGATGAATTTAAAAGAAAAACTATCACAGCTAAGTACTCGTAGGCATTAAGTACTAGTTTAACGAGTAATAGTCGAACTTCAGAAATGTACCTTACAAAAGCAAACTTTCGTACAATTTCCATTGATACCATACTTAGATAATGTTGTTAATTCTGTCAAAAACATAGTAAATATAAGTTTGCGAACTTTTTAGTCCACATAATGTAACGGGTAGACGACTACGGATCGGAACCCTACCTTGCGCGTGGCCCGAAACGCACTTGGCCGGTTTTTTTAATACAGCAGCTCCTGAAGAAAAGCAAAGTTCTAGGCGAAGTCGAGGGCAAAAGCTAGTTGCTCGCTCATATGTAGGTCTACATATGTTACAGTACGCGTTAATGTTCTCCTTTGTTTCAGGGTTCGTAGAGATGTCTTTGAAATACGCTACATGAGATTAGTCCGCGCATTTCTTAACTCTATAGGACAATGGCCGAACAAAGAGCTCGGCAGCAACTCCCGAAGAACCAAGTTGTTATTATTCTATCGATACTTTCTATATTGTCTGAATGTCGCTTGTGTTTCCGGCAATATAGCGTATTTCAAAATCCATTTTCACGAAATTCCGTTTATCGACGCTGGACAGCATTACACCAACATAATCATAAACTTATTGAATCTTGTAAGTAGGTAGTACATATTCAACTTTATGTCTATTTACTCGTACAGTCAAAGAAAACTCATATATCTATCTCATCAGTTATCTGTACAATTTGTCATCATGTGCCTTGAAAAATAAATAAATAAGTTATAATTATTATTATAGTATGAAAATGCGACAGAGATATAAAAAAATACTTTTAAAAAGTTGCTCGTGCGGGCATAGCCTTCAGTCAATCTAACTAAACAAAAAAACTATTGCAATAACTCTGACTAATATAAGGTAGATTCATGCTTGCGTTCATTTGATAGAATTCGGACTAACATTTTCGCACGTAGATACTATGCCGAGCCTGTGACGGGAATGGGGCAAGAGGGGTGATATCAAAGGGTAGCGGACGGGTAGCGGGCGGGTAGCGGACGGGTAGCGGCTGTCCATCCACGCGGTCTCGGGTTAAGCGGTCGACATATACACGATTTACTTATGTAGGTGTTATAAGTATTTGTAAAGTTTATTATAACGCAGCTAGGAATTATTCAATCTATTTTATTGAGTATTAATATCCTATTTCATAAAACATTAATATTTCAGCAAAGAACGACACTGCCGTACCAAAAGAAATATCCTTTACTCGTGAAAAAGTTTGCTTTTGAATTTCATTTACTTCACCATCAGAACATCAGTGAATACGCCGTTAAGGTAAGTGATGATTTAGTGAATAATTAAGTATAGTATACTTATGTACTTTTATTTCACGAGCGCGGGTTGATTATGGTTGTAGTAGTAACACAATACGAACACATAGTCAACGTGAAATCATAGCTCCTAAGCTGACGCACACGTCTATAGGTAGGAGGTTGTGTACAATGTGCATGTATAAATCAACAGACAACCATAGCTCACCCGTGCTCGCGAAATCACGCTCATCATCTGTGGTCCCTCCCGGTGGATGTCTAAGTCGTCAGGGGGATTGCCACATACCTAATCCAGTTAGTCCAGTAAGTCAGTAACTTTATACATCAGAACTAGCGTCAAATCCGTTAGTTATAGGTAATTTTTAGACTTGTTTATGATGTTGGCCCAATGAATAATCCAAGTTTATGACGAGCGCCGAACGCAACTTTGTCAAAAATCGAAAATACGATTATAACCCTAAAGGACTAGTTGCTGACACTATAGTATCTTCTATGTAGACTAAATTTGCTACAATATGAGACTAGAATTGTCTCTGTAGAGCTAATTGTTTCCGAGATAAGGACTTTCAAAGTACATAATTTTTTTTGAACTTCGCAAACGTTCATCAACAAGTCTGCAAAAATTAGAAGTAAGTAGGTATCCGATTTGATGCAAAGTATCCCGTACTTTCAGGCGACAAGGCTCCAGGGGGCCGATTTTTGAGTGTCGAACGCTCGAATTTTCGCTCGACATCTGTCTAAACATCATAGTTTTTTGACAGATCTCGAGTGAAAAGTCGAGCGTTCGACACTCAAAAATCGGCCCCTGGACTAACACCAAAATACAGCGCCTTTTAAAGCGTGCAAACTGATCCGTTGCCGGCGACGGCAGTGCGCCATTTTTTTTAAATCTTGATTGCCAAAGGTATTAACATACTGTACCCAACTTTATTTGTTTTCAGGAATTCCAATGGATCAATAAACTATGCATGATCATCACTAGGATCCTCCAAGCGCAGATATACTTCGGCGTATTCACGTATAACCTATCTCCTCTGATGGTCAACTTCCAAAGCGGCATGTTCTCTAGAAACCGACCAGAGAATGGCACATTCGTCCACTCTATTGACTACGTGCCACCGTTTGACTACCAACATAATTTACCTGGTTACACTGTGATCGCTCTCTTTAATAACTACTCGGCCTACAACATATCAGGATCGATGTGTTTTTATGACATGTTGATTTTCTTAATGGTTTTCCATATTATGGGACATTTGAACATACTTTTGAATAGCTTGGAGAATTTTCTGAAACCAAGTTATGAGACCGGTACGCTGGAGGAGACGGACGATAAGAGACGAGAATACAATGAGCAGGCGTTTGTATTATTAAAAAATATCATCGATCACTATCAGATAATCCAGAAGTAAGTCTATAACTTACGGCACAGCCACAATCAACATCTAACACTTTTTTTACATATAATATATTAATAGGGTTATTAATATATTATATGTAAAAAAAAAAATAGGGTTGGAGCGCTCGTGGCCCAGCGGCGCCTGTGTACCGCTTGCGGTATCTAAGGTTAAGCAACGTGGGCAGCGGTCAGGACTTGGATGGGTGACCGCTTTGAGTGGTTACTAACTGAGCGCTCCCGTGCTTTGGAAGGCACGTTAAGCCGTTGATCCCGGTTGCTGTCTATGGCAGCAGTCGTTAAACCAAGTTGGAGGCCTTCGGGCGGTTTGAGAACTTCTAACAGTCAAGTTGCCCACTCACTTGACAAAGCCTAATCCCAATAAATAAGGTCTAGTTTCCCCTCGGGGTTGGAAGGTCAGATGGCAGTCGCTTCCGTAAAAACTAGTGCCTACGCCAAATCTTGGGATTAGGTAGCGGACCCCAGGCATCCTTCAGGATGCAACTGTACTGGGATAACGCTAGGAGGATGATGAATATATTAATAGGGTTATTTTTGTTTAATATTGATTTATTTCAGGCAAGAATGGGTCATAGATAGAGAGACTTTATAGCTAACATACATAACAACAAATATGTACTTAAAACTAAAACATTATTTAGGTGTTTAGTCGGCTAGTCGGAAAAACCCGTAGTCGGCCCATCTCTACATAAAAGAATTCCTTGTAGTATACCTGGAACACCTTTTTTTTACGTGGAGAAAACCTGCGAACTAGGTACCCAGACATGGGGGGATGCCTGGGTTATGTGGTTGGTGGCCATCTGCGCTCTCATGCGGGGGACTCCGGGATCTCATATTGAACGCACTGGAGCCCCCCTCGCGCTTTTCCGCCTTTTGGCTTGGGCCACCCTCACTGGGGCTGATAAGCAAGTGCTGCGGCCCCCACCGTATTAAGAACTTGCAACCCCGGTGACCCCCTTTAGTCGCCTTTTACGACAGGCGGGGGAAACCGTAGACCTATTCTAGTCCTAGATTGATTCACCTTGATATTATAACATAGGATGAAATGATATTTAAATTACATTGGATTTTTTTTAGGTTTATGAAGGAAATGTCAGAGGCGTTTGACATCACGCTATGCGTTTACCTGGCCTTCTTCCAGCTGATGTGCTGTGTATGTCTGGTCGAGTGTGCTACAATGGTAGGTATATATCTATGCGTTACCAAGAGAAAGTTGATAGTAACACCAGAATATATTAAAGAATCACTATTGAAAATTGAATGTCACTGATGACTTTTATCAGTTACTTACCAAAGACAAACCAAAGAGAACAAAGAGAATATCAATCACCTTAACTGACTTAAAAGGTTGTTGAAAGCAAGTTTAAATTAAATTTGTCAAGCGGATGCGTCCGCTACGCCACCTTCTACCCCACCTGTGGCATTGAATTTTTCAATTTTTCACTTTAATTGGAAATCATTGGAAATAGCAAGTTTAAAGTTTTAATACCTAAAAGGAGGTTTCAAATACTTATGACATTCCAGTCTTTACGAGATTTATTTAATTCGATCCGACAAGGTTCTAAATATGATCAACATTTTCATGCGATGACTAGGTACTGACTGACTGAGTCGGGAAAGCCCAAAGAGAATATGGAAAGTCTACTATCCGGCCACATTTCTAGTTGACGAACTCCTAACACTTCCTAACATTTGTTACAGGATAAGGATGCCGTGGGGAAGTACTCGGTTCTGACTCTCTTCATTTTCCAGCAGCTCATCCAAACGTCCGTGATATTCGAGTTAATTAATACAAAGGTTCGATTTAAAACCTAACTACTTAGGTACCCGTTAGTACCCAATTATCCCCTCTCACCAAATGGACTCTGCGGAAAACCAGCGCTGACAATAAGTTAGCATCATGCTGAGGTGGGTCCAGTTCGTGACAACTTCATTATTTCATTGTGTTTTTTTTTTAATTGCTTGTATGTCACGAATAAATGTTTGAAGTTTGAAAATGATCTACCTACACACGGACTCTAATGTCAAGAGAATACAAGGCTCTGTGTAGATCCCTGCCTCCCGCTACCCGCACGCTCCTACCTATACCTAAGTAGATATTGAGAAATGAGGTACCCGAAGGGTCCAAAAGGAAGTCTATTACTGTCAATCACGCATCCGTCCGTCCGTCCGTCCGTCGTTTGTTACATAGTTTTTCAGCCAAACGATTGAAGCTACAGTCTACAAATTTTCACAGTCTCAAAACTTATTTTTAAATGTTGCTAAACTTAATTTTGCTAACTTATATTCCGGCGGTCGACCTACCTATCAGTTAGGTTGGGTTAGTTAGAGAAATTAAGGCTTTCTTTTTTCACTATTTCTGCAGGTAAATCGTAGTTATTTCTCCGCAGAGTGAGAAACTGCCGGACCAAGTGTACTCGCTGCCGTGGGAGTCCATGGACAAAAACAACCGGAGAGCAGTTCTGATGCTGCTGAGGAATGTCCAGTCACCGCTGGCTCTGAAGGCGGGCGGTATGGTGCCGGTCGGAGTTCAGACCATGTCCTCGGTAACTACTCGTTGCATGTGACAACCCGAAGTAGCTATAGATATGCCCAAGATATACCCCCTGTGGTAAATAAGATATCACATCACAGCGTTGGCGCAGCAGAATACGGTCACTACTAACGCCATCCAGTAGCGAGTAGAATATTAACTACACCGCTAATGACCCAATGTGCCGCTAGATGGCGCTGGCGTCGAGTTAGATGGCGCTGACTTTTATTTTTAAAAACTAACAAACCTCTGCTAGCTAAAATGTGTTTATGTTTTATCCTTTTCCCACAAACACAAATGTTAAAGTTTATCTGTCAAAGGCAAACGAATATCAACGGCACTTAGCTAAAATAAAATGGTTTGATGGACGTTTAATGAATAAGGGGGACAGTATATTATACAAGTAGTTATAGATGCGCCACCGAGCGTATGAGAAAGAATATTCATATAAAATGTATACTAGGTACCTACGCAATTCGACCGGTTTGCATGTCCAATGTATTGCGTGGTATTGCTTATGGAAGTGTGCCTGTGCCTATAATCCGACCATGAAAAATTGCTCGGTCGGTGATAGAGACAAAAGTGGCACTCTTAACTATTTCCTCTTCTAGGAATCGCAATAAGGTTATCTTTCTCTATCAAAGCATGTCAGGCCCTTGGGAGTAGCTACGGCAGACCTGATGCTGCGCTGAAGGCCAGTAGGAGAGCAGACCATGTCCTCTTTAAAATAAAATAAATAGAAATGGGGTGATTTTTCTGTATCCGAATCGAGAGTGTGCATTATTCGCAAAACCCAAATTATGCTCACAACGGTACCTCTATTTATAAGTTTTTTCAAAACAAAACACTAACGAACACGTTTGCGTTTAGTCTTAATTTAAATGGTAAAAAATAGTTACAACCTAAGTGTAAGGCCTGAGTGGACGCTCGCGTTGGGCGTGCAGCGGGGCGTGCAGCGGGCCGGGCATGTTAAGCAATTGAAGCTCATACTGGTGCCCTGAGTCGCCGCTGCACAAATATTATGCATTATGCACGCTCGCTCGCCCCGCTGCACGCCCGGCCGAACGCTCCGCTCCGAGCGTCCATTCAGGCCTTACACTAAGGCCACCAGAGGCGCTGCTGGCGTTGCCTTACAAAGTGGGACTAAACGCGCGTTCGTTTGTGTTTTGTTTCGCAAAAACATATACTAGGTAAATGTACTAATGCAGAGTCGGCAACTCACTCTAAATGCCTATAAGCTAGATTGTCTGATATTTATTTCTCACCATAGTTTTCTAAAAACGCAACATTTCTTTTATTTACAGATTTTAAAGACATCTGTCTCCTATTTCCTCATGCTGTCAAAATTAGGAAATTAAGTTACCTAACAAATCTCCATGGTGGACGGAACTGCGATGTTCGACACATGTTTCCTACAACTATCCAAGCAGAATACTCAACGACTCCTGTCACCTTTCTCACTTGCACTATGCACTTTTAGAATGAGACGGGTGGTTTTTATCGACTCGCATGAGTGTCATAAGTCATTTATTAGCCACATAGGTCGTTTATATTTTACACCCTTTCGATCCAGCACTACCTATGATTAGATATTCTACAGAAGGGTGGGCACCCAACCTGCAATCGTAAGCTGTACCCGTAAAATTAACATCATTCTCTGTCCTTGTTGATAAATTTAGTGTTTTTGTGTTTCTAAATTTGTAATATTTTGCCGTGTAAGCGATTTGGTATTATACTGTTAGCTTATATGTGTATTAAAAATAAATAAATAAATAAATAAATCAGAATGTATGGAAACTTTGACTAGTTTCTATTTCTATGGTCGCTTTTATACTTTACCGTGGACTTGCATGTCCACGATATTCTCTATGGTTTCAATCATAATTAATCTAAAGTCTATATACAGTCCATGGTCTATTTATGAACGAACGGACGTGTACGTTCACGGTAAAGTATAAAATAAGCGACCTACTATTAGTGCACGGCCTGGCACTGGAGAGGGACCCGTGTGGAGATCGTTGCCGCGCCGTCTCGTAGGAGCGTGGTGAAGTGAAGAGAAAAATGAAACTAGTCCCAATATATGCACCAATATATTGTATAGATATATGGGCAAATAAATCACATTAATTAGCATAAAAATAACTATCACAGTACTGGATGTTTAAAGATAAAATTGTATAAGTGGGACGACACAAGACAAGTACAGCAGCTTATTCTAAGAGCGCCGGAAGGGAAGTAAACATGACAGCAAGCGCAGAGACAAAATCATTTGTTTCATAAAATAGCATTCCATAGACACATTCTTGTCTTAAGCTTTAAGGTGCATACACACAATACTCTAATACCTACCTATGAGTTGACGTTGATCGGTCATGGGGGCTACCGCAAACCACAAACGAAGTTTTCCCTCTGTGTCGCACTTAGGTACAGGCTTGCAAGTGCGACAGAGAGGGAAAACTTCGTTTGCGGTTCACAGTAGCGCCCCAGGGGGCCTACCGGGAACCGAAAACGAAGTAAGTCTTTATTGCTCCAATATGCAAGTGCGGCAGAGAGGCAGATATTTCGTTTTCGTTTCGCGGTAGGACCTCAGGAGTCGTTAGTTGGTGTAAATTTGCCCTAAACACACAAAGCTAATTTAGCTACCACTTAAATGTTTTGGTGTGATACTGTCAACTTTGTGCGAATAAATAAATTGAATTGAAAGCGTAGACAGTTTGTCTAGTCTTACAAACTGTAGTATTGCCAGACTTTTAAGATACAAGTTATATGTATACAAGTTTGTAATTAAATTACTATTCTCAAATGTTGTTTTAAATGACCCAATTTTTTGATTTTCCTATTACACACGTACCAGTCAGCGTCATATACTCATATAGTAATTAGCAGCCAAAGTGATCAAATAGTTCGGTACACCATATATTTTGTACGGTGTGCCGAACAGGGATCGAAACCGGTATTTTTAAAAATCCCAGAAATAGTCAATTTTTTTGAATTATTGTATGGTCTTTACGTAGGACTGAATCATGTTTAATTTACTTAACAACTTTGTATTATTAGTGTCCCATTAAAAATGAAATTATAAACCAAAGAACGAAAAAGAACGATATAAATACCGGTAATTTGTATGGAGCAAATACCGGTATCCGATCCCTGGTGCCGAAGTATTTGGACACTTTGGCTGCTACGTACTATATGACGCTGACTGTACGAGACTCGTATGCGGTTTTATAGGGATATATAGAACTCGTTATATACCTGAGGTATAATACCTCCGCGACCCGCAGTGTAATGAGACTCCCGAGTCCCGTGCAAGTCTCGTAACTCCTGGTACTTTCTCTGAACATTGATGCATTCAATGCTTTGAGTTCGATTAAACAAATGGAAGTTTCATCAACAGGACTAGTGGGAACCACATACGAGTATCCATGACATATCCCAGTAGTTCTATTAACATAACTAAGTAGGTACTCATCGACAGAACTAATGGGACAAAAAGTCTCACTAGTTTTGTGTACAGGCCGTAAATCGTGTAACAGAGTGGTCATGGATGTCCCCGGACTTAGTATGGAAGAAAAATGGTATTTACCAATATGCCCGCGTTTTACGGCAATAAATATGAATCTATGCGTATTTATCAAGCAACCCCTTTTAAATGTTTAAGGCACTATTTCAAAACAATTTGTAGGTATGTACCACGTTGATGCATGTCATATATTTTTTTGCAAAAGAAAAGAATGCAAAGACTAGTCCCCCACCATTTTAAACATGTAGTGGTGTGAGAACGAGCTACTCTAATTATGCGACATCTAGTGAGGAAAAGCCAAACTATTTAGTGTGTTACTTGATCACTAGATGGCGCTAAAATTAATGTATAAGACCTGACATCTAGCGGTGAAAAGCTAAACTATTTAGTGTGTTACTTGATCACTAGATGGCGCTAAAATTAATGTACAAGACCTGACATCTAGCGGTGAAAAGCCAAATTATTTAGTGTGTTACTTGATCACTAGATGGCGCTAAAATTAATGAATAAGACCTGACATCTAGTGGTGAAAAGCCAAACTATTTAGTGTGTTAATTGATCACTAGATGGCGCTAAAATTAATGTATAAGACCTGACATCTAGTGGTGAAAAGCCAAACTATGTAGTTTGTTTCTTGTTTTCTAGATGGCGCTAATATTAAGTTGTGTGCTGGCATTTTACAAGCCGTACTATATAATTGTTTTCACGGGCACTAGATGGCGCTAATATTAAGTTATGTTTCGACATTTAGAGCTGAAAAGTCGTACTATATAATTGTTTATCTACATCTAGGGCTGCCATCCGTCCGGGTTTTCCCGGATTTGTTCTAGTTTGGAGACCGTCCGGGGGCCGTCCGGGCGGGGTGTCAAGAAGTGTCCGGGGAAAACCCGGACACTTTTCATGTAAGGAAGCACCTCATTGAATTTAAAGTACTTGATTTTTAAAAATATTATTTTCGGACTCGTCCGGGGAAAAAATGCGATTTACGCCAAATGTCCGGGGTTTTTTGAATCTTTGTCCGGGTTTGGCGAAATTCGAGATGGCAGCCCTATCTACATCCATTAGTAAATCCTCTTTAATAAGTTCAAAAACCGCAGATAAGACCCCGCTTTATAATATACCGTGCAGGAAGCTTCCCGGGGCTGAGCGCGCACTGAGAAACGACACCAAATATAATACCCTTACGAGATCACGTACAACTTTAAAGGCTGGCGTCCACTAGGCTCGCCGAGCCGAGTCGAATCGAATCGAAAATAATTCGCCTCCATACATTAACTATGAAAGTGCGTCGATTGACGCAGAGCCGAATCGAATCGATCGAATGGACGCACTTTCATAGTTAATGTATGAAGGCGAATTATTTCGATTCGATTCGACTCGGCTCGGCGAGCCTAGTTGACGCCAGCCTTAAGGCTGGAACAGTATATTACATTCTTATTTATGGGCTGGAAACAGTGCTCGACCGACGGTCAGCGCGTACCGTCGTTCGGGCGCCGACCGACGTAGATATATCTATGCAAGTCTATGGCTGGAAACAGAGCACGACCGACGGTCAGCGCGTATGGTCGGTCGACTCGGTCGGCTGACGGTGAGCATCGCTCTGACCGCACGTGTATCCTTTCGTACATCGATAGCTACGCCCGGCCGACGGTACGCGCTGACCGGCCTATCGCGAACCGAAAACGAACGAAGTTCGAATACCTCCATCTTTGTCGCACTTGCTAGTTCGAGCGACAGAGAGGGAGATATTCGAACTTCGTTCGTTTTCGGTTCCCGGTAGGCCCGGTAGCCTAAACGCACTTCATGAACTGTCAGTCGCGTAAAACGTATTTTATTTATTTCGTTCATAGTTTTGAAAAGAACTGTGTTGTCTAAGAATAAAGCTCTAATTGCTTTGGCATTATGAAATTTACGAAAGTCAAATTGTTGAATGAAATTACCCAAAATTAGCGGTATATAGGAATACGATGTCAAAATTTATCATCATACATACGTTTTCGCGGGAGAAATCATTAGTGAAATAAAAAGTGGTAAATAACACCTGACCAGAATCAAGAAAAGACAGTGTTTTAAGCATTAAAATCCAAATAAGTAAGCCTTTGCTCAAATGCTCACATCTTTAACTGTTCATAACCCTAAAACAACAACACAATGACGTCTTCTATCGATTTTTGGAGGTTGTACACGAAAGTGCATTTCGTTTAATGTGGAAATAACATATATCGGAGCTGCAATATAACTCTAAAATTGGTACATTCACAATGTTCTGGTGTTAATCGTTTGTAGCTTGATAACAGGCTGTGCGGTTCATTGAAAAATTGTCGTATAATGTTGAATGTTTACATGAACTGAGGTAAGAAACTAAGAGATGGCTCAAAGTGTGGCGGATGTGGATGTCCATGCAGAGGTGGAAGGGGAGGAGTTGGAAGACAAGTTGGACGTCAGCGTCGATAAAATAGACAATGGACTATTTCTTGGTAAGTACACCATCTTTTTATTTTTTTAATTCTTGCAGGTTAATATACGACGGCATAACATACTGCTACAGTATCGGTATTTAATTAATTATTTGCTATGCGAACCTTTTTTATTGACAGTTTTAATATCGCTTTAAGTTATTGTTGTTTTATTGTTAAATAGAGAAAATTAAAAGTCAATTGGTCAACAATGTCAGGACCAAAGCACATCCTTAGAAAAGTGCTTATGTAGCATAAGAAAGAGTTTTAAATTAAAGACACACTAGTTACATTATTTTGGCTAGTTATGCCATTTTGGTGGAGTCACAAACTCGCAAAATCTCGCGGCTCAAAATAATTGCCATATGATAATTATGTAATTGGTTAAAGCTTTTATATATATTTTTTATTTATTTTATTCAATGGTAACACACTAAACACACTATTACAGTTAAAAACTAGGTCACTGTGAATTACATATTAGATTTACATTTACAAACATTTCAATATACAACAGAAGAATTATGTCTATCCATTGCCTCGCAGAACCTTCACAACATACCATTCCCTGATTACTTCCGAAAACATCCAAAATATAATTATGCGTAACAGATCTTGAGTTGTTTCAAAAACGAATTACGTATCTCTATTTATCAGGTTTGGTTCGAGGGTTGTGTACCCCTCGAATCAGCAAAATCGAAGTGGCCAAATATGTTCCAACATACAATTATCAAAGATTAAACATATTTTATTTACCAGAAATGTACACAACGAATAGAAGTATTACTGTACTGTGATAACATTGTGTAACAACTGTACTGGGATTGGAGATGACAGATATCTCTTATAATTACGTCAAAGCTGTATGAACACTATGAACTGAGAGCTATTTCAATCCCTAACTAATCGCGGTTCAGTGATATTCTCAATTTTGTGGCAGGTAACCTGGCGTGCGCGCGCGACCACAAGATGCTCCGCGAGCTGGGCATCACGCACGTGCTCACTATAGACCTCGTGCCGCTACCGCGCAGCGTGCTGCGCGCCGACGTCGTCTTCAAATTCGTCCAGTGTGAGTAAACAAGCATAAGAGCCTTAGCACACTGGCGGCTTGCGAGCGACTTGGAAGCGAGACGAGCGCGCAGCGAAAATCTCTATACTTTAGATGTGGCGACCTCGCTGCGCGCTCGCCTCGCTTCCAAGTCGCTCGCAAGTCGCTAGTGTAATAAGGCTCGGAACAGAGGACATGCTCGGAGGCTCGGACATGGAACAGAATATAATATCTTTTCACACCTGCTGAATCCCTCGCTACGCTCAAGATTCTACGTGCGCCGACGTCGTTTTCAAGTTCGTCCAGTGTGAGTACAGGAGCCCACGCATTACCTCACCATTCTTTTTAAGTGTTCCGCAAGAAAAAGTTAAATAAGCAAGCCTTATGGAACATGGAATGGAATATAAATATCTTTATTTTGTATAAATTGTGACCTTGCTCACCACTAGGAACACAATATACTTCATCATCATCAAACTTAAGAGCTACGCTCTTGTCGGTGTAGAGATCGCCAGTCTACTCGGTTCTCTGCCAGTTTTTTAGTGTCCTGATACGACGCGGAACCAATTTTCTCCTTCACTTGATTGAAGTACGTCAATCTGGGTCTGACTCTTCCCCTTCTTCCTTCAATTTTCCCTTCCAAAATGTTCACAAAAAAGGTGTCGTGCCGTATCAGGTGTCTAAACATTCACTTGTATAGTAAATAATGTTATTATGGCTGTGGTGGCTGTGGTCTTCTGCAAAGCCTCTCTTAGTTGACATTTTGCATGAATGAATGAATGAGAATTTATTTGGTGTAAATTGATAACATATAGACAGTACAGAATAAAATAAAAATGGATGCCGCTCAGCATTAAGTCATGACAACCATGAAGCTGATTTTCAGGGCAACCAGGAAACAATAACAAATTAAACAATAGTGCACAGTTTCAAATCGAGGGAGAACTTAGCATATATAGTGACAGACAATGTGGGAGATGTACTCATACAGAATAAATTCCTTGAGTTAAAAGCGCATACTTACAAGTAAATCATTGCTTGGATATAATAATAAATTTACATGAAAAATCTTATATCTTTAAACGAGCAATTCTTGTATATTTATTTATTTATTTCGAGGATATCGGAAACGGCTCTAACGATTTTGATGAAATTTGGTATGTGGGGGTTTTCGGGGGACGAACAATCGATCTAGCTAGGTCTCATGCACGGGAAAACGCCGAGCAAAGCTCGGTTGCCCAGATATTATATATATAACCAAATACCTAAATACTTTAGAACATAAACATAACACAAAATATTTGCCTACGTATTTCCTATTCGTTTATCTGTTAAATATCCTTTGAGATTGTGTTTGAAAGAGGTAATAGATTTTTGCAGTGCTACCTCTCTTTATATTAATACTAGCTTTTGCCACCGACTTCGTCCGCGTAAAAGGGATGATTTTCGGGATAAAAAGTATCCTATATGTTAATCCAGGCTATAATCTCGTTGTATACCAAGTTTCATCGTAATCCGTTCTGCCGTTTTTGAGTGATTGAGTCACAAACATCCAAACACACTAACTTTCGAATTTATAATATTAGTAGGATTAGTAGGATTAGTTCAAGACACATTTCACCAGCAACTGGCATGCTCAATTAAAATCTGCAAAGTGGTCGTAGTTTGGTGGTCAATAAATTTGTATTGTGTTGTATGTTTCAGTGGCGGACATACCCAAAGACGACCTGATCTCCCACCTGCCGGAATGCATTGAATACATCCAGAATGCCATCGAGGGTGGTGGCAACGTGCTGGTGCACTGGTGATTATTGTTACATAAGTTTCTTCAAATATCACGCCGCTAACCTGCGAATGTCAAAAGTCGTTTTGTATGGAAAGCGAACCACCTTAATCCTCAATAAATAAAATAAATATTTGTGGACAATCTTACACAAATCAACCTAGTCCCAAACTAAGCAAAGCTTGTACTATGGGTACTAAGCGACGATATACATACTTATATAGATAAATAAATACTTAAATACATAGAAGACATCCAAGACCCAAGAACAAATATTCGTGCTCATCACACAAATAAATGCCCCGGCCGGGATTCGAACCCGGGACCTCCAGGTTCGTAGGCAGGGTTACTACCAACTAAGCTAAAGCGTTCGTCAATGTTCCAGTTATTTCGGCGTGTCCCGCTCAGCCGCCGTAGTGGTCGGCTACATAATGCAGCGCTACTTTTTGGACTACGACGACGCTTTCCAACTGGTGAAGAGTCAGCGGCGGTTCATCGGGCCCAATCAGGGCTTCGTGGCGCAACTCAAGTTGTACGGACAGATGGGGTACATAATTAACAAGGTAACTGATCAATCCTATACTTATTATTATTAATATTATTATACAGGAAAGTTCATGGCCCAGCGTGAGTTCAAGCGAGCGAGGTTATGCAATGTCGGCCGGGGCCAGTTTTAGAATGGGTGACCGCTTTGAATCGCGAGGCGCGCCGGCACCCGATCGGAACCTGGCGGGTCTCTGAGGGACGAGGTAACTGATCTCGGTGCGGGGGGTTCGTGGCCGTTCTGTATGTAATACTATTATACTATTCTGTAGTTTTGATTAGGTATGAGTAACATGTAAAAATAATATCCGTGTTGTCTGTGAGTAACATATTGTGTAATCATTTCAGGACGATCCCAGATACAAACAGTTTCGCCTCAAAATGGCCGGCCAGAAACTTAAGCAAGGTAAGATAGTGTTATGGACAGACACCTAAAATACGTGCCTACATGCCCAGTAATAATTCATTAACTAAAATTGATTCAAAATTAGTACGACTAGCGCCATCTGTCGGCGATTGGAAGTAAACATTAGCGAAAGAATCTTGCTTTAACTAGTGCCATATGTTGGCGAGTAGAATAAACTTAGTTGTTGCTTGAATTTAGAATTAAAAAGAACTACAAAGACCGCCCGTATTTGAACTTTCTCGAAATATTAGACAGAGAGCTTGACACCTCTTTCTTTAGACTTTTCTGGATGTTTTACCAAATTTCATTTAAATCGTTAGAGCCGTTTCCGAGATCCCCGAAATAAATAAATAATAAATATACATACAAGAATTGCTCGTTTAATTAACCCGTCGTCTACCAGTCCCTGGGATCCCAGGGCAGATAACAAAAGAATGGCATTGTATATTTTTCTCGCCGGGAGAGGACGGCCATAAGCCGACGGCGGGAGATATAAGATAAGATACGCCACTTTTGCCCCCCAGTGAAGATACTGCCCCAACTGTTCGCGGACCTGGTGAAGCCGGATCCGGGCCTGGCGCGCGAGCGTCCGGATCCGGTCGTGTACCGGTGCAAGAAGTGCCGCCGGGTGGTGGCCAGCCACCGGAACATTATTCCGCACGTGCCTAAGCTGCTCAAGATCGAGTTGGCCAAGAGAGGTAATAATAGTACATTAGTCATTAGAGTATTGGTTGGTTATTATGTTTTATTAATAAATCGTACCTCGTTGTTCCTTTTAAGGCGCTACACTGAGAAATTTGGGTACTTTGAAACACTGTCCTGCCCAGACTAGCAAACAGTAGGGGCTGATTTTCAGATATATGATTCTTGACTCTATGATTGTCGTACTGACAATAGCAAAACATGATTGCTTAAAATTTTCGTCGATAGAAAATAAATCCAAAGTCGAGTCTATATTTTCCTTTTTTCCTCAGCCTACTAAAACAACGCATTATTAAAAGACACGATTAAGTCAATATGATGGTATTTTACCTCATCTAGGTACTGACAAAAGGAAATTTAATAAACCTGCACACAGTCAGATATTTAACGAGGTTTGTCTAAAAAGCCATTCTCGGAGAGGGTTGCATCCCGTTTTGTCGTGAGCGAAAAACAAAGGGTGTCTCTTTCAATCGATATATCGCCTTAAGGGTCCTTATAAGGCAAAAAAGTGCTCATCTACTTAGCCCATTTTCTGTGAAATTGATAGGTTTCTTGACATTTTATCATTGTTACTATCTAGAACAGGACTATTGCGACCTAATGACATTTATAAATGTATTTCTTGCATTTTTCATTAACATATTTTGTTTCAAACATCACTCCAAATCTACCATTTTCGAGCTAAAAGCTGCTTTTTTCCGCTTAAATTCTGCTACACACAATAAAATCAAAAAAGGGCAATGTTACTATCTTAAACTTTAATATAATCATAGTTTTCTATAATTACTTTATTGGTTATTTTATTATCAATTATAAATATTCAAAATTTGAAAAAAAAAATACTTGTAAGGCCTCTTAAATACTAATTAGTACCACGTAATTCTTCATTTTCTCTAACCTGTATCCAGGGATCGAAACCGGTATTTTTAAAAATCCCAGAAATAGTCCAATATTTTGAATTATTGTATCGTCTTTACGTAGGACTGAATCATGTATATTACTTAACAACTTCGTATTATTAGAATGACTCATTAAAAATGAAATTATAAACCAAAGAACGAAAAAGAACGATATAAATACCGGTATTTTGTATGGAGCAAATACCGGTATCCGATCCCTGCCTGTATCTCTTTAATAAATTTATTTTTTTGTAGGATCCTGTGACAGAGTGGTAAGTCGAAGTGCTGTCCACGGGCCACTCTGTCACAGCGTTTTCTCAAAACTAGCTAAAAGGAAAAAAATACTTTATTTGCATTATAGGAAATAATCACATAATCTCAATAAAAATGCTACGTTCTTTTATTGGGACTGGGACTCGTGAGTAAAAATATCCTTCGATCAAAATGTATGACATTGTCGGTAAAAACGAACGATGGGAAAGAAACTGGAAAAGTAGCAAATTTCGACGGTAGTTCCCCATAGACGACTTCATATCTTCTTTCCTATAATGGTCGTGCCAAAAATATTTCAATTGAAGAGTTGTAGCACATTTTGTGATCTACAATATTGCCGAACTATAGTTAGCGCTAAAATGCACTTAAAACGCAAATATGGGAGGAAAACTAGAAAAAAAATGCAGTTTTAGATATCTCCTGTCATACCTTCGTCCCTCGGCGTCATAGAAAAAATCTTTGTAGACAAAAGTTTTAGCAAATTTTGTGTTCTACAATATTGGCGAACCATGTTTAGCACTAAAATGAACTTTAACGACAGTACAAGGAAAAAACTGAAAAAAATGAGAGATTTTTCAAGATGGCGGAGAAAGATATGGAGCTGGAGGGGTCGAAAATTTCGGGATACGATGACAAATATTGTTCTTTACGGCATATCAAAAACCTATAAGAACATTAGCCTAGACTATAAGAACATTATGTCAAGGTCAAAGTCAATTCAATACTATACAAAATTTGTAACACAAATCATGTTTCCCCGGCAGGCATCCGCCCCGCCACATCCAAGTCCCCCGCGTTACAGTGCGCGGAAAATGGCCAGATACTAATACAGAAACTGAAGAGTCTCGCGTGCCAGATCCTGGACCCCGAGGGTCCGGCGCCGAGCGAGCCCGAGGGAGGCGTGGAGGGACCCAGTCACGTGAGTCATCATACCAGATCCTAACGGATTCTGAAGTCCGCGTGCCGGATCCTGGACCCCGAGGGTCCGGCGCCGAGTGACTAAGTCTTCTACATTATGAGACTAGAGTTATCTCTGTAGTTCCAATTGTTTTCAAGATAAAGCCTTTCAAAGCTCATAATTTATTCAAACATCGCGAACTTTGAAAGGATTTATTTCGGAAACTATTGGGTCTACAGAGACAATTCTAGTCTCATATTGTAACCAATAGCGAGTGGAAAGTTAGAATTTATATGAATTAGTATTTGTATTATATTCCAGCTTGACGACCGCTTTAGCTTAGTTGGAAGTGACCCTGCCTATGAAGCTGGAGGTCCCGGGTTTGAATCCCGGCCAGGGCATTTATTTGTGTGATGAGCACGAATATTTGTTCTCGGGTCTCGGATGTTTTCTATGTATTTAAGTATCTATTTATCTATATAAGTATGTATATCGTCGCTTAGAACCCATAGTACAAGCTTTGCTTAGTTTGGGACTAGGTTGATTTGTGTAAGATTGTCCACAAATATTTACTATATTTATATATGCTGCACCGAGACAAACCAAGCTGTGGTTTAACGGTGTTGTTTAGTCATTTTGTATAATTTCTTATGTTTTTTAGTAATAAATATAATAAATAAATAAATAATTTTATGTCACACTTGGCCATAAAGTGGCCATTATCGCACGCTCCGCGCGCGAAAAAACCCACTTCCTGGCCAGGGGGTGACATAAAATTTTGTACTTACCACGGGCGATAATAAAGAAAGTCTCAGATCGCATATTTATCGCCCTTGCCTTCGGCTCGGGCGTAAAATACCTGCGATCTGAGACATTCTTTGTTTTATCGCCCTTGGTAAGTAATGTACTATTATTTATTATTGTTAGCTCGACGGCTACACAGAACAGAACCTGGTGGACGCGCACATCGTGCCGCCAGACGCGCCGCACGTGTGCCGGCTGATGTGGTTCGTGGAGCCCATGTCCTGGATGACCGGCGTGGCGAGCCAGGCCAGCGGCAAGCTGAACTGCCCCAAGTGCCACAACAAGATAGGCAGCTTCAGCTGGGTTTGTGGTAAGTACCAGACAACCGGGTCAAAAGTGAGCCCATGGCCTGTATGGAGGCGTCACTAGCTCAGCGACAAGCTAAACTGCCCCAAGTGCCACAACAAGATAGGCAGCTTCAGCTGGGTTTGTGGTAAGTACCAGACAACCGGGTCAAAAGTGGCCTGTATGGAGGCGTCACTAGCTCAGCGACAAGCTAAACTGCCCCAAGTGCCACAACAAGATAGGCAGCTTCAGCTGGGTTTGTGGTAAGTACCAGACAACCGGGTCAAAAGTGAGCCCATGGCCTGTATGGAGGCGTAACTAGCTCAGCGACAAGCTAAACTGCCCCAAGTGCCACAACAAGATAGGCAGCTTCAGCTGGGTTTGTGGTAAGTACCAGACAACCGGGTCAAAAGTGGCCTATATGGAGGCGTCACTAGCTCAGCGACAAGCTAAACTGCCCCAAGTGCCACAACAAGATAGGCAGCTTCAGCTGGGTTTGTGGTAAGCACCAGTCAACCGGGTCAAAAGTGACACCAAAATTCCGGCCTCTGATCATAGATTAGGTACTTTTTATCAGTATAGAGTAGGTACTTTATCTCACGAACGCGGTTGAGCCATGGTTGTGTGTTGAGCTATACATGCACCATTGTCTATGTGTGCGTCAGCGTAGGAGCTATGAGTTCACGTTGTCTATGTGTTCGTATGTATCACAACTACAACAATGGCCAACCCGCGCTCGTGAGATAAAATTACTATAAGGCCTTGGTCTCCTATAAACGCCATCGGCCGCTTACAGCGTCACGACCTACGCTGCGTCACAATGCTTACTATAGAGATGTACTGTTAGGCCCTGACAGACCTGTGAAAACATAACAGTACATCTCTATATTAAGCATTATGACGCAGCGTACGGCGTGACACTGTAAGCGGCCGATGGCGTTTATAGGAGACCAGGGCCTAACAAAGAATTAATGTCAAAACACGTGTCAATTAACACAGAAATTTGCTTTCTTCCTAAATTATGACACAGAAAGGAACCTCAATAGATGAGCATTTTTAATTATTTCTGACCCCGAAGCTTTGCAAAGAGCTCCATGAGCTCATACCGCCTTCCCCCTTCTTCCATCGGACATCCAGACGTACGGCGGGTTACCATCCTTACCTGGTTCAAATTCCTCTTACTAGAACCAAGCGCTTTTCGTCGTCTTTTATAATGCGCACTGCTAAGGTTTGGAATTCCCTGCCGGCATCTGTACTTCCGAGTTCATATAACCTGGACCTATTTAAAGGCAAGAATGAATAGGCATTTTCTGGGTGAGCTCGCTCCAACGTCTGCCTCACCTTTGCCCTCTGGCTAGATATTAGCCAAGAGTAATCCCATTATAAATAAAAAAAATTGGCGTCGAAATCGGGTCAATCAATTATTTCTTGTCACTCGTTACCATGGTTGGTACGTCTCCTGGGTCACTCTTAAAAACTGTGATTTAACCGACTTTAATCCTACTAAACATGATTATTAGCGATGATTATTTAAACCCATTCTGACGTTGCCCATCTCTTGAGCATGCTAGAACTCCATATTATAACATTTTTTCTAAGAAACTCGGTTACTGTTGTCTCCTGGCTGACGGGACAGAATAACGACAAGGAAAAGTTACCACCACCAAGCCAACCACCGCCCAACCAACCAAAACCACCAACCAACTAATTAGAAACGGCCTTGACTCAAAGAGATGTTTTGTTCCCCAGGTTGTAAATGTCCGTGCGGGCAGAAAGTGGCGCCAGCGTTCTACCTAGTGCCATCTAAAGTGGAGTGGTCGAATATCGTGCAGAACGTTCAGGTCACCGTGTAACTAGCCCAAGCGGCCAGCCCGCATCGGGCCGACGTGGACTGCAACTACCTAGGTGGAGTATACCTACGTACAGTAGGTCACAGTATAAACATCCTAAAATTTGTAGCTATTTGGTCACAGTTTAAACCTTCTAATATGTGAGTTACGGCGCTACAACGAGAAATTCAGAAACTTTGAAACGCTGTCCTGCCCAGACTAGCAAACAGTAGGGGCTGATTTTCAGATATATGATTCTTGACTATATGATTGTGGTACTGACAATAGCCGAAACATGATTGCTTAAAATTTTCTCGATAGAAAATAAATCCAAAGTCGAGTCTATATTTTCATTTTTTCCTCAGCCTACTAAAACAACGCATTATTAAAAGACACGATTAAGTTAATATGATGGTATTTTACCTCATCTAAACTCTGTCAAGAGGAAATTTAATAAACCTGCACACAGTCAGATATTTAACGAGATTTGTCTAAAAAAGCCATTCTCGGAGAGGGTTGCATCCCGTTTCCGTGCGACGGTCGGTGTGCGAGCGAGACAGCGCTATGCAATTCTATAGCGGTGTCTCGCTCGCACTGCGGAAACCGACCGGAAACCGTGTCACATCCGCCTTAAGGCGCAGGGTAGGGCAAGGCCTTCCCCATACAAACTTTGTGCACGTTTTATTCGTCGGTTTTGGCACTAACAAATATAATATTTTTTTTGGTTGTAAATATTAGATATGCGAAGATCGTGATGTGAAAATTTTCAAATATTTCAAAAAATTTTAAAAAAAAATTCATCACGAAATAGCTATCAGAAAAATAAGCATACTGACCAAAAATCATAACTTTAATGCAAACACAAACGAAGTAAATCCTGCACAAAGTTTGTATGGCGAGAGCTTGCCCTACCCCTCCTCTTAAGAGAGAACAACGGACAGTTCGTACATAAAAGGGCAAATTCGAGGTCCAGGTTTCGACTGTTTCCCCCTCTAAAGTTAATATATGAAAGCATGGGTCCGCAACAGTGGTGGAGCGTCCATACAACTCGATTTCAACCGGCTTGGCTTATTTTCAGCCAGTCCAGGTCTTTTACTACGGCCCATGAAGAATAAGAGAGGCCATTTTATTTCCGGCTTCCCTAAGAACATTTTTGACGCGCCGCCACTGGTCCGCAACGCGCAGGTGACACCCCTGGAGTTGCAAGCGTCCATTGGCTGCGGTGACCGCTTCATCAAGCGGGCTTGTTTGCCAACGGCGTTGTATTAAAAAAAATGTATATAAAATGAAGAGTTGAGATATTCAAAATTGTATTTTCAAACGAAACAAGGGATAAGTAGTTTTCTACGTTAAATGTATTTAAAAAAAAAATCGTGTAGAAATTTGGTAATATATATCAATTGACTTGTATTCTATTCTATCTGTTTAAAGAAAGTTTTTATGCCGTTTATAACGGCCCCTAAAAGTCCCCTAAAAGGCCGATTTACGGGATAAAAACTATCCTATATCCTTCCTCGGGATACGGACTATCTCCATGCCCATCTAAATACGTTAAGAGCCCTTGAACGGATCTACTAACGCTACTCACGAATCATTATGATTATTTAAATCATATCGAGCTCGTAGATTGACGAATCTAGCAACGTAAAAACTAGTTTGATGTATTCAAAAGATACTTAAGAGGAGGGGTAGGGCAAAGCTCTCTCCATACAAACTTTGTACAGGATTTTCTTCGTTTGTGTTTGCATTAAAGTTATGATTTTTGGTCAGTATGCTTATTTTTCTGTTAACTATTTCGTGATGTTTTTTTTATTTATATTATTTTTATTTTTTTCATTTTTAACTTTTTTGGAAATATTTGAAAATTTCCACATCACTTTCTTCACATATCTAATATTTACATCCAAAAAAAAAATTACATTCGTTTGTGCCAAAACCTACGAATAAAACGTGCACAGAGTTTGTATGGAGAATGCCTTGCCCACCCCTGCGCCTTAAATACAAAATGTAGTAAATAGCATTCCCCTTTTGTAAATCATCATCATCATCAGCCTATATACGTCCCACTGCTGGGCACAGGCCTCCTCTCATAGATGAGAGGGATTGGGCAGTAGTCCCCACGCTGCCCCAGAGCGGGTTGGGGACTTCACATACAAAATACAATTTATTCGCGGATGTATGCAGGTTTCCTCACGATGTTTTCCTTCACCGAAAAGCTAACGGTAAATATCAAATGATATTCCTTTGTGGAGGAAAAGAGGGGAGGCCTTTGCCCAGCAGTGGGACACAAACACAGGCTAATAAAAAAAATCCTATTGTAAATATTTATCGTTAAATTTGAATATTCACAATTATTCATGAGTAGCGCTAGTCGGTGTTCAAGCGCTCTTAAGCGGTTTAAGCGTGAAGAGTTAACAGACAGACAGAGTTACTTTCGCGTTTATAATATTAGTATGGATTTAAACTAAAGTTTTAGGAATCTTTGTAATGACACGACCTACCTTGCTCGTTGTAAGTTAGCCCCATCGTACAGTGTAATGCCAGGATCACACGTACCGAGCAAAACGGCGAGACAGTAAAATTTTACTGTCTCGCCCGTTTTGCTCGGTACGTGTGACCAAGGCCTAAGTGCAAAAATATGTATCGAATGAATCCTCTCATAAATATGTACCTAAACCTTAATTCACCGACATAAGAGCTATGGGACATCTTTTTGAGCAAGTTGTATGCACTCTTATTTTTTCACTTGACTGTACAGTGTGACAGTAGCCCAGACTTGTAATGTCACAATCGGTGATATTCAGTTTAGTAGTTGTTCCGATATAAATGGTTACATTATGTATAACGACGCTTTTCCATCGGCAAAGCATACCGGGTGTAGTCAGTCCGACCCAGGTCGGGCCTAGCCGAGTTTCTTGCTGGACTCTTCTCAGCTAGGCTAGGTTTAGTGAACCAGCGACGAGACTCCCAGTAGCTTGATTCCACTCACACCTCAGATTCGGTTGAAGTCGCTCAACCAATCTCACTGGAGCGCAAACTCTTAGAGTATTCCAGTGTTTAAACCGCCCGCGTGGTCGTGTCGCAGGTTTCCCCTGGATTTTCCCCAGGCCACTCTCCAACTGCGCACTCCTATCGCTTTATGGGGCCAGGCCTATAAAGACACAGTTAGGTAAAAAAAAAGTGTGCGCCGCCGGTGGAAAAGCTGCTAATCCACTGTTAATGTTTAGGGTCCCTGATATGTAAGAGAAAGCTTTAAGGCGCCTGTATACGCAAGGCCGTCTCCATACAAACTCTGTGCAAGTTTTATTCGTCAGTTTTGGCACTACCGCATATATATATTTTTCAATAGATAAACAAAGAATGTCAAGTAAGAAAAATAAAAAAAATAAAAATTAAAAAGTCATTTTTTTTTGATGTTCTAGCTAACTAAAAAATAAGCGTACTGACCAAAAATCTTAAGTGTAATGCAAACATAAGCTAAGAAAAACTTGCACAAAGCTTGTATGGGGAGTGCTTGCGTATACAGGCGCCTTAGTGCCAGTTGCACCAACGTACGAACACAGGCCGGTCATCGTCAAATATGGCGCCGGCAGCTGTCATCCCATAGAAACTTGTCAAACTTTCCATGATTGTATGGAAAAAAATATTTTCACATCACCTATTCGGATAAGGGCTTTTTCTTCCCTGCTAGGAGGGATCAAAATGACACTTTTCTTCCCTGCTACGAGGGATCAAAGTGGCACTTTTCTGTAACGAGTAATTGTATTGTATCGATTTTAATAGTTAAGTATTGTATCGATTTTGATAAAATAAATGCACAACCATTGTTATTTCAGATCTTTTATTATTCTCAATAGGTGATGTGAAAAGCAGTATGTGTCACATGGAAGCAAAATTATTTCCACCTTGGGCGTTAATTCTTGAATCCCTCACTACGCTCAGGATTCTATTTTAGAATCCCTCGCTACGCTCGGGATTCTATTATATAATCCTTCGCTTCGTTCAGGATTCAATTTACGCCCACGCCGTAAATATTGCTCATTTTGCTCCCTTGTGACACAATCTACTATTATATGACGACCCAGCCTTAATGTATGTTTGTTAAATCAATAAATATATGCCAAAGCAATGTTTGTTTTATTTACGTGTTATTATGTCACACCTGGCCATAAAGCGGAAATTACCGAACGCTCCGCGCGCGGGAAATCCCACTTCCTGGCCAAGGGGTAACATAAAATTTTGTACTTAACACGGGCGGTAATAAAGAAAGCCTCAGATCGCATATTTATCGCCCTTGCCTTCGGCTCGGGCGTCAAATACCTGCGATCTGGGACATTCTTTGTTTTACCGCCCTTGTTAAGTAATGTACTATTTCCCTTTCGCTTCCTTCTCAGTAATACTATTATAGTACAGCGCGGGTGAGCCGTGGTTGTGTGTTGAGCTATACATGCACATTGTCTATGTGTGCGTCAGCGTAGGAGCTATGAGTTCACGTTGTATGTGTACGTATGTCACAACTACTATGAGGCCGAATATACGATACTCGTAAAACGTTAAGGCGCTACAACGAGAAATATCGCGTTCTTTGAAACGCTGTCCTGCCCTGAGGAGGAAACAGTAGGGACTGATTTTCAGATATATGATTCTTGACTATATGATTTTGGTACTCACAATAGCCGAAACATGATTGCTTATAATTTTCTGGATAGAAAAGAAATCCAAAGTCTATATTCTCCTTTTTTTTACTCAGCCTACTAAAACAACGCATTATAAAAAGATACGATTAAGGTTATATAATGGTAGGAAAAAAACTGCTAGGTGCCTATATTTTTAAATTTTTTCCTTTAATCTCGAAATTCGAAGTTTTTTTCATGGTTGGGTTTTGCACAGTTGAGTGTTTTGCACTATTTTGCACACTTCCATAAGCGACACATTGAACGTGCAAACCTTATTTATAGTTTTTGGGTAATAAGTTGCCTAAAAATTATAAAAGTTTTGTTTATTCATAGTTTAGTTTATTTTATTTCTAGTTTTGGGGCACTCACTGAAAATCAGCATCACGGTTTCCGTGACAACATGCTGAGTGGGTGTCCTAGGTATATAGCACATAAGATGTATGTACAAGTTGTTTCTCCACTTAATTCGTTCTAAATAAATACTTTTCTATTTCTATTTCAAACCGGCCAAATTGTATTTACTATATGGACAAGACCCCTATGTCACGAACTTCTCTATCACCATCTGACAATGACACTACATAATTATTGCAATCACAAGGTTGACATTGAATTACCAATTCGACGTTCGAGAGACGCGGGTAGTATCATGTTCTGCGATCGGAAAGTGCAATGTTGTTTCACCGTCTGAATGCCCTTGTTGCAAAATGATTGTTGATTGTGCGTGCGATGTACAATTTTTTAGAGTTCCGTACCCAAGGGTAAAACGGGACCCTATTACCAAGACTCCGCTGTCCGTCTGTCACCAGCCTATCTCATGAACCGTGATCTAGCTATCACGGTTCATGAGATAGGCTGGTGACAGTTAAAATTTTCACAGATGATGTAATTCTGTTGCCGCTATAACAACAAATACTAAAAATGCGAATAAAATAAATGGGTCAGTCAACTATTTCTTGTCGCTCGTTACCATGGTTACGTCTCCTGGGTCACTCTTAAAAACTGTGATTTTACCGACTTTAATCCTACTAAATATGATTTTTAGCGATGATTATAAACCCATTCTGACGTTGCTCATCTCTTGAGCATGCTAGAACTCCATAATTCCATATTATAACATTTTTTCTAAGAAACTCTGTTACTGTTGTCTCCTGGCTGACGGGTCAGAATAACGACAAGGAAAAGTTGATTGACCCAAATATCCCATACAACAGACATTATTTTTTTTTGCAGTTTTTATTGATAATGGTACGGAACCCTTCGTGCGCGAGTCCGACTCGCACTTGACCGGTTTTTTTATACCTATACAACGACGGCGGCAAACAAGCGTACGGTCCACCTGATGGTAAGCGGACACCGCCGCCTATAGACGCTCGCAACTCCAAGAGTCACGTGCGCGTTGCCGACCCTTTATAAAATTTGAGGTAAGTAGAAGGGACAAATAGTAATAACCTTGCTCACCTCCAGGAACAAAACACTACATACTTGGACAGTAGTATATATATGAATATATACTCCGTTTTTTTTCAGAATAGAAAAATCGTGCGATTGTCGTCATGCGATTTCAGGGAAAACCATCTTGAAACGGGAAAATATGCGGCGTGCTTTCTTTGAGACGTGATTAGCTACTGAAATAAGTGAAATTGGTACAATATTCATTGGTACATTTCGTGGCTATGTTCTGTATTGTGGTGTTATGTTTATTTGTACTGTATTTGTACCACGAATAAATGTCTTTCTTCTTTTTCTTCTTAATATTATCCTCTGAAAACGAAGAATTGTAGACGAAAATGACCGTTAAAATTCTACTCTTAAAAAAAAACGGGGTATAGTCCGGGGCATAATACACTTATATACTGCGCCATGGCAATCCGGTACATTCGGTTAGTAGATAAGTAGTGGGTGACACAAGTGTCGCAACGGCACATGCCGCTCACTCTAAATTGGGACTTTTATTCTCATGATTACGGTCCAATTTGGAGTGCGGCGGAATGCAGTTGGCAGCGGGATCATAACTTAAAGATACTATTGGTCATCTTGATTTAGTTTACTGTATTTCTGCAGTCAAAAGGGATGATGACACTATAAAAGAAAATCAAATTCAAATTTCCTACATAAATGCTCAAATTCTCAATCATATGGCGAAAAAAATAATTCAAAAAATTAATAATTACGTAATTATAAGTCTTCAAAGTTTTAAGAGTGGGTATTTTCTGTCGCTTTTCCGCAAAACGCACCTTTGTATTGAACGATCGTCATTTACTATGGCGCTACTCAACAGTGATGTCACTGTTGAGTAGCACTTTCTCTCTCTAACTACGAACATTCTAACCGTTGTAGCTTCGTTATTTTTTGAGATATTTGAATAGGATTTCACTAGTCGGCATAGTTTTAATGTCTTCTTTCTATTTAAGTATTTTTTTTTTGAGTCTATATCCCTATTGTAAAAACTAGAGTGTAAAGATATTATTGGACATCTTGATTGCTCCCATATTTTCCTGAGACTCGGCCGACAGGAAGCGCGGGCGATAAATACCGGTCTATAAACGGTGTTCGGTTAAAATTAGACACTAAGACATCACATTATAGGCCTTATTCGGTCCTGTTAAGGGACAATGTTGTGTGCCCAATGACTCGATACGGGAGTTTACCGTCTGATGTTTTAGAATACGCATTTAGCTACTTTAACCTAATATCCTAATCCTAATAATATTATGGCCTGAATGACTTCGAGAAAAGGATGGTACGGCCGTGCCACTTTTGTTTTGCTCGACTTGGCGGGGGCACTGCCGTGCCCCCAGATAAACGTGAAAGTTTGTGTGGATATACTAATAATTCCTATGAAACTTTCCAGGATTGTAGCTTATACATCAAAATTCATCCCCTTAGGGAGTTTATTGGGGGTGGTCATTTTATATGGAGTATTTTTTCCCTTCAAAATAGAAACTGAAAACTTCCCTAAGCATTAAAATGGAAGAAAACAGTTTTCATCGTTTTTCGAAATTCGCCCTTTGAAGGGGTGAAAAAGAGGTTGAAAGTTTGTATGGGTAGCAAAACTTTTTATTAATAAGTAACTTGAAACTTGGTTTATTACCCACGACGGAACGGAGAAGGTATATGCGTTTAGGGTGAGAGATTGTTTGTTTGTGTGTTTGTTTGTTTGTTTGTGTGTGCACACCAATATCTCCAAAACGGCTTGACCGATTTAGATACGGTTTTCTGCAATAGGTTTGTAGTTCAGTCGGGAAGAATTTTAGATAGATTTTACGAGGATAACTCGCCAGGGGGCGCTGCAGTAAACATTTTTCACTTGCTAAAGTGCGTTTAAGCGCGTTTTCTTCGAAAATACTCAGCCAGCGCTTATGATTTCGATACGACTTGAAAAGTACTGCATGCATTTGAAGTCTGAGGATCTGATGATGAAGCAGAAAAACATGGTAGAGTACTAAGCAAAGGTAGATATCCCTACGTTTGTTTTTGGTCTCTTTTGTTTATGTTGTATTAACACATGTTGTACATGACATTCAGAAGGTCTGATGATGAAGTAGAAACCTATCGCAGAGAACTTTACGACGGCATATAGCGTCTTGATCGTGATTGGGTTCTTTAGATTGTGTTTACTGAGCAGCTTCTGTACATGATCTGCTAATGATCTGATGATGGATCAGAACAATATTTGAGGGTATAAAGGTAGATATTTAGTTAGTGAATCGTGTTAAGACTGTTTTGATAGTATTTATTGAGAAGCCTCTGTAGAAGAACATTAGAAGACCTGATGATGAAGCAAAATAGCATCATAGGGAACGATGCGAGGGCACATAGGTGGATTACCGTGTTTCGACTTCTTTAAATATTTTGCGATTAAGTAGTTGGATAGGAGAAGCCTAAAATCAGTGGCCCATGTAACTGAAAATGCCATTTGCTATTGGTACATACATGGTTATTTATTTATCGTATGGCATTTATTTCAAACCATGAGATCTTCGAGAAGACAGTACGGTTGTTAGTTTTTGTTGCACTTTTAGAACCACCCAGGGGTCACGTGTAGGGTAGCGGTGGGTACTTTCCCTACGGACGTGGTGCAACTTCGACCCCCCTTTGTCAAGTGAGTGGGCAACTTGACTGTTAGAAGTTCTCAAGCCGCCCGAAGGCCTCCAACTTGGCTTAACGACTGCTGTCATAGACAACAGCCGGGATCAACGGCATAACGTGCCTTCCAAAGCACGGGAGCGCTCAGTTAGTAACCACTCAAAGCGGTCACCCATCCATCTACTGACCCCGCCCGACATTGCTTAACCTTGCAACCGGTTGCGGCACGCAGGCGCCGCTGGGCCATGAGCGCTCCAGCATATGTGGTAAACATCATGTAAGTGAATTTCATGTATTTTTTTGAGAATAAAGTTCTTTAAACCTCTTGAAAGAGGGGTAAATGTGAATTAGGGAGAAAGTTAGCCACGTGAGGTTGCCCGTCGGGTCTTCGGCCCTTAGGTTGGCTTGTAAGACATTCGGGGCTCGAAAGTATTAAATTAGCTCACCCTTCGGGCCTTCGGCTACTGGGCTCGCATAGCGAGCGCGCTCCAAGTAGAAGCTTCGGGCCTTCGGCCTTACAGGTTACGCCTTCCGACCTCGTATGCCTCGCTCCTTACCTTTGGGATTTAGGCCCTCAAGTTCGCTTGTATGGCACTCTAGCCTTGAAAGTGTTGACTTGGGCTCACCCTTGGGACCTTCAGCCCTCGGGCTCCTATAGTGAATGCGCTCCAATAAGAAGCTACGGGCCTTTGGCCTTACGTGGGATGGCTTCTGTGCTTGACTCGCCTCTCACCTTCGGGCTTTCGGCCCTCAAGTTCCCTTATAAGACACTCGGGGCTAGTAAATGTCGACTTGGGCTCGCCCTTCGGACCTTCCACCCTCAGGCTCGAACAGCGAGCGCGCTTCAAGGAGAAGCTTCGTGCCTTCGGCCCTACGCGATACGCCTTCTGACCTCGTATGCCTTACCCCTCACCATCGGAGCTTCGGCCCTGAGGTTCGATTGTAAGACACTCGAGGATAGAAAGTGGCCACTTGGCACCTATTTTTATAGTTCCTTAGGAAAACCTCAAGCAAAAATCAGGAAGCTTAGGTAGGAAGCTGACTATACAAACGGCGCGTTCGAGGGTTCATAATAGAAAATGCTTTCTCTAAAAAGATTAAAATAAAAACAAAATTAAAAATTTTGAAAATACCCCCGACGGATGTAGCTAATTGAAAAATAATTAAATAATTAATTCGGAAATACCCCGACTGTATAGGAAATAAGTACATAAAGACATCTTTTTTTTCAATACGGTTAATTGGTTAAGAGTCTATTTACAAGCCCAGAAAAATTCGTCGGGGGCTGCCATTGCCATGTCTGTTCCCATTTCCATTAAAATAGTAATATAAGTTATTCGAGATTACTTTAACGAAGGTATAAAATAAACTGCAACACGCTACAACATTCTACGTAATTTCAAGGCAGGCAATGGCAGCCCCCGACGGATTTTTCTGGGCTTGTAAATAAACTCTTAACCAATTAACCGTATTGAAAAAAAAGATGTCTTTATGTGCTTATTTCCTATACAGTCGGGGTATTTCCGAATTAATTATTTAATTATTTTTCAATTAGCTACATCCGTCGGGGGTATTTTCAAAATTTGTAATTTTGTTTTTATAGCCCTAACATTATATTATAAGAAAACCGATTTCAGCGTTTTTGAAAATTCAACCTCTGAAGGGGTGAAAAGGGGGATGAAATTTATTATGGGCAACCTTTTGAAGTGAGAAAGTAACTTCATTCTTGGCGTGTAGACTCTCAATTAAAATTAAAACAAGAAAACGAATTGCAGTCAGCGGTTTTGAAAATTCCCGGGTGTAAAAAGGGGGTTGAATAAAAAAAGTAAGTAATAGATTCAAGGTAAGTGACTAGAAATTTGGGTTGTAGTAATATAAGTACCTATGTTGTCCTATTTATGTCCTATTTAGCACATAAGATGTTCAAGTTGTTTCTTATTGTCTACTGTATTGTAATGCGTGCTAAATAAATACTTTTCTTCTTCTTCTTCTATAGTTAGTAGATACCTACATAGATTAAACACTGGACTATACCCGAGCGAGGACGGGGCGGGTTAGAAATGCGAAAGTATGTCTGTCTGTCTATTACACCCCTTCACACTTAAACCGCTGAACCGATTTCGATCATTTTTATCCCGGAAATCATCCCTTAAGGGGATGGCAGTTTGTATGGAAGAGAAAGCCTAAACGCCTGAAATAAAAGAATAGCAATAACATTGTAACGCAAAGACCGAGTTCTACGCAGACGAAGTCGCGGTCAATCAGAGTTACATCACTCACATTATAAAGTAGTTCCTACGTTTTGAACCGGCTTAGCTCCACCAGTGTTCCAAGAACTTACAAAAAAAATAACAAAAAAATATCATATAGGTACAGTCAAGTGCAAAAATATGTATCGAGTGTATCGTCTCATAAATATGGTACTAAAACCTTAATTCACCGACATAAGAGCTATGGGACATATTTTTGAGCAAGTTGTATGCACCCATATTTTTGCACTTGACTGTACCTATTAGAACCTGCTCACAAAATTTAACGGCTAGATAGCTACCCTGACCGAGTTTCGGTCCCAGAACTGTCAGCTTCACAGGCAGGATCACTATAACAACTAGTCTAAATCGGCGTCAAATACTAAACTAATATTAGTACCTAATATACAGTGAACAATAGGGATGTCGACTCAAAAAAACTGCCTAAATATCGTATGAATGTAATATAACGTGTAACGTGTGTATGTGTATATGTCTCTGTGTGTGTGTGTGTGTGTGTGTGTGTTGTGTTAAAGTAATATCCAGTGGAATAACTCAGTGACCTCAGTGTCAAACTAAATCTTTCTGAGACTTGATGTTGTCCTTTTAAAGTACTCAAATGTGATTTGTTTGCAAGAATTTTCACATGAAATTGTGTACGGAAGTTCACTATACCATTGAACTGAGTGTAGCTTCTTGTTTTTAACCTGACTCTGTGTCTTTATATAGGTCGGTCCCAATTACTGATGTGCCATAGGAAGGATTCAGAAATTTCTCACATTTTTTAGGTATGGGGTTTGAAACTTTCCGAAATATATAATGGAAATTTCTTACATTTCTTTGAAATCTACAATAAATATCCGAGAATTTATCCAGCTTTTTCGAAACTTTCCGCAACTTGCACATCTGCAGTCCCAATAAAGCGATAGGCGTGCGCAGTTGGAGAGTAGCCTGGGGAAAATCCAGGGGAAACCTCCGACACGACCAAGCGGACGGTTTAAACACTCGAATACCTACTATGAATTTGCGCTCCAGTGATATTGTTTGTATAGCTGTTATCTGACATGAACTGCAGTTGATGATGTGATCTGTAAGCATTACGTGCTTGTTATGAAAACATAGTCCGTATTTGGAGCACAGGTGTTATAAGTCCATGTGTGCTGTGTCGTAAAACTGGTTTCGCCGTTGCTAAGTGAACAATATGATTCTTTCTGCTAATCTGCTAAGGCTAAATGCTACAAAATGCAAAGGGGATATCAGTACCTCTAGTATAAGTTTTTTCGAAACAAAACACAAACGAAGACGTTTGCATTTCAAAAAATAGTTACCATCTAGCGACCAGAAGCGCTGCTCGCGTTGCCTTACAAAATGAGTTATGAGACTAAACGCGTTCGTTTGTGCTTTGTTTCGAATAAACTTAATTTTGTATTGTATTGTATTGTATTGTATTAAGCAGTAACGCTGCTAACGCAAAATATTTGTCGAATAAACTTATTCTAGAGGTATAACTATAGGTAAACAAAGCGTCTGGCCAAAACTGTGAAACGTGTCGCTAAACATTGCAAGCGGCAAATCATGTAACAGTTGGGGTGACAACGTTATCAGAGGGTTTAGACCCTGCTGAATAGGTACCTACGGATCTGCCTGCCTCTACTCTTATTAATAAAAATACCACCCGCATCTTTAAACTCACTTAAAATGTCCATACAACTGTTCACCTCCAGGCTGCAGTTCACACTTCTACAACTCAAAACCAAAGTGAACTAAAATGCCATTAGTGTGTACGCTATTCTAGGGCATAGTGGATTAGCAATAAGGGCTATAATTCCTTGTATATTAGTCTTGTGAAGTCCGGTCTAGTCAGGTAAAAATTTCCAGGTAGGTACTTCTTTGTCTCGTTTGTCTTTGTTTAGTAAACGCTTGTATTTAACATTTGTATGACGTTGTAACTTGTTGCGCTCTTTCTCGCTACGTGGATAAATGGTTGCCACACACGGTCGTAGAGTATGCCAGTGTTTAAACCGCCCGCGTGGTCGTGTCGGAGGTTTCCCCAGGATTTTCCCCAGGCCACTCTCCAAACGCGCATACCTACCTATCGCTTTATTGGGCCCGCCCTATAAAGCAATCGTCAGGCTCAAACATAAAGACACATGGTCTAAGAAAACAAGATATGACAATCCGGATCGTGACACAAGTGACGTCACTCGCACTTACGACAGCATACCATCGATAGGCTCAATAGAAAGCTTGTGTGACATTCACACTACTAACCGATGTACCGGAACGTCATACCTGGTGCAGTAAGTATATAATCCCATCACAAACATTACATGTAAAAAGATGCAAGTCTCGCAACACAGTTCTTCTACAACAAAAAAGTAATGATATGTAATGCCAAGTCGGTTATATTTTAGTCAATAGCACCGGAGGGGTGTCCACAGAACAAGATTTCCACCGACTTGCATCGGCATTTTTTTATATATTTAAAATGGCTTGGTCACCAGGTACTCCAGATTTTATAGTTTTCCCTTTATGTGGCCATTAAACCATAACTCTGTACCAAATTTCAGCTCTCTGAGTTTATGGAAGTACTAGTTTTATTTTTATGATTATGAGTGAGTGTCATAAATACGAAACTTTGTTTTCGCTTAACTTCGGAACTAAATGACCTACAGACTTGAAATTTTGGATTTTAAGCATGTGATTATAGCTTACTGGATAACGAAAATTTCTGCGTTCTGGTCTTATCCAGAGGTTCTCAAATAGGGGCCTGAAAATGCGGCGAAATGGTTCCAGTAAAGGATGGTACGGCAGTGTTTGCTTCGCGCTCGACTTGGCGCTATATAATAGAATAAGGGTTTTACACCTCATTCTACTCCTGTAGGTACAGAGGCAGTATATGTTGTACATGTACTATAATACTATCTGAACACCAAAACTGCAATTAATTTACATCCTGGTTTTCACATGTGGCTCTGGCTACTTTTTCTTGGTCTGAATTTGAAGCAACTTGCCCTCTATTAACTGAATATTTCGATTCTGATCCAAACCGTGAATCAAAGTAATAAGTCAAAATGACGAGTTGCCAGTTGTGTCCAAGAGATGAAGATTAAGAAGAAACATTTTGCGCTGGAATTTCGCGTGATTATCTGAGTGAATTAATTAACGGAAAATCTCGATGTAATAAAGTTAAATTTAATGACATCTGGCCGGGAGTAACGGGGACAATATGTCAAGATACGTGTCAATTTATCCGGAAAACGCCGAAACGCGACAGACGAGCGTTTTGGACTCAAGACCAGCCCCTCTAGCACAACATGCATTCCGTCTCTACTCGCGCGCGAGATAAGCTACCTGTCACTTTTTGACAGCATTAATCAGACAGTGACAGGTAGCCTATCTCGCACGCGAGTAGAGACGAGATGCATGTTATGCTAGCCCCCCAGGATATAGCCCAATACGGGAAACCGGAAAATAGCATGTAAAGAACAATAGTAAGGTCATTTATGATTATAAAAGTACATCCGTTAACATAACTATGAGCCCAAATGAGTTCATAACTTTATTGCTCTCATGTTGGTATACTCTGCCTTATGGTCAGTTTGCTTTATGTATAAAACGAGCGGTAGTTAGTGCAGTTTTGGGTATAGGTAACTCGCGTATCTATGTACTATCGAAGCAACTGAATCGTGATCCACCGTGGAACCTTGTCACAGAAAATGTCATAGTGACATCGTACTGCCTGACAAGAAGAATCATTATGACACTTCCTGTGACAAGGTTCCACGGTGGGTCACGATTCAGTTGGTTCGATAGTACCTCCAAAGGGAAAGGCAGAGTACACTCAACCAATTTCATTTCAGGACCACTTCGTATTATATTTGTCACGGTGAAAATCAATATGAAAGCCGCTAGAGATCTCATATTAATGTCACTATGACAATATACGAAGTGGAAAATAAAACGGAGCCTAATTCATTGTATGATCAAAAATAGATTACTTTGTATACCCCCTTAGTGTAAGGCCTGAGTGGACGCTCGGAGCGGAGCGTTCGGCGTCGCGTCCAGCGTTGCGGCCGAGCGTCCATACTATTTGTGCGGCGGCGACTCAGGACATCAGTATGAGTTTCAATTGTTTGACATGCACGCCCCGCTGGACGCAACGCTGGACGCAACGCTCGAGCGTCCACTCAGGTTCTACACTTATTCAATAAACTTATCAAAGCTCTGGAACTAGGGTCAAGGAACCAAAAGATGAACACTTAAGCGAGTAACCCAACTTTAGGATTTTTTTTCGGGGTGTTGTAACCTACTATATACAGGTTTCATTTTTTTATATGAATCGGTATATAATCGAGATTGAATTACAATATTTTAAATCATCCTATTATAATAGAGTATTTTTTTTAAAATAATCTAAGCAAAAGTATGCCAATTTGCCCAGAAGTTGAACAGTGTGCCCTAATTCTGAACACTTTGACACCATTAGATGAACGAACACTTTCGCACCAATTTACTCCATTTATAACGGTGTATGTTAATAAAGATGAATGAAATATTAGTGTAAAATGAGCAAACATATTTATTTATGCATTGTCCGGGCATTTATAAACAAAAAAAAATAATGTGCGAACTTACATAATACTATAAATCAGTGTTTTTCAAAGTGTGGGTCGCGACCCCCAAGGGGGTCGCGGCACTTATCCAGGGGGTTCGCGAGATGCAGCTTAGAGTTCCGTGACTTCATAGAATAGAGAACTTTCTCGTAAAATAATACTCTACAGTTAAAAACAGTTTCCATACTAGTGGCAATTCAATATGATACTACGGTTCTTAATGAACAATGCAGCTAAGTAACTTTCGTGGGCTACTAGAAGTTACGCAATTATTTTTAATTATTATTATTTTTTTTTTTTTTCATTTGGTTGCTATATATTTTTAGGTTTATTTATATCATGCTTTTTAATGAATCAATGCGAATAAGTTCAAACCCGGCTAAGGTACACTATTTTATTACGGAGTCCCGTTGCCTAACCTTCTAGCTTCAAGAACCAGGGGGCCGATTTTTGAGTGTCGAACGCTCGACTTTTCACTCGAGTTCTGTCAAAAAACTATGACGTTTTGACAGAACTCGAGTGAAAAGTCGAGCGTTCGACACTCAAAAATCGGCCCCCTGATCAGATTGGTAACATTAAACAGACCCATTTAAATTGGCTTCGTCACAGTCGCTTCAGTATCTTGATCAAAATATCTCAGCGCTACCCATGAAACTGGTACCTAGTTCTGGATGACCATTCTTGGGCTTCTTCATCAGTTCATCAAATGCTACCTTCTGAATGCAAATGCTCGATTTGTTACTGAAAATACTAAAATCGCTACATATGTTTCCTTTGAATTTTTGATGACAACTTTTTCCACAATTCCTCCTGGAATCCATCACCAGAACTGCCTTCTGTAGCTCTAGTATAAGTTTTTTCGAAACATTAACTAATTCGAACGCGTTTGCGTTTTGTCGCAAAATGTATGAAAGTGGTATGAAAACGTGAACAGCGCCTCTGGTGGTCACTAGTGGAAACTAAAACAGCGAGTATAACATTTGTTGCTAACCGATGAACGCGCGTATTTCAAACTCGGTGAGAGCGTTTTCATACATTTTGAGACAAAACGCAAACGCTTTCGAATTAGTTAATGTTTCGAAAAAACTTATACTAAAGCTACTGGTTATAATTATAACGACATTAACCTGGGAGTATACGCTTTCAAAAAAAGAAAGAATTTTCCAAATCGGTTCATAAACGATCCGTCGTTTGTCGTCAAACGGACTTCAAAAAACAGGGATTCTCAATTCGGATGTATGTTCTTTTTTTGTCTCTTACCTCAGAACCGGAGTTCTGAACCGGAGAACCGGAGTTCTGAGGTAACGGACAAAAGAAGAACATACAACCGAATCCCCGTTTTTTGAAGTCGGTCAAAAACACAAATCATTCGCAGAAATATATATTTTACGATAAGAAATTTCTATGTAAGTAGTTACATTGAATAACGAAATGGACGTCCGTCCGTCGGATCTGTTCATCAGGGGTCAGGGGGTCGCGAAAAAATTCTGGTATCATCAGGTATCATGATATCATTCAGGGCCGCGACACCAAAAAGTTTGAAAAACACTGCTATAAATAATATTTACCGAAATAATACAGTAAACTAGAGAACATGAAAGCTAAGGATGGGTAAAGCTGCAAGGTTTTATACTAATTAGTAACTTTGGAGTAAAGACGTTCATTTTCTAACCACTGCCTAAATCATGAACGACTAAATTATGTTAGTTCAAGTTTTGGACACGATAGCTGTGAAATGAACGAACCAAAATCAACAAAGTGTTCACATATTGGAATAGTAGCCAAAAGTTGAACTAGTTAATTTTATTCGTTCAAGTTCTGGCCTCAGGTTCTATGTTGAACAATGGTATTTTTCATAGTAAAACAAACTCCAAAATAAACGTTTTGTCAATAGAAAGTTGCGTTCAACTTTTGGTTGAAAAATCAACGACAAAGAAACGATTAATTTAAGCTATAGAGGTTCTTATTATCTTTTCAGTAGGAATTTAAATCAAGGTTTGAAAAAACGACACCATGCCCGAAAGTTGAACGCCGTTCAACTATTAGCTCAGATACACAAAATTAGAACCATAACTTGAACAGCAAATATCTCCCAAATTATTAAAAAAGTATATTTTACTAATATACAAAAATGTAAAGGCATTAATCAAGAATCTATTTCACTCAAAACCTTGTAAGTATACGTTGTATTCAATTTTATACGTAATTTAATGCTTAAATTTGAGAGCGCTATCCTTAGTAAGATCTCCATACAAACGGAGTTTTTGGCGCGAGGCCTGGATTCAACAGCGGCTTATAGGCACGTGTGTACGGTTACAGCCTGGGAGTTTAATTACCAGCCTCGACAAAGGATTGCCGCGTTAGAAAAAAAATATTCCGAAAGGGTAAAATATGTCACGATTTTTTATTTCAATTTTTCGGTCGAATGTTCAACTATAATTGGGGTGTGTTCATCTTTTGGTTCCTTGACCCTAAAATATACTGTCTCTTTCTCACAAACAGATTTGTCAAACTGAATAAACTGACAGACAATGACTGACGAATTACACCTATTCTAGCTAAAATAATGTTTGATGAACGTACAGAAATAGATAAAATTTAAGTCCCACGTGTTTACTTATTTGAAATGCAGGGATTCTTCTTTTTGTAATACAGGTAATGGCAGGTATAAAAACTGACCAAAATGCCTCGCTTGTTGTGTAACTCATAATCACAAACGTATAATGGAACTAAGTAATTTTTAAAACTCGCTCAATTAGGTATTATTAGGCATCCACAGCAAAATATTAGCGAATGCGAACATAAACTTACTTCATTAACGAAAAAGGCGTTTAAATTATGTGAGTACATTCGCAGAGGCAATTTAACATTATCAATCAGTTAATGATCATAATTCGCTGTGCAATATTTGATATCATAATCGATCGATTGTGTTATGCACCGCCATCTAGCCGGCTGCGGCCAAACCGGTCCAGTTCAGGCCTCGGCGCATAGATGGCGCCACGGGCCCCAGCTAACACAAAGAACGGGTGATTCAGAAAATAAAACAAAGATTGTATGTGGCAGTAAATATATTCAGAAAATATGAACCGTATCGCCGTTTTGGCGTAATAAAAAAGTGTAGACAAGATAAAGTACAATATATTGTCGATGGAAACTATTTGTTTCCTACTTATAATAGTCAATTATTGCTTTATACAGTCGTATCGAGTATAACGAAGCTAACTATCATAAAACTTAGGGATAAGCTGTTCAGTTCATTCGTACACGATAAACACTTAATTTAGATTTATATTAATTACAATATCACAATGAGACATCCCATAGTCACAGTAAAAGGCACGAGATCAGGCCCCGAGGCATCCAACCTGGTCCAGACATGTCAACACAACCATTCGCTACTCGTCAAGGCCCGCCCGTGCCTCATCTACAATATATACGCTGGCACGCCTCAGTCGGGAACTTAGTATAGCTTGGAGAGAACAAAGCAGTCTGGGAGCATGCCCGGGCACTAATGGAATGTGGAGCGACGTTGCCAGCGCCCGGCCATCTTTAAAACACATTCGGACCGAATGCATCTTAAAGACGCGACACCGCTTACGCTACAACCGAGTCCTTCCCTTCCTCGAATTTCTGGGAGAGCTCAGCCATCAGCTCTTTATAGATTAGAGGGTCTATGTTCTTCCCAAGCTGGTAAAGCACAAACCAGTCTCCGATCTGCAGTTTACGCGCGACGGATTCTACCTGCTCCTGCTGCGCGAGGCGGCTGCGGGCGCGGAGCAGATACAGGCGAACCTTCGGCCCCGCCACCACGACAGCTCGGTAAATCAGCGAGATGCCGCTCAGGATCGACAGGATGATGAACCAGAACCACAGGAACACGTAGATCTTCTCGTTGACGATGTTCAGCGGCAGAACGCACAGCCCGTCGAACTTCTGAACAGTGCCTGACGGACCGTACTTGTGGAATGTGCACTTGGTCATCTTAGGGAACACGCGCGCCATCGGATCGCGCCTCTCCTCCGGCTCCATCTCTGTAAACCTCACCACTTCCCGGCCGTACGTCGTAAACTCGCCGTCCAGGAAGAAATCCATGAAGTATATCTGCCCCACGACGTTGATAAAGTTCAGCACTTCGCAGATAAAGAAGCGGAACGCGTAGAAGTTCTGCGTGTGGAGATTGGCGTGGAAATAGTCGACCAGAAGCTTCTTGCGGTCGCACTTGCTTTCTTCCTCGACGATGGGGCAGTTGAGGTCGAGCACTAGCATCTTTATGCGGCCGCCCTCCCACGTCTTCCATAGGTAACGCGGCACGTAGAACAGTATCGCTTGGAAGAACAGCACGAAACACACCCACTGGTAGTACTTGTGGTATTTAACATCATCTTTGCCCTCGACGTGCGACGCGATCCCCGGATACGCGATGTCGTGGCCGACGGTGCCCGTGAGCCGGTTCGGTATCGTGAACGTCGAGTAGATCCAACAGTACGTGTCCATCACGGAGAGGGGTATTTCGTCGACGATGCAATCAATCGGGTCCCCGATGTACTGTCGCGAAGTCACAAGCAGCGAGAACGCGATGAGAATGATCACGGTGGCTTTGTAGTGGAGTCTGAAGACATTGTTGTCGATGCACACTGAGTCGAGCTTCAGAAGGCCCTTGACTGAGCCGAATACGTCGAACATGGCGTCGGTGCCGCGGGCGCGCGGCGCGTCGTTATGATCGCGGGGAACAGGCGCGCGTCTCGGGCGCGCGTCGGACGGGTAATGGCGGCGCGGCGGTGCAGTTGAGCGCGGGGGGCCGGGGCGCGCGGCGGCGCGGGGCGCGGAGAAGGCGGCGGGGCGCGCGACGGGCCCAGCCACGAGAACAAAATGACCCCAATATACAGATAGGCGCGTCATCAAGCATCTTGCAGTTCAAATGTTCAATTCACTTACGCAACGCAGCCCTGTAATTAAGGACTTGTAAACAAAGTTGTTGAAAGGAAGATGGCGCCACGTGGGTCGGACTAAATAAAAATGTCCTTTGCAAGCCAAATGGATGGAATTCTAAGCTTACGGCTTTGTAACTAACATGTGTGTGGTATGCATTCACACAGGCATAGTCCCTCGATGTAGCTGTGGACTGGTCTGTATTGAACTTACCCATACTTGTTCAATTCTCAGAGAAAGACAAATTAAAGTTACGAGTAAGTTAAAGGTGACTTTAAACAGTTTGAGTCTTTGTTTTCTTTTACACCCACGATGTATTTGTGAAGGCATCATTTTTGCTTTATATAACGCTGTTATGCTAGTCTTGCACAAATCTGTCAAATTTTCAAAGATTTATAAATTAATTTCCAAGGGATGAATGCCGCTTTTTCTTCAAATTAAATATTATATTTACTTGTATAATATAGGATATCGGAAAGTAAATGAAAATGCTAATTAATCCAAGAGTTTTACGCTATAAGTCGGTAACATTTGGTCAAAGGGATCTTTATAAAAACCTGGCCTTTAACCTTACTCTAATTTATGGTGGAGGTGCTGGGTCTTGGACAAGAAATGTCAGAATATTAACAAAGCAACATGAAGTTATCGCACAAACAAGAAAAGTAACCGATATAGTGAAAAAATAAAAGAATAGTTAACATTAGGAACTAGTTACTGTTAATCATTGTGTAATAATACCAAAGATAATTTTAACTTAATCAATACGTTGGTATGGTATTTAAAAACTGTAAGGTTTGGAATGTGTACAAAATATTAAATTAAGCTGCGCTGAAATAAACAGGTATTATTGTTATAAAAAGACGTACACGTTATTGATTGGTAAAGTTCTGCCGTTTAATTATTTTTGTTCCTATAAAATAATATTTTATAAAAAATATTTTTTTGCAATTCTGAACAAGAATACCAGATGCTATTTAAGAATATATACCTATATGTGTTTTAATTATTTTTATTCAATAATGACAAAAAAACATCGGGAAATAAATAAAAATCAGTCCTAGATAAAAAAATAAATTAGCATTCCTAATACTTCGTTATTGGTAAACGGGCGAATTAATCGCATACCGTTGAAACTTTTCAATCATTTTGGGATTTTCCCGACGTTTCGAATGTGTCACTTATAATGTGTACCAATATCAATGTGTGAAAAGAAAATCGTGCAAGTTTCAATGAATATTTTCCTAATACTTTCCTATTTTGTTACCAATTCATTTAGTTTTAATATTTAATTTATTTGTTTGTAAATACAAACTTTTACAGAAATTCTTTAAAGACCTTTACTTAATGTGTGACTAAAATGGCGTCTATTCAAATCTCCAAAGTTTTAAGTCCTAAAATCTCATTCAAGTTTAACCTACATTGCGGGGTTAGATAGATCGATTGAATTCGTTTCACCTTAGTTACACGCGATGTACCTCTAATTGAGCTTGCGTGCTGTTTTTTACCCCCGACGCAAAAAGAGAGGGGTGTTATAAGATTAACATGTCTGTCAGTATATCTGTGTATCAGTCTGTGGTATCGTAGCGCCCAAACGGATGAACCGATTTCCGTTTAGTTTTTTTTGTGTCATAGATAATTTTATCCCGAGTGTTCTTAGCCATGTTTCATGAAAATCTGTTCAGCCGTTTGAAGATCATCAGCTCTTTTCTAATTGATGAGGGGATCTGACTAACTTTTTTATGTCCGATCGATTCGAAATTTGGTGCCGTGTTACTTCAATGATATTGAAAGTATATGATAAGGTTACCATGACCTGATCAGCCGTTTTCAAATTATTAATTAAAGGAAAAATTGAACTTTTCATAATTATTGATGATAGGTACCAATAAAGCGATTTTAAAGGATTAGGATTTATTTATTTATTTATCGTATGGCAATTATTTCGAACCGTGAGATCTTAGAGAAGACAGTACTGTTGCCAGTTTTTGTTTCACTTTTGGCACCACCGCAATACATGACAGACAAGTCGAATGGCTTCCCGGACCCGCTTCGATCCATCCCGAAACTTAGTCAGAATGATTCGTAAGAATTGATATCGTCATATCAGTTTGAGATATAGTGCCGGAATTATCATCAGTTTGCTATCTTTTTTTCTGAATAAACCGACCGCCCTTAGTCAACTCTTTTAGAAAATAGTTGTACAAAACAAAGTTTAATACGCACTAAATAAATATACCTACTTCCCGTTTTTAGGACTCCGTAGTAAACAAGGAACCCTTATAGTTTCGCCATGTCCGTCCGTCCGCCCGTCTGTCCCCCGCTTTACTCAGTAACCGCTATAGTGAGTTTAAAGAGGCAAACATTCTTACTGTAGCATGCCAATACATTTTTGAAAATATTATGTATGTACGGAAAAATTTACATGAATTCAAGCTTAACAGTGATATCCACGACTACAACACTAGAAGTAAACACAAGATTGTAGTGAAGGCCAGTCGTCTCCGAAAGGTTAGCACGTCGTTTGTGGGGAACTGTATACGATTTTATAACAAAATACCTATCGAAACAGTTAACTTGCCAAACACTAAATTTAAGTCTTATGTTAAACGTTATTTGCTAAACCAAGCGTATTATACTGTCAACGATTTCTTAAATGACAAAAATGCTTTTAAGCCAGTTGTAGTTTAATATTGTTAGATTTAATACACCTATGTTTATCTTAGCGTAAATCCTTGTACTCGTATACTAGTTGCGTTACGTTCTATTTAACATGATGCTGTTTCTCGCCGAAAAGTCGCTTTAATCTTTGCTATCATCAATGTCCGCCAGCTTGAATGTCATGCTCGCTTAAAGGACTTTGCTTACGGTGGCGTCGTTGATCGGGTCGCCACCTTCCCTAACAGATGGTCGAGGGAGACGATGGCTGAGATACGCGTCATACTCGTGATCGGGTGCTGTTTGTGGAGTCCGGTCGTTCATGCTTGCAAGGACATAGTAACTACTTTAATACTAGTGTCTTCTCTTGGAGATTGACGAGAGACATCACCCTGTTATGGATTAGTTTTTGTTGACATTGACTCTGAGAGAGACCTCTATATTAAATTGTTTTTTTTTTCCTTTTATATTTAAAACTTATTATTTTTATTTTGACGCTTTGAGACCATGTACATCCCAAAGCACGTTAGAATAGTCATTATTAAGAATATTTTGACGCTCAGAGACCATTTACATCTTTGAGATATTATATTAAATTTTGTTATTCAGACTGAGACCTTATACATCTCTCAATTTTACTATTATTGTAATGTTTGTAATAGATAATTAATATTTTGACATGGAAAATGTATTAAATTCTTATTGATATATTTCTTAAATTGTAAATTAATATTTTCTCATGAAAAATCTATCATATGCTTATATTGTAAGACTTTTTTAAAATTGTACATTAACATTATGACATGTGAAAGTGCCCTTGTGGCCTGTTTGCAGAATAAGTGTTTGAATTCTGAATTTTGAATTCTATGTGTCTTAGATTTCTTGATCTTAAGTAGGTTAAGTATTATCATTGTAATAAGCATATTTTTGTGAGAAAATGGCTGACTGTCGAGTTTCTTTCGGCGTTTCTTCTCGGCAGTGGCCTCTGTGAAACGCTAGTAGGGTTTGACTTGTAAAAGTGCCATTGCGGCCTACTTACAGAATAAAGTTCATTTATTTCATTTATTTCATTTAGTGCTAGGAAGCTGTAATTTGGCATAAAAAAAAAGTTTGTCAAAAATGACCTTTTTCTCGCACCCTGTATGTTTTTTCCAAAATCTGAAAACGCCATTTTTCATTAATTCAAAATCAAAGGAAGGTCTTCTAAAACCATTTTCACGTAGCAGCACGGGATCTGGTAGCTGCCCTCACTGACCCAAAAAGAAAATCCACCCTGTATAGCAAGTGTGGTCTAAAAAGTGTAAAATGACCTCCTCTTAAAGGACTTGTAGGTACCTACCAAACACCCTGATAATACATATTACATATTATGCTTTGTCATTGTGTTATTGAGTACGTGCGGAATGAGTTACATTATTTTTGAGTAACATCACCTTACGTCAACATCTCAGAATTCCAGGACCACAGGCGCAAGTAAGTAATGTATTTACCTCCTATTTAATGCAACAAAATGATTCAACTCTCGCCATTAGAGGAGGAAAAAGTAATTGCAAATGGGGGATTTTTCAAGTCGAATAAATCGCATTAAATTATTCGGTGCACTATTTTTTTTTGAACCAGCGTGTGACTTAAGCTTAAGCCACACACAGAGCGGGCGGGCGTGAGCGGTGCGGGAGGCGAGCGGGCGTGAGCGGCGCGGGAGCGGGCGGGCGTTTTCACACTGCAGTGCATTGACGCGCCCGCCCGCTCCCGTGCCGCTCACGCCCGCTCCCGCGCCGCTCACGCCCGCGCGGCTTCCGCCCGCTCACGCGCCGCTCACGCCCGCGCGCCTACCGCCCGCTCACGCCCGCCCGCTCTGTGTGTGGCTTAAGCTTTATAAGCCGGGCCCAATAAAGCAATAGGAGTGCGCGGTTAGAGTGTCCTGGGGAAAATCAAGGGGAAACCTGCGACACGACCACGGGGGTAGTCTAAACACTGGAATACTCTAAGTGCCAGTCGCACCAACGTACGAACCCAGACCGGTCATCGTCAAATATGGCGCCGGCAGCTGTCATCCCATACAAACTTGTCAAACTTCCCATACAATCAGATTTGACGAACACCGCTTACGATTACAGACGGTTTGGTGCAACGTGCAACCCAGCCTAAGTACCTAAAATTTTTGACGACCGCTTTAGCTTAGTTGGTAGTGACCCTGCCTACGAAGCTGGAGGTCCCGGGTTCGAATCCCGGCCGGGGCATTTATTTGTGTGATGAGCACGAATATTTGTTCTTGGGTCTTGGATGTTTTCTATGTATTTAAGTATTTATCTATCTATATAAGTATGTATATCGTCGCTTCGTACCCATAGTACAAGCTTTGCTTAGTTTGGAACTAGGTTGATTTGTGTAAGATTGTCCACAAATATGTATGTACACAAGATAAGAAAAAAAAAACAACAACAATATTTATTTATTATTTATTTATATTTATAGTTTGCGTTCCAGTGAGATTGGTTGAGCGGTATTAGGGTTTCTGGTTTCTCGCCTCATTTTTTTTCTCGACTTTCGAGAACTCTCGACTCCAATTTCTCGAGTTGTCTCGACTCTCGAGTCGTTGGTAAGAAATTGTAAATTATTGTTGATAATACAATGAAAAACACAAACATACTGTCACGCAGGCATTTCAGATGAAAGCTATCTAATACGTGAATGTGCTTGTGGTAGAGGCACCACGTTTCGGAGGCATACAAAAGATTAGGCACAACTATTGCCATGTACACAGAGACCTTGGTTTGGAGCTTTATGTCGTGTGACCGGAACACCTTGACTCGAAGTTTTCCAAAAGGCAGCAGCTGCCGCCCCGATTCTGCTGTTAACTTTATCATCAAGGTGGCACTTAGATGTTACAGTACTCCCCAGATACCTAAATCTGTCCACTTGTTTAAGAGAGTCACCACCAAGTTTCATGTCAACGGGCACTAGTGTATCCAAACCCATAACTTCGGTTTCTTTAACACTAATTATCAGGCCAAAACGTTGACATGACTCGGTGAATCTCGTCATTAGAGCTTGCAGACTGTCCGGGGAGTCCGCCACAAAACAAAGGACATCTGCGTACATTATCTCCGTGACAGTGGCATGAGAGACCTTCGTGCGAGCCTTCAGTCGTGCTAAATTAAAGATACCGTCATTGGTACGATAACGAATACGGATGCCATGAGCCAAAGAGTGTATGGAATCTGACTGAACTGTAAAGTAAAGAGCGAAGAGGGTTGGTGCTAGTAGGCATCCTTGTTTGACGCCACAGCTAACACCGAAATATTCAGACTGCTCGTTCTTGCTTGACATTGACTGACTAACTCGTTTGATGCGGCGGCGGCGGCGAGTTACAAAGCGTGCGAGTGAGGAGCTGAGGAGTCCGCTGCACGTGTTTATAGTGCGCGGGCGGCGTTATCATTGATAAAAGCGGCAATTTGCGAGCCTGACTTTAGCCCTTATTTCGTGTTCACCGGAACTCGAGAGTCTCGAGAGTCGGCTATTTTTTTCTCGTCTCGAATGGAGGCGAAACTCTCGAGTTGTCTCGAGTTCGAGAAGTCTCGAGCAGAAACCCTAAGCGGTATGTAGCTTTAAAAGTGGCACTACACTGCTACGCTCCACTATTCGAGCCTAAACTAAACAGCATGTGTGCATTTGACACCGCCGCGTAACGGTTATGGTAATGACATACCTAAGCAGAACCTGTATTGGTCTGTGTACAGTCGAATATAAATATGTATATTTTGGATCTTATTTTAATGGGATAAGATGAAAAAATTATACACATTTATGGCCGTGTATAAATTTTTCACCGTACACGTGCAACCAATTTGATTTCTGGTCCACTACTCCACTTCGTACCTTTTCACAGGGAAATACTATGAAAACCGCTAGAGTTCTCACTTTTATGTCACTGTGACAAGGTACGAAGTGGCACAGAAATGAAATTGGTTGACTGTACAGTGAGTGTCTTGACCCCTGAGCGAATACGTGAACGGAGCAAACTCATCGCAACGGACCATTCGTGGTTGGAGGTTTTTCCTGGACTTTACCCAGACCACTGTTTAATTCATCGGCGATCGCTTTATTGGGCCTTTATTTAATTAATTAATTTAATCATTTAATTATTTCAGGCATCTGTGGCCCATAATACAAATACCTTAAAGACTAGGTCTAGGTATATTATAACAAATATACAAAATTTCAGCCGCCCGAGCTTCAGCCGCCTTTTGTAGAAATAAAGAACATGTGATGTTATGTTGATCTTTCTTATAGTAGATTGTTTGACAAGGGTCTAAAGTAAGCCATATTACCACGAGATGGTTATTTTCCCGAACGTAGAGAGGGAAAATTGTTCGAGTGGTAATAAGGCTTTTAGGCCCGAGTTATACACTCTACTTTTCACTTCGATTGCGAGAAAACACATAAACACAAATTATCCATCTTAAATGAATAATTTAACTCTTGGCGGGTGTATGTTTAATTTGACAGCATGTTTTTTTTTTCTAAGGCCAGCACCATATGCCTCGCTATGCGTGTTTGCTTGGCGTATTCGCCTCCCTTTCTTTTGCTATATCAAAGAAAGAGATGCATCATGCGCTTTTTTTTTCTTTTAAGAGGAGTAATTGCTTTGACCATAGACATCGCTTAATCTTTAAAGAACTGAAAAACGTCTTTCCTGATTGGTCGATTTTAGTACAGCTGTGTTCTGGTTGGTTGATATTTTTACCAAATATGTTTTAATCTGTCAAATTACTTTTCTGTGATTGGTGGATTTAATCGGTGAAGTATTTTGATTGGTCAAATTAAAATGTTTTGTAAATCATAAATATGTATACATATTTTCCCTAGGGCTTAAAGGTACTACTTGAGCCTCTCTTCACAAGTCTAATATGACACACTTTTCGAGCATGAGAAGTGAAAAATATTTTTTTACGAGCCAGACGATTCCTACGTGCGTCACATATATTGTGCATAATATACTAAAATTACAAATAAATGTATATGAAATCAATTGTATTATATATATTGCCATACAAAAAATATATACGAGCGCGTTGCCGAAACTGTCAATTTGAGGATTACTTAGGGGTGAAACCTGTCTTAACGCGAGTTGAAACTGTTAAAAGTATTAATAATAAGTCGCTACCTGGCATTTCCGGCAAGGTGACTAATACGGGTAAAAAACTACAGAATGATTCATGATGGCTCCTCACCCAACGGTCGACCATGCATGGTCTCTAAGGAAACAAGAACCAAGAGAAGGCCTGACAATCCCGATCGTGACACTAGTGACGTCATTGTCGACGAGTCGACGACACACTCACGACCGCATGCCATTGATTGACTCGAAAGCCGCTTAGTGTCCACTGATCAATATATAGTGCGTTTGAAACTCATCAACGACGACGCGCCCCTACTGGGACTGCGAACATGCAGCTATTCCTATACGACGCCAATTTATATGGCAATTATGTGCCATTTAGAGTAGGTAAATACAAGTTACTTAAAAAAAAACCCAGACACAAAACGTATCTAGCTAAGAACCATATTCGTTATCAGAGCTCCCGAGAATGTACTGTGTTATGGTTATGGACTCCTTTTTCCGCACTTAGGCTGGGTTGCACCAAACCGTCTGTAATCGTTAGCGGTATTCGTCAAATCTGATTGTATGGAAAGTTTGAAAAGTTTCTATGGGATGACAGCTGCCAGCGCCATATTTGACGATGAACGGCCTGTGTTCGTACGTTGGTGCAACTGGCACTTAGTCCGTATACGTCGGACCATAGTGCGTAGTTTTTTCGCTAGCTAGGGGTCTAGCCAGCCTACCTCCGACCAGAAGCGCAAGATCCTCCTGGTGTCACCACAGGCTTCGCGGAGTGACCTCGGTGCGTTGGGGATTTGAGTCCGTTGTGCAACTACACCTTCGCATTCCAGGATGACGTGGGTGGCCGTTTCATCGGCCGACAGGCATTCCCTGCATAGGGGGCTGTCGGTCGTGCCTAGAACATATAAATGTTTGTTGAGCGGGCAATGTCCAGTGATGATGCCTACGATTATTCGTAGTGACTAGCGATGAAAATGGCGAAAGATTCATGTTGTTTCTTTCGAAACTTTGTATCTTTCCTATAAATCACATGTAACTTTCGAAAAAAACAAAACTGACGTTTTTCTGACAAATACAATCATGTACACGTATAATACCTGTTTTATACTGTGTATTTTACGTATTTTACATGTTCATTTAATTGTCATGCCTTTGACGCAAAATTGACTTCACGTCACATAGACCATAGATTAACGATTCCAATTTATAGTTATTTCGTCATAATTGATCATTTCAACCTCGTTAGTTAACTGATATCGAGATGTAATCTGAGCGGAATAAAAAGTCACCTGTTTGTATGAGAGTCAATACATTCCGAGTTTTTTTTTTAAATTCATAATATAATATAATAATGCGAAAACTACAATGTATTTTAAACGTAAAAAACCTATACTTGCGAAAGATCCAATCGAAGATTCGCAAGGAAAGATACTGTATTTTATTGAAAAATACAGGGCATTTTGAAAGATACATGTATCTTTCATGTAATTTTCATCGCTAGTAGTGACGCTCTGTTCAGGGAGAGCAGTCGTCTGGTGAATCGTGCATCCGGGTGTTGAGAGCGAGGCACCTAAATTTGTCCCTTCTGCTGTCAACACAGTGAATCCTCAAATTTTATAAAGGGTCAGCAACGTGCTCGTGACTGCTTTGGAGTAGCGGGCGTCAATATGCTGCGGTGTCCACTTAACATCAGGTGGACCTGATTATGATCTGATTATGATGATCTTATAAATAATATGACGTTTAACAATTAAATGTGGCGAACCGCAAAAGCCGATTATTATTATTTATTATCCTTATGTTGTAATTAGCTGGTTATAATAAATTGTAATATTAATTATCGTTCAATTATAATAATTACTGCTCATACTATTATAATTAACATGTAATTAATATGATTGAAATATTTTCGTATCCATTGTTATTAATAAATTTCATTTTCATACATTACGAGTATTTTTTATGAATGGTTTGAGATTTTGCAAGTACATACCTATTTAATATAATTTTTGAAATGAAGGATGGTTAGGCCAAGGCTTTCATGAAACCTTCATCATAAATTTAAGATAACTTTTAGACTCTTGTCGGTGTAGCTCTCTCCATCTGACTCTATCTAGAGCCGCTTCCTTGACCTCCTTATACGACTCGACTGTTAATTTACTTATCTTTTATTTGCTTTATGTAGCTTATGCTCGGTATACTTAGTCGGTATTCCATTTCACCACTTTTCTTTCAATTTTGCCTTCTATGATGTTCTTTATAAAAGCGTTGTGTCGTATAAGGCGACTTCCTGACTTGGCGGGGCGGTATCGATATGTGACATTTTCTTCTTTGACGTAAACTAACTGACGTCGCAAAGATTCTCACTTGACGGAATACTGTCAGTATTACATTTGCGCAGTACTAATATCAAGCGCAGAAGCGGACCAGCACTGCCTTCGCATCGTCCCGCTTCCGCGCATCCCGCGCCAGTCAGGAAGCACTCATTTAAATGTAGGGGCGCAGTAAAAAGTAGTACTGAGTCGACTGACAGTTGACACTGACATTTGACAGTTTTCTCATATCGTACCGCCTCCGCACCGACAAATCAGGAAGTCGCCTAAGATGACCAATAATTTTCCCTCTTCTATTTTCTATGACTTTAAGCAGTCTCCTTTTCTCTTCCACTCTCTTCAGCACTTCTCCGTTTGTATTTTTGCACGAAAGCGTAAAAAGCTTAAATTTATTAAACATTTTGTTGAGAGATGATTCAGATGATTGAGCTACCTTCGTACCTTATGGCGATAGATACACGACTTTCCTTGAAATCGCGTCCGAATGACAAATAATCACGAAAATTGACAGTTTTATCACGGTATCATGCGTCGGCCATCTGATCGTCAACTAGACATGAAATAATTTAAGTTTGCAGAGTTACATCCAAGCAATTAATTCAAACCGCTATTTTAAATAAATTAGCTTAGTATAATAATAAGCCTACGGCATATTCTTCGCGTCTTTTGGGCAAAAGAGATGACAAATTCGAAGCTGCGGAGAACCACAAAGCAGACACCCATACAAAAAGAGATTCTGCTACGGACATAGCACTGGATTGGTCATATCCTTCGTAAACCGGAATCCCACTTGTCCAAGAAGGCTCTGAATTGGCAGGTACCCGGCAAGAGGAAAAAACGTCGTCCCAGAACAACTTGGCGGCGTTTCGTGGATTCGTGGGGAAGAGTAACCCAAATTGTCCATGACTGAAGCAAATGTAGAGAGTTGATTTGAGCCCTACATCCCAGCAGAGCGTAATAGGATAAAGGAGTAATTAACTAATTAGTATCACAAACCTTTTCTTTCCCTTACTATACTTTACAATATTACTGTCCAGTACAGGACTATTGCAGCCTAATGTTTGATTTGACACGTATTTCTGGGAACTTCACTCAAAGTCGACAAATTTCAAATTAAAAACCGATTTGCTTAAAATTCTATACTACACAATAAAAGCAAGTGCCCTTTAATTAGTTTGTTGAATTAGCTTTACATTTACTCTAATTTCGATTAAACCATTTTAATATTCGTAAATTTTCTTTACTCATAATAATAACAATGGAAATCCTTCTAAGAGTCCTATGTCCCTGATGAGGGATAACAGGATATCATCATCATCATCATAATAATATTTATGAGCGTGATTTTATTATAGGAATACAAGATTCGCGTGCAAATTTTATCTTTCCCATATCTTATCGCCTCAAGGGACGGAAACTCGTGTCGTTATTTTATCAATGAATTGGAAAAATAGGGAAACATACATAATGACTTGAGATTTTTTCCTTATAACGTAATACCTAATTATTAAACACTTCACGAGAACGAGATTGCTATGACTAATGGCTTTATGAGATTGTTGGAGAGCGGCCTGGGGAAAATCTAGGGGAAGCCTCCGAAACGACCAAATGGGGGGGGGGGGGGGGGGGGTTAAACACTGGAATACTCTAAGAGTTTGCGCTCCCGTGAGATTGAATTGAGCGGTTTAAGGGGAGGTATCCCCAACGCAAATGTCCCGCTCTAACACGCGTGATTAACCATCCCGCTCTCTACGCAAGCTCTGCGCGCAGTTTTGTAAATATTTAGCTATAGTGATTAAGCTAATCATTTTATCAAAGCAAACCCTGCGAATTTGTCTATAACTATTTACGATCTTTAATTAAGTACAAAAATTAAATGTTAAATATCAGTAATATAGCCGTAGTATTGAAAATACATTCCAAAAAGGGGTAACTTCGCGATTTTTTTCTATCGAGTGAAATTCATGAGGTCATGTAACTGACTGCGATTTTGACTAGACAAGATCCTTATGTAACACATATATTTTTTTTAGATGTTAAGACACTATATTCTATGTCTCAGATGGTTTTTAAAAACTCAAAAGTGGTAATACACGGCCTTAACCGAATCTGAGGTGTCAGTGGAATTGAGCTACTGGCAGTTTTTTCGGTGGTTTAATAAATCTAGCCTAGTTGGGCAGAGTTCAGCAAGAAACTCAGCTAGGCCAGACCTGGGTCGGACTGAGTCTACCGGGACCAAAAGGGACTATATGTGACCATAATATACGATGCTCATGTTAGTCCAGTGGTCCTACTTAGTACGGAATTGTTGAAAAATATGGTACTTATCTATGAGAGCGATCTGAAAATTTCATTTAACAAAATGAGGAAAAATTGAGGCTGCATTATATGTACCTATTACGATTGTGAATAAATTATCTGGGTTACTTCGCTCTTTAGGAATCTATCGTCTGTAGATAATGAGGTTTAACTTGTTTCAGTGTTATCCAATTTGAGACCACTAGTCACAAAATAAGGGACTAACATATGCAAATTAGGCGACTCTTCCTCCTCTCCTCTCTCTTAGGGTCGATATGTGACATTTTCTTCTTTGACGTAAACTTACTAACGTAGCAAAGATTCCCACTTGACGGAATACTGTCAGTATTACATTTGCGCAGTAGTAATATCACGCGCAGAAGCGGACCAGTATTGCCTTCGCATCGCCCCGCTACCACTCATCCCGCGCCAGTCAGGAAGCACTCATTTAAATGTAAGGGCACAGTAACTGAGTTGACTGACAGTTGACACTGACATTTGACAGTTTTCTCATATCGTACCGCCTCCGCACCGACAAATCAGGAAGTCGCCTTAATCACAATGCATAACAGTATTAAAAGTAGGTAGACATTATTTTCCCTAGTAGGCTAGTTGATAGTAGGTACATAACTCATATAATTGCATTTACGTCTATCGTATATGTAAATACCGCTTTTCTGATTCACAGCATGAATGAAATAATCCGCACAGTATGAATGGGCATTCTTAGTCAATTTACCTATGTAGGTATTAAGTGGGAGGAAAATGCAATTTTCTAAACTTACAGACGAAACGTGCGTTTTCTCACGTAGTTTAATTGGGGTGGTAAACTCCGGTGTATGCGAAATGCGGTTTATGTGCTTTTTTTTTATTAAAAATGGGATCGCTCTTGGCCAGCATCTAGCCAGGGGGCAAAGATGAGGCCGACGATGAAGCGAGCTCACCCAGAAGATGCCTATTCACTCGTGCCTTAAAAAGGTCTAGGTTATATGAGCTCGGAAACACAAACGCCGGCAGAGAATTCCAAACCTTAGAAGTACGCATTATAAAAGATGATGCAAAGCGCTTGGTTCGAATAAGAGGAATTTCGACCAAGTACGAGTAAGGATGGTATCCAGCCGTACGTCTGGATGTCCGATGGAAGAAGGGGGAAGGCGGTATGAGACACACACTCTCTTCAAACTCTCCGAAGTACAATTTGTAGAAGACGCACAGACATGCTACTTTGCGTCTATGCGCTAGGCTCTGTAGCTTGTTTCCTACTACCTGACCGTCGCCAATGAGCCTCCTGGCTCTGCCTGGCTTTGTCAGTCAGGTTATATACTGATTGTGGTCCGTACTTGGTCTTAAATAATAATTTCCAAAATTAGATGTTTTTGATTTGCAGAGGGCAATGGCACCATGGCAACATGTTCGAACATGTTGTCATGGTGCAATAGTCGACTACTTACTTGGACTTGGACACTTTAAACTTACAAGCACCATAAAATGAATTTGTGAATTATTTCTGTCTGTTTTGAATAAGTGTTTTTTTTATATATAAAATAGTCTTAAAATAATAAGTAAGATAAAGATAAAGATCATTTAACATAATTGCAATTAACAGAATATACCAGGGGTCTCCGCACTAGGCTACGCCTGTATCGCGGGGAACCAGTTACAATATAAGTATCAGAATTGGTTACAATTACAAGTCTAACATTTGGCAAGAAACTACAAACTAAAGCTAATGCAAAACATAATAGTGAAACATAACTAAAACTAAAGTATTTTATCTAAAAGGTCATCTGTCTCGGCATAATTCTTTGAGTGCAACAGCTGATAAAGTAACTTTTTCACTTCCTTCTGTGTGCAGTCCCTAAGGTTACACAGTTTGATTATACAATTATATGTGGATGCCCTGATGCGTTCCCCAAAACGTTTACCAAAAGCAGAACGTACTTTTGGATTAGGTAAATTAAAAACGCGTTTTTGTGATATTTATGTCATAGTTCTTAAGTGATTTTGAAGATTTGTGCGTGTAAGCAGATTTTGGGTATAAAAAGTTGACGAACGGACAAAACGTTAGCCTGGGCCAATAGATCAGCTGTAGGGAAACGGAAAGGTTTTTTGAGCATTACTTTCAACACTGAGCGCTGCGCTCTTTCAATTTCCAGCATGGCTGTCTTTGCTGCACTGCCCCACACCGCAATACAGTAACAGAGAACAGACTGGCACAGCGCTACGTAGACAAGTTTTAGAAGAGGTTCATTCATCATTAAAGATATAAATAGATTTTCTAATTCTACCAGACAATTTGTGAATGTGATGTTTAAAGTTTAAGTTTTCATCTACAAAAAGACCAAGATTTTTTATAACGACAGCGCGCTGGATTTTTTCGCAGTTACACGGATTATCCGGGAAAGCAGTACACGAATGGATTCTAATGGTGGGTTCGAAAGATGGTTTTGACAAGGCAGTTTTATGAAAGCATAAAAATTTAGTTTTGGCACTGTTAAGGGTAAGAAGGTTGCCACGAAACCAGTCTGACGCCATTTGCATGCCTCTTTCAGAGACAGTAGCTACATTCTCCCAACTAATCACATAGTATCTTTCCGTTCCAAGCGATCCCGTAATTGTTAATTATTGTTATCTGTACAAACACTACATCGACCTTACTGCTTTACGATGAGGTCTATATTGTTTCACTGGGCCTTGAGCCCTTGACCTCTTTGATACCTACCTCTGATAACGGTCAAGAACTATATTACTTCAAACATATACTGTCAACAATTATGCACCTTATATGCCGTGGTATTAAGGTGAATTTAGGTACACTCGTACTTCTGATTGTACGCCACTTATATTTGTATCTTTATTTACAAAAATATCTGCACAGTGTGGTGTCGAAACGTGGCAAGTGTGTACATCATTATTAACTTGAACAGTCAGAACTTCTCCAAACGGTAAAGTGTCAGTTTTTTTTTCAAATTTGGTTTTGTCGAACACATACAGAAAGATAGGTGTTGGTTGGAAACATTAAGCGTTTGGGGAGTTCAGACCAGTTCCCCAAGGGACTGGCTTACTCTGAAGAAACGGACCACCCGTCGGTATCATGTAGTGTGGTATGTACCAGACAAAGTGGCCAATAAATAATGAATAGTTTTGTCATCCACAACGACGCGCCCCTCCACAGTTAATCTCATACTGATCTATGCATGTCTATGCGCAATTGTACGGAGTGGGCTGTGGAGGGGCGTACATTCGTGGATGACACGCACTATACTTACCGAACTATTTGGCCACTTTGGCTGCTACATCAGAGAAAGTTGTAAGGGTCGCCGTTGTCGGACACGTCAAGGAGGACTTTATATAGTATGGGACACTGACTGTACCCTTTAAAATAAATGGTAGGTATTTAATCAGCCTCGCCTTGTTTTATACATTTACGACATTAATCAAAAGGCGTGGCTATCAACGTACAAAGCAGTTATCTTTTATCATAATCCAGATAAACTGAATTTTGGTCGAGATCGTCGGAGATAACGGTTGAAAACTTTATGACAGAAATGATATTTACAAGATTATGTTAGAAATGGCTTGATGTTTCTCCCGTCCAATAAAAATTCAATTAAATACACTTTAACATTTGTGAAGTCTCTTGAGAAGAACATTGCTTAATTTTGTATTTAAGGCTTGGTCACATAGCGGTGGTGGAGATTTTTCTGCCCCCCTTCCTAGGGATGACAGGTCCTGAGCTGGGCGCATCGAAAGCTGTTGCGAGTCGCGTCACCGCTACGGCGGGATGGGCTTCTGGCCGTCATTTGGGGGACGGCGTCTGCTGCTGATGTGGGTCACACCACACAGAATTGCGCGACGTCCGCGCGACGCGACCGCTGCGCGCCGGAACGTATGCTAACAGAGGGGCTACCGCGAACCACAAACGAAGTATCTCCCTCTCTGTTGCTCCAATATGCAAGTGCGACAGAGAGGCAGTTATTTCGTTTTAGGTTCGCGGTAGGCCCTCAGGTTAGCGACGCCACACAGGCTGCGCGACGCGAGCGGGACGGTTTCATACATTTTGGCGCGCAGCGCAGTGCAGCCGTCCCGAAACGCTTGCGTCGCGCAAGTGGTGTGACCAAGCCTTTAAGCATAACACGCTGCTAACTCAAACTACAAATTGAAAAATTTAGGCTCCTAGCAGGATTTGAACCTGCGACCTTCTGGCATACTCGGCCAATAACTCCAGCCTCTGAGCTACCGGCGCATTAAGGAAGCCAGACTCTTCTAGCTGGATGTCGAAAACGGGCTAGCTCAGATGGCCGCGTATGCCAGAAACACGCATGATCAAATCTTGCTCGGAGCCTAAATTTCTCAATTCTTTTTTTAATTTGAAATTTGCAAAAAAATTGCAGTCAGAATAAAAAAAATATTTTTAGAGAGTTCTGTTGTGATTCTGAGGGCCTAAGATGATCGCTTATTATATGTTAGACGAATGCTAAGTCCCTTACTACCAAGTACCTATTTAATACCAAGTAACTGCGAGATGGACGAATGCTAATATGCTTATAGGTTTAGGTTTTTGTGGACAATCTTACACAAATCAACCTAGTCCCAAACTAAGCAAGGCTTGTACTATGGTTACTAAGCGACGATAAACATACTTATATAAATAAATAGATACTTAAATACATAGAAAACATCCAAAACCCAAGAACAAATATTTGTGCTTATCACACAAATAAATGCCTCGGCCGGGATTCCAACCCGGGATCTCTAGCTTCGTAGGCAGGGTCACTACCAACTAAGCTAAAGCGGCGATACATATAATAAACAACCATCCTAGCACAGCAGGTAACCTCAATGTTATTGTTTTTTTTTGTAATTCCCACGCCTCAGTCCGAAGCTGAACACGATCGTTGCACGGCGAATCCAAAACATCGACGCCATTCGACGGTTCCCGTTATTCCGCATAAACAGGGGCTACTAAACGACCAATCTAAATAGACAGTGGAATTGTAAGTATACGAGTGGCATCGCTTTTGAGACAGTTGTCTACCTCACTTGGTCGGAATGATAACCCTTATAAAGTCGTTCCTTAAGCTGACCATAACATGGGCCTGTGCCACAAAACTTTACCAGCGTAGGTACAATTGGACAATTTAGTCAACTTTTTCTATGGGAAATTGTACAATTTTGTCGGATTCTAGACTTGTAAAGTTTTGTGGTATAGGGGCCAGGAATAATCCCTTTATTAGATGCCTTAATTTTATACTTAAGGCGGTTATTACTGTTTACAAAACCCTCTTTACAGTACAGGCCACAATAACCCTGTAGGTACTGTATCGTAGGGCCTACCGCGAACCAAAAACGAAGTATGAGAAATTAAAAATGTGTAATTCATAAGATTTCAAGCGGGAATCGAACGTAGTAAAAACTATCTTATGAAACTGAAGTCATATTTTACCAAAATTGGGCCCGGCCGCGATTCCACTTATCTTAACTGACGAAGGGACATCTCTATGATATCGCTTTTTTATGTCTTCGTAGTTCTCGGCCAGCATTTGAAGCTGTTTGGGCTCTGTTGCACTCGCATACAATGTTACATACATGAGCTTTTCTAAGTAAAATTCTATTACATTCAAAACATTTTATTATTTGTAAGGTTAAATTAAATAAAACGTGTGTAGGTAATGTTAGTTAGGGGGAGGTAAAATAAGGTACTCCCTAGCCCTAGAAGGTGGACCATATATGTTAAAATTAGGTAGGTACTTATGTAAGTATATATAAATGAAAAAAAATGAAAAATGTTTATTTATGTTTACAGAATTTGTTTCAATAAGCAAGGTTGGAGCCTCCTTTTAAGCAATTTATAATGATTGTGTCAGGAACTCAGGAGACACCAAATAAACTAAAAAGTATTTAATGAGCCCGCTCGTAATTAATATCCGATTTTACGTTTACAGATAAGAAGATTAGAGTTAATTCTAATGTCAGTTTCTAATCGGGGATTAACTATTATCATTTAATGGTCTCCTCCCTAATTACATACGAAAGGGCTTACCTTGCAAATAATGCAAAGACGAATAATATAGCAGTCATATTGTTCTCGCTCACAATTACCTAAACAGTGCGTTACAGGCAAGCGGGCATTTATTGGAACTGATGATAATCTGTTCCATTAGAAAATATTTCCATGTATTTACAAATCATAATTATGTGAATTAACTGTAAAATAAATGTTTCGGACAAAGAATTGTTTGTGATCACGTTTCGTATCATTTTTAGATTATATTTTCGATTCTTTTCGTGAAAGAGTGGTCTAAAACTAAAATCACTTGTAGTTTAAAAGTAGTGCCGAAATATGTATAGTGAGGCATTCATTTTAAAATCGGTTTTACTCTAAAAGTACAGGGCCTGATTCGGGATGAAAAATTTAACGTCTGTGGCATGTCATAGGGATATCACCACTATCGTATCGTATATCGGGGGTCGTCATGGGTACATGTCACATTATGTGCTTCAAATGCTGGCCGAGAATTACAAAGACATAAAAAAAGCGATATCATAGAGATGTCCCTTGGAGATAAGTGGAATCGCGGCCAGGCCCAATTTTGGTAAAATATGACTTCAGTTTCATATGACAGTTTTTACTACGTTCGATTCCAGCTTGAAAATCTTTATGAATCACACATTTTTCATTTTTCATCGCATCCTTGGGAGCTCTGGAGACCTTCCTCACCCCAGTATGACTAGCACATGATGGCAACGTCAGTTTATCCGTCCGAAAAAAGACGCATAGCTTAGCTCGAGATCAGCCGAGATACTCTCGAGGCCATTATGTGCTAATACAGGTACACAATACCAAATAACTGTAGTTATACCTGCCTACCCCAGTAGAATACGAGCGTGATTATATAAACCCTACTTGCGCTGTACGCAAGTAGGGTTTATATAATCACGCTCGTATTCTACTGGGGTAGGCAGGCAGAGACTAAAGAATGCCAAATACTACGGTCCATACAACATACATATGTGCCTGCGCCTTGGATCACGCGTGCGGTCCGTATTGCAATGACGAGGCGTGACCGAGCTTTTCGTAAATATAAGCGGGATCGCACCGATGAAAACTGGTGTGCATTTAAATTAGCTAGGAATCGGTGCAATATGATGGTGAGAGCCGCTAAACGTAAATATATACATGAAAATATTATTATCTCTTCGCCAGCTGATACCTGGAAATTCCTTAAATCGATTGGTGTGGTTAAATCTCAATGTTCATTTAGTTCCTTGTCCTCATTTTCTCTTAACGACTTAAATAATCATTTCTCTAAAACTTCTACTACCATAGACCCCACCACAAAATCACAAACAATGTCGTATATTAGTGCCCTGCCTACTAAATCTAAAAGTACTTTATTTTTCACCCCGGCCACTGACGATGAGATACGTAAAGCAATTTTATCCATAAAATCAAACGCGATTGGTCATGACGAGGTGAGCAGGATCATGATTATATATATCTTAGAGTGCATTGTCCCTATTATCACCCATGTAGTCAATTTCTCCATGTTTTCTGGAACTTTTCCTTCTGTGTGGCGCAGTGCCTTTGTCATTCCTCTCCCTAAAGTCACTAATCCTACATTACTTAAAGAGTTCCGGCCCATATCAATTCTTCCTTTTCTTTCTAAGGTTCTCGAAGCTATTGTCCATAAACAGATGTCCAGCCACATTTACTCTAACCATCTCCTTTCACCACTACAGTCAGGTTTTCGTCCTGGTCACAGTACGACTACCGCGCTGCTTAAGATTATAGAGGATGTAAGGCTGGGCATTGATTCCTCTCAAGTCACTATATTAGTTTTAATTGATTTTTCTAACGCCTTTAATGCCGTCGATCATGAACTCCTGCTTGCTGCTCTCCGCCATTCGAACATCTCATCGGCAGTGGCTGAGTGGTTCACATCTTATCTGCTAGGTCGTAGGCAGGCGATTCGGGATAACCGGTCGCTTTCCGACTGGTGTGATCTGACTTCTGGAGTTCCTCAGGGTGGCATTCTGTCTCCGTTACTATTTTCTATTTTTATTAACCTTATTACCCCTGACATTAAGTGCTCTCACCATTTATATGCTGATGACCTGCAGTTATATGCTCAGGCGAAGCACGATGAGGTTGACGGCGCTGTTTCAAAAATTAACGAAGATCTCAGAAGTATCTTATTATGGTCTAAAAATTTTGGGATAGACGTCAATCCTTCAAAGTGCCAAGCTTTGATTATCGGAAGTCCACGCTCAACATCAAGCACCGACTTAGCTCATGTGGCACCGATCACATTTGATAGTTCGGTGATACCGTTTTCAGCGGAGGTGAAGAGCCTGGGGCTGATTATTGATCGTGGTCTGACATGGGAACCCCAGGTTTCTGAAGTTTGTCGCAAGGTTACGTATTCGCTGAGATCGCTTTATAAATTTAAGCATTTTCTGCCGGTTCAAACAAAAATTCTCCTCATACAGTCTCTGATTTTACCGATCATCGATTATAGTGATGTGTGCTATACCAATGTAACACAATTGCTACTGGACAGGCTTGACCGGCTCCTAAACAACTGTATCCGATTTATTTTTGGACTACGCAAATACGACCATGTTTCAGCGTATCGGAGACAACTGAAGTGGCTTCGAATTCGGGAGCGCAGATCACTCAAAATTCTAACCACCCTTTATTCGATTTTATTTGACCCTGCTGCTCCCGAATATCTTAAATCTAAATTTAAATTTGTATGTCCTCGCCCGGGCTGTGAACTCCGTTCCTCCCGTAAGTTGATTCTCTCTATCCCTGATCACCGTTCCAATTCCATGTCCAGTTCTTTCACCGTGCAGGCTATTCGACTGTGGAATGCTCTCCCCCTTACTATTCGGCAGGCTGAGAGTAAATTCTCATTTAAGCGCAAGTTGCGCGAGCATTTTTTTTCTAACTCTCGTGATTAAGGTTCTTCATAGTTTTAGTAGCGGGTATTATATATATATATATTTATATATATGTATGTATTATATGTATATTATATATGTATGTTGTATTAATTATATTGTGTAAATTAAATTATATCCTATCTATTAGCATTTAACGCGTATTACAATATTTTGTGAGTTATATTAATTTCTGCATTGAAGTTTATCCAGCACCTACTATGATTATTCTCTGTTTGGCCTGAAGGTTGACTGGTAGAGAATGCCTTATGGCATTAAGTTCGCCTTTTGTACCAGATTGTTACTGTGCAATAAAGTTTAAATAAATAAATAAATAAATATGTAGTTACATCTCCTTTAACAAGCTCGTCAGCTGCAAATACTGTTAAAATTAGATGATGATAAGTTTTAAGTTAAACTAGATTACAACATCTTAATGCAGAATTTAATTTCCAAAATTAAACAAGCAATAACAATTAAAAAAACAACATCAATAAAACTAACCAAAGACTAAACTTTTTTTCAACTTAAATGCCTCCTATTTTATTACTCGAAATGACTTAATTCTTTTGAAAACAACGACCCAAGCGTTCTGAGAATTTTAAAAATCGAACATGGTTCTCATCTTACGCGCACTACGTCGAATAACGACTTAACAACCAGAACTAACGCACGCGAATTATGATCTTATATAAAAGACTTAAGGTTGTGTTTGGAGTGTGTGCAAAAGTGCACAGTATAAGAGATCTTATGTCAAAGAAATAGTGAGTCGAAAGTTTCATTTAAGGTTCTTTAACCGCCGTAAAAGGAAGAATAGAAAGGTGAGGCAGCTGTAATCTTTCAACGCGACCAGAGACTTTAACGCAACGGTTTTAAGGTATATTATCGCTTGTGTGTTTGAGAAGGCATTTCGCATGGAAGGGGGGATGTGGACAGACGGGTTCCGTGTTACTCCCCCCCTCACCGCCCGCGCCGGAGTGAACCCGACTGCCACCCGGTTAAAATCCGTATAACCTAATTCCATATCAGCGGTTGACTGTGAATGACTTTTTTATTTGGAAATATAATAGAACTGTAGCTTTTCTGTCTTTTATGGCGCCACTGGCTGTGACTATGTGTGATTTTGTATGGAGAAAGATAAGTACTTGTTTTAACCGTTGGTTTGTTGGTGCAACGATCGTATATATGTAGATGCATATTTCACTAGCTTGTGTCATAATAAGACATATGTAGGTAGAGTACGGGCTAGTCGACGAAATGTGACACCCCTGGGGGAGGGGTCCTTACATTATGAGAAGTCATCATCCTCCTAGCGTTATCCCAGTACAGTTGCATCCTGAAGGATGCCTGGGGTCCGCTACCTAATCCCAAGATTTGGCGTAGGCACTAGTTTTTACGAAAGCGACTGCCATCTAACCTTCCAACCCCGAGGGGAAACTAGACCTTATTGGGATTAGGCTTTGTCAAGTGAGTGGGCAACTTGACTGTTAGAAGTTCTCAAGCCGCCCGAAGGCCTCCAACTTGGCTTCACGACTGCTGCCATAGACAGCAACCGGGATCAACGGCTTAACGTGCCTTCCAAAGCACGGGAGCGCTCAGTTAGTATAACCACTCAAAGCGGTCGCCCATCCAAGTCCTGACCGCTGCCCACGTTGCTTAACCTTAGATACCGCAAGCGGTACGCAGGCGCCGCTGGGCCACGAGCGCTCCTTAAATTATGAGAAGTCTCTTTTCAAAATCTAATATAAAGTAATATTAAAACACGAAGTTTTAAAACAAACGAACTTTTTTTTTAAAAAGAGATTGCTCTTGGCCAGAATCTATCCAGGGGGCAAAGAGACCGAAGGTAAAGTGTGCTCACCCAAAATATACCTTAAGCTGTTAACGAAAAAGATGTAAAATTGCAAAATATGTGACGTCACAGTTGCCTTACAATAAATGTAGGTACCTAGCCAGCATGATAAGGATTGTGGGTGTCAAAAACATGAAAATCGTGTGACGTAATTTATAAAGGCTTGGTCACACCGCTTGCGCGACGCAAGCGGGACGCTGCGCTGCGCGCCAAAATGTATGAAACCGTCCCGCTCGCGTCGCGCAGCCTGTGTGACGTCGCTAACCTGTTAGCACACGTTCCGGCGCGCAGCGGTCGCGTCGCGCGGACGTCGCGCAACGCAGTGTGACCAAGCCTTAAGGCCCCTTATCCTAGAGTTTCAGTCCCTTAGGCATAAGATTTTTCGAAACAAAACACAACCGAACGCGTTTGCGTGTCTCATTTGGTAAGGCAACGCGAGCAGCGCCTCTGGTGGCCTTAGACGGTAACTATTTTTTGCCATATAAATTAAGACTAAACGCAAACGTGTTCGTTTGTGTTTTGTTTCCAAAAAACTTATACTAGCGGTACCGTAGCTCTAGTATAAGTTTTATCGAAACATTAACTAATTCGAACGCGTTTGCGTTTTGTCTCAAAATGTATGAAAGTGGTATGAAAACGTGAACAGCGCCTCTGGTGGTCACTAGTGGAAACTAAAACAGCGAGTATAACATTTGTTGCTAACCGATGAACGCGCGTATTTCAAACTCGGTGAGAGCGTTTTCACACATTTTGAGACAAAACGCAAACGCGTTCGAATTAGTTAATGTTTCGAAAAAACTTATACTAGCGGTACTGAACGTTTTTCGTGTAGTTTTAAAACGTGGGACCCGAATTCTATGCGCGTACGCATTGAAATGGTCGTGTTCGTTAAAGTACTACACGACAAGTACTCCCCCATGACTATATTACTTTTTGTAAATGGCGCTGTCCTTTGTCGTGTCAAATTATGTACCCAAATTGGGTATCGGAGTGTCTGACATTTGGAATACTAAGTGAAACAACTGTTTGTTGATAATTCCAGAATTGGGACTAGGGAATGTATAGTACTTATTTGATTTTTGGACGGAAAGCTCAATAATTTTGGTTTAAAAATAACATTTACTAGACAGCAAGAGAGGGCCGATCGGCTCTTCATGTATAAAATTATTGTACGGGGAGAAATTGAGGGTTTCTTGTTTTTGACGACCGCTTTAGCTTAGTTGGTAGTGACCCTGCCTACGAAGCTGGAGGTCCCGGGTTCGAATCCCGGCCGGGGCATTTATTTGTTCAGCACTTCTCGGGTCTTGGATGTTTTCTATGTATTTAAGTATCTATTTATATCTATATAAGTATGTATATCGTCGCTTATTACCCATAGTACAAGCTTTGCTTAGTTTGGGGCTAGGTTGATTTGTGTAAGATTGTCCACAAATATTTATCTATTTATTTATTTATTTTCTATTTAGTCTATTTTTTGAGTGAATTGACACGTATCTTGACATGTTATCGTGGTTAATATCTAGAATAGGACTATTAAAGCCTGAACAACGTAGATATGTCGAATTTGTATTAATAAATATCGCTTCAAACATCACTCCAAATCGACAAATATCTACAAGCTATTAACTTTTTTTTTTTGCTTAGGTAGCGGACCCCCAGGCATCCATCAGGAGGAACTGTACCTACTGGGATAACGCTAAGAGGATGATGATGACAAACAAACGATTAAAGCAATAAATATAAATAGATACATAAATCTAAAACTTTAATAAAAACGTCGTACGCGTTAATCATTTTATTGGAGTTAAGTATCAATGCTTTTGTGAAAATTAGAGTTTATACCATTTTAAAATTTGTAAAGACTCGTGACTACTGTCATCCTCCTAGCGTTATCCCAGTACAGTTGCATCCTGAAGGATGCCTGGGGTCCGCTACCTAATCCCAAGATTTGGCGTAGGCACTAGTTTTTACGAAAGCGACTGCCATCTGACCTTCCAACCCCGAGGGGAAACTAGACCTTATTGGGATTAGGCTTTGTCAAGTGAGTGGGCAACTTGACTGTTAGAAGTTCTCAAGCCGCCCGAAGGCCTCCAACTTGGCTTAACGACTGCTGCCATAGACAGAAACCGGGATCAACGGCTTAACGTGCCTTCCAAAGCACGGGAGCGCTCAGTTAGTAACCACTCAAAGCGGTCACCCATCCAAGTCCTGACCGCTGCCCACGTTGCTTAACCTTAGATACCGCAAGCGGTACGCAGGCGCCGCTGGGCCACGAGCGCTCGTGACTACTTTATTGTTCTTAATTCTTTAAGAGAAATAAAATAAATACCAATTAACAGAAATAATGAGTCGGTTAAATAGTTGTAAGGTGATGTCCTGTGATGCACCGCCGCCGGGATTTTACACATTTCTTCAAAACAGGAAAAATATCACTAACTGGGTTTTGCCTACTTGATTCCTTAATGCATTTAAGTCATCCCTTCTGTAGAATATTTTAATATTTTTCATTTTTCAAAAACGTCTTAAACTCAAACGTGTGAAACTCCTAAACGTTCCGTACTACTTTACGACTGAAACTGCCAAATAGGTACCTACCAGTGGCGGAGCGTCCAATAAACTCGATTCCCACCGGCTTGCCTAATTTTCAGCCAGTGCAGTTCTTTTACTATGGCTCATGAAGAATAAGAAAGGCAATTTTTTTCGGCTTCCCTAAGAATAATTTTGACGCGCCGCCACTGGTACTTACCTACTTACCTATTTTTACACGACTGCCAAAAAAAAGGAGTGTAATGTTTTCAGGGTTCATGTATGTATGTATGTATGTATGTATGTGAACTTTTTTGTTTCCCCAGAACAGAACAGAATTTAGATGTGTGAGGTATCGTATCGTTGGAATCCTTAGGTAAGTACGTCATCCCGGGTGACATAGGATATGTGACGATGCAATAAAAACAATATGGCGGACTGTAGACTCCATTTTGAAAGTTCAGTAAAAAAAAAATCTATCCTAGCAAGTGAGGTATCGAAATGAAGCATTTGAAGAGACGATTCCAAAAATATATATAATGTATATGTTTCAAGCAAAAAAGTTCGAAATACAATAATAATTATAAAAATTAAAGACACGACTGTATTAACTACTACATACAAGTAAAACCAAAATATTACGAGTAGGTCCCACGACTGCAAACAAAATATATTTCCTTGGTTTCTTTATTAGGAAACTTATTTTTTATCTTTTTAATGCAGTCGTGTTTTTAATTTTTATAATTATTATTGTATTTCGAACTTTTTTTGCTTGAAACATATACATTATTCCATACAACGGTTGGTTCAAAACTTCGCGTGACGTCATTAGCCGATGTGAATTTGTAGGAGCCGTCGAGCTAGATTCACCCCTAATTTTGACCCTTTATTGTGCTCTATATGTGAGTTCCCATCCCATATAGACATTTGATCGTCTCTAAAACTGGTTCGATTGGCACCATACAAAATTTAGGCAAATATCGTATTTTTGCTTTGAGACTTTTTTAATAATTATTTATTACGACCTCGCCGTACCTTCGGCTAGTGGCTTCTTTTAATAATGATTATTTACATATTTTTAATATAATTTAGTCTGTGTCCTGCCAGACAGAATACATATGCGTTTCTCGTTAATGTATTCAAAACGGGCACTTATGGAACTGGTATTGATATCGCCTTTTATTCTATAATTGGAAGGTCGTGATGTTTTAGTACAGTCGGCCCCATAAGTAGCTGAACATTGTTACAGTCCACTTCATAGAAACATTTGGCTCGATCAAGGTTTTCTTGTTGTTATTTCCGAAAACTCAATGACATTGTAACAGTTTTTCGATATACCAGGATTCGAACCTAAGATCCCAGCAGTTCAACTGGTCAGACTACTCGGTAAGACTAGGGAATAGGGGTCGAAATCAAATCACCTGCTTTCAATTTTAAATCGAAAGAAGGGATCATTCTTTCGTGACATCAATCGTTTAAGTATAATGGGGCAGATTGCTGAAACAAATTGCCATAAATTGTATGTGGACACGCTGGACAAAAACACCAAATGTGTTCCATGGTCTAAGTTAGACACAGTCGAGGGTGGAGGGCATAAAAATGTACATATTTAGACCTTATTTTAATGGAATAAGATGAAAAAATGTATGTATGTATGTATGTATGTATGTATGTGTGTGTGTTGATGTCCTTGACTCAACATAGCTTTATGTTTTAGTTAGGAATCAACTCCTCCGTCAGCCATATTAAAATGTAAGTTAGGGGTGGAATGTTTATGTGGGGAACAAAATAATTTTTATGTCACACCTGGCCATAAAGTGGCCATTATCGCACGCTCCGCGCGCGAAAAAACCCACTTCCTGGCCAGGGGGTGACATAAAATTTTGTACTTACCACGGGCGATAATAAAGAAAGCCTCAGATCGCATATTTATCGCCCTTGCCTTCGGCTCGGGCGTAAAATACCTGCGATCTGAGACATTCTTTGTTTTATCGCCCTTGGTAAGTAATGTACTATTAAGACAAAACTTGAAACTTTGCTAATAGACTAAGCATTAAATCTGAAGAAAACTATTTTTCACCTCACTAGCTCGGAAAGCCCTTTTTTATTCTTTAAAAACAGATAGCAAAACTGCATTTTATCCACATGTGTGCAAAGTAATTTTGAAATCCGAACGTGTTCCTAGTTACTTTTTTAACATAATAACATGTAAGGCCGTGTTCCCACTATCCGATACAATATCGGTTTAGGATTCATTACCGATAAAAATGTTTGGAAAACTGCTTAGTGCTCACACTATCCGATCCGATATCAGTCAGATTCGTATCGGATCCGATATCGGTTAGTGTGGGTGGACACAAAACATTGAGGACAATTTCCACCCATCTGATTTTTTTTACAGGTGGTGTGAAAAAAATAAGTCCTTGGATTTCAGATATATTTATTTTGAATTAAAAAAATTTTTTATGATTATTTTGAATTTTAAGAAAAAAAAAATTTTTTTGGCAAAAAATCGTCATTATACTCCATTTCGACTAATTTAGGGATAAGGATTTCAAATTTTACATTTATTTTGAGTTTTAAGTCGAAAAAAATATTTTTTTGCAAAAAATCGTCATTATACTCGATTCCGACTAATTCAAGGATAAGGATTTCAAATTTTATAACCATTTTGAACTTTGAGCTAAAAAAAATTTTTTTTTCAAAATATCGTCATTATACTCGATTTTGACTAATTCAAGGATAAGGATTTCAAATTTTATAACTATTTTGAATTTTGAGCTAAAACAAATATTTTTTTTGCAAAAAATCGTCATTATACTCGATTCCGACTAATTCAAGGACAAGGATTTCAAATTATATAACTATTTTGAATTTTATGCAAAAAAATTTTTTTTTTCAAAAAATCGTCATTATACTCGATTTCGACTAATTTAGGGATAGGGATTTCAAATTTAACATTTATTTTGAATTTTAAGTTGGAATTTTTTTTTTGCGATAAATCGTGATTATACTCGATTTCGACTAATAAAGATTTCTAATTATATTTTTATTTGAATTGAAAGTAATTCATTTTTCACGCAATTTTGCTTTATATATTTACTTTAGCATTTGTTTTTGAATTTTGCTTAATTTTTTTTGCGTTTTTTTGTTCAAATTTAGTTTTTATTTTCTATTTTAATGAAATGAAAAATTGGAAGAAACCCAATTTTTTTTATTGTTTTACTTTTGTTTTTTCCTTTTTCTATTTCCTCGCTTTAGTGAGGTGAAAAGATTTGTGTTACACACGGCTGCAAAGTTATTTTACCTCGTGTGTTGCAACACTCGCTATGCTCAGGATTCTAATTTTGAACCACTCGCTTCGCTCAGGATTCTATTTTCGAACCACTCGCTTCGCTCGTGGTTCAACCATAGAATCCATTCGCTAGCTCGTGGTTCAACCCTAGAATCCATTCGCTAGCTCGTGTTCCAATTCCACACTCGCGGTTAAAATACAACTTTGCACCCTTGTATAACAAATAACTATTAACCGTTTATTAATATCTGCACTTTGAAGTGGTGAAAAGGAGGTTGAAAGTTTGTATGACAGCAATTTACTTTCACGAGATTTAGTTTTTCTATCTAAGGTATTATATTTACAAAATATTAACTACACTGGGTTACTAAATTCAATGTATCATCATTCTCAACAATTTGACAACATTTCAAATTTTCACGTTGGCCATTTTAATATCCTAGATCGATAGAAAATGAAATTTTAAGGTCCACGTGTTTTTTATTTCTCCCGAAATCCTAATTTTCATTCAAAAATATCTAATTTAAAAGTAGCGAATCGTAAGTGAATTATGACGTAATTTTCACGAATTACCAATGTTTGACAGCATTGCTCCTTAACAGTCGTAAGAATGACGTCACCGTTCCGTTTTATACGGCGGGTTTTATTTTGGCGATTTTCTTCAAATCTAGCGAAGAAAAACATCTAAAAACTATTTTATTACGTTGGTAGCATATTTACCGAAATGGTTTTCGATTTAGGCATCATTATAAATTTTGAAATGTTGTCAATTGTGAGCATGTATGAATTCGCCGAACGATCATTTCGTGTAAGTATGTAAATGATAGCATAATGTTACTACAGTTTATTCATTCTTACGTGTCCTATCATCTAAACAAACTCTTCGTGAGAAATTATTAATCATTATCTCCCTTTTCTCTTGCTTTCCCGGTTGCCGTCTATGGCAGCAGTCGTTAAGCCAAGTTGGAGGCCTTCGGGCGGTTTGAGAACTTCTAACAGTCAAAGTTGCCCACTCATTTGTCAAAGCCTAATCCCAATAAGGTCTAGTTTCCCCTCGGGGTTGGAAGGTCAGATGGCAGTCGCTTCCGTAAAAACTAGTGCCTACGCCAAAATCTTGGGATTAGGTAGCGGACCCCAGGCATCTTTCAGGATGCAACTGTACTGGGATAACGCTAGGAGGATGATGATGATGATTGACTAGGATTACACAATAATCATCATTTAAAATGTTGTTGTATGCTTAAAGAAGTTCACATAGTATTGGAATCCTCGAGAAAAGTGTAGGATAATGAATAACATCTTCAAAAAGAGTTTGTTTACATGATTGGACACGTAAGTATGAATAGACTTTTATATACCAATTGTGTTTGAAATGATCTAAAATTACAGGAACAGGGTATTATGGCGAAACCACACATTATACGATCTCAGGAATTTTATGCGAAATATAAACCTAACGGTACGATTATATACATTGAGTTTTGTATTTGAGTATATTCTACAACTAGATTAACGCTATAACGCTAATGTATCTATTACAAACATAAGATTTTTAGACAGTGTGTATGTAATTTAAACTATGTTACATTCGTGTTAAGGTAGAATATCCAATGGATTTAGAGTATAATGTCAGTCTCATCTTATAATAGTACATTACTTAACAAGGGCGGTAAAACAAAGAATGTCTCAGATCGCAGGTATTTGACGCCCGAGCCGAAGGCAAGGGCGATAAATATGCGATCTGAGGCTTTCTTTATTACCGCCCGTGTTAAGTACAAAATTTTATGTCACCCCCTGGCCAGGAAGTGGGATTTCCCGCGCGCGGAGCGTGCGGTAATTGCCGCTTTATGGCCAGGTGTAACATAAAGTAATTTAACTGTAGGATATTGCTATATAATTCGAGCAAGATGACAATATACTGTGTTCTACCTCCTAAGGCCTCCTACTCCTAAGGCCTCTCTCTTAGCCATGTGGCTTTATACCGAAGTGATACGGCCTATCATTACCTACGGCCACACTTTTTGCCGGGATCTTTGTAGACCAGTGTCACACCTGTGACACGCGAAGGAACGTAAGCGCTGTGGGTAACTATGTGTGCGTGCGCTGTCGGTACACGCGTCAATTGTTTGCGCGGGTGCGTAGCGCGTGGCGCGGGCGAATCGCGAGGCGCGACGGCGCCCGATCGACACCAGGCGGGTCTCTCAGGGACGAGGTAACTGACCTCGGTGCGGGGGGGTTCGTGTCCGTTCTGTATGTAATACTATTATACTATTCTGTGCTACGGTGTAGCCTGGTAGCAAGGAACTAGAATCACAGCCGAGAATAAACTGCAGCAAATCCAGAGGCTAACTTGCAGAGCAATAACGAGCTGTATGAAAACTGCACCAACAGCGGCACTGGAGGCGGCCGCCTCTCGATCTGTTCATCCAGCATTTGCAAATTTTAAGTTCATAAATATTTCTGACTGAAAACCAGAAGTCCAAACTCATGGTTTGCCAGCGTGCGATGGAGCGCAGCATCTTAGGGTATCATGAGGACTGAATACCACGCTGCGCTCCTTAACACATACGTCTGGGCAAGAAGACGCCTTGCTGGAAGTGGAAATGGGCCATGTACGCCGTATGCATCCACAGAGGTGGGCCCATCTGGATACTTGGTGGTTGCCACAGGACGGACACAGGCGGCGAGGCAGGGCCAGGCGAAGATGGACGCATTCGCCAATGATTGGCCAGATATTGCAGGGGACAGAAATGTGTGGAATTCCAGGGGAGGCTGTTGCCTAAAATAATGTTATGGGGCGATAAGCGATGCGAGGAGTAAAGGCTTATTGAATAGTAGTAAGTAGTAAGTTAATTAGTAGTTATTAAAGTAAATAGGCCTTTAGGGACGAATGTTGTACTCATATGACTGACCATGGCAGGTCATGCTAGCTAGACAGTTTAAATTGTCGTCACCTTCAGAAGTCAACCAATAATTCCCACCTGTCTATTTCGTTTACACGCGTATCAAATATACATCTCTGCAAAGATAATGCTTATCTATTGACAAGTTGAGCTGTCCTTGAATACGGTTGGTTAATAACGATAAGTCCGTCTATTTGGGTCAGGTGATGCGTAGAATTAAAAACTAAATTTCACGAGAATCGGTTAAGAAACGACCTGTAGAGGAGAACAGCCGGAAATCCGGACGTACGAAAGCATTTTTGCCGAAGCTAAAACAGAGGCCCTCGTTTCACTCGGTCAACTATTAATTGTATTACGTACTTGTTAGCACAGATATAGCATTTGCTAATGGTTTGTGGCACACTTGTGTATCGCAAGTTGAAATGCCACTTTTTTTGTATATAACGACGGTGGCAAACAAGCGTACGGTCCACCTAATGGTAAGCGGACGCTCGCAACTCCAAAGGAGTCACGAGCAACCTGGAATACCTAAGTGGTCGCGTACGGTACGGTTACAGAGGAATTTCCTCTCTCGGACGCTCTAGTCGTGGAATGATCATAGTCATAAATAGTCATTTATTAATCATATTATCAATGTCTTTCCCGTTCACGGGACAATGGTGTCCCGGACCTTTGGGAGGCGTGCGCGGAGCCGAAGTACGGAGGTAACGAAGTACCAACGAGTACCATATAGCCAACACCGTAGAGGCCCATTTGACAATTTAATGAAATGCAAGGGATACAACGAGCGGATACTGTCCCTGCCCGTCATGGGACGCCCACAGAGACAGCATCTGCCAGGGTGTACAGGGACTATTGCTGATTGATGGAGTCTACATGAACTGGGCTATTGGGTGAATATGATGGACTAATAGCTGGGCTATTGGGTGAGACAACGGAGGCCTACCTAATAAAACTGTCTCAGATTTTTATTTCCGGCAGACGAAGACTCGCTCTCTGCTAGATGGGCCCACATAAAAAAGCGACATTATAAAATGGCCTAAGGGCAACACCGGTCAGAGAGCTGGGGGAGGAGAGGTGGCACTGGACTGACCACATCCACCCTCGAGTGACACGCGGGTGGTCTGCCCCGGGACCTCTGGCCGTCAACTTTACTTAGACCTTAGACTGCAATAGACAAACATAAAATTCATAAGCACTGGTAGGCTAGCACAACTTGATGTCAAGTCGTATCTCGCGCGACTGAGCGATTCCTCTGTCTCACTCGAACTGTGCGAATTAGAAAGAGGAAGGTAGATTTTTCTCTACTCGCGTCGCGTCGCGGTAGTTGTGCTAGCCCCGCAGTTATTTATAATGGCGAGCACTCGGAAGGATTGCAAGGCCGAAACGCTTGACTCCGACCCCACAGTCAATTGACAATGAGGATATGCGCTACCGGTTAGCCCGGCATCTTGCATTGTTGCCTAGTGACGACAATCTTAAACTGAATGCCACTCCAGGGCCATACAGTTGAATACTTGAAAATACAAAAGTCGTATACCCTGTGGTCAATAGTTCACAGCTTATCAGTGGCGATGGCGGCGCGTCAAAAATATTCTTAGGGAAGCCGGAAATAATTTACCTTTCTAATTCTTCATGATTACTACGGAGTAAAAAAAGAACCTAGACTGGCTGAAACTTAGGCAAGCCGGTGGGATTCGAGTTGTATGGACGGTCCGCCACTGCTGCTTATGTACCTAAGTTAAGGCCGTGTATTACCACTTTTGAGTTTTTAAAAACCATCTGAGACATAGAATATAGTGTCTTAAAATCTAAAAAAATATATATGTGTTACATAAGGATCTTGTCTAATCAAAATCGCAGTCAGTTACATGACCTGATGAATTTCACTCTATAGAAAAAAAATCGCGTAGTTACCCCTTTTTGGAATGTATTTTCAATACTACGGCTATACGTATTACTGATATTTAACGTTTTATTTTTGTACTCAATTAAAGATCGTAAATAGTTATAGACAAATTCGCAGGGTTTGCTTTGATAGAATGATTGGCTTAATGACTATAGCTAAATATTTACAAAACTGCGCGCAGAGCTTGCGTAGAGAGCGGGATGGTTAATTATATAAACTCACGCGTGTTAGAGCGGGACATTTGCGTTGGGGAAGCATTTATTTAGTTTTACCTTGGTTGTCTGTGATCAAATTGCAATTTTGTGTCCGATTGAGCTTAAATTAGCAAAAGCTACTTATGTAAGTTTAGTGACAATGCAATATTATGGTAAGTAGGTATAGGTACCACTGAGTTGATCTGATGAAGAGTACAAAAGCTGGCCAAGCTGAAACACAAAGAAAGAAAGGAAAATATATACACAAGATAAACTCGTCGTGTTTCGGCCCCCAAATTCCTCAACATCCCCAAATTTCTCAATTCTTCTTACAACGCTGAATTTGGCGGCCGAGCATGGTTGCTGCGGTAGCTCAGAGGCTGGACAGACTGGCAGAATATGCCAAAAAATCGCAAGTTCAAATCATGCTCGTAGGCTAAATTTTTCAATTTACCATTTATTTGAAATTCGTAGAACTAAAAAACAAATTCGATTTAAGAAACGCAAAGTTTTGCGTTTGCATCGTTACAACTTCATACAAAATATGCCCCACATTGATTTAGGTAACTGTTAGGAAGATCTCAAGCTGACCCAAGGCCACTCATCATCATCCTCCTAGAGTTATCCCAGTACAGTTGCATCCTGAAGGATGCCTGGGGTCCGCTACCTAATCCCAAGATTTGGCGTAGGCACTAGTTTTTACGAAAGCGACTGCCATCTGACCTTCCAACCCCAAGGGGAAACTAGACCTTATTGGGATTAGGCTTTGTCAAGTGAGTGGGCAACTTGACTGTTAGAAGTTCTCAAACCGGGATCAACGGCTTAACGTGCCTTCCAAAGCACGGGAGCGCTCAGTTAGTAACCACTCAAAGCGGTCACCCATCCAACTCCTGACCGCTGCCCACGTTGCTTAACCTTAGCAAGCGCAAGCGGTTCGCAAGCGCCGCTGGGCCACGAGCGCTCCTGCTGCTGACCCAAGGCCACTAACTCGGTATAAAACAATAACACATGTTGCCATAGCTTCTAAAGTGTAAACATATCTTTAATGACAGCAAGTATATATGGTAGTAATCTGAAACTGATTACTAATTAAACTACAGTTACACTAACATTGATTCGGCCTTGGCCACTGAAACAAATGGTACAATGTCTTCGGAAGCCACAGGAAGGGTCAGTAGTCGAGTAATAAAGCACTTAATGTTAGTTTTCTTAATAATGGCCCGCAAAGTGAACCTTACCCTAAGTGGCCTAAGTACTACAAATTACAATATCGGGGCGGCCGAGCTTTGCTCGGCGTTTTCCCGGGCATGAGACCTGGCTAGATCGATATAAATAAATAAATATACAAGAATTGTTCGTTTAAAGATTAAAGATATAAGATATTGGAAAGTGAAATGAGTAGTTTAAGGTCAGATAAAAAAATAAACTTCGGAGGCTCGCTCAACGCGCCTGAAATATTACTAACAAAAGTTCGGTTCCAAACTTTTTAAAAAGGTAAGGTGGCCATATTTATAGAGAGGGCACAAGTAGTATACAGCCGATTCAAATGGGAAAATGGGGTGAAAAAATACACTTGCGATTTTGTTAAAAAAAGGCGAAATACATTAAGTTTTTGACATTTTGAGATTATGTTTACCTACTAAACCTAAATTCTTATTTCGTCTCACTTCCCCTATTTTTGAGAAAAGCACTCTATTGGGCTGGGCCAGAATGGCAATTTGAGGCTTCGTATTATAATTAAACGGACTCGCTAGCTCGTCCATTTAAACGAATACTCAGCAATTGCTTTCTTCCCAGCTACGGAAATAATGTCCTATTCTAGAGGAAATACCTAAATTAGAAATTTATATAACTATTTCAGAATTCGCTAACGTCCATAGTACTTCATAGGGTAGGTAGTCGGTACGGAATCGCTTCGTACCTGCTATTATCAGCTTACGGACGGCGCCTTGCGGCATCAAGTGTCTAGAAACATATGTGAAAGATTATCCTTAACATAAAATTAAATACATCTTATCATTGAGTATATACCCAAGAGCATAGGCACAAAAAGCCGTATATATCTTAATACTGTACCTCTAAACAGAAGTTTACGCGGTTACTCGTAAGGTTTAAATTGGAAGTGACAGTATTTTGGAGATAGGCAGTTTTGAAAGCAGTAAAGTTATCAGCCCCGGAATGTATAGTTGACAGAACGATCCTTGTACAATTACGAAGATCATATTACACACAAAGTGCTGTGTGGTCCACGATATCAGACAAAAATGAACTGACTGGCTAACTAACTAACTAACTGGGCTGGCACGACGAACCAAATGAGTCTTGGCCTCCGACACAAGAGCACACCACTTTGCTCTTTAAAGCTATGCGATTTACTGAGCTAGCGCCTCGTCCTCGCCTGTCGGTGTCGCCTCTCACCTCACCCGTTTTTATGTGGAAACTGTCAAATGTTATTTGTCACTTTTTGACATTTGTTTCCACATAAGAACCGGCCAAATGCGAATCGGACTTCACACATTTAGGGTTCCGAACCGACCGCAAAGTTAAGTTGGTTTTTATAGGAAAAGTAAGGAAACTTCAAAGAAAAAATCTACTTTATCAATATATTAGTATTTGTTGGTAAAATATACGTAATAACAAACATTAATTAATACCAAACTTTAAGTTTATAGGTTTTTCGGAAGTTAAAAAATTCTTCGGAACAAAATTTCGTAAAACAAGCTGACTTTGGAGGCGTCTCATAGCTTTGTTTTTCAATATTTTTTTAAAATAAGAATATACATAGTAAGTATCTACTCAATGAGCTCTAAACAACCATACCCCACTCAACAGGGTAGGATATTTTTTATTCGCGCCCCCCTTTAGCTGTATGGGAGTCCCCCTTAAAAACATTTAAAAATAAGATTTAACTATTTGTATGGCTTCGGTCCAACAAGATGCTTATACTGTGTAAATTTAACAGACGACGGACGGACGTCTGGGCGTCACCAATAGGGTTCCGTTTTGACCCTTCGGGTACGGAACCCTAAAAATAGGTTATAACGAGTCGGTTTGTGAATAACAGCCCCGCAATTTCGCGCCAGCTTGCACCGGCTCCGAGCTCACGCAGGTCCGCTTCCACCACATCTTTCCAGCGATACTTGGGGCGACCCACTCATTTATATTAATTTAGTCATTTATTTTAGGCATCAAGGTTCTCGAGTGGCGACCACGGACCGGAAGGCGCAGCGTGGGTAGACCCCCCACAAGGTGGACTGATGACCTGGTAAAGGTCGCGGGAGTCTGCTGGATGCGGGTGGCGCAAGACCGGTCATTGTGGCACTCTTTGGGGGAGGCCTATGTCCAGCAGTGGACGTCTTTCGGCTGATATGATGATGATGATGATGATTTTAGGCATCTGTGGCCCATAATACAAATAACTTAAAGACCAACATATCATTTTATTTTAAATTTTTAAACAACATCCAGACATCTGCCAGATAGATATACCTACGTATCTTAGGTACGAAAGCAGTTTCCCGAAGCTGAAACGTAGACGCTCCGCTCGCTCTGTCAACAAAGTGTGCTGAGCCTAGTTTTCCTCCGATTAGTACAATCGGCATTAAAAGTAGCTTGGTATGTGGAAGATGACAAAATTTCCTATTACCTAGTAATGTAGTACATTACTTACCGAGGGCGATAAAACAAAGAATGTCTCAGATCGCAGGTATTTTACGCCCGAGCCGAAGGCAAGGGCGATAAATATGCGATCTGAGGCTTTCTTTACTATCGCCCGTGGTAAGTACAACATTTTATGTCACCCCCTGGCCAGGAAGTGGGTTTTTTTCGCGCGCGGAGCGTGCGATAATGGCCACTTTATGGCCAGGTGTGACATAAAAGACTTTTGATGTTTTCAAATGCTAAGCTACTTTTGATACCGACTGTACCCAGTGCCCACTTGGCTTCTGAACCCTGCAATGAGCTATCATTATAGGCCTCAATTTCAATTAGTATCATTATAGTCAGCGAGCCAATAACAGATTCGTAGCAAGCACCTTTGGGATTATAATGCTTTTTAAGGGTTCCGTAATACGCTTCGCGTACCCGAAGCTTTAAGCGAAATGGTTTAGAGCTTTAGAGCTCAGTGAGTAGATAAATACTGTATTTTTTGTTTAAAAAAACACTGGAAAACCAAAGAATGGTAGCCACCAACGTAAGTTTTGTTAACATTGTGTTCCGAATTTTTTTTAAACTTTCCATTGACCTATAAACTTGAAATTTGGTGAGATGTTTATTATTACGTATATTTTACCAAAAAATATTTATTACATTGGAGTTAGTTGTAGTTAGTCGACTATCCAATGGAATAAGAGAATATGTCAGTGTCAAACTCAATTTTATCGTAGGTATGCAAATTATTGCGAATCGTGCGATCTTCGAGAAGAGATTTAGCACCAACTAGGGATCACGTGTATTTGCGGTGGGTACTCCTTACGGACGTGGTGCAACTTCGATCCCTACTCGAAGTAATCGTACTGTATTTGAACATTTGGAACCACAAAGCTACCGTAAATTAATAACTAATTCCTAATCCATACGTCACGGCGAATAGATCCTCGGGCAGGTAAAAACTGACAGCATCCCGCATCGCCTCGGGCTGCCCGCTTGTAGTGATGTACTTACTTAGTCGATATTTGATGTTAAATATTTAATTTAATTAAATTCAAATGATTTATTGCTTTTCATGTACGTACATTGTGATCTTAAAAATATATACGTATAGTATCAACATCAACCCTGCGGGGATATAGCAACAGAACTAAAAGCTAAAAACTAGGTACTATCTGAAAAACTCAGGCATAATTTGTTACACAAAGAAAAAGTTAGATACCTGAGGTACTACAATTATTCATTTAGAAACACTTGGACGGAATAATAGGCTTTACTGATAAAGTGCCGTTTTAAATTAATTGCCGTTTTATCATCACTGGAGTATTTTTACCGATGTTATACCCAATATACCCATTTGATCCGTACAAGTACATTGAAAGTTGATCCTGAATACCTATTTTTAAATTCGACTTATCTCGACTTAATATAGCGATATGAAAGCTTAATTCATAACTACATTTCATAAAATTTATAGTAATTATATTGAAACCTTAATATATAACTATGAAAAAATGTTGATTTGTATTAATACAGAATACCTACTCAGGAAAAATAAGTTACAAAAGTAAATATTACAAAACGCCCCAAATGTGAAAACACCCTTTAAAATAACACGTAGATAGTAAAACATGTATTAAAAATCCTCCTGAACGGCCTAGCGGCTCGGTGCAGACCTAATTTCAAGTCATTGGTCCACAAATTACGTCTATCATCCACTTGAACTTCATTAGCCAAATTGGATCTACCTTAGAGCTTACAGACGACATCTTTTGTATATTTCTCCGGACATTATGGGTCACCTCACCTAACTTCCGTGGCGGCATTATTTTGTGATTTTGTGGACAAATTTTTCATGAACGGTAATAATACGATATTGATATGGTTGACGAAATATAAGCTGCACCGATTCGCCATACAAGTTGTTCGAGGAATCGGTGCAGCTTATATTTCGTCAACTATACCATCCACCCACTTAACCTACTGCATAATTAATGTTCTTTTTTCCGCTACCCAGAGAATGTATGGAAGAGATCGCTCTTTTGCGATAAGATTGCCTGGGACCCTTCCTCCACCTACATGTTGTTGTTTTGATTCTGTATGTAACTGATTAATTTGTGTGACGTTTGCAATAAACAATATTTGTATTGTATTGTAATCCTTACTCAATACAAAATATCCCAAAATGGTACCTAAAACGCCAGGAGAATTACACTCTTAAAACAGTCTCCAAAGTTACTGTAGACTGTTGAGTAGAAGAATTAGATCTCGTACAAGACTTTAGTTTTTTTTATGTGGACAAATCTAAAGAAATAATAACTATTAAGTCTAATTATATCGCAAATAGAATCTATGCAGGTAAATAAGACTTGGGACTTGCATGATCAGGATTTTTCTTAAATAATACACTTGTAGCTTGTGATTGAAGCGGAAACTCCCTTTAACTGGCAAGAGACATACTAAGCAAAGGCCCCAGGGTAAAACGATTTGGAATAGGAGCTACTTATAACAACTTCATTCTGAGATCATGTCCTAAACCTCGTGACTCGTGACCATGTCTCTAGTTTGAAGATGAAACACTATATGCATTAATGACCAACGTTCAAAACATATTTCAACTCATAGTTACGAACCTATAGTACCTATATCTTGACACTTAGATTCATAAAAATATGAGAAATAGAAGCACGGACTTACGTTGGTTCGTGTTTGAGCATTATGAATGCCGCCAGTACATGATTAACGAAGATTAATGGATTGACACGCGAGTTATATTGAATACGGACTATAGTTCGTTTCAAGTCGTTGTGGATAAGGGGTCATTGGCGTGCATGGGTTAAATTGGTATCTCTTTACATTATCGAATGAAACAGTCCTTTACAAATTAAAACATGATTGGAACTCAAATTATGACAATATTGATGGAGGATAGGCCACACAGCTAACGCACCGTAAAGACAGAGAGTTATGACATGATTGAGGGAGTTATGAGTAAAAAAATCCTGAAAATATTACACTCCTGTTTTTGGGCAGTCGTATAAATTCGTCACGTATGACGTTATTTAACGTTATACGATTCACGTCACTGCGTTTCAAATGCGTACTTAAGCGTATTTTTAACTTGCCCATACGTTATTGTGATAAACAATTAAATTAAAACTACGTTGATTTTATTTAAATTTTAGATTATAACAGAGCCATTTTTGCTTTTATTGAGTGATTTATACTTAACAAAATATATAATATGGCCGCAAGATCAAGAAACTTTTGTGCAGTGCGCTTTGGAACAAACTGTAATTGGCTTCATAGAGTTCTCGGGCAATTAAAGATGAAGCTGGCCTAATAAATGATTCAATTACATTCTGTAATACATTCTCACGCAACCGTTTTTGTATAGGTACTGTCAAGATTCCGATTCAAACGTTTATTCGTAGCAAACACAAATAATAAAGTAATGTAAGTTGTATAAACGATAATGGCTGGGTCAAGAAATATGCCCAAGTCAGCATAATGTCGGCTTTACAGCTGGCGCTGATCTTCTATACAAATACAAGATCCCTGTTTTTATACCTATCGTAAATATAATTTGTAATCATCGATACTTTTCCCCACCCTATTTCTGCGTAAATCTAGTAGTCGAGATTTCTAACGGGACCGTCTCTCTCTTTCCCACCCGAACGTAGGTAGCGCAGGCTGTCTCTATCCAGCCCAGCGTAGGCGTCAAATAAGCGGGTAGAAGAAAAAAAAGATGGGAATGTATTTGTTGAAAGCCTCGAGGGTTTCTTATACTTATATGTAAAAGATAGGGTTTAGTTTAATATTGATGTTACTTACGCTCTTCTCGAACGAAGTGAGAATTCGTCGAGTTAATTTAGTGTTATAATCATTAACACTTACTTACGTCTTGTTGAATTTTAACCAGTTGCACTGGAATTTGCACAATTGATGGTGATGGGTCATAACATAAACAGATTTAGGTTCCAATCTTTCCTGTTAGTGGGGCAGTATGCTAGAACAAATGGCCGTAAATGTGGACACGCTGGACAGAAGCACCAATTTTTTTCCTGGGTCTAGTTAGGTCCATAGCTTTATGTTTTTGATAGGAACTATCATAGGTTCTCCGTCGGTCATCTTTAATTTTATAGGTGGAAAGTTTGTATGAAAAAATATATTTTTAAGATAGAAACTTGGATATTCGCTAATAGACTGAGCATTTAAGTGCTTTCAGCGTTTATCCAAATTTGCCCTTTAAAGGGGTGAAAAAGGGGTTGAAAGTTTCTACAAGTAACTTTTTTTTCTAAGCTAGAAACTTGAAACTTCGTTTGTAGACCTATCATTAAATTACAAGAAAACAGATTTCAGCGTTTTTCAAAATTCGCCCTCTGAAGGGGTGGAAAGGGCGTTGAAAATTTAATTGGGAGCAAATATTTTTCTAGAAATGAAACTTAACTACTAGACCCTGGCAAAATTGGTGCTTTTGTCCAGCGTGTCCACATTATCACGTGAAACTGCCTCATACATGGACATATCAAAAGTTAAGGGCTGCAAAGCTTAATTTTTGGATTGGTCTCGTAACCCACATAGTAGGTAAATGGTGTCTCCGGCACCAATATGTATACACTTTTTCACCTTATTCTATTGAAATAAGGTCCTAAAATGTATACATATTTATGCCCTCGACTGTATCAATGTAATTTGAATTCGATCCATGTACAATCCAATATTTACTGTACCTTTATCTCACACATATGAACACATAGACAACGTGAACTTATAGCTCCTACGCTGACGCACACATAGACAATGTGCATGTATGTAATGTGCAACACAACCATGGCTTACCCGCGCTCGTGAGATAAAAGTATCTACTTACTGTACAACAAATACTATTGTAGAGATCCCATACAGGGATAAGTTCGCCTTTGTACACGTATAATCTGTTTTGTCTGTATTTTTTTTCCTTTTGTCTTGTGTACAATAAAGTATTTTATGTCACACCTAGCCATAAAGTGGCCATTATCGCACGCTCCGCGCGCGAAAAAACCCACTTCCTGGCCAGCGGGTGACATAAAATTTTGTACTTACCACGGGCGATAATAAAGAAAGCCTCAGATCGCATATTTATCGCCCTTGCCTTCGGCTCGGGCGTAAAATACCTGCGATCTGAGACATTCTTTGTTTTATCGCCCTTGGTAAGTAATGTACTATACATACATACTATTGTTGAGCTTGAATTACGAACCTATGTTTGCTCGATCGAGTTCGCATCAAAGATTGCTGAGGCACTCGAGGACAAGCATTTGATATGTGTTTGGATGTTTTATCTTATCAATTAACGACAGCGTTTGACATAAACTATCATGTGGGGATTGAAGAGGCCTCATACATTTTTAAATGATTCTAATTAATTATTACGTCGTTTGGTTGTAACTAAACCACAGATTTATCATAATCCGCAACGCAGGCGTCGTCAGGGGGGCAAAACAACCAGCGCCGGATCTCTATTTTTCGAGGGGGGGGGGGCAAAACTACAAAATGCTGCCCCCGTCAGCATATATTGTCTTACAAATTGTTACCTCTACCATTTCAGAACAGTCAAAGTAGCTACTAGTTATCTACTCTAAGGGGGGACGGGTCATAAAGTCATAAAGTCATAACACATCTACGTATAGATGAAAACGCGAGCGCAGCGAGCGCGAAAATTTTCAAACATTATGATGCAGATGCGGAAAATACTTCATACGCATCAAGTCATAAAAAAAATGCGAGCGCAGCGAGCGCGAAATTTTTTGTCCTGTCAAGACGTATTTTGGCCTGTCAAGAAGTTAGAATTGCCGCGCCCCTGCTGCCCCTAAAGCCGCCCCCTATACTTGCCGCCCGGGACATTGACCCCGGTTCCCCCCCCCCCCCACCCCCCTAGATCCGGCTCTGAAAACAACCAATCAGCAACATCGCTTGCTTCGTCACTCACACATAAATGATGATATCCGCAACGGGCTTCGTCAACCTTAAACTCTAAACATACTTAGTCAAAAGGACGGTCCCGGATCGTAGCGGAGATATCCGCCGCACCAGATACGATCCGGAACGTCGATCGCAACCCCTGTCCCGCAATCGACGAACCCCAAGGCGCGGCCATTTGTTTCTTGTCAATTCTTGCATTTCTTGCGTGCAGCGGGGCGGGCGAGCGATCATACTATTTGTGCAGCGGCGACGCACGACACCAGTATTAGTTTCAATTGTTTAACATGCACGCCCCGCTGCACGCCCGACTCGAGCATCCACTCAGGCCTTGCACTCATAGATATAACAACAGAGTACATGTTGCTGTTTGATTCTGTGTGTAACTGATTCAATATACGTATTATGTGGGGTGTGCAGTAAGAGTATTTGCATTTGTACTCTATTGTATTGTATATTCCTGGTCTTAAGCATAAACATAATAAGGTCACGCCAACATGGAGCATATTTCACAGATTTCGAGTTTCTTTCTAAGGTGAAGAGTATTTGCTTAAGCGGCCCAACGGGAGACGCGGCGCGGGTGTGCGCGGGCGCGATGCGTTACTACGAGTAGTTTTACACGACTGCCCAAAAAAAGGAGTGTAATTTTTTCAGGTTTATATGAGTTTCTTTCCCCCAGAACTTCCAAACGCCTTAACCGATTTAAATGGCGAAAACAATATGGCGGACTGTGGACTCCATTTAGTGTCTTCCGAAAAAGAAAAAAACCTGAAATAGCTGATAACCTTTACAGATCTCCATAGAAACGTACTGGCTGTAAGTAAATTTATCTGTTTCTGGAAGGATAGACAGGCCAGCTCGTGTGTGATCGCGGTTGTGATCAATTCTTATTGTATGTAATTATTGTCGAAGGATTATAAAACACTAATGAAATGTGCATACAGTTTTATTGCAACCCGTAACCCAGTTCTTCCCTACCTATGATAGGGTTATTGACTCACATATTACTTCAAATAAAACAACACCAAAATATCAACTGATGGAAATCTTACACTAATATGTCATTAAGTAACGGTTTACAACTGTTTTAATGTTGGTTAGAGAGAAAAAAGCTGCAAACGTGGCGTCTCAGAAAGACATAGTAAATGACGAACGTTCCATACAAAGGTACGTTCTGTGAAACTATGAACACTTATAATAACTTTCTGATTATTTATGCTTGATTATTTTATTATTTAAGAAATTTTCAACAACCTTATTTAATAAATAATAAGATAATATTGATTTTTATGTAATAAACATCCAACGAAAAGTAATAACTATTAAGTTATTTATTTCAGGCAACAAGGGTAGACCCATGTATTGTTGCAAACAAACATACAATTATATACAATTATATTTATGTCACTGTAGCCTTAAGGTATGATTCCGCTGCATACAGCATATGCATGTGCCGCCGCACTCCAAATGGAACCGTAATGGTATGCGTAAAAAACTCAATTTGAAATGAGCGGAGAAGTGTCGCAACAGCACAAGCCGCTCACTCTAAATTGGGACTCATGATTACGGTTCAATTTTTAGTGCGGCGGAACGTGCAGTAGCTCTAGTATAAGTTTTTTCGAAACATTAACTAATTCGAACGCGTTTGCGTTTTGTCTCAAAATGTATGAAAGTGGTATGAAAACGTGAACAGTGCCTCTGGTGGTCACTAGTGGAAACTAAAACAGCGAGTATAACATTTGTTGCTAACCGATGAACGCGCGTATTTCAAACTCGGTGAGAGAGTTTTCATACATTTTGAGATAAAACGCAAACGCGTTCGAATTAGTTAATGTTTCGAAAAAACTTATACTAGAGCTACAGTTGCCGTCTGCTATCGGGTGTGGAATTAAACGTTTACGTATCGAAACGTCGTCAACCGTCATCGAGTGTCGTTCGAGTTCCAATGATACCGCAGCTGCGTGCGCGCCTGTGTGCGGCCAGTGTGACTGCATTCCAGTGCCCAGACGGCCACTGACAATTCTGCTACGGTTCACAACCCGGCCTGGCGCGACTCACTCCTGACTCACTTCAATATATTGACCTCTGACACTACCAAACAACCAAAAGTTGTCTGGAAGATATCGCTATTATATTTATTGAGGTGTGCAATAAACATTAAACAGCATTTGTATTTTATTGTATTGTATCATAAAATTCTGCAACATTGCCTATCAAGTGTTTAAATTACATACATACATAAACTCACGCCTGTATTGCCAAAAGGGGTAGGCAGAGCACATGAAATTTCATGTTTAAATTAGTTATCCAAAATTTTTGTTAATCAATATTTTGTTGCGTTTTTCCCTACTTTTTAGGGTTCTGTAGCCAAAATGGCAAAAACGGAAACCTTATAGTTTCGTCATGTCTGTCTGTTGTGTCTGTCTGTCTGTCGGTCCGTATGTAACAGCCGGTTTACTCGGAGACTAAATGTACTACAATTATGAAATTTGGTAGGAAATATATATATTTTTTTTCAATGCAAGTATTTGTGTGGGGTATTTTTGGATAGGCCTTCAAAAATGATATAATTCATAATTCATAATTCATTTATTCATATGCCAACCATGGTGTTAATATAGAGGTTACTAAGAAAGTTTTCCATTTAAGTCAATCGTTGGTGAGATATATTATTAGCTCCCAAAGTCGTACAAAATATGCCCCTCCCCCCCTCTAATTTCCAAACTATGAAGATTAAAATTCTGAAAAAAATTGAGGTGGTGTACAATAATAAATACTCCCAACGAAAATTGGTTCGAACAAGATGGGATTATGGGTTTTTGAGTTATCACTGAAAAACTGTCTTGCCCAAACAAAAGGACGTAAGTGCAGTGACTTCCCTATGAAGATACGACCTTTTTTGATTCAAGGTATTAAATAGTGTTTTGAAATGTGGACTGGTATGTCTCGGTACGGAACCCTTGTTGTACGTGATCCGACACGTACTTGGCCGGTTTTTTTCCGTCAAATGACTCGTTTAAAATATTCAAAATGTCTGAGACTCACGTCAGTTTTCTATTTAAAATGACAAAGAGAAGATTAGTCAGAAAATGATTTTTATAACAACGGCTACTAATTTCAGCATTTTTCACTGGAAGCCTCATATCGCCGGTATCTGATGACTTGATGAGATATCGCTCTTATTCCGAGATAACGACGAATTGCAGCAAATATAAATGACACATTGTTTTGAGTTAAATTATATGGTTTCCCGTATGTTATTCATTATGTTTTCCTTATTAGTATAATAGTGACTAACAGACAGTTACTGCTATTTTTTTAACGGACTGTGGGTTTGTAGGCCGGCGGGGTAATCACGTAACGATATGTACTACCGTTGGTACGTATTTAATGTCAGTTTTAGTATGGGATTTGACATTTAAATCTATCGTACTAACGGTCGAAAACGTTACGTGATTACCGCGCAGGCCCAATAAAGCGATAGGAGTGGCAGTTGTAGAGTGGCCTGGGGAAAATCCAGGGGAAACCTCCGACACGACCACGCGGGCGGTTTAAACACTGGAATACTCTATTGTTTGCGCTTCAGTAATGTTTGTTGAGTGGCTTCATCCGAATCGTGGGGTTTGAGTAGAAGCGAGCTACTGGGAGTTTTGTCGCTGTTTCACTTAAGGCGACTTCCTAACTTGGCGGGGCGGGATCGATATGTGACATTTTCTTCTTTGACGTAAACTTACTGACGTCGCAAAGATTCCCACATGACGGAATACTGTCAGTATTACATTTGCGCAGTAGTAATATCATGCGCAGAAGCGGGCCAGTACTGCCTTCACATCGTCCCGCTACCACGCATCCCGCACCAGTCAGGAAGCACTCATTTAAATGTAGGGGCGCAGTAAAAAGTAGTACTGAGTTGACGACAGTTGACACTGACATTTGACAGTTTTCTCAAATCAGGAAGTCCCCTAACGTGTGCGTGCGCAAGCGGTGTAACATCTACTTTGGAGATTCATACTCTACAACGCGCACGTCGACGCTTACGTGCTGCGCGTGCGCACGCAACCAATGTGCACCGGCCTTTAACCTCGCCTAGCTGAGAAGAGTACCAATGACAGCACAGGGCTGGACAGTGTCAATTCGCCGTATATTCCAGCGGCCGTCATGTAGGTACAGTCGACCAAAAAAGAGGTCTACCACTTTTCGACTCTATTATGTGTACGTTACAGTCCAAAAGTGGTAGAGGACTTTCTTTGCTGAGTGTATACCTACATTGAATTGCGATCATAAGGTGGCAATTGTCCAGTTTGTGAAATAGAAATAAATGTGAACAATGACACATTATTATTTGTAGATATGTCGGTCGGTATACAATGGGGCACTCGCGTGTTTTTACCAATACAACTAGTTTATTATGAGTGTCGTTTGAGATAACATGAATAAGAACATTCTATACATTTTACTCACGCATTGCACATGAATATTATTCCTTGACAACAAATATATCATACATTCTTAGATAGAAAACAGAGCGCTCGTGGCCCAGCGGCGCTTGCGCACCGCTTGCGCTTGCTAAGGTTAAGCAACGTGGGCAGCGGTCAGGACTTGGATGGGTGACCGCTTTGAGTGGTTACTAACTGAGCGCTCCCGTGCTTTGGAAGGCACGTTAAGCCGTTGATCCCGGTTGCTGTCTATGGCAGCAGTCGTTAAGCCGAGTTGGAGGCCTTGGGGCGGCTTGAGAACTTCTAACAGTCAAGTTGCCCACTCACTTGACAAAGCCTAATCCCAATAAGGTCTAGTTTCCCCTTGGGGTTGGAAGGTCAGATGGCAGTCGCTTTCGTAAAAACTAGTGCCTACGCCAAATCTTGGGATTAGGTAGCGGACCCCAGGCATCCTTCATGATGCAACTGTACTGGGATAACGCTAGGAGGATGATGATGATTCTTAGATAGAAAACAAACATGAGTCTCAGACTTATTGAAATTGTATGCCTAAGAAACGGCTCACTCATTATTAACCTTTTCACCGCCATTGACTTGATATAAAGTCAGGACATTAGGTGCCCCATACGCCAATGACTTCATATCAAGTCGATGTAAAGGCAAGCCAAGTGCTGTCAAGTAAGGTTCATTTTCAGTCTTTTGCTACGAAGACTTTGGCGTGTGTTGAGCTATAGGTACGTTGGTATACATGCACCATGCATGCATGCTTATGTGTGCGTCAGCGTAGGAGCTACGAGTTCGCGTTGTCTCTGTGTTCGTATGTGTAACAACTACAACAATGGTAAGCCCGCGCTCGTGAGATAAAAGTAGGTACTAAGTATACCTATTTCATAAACATAGGCTGAAAACAGTGCTCGACCGACGGTCAGCGCGTACCGTCGGTCGGGCGCCGACCGACGTAGATATATCTATGCAAGTCTATGCTCACCGTTAGCCGACCGACCATACGCGCTGACCGTCGGCCGTGCTCTGTTTCCAGCCATAGACTTACATAGATATATCTACGTCGGTCGGCGCCCGACTGACGTAACGTGCTGACCGACGGTCAGCGCGTATGGTTGGTCGGCTGACGGTGAGCATCGCTCTGAACGCACGTATGCTTTCGTACAGCGATAGCTACGCCCGACCGACGGTACGCGTTGACCGTCGGTCGAACACTGTTTCCAGCCTTAACAATTGCCACCTTACACGCAATTCGACGTACCTGCCTACATTATTTATAGGTCGTCTTGTACCTAAACCTAGACCTTTTGAAGGCACGAGTGAATAGGCATCTTCTGGGTGAGCTCGCTTTACCGTCGGCCTCATCTTTGCCCGCTGGCCAGTTGGTGGACAAGACCAATTCCATTTCTAATTTTAAAAAGTTGGCCACTAGAATGTACGGCGAATTGTTATTGTCCGGTAAATGGTCCGGTCCTCTTCTTAGCTAAGGCTAGGTTTTGTGAACCAGCGACAAAACTCCTAGTAACTCAAATCCCCTCACACCTCAGATTTGGTTGGAGCCGCTCAACCAAACTCACTGGAGCGCAAACTCTTGGAGTACGTATTCCAGTGTTTAAACCGCCCTTTTAGTCGTGTTGGAGGTTTCCTTTGGATTTTCCCTAGACCCCACTCCAACTGCGCACTCCTATTGCTTTACAGAACTTTGTGAGTTTGCAAGGCACTCCCCCTCCATGCGAATAATTTCTAAACAGATAAACTACTTAAATTGTGAGGATACTTTTGAGACGTTCGCGCCGGCCAAAAGTTGCAAGGCTATTACGTTGTCTCTTAGTCAACTCAACAGGCAGGCCATATGCTTTTTTACCACACATGCATGTTTGTTTACTTTTGATACACATGAGTTTGGTAATGACAACTTTGACATTCCTCGCCAGAGTATTGGGCGGCGTGATGGTGATGGCGTGCCCAATGGCCCTCTTTTCAACTAGTATTTTCTTCCCTTCTTCCCCTCCAGGGCTAAAGTTACCCGACTTTAAGGTATTTTATGTCACACCTGGCCATAAAGTGGCCATTATCGCACGCTCCCCGCGCGAAAAAACCCACTTCCTGGCCAGGGGGTGACATAAAATTTTGTACTTACCACGGGCGTTAATAAAGAAAGCCTCAGATCGCATATTTATCGCCCTTGCCTTCGGTTCGGGTGTAAAATACCTGCGATCTGAGACATTCTTTGTTTTATCGCCCTTGGTAAGTAATGTACCTACTATTATGCATGGAGGCCGAGGAGACACATTCTACTAGACTGTAAGCAGGTAGAAATATACATGAAGAAGCATATAGGAAATCCGAACACACTGCAGCAGTAAACAATATAAAAACACTAATAAGTTTCATACAGGAGCTAGGGCGGTTAGAGTAGCGCTACCCCTTTTTCACGCAAAATACGCACGTTGGACGCCGACTTGCGAAAAATCTCCAGTAAGTATAACTAACAAAAGTAGTTTACAAGTGTGTTCAAAAAACCTTCAAGTTCAGTTCTCACCGTCTATTTTCTATGGAATCGTTCTTTAATCAGCGTCACATTCACAAGCTGACCAATCCCAAATATATCTTGACCCGGAGACACGAACGAATAAGCGTAATCAGAGCTCAGCCTTAAACTGGCTTTCGGCGAGTTGTATAAGCATAAGCAACTGCTGTGTGTTCGGAGAATACTTTGAGATTTACGAGTACCAGTGGTATAACTCTGTCATGTCTCAGCATTACACGTGTCACATGTGAGAGGAACGTTATATGGGCATTTTCACTTTAAAGTGTACCCCCTACTTTTTTTTCGGATCTCGGCGATTTTGGGTATTCTAACTCAGAATCACGAGTACTATTGATTCAGATGAAGAAAAAAAATGTCCTTGATTTTCCATAAAAAAATTCTGTGTCAGTTTTGTGACGAGCCATATAAACTGTGAAAACAGCGTCACAAAACTGACTTTTTTTGACGGGCACTTTTTTTCTTCGCGCGGAAATTGATAGTACTCGTGATTCTGAGTCAGAATACCCAAAATTACCGAGATCCGAAAAAAAAGTTGGGGGTACACTTGTGAAATGCCCATATTATAACAAGATTGTCTCACTGTAACTTATCCTGGTTCTCCTAATCCATGGGCCAACGACGTAGTGTGATTAAACTAGGTAAGTATTGTGAATATCAGACAAGATTGGTTATCACACTATCTTATCATCAATACTAGGGCAAGACAAAGAATGAGCCAGTACTATACTAACGACGATCGAAGCATGTGTCTCTCTCTTAGATAAGGATACAAGGTAAGTTTTCGACTTTCTTATTACAGTTTTAGCCCTTTCGCACAGGGATAACATGCCGCTAACGCGAAATATACTAATAGTGGAATGTATTTGAATTGACAATTGAATTTAAACAATAATGGTCTGGTTGAACTACCTAACTCTCCCTTTAGGTATATCCTACGTATTCTAAACAGTACCTACACCAGACATAAAATTGAGGAAACTGGAATACTGACTGCTTAAAAGTAAGTAAAAGTAAGTACATACTTACCATTTTGATTTGATAAGAATTTGATGAATTGTGTGTGTAATTTTAAATGTGTGTTTTTAGTGAAGAAGTAATCGTTATGTTGCCAGCTATACGTATAGAGACATGGTATATGCAATGCATATCTCTCGCTCTCAGCACATCGCATCTTTGGGAGCTCTGTTTTGCCCCCTAAAGTTACTTCTTATTAAAAAAGAAATTACACCCAAGTGCAATAAAAACTGGTGATTAAAACGGGAATTCTGTAAAAACTGTATTTCTTATGTTCTTGTGTGACAGCACGATTCAATGTTAATGGCGATTTACGATGCTACTTTGTCGTCTGGCAAAGATGTGATGAATCTCGAAGCCATATCCAATGGTGTGTAGTCAAGAAGGGTTGCCTTGTGAGCATCAGGGATAAACAACCATTGTAGGTACTACGTTGGTGACCACAAACTTTCAGATGATGCTGTTCCACAGGTTAATATGGCATGTCAATGTCACTGTTATTTCAACGGTAAAGCGGTTTTTCTCTCAATGGTAGTTTTTACCGGCGTGCGTTATCGGGTTGTATACTACTTTTGTCTCACGAGTGCGGGTTGTGCATTGTTGTAGTTGTGACACGATACGAATATAGACAACGGGAACTCAAAGCTCCTACGCTGACGCACACATAGACAATGTGTATGTATAACGTAACACACAAACATGGCTCACCCGCGCTAGTGAGATAAAACTACCACCTAGTACCTATGTTTGTAGGCGCAATATCTCTACCCGCTTTCTAGCCGCGCCGCTCCCCGTCGGGGCATCTTCACCCCTTGGCCACCTCCTTAGGTAAGCCGTTTGCAAACGGTACGCGAACCACGTATACATGGTATAAGCGTGTGGTTACAGTAACATCTGGCTAGTGAATACCGCGCTCCTCTCCTCAGTCGGCCCCTTATTCCTTATGATCGTGATCATTTCTGGATTTCGCCGCCCTGATGGCTTGTCCCCATCGGCCTCGATCCATTGTAGCCCTCATCGTTTGGTGAAAATTGCTTGAGGATGTGGCTTCCTTAACCAGATCTGTCCATGTAACGTAGGTCGTGAGCGTCCTACTCTAGCCCTCTTGCCTTCCACTCCACCACCAGTTTCTCCTGATGATAAATAAGCACCGCTGCGCATTACGTGTCCAAAGTATGACAGCAGCCGCTGCCGTCAAACAGTGGATAATCCTGTCTAGATACCGAGCTGAGAAAGAATCGACACATTGGTACGTTAATTAATACCCCGCTGTTAAGTCAGTGATAGACCTAATATTTATGATACATAGTGGTTTACGCAAATGCCGTTGGCCAGTGACGATCGTTACCATCCCTGGTTTAACCAATCTCACTATTGAATAATAGGTACCTATAAGTACTTAATTATTGTAGTAGTTGGTAATTTGATGACGATTCCTTTCGTCAAAGTGTACCTACATAAATTATGATAAATCGTGTGACTTGGTCAGTTCTCTGCCAGTGCATTGCATACTGCATAGCTTGGCATGGTTTACTTGTTCATTTTTAGTTTATCATAACTTCGGTACTTAAGTATGTATATATTTTTTCTTTATACAATGATGGCGGCAAACAAACGTACGGTCCACCTGATGGTAATAAGCAGACACCGCAGCTTATAGACGCCCCCAACCCCAAAGGAGTCAGTCAGGTGCGTGTTATATAAAATTTGAGGATTCACAAATACAAGTACAATAATAATTGAAAGTTAAATAAATCTCAAACACTGAAACAATAGCTACTGATGAGGGGTCTTTATTTATTAATGATTTTGTGGCCGTGTAAGCCGATGCGAGAGCGGCATACAGTAAGGCGACTTCCTGATTTGTCGGTGCGGAGGCGGTACGATATGAGAAAACTCTCAAGTGTCAGTGTCAACTGTCAGTCAACGCAGTACTACTTTTTACTGTGCCCTTACATTTAAATGACTGCTTCCTGACTGGCGCGGGATGCGTGGAAACGGGACGATACGAAGGCAGTACTGGTCCACCTTCTGCGCATAATATTACTACTGCGCAAATGTAATACTGACAGTATTCCGTCAAGTGGGAATCTTTGCGACGTCAGTAAGTTTACGTCAAAGAAGAAAATGTCACCTATCGATCCCGCCCCGCCAAGTCAGGAAGTCGCCTTACACGACCGCAACCCTGGCAAGTAAAGTTTGCCCGTGGCGAACAGGTCTCACGTCGATGTCGCTTGGCTCAATAATCGGCGAGAGTCGCAATCCATGCCTTATCATGGACTTTACGCCCATCGTGCACCAGTTTGCGCGCTTTGTCCCTGTCCTCGGCAAGCTCCACCCACGTGGATATATCACCATGTTTATGAACACAACGAATCCTCAACTCAATAGATAGTCAGCTACGCGCTTATGGTTATTCCGAAGCCGCGTAAACAGACTACAGTGTCCGTTTACCAATTTTTATTGGTCCAAATTTTAACTACTTTATTTTATTTTAATTAGTTAATCCTATGCCGTGCCGTGCGAAGCTTTGCGAATGTTTCAAGTAATACTTAGTGCTGCCATCTATAGCGAATTCAAAGCACCATTACCAGATGTGCAATAGTCATTTGTGTCATTTATTTTTTCCTTTTAACTTTAATAGTAGTGAACAATGAAGATTATGTATTGTATTTTCACCCGTCAGAAATTTAGCATGAAAATTAAGGCGACTTCCTGATTTGTCGGTGCGGAGGCAGTACGATATGAGAAAAGTGTCAAATGTCAGTGTCAGCTGTCAGTCGATGCGGTACCATTTTTTACTACGCCCCTACATTTAAATGAGTGCTTCCTGACTGGCGCGGGATGCGCGGTAGCGGGACGATGCGAAGGCGGTACTGCTTCGCTTCTGCGCATGATATTACTACTGCGCAAACGTAATACTGACAGTATTATATCAAAGTGGGAATCTTTGCGACGTCAGTAAGTTTACGTCAAAGAAGAAAATGTCACATATGGATCCCGCCCCGCAAAGTCAGGAAGTCGCCTTAAGCACACTTCTTCAAACACTCATTCCCTCAAAGGTTGGCTGGAAGACATTCCTCATAGGGATAAGTTAACCCAGGGGTCGGCAATTAGATTTAAGTGGGGTCCGGATATGATGGACAAAAAATTTCGAGGTCCAGAAAAAAATCTTTTAATTAAATCAATATGCATGCAGCATGTTTAACATTATTCCGCGGTCCGCCTATTGCCGACCCCTGAGTAAACCTTTGTACTTTAATCTCACGTGACATGAATATCGTTTTAACTAGTTATTGTTATATTATTATAAAGTGTCTAAACATAACATAAGTTACAAGGTACAAAGGTGTTGAGCCACTTGAGAAGTTGAGAGACCGACCGTACCTAACATTGCAAAATTCTACAAGTGTAAACATTCAATTGGCGATAAACCAGCCTAGTTAACATGGAAACAATTAACCTATTTAGTTCATACCACCTGCATTTGCTTGCAATTCTCAACCAATCAATCCAATATGGGCAATGTACGAGGGCGACAAGTATAGGTACAGGCGTCAAATATATCTACTCTTCAGGGTGCGTAAGAATATCTGAACATGCATTCTAATAACGTCTTCACAATAGGATCGTGTCCAGATTTTTGTGAGCAACTCGTTCGCTCCGTTATCTGATGGCGACTGTAATACCTTACTAATGAAGAACTGCAAAAGATGCCAACGGGTTTTTCAAAAAATACGACTTTTCACTCAAGATCTGTCAAAAATCTATGATGTTTTGACAGATGTGGAGTTACGTATATATAGAAAGGTACTTTGTGATGTGGAGTGAAAAGTCGTTATTTAAGTAGGTAGGTAGTGGCCAGCATTAGTCGCTAGACATAGACGTAGCGACATCTACCGCGAAGTTACTACAACTTCAGAAACGGACTAACGTCTCAAATTGTATTGAGAATAGTAACAATGTGCTACCCCAACGAGCCTCCCTAAGGCTTAATGAGCACAGTGTATTGATTGAAAGATTCACCACCACACTAGGGTTACTCACGGTAGCTCAGTTGGTTAAGGGCAATGGACGGATTCCAGAGGTCGTGCGTTCCAATTTCGTTTTATTTAATTTTTCAATGTTTCATTTTGATTGGAATTAATTTCGTTAGATATTTAAAACATATTGAACCGCCATTGCTGTGCGACGTGTGCAATCGACTCCGGCGCAGGTCGTAAGCAGCGATAACGCATTTATAGCAATTTCGCGCACAGTGACCTGAATCACCTGCACATTGAGCGTGGCACACGTAATCGATAAAGCTGTGTCACCATCTGACACCACCTGACATTTGTGACACATTTACGGGATAAAAAATAGTATAAATTTCACTCTTTAGGCTAAATGTTACTATGTCATCAACTCATCATCATCATATCAACCGAAAGAGGTCCACTGCTGGACATAGGCCTCCCCCAAAGAGTGCGACAATGACTATCCTGCGCCACCGGTACCCCAAATTTCAATAATGTGAATTTATCTAGTAGTATTTCCATAGTATTTCACGAAATTGTCTCTTCGTTAGGTACCTGAAAATTGAATTGAAATTCACTGTACATACTTCCTTATAGGTAGGTACTTACATATAGAACTATTGTGGTCTAATAGCAATGTTAGCAAAGTAACGCACTTGGCTGGTTTTATAGTATAGATTGGGCGACGCGTTTAGCATCCCCATAAATCAAGTCAGTGTAATTTAACCACCTATAGGTACCTATTTAAAAATATAGAATAATTTATTCGTGACAAACACAAGACAATTACAAACAATACATTACAAAACCAAATTTTGCCACGAAATGGTCACAACTCAGCGTTATGCTGGCAGGGCCAGCGCTGGTCTTCCGTTGTGACCGTTTGGTCAATTGTCGGCGCAGGGGGCCGATTTTTGAGTGTCGAAAGCTCGACTTTTCACTCGAGATCTGTCAAAAAACTATGACGTTTTGACAGATGTCGAGTGAAAAGTCGAGCGTTCGACACTCAAAAATCGGCCCCCAGTTCAAACACAGTATAGTCAGTATACACAAAACAACAAGAAATAATGACAAAGTATGAACGAACAAAACATTACTTATTGAAAAACTACAAAATAAAGTCACATAAAAGTTGATTAAAAATATATCAATGTTACTAATATATTAATGTATCTTTCCAGATTAAGTAAACGACAATCATGGAGGGTAGACTGTTCGCAGCAACTATCAACACACTAGCCCCACAGTTCAAAATCAAGTCGAGGCCGACCATAGATAACTTAGTGTTCAAACTCCACTACAAGGCCACTGTGACGCTGCTCGTAGTGTTTGTGATCCTGGTGTGCGCAAGAGAGTTCTTCGGAGACCATATTAAGTGTATTTCTGACCAGGGTGTGCCAGATCATGTCGTACAGACGTATTGTTTCTTCATGGCTACTTTTACTATAGTAAGTGTTTTCGACTTTCGAGCGTCCACGGCGTTATCGCGACAACACAGACACATATAGTCCCTATTCGTTCCGGTACCGCGCCGCATACCGGGTATAGTCAGGCCGACCCCAGGTCGGGCCGCTGAGTTTCTTGCTGGACTCTTCTCAGCTAGGCTAGGTTTAGTGAGAGAAAGAAAATTTATATTTCGGTAGAGTACATTCTTTCGACAGTTTACAATCTCGCTAGTTCTTTAGATTATAACCTAACGTTTATATCTGACGGTGACATACCTATGACTAAGGCGACTTCCTGACTTGGCGGGGCGGGATCGATATGTGACATTTTCTTCTTTGACGTAAACTTACTGACGTCGCAAGGATTCTCACTTGACATAATGCTGTCCTAATTACGTTTGCGCAGTAGTAATATCATGCGCAGAACCGGAGCAGTACCGCCTTCACATCGTCCCGCTACCGCGCATCCCGCGTCCCGCGCCAGTCAGGAAGCACTCATTTAAATGTAGGGGCGCAGTAAAACATGGTACCGAGTCGACTGCTGACACTGACATTTGACACTTTTCTCATATCGTACTGCCTCCGCACCGACAAATCAGGAAGTCACCTTAGCGAACACCGCTTACAGTAGGTACGATTAGACGATTACTTCCATTTTAACACTGACATATGCTTTCTACTGCTTACCTAATGCTAATCTAACAGTGCTTCTATTACAAAAAAACATAGGTACTATTTCAGGCAGCTAAAAGAAACTCTATTAAAATAATGTTAAAGTAAAATATCCCATGGCATAACAACATTATTGTCAGTGCCAAACTAAAAATGTACGATTATAGACGATTTGTCCGCCTAATTCCAAGCTAATAAAGATCAATTTCCCAGGTCCGCCATTACAATGAAAGCCTCCTGCAATCAGGGTTCCTTCCCCACCCGGGCGTGGGACCCCTGAGCGACAACGACGAGACCCTCCACCACACGTATTATCAGTGGGTTCCATTTGTACTGTTCCTGCAGTCTATAGCCTTCTACATGCCCCATTATATATGGAAGAAGAAAGAAGGTTAGTGGACATGTCTTTAGCTATACGAGTACCAATCAAAATCGTATTAAAGGTCTTTATCAGTTAAAAATCACCATCTACTCGTATTTATGCTATAGATAGAACATAGAACAACAAAGAATAGTTGATCCACCCAATTTCATCTACGGATGTGACAATTTGCACAGAAATGAGAATGGCTCATTGAATTGTTAACGTATACCTCTTCTCATGGTACTTCTCATATTACATTAGTAGAACAAGACACATATAGTTTTTTTTTAAAGAAAATGATTAGATTTCGAGTTTTCATCAGCGTTTCTTATCAGCAAAGGTCCAGAAAACGCTAGTAGATTTTGAATTATAAAAGTGCCAGTGCCGCTTAGTTGCAAAATAAAGTTAAGGGGAGGTATCCCCAACGCAACTGTCCCGCTCTAACACGCGTGAGTTTACAATTAACCATCCCGCTCTCTACGCAAGCTCTGCGCGCAGTTTTGTAAATATTTAGCTATAGTGATTAAGCCAATCATTTTATCAAAGCAAACCCTGCGAATTTGTCTATAACTATTTACGATCTTTAATTGAGTACAAAAATTAAATGTTAAATATCAGTAATATAGCCGTAGTATTGAAAATACATTTCAAAAAGGGGTAACTTCGTGTTTTTTTTCTATATTGTAAATTCATCAGGTCATGTAACTGACTGCGATTTTGACTAGACAAGATCCTTATGTAACACATATATTTTTTTAGATTTTAAAACACTATATTCTATGTCTCAGATGGCTTTTAAAAACTCAAAAGTGGTAATACACGGCCTTAATTAATTTCATTAATTTAAGTATTCCACATCAGCTGCGCGTGAGCTGCGCAAATCACGTCAATCGGGCGGAGTAAACAATGTAGGCACATACACTTTTTACTTCAGAACGGTTAATCGAAACGGGGTTAAACTATGATAAGATAAACTGCAACTCAAATTGATAATGTATCGTATGGACTGACATTAAAACTGGCAAGATCACCGTGATACCATTCGATTCTTAGGAGTTTCGTTGCGTAATAATGACCGGCTTACCGCTTACGCGAAGTACCTAATTATAGTACTTCAAACAAGGTTTTCTGTCAAATAAAACCGATTTTTGACAGCTTATGATGGCATCCAGATTATTCCAGATCGCGCGCGCTCGTCGCATATCACGTTTTCTTTCGTTCTTAGCGCGATAGGGTATCTCGACACCACGGAGGTCTGACAGAGCCGAGTTTAGCCGAAGCAGAAACAGGAAAACTCCTGCCACTTACCTACACAACGAGGCGTTACTGCGACTTTTGTTCTCGTATCCCCACCTAAAAAGGGTAGGGGCTCAATATCAAACGTCCGAGCCCGTATAGAAAAAAGTTATATACAAATTACCCTCCATTTCAGAAATCATGACACTATATAATGTCCTTCCTGTTTCTTCAGGTGGCAGAGTGAAGGCACTAGTAGACGGTCTCCAGTACGCCAGTATCGCGATTCAAGATGGCGACGACATGAAAGTTAAGGACAAAACTGTGCCGTCGCAAAAGAGCCTTGACAAGAAACTGGATATCATCAGGAAGGATATAATCATGAGGTAAATGCTGTGCCTATGCTCAGCAGTGGACGAATACAGGCTGAAGCTGATGATGCCAGTGCGAACCATCACCATTAGCAGCCTGTATAAATTATCACTGCTACATTAGATAGATCGCATCCGGAACACCACGCTGCGCTCTAAAACACGCATAGCTGATGTAGGCGCAAAAACTGCTAAGCTCAAATGGGACTGGGCGGGCCACGTCTGTCGCATGCACCCGGATTGGTGGGCTAATATAGCCACCAAATGGAAGCCACAACAGCGACGCAGACGTGGCAGGCCTAGACGGAGATGGCGGGATGACTTAGATGCCTTCCTCGCCAACTGGCCGGACGAAGCACAGACACGGGAGTCGTGGAATTCATGGGGAGAGGCCTTTGCCCAGCAGTGGGACACCCATATAGGCTAGATAAAAAAAAAAACATCAGTGAAAATAAGACAAAGCATAATTTTCTTGAACTTTTGCATTTGCTTTAGCACTAAGCATAACGATGACCATCGAGGATAGGAGATTTTTATAGCGAGAGTAACTCCAAGTTTCTGTAACTCCTTCTGGGCTATATCTATATAATCTTGCCTTTTCTTTCACTAGGCTACGGATAACCAGAACATGGTCCGTGTGGCTGGTCTCCATGGAAGTGGTGAACATGCTGCAGGTGATACTCCAGGTCTACATCGTCAACTGCTTCCTCAACGGCCAGTTCATGGACCTGGGACCGAGGGTCGTGGGCTTCGGACACTGGGACTACATCGCTGATCCGTTGGAGACCGTGTTCCCGAAAGTAAGTCAGCTTTTGTGCAAAATTAAGGTTAAGGCTGCGTTTCCACCAAAGTTATGCTAGGGTGTGGCAGCTTTCCGTTACCACCTGTGCTAAGTGCTATGTGAACCAATGAATATGATATACACTCTGCCTTTTTTAATAGCCTGCAAGTATATTGTGGCAAAGGCGCCCCTTCTTTTCCACCACTCGTAAATCCGCAATCCGTATTAAATGCATTAAGACCACCCCGCCATCTCCTTTTCGGTCGGCCTCTGCCATGGTAGTCATCCTGTAGGATCCATTCCAGCCTTTCTCCTCCTAAAGCACTGTAACTTATATTAGAATCTAGAATCCATGGAGTGGCCTTATGTTATAATGTAATTTTCGAATTCAAACACAAAATTATGATACTAAATATGTGATTTGACCGCTAGCCGTTGGGACCGAAAGGTTCTCGAGTGGCGACCACGGACCGAAAGGCGTACCGTGGGTAGACCCCCACAAGGTGGACTGATGACCTGGTAAAGGTCGCGGGAGTCCGCTGGATCCGGGTGGCGCAGGACCGGTCATTGTGGCACTCTTTGGGGGAGGCTTATGTCCAGTAGTGGACGTTTATCGGCTGATACGATGAAATATGTGATTTGCAGGTGACGAAGTGCATTTTCCACAAGTACGGTCCCAGCGGTTCCATACAACAGCACGATGCGCTCTGTGTCATGGCGCTGAACATCATCCACGAGAAGATATACGTCATATTGTGGTTCTGGTTCCTGTTTTTATTCATCGTGTCTGTGCTTGGTCAGTAGCAGAAATCTTTCAATTTTTTTATCTTTATTCAATTAGACGGTCCAGCTGATGGTAAGCGGACACCGCAGCCTATAGACGCTCACAACTCCAAAGAAGCTACGTGCGCGTTGCCGAGCCTTTATAAAATTTGAGGATTCACTGTGTCGACAGCAGAAGGGACAAATTTAGATCAACACAGTGCGTCCTCAGGAGCTCTGGCAACCTTGCTCACCTCCAGGAACACAACACTACATTCTTGTCTATAGTAAATCATTTCATTATGGCTTATTTGCTCTTCTGCGAGACGGACGTACTTCCTTAGTTGCTCCAAATTCGAGCAAGATGACATTTTGCTGTGCCCTACTTCTTAGTTACAAGTGTTACAACTGCGTTTGTCTTTCTTTAATCTTCTTGGTGAGCTCGCTTCACTATCGGTCTCATCCTTGCCCGGCTGGCTAGATGCTGGTCATGAGAAATACCATTTCTCATGAAAAAAAAACTGCGCAAAATACTTTTTATAAGAAACTTGTTAACAAATCATCTGCTAACTAAACAAATGTTGTTGCATTAGTGTTAGTCTAAGTTTTTGTTATTTTTTCAATTTATGGTGCACAATTAAAAGTATATTTATTATTATGTTTTTTTCCAGCCGTGATCTGGAGAACCATCTCCTTCTACCTCTACCGCCGTTCCCTGAGATTCAACGAGCTGATGTTCCGCCAAGTGACCGGCGGGAAGTTCAATCCATACAATGTGATCAGTGTCGTCAACGGGTGCCAGTATGGGGATTGGCTGTTCCTTTACTATTTGGCGAAGAATATGCAAGGCTTTGTGTTCAGGTGAGGTATAAGTATATACACCGTCTTTAAAGAATATCAAAAATATTATACCAGTGACCACCAGAGAGGGAAAAGTAAAAAAAATATATAGCCATAAAGAACTTAAAATTACCCGTAGAACAATATGCTGGTTTTTTCCAATTCTAAGACCTAAAGTAAAGCAGGCTTTAATGGGGTTTACATAATTTATTACGAGGTGGGACGTTGGTGCTGATAGGTGCTCTATTTTATGAAACGGTTAAAACTCCATCTTAGTTGTCACTGTGACATGCTTCGAACGTTCTCCTCGGGAGTTCTTCTTCAGGATGAGTGCATTCGCGGAGAGTATACGTTGCAAGTTGCAACATGACTCTAGATGACGAAAGATTAAAGTTGAAAATGATGCTGATCTAACATATTTAAATAGGGTATTTGACACATGTTAAAATTGATAACTCAGTGTCACTTTTTGGATAGTTAGCCATCAAAATATCAAAATAAATCGTAAATTATAAAATTTTACCAAAATCATAAAAAGATATGAATCGTCAAAAACTCATAAAATTATGTATTTTTTTTTACAGTCCAAAATTCAAATAAAAGGCATCATTAGAATGCTTATGTAAAATAAAAAATAAGTTGTATAGCAACTACGTACCTAAACGCATTATTTTACGACTAAAACAGCAAAATACTAATTTTCCCATACAACGGTTGGTCGAATGCTGTGCAAGTGACGTCATTTGCCAGGGCCAATTTGTAGGAGCCTTTTTGAGGGCCGCTAGCGGCGAGCTAGGTTTGTCCCTAATTTTAGCCCTTTATTGTGCTCTAATTGTTGTTGGTCCCATATAGACATTTGATCGTCTCTAAAAACTGGTTCCATTGGCATTATAAAAAAAATTAGTCAAATAGCGTATTATTTCAGGCAACTATTCACGCGTCTAGCTGAAGAGCTAGAGAAGAGAGAGATGCCTTACGAACAAAGTGGGCACGAGCAAAAAGGAGCAGAGCCAATACTAGTCGGGAGAGTCGACTACGACGATGAAACTCTTCCTCTGAAGGAGAAGACTGCATTATGAACTCCAGACGGGCCAGTGAGTTTTGACTTATGCCGTTTGGTATCGCGAACGGCCCCGACGTTTTCGTGTTTTAGAATTTTTGTAATTAACTAAATTGACGACAATTTTTATTAGAAATGTTAAGAAATAAGTTATAATACAGAGCATGATGGAAAAAAATCGGAAATTTATAATTCCGGGTTCAATTAAGAATTTGATAAGTATTTATTTTTTAATTATTATATTGGAAAAATACATGTTTTCGCTGCATTTAGAAATCTATGACAAATTCTACTTAGGTACGTGTTTTGTTTTTTTAATTATAGGAAATTTGAATATTTCAGGAATATACAATAAGATAGGAAATTTGAATATTTCATGAATTATATATATAATAAGAGTCATTTATTTTTTAATGTGTACGAGTAGTATTTTAGCTAGTAACTAAACTATGGTCATACTGTCAAAATTAAACAAATACTCGAAAATATATTATTGTGGAGACTAGAAAATGATAAAGACTGCTAATGTCAACAGTTGCACTAGAAGGCTTTGCTTAAGCATGGCCTTAGTACCTACCGTTATTGTTGTTAAATAAATTTTCCAAAACACCGTCTTTTTTATAAGCTTAAAAATACCTTCACCTGGGTTTACCCAGGCCAGTCTCTAACCGCGCACTCCTATCGTTTTATGGGGCCCGGCCTATAGCCACAGTTAGGATTTTTTTTTAATGTTGTAGGTCCTCCTCGAACGTTTTTCGTCATCGTGTTTGTGGCCGGACCGTAAGCGTAACAGTACCTAGTTCGTGTTCGTGGTTGTTCTTCCAATTAACGACTAGAAAATCAGGCCACGAGGACGCAAGGAGTATTTAACATGAACTTTTGACCGTGGCTGGTCTGGCTAAATTAAAGTCGAGACTGAGATTTATTAAAAAAAAATTAAATGGCAACTACATACCAATAGTACAGTCAAGGGTGCCAATATGTATACACTTTTTCACCTTATTCCATTGAAATAAGGTCCAGAAATGTATACATATTTATGCCCTTGACTGTACCTTTGTAATAATAGTTAAATGAATTTTTTAAAGGCGAAAATAACGTTACGGTGCCCTTTGCAGGGTATCTCATGAGTACGTATTGGCCGAGCCCAATAAAGCAATACTTAGGAGTGCGCGGTTGAAGAGTGGCCTGAGGAATCCAGGGGAAACTTCCGATACGACCACGAGGGCGGTTTAAACAGTGGAATACTTGGGAGTTATGAGAATAAAACTAAGGCAGGCACAACGTTCAATCTGAAAAGGCCTTATGTTAAATTTAAATACCATTTGATATTTAAGGGCATTTCCACTTTAAAGTGTACCCCCTACTTTTGTCCGGATCTAGGTAATTTTGGGTTTCCTGGCTCAGAATCAGGATTTGAAGTACAGCTATAAAGAGTTGACCTTGGTAATACTGGGTGTTACACAACCAAATCAAAATTTAGCGTGCGTTGTGTGTTGCGATGACAATGCGTTATTAAGTATACATGCCGATTAAAAAGTCAATTAGTCTGCTGAAGGCCTTTCCGGGTTGTGCGTAGATATTTTCGTGCACAATGCCAGGCATTAATCGACTCTTTTGGTGTTTAGCTCTACAGAGGCTGCTCGATTTAGGTACTAAAAGTTTAGGCCGGAGGAGGAAGGGGCCTAAAGGGGAAAAGGCCTTCCGGGGGAATCGGCAAGGACGGGTGCTTTGTGATAGGAATTGGCCGTCTAAGTTCGGGGGGATTGATCGACCTTAAGTACTTCTTCCTTGCTTTAGGAGTTCCTGCAAAATTTCGAGGTCTAGGACGCCATCGTCAGCAAGCAACTGCAGTTCATACATTTTATCAGATATTCATTTAATTTGTGACTATTCATACCATAAATAGGCTTTAAGACCTTAATTTAAGACGTCCGCAGGAAATATGTAAATCTAATATGTGTCATGACCCTTTGATTTACTTTATATAGGTATGTAGGAACAAATTTACATTAGGAAGACAACACATTATAAAAAAAAACTTGAAGTACCTATGCCAAATGCCATGGGATAGGGTAGATACATTTACTTTGGGTATAAAGATAATACCCGATTCATTTTAATCGGCTAATGTGAGTGCGCCGTTATTGCCATGGAATTACGCAATATCAGAACTTGTACCATCAAGCCCGGCTCCTGAGAGACAGTGACCTCTGAGCAAAACCTGTTTGGTAACTACCATACCAGTCTGCAAAGTGGTGCTAGACGAGAATTAAGATTTGGATTATAGAAATGATTCTAAAATAATTGAACCGTATTGAACAAAAATAAATAAACCTCTTTTAATTTAACTTCTATTCATATTTGTTTGATGGGTATTTTATTTCGTGTAAGAATATTGGTACGTTACGTTACTCGTGACGAAAATGTAATACTACTACTTGTGTAATTACTACCACTACATTACTATTACTTACTTACCATTAAAATGCAATAATGAATTATCTGTAAATTTTAATTATATAAAATACGTTGTACAGTACTCAACGAATACTGACGTCTAATATATTTTAATCGTATGTATATAATTTAGAGAAGCCACAAGTCTAAGTGAAAAATGTCAGAAGCAAAAAATCTGCTTAGAACGGAACGATTTCGTATTTCGTAACAATGGCAACACTGTGTACAAAATGGCGACGCGCGCGCTGTCGCGAGCAAAAGCGGAACATGTGGAAATAGTTGCATCTTTTTCTAACAACGGTGCTGCATCCTATCCAATTGCCTACCGAGAGAATCAAAGCTATACAAAGCATATTGCGTTCTCGCTTTCGCTCAGTGGTTTATCCGTAGCAGATTGGCCTGCGTGTGGCGACTGCTTAATGTAATTGTGTCACGCTGCCTCTTTCTTTCTCTTAGTATAGTTAGTAGCTATAGATACAACATCTGTGGAGGCAGTATGCACCGCTGGTTGGCTAGTAAAACAAAATTGTGCAACCCAGTGGGTGGACACTCGCCTACATTGTTAGGATGCCAATTTTACTGACCCCTACAGCCTTTATAACACTTTGATTTCCTGGTCCATTTTATTCTGGACCGCGCAGTTTTGTCTACCAACATGTAAATAAAATATATTCCCCTGGGTAAATCGGTAGTGCACCAACTCAACAAAACAAATTTTCTTCAAAAATATCTGTTGAATCTGTGGTTTTGAAGTAAAAGTAAAATGGAGGCGTTTTCAAATATGTCATTGGTTGAACATTTTTGTAAATCTATATATGTGGTATATTTAAAAGCGGCTAGATTGCAATTTGCCTGGATTTCCTCCTATTACTTCGTCGAGGCGTGTGTTATATACGAGACAGGACTCATAAAAGACTAGTTGAAGTGTAAATTTTATTGTAAATATTGTATATAATTGCTTATAATCATGGCAAGCCGTATGTACAAAAAATGTATAGTATGTCACACTCGACGGATACCTGGCTCAGATGTGTTTTTAGCCTCTTTACCAATTGATCCTGCTCGGTAAGTCATCATCCTCCTAGCGTCATCCTATCCCAGTACAGTTGCATCCTCAAGGATGCCTGGGGTCCGCTACCTAATCCGAAGATTTGGCGTAGGCACTAGTTTTTACGAAAGCGACTGCCATCTGACCTTTCAACCCCGAGAGGAAACCTGACCTTCTTGGGATTAGACTTTGTCATGTGAGTGGGCAACTTGACTGTTAGAAGTTCTCAAGCCGTCCGAAAGCTTCCAACTCGGCTTAACGACTGCTGCCATAGACAGTAGCCGGGAGCAACGGCTTAACGTGCCTTCCTAAGCACGGGAGCGCTCAGTAGTTACCACCACCCAAAGCGGTCACCCATCAAGTCCTGACTGCTGCCCACGTTGCTTAACCTTAGATACCGCACGCGGTATGCAGGCGCCGCTGGGCCACGTGCGCTCCAATCTGATCCTGCTCGGTAAGTAAAACTGTGCATTTATTTTATATTATTGTGGTATAATACTAAATACCTACTCAAAGTTTGCAGATAAAACGTAATTGTCGAGTTACTATTGCCTTACTTTTAGCATCGCTCATACCTACATATTTTATTTAAATCAGTGTGGACATAAATCTTCCACAAATCAACCTAGTCCCATGTTAAGCAAAGATTGTACTATGAGCACTAAGCGAAGATATATACCTACTAACGTAAATAGATACTTAATTACATAAAACAAACATTCAATACTCAGGACAAAATATATTGCACGATTTCTGTTTACTATGCATTTTATAAAGGAAGCGTCTTGGCTTATAGGTATGTAGTTAAATGTGTGTGTGTGATGCTTACGATGCGTGCGATGCGGAACTGTGGACGCCTAGCTAAAATGAGGATCCTTAGAAACAACCATTTAGTACTCTCTTTATTGCTACTGTCCTTTCCCGAGGCTCAAAACCATTTCCATGACCAAATTTCATCTAAATAGGTTTAGGGATAACAGACAGACATGTACTTAGTACGTACACAATATTAGTATGGATTTGCATTAATATTTTAATAATGATCACTTACAGATGTCGTTTGTGGGTGCAAGCTATTGGGCTAGAAGATTTGGTGCACGTGCCAATTGAAAAATTGCATACATTAAAATATGTATGCGCGACCCACTTTGGCCGTGAAGACTTTAACGAAAAAGGAAACCGTTTGTTGCAAAGTGCAGTTCCGAAGTATCATCTGCCACTTCCACCTTTACCAGAAGTACTTTTTGCTGATTTCCCACTACATGTTGGTTGGGTAAAAGAAAACCGTCAAAGTGGTAAGCCATTAAAATTAATTATACCTACTTACAACTGCTGTAGGTACTGGCCCTCAATGGCTGATGTTTTGTTTTTGCGCGAACGCATTGATGGTTACCTACGAACCCATTTATAGGTACTTTTACAATTGTCTACGTGCCATGTATATTATGGTGCCATTAACCAGTGTCAGATACTATAATGTTTATTTGTTATGAAACTATACAGATTTTTTTATAACTATAGGCAAGCGAAAAGAAATTAGGTTTATAATATCTTATAGATGAAATTATTTAAGATGTCCGACTTTTTTAGAAAACTGCCATTAGATTGTGAACCTTCTTGCTTTTACAGTAAAGTCGCTTTTTGAATGGACTATTTTGATAAAACTCGGACAGTTTAAATAATTTTAAGTTATACTAAATATTTGCGAACAGACGGGCTAAGATGATCGCGTATACCGTCACGTTTTATGGCCGAAATGTATGAAAACGTCACATAAAACATCACGGTATACGCGATCATCTTAGCCCCTCTGATGGATTCGGTTATTCGGTATAACTCCTACACGTAGGGGAACTGGACTTGGTCCTGTCTACTAAATATTGGAGTTACTCTTGCTATAAAAATCTACCATGGTCCTGTCATCCTTACGCTCACATAATTGTGAAAGGATCTGTTTTGAACACACTGACCATAAAACAGGCGTGGATCGAGCATAAATATATTGTTATTACGTACCTACAATGGGGATTATTTTTAACCGACTTCAAGATTTCAAAAGAGGAGGTTCTCAATTCAGTTGTATGTTTTTTAGAGTTCCGTACCCAAATGGTCAAAACGGAACCCTATTGGTGTCGCCCAGGCGTCCGTCCGTCCGTGCGCCCGTCCGTCCGTCGGTCCGTCGTCGTCTGTCGTAAAATTTGTTCCGAAGAATATTTTGACTTCCCATTTACCAATGAACTGGAAATTTGGTGATAATGTTCATTATTACGTACCTATATATATTAACAACAAATACTAATATATCGATAAATCATATTTTTGAGGTTGGTTCGGAACCCTGAATGTACGAAGTCCGACTCGCACTTGGCCGGTTTTAATGTTTGTTACTCCATAACTCCGTCATGTCTGAACTCTGAACCTACTTTGAATATTCTTATTTTGGTTGTAAGTATATCCAAGTTGGTACCCATTTTTGTCAAAACGCAGTTCTGATGATGGGATCTATGAGGAATCGAGGGAACTCCTCAATTGAATCTTAAAGGCAAACATACAGTGTTTTTTTTTGTTTTTATCAACAAATCAAGCATTTTCATACAAAAACGTGACATTTGATGAAGTGGTCCTGCTGATGATGATCAGAACAAAACTCTTAAACGACGCATAGTTCACGATTCACGTTTGGTGATTTATTCTCTTCGTTATGTTTGTCAAGCAAGCTAGGTTTTCAAGACACATTTTTGTCAAGCTTGAGTTCTGATGGTGGATTCCATGAGGAATTGAGGGTACTTTTCTACCGTTATAAACATACTCATAGCCATTTTTATTTCATTGTATGGAATCTAAGAGTGCGCCATCTAAGTATAATAATCTTTCACCGGCCTCCCCCATTGAACTCGTTTTTTTTTTCTTAAAAGTTATGTTTTCAGGCGTTTTGAGAGATTCTACTAATTTGACAAATCATGTCATGGCAATCAGTAATGAAGAACACGCTACTGCTGCAGGTAATGTTTAAATACAACATTAATGACTAACCATTTACCATAATTATATCCCACATTTGCCCATACAAACCTTGTTATTAATCAACCTCCAAAGAGCAGAGAAGGAAGCAGGGAGATTCTCAGGTCATCATCATCATCCTCCTAGCGTTATACCAGTACAGCTGCATCCTGGAAGATGCGTAGGAAATTTGGCGTAGGCACTAGTTTTTACGGAAGCGACTGCCATTTGATCTTCCAACCCGAGGAGAAACTAGACCTCATTGGGATTAGGCTTGTCAAGTGAGTGGGCAACTTGACTGTTAGAAGTTCTCAAGCCAGTCGAAGACCTCTAACTTGGCTAAACGACTGCTATCATATACAGCAGCCGAGATCAAAAGCTTAAAGTGCCTTATCAAGCACGGGAGCCCTCAGTTAACAACCACTCAAAGCGGTCACCCATCCATGAACTGACCAGAGCCGACACTGCTTAACCCTTTTTTAGGGTTCCGTAGTAAAAGAGGAACCCTTAAAGTTTCGCTATGTCCGTCCGTCCGTCCGTCCGTCCGTCCGTCCGTCTGTCCCCAGCTTTGCTCAGTTAGTACTAGAAAGCGGTAATTTGGCATGAGTATACACATTAATGACGCCGACAAAACGGTAGAAAAAAATCTTACAAATATTTTTTTTAGGGTACCTCCCCTACACGTAAAGTGGTGGTGCAATTTCGAGTCGACACGATCACGCGGGCGGTTTAAACACTGGAATACTCTAACAGTTTGCGCTTCAGTGAGCTTGGTTGAGCGTTGAGCGGTTTCAATTTCAACCAACCTGAAGTGCGTCAGTGGAATCGAGCTACTGGGAGTTTTGTCGCTGGTTCACTAAACCTAGCCTAGCTGAGAAAAGTCCAGCAAAAACGGGTACGGGTTTGTACGAGAACGTCACTATGTCAGTCAGACTCCAGGACCGGAACTCGAAACCTACTTCGCTGCAGCGGGGAGTCAGGCAAGGAGATGTTATTTCTTCTAAACTGTTCGCCGCTGCATTGGAGGATGTTTTCAAGAATTTGGATTGGAGAAGGCTAGGCATCAACATACACGGCGAGTTCATCACTTACCTTCGGTTTGCTGACGGTATAGTAGTCTTGGCTGAAACCATGGAGGATTTAAGTACGATGCTCGATGACCTCAGTGAAGCCTCCGAGCGAGTTGGTCTAAGGATGAACATTGTTAAAACGAAAATCAAGATCATGCCAAATGCCCATTTAGGTAGGTCCAACTTTGAGAAAGAGGTTATTCGTCAAATCCGACTAGGCTGGGCGTTCGGGAAGCTACGGCAATTCCTTCCAATATATATGGGGTTGGTACTTTTTGATGGCTGTGTATGGTGCTGGCTGCTTGATGATGAATAAGGAACGATCGAATGGAGTTTGAATAGTTTTAGAATGGCTAATTAGTTGGACGTTTGACTTAATTAGTATGTAAGACGACCTGGACGAGTAATGATTTATTTTAGCGTGGACTCAGTCTTTTTTATTGTTTCGTCCAATATTCCGCAGTGTCTTAAGAGGAGAGTCTCTGAGCAGTGTGCGTTGCCAGTGATGACATATGGTACTGAAACGCTCACCATGGGATTCTCTGCGTGATTGCATCAGAAATGAGGCAATCCGTAGCAGAACCAAAGTAACCTATATACCCCTTCGAATCTAAAGTTAAGTGACAGTGGGCGTGGCACATTGCACGTAGATCCGATGGCTGTTCGAGCCCGGTAGCCCTCCACAAGGTGGACTGATGACCTGGTAAAGGTCGCGGGAGTCCACTGGATGCGGGTGGCGCAGGACCGGTCATTGTGGCACTATTTGGGAGAGGCCTGTGCCCAGCAATGGACGTCTTTCGGCGGGTATAAAATTAAATTGTATGTACACATTGACACCGTATAATTTGTAGTTATCTTCGCCAGTATCTCTCTGCACAGAGCGTTACATAAGAAACATAAGTCTATAATTGAGGTGATATAAAATTTTGTACTTACCACGGGCGGTAATAAAAAAAAGCCCCAGTTCGTATATTTATCGCCCTTGCCTTCGCTTCGGGCGTGAAATACCTGCATCTGTAACGTTCTTTGTTTTACCGCCCTTGGTAAGTAATGTTCTATTTTATATTTTACTTTTACCTAACCTAACCTAACCTAACCTAACCTAAAGAGCTTCATTCGGGTTATTCTTACGTAAATACAAGTCCCTAGACCACATGCACATGTCGCAACACAACTTTGAACATAGGTATTGTTTTTGTACGTGTAAGATTGTTGTGATGATTCTGTACATATAAATAAAAAAATTACAACAGAATTGAATTTTTGATTTCTTGAGTGTTTTAAATCTGAGACCCTTTCCAAAATACCCCCCTTTAAAAACAGGTAGGTAAATTATAAAAATGCTGTTTTAGATTTAGTATTTATTATTACTGAGGAATACGGTAAAAGTATCGTTAAAAATATCGACTTTGCCCATCACTATGTCGATAGGGTTAAGATTAAGGTGGACAGCACTAGTGTTTTTTCTGTTTGGTTGGCAATACTTTGCATATCAAAACAAAATTAAAAAAAAAACGGGGAGCTCACTCGAATCTACCGAGTGCCGTCTCTTAAACGTAGTGATTTATATTCTCTTTGGTGCAACCGAGTTAGAGTACTTGAAGACAGCGGTCGTATGATTACGTTTTGAGTGATGAAATGAACTAATTTCCGTATACACGACTAAAATTGACTAAAATATCGAGTTATTGTCTAACAAAACGTGAAAGACTGTTGTTTACAGCGCGTCCTGTGAACTTTACTGTGATTTTTATTGATAACATCAAATGTAAGCTGGTATTGCATGCTTTGGAAAACGCGTAATTCGCGGAAAATATTTCCATATAAAGAAAAACATACATGAGATAAGGGGACATCTACAAATCGGTGAGTACCTTTTGCAGCTTTAAGTTGATTAGTTTTTGTTTCGAGGCCTCGTAACACTTGTTTGTACTAGATAATCGTAAAATTTTCAATCGTCCCCAATTCTATTGTGCTGGTTAATGAAAGATTATTAAAATTTTACGTCTGTGTTGGTACCGCCACTGCATTTTTTCATTTGCCTAAAGCCCCGTGCCGTTCTTTATTTTTTATTTTTCAGTTGTTGCTTTGGATGTATGAACTATTATTGTTTTTTTTTTAATAAAAAGGCCAGTTACCACAGTTTAATATTCAAACCAATACTTTATGTACAATCTATTAAATTGTTAGAAAATAATTTGCAAAATTAGATATTTATTTTGAATTCCTGTCACATTCTGCAGAACTGTACCTATTCTATTTTGCAAAAAAAAATGTATCGGGTGATACTTTAGGAACAAATAGTCGAATACTTATATAATAATATAAAATGTCTAATTTGCAGCTGCTATATTACACTACACCCCTATGTGATTGACCCCCTCTTTCCAATCTATCTTAAAAAAAGTAAAGATTCACTGCTGTTTCGATTTGTGACTTAAAAAACTATTTAAATGTAAACATAGTAAGTAACTAGTTTACATTCCACAGTTTACACACATTTTAAGATATTTTTTTGAAACTTAGTTATTCATTACAGTAGTAAACAATCTAAACTTACTTGATTTTAATTTCCAATGTCTCGTGGATAAGTAACTAAGTGCATAGGACTTATCATGCCGCCCCGTCTTGAGCTTTGGTCTAGTCGAAATGTGTTTTATTTGAAGGTAAGCCGTCATGATTAACTACATATGATCGCAACTCCAGTACAGATGATAATCTTTTTTTTATTGCAAGAGTCATTGTGCATAAGAATGCTTTATATGCAACACATTCACAGGAATTTGCATCTTGAGAATGTGTAGAAATAGATTCTGTATAGATAATTAAAAGATTTAAATGGGTCTAAGAAATCTTTTAAGTATGTTTACTAAGCGCGAGAGTTTAAAGTGTATAAGGTAGTTGGGATTCTGTAGAAAAGTCAATCTTTAGATATGTATATAATTGAACTGTATGAATTAATCTTCGCTTTTGCTACGGCAACCGAACTTCTGCTCTCCGAACAAAGGTTAACATATAATCTGTAATTTATATGTGCGAAACAACTCTTGTCTGTAGTTATTCATGAATATACTAAGAGTGAGGGTTTGAGTTTGAGCACTCTTAAACCATTCGCTGCACGCACTAACTAAAGCCCTCAAATTAAAATGGTGATGGGCAGGACATATTGCACGGTACAAAGACTATAGATGGACAATATTGGCAACGAAATGGAAAGGCCCTATTGGCAAAAGAAAAGTGGGAAAGCCATATATACGATGGCTAGATGATATAAAAGAAACTGCTGGGGAAGACTGGCTAAACAAAGTGGAAGACAGGCAAAAATGGAGAGAGTTGGAGGAGGCCTACACTCAAAGAGGGGTCCAAATTAAATAAATAAATAAATAAAATAAAAATAAAAATAGCCTTTATTTCTCTGACGTTTTGACACTTAAGTAATATAAACTAAAATAACTGGTTAAATCTTCTTTCTTCTTAAATACTATTTTAAAAACGAAGTTACGAATTACTTATTACAATTTATATCGTCAGGCTGTCTTTTGACATAGGCCTCCTCTAGTTCTCTCCATCTCTCCCTGTTTCTAGCAGTCCTTCTGGGAGGAGGAAGGAGAAGGACTGCTAGAAATTAAATAAATAAATAGTAAAAAATATACATAAACTCAACACTAACTCCTAGCTATAAGAAACTTACTAAGAAATACGCAAAAGTTCTAATGTAAAAATGGGAAATTTGGAATTAACCGCTTTTTTATTTTTTTAAACCGTTCCCTGCCAGAGCAAGCACTGCTGGAAAGAATTGACAATATTTCATATTTTTAACTACTTTATTTTATGAACTAGTTAGAAAATAGGTAAAAATTTAAGCTATCCGTATTTTTTCTTTATCAATTTAACTCATTATTTCATACAAAAAAAACACGTTGAAAAGTAGGTCATTCCAAAAGGGCGTAAGTAAAATATGACGTCATCTTCCCAACAAGAATCCAGAGCCACTCCAGAGCAGCGATTGTCTGTACTCTGTACTAAGGTCTCCCTGAATACAGCGAGGAAGATGACGTCAACTTTCGGTTTACAGTAATTTGCGATTTTTTCCAAAATTTACGGAGAAAAAAGTCTAAAGAAATATTTTTTGTGTACTTCACACGTTTTTACCGAAATGGTTTTCGAATTAAGACTTTTGAAAATTATGAAATATTGTCAATTGTAAGAGGGTCAACGCATATACCTTGCTGGCAGTGAATGCCTTAAAGGGCTTAAAGGTTGGTGGTATGTTGTGATGTTCTTAGTGGTAGTCACCGAACCATCTGAAGATGTGAGTTTGAGAGTGATTCTTTAACTGGACGACTTGCTGCCACTAGTTTGGTCTTGCACAGTCTATTCATCCTTAAGCCCGCTGTACACATTGGGCCAACATATTGGGCCAGCAGTTGGGCCAAGACGCCAACCTGTGAACACAGCGCGCCATGATCCTTTGATGTGTGCACGAAAACCGACACCATTCGGGTCGCGAGCCAGTGTAGATTACAAAATAATCATCAATTAAAATGTTGATATGATACTTACTCGTATATGAAAATACTTAAAAAAGCTCACAAAGTATTGCATTCGTAGAGAAGAGTGTGATAATGATTAGCATCTTCAAAAATAGTTTGTTTACATGTAAGGACTTGTAAGGACTTTTAAGGATGAAGTCTATTATAGACTAGTGCTGTGATCCTGTAAGTAGGTAGTGAGCATTGCAATGTACCATATCTAAAATCAAAATCAAACATTTATTCTGCAATATTACTTAACTAGGGCGGTAAAACAAAGAATGTCTCAGATCGCAGGTATTTGACGCCCGAGCCGAAGGCAAGGGCGATAAATATGCGATCTGAGGCTTTCTTTATCACCGCCCGTGTTAAGTACAAAATTTTATGTCACCCCCTGGCCAGGAAGTGGGATTTCCCGCGCGCGGAGCGTGCGGTAATTGCCGCTTTATGGCCAGGTGTGACATAAAATTATTTACAATTTACCAAAGTTTGACAATAAGAATAATAAGTTGAAAATTTTATGTCATACAGTGCAGAATCGCAATCGTCCACAGGCTACGGTGTCTGCATGCTGATTTGCAACCGTTGCAGTATTATCTACATTAGTCTAAGCTGTACAGAGCAAAACACTTTTTGGTTACAAAAATATTATATTATGTGAACACAGCTTACACGGCTTTGGGAACGTGCATACATATATATAAACATATGCCTTTGACTTTAGGTACAGTCAGCTGCAGAGAATAGGTACCCCCGCTGCAGAGAAAAGGTACCCCCCCTGCATAGAAGTTTGTATGCACGGAGGGTCTCGTTTCTCTGCAGTTGACCGTACATAAGATAATCTAACACGAGTCCGAGTTATGAATTATGGGTGATCCAATTGCGCACAAATCAATGATAGCTCCCGTGAAACAATGAGCATAAAATATTAATGTGGCGGGAGCGTCAATGTTATCAACTTACATACTATAGGTAGTTACAGTCGCCAGCATATAGGTATCTAAAACCACAGTTGTGACCAAAACAAAGCGGCAAAAATATCTGACACATCCTAAAGACCCTACTTGGAGTTTCAAGCAACTCGGCCAGGGTCAGGGTCACCGCTTTGAGCGCTCCCGTGCTCTGGAAGGCACGTTAAGCCGTTGAACCCTGCTGATGTCTATAATATCGAAGTCGTTAAGCCAAGTGAGAGGCCTTCGGCCGGCTTGAGAAGTTCTAATGTAACAGTCAGGGGTCGAAGATGCACCACGTCCGTAGGGAAAGTACCAACCGCTACCCTACACGTGATCCCTGGGTGGTGCTAAAAGTGCATCAAACTGGCAACGGTGCTGTCCTCTCGAAAATCTCACGCGTTCGAAATAATTGACATACGATAAATAAATAATTCCCCATATTTAAACTTACAATTCAGCGGCGCTGAAATATATTTCATGTGCTCAGTTAACTGTACTGGGAATATAGGCGTGAAGATACGTAATTTGTGTATGAAGTAATTGGAGTATGCACCTCGCTCAAAATGAAGGTTTGCACTGTCATCGGCTGATTCATTAACATAATTGATGATTAATATACACATGTAATAACAACCCAGCTGTGGCAGCTGTGTTATGTTCGCAACTAGTGTCCATTATTTCATTTACCTAAGCGAGGTGCAAACTTAAGGCGCTACAACGAGAAATTTAGAGACTATGAAACGCTTTTTATACTCAGCATACTAAAACAACGCATTATTAAAAGACACGATTGAGTTAATATGATGGTATTTTACCTCATCTAGGTACTGACAAGAGGAAATTTAATAAACCTGCACACAGCCAGATATTTAACGAGATTTGTCTAAAAAGCCATTCTCGGAGAGGGTTGCATCCCGTTTTGTCGTGAGCGAAAAACAAAGGGTGTCTCTTTCAATCGATATATCGCCTTAATAACGTTATATATTATTTTTGCATAACTCCAACAAAAATATAACAATTTAGAAGGCTCTCAAGTCATCTGAATAACTAAACTATAATACACTCTCCATCTAACATCGCTTCTCCGCTCCGAAGTATAGTAATAAATCAAAATTCTAGCGTGATATTCACAACGCTTACTACCAACGACTCAATCAAACCACCATGTACACTTCTCACACACTTCTTTATCCATAGATAGGTGGTGTTCCGTTTTGATTGGTGATAAGGTCGCCAGAACTACCGATGATGCGTGAGGGATAACCTTTGTCTTAAGTTATCACAACGAATCCCCAAATCATTATAGTCGCTAACACACTTGTGATACTGAAGTCGCAAGCGACCATAATGTGGGTGGCCCTCACAAGGTCGACTAATGACCTGGTAAAGGTCGCGGGAGTCCGCTGGATGCGGGTGGCGCAGGACCGGTCATTGTGGCACTCTTTGGCCCGGCCTATGTCCAGCAGACGCCTTTTGGCTATATGACGATGATGATGAAGAAGCGACCATAGTTAGTTAGTTAGTTATACTGGGCATTTTCCGCAAGTACAACCTATTAGTGTCTTTATATTGTTTACTACTTCCTGCAGTGTGTTCGGATTTCCTAGGTGTTTCTTCATGTATACTTCTACCTGCTTAACTTAAGCGACCATAAACTACGGTATCTTCTTACCATCAGGCAGATTGTGTATTTTGCCAAATTGGCGTAAAAAAAAGGATGGGTATCAACAAGTTAGTTTCTAAGGACGTGCGGTGCGCCAGTAGAGACCGGTTGTGAATCGCCAGCACCGCCCAGCTATTACTACCAGGAAATCAGTTTGGTAATTATCCTGGATAAAAAACTCGGCTACCCTGTGTTTTGATAACTGGTCCAAAAGCAAAAACCAAAGTCCATGAATGTAACGTATAGCTATGCCGTTTTGTGATTGTTTGTATTGGGTTATGTACCTGTACCATGTAACAATGTATGTAAGTAGCACCCATAGTCGATAAGTTGAAGGCTCATCGTCTACGTTGGTATGGTCATGTTATGCGGAGGGAAGAGAGTCATTTAACGCATTCACTGCCACCCTCTTTTCCTGGACATTCGGCAGGTGCCGCACTTTGCTGTGTGCCCCAAACGCACATGTGAGTTCAACCGACTATTTTAAGTCTAAGGCACTAAGGCACAGGGTACAAGTGTCAAATATTATGAACGCGTCTGTGCGTCGAAGGCACTGCGTGAAAGTCACGGCGGTGACGCATATATGCGGCGGTGGCAGTGAATGCGTTAACAAGAAGGGTATTACCTAGTTATGAATGTGGAGGGATGCAAGAGCAGGGGTAGGCCAAGGAAAAGGTGGATGGACTGCGTGTAAGATGATATGGAGAGGAAGGATGTGAGTGCCGAGATGACGAGCGATAGAGAGGTATGGAAGAAAAAAACATGCTGCGCCGACCCCAACTAAATGGGATAAGGGCAAGCCAATGATGATGACCATGTAACAATGTACCTACTTGGGACACTGAGCTTTACAATAACGATTGCAAATTTTGAAACGACACCAAATTAAATTTGCAATATAGATTGCGATCTTGCTCTAAATGTGATTTAGATCTAAATCGCCGATTTTCAAGCTTAAGGTGATATATCGATTGAAAGACACCCTTTGTTTTTCGTTCACGACAAAACGGGATGCAACCCTCTCCGAGAATGGCTTTTTAGTCAAATCTCGTTAAATATCTGACTGTGTGCAGGTTTATTAAATTTCCTCTTGTCAGTACCTAGATGAGGTAAAATACCGTCATATTAACTTAATCGTGTCTTTTAATAATGCGTTGTTTCAGTAGGCTGAGGAAAAAAAGGAAAATATAGACTCGACTTTGGATTTATTTTCTATCGAGAAATTTTTAAGCAATCATGTTTCGCTATTGTCAGTATCACAATCATATAGTCAAGAATCATATATCTGAAAATCAGCCCCTACTGTTTGCTAGTCTGGGCAGGACAGCGTTTCAAAGTCTCCAAATATTCAGTGTAGCGCCTTAACACATTTTTTGGCTTAAAAAAGATAAAATAAAAGCGAAAACTGGTTCCGTTACTATCTAAAGCTTTAATAAAATCATCGTATTATCAATACAGTATGTCGTAATTAGAAATCAAAAAAATATAAAATTACACAGCCACTATTTTCGCTGAAATCTACATCAAGTTTGTAGTAACATGTAGTAAACGCTACATTCGACTTATTATTGTTACAGTTAAGATACAAACTTTAATAAAAGTTGATACTTAACTGGTACACATAATTCGTATAATGTAATTGTATACTTAAAAGTGTTTGAAGTGGCCGAGTAGTATCAAATTAGTCCATTCAAAAAGGGACTTTAACGTCCAAGCATAAGGTTCAAAATGTAACGATAGTAGTGTAAAAAATCGATCATTTTAAATAATTTCAACTACATATTATATCCTAAAGTCGACCCATTATGATAAATGCTGTCTAAGTAACTGAATTATATAGAACTCATCGCGTGCTCTTTATGAGTGTATGTTTGTTACAAACAACTTGCTGTAATACCGTATCGTACGAGTATGTTACTGATAATACACCCAACGAAGGAAAATGTTAACTTTCCCCCTTTAATATCTCATTAAATATTCATTCTAGCGAAAAAGTGTGTAGAACCTTTTTTGCTACGGGCCACCGGTTACGAGCTTTTTACGAAAAAAAAAACTGAAATGGGACCTTTACTCTCAGAATTGACAATATTTCATAATTTCCAAAAGTCTTAATTCGAAAACCATTTCGGTAAAAACGTGTGAAGTACACAAAAAACATTTTTTTAGATTTTTTCTCCGTTAATTTTGGAAAAAAAACGCAAATTACTGTAAACCTAAAGTTGACGTCATCTTCCTCGCTGTATTCAGGGAGACCTTAGTACAGAGTACAGACAATCGCTGCTCTGGAGTGGCTCTGGATTCTTGTTGGGAAGATGACGTCATATTTTACTTACGCCCTTTTGGAATGACCTACTTTTCAACGTGTTTTTTTTTGTATGAAATAATGAGTTAAATTGAAAAAGAAAAAATACGGGTGGCTCAAATTTTTACCTATTTTCTAACTAGTTCATAAAATAAAGTAGTTAAACATATGAAATGTTGTCAATTGTGCAGTCAGCATCGAAAGTAGCATGGCATATGAAAACGTCAAAAGTGAAGTTGATGCTGATTGTATGACCTACAAATTTGTACGGAACCATTGTCCGGTTTTTTCTGTATACGCACACAGAAAGATCAAAAGTCAACACCAATCTATGGTCAACACTGTGTTGTCGAAATGTCGAATGCCACGCCACTCGTGACATTAGCACTAATGAATGCACTAGACCTGTTTGAGTCTAGAGCTAGCAAGCATGACATTGAATGTAGGACTGGTATACGGTCAAGGTGAGCCGGTCGGGACGGGAGGGCCTAGCCTAGAAAGGGCTAAGGGCATACCAGGCCGATCCCATTAGTGTAGGACCTGACCTGAGTGGACGCTCGAGCGTTGCGCCCAGCGGGGCTTGCATGTCAAACAATTGAAACTCATACTGGTGTCCTGTAGCTCTAGTATATGTTTTTTCGAAACATTAACTAATTCGAACGCGTTTGCGTATTGTCTCAAAATGTATGAAAGTGGTATGAAAACGTGAACAGCGCCTCTGGTGCTCACTAGTGGAAACTAAAACAGCGAGTATAACATTTGTTGCTAACCGATGAACGCGCGTATTTCAAACTCGGTGAGAGCGTTTTCATACATTTTGAGACTAAACGCAAACGCGTTCGAATTAGTTAATGTTTCGAAAAAACTTATACTAGAGCTACTGAGTCGCCGCCGCACAAATAGTATGGACGCTCGGCCGCAACGCTGGACGCGACGCCGAACGCTCCGCTCCGAGCGTCCACTCAGGCCAAATAATAACATGAAATATTCTATAAATATGAAAAATGTAATTGACAATGTACGATTAATACAAATAAAGAATCATATCATATCATGGAATACTCTAAGAGTTTGCGCTGCAGTGAGATTGGTTGAGCGGCTTCAACCGAATCTGAGGAGTCAGTGGAATCGAGCTACTAGAAGTTTAGTCGCTGGTTCACTAAACCTAGCCTAGCCGAGAAGAGTCCAGCAAGAAACTCGGCTAGACCCGACCTGGGTCGGACTGACTACCCGTGGCGGTACCGGGACGAATGATGTTCAGTGCTCGTAGATGTTGTTAGAATTAAGCGGGTATTACACTGTCCTGGATTCAGGACACTTAGAAGGGTTCCGACCTATACGTTATAGCGAGATGCTTCAACTCCCCTCCACTAGTTAGGACGCCTGATCCAGGACAGTGTAATACCCGCTTTAATCTAGTTTGAATCTTGTTACAGGAAAATATTTGCACGATTCACACGCCTGCATGCAGGCTGAATACACTGACATGTTCAATTATGTAAGAGATTCCTGTACTGTATTCTGGCAAATAAAAACTTTTGACTTTTTGACATTTAAACTTTTAGACCACACGAGAGACTTCTTTTCTCAACTGTGTACCAATTGACCCACTTGCATACACAAAGACTCGACGCCAATTGACAACATTTCAAATATTCAACTGGCCTTTTTATGTCCTTGATCGATAGAAAATGAAATTTTATGGTCCTCGTGTTTTTTATTTCTCCTGAAATCCTAATTTTCATTCAATAATATCTAATCTAAAAGTAGCGAATCGTAAGTGCATTATGACGTAATTTTTATGAATTACCTATGTTTGACAGTCGCAGCTCCTTAACAGTCGTAGGAATGACGTCACACTTCCGTTTTATACATTTTGGCGATTTTCTTCAAATCTAGCGAAGAAAAAAATCTAAAAACTATTTTATTACTTTCAGGTCGCATAATATTTACCGAAATGGTTTTCGATTTAGGCATCATTATAAATTTTGAAATGTTGTCAAGTGGATTCGGACTCCTGGTCACTGGGATCGCTAAGTCTTCCTCTTTGCCCTGTGTACTTGAGACAGTAATTAATGATCTAAACGACCCACAATTAAATAATGAGCGGCATCCTCGCGCAATCCTGGCACGCAAAGATTGTTAAACGGAAATTAGACGCTTTGTCACCGAGATTAAGTCTATTGTCGAACGGGGTCGAGTAGCATCGGTTGGAAAGTCGCTTAAGAAGTTATCGATAATGTACGTAAACAATGCAAAGACAATATACTTAATATATTCCAGTGTTTATTGATCAAGACAAGTGTAGATCACGCAGCCGCTGGGTTATTTGTACTTCTTACTTTTTGGATAACACATAAAGTCTAAAGTCCCTATAGGCCCCGGTACAGCTGCATACCGGGTAGAGTCAGTCCGACCCAGGTCGGGCCTAGCTAAGTTTCTTGCTGGACTCTTCTCAGTTAGGCTAGGTTTAGTGATCCAGCGACATAACTCCCAGTAGCTCGATTTCACTAGCACCACAGATTCGATTGAAACTGCTCAACAAATCTCACTAGGGCGCAAACTCTTAGATTATTCCAGTATTTAAACCGCCCGCGTGGTCGTGTCGGAGGTTTACCTTGGATTTTTTCCCAGGCCACTATCCAACCGCGCACTCTTATCGCTTTATTATGACGGTTTGAAGCGCCCAAAACTGATGAAGTTACCCTAGTATAATGTGCACTCCCGTACAATACACAACAATACTTGTATGCAAGAAAGCCAAACGAACGATTACCGATACAGCCCTCATTGTGTGACGAGGTCGGCAAATTGTCCAATTGCCATTGACGGACCAATTGGTATGAAGCGATGCGTAGGGAGCCTGGCATACATGAACGATGATACTGTTGCAGAGATTCACTAACTAAGGACATTTTAACGCGCCTAAGGCGACTTCCTGACTTGGCGGGGCGGGACCGATATGTGACATTTTCTTCTTTGACGTTAAACTTACTGACATCGCAAAGATTCTCACTTGACGGAATACTGTCAGTATTACTTTTGCGCAGTAGTAATATCATGCGCAGAAGCGGACCTGGGCTGCTACCGCGAACGGCATTCGAAATTTTGCCTCTCTGTCGCACTTATCTGGAAACTAGCAAGTGCGACAGAGAGGGAAAATTTCGAAAGCCGTTCGCGGTAGCAGCCCTGTACTGCCTTCGTATCACCCCGCTACCGCGCATCCCGCGCCAGTCAGGAAGCGCTCATTTAAATATAGGGGCGTAGTAAAAAATGGTACCGAGTCGACTGACAGCTGACACTGACATTTGACACTTTTCTCATATCGTACTGCCTCCGCACCGACAAATCAGGAAGTCGCCTTAGGCGACTTCCTGAATAGGCGGGGCGGGATCGATATATGACATTTTCTTCTTAGACTTAAACTTACTGACGTCGCAAAGATTCCCACTTGACAGAATACTGTCAGTATTACATTTGCGCAGTGGTAATATTAATTATGCGCAGAAGCGAACCAGTACTGCCTTCGTATCGTCCCGCTTCCGCGCATCCCGCGCCAGTCAGCAAGCACTCATTTAAATGTAGGGGCGCAGTAAAAAGTAGTACTGAGTTGACTGACAGTTGACACTGACATTTGACACTTTTCTCATATCGTACTGCCTCCGCAGCGACAAATCAGGAAGTTGCCTAAGGCTGCGTTTCCACCAGAGATGTGCGAGGATGTATTTTCATATATTTGACACCTCGCTCGGCGCGTTGCGTGGTGTCAAATGTATGAAAACGCATCCTTGCACATCTCTGGTGGAAACGCAGCCTTATAGAGGCTTCTGTACCTCTAGTACAAGATTATTCAAAACAAAATACAAACGAACGCATTTGCGAAACGTCACGAAAGTCCAGAGAGTCCAAGTGCAGGGATAGCCGAGATTATGACGTCATCTTTTTTTGTATGGGGAAAAAACAAAAATTGACCTAAAAGCTACACATGAAGTGCTTAATGCATTGCATTTCTTTCAAACCCCATCGTGAAGGGTGTCGATGCATAGCTCTTTCAAAAATATTGTAAAGTTTCTAAAACCATTTTTTGATTCATAAATCTGTTTGCGTGACAGAGTAAACAACCAGTCTGGCAAAACATTAGCAACTTTTTTTTGGTCCAGCGTTTTCAGAAACGTTAAGCCGATAGTACTCGTATAAGCTATTAAAATTGGTTTCAGCAACTTTTAAAACCAGTCTGGCATTGTTTTAGCAAGCAGTAAATAGTCTGGCAACACTATTACAAGCTTATTTACGTTAATAATTCATGGAAAATAAAAAGTAAGTACAACTAGTATTACTCAATATCAATGTAGTAATACTTACTTAATTTAGTTGAATTTTCACTAACTTTCAATCACAACGGCTCTCAGTAGCCAGACTGGCATATTTATAGTTCAGAGACAAGGCTAAACACAACTATACCAATTCCAAATGTTATAAAATCACTTATTATTTTTGCTGTCAGCTCTTAATCTACTACCTCCTTCTAAATACCTACTAGCATTATATGAGAGAATTACTAATTGTCTTTGTTTGGGCTACAGTGCGTTACTAATTTAATAACACTGTTATATCAATAAATGACAGTATGGCATTACGAATCACTCTGTATTTGTCCATTGTTAATATGTTTACCAAACTATGTCATATGTGTACCTATACACGGCCGAAACGTTGTATTAAAAGGCCGGTGTCGGTATTGTCTCCTACGATTATATATTATCAGAATCAGAATCTTTATTGATAAAATGTCATTTTACATGTCAACCAATGATGAAATTATGATGGGAAAAGTTTCTGGAATACCCAAACCTGTGGAGGACGCAGGATGTCTTGGCTCCATAATATCAGGGAGTGGACAGGGATTATGACCGTTTAGCAACTGTTTACATTGGCACGTAACAAGATAATTTATAAAGCTGACTGCCTACTTTCAGTGCAGGAGAGGCAGAAAAAGAAGAAGATTAAAAGGCCCTTTAAAATAATAAAATTAGAATTTTAATTATGACAAAAGGTTTAATATACTAATAGTTTGGCATTAAGGCCGCCATTTGTACAATTATGTGTTTTTGTGCAATAAAGAATCAATAAATTAATAATAAATTCACTGATTAATGAATATACGATTCTATTATGAATGTTTTAGATACCTAATAGTAACTGAACAGCTTTTATTGTCTCTAGTCATTCAGGACCAGAAAGTATGATGATTACCGCTATACCGTTCCGTGTCCGCGCCGGCCCGTTTTCTAGTACAGTCAAGGGCACCAGTATGTATACACTTTTCATCTTATTCCATTGAAATAAGTATCCAAAAATGTATACATGTTTATGCCCTCGACCAAAGAATATAGAAAACTAAGAACGCTAACTCTGTACATTGCTAGTTATCTCGCTTAAAACTTATTATCGTCGCTGGTACCTCGTAGTTCAACTTATTATTACAGATGGCGTTGTTTTCAATCTAAACTCGTGTTCTAGCGGCGAAACAGACGCAGCAGCGCTGCGGCGCAGGTGCTATCAGTAGTTTGTTCTTAGTATACACCAAATTTCGGGGCGCGAGTCCATTTTGTTTTGGTCGAGTGGTTCGAGTAGTTGATTTCAAATCCTGAGTACTCGGGTTCAAACCCTGTCTCCAGACTTTTGGATTTTTATTTTTTCTGTAGGTACGAAGTGTGCTTCTTTTTTTTAGTTACTATTACTGGTTATGGTTAGTGTTTTAAAATGAGTAAGTAGTTTTTAATATTTTCGTAGGTAAACCCCTTCAAAAATTTATTTGCTAGAAAGTCTCATGTACTCACGACACGAGTACACTATACGAGTACCAAAAGTACCAATATAAGTTAGGTATGTAGTGGGACCGAATTATCGACCTGAAGCTTTCGATAATTCTAAATTAATTAATTAATAGTCAAGCCACAATTTTAAAATCATAAGCGTGCATTTTTCGTCGTGAATGATCTAATATAAGTACCTAATTATAATTAGTATGTAATTAGATAAGTCTACAAATATAAAAAGGTTATGCAGTCATATTACAAAAAGTAAGACATGTATAGATTGTGTTTTAACAGAATAAACATTAAAAAAGGCGCGAAATTCATAACTACGCCGCCCTCCCGGGCCGTCGAGGCGCCGCGCGCCGCGCCGCCGGCGCACGGCGCACGGGAACGGGAACTAAGCGAGCGGTACCTCGCCTCCCGCCTGCCGCGCACGCGTTGCGGTCGTCTAATTCATTCCACATTTATATGTTTACGCGCGCAATACGCATATTACTTTTCTCAAAAATGGCCCGCAAACTGGACTTTAGTCGCTTCGCTACATATTGGAAGGTAAAGTGTATAGTTTAAGGTCAGATCCAAATTAAAAAGTAAAAAGCATTGCAGGCGAGTTGCAGTCGGCCTGCAATGTCACATATAAATTCCTTTATTTGTCGAGTTATGAACTTTTTAAAAAGTAGAAACTGTCATATAAAAGGAGGCACAGGTCGTATTCAGCCAATTCAGCTCGTATTTTTCTGTTAGAAACGCGACGTTTTTTTATGTCTCGAATAATTTGCGTTTTTCGGCGGAAAAATACACTTGCAATTCAGTTAAAAAAAAATAAACGGCGGGAAAGCATGATGTTTTTGACGTTTTAAGGTTATGTTTTTCAAATCTTAATTAAATTTTTGTCGTATTTCCCCCATTTTTGAGAAATTACTTTAGATACTACGATACGAGTACCTACGAGTAATTACCTAGCATTCATTAATGGGCCAATTTTTTTGGCGTTGTAGTTTTTTTTTATTTCTTAGAATTGCATGAAAATTGGTAGGTTGGGAGAGCTCCTGATTCTGAACAATATGTGCGCGATTTCCTACACTGTCCCACAATTTTTTTCCATTGAGTGACAAAACGTATGAGATTTTCGTAACTCAGTGGAAAAAATGTATGGGAAAAAAATTTTTTTGACGCCTTGTTGTCATATTTTTTTTACTTGTACAAAATCAGCTGTTCCAACATACCAATTTTCATGCAATTCTAAGAAATAAAAAAAACTACAACGCCAAAAAAATTGGCCCTAATAGTACATTACTGCAGAGGCCGTGAATTAAGGGATTGCTGGTCGACTGTACTAATTCAGGGGTAAGAATTTCAAATTTGGCATTTATTTTGAATTTTAAGCCAAAAAAGTTTTTTTTTTTTTGCGAAAAAACGTCATTTTACTCGATTTTGACTAATTCAGGTATAAGGATGTCAAATCTGACGTTTATTTTAAATTTAAAGCAAAAAAAAAATTTTTTTGCGAAAAATCGTCATTAGACTCGATTTCGACTAATTCAGGGGTAAGAATTTCAAATTTGACATTTATTTTGAATTTTAAGCCAAAAAAATATTTTTTTGCGAAAAATCGTCATTATACTCGATTTCAACTAATTCCGGGGTAAGGATTTCAAATTTGACATTTATTTTGAATTTTAAGCAAAAAAATTTTTTTTTTTGCGAAAAATAGTCCTTATACTCGATTTCGACTAATTCAGGGGTAAGAATTTCAAATTTGACATTTATTTAGAATTTTAAGCCAAAAAAAGTTTTTTTTTGCGAAAAAACGTCACTATAATTCAATCAATCATCTTTATTGCAGACCAAAACGATCCATAGTTTGTTAGCATGTCTTACATAACTACTTATATACTAGGGTTAGGGTGACTAAAAGACAAACATGTCAATACACATTATACTCGATTTCGACTAATTCAGGGATAAGGATTTCAAATCTGACATTTATTTTGAATTTTAAGCAAAAAAAAATATATTTTTTCAAAAAATCGTCATTATACTCGATTACAACTAATTCAGGGGTAAGGATTTCAAATTTGACATTTATTTTGAATTTTAAGACAAAAAAAATTTTTTTTTGCGAAAAACGTCATTTTACTCGATTTTGACTAATTCAGGGATAAGGATGTCAAATCTAACATTTATTTTAAATTTAAAGCAAAAAAAAAATTTTTTTTGCGAAAAATCGTCATTATACTCGATTACAACTAATTCAGGGGTAAGGATTTCAAATTTGACATTTATTTTGAATTTTAAGACAAAGAAATTTTTTTTTAGAAAAATTGTCATTATACTCGATTTCGACTAATTCAGGGGTAAGAATTTCAAATTTGACATTTTGAATTTTAAGCCAAAAAAATTTTTTTGTTGCTAGAAAACGTCATTAATGTCATTATACTCGGATTTCAAATTTTATATTTATTTGATTTTTAAGTAAAAAATGTTTTTTAAAAAAACGTCATGCATTAGTCGAAATCGAGTATAATGACGTATTACACTAAAAAAAAACTTTTTTCACTTAAAATTCAAAATAAACATAAATTTTTAAATTCATGCCCCTGAATTAGTCGAAATCGAGTATAATGACGATTGTCGCAAAAAAAAAATATTTTTTGGGTTAAAATTCAAAATAAATGTCAAATTTGAAATCCTTACCCCTAAATTAGTCGAAATCGAGTATAATGACGAATTAACGCAAAAAAAATATTTTTCTGGCTTAAAATTCAAAATAAATGTCAAATTTGAAATCCTTATCCCTGAATTAGTCGAAATCAAGTATAATGACGATCTTCACAAAAAAAAATTTTTTTTGGCTCAAAATTCAAAATCAATGTCAAATTTGAAATCCTTACCCCTGAATTAGTCGAAATCGAGTATAATGACGATTTTACGCAATAAAATCTTTTTTTGGCTTAAAATTCAAAATAAATGTCAGATTTGAAATCCTTACCCCTGAATTAGTCGAAATCGAGTATAATGACGTTTTTTCGCAAAAAAAAATATTTGGCTTAAAATTCAAAATAAATGTCAAATTTGAAATTCTTACCCCTGAATTAGTCGAAATCGAGTATAATGACGATTTTCGCAAAAAAAAAAAAATTTTTTGGGTTAAAATTCAAAATAAATGTCAAATTTGAAATCCTTACCCCTGAATTAGTCGAAATCGAGTATAATGACGAATTAACGCAAAAAAATATTTTTCTGGCTTAAAATTCAAAATAAATGTCAAATTTGAAATCCTTATCCCTGAATTAGTCGAAATCAAGTATAATGACGATCTTAACAAAAAAAAATTTTTTTTGGCTCAAAATTCAAAATCAATGTCAAATTTGAAATCCTTACCCCTGAATTAGTCGAAATCGAGTATAATGACGATTTTACGCAATAAAATCTTTTTTTGGCTTAAAATTCAAAATAAATGTCAGATTTGAAATCCTTACCCCTGAATTAGTCGAAATCGAGTATAATGACGTTGTTTCGCAAAAAAAAAATATTTGGCTTAAAATTCAAAATAAATGTCAAATTTGAAATTCTTACCCCTGAATTAGTCGAAATCGAGTATAATGACAATTTTTCGCAAAAAAAATTTTTTGGCTTAAACTTCAAATTAAATGTCAAATTTGAAATCCTTACCCCTGAATTAGTCGAAATCCGCTTTAGAGGTGAGACGTACTAGGCAAAAAACGCGTACTGAGTTTTGCGAGTACGCGTCCACAAAAAGATTAGATCCAAAGACTAGGTCCAAAGACGCGCTAAACCGACCCCGACCGAATACGAATAGCGCGGAACATTAAGACCCTTAGACGTTTCGAGTCTTCAGAGTCGTCGTACGCCTAGTACTCGATACGCTAAAAGACGCGCGGGCGGGATCGCGTACTTACGCGTCCATGCCCAAACCTATTCCAAAAACCAATCCCGTAAATACGTCTCACCTCCGCTTTTAAAGCACACTATCCAACAACTTGAATCAAAAAAAGTCGTATCTTCATAGGGGCCTTACGGCACTTACGTCCTTTTATTTGAGCAAGACAGTTCTCAAACACCCTTACATCCATCTTGTTCAAACCAAAAATCGTTGAAAGTATTAATTAATGGGCACACTTTTTAAATAAACAATTTTTATTTATTTACGACTTTGACAGCTAATATTTCACCAATAATTGACTTGGATCGAAATCTTGTTTAATAACCTCTATTTCATTTTTAAAGGTTAATCGATAAATATTCAACACGACAATGTGCATTGTAATATTTGAAATTATGTGGAGTGCCCCCTAATATATAATTTTTTCGTACTTTTACATCACCTTTGTAGTGGTTCATAATATAATGTCCTACCAAATTTCATAATTGTACTACTCATACTTACTTCTCAGACTAAATTGATTGTGACATACGGACGGACAGACAGACATGATGAAATTATAATATAAGGTTTCTGTTTTAGCCATGATGGCTACGGAACCCTAAAAACTAATATAATATATTTGATCCACCACTGGCTGGAGTGGCTGGTATGTGTCATTCACCAGTGTTGCCAATTCATACATAAAAGTAATAGAACAAACAAACAAGTTTAGTATTATTTAAATTCATAGTTAAAGTATAACACAAATAGGAATATCTTGGAATAGTAACCACTTCTAAGTAAAATAAGTTATACTATTAATAACGTAAATCTAAACGCAATTTATTCTTTCATCATGAATGTAGTTTATCCTAGAAGTTTACCCTTTTTCAATAGCCTGGCAACTTCATTACATGATTGTTAAAATTTGCGCCATCTGCCGGAATACAATACAGACACTTGGCCATGTAGTTCACGAAAACTTACGATCAGTTGAAGCAAATCAACTGTTAGAAAAGGGCTATTTTTTATTTTATTATTTTCGTGTTATATTGTGACACACTGTATCAAATTATATTTTATGCTTTATAATGTCTAAATATGTCGATTTAGAATGTTAAAATGCAACATTTTGGCGAAATCAACAATACGTTTTTCATTTTCAGCCTGGTAGCGTCATCTCGCTAGTGCTTTCTGACCTGCTATGATACTTCCAAAGAGTTAGCGTTCTTAGCTTTCTAATATTCTTTGCCTCGACTGTACAAGAAATCGACGGCCGTCGCGCGTCTTGTAATAGAAAACGGGTCGGCCCGGACACGGAACGGTCTACAGTGAATCATCTTTAAATGGTCTGTGCTCAACTGTGGATTAACAAAAGAATACATTGATTGTAACAAATATATAATTGTATATATTAAATTATTAGTATGTAGGTAAGTTTCCTCTTTATGCTCCCATAATTATAACATAAAACAATGCAAATCTGTATGAAATTCATCGTCAGTCCGGAAGCTGTTATTAATTAAATGAAACAATCACTGTGAACCGGTCAAATCATTGTATTTTCTAAAACAAGTTGCGAAGTGTCGTCACAGATGTTATCGCGGCCTCTGCTCGAGGTCGTGGGTTCAATCCGGGCAAGAGCACATACTTCGCAACACATGGTATATGAGTATGACGATGTGTATGAAATGTTGAACATATGTAGATGATAGAAGAGATAATTTACGTTCTAACACTCAGAGAGGACATCTCTGATATGATTACAGATCTATTGCAAAATGATTTTCTTTCGGGAAAACTCTGATATCAATCGGAATACGATGGCACCCGAACTGTCAATCAATTATTATTCAGAATTAGATTCAGATTTACCCTACGGCTGTAAGATGGGTACTGAAGCTAATTGAGAGAGCACGATAAATACGAACTTTTCCGATAAAGTACGAAGGAAAATCATTTTGCACTACATCTGTAAATTAGTGTTCTTTTGACGCTTAGAGACCTTGTATAGGTACTTCATTCTTTTTGATGCTCAGAATCGCTCATCTATTTAGGCCATTTAAGCGATTTTCTATTTAATTGAAACAAATCTTAACATTTTCTCAATGTGACTGTCTAGAACAGAACTATTGCATTCTAATGACTTGCATTTTAAATGTGTTTTTTTGAGTTTTCCTTAAGAAATATTGTTTCAAACATCACTCCATATCGACCGTTTTCGAGCTAAAAACTGCTTTTTTCCGCTTAAATTCTACTACACGCAATGAAATCAAAAGGGGCCTTGTTATTATCTAAAACTTTAATAAAATAATCGTATTTATTGTACATCGTACTATATTGATATTATTAATACGTTTGGCAAAATTTGGAATCACCTCCTTCTCCACTTAAATCTCATCATCAGCAATATGCGTCCCACTGCTGGGCACAGGCCTCCTCTCATAGATGAGAGGGATTGGGCAGTAGTCCCCACGCTGGCCCAGAGCGGGTTGGGGACTTCACATAGGTACAACTTTGAATTTCTTCGCGGATGTATGCAGGTTTCCTCACGATGTTTTCCTTCACCGAAAAGCTAACGGTAAATATCAAATTATATTCCGTACATAAGTTCCAAAAAACTCATTGGTACGAGCTGGGATTCGAACCCACGACCGCCGCTTGACAGCCGCATGCTTGAACCACTGGGCTACCGTAGCTTCTTAAATCTACCTCCTCTTAAATTAATTAAATATTATTTTCTTTTTGTAGAGAATACTATTTTATAATTCTGTTTTTTAATGACATAAAATTATTTGTTAACCATAAATGACGCCAAAGAAATAAGCGTTTGAAACGCTCTGGACCCTATTTCACCGCCTGACAATGACAATTTGACGTACATTTCTGGGTTGTCTAGTAAACTGCATCACTGGCGGGCTTGACTTCTATATACGACCCAGCAATGTAAATCGAATTGTCATTGTCAGTGATATACCCCTCTAGGTATAAGGGTGTTCCTGTCGGTCGGCAAGGTGGCCTGAGCTCCCGAGGAGCTGATTGATTGAAATAATAAGTAAATAAATCTAATTTAACCGATCCTTGATGTTAATTTGTCTCCTTAATGTTAATCGACTAAATAAGAGTTCTTACATAACATTTGCATGTTAGATTAAGCATAGTGTGGTTAACCATTTAAAATATTATTTAACAGACATTTTTAACCTATTGTTAATAAATATCTTGGTCCGTGGGACCCAGTTTATGTAAGTAAACGGTTGATCGACGCTACCAAGGACAAGCGAGCTGGAAGCTTCCTCGGTCAACGAATAAGCATTGCGATTTAGCGAGGGTATGCTGCCAGTGTCCTTTGTACAGTCAAGGGCACCAATATATATACACTTTTTCACCTTATTCCATTGAAATAAGGTCTAAAAATGTATACATATTTATGCCCTCGACTGTACCTTGGTCCCCCTTTTTAGAATATAGTTTTTAATTATATATATATATATATATATATATATATATATATATATATTAAAGTTAGCTTTATTTTTATCTAGAGATTAATTTTAGTTATATTTAGTTATTATTTTAGTTATATGTTGTTTTAATTATGTTTACTTCCTATTCTTGTTGTGTTTCATTCAATAAATAAAAATAAATAAATATTTGTGGACAATCTTACACAAATCAACCTAGTCCCAAACTAAGCAAAGCTTGTACTATGGGTACTAAGCGACGATATACATACTTATATAGATACTTAAATACATAGAAAGCATCCAAGACCCAGGAACAAATAATTGTGCTCGTCACACAAATAAGTGCCCCGGCCGGGATTCGAACCCGGGACCTCCAGCTTCGTAGGCAGGGTCACTACCAACAAAGCTAAAGCGGTCGTGCATCTCATTTGAGACGTTAGTTCGAAAAAATATAAATATTTCATTCAATCTCATATAATTTGCTATAGGCAGGGCCGTATGCGAGTTTCCCATCACCACAGTTGTATAAAAAGAACTCCCTTTCAAATATAACGACTTAACGAGCTCGCAATGATATCTATATCTCAACTAATGTATGTTTAATTACACGAGGCAAATATGATTCATAAACTAATTAAATCTCAATAATGAATCATTAAAAAACCAGTGTATTACTTTGTATTAATTCTAGTTGTCATAGTATCCGCATACCGAATTGACGACTCGGGTTATATTGCTAACTCTTTCGCACTTGCATACTCTTCGGAAGCGTGTCTCGCATGTTTCATGGGCCCAGTAGCAAGTTTAGTTTGCTGGCACTATACCTATTTATACGTGTGTATTTTTTTCAAATTGTAATCAGACGTAACTGATATTGGAATACATTTAAGTTTAGTGTTACCAGTGCGTAATTGATTTTTATCCTTAGGCGACTTCCTGACTTGGCGGGGCGGGATCGATATGTGACATTTTCTTCTTTGACGTCGAAAAAATTCGCACTTGACGGAATACTGTCAGTAATACATTTGCGCAGTAGTAATAACATGCGCAGAAGCGAAGCAGTACTGCGTTCGTATCGCCCCGCTAGCGCGCATCCCGCGCCAGTCAGGAAGCACTCATTTAAATGTAGGAGCGCAGTAAAAAGTAGTACCGAGTTGACTGACAGTTGACACTGACCTATGAGAGTTTTCTCATATCGTACCACCTCCGCACCGACAAATCAGGAAGTCGCCTTAAGAGTATGCGATTGTATCAAAATACGCGCGGTATGGATATAGCTAGTACTTTTATCTCACGAGCGCAGGTTGGCCATTGTTGTAGTTGTGACACATACGAACACATAGACAACGTGAACTCATAGCTCCTACGCACACATAGACAATGTGCATGTATAGCTCAACACACAACCATGGCTCACTCGCGCTCGTGAGAAATTACTAGTTAGTACGTATAAAATACAATACCAATTGGCGAGTTGGTTCATAACTTTCGAACAACGCTCTCTTTCGCACTTGACTGGTTTTTAGCATGACGTAAACCTTAGACTATTGTATTGGTTACCCGTCTTCTCGTTTGCCCCCTATAAAAATATACATCATAACTAAATTACTTATTAATTTATAATAAATTCTTCCTCTGCATGCAACGGCTCTACGCCTTATGTAAGTATAGCATAAAAATATTATATCGCCATTTTTATTGGCCGTCTCGCTAAACGGTATTTAGGATACTAACTTAACTGTGACACGGTGACATAACTGTAAAGAAAACAATGACATAAGTGCAGAGTCCATCTCTGCAGTTGGTTAACCTTTTTAGGGTTCCGTAACCAGAATGGCAAAAACGGAACCCTTATAGTTTCGTCATGTCTGTCTGTCCGTCCGTATGTCACAGCCGGTTTACTCGGATACTATAAGTACTACAATTATGAAATTTGGTAGGAAGATGTATTCTATGAACCGCTATATAAATGTAATGTGAAATAAGGCAAAAAATATTTTAGGGGGGGGGGCACCCCATACATGTAACTGGGGGACGAAAAATTTATTTTCAATGCAAGGAATTTTTTCGCTAGGGTTTTGGATAGGCCTCTAAAAATAATATAGAGGTTACTGAGAAAGTTTTCCATTTAAGTCAATCGTTGGTGAGATATTAGCTCCCAAAGTCGTACAAATTGTTCAAAATGTGTCCCCCCCACCCCTCTAATTTCCAAACTATAAAGATTAAAATTCTGAAAAAAATTGAGGTGGTGTACAATAATAAATACTTTCAACGAAAATTGGTTTGAACAAGATGGGATTAAGGGTTTTTGAGTTATCACTAAAAAACTGTCTTGCACAAACAAAAGGACGTAAGTGCCGTGACTTCCCTATGAAGATACCTTTTTTTGATTCAAGGTATTAAATAGTGTTTTGAAATGTGGACTAGTACTTAGGTGTCGGTACGGAAACCTCGTTGTGCGTGATCCGACACGCACTTGACCGGTTTTTCGTTTTTTGTACTACGACATAGGTATATGTTATTAGTACTTTTATCTCACGAGCGCGGGTTGGCCATGTACCAACAGGCCAAAAGTCCTTGTGACCTCAGGCCCGTTTAACTTTTTAGACACCAACGACGGATATATCCGTCACGGCGTGCAGTGCGATATCAACCTACATGCATTTCTGTAGGGTTCAATTTCGCGTTTGACATTCCGATGTCATGGCGTGTGAGTGTGAGTGACAGCTTTGGTATTTGACAGAGCGTTGAAAAGGGGAAATAGGGGACAAGTGAGGTAACTCGATGCAGGTTGCAAATAGGTACAGATATGGGTCTATTTATGGATGTTGTAGGTATATACTATGTCTGAGTAAGTGATTGCCTATTCAAATGGAATATGTATTTGTAGCTTTGTATGTTAAGACGATAGTCTGTACTGTTTGACAGTCAACCGGAAGACTAAAAACACCACAAAAGAGCTGAAGAAATCAGAAATATAACAAAGGTGGAAGATATAGTAAAGAAAATAAGACAGTTGAAATGGCGATGGGCAGGACATTTAACAAGGGAAAGCAGAACAAAATGGACACAAATTATTACAGAGTGGCAACCACGAGACGGCCAAAGAAAAAGAGGTCAACAAGTAAAGAGATGGACAGACGATATAAAAAAAATTGGGGGAGCAACTTGGTCAAGACGAGCGAGAAATAGAAATGAATGGAAGCAGCTGGAAGAGGCCTATGTGTCACAGGACACGCTGACCACTAAAGCTTAAGCCACACAGAGAGCGGGCGGGCGGTGGCGGCGCGGGCGCGGGCGGCGGCGGCGCGGGAGCTGCTTTTGGCGGTGGCGGCTGCCGCCAAAGGCCGCTGCCGCCCGCGCCCGCGCCGCTGCCGCCCGCGCCCGCGCCGCCACCGCCCGCGCCCGCGCCGCCACCGCCCGCCCGCTCTCTGTGTGGCTTGAGCTTAATCCGGGAAATCCGATGTGTTAACTACAACTTTAAAATGCATATAATATTATGATAACTAGGTTTAGTATCAGCAATAAAGGCTTAAATAAATAAATAAATATGTTAAGACGAGAAACAAAATTATTTAAACGATTGACATCACAGTATTGTGATAGTACTCGTATAATCACCGTGTATCGAAAATGTTGGTAATTATTTACACGCTTGCTACGGAATTTTAGATTTCTTGATCCAATATGGTCATTTAACCTTAGAAGATCTTTAGAATTCACACATGTGGCCGTCATACCAAATGTAGATTCGCGGGTGGTGACGGACGTATGTGTATTTATAATTAGTTATCAACATACATATCGGACTAAAAAGACCGTTCCGTGTCTGGTCTGGGCCGGCCGGTTTTGTAGTACGAGAAATCGACAGACGCGCGACGGCCGTCGATTTCTTGTACTAGAAAACGAGTTTCAGGCAGTGTCGACCACTGGTATGTTTACCTCATCACTTCACAACAGGATAAATCGACTTTGACTAAACACACTACGACAATTTGCCACCTACTGGTAATCCCAAGATTTGGTATAGGAACCAGTTTTAAAATAACCTCCTTTTTGATGCCGGTTAAAAAGCGACTGCCTTCCAACACCGAATGAAAACTAGAGCTTGTTAGGATTGGAACTCTTTCCTAGCGATGTTTTCCTTCCCCGGAAATCTACTGAATGTAAACTGTGATGTCAAATGACATTTAATTTTTAAGTTTTTGAAAAATCCAGTGGTACGACCTGCGATTCGAAGTATCCGAACTTCGAACCCGAGACCTCCAGTAGGCCTAGCACATGATGGCCTCGAGAGTATGTCGGCTTACCTCGAGCTACGCGTCTTTTTTTGATTGGTGCTGTTAGAAAGTGACGGATAGCTCGAGATTTAAGCTGACATGTCATACTCTCGCGGCCATCATGTGCAAGGCTTACAGATTGAAAGGCGGTCGGTCACAATGACTTTCAATATCGTACAATCATTATTAGGTACCCAATCAAATATTAAATAATTTAATTATACCTTAAGTTCCTCTTCGGTAAGTTAGTAAAAAATACAGGAAATTAATCACATAGTATCAAATAACTGAGGTATTGAATTGCAATTTCCTATTAGCTCAGGGCCAATGGTTAACAAGTTGTATGCTTTGTTTAAAAGTAACCCTTTCTCCTCTACCGTCCAATAATTGTCATCAGTTTTGACACTCGCAAAGTATTGCTTTCACTTGCAGGGCTACCGCGTATGAATTCGCCACTGAAGTTACCTAAATATATGCCTATACGTTGGCCTATAGGATTGCGCCAGCTGTCCGGTTACCAGTGGTGCTGGTTCCGTACGCGAAGGGTCCAAACGGAACCCTATTGTTGTCGCTCAGGCGGCCGTCCGTCGTCTGTCACACAGGTTTTATAGCCAAACGGTTGGAGCTGCAGCCTTCAAATTTTCACAGTAAATATAAGCATCTTGTTGACCCAAAGCCATACAAGTAGTCAAAATTTATTTTTATTTGTTTTTGAGGGGGGCTCTTATACAGCTAAAGGGGGGCCCGAAAAAAAACTTTTGACCTACTCCATCAAGTGGGGTATCGTTGTTTAGAGCTTATTAAGTAGATAAATACCATATTTTTTGTTATTATAAATATTGTATAACAAAAGAATGAAAAGCCACCAAAGTCAGCTTTTTTTACAAAATTTTGTTCCAGAGAATATTTTTACTTCCCATTAACCCATAAACTTGTTTTGTTTATTAACTTTAAAGACGGTAAATTGCCAATACGCTATTTGACTAAATTTTTTTTATAATGCCAATCGAACCAGTTTTTAGAGAAGATCAAATGTCTATATGGGACCAACAACAATTAGAGCACAATAAAGGGCTAAAATTAGAGACAAACCTAGCTCGACGCTAGCGGCCCTCAAAAAGGCTCCTACAAAATGGCCCTGGCAAATGACGTCACTTGCACAGCATTCGACCAACCGTTGTATGGGAAAATTAGTATTTTGCTGTTTTAGTCGTAAAATAAAGCGTTTAGGTACATAGTTGCCAATGTTGCCATACAATTTATTTTTTATTTTTACATAAGCATTCTATTGATACCTTTTATTTGAATTTTGGACGGAAAAAAAATACATAATTTTCTGAGTTTTTGATGATTCATATCTTTTTATAATTTTGGTAAAATTTTATAATTTACGATTTATTGTGATATTTTGATGGCTAACTATCCAAAAAGTGACACTGTGTTATAAATTTTAACATGTGTCAAATACCGTATTTGACAATTCTTTTATGGTGTCATTGGTATCAGTTACAACTCGATTTATCTTTATCTCGGTAACTCTCAACCTCGGTTCGCGTTACGTAAGTCTACATTGTGTATACTTGACGCCAGCCGGACTTTGGACTCAATAAGATATACCGACTGCATAAGATCCCATCTTTGATCGACAACATTCCGTTCGCACGACAAGTCGCACGATATGGGAACGATGAGATCGCCGGCTGTTATTATAATATTATATCAGCATTAGTAAATAACTTATTACCTAAGGCGGTGTTTACAACAGACAATGTCTCAACTAGTGATGTGCCGTGGGAATATTCCCTCGTTCCCAGGAATATTCCCAAAACAGGGGAATATTGCACTACAGATTGGGCAACTAAATTTTTAACTAAAGTTAGTTACAATGAATAGTATTCGAAGAATAAACTTACTTTCGTTAAATTATTATGATTATGAAAACTTCGTTTTTATGATAGGAATTCATGTTTTACAAATACATTTACAGTTTCATAATAATATAATAAAACTAGTTTTTTTGCGTAATGCGCAAGCAATTTTTAATTAAACTGTGATGATTTGTATCGTTTTTGTTAAATAAAGAAGTAATTTTCTAAAATTTGTGCTATTTCTACTTGGGGAATATTTCCAGCAACTATGGGAATATTCCCAATGTTCCCGGGAATATTTCCAAAATTCCTGGGAATATTCCCGGGAACATTGGGAATTTACATTCGCAGGTGAGTTATACTGCTTAATGTCTCGGTAAAACGTTTAAGGACTTATGGTTTGATAGAATCCCCGATGCCACAATATGTAGACCTACACAAGTTCAGAATTCCCCTATGTTCCCTTCGTGTGGGAATATTCCCACCTAGGGAATATTCCTGGGAACGGCACATCACTAGTCTCAACTCTCAGATCGCAGGTATATTTGTCGAGGAATATGCGATCTGAGGCTTTCTTTACTAGCGCCCGTGGTAGGATTTTTTTTTATGTCACACCTGGCCATAAAGTGGCCATTATCGCACGCTCCGCGCGCGAAAAAAACCACTTCCTGGCCAGGGGGTGACATAAAATTTTGTACTTACCACGGGCGCTAATAAAGAAAGCCTCAGATTGCATATTTATCGCCCTTGCCTTCGGCTCGGGCGTAAAATACCTGCGATCTGAGACATTCTTTGTTTTATCGCCCTTGGTAAGTAATGTACTATTTTTGTCTTTTGCTACATTATGGCAGGGCACATATTAGGGTTCTGTAGTGAACAAGGAACCCTTATAGTTTCGCCATGTCCGTCCGCTTAGCTTTTGGCATGAGTACACATATTGATCACGTCGACACAACGGTAGTATTAAAATAATATAAAGTGGGGGTGAATTTTTTTATCTTCCACACCCATACTGTACTTTGAAAAGCAACCTTTCGTACAATTTCTATTGATACCTTGGACAATGGTGTTAGTGGAATCAAAAATATAGATAGTAATAATATAGTTAATGATATAAGTTTGCGAACTTTTAAGTCCGCATAATGTAATGGATGGATAGCTACGGAACCCTACATTGCGCGTGGCCCGACACACACTTGGCCGGTTTTATTCAACATTAGAATCTTTAGGACAAAAATCCTGTCGCACTAATGTACTGGGGTAAAATGCCACCGTATAAAAACAAATATGTCACGTCAAATGTACTTGTAGTCGACATTACATCTTTTCATTGTTTAATTAACTAGAAACTAGTTAACGTAAACCATGACCTATTGAGAAATAAACGAATAGTTAAACAAAAGGTATTTAAAACGACGGTAAATTTAAATATTTACTACATGGACAATAAATGTTAACCGTGCGATTAACCCGGAACGAATACATGTTTTTCATACATTGGCAAAGTTTATACAATTGTGTTTGCCATGCTATTTTGAACTTTAATAGCATACGCATAAGGTGCATGTGGGCTACTAGGGTGACAATGCTGTGTGGGTTTAAGTAATTAATCATAAACTTTACTATGTTAATAAACGATACAATGCTCTTTCAACTACAAATCATAGGCCAGTCATTTTAAAGGTATGGAGGGAAATACTTGTAACTCAATTTTTGACTTGGTAACTTTAAAGTCTCATTAAATATTAATACTAGCGAAGTATATAGAACCTTTCATGTAGATTACTTATGCCTAAGAACGTTTTTTGCTATGGGCCACCGTTTAAGAGTTTTTTACGAAATACCGAAAAACGGGACATTAAAACATTTCTGGGCCACTTCGTACCTTGTCACAGTGAAAGTCCATATGAAAGCCGCAAGGGATCTCATAGGCCGGGAGATGATGACACAAAAATTCAGGTCATTTGTACCAGTATGGCTATCCTTGACGGGTCTAAAAGTACGCCCATGTTCGCTTTGATGGGAGATATTGTAACTAATTACTACCACCAAAGAGAGTAAAAATTAATTATGTATTAAAAATTAAGTTAGTCGGTATTGTACCTATGTAAGAAAATAATGATATGACCTGTAAAGCTTCAAAAAAAGAGCGTACTCCCATCTGAAAGGCCGACAACACACTTGTGACTCCTCTGGAGTTGCCTACGGGCGACGGTAATCGTTTACCATCAGGCGATCCGACTGCTCGTTTGCCCCCTTTAACATAAAAAAAAGAAACGTCGTCAGTATAGAAACGTCTAAAGTAGTTGTCGCATTTTTGTTTTAAAAAGACAAAATAACACATTCCGCATTACAAACATGAATTATGGTCACCCTAGCCCAGGTGTCCAACCTATTTTCATATCGCAGGCTCAGGTGTACGATAAGAGGACGTTGACCCCGTCTAATAATAACTCTCGGGTTAAGATGTGTCACTACTTGAGCTACTGTGAAGTTTTAAGGCCTATTCACATTGGCAAGAAGTTGCGTGAAAGTATCTTTACATTACATTGCGGGTTGCGGGCTACCGAGGTAAGATGAATACGATCAAACCCTGCAATGGAAAGAAAATTCACTGAAAATTGCACGCATGTCCTTGCTAGTCTAAGTCGCGCATATTTATGAGAGGATACACTGTATACATATTTTTGCACTTGACTGTACGCAAAAATTACACCGCTGGCTCCACAGAATAAGCACCTGTTTTGTATTATTTTTCTCACTTTCATTGTTAACTTACTCGATGTCTTTGTTAATGTGTTTTTTTATTTTAACTACCATCAGGTCATACGGATTGTTCAGTTATTTTTGAATTTAGAATAGAATCACATTTATTCAGGTACATACAGATACTTTCGAACTCGACTGGACTGATTTTTTTAAAACTTCCAATAGATCTATGAACTTGAGATTTGGTGATCTTACTTAATATTTATTATTACGTATATTTTGCCAAGAAATTGTAATATATTGATAAATCAGATTTTATTTTTAATTTCCTTATTTTTGCTATCGAAACCTACTTAATTTTGCGGTTGGCGCGGAACTATAAATGTGCGAAGTCCGACACGCACTTGACCGGTTTTATGCCCTTAATTGTGCTCTAACTGTCGTTGTTACCATATATACATATGTCGCCTCTTAAAACTGGTTCGAATGCCACCATAAGAAAATTGTGTCAAGTCAAGTAGCCTATTATTGACAACCAGTTTGTGTCGTCTATTGGTATTATTTATTTAAACTTTATTGCACAAAACACAAACTTGTACAAATGGACGACTTACTGGCCAAATTGCATTGTTATAAATTAGTAATGGTATGAAATAATATGGAAGCTAACTTTTTACTTATGGGGGGGGGGGCTATGTTGAGCTTTAGGCGACTTCCTGATTTGTCGGTGCGGAGGCAGTACGATATGAGAAAAGTGTCAAATGTGAGTGTCAGCTGTCAGTCGACGCGATACCATTTTTTACTACGCCCCTACATTTAAATGAGTGCTTCCTTAGGCGACTTCCTGACTTGGCGGGGCGGGATCGATATGTGACATTTTCTTCTTTGACGTAAACTTACTGACGTCGCAAAGATTCTCACTTGACATAATACTGTCAGTATTACGTTTGCGCAGTAGTAATATCATGCGCAGAAGCGGAGCAGTACCGCCTTCGTATCGTCCCGCTTCCGCGCATCCCGCGCCAGTCAGGAAGCACTCATTTAAATGTAGGGGCGCAGTGAACAGTAGTACTGCGTTGACTGACAGTTGACACTGACATTTGACACTTTTCTCATATCGTACCGCCTCCGCACCGACAAATCAGGAAGTCGCCTTACTGGCGCGGGATGCGCGGTAGCGGGACGATGCGAAGGCGGTACTGCTCCGGTTCTGCGCATGATATTACTACTGCGCAAACGTAATACTGACAGTATTATGTCAATTGAGAATCTTTGCGACGTCAGTAAGTTTACGTCAAAGAAGAAAATGTCACATATCGATCCCGCCCCGCCAAGTCAGGAAGTCGCCTTAAACACTTACCTATTTACTTTACCTTACCTATTTAAATGTTTAAAAAAAGTTGCACATACCTAAACCTAAATGTAATTAAGTAAATAATTTATTGTGTAATTAATAATTATTAATTTAGCGGCTCCTTAACTCAAATAATCTTTAATGTTAAGATTAGTAGTTAAGATTTTATTATGTAATCTATGAAATACTTATGAAATAAACAGTTTCAATTTAATTTTTTTTTACTTAGATAGGTCTAGAGATATTCATCCTTTATGTCATAACATGTAAACAAACTATTTTTGAAGACGTTAATAATTATCACACTTTGGTCTAGGAAATACGTCGTGAGCTTCTTTAAGTATACAACAACATTTTAAGTATGTATTGTGTAATCCTAGAGAAAGTGTGTATGTGTCTCAATTCTTACATGCTTACATGATAGGCCGCGTAAGAATGAATAGACTATAGTTCAGTGTATACTTATTATGATAATTTTAATGTAAAATGTTTTCAATTGCGTATTAATCTATACAAGACACAGATATTTAATGGAAATCCTTGTTTCTGATATCAATTTCAAATGAACATCTGACGTAAATCTGAACGTTGCAGTTATGAAATTCACATGAAATTCAATGATGCGTTCCCATGAAATTTAATGTAATATGGCCTTCGAAAAATTCAAATGCAATTGAATGTTGTTTTCGCTCAGAGGGCTTAGATGATATAGTAGGTATGAATGGGAGGGGGAGTTCCGTACTCGAAGGGTCAAAAAGGGAACCCTATTGGTGAGGCCCAGGCGTCCGTCCGTCCGCCCGTCGCGTCGGTCCGTCCGTCGTCTGTCACAAAATTTTGTTACTAAGAATTTTTTAACTTCCCGTTGACCTATGCACTTCAAATTTGGTGATAATGTTTATTATTACGTATATTTTACCAACAAATACTAATATATTGATAAATTACTTTTTTGTGGTTGGATCGGAACCCTTAATGTGCGAAGTCCGACTCGCACTTGGCCGGTTTTTACAGATAATGATACAGAATCCGGCGTGCGCGGGTCCAACTCGCACTTGGCCGGTTTTTTATATGTTTGTTACGAGCCATGATAAAGTTTGGCCGTTTGGCCTCGCGATGGATATTCCTTAGGCTTTTTGTAACTAATACTGAGCAAGGCCTAACTATCCATAAAAAAAAATCAAAATGGCGGCTATTTTACTATTCAAAAATCCTTTTTTTAGAACTCAATAATGCTTAGTACAATATTATTCTGACGTAAAGTTCTTTAGTCGTTGAAATGCCAGCAGTGTTCTGGGAGCGATGCTGTAGGCTGTAGGTTAGGCCAGGTTGATGGCAATTTCGCGTATAATATTAACCATTAATAAAGAGCGGAGATTTCCGAGAAGAGTTCGAACCTGCCACCTTCTGGCTTCGCGGCCAATCGCTCTAGCCACCCAAATTCCTCAAACATTCCCTACAACGCCTTTAGGGACCTCATCTGTACATCTGCCTAGAAGGCTCAGGCGAGGCGTCCTTAACGGCACTAACTAATTTGTTTGTTTTTCTATTGTTACAGACCTGGACCTCAAATGACGCTGTAGCCCACCAAGATGTTCAAGCTCCTAGGAAATCTCAGCGTATACTTCAAATACCAAGATATCAGAACCGACAATGCCTTGTTCAGGCTCCACAACATCTTCACAACAGTTCTACTACTTACCTGTTCCATCATCATTACAGCGAGTCAGTTTGTGGGGCAGCCGATACAATGCATAGTGAGTGGGATCCCAGCCCATGTGGTGAATACGTTCTGTTGGATTACCTCGACGTTCGCCATGCCAGATGCTTTCGCCAGGGAGGTATGTTCATCAAACAACATTTTTAATAATTTATTTATACCTATATAAGTATGTATATCGTCGCTTAGTACCCATAGTACAAGCTTTGCTTAGTTTGGGACTAGGTCGATTTGTGTAAGATTGTCCACAAATATTTATTTATTTATTTACCTGATATGGTCCAATCTTAGCCGTGTCGGTTGACATGGATTTGGTCTTCTGGCCAGGCCTGTTACGTACACTTTTGAGAGAATTCTAGTGTTTGAACCGCCCGTGTGGTCGTGTATGAGGTTTTCCTTGGATTTTCCACGGGCTGCTCTCCAACCGCGCACTCATATCTGGCCACTAATATTGGGCCCGGCCTATAAAGCCACAATAAACTTAAAAAAAAAAAAAACTACTTTATCACACCACCTGCTCGACAATGCTTATCAAGGCTCCGAGTTCTAATATTGTTTATGAATGTAGTTCCTTCTGTAAGTTTATGCTTTGTTATAATGTGTGCGTGATACTTAAGTGTATTTTTAGGGTTCTGTACCCGAAGGGTCCAAACGGAACCATATTGCTGTCACTCACGCGTCCGTCCGTCAGTCGTCTCGTCTGTCACACATGTTTACAGGCAAACGGGGAGCTACAGTCTTAAAATTTTCACAGTATAAGCATCTTGGTGGCCCAAAGCCAAACAAATAGGCAAAACTTATTTTCAAGTGTTTTAAGAGGGGTTGCTATGTATACAGCTAAAGGCGGGTGCGAAAACAAACCAACTTAATTTTGCGGTTGGTTCGGAACCCTCAATTTGCGAAGTCGCGCTTGGCTCGTTTTTAAAATTCTATATCTAAACATGTGTTCCTGCAACTGGCTTTGTATCTCTTATCAAGTTGCAATAGGTGTTGCCATTTTGCAAGCTACGAGTATACTCGTATGTGTTATGTCTCTGTAAACAGAAAACACTTCATATCAAGGAGCACTTACATCCCTCCACTAGCACTTACTATTTTATTTGATTTTTTCGAGTGCCCGTAAGTGTTTTTGCATGTGTGGATTATTGTAGTCCAGCGTACATCGTCAATCATCCCTCATCATCTTGCTAGTTTGAATTTAGGACGTATTCCTAAGCTACCGCGGAGCGGAAGGCGCAGCGTGGGTAGACCCCCCACAAGGTGGACTGATGACCTGCTAAAGGTCGCGGGAGTCCGCTGGAGGCGTGCGGCGCAGTACCGGTTATTGTGGCACTTTTTGGGGGAGGCATATGTCCAGCAGTGAACGTCTTTCCGCTGTTATGATGATGATAATTCCTAAGCTTAGTCGAATTTACGACTCCAACGATTCAAAATCGCATTGTTTTTCTCTAAAATGCTTGTCCTTGTACCAGTTACTCTTGTAAACAATGGATACAAAGAAATTCACGTGATCCTGTAGTGGCATTATGCCAATTTTTGCATGAAACTTCTCAAAATGCAAGTTTCTAGTGTTTATAAAATTAAAATTTAATAAAGTTGAAATCTTTCCCGAGTGTTTTGTGAGCTTTGCTTATGTGTTTACCCCCGATGCGAAAGATCGCTGTTAAGTATGTTTAACATGGCCTATCTGTGTCTGTCCTTGGCATCTATAAAGGATGGTCCAATTTGAGTTTTTTTTTTAAATTGAAAGTGTTACTGTGGAGGTGGTTGTTATGTTAGCTATGTTTTGTGTCACGGTTTATTTACATTTTTAAATTAATTAACTGGATCTCTTCAAGGCACAAGTGAATAGGCATAGGCATCTTCTGGGTGAGCTCGCATATTTGCCCCTGCAAATAAAACTTGTAATATTACAACAATGTATTACTGTTGTCAAATACTTACTGTATTTTGTTACGATGATGGTTTAACTTTCCCGGTGACCGCACGAAAGTGAATCAGAGGATGCCAGCGTCTGATTTAATTAGTGCCTTCCTAACACGTGACAGATGCAACGAGGGGTTCATTCTGTAAGTAAATCATGACCACAATAGTCAATAACCTAAAAAAAGTTTAACGGTACATAGTCCATTCCACAAATCATTTTTTCCTCATCAATCATCATTTTCATCTGTCATCTTTCATTAACGCCCATAATCGCCAAATTCATTCAGAAATGATCATTTTATCAGGTTAATGAGAATTTAGCCGCCCGTACCCTTCGCGGGGACTAAATTCAGATAGGGACAGATTATTAAAAAAAATGCATTATACATGTCAAAGTTATAATACCTCCTACAGAAATTCCGGGTCACGCCAAGTTAAATAACCGCAATAGGTTTATTTAATATGTATTGTAGCTTTATTTACATAATATATTATTCTTCGTAATACCCAACTGCATTAGCAATATCAGAGATCGTGTAATAAAAATATTAAATATCCGAAAATGACGATTTTACGTAACAACACTTCTAAGTAAGCAAGTAAGTAAGTAATTTATTTGCATAAAATAGTGTACAATAAGATGGTCAACATATACATTTTAGCTCAACTATTTTGCCTTACAGACTAGTTGTGTAAGTGCAAACTGCTGTAAGTTAAACGCATCAAATTGAGCCCCGGTTGAGAGGAAATCACGTTAAATTAAAATTGGCAGCACTCTAGGGCCAGTATGTTGTGAACGTTTATAAAACATATATCCAGGAGGCCTTAGTGCTTTGGACTTTGGTGCTTATGCCTCTGCAATACAGACACGGTCTGTATCTAATATATTATGAATTCTTTGTAACACTAGGTATCTAGTTTTCTGTCTGTCAAAAAGCCATTTAGAGTGAGGCTAAATAGATGAGCGTAATGTTGTGAGTAGAGAGCTGTCAAATTATAAATAAAATTCAAAAACAAATTATAAATCAAACTATAAATAAAGAGCTGACAAACAAAAAACAAAAGAAATTACAGCTGTGTAATTTCAGCCATTTTTTTAACCTGCCTGTGGCTCTGGCTTTATAAGCGGCCCAATAAAGGACGATTCACGAGACCGTTCCGTGTCCGGGCCGGCCCGGACACGGAACGGTCTGGCGTGAATCATCCTTTAAGCGATAGGAGTGCGCGGTTGGAGAGTGGCCTAAGATTTGCGCTCCAGTGAAATTTGTTGAGCGGCTTCAACCGAATCTGGTGATGTCAGTGGAATCGAGTTACGGGAGTTTTGTCGCTGGTTCACTAAACCTAGCTGAGAAGAGTCCAGCAAGAAAGTCAGCTAGGCCCGACCTGGGTCCGACTGACTACCCGGTATGCGGCGTGTTTGCCATGCTTTTGTGATGATTTTTTTCTCGATTCAGTTTTTGTAAATTACAAACATTATATATATCACTTAAACACACAGCTACGGTAGCCCAGTGGTTCAAGCATGCGGCTGTCAAGCGGCGGTCGTGGGTTCGAATCCCAGCTCGTACCAATGAGTTTTTCGGAACTTATGTACGGAATATCATTTGATATTTACCGTTAGCTTTTCGGTGAAGGAAAACATCGTGAGGAAACCTGCATACATCCGCGAAGAAATTCAAAGTTGTATGTGAAGTCCCCAACCCGCTCTGGGCCAGCGTGGGGACTACTGCCCAATCCCTCTCATCTATGAGAGGAGGCCTGTGCCCAGCAGTGGGACGTATATAGGTTGATGATGATATATCACTTGACAGGACAGCCACTAGTATGAAATGGGTTCACGAATTCACCATCGCGCGTTCCGGCGAACTTGAGAAGGCGACCGGCCCATTGTCCACGCCGTGCGTCGCGCGTTTGGAATATTGATGCAGTGCATGCGACGGGTTAACGGCTTTTTGCACGCGCTTTTGTCACTCAGTTGAATTCGAATTTAAAAACAGTAGCTTTTTTATGCCTGACTGTGGCTTAAAGGCCGCGCCCAATAAATAGAAATTGAACTCATTTATTGTAAAGCTTTGTACAAGAAAGGTGGACATAATGGATTTAGTTACAACAGCTACCCGGTTACGGGCATACAACAATACTACATACATACATCGAAATATATAGACTTAAAACCTAGCGATACAGTCTCATATGCAAAGTACTCATTTAAATTATAAAACACTCTCAGGCTGGAGAAGCCATTTTTTTAATTTACATTTGAATTCGTTTCCTTCTAGGACTTTGATATCGCCTGGCAGTTTATTAAATGGGGCATAAACACTTGCAAAAACAAAAGTCGTCACTCCTGTGGTCAATAGTTAACGGCTTATGAGCATGTGAGTTATGATTTTATTACATGGATTTATAGAACCGGAGACGCCGCTTATGCGGGTTACTAGACCAATCCAAAATTAAGCTTTATAGCCCTTAACTTTTGATATGTCCACAGGAAAGACGCGAACCTAATCTGTTTATGACCCAAATACCGGTACTCACTGGCACAAAATTTGGCCCAAATTAGAAAAATGCATTTTTTTATATTTAATCATTATTTAATTTATTCAATTAATTTTATAAGTAAGAGTCTGGTTAAGAGGGCGTAGATGGCATTGCAAAAGTCCCGCTCTAACACGCGTGAGTATTCAATTAACCATCCTGCTCTCTACGGAAGCTCAGCGCGTGCTTTTCGTAAATATTGATGTTTATTCTAAACGTGTACATTTATAAGGATAATCTTTTTTATCAGGTTTGAGAACTTATCATTTTACAACTATTAAACCAAAAATCATTGTTAAAGATGGGAGGGTTTTAAAGATCCAGCCAAAAACATCGAAAAAAGGGTTATGTTTGAAAAATACCGAGAAAATTTTTGCAAATCATATTTTCACTTTTAACAGACTGTAGGAAAATAGTTCAAGATGAATATTACTGAAAGGACAGATATTTAATCATTATAGATGTTGAGATCTAGGTCGATAAACATTGGCAAAAGTGCATATGGCGCAGGACCGGTCATTGTGGCACTCTTTGGGGGAGGCCTATGTTCAGCAGTGGACGTCTTTCGGCTGATATGATGATGATGATGACGATGATTTATACATTGTGATCTTACATTGCCCCTTGTTTCAGGTGGGCAAAGAAGTGGCACACCCTGGAGTAAGGAACCCGTACGACGGCACTTATGAGAAGAAATACTACACATACTACCAGTGGGTGTGCTTCGTGCTTTTCTTCCAGGTAACATTCCTTTATATAACATAAAATTAAAAAAGGAATAAACTTTATTCTGTAAGTTGGCCGCAATGGCACTTTTACAAGTCAAAATCTACTAGCGATAGCGTTTCTCAAACGATGCCGAGAAGAAACGCCGAAAGAAATTCGACAGTCAGTAATTTTTCCTAAAATATGCTTATTACATGTTATCTTATCTTATATCTTTGAGCAATTCTTGCATATACGAACACATAGACAACGTGAACTCATAGCCCCTACGCTGACGCACACATAGACAAGGTGCATCCACACAACCATGGATCATCCACGCTCGTAAGATAAAAGTACTCTACAGTCAATGGCACTGATATGTATACATTTTCCCCCTTATTCCATTCAAATAATATTGGCTTCAGTCCTTTTAGAATTGCATTTGAAACACGTGGCCCAAGCCAAGAGTCAATACCCGTCCATTATCACGTCTACGGCGGCGACCTAAATTCACTGCCTTCCGCAACCTCGCATCTCTTATACCTGCAATGAAAACCAACCCTATTGTCAACAGATTAAGGTTGCTTTGATAACGGCGTATAATGAGATAGGAGCTCGCACGGTGGACACGGGTGACTGGCGTTTACCTGCCTTGCGTATTCACTTGTTTGTCGCGTTCCTGTAATTTGTAGCTATGAATGAATACAAGGCAAGCTCGAGTCGTAACTAGCTAATTGCTGTGGTGGCAGGGTTATTTTTTTAATACGACGACGGCGGCAAACAAGCGTACGGTCCACCTGATGGCAAGCGGGTATCGCGTGCGCGTTGCCGATCCTTTCTAAAATTGGATGATTCACTTTGTTGACAGCAGAAGGGACGAATTTAGGTCCCTCCTTCTCAACACAGTACATCCTCGAGAGCTAGACAACCTTGCTCACCTCTAGGAACACAACACTACATACCTGTACAGTAGATAATCTTATTATGGCTGTGGTCTTCTCCAAGGCGGAGGTACTTCCCCAGTTGGGCTGCTCCAAATTCGAGCAAGATGACATTTTGCTGTGCCCTACCTCTCAACGCTGTTTTCATGTTTGACACGTTTGTATGGGATGACAGCTGTGATATAATTTTTAAATTTTTATAATCAATGGAGGTGATTCAACAGTGGCATAACCTCGTCATAACTTGTCTGTCACATCCCCTGGTAATTTACCAAATTATGCACCTATACGATCTACAATCTACAGATACAATTGTCCGTCAGTTAAAATTACGACTGTCTTTTTCTGAAGATCATTTGATAGAAAAAGATGAGCTTACATTTATCTTTTTGACTGGGGATTGAAAGGACATCCCTAAGATATCCCTTTGTAAATGTCTATTTCATGCATGGGTGTAATGTCATTAAGACAACTGTGGGGCTAGCATAACATGCATCTCGTCTATACTCGCGCGCGAGATAGGCTACCTGTCACTGTCTGATTAATGCTGTCAAAAAGTGACAGGTAGCTTATCTCGCGCGCGAGTAGATACTGCATTCCGTATGTGTTGTGCTAGAGGGGCTGGAATAACAGGCAAGCACGATGTTAAGGATAGAAGATCTATCTATTAATTAATATACATAATTAGTATTACGAAATGTGAGCACATTATGACGAAATTGTGACGCATACGCTGCGTCACCGCGCAGACGTCGCGTCACGGTCCGTGGCCGATCCTTAACCCGGCCAGAGGGCCTACGGCGAACCGAAAACGAAATATCTGCCTCTCTCTCGCACTTGCATATTGGAGCAACAGAGAGGGAGATGCTTCGTTTTCGGTTCCCGGTAGGCCTCCTGTTCCTCTTGCTTCGGCTAAACCTCCGTGGTATCCAGAACCAGATACCCAATCGCGCTAGGAACGACAGAACACGTGTTACGCGGAAAGCGTGTGTGAGCGCAATGCCACGATTATCTGTCAAACATCGGTTTTGTTAGACAGAAAGCCGTAGGGGAGTGCCCACCGCTACCCCTGACGAGACCCCTACACGAGACCCCTGGGTGGTGCTAAAAGTCCAACAAACTGGCAACCATAACTGTCTTCTCGGTGATCTCACTGTTCCAAATAATTGCCGTACGATAAATAAATAATTATTATTCTGTGCCTTTACTACTACTTTAAAGTCCTATGACTATTTTGTAAATTACTGTTTGTAAGCTTTACTGTTTTGTAAATTCCATGCTAACAGCGCTTGTCTGTTGTGCAAGCTCGTATCTTTATATGGATTCAATACTAAGATACGACGTTTCTAAGACTACTTCTATATATTAGTGCTAATTTGACAGTCGTGACAGAATTGATCGTGTAGGTGTAGATGTCAGTTGGTCAGTTCAACGCACTGCGCACTGTTATGTTTTGATTCACCGGTCAAGTGCGGGACATTCAAGCTTAAGCCACACAGAGAGCGAGCGGGCGGTAGCGGCGCGGGAGCGGGCGATAGCGGCGCGGGAGCGGGCGGTAGCTTCCGCGCGGCTCCCGCCTGCTCCCGCGCCGCTACCGCCCGCCCGCTCTCTGTGTGGCTTAAGCTTTAATCAATTAGTTCTCCATTGTCTCGTCATCCTCGCCACACATCCTACATTCTAAGGTTTTCTGCTATTACCATCTTGTGACCTGTGAACACCCCAGTTATGTCTGGGCTGCTTGTATTGTATTGTACAGCTGTATTAATTGTAACATTGTCTCCAGGCCATAATGTGCTACACACCCAAGTTCCTCTGGGACTTCTTCGAAGGCGGCCTGATGAGAACCGTAGTGATGGGGCTCAACGTCAGCGTCTGCAAGAGCAAGGAAAAGGAGAAAAAGAAGGGCCTGCTCATCGGGTATCTTGTGCGGTATAAACAGGTACGGTTGTGACGTCATTAGGCGACTTCCTGACTTGGCGGGGCGGGATCGATATGTGACATTTTCTTCTTTGACGTAAACTTACTGACGTCGCAAAGATTCCCACTTGACGGAATACTTGTCAGTATTACATTTGCGCAGTAGTAATATTATGCGCAGAAGCGGACCAGTACTGCCTTCGTATCGTCCCGCTTCCGCGCATCCCGCGCCAGTCAGGAAGCACTCATTTAAATGTAAAGGCGCAGTAAAAAGTTGTACTGCGTTGACTGACAGTTGACACTGAAATTTGACAGTTTTCGCATATCGTACCGCCTCCGCACCGACAAATCAGGAAGTCGCCTTAGGCGACTTCCTGACTTGGCGGGGCGGGATCGATATGTGACATTTTCTTCTTTGACGTAAACTTACTGACGTCGCAAAGATTCCCACTTGACGGAATACTTGTCAGTATTACATTTGCGCAGTAGTAATATTATGCGCAGAAGCGGACCAGTACTGCCTTCGTGTCGTCCCGCTTCCGCGCATCCCGCGCCAGTCAGGAAGCACTCATTTAAATGTAAAGGCGCAGTAAAAAGTTGTACTGCGTTGACTGACAGTTGACACTGAAATTTGACAGTTTTCGTATATCGTACCGCCTCCGCACCGACAAATCAGGAAGTCGCCTTACTCGTACACTTTGGTCGACATTTTCTATTAAATAAGATGTTACTTTATTATACAAAACCGCATAAAATAGAAAATAAACAAAACAAGAACTTACTACCTACTTAGGTAAACCTAACCTAAATCATTTATCATGAAATTCCGCAAAGTAACGCCTGATTCAATTCAATCAATTATTTGGGAATGGAAACCCAGACTCAGACCGTGTTTTCACGTAAACTACGTACACGACTGCTCTCAATTTCTTTTGTCGATATCAAATTGCATTGACCATCGAGATTGCGAAAAGCAAAACTACAAGTAAGAGGGGAATAGCAATTGAGATTAGAATTATGCAACTGATTACGTCGTAATTTCATTTAAAACACGCTGCGTTGTGTCATGAGGGCTACTAGAAGGCAGTTTACTAAACATTTTACAAAGTACTCCCCCAATGCTGAGGATCGTGACATCATGTCCCATTCTTGCTGACCAGACTCCTTCATTGGCTCCTGTCACCCGCCTTATGGATGTAGGGTTGCCATATGGAAAATTGAAATGTCCTGATAAAAATCCGGACATCCTCCTAAAAGTCCTGACATTTCTACTAACAAGGGGAAACTTCGGTTGCCTCGAAAAAAATAATTTAATTTGGTTTCTACTATCACTGTGCAAAGTGGCTTGCTTTCATCAAAAAGTGCAGGATTTTTTTCATAACCCATATGACTATGACCTCCACAATTCAATATCATAGTTCATAAACCTGTTTATACTTTTTTTGCCGTTTTAGCACTGAATTAGTTCTTTTTATTAATTTACTTTGTTTTTGAAAAAAAAACAAAATGTTCAGAGCGCGCTGAGATAAATTTGGCATGCGGGGACTCGCGAATTGATTGAGATCACTTTGCCTGTAAATTACCTATCCTATTTTATATTGTTTTCGAAGAAATATTACTATTTTTGTTGATTACTTACTAATTTATCATTACATGTATTAGAACTGTGTAATGTATCATTAAAACAATTTTTTTAATAGTTAGGGTCATTCCTAAAAATCCTGACACTTGCCAAGTCCGGCCGCAATCCGGACAAAGGGTCAAAAATCCGGACATGCCAGGACAAATCTTGACGTATGGCAACCCTATATGGATGGCCTCGTGCAGATGTAGTTGCAGGGGTGCAGTGACTTGGGTGCTCCATCTAGCGGGTGGTCTGCCCCGGGACCTCTGGCCCTCAACTTTTCCCGTCATTATATTACACAGTACTTTAACGTATCTCAAATAAAAGCGCGGGTTGGTTATGGTTGTAGTTGTTGTTGTGACACATACGAACACATAGACAACGTGAACTCATAGCTGCTACGCTGACGCACACATAGACAATGTGCATGTATAGCTCAACACACAACCATGGCTCATCCGCGCTCGTGAGATAAAAGTACTATACACTACGAACGTGCCAAAGCATGCGGTCTGTGATATTCAGAAATTTCAGAAACCGTTGCGTGTGACGCTTGTCTCTATTCAACGCATTGCCATTGATCTGTGGATTAACAGGAGGTATCCCCAACGCAAATGTCCCTCTCTAACACGCCTGAGTTTACAATTAACCATCCCGCTCTCTAAGCAAGCTCTGCGCGCAGTTTCGTAAATATTTAGCTGTAGTCATTAAGCCAATCATTTTATCAAAGCAAACCCTGCGAATTTGTCTCTAACTATTTAGGATCTTTAATTGAGTACAAAAATTAAATGTTAAATATCAGTAATATAGCCGTAGTATTGAAAATACATTCCAAAAAGGGGTAACTTCGCGATTTTTTTCTATCTAGCGAAATTCATCAGGTCATGTAACTGACTGCGAATTCGACTAGACAAGATCCTTATGTAACACATATATTTTTATTAGATTATCAGACACTATATTCTATGTCTCAGATGGTTTTTAGAAACTCAAAAGTGGTAATACCCGGCCTTAAAAGATCTACCTATTTTAGTTCTGTGCTATAGATCATTCGATGAGTAACACAGGGTCACGACTCACACGGCCCACTATATTTTTGGACCTTATCACAAGTACGGTACGTTTTCTATTTAACAAAGTCTACATATTATAAAAATCGAAAATAGCAAAACAGGCTTCCGCTTCTGGTATAATAAAATTGCAATAAAAGAATCTATATTTTCACAGTGTTTTACAAAACTTTATTATTTCTAAGGCTATATATAAGGTACCTATATCCGTAGAACGTCACATATACTTCTCAAGTACAAGAGACACGTACTTCCATTGCATTCAACGGACAATATTCACATGCCCACTTAATTTAGTATTCCAGGCATCGCGCGTTGTTAATTCTGGGAAACTTGCGTACCTAACTATAAATATATGCTTAAGTAACAATAATGGACTTTGTTTTACATAAAGACATGATAGATATATAAAGGAAAATGCATTTATTGACGTCCATATAGTACAGCGTTTAATTTTAAACACTTGCATACATAAGAGCAGGATGTTTTGACATAAAACAATAAAATAATTGTATTAAGTACCTACATGCCTTTTTTCGTAGACCATAAGTAACTCTGTGCCTATTTATTATCACATCTTATGTACTTGCAATAATTAAGATTGAATCCTAAGACCAGGAATTCTAGATCCTGTTAATTCCTGGCTACTTCGAATTGCATTAGAAGAATAGGGATGTCGACTCAAAAAAAAATACTTTAATAGAAAGAAGACATAAAACTATGCCAAATAGTGAAAATCCCATTCAAATATCTCAAAAAATAACGAAGCTACAACGGTTAGAATGTTCTTAGTTAGAGAGAAAAAGTGCTACCTAACCGTGACGTCACTGTTAAGTAGCGCCATAGTAAATGACGATCGTTCAATACAAATGTGCGTTTTGCAGAAAAGGGACAGAACATACCCACTCTTAAAACTTTGAAGACTTATAATTACGTAATTATTTATTTTTTTGAATTACTTTTTTCGCCATTTGATTGAGAATTTGAGCCTTTATGTAGAAAATTTGGATTTATTGATTTTCTTTTATAGTGTCGTCATCCCTATTGCATAAGTTTTCGAACGCGTCTAGCTTAACTGTAATTTTCACCTACGCCTACATTAGTCAAGTCATCCTTACGTGTACTACACTGAGCGAAAAAAAAAAGTAATTATTAGTAAGTTTTAGTGAATTCCAGGACAAGTGGATTATATACTAACGGTTACAAAACCGTTTTTGATAATAGTAGTTATTTACTAATACCAAAATATTTGTCCTTGTAACTACTAATTACTACGAACTGTTTTGTAACCGTTGGTATATAATCTCCTTGTCTTGGGATTTATTAAAACTTACTAATAATTAGTATATTTTCGCTCTGTGTATCATGTAAAAAAACCCCTTTTAGAAAGAGGTTAAGTATACGCAGCAACATTGCGTGATGTGACACTAAGTGATGATTATTGTGTAATCCTAGAGAAAAGGGTCATAATGATTAATATCTTCAGAAACAATTTGTTTACATGATAAGACACGTCAGGATGACAAGACTATATTTCACCTATAGTAGGTGTGAATCCCCATATAAAAAGCATTTTTCTCATGAACTATTACATTTATCAATAAAGTGGTAAGAAACAAAGTTGTAGATAAATCTATGCTGAACATATTTCCGATACAAAGTTTATGTGCAGCACTAAGCATTTTTGAGTTCTGAAAAAAATTAGAATTTTTGAAAACTAAAATAGCCGCCATTTTGAAATTTTCGCATGGATAGTTTGGCCTCGCTGAGTATTACTTAAAAATAGTCTAAGGAATAGATTCGATCAGGAGGCCAAACTTTATCATGACTTGTAACTCCCACTTAAGGATTCATACCTACTACTAATCCTATCCTTACAAAAAATTATCTACTCTACAAAAAGTTAAGATGAGAGCTCAAAGTCGTTACGCGATCGTGACATTACTGTATCGAAAGCAACACAACCGCGGAACAGTACCTTAACCTGTGACGAGCGCCGCTTGCGCAACCGAGCCGATTACCAAGCGATCCATCGCTCGCTGCCCACACCCGATACCGGTTTAACGCTGATCACCCGTCGATGGATGACGCAAGAGCCAATGACCGTTGGAAAAATGCGTGTCGCCATCGCCAGTCACGTTCGATCGCCGTGCCCTTAGCTAAGGGCAAAAACGTTCAATAGACTTGATTCTCACGACTAAGGCGACTTCCAGCTTCCTGACTTGGCGGGGCGATATGTGACATTTTCTTCCTTGACGTAAACTTACTGACGTCGCAAAGATTCTCACTTGACAGAATACTGTCAGTATAACGTGACCCCCACAAGGTGGACTGATGACCTGGTAAAGGTCGCGGGAGTCCGCTGGATGCGGGTGGCGCAAGACCGGTCATTGTGGCACTCTTTGGGGGATGCCTATGTCCAGCAGTGGACGTCTTTCGGCTGATATGATGATGATGATGATGATGATGATGAACGTTTGCGCAGTTATAATATCATGCGCAGAAGCGGAGCAGTACCGCCTTCGCATCGTCCCGCTACCGCGCATCCCGCGCCAATCAAGAAGCACACATTTAAATGTAGGGGCGCAGTAAAAAGTAGTACTGAGTTGACTGACAGTTGACACTGACATTTGACAGTTTTCTCATATCGTACTGCCTCTGCACCGACAAATCAGGAAGTCGCCTAACAGGGTGAGAGAAGGGATCAGGTAGAACACCTACTTAGTTTTATATTTCACTAGCTTTTGCCAGCAACTTCGCCCGCGGAGCTTTTATATTAAAATCAAGCATTAATAGGGATGTTGACTCAAAAAAAATATTACTTCTTTAGAAAGAAGACATAAAACGTGAAAATCCTATTCAAATATCTCAAAAAATAACGAAGCTACAACGGTTTAAATGTTCGTAGTTAGAGAGAGAAAGTGCTACTCAACAGTGACGTCACTGTTGAGTAGCGCCATAGTAAATGACAATCGTTCAATACAAAGGTGCGTTTTGCGGAAAAGCGACAGAAAATACCCACTCTTAAAACTTTGAAGACTTATAATTACGTAATTATTTATTTTTTTGAATTACTTTTTTCGCCATTTGATTGAGCTCCCTTTATGTAGAAAATTTGGATTTATTGATTTTCGTTTATAGGTCTCAAGGGGTCTTTCACGTGTCACAAATTACAATACAATTACAACAATCATTTAGTAACATGTATACAAAAGAACATCAACCAACAGATAAATACCTCGGCACATATTTGCTGAACTTATCCTATAATACAGAGATGTAAAGAGTCTCTGTGGTCAAATATATGTACATATAAGCGGAGATGTCAAAGGGTCCTCCAAAGTCAATAAGTTTTAGAGGTGTAAAAGGCCTCTAAATGTCAAAACGAAATACGACTTAGGGGATAATTTCCGGGATAAAAACTATCCTAAGCATGTTATAAGTTTATAACTTTTTGGTTCACTACGAATATCCATTACCTAGGTACAATTTTTATATTGTAAGCTTAGTGTGTACGCGGACTTATGCTACCGTTATTGTGCAACCTGCCTTTCCGGTTTCGAGATTTTATGTTTTTTGTCGCGTTAAGTCTACGGTTGAGTCCACTGGTCTTTTATAATATTCGTTCTCTGAGCCGGTAGTGCCTACGCCAAATCTTGACATTAGGTGGCGGAACCCAGGCATACTAGGATAATGACTGATGATATTGCCTTTGCAAGTCAACGCAACGAATCCTTAAATCGATGAAGCGTTAGCAACACGCTTGTGTCCTCCGAAGTCCTCACGCGTCCGTCCGTCCGTCCGTCGTCTGACACACAGGTTTTACAGCCAAACGGTTGCTACAGTCTTCAAATTTTCACAGTATAAGCATGATGGCCCAAAGCCATACAAATAGTCAAAATGTTTTTATGTCACACCTGAAGTTTTGATCGATCTGTTAGCGCGATATCAGGCTTATTGGCTACAATAGTCCTGCCCGTGATGACAGATCATTATTATTATTTATTTATTTAAAAACAAGAATATACTTTATGTCACACCTAGCCATAAAGAGGCCATTATCGCACGCTCCGCGCGCGAAAAAACCCACTTCCTGGCCAGGGGGTGACATAAAATTTTGTACTTACCACGGGCGATAATAAAGAAAGCCTCAGATCGCATATTTATCGCCCTTTCCTTCGGCTCGGGCGTAAAATACCTGCGATCTAAGACATTCTTTGTTTTATCGCCCTTGGTAAGTAATGTACTATTAAGGGCATACAGCTAAAGGGGGCACGATACATTTTTTTGACCAGTCAGGTCCAACCTGCGTCGGACTGACTACCCGGTAGGATGCGACAATACCGGGACGAATAGGGACTGTATGTGTCTGTGTTGTCCGGATCACGCGGAAGCAAGTGGTGTTATTGTAACTGTTCACATTGTAACTGTTCATAGGAGGATAAATGTTCTAGAAATACTTTTAGAGTACTGTCACTTATCAAGGAAGTCTAAAGTGGTATTTCCCGAGCTTACGAGCATATACGAGTATGCAAAATGAATCACCTCATTAATTCTGTAGGGTTTCGGAGAATATTAAAGGTTATTATAACTAGCGGGGTTTTATTACGTGCACGTTATGTCAATACCTATGTTTACAACTATGTATTTTGTCGACTAATCGCTGCTGAGGTGACCGACTAGTCGTCGCCTAATTGCCGATTATAAATGTGGTCGGATAGTCGGTTTTCTCGACTAGATGGCTACTAATCGGTGCATCTCTACCGTTGTCTCACACGACCTATGTGACGTTTGACAGTAACTATCAACGATAACTATAATATCCGAGGTTTACATGTCTTCGATTTGGCGTAAAAAAGTCGAAGTGAAGTACATTACATACCTGTTTATTTGATATGTAACGTCAATTAGGTAATAAAGAAGATGATTGATGGACGTTCGTCAGTGTTTGGAAATCGTAGTAAGTCGTAAACAGCTAATTGTCTATTTCCAAAGACCGACGTGCAAAATTAAGTGCCGGGTACTGTTTATAGAGGTCTTACGTGACATAAATAGTAGTATTTATAGTACTAAATATAGGTTTAATAAAAAGTTGTCATACTCCACTAACTATCGAGTAACCGTGCACAAGTCCCGATAACCAAAATAGGCTCTTGAAAGCGAAACGGTAAGTTTCTAAAATACCGTTACAAAAAAATGACATCTGCGGTGCGATTCACCGCCTGTTTCGGCTCGTCTAAACGTCCCTAGCTATTTTAATATGCTACGACCGTGGCTGGTAAGCATATGATCTGTCTGATGGTGCACGCTGTGGCCTGTTTAGGTACCTTTGGCCATTTAGGTACCAGATTTATAGTGTAGTTATTGTTAGATTTAATTCTAAGAGACACGACAAAACTAGAGGATGTAGCTTACAAGATCAAACGTCTTAAATGGAAGTGGGCAGGGCATATAATAAGAGGTCCAGAGAAATGGAGCAAAATATTGACTACATGGTATCCACGAGGCTGCAAACGAAAGAGAGGCAGACAATATAAACGATGGGATGACGAGATTGTAGAGGTGGCCGGCAGGACGTGGACCAGAGTGGCCACAGACAGGAATGAATGGAGGAGACTGGGGGAGGCCTTTGCCAGAAGGCACACAGATATATAATATATTTATATTTCTGAATAAGAGGCTATAATAATATTGTTAGATTTGTTAGTCTGTCATTAGCATTGCATGATTTAGTTTATAGGAAAGAAGTAGGTGTAAGTTCCAAACCTGTAAGTGGGAGAGCGCAACCCTCGACAACAAACTGTATATACACCGTGGGTTGTACCACTTTTTTTACTCCATTTAAGCTTAGGAAGCTGTGGTTAAAATCGGTCGGGTTTAAACAGCCCACGGTGTACAGTTTGGAGGGATAAAATTATATGCCTAATGTAACTTATATTGTTGAGTTAAATAAAAAAAAAGATACCAGTATTCTGAATAATTATAAGTTCTTTTTTCTTTTACTTTTTAATGAATAACTGAACAGTGATTGGCCTTAGTTTCACTTGCTGGAAAGCGATGAAAACGCCTAAGATGTAGCTCGCTGGTTCTGTAATCTCAGTTAGGATGTTCCAAACACCGTCTCACCCCACTTCATTCTCACCTCACCAAAAAGTAGTTTCATACCGACATTCATACTTAACTGTGCGTAATAATAATTAGGTCAGACTTTACTGGTTGGTTAAGATGAGGCGTATAGGTGAGCGTGAACTTGATTTAAAAGCGATACTTGAAACATCAAAGGGACGTTAAGAGGTTATGTTGGAACGTAAGATGTTCCCACGAGCTATCTTCCCGTCGTTAAAAGTTATCCTGTAAGCTGACGCGATTAGAGAAGTATCTTCCTGGTAACTGAATGTGATTTTGACTTTTTTTATTTAAGTCACTATATTCTCAGATGTTTTTCAAATACTCAAAAGTGCGATAACCCAGCCATTAGCGGTCGACCTATAGTTGCTTGATCTAGGACATTGTAAATTAGCATAGCGGGTCGACGGCGCCTACTCCTTCTATCACCGTTTTCCTTCAAATTCCCAAGTGGCGGTCGTGACACTCCTTAGCGTGCACCCACTACTTAATAGGCATTCTGTATTACAAAAAGGAATCTTCCTGTTACCGTCGACTTAAAAAAATATGTATACATTTTTCGCCTTACCTCATAACCGTATTGGTCTATTAAATATCAATAGTAGGTAGTTTGCATACATTACTTTATCTACACACATATTATAACTACTCTAAGATGGGTTCAGAAACCGTAGTAAATAAATACAATATTTGTGTTAATACAACCTTTTTTGCACGGTTGAGGAAATATCGAAATCAGAACTGGCAACCGATACCTGAATGTTATTTTAAAAAGTAAAGAGTCCCTATTCTGATGTGATCATGTCGTTCTAGCTCAAATTTCGTGCGATATATACTAAAAAACATCGAGCTGACATTTCGCATCGACTGAATTTGAATTTTCAGTGATACTAGAATAGGGACATGTCAACTTTGACATTTAAATTTTGACAGTTTTGTTTGACGTTTAATATTTTAACATCATATATGAGATTAAAATTTGAAAATTATATTACTGCTGTAGCCTTAGCCACAGATAAGAAAATTGCCATAAATTCATTGAATGTTGAAATGATAGTCATTTTCTACGGTTTCCGAACGCATATTAGAGGAGTTATGATATGTGTGTAGATAAATTATATTTATACCTAGGTACTCGAGATAAAAGTTCACAAATATATTTTCAATTTAAAACCCTCAAACTTCAATAAATGATTGTTGAAATTTCGACTCAATTGTAAGTTTCCTACTGATGTATTTTTAATTCGTGAACGTCTTCTGGCATTAAGAATCTTGGTTAGAAACAATAACGTCCGGCCATATTTTATATTTTATTTGCATTGAATACGTGTGCGCAAAAAATGGCAGATGCTACACTAAGGCGGGATCTTAAAAAAACTGCTACACCAATTTGTGTCATGCGGCTTAGAGATCAAAGCCGATTTTAGAATGGATTATTTCGTTGCAACAATACCAAATAATATGCAGTTTAGAAGTCCACTTGCCCATATGACACCTGACAGGATACAGCAGATGTGTAGGGAAGGCAAGCTTCTTAATAATAGACGCAGAAAAATTAAGTCTTAGGTAGTCGACAGAAGGGTTAGCGTTGTTATTTTAAAAACATAGATAGCCCAAACTTCGCTGAAGGCCCTAAGGTCCTTTTATACACACGTACAAGACTCGTATGCGAGTTTACATTGCGCGGTTTTACAAAGCGATTGAACTCCTTATACCTCCATGTCCCGCAGTGTAATGAAACTCGCATGCCAGTCACGTACTTACGTGTATATTGAGTCTTATTAAAATTTATAAATGTAAGGCCCATAGCCTCTAGGATTTAACCTCCTTATGTAGGTATGAGGTAAACGTTTAAGGTTTTAAGAACATTCTCTTCTCGGAACCGCGAATTGCAAACTGGAACAACCGTTAAAACTGGATATTTACGCTTGCCACACGAATCAGTTTTAATCTGAGCTCCCATCACGCATAGTTGTTACTGTAGTTGAGGTTATGATATACTGGTGATCTTGAGTAAAAGCGGGCGTGAATCGAGCATGAGCCGGCTCCTTAAAAACCTAATTAAGGCTTTCTTTTATGCGTAGCTAAAAGCAAAACAGACTCAGCGCCAGCGTAATATGATTAATTTTAACATTGACCTCATCCGTACAGGGCCTGTAGTCGAAATTCTAAATCCGAACTTCGTATAGTGCCGTCCCTTTTAATCATATAGTGTACCACGACAGTGAAAGGGACGGCTTTCGAATTTCGGAGTAGACCCTCAGGCTCAAGCATTCTGTTAAAAATTATAGGGTGCGATTTCGCTTGTTGTAATCTGTACTTTAACGCTCAGTTAATGAGGTCCATTTTAAGATAACAAAAGGTCTATGCAAAGGTTTTTGCTAATAGTTTTTGCCGGTCTACATCGAAGTTAAGATTAATCTATCAGGTCGATGGCCTGAGTTTTTACCATGGACAAGTACCAGTTTTTTTAACCGCCCTGTGGCCGAAGTCAAGAAATCGACCTCTAGTTGGCCTATGTACCACAACGGACCCACTAGTCGCCTAAGGCGACTTCCTGATTTATCGGTACGGAGGCGGTACGATATGAGCAAGCTGTCAAATGTCAGTGTCAACTGTCAGTCGAAGCAGTACCGGTTTTTAGTTTTTACTGCGCCCCTACATTTAAATGAGTGCTTTCTGACTGGCGCGGGATGCGCGGTAGCGGGACGATGCAAAGGCGGTACTGCTCCGCTTCTGCGCATGATATTACTACTGCGCAAACGTAATACTGACAGTATTATGTCAAGTGAGAATCTTTGCGACGTCAGTAAGTTTACGTCAAAGAAGAAAATGTCACATATCGAACCCGCCCCGCCAAGTCAGGAAGTCGCCTTAGGCAAAATAGTGTTAGGTTAATATATCGCCGGTAACTGGCCACTTAAATGTTATTTTGTAGTTATAGGGGGCTATTCATAAATTACGTCATTTCAAATTTGGGGGGGGGGGTCATAACATTGGATGATGGTAGCATGACGTAGGAGGGGAGGGGGGTCAATCCCAAGATGACATCATCTCTCGCATCTTTAAAATGTGTTTTAATGAGTAAAAAAGGAATGAAATTCGTGTTTCTATAAACTGTTAATGCTATAAAAAGCTTAGCTACTAAACTTGAATCAACAATAAATTGTTATAATAAATAGCTAATGAAATTGGCTGGAGGCTCTGATCAAGAACCACATGATTCCAGGCCAGATTTGATTCAGAACTTGGAGGAGTGGGTGAAGTCCCCATGGGAAAACAATAAATGACTAAAAATTGTTAATTGATATTTAGAGTTGATTCTTAATTTGTTGTTTTGTTGATTGTTTTAACTTTATAGAAATAATAATAACTAAATCATTTTAAATAGTTTTTTATTGAAAAATTTAGCTAAGAACGCATTTTTTAGAAATGACATCATTTTATTTGATATGGGGGGGGGGGGGGGTCATTTGAATTATGATGGTTGGATGATTTTAGGGGGGGGGGGGGTCAAAAATCGTCAAAAATAGATGACGTAATTTATGAATAGCCCCTAGGTATATACACTCGCGGACAAAGAATAAGGGTCGGTAAAAAACCGTCATATTTCCTAAAATACTGCGAGGTTGTAAGTTTTATATTTATTTAATTTTTCATTCCTCATACTCTGAAAGTGGGTCATATTTGACCTAAGGAGCGGGTTGAAAGTGGGCCATTGCGCCCCACGGGCTAACATGTATACATATTTTTGATTCCAAAATATTTAAAATTAACCAATCCAAATGCTTCACCACATTGAATCCACCAATCACAAAACACGTCGACAGCCAAATCAGCCAATGCCAACCAGGATTTCCAATTTTATATTAATTTTAAATTTTGAGTAAAAAAAAAAAAAAAAAAAATTTGGCTAAAAATCATCATTATACTCGATTTCGACTAATTCGGGGATGAGGATTTCAAATATTACGTTAATTTTGAATTTTAAATAAAAAAAATTTTTTTTGCTAAAAATCGTCATTATACTCGATTTCGACTAATTCAGGGGTAAGGATTTCAAATTTGATGTTTATTTTTGAATTTTAAGTAAAAAAATTTTTTTTTTGAAAAATCGTCATTATACTCGATTTCGACTAATTCAGGGATAACGATTTCAAATTTGACATTTATTTTTAAATTTTATGACAAAAAAAAATTTTTTTGTGAAAAATCGTCATTATACTCGATTTCGACTAATTCAGGGGTAAGGATTTCAAATTTTATGTTTATTTTGAATTTAAAGGAAAAAAAAAGATTTTTTTGTAAAAAATCATCATTATACTCGATTTCGACTAATTCAGGGGTAAAGATTTCAAATTTGATGTTTATTTTGAATTTTACGTAAAAAAAAGATTTTTTTGTGAAAAATCGTCATTATACTCGATTTCGACTAATTCAGGGAGAAGGATTTCAAATTTGACATTTATTTTGAATTTTATGGTAAAAAAAAATTTTTTTGTGAAAAATCCTCATTATACTCGATTTCGACTAATTCAGGGATAAGGATTTCAAATTTTATATCAATTTTGAATTAAACTTTAAAAAATTTTTTTTTTTTTCGAAAAATCGTCATTATACTCGATTTCGACTAACTCTATAAGGATTTCAAATTTTACATTAATTTTGAATTTTAAGTAAAAAAAAAATATTTTGCGAAAAATCATTATTGATTTCGACTAATTAGGGATAAGGATTTCAAATTTTATATTAGTTTTGAATTTTAAGTAAAAAAAATTTTTTTAGTTTCCTCGTATTCGGAATGAAAAGCAGAGTGTTTAACTCGGGTGAAACCACCCATTTCAGCCTCGAACTATTGGCGCTCTCACTACGTTCGAGCGCCAAAATATCTCGTCTGAAATGGGTCGCTTTCAACCCTTGGTTAACAATCTACTATTACATCTATCCTGCAAAAGTAACAGCCAAAAAAGTAACGTTTCCAGGAATCAGACTTAAAAACCCATGAAAAAAACAACGTTAACGGAGCGAGATATCGCGAAAATCGACATTTTTGGACATTGACATTTTTATGATAGGATCCCGGAAATTGCTAAATGGGTCATTGTCAGTCGGAAAAACAAAGTTGTCCATTCGGTGGACAATAGTTAACGGCTTGTGTGCATGTAATTTACGTTTTTATTACATGGATTTATAGACATGGAATTACAGATTATGAGATAACCCATCAGATCAATCGAAAATTAAGCTTTGTAGCCCTTAACTTTTGGCATGTCCACCGAAAAGACGCACACCTAAATCTGACAATGACCCTAATACAGTTGGGGGCAATGAGAAGAATAGTATATTATGTAAATAAAACGAGTGTACTCGTATAATATTAAACAAAACCTATTGAGGCTATTTGAACTAGGGTGACCCGAAATTTTTGACCACGACTGTATATATTCACAAAAGCTGTCGAGAATAGAACGAAAGTTTAGCGTCTCTGTTTTAATAATTTTTACTTAAAATGAGCTCATACCGCCTTCCCCTTCTTCCATCTGCGGCGGGTTACCATCCTTATACCTGGTTGAAATTCATCATCATTTACATATAATGCGCACTGCTAAGTTTTGGAATTCCCTGCCGGCATCTGTATTCCCAAGCTATACCGGGTGTACATACAATCCAAATGGGTCAGTATGGTGAAGTCGGAAACTATGAGAGATAGCGAGATCTGTTCTTAGGAACCATGACGTCGATTTTAGATTTAATAATAATTACATTAGATTATATTTTTTATGGGGTGCATATGTGTTAAAATGTTTTCTAAGGCTGTAGTTAAATCTTCTACAGTGTCGTAATTTGATTTGTAGATTGCATAGGTTTGTAGGTTCGATTCCCGGTTATGTATGAGAGTTAATAAAAAAGTTTGAATGTAATTATTATTAAATCTAAAATCGACGTCATGGTTCCTAAGAACAGACCTCGCTATCTCTCATAGTTTCCGACTTCACCATACTGACCCATTTGGATTGTACACCCTGTATATAACCTGGACCTCTTTAAAGCACGAGTGAATAGGCATCATCTGGGTGAGCTCGCTTCACCGTCGGCCTCATCTTTGCCTCCTGGCTAGATGCTGGCCAAGCGCAATCCCAGTTTTATTAAAAAAAGGTAAGAGAAGACAGTCTTGGAGCGCTCGTGGCCCAGCGGCGCCTGCATACCGCTTGCGGTATCTAAGGTTAAGCAACGTGGGCAGCGGTCAGGACTTGGATGGGTGACCGCTTTGAGTGGTTACTAACTGAGCGCTCCCGTGCTTTGGAAGGCACGTTAAGCCGTTGATCCCGGTTGCTGTCTATAGCAGCAGTCGTTAAGCCAAGTTGGAGGCCTTCGGGCGGCTTGAGAACTTGTAACAGTCAAGTTGCCCACTCACTTGACAAAGCCTAATCCCAATAAGGTCTAGTTTCCCCTCGGGGTTGGAAGGTCAGATGGCAGTCGCTTTCGTAAAAACTAGTGTCTACGCCAAATATTGGGATTAGGTAGCGGACCCCATTCATCAACTGCAACTGTACTGGGATAACAGTCAGTGGCGGCGCGTCAAAAATATTCTTAGGAAAGCCGGAAATAATTTGCCTTTCTTATACTTCATGAGCCGTAGTAAAAGAACTGCACTGGCTGAAAATTAGGTAAGCCGGTGGGAATCGAGTTGTATGGACGCTCCGCCACTGATAACAGTAGTCTTGTTCGGAGGGTATAAACGGTCTTACGACCGCGTGGGTGGTTGGCTTATTATCTTTCATTACATCGAGTTATCAGACGTGACACAGCTCGTATAACGAACGTTTGTGACGCGTACAACGGACAGACGGACATAACGCTCCTGTTGCTGTGGAATTTTCATAGCCGCAAGATGGCTGTCATATTGAACACAGATATAATACTAAATGCAATTATCTACTTAGGGCACAGAATAAGTAATAGTACTACGTACAGACGCCTCACTGTTAACAAATCCCCGCGAGGCAAGCCAAACGTGCCTACGCGTGGCCATCTCCTATCGCACGCGCATAACTCGCTACATCACTTTCTATCGCATTGAAAGTCCTCCTAAAGCCCGAAACGCACTGACAGCGGTAGCGGGGCGGGGCGTCGCGGTGCGGAGGCGGTACTGGTTGTAATATTCGAACTAATATGAAAGGGTCCGCACAGAAAACCGGCCAGGAAAAAATCGTTCTGTGCGGACCCTTTCATATTAGTTCGAACATTACAACCGGTACCGCCTCCGCACCGCGCCGCCACCGCTGTCTGTGCGTTTCCAGCTTAAGGGGGACCGTTGAGCGGCGCGATGACGTCACACGAGTGAGTCGCCCCTGCTTTAGGTCGATTTTTCAATCGCCTGATAGGTTTATCCGTCAGTTCAAATTACCGCTGTCACTTAATTTCATATGAAAGAAAAGGACCGAGGTAACATTTTCTGACAGATACTTTTAAGTGGGGATTGAAGAATCGGCCCTTAGTTTCTCTTCTCAATAAAAAAAATGCAGTTACTATCTAAAACTTACATAGAAGCAGCCTTTTAACCTGTTTATAGATAATATCAATAATTTTGTCGTAAGTTGATTTAAAAAAAATTCAAGGCCACTTAACAGTTGCGTCATATTGCCATTTTAAGTGGTACCCGATGTGACCTATCAGGCAAACCTATTTTAACACAATCCAAAACACTATAATCCTGTGGTAAAAAAAATGCCAGGTGTACCACTTACCTCGCTTTTGAATAGTTCCTCTCCCTTTACAATAGGGTCTATAATCGGTTAGTTAAATATGGGTTGGTAGCATCTGCCGGTAGCCCCCTCATCTCTGAATAGGGTCGGACCCCTGGGTACCTTGCGATTATGCGACGGGGTTCCGAATGATTATCTTACACTAAAGTAAAGCCGATGAGACGTGATAAATTATGGATTGAGAGAAAAAAGGTGGAAGATATTTATGGTGGACTTATCGGAAAAGGTTGGAGTATATGTGTAGTAAAAAAACTTAAGCCTATATAATCATTGTAAACATGCACACTTATAAACCTACATTATTTATTAGCTTAATCTATATTTGCACAAAAAAACCTTAACGAACAAAAGAAACCTTATCTTATATCTTGAAACGAGCAATTCTTGTATATTTATTTATTTATTTATTTCGGGGATCTCGGAAACGGCTCTAACGATTTTGATGAAATTTGGTATGTGGTATGTGGGGGTTTTCGGGGGCGAGCAATCTTAACTTTAAACGAGCAATTCTTGTATATTTATTTATTTCGGGGATCTCGGACACGGCTCTAAAGATTTTGACGAAATTTGGAATGTGGGGGCTTTCGCGGACGAGCAATAGATCTAGCTAGGTCTCATGCCCGGGAAATGGCCGAACTTCGCTCGGCCGCCCAGAAATTTGTATATGATGATAGAATTCGGTGAGGTTATACACATCACATATGAATGGCATTTGTCGGAGAATAGTCCCAGATATTTTATTAGCATACCCTGCATACCCGATCAAGTCGGTCGTTCACTACGGTTCAGGGGTCAATGGACACTTGACGACAATTCACAGACGGGCATACCTTCTATATCAGTTTAATTGGCCGCTGAACATCTCGGCTACAGTCAAAGGCCTATGTACTATCGAGGAATGCATGTTGGTCGGTATTGGGCTCTATTATTATTTAATTAGTCCAAAAGTGATAAACGAGTCATAAACAGATTTAGGTTCGCGTCTTTCCTGTGGACATATCAAAAGTTAAGGGCTACAAAGCTTAATAATTTTGGATTGGTCTAGTAACCCGCATAAACGGCGTCTCCGGTTCTATAAATCCATGTAATAAAATCATAACTCACATGCTCATAAGCCGTTAACTATTGACCACAGGAGAGATGACTTTTGTTTTTGCAAGTGTTTATGACCCAAACACTTAAATTCCTTGACCATTTCGACATTTGCAGCTGTTTGTACTTAACAGCATCGTAGGTCTTGTTATTGGTTTTCATCAGGTGAGACTAAGGACAATCGCTGTTCACTCATTAATAAAACAATGACGGCTTACAAACAGCGATTCTATATAAAATTTGAAGCTTGATAAGTGCAGTGGGATGAATATCAGTGCGAGGGTGCGAGTCGTCAGCAGGTGGAACGGAGGAGTGGAGGAAGAAAATACAGGAGAGGGCAGGAGGTATTTATTATATATAAATTAAGGCACCTGGAACAACCAGATACTGCGTTTAGCCTATTATTCTAATTGGTAACTGAAGAATATACAATTAGATTTAAAAATATAGGAACTTACAATAATGTGCCTTGGAAAACTGTATGATTAAACTGCACTGAAGAACACAATTTACTGGTAAACTACAACGTGCACTGCTAAGAATTCACACACAGTTATGAATAAAATAAAAATATTTAAATTTGATTTGGTATTGATCAGCAGATCTGTTTATCGATCACCCAGTAAGATCGAACTGAACTGAACTGAACTGCCAGAAAATGGCTGCGCAGTGTCACGTGGAATTGGAAATCGAAGTTCAAATTCAAAATTTAAAATTTAGAATACTTAAAGTAGCCAGAAAGTTTATGTGTAACGTTCCGTTTCACGCACCGTTACACTACCGGGGCTGCCCTGGCAGGGGAAATCCTGGGGCTTAAGGCCACATGGATTTCTCCGTATTATTAAAAAAAATAATTAAAGTGGGGTATGGGTTGTGATGAAAAGGAATTTAGAAGGTGAGGATGTTATTTACAATGTTTATATTACAAGAGGCGCGATTTAGACACACTAACCATCCACTAATTCCATTCATCCATCATTCTTGCAGTATTTTGGTTAATCTATATTCAACCAAAATGCCTTTTAATAGAGTATTCCTGTGTATGAGGACATACTCGTTAAATCGCCCTCCAATGGTATAAGGCTTTTGAGTCAGTTACCATCCGCTGAATAAGTATGAATTATGAATAAATATTTACAAGTATATATACAAGTAATGAATATATAAGTTGAATAATATTCATCACTATTTGTAGGAAATACTACAAAATATAAGTATAATCCATTTTAGGATAAACATACTTTAACAGTATGTATGTAAGTATTGTAAGTGCATAACTACACTTACATGTAGTATTGAAAAGAAAATACGTAGGTATGTATTTAGTTTCATTGTCGAAACTCGTTAGGTAATTAATAATTATAAATATTATAATATTCAGTTCAGCATCTTACGCTGAAGAAGCGTTCGAAAATGTGAATGTTATAAAAATAAACAATTGCAATTGACTTAATGGATCCGAATAGATGATGAGGTGATATAATATTATTAAATTAATTAAGTGTACATAATATATACAATAACATTAATTAACGAATTCGGAGAAAAGTAACTCTTAAGTAGTAAGTAGATTTGTGAATAAATATATGTGTCTAATAAATTGCTAAATAAATAAAAGACGAGTTTATTTTTGAATTTTGGGGAGGGGTTTAAGGTCTCTAATATGCCATCGACCTAATATCTTGCCGTTCATGTCTTGTAGGACATAAACGAGTGGTGATATCTTTTTGGTAATTAAGCATTTAACAAACTTGGGTGCAAGTTTCACTGAATAATGCTTAGGGGCATTACTAATGGTGTAGTTACGTTTCCAGACAATGTCACCTTCATTAAATTCATAATGTTGGTGGTGTTTATTATATGAAGACGAATTTACTTGGTGTGCTCTCCAAAGACGGGCTTGAACTTCAGAGAAAACAGGCTGAAGAAGACCAATATTATCAGCGTATTCGTCTCTGGGCGCGAATATAATGTCATCTGTGAGGTCAGAATTATTGTATACCGATCCACATGTGACCAATTCGTGTCCAAATACAAGGAATGCTGGAGTGTATTTGGTAGTTTCATTTACTGATGTATTAATAGCGAATTGTATTTTATGTAAATTGACGTCCCAATTCCTGTGGTCATCTTCTACGAATGATGATATAGCTACAGTAATTAATTTGTTGTATCTTTCCACAGGATTTGGCTGAGCGCATTTAATTGGGCAATAATGTATTTTGGGTATTTGGTATGAATGGAAGAGATCACTTATTTCTTGGCTAATAAATTGAGGTCCGTTGTCAAGAATGATTGTTTGTGGGATACCGTACACTAAAAAGACAAGATTTTCAAGAATGTGAACAATAACAGATGACGTGGCGCGTTTTATTGCAAAGAGTAGGCAATATTTTGCAAAACAACATGTTACAACGAAAATGAATTTATTATGTTTAAGTGTTGTAGGTAATGCTCCGATTAGGTCGATTGAAATGCATTGAAATGGTTGGGAGCATTGCTTAGGCTTACCCATAAGGCCAAGTTTAAGTTGAGTTTGGTGCTTGTAAGCTAAGCAAGTCTCACATTTAGCAATGAAATTTGAAATATCTTTGTACATGCCTGGCCAAAAATATTTCAATTTTATTCTATGGTATGTTTTATATGTTCCAAAATGAGCGCAAGTAGGGGTGGAATGGTTTTCAGTGATGATGGGAATCCGGTATTCTAAAGGTATAACTTCTTTCCAATTGTATTCTGATTGAAGTAATGAGGTTGTTTTAGAGTATCTATATAATTTATTATTATGTATAATATAATCGGGAGTTGTATTTGGGTTTAAGCTACATTTTGAATAAATGTTATTATACCAATCGTCGTTTGTTTGAGAACTATTATAATTAATGACATTTATTGGTAGGGATCGTGATAATGCGTCAGGAATTATGTTTTCTTTACCGCGTTTGTGTTTTATTTCAAAATTAAATGTTGAAAGACGTATACTCCAGCGGGCTAGACGTCCACTAGGGTTGTCAAGATGGAGAAACCATTGTAAAGCAGAGTGGTCGGTATAAATGGTGAACTTTAAACCATTGTCTAAATAACAACGCCAATGTTCTAAGGCAAGAATGACACTTAAAAGTTCTCTTTCAGTAATAGAATAATTCTTTTGAGGACCGGTAAGTGACTTGCTCATATAAGCTATGGGTTTCTCAATTCCATCGAACTCTTGGGTGAGCATAGCTCCAATCCCAAAGCTTGAAGCATCGCAATGTACAGCAAATGGTTTAGAAAAGTCTGGACAAGCAAGGATTGGGGTGGAAACCAGTGCTTCCTTTATAGTTTTGAAGGCTTGGTCTGCTGATGTAGACCATTTGAATGGTGGTGCTTTTTTGGAAGTAGAAGTAAGTTTTGTGAGAGGTGCAACCTTGGTGCTGAAATCAGGAATGAAACGTCTATACCAACTAGCCGTTCCTAAAAACTTTTTAACTTCTCGTGGGGTCGTAGGGATGGGAATATCTAGAATAGCTTTGACTTTGTCAGGGTCAGTTTGTAAACCATGTTCATTTACTATGTAGCCAAGATATTTAAGTTCTTTTTTGAAAAATGAGCATTTGGGGAAGTTAATTGTAATGTTGGCTTGGGATAATCTCTGGTAAACTTTATTTAGTAACTCTATATGTTCGTCAAAAGTGTTACTAATGATAATAATGTCGTCTAAGTAAGTAAATACAGAATTGTCAAGGTTTTCTGATGGGAATAGGGTATCCATAAAGCGCTGTTGAGTAGCAGGAGCGTTGGTCAAGCCAAACGGCATAACACGGAACATATAGGTCCCTTTTGAAGGTACGTGGAAGCTAGTCTTAGGTCTGTCAGAGGGGTGTAAGGGTATTTCCCAAAAAGCCTTGGCTATGTCGATAGAAGAAAGGTATTTAGCATTTTTTAGTTTGTCAAGAATGTCAGAGATAAATGGGAGCTTGTAGGCATCTTTTTTAGTGATTGAATTCAATTTACGACTATCAATGCAAAAACGCCATGTTCCATCCTTTTTGGGTGTAATTATGACAGGATTAAGCCATGGACTTTCGCTGGGTTCTATAACGTTAAGTTTAAGCATTTCATCAACTTCTTTGCATAAGGCTTTCTGTTTCTCAGGTGAAAGTCGGTAACAGCGTTGTCTAATTGGTGGGTGATCACCAGTATCGATATGGTGTTCAACGAGATGAGTTTTGCCCAAAGGTCTGGATTCAGTTGAAATATTTTTAAACTTTTCTATTATAGTATCAGAAATGAGACGTTGAGTGTCTGAAAGGTTATCGTAGTGGGTGACGTGATTGGAAGGAGTATCAATAACTAATGTATCGATATTTTTATCTGTAAATGACGTTAAAGTTTGGAGGATGTCTGGGGCTAACTTGAATAACTTCCAGAAGTCAATTCCTAAGATCAAGGGTTGCTTGACAGAGGGTATAACATGAGCTGTTATTATGGCCACTTTTCCTTTAAATAAAATAGGGATTTGTATTGTACCTACGGAATGAATAGATTGGCCATTGGCTACGGTACCGGTAATTGTATGTTTGGGGTTTAATTTGTAACCGTGGGATAAAAGTATTGTATGGGAATTATTGCCAAGGATGCTAATAGCACTACCACTATCCAGGAGACCGCATAAAGTTAAGTTGTTTGATTGTACCTGGACATAGGGACGTTCGTCATTAGGGTTTCTATTAAAAAGTGCAGAAGTAGTTTTATAAGATGACATGAATAAACGTAAAGTGTCTAACCAAAGGTTCCATTCTGTAGCAGTAGTTTTGTTTAAGTTACTTTTCTCCTTTGCGCGTTTTTTGAAAAATTATGACAATTAGTGCATTTCGGATATGTGACATTTTGTTTACCACAGCGGAAACATACTATGTTTTTACTAGTGCAGGTTTCTAATGTATGTTCATTAGTTCTGCAACGAGGACAGGAGAATCGTAACGACGTTGATGGTTTAGCTGTTACGGTATGGATCGATGATTTATATGGAAATGGTGGTATATGGGGTTGTATGGGTTGATCATGTTTGTAATTTGGTTGATCAATGGTGTTTGGGTTATAATAAGAATCAGTATTACAACTTTCGTACCATTTGCACGTTTTGAATAACTGATCTATTGTTGTGACATCTGTGGGACGTAGTTTAGAACTGTAATACGGACTCATATTTCTTCGTAAAATGTTGATTTTAGTATTGTCCGAAAGGGGTTCATGTAGTTTTGAAAAGAGTGCCTCCATAGCTGAGAAAAATATAACTACACGTTCATTAGGCTTCTGTTTACGTGACTGAATGTTTTGCATTAAATTAAAATCATGGTTGTGAAGTTCAAAGTCTTCAAAGAAATGTTCCTTGAATGTTTTCCAATCAGTCAAGATAGATTTCTTTGACCTATACCAATCTAGAGCTGTTCCTGATAAGAAATCGTATATGTAGTTGTATAAACGTTTATCGTCAATGTTACGTGCTATTGCGAACTCTTCTAAGTTTCGTATGAAATCGCGCGGACAACTATCGCCTTTATAGTTATATTTCTTTAAATCAACCGGTTTTGTTTCACAGAGGTTGGTTAACTTCTGAGTAAGTAAGTGAAAATTAGTACTTGGCTCTACCAAAGAGGTCGCAGATGCATAATGACTTGACGTTGGTGTAAATGATGACGTTTGTGGAAAATTGAATTTTCTTTGACATTCTGTCAATTGTTCACAAATGTCTTTGTAAGTTTGTACGATTTCGGAAGATAATTCTGTCGAAACCTCTAGACGAGTAATTCTGCCTGATAAATGATTTAAATTAGTGCTTATTTTATCGTGATTCGCAGAAGTGGTGGTTGTTAAAAGAATTTGTGAAGAAACTAGTGCTAAACACTTTTTGATCTCTTTGAGGTCAATTTCAATTGAGTAAGGACTGGAATGAGAGGCACAAGGATCGGCTAACAAGTCAGGAGTCAACAATTGTCGTAGTTCGTCAGCCTGTGTAGAGCTTGGGAATGGGATGTTTCTGAGCTTGAGTTCGTAGATCAGCTCAGGTTTATTCAAGAGTGTTGGATTCATTGTTACCTGTCTGGAGTATAGAGACTATAAGTGAAGTGCAATTGGTTTTATGAAAAGAAGTGCTTGTTGAGATTATAATTAAAAGTTTATGAATATGTAAGTGTTGATTTATTTTATTAAAGTCAAGGGTTAATATTGGTTTTAAAAGAATAATTTAAATAAGGCTTAAGTGTTGTTACTATCGGTGTAGGATACACTGGAGGATATGCTCCAACAGCACTGCCGTATAGTGAGTATTGATTTACGGTTCGGTGACTCGAGTTGAGTTTTAAAAACACCAAAGGCAAATCAATATTGTGTTGATTTCAGTGGAAATCTTGGATGGTGTTATTGTATGTAGGTGGGTATGTATTATTAGTTGTACTGTGTTTTGTTTAGTATCGCGGCAATCTACTAGGCAAGATGGCAAATTAAAGATCTTAGCGAGAGAGATAAGTGATACCTAATTAATTATAATAAATATGGTATGAGGCGAGAGTAGGGTTAGATTTTAGTTGGGATGGTTAAAGTCACGTTGACATTTGTATTATGGTTTAACGGAAGCAATTTGACTAGGAGCGGTGTCGAATTATTATAGTGCAGTTAAATCGATGTTATATAGTTCGAGGGACTAATAAGAAAATTATTTTAGGCCGAGAGAGGGATGTCAAATTTGGGTTCGGTAGACTACGTACCTTTTGGAATTTTGAAAATGTAATCGTAATATAATTAACTATTACAAGGATGTATAAAAAGAGATATAGAAAACTATTGTGGTCTTGCTGTGGTTCTTGTTGTAGTTTCCAGGTAAGGGTAGGGTAGACTGGTAGGCTTGTCGGCTGCTGTTGTGGAGTAGGTAGCTCAGCGGTGTAGATCCGGAATGGGGTGGGTTTGACACGTTGAGGGCGCCAGTGCGAGGGTGCGAGTCGTCAGCAGGTGGAACGGAGGAGTGGAGGAAGAAAATACAGGAGAGGGCAGGAGGTATTTATTATATATAAATTAAGGCACCTGGAACAACCAGATACTGCGTTTAGCCTATTATTCTAATTGGTAACTGAAGAATATACAATTAGATTTAAAAATATAGGAACTTACAATAATGTGCCTTGGAAAACTGTATGATTAAACTGCACTGAAGAACACAATTTACTGGTAAACTACAACGTGCACTGCTAAGAATTCACACACAGTTATGAATAAAATAAAAATATTTAAATTTGATTTGGTATTGATCAGCAGATCTGTTTATCGATCACCCAGTAAGATCGAACTGAACTGAACTGAACTGCCAGAAAATGGCTGCGCAGTGTCACGTGGAATTGGAAATCGAAGTTCAAATTCAAAATTTAAAATTTAGAATACTTAAAGTAGCCAGAAAGTTTATGTGTAACGTTCCGTTTCACGCACCGTTACAATCAGAGCGTTTCTAACGCCTTAAGCGCCTTATTTGTTTGGCATCATGTATGGTGAAAATTAGGTTCTGATATTTCCAGTTATTTGTTAGAAGGTCGCGACCTCTTTCAGGCGCAGGAGTATACCATCAAATTGTACTGAAACTTGACAATAATTTATGCCTATGCGATTAAAAAACTCCGATATTCAACTAGTATTCAAACAGAATAGAGATCAGGATGTTCACCACTTACGCATGTTATCCCTAAATGGACCTCATTACATTTCATTTCCGTTATTATATCTAACAACAGTGGGTTTAAATATGGAGAAAATATAACATTAGGTTTACCTAATGTTATATTTTCAGTTTACTGAGAGATTCTTAACACATCGCCAACAACACACTTCTATTTTACCTTGTTCTTTAAGACTATCATTGGCCCCGTTAAAATCTTAATGAAGATCGAAACATGTGTAATTGCGTCAATTAATACGTGTCTTTCAATTGTCAAGTGTTAACATAACCGACGGTACGATAGTCATGATGAATACGTATATTTCAAGCTTTTTTACATAGAATTTAATCTTTTACAAGATATTCAAACGTTCATTATTTATCTTATATCTTTAAACGAGCAATTCTTGTATATTTATTCATTTATTTATATGTATATATATTTATTTCGGGGATCTCGGAAACGGCTCTAACGATTTTGATGAAATTTGGTATGTGGGGGTTTTCGGGGACGAGCAATCGATCTAGCTAGGTCTCATGCCTGGGAAAACGCCGAGCAAAGCTCGGTCGCCCAGATATTAAGATATTAAAGCCAAGTTCGCAAAGCAAAAAAGGCGACACACCAAATAAATCGAAACCAAACATTTATTCTGCAAGTAGGTCTCAAAGGCCATGTCAGAGGACGGCCGCGTGGTTATATATCTTTTATGTCACACCTGGCCATAAAGCGGCAATTACCACACGCTCCGCGCGCGGGAAATCCCACTTCTTGCCCAGGGGGTGACATAAAATTTTGTACTTACCACGGGCGATAATAAAGAAAGCCTCAGATCGCATATTTATCGCCCTTGCCTTCGGCTCGGGCGTCAAATACCTGCGATATGAGACATTCTTTGTTTTACCGCCCTTGTTAAGTAATGTACTATTATCACATTTTGTAGCGTTTAAAAAATTACCATACGGTATCGCTACTGCCCCTGCATTCTTCCACCTTGTTTTCCAGGAGCACAAGATGTACGCCCTCCGCTACTTCGGCTGCGAGCTGCTGTGTCTGGTGAACATTCTGGTGCAGATGTTTATGATGGACAGCTTCCTCGGTGGGGAGTTCTTTACCTACGGCACGAGAGTGCTAGGTTACAGCGACGTACCTCAGGAGCTCAGGTCAGTCAGTTATATAAGGCCTGAATGTATCGCGACGCTCCACGGGCAACGCAAGGCGGCCACCTGTGCCCTCTTGCCGCCCGCCAGTGAGCCTATTTTGCTATGGCTACGTTCAAATTTAAGAAGCTTCTAGGCTATGTTACTCTTAATCCGTACTTATCCCTGTTGTGCTATTAATTTATTTATGTCACACCCGGCCATAAAGCGGCAATTACCGCACGCTCCGCGCGCGGGTAATCCCACATCCTGGCCAGGGGGTGACATAAAATTTTGTACTTAACACGGGCGGTAATAAAGAAAGCCTCAGATCGCATATTTATCGCCCTTGCCTTCGGCTCGGGCGTCAAATACTTGCGATCTGAGACATTCTTTGTTTTGTCGCCCTTGTTAAGTAATGTACTATTATGTATACCGAGCGAAATATTTCCTTTGTGCAAGCAGCGTCGAGTTCTGTTTTGTTAATAAGTCTGTATTACATTTTGCATTGCGAATTTATTACCACTGGATATCTCTTGCCATTTTAATAAAACTTACATGCTTTGAAGAAGATATTGGCAATAATGATACTTGCTTATATTGGATTCAAAATATTTCCACGAACAAAACATATATCTCTATAACAAAACATATGTCCATTGCGAATTTTGTGTTGGCAGTTTACGTAGCAAATGGTTTGCGAATGATTATTATAAAGTAGGTACCTACATTTCCGCCATCAGTAAGTAATGTACTATTAAAAAGATCATTTTTATTGCAAAAGCCAGTGTTACAGTAACCCTTTCTACTGATGATGATGATCTCTTTTACATACTTTGAAAGCATTTTAGGATTATATAGCCTGTGACAAATATTTAATTTTATATGTCTTTACTATGACTTGGATGGGTGACCGCTTTGAGTGGTTACTAACTAAGCGCTCCCGTGCTTTGGAAGGCACGTTAAGCCGTTGATCACGGTTGCTGTCTATGGCAGCAGTCGTTAAGCCAAGTTGGAGGCCTTCGGGCGGTTTGAGAACTGCTAACAGTCAAGTTGCCCACTCACTTGACAAAGCCTAATCCCAATAAGGTCTAGTTTCCCCTCGGGGTTGGAAGGTCAGATGGCAGTCGCTTCCGTAAAAACTAGTGCCTACGCCAAATCTTGGGATTAGGTAGCGGACCCCAGGCATCCTTCAGGATGCAACTGTACTGGGCTAACGCTAGGAGGATGATGATGTCTTTACTATGTCTGCGATCTAGGTTTATAACTCGTTTTATGTACATTTACCTGTTCGTTCACCAAATAAATAAATAAGTGCCCATGTAATACTATTTAAAAGTACCATTTCTATTCCAGACATGACCCCATGATCTATATATTCCCCCGCGTGACGAAATGCACCTTCCACAAGTACGGTGCCTCAGGCAGCATTCAAACCCACGACTCCCTCTGCGTGTTACCACTGAACATAGTGAACGAGAAGACTTACGTGTTTCTGTGGTTCTGGTACGTGGCGCTGGCTGCCATGCTAGCGATGCTGGTGATTTACAGGTCAGTATACTCGACAGCCTCTGCTTTATCGCTGAACATAGTGAACGAGAAGACTTACGTGTATCTGTGGCTCTGGTACGTGGCGCTGGCTGCCATGCTAGCGATGCTGGTGATCTACAGGTCAGTATACTCGACAGCCTCTGCTTTATCGCTGAACATAGTGAACGAGAAGACTTACGTGTATCTGTGGCTCTGGTACGTGGCGCTGGCTGCCATGCTAGCGATGCTGGTGATCTACAGGTCAGTATACTCGACAGCCTCTGCTTTATCGCTGAACATAGTGAACGAGAAGACTTACGTGTTTCTGTGGTTCTGGTACGTGGCGCTAGCTGCCATGCTAGCGATGCTGGTGATCTACAGGTCAGTATACTCGACAGCCTCTGCTTTATCGCTGAACATAGTGAACGAGAAGACTTACGTGTTTCTGTGGTTCTGGTACGTGGCGCTGGCTGCCATGCTAGCGATGCTGGTGATCTACAGGTCAGTATACTCGACAGCCTCTGGACATAGTGAACGAGAAGACTTATTTGTTTCTGTGGTTCTGGTACTTGGCGCTGGCTGCCATGCTAGCGATGCTGGTGATCTACAGGTCAGTATACTCGACAGCCTCTGCTTTATCGCTGAACATAGTGAACGAGAAGACTTATGTGTTTCTGTGGTTCTGGTACTTGGCGCTGGCTGCCATGCTAGCGATGCTGGTGATCTACAGGTCAGTATACTCGACAGCCTCTGGACATAGTGAACGAGAAGACTTATTTGTTTCTGTGGTTCTGGTACTTGGCGCTGGCTGCCACGCTAGCGATGCTGGTGATCTACAGGTCAGTATACTACTTTTATCTCACGAGCGCGGGTTGGCCATAGTTGTACAACTATAAGACTATATTGTACTTCAAATATTTGACACATGACAACTACCATAGAACGTAAACAACCATGACTCATCGAAATTATAAATAAAATCACGTAATAATAATAGTGCTTCTCAAGTAAATAAAAACATTATTTTACTTTTCTCAAACATAATTTAACCCACGTTACATTTTTCAGATCATATTTTTTGAGGATTTTACGATAATAATCCACCACCCAAACATTTACGTGTTAAGTCTTTTATTTTTTAAAACCAAGGTTGTGACCAAGCCTGTCGTTTTGATTCATATGACATTTCCGTAAATTGATAGAAATCGATTAGGTATAAACGATACATTTATGATCAAAACCAAATATCATACAATTAAACTATGTAGTACAAAACGAAAAATAGTCAAAATTTTCTACAAAAGAACAAACCGTGAACGTACCTTTGCCATGTTGGAATAAAATAGTTATCGATTTCTGAACGAGAGAAAGTATAATTAATTAATTCTTTCTTTGTGTAGAATGATACAATTTTGATATGGAATATATTTATATAGGCTTGATAAAAACATTTCAAAAATCGGCTGTAAAATCGATGCAATGAACCATTCGATAATAATCGCTTGATTTGACAGACGAGATGTCTTAGCCTCATCACTACAAACTTCAATTCATATGTCTCAAATATTTGAAGTTACATATCACAATCTATAAATCATAGCTCCTACGCTGACGCACACATAGACAGTGTGCATGTATAGCTGAACACACAACCATGGCTCACCTGCGCTCGTGAGATAAAAGTACTACAATACAAAGTAGGTTAAGTATTATCATTGTAATAAGCATATTTTTGTGAGAAAATGGCTGACTGTCGAGTTTCTTTCGGCGTTTCTTCTCGGCAGTGGCCTCTGTGAAACGCTAGTAGGGTTTGACTTGTAAAAGTGCCATTGCGGCCTACTTACAGAATAAAGTTCATTTTATTCATTTCATTTTATTCATTTTAATCCAGAATAATAATAATGTTATAGTTATAATTTTCCAAGCCCCACTGCCCAGGTGTCCCACTGCTGGGCAAAGGCCTCCCCCCTCGACTTCCACTCGTCCCGGCTTTGGGCTGTTTCGGACCAGTCGTATAGAAATGTGTCCAGGTCATCAGGTGTCAGGCCTGCCACGTCGTCGCTGAGCATCTTGCGGCATCCACTCCGTTGCTAATATTATATATATAAATATAGTTATAATATATATAAATAAAGGAGACCTGTGCCCAGCAGTGGGACGTAGGTAGGCTGATGATGATGATGATGATGATGATGATGATGATGCTGTTGTCCACAGGTTGTTGATAATATTCGTGCCGTCGATCCGGCCGCGGCTACTGCACGCTCGCTCGCGCTCGATCACCATAGAGACCGCCGCTCTGGTCAGCCGTGAGACGGACATCGGTGACTGGTGGCTGTTGTACATGCTGGCTCGGAACATGGACCCGCTTATATACAGGTGCTTAACCAAACTACCCTACTTTTAATTTTTAATTTAATTTATATTTTATTACAGACATCACAGATCCATAGATTGTTAGTTACAAATTCCTTACTGCTATGTTAGTATATACAGTTATTTTATTTTGGACACTGGAAAATGGGCACATGTGGCGAAACCCAGTGTTTATAAAAGGGACTATCAAGTCTCTCCGCTATCTCTGCCAGAAAACTGTTGGCGCTGCCCCGAACTCGGCACATCTGGGAATAAATGCGATTCCGCATTATTCCATGGAAATCATCCATGTGAGCCTCCGCAAACATCCCAGATGCGCTGCAAAATCGGGGCAACCCCATTAGCATTCCGTACCCGTTATTAAATACTTACTTCACGTACGAATACGTACTTTGGTAGGACACTGGCACAGAATAGTATAATAGTATTACATACAGAATGGCCACGAACCCCCCGCACCGAGGTCAGTTACCTCGTCCCTGAGAGACCCGCCTGGTGTCGATCGGGTGCCGTCGCGCCTCGCGATTCGTCCGCGCCACGCGCTACGCACCCGCGCAAACAATTGACGCGTGTAACGACAGCGCATCCACACAAATACTTACCCACAGCGCTTACGTTCCTTCGAGTGTCACAGGTGTGACACTAGTCTACAAAGATCCCAGCAAGGGCGGCAAAGGCATTTCTGTGTGACAAGGATGACAGTAGAGATGTTGGTTGACACCAAATAAGAAAATCAATAAGATCAAATTTTCTCGAAATAGGATCAAATTCTCAATCAAATCGCGAAGAAAGTAACTAACTCGAAATTGATAACATTTCGAAATTTATAATGATGCCTAAATCAAAAACTATTTTGGTAAATATGCTACCTGAACGTAATAAAATAGTTTTTGGATTTTTCTTTCTTCGCTAGATTAGAAGAAAAACGCCAAAATGTATAAAACGGAAAATCATGGAATGTGATGTGACGGACGTCAATCCTATGGCGGTAAAGAATCTATACTGTCAAACATCGGTAAAGCAGTCAATAGAATTATGATGTCATAAAAATGACGTCATAATTCACTTACGGCCTTCCGATTATTTATTACGATATTTTTGAATGAAAATTAGTATTTCGGTAGAAATAGAAAAAATACGCGGAGCTTAAAATTTCATTTTCTATTCATCTAGGAAATAAAAAGGCCAACTTGAAAATTTGAAATGTTGTCAATTATTAGTAGTTTATGCAACTGGTACATAATGAGGGGCATTAAAACACGAGTGTGTTTTATGAAACGAGCCGAAGGCGAGTTTCATAATAAGGTCACACGAGTGTTTTAATGCCTAATTATGTACAGTTGCATACATTACTTTATCTACACACTTATTATAATTACTCTAAGATGGGTTCAGAAACCGTAGTAAATAAATACAATAATTGTGTTAATACAACCTTTTTTGCACGGTTGCGGAAATATCGAAATCAGAACTGGTAACCGATACCTGAATGTTATTTTAAAAAGTAAAGAGTCCTTATTCTGATGTGATCATGTCGTTCTAGCTCAAAATTCGTGCGATATATACTAAGAAAACATCGAGCTGACATTTCGCATCGACTGAATTTGAATTTTCAGTGATACTAGAATAGGGACATGTCAACTTTGACATTTAAATTTTGACAGTTTTATTTGACGTAATATTTTAACATCATATATGAGATTAAAATGAAATATTTTATTACTGCTGTAGCCTTAGCCACAGATAAGAAAATTGCCATAAATTCATTGAATGTTGAAATGAGAGTCATTTTCTACGGTTTCCGAACGCATATTAGAGGATTTATGATATGTGTGTAGATAAAAGTATTTTTAAACGCACATTGGTATTGAACGATCGCTATTTACTATGGTGCTCTAGGTCAGTGCCATCTAATCTGTAGCGCTTTCTCTCTGTCTAAAAACATTGTTATTTTTGGAGATATTTGAATATGATTTTCACCATTATGGCATAGTTTTAAGTCTTCTTTCTTTTGGAGTAATAATAACTTTTAATTCAACATCCCTATTTGTAGTACGTGTGATATCCTGGTAGGTAAAAACAGCGTTTAGTCACGGGGGTGACACGCGAAGGAAAGCAAGCGCTGTGGATAAGTATGTGTGCGTGCGCTGTCGGTACACGCGTCAATTGTTTGCGCGAGTGCGTAGCGCGTGCCGCGGACGAATCGCGAGACGCGACGGCAACCCGATCGTAACCCGGCTTGTCATCCTGGGCCTCTCAGGGACGAGGTAACTGACCTCGGTGCGGGGGGTTCGTGGCCGTTCTGTATGTAATACTATAGGCATGATGACTCAAAAAAAATTATTACTTCAATAGAAAGAAGACATAAAACTATGCCAAATAGTGAAAATCCTATTCAAATATCTCAAAAAATAACGAAGCAACAACGGTTAGAATGTTCGTAGTTAGAGAGAGAAAGTGCTACTCGACCGTGACGTCACCTTTGAGTAGCGCCATAGTAAATGACAATCGTTCAATACAAAGGTGCATTTTGCGGAAAAGCGACAGAAAATACCCACTTTTAAAACTTTGAAGACTTATAATTACGTAATTATTTATTTTTTTGAATTACTTTTTTTGCCATTTGATTGAGAATTTGAGTCATTATGTAGAAAATTTGGATTTATTGATTTTCTTTTATAGTGTCATCATCCCTATTATACTATTCTGTGGTTTAGTTACAAAGGACTCTTGAAATTTAAAGCGAGACTACTTCTCTTTCCAGGGAGTTTTTAGCAGAGTTCTCAGAGCGTCTCCTAGAGAAGCCGTCGTCAAGAGCGTGACAGCCAGCTACCACCGTCTCTTTCGTCGGCGTGTGACCACACTGTATAGCCTGTCTGAAGTCCAAGGTATACCCTGTATAAGTGTACAGCAGATATGTCTGGGATAATCTGAAGCTGGAGAAATTGTAGCCTGCAAGTCCAAGAAATACCCTGTATGAATGTAAAGTCCAAGTCACGCCTTGTGCAACTGATCAGGGGGCTGATTTTTGAGTTTCGAATGCTCGACTTTTCACTGGACATCTGTCAAGACATCATATGTTTTTGACAGATTTGGAGTGAAAAGTCGAGCGTTTGACACTCAGAAATCGGCCCCCTGATGTCCGAAGTACATCCTTTATAAGGTAAAAATTTGGAATTTAATTTTCAAAAGAATGACGAGTATCGTGATTCAACCATGTTTATTATTGTTTATGTAGGATTTTTTATTTTTACCTTGTAGGTATTTTAATTATACCACCTGGCCATAAAGTGGCAATTATCGCTCCGCGTGCGGGAAATCCCACTTCCTGGCCAGGGAGTAACATAAAATTTTGTACTTACCGCGGGCGGTAATAAAGAAAGCCTCAGATCTCATATTTATCGCCCTTGCCTTCGGCTCGGGCAAATACCAGCAATCTGAGACATTGTTTTACCGCACTTGGTAAGTACGTAATGTGCTATTACATTTTTACCCCCTTATTCATAAACGTCCAATAAACCTATATTAGTTAACAAGCCGCTAAAGTTCGTTTGTCCTTATCTGTCACTTTGATATTTACGTTTGTGAGAAAGGGACAAACAACATTTTAGTTAGCAGAGGTTTGTTAAGTTTTATGAATAAGGTGGTTAGTCTTTTATCTATCTTGTCTAGATTGTTTTATTTTTAAAGTTACACGTCATGTGTGTGGCTTAGCGTTAGGTAGAGAAGCCAGGACTTTGAAGACTATTTAATACTCTTAGATCTTAATTATACAACTTCACAAATATGACAGATTTTTTTAGTAAAATTAGTAGGGTTTAGTCACTGTGTGTATTGTCTAAAACAAATTTTGTACAGTCAGCAGCAATGGTTGCTACGCGGGCGAGGTGTTCAAAATGATCTACACACGCTCTTATTCCCTTATAACAAAGATGTGTGAAGATCATTTTGAACACCCCGCCCGCGTAGCAACCATTGCTGCTGACTGTACATGTTGTCCTTTTTAAAGCGAATGAATTAGTTAAGTGGGAATCATTAATTTGTTTCTTTCTTACCGTCCATAGTGTGTGTTAAACTTTAGATCTGGGCAGCTAAATAATAGCATACGCTGCAACCGTACAGGGGGGGTAGGGCAAGCTCTCTCCATACAAACTTTGTGCAGGATTTACTTCGTTTGTGTTTGCATTAAAGTTATGATTTTTGGTCAGTATGCTTATTTTTCTGATAGCTATTTCGTGATGTAATTTTTTATTTTTATTTTTATTTTTTAATTTTGTATTTTTTTGTAATATTTGAAAATTTTCACATCACGATCTTCGCATATCTAATATTTACAACCAAAAAAAAATTATATTTGTTAGTGTCAAAACCGACGAATAAAACGTGCACAAAGTTTGTATGGGGAAGGGCTTGCCCTACCCTGCGCCTTAACGACCAGGAGTGACTTGAAACTTTATATTACTTTCATCTTGTAATATTCGAATCTCCACTTGTATTGTATTTAGATTGCGGTTCCGTTTGTAACTATTTGTAACCAACAAAATAAGAAAGCAGAATTCCCTTATAGTAACTGGTTACATATTGGGCTTTCATGGGTCCGTTTGGTAACTAAGTTTCGTAACCAGTTATGTAATGTTTTGAAGGGTAGACTTGGACTTTGGATTATAAGGTATCCATTTTTGGTGCAATCGAATTTTAGAATAAAGCCTAAAATGGTTGTCGCGTACGGCTTTTTAGACGTTTTTTTAAAGACACGCTCAATTTTATTCCCGGATTTTTCTACGTAGTGTTAGTTAAGGTAACATAACAAAGTTGCGCGTTGTTTACGATGCTTCAATGAATCTGTGGCTGTAGGCCGAAACTCTATGACTCAAAGTTTGGTGTTCACGCAATTATTCTACGTATTTCTAGATACTGACGTGTTAGATTAGCGTGGAGACAATTGTCAGTTATTTTCTAATGGCACAATTACATATAAAGTTACAAATGAATTTTGCCCCAGAGTGATTTGATGCTAGTTGGGAGTCAAATTAGAGAATTCTTAGAGTATTAACATTTTTTAACTGATGGTTGTAGGTTTTAGAATCACAGTTCTAAACGCATTTTGTTACCACCGGGCAGTAGTGTCTTCCTGTCAAAATATGTTTATAGAATGTCATTATAACTTGCACTGACACGTGGCTCTGGAATAATTTGAGAGACAACAGTGTGTCATATCATCAGGACACATACTTCCAGTGTGACAGATAAGTCATGTTAAGGTTATGTGAGTTATGTCACTGTCAAATCAGTCTAAGTGTTTAAACCTACGATGCATTGTACAGATGTGTGTATATGAAAATGTTGATAAACAAAAACATGTACCACCGGTTATAGGTAATTCATTTTGAAATTCACTTGGAATGTAATTGTGCCATTGGGTACAGAATGGTTGTAATGTTATTACCTGTCATTTTGACAGGCATTTGTGTCACATCTGTCAAAAGACAGTATTCGATATTCCTATAGTTTTATATATACAATATAATCTTTTAATATATACTGTTGCCAGGAGTGTACAAAATTCATTCAAATTTAGTAATTTAGGTTGTTTTTATAATCAATTAGGTGTAATGTTGACAGTTTTTTTTTTAATATTAGGAGCCCTGTGGAGTGCTAGGTTTGGCTCAAAAAGTTGGTCTGTAGTAACATTTACTAAGGTATACTATTTTATTTATTTATTTTATTCATCCTTTTTTTATTTATTTTATTTATGCGCTAATGCCATTTCGGTAGTAATTATTCTGTTTTAATTTGTATTCATATAAAAATAAAACAATATAATTTGAAGAATATGTTTTAGGGTGAAATAATATTTATTTATTTACGTCCGCTTTTTAAAAATAGTACCTACATATTTAAAGGTATCTTTTGGAAGGTTATTAAGGCCAATTGTGGATTATTGGCTACGACGATGAAGTACCTATAGCTTGGATACTACAAGCTTTCTGTAACTAAAGTACCTGTTATAAGTTGCACAATTTATTATAGAAAAAAAAGAAACGAAACATTTTATTCGTGACAAACACAAGACAATTACAAACAGGACATTACAAAACCGAATTTTGCCACGTAATGGTCACATATAGATAGGTCAGTCTAATACTTGGCGTGTTCAAACATGATACCCTATCACGACGACTCTGTCATTGTATCATCTGGGTAAAACGCTTTCACTGCCACTGCCAGCCAACCGCGGCAATTACACTACGTCGTTCACCTAATGCGGTCGCCGAATTCATTTTAAACCACTTAGGCCAACAAACGCCATCTTTACACTAGTCTGTCCGCCTACTACGGCGTCTTGGCAGCTGTCGATCGGGAAAGCGGCCGACTAACGTGTTCTTTTACACTTTTGCGGTCGCGACGAAGTGTAATTGCCGCTTTATGTGTGACACGGGTGACTGACAGATGGCTTTAAGTGTTAACCAGTAGATATGACAACTTCACAAGGTTATATCATTTTTATACAATAACTGTGGCAAACAAGCGTACGGTCCACATGACCGTAAGCGGACACCGTAGCCTATAGACGCTCGCAGCTCCAAAGGAGTCAGGTGGGCGTTGCCGATCATTTACAAAATTCTACAATCAATTAATAAAATTCAATATATTTTTTATATATATTTTTATCGATCATATTTAATTATATCCAAAAATGTTCACCGCTCACACATTGTGCATAAAACAGTTTACTAGCAGTTAGGTTGTGTGTTTCCCAACGAAAAGGTACAGTCAAGTGCAAAAATATGTATCGAATGAATTCTCTCATAAATATCTAAGTACCAAAACCTTAATTCACCGACATAATAGCTATGGGACATCTTTTTGAGCAAGTTGTATGCACCCATATTTTTGCACTTGACTGTACTTCGCAAGGTAAAGCGTTCTATTTATTGATTTTACTGTCACTATCAAGTACCTTTTTGACAGTAACGTAGCGCTCCACAGAGTAGATGAGCCACTCGGTGGCAGGGACTATCACTGCCCTATATACGTGGTCCCTACACTTAGGCTGGGTTGCACCAAACCGTCTGTAATCGTAAGCGGTGTTCGTCAAATCTGATTGTATGGAAAGTTTGACAAGTTTCTATGGGATGACAGCTGCCGGCGCCATATTTGACGATGACCGGTCTGTGTTCGTACGTTGGTGCAACTGGCACTAAGCTACCGTTTAGTAGGTCTACTAGGTTAATTACAATTTGGGGGCATAAATATTTAACGAAAATAATGATGAACTTTTTTGCTAAGGTTATGATGAAATAAAAGCATCGTAAGGTCGTTGTTTTAGGCGACTTCCTGATTTGTCGGTGCGGACGCGGTACGATATGAGAAAAGTGTCAAATGTCAGTGTCAACTGTCAGTCAACTCGGTACTACTTTTTACTGCGCCCCTACATTTAAATGAATGCTTCCTGACTGGCGCGGGATGAGCGGAAGCGGGACGATACGACGACTTCTGCGCATGATATATATTACTACTGCGCAAATGAAATACTGACAGTATTCTGTCAAGTGGGAATCTTTGCGACGTCAGTAAGTTTACGTCAAAGAAGAAAATGTCACATATCGATCCCGCCCCGCCAAGTCAGGAAGTCGCCTTATGCGTAAACGCAGGGCTAAGCCTGCCTGCGTGGATGTGATAGCTTTCCTTTTCCACCAGTGCTAAGCTATGTGAACCAATGACTAGAGCCGTGTTCCGAATCACGCTTAAAACGTATAAACGCGTTTACGATCGGACCGAATCACGCTCATAGCGTTTACATGAGATGTCGTGACGTCATTGATGACGTCATATACGGCGCCATGTTGGCGTTTACACTGCTCACACTCCCAGGCGTCAGCACCTTAAACCAAACGTCAAGTTGACGTTTGATATATGAACATGACAGTAAACACAACATGCCCGGTCCGAATCAAAACACCACTCACGCGGCCTTGAGCGCGCTTACTGATTCGGACCGGCCGTCAGCACTGTAAACGCTGTGATCGTTGTTGGCGTGATTCGGAACACGGCTTAGGTATGATTGGTGGGTACTGGATGTCAACGCCTCCAGTCTTCTGTAAGGTGTGGGTGATTGAAGTGTCCCCCAAATTGTAATAAACGCGAGACCGGTCCATATTCCGAACAATAGGTAAGTGTAACGATTAGCCTAGACGACATTTTATGACTAATTATGTTGCCATAAGGTCGAGTTTTGAGTAACCATATACAATGTAGTTTTAGGTCTAAATTCGGATTTTATACCTGACTTAAAATCTTGACAATAAAATGTGACTAGTATTTTTGGATTTTGCAGTGTAATGTTAATGTAAATTCCATTATAAATTTTGAATACAGAATAATGTACATATATAAATGAAATGAATTTTTTATGGTAATTTTCTATTCTTCTGTCAGATTCATTACGCTGCAAAGTATAAAAGTACTTGTAGGTAACTTAGCGAAAGCTATTGCTTATCCATGATATTTGTGTTTGTAATTTCAGAAATTCAATTTGAAATAGTAATTTGCACAATTTTGGGTAGGTCGCTAATTTAGAATGTTATGACAAGGTTATATCGACTAATGTCACCTACGCTGTTGACTTATCAGATTGTGTAAATGGGTATTTTCACTTTTGTATTTAGGTAAGTTTGACTCAGAATTACAAGAAAATCCATTTCCGTAAAGAAAAAAATGTCCCCCGAATAAAAAGTTAGTTTTTTGTCGCTTTTTTCAACGTATCTCGTGATTCGGAGTCAGAAGACCCAAAATTACCTACACAAAAAAAGTTAGGGTCACACTGGAAAGTGAAAATGCCCTAATATGACTTCCACATGACAGAATTATATCCACCACAAATTTTGCAAGTTAAACCTTGTGAAACTGCACATAATTTCTCTATATAAGCATTTTTCGCTCTCGCGGAGTTACTAAGTTATAAATCATCGATGGACTGAATCATTGACTATCATTAGATCTGACTGAGATCTGTAAAAGACATCATCATCCACCATCCAGCCTCTATTGGGCTTCGCATTGTAAATCACGAATCATCTTTGACATTTATTTATACATTTACACATGTGTAATAAAAACTGTGGCCGATTTCCAAAATTTAGGAAAACTTACATTAAACGCATTTTTTAAATTATTTTTCTCTCGGACACAAGTACCTACTAAGATATAGAGGAAAATATCAAAAGTTTTTTAATGTCTCTGTAATTTTCTCGGGTCAGGTAGAGACATAATATACTGTTATGAAAATGTACCTAATTGCATTTCTAAAAATGAAACGTTTTAGACATATTCAGTTGTTACAATGATCTTCATTTGTCAAAATTCATCAGTTTGAACCAAACTCATCGATCATGTTTAGTAATATTTGTGATACATCAAATCAATTTAGTATAAAATCATTTTTATGATATCAAACATATTTATCGTTTGCTATAAACAGAGAAGCATTGACTTCAAAAATCATGATAGTGCAAAAAAAAGGTTGTCTTATAATAAATGCAGAATAATATTTGATATACACCCACATTTTTAAATTCATATTAAGATTCCATGAAATGTGCATTATGTCCAGCATTATAGCTATGCTTTTGTGGTAAATAATAATTGTTGTTAGTAACGGCAGCAAATCATTACGTTATCTATATTGGTATCTTAATGACAGAATTTACAATACAGTATACAGCTGAAAACTTGATACGGGATTTAATAAAATGTGGGTGTAGATTTATATTGTATGTGTGTGTATGCAACATTACATAATTGAAAGACTAGTGTGGCAATTGAAAGTTTTTGTTTTCGATTATGCTAGGGCTAAAAACATGTTGACCTTATTAAAAATATAACACATGGGCGTAACGGGTCGATTATCAGTATTTTATTGTGAAATTCACCTTAAAATCACATCAGTGTTTAATGCCTGTAATTATGTACCAGTTGCATAAACTATTATTCTGTTGCGAGTACCTAAAGTTTCAATCATAGTTGAGGTTGAATCGTACTGTAAAAGCGTTAATGAATTTTGGGCCTTATATTTGTAGTGGTTAGTTCGTAAATCAAACGACTCAAAACGAAGTGTTCATTTTGACCCAATATACAGGGTGGTTTTTGATACTTTTATATATATGTAACGTCAATTGTTCGTGTCGTCTTTGTGGTTAGGAATCGTGTAAAACAATACGTCCTTTTGCTGAAAATATTCAACTACTAATTGCACAACTTTAGATAGGTCGTGATTCTAGGATACTTTGCCAAATTAACAGTGATCGTCATGACGTGGGTGTCAATAAAAAAATGGCATCTGGATCATAAACATGTTCGCGTCTTTCCTGGAAACACATGTCAAAAGTTAAGGGTTACAAAACTTAATTTTGGATTGTTCTAGTAACCCGCATAAACGGTGTCTGCGTTTCTATAAATCCACTTAATAAAAGCATAACTTACACAGGAGGAACGACTTTTGTTTTTTTAAGTGTTTATGACCCATCTAACTCAATTGATGATTGATCATATCGAGTGGACACATTAAATTAAACCAGACGATGTTTTAAACACCTTATGACAGGATTATGTTGCATGAATCTGTCATAACAGTTGCATTATGACAAGGTTATATTATCACTGTTAAATCTTACAAAGTAACGAATCATGCCCGTTCTAATTTGCAAGTTATTAAGTGAAGTCACAGAGATGACGAACTGCAATCCAGCTGCATGCAATTGCACATGCACAGTTGTTGTGCAGTTCGCCTGTCATATCTTCTGAGAAGTGACATTTTCAATTATGTTCATACCTACATTCCCTTTTTAAAAATAAGGACTGATATTCAAAATTTTGTATGGAACCCTGAAATGTATGTATGTATACCGATATGTGTATGTTTAGGTAAATGTGAGCTAAATTTTTATTTGTATATTGTGAATTAGATTTATGTAGGATGGCCATGCCCTAATGTGTACCGTCATGTATGTACCTGGCAAATATGTTTGACTTTAAATTTAATTGCTTCATGACGAAGCTATGTTTAGATTTATGGCCAATCATTCTACAGTGGACGTTTGTACAAAGAGTCACAAGCCAGTTTTTATTTTTTATGATTCGTTCTATTAACAGATATTATAGACAAATTCTGGTCCCTCACTCAACAGAGCGCATCCTCGAAAACTGTGTTAATTAATGTTGTTTTTGACGTGACACTTTTAAGGTACTGTTAAATAATATATCATTATAACACCGATTGGTTTTAATATCATGTAGATAACAATGTAATTATTATGACTGCATTTGTTATAGAAAGTGGTTTATCGCTGTCAATTATCGACTTCATTATTTTATACGATATAAAACATTATGGTTCAAGAGTGGTATAGACCAAACCTAGCTTGGTGAGTTGAGCTAGGTGGCTAGGTTACATCACTGTTGATTTTAATGTTCTAGACCCATAACCCATTACAAGTTGTTTAACGTATAAACGCCTATCAACTACCCTTACTTGGCATAGTATCAAAAGCGCGATCTGAAACCGAAATATCTATCTCTGTCGCTATTCCATATTCGAGCGATAGAGGTATATACAGATCCCTTGTACTGTACTAGGTATGTCGCTATATACAATGGTGCTAAAACTGTCTCGTTGGACGGTAAGGTGCACGCGCTCAAATACATGACAAGTTTACTGTACAGCCGCCTGACGCATCGCGTGTGTACATAAGCAGTGTCGTTATTACTTATATGTACAAGCGTAAAAGGCACCAGTGAATCCTGGTCACCGGCACCTAAATGTAACAGCCCTACTGTTAATATAATAGAACTCTGAGATTTGTATTTCTCCGCAGTGATTATCATTGTAAAAGACAGGGAATCTTATATTATTGTCAGTTTAATATTACTTAGCTCTTTATGGACGAGCGACGCGATGGCCGCGTTGGAACTCCTAGCGCAACAAAAGGCGTGTGTGAATGGACATGCGCGTTTTCAGACTCGTTATAAAATCGCATCGCTCGTCCAGCAAGGTGTCTAAAATTGGCCACAATACGTGCAAATATAGAATCTCAAGTGTGTACTACAAACCAACTCGCATTTATTTTAATAATATTAAGTAGGACATTTAATCGTTATTATTTAAGTGAATGTTTAGTAGATTCAATTAAAAAATGAAATAAAATGAAATAAAATGAACTTTATTCTGTAAGTAGGCCGCAATGGCACTTTTACAAGTCAAACCCTACTAGCGTTTCACAGAGGCCACTGCCGAGAAGAAACGCCGAAAGAAACTCGACAGTCAGCCATTTTCTCACAAAATATGCTTATTACAATGATAAATGATAATACTTAACCTACTTAAGATCAAGAAATCGAAGTAACTATATAAAGCAACACAAAAACAAAGAACAAAATGAGGAAAAAAACCAGTTATGTACAGTGTGTAATTCTGCAGGAAAACATTTCGAAACTGTATACCTTAGCATTATCAAATTCTATTTAGGAAAAAAAAAATTGAATCCTTTAGACTATAAATCTTTTGATATGTTTTCTTGCAAGAACTGCGTCAACTAGATAAAATTAAAAAATACACAATATATGAATCTTTACTCTATTTAAGTATCTGGTTTGGGCCATGCTTTTCTGTCTGTTAGATAGTCCTCAACCTTGTAATAAGCCTTCGACATCAATGATTTTTTCAAGTACTTTTTAAGAGCTGGAAAAGGTAAATTCAAAACTTCATCAGGTAACTTATTATAAAAACGGACACATTGACCTACAAAAGATTTGTATACTTTACGAACACGAAATTTTTTAGTGGCAATTTTATTTTTATTTCTAGTATTAAAATTATGTATATCAGAATTTTTACAGAAGGAGTCTATGTTCTTAAGGACATAAACAATATTCTCATAGATGTACTGGGACGCTACAGTTAAAATGTTGATTTCTTTAAAGAGTTCTCTTAAAGATTCACGGGAGCCTAGGTTATATATGGAGCGAATGGCTCTTTTTTGTAACACAAAAATTGTCTGTATGTCAGCTGCTTTACCCCAAACCAGGATACCATACGACATAACACTATGAAAATAGCTATGATAAACTAGGCGAGCTGTTTCTACATTGGTAAGTTGCCTGATTTTTCTGATAGCATATGCGGCTGAACTTAATTTACGCGCCATAACGGCTATGTGGGGACTCCATTGTAGATTTTTGTCTAATGTTATACCTAAGAATATTGCTTTATCTACTATTTCTAAGCACTCGTTATTTAAGAGTATACTAGTTTCCACCGGTCTAACATTAGGCAAAGAAAATCTGACACATTTAGTTTTCTTAGCATTAAGTAACAGATTGTTAACGGTAAACCAGTCAAGTACTTTGTCCAGTGTGCCATTAACTCTACTATAGTCAACTGATTTTCGGTCAACCTTAAAGATTAAAGATGTATCATCCGCGAATAAAACGATATCACAAAGATTACTTACTATAGACGGCAAGTCATTTATATAAACCAAAAATAAAAATGGACCTAAGATAGAGCCCTGAGGCACTCCTAACGTTACTATTGCCCCACTAGACTGGGTTCCATTTACAACAACTGCTTGAGTTCTATTGCTGAGATATGAAGACATAAGACTTAACGCATTAGCAGACAAACCATAATGTTTAAGTTTCAAAACGAGCGTCCCATGATCCACGTTACCCACGTTTCCCAATTATTTTTATAACATTCATAGTGTTTGTTCGTTTATACTGTGGTAATTATTTTTACCATATAATGTCGTCGTTATAATGCCATAAATTGCATGCATTGTTTCAACGTTTTTATTGTACAAAATGTCAATAATATTGAGCGGAACAAATGGTTTCAAAATATGAAATTTTTCGTGTGATAATATTTTAAAAGGGACTAAAATTAGTTTGATCTGATGTTATTGACAATGTTTTAGTTTCTACGAGTATGTATAAGCTTAACGGACCTGTGCTCGCCACTGGACCAACATATGGCACTTTCAATCTTATGTCATGAGGTGAGAGAGGTGACAGATTAGTGTCATCTATTGACACTCACGTGTCCAGCACTGGGACGTTTACGTCAATCTCAATTTAGTAATGTGTATTTTAAAATGACATGTTTTAACGTTTTTCCATTATTATTAGGCATATGTATGTGAAATTGTAATTTTATTTATTTTTAAATGAATTTATATCTACGACGACACTTCTCAATGTAACTAAAGTTAAGTTAAAAAGTGAATTATACTATTTTGATTTTTGTACGCATTGTTTATTTTTTTATATTCCTACGGTCTTCTTTTGAGCCATGGTCCATGATTGTGTGTTGAGCTATTGCACGCACATTGTCTATGTGTGCGTCAGCGTAGGTAGGAGCTCAAACACGCGCTCGTGAGATAACAGTAGGCAGTTTTTTTTATTATTTATTTATTTAATAAACACAGGTTAAGAACATGAAAACATAATACATCGCCCCACAAAACTGGTTACAGTTTGACTGTGGGATCGGCAGTCTCTTGGTTACACTTAAGTTTATTTTAAATTTAAGATATAATAACATATTATGAGTAATACGTTCGAGAGCCTACTAAGGAAGCACTACCCAGAGTCAACGTAATGCTTCCTCAACAGTCTCCCAAACCTATTCGTATTACGTTCACGTTCACACCTAATTGCTTCGGGCTTGTGTTTATGCAACTGCTGCATACTTAATGGGAGGAACACGAGTGTTGGCGAGTTTTATAATATGATCACACGAGTGGCTGCCGACTGGCGGAGGAACCAGTGCCTAACAAAGCCACTGACCGCTAATGTCCTATATAAGCTGTATATATTTATAAGGACCTTTTAGTAACTTACTCGTACAAGGTAGTACCGGCAATCGTCACTTGGTCAAAGAATAAGTATAAGACTGCCTTTCCATTAGAGCTATGCTGCGAGGATGCAAAAGCTACGCTACGAAGCTATATGACCGTTACCACTAATGCTATGCTACGTACTCTAAGTAGCTGTGCGAGGAAGATGCGCAGCCACGAATTATGCGACGTATCAACAGAGGGCGCGGGGAGTGGCAGCGCAGTGACGGGAGGGGCCCTTACATCAGCGCACGCATCCGTAGCACGCATCCGCAGCACGCATCCATAGCACGCATCTACAGCACGCATAATAAAAAACATAGCTTATAGCTGAACCCGTTTTCACCTATGCTATGTGAACCAACGAATGTGATTGGTGGATTTCAAACGCATCCAACGTAGCAAGCATAGCATAGCTCTAGTGGAAAACCAGCCTAAGGCTGCGTTTCCACCAGAGATGTGCGAGCATGCGTTTTCATACATTTGACACCTCGCAACGCGCCGATCGAGGTGTGAAATATATGAAAACACATCCTCGCACATCTCTCGTGGAAACGCAGCCTAATACTCACTCGGTTCGTTGCTAACTTGCTAGCAGCGACATCTATTAACGAAGCGAGAAACTTCCAGTTGGGGAGACTACCTACACTCCCTGTTGTTGTTAATAGAGGGCGCGCTACACTACGCTACAAACCCCCCGTGTTTCTGCCTGCCTTTCTAGCATTTGTAAGGGCTGAGAGACAGATGGCGCAAGGGGTGGCAATACTGGCAATAGAGGTGCGATTTCTCACAAAATGAATGGATCCGACAGTCGAAAGGTGTATAAAAAAACCGGCCAAGTGCGAGTCGCACTGGCGCACGAAGGGCATTATCTATAAAAATGGCAAAATAATCATGTCTGTTTTATGGGAGCCCTCTTAAATACTTATTTTTTGTTGTTATAGCGGCAATAGAAATACATCTGTCAAAATTCCAACTGTCTGACTATCACGGTACATGAGATACAGCTTGGTGACAGACGGACATCGGAGTGTTAGTAATAGGGTCCCGTTTTACCTTTTGGGTACGGAACCCTAAAAAACAAATCAATGTTTTAAATCAAAGTGAAAATTTAAAAATTAATCATTACAGGTGGGATTTAAACCCACGACCTTGCTTGCTCTTAACCAACTGAGCTACCGTGGAAATCCCTGGTGACGCATCCGCTTGACATCATTTAAAGTGAGTATGGGTGTAGCACATTGTTATCAGCGATTCTCAATGCAATTTGAGACGTTGGTGCCTTCTCTGAAGTTGTAATAAATTCACGGTAGATGTCGCTACGAGCCTCCCTAATAAGGCTTAATTAGAAGAGTGTAATGATTGAAAAATTCACCGCCACTAGGTATTACCACGGTAGCTCAGTTGGTTAAAAGCAATGGACGGATTGCAGAGGTCGTGGGTTCGAATCCCTTCTGTGGCGATTCATTTTTCAATTTTTTTTTATGCTACGTCGGAGGCAAACAAGCTGACAGCCCACCTGATGGTAAGTGGTTACTGCCGCCTATAGATGCTTGCAACACCAGAGGCGTCACTCACGCGTTGCCGACCCATAAGACCCCTTTTCACGCCTTTTTTGAAGAGCCCCATGCCCCATTGGGAATACCTCGGCAGGAAGCTCATTCCACAACCTGAGTGATCTAGGTAGGTATAAAGCACCTGCACCTGCAAGCAATTTTCACTTTGATTAAAATTGTGTTTTCGCTAGCGGACGCATGGGTGACCACTTTGAGTGGTTACTAACTGAGCGCTCCCGTGCTTTGGAAGGCACGTTAAGCCGTTGATCCCGGTTGCTGTCTATGGCAGCAGTCGTTAAGCCAAGTTGGAGGCCTTCGGGCGGCTTGAGAACTTCTAACAGCCAAGTTGCCCACTCACTTGACAAAGCCTAATCCCAATAAGGTCTAGTTTCCCCTTGGGGTTGGAAGGTCAGATGGCAGTCGCTTTCGTAAAAACTAGTGCCTACGCCAAATCTTGGGATTAGGTAGCGGACCCCAGGCATCCTTCAGGATGCAACTGTACTGGGATAACGCTATGAGGGAGGATGATGATGCTAGCGGACGCATGGCCGCTTGACATCATTTAAATCAATGTTTATTCAGTAAACAGAACAGAGTTGCAGCGTTTCGATGTTACGAGTATGTTATGGCCGATCCAAATGCATGTGCAATTAAATGCCCCGAGTTAATTTATAATTATTATGTGAGCGACATTTAGGTATACAGATAGGGATATACTTGGGCGTTTTCACTTTAAAATGTACCCCCTAATTTTTTTTTTTTTCGGATCGCCGTGATTTTGGGTATTCTGACTCAGAATAACGAGTACTATTGATTCAGACGGAAAAAAAAATGTCCGCTTTTCAATACAAAATTTTTGTGTCAGTTTTGCGACGAGCCATATAAACTGTATGAAAAAAGCGTCACAAAACTGACTTTTTTTTGGTGAAACACTTTTTTTCTTCGCGGAAATGGATAGTACCTACTCGTGATTCTGAGTCAGAATACCCAAAATCACCGAGATCCGAAAAAAAGTAGGGGGTGTACTTTAAAGTGAAAATGCCCACTTATTAGATGACCGAGCTTAGGAAAAGTCTGACACAAGATTTTATTTAAACTAACTGTGGCTTTATACGGCCCAACAAAGTGATAAGAGTGCGCGGTTGGAAAGTGCCCTGGGGAAAATCAAGGGAAACCTCCGACGAGTGAATACTTGAGTATATACCTACAATATCTATGAGTGAATACGATCAAATAGTCATTTACGATTATTTTTTTTTAGTATGGATTCGCGGTGGAGGAACGCGTCGCTGTGGATGACATACACTATACCTACACATAAAACCGTGTATTTTATTAATTTGAAAGTCTGAAATAGCACTTTTGATAGGTAATAGTAATAATGATAATAGGTAGGAAGAAATACAAATGAAGGGAATAATCACATACACAAATATATTATATTACTATCCAATATACGCCGCCAGCATCTTGGGCTCATTTCCGCCAATGAGCGACCTAGGTGTTTAGGTTTCTTTTATATATTGTTTTTCATAGTTTAATTTAGTTATATTTAGTTTTAGGTGATATTATGGTAACTGATTTTGTTGTATTTAAAATTAATATACGAGTACCTACAGTAGAATCAGGCTACAGCGACGGTCAAGGGACCGGCGATATTACGTCGCACTATCGGGAGTAGATAACAGGACGTCGTGTACAAAACGGACCGAGTTTCTTTGAAAATGTTTGATATGAATCCTAACGTCGGTGATTTAGCAGTCGTTAAAAGCGGTCAAATGTTATAAGCGGTGTCGTTATTTAAAGCGGATTCTACTGTATATACTAAAAGAACAACAAAAACTGGCAAACTTACCGTCTTTTCGAAAATCTTACGGTTCGAAATAATTGCCATGCGATAATATATGACGACCGCTGTAGCTTAGTTGGTAGTGACCCTGCCTACGAAGCCGGAGGTCCCGGGTTCGAATCCCGGCCGGGGCATTTATTTGTGTGATGAGCACGAATATTTGTTCTTGGGTCTTGGATGTCTTCTATGTATTTAAGTATTTATTTATCTATATAAGTATGTATATCGTCGCTTAGTATCCATAGTACAAGCTTTGCTTAGTTTGGGACTAGGTTGATTTGTGTAAGTTGGCCACAAATATTTATTTATTTATTTATTTATTTTATTATTTATATAAATTGCTATCCAATAAATTTAAATGCATATTTATCTTCGAATAATTCTTATGTTTTATATTTTGTTCACTCCTTAAAAAAGCAAAATGCGTCATGCCTCTACGTAAGATTTCCGGTACAGAGCGGAAAAACGCTGCTACGCGCTACGGCGTAGCACACATATAGCTTTTGTGTGAATGCGATATCGTTTAGTTCCAAGCAATGTAAACTACATTGTAAATAGTTAGCTTCCTTTTTATTAAGGCGATATATCGATTGAAAGAGACACCCTTTGTTTTTCGCTCACGACAAAACGGGATGCAACCCTCTTCGAGAATGGCTTTTTAGACAAATCTCATTAAATATCTGACTGTGTGCAGGTTTATTTTTCCTCTTGTCAGTACCTAGATGAAGTAAAATACTATCATTTTAACTTAATCGTGTCTTTTAATAATGCGTTGTTTTAGTAGGCTGAGGAAAAAAAGGAAAATATAGACTCGACTTTGGATTTATTTTCTATCGAGAAAATGTTAAGCAATCATGTTTCGCTATTGTCAGTACCACAATCATATAGTCCAGAATCATATATCTGAAAATCAGCCCCTACTGTTTGCTAGTCTGGGTAGGACAGCGTTTCAAAGTCTCCAAATTTCTCAGTGTAGCGCCTTAAGTAACTATGTATTAAAAACAATTTGGGTTATCAACCAATTATCAACACTTGAAAAAACCAAAGTGGTCCCCCCTCCTGTGGTCAATATTTAACGGCTTATGAGCATGCGAGTTATGATTTTATTACATGGATTTATAGAACCGGAGACGCCGTTTATGCAGGTTACTAGACCAATCCAAAATTAAGCTTTGTAGCCCTAAACTTTTGATATGTCCACAGGAAAGACGCGAACCTAAATCTGTTTATGACCCATTTATGTTGCACGCCAAACTGCGCGATATGTAACATTACAGTTTGTTGGCAAGAAGTGTCAACGAGCGGGATAAAAAACTTCGACATGGTCGCAACGCGTTACTTTTTATAGACTCTTCGGATTTCCTAATACTTTTGTTACTAAGCGAACTGTACACCTTGCCTTACAAATAAATAAATGGTAAAATAAATTCCAACCACTTCATGCATAAGTTTCATAAAAACAGATTCCTTTGTCTTGATGATCATAGCGTGTGCTGTATGTTATTTAGCTATCCCCAAAGGGCAGGCAAAAACATGTTTTTTTTATACAACGTCAGTGGCAAACAAGCTTACGGTCCACCTGATGGCAAGCGGACACCGCAGCCTATAGACGCTCGCAACTCCAAAGGAGTCACGTGTGCGTTGCCGACCCTTTATAAAGTTCGAAAATTCACTGTGTTGATAGTGTCTACCTATGTGTTGTCGCGATCGCGCGGTGGACGTCACCGCCGGCGGGAATGCCTAATGTCTGGGTTGGAATCCCGCGGGGACGTCCGCCGCGCCGATTTTAAAAAATTGTAATCTAAACCAAAACGTTATGAAGTACTTAGTTAACATTTGAGTGGAAGAGGTACTTTGACTAATTAAAAGTAAAAAAGAATACTGTGTCTTTTTACACGACTGCCCAAAAAAAGGAGTGTAATGTTTTCAGGTTTCATGTATGTATGTATGTATGGGAACTTTTTTTGTTCCCCCAGAACTTCTCAACCCCTTAAGGCGCAGAGTAGGGCAAGGCCTTCCCCATACAAACTTTGTGCACGTTTTATTCGTCGGTTTTGGCACTAACAAATATAAATTTTTTTTTGGTTGTAAATATTAGATATGCGAAGATCGTGATGTGAAAATTTTCAAATACTTCAAAAAAATTCAAAATAAAAAAAATAAAAAAATATTTAATGAAAAAAAAAATTACATCACGAAATAGCTATCAGAAAAATAAGCATACTGACCAAAAATCATAACTTTAATGCAACCACAAACGAAGTAAATCCTGCACAAAGTTTGTATGGAGAGAGCTTGCCCTACCCCTCCTCTTAACCGATTTAGATGTGTGAGGTATCGTTGGAATCCTTACGTCATCCCGGGTGACATAGGATATGTGACGTTGCAATAAAAACAATATGGCGGACTGTAGACTCCATTTTGTTTGTTCCGTAAAAAAAATTTTTTTCTATCCTAGCAAGTGTGGTATTAGGTTAATTTGTTACATTATTATGTACCTAGGTCCCACTTGCAGAAACAGTAATCTTCCTGTTTTCCTAACAGCTTAAGTCCAATTAAGCTTCAGTTATTCCAATGAAAAATTAGTCAGTACTAGAGAGCGCTTAAACTCGATAATATCGTCGTCAGCAGTTAGCACAACATCACAATTTAAGAAGAAATAACGTAATTATGTAATTTTTAATCCAAGGTGTAAAAATATTTTTTCCTAATTTAATCTAAAACAAAACACCAATCCATCGCCTTTGTTGTAACATCGAAATAAACCCCTTAACGTCGAACGCTCTTAAAACAAGCTCCCAATCATAGACAATTTAAAAGTCATATTTTATTCCATCACAAAAGCCGACCCTCACTATAAATTTAATTGGTACAGATCCCTAACTTTTCGATTTATATTCAAACAGTCTTTAGGCAACTCGATATAGTACGCTCAATGCTTGCTTAAGAGTCACTCGAGCGCAAAACTTTCTAGAACTGCCATTGGCGCGGTGTCGCAGGGCGGAGTCTTTGGCCCCGCCTGCGGGCTGCGCGCATGCTAAGCACGCTTTTAAACCCCGTTTAAGCGGTATTTTGGCCCAAAACCGCAAGAAAATCTATGTAACGGCGGTTAGGGGCGTTGCTAAATGAAAAGAATTTTCGCGCCCGTTTGGTTTTGAAAATGGCGGACAGTTTGTCACGGAGCGCGGGAAAGTCGGTTGCATTCTGTACCACCACTCATAAATTCTATAAATAATAGCTCTAAATTACGCCATTATTTCAAATTTAATCATGAACATTAAACAAATTTAAAAGAGGTTTAATTGACGTCAAATTCGCATTGACAATGTAATTTGTTTTTTTTTTAAGTTGCGTTTTTTAATCGGGCAGAATGCAGGACAGCCACAAGTCGTTTCTGATAAAAGATTTGTTGGGCGACGTGCTTCGTCCGGTGCAAGGTAAGTTTATACTTATTATATTTAAATTAATTATTAATGAAGAATGCCTTAAAGCATTAAGTCCGCCATTTGCATCTTTTTAATGTGCAATAAAGTTTTAAATAAATAAATAATTATTTGTGTTGAGTTTTAATTATGGGTTATTTAAACTTGATTGTATCGTCACAATTTTTTTTAATTGATTATGCCCTGGATGCCTCCTTTTTAAGCCAGGTCACTATTTATTATGAGTTTTTCTTACATCAAACCAACTGAATCGTGACCCAACGTGGAACCTTGTTACAGAAAATGTATGTGTTTTCATAGTGACATCGTACTGCCTGACAAGGAAAATCATTATGACACTTTCTGCAAAGAGAATATAAATCACTACTTTCAGTTGGCTCGATAGTACATGTATCTTGAACAATGTTCATGTGTGTGTTCTACAAATGTTTGCTATTTGTGTTACATAGAGTGCAAGGAGGTATAGATATATACCTGTAATTAAAGTATAAAGTTTCAGATTTAGTGGAGAGTCGGCTACAATTATTTAATTATACCCGACTCTAATACAAATACCAAAAGTATAATAATATAAGTATACTCGTACTACAAGTCGCAGCATACTTAGGTAATTAATATTCTTTAATTATTGCAAACTGCAGCAAAGCGAATGTAATATAGTAGCCACTCTTATATCTGTTGTCCTTGATTTTCCATACAAATTTTCTGTGTTAGTTTTGTGACGAGCCATATAAACTGTATGAAAAAAGCGTCACAAAACTGACTTTTTTTGGCGGGACACTTTTTTTCTTCGCGAAAATGGATAGTACTGATTCTGAGTCAGAATACCTACACAAAATCACCGAGATCCCAAAAAATAGTAGAGGGTACACTTTAAAGTGAAAATGCCCATAACACTCTTATACCTGTCAATTACTAAGGTCACTAATGGTTTTCTTAGTAGGTTACGGCCTTTTTTTTTTTTTTTTTTTAAGAGGGGAAAATGCTTTACGCATACCACCAGGGTGCGGGGACGGACCCTGGTGGTTATGTGGGACTCCCGTTCAGGCTGATGAGACCCACGGTGTACCCACTAAAAACCCCCCCCTCTGCCGCCTCGTCGCCTTGTGGCGAGGTTACGGGAACGTTAAATCTTCCGCGACCCCGCCGGCGTCAGCCGCCCCCAAGCGGCTCCATCGCGGATGCCCGGAGGCCCTCCACGTCAGGCACGCCAGATGTTATCGGCGCGCCTTCCTCCTCGACCTCCCACTAGTACAGTAGCGGACCCCCCCGAGTCCGCTACAAGGAGGTCATGGGTGCCGAAAAACTTCCGGCACCCGGTGGCGGATCAGGTCTGTGGTTCCGCCACGAACCACACCTCGGCCGCAGAGGATAGGGAAAGCGGCGCACCGTAATACCGGCATTCCTCTTCCTCTGCGGTCCCACCGACGCCGCTACCGCGGAACGGCCCCGCCAAGGTCGCAGGGGGTAGGGAGAGTGGCGCACCGTGATACCATCACGCCTCTCCCCCTGCGATCCCGCCTCGGCCGCAGAAGATAGGGAGAACGGCGCACCTCAATACCGGCACTCCTCTTCTTCTGCGGTCCCACCACAACGCACCCCAAACGGACTAGCCATTAGCCAAGCCCGCTGGGAGCGCCCTCCTCGGGCCAGCCGGCAGCGCGAACCAGCCGGCCCTGGTGCCTCTTAGCTTCACCGTGGGTGACCAGTCCACGGTTACTAAAGCCCCCCGCCCCGGCAAGGCGGGCACCCTCGGGGGGGAGTAGGTTACGGCCTAACCTAACCTAACCTAACCTAACTATTATATTTAAAAAAGTGATATATGTAGTTGGAAGTGGTATAGTTGGTTTTAAATGTTTTTAACTTCCAGTTGAACAATGAACTTGAAAGGTGATAATACTGATAATGTTTATTGTTACGTACCTATATTTTACTAACAAATACTAATATACCGTAAAATGGGGTAAGTAGGGATGGCGAGGACAGTACGGTCATGAATGGGGAGAGTAGGGATGACAGAGGGGTGGGTGATTCTTATCGTTAAAGTTAATTGATGTCCACTTCGGCCCGAACGTTAAGTGAAAGTTAAGAAAATCGGAGTGCAATTTAAACTTATTGTTGACTTCAGTTTACTCTATACCTGGTTCCGTAACTGTTAAAATAGGTAGTTAAAGTCAAAATAATCACTCAAGAGTCGTTAACAATTGGGGCCCGGTGTAGACAAATTAAGAAAATGTTAAATTTTGCAATAGGAATCACCCTGGTGAGCTGGTTTTGATAGGCTACTGCTACGTAACTTATACATTTTAATAAAAAATCAGACTATTCTAATATTCATAATCCCAAAGTGTCGATCCAACAATTTTCCTAACTCACCTTAGTATGAAATCCCACCTCACCCTTGACTACGGGGTGAGGTGGGATTTCTAACTTTTTGTGTTTATCGTTAAAGTAGGTAGGTAATGAACACAAAATCATAAAAAAAGTACCCAAGATACAAACAACCGGAGCACTTTTTTGTAAATAAATCAATGTGCCACATACAAAAATAAACTTTTATCCAGGTTTGAACTTCGGTTTTGTGCCTACTCACCCCATTTTACGGTATTGATAAATCGAATTTGGTTCTTTGAGATCTTTATTTTTCCTACAAAAACCAACTTAATTTTGCGGTTGATTCGGAACCCTAAATGTGCGAAGGCCGACACGCACTTGGCCGGTATTCTTTATATACAAGGACGGTAGCAGAGGCTTACGGCCGACGCGACGGTAAGACACCGTCTTCTATGGACGCTTGTGTGTGTTAGCTTCAAACGATTATACTCTTTATGTCACACCTGGCCATAAAGTGGCCATTATCACACGCTCCGCGCGCGAAAAAACCCACTTCCTGGCCAGGGGGTGACATAAACTTTTGTACTTACCACGGGCGATAATAAAGAAAGCTTCAGATCGCATATTTATCGCCCTTGCCTTCGGCTCGGGCGTAAAATACCTGCGATCTGAGTCATTCTTTGTTTTATCGCCCTTGGTAAGTAATGTACTATTATGTCACACCTGGCCATAAAGCGGCAATTGCCGCACGCTCCGCGCGCGGGAAATCCCACTTCCTGGCCAGGGGGTGACATAAAATTTTGTACTTAACACGGGCGGTAATAAAGAAAGCCTCAGATCGCATATTTATCCCCCTTGCCTTCGGCTCGGGCGTCAAATACCTGCGATCTGAGACATTCTTTGTTTTACCGCCCTTGTTAAGTAATGTACTATTGTAGGTACGATACTTCTGTCTGGATTGGTCATTTCGCAACCGATTACTAAACAGATTCAAATACCGCCACTTGGCATAAACGAGGAATAATAATGATTTCAATTTAAATGTTGTCAAGCGGAGCGTCCGCTAACGCAATCATAATTTTAAATCAAAGTAAAAATTGAATGTTCAGGAGCTCCATGAGCTCATACCGCCTTCCCCTTCTTCCATCGGACATCCAGTAGCTCTAGTATAAGTTTTTTCGAAACATTAACTAATTCGAACATTATTTTATTAACAAAACAGCGAGTATAACATTTGTTGCTAACCGATGAACGCGCGTATTTCAAACTCGGTGAGAGCGTTTTCATACATTTTGTGACAAAACGCAAACGCGTTCGAATTAGTTAATGTTTTGAAAAATCTTATACTAGAGCTACAGACGTACGGTTGTCTACCATCCTTACTTGGTCGAAATTCCTCTTGTCGGCCCGTTTTCTAGTACAAGAAATCGACGACCGTCGCGCGTTTTTACTCGAACCAAGCGCTTTTCAACATATTTTATAATGCGCACTGCTAAGGTTTGGAATTACCTGCCGGCATCTGTATTTTCGAGTTCATATAAACTGGACCTCTTTATGGCACGAGTGAATAGGCATTTTCTGGGTGAGCTCGCTTCACCGGCGACCTCATATTTTGCCCTTGGCTAGATACTGGCCAAGAACAGTCCCATTACTACTTTTTTTTAAATCATGTCATACCTTTTTACCGCATAGCACGTGCTGTTTCGTCTCTTTAAGGCCGGGTATTACCACTTTTGAGTTTTTAAAAACCATCTGAGACATAGAATATAGTGTCTTAAAATCTAAAAAAATATATATGTTACATAAGGATCTTATCTAGTCAAAATCGCAGTCAGTTACATGATCTGATGAATTTCACTCGATAGAAAAAAATCGCGAACTTACCCCTTTTTGGAATGCATTTTCAATACTACGGCTATATTACTGATATTTAACATTTAATTTTTGTACTCAATTAAAGATCGTAAATAGTTATAGACAAATTCGCAGGGTTTGCTTTGATAAAATGATTGGCTTAATGACTAAAGCTAAATATTTACAAAACTGCGCGCAGAGCTTGCGTAGAGAGCGGGATGGTTAATTGTAAACTCACGCGTGTTAGAGCGGGACAGTTGCGTTGGGGATACCTCCCCTTAAGGATGATTCGGGATTTTTTCTCAGAGTTACCAATGCACTTTTCATTAATTTATTCGGTTATTTTGTTACTTTCTTTTGTTTTCAATCTACAGTAATTTTTGTGTAGTCACACTCTAACCTCAAACTTTAATACTTTCGTCGATTCATGAACTGCCCTCGCCTTAAGACTAAACGCAAACGTATTTGCTTGTGATTTATTTCGAAAAAAAATATACATAGGTACTACACACATGAGAAGACTAGTGTAACTGAACTTCCCGTGTACCGCGGAAACACTCCGAGCTCATCACCATATCAGGAACGTGTTCAAGTGTGCAGGGAGCTTAATAAGCCGCCAATTTGCAAGTGTGCGGTCACCCTTACGCGGACGCATACATTAGGACCTAATTGTTTAATCTAGAATGCTAATTTTTCAGTTTTCATGCATTTTTCATTAGTTACGGTGCATTTTATTTGGTTTTTTCATGTCGTGTGGCGCTGGCGTATACATACTAAATATGTATGGCTTTTATTAAGTGCTACTTACCGTGTAGGTAGTTGCCAATATTACCATTCTCTCTTGTACAAAACACACGAAACTTTCCCTTAAGGCAAGGTTTGTTCATGAATCGACGAAAATATTTAAGGTTGAGCTTCTAGTATGAAGAAAGAACGTACACAAAAATTACTGTAGACTGAAAAAGAAACAAAGTAGCAAAATAACCGAAAAAAATATTGAAAAACGCCTTGGTAAGTAACTGTGAAAAAACCCCAAATATCTTAAAAATAATTGTAGTTAATTGTCAACGACAGTGATATTAAAATTATTATTTTATTTACAAAAAGACATTTTTAGCTTTTTGTAGTTCTAACCCAAATAACACGATAACCGGATAGATTTTTAATAAGTGATCCAGTATCTGTTGGACACCATGAGATCTGTTGGAGACCAGAAGAGGAAAGATGTTTGTGTGTTACGACACGACGAATTCATACAAAACATTTTGGAAGGGAAAGTAGAAGGAAGGCGGAAGGGAGGGAGACCAAGAAGAACATACATATGGACCAACTAACGGAAAAAGTAAACTGATGGTTACAAACCAGTTTTTGATAATAGTAGTTATTTACTAATGCCAAAAAAATTGTCCTTTTAACTACTAAACTGTTTTGTAACCGTTAGTATATAATCTCCTTGTCTTGGGATTCTCCAAAACTTACTATAATAACGGATTAATTAGCGATTAACGAAGTTAACTATTCTCTGATTATAATACACGGCCTGCAATTATTATTCAGTCAACTCAGTACTACTCTTTACTGTGCCCATACATTTAAATGAGTGCGTGAATTTACTACTGCGCAAACGTAATACTCACAGTATTATGTCAAGTAGGGCGACTTCCTGATTTGTCGGTGCGGAGGCAGTACGATATGAGAAAAGTGTCAAATGTCAGTGTCAGCTGTCAGTCCACGCGATACCATTTTTTACTACGCCCCTACATTTAAATGACTGCTTCCTGACTGGCGCGGGATGCGCGGTAGCGGGACGATGCGAAGGCGGTACGAGGGCCTACCGCGAACCAAAAACGAAATAACTGCCACTCTGTCGCACTTGCATATTGGAGCAACGGAGAGGGAGATACTTCGTTTGTGGTTTGCGGTAGCGCCTCTGCTTCGCTGACAGTGTTACGTCAAGTGAGAATCTCTGCGACGTCAGTAAGTTTACGTAAAAGAAGAAAATGTCACATATCGACCCCGCCCCGCCAAGTCAGGCCCCTGTACCACAAAAATTTACAAGTCTAGAATTTGTCAAAATTGTTCAAATTTCCATAGAAAAAGTTGTCAAATTTGTCGAATTGTACGCTTGTAAAGTTTTGTGGTACTGGCCCCAGGAAGTCGCCTAAAGGGCACATTTTATTAAACTACGAGTACCTATTTCAGATTGGTATGAAAAACCAACCTACTTTACGTATAGTAGCGCGTGTTGGCTATTGTTGTAGTTATGACAGATACGAACACATAGACAACGTGAATTCATATACTTAGAGCTCCTACGCTGACGCACACATAGACTATGTGCATGAAATGTATAGCTCAACACACAACCATGCCTCACCCGCGCCCTTGAGATAAAATTACTCTACGTCCTACGATATTTTACGGTTAAGTGTTAACCTTCCTAGAACTTCACGAAATTCTCATTTCCCAAAGACGGACCTGAGCTCTTCGACCATTTTTGGTCCACTCCACTGTAACGAGCACGCCATCCGAACAAGGACGTAACTGACGAGTTTAACACGCGCGCACGACCTTTTGCGCGGCGACCGTGGACGCCACTCGACGTCCTTGTTAGTTTTACTAGTTTTACAACTTTTCACACGTGCGGTCATGTCTATATATGTGTGGACAGTTTGGTTCTTACGTCCAGTGGGTAAGGTTCAATATCGCACCTTTTGGAGAAGTCCTTATCTGCGAAGTAAGTACCTACGGCCGTGTTAAAATGTCCTTCAGGACAGTAGTGTACCTTTTTAAGGGTTTTGTACTTAGCACGGTAAAAACGAAACTGTTAGCGCGTGTATATAAGCCATACGCGTGCGGCAGCGCGATACAAAACGCTCACGCCTACAAATAAACAATATCTGGGCAACCGAGCTTTGCTCGGCGTTTTCCCGGACATGATACCTAGCTAGATCGATTGATTGTCCCCGAAACCCCCCACATACCAAATTTCATCAAAATCGTTAGAGCCGTTTCCGAGATCCCCGAAATAAATAAATATATATACAAGAATTGCTCGACTGGGCAACCGAGCTTTGCTCGGCGTTTTCCCGTACCTAGCTAGATTGAAAATGGCATGTCCCCGAAAACCCCAACATACCAAATTTCATCAAAATCGTTAGAGCCGTTTCCGAGATCCCCGAAATACATAAATAAATATATATACAAGAATTGCTCGTTTAAAGATATAAGATAAGATAAGCAATCCTAAGCAATGCCATGTTTGTTTGGTCCAACTGGTCAAGTTTTGACGCGACCGGGCGCCGCGCCAGCCGCGCTCACTGTTTTTCTTCTTCTATCTTTGTCAAAGTCAAAGTTATGTTTTACTCTTCAATTTAGGCATACATAATAGTAGATTGTGTCAAAAGGGAGCAAAATTACATATTTACGGCGTGGGCGTAAATTGTATCCTGAACGAAGCGAAGGATTATACAATAGAATCCAGAGCTTAGCGAGCGTAGTGAGGGATTCAAGAATTAACACTCAAGGTGGAAATAATTTTGCTTCCATGTGACACCTACTGCTTTTCGCATCACCTATTGAGGATAATGAAAGATCTGAAATAGCAATGGTTGTGCATTTATTTTATCAAAATCGATACAATAACTTATTACATGTTACAGAAAAGTGCCATTTTGATCCCTCCTAGCAGGGAAGAAAAGTATCACTTTGATCCCTCCTAGCAGGGAAGAAAAAGCCCTTATCCGAATAGGTGATGTGAAAATGGTATATATATGTACCAGTGTTTGGGAAAACCTACTTCTGACTCGTGAAGAACCGGCGTAAAAACTTGGCTTGAGGTATCATTTTATCAAATCAATATACATATACAATGTATAGAAAAGTAGCTTATTCCCGTGACTCAGTCCGCGTAAACTAACACTCCCTATTTAATTTTTTGAGGGATGATTTTTCGGGATAAAAAGTACCTATACCTACAGCTAATCAAGGCTAAAAACTCGTGTCATAATCCGTTCAGGAGTTTTTACGTACGTGATCGGGTAACAAACATACAAATTTTCGCAATTATAATATTAATTACAGTATCCCAATACTACAAAATTACTGCTCGTGCAAGACGCTATCACTGCGAAAAATCTCTATCCACACTGAGCGAAAAAAAATACTAATTATTAGTAAGTTTTAGTGAATCCCAGGACAAGGGGATTATATACTAACGGTTACAAACCAGTTTTTGATAATAGTAGTTATTTACTAATACCAAAAAAATTGCCCTTTTAACAACTAAACTATTTTGTAACCATGAATTAACCATGATTTAAAACCGCTGTGCGGTTCGTGTTTTGTTTTAACCGTTAGTATATAATCTCCTTGTCTTGGGATTCACTAAAACTTACTAATAATTAGTATTTTTTTCGCTCAGTGCATGATGTTACTCGTTTACCTTACAATCGTTAGGCGTGTCACCGGAACTTTAGGTGCTTCTGAACCAAGCTTAGATATTCATAGCTCTGCAGCTATGCAAAACTAGAGTTGTTGTGATTAAACCAGTTTCCTCGCGTTGTTTTCCTTTGCCGAAAAGATCAAATGTTAAAAACACCAAATAACACACAATTGTTTTATGAAAACCTCATTGGTCGGCAGTTACAAGCCGGGTTTCAAAGTAGCGCTTTCCTTACTGGCTCGTTACAGTTATTTTTGTAATTATTAGTGCGCATTATTTTAGTCTTTGATAAAATAAATAAATACGTAAGTAATAACTTGTTCACAAATATAAGAACCATTAACTATATTTAGTTTACCTACTGAAGATAGGAAATTCAATCATAAATTTCGATGTCCCATCAAGGAAAAACGCTTCACTACTTACTAAATAGTACCTACTATGAAGTTAATAAAGAAGTTTTTTTTTTTTTTTAGGTTAATAGGTAGGGGAACAAGTGATGTTACTATAGGTATATGACCTACTATGCTCAGAGTCCCTTTTTAGGGTTCCGTACCCGAAGGGTCCAAACGGAACCCTATTATTGCTGTCACTCACGCGTCCGTCCGTTGGTCCGTCTGTCCGTCCGTCCGTCGTCTGTCGAATTGGAAAACGAAGAAATGACAAGCCACCAAAGTCAGCATTTCTTACAAAATGTTATACCAAGGATTTTTTTAACTTATTGACTTGTGAACTTAAAATTTGGTGATAATGTTTACTATTACGTAAGTATATTTCACCAGCGGCAGGAGTAATCATTCCCGAGTTTTTAAACAAAACGGCAATGAAGATCTATTTCTTTTTAAGAAATATGAAATATTTATGCGAGACAAAAACAACTAACAATTAACACAGTAAAATAAAAAGATAAAAAGTTGTGCAGTCACGAAACGGTTCCATCTCAGCTCAGCATAATGCGGGCAATCGCCAGCGCCGGTCTTCCGATTAGACCGTCGAGTGATTTCACGGTGAGTACCAGCACCAAAAACCGGAAAGAAATAATAGTACATTACTTACCAAGAGCGATAAAACAAAGAATGTCTCAGATCGCAGGTATTTTACGCCCGAGCCGAAGGCAAGGGCGATAAATATGCGACCTGAGGCTTTCTTTATTATCGCCCGTGGTAAGTACAAAATTTTATGTCACCCCCTGGCCAGGAAGTGGGTTTTTTCGCGCGCGGAGCGTGCGATAATGGCCACTTTATGGCCAGGTGTGACATAATAGTACATTACTTACCAAGGGCGATAAAACAAAGAATGTCTCAGATCGCAGGTATTTTACGCCCGAGCCGAAGGCAAGGGCGATAAATATGCGATCTGAGGCTTTATTTATTATCGCCCGTGGTAAGTACAAAATTTTATGTCACCCCCTGGCCAGGAAGTGGGTTTTTTCGCGCGCGGAGCGTGCGATAATGGCCACTTTATGGCCAGGTGTGACATAAAAAATATTAAAGCATAACATTAATTAAAGAAATAGAGAGAGAAAAAACAATTCACTTAAAATTACACAAGACTGACATTAAAAACAAGGCTTAACATTTAAAAAAAACCGTGTATATAAACTTTATGACAAAATTGGCAACCGTACTGTCTTCTCGAAGATCTCACGGTTCGAAATAATTGCCATACAATAAATAAATAATAACGACCTTTTAAAGTAAACGTGATAAAAGTTATGACGTTACAATACAAACAGTAGATACAAGATTTACCCATGATTCCTGGAAGCACCATCTTTAACCCTTTCACCACCATTGACTTGACATAAAGTCAAGCCAAATGGTGCCCCACACGCCAATGACTTCGTATCAAGTCGATCAAGTCGATGTCAAGGCAAGCTACGTGCTGTCAAGTAAGGTTCATTTTCAGTCTTTTGCTACGAAGACCTTGGCGTGTGAGGCACAACTTACAGAATCAACTGTGGCGGTGAATAGGTTAACCTTAGCTTGAAAATGTTACGAGCGTGGGGTACGGGATAGAGTTAAACACCTGTTAGGCGCAACTATGGTTTTATTTAGCGACTTAGAAAACGCCGGATAAGTTCACTGAGTCTACACGCACTAGTACACTGACTCGACTTATTTGCGCAAGTCCTTAGAGTCCGCGCCTGCTAGTACTGACACAGTATACTTCACTGACACTTGCACTATCGGGGCGCGAGTGTGGGGTCGCAAATATTATCCTTTAAAATTGGTAGTAATCATAGATTAATAGGATGACCCCCGGCGGTGACGACCCCCGCTGGCAGCCCTGCGGACCGCGCCCCCAACCTATTGATACTTGATATACTATGATAAATACAATGCAAATACCCTTTATTGCTCACCTCAAACACATTTCAGGACATTAGGCTCAAAGTAGAGGCAAAGAACAGGCAATCTTATCGCTATAGGGCGATCTCTTCCAGGCAACCTTTGGGAAGCGAAAATAATGCAACATTATATATCCAACTGAGTAGGTGGTAGCAATGTGGCCGAGGGGGTAGCAATGTAAACCTAAGTCAACCCGGATTTTCTTATAGGACCCTTTCTAATATAAGATTAAAAGTTGCAACAAGTCAATTTCATGCATCATTGAGAGAAACAAACAGTCTATTTTTACACGACTGCCCAAAAAAAGGAGTGTAATATTTTCAGGTTTCATGTATGTATGTATGTATATGATTTTTTTTATTCCCCCAGAACTTCTCAACGCCTTAACCGTTGGAATCCTTACGTCATCCCGGGTAACATAGGATATGTGACGATGCAATAAAAACAATATGGCGGACTGTAGAATCCATTTTGAGTGTTCCGTACAAAAAAAAATTGTTCTATCCTAGCAAGTGAGGTATCAAAATGAAGCGTTTGAAGAGACGATTCCAAAAATATATATAATGTATGTGTTTCAAGCAACAAAAGTTCGAAATAAAATAATAATTATAAAAATTAAAAACACGACTGATGCATTATTAAAAAGATAAAAACAAGTTTCCTAATAAAGAACTCAAGGAAATATATTTTGATTGCAGTCGGGGGACCTACTACATATAAGTAAAATCAAAATATTTGGTCCCACGACTGCAAACAAAATATATTTCCTTGAGTTTTTTATTAGTGTTGTTAATTTTTATAATTATAGAAGAAGAAGAAGAAGAAGAAACATGTTTATTTAGCATATAAAATACAAAATGCATACAATGGAAAAACACAAACAGGTAATAATATACATGCTAAAATGGTCACCACTCAGCATTATTGTTTTATGTTACGAAAAAACTTATACTAGAGGAACTTATAAAGATGTGGGCTGCACGGCAAGTATCAAGACCGGCGCGTCTCTAGTTCGCGACGACTTAGGGTTGGCAATCACTCCACTTAGGACTAAACACTCGTGATCTGTAACGAGCTCATTGTGAGTGGCTCGTTAGACGAGCCCTGATCACTTTATTTGTCATTTTAAACTCGCGGGAAATAAATATGTGGGGGCTGGGCTGTCTTATAGATTTACTTATAAAGAAAAAACATAACTAGATTGGATAAAGTATGTTTGTTATTGCCTTATTTACTAAATTTTAGTCATTAATACTAATGTTTAGCTGGCATTACTAGCAAAAGCTATGTTTTACACCACCCTAGAAAAAACTTTTTGTTATCCCTACATATATTTTTAGTTTCCTCTACAAAACCAATTTGCAGTTATTACAAATTATGCTGTCGTGCCTTTAAGTGAATTAATCGTAAAATTAATTGTATGTATAAGTTGGGTGGGTGGGAGTGGGTGTCTTGTGTGTGGTGGGTGTATGTGGGACTAGGTTGATTTGTGTAAGCTTGTCCACAAATATTTATTTATTAATTTATTTAAGTACCTTTGTTTTATACGTTTTTTTACATGTGACTTTTATCCTTACATGAATAAAATTAAAAAAAATATGGGACTATAATAATGTTGATTTTTTTCATAGTCCAATGTAAATTCATAAAGTTACCTACCAATAGAATTGTCATGTTTCAATAAAAAAAGATATGTATGGTGTACCGAACTACATGACCGCTACATACTATTTGACGCGGACTGTACCTATATGGCAACTATGTCCATAAACGCAATATTTCACGCGAAAACTGGCAAATTATTCTTCTTTCCATACAACGGTAGTACGAGGCATTGTGCGACGTCACATTCAGAATTGTGCCTTTTTAGAACTCGAAAACTTTGCCTCTCATTAATCGTCTTTTGCGATGCTCGATTTGTTGTTGGTCCAATAAAGCATTTGATCGTCTCAGTCCCCAACCCGCTCCGGGCCAGCGTGGGGACTACTGCCCAATCCCTCTCATCTATGAGCGGAGGCCTGTGCCCAGCAGTGGGACGTATATAGGCTGATGATGATGAGTGAGGGAAAATTGTTCGAGTGGTAATATGGCTTTTAGACCCGAGTTATACACTCTACTTTTCACTTCGATTGCGAGAAAACACATTAAACTCAAATTATACACCTTAAATGAATAATTTAGCTCTTGGCGGACGTATGTTTAATTAGACAGCATGTTTTTTTTTCTAAGGCCAGTACCATGCCTCGCTATGCGTGTTCGCTTAAAAGCCTTATCACACTACCCTAATATGACACACTTTTCGAGCATGAGAAGTGAAAAATATTTTATGTCACACCTGGTGATAAAGTGGCAATTACCGCACGCTAGCCGCGTGGAAAATCCCACTTCCTGGCCAGGCGAGACAATTTTTTTTTGTACTTACCACGGGCGGTAATAAAGAAAGCCTCAAATCACATGCATATTTATCGCCCTTGCCTTCGGCTCGGGCGTCAAATGCTTACCTGAGATCTGAGTAATGCTTGGTTTTATAGCCCATGGTAAGTAATGTAATATTATTGTTAAAAATACGTTTATAAAAATACTTCATAAACAAAGGAAAATTTGTTTATGAAGTATTTTTATAAAATCACAATCAAAAACAACTTACTATTCATCAATGACTCCGTCCCATTGACTCCACTGTCGATTCACAATACACTATTATCTAAAGCACTAACTCACTTAGAAAAGACACAACCGCCATACTTTTTCTTACAACTTACGACAATTTATTTTTTTCAAAATGGCGCGTGTTGCACGCGTGCGTATTCAAGAGTTGCCTGCTGTGTCTTGTTAACACCGCCAACTTAACTATACAGCTGATTTGTGGGGAAATATACTTTAATTTAATGTGTTAAAGTCTTTATTGGTGTGTTTGGGTAAATTTGTGGAAGTGCTGGGGCATAAGCCAGTAGCAATTAATGATAACTTTTGGCGTTTTGTAAAGGTTTTAATAGTTTATTCCGCTTTGTTTTCGGAGAGTGCGAGATAATGAAAAGTTTTCACTACCTATGGGGTCAGTTGGGACCGACGCCATATATAATTTGTGCCAACTCCGGTGGGTGTAGCATTTTGTATTTGTTCGGAAAAATGGCTTTAACGATTTCGATGTAGGGAGAGTGGGTAACAGTGGATCACGGGGCACGGTGAATAAAGTGCGTAAACACACACGGACAGTGTCACTCATCTCATATGTACTTCATCGCTGTAAAATCCTATTAAGTATTGACGATAAATGCTCCGAATCATGACATGGCTTTCCCACTCTGTGATAGAACACAGGGGTTCGCTAAGGGGTTCGCTAAAGTTGTATGTATGTATATACTGTATTGTGTACAAGGCAAGAAAAAATATACAGACAAAAGTGGAGAAAAAGAATCCAAACAACTCAAAAAATTGTTCTATTGTAAAAAATTCAATAATTTTTTTTTTATTGTGTGGCATTTATTTCGTTCCGTGAGATATGAATATAATATGAAGATATGAAGTCAATAATTTTTTTTGTAAGAAATTTATAAATTAATAAAGACGATGATTATTTTTAAAGTCCTGAGGGCCTACTGCGAACCGAAAACGAAGCATTTCCCTCTCTGTTGCACTTACTAATTCGAGTGACAGAGAGGGAGATATTGCAAAGTTAACGAGCGAAGTCTTCAGCTCACAGAGCCAGTATAATAGGTAAGTACTTATGGGTCATAACTTAATTGAATACTCTTCGGGCATCGTGCTTGAAAGGAAAACTTACACACATACGTACAAAATTATACCGTTATTTATTCGAGCTGATTTACAAAAGTATTTGATACCCGTACCGAGGGTCTAGAGGGTTCATTATACATGTTTAGAGATCAGTTTCCGCAAGGATTAAGCACAAGACGTCATTAGACGTCGAGGGCTGGGTACCCGCAGCGAGTGCGGCCCTTCAGCCGAAATGTAAGTGTAGGCACGTTTAGAGGGCTGCCTTAAGGCTAAATCATTTAAATAAATAAATATTTGTGGACAATCCAACACAAAACAACCTAGTCCCCAACCTAGGCAAAGATTGTACTATGGGTACTAAGCGACGATATACATACTTACTTATATAAATAAATAGATACTTAAATACATAGAAAACATCTCTCTCGTTCGTGACACAAATAAATGCCCCGGCCGGGATTCGAACCCGGGACCTCCAGCTTCGTAGGCAGGGTCACTATACCAACTAAGCTAAAGCGGTCGTCATTTATATGCGAGTAATTATTTAAAGGTAAAACCTTCGTCCATATTATGAGCTAGATTTTGTATCAGAGTTCGTTAATTCTACAGGTTAGTTCCTTCTGCGATGCCTTAAGTAGGCCGGTCAGTAGAGGATCAACGCCAAGGGATATTTTGCAAAAGGTGGTGGAGAAGATTTTGTTTTTTTTTTAATTGTGCATAAGGATGCTACTGACTATATATCAAAAATGGTAGCACGACATATCTCGGGACAACTTTTGGCAGCTACTTAACCAAGCTTTTTTTCGGTTTACCGCTCATATGTTCTATACGAAGCATCCTAGCGTAAAGTTACCTACTAGAAAGTTAAAGAATATTAAATTCTGCGTCTAATGAGTATAAACACGTAATAATTCGGTCAAGCGATATAGTAGAAAACCTTTGTCACAAATGAAGTTTTCCCGAACTTGGACAAAACTTGGACATAAAGCATAATCATAGACTGACTGGCCTATACCCAGTTTTTGATTAGATCACATATAGTCAAAATTAAGAAGAGCTGTCATCGCTGTATGGCGATTACTGAAACTGCGCTAATTAGAATAGAATAGATTAGAATAGAATATTTATTTAAAATCCTTATAACTAACGTTTACATTACGTTTAATTGGCAGCGAAATGAGTCACAGTCACAACTTCGGACACATTATTTATTATACTAACTGTTGCATGGAACAATCTAAAAGCTTACATGATTAGAAACCTATTACTGACTTTAAGCTCAATAGAATCTTAATAAAACAGTGCCTTAATATCTCCGGTAATTATAACATTTGATGGCCGTAAAATAACTTTGTGAACCGCTTTAATAATTCCACTAATATTCCGGAAGCCACTCCTGATAGTTCATTACGGGAATGAGGTACGCAATTATAAAAATCCTTTTGTCCCTTTCTTTCCTTCCAGCGCAATGAGAGACATTCATTCCTGTGGGTGAACAGAACGAGGTCAAGATAGGGATGAATGCTGTTCAGTCATTTTTGCTTGCAATTAACGATGCAACTTACAGTGGTAGTTAAACGTATGTAGACGTTTCGCCTTATTACGATAGAAAAACCGGCTAAGTGCGTGTCGGATTTAGCACATTTAGGGTTCTGAACCAACCGCAAAATTGAGTTGGTTTTAATCATGTTTTAATAGGACAAATAAAGACACTTTAGAGTAAAAATCTGATTTAGAGTTTGGCTACTTTAACTCTACCAAGCAAATGAACTGTCAAACAAATATTTGGTTTGGCAACACTACCTCACACGTCACATTTCCGTGACATTTCCATAGAAATATGACCTATAATGCACAGTGTTGCCAAATTATATTTGTTTGACAGTTCATTTGCTAGGTAGAGTTAACGTAGCCAGACTCTCTCAATATACTCTAGCTAGGATAATCTAACCTTAGCTTCTATATTATACGATAAGCTCAGCAAATATGTACCCAGTTATTTTTCTGTTGTTTGATTGTTGTAATATTTTACTTAATTTATGACATGTAATAAGAGCCCTTGCAGAATAAATGTTTGGATTTGATAACTATTTGGTTAAAAGTATTTATTGGTAAAATATACGTTAGTACGTAATAATAAATATTATCACCAAGTTCATACCTAGTCATTGGAAAGTTATAGAAAAATCTTCTGTGACAGACGAACGTATATTATGTTTCGGAACATAACGGACAAGTTTTAAACATCCTAATGCCATGTCGGTGGCAAACAAGCGTATATGGTAGTAGACATGGGGAAAAACGTTACTTTTCGATCACCGTTATTGTTATTCCCGTTCCAAAAAAAATCACATTGAAAAATCACCGTGACTTTGTCACTTCGGTTATTTCGTGTCACGACATTTGCGTGTCGATCGTTCCCGGCAGTTACTGATATTTTTGTAACAACTGATCTTACTCTGTGACAGCTCACCGCAGTCACAGTCACAGTTAGTAACAGCGGTCACGAGGCACGACGCGATGCGTCGCTTACACACTGTTCCAGTGATATCGTCGCTAAGTAACAACGTTATTTTGTAACGTTGTTACCTTTTAACGGCGGATCACCGTGATTTTTTCACCGTGAAGTTATTTATCACCCACCTCTATATGGTACGCTCCGCCTGATGACTCCGGGGGTGTCATGTCGCGTGGATGACCTTTTAAACATGTATACACTCGTTCCTTAACCCCATAGTGTAGTCTCGCGAGAACAGCTCGGCAAGGACTAAATGTAATGTACTGAAAAATGTAACTCTCCAATTCCCCAAACATGATAACATAATGGTACCTAACTACATATATATTTTAGTGCGATTATCCATTAGGTGTTGTTAGAATTATAGGTACCTACTTCTATTCAAATATGTTTCATTCGTAAGTTCGTAATCGTTTGTACGGGCTCTAATGCCAAAACAACCCCAAAATATTTTCGTGCAAGCATTCGTTTATAATAAGTATGTACGGAAAAGGGACAACTAGTAGGTGTGAATCCCCATATAAATGGACATTGGGAGTTACAAGTCATGATAAAGTTTGGCCTCACGATGGAAACTGTTCCTTAGGCTACTTGTAACTTATACTGAGCGAGGCCAAACTATCCACGCAAAAAATTCAAAATGGCGGCTATTTTAGTTTCCAATTTTTTTTATTTTTTTTAGAACTCAAAAATGCTTCGTGCTACACAAAAACTTTGTATGAGAATTATGTTTTGCATAAATTTATCTATAACTTTGGTTATAATCATTTTCTCGATATATCTAATAGTTCATGAGAAAAATGGTGTTCAATATTGCGTTTCTTGTTAAAACACTGTTTGTCAAAAGGTTTAGCAAAATCAAACTGCATCGTATGCAGAAAGCAATTCATTTTCTCCAGTGATACTAGGAACCAATATAAAGGGTTTCATCCGACGAAATGAAAATTTTATCGAAGGGAATTCAAAATGGCGGTCATTTACCAAAGGGGGAGCCGCATTTTTTAAAAAGTGTATAATTTCAAAACGGCATCTGCTATTTAAGTAATATGGGTATCAATCGATTGGTATTGACACCATTAATTAAAATAAGAATAATACCATGTAAGAAATTAAAGATAGCGGCCAACTAATATCAAAATTGTAAAATTTTCATTCTTCTTTTTTTTGGTTATATTAAAAATAACAACTAAATGTCCAATTATATAGTCAACTTATATATTTACATAAATTCTCATAGTATTATCTACGCGATAAAACAAAAATTATGTCAATCCGTCGAGTAGTTTTTGGACTATACGAATTACAAACGAGCCTTGGTGACTGTGTCATAGTAGTTATGGAAACAAACTGCACTTTTGTAATGAAAGCAAGTCGCTTTTGCATAATCGTATTAGTGAAGAGACCAAACTTGATTACTTTTTTCGATAATATCTAATTTTCAACCGTCAGTAACCGAGACTACGCCACTTCGAAATTATAAGTCTAAAACGTTCTACTAAGTTAAAAGGTGGCCAAATTTGGACAATAAATGTGGCAATCGATACAGGAAAATGTTGTTCAACATAAAAAATAACGCTGTGATTTTTTTTAACGTAACTTAAGAAAAAAAATCTTTTTTTTGCAATAAACTTTTGATATTCATACCCTATAAGTACTTATATTCATACCTTATATATTTTTTGAACCTTAAAAGATTTTTTTTTTCCAAAAACAACCACACTACAGAAAGTTTCCCCAATATAAAAAAAAACAACTATGACACACAATGCACATGCACAATGTACTATAGATTAAAATGTTCTTAAACGTAGAAAAACAAAGTGTAGGATTTTACAGAGTATAAATATCAAAAAAATAAAAAATAAAATAAAAAGTTTATTGCTAAACACAGAAAAAAAAAATTCTTAACTTTTGTAACAAAAAGCGTATTTTATTTTAAGTTGAGCACATTTTTCTCTATTGATTGCCACATTTTTTGTCCAAATCTGTCTACCTTTTAACTTAGTAGAACGTTTTAGGCTTATAATTTTGAAGTGACGTAATCTCGGTTACTGACGGGTGAAAATTAGATATTATCGAAAAAATAATCAAGTTTGGTCTCTTCACTAATACCATTGTGCAAAAGCGACTTGCTTTCATTACAAAAGTGCAGTTTGTTTCTATAACTACTATGACACAGTCGCCGAGGCTCGTTTGTAATTCGTATAGTTCAAAAACTAATCGACGGATTGTCATAATTTTTGTTTTGTCGCGTAGATAATACAATGAGAATTTATGTAAATATATAAATTGACTATATCGTTGGACATTTAGTTGTTATTTTTAATATAACGAAAAAAAGAAGAATGAAAATTTTACAATTTTGATATTAGTTGGCCGCTATCTTTAATTTTTTACATGGTATTTTTCTTATTTTAATTAATGGTGTCAATACCAATCGATTGATACCCATATTACTTAAATAGCAGATGCCGTTTTGAAATTATACGCTTTTTAAAAAATGCGGCTCCCCCTTTGGTAAATGACCGCCATTTTGAATTCCCGTCGATGAAATTTTCATTTCGTCGGATGAAATCCTTTATATTTGTTCCTAGTATCACTGGAGAAGATTGATTGATTTCTGCATACGATGCAGTTTGATTTTGCTACGCCTTTTGACTAACAGTGTTTTAACAAGAAACGCAATATTGAACACCATTTTTCTCATGAACTATTAGATATATTGAGAAAATGATAATAACCAAAGTTATAGCTAAATTTATGCAAAACATAATTCTCATACAAAGTTTTTGTGTAGCACGAAGCATTTTTGAGTTCTAAAAAAAATAAAAAAATTTGGAAATTAAAATAGCCGCCATTTTGAATTTTTTGCGTGGAAAGTTTGGCCTCGCTCAGTATAAGTTACAAGTAGCCTAAGGAACAGTTTCCATCGGGAGGCCAAACTTTATCACGACTTGTAACTCCCACTTAAGGATTCATACCTACTAAACGGTAGGTATACGCAAACATCAACCCATGTTTTTTTACCCATTTCATTCGCTTAAGTGAAGTGAGAGCGGGATGGGATACTGTGTAATAACCGACAGAGTTGATTGCTGTATACTATCCCTTTTTAACGAACACTAGAAAATGTTTTATGTGCGAAAAAGGGGAACTTCCATAAAGGAAATCTTTATAAAGACCATTACTTCGTACCCAAGCCGTGCTACACTTTTACGCAAATTAAAAGACACCACAGACAAGATACGCAAAACACCATTCAGGGCCCGCGTTCAGCCGGCGGGCTTAATTAGAGCGGTGTCTATGGTCGTTCCTTTTTTAAATCTCTTTGCCTTTGTAAGCGTCAAGTGTCAGTCGCCGCCTTTGTTGTTGGTACCGTGGCTTTTGTCATAGATGGCGCTGAAGTAAATTTGGTGAAGGAGTGCGGTTGGAGTCGAATTTGGGTAAAACGTACCTAATGTTGGTTAAATAATGGATTTAGGGTATGGCAGTAAAGTGGAGTGCTGAATTGCACTTCTATCATTCAAAATAATTTTATTTATCAATAGTTATTAATGAACTAGGTTATATTTTTTACAGAGGCCGATTTTTGAGTCGAACGCTCGAATTTTCACTCGAAATCTGTCAAATCATCATAGTTTTTTGACAGATCTCGAGTGAAAAGTCGAGCGTTTGAAACTCAAAAATCGCCCCCCAGATCTTGTTTTTAACTTGTCTATAAATAGGGAACGTTTTAGAGCTGCCACGATCTATGATAATTTCTGTCGCACAGTACTAGAAATACTGAGATAAAATTATATAAGTATAGTATAGTATATATCTAACATGTTTCTCTGTTTGTGTTTGTTTAGCAATCTCCTCTATCCAAAGGTTGTCTGCAAGAGATCGCTCTTAAGCGATAAGACCGCCCGTTGTCTACCTCTTCTTATATCTCGCTACGTTATGTTTCCGAACTGTTTTGTATTTTAATTGAGTTGTGCAATAATAGTAGTTTATGCAACTATTACATAATGCGGGTTCTTAAAACACGAGTGTTTTTTAAGGCCTTATTATGTATACAGTTGCATACACTACTTTATTAACCCCCGACTTATCTATATACATTTCCATAAATCTTCTATCATGTGTTCAGGAGCTATTGCTTGAAACGCAATAGTTTCTGTTCAGTACAAAAGTGGTACGCATTGATGTCTTTTCTAAGCACGCACCAATGTCATAATGAAAAAAAAAAAAAAAAATGCAACATTATCTTACTACTTTTTAGGGTTCCGTAGTAAACAAGGAACCCTTATAGTTTCGCCATGTCCGTCCGTCCGTCCGTCCGTCCGTCCGTCCGTCCGTCCGTCCGTCCGTCCGACCCCCGTTTTTCTCAGTAACCGTTAATGCTAGAAAGCTGTAATTTGGCATGAGTATACATATCAATGACGCCGACAAAACGGTAGAATAAAATCTTTGAAAAAATTTTTTTTTAGGGTACCTCCCCTACATGTAAAGTGGTGGTGCAATTTTTTTTTCTGCCAAACCCCATCGTGTGGGGTATCGTTGGATAGCTCTTTCAAAAATATTATAAGGTTTCTAAAAGTATTTTTTGATTAAAGAATTGGTTAGCGTGATATTAAGCTTTGAAGTGATAATTTTTGCTATGGTCAAGTGTCCCCCCCCCCCCCCCTGCCAGCTAAACGGTGGCTACTAGGCATGTGAAAAAAATCATGGTAGTAGTATATACGATGAATTTAAAAGGAAAACTATCACAGCTAAGTAGACATTACTAGTTAACGAGTAATAGTCGAACTTCAGAAATGTACTTTGCAGAAGCAAACTTTCGTACAATTTCCATTGATACCTTAGATAATGTTGTTAATTCTTTCAAAAACATGGTAAATATTAGTTTGCAAACTTTTTAGTCCAAATAATGTAACGGGTGGACGACTACGGAACCCTACCTTGCGCGTGGCCCGACACGCACTTGGCCGGTTTTTTCATTATGACATCATCATCATCATCAGCCCACTCCAGTCCACTGCTGAACATAGGCCTCCCCCAAGGCACGCCACAAAGCCCCGTTCTCTGCTTTCAACATCGCTCGATGAAATTATCTATTTAATGTTGTAACGGTGGTCATTTGCTAATCATATCTGAACACATTATAGCGGATTTATGATATGGATGTAGAAAAAGAGTATCTGTCTGTATTGTGTATATGTTTCCCCCAGATGGCCTCCATATAGAAGAGCAAGACAGCCAATCTGACGGTGACGACGACATCTCAGTCGGCGACAACAGAAGCGACACCTCATCCAAATACGACAAGAGCACCAAAAAATCTGACACCGCACGTTCCACGCCCGTTGACTTCAACAGAACGGAATTCAACTTCAAAGAGTTCAAAGACGAGGAATACGGCAACGATAGATTAAAGCTGTACAATGGGGATCTCTTTCACTTGTACAGGCCAGAGGCGGAGGTAAAACAAATACTAATTTCCAAAGCTTACTATAAGGTATAGTTTGTACAAAACTCTGAGGCCAAATTCTGTCAAACCAACGCAAGCAAAACACGACTAAGAGGACTGTAAGGACTGGACTGTAAGGTAGATTCTTCCTTGCATTCATTTGACAGCATTTTGCCAAATTATATTTGTTTGACAGTTCATTTGCTTGGTAGAGTTAAAGTAGCCAAACTATAGGTGATTTGTGGTAAAGCGCAAACTTATTCAGAATAAAAAAAGAGTTTTTATTTTTTATTGTTTAGGGGAACAAGGAGGAGGATAGTTACGTGATGTCGGACAGCCTTTACGGGAGGTCGATGGATCTGTCTAAGGGGTCGTTCCAGAGTCAATTGTTGGCCGGGTTCGCTTCGGCGATGGCAGGGGGGTCGCAGCGAGACGCGCAGGACTTACAGGGTATGTCTTCTTCTTCACTTCACTTTTTTTAAAATGGCTTTCCATCAAATTTATTATGATTTCGCCAACCACGTGTACATTAGACGTTGTTCGTTAACGACGCCATGACAGTAGGCAAGACAGTGTACGGTAGTGGATTCCGCTCCTCGTCGCTCCGGGCGCGTGCGCTCACCAACGCGGCGACGAACCAAATACCACAGGGTATGTCATGCATGCGGATCGTTACTTTGCCATTGTTCAGTAAACAATTTAAATGCCCCATCCCCTCCTCGCAACTCTGCGCCCATCGCGCTTCTAATGACGTTTGACACAAATACACAGCGTGTTACCGGCAGGCGGGCATAAAATTTATTGCAATTGATGTCAATAATTATTTATGTATGTATGCAAATAATAATTATGCAAATTAACTGCAATATTAAATTTCCTAACTCCCACACTTTAAATGTACTGCTTAAGATAACATCTTAGTAAATAGAATAGGGCTGTCATTGTCATTGTACTGCGTTTTCAATTTACTTTGTTGGTTAACAATGTATATTGCTGGCTAATTTTGTAACACACGGTATAACCAAGGCGTTATCCGCAGACCGGCAGCCGCGCGCGAGTTCGTCCCGCAAGCCGCGGCGCCGGCGCACCGCCTTCACGCACGCGCAGCTCGCCTACCTGGAGCGCAAGTTCCGCTGCCAGAAGTACCTGAGCGTCGCCGACCGCGGGGACGTCGCTGACGCGCTCAGCCTGAGCGAGACGCAGGTCAAGACCTGGTACCAGAACCGACGGTGAGTTGCTAAGTTCCGCTGCCAGAAGTAGGTACCTGAGCGTCACCGACCGCGAGGACGTCGCTGACGCGCTCAGCCTGAGCCAGACGCAGGTCAAGACCTGGCACCAGAACCGACGGTGAGTTGCCAAGTTCCGCTGCCAGAAGTATTTGAGCGTCGCTGACTGCGGGGACGTCGCTGACGCGCTCAGCCTCAGCGAGACGCAGGTCAAGACCTGGTACCAGAACCGACGGTGAGTTGTCAAGTTCCGCTGCCAGAAGTACTTGAGCGTCGCTGACCGCGGGGACGTCGCTGACGCGCTCAGCCTCAGCGAGACGCAGGTCAAGACCTGGCACCAGAACCGACGGTGAGTTGCCAAGTTCCGCTGCCAGAAGTATTTGAGCGTCGCTGACCGCGGGGACGTCGCTGACGCGCTCAGCCTCAGCGAGACGCAGGTCAAGACCTGGTACCAGAACCGACGGTGAGTTGTCAAGTTCCGCTGCCAGAAGTACTTGAGCGTCGCTGACCGCGGGGACGTCGCTGACGCGCTCAGCCTCAGCGAGACGCAGGTCAAGACCTGGCACCAGAACCGACGGTGAGTTGCCAAGTTCCGCTGCCAGAAGTATTTGAGCGTCGCTGACCGCGGGGACGTCGCTGACGCGCTCAGCCTCAGCGGGACGCAGGTCAAGACCTGGTACCAGAACCGACGGTGAGTTGTCAAGTTCCGCTGCCAGAAGTACTTGAGCGTCGCTGACCGCGGGGACGTCGCTGACGCGCTCAGCCTCAGCGAGACGCAGGTCAAGACCTGGCACCAGAACCGACGGTGAGTTGCCAAGTTCCGCTGCCAGAAGTACTTGAGCGTCGCCGAACGCGGCGCGGGGACGTTGCCAAGTTCCGAAGTTGCCGACCCTTTATTAAATTTGAGGATTTACTGTTTTGACAGCAGAAGGAACAAATTTAGGTCCTTCGCGTTCAACACAGTGCATCCCCGGGAGCACTGACAACCTTGCTCATCTCCAGGAACACAACACTACATACCTGTATAGTAAATAATGTTATTACGGCTGTGGTCTTCTGCAAGGCGGAGGTACTTCCCCAGTTGGGCTGCTCCAAATTCTCTCTCTTAAAATTGCACCGCTTGCCGTCGGCAGGGCATTCATCCTCACACCTTCGGACCTATATGGACCTAAATAGTCATGCACGATACGCTTTCAGAGGAAATTCCTTCCATGGGTGCCCCGCTTGTGGAATGAGCTCTCTGTCGAGGTATTCATGAAAGGAGTGTATTCATTTTTAAAGGGTCGGCAACGCGCATGTGAGACCCCTGAATTTGCAAGCGTTAATAGGTCACTTTTATACTATACCGTCGACGTCCACGGTACGGTGATACTCTATGGTTTCATTCATAATTCGTCTAAAGTCTATGATCCATTTATGAATGAAACCATAGATTTTTACCGCGCCGTGGCCGTCAAAGATTAAGTATAAAAGCGTCCGTAGGCTGCGGTTACCGCTTATAGGCGCTATTAGGCGGGCCATACGCTAGTTTACCACCGACGTGGTATTTAAAAACTCTTCCTTTGGAAATGAATTATCTAGAAGTCGTTTATTTCTAGAACAAAATGGAAGCGCCAAAACCAACTTCGACTGGAGCAGTTGCGAGCCCAAGCAGCCAACGGGGGCGAGCGAGACGTCCACGCGTTGCCTCTCGCTTGCGCGCTGTTGCCCCCCTACCCAACTTACATGCACTGCCATCTGTGAGCGCGTATCACGTACAACCGTAACTATACAGCGCGTCTATGTTATCCTGGTGTGTGTCAATTTAAGCGCGATCAACAAGTCCCTAGGACGGAGTGACCTTGGTCCGCAAAGACCGGCGGACGGAACCACAGAATAGTATTAGTACATTACTTAACAAGGGCGGTAAAACAAAGAATGTCTCAGATCGCAGGTATTTGACGCCCGAGCCGAAGGCAAGGGCGATAAATATGCGATCTGAGGCTTTCTTTATTACCGCCCGTGTTAAGTACAAAATTTTATGTCACCCCCTGGCCAGGAAGTGGGCTTTTTCGCGCGCGGAGCGTGCTATAATGACCGCTTTATGGCCAGGTGTGACATAAAATAGTATTACATACAGAACGGACACGAACCCCCCGCACCGTGGTCAGTTACCTCGTCCCTGAGAGACCCGCCTGGTTACGATCGGGTTACCGTCGCGTCTCGCGATTCGTCCACGCCCCGCGCTACGCATCCGCGCAAACAATTGACGCGTGTATCGACAGCGCACGCACAGTACGCACACATACTTACTTACCCACAGCGCTTACTTCCCTCGGCGTTTCACCCCCGTGACGGAACGTTTTGGACCGTTCGTAAGGTAGATTTAAATGACATCTCCCGTGATAAAAATGACATATAAATATACCTACCGTGCGTTCGAAAAATCACGTGTACTGGGCATTTTCACTTTAAAGTACACCCCCTACTTTTTTTCGGATCTCGGTGATTTTGGGTATTCTGACTCAGAATCACGAGTACTATTGATTCGGATGAAGAAAAAAAATGTCCTTGATTTTCCATACAAATTTTCTGTGTCAGTTTTGTGACGAGCCATAAAAACTGTATGAAAAAAGCGTCACAAAACTGACTTTTTTTGGCGGGACACTTTTTTTCTTCGCGGAAATGGATAGTACTCGTGATTCTGAGTCAGAATACCCAAAATCACCGAGATCCGAAAAAAAGTAGGGGGTGTACTTTAAAGTGAAAATGCCCGTCTACCCCGCTGTTTTCAAAGGAAATCTTGCTGAAAAACAACTGTCTACACGGTCCGTGTGGACCAAGGGCGTCTGGTTTTGGGGCTTGTTTTCGACCGTCTGGCACGGGCTTAACGTCAAAATTTCCACGTAGTTAAGGCTTCAGCACACGTCAGGTTCTCTGATTAGTTTTACGGATTATGACGTGTGGAATTGTAATGGATGTAGCGCACATTTTGTGATCAATTAAGGCTTAAATAATACGTTGTTTAAGTAATATAAAATTATATGCGGAGAAAATACCAACCTTTATAGCACTTTAATTCATCTAGTGTATAAATTGTACAAAGGCCTCAGCCTTAATACAATAATCTACGTTATAGCACCTAAAGCTGCCTACACAAAGCCCTGCCTGCAGGGCCCTGCTTGCAGTGCCACTGCCAAATCGTATTGTGTGTAGGCATGCAGGGCCGATTTAACAGATAAAAAAATCGGCCCTGCATGCTTACACACAATGCGATTTGGCAGTGGCACTGCAAGCAGGGCCCTGCAGGCAGGGCTTTGTGTAGGCAGCTTAATTCATCTAGTGTACAGTCAACAAATTTGATTTTTAGGTCACTTCGTACTTTGTCACAGTGAAAAATTATAAAAGCCGCTAGAGATCTCATATTAATGTCACTGCGACAAGGTACAAAGTGGCCTAGAAATCAGATTGGTCGACCGTACGTATAAATGATACAAAGGCCAAGAGAGAGAGAGAGAGAGTTAATGAATTACTTGTTATAGTACTTTAATCTCACGAGCGCGTGTTGGCCATTGTTGTAGTTGTGCCACATACGAACATTACGAACACATAGACAACGTGAACTCATAGCTCCTACGCTGACGCACACATAGACAATGTGCATGTATAGCTCAACACACAACCATGGCTCACCCGCGCTCGTGAGATAACAGTACCTACTCTATAGTTATGTCTTATGTCTATTTGAGGTCGCCTGACGATATGACACCCGAAACTTATGTGTGAAAATCAAATTTAAATCAATTACTTAAGTATCACAATGCCCCGTACCATTACTGAATACTTTTCGTTCGAAGGTGGAAGGAAAAATTTATTTAAGGGACTATTTTATTTATATATAAGATTTTCACTTATTGTTTGTTATTGTTTCTACAAAAGATTTTGTTCATGCTTGTGGTACCGATGCCAATTCTCTTTTATTCGTTTATGTCACACTAGGCCATAAAGTGGCAATTACCGCACGCTCAGCGCGTGGGAAATCTCACTTCCTGGCCAGGGCGTAAAGCGGCCTACACACAGTCCTAAAATCAGAGGCGATATCGGGGGTGGGGAGCACCCTAGATTGCTCCATTTGACAATATTTCATAATTTCCAAAAGTCTTAATTCAAAAACCATTTCGGTAAAAACGTGTGAAGTACACAAAAAACATTTTTTTAGATTTTTTTCTCCGTTAATTTTGTAAAAATCGCAAATTACTGTAAACCGAAAGTTGACGTCATCTTCCTCGCTGTATTCAGGGAGACCTTAGTACAGAGTACAGACAATCGCTGCTCTGGAGTGGCTCTGGATTCTTGTTGGGAAGATGACGTCATATTTTACTTACGCCCTTTTGGAATGACCTAATTTTCAACGTGTTTTTTTTGTATGAAATGATGAGTTAAATTGAAAAAGAAAAAATACGGGAGGCTTAAATTTTTACCTATTTTCTAACTAGTTCATAAAATAAAGTAGTTAAAAATATGAAATGTTGTCAATCATATACTCTCCCGATATCGCCTCTGATTTTAGGGATGTGTGTAGGCCGCTTAACATAAAATTTTGTACTTACCACGGGGGGTAATAAAGATAGCCTAAGATCGCATATTTATCGCACTTGCTCGGCTCGGGCGTCAAATACCTGCGATCTGAGACATTCTTTGTTTTACCGCCCTTGGTAAGTAATGTACTGTTATTTTGATGTATTTGTTTCTAAGAATAAGTAATAGGAAAGAATGGTACCTACGCATAGTCCTACTAGTGTAGGAATTATTATCTTAGTTTTTAGTAGAAACGTATTTGAAAATAGATCTCATTGTAAAGCTTTAGAAATAGATTTAGCTATTTGGAAATAAAATAATGTTTTTATTATACCCTTGTGTTTCTTTGCAACCTTGATCACTGTCATCCTCCTAGCGTTATCATAGTAAAACTGCATCCTGAAGAATGCCCGAGAAACTGTCACCAGATTTGGCGTGAGCACTAGTTTTTACGAAAGCAACTGCCATCTGAACTTACAACCCAAGGGGGAAAACTAGGCTTGATTGAGATTAGGCTTGTCAAGTGAGTGACCAACTTGACAGTTACTGTTAGAAGTTTTCAAGTCGGCCGATCGCCTCTCCCCGTGTAAGAGACACGCTTATGTCTCTTGCGCACGGCAAAACGGGATACAACACTCTTCGGGAATGTCTTTTAGACAAATCTCGATAAATATCTGACTGTGTGCAGTTTTATGAAATTTTCTCTTGGCAGAGTTTAGATGTGGTAAAATGCGATCATATTAACTTAATTTGTGTCGTTTAGTAATCGGTATGCCGTAAAAAAAAGTTAAAAGTAATCAAAGTAAGTAGGTAAAAAAAGAAAAGTAAAGAAAACTTAGGATTTTATTTCTACCGGGAAAATTTTAAGTTTCGACTATTGTCAAAAACACAATGTTATAGTCAAGAATCATGTACTTATATGAAAATCAATCCCTATTGGTTCCTCGTCTGGGCAGAACAGCGTTTCAAAGAATGCGATATTTCTCGTTGTAGCGCCTTAACGTGCCTTCCAAAGCATGGGAGCGCTCAGTTAATAAAGCACTCAACGCGGTCACCCATCCAAGGGTTGACCCAGGTCGAACAACGTTCCTAATAATTAGGTAGATTCACATGTGTGTGTTCATATGGATAGAAAACGGACAAATTATCACAATAAATAGTAAATGAGACATAATCAAAAACATAAAAAATATGGGACTCGGTATAAAGATTCGCAAAAAAAATTGTTTCCTTTTTATAGCCCAAATGTGAATTGAAATCTACCAATAGAATTCTCGTGTTTCAATAAAAAGGAAATTGTACATAAACGCGATATTTCACGAGCATAACGACAAATTTCCCTTTTTCCATATAGAACAGTAGTACATACGAGGACAATGCACGTAGAACCTATGGCCGTTGGGGCCGAAAGGTTCTCGAGTGGCGACCACGGACCGGAAGGCGCAGCGTGGGTAGACCCCCCACAAGGTGGACTGATGACCTGGTAAAGGTCGCGGGAGTCCGCTGGATGCGGGTGGCGCAAGACCGGTCATTGTGGCACTCTTTGGGGGAGGCCTATGTCCAGCAGTGCACGTCATGCCTCTCTCTAATGCAATATGGAGCGTTTTCAGTGCTCGTCCGCTATTCTGTACTTTGTCTCTCATTTTCTCATTGTAGGTGGTCGTACATTTGATCGTCTCTAAAAACTGGTTCGAATGGCATGAGAAAAATAGTCATCTTGCCTACGTTAAAAGATGGATACAAGGGACAGGTTGATAGCACGTCGTTTATTAAAACCGGCCAAGTGCGTGTCGGATCACGCACAACGAAGGGTTCCGTACCGACACCTAGCAGTCCACTTTTATAAACACTATTTAATACCTTGAATCAAAAAGGTCGTATCTTCATAGGGAGCCACGGCACTTACGTCCTTTTGTTCGGGCAAGACAGTTTTTCAGTGAAAACTTAAAAACCCTTAATCCGATCTTGTTCAAACCAAAATTCGTTAAAAGTATTTATTATTATACACAACCTCATTTTTTTTCAGAATTTTAATCTTCATAGTTTGGAAATTAGAGGGAGGGGTACACATTTTGTACAACTTTGGAAGTTAATATCTCACCAACGATTGACTTATATGAAAACTTTCTTAGTAACCTCGATATTATTTTTAAAGGCTTATCCCTCACAACTACTTGCATTGAAAAAAATTTTTTGATACCCCGGTTCCATGTATGGGGTGCCCCCCCCCCCCCCCCCCCCTAAACATTATTTCTTAATTTCACATTACTTTTATGTAGCGGTTTATAGAATACATCTTCCTACCAAATTTCATAATTGTAGTACTTATAGTCTCCGAGTAAATCGGCTGTGACATACGGACAGACAGACAGACAGACCGAAACTATAAGGGTTCCGTTTTAGCCATTCTGGCTACGGAATCCTAAAAACTGCACTATCCGTGAGAAGTCGTGGCCGGTATAAATTAATGCACGTATGTCTGTCTGTTACCCCCTTCACGCTTAAACCGCTGAACCGATTTAGATGAAATTTGGTATGAATATAGTTTCAGTCCCAGGGAAGAACATAGGATACTTTTTATCCCAAAAATCATCCCTTAAGGGGGTCGAAGTTTGTATGGAAGAGAGATAACTAGGTAAGCGCCTGAAATAAGAGAACAGCAATAACATTCTAATGCGATGACCGAGTTTTTTTTAAATATACTACGTCGGTGGCAAACAAGCTAACAGCCCACCTGATGGTAAGTGGTTACTGCCGCTTATAGACGCTTCCAACACCAGAGGCTGACGCCTCTGGTGTTCCCAGTCCCAGTTCCCACCCAGTTCTTCGCAAACGAAGTCGCGGGTAAAAGCTAGTCGTATAATTTAAACCCAAATTGTGAGGATTCAAAAAACGACGAAGTGCTTTGACAATATTTCATAATTTCCAAAAGTCTTAATGCGAAAACCATTTCGGTAAAAACGTGTGAAGTACACAAAAAACATTTTTTTAAATTTTTTTCTCCGTTAATTTTGGAAAAAAACGCAAATTACTGTAAACCGAAAGTTGACGTCATCTTCCTCGCTGTATCCAGGGAGACCTTAGTACAGAGTACAGACAATCGCTGCTCTGGAGTGGCTCTGGATTCTTGTTGGGAAGATGACGTCATATTTTACTTACGCCCAATATACGCCGAAATATTGAGTTAAATTTTAAAAGAATAAATTAATAGTTTAAAAACACTAGAAAAACACGCTTTGCGTGTTAATTGAAACCTGATCGTGTTCAAAGTCCATTACGTGTCCTTTCTCACAAGTGCAAACACGACTATGATACGATATTCCATCATGGAATGCCAGTGCCTATCTTCCGGCTTCATCATCTGACCTTCAAACCTAATCGTGGTCAAAGTTCATTACAAGACTTTACTAACAAATCCAAACACAGCTATGATACGCTGTGGAGGGGCGCGTCGCCGTGGATGGCGCGCACTATACCCTTACCATGAGTTTGCAATGTTCGCATTACCGTACTCGCTACGCTAGCGACTGCGTAAACGATTTAGTATGGACAAAAGTACAGCGCCTCTGGCGGTTACGCAATAGAACTAAGAATCGCCATACTAAATCGTTTACGCAGTCGCTAGCGAGAAAAGGTGTGTACCTTTTTTTTACCAGCGTAAAAGCGTAGCGCTTTTTTTTTACCAGCGTAAAAAAAAGTTGTGTACCTTTTTTTTACGCTGGAAAATGCTTGATGCATACCGGTTTCCTGGGGGTTTTAGGCGCGGTGATGTGGGACTCCTGTGTCAGGCTACCCACTAAAAACCAGCGGCTTTCCCTCAACGTGTACCTACATTTATAAGGGTAATCTTTTTTATCAGGGTTGAGAACTTATCCTTTTACAACTATAAAATCATTGTTAAAGATGGAAGGGTTTTAAAGATGCAACCAAAAATATCGAAAACAAGGGTTATGTTTGAAAAAATATAGTATCGAGAAAAATATTGCAAATCGTGTTGTCACTTTTAACAGACTGGGGGAAAATAGTTCAAGATTAATAATTATGCTGAAAGGACAGATATTTAATCTCCATAGATGTTGAGGCTCAAAGTCACTCAGAGGGCAATGGAGAGGGCCATGCTGGGAGTTTCTCTGCGTGATCGCATCAGAAATGAGGCCATCCGTAGCAGAACCAAAGTAACCGATATAGCCTTTCGAATCGCTAAACTTAAGTGGCAGTGGGCGGGGCACATTGCACGTAGAACCGATGGCCGTTGGGGCCGAAAGGTTCTCGAGTGGCGACCACGGACCGGAAGGCGCAGCGTGGGTAGACCCCCCACAAGGTGGACTGATGACCTGGTAAAGGTCGCGGGAGTCCGCTGGATGCGGGTGGCGCAAGACCGGTCATTGTGGCACTCTTTGGGGGAGGCCTATGTCCAGCAGTGGACGTCTTTCGGCTGATATGATGATGATGATGAGATGTTGAGATCTAGATCGATAAACAATGACAAAAGTGCATATGTTGGGTCTTAACTTAACCTAGTGGCATTTTGTCGCGAATTAACCAGTCTCACGCCCCGCGCCCTCTATACCCTCGCAATGTTTTAAATCAAACCGTAACTTTAAATTGTAAGCAAACGAGGGCTCGCAACAATTTGACTCAGCATTTCAATCAGCCGGTTACAAAGCATTAAGATTCAGAGGGATTATGTAGATGAGGTGGCATTTCGCCTCGCGCGGCCTGCGGCAATCTGCCACAAGCTCAGCAAGTCAGCGCTTCAAGCGGTGGGCTTGGCGTGTTTAAAAATTCGACATTTTACTTTTTAGACTACTCCAGCTATTTGATTGAGATAAAACCGGATAGCACTTGTAAACTCATGTATATATACAAGCAGACTGGTGAAGAATTACACGTTATTATATGTGTAACCGAGTTTCATTTGTGGAAGCAACGGGAGAGGAGGGATCCCCAAAAACATTTCCATACATATATGAAATAAATTAATCTGAAAATCTGAGTATGTTCTGACGTCGTTAGCTCCGCAGCCGAGGAATGTGAAGAAATGCGGGTCCTTATTATCAGTTAAAATAAAAGACGCTCAGCTATTTAGATAATTTTTTGTTTGATTGACATTAGTGCGACTAATGACGTTTTTTTAAGTACAGTTTGTGTGTGTTTGTGTTAATTGTGAGAGTTAATTCCGTAATAAAGTGCTCGTTTCAACCCGTCGTCTACCACCCTGGGATCCCAGGGCAGATAACAAAAGAATGGCATTGTATTTTTTTCGCCGGGAGAGGACGACGGCTTTAGTGCGTATTTCTATCTACGCGAACCCCACGCTCGTAACAGTACTGTTGGGACCTAATGTCATAAATTCTAATTTTATTTTTTGCCTTTTACATAAGGAAATATCGTTTCAAACATTAGTACAAAGTACTTACAAATCGACTATTTTCGAGCTAAAAACTGTTTTCCGTTTAAATTCTACTACACTACAAAAAAATCAAGTAAAAAACCGGCCAAGTGCGTGTCGGATCACGCACAACGAAGGGTTCCGTATAGACACCTACTAGTCCACATAAAAAAAAAAACCTTTATAATACCTTGAATTAAAAAAAGTCGTATCTTCATAGGGAAGTCACGGCACTTACGTTTGGAAAAGACAGTTTTTCAATGATAACTTAGAAACCGTTAACCCCATCTTGTTCAAACCAAAAATCGTTGAAAGTATTTATAAATGTACACCAACTCTGTTTTTTTCAGAATTTTTTATCTTCATAGTTTGGAAATTAGAGGGGCGGGGGGGGGGGGGGGGGCACATTTTATACAACTTTCAGAGCGAATATCTCACCAACGGTTCACTTAAATGGAAAACTTTTTTAGTAACTTCTATATCATTTTAAAAGGCCTATCCAAAACTACCCCTCACAACTAATTGCATTGAAAAAAAATCACCCCCCCGGTTACATGTATGGGGTGCCCCCCCAAAAATATTTTTTTTAATAATTTTTTCAACACATTTATGTAGCGTTTCATAGAATACATCTTCCTAGCCTTCCTACCAAATTTCATAATTGTAGTACTTATAGTATCCAAGTAAGCCGGCTGTGACATACGGACAGACAGACAGACAGACATGACGAAACTATAAGGGTTCCGTTTTAGCCATTCTGGCTACGGAACCCTAAAAAGGGGCAATGTTACTACTATCTGAAACTGTAATAGAATCATCATATCCTTTAATCGGTTCATTGGTATTATCAATACTTTTGTGATAATTTGAAATCAAAATATTTTACAACTCCTAAGGCCTTTAAGAGGAGGGGTAGGGCAAGCTCTCTCCATACAAACTTTGTGCAGGATTTACTTCGTTTGTGTTTGCATTAAAGTTATGATTTTTGGTCAGTATGCTTATTTTTCTGATAGCTATTTCGTGATGTATTTTTTTTTTTTTGAATATTTTTGAAATATTTGAAAATTTTCACGTCACGATCTTCGCATATCTAATATTTACAACCAAAAAAAATATTATATTTGTTAGTGCCAAAACCGACGAATAAAACGTGCACAAAGTTTGTATGGGGAAGGCCTTGCCCTACCCTGCGCCTTAAAGCGCGCTATCCGCTGTGGGGGCTGTGGGGGCCGCATTACCCGCCAATCTGCGGTGTAACACTGGTAACCATCTTGTTTATTAAAGCCCTGTAATGGCGATGTTTTGGCGCCGCAAATTGGCCCTGATTACACGCCCGGCGTTTTACAATTTGTTTATTACACGCTTTTGTTCAAGTTATGTTTGTTTATAGACAGTTAAAATGATCACTAAACAAATAGGTAACACTTACGCAATTTATTCATAGTAAATCCGGATTCATATTCACCATCTCTTTTCCGAAATTATTTTTCTGTTAGCTATTTCGTGATGTAATTTTTTTCCATTAATTTTTTTTTTTTCCATTTTTTTTTAATATTTGAAAATTTCCACATCTCTTTCTTCGCATATCTAATATTTACATCCAAAAAAAACATAAAGATCTGTCGGCGCGCCTAATAGAAACCACTGGTGACCAGAAGGCTGGCCAATATTTCGCGCAAAGAATAAGTATTACCATTCAGCGTGGTAATGCGGCCAGCCTTCTGGGCACCCTACCCGCTGACGGCGACTTGGGTCAAAAATTTTATCTTTTTATTTTTATTATATACCCCTAGTTTAAGTTTTTATTTGATTGTTTGTTTTTCTATTTATAAGACGTTGTACATATTGAATAAAAAAACATTACATTCGTTAGTGCCAAAACATACGAATAAAACGTGCACAGAGTTTGTATGGAGAATGCCTACCCTGCGCCTTAAGTGACAATACTTAATCTGCCCCAGAACTTCAGAACCAGACCTGAATAATTTATTAGAGGTAGGCTTGGAATATATATATGGTTGTTTTTACTACATATCCTGCTGCTCTTATGGGTGGTATGTTCCCCAGGTGACAAGCCCCTTTTTATCCTTAAATATAATAAATAAATGTAAGAAAATGTATACATAGTTTTGAGTTACGTTTGTTTGTATCCTTAATCTTTCAGAGTGTTCCGAACATCGTTATTGAACTAGATAATATAATTTATTTCGGCATAACTAATAATACATAAACAAACATTATAAACAAAGATTGGGTATAAGAGTAAATTAAACTAAACTAAATTAAAACTAGACTAGCTAACTTAAACTAAATATGCTAAAAAAGGGAATCAAAATTAGGCCCCCTTGGAATGGTTCCCATCACGCAGGCAGCATTCCCGCGCTGGATTGCGATGTCAATTCTTTGCGCGAGAAAGCTGCCCGCGCGAGGGTCGCCCGTCGCCTCCTTCAGCCGCTTGCTGAGCTCCTTGTGGAGCCCCCGTGCGCCCCTGCCCCATGGGCCTAATGTCTCGACGCCAAATGCGACAAAGTCATATTGGGCGCCGAGGCAGTTGTATTTGCTAGCCTTTGCGCGGCAGCGGCAGACACCCGGGAGAATTCTCCCGGGTGTTTGCCGCTGCCCCGGCACGCTTGCTGGTCGATGAGAGGTAGGACGCAGCCAGCGTATGGGCGCAAGTTGCGTCCCACACTAGCGCACGACCCCTCTTCCAAGGGATCAACGACATCCCATCAGGGCGCTTACTATCGCTCCGCACAATCTGGGGCTCCAGAGCGGCGGGAACGTTGGCACTGACAAGCGCCCTTCTGATGATGTCGTTGATAGCGGCATGGCGGGACAGACGGCCGGCGCCCGAGGAGCAGGCAAGCCCGTGGTGGCCGAAGCGGTCTACGGGAGCCCCGCATGAGGGACAGCTGTGGTCCACACAAACCTCAACCCCGAGCCGGAGACCGACGGCTACACGGAGTGTGGATGGATCTATAAAAGTGCCAATATTAAACTTGTAAAGGCAGTACTTTTATCTCACGAGCGCGGGTTTTCCTTTGTTGTAGGTATAGTTGTGACACATACGAACACACACAACGTGGACTCATAGCTGCTACGCTGACGAACATAGATAATGTGCATGTATATAGCTGAACTCACAACCATGGCACAGAATAAGTAATAGTACTACGTACGGAAGTTGCACTGTTAACAAATCGCCAACTTACAAACCCAATTAATAATAGGTAAATAACAAATATTGACCACACCAAGCGAATGACGAGACGACGCGACCGTCCGGTAGCAATTCGCCACTGAATGTACTTGCAGCGGCCCGGGGATGTACTTGCAGCGGCCCGGGGATGTACTTGCAGCGGCGCGGCGAACTGGCGGAGTGAAAGCCGCCTGACCATGGCTCACCCGCGCTCGTGAGATAAGACTACTATAAGTACAAGTACAGATGTGCAAGTTGCGGAAAGTTTCCAAAAAGTTGGAAAAGTTCTCGGAAATTTCTTGAGAATTTCATAGAAATATAAGTAGCTCTAGTATAAGTTTTTTCGAAACATTAACTAATTCGAACGCGTTTGCGTTTTGTCGCAAAATGTATGAAAGTGGTATGAAAACGTGAACAGCGCCTCTGGTGGTCACTAGTGGAAACTAAAACAGCGAGTATAACATTTGTTGCTAACCGATGAACGCGCGTATTTCAAACTCGGTGAGAGCGTTTTCATACATTTTGAGACAAAACGCAAACGCGTTCGAATTAGTTAATGTTTCGAAAAAACTTATACTAGCGCTAAAGATATTTTTTCCATTTTACATTTCGGAAAGTTTCAAACCCCATGCAAAAATGTGAAAAATTTCAGAAACTTACCCATGTGGAAAAATTCGCAATTTTGGAAAGTTTCTGACGGCACATCAGTAAGTAGGTACAAGTACGTACACTTACATGTGTGCATTCCAGTGGCGTCCCCGAATCGGTCTCAATTGCGCTCCAAAAGGGAGGTGGGAGGCTCTGAATAGATTAGTTAAGTGATAATGCCGATAATCATCCTAATACATGGTTAGACTTGATCAAAGCTATTAGCGTTGTTGCAAAACCGCCCTTACATCATTGGCTTAGGGTGTAGGGTAATACCGCCCTTAACTTGGTATAAGGTGTAGCATTAAATGGGGGTCTGATTTCGATGTTTTGTCTAATGCCATGTGGGAGTTATTTGTCGTGTCACAAACCGGTCAAGTGTGAGTCGGAGCAGCGTTTGTAACACCGCGTGAGTGTTTGCCGCATGAAACTAAATTTTAGTAATTAATACTTAAGTTTAGCCGGCATTACTAGCAAAATCTATGTTTTACACCACCGTACTTATCTGTATATAACTTTTATCCCTACAATTTTTTAGTTATCCATACAAAACCAATTTGTAGTTATTACAATAATAGTATATAACTTACCAAGGGCGGTAAAACAAAGACCCCAGGGTGCAGGTATTTGACGCCCGAGCCGAAGGCAAGGGCTATAAATATGCGATCTGCAGTTTTCTTTATTACCGCCCGTGGTAAGTACAACATTTTATTTCACCCCCTGGCCTGGAACGTGCGGTAATTGCCACTTTATGGCCAGGTGTGACATAAACTGTAATATTAAAATAACGAGGATCCGGATTACGTTGGGTGTGGGTGGTAAAAATGTGACATTGCTATCCTTTTCTAACTCATTGTACAGCTCATTCAAGCTCGAGATTGTGCTGAATGGTGTATACGTGAAAATATTTCAGGTTTTTCTCAGAATGTTCTAGAACATTCCTAATAAAATATATATATATAATATTGTTACACAGGTGACGTAGAAACATAATTCGACATTTTAGAATATGGGTAAATTTTAAATTTTCCGTGGCGTTCGAGATCGTTCTAGAACATTCTCGAAAGGTGACAGCTCCGGACAGACTTTCTAGACTATTCCCGAAGTTTCTAGAAACTTCGATCGCGAACATTCTAGTTCGGTACCAAAGTACCCACTTACTCGGTGGTTATAAAACTAGAAATTTCGATACTGTTTTCAAGTTTTGCAAATTTCTCCCTCTGAAGGGGTCATAAGGGGGTTGAAAGTTTGTATGGGGAGCGAGTTACTTAAAACTTCTTTTATAAACCTAGCATTAAATAACAAGAAAACTAATTTAAGCGTTTTTGAAAATGTACCCTCTGAAGGGATGAAAAGGGGGTTGAAAGTTTGTACCGGCAACATGATTTTTTTAACCTACTAAGTCCCTGTCGGATATTTGTGATTTTGAATTTGGAACCTACATTTATTTTGTTAGTGCGTGAAAATCGTTTTAAATTTGTACTAGTACAAGGTGGGTAGACTGTTAGTCAAAATTATAAGAAGTGTAATTTCAGAGTTTTGTAAATTCAACCCTTAATACGTTGAGAAACGTGGTTGAATGTTTGTAAGGAAAACGGGTAATATAACATTCGATCGAAGTGAGGGATTAGAGGAATGTCGCTTATAGCAATTTAAAGTACAGTAGGTAAGTAGATCAAACAATTTTAAAACCTCACCAACTAGTATTTTTTATATTTTTAAGTCCTAAGTTTTATAAAAGACCTATCCAGGTTGTGAGCAGCTCGCACTCGACATCATACTGCCTCACTTCAGCTATCTGTAGTGTGATGACCTCCAGGTCATTAGGGCACGTGTTTGGATCGAACGCCACCGTCTCATCGTAATAGTCCAGCGGATCAAACTGGTACTCCGTGTCTCTCCTCCCCTTTTTGTTGTTTCCCTTGTCTAGCTTCATATCGACTTCTTCTACGGTCTCTAATGGCGTCTTTGTAGCTGTTTTGTTATCACCTTTCTCGGTCGTTATTGTGTTCGTTGTTTTAGTACTTTCTTCTTTGACACAAGCGGCTATTTTGGCTTCTTCGTCCTTTAAATCCGAAGGTTCGGAGTATTTCAAAGTCTTTCTTACGGCTTCTACCTTCTCTGGGTTAGCGGTGGCTAAGCAGTCTTCAGTATCCTCTTCGTTATGGTTGGCTTTTAATTTTGTTATTTTAAAGTCTTTAATGTCAAATTTCGATGAAGGTATTTTAGTAGACGCCTTTGTTGTATGATCCTTAGTTTTATCCAAGTTTAGACCAATTTTTTGATTTTCTGCCTCTGTATTCCTGATGGATTTTGCATCATTTGAAGATGTAGGAGGCTCTTTTTGAGTAGTGACCTCGGTTCCATTGACTTTAGTGAGTATATATAAAACCAAACACAATTTAGATATAAAAATGTTCATTTTCAATGTATATAGTAGGTATACTGACGCGTGTATGGAGTGTGGCTGAGGTTGATAATGCATTAATCAAGTTCGCGAATGTTTGTGTCACGCTCGGTTGTGTTTTTATTAATCTAGAATACACTCGCCATCAGATATATCAGAGCGAACAACGTACTCACAAATATCTGAACAGAACACCGTTGTATAAGTATTAGAGTGCATACCGCATAGCTTTTTTTAGGGTTACGTACCTGAAGGGTTAAAACGGAACCCTATTGCTGTTTCTCATGCGTCCGCCCGTCAGTCTATCCGTCCTGTCACACAGGTTTACAGCCAAACGGTAGGAGCTACAGTCTTAAAATTTTCACAGTATAAGCATCTTGGTGGCCCAAAGCCATACAAATAGTCCAAACTTATTTTTAAATGTTTTAAGGGGGGGGGGGGGGATATAACTAAGTAAAGGGGCGTTAAAACAAAGCAACTTTATTTTGCGGTTGGGTCGGAACCCTAATGTCAAATTTTAATGTTACATGATTTTTCACAGATAAAAGGTTGGCATCGCGCACGTTACTCTTTTGGAGTTGCGAGCGTCTATAGGCTGCGGTATCCGCTTACCATCAGGTGGACCGTACGCTTGTTTGCCACCGTCGTTGTATAAAAAAAATGTGCGAAGTCTAAAGGATGATTCACGCTAGACCGTTCCGAGTCCGGGCCGGCCCGTTTTCTAGTACAAGAAATCGACGGCCGTCGCCCGTCGCGCGTATGGCGACTTCCTGACTTGGCGGGGCGGGATCGATATGTGACATTTTCTTCTTTGACGTAAACTTACTGACGTCGCAAAGATTCTCACTTGACATGATACTGTCAGTATTACGTTTGCGCAGTAGTAATATCATGCGCAGAAACGGAGCAGTACCGCCTTCGCATCGTCCCGCTACCGCGCATCCCGCGCCAGTCAGGAAGCACTCATTTAAATGTAGGGGCGTAGTAAAAATGGTATCGCGTCGACTGACAGCTGACACTGACATTTGACACTTTTCCCATATCGTACTGCCTCCGCACCGACAAATCAGGAAGTCGCCTTAATCTACTATCGAACCAACTGTATCGTGACCCACCGTGGAACCTTGTCACAGAAAGTGCCATAATGATTTTCCTTATCAGGCAGTACGATGTCACTATGACATTTTCTGTGACAAAGTTCCACGGTGGGTCACGATTCAGTTTGTTCGATAGTACTACAGAACGCGCCGGCCCGGACACATAACGGTCTAGCGTGGACCATCCTTAACTCGCACTTGGCCGGTAAGGCAGTTTCTGAGCATTAATTATAAAACCGTCAGGTTCACCATGTTGACAGCACTTGACCTTACATTTTTGTACGAATTATAAATTAGCTTAAGTTAATATATACTATAATGTAATTTTCACACCACCTGCTCGACACAGCCAACTTAATATATCATGCAAACCTTACCGAAAGCAAATCATTATAACCCTTGGCTTTAGCCGGATAGTAATATTGTATTAAATTCCATTATAACCCGCCGGGTAATAATATGATTTCGCTTTTCATAGTTCTTATTGGTATGTGCTTAAAGTCTAATTTCGTGAAGTCCGCACGGCGGCGGGGAGGCGGCACAGCGGCGTTCCAAACAAAACACTGCGCCGCCCAGAGGACGGAGATGCCGCTCCGAACAAATTTGAAAATCGAACGTATTCGTACTGGCCTCCATAAGCTGAATGGAATAAATTTTGAAAATAAAAACAAAACACGCGAATGTAACAAGACGCTGCAGTATACTGCAGCGTACAGATAGTGAGGCAGTTTCACGTGATAATGTGGACACGCTGGACAAAAGCACCAAATTTTTACCAGGGTCTAGTTAGGTCCATAGCTTTATGTTTTTGATAGGAACCAGCTCCTCCGTCGGCCATCTTTAATTTTATAGGGGTGGAAAGTTTGTATGGGAAAAAAATGTTCTTAAGATAGAAACTTGGAAATTCGCTAATAGACTAAACAATCAAATGGAAGAAAACTAATTTCAGCGTTTATCAAAATTTGTGAAAAAGGGGATGAAAATTTGTACAACTAACTTTTTTTTTCTAAGCTAGAAACTTGAAACTTTGTTTATAGACTAATGATTCAATTATAAGAAAACTACTTACAGCGTTTTTCAAAATTCACCCTCTGAAGGTGTGAAAAGGGTGTTGAAAGTTTGTTAGGGAAGAATTTTTTTTAAACGAGGAAGAGGGTGAATTTATGAAAACGCTGAAATTGGTTTTCTTATACTTTACTGTTAGGTATTTTTAAAACACGAAAAGAAGTTTCAAATTTCTTCTTTAGAAAAAAATTTGATCCCTAAATTAACTTTCAACACCCTTTTAACCCCTTAGAAGGGCGAATTTTGAAAAACGCTGAAAGTAGTTTTATTATAATTGAATGATTAGTCTATAAACAAAGTTTAAAGTTTCTAGCTCAGAAAAAAAATGTTGCTTGTACAAACTTTCATCCCCTTTTTCACCCCTTTAAAGGGCAAATTTTGATAAACGCTGAAATTACTTTTCTTCCGTTTAAATGCTTAGTCTATTAGCGAATTTCCAAGTTTTTTTCTTAAGAATATTTTTTTTCTCCATACACACTTTCCACCTCTAACCTAACCTAACCTGGTAAAAAATTGGTGCTTTTGTCCAGCGTGTCCACATTTACGACCATTTGTTCTAGCAATCTGCCACACTAAGAGTAAAATTTCAGATTATATAAAAATCCATTGGTACTGTTAATGTTATAAGTGCGAAAGTGTGTCTGTCTGTTATCTTTTCACGCTAAAACCGCTGGACCGATTCAGATACGAGCGATTCAGATACTTATGATAAGAGCATATGTAATCCCAACTATGTGTAACCATTATGTGCAATAAAGTATTGAGTATTGAGATGAAATGTAGAATGGAAGTAGTGAGTCCCGGGGAAGGGCAGAATACTTTTTTATCTCGGAAATCATCCCTTAAGTAGGTTTGTATGGAAGAGCGATTACTTGGTAAGAAATTGAAATTAAATTCTAGCAATTAAATTCTAACGCGATGAACGAGTTCTACGCGGACAAAGTCACGGGCAAAAACTAGAAGATAGAATTCTAATAAAATGAGTGACGAACGTGATTGGGCTTTGAATAAATAATTTGATTCTGTCTCTAGAAGCCTTGGTTTTCTTATTGTCTCGCTAGAGGTGTGAAAAGTAGAGTATACTCCTCGTGGATAAAACTGTTTTTGTCTTGGGCGCTTAAATCCCTCACTATACACTCAGAATTCAGTCCCCTCGCTTCGCTCGGGTAACTCATTACTCCCTCGCTCCGCTCAGGAGTAAAATCTGGAGTCCTTCGTTACGTTCAGGATTCAATATCGCGCCCGTGACATAAAACAGTGCTTTATACCCTTGGTGTATAATCTACTATTATATTATGAAATAAAGAAATCTAATCTAGATGACAAGCGCCCTCTATATATTATGCTATCAAACAATGATCATAAACTAGCGAAGCATATGAAGTGGAACAACAACTGAAGCCTGAACTCGCGTAATACGGAAAAGTGCCGGCAGGTGGCGCTGTGCGGTAAAGCAGGGCCGTCGCGGACAAGCGGGAGATTTGTTTTCAAACAAGTTCGCTAGACGGCGTTTTATGTACAAAGAAAATTCGCAGCAATAAATTAGCAGCACTTTAAAGTGTATCGGATACTAGTGGGAATAAAGGGGATAAAGGGGGGGAAGGGGAATGGGAATCTATGTACTAAATACTGAAGCAGCAAAGGGATGCTCGGTTGGGAAAATTGTTTTGTCGCTGGTTCACTAAACCTAGCCTAGATGAAAAGAGTCCAGTAAGAATCTCAGCTAGGCCCGACCTGGGACTGTCTTTATCCGGTATGCGATGGTAGAGGGACGAATAGGGACTAAATTGCGCGGTGGACGTCCCCGAGGCTAAGCCAAGCAACGGTACGCGTGCCGTAGCGCGTAGCATAATTTTTCCGTTTAGTACTGGAAATCGGTTGTAGAGGCACGACTCAATGCTCGAGAACACGATAACGCGTTGTCACGTCGTAGGCAGCTTTCGCTACAAATGAGAAAAACTATGTTATCGGCTACGTCGTAGCGCGTAGCACTGGTCGCCAAGGATCGTGTTCACGCCGTTTTTTTTTTTTAAACAAAATCGTAAGTGTATTTACCGATTCTCGCGTTGAATCGGCTGTAGGTGTTATATATTATGATTTGTGCCTTTTCTTTATATGACTAACTAACCTTATAAAAAAGTTAGGAACCGGACTATTGAAGCAAGCCTGCGATGTTTTTTTTTAATCTAATCTTAAACTTAGAATTTAACCTTCCAATACGTGGCGAGTAACGTTCACGTTGCGGGTTATTTTCGAGAAAAAAAATATTAGCGCTTGAAAGCGACAAGTTTTTTCGGAAAAACACAAACGAACACGATTGCGTTTAGTCTTAATTATATGGCCGAAATTGGTTACTATACCACCTAAGGCCACCAGTACCCTTACCATGAGTTTGCAATGTTTGCATTACCGTAATCGCTAGCGACTGCGTAAAAGATTTAGTATGGACAAAAGTACAGCGCCTCTGGTGGTTACGCAATAGAACTAGGAATCGCCATACTAAATCGTTTACGCAGTCGCTAGCGAATACGGTAATGCAAAGTGCAAACTCATGGTATGGGTACAGAGGCGTTGCCTTACGAAATATGACTAAACGCAAACACACGTTATTTTGTGTTTCGTTTCGGAAAAACTTAAATTATACTAGAGCTACGGCTAGTTATGAGGCCGACTGACCGAAAACAGGTTGAGCTAAATACCTTGATTTCCGCCGGGTAGGGCTTCTAAGCCGGATCGGGCACACTTACAAGATTGCGCTGTAATCGCCTGAGTAGTCATGTATTCCTGGTACCTGCGGCGAGGCGACGACTGTTGCATAACGTTTACGCGCCGCGCGGCGCGTCGCGCGACGCGTTGAGCGCGTCCAAATCGTACGGAGGATTTCTGTGGTGTCATGTGTAATTTTCTACACTATACAAGTCTCACATTTTCACGTTTCCAAAGGTTCCAAAATAGTAATGTTGATGGATGATATACTTTTGATACATAAATATAACTGTGACCGTGCACTTAATTACAAACTTGAATGTACTAGTTAGTTTTATCTAGATATATAAATACCATACATATAAATTACTTTAATATAAATTAAAATACAATAATAATAAAATAACAATAAATTAACTTAAGATAAACCTAATCGAAATTACATATTATAATACTTTTTATCCGGGAAATCATTTAAAAAGGTGATGAATTTTGGGGTGGAAGTTCACATTCACCAATGAATCACCGGCTTACACCTCTATTTATCCCAGTTGCATTCTAGAGTCCGGGGTTCGCTATCAGTCTAATCATTCATGAGATAATAGTTTTTAGCTAATGAGAATCCTAGGCCTTGTATCTTAGGGTTGGTGACACTATCAGTCCAGTGGATGATTTCATGTTTGATTTTCAGATTTTAGGAAATTTACAATACAGCGTGCATGGAACTACGAACTTTGTCGCAACAAAGGTAACGTACTACGATACTGGAAGCAAAATCTCACAAAAAAGCGAATGAACTCAACTAAGACCTCACAAAAGCGAAGCAATTTCGAGAATAAAACTGACAGCCACGGGCGATAATCAGTTCAGTAACAGTCTCACAACCACACAGTTCTAACTCGAAACAAAATGCATCGCGACCTTCAACTCAATGCCGTGCTATTTAAGTTCAAATTGGATTGGGGTGGTGTCGAAGATTACGGCAGGATTGGTACAACTGCTGGCTCCCACGCTGCTGGGCTCTTTAATTTCCTTTTGCCCTGGTACTTCTTCGTAATAGCAACACGTGGCTACTGCAATGCTGCAAAATTTTGCACATGAAAAATGTTGAATTCTTATTTCTGTGAAATCTGTGGCGAAATTGAAATGCTTCTTAAAACAGTTTCAGAATGCTCGTCACTTTTCGGACGTAAATGTCATTAAAATAAAGTCGAAAATTGGTAAACCTATTTATTCCTCTCAAAAGCATCTAAATACAGGTAGTTCGCCTTGTACTTGAATGCATCTTACATTTACATATTAGTACACATAGTAGTTAGGTACTTACTGATAATGTGGGTAAATAAAGTAATGTATGAAACTGTGCATAATTAGCCCATAAAACCCCAGTGAACTCGTGTTTTAAGGAATCTCATTTATGAAACAATAGTATGGGGTAATGAGTCACGTCGGGTCAGCGTTGGTATTATTACTTTATACTACACTGGTCCTGTGGGTCGCCCCAAGTATCGCTGGAACGCTGGAAGGATGTGGTGGAGCTGATGTAAGCTGGTGCGAAATTGCGCAGGATCGAGAAAACTGGCGTGCTACTGGTTTCGGAGGCCAAGACACATAATTTTCGTGCGGTCGTCGTTCCAGCTTTGTTGCAACTGGTTGCTAATAAGCGTACTGTTCGCCTGATGATATTTAAACAGTTATAACCTTAGTATGGGCGCCTTCTACTCCAAAGGAAATGGATCCGCGTTGTTTGCGGGCCTTTCAGCATATTAGTAGAGAGGCCAATTTGAAAAAAGTCGTCAAATAACGAAGTTCGTTTGTACGAGCAGTCGCCTACCGACGACTGGTATCGTTAGATTCAGTGACGTCTCCCGAGTATGAAACTCGATGTCGTCACTCTCTAAAGTGGTGGAGGGGGTAACTATGACGTCACAAAGATGGCGGTTGGTGGTATCAAGTTTTATCGATTATCTCTTTAACTATTCAACGTATTGCAACAAATGAGGTGTCAAATTAAAGCTCTTTAAATTGCTAATAATTCGTTTTTAGGAATAAAATGTGTAAGTCTAATAATTAAAAAGTTTTTTCAAAAAAATCGTACTTTTGAAAAAGTCATTTTTTTTAATTGCAAAAAACTCGATGAAAGAGGCCATTTCTTTAAAAAATACCTCATATAATTGAAAATGCTAAATTCATCGTCTACACAATGCTTTTTGAATTATTAGAATCGGTTCATAAATGAGTACGCCAGGGACATTTCGCCACGGGCGGGGCCAACGTCGCGGCGCGCGCGCGTTTGCTGACGAACGCGACTGTGAAGACATTCTTAAGTGTAGCTCAACAACTACTTAACCGATTTAGGCAAATGAGGTATCATATGATGTTCTTTATATTGCCATTAATTTATTTCAAGTAATGAAATGTGTAAGTCAAACAATTAAAAAGTTTTTCCAAAAATATAGTATTTTTGAAAAAGTAATTTTTATTTTAACTTCAAAAAACTCGATGAAAGACGCCATTTCTTTAAAAAATATTTCATATGTTTGAAAATGCTACATTCATCCTCTATATAATGCTTTTTGAAATATTAGAATCGGTTCATAAATGAGTACGCCAGGGACATTTCGCCACGGGTGGGGCGAACGTCGCGGCGCACGCGTGTTTGCTGACGAACGCGACTGAGTAGGCTTTCTTAAGTGCAGCTCAACAACTACCCAACCGATTTAGACAAATGAGGTGCCATATGAAAGGTATTTTATTACTTAATAAAAATTTTTTAGCAAGAACACTTGCTCAGAGATTTAAAAAAAAAAATGAAAAAAAAAATGATTTCGCCTTATGTTAGACAACAAAATCATCATCATCATCACATCAGCCGCAAGACGTCCACTGTTGGACATAGGCCTCCCCCAAAAAGTGCCACAATGACCGGTCCTGCGCAACCCGCATCCAGCGGACTCCCGCGACCTTTACCAGGTCATCAGTCCACCTTGTGGGGGGTCTACCCACGCTGCGCCTTCCGGTCCGTGGTCGCCACTCGAGAACCTTTCACCCCCAACGGCCATCGGTTCTACGCGCAATGTGCCCCGCCCACTGCCACTTAAGTTTAGCGATTCGAAAGACTATATCGGTTACTTTGGTTCTTCTACGGATGGCGTCATTTCTGATGCGATCACGCAGTGAAACTCCGAGCATAGCCCTCTCCATTGCCCTCTGCTGAGTGGCTTTGACCCTATGGTGAGCGACCACGTTTCCGTGCCATATGTCATTACTGGCAACACGCACGTCAAAGACTCTCGTCTTGAGACACTGCGGAATATTGGACGAAAAGATATGCCGTAGCTTCCCGAACGCTGCCCAGCCGAGTCGGATTCGACGATTAACCGCTTTCTCAAAGTTGGACCTACCTAACTGGACAGTCTGTCCTAGCTATACATAATCGTCTACAACTTCGAGCGTAAAGCGTCCGATTGTAACAGGAGTTGGTGCTACATGGGCATTTGACATGATCTTCGTCTTATCCATGTTCATCCTTAGACTAACTCGCTCGGAGGCTGTACTGAGGTCATCGAGCATTGTACTTAAATCCTCCATGGTTTCAGCCAAGACTACTATGTCGTTAGCAAACCGAAAGTGAGTGATGTACTCTCCGTTTATGTTGATGCCTAGCCTTCTCCAGTCCAGATTCTAAAAAAACATCCTCCAGTGCAGCGGAGAACATTTTAGGAAAAATATCTCCTTGCCTGACTCCCCGCTGCAGCGGAATGGGTTTCGAGTTCCAGTCCTAGAGTCGGACTAACATAGTGGCGTTTTCGATATAGCGGTAGTCTACTTGGCACCTCTGTAGAGATTGTAAGTACTGCCCAGGTTTTGATCGAATCGAAGGCTTTCTCATAGTCCACAAAAGCTTAACAGTGGGGCAGGTTGTATTCTTTAGTCTTCTGTATACAGACCACCACTTCTGTATACAGAGTAACATAGACCACATCCATACGCTTCGTCAGGTTATAGCCTGCCGGACTTCAACGCGAAACTGGGCAAGAGAGAGGTGAAGAGCTGAGAGTTGGGGGAATTTGGAGTTGGAAGTCGGAAACACCGGGGCCAACTACTGGCTGGTTTCTTGGAGAAGGAGGGACTCTATACAATCTCTTCATGATTAATTCCTTCTTTAAGAAACGTGAGCATAGAAAGCTTTACGACTATTAAGCAGCGTTTGTCGGGATCGAAGGTGTTAGCACACTACGACCAGGATAAGCCTTTGGTTTTGACGTGTGACGCGAGCTCGCGGGGGGTGGCTGGTGTGCTCACACAGCCTGGTGTACGGGGCGAGCGTCCCATTGCGTACGCCTCCCGCTCACTTAGCGATGCAGAAAAGAACTATTCGCAAATAGATCGGGAAGCCTTGGCGATCATTTTCTGTTTAAAGAAATTCCACCAGTATTTATACGGCAGGCACTTCACCCTCAGGACCGATCATAAGCCGTTAGTGAGTTTGTTTGGTCCGAAGACTGGTATTCCTGCTATGGCTGCAAGCCGCATGCAAAGGTGGGCCCTCATTTTGTCAGCATTCACATATGATATTGAGTACATCAACACCAAAGCGAATGTGGCGGACGGGTTGTCTAGGTTACCGATGCCGAATGATACTGGACTTGAGCATACTATTCCGGAGCATACATATTTGCATTACGTTCAAGATGCTTTAGCTTTAGATAGTGAGGTCATCAAACGTGAAACGGTGAGGGATCCGGTATTGGGAAGGATCTTGAGTTACGTTTGTGATGGATGGCCTGAGGTGAATGATGTGAGGAATTTACAACCCTTCTTTACTAGAAAGAGTGAGTTGTATTCTGAACAGGGTTGTATCATGTGGGGTCATAGGGTCGTAATTCCCCAATCTTGCAGGCGCGCTGTGTTAGAGATGTTACATGAACCTCACATGGGCATTGTTAAAACTAAGGCAATGGCCAGAAGTTATGTTTGGTGGCCTGGTATGGATGAGGAAATTGAAGCTAAGTGTAAGGCCTGTGAGGTTTGTGCGGTCGAGCAGGATGCACCTAGGGGTCATACGCCTTGCCCGTGGCCTTACCCTAGCACTTCATGGACACGAGTCCATGTCGATTTCATGGGTCCGGTGCACGGTAAACTTTATTAGTCCAGTTCCATAGTCCCGACGGTGCAACTAAAAACGAGATTGACTTCATCATGTCGACGAAGAAGCATATATTCAATGATGTCTCTGTGATCAATACGGTTAAAATAAAACCGGAAGTGATCGCCGTCTGGTAAGAGGCACATTGAATATATGTGTTAAGCTAGAGCGCTCTCGTCTGATGAAGTCCACGCTCCGACCATCAGCAGCCCAAATCCAAAACCCCGAGAGCTTTCAGCTAGAACTCCCGAACCGTCTCGATTGCCTATGTGGCGATGTGGATGAATTCAATGACGGGTTTGTGCCACAGGGTGTAAATTTTTTAAAGCCCACCGGGCCAACTGAACCAATAGGCCGTCTAACTCCACTCAAAGGCTCTTCGAGTAAAGGAGTAGGATGGTTCTACAGTCTTCAGTCGATGCGACATTATATCGGCAGCACAATAGATAGATCTCCAAATCCCTGACCCGTGATCTGCGCCAATTCAATACAAAACGTATTGAAGAGGCCATCGAGCGGGATAAGGGCTCAAAAGTTTTCGCAAGAGATCTGTCTATTGGGCAGAGCCAGCTCGCCAAATTAAAAACTGAGGATGGTAGAATTGTCTCATCCAGACCTGAGCTTCTGAGCGAGATAGAGCGCTTCTATGGACAGCTATACACGTCAACTAGCAGACCCCGAAGTTGTTCTAGTGGAAGATCCTAGAGCTAGACTAACCCTGCACTATACCGATGACATTTCGGACATCAGCCTGTAAGAGATTAGAATGGCTCTTAAACAGCTCAAAAACAACAGGGCACCCGGTGAAGACGGAATTACAGCCGAACTCCTGAAGGAGGGTGGAAAACCGGTCTTTACAGCCCTTCAGAAGTTGTCCGACTCTGTCTTACTGGAAGGGGGGACGCCAAAGGCATGGAACACAGGCGTGGTGGTGCTGTTAAGAACTATCGATCCATCACGCTTTTGAGCCATGTCTACAAGCTGTTTTCAAGAGTCATTATGAACCGTCTGGCAGCACGCTAGATGACTTCCAGCCTGCCGAACAAGCCGGTTTCCGAAGAGGCTTTAGTACCATAGACCACATCCATACGCTTCGTCAGGTTATAACCTGACGAAACGTATGGATGTGGTCTATGTTACTCTGTATACAGAAGACTGAAGAGTACCCTGCCCCTTTGTTTAGCGTTTGTGGACTATGAGAAAGCCTCCGATTCGATCGAAACCTGGGCGGTACTACAATCTCTACAGCGATGCCAAGTAGACTACCGCTATATCGAAGTAAGTAAGTAAGTAAGTATGTCAGTCCATTCCGCTGCAGCGGGGAGTCAGCAGGCAAGGAGATATTTTGCCTAAACTGTTCTCCGCTGCACTGAAGGATGTTTTCTAGAATCTGGACTGGAGAAGGCTAGGCAACAAAATAAACGGCGAGTACATCACTCACTTTCGGTTTGCTGACGACAACTATGTCGTCAGACTACTAAGTCTTGGCTAAAACCATGGAGGATTTAAGTACAATGCTCAATGACCTCATTAAAGCCTCCGATCGAGTTGGTCTAAGGATGAACATGGATAAGACGAAGCTCATGTCAAATGCCCATGTAGCACCAACTCCTGTTACAATCGGACGCTTTACGCTCGAAGTTGTAGACGATTACGAGTATGTATACGTAGGACAGACTGTCCAGTTAGGTAGGTCCAACTTTGAGAAAGAGGTTAATCGTCGAATCCGACTCGGCAAGACAGCGTTCGGGAAGCTACGGCATATCTTTTCGTCCAATATTCCGCAGTGTCTCAAGACGAGAGTCTTTGACCAGTGGGTGATGCCAGTGATGACATATGAGTCAATTTCACCAAACGGGCATTTTTGTCAAATTCCCATGGAATTTTGAAATACCAATAATATATAGAAAATTTTATGCTGATAATTTGAGAAAAAAATTGATAAATACAAATTTTCTTACGGGGTACTTATACATATAAAATTACGGAAGTTATTGCAATTTGAAAATTTGACCAGGGCACGGGAATTTATCTGTCCATGGTAATTTCCTTTTCTTAGAAAAAATTGTATTAAAATTATTATTTACCATCTAATTTATCAAGAATTATAAAATTCAATTGTATCGAAGTTATTTAGCCTAATTTTACCAATCATGGGTTCAAGTTTCAGCCGAGGAAATTTATATTAACCAAAAATCTATATTTTAAGTTAAATTTCTCTTTATACAATCACATAGCAACTCGTTTGCAGAAAATCATACAAGTATTAATATTTAAAACTATCACTAAATGCAGATGTACATATAGACGCTCGCGACTCCAAAAAATTCACGGGTACGTTGCTGACCTTTTATAAAATTTGAGATGTCCGCTTACTTGTTTGCCACCGTCGTTGTATATAAAATGCGTATGTATCGATATATACCTACATGATTTTATGTACATAATGTTCATTGACTTTGTTTATTGATTCTTTTCAAATATTTAAAAAGCTAAGTGTAATTGTAGAAGTTGGCCTGTTTTTTTAAATAAACGCATAAACTACAACTCCAATCGATATACTTAGTACAAATTATATTTATTTATGCATTTCATCCATAATTATTGTTATTAAATGCGGTTTATTAACAAAATAAGTGCCCCTTCCAAATTCCCGTGCCCCAAAATCAGCTGTTTTGGGTAAACAAGCTATGGGAATTAGGACACGGGAATTGGAAATCAATATAAAAAAATCATAAAAAAATCAAATCACGTGTTAATAATATTTTAAGTTATCGTTTATATAGAGACACCAAAGTGCTTTATAATGCATACATATGTTAAGGATTACTTATGTAAGAATTTGAATTTCTAAGGGCCACCGAAATTGCAAGCAAAAGCAAAAAAATTGTCGCCCACCCAGAAACCGAAGTACTTAGGTGGTTTACTCGAACTTAATGCGGTTTGCTATATATAATTTTTTTTATCTATAATAGCTGACATTTGAGAGCACATGTGAAGCAGGACGCGAAGCTGATCAAATGTAAACGATGGCTGCCAGGGACCTTTGAATTTTGCCGACAAAATTTAACTCTCGCGCTCGGACGATTTTTAAACATCAATTACAAGTTATTCACCACAGTGAAGTGAATAGTGTCTGTGCTCAGTGATAGTAAATATAATCGAGTTAAAGTTTTTGACACGAAATCAGTGATTCTAATGTACAGTTTTTGATAGGAATTTTTGATTGATTCAAAACTAGATGCCGGACAGGGCACGGAGTCTTAATTTGAGCGTTTAGGTATTTTTAAATGTATTTTAAAAACAAATAAGTCAGTGAATTTGAGTGGACCTCAACGTGGAAACATGTATTCTTTATGAAAAAAAATAAATGGTACGTATTATCTCATGCTACACTACGATTTTCAGCTCGGACACAAAAAAAATCGAGTTTAGAAAATGACCCATATGGTACGGAAACGTGGTCACTCACCATGGGCTCAAAGTCACTCAGCAGAGGGCAATGGAGAGGGCTATGCTGGGAGTTTTTTCTGCGTGATAGCATCAGAAATGACGTCATTCGTAGCAGAACCAAAGTAACCGATATAGCCTTTCGAATCGCTAAACTTAAGTGGCAGTGGGCGGGGCACATTGCGCGTAGAACCGATGGCTGTTGGGGCTGAAAGGTTCTCGAGTGGCGACCACGGACCGGAAGGCGCAGCGTGGGTAGACCCCCCACAAGGTGGACTGGTGACCTGGTAAAGGTCGGTTAGGTAGTTGTTGAGCTACACTAAAGAAAGCCTACACAGTCGCGTTCGTCAGCAAACGCGCGCGCGCCGCGACGTTCGCCCCGCCCGTGGCGAAATATCCCTGGCGTACTCATTTATGAACCGATTCTAATAATTCAAAAAGCATTGTGTAGACGATGAATTTAGCATTTTCAAACATATGAAATAATTTTTAAAGAAATAGCCTCTTTCATCGAGTTTTTTGAAGTTAAAATAAAAATGACTTTTTCAAAAATACGATTTTTTGGAAAAACTTTTTAATTGTTTGACTTACACATTTCATTACTTGAAATAAATTAATGGCAATATAAAGAACTTTCATATGATACCTCATTTGCCTAAATCGGTTAAGTAGTTGTTGAGCTACACTTAAGAATGTCTTCACAGTCGCGTTCGTCAGCAAACGCGCGCGCGCCGCGACGTTGGCCCCGCCCGTGGCGAAATGTCCCTGGCGTACTCATTTATGAACCGATTCTAATAATTCAAAAAGCATTGTGTAGACGATGAATTTAGCAATTTCAATTATAGGAAGTATTTTTTAAAGAAATGGCCTGTTTTATCGAGTTTTTTGCAGTTAAAAAAAAATGACTTTTTCAAAAGTACGATTTTTTAAGAAAAACTTTTTAATTATTAGACTTACACATTTTATTCCTAAAAACGAATTATTAGCAATTTAAAGAGCTTTCATTTGACACCTCATTTGTTGCAATACGTTGAATAGTTAAAGAGATAATCGATAAAACTTGATACCACCAACCGCCATCTTTGTGACGTCATAGTTACCCCCTCCACCACTTTAGAGAGTGACGACATCGAGTTCCATACTCGGGAGACGTTACTGAATCCAACGATATCAGTCGTCGGTAGGCGACTGCTCGTACAAACGGAATTTTGATTTTAGCCACTTGGCCTCCCTACTATATATTTACCTATGGAATTTTGATATTGAATTACGCAGTTTTATTAGCAACACTAGTCTTACATTCAGGAAACTTTTCAAGCACATTTTAACTTTAAGTAAGTAAGTAAGTCTCTTTAAATGTGTCAATGTTATAATCGCCTACAACTCCTACAATCCCAAAATCAAAATTATGTTAATTATACTCTCTCTCTCATACGTAACAGGGTCTAAATTCGAATGCGTCACGCTAATGTTACCGCTCCGGGATGAATTTCCTAAGCCGTTCCAACTGAAATCCTGTCTTAGGGCGTTCGAAATAAGTTCCAGTTTAGATTGACCACGGGAACCACAGTGATTGTCTAGTTTCCTGTCGTCCTGGTAGTAGATGCCCTTTCGCGTGACGTCATTTAATGGAGCCGCCCGAACCGCATTATGTTTATGACATCCTGGTCTGTCAGCATCTTACTAACGTAACGACTATGTTTTAGAAAGGCATGGCCAGATTATTGAGGGTTCTTCAAGGATTGAGATCTTAAGTTTATATTTCCCACTTTTTTTAACCAGACTGTGGCTGCTGGGCCCAATAACGCGATAGAAGAGCGCGGTTGGAGAGTGGCCTGGGAAAATCCAGGGGAAACCTGCGACACGACCACGCGGGCGGTTTAAACACTGGAATACTCTAAGAGTTTGCACTCCAGTGAGATTGGTTGGTATTCCCAACGTACAGTCGCCGTAGTATACCGGAGCAGAGAAGTGCTAATAAATATTTGAACAACTCTACTGTACAATTATAATGCTGTTATAAATGTTACCATGGCTATACCCAATATTGCTCACTTTTGGGTGGTTTTGGGTTTTCTGACTGAATCACGAGTATTATTCATTTCCGCAAAGAAAAAGTGTCCCCCAAAAAGTTAACTTCACAAAACTGACACAGAAAAATGGTATGGGCAAAATTTTCTTGATCAGAATATTCAGAATCATTAATACTCGTCAGTCGTGATTCTGACTCAGAAAACCCAAAATTACTTAAAACTTTAGTATATATATTGTAGTCTTTGCTTAAAACGGAAAAAATAGGGATACACCGGATGAAAATGCCTTGATGACGGAACACCCCAGACATAGAGCCAATAGACACCACATACGCATGTTTTGTCTCTTTGTAGCGTGTTAGTATACTTGAAATCATCTTAGGGCCGACTTGTATCAATGTTTTCGTTCAAAAAGCTATTTCACCATTCAAACAATTAGGTTCATAATCTAATAACATTTTGATTATAATTCGACCACCAAAGAATTTCAAGCTTAGGCCCTATAAACGCCATCGGCCTAATACTTAGTATAGAGATGTACTGTAATGTTCTCTCAGGGGGCCGCTTTTTGAGTGTCGAACGCTCGACTTTTCACTCGACATCTCTGTCAAAACATCATAGTTTTTTGACAGATCTCGAGTGAAAAGTCGAGCGTTCGACACTCGAAAATCGGCCCCCAGGTCTGTCAGGCCCTAACAGTACATCTCTATAGTAAGCATCGTGACGCAGCGCACGGCGTGACGCTGCAAGCGGCCGATGGCGTTTGTAGAAGACCCAGGGTCTTAGTTGGGGCTGGGAGCGGCTGGCACGGCGTGCTCCACGCTCGTAACTTACTTGAAACCGTGATGGAGGTGTCTTTAACACGACAACACAGTACTGTTACACCAGTACCTTCACTTGAGAGTAGTACTTTAATCTCACGAGCGCGGGTGAACCATTGTGTGTTGAGCTATACATACACATAGTCTGTGTGGCCATCCTCCAACCGCACACTTCTATCGCTATATTATACCCTATAAAGTCAGGTTCAAAAAAAGCTGTTTTATCGGTGCTATTTAGCCAATACGCTATTTGACTAAATTTTTGTTATAATGCCTATCGAACCAGTTTTTAGAGACGATCAAATGTCTATATGGGACCAACAACTATTAGAGCACAATAAAGGGCTAAAATTAGGGATAAACCTAGCTCGACGCTAGCGGCCTTCAAAAAGGCTCCTACAAATTGGCCCTGGCAAATGACGTCACTTGCACTGCATTTGACCAACCGTTGTATGGGAAATTTTGTATTTTGTTGTTTTAGTCGTAAAATAATGCGTTTAGGTACATAGTTGCCATACAATTTATTTTTTATTTTTACATAAGCATTCCATTGATATCTTTTATTTGAATTTTGGACGGGAAAAAAAATTACATAATTTTCTGAGTTTTTGATGATTCGTATCTTTTTATGATTTTGGTAAAATTTTATAATTCACGATTTATTGTGATATTTTGATGGCTAACTATCCAAAAAGTGACACTGTGTTATACATTTTAACATGTGTCAAATACCCTATTGTAAGTAGGCCTGAGTGGACGCTCGGAGCGGAGCGTTCGGCGTCGCGTGCAGCGTTGCGGCCGAGCGTCCATACTATTTGTGCGGCGGCGACTCAGGACATCAGTATGAGTTTCAATTGTTTGACATGCACGCCCCGCTGGACGCAACGCTGGACGCAACGCTCGAGCGTTCACTCAGGTTCTACACTAAGGCAACTTCCTGACTTGGCGGGGCGGGATCGATGACATTTTCTTCTTTGATGTAAATGTACTGACGGCGCAAAGATTCTCAGTTGACGGAAAACTGTCAGTATCACTTTTGCGCAGTAGTAATATCATGCGCAGGAGTGGAGCAGTACCGCCTTCGCATCGTCCCGCTACCGCGCATCCCGCGCCAGTCAGGAAGCACTCATTTAAATGTAGGGGCGCAGTAAAAAATGGTACCGAGTCGACTGACAGCTGACACTGACATTTGACACTTTTCTCATATCGTACTGCATCCGCACCGACAAATCAGGAATTCGCTTTAGGCGACTTCCTGACTTGGCGGGGCGGGATCGATATGTGACAAATCAGGAAGTCGCCTTAATCATCATCATCATCATCTTCAGCCTGTAGTCGTCCACTGCTGGACATAGGCCTTCCCTAATTCGCGCCACCACACCCGGTCCTCAGCTCTCCGCATCCAACCGCTTCCCGCCACTCTCTTCAGGTCGTCGGTCCACCTGGCGGGGGGTCGTCCCACAGGCCGAGTCGTTCGCGGTCTCCACTCCAGAACCGCCTCGCCGTCGCCTTAGGCGACTTCCTGATTTGTCGGCGCGGAGGCAGTACGATATGAGGAAAGTGTCAAATGTCAGTGTCAGCTGTCAGTCGACGCGATACCATTTTTTACTACGCCCCTACAATTAAATGAGTGCTTCCTGACTGGCGCGGGAAGCGCGGTAGCGGGACGATGCGAAGGCGGTACTGCTCCGTTTCTGCGCATGATATTACTACTGCGCAAACGTAATACTGACAGTATTATGTCAAGTGAGAATCTTTGCGACGTCAGTAAGTTTACGTCAAAGAAGAAAATGTCACATATCGATCCCGCCCCGCCAAGTCAGGAAGTCGCCTTAATGTTTTACTTTAATTTAAAAAAATGTTATAATAGGCACCGTATTTTCAAAGATCCGCATGCCGGTCTACATTGGATCTTTATAAAACCTTAGTATAGTTAAATTACCAGGCAAGTAGTTGGTAGTTCTGTGCCACATTCGTCATCAATCATCATGTTAAACCGTCTTCATTGTCGACCATAAATACCACAATATTTATACTCGTACATGTATGTATGTATGTATGTATGTAATATTCTTTATTACCTGACATCTTCCAATTCCCTGAACGGATTTTTATGTTTGAGATATCGTTAGATTTGTCTTACCAGCCCGAGTGTTCTTAGAAATGTGACGTTAAAAAAAAACAAAGATGGCGGCCACCAGACATCATTTTGTAAACAAATAAAAAATAAAGTTTTCGAACTATATCATGTGGGGTATCATTGAATAGGTATTTTAAAATCATTATAAGGTTTCTTTAGTCATTAGTTAGTGAAAACAACCGTTTAGGATTTATAACTATTCAAAGTTTAATAGTCGGATCCGCTATCCGCTATGCGCAATCACTCATGTTTTCATTGTCATCGTCATTCGAGGTTTGCTTTACACACGTTTAACAATTGCAACAGTGGCGGAGCGCCCATACAACCCGATTCCCACCGGCTTGCCTTACAAATTCTTGCTACAAACTACTTGCTGTTAATTTAATAAATCATCAATTTATGAATACAAAATATCCATCACCTAAATACAATTTGATAATACGATTTGCTTTAGCGTAATAATAGATTTTATGTCACCGCTGCTGTGAAACTCCGATCGACCAGCAGATCAAGCGACGCAAATGGAACTGGATTGGCCACACCCTCCGAAGAGATTCCGATCACATTCCAAAGCAAGCGCTCGATTGGAATCCACAAGGAAAGCGCAAGCGTGGCCGACCCAAACAGACCTGGCGGCGAACAGTTGTAGAAGAGGCGAAGAAGATCGGGAAGACGTGGAGCGAGATAAAGCGCGAAGCTCAAGACCGAACGGGATGGAGGATCACTGTGGACGCCCTCTGCCCCATCCAGGGGACATAGGATATTAAGTCAAGTAAGTCAAATACAATTTGATAATACGATTTGCTTTAGCGTAATAATAGATTTTATGTCACACCTGGCCATAAAGTGGCCATTATCGCACACTCCGCGCGCGAAAAAAACCCACTTCCTGGCCAGGGGGTGACATAAAATTTTGTACTTACCACGGGCGATAATAAAGAAAGCCTCAGATCGCATATTTATCGCCCTTGCCTTCGGCTCGGGCGTAAAATACCTGCGGTTTGAGACATTCTTTGTTTTATCGCCCTTGGTAAGTAATGTACTATAAGCTAACCACTACGAAATCTACGCACGCGAATGCCAAACGCAACGCATTTCATAAAGCCAAACAAGCCGGCGGAGTTTAGCATGCCTCCTAGTATCGTGATTGCGATGTTAATAATATTTTAAGTTATCGTTTATATAGAGACACCAAAGTGCTTTATAATGCATACATATGTTAATGATTACTTATGTAAGAATTTGAACTTCTAAGGGCCACCGAAATTGCAAGCAAAAGCAAAAAAATTGTCGCCCACCCAGAAACCGAAGTACTTAGGTGGTTTACTCGAACTTAATGCGGTTTGCTATACATATTTTTTTTATATATAATAGCTGACATTTGAGAGCACATGTGAAGCAGGACGCGAAGCTGATCAGTTGCGAACGATAGCTGGCAGGGACCTTTGAATTTTGCCGACAAAATTGGACTCTCGCGCTCGGACGAATTTTAAATATCAATCACAAGTTGTTCACCACAGTGAAGTGAACAGTGTCTGTGCTCAGTGATAGTACGTAAATATAATTGAGTTAAAGTTTTTGACACGAAATCAGTGATTCTAATGTACAGTTTTTGATAGGAATTTTTGATTGATTCAAAAGTCGGTACCGGACAGGGCACGGAGTCTTAATTTGAGCGTTTAGGTATTTTTTAATGTATTTTAAAAACAAATTAGTCCGTGAATTTGAGTGGACCTCAATGTGGAAACATGTATTCTTTATGAAAAAAAAATGGTACGTATTATCTCATGCTACCATACGATTTTCAGCTCGGCCCCAAAAAAAATCGAGTATAGAAAATGACCCATAATCGATTAATGAAGTAGTTTTTAATAACGTGGCAGATTTTTCTCCTATGCTTTTGGCAGAGGTATATCAATGGTGGCTCCCGTCTTAAATGCTTTAAGGTATATGTGTAGATGGATTATTCGAATATGAATATCAATATCTTTTTTATTTATTTTCTTTAAATCATGTCATTGAATTTTCACTTCTAACGGCACTCCCGGAGTGCAACCCGGGGGGCGGGGGGGCTCCCCATTCATGTAATCGGGGGATGATTTTTTTTTTGCAATGCAAGTAATTGTGAGCTGTATTTTTGGATAGGCCTTTAAAAATAACGTACTGGTTAATAAAAAAGTTTTCCATTTAAGTCAATCGTTGGAGAGATATTAGCTTCCAAAGTTGTCCAAACTATAAAAATTAAAATTCTGAAAAAAATTGAGATGGACTTTCAACGATTTTTGGCTTGAACAAGATGGGATTAAGGGTTTTTGAGTTATCACTGAAAAACTGTCTTGCCCAAACAAAAGTACGTAAGTTAAGTGCCGTGACTTCCCTATGAAGATATTGAGTTGAAATTTTATATATGTGTAAATCAAGTTTCATTGCAATATTATGTGGCCATAAAGCCGTTCTGACGAGAAAGTCAGACAGAAGGTGGTCATAGCAATTCATAAACGTCACTAGATATAACTATCGTGTTTGTGTTCATTACAATTTTCTCAAAGAGTATAGGTAGGTACCTACTTGATGACTCTTCAATTTCTAATTTTCGCTCCAGGTTACCTTACAAAAATCTCACGCGCCGCCACTGAATTGCAAGAACCATAGTCGAAACTAAAAAGTCTTAAATAAAAAAATAATTAATTAAGAAACAAAAAACCCGCCTGCACTAAAAATACCAAAACAAGCAATAAAAAGTTTTTGTCAATATTGCATTGTCATCTGAACTAAAAGTGTATTCCTAATTTCAGCTCAATACTAGTTAAGGATAAAAAGCAGTCGGAGGCATGGATTTGGCCGAAAAGTCTCATTTAATGCTACTCCATGCCTCCGACTGCTTTTTATCCTTAACTAGTATTGAGCTGAAATTAGGAATACACTTTTAGTTCAGATGACAATGCAATATTGACAAAAACTTTTTATTGCTTGTTTTGGTATTTTTAGTGCAGGCGGGTTTTTTGTTTCTTAATTAATTATTTTTTTTGATGTATGGTTTCTAAGGCGACTTCCTGATATGTCGATGCGGAGGCGGTACGATATGAGAAAACTGTTAAATGTCAGTGTCAACTGTCAGTCAAATCAGTACTACTTTTTACTGCGCCCCTACATTTAAATGAGTGCTTCCTGACTGGCGCGGGATGCGTGGTAGCGGGGTGATGCGAAGGCAGTACTGGTTCGCTTCTGCGCATGATATTACTACTGCGCAAATGTAATACTGACAGTATTCCGTCAAGCGGGAATCTTTGCGACGTCAGTAAGTTTACGTCAAAGAAGAAAATGTCACATATCGATCCCGCCCCGCCAAGTCAGGAAGTCACCTTACCCGAGCTGAATCGGAGCGGAGACTCGTCCGTCGATATCTTGTACTACAAAACGGGACGGCCCGGACACGGAACGGTCTAGCGTGAATCATCCTTTGCCTCTGCCCGGCAGGATTAGCCCGCTCGGTGCGTGTGCACACATATAGTCCCTATTCGTCCTGGGAGCACCGCCGCCGGGTAGAGTAACGCTTAAGCCACACACCGAGCGGGCGGGCGGGTGGCGTGCGGGAACGGGCGGGAGGCGGGCGGGCGTGGGGCGGACGGGCGCGCAAAGGCAGTCAATCCCTATATTATACCCTATAAAGTCATGTTCAAAAAAAGCTGTTTTATCGGTGCTATTTAGCCAATTGTAAGTAGGCCTGAGTGGACGCTCGGAGCGTTCGGTTCGGCGTCGCGTGCAGCGTTGCGGCCGAGCGTGCATACTATTTGTGCGGCGGCGACTCAGGACACCAGTATGAGTTTCAATTGTTTGACATGCACGCCCCGCTAGAGGCAACGCTCGAGCGTTCACTCAGGTTCTACACTAAGGCAACTTCCTGACTTGGCGGGGCGGGATCGATGACATTTTCTTCTTTGATGTAAATGTACTGACGGCGCAAAGATTCTCAGTTGACGGAAAACTGTCAGTATTACTTTTGCGCAGTAGTAATATCATGCGCAGGAGTGGAGCAGTACCGCCTTCGCATCGTCCCGCTACCGCGCATCCCGCGCCAGTCAGGAAGCACTCATTTAAATGTAGGGGCGCAGTAAAAAATGGTACCGAGTCGACTGACAGCTGACACTGACATTTGACACTTTTCTCATATCGTACTACCTGCACCGACAAATCAGGAATTCGCTTTAGGCGACTTCCTGACTTGGCGGGGCGGGATCGATATGTGACAAATCAGGAAGTCGCCTTAATCATCATCATCATCATCTTCAGCCTGTAGTCGTCCACTGCTGGACATAGGCCTTCCCTAATTCGCGCCACCACACCCGGTCCTCAGCTCTCCGCATCCAACCGCTTCCCGCCACTCTCTTCAGGTCGTCGGTCCACCTGGCGGGGGGTCGTCCCACAGGCCGAGTCGTTCGCGGTCTCCACTCCAGAACCGCCTCGCCGTCGCCTTAGGCGACTTCCTGATTTGTCGGCGCGGAGGCAGTAGGTACGATATGAGGAAAGTGTCAAATGTCAGTGTCAGCTGTCAGTCGACGCGATACCATTTTTTACTACGCCCCTACAATTAAATGAGTGCTTCCTGACTGGCGCGGGATGCGTGGTAGCGGGACGATGCGAAGGCGGTACTGCTCCGTTTCTGCGCATGATATTACTACTGCGCAAACGTAATACTGACAGTATTATGTCAAGTGAGAATCTTTGCGACGTCAGTAAGTTTACGTCAAAGAAGAAAATGTCACATATCGATCCCGCCCCGCCAAGTCAGGAAGTCGCCTTAATGTTTTACTTTAATTTAAAAAAATGTTATAATAGGCACCGTATTTTCAAAGATCCGCATGCCGGTCTACATTGGATCTTTATAAAACCTTAGTTTAGTTAAATTACCAGACAAGTAGTTGGTAGTTCTGTGCCACATTCGTCATCAATCATCATGTTAAACCGTCTTCATTGTCGACCATAAATACCACAATATTTATGCTCGTACTCGTAATGCGATGGGCGCACACCCGCTGGCGGTGCGGGGAACAGACAGCCGCCAGCCCCTCTAGCACAACATGCATTCCGTATCTACTCGCGCGCGAGATAAGCTACCTGTCACTTTTTGACAGCATTAATCAGACAGTGACAGGTAGCCTATCTCGCGCGCGAGTAGAGACGAGATGCATGTTATGCTAGCCTCCCTGGTCTTCGTCTTGCTGTTTCGTGTAAACTCGGCTCTTGCATACTTCCGTGGTGTCTAGATCCCTATCGCGGCAGGAACGAAAGAGAACCTTCCATCCCTTTCTTTATTAACCGCCATCTGATCTTTCAACCCAGAGAGAAAACTACACACTGTAGAAACTAGGTAAATTGACAAGAAAAAAATGTTTCTGATTCGATAATTAATTGAAAACAGATGACGAACAAAGGAGCGCTCGTGGCCCAGCGGCGCCTGCGTACCGCTTGCGGTATCTAAGGACCGCTTTGAGTGGTTACTAACTGAGCGCTCCCGTGCTTTGGAAGGCGCGTTAAGCCGTTGATCCCGGTTGCTGTCTATGGCAGCAGTCGTTAAGCCAAGTTGGAGGCCTTCGGGCGGTTTGAGAACTTCTAACAGTCAAGTTGCCCACTCACTTGACAAAGCATAATCCCAATAAGATCTAGTTTCCCCTCGGGGTTGGAAGGTCAGATGGCAGTCGCTTCCGTAAAAACTAGTGCCTACGCCAAATCTTGTTTAGTTTAGTTTAGTTTAGTTTATTTATATCTCATTATACCATGTTCATACAATACAGTTTCATGTCTTATATTACTTATCGTATATTGATCGTTATCGTTTTATGTAATAATAATGTTAATAAAAGATTGACATAAAATCTTTGCGGTATATACATTTTTGTATATGCCTACAAGTTAAACATTTTAAAAAGACAAAATAAAAAATAATAATAGTAATGTCACGTACAATAAAATAGAAATGTTAAATAAATTTAGAAAAATAGTACAATAGTAAAATAGAAGTAGTAGTAGTTTGGGATTAGGTAGCGGACCCCAGGCATCCTTCAGGATGCAACTGTACTGGGATAACGCTTGGAGGATGATGAGATGACGAACAATGTTTTCCTTAACAGTGTTCTGAACTTCTAGTATATGTTTTTACGAAACAAAACACAAACGAACGCGTATGCGTTTAGTCTCATTTTGTTAGGCAATGCGATCAGCGCCTCTGGTGGCCTTAGATGGACCTATGATGGACCTGGATGGATTAGATTTTGCCATATATAAATTAAGACTAAACGCAAAAGAGTTCGTTTGTGTTTTGTTTCGAAAAAACTTATAGATTAGATCAGATATAATATCTGGGCGACCGAGCTTTGCTCGGCGTTTTCCCGGGCATGAGACCTATACCTATCTAGATTGCTCGCCCCTGAACATACCAACTTTCTTCAAAACCGTTAGAGCCGTTTCCGAGATCATACAAGAATTGCATGTTTAAAGATATACGATTTATTTATTTAAGAGGAGGGGTAGGGCAAGCTCTCTCCATACAAACTTTGTGCAGGATTTACTTCGTTTGTATGCTTATTTTTCTGATAGCTATTTCGTGCTGTAATTTCTTTTTTTTTGATTTTTTTTGAAATATTTGAAAACTTTCACATCACGATCTTCGCATATCTAATATTTACAACCAATAAAAATATTATATTTGTTAGTGCCAAAACCGACGAATAAAACGTGCACAAAGTTTGTATGGGGAAGGCCTTGCCCTACCCTGCGCCTTAAGGAAATTACACAGAAGGTACTACAATAGAGGTACGGAACCCATCGTAAACAGGCATCAGGAAGAACCCCCGCCTGCAGCGGGTGTGCGCTATTTAGGAGGCCACGGCGCGGTTGCCAATCGTTATTATAACTCTAGTAACAATTATTTATAACCCGATATTGACGCTAGTTTAGAGTACGGTACGTACGGTTAGCATATAAATAAATAAATAAATAAATATTTGTGGACAATCTTACACAAATCAACCTAGTCCCAAACTAAGCAAAGCTTGTACTATGGGTACTAAGCGACGATATACATACTTATATAGATAAATAAATACTTAAATACATAGAAGACATCCAAGACCCAAGAACAAATATTCGTGCTCATCACACAAATAAATGCCCCGGCCGGGATTCGAACCCGGGACCTCCAGCTTCGTAGGCAGGGTCACTACCAACTAAGCTAAAGCGGTCGTCATATGAAGACATCATACTTGTACGTCTTTATTACCAAGGGAATAAAGCGTTTGACCTCTACATAATATCACGATTTCGTAGTATGTCGTAGGTGGGTCGAAGTTGCATCACGTCCGTAGGGAAGTTCCCACCGCTACCCTAGTACCTACACGTGACCCCTGGGTGGTGCTAAAAGTGTAACCGTAAACTTCGAGACCGTAACCGTGGCTTCGAGATGACAGCATCTCGAAGATCTCACGGTTCGAAGTAATTGTCATACGATAGATTAATAAGTAAGTAAAAAGATAGGAATTTTTCAGAATTTTCTAGATTTTACAGTACACTGGCGGAGCGTCCATACAACTTGATTCCCACCGGCTTGCCTAATTTCCAGCCAGTCCAGTTCTTTTACTACGGCTCATGAAGAATAGGAAATGCCAAGTATTTCCGGCTTCCCTAAGAATATTTTTGACGCGCCGCCACTGCAGTACAGGTACAGCCTTCTACAAGGTTCACGGTCACTGAAGCGCAAACTCTTAGGTTGGGTTGCACCAAACCGTCTGTAATCGTAACCGGTGTTCGTCAAATCTGATTGTATGGAAAGTTTGACAAGTTTCTATGGGATGACAGCTGCCGGCGCCATATTTGACGGTGACCGGTCTGTGTTCGTACGTTGGTGCAACTGGCACTTAGAGTATTCCAGTGTTTAAACCGCCCGCGTGGTCGTGTCGGAGGTTTCCTCTGGATTTTCCCCTAGGCCACTCTCCAACCGCGCACCCCTATCGCTTTATTGAGCCTGGCCTATAAAGCTGCAGTCAGTATACAAAAAAAAAAAAAAAATTATATAAGATTAGGTCGCGTGTTTTATTATATTATTTCATATCATTGGCCGGACGGCTACAGTCAGGATTTATTGTATTATCCATACTAATATTATAAATGCGAAAGTGTGTCTGTCTGTCTGTCCGTCTATCCTCTCTTCCTCCTCACGCTTAAACCGCTGAACCGATTTACATGAATATTTGGTATGGAGATAGATTGAGTCCCGAGGAAGGATATAGGATACTTTTTATCCCGGAAATCATCCCTTAAGGGGGTGGAAGTTTGTATGAAAGAGCGATGACTAGGTAAGCGCCTGATATAAGTAATTAGCGATCCTGGGTCCGGGTCGTTTGTGGCTCAACAGATTTCCCTGGCCATCCAGCGCGGCAACGCCGCCAGTATTATGGGAACTTTTGAGCCATCTACGATCTGGTGCGGTCCTTTATGTTGAGTCCATTTGACGAAGCCTGTGGCGGATTTCATCTCTGGTGTCTCTGTGTTGTGATTGTTCGTTTATGTACGCACCTGACGAAGCCTGTGTTGTGGATTAGATTTTGTGGACTGTTTGTGCTTAGTTAATTTGTTTTATGAATAAATGATTATTAATTAGCAATTACTTAATTATATCGCGATAAACGAGTTCAACGCGGACGAAGTCGCGGGCAGTGACTAGTATTGAATATATAATACCCGTCCGTTGGCAACTGTACGGATAACATTTCGAATTGGCGGCCACTGGCCCGGTGAATATTCGATTTGGTATCGCAAATTAATCCCCTTAAGCTTCCTGTCGGCTTGCCTGGCGTACGAGAGGCCCAGGGTTCAGTTCTGTCATATGAGGATTCATAGTGTTAGATAGAGACAAAAGTACGTCCCCTCAACACACATTCTCGCCAGACCTTACTCAACACCAGAATTTAACACCACTTACGTAATGACCAAGTAGTGGTGTTATAATATGGCTGAGGTGTTTAAGGCGCAGGGGTGGGCAAGGCATTCTCCATACAAACTCTGTGCACGTTTTATTCGTAGGTTTTGGCACTAACGAATGTAATATTTTTTTGGATGTAAATATTAGATATGCGAACAAAGTGATGTCGAACTTTTCAAATAATTTAAAAAAATGAAAAAATTTAAAAAGTAATATCAATGAAAAAAAATTACATCACGAAATAGCTAACAGAAAAATAAGCATACTGACCAAAAATCATAACTTTAATGCAAACACAAACGAAGAAAATCGTGCACAACGTTTGTATGGAGAGAGCTTGCCCTAAATGAATAAAAATGAATAAAATGAATAAAATGAATAAAATGAACTTTATTCTGTAAGTAGGCCGCAATGGCACTTTTACAAGTCAAACCCTACTAGCGTTTCACAGAGGCCACTGCCGAGAAGAAACGCCGAAAGAAACTCGACAGTCAGCCATTTTCTCACAAAAATATGCTTATTACAATGATAAATGATAATACTTAACCTACTTAAGATCAAGAAATCTAAGTATCTATATAAAGCAACACAAAAACAAAGAATAAAATGAGGAAAAAAACCAGTTATGACAGTGTGTAATTCTGCAAGAAAACATTTCGAAACTGTATACCTTAGCATTATCAAATTCTATTTAGGAAAAAAAAAATTGAATCCTTTAGACTATAAATTTAGTTATAAATCTTTTGATATGTTTTCTTGCAAGAACTGCGTCAACTAGATAAAATTAAAAAATACACAATATATGAATCTTTACTCTATTTAAGTATCTGGTTTGGGCCATGCTTTTCTGTCTGTTAGATAGTCCTCAACCTTGTAATAAGCCTTCGACATCAATGATTTTTTCAAGTACTTTTTAAGAGCTGGAAAAGGTAAATTCAAAACTTCATCAGGTAACTTATTATAAAAACGGACACATTGACCTACAAAAGATTTGTATACTTTACGGACACGAAATTTTTTAGTGGCAATTTTATTTTTATTTCTAGTATTAAAATTATGTATATCAGAATTTTTACAGAAGGAGTCTATGTTCTTAAGGACATAAACAATATTCTCATAGATGTACTGGGACGCTACAGTTAAAATGTTGATTTCTTTAAAGAGTTCTCTTAAAGATTCACGTGAGCCTAGGTTATATATGGAGCGAATGGCTCTTTTTTGTAACACAAAAATTGTCTGTATGTCAGCTGCTTTACCCCAAACCAGGATACCATACGACATAACACTATGAAAATAGCTATGATAAACTAGGCGAGCTGTTTCTACATTGGTAAGTTGCCTGATTTTTCTGATAGCATATGCGGCTGAACTTAATTTACGCGCCATAACGGCTATGTGGGGACTCCATTGTAGATTTTTGTCTAATGTTATACCTAAGAATATTGCTTTATCTACTATTTCTAAGCACTCGTTATTTAAGAGTATACTAGTTTCCACCGGTCTAACATTAGGCAAAGAAAATCTGACACATTTAGTTTTCTTAGCATTAAGTAACAGATTGTTAACGGTAAACCAGTCAAGTACTTTGTCCAGTGTGCCATTAACTCTACTATAGTCAACTGATTTTCGGTTAACCTTAAAGATTAAAGATGTATCATCCGCGAATAAAACTATATCACAAAGATTACTTACTATAGACGGCAAGTCATTTATATAAACCAAAAATAAAAATGGACCTAAGATAGAGCCCTGAGGCACTCCTAACGTTACTATTGCCCCACTAGACTGGGTTCCATTTACAACAACTGCTTGAGTTCTATTGCTGAGATATGAAGACATAAGACTTAACGCATTAGCAGACAAACCATAATGTTTAAGTTTCAAAACGAGCGTCCCATGATCCACGCAATCGAAAGCTTTAGAAAGGTCACAAAAAATACCTATCGCATCACAGGAATTCTCCCAAATATCGTAAATATGTTTAATAAGCACAGATGCAGCGTCAGTCGTGGAGCGCCCTCTTGTGAAACCGAACTGTTTACTTGTAAGCAGTTTATTTCTATTAAAGTGCATTAGCATATCGTTTAACATTAATTTTTCAAAAACCTTACTTAATACAGGTAGTATCGATATGGGACGGAAGTTGGTTAGGTCGTTTAAATCACCCGATTTAAATAGAGGTATGACTTTACTAAACTTCATAAGATCAGGAAAAATACCCTCTGATATGCAGTTATTGTAAATCAAAGCTAATTGGGGCGCAATGACATCTATGATATGATTAATAACTTTTACTGATGTTCCCCATAAATCCTCGGTTTTCTTTAAATTGAGCGATTTAAATGTTTTAACAACCTTGATTGAATCTACTTGACTAAAATTAAACGTTACATCACATTTACTAATGTTAGCACAAAGCAAAGCTTTAGCTTGGGTTTTAGATGACTGCAGACATTTTGTAGTACTACTTGCTATATTTGAAAAATAGTTCTCGAATGCCAAGGCAACATCGTTATTTGACATGACCTGTTGGTCTTCCGTGAGAATGTTGACTTGATAATCGCGAGTTTTAAATTTACCAGATTCTCTATTTATAATATTCCAAACAGTTTTCACCTTGTTGTCAGATACTTTAAGTTTAGAACTAATATAATTTGCTTTAGCAGCAAAACACACTCTCTTGAAGATGTTTGAGTAACTCTTGACATAGTCCAGGAAATCACTGTTCTTGTTCACCTCCCTCTCACCATAAAGTTCATAAAGCCTATTTCTACTTCTATGTATACCTACGGTAGCCCAATCACTAAATTTTATCTTATTATTTTTATTTTTTGACCCAGAAATAGTTTTTAATGAAAAATTTTCATTGAAGCAATTAATAATTAAGCCGAATAAATCTTTATACATGCTATTCGAATTACTTTGTGAAAGTGATAACATACAAATATTATGGTTAATTTCATTTTTAAATAATTCCAAACGAGAACTAGTTATGGGTCGGTATGTTATAGTTTGGGGTTGTTCTTCTTGATTACCTACCCTACCCCTCCTCTTAAGGTGGAGGTACATACCCAGTTCATCTGCTTCAAACACTTGAATTTAAACTTTAAAAAAAAAACCGGCCAAGTGCGTGTCGGAACACGCACAATTAAGGGTTCAGTACCGACTACGATTAGTCTATATTTTAGATCACTATCCAATACATTGCATCAATGAAGGTCGTATTGTCTTGATAAAGAGCTCAAAAGGTAGTGGGTAGGGTAAAACCAAACAGAACGCCCCACCTTTAAAGAAAGATATGGGCGCAATACACAGCATTTGGTCTATCATTGCATGTGAACACAGACATACTCGTACCTACCTACAAGTCTGCAACTGTGGAATTCAATCAAATCAATAATAGAAACGTAATGGGGACATAAAAGGTGTTTACTGCCCTTGCGTGCCTCAATACATAGTTACACGGGCGGTAAGTATACGGCGTGAGTCACGGTACACGATGTCGGGACCGACCAACCGGAACTCAATACTACATAAAGTGTTCACTACAGTATTCGGCACACACAGCTTCCGGTAGTATATCCTCATCTTCGTACCCCTGCTAAGAAGCCTGGACACCAAGGCTGTGTGGAGGACTGCACTGCATCGCAGAGTATTTTGGATTCGGATACTAATCTCCTTCTCACCTCACCAACGCTCATCCACCGACGTAATATCCTCCCCCTCCTCGATTCCAATATTGGCTAAAGGCTGCACAGCTGGACGATTGTGGCCGATTGACTACGACTCGTCGGTCGTCCCTTCCCATCCCAGAGCGTGTCACTCCTAACAACCTTGTGCCCCCTGGTATATGGGAGAGGACCAGGTTTTTGGCGCATTGTTGGGGCGTTTAGCATATGGCGTTTAGCACCGCGTGATGCCTTAGCGATGTGCCGAGGGTTTGATCCTCACTCACATCCGGCTTGTCCGGGTCAGGCTTACTCCTGGCTGGGTGCGGTACCTATGTTCATGTTCATGTTCATGTTTGGATACTAATCACCTCCTCTCTAGTATTTCTATCAGTGACAATGCAGCCCAAATACCGAAACTTATCAACGCCCTGATGGTAGATGGTACCATCAACATGAAGACAGTCTCGCCGAGCACGCGTGTTTTTATATCGTTTCATGTGAAGGTACTCAGTTTTGTTATAGTTAATCCTGAGACCTATCTTAGAGGCCTCACGGTCAAGGTATACCTCGCCGCCTCAGCCACTTCCTCACGGTCTTCCCCTATTAATACAGCTAGGTCATCTGCGTACCCTATCACCTTGTGCCTACCGCTCAACTCTATGCCTGTGTTCAAAGCTAAAATTTTCCTCACAACATACTCAAGGGCTAGGTTCACGTACTTACGAATAACTTATATTGAACAACTATTTCATTTGCACAATTCAAAGATTCAAACATTTATTTGTCCAACATAGGTAGGTAGTACAAGGTGTTTTGAAGGAGGTAATAAAAGACAAGTACTTACACATAACAACAAAGAGCAAACTGTTCAACACCTGCGTTCTACCAGTCTTAGCCTACGGAAGTGAAACATGGTCCTTAACAAAAAACACACTTGACAAGCTCTCCGTATGCCAACGTGCTATGGAAAGAAGTATGATGGGAGCCAACAGAAGGGACAGAATAAGGAACTCTATCATCAGAAATAAGACCAAGGTCCAGGACGTAACCTTAAAAATAAGAAGGCAAAAATGGAAGTGGGCTGGACACTTGATAAGGGGTAGAGAGAAATGGAGTAAAATTGTCACCCAGTGGTACCCAAGAGACGGGAAAAGGAAGAGAGGAAGACCACAGAAGCGTTGGGAAGATGATATCAGACAGGTAGCGGGAAAGACTTGGGGAAGAGTGGCTATAGAAAGAAAAGAGTGGAGAAGATTGGAGGAGGCCTTTGCCGCCCGGCAAACGGACACCCAGAAATGGAAAAAAAACGATATATACGACTTATTTGGATAAGACCGTAACATACTGTCCGATGGAAAGGCTATAACTAACTAACTAAAACTAACAAGGTGTTACATTTTGGTTCTGTATCACTATGAGGTGAGGTGGTGTGCTGGTGATGAGGTGATTGCAAAAATACGTAGGCCACACTGAAAGTTTTTAGAAATGGTTACTTAGAAACCATACAACAAAAAACTAAAAATTCCGTTTTGAAGTGGAACTCTTTGGCAACATTATGGAGTATATTTCATTCGTCTGTCGTTTGTTTTTGTCATTTAGCGTCAAATTGAAAATTGTTTGTTTCACGTTAAGATGAATTTAAAGTGAGAAATTTTGGTCGATATTTTTTTAGGGAACAAATAAAATGATCACCTAAATAACTTTTGATATCATCAAATTTACGAACCCTAAAATAAGGTTGAACACTCAAAAAAATTTATCGATCAGCAATTCCGAGTCACCAAAAAAATTCTACCTATTTTTGCAGCACTTACACCTATTTTACTTATTGCGTTCCTATAAATTTATAATCGCATCAAAAAAATTGTCAAGTACCACCAAAAACACTAAACTACCACCTAATCTCATGCACCTTTTTTCATTAGAATTACATCCAAATATTATACACATCGCATGCTACATTTTAGTAAACAGTTACAAATTAATTGTTTTTAGCACTATAAATATTTTAGTCATTTCCAAAATGTTATAAATTAGAAAGTAAAATTCTAAATTAATTTAAAAAGCAACGCGCAATGTGGCTGTGTAAAATAATAACACGTATACTGCTATCTCACTCAATCAAATACAAAGAATTGTCTGAAGCATAAAACCTATTGATATGTCGTTAGAGTGAAAGGTACCTATTGCTGTTTCATTCTAACTACCTATTGCTGATGGTTTACAAACTGCAAGAAGTTTTATTATTAATTTTTTAATGGGTTGACGTGAGCGCGTTTGATTGAAATCTTTTATTTGAATATGAGTTATGTTGATTTATTAAATTGTTAGTTTGTTATGAAAATGGATAAAGGTCCTCAAATGAGTTTACTTTATTAATTTAGATAGACTTTCATGGAAAAATTAAAGGAAGTTAATAGGTAGAAATAGGTATAGGTAGGTTTAGGTTATGTTAGTTTTGCATCGGCCCGAAGGGCCAAAAGAACTCAAAATAGGAGCTCCGCGCCAGCGGAGATCCGTCAATACTGTTCCAATGTCAACTAGTTTGAAATAAAAATAGATGTCATAGAAAAATACTACTACCTAGGCAAATTGACGATTATCAGCGAATAGAGTAGAGGCAAAAACATCTGAGAACAAATAGCTGTATGCGACCAGTAAGGAAAGCACTGTTGAAAATATATTAAATTAAATTATGTTATGTACGTGTCTCATTAAAGTTACAGAAATTTTGAAGCTTCTATAAAATAAAATCATTTAGCGCTGTCTTGCTCGCACGCGGTGCGACGTGCGAGCGAGACGGACCGTATGGAAAACCGTATCAGTGTGCTAGCAATGAGGTTAGACTAGATTGGAACTGCTTTGCGCGACGGGCGTTAAAAAACAATTGCCGCATGAAATTTGGTGATCATGTAGTATTTCTGGGTATCGAAAGAATTATTTGGGTGTAAATAATTTTAATAGGATTACGAGCCCTGTAATATTTGGATGTAAATTATATGAAATTTGGTGTTTGAAATTAGGTGATCATTAAGTATTTTTGGGTAGTGACTAATTTATTTGGTAACAATTTAATTTAATAGGTTATCGACATGTTACTTCTTTGAGTTGCACTTTATATTTAAAAGGAGTTGAAAATTTGGTGCGAATCTAGTATTATTGGTAATCAATGTAATTTTTTAGAGCATCATTTGGCAACTTATTTGGTGGTTCGTTAAATGCTACCCATTTTTTTATGACTTTCTATTGTATTGAAGTCAACAATATAGTTATGAAAGACTTTTCAATTGGCCTTTGATGATGAAGCTACATCCCCCAAGACTATTTACAACTAGTTAAACGGGTTCAAATGTCATCGCATCAATGACACTGATGATCTTCGTGAGGGACGTCATTTTATGGCGATTACTGAAGAAAACATCAGTGCTGAGAGGCTCATGATAGAGACTGATAAGAGAGTGACCTATCAGCAGATGCCGGCAACCTTAGGCATCAGTATGAGTCAAGTGCAGAAAATCGTTCATGAGTATTTAGCTGTTAGCATACTCTGAACTCGTTGGGCACCTCATAATTTGGCCGAAGCTCAAAAACGCCATAGAACCGAGCCATAAGAAATAATGAGCAAAGCGTTTTCTCAGAGGCTCCATCGAATTCAGCGATATATTGATGTAATCGTAAAATAGTCCATGAAACAAAATTACATTAAATAACTTGCTAGTTAGTTTAGTTTTTGTTTTTCTAAAAACTTTCAGTGTGGCCTACGTAAAATACCATTGTTTACTAACAAATATAAAGAACACAGTTACTTAAAGTCATCATATTTTACATAAACTACGGGAAAAGTCGTGAATGTAAATGTTATGCAAAAATACAAATACTTCAGTTAAGTGATAGAAACGTAACCGCCGGTGAAAACCCTATTAAGCAAGATATTTCATCTCGAGGCGATTCACAAGTCACTGGCATACTCGACTCAGAATAACCGGTGTAGAAACCGAACCCGCTTTGATATCCAATTTAAATATTCTGGGTGAGCTCGCTTCATCGTCGGCCTCATCTTTGCCCTGGCTAGATGCTGGCCAAGAACTGTATTAACTAGGTAATTAATATGAATGTATCAAGTAATCAACATGAATTGACTTATAACGATGTTCTGAAAATCATCTGTGAAAATTTCAACTTTCTAACTATCACGGTTTTTGAGATACAGCCTGGTGACAGTGGTGACAGACGGACAGACGGACAGCAGAGCCTTAGTAATAGGGTTCCGTTTTACCCTTGGGTACGGAACCCTAAAAACTGAGGGACATATTTACACACGTCACGCACAGTGCGAGACTCTCATACAAGTTTTATTACAATGCGTGTCGCGGAGGTGTAACGATTTCAATCGCTCTATAAAACCGCGCAATGTATATTCGATGAGCAATAGAGCCTTTGTATCATGTTGAATTGTTAGGCGACTTCCTGATTTGTCGGTGCGGAGGCGGTACGATATGAGAAAACTGTCAAATGTCAGTGTCCACTGTCGGTCAACTCTGTACCGCTTCTTACTACGCCCGTCTATTTAAATGTGTGCTTCCTGACTGGCGCGGGATACGTGGTAGCGGGACGATACGAAGGCAGTACTGGTCCACTTCTTCGCATGATATTAATACTGCGCATATGTAATACTGACAGTATTCCGTCTAGTTGGAATCTTTGCGACGTCAGTAAGTTTACGTCAAAGAAAAAACTGTCACATATAGATCCCGCCCCGCCAAGTCAGGAAGTCGCCTAAAGCAGTGGACTTAGTCGTTTCCAGTTGCTCGCGCCAGCGTCGCGCCATGCTAGCGCTGGAAGCGAGGAAGTCCTGGAAAGGAATTGGGTCCATATAAACGGTATAGTGCCAGTCCAGCGCTAGCACGCGCCGCTCATTATCGCCAGCAAATTATACTTGTTTTTTTTCCTGGAACCTCCGTCATGACCACGCGGGCGGCTTAAAGTCCCGCTCTAACACGCGTGAGTTTCCAATTAACCATCCCGCTCTTTACGGAAGCTCTGTGCGTTGTATTTAACAAATAAATACTATAATAATATTGAAATAAAAAAAGTGTGGATTATTTGTGAAATATGACTCGTTGGTGGTTTAGGTATGAATATGTTGACTTCATGTTTTTAATTGCAGACCCATACGTAATAAAAATAAAGACAGAACCGTTTAATGATGATTTTAAGACCAATCTTTGCAATTATTTTCTATCGAGCCGATTTCGTCCAATTATGTATCGAGTCCGTACACGGTCTTTGAAATATGATGAATATTAACATATTATTATTTTTTTGATGTGTTGAACAAATAGGTTTTCTTAAAAAACTGCTTAAATAACATCAATTTCAACAAAATTAGGTCTTGTCAGCCTCTTAAATACAGGAATTCTCTAAGAGGAATACTGAATACATGTGTAGTGTACACTGAGCGAAAAAAGTACTAATTATTAGTAAGTTTTAGTGAATCCCAAGACAAGGAGATTATATACTAACGGTTACAAAACAGTTTAGTAGTAATTAGTAGTTACAAGGACAAATTTTTTGGTATTAGTAAATAACTACTATTATCAAAAACTTTTTTGTAACCGTCAGTATATAATCTCCTTGTCCTGGGATTCACTAAAACTTACTAATAATTAGTATTTTTTTTCGCTCAGTGTACCTTTGTGTAGTGAGGTGTGTAGGGCGATGAGACACGTGAATGGCCGAGTGCGGCCGAGCGATCATGGACATGATCTTACGACATGAATAAGCGATGCCGCCCAAATGTATGGTAATATCATTCAGACCGGATCGGAGGTTGGGATTCGAATCCCGAGCGACGCTGTGTTATGCCTGTAGTTTCGTTAATAACAAGAAAAAATAGGCATTATGTTAGCCGTTTATCCGGACAAGCTAACCTAATAGGGTCGCTAGACCACGGAGCCGATTTTTGAGTGTCGAACGCTCGACTTTTCACTCGAGATCTGTCAAAAAACTATGATGTTTTGACAGATGTCGAGTGAAAATTCGAGCGTTCGACACTCAAAAATCGGCCCCCAGTTCAAACACAGTATAGTCAGTATAGTGTTTTTTTTCAATTAAATACAATAAGATATTTACAGATAAACAGGTCACATGCTTTTTATTTGGTAACTAGTTATTGGATAGGAATACATTAAAAAAATATAAATATCCATTCATTTCATCAACCGAAATGGTCGCAAATAGTTGAGTTTCCTAATCTCACGTGTATACCTATAGGTACCCAATCTTTTAGGTCAATTATCTTCTCTATCTTTTTTATAAATATTCTAATTCCAATTAAAAGATCAAACAAACTCCATAGAGAAAAACTTAAAAGGGCGCGTAGTGCCCCCATGATCATAAATATTTAGATGAACACGCAAACGGTAGGTACTCTTTCCTTTTAATGTCGCCCTATAACATCAAAAATAAACACGAAAACGAAAGACAAACCATGAACCACTCAAACGATTGTATCGCATTAAAAATAGACCAAATAACTACGAACATATGATTGCTAGCGAAAAAACGCGTGGAAAATACGTCGAGGCGACACAGAAACTTGCCAGTCCTACAACAAACACACTCGAACCCGGTCGCCATCGTCGCGCCTCGCGTCAAAACTTAAAAAAAAATGCAAACTTGTCGTTGATCTGTAAAAAAATGTGTGCCGCTGTGTGAGTGATGGAGGATTTAAAAAAGTTATTTCGGCGGGAAAGCGCGCGGATTTTGACAGATGACGGGCGCTGTAAACAGGTGCGTTCGCGTAAAGATAATGGATATAGATTAGCTATTGTGTTTCTAAAATGTGTTTTTTTAATGGTTACAGTGCTATTTTTCATGAAATCTTTAGTATAAAAATGAGATTGGTTCATGAGAAAATTTTCAAGCGGTTAATGATTAAGTTTTTTTAAATAGTTTCAGTTATTAACTACTTAATCTAATTTAGTGTTTTGGTAAATGGAGTCCGCGTCACGTATTATTATAGGTATAAATATTGCAGATTGTAGGTATAACCTTGACCTATTTAGGTACTTTGTATGTTTTCTTCAGGTAAATAATATGATATTTAGTAACCGATTATCTTGATTACAATTTCGGCTAACTTAAGATTTAAAAGATAATTAGGCGGAGAAAGAAACTTTAAAAACAAAACTGCGGCATTCTGTAGCGTTGAGTTTGTCAAAGTTTTACTTATGTCTTTAATTTTTACTTTGCATTTCAAGTGTATATTTAAGTACCTAGTTAGTTACTTTTTTAACGAAGAAATCTTTGTTAATTTTCCTGCTTTAGTTTTACACAAGTTGTTTAAGTGAGGAAATTAATGTCATAAAGCTAAGTTTAAAAATCGGCGGCCGTAGGTCCACTCGTTACATTCATCATCATCATCATCAGCCTATCTGCGTCCCACTGCTGGGCACATGCCTCCTCTCATAGATGAGAGGGATTGGGCAGTAGTCCCCACGCTGGCCCAGAGCGGGTTGGGGACTTCACATACAACTTTGAATTTCTTCGCGGATGTATGCAGGTTTCCTCACGATGTTTTCCTTCACCGAAAAGCTAATGGTAAATATCAAATGATATTCCGTACATAAGTTCCATAAAACTCATTGGTACGAGCTGGGATTCGAACCCACGACCGCTGCTTGACAGCCGCACGCTTGAACCACTGGGCTACCGTAGCTTACGTTACGTACTCGTTACATTATGTGGACCAAAAAGTTTGCGAACTTATATTTACTATGTTTTTGATAGAATTAACAACATTATCTAAGGTGTCAATGGAAATTGTATTACGAAAGTTTACTTTTGTTAAGTTCGACTATTACTCGTTAACAAGTAATGTCTACTTAGCTGTGATAGTTACATAGTAGATAGTTTTTTTCACATGCCTAGTAGCCACCGTTTAGCTGGCAGGGGTGGGGGACACTTGACCATAACAAAAATTATCACTTCAAAGCTTAATATCAAACCAATTCTTGAATCAAAAGATGTTTTTAGAAACTTTATAATAGTTTTAAAAGAGCTATCCAACGACATACAAACGGTAGGGTCTGGAAGAAAAAAAAATTGCACGACCACTTTACATGTAGGGGAGGTACCTACATTGATATGTAATACTCATGCCAAATTACAGCTTTCTACTACTAACGGTTACTGAGAAAAGCGGGGCACAGACGGACGGACGGACGGACATGGCGAAACTATAAGGGTTCCTTGTTTACCACGGAACCCTAAAAAGGGTTGTTGCTATTCCGGTTACTCGGGCAACCTCAGTTTACGACCACCACAGTATTAACATTTTTACATACTCTAAAGACACAGTGTGTCGTATCGATTTATTTGGTAGTTATTGGGAACCATTAAAAGACAGTTGTACTTTGTTTCACAGACAGAAGTTTCATAGACGTATTGTTTCGCAGAATTTTCAGTTCATAGAAAACATTTTTATACAAAAGGGTCGCAGTTCTAACCTAACCTAACCTACTTTTCTGGTAGATCTAACTGGTTTCTACAAAATTGCATTTTATATAACTGTACCTAAAAAGTTACCGGTTTCTGAAAAAAAAAGTTTCTGTGAAACGAAAATTCTGCGAAACAATTCATTCTACGAAACATTTTTCTGTAAAAGAAGGGGACACCTTAAAAGACCGTAGTAAAAATTGCAGTTCATTAACTCATCCAAGTGACCGCAAATACACTAAACAACTAAATAAACACACACACAAACACAATAATAATAATTAAGATTAAGAGTAGTTATAAGTCAATAATTGTAAAATTAAAAGCAATAAACAGTTTAAATTTTTTTTAATACACTAAATTTTTTAATCGAAGTGAAAATTGAAAAATTCAACACCACAGGTGGGATTTGAAACCACGACGAAAAAAAAATCACCACCACGGGGGATTACCATGGTGGCTCAGTTGGTAGAGCAATGGACGGATTCCAGAGGTCGTGGGTTCAAACCCCACCTGTGGTGTTGAATTTTTCAATTTTCACTTTGATTAAAAAATTTAGATTTTCGCAAGCGGACGCATCCGCTTAACAAACATTTACAATACACTAAATTAACTGGTCCTTAACTGACGATTAACCCTAGTTATTTTTTATTGGTTCTTGTTTGCTACAACACAATGAAGATGTGAGACACAATATTTCCCATTCAAAATAACAAAACTATTAGAAAGAAAGAAAGACATTTATTCGTGACAAACACAACAAACAATGACAAATGATATCACCTACACTACCGCATTTAGCCACAAAATGATCACTACGACGAGCTTAGACGACCGCTTTAGCTTAGTTGGTAGGGACCCTGCCTACGAAGCTAGAGGTCCCGGGTTCGAATCCCGGTCAGGGCATTTATTTGTGTGATGAGCACGAATATTTGTTCCTGGGTCTTGGATGTTTTCTATGTATTTAAGTATCTATTTATCTATATATCGTCGCTTAGTACCCATAGTACATGCTTTGCTTAGTTTGGGACTAAGTTGATTTGTGTCCCGGCCGGGATTCGAACCCGGGACCTCCAGCTTCGTAGGCAGGGTCACTACCAACTAAGCTAAAGCGGTCGTAATTTCAGTTCAGAGCCATTTTCAGAAATTGGCATGAAATTTACTCTTGATTTATTCGTCTATGTTAGTTCATCCAGAAATATTCTGTGGCGGCTAATTTGCCATACGCAAATGGAAAGACATTTTGACAGATGTCACGTTTTGACAGCTTGACAGCTTTGATAAATACCCGCCGGGAATAGTGGGAATATGCGAGATATTCTTCAATGAGTGAAGCTAATACGTATAATATAGGTAATAAATGAACTAATATTTCACTCGGTTTTTATGATTTAGTTTATACATATTTTGCAAACACTTTGACAGTTTGTTTAACAGTGTTTAATAGGAGCCATGGTCCGAACCCAGGACCTCCAGATTTCTTTTCTTCATTTTCATGATTACATATGATTCAATGTGTTGACAGCAGACGGGACAAGTTCCAACAGCAGCCCTCTAGCATAACATGAATCTCGTCTCTACTCGCGCGCGAGATAGGCTACCGGTCTCTGTCTGATCACCCCTGTCAAAAAGTGACAGGTAGCTTATCTCGCGCGCGAGTAGAGACGAGATGCATGGTATGCTAGCCCCCCAGGACACGGTAGCAAAATTATTTTCGTCTTGGGCGTAAACACTTAATTCCCTCGCTACGCTCAAGATTCTAGTGTAGCATCTAAAGCATCTTTCGCTTCACTCTTGATTAAAATACCGCCCCCACGGTAAATATATAATTTTGCTCCCTTGAGACATAACCTACCCAAATTTCATCAAAATCGGTTCAGTGGTTTAAGCGTGATGAAGAGGTACTCGTAAAGCCCGAAACGCACTGACATCGGTAGCGGGGCGGGGCGTCGCGGTGCGGAGGCGGTACCGGTTGTAATATTCGAACTAATATGAAAGGGTTCGCACAGAAAACCGGCCGGGAAAAAAGCGTTCTGTGCGGACCCTTTCATATTAGTTCGAATATTACAACCGGTACCGCCTCCGCACCGCGCCGCCACCGCTGTCTGTGCGTTTCCAGCTTAACAGACAGACACACTTTCGCATTTATAATAATAGTATAGAAGTATGGATTACCTACAGACATGTTTTTAGTGAATGTTGAGATGTTATTGAGCACGTAATGGCGGGTATTCGACGGGTCCTAAACTGGCTCCGGCGCCCAGCGCCCATGGTCCCGGTCACTAACGAGGCTATTTATTGGCCCGCGAGTTTTTACAGCACTTGTGCCCAGTTCTTGCTTGTCTGTTCTCAGCGTTAATGTGGTGCGCCAGGGAGACCAGGCCGTCCGTTTGGAAATAAAATGCAGCTTTTAATTTAAACAGTTGGTGTATGCAGAAGGTGTACGGGTGGTAGAAAGGTGTATGGGTCTCGCCGGAAGATCAGCGCCGGCTCCTTGAGTCGGCATTATGCTGAGGGGAGACCTTTTCGTGACGACACCGTGTTTTTTTTTGTTTAGTTTTTTTTTTGTGTCGTCATGAATAAATGTTTTTCTTCAGAAGAAGAAGAAGATAAGGGGGTTTTGTACAGTCACTTGCTTTTTTATAAATGACTGTAGCTTGATAGGCCGGGCCCAATAAAGCGATACGAATATCCAGAGGAAAATCCATGACGTCACCGTTATCTTGCATCTCTTTCATAATAATGCATTAGAATGAAAGAGATGTATAAGAATGAAGGAGATGCAAGATAACGGTGACGTAATATGTGTCATGTTTTTTAGCTTCAAACGAATGTTCGGCACGCAACCTCCAGTATGTATCTAAACTTCTCGCTAATACCTATTCACGCCCCGCTCGAGGTTCACAATAGTCTTAAAAGTCGCGTTTTAACCAAGCGAGGGCGCTGCTACCGCGGGGCGCACCCTGCCCGTCGTTACGGAGGGCGTTAGGTTTATCAGTCACATTTCGGCGGTTACTGTTTATGGATGTTCGCCGCACTTTATAATTGACCCCCGACTAATGACAGCACCTTGAGTGATGACGATACTTGCGCATCGATTGCGAACGTGCTAGTAAGTACATTACTTACCAAGGGCGGTAACACAGAGAATGTCTCATATCGCAGGTATTTGACGCCCGAGTCGAGGGCAAAGGCGATAAATAGAGATCCTTTTTTATTATATTTAAGTTTAGTAAGAGTAAGTACTGGACGGTGATTATTCTACTTAGAGAATGTAATATGTCTACACACTGCTAGCATATAATAAGTGTATAATTTTCCATTATAAAATTAATTCAACGACCTCTAATTACATATTTGCCATCTATATTTTTTGAGTTAGCATAAGTAATTGATGCGTTAATGACTAATTCTAATATAATTGAACAAGAAATTTACGTTTTATTGTAATCAGATATTGGTAAATGGGCGCTCTAATTCCATATAGTCACCTTTATTTTTATACGTATGTATCCCATCAAAAACATAAATGTGAAAAATACAGTGGTGGTATGTGTCGTAACAAGATAGATTCCAGCTGCTGGAAAGTGGTCGAAACTTCTTTACGTGGTTATTTGGGGGTACACTAGGAAGACTACCTACCCTTACCCTAATGCCTTGGTCACACGTATCGAGCAAAACGGGCGAGACAGTAAAATTAGTGGAAGTTTTACTTACCAGGGATCAGATTTAGGCTTATATCTCTTAAACTAAGGATATTTTTGTTTAACATTGTATGATCAATTTAAAGACCAATTACCTACGAGTTCATATTTTCAGGCCTACATTATGTTAATTTATTTATTTCGGGGATCTAACGATTCCGATTAAACTATGCATCGGAGGTTCGGAGCGAACAATCGATGGCATTGGCATAAAATTTAAGGGGAGGTATCCCCAACGCAAATGTCCCGCTCTAACACGCGTGAGTTTACAATTAACCATCCCGCTCTCTACGCAAGCTCTGCGCGCAGTTTTGTAAATATTTAGCTATAGTGATTAAGCCAATCATTTTATCAAAGCAAACCCTGCGAATTTGTCTATAACTATTTACGATCTTTAATTGAGTACAAAAATTAAATGTTAAATATCAGTAATATGGCCGTAGTATTGAAAAAACATTCCAAAAAGGGGTAGCTTCGCGATTTTTTTCTATCGAGTAAAATTCATCAGATCATGTAACTGACTGCGATTTTGACTAGACAAGATCCTAATGTAACACATATATTTTTTTTAGATTTTAAGACACTATATTCTATGTCTCAGATGGTTTTTAAAAACTCAAAAGTGGTAATACACGGCCTTAATTGCACCTGACCTATGGAAGAGGTTTTCTCCCAACAAAATTGAAACACACAACCCTGCCCCACAGTCTGATGTACCGGCCGTATACTGCGGCAGGTCATCTGATAAGCCCGGTGACAAAATGGTTGCATCCTTGGTTGCCGCGGGCGATCCTTCAGGCGATGGCATTGGCGCTGTTCACACTCTATTTATGGCTTTTGTAGAGATAAATCCTTGAGGCTATAGCGTGGCCGAAATGTGTCGTTGGTGTTAGGTGGATAGGTATTATACTGTGATTGTCGTTTGAGCGCGGATGCTTGTGAAAATCCATGGTCTAAGAAAATAGTCTGCCACTCTGGATCGTGACATAACTGACGTCACTGTCGAGTTGCCACTTTAGTAACAAAACAAATAATAAAGGAAAGATTTTCTGCCGGTATCATGCAATAGTAGTTTATGCAACTGGTACATAATGCCTAATTATGTACAGTAGCATACATTACTTTATCTACACACATATTATAAGTGCTCTAAGTTGGGTTCAGAAACTGAAGTAAATAAATACAATAATTGTATTAATACAACCGCACTGTAATGTCAAGAGAATAAGGCTCTGTGTAGATTATTCTGAGTGTTTTATTTTGCTTAGCTATACCTTGTTTTTTTTTAAAGAATAGAAATGCCTAAGATACTTAAGTATAAAGGTATCTTATAATGCATCCCTAAAGTAACCCTACTAAATTCTCTGATCGTCATTCCCTTCCTTGTAGCTTCTAATTTCATAGCAAGTGTTACTTTCTGGATGAATCCTTTAGTAAGGGCCTTTGAAATATGGCTATCACTGTTAACAGAAAAAATGCAGATCTTTATTATCCAAATCTCACAATTTATCCATATTCATCATTGCTAAAACTAGGTGGCTGAGCTCTAGAATCTCAAAACCAGCTCTAAACCCAATAGTCAGCCACATTAATCAAACATTTCAATGTGGCTGACTATTGGGTTTACTTCGTTTTTAAGTGCAACAAGTACTCATGAAATTGTATATTCTGAAATAAGGTAGCTAATGGTAAAAATTTCAGTAAGAAATAAAAAATCAAGTGAAATCCAGAAGTCAGCCAGGGGCGGCTGACAACTGGATTTTTCATTAAAAAAGTAGGACCCAATAGTCAGCCGCCTCAAATAATCTATTTTTGTATGGAAATATTTTCGAATACTTACTTAATTGGATAGGTACATAATTGAGTATGTTAAAGAAAACAAAATATATTGGTAAAGTTATAAGATCAACCTGCTTTCCGCTATTCAACACACCACGGAAAGTTATCAAAAAAATGGCGGACATCACAGATCAGGTCATGTCCGGTGTTCGACACTGGTACGAACTTATTTTTCTCTCGTAACTGACCATTTTCCGCACAGATCAAGTGTCCTACAGTGCAATATGGAGTAGAGGTTTGATAAGAACTTAATGTTGTTTGACAGTTTAAAAAAATGCTCTATTTATAGCGAATAAAAGAGAGAAAAGGCTGAGTACTGGTTCCCGGCTGACTACTGGCGACTTTACCCTATACTTCAGTTGAATGTACTAGAACACTAACGTCTTTTAAACTTAGATAAAACAATTATTAGAATAAACAATGGCCTGCAATAAAACCGCAGTAACCACAAAACTAGAATTCTCGAAAATTATTTTATTACTGACACGTTTATTGCATTTACGGGCGTATAACTTCACAGATAAGATCGAATTTGCAGTGCAAACCGCACTTCCATTAAGAATTAACGACGAAGGTTAACCAATAATATCGAAAGAACGTATCTACGTCGACTGTGTAGTACGCTAATCACTCTAAGCAGTTTAGTAATAAGGTACAAATTAGAATGAATGCAAACTGGTTTGCGGTTCCCAAAGTTGCGACACGCAAATCTGCCTCTGATTGCTGGTATTAAAACTTTTAAAGCGAATGCAGTTATTTAAAAGATCTTCAAATTCACTTGTTTATTTATTTAATGGGTTTTTAAATAAAAGTAATAAACTTACCTAATAAATTGTAAACATTTAGACTATAAATGCGATCTAGTTACTGTTCGTGTAACACGCGGAATGAAAAGGTTCACCTACCACCTTTAATATATGTCTTGGCTTGTTCAGTACAGGCTCAGTATAAGTTATCAGTATCTGCTTTATCGACCGAGTATGACACATTCCGTCATAATGAAAGTCAAGAAGACAAATGTACTACAGCGCCTCAGGCGGGTACGCAATAGAACTAAGAATCGCCACCCTTGTTTCTTGGAGATAACTGTGGTCAGGTAACTGGTTATCCGTGAAGATTTTTTTTCTTCAGAAATAGTTATCTCCAAGGATTTGTTTTGCCTCACACATAACTGCTTCACTAACCACCAAGGGCCTAACAGGCTTTTAAAGAGAAAGCGATTCCTATATTATAAGAGGAAACAAAAAAGAGTGCAACGTTTCGTCTCCATCACCGACCAAGCATTTTTTCATGGTTGGTTGGTCATAGGCACAGATACACTTAGATAGACATTTGACATGCAAACCAGTCAAATTGAGTTTTACAATTTTTATATGAATATTCTTTCAGCATCTATAACTACTTGTATATGTCGCAGGCAAATCGTATAATCCGCCGTATTACATTATAGCTAGGCGTTTTACAAAACAGAGCTGTTTTGTATTACGGCGGGTCAACGATTAGGCGGATTGAATATGGCTGATTGAAAATCCGCCGAAATGTGTTCCGCGCTTTCCGTTCTTCAATTCGCCTAGTAGTAGCGGTTCAGTCAGATTGTATAATTCGCCGTAACACATTACGGCTAGCCTTTTCACAAAATAGCGTCGTTTTAGCTGTCATCTCTTTGACAGCTTTTAGTCCCCATTTTTAACACTCACAGCCCTGGTTAGCAATGACAATCCGGCCATTTTGTAAAACGGCGGATTATGCAATCCGAAAAATACAATCCGGCTAAACGTGAGCCGCCATATTGTAGAACGTATTGCAATGACGATCCGGCTAATCGTTAACCCGCCGTATTACTAAACGGCCCTGTTTTGTTAAACGGCTGATTATACAATTCGGCTGCGATATATATACTATATCTTCTTCTTTTTTAAAAAAGGCTTTCCATCAAATTTATGATGATTTCGCCAATCAATACTTGTTCAAAAACGTTGTTCGGTAACGACACCATGACAGTAGGCAACTGGTTTTGTTCGGTAGTGGATTCTGCTCGTCGTAGCGCCGAGCACGTGCGTTCACCAACGCGGCGACGAGCAAAATCCTACTACTTATATCTATGCTAACTGTCGTGAATCGCCCTTAATGCCATAAACACGGCATTATAGATTCACGATGACGAACAAACAACAACTCTAGAATAATATCTATGGTGAGTGATCTATTATTGTCTATGCTATCCTCTACCATCCGCGTTAGTTGTCAATGTCAGTCTAGTTTAGCGCCCGCCATTTGAAGTGCTATCAAGTAGTGAGTAGTGAGTGTATTAGTTCTGGAAATGGGAGATCTAAGGAGCTAAAGCTAAGTGGTCTATGTTTGCAGTTGCCCATATATTATTAGAATCTCGTTTGGGCTCGCAGTCACTTGTTTATCCTAATAGCATTACCCCAGAATCTAGTAGCAAGCTAGTGACGATCAGCCTAACCCATTAGATTGATATGTAGTACTGTTCTCCTCTCACTTAATACAAGCTGTCTCAACTTCTGCTCCCTGTGTCAGATGGTTGAGACGGGATGGTGCGTAACTAGGAAGGTACCTTTCGGCAAATAGCCTAGCAGTGCGCACAAGCTAGGTCAAAAGCACATGGGGTTTGGAAGCTATAGAGCTGATGATATCAGCGTGCTCCAGGGGACGGTGGAAGCGTCCATTATGATAATTGGGGACAGTATAGAGTCCATTATGTGGAGCGTACCCGATACGCTATATCTTAGGACTGCTATGCCATAGATATGGCTGGAGGTTGTGGAACAACAGCAGTAATAGTTACGTGTTATCTACTCAGACAGTTTGAGTAGATAGCAACGGCACCCGTAGGGAAGTGTTGGATTGGATTATGCTTGTAGACTTATATGACCTACCAGACTCTTATGTGACTATCATGATTTAGATCATTCTTTATATACCTCTCTCAGAGCGCTTAGAGACAGTGGTGTCATACAATACCTTTAAAACCACAGGTGGGGCATGCAGGCCTCGCAGGCAAAGCGAAGCAGATGAGGAAGGAGGAGAGAGGCTTCTCCGCTCTGGCAACCTTGGTATAGGATATAAGGTAGGATTCAGGCAGACACTAATAACTTTATCATACCCGCTGCGCACCCGGAGCCTTCCTGGGAGGAAGTGTAGAGTTTAAGGATAGTTCCGGGGGCGTAGCGACATGGTGGAGTTTGCTGGAGGATGTTTGAATCTATACCGAGGCTATGATAGTTGAATTATAGAACAAAGTTTGATCCAGGTGTAGCGGGGACAACTTTGCTTGAATTGAATCATAGTATAAAATTCTTAAACTTAGAGAGCAATACCGTTTGTTTTATATGCAGTAAATAGTAAGATAATTGAAATTGACAATTGGAGATGGTATATGATATCTGATTATAATATTAAACAATTTATTTGACTGACAATGACAAAAGTTTGAGAAACTATCGCTAGATGGCATCACTGAATGTCGGCAAGCAGGAACCGACAAATCGATACTTTGTATGCTTTTTACTAGATGGCGCTCGCAGGCAGTTTTAAGAGAGAGTTGATTTTTAGAAATATGAAGAAAAAAGGCGAAAAAATTACATGTGGTCTATTAACGAGGCCGAAAGAATTAAATTATGAATAATTATGAATGTGATGGAAATATTTTAAACCATTTGAGAAATATTTACGTAAATTGGATGTGATTTGATATTTGCGGGATCGACGTGGCGTCGGATCGGATCGCTGTGATTGGAGGATTGTAAAACGGAAGTCGCAAGGAAATGCGTAATCATACGACGCTATTTTATAAGTTTTATTTTTATTTAGAGCGAGATTTATCATGAATAATTGTCATGATAATTAATTTAAGTGCATAAAATAAATATAATTCGATGTTCCTACAGTTATAAGTAAACTTATTGTCAAAGGTTATTAAGTGTTGCCGCGAGCCGTGCGCGGGGTTTTTCCTTCTCTGTCGCACTTACAAGTCTGTGTGTGGGTGCGACGGGGACGGGAAGCTTCGCTCGAGTATCGCGTTGCGGTAGCCGCTCGTTACCAAAATTGTCTATCATAAGGGAAATGATAGATTAAGTGAGACTTATTGTGATCGTAATAAGGCTTGAAATTCTTGAACACGAGTGTGATTGTTTGTTCAGAAGGTCCGACAAGTGTCGTGTGAACCCCGGAAATTGAAAGGAACGCGTTGTTCGGCCATTTTGTCTTTACTCCTGTCGAAGTAACTCCTTTCTCTGTTCTGCTGTTTTGTTCTAGCTGCGAGGTGAGTTTAAATACTTCTTGAAACTGGAAATTTCTTTATTGATAAGGTTTATTTATTGGAGAATAACTGGATAAAACTATTTTATGGATTTTGCGCCTTAGCGCAAACGAGATATCATGAAGTTGTTTTAGCGTCATTAAAGTTGTTCTGAAAGGTGTGATTAAAACTAATTATTCCCTTGTGGGATTATTAGTAGGTATTGGTGAACGTTTTCATCATTTTAAAGGATTCAGACTGGGGGTCGTGATATATAGAGAGAGAGATTCCCTCGAAGTCGGTTAAAGCGTCGATATATCTGATATCTATCCTAATGCTGTTCGTGTCATATCCTTAGGCCTGCATACAACGCCCTATCATTCTTCAAGTTTGTCGGCCCGGTGGTGTCCGAAGCGAAGTCCAGCTCAGTCACAGTGAGTATATTGCAAACTCTAATATCTGCACATTAGCTATTTGCTCGTTAAGAAAAGAGTTACATTAACTATTCATTCCTTATACTTCCTACGTATGTTTAGATGAAAGAGATGCAAGATGTTTCATTCCATTCGATATGGAATATTACTTAATTGAACGATACGATGTGATTAAAAGGCCCGCGTGGTCGTGTCAGAGGTTTCCCTGGATTGTGATATGACTGAGATCCTTCTAACGTTTATGTCTTACTTTAGTAATTACTTATGACTGATTTATTACTCATGTTGTAAATGCAAATGCGAATATGATCATATATATGAATGGTGTGATCGAGTTGAAAATTAACAAATGACAGATGGTATTAAGTATGTGTGTAAATTATAAGTTGGTCTGTCGAATTGTACCCTAGAACTTACAATGGCAGTGGTGGTCCGTCTGATGGTAAACGGATACCATAACCTATGGAAGTTTACGATGAATGGCATGAATGCCACACTTATTAGTTACAACTTTATTTACTCTTTTATAAAATAAATTTCAATTAAAAGTAGGTCAGATGAGTGACTTGTTTGGATTCAATCTCGCATAATTATCATTCATTAAGCACCATAAAGCTTTCGCTGATGCTAAGGGTGTGCAATTGTTTCTATACATTTGTGGTTTGAACTTTATTGCTATAAATTCACCGCTTTAGCTCATGGTTTATTTCTGTCAAAATATTTAAGATTAGAAAGATGCTATTGATTTGTTACTGTCTTCCTTACTTATCACTGCACGAGATTGCATTTAAATGAATGATGTTCGTCTGACTTTGTGCTCGGAGCCATATTAAGGTTAAGGCTCGAGTAATGCTGACTTGAACAATGCTTGACATCTAAATACTGAATCAAGATATGGCTGCTTGTACACTTTATTTTATGATTTCTTTATGATTTCAAATAATGATAATTTATGCCACTGCATTAAAAATAGTGGATGTGTTCTGAGGAATTATCACCTGCTATTATTTTTATTTTCTATTCTTTGCATAGCTTGGGCTGTATTAGTTTAAGTGTGTGAACGATTGTTGGGGTGTCAATTACAGGTCAATAGTGAATACATCAAGATGGAAGATAGTTTAATGCGAATTCTTGAGCTCACTACTGCACATATTGAGTCTCTTATAAAAAAGGCGAAGGGCTTTAATGAATCCATTGGAACCTGTATCCCGGAGAAAGTTATCTTGGAAGCTGAAGTGAATGCATCCAAACTGGAAAGTGGTTTGAAGAAGTTGGGGAACGACTTAAACAACTATTTTCGATACGTGAACGAGCCAGCTATAGATGACGTGTCTAGGATTACAGCAATACAATTGGAAGCGGAAGAAGTGTTGTGCGAGCTACAGATTAATCTTAAGAGGAGCAAACCCTCCACATCATCGGCACCCATACCGATAGCGTCTCCACCTATGGCTACAAGCAGGTTGCCTAAGTTGAACTTACCTGAGTTCCACGGTGATATCTTACAATGGCACCAATTCTGGGATCAGTTTACTTCGTTGGTAGACAGCCGAAATCTAAATGACGTTGACAAGTTTCTCTACTTAACATCTATTTTACGGGGAGAAGCAAAGAAGCTAGTGGAGGGCCTCGTAGCCACTAATGAGAATTACATCATCGCTGCCACAACGTTAAAGACAAGATACGGGAGAATTGAACTGGTCAAGGATGCCCACTATTCTGCGTTAAGCAAGATATCACCAGCGAGTACTTCAGTGGACGACTGTCGCAGAGTCTTCAATGAAGTTGAGAGGCATTTAAGAGTACTGCAGTCTCTAGGTGAGGACATGACTCACAGCTACTTTCGATTCATGATACTGGAAAAGTTTCCCGAAGATTTAGTATATGAATTGAAGAAAAGAACTCAAGATAATGCTGTACCAGAGATCCGAAAGGGGCTGGAAGATTTGATATCCGCTAGAGAGGATGCTTACAGGATATCTAAAGGGAAGGAAGCTGATGCCAGCTATACCACAGAAGTATTACATGTCTCAGAAAGATTCAAAGCGAGAGGCTTTAAGAAAATGCAAGGCGATAGCCATTTACTTAAACGTAACAATCGAAACCAAAATAAAGGAGCTACTTCTCATCATTTACCAAATAGCTCCAACCTCAAGAGAAAAGTTAATACTGTTTGTAGTACAGCTGGGGAAGCTGGAACTTCATCACCAAGTCCGGCGAAGAGAAGAAGAAAGGACTGTCTCTTCTGTCAAGGAAACCACAATAGTGTAAATTGTTTAAAATTTAAGACCGATGAACAGAGGAGGTCAAGACTTTCAGACCGCTGCTTCAGATGTTTAAGAAAAGGCCATAACGTGGCACGATGCCGTTTTGTGGGACCATGTTTCAACTGTAAGCAAACATCTCACTTAGAAGTTTTTTGCCCTCGTAGATTTAATACAGAGGGACGTGTAAACACAAATAATACTCCTGAAACTAGTAACAATAGAAGAAAAAATTTTGCAAGAGGAAACACTACTCGACAATTTCACATAAAGACCAATGGTCAGACCATTCTACAAACTGCTGTGGTTAGTGTAATTAAAGAGGATAACCATGACACGGTTAAATGCAGATGCTTATTGGACTCTGGGAGCCAAAGATCGTACATTACAAAGGATTTAGCTAAGAGACTTAATCTAGGCACTTTGGAAGAAAGTAGATTGACTGTGTTTACATTTGGTGCAGAGGTACCTCAAGAAATAGATAGTCATCTAGTTCAATTCCGGATGAACACACGCTCCGGCGAAATTTCTATGACAGCTAATGTTGTGCCTATGATTACTCATAGCGTACCACATCTTCCGGTGGACCATAAGGATTGGCCAACTGAATTCGACCTAGCTGATGATGGATCACTGGCAGATCAAGTGGATATACTTATTGGCAATGACTATTATTTCTCGCTGTTATCAACGGAGAAGATCAAGATCGATAACAACCTATATTTGGTGAGCTCTGAATTGGGCTGGATAATAAGTGGGAAAACAGACTCTACACCTGATAACGAACTATCGGTCGTCACCTATTTCCAGACCAATGTAGAGGTCAAGCTAAACCAACCCGATCTTCCTTTAGCTGACATGAACGTCAAAGGATTGTGGGAATTAGAAGCTATAGGTATCACCGATTCGCCTAAGGACAGCAGAGAAGAGGAAGCTCTCCGCAATTTTAATGAGACTACGCTATTCCAGGACAATAGATACCATGTAACCTGGCCATGGGTGGATTATCCTCCGGATCTAAAGCCTAATTATGGTCTAGCTTTGGGACGTTTGACCAACCTAATAAAGCGATCGGATCAAGACACATTAGCTTCATACAATCAACTGCTTATGGAACAAGAAAGATTAGGAATTGTAGAGAGAGTACCTGAGGGTGACATCAAGGACTCTGATTGCCCTGTGCATTATCTTGCTTTCCACGGAATCAAACAACCTAATAAACCCATAAGATTAGTCTACGATGCTTCGTCTAAACTTAAGGATAGCAAGAGCCTCAATCAGTGCCTTTACTGTGGACCATTGATGTTGGAAGACCTGGCCGGTCTTCTATTAAAGTTTAGAACGCACAGCATAGGCATTTGTGCAGATGTGGAAAAGGCTTTCTTACAGATTGGGCTACAAGATAAAGATCGAGACGTCACTCGTTTCTTGTGGGTTAAAGACACAGGACGACCTATTGATGACACTAATATACTTCATATGCGGTTCTGCAGAGTACCCTTCGGCGTAATTTCAAGTCCGTTCTTGTTAAATGCAACCATAAAGTACCATTTATCTAGGTCTCACTCCGAAAGCGTCAAGAACTTAGCTCAAGAGATTTATGTAGACAATGTGGTAACTGGAACTGAATCCACAAAAGAAGCTGTTGATCTGTATAAAGGCGCAAAAGAAGCGTTCCAACAAATGTCCATGAATCTTAGGGATTGGAGCTCTAATTCAAGAAACTTTATTAGGCAAGTTCCAGATGCTTGTCATGACAAGGTGGTAAAAGTATTAGGATTGGACTGGGACTTGGAGACCGACACACTTCGTTTGAGGTTTAAAGAGCGAGAGTTTGCCAACACTAAAAGAGGGGTCCTAAAATGTATCGCTTCAGTGTACGACCCGAGTGGATATGTTGCACCAGCCATGCTACCTGCTAAACTTTTCTTACAAGACTTGTGGAAAATGAAGCTCAAATGGGATACGCCATTGTCAAAGGATATGATCGATAAATGGAATAACATCAAACAGGAGCTCCGGAACCTTATGGAGGTGTGTGTACCTCGGTGCTATATAAAAGACTTGTGCAAAAGAGAATATCAAATACATTGCTTCGTGGATGCGTCAATTAAGGCGTATGCCGCTGCTGTTTACATAGTACAAGGCGAGAAAAGAAGCTTCGTGATGGGTAAATCACGCCTGGTACCTGTTAAAGATAATGACGACTTGAAAATACCTCGTCTCGAGTTACTTGCATTCCTTATAGGTCATCGTCTAATCCAGTATGTCAAGAAGTTCCTTCCAAGCAATGTCACACAACAAGTACTGTGGACAGATAGCCAAATTGTAATAAGTTGGTATAAGTCGGATAAGTTGTTAACACCATTTGTTGCAAAAAGGATACAAGAAGTAAAAAGAAATAAGGAATTATCTGTCCGTCATATTCCAACCCATCCAAATCCAGCTGATGTAGCCACCAGGCCCTCACAACCTAAAGAAGAATTGGAAAAATGGTTGGTAGGACCAGACTTCTTGTCCAAGAAAAACTCTGAGTGGCCTACAAACCCCGGTGAGCACTGTTCTCTTTTGGTTGGGGAGGATCCACCGAAGATTTCAACGGTGGAAGATACAGATATGAGAATAACACCGGAGGTGATAGATAACCCTAAAAAAGGAATGGATTGTGACGAAGGGATAATTTATACAACAGTAGATGAAATAAAAGATATTCAATCTAAACACTTTCTAGAGGAGTTAGCCGGCAAGGAAACTAGTCTGAAGAGGAACCTGGATCTATTCAAGGATGAGGATGGTATACTGAGGTGTAAAGGACGGTTTAAAAATGCTAATTGGACGTACGATAAAAGATACCCAATTCTGCTACCTAGAGATAGCGACTACACTGATAACATCATTAAGAAAACACATGAAGATAATTACCATGTGGGTGCTAGTCACACCCTCAGCATTATAAGACAATCCTTTTGGATACCACAAGGAAAAAGTCGAGTTCTTAGAGTTATTAAGAAATGCCCTCAGTGTATTAAACATGGAGGAGGACCATTTAAGTTACCTCCTACACCTGCCTTACCTCCAGAGAGAGTTAATTATACGGAACCCTACACATTTACAGGCATAGATTACCTAGGACCAATATTAATTAAGACTACAACAGGAACTGAGAAACGCTGGATTTGTTTGTTCACTTGTTTGGCGGTACGAGCGGTACATTTAGAAGTAGTTCGAGACTTAACTGCAGAGGAAGGATTGCTAGCGTTAAGAAGATTCGTGTCTACTAGGAACGTGCCTACGTTAATTACCTCAGACAACGCTACAAATTTCAAACTAATGTCCGAAGTATTATCCCAACCGTACTGCGTTGAAAAGAAGATCAAATGGCGTTTTATTCCGCAACTTGCGCCGTGGTTTGGCGGGTTTTACGAAAGACTTGTAGGCATTGTCAAGAACTGCTTAAAGAGAACCCTACAGAAACATCTACTTACTGACAACCAGCTGAGCACCATAATAAAAGAGATAGAAGCTGTAATTAATTCTCGCCCGCTTACTTATGTCGATGAAGAACTAACCCACATCCTGAAGCCCTCAGATTTCATCGCTATGGGAAGGAATATAGTCATGGAGACGAGAGGTGAAGGACCTCTGCCTCAAGGGACGAAGATAAAAGTTGACCTCATAAACAGCTGGAGGAAAGGCATCATTGTCCTTGACGAGTTCAAGGAAATGTTCGTTAATCGATACCTTGTGAGCCTGAGGGAGAGGTATTCACATTCTTATAAACAACCTAGGTCTACGTCGACATTAGAACCGACGGAAGGGCAAATTGTTCAGATTAAGGGAGATAGTAAAAATAGGGAAAATTGGCAAGTTGGAAAAATAGTGTCGCTAACCAAGGGAGCTGACAGCATGTGTAGAGTAGCCCGAGTTAAAGTAGGAGATAGGGAATTTACCAGGTCGATTGGACATTTATACCCACTCGAGATCGAAGAAGACGTCGAAATGATTCATAACGAAAGGGATCAGGTAATCCCCAGTGATACAGAAACTGCCCCAACGATATCAAATTCGCCTATAACTAAAGAACTGAGCCGTGAAAACGCCGACGACCCCACTGGCGCCTCTCCCGGATCACGACCACAGCGGGGCGCCGCCATTGAAGCCAGAAAGAAAATACATCAGTGGACGAGCTCCTTGACCACACATTTGCTGGCCGTCGGGAGTGTCGTGAATCGCCCTTAATGCCATAAACACGGCATTATAGATTCACGATGACGAACAAACAACAACTCTAGAATAATATCTATGGTGAGTGATCTATTATTGTCTATGCTATCCTCTACCATCCGCGTTAGTTGTCAATGTCAGTCTAGTTTAGCGCCCGCCATTTGAAGTGCTATCAAGTAGTGAGTAGTGAGTGTATTAGTTCTGGAAATGGGAGATCTAAGGAGCTAAAGCTAAGTGGTCTATGTTTGCAGTTGCCCATATATTATTAGAATCTCGTTTGGGCTCGCAGTCACTTGTTTATCCTAATAGCATTACCCCAGAATCTAGTAGCAAGCTAGTGACGATCAGCCTAACCCATTAGATTGATATGTAGTACTGTTCTCCTCTCACTTAATACAAGCTGTCTCAACTTCTGCTCCCTGTGTCAGATGGTTGAGACGGGATGGTGCGTAACTAGGAAGGTACCTTTCGGCAAATAGCCTAGCAGTGCGCACAAGCTAGGTCAAAAGCACATGGGGTTTGGAAGCTATAGAGCTGATGATATCAGCGTGCTCCAGGGGACGGTGGAAGCGTCCATTATGATAATTGGGGACAGTATAGAGTCCATTATGTGGAGCGTACCCGATACGCTATATCTTAGGACTGCTATGCCATAGATATGGCTGGAGGTTGTGGAACAACAGCAGTAATAGTTACGTGTTATCTACTCAGACAGTTTGAGTAGATAGCAACGGCACCCGTAGGGAAGTGTTGGATTGGATTATGCTTGTAGACTTATATGACCTACCAGACTCTTATGTGACTATCATGATTTAGATCATTCTTTATATACCTCTCTCAGAGCGCTTAGAGACAGTGGTGTCATACAATACCTTTAAAACCACAGGTGGGGCATGCAGGCCTCGCAGGCAAAGCGAAGCAGATGAGGAAGGAGGAGAGAGGCTTCTCCGCTCTGGCAACCTTGGTATAGGATATAAGGTAGGATTCAGGCAGACACTAATAACTTTATCATACCCGCTGCGCACCCGGAGCCTTCCTGGGAGGAAGTGTAGAGTTTAAGGATAGTTCCGGGGGCGTAGCGACACTAACCAATACGCTAAAGGTTGTCAAATCTGTTTCCGCTAATTTATCTGCAAGGCGGTGGGATGACTTCAGTCCTAGTATTCTGCGTTGAATGGCGGCGACTATTCAGCGTGACACAATGGAAAAGTTGCACAATACAATTTTCAATTTAGTTTGCTGGAGCAGATAACGAAACTGTTCTGACACCGTTGTAACTTACAGGTGTGTTAAGTGAATCTAAGGCGACTTCCTGATTTGTCGGTGCGGAGGCGGTATGCTATGAGAAAACTGTCAAATGTCAGTGTCAACTGTCAGTCGACTCCGTACTACTTTTTACTGCGCCCCTACATTTAAATGAGTGCTTCCTGACTGGCGCGGGATGCGCGGAAGCGGGACGATGCGAAGGCAGTACTGTGGGACGATTTTTGAGTGTCGAACGCTCGACTTTTCATTCGAGATCTGTCAAAAAACTATGATGATTTGACAGATGTCGAGTGAAAAGTCGAGCGCTCGACACTCAAAAATCGGCCCCCTGGTCCGCTTCTGCGCGTAATATTACTCCTGCGCAAATGTAATACTCACAGTATTCTGTCAAGTGTGAATCTTTGCGATGTCAGTAAGTTTACGTCAATTAAGAAAATGTCATATATCGATCCCGCCCCGCCAAGTCAGGAAGTCGCCTAAGTTGATGTACAGTACTTTTATCTCAAAAGCGCGGGTGAGTCATGGTTATGTGTTGAGCACATTGTCTATGTGTGCGTCAGTGTAGTAACCTATGAGTTCACGTTTTCTATGTGTTAGTATGTGTCACAAATACAACTATGGCTAACCCGCGCTCGTGAGATGAAAGTATTATAATTAACACTCACTTTTTCAGTTATTCCTTGCAATCCCTTTCACTCTTGCTTGATATTGTTATTTCTTATAAAAATATATTTGGGCCATTTTACGGAAAGTTGTACACTCGACTTTTTTTTTTAATTTGGATAAAATTGGGTTTTTTCTACTCAGAATCGAAAGCACTTTCGAATGATATAGGGGAAAAATGTGTCCCAAATTTTTTTTATTCCATTCCGTTACCGTTTTCATACTAAGTTTGTAATGCGTGTATGGTGGTAACGGAATGGAAAAACTGAAAATTGTATGAAAAATTTGGGACACTTTCTTTCTCCTATTAGGTTCGAAAGTGCTTTCGATTCTGAGTAGAAAAAACCCAATTTTATCCAAATAAAAAAAAAGTCGAGTGTACAACTTTCCGTAAAATGGCCCATTTACTCCTAACCCTACGTATATTAGAAAGGGATGCGCAAGCAAACCCGCGGCACCCTCCAGTATTTAATAAGCGAAAAACTCTAATCACGTAATACGGTGATATAGGGTGTCCCGAATTTTTATCTACTGCCATTTTCGCCTAATCGCCGCAAAGGGACCGTGTATGGCCAGAGGGGGGGGACGTGGGGGGAACGGGGAGGAGTTGAGGGTAGCCGTAAATCGTAGTTGCGCCGGAGAAATATTTGGAGCATCCTGTATTATAGGAGATATGGTAGTTTGGTAGGTTTTTGGGTTTGACTTTTGACCTTTGTGTCTGTGTTTGAGGGAAAAGGCATGTCTTGCACGGTTGGGGAAATAAAAAAATAAATCTTCCTTCAATTACCTAATGTTACAATATTATACAATAATATTGGAGTGTATTCAAGAAAGGTATTTAGTTGGTAACGTCTGGACAAGATTTTTAAGGCGATCCTGCACGAAATTCTGAAAATTGGCGTACTTTAAAATCGCTAATACTACGCGCTGAATTAGTTAAATACAACTAAATAACTTATGCAGGTTAGCCTGATCCTTACACAAGATCATCGCCGTGTTGAAATTTGAAATAAATGCATTTATAATTCATAAACAATACATAAAGTGAATGACCTCTAAGTCTCTATTTTTTCAATTACATTGTAAATTTTACGCATGAAACAATAATTCTTGCATCAAAATGTTTGTACTCATATTCCGCAGGGCACCCCCTTCTTAATATTCATTATAAAAATATACATTTCGAGAAAAGTACGAAAACCTAGTTTTTTGCCGTAAAAATGACTGTTTGATGGCATATAACTTATAGTGGCCTCGGTAAGAGGACTTATACGGCATTTCGTGAACAAAAGATTTCCTGTATCAGGGTAGGTCCTTTAGGACCCAGAGATGGATTTTCGAAGTAGAGCCCTCGAAATTTTTTATGTCTAATTTTTGAGGGGGGGGTGAGTCCATGTTAATCTTGATATCTGCGCCAGTTAAGCTACTGGGTCAAGTTGGGTGTCAATTTCGAGTAAATCAAGAATGCTTAATTCATTTCTGGAATTATTTTTGCACCATTCCATACAAAATTTTCGAAAAATAACAAAAAATAGGTAATTTTTCATTCATACTGAAAACAGAAAAATGGCCATAACTTTAAAAAACACCTACACATTTTGGAAAAAAAATAGGTCTTCAGAAAACCCTGTTAATATCATATTTAAAATATATATTTCAAAAATATACCTACTGTGGAAGTATTAAAAAAATTAAAAATTAAAAGATAGAACAAAAAATCAAATTAATTAAAAAACATAGTTTGTGATCTTGGAATCGTAGTGGTGGGTTTATAAACTCAATAAAAACATATTTCATGCCAATTCACGTCTTAACATATTAAAAAAACAATGAAATATATCAATTTCGCCCTAAAATATCACGTAAAAATTTATCAAATTTTAGAGAGCCGGCCCTGCTTCGTACGAGTTAACGATTTACAAAAAGTCTTAGCTAATGTTATTAAGGACTAATGTAGGTTTCTATTACAGAAAGAATTTTTAAAATCGTTTGATTACTTCTAAAGATAGGCCCCTACAAACGATAGTACAAATTCGAACTCCATGAATTATATGGATAACGGCTAAATTAAAAAAAAATGCCATCTAACATTAACGGATCCTGTCCAAAATAATATTGGATCACCCTAAAAGTACAGCCTTATTAATAATAATAAAAAAAATGATATTGGTCCACCTTGTAAGTAATAATTAGCATTCATATACCGCGGAGATACCTTTGTAAATTGAAGAGTGTCCATTTTCTCATGGATCCCATTATCAGATCTTGACCAAATTTAAAAGAAAACATCATTGAGGCAGCGCCTTCCAATCCAAAAAAAAACGCGATATCGGTCTTAAACTAGCAAAGATATTTGTGAACATATCTAAAAAATATTTACAGTCGAACACAGGACCTCATCTTTTTTGAAGTTAGTTATGATTTTTTAAACCCAGGACCAGTATAAACTGATAAAGATGTTGTACTCTCCTTCTTCGGCCTCCTCGACGTCATCTTTGCTGAAACCCCTGGTCCACACTGGACACACATTTAAAACCATCAGTAATCGCATTTGCGACTACCCACAGGTCTTGAAGCAGCGTGCATGGCATTCATTCTCGCTTTCAAGGACAGTGGCCTCTGCAGCTGTTCTTGCAGCTAAGTTCTCGTGCCGCATTCCAGATTCTGTGTTGGGTTGTCCATACGGGCTGCCACTGTTCCTCCTTTTATCCACTCGTCTGTTAGGGAGGGTATATATTGTGTGTCATTTAAAGGTTGTCCCCACAAGTGACCTGCTTGATAGGCTGCCCTAAGCGCATGAATACTGAAACTAAAATCCATAAAATATTACAGTGTAATTTTTATCACAGTCATCGTTTTAAAACCTGAAAATAACTTAGAGGAACTATCATTGTTATTAGTCAGACACGTCGGTATAGTCAGGTAAGATTCTCTATTAGTTATTTTTACTCTTAAAAGTGGAAAACATTTCAATTCGGTGACTTTACCCAGTAGCTAGTAACGTATTTCGGTACTTACCGATCCGCCCGCGCAGCCGTCTTGCGACCCATGATATTTTTTTCTGTCATAATTTTGTAGGCAGAGCTATATTGATATTTATATATTTAGAATCTGCATAAAACGAGCTTTCTAAAAGTATTTATTTCATTATTTAAATCAACTTTTTGTTTTCATCCAATATCAGAGCGCTGAATCAAAAAGTAAAAATTAAAAATGTATAAATTTGCGATTTTAGTCAGAAAATTGTTCCAAAATAGTAAAATGTACGATCAGAAATGATGTCGGTGTATTCCTTTTATACGAAAACGATACCAAACTTGCCTTAGTAGAAACAAAGAATATAGAAAACTAAGAACGCTAACTCTGTACATTGCTAGTTATCTCGCTTAAAACTTATTATCGTCGCTGGTACCTCGTAGTTCAACTTATTATTACAGATGGCGTTGTTTTCAATCTAAACTCGTGTTCTAGCGGCGAAACAGACGCAGCAGCGCTGCGGCGCAGGTGCTATCAGTAGTTTGTTCTTAGTATACACCAAATTTCGGCGCGCGAGTCCATTTTGTTTTGGTCGAGTGGTTCGAGTAGTTGATTTCAAATCCTGAGTACTCGGGTTCAAACCCTGTCTCCAGACTTTTGGATTTTTATTTTTTCTGTAGGTACGAAGTGTGCTTCTTTTTTTTAGTTACTATTACTGGTTATGGTTAGTGTTTTAAAATGAGTAAGTAGTTTTTAATATTTTCGTAGGTAAACCCCTTCAAAAATTTATTTGCTAGAAAGTCTCATGTACTCACGACACGAGTACCAAAAGTACCAATATAAGTTAGGTATGTAGTGGGACCGAATTATCGACCTGAAGCTTTCGATAATTCTAAATTAATTAATTAATAGTCAAGCCACAATTTTAAAATCATAAGCGTGCATTTTTCGTCGTGAATGATCTAATATAAGTACCTAATAATAATTAGTATGTAATTAGATAAGTCTACAAATATAAAAAGGTTATGCAGTCATATTACAAAAAGTAAGACATGTATAGATTGTGTTTTAACAGAATAAACATTAAAAAAGGCGCGAAATTCATAACTACGCCGCCCTCCCGGGCCGTCGAGGCGCCGCGCGCCGCGCCGCCGGCGCACGGCGCACGGGAACGGGAACTAAGCGAGCGGTACCTCGCCTCCCGCCTGCCGCGCACGCGTTGCGGTCGTCTAATTCATTCCACATTTATATGTTTACGCGCGCAATACGCATATTACTTTTCTCAAAAATGGCCCGCAAACTGGACTTTAGTCGCTTCGCTACATATTGGAAGGTAAAGTGTATAGTTTAAGGTCAGATCCAAATTAAAAAGTAAAAAGCATTGCAGGCGAGTTGCAGTCGGCCTGCAATGTCACATATAAATTCCTTTATTTGTCGAGTTATGAACTTTTTAAAAAGTAGAAACTGTCATATAAAAGGAGGCACAGGTCGTATTCAGCCAATTCAGCTCGTATTTTTCTGTTAGAAACGCGACGTTTTTTTATGTCTCGAATAATTTGCGTTTTTCGGCGAAAAATACACTTGCAATTCTGTTAAAAAAAAATAAACGGCGGGAAAGCATGATGTTTTTGAATCTTAATTAAATTTTTGTCGTATTTCCCCCATTTTTGAGAAATTACTTTAGATACTACGATACGAGTACCTACGAGTAATTACCTAGCATTCATTAATGGGCCAATTTTTTTGGCGTTGTAGTTTTTTTTTATTTCTTAGAATTGCATGAAAATTGGTAGGTTGGGAGAGCTCCTGATTCTGAACAATATGTGCGCGATTTCCTACACTGTCCCACAATTTTTTTCCATTGAGTGACAAAACGTATGAGATTTTCGTAACTCAGTGGAAAAAATGTATGGGAAAAAAAATTTTTTGACGCCTTGTTGTCATATTTTTTTTACTTGTACAAAATCAGGAGCTGTTCCAACATACCAATTTTCATGCAATTCTAAGAAATAAAAAAAACTACAACGCCAAAAAAATTGGCCCTAATAGTACATTACTGCAGAGGCCGTGAAGTAAGGGATTGCTGGACGACTGTACTAATTCAGGGGTAAGAATTTCAAATTTGGCATTTATTTTGAATTTTAAGCCAAAAAAGTTTTTTTTTTCGAAAAAACGTCATTTTACTCGATTTTGACTAATTCAGGGATAAGGATGTCAAATCTGACATTTATTTTAAATTTAAAGCAAAAAAAAAAAAATTGCGAAAAATCGTCATTATACTCGATTACAACTAATTCAGGGGTAAGGATTTCAAATTTGACATTTATTTTGAATTTTAAGCCAAAAAATTTTTTTTTTTGCGAAAAAACGTCATTTTACTCGATTTTGACTAATTCAGGGATAAGGATGTCAAATCTGACGTTTATTTTAAATTTAAAGCAAAAAAAAAAAATTTTTTGCGAAAAATCGTCATTAGACTCGATTTCGACTAATTCAGGGGTAAGAATTTCAAATTTGACATTTATTTTGAATTTTAAGCCAAAACAATATTTTTTTGCGAAAAATCGTCATTATACTCGATTTCAACTAATTCAGGGGTAAGGATTTCAAATTTGACATTTATTTTGAATTTTAAGCCAAAAAATTTTTTTTTTGCGAAAAATAGTCCTTATACTCGATTTCGACTAGTTCAGGGGTAAGAATTTCAAATTTGACATTTATTTAGAATTTTAAGCCAAAAAAAGTTTTTTTTTGCGAAAAAACGTCACTATAATTCAATCAATCATCTTTATTGCAGACCAAAACGATCCATAGTTTGTTAGCATGTCTTACATAACTACTTATATACTAGGGTTAGGGTGACTAAAAGATAAACATGTCAATACACATTATACTCGATTTCGACTAATTCAGGGATAAGGATTTCAAATCTGACATTTATTTTGAATTTTAAGCAAAAAAAAAATATTTTTTTTCAAAAAATCGTCATTATACTGGATTTCAACTAATTCAGGGGTAAGGATTTCAAATTTGACATTTATTTTGAATTTTAAGCCAAAAAAAATTTTTTTTTTTGCGAAAAAAACGTCATTTTACTCGATTTTGACTAATATAGGGATAAGGATGTCAAATCTGACATTTATTTTAAATTTAAAGCAAAAAAAAAAATTTTTTTTGCGAAAAATCGTCATTATACTCGATCACAACTAATTCAGGGGTAAGGATTTCAAATTTGACATTTATTTTGAATTTTAAGACAAAAAAATTTTTTTTTAGAAAAATTGTCATTATACTCGATTTCGACTGATTCAGGGGTAAGAATTTCAAATTTGACATTTTGAATTATAAGCCAAAAAAATTGTTTTGTTGCTAGAAAACGTCATTAATGTCATTATACTCGGATTTCAAATTTTATATTTATTTGATTGAAAATGAAAAATGTTTTTTAAAAAACGTCATTAAAATTCAAAATTTATATAAAATCTGAAATACTTACTCCTGCATTAGTCGAAATCGAGTATAATGACGTATTACACTAAAAAAAAACTTTTTTCACTTAAAATTCAAAATAAACATAAATTTTTAAATTCATGCCCCTGAATTAGTCGAAATCGAGTATAATGACGATTTTCGCAAAAAAAAAAATTTTTTTTGGGTTAAAATTCAAAATAAATGTCAAATTTGAAATCCTTACCCCTGCATTAGTCGAAATCGAGTATAATGACGAATTAACGCAAAAAAAAATTTTTCTGGCTTAAAATTCAAAATAAATGTCAAATTTGAAATCCTTATCCCTGAATTAGTCGAAATCAAGTATAATGACGATCTTCACAAAAAAAAATTTTTTTTGGCACGAAATTCAAAATCAATGTCAAATTTGAAATCCTTACCCCTGAATTAGTCGAAATCGAGTATAATGACGATTTTACGCAATAAAATCTTTTTTTGGCTTAAAATTCAAAATAAATGTCAGATTTGAAATCCTTACCCCTGAATTAGTCGAAATCGAGTATAATGACGATTTTACGCAATAAAATCTTTTTTTGGCTTAAAATTCAAAATAAATGTCAGATTTGAAATCCTTACCCCTGAATTAGTCGAAATCGAGTATAATGACGTTTTTTCGCAAAAAAAAATATTTGGCTTAAAATTCAAAATAAATGTCAAATTTGAAATTCTTACCCCTGAATTAGTCGAAATCGAGTATAATGACGATTTTCGCCAAAAAAAAATATTTTTTGGGTTAAAATTCAAAATAAATGTCAAATTTGAAATCCTTACCCCTGAATTAGTCGAAATCGAGTATAATGACGAATTAACGCAAAAAAATATTTTTCTGGCTTAAAATTCAAAATAAATGTCAAATTTGAAATCCTTATCCCTGAATTAGTCGAAATCAAGTATAATGACGATCTTAACAAAAAAAAATTTTTTTTTGCTCAAAATTCAAAATCAATGTCAAATTTGAAATCCTTACCCCTGAATTAGTGGAAATCGAGTATAATGACGATTTTACGCAATAAAATCTTTTTTTGGCTTAAAATTCAAAATAAATGTCAGATTTGAAATCCTTACCCCTGAATTAGTCGAAATCGAGTATAATGACGTTGTTTCGCAAAAAAAAATATTTGGCTTAAAATTCAAAATAAATGTCAAATTTGAAATTCTTACCCCTGAATTAGTCGAAATCGAGTATAATGACAATTTTTCGCAAAAAAAATTTTTTGGCTTAAACTTCAAATTAAATGTCAAATTTGAAATCCTTACCCCTGAATTAGTCGAAATCCGCTTTAGAGGTGAGACGTACTAGGCAAAAAACGCGTACTGAGTTTTGCGAGTACGCGTCCACAAAAAGATTAGATCCAAAGACTAGGTCCAAAGACGCGCTAAACCGACCCCGACCGAATACGAATAGCGCGGAACATTAAGACCCTTAGACGTTTCGAGTCTTCAGAGTCGTCGTACGCCTAGTACTCGATACGCTAAAAGACGCGCGGGCGGGATCGCGTACTTACGCGTCCATGCCCAAACCTATTCCAAAAACCAATCCCGTAAATACGTCTCACCTCCGCTTTTAAAGCACACTATCCAACAACTTGAATAAAAAAAAGTCGTATCTTCATAGGGGCCTTACGGCACTTACGTCCTTTTATTTGAGCAAGACAGTTCTCAAACACCCTTACATCCATCTTGTTCAAACCAAAAATCGTTGAAAGTATTAATTAATGGGCACACTTTTTAAATAAACAATTTTTATTTATTTACGACTTTGCCAGCTAATATTTCACCAATAATTGACTTGGATCGAAATCTTGTTTAATAACCTCTATTTCATTTTTAAAGGTTAATCGATAAATATTCAACACGACAATGTGCATTGTAATATTTGAAATTATGTGGAGTGCCCCCTAATATATAATTTTTTCGTACTTTTACATCACCTTTGTAGTGGTTCATAATATAATGTAATCCTACCAAATTTCATAATTGTACTACTCATACTTACTTCTCAGACTAAATTGATTGTGACATACGGACGGACAGACAGACATGATGAAATTATAATATAAGGTTTCTGTTTTAGCCATGATGGCTACGGAACCCTAAAAACTAATATAATATATTTGATCCACCACTGGCTGGAGTGGCTGGTATGTGTCATTCACCAGTGTTGCCAATTCATACATAAAAGTAATAGAACAAACAAACAAGTTTAGTATTATTTAAATTCATAGTTAAAGTATAACACAAATAGGAATATCTTGGAATAGTAACCACTTCTAAGTAAAATAAGTTATACTATTAATAACGTAAATCTAAACGCAATTTATTCTTTCATCATGAATGTAGTTTATCCCAGAAGTTTACCCTTTTTCAATAGCCTGGCAACTTCATTACATGATTGTTAAAATTTGCGCCATCTGCCGGAATACAATACAGACACTTGGCCATGTAGTTCACGAAAACTTACGATCAGTTGAAGCAAATCAACTGTTAGAAAAGGGCTATTTTTTATTTTTTTATTTTCGTGTTATATTGTGACATACTGTATCAAATTATATTTTATGCTTTATAATGTCTAAATATGTCGATTTAGAATGTTAAAATGCAACATTTTGGCGAAATCAACAATACGTTTTTCATTTTCAGCCTGGTAGCGTCATCTCGCTAGTGCTTTCTGACCTGCTATGATACTTCCAAAGAGTTAGCGTTCTTAGCTTTCTAATATTCTTTGGTAGAAATAAGAAAGGAGTCAGCTTAGTTTGAAATGTACAGGTCGGCTGCTATGTTTGGACCCCCCCCCCATTTCTTACCACGTGAAAAATCCGGGGGGCTCTACTTCGTAAATGCATCTTTAGACTACAGATATCAATCCTGCCAAAGGAAATCTTTTGTTCATTAAACGCCGTATTTTCCCTTTTCTTGTTCCGTACAGATGCCACTATTAGTATCAGTGACTAGTTGAGGTAAAGTGAGATGACTATATGACTACTAGCGCGGGTGAGCCATGGTTGTGTGTTGAGCTATACATGCACATAGTATATGTGTGCGTCAGCGTAGGCGTTAGGAGTTCACGTTGTCTATGTTTTCGTATATGTCACAACTACAACAATGGCCTACCTACCCGCCCTCGTGAGGTAAAAGTACTATCAATCAATCAATCAATCAATGATTTATTTGCATAGAATACAGTTTAACTTATAAGGTATATCGTTTTTGTATCATGTATTCAACCACAATAAGGCGTGCAAATATTTTACAAATTGAGTAGGTATACAATTAAATGTTATAATTAAACAATTGAATTTCGGAATAGAATAATAGAATATAAATAACATGTCAATAGTAGTTTATGCAACTGGTACATAATGAGGGGCATTAAAACACGAGTGTGTTTTATGAAACGAGCCGAAGGCGAGTTTCATAATAAGGTCACACGAGTGTTTTAATGCCTAATTATGTACAGTTGCATACATTACTTTATCTACACACATATTATAATTACTCTAAGATGGGTTCAGAAACCGTAGTAAATAAATACAATAATTGTGTTAATACAACCTTTTTTGCACGGTTGCGGAAATATCGAAATCAGAACTGGCAACAGATACCTGAATGTTATTTTAAAAAGTAAAGAGTCCTTATTCTGATGTGATCATGTCGTTCTAGCTCAAATTTCGTGCGATATATACTAAAAAAACATCGAGCTGACATTTCGCATCGACTGAATTTGAATTTTCAGTGATACTAGAATAGGGACATGTCAACTTTGACATTTAAATTTTGACAGTTTTGTTTGACGTAATATTTTAACATCATATATGAGATTAAAATGAAATATTTTATTACTGCTGTAGCCTTAGCCACAGATAAGAAAATTGCCATAAATTCATTGAATGTTGAAATGAGAGTCATTTTCTACGGTTTCCGAACGCATATTAGAGGATTTATGATATGTGTGTAGATAAAATTAGTTACTAAATAGTTTTTGTGTAATAAATATCAATGTCAAGTTACTAAATATAATATAATTATTTAAGTCTATAATGTTCGAGAAAATAACTGACCCGATAAAAACACTTTTCCATAAGCCAGCAATTTAATTTAGACTTAAAAATATTCCCTTGGAGCTTTCTCAAGTCCTCAGGCAAACGGTTATACACCTCAAGGCACATATTGAAAACATTGCGTCTATACATGGCCTTGGTACTTTGCGGCTTATACAAAAGGTTCATAGTTCATACCCATGACTCTCGTTTGTCTTTGTACACTTTCTCCACGTATTTTGAAGTAGTACATATGAGTATTGACGAAAATACACACTTCTTTGATGTACAAACAAGGCAAAGGGAGAACCTGAAGTTTTTTAAATAATGGGGTACAACTTTCATCAATCCACGCTACACACTACCTGTCAATGATAAGAGTCACCGTTGACACACATTCACACACACAAACGCCGCATAGTTCGAGAACTTGCTTCGCTCGCTCTTTCTACTAAATTGGCCGGCGCAACGATCGTGTTATACTCGTACGGTCCATGATATTTTCATACAAATACGTGGCTGTTTAGCACACTTGGCAATCACACTTATTCCGGCCCGGGCGACGACTCCCAAAGGCCCCATGAGTTACTACCGGCAGTACCGGACCACGGAAGCATTGCCGCCATTCACAATTTTTCACCTTTCCATCTACCTAATGCTAGCCATAAACGATCAAGTTTACCGTCAAGTTTGCCGCATGCTTATTTATTTATTTTATTTATTTATTTATATAAAAAACAAACTTAGGTGGTAGGTATACATTAAATTTCGCCAAACTGAGGGCAGTTTGTTGGCGAATAGTGCGCTCACATATAACGAAACGATGTCCGGTAAGCTGATCGTGTGTGGTCTATATGGAAACACTGGACGCCTCTTCAAGTGCACTCCAAAATTACCGGTAAACTTGATAGTGTATGGCTAGCATAACGTCGACCCGCGATTTGTGAATACAGTAGGCCTCAATATACATCTCTTCACTTTCGCATTCTAATCGCACAAAACAAAATTGAAATGATTGAAACGGACCTAAAATACCTCTACACTCGTCGCATAGCTTATTATTTGACGAGAGTTCACCGTACGTTTTCAAATAAATGTCAGGAGGAGATCAAGTTTTAATCGGCGTCACGAGTGATTTTTTTGAACCGTTTTCGATAACCAATAGGGAATATGCATGCGCAATAGTAATTAAGAAGTCACTATATGGACAGTAAACCATTAAATGATTACAAAAAAAAGTAAATTAATAAATATGTTCAATATTTTCGAAAATTTACGTAATTTTTTTTATTGACTTAAAGTAAATTTAGTTAAATCCACCATTAGGATTCGTGAAAACTAACAACAGATTGTACGACAACTATATACCTAAACACAATATTTCACGACCAAAACAGCAAATGTACTTGTTTTTCCATACAACCGTGTACGCGGCACATAGTAATGGATGACGTCACAAAACACGCTCAATTAGTATGGAGCGTTTTCAGCAGTTTTCAGGACTCTTTCGTTACGCTGTAACCTTAAACCTATTTTTGGTTTTTGTGTTGTTCTAACTGTAGTTGTCCCATTGAAACATTTGTTCCCATCTAAAAATTGGTTCGAATGGCATCATGAAAAAAAAAATATTCACACAGAAGTCGTTTATAGAAGGCTATAATTGTTAGATTATTTTAGTTTCATCTCGGCTCAGTGATTGCACTGATATCTTGAAGTTGCAACAGTAATACTTCAATAATAAGTAGTACCATGAAGCGAACCGTCCTTTTGTAGCGCCGCCATTGATTTCAGTTAAATCTAGTCAGCTAGACTAAGGATTTCACGTTGAGGGGTTGAGCCCGCCGCCGGCCGCATGCTGACGCGTTGTTCATAACAATCATAACCAGTTATAGTAGAACTTTAATTGTTGAGTCGAGAAGCACTGGATGAACTGGATCCCGTAGTTTAGCTATGAAGGCTGAAGTATGAACTGAACTCTAAAGGGCTCATCAAACATTAATAAAAAGTGTCTCAAATCATTAGCGGTTTTTCGGTGGAAGCTACACTTGTGAATCTGTTAAAAAAAAATTAACGGCGGAAAAGCCTGAAGTTTTAGACATTTTAAGGTTATGTATGTCAAATCTTTATTCAAATTTCGTCTTATTTCCACAATTTTTGAGAAAAGCGCTATATTAGCCTCGGCCGGAATGGCAATTGCAGGCTTGGTATTATAATTAAACGGACTCGCAAGCTCGTCAAATAATACCATCATTCTGCCATCAAGTGTACCACACGCTTGCTTGCCATTAATATTACAAAAAATGCAAATGAGTAAAACCTTGGAGACCCTCCTAATTGTCTCTTTCTAAAGGCATCTGCAAATCTTTTGGCTTAAACGCACTGCGTCGGGACCATTAAATCATAGCAATGGCGAGCATTTGTCTTTTCACAGGAGGCAAGTGGGAGTCGGTATTAACAAACTTACGCCTTTATTTCCAAAAGGAGTAAATGGCAGTCGAATTTGTAAAACCTGTCGAATATATTGGTATTAAAGGCCAAAGAGGACCACCATCCATACTATAATGCTTCATACTAATATTATAAATGCGAAAGTGTGTCTGTCTGTCCGTCTGTCTGTCCTCTTCACGCTTAAACCGCTGAACCGATTTTGATAAAATTGGCATGGGAGATAGTTTGATGCCCTGGGAAGGACATAGGATACTTTTTATCCCGGACATCATCCCTACTTTTCTATGAAAGAGCGATGACTATGGAAGCGCCTGGTATAAGTTAATAGCAATTACTTAAATTCTATCGCGATAACACCCTTCCGATTGAAATAGTTAACTCCCCAAGTAACGCAGCATTTATAAATAGGCTAAAAACCTTACTAGTTGACCTAGCATGTTACAGCTTAGACGAATTTATTCTAAGAAAAAGACATTAACTCCTTTAGTTAATAAGAAGACTAAGATCATAATATATTGAATTAATGTAATGTAAATAATTTACTTATGCCAATTTGACTTGTAAAATGTATTTATACTTTTATCAATAAAATTATCTGAATCTGAATCTGAATCTGACGAGTACCACGCGGACGAAGCCGCGGGCAATAACTAGTAGCATATATAACTGTGACAATAATAGAGACAAGTGCAAATATATATAGATGTGCATAAAGCTTACTCAAAAATATCTTAGTACACATAAGTAGATGGCGGCCGCCGCTTGCGTCGCACCGATTCGTAGCTTTGAAGACACATGAGATTAAAAAAGCTTTTTGCGCGCTTTTAGTAAACACAGCATATTATTCAGTAGGGGAATAGTACTTATCCGATTTAGATCTGTAATATTAGCTTTAAGTATATTATGATAGGTAATATGATTAAGGCGATATATCGATTGAAAGAGACACCCTTTGTTTTTCGCTCACGACAAAACGGGATGCAACCCTCTCCGAGAATGGCTTTTTAGACAAATCTCGTTAAATATCTGACTGTGTGCAGGTTTATTAAATTTCCTTTTGTCAGTACCTAGATGAGGTAAAATACCATCATATTAACTTAATCGTGTCTTTTAATAATGCGTTGTTTTAGTAGGCTGAGGAAAAAAAGGAAAATATAGACTCGACTTTGGATTTATTTTCTATCGAGAAAATTTTAAGCAATCATGTTTCGCTATTGTCAGTACCACAATCATATAGTCAAGAATCATATATCTGAAAATCAGCTCCTACTAATTGCTAGTCTGGGCAGGACAGCGTTTCAAAGTCTCCGAATTTCTCAGTGTAGCGCCATAACAACGTGCATGCTCTATTTTGACTTGAAATATTTGTGTACCTAATACCCATTAGGCACTAATATTTCAAGTCAAAATGTAGACATGGTGGTACTTGACTGTAAGACCCATAAACCTATGTTTACAAATAAATATCTTTAAAGTTGTAACATGTCTCACGAAAGTTTAAATTCAAATAAATATCTGACTCTGATTCGCTATTTTTTTCTAACAACGGCAATAAAGTCATACATACCTAGGTGCCGGCGGCCATAAGGCCGTCCCTTCCTTTCAATATGGATTATAACATATATCTCTTGGCTGACTTGGCTCTTTGTCGGCGAATAATTTTTTATATATATTTTTTTACTGGGATAACGCTAGGAGGATGATATTTCTGCTTAACCACAGAATAAGCAATTAATTAGTTAAGTTTCTTTTTCTTTTTTTTAATTTATTTACCAAAAATAGTTAGATACAGTTTTACATTCATATAAGTTCGCCAAACACAACGTTTATTGGCGAGTAATGCACTCATGTTCTTAACAAATTAATGTACCTATCTACCTTAAAACCTAAAAATAAAATATATATTTAGAGGGTATCTATTAGCATTTTTTTCAGTCTAGTTTTGAAGACGTAAATCATAAACCATTCCAAGCTCAACCAGAAATGCGGAATATTCAAGCCCTAACATGAAACGCGCCCGCAAACGTCATTTTACAAAAGCGAATTATAGATAAACATGGCGGACTACAATCCGATGCTCAATTCACGCTATACTCGGGGTACAGTCGACCAAAAAAGTTGTCTACCACTTTTCGACTCTATTATGCGTACGTTAAAGTCCAAAAGTGGTAGAGGACTTTCTTTGCTGACTGTATATTGTACAATCAGGGCTGCATTGAACTGGCCACGTTTTGTTTGTACAGCGACATATTCAGAACAGACACCGACGACTGACAATAGCCAGGATTATCCATTGATTCATTCAAATGTGAATTTGAATGAATGGCCGCGGAATTCATTAGTACCCGGACGAGAGAGATAGTAATTGTGACGTTCCCTTTCTAACAATACAAAATAATAACCAGGGTCCGTACTTTTCATGTTGATGACATCAATTTGACGTCATACAGCCTGCCTATACAGAATAAAATAAATATTTAAGATGGCTCCCATACAACAAACGTGATATTTTTGCCATTTTTATAGATAATGGCACGGAACTCTTCGTGCGCGAGTCCGACTCGCACTTGGCCGGTTTTTCTGATTTTAACAACTTATACAATTAATCAATATATATGAAAAGTATAAAAACAAAACAAATAGTTTCATTTACGTTTCACGTATCAAGTAGGTATTAATTATTCCACGTGTGAATAGATTACTTTGTGCAAATGATTAAAATGATTGACGACTAATGATTAATAATTACAATCAAACTATTTGGGATCACCTAGTTATATGCAGCGTGACGTCAAATTGATGTCATCGGCATGAAAGTACGGGCCCTGATAATAACAATAGTCATTTTATGTCACACCTGGCCATAAAGTGGCCATTATCGCACGCTCCGCGCGCGAAAAAACCCTCTTCCTGGCCAGGGGGTGACATAAAATTTTGTACTTAACACGGGCGGTAATAAAAAACGCCTCAGATCGCATATTTATCGCCCTTGCCTTCGGCTCGGGCGTAAAATACCTGCGATCTGAGACATTCTTTGTTTTATCGCCCTTGGTAAGTAATGTATTAATTAGCTACATGTAAATAACAAAGGCACACAGACTTCGCTGGTTCGGCCAAATACTGCGATTGGGAGAGGATCGAGCCGTCAAGAAAGCATACTTGGGGCAACTGACGCATGGTTGGTCGACCCAGGTATCGCCAGGTCGGAAAGGTGGCGTGCTCTCGTTTCGGAGGCCAAGATCCTCTTTGGGTCGCTGCGCCGTTAAAGTAAGTAAGTCTCTCTCTCTCTCTGGTCGGTCCCTTATATCTGAGGATCGTGGTCAGCATCAGGGTTGCATCTGGAACGGATGATATTACGCCACCGGTTCCTATCCAGCGCGTCTCGTACAACCGTGTAAAATTTGGAGGACGACGAGTCTTTCACTTGATTGAAGTAAGTAAGTAAGTACATGTAAATATACTACCAACAAGTAGGTACTTATACCTAGTACTAAAAGAGTCCTTATCAGTTAAAAATACTCGTCTTATTACAAAAAAGTTAATAATTATTCTTTAGTAAAATCGTCTCAAACATCACACAACAATTTCGACTAATTACAAACTAATAAAGAACTAGTTTTAATAAACTTAAAAACTTCATTAGAGTTCAGTTCACGATATTTTTAAAATAAAAAAAAGATTAAATCTGTATGGCCTCCCAAATGCAGAGTGCTAGTAGCTCTTAAAAAAGCTCTTTTTAAAGTTCTCATTTAATGTGTCGAGGTTATATTTAATTCCGCCATCTTGGCCCATTTCCCGCCTTTTCACATTCATTATCAATGTGACACCATAGCCCTACTGAAACTCAGTTAATCCTCACTGTAAAATGAACTTTACGTCTGGTTCATATAGTTACAAATTGAAGGACATACCGGTTGAACTACTATATCGAAAATGTATTTTTAAATATTTGTTTTTTGATTTAGCGATTTTGAATGTTGTTTATATCATACGAGCTTCTGCCTGCGACTTCGTCGGCGTAAATTACCACTCCCTATTTCATACCTTCCAGGGAATGACGATGGGAAAAAGATATCCTAAATGTTTCATCATAATCCGTTGACCCGTTTATGAGCGTTCTCTAGCTTTCTTGCCTTCCACTCCACCAACCACGACCAGTTTGTCCAGACTATCAGCCGCACATTACGCGTCCACCGCTGCCCATTACGAGTCCAAGGTATGAAAGCAGCCGCTGACGGCAAACAGTGAATAGCCTTGTCTTGATACCGAGCTGGGAAAGAATCCACACATTCGTCCGTTTGGCTGTCCAGGGTATCCTGAGCAATAGCCTCCAGCACCACATCTCTGTTGCGTCTACTTTTTGTCTCCCTAGCTGGATTGTCCACTTTCATACCGAGCTTGGAAAGAATTTAAGGCGAAGACGTTAAAGCGACGGTACAAAGGTGCTTGTGAGGCCGACCAAACCCCCGAAAAGTGTGTAGTGTGCAAACGTGGGGGGACGGAACGCAACCGGCTATTCCACGGGTACGTATAAATCAATGAAGTCATTGCATTTACGGGCGTCGCAGTCCGGGCCCTGCTGATGTTGTCAGGGAATTAGAGATCTAGGAGAGACAGTCTAAAAAGTACTAAATCTGCCTCTCCCTTCTTTGTCGTCCATCATGAGTGAAGACCGTGAACAATAGAGAATCAAGTAAAATTTATAGTAATAAAATGTCTTTATATAGATGGAAAACCATCCATATAACAAACAAAAAAATAATATGCTGAAAATCCTACGAGTAAACACGCTAGATTCCGGTCAGTGTCAGTTGAAAAAACTAAAGTTGTCAATTCGGTGGCCAATATTTAATGCTTATATGGATTGTGAGTTACATTTTTATTACTTGTATTTATGTACCTAATGGACATAGGTATATGCGGGTTAGTTAACTAGACCAATCCAAAATTAAGCTTTGTAGTCCTTAACTTTTAATATGTTCACCGAAAAGACGCGCACCTTAATCCAACCTAAATCTGACAATGACCCATTCGCTAACCATAAACCTCCATAGGGATCGTATCGTAGCTGTTTAGCAAAGAATTTAAAAATGTTCCTCGTTGAATAGGATTTTCACTATATATTATAATCTCTAATAATATATTTTAATCTCAATTTAGATTCAATATATAAATTGTTACTTCTATTTAGCTCTCTAAGTCTTCGTTTCACCCTTATCGGTCAACTAAGTGCCACAAATTGTCCGAGCGGCTCGCGTTATCTCGACCCCCATGTTAACGCTCTGAGAATATGGATGTTGACACCAATGACCAAATAAGAAAATCAATGAATCCGAATTTTCCCGAAAAAGGATCAAATTCTCAATGAAATAGCGAAAAAAGTGATTCAAAAGAATAAGTCTCCAAAGTTTTAGGAGGAAGCATTTTCTGTCCCTTTTCCGCAAAACGCATCTCTGTATTGAACGATCGCCATTTACTATGGCGCTCGAGGTCAGTGACGTCACTGATCTGTAGCGCTTTCTCTCTCGAACTAAAGATATTCTTACGGTTGTAGTTTCGTTATTTTTTGAGATATTTGAATAGGATTTTCACTGTTTGGCATAGTTTTATGTATTCTTCCGTATGGAGTAATAATAATTTTTGAGTCAACATCCCTATTCGCGCTGTTTGAGCCCACGGGACGCGAGATGTGATGTGTTGGTCACGGACCGTTGCCAAGGGACCACGGGTCAGCTTTAACTGGTTAGTGGTGACTCGGACCGAATATTGCAGGTCATAAACAGAGGGTAATTGGGAGAGGTTCGAAATCATTGGAAAGGACATGTGCGATGTCTATGACGATTAAAGTCGTTATTAACGTTGAATTGGGCGAAAACTAGCGATGCAAGATGCGCAGTGATGAGTGAGAAAACTGCGTTTGTCTCTCGGTCTACGCAACGATTTCTCAAATGTGTGATAGTTCAGCAACGTGCTGAAGACCAGGCTACTTTACTGCGTTGTGACGTTGCATCGCAAAAACGTCGTAACCTAATAGATTGTATGAATATTTCTACAGTGCGACGACGCAACGCACAGTGTTGTTGCTCGGACTTAAACTGGACCAAACTGGACTTAATAGGACTAAAAATTTATAAATAATAAACTTTATTCTGTAAGTAGGCCGCAATGGCACTTTTATAAGTCATGATCTACTAGCGTTTTTCAAAAGACCACTGGTGAGAAGAAACGCCTAAAGAAACTCGACAGTCAGTCTATTTTCCCAAAATGCTTATTAAGATAAGTACCTACAATAAAGACAACAACGTTCATTCATATACTTATAACGTTGTCTGCTAAGTCCGCTTACCACCAGCAGGCCATAATCCATGTTTGCTATCATAAAGGTTAAAAAAACCGGCCAAGTGCGAGTCGGACTTCGCACATTTAGGGTTCCGAACCGACCGCAAAGTTAAGTTGGTTTTTATAGGAAAAATAAGGAAATTTCAAAAAAAAAATCTAATTTATCAATATATTAGTATTTGTTGGTAAAATATACATAATAATAAACATTATTACCAAATTTTAAGTTTATAGGTATTTGGGAAGTTAAAAAATTCTTCGGGACTTCTTATTCCATTGTTTTCCAATAAGTTTTTAAATTAAAAATATAGTAAGTATCTACTCAATGAGCTCTATACAACGATACCCCACTCGGTAATGGAATATATTTTTTTTCGCGCCCTTTCTTTAGCTGTCCCTAGCCCTTTAAAAACATTTAAAAATTAGTTTTGACTATTTGTATGGCTTCGGGCCAACAAGATGCTTATACTGTGTAAATTTGAAGCCTGTAGCTCCAACCGTTTGGCTGTAAAACCTATGTGACAGACGACGGACGGACGTCTGGGCGACCCCCTTCGGGTACGGAACCCTAAAAATTGTCGCTCGCCAAAACTGAGAATGAAAATCCATTGTCCTATTTCCAAGATGTAATATTTTTTTAACAAATCGACACAATTATAAACAATGCTTGCTTTACGATCCGCCATGACAGATTTAGTTCAATATTAACTAACGTTTTTAATGTCTCGGATCGCGGACAATATGTTTGGAATGGTGGCATATTGTCGTAAATGAAAACAGATGCTAACCAAATTCAAATATCCACCTTATTACAACTGTAGACGGTTCAAAGCGAATAACAAATGACTAAGGAAACCTACAAACCCATATGGTATAAGACCGTGATGCAAAATACACCTTATTGTATTAGACATATAGTTTAAAGTTGAAAACAAATGAGTTGCGAGATGTGATGTATTGAAAGTAAACTTAATTAGGGCTGCCTATTTTAATACACTATAAACAAAATCATATCTATTAGCATTTTATTTGTGTTCATCCGCTGTTTTCGCTTGGAACTGAAAGGGAGTATATATCTAACTGTAGTATTGATACTTACGCTATATTAGTTTTAAGAATCGTGCGAAGTCAACGAGATCAGAACATGAAAGTGGCAGTTGAAATGTGAAATGTGTTAGGTCGATCAGTAGGTATCTTGTTAGCCAGACGACAAATAAAGCCGGGGGGATTCACCGGCAGACGAGAGTCGAGCCAATGTTGCCACAGACTGACGACATTACCACAGAATAGTATAATAGTATTACATACAGAACGGACACGAACCCCCCGCACCGAGGTCGTTACCTCGTCCCTGAGAGACCCGCCTGGTGTCGATCGGGTGCCGTTGCGCCTCGCGATTCGTCCGCGCCACGCGCTACGCACCCGCGCAAACAATTGGCGCGTGTACCGACAGCGCACGCACACATACTTACCCACAGCGCTTACGTTCCCAACGTTGTATACGTTGGTATGAAGTGAGTAGGGTAAATGGCAACAATGGCGGCGGGAATTGTGCATTTCCAATGATATTACTTATAATGATCATCATCCTCATCCTCCTAGCGTTATCCCAGTACAGTTGCATCCTGAAGGATGCCTGGGGTCCGCTACCTAATCCCAAGATTTGGCGTAGGCACTAGTTTTTACGAAAGCGACTGCCATCTGACGTTCCAACCCCAAGGGGAAACTAGACCTTATTGGGATTAGGCTTTGTCAAGTGAGTGGGCAACTTGACTGTTAGAAGTTCTCAAGCCGCCCGAAGGCCTCCAACTTGGCTTAACGACTGCTGCCATAGACAGCAACCGGGATCAACGGCTTAACGTGCCTTCCAAAGCACGGGAGCGCTCAGTTAGTAACCACTCAAAGCGGTCACCCATCCAAGTCATGACCGCTGCCCACGTTGCTTAACCTTAGCAAGCGCAAGCGGTACGCAGGCGCCGCTGGGCCACGAGCGCTCCTAATATTACTTATAATGATAAAAATGTAAAATACTTACACATGATTTAAGTCACAAGATCCTCCTTCCATCTTGTGATATTTGGAGATTATTTTGGCGTTTAGTGACAAAACTCCCAGCAGGTAGCTCGATTCCACTGAGAACCGCTTTAGCTTAGTTGGTAGTGACCCTGCCTACGAAGCTGGAGGTCCCGGGTTCGAATCCCGGCCGGGGCATTTATTTGTGTGACGAGCACGAATATTTGTTCTTGGGTCTTGGATGTTTTATATGTATTTAAGTATCTATTTATCTATATAAGTATGTATATCGTCGTTTAGTACCCATAGAACAAGCTTAGCTTAGTTTGGGACTAAGTTGATTTGTGTAAGATTGTCCACAATAGTAGTAGTACAATAGTAGTACAAAACGCCCGTGTGGTCGTGTCGGAGGTTTACCCTGGATTTTCCCCAGGCCACTCTCCAATTGCGCACGCCTATCGCTTTATTCGGACCGGCCTATAAAGACACAGTCAGGTTTAAAAAAAGTAAAAAAATATTGGCAAAGTTGGCAGTTGGCTGTCCTCTTAATTTATTTATCCACGCTAATAGCTAATTTCTTATAATTGGGTAGCATTTAACGAACCACCAAATTAGTTGCCGAATGATGCTCTAAAAAATTACATTGATTACCAAAAATACTAGATTCGCACCAAATTTTCAACTCCTTTTAAATATAAAGTGCAACTCAAAGAAGTAACATGTCGATAACCTAATAAATTAAATTGTTACCAAATAAATTAGTCACTACCCAAAAATACTTAATGATCACCTAATTTCAAACACCAAATTTCATATAATTTACATCCAAATATTACAGGGCTCGTAATCCTATTAAAATTATTTACACCCAAATAATTCATTCGATACCCAGAAATACTACATGATCACCAAATTTCACGCGGCAATTGTTTTTTAATGTCCGACGTGCAAAGCAGTTCCAATCTAGTTTAACCTCATTGCTAGCACACTGATGCGGTTTTCCATACGGTCCGTCTCGCTCGCACCTCGCACCGCGTGCGAGCAAGACAGCGCTAAATGATTTTAAGAAGTTGAAGTTTGAAATAAAAATAGCTATTTTAATTTCAAACTAGTGGAGATTGGAACAGTATTGACGGATCTCCGCTGGCGCGGAGCTCCTATTTTGAGTTGTTTTGGCCCTTCGGGCCGATGCAAAACTAACATAACCTAAACCTACCTATACCTATTTCTACCTATTAACTTCCTTTAATTTTTCCATGAAAGTCTATCTATATTAATAAAGTAAACTCATTTGAGGACCTTTATCCATTTTCATAACAAACTAACAATTTAATAAATCAACAAAACTCATTTTCAAATAAAAGGTTACAATCAAACGCGCTCACATCAACGCATTAAAAAAATAAAAAAAAAAATCTTGCAGTTTGTAAACCATCAGCAATAGGTAGTTAGAATGAAACAGCAATAGGTACCTTTCACTCTAACGACATATCAATAGGTTTTATGCTTCAGACAATTCTTTGTATTTGATTGAGTGAGATAGCAGTATACGTGTTATTATTTCACACAGCCACATTGCGCGTTGCTTTTTAAATTAATTTTAAATTTTACTTTCTAATTTATAACATTTTGGAAATAACTGAAATATTTATAGTGCTAAAAACAATTAATTTGTAACTGTTTACTAAAATATAGCATGCGATGTGTATAATATTTGGATGTAATTCTAATGAAAAAAGGTGCATGAGATTAGGTGGTAGTTTAGTGTTTTTGGTGGTACTTGACAATTTTTTTGATGCGATTATAAATTTATAGGAAAGCAATAAGTAAATAGGTGCAAGTGCTGCAAAAATAGGTAGAATTTTTTTGGTGACTCGGAATTGCCGATCGATAAATTTTTTTGAGTGTTCAACCTTATTTTAGGGTTTGAAAATTTGATGATATCAAAAGTTATTTAGGTGATCATTTTATTTGTTCCCCTTATAATTCACGTGTCGGTCCTCGTCTGGTTATCAACATGAACGTTACACAATACCGCTTAACAGTAGACATAAAAATTAGGCACGTCACGTTATAACAAATAGTTTGTATATAAAAATAGTAGCCGTAAATCGTGCGCGGGAGCACCGTGCGGGTTGGGCCACGAAAAATGAGATAAGTACAGTTTTTGAAGATTTTGTATTTTTTTAATGCTGGTGGTACGGTGGAAAACATGCATGTATCCCAGTACAGTTGTGTCCTGAATGATGCCTGCGGTCCTCAACCTAATCCCAAGATTTGGCGTAGGCACTAGTTTTTATGGAAGCGACTGCCATCTTAACTTTCAACCCGAAGGGAACTAGACCTTATTGGGATTAGGCTAGTCAAGTGAGTGAAACACGCCTCGCGAACCCAAAGTGAAACGGTAGATTTTTTTTTAACCTGACTATGTGGCTATGTCGCAGGCAAATTGCATAATCCGCTGTATTACATTACGGCTAGCCGTTTTGTATTATGGCGGGTCAACGATTAGCCAGATTGAATACGGCTGAACGAAAATCCGCCGGAATGTGTTCGGCGCTTTACGTTATTCAATTCGCGTAGCCGTAATGTAAAACAGCCGTTCAGTCGGATTGTATAATACGCCGTAATACATTACGGCTACCCGTTTTATATAACGGCTAGCCGTTTTACATAACGACTAGCCGTTTTACATACCCGCTAGCCGTTTTACATAACGTAACCGTAATGTAAAACAGCGGTTCGTTAGTCGCCACTTTGACATTTTTTTGTTCAATTGATTAGAGTATTAATAAATATTCGGTTCTGGCGCTTCGCCGGCCGCTGCCGCGGCACGCTTGCTTCGCTCGCTCGGCTCTCGCGCTGTAGGGTCGCAGTTCTAACCAACACTCCTCCTCGCTCCGCTCGTCGTCGTACCTAACGAAGACTCTGGGTAAATGTCCTAACCGTGCGGCTAAACTAAACGTAAGCTGTCATGTTGTAGAACGTATCGCAATGACGATCCGGCTAATCGTTAAGCCGCCGTATTACAAAATGGCTCTGTTTTGTAAAACGGCTAGCCGTAATGTAAACCGGCGGATTATACAATCCGGCTGCGACAGCTATATAAGGCAGTAGATGATATACGAGCTAAGCCACTGGTTTAATGGCCCCGTACCGCAGTAACATCAAACACCACAGCTTTATTCGCTTTACGAGCAATAACTCCGTTATAATAATAACCTGCCAGCCACGCCAAACAAATATATCAAAAATCTCTCTTCGATTAACTACCTACTGAATGTTAAAATTGATTGATCAGAAACTGAGGTAGATTTCGCTTGCTCATTAGATTGCAATATGTTTTCCGTGGCCCAAAAGACACCTTTACGCCTAAGTATGTACCTACCAGTGGCGGAGCGTCCATATAACTTGATTCCCACCGGCTTGCCTAATTTTCAGCCTGTGCAGTTCTTTTACTACGGCTCATGAAGAATAAGAAAGGCAAATTATTTCCGGCTCTCCTAAAAATATTTTTGACGCGCCGCCACTGGTACCTACCGTTTATACTATAGTACTAGAAAGAGATAAAACTAAACATAAGTATACGACGATATAGATAAATAGATACTTAACTATATACATAGAAAACATCCAAAACCCAAGAACAAATATTCGTGCTCATCACACAAATGCCCTGGCCGGGATTCGAACCCGGGACCTCCAGCTTCGTAGGCAGGGTCACTACCGTAACTAAGCTAAAGCGGTCGTCAAATACGCACACTTCCAAGCAGATTGCGTAGCATTTATATGAATATTCTTTCTCATACCCTAGGTCGCTCGGTGGCGCAGCTCGACATACTTATAACTTTGTCGAAATAAAAATCCAACCATTTAAGCGTAACAGCGGAAATCGCTAAAGCCCAGACCAAGTAACAGCTTTTTAATTTTTGGCAGTATGCACTTAATGCCAGTGCCAAAGTGCATCGAAGAAAAAATTGAGACTCGCCCGCCGCCCGGAATCGATGACCGTATCGTCTTCGGCTTTGTAAAATTGTAATTTCTGGACTAGCTTCTGCCCAGGACTTTGTCCGAGTAGAACTTGTTATCGCGTTATAGAAATGATTGCTAATTAAATTTGTCGCAAGCTTATATAATTGTCGTTCTCCCTTACAAAATTTGGCTCCCCTTTTGACCTATTTATGCTTTTCCTTTAACTATCTTGCTTGACATCAAATTTTATCTAAATACATTCAACGATTTTTAAGCGTGAGTTGAGTAAGTCACATAATATGTCCGAGGGAACCAACTGTTGTATGGGAAAATAACTGAATTGATGTTGTAGTGTAGTCGTGAAGTACTATGTTTCGTAAGTTAATATTTGTTTTAAAAAAATTACGTAGGATCGCAGACTCGCACATAATTAAACAAGTTTACCAGGTGTTATGCCAATCTGTTTTAACATATTGCATATCTACGTGGCGTGGCTTGGCTAAAACCACATTAGTTACCTACTAAACCTAGGAAGAGCACAGAGAACAGTCCTTAAGGATTCAAATTTCCACCCCTTGCAATTTCCCACTAACCTTCTATATACAAAAAAGTGAAGTTTAAGGCGATATATCGATTGAAAGAGACACCCTTTGTTTTTCGCTCACGACAAAACGGGATGCAACCCTCTCCGAGAATGGCGTTTTAGACAAATCTCGTTAAATATCTATCTGTGTGCAGGTTTATTAAATTTCCTCTTGTCAGTACCTAGATGAGGTAAAATACCATCATATTAACTTAATCATGTCTTTTAATAATGCGTTGTTTTAGTAGGCTGAGGAAAAAAAGGAAAATATAGACTCGACTTGGGATTTATTTTCTATCGAGAAAATTTTAAGCAATCATGTTTCGCTATTGTCAGTACCACAATCATATAGTCAAGAATCATATATCTGAAAATCAGCCCCTACTGTTTGCTAGTCTGGGCAGGGCAGCGTTTCAAAGTCTCAAAATTTCTCAGTGTAGTATTTATGAAAAACACAGTTTTGAAACAGCATACTAGAATCCCCTACAACTCTGATAATGCTAGTAAAAGGCGTAAAGATATTGTTTGCCCTAAATTTTTTTAATAAAAAGCACGCGTTTTCTTCAAGATTTTTCAACTTCTTAGGTCCTCTTATCTACAAATTAAATAGGCTTAAAATAGGAGCAATGTCACCCGATGTTTGGGTAATTGTACTTTAGAATGTGTGATATGTATTATTATGTAGGTATGTGTGGGATTGCAAATTTTGAGGACAGCTTGCTTACATACCTAGCATACTTACTATAGGTGCAAGGTAATTCAAAGCTTGTTAAAATAGGTATACGTTGTATTCTACGTACTTACATAGTATTTAATATCTAAATAAAACTCGAGTGCCGTATTAACACAATGGGCCATTATGCGTTAAAGGGAGAAATACATATTTTAATCTCATTCCACCGCCTTGCATCCTAGCTCATTGTGTGTATCTGGCAAGGCGACTTCCTGACTTGGCGGGGCGGGATCGATATGTGACATTTTCTTCTTTGACGTAAACTTACTGACGTCGCAAAGATTCCCACTTGACGGAATACTGTCAGTATTACATTTGCGCACTAGTAATATCATGCGCAGAAGCGGAGCAGTACTGTCTTCGCATCACCCCGCTTCCGCGCATCCCGCGCCAGTCAGGAAGCACTCATTTAAATGTAGGGGCGCAGTAAAAAGTTGTACCGAGTTGACTGACAGTAGACACTGACATTTGATAGTTTTCTCATATCGTACCGCCTCCGCACTGACAAATCAGGAAGTCGCCTTACACTCTAACATCAAATTAGAATCCAAAACACAATCCGATCAAAACATCGTCCTCAACCTCTGGTACCAGGCGTCCAGGAAACAGAGGAGTCTATTTGTTATTCACGATCCCGAGCCACGTGGACGAACAGGTGTCTTTGAACATGGGGCTGGAGTGCGCCAGGTGGATGTCCAGCATCTCCACCACAGGAAGCAGCAGCGCCGCTAGGTCCTTGAGGGTACTCACCACCTAAAATAAATATTTGTGGGCAAACTTACACAAATCGACCTAAAGTAAGGACGCTGAACTCGAAGACTTTCGTACATTGTCCCGCCTTTTCCTAATCGCACACAGGCAACTTTAACTTTAAGGCGACTTCCTGACTTGGCGGGGCGGGATCGATATGTGACATTTTCTTCTTTGACGTAAACTTACTGACGTCGCAAAGATTCCCGCTTGACGGAATACTGTCAGTATTACATTTGCGCAGTAGTAATATCACGCGCAGAAGCGGAGCAGTACTGCCTTCGCATCGTCCCGCTTCCGCGCATCCCGCGCGCCAGTCAGGAAGCACTCATTTAAATGAAGGGGCGCAGTAAAAAGTAGTACTGAGCTGACTGACTGACAGTTGACACTGACATTTGACAGTTTTCTCATATCGTACCGCCTCCGCACCGACAAATCAGGAAGTCGCCTTATACATGCAAATTTTTCATACATGCATGCATGCACATAATTATATTGCTGTCCTGCTTGCACAGTGGCATTGACGTCTCAATCCTGTAGCAATATAATTATGCACGTGCGATAGAAGTAGGAAAATGACGTGTCAATGTACGAAATTCTTCGTGAATACAGTCAAAATAAAATAAAAACTGTAAATAGGCCACAGGGGCACTCTTGCTAGTCAATCTTATATCTTTAAACGAGCAATTCTTGTATATTTATTTATTTCGGGGATCTCGGAAACGGCTCTACTAACGATTTTGATGAAATTAGGTATGTGGGGGTTTTCGGGGGCGAGCAATCGATCTAGCTAGGTGTCATGCTCGATTAAACGCCGAGCACAGCTCGGTCGCCCAGATATTTAGTAATTAAGCTCGTAACTATGGGTATCATGCAATGATATACATATCTACTTGTATAGATATTTAGATAACTACCTACATAAATACATAGAAAACATCCAAGAATCGGGAACAATTTGTGCTCATCACTCATCACACAAATGAATGCCTATCGGGATTCGAACCCGGGACGACCAGCTTCGTAGGCAGGGTCACATAGTAATAACCTCATTCAACATGATTACATGACATAACATATTTAATACCTAAATAATTCTTTTTGTGAGTACGCCTGGCTCTCATTGCAACCACAAACCCTGCCTCTCTCACCGCCATCGTGATATATTTAATTTGGATGGCGACCCTGCCAGGATGATGGGACTACCGACTAGGTGAAAGACATTCATACCTTAGGGCCGACCATCTTGGGCTCGGCGCCCAGTGTCTCGATAACGTTGTGGTTGATGGAGTAGTTGACAGTACGGCGGAGATGGTACTGTTGAAACAGGTCAGAAATTAGTCAGTGAAGTTGGTGGCAATAGGCATGATGTCTATATTTTTTTCTCATGCCATTTGAACCTGTTTTAGAGACGGTTTAATGTTTGTATGGGAACTTCAATTAGATCAACACAAAAGACGAAAATGAGACGCAAAGTACAGCATAGCTTGCGCTCACGGCTCTGCAGCCTTACTACCGTTGTAAAACGAAACTAGTAATTGCTTAAGGGGAGATATCCCCAACGCAAATGTCCCGTTCTAACACGCGTGAGTTTACAATTGACCATCCCGCTCTCTACGCAAGCTCTGCGCGCAGTTTTGTAAATATTTAGCTATAGTCATTAAGCCAATCATTTTATCAAAGCAAACCCTGCGAATTTGTCTATAACTATTTACCATCTTTAATTGAGTACAAAAATTAAATGTTAAATATCAGTAATATAGCCGTAGTATTGAAAAAACATTCCAAAAAGGGGTAACTTCGCGATTTTTTTCTATCGAGTGAAATTCATCAGGTAATGTAAGTGACTGCGATTTTGACTAGACAATATCCTTATGTAACACATATATTTTGAAGTGAAAACTTCTTTAGCGGCGCTGAGCACTTTTGTACTGGGGAAAAATGTATAAACTCGCGATAAATTCCAAGACCAGGTTAGTTGACCCCTCCTAGTATCGTGATTGCTATGTTACGAGGGGTCCCCAGCTGGTCTTCTTAGAAAGCCAAGGTTCTAACTGTTTTAAGACAATCCTAAGATTTTCCATAAAGATCATATTTCAAATAAATTCTCATGGAAAGTAGCTCTTATTGTCCCTAAAAAAGCGTTTCCAAAGTCCAAAATCGGATAGCCAGACTGACCGATTTCCGTAAAGATCATATTTCAAATAAATTCTCATGGAAAGTAGTTCTTATTGTCCCTAAATACGGTGACAGTTCCCTTCAAAATACCTAGTGGGCAAGAGTGATGGATAAAATACCAAGGGCTTGACACGCTTTGTAAGAGAAAGATAGCCTTATTGCGATTCCTATGAGAGGAAGTAGAAAATAGTGCGATGTTTTGTCCTTATCTCCGATCGAAAAATTTTGTATTTGTGTCAAAGTTTTGTGTCAAGAAGATTGCAAAACAAATTGGCAATATTTGGTAGTGCATTTTATAAATGGAGAATTAATGATAAGTTTGGTTTAAATGAATAATAATTTACCAATTATCAGATCCGTAGTGTTTGGGTGTTCAGTGCAAACATGGTGGGGTGTTCAGTGTTGGGCTGTAAAAGCAAACTCGACCGAAAAAAGGCGGATGTTACATTCCATGCGTAATTTGCGTAAGTACATTTTCTTTGCATTTTGGACCCGTGTTTATTTCTAAAATCTCACCGGTACCAAGTTACTGAACTAAATCATAAGTTATATCATGAGACACTTGATGAAATAGGAAAAATATGTAAATTAATTCAAAAATAACCTCCATACATTTCACATATAAACCGATCAAATCGCGTAGTATAAATCTACCATAGAAGCCAGCTTAGAATTGATGTCCCATCATTCAGTCGGTTTATAATTCGATTTCGGGATACCAACAAATAATAAAAAAATCCCCTGAAGATTACCCCACGTTTCGGGAAATTCAAGTAATTTGATTTTTTCAGTTTAAAGGGTTCCGTAGTAAACAAGGAACCCTTATAGTTTCGCCATGTCCGTCCGTCCGTCCGTCCGACCCCCGTTTTTCTCAGTAACCCTTAGTGCTAGAAAGCTGTAATTTGGCATGAGTATACATATCGATGACGCGGAGAAAACGGTAGAATAAAATCTTAAAAAAAAATTTTTTTTTAGGGTACCTCCCCAGGGTGACAGTAACGGAAACGCACAGGGCCGTCTTTAACCAATTTGAGGCCCTGGGCACATTAGGGTAATGGGGCCCCTATGACCTTGATAGAGCACGATTCTGTTAGAATAGACAAAGAAAGTAAACGAGTCACATTAAATGAATAGATATTAATAATATAATATTTCCTAAAAAATAAAATTAATTTTCAAAATACACCAAATTTGGGTTCTTCCTTAGAGCAAACAGCTAAATTAAATTTTCTTAAATAAACGCCTAATTCTAACCAGTCATATATATTTTTTTTAATTGAAAATGAGGCCGACGCTTATGCGAGCTCACCCAGAAGATTCACTCGTACCTTAAAAAGGTCCAGGTTATTTGAACTCGGAAGTACCTACATACGCCATTCGAATACCAAACCAGTAAACATTATAAAAAAAGATGATTTTGACCAGATAATGAAAGTAGCCAGTCGTACGTCGTCTGGATATCTGATGGAAGAAGGGGGAAGGCGGTATGAGCTCATGGAGTTCCTGAGCACACTCAACGAATCTAAAGAAATAAAAATGGGAAATAGGTAGTATTGCTTACAATTTTTGAAGTGAAAACTTCTTTAGCGGCGCTGAGCACTTTTGTACTGGGGAAAATTTGTTGAACTCGCGACAGATTCCAAGATTCTAAGACCAGCTAGTTGACCGCTCCTAGTAATCGTGATTGCGATGTTAGGAGGTGTCAACTCAGCTAAACTCAGCTGGCCCCTATACCACAAAACTTTACAAGTCTACAATTTGACAAAATTGCACAATTTTCCATAGAAAAAGTTCACAAATTTGTCGAATTGTACGCTTGTAAAGTATTGTGGTACAGGTTCCTGGTCTTAGATGCGTAAGACACAATGATACTCGGGACATATTATGTAAATGGATTATGCAAATATGAACATGAGTATGAGTACAGATTACGGATACCGATACCAATATGAATATCTTTGTTATTTGGGTCATTGTCAGTCGGAAAAACAAAAGTTGTCCATTCGGTGGACAATAGTTAACGGCTTGTGTGCATGTAACTTACGTTTTTATTATGGATTTATAGACACAATTACAGATTATGCGGGTTATCAGATCAATCGAAAATTAAGCTTTGTAGCCCTTAACTTTTGGCATGTCCTGTCCACCGAAAAGACGCGCACCTAAATCTGACAATGACCCATTTATATACTATCTTTATTGAGTTTTCACTTCTGCCGGCACTCCCGGAGTGCAACCCGTTTTTTTTTTAGATTTTAAGACACTATATTCTATGTCTCACATGGTTTTCATGGTTTTTAAAAACTCAAAAGTGATAATACACGGCCTTAAAAACGAGTAATTTGCCGTTTTGGTCGTGAAATATTTATGGACATAAATACAATTTCTTTTTATTGAAACATGAGAATTCTATTTGTAACATTCAATGTACATTTGGACTATAAAAAACAACATTATGCGAATCGGTACCTAGTTCCATATCTTTTTACAATTTTGATTATATATCTTATTAATATCTTATTTATGTGCCGTGTTACTGTGATATTTTTATGGTTTTCTATCCATACAGCCACTCAATGTTATACATTTTAACATCTGTCAAATATATAATTCTGCGCGACCTCGCTCCGCTTCGTTTCAGTGGAAAGGCAGTTTAATAGCGTCAAGTGGTTACCTGGATAAGCAGGAGTGTGGCAAGATGAACTGGCTTGACCTCGATGGCCTGCAGTTTGCGAGCCAGCAGCCTTGGCGTCAGGTCTTGTAGATTTCCCAAACTGCTCAGAATCCTGGGTGCCTGGTCACGGGAAACCTTATTAGTACAGTCAACGGCGGGGACGTCCACCGCGCGATCGCGACAACACAGACACATATAGTCCCTATTCGTCCCGGGGAGAGTCAGTCCAACCCAGGTCCGGCCAAGCTGAGTTTCTTTTTGGACTCTTCTGAGCTAGGCTAGGTTTAGTCAACCAGCGACAAACTCCCAGTAGCTCGATTCGAAGCCGCTCAACCAAAATCACTGGAGCGCAAACTCTTAGGGTATTCCAATGTTTAAGCTGCCCACGTGTTCGTGTCGGAGGTTGCCCATGGATTTTCTCCAGGCTACTCTCTATCGCTTTATTGGGCACGGCCGACACTCAAGAAAAAAAAACACAAAACAGTGCTATCGTAATTACATTGCGACAGTTGGAACGTCTAGGTAGGACAGGGTGCTAAAATGATGATCAACTTTTGCTGTCGACTATACTTTTGTTATTATCATCATTTATTTATGTGACTTTACAGAGAACGCGAGCAGTAGTATAAAATATAGACACGATGAGAGACAAATTGGATTCAGGACATCGCCCCATTGAGAAGACTTATGAGTTTTAAAATATTATGATTTCAAAATTTGACAAAAGTATTGATAATGTCATCAATGAGAGGAGGCCTGTGCCCAGCAGTGGGACGTCATATAGGCTGATGATGATTGATAATGCCAATAAAGTGATTAAAGGATACGACGATTTTACAAAAAAATTATATAGTAACATAGCCTTTTTTGATTGCATTGTGTGACAGTAATGTTTAAGAGGAAAATAGCAGTTTTTAGCTCAAAAATTGTCGATTTGGAGTGATGTTTGAAACAATATTTCGTAATGTAAACTCCAAAAATACATTTAAAATGTATGTCGTTAGGTCGCACAAGTCATGTTCTACATAGTAACATTGAGAAAATGTTAAGATACGAGTTAATTAAATAGAAAATTACCTTAATATATAAGCGTTTTTAACTGTTAAAGGATCCTTAAGTATACAAATGTATCAACAACACACAAAATCATCAAATGTAATAGCGACGCATTATTTTTCTCATATTATTATTTATTTAATTCCGATGCCTTGGAGGAGCTTTAGTTTTCTACATATATCAGCCGTAAAAATCGTTATCATCGTAGAGTTTACTCAAGAGACTCGAATACGGTTGGCCATAAAAATCATCCATAAATCCCATTATACATAGCCACCTAACCCGCTATCTCACCAGTGTAACCCTCCTATCTCACTTCGTTGCCGATTATAAAAACAATGTTAATAGCCAACACGTAGGAGGTTTTATAACAATATTAAAAAAGGTTTATAATAAGTACAATATCTAAATTTGTAATAAAATTTTGTACATGAGCGAACCATGAAATTTCGAATTCAATCTCATATTTTATTAATTAAATCTACTACAGTAACCTTAAAAATATCTAATCTCATATCATGCAGCCATAATAACACTTTATTTTGTTTATCTATCGTATGGCAATTACGGTCAGCAATATGTCGAAGAGTCGTGCTACCACGTGGAACACCTGTCTGTCGCCGAACTTGTCGTGACTCGACCGACGTGTCCGTGTACTCACAGTCAGCAATATGTCGTGTCGTAGAGTCGTGGTACGGCGTGGAACACTTGTCTGTCGGCTACCTCGTCGTGACTCGACCGACGTGTCGGTGTACTCACAGTCAACAATAAGTCGTAGAGTCGTGCTACGGCGTGGAACACTTGTCTGTCGGCGACCTCGTCGTGTCTCGACCGACGTGTCCGTATACTCACAGTCAGCAATATGTCGTGTCGTAGAGTCGTGATACGGCGTGGAACACCTGTCTGTCGGCGACCTCGTCGTGACTCGACCGACGTGTCCGTGTACTCACAGTCAGCAATATGTCGTGTCGTAGAGTCGTGGTACGGCGTGGAACACTTGTCTGTCGGCTACCTCGTCGTGACTCGACCGACGTGTCGGTGTACTCACAGTCAGCAATAAGTCGTAGAGTCGTGCTACGGCGTGGAACACCTGTCTGTCGGCGACCTCGTCGTGACTCAACCAAAATGTAGCGTGTACTTACAGTCAGCAATATGTCATAGAGTCGTGCTACGACGTGGAACACCTTGTCTGTCGCCGACCTCGAACTGGACCGACGTGTTGGTGTACTCACAGTCAGCAATAAGTCGTAGAGTCGTGCTACGGCGTGGAACACCTGTCTGTCGGCGACCTCGTCGTGACTCAACCAAAATGTAGCGTGTACTCACAGTCAGCAATATGTCATAGAGTCGCGCTACGACGTGGAACACCTGTCTGTCGGCGACCTCGTCGTGTAGGTCACGTGTCTCCACCGACATGTAGTAGCGGTGGGCCTTATCGACGCGGTGTGACGCCGAGTGGTTCGCGGGTATATCCTGAATAGATGAAATTAGAATTAAACTTTTTTTCTCTAATTCCTTGGCTTTTCAGCTAGTTTGTCTCTAGCACGGTCTCCTTACCGTTACGCAAGCTCAATATTAAAAAAAAAACTCTTATAGGCTTGTGAAACTAGACCTGGTGGGTTCCAAGGCCCTTGCCTTCAGAAGCAGGTCCAAGGCGTTCTTTTCAAAGGATTAAAATCGTGCTCCTATGGTCCCACCCTTGCCTGTATTTCCTCACCTTGCAACTGGTAGTCTAGCTTCTTGAAAAGATCTAACTGTCATGTTTATTATGCAAATAGTAAATTGTGTCTCAAGGGAGCGAAATGATATATTTAAGGTGAGGGCTGTATATTGGAATCCTGAGTGTAGCGAGGGATTCCAGTGTTTACGCCCAAGACGGAAATATTGTATTTTTGCTACCGTGCGCCACATACTGCTTTTACTACCGAATGGCACGTACTGCTTTTCACACCTATGACGAAAAATAATTCACAAAATAATCATTATTGCCCTCAAATGTGGGAAGAAAAACACGACTTTAATCCCTCATTCGATCAATGACTGTTTTCTGAATAGCCGGTGTGAAAATGTTATTTACATAGAATCTTAAATTACCGCCGAAGGTGTCAGAGTGGAGTTTAGCCTCCTGTGCTCACCCGGGCTATGTCGATGAGCTTCATAATGAGAGCTGAGTATACTTTGCGGCTGATTGCGTCGGCGCGATGTCGCCGGTAGTGGTCCACCTCCCTGCAAAGGTTAGTTCGTTTTACTGGACCGTGTCCGCAAGCAGGGCCGGCCTAAGGATGCGGATGGGGCGGCCGACCCAGGCGCCCGATGTCAATGGGCGCCAAGCGCGGGATGTCAAGGGGCGCCAAACTGGCAACGTCGAAAAATGTCAAACCAAAGGGCGCCCAAAGACTATCTCGCCCCACCCGGATCTAGGACTAGGGCCGGCGCTGTCCGCAAGTCGACATTAATTTTGTCTATTTGGCACACGTCTTAAACCTCGCACTAGCCTCGAAAGGTCTTTCTCACTTGGCATTTGTGCTCGACGACGGTCAGCGCGAATGGTCGGTCGGGTGTGATTTGTATGGCCGCATACGCGCTGATGGTGAGCATCGGTCTGAATTGAACGCAAAGTATGCTTTCATACAGTGATAGCTACGGCCGACCGACTATACGCGCTGTTAGCAGCAAAGAGTCCTAAAGTGTTCTGATCAACTATATTATCAGGCCAACTTAGCCCCGGTTCGCACGAGCGCTTTTTCAACGCGCGTTAAAACCCGACGTTGGCGGTTCCGTAAGCTTAATTCGATTTAACGTCCAACGCCCAACGTCGAAAATCGAACAGTGCTCGATAAAAAAACGCCGCGCTTTAAAACCTCCTTCGTGTGAATAAATACTTCAACGTTTTTTTAACGCGCGTTGAAAAAGCGCTCGTGCGAACCGGGACTGTGGTTTACCTTTTTTTAACCTGACTGTACCTTTATAGGCCAAGCCCCATAAATCGATAGGACTGCGCGGTTGGAGAGTGACCTGGAGAAATCTCGGAGAAACCTCTGACACGACCACGCGGACGCTTTAAACACTGGAATACTCTAAGAGTTTGCGCTCCAGTGAGATTGGTTGAGCGGTTTCAACCGAATCTGAGGTGTCAGTGGTATCGAGCGGCTGGGATTTTGTCGCTGGTTCACTAAACGTAGCCTAGCTGAGAAGAGCCCATCAAGAAACTCAGCTAGGCCCGACCTGGGTCGGACTGATTATATCCGGTATGCGGCGGCGTAGGCTCAGAGCCGGATTTAGGGGGGGTAAGCCGGGGTCCATACCCCGGGTGGCAAGTTTAGGGGGCGGCAAATTTAGGGGCGGCTGGGGAGCGGCAATTCGAACTTCTTGACAGGACAAAAATTTCGCGCTCGCTGCCCTCTCGTTTTTTTATGGCTTGATGCGTATGTAGTATTTTCCGCATCTGCATCATAATGTTTGAAAATTTTCGCGCTCGCTGCGCTCGCGTTTTCATCTATAGATAGCTGTGTCATGACTTTATAACCCGTCCCCCCTTAGAGTAGATAACTAGTAGCTACTTTTGCTGTTCTGAAATGCTAGAGGTAACAATTTGTAAGACAATATAATGCAGACGGGGGCGGCATTTTGTAGTTTTTCTAGATCCGGCGCTGTGTAGGCTTACCTTTTAACTATATACTTGATGAGCAGTGACATTGTCCTGTTGAGCTGCACTTGGTTCTCTTTCTTAAGGTCGAAGGTGATTTCGTTGTCGAAATTCTTGTCCTGCAGGGCCTCAACTATAGTCTTACATACGCGTCTGCTTTCCTCCTGAAACTATCTATAGAACAATCATCTGTGATTTAAGGCGATATATTGATTGAAAGAGACGCGCGTATGTTTTTCGTTCACGACAAAACGGGATGCAACACTCTCCGCCTTTTTTAGACAAATCTCGATAAATATCTGAATGTGTGCAGATTTATTAAATCCTCTTGTCAGTACCTAGATGAGGTAAAATACCATCGTTTTCCCGTTTGTATAACACTTCACATAAACATTAGTAGTTTATGCAACTGGTACATAATGAGGGGCATATGCCTAATTATGTACAGTTGCATACATTACTTTATCTACACACATATTATAACTACTCTAAGATGGGTTCAGAAACCGTAGTAAATAAATACAATAATTGTGTTAATACAACCTTTTTTGCACGGTTGCGGGAATATCGAAATCAGAACTGGCAACCGATACCTGAATGTTATTTTAAAAAGTAAAGCGTCCCTATTCTGATGTGATCATGTCGTTCTAGCTCAAATTTCGTGCGATATATACTAAAAAAAACATTGAGCTGACATTTCGCATCAACTGAATTTGAATTTTCAGTGATACTAGAATAGGGACATGTCAACTTTGACATTAAAATTTTGACAGTTTTGTTTGACGTTTAATATTTTAACATCATATATGAGATTAAAATCAAAAATTATATTACTGCTGTAGCCTTAGCCACAGATAAGAAAATTGCCATAAATTCATTGAATGTTGAAATGAGAGTCATTTTCTACGGTTTGCGAACGCATATTAGAGGATTTATGATATATGTGTAGATAAAATAAATATAAGTACCTCATCATCGTTTGCTCCGCACGCCGCAAGCAAAAACAGAAACACAATTACTTTACACATTTTAAAAACACTATGGCTGAATTTTAAAATTTCTCCGACCACTGAAAACCAGTTTTTATCGCCACGTACTGGTTGTAAAACGTTTTTATTGACAATAGAATTGTTTAAAAAAATTCGTCGAGAATAATAAAATTGTTGGGTAACAAGGCGCATTCACGGAGCGTGTTGAGTGGTGTGCCTATTAAATGGTCACGAATGTTACGTAGTTGTTTAGTGAACCAGCGACAAAACCACCGGCAGCTCGATTCCACTGACACCTCAGATTCGGTTGATACCGCTCAATCAATCTTACTGGAGCGGAAACTCAGAGTATTCCAGTGCTTAAACCGCCCGCGTGGTCGTATCGGAGGTTTCCCAGGATTTTCTCGGCCTATAAATCCACAGTCAGGTTTAAAAAAAAACAGAATGAGCCATTCATCATCATCATAGATGTAGAAATAATAGGGATGATGACACTATAAAAGAAAATCAATAAATCCAAATTTTCTACATAAAGGCTCAAATTCTCAATTAAATGGCGAAAAAAGTAATTCAAAATAATAAATAATTATGTAATTATAAGTCTTCAAAGTTTTAAGAGTGGGTATTTTCTGTCGCTTTTCCGCAAAACGCACCTTTGTGTTGAACGATCGTCATTTACTATGGCGCTACTCAACAGTGTCGTCACTGTTGAGTAGCACTTTCTCTCTCTAACTACGAACATTCTAACCGTTGCAGCTTCGTTATTTTTTGAGATATTTGAACAGGATTTTCACTATTTGGCATAGTTTTATGTCTTCTTTCTATTGAAGTAATTTTTTTTTGAGTCAACATCCCTATTAAATCAAAAGTTCAAAGATGTTCTTGTGACTCTCTGTGTGCTATCCGTTTACAAGTTTTCCCCGTTTTAGTACATATGTTGGTGGTGGTAATGATTAATCTGCAGGCCAGACCGATGTTGGGAACTTCGAATCGATCAATTAGCTTCTGTTACGGGAACTCATTCATTGTACCATTCATATATATATTATATATTCTATGATATTATGATAAACATATACTATGATTGACGACCGCTTTAGCTTAGTTGGTAGTGACCCTGCCTACGAAGCTGGAGGTTCCGGGTTCGAATCCCGACCAGGGCATTTATTTGTGTGATGAACACGAATATTTGTTCTTGGGTCTTGGATGTTTTCTATGTATTTAAGTATCTATTTATCTATATAAGTATGTATATCATCACTTAGTACCCATAGTATAAGCTTTGCTTAGTTTGGGACTAGGTTGATTTGTGTTAGATTGTCCACAAATATTTATTTATTTATTTATGATATTCAAAGTCATCGTACTGGGCGTTTTTGGCTCGAGATCGATCAAAATGGAGGCATTCAGTGAGGATTCATGTTCAAGCCTTCAAAGACTGAAGACCGAGTGAACTCGACGCTAAGCGTGCAGATTTGAAGGCCCGGCCCCCAGCGGCCATCCGCTACAATTGGGTAGATGACCCAAGTTACAATGCAGTGTGGTTATATCAGTGGTTCTTAACCTTTTAGTGACGAGAGACTATTTGACTTTTTCTTTGTTTTGCAGTGAACCACCTGCCCATATAGTAGAGAGGCCAAGTTGAAAAAACGCAATTTCCGTAGGACTGAAAAGGTTTATACCGACAAGTGGTATCGTCGGAATCAGCATGCTCTACTGATTATCAAAACGCATGTTGTCGGTTTCTAAAGTAGTGGAGTGAGTTTTTATGACGTCATAAGTTTTATGTATGAAAAATAAACATTTTTTCTTTAAAAACCTATCGAGTGGGGTATCAAACGAAAGGGCTCCATGAGCTGATTCCAAAAATATACCACATCTTTAGATTTCGGCCACTGGTGTCGTAAAAAATAAAATTCATTTTCAAAACACACCACGTTTGGGCTCTTTCTAACAGGAGATGCTTGAATGAATTTTTCTTAAATTTATGCTGAACGACTCACTGTATCCTTAATATCTAAACGCAATGAAAGGAGTTCGGAAAATATGAATGCCTACCATTTATTTCATTAATTTGAAGCAGAAAAACTAGCATTTGTAGACCTGACTGTAGTTCACGTATAGTTATTTTTTCCGAACTCCTTTCAATGCGTTTAAATGTTAATGATACAGTAAGTCGTTCAGCGTATATTTAAAAAAAAACATTGAACCGTTTCCGGTCAGGAAGAGACCAAACTTGGTGTATTTTGAAAATGAACTATATTTTTTGCAGCACCTTTGGCTGAAATCTAATAGTGTGGTATAATTTTGGAATCAGCTCATATAGCCCTTTCGTTTGATACCCTACTCGATAGATTTTTGACGAAAAATTTATTACTTTTCATACATAAAATTTATGACGTCATAACTTTAGGAAGCGACAACATGCATTTTGATAATCAGTAAACGATGCTGATTACAACGATGCCACTTGTCGGTATAAACCTTTTCAGTCCTACGAAAATCGTAAATAAGGCGCTTTCGACGAATTGGCCACTCTACTAATATGTAAATTGAAAGTTTAACAATATAATTCTCATGTTGCAATATAAAACAGATTGTATATGGCAACTATGTACATAAACGCAATAATATAGTATCTAATTTATATAATCGTTACATAATGAGAGCTATTGAAGTCGAGATTTTAATACCTAATTATGTATATGAGCAGAGAACCGGGCTTTGTGGCGTGCCTTGGGGGAGGCCTATGTTCAGCAGTGGACTGCAGTGGGCTGATGATGATGATGATGATGATGAGGTATACTGAAACTGGTAAGTTTGAAACCGTCATCGAACGTTAAACTTAAATATATTATTAGTTATATTTCCATCGTTTCTCATAACTAGGTAGCAAGCGCGTACACAATTTGGCGAAGTTTAGTAAATTGAATTAAGGAATTAGGCGCGTACGGCCTCTGTTTAGTGGATTACGACAATAAAATATAGTGGTGGAAATTTACGGGGAATATCCCTGTAGAATTATATCTTTAATAAATATATTTTAGTTCGTGTGTACAAGTCATGGCTGCAGTCAGCCCATGAAAATGTTGAGCATACTTAGAACCTTGTCACATCGAAATCTAAGAAATATTTAGACAGAAACGTCATAAAATTTGAAACCTCTTTAATTTGACAAAGTATACCCGTTTTATTGCTCTTGAGTGTACTTAAAAGGTTTGTTTTAACGGGTCTAACGCGGTCTTGAGTGTAGTTAGGAAGAAAATACGTACGAATAGATTTGAGGACCATTACCATGAGTTTGCAATGTTAGCTTTACCGCACTCGCTATATAGCGACTGCGTAAACGATTTAGTATGGCGATTCTTAGTTCTATTTCTATTGCGTAACCGCCAGGTGCGCGGACTGCGCGGTACCTACTTTTGTCCATACTAAGGCGACTTCCTGATTTGTCGGTGCGGAGGCAGTACGATATGAGAAAAGTGTCAAATGTCAGTGTCAGCTGTCAGTCGACGCGATACCATTTTTTACTACGCCCCTACATCTTATATCTTTAAACGAGCAATTCTTGTATATTTATTTATTTATATATATATATATATATATATATATGTATATATATTTATTTCGGGGATCTCGGAAACGGCTCTAACGATTTTGATGAAATTTGGTATGTGGGGGTTTTCGGGGACGAGCAATCGATCTAGCTCAGTCTTATATTTGAGAAAATGCGTGTTTTCGAGTTTTCATGTTTTTACTTTTGTTCGTGATTGATATTTACAATGGCTGCTGACGTACGGAAAATTAGTGTCAGAAGAACCAGTATAAGCCTGACCTACGAATATGCACATATTTGTCACGAATCTCAGGGTCAAGATATATAAGGACGTATGGTGAGGCGAGTTTATATTTTGTTATTTGTAGCATTTATAAAGAATGACACATGACAACGACTTACGAGGTTTTTTATCAGGCACGTTCAAGGGGCTGACACGCTTTGCTAGAGAGAGATAGTCTTATTGCGATTCCTATAAGAGGAAATAGAAAAGAGGCTGAGAGAGAGAGAGGGGAGATGTTTTGTCCCTATCACCGACCGGACGTTTTTTCATGGTCGGGTTACAGGCAAATGCAAATTTCCATAAGCAATAAGCAATACATTGGACATGCAAACCGGACTAATTGCGTAGTACAAATTTTATATGAATATGAGCAAAAGTATGAGAAAGAAATAGCCCCGGTCGCTCGTTGGCGCATCTATAACTACAGAGTATATATTATATCTATGGGCACGTTCTGCGGTGTCAAATAATCTCAATGAATCAAAAAGTTTAGATACCTACATCCTGGAGGTTGCGTGCCGAACATTCGTTTAAAGCCAGAAAATATGACTTTGAATGACGTCACTGTTATATTTAATCTCTTTTATTAGATCCATCTTATATTAGAATGAAAGAGATGCAATATAACGTGACGTCATTCATTCAAAGCCATATTATCAGGCTTCAAACGAATGTTCGGCACGCAACCCTAAGCTTCTTGCAATGAGTATTAAAATCGTTCTTATATGCTTACAATTTTGTCTCGTTCCACCGCATAGCTGCGTCCTTTTCTCGCACCATCATAGCCCATTATGTGGTCGGGTTTCACGTTTATTTATGTTTATTTTGATTTTTTTTCTTAATTTTGATCGCGGTTTAAAAAAAATATATTTTGAATCTCGATGAAGAAATTGTATTTTATTTCGCACTGACATTTATTTACTGAATGCGTTATTAAAACAGATCGGAGAAGGAATTAGTCGAGTAGCCAGGAATTCAATAATAATGTTTATTTAAAATGTGTATACCTATATGCAAGTGTCGTGAGGACTTTGAAATGCCTAGGAAGCCTTTGAGAAAAACGTTTAATGTACGCATCCAAGGCAGACCTGAGGAAAAACATTTGTGTTGTTGTTGTGTATTCGTCCTTAGTTGTCCTTTATTGCCCTTCGGCCCTAAACTTCGAGTGTACGCATGAGGTCGGCCTTATCGGTCACCTTTGGTCCTTCGGCCCTCAGGTTCCGCGTGTACGCGAGTGTACGCGTGAGCTTGGCCTTCAGGCCTCGCTTAGCTCTACCGCTCACCTGCGGGCCTTCGGCTCTCAGGTTCGAGTGTCCGCGTGAGCCCGGCATTCGACCTCGCTAAACCTTACCGCTCACCTTCGGGCCTTCGGCCCTCAGGTTCGATTGTAACAATGATAGTAATAGTGAGTGTCTGCGTGGGCTCGCCCTTCTGGCCGCAAGCGGCTCTCCGGCTCGCGTGGAGAGCGCGCTCTAAGGGACGCTTCGGGCCTTCGGGCCTGCGAGGCATACATGGGGCACATGAATAGTTGGGCAACCCTTTCCTCCCGTATCGGTCTCGCAAAAAATACTGGGGGGAGGGGATGCTTGGGCACTCGGGATGGGGCTCCGGGCCTTCGGCCCTCCGCCGAGCTTGGCCTGCGGCCTCGCTGATTGAAGCTCGCCCTTCGGGCTCGCGAAACCTTGTATATTTATATAGGATTTTCGGTTGTTTGGTACTCCCGCAGCTCGGCCTTCGGCCTCGCCAAACATTTGAGAGGGGGGGGGGGGGGGACGCACCTGACCACTTGAACGCCTGCGGCCTGGCGGCCTGAAGCTCGCCCTTCGGCCCTCAGGTTCGATTGTAACAATGATAGGAATAGTGAGTGTTTGCGTGGGCTCGCCCTTCGGGCCGCAAGCGGCTCTCGGGCTCGCATAGAGAGCGCGCTCTGATGGGACACTCGGCCTTGGGCTCGCGAAGCCTTGCCTCTCACCTTCAGGCCTTCGGCTCTCAGGTTCGCTTGTATGATACGTGGGTCATATGAATAGTTAGGCAACCCTTTCCTCCCGTATCGATCTCGAAAAATTACTTGGGGGGGGGGACGCTTGGGCACTCGGGGTGGGGTTCCGGGACTTTGGCCCTCGACCGAGCTCGGCCTGCGGCCTCGCAGCCTGAAGCTCGCCCTTCGGGCTCGCGAAACTTTGTATTTATATAGGTTTTTCGGTGGTTTGGTACTCCCGCGGCTCGGCCTTCGGCCTCGCCAAACATTTAGGGGGGGGGGCATCTGACCACTTGAATACCTGCAGCCCGGCGGCTTGAAGCTCGCCCTTCGGGCTCGCGAAACCTTGTATTTATATAGGATTTTCGGTGGTTTGGTACTCCCGCGGCTCGGCCTTCGGCCTCGCCAAACATTCTGACCTCTTGAATGCCTGCAGCCTGGCGGCCTGAAGCTCGCCCTTCGGGCTCGCAAAAATTACTCAAAAGTTGTTTTGCCCCCTGAGTGGCATGCGAAATCTCAACGCGCTAGGACCATTTTGAAATTTTTGCCAAAAAATAATCGCCAAAAAAAGTCACCTCACCAAATGGCTTGCAATTCTCTATGACATTTGGTCGAGCATACCTACCGTTTAGCCAGGCCGTTGGCCAACTTTTTGGTTTTCAATCAATCAATCAATTATTTATTATACATTAAAACATGGTGTACATTAGAAGATATAAAAGAGGTATTCAGAGGTATTTCTCTGGTAGTCACGGAGCCACCCCCTACACTTTTCCCAGACATCGTATTAGACCTGAGGGACCTCACTAGGAGAACAATTGGGTCATAAACACTTGCAAAAAACAAAAGTCGTCTCTCCTGTGGTCAATAGTTAACGGCATATTAGCATGTGAGTTATGATTTTATTACATGGATTTATAGAACCGGAAGACGCCGTTTATGCGGGTTACTAGACCAATCCAAAATTAAGCTTTGTAGCCCTTAACTTTTGATATGTCCACAGGAAAGACGCGAACCTAAATCTGTTTATGACCCAATTATGTCAATAGAAATGTGTCGGGTTGCAGCTTTATATAGGTCTGTTTATCTACTTAATATCTTTATTTAGATCTTTGTAGACCTATAGTCTGCCTGGTTTACGGGAAAACACCGAGCAAGGCTCGGTCTCCCAGGTACTTTAAATTAATGCTTCCTGACTGGCGCGGGATGCGCGGTAGCGGGACGATGCGAAGGCGGTACTGCTTCCCTTCTGCGCATGATATTACTACTGCGCAAACGTAATACTGACAATCTTTGCGAAGTCAGTAAGTTTACGTCAAAGAAGAAAATGTCACATATCGATCCCGCCCCGCCAAGTCAGGAAGTCGCCTAAATCGTTTACGCAGTCGCTAGCGAGTACGGTAATGCAAACATTGCAAACTTATGGTAAGGGTACTGTCCTCAAATATATATTCTAAGGCGACTTCCTGACTTGGCAGGGTGGGATCGATATTTGACATTTTCTTCTTTGACGTAAATTTACTGACGGCGCAAAGATTCTAAGGCGACTTCCTGACTTGGCGGGGCGGGATTGATATGTGACATTTTCTTTTTTGACGTAAAATTACTGACGTCGCCGAGATTCCCACTTGACGGAATACTGTCAGTATTACATTTTGCGCAGTAGTAATATTATGCGCAGAAGCGGACCAGTACTGCCTTCGCATAGTTCGCATCGTCCCGCTTCCGCGCATTCCGCGCCAGTCAGGAAGCACTCATTTAAATATAGGGGCGCAGTAAAAAGTAGTACTGAGTTGACTGACAGTTGACACTGACATTTGACAGTTTTCTCATATCGTACTGCCTCCGCACCGACAAATCAGGAAGTCGCCTAACTTGACGGAACACTGTCAGTATTACTTTTGCGTAGTAGTAATAGCATGCGCAGAAGCGGAGCAGTACCGCCTTCGCATCGTCCCGCTACCGCGCATCCCGCGCCAGTCAGGAAGCACTCATTTAAATATAGGGGCGTAGTAAAAAATGGTATCGAGTCGACTGACAGCTGACACTGACATTACTAGTACTGCCTCCGCACCGACAAATCAGGATGTCGCCTAACAACGTTGGTCTACGGAACGTCCAAAGCACATTATGCGAGCTTTCAAAGCTGTCAATTCTGACGGACGGACGCCGCTCTGACATCCTGCCAATATCCCGCTTGGTCCGTGGAAACGGGAGATTTTCATACGTATCCGGTAACGCGGGTAATGCGCTGCCCGGGCATAGTGCCTGATATGCTATAATGTTATCAGCGTAGCTAGCATACATCACTACCTACAGCCTTGGCCAAAAGTGTTGAGCACTCACACGTTTTCCATATAAAAGTTAAACTTTCAATCAAGCATTTCATATCCTTTTATTAAAGAAAATTAAATATCTTTCAAAAACTAGCTACTTTCGTTGACGTTAAAGATAATTGCACGGATAAAAATGCAATTTGTCCTTTTATTGCAAACCCGTCTATTTTTAGTCTTCAGTTAGCAATAGCTACTTCGAAATGATATTACCTATCTTAAGTTCTCTAGATGTTCTTTAGTATATACCTTTTCATATTTTACGTCAATGTGCATTTTTGTAATTAAAAAATAATAGTTTTTTTTATAAGTTACAAAGGAAAATAAGGGATGCTCAACACTTTTGGCCAAGGCTCTCCCGTTGTCTGCTTAGATCTTCAAAATTACGCAACGGATTTTGATCCGTTTTTTTTTAATAGATCTAATTGTAAGCTCCTAGCCTATAGTTATTATTATTGTACAACATGTTTTTTCAATAAATTATACTTACCATAGATAGAGTGATTCAAGAGAAAGGTTTATATGTAAAATACATGCACCCGTGCGAAGCCGGGGCGGGTCGCTAGTATAGAAAACAATAACTCTTTACAGCTCACTTCAGTAATATCAAACTTAGGCGACTTCCTGACTTGTCGGTGCGGAGGCGGTACGATATGAGAAAACTGTCAAATGTCAGTGTCAACTGTCAGTCAACTCAGTACTACTTTTTACTGCGCCCCTACATTTAAATGAGTGCTTCCTGACTGGCGCGGGATGCGCGGAAGCGGGACGATGCCAAGGCAGTACTGGTCCGCTTCTGCGCATAATATTACTACTACGCAAATGTAATAATGACAGTATTCTGTCAAGTGGGAATCTTTGCGACGTCAGTATGTTTACGTCAAAGAAGAAAATGTCACATATCGATCCCGCACCGCCAAGTCAGGAAGTCGCCTTAACTTACAAGTAGGTACACATCGCAGAAAAAAAAATGGCTCGTTCAATTTATTTTTTTATGCGTCCATAACTTACTGTCGAGTGGTCTTGTCTTGTAGTTACGTATTAGTTAGAACTTAGAACTACATTGTAAATTGCTGTGCCCAATCAGGTTTCATGTCCCGAACCAAATTTTCTTGTAAGGACTAATGTACGACATGATTATTATTAATTAATTAAGCAATAAAGTGTGTTACTAAAACATTTAAAAAATTGCAGCTCTTCCTAGTCGACGCGAATTCATATTTGTCTTACGTCGACTAAAAGATATTGGCTTCGTTGGACGTGCTATGACACGTCGGTTCATTATTGCTTCACGTCAGATAAGTATGAATCCTGCTGCAGATACTGACCCTTATTCCCATCAAAACTATTTTACTTAAATTCGTTTGACCTTATCTGTCGAGAAAGGATAAAAACACATTTTAGTTATTAACAGAGGTTTTTTTATGAATAAGGAGGTATCTCTCTATGCTAGCTATTTTATAGCATAGCTGTGAGTGTGCGAGTGGCCGGCCGCTGCAGTATCTTTCGGAAATTGAATTGAATCGAATCCCGCGGTGAATCGTCGATTCCATCGTTCCATCAACAACACAATTCATACTAATGTTATAAATACGAAAGTGTGTCTGTCTGTTACCTCTTCACGTAGACCACTGAACCGATTTAAGTTGTTATGTGGCATGGAGATAGTTTCAGTCCCGGAGCGCTCGTGGCCCAGCGGCGCCTGCGTACCGCTTGCGGTATCTAAGGTTAAGCAACGCGGGCAGCGGTCAGGACTTGGATAGGTGACCGCTTTGAGTGGTTACTAACTGAGCGCTCCCGTGCTTTGGAAGGCACGTTAAGCCGTTGATCCCGGTTGCTGTCTATGGCAGTCAAGTTAGTATGGAAGCCAAGTTGGAGGCCTTCGGGCGGCTTGAGACCTTCTAACAGTCAAGTTGCCCACTCACTTGACAAAACCTAATCCCAATAAGGTCTAGTTTCCCCTCGGGGTTGGAAGGTCAGATGGCAGTCGCTTTCGTAAAAACTAGTGCCTGCGGCAAATCTTGTGATTAGGTAGCGGACACCAGGCATCCTTCAGGATGCAACTCTACTGGGGTAACGCTAGGAGGATGATGATAGTTTCAGTCCCGGGGAAGGACACTTTTTATCCCGGAAATCATTGCTTGAAGGGGCGGAAGTTTTGGGTAAGCGCCTGAAATAAAGTAATAGCAAAATGCGATGAACGAGTTCTACGCAGACAACGTCGCGGGAAAAATCTAGTTATACATATAGTTCTATATAACTCGGGACGAACCGCAAGAACTACATCTCATTGTCAAGTGTTGTCGAAATTTTTTTGAAGTGAAAACTTCTTTAGCGGCGCTGAGCACTTTTGTACTGGGGAAAAATGTATAAACTCGCGATAAATTCCAAGACCAGGTTAGTTGACCCCTCCTAGTATCGTGATTGCTATGTTACGAGGGGTCCCCAGCTGGTCTTCTTAGAAAGCCAAGGTTCTAACTGTTTTAAGACAATCCTAAGATTTTCCATAAAGATCATATTTCAAATAAATTCTCATGGAAAGTAGCTCTTATTGTCCCTAAAAAAGCGTTCCCAAAGTCCAATATCGGATCGCCAGACTGACCGATTTCCGTAAAGATCATATTTCAAATAAATTCTCATGGAAAGTAGTTCTTATTGTCCCTAAATACGGTGACAGTTCCCTTCAAAATACCTAGTGGCCAAGAGTGATGGATAAAATACCAAGGGCCTGACACGCTTTGTAAGAGAAAGATAGCCTTATTGCGATTCCTATGAGAGGAAGTAGAAAATAGTGCGATGTTTTGTCCTTATCACCGATCGAAAATTTTTGTATTTGTGTCAAAGTTTTGTGTCAAGCAAGAAGATTGCAAAACAAATTGGCAATATTTGGTAGTGCATTTTATAAATGGAGAATTAATGATAAGTTTGGTTTAAATGAATAATAATTTACCATTTATCAGATCCGTAGTGTTTGGGTGTTCAGTGCAAACATGGTGGGGTGTTCAGTGTTGGGCTGTAAAAGCAAACTCGACCGAAAAAAGGCGGATGTTACATTCCATGCGTAATTTGCGTAAGTACATTTTCTTTGAATTTTGGACCCGTGTTTATTTCTAAAATCTCACCGGTACCAAGTAACTGAGCTAAATCATAAGTTATATCATGAGACACTTGATGAAATAGGAAAAATATGTAAATTAATTCAAAAATAACCTCCAAACATTTCACATATAAACCGATCAAATCGCGTAGTATAAATCTACCATAGAAGCCAGCTTAGAATTGATGTCCCATCATTCAGTCGGTTTATAATTCGATTTCGGGATACCAACAAATAATAAAAAAATCCCCTGAAGATTACCCCACGTTTCGGGAAATTCAAGTAATTTGATTTTTTCAGTTTTTAGGGTTCCGTAGTAAACAAGGAACCCTTATAGTTTCGCCATGTCCGTCCGTCCGTCCGTCTGTCCCCCGTTTTTCTCAGTAACCGTTAGTACTAGAAAGCTGTAATTTGGCATGAGTATACATATCGATGACGCGGAGAAAACGGTAGAATAAAATCTTTAAAAAAAATTTTTTTTAGGGTACCTCCCCGGGTGACAGTAACGGAAACGCACAGGGCCGGGCCGTCTTTAACCAATTTGAGGCCCTGGGCACATTAGGGTAATGGGGCCCCTATGACCTTGATAGAGCACGATTCTGTTAGAATAGACAAAGAAAGTAAACGAGTCACATTAAATGAATAGATATTAATAATATAATATTTCCTAAAAAATAAAATTAATTTTCAAAATACACCAAATTTGGGTTCTTCCTTAGAGCAAACAGCTAAATTAAATTTTCTTAAATAAACGCCTAATTCTAACCAGTCATATATATTTTTTTAAATTGAAAATGAGGCCGACGCTTATGCGAGCTCACCCAGAAGATTCACTCGTACCTTAAAAAGGTCCAGGTTATTTAAACTCGGAAGTACCTACATACGCCATTCGAATACGAAACCAGTAAACATTATAAAAAAAGATGATTTTGACCAGGTAATGAAAGTAGCCAGTCGTACGTCGTCTGGATATCTGATGGAAGAAGGGGGAAGGCGGTATGAGCTCATGGAGTTCCTGAGCACACTCAACGAATCTAAAGAAATAAAAATGGGAAATAGGTAGTATTGCTTACAATTTTTGAAGTGAAAACTTCTTTAGCGGCTCTGAGCACTTTTGTACTGGGGAAAATTTGTTGAACTCGCGACAGATTCTAAGATTCTAAGACCAGCTAGTTGATCGCTCCTAGTAATCGTGATTGCGATGTTAGGAGGTGTCAACTCAGCTAAACTCAGCTGGCCCCTATACCACAAAACTTTACAAGTCTACAATTTGACAAAATTGCACAATTTTCCATAGAAAAAGTTCACAAATTTGTCGAATTGTACGCTTGTAAAGTATTGTGGTACAGGTTCCTGGTCTTAGATGCGTAAGACACAATGATACTCGGGACATATTATGTAAATGGATTATGCGAATATGAACATGAGTATGAGTACAGTACAGATACGGATACCGATACCTATATGAATATCTTTGTTATTTGGGTCATTGTCAGTCGGAAAAACAAAACAAAAGTTGTTTTTCCGACTGACAATTCGGTGGACAATAGTTAACGGCTTGTGTGCATGTAATTTACGTTTTTATTATATGGATTTATAGACACGGAATTACAGATTATGCGGGTTATCAGATCAATCGAAAATTAAGCTTTGTAGCCCTTAACTTTTGGCATGTCCTGTCCACCGAAAAGACGCGCACCTAAATCTGACAATGACCCATTTACTATCTTTATTGAGTTTTCACTTCTGCCGGCACTCCCGGAGTGCAACCCGTTGTTTTTTTTACTAAATATGGAATTGCTTTTGTCTGGCATCTAGCCAGGGGGCAAAGATGAGGCCGACGGTGAAGCGAGCTCACTCTTGTCTTATCTTGTGCTCACTCACGCTCGTGCCTTAGGCTGGTTTTCCACTAGAGCTATGCTACGCTACGTTGCTATGGATGCGTTTGAAATCCACCAATCACATGCCTTGATTCACATAGCATAGCTCTTAGTGGAAAAGGGTTCAGCTATGCTAAGTGATAAACAGTTTAAACATAAACTCAAAACGCTCTTAACTGATTTAGCGTGCTATACCGTCGACGAATTTGTAGACAGGTGTCGATGACCCAATCACAAATACCTAAATTGTAAAATAAATGATATTTAAATGTTAATAAGTTAATCTTAATTACAAAATGTTAAATACCTATAACTCATGATCATGACATTGTAATTTATTGACTTGTAAAATACCATATTTTATCAATAAACATCTGAATCTGAATCTGATGCTATGTTTTTTATATGGAAAGATGCGAGCTGCGGATGCGTGCTATGGATGCGTGCTTGCTATGGATGCGCGCTACGGATGTGAGCTGTGGATGCGTGCTGCGGATGCGTGCTGTGGATGCGTGCTATATTTGCGTGCTATGAATGGTCGCGAGTGTGTTCAGTAGACGCGTGTTTGTCAACGAAAGTAGACATGCCATCGTGGAAGCAAAAAGTTATTTTATATCTCGCAATGTGCAAAAAAGAACTCATGGAGGAAGAGGATTCATAGCGCATCCTCGCACAGCTACGTAGCATAGCACATCTTCATAGCGCATCTACCTCGCACAGCTACGTACCATAGCACATCTTCATAGCGCATCTTCCTCGCACAGCTACGTAGCATAGCACATCTTCATAGCGCATCTACCTCGCACAGCTACGTAGCATAGCACATCTTCATAGCGCATCTACCTCGCACAGCTACGTATCATAGCACATCTTCATAGCGCATCTTCCTCGCACAGCTACATAGCGTAGTTCTAGTGGAAAAGGTCGCATAGCTCGTAGCGCATCCTCGCAGCATAGCTGCGTAGCATATCTCTAGTCGAAAACCAGCCTTAAACAGGTTAAGTGAGCCCGTTTGGACCATTAGTAGTCCAGCTACTTTCATCATCATCATCATTATTTAAGAGTTTCACTCTTGTCGGTGCAGTTCTCTCCAGTCCGTTCTACTTAACGCCAGTTCTTTGACTTCTCTATACGACACGACGTCTATCTTTTCCAGCTACTTTATAGAGGCATAAAAAGGCATGAGAGGAAATAAAAAGCTAACACGGTGTTTCTCCAGTTGTCGTAGATCCCGGTCGCGCCAGCAGTGAGGCCGCTCGCCCGATGGGCAAGACCTCCGGCGGACGTGACCCTCCGAGACCACAGCGGATCGCACACAGAAGGTGAGGCCACCTCAGCCCCTCTAGCACAACATGCATTCCGTGTCTACCTACTCGCGCGCGAGATAAGCTACCTGTCACTTTTTGACAGCATTAATCAGACAGTGACAGGTAGCCTATCTCGCGCGCGAGTAGAGACGAGATGCATGTTATGCTAGCCCCACAGGCTCGGTTGAAGGCCGCTCTTCAAGTTCAAGTTCAAATTGTTTATTGCATTTCATGTGTACAGGGGGTCTTATAAACTACAACAACAACAACAAATACTCTTTATTGCATAACATAATGACAATGAGTAGAGGCAAACAACAGGCGGTCTTATCGCTAATGAGCGATCTCTTCCAGACAACCTTAGGGTAGCGGAGATAATATCAAAGAATAACAATTCACAGTAGGTGATGCATAGATAATAGTATATGGAATATACTATAATTTACAACAGATAAATTATTATATATAGATACACTAAAGAAACTAAATACAGTCTCAACATGAACCCTGTGAGGGCATAGCAACACAAACTTAACTCTAAGCTTACTATCTAGGTACACGGTTTTAAGATATTTTATTAACAAATTGACAATTTTACAGGACCTTTTTCAAAATAAAAGTTGTTGCTCATTTAAAAAATCTTTGACTGAGTAATATGCTTTGTTAGTTAAGTAGCGTTTAACTGAATTTTAAATCTATGATATTCGTTTCTGTTTGTATTATTTTTGGGATCTTATTAAAAATTTTAGCTGCCATAGCGAGGGGACCCGACTGTACCATTTTCATCTACCAATCTCACTGGAGCGCAAACTCTTAGATTAGAGCCATAGCCAGTACCTCTAGTATAAGTTTTTTTGAAACATTAACTAATTCGAACGCGTTTGCGCTTTGTCTCAAAATGTATGAAAACGCTCTCGCCTAGTTTGAAATACGCGCGTTCATCGGTTAGCAACAAATGTTACACTCGCTGTTTTAGTTTCCACTAGTGACCACCAGAGGCGCTGTTCACGTTTTCATATCACTTTCATACATTTTGAGACAAAACGCAAACGCGTTCGAATTAGTTAATGTTTCGAAAAAACTTATACTAGAGGTGGTTCAAAAAAACAAGATAATTACACGACTGCCCAAAAAAAGGAGTGTATTGTTTTCAGGTTTCATGTATGTGTGTATGTATGTGAATTTTTGTTGTTCCCCCAGAACTTCTCAACGCCTTAACCGATTTAGATGTGTGAGGTATCGTTGGAATCCTTCATCCCGGGTGACATAGGATATGTGATGTTGCAATAAAAACAATATGGCGGACTATAGACTCCATTTTGTGTGTTCCGTAAAAAAAATCTATCCTAGCAGTGAGGTATCAAAATGAAGCATTTGAAGAGACGATTTCAAATATATATATATAATGTATGCGTTTCAGTAAAAAAAGTTCGAAATAAAATAATCATCCTTCCATTTTTTTGGGCAGTCGTGTAAAAAGTTGGAGTTTTTGTTACCCGGCGCCCTCTCCCGGCGATAAAAACAAAAAATTAAACGGCACAGGTGGGATTTGAACCAGGGACCGGCCCGCTATACCTTTCAAAGTGTTTTGAATGGGTTTTGCCCGTCAAAACCACCCATATGACTAATGGGTATCCCAACCTCGCCCAGCTCACCCAAACCTTGCATATTGCTGATACGTGTAACGATAGGCGTCCAACTAAGGCGACTTCCTGACTTGGCGGGGCGGGATCGATATGTGACATTTTCTTCTTTGACGTAAACTTACTGACGTCGCAAAGATTCCCACTTGACGGAATACTGTCAGTAATTACCTACATTTGCTCAGTAGTAATATTATGCGCAGAAGCGGACCAGTACTGCCTTCGTATCGTCCCGTTTCCACGCATCCCGCCCCAGTCAGGAAGCACTCATTTAAATGTAGGGGCGCAGTAAAAAGTAGTACTGAGTTGACTGACAGTTGACACTGACATTTGACAGTTTTGTCATATCGTACCGCCTCCGCACCGACAATTCAGGAAGTCGCCTAACCCGTTGTCGGCCGAAGTATAAAGGAACGACGGCGCCTTCACATACATGAAACCTGAAAACATTACACTCCTTTTTTTGGCCATTCGTGTAAATATTGAACGCGACAGCGACACTACCCAATTCAGTACGTTTGGCCGAATAGTGTCGGTACATCTTCCTTCCTGGTCCTTCAAGTATTTCGGGAACGCGGCCATCTGCCGATAGTCTCGAGCACAGATATACATCTAAACAGACCACGTTTACGCACTTCGAGACTGTGAGGACTTTGACGTAGTGGCGGGCTGTGCTAGTTAAGGCGGTAGTAGTTTAGTCTAGGCGGGTAGTGCTTACAAGACCAGGATTAGTTTACGATTGTAATAGCTGTCATTTCATATACACTTTGACGTATGTATAATAAAAAACTGTCCCCTATAGTCCTATTCTAATCGCGGCTAGTTAATAAAACCGCAATTAGTTCTGAAATGGTGGAGCTGTCAATTCATATACAAATTGCCGTTAATATTTGAGAATAAATTTACCACTTATTGCATTTTGATCGCCGCTTGATGATAAAAAATGTCAGTGTGGAGCACTAAAATGTACTGACTTGATATAAAGTCAGTACATTTTAGTGGCATTTCAATGGCGGGAAAATGTAGGTACTAACTTTAGATCAATTCTAAAAAGGAAAAATGTACTGACTTTACGTTTAAGTCAATGGCGGAAAAAAAGTAAAATAATGTGTCGTTCTCGCAGAAAACACTTTAGGCTTCACACTTACTACACAATTTGTGATGCTATAATATAAATGCGCCAATTCACCATGTCGTACACTACGATGCACTACGATACATTCCCCTTAGAATAACACATGTGATAAGCGCCATTGAAGTGTTGAATCCGCGTATCATTTACCAATTATAGTTCTCCATTCCAGTTTTGCATTAAGTTTCTAATCGCAGTGCATGCGGCGTCTATTCACACATACGTCTGTAGTCTCAATACATTGTTGTTTAGTTATTTTTAGATACAGATTAGGTTCATCTCGCTTTGCTGACTGTATTACCATGTCAGTTTAGCTGCTGTAGTCTCGGCATCATAGTTGACTGACCATTGGTAGACCTTATTCCGTCGAAAATAAGGATCAAGAATGGTCAGTTAACCGTGATGATAGTACATTAAAAAAGTGCTTCATTTTGTGGACTACTAAGGGCAACAGAATGTCGTCTCACTTGTGTTTGATGCTCGCCTGTGGAAGTATCGCCACCTTACGGAGACGCCACCCATAATTAATACCGACCGCTTAAGAGCGAATTTTGCCAAAAACACTATATCAAACTCAGTACATTATAGGTAGTACTTTTATCTCACGAGCGCGGGTCAGCCATTGCTGTAGTTTTGCGGGTTGGGGACTTCACATACAACTTTGAATTTCTTCGTGGATGTAGGTATGCAGGTTTCCTCACGACATTTTCCTTCACCAAAAGCTAACGGTAAATATCAAATGATATTCCGTACTTAAGTTCCGAAAAACTCATTGAAACGAACTCGATCGCCGCTTGACAGCCGCACGCTTAACCCACTAGTGGTTCAAGCGTGCGGCTGTCAAGCGGCGATCGAGTTTAGGCCACCGTGGTACTAGGTAATTGACAATATTTCATAATTTTCAAGTCTTAATTCGAAAACCATTTCGGTAAAAACGTGTGAAGTGCACAAAACATTTTTTTTAGATGTTTTTCTCCGTTAATTTTGGAACAAATCGCAAATTACTGTAAACCGAAAGTTGACGTCATCTTCCTCGCTGTATTCAGGGAGACCTTAGTACAGAGTACAGACACAATTTAAGTCGCTGCTCTGGAGTGGCTCTGGATTCTTGTTGGGAATATGAAGTCATATTTTACTTACGCCCTTTTGGAATGACCTACTTTTCAACGTGTTTTTTTTGTATGAAATATTGAGTTAAATTGAAAATGAAAAAATACGGGTGGCTTAAATTTTTAGCTATTTTCTAACTAGTTCATAAAATAAAGTAGTTAAAAATATGAAATGTTGTCAATTGGGTCAGTAACAAGGTTCGACTCGAAACTCAAGATAATTAATAAGTGCATTACTTAACAAGGGCGGTAAAACAAAGAATATCTCAGATCGCAGGTATTTAACGCCCGAGCCGAAGGCAAGGGCGATAAATATGCGATCTCAGGCTTTCTTTATTACCGCCCGTGTTAAGTACAAAATTTTATGTCACCCCCTGGTCAGGAAGTGGGATTTCCCGCGCGCGGAGCGTGCGGTAATTGCCGCTTTATGGCCAGGTGTGACATAAAGTAAATTTTCGCAGCCAGCCGAAGGTCCTGTCGGCGGTTAGAATTAGAAGCCTGCCCATTATTTACAGGACACCATGTTTATGAATCCAGCTCTAGTCATGTGGTAGGATGTACACTGAGCGAAAAAAATACTAATTATTAGTAAGCTTTAGTGAATCCCAAGACAAGGAGATTATATACTAACGGTTACAAAACAATTTAGTAGTTACAAGGGCAATTTTTTTGGTATTAGTAAATAACTACTATTATAAATAACTACTATTATCATAAGCTACGGTAGCCCACTGGTTCAAGCATGCGGCTGTCAAGCGGCGGTCGTGGGTTCGAATCCCAGCTCGTACCAATGAGTTTTTCGGAACTTATGTACGGAATATCATTTGATATTTACCGTTAGCTTTTCGGTGAAGGAAAACATCGTGAGGAAACCTGCATACATCCGCGAAGAAATTCAAAGTTGTATGTGAAGTTCCCAACCCGCTCTGGGCCAGCGTGGGGACTACTGCCCAATCCCTCTCATCTATGAGAGGAGGCCTGTGCCCAGCAGTGGGACGTAGATAGGCTGATGATGATGATGATTATCAAAAACTGGTTTGTTACCGTTAGTATATAATCTCCTTGTCCTGGGATTCACTAAAACTTACTAATAATTAGTATTTTTTTTCGTTCAGTGTAGGTACTTTGTTTCGCTGACAGAAGTGTCATAGATGTACTGTTTCGCAGAATTTTCATTTCATACAAATCATTATTTTACAAAAGGTTCGCAGTTCTAACGTAGGTAACCTAACCTACTTTTCTGGTAGATCTAATTGGGTTCTACACTATGGCATTTTAGCTGTATCTAAAAAGTTAACTGCTGCTGAAAAAAAGTTTCTGTGAAACGATATTCTATGAAACATTATTCTGCAAAAAAAAGGACACCAATTTGGTATCATAGCCGCAGTCTTTTGACGTAGAGGTACTTTCCCAGTCAGGCTGCTCCAAATATGAGTTTATTTACGTTTTGCTTTTTACAAATCGAATCGAGATCATTGTAGTAATCTTACATACGGAACCAGATCGATTTAATACCAGACGCGTATCTACACGATTCTGGTCTCTATTCTATTAGCAAATAGAACTATAGTAACGTGTAGATAATACTACAGTTGGGTCGTTGTATCTCATGTGTATAATTGTGAATAGAAGTCGTAAACATTTCGTGTTCGTATTGAGTTTATTTCCGTTAGTCAATCGATTGTAAATATACGCCCCAAAGGAGGTTGTCGAAGCGGTGTATGAATATGAAGTGAATATATTTTGAGATGCCATTGCCTGCTTCGCATTACTACTAGATGGCCTTGCTCACTCGCAACTCGCTACCCACACGGAGAAAAAACATAAGTAGATTTTACAAAATCGTTTTGTTACTGCCCTAATTAATTAAATTTTTGTCATTAACACTAAAGTTTAGCTGGCATTACCACAGAATAAGTAATAGTACAAGTACAGAAGCTTCACTTTCTAACAAAAACGGCGTTTAGGCATAAAAAACATGCCTACTCTGTGCATCTCTGTCTATTGTATAACTTGTATTCATTCACAAGCGGCACGTGTAGCGCTATCGACTCGTCGCTCGTCGCGTTCTAGTCTGCGGCGGCAGCGGTGACGTGCATATAGACGCGTTCGCGCGCCGGCGGGCGGCCCTCGACTGACGGGCGGCCCCGGGCCGAGCGAGCGGTAGGCATTTAAAGCGACGCGCGCCTCCCACTGTAAGCCCCTTGGCATTACTAGCAAAAGCTATTACGTTTTACGCTACCTTTTTGTTAACCCTACAAAATTTTTAGCTATCCCAATAAATTTTGAGTTATCCTTACAAAACCAATTTGTAGTTATTACAAAAAGTTTGTTGTCGTGCCGTTAAGCAAAATTTTGTAAACCTTACTAAAATTTAGTAATGATGAGTAAAGTTTTTTTTTTCAGTGTAACTACATAATATTCTTTCGTTTCACCAAAGCATCTGACTGATCGCAAACCGGCGCATTAAGGCGACTTCCTGATTTGTCGGCGCGGAGGCAGTACGATATGAGAAAAGTGTCAAATGTCAGTGTCAGCTGTCAGTCGACGCGATACCATTTTTTACTACGCCCCTACATTTAAATTAGTGCTTCCTGACTGGCGCGGGATGCGCGATAGCGGGACGATGCGAAGGCGGTACTGCTCCGCTTTTGCGCATGATATTACTACTGCAGAAACGTAATACTGACAGTATTATCTCAAGTGAGAATCTTTGCGACGTCACCAAGTTTACGTCAAAGAAGAAAATGTGACATATCGATCCCGCCCCGCCAAGTCAGGAAGTCGGCTAAATTCGGCGGTCGCGAAACTGCGCAATGGTCCCACTTAAACAGTGCGTTTGTAATACATAAGAAGCTTTCGGCGCCGATACAAATCGACTTCAAAAGCGATTCCAAGCACGCGCTCACAAAGTATTTGTTTGTTCGCACTGTGACCGATGGAGTTCAAACAGTTTTTTCGTGTCGGTTATTTGTAACCGTTGGTAATGGTAAAACGGTATGGACACATTATTGACGATATGGCAAGGTTTTTGTGGACAATAGGGCTGTTGACTCAAAATTAGAATACTCATACTCATACTCATTTTTTCGTAAAGTCAATTTACATGTCAAAAGAAACAAGGCAAAAAAATTGATAACCTAAGGAGGTACTTAGTTTTAATCTCGAGGAAGGATATAGGATACTTTTTATACAGAAAATCATCCCTTAGGGGGGTGGAAGTTTGTATGGAAGACCGATAACTCGGTATAGGTAAGCGTCTGAATTATAATAATAACAATTATATTTTTATGTCACACCTGGCCATAAAGCGGCAATTACCGCACGCTTCGCGCGCGGGAAATCCCTCTTCCTGGCCAGGGGGTGACATAAAATTTTGTACTTGACACGGGCGGTAATAAAGAAAGCCTCAGATCGCATATTTATCGCCCTTGCCTTCGGCTCGGGCGTCAAATGCCTGCGATCTGAGACATTCTTTGTTTTATCGCCCTTGGTAAGTAATGTACTATTACCGCACCAACCGCACTAATGAGTCAGTGTTAAGGATACGGCTGCTAAACGCGCGATTAGTTCTATCAGTCCTTGTAGCACTTCGAAGCGCGCTCATATATCACCGGGACGATTTGGATGCGGTCCAACGAGAGACGTGTTGCACCTATAAATGAGTAAGGCGGCGCGCAGGGCGCGTGCCGCAGTGTGGCATGCTACGTACAAAATCATACAGAGTAATTTTAGATAGAGATTGACAGAAATATTAGAGTGACACCTCTGAAGTTGAGTGTACCGCGGGCATTGCCAGCTAGCATGAAAAATTTACTTTATTTGTTTTAAATTCGCTTATTTTTCGTAATCTGTTATGTGCTTTTACTTCGTAAAATATTCCGAACTTAATGCTCTCTAAATTTGTCGTACACTATGGTATGTACATAAAATGTGCTTACTTCAAGATATATTCGCGAAAATCTGAAAAATGTAGCAATTTGCTCCCTTCGCAGGTCAGTTCAGGTTCCAGTCTGCCTAGTGTACCCCCAAACAACCCTTTAAGTTCCATTAAGTTCGGAATACTTTTCAGTTTCGTCTCACTTTTTTCGACATAATACGCGATTCAGGATACAACGAAAACTTATTAAATTTTACGCCGAACAGTATTAACTACGTCCTAATCTTGCCCTAATCTATGCTACAGAAAAAAGCATTGTTGTTAATTAAATCGCATTAAATATGAAATGTGAATGAATGTATGTGAACGTAATTATACTTAAGTTTAGAATCTCTTTATCGATACCTATGTCTAGGCTTTACTATGTATATTGAATATTGCAGTGTCCTTACTGTATTTCATAGCAAAACTTATTACTTTGTTAATCCCCATATTGTACCTATTGTCATAGGTCAGAATAAGTAATAGTACTTACTACGTACAGAAGTTGCACTGTTAACAAATCGCCAACTTACAAACCCAAATTATAATAGGTAAATAACAAATGTTGACCACACCAAGCGAATTACGAGACGACGCGGCCGTCCGGTAGTAATTCGCGGCCTCCACTGAATGAGTAGAGTACCACCTGGGGATGTACTTGCAGCGGCGCGGCGAACTGACGGAGTGAAAGCGCCCTGGTTAAACCTAATATTGAACCTATGAAAGCAATAAATGACTGACTAATGTAACTGGCAGGCGTCGCGCGCCGGTCTGCTCACGCCCTTACCAAGGTGCAGTGCTGTGAATATTTCACGCCAACTCGTTTGACACGTTACCCTGAAAAATTCAGTTTGTCTGCAGAACTGTTAAGGCTAGACAAACCACGGTGTCACGTTCGCGACCTACGTGACGTTTGCTCTCTACCGGCGGCAGGATTACGTTCCTGGTGACTTTTATCTCAGCAAATGCTGAAAGTCAGACGCTCCAGAAACACTTCACTAGGTTTTAGTAGCCTTATTGAATAACAAGTTAACATAATCCTTTCTCTCACACAACAATGTCGAAGTGACAGACAAAGACAAACGAATCTTAACGGCATTGGTGTACAGTCAAGTTAGAAAATAGTTATGAGATTTTTTCGAGGTTGATGACACAATAAAAGTGCCAAAATAATTTTTATTTTGTATTTACAACTGATATCCTAATCTTTGGCCTTCGTCTTAACTCATCTACTCAAAGGTTAACTAGAAGAGATCCCATTAAGGCGCTACACTGAGAAATTTGGAGACTTTGAAACGCTGTCCTGCCCAGACTAGCAAACAGTAGGGGCTGATTTTCAGATATATGATTCTTGACTATATGATTGTGGTACTGACAATAGCGAAACATGATTGCTTAAAATTTTCTCGATAGAAAATAAATCCAAAGTCGAGTCTATATTTTCCTTTTTTTCCTCAGCCTACTAAAACAACGCATTATTAAAAGACACGATTAAGTTAATATGTTGGTATTTACCTCATCTAGGTACTGACAAGAGGAAATTTAATAAACCTGCACACAGTCAGATATTTAACGAGATTTGTCTAAAAAGCCATTCTCGGAGAGGGTTGCATCCCGTTTTGTCGTGAGCGAAAAACAAAGGGCGTCTCTTTCAATCGATATATCGCCTTAAGGGATAAGTTTCTCCCGGAGAAAAAACAAACAAAAGGTTGTTTTTGTTATGATGCCGTACATTCTCTTTTTACACATCTTTACACATTTTTGTAAATTATGCCTGTAATGTTCTTATGTGTACAATTAAAAGTTTCACTATTACTACTTCTCGGTGTGAGTGGTTACAGCACCATACCGACATTTGTGCCACGTATAGAGAATGCTGCAACCAGAGAGGACAAGGCCCTCTTAATAATGATGATATAGTCCACCTGTAGTTAGTAGCATCAGATTGAGTCCACGGTTAAGATAAACCGATGTTTCACCCGCCAGATGCCAGCGCCAGGGGAGTGAGGTCCTGCGCCGCAGTGTTGGCCGAAAAGACTTGCAGCTGTAAGTCTTTTTACACCACCATGGATGTTTATCATTGCACTGGAATATGAGGTATGTCCCAAGGGTCAGAGTCTGTTGGTAGCGTGAACCAGGAAACTAGTAAACTCTATGGTAACTGCGAGACTTTTTCAGCTCATAGCTCAAGACATGCATCAACATCATTCGCTATGGATCGGTCGTGGTAGTATGATCAGTGGAGTGGGAGTGAGCGCGTCTATCATGAAATATCTGGAAATCTACACTGATATTTCAATATCTTACTCGTACATCCTTGCAACGGACTGTTTTTAGTTGGCTGGTTACAATACCTATGTCTCTTCTTATAATCCATATTTAATATTATACATATAAATACGAAAGTGTGTGGAGCGCTCGTGGCCCAGCGGCGCCTGTGTACCGCTTGCGGTATCTAAGGTAAAGCAACGTGGGCAGCGGTCAGGACTTGGATGGGTGACCGCTTTGAGTGGTTACTAACTGAGCGCTTCCGTGCTTTGGAAGGCACGTTAAGCCGTTGATCCCGGTTGCTGTCTATGGCAGCAGTCGTTAAACCAAGTTGGAGGCCTTCGGGCGGTTTGAGAACTTCTAACAGTCAAGTTGCCCACTCACTTGACAAAGCCTAATCCCAATAAGGTCTAGTTTCCCCTCGGGGTTGGAAGGTCAGATGGCAGTCGCTTCCGTAAAAACTAGTGCCTACGCCAAATCTTGGGATTAGGTAGCGGACCCCAGGCATCCTTCAGGGTGCAACTGTACTGGGATAACGCTAGGAGGATGATGAAATACGAAAGTGTGTCTGTCTGTCAAACACCTCTTTACGGTTAAACCTTCGAACCGATTTAGATGAAATTCGTTATGGAGATAGGACAGGATCCCGGGAACCATCGTTTAAGAGGGTGGAAGTTTGTATAAAAGAATAACTTAGATAAGCGACTGAAATAAAAAATATAGCCATACGCGGGCGAAATCGCGGGCAAAAGCTAACTAGCTTAAGCGCACAGTTAGACAGAGTGTCCTACACGACTGACTATAGGCTGTAGACTATGCCTATGCTTTGGTGTACCAAACGGGCAGAAAGCTTATCTTGGAAGCAAGCAGTATTGTGGAGTTTAGTGGTTTACTGGTTCATAGTCAGTGGCTAGATGTTTCAAATGGAGGCTTGGCATGGCTTCAGCTAGAATTGTATAACCGTGTAGCTGGAGGATGGCTTTTTGATATACAATTTTCGATGTCAGCTATGAGTTCATACATTCTCGTTCATTATTATGGTTCCATTCGTATTGCTATAATTTTCAATTGAATTATTTTGAAATAATAATTTTGACTACACAGAAATTATATCATTGTATCTTTGTAAGTTGTTGGTTCGATTTATAAATGCTTGAATAAAATAAATAAATGCCAGAAAACAAATCCATAAGCGACATCTAGTCTACTACTTTAATATGAATGTACCAAAAGGCCTTTTCATAAATACCGTGATGGGTTATGCGCAAAACGACATATCAGGATAAATATAGCAATATATACTCACCGGCAGAAATTTTGGCCCAAATTAGAAAAATTCATTTTTATATATTAAACATTATTTAATTTATTCAATTTATATTTTGAAATCACGAAGTACGTTCTGTAAATGTTGTATATTAACCTTTAAGCAGTCCTTGCTTCATCAGGAGAGCTTGACAAAGTAGAAGTTTTCTCATACAACAACGATGTTCGACTTAAGGCGGTTCCATGAGCCAGATATGCGAAAATACCTCAAGACCAATACCATTATTCTCAGAATCGTTGATATTTGTAGACGTGGGAAAAATGTATATTATTTTTGATTATATTATCTTTAATAACACAGCATTCGATACACGATTCATAGCACTTCGCTGATACAATTAATTCTCAAAGAAACCTCCAATTTGATTTATTTTTCCAACTTTACTTGTTTTTTTACTATGTGACACTACGAAACATAAAAAGGAGAAAAATCACTCATAACTAAAATAGTAATTTGACAGCTTCCGAATTTCGATAATTTGAAGCAATATTTTTAAATAAATAAAAATCGACAAATTCTACCGTAACAAGATATGCGGCCTGGAAGCTCTATCTCTGTTACCCTTTCGAAATGTGACAGTGACGGCTGAGCGCTCGATGTTCGATTTCATCTGGGTACATGAACGGCCTTAAGTATGAATCCGGGTTTTTTAGACCTTGTATGGGCGGAACAACGTGGGCTCATCAGCCCCCAAACAGGCCTGCTTACGGGAAACAACCTTTATACGTAATTATATCTATATAAGCGCAACCTATCATGTGACTGACCCTTGGTACCTCAATTTCTTTTGTGGTGTATTTAGATTGTTTCCTTTAAGTTAGTACCTGCTCGAAGATGGGAGAGCATGCACGGATTAAGGAATGTCTACTCGTAAAGACTTTTATCTCACGAGTGCGAGTGAGCCATGGTTGTGTGTGTGTTGTCTATGTGTGCTACAGCGTAGGAGCTATGAGTTCACGTTGTCTATGTGTTCGTATGTCATATGTCACTACAACAACAATGTCTTACCCGCGCTCGTGAGATAAAAGTACTGTAACAGAGAAGAGACTATGTGGTTCCATTGGACACCTGGGAGCCGATTTTTGAGTTCGAACGCTCGACTTTTCACTCGACATCAGTCAAAACGTCATAGTTTTTTGACAGATCTCGAGTGAAAAGTCGAGCGTTCGACACTCAAAAATCGGCCCCCTGGTCGCTTGCGCACATCGCTGGTGGACAGTCCTTACTTCACTTTTGTGATATCTAATGTATGTTTACAGTAGTTACAACAATCTCCTTTCTAGATTCCTTTGCAAATATATTTTACGAAAAAGATTGTCGAAATAGATCAAATTAGGTTTTTCGTTGCGGAGCACGGTATTAACCTTTTCACCGCCATTGACTTGATATAAAGTCAGGACATTAGGTGCCCCACACGCCAATGACTTCATATCGAGTCGATCAAATCGATGGAAAGGCAAGCTACGTGCAAGAAGTAAGGTTCATTTTCAGTTTTTTGCTACGAAGACTTTGGCGTGTGAGGCACAACTTACAGAATCTACTGTGGCGGTGAATAGGTTAAATAACAGTAAAAATATTTTTTTATCTTACTTATAAAAAATAAGTTATATCAAGGTTTGAATGTACCTTGTACTTTATTATAAGTATTGAAATTGTGAGCGCGGATGGGCAATTATTGTGGTTGTCACACATTACGAACTCACCCGCGCTCCTGAGTTAAAAAAATACTAGATACCTTTATATAAATTCAAGTGCGGTGCGGAGACAATTCTACCACACCGGTTCGCACAGACCAGAATGTAACCGTGCGCAAAAAGGTAAACCAACCACAACCAAAACCTGCCGCCCCCAAAGTGAACAGCGGCGGCGCCAACACCACCGTCACAGCCAACCCCATCGCCGCCGCCAACACCGCCGCCCCAAAAGTGAACACCGGCGCCCCAAAAGTGAACACCGGCGCTGACAACACCACCGTCACCGCCAACCCCATCGCCGCCGCCCCCGCCAACACCGCCGCCCCCGCCCGCGCCAACACCGCCGCCCCCGCCAACACCGCCGCCCCCGTCGGCTTGTCCGAGCTGGTGAAGGAAATTAGAGAGCTTCGGACGGAGGTGAGAGCGCTGAAAGAACAGAAAGCGGAAATTGCTCTTCTAAGAAAGGACGTTCAAGAACTCCGAGCACAGTTCTCTAGAGTGACTGCATCTCTTACAGACACCATTAAGGAGTACGAGGAAAAAATCGAAACTCAACAAACACTAGTTACAGAACTCACAGACACGGTGGAACAGCTCCGACAAACACAAAACACTCTCGAACAAAACAGCCTCCAAGATGAATTAGAAATCTCCGGCATTGAAGAAACAGAAAATGAGAACCTGCATCACATCGCACTCGTAGCGTCCACAAAACTTGGTGTGTCCCTGACTGATAATGAATTAAGTCGAGTCTACAGAGCGGGGGCAAAACGTCGGTCAAGCGCCACCCAAGCACCGGACTCCGGCAAGAAACAAAAACCGAGGCCCATTGTGGTCAAACTTACACGACAGTCTAAACGGGACGAAATAGTGAAAGCCGCGAGAAGCCGGCGAAATTTCACGTCCGAGGATATCGTCCCGGGCCGCGCAAGTAAAGTCTACCTCAACGAAAGACTCACTAAATACAATCGGGCTCTTTTTCATGCCGCTAGACAACGGTCCGCACAGCACCACTTCCGCTACTGCTGGACTCGCAACGGCTGCATTTATATCCGAAAAGCGGAGGGAAGACCCGCAATTCACATTCGCTCGAATTCCGACCTCGACCTGCACATCGGAACAATATACTCGTCGGAACGAGAGCAGCCAGGGAACAACGTGGACTCAGTCAGTCCGCAATCATAGTGTTCAGCCGGCTGTGCCGATACTTGCAATACTGCTTTTGCTCTTTGTAATTAATTTTAACGCGAATGCGATTAATGCGATTTGCCTAACTTACTTAAGAATAAAATTTAAATATTGCTCCACAATCCTAACGCCACACTCAAACACTACCAAACAACATTTCTCCATACACATAACAAGATACTTGTTTATCTTTTCACACCATACTCACAACACAACACTGACAATACTAGCCTCTAACTGGAACCTGTCATTCTCTAACTCTTGCTGTAGTTTGATAAACCGTACCACAAAAATGAACTTTAATGTTGAACTCTAAAACTATAAGCGACATAGACCAAACTCTAGCAATAGAATGTCAGGTTCATAATGATTTGGAAACTTGCAAAGACAACATAAAAGAAATACATAACCTCAAAATACTTGCCCTTAACATTCGTAGCATTCATCGAAATCTGAACTCCTTCCTGGTAGCACTACAACGGATGCAATTAAATTTCGATGTAATCATATTAACAGAGTGCTGGCTTGCACCAGGTTTACAACCAGGTCAGATCCCCGGTTATCACATGTACGCTACAAAAAACAACCTAAACCGTGCCGGCGGTGTCGTGGCCTATGTTCAAGAAAACTGGAACGCAACTGTTACCGAACCCAGTTTTGAAGAAGCTGAATGCTTAATTCTTAAGTTATCGGAGTCTATTACTGTTTTAGGCATATATCGCTCACCCTCTTACGTACAACTTACTAAATTCTTTAAACACCTTGAGAATGCACTCTCTTCAGCCAACAACAGCACTACGGTAATTGTGGCCGGGGACATGAATGTTAATATTCTAGACACTCTAAACCACCAAACTAATGAATACCTATGCTTCATGGCCGAATTCGGTTTAAGGCCAGCAATCTCTGAACCCACTAGACTTGAATCTTGCCTCGATCATATATTTGTTAAAACAAAATCTCAGAATCTCATCGGCTTAGTTTGCAGATCGAACATTACAGACCATGATGCTGTGATTCTTGGGATGTCTCTAAACCATGACAAATCAAGATCTAGAAATCGTTACATCCTCAAAACGGACCACAATGCTGTCGCTTCAGAACTTCATGGAGAGGACTGGTCTTCGGTAACGCAACACTCAGACCCCGATTTGGCGGTTGAAGAATTCCATAAGCGACTGCACACGGTGATTCAGAAACATACATCGAAAGTACGAGCTAGTAGATCAAGGTACACTCTCAAGCCCTGGATAACGCCTGGCCTCATAAAGTGCCAAAAGCATCGAGACCGCCTACACATGGAACTAAGAAACAACCCCAATGACCCCGTGCGTAAACTAGTCTATAAAAGGTACAGAAATTTTCTCACAGACCTACTGCATAGATTAAAAAATGCATACGACAGCAGAGAACTAGAGAAAAACAAAAATGACACAAAAGGGCTCTGGAAAGTCATAAAAAATATTGCCGAATACCCAAAATCCACGTCTAAGGCCACAGAACTAACCAAAATAAAGTCAACACCCCAGGAGTCGGTAGACTACTGCAATAACTACTTTGCAAAAATCGGCACAAATTTGGCCAGCAAAGCTCTCGCGGGCATGAATAAGACAGAGCTGTCGCTTTCGTCCGCCTACAATGCCGCACCAGCGTCACACTCGTTCTTCCTGCAACCTACTGACGACCGAGAAGTATCCAAACTCATCAGCCTGCTGCAAAACGATAGCGCCCCAGGTTATGACGATTTAAAACCTAGCTTGATTAAAGCAATTAAATCTTCAATAACAAGGCCCTTGACACATATATTTAATTTAAGTCTAGTGACCGGAGTGTTTCCCTCTGCCTGGAAGAAGGCAGTGGTTATTCCCATCCACAAAAGTGGCCCCAGAGACGTTCCAGAAAACTACAGGCCAATAGCGCTGTTACCAATTTTTTCAAAGTTACTGGAAAAAGTTGTTAACAGCCGGTTGGTTGGTTACCTGGAACGCTTCTCCTTGCTCTCATCCTCTCAGTACGGCTTTAGACGCGGCAAATCAACGGAGGATGCTGTTGACTTCTTGACCAGGAAAGTCACTACAGCTCTAGATCGTGGACTAAAGTGTGTGGGCGTGTTTCTTGATCTCGCTAAAGCCTTCGACACCGTGTCAGTAAATATACTTCTAAGAAAGCTGGAATGTTTTGGCATTCGTGGAGTTCCACTTCAGTGGTTAAAGAGTTACCTCACTGGCAGGTGTCAGAGTGTGAAGATCGGGGACTGCTTAAGCGAAGAAACCCCAACTATGTACGGGGTACCACAAGGAAGCGTTCTAGGACCTACGCTATTTATTTTATACATGAACGACATTTTCTCTGTCTGTCCGCCTCAAAGCGATCTAATCTGCTACGCCGACGACACAGCCGCGATCTTCTACGGTAAAACCTGGATAGAAACCATTCAAAAAGCTGAAGCTGGTATAAATACCTTAAAACACTGGCTGGATAATAACCTTCTCTCTTTAAACCTAAAGAAAACCAAATACATTTGCTTCCACAAAACCAAGTCATCTGAGCCGAAACAAGCACTGTCGCTACATATATACGGTGAAAGTTCAAGTCCAGCAAATTCTTGTGAGGAAATTGGTCGAACGGAGTGTACGCGTTATTTAGGAGTAGATATCGATCAGCACTTCTCTTTTAAACAGCATATAGCTTCTCTCTCCCAACGTGTAAGGAAACTTATTTATGTCATGAGACTGCTCCGAAGGTCTGCTGATATGAGAGTTTTGAGGCTGGTCTATACGGCATTATGTCAGTCTATACTCGGTTACTGTATCTCAGTATGGGGTGGGGCAGGCACGACGACGGTGATCGGACTAGAAAGGGCACAGAGAGCGGTACTCAAGGTAATGTGCAGAAAGCCCTACCAATATCCCACGGAAAAACTCTTGTCGGAAACCCAGTTTCTCTCAGTTCGCCAACTATTCATCTACAGGGTTTCCGAGAAAATGCAACGCAAAACACTGAACTCTTCAAGCTACACTGTGTCTCAAAGTAAACGACTTTTCCGCGTCCCGCAAATAATGACCAAAACGCCCTACGCACGTCGATTTCCTCAATTCCTCCACCCATATATATACAACCAAATCTCGAAACTCTTCTGTGTGCAAGACTTGACTGTCAAAGGATTGCAGATTATTATCAAAGAATGGTTAACCACTCTCTCCTACAAAGCAACCGAAGATTTTCTGAAACCTTTGCAATAAATTCAATTTATTTACACACACAAACACGTACACACACACACACTCACATATACACACACACACATTTATATATTTATAGGTACTTATTCTATAAACGGAGCACCTTTTTAACGCGCTTTTTGTTTTGTCTCTTATAATTGTAGTCATATATTGCCACTGTTATACTTCTGTTCTAGTTTAATTTCAAAATGTATACTTAAGTCCATCATTCTTGTTTACCTACTTGTAGTCTCTAACTGTAATGTCAATCAATCTATCTGTATCATTCTCCAGTTTTAATCTTTTGGTAATATCATACGGCCTTCACGACACAGGCTCGGCCTAGTGTGAAGACCACTGTTTGCTCTAATGAAATGTTGCATGTAAATTAAGTTTAAGGGTTCATAATTGTATACATACTTGCTATCTGGTAAATAAATAAATTTTGTATTGTATTTGTATTATAACTACGTTTGTGCAATTTTTGAAAATTAACGTGCAGTTTTTCCTAAATTACCTGTAGAATTGACTAGATATTTAGACGCCCTTATATAGTACATTACTTACCAAGGGCGATAAAACAAAGAATGTCTCAGATCGCAGGTATTTTACGCCCGAGCCGAAGGCAAGGGCGATAAATATGCGATCTTTATTATCGCCCGTGGTAAGTACAAAATTTTATGTCACCCCCTGGCCAGGAAGTGGGTTCTTTCGCGCGCGGAGCGTGCGATAATGGCCACTCTATGGCCAGGTGTGACATAATAGTACATTACTTAACAAGGGCGGTAAAACAAAGAATGTCTCAGATCGCAGGTATTTGACGCCCGAGCCGAAGGCAAAGGCGATAAATATGCGACCTGAGGCTTTCTTTATTATCGCCCGTGGTAAGTACAAAATTTTATGTCACCCCCTGGCCAGGAAGTGGGTTTTTTCGCGCGCGGAGCGTGCGATAATGGCCACTCTATGGCCAGGTGTGACATAATAGTACATTACTTAACAAGGGTGGTAAAACAAAGAATGTCTCAGATCGCAGGTATTTGACGCCCGAGCCGAAGGCAAGGGCGATAAATATGCGATCTGAGGCTTTCTTTATTACCGCCCGTGTTAAGTACAAAATTTTATGTCACCCCTGGCCAGGAAGTGGGATTTCCCGCGCGCGGACCGTGCGGTAATTGCCGCTTTATGGCCAGGTGTGACATAAAATATATTATGTCACACCTGGCCATAAAGTGGCCATTATTGCACGCTCCGCGCGCGAAAAAACCCACTTCCTGGCCAGGGGGTGACATAAAATGTTGTACTTACCGCGGGCGATAATAAAGAAAGCCCCAGATCGCATATTTATCGCCCTTGCCTTCGGCTCGGGCGTAAAATACCTGCGATCTGAGACATTCTTTGTTTTATCGCCCTTGGTAAGTAATGTACTATTATATACATAATATATATTTACCATCATAGAATGTGCTTTTTTATTCTTTATGATTTATGATTACTTGCTACCAGTGAATGTACGAGTAGGCATATCCTATATTATCACTACTCCGTGAATGTCACCTATCCAACAATAGGTATACCGGCAAGCGGGCTTTTATTTAAGTTGGGTATTTAAACGTAGTTTGTTAACCTTGCCATGCACACATAGTTTTAATATAAACCAAAATTTCGACTTCACTTATTTTCTAACAAAATTTTAATTGCCAGCAATGTACCTACTGCAAAGTAAATTGTCAACTCAGTACAAATGACAGCCCTTATTGTTTTGTTTAGACGTTATCTTGAGTGACATTGGCGGTGCGGAATTCGGAAATTAAATTTTTCAGTTAATTCACAGAAGTAATTATGATTTGCTAACATATTAATATCTAATAATTAATGACACTGTATTGTATCTCAAGTTGTCAAGGGAGCAAAATGATTTACGGCGAAGGCGGTATATTGAATTCTGTGTGAAGCGAAAGATTCTACTATAGAATCCAGAGCGTAGCGAGGGATTCAAGTGTTTACGCCCAAGACCAAGGAAGTTATTGCACTATTCTTTTCGTAAGGGGGGCAGAATTGCCTCTACATTTTTTTAGTGACAGAGAGAGAGATTTGGACCGTTCCATACAAAATCAAGATCAAGATTGCTCATGGTTCTGAACAGGAAAACCAAGAATTTCCGACTTCTGAGAAAAAAAAAAGTGTGAAGTCGGCCTAATTCCCGCGTAAAACGCCTCTGTTTGCCAGACTAAGGGCTGGTTCACACTGTACGCTCGCGCATGCTTTTTGTTAGGTTATAATTAGACGCGTTCGGGAACGGCAGTTTTATCGGCGCACGAATTCGTCGAATTAAAAACTGATCTGTAAATTCGGAGAAACTACCTGTTGTGTAGGCGGACTTGGTAAGCCGTTCTTTTGCTTTTTTTGGCATTTTTACTTGTTTTTAATCGTTATGGTTAAGTACCAGTAAAACCTAGATTTTAAACCGTTAATATCTGACAATATTAAAGTGAAACCTCTATATAAGGCACGTGGTGTTTTTATGTAAGTATAACTTCAGTTTTTTTAGACGATAACGGTGTGGTTTTCGCCATTTTGACGAAAGATTTGAAAAAATATAAGTAAATTATCTTGATTTTTGCCCCTAATGTTCCTTGTGGGTTTTAGTAGTAAAAAAGCATGGAAGGTCTGTGCGGATCGCAAACCGGTAAGGACATTTATTTATTCGTGCGAACTATTGTTTCTACCCAAGCGTCTGAAGTTGTCATACCTACGTAGTTTGAGACCAGAATTTGTGAAGATTGCCCTCGAGTATTGTGATTTATTTATTTTTTTATAATTAAGGAAACTACGATAGCCCGCAGTTTTAAGAATGCGACTGTCAAACAAAATAAAAAAGAAACAGAGGTCGCGGGTTCCAATCCCGGCGCATACTAAGTGAGTTTTACGAAGCTTAATAATCTACCAGAATATCATATTAGATTAGCTTTTCGGTGAAGAAATTTCGAAGGTACATGAAATTCCTAATTCTCAGTGGGTTGGACTACTGCATTGGGAAGAGGTATTGTGCCCAGCAGTAGAACGTATCTTAAAAATGATACAGAATAATGATACAGAAGTTAATAATGATACAGTGTTCCATAGTTTGAATGCAGTCTGCCAAAAAGACAGCGTCAACAATTCGTTAACGCGATTTCGATTCTACCTCAACGGCCGGCCGCGCCATCTCTTGTTGAATCCCTTTCTACGTTAGTGTTGTGATGTGCGCAGAGAGGGGCGGGGCGCGTGGGGCGGGCGCCCGCGCGGCGGCGGCGCGGCGCGGCCCGGCTGGCGGCGGCGGGAGCGGGACCAGCCGCGCAGGCCCATGGAGATGCTAACCAGCCTTTACGCCCTGCTGTCCGGAGGGGTGAGTGCCACAAACCCACACATACACACCAGCAGCTTCACAAGTTACTGCTCATAGCACATGCGTCCACCTCGCTTTGTAGTGTTGGCCATGGATGGTGATGCTAACCAGTCTTTATGCGCTGCTGTCCGGAGGGGTGAGTGCCACAAACCCACACATACACACCAGCAGCTTCACAATTTACTGCCCATAGCACAAGACATGCGTCCACCTCGCATTGTAGTGTTGGCCTTGGATGGTGATGCTAACCAGTCTTTGTGCGCTGCTGTTCGGAGGGGTGAGTGCCACAAACCCACACATACACACCAGCAGCTTCACAATTTACTGCCCATAGCACAAGACATGCGTCCACCTCGCATTGTAGTGTTGCCCTTGGATGGTGATGCTAACCAGTCTTTATGCGCTGCTGTCCGGAGGGGTGAGTGCCACAAACCCACACATACACACCAGCAGCTTCACAAGTTACTGCTCATAGCACATGCGTCCACCTCGCTTTGTAGTGTTGGCCATGGATGGTGATGCTAACCAGTCTTTATGCGCTGCTGTCCGGAGGGGTGAGTGCCACAAACCCACACATACACACCAGCAGCTTCACAATTTACTGCCCATAGCACAAGACATGCGTCCACCTCGCATTGTAGTGTTGGCCTTGGATGGTGATGCTAACCAATCTGTATGCGCTGCTGTACGTCCGGAGGGGTAAGTGCCACAAACCCACACACATACACACCAGCAGCTTCACAACTTACTACTCATAGCACATGCGTCCACCTCGCATTGTAGTGTTGACCATGGATGGTGATGCTAACCAGCCTTTATGCGCTGCTGGCCGGAGGGATGAGTGCCACAAACCCACACATACACACCAGCAGCTTCACAATTTACTGCTCATAGCACAAGACATGCGTCCACCTCGTATTGTAGTGTTGGCCATGGCGATGATAACCAGCCTTTACGCACTGCTGGCCGGAGGGGTGAGTACCACATACTCACAAAGATACACACCAACAGCTTCACAACTATAGAAAAAGTATTGTCACACATCCATGTATCATTTTGTACATAAAACAATTTGGAGTTGAGGGGTTTCAACAACTCTATATTATATATTTTGACGACGACCGACAAACGTCACATAGGTAGTGTGAGACAATGTTCTATGAAGCCGAAATTAGCCGAATCTCTTTCCAAAGGTCGATATGCAATATATATCGCCGGGTAGTGTACATTGCACACGACATAAGCTTATAAGCTACTGTGGACTGTACGTGATCCCTCATTTCGCGAGAGCTCATTATGTCTCCCGGCGGTGGCTCATTATGGCCCGTATCGATATACTTTATACAGGCTGATTTTAAACTGACAGATTAAAAGGGTGCCAAAAAGGAACGCATAACATAACTATAAAAAAATTGGAAAAACTTACACACTATATAAGGTGGTAAATTGTTTAAAAATATTTTTTATTCGCATAGATTCGTGATGTACGTATATATATATAGAATGGTGCTACGATTGTCTTTCTCTCTTTATTGGTGTTATATGGTATGAGTCGACGGGTTGCCAGCGATCAACTAGCGATTATAGCAACCTATCATATCATTCACCATCTTAATATATAATAGCTCACTTTGCTTACTCATACTTATACTCATTTATTCGTAAAATATAAAAAATTACATGTCATTCGTATAATATAACACACAACAACACTTAAACATACAAACACTTAAAACAACACTTAAAGGAAACATTGTTTTATTTTATTTTTAAAAAGAAACAAAACTGCATTCATAGATTTCCTTTAATTTTAAAGATCTTCTAAGAAATTTCAACTCAATATTCGATTTTATGGATATCTTGTACGATAGAGGAGTGTGAGACCTAATGTTTCTTAGAGATTTTTTTTAACATTGACTATCGACTAATGAAATAAAAAAGAGATTTATTTTTTTAATTTTTATCCGGTTCTATTCCCGGGTGAGACAGGCAAAATTTAGAAAAACCTTGAATGCAGTTTTATTTCTTTTTAAAAATTAAAAATTGTTTCCTTTAAGTTAAACGTGCTAACTTAATGATTTAAGGCAGTTGCCTTCCAGGGCCCATGATTTTTTTCCACTCTGTATTTCAAGCTGGCGGGATGATCTGGACGTATTTGTCTCCAACTGGGAGGAAGAGGCTCTGGACAGGGACGTCTGGACAACATGGGGAGAGGCCTTTGCCCAGCAGTGGGACACATAATAGGCTATTAAAAAAAATCAAGCTCAAATGCCCATTTACATTAGAATTACGATTAAGAAAGGAATATTTAACATGTACCTATATTTGTGTTTTTGAGCTTCCGATATTTTAGCACTGTCACAGAATAGTATAATAGTATTACATACAGAACGGACACGAACCCCCCGCACCGAGGTCAGTTAGCTCGTCCCTGACAGGCCAGGATGACAAGCCGGGTTACGATCGGGTTACCGTCGCGGCTCGCGATTCGCCCATGCCACGCGCTACGCACTCGCGCAAACAATTGACGCGTGTACCGACAGCGCACGCACATACTTACCCACAGCGCTTGTCACCCACTTTCCTTCGCGTGTCACCCTCGTGGCACTGTTGCAAGCGCCGTTATCACGGATTAACTCAATATCGGAAACTCAAAAATACTTGGCAAATATCCCGTTACTGATCGTAATTCTAATGGTGTATTTCCCCAACAGCAAGGTGTGAACCCTAAGATCGACTCGATCGCCTTCCGGCTGCACTGCGGGGCCACGACGGCAGCCCTACTCGCAGCCAGCGCCGCGCTCACCACAAGACACCTCGTCGGCAACCCTATTGACTGCATCCACACTAGGTGAGTGACAGCCCTGAATACTGCGGGGCGACAGCCCTACGCGCGGCTACGACACGAGATGACAACCCTATCGACTGCATCCGCACTAGGTGAGTGACAGCCCTGAATACTGCGGGGCAACAGCCCTACTCGTGGCTACGACACGAGATGACAAGTTGACAACCCTATGACTTAATGACTCAAGGCATGTTGTTTCTCTCGCAGTATAAACCTTATCATATTTGATAGTGCCATAATAAACCACTTCTCGCTCTTCCGTTATGTGAAGAGCGACAAAAGTCGTGTAAGGCGACTTACTGACTTGGCGGGGCGGGATCGATATGTGACATTTTCTTCTTTGTCGTAAACTTACTGACGTTGCAAAGATTCTCACTTTACATAATACTGTCAGTACACAGAAGCGGAGCAATACCGCCTTCGCATCGTCCCGCTACCGCGCATCCCGCGCCAGTCAGGAAGCACTCATCTAAATGTAGGGGCGCAGTAAAAAATGCCACCGAGTCGACTGACAGCTGACACTGACATTTGACACTTTTCTCATATCGTTCTGCCCCTAGATAAGAGTGTAATGTTCTGCCTCCGCACCGACAAATCAGGAAACCCTTCTAAAATAGAGGTGGGTGATAATTAACTTCACGATGAAACAATCACGGTGATCCGCCGTTAAAAAGTAACAGTGTGACTTGTCACGAAGTAACAACGTTACAAAATAACGATGTTACTTAGCGACGACGATATCACTGGAACAGTGCGTAAGCGACGCGTCGCGTCGTGCCTCGTGACCGCTGTTACTAACTGTGACTGTGACTGCGGTGCGCTGTCACAGAGTAACATCAGTTGTTACAAAAATATCAGTAACTGCCAGGAACGATCGACACACAAATGTCGTGACACGAAATAACCGAAGTGACAAAGTCACGGTGATTTTTCAATGTGATTTTTTTGGAACGGGAATAACAATAACGGTGATCGAAAAGTAACGCTTTTCCCCGTGTCTATTCTAAAATTTCAGGTGGCTGGTAATACACATATGTATGATTTGGAGCTAAGTATATGACAGTTGTAGGAAATTTGAAGAAAGAGGTAATTAAAAAAGGAATTAAAACTATTTAACTGTCCTGTCCGAACCACTTGATCCAAATTAGTACTCGTGCAGTCAGCATCAAAACTAGCTTGTCATATGAAAGAGGTCAAAAGCTCCTATTGTCTTGTAATAAAGACTTTTGACGTTTTCATCTGCCAAGATAATTTTGAAGCTTACTGTAAAAAAAATGTTTGTATCTGCTTACAATAATTATTCCGCTTATTCCGCAAGGGTATGGATTTCAACAAATTACAATGTCATAGTGGTGTCGTCACGCCACCTATCGAGTGGTTCCATGAACCGCTAACGCACGTGCTCTGCGAAGTGAACGACGGGTCGGAAGTGTCCTCAACTAGTGTCGAGCGGCGGGGATAGGTGGCGTTGTTATAAATGTTGCAAATATTGCGAAAAATGCAAAACCCGCTTACTTAGTACCTACGGGAAGATTAGGTTTTGGCCCGGACATTGATAATTACTAAGCGGTAATACAGGGAATGACGCTCAGAAACGTCCCACGACCTCCCTAGTGGGATAGCCGAGAAATCTTGGAAAAAGTGAAATTTCCTACATATCCTCATATTTATATATCATATATATTGATATTTATGGGTATTTACCCAACGCTATTTTTTCAAGGTTAGTTTGTTTAAAAAAAAATATCTAGCACAATTTGCGTCCATCTCAGCCGAAAGGGTGCCATTGCATTGCGTCAATAAGGAGACATTTTCATTCGCAATCAGAAATCGACCTTATGAACACAGACCGTGACGAATCACACAAATACATAGGTAATTGATCAAGGGAAACGAAGGATTCTGTTTCAGGTGCAACAAAAATGCTTTCTTATGTCGGGATGTCCATGGTCTACTATACAGGTCGCGTTTCTCAATCGATTCTCGTGAAATTTTGTGAGCTGGGGGGTCGATTTTTGAGTGTAGAACTTCGACTTTTCACTCGAGATCTGTCAAAAAACTATAGGGTTTTGGCAGATGTCGAGTGAAAAGTCGAGCGTTCGATAGTTTTTCATGAGTTTATTAGTTTATTTATTTGGGCATTTTCACTTTAAAGTGTACCCCCTACTTTTTTCGGATCTCGGTGATTTTGGGTATTCTAACTCAGAATCACGAGTACTATCCATTTCCGCGAATAAAAAAAAAGTGTCCCGCCAAAAAAGTCAGTTTTGTGACGCTTTTTTCATACAGTTTATATCGCTCGTCACAAAGCTGACACAGAAAATTTGTATGGAAAATCAAGGACATTTTTTTTCTTCATCTGAATCAATAGTACTCGTGATTCTGAGTCAGAATACCCAAAATCACCGAGATCCGAAAAAAAAGTAGGGGGTACACTTTAAAGTGAAAATGCCCATTTAAGGTTTTTGAAACAAAACACAAACGAACGCGTTCCACATATCCGTGCAGACGTGTTTTATCGAAGCGGCTAGCGGGTCGGATTGAGGTCTTACTTCGTAGCTTGTTCGTAGCGTGTTCGTAGCACGCGCCGTAGGGCCTCTACGGTTCTATGTAGCGTCGTCCAGTGGCAATGGGTCGATTTCGATTTAACAATTCAATTCGCGTTGGATTCCAAACTTGAATGTGCTAAGGTCAATAATTAAAGAATTTAAATACTTTTCACGCCACTGCTCCGTAATAAATTGTCAATAGTAGCCGAACTCATGAATCATGTTATGTTAGGACAACTATGAACCTAAAACACTAATTACTTCAACAATGTTATACTCGTACCTACAGCCTTGGCCAAAAGTGTTGAGCACTCACACTTTTTCCATATAAAAGTTAAACTTTCAATCAAGCATTTCATATCCTTTTATTAAAGAAAATTAAATATCTTTCAAAAACTAGCTACTTTCGTTAACGTTAAAGATAATTGCACGGATAAAAATGCCATTTGTCCTTTTATTGCAAACCCGTCTATTTTTAGTCTTCAATTAGCAATAGCTACTTCGAAATGATACTATCTAAAGTTCTCTAGATGTTCTTTTCATATTTTACGTCAACGTGCATTTTTGTAATTTAAAAATAATAGTTTTTTTATAAGTTACAAAGGAAAATAAGGAGTGCTCAACACTTTTGGCCAAGGCTGTAGTTGTAGTGTTTAAATCGTCAATTAAATTGATGCTATAGGCGATTGTAAGACTGTCATGTGCTTTGAGCACATACTTAAAACTCCGTGTTCTTCCACGTGAACATGCCAGCGGACGTATATGTATACGTATTGTACTACTCTATGGATCCACATAAACGCCCATTGTCCTTCCTGTAGTCCAAAGTTAATAACGCCTGTTCTTCCACGTGACCATGCTAGCGGACGTATAATGTATATATATACGTATGTACTACTCTATGGATCCACATAAACGCCCATTGTTCTTCCTGTAGTCCAAAGTTAATAACGCCTGTTCACCCACATGACCATGCTAGCGGACGTATAATGTATATATATACGTATGTACTACTCTATGGATCCACATAAACGCCCATTGTTCTTCCTGTAGTCCAAATTTAATAACGCCTGTTCTTCCACATGACCATGCTAGCGGACGTATAATGTATATATATACGTATGTACTACTCTATGGATCCACATAAACGCCCATTGTCCTTCCTGTAGTCCAAAGTTAATAACGCCTGTTCTTCCACATGACCATGCTAGCGGACGTATAATGTATATATATACGTATGTACTACTCTATGGATCCACATAAACGCCCATTGTTCTTCCTGTAGTCCAAAGTTAATAACGCCTGTTCTTCCACGTGACCATGCTAGCGGACGTATAATGTATATATATACGTAAGTACTACTCTATGGATCCACATAAACGCCCATTGTTCTTCCTGTAGTCCAAAGTTAATAACGCCTGTTCTTCCACATGACCATGCTAAATGACGTATAATGTATATATATACGTATGTACTACTCTATGGATCCACATAAACGCCCATTGTTCTTCCTGTAGTCCAAAGTTAATAACGCCTGTTCTTCCACATGACCATGCTAGCGGACGTATAATGTATTTATATGTATGTACTACTCTATGGATCCACATAAACGCCCATTGTCCTTCCTGTAGTACAAAGTTAGTAACGCCTGTTCTTTCACAGGGACATCCCGGAAGACGTGTTAAACACGTACTGCTGGATACACTCGACGTTCACGGTTGCCGGGGGTGCGGGGGAGGCATACCCGGGGGTGAAGGGGGCCGGCGCGCTGCCGCACCGCCGCGCCAAGTACTACCAGTGGGTCGCGTTCACGCTCTTCCTGCAGGTCAGTAGACAAGACAATGTTCTACTTATAGGACGTAGAGCAGAGCTTGAAGTACTGTTCGAAGGATTTGTTTTTTATTTTTTTAATACGGGTTGTACTGGTACAATGGCAGTCCTGTTCGTGGAATCTGCGCAGTATAGTTGCTAGTGAGCCTGCCCGAATGCTGCCGTGCTGAGAATGTATATATATATATATATATTTAGGAAATACCTTTTTAGGGTTCATAAAACGGGGCAATATTACTAAGACTTCGCTGTCCGTCCGTCTGTCACCAGGCTGTATCTCATGAACCGTAATAGTTAGATGATGTATTTCGGTTGCCGCTATAAAAACAAATACTAAAAAACTGGATACAGTAAATATTTAAGGGGGCTCCCATTACAACAAACATGTTTTTTTTTTGCCGTTTTTATAGTTAATGGCACGGAACCCTTCGTGCGCGAGTCCGACTCGCACTTGGCCGGTTTTTTTAAAACCACGTGGTATTTAATCGAACGTTCTTAATAAAGTACTTCTTTTGTGTGTTGAGCTATACATGCACATTGTCTACGTGTGCGTCAGCGTAGGAGCTACGACTTCACGTTGTCTATGTGTTCGTATGTGTCACAACTACAACAATGGCTAACCCACGCTCGTGAAATAAAAGTACGGTAGGTACTAAGTTACAGAAGTATAGTGCCAAAGATTTGACAAAATTTGATTTGAATTTTTTTTTTGTGGTAAAAAAAACTTTTTTTAAACAGTTTGTTTTAGTTGAGACTTTTGGGAAAATGGGATTGCTCATTGCCAGCATCTAGCCTGGGGGGCAAAGATAAAGCCGACGGTAAAGCGAGCTCACCAAGAAGTTCCCTTTTCACTCGTGCCTTAAAGTCTAGATTAATATGAAAAACGATAAATTCCTAGTATATTTTGACTTTTGTCCTTTTTACAGTACATTGTTTCGTATTTCCGCTCCATGGAACCCAAGTGAAGCCTGGTGACGGCGCTAGTACAGCGTGACTCGTAACCCCTTTATTGCTTATTTATTGCCCCGCTATAGTGCCGCCGTCGCGCATTGGTCCGTCGATACAATGTTTTGTGGCCAAGCGGTAAGGCACATACTTTCAAACAGTTTGGCTAAACTCGTTTTATACCTACCACCTATAGTTATTTACGATACAAGGGTTGTAAAACAAAGAAAGGCCGATATCGGAGATGTTTGGGGCCCGAGCCGCAGGCGAGGGTCTCAAATATGCGAGAGAGGGCTTTCTGTTTTACGACCCGTGTTTTGTACACAATTTTACGTCACCACTTGGCCAAAAAGTGGGTTTTTCTGATCGCGCAGCGTGCAGAAAAACGCGCTTTTTGGCAAGGTGTGGTGTAAAGTTTATTTTTGAGTATAAATAATTAAAAATAATGAATCTGGATGACCACCTTCGAATCCCAGTTTCCTCCACTGGATTATAATCAAAGACTACAATATATATACTAAAGATTATAATTATATTCATTACAGGTTTTGATAAATTCCTAATAACTTCAACGTCACAATTGACACCATTTCATATTTTTAACTACTTTATTTTATGAACTAGTTAGAAAATAGGTAAAAATTTAAGCCACCCGTATTTTTTCTTTTTCAATTTAACTCATTATTTCATACAAAAAAAAAACACGTTGAAAAGTAGGTAATTCCAAAAGGGCGTAAGTAAAATATGACGTCATCTTCCCAACAAGAATCCAGAGCCACTCCAGAGCAGCGATTGTACTAAGGGGAAGCGAGGAAGATGACGTCAACTTTCGGTTTACAGTAATTTGCGATTTTTTCCAAAATTAACGGAGAAAATAATCGAAAAAAATGTTTTTTGTGTACTTCACACGTTTTTACCGAAATGGTTTTCGAATTAAGACTTTTGGAAATTATGAAATATTGTCAATTACTCTAAATTATGTAACCAAATTGGATTTATAGTGTGTTCCAGTCTTCGACTCGTACAATGATTGACACTGGCATTGTTATGATTTTTGTACTATATTTTATCTTGTTTATTTTAAAACGTGCTTGTGTCAAATAAATACTTTTATTATTGCGTCGAGGACCGGTTCTACTTAGTTTTGTTTTTATTAGTCTAGTACTTTTTGCTAACAACTTATGGAAATATGAACCTCCAGGTCTTTGTGTTGATGTTATTTAGTACACTTCGTGTACAACCTTTTTAATTTGTTATGCGACTGTTTGTGTTCTGAATAAATTAAAAAATATAAATATTCATAAAACTCAAGTGCGAAATATCATTTCATAATTCATAATTCATTCGTTTATTGCAATTATGGGTTTTACAAGATCTTATAACTAAACATGTTCCAGCATAAACCCCGTTAGGGCACAGCAATATTATAAAGTACTTAATCTAGAACTTAAAATTAAATTACATAAATGATTGGTATTAAACTGTATAGCTTAAATACTCCTTCAAATTATAAAATGAGTTTGCAACAAGGAAATTCTTCAGTTTGTTGTAGAATATTGATTCTTTTTCTATATTTTTAAGCTCTAAAGGTAGGTTGTTATAAACTGTTACTGCCATATGGTAAGTACCAGAATTCACTAATTTTAATTTTGTGTAAGTGCTAACTAATTTGTTTCTTTTCCTCAAGTTTTGGTTTCTAGGACAGTTATCTCTTGTACGTTCAAATAAGTGTTTTTGTTTTTTAACGAATTTACATAATTCAAAAATGTACAGTGAAGCTACAGTCAATATTTTAAAGTTTTTGAAATAAGGGCGGCAACTCTCTCTGTCATTTATATTTGCCAGTATTCTGATACACTTTTTTTGTAGCCTGAACAATGATTCTACGTTAGTGCTATTTCCCCATAATATAATAGCATAAGACAGCCAGGAATGCGCATAGGCATAGTAAGCAATCGTTGCAGCTTTTAAATCTGTACATTTCTTCAGCTGGTAGAGGGCATATGTAAATTTTGATAATTTTAACGATATTTTATCAACATGGGCCTTCCAATTCACGCCGGAGTCTATTTCCACTCCCAGTAAAGAACAAGACTCAACAACCGCTAATGGTTCATTATTGTAGGACAGGTTCATATCAATTGGTATCTTCTGAAAAGGTTTCATCTGCATAACTTTGGTTTTTGAAATATTAAGTTGAAGATTATGGTCTTTTAGCCAGTCTAATATTAATTTTAAAGTAATATGTAATTTGTTATTTAGATCATCACTATCGTTGCATGGAAATATTAGAGAAATTGACATCTGATCATTCTCATTTTCCGGTGTGCTCGTAACTTTTATTTCGGATCTAGGTAATATAGGTCTTAATCACTGAATCAATCCAAAGGAATGGAAAAGAAAAAAATGTCCGCATAAAAGAGTCAGTTTTGTGACTCATGGCTCGTCACAAAACTGGCAAAGAAAAATTATATGGAAAATCGAGGACTTTTTTCCTCATTAGAATCAATGCGCCTCTGTACCGCCAAAGGAGCCGTCTCTATTAAATCATCATCATCCTCCTAGCATTATCCCAGTACAGTTGCATCCTGAAGGATGCCTGGGGTCCGCTACCTAATCCCAAGATTTGGCGTAGGCACTAGTTTTTACGAAAGCGACTGCCATCTGACCTTCCAACCCCAAGGGGAAACTAGACCTTATTGGGATTAGGCTTTGTCAAGTGAGTGGGCAACTTGACTGTTAGAAGTTCTCAAGCCGCCCGAAGGCCTCCAACTTGGCTTAACGACTGCTGCCATAGACAGCAACCGGGATCAACGGCTTAACGTGCCTTCCAAAGCACGGGAGCGCTCAGTTAGTAACCACTCAAAGCGGTCACCCATCCAAGTCCGGACCGCTGCCCACGTTGCTTAACCTTAGATACCGCAAGCGGTACGCAGGCGCCGCTGGGCCACGAGCGCTCCATTAAATAATCTCTCTCTATTAAATAATGATAATAAAAAAAAAATGGTAGACCTATAGTAGAATGTCGATAGTTTGTTAACGTGAATGTATTTCGGAACGCCACTGTCCATCGCCCGCCGCGTCGACCCCGCATCGTCCGAGTCAGACAGAACTTTACATATCACCCGATTTTGAAATAGCTTGTCGCAATGTGTGCTGCTGTGGGCTATATATTTTAGGATAGCTTGTTTTTAGCTTCGATTTTAATCTGTCACCTAGATAACAATCCCTGTTTACGTGTTTCACAGATCATAATAATTAATTATCATTATTAGGGGCTCATCTAGCAGGAAGCGAGTCACCGTTTGCTGGAAATAAAATGTGAGACTGTTTTATTAGGCAGGCGTCCGTTGTGTGACCCAACAGCCCAGCTATTAGTCCATCATCCTCAGGTGAAGATGATGGACTAATGGCGGGTTACTAGTTACTAGGTAGTAAATGGTTTTTTTTTAGTTTTTCTTAAAAAACTCGTAAACGGTGGCCCATAGCAAAAAATATTCAACATAAAATTCTCTTCAAGAAAGGTTCTACGCACTTTTTCGCTAGGATGAATATATAATGAGATTTTAAAGGAGGGCAAGTTAATTATAAGTGGCCTCATGGGTGGGTTGATTCTCAATATAAAAAAAAATCTTATAGGATTTTATTTTTTGTTAATTTGTTTGTAGTACATATTAACATACAAATGTTACGAGTATATCCTTTTGATAGGTATAATTTTCTTAACAAAAAAATATTTTTTTTTTCAAGCTATTTTTTTACCGAGGTTGTTCTCTCTGCTCTTGCGACCTCCTGCAGAGGCTTCGCGGCCCCCAGGGGATCGCAACCCACACGTTGAGAACCACTGGGTTAAAGTATTATCATTGTAAAAAGCATGTTTTTGTAAAAAACTGACTGACGAGTTTCATTCGGTGTTTCATTTCGGCAGTGATCTTCATTTGAGAAACGCCAGTAGATTGTGACTTGTGAAAGTGTCATTGCGGCCTACTTACATAATAATAAGGACGGCAACGCGCACGTACTGCTTTGGAGTTGCGGGCGTCTATAGGCTGCGGTGTCCACTTAACATGTGAACCGTACTCTTGTTTGCCACCGTCTTATAAAACGACGTTGACGACGACGAGACAAGTTGTATAAAAAAATTTTTTTTGGAGCAGCCAGTCGCACCCGGCGTTACTATTGGTGGCGTGACTGTTAATCCAATAGTGGATGATTAGCTGGAGTGATTGCCGACGCGGCGATGTGTCTAAATAATATTGCGATCAGCGTGATGACCGGCGGGAACCGGCGGCTAACGATCACCACTGTTTTACGGGCATTCAATGATCGTTCAAACAAAATTGCATCTCATTCTGTATTTTCATGATCTATTAAGTTTATTCAGGCACACAATAAGCATATAAATAAAACATAATTAAAACTAAATATAACTAAAATTATTCCTAAACAACTTAAAAATAAATACTTATTCTCGATTCTTAGGCTCGATAGATAATAATTGCAAAGATTGGTCTTAAATTTATCATTAAACGGTTCTATGTCTTTATTTTTATTACGTATGGGTCTGCATATTCAACATATTCATACCTAAACCGCCAACGAGCCATATTTCACAAATAATCCACACTTTTTTTATTTCAATATTATTGTAGTGTTTATTTACTATTCTACGCGCAGAGCTTCCGTAAAGAGCGGGATGGTTAATTGGAAAGTCACACGTGTTAGAGCGGGACTTTTTCTAGCTGTTGTCAGCCCCTTAATCTAAAATAAGGGGTCCCCCCGCGGCATAGTGCCAAAGATGCTGGCAGCATTTCCTCGCTGTATAGCAATGCTGATACGCTGTGCGAGGAAGCTGCCAGCTCTTTGGTCACCAGTGGAGTCCACAAATCTCTTCGAGATTTCTCTGAAGGGATTGCGCCCTGGGACCCCACTCAGTCAAATCTCAATCTCAAAGTCTTTATGATACGTCAAAGTCACGCAGTTGCGTGAATTTAGTAGGGACATATGATTCACAACGTCACGAGTTCCTGTAATATTATTTCATGTTTAAGGGGAGGTATCCCCAACGCAACTGTCCCGCTCTAACATGCGTGAGTTTACAATTAACCATCCCGCTCTCTACGCAAGCTCTGCGCGCAGTTTTGTAAATATTTAGCTATAGTCATCAAGCCAGTCATTTTATCAAAGCAAACCCTGCGAAAATGTCTATAACTATTTACGATCTTTAATTGAGTACAAAAATTAAATGTTATATATCAGTAATATAGCCGTAGTATTGAAAAAACATTCCAAAAAGGGGTAACTTCGCGATTTTTTTCTATCGAGTGAAATTCATCAGGTCATGTAACTGACTGCGATTTTGACTAGACAATATCCTTATGTAACACATATATTTTATTTAGATTTTAAGACACTATAGTCTATGTCTCAGATGGTTTTTAAAAACTCAAAAGTGGTAATACACGGCCTTAAGTATTTAAAACTCTTTAAAATCCATACTTATAATATGAAATATTAAAAATGCGAAAGTGTGTCCGTCTGTCGCTCTGTTACGCTGTTATCTCTTCACGCTTAAACCGCTGAAACGATTTAGATGAAATTTGGAGCCCCGCAAAGGGATACTTTTTATCCCGGAAATCAACCCGTAAGTGGGTGGAAGTTTGTATCGAAGAGCGATTACGTACCTAAAAGAAAGTCTCGCCCACTGATGGCAATTGTTGACTAAAAGTATAAAGGAAATTTAAAAATCATTTTTAGGTTTAGTTTCGTTTTATAATTAGTTTTAACTTTATTTAAATTTAGTTTATAGTTAGTTTTTAGTGTTATTCTTAATTATTTTTCAATTTGTTTCTTTATAGAAATAAATCAAACATTTTCTTTTTCATTTAGTTTTGTTCTTGATCTAAAAGGAATAATTCTATCTAATCTAATCTTTGGTCAAAACCGGGCGAAATTAGTAAGTACAAACTTACGCTTTTGCATGGATTTCCTTACAAATGGACTGGTTTCACATTTTGACAATTGTAAATGAGTGTTACTTGTGTTTTGCCCATTGCCTTTAGAAGAGGGCGGTGTCTTCGTGAACTGAACAATCTGTGACAATAATAATTAACCCAATTATTTATCTTGACGGTTGCAAAAATAACATATATCGCCCGGTTTATGACAGTGTGTCAAATAAAATATACCACGTGTGTCCTATATAAGAGCGATTAAAATGGCCGCGATCGCAATAATTATTGACATAATCATAAATTAATTAGATAGTTATTGTCGATTTATGGACTGGAAGTGAACTATACCATCAGGATCAGAATCAGAATTATTTTATTTGCAAGAATAATATAGTACAGGGTGTTGAGGTACAGAAGTACAGTATTCAGTCGGTGAACGACATGCAAAAGTTATACTATATAGTTATCTTATGAAGTGTCATGGGGGACTGAGACGACGGTGGGATACAAGCATAAGACCTGGCCTGACAGATGGTTATCAGATACCGTTACCTACTCGTATATCTGAAAATCAGCTCCTACTGTTTGCTAGTCTAGGCAGGACAGCGTTTCAAAGTTCTTTCAGGCACCAAACACCAAACTAAGTTTGTTTTAATAGGAAATAAGGAAGTTTCAACTTACTCAACGACGCACCTTTTAGCTGCATGAGAGCCCCTCTTAAGGCGCTACACTGAGAAATTTGGAGACTTTGAAACGCTGTCCTGCCCAGACTAGCAAACAGTAGGAGCTGATTTTCAGATATATGATTCTTGACTATATGATTGTAGTACTGACAATAGACAAACATGATTCCTTAAAATTTTCTCGATAGAAAATAAATCCGAAGGCTATATTTTCCTTTTTTTCCTCAGCCTACTAAAACAACGCATTATTAAAAGACACGATTAAGTTAATATGATGGTATTTTACCTCATCTAGGTACTGATAAGAGGAAATTCAATAAACCTGCACACAGTCAGATATTTAACGATATTTGTCTAAAAAGCCATTCTCGGAGAGGGTTGCATCCCGTTTTGTCGTGAGCGAAAAACAAAGGGTGTCTCTTTCAATCGATATATCGCCTTAAAAACTATCCTACTAATACATATTATAAATCCGAAAGTTTAGATGTTTAGAGATTTGATACGCAAAAACGGTTGAACGGATTATGATAAAACTTGCTATGCAACGTTTTTATAACCTGGATTAACATGTGGAATACTTAGTTACTTTTTATCCCGAAAATGATCCCTCTCATCAAGTGAAATAGGAAGTGGAAGTTTACGCGGAACAAGTTGCGGGCAAAAGCTAGTTAATTTTTTGTGAAATTTTGAAGACTGTAGAAAACCAAGCGTTTGTCTGTAAAACTTTTGTGACATACGAACAGACGCGTGAGTGACAGCAAGCAGCTCGGTTTGGACCTGGTACGGAGCTTTAAAAAGGACAAAAAATATTCACATTAGTCCATACTTATACCTAATCTAGTAGTGTTTGGACGTCGGCCAACTGACGTGTTTGGTTAAAAGGGAATATATTAACATTAAACCAACACTAGGCTCCCGCGGGGGCGGCCGGGACACAAGTTTAGTGCTTAACTTAGGCGACGTAGCCAGTTTAAAGTTAACTACAGTTACTGGTCATTTTGTCAAAATACTTCCCGAAAAACCAACCCAAGTCACTTTTTTTTATTAAAAATGGGATTGCTCCTGGCCAGCATCTAGCCCGGGGGCAAATATGAGGCTGACGGTGAAGCGAGCTCACCTAAAACATGCCTAGTTCCAGTTTAAATGAACTCGGAAATACAGATGCCGGCAAGGAATTCCAAAACTTAGCAGTGCGCATTAAAAAAGATGATGAAAAGCGCTTGGTTCGAGTCAGGGTAATCTATATAGTCACCTAATGAACTGGTAGCTTCTTCGCTCCACGCATTAGCATACCGATTCATCGAGAATGTGCTGCCAGCGTCTTAAGAACTATGCTGTTTTAAATGTACATATTTAGTTTAGTCATAATTTGTTATTTAGTCATTAAGCACTTCTATGTTATATCCGTTCCGTGTTGATGATGATATGGAAGCTGACACACTGAATCAGTGCCTACCTCTAGGAGAGAGGCATCCATTTTAAATCCTCCTAAACTAATCAAATAATGTACACGTACACAACTGACGCATCATAATTGGACATGATTTAATTGTAAGGTATGTTATGACAATAAACGAATTTAAGTATTGATTTGACGAATATTTGTTCTTGGGTCTTGGATGTTTTCTATGTATTTAAGTATTTATTTATATCTATATAAGTATGTATTATGTATATCGTCGCTTAGTACCCATAGTACAAGCTTTGCTTAGTTTGGGACTGGGTTGATTTGTGTAAGATTGTCCACAAATATTTATTTGTTTATTGATGAACTCAGCTACTTTCTGAAGTACACCGTGTACTTTTATTACATTATATTCATAGAACATTACTAAGAGGTGAAACTAGTTCATGTCTCGTCCTAATATCGTTGTAAAATTGAACCATACTGCATGGTGTTAAGGTCTGCCGGTGGGACTAGGAACCGGTTGTACGAGGATGAAACTACAGTTCGTATGACACCGCCGCATACCGCGGATACTGAAATAACTCCCCAAGCCGCAAGTCACAGAAGATTAGCCGACTCAGGTCTCTTCTCAGCTAGGCTAGGTTTAGTGAACCAGCGAAAAAAACTCTTAATAGCTCGATTCCACTCAAACCTCTGTTTTGGTTGAAGCCGCTCAAACGCAAACTCTTTGAGTACCTCTATTCCAGTGTTTACTTCCTCAGGGTACTTCCCCACCACGCACTCCTAATGCTTTATTGGGCGAGGCCCATACAACGCCAATCAGGTAAAACGGGACATATAAGGGTCTTAGCTAGATGCTAGAGATGCTAGATGCTAGATGCCAGATGCTAAGAGATGCTAGATGCTAGATGGGCCATTTTACGGAAAGTTGTACACTCGACTTTTTTTTTAAAGACACAGTATAAGTAAAAGTACTACGTACAGAAGTTGCACTGTTAACAAATCGCCAACTTACAAACCCAAATTATAATAGGTAAATAACAAATATTGACCACACCAAGCGAATGACGAGACGACGCGACCGTCCGGTAGCAATCCGCCACTGAATGTACTTGCAGCGGCCCGGGGATGTACTTGCAGCGGCGCGGCGAACTGACGGAGTGAAAGCCGCCTGCTAGAGATGCTAGATGCTAGAGATGCTAGATGCTAGAGATGCTAGATGCTAGATGCTAGAGATGCTAGATGCTAGAGATGCTAGATGCTAGGCTAGATGCTAGATGCTAGTGTTACGGATCCTCAGTTCACATGTCAGAAATGTGGACGAAACTGTCGATCCCGAATTGGATTGTACAGCCACTGAAGGAGTTGTTCCTCACGTGCAGACGTGCTGTTCAAATCATCTGTCAAGATGAAGTAAGCCCGATGATGATAGTGCTCGACACAGGCCCAAGAGTTGAAGATTTCAACGTCAAGACGTTGACAAGTCACTGATTGAGTCCAAGTTTTAGCGTTGATAAATCATTCTTACATGTCCAGCGGATATCTGCAGGCTATTCTCCAATACAGGTCGCACTCCTCAAACGATTCTCGTGAAATTTTGTGAGCATGTTCGGTATATAGATATTTTTGTCGAACGTTTTATAATGTTTTTACAAAAATCTCGGAAACAGCTCTAACGATTTTGATGAAATTAGGTATATGGGGGTTTTCGGGGACGAGCAATCGATCTAGCTGGGTATCATGAACGGTAAAACGCCGAGCAAAGCTCAGTCGCCCAGATATTGTCATTATAATTGAGAAATTACAATTCGTATAAAGTTACTTATGGTCCTTTAACTGTGTTAGCGATGCATGGTACTGTATGTGTATACATTATGTAGTTTGAGTTTATAGCGCATATATACCTATATTATATGGTGCGTTTTTATATACCTACTGAACGATTTATATTTATATTGCCTTGATTAGTTTATCGTTTAGCTACACACATGACACGACCATTATAACAGGTCAGACAAACACTTTGACGTCTTAATTAGGTATGCCGGATTAGTCTAATATATGGATCAGAGATAAGTAACGCGTAGTTACGTCAACTTCGAGATAAGCGGCGAGAATAAGATTACTTTCTTATCATGCTAACATGCCAACTAGCACGCTAGCATACATAAATATCGCGTTAGACCCGTTTAAAAAAAAGTGGCACGCTAGCGTTAAGAAAACCTGTAGATATAATTCCTACATCGGTTCCATTTAAGAATTCAAGTGTAAAGATTGCCTGTAAAAAAAGGTTATTATAACCATGAAAGACGGCCACGATTTTGCAGATAATTGTTGTAGAAAGCCTGTAGGGCAGTGTTATCTTCATTTCAAGTTCATAGGTCAATGGGAAGTTAAACAATTTATTATTATAATATATTTTAAACAAATACATATTAAAGTATACCGATAGAAAGAAGACATAAAACTATGCCAAATAGTGAACATCCTATTCAAATATCTCAAAAAATAACGAAGCTACGACGGTTAGAATGTTCGTAGTTAGAGAGAGAAAGTGCTACTCAACAGTGACGTCACTGTTGAGTAGCGCCATAGTAAATGACGATCGTTCAATACAAAGGTGCGTTTTGCGGAAAAGCGACAGAAAATACCCACTCTTAAAACTTTGAAGACTTATAATTAGTAATTACGTAATTATTTCTTTTATTGAATTACTTTTTTCGCCATTTGATTGAGAATTTGAGCCTTTATGTAGAAAAATAAGATTTATTGATTTTCTTTTATAGTGTCCATCATCCCTATTACTCAAACGTGTTTTCCCTTATCTCAGAAACACAAATGGCAGATAAATACTAACGAATTTGAACGGTATTTTAATTTTAGGTAAAAAATAGGTTTCGCGATCGTTGATTTTACAAGTGTCTAATCTATTTCCATTTAACACATAATGCTTGGCTTGTACCATTATATTTTTCCCGCTACTCTCACACATTGCGGCAAAGTCCTGTTTTACTCACGGCTCTTTACGATCGTCACCGGTCCCGGTTTGTTCAATTGTCGATAAAAAAACCGAACTCAGAATATTGAAAACGACACTGCGGATTTCGGAATGCATCTTTTGAAAAGCAAAGGCGATCGACAACATTTCAAACTTTGTATACGAGAGAGGAGGAGATACGTATCCGCATCCAGAACACCCTACGATGCAGTGCAGCCCTACACAAAGACTTGGTGTCCAGGCTTCTTAGCAGAGGTACGAAGATGAGGATATACAAAGCCGTCATAAGGCCTATCCTCATGTACGGCTGTGAAGCCTGGACACTAACCCAAAAAGAAGAAAATCAACTCCTGGTAACAGAAAGAAAAGTTCTGCGGAAGATCCTGGGACCTGTCAAGAACGATGACGGCTCTTGGAGGATCAGGAGAAATGCCGAGATCGAAGAATTGGTGGCCGAACCGAATATCATCGGCGAAACAAAGGCACACAGACTTCGCTGGTTCGGCCACCTACTGAGATTGGGAGAGGATCGAGCCGTCAAGAAAGCATACTTGGGGCGACCAAGTGGGCGCCGCCCGGTTGGTCGACCCAGGTATCGCTGGGAAGACAGTGTGGAGGCGGATCTGCGGCAGCTTCAGGTCGAAGACTGGCAGGAGGCTGCGCAGGATCGGGAAAGGTGGCGTGCTCTCGTTTCGGAGGCCAAGATCCTCTTTGGGTCGCTGCGCCATTAAAGTAAGTAAGTATAAGTATGACCGTATTAGTCATTTTATCTCACGATCGCGGGTTGTCCATTGGTGTAGCTGTGACACATACGAACACATAGACAACGTGAACTCATAGCTCCTACGCTGACACACACATAGACAATGTGCATGTGTAGCTCAACACATAATCTTGGCTCACCCAAAGTACTAAATAAGTATGACTGTAACTCGGACATTCATTTTGTTTGCTGAGTAGACATTGCAATTATATGCGTACGATAGCTGCAGAAACCCTCGAGGGCGTTTAGTTTGAGTTTGCTTTTAAGAAGAAGAAGAAGAAGAAACATTTATTTACTGCACAAAAGACACACAGATACAAAAAATAATAGACGTACAAAACTCAGAACATATAAAATAATGTGTGACTTCGCGGCAGCAACTTAACCAGGCTTTTGCTTTTACAGTAATCGAAAGGATAGGCCCACGTATTCGCGGAAGCTACTGCCATCAGAACTTCCATGTCAAACAAAGAAAGGCAGAGCACGATAAAATTATGCCTATATACATACAGCAAGTTGCCTTTACCATACAAACTGACACAACTAAGCTCAAAATACGTCGGTAACCCGCAGCCACGCACATTAGAGACTTGCATGAAAGTTCTTGCTAAAGCCCGAAACGCACTGACAGCGGTAGCGGGGCGGGGCGTCGCGGTGCGGAGGCGGTACCGGTTGTAATATTCGAACCAATATGGTCCGCACAGAAAACCGGCCGGGAAAAAAGCGCTCTGTGCGGACCCTTTCATATTAGTTCAAATATTACAACCGGTACCGCCTCCGCACCGCGCCGCCACCGCTGTCAGTGCGTTTCGGGCTTTAGCAAGAACTTCCATGCAAGTCTCTAATGTGCGTGGCTGCGGGTTACCGACGTATTTTGAGCTTAGTTGTGTCAGTTTGTATGGTAAAGGCAACTTGTTGTATGTATATACTATATAGGCATAATTTTATCGTGCTCTGCCTTTCTTTATTTGTCATGGAAGTTCTGATGGCAGTAGCTTCCGCGAATACACCTGGGCCTATCCTTTCGATTACTGTAAAAGCAAACTCAAACTTAACGCCCTCCGTGCGTTTGCAGCTTAAAGTAAATCGGCCTTTATGTTACAAATTTAGAAAAAAAAAGGGAAACTTTAAAAATTTAGGCACCGAGCAGGATTTGAACCTGCGACCCCCCGGCACTCGCGGCCAATCACCATGATTTGAGACGTTAGTGCCATTAATGAAGCCTAAGGCGACTTCCTGACTTGGCGGGGCGGAATCGATATGTGACATTTTCTTCTTTGACGTAAACTTACTGACGTCGCAAAGATTCCCACTCGACAGAATACTGTCAGTATTACATTTGCGCAGTAGTAATATCATGCGCAGAAGCGGACCAGTACTGCCTTCGCATCGTCCCGCTTCCGCGCATCCCGCGCCAGTCAGGAAGCACTCATTTAAATGTAGGGGCGCAGTAAAAATTTGTACTGAGCTGATTGACAGTTGACACTGACATTTGACAGTTTTCTCATATCGTACCGCCTCCGCACCGACAAATCAGGAAGTCGCCTAAGTCTTCTGGTAGATGTCGCTGTGCGCCTAACTTAAGGCGTTTGTATAAATGAAGGAACGGTTAAAGAATTTGGGGCCGGGTGGTAGTTGCACCTATAGCTCAGTTGGCTAGAGCGACTGGCCGCGAGTGCCGGGAGGTCGCAGATTCCTGCTCGATGCCTAAATTTTTAAATTTTTCCTTTATTTCTAAAGTAGTTTACGTTAGCAGCATTACTGCTTAATACAAAATTAATTTGGTCTTTATGTTGTTTTGAGCAATATAGGGTAGGGTAGGTTTGCCCCAACTATCAATTACAGACTGATTCAAACTTCTCATGCGATCGGATTTTAAGCGCCGCTTACGATTACAGTGAGACAACAGACCCCTAAGGGTCATTTGCACCAACGTACGAACACAGGCAGGTCATCGTGAAAATATGGCGCCGGCAGCTGTCATCCCATAGAAACTTGTCAAACAAAACAAAACACATACAATCAGATTTGATACAATTTTTACACTTAGGGTCAGTTGCACCAACATACGAACACAGGCCGGTCATCGTCAAATATGGCGCCGGCAGCTGTCATCCCATAGAAACTTGTCAAACTTTCCATACAATCAGATTTGACGAACACCGCTTACAATTACAGACGGTTTGGTGCAACCCAGCCTTAATACAATCAGATTTGACGAACACCGCTCACGATTACAGACGGTTTGGTGCAACCCAGCCTATGTATGAGACGAAGGTAAATAATAAAAGTATTTAGAATCTTGTCACGGCAATTTGGCATGCGAGTGACAGCTCTTGACGGCCGTGACAGGTGACATTGACGTCGTGTCATGTTGCTACAGTTGTGTTTTAGTTAAAATAAAGTACCTAGTTAGAAAAGGAGGTGGCTCCGTTCTTGCCGCGGCAACGTAAACTGTGACAATAGACTATTTGACACATCTTAAAATTTGTAACATGGTGTCACTTTATGTGTAGTAAACCATCAAAATATCACATTGAATAGAAAATTATAAACTTTTACCAAAATAGAAAAAAGATATATTAACATCGAAAATTCGGAAAATTATGGTTTTTTTTTGTCATCCAAAAGTCAAACAAAAGGTATTTAATTTGTAATTTTTTAATCAATGGCTTGTAACTAATATTATTAAATATTTCTGTATACTTAAGTAAAAATAAATAAAAAAATGTACGGCAACTATGTACCTAAACGCATTATTTTACGACCAAGACAGCAAAATACTTATTTTCCCATACAACAGGTTGGTTCGATACCAGGCGGGTGACGTCATCTGCCCGTGCCAATTTGTAGGAGCCGTTTGGGCGGCCGCTAGCGGCGAGCTAGGTTCATCTCTATTTTTTGCCCTTTATTGTGGTCTATCTAATTGTAGTTGGTCCCATATACCAGTTTGATCGTCTATGAAAACTGGTTCGAATGGCACCATAATTTTTTTTTAGTCAAATAGTGTATTATTATGGCGCAGGTAAAAATAGACAGGTAATACTATTAATTTAAACGGCGATTTATACTGGTAAGAACTTGCACGCAAGTTTCTTTACATTGCGGGCTGCGGATTACCGAAGTAAGATGAATACGATCAAACCCTGAAATGTAATGAGAAGTCACTGAATATTCTAAAGCGCGCTTAATAAAAATAAAACAAATGCTTGCGTTTTAAGAGGATACGAACGAGTCCACTCCGGCGCCATTCAGTGAATAATTGTGGTCATTTAAATTTAACGATAGATATTTAAACAAGGAGAACGCTATACAGGGTGTCCCAAGACTATGGGACAACAAGGGAAAGTACCTTAAATGTCGTAGATAGGATATTTTTGCTGAAAGAAGACATTATTTTAATTTAAAAACAATTTAAACTGCATTCATAGATTTTTTAATAATTCTTACATGATTGCACCGGGAATCGAACCCGCTACACCAGAAAAAATATTACCCTGTAGTTTTATCATACCGATCGAAAGGCTTCATCATAAGGATTATTTTTTGGTTAATAACATAGTGTCAGAAATAAAAGGAACACCATGAATTTTAACAAAACAATTTTTTTTCTCGTGTAGCGGGTTCGATTCCCGTTTCAACCATGTAATTATTTAAAAATCTATGAATGCAGTTTAAATTGTTTTGAAATTAAAATAATGTCTTCTTTTAGTAAAATCTTCCATCTACAATATTCAAGGTACTTTCCCTGGATGGCCCATAGTTTTGGGACGCCCTGTATACAGTACTACTTTTGTATTTCAGTACCTTTTGAATACATCAAACTAGTTTTTACGTTGCTAGATTCGTCGACTGTGGCTTTATAAAATACTTTATGTCACACCAGGGATGTTGCGGATATCCGCATCCGCATCCGCAACCGCAGAACTTTCGCATTGTTTTGAAGCTCCGCTTCCGCATCCGCATCCGCAAGAAACAATGCGGACCTTGATGCGGATGCGGAGTTGAAACAAGTCGTCACAGGAACGGCTTAGCGGCGCCGCATGTGTTAGGTAAAGTAGGGAGTTTCGCTATTACGCAATAGAGAACGAGCACTTTCGCTATGATAGTGACAGGAACTGACGAGTTTTAATACAGATTAATTTTTCTTCTAATAAAGTAATAATAAAATTACTAAAACGTACAATTTGTCGTTTTATTATGTATTTTATCTTACATCCGCTTCCGCGGATGTGAGCTTGTAAAAATCCGCATCCGCATCCGCATCCGCGGATGTTAAAAAATCTGGATCCGCAACATCCCTGTGTCACACCTAGCCATAAAGCAGCAATTACCGCACGTTCCGCGCGCGGAAAATCCCACTTCCTGGCCAGGGGGTGACATAAAATTTTGTACTTAACACGGGCGGTAATAAAGAAAGCCTCAGATCGCATATTTATCGCCCTTGCCTTCGGCTCGGCGTTAAATACCTGCGATCTGACACATTCTTTGTTTTACCGCCCTTGTTAAGTAATGAACTATAAATACGGCCGTTATATTTTTGAGCTCGTAGACATGATCGTCATCACGTATAATGTAAGATCGTGGGAATCCTTTATGCCGAATGACGTCAATTGACAATATTTCATAATTTCCAAAAGTCTTAATTCGAAAACCATTTCGGTAAGAACGTGTGAAGTACACAAAAAACATTTTTTTTTTATTTTTTCACCGTTAATTTTGGAAAAAATCGCAAATCACTGTAAACCGAAAGTTGACGTCACGTACAGAGTACAGACAATCGCTGCTCTGGAGTGGCTCTGGATTCTTGTTGGGAAGATGACGTCATATTTTACTTACGCCCTTTTGGAATGACCTACTTTTCAACGTGTTTTTTTTTGTATGAAATAATGAGTTAAATTGAAAAAGAAAAAATACGGGTGGCTTAAATTTTTACCTATTTCTAACTAGTTCATAAAATAAAGTAGTTAAAAATATGAAATGTTGTCAATTAAAAGCAATAATGAGAAAAAATGACACTTTGTCTTGTGTTTCAGTCTACCAAGAAACATATCAATGTGAACAATATAGCACAGTTTGGACAGAGGCGAAAGCTTCATTGTGTATGAAAAATCGTTTAAATTGTTTGAATTTGTAGGATAGTGTTGTGATCCTGACCTAAAATGTAGGTACACTTTATCTATTGACCTGTTAAATCTCTTAACATAGGATGGAAACATGTATTTTTACGTCACGCCAGGTCATAAAGTGGTAAATACCTGATTTTTTTCCCTGATTTTCTCACGATGTTTTCCTACACCGAAAAGCCATTGTTACTTAAATATCAAATGATCGAATACTTAATGCACGAAATCGTGCATTAAGTATTTTGAAGAATGCAATGGTACGAGTATTAGCCGAGGAAAGTCGCAGGCTCAGCTATAGTGGTCTTGTTGTAAGTCATCTAATGATGATAAAAAACCCATCATTTCTCGCTATAAAGTAATGTTTTTATAGAAAATAATATAAATCCGTCGGATCAAGCGATGGCTTGTGCTGTTAAAATGTGATATATTATATTTGGATTTACTCCAAGTGGGATGAACACCTTTATTATGATGTTACAGCGCTGTTGCGTTGCCATTTCTTAAACGTTACTCATATTGAACTGAATGTGATTGGTTGAGCCTTCCCCTAGTAACACAGACATGCTGAATAAAGTTTGAGTAATAGCAATTCGCAAATGTTTTCAGCTATAATCTCCATAACAAAAGTTCGTTACAAAAAAAAACATATTAGTTGAAATAGAGAAAACACCTTATATTTTACACAAGATCCTTATGTAACACATTTTTTTTTTTATCCAGTATATATTCTATGTCTCAGATGGTTTTTAAAAACTCAAAAGTGGTAATACCCGGCCTTAATTATAGATTGGTCTAGTAAACCACATACTTAAACAGTGTCTCCGTTACTATAAATACATGTAATAAAAACATAACTTACTAAGCCGTTAAAACTATTGAGCACCTGATGGACAAATATTGACAATATTTCATAATTTCCAAAAGTCTTAATTCGAAAACCATTTCGGTAAAAACGTGTGAAGTACACAAAAAACATTTTTTACATTTTTTTCTCCGTTAATTTTGGAAAAAATCGCAAATTACTGTAAACCGAAAGTTGACGTCATCTTTCTCGCTGTATTCAGGGAGACCTTAGTACAGAGTACAGACAATCGCTGCTCTGGAGTGGCTCTGGATTCTTGTTGGGAAGATGACGTCATATTTTACTTACGCCCTTTTGGAATGACCTACTTTTCAACGTGTTTTTTTTTTGTATGAAATAATGAGTTAAATTGAAAAAGAAAAAATACGGGTGGCTTAAATTTTTACCTATTTTCTAACTAGTTCATAAAATAAAGTAGTTAAAAATATGAAATGTTGTCAATTATAGATTGGTCTAGTAAACCACATACTTAAACAGTGTCTCCATTACTATAAATACATGTAATAAAAACATAACTTACTAAGCCGTTAAAACTATTGAGCACCGCGGATGGACAAATTTTGTTTCTTCACCTGACAATAGTGACAATGACCCATTTCCAAGAATGTCAATGATTTTTCAGACGTAAGTAATATATTGCTAGCCGGTGCTATAGAAGGCTCGATGCACATCGCACTGCCGGTCCCTGCCAGCATTCACTCGGGTGTCTTCCAGAATATATTTACTATGCTACAGATGTGTCTTATTTTATTTTCTTTATTGGGGAAAAAATCAGATACAGGCCGATGTAATAGGTAATACGTGACAGTATAAAGAAGTTACAGCAAATAGATTCAGTCTGAATCCTAATACAATTCCCACTAGGACTTCACTCATATTAAATTAAGATGACATTGTAAAGGCTAAGAATATTTAGTACATTCTTAAACTATATACACAACAGTAGCTCTAGTATAAGTTTTTTCGAAACATTAACTAATTCGAACGCGTTTGCGTTTTGTCTCAGAATGTATAAAAGTGGTATGAAAACGTGAACAGCGCCTCTGGTGGTCACTAGTGGAAACTAAAACAGCGAGTATAACATTTGTTGCTAACCGATGAACGCGCGTATTTCAAACTCGGTGAGAGCGTTTTCATACATTTTGAGACAAAACGCAAACGCGTTCGAATTAGTTAATGTTTCGAAAAAACTTATACTAGAGCTACAGTAGAGAATTACAGAGTACAAGAGTAATATGAAACCACAACCACATATACAGAGACTTACAAATTATACATTACAGAGTGACCGCCAGAGGCGCTGTACTTTTGTCCATACAGATTGTTTACGCAGTCGCTAGCGAGTATAGTAATAGTTTTCTACAGTCGATATCGTATTGTTCTATAGCGTCTGTCAAATTTGTAACTCATGGTACAGATTTTCTACAGAAACGGCTACTTGACAGTTACAGAACGTTAGTCGCTAGCGTTTAGTATTCGATAGGTAATTTACGGTAGGACTCATACTACCGATCTTTAGTTCTATGAGTGACCGCCAGAGGCGCTGTACTTTTGTCCATACTAAATCGTTTACGCAGTCGCTAGCGAGTACGGTAAGATTTTTCGATACAAACTCATGGTAGAGGTACAGGAGCTGATTAATTTTGCGCTTAAAATTGGCTCGCGTATTGTTAGATATGTCAACCGAGACTAAGCTTTTGTTGTAGTTGCCGCACATTCTGCGCAGTGGTGCTCGCACCCCTGCGTCTTCTAGAGGGTTGGATTCCAATCAAATTCATATAAATAGTATATCTATGCCTATTTTTACCTATTTTACTATATTAATTTTGTATTAAGTACAGAAATTTTGTACAGAAATAAAGGAAAAATTGAAAAACTTACTAGTATGGGAAGCGCATCGTAACTAACGATTTCTCAACATAATTTGAGACGTTAGTGCCGTAATTAAGCCTGAGTCTTCTCGTAGATGTCGCTGTAAGCGTCCCTTAAGGCGTTGTATAAATGAAGGAAGGATTGACGAATGTCAAGCCGGGTAGTAATCGCACGTATAGCTCAGTTGGCTAGAGCGACTCGCCGCGAGTGCCGGGAGCTCGCAGGTTCGAATCCTGCTCGGTGGCTAAGTTTTTCAATTTTTCTTTTATTTCTAAATTTGTATTTTACTATACTTATAGTATAATATATAAAAGAAATCTGTTTGTCTGTCTGTCTGTTACCGGCATAAAATTGACTAGGACCACTAAAATAAACTATGTACTCGTGACGCTAGCCTGCGCAAAGTTTAATATATTCACCATTTGCATACCCGCGAAGCAGTTGTTACCTAAATGATGTCTCGTTCAAATTGACGATTGCATATTTATCGAAACAGCCGTCCTGCTCAATCACTTACTTTATTTAGAAAGAGATGAAAGCACTTCTTCATAGCGATGGGAGAAATAAACCTTAACAATCACTATGATTGTTACGTATACTTTTTGAGTTGTGTCAGAAAGAACCGAAAAAACTATAAGAGCAATTCAAAATGTTTCAAGCAAAACAGACGCCGCTAAATGGTATTAATTAAAGAAACACGATCCATCCAAAAAAAAAGCAAAAATATTGCTTAAAAATGTGTACTGACTTATGATAGGTAAAAATTCAATAATACCGACAAATGTGTCGAAAAAATACCAATAACAAATTTATAAATAAAGGAAATATTGAAAAATTTAGACACCGAGCAGGATTTGAACCTGCGACCTTCCGGCACTCGCGGCCAGTCGCTCTAGCCAACTGAGCTATACGTGCGATTACTACCCGGCTTGAAATTCGTCAATCCTTCCTTCATTTATACAACGCCTTAAGGGAGGCGTACAGCGACATCTACCAGAAGACTCAGGCTTCATTGCGGCACTAACGTCTCAAATTATGTTGAGAAATCGTTAGTTACGATGCGCTTCCCATACTAAATTAATTTTGTATTAAGCTAACGCAAACTACAAATTTAGAAATAAAGGAAAAATTGAAATACTTAGGCACCGAGCAGGATTCGAACCTGCGACCTCCCGGCACTCGCGGCCAGTCGCTCTAGCCAAAGGGTAAAACTGGACCCTATTACTAAGACTCCGCTGTCCGTCTGTCCGTCTGTCACCAGGCTGTATTTCCGCTATAACCTTTCGTGCGCGAGTCCGACTCGCACTTGGCCGGACATTTTTATTCCGTTTGACCCAATTTTTCACAGAAATTTCAAATAAGTACTATGACTCTATACAACTATACCCATACTTACTTAATTTTAGGTGAATTTTGATTGCGTTTCCTCATTACAAAAACTAACACATAAAAAGTGGTTGTATCTTATCTTACTTCATAGTAAAAAAAACATAATTACAACGCTTAAAATAACTATTAGGTATATTTTTCATAATTAGTCGTGTCTGGTTACGCTGTCACGTTTGACAGGTTATGACATACAAGACAGGCTCGGACATGACTTCAGCCACGTTAAAAGCTCACTGTTATTCTTTTCTAATTCATAATGTCTTCGTATATTCACTTTAGCTTTTATTCCTGAAAGAGGCTACACGCTGGCCAAGAGAAATCCCATTATTAATTTTAAAAAAAGAGGCGGGCAGTGCTTTTAATCCTAAATCCTTATCAGCTAAAAAAATGCTCATCTATTTAGGTCATTTTCTGTTTCCATGACGCGTATCTTGACATTTTATCTATGTTAGTAGAACAGGGGGCCCATTTTTGAGTGTCGAACGCTCGACTTTTCACTCGAGATCTGTCAAAAAACTATGATGTTTTGACAGATGTCGAGTGAAAATTAGAGCGGTCGACTCACAAAAATCGGCCCCCAGGACTATTGCGACAATATATCATAAATTTTAATTGTATATTTAGGATTTTCCATTAAGAAATAATGTTTCAAACATCACGCCAAATTGTCCATTATCGAGCTAAAACTGTTTATTTCCGCTTAAATTCTACTACACGTAAAAAAATCAAATAAGGGCTGTGCTACTATCTGACATTTTAATAAAATCATCATCAATATTTTTGTCAAAATTTGAGATCAAAGTATTTTAAAACTACCACTACTACTACTACTACTACTACTTTTTACTACTACTTTTTTTTACTACTACTTTTTTTTACTACTACTTTTTTTTTACTTTTTTTAGTATTTTAACCTAGGCATCTAAAAATCGCACGTTAAGGCCTCAATTGCGCGCAATAAAGCAAAAAAAAATCGTTCTTTAAAAAATCAAAAAGATGGATTAAAAATGTGTGCATTATCAGATCCGCCGCCAATTTAAGGGTAGATGAAACTGCCATATTTTAGTGATAGGTTGGAAGCCTGTAGACCACAACACATTTTAACACACCACGCCACCCCCAGTATCCTCTGGCAAGCTGTAAGCGGGGGAATGACAACTCATCATTAGCATTAAAGCATTAGATTTGTGCATGTTTAAAAGAAAATTAAAATTAATACTTGTACCCCTGTACAAGTATTACATATAATTAGATCCATCGATAGTGTAGTAGGCTCCCTAGCCTACTACACTATCGATGATTTCTTCCATGACAAAATCAGCTTAATATAACTAAAAGTAAATTTGAAATTGTATTCTTAGTTTTAAAGTAAATTTGGATTCATAAATGTATAAATGTTAGCAATGTAAAACCAATTATATGTAATGTTTAATTTTAAGGCCAAATATTTGTACACCCTTATGGGTAGATCACAGAGCACTGTATAATCCATTTTACTGTCATCCTATTATGTACCTGTGTATCACAAATAAAATACTTACTTACTTACTTACTTACATCATTGGAAGCAATCTCACAATTTACCACCTTCAAGTCTTTAAATACCAAAATTTTCTATCAACCCATTTAGCGAGTGTAGGAGTTTGTTTATGTATAATGATATCGTATTATATTATAATGACAATTATCCGGGGCTAAAACGAGTATGCACATATTAAATCAAACCTCATACGAATATCATATCGGTACGTCAATTCAAATAGACTAACCTTGTAAGTGCTTGAAATTAAATCAAAACTAACAATTTAGCCAAAGAAAACAATGTTGATAAACCCAATTTTCAACACCGTTGCCACACCGACTACATAAAACGGTTATAATCGGTTTTTTTCGTACCAAATATAAACATTAAACAGTCTAACCGGTGTATGGTGACCTATAACCGATTGGTACAGTGGACGGTTCAGCCCAAGTTATTAATAGGAGGCGAGTCCGCGAGGCGAGCTCGCTTCAGTCGCGAAGCGGTCGCGCTGGCCGCTCGGTCGCGTCAGTGAAGTGTTCGAAAAATAATTAAAAAAGTAAAAAAAAACACAAGAATAAAACAAGGTTAAAGAAGCTTGGATGTGTGGCTGAATATGTGAGTTCACGACACGTTTACATTCATAGTGAATTCGGAATGTAGTTGCGTGCTGAAAAGTAACTTTTCCGTTTGCGGAGTTCGAATTTTACCGGTTTTTTCGGTTATTGTTTTATGTTATGTATCGCTTGTTCTATACCTATGTGAATAAAAATAGAGGGTTGTTATTGACTCGTTTAAACAGGAAATATAAAAAAAAATCGGCCCAAAAATCTAAAAATTTAACAATAATGTTTAAGTTATAGTGTATACCTACAATTTCCACGTGGGTATTATAGTGGGACGATGCCATTTACTGTATTGTTTATTACATCGATCTATTTACTTTAAAACCATTGCACTTTCAACCAGAACCAAAATTATGACAACTTTACACAAAGTGACTTAGGTACCTACTTATAAATATTTTAGCTATGACGTGCTACTTTTCCTTTTTTAAACGGAGTACCTAACTTTAATTTACCTCAACGACCTTAAATATTGGAAAGTAATCAACAATGTATTAGAAGTAATTTATCTTACATTTCTTCAAAAGTATTTGTGTGGTACAGTATTTTTATTTCACGAGCGCGGGTGAGCCATGGTTGTGTGTTGAGCACTTTATCTGTGTGCGTCAGCGTAGGAGCTTTGAATACGCGTTGTCTATGAGTTCGTATGTGTCACAACTCCACATTTGTCGCGTTAACGTCATGTTTCAACTGTCATACTAGATTTCTTAACGAATGAAAGCGATAAAGTATCAAAGTGTCCAGCTAGTTAAAAGGCCGACTACCTCCATTCGTCGAATGCATGTCAGCGTGCTATTTACAGTCAAGAGCATACATCGGTACTAGATTGTACTAAATACCAGTATAAAGTCACTCGTTATTTCCATTGAGTACTTATACGATTTGATCCATTTATACCAATGATAACGCGTTTAATAACGTTAATAGTTTAATAACCTTTAAAATAGTCGAATCAATCATAAAATGATCAATTTATTTATAGTATGATTTATCCTATATTATAATTTTAGCATTCTAATTGTCATATCAATTTAAACTAATGCTCATCATCATCATTCGCTTGCCCTTTTCCCATTTATTTGGGGTCGGCGCAGCATGTCTTTTTCTTCCATACATCTCTGTCGCCCTTCATCTCTACATTCACATCCTTCTTATTCATATCGTCTTTCACACAATCCATCCACCTTTTCTTTGGCCTACCTCGTTTCTTGCGTCCATCCACACTCATATCTAACACTTCTTGTTACATGCCTTTCATCCCTCCTCATTACATGGCCGTACCACGCCAGGCGATTGGCTCTTAGTTTTTCCGTAATGGGTGCAACTTTCAGGCTTCCTCTCATTCCTAATCCGGTCCATTCTTGTCACACCACACATCCATCTCAACATCCTCATCTCTGTAACATGCATTCTCGTTTCATCCGTCACCTTTGAGGCCCAACATTCCGATCCATACATGACGACAGGTCTTATTACAGGTCTTATTAATTTAAACTAATGCTCATTACACAAAATTGTAAAAAATACTATATGTTTTAATGCTGTATTATATATTATTATTTATTTTTCTACCATGTACATAAGTATGCATCTTCCCTTACATTTCATGTATGCTTGTGTAAAACTAGCCCAGTTCGTTCGGATGGTTCCGCATATTGGTGGCAGATTCGATGTGTAATAAAAATTGTAATAAAATTTACTACTGTCTGTTTTGTTATATATGTACTTTATGCCTACATATTCTTTATGTTATGAAGGATGGGGGGTCAATTCGAATGACATATGGGATTGGATTTGTGTTGGTATGAGGAGAAAAACCGCCTTTTATCACGTCAGATGTCATGGCGCTACCATTGTTGCATCTCATTCTTTAATATCGCAAAAGAAAGGGAGGCAAATACGCAACGCGACACGCATAGCGAAGTGTGGTGGCGGCCTCAATATAATCGGCTTTGCCTTATTGTCATCTGTCAAATCTTATAAAGTAAAGCCTGTTTTACACCTCACACGAGCGAGATGTTTCAACTCCCTTCCTCCATTTTGCGAACTAAGTATCGTAAGGTGTAAAGCCCGCTTAATAACAGTAAAGGCTGTCACCATCTACGCTGAGCTTTAAGTTTTTTCCTCATTGAAAGAGTACACTATCTGTCTCGGGCGCCGTATGTTCATATACTTAGGTAAGTAAGGCATCGATGTGCTGACTGCCTGAGGCAAATTAGTCCCATTCTCAAGACACCACATCCTCGGTAGTCTGGCGACCTCACTCACAATCAGGAACACAGTATCACATAGCGGGAAGTCGTGTATTGAAATATATATATATATATATATATAAAAAAAAAAAAAAAAAAAATTATTTTATTTATTTATTTATATATATATATATATATAGTCCTCCTCATCGATTTCGATGACGGCGACCCTGACAAACTATGTATTTGCCCTATCGTGAGCTCTGATATGGCTGGCTAGGCCAAACTTGCTCTTGAATACTCTATTGCATGCGTGACAGTAGAGTTGGCCAGACGTGTTATATAGTAAACGGGTTACTCACATTTTAAGGTCGGAAATCGTTCGACATTTTTCGGTCCATTATGTGGTCCTTAGTCATGAGAAACGGTCGCGACCGCGCCGCGCCTAGTTAGTCGTGTGACCTATTATTGTTGTGGACATCTAAAAGATTGAAGTATTTCCCCACTTCTTGATCTGGGCTGCTTCAAATTAGAACAAGATTACAGCGCGTCTTACCTCGGTGTCACATGACGTGCCTTTGATAGTTGACACGATTATTGCGGAGTAAAGTTTAAACTGGACACCTCTCCCATTAAACATCACACACACCTCGAATTCTCAAATGTCCTAAAGGGTCGGCAACGCGCACGTGACTCGTTTGGAGTTGCGAGCGTCTCTAGGCTGCGGTGTCCGCGTACCATCAGGACCGTACGCTCATTTGCCACAGTCGTAGTATTAAAAAAACAATTTCGATGTGTGAGTTTCTGCGCCTACGTCAGATGCGGGTGGAAACACCGGAGGGGCATTCAGTTTAAGACTCCTGGGATCGTTATTCTAGTTTGTCGTAGGGAGTGATATTAAATAGTGCAGCGCGTCATATTTACGCGCGCGTTAACACGGTTTCAGCCGGGGGCAGATAAAATATGTCCGACAGTCAAAATATAGAGTACTCAGAGCAGAAAAAAAAGATAAAACAATAGGGATTTTGACACCAAATAAGAAAATCAATGAATCCGAATTTTCTCGAAAAAGGATCAAATTCTCAATCAAATAGTGAAAAAAGTAATCCAAAAGAATAAATAATTACATAATTATAAGTCTTCAAAGTTTTAGGACGGGGCATTTTCTGTCCCTTTTCCGCAAAACGCCCCGTTGTATTGAACGATCGTCATTTACTATGGCGCTCGAGGACAGTGACGTCACTGACCTGTAGCGTTTTCTCTCTCTAACTAAAAACATTCTAACGGTTGTAGTTTCGTTATTTTTTGAGATATTTGAATAGGATTTTCACTTTTTGGAATAGTTTTATGTATTCTTTCGTATGGAGTAATAATAAATTTTGAGTCAACATCCCTATTGGAGAAGGAGTAAAAACGAGATTTGCTGCCGCTAAATGGGGTAAAAACCTGTTCTCAGCTATGAGAAATAAAAATAATAGGTACCTACTTTTTACAATTCATTAATACCATAATACCAGAGTCCCTGATGAGTTTAAGAACCTTCATACTACTCAATTTGAGAGAAAACTGTTTAAATGGTTACTTGACAAGTGTTTCTACTCTACTGCTGATTTTCTAAATATGTAATTGTAAATTATAACATTATCCGACCATGTGTTTACCTAAATATTTCTACGCCGCAGTTGCCGGCAGAATATGTGAAACTAATAACACCCAGAACACCACTAACAAAAAAATGTACCATATTCTTGGAAATAAATTTAAATCTTATTTTTATTTATTTATATAATACCAATATAAAGTTCAATCGATTCATCAAGCCTCACAATGTTGTTAGTTATTAATACGGTATTTGACACATATTAAAATTTATAACATAGTGTCACTTTTTGGATAGTTAGCCATCAAAATATTACAATAAATCGTAAATTATAAAATTTTACCAAAATCATAAAAAGATATGAATCATCAAAAACTCAGAAAATTATGTAAATTTTTTTACCGTCCAAAATTCAAATAAAAGGTATCAATAGAATGCTTATGTAAAAATAAAAAATAAATTGTATAGCAACTATGTACCTAAACGCATTATTTTACGACTAAAACAGCAAAATACTAATTTTCCCATACAACCGTTGGTCGAATGCAGTGCAAGTGACGTCATTTGAAAGGGCCAATTTGTAGGAGCCTTTTTGAGACCCGCTAGCGTCGAGCTAGGTTTGTCCCTAATTTTAGCCCTTTATTGTGCTCTAAATGTTGGTCCCATATAGACATTTGATGGTCTCAAAAACTGGTTCGATTGGCATTATAAAAAAAAATTAGTCAAATAGCGTATTGCATGCAATTCTAACAAGTGTAACAAGTAGCTAAAAGATCAAACAAGTACTAAAATCTTTTCAAAGTAAAATAACAGAAGTAAATTAACTTCTGACACGATGAATCATGCCTCACAACATTTTGCGATCAAATCGCCTCTCAAACGAAAACAAACTAAATCAAAGCCGGTTTATGCATTTAATAAAAATGAGCCAGTGATAAAAATGAACGCATCAAGTTAATATCCATTAGTGGGAGAAAATGTTTAAACCTCCCGCGTGGTCGTGTCCGAGGTTTCCCCGGGCCACTTGTCAGCCGCGCACTCCTATTGCTTTATTGGCCGGCCTAGAAATCTACAGTCAGGTTAAAAAAAGGGCGAAAATTTTACGTTTACTCGTACTTGAATTTAAGAGGAATGCCTAGCTGCGATTTTCCCATACAAACGTTCTCGACTGTTTCCTCCCTGGTTTTTGAACCTAGACCAATGATTTTTTCAAATAAGATCAATATCATCAATATCTATGCCGCTACGTTTTGTTTTTTTGGATATTTTTATTTTAAAGAAAGTTACAGCCCTCCAAAAATCGCAAAAACGGCTTAGTTGAATTGGCTCCATAAAAAGGCGCAGTATACAAATATGACAACAAATATCCAAAAAATCAAAACGTAGCGGCATAGATTAGTTCTTGCTCTTGCAGTTTCCCAAATTTTATAATGATTGGTTGCGTTTTGGATGAGGAAACAGTCGAGAACGAAACCTCGATTTTTCAGTTTTTTGCAAGGGAATTTTAGTCCGAGCTGCAGTTGTCCTTATCGCACGAATTCGTGGCGGAGTCAGTTTCTAAATATACGTACACAGAAGGAATAGGGATGGGCAACAGTCGTTGACATATATTGCCGATACGCTAGTGGTGAAAAATTATCGATAAATCATTATTACCAGAAAAGTTATTAATCACAAGAAAAACCCTGAGTCACAATGGAAGAATATTGAATAGAAAGGTGAGCTGGGAACCCTTGTCTTTGATATAGGAATAAATGCTCCTTATTTAGTGGTAAAGTTATTAACGAATCATAGGTTTTTATAACCCACTAGCTTTTGCCCGCGACTTCGTCCGCGTAGAACTCGTGGCGATTAAGAGTAAGAAAAATGTCATGTAATAGAAATAAACCTATTTTTTTTTATAGATCTACATATTATATAATAAAAAAAAACTGACTTCAATCGGGGAGACCGGTGAAAGATTATTATACTTGTGCACTCTTGGATTCCATACAATGAAATAAAAACCGGCCAAGTGCGAGTCGGACTTGCGCACGAAGGGTTCCGTACCATTATCTATAAAAACGGCAATAAAAAAAATATGTTTGTTGTATGGGAGCCCCCTTAAATATTTATTATATTCTGTTTTTTAGTATTTGTTGTTATAGCGGCAACAGAAATACATCATCTGAGAAAATTTCAACTGTCTAACTATCACGGTTCTCGAGATATAGCCTGGTGACAGACGGAGAGCTGAGCATTAGTAATAGGGTCCCGTTTTATCCTTTGGGTACGGAACCCTAAAAATGGCTATAAGTATGTTTATAATGGTAGAAGAGTAAGTATACGCTCAATTCATCATGGAATCCAACACCAGAACTCAAGTTTGACAAAAATGTAAAAAACAAAAATATACGTGGTTGAAGAGTTCCATTCTGATCATCATATACATACAGTTCTACTTCATCAAATGTCAATTTATTTAAATGTACATGCCTGATTTGTTTGTTAAAATACTAAAATGTGTAATGTAACTTATGTATGCCTTTAACATTTGAGGAGTTCCCTCGATTCCTCATGGATCCCATCATCAGAACCCGAGCTTGACAAATGATTGTCTTGTAAATCTAACTTGCTTAACAAACACAGCAAAGAGGACAATTCGCCAAACGTGAACTATGCGTCGTTGAAGAGTTCTGTTCTGAACATCATCAGCAGTCCCACTTCATCAAATGTCACATTCTTGTATGAAAATGCTTGATTTGTTGATAAAAACACAAAAATCACTGTATGTTTGCCTATAAGATTTGAGGAGTTCCCTCGATTCCTCATGGATCCCATCATCAGATCTGCATTTTGATGAACCGAATTGAGAACATCCTCTTTTGAAATCTTGAAATGGGTTCAAAAGAAACCCATACTATAAAAGAATCACACATTGCGCACGTGAACTTTCAACCCTCGCTTAAACCCTTTAGGAGATGAATTAAAAAAAAATGCCATAATCAATGTTTTTCACTATACATAAGAAGCTTGTGACCGAAGTTTCAAACTTCTTACTTGAAAAACAACATTTTTGTCATACAAACTTTCATCCCTTTTTTGAACCCTTTAGGGGATGAATTTTTATACCAACTCTATATCATTTATCTTATTTTTTAATAAGTAACCTTTGTACAAAGTTTCAAGTGTAAGACTTTCCAAATGAACGATTTCCATACAACGGTTCAACCCCTGTTTCACCCCCTTAGGGGTTGAATTTCGAAAAATCCTTTCTTAGTACACGTCTACGTACCCTAAAGAATACATGTTCCAAATTTCATGGTTATATCTTCAGTGGTTTAGGCTGTGCACTGTCTGTCAATAGTTGTCTAAGTAACGCAAGTTTTATAATATGTATAGACAATATTATGGCAGGGCAGCCAAATAAATATACCACAATATTAGCTAACCAAAAAAAAACAATATTGTTATTTGTTCTTATTTCTGTTTATTATTTTGTTTAGATGTGTAAAATAAAGAGAGATACATATTTTTATGCCAAGATAAAACGCTATTATTTTCAATATGATATTGCTAAGTATTTCAAGTTAATAAAGTAAAAAAAGTTTATGCGTTATTTTATTTCATTTTCCTATCAATATATTGACGTAAATAAAAATTTATTATAAAAGCATTACATTAATTTACTTGGTAAGAAAAATAAAAAGCAAAAAGTTCTGTCAATCTCTGGATTTGAACCATGAACCTCTTGATTGCGTGTCAACCATGTTAACGTCTGAGCTAAAGTGGATTCATTTTAGTTGACGAAATTATTGTACAGTTTTCATAAAGTGCTCAAGGGGGGACTTTTTCTATGGTGCGATCTCTACCTACAGCCTAATTTATCGTATGCTGGGTCAGTAAGTAAATTCGCGGGCTCGCGTCTCGCGCCTGTGTGCGTGCGCTCACACATAGACAGCGCCCGCTACCGCTCCCAGCAGCGCGACAGAAACATTATGTCAAAAATTCAAGATTTGAAAAGTTGGTCAGCTAGGCATTCCTCTTAAGCGGCGGCGTATTTACATGTCGCCCGAAGTGACAATTAATACGTGAGTTTTAACCGTTTAGTAAAATAAAGTCGTTTACTCGTAATCAATTTGGTTCAAAAACAGATTTAGGTTCGCGTCTTCCCAGTGAACATATCAAAAGTTACGGCGCTACACTGAGAAATTTAGAATCTTTGAAACGCTGTCCTGCCCAGACTAGCAAACAGTAGGGGCTGATTTTCAGATATATGATTCTTGACTATATATTATGATTGTGGTACTAACAATAGCCGAAACATGATTGCTTATTTCTCGATAGAAAAAAAAAACAATAGTTGAATAGTTGAGTCTATATTTTCCTATTTTTACTCAACCGACTAAAACAACGCAGTGTTAAAAGACACGGTTAACTAAGTTAATATGATGGTATTTTACCTCATCTAAACTCTGTCAAGAGGAAATTTAATAAACCTGTACACAGTCAGATATTTAACGAGATTTGTCTAAAAAACCTATTCACGGAGAGTGTTGCATCCCGTTTTGTCGTGAGCGCAAAACATAAGCGTCTCTTTCAATCGATATATCGCTATAAGGGCTACAAAGCTTAATTTTTGATCGGTCTTGTAACCCGCATAGACAGTGTCTCCGTTACTATGAATCCATGCGATAAAAACATAAGTTACATGCACATAAGCCGTTAGCTACGAGTATTGACCACAGGACGGACGACTATTGTGTTTTCAAATGTTTATGACCCATTTATTTATTTATGACAGATGTGTCAAATTTAACAGTAGTCTGACAAAACTGTCACGGATCATCGTTTAACAGATTCCGATTTGAAAGCATCTGTCAGACATGTCAAATGCCAAGTTATAATAGTAGTTTATGCAACTGGTACATAATGAGGGGCATTAAAACACGAGTGTGTTTTATGAAACGAGCCGAAGGCGAGTTTCATAATTAGGTCACACGAGTGTTTTAATGCCTAATTATGTACAGTTGCATACATTACTTTATCTACACACATATTATAATTACTCTAAGATGGGTTCAGAAACCGTAGTAAATAAATACAATAATTGTGTTAATACAACCTTTTTTGCACGGTTGCGGAAATATCGAAATCAGAACTGGCAACAGATACCTGAATGTTATTTTAAAAAGTAAAGAGTCCTTATTCTGATGTGATCATGTCGTTCTAGCTCAAATTTCGTGCGATATATACTAAAAAAACATCGAGCTGACATAAATTTCGCATCGACTGAATTTGAATTTTCAGTGATACTAGAATAGGGACATGTCAACTTTGACATTTAAATTTTGACAGTTTTGTTTGACGTAATATTTTAACATCATATATGAGATTAAAATGAAATATTTTATTACTGCTGTAGCCTTAGCCACAGATAAGAAAATTGCCATAAATTCATTGAATGTTGAAATGAGAGTCATTTTCTACGGTTTCCGAACACATATTAGAGGATTTATGATATGTGTGTAGATAAAATATGTTTTCGGGGTAATATAAAGTCATTTTGTTACGCAAATATATTTCTCATATAATTTTGATATCTATGTAAATTACTAAATTAGGTCAACGCCCCAATGCTGACATCTTAATGTTGGCACCAATTAATCACCTCTCTCATTATGATATTGGCCTAGTGTCATGTACTCGTATTAGGTCAGGTCAACCACAGTGACGTTCACCCTATCCCTTTTTAGCACAAAAATGTATTAAACTCAGTCTTGAAAGCAGCATTGCGTATTATCTTCGCGCCCTTCGTCGTGTTTACAGTACTACAGTAGGTCGACACTGACCAGCACACACCATGAATGACTAGATATCGCAACGTCGGCCTACAGTACCCGCTACTGTTTTGTAAAACTAAAAAAAACTAAGCGGATATTATCCTGCTTAATTTTGTTGCCTGTTTATATAAATACTTGTAATAAAGGCATATTTATAACAAAATACATAACAGAGTTTATTTCAGCACAAGATAAAATATTAGAATACAAACATTGACATACGTGTCAATCATAACAGTTTTACATTGGAGCCGGCCAGGATTACAGTAAGGTTTGTCACCTATTAATTTAAACCTCCAACTTCCAGCATCATCATCATCCTCCTAGCGTTATCCCAGTACAGTTGCATCCTGAAGGATGCCTGGGGTCCGCTACCTAATCCCAAGATTTGGCGTAGGCACTAGTTTTTACGAAAGCGACTGCCATCTGACCTTCCAACCCCAAGGGGAAACTAGACCTTATTGGGATTAGGCTTTGTCAAGTGAGTGGGCAACTTGACTGTTAGAAGTTCTCAAACCGCCCGAAGGCCTCCAACTCGGCTTAACGACTGCTGCCATAGACAGCAACCGGGATCAACGGCTTAACGTGCCTTCCAAAGCACGGGAGCGCTCAGTTAGTAACCACTCAAAGCGGTCACCCATCCAAGTCCTGACCGCTGCCCACGTTGCTTAACCTTAGCAAGCGCAAGCGGTTCGCACGCGCCGCTGGGCCACGAGCGCTCCTCCAACTTCCAGCATATCTTGAACAAATGACTGGTGCTTGTAAGGCGGCAGTGCCTTCGTGAGCACATCAGCAGTCATCTGCTCGGTAGGCAAATATGACAACGCAATGACATCATTATCAACAGCCTCTCGAATATAGTGATGTCTAAATGTCTACGTGCTTAGACCGTTTATGAAACACCGGATTGGTGGCAAGCGTCGCCGCAGACTGGTTATCACTATACAGAGTTACAGTATTACTCTCACCTGTCAATTCAGCAAGAATCGCACGGACGTATACCGCCTCCTTATGTTTAGGTAATTTAAACCACATATTTATAATAAAATACATAACTGAGTTTATTTCAGCACAAGATAAAATATTAGAATACAAACATTGACATACGTGTCAACCATAACAGTTTTACATTGTAGCCGGCCAGGATTACAGTAAGGTTTGTCACCTATTAATTTAAACCTCCAACAATTTAAATGATTACACTCTTATCAGAGTGGTGGACGCAGCGCTGACGCAGCGTTGTTCGGTGGATCGTAAGCTTTCGAGGACAGCTCTCTAGCGTTAAGCTTCTATTTATGCCGATAAGAGGCATTCCAATGTACTCACATTGGACCATAGTGCGCTCAGTAGCTTTTTTAACCCAATCACTGCATAGGGCGCTGCGTAACGTCTCAGCTGGCGAACCCGCTGGCTATCGCTATAGGTGGGTACATTCAAGATTTAAGTCTGGTTGCGAATGTGTTAATCAGGTCATTCCAGCGAGTTGGTGATGGGACGCTTCCTCTCTTCCCATTCCCAAAGTCTCTTTCCAAAGTTAACTCTCAAAAATACACGTCAATGTAAATGAGCGACCCACGTTATCTGCCTAACGACTGTCATCGAAGCGAGTCCCGCTTATGGATGCGGCCATCTTGTTTCGAGTCCGAGCGTCGTAACGCATAATGTCGTCCTAATGGTCCGGTGCTAAGACAATTTTTATTTATGTATCCGTATGACACAAATTAAATGTGTAATGGATGAAGTTAAACGAATTAAGGCGATATATCGATTGAAAGAGACGCCCTTATGTTTTTCGCCCACGACAAAACGGGATGCAACACTCCGAGAATGTCGTTTTTAGACTAATCTCGATAAATATCTGACTGTGTGCAGGTTTATTAAATTTCCTCTGGTCAGAGTTTAGATGAGGTAAAATACCATCATATTAACTTAATCGTGTCTTTTAATAATGCGTTGTTTTAGTAGGCTGAGTAGAAAAAGGAAAATATAGACTCATCTTCAAATTTTTTTATCGAGAAAATTTTAAGCAATCATGTTCCGGCTATTGACTGTACCACAATCATATAGTCAAGAATCATATATCTGAAAATCAGCCCCTACTGTTTGCTAGTCTGGGCAGAACCGTTTCAAAGTTTCAAAATTTCTCGTTGTAGCGCCTTGGGTAAATAAAAGCAAACGTTACTTAGTGTAAATTCAAAATGATCAAAATTACATCGTCGGAAGTTGGATAACGACCAGCTTTTTTGTGCCGGTTTGCGTCCACTTCGATGATTTCATGAATGAAATTTAAACACGTGGAAAGTGGGAATTGACAATATTTCAAAATTTATAATGATGCCTAAATCGAAAACCATTTCGGTAAATATGCTACCTGAACGTAATAAAATAGTTTTTAGATTTTTTCTTCGCTAGATTTGAAGAAAATCGCCAAAATGTATAAAACGGAAGCGTGACGTCAGTCCTACAACTGTTAAGGAGCAATGCTGTCAAACATAGGAAATTACGTCATAATTCACTTACGATTTGTTACTTTTAGATTACATATTTTTGAATGAAAATTAGGATTTCGGGAGAAAAAAACACGTGGGCCTTAAAATTTCATTTTCTATCGATCTAGGACATAGAAAGGCCAACTTGAAAATTTGAAATGTTGTCAATTCCCGCACTCCCGAGTGACTCGCATCGCTTGACTGACTACTCTTAACAGCCTCGGTGTCACTGTAAACACCAATTTGTACGTTCCGATTCCGTAACGCGCGTATAAACGTCCGCATAATGGGACATTGGGCTGCTTTAGAGCCCGACGACGTATAAAGACGTCGGTTGGCGGGACACGTTAATTGGCACGCCCCTTTAGTTGATGCGGAAATTTTAAAAAGTAGTTTGTTTCGTAACACTCTTTCGTCGTAAAGTCATTGACACATCTCTCTGCTTTCATTGCCCACATACTGCTCTACTAGCGCAATTTAAAGCTTTGCGTAGGCACTAGTTTAGTAAGGAGTCGAGTGCCATCTGACCTTCCAACCCAAAGCGAAACTATCTAGATCTCATTTTTAAAATGTACTAATATATTAATACGTAAATCAGATTTTTTCTGTGTAATTTTCTTCTTTTTCTTCCTAAAGCCAACTTAATTTTGCATTTGGTTCAGAACCCTAAAAGTCCGACACGCATTTAGCCGACTTTTAAGGTTCCGTACCCAAAAGGTAAAACGGAACCCTATTACTAAGACTCCGCTGTCTGTCCGTCATTTGGTCCGTCTGTCACCAGGCTGTATCCCATGAACCGTGATAGTTAGACAGTTGAAATTTTCACAGATGATGTATTTCGGTGGCCGTTATAACAACAAATACTAAAAAATAAAATAAATATTAAAGGGGACTCCCATACAACAGACATGACTTTTTAGCGTTTTTATAAATAATGGCACGGAACCCTACGTGCGCGAGTCCGACTCGCACTTGGCAGGTTTTTTTTCTGCTTTGTAACGAAAAGTGTATACGAACGGACTACCGGATGGCTTGTCCTTGTGCGCTAAATGTGTTAATGTTCAATGATGCGGTCTACGTCGTAGCAATATTTGTAGACCCTCTACGCGCTACGACTTGCTACGTCACACCAGTATTACTAAACTTCAAAGTATAAAGTGTGATCATCGTAGCGTAATCCCGGTTGTGGTCCAGGAAGCCCGGGGTCCGCTGTGACACCTAATCCCAAGATTTGGCGTAGGCACTAGTTTTACAACATCGACTGCCAGCTGACCTTTCAACCCAGAGCGAAAACTACAGAGATTTGGCTGTAGTAAGTCACTTTTGCAACATGTCAAATGTCACAAAAAGTGATGTGGCTAAAGCGTGTGGTCAGTCTAGGTATTTCCGAGTTTGGGACTTAAAAAATGCCACGAGTAAATAGACATTTTTTAGGTGAGCTCGCTTCACCGTCGGCCTCATTTTTGCCCCCTGGCTAGTTGCTGGCCAAGAGCAATCCCATTATTAATAAAAAACAGCAGTTTTTAGCTCAACTGAGCTAAACTACTTCATTCATTCATTCATTCATTCATTCATTCATTTAAAAATGGTCGATCCAGAGTGATGTTTGAAAAAATATTTCTTAATGAATTCAGTATACAGAATTCTCCTTTTTTAAATATCTATCGTTAAATTGGCGACTTCCTGACTTGGCGGGGCGGGATCGATATGTGACATTTTCTTCTTTGACGTAAATGTACTGACGTCGAAAAGATTCTCACTTGTCAGAATACTGTTAGTATTACGTTTGCGCAGTTGTAATACTTGTAATATCATGCGCAGAAGCGGAGCAGTACCGCCTTCGCATCGTCCCGCTACCGCTCATCCCGCGCCAGTCAGGAAGCGCTCATTTAAATGTAGGGGCGCAGTAAATAATGTTACCGAGTCGACTGACAACTGACACTGACATTTGACACTTTTCTCATATCGTACTGCCTCCACACCGACAAATCAGGAAGTCGCCTTTGTTTGCGACTAGGTACCACCCAGGCCACAAATATTATTGTCCACAAAATTCATGCCCTTACAAACATAGACATAGACATAGACATAGACATAGACATAATTTATTGATAATAACACATTACAAGTCAAACTTATACTAAATTGAAATCATTGATATTCCTTAATTCATTATAAATAAAATTCACATATTACAATTGCATAACCGTATTTAACATTATCATTATTTATCCTTGTATTCTACAAATTCTTTGAAGCTATAAAAACATTTCTCAATTAGCCACTTTTTTAAATTATTTTTAAATGCTGGTAGGCTCACAGCTGTTGTTATATTTCATGGTAGTTTATTGTAGATTACGGGACCCGCAACATGGACTGTCTTACCCTTAGCTCCCCGATATAATCCAAAAAAACATAAAATGCTTAACGATAAACTAATAAATCTATAGAATCGGAACGGATCTCATTATCCCCCCATTTTCGTCCGCGTATTCGCCACATAAACGCGCGTCGGCGACATTAAGGCCCGCCTCGACCGATCTGCGCCCATCGCCATGATCTGCGCCGGATTTATGTGATTCTTACAACAACTTATTGGCATGCAAACGTTACTTTGTGGATTATTATTTTAATAAGTCAATATTAATGGTAGATTGTTAACCAAGGGTTGAAAGCCACCCATTTCTGCCGAGATATTTTGGCGCTCGAGCGAAGTGAGAGCGCCAATAATTAGTTCGAGGCTGAAATGGGTGGTTTTACTCGAGTTACACTCTGCTTTTCATTTGGAATACGAGGAAAGTAATATATTTAAAAATAAATAAATATTTGTGGACACTGTTGTTACACAAATTTTATCGACCTAGTCCCATCACCACTTTCAGCACGCTACTTAGAAGAACAATGCCCTACTTTCAGAGTATGAAAAATGAAAAGATTTTTACTACTCTTGTACTTTTATCTATCGTTTGTAAAGTATTAGGTGTACTTTTATCTATCGTTTGTAAAGTATTAGGTGTACTTTTATCTATCGTTTGTAAAGTATTAGGTGTACTTTTATCTATCGTTTGTAAAGTATTAGGTGTACTTTTATCTATCGATTGTAAAGTATTAGGCGTACTTTTATCTATCGTTTGTAAAGTATTAGGTGTACTTTTATCTATCGATTGTAAAGTATTAGGCGTACTTTTATCTATCGTTTGTAAAGTATTAGGTGTACTTTTATCACACGAGCGCGGATGAGCCATGGTTGTGTGTTGAGCTATACAGGGTGTCCCTAAAACCAACGCCAAAATGAAGAAGGGTGATAGAGCAGCTCAAAAGCTTGCACCCCCATGTATGTTCTGTGATTTTTAGTAGTTTCCGAGATATTCACAGTTTTCCCAGCAATTTTGTTTTTTTTCCTTAATAACCGTGTTACGGGATAGTAGTTAATTTTAAGTGAAATGTCTTTTTTTTTCGTCAGTATCCTACATCATTGGATTCATAACGAACTACTGAAGTTTTTAAAAACATGTGCCAGTTTATTTTTCTTATGATTTTTTTGAGTAATCACCTAAAGTTTGATTTTCCATAGTAACGTTCTCCGTGTTTGGGTTTATGCGAAGTATGTAAAATCAAACTGCGTGATTGCTCAAAAGAATCATACAAATAATAAACTGGCACATGTTTTTAAAAACTTGCGTAGTTCGTTGTAAATCAAATGATGTAGGATACTGACGATTAAAAAAGAAATTTCACTTAAACTTAACGACTATCCTGTAACACGGTTATTAAGGAAAAAACCTCAAAATTGCTAGTCAAACTGTAAATATCTAGTAAACTACTAAAAATCGCAGAACATACATGGGGGTGGGGGTGGGGGTGGGTGGGGGTGATAGCTTTTGAGCTGCTCTATCACCCTTCTTCATTTTGGCGTTGGTTTTAGGGACACCCTGTATATGCACATTGTCTATGTGTGCGTCAGCGTAGGAGCTATGAGTTCACGTTGTCTGTGTGTTCGTATGTGTCACAACTACAACAATGGTCAACCCGCGCTCAAAGTAATCGTACCTTAAGGCGCTACACTGAGAAATTTGGAGACTTTGAAACGTTGTACTGCCCACACTAGCAAACAGTAGGGGCTGATTTTCAGATATATGATTCTTGACTAAATGATTGTGGTACTGACAATAGCGAAACACGATTGCTTAAATTTTTCTTGATAGAAAATAAATCCAAACTCGAGTCTATATTTTCCTTTTTTTCCTCAGCCTACTGAAACAACGCATTATTAAAAGACACGATTAAGTTAATATGATGGTATTTTACCTCATCTAGGTACTGACAAGAGGAAATTTAATAAACCTGCACACAGTCAGATATTTAACGAGATTTGTCTAAAAAGCCATTCTCGGAGAGGGTTGCATCCCGTTTTGTCGTGCGCGAAAAACAAAGGGTGTCTCTTTCAATCGATATATCGCCTTAAATAAATTATGAATACGGTAGTAAAAGCTTATCTTTTTTTAATATCTCGTCGGTGACAAACAAGCGTACGGCCCGCCTGATGGTGAGCATTCACTGCAGCCTTTGGCCACTTGCAACTCGGGCGTCACATGCGCGTTGCCGACCCATTAAAGATCTTGTCTAGGCGAAATCGACACAATCGCATCATGTAACAGATTACAGGGGTCTAAAAACATTTCAACGACCCTCCAGTGGCCCAAGGTCGGCGGAGGGTCCTTCCTGTTATCAGGCTCCCTTGAAGGAGGGTTAAAAATTGCAGCGCATACAATTCCACACCGCGGGATAAGCGGGGGGTTAAATATCACAGATCGTAAGGAACTCTCGTCAGTCAATCGTAGTAGGTCACCAGAAGGGCTACGAGTAACAGGATCGCTTAATGATCTATCTATGTCAGTCAGCATTCGTACAAGTAAGTTCTAAGTACTTATTTTGATTTCAAATTATGGTATTCTTAAATAACCTAACCTTACGAGTATATCCTTAAATCCTCCTCCTAATCCTATAATCCAATTCTTTTATTACTTTTTTTTAATTTATTTAATACTTTAATAAATATTTGAACAACATTTCTAATATCTGCCAAACTGCATAACTAACAGTTTGTCGGCAGAAAAACAAGTTACCCTCCACCACTTAAAAATATTGAATACATCACATCTGATGGTATTTACTTGTTGTTGTTGTGCTTATATTGTACTTTATTAATATTATCAATAAAAGTATTGATAATACCAATAAAGTAATTAAAGGATACGATGATTTTAATAAAATTTTGGACAGTAACATAGCCCTTTTACGATTGTATTAGGTGTAGTAGAACACTGAGCGAAAAAAATTGCTAATTATTAGTAAGTTTTAGTGAATCCCAGGACAAGGAGATTATATACTATAAAATAAAAATAAAAATAAAAAAAATAAAAAAGCCTTTTATTTCATGTCCTGTTTGATTTTTACATGGTCAATTTATAGCTAGTTTTTATGTTGAAAGAAAATTTATATTATAGTCCAAAGTATGTCCACGTCATTTTATGCATAGTCATTATCATGAAATACTATTAGTTTATAGATCGTTAAGTAAAATTTCAATGTCAATTTAATTAAATTAATGTAATAGTGACAAGACTTGCAAGTCATTAAAGAAAAATTCGCAGACATAGGCCTCGACCTAAACTTCTCAAAATGTGAAATTTTCTTTCCAGACGGCGCCTGTCAAAAAGACATCGCTTTAGCAAATTTCCATAAAACAGCACCAAATGTCAAAGAAATTGATAGCACGTCTCTTCACCTCCTAGGGTCACCAATTTTAGAAGAATCATTTGAGAACTATATTAAACAAAAGCACGAAATTTTCAGCACATTTTCGGACCGGTTACTCAAAATTAATGGCCACATGGCTTACACTGTAATAAAATACTGTCTTTTCGTTCCAAAATTTACCTACTCACTCCGCTGCAGTCATCTTTGGAATCACCCTAACCTTTTAGAAAAACTTGATAATTTAATCAAAATTACCCTTTCATCTGTCATCAACATTAAATTTGACAGTGCTCAGTGGACCCAAGCCACTCTGCCTATCAGGCACGGAGGTATTGGGATCCGAAAAATATGTAGCATTTCTTTACCAGCTTTCCTTTCTTCCGTTAATAGTACGAAAACTTTAGTTGCTAAAATTCTAAATTTAAACAACAATGATTTCGAAATTCCTTTTTTGGCCGATGCTCTAAATCTTTGGAGATCAATTTCTAATAACGCAGACTTGCCTTCGATTCCTCATTCGCAGCGGCAGTGGGACGAGCCGCTCTGTGTGCTGGCACGGGATAATCTTATTGAAACGTCTACCAGCACCACTGAGCGCGCTCGTCTCCTTGCCTCCTGTATATGGGAGTCGGGGGCTTGGCTGCAAGCATTGCCCTCCAAAAATCTAGGGACACTCCTTACCAATGAAACTTTCCGATTCGCGGTATCGCTGCGCTTGGGAGCGACATGTGTTGCCCCACACCAGTGCCACTGTGGAGCCAGTGTTGCTAATACAGGTCTCCATGGCCTCTCCTGCAGCAGGAGTGCTGGTCGCATCGCGCGACATGCCTCAATTAATGACATCTTGCGTCGAGCCTTTGCCAGCGCCGGAACACCAGCGATCCTGGAGCCGTCTGGCCTGGCTAGAGACGATGGCAAGAGGCCAGATGGCATGACCCTGGTACCCTGGAAGTTGGGACGGCCGCTAGTCTGGGACGCCACATGTGTGGATACCCTGGCTCCGTCCCATCTTCCAGGGACCTCGGTTAAGGCTGGGGCTGCCGCCGATGCGGCTGAGCACCTCAAGCGGCGCAAATATGCCGCCATTGACGGTGGCTGCATGTTTGAGCCGTTTGGGGTGGAAACTCTAGGGCCGTGGGGACCTGCTGCTCACTGCATTTATAAAGAGGTTGCGAAGCGTCTCGTGGACGCCACGGGTGACCAGAAGGCTGGTGCGTACCTTGCTCAGCGCCTCAGCATTGCTATTCAACGCGGCAATGCGGCCAGCCTTCTGGGCACCCTACCGCCGAGCTCCGAGCTTGAGCCCATTTTTTATCTATAAATCTATTTATTTAGTTTTTAGTTTAGTTTATTTTTAGTTTAGGTTACTATACATGTTATGTAACTTTGTTGTTTATTCAGAAATAAATCTAGTTTTATGTAATAGTTGTTGCGGACAAGAACCCCTCATCAGGTGAAGGCCTGAAGGAGATTATATACTAACGGTTACAAAATACTTTAATATGTTTGTTAAGCGGATGCGTCCGCTAGCGAAAATCTCTTTTTTTTTCACTTTGATTAAAAAAAATTTGTTACAAAATAGTTTTTGATAATAGTAGTTATTTACTAATACCAAAAAATTTGACCTTGTAACTACTAAGTACTACTAAACTGTTTTTAACCGTTAGTATATAATCTCCTTGTCTTGGGATTCACTAAAACTTACTAATAATTAGTATTTTTTTCGGTCAGTGAATTTAAGCGAAAAGAAGTGAATTTAAGGCAAGAAGGAGTAGGCATTTTTTGGGTGAGCTCGCTTGACTGTCGGCCTCATCTTTGCCCCCTGGCTAGATGCTGGCCAAGAGCAATACCATTAATAATAAAAAAAGCAGTTTTTAGCTCAAAAATGGTCGATCCAGAGTGATGTTTGAAAAAATATTTCTTAATGAAAAATCCAAAACATACATTTAATTTTATGTGATTAGGATGCAATCGTCCATCTAGGGAGTAACATTGAGATTTAATGTCATGATACGTGTCCATTAAACAGAAAATCTCCTATAGATGAGCGTCTTTTAACTGATAAGGACCCATTATGCACTAATAGGGATGTTAACTCAAAATTTATTATTACTCCATACGAAAGAATACATAAAACTATTCCAAAAAGTGAAAACCCTATTCAAATATCTCAAAAAATAACGAATCTACAACCGTAAGAATGTTTTTAGTTAGAGAGAGAAAACGCTACAGGTCAGTGACGTCACTGACCTAGAGCGCCATAGTAAATGACGATCGTTCAATACAACGGGGCGTTTTGCGGAAAAGGGACAGAAAATGCCCCCTCCTAAAACTTTGAAGACTTATAATTATGTAATTATTTATTCTTTTGGATTACTTTTTTCACTATTTGATTGAGAATTTGATCCTTTTTCGAGAAAATTCGGATTCATTAATTTTCTTATTTGGTGTCAACATCCCTATTATGTATACTGCTTACAGATGGTACTTGTATCCATGTGCCAAGGTCCAGTCTCGCCATAATTAGTTCATTACACTAAATATGTCATTAATAGAACAATTAACACGGTAGTTCTACCAGAAAATAGCCGAGATAATTGTATGTACGAGTAAAACACGCACATCCAAGCATGGTTCCTGGGTTAATTAGTGAATAATTAGAGACGTTACACTGACCAGACTGCGGTGATATTCGATTTATCGTGTAAACTGACGGATACGTGTAAATGAAGTAATTTAATGGTTGGTTTGTGAAAAGTCAGTGCGATCAAGTGTTAGGTTGGCTGCCCACCCTGAAAAATTATGAGCTTTTGATCCCACCGGTGATGCTCATGGCAGTCAACGTGTTAAGGGTCCCTATTACTTAAAAGACGCTCACCTATTTAGGCATCCACCCAGAACAGTTGCATCCTGAAGGATGCCTGGGGTCCGCTACCTAATCCCAAGATTTGGCGTAGGCACTCGTTTTTACGGAAGCGACTGCCATCTGACCTTCCAACCCCGAGGGGAAACTAGACCTTATTGGGATTAGGCTTTGTGAAGTGAGTGGGCAACTTGACTGTTAGAAGTTCTCAAACCGCCCGAAGGCCTCCAACTTGGCTTAACGACTGCTGCCATAGACAGCAACCGGGATCAATCCAAAGCACGGGAGCGCTCAGTTAGTAACCACTCAAAGCGGTCACCCATCCAAGTCCTGACCGCTGCCCACGTTGCTTAACCTTAGATACCGCAAGCGGTACCCGGCGCCGCTGGGCCACGAGCGCTCCACGCTCATCTATTTAGGCAATTTCTGTTTAATTGACACGTATCTTGACATTTTATCAATGTTGCTATCTAGAACTGAAAACTCTTAGTGTATTCCAGTGGTTAACGAACATCGCTTACGATTACGGGCCGTCCGGTGCAACCCGCCCTAAGACTAATCGTGTGCCCTCCCTAATTTTAACTAACTATTAGTTAAAAATAGAAGCCGCTCGGAGTGAGAAACACGTCCATAACGATTCAACTATAATTCAAAGTCTAATCCAAACAAGATCAGCTAAAAATACATATGTAATGTTTAGTTTCGCTTTACAACTACTTAGTAACTTAATTTCTCTTGTTCCGGGTAAAAAAAGCTAAATCGACTTTTTAATTCAAGACTAAAAAAAACTAAGACAGATCTGTCACTGTGGTGATAGATAGATAAATATAAAAGAGAAATGGCTGCCTCATTTAAGGGCCTTTGCCAATGACACACGAAGGGATAAATTAGTTATTTAGTTAGATATTAAAGAAAAATGGCAGCCTCAAGGACTTTTGCCAATGACACACGAAGGGATAAATTAAGTAAAATTGAATAAAACCACTTATTAAAGAAGATAAAGATGTGACTCTCGCCAAGATGGCGGCGAAAGTCATCGTCACTGTGGTGTTTTTTACATCAAACAATGTCAAAGTCATTGACTTGTCAACCGGATATTTCATATCTAGCCAACCTTTTTATATTGTTTGATGTAAAAAAACACACCACAGTGACAGATCTGTTGTAGGTAGTTATTTTTGGTCTTGAATTAAAAATTCGAGTATAAATGGAGTAATAATTCTTATAATTTTGACATGCAAATTTATAATGCAATTTTTAATCTATCATGTAATGAAGAATCTAATCTAATCTAATGTTTTCAATCATACGAAATCAAATTAAACGCACGTATATGATCCATAGATTATTAGTAAGGCCTTCCCCATACAAACTTTGTGCATGTTTTATTCGTCGGTTTTGGCACTAACAAATATAATTTTTTTTTTGGTTGTAAATATTAGATATGCGAAGATCGTGATGTGAAAATTTTCAAATATTCCATAAAAAATCAAAATAATAATAAAAAAATAATAATAATAAAAAAATTACATCACGAAAAATAGCTATGAGAAAAATAAGCATACTGACCAAAAATCATAACTTTAATGCAAACACAAACGAAGTAAATCCTGCACAAAGTTTGTATGGAGAGAGCTTGCCCTACCCCGCCTCTTAAAGGGATAAGCTCGCCTTTATACTTCATTTATGTTTTGTACTTTTTGCCTTTGTTGTGTTTTATGTACAGTCAAATGCAAAAATATATATCAAATGAATCCTCCCATAAATATGTACCAAAACCTTAATTCACCGACATAAGAGCTATGGGACATCTTTTTGAGCAAGTTGTATGCACCCATATTTTTGCACTTGACTGTACAGTACAATATATATATCAGCAAAACTTTATACAGAATGGATTTTATTTTTGGATCAGTGAGGGTAGCTACCAAATTCTTCTGCTACGCGAAAATGGTCTTAGAAGACCTAAAAATAAAAGTTTTCATTTTCATACAAATTATATGGATTTAGTGTAGATAAATCTCTACTAAACAATGTTTGTACAAAATTGATTCGTAACTTGCGACCTTTCAGCGCCGGCCGCGCGCGTTCCATTTATAAACATTTAAAAACCAATATTCAATTCTTCTCGGCAGTCAAACTTTTCTTAACTAGGTATAACTCTACTAAACAATATTTGTACGAAATTGATTCGTAACTTGCGACCTTTCAGCGCCGGCCGCGCGCGTTCCATTTTTAAACATTTAAAAACAAATATTCAATTCTTCTCGGCAGTCAATCGAGATCGATTGAATCGGAAAACAAACCTTCCACGCGCGGGATTTACGAGCTCGGATCGTTATCGTGGTTTCTGTTACTGTCAAGGTGCGCGCACCCTGTTATTTTTAGGTACGGTCAAATATTGTGAGTAGCGCGACTAAATATGCACTCGATTTAGCAGAAATAGGTCTTAAGCGACTTCCTGACTTGGCGGGACGGGATCGATATGTGACATTTTCTTCTTTGACGTAAACTTACTGACGTCGCAAATGTTCTCACTTGACATAATACTGTCAGTATTACGTTTGCGCAGTAATGATATCATGCGCAGAAGCGGAGCAGTACCGCCTTCGCATCGTCCCGCTACCGCGCATCCTGCGCAAGTCAGGAAGCACTCATTTAAATGTAGGGGCGCAGTAAAAAATGGTACCGAGTCGACTGACAGCTGACACTGACATTTGACACTTTTCTCATATCGTACTGCCTCCGCACCGACAAAACAGGAAGTCGCCTTAGGATAAACGAACCGTCCGTAACCGTAAGCGGCGTTAAGAGGGCGTAGATGGCATTGCAAAAGTCCCGAGCTCAGCGCGTGCTTTTCGTAAATATTGATGTTTATTCTGAACGTGTACATTTATAAGGATAATCTTTTTTTATCAGGTTTGAGAACTTATCATTTTACAATTATTAAACCAAAAATCATTGTTAAAGATGGGAGGGTTTTAAAGGTCCAACCAAAAACATCGAAAAAAAGGGTCTTTGAAAAATAAAAGTATCGAGAAAATTTTTGCTAATCGTGTTTTCACTTTTAACAGACTGGAGGAAAATAGTTCAAGATTATAATATACCGAAAGGACATATATTTAATCACTATAGATGTTGAGATCTAGGTCGATAAACATTGGCAAAAGTGCATATGTGGGCTCTTAACATCTGATTGTATGGAAAGTTTCATAAGTTTGTATGGGATGACAGCTGTTGATCGCTCTGTAATCGTAAACCGGTGCAATGCAACCCGCCCTTAGATCTCGGTGCATTCCTGGGTGGGGAGTTAAGTAGCTCTAGTATAAGTTTTTTCGAAACATTAACTAATTCGAACGCGTTTGCGTTTTGTCTCAAAATGTATGAAAGTGGTATGAAAACGTGAACAACGCCTTTGGTGGTCACTTGTGGAAACTAAAACAGCGAGTATAACATTTGTTGCTAACCGATGAACGCGCGTATTTCAAACTCGGTGAGAGCGTTTTCATACATTTTGAGACAAAACGCAAACGCGTTCGAATTAGTTAATGTTTCGAAAAAACTTATACTAGAGCTAAAGGTCTCTTATCTTTTAAGTTAAGTTTTGAATCAGGGTGTAATTTGCCTAAGTGAATATATTTGCCCCAAAGGTATGATGTTGGCAATAGGTAATCCCTTTTAAACCTACATTTGGAAAATTATTTATTTTTTATTATTAAGTTAATGGATATATATAAAATTACAAATTATAAACCAACAATGAGTTATAGATTTTAAAAATATGAAAATTTTACCATTGTAAGCTAGAAGTGACAATGAAAATTAACATAGTGCTCTTGAAGTGACAATGAAAATTAAATTACAAGCTTGAATATATGTGTAACATAACAATAGTAGCTATTACACAAAAAATACGTGTACAATGAATTCATCAATGTATTTAAACCGGCACCGTTTCATGCTTGATCCTTGGCTACAGTAGAGCCAGTGAGACCAGACATATTCTATCCTTGTTTGACACGTCATTGTTAGTAATCTCCCTCCTCTTCTATATCTTGCCATTTATTATCTTGTCTCGTTGGATCTACTTTAACAAATGTATTTTCTGGGCGCCCGCTCTCTAATCGTGCGTAGGAATGATTTATCTGTGACTACCCACTCGCTTGTTTTGCATTTTAATTTGAACTCTATTCCTAAATTAATAAGGGTCACGCTTTGCCGGCAGACTTGCCAAAATCAAGTGAGCGGCGGATAAATGAGGCCGATTATAAAAACAATTTGTGTATTTTTGACGATTTAATAATTTTTCTCTTGATTTATATTAAGATAAGCGTTCCGCGTATTCGTGCGTTTTGGGTCATTGTCAGTTGAAAAAACAAAAGTTGTCCAATCGGTGTTCAATAGTTAAGGCGCTACACTCAGAAATTTGGAGACTTTGAAACGCTGTCCTGCCCAGACTAGCAAACAGTAGGGGCTGATTTTCAGATATATGATTCTTGACTATATGATTGTGGCACTGACAATAGCGAAACATGATTGCTTAAAATTTTCTCGATAGAAAATAAATCCAAAGTCGAGTCCATATTTTCCTTTTTTTCCTCAGCCTACTAAAACAACGCATTATTAAAAGACACGATTAAGTTAATATGATGGTATTTTACCTCATCTAGGTACAGACAAGAGGAAATTTAATAAACCTGCACACACAGATTTGTCTAAAAAGCCATTCTCGGACAGGGTTGCATCCCGTTTTGTCGTGAGCGAAAAACAAAGGGTGTCTCTTTCAATCGATATATATAACAGCTTACATGCACATATGGTAGTAAGTTACGCTAGACCGTGGCAACCGGGCCGGTCCGGACGCGGAACGGTCTAGCGTAACTTTCAAGGTCACGTGGTCATTTGCATTAAAATAAAACTCGCAGTACGTTTATGTTTTTCGCTCACGACAAAACGGGTTGCAAAACTTGCACTGCATCTGTGTGCAGGTTTATGAAATTTCCTCTTGACAGAATTTAGATGAGGTAAAATACCATAATATTAACTTAATCGTTTCTTTTAATAATGCGTTGTTTTAGTAGGCTGAGTAAAAAAAGGAAAATAAAGACTCTACTTTGGATTTTTTTTCTATCCAGAAAATTTTAAGCAATCATGTTTCGGCTATTGTCAGAAACACAATCATATATCTGAATCATATATCTGAAAAAAATCAGTCCCTATTGTTTCCTCGTCTGGGCAGAACAGCGTTTCAAAGTTTCTAAATTTCTCGTTGTAGCGCCTTAATCCGTGATAATGATAGGTAATCGCGTTTGCTACGGCCAAAATATCGTAAGCTCAAAAACACGAATATTTTGTATATTTGTAATATTTTGTACATGGTAAATAAATATCCCGTTATTCATCGTAATTCTAAAGTATTGATTATTTAAATAAACGTTTCTTGTAACTTTTTCATAGTAACGTAGTATTTTTTTCGCTTTTATTATGTTGTGAATTTAAGCGGTTTGTCGAATTGGGGTGTAGTTTGAAACGATATGAAAAATTCATGTAAAACTGTATGATACGTTTTTCAGTCACAGTTATAATCTCGATGCGTGTCGACGGTTTAATCATTTTCACGCCAGATACCAGCTCAACGCCGACGACGGATTAACCCGTCACGAGTTTTATCTGACGTACTGGTATGGGCCCTATTACACGCGCGATTTTTGAGCGGTTGCAAGCGAACTAACCAATGAGCGCAGTGAGCTCGTCAATACAAACCGCTCGGAAATCGCCAGTGTTATACGAGTAAGGGCGTTTTGATATCAAAATTAAATTCAGCGCATTCATTTGTTTTTTCAAAACCGCAATCGTGTTTACACACAGACTACTGCGGACGCAGTGATCAAAAATTTGTGGACTGTATACGCTTTATTTGTAAGGACATAAAGTTACCAAGTTATATTCGAAGATCTGTAACCATACCATACACTTATTTATTTATTAGACTGTACAAATGGTTGCAATCATACTTGTTTCCTCGTACGTACATACAGTCACGAAAAATATGAGGTGTTAGGAATATTAAAAAAGTTCAAAATTGTTCCTAAGGCGACTTCCTGACTTGGCGGGGCGGGATCGATATGTGACATTTTCTTCTTTGACGTAAACTTACTGACGTCGCAAAGATTCTCACTTAACATAATACTATCAGTATAACGTTTGCGCAGTAGTAATATCATGCGCAGAAGCGGAGCAGTAGGTACTGCCTTCGCATCGTCCCGCTACCGCGCATCCCGCGCCAGTCAGGAAGCACTCATTTAAATGTAGGGGCGTAGTAAAAAATGGTACCGAGTCGACTGACAGCTGACACTGACATTTGACACTTTCCTCATATCGTACTGCCTCCGCACCGACAAATCAGGAAGTCGCCTAAAAGCTGGCGAGTCGTAAGATCTGCAGTAAACAGAGCATTTATTATACCTCTACACCATTAGAGATCCGTAGTCCAATATCTTAACCGTGTAGATTCCGTCAAGAATACGTCCATAAAAGGCGTCTAAAGGGGGTCGTCGCGATTGCAAGCTAACTCTTCTCAGCTAGGCTAGGTTTAGTGAACTAACGACAAAACTCCCAGTAGCTCGATTCCATTGACACCTCAGACTCAGTTGAAGCCGTTCAACCAATCTCACTGGAACGCAAACTCTTAGAGTATTCCAGTGTTTAAAACGCCCGCGTGGTCGTGTCGGAGGTTTCCCCTGGATTTTCCCCAGGCCACTCTCCAACCGCGCACTCCTATCGCTTTACCGGCCTATAAAGGCAATGACAGGTTCAAAAAAAAGTAAAAACAAACAAAATTCTTTCGTATCTTCTGATCTCCTCTACGGGTCGCATTGCACAACGAGTGTGAGCGGGTTCGATAATTACATACATATGTTATTTTGTCAATTTTTTTATGAAATATAAAAAAATCTATCGAGGTCTACAGATCATAGATCTATGATTACGAGACGTCGGGTAAACCTCAAAGAGGTATAAAGACTTATAATAATACTTAATGTGTGAGAATCACGAAATAATAATATTGTATAAATATTTTAATAAATAATTTGTACTGCAAAACTGCGCAATATGGCATTTTTCATGCAATTTAGATTTTTTTGTAATGGTAGCGACACAACTGTCACGCACAAGCGAAAGCTGCGAACTGAAGCAAAGCTGCGTATCTCCTCATATTTACGAGTATGACAGCGCGGCACGCGCCCTTGCCATTTCCACTGGTTTTTATTATTCCGTGGTGAGAATCGTGCAAGTTTAATTCTGTGTTTAATTCTAGGTATGCCGTACATGTGTGCTTTCTTGCCATCTACTTGGTATAAAAGAAAGGCAACCAGTTTCGCACTTGGCCGCTTTTTAAAAGATAAACTACTCGGCACTAAGAACAGCTTATTGCCAAAAGTCTAAAAACTAAAGTTTCCATCCGCAGCTAACTTTTCTAAGGAAGTTTTTTTATTTTGTTTTATCCTATCATTTATTTCACTGGCACGGGTTAACAAAATAAAATACGCACGTTGATTCTGATTTGTCTTCTTTAGGTGTAGGGTCCTTGCGCCGGTTTGCGTACAACACTTTACAATCTTTACATAAAGAGCGCTCGTGGCCCAGCGGCGCCTGCGTACCGCTTGCGGTATCTATGGTTAAGCAACGTGGGCAGCGGTCAGGACTTGGATGGGTGACCGCTTTGAGTGGTTACTAACTGAACGCTCCCGTGCTTTGGAAGGCATGTTAAGCCGTTGATCCCGGTTGCTGTTTATGGCTGCAGTCGTTAAGCCAAGTTCTAACAGTCAAGTTGCCCACTCACTTGACAAAGCCTAATTAATCCCAATAAGGTCCAGTTTCCCCTCGGGGTTGGAAGGTCAGGTGGCAGTCGCTTCCGTGAAAACTAGTGCCTACGTCAAATCTTGGGATTAGGTAGCGGACCCCAGGCATCCTTCAGGATGCAACTGTACTGGGATAACGCTAGGAGGATGATGACTTTACAATCTTTACATAAAATCGCTTGAATGATTTATCATTGCATAATTATGAAATTTATCAATACTTAAATCATATTGGCTGTCTGAATAAAGAAAGAAAAATTATAAATATCTAGACTATAGAATTTAATGATTGAAAGAAATCATAACGACGACAAGATCTAAGATCGCGGAGCGACATTTTGTGAAATCAGTTACATATCTCAGAATAAATAATATAATTATAGGCCTCCTTTTTTTTATACTACGTCGGATGCAAACAAGCTGACAGCCCACCTGGGGGGCTAGCATAACATGCATCTCGTCTCTACTCGCGCGCGAGATAGGCTACCTGTCACTGTCTGATTAATGCTGTCAAAAAGTGACAGGTAGCTTATCTCGCGCGCGAATAGATACGGAATGCATGTTGTGCTAGAGGGGCTGATGGTAAGTGGTTACTGCCGCCTATAGACGCTTGCAACACCAGAGGCGTCACTCACGCGTTGCCGACCCATAAGAACCCTTTTCACGCCTTTTTTGAAGAGCCCCGTGCTGTAGCCCATTGGGAATACCTCGGCAGGAAGCTCATTCCACAACCTAAGTGATCTCGGTATAAAGCAACTGTTGAATCGTACTGTACGAGAACGCAGTGGCTGTAATGTGTGGGGATGAGTTCGCTGCCGATGGCGAGCGGTGCGATGATGAAAGGTGGCCGTGGGCATCATGTCAAACAGTTCCTCTGAGCACACCCCGTTATACAGGCGGTAGAACACGCATAAGGAGGCAAAGTCCCTCCTGAGACCAAGTGGTTCAAGGTCGCCGGTCACACTGGGATCGTCGACGATTCTCACTGCCCGTCTTTGAAGCGAGTCACAAGGGCAATAGGTGAGAGCAGTACTCCATACTACTCCTTTTATGTATTATCGCCATTTTCGATGACAGCGACCCCTTACAAATTGATATTTGCCCTATTGTGAGCTCTGATATGGCTGGCTAGGCCACCACACACAATAACGGGTACACTTTCTATGGAACTTCCATACAAAGTGTAGGTAAATACCCGATGTTTTGCTCGTCAATATATATTCACGTTTCACAAATATTCACAAAGTACTTTTAACCTCCTAAGACCCAGCTTTTTTTAAATGTCAAAGTGCTAGACGCCCTTTGTACAAATTTATGTACATAATTATTATTTGCTGTCAGTCCTGAACACACTTTTTTTGATAACTTTAAAATTTTAAAATATTTATATGTTATACTATTTTTACATGTATGTACGATGTATAAGGGTCATAAACAGATTTAGGTTCGCGTCTTTCCTGTGGACATATCAAAAGTTAACGGCTACAAAGCTTAATTTTGGATTGGTCTAGTAACCCGCATAAACGGCGTCTCCGGTTCTATAAATCCATGTAATAAAATCATAACTCACATGCTCATAAGCCGTTAACTATTGACCACAGGAGAGACGACTTTTGTTTTTGCAAGTGTTTATGACCCATAAGGAATTAAATGGTCTAAGAAAGAACACTCTTACTCTATGATCTGTCAAAATAAATCCGCGAAGATTCAAATTCAAAAGCGCCATAGTCAAATATTATGTACAAAAATATGTACTACCGGCATTTATTATTACACAGTTGCTTGGATGTTGAGGACTGAACGGTGAACTTTATTATGTACAAAATTTGGTACCGGGGGTCCTAGGAGGTTAAGGTAAAGTTTATATTTAATGTCATTTACTTAGTATAGTAACAGAGTCGGGTAAATGATTATACAATTTAATATTCTGATAAATGAAAGATTTTTTAGATTTGGCTAGGCGTACTTTCGGAAGGCAGAGTTTACGTCTATTTCTTGTAGGATATTTATGAATATCACATATTTTCTTGCTGCCATTCAAACGTTTGCGAGCATATAATAAGTTTTTATATATACAAACAAAGAATAAAATGTCATACATATACATTCTCATTCTCATTCGTAGACGGTCAGTAGCCACTAGGCTAAGTCGTTCGTCAAAGTCGAACTCAAATATCGGTGTACACACGTGTAGCCGGGTAACGTTCAAACCGAAGATGAAAGGAGCTGATACAATGGTATCAAGACTTGGCAAGCGATCTGAGGGCCGCGATCAATCGACAGCTCTGATTACCACTGTTTTAGTAAAACATTGATAAATGCATCGAGCTGTTAATAAACGAATCATTGAATTTTATTACATAGTGTCTATCTTCCACGATGACGCGCCCCTCCACAGCGAACCTCATAAACACACTCACGGAAAAATAATTGTGGTCGGTGAAATACCGTCATATTTCCTAAAATACTGCAAGGATCTTCAGTTTTTTAATCATGTCAGTAGCTTTGTTGAATCTTACATCTAAACTATGAAAGTAACAGTTAAAAAAGTAACGTCTCCAGATTTTAATAGGACTGTTGAAAAAAATCAACGTTAACGTAGCGAGATATCGCAAAAATCGTCGTTTTTGGATAGGTACTGATATTTTTCTGATAGGATCCCAGAAACAGCTAATACAGTTGGTAAATACGAAGACTAGTATATTATGTAAAAAAACTAGTGTAAAATATTTAAAAAAGCTATTGAGGCTATTTAATTAAATCTTAGGGTGACCCGAAACTTTTGAGCTCGAGTTTAGTGGTGGAGTAAAGTACTCGGCTTCGGCTCATGCCGACTCTGCGTCGATAGGTTTGGGGAGACCCTACGCCTTTTCAGGAATTATCCTGGAAGTTGGTTTTTGCCATAGCTTTACCAAAGTACCACAAATTTCTGTGACCTGTAAACACTCTTGATAAAGGTTGGAAAACTTAGTTAAATACTTAACCACCCGTATGCGGGCGTCTAAATTGTCCAATAAAAATATTACCTTGAGATTTAAAACAATTGGTTCAAATATTTGGCGCGAACACGTCTCTAATATATAGGGGTTAAAATTCGTTTGTAATGCGGCCATGTCGGTACTAATTTATTATTATTATTTATTTATTTGACACACCAACAAGAGACAAGGCTGATACATTTAAAGAAAATAAAATTAGGTGACACAAGTCCTGCCTGCATCTCAATAACAGGCGTGCAACATCATTCAATTAAAAATACCAGAGCAGTATAACAAACAATTAAATTTACAATAGAAAAGCAATTAAAACAATAACTTGATTACGTAATTTAGATTAGGTAACAATTTGGTAAGAAAATTATTAAAATACCTTATGATTTCAAAATATTACGCTTCCATTTAGAGGCACTGTCGAAATAGACATCCAGGTCGAAGGTCTTCTGGTAACAGTTGTACAGTGTCTGAAGTCTACCCATGACAGAAAACTTTCCCAATTTAGAATTTAGAGAAAATATTATATCGTAGTGATAGGTTGATAGCCTGCCAGCCACGTCACTCTTCAACACTACGGCATCCACGAGACGAACGACTCTTCTTGCTATTCTAACCTACCATGCGCTTAATTATAAAGTCACATGACCTGACATACGCGTCAGAACGATATCGGCGTTACATATTTAGCACGATTAGATTCACATTTCTGACGCGTTCTGACGTGAAGGCCATTATACTGCGTCAGACGCATTACGTCAGATATGAATCCGGCTTTAGGTATAAAAATACGAAGTCACTTACCATCAGAACATAACATATCCATCGATTGAGATATTCTAAAAGCCAAGATAACCTTTGGAAAACCCAATATGCATACAATTTTCCACCTTATTCCATTGATATAAAGTCCTAATATGTATACATATGTATGCCCTCGATTGTGCCATATGCATCACAGGTACAAGGTAGACCTTTTCCCATTGCAATAAGGTCCACAAATGGTCAGTTTAACTGTGATGCTGATGTATGCACCTACCGTAATAAGAAAACCTATTTTAATATTGTTGAGATGTTTTCCATACTTAATACTACGATACAACGGCTCTCAAACTGTACGCTTAATTATAGTTTTACGATTAATTATTCTCAGTTGAAAATACAAAAGTTGTCCATCAGTTGGTCAATAGTTAACGGCTTATGTGCATGTAAATTAATGTATTTACTAGGTCCATAGATTTATAGTAACGAAGACACAGTTTGTTCGGTTTACTAGACCAATCCAAAATTAAGCTTTGTAACCCTGATCTTTTGATATGTGATACGCGCACCTTAATCTAGCTATGACCCATTTTCAATCAATCAACCAAGTCATTATTTATTCGTATTTTAATTTGTTATTTGATAAATTAGATACGATGATTATATTAAAGTTTTTGCATAAGTAAAAAAAAAAAAAAAACAATTTACAATAAAGATCAAATAATACAAAAAAAAAAGTACAGACTTGTTATGAACATTTATAAGACTGGAGTGTTAACTCACCCGACCCCATGCGTTTATATGTAGTAAATATGTAGAGGAAAATGTGTAGCGCTTGAAAAGCCTGACTGCGAAAGTGTTAAAATTTGCTTTCATGGAGCGCATTTTCAGGAGCGTTGGGAACTTGTGATGCTTTATCTTTCTCTCTCTATCGTTATGTCATATGTCCGTACGATGTGTTAAGAACAAGAATTCTTAAACAAACCAGTCATGGACCCATTTTATAATTGTAAAAAGCCAACAGATCTGTTCGGAAGTTCTAAAACCGAATTTTAGGTATATAATATTAATGCACGTTGATATGTAGGCTTCCCATGTTTCCATGGCCCACCGTTCAAGAAACCCTAGTTTTTTTTTCTCCATGCAAGCCGCGTACAGTTTGAGAGCCGGCCGGAGCGCTATTGCTGCGTACGCCCCGAAATAGCCCGTAACTGGGTTAATTCATTGTACCGTTTTTTTTCACATCTACCAAACATTAGCCGCTAGTGCGGCCCTGGCTTTCTTTACTGCCTAATTGCGAAACGTTGCGACCGGCGTACATGTCGCCATTAATGTTTGGGGACATTAATAATCGTCGTGATCCGATTTATGTCTTCAAACATGCAAGTATCGCATGCAGGTTTCATTACATCTGTAAATCGCATAATATATAAGAGCATACTGTGAGCAGGTAAAACTCATTCTAGAAAAATGGCGAAACTCACCATGTTTCCCTTCACCTACCGATAAGCTTAGTTTCAATACAACCCATCCTCGAGTGCACTTGTGACCTTACACCTTACCTTTTATTTATTTATTTCGAACCGTGAGATCTTCGAGAAGACGGTTGCCAGTTTTTTTTTGCACTCTTAGAACCACCCTGGGGTCACGTGTAGGGTAGCGGTGGGTACTTTCCCTACGGACGTGGTGCAACTTCGACCCCCACCTTACCTTTGTTTTAATACAACGACGGTGGCAAATAAGCGTACGGCCCACCTGATGGTAAGTGGCCACCGCAGCATATAGATGTAATTACAATTTGAGGATTCACTGTGTTGACAGCAGACGGGACAAATTTAGGTGCGTCGCTCTCAACAGTGCATCCTCGGGAGCTCTGGCAACCTTGCTCACCTCCAGGAACAAAACACTAGGTTATAGTACCTGTTTAGTAAATAATATTATTTAATTATGGCTGTGGTCTTTTGCAAGACGGAGAGGTACTACCCCAGTTGGGCTGCTCCAAATGCGAGCAAGAAAAAAAATGAAAATGAAAAATGTTTTATTGGTATAAACATAGGTTTTACATAAACTACGAGGTCGGGGTCTCCTTTTAAGTACTAACTTGTGCCAGGAGAATCCGCTCTTCCATTGACAAGAGGGAAGACTTTTCGCTGTGCCCTACAATCTATGGCTGTGGTCTTCTGCAAAGCGGGGGTACTTCCCGAATTCGAGCAAGGTGACATTCTGCTGTGCCCTATCTCTCGTTATGACCTACAAAAACAAATAGCTGTTATCATACTTAGCAACGGTCTTCTTGGTGGAGGTACTTCCTTATTTGGGTTGCTATAAATATGAGTAAAGACATTCTGCGGCGCACTGCCTCTCTAAAAATAAATTTGTATTGTCGACCTGATTTGGATTCCATGTAACATATACAGAATAAGAAGTAATTCTTGTTCGACACGATATTATGTCCGATAATATAAACAATCCGGCAATGAAACACGTCATTAGGTTCTTGTTAAATCTTTAAAGAGCTGGATATGAAAGGTTGGGTGACTCAATGTAAACAAACGTTCTTTAAAGAGCGAACGGCGATACTTTTCTCAACCTGAATCGAAGTCGACAACTTTGATTGAGTGTCAGAATTAGTTCGAGGGACGTTTTGAGAAGATTGAACATATGTTTGAGGGTCATTGCCAGATTAAGGTGCGCGTCTTTTCGGTGGACATTGGACATATCAAAAGTTAAGGGGCTACAAGACTTAATTATGGATTGGATTAGTCTAGTATACCTCATAAACTGTGTCTCCGTTAAATACTTTAAATCCATTCAGAGTCATATTTGGAACAACCTCATTGGGAGAGTCTCTCGCGTCGCACGACTCGCGACATTCAGCATGGCGGTCCCAGGATCGAAGCCTTCAAGTCAGGCTCGGACCACAGGGTTTTTCAAAAATGTATGTATCATTTGATATCTGAACAGTGGCTTTTAGGTGAAGGAAACCATCGCGAGGACACGGGTCTAACCCTAACAAGATCTAGTTTTCCACTTTGGGATGGAAAGTCAGATGGCAGTTACTTTTTCACCTAGTTCCTACGCCATCTTGGGATTTGGTGTCAAAATTTGGAATCAAACTGGTCTTTAGACTACCACCGGGAGTAGGAGTAGGAGGAGGATGAATTCTGTTTTGTTAGAATGTGAATCACCACCATGCATGCAAAGAATCAAGTTCCGGTAAGAGGAAATGAGTCAAAATCGATTTGGTTTTGAATCACGAGTACCTAATGATGAGTTTCCTTTACAACAGAACGTAAGAACACCCTAAATAAGTACAGGAAGAAATAGTAAATGTGTAACCCTAGAAAATGTGTGTGTATATTACATAAGACGTGTCAATACGAAGCTGGTGGTCTCGAGTTCGATTCCCGGTCAGGGCAGCTTTTATTAGTTTGGGACTAGGTCGAATTGCGTGTAGTTTTGAGAGTGTATACCTACCCTGTATACATTTTATTTAATTGAGGTGTGGTGTTGTTGCGGCTACAATGGTTCGCGAGTTGGAGCCACTTCCGCACTCAGCTGTTCCAAATAATGAGCGAAATAACATCATGTTTGTGAACCTGACTGTTAAACATCGATAAATAATGTGTGAAAAAAATGGGAACAACGAAATTCTTTTGAACTCTTTGTCAAATAAATACTTTTGGTTTATGACTCGCGCTTGAAATGAAGGCCATGCGTTCCCTCGTGTAGCTAATATTAAAAATACATATGGGTATAATTTTCACCTTTTCTTACTCATTCAATCTCAAATCATTTAAGTCTTTATGTGCAAGCTCACGCCTTTGATTTGTAAAGACACAGCATGAAATTTAATTTTATAGCCACTGCTATGCTATTGCAGCCGGTTTCATACAGTCACCGTCTTGTGTCATAAAGATGTATACATTCAAGCTTTGCATTGTTTGTAAATGAGGTTGGAAAGTGTACATTAAAACGAATCTTACGGCGCCCACGGTAAGAAAGGGAAAGGTTGTGACAATTGTGACTGTGGTCTAGGAATCGTTTAGACCTCTGCCTGAAGAGCCAGAGTGACCCAAGAATGAATGCGATTATGAGTCGTCTTTCCAAGCAGTAAGCGTCATAATAGCTTAGCTTGTCCGAATGCACATAGTTCAGTCTCGTTTTAAGCCCACAAAAATATCACTTTGAGTCATGATGAGACTACTAGCGGTATCATCAGCATTTCCGACCGGAAACGCTTGTCCAGTTAGTATCATGTTTGACAGAGGAAGTATATTTATTTTTAAATGCATTGAAAGAAAAATAGGCCGACTGTTTTGTTACTAGACGAGGAGGTACAACAAACAAACCACCTTTATAGAAACTTTTCATTTCTAAATGACTGAAAAAAGAAGGTCTGGGGATGAAATGGGAAGACGTAACCCAAATTGTCCAGGGTCAAAGCAAATGGAGAGAGTTGATTCGAGCCCTACACCCCAGTAGAGAGGGTAATGGGATTTTAGAAGAGCAATGTACTCTTATTAGGATAATCATCATCATCAACATCATCATCAGCCTATCTACGTCCCACTGCTGGGCACAGGCCTCCTCTCATAGGATAATGTACATGGTTAAATATATACAGGAATTGGGGTACCTTCCATACAACAATAGATAGGAGACACAGGAGGAAACGACAATAGAGAGATCTCTCAGGGACCGAAATCTAATGAGAGATAGTTGGAAGTTGTATTTATGAGATTGACTTTAGAAACTTCGATAGCGCGTTGCAGAACATGTCAGATTTTACAGTTGCCAGGAGCGACGCCCGTATCAAGAGGAGAGGTCTCTTACTTTCTAAGGCCTCGGTCGTTCTGACACCGCCGCCGGCGACGTCCAGCGTCTGGCGGCAGACGCAGGACGCCGCGGACAGCGGCTGTGTGGTCGTTCTGGAACGTAACCGCGGCGGCCAAAACGGCGGCAGATTCCGAGGTTTTGTGTACGCGAAATGGAAAAAACACTAGCATATTTATTGCTTCAGGAAGAAGAGGATGAGGATTTATTAATAATGTAGAATCCAAAAAAATTTTTACTAATACTTTCCCACAGTTTATGTTTAAAAATGCTGTTTTTAAAGTTTTTGTCTTGTACATCGTACAAAATACTCTTGTTCTTGTACTTTACTAACTCAATCAAAAATCGTCTTTCTCTTTGGTAAAATCCATACTGAACGCTAGCGTCCACCCGCCGCAATGCTTCAAAATGACTAAAGACGCCGCGTGCAGCGTCCGGCAGTCGCGGGCGGCGGAGGGAAGTCGCACGCGGCGGGCGAGAACGACCGCTCCCATACATTGTCGAACATACCATACAGACGCCGCCTGCGACGCGCCGCTGCCTGTCGCGGCAGACGGGTCAGAACGACCAAGGCCTAACTTAGGACTTGTCCGGGGATCTCTTTGAATATCAACATAACAAAAGGTCCCATCAGCAAAACCCCTCTGGATTCGCAGAGTCCATAGGCCACAGTATTTAACACTTTATTGCCGCCGCCATTGTTTGTATTCCCAGTTACTTATATTACTTTAGTATATATATTGTAGTCTTTGACTTATATGAAGTTGTATACAATATCTTGCGCATGAGATGCGTTTGATCGTAAGTTGTTTATGTTGATTCCGACTCCATTGCTCCCACTTATTTCGATTTTACAAAGATTTAGTAAGCATTTGGAATTTTACCATTGGGTATATATTGACTACTAAGGCGACTTCCTGACTTGGCGGGGCGGGATCGGTATGTGACATTTTCTTCTTTGACGTAAACTTACTGACGCCGTAAAGATTCCCACTTGACGGAATACTGTCAGTATTAAATTTGCGCTCTAGTAATATTATGCGCAGAAGCGGACCAGTACTGCCTTCGCATCGTCCCGCTTCCGCGCATCCCGCGCCAGTCAGGAAGCACTCATTTAAATGTAGGGGCGCAGTAAAAAGTAGTACGGAGTTGACTGACAGTTGACACTGACATTTGATAGTTTTCTCATATCGTACCGCCTCCGTACCGACAAATCAGGAAGTCGCCTAAGGCAACAACGTAATACATAAATTACTTACTAAGGCGACTTCCTGATTTGTCGGTGCGGAGGCAGTACGATATGAGAAAAGTGTCAAATGTCAGTGTCAGCTGTCAGTCGACTCTATACCATTTTTTACTGCGCCCCTATATTTAAATTAGTGCTTCCTGACTGGCGCGGAATGCGCGGTAGCGGGACGATCCGAAGGCGGTACTGCTCCGCTTGTGCGCATGATATTACTACTGCGCAAAAGTAATACCGACAGTGTTCCGTCAAGTAAGAATCTTTGCGACGTCAGTAAATTTACGTCAAAGAAAAAAATGTCACATATCGATCCCGCCCCGCCAAGTCATGAAGTCGCCTAAGGGCGGTAAAACAAATAATGTCTCAAGTCGCAAGTATTTGACGAATACCTGATCTGAGGCTTTCTTTATTACCGCCCGTGGTAAATACAAAATTGTATGGCCAGGAAGTGGGCCTGCTTCAGGTGGGCAAATGCCCCTGTTGAGGGGCGAGGGTTGAATGAGGGGTGAGGTGAGGTGATACACACGTTGTGAATATAGAGGCGGGAGTGGTGAGGCGAGGCGAGGCAGCTTGTGAACGGCCCGCTCTTAGCAGCATTTTGATCTGAACGAGGCACTTTGAAAGGATTAAGGTACGAGGGCCGAACCGAATTGTATTGGAGTTTGACAGTGGAAATTATTCCGATTTAATATTAATATTACTTAGACTGTTCTTTCAAGCGGTTTCCAAGGATTGCTGCGTAAAACTATTTCATGTTCGCTATATTCCAAATAAGAAAGTTCAAGAAATTCCTTTTCTAATTAACTCTTTTCTATTAGGTACTTTTCTATTAGGAACTGCTATCAATTAACGCTGTTTGACCATAGAAAATGCGTGAAGTCATAACTTGTTGCAATTTCACTACACATTTCATATACCTAAACATAAGGCTTTTGACGTTTAATATCATCAGCCAAAATCCCTTTTTTATACCACGGCGGTGGCAAACAAGCGTACGGCCCGCCTGATGATAAGCGAACACAGCAGCCTATGGACGCGTGTAATTCTAGGTGTGTCACATGCTCATTGCCGACCCTTTTAAAATACGAGTGTGTTCTCAGCATTATTATTGTCGATAATAAGGAGATGTGTACCACTTCACGGTCAACCAATTTGATTTCTGGGCCGCTTCGTACCTTGTCACAGTGACAATATGAGATCTCAGCGGATTCCATATTGATTTGTCACTGTGACAAGTGGCCCATCAGAAACCTGTTGACCGTAACATGGCGCTCGAACAAGAAATTTAGAAACTTTGAAACGCTGTCCTGCCCAGACTAGCAAACAGTAGGGGCTGATTTTCAGATATGTGATTCTTGACTATATGATTGTGTTTCTGACAATAGCCGAAACATTATTGCTTAAAATTTTCTCGATAGAAAAAAATTGAGTCTATTTTTTCCTTTTTTTACTCAGCCTACTAAGTCAACGCATTATAAAAAGACACGATTAAGTTTATATGATGGTATTTTACCTCGTCTAAACTCTGTCAAGAGGAAATAAACCACTGTCAGATATTTAACGAGATTTGTCTAAAAAAGCCATTCTCGAAGAGTGTTGCATCCCGTTTTGTCGTGAGCGAAAAACATAAGGGCGTCTCTTTCAATCGATCGCCTTAACACATTACAGGTATTCAGTAATATGTACATCAGCGTCAGCGATCCTACTTTTTATTACCGATAGAGCTGAGCGTTTTTTTCAATAAGCGTTTCGTAAAACGCTTTCGCTAACAGTAACGGAATAACAGTTTCTTATGAGAACAAAAAACAGTTTTTATAAAACCGACCACCAAAGCTGCAATGCAACGCAACAATGAAACTACACTACATGAAAATAGAAACGAAACTCATAACTGACATAACTCAAACTATAACCTATAACTGTTTCATTGATGTAGCGATCGAAACGACTAAACGAAACAAAACTTAGCTTTGTTCGGGTGGGCGCGCTTGTGCCAAAAAAGTTTTGTATTGATGATTGACAAAAATGCGCTCTATTCGCAAGATATTAAGGCTAGTTTTGAAAATTCATTCATAAATTTATATTTCTTTCGTTCGTTTCGTTTTGTCGGGCGCCGCAGTGAAAAAAACTAGTTACTTTTGAAACTGTTTCGTGAAACTGTTTCCAGATAATGAAAAGCTGTTACGTTTCGTTACACTTAAAAGTCGCAACGACCCAGCTCTAATTACCAAACAACTCTAAATAAACATGCAGTTACCTGGTTCTGAACCATCTGCCGCGTCTGGATTTAGTATCATTCATTATTAGATACAAATACTCCCGTCAGAGTAGTTCGATATAGAACTCTGCTTCAGGAGTCAACGACTCCAAATGGTATTTATTTGTAAAAAGGTATGGCAACATTGGCATGTTTATTGCCGGTTAAAAATATCGCGTGGCTTCACCCCGCCGGGGTTGCCATAATTTAAAATAAAGTGATAGTAGATTTTTGAACATGAATACAAAATGTTTAACTGGTTGTTTTGTACGCTGGCGGTTTGTTTCAGTTTTGCTTTGATGTTTAATAAATTGTGAAGGAAATTGGTTGCGACTAACATTTGTTTGACCAATTAAATATGTATATATACATATGATTTATGACAGATTGAGATTTCGTTAGTTATAAGCTTGTATTTTGTGTTGGGGGAGTATATTGTAGTAATAGTTTCTTTTGAATGGCTATTAAGCTACCTAATTTTGACGTATTACTTCTATTATACGTCAACATTAATATAACTATTAATATAATATTAATAAATAAAATAAATGAAATAAATGAACTTTATTCTGTAAGTAGGCCGCAATGGCACTTTTACAAGTCAAACCCTACTAGCGTTTCACAGAGGCCACTGCCGAGAAGAAACGCCGAAAGAAACTCGACAGTCAGCCATTTTCTCACAAAAATATGCTTATTACAATGATAATACTTAACCTACTTAAGATCAAGAAATCTAAGACACATAGAATTATTAATAGTGAATATTTAAGATGACTTGAATATATCATCATTTGTAGTACCCAAACACACGCCGTGTTGAGCGTTGCTAATAACGCTGGTGTATAGTGCGCGCCATCCACGACGACGCGCCCCTCCACAGCGCATCTCATAGTAATCTATGCGCGGAACGAGCGGTGGAGGGGCGCGTGGTCGTGGATGGCGCGCACTATAGAGAACTTTTATCTCACGAGCGCGGGTGAGCCATGGTTGTGTGTTGAGCTATACATGCACTTTGTCTATGTGTGCGTCAGCTTAGGAGCTATGAGTTCACGTTGTCTATGTGTTCGTATGTCATAACTACAACCATGGCCAACCCGCGCTCGTGAGATAAAAGTACTATAGGTAGTTTTCGTTTTGTATAAAATTTGTATAAACAATTATAATCAGTCATACAATTTAGATATTTGAATGGGCTTTGTTTATAGGACTTGCGGTCTCTTTTAATGGCCGCTTTACCTTTTGAAAAGGTTCAAGACTTGACAAATAATATGGAGACAGAGGACATAGGACACTTTTTATCCCGGAAATCATCCCTTAAGGGCATGGAAGTTTGTATGAAAGAGCGATGAGTAGGTAAGCGCCTGATATAAGTACTTAAATAGGATTTACTTCAATTCTATAGCCATAAATGAGTTCCACGCGGACGAAGTCGCGGGCAATAACTAGTGTTTAATTTTTTTTATTTTATACCATTACGCATTGGACCTTCAGGATGTAAATGAACTGGGATAATGACACATGTATGACCATTTTTGAAAAGAATACTATAGAAATACTTAATATATGTTAGTTTACCGGCAATGCGAAGCACTAAGCTGGGCTTTAACACGCCGTGGTACATTGTAATATTCCCGCACTAGAGCTTAAAAATTATGTTTTTCACTAAGCCCTTTCTTAACAAGTCAATATAAGTTACACTTTAAAGTATTCCTGTTTGCGCTAGTGGTGGCCGCGTTGATCAAATTATTTTTCATTCCTCATACTCTGAAAGTGTGTCATATTTGACCTAAGGAGCGGGTTGAAAGAGGGCCATTGCGCCCCACGGGCTAACATGTATACATACTTTTGATTCCAAAACATTTTAAATTAACCAATCCAAATGCTTCACCACATTGAATCCACCAATCACAAAACACGTCGACAGCCAAATCAGCCAATGCCAACCAGGAAAAAAGGAAAAAAAATTGGCTAAAAATCATCATTATACTCGATTTCGACTAATTCGGGGATGACGATTTCAAATTTTAAGTTAATTTTGAATTTTAATTAAAAATAAATGTTTGCTAAAAATCGTCATTATACTCGATTTCGACTAATTCTGGGGTAAGGATTTCAAATTTAATGTTTATTTTGAAATTTAAAGTAAAAAAATTTTTTTTGCGTAAAATCGTCATTATACTCGTATTCGATTAATTCAGGGGTAAGGATTTCAAATCTGACATTTATGTTGAATTTTATGCCAAAAAAATTTTCTGTGATAAATCGTCATTATACTCGATTTCGACTAATTCAGGGATAAGGATTTCAAATTTGACATTAATTTTGAATTTTAAGACAAAAGTTTTTTTTTTGGGAAAAATCATCATTATACTCGATTTCGACTGGAAAATAGTAGAGTTTATGTACCCAAATTGAGACCGTCCATAACAAAAGGGCCCTTATGGCACTTTCTAGTTTCGTAGATATCAGCGTTTTAGTAAAATACGGTAAAAATCACATATTTTTTGTTTTTTGCATATTGATAAAGTATAAGACTAGATGTGTATTTCTAGCTTGGTTTCACACGTATAAGTTAAGTATTTCTACCTTAAAATTAGTTGTAAAGTTTAGTAAAAAAGGGCCCTTATGGCAGAGGTCAGATAATAATGATATAAAATAGGTTAATAACTTATTCTAATTACTTCTTATCATTTTCTGTATTATTTACTTGTCTTTTCTGTTTACTGGATTAGGTGGTACAAGTTACAAATACCTATTTCTAGTCTGCAAAAATTTTTGTTTCTTATTAGTTATTACATTTCCTACTGAATTGTATTTTTAGAGTTCCGTAGCCAAATATGGTGAAAACGGAACCCTTATAGTTTGATCATGTCTGCCCGTCACCAGCATTAATATCTGCCAAAACAATGGTGGCATTTTTAAATATCCGACACAGCTCCATTTGTAGGGCCGTAAGGACGGGTCAGATATTTATGCCGCCTTTGTTATAGCAGATATTGATGCTGGTGACTGTACATTAATAAATACTTACGATGATTTTTGGTTTGATAAAAATACGGCTACTGGTTTTTGAGTAATTGCTGAAAAACTGTTTTGCCCAAACAAAAGGGCGTAAGTGCAGTAAGTTTACTATGAAGATACGACCTTTTTCGATTCGACGTATCAGATAGTGGGTTAAAATATGAATTAGTAGGTGTCGGTACGGAACTCTTTATTGTGCGTGGTCCGACACGTACTTGGTCGGTTTTTTTATTAATAGAGTTAAAAAATAATTATTACTATGCGAAATTGCTTTTTCGTATAAATTAAAAATGACGCAAAATTCAAAAAACTTGTTATGAAAAGATTTATTCAGAATTACGTTCTAATACAAGATTGCTACTTAGATAATGTAAATATTATTATTTACTTACATTTTTGGTTACATTCGTCCATAAGGGCCCTTTTCTCAAATGTATGGAAGTAAACCTTGATTTTCATGTAACTTTAATCGGTCATAAAACTGGAACTAATTGACATAAAAAAAAATTAACACCTGTGTAATGCTTGTCTAGACTTATTACAGGTAAGTATGGTGTACTACACGGAAATTGTTAAATTAATTCGTGACGAGATAGAAAAAATACATTTTTCTATATTTATTAAAAAAAAATATATCACGTTAGTTTTTCGTTTTTATTTTCCATTCGAGGTGTAAAGAAAACTATTTTCTAGCATACACTATGACAAAGATCACAAAAAACGAAATAATAATTCACATATTACAAATTTCCTTATTTTTTTACGATCGGCGCCTTGCACTGATCAAAGGCCATTTTTTCTCAACGGGGTAGTGGAATTGAAAAATCTTTGATTGTTTCCTATAGAAGAGAACCTCAGAATTCAGAATCTACCATCATCTATGTAACTTCCCACGGGAACATACTTTAAATGAGTTTTAAACTTCTCTTAGTTATTTCTCTAAAGTGCATTTTTGGGTTGCGTAACTTTGATGATTTTTAAAAAAAAAAGTATGGCACCTAGGGTCATGGTTTTGTTTTTGGTAGCTTATGTATTGTAGATTATAGATCCGTGCGTAACTCAATACCGACCATAAGGGCCTCTGTGTGATGGACGGTCACAATTATAATATATTTTTCTCATGAACTATAGAAAATGATAAAACCCAAAGTTATAGATAAATTCATGCAAAACATAATTCTCATACAAAGTTTTTGTGTAGCACGAAGCATTTTTGAGTTCTACAAAAAAAATTATAATATGTTGACGAAGTAAAGAAACCGGGTTATCGCTTCTCCTCTTCTACCTTTACGCAGCAGTTACAGCTACACAAAACGTATTCGAAATGGTTTCCGGTATCGGTATCCGTTCCGGCGACCGGTTTCCGCCCGTCTCTAGCTCGCTCGTGTAACTCGCGAAACCTTAGCGATGCGTCTTCATCGATTTACATGACAAAAGTGAATGTCATTGTTCGGTATTACGGGTTCGTGCGCTGCGGATATCGATAGCGGGTTATGCTTTGGGGTAAGGTGCAGGCGTTGATCTTGATTTAAGTCGATTTGTATGGGTATTGATATGTAGATACTAGTTTTTTTTATATTTAGGTATTGATAAAATTTAGTATTTTCCCGTGCTTTGGAAGGCACGTTAAGCCGTTGATCGCGGTTGCTGTCTATGGCAGCAGTCGTTAAGCCAAGTTGGAGGCCTTCGGGCGGCTTGAGAACTTGTAACAGTCAAGTTGCCCACTCACTTGACAAAGCCCAATCCCAATAAGGTCTAGTTTCCCCTCGGGGTTGGAAGGTCAGATGGCAGTCGCTTTCGTAAAAACTAGTGCCTACGCCAAATCTTGGGATTAGGTAGCGGACCCCAGGCATCCTTCAGGATGCAACTGTACTGGGATAACGCTAGGAGGATGATGATAAAATTTAGTATTTTACAAGTCAAAATTTACAACGTCATTATCATGAGTAAGGCGACTTCCTGATTTGTCGGTGCGGAGGCGGTACGATATGAGAAAACTGTCAAATGTCAGTGTCAACTGTCAGTCAACTCAGTACTACTTTTTACTGCGCCCCTACATTTAAATGAGTGCTTCCTGACTGGCGCGGGATACGCGGAAGCGGGACGATGCGAAGGCAGTACTGGTCCACCTTCTGCGCATGATATTAGTACTGCGCAAATGTAATACTGACAGTATTCCGTTAAGTGAGAATCTTTGCGACGTCAGTAAGTTTACGTCAAAGAAGAAAATGTCACATATCGATCCCGCCCCGCCAAGTCAGGAAGTCGCCTAATAGATATTTAACATTTGACAATTAAAATTCATTCACTAACATTAATTCAAAAAACCAATCATACAAATTAGGTATTTGTGATTGGGTCATCGACACCTATCAAAAAATTCATCTACGCTAAATCGGTACGTCGCTACAACGAGAAATTCAGAAACTTTGAAACGCTGTCCTGCCCAGACTAGCAAACAGTAGGGGCTGATTTTCAGATATATGATTCTTGACTATATGATTGTGGTACTGACAATAGCCGAAACATGATTGCTTAAAATTTTCTCGATAGAAAAAAAATCCGATCGACTGCCGTCTGACCTTCCATCCTAACCTACTTGGAACTAATTACATGCAAAAAATTGATTCACCGATAAATTTTACTACTGACTGCTTTATATCCTCGTATTTTTATACATAACGTAGGTACTAATATAATTAAACCGGAATCGATTATTTTTATATTAGGCCTATAAAACATCAAAACTAGCTTAGCGCAGCGCATTTTAAACTTTGTTAACAAAGATTTAAAGCTCCAATTCAATTCAATCTCTAGAAACCGAGTATAAGGCCAATCGAATTAACACCATGTGCGTTAATTTCAGTTAATCTCAGTTTGCGTTTTGCCTTATAGGGTCTTGGACTAGAGGACGCTCACTCACACTCGTGTTATCGGAAAGAGATGGGCAATATGTAATGTACCAAAGTGAAAATTGGAAGTATACAATATAGAGAGGTTTTTACCACTATTTTTGTTGCAAATGTTTTTAGATGTGTCCGTTCAAGTATTTAGTATTTACCTACTTTTTATAACACGATGGAATTTTGCTACATGCCGAGCGTAGAGCGGATTCAGAAAAAGAAATGTATAGCCCTTAAGGTAAGACGCGGGCTTAAATGTGTAATTGTGTATGACCTAACCATCATACATATTAAGACATTTATTTGACACGTAATTTAGAAGTCGTAGTAGGTATATATAGTACTTTTATCTCACGAGCGCGGGTTGGACATAGCACAGTTATAGTTGTGACACATAACGAATACATAGACAACGTGAACTCCTAGCAGTCCTAGCTCCTACGCTGACGCACACATAAACAATGTGCATGTATAGCTCAACACACAACGCTCTATCGATCGGAAGTGTTCATTTTGGTGTATACGAGACATTTTTCGTCCAGTGTCCGCCCCGCAGATATAAGATAGACGCCGGCAGATGTCGCTGCGCTCGCGCACATGAAAAGAGTTTAACGAGCCATTTAACGACTGCTGCCGTAAAACGATTACGTTCGTGCCCACGGACTTGGTCTCAACCTCCCTTCATATGTCGCGCAAAACTATACCTTATCGTTTGTATGTAAGGTGCAATTTAAATTGAGCGGATTTCGTAAGTTGGGTTGTTTTTAGTGTGAGGTACTGATATGAAAAGTTTAGAAAAGACAGCCCAGGTGGGGCCGTATTTATTTGATGTTGTTTGTGTTATTTTTTATGTTTTAGTTCCAATTAGGAACTATTTCTGTTTTTTAGGCTAGTTGTGTTTGGATCACATTGCATGATTGTAAAGGATTCCGTACTATCGCATAACTTATGTAAAACGAAACTCGAATTGACCAAGAAGTTGCATGCAATCTTGATTAGATTACAGGCTGCGGGCTACCGAGGTAAGACGAGGGCGATCAAACCCCCGCGATGTAATGAAAATCGAATGCAAGTTCTTCCACCGCGTAAATGGGCCTATAGCGCACAGCAAAATGACATGATTTGAGTTATCTAGGTATCAAGCATCGATATGGTTACACAAAAGAGCTTACATACATAAGTAAAGCTCGACCAGGAATATATATATTTACTTAAATCGATTTTTATTAGCTAGAAAACTATTTGAGTTTTTGCTATATATGACCGTGCGCCATGTAGCGTAATTTCATTGGAACTAATTTCTTACTTTTGTCAGTGTAACTATTGCCGTTTATTTGAATATTAGTAATGTGTTGAATAAATAATAATAAATAAATGTGAAAAAATCATAATACTCTCATTCCATATAAATCAGAATGTTGCTATTGCGTCCTCTTGACAATGGTCATATATTTCGGGTTCAGTTACCTTTACAGTTACTTATTCTGTGTTCGTGGCGTTTTCCCTAGGCGCCGGCGGCGTGCCTTTCACCGAGCACCTACATTACGCTTGGCAGCGAGCTGCACCTGCCTGTCAACATTTAAAGAATTTGGGTACAATGGTGCAAAGCCACTCTATATAGATCAAATGGGCCAGTCAGTACAAATTTATATAAATTAATGTTAATCTTGAGAGGAGGCCTGTGCCCAGCAGTGGGACGTATATAGGCTGATGATGATGATGATGAATTTTAATCTTTTTCTAACTTAGTTTTAGATTATAATAATGTAATTGTAAAAAATATATATATATATATATATATATTTTGTAAAATGAATATTTAACAAATTATTCTTATATTATTCTACTAGCTTTTGCCCGCAACTTCGTCTGCGTAGAACTCGGTCATCACGTTAGAATGTTATTTCCCTGGCTAGATGCTGGCCAAGAGCAATCCCATTATTAATAAAAAAAAAAACTTCTATTTCTTGCGCTTACCTAGTTATCTCTCTTCCATTCTAACTTAAACCCCGTTAAGGGATGACTTCCGGGATAAAAGTATCCTTTGTCCTTCCCTAGGACTCATACTATATCCATAGCAAATTTCATCTAAATCGGTTGAGCATTTTAATGGGAAACAGGCAGACAGAGTTACTTTCGCATGTATAAGCCGCCCCGGTTTCGCACGGGTAGTCCAGTTTTAAACAACAACAAATACCTACTCTTTATTGCACACCTCAATTAAAGGACACAGATCAGGATCACAGGGAGAGGATTTTTTATGATTTAAATTTATTTATCTAAGTTTTTTCCCGCGACTTCATTCGCGTGAATATCCATATCAACTTCTACACCGGCTGTCTCGCCAAACATTGCGCACGCCGGCTCAATGCGCCCACATGAAACACATGACAGAGGACAAAATATATAATAAGAAGGAAGTAGATGAAAACGCGCGCGAGCGGAGCGAGCGCGAAATTTTTCGAATATTCTGATACGGGTGTGGAAAATACTTCATACGCATCAAGTAATGAAGATGAAAACGCGAGCGCAGCGCGCGCGAATTCTTTCAAACATTACGATGCAGGTGTGCAAAAGACTTCATACGCACCAAGTAATGTAGATGAAAACGCGAGCGTAGCGAGCGCAAAATGAAAAAAAAAGAACATTGTGATGCAGGTGCGGAAAATACATCATACGCATCAAGTAATGAAGATAAAAACGCAAGCGTGGTGAGTGCGAAATGTTTCGAACATTATGATGCAGGCACGGTAAAGATTTCACACGCATCAACTAATGTAGATGAAAACGCGAGCGTAGGGCGCGCGAAAATTTTCGAACATTATGATGTAGGTGCGGAAAATACTTTATACTCATCAAGTAATGTAGTTGAAAACGCGAGCGCAGCGAGCGCGAAATTTTTGAACATTAATATGCAGGTGCGGAAAATACTTCATACGCATCAAGAAATGAAGAAAATCGCGAGCGTAGTGAGCGCGAAATGTTTTGATGCAGGTGAGGAAAATACTTCATACGCATCAACTATAATGTCGATGAAAACGCGAGCGTAGGGCGCGCGAAAATTATCGAACATTATGACGTAGGTGCGGAAAATACTCATCAAGTAATGTAGATGAAAACGCGAGCGCAGCGAGCGCGAAATTTTTCGAACATTCTTATGCAGGTGCCGAAAAGACTTCATACGCATCAACTATAATGTAGATGAAAACGCGAGCGTACGGCGCGCGAAAATTTTCGAACATTATGATGTAGGTGCGGAAAATGCTCATCAAGTAATGTAGAAGAAAACGCGAGCGCAGCGAGCTCGAAATTTTTCGAACATTATGATGCAGGTGCGGGAAATACTTCATACTCATCAAGTAATGTGTATGAAAACGCGAGCGTAGTGAGCGCGAAATGTTTCGCACATAATGATGCAGGTGCGGAAAATATTTCATACGCATCAACTATAATGTAGATGAAAACGCGAGTGTAGGGCGCGCGAAAATTATCGAACATTATGATGTAGATGCGAAGAATGCTCATCAAGTAATGTAGAAGAACACGCGAGCGCAGCGAGCGCGAAACTTTTCGAACATTATGATGCAGGTGCGGAAAATACTTCATACTCATCAAGTAATGTGTATGAAAACGCGAGCGTAGCGAGCGCGAAATTTCGAACATTATGATGCCGGTGCGGAAAATAATTCATACGCATCAAGTCATGCAGATGAAAACGCGAGCGTAGCGAACGCGAAATTTTTACAAACATTATGATGCAGGTGCGGAAAAGACTTCAAACGCATCAAGTAATGTAGATGAAAAAGCGAGCGTAGCGCGCGCTAACGTTTTTGAACATTATGATGCAGGTGCGGAAAATAATTCCTACGCGTCAAGTAATGTAGATAAAAAAGAGAGTGCGAAATGATTCGAACATTATGATGCAGGTACGGAAAATACTTCATACGCATCAAGCAATGTAGATAATTGAACAAAAAGAAATTGTTGACCTATCAAATGGCTTTGTAAAGAGGTGGTTGAATAGATATTTTTTTGTTCATAAATTAGTGGAATACCTTTCAAAGTTCAAAGCGCTTTATTGTAAAACATAGGTATAACTGAATACCTACTTTGGTCTGTTCTTTCACTTTCGAAGATGGAGTAGAGGCCTTGGTTGATAGCGCACCCACCCTGGTTGCTTCTAAGAGTTATGTGATTTTCTGAGAATTGTTTTTTTTTTGCTTCCTATCCGCCTATAACTTTCGAATGTGGTCATACTTGATGTTTATTGTTACGTAGGTATATTTTACTAACTAATACCAATATACCCTAAATTTATGTCTGTTACGCGCTGAACGTATTTTATAAATTTTGCTGACGGAAAACGCAACTAATCGGCACCTCGAAGAACCTCAATGACACCCATATCGATTATTAAGAAAAGTAAATAAGTAAATGTCCGCCATCTTCGATTTGAAAATGGATATCATTCTTGTAATGAGCACCTCAAAAAACAATATTTTATACAAAAATGCGCATACCTAATATATATAGGTACATGTCGCAAGTGCTACCATGCAACCGAGAGCCCGCCGCTCTGCGTAGGTACCCTCCATCGAAAACAAAAAAAAAACCGAGGTTTCGTAGTAAGGTTTGTGAATATTGATAGAGACTGACTGACCAACATAATTAGATCTCTCATTTCAAACAGTTAATATGGTTTGAGGGAGTTTTGTATTTTTGTCTTTAGCCCTGAGAGGCAGAGGTATTGTTATTTCACCCCCCATTTTTTCAAATACTATCTGTTTATTATAAAATGTTTGAATGGGGTTCTATTTACTTTGCGTCCATGTATATACTTACCAATTTTCAAGCCTGTAAATCATGAACTGAAAGACTTCTCATACAAAGTTTAACCCCTCTTTTCACCCCCTTTCATCCCTAACCTATATGATTTTTATAGCCTATAACCTGGCCGAAGATCCAATAAACATATTAGTGAAGGCTGTATTAAAATCCATTTGCTAGTTTTCGCGTGATAGTTAGACATATAAACAGACAGACAAACAGACAAACAGACACGAATTCTAAAAACAGTTGAAACGTGTTCTGTTATCGATTCTTAGACCCCTCCATCGATTTTTTTACTAATATCTTCAATGTACAGATTTTCGACCCTCTTCTGCTTTATTATATGTATAGATATAATTGATGGATTCAGTCGTTTCTTTGCGGAATTCCATGATAAGTCTTTAGAAAGATATATTCCTTTAATATTCCGCTAACTCGAATAACAAATAAATCTATTTATTTAATAAACATAGAGGACGCAGTTGATTTTGAAACGTCATTAAGGCCAGTTTGCATGTTGCAAGAACTTGAACTATTTCCTCTTAATACGAATCGCAATAAGGCTATCTTTCTCTGGCAAAGTGCGTCAGACCCTTGTGAAAAATACACTTTTTTGAAATTTCATCTAGAATATCTTATGACGCGAACACGAGATTTTGTGTTACTTAAAGGACAACTTATAGAACGACAAAATGAAAGTGTACATATGAGTGTCCAGCTTATTGACCGGATAATAGTACTTATAGAAGGTTATTGTCTAACAAAACCGATGTTTGACACCTAATCATTGCATCCCGCTTTCCGCATAGCACGTGCTCTTCTGTTTCTAGCGCGATAGGGTATCTAAACAGACAAAACAGAGGTGTGCCAGCGCCGAGCTTAAACGAAGCGGCGAGTAGAACACGCCTGCGCTAGGCCAGGGGGCTTGCAGTGGGCGGCGCGCGTCGCTTTAAATAACTACTCTTCTAGCGGCCCGAGGCCGCTCGTCAGTCGCGGGCCGCCCGCCGCCGACTCGGCCGACTAGAACGCGACGAGTCGATAATTTACCGAGAGTGAAGTAACACTAAAACTTACTAATACTTAGTTTTTCTTTTCGCTCAGTGTACTTACTAATTAAAATTTCAAGAGATAAATATAATTTCCGTTCAAGTAGTAGATCAGTTTTATGTGTGGCGTTATTCATGATGACACTGACATGCATACAGACATACATACATATGAAGAACGCAAAGGTAGGTACTTAACAGTGGCGGCGCGTCAAAAATATTCTTAGAGAAGCCGGAAATAATTTACCTATATTATTCTTCATGAGCCGTAGTAAAAGTACTGGGCTGGCCGAAAATTAGGAAAACCGGTGGGAATCGAGTTGTGTAGACGCTTCGCCACTTGTATTAATGAATATCGGTTCACTGTACTCGAGCGACATCTGGTGAGCTAGAACAGTTTTCGCCCTCATCGATGTATTGTTCGCGTGACAGCCCTAGCGCTACACGTGCCGCGTGTGAATGAATACAAGTTATACGATAGACAGAGATGCACAGAGTAGGCATGTTTTTTATGCTTAAATGCCGTTTTTGTTAGGAAGTGAAGCTTCTGTACTTGTACTATTACTTATTCTGTGGCTATGCCATGAACGATACGTTGAAAAACTAGTGACTGACAATCTATTTAGCCAGTCACTTGCTTTTGAGGCATAACCCTTATTTTCTAGGGAATAGAATTCAACTCAAAATACAAAGCAAGCAAGTGGTTAGGAGCTCCATCTAGTTCATCTACCTCTATCAAAATCACGACACGATCAGATAATCAATAACAGTTCTTTTGACAATTATCATTAAGACGTTTTTCATCTATCTTAGGCTAGTCAGTCTAATTCCGTGGTGCTACTAGTTAATGAGCTGCTTAATATACTGTCAGTATTCACATGCTATTTCTGTGCGTGTGACAGATTTGGCACTTATCGCCGTGACGTGTGTATACGATCTGTTCACGGTTACATTCATTTGTTATAGTATTATCGAGGCGTGGTGGAGTCAGCGTACGATTAACTTGTTCATCGTGTTCTCTTGTTTTTTTTTTATAAAATGGGTCATTGTCAGTTGAAAAAACAAAAGTTGTCCATCCGGTGTATTTAGATATTACATGGATTTATAGAATCGGAGACACCGCTGATACGGGACCAATGCAAAATTAAGCTTTGTAGCACTTAAGTCGCTACACTTAGAAATTTGGAGACTTTGAAACGTCCTGCCCAGACTAGTAAACAGTAGGGGCTGATTTTCAGATATATATGATTCTTGACCATATGATTGTGGTACTGACAATAGCGAAACATGATTGCTTGAAATTTTCTCGATAAAAAATAAATCCAAAGTTGAGTCTATATTTTCCTTTTTTTCCTCAGCCTACTAAAACAACGCATTATTAAAAGACACGATTAAGTTAATATGATGGTATTTTACCTCATCTAGGTACTGACAAGAGGAAATTTAATAAACCTGCACACAGTCAGATATTTAACGAGATTTGTCTAAAAAGCCATTCTCGATGAGGGTTGCATCCCGTTTTGTCGTGAGCGAAAAACAAAGGGTGTCTCTTTCAATCGATATATCGCCTTAACTTTCGATATGTCCACCGAAAAGACGCGCAACTAAATCTGGCAATGACCCAAATCGAGGTCTTAATTATCATCCCCCTAGCTTCCTGGGTGTGTACGAGAGAAGGGGGCGGCTATGTCTTTATAACAAGATTCGGGGTTGACTAGTGTCAAGCTGTCAACGAAAGCGACTGCCACCGCTTCTAAAGTCTAAACCTAGTTGGGATTAGACCTGTTTCCTCCCGACGTTTTCCTTCACAGAAAAGCCACTGTCAAATATCAAATGATACCTTTTTTAGGGTTCCGTAGTAAACAAGGAACCCTTATAGTTTCGCCATGTCCGTCCGACCCCCGTTTTTCTCAGTAACCGTTAGTACTAGAAAACTGTAATTTGGCATGAGTATACATACCAATGGCGCCGACAAAACGGTAGAATAAAATCTTAAAAAAAGTTTTTTTTAGGGTACCTCCTCTACATGTAAAGTGGTGGTGCAATTTTTTTCTGCCAAACCCCATCGTGTGGGGTATCGTTGGATAGCTCTTTTAAAAATATTATAAGGTTTTTCAAAGCATTTTTTGATTAAAGAATAAGTTAGCGTGATATTAAGCTTTGAAGTGATATTTTTTGTTATGGTCAACTGTCCCCCCCCCCCCCCCCCCCCCTGCCAGTTAAACGGTGGCTACTAGGCATGTGAAAAAAATCATGGTAGTAGTATATACGATGAATTTAAAAGGAAAACTATCACAGCTAAGTAGACATTACTAGTTAACGAGTAATAGTCGAACATCAGAAATGTTTTTTGCAAAAGCAAACTTTCGTACAATTTCCATTGATACCTTAGATAATGTTGTTAATTCTGTCAAAAACATAGTAAATATAAGTTTGCGAACTTTTTAGTCCGCATAATGTAACGGGTGGACGACTACAGGGTCCGATCCATGGTTCCACTCGCGACCCCGTAGCTAAAAACTAGAGTGGCGCGTGCTGGTGGCTCCCTACACAGTTTACAACAGTTAGTCTAGAGCAGGGGTCGGCAATAGGCGGAAGGTCGAACCACGGGCCCCCAAATAATGTTAAGGCGCTACACTGAGAAATTTGGAGACTTTGAAACGCTTTCCTGCCCAGACTAGCAAACAGTAGGGGCTGATTTTCAGATATATGATTCTTGACTATATGATTGTGGTACTGACAATAGCGAAACATGATTGCTTAAAATTTTCTCGATAGAAAATAAATCCAACGTTGGGTCTATATTTTCCTTTTTTTCCTCAGCCTACTAAAACAACGCATTATTAAAAGACACGATTAAGTTAATAATGATGGTATTTTACCTCATCTAGGTACTGACAAGAGGAAATTTAATAAACCTGCACACAGTCAGATATTTAACGAGATTTGTCTAAAAAGACATTCTCGGAGGGGGTTGCATCCCGTTTTGTCGTGAGCGAAAAACAAAGGGTGTCTCTTTCAATCGATATATCGCCCTAAATATGCTGCTTGCGCTTGCATATTGATTTCATTCATTTTTTTCTGGAGCTCGAAAAAAAAATTTTTCTATCATATCCGGACCCCGCTCAAAACTAATTGCCGACCCGTGGTCTAGAGTAGTAACTCTAGGAAATAAGTCGTCAATCTTACACAAGGTCGGTACTCTAAATTTGAATTTCGTTTGAAACAATACAAAACCAACGGTTGATTCATCGGGTGTTTAGAATATTAAACACGACATAAAATTAGAGTAGATAAACTCGTTTAACGTTCCAAGAAATTATATTTGTCGGGAATTGATTGCTAGAAAATTAAACTTCAGAAAGTTCTGACAAAAACGGTGTCTTGAGTAAATGAGTTCCGAGTATTATATTAAGATTATGGTTGGTCAAACTGTGTCAAGGTAATCCGTGCAATAAGAGACTTAATGTTGCATGTTATAGGAGTCAGCACCTTATATTTAAGAGGAGGGGTAGGGCAAGCTCTCTTTAGACAATAACCATGAAAAATAGTCATGTATCTTGTTCATGTTCTTTTTTCGGTTAAGGCGCAGGGGTGGGCAAGGCATTCTCCATACAAACTTTGTGCAGGATTATCTTCGTTTGTGTTTGCATTAAAGTTATGATTTTTGGTCAGTATGCTTATTTTTCTGTTAGCTATTTCGTGATGTAATTTTTTTTTAATTGATAATATTTTTAAATTTTTTAATTTTTGCGAAATATTTGAAAATTTCCACATCACTTTCTTCGCATATCTAATATTTACATCCAAAAATTTTTCATGGTTATTGTCTAAATAAGTGAAAATTAAACTACGTTGTGCAATCGTGGATTCTGATATGATTGAATCTAACTTAGGTTCATAATAGGTACCTTTGCATTTATTAACTGAAACAAAATTATGTTCCTTTCATCCATTTCAATGCACATTTGATTTGAAACGTACAATTTTCATGCAATTTGCAATTGATTTGATTCAATATTAAAATTATTTCTCATCCTAGTATTTTCCCGGTTCTATCCTAAATCTTCATGTTTTGGCGTAGGCACTGGTTTCACAAAGGGAATGATATCTGATCTTCGAACCTTTGAAAACTAGACCTTTTTGGATTAGATCGGTTCCTTCACTGAAGAAAGATCGCTTCCCTGTCAAGTGTCAAATGATTTATTTATTTAATCTTTATTGCACAAAAAGAAATCTTAAAGTACAATAGGCGGACTTAGTGCCATGAGGCATTCTCTACCAGTCAACCTCCAGGCTAAATAATTGCTAGGCTATAATAATTATATGATTATTTTTGTGAACATCAGTCCTTGATAGGGTTTGCAATTCCAGGACCGGCTTTTGAGAAAAGTTCCAGATATCCCTCGTCTTCCGGGGCTTTCATATCAGACCGGAAACTGCAGACCTCGAAATAGAGATAGAGTCCCGTGCCTTACAGCTTTTGCGTGACTCATCATAATAAATAAAAAATTAACAACAAATTAGTGTCGATTATTTCCTTACTCCTTTCACCAGCCACACCACAAGCTTCTTAATCATGTTACAAAAACAGCCAGTATTATTAATAATGTGGAAAACAAATCGCCGAAAAGCCATATGAACTAGTCAACGAACTATCGCTATACAAGTGAACAATTTCGATGTTAAACGACCGATAATGAAACGAAGAAAAGTGCCAATGACAGAGTGATAATAATGATATTGAGACAATCGGCTAACCCTCTAAGATGTTAGACGTGTTCCGGGGTCTAAAGAATCTCATAAAAGTGAACTATGTACATATTGACTCGCCAGTGTTCAGGTTGCACTATTCTATAACAGTGATATTGCTCATTTCGTTCAGTTTGATAGTGACGACCCGCCAATACGTAGGCAACCCTATAGACTGCATACACACTAAAGATATTCCGGAGGACGTTCTTAATACGTACTGTTGGATACACTCAACATACACGTTGAAGAGTTTCTTCAACAAGAAAGTGGGTGTGGAGGTCCCTTATCCCGGCATTGGCAACAGCCGCGAGAAAGGGAAGGAAGATATGAGCGACAGGAAGATATACAAATACTACCAATGGGTGTGTTTTTGCCTGTTCTTTCAGGTGAGTCTATTATATAATATTTATTTAATACATGCTTGATCGATTTTAAGGAATCAGTTTGGTCTTTTAGATCTTCTAGTAACTTTACTTAGATAATTGATTGAATCAGACGTTATTTTGCGGAATTCGATGATAAATCCAACAATTCCTTTGCTATTCCGCTGAAAGAACGCGTCGGTCTATCAGTGATAATGATTAATGAAACACAAACACTGTTGTTGTATATGTGCGTGTACCGGATGGGGGGGCGTAGCCGCATGCAAAAATAAGCAAGTGGGTGCATCTCACTATCACTGATAGCCCTACAAGTACACGTAATTTCAGCGGCATAGCAAAGGAATATTGTTGGATTTACCTTTAGTTACTCGTAGTTTTTGTCTCGAATGCAGAGTGTGGTGTTTTCGAACGCTTACTCGGTCCGAATACTCAACCAAAGGATCGAAGACCGAACTGCGTACCTAAAATGAACTATGTCGGTTGTCCACGCACGCAGCTTCTAGTTCATAACGACTCACGCTTATTTTTTTGAGAAATGATTACGGAAATATAAAAGAGGACTCTATTGTGAACTTGAATTAGGTATGTACATGTAAAAATTGTGAAAATTATTTAGCTCTAGTATTCTCGAGTCCAGGCATTGTAACGATTGATAGAAATTCGAATACGTCTGCATATAAAGTAAACCCATCGAGAATTGGAGTGAGAAAAGGAGGGATTTTTATATACCACGTGCGGCCCGCCTGATGGTAAGCGGTCACCGCAGCCTATGGATGCTTGCAACCCCAGGGCCGTCACATGCGCGTTGCCGACCCTTTTAAAAATGGCATTACACAGGCAATCCCTGCGCTGCCCACGGCTAGAGAACTCACTTCTGCCGATTCTACAAAATATCACCTTGTAGTGTTACATCGAATAACACAAGTTGATATTCTCAAATTTTTACCAAAGATATAAGTAATCACCGAATACTTAAATCATGGTCACACTGTCACTTTTGATACATAGTTAGGCGACTTCCTGATTTGTCGGTGCGGAGGCGGTACGATATGAGAAAACTGTCAAATGTCAGTGTCAACTGTCAGTCGACTCAGTACCGCTTTTTTGCTGCGCCCCTACATTTAAATGAGCGCTTCCTGATTGGCGCGGGATGCGCGGTAGCGGGGAGATGCGAAGGCAGTTACTGGTCCGCTTCTGCGCATGACATTAACTACTGCGCAAATGTAATACTGACAGTATTCCGTCAAGTGAGAATCTTTGCGACGTCAGTAAGTTTACGTCAAAGAAGAAAATGTCACATATCGATCCCACCCCGCCAAGTCAGGAAGTCGCCTTGTTGTATGAAAGATGACAAAAAGTCGTGTTGTGTAGGGTGACCAAGTTGTATTATATAACTTTTTTCTGTTAATAATTAATAAGAATACGAAACTGCGAGTAAAAAAAAAACTTTGCTATCGTCTTTATTAAGTTTGTCTTTCAATACATCATTATTTCATGTCTAATAATTTAACATCACGACTCCGATGTCAACCTGTACAGTATTCCCCTTGTCCAAACGATCATCAAACCTTTATTAGCTAAAATGCCGTTAATATTCGTTGGTTATTTTATGTCATTTCGATATAATTTAGTGTTTGTGGTAAAGGGACGAAACGCATTTTAGTTGACTGAGACTTGTTAATATTTTATGAATAAGGTTGTACGAGTTTAAATTGGGCCAAATAGTTTGAAAGTGTGGCGCCGTGGAAACATTACGCGCCCCAACTGACAGGTATTGTTTGGACGCTAACAATAGCAGTTTTTACTATGGACCAGTTTCGTCACTTTTATTGCGCGCGCGCGTTAACGTAACGTTTAATCTAAATGTAACGTGATTCTCGCCCGATTCTGAAACGGCACCGGAATGTCGTAGGGATAACCTAACTTCCATTATTAAGGTTGGTTATGGAATTCGATAACAACAATGAGTTACAGCCATAAACAGTAGCTCTGAGGAAAGTAGAATTGAAAAGGTTCAAATACTTTATGAAAATGATACCGTAGGGAATTTGAATGAAATAGAGTTATATTTATATCATATATATTTATACCATAATGAGCACGGGGCCCGTTTTGAATCAAATCCCAAGAGTTGGCATGTGAATTAGTTTACGAAATCGATTGCTAGGTATCTGACTTTCCAACGCAGAGAGAAAATATTGTTAACCTACATTAATTTTTTTTCTAATTTGTACAAGTTCAAAGTGGGCTTAGACCACTTGACCACCTTTTGTATTTATTTTTTCTTAAATATTCTTGTTCAACGCTCGCTGTATACATTTGTAATTGTGTACGAGTACCTACGCACTGTAGGTACACTCTATTGCTATCTGTGAGATCCTGTAATTGGCTCTGCTGTTAATATTCATGTTGTTATATTGTTGTATTGCTGTTGGTTGGTTCTCCTAATATAAATAACAAGAAATAGAAGATTTTTTTTTAATTAATAATTTCCCTTCAACGAAAAGCCACTGTTCAATATGAAATGCTATTTCGTATATACTCGTAATTATGTTGAAAAAGTTAGTGGCATGAGCCAGGGTTCACCAAATTCGCGTGCTCTCACTCTCTCACTTACTCGCCTCTCTGCTACAGAGGCACTAAGATTTAAAGCACGATCGAGCGGAGATTTCCTGCGTAACACAGTTCCAATAAAATGCGAACTAGATGACATATCGCTGTGTTCCCTCGTCCGATCCCCCCTAGTAACACGTGCAACACTAACAAATATTACAGTAACGCGGGTTTTAGAATTTGTTTGGAAACATTTCCAGATTTTATGAGGTGCGTTGGCAGTGGTACTCGGTTATTTACTACTGCCACGATACCTGTCTGAAGTTAACACTACAAAGTTCCAGGTAAATTTGTATGTAGGTGTTATAAAATGCCAATAGAATTCTCTGGACATTGATAAAATCACTGAAAGTTACTCGAGGTTGCTGTTCGGTTCGGTAATACAATACAATACAATACAAATACTCTTTATCGCACACCTCAATAAATAGAACTATTACAGAGTATGTATATTTAAACCTAGAGGTAAACAACAGGCGGTCTTATCGCTAAAGAGCGATCATAAACTTTAGGAATTAGCTAAGTGCCTGATTGACGTTTACGTAACCTGTAACGTGGGTTGTCGTCGAATTGTAGATCATTCAGTACCCTTACCATGAGTTTGCAATGTTTGCATTACCGCGTACACATACCTACTCGCTAGCGACTGCGTAAACGATTTAGTATGGACAAAAGTCCAGCGCCTCTGGCGATTACGCAATCGAACTAAGAACCGCCATACTAAATCGTTTACGCAGTCGCTAGCGAGTACGGTAATGCAAACATTGCAAACTCATGGTAAGGGTTGAGAATGCCAATATTATGATATATTTCAACCTTGTGACTCAGCCATGCGACATTCAAATGGAAGTAATTATATGTAACTTGTGTATGAAAACACCGAAAATTACATAACTACTTATGATTTGCATTATAAGAGACAGATTATAAATGTAGAATTCTAAAAAATACATAATTACTGACAGCAATGTCAATTTATCATCTTCACACATTTCAGGTAACTAGCAGTCCCGGATGTGTTCAAAATTGTATAAATTTAGGTTAAGTTGTAATAATTCTTTTAGGTTGTGGCTTGCGACTCTGCTGCCATGCGAATGTTGTCCCTTTCGCACCTCTGGTGTTCTCTGTCTTTCATACAATTGGACTGTTCTCCTATCATTTTCCTTTGGAAAATTATCTCTTTTCGACAAGCGAAGCGAATTCTTGATTGATTAAGGTAAAGTGTGGTTGCAAAGTCTTTAAATTACCAGACACCATTCGAATGTTTTATTTTTGTAGAAATTCTATATCATTATCAATAAAATTTAAAAAACTAAAAATTAATTAAAAATAATATATTCTCCTCACATAGATTTCATTTAATTCACCTTTTCGGTGTATGAGTATTAGTTTACAGCCTTAGGAATATCTAACCCTTTATCTACCCTGATAATACCTTACCTTATTTGCAGTATAATAATGTTATTATTTGTACCATTTTCCTCTTGGTTCCATTAAAAACACTTCATAATGTAATCGCACACACCGTTTGGGTTACCCAATGCATCCCGTACACTTGAAATCATTTGAGCTGGCCGAGTTGCAACAGAGTAATTCGTTCATAAAGCTATTTTACCGTTTGAAGAATAAGATTCAAAGTACAATTAAAAAATATATAGAAATACGGTTAACAAAGAATTCAACCTCACGAAAGACGTATATTGTGGTGTTTAAAGGCTTGCAACTACAAACCGGTATAAGAATGGTTCGCTAACGCAGTCCCTGGTATTACAGATGCACCGGAGTCCGCAAGCCACCACCTGAATAATTATTTTATCTACGTAAGTACACATACGAAAATATTTTTGCAATAAAAAACAATTTTATAACATGTTTCAAGTCAGTTTCAGTCTCCCCTACTAACTCCAAAGACAGTAAGTAACATCAAAATTTTTGAAAACGTCGTATGATTCTCTACCAGTATCTTATCCGTTATCCACACTATCTTGACCCCGAGATTCTTGATAACTACACGTAACGAGAGGGCACCTTACACTCGAGTGCCTGGGGCATGTTGCCGTAAGCATTGTGAGTGGTAGCCCAGCTCACGAGCTAAATATGAGGAAACTGATTCACATAGCAATTAACAGCCGCGCCGAAATATCTCAAAGCCAAAAGTAATAACAGTTCCAGCTCAAATAACGGTAGCGCAGTAAATACAGCGGTTAATTAACATTGCATATTGACAGATAAAGCTATGGCCACACTAGGAGTAATGACTGCGATACTGAACTTCGGTGTGGATAATAATGCAGCAAACATAGCGCTTAATTGACATTGCCATTGACAAATAAAGCTACGACTAGACGTTTGAAGATTGCGTTCACAGACGTCGATGTGAATGCTGCTTTAGTGCAACACTGAGGTAGTAAATGGATAGGAGTTAATAAATTTACATTGACAGATAAAGTTATGGCCACACTGCGTTTACAGACTGCGATTCTGAATGTCTTTCTCTCTCTCCTAGCCGTTTGCCGGCTACAGCGACTGCTTCACCTCCGATGTTGGTTGCGTTACAAAAACGAATGTCTTTGTTAATACTATGGAACGCTCTGTGGTTAATCATAATCAACATAGATGACTAATAAAGCTATGTCCATAACGCGTTCAAAGACGCTCGAACGTTGTCGTGGACACTGCTTTACAGTACCTATAACTTTGTAGTGTTTTAAACTTAGTTACTTGGTAGTTAAACGTTACTGCTCAACATTCTCACAAACTTCATTCTCATACTAGGTAGTGTACCTATACCTACATATCCACTTTACCAAAAAAATACAAATGTCGGGATTGCTTAATATACCTATTCAGTCAATCGCACCATTTTATTACCGAAATCGACCAAATTCAGAAAAAAGCACTTGTTACGAAATTTAAGTGTCAATAACAAAAAGCGATGCAATAGACTGAAAATTATACATATATATATATATATATATATGAGTGAAGTGAAGTGTGAAAAAAGCAAAACTTTTAAATTGACTATATACTCAAAACGTTAGCAAAGTAAATACTAAACTTAAATTCGGTTTTCGCACAAACTAACTATTTAAGAAATGAATAGAATGTAGACCGGATTACGCTCCGTAGCGAAGAGAAGCCAATACACATTTTAAAACGGTGCTAAGAAAATAAAAGAAAATACGGTACTACTCATTTAAGATTCTGAAGATACTGCAACACGATCTGACCCAATTCGGGACACCGCGGGTGTTAAAAAAAACAAACTGATAAAAAAATATACATTCAAATTCCACCCATTTGGCGTCGTTTTCTCTTTTACATGTCAATTTAAATTCGAGAACGGCTACAGCGAATAAGGAGTTGTTTTACAAGGTTTAACTGTGTTTTAAGGAAACAATGCCGTAACACGTATGTTAGAGAATCGTGTGGAAGCACAGTGATTATAAAACAGGCTACAGCACTACAGCTGATAGTACTCGTGTGCCCACATTTAGGGATCGTCCTAATTTTTGGTAGAGAGTTTGTATGAGACCTTTTCGGTAGCACATTCATGTTTGTTAGTTGGTTTTTAAGGTGTAATTTTCTTTCCTGTAATTTTGTGTTTGTGTTATTTGAATAAATATCTTTCTATTTCTATTTCTATTTCTATAATTGGCGCGCGACTACGCGATGATCGCGCGTTCGCGCGACTTTAACTTAGAATATTTACCAGTAAAAGTCGCGAATTTGCGCGATAATCGCGTAGTCGCGTTTGTTTTTGGACGATCCCTTTAGGACACCTATTCGAGTTCAATATATTCGCGAATTTCACTTGCGCGATCGCGTTGTATTAGGACGATCCCTTATAATGCAGTATGTACCTACGCTGGCTGATGAATCAAACTATTTTTAATGTGAACGCCCCTTTTCTAGGTAGATCATCTTCCAATGTATAAGTTTGTGTGTGTTGTCATTATAGCAGAAACACATAGTACACTCTTTGATAGTTCAGAAGACATTAATGTATACTTAAAATAATAAAATAATTTTATTTATATTTTTTAAGATTATTCATGATTTTGTCTAGGTATGTATTCTGTAAAAGAAGGTTTCTTTTTAATAATAATTATTTTCCATTTTATATAGATAGTTTTCGATGTTTTCAACTCAAGTTACTTGTCACTGATAAGAGTGTCGTCACTGCGCGTTTTAATTTACGTAACTTTTAATAAAAATATTTCGCAGTAAAATAATAATTTCAGAATAAATCTTCCAGTAATAATGAACTTGTAATGGCTTTTATTATTGGATTATTGATATAATTTCTCGATGTAATCTTAACGCATGATCCCCAATGCAGCATTACAACAAACTGTCATATTTATATCTTTTTTTTTAAATAAAATTGAAAATTTTCCCACATTTCCTTGTTTGCCGTATGCCATAAAGTTAGATTTAAAAAAACACAATGGACGCCTTAAAACTGAATAAAATAGCGGTTTGTTAACTTCATTGTGGCCAGTAAGTAAAAACTGTTGAAAATGCCAGGCATTTGTTAAGCTTAGTGCGTACAAGCTTTTTTACAAGCTGCGGAATCCGGAATTTTGTTTTGGAGACGAAAATGGTTAAAGTGGCGAATGGGTCCTTATGTTCTCTATTTATGGTTGTGTTTGATGATTCAGCTTAAATGGGACTGGGCTGGACGCGTTTGTCGCATGCCGGAGGACTTGTGGGCTAAAACAACCACCAATTGGGTGCCACAGAACCGAACCCGGCGTCGCGGTAGACCACGGCGGAGATGATGTCGCCATCTCGATGCCTTTGAGAAAGACTGGTCGGGATCGGGACTCGTGGAAGAGCAAGAGGCCTTTGCCCAGCAGTGGGACACTCTAGGCTCTTAAATAATAATTGATGCTTCAATTTTGATGTACACTAGTTGCTTTGCTCCTCTGTGCTGGGCTCCTGCCTTTTCTTTAGAGGGTTGCTAAGCAGACCAAACAGGAAATATTTTGTTTTTCTTGTATGTAGGTCCCCCGATGACAAACTAAATAGATTTCGTTGTGTTCTTTATAATGAAACTTAAAATCTTTTTGTGCAATCGTGTTTTTAATTTTTATAATTATTATTTTAGTTCACATTTTCTTGTTTGAAATACATACATTATATATATTTTTGAAATCGCCTCTTCAAATGCTTCATTTTGGTACCCCACTTGCTAGGATCGGAAAAAATCGGGTTTCGAACCAGCGGCTTTCTGGCATTCGCGGCCAATCGCGATTGTCTATATCTACAGCGATGAGCCGTGGTTCGAGCGTGCGAGAGCCGATGTTAGCGGAAGTGACAAAGGAACAGGGCTGGCTGTAGGCAGCGAAGAAGCAGTTAAAGAGCTGCAAATTGGGTCACCGGCGGGCCGCATTCAGATGCGATGCTAATCATTCGATATTAGCACTGCTCCGCTTGCTTACATTTTTATTTTCATGCCCGTTAGCCGGGGGTTCCTTTGTCGCGACTAGACTAAACGCTAATATGTGCACGGACTGGTATTATTTGGAAATTCAAATTGCGGATCAACTTCATGGTTACAGGATCACCTAGAGTAAAATATTTTTTAAAATGAACGCCCCTGTTGTATGTTTACGCTCACATTTTGCTTGAGAATATAGGCGTACTTAATAAGTAGAAAATGTCAGTTTGTATTGTACCAGTGTACCTTGGAGAACGCTGTTGATTTTTTTTCTATGATAATAGTTATTTTCAGTCCATCAAAAACTAAACCTACACAACTACTACCTATTCTACAAATCGATCTCGATTTCGCCGTATAGTATGTTACGGACCGTCTCGTTCATATCATGAAAGGGCGTTCTATCGGTGGTAATGTACGAGTACCATCTGAGGGCCGATTTTTGAGTGTCGAACGCTCGACTTTTCACTCGACATCTGTCAAAACGTCATACTTTTTGACAGAATCTCGAGTGAAAATTCGAGCTTTCGACACTCAAAAATCGGCCCCCTGTTAAAATAAGATTCTATTAAATAACCGATTTCATGTTTCAATATAAATAACGTGCTCTTTCTCACACGTTGACCCTACGCGTGCTTAAGCGGTAAAGTTATACCAACAGCGTATAATTGGGTTATATGACCACAGACTTGTCTGCGTAGAACTCGTAAACGCCTTACGGAAAGAAATATTAAATTGTTCAGGCGCAGCCTTAATAATTGTTCTTCCGTACAAACTACCAAACCTCTTTTCTAACTTTTCATTTTTCAACAGAAAAACAGAACACTGTATAAAAAAATGTTATAGACCTAGTTTACGAAGCTTCAATAAACAACGGACCTATTTGGACGTTAACCGTTTACGTTAACCAAATCGGTACGTGACGGTAACAGATGATGGGGTTTACTGTTTACTTGTCAAAAAAGTCGCACTGTACGTCCCTGTGGAACCCCTCTCTACGGACACATTAGCATCCTAAGTATTTGCATAGATTCCACTTGGTTTCAGCCGCCTCGTAAACAAGGCCGCTGCCAAAATTAGCCGAAAAACCTTGAAAGAAAGTCCCAAGTCCCGTACGAATTTAAAAAGTTAGGCTGTTTCAACAGTGAGCCACTAGATGGAAGTGTGGACATTTTGTGCTACAACGTCGACCATTTTAAAAATTAAGGGTTGCTATTTATGTAGCTTTTTATTATGGAACAGTAGTATAGCGGCATTTTTTAAGGATATTCACTATTGATAATGATGGCAATTGGGATTATTTTTTCTTTCCACGACTTATTAAATACTCGTATGTTTTACAAAATTTAAGCGGGTTAAATCTTTTAATTATGTTTTCAGCCCCCATTGCTCCGCTATTATGAAAAAGATCCAAAAATTGAATCGACTAAATAATCCCATGAATTACATATAATCGGTTGCGAAATGCTACGTGTAAAGGAGAACAGACTGATATAAAAGATATCTTTTAAATGTTTGTTAAGCGGATGCGTCCGCTAGCGAAAATCTCAATTTTCATAATCAAAGTGAAAATTGAAAAATTCAACACCACAGGTGGGAAGCTACGGTAGCCCAGTGGTTCAAGCGTGCGGCTGTCAAGCGGCGGTCGTGGGTTCGAATCCCAGCTCGTACCAATGAGTTTTTCGGAACTTATGTACGGAATATCATTTGATATTTACCGTTAGCTTTTCGGTGAAGGGAAACATCGTGAGGAAACCTGCATACATCCGCGAAGAAATTCAAAGTTGTATGTGAAGTCCCCAACCCGCTCTGGGCCAGCGTGGGGACTACTGCCCAATCCCTCTCATCTATGAGAGGAGGCCTGTGCCCAGCAGTGGGACGGAGATAGGCTGATGATGATGAGGTGGGTTTTGTACCCACGACCTCTGGAATCCGTCCATTGCTCTACCAATTGAGCCACCGTGGCAATCCCCGTGTTGGTTGATTTTTTTTTAGCATTCGGTTTAATTATAATGGCATTAGATTAGTGAATGAATAGTGATTCATCTCTTAGTCTGTGGTACGCTAGTCGCTGGTCGACCATTTTTTCTAGAGTTAATAAATAAAAAGTGAATAATTATATTCATCTTCCTAGCGTATAATCCCAGTACAGTTGCAAGCTGAAAGACGCGCTACGTGATCCCAAGATTTGGCGTAGGCACTCGTTTTAGCGGAAGCGACTGCCATCTGACCCTCCGACCCGAGGCGAAACAAGTCCCTATTGGGATTATGCTTGTCAAGTGACAAGCAACTTATTGACCGTTAGAGGTTAGTAAAAGTTTAATCGAAACTTCAAACTTTTAGGCGACTTCCTGATTTGTCGGTGCGGAGGCAGTACGATATGAGAAAAGTGTCAAATGTCAGTGTCAGCTGTCAGTACCCGCGATACCATTTTTTACTACGCCCCTACATTTAAATGAGTGCTTCCTGACTGGCGCGGGATGCGCGGTAGCGGGACGATGCGAAGGCGGTACTGCTTCGCTTCTGCGCATGATATTACTACTGCGCAAACGTAATACTGACAGTATTACGAGTATATCAAGTGGGAATCTTTGCGACGTCAGTAAGTTTAAGTCAAAGAAGAAAATATCACATATCGATCCCGCCCCGCCAAGTCAGGAAGTCGCCTTACGGACACTCCTTTCAGCTATTGCGTAATGGCTATAACTGTGAATGGCAGAGTATTTCCTACTATATTATTACAAGGTTTTATTTAACTTGCAATGTTATGTGTCGATTGAGCGTATGCCGAAGATTTTTTGAGGTATTTTAAATTTGCAAGAGGATTTCATGCTAAATTTGTATTATGTTCTTTAACAGATTGTTTATATAATATACATGTAAGTTTATTAGCTAGGTGTCATGTACGACCTAATAATTCTATTGTAGTCTCATATAATTGAAAAATAAGCGGTCAGAGGCTCACTTTTAAGTTACTTTTAAGTGACTTATGTAACCATTTTAAATTGTTACTTAAATCAAGTTCTGTAACTGACTTGTGTTCTTACAAATACTTGGAAGTTCGATGAATCTTACTTTAAATTACAAGCTAACTAATTTCGTGATTTAACACGCATTAGATTGAGATTTTAAGTTTGAGTAACTTAAAAACTTTTATGTTACATAAGCCCAATTTTACGGCCTTACCCAGCTACTCCTAAACTACACAAAACAAAACCCGTCGTGTTTTGGCTCGTTGAAACCGTATCCACGCGTAGTCGATGACTGTGAAAAAAGTACAGTAGGCAATAAAATTAGCTTAGTACCAAAAATATTTTTTTTTAACTTATTAAATCTACTGGAATAATGTTTGTGGTTTACTAGGTTTTCAGTTACCTATTTAACCTCATTTTTCAGCAGCAACTTAAAATAAATCTGTTATTTGTTCCCATAGCCCTAATTAAACCTTAGTTAAGTTTTACGGAGGCGCGTGGCCATACATAATGAGTCAGCCATCTTTGTAAGGGTGTGTACACACCGCCGGGGGAATTAGGCCTCTTACGGGGAACCTAGATGGGGGTAGGCTGCGTCCACACTGGATTTTTGCACACTTTATATATTTTACTGCAATGTGCTTAAGGTCTTTAATAACAGCTTTTTACCTCTTCATATGCGTAAAAATAGAGAAATTAGTGGCTAGCATGAGTGATTTATGGCTCGATTTTGAAATAAAAACCTGTGAATCGACCTTAAATTCCATAGAACATACTTAATAATCAAACCGACTCACAAAATTTGACGAGAATCGGTTGAGAAATGCGAGCTATAGAGAATTTAGCCGAACATCCGAAAAAACAATAGATATCACTTGCTCAACAATAATAATGACGTGAAGTTGCTTTGTAATTAGACAATTTAATAGTCCGATAAAACATTTAGTATGAAAAATTTCATGACGGTAGTCCATAGTTTGAAACACCTAACCTTTTTATAATACCTAAGCACTGCTAAGGTTTGAAATTCCCTGCCGGCGTCTGTATTCCCGAGATCATATAACCTGAACCTCTTTAAGGTACGAGTGATTAGGCATTCTGGGTGAGCTCGCTTCACCGTCGGCCTCATCTTTGCCCCCTGGCTGGATTCTGGCCAAGCGCAATCCCATTTTTAATAAAACAAAACCGTCTTTAAGGCGATATATCGATTGAAAGAGCCACCCTTTGTTTTTCGCTCACGACAAAACGGGATGCAACCCTCTCCGAGAATGGGTTTTTAGACAAATCTCATTAAATATCTGACTGTGTGCAGGTTTATTAAATTTTCCTCTTGTCAGTACCTAGATGAGGTAAAATACCACCATATTAACTTAATTAATAATAAATTAATCGTGTCTTTTAATAATGCGTTGTTTTAGTAGGCTGAGGAAAAAAAGGAAAATATAGACTCGACTTTGGATTTATTTTCTATCGAGAAAATTTTAAGCAATCATGTTTCGCTATTGTCAGTACCACAATCATATAGTCAAGAATCATATATCTGAAAATCAGCCCCTACTGTTTGCTAGTCTCGGCAGGACAGCGTTTCAAAGTCTCCAAATTTCTCAGTGTAGCGCCTTAAAGACAGGCTTACTTTACCTAAGTACTTCTGTAAGCGCACTTATACAGCCCCTTAAATTTGCATGCAGGTAGGATAATCAGCCCTTGAGAATTCTTATATCAGCGACTTATTGGTACAACTGTATACAATTTTGCACCTTATTCCATCTTAATAAGGCGAAAAATGTATTCATATCTTTGGCTGTACCTGACTAAGAGTTCTAGATAGGTAATGTGCTCCTTGTAGAATATTGTACAAGGCTGAACGTATTCAGTAAAGGAGTACCTATTCTATAAGATGTATATAAATACTAGGGTAAATCGCCAGTAACTGGCCACTTAAGAAAATGTAATTCAGTTAGGTACTAGCCACGGAATTTGTGCAGTGAAGACCGCCTTCAACAAAATAAAATACAAATGAAGTCAGCTCTAAACCCAGTTCAATATTATTTATTTAATTGCAGAAATACCAACAATTAGTTGCTTGGTGTATATTTTTGCGTAGTGGCCAGTTATTGGGGGGTGGCCAGTTACTGGCGATTTACCCTATATGTACAATAAATAACACGTAAAGGACCGAAGTCCAACGAGAGTTGCTGTTTAAAGTTGTATATAAGCAACAGATTTGAGAAAGTTCGATTGTGTGATTCAGATTTGATAGATAGATATAAAAGAGAAATGGCAGCCTCATTTAAGGGCCTTTGCCAATGACACACGAAGGGATAAATTAGTTAGTTAGATATAAAAGAGAAATGGCAGCCTCAAGGACTTTTGCCAATGACACACGAAGGGATAAATTAAGTAAAATTGAATAAAACCACTTAACAAGAAGAAAAAGATGTGACTTTCGCCAAGATGGCGGCGAAAGAGGATTCAGATTTTGATTTTTGTGGTGCACGTCAGATTTGGCAGTTGATAGGAGTGACGTCACAATGTCTAAAAAATGTGAAATACATTTAGTTATAAAATGTATAGAAACTTTGCCGATTTAGTTAGATGAGAGTTTTTAACTGATGGGTAAAGCCTAGTTCATCCGTGAAAAGATGATTGAAGCAGCGTCCGTATTATAAGTGGCTTGTAAGACCGACACGGAAGTGACAGCCACGATCGCGTTATTGGCAAATAAATCACTTGAGCAGTAGTCTTACAGAAATACAGATTTAGTGGAATCGAACAGAGCGGTACTGATACACAGGCTCGAAATAAGAACGAAACCATGGTACTAATATAAAATACTACCTAGTATTTAGTATTTTATATTCGAAGGAACATCTTGTTTTAGCGAGGTACATATGTTTATTGAGAGCCAGTCGAATAAGTAATGGACAATCATAGACAATAGACAAATGGAACGTATAAAACTCATTTGACAGAATACGGCCAGTATGTAACATGCCCCTTTTTTGAAAGAGAAATACAACTCTGAAAAGTCAAAGTCACACGTGACATTCCGGACTAGGGTTTGCTCCCGGGAAATACCGGAACCGGAAATACCGGGATTTCCCGGTTTTTTGAACCAAGGTAAGAACCGGTACTACGAAATCGAAATCCCGGTATTTTCGGGATTTTCGGGAAATGTAATTTGCGGCCTATATTTAATACGCTAATCTAGAAATGATAAAAGTAATATCGATAAAATAACGCAAGCGATGTTTATAAACGGAAACTCCGCTCTAAGCAGCCAATTCACGACCACGGCTGGCCATTACTCGTCCCGCTTATACAAATCCATCAGCGCCATCACCTAACCAGTCCTCCACCCGCACATTTACCACAATGAGCGTGTTCATTGTTCTACAGCTACACTATCAGAAGGTAGTCGCCAACTAGCACCCAACCAAAACGTTAAGAATTCCTGTATATCATTCTTATATCGGTTCCATATTAATTATGAGTTAACACATGCCTGTATATAGGTGTTAGAGCATGCTATAACACCGATATAACCGCGAAAGAGGCCCACGATATAACAGGTAAAGGTTACAGAAGGCCTGTAGAGCAGTGTTATCTTTATACTCATAAGTAGTGTTAACCAACCCTCGACAATCACAGTAATACCGGTTGAAGTGTTAGCCTAGAGTGAATTAACACTCTTGTACACAGGCACACTGTCGCTACACAGGCATTATTACAGGTACAGCAAGAGTGTTAATTCACCCTCAGCTAACACTTCCACCAGTATTACTGTGGTTGTAGACGGTTGGTTAACGCTATGGGTTACAGAAGCGCTTCGGCTGAGAACAATTTGCCACTTTAGACTTTATTACACCTATTAAAATATTTCAAGTGAAAATCTTAAGTTCTTTCTTATTATCCTACACGCTTACAATAAAATTATTTGACAAACATACACTCCACGGCAGCAATGATTATGACAGACTCTGATTCAATTAAATTTCAAATAATAATGTACGAATTGTAAGCATTTAGTAAACTCTTTGATTTATATTGAGCCCTTTTTATAAACGGCTAAGATAAAAAATAAGCAAATTAATTGTGATTTAAAGAATTAATGTGTATTTTGATAACAAAACACTTGTATTTTCTTTTTGCATCCCTGATATTATTACCATGTTGCCCAAAAAAGGTATTAGGCTAAAACTACTCACGTCTCAAAACCACCACAAGTAATTTCCCGAAAGTACCGAAAATACCGGGAAATCCCGGTTCCTCTTCCGGCTAGTACCGAAAATCCCGGGACTGACAAATGGTACCGGTTCTGCATTCCCTATTCCGGACACTATCAACAGAAATTGTGAAAAATCCCACTTCTGACACCATATTTTATAACGGAAAATATATTTTTAGCGAGACATGTTTATTGAAAGCCAGTCGAATAAGTAATGGACAATCATAGACAATAGACAAATGGAACGTATAAAACTCATTTGACAGAATACGGCCAGTATGTAACACCTAGCATGCGTGTCTATGACGTGCCCGTATTAAGCATGCTGATAAATAGCAGCCCGTGCTATCTTTGAGCATGCTACCCTAGCATGTAGCATGCTATGTATGTGCTAATGCTAACTTTTAGCATCTGCAACTTAGGCGACTTCCTGACTTGGCGACCTGACCTGACATTTTCTTCTTTGACGTAAACTTACTGACATCGCAAACATTCCCACTTGACGGAATACTGTCAGTATTACATTTGCGCAGTAGTAATATCATGCGCAGAAGCGGAGCAGTACCGCCTTCGAATCGACCCGCTTCCACGCATCCCGCGCCAGTCAGGAAGCGCTCATTTAAATGTAGGGGCGCAGTAAAAAGCGGTACTGACTCGACTGACAGTTGACACTGACATTTGACAGTTTTCTCATATCGTACCGCCTCCGCATCGACAAATCAGGAAGTCTCCTTAGGCCGGGCTATTTTGAGCACCGTGGGGATCAAACCCGGTCCAGCTAACCGCCGCGCCGGATGCGAGTATCTTTACCGATCAATAAACGGTTGATGCCGTGATTTCGCCGGCCGGCGACCGCGGTTCGAGGAACAAACTTTATTAGCGCGCCGCAGGGAGAGCAGACCACACACTGGCTTTTAAGCGCTTATTAGCTGAAACATTTTTATAATAGACATGAGTAGTTCACGAATGAATGATTCAAATGAAGTACTTCACCTCGAGTAACTCTTTCATTCACTAGTTCAGTTCGGATTCATATACTTCAATACTTCAGTTCGTTCAGTTCATGATTCATATGTTTTACCTACTCATTCGCTCCGAGAGTGACATGATTGAATGAATGACTGATATTTTTACCCAATCTATATCGTAGATGAATCTGTTGAGCTACTGAACGAAACTGAACTAGTGAACTAAATGAGTGATATACTTCACAGTGAAGGAATGAAGTATATCACTCTTTTCTTTTTAGTGACACATTTTGCGCATGTCTATTTTATAATTCTGGTGGGCTAGCACAACTAGCTGCCAAGTCGTATCTCGCGCGACTCAGCGATCCCCGTCTCGCTCGAACTGTGCGAATTAGAAAGAGGAGTGTAGATTATTCTATACTTGCGTCGCGACTCGGTGGCAGTTGTGCTAGCCCAGCAGAAGTCAATATTTGGGTGACGACTAAATTTTTGGATAATAGAGTTTCTTAAAGCTTTTATTGTATGTATGGATGTAAGCACTTTATTGTACACAAAACAGGTTAAAACAAAATACATGTCACATAAGATTAAAGTAAAAAGGCGAACTTATCCCTATTAGCGATGTCTTCCAGCTAACCTTAAGCTTCTAGTTCTATTACTATTTTATGTATGTCAAGTTACGTTGTGTTGTGTCACGAAAATTACCTACCCATTCAAATTGTATAGCAAATTTTCGTGTCACTGTGTAGTCAATATAAACGAATTAAATACCAGAACTATGGTCCAAAAATTTGATCCTCACCCATTTCTGTTGCGTTCAGGGCGATAAGGACAACAGCAGCTCCCACTAAAAATCTTAAAAGCCGTCCTCTCCCGGCGAAAAAAATATACAATGCCATTCTTTTGTTATTTGCCCTGGGATCCCAGGGACTGGTAGACGACGGGTTAAAAAAATCTCGAAAATGGAGGTTTCGTTCTCGATCTTATCCCTCCGAGACTAAACCAATCGTAACATAATCGATTCGCAGCTTATGTTTACGGCTTATTTTATAAGGCCGTTTTAATTACTCTTTGATGTAACCTAGCAATGGCACATGCGGGCCACGGGTTGTACAGTAAAACGGGTTGTAGTACGGGTTGTAAGGGGTGTGGGTTGTGTGTTTAATACTGCTTCCTACACGCTAAAAAAAACTTTTAACATTCCATTTTGTGAGCGCTACTATATATTAACCATAAATCGCAAAGAATGAATTCATTTTCAGATTGGTTTTACTCTAATAACCCGCAAATGATTCCAAGCGTTTTTAAAACCGCGCGTTTCACGCAACTCCACAGGCTCTTCCCTCAGAAGTGCTCCAAGCTAAATGCAGTTGCAAGGGCGTTGCTCCCAGATATATTAATGATCGAGTGCGAATTCAAGATTTATTGGACACTGGCAGCGGCTTCCTTCCCGACTTTATCTTAAGATTGATCTTGAGACTTATCGGCGGACTTATCTCGCGTGTGCAGTGTTAGTTTGACCGATAGTGAGCCTGTGTAAGTGCGCAGTGCAATCGAACGCTCTTTTTATATAATAAATATATTTTTTTATAATAAATTTCCATGTAGGTGCCTATTAGCAAAACACACACAGCAGTGAATTACATAACGGCAAAATTCCGCACCTTGAATGTACAACGTGCACTGGTTCAGGCGCCTGTAGAGGCAAGCACTCTCCATACAAACTTTGTGCAAGTTTTTCTTTGCTTGTGTTTGCATTTGTATTACACTTATGATTTTTGGTCAGTATGTTTATTTTTCTGTTAGCCAGAACCTCAAGAAAACAAATTCTGTTTTGTTTTTTTTTATTTTTTTTTACTTCGTAGGATATCCAATATTAACAAGCAAAAAAAAATTATATGCGGAAGTGCTAACACCGACGAATAAAACTTGCACAACCACATTACGTATATAGGGAAAAAAATATTCTACAAAAAGGCATCATGCCAACAAATCGGTAGAATAAAATGATATGTGTATTGTATAATTAATGATAAAACGAACTTACCTGTACGTGAAGTTCCATCATAATTATGCGAGCTGCTCAATTCGAAGCGATTAATGTTTACATGTAGTACTGCTTTCCAATTCACGGCCATCATCACGAATTATTTAAAGAATATATGCTATTCTGTAAAAAATAAGATTAAAACAACCTATTTTGACTACCTACCAAACCCTTCAGCCAGTATTGTATAATCATACCAAATTACAGGTTTCTAGTACTAATGGTTACTGAGCTAAGCCGGGGACAGACGGACGGACATTGCGAAACTATAAGATTTCCTGAAAACCCCGAATCCCTAAAAAGTAGTGACGTACAACGTATTTGTTCAGGAGTGTGCTAGCCGGCTCGAACCAGCATGATAATTCACTCGTCGATCGGATAAGGCCATTGTGGGCCAGTACCGCGGGCCCTGGGGACCCGGTCTAATCCGGCTAGTGCCTCATGCATTATGGGCATTGTAGCCGTTGACGTATTTTTGGGGCGCACATGTGGGGTAGTTGGCCGAGATTTCATAATTTTGTGATTAATTTGGGACAATCGAATTTTCTCGTTGTTTTTGGGTGTTTCGGCTGAGCGTTTCTTGTAATTTGTTTTACAGCTATTACAATAGTGTTGGACGAGTAACTTTTGTAAAACACATCATATTTTATACTTATTTTAACCGTAGATATTGTGGCTTTCCATATAAAATTACCGAATTGAACTCTTCATAGGCCCCACTGAAAACTAGTGGCAGCTCGCAGTTGTAACTGGGTCATGAAGAATCGAAGGCATGCACTTAGACGATATCTACAAAAATAGAACACAATTAAAATACGGAACCCTAAAAATACCGCCGGTCTGAGAGCCGGGCCGTGAGCTTAAGCCCGGACGATGTTTACCGACAACTCTCGACAACGAGCGCTCGTGGCCCAGCGGCGCCGGGTACCGCTTGCTGTATCTAAGGTTAAGCAACGTGGGCAGCGGTCAGGACTTGGATGGGTGACCGCTTTGAGTGGTTACTAACTGAGCGCTCCCGTGCTTTGGAAGGTACGTTAAGCCGTTGATCCCGGGTGATGTCTATGGCAGCAGTCGTTAAGCCAAGTTGGAGGCCTTCGGGCGGTTTGAGAACTTCTAACAGTCAAGTTGCCCACTCACTTGACAAAGCCTAATCCCAATAAGGTCTAGTTTCCTCTCGGGGTTGGAAGGTCAGATGGCAGTCGCTTCCGTAAAAACTAGTGCCTACGCCAAATCTTGGGATTAGGTAGCGGACCCCAGGCATCCTTCAGGATGCAACTGTACTGGGATAACGCTAGGAGGATGATGATGTTTACCGACAACTAGATGCAGTTAAAAGTATATTACACTAAACGGTTAAACTCACGTATTAATTGTCACCCCGGGCGAAATGTTTCGAACTCGTCGGGGGTTCACTAACGCAGACCGCGTCTCTGAGTCTGTCAATTAATACGTGAGTTTAACCGTTTAGTGTAATATAGTTTTAACATGACTCACGAAAGTTTCAAATCAAGTAGATGCAGTTAAATCCATTTTTTGGGCCTGCAATCTTCCATATTGTAACTCTCCTCGAAATCATTACAGCAGTTTCCGATTAGCATTTGTTTTTAATTATATTTAGTGGCTCGTTTAATACGATCTTCTATCACAAACTTAATTTAAATGTTGGTTCTACTGACGCTTTGCCACTGGTGTTTACCATACTGTCTTCTCGAAGATCTAACGGTTCGAAATAAATGCCATACGATAAAAAAAACTGGTGTTTAGACACATAAAGTTTTGACGACAGCTTTAGCCTAGTTGGTAGACACTGCCTACGAAGCTGGAGGTCCCGGGTTCAAATCCCAGTCAGAGCATTTATAGCCCTGGAGATGATGACAAAATTTCGGGTCATTTGTATGGCGATCCTAACCCGGCGGAGTTAATGACGAAAATGAATTTTCATATCATAGCGCTGGTACCGGCGGCCCAGTACCGTTCAAACTATGTGTGTGCCAAGAGCTGAATCCACTACCGAACAAAACCAGTTGCCTATTGTCATGGCGTCGTTACCGGACTACGTCTTTGAACAAGTATTGATTGGCGAAATCATCATAAATTTGATGGAAAGCCTTTTTTAAAGAGTGAAGTGTGAGGGGTGAGATGATAGGTGACGAGGAGTCGGTTTGTGAATCGTATACCAGTCCGATCGTAACAACTTTTAGTAGCGTGTGTGGCAGCCTTAAGGAATAAGAAGATTCTGCCAGTGCAGCGTCTGTTCCGGTTCCCGTATCTTCATTCTTCACGCTTGGCCGCGCGCGCGGCGGCGCGCACTGTTATCACTTATTGAGACGCTGCGCTTGCAACTTGCCAGGTATGGCCTGCCTCGCAAAAATTGTCGGAATCGAGCTTTTGTGGCCCGTTTCACGCGAGTTATTTTACTAGACTAAAGGCAACGCTGGTCATATGCGGAATTTAAACTTTGTGAGCTGATGTTTAAGGCGCTACACTGAGAAATTTGGAGACTTGGAAACGCTGTCCTGCCCAGACTAGCAAACAGTAGAAGCTGATTTTCAGTTATATGATTCTTGACTATATGATTGTGGTACTGACAATAGCGAAACATGATTGCTTAAAATTTTCTCTATAGAAAATAAATCCAAAGTTGAGTCTATATTTTCCTTTTTTTTTCCTCAGCCTACTAAAACAACGCATTATTAAAAGACACGATTAAGTTAATATGATGGTATTTTACCTCATCTAGGTATTGACAAGAGCAAATTTAATAAATCTGCACACAGTCAGATATTTAACGAGATTTGTCTAAAAAGCCATTCTCGGAGAGGGTTGCATCCCGTTTTGTCGGGAGCGAAAAACAAACTTTCAATCGATATATCGTCTTAATGAAAAGTATACGTTTTGGACTCATGTACCTATCGTAAATATCCCAGTGCATGACACTAACCTAATACTTGGTTACTTTCAATCTCAGCGCTCAGATAAAGCATCTGCGACGTTATGTAGGTACCTAATATTAATGTTTGTGTATAGGTACATCGGCGTAACTTATAAAATATAATGTATTATACATCATAATAAAACCAAGTACAACTCATTTAGTTCTGGAATCCATGCCAAAGCATGCTTACTAAATAAATCATTAACTGCAGACGAATGTAACAATAGCGCCACATACTTATACTAAATATTTAAAATTATTGCGGAGACGGAAAACGGTTTTCCGTCTCCGCAATAATTTTAAATATTTAGTATATATAGTTTTCCGAAAACCACAGCGGAAAGCGGATTCGAGCAAAATGTTAGGTACTAAGCAACGTGTAATATGATCCGGTCAATTTAGCATGAAACGGGTCAACTTCGGAATAAAATAAAAATAAATATAACTATTTGTGGACAATCTTACACAAATCAACCTAGTCCCAAACTAAGCAAAGCTTGTACTATGGGTACTAAGCGACGATATACATACTTATATAGATAAATAAATACTTAAATACATAGAAAACATCCAAGACCCAAGAACAAATATTCGTGCTCATCACACAAATAAATGCCCCGGCCGGGATTCGAACCCGGGACCTCCAGCTTCGTAGGCAGGGTCACTACCAACTAAGCTAAAGCGGTCGTCAAAATGAGAGAATCGTCGGAATGAGAGATAACAAGCTGGAAACTTGTATATACACATTCTTTTTGGCGTTCGATCTCTCTCTTCAGTCGGTCCCTCATTCACGATCAGTTTCGCCAGACTATCACCACCAAAAGCTACTTAGTTGTACATAGGTACAGTCAAGGGCATAAATATGTATACACTTTTGGACCTTATTTCAATGGAATATGCCTTGACTGTACCTATTATAAAAACGTGTTTTTTCCGAGAAACGCCATAAGTCGCGAGCATATAATATGAGTATAGATACACATCATTTAGAACTAGCGGTTGCCCGCGACTTCGTCCGCATAGAACTCGTTCATCGCATTAGAATTTAATTGCTATTAATTTAGTTCGAACGTTTACAAAATAATAATACTTTACAGGACAGTTTTATACTTACATACATACATGTTAGTTATATCGCTCTTATACACAAACTTCCACCCCCTCAAGAGACAATTTCCAGAATAAAAAGTATCCTATATATACTTTCCGAGATGTCAAACTCCCTTTGTACGAAATTTCATCTATAGCTAAATCCGTTCAACGGTTTCAGCGTAAAGATGTGACAGACAGACAACCTGACCCATTTTAATTGCACCCCAGTGTAACCTTTCCCACAACGACCGGGAGTCGTATTGACGTTTTTCACAGAGTGTTAACCTGGATCTAAATGCAGCAGCGGTGCTGCATCGATGGAGGGGAACGACTGCTTTAGAAGGCCCGCCGCACGCTTGCCGATTGATTTCAGTTCAAAGATTGCCTACAATGGATACAAACCGCGCTGTATTTGATAAACAAATAATATGCGACAATATTACACTAAAGTCTATTCATCCTTACATGTTAATCATATTAATCATTATCACCCTTTTCTCTATGATTACACAATAATCATCAGGTACCTATCATCACTTGAGATATAGGTACCTAATACATTTTAAGGAACAAGTGTGCATACTAAATTCGCCAACAAACTGCGGAGCAGTTTGGCGAAACTGTTGTAATAGAATAAGACTTTTTTTATACGAGCATGAGCAATAATTAAAAAAAATGTTGATATGATAAATGATAATTTGATAATACTTAAAGAAGCTCACAAAGTATTACCTTCAAGAGAAAAGTGTGATAATGATTGACGTCTTCACAAATAGTTTGTTTACATGGTAGGACACGTAAGGATGAATAGACTATAATCGAACTAGTCCCGTATATATCAATACTTACATAGAAAATATCCAATGCTCAAAACCAAACATTAATATTTTATGTACATCACGCAAATATTGCCCGACCGGTAACAAAATTCGCATTATTTATTTGAATACGGTTTTTATTTTTAACAAATATATATAAATATTTCTTATAAATTTTAACAAATAAAAACGTGCAAAAAAACCACTTTGACAGCCCAGAGATGTCGCTACCTTCTATTTTTTTTTTCGACGGGAAAATTTTATATAAAATAGTAGTAATTAAATTCTATCGCGACGAATGAGTCCCAATGCGGGCAAAGTCGCGGACAAAAGCTAGTAATCAATATTAATCATTGAACCTGCTCACAAAAGTGTCACAAGAACCCGTCGAGAAATGCAACCTGTAGACTAGAAGAGCGGATATACGAAAGTATACATGTGGTGTGCGGCGGGCCTTACGCTAGATTGATCCGTCTCGTCGTTACGAGTTTACGACCATAAATACAGTTGTGTGTATCATCGCTCTCAACTACTATACGATTTAATCGTCGGCAGATCGTTTTACGGAAATAGAGCTTTCTGACTAGACGTTACATTGCTCTAGGCTATTCACACTCCACTTACCAAAAACCTACCAAGCTTTTATCCGCTCATTTGACAAGCCTAATATCAATACGGTATAAAACCCCTAGTCAAATCAGCAACTTTTTATTAAATGTCAAATACTATTTGTTAATATGAAGTTTGTAGGGAAATACTGTCTTACTGACGTCACTAAGGCAGTGTGAGTAGTTTTGTTCAAATCAGCGTCCTTTTTAAATCTTTATGCTTATAAAATCTTTCAATTAGCTAAAATAAATTAATAATTGATGTTTTTCGAGTATTTTCGTTAGATCTTTTATTAGTCAAGTAAAAAATTATTTATTTTTACCTTAGTTTAATACCCTATTAGGTAGGTCTAGTTTCCCCTTGAGTTTTAAGGTCAGATGGCAATCGCTTTCGTTAAACTAGTGCCTACGCCAAACCGGTTTAGGATGCAACGGAACTGGAATAACGCTAGGATGATGGCTAAATATTATTGCTAATATACTATTCATATTTATTTTGTATCAATATTTGTATTATTTAGAGTATCATTTTTTAATAATAGTAGTTTATGCAACTGGTACATAATGAGGGGCATTAAAACAAGAGTGTGTTTTATGAAACGAGCCGAAGGCGAGTTTCATAATAAGGTCACACGAGTGTTTTAATGCCTAATTATGTACAGTTGCATACATTACTTTATCTACACACATATTATAACTACTCTAAGATGGGTTCAGAAACCGTAGTAAATAAATACAATAATTGTGTTAATACAACCTTTTTTGCACGGTTGCGGAAATATCGAAATCAGAACTGGCAACCGATACCTGAATGTTATTTTAAAAAGTAAAGAGTCCCTATTCTGATGTGATCATGTCGTTCTAGCTCAAATTTCGTGCGATATATACTAAAAAAACATCGAGCTGACATTTCGCATCGACTGAATTTGAATTTTCAGTGATACTAGAATAGGGACATGTCAACTTTGACATTTAAATTTTGACAGTTTTGTTTGACGTTTTTATATTTTAACATCATATATGAGATTAAAATTAAAAATTATATTACTGCTGTAGCCTTAGCCACAGATAAGAAAATTGCCATAATTCATTGAATGTTGAAATGAGAGTCATTTTCTACGGTTTCCGAACGCATATTAGAGGATTTATGATATGTGTGTAGATAAATGATTTTATACTCTTATTGTTCCAAGTTTTTATTTAAACTTGCAATGTAGGTATGTAACTAAGTATATTTGTTCGGGTGGACTCGTGCAACTCATTTTTCAACCACTTGCCGGTATCCGAATGAGCTAATGTAAGTTCGGTGACAATGCAATATTATGATACCATTGAGCTGATCTGATGATGGAGACAGAAGGTGGCCATAGCAACTCCTAAACTACACAAGATAAACCCATCGTGTTTGGGCTCATTGGAACCGTCTCCACGAGTAGTCGATGAATGTGGAAAAAACCGGTCAAGTGCGAGTCCGACTCGCGCACCGAGGGTTCCGTACACAGTTCTTGTATATGTAGTTGTGTACCCGTCCCGACCCCATTAAATCAGGAACAATCTTAAAAAAACATGACAGCACCATCTATCGGCGCATTGTGTTACTAATTTGCGCGACTGAATAACTTAGTACGTATGTTGGTTTTTAAGGATAATTATTTATCACATTAACCGATTTCAATAATTGTTTTTTTATTTGAAAGAAGGTATTTTCAACGTAATTTTATAAATTTAAATATAAAACAAAAATATATACAAAGGTGATTAAATTACAAACTTAGGATAGAAGAGTTTTTTGATGATTAAAAAAAAGAAAAACTAGATAGGGCTATGGCTATATTTTTCCTGTAAAATATACATGCATATTAATGTTGTGTAATAATTTCAAATTTTTTTCTTCGTAAACTTCGGAGATAAGGGGGGAATGGTATTTTTTTTTTACATTTTCCCTCGTAAATCGAAATTTTCCCAACGAAAAAAAAAAACTAAAAATTGTTTCAGAATGTTCCATTCAAGCCCTTTCATATGAGACCCAACTTGACATAGTTGCCAGACTTTAAAATTTTGAACCCCCTTTTATCTGTCATTATTCACAGAAAATAAAATAAAAAATTTAAAAAACCATCTTCTATGTGTCTGGGTTACCCTTGTTTATAACTATTCCAAATTTCAAATCGATAGGATAAGTAGTTCCTGAGATATTTAGCGATGTGACAGACAGACAGACAGACAGACAAAGTGAAACCAATAGGGTTCCTTTTTTACCTTTTTGTACGGAACCCTAAAAAGTACAGTCAGCAATAAAAGCTTGTACCAAAAATATAATTACAGACAGACACTAATTAATTTGATCAAGATACCCTGGCCTTGGTCGCCCCCTTCCGACCCTTCCTTCCATCTCCTGATCATAAATCTTCTTAGTCAGTCTGCTTCCACACATGCCCTCAACATGCCCAAACCACCGAGCTTGTATGAGGAGATGTATATAGATGTAATTGAAGCAAAAAACGTTTGTAAGGACCGTAGTATTTGGTGTTATTTGGTCTCTACCTACCCAATACGGGCTTGGGGACATATATGTATGTATGGACCGGAAAGCGCAGCATGGATAGACCCCCCCGCAAAGAAGATATATACTTTTTTGGGGGAGGCCTATGTCCAGCAGTGGACGTCTTTCGGGTGATATGATGATGATGTACCTACTTATTAATGAGGGCTACCGTTTTTGCGCTCACCAGTTGGCGCCACCGTGCTGTCAGTCCAGCTGTCAAAGTTTGTTATTGGTTATTATGGGCGTAAAAACTGAATACACGTTGAAATCGTATTTTATACAATAAAACCGCACTGTAAATATTTTTATCGAACATTCCTGTAGCGCACTCCCGTTTTGTACGGAAAAAAGTTTGACTAAGTTTACTGGCGATAAAATTATCGCAAAGCACTGATATTCGTTGACCTCTAACTCATATTTGCCATTATCAATCTCAGATATTGCAAAATAGTCATCATATTAATCTAATGAGAAATAAACCCGCGTAACCCACCCACAAAGTATAAAATTTGACATTTCGGAGGACTGACGTCACACTAGCGCCTCTAGCGGCGACTCCATACCTACGCGGTAGCCCTCATTGACTGAATGTTGTTCCAGGCGATGCTGTTCTACGCTCCTCGGTGGCTCTGGAAGTCCTGGGAGGGCGGCAAGATACGCGCGCTGATGATGGACCTGGACGTGGGCGTGTGCACGGAGATAGAGAAGAAGACCAAGAAGAAGCTCATCCTGGACTACCTGTGGGAGAACCTGCGCTACCACAACTGGTGGGCGTACCGGTACTACCTCTGCGAGGGACTTGCCCTTGTAAATGTTATAGGTGAGTCAAGGGAGTTGTCATTGTAAAGATATATATATATATATATATATATATATATTATATATATTAGGCATTAGGATATATATATATATATATATATGAGGCAACGGGCGACCCTCGCGCAGCTGCTTAATGGGCACCCTACCTAGGGCCCAAAATTATGATAGGTACTTTTAATTTTTAGCTATAGTTATTGTAGTTATTTTTAATCTTATATTCCATTTGTTTTTATTTGGTCTGTCAATAAAAACTACATTATTATACTTTAAAAAATATTTAGGTATATATTTAGGATAGTTTTCTTTTTTTTTTAGTTAGGGGATAGTTTTCCACAAATAAAACTAGCTCAATACCGTATACACAATATTTAGATACTTGATTTGCGAGGGACTTTTTATAAGGTGGGTCGAGAATCGGGAATCATTCACAACAGTCTTTCCGGTTAATGGGTCAATTATAGGTAATTAGTAAGTGATTATGAATAAGGGGGTTAGATTATTCCAGTGTTTAAGCCGCCCGCGTGCTCGTGTCGGAGGTTTCCTCTGGATTTTGCCTAGGCCACTCTCTAATCGCACACTTCTGTCGCTTTATTTGAGCCCGGACTATGAAACCACAGTCAATATCAGTAAAATGATACTCAGGCATGTAAAGATTGCTCTTTAACGATAAACCCTAAGCTAAGTTATATTTCTGAACTGTTTTGTAGTTTTATTGAGGTGTTCTATAAAGAGTATTTTGTATTGTATTGTATTGTATTGTATGTTTAAAATAAATAGAGGTTTGATTTACATTGCGAGCTGCTCGCGCCGCGACACATGGCGGCGGTTGTTTGCTGAGGCCACTAGACGCGCGGATTAAAAAATAGCCTTTTATAAATTATACGAGTTTTTTTTTTTCTATGAGGTTCTTAACACTACGTTTACTATAGTGCGCGCCATCCACGACGACGCGCCCCTCCACAGCGAATCTCATACTAATCTGTACGCAGTTGTACGGCTTGGGCTGTGGAGGGGCGCGCCTTCGTGGATGGCGCGCACTATAACGTTCAAATGAATGTAGGTACAGTTAGCATCAAAAGTAGCTTATCAATTATTTAATCAAAGTGAAAATTGAAAAATTCAACAACACAGGTGGGATTTGAACCCACGACCTCTGGAATCCGTCCAGAAGTCCGTTTCAGAATTTGTAATAGCTTCACGGTAGATATGTCGCTACGAGCCTCCCTAATAAGGCTTAATAGATGAGTGTTAAGATTGAAAAATTCACCATTACAAGGGATACCACGGTGGCTCAATTGGTAGAGCAATAGACGGATTCCAGAGGTCGTGGGTTCAAATCCCACCTGTGGTGTTGAATTTTTCAATTTTCACTTTGATTAAAAAATTGATATTTTCGCTAGCGGACGCATCCGCTTAACAAACATATTAAAGTAGCTTATCATATGAAAAAAACAAAGGTTTTTATTACAATGGAATATTAATTTTTGGTTTCTTTCATATACCAAGCTAGTTTTGATGCTGACTGCACAGCCCATGAGCTCTTATTCAGACATTAGCGTTTATCCGCGCCTACGAGGATTAATTTCCGGGATAAAAAGTATTCTATATGTTAATACAAACCATAAACATTGTCATCTGACAATGACAATTCCAAGTCCACTCACTCAGACTCAGTAGTCGTCACGTAAAGATGGTCGTTGGATAGCATCGTAAGGTGACAATTGTCAAGTTGGCAGTGGCGGCGCGTCAAAAATATTCTTAGGGAAGCCGGAAATAATTTGCCTTTCTTATTCTTCATGAACCGTAGTAAAAGAACTGGACTTGCTGAAAATTAGGCAAGCCGGTGGGAATCGAGTTGTATGGGCGCTCCGCCACTGCAAGTTGGTGAAATAGGGGCCAGATAACTCGACGGCGCAGCTATGTAGCTGTCCAATGCCTGTTATCAATGCCAATGCATTTATAAGTAATCAACTAATTAGTTATTAGGTGTAATATGTATACTTTTAATTTAAGAATAATTTATTTTTCCTCGGGCATCTACCGTATTGAAAACATTCCGCTATTTGTGTGGCCCCCGGGGCGCTTCCTCAGCGGATCGCGGGTCCCGTTATTGGAAAAACCGGAAGCCGCCGGAATAACAATTGCCGTTCACGGCTCACTTCCGGAAACAGCACCGGCCGGCGTCAGCGGTAAAAAGTACACATTACAACAACTAACATTGACATACTTAGTGATATTATTGCTGCTTAGGATAGAATTAATAATGTACCTAATTAAATCCTGGGTTTGAAATATTAGCCCAATTTAACGGTATAGTATTGTCAAATGTCATGACTTGGCCGTCACCGATTGGACACATTAAGGTGGTTTGATTTCAATAGAAAACGTCTTTTGACATTCGCAGGCTAGCGGCGTGATAATTTAAGAAACTTATGTAACAAACTTTCATAAATAGGCTTCCCGTTTACGCGAAATTCCCCCTTTCCTTCCCTTTCCTCAGCTACAAGTCTACAACGGTTAGAATGTTCGTAGTTAGAGAGAGAAAGTGCTACTCAACAGTGACGTCACTGTTGAGTAGAGCCATTAGTAAATGACGATCGTTCAATACAAAGGTGCGTTTTACGGAAAAACGACAGATTTTTTTTAAATTACTTTTTTCGCAATTTGATTGAGAATTTGAGCCTTTATGTAGAAAATTTGGATTTATTGATTTTCTTTAATAGTGTCATCATCCCTATTGTGTGTTCCAGGGCAAATGTTCCTGATGAACCGCTTCTTCGACGGCGAGTTCCTGGCGTTCGGACTGAACGTGATCGAGTACATGGAGTCCGACCAGGAGGACCGGGTCGACCCCATGATCTACGTGTTCCCCAGGTAATGTTCCGGCAGGAGGACCGGGGTCGACCCCATGATCTACGTGTTCCCCAGGTAATGTTCCGGCAGGAGGACTGGGTCGACCCCATGATCTACGTGTTCCCCAGGTAATGTTCCGGCAGGAGGACGGGGTCGAACCCATGATCTACGTGTTCCGCAGATAATGTTCCGGCAGGGGACCGGGTCGACCACATGATCTACGTGTTCCCCAGGTAATGTTCCGGCAGGGGACCGGGTCGACCACATGATCTACGTGTTCCCCAGGTAATGTTCCGGCAGGGGACCGGGTCGACCACATGATCTACGTGTTCCCCAGATAATGTTCCGGCAGGGGACCGGGTCGACCACATGATCTACGTGTTCCCCAGATAATGTTCCGGCAGGGGACCGGGTCGACCACATGATCTACGTGTTCCCCAGGTAATGTTCCGGCAGGAGAACCGAGTCGACCCCATGATCTACGTGTTCTCCAGCTAGATAGTGTAGATACAGGGAAAAGGGTCCTTAATACTGCAGATAAAGAGGCTAATCGATCGCTACAATAAATCGTTCCCGTGTGTACTGGCCTTAATACTCTTATATGCTTAAACTGAAAACTGACTTTTGACCCTAGTCTCAAGTGTGTAACTTCAACTATGTATTTCTTGTTGCTCATTACCATGGTTACGCCTCGTGGGTCATTCTCATGCATAGATATAGTATATACTCTGTAGTTATTCTCATGACACCATTTGTTGTTTTGTCGACAATGACATCACTTGTGTCATGATCCAGATTGTCAGACCTTGTTTTCTTAGACCATGGCCACTCCTTAAAAATATGATTTTTTATACGGTTTAATTCTGCTAAACATGAGTTTTAGCGATGATTATAAACCCATTATTCTGAAGTGGATCATCTCTTGAGCATGCTAGGAGTCCATATGTGTATGTATGTGTATGTGATTCTAAGAAATCCTTTACTGTTGTCTCCTGGCCGACGGGACACAATAACAACAAGGAAAAGATGATCGACTCCTACTATTTTGTTTCAGAATGGTGAAATGCACTCTATTCAACAAGTTCGGCTCCTCGGGCGAAGTGGAGCGTCACGACGCGCTCTGCATCCTCCCGCTCAACGTGGTCAACGAGAAGATCTACGTGTTCCTCTGGTTCTGGTTCGTCATCCTCGGCACCCTCACCTTCATCACCCTCCTCTACCGCGTCGTCATCATCTTCTCCCCCCGGATGAGGGTCTACATGATGCGGATGAGGTTCCGTCTCGTCCGGCGGGACAACGTAGACACCATCGTCCGCAGATCCAAGATGGGCGACTGGTACCTGTTGTACATCCTCGGGGAGAACCTGGACTCCGTGATCTTCCGGGACATCATGCATGAGTTCGCGAACAAGCTGAACCACAACTATCAGCACCACATCCATGGGGTGCCCGACGCGTGACCGCCAATACCGGGGTGGGTATTCCACACCTGACTAACGTCGTTACAGAGGGACATGGAACCCCCTGTATAAACTGACTTTTAAGTGCAATGTGCAAGTGATCTCAGGACGTGGCCTATTAGTACTTAGTGTTCCTAGTGCGGACCCTGTAACTAACGTTCTTCGGATCATTCGCTGACGTACTCGGTAGTTCAATGACAATACGTCTGATTTTGCGGTAGGATTCAATTGGACTCGTCTAGTGGATTAATGATACAACGACTCGATGTTATCTCAGAAACTGTATGCGGTAGTGAGGACAGACAAGTGTTTGACACGCGGGAAGAAGCTTCAATTGTAACGATAACTGGTGCATCATTGAGGCCTTGCACGGCCTATGAAAATGCTAAGACTTTACAATCTCAATGAACTTCGACTTCTACGAGAGATGTTTCTTTTTAATGTGATGAAGAATGTGGTCGACTTTGTTATGATTAGCCTGCGAACTTACCTCGGCAGCTCAGACCACGGCACTATCAATAATTCATTAATTACTAAAAGGCAGCTAAACAAATCAGGTATTATTTAAAACTATAAAAAATCTAACATGTACAGTTGTAGCTGTCTTTTAGTAAAAGGACGTTTAACTAAGCTTTTTTTGTATTGTAGCTACTCTTAAGCATTTTAAATCTTCATTACAGACAATTGAAAAGCTATATAAACAATTCTATAAGTAGATAGATATAATTCGGATAATGTGTTCACAATGAGGCAATGTCGGGCGCATCGCATAGTATGCGCGAGTCCGCAACATGCTTTGGATCCCCCAAGTCCCCTTTATATCGACACAGTAGATATAGCAAACACTGAAAGCGAAACCAATCCGTACAAAGTTACAAAAGTCAGATTTGTCGCTCTCAGACACTCGTCAAATACGAGTACAGACAGCGTCAAAAGTTAAACGCATTAAAAGACGTCGAAGGGTGGACAAATGTCTTTATCACAAGGGAATAAGAGCTATTGGCTATATCATATTGGCTACTCTTGATGCTGACTGTACCATAAACTTAACTGTGGCAGTACTTATTGTAGTACCTTTAAGCGCCTAAAGTCAAAATGGTTAATTACTTAATCGCAATTTTCAACTTCAACGGCCGTTGGTGCCGAACGGTCCTCGAGCGGCGACCACGGACCGGAATAAAGCGCAGCGTGAGTAGACAACGAGGACTGATGGCCTGGTAATTGAAGGTCGTGAGAGTCCGCTGGATGCGGGTGGCGCAGGGCCGGTCATTGTGGCACTCTTAGGGGGAGGCCTATGTCCAGCAGTGGACGTCTTTCGGCTGATATGATGATGATGAATTTTCAACCCTTTTATAATTTTCGCTGTCACTGTGTCTAACTTGTTAGACGATGGTAGTTAAAGAGTTAAGCAGACTGCAGTACATGGAGGTACAGTCAACTACAAAGAAATGTATCCTCTTTATTACCTTATGCCATTGTAATAACTCCAAAAGCGGATACATTTCATTGTTGTCGACTGTTCATGAGTCATGTGTACCTAATATACCTACGTATTCCATGAAGCGCACGTCTAAATAAGTCAAAAAGTTTGAGATTATACCAAACTAAAATAATTTACTGTGCTCGTGATCTGGCGAGGTTGTAGTGGGACTATAGTTAGGTTAGACTAACTGGTGGTCACATAGTATCAATGCTCGATATCGCCTTATTGTGACTTTTGAGAGCGTCTTGGACGAAAATGGAGCAAAAGACAAAAAACTACAGTATATGGTGCTGTTTTGGACTTTTTGAAATATTAGAAGTTATTTATATGAATAAAGTAATCCATTTTAGGCCATAGTTAAGCTAATTAGTTGAGTCATTTTAGATTATATATTGTAGGGTTTACCGGGTTGGTACTTGTTCAAAATATTAACTTAGTATAATAGTGAAATCAATTTTATATTAACTACCAAACGCTAGTGGGAGAATGGTTCTGTGCCCGACTTCAACCAAATCAAACCAAAGAACAGAAAATGTGCCAAAAAGTCCAAATAACATCAAAACATATAAACTACACACAGGAACTACGAAAACGTGTACATTGAAAATATAGTACATTACTTAACAAGGGCGGTAAAACAAAGAATGTCTCAGATCGCATGTATTTGAGGGCGATAAATATGCGATATGAGGCTTTCTTTATTACCGCCCGTGTTAAGTACAAAATTTTATGTAACCCCCTGGCCAGGAAGTGGGATTTCCCGCGCGCGGAGCGTGCGGTAATTGCCGCTTTATGGCCAGGTGTGACAATAGTAAATTACTTAACAAGGGCGGTAAAACAAAGAATGTCTCAGATCGCATGTATTTGACGCCCGAGCCGAAGGCAAGGGCGATAAAAATGCGATATGAGGCTTTCTTTATTACCGCCCGTGTTAAGTACAAAATTTTATGTAACCTTCTGGCCAGGAAGTGGGATTTCCCGCGCGCGGAGCGTGCGGTAATTGCCGCTTTATGGCCAGGTGTGACATAAAATTATTTATGTATAATGTACCGGTTCTCGTAGTTCTTTATTCTATAAGATTAAATGGTTATATAAAAGCTTCTATTACATGATTAGCCATAGAAATTAGACTCGAATCGGAAATTTCGCCAGCTCTTGTATTCCCCGGAAATCTTGAAGTTTACAAGAGTCGAGAGCTTGTGGGAATAACGACTAGATGCTTGGAAGCTGTTTGTAGCACTGCCAATCTTAAATTATGACAATTAAATAAATAATTTTAATATAACAGGATGTAATAAATAATTATACATTTTTTATTTATTTTTCTCCTACACTGTACCTTATTTTGGGAAATTATCACAAAATGCTTGTTATTTCAGACGAGGCCGCATGGCGGTAATCGCAACATACCCACAGATAAACATTAAACAGATTTCAGTCAAATGGCGTTCTTATTTCTTGAGTTACTCTTTTACGTTATAAATTTATAATTATAGCTCAAATCCTAGCTGTCCTTACGGCTCGTGTACTTTATTCGGGCTGTGTAAAACTTGTGAAACGCTGAAGGCATTCCTTCCCATTTCCACCGCCATTTTAAGTCGAAAAAAGATGCTAGATACCGATTTTTATTGCATAGAACTAAAACGGCCAAATACCGCTGGAATGAAGAAGCCCTTAAGGCTTAAAGACCTAGTACTTCAAATGTATTCTATGCAAATAAAACATTGTGATTGATTGATTGATAGTCAACTTCGGAGCACCCGACTGGTGGGGGGTGGCGCAGGATGGAGATCTGTGGTCGGTAGTGTATGTACCTAAGCGTGCTTGTGAAGAGCGGTAACGAAATAGGGACAAATGTTTAGGGCTGAGACCAGACATGACTAAGAGTCTATATAGATATTTTATTATACAAAGGGCCATTTTCTCTCTAAAATTTACTTGTTTATTTTTTTCCTATAATTAGGAAACTGACTACCCCAAATCATAAAAATATCGCTATTTTTATTCCACTATGTCACGACAGGATTATCCAGTAACCTGCCCTATAGGTTGTCAAGGGCCATCGCCACACTGAATATAACACCGCAGTATTTTAAGAACTCACCTGGGCCGACATTGCTTAACTTCACATACCGCACGCGGCACGCGGACGCTGCTGGGTGTATATGAGAGCTAAAATTTAACAGCTAATGTAATTTCAGTCACTTACAGTAGAGCTTCTGTACCTTTCTGCGCTAGGGGTAGGTACCTACATTCTACGTACATTATTCCGTGGTCAAAGGGAATACCCAGTATCAGTCTTGGTTTTGGTATAATCTGTTATGTTATTTGCAAGCAATGCAGCCGTTTTAAACCCACAACTAGGGTTGCCAACCGTCCCGTTTCCAGCACCCTAAAGAATGCGTCCCGCACAGAGTACGTGCGGGACGCTGATTGTCCCGTTCTCAGGTGTGGTCAGAATTTCCAAGATTTGTTTTTGTTCTTACCACGAACTCTTAGGAGAGGTCAGAACGAATTTTTGATGTTATATTTTAAATAAGAAATGTTTCTTACGAAACAAAAATATCCTGTTCCTTGTATTGAGATTAGCTGTTTCAAGTAGCACTCAATTATTTAAAAATTAATTTCCCCAATTGACAACATTTCATATTTTTAACTACTTTATTTTATGAACTAGTTAGAAAATAGGTAAAAATTTAAGCCACCCGTATTTTTTCTTTTTCAATTTAACTCATTATTTCATACAAAAAAAACACGTTGAAAAGTAGGTCATTCCAAAAGGGCGTAAGTAAAATATGACGTCATCTTCCCAACAAGAATCCAGAGCCACTCCAGAGCAGCGATTGTCTGTACTCTGTACTAAGGTCTCCCTGAATACAGCGAGGAAGATGACGTCAACTTTCGGTTTACAGTAATTTGCGAAAATTATCGGAGAAAAAAATCAAAAAAAATGTTTTTTGTGTACTTCACACATTTTTACCGAAATGGTTTTCGAATTAAGACTTTTGGAAATTATGGAATATTGTCAATTGCAGACAGTAGGTCTGCATTTAATCATTTGCATCTGGGTAAGGCCGGCTGCGTGAGTCCCGCATTTTTTAGCCACGTCCCGCAAATCTAGCACGAATGTCCAGCAAATCTGGGCTCACAAGTTGGCAACCCTACTCACAACGGATCGTAAGTGACTGAATATTTAATGTGTAGACGCCGCCAACACGGCTCTGATCTACGGATAAACAAAACGGCCGTTTTATCACCAGGGTGTGACAATGTGGGGATTACTGCATTGATACTGCAGTGGGCACATATGTTGTAAAATGAACACAATAATTTAATAGTTTGGGATTGTAAGCAGTATGTTATTTTTAACGCCCGACACGCAACGCCAAAGAAGGGTCTTACCTCTGTAAGTTTAAAGTAATTTAACTGTGAATTTTTGGAACTCATTATATTACACTAAACGGTTAAACTCACGTATTAATCACGTATTAGTAGTTTTAACATGACTCACGAAAGTTTAAATTTGTGCGAAACTCCGCACCTTCAATGAACTAGGTGCACAGCTTAACATAACGTAAACGAACACTAAGGGCATCCATTGACAATTGCAATTGATCATTGCCGGTCTATATAATACTAAACTGAGTAACATAAACAAATCAAACCATCACTAAATAACCATTCATACTTTATTCAGTTACCAACTGCATCACAATTGTCAGAAAGTTTCATCTCAATCCAAAACTTAAAACATTAAAAGACAATTCAACATCATATCTCATCTCATTTATAGTTCACGGCAGAAACATCAAACATTCACGACAATTATAACTTACTATATAAAATATAGTCCACAATTTTCTTGACAAAGTTCCTCTGACTCGGGCGACAACTTGTAAAATTGTCAAAATATCCCAGATGTCATAACATCCAAGTGACAGAATCGCCGAGGGGTCATAATGTGCAGATGGTGTCACAATTATCAAGAAATTATCGTGTCCAGAGCAGATGATATAATACCCTATAGCCATAATATCCAAGTGTCAAAATTACCAAGGGGCCAAGATAGCGAATGTCAAAATGACTAAGATAGCGATTATTACTACTAGACGTTTTGACAGGTGTCAAAGATTATGACAAGACATCTTGTCAAATGGACTTTTTGTTAACTTGACCTATAGAACTTTTTGGCAATAAGACATCTTGGCACGTGGATATTTTGATATCAGGACATTGTGACCACTTAGACATTTTAGATTTTGTACGTTTTGGCAGTTAGACAATTTGCCAACTCGCTTACCCATAATTTAATTGAAATTTTGACACTTGGGCATTACGACCACTTGTCGCATTTGGTGTCGAGACATTTGGCCCGTGGGGCAGGGGCGCCCGGGGGCTCCATAAAGAGCTTAGTAGGCGGCTTAGGGAAACGACAGGTGACCCACGCGCGGGCAGCTTTCTCGCGCAAAGAATTGCCATCGCAATTCAGCGCGGGAATGCTGCCTGCGTAACGGGCACAATACCAAGGGGGCCTAATTTAGATAGTAATTTTTAATGTTTTAGTTTTTAGTTGGTTTTAATCAGTCATAATGTTTATTATTGTATTTTAGATGTTTTAATGTAAATAAAAGTTTCCAATTATAGGCTAGTTAGTAACCGCAAGTACTTTCTAGATAAAGAAAACACAGAGTATAGTACCTCCGCTATCCTCCTCCGTGTATCTAATTAGAAACAAGCTAGACATTGATTTATTGCTTTCACAGTTTTTACGACCACTTGGATATTATGACATCTTATTAATACACCCCGAATGGTTTCGGAATAAATTCTATTTTTGGAAGGTTGAATATCGGCAATACATATAAATAGGAACGTTGGCAATACATATAAATAGCTTCATGACACCAAACATACAACAATTTGGTCAGTGAAATATAATTCATGGATTTAGAGTTGAATTTCTTCTGTCCTAAAATTTAATTAAACAAAGAAAATACGATTTAAATGCGTTATAAAATAGTTTGTCAATTTCTACACAATGGGCGACACGAGGATCATACATAATTACGACTGTTATGCAACATTTACACTTTGACTCAATTTTCTCCTTTTATTTTTAACCTCTCCTATGTCTAGAACGTCCGGAACTATATCGACGTGTACATTTAACCTTCATTATAGCATATTAGCCAGTAAAAACAATAAGGCTTAGTGCGTCTACATTTAATTTGAACTAATTCCACTGTGCAACGCAACTTAATCAAATGTCATTAGGTCCTTAACTAAGTAAAATTAAATTATGTCTACGTTACACACGAATAAAAATTATACATAATGTTACATATATAATGCTAGCAGTAGAAAAAGACGGTGAAGTGAAGCAAGACCAACGAGACTAAATATAAACACTGGGACTGTGAAAACGCATCCTGAATCCGTCTACAACATATTCTATTGTTACATAAGTTATTAAAACTGTGTTTTATTGTCGTTACGTAAAAGGAATAAAATTGTGGACGTATTAACGAATTAAAATAAAAAAAATACACAATTGATTATTTTTAATCTTGTTGGTTTCGTTTCCAATTATATCTTACAAAACGCTGGTAGTAAAACTTATGCAATTATTACATTCAAGGGAAAATCGGACAAAGGTAAACAGTTCAAAAGGCATGTTATAAACTACAAATGACAATTTGTATCAAAACTTGTATGGCCTTGTGAAAATACAAAAGCTGAGAGTGTTGCCGGTTAAGGGGCTCCTAGCTCCCAATGACTGTCCGTTTTCTCGTATTTTTTATGGCTTATTATATTAACAACAACGAGTTTTACTGAAATAGTATCCCATACATACTTTAAAACTCACTGTTTTCGAGATATATGGTATCAAACTTTGGCAATTTTAAGCCAAAAATCCAGTTTTTTGGATGTAACTTTTGTAAAAATGGGCCAATAAACTTTTTCTTGTTGTATTCTGTCCCGTCAGCCAGGAGACAACAGTAACCGAGTTTCTTAGAAAAAATGCTATAATATGGAGTACTAGCATGCTCAAGAGATGGGCAACGTCAGAATGGGTTTATAATCATCGCTAAAAATCATGTTTAGTAGGATTAAAGTCGGTAAAATCACAGTTTTTAAGAGTGACCCAGGAGACGTAACCATGTTAACGAGCGACAAGAAATTGTTGATTGACCCAAAAATAAGATAAAAATTTCGCCTGGGCCGCTGGTAAAGTCTGCGTGTCCCGCCGGCCGCCCAAAAAATCGAAGGTGGCTTGCTGCGCTGGTACTTTTGCGAGCGGCCGGCAGCCCAGAAATTTAGTCGGGTTTTATGGCGCTGAGAGTGTTAATTATATTACATTAAATGACGTAGTAAACTAGCGCCCGCCTAGAACTGCATCATGGTCTTTATGTCCTTCACGATCACGTCGAGGAAGAAGCGCTGCGTCGACTGCGTCTGCAATGATGCGCGTGTGTCAAACAACTAAGTATGTCAATCAAAAAATTTACATTGCAATAGGGTACTTTCGATAGGTAGTGAAATTTAAATTATGAATTTTGATAAATATATACTTAAATATTCTGATTTTGAGTCATAAAAGCACATTATTGTTTTATTGTCATCATCATCCTCCTAGCGTTATCCCAGTACAGTTGCATCCTGAAGGATGCCTGGGGTCCGCTACCTAATCCCAAGATTTGGCGTAGGCACTAGTTTTTACGGAAGCGACTGCCATCTGACCTTCCAACCCCGAGGGGAAACTAGACCTTATTGGGATTAGGCATTGTCAAGTGAGTGGGCAACTTGACTGTTAGATGTTCCCAAGCCGCCCGAAGGCCTCCAACTTGGCTTAACGACTGCTGCCATAGACAGCAACCGGGATCAACGGCTTAACGTGCCTTCCAAAGCACGGGAGCGCTCAGTTAGTAACCACTCAAAGCGATCACCCATCCAAGTCCTGACCGCTGCCCACGTTGCTTAACCTTAGATACCGCAAGCGGTACACAGGCGCCGCTGGGCCACGAGCGCTCCTGTTTTATTACTACTAATATACTAACTTCGCCAACAAACTGCTGCGCAGTTTGGCGAAAATATGTAAATTACTTGTTTTTGTATATTGTGGCAATAAATTAAAAAAATATATATATATATATATATATATATATCTTATATCTTTAAACGAGCAATTCTTGTATATTTGTTTATTTATTTATATGTATATATATTTATTTCGGGGATCTCGGAAACGGCTCTAAGGATTTTGATGAAATTTGGTATGTGGGGGTTTTCGGGGACGAGCAATCGATCTAGCTAGGTCTCATGTCCGGGAAAACGCCGAGCAAGGCTCGGTCGCCCAGATATTATTGAAATTAAAAGTCGTAATTTTTAATCTGTATATCACGTGACCTAAAACACGAGCCCCCACGGTGTGACGTTATATAGGCACAAACTGTCAGTTCCGTAGAAAGAGGAAGGTTGTTTCTCGCTCCCACATGTATCATTGTCTATGCTTGCATCTCTCTCACACCGCTATGTATGTGTGTATCACCAGCTCCATCTTATACTTTCCTCATGTTTTTGCCAATATTTCGTCACCAAAATGGCTAACAGCGTTTTCGCGGGAATAAAAAAGGTTTGAAATTTAATTTAATTTTATGACAAGAAAGCGTGTTTATTTTGCCGAAATATATTTTATGTCACACCTGGCCATAAAGTGGCCATTATCGCACGTTCCGCGCACGAAAAAACCCACTTCCTGGCCAGGGGGTGACATAAAATTTTGTACTTACCACGGGCGATAATAAAGAAAGCCTCAGTTCGCATATTTATCGCCCTTGCCTTCGGCTCGGGCGTAAAATACCTGCGATCTGAGACATTCTTTGTTTTATCGCCCTTGGTAAGTAATGTACTATTTATCTATATATTTAAGTACTTTTTCAAACATAGTAGAATACCCTTTAGTACATTATTGCCGTGGTCGGGAAGGAGGCAATGATACCGCGCTAGACTATATTGCGCGGTTTGATAGATCTCTTGAATTATTTATACATCGGTCACCCGCAATGTAATGAAACTCGCATATGAGTCTCGTACGTGTATAAATAAGGCCTACGTGCGCAGTCAACCAATTTGATTTCTGGGTCACTTCGTGCCTTGTCACAGTGATATTAATATGAAATCTCTAGCGGCTTTCATGTAGATTTTCACTGTGACAAGGCACGAAATAAGGCCGTATGCTGGGGTTTACCTCGGCGCAGTCGAGCAGGCTCTCGGTGAAGCGCTCGCTGAAGGCGGCGGCCAGTTCACGACGCAGCTCCGCCGCCACCAGCCCGGGCGGCTCCGGCCAAGTGCCGTTCAGCGCGGGCGCTGCCAACAACACCACAGAATAGTATAATAGTATTACATACAGAACGGACACGAACCCCCGCACCGAGGTCAGTTACCTCGTCCCCGAGAGACTCGCCTGGTGGCGATCGGGTGCGATTCATCCGCGCCACGCGCTACGCACCCGCGCAAACAATTGACGCGTGTACCGACAGCGCACGCACACATACTTACCAACAGCGCTAACGTTCCTTCGCGTGTCACAGGTGTGGTCGTGCGTATCACACACGAAGCGGCCACTTGGACACTATGACGATATAGTCTGGCTAAATAGTTATTTACGATACAAGGGTTGTAAAACAAAGAAAGGCCGATATCGCAGATGTTTGGGGCCCGAGCCGCAGGCGAGGGTCTCAAATATGCGAGAGAGGGCTTTCTGTTTTACGACCCGTGTTTTGTACACAATTTTACGTCACCACTTGGCCAAAAAGTGGGTTTTTCTGATCGCGCAGCGTGCAAAATATCTTTGCCCAGCAATTTTTATTTATTTGTACATGACAACACCGAAAATAGGACAACTTGACAATCGTCACCAGCGCCCGTAGCACATGTTGCGCTCGAGAGTATCTCGACTTATCTCGAGCTACGAGTCTTTTTCTGATTGGCGTTATTAGAAAGTGACGGATAGCTCGAGATACGCCGACATACTCCCGAGCGCAACACGTGCTAGGCCTACAGGGGTATGAGAGCTTAATTCCAGAGTGTGCCGACCTGGCGCTACTATCGCTCTGCCATTTTAAAACGAATTAGGACCGGTCCTCACTATCCGATACAATATCCACACAGTGGTGCCAAGGCGGAACTTTTGAAAACATGACAAAAGTGACTGTCGCATCTGATACGAACTTAGTATAAGGCTGGGTTGCACCAAACCGTCTGTAATCGTAAGCGGTATCTGATCGTCAAATCTGATTGTACGGAAAGTTTGACAAGTTTTTATGGGATGACAGCTGCCGGCGCCATATTTGACGATGACCGGTCTGTGTTCGTACGTTGGTGCAACTGGCACTTAATCTGTGACGGTCACAGACACAAACCATTGCCATACTTAATTTTTATTTGTTTGTCAGTTCATTTGCTTGGAAGACTTAAGGTGTGATTCCGCTGCCGACTGCATACAGCAACTGCACGTCGCACTCCAAATTGAACCGTAATCATGAGACTAAAAGTCCCAATTTAGAGTGTGTTGTTGCGACACTTCACCGCTCATTTCAAATTGAGTTTTTTACGCATACCGCATTACGGTTCAATTTGGAGTGCGGCGACACGTACAGTTGCTGTATGCAGTTGACAGGGAATCATACCATTAAATTAGCTTGACTACATCATTTGCGCGTGTAAAGTTCGTACACAACTGTAAGACCAGGTGCTGTCAAATTAACGCAAGCAAAAATCCTCCTTACAGTCCTCTAAGTCAGTGCCTCTAAGTCGAGGTTTGCTTGCGTTCGTTTGACAGAATTTGGCCTTAGAGTTTTGTATGAAGTATACCTGTGTTGTTGGCGTTGGTGCACTGTGCCATCCGCCACAGCAGGTGCAGCGCGAGCGCGGCCGCGTGCGCGCACTGCTGCAGCTCCGACGACAGCGAGCGCGCGCGCGCCGCCGCGCCCACGGCCGCGCCGTCGCCCGCCGGCGCGAGCGCCTTCATGTCTACACAAACAATATATACATTTCAAATTTATTTTAGATTACACCTTGCCAAAAAGCGCGTTTTTCTGCACGCTGCGCGATCAGAAAAACCCACTTTTTGGCCAAGTGGTGACGTAAAATTGTGTACAAAACACGGGTCGTAAAACAGAAAGCCCTCTCTCGCATATTTGAGACCCTCGCCTGCGGCTCGGGCCCCAAACATCTGCGATATCGGCCTTTCTTTGTTTTACAACCCTTGTATCGTAAATAACTATATTCGCTTAAACACACAAGTTTACATAACAAAGAAATGTCTGGCGGACCCCAAACTAGGCTGAGCCTGTATCTTGGAGCCCTGGAGTGCAAATACGTGAAACGGGTTTGATTTAAGTGTACAGAAATATTTTAACAAAAATAATGAAAGAGATGATACGACAGTGCATGAGCCACGGTGTGTGTGTGTGTGTGTGCGTGGTGTGTGCGTGTGTGTGTTTGTGTTTGAACGAGGGTGTATTGAGTGTCTTCTTGCACGTGTTAGCATGTCAGGAGAAGGGCCTCCGTGTCGTGGTATGTACAACACTAGCGGGGCACTCCGGTGTAGAGAGAGTAGTTAGCCCAGACGGGCGGTATACCGGGAGCGTGGAGCCGGTGCAGCGCGACGGCGCGCGTCCCGTGGCTGCGGTGCGCGCGCGCCACGGCCTGCCGCAGCAGCGCCAGCACGGCGCCGGTCGGCGGCAGTGGCGGCGCCGGCGCGCCGCACAGCGCCCACGCCTCCACCGTGTTGCGCGTGAACGTCAGCGCGTTGCACACGATCTGCGGGCGCGACACGGCCACTATTAAGGCATGTTCTAAATCACGCTCAAAGCGCGCTCACGATCGAACCGATTCACGCTCATAGCGCTTACATGAGATGTCGTGACGTCACTGATGATGTCATGGACGGCGCTCACGGTGCTCACACTCCCAAGCGTAAGCACCTTGAACCAAACGTCAAGCTCACGTTTGATATATGAACGTGACAATAAACACGGGCTATGAGCGTCAATCGGTCCGATCGTGAGCGCGCTCAAGCGAATCGCTAGGTCCGAAACAAAACACCACTCACGCGGCCTTGAGCGCGCTATTTGTGACCGGCCGTCAGCACTGTAAGCGCTGCGAGTGATTCGGAACACGGGGTTAGTATATGCGGATCGACAACGTCTCGTCTCGCACGGCACGCTACAAACGCACCTTGTAGTACGTAGACAAGTCCCGCTCCCCTGTGGGCTCTTGCTGGAAGCGCACGAGCAGCTGCGCAAGCAGCGCGCGCGTGCGGGCGGCGCGCTCGGCCGCGCTCGCGTCGCTCGTGGCGAACACGGCGCAGCCCGAGCAGCGCGCGAGCACGGACGTGAGCGCCTCCACCTCGGTCAGGAGCCCGTCCGGAGATGTGGGGTGCGCCGCGCTGAACGTAACAAAACATAAGAGCTTATAATCCACTGCGTACGTACGACATCATACGACTTCTTTTACATTTGTCAAAATTCCAAAAAAAGTTACGTTCCAATTTTCAAAATTCTAACGCTCACACGTGTCTCGATAAATTCCTCAACTCATGGTACTATTCCCATCTCGATCCTCCCAAAATCCCCGAAGATATGGCCAAAAATACGTCTCAGGCGATTTGCATCTGATAATAACAATACCAATACTATATCAAAACTTTTTCATCGCCAACTTTTACAGGGCAAAAGCTCCTACGGACTGGATTAACCTATAATATTAAAACTTTTCCATCCCCACCTTTTTATGGATGCAAATGCCTATGGCCTGGGTTATTATATAATAGTTATACAATACATTTATTTTAACACTGCACAGCGCTCAGTCCAGTCACACATAATTCAAAGTCATGCTAACTACGCTGAACTGAATTGAATGTGAGTATGTAAAGTGCGCAGAAATATGCTATTAAAACAGTGTAAAAACTGCAAAGCGCTGAGGCTAGATCGCTCCGGGCAGGGGCGACTCACTCGCGTGACGTCATCGCCCCGCTCAAAGGTCCCCCGCCGGGTGACTTTCAATGCGAGTGATGCGCGTGCGATAGGAGATGGCCACGCGTAGGCACGTTTGGCTTGCCTCGCGGGAATTTGTTAACAGTGAGGCTTCTGTACGTAGTACTATTACTTAAATATTCTGTGCTCCGGGCTAATAGTAGTTTATGCAACAGGTACATAATGAGGGGTGTTGCGAACGCAACCCTTTTTATTATATAACTTCAAGTTACCATGCAGTAGCAAAACGCACCCGTCGGGCACAGTTAGTGTAAGAGCGGCTTTTTTAAAGTCACCAATAGGAACGCTTCACGTACTCTTTATCCCTACCATTGTAACATACGTTAACTCAAATCTTGCTCGTCATTAGGCATTAACTACTCTTCGTTAAGACACCACTTCTGCACATCTCCCTTGGTCAATCTCTCTGTAAACCAGTACCTATTGAGAATTATACCACAGTCTACTGTACATCGAAGTTTTATTTGAGTCGTCGAGTTCCACCACCATCGGCACCGGCGGCTACAAGGGGCATTAAAACACGAGTGTGTTTTATGAAACGAGCCGAAGCCGAGTTTCATAATAAGGTCACACTAGTGTTTTAATGCCTAATAAATATGTACAGTTGCATACACTACTTTATCTACATCCATATATTAAATCCTCTTTCATGTGTTTCGTGTGGGCACGTCTCGCCGGCATGCGCCATGTTTGCCTCGCCAGGCCGGCCCGCGCGTGTCGTTAACGTTGTACGTGATCTCGTAAGAGTATTATATTTGGTGTTCTTATAGGGGCCGCGCGCAACCGCGAGAAGCTTCCTGCACAGTATATTATAAAGCGGGGTCTTATCTGCGGTTTTTGAACGTATTAAAGAGGATTTACTATATGGGTGTAAGGTCAAGTCCATAATTCGGCGGAGTAAACTGGCAGATGAGATGTTGCCAGGAGTAGAAAAAATAAATAGTGACGGTATATATCGATAAAAATACGTCGATAAGTATAAAGTAACTAACTATACCCTCTTATTCACGAACAAAAATGTGCCAGCATTTTTCGGAATATTAAAATCGATATAAGATAAGATAAGAGATAAGAGATAATTTATTTGTAAAACATGAGTAAGTTTACATAATGGTCTTAAATAGGTTTACAATAATGTGCGTCATGTTCTGCCTTTCGGCGTACAAATTCAACAATAACAATAATAATATAGTGCATAATAATAATGAATTAGATGGTTCCTACTTCATTAATGCATTAATAAGTCATATTAAATTAAATAAATACTTCAAAAATTCTTAAAAACTATCATCATTTAAAAAGTCATTAATATTATAGTAACATTTTTCCAATAATAATTCCATCATCCTTTTCTTAAACATGTCAATAGTACAATTCCTAATTTGTAATGGTAACTTATTGTAAATTTTACATGTCAAACCAAATACACTTTTATTTAGTAGGGCAGTATTGGTGATTTGGCTTATTATCCTATCAGTATCACGTGGTCTGAGATAGCTACATACTGCACTATGACGCTGAAATCGGTCAGGGTTATTTTTAACAAATACCGCTACTTCATAGATATAAATTGAAGGAAATGTCAACAACCTATATTTTTTAAAATATGGTCTACTACTATCTAGCGGTTTGAGGCCAAACATCGCTCTAATACATCTTTTTTGTGATATCAAAACATGTTCTCTATCTGTGCAATTGCCCCAAAAAATTACTCCATATCTAAGAATAGATCCTACTAGCGCGTGGTATGCTGACAAAACTATTTCCACATCCACGACCTGTCTTAGCTTATGAAGTGCATATGCTGATGTTGCCAGTTTTGAACAAATAGTTTCCACGTGACATTTCCAATTAAGACTTTTATCAATTCGTACCCCCAAAAAGTTGATAGTTTCTGCTTCAACCAGTACACTTCCTTGATACTCGATTTTAGTCTGTGGAGCAGACTTGCGTTGGCTAAATTGCATTGCTTTGGTTTTTGTAAGGTTAATTTTAAGATTGTTTCTTTTAAGCCAGGAAATAATATTATTTATAGAAGAATTAATGTCATATTCGTATGTCATTTTGTCTTTGCATGCTATTACCACTGTGCAGTCATCTGCAAACAAAGTCATTGGATGTTCAACTGCTTTCGGCAAATCATTAATGTAAATGATAAAGCAGAGTGGGCCCAGCACTGATCCCTGCGGTACACCATACTTAACAATGCGACTCTCCGAGAGGAATGAAGTCTCTTTTTTTGTTTTTGAATTTAGCCTAGTTATCTCTACATGCTGGCGTCTGTTACTTAAATAAGATTCTATTAATTGAAGAACATTTCCTCTGATTCCATAAGCATGAAGCTTTACTAAGAGGAGTTTATGGTCCACAAAGTCAAAGGCCTGGGTCATGTCCGTGTATATACTACAGACTGGATTCCTTTTATCCATGTTTGCCATGACAACATTAAGAAGCTCGAATATAGCCATAGTGGTTGATCTATTTTTACGAAATCCTTGTTGTTCTCTTATCCTATCTTATACTATTCGATAGGAAGTTTTTTCAATCAAGTCCTACTACTTTATTACCTAATTTAATAAATGTAAAAGTTTCTACTTTTCGGCAACTAATGGCTCATTAAGTGGACAAAAGTAAAATATGTAAATATGAAAAATATGAAAAAAAAAAACAAAACATTTACAAATCATTTTCATTTGTCAAATTGAGAGCATTTTAGATTGAGAGAAACACTATTACTAATTTCGATTTTCGATGATCTCCGCAAGCACCAAGGGTTACCCGATAAATAGGTCCGTAAGATCCGTACGTCTAGTGAGGCCTTAAATAATATCGATATGAACAGCACTGGGCCGTACTGTGGCAACATTTGTTCATTTTGACTTGTCAAACAACTCCGCCGAATGGTGGACCAGGGGGCCGATTTTTGAGTGTCGAACGCTCGATTTTTCACTCTACATCTATCAAAACGTCATACTTTTTTGACAGATCTCGAGGGAAAAGTCGAGCGTTCGACACTCAAAAATCGGCCCCCGGACCTTAGATAAACCGGGTAATAGCTGTGTTGTCCCTCACCGCAGCACCATGTCGACGCACTCCACGTTGGTGAACAGCAGGTGCATGACGAGCCGCACGCAGCTCTCGTTGCCGGCGCCCAGCGTGGTCAGCAGCGCCGAGCACAGCGCCAGCGCCGGCATCAACACCTGGCGGTACCTGCCGGGGTCGTTGGTGAAGTTACAGTCAGGCCCCTATACTACAAAACTTCAACAACAACAAGTCCACAATTCGACAAAATTGTACAATTTCCCATAGAAAAAGTTAACGAATTTGTCGAATTGTTCACTTGAAAAGTTTTGTGGTGCAGGCCACAGGTGTACAAGGACGGCGGCCAAGTACAGTATGTAATTGACCGAGTGAAACGAAGGTCTCTGTTTTAGCTTCGACAAAAATGCTTTCGTATGTCCGGATTTCCGGTTGTCCTCCTCTACAGGTCGCATTTTAAACCGATTCTCGTGAAATTTGGTGAGCAGGTTCGATAAAGATTTTTTTGTCGAGTCAGTTTTTGAAAATTTAAAAAACAAAATTTTTATCAATTATTTTCTATTTTTCTGCGGCCGTTTTTTCCTCTACAGGTCGCATTTCTCAACCGATTCTCGTGAAATTTTGTGAGCAGGTTTTATGACTACATAGATTTTTTAGTCGAGTAAATCTTCAATATTTTTTTTTGTCAATGGTATATTCTCCTCTACAGGTCGCATTTCTAAACCGACTCGTGAAATTTTGTGAGCAGGTTCGGTAACTCTATAGAATTTTTTTATGGTGTCACTTTTTGGAAATTTAAAAAAAAACATTTATTAATGATTTTTTGTTTCTGCGGCCGAATTACGATTTGTTCTCCTCTAAGGGTCGCGTTTGTTTGATTACATAGAATATTAATGTCGAGTATTTTTTTTAAATAATTCATTGGTTTGTCCTTCTCTACGGCGTTTCTCAACCGATTCTCGTGAAATTTTGTAAGCAGGTATCTAACATAGTTTTAGGAAAGGAAAAAAAACACACGAGGTCTACAGCTCACAGAGTCACTAGTATGTACAGTCAACCAATTTGATTTCTAGTCCACTTCGTACTTTGTCACAGTGACATTTATATGGGATCTCTAGCGGCTTTCATATAGATTGTCACTGTGACAAAGTACGAAGTGGCCCAGAAATAAAATTGGTTGACCGTATGCCGGTCACCTGTCCGCCTGTTCGGGCACGAAGCCGCCCGCGCCGGGCGCGTGTATGTCGGGGTGCGCGCGCAGCACGCGCAGCTCGGCCAGCGCCTGCAGCGCGCCGTGCGCCAGCAGCGCCGCCGCGCCCTCCGGCGTGCCCGCCACCAGGATCAGCAGCGACATCCGCGACTGGTACAGGTAGATCACGCGCAGCGACTTCGGGTTCGGCTCCACCGCCTGCACGCACCCAAACCACAGAATAGTATAATAGTACCAAAGAAGATATAAGCCGTGTTCCGAATCACGCTTACAACGCTATAAACGCGTTTACGATCGGACCGAATCACGCTCATACCGTTTACATGACATGTCGTGACGTCATTGATGACGTCATGGACGGCGCCATATTGGCGTTTACAATGCTCACACTCCGAGGCGTCAGCACCTTAAACCAAACGTCAAGTTGACGTTTGATATATGAACATGACAGTAAACACAACATGCCCGGTCCGAATCAAAACACCACTCACGCGGCCTTGACCGCGCTTACTGATTCGGACCGGCCGTCAGCACTGTAAACGCTGTGATCGTTGTTGGGGTGATTCGGAACACGGCTATATACTAACGTAACAAGAAGCGACACCGAAGCATGTGTGCTGTAAAACCGTCTCGCGGCCATGTGTGCGTGTCCGGACGCGAGCGGGGGCGCGCGAGGGTGGCGCGGTGTGTGGAAATCCCTCCTCCGACGGGCAAAGTATAGAATCGTAGCGTTCCAAGGTCACCGACACTCGGTTCACACCGATAGATCCGTGTCGCGCCTTTGATAGTACTACATACAGATCGGACGCGAACCCCCCGCACCACAGAAATATATCAAGATAGAAGGAAAGAGTTCAGCAATTTGTAGGGAGACCGAGCGTGTAAAATTTTGCGTAGGTACTTTGACGTCACGAGCGTAATTTAGTGATGAGAAACATAAGCCGCGCGAAAACGATTCAAAAGGATCGATTAGAAGTATTAGAACTCGGCACCGATTCTATGCATCGATTTAAAATATCGATAAGAACCGACAGAGGAAATGATTATTATTTTCGACAGAAGAAATGTTTTGACAGAGGAAATGAGTAAGCTCAGAATTTAAATCGAAAAAAATAAATGTAGGTAGGTACCTACCTAATAACCAATAAATTGCGTTACATTTTAGTAATTTGTACATATTAGCCGCTCCAGTTATTAACTAAGTACCTATAAACGTGTACCATTTTCAGGGTTCCGTACCCTAAAAGGGTAAAACGGGACCATATTACTAAGACTCCGCTGTCCGTCCGTTTGTCACCAGACTGTATCTCATGAAAAGTGATAGACAGTTGAAATTTTCACAGATGATGTTTTTCTGATATAATTTTTATTGCCGTTTTTATAGATAATGGTACGGAACCCTTCGTGCGCGAGTCTGACACGCACTTGGCCGGTTTTTTATATATTCTTTGTTACAGACCATGGAAAGTCCCGCGAAGAAATATTAGAAGCTAAGAGGAAAGCGATTAATAATATTTGTTTTGCACTACGTACATTATATAGCTGCATAATAATATAAGAACGTAATTATTATTTCGTCTGTTTTAAAATTCGATTTTAATAATCGAGTAAGAAAATCGCAGTGCACAGCACTATTCTTTAGGTTTGACAGAAAAAATGACTATCGACCTTGAACGTGACTCGACAGTTTGAATAGCTTATTTTTACATTGCTGGTTTTGAACGCACGCCAAGTCTGGCTCGTCAAGTAAAGCCGCAATGGAAAGCTAGCGTTGACACACAATCGCCCGCTACCGTTATGATGAAAATAATAAAATATTTCGTTTTTTAATTATTAACAGATATTTAAGGACAAATTGTACTTACCAATGAAAGAAAATACCTCGATTAACAGCTCCAACTTTCTTGGAAGTGTTTGAACAATTAATTATTGCGCAACGAACCATTTTGTTTTTAAAACCTGGCGTCGCACGCATAACGCGATTGGGAGCACACTGAAGTTTGCGGCGAGCAGTTGTGTCTCCGGGACGTAATTTCGCCACGCGAGGTACATACACTCGTTCCTTCTATCTTGATATATTTCTGTGCCCCGCACCGAGGTCAGTTAGCTCGTCCCCGAGAGACCCGCCTGGTGTCGATCGAGTGCCACGCGCTACGCACTCGCGCAAACAATTGACGCGTGTACCGACAGCGCACGCACACATACTTACACAGAAAATAATTTGTAAGCAGTTTCTTGAATAAACTTTTTTTTTACCTACAGCGCTAACGTTCCTTCGCGTGTCACAGGTGTGCCCAAACCGAGTTACAAGCTATTCCTCCTCCGCTGCCATCGGTCGCTGACGGCGCGAACTGATCGCTGGTTTAATTAATAAACGCTGTTCTGCGGCGTGCGACGGCTGTTTACACGCCGCCGAACGCGATCGACGAGGATATCTTTAGTGCGCCTATTTTAGTTTCTGTTTCGTCCCAGTGCGTCCCTAGTACGTGCGGGCGTCAAATGCCTGCGATCTGAGACATTCTTTGTATTACCGCCCTTGGTAAGTAATGTACAATACTACAAACGCAATAAACGCATTCACTGCCCCCCTTTTTTGCAGGACATTCGGCAGATGCCGCACTTTGCTGTGTGCCCCAAACGCACATGTGAGTTCAACCGACTATTCTAAGGCTGGGTTGCACCAAACCGTCTGTAATCGTAAGCGGTGTTCGTCAAATCTGATTGTATGGAAAGTTTGACAAGTTTCTATGGGATGACAGCTGCCGGTGTCATATTTGACGATGACCGGTCTGTGTTCGTACGTTGGTGCAACTGGCACTAAGTCTAAGGCACTAAGGCACAGGGTGAAAGTCACTAAATATTATGAACGCGTCTGTGCATTCAAGGCACTGGGTGAAAGTAACGGAAACGCATATATATATGCGTTGGTGGCAGTGAATGCGTTAAAATCGAAGGAAGACCACATATTTTCTAAAACCGTGTCAACGTATACATATTTTTGGGGCCGACTGGACAAATATACACAAACTTATTTATAACTGGGGCCAGAAGGGTACAAATTCGACTCACCCCTCGGAGCGCGTCGTCGTCCGCGACCAAACTGTCGACGAGGCTCCTCAGCAGGCCGTGGTCGGCGAGCGCGTGCAGCCAGCCCGTGCCCGGGTCGGCGGCCGCCAGCGCGTGCAGCGCCGCCAGCGCGCCCAGCCGGCACGCGTCGTGCCCGGCGCGCACGCAGTCCGCGCCCAGCGACAGGTACAGCTGCGGCCCGAAGTACGCCAGCTCCGACACCACCATGGCCTGATTATGACGAAACGAACATTAAGTGCCAGTTGCACCAACATACGAACACAGGCCGGTCATCGTCAAATATGGCGCCGGCAGCTGTCATCCCATAGAAACTTGTCAAACTTTCCATACAATCAGATTTGACGAACACCGCTTACGATTACAGACGGTTTGGTGCAACCGACCCTTAATATAAGCCGTGTTCCGAATCACGCTAAAAATGCTCGCAGCGCTTACAGTGCTGACGGCCGGTCCAAATCAAATTTATTTATTTATTTTATTCCAAAGAATTACACAGTTTTACAGGACTTAAGCCTAAGACACTGCGAAATTAATAATATTAAATCAATTAAATACAGAAGACGGTCGCTTATCCATCACCTCACAGAACTTCATGCACTCTACACATATATTCATCCAAGTACTTGCAAAAATATCACACTCCGGTGCTGATGCGAGCATCTCGTTGTTGCTCGCATCAGCACTTCGTTGATGACAAGTGGAGACATTCTATGGGACACGGTGCTTGTCTTAGGTACTGCCAGAAGAGGATAACTGCGGGGGCGGAGATTTACTTTGAGTTGCGATAGTGAGCGGACTAGCAATCGTACCAACTGCGTAACTAATTCTGGACAGTCCGAATCACCTCGCAAAACTCTAGCAGCACTCGTCATAAGTCCATAGCGCGCTCGAGGCCGCGTGAGTAGTGTTTTGTTTCGGACCGCTATTCGCTTGAGCGCGCTCACGATCGGACCGATTCACGCTCATAGCCCGTGTTTACTGTCATGTTCATATATCAAACGTCAACTTGATGTTTGGCTCAAGGTGCTTACGCCTGGGAGTGTGAGCACCGTGAGCGCCGTCCATGACATCATCAGTGACGTCACGACATCTCATGTAAGCGCTATGAGCGTGCACCTTAAACCAAACGTCAAGTTGACGTTTGATATATGGACACAGGCGTCAGCACCTTAAACCAAACGTCAAGTTGACGTTTGTTATATGAACATGACAGTAAACACAACATGCCCGGTCCGATACAAAACACCACTCACGCGGCCTTGAGCGCACTTACTGATTCGGACCGGCCGTCAGCACTGTAAACGCTGTGATCGTTGTTGGCGTGATACGGAACACGGCTCCAGTCGGCTTCACGCTAATCAGTAATCACATATAAATCAATTGTGTACTTTTAATAGTACGTTCCTACGCATAGAGAGGTGTGCGGTTTAAAAATACCTGTAGAGAGGACTCCTCCGTGCTCGGGCGCACGCGCGACGCGTCCAGCCTGCTCACGTACGTGGACTCCCCGTCCCCGTGCTCGGGCGTCCGCGCGTTCACTATGAACAGGAAGTTGAGCAGCGCGCCGTACAGATTCACGCGCAACTTCTGCGACTGGTCGCCGGACGCCAGGATCCAGCTCAGAATCTTGTGCAGGATGAACTTCAGCGGCAGTGACTTGGTCTGCACGATCTGCGTAGGGCCGAAGAACGTAGTTTCGAAGTCGGACGTTTTCAAATTGGATTCGCGACGTTGCATTAGGTAGCAGTGGCGCAGATTGACTAAGAGCAGGAGTATAGTCCCGGAGGCTAGGACGGCCAGTTGCGGGACGACCGGCGCGTCCGCGTCGGGTATCTTGTTGAGCAGGTCCTGAAGGATGGCGATGATCAGGTTCTTCTTGGTGTCGACGCCGAGCAGGTCCTCGGGCACCACGCAGAAGATGACCTCGGCGAGCTGCCGCCACGAGTCGTAGTAGTGCGTCAGCGTGGCAGCCAGGTTACGCCGCTTGTTCACCTCCGTCACGTAGTCCAACACCTGCGGAAAGTTGGGTGTCAAGTTGATTGTCAAATTTTTTTTTTTTTTTATTATTTATTTCAAATATTACATGTGAAATACACATGGGAGCGCTCGTGGCCCAGCGGCGCCGGGTACCGCTTGCAGTATCTAAGGTTAAGCAACGTGGGCAGCGGTCAGGACTTGGATGGGTGACCGCTTTGAGTGGTTACTAACTGAGCGCTCCCGTGCTTTGGAAGGCACGTTAAGCCGTTGATCCCGGTTGCTGTCTATGGCAGCAGTCGTTAAGCCAAGTTGGAGGCCTTCGGGCGATTTGAGAACTTCTAACAGTCAAGTTGCCCACTCACTTGACAAAGCCTAATCCCAATAAGGTCTAGTTTCCCCTCGGGGTTGGAAGGTCAGATGGCAGTCGCTTCCGTAAAAACTAGTGCCTACGCCAAATCTTGGGATTAGGTAGCGGACCCCAGGCATCCTTCAGGATGCAACTGTACTGGGATAACGCTAGGAGGATGCTAATTACACAGTATTACAGTGAGACACCAAGGCACTGTAAAATGCATACAAGATTGCTTAAGTACTAACAAAAAATTGTGAAAAATCTTAATAACTAACTGAAGATGGGCGGTCATCCATCGTCTCACATAACCTCTTACACACTACTTGCAAACACATCGCAGTCAGGTGCTGACTTGAGAAGCGCGTTCAGATAAAATAAAGCGCGAACCAGTGGTGAATTCCTGTACGCCATAGTACGCGCTTTAGGAACTACCAGTAAGTTGCGATCAAGTGGTCTAAAATAGAGATGCAACGGATATCCGGTTGCTATCCGGTATCCGGCCTATCCGGCCATTATTTTACTATCCGGCCGAATACCGGATAGTTGCGCACTATTCGGCCGGATACCGAATAGTGATTCTGTTTGGTATTTAACTTTGAAAAATGGTTAGTTAGTATACAATAAAACAACAACAAATTATCAATATTCGTTTATTAGTATTACCTTTAACGTACAATTTAAACTTATCAAAAAGCCTCATTTGAAGAAATAGTTTCGTACGTACTGACCTAATAATAGTACATTATTGCCGTGGCCGGGAAGGGAGCAATTGCAGGCTGAGTATTTGTTTAAACGGACGAGCTTGCGAGTCCGTTTAATTATAATACGAAGCCTGCAATTGCCATTCCGGCCGAGGCTAATATAGTGCTTTTCTCAAAAATGGGGAAAATACGACAAAAATTTAATTAAGATTTGATAAACATAACCTTAAAACGTCAAAAACATCATGTTTTCCCGCCGTTTATTTTTTTAACAGAATCGCAAGTGTATTTTTCTACCGAAAAACGCAAATTATTCGAGACACATAAAAAAACGTCGCGTTTTCAACAGAAAAATACGAGCTGAATTGGCTGCATACGACCTGTGCCTCCTTTTATATGACAGTTTCTACATTTTAAAAAGTTTATAACTCGACAAATAAAGGAATTTATATGTGACATTGCAGGCCATATATGTGGCCTGCAATGTTTTTTACTTTTTAATTTGGATCTGACCTTAAACTATACACTTTACCTTCCAATATGTAGCGACTAAAGTCCAGTTTGCGGGCCATTTTTGAGAAAAACTCGTTTCTTGCCTAGAAAACGGTCCGCGCGAACCTACAATACGTAACAGGTTGAAACCTGCACGACGCGCCCGCCGCGCCGCCAAACTAAAATGTAGGTATCGTTTGGCCGGCCGAATATTCGGCGGCCGGATACCGGATATTCGGCCGGTGATGAGGCCGAATATCCGGTATCCGGCCAAACAACTATCCGTTGCATCTCTAGTCTAAAATTAAACTTCGCTTGAGACAGAGAGGGCACGAGAAGGCGAACCAGTTGGGAGACCAACTGAGGACAGTCATAATTCCCATGTAATATTCGTTCATGTGTCGGTTGTTAAGGACTGGCGCTGTTGTGTGTTGCCATACGGTACAGAAACGTGGTCGCTCACTCGCTCACTCAAAAGAAGGTTCACTCACTCAGGGTGCAATGGAGAGGGCTATACTGGCAGTTTCTCTGCATCGAGATGAGAAATGAGATCGCATCAGAAATGAGGCCATCCGTAGCAGAACCAAAGTAACCGATATAGCCCTTCGAATCGCTAAACTTAAGTGGCAGAAGACTGGGCACATTGCACGCAGAACTGATAATACAGTTATTTAAGCAGATGAGAGGGGTCGGGGTAGGACGCCAAAATGATGGTGTATACAAATTTCCAGCCGGTTATCTCTCATTCCCAGGTTGAACCCCTAAAATAACTGGATTACGATGGCCGTCGGGGCCGAAAGGTTCTCGAGTGGCGACCACGGACCGGAAGGCGCAACAGGGTAGACCCCCCACAAGGTGGACTGATGACCCGGTAAATATCGCGGGAGTCGGATGGCGCGGGACCGGTCATCGTGGCACTCTTTGCGCGAGGCCTACGTCCAGCGGTCCACATCTCTCGGCTGATATGATGATGATGATAATGAGGTACCTTCTGTATCTCGTCGGAGACGATCGCGCGCTGCGGCGCGGACACGGGCAGCGCGGCCAGCTCGCGCGCCAACAGCGCGTGCACGCGCGACACCGAGATGCGCTTCGACGACGGACCTGGGGAAGTATACACTGTCAATGAGGGCTACCGTTTTTGCGCTCACCAGTTGGCGCTACCGTGCTGTCAGCCCAGCTGTCAAAGTTTGTTATTGGCTATTATGGGCGTAAAAACTAAATACACGTTGAAATCGTATTTTATACAATAAAACCGCATTGTACATATTTTTATCGAACATTCCCGAATTGTAGCGCACTCCCGTTTTGTACGGAAAAAGGTATGACATAAGTTTACTGACGATAAAATTATCGCAAAGCACTGAAATTCGTTGACCTCTACTCGTATTTGCTATTATCAATCACAGATATTGCAAAATGGTCATCATATTATTCTAATTAGAAATAAACCCGCGTAGCCCACCCACAAAGTATGAAATTTGACATTTCGGAGGACTGACGTCACACTAGCGCCTCTAGCGGCGAATCCATACGTGGTAGCCCTCATCGAACGCGCCCTCAGACTGTAGCCGTGTTCCGAATCACGCCAACAACGACCACAGCGTTTACAGTGCTGACGGCCGGTCCGAATCAGTAAGCGCGCTCAAGGCCGCGTGAGTGGTGTTTTGATTCGGACCGGGCATGTTGTGTTTACTGTCATGTTCATATATCAAACGTCAACTTGACGGTTGGTTTAAGGTGCTGACGCCTGGGAGTGTGAGCACTGTAAACGCCAATATGGCGCCGTCCATGACGTCATCAATGACGTCACGACATCTCATGTAAACGCTATGAGCGTGATTCGGTCCGATCGTAAACGCGTTTATAGCGTTGTGAGCGTGATTCGGAACACGGCTTGTATATGTCCGTGTGCGCGCGTGTGTGTGTACCTGCGGGCAGGTCGCAGGCGGCGACGGCCTGCGCGAGCAGCGCCGGGTTGAAGAGCTCCCACTGCGGCTCGGGCGGCGGCGGCGCCGACACCGGCAGCGCGCTCAGCAGGCGCCGCAGCAGGCAGCCCTCCGGCTCCCACTCCTGCGCACAGTACACTATCTCAGTTCAAGAAAACATGTGTTCTATAACAGTAGCAAATAAAGCTGATTATCACATCAGCTGCTCACCTCGCTCGCTGGCAGCCACTCCAGCTTGTATGGTTGAAATTCTTTTTGTTGAACGTATTTCTATTAAAATGTGATTGGATTTTGAACCTTATTGTTTGACCGCACCGACGTCGGTTACCTCGTCCCTGAGAGATCCGCCTGGTGTCGATCGGATGCCGTCGCGCCTCGCGATCCGTCCGCGCCACGCGCTTCGCACCCGCGCAAACAATTCCCGCGTGTACCGACAGCGCACGCACACATACTTACCCACAGCGCTTACGTTCCTTCACGTGTTATAGGTGTGGCGAAGGACAGTTCGCGACACCAGCGCTCGTACTGACCTGGTGTGGGGAGGCGGCCAGCGCGCGAAGCAGCACGGCGATGGCGGCGTGCTGGCGCGAGACGCGCGCGCTGCCCACCTCGCACGCGCACGCGCGCAGCACCGACGACCGCGCGGACAGCGTCGCCACGCTCGCCGTCTGTACAACCACAATACATACGTTACAAAAAAAACCACTTCCAATACGGTATTGAACAACAATAAAATATCACTTTTGCGTCAAGGCGAGGGGTAGGGCAAGCTCTCTCCATTCAAACTTTGTGCAAGGTTTTCGTCATTATTGTTTGCACTACAGCTATGATTTTTGGTCGGTATGCTTATTTTCTATGAGCTGTAGGTTTATTATATGTTTTCTTTTTTGCAGTTTTTGTATTTATTTATTTTTTAATTATTTGAAATATTTCAAAATTTCTTCTTCACATTCTTCGTATATCTGGGGGCACGGCACTCCCGCCAAGTCGAATAAAACAAAAGGGGCAAGACCGTACCATCGTTTTCTCGAAGCCATTCAGCCCATTTTCAACATCCTGTAATTTTGTCCTAGCTAAATCTAAAACCCTGACTTTTCATCTTATTTTTTATTGAGGAAGCAAACGGTTGTGTACATAAATGTATGTATGTTATGAGATAAACTAACAAACCTGTAGTTCCATTAATTATAAATAACAACAGTAATAAAGATATCAGAACATAGGCCAGTGAAATCTTACAAATAAAAAAGCTAAAATCGCAAAGCGAGATGTAAAGCTGCATTTTTGGTATGTTATTCGCACCCCTTAGGAGTATGTAAAACTACGTTTTGCAAGCAAAAAAAAATTGTGCTACCTGTATGATACGTGAAAATCTGCAAAATTTTCGGACTTTTTTCAGGTATTGTAGTTCAATTCAAAAACAATAGATTTTTGACATTACTTATCGATAGCATTTTTAATAGTACATTACTTAACAAGGGCGGTAAAACGAAGAATGTCTCAGATCGCAGGTATTTGACGCCCGAGCCGAAGGCAAGGGCGATAAATATGCGATCTGAGGCTTTCTTTTTTACCGCCCGTGTTAAGTACAGAATTTTATGTCACCCCCTGGCCAGGAAGTGGGATTTCCCGCGCGCGGAGCGTGCGGTAATTGCCACTTTATGGCCAGGTGTGGCATAAAGTACATTAAATTTGCAACAATTTAAGATTACCTACAGCTCCGTATGTCTTATAGTTTTTGAGACATGATGTTTCAAAAATACTGTTTTATTGAGTTTATAGGCATATAAGATAAAAAATGATGAAACGTAAAACTGCAAAAGTACAGTCTCTGACCTGCCTGGTTCTCCAGTAAAGACATTATGACCATAACCGCTCCAGATTTTTGAGAAATGCAAATTACACACAATTGAAATATAATGCAGATATGAGTTATAGCATATTGATTCAGCTTTCATTTGATACCATACACGTGTATGTATGTTGCATAGGTTGGGTGTGATTGCCACTTTTCCAAACGCGTCGGCAGCAATTTTCATGACGTCATTACTCGGGAAACCGACCTTGGAAAGATTGTCTCCCGGCAGTTCCGGGGTCCAGATGATAATGCATTAATAACATACTGAAAGCTGGCACTGGTTTCCGAAAGTGAAGTATTTGTTCGACAGAAACCCGTAACAACACGCACTATAGGCAAAACTCAAAAAAACAGTATTTTTGAAACATCATGTCTCAAAAACTATAAGACATACGGAGCTGCAGGTAGGCTTAAATTGTTGCAAATTTAATGTACTTTAAAAATGCTATAGACAAGTAATGTCAAAAATGTGTTTTTGAACTAAACTACAATAACTGAAAAAAGTCCGACAATTTTTAATATTTGCACGTATTACACAGGTAGCACAACTTTTTTTTGCTTGCAAAATGTAGTTTCACACTACCCTAAGGAGTCCAAATAACATACCAAAAATGCAGCTTTACATCGCGCGTTGCGATTTTAATGTACAATTTCACTGCCGTAACAGGGCATCTTATATTTACCACCAAAAAATAATAATATTCGGGAGTGCTAAAATCGATGAATAAAATGTAACACAATGTACGAAGAATGACTTGTTCCACCCTTCGCCTAAAGGTAGGGGGGGCAGTGCCGTCTGTTACCTGCAGATGGAGGGGGGCGGCCACGTGGCGCGCGAGGAAGTGGTCGCGCGCGCGCAGCAGGCGCAGCGCGGGCGCGCTCGTGTCGGCGCGCGCGCACAGCCAGTACACCAGCCGGTAGCAGCCCTCAACCAGCGCGTCCGCCGAACTGCACCACACAACCGAATGAACCTGTTTATCTATCTACTATCACCCCCATCACGCGGTGATTCGAGAATCGAGCACCACAACTGAGCTTCGAAGTGTCTCTGATGGAATGCGAATATTGGGGCGTACTTCTCCCCAAGATTGCATTGTCGGGAAGCGTCTATTGACCGTTACGTATGGCATATTGTGTGCGCCATTTCTCGCCATTCGCCATTATTTACACACGTACGTAACTCGCATGCCAGTTTTATTACATTGCGGGTCACGGAGGTATAAACAATTTAATCGCTGTATAAAACCGCGCAGATACCATCGCTTCCGTGAGACCAATACGGAAGCGGCGCGAGCGAGCAGCGCGAATATGTCTCATAGAAAGCATTGGGAAGTTTCGCCGCGGTTCGACCGCTTGGAGCGTGTTAAAGTTATGTGACAGAATAATGAAGAATTGGGCAAGTTATAATTAATGTTTTACGATTGGAACACAGGTTCATATATCGTTATTTAACACATTGCGTACAAGATATGCTGGAGATCCGGGATCTTGAGTCCAATCACGCACTGCTACCATATTGGAGATCCGGGATCTTCAGCAAACCATCTTACGAGTAACACACGTCCTCGGGCCGGTAGCCAGCAGCAGGTGCGCCAACATGGCGGCGTACCTGTCGTGTGCGCACGCTCGGTGCGCGTCGAGCAGGTCGAGCACGGCGTGCAGGCAGGAGCGCGCGGCGCCGCCCACGCCGGGCGCGTGCAGCGCGCTGGCCGCCACGTCATCAGGCCGGTAGCCAGCAGCAGGTGCGCCAACATGGCGGCGTACCTGTCGTGTGCGCACGCTCGGTGCGCGTCGAGCAGGTCGAGCACGGCGTGCAGGCAGGACCGCGCGGCGCCGCCCACGCCGGGCGCGTGCAGCGCGCTGGCCGCCACGTCATCAGGCCGGTAGCCCAGCAGCAGGTGCGCCAACATGGCGGCGTACCTGTCGTGTGCGCACGCTCGGTGCGCGTCGAGCAGGTCGAGCACGGCGTGCAGGCAGGACCGCGCGGCGCCGCCCACGCCGGGCGCGTGCAGCGCGCTGGCCGCCACGTCATCAGGCCGGTAGCCCAGCAGCAGGTGCGCCAACATGGCGGCGTACCTGTCGTGTGCGCACGCTCGGTGCGCGTCGAGCAGGTCGAGCACGGCGTGCAGGCAGGACCGCGCGGCGCCGCCCACGCCGGGCGCGTGCAGCGCGCTGGCCGCCACGTCATCAGGCCGGTAGCCCAGCAGCAGGTGCGCCAACATGGCGGCGTACCTGTCGTGTGCGCACGCTCGGTGCGCGTCGAGCAGGTCGAGCACGGCGTGCAGGCAGGACCGCGCGGCGCCGCCCACGCCGGGCGCGTGCAGCGCGCTGGCCGCCACGTCATCAGGCCGGTAGCCAGCAGCAGGTGCGCCAACATGGCGGCGTACCTGTCGTGTGCGCACGCTCGGTGCGCGTCGAGCAGGTCGAGCACGGCGTGCAGGCAGGACCGCGCGGCGCCGCCCACGCCGGGCGCGTGCAGCGCGCTGGCCGCCACGTCATCAGGCCGGTAGCCCAGCAGCAGGTGCGCCAACATGGCGGCGTACCTGTCGTGTGCGCACGCTCGGTGCGCGTCGAGCAGGTCGAGCACGGCGTGCAGGCAGGACCGCGCGGCGCCGCCCACGCCGGGCGCGTGCAGCGCGCTGGCCGCCACGTCATCAGGCCGGTAGCCCAGCAGCAGGTGCGCCAACATGGCGGCGTACCTGTCGTGTGCGCACGCTCGGTGCGCGTCGAGCAGGTCGAGCACGGCGTGCAGGCAGGACCGCGCGGCGCCGCCCACGCCGGGCGCGTGCAGCGCGCTGGCCGCCACGTCATCAGGCCGGTAGCCCAGCAGCAGGTGCGCCAGGTTGGGGGGCGCGCCGCGCAGCGTGTGCTGCAGGATCCCCACCACCAGCTCCTTGGCGCGCCGCGCGCCCGCGGACGCCTGCTCGTCCGCGTCCAGACACTCCACGAACCAGTGCCTGACACAGAGGGACGTATTAGCAACGAATACATATATTAACGGCTCCCGGGGGGCTTATGTAGTGTGTAGGCTAAAAGTAGTGAAACTGTTATGATTAACTATGACGGACGTTGTCAAAGTCACCTTCGACACCTAAGTTAATATTCAATCTGAAAATCTGATGTCACTATATGTGATAGTCCACATTGAATGGGAGCTTGTGGCGGCAGGCGCTTGCGTCGCACCGATTCACTAATTGACCGAGTGAAGGTCTCTGCTTCAAGTTGGACAAAAATTCTTTCGTATATAGGTACTTCAGTTTGTTCTCCTCTACTGGACGCATTTCTCAGCCGATACCAGTCAAAATTTCGTGAGCAGGTTCTATGGACTACATAGAATTTTGTAGTAGTGTATCTTTTTGTACATTTTCAAAAATATACGTATTTCAATGGTTTGTCCTCGTCTACACTACAGGTCACATTTCTCAACCAATTCTCGTGAAATTGTGAACAGGTTCAATAATTATGTAGTTTTAGGAAATTAAAAAAAAACACTATCGAGGTCTACAACAGCTCACAGAGCCACTAGTTTATTCGAACAACGGCAATGAAGGCCTACTCGGGCCTACTGACTTCACGCATACTCGCCCGGTCGGCCTAACGTCGAGGCGGCAGAACATAAATTTATATTTTGTTTTCAAGAGACTGTATCCCCGCCGATTGACATACACGTTCAAGTTAACCGGCCGCCGCTTCGAGCGGGCGACAAATTTGACGGTAGAGTTGATCGGGGATGGCTAGCGTGGGGAGCTTACTTGATTTCGGGCGTGCGGTGGCTGGCTTGTGCCGTGAGGTGGCGCGCGGCGGCCGGCTCCAGCAGCGCGCGCGCGAGGAGCGCGGCCGCGCGGGCGGCGCACTCGGGCAGCGCGTCAGCGTGCGCCAGCACCCGGCACACCGCCGTCAGCCGGTCGCTGTCGTGCGGGCCCGGCTCTGCGGGGGCACAGTATAGTATTACATACAGAACGGACACGAAACGTAGGAGCGCTCGTGGCGCAGCGGCGCCTGCGTGCCGCAAGCTTTATTCAAAGTTAAGCAACGTGGGCCGCGGTCATTACATGGATGGGTGACCGCTTTGAGTGGTTACTAACTGAGCGCTCCCGTGCTTTGGAAGGCACGTTAAGCCGTTGATCCCGGTTGCTGTTTATGGCAGCAGTCGTTAAGCCAAGTTGGAGGCCTTCGGGCGGTTTGAGAACTTCTAACAGTCAAGTTACCCACTCACTTGACAAAGCCTAATCCCAATAAGGTCTAGTTTCCCCTCGGGGTTGGAAGGTCAGATGGCAGTCGCTTCCGTAAAAACTAGTGCCTACGCCAAATCTTGGGATTAGGTAGCGGACCCCAGGCATCCTTCAGGATGCAACTGTACTGGAATAACGCTAGAAGGATGATGATGACAGAACGGACACGAACCCCCCCGCACCGAGGTCAGATACCTCGTCCCCGAGAGACCCGCCTGGTGCCGGCGCGCCTCGCGATTCGTCCGCGCCACGCGCTACGCACCCGCGCAAACAATTGACTCGTGTACAGACAGCGCACGCACACATACTTACCCACAGCGCTTGCGTTCCTTCGCGTGTCACAGGTGTGCCCGTACTTTACACACACGGTGCATCCGACAATATATTGATCGTGGAAAGCGAACATTCCCGACGCACGTTAAGGACGCGTAGTAGTACTACTCGAGTAGGATTACAAGAAAACAGCGAGGCAAAGAAGCCCCCTTACTTGGTGCCGCATAGCGACACCTGGTGGCGCGTCCGCCGAACCACTGGGCACTATCCGATACTAAAGTAGTCGAACGCACTGCGTGGTTCGGGCGGCATCCGCTAGGTGGCGCTGTGGTAAAAGGCACTGCTTTACCGTGTGATGCGCTCGGACGGTAAGGCAGGCGCCCCTGTTTTTCCGATCGAAGATGGCTACCGATAAATATACTATATTTTAACTCAGACAATAAAATTAAGAATAGAAAAACTCTCGTATTCATTCTGGAGAAAGGAGAAACCCTTTCTACACTTGGTAAAACTTGCAAAACTTGTAGTCGCATCAGTAAAAAAGCGACATAATACTCAATCAAGTAGCGGTCGAATTGGCCCTTTTCTCTTGTTCGTTGAACGAATTCCCAAAGGTTACGCTAGGCATTTTATGCTATAGTACATAATGTTTAGTGATATGGATATGTTTTTAACTATAATTATTGCTTCTAGATATAAGCATATGTTTTATGTTTGAAAAGATCCACACTGCCGAATTAGAATAGCCTGTAATGGCTGTTGTGTGCAAGAAAGTAAAATAAATAAAAAACCCTGTCCCTAGGAAAGGCAAACAGGTGATACCCCCCACCGACACATTAGCAGCAAATGATATTAATAAGAATATGAACGCAAAAACACAAATGTATGTAACAAATAGTGCATTACTTACCAAGGGCGATAAAACAAAGAATGTCTCAGATCGCAGGTATTTTACGCCCGAGCCGAAGGCAAGCGCGATAAATATGCGATCTGAGGCTTTCTTTATTATCGCCCGTGGTAAGTACAAAGTTTTATGTCACCCCTTGGCCAGGAAGTGGGTTTTTTCGCGCGCGGAGCGTGCGATAATGGCCACTTTATGGCCAGGTGTTACATAAAATATATGTAACGAGAACTCGTTTATTGGCTTCCAGCGGACGCCTCGATGTCATATACGTATCACAGCTGCAATACATGTTGGCCGAACGTCGCCTAGTGAACGCCAATACCAACGTATAGACAGTATATTTGCATTGTCGTGCCATCGCTCGGTGTCGCTCGCCTAGTTAGCCGAGTCAAGTCAAGCGCCAACGTATATAGCACTCATTTGGCGTAACTTGTCACAACTTGCGCTCGCGAGCGACCGCTTGCCGCACTTCCGAGCGCTGTCGGATTTTACGCACAAACAGGCGCTCGCGCGCACTCGGCCAATAGTGTCCACACGTTTGTCAGCGCGCCATCTGTTCGCCAGCATTGGTTTTCCGATAAACTTGCCGAACGTGTAGGCAGTAGCACTTGCCTTGTATTAATTTGCCTACGCTCGCGTTGGCCTGAGTTCGACCAACATGTATCATCATCATCATCATCATCATCAGCCTATATACGTCCCACTGCTGGGCACAGTCCTCCTCTCATAGATGAGAGGGACAACATGTATAGCAGGTGTCAGATACTTACCCAGGATGAGCTTGGAGAGGCCGAGCACGTGCACGGGGCGGGGGGCCTCGCTCGCGCACGCCACCAGGGCGCGCTCGAGCGAGAGAGCGCGCTCCAGCATCGTCAACACGTGCGTCACGCACTCCACCAAGTACGGCTGGGAAATTAAAAAAAAACAATAGCATCGACTACATCAAGGTACACTGACGGTCAAATATTTCGGATCACCCTAGTTTAAATAGATTCAATAGGTTTTGTTGAATATTTTACACTCGTTTTATTTACATAATATACTATTCTTCGAATTGTCCAACTGTATTAGGAATTTCCGGGATCCCATCATAAAGATATCAATGTCCAAAAATGACGATTTTCGCGATATCGCTCCGTTAACGTTGTTTTTTTCATGGGTTTTTAAGAGTCCGATTTAAACCTGGAAACGTTACTTTTGCAGTATATATGTAAAATTAAGAAGATTGATTGATTGATTTTTGAGATTTGTGAAGTGGGGACTACTGCCCAATCCCTCTCATCTATGAGAGGAGGCCTGTGCCCAGCAGTGGGACGTATATAGGCTGATGATGATGATGATGATGATGTAAAATTAAATAAAGATAATGACTTGATTAAAAAAAAACTTACACAACCCCGCAGTATTTTAGGAAATATGACGGTTTATTACCGACCCGTATTATTTGTCCGCGAGTGTACGTATCAATTCAAACAGGAATGGAGGGCGATTAAGAACCCATCAGCTCACCTGTTCGTCGGGCGCGTCGAGCATGGCGGGCACCTCGTCGAGCGTGCTCAGCACCAGCGCCAGCAGGTCCGTCTGCGCGTGCAGCAGCGCCAGCACGCGCGCGCCGGGCGCGGGCGCGGCCACGCCCGCCCCGGCCCCGGGGGGCTCCGGCCCGAGCTCGTCGCCGCCCGGCGTGTACTGCTGCAGCCAGCAGCTCAGCAGCTCGAAGCACAGCGACAGGATCTGCGCCACACAAAATTCTCAATTAAAAAGAAGTGAAGTAAAATGCAATGTTCGACGTGCTTCCATTTTTAAAAGACCCCCCTTATTTAGAAAAGGTGTTACATGTGATCTCGGTGGAACAGGATAACAATATCTGACACAAGCATTCTGCTCGCGCTGGGCCAGTTTTTTTGCACAGTCAGCAGCAATGGTTGCTACGCGGGCGAGGTGTTTAAAATGATCATCACACATCTTTATTATAAGGGAATAAGAGCGTGCGAAGGTCATTTTGAGCACCTCGCCCGCGTAGCAACCATTGCTGCTGACTGTAGGCCACGTGCTCCACGTACTCCTCACTGCACACACGACCGACCTGGTGTCTGAGCGCACGTCGCTTGTACCCGCGGTGCGGCGCCGGCAGCGCCACGCGCGCCACCACGTGCTCCACGTACGGGTCGAGGCCGGGCACGCGCGCGCCGGCGCCCAGCGCCCGGGGCAGCGGCCCCGACCGGGTCAACGCTAGCAGCAGCTTCAGGAACGCTATCGTCAGCGGATACTCCTCCATACGCGCCTCGATCTGCAACAAGCCGCACCGTCAGTAGCTATAGGTCCGGGAGGTCCCGCCCACCGGGAGCCGACCGTACCTCCGTGAGGTCGGCGTGCACGCCGCGCGCGCCCCCGACCAGCCGCGCGGCCTCGAGCGCGGCCCACACGCGCGCCGCCGCGCCCGCCGCGCCGCCAAGGGCCGCCAGCGTGTCGCACAGCGCCGCCTTCAGCTGGATCGGGATCTGGCAGCACATCAGACCTGCCCGACAAAATGATAACCAATTAGTGCAATTTTCCAAAAAAAATGTACATTCCATGAATGGTGAGAGGATATATAACCACCTGCCAACTGAGTTAAAGGAATTGCCCACTACTATGTTTAAAAATCATGTCACAAAGTGGCTATTACAATAGTATTTTATACAATCGTTATATAATGAATGCTTTTTTAGTCGAGAACCGCGTTTAGACCACGAGGCTTGCCGAGTGGTCTAAGTAAGGTTCGAGACTCAAAAAGCTAATTATATAACTATTGTATACAATACTTTTTCTACGAGTCCACGAAAATAACAAAATAACAGAAAGTTGCCACTGAAACGATCTCATTAGTGCATGAGGGTTACACGGTGATTAATAGCACGTGGTCTGCACATATCACAATACGTATCACGTGGGTATTGATGAATATTGAAAACAAGTCTAAAAAAATTATGAAATTTACGATAATATCACAAGTATTGTAAATTTGTAATAACAATTCCCACAGGGCCGGTGCCCTGTTAAGATGAAAAAAAAAAAACAGTCCATGCCCGCCTTTGGCATCATGTCAAATTTCGACCAATCACGATGCACGAGAATTTTTTTTTTTTTTTTTTTTTTTTTTTTTTTTTTTTTTTTTTTTTTTTTTTTTTTTTTTTTTTTTTTTAAGGCATCGCGCTCATGGCGCATTCAGCCAAAAAACGAGGAAACGGTATAGGAAGAAAGGATTAGGACGGAAATTTTGAAAAAAACAAAGGATCAGACAAAGGTATAAGGAATATATATATTTTACTGCTACAATTTTATATTATTGATACATAAAAATGAATATAAGGCTTTAAATATATACAAGGATGCGTCGAAGTCATGAATATATAGGAGTGATGGAATACATACAGGGAATGGAACATTGAGGGATGACAGCTGACTTAATAATACAGAACGATCATATTGTTGACATTCAAAGAATATATGGTTTAGGTCACCGGGATCAGCTCCACAATTACATGCAGAACTGGACACGATGCCTATCTTTGAAAGGTGCTCCGGTGTGCACAAGTGACCCAATCTCATGCGAATTATCATACTGGTTGCTGGTTTTGAAATTGCTATACGAGAAAACCATGGCTTGGCAGGAATAACCGGTTGGAAGTCCCGGAAGCGTAAACCAGTCCTTGCATCAGGTGATGTCCAGAGCTTAGTCCAATCATCCCGTAAGTATATTTTAGGCAAAGCTAAAAGGTCTTCAGATATATTTTCGTATGGAAACATATCACCGCAATCAATGGCATCCCGCGCAAGTTCGTCTACTCTTTCATTTCCTCGTATCCCTCTATGTCCAGGGATCCAGGCAAAGGAAACAGAATAATCTTTAAGTTTACATTTTATTAGAAGGCTACGTATTTTAAAAATAATTGGATTATTAGATTTTGATCTGAAGGGAAATTTAGCTATAGACTGAAGTGAACTTAATGAATCTGAAAAAATTATGGTTTTTTTAAGACACATGATAATGATCATTTCTATTGCTTTCAGGATTCCAAGGCACTCTCCGCTATACACAGACGACTCCGGTGGCAGCTTTATTTTTTGATAAATATTGGATTGCATGTGTAAGACTCCAACACCAACACACCCATTGGGCGACATTTTAGAAGCATCTGTGTATATATGATGAGCATCCTGGCCCTCCATTCCAATAAAATTCAAAAACTGTTGATTTTGTTCTACATCATTTTTTGAAATGCCTATATTTAAAAGGACTGATGGAACTAATATTAGAGATTCATATTCATACTGGAAGATGGGCAGAGTGGGATAGCTGACGGTCGGGGCTTGAATTGATTTAAACCTTTCATAGCTTTTGATCAAGCAAGGGGGACTCTTGTGTTTCCAGTATTTAGATGAGGTTATTTGAATGGAAAGGTTAAGTAAAATAGACCAAAGTTGATGATTTGAGAATTGAGAGCAACGGAAAAGATACCTATCACTAAGAAATTGTTGTCTTAAATGAAGAGGAGGTTCTACACACTCAACCTGCATTGCATTAATGGGACTAGATTTCATAGCACCACAGATAATTCTGAGAGCCTTAGACTGTACATTACGTAATTTCTTAAAACCTGCTGCACTTCCTGGTTCTAACAAAAATGTCCCATAGTCAAGGACACTCCTTATAAGAGCATTATACATCAATTTTAAGCAAAAAGGATGTGCACCCCACCAAACTCCAGATACACATCTAAGGATATTAATATATTTTTTCGCATTTAGAAACTACAAAATCACAATGTGGAAGGCCGGTCAATTTACTGTCTAAAATGATGCCTAGAAATTTAGTATGGCTCTTTACAGGAATAGGGTTGTTATCAAAGTTAACAATGAATGGGGGAGGAAACAGTTTTCTAGTAAATAAAACAACTACACTTTTGTGGACTGAAAGATCTAAACCATTAGAATCCAGCCACTGTTTTAACAAACTCAGTGAATGAGTGATGGTTCTACTGGCCTGGTCAATAGAGAGATTTGGCGAGTATACTAATAAATCATCTGCATACTGTAAAACTTTGGCTGTTTCATTTAGAGATGACTCTAGGTCAAATGTATAAATATTGTATAGCAAGGGACTTAGAACAGACCCTTGGGGAAGTCCTCTCCATACCAGACGGGTAATCCTATTGTTGTCATCAATAATAAGACTGATGGACCTTTGAGACAAAAGATTGACAATGAAGTTGGTCAGCATTATTGGGACACCTAATCTATAAAGTTTATCTTTTAGTACTGAAACTAAGACGTTATCATAAGCAGCACTGATATCTAGAAAGGCGGCTACCACCGACTCATCTCTAGAAAATGCCAAGCGGATATCTGATATTAATATAGCTAAACTGTCATAGGTAGATCTACCTTTACGGAATCCAAACTGGCTTTGTGCTAGTAACTTATTACTCTCTATAAAGAATTCTAATCTGTTTTTAATTAAGTGTTCTGTTATTTTAGCAAATACTGAAGATAAGGCAATGGGGCGGTAAGAGGATACATCTGATGGTGGTTTATTCGGTTTTAGAAAAGGAAGAACTATTTGAGATCTCCATGAGTCTGGGACTATACCCGTTTGCATGACAGAGTTTATGATGTGTAAATAATATGAAAGAATGCTATCACTGGCATTAGCCAGAAAGGAATATGGAACTCCATCTTCACCTGGTGCAGTATCTTTCAAATTACTTAAGGCACCTTTTAACTCATCAAATTTAAAGGGATTATTTAAGTCAGGATTTAACAATGGATCACATGTAAACGAAAAAGGCTGAAAGACATATTCTTCCGGGACTGATGCTGGTGCTAATCGGTCCATAAATTGTTGAGCTAGGCCAGGAGGAAGAAAGGGTCTAGAGGGCTCATTAAAAGCGTGTCTAAATCTTTTAATATTATTCCAGACTATGGAAGGTTTAACGCTAGGATTTAGAGACGCACAGAATCGTTTCCATCCGTCAAATTTTTTCTTTCTTAATAATTTCTTAGTATCACGCGCTACCTGCATATACCACTCAAAGTTTTCATTAGTCATCAAATGACGGTACTGTCTTTCAGCCTCTTTTCGCCTTTTGATTGCATGAGTACATTCATTGTCCCACCAGGGAGGAGATGGGATTCTACCTGTCGTACTATTTTTAATAGGGAAAGTTTCATCAGCTACTTCTAAGATCACTTTGGCTAAAGCAACCGAACAACTAGTTAAATCATTGTCAGCTATACTAGGCAACTGCAGCAATTTATCCTCTATACGGGTTTTAAAAACATCCCAATCCACATTGCATAGATTGTATTTTAACCTTGGGCTAGGCTTTGGTGTAGTTGGAATAGAATGGGAACATGAAACTATGATTGGGAAATGATCACTGCCATATGTTGATTCCAGAGGGCGCCACATTAAAGAGGGTGCAATTTGAACTGAACAAATGGTCAAGTCAACAACACTAACTGATTCTGATGGAGCTGTACGTCGAGTGGGAGCGCCGGTATTTAACAAACAAAGGTTATAGTTATCAAGGATCTCTATTATACGCTCCCCATGATAACTTGAATTCGAACTACCCCATAACTGATGCTGCGAGTTAAAATCGCCTAATATTAAAATGGGTGTAGGAAGAGAGGATATGATTTGTTCAAACTCCTGTAAAATAGATGAAGATGGGTGAGGAATATATACAGATACGATACATATGTTATTTACAATGGCAGCAACGATTGACAAATCGTCGCTGTGGGATGGGAGATGAAATGGTGTAAATGAAATGGAATTCCTGATGAGTAAGGCTACTCCACCATACCCATCAGGGCGGTCCTCTCTGAGACATGAATAACCAGTAACTCTAAGAAGAGCTCTGGGTTTAAGCCATGTCTCAGATAGGGCGAACACAAATGGTTCATATTTATTTAATAAATAGATTAACTCATGTTTTTTACTAATTACACTTCTGCAATTCCATTGAATTATTTTGTCCATTATTTTTAATTTCAACTACAAGTGTCTCAACAAGAGGGGCAACGTGGGACGGTAAACGAATATTGGGATTCGTTAGCAAGCTAATTAGGGCCCGGATATCATCGGATCCAGATTGAGTGTCATCTTTGTCAAGATTTTTTTGGAGCACGCAACCATTTTGAGGAGGTGGTATGGAGTAATCCCTAACCAACGCATTATGCGCGGCAACATCATACCCCTTAGTAGTTTTTCTGACAAGTGGGCGTGGTTTCAAAACAATTGTTTTTCTGTAACTGTGACTATTAGGTTGGCTAGTTGTATCTGTAGCTAATGAATTAACACTACGGTACGGTATTGGTTGTGGCTGGGGTTGGGTCTGAATGACATCTGCAAATGATTTGTATACTGGTGGATGGAGTTTCACTGCTTCTACATAGGAGATACTATTATTGGCCATGGTGACTTTTATTTCCTTTTGCCTTTTGTGCTCTGGGCAAGATTTATTTGTAGCAAAGTGGAAACCACTACAAAGACAGCAAGTGGCACAGTCTTCTTCCACCGAGCAAGTGTGTCCAGCATGAAGGAGGCCACACTTGAAGCATTTGGGTTTCGATCTACAGTTGTTCTTGGTGTGACCAAATTTGCAACAATTAAAACATTGTATTGTTGGGAAAATATATAACTCCACCGGTAGAGAATTATAACAGGAGAATACTCTTTTTGGAAGATTTTGTCCATCGAAGGTAACTACTACTGTTTCAGAAGGTTGCCAAGTAACAGACCCATTAACCAAAACCCTATGGTTCAAGCGCCTCACCTTAAGCACCTTTCCACACCCAGCGGGTACAGAAATGTTTTCCATAATTTCTTCCTCAGACCACTGTGCCGGGATGCCACGGATTAGACCCATACGAGTAACTGTGAATGTTGGGATGAATGCATGCAAATTTTGAGCTTCAAGCCGATGATCATTAATAAAGCGATTCGCATCATCAGACTTCGAAAATGCCATAGCTATGCGAGCCCTGCCTATGCGCTTAACGCTACCATCAATAATGTTCTGAAACTTATTTTTCATAAGGAACTTTCCAAACGATACTGGATGCAAGGAAGAGTTTGCTTCGGATTGTTTTAGTTGTACATGTATTGTAAATGGTGCAATGTCTGTAGTTGAAAATAAATTTCTGCCAACTTTTGTATTTATATTTTTGTTCAAATCAGTGTTAGTTAATTCATTAGGTTTAGTTGGTGACTCCTTAATGACATGAGATGGGGTTTCCTGTGGTACTGGCAATGATGTTAATGTTTCAGATGTATCACATTCGCAAGCATTATTGTTTATGCCGCCATTATTTTGTGAACTTTTTTTAATCTTTTTGTTGCAATGTTTGCATACTTTACTATGTTTGCGTCTTTTTAATTTTCCACTAGCAGAAACAATAGAGGCATCAGTCTCTGTGTCCTTGCTGGATTCATAATTATCTACTATAACATTATACGCGACCTGAAGATTAGTCCCCCCGGGGTCGGGAGGTTCCTCGTCCATATTAAAGTAAGAAAAACTTACCTAATCCAATGTAAATATATACACTAACTACACTAAAATAAATATTTACAAACAATACGAGAAAACTATATACAGAATACCACTTTTCTGATCAATATTTCCAGTAAATTTATAATTAAATGTAAGAGAAACGAAAAACTTGACCGCCGCGTTCCACGTTTCCCGCGCTTTTCGCACGAGAATTTAAGTTTTTTTTCTAATGATTATGGCCAGTATCCAGACGACCGTTTAAGTAGGTAGACATTTGACAAGTGCATTGACGTTTTTACGTTCAGAAGCGCGGGAAGCACTATCAATGTTGAAATATTCATAAAATGAGTCTCCTTAAACTTAATTTTTTTCATCAAATTACGGCGTTCTATTTTTGAATGATATTTCGATTCTCCGCGCAGTTGTACAATGAAATATTATATTACTCCATAGAGCATAGACTTTTAGTTCAGCTTAAAATGTATAATATTGTGCAATGGTCTATGAAGTTGTAATTGTAATATTGTAGTCGACGAGTATAAAAAATTGTTTTTATAATATAAATGAATATTTTAATTATAAGGTTGACTTGTAATTATCACTACCTATGTTTAATTATTGTTAATTCTATTTTTATTTTTATCTTGACTTTTTATAGAATTCTATTTTTATTTTTATTTTTACCCTGTTGACATTCTCATTAATTTAATTGGTTATCAATGTATTCAATTTTGACGACATGTAATATACAAAATGTAAATTCTTGCATGCTTAGTAAAGCAGAATGTATTGGACTTTTAGTATCTATTAACACCTTGTTTTGTAAACTACATTCTTGCAATGAAATAAATGATTATGATTATGATAGTAGAATACTGGGACCCCTCACACGCACTATAGGGATGATGGTACTATAAAAGAAAATCAAAAAATCCAAATTTTCTACATACAGGCTTAAATTCTCAATCAAATGGCGAAAAAAGTAAATAAAAAAAACAAATAAATACGTAATTATAAGTATTCAAAGTTTTAAGAGTGGGTATTTTCTGCCGCTTTTCCGCAAAACGCACCTTTGTGTTGAACGATCGTCATCTCATTTACTATGGCGGAACAGTGACGTCACTGTTAAGTAGCACTTTCTCCCTCTAACTACGAACATTCTAACCGTTGAAGCTTCGTTATTTTTTGAGATATTTGAATAGGATTTTCACTATTTGGCATAGTTTTATGTCTACTTTCTATTGAAGTAATAAAATTTTTTGAGTCAACATCCCTATTGGCCGGACGGGCTGGCTATGTCGCGGCTTGGAAGCTCGCTCGGGGCCAGTGGTCGCGGCTTACCGAACATTGTGTTGGTGGCGTCCCACTGCAGGTTCTCGCAGATGGCGGCGGCGGCGGCGGCGTCCTCGCGCGCCACCGCGCCGATCAGCTTCAGCGCCGCTATCATCGCCTCCACCTGCCGACACGATACACTCTACAACGTGGCACGGGTGTTAGTACGAGGAAATTAGGTTTTGACCCGGATATTTATAATTACTAATTGGGACCTTTTGGGATACGTTCGGACACCTTTCAGGATGACGCTCACAAGTCCCAAGACCTCCCAAGTGGGATAGCCGAGATTATGACGTCATCTTATTTTTGTATGGGGAAAAAAAAATCCTGAAACCTATCGCGTGTGGTATCAAATGAAAGGGCTTTTCGAGCCTTTTAAAGACATGTATAGTAGAAATTATTTAAAATGTCCGACTTTTTATAAAACTTGTCCTTGGACTTTGAATCTTCACGCTTGGACAGTAGTCGCTTTTTGAACGGCCTAATTTGATACAACTCGGACAGTTCAAATAATTTTATGCCACACCTGGCCATAAAGTGGTCATTATCGCACGCTCCGCGCGCGAAAAAAACCACTTCCTGGCCAGGGGGTGACATAAAATTTTGTACTTACCACGGGCGATAATAAAGAAAGCCTCAGATTGCATATTTATCGCCCTTGCCTTCGGCTCGGGCGTACCCCTGCGAGCGTATACCTGCGATCTGAGACATTCTTTGTTTTATCGCCCTTGGTAAGTAATGTACTATTAAGTATAAGCGGGGTTACCTCCTCGTGGCGCACGAGCATCTTGCCGGGGCGCGCGGCGGGTGTGAGCACGGCCGACCCGCCGAGCGACGCCGCGTGCAGCGTGTCCGCGAACGGGGCCACGTCCGAGCGTAGGTGGCTGCGGGCGTTACACGGGTTAGAGTGGTTACACGGGGTACAAACCAGATACTTAAATAGAGTAAAGATTCATATATGTGTATTTTTTTAATTTTATCTAGTTGACACAGTTCTTGCAAGAAAACAAATCAAAAGATTTATAACTAAATTTATAGTCTAAAGGATTCCATTTTTTTTTTACCTAAATAGTATTTGATAAAGCTTAGGTATACAGTTTCGAAATGTTTTCTTGCAGAATTACACACTGTACATAACTGGTTTTTTTCCTCATTTTATTCTTTGTTTTTGTGTTGTGTGTTATATAGATACTTAGAATTCTTGATCTTAAGTAGGTTAAGTATTATCATTGTAATAAGCATATTTTTGTGAGAAAATGGCTGACTGTCGAGTCGAGTTTCTTTCGGCGTTTCTTCTCGGCAGTGGCCTCTGTGAAACGCTAGTAGGGTTAGACTTGTAAAAGTGCCATTGCGGCCTACTTACAGAATAAAGTTCATTTTATTCATTTTTTTTTATACATATATTTATCGTATGGCATTTATTTCGAACCGTGAGATCTTCGAGAAGACAGTACGGTTGCCAGTTTTTGTTGCACTTTTAGAACCACCCAGGGGTCACATTTAGGATAGCGGTGGGTACTTTCCCTACAGACGTGGTGCAACTTTACATTGCAATAGGGTACTTTCGATAGTGAAATTATAATTATAAAATTTGATAAATATATACTTAAATATTCTGATTTTGAGTCATAATAGTACATTACTTACCAAGGGCGATAAAACAAAGAATGTCTCAGATCGCAGGTATTTTACGCCCGAGCCGAAGGCAAGGGCGATAAATATGCGATCTGAGGCTTTCTTTATTATCGCCCGTGGTAAGTACAAAATTTTAAGTCACCCCCTGGCCAGGAAGTGGGTTTTTTCGCGCGCGGAGCGTGCGATAATGGCCACTTTATGGCCAGGTGTGACATAAAAGCACATTATTGTTTTATTATCATCATCATCCTCCGAGCGTCATCCCAGTACAGTTGCATCCTGAAGGATGCCTGGGGTCCGCTACCTAATCCCAAGATTTGGCGTAGCCACTAGTTTTTACGGAAGCGACTGCCATCTGACCTTCCAACCCCGAAGGGAAACTAGACCTTATTGGGATTAGGCATTGTCATGTGAGTGGGCAACTTGACTGTTAGAAGTTCTCAAGCCGCCCGAAGGCCTCCAACTTGGCTTAACGACTGCTGTCATAGACACACACACACACGGAGCAGCGACACCCACCTGTGGTAGCGGCGCAGCGCGCACAGCAGGTGGTGCGCGGAGAGCGCGTCCTTGCGCGCCAGCAGCGCCCACGTGTGCTTGTCGACGGCGAGCGAGGCCAGCGCGCGCAGGTACCCGGGCAGCAGCGCGCCGCCCGCCAGCGAGCCCGACAGCCGCGCGAACTTGTGCAGCATGGTGGCGCGCGTGCCCTGGTGGCCCCTCGGGCCCGCCCGCTCCGGCCAGTAGTCGTGGCGCAGGCCGCGCGGGTCGCGCGCGTACAGCCGCTCCACGCAGCGCAGCAGCGCGTCCAGCCGGCCGCGGCCAGCGCACGCGCCCGGCGGCGGCGCCAGACCCTCCGCGCCGTACACCGCGCACGCGCGCGCCGCCTCCTCCGCCCTGCGACACCGCACACGTCACCGACCCGCCCCGACGCCTCCGAACTCGAACGGGGGGCGGGAGGAATTATGATCTTATCTTATTTGAATGAGGGCCCTTGCGGATGCACTTCGACCCAGTGGGATCTTTCGGGATACAATGACAAATATTGTCCTTTACGGCATATCAAAAACCCATAACAATCGGACCATAGTTAGGGTACCGGGACAACGATTTACCAAATGTACAACGAAAAAATTTGTATGGGATGCACCTTTTCTGTTATAACATACTTCCAGCTCAAATATGGGGATGGAGACAGGCAGATTCGTATTCTGCAGGGTCTAAACCCTCTGATGACGTTGTCACCCCAACTGTTACATGATTTGCCGCTTGCACAGTATAGAGACGCGTTTTCTAGTTCCGGGCCTAGACTATTACATGAGATGTCATGACATCACTGATGATGTCATGGACGGCGCTCACGGTGCTCACACTCCCAGGCGTAAGCACCTTGAGCCAAACATCAAGTTGACGTTTGATATATGAACATGATACTAAACACGGGCTATGAGCGTGAATCGATCCGATCGTGAGCGCACTACTCACGCGGCATTGAGCGCGCTATTTGATTCGGACCGGCCGTCAGCACTGTAAGCGCTGCGAGCATTTTTAGCGTGATTCGGAACACGGCTTCCAGCTCCAGGGCAGGGCAGGGGCTCCAGGATAGACCGGGGGCGGTGGACACTCACTTGACCCGCATCTCGACCAGCTTAGGGTGCATGAGCACGATGAAGTCGGTGAGCAGCGTGTGCACGCGCCGCTGGTAGTACTCCTCGCGCGCCACCAGCTCCGTCGCCAGCACCGCCTCGTCCAGGTACTCGAACACCTGCAACGAGCGAGAACTTTAAGGCGCCCATCAGACGGTAGGTTTTGCCATGGCAAAACCGTGGCAGAGATTTTGACTGACGGAAACCTATCGTCTACGGTTGTGACTGACGGTTGATTGACGAATATCTAGGATATTTTGATTTTCCATCATGCAACCATCAGTCAAGCTTGCCATGGCAAAACCTTAGACCAGAGGTTACCAAACTTTTTTTTCTTGTGGACCCTTTTCAAAATTTTGCTGGTTTCAGTGGATCCCCTTCAGCTACATTTCTACCATGTTCCATTTTTTCCTCACGCAAACGTGGACCCCCACGGAGTCTGGTGGACCCCTGGGGGTCCACATGGACCACTTTGAAAATCACTGCCTTAGACTATTGTGAACCTATCGTGCGAGCGAGAACAGGAATTCCGGAATATTCTTGCGTGCGATAGAGACAGCAGTAATTTCAAGCGGAATTAGTGCTTAGGGCGCCAACGTTTTCCACCCCTTAAACCTTTATCAAATGAGACAATTTTGGCCTTGATCGATTCCTCACATCCTTAACTAGTTTTACACGTTTTGCTTTTTTCGTAATTCTTTCTAGTTTATGAAATAATAACAAAAACCCAGGACGATTTTTTCGTGTCTGTGAAAATAAAACTTTAAGGGTTCATGTTTTTATATGCAATATTTCTAAAAAATCTATACGTATAAACCTAGTATTTAATGATACTTACATCATTTCTAAAAATCATGCAAATCGGTTCAGGTTTAGGGGGTGGAAAACGTTGGCGTCCAAAGCACGTTTTGTATGGAAAACTTTGCTACACAATCCTCTTTACCTTGTCGGCAGCCGGCATGCGCACACGTCAAGCTACAGTCACACCTGTGACACGCGAAGGAACGTAAGCGCTGTGGGCAAGTATGTGTGCGTGCGCTGTCGGTACACGCGCCAATTGTTTGCGCGAGGCGCGACGGCACCCGATCGACACTAGGCGGGTCTCTCAGGGACGAGGTAACTGACCTCGGTGCGGGGGGTTCGTCTCCGTTCTGTATGTAATACTATTATACTATTCTGTGACGACAAGCTACAGTACCTTGTTGTCGATGGCGGCGTCGACGAGCTCCTCGTCGCGTTGCTCGTGGTCGCGCGCCAAGGACAGCGACTGCGGCGCGCGGCGCAGCGCGGCCAGCGCCAGACCCAGCGACAGCTGGCACAGCGCGCGGCAGCCCAAGCCTGCACACGTGCACAACACACTGTTACTGCAATTCGGAACGGAACAATTTCGTACGCCATTAAGGCCGAGCATAGCTGTACTGTATTTTGACCTTTGTAACACCTTTATTTTATACCTATGTTGACGAAATAAATGAATATATAATTTGTATTTGTAACAAAACGTCACCAGGGGCGGCCCACTCCGCGATTGCGTCGCGCCGCAACAAGTACCCCTTCTGGCGGCCGCTTCATACGATAGAAAGTGATGAACCGTGTGATTTGCATGCGATAGAAAGAGATGGCCACGTTTAGGCAAGTTTGGCTTACCTCGCGCAAATTTGTTAACAGTGAGGCTTCTGTGCGTAGTACTATTACTTATTCTGTGATGAACTGAGCTGTCAATCGAATGTCAAATCAGTGTACGGACACGTTTTAACCTCACTTTGTATCGGAAAACCGCCAGGATAGGCGTATATTTGTCGAATTCCATTTTTAAGCTTTTCGAGAGCCACGCGGAGAGACGCTTTGATGACGTCATTTCTATAGATTTATGAGACCGCTCGCACCCTGCTAGAAGTCAGGTAACAGAATGTGCAAAAGCTAGCGGCTGTGACATACTGACGGACGGACGGACAGACACGACGAAACTATAAGGGTTCAGTTTTCGCCATTTTGGGTACGTAACCCTAAAAGGAGGTTCGGGTGAAATTGCTTCATCATCATCATCATCCTAGCCGTTTTCGGCCACAGTGACTGTCTTTTACTGTTGAGAGCGTCGCCGATGTGCTCTCTAGTGACTGACGTAGCAGATTTTAGCAGTAAATGTGCGCCCACACTCGCTGCAAGTCAGCACCCCTCCAATATAATTTATATTGAATGGCCGCAGGTGGTCTGGCCTTCAGCTCGTCGCGCTTAGCATCCATGAAATTGCTTACGTACGTAAGTAAACAAAATGAGAGAACAAGAGACACAGTGTGTGCACATAGTGTGTGTGCTCACCTGCTCTGGTCCGGGGCTCCTTGCCCGGGGGCCGGCTGTTGTTGGGCAGCAGTTCATCGATGAGGACGGTGATGAGCTCCGGGTCCTGAATGAGCGGCAGCTTCTTCGCCAGCTCCTCGCCATCTTCGCGACTGTGGGTTATATACGTTGGTTTATATATATGGTGCTTTACAGTGTTTAGAGATTTAATGCAGGTGCAGGGACACACACAAGGCATGTTCCGAATCACGCTCACAGCGCGCTTACGGTTGGACCGATTCACGGTCGCACCGCTTACATGAGATGTCGTGACGTCACTGATGATGTCATGGACGGCGCTCACAGTGCTCACACTCCCAGGCGTAAGCATCTTGAGCCAAACTAGAGGTGAGACGTATTTACGGGAACAGGTTTTTGGAATAGGTTTTGGCATGGACTCGTAAGTACGCGATCCCGCTCGCGCGTCTTTTAGCGTATCGAGTACTAGGCGTACGACGACTCTGAAGTCTCGAAACGTCTAAGAGTCTTTACGTTCCGCGCTATTCGTATTCGTCTGCGCGTTCGGATTCTTTCGGGGCACCTCGGGTCGGGGTCTTAGTCTTTGGATCTAGTCTTTTTGTGGACGCGTACTCGCAAGACTCAGTACGCGTTTTGCCTAGTACGTCTCACCTCTAAGCCAAACGTCAAGTTGACGTTTGATATATGAACATGACAGTAAACACGGGCTATGAGCGTGAATCGGTCCGATCGTGAGCGCGCTCAAGCGAATACCGGTCCGAAACAAAACACTACTCACGCGGCCTTGAGCGCGCTATTTGATTTGGACCGACCGTCACCACTGTAAGCGCTGCGAGCATTTTTAGCGTGATTCGGAACACGGCTACGCAACACACACACGACATAAGCCGTGTTCCGAATCACGCTTACAGCGCTATAAACGCGTTTACGATCGGACCGAATCACGCTCATAGCGTTTACATGAGATGTCGTGACGTCATTGACGACGTCATGGACGGCGCCATATTGGCGTTTACGATGCTCACACTCCCAGGCGTCAGCACCTTAAACCAAACGTCAAGTTGACGTTTGATATATGAACATGACAGTAAACACAACATGCCCGGTCCGAATCAAAACACCACTCACGCGGCCTTGAGCGCGCTTACTGATTCGGACCGGCCGTCAGCACTGTAAACGCTGTGATCGTTGTTGGCGTGATTCGAAACACGGCTATACACTGACCTGTGCAGCACGGAGAGGTCGAGCGCGTACAGCAGCGCCATCTGCAGCGAGAGCGACACCTCGTCAAGCGCGCCGGAGGGGCCCTGCGAAGGCGCCGTCGTTTGCTGCACACATACCAACACTCGGGTAACGTAGCCATTTGCAAACTTATTATTAACACATCATCAAATGAAAACAAAACAAGTCACTAACTCTAATAAAGTAGGTACATATATACTATGTTTAGTTATTCACATTTCTTTGCGCACCAATTGCAACGTCGCCATTTGCAAACTTATTCATGAAATGAAAACAAAACAAGTCATTAACTCTATTTCAGTCACTAACTAAAGTACATTAGTAATTTATGTCACACCTGGCCATAAAGCGGCAATTATCGCACGCTCCGCGCGCGGGAAATCCCACTTCCTGGCCAGGGGGTGACATAAAATTTTGTACTTAACACGGGCGGTAATAAAGAAAGCCTCAGATCGCATATTTATCGCCCTTGCCTTCGGCTCGGGCTTCAAATACCTGCGATTTGAGACATTCTTTGTTTTACCGCCCTTGTTAAGTAATGTACTATTATGCAACTGGTACTCGCCTTCGGCTCGTTTCATAAAACACACTCGTGTTTTAATGCCTAACTATGTACAGTTGCATGCACTACTTTATCTACATCCATATATAAAATCCTCTTTCATGTGCTTCGTGTGGGCACGTCTCGCCGGCGTGCGCCATGTTTGCCTCGACAGGCCGGCCCGCGCGCCGCCGCCAGCCCGCAGCTGTGTCCTTAAGGTTGTACGTGATCTCATAAGAGTGTTCTATTTGGTGTTCTTATAGGGGACGCGCGCAACAGCCGCACAGTATATTATAAAGCGGGGTCTTATCTACGGTTTTTATTTATTTATTTATTTATGAAAAAACTCTTGTGGACTTACAGTTGGCCCCAAAGATGCCCACAAGATTAACATCGCATACAGTATATTATTACTTAATTAAACTTAAATTAAGGAGAACATTTTACAATATAAATTCAATTAAAGCTAACACTTTTGAACTTATTAAAGAGGATTTACTATATGGGTGTACATAAACTATGTTTAGTTATTTCTCAAAAATAGTATGTAATGTTCTCATAACATTTGTGAAGATAGTATCCGAAAGTGGCTCATCCTGGACAGTTACCAGAAGTGTCCAGGAAGTAACACCTACTGTCCAGGAAGTAAGTATGTAAATCCCATTACATATCATAAGTCCAGCTGCTGCTGCGGGCGCGGGCGCCCCCCGCCCCCTGCCAGCGCCCGCGCCCGCATAAACAAACGCTAGTCCGACCCCACGGTTTTAGAACAAAATATGATTTTTACCGCTATTTATACAACTTGTTTTATTTTTGAGAAAAGCACTATACATGCCTCGACCATAAGTGCCATCCTGGCCTCGTATTATAGCCGGACCTCGCCTTCGGCTCGGCCGGCTAACTCATACTCGTCCAGGATGGCTTACTTACTGGTCTCTGCAGTAATGTACTATTACATTTCATACTATTCTGTCCTGTGTGCGAAATGCGAATCTCATTTCCTCAGACTGGAGTAGTATGTACGGGCTAACCTCTGCAATGAGCCGCAGCAGCGTGTCCCGCTCGAGGCCGCGCTGCGCCGCCGCCGCGAACACCGCCTCGGCCAGCAGCCGTCTGCAACACCACGACCACCAACCGTTCAACTATTATATTATGGAAATGATGTAAACAGACCAATTTACCTTCATTACTTCGTAATCACGCAATTTTAAACGAACACAGTCTTACCAACAATTTATAGACATAATCCTTGTATTTGCATTCATTTTAAGCTATAATATCTTTTAATTATTCATATTTCAATAAAAACAATTTTCGTTTACAATCTTATATCTTTAAACGAGCAATTCTTGTATATTTATTTATTTATATGTTTATTTATTTATTTATTTCGGGGATCTCGGAAACGGCTCTAACGATTTTGATGAAATTCGGTATATGGGGGTTTTCGCGGACGAGCAATCCATCTAGGTAGGTCTCATGCCTAGGAAAACGCCGAGCGAAGCTCGGTCGCCCAGATATTGAGTTAGTTATGTGACAATAGCTTGTCAACTTTTTTACTCATAAAAATGCTAGGGAATCTATATTGTCATTGAAATAAGTGATGGGAATATCAGTATATCGAAAAAAAAATGTTATTATAGATTCAATTGCAAATAAACTCACTTCTCATCATTTTTCATTTACTTTGCTATGAATTTTCTTTGCCCATTTATTTTTATTTGCTGCCATGAATTTAAGAGCCACAAATACTCGCAATGAATATTCAATAAAAATAATTTCTCGACTGTCAAGTGGATTGATTAATTATTGTTATAAACTTTTCTCATCACTATTTTACAACAAACCCATAGACGACAAAGGAATTGTCAGTCAGCCATATTTGTTGACATAATTTCCAATTTCTATTGACATACGGTATAGAACAGACTAGGGGTCGGCAATAGGCGGACCGCGGTCCGTATCCGGACCGCAAAGGTCGAACCGCGGACCCCCAAAATACTGTTAAATATGCTGCATGCATATTGATTTCATTCAAAGATTTTTTTTTGGACCACGATATTTTTTTTCTATCATATCCGGACGTCACTTAAAACTAATAGGAATGTTGACACCAAATAAGAAAATCATTAAGTTTGAATTTTCTCGAAAAAGGATAAAATTCTCAATGAAGTAAGTAAGTAAATATTTATTTGTGATACACAGGTTACATAACAGATGACAGTACAGTAGATATATAAAGTACGCTGTGATCTACCTAAAAGGTGTACAAATATTTAATCTTATAAAAACTAGGTACTTAATTCTAAATCTACATGAACACATGAAATAGCGAAAAAAGTAACTCAAAGGAATAAATAATTACATAGTTACAAGTCTTCAAAGTTTTAAGAGGGGGCATGTTCTGTCCCTTTTCCGCGAAACGCATCTTTGTATTGGAACGATCGTCATTTACTATGGCGCTCGAGGTCAGTAACGTCACTGATCTGTGGCGCTTTCTCTGTCTAACCAGCAACATTAAAACGGTTGTAGCTTCGTTATTTTTTGAGATATTTGATTTTCACTATTTGGCATATTATTTTGCCTCGTTTCTTGTGGAGAAGTTTTTTGTAGTAGTCAAATTTTGAGTCAACACCCCTATTGCCGACCCCTGGACTAGGGGATCGATTCGCATCACAAGTCCTCACCTGCTGTCCTCTATAGACCTGGCCAACTTCGCGTGATGTTCTCGAGGCGGAAGCGCTCTGTAAAGTAATAAATAACACTTCATTAATATAATATACGCCTCATACTTCGGGCGACTCGAAGAGCAATGGAGAGGGCTATGCTTGGAGTTACTCTGCCAGATCGAATCAGAAATGATGAGATTCGCAGAAGAACCAAAGTGACTGACATAGCCCGAAGAATTGCCAAACTTAAGCGGCAGAGGGCAGGCCACATTGCCCGGAGGACCGATGGCCGACGCAGTGTTAGAAAGCCCCCCACGAGGTGGGCTGATGACCTGGTTAAGGTCGCGGGGATCCGTTGGATGCGGGCCGCCCATGACCGATCGTTGTGTCACTTGATGCTGAGAGTGATTTGAAAATAAATTATAGCTTGCACTGATTGTAGCCATTTTGTCCGATGTCAGTGCGGCCTTGACCTTACAGGTGGCGCTGTTTGACGCAAGCGTACTATCGCTGCGTTCAGAAATCAGCATTGTATAAGTTAGGGCCGCGTTCGACATCGGGCAACGTGATCCACAAAAATGGTCCCGCCGGAAGAACAGCGCTGACTTGCGAGTCGAGTCAGCATTATGCTGAGGCGTGCCCGTTTCGTGGCAATTTTATTAGTTAGTTTTGTCTGTTTGTATATTGTATATATTACTAGCTGTTGCCCGCAACTTCGTCTGCGTAGAGCTCGGTCATCGTGTTAGAATTTTATCGCTATTCTTTTATTTTATTTCAGGCGGTTACCTAGTTACATATCTCTGTTCCATACAAACTTCCACTTCTTTAAGGGATGGGATGAAAACTACTATCCTATGTCCTTTCCTCGGACTCGAACTATATTCACACCAAATTTCATCTAAATCGGTTTAGCAGTTTAAGCGTGAAGGGGTTACAGACGGAGAGACAGACATACTTTAGCATTTCTAACCCGCCACGACTTAGTACGGGTAGGTCAGTTTTTAATATATTTATCTATATTATATTACTAAAACCGGTTTTGTTGTATTTAAACAGAGACTCTGTAAAAAATTTGAAGTCTCTCACTTTAAAAAAATTTGTTCCCCATACAAACTTTGAACCCGTTTTTAACCCCTTGAGTTGAGGGGTAGAATTTAAAAAAACGCTGAAATAAGTTTTGTTGTATTTAATTTAAACAGAGTTTCTGTAAGAAATTTTAAGTCTCACTCAAAAAAATTTTGCTACCAATACAAACTTTTAACCCTATTTTAACCCCTTAAGACATTTAGGGATGAACTTCGAAAAACGCTGAAATTTGTTTTGTTGTATTTAAACAGAGACTCTGTAAAAAATTTGAAGTCTTTCACTTAAAAAAATGTTGCTCCCCATGAAAACATTGAACCTCTTTTTAACCCCTTGAGGAGATGAATTTAAAATACGCTGAAATTAGTTTTGTTTTATTTAAACCGAGAGTCTCTGTAAGAAATTTGAAGTACCTCAATTTAAAAAAAAATTGCTTCCCATACAAACTCTGAACTCCTTTTTAACCCCTTTCGGGGATGAATTACGAAAAACGCTGAAATAACTTTTTTGTATTATTATAAGAAACTTTCATACAAAGTTTGAAGACTCTCACTTTAAAAAAAAATTGCTCCCCATACAATATTTCACCCCCATTTTCAACCCTTTAGGAGACGAAAATTTTGAAAACGCAGATATAACTTTCATTGTCTTATTTTAAGGAGTCTTTGTACAAAGTTTCGAGCCTGGACCTTAAAAAAATTATTGCCCCCCATACAAACTTTGCACCCCTGTTTTACCCCCTTAGGGGTGGAATTTCCAAAAATCCCGTCTTATCCCTTGCCTCCGTTATATAACCTAACTATAGTGTAAATTTCAAATTTCTAGGACCGGCAGTTTCGGCGGGGCGGTGATTAATCAGTCACCCATCAACTTTATATATATAGATTATGTTATGTCACGAATAAATTATTTCATTTTCATTTTTCATTTCATTTTCATTTGTGGCGCTCTCTGGGGGAGGCATATGTCCTGCAGTGGACGTCGTACGGCTTATATTATGATGGTACTTCGGGCAAACCGCATTTGAGCTCGGGAACTCGTCACGGGCACGTCACCTGTGCTGCTGCAACAGCTCGAGCTCCCCGGCGAGTGTGTGGGAGCGCAGCGCGTCCAGCGCGCCGCCCAGCAGCCCGTCCCGGATCAGCTGCTCCACGTAGCGCGTCACGTACTTCACGATGTCCTCGCGCGCGCACACGCACCTGCAACACACGCGCCCGTCAGTACAGCTCCGGTACAGCTCGCCCGGGACCGTGTCGTGTCGTGTCTAGGGTTGCCAACTTATGTGCTCCGATTTGCGGAACATTTGTTGTAGAATTGCGGGACTTGGCTAAAAAATGCGGGACTCGCTGGATGATTTCCGAGCTAAAATTATCCTATTACGAGTACGGTCCTCCGATTACTTATTTTCATTTATCTAAATTGTGAACTCTTTCCTGAAATTAAACAAAATGTTCGCTCCAGTTCTTATAATTCTGCTGAGGCCTGAAAACGGGACAATGGACAATGTCAATAGGTCTGCAAAATCACTTGCAAGTTTGTTACGCTAAAGCTTTGATTCATACAAATACATTAGTCTTTGTTTCATTCAAAAATACCAAGTAGTTTTGATTTTACAGGCACTTAAAGTGAGTCCCGCTAACCGCGTGTGACGTCATTTTGCAACGCTAGTCTAGTACGGAAGCGCGCGAACGCAGTGAGCGTGTGTATGGCGAGTGTTGCACTATGACGTCACGAAGGCGGGTCGTCGAGCGTTAAAATTCAATATCTTGGAAACTAATGGACGTATCGAAATAATTCTTTCACATAATATTTTTTATTTTCAACAGAGAATACATGGAATTCTAAATTAGTTAACATTCTCCATTGGACGGAGAGGAGAGACGCATCGTCTAGGGTGCTGGAAACGGGACGTCCCGCCTGTCAGGCGGGACGGTTGGCAACCCTAGTCGTGTCCCACTCACCAGCAGACGCCGTCCCGCGCCTGCAGCAGCTCCTTGAGTGCCCGCAGCAGCGCCCGGCGCCCGTCGTAGTACAGCGCCACGGCGAGCAGCCCGCGCGCGAGCCCCGGGTGCCGCGGCAGCCGCCGCTGCGCCGTGTGCAACAGCTCCAGCGCCAGGTACTCGTTCACGTTGAACATGTCTACGGAGAAGCACGTCGCGTTATTATCACGATAGGGTTACGGCCACATAATCGTACGAGGCTATAATTACAGTGATAAAATAAGTAATTTTATTAGAGAATCTTTTACGGCAATCCTGTTCAACAACAACATTGCAATAATAAAATTCACAGGCGCTACTGCGCAGAAATGTTTGATGTATATAAAAAAAAATATTATAGTCATCTTTAAAATAAAAAAGGGTTTACTACCAGGTACATAAAAGGTATATTTATTTGCTATTTGAACTATATCTCGGAGTTACGTATATTAGCAGATCTGTATGTGGCCGGGCTGGGAAGTACACTTCCCAACCCGGCCACATTCGATGACCTATAACTGGCAAACTAAGAAGGTACAATTAATTTGAGGACGACCGCTTTAGCTTAGTTGGTAGTGACCCTGCCTACGAAGCTGGAGGTCCCGGGTTCGAATCCCGGCCGGGGCATTTATTTGTGTGATGAGCACGAATATTTGTTCTTGGGTCTTGGATGTTTTCTATGTATTTAAGTATTTATTTATCTATATACGTATGTATATCGTCGCTTAGTACCCATAGTACAAGCTTTGCTTAGTTTGGGACTAGGTTGATTTGTGTAAGATTGTCCACAAATATTATTTTTTTCCAAGTTGGTACATAATAGTACATAATCGGTACATTTTATCACTGTAATTATAGCCTCGTACGATTATATGGCCGGGCCAGGACGGAACACACTACGGCTCGTCCTCGGTCGTGGTGGTGATGGTGGGGACGGGGCCCGGACGCACCTGATATGATGATGGCCTCGTCCACCAGCTCCTTGGCCAGCACGGTCCGGCCGATGCTCGGGAGCGTGACGCCCTCGGTCACGCCGCGCCTGATCTCCTCGCGGCTCGTCGAGTTCTTAGGCTGCAACCGGGACAAATCACGTCAGACAATCGACATCCGCGAACGTGGCCACTCATATGAAGAGATATGACTTTTTCTCAAACCATACTTAATATTATAGATGTGTCTGTAACTGTATGTTACTTCTTCACGCTTAAAACGCAGAACGGATTTACATGAAATTTGGTATGGAGATAGATTGAGTCCCGGGGAAGGACATAGGATACTTTTTACCCGGAAATCATCCCTTAAGGGGGTGGAAGTTTCTATGGAAGAGCGATGACTAGGTAAGCGCCTGATATAAGTTAACAGCAATGACTTAAATTCTATCGCGATGAAAGAGTTCCACGCGGACGTAGTCGCGGGCAAGCACACAATCCCCTCACTCGCAACACGACACATTCTTGGGAGCTATGGCAATCTCACTCACCAACACTGCCCTACACTACATACCTACAGAACAGAGCAAGTAGTCTTATATACTTAAGCCTTGGTCACACCGCTTGCGCGACGCAAGCGGGACGCTGCGCTGCGCGCCAAAATGTATGAAACCGTCCCGCTCGCGTCGCGCAGCCTGTGTGGCGTCGCTAACCTGTTAGCATACGTTCCGGCGCGCAGCGCGAGCGTCGCAAGGACGTCGCGCAACTCTGTGTGAAGCCTTTAATGGCTGCCGTCTTCTGTAGCCATTTACAGCCTGGTGACAGACGGACGGACGGACAGCGGAGTCTTAGTAATAGAGTCCCGTGGGTACCGAAACCCTAAAAACCGACTTGCACCAGCATTAGGTACTTTATCGTCAAACATTTATTTCAAGTATCATAGACCTTTTAAAAAACATGTGTACAGTAATTGAACTTACGTAGATCAAAATAAATTTATACAATGTTTCTCGTTTTTCATTTCAGCAGCGACCATTTTAGTTGCTCCTTAGCTGATTGTAAAACTTTTGCTGCTCTGGCATTAACCCTAAAAACTAATACTATAGGAAGGTACTCACGGGGTTGGTCAGCAGCGCGAGGAAGGTCTGCTTGTGGCGGCGCAGCACGCCCTCGAACGTGTGCACGGCGTAGGGCGCGGCGCCGCCCCCGGCGCTCAGGTGCGCCTCCACCACCGCGCACAGCTCCTTGTACGGCGTCCATAGGTCCTCAGTCGTGCTCGCTATCAAACACACACCTCGTCATATACACACAAAATAAACAGATCATTTATCTTGGTTTTTTGATCCTGACTGGGGCTTTAATAAGCCGGGACCAATAAAGCGATAGGCGTGCGCAGTTGGAGAGTGGCCCGGGAAAAATCCAGGGGAAACCTCAGACACAGAATAGTATAATCTTATCTTATCTTATCTTATCTAGATGAGGGCCCTTGCGGATGCACTTGACCCAATGGGATCTTTTGTGCAATTGCCCCCTCCTTTATACCTACTCCAAGCTGTTCTACAATCTCTCCACGAACCCGGATGATGGAGTTCAGCGGGAGTACTCTGAACTCCTTAGGTTCTGGGTAGCCATTGCCAAAGTCTTTCATTCTTTGTCTGGCGAGGGCGTAACACTCACACAGCAAGTGTTCCATTGTCTCGTCATCCTCGCCACACATCCTACAATCCAATCCAGAATAGTATAATAGTATTACATAAAGAACGGACAAGAGGTCAGTTACCTCGTCCCTGAGAGACCCGCCTGGCGTCGATCGGGTGCCGGCGCGCCTCGCGATTCGTCCGCGCCACGCGCTACGCACCCGCGTAAACAATTGACGCGTATACCAACAGGGCACGCACACATACTTACCCACAGCGCTTACGTTCCTTCGTGTGCCTCAGACACAACCACACTGGTTTAAACACTGCATAACTCTAAGGTTTGCGCTCCAGTGAGATTGGTTGAGCGACTTCAACCGAATTTGAAGTGCGAGTGGAATGGAGCTCATGGGACTTTTGTCACTGGTTTTCTGTGCGGGTTACGAGCCCAGCATATTGACAACACTAGCGAGCAAGTGAGATTTTTTTTTGGCAATAACACAGAATAGCCAAGTATGATTTATAAGAATAAACACTACATACATCACATGGACTTATGGGTTCACCTTACAGGCAACTGTACAAAAGCACAAGACCAAACAGCCTGTTGAGCAGTAGTCGAGAGACCTCATAGTCCACACATCCCTCTGACATGAGGCTCGACTAGGGCTGCCATCCGTCCGGGTTTTCCCGGATTTGTCCTAGTTTGGAGGCCGTCCGGGGGGGGGGGGTGTCAAGAAGTGTCCAGGGAAAACCCGGACACTTTTCATGTAAGCAAGCAACTCATTGAATTTAAAGGTCTTGTTTTTAAACAATATTATTTTCGGTCTCGTCCGGGGAAAAAGTGCGATTTACGCCAAATGTCCGGGTTTTTTTTAATCTTTGTCCGAGTTTGGCGAAATTCGAGATGGCAGCCCTAGGCTCGACCAAGAAGAAGAGACATCACATGGAAAGTAATTGCCCAGATTCCCTAGCTCATATCATAACAAAAAAGAGTTATATGGTTGCAAGTAGCAGCAAGCTTCATCCTCCTACCCCAGGCTCGCACAAGTCAGTACAAAAAAATTATATCTGAGGATAGTATGGAATATTCTAGGCGGCAATTTACATGGCAATTGCTGTCAATTTGCGTTCAATCCCTAGTATTAGAGTCCCGTCTCTTAAATGTCAGTGATTATATTCTCTTTGCTCCTACGCTTTCGCTTTCGCGCTCGCTTCGCTCGCGTATTCATCTATATAAGTCAAAAACTGGACTACCCGTGCGAAACCGGGGCGGGTTTCGCACGGGTAGTAGCACTGTCTACATGTTAACTCTTAAACCGCTCTACCGATTTGATTTGATGAAAATATTTGGTATGGATATAGTTTGGAGGGACAAAGGATGCTTTTTATATCGGAAATCATGCCTTAACAGGGTTGAAGAGAGATAACTAGGTAAGTGGCTGAAATAAAATAATAGCAATAACATACTAACGCGATGACCGAGTTTTATGCGGACGAAGTCGCAGGCAAAACCAAGTGTATAATAAAAATGTTTGTATTTATTGTGTTGTTTGTTTGCGTAATTTTTAAAAAGGGGGTAAAATCGGTCTCACGGATAGACCACAGGGGTAGCGATACTGAAAAGGTTGGGAACCACTGCTAGTAGCTAAAAAATGTCAAAAATTTGTGTGTTAGTAATTTTTGAGCCTACCAGGCAAAAGGCAAAAGATAATAACATTGTTGATTGTCAATGTAGGAGGCTCACGGGCCGCCTGTTGCCAACCGCTGGTGTGTAGTGGTGTACTTCATTTGTTTCACATCTTACCTTCACATGAGTGTTCAAATTCTATGGTGAATTGATATTTATCATTGGAAATCTGTCCAATATAATGTGATGAGATGACTGAATGTAAATATGACAATGAATAATCAATGTAAGATTTTAAACTCACATGGTCATTTTTTATTTTATTTATAAGGCACACAAAACAGGTAACATTCATTATGTAGCAACAATAACATGATTGAAAGGTTCTGGAATGGAACACCACCCAAAACATGCATGCACAGCATGATTACAAATAATGAGCGAAACCTATCCTAATTTACAACAAAGTATGAAACAAAAGCAATATATATAAGCAACTTAACTAGATTTTGTTACAAATAAATGATATGACAAAATACAAATTTGGAGTTTATGATGACTGAGCACTTTGACAGAGAACTTTAGTTACATTAGAACTATGATTATAGAAACAGGATTTTTTTATATTTGTGTTGGTGAGTTCCCAATACTTTGGCACTGTTGCAAGTGTCATTATCAAGGATTAACCTGAAATATCGTAATCTCACAAACAATAATAAATGAATAATCAAATATATAGTGAGTTTTCTTGTAATAGAAATATGAAACTTGTAAAACAAACACAAGATTAAGAAGCCTTGTTGTTGTGCTATATGAAGAAGTCAGGTGTGGATATATAAGTATACAGATATGGGGTGTTTACAGGGACCATTGTCCTCTGGAGCAGGCCCTAGGTGCTCTTTAATACTGCCCCGCCCCTGCCTGACACTGCCCACCCGTGAACTAAATCCTAGATCCCAGGTGTCAGATATTTTTTCACACAAAGCTTGTAATATTATGTCACCACAACATACTTTATGAAATTTCAATTTTATTGGCAAATGTAAGTTGGGTTCTTAAATATGTATACAGCACATGATATTGTTGTGTATATATTGTATACACTAGCTGATATCATTGTAATTTATGACACGTAAAAGAGCCCATGAGGCCAACTAGCAGAATGTTTGATTTTAGATTTTGTATAAGTATAACCTTCCTTGAACTATGTAGTAAAGGCCCATTTACTGTATTCTACTTGACTTCTATTAATAGTGCCGCCGACTGAACTCATTGGAAGAAGCAGTGCCTAGAGGACTGAAGGCATCCGAACACTATAAACATCTAAACATTCATTTCACCCCACGCTTTGTCGCTCGACTACAACAATAAACAAGGCTTACATGGGGATTATTAGCAGGAAAAAGATCAATAACAACGTAAAAAAATGGATACTGAGAGCAGGGTGCTCTAAATATACGCAATAACAACACAGTACCGAAAAACGACTAGAATAATCGTGACAAAAAATAACCTCAACACGGCCATGTTAATACCGAAAACGAATATAAAATAGCACTGAAAAACATAGCTGCAAAGCCAGTTACACTTCTACAAGCACAAATATGAATAAAATCGACCGCACTAGCTAAGATATGGAGTAATATGTGGAAATATCTAAATACCGCCAAACGAACAGGTTATGCCGAACGCAGAACTTACCTTCATTGATGTCCATTGTGAATCGGTAATTAATATGTGAATTTGTTGATTATGGCCACTCTTTCATAAAACCGATTTTAAAGGAATGTCTATAAAATATCATCGGAAAATACGCTCCGTTAACAACTTTGTTTGAATCATGGAATCTTGTCTTTGATTTGACAGGACGGACAGTGGCCCACAGATAACATACTAACTACTTCGCCTGTTCACACTATCCGATACAATATCGGTGTAGGATCCGACACCGATAAAAATACATAGAAAACCGCTTAAAAGGCTTATCACACTACCCTATCGGTAGGGCCCTTACTGGGGGAGGGGAGTTAAAGTATCTCGCTCTAATGAGTGAGATGCTAGATAGGGTAGTGTGATAAGCCTTTTAGTGTTCACACTATCCGCGGGAACACAACCTGATGATGAATATGAATGCGTTTTAACGCATTCACTGCCACCAACGCATATATGCGTTTCCGTTACTTTCACCCAGTGCCTTGAACTCACAGACGCGTTCATAATATTTTGTGACTTTCACCTTGTGCCTTAGACTTAGAATAGTCGGTTGAACTCACATGTGCGTTTGGGGCATACAGCAAAGTGCGGCACCTGCCGATAGTCCAGCAAAAGAGGGTGGCAGTGAATGCGTTAACTAATCATGGAATAGTCGGTTTTCTTATATTACCTAAGGTTCACTGAGCTCTGTCGTAGATGGACATGGCGAAATACTGCCTCGCCTTTCCTTGTCTACATTACATGTAATTTAATTATGCTTGTATAACGCGCGCCATCCACGAAGGCGCGCCCCTCCACAGCCCAAGCCGTACAACTGCGCACAGATTGTCTACAGCTGTAGAGGGGCGCGTCGTCGTGGATGGCGCACACAATACGATTTAAAGTAGGCAACTGTGTGTTAGAGCGATAGATGTATATCTAAATATTATTTGTTTCTAACCGATAGCTTCTGTATTTTGACCAGAAAATGCACCCTTGTGAATCAGGGTTCGAAAATTTACTCAAATAAAACCGCCAAATGTTCAAAAATATTGTATTTACCCTTGTTCGTTATTGCATAGTGTTTGTTCTATAAGTTCCAAGTACCGCACACACTTGTTTCTGTAGAAAGTGTTGTTGTACAGCACGAGGCTGGTGTAGAAGTCGCCGACGTTGGTGGCGCGCACCGGCAGCGAGCTCCACACCCCCCGCCCCCTCTCCCCCTCCTCCCACACCTCCTCCAGGTGCTGCAGCCCCTTCCTGCTCAGCATGTTGCCGAGAATGATCCCGTCCGCCGTGAAGCCGGTCCTCTCGAAGCATTTCTTGCAGAGAACGTAGAGGATGCTCACGTTGAAGTGTGTCAGCGCGCCGAAGTTGGCCAGCACCAGGGAATCGCCCAGCGCAAGCCCGAGCAGCGCGCTCAGCAGCTGACGGAAGCAGCGCCTCTCGTAGTCGTTGTACGTCTCCGCGAGATCCATCTCGGGGAATTCCAGGGTGTCCTCAACGAGCACCCGCTTAGTATCCGTAGACGAGCGAATGATGCTGACAAACTCCTCCTCCGCCAGAATCTGCTTGTACAGCTTGAAGATCGGCACGAATATAAACTTAGAGCTGTTGACCGTCTTCAGCGGCAGCCCGGGGGTGAACACCGGCTGCAGCTCGAGGTCGGCCTCGTAGAAGCACCTCCACCGGACCTGCTCCAGGATGAAAATCGGCAGGTTCACGATGTCCGCGCGGAGAAACGCGCTTAGACTCCTGGCCTTCTCCGGGAGCGTCATGCCGGCGTACAGCTGCCGCTCCGTGTAGGAGCCCCGGTGGTACCTCGGGTTGGTGTTGACTTTGTTCTCCTCGTGGAGAATCCCCTTCAGCACCTCCTGCTCGTATTCGAGGGGCCGCAGGTCATACTGGCGGATGTACTCTGCCGCGACCACCGCCCGGAGCCGCTTCACGTCCACCGTGAAGGACGGGTTGTTCTGCATCAAGTACGCTTGTAAATTATTGTTGATCACCTGACACTGGAGGCTGCAGAAGTAGTTGGCGCCCTCCTCGACCTGCTTGATGAAGCCTTCAGGTATATACTCCAGCGGGAGCAAGGACTTGGTCTGATACAAGCTGGTCCCGTAGGCCGCCTTCAGCCTGGGCATGTAATCGGTAAGGAGGTGGCTGCCCCGGTAGCGCAGGCAGACGGCGTACACCTCCGAGTTGCCTTGGCGCGAGGTGACCGGCTTGTACAGGTTCACCTCCTCGAACAGGTGGTTGAGCAAGTACAGCAGCCCCACCGTCGAGTGCTCGAACGTGGTGAACAGCTTAAACACGAACGTGCCTCCTGTGGGGAGATACAGGTCAAGTGAGAAAAGTTAAAAGCTCAGAGTGTGTGGCGTTCCTGGGGGTGACTGCTGACTAAGGCTGGGTTGCACCAAACCGTCTGTAATCGTAAGCGGTGGTCGTCAAATCTGTTTGTATGGAAAGTTTGACAAGTTTCTATGGGATGACAGCTGCCGGCGCCATATTCGACGATGACCGGTCTGTCTTCGTATGCTGGTGCAACTGACCCTAAGGCCGTCAAAACACACAATTTAAAAAAAATCCTTAGATAAAAAAGATACCATAAAATGAAATAGAAAAGAAATAGGGATGTTGACTCAAAATTTATCATTACTCCATACGAAAGAATACATAAAACTATGCCAAAAAGTGAAAATCCTATTCAAATATCTCAAAAAATAACGAAACTACAACCGTTAGAATGTTTTTAGTTAGAGAGAGAAAACGCTACAGGCGGCTGATTTTTGAGTGTAGACTTGTAGAGGGCTCGACTTTTCACTCGATATCTGTCAAAACACCATAGTTTTTTGACAGAACTCGAGTGAAAAGTCGAGCGATCGACACTCAAAAATCGGCCCCCAGGTCAGTGACGTCACTGACCTAGAGCGTCATAGTAAATGACGATCGTTCAACACAACGGGGCGTTTTGCGGAAAAGGGACAGAAAATGCCCCTACTGAAACTTATAATTATGTAATTATTTATCCTTTCGGATTACTTTTTCACTATTTGATTGAGAATTTGATCCTTTTTCGAGAAAATTCGGATTCATTGGTTTTTTTTTTATTTGGTGTCAACATCCCTATTCCAAAACAGGCATTTGGTGCATGACATTGTGTTTAATGCCGAGATTCCAGGAGTCCCCGCCCTATGCTAGGTCTGTATCGCGGGAGACCAGCTAAATATTTATATGTCATGCGTAAATTTAATACAAATTAATACAATACATGTAATACAAAGTTAATCTTGGATTTGACAATGAATGTCATTGTCGTAATCGGCACCCCGAGGAACCGCCAAGATGACACCCATGTTGATTTAAAAAAAATCCGCCAGCTGTACAGATGGACAAACGGACGCACGAGTAACAGCAATAGCAATTTGCACCCTTCGGGTTCCTGCAACAACCGGCCGACCGATTCTCCTCGCGTGTTAAAGTCAAGTACTTGATATTGGCAAATCCACCTTGCTAAAATTGGCAAGGAGTAAAAGCCAAAGCGGAAGAAAAAAAGAAAAGAAACCGGCCGTCATACCCGGGCCGAGCGCCTGCAGCGCGGTGACCGCCTCGCAGTAGTGCAGGGGGGAGGTGGCCTCCTCCTGCGCGTCGGGCGCGCGCACGCAGTCGATGGAGCCGTCGGCCGTCGCCAGCAGCACCTGCACACGACAATGACCGAGGGTCAACTGCTGGCCCGTCATGCTCCACAATCGTACGCCAAAATATTATCACAATGAGGGCTACCGCGTATGCATTCGCCGCTAGAGGCGCTAGTGTGATGTCAGTCCTCCGAAGTGTCAAATTTCATAGTTTGTGGGTGGGTGACGCGGGTTTATTTCTAATAGGGATGACGACACTATAAAAGAAAATCAATAAATCCAAATTTTCTACATAAAGGCTCAAATTCTCAATCAAATGGCGAAAAAAGTAATTCAAAAAAATTAATAATTACGTAATTATAAGTCTTCAAAGTTTTAAGAGTGGGTATGTTCTGTCCCTTTTTCGCAAAACGCACCTTTGTATTGAACGATCGTCATTTACTATGGCGCTACTCTACTTAACAGTGACGTCACGGTTAGGTAGCACTTTCTCTCTCTAACTACGAACATTCTAACCGTTGTAGCTTCGTTATTTTTTGAGATATTTGAATTGGATTTTCACTATTTGGCATAGTTTTAGGTCTTCTTTCTATTGAAGTAATAATTTTTTTTGAGTGGTGACTGTTTTGCAGTGCGGTTTTAATTTATGAAATACGATTTCAACGTAAACTTGGTTTTTACTCCCATAATAACCAATAACAAACTTTGACAGCTGCACTGAGAGCACAGTGGCGCCAACTGGTGAGCACAAAAACGGCAGACCTCATCGTAAGTCAATAATTGCTTTATTTGATATTCCCCGGGCGTTGTCCCTAGTAGTCTGCCCTGCAAACAGAAAGGGGTACGGAATTCCCTCCAGTGGCTACCGTCTGATTTAGATCAGCATCACTGTTAAACATCACAAATATGCCATAAGGAGAAATAAATTAAGGCGGTCCTGCACGAAATTCTGAAATTGGCTTACTTTTAAATCACTAGTACTATGCACTGAATTAATTAAATACAATAAAAGAACTTATGTACGTTAGCCTGATTAATACACAAGGCCGCCACATTGCCTTGTTGAAATTTAAAATTAATAAGCAATACATAAAGTTAATTAAATCTAAGACCTTTTCTTTCTTTCTTCTTTCATTATAAAAATATACTTTTCGAGAAAAGTACGAAAAACTAGTATTTTGCCGTAAATATGGCAAAGTTTGATGACATATAACTTGTCATTATCAGTGACTAGTTGAGGTAAAGTGAGATGGTATATTGCTTAAGTAAGATACTTTTGTTAATACGATGAGACAAAAACACTGCGGAAAAATGAAGAATTACATTATAGTCAAAATATTGTGGGCGATCCCCTTAAACATTCCAATCATCACTGTTATGTCTGACTGTTTGAAACAGGTTCCCGTTGTTATACATGATAACATGACATCTCCAAAGACAATACAATACAAATACTCTTTATTGCAAAGACGTGGCATATGTAGCATAAAAAAGTTGTCACCTTCCCCAGTTGACAAGCATTCTTCACGATAGCCTGGCTGTTCTGCCAGTCCATCAGATTCCCGGTGTTGTCCACTCCGAAGTCCCAGTGCGACAGAGTGTGGAACATGAAACGGTCATCGCTGATCATGTTGCTTGGGCTGTTTCCTTCGTAGTACGGGTTTAGAGTATTTGCCAACCATTTCCACTGGAAATTTATAAGTAGATATGTAGCAATCATCTAACACATAAACCTACAAAAGCGGCCAAAATACTGTCATAAATTAGTAATCCGAGTCCCATGTTACAGTAGGCCTAGCATGTGTTGCGCTCGAGAGTATGTCGGCGTATCTCGAGCTGTCAGTCACTTTCTAACAGCGCCAATCAGAAAAAGCTGCGTAGCTCAAGATAAGTCGAGATGCTCTCGAGCGCAACATGTGCTACGGGCACTGATAGGATTAACACTAGATAAAACTTTATAAATTTCTTTAAAGATACTGCAACATAACTATCGAGTTCTATTGGAAATTGAGTTGGTTGCTTACTAAAAAAAACAACATAATCCTAATCAGGAACCAATAACTGGTAAATGGCTTAACAGCTTGTGAAGTCTCTCACCTCGATACCTTCGTAGTTCTGCTTCAAGTAATGATTCAGGGACGTGATGAAGGCGCCTGGCGCCTCGCAGAGGTGCAGACTCACCAGCTCGCGCGCCGCCGCCGCCGCCGCCGGGACCACGCCGTACGAGCACGCGCACTCGTAGAACTTAGTCCATGCCTGTGTCAGAAACTCTGGGTTCACTAGGCACCTTATCTTCCAACACACCTCCCCGGCGGGGTTCCGTCTCCGCGTGTGGCTGCTCCACTCCTCGATATCAAAGTCGTTCAGCTGACTCTTGTGAAAGTTCAGACGGTTTTTCAAAATCTCCAACTCGTTCACTTTCCAAGGCGGCGCGGAAAACCACGACTCGGGCGAGGGTAGCTTCCAATCAGGGTCGAAACGAAAGCGAAACTTTTTATTGAACAATGTATTCAGTTCTTCTTCGAATTCTTCCTCCTGATGTCGCTTCTTGTGTTTGTGCCTCGATTGCAGGAAGCAATAGTCGCTTTTATGCATTTTGATACATTTGAAGCGGAGCTGCTGGTACTGTAAAATTATAAAATTTATAAAAGACTGGTTAAGTCAATACATCCATCACGAATTATCAATATTGACATTTTTATGACATATTGATATTATAAACATGCCGCCATGCTTTCCACTTGCTCATTTCCTTTTTCATCTTTCACGGCTATATACGTAGGAGCGAATAAGAGAGACGTTCGTTTTTTTTATTTGACAAATAAATTGTGGAGTATTGACATTGACCAATTGTATAAATAGCAACATACAGAATCTTAAGTTACTTTTATAATAATATTATTTAAGTTAATTTTGTAAAGTATTGCTATATGTAATCGATAAAATATAAATAAGTATATAACATTGAAAAAACAATCAAGTTATGCTTGGTGGCCAAAATATTTTCATCCAAACAAACATTGAGGTTATGTAGCTGACTTTTCGTTTGCCATACGCAGTGTTGCCAATCGTAGCAAATTTTCTGCTAAATCAATGTATAAATATATAAATAAATGTATAAGTATCAATGTATATATATATATAAAAGGAAAGCGTTAGTGGGTTTGTCCAGCCTTTTCTCCATGATCACCCAAGTTGCAAGTAAGGGAGTTTGGTGGTAGTGGGTGGGTGTGGGTGGTAAAAATAAGTGGTGAGATATTGCTATCCTTTTCTCACTCATTGTAGAGACAATATGCGCGAAAGGGATAGTAAGATTATACGTGTAGTATATTCCAATAAGGCCAATGCCCTCCACGACAGCATCGTAAGAGCGAGACAGCTATATTTTCCAGATCCTTCTAGAACATGCTCGAAGGGTAACGACTCCATACAGACTTTCTAGACTATTCCCGAAGTTTCTTAAAACCGCGATCGCGAACATTCTCGATCGTTCGGTACCTGTGCAAGTACCTACCTACTCGGTGGGCACAAAACTAGAAAATTCGATTGCTGAAGTAAGTAGTAGTAAAGCGGTAACAATTCAACAATTATCAATCTCAGATTTGCAAATTAGTCACCATATTAATCTAATTAGAAATAAACCCGCGTAACCCACCCATAAACTAAGAAATTTGACATTTCGGAGGACTGATGCCACACTAGCGCCTCTGGCGGCCAATCCATAGGCGGTAGCCCATTGGAGGATTATTATTTTTTTACCAGTTTGTAGCAGGTTTTCCTACATATGATAGTTTTAGCACTAAACAAAATTTCGAGTTGGCAACACTCACAGTTTGACAATTGACAATTTGAAAGCACGACCGTAGCCCATCGGAAAACGTGCGTTTATTTATTTTGCTGGATTTCAATATTTTGTAGTAAATTATTCCCCTTATAGCCCTCGAGTCGAGGCTACCACGTCTCTCTTATATTAATAATAACGTGCGTTTGTTTTTATCAGCGTTAACATGGTGCGGAAACTAAAGTTTCACGAGCAGAAATTGCTGAAAAAAGTCGACTTTATATCATGGAAGGTGGACAACAACTTGAACGAGGTGAAAGTTATGAAGAAATACTACGTCCAAAAGCGCGAGGATTACACCAAGTAAGTCAAGTGCCTAAGCAGCAAAACTCCATCAACACGAAAAAAAAAGAAAAAAAAAATGTGTGGCGGCTGAATTTCAGGCTTCAATGAAGGCAAAAGTATTCTCTATTGAGATCTGCCTACACTTTTGTCCGATTGGCATTCGAGACTGTGGTGCCGGGGCCCTTCGCTCAGAACTAGAATATAGGCCGGGAAAAGGGCGACTCGTTTTTGATGCAAATGCGATCCATGGCTAATCAGCAAGGAAACATGGTCAGCATCGTGCATCTTGGCACCTTTGATTTTTAAGTGATTTTTTCATTACTGGGTATACAAGATGAGGCATCTTCCGACACAAGCATTGCTATGCTTACTGGAAGGTGCCAACCTTTGCTATGTAAACACACAAATGTAAAACCAAATAAACTATTTTGTATTTTTGTATTTATTTTGTATATAACAGTCCATTAAGCGAGCTGGTAATCCATCACTCCCTGGTTTTAAAGGCATTGTAGCTAAAATAGGTATGAATGTTATGACTACAGCCTCTTGTAGTCGTTCTAGTCTAGATCTATATAATATGATTTGCAATATCTTGCCTGGTTTTGACTACTATCCTATCAAGGGATTGGAGGAGGCCTTCACCCAAGGAGGGATCCATGATTGGGAAATTAATGCAACCATAGCCAGATAAAAAAAAAAAAAAAAAAAATAGGTCATGAATAGAAAAGGCTTAAATAATAATAAATAAATAAATCTCTTCAGATACAACAAGCTGTCGCGGGAGGTCCGGGAGCTAGCGAACAAGCTCAAAGAGCTGGATGCGAGCTCAGAGTTCCGGGGAGAGGCGAGCGGGAAGCTGCTGGAGAAGCTGTACCAGCTGGGACTGATTCCGACCCGCTGGGACCTGGCGCTCGCCGCCGACGTGTCGGCCAGCGCCTTCTGCCGGAGACGACTGCCCGTCGTGATGGTTCGAAGTGGGTAGCATTCTTTGTACACTTTAAAGTAACCCTTTTCTATAGCCACACCTTTTATCCTATACCAGGGGTGACTCATCGCGCCGCGGGGGCCTTTTCGATGATAGCAAGTGATGTAGGTAGCGAGTGGTGCGCGTGCGATAGAAGGAGATGGCCACGCGTAGGCACGTTTGGCTTGCCTCGCGGGGATTTGTTAACAGTGAGGCTTCTGTACGTAGTACTATTACTTATTCTGTGCCTATACTCTCAACCTCAAGGTTAATTTCGACATTGCTTCTTGTGCCATCAGAGGGCCTCTTAAATATACCTCACTCACATCACATATTGGCCTTTTGTCAAACTTTATTTATCTAACAATTATGAACCCACTGGGGACTTCTAAGTGAAGTGTATTAAGAGTTCAGTTTCGGCACAGAATAGTATAATAGTATTACATACAGAACGGACACGAACCCCCCGCACCGAGGTCAGTTACTTCATCCCTGACAGGCCCAGGATGACAAGCCGGGTTACGATCAGGTTGCCGTCGCGTCTCGCGATTCGCCCGCGCCACGTAATACGCACTCGCGCAAACAATTGACGCGTGTACCGACAACGCACGCACACATACTTACTCACAGCACTTAATTTCCTTCGCGTGTCACCCCCGTGGTTTCGGTATACATTCATTAAGATTCAATATAGTTTTTGTCATTGACATGGATTGTTTCATAAAGGGACAGGGTAATAAGAAAAAGTTGATTAACCTATATGGATGAGTTGATGAACTGAAAGGATATTTACTCGATTTTTAATAGATTCCCTTTCAATAACTCCCAAATAAACTGCATGCTACAACTTACTGTTATATTGAAATATAATAAACGGGTCACTCACGTCTTTATCGTCGAATATCGCTCGACATGTTTCGGGTGTTAGCCGCAGTGTTAGACGCGAGGCCGTCGCGACCACTCATGATTAAGGACCACCTATTTCAATATGTCTGAGACTCGCGGAAGTTGTCTATTTAAAACTTACTGTTACTTGGGGTGTGTCAAATATCTTTAATTCAAAAAACGTCGATCTCCATGTCATGGTCGCAAACTGACCCTCGTAGCGTGACCGGCCTAGCAACTCTTCGACTATGTATGTTAAGGCGCAGGGTAGGGCAAGGCCTTCTCCATACAAACTTTGTGCATGTTTTATTCGTCGGTTTTGGCACTCCCGAATATTATATTATTCTTTGCTTGTAAATATTGGATAAAGCAAGAACCTCAAGAAAAAAAACAAAAATGTCAAAAAAATTAAATTAGAAAAAATACTAAAAATAAAGAAATTAAAAAATAAAACTCCAGGTTCTGGCTAACAGGAAAATAAGCATACTGACCAAAAATCATAAGTATAATGCAAACACAAGGGAAGAAAAACTGTCACAAAGTTTGCATGGAGAGAGCTTCCCCACCCCTGCGTCAGGATAGATAAAAAAAAATTAAAATTACTTATTTTTTTTTTAATTTAGATTTGCGCACGTGTGCAACAAAGAGTTAACAGAGAGTGTTGTGTGAACCAGATAAGATGTCTGAGAACCTGAAGGAGGCGACGAAGCTGATCGAGCAGGGGCACGTGCGCGTCGGCCCCGAGCTGGTGAAGGACCCCGCGTTCCTCGTGACCCGCGCGCTCGAGGACTTCGTCACCTGGGTCGACGGCTCCGCCATCAGGAGACACGTCATGGAGTACAACGAGATGGTACGCGCTCCCACTTGCCTACGATACTACTATACTATCCTACATGGTTACAGAGTTAAGGTAGGCGTCCACAGTTCCGCATCGTACGCATGCCACGCAACGGATATTAGTATTCTTTGTATAAATAAATTAATAGTTTAAAAACACCAGAAAAACACGCTTTGCGTGTTAATTGAAACCTGATCGTGTTCAAAGTCCATTACGTGACCTTTCTCACAAGTGCAAACACGACTATGATACGATATTCCATCATGGAATGCCAGTGCCTATCTTCCGGCATCATCATCAGACCTTGAAACCCAATCGTGGTCAAAGTTCATTACAAGACTTTTCTAACAAATCCAAACACAACTATGATACGATGTTCCATCATGAAGTTCCAGTTCATATCTTCCGGCTCCATCATCAGATCAGATCGACAGTACCATATTATTGTATTGTCATCAGAACCACATACAGCTGCCAATTTTCATCACGCTACGATGCTTGGAAGATGGTTAAATTATTAACCTTAGATTCCATTACATAGTTAGTTACATGCAGGTCGACCTATCAGACCTTGAAACCTAATCGTGGTCAAAGTTCATTACAAGACTTTTCCAACAAATCCAAACACAACTATGATACGATGTTCTATCATGAAGTTCCAGTTCATATCTTCCGGCTCCATCATCAGATCAGTTCGACAGTACCATATTATTGTATTGTCATCATAACCACATACAGCTGCCTATTTTCATCACGCTACGATGCTTGGAAGATGGTTAAATTATTAACCTTAGATACCATTACATAGTTACATACAGGTCGACCTAATAAAAGCGTGTTAAAAATCACACAAGTGCGTCCACCGATACCGATACTCCGTACGGTGCGGATCAGTACAATCTGTTGCGTGCGATGCGGAACTGTGGACGCCTAGCTTTACAGTACTTTTACCGCACGAGCGCGGGTGAGCCATGGTTATTGTATAAACACAGTCAGTAGCAAAAGTCCGCGAGTGTGGGCGAGGTGTTAAGAATGATCTACACACGCTCTTATTCCCTTATAATAAAGACGTGTGCAGATAATTTTGACCTCTTCGAACGCGTAGCTACTTGTGCTGCTGACTGCACATTGTATTGTATGTGTGCGTCAGCGTAGGAGCTATGAGTTCACATTGTCTATGTGTTAATTCGTATACTGTCACAACTACAATGATACTCATGATGATAAAAGATGAAAATGTTTCTCACTATTGAACCTCTTGAATTAAAGTGATGCAAGCCTTTGGAGTTGAAAAGAGGCTTTTGCTTTAAAATTGCGCGATACCTATTGTCCCCACATTTGACCGGGCCGGGTTACGATCGGGTTACCGTCGCGTCTCGCGATTCGCCCACGCCACGCGCTACGCACGCACTCGAGCAAAACAATTGACGCGTGTACCGACAGCGAACGCACACATACTTACCCACACAGCGCTTACTTCTTCGCGTGTCACAGGTAGGGCTGCCATCCGTCCGGGTTTTCCCGGATTTGTCCTAGTTTGGAGGCTGTCCGGGGGCCGTCCGGGGGGGTGTCAAGAAGTGTCCGGGGAAAACCCGGACGCTTTTCATGTAAGGAAGCACCTCATTGAATTTAAAGGTCTTGTTTTTTAAAAATATTATTCTCGGACTCGTCCGGGGAAAAAATGCGATTTACGCCAAATGTCCGGGTTTTTTTTTAAATCTTTGTCCGGGTTTGGCGAAATTCGAGATGGCAGCCCTAGTCACAGGTGTGACAGAAGTCTAGGAAACAATGAGATAAACACAGACAATAGTACAATAGCCTCAATAACATACTAATTGCATATGTTTCTTTACAGAGAGATGACTTCGATCTTCTGTGATTCAGCACAAGTGGAGTGTCTGTGTTACTGTGTATGCTAAGACTGTATGATGCTAAGTTTAGGTATAATTCCGCAGCCGACAGCAGACGGCAACTGCACGTTTCGCCGCCCTCCAAATTGAACCGTAATGGTATTCGTAAATTCGAATTATACCTTTGAGGATTTGATTTTAATTCTTTAGTAATTTAAAAGAATAATCTTTGTAAATATTCTGTGACTAAACAGTTTCATAAAATTATATTTTTATTCAGAATTGGGAAAGTTTATTCTTATCTGAATAAAAAAATGTTGGCTGTTTGCTTGGACTGTAGCACAGTGGCGTCAGTTACACGGTCAATATTATCACGCAATACAGTATTGGCCTCTATCTCTTTTTTATTTTTTTTATTTTTATGTTTTAAAGAGGCTTTTGCACACTGTTGGTGACAATGCCAGCCTCATAGGAACACACATATATGAACTATACAATAATTTCAGTTGGGCCTTAACTCTAACAATGCCAGCCTCATAGGAACACAAATAAACAACCTATTCAATAATTTCAGTTGGGCCTTAACTCCAATGTCTTTTTGTAAAATGTATATATTCTCATAGCTTCATCTGATATTGGCTGACTAAGTATTGTACTTAGATGAAAGTGAGAGAGAGGCCAATACTGTATCGCGTGATAATATTGACTGTGTAACTGACGCCAGTGGATGGGAATTCTTATTCTGAGGCCGCCACCACACTTCACCGTATTTGTGCAAATATTCGTGTTGCATCTCTTTCTTTTATATCGCAAAAGAAATGGAGGCGAATACGCAACGCGAACACGCATAGCGAAGTGTAGTGGCGGCTTGACAATAACAACTATTATAAGATTTATAAGACAAACTCTTTATAGAACATCTTTATCACTACTTTAAGGCTGGGCGCAGACGCACGGTTTCCTGATCAGGAACTTAGATTCCGAATACCGTGACCCATGCGCATACATTCGGTTTTTACCATACCGAAAGGCGTGCGTTCGGGTTTCCGAATCTTAACTTCCTGATCAGGAATCCGAATAAGGAAATCGTGCGTCTGCGCCCAGCCTTAGGCTGTGTGCTGTTCACGCCGACCGATAATATCGGACCGATATCGCCATTTTGTTGCCAGTTTCGGTCGTAGTTCTCTATGGTTTCGGTAACAAAGTCACAACGCCAGCGCGTAACAGTAAACTTTATGTATTTCTTCGTAATTTTTTTAAAGATGAAAATACAATCATTTGAGAAAATATTGGGTTCTTTATATTATTTGTTTTCAGCTTCTCTACTATTCACTGGTGATGCGGATGGCGACCCGACAATATAAATATTGTTCAGTATATATAGGAATATGATTTGTATTACATTTTAACAGGTGAATATTAATAAACAATTTGTTTTCCGAAATAGTAAGAGGGGCATAAACAAGTGTAACTGGCTACCCCAGCGCAGCTCGCCTATCGGATTACATACATTATATAGCATTCGTCCCTTACTGCCAAGTATGTAAGTACGAGAGGGACGAATGCTATATGTTCGACAGCGATAAGCGATCATCTTAGCCCCTAGCTTAACTAAGCGGTTATCTATTTATTTTTATCGGTGTCGGATCCTAAACCGATAAATATCGAATGGTGGGAACACAGCCTTACGTACAATGTCTTTTTTTTTCTTAAACACCAATGTTGTGACCAAATCTTATTTTTCGATTCAGATGATTTTCTATAAATTGGTGGAAATCAGCCAAATCAATTAATTTATAAACAGAAAAATAAACCACAAACTGGCACAAACCAAATAAATATTTGGGGACAACCTTCACAAATCAACCTAGTCCAGTCTAGCAAAGTTTGTACTATGAGTACTAGGGGACAATATACGTAACTAGATAAATACATACAGGTCCATATCTCCGGAACAAATATTCGTGCTCAGATCATCAATCTCATCACACAAGGAGATGCCCCGACAGTTTTTTTGGATTCTGGTGCAGCCTTAAGCGGGTATTACACTGTCCAGAATTCAGGACACTTAGAAGGGTTCCGACCTATACGTTAGAGCGAGATGGTTCAACTCCCCTCTACTAGTTAGGACGCCTGATTCAGGACAGTGTAATACCCGCTTAACGTAGCCAGACTCTAGTGATCCTACATCCGATTAATAAAAAAATATTTTAAGAAAAGCTTTGTTTTATTTACAACAATGTCTCACTGCTCATTAGCCTATATAAGTACGTCGGTCCCTCCGTCTGTCTGTCCGTCAAAGTATATTTACGACCACATCGACTCAGTGCTGGGAACAGGCCTTCTCTTATGAACGAGTGGCTACAGTTCCCACGCTAGCTTGGTGCGGGTTGGGGACTTCACAACTTTGAATTTTTATACTAAAGTCTGCAGGGCTCTTCACGAAGTCTTTCTTCATCGGAAAGCTATTGGTAAATATCAAATGACATTTCCTTTGAGCCCACGACCTCCTGTTTGAGCTTTTTATATTATGTGACCTACATTCATCTCTTTCAGCGTATATCAGAATCAATACTGGCTTATCTAATAGGTGTTAATTTATATTTCACAATATTTGTAAGGCTCCCAATATTCCACATATAGGTTTTGAAAAGAGAAATCGATTCAATTAGCTTTTCAAAATTCATAATCGATAAACTTGACGCAATATTTTGTCTTAGCTACATCACTACAAACATCAATGTCACAATACACTAGTGTCAATATCTGCTGTGCGTGTGCTGTTTAAAAAGTTTAATTAGTAGGGTGGTAGGAGCAAGTTAGTGGTCTTTGGAAAGGTACTTCTCTGCTTTAAACTCTTTAAGTGCATTTTAGTAAGTTAAAGAATTTGTAGTAGATAGTCATGAATTTAGTATGCAAAGTTGCGAAATCTCTAAAGTACATGGAATATCTGAACCCGGTGTCACGTGTGATTGCAAATAGTATAAGAAACGAATATAAAAGGAATGTGCACACTTCACAAGTATTGGGCTTTAGAACTTATAAAAGATTCTACAGAACGTTCGTGGCGCACGAGAACCTCTATGCATACAGCATTATGGAAAACAAAGGGTACGCAGTAAAATTGAAAGCAGAATGTCAAGTTCAAGTGGTACAGATAGCAAAAGAACAATTTAACCAATTGATTCATCAAGATTGGTCCAAGAAAACTACCCAGGAGCTTTTCAAACTGTTGCCCGCTTTAGGGGCGTATTGTTCAGAACATGGTCTCTGTATATCTAATACGATATTTGATAGTTATGTAGCTAACCTAACAGCCAGCATCAAGCATGCTTCTAATGACGAACTAAAGGCCTTGTTCCGTTCACTGATGCAGTGGCCGGAAACTGTGTCTGTCAGAACTAGAAACTATGTACAAGTGTGGGCAGCGCTCGATGATGAGTGTTTGAAGAGGCATCTGGCTTGGTCGGTAGATGAAACATTGTCCTATTTGACTTTATTTTATTTATTAAATCTTACAAGAGTGGGCAATTTTCCAACAAAAGGTTTGCAAAGGATAACAAACGAGGTTAAGCAATTAACACCAGAACAGCTAGTGCACTCTTTGTTCTTCATAAGCTCAAATCGTAAAGCTCCTCATGACATGCACAATATAGAAAAATATTTGGACACCAACTTTTCAAAGTTGTCAATAGACGAACTGGCTGTGGTGGCTATGGGGTTTTTTAAAAGCAAAACCCCCATGAGAAGTGTGGCGTTGCTAGAAAAAATAATAGATAAAATTATAGTGCATTCTTCCGATGTGCATGAAGTATCTCTGGCAGCTCTGCTGAAGGTGATTCGGTATTCTATGAAAGCAGATAAGAATAATAAAGTCTACCAGTTGCTGGATGCCCTGCAGCATGAAGTTCCTCGGTTGTCCATCATGTGCAAGGTACACATTGCTTTAGTAGGCACGGCCACGGTCATACTACACAAAGGCTGCTTGTCTAAAGTTGCAGAAAGTCTCATCAATACTTTGTCAGAAGCCAGAATAAAAGATTTGGAAAGATTAGTCTTCACCTTTGGTACATTTAACCACAGACCTGATACAAAGGAGTGCTTCTTCCAAAAGGTTTTAGATGAATTGAGAAAAGTGGATCGAGAGCCAGAATTTAACCTATTTGCCAGAGCTTATGCTCGTACCATTGCATTCTTAGGAATGCTTAACATATACCCTGTTGACCTGATGGATAAAGTATTAAACCCAGAATTTCTGTTGAATACCTATGGGAAGCTTTGTCAAAGTTACGGCAAAGAAGTTTTAACAATCCAAAATACTAGTGACATTTATTGTGCAAAAGAAACGAAAATGCATAAACTAACTACAAAACAGGTGACAATATTGGGACAAAAATACATAGATCACCGTCCAAGTGAAGGGTATTTTAAACAGTACACTTATTCGGAGAAGATGTTGTTGGACGTCATGGGGATACTGAAAGAGAAACGTGGAGAGGATTGTGTGACCGATGGCCATGTCGTGACCCATCATCAAAGAGCTGGTCAGTAATACACAACAATTTATTACGATACCATCCAGTTCAAGTTATGTCCCAGTGATCAGACATGTGTGGCCAATGTGTACGCACATAATTATATAATCTATATGATTCTGTGTGACAGTGAGCACTTTTCAGCTTATGCATGCTTGGCTAACACCAAGTTGGCCCGTGTGTGTCTTGAACAACATAATTCAATTGAAAATTGTTGCTGCATTATTAATAATTTATGTTTCAGATATAATAATTTGTAATAGTCATGATGGCAGGCCATTGCCGGTGGCAGATGCTTTCAACACTTCTATCTTTGGTGGTTTACGAGAACCTCCTGATGACAACAGATGGATAGTTATTGTTATTGCTGCAAGAAATGGTGAAATAAGAAATACGGGCAAACCGACGGGACCTCTGCTCTCCAAACTTAGAGATCTCCGTGCCCTTGGTTATCATGCAGCTTTGGTAAATATTTTTTATTTATTGCTTCCTCCAGTTGCTCCTGGCCAGTTCGTCTGCCTTCTATGGCTATTTATTTTAGTATGTCAGGTTGCGGCCACTTGGATGAGTCGGTGAATGATATTTTTCCGTTTTTAATGATGGACTCCAATCAATAACAGTATCTACGAAATACACCAGGGCAACAACCACATATAATATGCAATAACCCTGTTTAAACTATCTAACAAAGCTGTACGGCAAGACTATAGTGATCATAGAAGAAAAACCATTGAAAAAAACTTACTCAAGTATAGAAGCAGCAAACGGGCAAACAAAGAGCTAACTACACACAAAGATTGGATCCCAAAACTGAAAATGGGGCACAAAGAAACCCGAACAAGGGAAGACGTCATAAACCTCGCCACAGGTTTCCACCAGGAACTGTACAAAGAACCGGATGAAATAGAAGAGGATGTCTACCAAAGCTGGGAAGAAAGGCCTACAAACAGAATAGAATCTATTACAGAACAAGAAATACTTAGACATGTCAAAAAGCTTAAAACAGAGAAAAGCCCTGGACCTGACAACATCAGCAATGAGATAGTTAGACTAAGTATACCAATACTGCTGCCCTACCTGACACCGCTTTTTAACACTATATTGGAAACTCAAGATGTTCCTAAACAGTGGTGTGTCTCAGATATAGTTCTAATTTATAAAAAAGGGGACCCATTAGATATAGGCAACTATAGGCCCATTAGTCTACTATCTAGTATATATAAACTCTTCACATCCTTAATGCTAACCCGCATAACACACACAATAGATGCCAAGCAGCCAATTGAACAAGCGGGATTTCGTGCCGGCTACTCAACCATAGACCACATACAAATATTAACAAATATTTGAAAAATATAAAGAATTTAACCGCCACCTATATGTAGGATTTGTGGACTATAAAAAGGCCTTCGACAGCATAACACACAGTTCAATTTGGAATGCACTTAATTCATGTGGGGTCCACCAAACATATATAAACATTATCCGCAATGTCTACAAACACAGTACCAGCAGAGTAAGATTGGAAAGCACTGGAAAAGAGTTACCTATAAGAAAAGGAGTAAGGCAAGGAGATCCATTATCTCCAAAGCTCTTCATAGCCGTGCTACAAGGTATCTTCGAAGAAATCAACTGGGATGACCAAGGACTCTGGATCTGCGGCAAGCATCTTAGCCACCTTAGGTTTGCAGATGACATTGTTATCTTCGCCGAATCAGCCAAAAAGCTCGAAGAAATGATGCAAACCCTAGCAAATAAGAGCAAACCAGTGGGCTTACACATGAACATAAGTAAAACCAAAATCATGACTAATGCCCACGCTCATCCAATAATAATAGATGGGAACCAAGTTGAATATGTAGCAAACTATGTCTATCTTGGAAAACAAGTGTCCTTCAGTTTAAAAAACAATGAAGAAGAAGTAGACCGAAGAATTAACTGCACATGGAAAAAATACTGGACACAAAAAGAAATACTTAAAGGAAATTATCACCCGAAACTGAAAAAAGTTGTCATGGACACCTGCATCTTACCTAGCTTAACTTATGGATGCCAAACATGGACCTTCACAACTAAAATAAAAAACAAAATTTCCTCATGTCAACATGCTATGGAACGGAGCATGCTGAAGCTAAGAAGGATCCAGAAAGTAAGAAATGAGGAAATTAGGAAGAAAACCATGACTGTCGACGCCCTCCAACAAGCCATGCGCCTAAAATGGCAGTGGTCTGGCCACATATCTAGATATGATGACAAAAGATGGACCATACAAACAACAAAATGGAAGGGACCAGAAGGGAAAAGGACAAGGGGAAGACCTTATAAACGGTGGGCTGATGATGTCACCGAAATAGCGGGAAAGAACTGGATGGAAAAAGCTAAAGATAGAGAGAAGTGGAAGGGAATCGAGGAGGCTTTTACCCTAACGGGATCAGTGTAATAAAAATAAAAATACCTAACTAACTAATACCTATATATATACATTATACATAAATAAGTAATCACTAACAAACTAACAACACATTTGCAATGTAAAATTACATAAAACACTGAATAAATAAGCTTTAATAATAATAATAACAAAATTGTGTAACCTCATCGACTGCACACAGAAGGAAGCGCGAAAGCTGCTTTACCAATTGTTGCACTCTAAGAATTATGCCGAGACAGTATATATTTTAGATAATATGATAATATACTTTTGTTCAGTATTATCTTTAGTTTGTAGTTTCTTTCTTAACAAATATAAGACTAACTTGTAACCAACTCTGACATTTCCCCGCGATACAGGCGTAGCCTAGTGCGTAGACGTACCCCTGGTATGAAATAAATAAATGATCTTTTATCTTTATCTCTTTATACAATGTAGACAGGTATGTCATATCACCGCCTAAAGGTTTTATTCCACAGCCGACAGCAGACAGTAACTGCACGTTCCGTCGCACTCCAAATTGAACCGTAATCATAAGACTAAAAGTCCCAATTTAGAGTAAGCGGCGTGTGCTGTTGCGACACTTCTCCGCTCATTTCAAATTGAGCTTTTTATGAATACCATTACGGTTCAATTTGGAGTGCGGCGGAACGTGCAGTTGCTGTATGCAGTCGGCAGCGGAATCATATCCTTACACTGAACCAATGTGGGGCGGGGACGGCTGTCCGCTCCCTCTCATCTTAACTCGTCGATTTTTGCACGGCACAAGCACTTATATAAATTTAATTATTTAATTTCTTTAATTTACAGGTATCCTGGAGTAAATACAGCAGATTACAGTCAACGAGGGAGAAGGCATATTATTTAAATGAATTAATTATAGATTCTTTAAAAAGTAAAAGTTAGTTTTACGAAATGTTTCATAAATCATTTTATTGTATAACATGTCTTAAGAAAAGTCTCACTCTTACGGGGGAAGCATAAGGGAGAGAGGGAATGTTTAATCTTTTGAACGCCTGGCACTCAGTAGTTTGTTGCAGAACTTGCAGAGGAGCGAAAATAGACCTAATTAGATAGCGTTTAGGTTACTTTTTCATATTGCGCACTTCCAGATATAGGTGTCGTTATGGTGTCGTTACAGTCGCGGGCCCGGGTGCTTTAACGTGTCCGCTAGCGGAACTCGTAAATAATTGAATATTTAAATTTAACGATAGATATATATAAAAGGGGGCTGCTAATGTGTTTACGTACCTTTTGAATACATCAAACCTGTTACTATACGTCGCAGGATCGATACGTCCAAAGTTAAATCGGCAGTTTTATATACCTACAATACATCGACCGATCCAGCAACGTAATAACCGGTTTGACGTATTCAAAAGGTACTTTTTTTTTTTTTTTTTTTATGGCATCGCGCTCATGGCGCATTCAGCCAAAAAACGAGGAAACGGTATAGGAAGAAAGGTTTAGGACGATTAGGACGGAAATTTTGAAAAAAACAAAGGATCAGACAAAGGTATAAGGAATATATATATTTTACTGCTACAATTTTATATTATTGATACATAAAAATGAATATAAGGCTTTAAATATATACAAGGATGCGTCGAAGTCATGAATATATAGGAGTGATGGAATACATACAGGGAATGGAACATTGAGGGATGACAGCTGACTTAATAATACAGAACGATCATATTGTTGACATTCAAAGAATATATGGTTTAGGTCACCGGGATCAGCTCCACAATTACATGCAGAACTGGACACGATGCCTATCTTTGAAAGGTGCTCCGGTGTGCACAAGTGACCCAATCTCATGCGAATTATCATACTGGTTGCTGGTTTTGAAATTGCTATACGAGAAAACCATGGCTTGGCAGGAATAACCGGTTGGAAGTCCCGGAAGCGTAAACCAGTCCTTGCATCAGGTGATGTCCAGAGCTTAGTCCAATTATCCCGTAAGTATATTTTAGGCAAAGCTAAAAGGTCTTCAGATATATTTTCGTATGGAAACATATCACCGCAATCAATGGCATCCCGCGCAAGTTCATCTACTCTTTCATTTCCTCGTATCCCTCTATGTCCAGGGATCCAGGCAAAGGAAACAGAATAATCTTTAAGTTTACATTTTATTAGAAGGCTACGTATTTTAAAAATAATTGGATTATTAGATTTTGATCTGAAGGGAAATTTAGCTATAGATTGAAGTGAACTTAATGAATCTGAAAAAATTATGGTTTTTTTAAGACACATGATAATGATCATTTCTATTGCTTTCAGGATTCCAAGGCACTCTCCGCTATACACAGACGACTCCGGTGGCAGCTTTATTTTTTGATAAATATTGGATTGCATGTGTAAGACTCCAACACCAACACACCCATTGGGCGACATTTTAGAAGCATCTGTGTATATATGATGAGCATCCTGGCCCTCCATTCCAATAAAATTCAAAAACTGTTGATTTTGTTCCACATCATTTTTTGAAATGCCTATATTTAAAAGGACTGATGGAACTAATATTAGAGATTCATATTCATACTGGAAGATGGGCAGAGTGGGATAGCTGACGGTCGGGGCTTGAATTGATTTAAACCTTTCAAAGCTTTTGATCAAGCAAGGGGGACTCTTGTGTTTCCAGTATTTAGATGAGGTTATTTGAATGGAAAGGTTAAGTAAAATAGACCAAAGTTGATGATTTGAGAATTGAGAGCAACGGAAAAGATACCGATCACTAAGAAATTGTCGTCTTAAATGAAGAGGAGGTTCTACACACTCAACCTGCATTGCATTAATGGGACTAGATTTCATAGCACCACAGATAATTCTGAGAGCCTTAGACTGTACATCACGTAATTTCTTAAAACCTGCTGCACTTCCTGGTTCTAACAAAAATGTTCCATAGTCAAGCACACTCCTTATAAGAGCATTATACATCAATTTTAAGCAAAAAGGATGTGCACCCCACCAAACTCCAGATACACATCTAAGGATATTAATATTTTTTTCGCATTTGGAGACTACAAAATCACAATGTGGAAGGCCGGTCAATTTACTGTCTAAAATGATGCCTAGTAATTTAGTATGGCTCTTTACAGGAATAGGGTTGTTATCAAAGTTAACAATGACTGGGGGAGGAAACAGTTTTCTAGTAAATAAAACAACTACACTTTTGTGGACTGAAAGATCTAAACCATTAGAATCCAGCCACTGTTTTAACAAACTCAGTGAATGAGTGATGGTTCTACTGGCCTGGTCAATAGAGAGATTTGGCGAGTATACTAATAAATCATCTGCATACTGTAAAACTTGGGCTGTTTCATTTAGAGATGACTCTAGGTCAAATGTATAAATATTGTATAGCAAGGGACTTAGAACAGACCCTTGGGGAAGTCCTCTCCATACCAGACGGGTAATCCTATTGTTGTCATCAATAATAAGACTGATGGACCTTTGAGACAAAAGATTGACAATGAAATTGGTCAGCATTATTGGGACACCTAATCTATAAAGTTTTTCTTTTAATACTGAAACTAAGACGTTATCATAAGCAGCACTGATATCTAGAAAGGCGGCTACCACCGACTCATCTCTAGAAAATGCCAAGCGGATATCTGATATTAATATAGCTAAACTGTCATAGGTAGATCTACCTTTACGGAATCCAAACTGGCTTTGTGCTAGTAACTTATTACTCTCTATAAAGAATTCTAATCTGTTTTTAATTAAGTGTTCTGTTATTTTAGCAAATACTGAAGATAAGGCAATGGGGCGGTAAGAGGATACATCTGATGGTGGTTTATTCGGTTTTAGAAAAGGAAGAACTATTTGGGATCTCCATGAGTCTGGGACTATACCCGTTTGCATGACAGAGTTTATGATGTGTAAATAATATGAAAGAATGCTATCACTGGCATTAACCAGAAAGGAATATGGAACTCCATCTTCACCTGGTGCAGTATCTTTCAAATTACTTAAGGCACCTTTTAACTCATCAAATTTAAAGGGATTATTTAAATCAGGATTTAACAATGGATCACATGTAAACGAAAAAGGCTGAAAGACATATTCTTCAGGGACTGATGCTGGTGCTAATCGGTCCATAAATTGTTGAGCTAGGCCAGGAGGAAGAAAGGGTCTAGAGGGCTCATTAAAAGCGTGTCTAAATCTTTTAATATTATTCCAGACTATGGAAGGTTTAACGCTAGGATTTAGAGACGCACAGAATCGTTTCCATCCGTCAAATTTTTTCTTTCTTAATAATTTCTTAGTATCACGCGCTACCTGCATATACCACTCAAAGTTTTCATTAGTCATCAAATGACGGTACTGTCTTTCAGCCTCTTTTCGCCTTTTGATTGCATGAGTACATTCATTGTCCCACCAGGGAGGAGATGGAATTCTACCTGTCGTACTATTTTTAATAGGGAAAGTTTCATCAGCTACTTCTAAGATCACTTTGGCTAAAGCAACTGAACAACTAGTTAAATCATTGTCAGCTATACTAGGCAACTGCAGCAATTTATCCTCTATACGGGTTTTAAAAACTTCCCAATCCACATTGCATAGATTGTATTTTAACCTTGGGCTAGGCTTTGGTGTAGTTGGAATAGAATGGGAACATGAAACTATGATTGGGAAATGATCACTGCCATATGTTGATTCCAGAGGGCGCCACATTAAAGAGGGTGCAATTTGAACTGAACAAATGGTCAAGTCAACAACACTAACTGATTCTGATGGAGCTGTACGTCGAGTGGGAGCGCCGGTATTTAACAAACAAAGGTTATAGTTATCAAGGATCTCTATTATACGCTCCCCATGATAACTTGAATTCGAACTACCCCATAACTGATGCTGCGAGTTAAAATCGCCTAATATTAAAATGGGTGTAGGAAGAGAGGATATGATTTGTTCAAACTCCTGTAAAATAGATGAAGATGGGTGAGGAATATATACAGATATGATACATATGTTATTTACAATGGCAGCAACGATTGACAAATAGTCGCTGTGGGATGGGAGATGAAATGGTGTAAATGAAATGGAATTCCTGATGAGTAAGGCTACTCCACCATACCCATCAGGGCGGTCCTCTCTGAGACATGAATAACCAGTAACTCTAAGAAGGGCTCTGGGTTTAAGCCATGTCTCAGATAGGGCGAACACAAATGGTTCATATTTATTTAATAAATAGATTAACTCATGTTTTTTACTAATTACACTTCTGCAATTCCATTGAATTATTTTGTCCATTATTTTTAATTTCAACTACAAGTGTCTCAACAAGAGGGGCAACGTGGGACGGTAAACGAATATTGGGATTCGTTAGCAAGCTAATTAGGGCCCGGATATCATCGGATCCAGATTGAGTGTCATCTTTGTCAAGATTTTTTTGGAGTGCACAACCATTTTGAGGAGGTGGTATGGAGTAATCCCTAACCAACGCATTATGCGCGGCAACATCATACCCCTTAGTAGTTTTTCTGACAAGTGGGCGTGGTTTCAAAACAATTGTTTTTCTGTAACTGTGACTATTAGGTTGGCTAGTTGTATCTATAGTTAATGAATTAACACTACGGTACGGTATTGGTTGTGGCTGGGGTTGGGTCTGAATGACATCTGCAAATGATTTGTATACTGGTGGATGGAGTTTCACTGCTTCTACATAGGAGATACTATTATTGGCCATGGTGACTTTTATTTCCTTTTGCCTTTTGTGCTCTGGGCAAGATTTATTTGTAGCAAAGTGGAAACCACTACAAAGACAGCAAGTGGCACAGTCTTCTTCCACCGAGCAAGTGTGTCCAGCATGAAGGAGGCCACACTTGAAGCATTTGGGTTTCGATCTACAGTTGTTCTTGGTGTGACCAAATTTGCAACAATTAAAACATTGTATTGTTGGGAAAATATATAACTCCACCGGTAGAGAATTATAACAGGAGAATACTCTTTTTGGAAGATTTTGTCCATCGAAGGTAACTACTACTGTTTCAGAAGGTTGCCAAGTAACAGACCCATTAACCAAAACCCTATGGTTCAAGCGCCTCACCTTAAGCACCTTTCCACACCCAGCGGGTACAGAAATGTTTTCCATAATTTCTTCCTCAGACCACTGTGCCGGGATGCCACGGATTAGACCCATACGAGTAACTGTGAATGTTGGGATGAATGCATGCAAATTTTGAGCTTCAAGCCGATGATCATTAATAAAGCGATTCGCATCATCAGACTTCGAAAATCCCATAGCTATGCGAGCCCTGCCTATGCGCTTAACGCTACCATCAATAATGTTCTGAAACTTATTTTTCATAAGGAACTTTCCAAACGATACTGGATGCAAGGAAGAGTTTGCTTCGGATTGTTTTAGTTGTACATGTATTGTAAATGGTGCAATGTCTGTGGTTGAAAATAAATTTCTGCCAACTTTTGTATTTATATTTTTGTTCAAATCAGTGTTAGTTAATTCGTTAGGTTTAGTTGGTGACTCCTTAATGACATGAGATGGGGTTTCCTGTGATACTGGCAATGATGTTAATGTTTCAGATGTATCACATTCGCAACCATTATTGTTTATGCCGCCATTATTTTGAGAACTTTTTTTAATCTTTTTGTTGCAATGTTTGCATACTTTACTATGTTTGCGTCTTTTTAATTTTCCACTAGCAGAAACAATAGAGGCATCAGTCTCTGTGTCCTTGCTGGATTCATAATTATCTACTATAACATTATACGCGACCTGAAGATTAGTCCCCCCGGGGTCGGGAGGTTCCTCGTCCATATTAAAGTAAGAAAAACTTACCTAATCCAATGTAAATATATACACTAACTACACTAAAATAAATATTTACAAACAATACGAGAAAACTATATACAGAATACCACTTTTCTGATCAATATTTCCAGTAAATTTATAATTAAATGTAAGAGAAACGAAAAACTTGACCGCCGCGTTCCACGTTTCCCGCGCTTTTTCTCAAAAGGTACTTAAAAAACACAAAATACGAGGGGTGATCCAAAAGTAATGATAATGAAATACTTTCAGTGGCTGAAAAAAGCAAAAAGAGGTTTTATTTTTTAAGGCAGTTCTTGGCCAGTAAATTAAAAAAATATATGTAAAAAAATTGATATCCGTCACTGAAATAAATTTATTTATTCGTGAGTTGTCGGAATAAATGCGTGGAAATGGAAAAATCTGAAGTGAGAGCCGTTATTAAGTACTTCTGTTTGAAAAAAATGTGTACTAAAGATATACATGTTGAATTGGTGGGAACATTAGGGGACTCTGCTCCTCCGTATTCTACAGTTGCACACTGGTGCAAGGAGTTTAACTTGGGTAGAACATCTTGTAAAGACGAACACCGCGAGGGCTGGCCTTCCATCGTCCGCACTGAGAAGAATGTCAAAAAAATAGAAGATTTAGTTTAACTGATAGAAGAGTGACAATCAGACATTTAAATGAGGTCACAGGGATCTCGTATGGCAGCATTCAAAGAATCTTAAACCAAGAATTGCACATGAATAAAGTATCCGCTCGTTGGGTGCCTAGAATGTTCCACCAAGACAACAAGGGACCTCCTCATAAGGCCAGGTGTTGCAATGGCTGCAATCCGGGATGCGGGTTTCGAATTGGTGGAACACCCCCCTATTCGCCAGACCTAACCCCCAGCTACTTTTATCTGTTTCCACGGCTGAAGGAAAATCTCCGAGTCAAAATTTTTTTGAATGACAGTGAGGTTATGGCCGCTGTGGAGGCTTATTTGCAGAGTCCAAACAATGTTTTTTTTTTTAATGGAATTCGTAGTCTGGAGAAAAGATGGCATAGGTGTGTAGACTTGTTAGGAGACTACGTTAAGAAATAAATTTAGTTTTTGAACACATGTGTTGTTTTACATACTCGTTATCATTACTTTTGGATCACCCCTCGTACGTACCTACCTACATTAGCAGTAGTACGACTTGTTAGCTCGAAGTACGGTCACATCTGGAAGAAAGCACGAAACTTGGTATGCATGTAGCTTAAATTTTTGTGTTTCAAAAATTTTAGGGAAACACGTTGACAGACCTTTTTTCCCCCCCCTCCCCCCCACTTTTGTGTGCCGAATTAAAGTTTTATTTTATTTTATTGAATCCGGCTGAAGCTAGGAGAAAACCGTCAATGGAAAAAATGTTCCTTATAAAATTATCTAAAAGTCATTCTTTGGATATATTTTGATTGGACCTATTACAAAATATACGAGCATCCATTAGGGTAAGTACAGCAGACAAGGTGCTAGAGGGCAGATTACTAACATTTTTGTGCGCATCGGGTTACAAGCAAGAAATTTGTACCATAGATAAAGTGTTCCGTAGTGATTCTTTTCAGATGTGTAGATTAGTTAGATTCGTCCCCTGTGCGCGGGGAGAACGGGGGGAATTGGACCAAGCACACCTTTTTTTCGTCTCTTTCTCACTGATCAGTTAAGGCTACTATGGCTTGCGGGATATCGTTTTCGTGTAAAACAGACATCAGGAATTCATTTTTAGGGTTCCTTACCCGAAAGCTCCAAGCGGAACCCTATTGTTGCGAGTCACACGTCCGTCAGTCGTCTGTTTTACGGGTTTCACAGCCAAACGGTTGGAACTACAGGCTTCAAATTTTCACAGTATAAGCATCTTGTTGATCCAAAACCACACCAATTGTCAAAAAATATTTTTAATAATATTTAATGGGGGCTCCCTTAGAGCTGAAGGGGGGCGCAAAAAATTTTATTTTACCCACCCCATCGAGTGGGGTATCGTTGTTTAGAGCTCATTGCGTAGATAAATATTGTATTTTTTGTTTAAAAAAAATATTTGAAAACAAAGGCGTGAGAAGTCACTAAAGTCCGCTTTTTTACAAAATCGGTTCTAAGAATTTTTAAACTTCATAATAAACATACATGATACATTCACTCACCTTCATTTTATCAATATTATTTGGCAACACATGCCTATCATTTAATGTGTGCAACAAGCGAGCTTCGGCATCGGAAAAGTAGCACTTTCCGCACAGTTTGACTGCTTAGAAAACGCACTTTTCGAGCACATGCATTGTAAAATAAAAAACATGTCTGTTTGGATTTGGAATAATTTATTGCCGCTACACTTCAATTAAACTGCACGTCTTGCCGCGCCAGTTCGAGCAGCATGGGGTCGTCGAAGAACTTGTTGATCGAGACGTCCTCGCTGAGGCCCTTGCGACGTCGCGTCTTCACCATGAACTCGCGCGCGAGATGTGTCGCGGGCTGCGGCTCCAGCGGTCTACAACAAAGTTGGCAGATATAAGTGGAAATGGCTTACAAAGGGGCGCTAACTGTAGGCATGTTCCAAATCACGCTTACAACGCTATAAACGCGTTTACGATCGGACCGAATCACGCTCATAGCGTTTACATGAGATGTCGTGACGTCATGGACGGCGCCATATTGGCGTTTACGATGCTCACACTCCCAGGCGTAAGCACCTTGAGTCAAACGTCAAGTTGACGTTTGATATATGAAAATGACAGTAAACACGGGCTATGAGCGTGAATCGGTCCGATCGTAAGCGCGCTCATGCGAATACCGGTCCGAAACAAAACACTTCTCACGCGGCCTTGAGCGCGCTATTTGATTTGGATCAGCAGTCAACACTGTAAGCGCTGCGAGCATTTTTAGCGTGATTCGGAACACGGCTTTGGCATCCCGTAGTCTTTTCTCTAGTGAAACGTTCTTGAGAGGCGGCCGCTCGGGTGTTTGTAAAGTGAAATGAGCACCATTATAACTGTTTGTTGTGTAAATTATTGCTCCCCCTCAGAATTTGGCTAAATATTTTGTTCGGAAAGTTGCGCTGAAGGCGTCTTCTCCTGTGTTTAATGCTCTAAGAAATTATTTAAGATGTCCGACTTTTTTAGAAAACTGCCATTAGATTGTTAACCTTCTTGCTTTTACAGTAAAGCCGCTTTTTGAATAACTTATACCTGATGACGATGCTCTTGTCCAGCGGGTCGCCCGGAACGATCTGCCAGTGGTGGAACACCTGCAGGCAGAACGCCTGCCCCTGCGTGTGCGTGCGCAGGTCCGTCTCGAAGCCGAACGAGTCGATGGCGGGCACGAACGCCTTTATTGTGTACAGCGGGGAGCCGGGCACGGGGGCGTCTTGTGTCACGTGACCTGGATAAAAAAATGGCGGTCACCGAAAATGGGTCATTGTCAGTCGGACAAAAACAAAAGTTGTCCATTCGGTCAAGGGGCTTGCAGTGAGTGGCGCGCGTCGCTTTAAATGCCTACCGCTCGCTCGGCCCGGGGCCGGCCGTCAGTCGAGGGCCGCTCGCCGCCGCGCGAACGCGTCTACATGCACGTTACCGCTGCCGCCGCAGACTAGAACGCGACGAGCGACGAGTCGATAATTTTATTTAAGTACCTACAGCCCTAGCGCTACACAGTTTTATAAAATCCCACACCTGTGACACGCGAAGGAACGTAAGCGCTGTGGGTAAGTATGTGTGCGTGCGCTGTCGGTACACGCGTCAATTGTTTGCGCGGGTGCGTAGCGCGTGGCGCGGACGAATCGCGAGGCGCGCCGGCACCAGGCGGGTCTCTCGGGGACGAGGTAACTGACCTCGGTGCGGGGGGTTCGTGTCCATGCTGTATGTAATACTATTATACTATTCTGTGGCTATACACCGGTGTCGCCATACCTCTCCGTTTGGCGAGCACCGTGTACACTGCGGATACGCAGTCAGCGGGCGCCTGCACCTCCACAAACAGGTAGGGCTCCATCAGTCGGGGCGTCGCCATTAGGAATGCTGAGTACGCTACCTGTATACAGACATAATAACACTAAGTGCCAGTTGCACCAACGTACGAACACAGACTGGTCATCGTCAAATATGGCGCCGGCAGCTGTCATCCCATAGAAACTTGTCAAGCTTTCCATACAATCAGATTTGACGAACACCACTTACGATTACAGACGGTTTGGTGCAACCCAGCCTAAGTCAAAATCAACACATTTATTCTGCAAATAGGCCATGGTAGTGTGTTGAGCTATACATGCACCTTGTCTATGTGTGCGTCAGCGTAGGAGCTATGAGTCCACGTTGTCTATGTGTTCGTATGTGTCACAACTACAACAATGGCCAACTCGCGCTCGTGAGATAGAAATACTATATCCAAAATTTACCGCCTCTACCAACCTCTTACAATTCCAACCACTAATTTATGCTAGACATACATAATTGTAATTTATGCTAGACATACATAATTGTAATTAATGCTAGACATGCATAATTGTAATTTATGCTAGATATACATAATTGTAATTAATGCTAGACATGCATAATTGTAATTAATGCTAGATATACGTAATTGTAATTTATGCTAGACATGCATAATTGTAATTTTTTATGATAGACATGCATAATTGTAATTTTGGCGTCCCTAGGCTCCAGGCAACAAGGCCCACAGCTCTTAGGTCTCGTTTTTAACCCATTGAACGCCAAGGACCTATATAAAGTGGTCGTGTGTCGTTCTGCCCACCACGCCAACAACCACTAAAGAGGTCGGAGTGAAGGTGTACTTTGATCATGAATAAAATCTATTATGAATTGTTTTTATTGGTTTAAACGTTACATCATTTCAACAGTGCTTGGCGTGGCGGGCACGACGACACACGACCACTTTGGCGTTCAAAGGGTTAAGGACAAGCGCGGTATGATAGGATAGACGTATTCACATATGTGTGCGTTTTTAGGGTTCCGTATTTCATACACGCATCAACATTATCCTAGTTTCGTTGAGCAACTTTGATTTGTGTCTGACTTTGTTCACTCCAGTGTCCATCATTGACGCACTTACCCTACGCGCAGTGGGTATTATCTGTCCACCGCCTCGGTGCAGCGGCTCCTGTGCTATGACGGCGTCGAGTATCTTAAATTTGACGTTGCGTATTGGCTCCTCGCATAGCGGGCCCTCGCGCGTACCCCATTGGAAACCTGAAAGAAAAAAAATAATGTGCCATAAATCAAATACAACGTTAGACCACTATTGGTGTGTTCCGAATCACGCTTAAAATGCTCGCAGCGCTTAGTGCTGACGGCCGGTCCAAATCAAATAGCGCGCTCAAGGCCGCGTGAGTAGTGTTTTGTTTCGGACAAACACTTTACGCTTATTTGCGTCGCGCAGTCGGGTAAAGAGAAAGAAAACTAGCGATTTTGTATGTTTTGGGGCATAAAATTAATCTACTGTTTTTTCCCCCCCAATCTACTGGATTTTAGGTTACGTGTCTCCTGCTTTTTTCAAATTCGGTCTGGCAACACAAACAGAATAATGGTGCTCATTTTACAAACACCGAGCGGCCGCCCACTCAAGAACGTTTCACTAGAAAAAAGACTACGGGATACCAAAGCCGTGTTCCGAATCACGCTTAAAATGCTCGCAGCGCTTAGTGCTGACGGCCGGTCCAAATCAAATAGCGCGCTCAAGGCCGCGTGAGTAGTGTTTTGTTTCGGACCGGTATTTGCTTGAGCGCGCTCACGATCGGACCGATTCACGCTCATAGCCCGTGTTTACTGTCATGTTCATATATCAAACGTCCTCCCTCTTTTGCTGGCCTATCGGCAGGTGCCGCACTTTGCTGTGTGCCCCAAACGCATATGTGAGTTCAACCGACTATTCTAAGTCTAAGGCACTAAGGCACAAGGCGAAAGTAACGGAAACGCATATATGCGTTGGTGGCAGTGAATACGTTAAAAGATGCTGGTTCGAGCAAGAGGAAGTTATTACATTGTACAACATGTGGTTGTTGGTGCATTTTGAAAATGAAAATGAAATAATTTATTCATGACAATATAACATAATAATACATACAATAAAAAACAGACAAAACTAACTTTACGACGACCGCTTTAGCTTAGTTGGTAGTGACCCTGCCTACGAAGCTGGAGGTCCCGGGTTCGAATCCCGGCCGGGGCATTTATTTGTGTGATGAGCACGAATATTTGTTCTTGGGTCTTGGATGTTTTCTATGTATTTAAGTATTTATTTATCTATATAAGTATGTATATCGTCGCTTAGTACCCATAGTACAAGCTTTGCTTAGTTTGGGACTAGGTTGATTTGTGTAAGATTGTCCACAAATATTTATTTATTTATTTAACTAATAAAATTGCCACGAAACGGGCCCGCCTCAGCGTAATGCTGACTCGACTGGCAAGTCAGCGCTGGTCTTCCGGCGGGACCATTTTTGTGGATCACGTTGCCCGATGTCGAACGCGGCCCTAACTTATACAATGCTGATTTCTGAACGCAGCGATAGTACGCTTGCGTCAAAACAGCGCCACCTGTAGGGTCAAAATCATTTCTGTGCCGTAGGTAGGTGCACAAATAGTGAATACCTTGTACGATGCTCTCCTTGACGCTGGCGAGCAAATGCTTGTCTACCTCCGAGGGCAGAGTGTCGTCGACCAAGATATTGGGGCCGGTGGTTGTGGGCCCGAAGGCCCATATCGAACGGGCCGCTAGCAGATCCCAGTCGTATCTGTAAACAACATAGTTAGCTTATTGACCTAAGCCGTGTTCCGAATCACGCTAAAAATGCTCGCAGCGCTTACAGTGCTGACGGCCGGTCCAAATCAAATAGTGCGCTCAAGGCCGCGTGAGCAGTGTTTTGTTTCAGACCGGTATTCGCTTGAGCGCGCTCACGATCGGACCGATTCACGCTCATAGCCCGTGTTTACTGTCATGTTCATATATCAAACGTCAACTTGACGTTTGGCTCAAGGTGCTTACGCCTGGGAGTGTGAGCACCGTGAGCGCCGTCCATGACATCATCAGTGACGTCACGACATCTAATGTAAGCGCTATGAGCGTGAATCGGTCCGATCGCAAGCGCGCTTTGAGCGTGTTTCGGAACATGCCTATAGTTAACTTATTGACCTCGCGAACCAAGTTTTAGCACACTTGTGACACGCGAAGGAACGTACGCGCTGTGGTTAAGTAAGTGTGCGTGCGGTGTCTTGTGGAGATAGGTCGTCGTGACCCATGTATGGGGCACTGAACTGTGAACGTGTTAAACATACGATTGCTAAATGTGGCACTGGAACTGAATTTTATGTGCTCTGCCTACCCCTTTTGGGAATACAGGCGTGAGTTTGTGTGTTGTGTGTATTTTTAAGTCGATTCAGTCTCTGGGTTTTATTCTATTTTTTTCCAAGTGATGATACTGACTTACTTAAAAGGTTTTGTTTTAACGGGTCTAACGCGATATTTATGTATTTACCTTTTTTACCGTCGTTTCAACACGGGTTTCACCGGCCGTGGTCGCGGATATGACTGTCGTCTCAGCAAGTTGTCAACGGAGATATGGTACACAACATTTGACTACCGCACAAAAGTTGATAAAAATGTGAGGGGTAGACTCGAAAAAAGTTCACTACCCGTCCACTTTGTTTCTAATTGTATTGTTGTGTTGTCTGTTGTCATATTTCCGTTGACAACTTGCTGAGACGACAGTCATATCCGCGACCACGGCCGGTGAAACCCGTGTCGAAACGTCGGTATAAAAGGTAAATACATAAATATCGCGTTAGACCCGTTAAAACAAACCTTTATCTACACACATATCATAAATCCTCTAATATGCGTTCGGAAACCGTAGAAAATGACTCTCATTTCAACATTCAATGAATTTATGACAATTTTCTTATCTGTGGCTAAGGCTACAGCAGTAATATAATTTTTAATATTAATCTCATATATGATGTTAAAATATTAGACGTCAAACAAAACTGTCAAAGTTGACATGTCCCTATTCTAGTATCACTGAAAATTCAAATTCAGTCGATGCGAAATGTCAGCTCGATGTTTTTTTAGTATATATCGCACGAAATTTGAGCTAGAACGACATGATCACCTCAGAATAGGGACTCTTTACTTTTTAAAATAACATTCAGATATCGGTTGCCAGTTCTGATTTCGATATTTCCGCAACCGTGCAAAAAAGGTTGTATTAACACAATTATTGTATTTATTTAATACGGTTTCTGAACCCATCTTAGAGTAGTTATAATATGTGTGTAGATAAAGTAATGTATGCAACTGTACATAATTAGGCATTAAAACACTCGTGTGACCTTATTATGAAACTCGCATACGGCTCGTTTCATAAAACACACTCGTATTTTAATGCCCCTCATTATGTACCAGTTGCATAAACTACTATTTAAGTATGTTTACAAAGCGCGAGAGTTTAAAGTGTGATACTGACTTGTTCTGGAAGAATTCTCCAAGCTTCCTCCTGTCCCACGTGACACAAACTGCGCCGGCCTCGATGTCCTCGGCTAGGCCCCTCTCCAGGGGCTCAGCTATCATCGTCAGTTTGTTCCTTTTGTTGGGAGTCTCCGCGAAACACTTGAGCGAAGACGTTTCCACTACCGTCTCGCAGAAGGACACTACAGGGTCGGCGACTGAAATTAATAGTACATTACTTACCGAGGGCGATAAAACAAAGAATGTTTCAGATCGCAGGTATTTTACGCCCGAGCCGAAGGCAAGGGCGATAAATATGCGATCTGTGGCTTTATTTATTATCGCCCGTGGTAAGTACAACATTTTATGTCACCCCCTGGCCAGGAAGTGGGTTTTTTCGCGCGCGGAGCGTGCGATAATGGCCACTTTATGGCCAGGTGTGACATAAAAGTACTTATTAAAGTGGGTCGATCGAAATTGTGGACAGTAAATGGGCCAATTTGTTTGGAGTTGTAGTTTTTTTGTTTAATTGCATGAACACGCGAGCGCGCCACTTTTAGACCCCCCCTCCCCCCTTGGTGATCTTTGGTGAGGTTTTGGATGACCCCCCCTCCCCCCACGAAACCTCACGTGTATTTATTGAATTGAACACCACCTATGAATTTTTTTAAGTAAATGAAGTATATTATTTGATCTTGTGCTTATTTTGGAAGGTATATGCGTTTAAAAACGTGATTGTGTAAATCTTCTATCTTTTAAGAAAATGCTACATGAGTAGATATCATTTCTCGGTATTGTAGGTGCAGTAAAAAATACACGTGAGGTTTCCTTGTACGTACAGTACAACGTGATCAGTAGTGAGGTTTTCGTAAACCCCCCCACCCCTCGAACCCCGCGTGATATCTGGATAAGCCCAAAGTTGGTAGGTTGGAAGAGCTCCTGATGCATAATAGATCGAGGTACAGCTCGCCGGTGTCCAGGATCACGTGTTCACCTGTCATGTGTGTCCCACTGTACCTTTGATGTCTATCTCCGAGTACATGTCCCTCAGGTCGTGCATCACACAGTCGAGGTACAGCTCGCCGGTGCCCAGGATCACTTGTTCACCTGTCATGTGTATCCCACTGTACCTTTGATGTCTATCTCGGAATACATGTCCCTCAGGTCGTGCATCACACAGTCGAGGTACAGCTCGCCGGTGCCCAGGATCACTTGTTCACCTGTCATGTGTGTCCCACTGTACCTTTGATGTCTATCTCCGAGTACATGTCCCTCAGGTCGTGCATCACACAGTCGAGGTACAGCTCGCCGGTGCCCAGGATCACTTGTTCACCTGTCATGTGTATCCCACTGTACCTTTGATGTCTATCTCGGAATACATGTCCCTCAGGTCGTGCATCACACAGTCGAGGTACAGCTCGCCGGTGCCCAGGATCACTTGTTCACCTGTCATGTGTATCCCACTGTACCTTTGATGTCTATCTCCGAGTACATGTCCCTCAGGTCGTGCATCACACAGTCGAGGTACAGCTCGCCGGTGTCCAGGATCACGTGTTCACCTGTCATGTGTATCCCACTGTACCTTTGATGTCTATCTCCGAGTACATGTCCCTCAGGTCGTGCATCACACAGTCGAGGTACAGCTCGCCGGTGTCCAGGATCACGTGTTCACCTGTCATGTGTATCCCACTGTACCTTTGATGTCTATCTCCGAGTACATGTCCCTCAGGTCGTGCATCACACAGTCGAGGTACAGCTCGCCGGTGTCCAGGATCACGTGTTCACCTGTCATGTGTATCCCACTGTACCTTTGATGTCTATCTCCGAGTACATGTCCCTCAGGTCGTGCATCACACAGTCGAGGTACAGCTCGCCGGTGTCCAGGATCACGTGTTCACCTGTCATGTGTATCCCACTGTACCTTTGATGTCTATCTCCGAGTACATGTCCCTCAGGTCGTGCATCACACAGTCGAGGTACAGCTCGCCGGTGTCCAGGATCACGTGTTCACCTGTCATGTGTATCCCACTGTACCTTTGATGTCTATCTCCGAGTACATGTCCCTCAGGTCGTGCATCACACAGTCGAGGTACAGCTCGCCGGTGCCCAGGATCACGTGTTCACCTGTCATGTGTATCCCACTGTACCTTTGATGTCTATCTCCGAGTACATGTCCCTCAGGTCGTGCATCACACAGTCGAGGTACAGCTCGCCGGTGCCCAGGATCACTTGTTCACCTGTCATGTGTATCCCACTGTACCTTTGATGTCTATCTCGGAATACATGTCCCTCAGGTCGTGCATCACACAGTCGAGGTACAGCTCGCCGGTGCCCAGGATCACTTGTTCACCTGTCATGTGTGTCCCACTGTACCTTTGATGTCTATCTCCGAGTACATGTCCCTCAGGTCGTGCATCACACAGTCGAGGTACAGCTCGCCGGTGCCCAGGATCACTTGTTCACCTGTCATGTGTATCCCACTGTACCTTTGATGTCTATCTCGGAATACATGTCCCTCAGGTCGTGCATCACACAGTCGAGGTACAGCTCGCCGGTGCCCAGGATCACTTGTTCACCTGTCATGTGTATCCCACTGTACCTTTGATGTCTATCTCGGAATACATGTCCCTCAGGTCGTGCATCACACAGTCGAGCTACAGCTCGCCGGTGTCCAGGATCACGTGTTCACCTGTCATGTGTGTCCCACTGTACCTTTGATGTCTATCTCCGAGTACATGTCCCTCAGGTCGTGCATCACACAGTCGAGGTACAGCTCGCCGGTGCCCAGGATCACTTGTTCACCTGTCATGTGTATCCCACTGTACCTTTGATGTCTATCTCGGAATACATGTCCCTCAGGTCGTGCATCACACAGTCGAGGTACAGCTCGCCGGTGCCCAGGATCACGTGTTCGCCGCTTTCTTCTACGCGCGTCGAGAGGAGAGGGTATGACTTGTTCACCTGTCAATAATAGAGTAGCTATTAAACTTCACTTCACTTTTTTTTTTAAATGGCTTTCCATCAAATTTATGATGATTTCGCCAACCACGTGTACATTAGGCGTTGTTCGGTAACGACGCCATGGCAGTAGGCAACTGGTTGCCCGTCGTCGCGAAGAGCACGTGCGTTCACCAACGCGGCGACGGGCGAAATCCATTAAACTTTAATTCCCCTCTTTTATGTGATTGTGACATATTCGAATAGACGTCATTGTCACTTCAAAAACAAAAGTTGTCCCACCGGTGGTCAATAGTTAATTGGCTTATGTGCACGTAAGTTATGTTTTTATTACATGGATTCATAGTAACGGAGACACTGTTTATGCTGGTTATTAAACCAATCCAAAATTAAGCTTTGTAGCCCTTAACTTTTGTTATGTCCACCAAAAAGACGCGCACCTAAATCTGACAATGACCCAGACATTAATTATTTACAGTCAAGGGCACCAATATGTATACACTTTTTCACCTTATTCCATTGAAATAAGGTCCAAAAATGTATACATATTTATGCCCTTGACTGTACATATTTAAAATTTGTAATACATAAAACTAATTCCGGTTCGAATAGTTGTATTTACTTAAGTTAGCAAAAGCAACTTATTTCCCGATAGAGAAAAGGTTTTTAAGGTCCCTCGACATGTTTCACACCAGGGCGCCGATTTTTGAGTGTCGAACGCTCGACTTTTTACTCGGCATCTGTCAAAACATCACAGTTTTTTGACAGTTCTCGAGTCGAGCGTTCGACACTCAATAATCGGCCCCCAGTACTTGGTCATACGTCACAGAGCCCACGACACTGACCGTCCTAAGTCCGTTGAGCATCTCCGGTAGCTCGGATGGGTTGATCGGTTCCACAGCTATCTTGACGAAACTAGACCCTATTGAACATCCCACAGATATGACAGAACATTTCTAAAGATTATAGGTCGGACGCTTATTTAAGTGAGACCGCGGGGACCAGGGGGCCTATTTTTGAGTGTCGAACGCTCGAATTTTCACTCGACATCTGTCAAAACATCATAGTTTTTTGAAAGATCTCGAGTGAAAAGTCGAGCGTTCGACACTCAAAAATCGGCCCCTGCTACGCTTTGACGTTTCCCCTCTAACTCTTGTCCCGTCACAGGCAATTACTCATCAAGACAGTCGGTCTATAGATCACTGACTTTCAGCCTTTAAGCCTGTCTTCACTATGGGCACAAAATAGTATAATAGTATTACATACAGAATGGCCACGAACCCCCCGCACCGAGGTCAGTTACCTCGTCCCTGAGAGACGCGCCTGGAGTCGATCGGGTGCCGTCGCGCCTCGCGATTCGTCCGCGCCACGCGCTACGCACCCGCGCAAACAATTGACGCGTGTGCCGACAGCGCACGCACACATACTTACCCACAGCGCTTACGTTCCTTCGCGTGTTACAGGTGTGCTATGGGCTGTTAACTTAAGACAGTCGGTATAGACCACTGACCTTCCGAAGTCCGTCGAGCATCTTGGGCAGTTCGGACGGGTTGACCGGCTCCACGGCTATCTTGACGACGGCCTGAGTGTCGAACCGGAGCGGCCTGAACGTGTGCAACTCCTCGGTTTCGTCCGCGCCCACTAGCGTGCACGTCTTCACTATGGGCTGGTCGATGCCTTCGACGAGCGCCCAGCAGCCGGCTGGTACGCGGTTCAGTTCCACCTGGATGAAAGAAATAAGCGCTTAATAAGGCCCCAGTTATATAGATATAGATAAGCCGCGAGAAATTTAAATACACTCTCATGTTTGCAACGCACTGGGTATAATACATCTAGCAAAACAAATATTAACTATGTGGTCGCTCAGCATTGATAAGGGTTAAGGGGCTATTCATAAATTACGTAATTTCAAAATCGTCAAAAATAGATGACGTAATTTATGAATAGCCCCTAATATCATTATTAATGTATGTGGTCAAACCGACACTTACTTGTATGTACATTTCACGCTAACGTATCCTACTAAACCTTGCGTTAAACTACCAAGTTGAAAAAGTTGTGCCTCTCCAATGACACGTGATTTAATTGGATACATTTTATATATATTATGTATTAAATATATATGTTTGTAGTTTGTAGTATATTAGGTAGTTTGTAGATATATATGTATATATATAGACTTTGTACACGTGTTAGTTTGTCTATCTTCTGGTTCCTGTCTCCACTCAATTGCTCAAAGGTTAACTGGAAGAGATCCCTTTTAGGGATAAGTTCGCCTTTGTACCAAAATGTCCTTATTTGTTTGTATTTTTTGTGTTTTTTTTGTGTACAATAAAGTTATTACATACATACATACATAATTCCGCTTTAATCCTACTAATATTATAAATGTGAAAGTTAGGATGATTGGATGGATGTTTGTGACTCAATCACGCCTAAACGGCTGAATGGATTATGATGAAACTTGGTATACAACGAGATTATAGCCTGGACTAGAATATAGGTTACTTTTTATCCCGAAAATCATCCCTTTTACGCGGACGAAAGTCGCTGGCAAAAGCTAGGGTTGTACTTTGTTTCGCAGACAGAAGTTTCATAGACGTATTGTTTCGTAGAATTTTCAGTTCCTAGAAAAAATTTTTTTGCAAAAGGGTCGCTGTTCTAACCTAACCTACTTTTCTGGTAGATCTAATTGGGTTCTACAAAATTGCATTTTAACTGTACCTAAAGAGTTACCGGTTTCTGAAAAAAAAAAGTTTCTGTGAAACGAAAATTCTGCGAAACAATTCATTCTACGAAACATTTTTCTGTAAAAGAAGGGGACACCAAAAGCTAGTCTAGTTATAAATTAGTGTAACTCACCTTATACCTCGCCTCGTATATCCACAGGCGGCCAACGTTCATGATTCTCGAGTCCTCTTCGTCTTGTGTGCTGTAGTTCTCTCCCAACACCCGGACCGTCTGTCCGGCGTACAGCGTGCCGGACATTATGCGGGCTAGAACCTGCAAATGTAACCCGTTGAACAACAAGAACACCTAAAGGCACCCAAAAGAAAGAACGACTAGAGTTCGACAACGCTAACTCTGCATTGAAAAATAAAATAATCGGTTTGGCAACACTACCTCACACGTCATATTACCATACAAATATGACGTATAATGCAGTGTCGCGAAATTATTTGTTTGACAGTTAATTTGCTTGGACGAGTTCAAAGAGAATACAACCACTACGTGACTTGACGTAGGAATAGATTTCCTAGGAATAGATTTTCTTCGCGGATAACTGAGTCGGTTAACTTCAAACTCGGGTAAATCCATTTCTGACATTTTTTTTAGATTTTTGTATATAATAAAAGGTTAAGAAATTGGTTTTGTTTCTATTTCATGGGTTAAGTATAATTTCGTGTAGTTTTTGAGAAAAATAAAGTTAAGATCCCAATATTTCATCAAAATCAGGTAAATCCATATGACAGTTTATTTCAAATGAAGGCAAGTCCATCAAAGCCAATCAGCGAAAGAAGTTTGTTCAATATGGCTGTCAGTATTTTTTTCAAATCTAGATAAATCCAGGTCTGTTAAATCAAAATTATACAAATCCACATTGAGTTTTTTCAAAGATAGATAAATTGCGATTGATTATAACAAATGAAGGTAAATCCAATCAAATATTTTTTTTAAAGAATACACTAGTTTAGATGGTTTTTAAGCTGAGTTGTCGAACAGGATTTTTTAATGCTTTAGCCATAATAAAAATAACTTGCCTTTCAAATCACCGAATTATCATTTGGTTAGAGTGAATTTATCTGAGTTAGTCATATGAGCCGAAAGACTGCCACTAATGGACATAGGCCCGAAACCTTTGCTTAGTTTAGGATTTGATTCGTGTGAGATTGTTTATAAATATAATTTAAATATTTTCATTTACGTCCTCACCAGAAAAAAGCTGCAGTCGTCAGTAGGATACATCTTGGTCGTGTGCGCGACTAGTCGGCCCGACTGGTCGCACGCCACCATGTCGTCGTGGAGTGGCCCCTCGGCGCCCCGGTACGTGTGGGCGACCTTGCGGGCTGCCGCGTCCAGCGGCGAGGGCACGTGGCGGACCACCATCTCTACAAAACCGCTGAAAACATCACATATTCATTCAACAAGTAGGCCTCAAGGTGTGGTGCTCTGCGGCGGCGCCACTATAATGAAAATAAATAAATTGTATGGTGAAATTATGTACGTTGAACGTACACCATGCACATATAATGTTTATGGCTGTACCTGTACCGGGAAACGAAATAATGGGCATTTATTTGTGGCGCCGCTGGGGAGCATACTGCAGCGGCGCCACTTAGAACTCATAGGGGGGTTCGTGGCCGTTCTGTATGTAGTACTATTATACTATTCTGAGTCCCACAACTGACCGGAAGTCGCCGAACAGCCTGCTGCAGACGAGCCGCAACAGCGGGCGCACGTTCAGCTTGGACTCCTGCTTGCTCAGCTTGATGTCCAGCTCTGCCAGCACGCCTGGTAAGCTGTCGTCCACGTCACCCACAACCTAAAAACATAACAGAGTAATATAAAAGATTTTAAAATATAAGATCACTTCACTTGCAAATTTGGGAATGAGCCTCACTTTCATGGACACGTTTTTGACTAATTAGGTGTAGATTTTGGTAGCATTTCAGCATTTCTGAGTTAGTTGGTAAATCTCCCATAATTCTAGCAAATAACCGAACAGGGAATTTAAATCTTTATCCATACTCAACAAAATAATGACCACGAAAGTGACATGGAACAAACGCCCGAATAATGACCCGAATTGGGAACTTGCGTTAAACAGCCCATAACAAGAGTTAGTTACAGTAAAACTTATAAACTATGTTAGTGACAATTTCAATTTCACGAAAAAGTGAATAACCTACACAAATGCTCGAGGAAGGCTTTATTGCTGATTGTGTTGAAAGAACTCCAGCCATCCTCACATGACGGATAGAAATAAAGTGTAGTTCTTATTTCTACCTTATAAAACAGCGGCTGCTTCTTCGTGAATCCTCTCGACTTGGTATTGGAAGTACACTCACCTGAGCGAAGATCTTGTAGAGCGAATCGTGTATGAACTCGAAGCTTCTCGAAGACGAATGAGGCTGTTTCTTCGTAAACCTCCTCGTCTTCGTATTGAAGTGTACATCTCCCCTCAACCACGTAGCTGTCACTCACCTGAGCGAAGATCTTGTAGAGCGGCTCGAGTATAAACTCGACGAAGCTTCGCTGCGCGGACGAGTGCGGCTGCTTCTTCGTAAACCTCCTCGTCTTCGTATTGAAGTACACATCTCCCCTCAACCACATAGCTGTCACTCACCTGAGCGAAGATCTTGTAGAGCGGCTCGAGTATAAACTCGACGAAGCTTCGCTGCGCGGACGAGTGCGGCTGTTTCTTCGTAAACCTCCTCGTCTTCGTATTGAAGTACACATCTCCCCTCAACCACATAGCTGTCACTCACCTGAGCGAAGATCTTGTAGAGCGGCTCGAGTATAAACTCGACGAAGCTTCGCTGCGCGGACGAGTGCGGCTGTTTCTTCGTAAACCTCCTCGTCTTCGTATTGAAGTACACATCTCCCCATAACCACGTGGCCATATCGGAGGCGCGGAGACCAGAGTTGGGGTGGGCGTTGGCGTACATGGCGGCGAAGGATTCCAGGGTGAAGCATACGTCGTAGAGGGATGATGCGAAGCAGACGTTACCTGCGAAGGGATTATGTACTAGTAAATGTAATTTTAAGACGAAACTACGGACGTCCGGTGCACACATGGCGGCGGACCATCGATAGTGAGTTGCGAGCAAATTTTCTCGATACTTTTATTTTTCAAACATAACCCTTTTTTTCAATGTTTTTGGTTGGATCTTTAAAACCTTTAAGTTGTAAAATGATAAGTTCTCAAACCTGATAAAAAAGATTATCCTTATAAATGTACACGTTTAGAATAAACATCAATATTCACGAAAAATACGCGCTGAGCTTCCATAGAGAGCGGGATGGTTAATTGAAAACTCACGGGTGTTAGAGCGGGACTTTTGCAATGGCATCTACGTTCTCTTGAAGTAAATTCGCTCGCTAAAGCTCCCAAATATGCACTGTTTTGAGTGGTTGACCTGCTTTTGTTTTAAGTTGTAGACAAATTAAATCAAAGACGATTAATATGGAGTCGTGTTTACTATGGTAGTTTGCCACAGACGCCACAGTAATAGTGAAAAAGAAAGTTCCATACCTAACAAGCTTTCTTCTTCACAATCACTGTGTAGACGTTCGTTCCAAAGCTAGAAACTGTTCACATGATTATGAGTCTTGCAGCTTACCCAATAGAGGGGAGAACACCGTAGCAGGTTCGTCAGGGTTGTCCTGCGGCTGATTTGTCTCCACCAGAGAGTTCAGCTCGTCTATTATATGCCGCAGCTTGTAGTAGGCATCGGCGGGCGGCAGTTTCAGCTCCAACATGAGCCGGTCTATCTTGTTGATGCAGATCGTCAGAGGCACTCGCTCTTGAACTGCGTGGCGGAGGAGACGCTCGGTATTCAGCATTATGCCCTCGGCGGCGTCGACGAAGAGGACCGCACCTGGCGTAGTCATAGTGTGATGTTAACATCCATTTTGGCTTATTAATGTTGTAAAATCTGATATTAATCTGGTTCTAACAAAGTTGTACCAAAAGGTACAACTAAAAAAGAAGGTATTTAAAAAAATAAACTCCTTCAAGAGGCCTTACGAATTATAAAATGTCTTGAACTCAAGTCATCATAAAAGTTTAAATTCTAATAAATACGATATTTGACACATATTAAAATTTATAACACAGTGTCACTTTTTGGATAGTTAGCCATCAAAATATCACAATAAACCGTAAATTATAAAATTTTACCAAAATCATAAAAAGATATGAATCATCAAAAACTCGGAAAATTATGTAAATTTTTCTACCGTCCAAAATTCAAATAAAGGTATCAATAGAATGCTTATGTAAAAATAAAAAAATAAATTGTATAGCAACTATGTACCTAAACGCATTATTTTACGACTAAAACAGCAAAATACTAATTTTCCCATACAACGGTTGGTCGAATGCAGTGCAAGTGACGTCATTTGCCAGGGCCAATTTGTAGGAGCCTTTTTGAGACCCGCTAGCGTCGAGCTAGGTTTGTCCCTAATTTTAGCCCTTTATTGTGCTCTAAATGTTGTTGGTCCCATATAGACATTTGATGGTCTCTAAAAACTGGTTCGATTGGCATTATAAAAAAAAATTTAGTCAAATAGCGTATTGATTAAAGTATTACTCTTATCTTATTGTTTATTCGTAAAAGTATACTTTAATTTATATTCTGCCAACATAAAATGATAAAATACCTAATAACAAAAACTAAACTAAAATTTAATTACTTAATTATTTATGTTTTAATAGTGTATGGTAAAATTTAAACGACAAAAAAAAGACAAAGTTAAGCTTGACTATCGCCGATTTGTAGTGATGTTTTGAAACCAATTTTCTTAAGGTAAAATTCAAAATAGTTATACATATATGTTAAATCTGTGATATTGGATAGATACCCCTTCTGTGCCTAGAAGATGTACAAGTATTTAAACCAATAACGAAAAACTCACCATCAGAAATCCTCAAAGCCGACGTGACCTCATCGCTAAAGTTCACGTGTCCTGGTGTGTCCATGATGTTCAGCAAGTGAGACTTTCCCTTGATGTTCTTCAGCATCAGGGTGACCGGCATGGCTTTTATGGACACACCGCGTTCTTGCTCTACGAAGAGCGTATCCGTATAGCGCATGGGTATTGTGGTCTCGTTGTTAATGGTACTCGGATGGGTTTGACGCATGAGACAATCCACAAAGGAAGTTTTACCTGAAAATAAATAAACAGTAGGATTTTGCTCGTCGCTGCGTTGGTGAACACACGTGCCCGGCGCGACGATGAGCAGAATCCACTACCGAACTAAACCAGTTGCCTACTGTCATGGCGTCGTTACCGAACGTCTTTGAATAAGTATTGATTGGCGAAATCATCATAAATTTGATGAAAAGCCTTTTTTAAAGAAGAAGACGTAAACGGTATGACTAATAATATAGTACTACCCATCAATCACAATAGTTGGTCCCTGTGATAACAGGGCTAAGTAAGTCCTACCTTCAGTCCAGCTTCGTAGGAAAGGTTACTACCAACTAGGCTAAAGAGTTGTCAACTATTATATTATTTTGGTAATATGTCCCCTAATATTTATATTTTTAATCAAAAATTTTGTAGGCTAAAATATAAAGTAAATGCAAAAAGTTGAATCACGAATTTTCCCTGTCAAGCAAGGTGTCCATTTTTTGTTCTTAAATAAACTTGAAACATAATATCTTCCGAGTATTTTCGTTAATTTTATTTATTGCTCATCATCATCTTCATATCAGCCGAAAGACGTCCACTGCTGGACGCCTCCCCCGAAGAAATTGCTAGAATAATTTATTTTGATTTTTACTTGAGACAACTATTCTTATTGACATTTGGACATTAAGGCGCAGGGGTGGGCAAGGCATTCTTCATACAAACTCTGTGCACGTTTTATTCGTAGGTTTTGGCACTAACGAATATAATATTATTTTTGGTTGTAAATATGTAAATATTAAATATGCGAAGAAAGTGATGTGGAAATTTACAAATACTTAAAAAATTTCAATAAAAAAATTTACATCATGAAATAGCTATCAGAAAAATAAGCATACTAACCAAAAGCAATCACAAATGAAGAAAATCCTGCGCAAAGTTTGTATGGAGAGAGCTTGCCCTACCCATCCTCTTAATCGGGGCCCACATCTTACTTACCATTATGCAGGTGTCCCATGAGAGTGACATTCCTCATCAAATTAGTGTTATCCAACATGTCGGCCATGTACTCCATGTCGTACGTAGTCTCCGGCAGCTCCTGTTCTTGCACCTGGAACTTCTTGTGTTTCACCGGCTCTATTAGAGGCTTGTCCAGGGCTTGTGTGTCCTCCTCTTGCACTACTGTCTCTACATCCGGGCCGTATACTTCTACTGCTTGCGGGTAGTACCTATAAATTGTGGGGAATGAAGTACACATTTTAACAGTATTGAGGTTTGATCACACCACAGTTCAAAACTAAGGGTCGGTTGCACCAACATACGAACACAGGCCGGTCATCGTCAAATATGGCGCCGGCAGCTGTCATCCCATAGAAACTTGTCAAACTTTCCATACAATCAGATTTGACGAACACCGCTTACGATTACAGACGGTTTGGTGCAACCCAGCCTAAGTTGACAAGCCGTAAAAGCAGTGATGCGACTGATGTATGACGTTTTTAACACATCAACTGTCCCCCTCTAGTAGACCGTGTCGCGTCTTTACCGTGTCAGCATATGAGCCAAACCACATATGGTTTTATGACACAGTGGAAATTATGATGTACTAAAACTTCACCTTACTTTTTTTTATTTTATAATCTTGTTTTTTGTTCATATTTTTCTTATGTGCAATAAAGTGTCATACATACATACTTACTTATATATAATATATATATTTGTGGACAATCTTACACAAATCAACCTAGTCCCAAACTAAGCAAAGCTTGTACTATGGGTACTAAGCGACGATATACTTACTTATATAGATAAATAAATACTTAAATACATAGAAAACATCCAAGACCCAAGAACAAATATTCGTGCTCATCACACAAATAAATGCCCCGGCCGGGATTCGGACCCGGGACCTCCAGCTTCGTAGGCAGGGTCACTACCAACTAAGCTAAAGCGGTCGTCAAAGATAATAAAATGAAAATAACATTTTTATCTGCGGTGTGGTGAACCTTTATTGTTAGAAATCAAATTATTCTATTTTTATCCAGTAATATCATAGATGTACTATAAAAGAACTAGATACACAGTCAGGCGAAAAAAATGGCACCCTCAAATGTACCGCGTTGCGGTACTTTCGTGTTGACGGCAGACAGTGACAGTGACAAAGCGTGTATGCAACTGACAGTGTCAATCAGTGCCACATTTTCCGTCATTTTTGTTCGGCATTGTGTGTCTATTTCTATATTATAAGTCAATGAGTAATATAAAGGCTCAAGCTCATTCAGGTGATACAAAGACTGATTGTGTACTGACAGCATAATTGTTAGTTAAAAATTGCTCCATACTAAATAGCTGTTCTTGGCATTGCACAAATGTGCATAACACTAAGCATTTATTATATCGTCCATATTCAATTTGAACTTTTAATGAATATTTTTTTAAATGCAGTCTGAATGCATTGTTGTGTACATATTTTTCTCATTGGCCTGTTTAAATTGGTGTGTGTAAAACTTGCGCTGTCACTTGTGCTTGTTACATCTTCCAATCAAGAAAAATGGCACTAAAAATTCTCAGGGACACATATTTTAAGAGTAAGACATTTCTCTTGTGTTTTAGTAGTAAAAATAAGTACTGTATTGTTTTGCTGTTGATGCTTAAAATAAAATAAATCATGTCAAACCCCAAAACCAAGATACTTCACATTTAAATTATCTCAGTAAGTAAAAGACAATGTTTTAGCTATGCAGCAAAATTATATAGTAGATTGTGTCACAAGGGAGCAAAATGACATATTTACGGCGTGGGTGTAAATTGAATCCTGAACGAAGCGAAGGATTATATAATAGAATCCCGAGCGTAGCGAGGGATTCTAAAATAGAATCCTGAGCGTAGTGAGGGATTCAAGAATTAACGCCCAAGGTGGAAATAATTTTGCTTCCATGTGACACATACTGCTTTTCACATCACCTATTGAGGATAATGAAAGATCTGAAATAACAATGGTTGTGCATTTATTTTATCAAAATCGATACAATACTTACCTATCAAAATCGATACAATACAATTACTCGTTACAGAAAAATGCCACTTTGATCCCTCGTAGCAGGGAAGAAAAGTGCCATTTTGATCCCTCCTAGCAGGGAAGAAAAAGCCCTTATCCGAATAGGTGATGTGAAAAATATTTTTTATGCCTTATCAAATACTTTATATCCGATTCATTATTATAGTGTCTCAATTGATTTTTAGGAGTGTCATAGTAGACAACTGACCGCTACCGCAGGCCGCTGCAGTGTGTGATAGGCTTCAAGTGAATTAACCAAACTTTCTATCACCACAACAAATCAATTTTACTCTCACCGCTTGTCCTCATGGAGCACGACCGACATGGGCGCAGCCTCGGGCTCCGCGTCAGCGTCCTCGTCATCATCCATGGCATCTTCATCACCCTCCCGGTTATCATAGACGCTCTGTTCATCATCTGAATCAGAGTCCAAATCCGGACCGATATAGTTCCCGAACTCGTCGTACAGATCGCCGTCCATCTTGATAATGTTATTTGATTAGTAATATGTGCGTTTAGAACAGTTTTATTATATATGATGCATAAAACAAAGCGGTTTATAATCAAAACAAAAGCCGCGGCGGAATCGGCGGATGACGACTTTTGCGATATAACCTCAAATGTGAAGCGTTTCGTTTAGCGTCTGCCAGTGTCACAGATAAGACACGACATGTAAGCGCTTCGTTCTCAGAGTTAGGATAAAGGGTACGCACCGTTCACGCACATAAAATAATCAAAGGTTCCGCCATGATTATTATTACAATAATGGAATATTAATATTCATCAATACTCACGCGGTACGTATTGTAATGAGAGTGTATCGATATATGTATATGATTTTCTGGTGGTACCAAACTTCGCCGTATTTGTGCAAATATTTGTGTTGCATCTCATTCTTTAATAACGTAAAAGAAAGGGAGGCGGAAGTGTGGTGGCGGCCTTATATCGGTAGTGGATCAGACGATCTTATCGTAGATTGTATGGGTTGGATCCGATGCCGATACAAAATTTGGAAATGTGAACGATATTGAATCGGACAGTGTGAACAGTCAGCATAATGTGAACACGCTCAGATAGGCATACTGTACATAAACTGTGTGCTGTGTTCCCACAGATATTCCGTGTTGTAAAAAAAAAATAATGACAGCCGGTTGACATTGACAGTTCTGCTGTGATTGCTGTGAACGAAACGTGCGCGCGGCGTGTGCACGTGCCTTGTCCACTGTTGTCGGAAATAAATACGCTCAATCTGTTTTGATCGCGACTCCAGGATGGCCGGTAAACGCCAGAATAGTTCCACGGGTCCCCCGAAGCTAAAGAAAACCACGTCGGGGGAACTACGCATGAAAGCGGAGCTGATACTGAAGTCAAAGAAGAATGCGAACGTACTTTGTGAAGTTTTAGAGATGTTCAATGTGAGTAGAAATGCATTGGCATCTTGCAGGTGTTTGGGTTAATTTTTTAATGTTCTCTCTTTTTGTAGAAGGACGAGAAGAATTATACTCCGGTTCTGTTAACTGTGGAGATGATTTTCTGCACGTTGCTGCGTCGCGGTGATCTTTACGAAGAGGCGGAAGCCCTGAAGTCTCCAGGTAATTTTATTATTTTATATCGTGCCGGTGCTGGCATTATTGATTTATCTGTTTTATATGTTTGGGAAGCTGTGGGATTGGTTATCTCTTGCTGTAGCGCTCGTATTATTATTATTTATACACTAGCAGCTACAAGCTGATGCGTCTATATCACTGCACTGTGTTTAAAATGTTTTTCTATTCTATTTTTGAAACTGTTCACTGAAGGGGCACTTATCACTGACTGGTAGTTTATTCCACTCACGTACTACGCGATTCGATAAAAAGTGCTTCCTAGGATTGCTTGTGCTGGATCCCCGAGTAATCTTCTGGAATTTGGAGCCGTCTCACTTATATAACTTTAGACTGAAATTCTTAGAACCTGTTGCTTTGTATTTATTGGTATTAAGGAATTAGTTTTGTTCTGAAGAAAACAGTGTATCACTGTCCCTATCGCAGTCATACACTGACTATATATATTATTGTGTTACTCACATGTAAGATACAGGATGTAGTGAATGTTTTTATCATGCTTTCTCTTTCTCTCAAGTACTAGAATATTCAGGAAGCTGGATATTGCATTGATTTAAATCCAGTATCTCACTCATATCTAGGATACTTACCTAGTTTCCCGAGTGTTGCATTATTAATTTTATTATGCTATCTCACTTTTAAATGACAAAGGATGCAGTGAGAGTGCTGGAGTGCTGCATTGATTTAATCTATTTCATTCAAAAAAAAATCTAGCCTATTTTACCATGCTATCTCACTCAGACCTAGGCTATCTATTGTTAAAAGGAAGCTGGGTTTTGCATTATCGATTTTATTCTAAAGGCTTGGCAATGCGCATGTGACTGCTTTGAAGTTGCGCCGCACCGTAGCCTATAGGTGGTGTCCGCTTCCCATCAGGTGGACCGAACGCTTGTTTGCCACCGTAAGAATTTTTTTTTACTGACGCGGTCCTAATATGGTCGTGGTATGATACAGTGTAGTGGGTAGACGCCCGTGTCATACATAGACCAAGTCTCCCTTTTGACGAATGATCTATTGTTGTTAGTTAAATGTTTCTCACCCTATCTGGACTTCCGCCACACCTGTGACACGCGAAGGAACGTAAGTGCTGTGGGTAAGTATGTGTGCGTGCGCTGTCGGTACACGCGTCAATTGCTTGCGCGGGTGCGTAGCGCGTAGCTAGGCGCGACGGCACCCGATCGGTACCAGGCGGGTCTCTCAGGGACGAGGTAACTGACCTCGGTGCGGGCGGTTCGTGACCGTTCTGTATGTAATACAATTATACTTTTCTGCTTCCGCAGCAAACACCCCAGAAGCGGTCCACGCCCGCTGGCTCCGATCCAATTACAACCTAGCTACGAAACGCACCCTGGAGTGCATGAAGCGGGGAGAGGAGGCTTCCAGGGTCCAGGCGCTGGTAACCGGCTGCAAGATGATGGCGGAGGAGGGGAGGAACGAACAGTCTTCCAGCCAGGGCGTCAATTTCCCATACAACCGGCTTAAGGTAAAAAACAGTATTTAACTTCACATACTTTATAAACCTCCTAACTACCGCCCTACTAACGAAGGCCGCAATGCAAGCAATTATTTATACGCAAAATTAGACTGTTTTTTTTTTACCTGACCTAGTCTGCTACAATTGCAAATGCTGACACTGTAGTAAACCATACCTAAAATAAACATTTTATGCTGCAATCATTTATATGAAGTGATGAAATGTACATATGATTAGATACTTTTCTAAATTTTTTAAGAAGTGTTAGACAACATAATATTATTAAGTACCTTTCATGTACACAAATTAGCCTAAATATTGCTTTTTCTCTTTGCCTGAGATACAGGATAACCTAGTTCAGGCGCTTGTAATAATGTATGAACTGTGTATTAATATGTAAGGACTATGTAAACACTAGCAATAAGGTTTTAAATTCAATAAATATTATCTTATCTTATTATCTTAATATTATCTTAGTATTGTTGGTACCCCTCATTAATAATGGGATTGTTCTTGGATTTTTGGGTCCGTTTATTTTTACGCTCCTGCGAACGAGGTACGATACTCCATGCATCTTGCTGAGCGAATATTATTGATTCTGGTTTATTATTTGCATAATTTTTTGCATTTTTTGGGTGGAGGAGGGGAGGAAGGAACAGTCTTCCAACCACAATAACCAGGGCGTCATTTTCCCGTACACTCGGCTTAAGGTGAAAGCATTTTTTGTTGATAGTACCCCTTTTTTTGAACCGTGCGCCAATTTTACCACAATCACTGTTTAATGTAATGTTTTTGGGTTCGTTTATTTTTACTCTCCTGTGAACGAGGTACGATACTCCATGCATCTTGCTGAGCGAATATTATTGATTCTGGTTGATTTTTTGCATACATTTTTTGGGTGGAGGAGGGGAAGAGGGAACTGTCTTCCAACCAAGGCGTCAATTTCCCTTAAAAGCAGTTTTTGTTGATGGTACCCTTTTTTGAATTATTTACTGTTTATTATGAAGGATTTTTGGGTCCGTTTATTTTTACGCTCCTGCGAACGAGGTACGTTACTCCATGCATCTTGCTGAGCGAATATTATTGATTCTGGTTGATTATTTGCATACATTTTTTGGGTGGAGAAGGGGAGGAAGGAACAGTCTTCCAACCACAATAACCAGGGCGTCATTTTCCTGTACACTCGGCTTAAGGTAAAAGCAGTTTTTGTTGATGGTACCCTTTTTTGAACCATGCGCCAATTTTACCACAATCACTGTTTAATATGAAGAATTTTTGGGTTCGTTTATTTTTACGCTCCTGCGAACGAGGTACGATACTCCATGCATCTTGCTGAGCGAATATTATTGATTCTGGTTGATTATTTGCAATCATTTTTTGCATTTTTTGGGTGGAGGAGGGGAGGTAGGAACAGTCTTCCAACCAAGGCGTCAACAGCTTAAGGTAAAAGCAGTGTTGATAGTACCCTTTTTTGAACTGCGCGCCAATTTTACCATTATCACTGTTTAATATGATGGATTTTTGGGTTCGTTTATTTTTCTGCTCCTGCGATCGTACTCCATGCGTTTTGCTTGAGCGAATATTATTTTTTCTGTTTTTTATGTATTGCATACATTTTAATGCTTTTTTCATTACACGTATTTATTCTCGCATATTTCGGCGATATAAATAAACTATAACATGATGATGACATGATTTACGTTTGGTTTGTCAAGGGTATAACAGCACATGTATTGTAGATTGTAGTTATATTGCATTTTATATATTCTTAAATTTTGTTTTTCCCTGTCCCGCTGGGCGACTTAAAATGAACTTAATTAAATTAGAAATAAAACAAAGCTCTGTTTCAAAACAGCTAAGACCCAAATCCGCCAGCAAGATTTTCGACAAAGCCACAGCAATAATAATGTGCAGTATATAAATACCCGTTTTTTTCTTATCAACCCGATCGTGCGGCGGCTGCCGACTGTCAGTCATAGGCGAATATATAATACATATAAAAGCATTATCTGTTAAAATATGCTCATCTGTATCGGGCCACTTTATGTTTGATTGCCACTTATCCTGACATTTTCTCAATATTAATTACCGATCCGAAAAAAGAATCATCATCATCATCATCAGCCTATATACGTCCCACTGCTGGGCACAGGCCTCCTCTCATAGATGAGAGGGATTGGGCAGTAGTTCCCACGCTGGCCCAGAGCGGGTAAAAAGAATACTGCGACCTAATTTCCTAAATATTAATATTGTTACTATCTAATACTTTAATAAAATCATGTTCCAATATTCACTTTATTAGTATTTAGAATAAGAATAAGAATAAAAGAAATTACATAAATATAGATTGCGTTACCTTAAGTAGTGCAAGTGAGGGTGTGTTTCTGCCAACATGTTTTCTGCCAACAAACTGTCATACAGTTTGGCAGAGTAGGATTTTTTCTTGTAATAAAAAAAATCGCGTAATCCTACAACACTCCCACCATTTTCAGAGCATCTTCGAGGTACTCCTAGACCCGGAGCAGTCGCAGACGGCCCTCATCGACCGCTTCCAGGAATATACGGAGTACCGCGACGTCCAACAACACGGGCTGAAGCTGTTAACCGTTTTGGCGCACAAGTGAGTGATATGCGTTCTACTATAATATACCAAATTTTTTGCGAGTCACATTCGCGCCCATGCGCGTATAGACTCCGGACCTTAAATATTAAAGGTAAATTTTGCCAGGATGTCGCCGTTGACGGACACGTCTGGGAGGACATCATCATCACTATAATTATATTTGCGTCTAAAGGCTTGGTTAAGGTCAGAGCGTGCGCTCGCGCTGCGCGACGGAACGTACGGCAACAGGTTAGCGACGCCACACAGGCTGCGTGACAAAAGCGGGACTACAGCATACATTCCTGCATTGCGCGGCGTCCCGCTGGCGTCACGCACGCGCCGTGACCAAAGCCATGTTCCGAATCACGCCAACAACGCTCACAGCGTTTACAGTGCTGACGGCCGGTCCGAATCAGTAAGCGCGCTCAAGGCCGCGTGAGTGGTGTTTTGATTCGGGCCGGGCATGTTGTGTTTACTGTCATGTTCATATATCAAAATTCAAACGTCAACTTGACGTTTGGTTTAAGGTGCTGACGCCTGAGGCCGTGTTCCGAATCACGCTTACAACGCTGCGTTTACAATGCTCACACTCCCAGGCGTCAGCACCTTAAACCAAACGTCAAGTTGACGTTTGATATATGAACATGACAGTAAACACAACATGCCCGGTCCGAATCAAAACACCACTCATGCGGCCTTGAGCGCGCTTACTGATTCGGACCGGCCGTCAGCACTGTAAACGCTGTGATCGTGGTTGGCGTGATTCGGAACACGGCTTGGGAGTGTGAGCATCGTAAACGCCAATATGGCGCCGTCCATAACGTCACGACATCTCATGTAAACGCTATGAGCGTGATTCGGTCCGATCGTAAACGCGTTTATAACGCTGTAAGCGTGATTCGGAACATGCCTCAAGGCAAGGCTTGCAAGCCAAGGTCAAAGTCCTTTGACTCTAGAGATGTGCTCCAATCATATTCATTGGTGCACATAGTATAGCACTGGTAGAAACTGGTTCAACTAAGCTATGTTATTTATATGGAAGGATGCAGCCGTGCTCCAGAGCACGCGATGGCTCACTGGCTTAAAGAGAGTCTTGGCCTCTGACACGATTTGTTATTTTTACGCTTTTTATTTTTTTGTTCTTTTAATTTAAATTTATTCATTTAATTATAATTACTTGTATATACTATACTATGTATATGTTTAATCATTTCTTTCATTGGTTTCTCTTCTTTGTTTATTTTAATTTTTAATTTTAATGTGTGTTACCTGCTGGGAAGTCACCTGATGGTTCTGTCGGTAGATCAGCGCTGGCAATCGCGCCAGCACTACGCTGAGACGGAACCATTTCGTGCAGTACCACTTGTTTACTGTTTTTACTTGTTTTTCTTTTTATTGTGTTGTATTGTCACGAATAAATAATTGATTCTTGATTTGTCGCCACTTAGCCGAATGACGCGGAATTAAGACTTATTTATTTCAGGCAACAAGGGCCCATAGATAAATACCTTATAATTATAACTATCATACATACTTATCTTATATCTTTAAACGAGCAATTCTTGTATATTTATTTATTTATTTATTTCGGGGATCGCGGAAACGGCTCTAACGATTCTGATGAAATTTGGTATGTGGGGGTTTTCGGGGACCGGGAAAACGCCAAGCAAGGCTCGGCCGCCCAGATATTATATACTTAAAACTAAAAACACTATTTAGGCGACAAAAAGGTGTGACTCCGTTGCGTCGTCAAAGTCGGTGTAGGGATCGGTAGGTTGCCCCGGAACCGCCGAAACACGACACCCTTCGGCCAAAACTCGGCACACGCGATGAATGATATATACACCTGTACGAGAGTGTTATCGATGGTCGCGAGTGCTCGAGCTGCGCATCTCCATCGCACGCGCCGAGGCCAGGCCCCTATTTCACCAACTTGCCAATAGAGAATTAGTAGACTCAAAAAAAAATTACTTCACCTCGTAAGTCCCAGACAGATTTTTGTGATTTTGAATTTTGAACCTTCATTAATTTTGTTATAGTTTGAAATTCGATTTGAATTTGTACATTAGAGTGTACATTGGGCCGGGCCTTACGAGGTTAAAAAGAAGACATAAATAAAACTATGCCAAATAGTGAAAATCCTATTCAAATATCTCAAAAAATAACGAAGCTACAACGGTTAGAATGTTCGTAGTTAGAGGGAGAAAGTGCTACTCAACAGTGACGTCACTGTTGAGTAGCGCCATAGCAAACGACGATCGTTCAATACAAAAGTGCGTTTTGCGGAAAAGCGACAGAAAATACCCACTCTTAAAACTTTGAAGACTTATACGTAATTATTTATTTTTTTGAATTACTTTTTTCGCCATTTGATTGAGAATTTGAGCCTTTATATAGAAATTTTGGATTTATTGATTTTTTTTTAATAGTGTCATCATCCCTATTGTCGCGTGATGTACATTGCTGGGTCGTATTAGAGAGGCCCGCCAGTGCAGCCTTTGTTAGACAACCCAGAAATGTACGTCGAATTGTCATTGTCAGGTGAATTTGTCGAATTGGTGAAATAGGGGCCTAGCCTTTAATCCCCGTGTTGTGTTTAGGTCGCCGAGCGAGGTATACGTGCAGAATTATCTGGCGCTGTTCGACGCGTTGACGAAACCCGGGCTGAATAAGACGCCTCGGTCGGCGTCCGAGCGGCACGAGGATGACAAGTACCTTGTCGAGAAGGATGGTGAGTGAGCAATCCTTTCTTACAGGCGAATTACACCACTCGTTGACGGACCTACGAGGGGCGTTCAATAAATTCTCGGTATTGATATCTTTTAAACCTTTTTAGTAAACTTTTTAATACTGGCCGGTAAGTGTCATTCATTAACAAAAAAAAAAGGTAAAATTCAAACGGCGATGTTCTTTTGTTTTTCTGCAACTGCCGAACAAACGTGATCACAATGAGCGATTTTTCAATGTTAATTAAATTGGAGCACCGAGCGGTAATAGAATTCTTGACCAAACAAGGAAAAAATCAAAAAGCTATAAAAGAAGAAATGGATTATGTTTACCGAGAGTCTGCTCCTTCTTTATCAACAATTCAAAAGTGGTCAAGTGAATTTAAGTGTGGGAGAGAGAGTATCGAAGATGACCCCAGACCTGGTCGGCCCGTCGAAGCTTCTTCACAAGAAAATAAAAAAAAGTGGAGACAATTATATTGGAAGATGCTCGAGTGAAGGTGACAGCAATAGCTCAAATAACCAAGCTTTCTATTGGTACTATACACAATATAATCCATAACAATCTTAATATGTCAAAAGTCAGTGCGAGATGGGTACCGCGAATGCTGACGCCGCTTCAGAAAAATACGCGCGTTGCTTGTTGTTCCGATTTTATTGAGCTGTGTGGTGAAAATCCTGATGAGATACTGCAAAAGATTGTTACCGGAGATGAAACCTGGGTTCATCATTATGACCCTGAGAGCAAACAAGAGTCCATGCAGTGGCACATTAAAGGAACTCCTCACCCTAAGAAGTTCAAGGTCATGCCTTCAGCTGGAAAGGTAATGGCCACAATATTCTGGGATTGTGATGGAATATTGCTGGTCGATTATAAAGAAAAGGCTGTAAATACCACAGGAGGGTACTACGCTAATATTCTACGCCAATTAAGAGAAGCAATCAAAGAGAAGAGAAGGGGAAAATTAGCCAAGGGAGTTCTGCTTCTGCACGACAACGCCCCTGTGCATAAGGCTCATATCGCCAAGGCTGCTGTTCGGGAATCTGGGTTCGAAACTATTACATACCCACCGTATAGTCCAGACTTAGCCCTGAGTGACTTCTTTTTGTTTCCCAACCTCAAAAAGGACCTACGAGGAAATCGATTTTCTGACGATGAAGCTTTGAAGACAGCAGTGGAGGAGCATTTTGACACTAAAGATAAAAAATATTTTTATGAGGGGTTAAAAAAACTAATTGACCGATCTTATAAGTGCATAAACATAGGGGGGGGGAGTATATTGAAAAATAAAATAAAAAAACCTATCGTATTCTTTTGTTTTCATTCTCATACCGAGAATTTATTGAACGCCCCTCGTACATAAAAAGAGGACAATCCATACTAATAACACACCGTCTTTGTGGTCTTCGAGGTCAGTAACGTTCTATAATATACGTGGTCTTCGAGGTCAGTAACGTTCTATAATGTACGTGGTCTTCAAGGTCAATAACGTTCTATATTGTACGTGGTCTTCAATGTCAGTAACGTTCTATAATGTACGTGGTTTTCAAGGTCAGTAACGTTCTATAATATACATGATCTTCGTTGTCAGTAACGTTCTATAATATACATGGTCTTCAAGGTCAGTAACGTTCTATAATATACATGATCTTCGTTGTCAGTAACGTTCTATAATATACATGGTCTTCAAGGTCAGTAACGTTCTATAATATACATGGTCTTCAAGGTCAGTAACGTTCTATAATATACATGGTCTTCAAGGTAATATACATGGTCTTCAAGGTAATGTCTTATAATATACATTAATGATTGATGATGATATGCAAATTCAGTGATCGTCCTGGGGGCCGATTTTTGAGTGTCGAACGCTCGACTTTTCACTCGACATCTGTCAAAACATCATAGTTATTTGACAGATCTCGAGTGTAAATTCGAGCGTTCGACACTCAAAAATTGGCCCCCAGCTATTTGAGTATTTAACATTTTAAAGTGACATGCCACTAGCTCTCTTATGAAATAGTGTCGAAACAGATAAAATAGGGTCGATAAAGATAAGTTTAGATAAGATGTAACTGATATTTTAGAAGCTATAACAAGAAAACTGTAAATTGACATACAGTTTATTTGACGAAAGTATAGTACTAAATAGGGCCGATTTTTACAAGCTTTATATAGTTATATAGACTTCCCATGTTTGTTAGTGTGGGACAAATCTTGCAACTGAATTTAAGACCAGTTCTCCTCAACCGATTGAGCTGAAATTTGGCATACTTATGTAAGTACGATGACAATGCAGTGTTATGATACCATCGAGCTGATCTGATGATGGAGACAGAAGGTGGCCATAGCAACTCCTATACTACACAAGTTAAACCCGTCGTGTTTGGGCTCATTGGAGCCGTCTCCAAGAGTAGTTGTCTGTGAAAAAAAGTACAGTCAGCAATAAAAGCTTGTACCAAAAATTAAATTTTTGACAGATTTTTTTTTATTCAATCCTGAGATAAATGTATCTGCCAGATAAATGTTAGCTCTATCTTTTTCTTACGGTCGTATAATATTATCTGGGGATTGGAAAATCGGCCCTAAGACTACTAAGGGTAACCATTCCAAACATCAGTTCGGAGTAATATGTTGGCCCGCAGGTTCGCTAGATGCTCTGCTGAAGTGAAAGTCACTCTATTCAAAGCGTATTGCCAATCATTTTACTCTAGCGCCCTGTGGTTTCGATATACGAAACGAGCTTATAGCGCCCTTCGAATTCAATACAATAACGCCTTCAAAATGCTGTTGAGACTACCAAGATGGTGTAGTGCCTCTGGAATGTTCGCGGACGCTCACACGGATGGGTTTCACGCGATCATGAGAAAAAGGATTGCATCGTTGATGGACCGTGTCAGAAACAGTCAAAACAGCATTTTGAAGGTGTTAGCAGATAGGTACAATTGTCCCATTCTTTGTCACTGGGTTTCACAGATCAGGACTCTTGTTAAATATATCAAATAGCCCTGATTTGTGTCACATCGAGTTATGTTTCAGTTGTTCCTTTTAATTTTAAGTAATACTGAATTAATTTTATTTATTATGTAACCTCACTAACATAGATATAAGTATAATAATGTAACTAACCATTATATGGATTTATTCTGAAATAAATTATTTGAATTGAATTGAATTAACCAATTACCCGTTTGGTGGAAAGTCCCTCGTTCTGTTCCACCATGTCACTTGTATAATTTTTCGAAACACTGTTCAATTCGAATACGGTGTAGGTATAGGAAGAAATAAAAGAAGAAAACACATTTATTCAAGTGATTGACGTGTGGTTTGTTAACCAGAAACAGTGACCAGTGATTGACGTCAGAAAAACAGCTGATTGCTCTGATAAGAGCAGTTTTGGTTTGTCCCGCTAAAACGGTATTTCACTCATAGTCAAAAACTTTTTATTAAATGTCAAAAACGCCCTGTTAGTATGAAGTTTGTAAGGAAATACTGTCTTAGTGACGTCACTAAGACAGTATGAATTGGTATGTTCAAATCAGCGTCCTTTTTAAATCTTTATGCTTATAAAATCTTTCAATTAGCTAAAATAAATTAATAATTGATGTTTTCCGTGTATTTTCGTTAGATCTTTTATTAGTCAAGTAAAATAGTACATTACTTACCAAGGGTGATAAAACAAAGAATGTCTCAGATCGCAGGTATTTTACGCCCGAGCCGAAGGCAAGGGCGATAAATATGCGATCTGAGGCTTTCTTTATTATCGCTCGTGGTAAGTACAAAATTTTATGTCACCCTCTGGCCAGGAAGTCGGATTTCCCGCGCGCGGAACGTGCGGTAATTGCCGCTTTATGGCCAGGTGTGACATAAAATAATTTATTTTTACCTTTGTTTAATACCCTATTATCAACAGGTGCCGTGTCTGCATTATTCGATCCGGAACTATGCAAGAAGTACATCAATCGCTGCTGGGGTATGTGCATGCAGTGGCCGCTACGCGCCACCGAACGGAACCACCGTCGCGCCCTCGTAGTGCTCGTGGACCGCATTATGCCGTATCTGACCAAGCCTGCGCTTTCCACTGACCTGCTGTGCGACAGCTTGGACTCTGGTGAGTACAACAACCGACCCACTAACGTCATATATGCGCCGGCAGCTGTAATCCTGTAGAAACTTGTCAAACTTTCCGTACAATCAGATTTATTATTTATAGTATAGCAATTATTTAGAACGAACATCGCTTACGATTGATACTGATGGTTCGATGTAGTGAAATCTCACTCATTAATGTAGCATAATTATCAGTTTTATTGTAGCTGAGTATTTTTTGACACAACCCTAAACCCTACCCTATACCACGGAGGTGACACGGGAAGGAATGTAAGCGATGTGGGTAAGTATGTGTGCGTGCGCTGTCGGTACACGCGTCAATTGTTTGCGCGAGTGCGTAGCGCGTGGCGCGGACGAATCGCGAGCCGCGACGGTAACCCGATCGTAACCCGGCTTGTCATCCTGCGCCTGTCAGGGACGAGGTAACTGACCTCGGTGCGGGGGGGTTTGTGTCCGTTCTGTATGTAATACTATTCTGTGCCTATACACTAAAAATCTTCGACAGTAGCGCCCTTTCCTATAAACAAATGCTCATCAAACCTACTTACACTACTTACTACTCGTACTTTAATTACAATGCCGTTCAAATTTGTTCGTCTTAGTGCCAGTTGCACCAACGTACGAACACAGACCGGCCATCGTCAAATATGGCGCCGGCAGCTGTCATCCCATAGTAACTTGTCAAACTTTCCATACAATCAGATTTGACGAACACCGCTTACGATTACAGACGGTTTGGTGCAACCCAGCCTTAATCTGTCACTCGCATATTTGTTTTAGTCTGAAAGTGTCTTTTGTCCCGGTTGAGTTGACCCTACCTAATTTTACCAACACGAATAAATGTTATTTCATATTTTCCTTCCTATGGCAGTTATATAAGATGTTTCCATCCGCCAGGCTCCTCAATCAGCATGATAGCGCTTCGCGGCATGCTCGAGCTCGTCACGAAACACAGGATCGACTTCCCGGACATATACGACCGTCTCTACGGCATGTTCGAGCCGGAGATGTTCGCGACTCGCTCCAAGAAGCGCCTGATACATCTCGCCGACGTATTCCTTAGCTCCACGTGAGTATAGTCTGCCGAGTGTTCAGTTTTGTACCTTGCTACATAAACAATAGAGTCTAAAATTAGAAATGAGCGCTCTGCGTTGTTCGAGCTCGTCACGAAGCACAGGATCGACTTCCCGGACATATACGACCGTCTCTACGGCATGTTCGAGCCGGAGATGTTCGCGACTCGTTCCAAGAAGCGCCTGATACATCTCGCCGACGTGTTCCTCAGCTCCACGTGAGTTTAGTCAGCTGAGTGTTTAGTTTTGTACCTTACTACATAGTACATAAACTGCTCGGGTATTGATAAAGACCTAAGCATTCGTTTCGGCGTATTTCGAATATGTAAACACCCGGATGATAGCTAAACTAACTCGAGACCTAAGAGTATAATAATATATGTCAGGTACTCGAGACTCATCTCATTATGCACAATGTTAGTACAAGTTCACGCGCAATATTCTGCATGAAATATCAAGTTACAAATAAATAATATAAACTTCCACCAGATGTGCAGTATAAATTACCTATAAAATTGTTACAGGCGTCTTTCCGAGACTATGGTAGCGGCATTCGCCAAACGCCTCGCCCGACTGGCCCTTATAGCTTCTCCGGAAGATGCCAACGACCTCCTACAGCTAGTAGCCAACGTCATCCAACGGCATCCCGGCCTGAAGAAGATGTTACGTAACGACCAGCCGGCCATAAGTAAGTTAAACTGTTTATCAAGAGCGTATAGTTAACACCGCTAGGTGTCCGTCCTATATTACGCATAGTGTAGTTGTCACCGTTAGGTTAGGCTAGACTGTTCATAACAGCCTCTCCGGAAGACCAACGACCTCCTACAGTTAGTAGCCAACGTCATCCAACGGCATCCCGGCCTGAAGAAGATGCTACGTAATGACGAGCCGGCCATAAGTAAGTTAAACTGATTATCAAGAGCGTATTGTTAACACCGCTAGGTGTCCGTCCTATATTACGCATAGTGTAGTTGTCACCGTTAGGTTAGGCTAGACTGTTCATAATAGTACTTCAGAAGACCAACGATTTCGTACTGCTAGTGGCCAACGTCATACAACGGCATCCCGGCCTGAAGAAGATGCTACGTAACGATCAGCCGGCCATAAGTAAGTTTAAGAAATTGTATACTAGGCGCGTAGTTCACACCGCTAAGTGTTCGTTTTATATTACGTATATAGTTTAGTTATCACCGTTAGGTTAGGCTAGACTGGTCATCAGAGCCTCTCTGGAGGAAATCAACGATCTAATACAGCTAGTTGCTAACGTCTTTTTTTTAATAGCCTATTTAGTGTCCCACTGCCAACGTCATAACATAAAACAAAAAAAAAAAAAATGAGTCTACTGCGGTCTACGTATACATACATCTGACTGTAAACATACATGTGCATGTAGCCATAGCAATTATCTACTTTCGCTAGTATAGTACAGTCAGCGTCATATAGTATGTGGCAGCCAAAGCGGCCAAGTAGTTTGGTACTCCATATATTTTGTATGGTGTTATGTAATCTTTTTGGCCACTTTGGCTGCTTCAGAATATATGACATCGATTTTCCCTTTCAAGTCTCGCAATTAGCGGTAGGAAATGGTGAGTAGCTTCACTTGTAACTACGCAGCATTTTTTATTCATATCATAGCTATATCAATCTCTCGTATAATGACAGTGTATGATTAATACCAATAAATGAGTATGAGTATGAGTCATCATCATCATCATCATCAGCCCACTTTCGTCCACTGCTGGACATAGGCCTCTCCCATGGCATGCCACTGAACTCGGTCTTGAGTTTTTTGTTTCGAACCGCTGCCAGCCACTTTGCGTATGTCATCGATCGCTCCACCCGGCTGGAGGGCGTCCTACACTACGTTTACCAAGCCGCGGTCTCCACTCCAGAACACGCCTACCCCAACGGTTGTCGGTTCTGCGACAGATGTGACCGCCCACTGCCACTTTAGCTTACTAATCCTTTGGGCTATGTCGATGACTTTGGTTCTCTGTCGGATTACATCGTTTCGGATCCGATCCCTCAAAGAGACACCGAGCATAGCCCTCTCAATAGCTCGCTGAGCGACTTTAAATTGGTGAACCAATCGCACTGACAGTGTCCACGTCTCGGCTCCGTATGTCATGACCGGTAGGACACACTCATTGAAAACTTTCGTTTTCCACTGTTCATAATCGTTACATTTAAAAAACAATGGTGAATATAAATTAAGATTTTAACCTCCTAAGTCCACATGCTAAAAACTTAAATAAATAAATAAAAAATAAATATTTGTGTACAATCTTACACAAATCAACCTAGTCCCAAACTAAGCAAAGCTTGTACTATGGGTACTAACCGACGATATACATACTTGCAATGTTATTTGAATCCAGCTGTTCTGATAATAGGATTTAAATTTATTTTTTTCTAAAATTAAACATGAAAAACAAAAGCCACTCTCTTTTGGATTTACATTTTATTGAACCATTCTTTTTTTTTCTTTAGCAACAACTCTGGAGGTTATATATTTTTTTAATTTCTTTCAGTGCCAAAGGATCCGTACGTGATGGAAGAGTCTTGCACAAACGCCTCACGCGCCATACAATCCTCGCTGTGGGAGGTCTCCGCTCTACAGTAAGTTTTTGTCTCGCTTCTACCAACCAAAAGAAAACCCAAACAATACATAACAATAAAATGTGTTGTCAAGAGAGGTAGAGCAAAATGTCATTTTGCTCGAAATTTTAAACACCTCGCCCGCGCAGCAACCATTGCTGCTGACTGTACTAGGGAAGTACCTCCGCCTTGCAGAAGACCACAGCCATAATAACATTATTTATGTCACACCTGGCCATAAAGTGGCAAATTGGCAATTATCGCACGCTCCGCGCGCGGTTAATGCCACTTCCTGGCCAGGGGGTGACATAAAATTTTGTACTTAACACGGGCGGTAATAAAGAAAGCCTCAGATCGCATATTTATCGCCCTTGCCTTCGGCTCGGGCGTCAAATACCTGCGATCTGAGACATTCTTTGTTTTACCGCCCTTGTTAAGTAATGTACTATCGAACCAACTGAATCGTGACCCACCGTGGAACCTTGTCACACAAACTGTCATAGTGACATCATACTGCCTGACAAGGAAAATGGTTATGACACTTTCTGTGACAAGGTTCCACGGTGGGTCACGATTCAGTTGGTTCGATAGTACAAGTATTTAGTGTTGTGTTCCTGGAGGTGAGCAAGGTTGCCAGAGCTCCCGAGGATGCACTGTGTTGACCTTAATTTATCCCTTCCGCTGTCAACGTCAGATTTTCTAAAGGGTCGGCAACGCGCACGTGACACCTTCCAAGTTGCGAGCGTCTATAGACTGCGGTGTCCGCTTACCACCGGGTGGACGCCTGCTTGCTACCTTGTTGCATATTTAAAAAAAAACAAATGTGGATGGTAATCACCGGGCTCGGTACATGATGGATTAAGAAGTCATATCATATATACAGAACGTCCCAAGACTATGGGACATCAAGGGAAAGTACCTTGAATATTGTTGATGGAAGATTTTACTAAAAGAAGACATTATTTTAATTTAAAAAACAATTTAAACTGCATTCATAGATTTTTAAATAATTACATGGTTGAACCGGGAATCGAACCCGCTACACAAGAAAAGTAAAATTGTGTTGTTAAAATTGATGGTCTTCCCTTTATTTCTGACACTATTGTATGTTATTTAGCAAAAAATAATCCTTATGTTATGTTATGATGAAGCGTTTCGATCGGTATGATAAAGCTACAGAGTATTTTTTTTCTCGTGTAGCGGGTTCGATTCCCGGTTCAATCATACATAATTATTTAAAAATCTATGAATGCAATATAAATTGTTTTTTAAATGTCTTCTTTCAGCAAAATATCCTATCTAGGATATTTAAGGTACTATCCCTTGATGTCCCATAGTCCTGACATCCTACATAGCCCGGTTATCCTTAAGAGGGTACGAACATTTCGCTCCAACTCATCCTAGCCGCGATCTCCCTGCGAGCGGCCATGTTTAGCTACACACTAAAACGATTACTGTGTGCGTGCGGTTCGAGTGCTGCCGGTTGAACTGACATGTCTTGATCATTTTTATAGAGTTAGAGTGAGGTAGGAAAAAATGTGGTGAGTTTTAAATGTTTTTATTTTATTAACATTACGTATAGACGTGTGCGCCGCGCCGGCGCGCCGCCGCCGCCGGCCTTTTTGCCACGCCGCCGCCGCCGACAAAATGATCGGCGTAAAATCGGCGTAACCTTGACTGAATGCCATAGTCTTTTTATTATATAAAAGAGTATAATTAACATTTTTGATTAACTTGTTTATTGCTTTGTTATTGTTTTAATGTATATACAGTGGTACACTTGTTATATTAAATTTGTTGTGTGACAATAAATATTTTTCTTAGTTTATATATACTATCAGAGCAGTCTGAACTACATTGAGCGCCTGAGTATGGAAATCCGAATGAGAAAATCGTATTGGTAGGCATCTATATAGCCAAATAAAAATAGCAAAAATATACTCTTATAGCTTCGTCATATCCGTCTGTCTGTACGTATGTCCTGTAATGTCACAATCCTTTTCATTTTGAAAAACTTTTATTCAGAAACGATTAAGAATTTTTCAAAGACATTTTTTTACTTTGGGAATAATCGATTCATAAATCTAATATAATGTCCCCCTCCCCCACCTCTAGTAGTTGTCTCATTCGGAAAATTCCTGACAACGATATGGCGTGCCTGTGAGCGTGTGTTTCGTGCTGGGACAACAGAACTGGTGGGTATGGCATAAGACGATGGCAAGCATCCTGATGGAGTCACGTTGGAGCCGTGGAAACTAGGGAGGGCTCTGGTGTGAAACACCGCATGTGCGCAATCCCACTTCCACGCAACTCGCTCCCAGGCCAGTGCTGGAGCTGACGAAGCTCTCAAGCACCGCAAACACTCGTCTTTATTGTGTAACTCTACGAGTTTGCAATGCTTGCAGTGGACTCTGGACCCTGGCCGGCTGACATGAAGACATTCATGGGAGCTTTGTTGTGGCGACTGGTCGATACCTCGGGGGACCTGACACTTTCCTTTCACAGAGAATTTCTCTGGCAATACAGAGGGGTAACGCGGCTAGCGTTATGGGGACCATGCCCCGGGCGGAGATTTTAGACTGGATATTTTTGTTAGCTATATCTGTCTCTCTTGAGTCGGTCCCTCATTCCTGAGGATCGTGATCACTTCTACATTTCGCCGCCCTGAGGACTTATCTCCAATGTCTCCATCGGTCTCGATCCAACGTAGCCCTCATCGCTTGGTGAAATTTGCTTGAGGGTGTGGCTTCCTTAACCTGATCTATCCATGTAGTTGATGAAATAAATCATAAGAGTACGCGATTAAGTCCCGTTTTCCAATAATAATGTGTAGTTGATGAGCGTCCCCTAGCCCTCTTGCCTTCCATTCCACCAACCACGACCAGTTTCTCCAGACTATCAGCAGTCAGCACCACTGCGCATTACTTGTCCAAAGTATGACAGCAGCCACTGCCGACAAACAGTGGATAACCGTGTCTTGATACCGAGCTGGGTCATTGGTCCGTTTGGCTGTCCAGGGTATCCTGAGCATTCGCCTCCAGTACCGCATATTGAATGCGTCTATTCTTTGTCGCTCCCTGACCAGTATTGTCAATGTTTCTACCGCATTTTTGTTATATAGGGATGTGGTTTACTTGTATGAATACAGATTTATTGCATTGATCTCGATTTAAAAAAAGAATACGAATTATTTCGCATTTTTATTTACGTGACCTTCACGCCGATTTCACGCCGAAAGTACGCCGCCGCCGCCGATTTTTTGGCAAACGCCGCCGCCGATCATTTTTAAATTGGCGCACACGTCTAATTACGTACCTACGCACTTATTAAGGTGGTTCGATTTTCACACAAAAAACGATCGACATTTATTATCTCATTACACATTATTAATACTTAAATATGTGTTAATCTATTTACTTCTGACTATTCATTTTCGCGAAATTAATAAAAAACCTGTGTTTCATACAGAAATTACGCAAAAAACAACGTTAATTTTTTATAAATTTTACGTTTGGGAGCGTGATAACTGTCATGTACATTGTGACGTTCGGCCTGGTACTTTAAATTACTTTCCACAGAAACTACTTGGCCTAAAAATCTGAAATTGCACATACATATAATTCGGTAACTAGTCCAAACAACGCAGTCATAAATTATCGGGCGCTCGTTAAGAATAAAAAAATATAAATGAATATGAATATGAGAGTAAATTTACACAAAAGATAACAACCAGTAAACATATGTTGGGAGACTATACAAACGATTTTTAGAGGTGCATGAACACGAATTAATCAACAAAATTGGAATAAGTTTGTCAGGAAAAAAGCCAAATTTGGAATGATAATTACGTGGAGTCCATGTGTTACGGGGACTAGTTTTACTTTAAATTACTTTCCACAGAAACTACTTGGCCTAAAAATCTGAAATTGCACACACATATAATTCGATAACTAGTTCAAACAACGCAATCATAAATTATCGGGCGCTCGTTAAGAATAAAAAAATATAAATGCATATGAATATGAATATGAGAGAAAATTTACACAAAAGATAACCAGTAAACATATGTTGGGAGACTATACAAACTATTTTTAGAGGTGCATGAACATGAAATAATCAACAAAACTGGAATAAGTTTGTCAGGAAAAAAGTCAAATTTAGAATGATAATTACGTGGAGTCCACGTGTTTCGGGGACTAGTTTTACTTTAAATTACTTTCCACAGAAACTACTTGGCCTAAAAATCTGAAATTGCACACACATATAATTCGATAACTAGTTCAAACAACGCAATCATAAATTATCGGGCGCTCGTTAAGAATAAAAAAATATAAATGCATATGAATATGAATATGAGAGAAAATTTACACAAAAGATAACCAGTAAACATATGTTGGGAGACTATACAAACTATTTTTAGAGGTGCATGAACATGAAATAATCAACAAAATTGGAATAAGTTTGTCAGGAAAAAAAGTCAAATTTGGAATGATAATTACGTGGAGTCCACGTGTTTCGGGGACTAGTTTTACTTTAAATTACTTTCCACAGAAACTACTTGGCCTAAAAATCTGAAATTGCACATACATATAATTCGATAACTAGTCCAAACAATGCAGTCATAAATTATCGGGCGCTCGTTAAGAATAAAAAAATATAAATGAATATGAATATGAGAGTAAATTCACACAAAAGATAACAACCAGTAAACATATGTTGGGAGACTATACAAACTATTTTTAGAGGTGCATGAACACGAATTAATCAACAAAATTGGAATAAGTTTGTCAGGAAAAAAGTCAAATTTGGAATGATAATTACGTGGAGTCCACGTGTTTCGGGGACTAGTTTTACTTTAAATTACTTTCCACAGAAACTACTTGGCTTAAAATTTGAAATTGCACATACATATAATTCAATAACTAGTTCAAACAACGCAATCATAAATTATCGGGCGCTCGTTAAGAATAAAAAAATATTAGTTTGAATTTTACAATTAAAGGAAAGATCCGAAATGTTCACAGAACGTCAAGAACATAGAAGCACATATCCAGACATAGAAATATCACTAGCAGCAATAGGTAATAGGTAACATGGTGCCTTAAGGTATGATTCCGCTGCCGACTGCATACAACAACTGCACCTTCCGCCGCACTCCAAATTGAACTGTAATCATAAGACTAAAAGTCCCAATTATAGTGAGCGGCGTGTGCTGTTCCGACACTTCTCCGCTCATTTCAAATTGAGCTTTTTACGCATACTATTACGGTTCAATTTGGAGTGCGGCGGAACGTGCAGTTGCTGTATGCAGTCGGCAGCGGAATCATACCTTTACCTTTTAACTTGTGTGGCCGTAGTACTGTTGGATTTTTTCGTCCCAAACAATTTACGTTTATTGCCTATTTCTGTAAAAAATCATATTACTTTATTGCTTTGAGAAGAAATAAAATACCAAGTATCAAATTATTAATCTGTAGCGGACGCGCTACATCTACAGAATAGCAGTATCGGTGTGAGCTTGGTCACCGACCTTAACGCACCGAGGAGAGCGACACGTGCGTTCCTTGGGAAGGCCCGGCGCGTAATGAATCGAACAACGTTGTCGCGCGCTGTTATATTGTGAATTATAGTGGTTTTTAAAAATTCGTCTAAATTAAGTGGGTTATCCATAAGCGTTAAAAAAAATAAGAAATATCAAGCAAAACCTGTCGTTTTATAATAATAAGTTTTTTTTTCAAAATATTATAAAACATGTGATGAAAAAAATGTTTAAACAAACCGATTTAGACATTTTGTAGTATTTTTTTTAGATAGTAAAAACCAATATTTCAGAACTAGTGCGATCGCTATGTACTAAAAGACTATACATCCTATTGTAAAAGATAAACATCCAATCGTTTTTGACAATTTAAAATGGAAATATTGTACCTGAAAGATAGCTCTGACGCGTATTTTTGCAAAACACTCCGACGAAAACCTGACTGTTTTAAATAATCGTACATAGAAATAAAAGTTTAGCAACGCTATGGTCTAGAATAAGAGTTTATCTATACAAAACAGAAGTTTACTTTAACAATGTAGTCACTTGAACAAAGATATGACGTTAGAAAAAACCGTATATTTTCTAAAATACCAACTTTTTGTTCGTACAGTCTTAAGACTACTTAAAGGGCCAAAATTTGCTGAACACGAACCTCCCTATCCATAAAATTTAACAGCTGCTCTGTCTCCTAAGCACATACGACAAAGTAACAGATATACAAACGAATATAGAGGCTGTTTAGCTATAGTTTAGATGGACGTTTATGAATAAGGGAGGCATTGTTTAAGGCGATATATTGATTGAAAGAGACGCGCGTATGTTTTTCGTTCACGACAAAACGGGATGCAACACTCTCCGGGAATGGCTTTTTTAGACAAATCTCGATAAATATCTGACTGTGTGCAGATTTATTAAATCTCCTCTTGTCAGTACCTAGATGAGGTAAAATACCATCATATTAACTTAATCGTGTCTTTTAATAATGCGTTGTTTTAGTAGGCTGAGTAAAAAAAGGAAATCATAGACTCAACTTTGGATTTCTTTTCTATCGAGAAAATTTGAACCAATCATGTTTCGGCTATTGTCAGTACCACAATCATATAGTCAAGAATTATATATCTCAAAATTAGCCCCTATTGTTTCCTCGTCTGGGCAGAACAGCGTTTCAAAGTTTCTAAATTTCTCAGTGTAGCGCCTTAACACTTTACTTTTGTGCTGTTGTACAGGCAACACTTCACCCCCGAGGTGAGCGCGACCGCGATGAAAGTGCTGGCTTCCGCCGACCAGGGGGCGCGACCGGCTGACTTAACCCCGGCCTACCCTGATCAGGAGGTAAGCATTACAGTACATAATCCGCGTCACTAAAGTGGAACCAATGTGGGGTCACTCGTGCGCAAGCACAGAATAAGTAATAGTACTACGTACAGAAGCCTCACTGTTAACAGATCCCCGCGAGTAGGGTTGCCAACTTATGTGCTCCGATTTGCGGGACATTTGTTGTACAATTGCGGGACTTGGCTAAAAAATGCGGGACTCGCGCACTTGTATCAATATTGTTAATGTATAATTGTGATGTAGGATACATTATTTATTCCCGCGAGATATACGTTCTTAGGGAATGATTTCCGAGCTAAAATTATCCTATTACGAGTACGGTCCTCCGGGAGCGGGATACAAATTACTTATTTTCATTTATCGAAGTTGTGCATTCTTTCCTGAAATGAAACAAAATGTTCGCTCCAGTTCTTATAAGTCTGCCGAGGCTTGAAAGCGGGACAATTGGCGTCCCGCACGCATCCTTTGCGGGACGCATCGTCTAGGGTGCTGGAAACGGGACGGTTGGCAACCCTACCCGCGAGGCAAGCCAAACGTGCCTACGCGTGGCCATCTCCTATCGCACGCGCATCACTCGCTACATCACTTTCTATCGCATTGAAAGTCACCCGACGGGGGACCTTTGAGCGGCGCGATGACGTCACGCGAGTGAGTCGCCCCTGGCGCAAGCTCAAACGGTAACAGATTTAGAACACTTAAGCCAGGGACACACTAGCTAGGGTAAAAATGTCCCACGACATGTGTCAGCGACATCTGAAGCGAAGCCGGCCGATTTCGCCTGACATATATGGCGACATCGCGCGACTTATGTCCGTGGCGACGTCAGGCGAAGTCGTGCGACTTCGCGAAACTTCGAACATTAGCCTTATTAATTAATTAATTAAATACACTGTCTTAAGGGGAGGTATCCCCAACGCAAATGTCCCGCTCTAACACGCGTGAGTTTACAATTAACCATCCCGCTCTCTACGCAAGCTCTGCGCGCAGTTTTGTAAATATTTAGCTATAGTGATTAAGCCAATCATTTTATCAAAGCAAACCCTGCGAATTTGTCTATAACTATTTACGATCCTTAATTGAGTACAAAAATTAAATGTTAAATATCAGTAATGTAGCCGTAGTATTGAAAATACATTCCAAAAAGAGGTAACTTCGCGATTTTTTTCTATCGAGTGAAATTGATCAGGTCATGTAACTGACTGCGATTTTGACTAGACAAGATCCTTATGTAATACATATATTTTTTTTAGATTTTAAGACACTATATTCTATGTCTCAGATACACGGCCTTAACTAACACTAACATAAGTTAAAACTTACTAACACTATAATCCAAGTTGGTCGAGAAATAAACTATTTATTATTATTTCATTTATTATGCAACAATTCAATATGAATTGACGGCATGTTTTCAAAAACAACATAATTGACTAGACTGGTCGACATCTGCTGTCGTCTAAATTGTTATTGACAGAATGTCAACCAGTCTAAGCAGTTTGTAAACATCTCATCAATTACTCAATGTTCAGTGATTGTGGATGTTATTATTCAAAAAATATTTATAATATTCTTTTATTTTCAACAGCAATTCGATATGGAGATCAAAAAGCGTTTCAAGAGCATCGAAATGAACTTCATCCGCACGTCGGCGTCGTACTATACTATGGACGACGAGCGCCTTAGCAACTACTGGGACATAACTTGCAATTAGGCGGTTGGGAAATGTCTAGGCGAATATATAGGCTTGGTCACACAGCGTTGCGCGACGTCCGCGCGACGCTCGCGCTGCGGCCGGAACGTATGCTCTATGCTAACAGGTTAGCGACGCCACACTGGCTGCGCGACGCGAGCGGGGCGGTTTCATATATAGTTTGGCGCGCAGCGCAGCGTGTGTGACCAAGCCTTTGTTGTTGGTGTATTCTTATTTTGTGCGAGTACTTTAGGTTAATTAGGCTAGGTAGCAGTGGCGGAGCGTCCATACAACTCGATTCCCACCGGCTTGCCTAATTTTTAGCCATTCCAATTCCTTTACTACAGCTCATGAAGGCAAATTATTTCCGGGTTCCCCAAAATATATTTTCGACGCGCCGCCACTGCTAGGTAGTTAATGTTAAGTTACAATATTGGTAGGTCAAGGGTTTTCTATTAGCCATCTTCACGTTATTTAATAAACAATAATATTATTTGTACTATATTAAATTATGAAAACGTGTCTATTTCAAATTAATTGTAACGGAAATATAATTAGACTAAGGTAAATGTATGTATGGTTCATCGAACCTGCCGTATCGCTTAATTTTTCCTAGTTTAAGCTATAAGTTGAGTTCTTACAGCTGATATTAAGTTGCATTTTTTTTACTGCAAGCTAGATATATTCCTGATTTCCTGTCCCTTCCACTCCGCAGCAAAGAATGTCATTTTGTGTCTCGGTTGGGATGAAACAATTGAAAGAATCGGTCGATAGCCGCTTTGTATGGGTCTCCTTACGAAAATCGCAAGAAATTAATACGTGCAACCAGGGACCTATTGCATAACAAATTACAACTAATATTACAAGCGGTAGTCTCCTTTCAATCCCTTTCATTCGAAAGAGACTTCCGCTTGTAATATTAGTTGTAATTTATTATGCAATAGGCCCCTGGTCTAAGCGTTCGTTGAACCGTACATTTATTTACCTTACTCTCTTCTCGGCAGTGGCCTCTGTGAAACTCTAGTAGGATTTGACTTGTAAAAGTGCCATTGCGGCTTACAGAATAAAGTTCATTTTATTTTATTTTTTATTTTTACTAGTTGTACACTTGATAAAATTTCTCCTATGTGTCTTCTTTATTAAATGTACTAAAATCCTATTTTTAGATTCTTTGGTGCTTTTGTAGACTCATGATTATGATAAGACGTTAGAGAAAATATCTATCGAAGAGAAGTTTCAGAAAAAAAAATTTAGGAAATATTCAAGATTTTGTGCCAAATTCTAAAAGTTTTCCTTTATAAGTGACACATCACTAAGACATAGTAAAGAGAAGTTCTAAATGTAATTCCTAGACGACATTTGCCGACCTGATTTTTACTATGCATAGATAATTCGTTGTTAACTTGTTACGGTTAAGGGAATATCCATAAGGCCTCAACAATATTAAACAATAGGGTTCCGTTTTGATCCTTCGGGCACGGAACCCTAAAAAAGAGCACTTTGGTACTGGAATTATTAAATTGGACATTTTCACTTTAAAGTGTACCCCCTACTTTTTTTCGGATCTCGGTGATTTTGGGTATTCTGACTCAGAATCGTCCTTGTGATTCAGAGAGGTAACGCCGCCAGCGTAAGGCGGACCATGCCGCAAGGAGACCTGGGGCCTGTACCACAATACTTTACAAGCGTACAATTCGACAAATTTGTGAACTTTTTCTATGGAAAATTGTACGATTGTGTCAAATTGTAGACTTGTAAAGTTTTGTGGTATAGGGGCCTGCTCGACGGGATGTTCTTTTGGTTAGTTTATTTTAGTTATTATTTTTCTATTGGTATTTATTTAGTTATTTGAATTGTCAGTAGTTTTATTTTTATATTCAATTTGTTCATTAACTCAAATTTGAAGGTTGGAAAGTTTATTGTTGAGGTCCCTTCCTCACTGAATGTAATAGCCTGTCTGTAATGTTTTTATTGTCATCATTTCCTCAGAGTCGTTTTCAAAAAAAATTGTACATAGTTAAGGGTTTAATGAAAACAAAATTACGACCGCGTCCTTTGTGTAACGAAAGTTAGCCATACAAAATATATGAGTCATCGTGACACAAAGGAATCATTAGTTAAGTTTTGCTTTAATTAAAGCCCTTAACTATGTACAAATTTTTTGAAACGACTCATCAATGTTCTTACTTTTATTATTAAAAAACGTGAAAAAATAAGACAATCATTTATTTCATTTCAAAGTGATTAAATAATAGTAATAATAACATATTTGGCACTTTTAAAGGTAACATAAAAATAACAATTTTGTTTACAATACAAATATAAACAAAGAGCGGATGGCATTTACTAAAATATAATACGAAGTTCAACGCAACTATTGCATAAAGCAGTCATTATAAAATAGTAGGAGCCAAGGTAGTAAATTGTACGATATAATTGTGTCTTTATTACTATACCAGTAAGGATGTATATCAATTGGCTGTTACCAATATGATGCTGCTCTAATATGAACTAAATACTGAATGGAATCCATTTTTGAAAGATTTTCTTAGGCTATAGGGCGGCTAGACTGCTAGAGGATAATAGTACATTACTTACCAAGGGCGATAAGACAAAGAATGTCTCAGATCGCAGGTATTTTACGCCCGAGCCGAAGGCAAGGGCGACAAATATGCGATCTGAGGCTTTCTTTATTATCGCCCGTGGTAAGTACAAAATTTTATGTCACCCCCTGGCCAGGAAGTGGGTTTTTTTGCGCGCGGAGCGTGCGATAATGGCCACTTTATGGCCAGGTGTGACATAAAATATATTAGTAAAGACGGCGGGGTCGCCATATTGCCGAATTTCAATGGAATTTATCATGGTGATTGAATGTGTCTGCACTGGTCCAGCGTCAGTCATACGAATTTACGGGCTATTCATTAATTACGTAAGGGTTCCGAAGAGAGAGGGGTAAAAATATATACATAAACATTCCAATCACTTGCTCTGTTTACGAAAACTGGTTAAAATCTTACGTAATCAATGAATGAAGACTTATCCGATTAGTGCTAATTTCCTTTCCCTTTAAAGTCCTTTAAGCTTTCAGACACAAATGAACCGTAGGATACAAGCACAAAGTACACTTCAGGATATAATTTTTTTCTGAAATAAACAGTATATTTTTTTTTAAGTTTTCTACTGTGGTCATACACTAAACTATGGTATGAATATGAATAAATGGTCATGAATAATTTCTGTAACTGTCACCTGAAAACATTACACTCCTTTTTTTGGGCAGTCGTGTAAAAATAATATTAACATACGCAGAGTGTATTGTATAATAGAGAAAATTGCGCTGTCTAAATAGACTGCGTTGTCATTTGTCAATCATAGGGCCATACAATATATGTCAGCGTCAAGGATTCGTCGCGAATGCACTCAACCTGAAGAAGAATTCGACATGCCGCCCGGACTACATATACAGAATATGCCATAATAACAACAGCAGTTTAGTTTACATAAAGTAAAACTGCCATTTTAACGGTTCGAAGTTTTATCAGAGATTACAACGCTATTATATAATATACTCTGTGCCATTAAATGAAGACGAGCCTCATAATAAATTTTATAATAACAGGTATCAATTTATTTGGTCTCTACACTACGTAGACTCCTGGGACAGTCAACATCAAAAGTAATTACGCATGTGAAAAGGGCAAAAGCCCTTATTCACTGACAATAAAACCTTTTGAGGTCCTCATTGTGTAGTTACTTTTGTTGCTGACTGTACTATATACACAATTAATAATAACAATGTCTATTCATATAAAAATATATCATGTCATGTTACAAGTAAAGGATCAGTCAAATCTAAACTATAATATGTAAATATTGTAAATAGTAAACCAACATACACATAAAACAATAGCACCTAGCGATACAAAAATATACATTTTGAAAATTTTCTACGTATTACCAGAGAGTATAGTTACGTTGTCTCTAAACTCATACTAATTTTTAGGGTTAATTGGAGCAAATCCCTTAAAGGCATAAGCTCACCTCGGTTAATAATGATAAAATACTATCTTGGTACACGTCCATTTTTTTATTTTTTTTATTCTTTGTCAATATCAGGTGTATTAGTGAAATTGGTCTGATAGTAACTAGTAGAAACATTAATAACTCTAGTCTCTGGTATGAACAGAATTTAATCTAAAATCTAAACAATTCGCATTTTAATAAGCTTAATTACCAAAACCTATTATTTTACAATGGCTTAATTATTTGCCAACTTGTGGCAACACTGAGGTGCTTGACCAATAACGACGGGCCATTTAACCAGTGTTGCCAGTGTAGACTTATAACTTCGAGAAACAGGCCACTTACGTTTCTCAATACGCAAAGTAGGTAAATAAGACTATTGAAATGCGTAGAAAAATATAAAACACAACTATTCTACTTCGTTGTTCGTAACAACAAAAATATATCCGTTTATATTATTGCTTTAAGAGGAATGCCTAGCTGCGATTTTCCCATATAAACGTTCTCGACTGTTTCCTCCCTGGTTTTTGAACCTAGAGCAATGATTTTTTCAAATAAGATCAATATCATCAATATCTATGCCGCTACGTTTTGTTTTTTTGGATATTTTTATTTTAAAGAAAGTTACAGCCCTCCAAAAATCGCAAAAACGGCTTAGTTGAATTGGCTCCATAAAAAGGCGCAGTATACAAATATGACAACAAATATCCAAAAAATCAAAACGTAGCGGCATAGATTAGTTCTTGCTCTTGCAGTTTCCAAAATTTTATAATGATTGGTTGCGTTTTGGATGAGAAAACAGTCGAGAACGAAACCTCGATTTTTCAGTTTTTTGCAAGGGAATTCTAGTCCGAGCTGCAGTTGTCCTTATCGCACGAATTCGTGGCGAAGTCAGTTTCTAAATATACGTACACAGAAGGAATAGGGATGCGCAACAGTCGTTGACATATATTGTCAATACGCTAGTGGTGAAAAATTATCGATAAATCATTATTACCAGAAAAGTTATTAATCACAAGAAAAACCCTGAGTCACAATGGAAGAATATTGAATAGAAAGGTGACCTGGGAACCCTTGTCTTTGATATAGGAATAAATGCTACTTAGTTAGTGGTAAAGTTATTAACGAATCATAGGTTTTTATAACCCACTAGCTTTTGCCCGCGAGTCCCGCGACTTCGTCCGCGTAGAACTCGTGGCGATTAAGAGTAAGAAAAATATCATGTAATAGAAATAAACCAATTTTTTTTTATAGATCTACATATTATATAATAAAAAAAAACTGATTTCAATGGGGGAGACCGGCGGTGAAAGATGATTATACTTAGATGGTGCACCTGCACTCTTAAATTCCATACAATGAAATAAAAATCTACATATTACCTATATAATAAAAAAATAAAAAAAACCGACTTCAATCGGAGAGACCGGTGAAACATTATTATACTAAGATGGTGCACTCTTGGATTCCATACAATGAAATAAAAACCGGCCAAGTGCGAGGCGGACTTGCGCACGAAGGGTTCCGTACCATTATCTATAAAAACGGCAATAAAAAAATATGTTTGTTGTATGGGAGCCCCCTTAAATATTTATTCTATTCTGTTTTTTAGTATTTGTTGTTATAGCGGCAACAGAAAAACATCATCTGTGAAAATTTCAACTGTCTAACTATCACGGTTCTCGAGATACAGCCTGGTGACAGACGGAGAGCTGAGCATTAGTAATAGGGTCCCGTTTTATCCTTTGGGTACGGAACCCTAAAAATGGCTATAAGTATGTTTATAATGGTAGAAGAGTAAGTATACGCTCAATTCATCATGGAATCCAACACCAGAACTCAAGTTTGACAAAAATGTAAAAAACAAAAATATACGTGGTTGAAGAGTTCCATTCTGATCATCATATACAAATACATACAGTTCTACTTCATCAAATGTCAATTTATTTAAATGTACATGCCTGATTTGTTTGTTAAAATACTAAAATGTGTAATGTAACTTATGTATGCCTTTAACATTTGAGGAGTTCCCTCGATTCCTCATGGATCCCATCATCAGAACTCGAGCTTGACAAATGATTGTCTTGTAAATCTAACTTGCTTAACAAACACAGCAAAGAGGACAATTCGCCAAACGTGAACTATGCGTCGTTGGAGAGTTCTGTTCTGAACATCATCAGCAGTCCCACTTCATCAAATGTCACATTCTTGTACGAAAATGCTTGATTTGTTGATAAAAACACAAAAATCACTGTATGTTTGCCTATAAGATTTGAGGAGTTCCCTCGATTCCTCATGGATCCCATCATCAGATCTGCATTTTGATGAACCGAATTGAGAACATCCTCTTTTGAAATCTTGAAATGGGTTCAAAAGAAACCCATACTATAAAAGAATCACACATTGCGCACGTGAACTTTCAACCCTCGCTTAAACCCTTTAGGGGATGAATTTAAAAAAATGCCATAATCAATGTTTTTCACTATACATAAGAAGCTTGTGACCGAAGTTTCAAACTTCTTACTTGAAAAACAACATTTTTGTCATACAAACTTTCATCCCTTTTTTGAACCCTTTAGGGGATGAATTTGTATACCAACTCTATATCATTTATCTTGTTTTTTAATAAGTAACCTTTGTACAAAGTTTCAAGTCTAAGACTTTCCAAATGAACGATTTCCATACAACGGTTCAACCCCTGTTTCACCCTCTTAGGGGTTGAATTTCGAAAAATCCTTTCTTAGTACACGTCTACGTACCCTAAAGAATATATGTTCCAAATTTCATGGTTATATCTTCAGTGGTTTTGGCTGTGCACTGTCTGTCAATAGTTGTCTAAGTAACGCAAGTTTTATAAAATGTATAGATAATATTATGGCAGGGCAGCCAAATAAATATACCACAATTTTAGCTAACCAAAAAAAAAAAACAATATTGTTATTTGTTCTTATTTCTGTTTATTATTTTGTTTAGATGTGTAAAATAAAGAGAGATATACATATTTTTATGCCAAGATAAAACGCTATTATTTTCAATATGATATTGCTAAGTATTTCAAGTTAATAAAGTAAAAAAAAGTTTAGGCGTTATTTTATTTCATTTTCCTATTTATATATTGACGTAAATAAACATTTATTATAAAAGCATTACATTAATTTACTTGGTAAGAAAAATAAAAAGCAAAAAGTTCTGTCAATCTCTGGATTTGAACCATGAACCTCTTGATTGCGTGTCAACCATGTTAACGTCTGAGCTAAAGTGGATTCATTTTAGTTGACGAAATTATTGTACAGTTTTCATAAAGTGCTCAAGGGGGGACTTTTTCTATGGTGCGATCTGTACCTACAGCCTAATTTATCGTATGCTGGGTCATTAAGTAAATTCGCGGGCTCGCGTCTCGCGCCTGTGTGCGTGCGCTCACACATAGACAGCGCCCGCTCCCGCTCCCAGCAGCGCGACAGAAACATTATGTCAAAAATTCAAGATTTGAAAAGTTGGTCAGCTAGGCATTCCTCTTAAGAGTCGACCACACGCCGGACACGCTGCGTCGAGAGGAAGAGGAAGACAGTTACGAGTCTAAAACGTTACGCCCTGCCCCTCTAGCACAACATGCATTCCGTATCTACTCGCGCGCGAGATAAGCTACCTGTCACTTTTTGACAGCATTCATCAGACAGTGACAGGTAGCCTATCTCGCGCGCGAGTAGAGACGAGATGCATGTTATGCTAGCCCCCCTGGTCTCCTATAAACGCCATCGGCCGCTTACAGCGTCACGCCGTACGCTGCGTCACAATGCTTACTATAGAGATGTACTGTTATGTTCTCACAGGTCTTTCAGGGCCTATCAGTACATCTCTATAGTAAGCATTGTGATGCAGCGTACGGCGTGACGCTGTAAGCGGCCGATGGCGTTTATAGGAGACCAAGGCCTTACGCATGAGTCGCGTCCTTGCTTTTTGAGCTAGGGTGTAGTCAAACCTTTACATTTTTTAGGCCAAAACGTACTGACGCAGTCGTAAATTACCTCTCGCTCTCACTTTACCAATGCTTTATTAGTGCAAGCGAGAAGTCTAACCGTGTTTGGATTTTAAGAGCAATGGCTTAAGGGTCGCGTTATTTAAAAGCGCCGTCGACGCGCGTATTTCAACTACCATATTACAGTCGCAGATAGTAGTATGGAAATGCGCAACGAATGCGCGTTTAAAAAAATGCCTTCGAGGCCCATTTACACAGTGCAAGAATTTGTATGACATTTTCATTACATAGGGGGCCAGGCCGTCCTCGTCTTAAAGGCTTGGTCACACAGCGTTGCGACGCTCGCGCTGTGCGCCGGAACGTATGCTAACAGGTTAGCGACGCCACACAGACTGCGCGACGCGAGCGGGACGGTTTCATACATTTTGGCGAGCAGCGCAGCGTCCCGCTTGCGTCGCGCAAGCTGTGCGACCAAGCCTTAACTCGGTAGCCCAAAGCCCGCAATGTAATCAAAATTACATGCAAGCCTGTTGTCGCCTTAAGACTAGCGAAAATCCCAATCCGAAAACCTTAACCTTCAAATAATTTGCTCCTGACTATCAGTAGGAGTGGCCTTCGTACTGCAGCAGGTAATCTGGGGGCTATTTTCTCTCACCTCTGCATCATCTTTACAACAAGATGGTTCCTCATGCACAACCGCTTTAGCCTCCTTGCAGCAACCCTCGTCTAACAACTGAACGTCCTCCACCGGTTCCTCGTGGCAATGTTTTTTAGCCCTGGCAACTTTTGACGGGCAAGATTTCGCCCCGTAGTAGCACGAGTTAGGGGTTCCCTGGGAAGTGCTCGCTCGGAAGTAGTGCGATGGTTGAATGCATGTCCGGGTTTGGCAGATGAAGTAATCAGACTCGTTGGTTAGGGACGCGTCGAGTAGCGGCGGTGTTGTGTTTTCAGCTAGAAGTGAAGTTGTTTAGTTAAAAGCTGCGACTAGGGGCGCATTTCTGGGCCAATTTTTTTTGGCGTTGTAGTTTTTTTTTATTTCTTAGAATTGCATGAAAATTGGTGGTTGGAAGAGCTCCTGATTCTGAACAATATGTGCACGATTTCCTACAGTGTCCCACATTTTTTTTCCATTGAGTGACAAAACGTATGAGATTTTCGTAGCTCAGTGGAAAAAATGTATGGGGAAAAAAAATTTTTCGACGCCATGTTGTCATATTTTTTTTGTACAGAATCAGGAGCTCTTCCAACCTACCAATTTTCATGCTATTCTTAGAAATAAAAAGAAACTACAACGCCAAAAAAATTGGCCCTTCTACTAAGCTACAAGTTACAAATGCAAGCGGAAGTTTCTTTTTAATACGTTTTAATAGAAAGAGACTTCCGCTTGTAATTTGTAACGTGTAGCTTCTAGAAATGGGCCCCTAGGTGTAGTGAAGTGGTACAATACGATTACTTTAAGTTTTCAGAGTTTCTATTACAAAAATACTGTTTTTAGACAGTGTGTATGCAAAAGAAACTCTATTCCAATAGTGTTAAAGTAGAATATCGAATGGTATAGGAGAATATGCTAGTGTCATAGTCAAAGTTATTATATACAACTGGTTGAAATTTTGAGCTGTACCTCTGTATAAGTTTTTTCGAAACAAAATACAAACGAAAACCTTTGCATTTACTCCTCATCTACAAAAATAGTTACCGTCTAAGGCCACCAGAGAGGCGCTTCTCGCGTTGCCTTACAAAATGAGACTAAACGCAAACGCGTTCGTTTTTATTTTGTTTCGAAAAAGCATTACTAGAGGTACTGGTTGAAATTTTGAACTGAACGTGAATTATCATTTTGTATCACTTGAAATTTTATATCTCGTATAATGCTAAGAGGGGAACGATAATAATTGAATAACAGTAACACGGACTAGGTACCCCATTCTTTTTTAACGAACACGTTTGCGTTTAAGGCTTGGTCACACCGCTTGCGCGACGCAAGCGGGACGCTGCGCTGCGCGCCAAAATGTATGAAGCCGTCCCGCTCGCGTCGCGCAACCTGTGTGACGTCGCTAACCTGTTAGCATACGTTCCGGCGCGCAGCGGTCGCGTCGCGCGGACGTCGCGCAACGCAGTGTGACCAAGCCTTTAGTCTTAATATATATTACAAAATGAGAATAAACGCATTCGTTTGTATTTTGTTTGGAAAAAATATATGCTAGAGATACAGATGATAAATAATTTACATTTCAACAGACCAGCGTTACCTATAACAGTTACCTACTGATTAAACTCAAACTACTCACAATTCTATTCGTTCAAATACACTGCAATACAGTACTACTCGTATTTATTAAACACAAATTCTAAAATTCATAGTGTACCGACGAGTAAAATATGTACATTTCAAAAGGTTGAAAAAAAGATTATAAGCAAAAATATGATCTTAAAGTTCCTTATTAGTTAAAAAAGGCGCATCTATTTAGGCGATTTTCTGTTTAATTAACAAGTATTTTGACATTTTGTCAATGCTACTATCTAGAACAGAACTGTTGCGACCTATTGACATATATTTTAAATGTAGATTTTGGGTTTTCATTAAGAAATATTGATTCAAACATCACTCCAAATCGACCATTTTCGAGCTAAAAACAGCTCCGCTTAAATTCTACTAAACACAATAAAATCTAAAAAGGGCGATGTTACTATCTAAAACTTTAATAAAATCATCGTATCTTTTAATCACCGTATTGGTATTATCAATACTTTTGTCAAAATGTTTGATCAAAAATTTTTACAACTTGTAAGTCGTGGTTAGATTTTTTGATCACATTGTTCGTACACATATTTTTGAACTCGGTCGTATTGTGTTACTAGTAGATAATGAGTGAATACGAGATCCGATCGGTGAGATGCTAATAGAGGGCACTTAAAACTCTGTTCGGTAAAAGGTCATCCGCTTTATAAAGGCGGGTACTCACTAGCTAGCTGTAACTGTAACCGAACGGTTACAGTTTCAGGAACCTTAAGCGACCAAGGGCCACATAGTCGCTAAAAATTGTCGGGGGCCGCACGTGTGACTCGATTAAACAAAAAGGTACGCAATGGAGATTGTCAATAGGTCTGCAAAATCATATGAAAGTTTGTTACGGTAAAGCTTTGATTCATACAAATACATTAGTTTTTGTATCATTCAAAAATACCAAGTAGTTTTGATTTTACAGGCATTTAAAGTGAGTCCCGCTAACCGCGTGTGACGTCATTTTGCAACGCTAGTCTACAAAAACTCGTTACAATACCCGTTCGGTTAAGGTTACAGTTCGCTAATGAGTCAAGGCTTAAAAGAATTTTCACTTTTCAAAAGTCTACATTGCAATTCAACCAAATACCAATAGTATTATGTACTTATATTATGTATTCGAGGTGGTCGATAGGAATTTTAACCTCGTTTTGAGTGCCTATACCTGTAAAATCGAAAATATTCCAAATACTATTTTAAAGATCCATCTAATCAGTTCTTCATGAATTATTATCCACTCATTACCTGACACTTTGTATATGGGATATTTTGATCCATATTTACAACGAAAAGTAGACGTGTCTTCTTAAAAATACAATCAAGAATACTTAAATTATAATCACTTCTAGCACTACACGGTAACTATAAGTGTTGTACATAACTAAACTTAATAAATTAGAGAGATGCTTATGTCAAAAAAATGTATCTTTAAGGAAACCCCATGTGTGTGTTCCTTTTTACGGGTGCTTACGGATGGTAACAAAACTAAAAATTAATGTCAAATAATAAGGTAAAGCAACATACTTGTAAATACCGACAAAATACTGTCTAAAACTATTTAGATTTAACACCTTCGATTCGAGCGGTCTCCGCGCCGACCGCCCGGCATTTTAAACTGGATACCAACGCACATTCTTAACTCGACACCATCGCACACGTCTACAGGAAAACCCGACCTAACTAAATAAAACATATTTGGGTTAGCTATGAGGTCCGTATCGCTGGTGATAATACTTATGAGCCACAAGTTACTATAATGAAAAATTACATATTTTTGCGTGCAGATAGGTCATTATTCGCACGTTTCAACCGCCTTTTTTTAATTCAAAAAGGGGGCTTGGGCAGCAGATAGCCAGGGACAAAGATGAGGCCAACGATGAAGCGAGCTCAGCCAGAAAATGCCTATCCACTCGTGCCAAGAGGTCCACAGGTTATAAACTCGGTTGGTAGTTGGTACTTAACCGAGCCATCCCAAAGTTGACTATCATATTCCATGCAGAATTGGGCCTAACTATCCTCACTTTCGTGGACACGATTTTGATGAATTCAAATTTTGATTTTGGTGCGCGTTTCTAACTTAGTTGGTAGATGTCCCGAACTTGTACCAAATAACCGAAAACGGCATTATTTTTTTATCCGAATTCGACAAAATAGTGAACACGAAAGTAGTTAAAACTAAACGGGTCATTGTCAGATTTAGGTGCGCGTCTTTTCGGTGGACATATTAAAAATTAATTACTACAAAGCTTAATTTTGGATTGGTGTAGTAAGTAACCCGCATATATGTCCATTACTATAAATACAAGTAATAAAAAACGTAACTTACAATGCACATACTCGTAAGCGTTAACTATTGACCACCGGATGGACAATTTTGTTTTTTTCAACTGACAATGACCGGGATACAGTGTGTAGCGTTCAGTGACAGCGTTGTGGGAGTTGTGGGTATTACACTCGGGACCCGTCGATCCCTTCGTCACCCCGATGGGTGACCCGAAGCCCCGTCAACGGGGGCTCCTCCATTTCCGCCCCGGGTGTTAAAATATGTTCGACCTCTAGTTACGAAAGTGATTTTGTGGCTAAACTAAATTAATACAGTGCCAGTTACACCAATGTACGAACACAGACCGGTCATCGTCAAATATGGCGCCGGCAGCTGTCATCCCATAGAAACTTTGACAAATTTCTATGGGATGACAGCTGCCGGTGCCACATTTGACGATGACCGGCCTGTGTTCGTATGTTGGTGCAACCGACCCTAAGTCTACTAGTGTCTGACTTGATAAGGTTTTTGCTCAACCTCAGCATGGATTACCAATAAAAATGTCACTAATTAGTAACGAAGCTGATTCTGTGGCTAAACTAAATTAATACTAAGATTACTAGTGTTTGACTTGATAAGGTTTTTGCTCAACCTCGCCATGGATAGCAATAAAAATGTCAATCCCTACATCACTAGTTACGAAAGTGATTTAGTGTTTAATCTAAATTAATACTAAGTCTACTATCTATATTTGACTTGGTAAGGAGGTTGTGGCTAAACCTCATCATGGATAGCGATTTAAATGTCGGACAATGGCGGAGCGTCCATACAACTCGATTCCCACCGGCTTGCCTTATTTTCAGCCAGTTTATTTCTTTACTATGGCTCATGAAGAATAAGAAAGGCAAATTATTTCCGGCTTCCCTAAGAATATTTTTGACGCGCCGCCACTGATGTCGATATCAGTTACGAAAGTGATTTTGTTGCTAAACTAAACCAAATTGATACTAAGTGTAAGGCCTGAGTGGACGCTCGGAGCGTTCGGTTCGGCGTCGCGTGCAGCGTTGCGGGCGAGCGTCCATACTATTTGTGCGGCGGCGACTCAGGACACCAGTATGAGTTTCAATTGCTTGACATGCACGCCCCGCTGGACGCAACGCTCGAGCGTCCACTCAGGTTCTACACAGTCTACTAATATCTGACTTGGCAAGGTTGGTGTTGTGAGTCTGCATTTCGACTCCGTCCATTTTCTTGCAGAGTTTGCCGTCGCACTCCTCCCAGGTACACTTGGTGGTGTTGCAACGGTCTTGGGCGGGAGAGGATTAGGTTAGGATTACCAAGGACAAGGGTAATGGGGCGCCAGATAGCAGATGAGCCCGTGCCAGACGGTCGTAAACAAGTCCCAAACCGGGCGACCTTGGTCAGTAATAGTCAGTATGGACCGTGTAGACAGTTGTTTCCAGCAAAATCTGTTGAAAACCGGTCCTTGTGGACCAAGGTCGCTTCGTCCTAGGGACTTGGCGGCAACTATCTGGATCGCGCTTTAGCTTGGCAGTAAAAGTGACAGATATATTTATAGATGATCGCTGGCTGTTCACACTGCCGGCGAGGACTCTCTTCACTAGTTGATCGCAGCGAGCGATAAAAGCGAGCATCGCTCAGCGGTACTCGATCGTTCAGCGATGCTCGCTCGGCGATCTGAGCTTTTTTTTTTTTTTTTAATTTATTAATCAAAGTAGGTACATAACCACAGTAACAAATTTATGTTGCTCGCCAAACTGTGATAACAGTTTGTTGGCGAGAGCCTAAACAGCGGTCATTTTCCGAGTAATCGCCCGTCGCATTCGAACACTCGCTTATAGCCGAGCAATAAACTTTCGGAACTACCACTCGCTTCTCGCTGCTCGCCAACTCGTTTCTAGTTTCTAGCTCTAATCGCTTCTCGCTCATCGCCGGCGGTGGGACCAGTGCCTTATTATGACCGGTGCAATGGTGCTGACAGACGGTCGAACCGTTCGGCGGACTAAGAGCGACGGATTGAGATAAATATCTGTATCTATATCTCTGTTTCTCTCAAATATCTGTGTACCTCTTGGTCCGCCGGGCCATTCAATTGTTTTTTTAATACTTAGATGCTACGTCGGGGCACTCGCGGTACCACGACACTAAAAACGTCCTTAATATATATTTTTTTCGTTGTTCAAAACGTCTCTGTGGTACAGTCAGCGTCATATAGTATGTAGCAGTCAAAGTGGCCAAATAGTTCGGTACACCATACAAAATATATGGTGTGCCGAACTATTTGCCCACTGTGGCTGCTACATACTATATGACGCTGACTGTACTTGCCATTGAATATACTCTGCGTAGTCAAGTTAGGTAAGCTATCAAAAAATGCTGTAATAATTCAACTTGGAACAGTAATCCGTTACAGATAGCGGGAAAAGTGTTTTTCTGTCAGTCTTTATGGCATTGACATAAACAAACACCGGGCCTGTGTAATTTTTTTTACAACATATTTGCCTAATGTTTTGCGCCGTGATTAAAGTAATTTTGACCTTCTAAATGTGCAATTAACGTGCATTTTCGCTCGCACTATATGCCCATGAAATTAAAACTGGAAAATGACTATACATACCAGTGTCATCGCACTCCGGGGTGCATATCACGACGCGTTTCGTACGGAAGCACTGCATCTGGAGTTTCGTCAGCTTGGATCCGAATAGGAAGTAACCTGATGGAAAATAGTCAGCTTAAATAATAGTAAAGAGTATTCAAGACGCAACACCATAGCGTGTTTTCAAGCGTTTTTAAATTATTAATTAGGTAATACTATTATGGTTGACTCAGAAAGTAGGGTGAGTTGACTCGCCAGTCACTCCGTAAGTAAGGTGACTCGCCAGTCACTCAGTAAGTAAGGTGACTCGCCAGTCACTCAGTAAGTAAGGTGACTCGCCAGTCACTCAGTAAGTAAAGTGACTCGCCAGTCACTCAGTAAGGTGACTCGCCAGTCACTCAGTAAGTAAAGTGAATCGCCAGTCACTCAGTAAGTAAGGTGACTCTCCAGTCACTCAGTAAGTAAGGTAACTCGCCAGTCACTCAGTAAGTAAGGTGACTCACCAGTCACTCAGTAAGTAAGGTGACTCGCCAGTCACTCAGTAAGTAAGGTGACTCGCCAGTCACTCAGTAAGTAAGGTGACTCGCCAGTCACTCAGTAAGTAAGGTGACTCGCCAGTCACTCAGGAAGAAGGTGAATGAATGTATGATTTTTATTTGTTGAGTACAGGTTAATAAATAAATATCGGTGTTAATCTTAAGATTGAGATCAGCCATACTCTGCTTAGGGTAGCATGCAAAATTTCAGTAAGAACTTAAAAGATAACAAATACTAACACATCACATGAATTATTCTACATTTTAAGGTTAGGACAAGAAATAAATAAAATTACTGTTAGTTCTAAGCCTGATTAAATTAATTTATATTATTAAGTCCTATAAATAGTTATTAGATGTCATAGTTTTAAATATTCATTCACAGTATTAAAACACTTGTCGCAAAGCCATAGAAACAGTTTTCTTTTAAATAAGTTGAAAGGAAGCTCCTTGATGTCCAAAGGTAATTTATTATATATTCACCGCCAGTCACTCAGTAAGTAAGGTGACTCGCCAGTCACTCAGTAAGTAATTTGACTCACCAGTCATCATACCGAGCACGACCGCGAGCAGCAACTCTACGTTGTACACCATAACGGACAGCATCAGCAGGTAACCGACCAAGTTGTGGAGCACGAACACAAACGACTGGTGAGCGTTCAGAAGCATTCTGAAACAGTTTGTTCTTACTGCACCACGTTTGATATAGTAGATTGTGTCACAAAGGAGCAAAATTATATATTTACGGCGAGGGCGATATACTGAGTGAAGCGAAAGATTCTACAATAGAATCCTGAGCGTAGAGAGGGATTCTAAAGTAGAATATTGAGCGTAGCAATAGATTCAAGTGTTTACGTCCAAGACGGAAATAATTTTGCTACCGTGTGACACATTCACACCGCCTAAAGCTGCAAACGCACTGACAGCGGTGGCGGCGCGGTGCGGAGGCGGTACCGGTTGTAATGTTCGAACTAATATGAAAGGGTCCGCACAGAACGCTTTTTTCCTGGCCGGTTTTCTGTGCGGACCCTTTCATATTAGTTCGAATTTTACAACCGGTACCGCCTCCGCACCGCGTCGCCCCGCCCCGCTACCGCTGTCAGTGCGTTTCGGGCTTAAGAGGCCCGCGCCTAAAAACACGAAATGTATTACAAATAATTTGGCTTCCGAGTGGTACATACTGCTTTTCACACCTATGAGGCAAAGAGTAATTGTTGCCCTCAAATGGGGGAAGAAAAATACAACTTTGATCCCTTATTCGAGAACAACAATGACTATTCTGAATAGCATGTGTGAAAAGAGGTATTGTGAGATTATATCAGTGAGATTATATCTTTGGAAGGCACGTTAAGCCGATGATCCCGGTTGCTGTATATGCCAACAGTCGTTAAGCCAAGTTGGAGGCCTTCGGGCGGCTTGAGAACTTCTAACAGTCAAGTTGCCCACTCACTTGACAAAGCCTAATCCCAATAAGGTCTAGTTTTCCCCCGGGGTTGGAAGGTCAGATGGCAGTCGCTTTCGTAAAAAAACTAGTGCCTACGCCAAATCTTGGAATTAGGTAGCGGACCCCAGGCATACTTCAGGATGCCACTGTACTGGGATAACGCTAGGAGGTTGATGTGAGATTATATCAGCGTTTGAAAACGCCGGAGATTCGCTCAGTACCTGGTTCTCAATGAACTCCATTTGCCGACTTCTCCCGAGCTAGCGTTTCGGCTGGTGCCGGGCTCTATCGACCCTGCAGCGTCCCTGGAAAAGAGTACACTTATCATAGAGCGCAAGCAACATAAACTGGCTTCAGTGCAAAATGTACTTTACACCACACCTTGCCAAAAAGCGCGTTTTTCTGCACGCTGCGCGATCAGAAAAACCCACTTTTTGGCCAAGTGGTGACGTAAAATTGTGTACAAAACACGGGTCGTAAAACAGAAAGCCCTCTCTCGCATATTTGAGACCCTCGCCTGCGGCTCGGGCCCCAAACATCTGCGATATCGGCCTTTCTTTGTTTTACAACCCTTGTATCGTAAATAACTATAACTCGCAAAAGATCAATATGCAAAATGTAAGAAACGCATACTGTAACTTTTTGAGACTGCTGATTTTGGTTATTGCACTTTTTGCGTGTAGTGTACTGTGTACAATTGTACATTTCACGTTGTAGTTGGGCCATTTAACGGAAAGTTGTACACTCGACTTCTTTTTTTTTAATTTGGATAAAATTGGGTTTTTTCAACTCAGAATCGAAAGCACTTTCGAATGATATAGGGGAAAAAAAGTGTCCCAATTTTTTTTTATTCCATTCCGTTACCGTTTTCATACTAAGTTAATGTTTATGCTTGGTGGTAACGGAATTTGGAAATGAAAAATTTGGGACACTTTTTTTCTCCTATTAGGTTCGAAAGTGCTTTCGATTCTGAGTAGAAAAAACCCGATTTTATCCAAATTAAAAAAAAAAAGTTTCCGAAAATGGCCAAGTTATATATTTCGCGTGGTTATAAAAAGGGTGGATTGTACCAAACCGCCTGTAATCGTAAGCGATGTTCGTCAAAATTTTCATAGCATAGTAACTCTTTGAGCCCATTACTATGATGCCACTCGGCCTACATAAATAATTTTAAGTAGTTTTAGGTTCACCCACTTGTTTTTTTTTACTATAAGAAAAGTACATTTTAGTTCACACACACGTTAGTTCTAAGATTTATTATAATACTGTTATTCTCATGTAAGTGTTTTGTAAATTCTTAGTGACAATGAGAAATAAAGATCATAGAATCATAAATTCAGATTTTATAGAATGTTTGTCAATTATCTATGGAATGATATCAATCAATCAATGAATAATAATTTATTTCGGAAATGTCCATATCGTATAAGTAACAATGAAACTTAAAAACTATGTTAGTATTACATGTAACTTATCCTATGTGACAAATGTAAGCCATTCCAGGCTTGCAGGAAGGCCCCATCCACTCTGTCCGCGACTGTGGCTAGGAGGCTGTTGGTACTGCCGCGCACACGCCGCACCAGGGATGCAACGCGCTTGCGCATGCGCGCCTCCGCAAACATGCCTGACGCACTACAGTAGCGCATATATCTTGCATCGTTCTTATATTCGCTGTGTAGTATATCGCCTGTGCGTAAACGTGGCGTCACAGGGTTACATTTACAAAAGTGATGTTTAAGCCACGTCTGTTCATACTGATAGATTTTGACTTGTAAAAGTGCCCTTGAGGCCTATTTGCAGAATAAATGTTTTGAATTTTTGAATTTTCTTAATTTGTCCATTTTTAGGGTTCCGTATCCGAAGGGTCCAAACGGAACCCTATTGTTGTCATTCATGCGTCCGTCCGTCCGTCCGTCGTCTGTCACAATTTTTTTTTTCCTTCCATAAAACTTCCCTTTGACCTATAAACTTGAAATTTGGTGATAATGTTTATTATTAAGTATATTTTACCAACATATACTAATATATTGATAAATCACATTTACTGATGTTGGTTCGTAACCCTAAATGTGCGAAGTCCGACTCGCACTTGGCCGGTTCTTTTTTTTTCTTGGAACGTTCCTCCTTTACTGGATCTGTCCATTGTGTTACGAAAAGTGTATGTTTTTGTTTGTCATTTCGTTTCGTCAATTTTGTTACCATCCGTTAAATGGAATTTCCCTACAGTGCCACAGGACACCGGACTGGTGTTATACCTAAAACACCAGTTCACTTTTATACTGTAGGCATTGTTGTTGTATGCCTACCGTACAGTTGACTCGTGTCATCGCGCTGATAACACAATCAAATGAATACTCATATAAATAAATTTGCACTAATGAACTTGCGACAGCGGAATTTAAAAGAACTCATTTGAATTCAACGTTTACTGATAAAGATGGTTGGAAATTAAAATGTACTTCCGTAACTAATTAAACTACTATTTGGGACCGGGAGGGGAGGGGGGGGGGGGGGGGGGGGGGAGATCAAAAGAGAGAATTATTTGTACATAAATTACCTAGTCATGATTATGAGTGTCATTCAACTATTTTTTATTGTTATTCTTTCTCGTTATCCAAAAGAAAATATGTCTTGTTTAAAAATAAACATGCTTAGAAGATGACCTATACAAAATGGGCCCTAACCTAAAATATAGATAAAACACTACGTTTGGTTGATTTTGAATTTTCGATGCGCCGGTTTGCGGCTATTTGGATGAGTTGGAGTTTTTAAATATATTCCTATGTATACGACTCACTGTTTCTTTGGAGCGCTCGTGGCCCAGCGGCGACTGCGTGCCGCAAGCGTTATTCAAAGTTAAGCAACGTGGGCCGCGGTCAGTACATGGATGGGTGACCGCTTTGAGTGGTTACTAACTGAGCGCTCCCGTGCTTTGGAAGGCACGTTAAGCCGTTGATCCCGGCTGCTGTCTATGGCAGCAGTCGTTAAGCCAAGTTGGAGGCCTTCGGGCGGCTTGAAAACTTCTAAAAGTCAAGTTGCCCACTCACTTGACAAAGGGGGGGTCGAAGTTGCACCACGTCCGTAGGGAAAGTACCCACCGCTACCCTACACGTGACCCCTGGGTGGTTCTAAAAGTGCAACAAAAACTGGCAACCGTACTGTCTTCTCGAAGATCTCACGGTTCGAAATAAATGCCATACGATAAATAAATAACTGTTTCTTTAGGGCATATATAAATTTAAATATCTTTAAATGAAAAAGCTTTGTTCTTCAGGCGGCTGCAAACTGACGCAGGCCGCTTAACTGGCCTAGTGATCCTACATCGTAAGTTAAAAGTAGGAAAACCCTTCTTAAAGTATTGTTTAATGTCACTTTTGGACTCCAGAAGTCTAAGATAGAAATATAGTCCCAAAGTGAGAAACATTCAGTTATCTCGACTGTAAGATGTACAGTAACTCCTCTCTAGGATCCTATGGCAGATCATTATAGTAAGACTAGATTATTATTTTGACAGATATAAGGTATTTTTCACGTATTTTTTGATGGTAGTCCATTCAATTTTGACATTTAACCTCCTTGTTTTAGTTTGATTGAGTAACAGGGGATAGTATAATAATCGTAATCGCTGTAGGTACAAGTAGAATAACGCCAATGTCTGCCATTTAAAGCCACAAGACTCCAACAATAAGAAGTATAATTGCGTTTTAAATATAACCCGACTAGGGATATTTTGGTGTTGAAGTACGAATATATTACACGGCCGTATTTTGTTTTATAATGTACCCAATTGTTTTGTTGTATGCCCATTGTGTTGAGATTTTAAACAATCGACGTACGATGTAGTTCCTTTGTTTAGTGAAATGGGATAAATAGATTTTATACGTGTAATGTTGGGTTTGAACAGCCTTCCTCCAGTCCCTACTGTGGGTGGCAAGAGATGATTCAGGTTAAGGCTGCTTGGAATCCATAGAAACTTCCATACAATAAGACTTTCACGAACAGCCCTTAAGGTTACAGATGAAGTGGTAACATCATGAACTTCGAAGTCTCCCAGTGCCGTCTAGCGTCTGGCGACCAAGTGGCGAGACATTTGTCCCCAGTATCCCATAGTGAACATCTGCCTCACGCCTCACACAGACGGAGAAATTGGGACTGGAGATGAAAATGTTCACTTACCGACATAGTAGGTTCCGTCTCTCATCAGATCTGTAGGGATACAGCTTCTTTTGAGCATTCCTCTGCACCCTCGCTAGGTATACCTGCGGAATTCAATTTCGTTTATTCAAAGACCAACTTGAATCAAGCATTGTTAGTAAACCTATTATATAATCAACATATTAGTACCTACCTAGTAGTAATTATTCAATCAATACAAATTAATTTAAATTTCATTGACTTGATGTCAACATAATTAATATCATGTTATCCTGTGTTTACACTTTTTGAAGTTAATACTTAATTAATAGTTGACTGTATTGTAGGCAGTCTTCTTTTGTTAGGTGTTAGTAATTTTTACGTAAGCAGGATGGGAAGGTCTGTGTAATCTTGTGTCCTTTATGGCCGAAGTCATAGCCTGACCTCTACCACAGAATAAGTAATAGTACTACGTACAGAAGCCTCACTGTTAACAAATCCCCGCGAGGCAAGGCAAACGTACCTACGCGTGGCCATCTCCTTCTATCGCACGCGCATCACTCGCTACATCACTTTCTATCGCATTGAAAGTCCCCCTAAGCGACGGGGACCTTTGAGCGGCGCGATGACGTCACGCGAGTGAGTCGCCCCTGCCTCTACGTGACCGGTGCACGTACCTTGGAGGCTTCGAACAGTAAAGCCACAAAGAACAGTACGATCCAGGTCAGCGCGAACGCCCAGCGAGTGGTGATGTCCAGCCCGTTGAACAGAAACGGACCGAGGTCGTAGCCGAACCACATCCACATATGCATGTTGACGGATGTTCCTGTAAAGTGTAAACTGTAAACATACAAGTCACATGTCGATAAATAGACTTCCAGCGTATTTTATACAACGACGGCGGCAGAGAGCTTACGTACTGCCAGTATAGTGCGCGCCATCCACGACGACGCGCCCCTCCACAGCGCATTTCATACTAATCTATGCGCAATTGACAATATGCATCATTTTTTTTCATGACTCCATTCTAACCAGTTTTTGGAGAGGAACAAATGTTTCTAATGAACACTTAGAACAACACAAAACGCAAAAATGGGTTTCAAAGTAGAGCGCAACGCAACGGACGACCCAAAAACGCTCCATACTAATTGGGCGTGTTTTGTGACGTCAAATTATGCGCCCCGTACTACGGCTGTATGGAAAAACGAGTAAATTGTTCTTTTGGTCGAGAAATATTGCGTTTAGGTACATAGTTGTCGTACAATTTTTGATTTACTTTCTCATAAGAATCCTGATGGTGGTTTTTAATTTAGATTTTCTGTAATGGGGTGGCTGACTCGCCACGGGCTCGGGCGAAATTATTTCATTAGGGCTTGACATCACTTCATTATAGTAGGTATGAATCCTTAAGTGGGAGTTACAAGTCATGATAAAGTTTGGCCTCACGATGGAAACTGTTCCTTAGGCTACTTGTAACTTATACTGAGCGAGGCCAAAAAATCCACGCAAAAAATTCAAAATGGCGGCTATTTTAGTTTCCAAATTTTTTTATTTTTTTAGAACTCAAAAATGCTTCGTGCTACACAAAAACTTTGTATGAGAATTATGTTTTGCATAAATTTATCTATAACTTTGGTTATTATCATTTTCTCGATATATCTAACAGTTCATGAGAAAAATGGTGTTCAATATTGCGTTTCTTGTTAAAACACTGTTAGTCAAAAGGCTTAGCAAAATCAAACTGCATCGTATGCAGAAATCAATCCATTTTCTCCAGTGATACTAGGAACCAATATAAAGGATTTCATCCGTCGAAATGAAAATTTCATCGACGGGAATTCAAAATGGCGGTCATTTACCAAAGGGGGAGCCGCATTTTTTTAAAAGTGTATAATTTCAAAACGGCATCTGCTATTTAAGTAATATGGGTATCAATCGATTGGTATTGTCACCATTAATTAAAATAAGAAAAATACCATGTAAAAAATTAAAGATGGCGGCCACCTATAACAAAATTGTAAAATTTTCATTCTTCTTTTTTCCGTTATATTAAAAATAACAACTTAATGTCCAATTATATAGTCAATTTATATATTTACATAAATTCTCATAGTACTATCTATGCGACAAAACAAAAATTATGACAATCCGTCGATTAGTTTTTGAACTATACGAATTACAAACGAGCCTCGGCGAGTGTGTCATAGTAGTTATGGAAACAAACTGCACTTTTGTAATGAAAGCAAGTCGCTTTTGCACAATGGTATTAGTGAAGAGACCAAACTTGATTATTTTTTCGATAATATTTAATTTTCACCCGTCAGTAACCGAGACTACGCCACTTCGAAATTATAAGTCTAAAACGTTCTACTAAGTTAAAAGGTGGCCAGATTTGGACAATAAATGTGGCAATCGATACAGGAAAATGTTGTTCAACTTAAAAAAAAATACGCTTATTGTTACAAAACTTAAGAAATTTTTTTTTACTGTGTTTAGCAATAAACTTTTTATTTTATTTTTATTTTTTTAATATGTATACTCAGTAAAATCCTACACTTTGTTTTTTCTGCGTTTAAGAACATTTTAATATATAGTACATTGTGCATTTAGGGAGGTAAGGAGGTTATTACTAACGAAAGTCTAATGGAATTACTTTTATTGACTTGAGTTGTAATAACCCTTACTATACATACATACTTACACACATCATATACTCACGACCGTATCCCATTGGAGTAGGCAGAGACCAAAGAACGCCAAGTACCGGTCCTTACATACATCTCTTGCTGCAGTCACATCCATACATCTCCTCATACAATCTCGTCGGTTGCGGGAACTCTTACCACCCGTGATACAAATATATTATATTACTTACACTTTATCATGTAACTTTTATTCAACTTCTATGTTATTTTTGGTGAGCAATAAAGAATATTTGTATTGTATTGTATCATGGCTTATAACTCTCATAGTTGTTTTTTTTTTATATTGGGGAAACTTTCTGTAGTGTGATTGTTTTTGGAAAAATATATTCTTTTCAGGTTCAAAAAATATATAAGTTATGAATATAAGTACTTATAGGGTATGAATATCAAAAGTTTATTGCAAAAAAAGGATTTTTTTTCTTAAGTTATGTTAAATAAAATCACAGCGTTATTTTTTATGTTGAAAAACATTTTCCTGTATCGATTCCCACATTTATTGTCCAAATCTGGCCACCTTTTAACTAAGTAGAACGTTTTAGACTTATAATTTCGAAGTGGCGTAGTCTCGGTTACTGACGGGTGAAAATTAGATATTATCGAAAAAATAATCAAGTTTGGTCTCTTCACTAATACCATTGTGCAAAAGCGACTTGCTTTCATTACAAAAGTGCAGTTTGTTTCCATAACTACCATGACACACTCGCCGAGGCTCGTTTGTAATTCGTATAGTTCAAAAACTAATCGACGGAATGTCATAATTTTTGTTTTGTCGCGTAGATAATACTATGAGAATTTATGTAAATATATAAATTGACTATATCATTGGACATTTAGTTGTTATTTTTAATATAACGAAAAAAAGAAGAATGAAAATTTTACAATTTTGTTATAGGTGGCCGCCATCTTTAATTTTTTATATGGTATTTTTCTTATTTTAATTAATGGTGTCAATACCAATCCATTGATACCCATATTACTTAAATAGCAGATGCCGTTTTGAAATTATACACTTTTTAAAAAATGCGGCTCCCCCTTTGGTAAATGACCGCCATTTTGAATTCCCGTCGATGAAATTTTAATTTCGCCGGATGAAATCCTTTATATTGGTTCCTAGTATCACTGGAGAAAATGGATTGATTTCTGCATACGATGCAGTTTGATTTTGATAAGCCTTTTGACTAACAGTGTTTTAACAAGAAACGCAATATTGAACACCATTTTTCTCATGAACTATTAGATATATGGAGAAAATTATAATAACCAAAGTTATAGATAAATTTATGTAAAACATAATTCTCATACAAAGTTTTTGTGTAGCACGAAGCATTTTTGAGTTCTAAAAAAAATAAAAAAAATTGGAAACTAAAATAGCCGCCATTTTGAATTTTTTGCGTGGATTTTTTGGCCTCGCTCAGTATAAGTTACAAGTAGCCTAAGGAACAGTTTCCATCGTGAGGCCAAACTTTATCATGACTTGTAACTCCCAACATCCATTTATATGGGGATTCACACCTACTATTAGGGCTTGAAGACGATGTCGAGGATAGAGCGAAGTGGCGAGGATTAGTGCGGAAAGCTGACCCCACCACCATGTGGGATTAATAGCTAGGAAGAGAGAGAGGGCTTGAAATCTAAGGATAGTATCGGAAGCAGAATAATTGCGGATGACAATATTAGAGACGCACGAAACGGATGACGTCATACGACCAGTAGCGGTAGCCACAACAATGGATCATCTCGAGCATTCTATAATAATGTTTAGCTAGGGTCGGGTCAAAGATCGGGTCTTGTCATCCAATTCATTAGATAATCTAGTTCAGCGGCGATATGCAGTAGTTCCACCGCCGGCGAGTAGAATTCAGGGCCATCTTTAACCAATTCGAGGCCCAGGGCACATTGGGATAATGGGCCCCCTATGGCCTTGATACAGCACCAAGATCTAGCAACTAGCGGGGCCCCCTATCGATCGCGGGGCCCTGGGCACGTGCCCAGAGTACCCAGTGGGAAAGAAGGTCCTGGTAGAATTAGGTACTACGAGAGTACTCGTTGATCGCCGGCGGTGGGACTAATAAAATCCTCATAGGGATAAGTTCGCCTTTGCACTTTAATCTTTTGTGACATTGTATATTGTTTTAACCTGTTTTGTGTACAATAAAGTGCTTACTTACATACATACTAGTACCATAAGGTGAACGTCCCAATGCCCGACTTCTTAATGCCCAAGATAAATACGACAGCTATTGATCATCTTTGTTATCATGACATAAGATTGAAAATGCCATGTAATGAAGCCAGTCTTGATTACTGGGATATTTACTTTTACTCCTTTTCTCATAAACCACGCCTTTGTAGAATGTAGAGACACGGTTGTGTGTTTCGCGGGGTGGAAAATTACTCTATTTAAGTATCTTTTTATCTACATAAGTTACTTGAGCATATCTTCAAAGCCTATTAAATGTTCTTTCTCTTATACTCCTATTGGGTAGGAGAAAGTGTCCCAAAATTGTCATACACTTTTGAAACTTTCCTTTGTGTTACTGCCGAATAAAGTATAAAGCAAATGGTAACACAATAGGAAATGAACTTTAGAACATTTTTATGCCATAAGAATCACAACAATTCCGTTACTGAGTGGAAATAACAAAGTAATCACATATAATTTTAACATAAAAATGCTAATATATTTCTAAGAATTCAGTTACCCTAGCCACGCTGGGCATGAGCCAAGTGTGTTGGCGGGTCACAGTGACCGGAAATTTCCGTTTACTGGCAGGTCCTTATACGACAGGAGAGAAAACTCTACCTCTAAAATTGTTTTACCTTCAATACAATTTTTCGTGGCTATGTTCGGTATTGTGGTGTTATGTTTATATTTGTACTGTATTTTGTGCCACGAATAAATGTTTTTATGTCACACCTGGCCATAAAGTGGCCATTATCGCACGCTCCGCGCGCGAAAAAACCCACTTCCTGGCCAGGGGGTGACATAAAGTTTTGTACTTACCACGGGCGATAATAAAGAAAGCCTCAGATCGCATATTTATCGCCCTTGCCTTCGGCTCGGGCGTAAAATACCTGCGATCTGAGACATTCTTTGTTTTATCGCCCTTGGTAAGTAATGTACTATTCTTCTTCTTTCTTCTTCAATACAAATACTCTTTATTGTACACCTCACACAAATGGATCAGTTACATATAGAAACAGTACAGCAACATGTAGGTAAAGGTAGACAACAGGCGGCCTTATCGCTAAAGAGCGATCTCTTCCAGACAACCTTTGGGTAGCGGAAAAAATGAACATTAATTATGCAGTGGGTGGTGCAGAAATTATCATAAAACAGATACTGAAAGTTAATAAAATATACTAGCTTAAATAATCTATATATATAAAGTTGATGGGTGACTGATTAATCACCGCCCCGCCGAAACTGCCGGTCCTAGAAATTTGAAATTTACACTATAGTTAGGTTATATAACGGAGGCAAGGGATAAGACGGAATTTTTGGAAATTCCACCCCTAAGGGGGTAAAACAGGGGTGCAAAGTTTGTATGGGGGGCAATAATTTTTTAAAGGTATAGACTTGAAACTTTGTACAAAGACTCCTTAAAATAAGACAATGAAAGTGATATCTGCGTTTTCAAAATTTTCGTCTTTTAAGGGGTTGAAAATAGGGGTGAAATATTGTATGGGGAGCAATTTTTTTTTAAAGTGAGGGTCTTCAAACTTTGAATGAAAGTTCCTTATAATAATACAAAAAAAGTAATTTCAGCGTTTTTCGAAATTCATCCCCTAAAGAGGTTAAAAAGGGGTTCAAAGTTTGTATGGGGAGCTAATTTTTTTTTAAGTTAGGTTATTCAAATTTCTTACAGAGACTCTCTGTTTAAATAAAACAAAACTAATTTCTGCGTTTTTTGAAATTCAACCCCTAAAGGGGTTAAAAAGGGATTCAAAGTTTATATTGGAAGCAAAAATTTTTTGAGTGAAGGACTTAAAATTTCTTACAGTAACTGTTTAAATTAAATACTACAAAACTAATTTCAGCGTTTTTTTTAATTCGTCCCCTCAAGGGGTTAAAAAGGGGTTCAAAGTTTGTATGGGGAGCAACATTTTTTTAATAGAGAGACTTCAATTTTTTACAGACTCTCTGTTTAAATACAACAAAACAAATTTCGGCGTTTTTTTTAAATTCATCCCCTCAATGGGTTAAAAAGGGGTTCAAAGTTTGTATGGGGAGCAACATTATTTTAATTGAGAGACGTTCAATTCACAAAAAGACTGTTTAAATGATTTCAGGATTTGTAGTAAATGAGAGTTTTTAACCGACAAGTAGGTACCTAAAGGGATTTTTAGAGGGGTTGAGAATTTGGGTTGACCGATTTATATCTGTCCAGCATATTAATAATTTGGTCTCACCGGGTAAAAGTACCACAATTATTATACCGTTTCCTGGATATTTATGATGTTTTAAATATAAATATTTTTGTGGACAATCTTACACAAATCAACCTAGTCCCAAACTAAGCAAAGCTTGTACTATGGGTACTAAGCGACGATATAAATACTTATATAGGTAAATAAATACTTAAATACATAGAAAACATCCAAGACCCAAGAACAAATATTCGTGCACATCACACAAATAAATGCCCGGCCGGGATTCGAACCCGGGACCTCCAGCTTCGTAGGCAGGGTCACTACCAACTAAGCTAAAGCGGTCGTCATAAATAACAAGTGGTATTATAAATATATACATCAGCCAAAGACAAAACCTTTACCTCTGGTTCCATGTAACTTTGTTGATTATTTGGCACAAGCTTTACCACGCAAGTGTGACCACGCGGTTGATCGCACAACCCTAACTTGTGATAACATTAGTAGAGTAGGTAACATTACGAACAATGGGCTCGCACGGTCGACAAAACATACCAATTTTTATCATAACACTAAGATGAGTCATTTCATTAGAGATATATAATTTCATTATACAATATGATAGATAGATATTATAATTATAAAGTTATAGTTAGTTATAGTTAGGCGGCCTGTCTGATGGCCTACCTATCTGTCGTAGTTGTGCAGTCAGCTTCATATAGTATGTACCAGCCAAAGTGGCAAAATACTCCGGTACACCATGAGGTACACTCACCGGCAAAAAATTTGGGCCAAAAACTTTTCGTGCTTTCAAAGTATAAATTGAATCATCAACCTCCTAGCGTTATCCCAGTACAGTTGCATCCTGAAGGATGCCTGGGGTCCGCTACCTAATCCCAAGATTTGGCGTAGGCACTAGTTTTTACGAAAGCGACTGCCATCTGACCTTCCAACCCCGAGGGGAAACTAGACCTTATTGGGATTAGGCTTTGTCAAGTGAGTGGGCAACTTGAATGTTAGAAGTTCTCAAACCGCCCGAAGGCCTCCAACTTGGCTTAACGACTGCTGCCATAGACAGCAACCGGGATCAACGGCTTAACGTGCCTTCCAAGGCACGGGAGCGTTCAGTTAGTAACCACTCAAAGCGGTCACCCATCCAAGTCCTGACTGCTGCCCACGTTGCTTAACCTTAGATACCGCAAGCGGTACCCGGCGCCGCTGGGCCACGAGCGCTCCCAAAGTATAAATTGAATAAATTGTTTTAAATGTTTAATATATAAAAATGCATTTTTCTAATTTGGTTCAAATTTTCTGCCAGTGAGTATATTTTGTATGATTGTAACACACAATCTTTTTGTCCACATTGCTGCTACATACTACTTATATGACCGTACGTTACCCCTCTAATGGCGTCACCCCTAAACCCCAATCGACGTAGAATACTGAAGCTTACATTACCTCATAATTTATATTATTATTATATATAATTTTGCATGGAATTTTCTGTGAGCAAAATAAATAAATTAATGAAATGAATAATAAAGGGCTTATGGCGCATTATATAACAGGAAAACTATAAGAAACAACACCTGTGGATTACCAAGATAAGCTTATCAGCTGTTATAATAAATGACTATGTTGTTTTACAGCTACGCAACATTGTAACAATACTTTATCTCGTATATAGTCACGATATAAGGGTACATTAAGACACGATTATGTACTACCCGGAGATTAGAGAATAGTACCACTCTCTTTCTTTCCATAGGTTTCTTGTCATCTATGGGATCAGGGTTTATCCAGAAATCACGCGAGGTTTTTTGGGCCACTTTTAGAGCCCCCCTCCCCCCTTGGTGATCTTTGGTGAGGTCCTAGACGAACCCCCCCTCCCCCCACGAAACCTCACGTGTATTTTTTGAATTTATCACCACCTATTTTTTTTTTAAGTAAATGAAGTATATTAGTTGATGATGTGCTTATTTTGGTAGGTATATGCGTTATACAAACGTAATTGTGTAATTTCTCCTATCTTTTAAGAAAATGCTACATGAGTAGATATCATTTCTCGGTATTGTAGGTGCACTAAAAAAATACACGTGAGGTTTCCATGTACCCCCCTCCCCCAACGTGATCAGTAGTGAGGTTTTCGTAACCCCCTCCCCCCCCACCCCTCTTTGGACCCTCGCGTGATTTCTGGATAAGCCCTCAGGGTTGAAGCCCACCGAAATGCCATTATTTTACGGCTTTAATTTGACAAACCCTACAGTAGGTCTATCCATTCGTTAAAACAGGAGAATAAAAGGTAATTAAGGGTTCAATTTATGGAGACCTGAGGGGCTAAGATGATCGCGTATATATCCGACCATATAGCATTCGTCCCTCACTGTCAAGTATGGAAGTGCAAGAGTGACAAATGCCAATATCATATAGCATTCGTCACTCTCACACTTCCATACTTGACAGGGAGGGACAAATGCTATGTGGTCGGACATGTACGCGATCATCCTAGCCCTTCTGTCGCAGGCAAAAATACTTGACAATCAATTTTGAATTTCAATATTATTAAATTATGCCGCTGCAGATTTCTCCGCAGGCAAAAAGCAGGATAAATATGAGGCCCTGGCTTTTGCGATTTCTGGGTGCAGGGGATCGGAGGCTAAGTTGTTCGTAAGGGAAGGGGGACGTCGAATTAGAGAGACGGGGTCTGACACCCGTGCGGGTTCGTTCCTGGTGCAAAGGTTGTCGTCACCATTTAACATGGCAATGTGGCCAGTGTGATGGGCACCTTTGCGCCAGGGATAACTCGGGAGGGCTTTTTGACTAGGCTTAAGCTAGTCTTAAGTTTATTGTTTTGTATTGACGATTGTATACTATTAAATTATATGTATATTTGAAAATTTGTAGACTAAAAGATGGAAACTTATTCTATTACAATAGTAAAGTATAGACAGGTTGGAATAAGAGGGAGGCTTTTGCTTTTTATAATGAACAACATACACGTACAGTACTTATGTAGTAGAATATGAAAAAAATAGGTACACTACAAAAACATATATAAAATCTCCATATTAATATATGTAGTCTAGATCATTAGGCAAATAAAGCGCACTACGATTTAAAAATAAATCTAAGACAAGTTCAAGGATTAAATATTAATCGTTTTATAGTTTCATATTTCAACACCTACCTGTTATTGTCAATTGAAACTCCAATATCTTCTGTTTACCATCAGCACACTCGTTATCACGGCACTACATCCTTATCAAATCGATAAACTAAATAGAGAATAAATAGTACAACTACGAGATTTATAATTATACACTTTAAAACTTGTTTTATCTAAACAACACTATGAAACTTGTTTAGGAAATTGTAGCACTAACTAAGGAGTGTATGCGAGGCGCGTGATATAAATTAATTCCCGGTATTTAAAGTGAAAGTGAGTTTTTCGACTAAAATTCGTGTAGAGAAAGGAAGGTCGAGCCGTGTAAAGAAAAGAATAAATTTGAAATCTGCGAAACGTCAGTGTGACGTTCAGAAGCGTTTACGAAGTGAGTTTTGTTTCAATGGACAAGATTGGGTTACAATTTGGTTACAACCGAACAAATAATTATAGTGGTAGTGTAATCATCCTTTTCCTTTAGTTCAGCCATACAGCTGAAAAACTCGTAAGATCTCTGGTTGCCTCAAAACAAAAGGATAGGTGTAACTTTATGTTGGTAAGAACAGCCAATATGGATTACGACACTATAAAAGAAAATCAATAAATCCAAATTTTCTACATAAAGGCTCAAATTCTCAATCAAATGGCGAAAAAAGTAATTCAAAAAAATAAATAATTACGTAATTATAAGTCTTCAAAGTTTTAAGAGTGGGTATGTTCTGTCCCTTTTCCGCAAAACGCACCTTTGTATTGAACGATCGTCTTTTACTATGGCGCTACTTAACAGTGACGTCACGGCTAGGTAGCACTTTCTCTCTCCATCTACGAACATTCTAACCGTTGTAGCTTCGTTATTTTTTGAGATATTTGAATACGATTTTCACTATTTGGCATAGTTTTATGTCTTCTTTCTATTGAAGTAATAAAATTTTTTGAGTCGACATCCCTATTAGGACAAAAGGGTCAGTCAGTAATAAAACAACACAACAACGATAAAAATCATTCACTTTTACCTGTTTACAAATTCCATGTGCATATAAAATAGGCCGATAAGTATAATTTACTCTTAATAATATTAAAAACACCCCTTTATCTCTTTTACTGATTATCAATCTCTGCTTAAACTAGGATCAATTATTGACAGAGCCGCTCCCACTAGATAAAGAGAACCTGTTAGAAGTACGGAACTCTTATCTATAGAATTATAGGAACGTTTAATACTTATCAATGCTTCAGATACATTTTCCTTCGTGTGTATTACACAGCTATCGTCATGATTGCCTATGGCTTTCCACACCTCAGCGCAACTGCGGCATCTTTCAATTAACTCTTTCTGTTCCGTTATAGAATAATTATCATTTTTCTTCGTCACATCACTGTATGCAGTTGGTATAACGAAATATACAGCACTGAATTTCAGCTCTTTTAAAGGTTTTAGTAGTATTTCTGCGTCACGATCCCCAGTTACGCTAAATACGAGGACACGGTTTTCAGACCTGTGAACAAAAATATTTTAATTTGAATGCTGAAAGAACTTCTGGTAGGTATCAGTTACTTTTGTTTTGCTAATTTGAAACTAAAACTAAATTGGTAGTTTGCTATCTCTGTAAACGCTTTTATACGTTCAATAATCGAAAATAAAAATAGCAGTAAATAAAATTAATTTTGTTATAGTTTAGTTTCAAAGTTATATTTTATCTTATATTGTGAATAAATTTAATAAATAAATAATTAGTAATAAAATTATAAAATCGTAATTCCTACATGGAAAATGCTTTAGAAATACGTGTGAAAACCATGAGAAAATGTTCAAAACAATTTAAATATAAGTATCCTGGCCACATCCTGGCAGACCAGACCAAATAGCGCAATCATGATTATGCTATTTCTAAAATTTCTAAACCGATACTAAATGTCACTGTCAAACCTAGAGTCCTAGACCATCGTGTTTGGTGATGATATATGATAATACATGAAAAAGATCACGAAAATCCTTCAAAGTCCTTAAGATAAGTAATACTGCACTCATTCAAACATTAAAATGGAATCCCCGGCCGTTAACCCCAAAAAGAAACCAACCAAGATCGAGGAAATGACTAAGGAACAAATACGGCAAGCGATCCTCAAAAAACGTGAAAGCAATGCTAAGGCCCAAACTATCGTGGAGAATTTGTTAGAAAGGAACATTTCCGAGGCGTATTTTTTACAATGTCTTCCTGAAATCAACCAGAGCCACTTCGAGGACGTCGTTGAAGAGAGAACGATTATACATCTTTGCGGTTATCCTTTGTGCGACAAACCGATTTCCGAGAAAGATATACCTAAACAAAAGTACCGAATATCGGTGAAAACCAACAAGGTTTATGATATAACTGACAGGAAAAGCTTCTGCAGTAACAGTTGTTACAATGCCGCAACACATGTGAAAAAACAAATGTTGACCAGTCCTTTGTGGTTCAGAGAGTATGAGGCAATCCCGCAGTTTCATTTGTTGCCTTTAGATGCTGTAGGAATCATGGGGCAAGAGATAGATGTGTCTATCATAGAGAAAGTAAAGATAATTGAGCGACCCACATTTACATCTATAAATGACTTTGCAAAGGCCAGTTTGACTGAAATTGGAGGTCATAATGAGAATGATGATGAATCTAAAGAGGAACCAACACAGACTGAATCTGCCAATCCTGAGAAGTTAAATAATGTACCAAACAATAGCAACAATAATGAAACTAAATCTAATATAAAAACAAACACTGTACAAGAAAATCCAAAGTCGTCTGAAAGCACGAAACAGAAAGCTGCACCAAATCCATTAAGCATTGTGGGTGAGATTATAGAAAGGCCTGAACGCAAAATAGACCCTATTCTCACCAACAAACCCCCAGAATCAAAAACTGAAGTTTCTCGGCCCAAAAAGGTTCAACAGAAAAAGCAACCAGTTATAAGTGCTATTACAATTGAAGTTGAAAAATGCCTGGCCGAATGGTTCACTATAGATACCATGATGTTTTTGTTTGGAGAAGAAAAAGTAAGAGAACTAGTCGCAGACAAAGGTGAATGCATAAACGAATACATGAATAACTATGCCCATAGCATATTCTACAACTCCAATAACTACGATCAATACCAAGCATTATGCAGAAAACTGAATATGTTGGAGCTAGAAGAACGTAAAGCGGATTTTAAAGTGAAGAGAGAATTAAAACCGTTGCCGGACTACTCGGTTCTGCAAGAAGAGAGCAAACGAATGCAACTGAAAGTCAAAGCATACTTCGAAGGCCAAACGGACATACCAGAACCAACACCAACAGAGTCAACTGCCAATAGCGAAGACTCAAACTTAACACAGTTACCGTTAGTTGATAAGAACGCCCAGAACGCGTTGCGAAGGAAAATTGTCTGTCAGCATTTGCACAAAGTCATGCCAGACTTGCTGCGGTCTCTTGGTTTATCAACATTCTCTGTCAGTGCAGAGTTAAAACTACTCGTAAATACATTTAAGCTAAGTGTGAACAATATCATGTTTAAGCCGATACAGTGGACTCTTATAGCGATAATAGTTTTAAAGCTGATTTCTTTGCGGGATAAACGGTTGGAGTATAATTTGGAGCAGCCGACAGCGTTCCAGCACATGCAGCTCTTGCTGTTGAGTTACAAGCATGATGGAGGTTACGTTGACAGGCTGATATCCTGGCTGACAGACATTGACAGGCTATTGGACAGCAATGACACGCAAATGACGATCAAGTGAACTTAGTAATGATTATGACTAGTTTATTTTGAGGAACTGGTGCATATTTGTACCCTGCTTTGTATATATTTATGGCTATATACCTGGATTGTACACAAACACCTATTTCTAAAAAATTCTGAATGTTTTAGTGCAAGCTGACCAAAAAACTTATTGTTTTTAACTAAAAATAACACTGGTTTTTATACGAGACTTATCAATTCTATTATTAAACATAATGGATTAATAAAATATGATCATTTCATTTTCAGAATTTAATTTGTTTCATTTAGAATAGTGTTAAAATTTCGTTTGCAAGATTTGAACCGCACGCAAATACATAAATACCAACAGCTATTGTTTTTTGTTGTAGTGAATATTTCTTTGCATACAAACATACAAAGCATGGCGAATTTTTTTTTTAATAACAGAAAATAAATGATGCATTAAAAACATTGCTTAGTGTTCTTTATCGACATTAGACGTGAAGGCCTATGCAGAGCTGAGCAAAGCGAATAAACTATTGGGCTAAATAAACCCTCAGCAAAAGCGATGATATAATTTGTACGGTATATGCGTGTTCACAGCCGATTTGTCGAAATCCCCGAAGCATAACGATGTTGGCATGTTTTCTAACGATTTACTTGTCATTAATTGTAAATTATAAGTAATCATAGTAGCATCAAATCTCTTTACTTCACATAAAGGCATATACCTAAGACAATTATAAGATAGATATAGATTGAGATTTTCGCTAGCGGACGCATCCGCTTAAACAAACATATTAAAATTATAAGATACCTAATAAAGGCGCTTATAAGATACCTACTAAAGGCGTACACTTTTATATACGTAGGACCGTTCGTGCATGTAATGCCCACAATGGTTTATGATGGCGCAGGACTAGGACCACAGAATAGTACATTACTTAACAAGGGCGGTAAAACAAAGAATGTCGTAGATCGCAGATATTTGACGAGCCGAAGGCAAGGGCGATAAATATGCGATCTGAGGCTTTCTTTATTACCGCCCGTGTTAAGTACAAAATTTTATGTCACCCCCTGGCCAAGAAGTGGGATTACCCGCGCGCGGAGCGTGCGGTAATTGCCGCTTTATGGCCAGGTGTGACATAAATAATAGTATAATAGTATTACATACATAAAGGAAACGAACCCCCCGCACCGAGGTCAGTTACCTCGTCCTTGAGAGACCCGCCTGGTGCCGATCGGGTGCCGGCGGGCCTCGCGATCCGTCCGCGCCACTCGCTACGCACCCGCGCAAACAATTGACGCGTGTACCGACAGCGCACGCACACATACCTACCCACAGCGCTTACGTTCCTTCGCGTGTCACAGGTGTGCTAGGACGCAGGTATGCGGTGAAATGAGATCAAACTATGTCTTTCTTGCTTTAAAGGTCGATTTACATTAGCCAGAAATGAATGAAAGAATGCGGGCCTGTGGGCTACCGAGGTAAGATGATACGATGAAACCGTGCAATGTAACGAAAATTCACTGGTAATTGCACACAAGTTCTTTCAAATGTAAATCGAGCTTCTATAATAACTGCGTGCTGTACGTTGGGCCATCATGGCCCATCGTGTGGATCCGGTATAAGACGGGACGCGTGAGAGGGTAGCGGTCGGGCCTAGCCGAGTTTCTTGCTGGACTCTTCTCAGATAGGCTAGGTCTGGTTTTCCATTAGAGCTATGCTTATGCTATGTTTCCGTACATTTGACACATAGCTCCAGCTCGAGTTACGTGTCAAATGTATGAAAACATAGCATAGCTCTAGTGGAAAACCAGCCTTAGTGGACCAGCGACAAAACTCTTAGTAGCTCGATTCCGCTGACACCTGAGATTCGGTTGAAACCGCTCAACCAATGTCACTGGAGCGCAAACTGAGTATTCCAGTGCTTAAACCGACCGCGTGGTCGTGACGGAGGTTTCTCCTGGATTTTCCACAGGCCACTCTCCAACCGCGCACTCCTATCGCTTTATTGGGCCCGGCCTATAAAGCCACAACCAGATTTAAAAAAAAACGTATTGCGCTCCGGGAGTGCCGGCAGAAGTGAAAACTCAATAAAGTAAATAACAAAGATATTCATATCCGTATTCATACTCATGTTCATATTCATATTCGCATAATCCATTTACATATATACATAATATGTCCCCGAGTATCATTGTGTCTTACGCATCGTAAGACCAGCTGAGTTTAGCTGAGTTGACCCCTCCTAACATCGCAATCACGATACTAGGACGGGTCAACTAGCTGGTCTTACGAATCGTTGCGAGTTTAACAATTTTCCCCCATCACAAAAAGTGCTCAGCGCCGCTAAAGAAGTTTTCACTTCAAAAAAAGAAAGTGTAGCGGACGAGGAACGGGGGCAGGGATCTGCCTCTATTCCCTCAACACTTTGATGGGGCCTCAAAGTATTTCCTGCATACAGACCAGAGAGTTCATCAGGGTTACATTGACTTAAATAAGATTAGGTAGTATGGATGTTCAATGTCACTGTCAATAGGTACCTAGAAAAAAAAACAAAAAAAAAGTTAAATACCTTGCAATATCTCCGAACCATTTCGCGCATATATCCATAGACTCCGCCGTATGTGCGCCGTCTAAATAGAATGTTGCGTAATCCGCATCTATCTTTTGATATCTCCCAGGCCAATAACACTGTTTCAAACCAACAACAGTCTCAACAGGTACTAGATCCCCATCGAAATCTTTCCCGTGCTCAGTAAAGATGGCGTCAATAGAGATGGATGTCAAAAATTTCCCGCCGAGCTTTTCTTTTTTTGAATTTTGTGTTTTTGACAGCGCGTTTCGTTTCGCGTGCCGGAGCCACGCGTGCGCGAGCTGGATGGCTAGGGAGGCGTTCGTTTGGTACGCTGGCAGGTTAACTTGGAGTATGTTGTCGGTTGGTAGATTGTAGGCTGCGTATGACGGGACGACTGTCAGTGGGCACTGGAACAATATGAATTGGTGCGGTCAAGATTGAAAACTTTTACTTTTTCCAATTTATATTCGCAGCTCAATCATGGGGGTCAAGCCATATTTCTATATTAAAAAATCTAATTTTTGGACTCTTAATTCGCATAAACGGCGTCTCCGTTACTATAAATCAATGTAAGTTATTAAATCATAACTTACATGCCTTTTAACATTTTCACCGCCAGGAATATGCCTAGCGGGCGCCGGTGGGGGGCCGAGAAGCCGCAATTTAGGGGCGGCAAATTCGAACTTCTTGACAGGCCAAAATACGTCTTGACAGGACAAAAAATTTCGCGCTTTATGACTTGATGCGTATGAAGTATTTTCCGCATCTGCATCACAATGTTCGAAAATTTTTCGCGCTCGCTGCGCTCGCGTTTTCATCTATACGTAGATTTGTTGTGACTTTATGGTCCGTCCCCCCTTAGAGTAGCTAATTTTACTTTTCTGACTGACTACATTGACTGTATTCGTGAAATATCGTGAAAAACCAGAATGAGTAACGCGTTCTTTTCGTTGTGGCGTTCTTTTAGTTAGGCCTATTGGTATGTCTATCCTGATGGTTGAAATTATGATAATGGTAGACGTAACAATTTGTAAGACAATATATGAAGACGGGGGCGGCATTTTGTAGTTTTTGCCCCCCCTCGAAAAATTACTAGGTCCGGCGCTGCAACCATGGCTCACCCGCGCAGCGCGCCCGCCGTGCGAAAAGTACTGTAACTGTCAACAGATACCAATGCCAAAAATATGTATTATTATGTATGTATAAATATCCTACCTTTACGTCGTTCGCGACACTTCTCAGCACCTCCATCGCCTCGTGCGGCTGACGCACGGTGTACGCTTCGCAGCCTCGCTTCATGATGCCCGCCTTCGAACAAACCAATTTATTTTATCAATGTATACAGATACAGCGACAGTCAAAGGACCGGCGATATTACGTTGCACAAAACGGACTGACTTTCTTTGAAAATGTATGGTATGAATCCTAACGTGAGGCGATTTAGCAGTCGTTAAAAGCGGTCAAATGTTATATGCGGAGTTGTTATAAGCGGATTCTACTGTACAATATACAGGGTGTTCGGCACATGGACCGTCAACATTTTTTGGGGTGCTGGCTGGGTCATTTGCTACATTTCCACCCTTGGACCCTGGGTCCTAAGAGTGACGGTCATGGAGGTACGATTTTTTAAAGATTTTTCCTAAATTACCCAAAATCTGGCATTCGATGACACATTACTTTTTTGTGTATGCTTTTAAATACATAATTTATTTACATATCTTTGCAAATTAAAATCATTTCTTCTTCCAGCAAAATATCCTATATACGATATATTTAAGGTACTTTGCCTTGATGTCCCATAGTCTTGGGACACCTGTATATTCATCTAGTTTTTGCCCTCGACTTCGTGCGCGTGGAATTCGTTCATCGCAATAAAATTTTAAATGCTATTATTTTTATATCAGGTGCTAACATAGTTATCACTCTTCCATACAAACTTCCACTCCCTTAAGGGTTAATTGCCAGAAAAAAAGTATCCTATATCCTTCCCTGGGACTAAAACTACCTCCATGCCAAATTTTATCAAAATCGGTTCAGTGGTTTAAGCGTGAAGAGGTAGCGGACAGACAGGCAGACACACTTTATTTACTTATTTATTTAATCTTTATTGCACAAAAGAAAACTTGAAGTGCAAAAGGCGGACTTAATGCCATGAGGCATTCTCTACCAGTCAAGCTCATTTGCATGTGTGTGTCCTCTTATAAACATTTAATTAGGCCGGGTAAACTTTATAATAAATTAAAAGTTTATTTCAATATTCAATATACGGGATGGAAAAATTGTATGGGCCCTGGAGGGAAACTGCCTTAAATCATTAAGTTAGCTCGTTTTACTCAAAGGAAACATTCTTTTGTTTTCATAAACTGTATTCAAAACCCTATTCAAGGATTTTCTAAAATTCGCCTGTTTCACCCGGGAATCGAACCATCAAAATATTCTTACACTCTTCTGTCATACAAAATATCCATAAAACCGAATGCCGAGTTGCAATCTCTTAGAAAATTGAATGACCAAGACCTAAGTTATAAATAAAAATATATGGACCTTTGCTCTGGCGATCTCTGGTAGCGTGTGGCCCAGTATCGAAGTGTGGTCCAGTCCCAACGTAGTGATGCCCACTACTGGGACGTGTCTGTAAAACATGGGTATGCTAGATTTGTTTCATTCTACACAATAGTTAGGTACGACGACGTGCGAAACGAGGAGCGACACCGTCAGGAAGGCGAAGTACTTCTTTACTTTACTTTACTTGTCGCAGCCGGATTGTATAACCCGCCGTATTACCTACATAGCCTCGCCGTTTTGTAATACGGAGGGTTGAAGATTAGCCGGATCGACATTGCAACAGCTCTGTTTTGTAAAACGCCTAGCCATAATGTAATACGGCGGCTAATCCATATATACAACGGGAAATACCTCTTTAACCCTGTAACTGCTAAAGGGTTAAAAAGGTATTTCCCGTTGGATATATGGATACTTCGTATCATTTTACTTATTTATTTATTTTTTATTTATATGGAGAACCAACAGCTTTTATGATAGGATAACACTTTAAACATATAAACAGGAAGCCAATTATAGGATCTCACAGGTAGAATTTATGATTAATATGTACCGCATCTGCACTAAAGTTCCATAAAGTCACGTAAAATAGGTATTGAAGCAGAACTGTGTCACTTAGTAATATTGAAAAATAAAAATAAAATACTTAATGAAAATCTTTTCTAAATTGCTTTTTTGAGGTTAGATATGAGGATATCACGTATCATTTGTGGTATATTGTATAAAATAAAAATTAGCCATATCGTGTCGGGAGGACCTCAAACTTTGTATGTTTCGAAAATTATTTTTGATTTAATTTAAAAAAAATGGCTGAAATGTAATGATGTGGTACATTTTTAGAATTGCCTCTAAAAGCCCTTTCATATGATACCAAACACGATAGGTTTCTAAAAAAAATTTTTTTTTTCCATACAAAAAAAGAATGTCTCAGCACTCCCGCCCAAGAGATTTTTTTTTAGGAACTGCGGGTCAAAATTTTTGTATTGACCTCTAGTATGCGTGCGCCAAACGGCTAAACTGTACATCGACTTGCGGTTTTTTTAATCGTACGGCTTACACTATATGACATATAGGTACCTGAGCACGTTCGTATAGTCCACGACACCACCTATCCCGACCTCTACGACGGCCACGTCGACTCGCTCCTCGAGGAATATGTTGTACGCCAACACCGTCAGGAAAGCGAAGTACTTGGGCATGTCGCCTTCGAACGCCTGTCGAAGGAAAAATAGTATTTTACAGTCCGTCTGTTGGACTACTTTTTATAAATTTCTATTGGTAGGATTAGCCGAAATGTTACATTGTATTTAGGTACTCAGTTCCGCCCTCTTTTGTCACAATATTAAAGTTATATTACAGCACCTGTGAGACAGCGAGCGCGTCGTACCTCCGATAGCAGTACGCCACGAACTTCCACGTGCCAGCAAGCAGACTTCTATTAATAGATCAGCCCATGTCACCTGTGAGTCAGCGAGCGCGTACTACGCTGGAGAAGGTTCGCGCGGCAGCACGCATCTGAGAAGCGTACGCCCCGCCGCACGGAACATATATCTAGCAGCGAGTAGAATTCTATTAGTAGATCAGCTCATATCACCTGTGAGCCAGTAATCGCGTCGTACACGAGGTGGCACTACGCCGAGAAGGTTCGCGCAGCTGCACGCATCTGAGAAGCGTACACCCTGCCACACGAAACATATATCTAGCAGCGAGTAGAATTCTATTAGTAGATCAGCTGATGTCACCTGTGCTGTGAGCCAGTAAGCGCGTCGTACACGAGGTGGCGGTACGCAGCGAACTGTTCCTCTGCATTATAATGTTGAAAATGGCTTGAAGAGCTTCGAGAATAGGATGGTACGGCAGTGCCTCTTTTGTTTTGCACCCAAATACTCAGTTTCCACGCGGGACTACGCGTTCTAAAGTGGCGTACGCGCTCCAAACAGCTCTTACGGCAGCAAGCAGAACTTTATCAGTAGATTAGCCTAACTAGCCCGATAACTTACACCGTTACGTTTTCCGTCCGAAACATATTAAAACTTCACACACCTGTGAGTTTGCGAGCGCATCGTAGACGCGGTGGCAGTACGCAGCGAACTGTTCGCGCGGCAGCACTCGCCCTGAGAGGCGTACGCGCTCCCGCACGGAGCACAAATGTGGCGACGAGAAGAAACCGGTGCGGTGGCCGTGGGCGCGCAATATCGACTCGCACATGGCGCTTGTAGAACCCTGAATAAAGATTAATATTGAATATATTTTGTTCATTCAAATTACTTTATTACATCTTTGATGTTGCGGTCAACCGTTCACTTTTCGTTTCATTTATGCCTAAGTTTATCGAGTTGTGTTAAAGCTCAAAATCCAATAAAACTTAAAATGTCAAATCAAAATACATTTATTACCTTAAACAGAAAAAAAAAATACAGAAACGGATGGTATGTACCTAATATGAGCTAAAGAAGTATCACAGCTAGTCTCTTATACCTGCATTCCATTTAAATCAGTTCTACGCACAGGCACACGTGACTTATGTATACTTGAAAGTCTTCAAATCGTTTGAATTGGCCGAGTTTTACCGTTCAAACAATAAGGCTGATAATCCAATAACATTTTTATATAAATTCAGACAGCAAAAAGAATCTCAACAATTCAACATTACCGCTGTCCGACCCAGGTCCAGCCTAGCTGAGTTTCTTGATGGACTCTTTTCTCAACTACAAAACTCCCAGTAGCTCGATTTCACTCCCACCTCAAATTCTGTTGCTCAACCAATCTCACTAATCTAAATTAGTAGATATAAGATAACTTGCTTTATTGAAACTGAGCGCGCCTCTCGCCATCAAACGTAAAAGTTTGTCGAGGATATCATTTAACTGTAACGTTTGTAATTTTTTATTTTTGTTAAATAAATAAAAAAATGAAAAAAAAACTGGAGCGCAAACTCCGAGTATTTCAGTGTTTAAACCGCCCGCATGGTCTAGTCGGAGGTTCCCACTGGATTTTCGTCGGGCTACTCTCCAACTGCGCACTCCTATCGCTTTATTGGGCCCAGCCTAATAATAATACCAGTGAGGTTCCAAAAAAAACCGCTGTGTCCTGCGAAATCTACTGAAGTAGGGTCGACGTCAAAGCTACGCTTTTGCACCTTAATTCCATTGTGATAAGACGAAAATTGTAAACATATCTTCGAGGTCGACTGTACACCTTAGCCCCCTGGGGACCCACTTTTCACTGAACAATTGGAAAAGCCCTCACCCACAGGGGTGACACGCGAAGGAACGTAAGCGCTGTGGGTAAGTATGTGTGCGTGCGCTGTCGGTACACGCGTCAATAGTTTGCGCGGGTGCGTAGCGCGTGGCGCGGGCGAATCGCGAGGCGCGCCGGCACCCGATCGACACAAGGCGGGTCTCTCAGGGACGAGGTAACTGACCTCGGTGCGGGGGGTTCGTGTCCGTTCTGTATGTAATACTATTATTCTATTCTGTGCCTCACCTTCCCCTTCGTCCCAGCGACGTGTATGACAGACAACTCATCGAGACGATCGAGAGTCACGCCCGTCCTCTGCAGGTACTTCGCCATCTCTTCCAAGTTGTTACATTTCTGCAACACGTATTTACAATGTTAAGACGAATGATTGTGAACCTATCGTGCGAGCGAGAACAGGCATTCCGGAAGCAAGCATTTCAAGCAGAATTAGTGCTTCGGGCGCCAACGTTTTCCATCCCTTAAACCTTTATCAAATGAGACAATTTTGCCTTTGATCGATTCCTCACATCCTTAACTAGGTTTATACGTTTTGCTTTTTCCGTAATTCTTTCTAGTTTATGAAATAAGTATAAGTTTATCAAATAATCGTAACTTTAAGGGTTCATGTTTTCAATTGTATGCAATATTTCCAAAAAATCAAAACGTATCAACCTAGTGTTTAATGATACTTACATCAATTCCAAAAATCACGCAAATCGGTTCAGGTTAAGGGGGTGGAAAACGTTGGCGCCCGGCCCGAAGCATGTTTTTGTATGGAAAAAATTTGCTACAAAATCCTTTCCATTTTTTTTAATACAACGACAAGCATACCGCCCACCAGATGGTAAGCGGACATTGCAGCCTATAGACGCTCGCAACTCCGAGGGAGTCACGGGCGCGTTGCTGACCGTTTATAAAATTTGAGGATTCACTGTGTTGACAGAAGAAGGGACCAATTTAGGTCTTTCCCATACAACACAGTGCATCTTAGGGAGCTCCAGACACGGGCACAGCTAAGTTATGAAACTAGGTGTACGTTAGCATCATAAACATGTATACAGTCCAGGACTTAATTGCTCAGATATAAGGTCGAAAAGTGTATACATAGTTCAATTTCATAGTTTGATGGGGGGCGTGGTTGACAGAATCGAGGAGCCATTAAATTAAATTACCTGGCCTGTCTTCTTCTGCCTTCGGATCTGTTCTATGGTGGCCTTGTTAGACTGCAGTAAGTTCAACTTGCGCACCGCCTCCTAAAACAAGGGGGATTTATGGTTCTAGTTTTTTTTCCTTATGTGGACTTGGGGGCCAACCCATGGTCATTGTGAGTAAATGGTTCATATCAAAATCTAAAACGGTCAAACTCTATGGTTTCATTCATAATTAAATTAGTCTGAAGTCTATAGCCTGGTCTATTTAAATAAGCAAATACAATACCTAAATACAAATACCTATTCTTTAAGACAAATGTTACCTATTTAAGTACCTAAACATAAATGGAGCCTCGTCTGCCAATAAACCGCAATGTGGTTTGGCAGAAGTGTATGAAATGTAAACATTTGTATAATTTTGTGAATAAACTATTTATTTATTTTTTATTTATTTTATTTTTATTTGTAAATGAAACCATAAAGCTTTACCGTGCCGTGGCGACGATAAAGTATATAAAAGCGTCCAAATTCCTGTGTACAGTCACCTAAGTACATTCCTCTAGCTCTAGATTCTAGTGGTTCAACCTGACCCTCCTGCATATAAGTTTGTATGCAGGGGTCAGGTTTCTCCGCGGCTGACTCTACACGTCACCCAAGAAAGTAGTCCACCACTTTTTACCTTAATATACAAATAATATGCTCTGTTCACTATACCAGTACAATTTGTGTAAACAATAGTTATTTATGTCACACCTGGCCATAAAGTGGCCATTATCGCACGCTCCGCGCGCGAAAAAACCAACTTCCTGGCCAGGGGGTGTCATAAATTTTTGTACTTAACACGGGCGGTAATAAAGAAAGCCTCAGATCGCATATTTATCGCCCTTGCCTTCGGCTCGGGCGTCAAATAACTGCGATCTGAGACATTCTTTGTTTTACCGCCCTTGTTAAGTAATGTACTATTACGATACAAGGGTTGTAAAACAAAGAAAGGCCGATATCGCAGATGTTTGGGGCCCGAGCCGCAGGCAAGGGTCTCAAATATGCGAGAGAGGGCTTTCTGTTTTACGACCCGTGTTTTGTACACAATTTTACGTCACCACTAGGCCAAAAAGTGGGTTTTTCTGATCGCGCAGCGTGCAGAAAAACGCGCTTTTTGGCAAGGTGTGGTGTAAATTATATTTCAGTATATACCCGTTACCGCATACGAAGCCATATGTGGCAGATAACATTAATAGACACGCAGAGACCTTATTGCATGGCAGAAAGATTCAAATTCAAACAATTTTGTTTTTTAATATTTTTTTTAGCTTGCGTTAACAGAAGAAATACAATTACCTTAATGTTTTTAATGATATTGTCACTGTGCGAACGACATGGCGAAAAGTTACACAGCAATTTAAAAGAGAAAAAAAACTGTTTTTTATCATAATAAATTAAAGTGATAAATATAATATACAAAAGAAGATAATTAAAGTTATAATAAGTTATGTATGACATCTGTAAACAGGAATGGTGTTTTTTGTTTACCATTGTTAATACTGGATTATCAGTATTTATTTATATTAAATACATGGGATGAAAATAAATTATACTTAAATCATGAAGTTTAGATTTGTCATCAATTGCTACTGATGTAATCACGTAGAACAAGGATCAGTCACTATGGGCATTAAGATATCTTTGTGTACATATATGTATATGGGTCAATCAAATAATGGAGACATCTAATCCACCAGTTCTGGGATGCATAAGTTTTAAATTGGTTTAGTTAACATAATTTTAAATTTAATCAATTTAAATAAAATGCAGGAGATGATCATGCACCCAGCCTTGCATGCACACTGCCCAGCGGCACTGACCTTTTAGTTTTTATTTTAATGCAATGTCCCATTTTACTTTGAATTGTTCATTCCCGGGTTATTATCACATAGAATACAGTTGAATTCTGGAGCTGCTGGTTCAGGATGGTAACAAAAACAGTCACAACTTTTGAATTTTACAAATTTTCCACCACCCGCTATGTTTATTATTTTTTACTATTATTATTGGTTTGTGGGCTTTCTATGCCGCCTCACCCAGTTATTGATCTATTGCGGCAGTATTTTTTACTATAGTAACTCAATCATAGTTTCTAGGTCAAATTTGTATTTAAGGTGGTCTTCACGCTGATGTGGTTTTCGCATGACGGTGCGATGTGTGATTGAGATAGTGCTAAGCATGTCTATGTCAATACCCCACCTGCACCCACATTAACTTCCGGAAACTGCATCAGTGTAGCACCCGCCTGAAGAGCAAGTGGATGACTTCAGGCTTATCAAACTCCCAGTAGATAATGAATTAATGACCCACATGTAGAGAAGACTAGTTTTAAAAAATCTACCTATATTGGATATTTTGATCCAAAGTATTTTAATTGAAAGCTTAATAAACATTAGATTAATTTTAATTGGTCTTTACCTATTAGAATATTCAACCATATCTAAGAAGTCTGTTAAATATTGTAACTTCAGCCAACTCTCGAGTCCATTAAAAAAAAACAACATATCGCAAGTAATAGGCATGCTGTTATAAAAGTAGGTAAAGACCGTACGCAAAAAACATAAATAGCATCACTGGGAGTAAAAGAGCTTTACTAAAATAAACAAACTTCCCACTAATCTGCAACATAACTTAAAATGACGACGTACCTCGTACGAATACTTGAATGAAGACATCCTCCTCGCGAAACGTACCAAGCCCAGACTGGCAGGTATGCATGAAGCACTAATCATCTGCTGAATGCGTGTTGGCTCAAGGTTAGCTATAGAAAAAAAAACGTTTTCCCCAAACTGTTAAAATCACATGGTGCACGAACGTGGCTCGAGCCCCTAAGCTTATCTATCACTCGTTTAAACTGACATCTGACCTCAGAGTAAACATCGTAACTGGAAACTGATTAAGACCGATACACAATCTGAACATTGTATTGTATTCGGAATTTCATAATTCATAACATAACCTCAACTACCCGCGTGTCATGTTGACAATCAGCTGTTTGTTTTTTTACTCATTTACCACGGTACAGGACTAAGGAATGTATATTCAGGATGTTATGTCAGCTTTATATTTTAAATAACGGCAAATGATATTAGAATGTAAACTGCAATTGGTATATTAAAATAGTATAGATTTACATGTCAGAATGTATAAATTTCAATTATTTCATCTATATAGTTATAATTTTAAATAAAAAATGACACTGATGTCTCAATTTGAATTGATTGATGGCTATGTCATTGAATTAATTTCAAATAAATATAAGTTTGAAATAATATTCGTACGAATTACCAAGCAAACATGACTGAAACCGACGCAGCAGCGGAGCCTGTTGGTATACCTGTAACATTTTTGCCATACCTGGAAAAATATAGACTTTATAAATTATTTAAGGTTTGAATCCTGGGCTTTATTTTTTACTTTGTCGGTTTATTGTGAATTTGATTGTACCTACCTACTGCACCTACAAACCTCAGACCACAAGCCTCTGCACCTACATACAAGCCTTGTAGTTAGCCTGAGGGCCTACCGCCAAAGAGTATAATAAGTATATTTATGTACCGCGAACTAAAAACGAACGAAGTCCGAATATCTACCTCTCTGTCGTACTTGCTATGTCGAGAGACAGAGAGGGAGATATTCGAACTAAGTTCGTTTTCGATTCGCGGTAGGCTCTCTGTTCTATTAAGCTCAACAGAACACCTCAAGATTTAGATTTATTTATTTCTCCACTTCAACTGTTCCTGATGCTTTACCTGACAATAGTTGTTGAGGTCTTATTGGACATTTCAGGACATGATGCACGACCTCGTGATACACACGCCCAAGGACCCCCTGCTTCACATGAAGCACTTCCTCAAGAACAGGGAAAGCTCGGAGCCAGTTCGACTCATGTTACTGGTATCGCCCGAACTTGATTTGGGTAAAAGCTTTGGTTTTTTTTTTTTAAATACTACGCACGGTGGCAAACAAGCGTACGGCCCACCTGATGGTCAGCGGACACCGCAGCCTGTAGACGAAAGAGACACGTGCGCGTTGCCGACCATTTATAAAATTTGAGGATTCGCCGTGTTGACAGCAGAAGGGACAACACAGTACATCCTCGGGAGTTCTGGCAACCTTGCTCACCTCCAGGAACACAAGACTACATACTTGTATAGTGAAAAATCGTTATTATGGCTGTGGTCTTCTGCAAGGCGGAGGTACTTCCCCAGTTGGGCTGCTCCTAATTCGAGCAAGAGATGACATTATGCTGTGCCCTACCTCTATTATTATTTATGTTATGGTATGTTTATGACATGAGACTGTTGTTTTTGTCAAGCAGTAGTGCTGCTGAAGAAACTATGATTTAAACAGCGTTCGGCGTTCGGCAACCTTGTATATAGCAGGCAAGGAGCAAAAGGGCAGGTGTTAATAAGTGATTATTAAACAAAAAGGTATCAGTATCATAGTCGGCTGTCAGAAAGGAGGTTTGAGTTGCCGATCGCTGATGAGACTGTTTTGAAATTTTGAAAACAGACGCAGGTCTAGGATTTGGTTTAGGGGGATGGGCAGATTCTGTATCCGCACCGGTGTTGAGAACCCACGACCAGGGGGGACGTCTAACTTCTAAGGGATGACAGCTGCCGGCGCCATATTTGACGATGACCGGTCTGTGTTCGTACCTTCGTACGTTGGTGCAACTGGCACGTAAACCTTAACTGTAATCATGACCGACTACGCATGTCACGTTATGATTGACACTCATACAAATGTTGTACTATTAGTATCTTGTGAAGAAAAAAACTGTATGTAGGTATTTTTTGTATAAAGTATTGTGCTTTCAATTGGTCAAAAAATTAGGTTATGGGCTCATCACGATTCAATTTCATCATTGATATAAAATTGGTCCTCAGATGTGGCCTGCATCGTCAAAGGAATGATAAAAGACTTTGGCGTGCTCGTAATCACCAGACGCACCGTTTTAGACCACTATGAAAAGGTAAAATTAAGTTGTCGCTATTTGTTGGCATTATTAATCGAAAGGACACGCTGCACGTGCAAGTGAGAGAAGGGAGCTCGGGCTCTCGCTCTCATGTAGGTACTTTAGTATATATATTGTAGTCTTTGCATGTAGGTATGGCGCACTGCTGCCGTAGTGCGAAATCGCGGCCTCAGGCAAGGTACAGTCAAGGGCACCAATATGTATACACTTTTTTACCTTATTCCATTGAAATAAGGTCCAAAAATGTATACATATTTATGCCCTCGACTGTACGAAGTGACCCAGAAATCAAATTGGTTGGCCGTAATACCAATACCGCACACCGCACCTATTACACCTAAGCACGGGGGTGCGGGGTGACACGCCAAGGAAAGTAAGCGCTGTGGGTAAGTATATGTGCGTGCGCTGTCGTGTACACGCGTCAATTGTTTGCGCGGACGCGACGGTAACCCGATCGTAACCAGGCGGGTCTCTCAGGGACGAGGTAACTGACCACGGTGCGGGGGGTTCGTGTCCGTTCTGTATGTAATACTATTCTATGACCTAAGGGTAAAAACTTGTAAAAAACTACTTTCTGTTCGCAGCACGACGACTTCAAACCAGGCTGCATAGATCCGGCCCTTATGTCAGTGGTGACTAAATCCATCACCATGAAAGACGAGGTGGTACAAAACGGCTGGCTCATGTTTGGTATGCCAACATCCTGATACACCTCACATATGTACATACACACATAAAGACAGGTATTAGGAACACCTCTTGTTTCTCCAATGGTGAGATACCAGGGCGTCATCATCATCCTCCTAGCGTTATCCCAGTACAGTTGCATCCTGAAGGATGCCTGGGGTCCGCTACTTAATCCCAAGATTTGGCGTAGGCACTAGTTTTTACGGAAGCGACTGCCATCTGACCTTCCAACCCCGAGGGGAAACTAGACCTTATTGGGATTAGGCTTTGTCAAGTGAGTGGGCAACTTGACTGTTAGAAGTTCTCAAACCGCCCGAAGGCCTCCAACTTGGCTTAACGACTGCTGCCATAGACAGCAACCGGGATCAACGGCTTAACGTGCTTAACCTTAGATACCGCAAGCGGTACCCGGCGCCGCTGGGCCACAAGCGCTTCCAGGGCTTAACCGTGATTAACACGTTACCCACGATAGATAACGAGACAATCTCTCTTTAACTCACTGGCCGGACCGTTCCGCATCAGTCGTATGTCTTCTCTATAGGTACAGTCACCAGCATTAATATCTGACAAAACAAAGGCGGCATGAATATCTAACACGACTCTATTTGTAGGGCCGTAAGGACGTGTCAGATATTAATATTAATGCCGCCTTTGTTATGGCAGATATTGGTGCTGGTGACTGAACCGTAAAAAAATAATTTCATCCCAGATCACCCGTGCACACTTCGCGAAGCCCGCTGCCTTCAGCAAGACGGCGTGATCCCGACCGTGGCGATCTGCGTCATACCTACCCCGCCCGTCGCGCCCCCCGCCCTCGACCACCGCACCAACCAGAGGCTTTTCTTCCAGCAGGACTTCGAGGGGCTCAAGTACGCGTACAGAACGTCATTGAAGGTCAGAGCTCCTGCTGTGTTCTGAGATCCTGGTACTTTTTGACTTGAGTAGTATTTAGGATTTGGGCTTGTTGTATCGCTTACGTAATTGGACCGCATGGTAAACTTTGTGAGGAGGACTTCTTCCATCAATTAACGTGGCGTGTAACGACGCTTCTCGTCGTGCCCCGCGCCCACGACCACCGCACCAAGACGAGGCTTTTCTTTCAGGAGGACCAAAAATTTAAAAATGTATACACTCCTATCTTGAATACGGTATTTGACACATGTTAAAATTTATAACACAGTGTCACTTTTAGGATAGTTAGCCATCAAAATATTCACAATAAATCGTCAATTATAAAATTTTACCAAAATCATAAAAAGATGAATCATCAAAAACTCAGAAAATTATGTAATTTTTTTACCGTCCAAAATTCAAATAAAAGGTATCAATAGAATGCTTATGTAAAAATAAAAAATAAACTTTATGGCAACTATGTACCTAAACGCATTATTTTACGACTAAAACAGCAAAATACTTATTTTCCCATACAACGGTTGGTCGAATGCAGTGCAAGTGACGTCATTTGCCAGGGCCAATTTGTAGGGAGCCTTTTTGACGGCCCCTAGCGTCGAGCTAGGTTTGTCCCTAATTTTAGCCCTTTATTGTGCTCTAATTGTTGTTGGTCCCATATAGACATTTGATCGTCTCTAAAAACTGGTTCGATTGACATTATAAAAAAAAACCGGCCAAGTGCGTGTCGGGCCACGCGCAAGGTAGGGTTCCGTAGTCGTCCACCCGTTACATTATGTGGACTAAAAAGTTCGTAAACTTATATTTACTATGTTTTTGACAGAATTAACAACATTATCTAAGGTATCAATGGAAATTGTACGAAAGTTTGCTTTTGCAAAGTACATTTCTGAAGTTTGACTATTACTCGTTAACTAGTAATGTCTACTTAGCTGTGATAGTTTTCCTTTTAAATTCATCGTATATACTACTAGCACGATTTTTTTCACATGCCTAGTAGCCACCGTTTAGCTGGTAGGGGGGGGGGGACACTTGACCATAACAAAAATTATCACTTCAAAGCTTAATCTCACGCCAACCTATTCTTTAATCAAAAAATGCTTCTAGAAACCTTATAATATTTTTAAAAGAGCTATCCAACGACACCACACACGATGGGGTTTGGAAGAAAAAAAAATTGCACCACCACTTTACATGTAGGGGAGGTACCCTGAAAAAAATTTTTTTTTAAGATTTTATTCTACCGTTTTGTCGGCGTCATTGATATGTATACTCATGCCAAATTACAGCTTTCTAGTACTAACGGTTAGTGAGAAAAACGGGGGTCGGACGGACGGACGGACGGACGGACGGACGGACGGACATGGCGAAACTATAAGGGTTCCTTGTTTACTACGGAACCCTAAAAAAGTCAAATAGCGTCATAGTCCCCAATCCCTCCAATCCTCCAATGTAGGCCCTCGGAAAAACCTAGACCGAGAATGATATGGAACATAAACTTACTCCAGGAAGTCCACATCGACCCTGACGACACCACCGATATAGTGTCCAGCAAATGCTTCAACGCGATCCGCGCAAGCGCCGCGGGCGCCCAGGGCGAGTGGCAGGGGCTCCACGCCGTCGGCGCTCCGGGCGTGTACCGGGTGGCGCTGATAGGCCCGCGGGGCGCCGGCCGTAAAACGCAGGCCGCGCTGCTGGCGAAGCATTTCGGACTGGTGTGCTGTGAGTGTTACTTAATATAGGGATGTTGACACCAAATAAGAAAATCAATGAATCCGAATTTTCTCGAAAAAGGATCAAATTCTGTATCAAATAGTGAAAGAAGTAATCCAAAAGAATAAATAATTACATAATTGACAACATTTCATATTTTTAACTACTTTATTTTATGAACTAGTTAGAAAATAGGTAAAAATTTAAGCCACCCGTATTTTTTCTTTTTCAATTTAACTAATTATTTCATACAAAAAAAACACGTTGAAAAGTAGGTCATTCCAAAAGGGCGTAAGTAAAATATGACGTCATCTTCCCAACAAGAATCTAGAGCCACTTCAGAGCAGCGATTGTCTGTACTCTGTACTAAGGTCTCCCTGAATACAGCGAGGAAGATGACGTCAACTTTCGGTTTGCAGTAATTTGCGATTTTTTCCAAAGTAACCGGAGAAAAAAATCTAAAAAAATGTTTTTTGTGTACTTCACACGTTTTTACCGAAATGGTTTTCGAATTAAGACTTTTGGAAATTATGAAATATTGTCAATTATAAGTCTTCAAAGTTTTAGGAGGGGGCATTTTCTGTCCCTTTTCCGCAAAACGCCCCGTTGTATTGAACGATCGTCATTTACTATGGCGCTCGAGGTCAGTGACGTCATTGACCTGTAGCGTTTTCTCTCTCTAACTAAAAACATTCTAACGGTTGTAGTTTCGTTATTTTTTGAGATATTTGAATAGGATTTTCACTTTTTGGCATAGTTATATGTATTCTTTCGTATGGAGTCTTAATAAATTTTGAGTCAACATCCCTATTTACGAGTATTTATTTTATTATTTATTTATTGAAATATAATATGATACAAAGGTTCTTAGACGAGGCGAAAGAGCTGTTTCCATGAAGATGCAATTACAAAGAGTTGAAGACACAGCACAGCGGGATCTTTTGCTTTGGAATGATACAAATAAGGTCGAGCAATTCGGACTGGTGTACTGTGTCACTTAATATGATAGTACAAATTTATGTCTTATCCCATTCGCTAGGTTTAGTTAACCAACGACTAAACTCCCAGTAGCTCGATTCCACTGACACCTCAACTAATCTCAATGGAGCGCAAACTCTTGGTGTTTAAAGCACCCGCATGGTTGTGTCGGAGGTTTCCTCTGGATTTTCCCCAGACCACTCTGCAACCGCGCACTCCTATTGTTTTTATTTGGGCCCGGCCTATACTATAAACCACAGTGCCCTTTTACCGTCAGTCGTTGTCAGTAGCCTTGGTCATGAAATCCATGTCAGTGTAACCGCCCCATTACGTGGTATAGTTGTTTGTACAACCACACCTGTGACACGCAAAGGAACGTAACCGCTGTGGGTAAGTATGTGTGCGTGCGCTGTCGGTACACGCGTCAATTGTTTGCGCGGGTGCACAGCGCGTGGCGCGGACGAATCGCGAAGCGCGACGGCACCCGATCGACACCAGGCGGGTCTCTCAGGGACGAGGTAGCTGACCTCGGTGCGGGCGGTTCGTGTCCGTTCTGTATGTAATAATATTATACTATTCTGTGGTACAACTGAAGGCTATTATACTTTTCAGTGAACTTCGACAGCTTGTTCAACATAGCGGCAGGCCGGGACGACGAAATGGGGGAGTTTCTGCGTAAACACGGTCCCAGCGTCGAGATGAAGGCGAAGATCGTGCGCGCGCGGCTGCTCGAGAAGGTTGTCATAGCCTCTCTGTCGCTGCATATTCGAGTGACTGAGAGAGGGAGTTACTTCTTGGAGGCGTCCAATAATTACGTCAGACGTTGTAGGGGGGGAGAAGCTTGAACTGAATTTCATCTAATCTTGCTTTGGGGTAGTGAAATACTTAGGGGAAACAGTAAAATTGCGAGAAGTCAATGTTATTATTTATTGCATGACGATTATTTTTTTAGAACCGTGAGATCTTCGAGAATATAGTACGGTTGCCAGTTTTTGTTGCATTTTTAGCACCACCCAGGGGTCACGTATATTATCTCATCAGCAATCTTAACTAGCCAGTTATTTTTTCTTTATGAATGCACATTTCGTAAAATCTCACGTAAGTATGGGGGGGATAAGCCAATCCAAAATCTCACAACATCTCACCAGGGGGAGCAGAGGTTAGAAATTTTCTAAAAACCCCTTACATAATTAATGGACGTCCCCTTGTCCCCTCCCTCCAAGCCTCGAAAGCCTTAGTATGCTCTTTAAGGTTGTCGCACACATAAAGGCTCTGCCAGGGGCGACTCACCGCGTGACGTCATCGCGCCGCTCAAAGTACATGTATGCGGCCGGCTCTATTACTTATTCTGTGGCTCGGCACCGAACCGGCGCCGCCTCGCCACGTCTGCAATTCGACAAAATTGTACAATTTTCCATAGAAAAAGTTGACATATTTGTCAAATTGTACGCTTGTAAAGTTTTGTGGTACAGGCCCCAGACTTCAACCACACCTGTGACATGCCAAGGAACGTAAGCGCTGTGGTAATTGCGTGGCGCGGTGGCCCCACCGAGTGGATACCTAAGTGTGCATTGCAGTATGAAGTTTCTAACAAAGAATACTGACCGGCGCGGCGCGAGTTGAGGGGGTGCCGATCCAGTGCCGAGCGTGTGCGACAACATTTAACCCTTAACCTAACCAATTAATTTAACCAATTAAATATTACTTTTTCTCTTTGCATGAGATACAGGATAACCTAGTTCAGGCGCTTGTAATAATGTATGAACTGTGTATTAATATGTAAGGACTATGTAAGCACTAGCAGTAAGGTTTTAAATTCAATAAATATTATCTTATCTTATTATCTAATCAATAAATATCTTTTTAATTGTTCTTTATTTTCAGGATTGCATAAACTACGGATACGTAATAACTGGTTTCCCAACTTCAGGCGCTGAGTTTGAGTTGTTTGAACACATGGAGACTCCACCTAACCGGTAGGTAAATACAGGTGGTACAACTACTTCCTGAGGGACTTGCAGACAGGCTGACTAGGCGGTCCCACAGAATAAGTAAAAGTGCAAGTACAGAAGCTTCACTTTCTAACAAAAACGGCGTTTAGGCATAAAAAAACATGCCTACTCTGTCCATCTATGTCTATCGTATAACTTGTATTCATTCACACGCGGCACGTGTAGCGCTAGGGCTATCGACTCGTCGCTCGTCGCGTTCTAGTCTGCGGCGGCAGCGGTAACGTGCATATAGACGATTCGCGCGGCGGCGGGCGGCCCTCGACTGACGGCCGGCCCCGGGCCGAGCGAGCGGTAGGCATTTAAAGCGACGCGCGCCTCCCACTGCAAGCCCCTTGGCGGTCCGCTATGGCAGTCAACAAGGATGTATACAATACTTGAATACAATAGTTCAGGAGTACGTACAAGTTATTACGATCCGCTCTCCAGCAAGTTTACTATACCTAGAAGACTAAAGGTTATGATTCCGTTGCCGACTGCATACAGCAACAGCACGTTCCACCGCACTCCAAATTGAACCGTAATGGTATGCGTAAAAAGCTCAATTTGAAATGAGCGGAGAAGTGTCGGAACAGCACACGCCGCTCACTCTAAATTGGGACTTTTAGTCTTATAATTACGGTTCAATTTGGAGTGCGATGGAACGTGCAGTTGCTGTATGCAGTTGGCAGCGGAATCATACCTTAACTTTGTCCGTGCCAAAAAGTGGCTCAGAATCATTGATAGAATCATATTTTCATATTTCTGTTCACGACTTACAATTCATCTTGTATGTAATTAATAGAAAGGATTCTATTGAAGAATCTTGAGCGTAGCGAGGGATTCAATATACCGCCCTCATCGTAAACATATCATTTTCAGAAGTTGTAACAGCTTCACGGTAGGTGTCGCTACGAGTCTCGTTAAGGCTTAGATGAGTGTTAATATTGAAAAATTCACCATCACAAAAGGGATACCACGGTGGCTCAATTGGTAGAGCAATGGACGGATTCCAGAGGTCGTGGGTTCAATTCCCACCTGTGGTGTTGAATTTTTCAATTTTCACTTTAAGACCACGTTATTCGAAATCATAGTATTTTTCATTCAATTTTAAACCATTAAATACTCATTTTATTGATGGGATATTTAGTCTCGGTCTAGTGTATTTTAAGGCTGAAAACACGATATTTGAAACTTCGCTCGATGATCTCACATCGCAAAAACAGGTAAATTTTGATCTTATTGTGAGTCGTATATAAAATATATCCAACTCAGACTCGAGTAAAATATATCAATAGATAGGAAACGATGTGAAGAAGTGCATTTTACGGCTAATTTTTTTTTAAATGTTTTTATGTCACACCTAGCCATAAAGTGGCCATTATCGCACGCTCCGCGCGCGAAAAAGCCCACTTCCTGGCCAGGGGGTGACATAAAATTTTGTACTTACCACGGGCGATAATAAAGAAAGCCTCAGATCGCATATTTATCGCCCTTGCCTTCGGCTCGGGCGTAAAATACCTGCGATCTAAGACATTCTTTGTTTTATCGCCCTTGGTAAGTAATGTACTATTATATTTAACAAAACTCAAAAATATCAGAAAAGCAAACTGCGCGCTTCATTTTAGTAGACAGATGGCCGTTGGGCCTCGAGCTGGACGGACGTCTGTCGCACTTTTTGCAGTTTGACATTTATAAAAATCGCATATTTAATACCAGTAACTAGATGATATTAACATTTCCAGGGTAAATTACTGGTGAGTCATATCGACGAATAAACATTTAAAATAGTTTTCCTGGTACTTTTACAATTCGAGATAGTGGAAAACATAAAATGTGGCTAATAAAGCTTATCATTATATCATTTTTTTCCTTTTTAAACCCTCTCTTATTACAAAAGGTTTCATTGAGTATTTTTAGAATGTGGAATTTTTTTCCATTATACGGGTCACACTCCTTCATATAGCATATTGTGTATTTTATGTCTACGTGTGAGTATATTCATAGCGCCTGACACATAGTTTGACATCTGACATTAGCAAATTAAATTCAAGCTTGGTATTTCAAATACAATATTTTAAATTATTAAATATATTGAGCTTCGTATTGTAACAAAATAAATATGCCCAAACGGACCGTAATCCTGCCAAAGTTTTGACGCTATTCGACTTCAATTTGCTCTGCAGTTCAATGTAAAGCAGAATGACATCAGTATTACGATGAAAGTGATATTATTGCATTGTGTAATTATTCCAATATATCAACGTAAACGATAAAAAAAGAATAATACAAATTTAAATGAAAAGATGCCTCGGATAATATCTGAAATAGAAAGGGCCCAAAGCTCTGAGGAATTCTGGCCGCTTACGGCTAGTATGTGGGGGAGGATATCTGGTGACGGCGTCGCGGTCTCAGATCTATGATCAGCGGCTTCGGTGAACTTCACTTCATAGCCACATCATGCGCAAATGTTTACGTGAATTTACTGGACGAAGTGATGCTGCAAATTGTTCTACTGACTTTCCTAACTTTATTCAAGATAATTGCCCCATACAGCACGGGTCACTTGGGAATGGTTTACTCTACAGCTACATCCAGGCATAAATGTAATGATGATCGCCTGAAATTCGAACCCGATTGAGAATCTTTGGGGTTTAATGGTTCAACAGTGGGATCATCACCATGAAAGAACCAAAGAAGCAATTCAAGCAATAGATACTGCAATGAAATATGGGAGGAAATGCGGGGAACTGACATAATTATCAACGTCTTCTCAGCTTATTGAGAGACAGGCTACAAACTGTTGTAGACGCACTGTAGTTGCACGCATTATAATCCCTCAGTCTTATGTTTTATGTTTATAATAAATTATATAATAAATCTTGAATTTTATTTAAGATGGATTTATGAACCGTACTGTCTTCTCGAAGATCTCACGGTTCGAAATAAAGGCCATACGATAAATAAAGAATAAATATCTGGGCGACCAAGCTTTGCTCGGCGTTTTCCCGGGCATGAGACCTAGCTAGATCGATTGCTCGTCCCCGAAAACCCCCACATACCAAATTTCGTCAAAATCGTTAGAGCCGTTTCCGAGATCCCCGAAATAAATAATAAATAAATAAATAAATATACAAGACTTGCTCGTTTAAAGATATAAGAATATCTGGGCGACCGAGCTTCGCTCGGCGTTTTCCTAGGCATGAGACCTACCTAGATCGATTGCTCGTCCCCGAAAACCCCCACATACCAAATTTCATCAAAATCGTTAGAGCCGTTTCCGAGATCCCCGAAATAAATATATAAATAGACATATAAATAAATAAATATACAAGAATTGCTCGTTTAAAGATATAAGATAAAGAACTAATAAATAAAGTTGTAAGCTTTTATTAGCAGGGCAAAATATTTATGTTGAATCTTTTTCTAAATAAAATAAAAAAAGTACAAAATATTTATTTACCAAAATAACGCTCAATAATTATTTATGCTCTAAAAATTACAAAAAAAAAACACTTGCTCTTGCCTGAGATTCGAACCTGCGACCTGTGCTTTAGAGAGCAAGCGATTACTAATTACACCACAATGTACTTGGCTTAGTGGTTGAAATTAAGCTACTTATTTGTGGCTTGCAACTTTGACTTTTTGTGTCGAGTCGTGGTAAATTTTGCCCTTATTTAGTTAAGTGAAATCTGTCAAAACTGCGCAACAGAGACAGAGATATGCAATGACAAGTCTACACTCTTTTGCGTGAATGTCATAACAATCTGTTCTAAATTTAAATGGTTGACAACCTAATTATCACGTGCGCCACTCTGGCTTATTCTGGTTAATTTGACAAAGAAGGTCTGTCACATATTCAAATTCTAAGTTACAGCAATCATTAAAAAAAACGAGGTCAGTGACCTGTCACAGTAAAGTGAGATAGTGTGTGTAAAATGTAATTGTGTTTGTTACTGGGGAGAATTACGATAATGTTGCGCCGCCTAGCGGATTTTTTGTGTCGCGTTTGTAGTTTCGCTGCAATAAGAAAGCCTTAATTAAAAAATTAACATATCGTTTTGCTCCCTTGATACACAATTTACTATTGAATTGGAATCCGCAGGATAGTGATCATGAACGCCGACTTAGAGACGTGCAAGAAGCGGATATTGTCGCGCGGCATCGATTGGTGCACGGGCAAACCCACGTCGCGCGGGGCGCCGCGAGCACTAGTGCACCCGCGGGACTCCGAGGCCACTGTCGATCGTGAGGTACTAGGCTCTTAGCGCTCGTGACCAGTTGCACCAACATACGAACACAGACCGTCATCATCAGATATGGCGCCGGCAGCTGTCATCCCATAGAAACTTGTCAAACTTTCCATACAATCAGATTTGACGAACAACGCTTACGATTACAGACGGTTTGGTGCAACCCAGCCTTAGTGCCAGTTGCACCAACGTACGAACACAGACCGGTCATCGTCAAATATGGCGCCGGCAGCTGTCATCCCATAGAAACTTGTCAAACTTTCCATATAATCAGATTTGACGAACAACGCTTACGATTACAGACGGTTTGGTGCAACCCAGCCAAGCACCATCCGTGTAGACTCGGACTAGAATAGGTCTACGGTCTCCCCCGCCTGTCGTAAAAGGCGACTAACCGGGTCATCGGGGTTGCAACTGTTGCAAGTGCTTAATGCGGTGGGGGCCGCAGCACTTACTTATCAGCCCCAGGGAGGGTGGCCCAAGCCAAAAGGCAGAAAAGCGCGAGGGGGGCTCAAGTGCGTTCGGTATGAGATCCTGGGTGCCCCCCGCATGAGAACGCAGATGGCGGTCGCCGTGGACACCCTATACTTATATACCTGCACAATTACAGGCAACAATGAGGTAGGTATATGGTGTTTTTCGTCTGACCGCTTGCATGCCGTGTTGAGCTTTGAGCCTATACCTACCATATACCTACTTATTAAGCGCCTGTAGAGGCAAAGCACTCTCCATACAAACTTTGTGCAAGTTTTTCTTCGCTTGTGTTTGCATTACACTTATGATTTTTGGTCAGTATGCTTATTTTTCTGTTCTTTTGTGTTCTTGTATTTATTTTTAATTAACATTTTTTTGAAATGTTGATTTTTTTGCTTGACATTCTTCGTATACCTATCCAATAAAAACAAACAAAAAAAAATATATGCGGGAGTGCCAAAACCGACGAATAAAACTTGCACAGAGTTTGTATGGGGAAGGCCTTGCCTCTACAGGCGCCCTAAGCAAATGATTTGCGAGCAGATTAGGGGGCGTCCATTAATAAAGTGAGTGGTGAGACCACCACGCCATCAATGAATGTTTTTAGTACCTACTGAGATCAGCAGTTTGAGTTGTCCATATTATCCGTCTAAGTATCTGCACAAACAGGAGACCGAGCCCCGCATTAAAGACTCCTCCCGTGCGGGAATGTAACTTTGTTCATATTATACGTCTATCTACACAGTAGACCGCGCCCCGCATTGCGGGCTCCTCCCGTGCGGGAATGTAACTTTGTCCATATTATACGTCTATCTACACAGTAGACCGAGCCCCGCATTGCGGGCTCCTGCCGTGCGGGAATGTAACTTTGTCCTATTATACGTCTATCTACACAGTAGACCGAGGCCCGCATTGCGGGCTCCTCTCGTGCGGGAATGTAACTTTGTCCATATTATACGTCTATCTACACAGTAGACCGAGGTCCGCATTGCGGGCTCATTTCGTGCGGGAATGTAACTTTGTCCATATTATACGTCTATCTACACAGTAGACCGAGGCCCGCATTGCGGGCTCCTCTCGTGCGGGAATGTAACTTTGTCCATATTATACGTCTATCTACACAGTAGACCGAGGCCCGCATTGCGGGCTCCTCCCGTGCGGGAATGTAACTTTGTCCTATTATACGTCTATCTACACAGTAGACCGAGGCCCGCATTGCGGGCTCCTCTCGTGCGGGAATGTAACTTTGTCCATATTTTACGTCTATCTACACAGTAGACCGAGGCCCGCATTGCGGGCTCCTGCCGCGCGGGAATGTAACTTTGACCATATTATACGTCTATCTATACACAGTAGTCCGAGGCCCGCATTGCGGGCTCCTGTCGTGCGGGAATGTAACTTTGTCCTATTACTCGTCTATCTACACAGTAGACCGAGGCCCGCATTGCGGGCTCCTCTCGTGCGGGAATGTAAATTTGTCCATATTATACGTCTATCTACACAGTAGACCGAGGCCCGCATTGCGGGCTCCTCCCGTGCGGGAATTTAACTTTGACCATATTATACGTCTATCTATACACAGTAGTCCGAGCCCCGCATTGCGGGCTCCTCCCGTGCGGGAATGTAACTTTGTGTTTACCGTACAGCTTGACCACTATTTCTCGGACGGCATTGCCGAGATGCGCGCGGCTGCGGGCCTGTCTGCCTGGGAGATAGACAGCAATAACCCCATAGGTATGTACCTAAATTGATTGCATTTCCAAACTCATAGGTACAGTAGGTACAGTCAGCAGCAGAAAAAAGATATACACGTCTACACGATTTAAGGCGCTGTAAATAGTGAAACTACAATTTTAGAAAATATGAATGAAATACTTTCGCAGAACTTACAACTGCAATTTTTTTATATGTATATTTTCAGTCCATTTCCTAGTTTTTGACTTCATCAGAAACACGATTGCTGAAAAAAACCTCGATAGATTTTTATTTAGAAAATTACCCTTTTTTACACCCTAAACCATATATTTCGATAACTATCATGAATATCAACACAAAATTTGCTTTATTTGATAGTTTTTTAGTAGATTTCGATTTGTGCTCCATAGATTTTTAATAGGGATCCAGTATTCAAAAAAACAATCAAGTATGTACTGAAAATACGCGCAGAGTTCCGTAGAGAGCGGGACTGTTAATTGCAAACTCGCGCGTGTTAGAGCGGGTCATTTGTCATTTGCAATCGAATAACTGGGTCTTACGGTTGTCGCACAATACTAGACATGCGCAAAATGTGTCAATAAAAAGAAAATAGTGATATACTCCAATCCTTCACTGTGAAGTATATCACTCATTTAGTTCACTAGTTCAGTAGCTGAACCGATTCAACAAATCATATTGATCAGTCATTCGTCGCGTCGCGTTTCTCTCATTCTAAGGCTAATTCGGGGATAATGATATCAAATTTTATATATATTTTGAATAATTTAAGTAGAAATATTCTTTTTACGAAAAATTTGTCATTATACTCTATTTCGACTAATTCGGGGATAAGGATTTCATATTTTACATTTATTTTGAATTTTAAGAAAATACTTTTTTTGTAAAAACCGTCATGAGATAGATGATTGAAACGATGACACATGAACTGAAGTACTGAACTAAGTGAACTATTGAAGTATATAGATCCGAACTGAACTAGTGAATGAATGAAGGACACCAAGTGAAGTACTTCAATTGAATAATTCATTCGTGAACTACACATGTCTACACAATACAGGATGACTTCTGGGTCGTAGTACCAGGAATCAGGTAGCTAATCAAGCCCATGGAACTGAACAATTTGCTGCGATAATAACCTTTCGTGTCGTATCATGTCACTATCATGTATATCTTATTGCAGCTGACTGTGCTATCAGCGTCACAGTTAACTGACCATTGGTAGACCTTATCTCATTACAATAAGGTTCACTAATGGTCTGTTAACTGTGATGCTGATTACCGAGTAGATACGACTTGCCACAGTAGTGTAGGTATACAAGCTGATGCGTTAATCGATATGCGAGGATTTTGTTTAGTCGACAGCTAAAAACAAATGCCATTTCTTATTCTCATTCAGTATCAGGGAGCCATTGGCAATAGCGTTCACTGATGGTAAATAAGGTTTGCTATCCCATCGGCCAGGCCATATACTTTATCGTCGACGGCCACGACGGCACGGTAAAACTGTATGGTTTAGACTTGTGTTTTAATTATTTTTCACCAATATAGCGACAGTGACATTCTTTTAATTTATAATGATTTAATTTGTTAATTTACCAATTTTATTTTATGTAGTTTATCAATTTTAATTTAACTTATTATTTAATGTAGACTAATAGGGATGTCGACTCAAAAAAAATATTACCTCAATAGAAAGAAGACATAAAACTATGCCAAATAGTGAAAATCCTATTCAAATATCTCAAAAAATAACGAAGCTACAACGGTTAGAATGTTCGTAGTTAGAGAGAGAAAGTGCTACCTAACCGTGACGTCACTGTTAAGTAGCGTCATAGTAAATGACGATCGTTCAATACAAAGGTGCGTTTTGCGGAAAAGGGACAGAACATACCCTCTCTTAAAACTTTGAAGACTTTTATGTATTTTTTTTTTGTATTACTTTTTTCGCCATTTGATTGAGAATTTGAGCCTTTATTTAGAAAATTTGGATTTATTGATTTTCTTTTATAGTGTCGTCATCCCTATTATGCATGAAATTAAACCAGTTTTATCGCGCCGTGGCCATCGACGATAAAGCAGGAATTTTGCAAAAAGACCAATGGAGTCATATTGATGCCGCCTACAGCCTACAGGTACCCTTTGCTTGAATGACACACTGTTATGTTATTGTTAAAGACCAAGTGCAGACGAAGATCCAAGCAGCGGTGATGGCTGCGCCATCGTACGACATCAAGTGTTGTAACTCTGCAGGGGCACTGGTAAACGCGCGCGCCGATTAAAGCTTACGCTTGGTGTGGTACGCTTTACAAGAGCTACGGACCAGGCCCCTGTACCACGAAATTTTACAAGCGTACAATTCGACAGATTTGTCAACTTTTTCTATGGAAAATTGTATACAATTTTGCCAATTTGTAGACCTGTAAAGTTTTGTGGTACAGGAGCATAGCATGGTATAGGGCAGTGTTTTTCAAACTTTTTGGTGTCGCGGCCCTTAATGATACCAGAATTTCTTCGCGACCCCCCGAAAAGATGTCTACGATTAATCTTCAGAACCTCATTTCGTTATTCAATCTAACTACTTAGGTACATAGAATTTTTTTATCGTAAAATATGCATTTCTAAGAATGATTTGTGTTTTTGACCGACTTCAAAAAACGGGGATTCGGTTGATGTTCTTCTTTTGTTCGTTACCTCAGAACTCCGGTTCTGAGGTAAGAGATAAAAAAGAACACACCTATGAATTGAGAATACCTGTTTTTTGAAGTCGGTTTGACGACGAAGGACGCATCGTTTATGAACCGATTTGGATTTTCTTTTTTTGAAAGCGTATACCCTCAGGTTAGTGTCGTTATAAGCAGAAGACAGTTTTGGTGATGGAATCCAGGAGGAATTGTAGAAACTCCTCAAAAATTCACAGGAAACATGTAGCGATTTTAGTATTTTCGGTAACAAATCGAGCATTTGCACTCAGAAAGTAGCATTTGGTGAACTGACGAAGAAGACCAAGAATGGTCATCCAAAACTAGTAAAGCTATACCAGTTTCATGGGTAGCGCTAAGATATTTTGATCAAGATACTGAAGCGACTGTGACGAAGCCAATTTAAATGGGCCTGATTTAATGTTCTGGTTCTTGAACCTGGAAGGTTAGGCAACGGAACTCCGTAATAAAATTGACCTTATTCGCATTGATTCATTAAAAAGCATGATATAAATAAAATTAAAAAATATAGCAACCAAATCGAAAAAAAAACAAAAAAGTTAAAAATAATTAGGTAACTTCTAGTAGCCCAATATGAGACTTTTGTAATTTTTAAAGTCCAAAGAAATTTACAAAGTTTACGAAACTTACTTACCTACATTGTTCATTAAGAACCGTAGTCTCATATTGAATTGCCACTAGTATGGCAACAATTTTCAAATTTAGAGTATTATTTTACGAGAAAGTTTTCCATTCTATGAAGTCACGGAACTCTAAGCTGCATCTCGCGACCCCCCTGAATAAGTGCCGCGACCCCCTTGGGGGTCGCGACCCACACTTTGAAAAACACTGGTATAGGGCATGTACTCCGAAATTCGAATAGGTAGTGCCGTAGCTTTCACTCATATAGTGCATAATGACGAGAGTGAAATGGACGACACGATATCGATATGCAGGGCAGTACGTTATTTCGAATTTCGGAGTAAAAGTACGGAGTAGTTCGTAAAAGTGTTAAAAGGGAATTATTATATTAATATTGAGCCTAATATGTCCCACTGCTGGTCAAAGCCATTCCCCCTTCCCCTTGAGGGGTCCTTTAGTTAAAAGGTAATATTAAAATAAAAAATATAAAGTACATAAAAAAATGTTTTATTATGTAACTCCCTCCTTCAATTTGAAATTAATTAACTTCTACATAATTAACTTGCTAATTATACCTAAAAAAGGATGCAGTCTCACGATAATTACATACAATACAGACATTGAGGTTGCCTCCGGGCGGGTATGTCTACGAAACAAGAGCAAAAGGTCCCAACTGGCAATTTCGTACACACAAATGCCATAAATACCAATAGAATGCCATAACTGCCAACAGAAATGCCATAACTGCCAACAGAAATGCCATAACTACCAAACACTAAGCAAATTGTTAGTAATTATTTTCTAGACAATAAGAGAGTAGGTACATTGTTGGGACCACGGATATACTATAATATGTTACAATTGTGACTTTAAAACATGTATTAACCATTTAAACATTTGTCTAATTACTCCTATTTTTATTATAACTTCTTAATCTGTCTTAAAATTGGCTGTTTAACATTTTTTAGTTTACATAACTGTAGACACACTTAACCTAAGGCAGCAGCAGGCTGCCGCTAAAAGCGTTCCTCTGTCTAACATGTCTACTGACAAGAGACGCCTATAGACGCAGCCAGCCGCCGCCCAAGAGACTTGGTTGTCTATCACTCGCCTCCAACAATTATTAACAAAATCTCCATTTAACGTCCGTAGACAATTCATTCACTAAAAATAAAATTAACGTACGTATAAAAATCATACTAGTCAAGAACACTACATTGGCTGGAGAAATTGTTAAAAATCGATGGTACAAAAAGAGCGCAAGTCTTACGGCTTACTTACGCCTTTAACGCACGAGTAATAGAGAGCAGAATTGAAACATCTAATAGAAATGCATTTACGGGACAACCAACGGCTTGATCGCTCGCTACATTAAAAATGCCAGCGGGCTGCCCCCACGCACGCATTCTCTCAGCCGAACGCGCAAGTTTACGTTACGTGACAAACCTAACGTAAATCTGCGCGTCACGGCACCACTCACACAATAAATATCCACTACACGCTGAATAATACAGATTACTCACAAATTGTACTTCGCTCATAATCCGTATCGGGCAGGAGATCACAAAAGACCGTTCCAAATCTGAAATTCGCGATTTATGGGAAGATATATTGAAAGGGTTAATAAATGAATGCGTTTTATAGTTCATCGAGTTTCAGATCCAGATCGTCTAACGGGCTTGGGTCTCTCCGTTTGTGCAGGCCTTCTGGTTACAACTCATCCTTGAAGTCTTCATCATCTCCTGCTCCGGGAGGCGGGACTCCGCCGGTACCTTGGTACAGCTTAGCGATGATTGGCTGAACGACATCTTCTAGAGATTTCTTCTGCTTCTTGTATTCCTCGGCGTCTGTGTCCTGGTTGTCTTCCAGCCATTTGATGGCGGCGTCGATGGCTTCATCCATCTTGGACTTTTCGTCGTCTGATACCTGTTGGCAAGAGAAAGGTGAGGGTTAGATATGTGGCTACTTTCTTAGGTGGAGTGAATGGTACTAAAAAATTATCTGCAATGATTACAGGAATACTCTCTAAAGACATGTAGTCCAGTAAGTGTTCCAAAAACTGAACTAAAGGGTTCAAGTTGTCATCTAAAGATTTGGAAGTATTAGAACTAAAAAGAGAATCAAAGATCAAGTTGAGATGTAAACAAAAAGGTCATTAAACTATCAAAGCTATATAGCAGTGCCCTGCAGGGTTTCATAGCTGAACTGTGAAAATGTACCATTGTTGGCATTGTTGTGATGTGACCTATGAAAACAATAAAAATACTGATTACATACCTTGGCACCAAGTTTCTCCTTGTCCTGCAGCTGGTTCTTGATGGAGTAGGCGTAGCTCTCCAGCTCGTTCCTGGCCTCCACTCGCTCCTTTAGCTTCTTGTCGTCATCAGCGAACTTCTCGGCGTCCTTGATCATCCTCTCGATATCCTCGGGCGTCAACCTGTTCTGGTCGTTGGTGATGACGATCTTCTCCCGGTTACCGGTGCCCTTGTCTTCCGCAGACACTTGGAGGATACCGTTCGCGTCGATCTCGAAGGTGACTTCGATTTGAGGGATGCCTCGCGGCGCGGGCGGGATGCCGGTCAGATCGAACTTTCCTAGCAGATGGTTGTCCTTGGTCATCGGCCGCTCGCCCTCGTACACTTGGATGGTGACGGTGTGCTGGTTGTCGCTGGCGGTCGAGAAGATCTGGGACTTCTTGGTGGGGATGACGGTGTTGCGGGGGATAAGCTTGGTCATGACGCCTCCGACGGTCTCGATACCCATGGTGAGAGGGTTCACGTCGAGAAGCACAATCGCGTCAGTGTCCTGCTCGCCGCTGAGCACTCCGGCCTGCACGGCGGCACCGTACGCGACAGCCTCGTCGGGGTTGATGCCTCGGGAAGGCTCCTTGCCGTTGAAGAACTCCTTGACCAGCTGCTGCACCTTGGGGATACGGGTCGAGCCTCCGACGAGCACGATCTCGTCGACGTCCTTCTTGTTCATGTCGGCGTCTTCCAACACTTTCTGGACGGGCTTGAGGGTCGATCTGAAGAGATCCATGTTCAGCTCCTCGAACTTGGCACGGGTGAGGGTCTCGGAGAAGTCTTCACCTTCGAAGAAGGACTCGATTTCGATCTTGACCTGGTGGCTGGAGGAGAGAGCGCGCTTGGCCTTCTCGACTTCACGACGGAGCTTCTGCACGGCGCGGTTGTCTTTCCTGATGTCTTTGCCCTTCTTCTTCTTGTACAGTTTGATGAAGTGCTCCATGACGCGCTGGTCGAAATCTTCACCTCCGAGATGGGTGTCACCATTGGTAGCCACCACTTCGAACACTCCGTTATCGATGGTAAGAAGGGACACGTCGAAGGTACCGCCACCAAGATCGAAGACGAGAACGTTCTTCTCTCCCTCCCTCTTGTCGAGACCGTAGGCGATGGCGGCGGCGGTGGGCTCGTTGATGATCCTCATGACGTTAAGGCCGGCGATGACTCCGGCGTCCTTGGTGGCCTGTCGCTGAGCGTCGTTGAAGTAAGCGGGGACGGTGACGACGGCATGGGTGACCTTCTTTCCCAAGTACGCTTCGGCGGTTTCCTTCATCTTGGTGAGGACCATGGCGGAGATTTCTTCGGGAGCGAAGATCTTGTCACCCTGCGCGGTCATGACGGAGACGTGGGGCTTGCTGTTCTTCTCGACGACCTTGAAGGGGAAGAACTTGACGTCGTGTTGGACGGTGGCGTCGCTCCATTCTCTACCGATGAGACGCTTGGCGTCGAAGACGGTGTTCTCGGGGTTGGTGGTGAGCTGGTTCTTGGCGGCGTCTCCGATGAGACGCTCGCCGTCCTGCGTGAAGGCTACGTAAGAGGGCGTGATACGGTTACCCTGGTCGTTGGCGATGATTTCAACGCGGCCATTCTTGTACACTCCGACGCTGGGGACAAGGAGATGTGCTAGTTAGTATAGGGTTGCTTAGCAGTTTACTTAAATTTGGTGACAGTTACAACATTATCCTATTAAACAAACTACGGGACTGGCCTCGATTATCGAAGTATTTTTCACTTTCTACAATGCAATATATTTTTGACTTTCGAGGCAAACCACCCTTTGGTTTCCTCAGGTGTCAAAAAAAAATTGTTTAACATGTGTACATCTGTGAGTCTGTCTGTGCCTGTGGCATCATATGGAGCTGCTCAACAGATGATTCTTTCGAAATGTTCCTTAGATATATTTCTCGTGTCCGGGTTTTTTTTCCTAATTATTTTGTAATTTTACCTTCTAATCTATAATACAGGGAAAAATGTAAACGTTTTTTGTCTACACATTAAGTTATATCAATCATTCACTAATATTTTCGACTTTTTTGATTAAATTCAAAATTTTTTTAGCATGCATGCTTGTGCACATTGGTTTCACTCAGTATATGACTTTGCTTAGTAATTATTTACATGGCAAGTTTAAATTCTTCATTGCAATATACAAGTAAAAAATATTATTACCTATCATGAGGTTTGGTTATCTCAAGTTAAGCATTATCATTGTAATTTCCAAGCTAATGTACTCGTAATGACTGATAAAAGATACCCTTTGTAATTCGAGAAATTTGCGCAATGTTTATCAATTAACAGATAGTTCCAGACGTGATTTATCTGTAATATTTTTTTTTCATAAGCTTAGCTTTACTCTGTGGGTTTGCCCGCATAACAATCATTTTTGTAACCATTTTGACACCTTTTTTATTAATACAATGACTGTGGCAAACAAGCGTACAGTCCACCTGATGTCACACACGCGTTGCCGACCCTTTATAAAATTGGAGGATTCACTGTGTTGACAGCAAAAGGGCTCCATAAGATTTGTATGCCTAACGACCCAACATGGTGTTTCACATTACTGTATTCTTAGACCTGTGTTGAACAAATAAATATATGATTATGATTAGGGACAAATTTAGGTCCCTCTTTCTGAACACAGTGCATCCTCGGGAGCTCTGGCAACCTTGCTACCTCCAGGAACTTTTATAGTAAATAATGTTATTATGGCTGTGGTCCTCTGCAAGGCGGAGGTACTTCATCAGTTGGGCTGCTCCAAATTGGAGCAAGATGACCTTTTGCTGTGCCCTACCTTACCCTTTTTTCTATGAGAGTATGAATATGGACCTTAACAATTGAAAGCTCAAAGACACTGATAATGGACACCAAAACACCTTAGTCGTTATCGTTATGGGCGCCGTGAGCAAGACTGCACGCAACGCTTCAGACATATTTGGCGTCCAATGTTACAATGGTGGCAAATTAGCATACGGTCTAGCTGATGGTAAGCAGACTCGTAGCCTATGGAAGCTTACCACAAATCGTAATATTTCCCAATATTATAAATGTGAAAGTTTGTGGCAAAAACTTTGTGCTGATGGATGTACGATCTCAAAAACGACTGAACTGATTTGTATACTACTCAGACTAGAAAATATTTCATATTTCATCCCCTTAATGGGTTTAAATGGGGTGGTAATTATTTACAATGTCTATCAAGATCCCAATTTCTTTATTTTTGTGTTTTTGTATTGTACAGTCAAGGGCATACATATGTATACATTTTTGGACCTTATTTCAATGGAGTAAGGTGAAAAAGTGTATACATATTGATGCCCTTGACTGTACTGTGTCCTTTAATTGAGGTTTGCAACAAAGAGTATTTGTATTGTAAAGATATTTTTTCAGTTGAAGTCAATTACAATAATCATAGAGCTTTTACTTATCGTACTTGTTATATTGTTATCTACAGAATTGAATGACATGTTCAACTAAAAGCTCAAACAATTTTTTGTAATATTAAGCAAAGCTGCAGCGATGCATTAGCCCTCCCAGCCCTTACATGTGCTGCACTCATAGGAATAAATAAAAATAAATTTATCATAGCAACAATATAATAAGAGCCATTGCATACCTTGGTGAAATTTTACCATATTGCAATGAAAAAATTTAGGGTTACTCCAGATTTATAAATGATTACCGCTAAAAAAGGAATAAGAATGGAAATATGTGCTTGCCTTGCATACTTTTACATATTAAAAAAAAATTAGAAAGATAGTATAGTTGTGGCAGAATGACACCTAACCTTAGCCAGTTTCAAGTTTTATATAAAACGTACCACATCCATCCATGGGGAACATAACCTAAAAACTTAAAATGCTAATTTCTAAACTTACCAGGAATATGTGGTTCCCAAGTCGATACCGATGACGGTACCGATATCCTTGTCCTTTTCTTTTTTGTCGTCGGCGTATACCGCCGCCACGACGCAAGCTAACGCCAGTAAACTCCACCGCATTGTTGCACCAATATATTAGCTGGAACAATAAATAAACTTTTAAAAAACTAGGGTCCATTAAAAAACAGCCGTACCGTCATTTGAAAAGACTGAAAAGTCGACGCGGCATACGTGGTACGTACTCAGATGGACACGTCACTCCCGAAATGTGGCTGACCGCGAAATGTAATGTCAAGGTAATGTCCGAACAGACTGTGATTTTGCGAACGCCGGCTTTAGAAGGGGAAAGTCACTTTTACAGTAGTAACGGGATAAAATTTAATAACGGTACATGTAAACGCCTACGACTAAGTAGGCCAGTGCGCCGGCCTGTCTCGTGCCGCGCATCGAGAATTTTCTCTACGTAGGTATGCTGATCGAAATCTGATTGAATACAAGCTAAATTCCAATAAGATTAGGCTAGAATGACAATATGAAGTTAAATAAACGTTGAATAATACTGAAATAGCTAGAAGTTACTGAAATAATGCCATAAAGACAGGTTATAATTAACACAAGATATGGTTCAAAGGAATTTGACAAATTATACAATGGAAGATATTATGGAAAAATAAACACTTACCGATTTGTACAGACAATTAAGTTAAAGTTATAATTCAGATAATAAGTAATTCACAGCCACGACAGCACTGGAATGAGTATCTTGATTGTACACTACGATATACAATGACCCTTTGCTTTTGATTTTCCAAAGTGAACTGAAGTTTCACACGCCGCCGCCGCTATTATTTAGCGCTGGCGTTGATCGTGGGCAAACCTGATTGGTCCACAGATTCATGACGTATTTGATGCTCACACGCGATTGGTACAAGTGTACATATTTGGCTCAACGCGATTGGCCCACGTTTATAACTGGCATAGAAAAGTTACAATCTCTTTGGCGTAATTTTTAAATATTGTTACTCAATGCAGTTTTTCGAAGTTTACCACTGAAACATTATCTAGATGTTGCTAGAATGTTTTGTAATGGGTCTTAAATTTATATTATTTCGTGTAAACATAGTTAAAAGCAACGTTTAATTCAGTTTTATTGCTACGGGAGCCTTTTTACGATCATATAGTTATAGGTACCTATGGTTAAAACTTAGTACGTGTTACCTCTTTGTGTGACCACGAGTTTAGTTCCGACTTCCGGTTACACACCAAAGAGTACAATATATGATATTGCTGATACACACAAAATACCTTTTACTGCTTTTTGTCAAATATTAACAATTAATGATATTAAATTATAAGTAAGTATATATATTTGCTATCCCAATTCTTATATCCTCAATTTCCGTTTAGTTTGATTATAAATTCCTATTCCTGTTTCCCTAACTTTTATTCCTATAACATGTCATTGGCTAATCAGTGGTATCTCCTTAGTGGTTTGTGAATCAGTGCAAAGCCATAAGAAAAAAAAATAGATCACGACTTTTTGTCAAATTATCTGTCGATCCATTGTCGATCGTTCGGAATTCGGATCAAAATTGTGGTCAAATGACTAAAACATTTTAAAAAATGCAATAAAATATGAAATCAACTCAAATCACATATTAAGTTTTTAGAGAATATAAAGATGAATCCAGGAGGACCTGTTCCCCTCGTCAATAACCAGCAGCCTGTTCAGGTAATCCTCGTCGTGGCGAGATCCTGCTGGCTTAAGCGGGTATTACACTGTCCTGAATTCAGGACACTTAGAAGGGTTCGGACCTATACGTTAGAGCGAGATGCTTCAACTCCCCTCCACTAGTCAGGATTCTGAATTCAGACAGTGTAATACCCGCTTAGAATTATCCCGGGAGCATCCTATATCCAAGTCTAAAAAATATAACCCACTGTTTGTTCGTATCAGACATGTTCCATGCCAATTTGAGGTGGGCAATTAATTAATCTTTTACCCTGTCATTATCACCTAACAAATAGGGTGAGATTAAGATAGAAGAGAAACTACTTGCTCTTAGGTGTAGTTGTATATCTTATCTTATATCTTTAAACGAGCAATTCTTGTAGGGTCCCTAGGCCAGTTGGCGGCCTCTTAGCAGAGTTGCGCACTTTAGACAAGTAAAAAAATATGAAACCTATATGGATACTGGATGGCAGTCATATAAATAAGTCTTGAGTATTGTCAAGATGCGTACTTAACAATAAAAGTTAGTACTTTCATCTGTAAACTTGGGAAAAAAGTAGAAAATGTGACAAAATAGCGAATGCGGCAGATAGCGGCCGCCTACGCCAGTTTACGGCCCCCTGTGAGCTAGTTTGCGGCCCCCTTAAATATGGTACTAGAATGATTATATAATATAATTTTTAATAAGTTTTTTTATATCAAAGGCGCATAATTATGTGGTGCAAATATTTTTAAATATTGGTTCCGGTTCCGGAAACGTTGGAGGAAGTGGTCTTAGGAGACCTTCCCTTAATTTCGAATTAAAGAAGATTCTCATTTATAGATTTTGGAAAAAAAAGCATACAGGGTGCGAGAAAAAGGTCATTTCTGACAAACTTTTTTTTTATGCCTATCAATCCCATTCCTGTCTAGGATCAAAAGCTTGTATGCTACTAAAAAAAAACGAAGAAAAATTTTCTCATACAAATTGTATGAAAATGAAAACTTATTTCCACATGCTATTTTTTTATTCCAACCGATTCCATCCTATCCATTATCAATAGGTTCCTAGGGGTCAACTTCCGGTAATGTACTAAAATGCCACAAAATAAATGTATGGAAAGATAATTAATATTTTTTCCCATACATTTACTATGGAGAAAAAGTGAAATTTTATTCACATTTTTCTATCTTCCTGTTCTGTCCTGTTTTCATTTAAGGAACATAATACTATAAGAAAAAAATACGGTAACAGCATTCAAAATATCAAGAAATTTACTGATAGGTATTTAATTATTTTAAGACCTTATATGTAACGTATTCTAGCAAATAAATATTTCAATTTCTATTTCTAAAAACGGGGATTATGATGAGAATAAAATTTCACTATTTCTCCGTAGTAAATGTATGGGAAAAATATTAATTATCTTTCCATACATTTATTTTGTGTCATTTTAGTACATTACCGGAAGTTGACCCCTAGGAACCTATTGATAATGGATAGGATGGAATCGATTGGCATAAAAAAATAGCATGTGAAAAATAAGTTTTTATTTTCATATGAGAAAATTTATCCAATATTTTTTTAAGTAGCATACAAGCTGTTGGTCCTAGACAGGAATGGGAACGACAAGCATCAAAAAAAAAGTTTGTCAAGAATGACCTTTTTCTAGCACCCTGTATGTTTTTTTTTCCAAAATCTATAAATGAGAAGTTTTCCTCGATTCATGGATTTTCTAGCCTGAAATTTAACTTTTGATCCTGTATTGGAATGGGATCGATTGGCATCAAAAAAAAAGTTTGTCAAAAAGAATAACAATAAGCTAAAACTTACTAACACTATGATCCAAGTTGGTCGAGAAATAAACTATTTATTATTTATTTATATTTATAAAAATGACCTTTTTGGCGAGACGTGCCCACACGAAACACATGAAAGAGGATTTAATATATGGATGTAGATAAAGTAGTGTATGCAACTGTACATAATTAGGCATTAAAACACTCGTGTGACCTTATTATGAAACTCGCCTTCGGCTCGTTTCATAAAACACACTCGTGTTTTAATGCCCCTCATTATGTACCAGTTGCATAAACTTTATTCCACATTTCATTGTGTAACATCTCTAAATCTATGGTCTTTATAGTGGGGCCGCAAACTGACCTTTTCGGTAATTGTGTATACCAGATACCGGCCACCACAATTTTTTGATAAGAAAGTTTTAAAAATACCAAAATCGAATGAAATCATATCAAAAACTTAATTATTTAACTGATCAAACAAGAAATTTATGAATGAAACCAAAATTAAGTAACATTAATTAGCTTTCAATGTCAGCTGTCTCTTTATTTTTTGTACAGATTCACTATAATTCCACGCTTCGCACGCACTACGGATTCAATGCGGGAATTGTAACGTTTTATCTTGTTGAAGATCAGTCTTTTTTAGTTACAAAATTATATAGATTCTTATAGCATTTCTAATCAAGTTTAGCTTACGGTTTACACTTTTTCTTAAATTAGTTTATAATTGTTATTATCTTTAATTGAAGGAACCTAGTCGGCCAGGGGGGCGCAAACTGCCGCAGGCCGCGTAACTGGCCTAGCGACCCTATATTTATTTATATATTTATTTCGGGGCTCTCGGAAACGGCTTTGATGAAATTTGGTATGTGGGGGTTTTCGGGGGCGAGCAATTGATCTAGCTAGGTCTCATGCCCGGGAAAACGCCGAGCAAAGCTCGGCCGTCCAGATATTATCTAATTAATCCTGATGATGCGCGAAGTCGCCAGAGTTTACTATATGTTGCGAGTGCAAGGCAAGACCTTTACTTGTCTCTAAATACAATGGTCATCCAGACGTAGGTACAGCTGGTTACCATCCTCTGGTTGAAAATCGTTACCTGGCTGAACAGCCAGCGATTAACTCATCCTCATCCTCCTAGCGTTATCCCAGTACAGTTGCATCCTGAAGGATGCCTGGGGTCCGCTACCTAATCCCAAGATTTTGGCGTAGGCACTAGTTTTTACGAAAGCGACTGCCATCTGAACTTCCAACCCCAAGGGGAAACTAGATCTTATTGGGATTAGGCTTTGTCAAGTGAGTGGGCAACTTGACTGTTAGAAGTTCTCAAGCCGCCCGAAGGCCTCCAACTCGGCTTAACGACTGCTGCCATAGACAGCAACCGGGATCAACGGCTTAACGTGCCTTCCAAAGCACGGTAGCGCTCAGTTACTAACCACTCAAAGCGGTCACCCATCCAAGTCCTGACCGCTGCCCACGTTGCTTAACCTTAGCAAGCGCAAGCGGTGCGCAAGCGCCGCTGGGCCACGAGCGCTTAACTATATTACTATATATCTGCCACTGCCATGGGATCTACATCTTTTGTTCGTTTCTTGAGCGAGATAATCGCGGATAGCTAATCGCTCCCTCGCCCTTGACCAGTGCCTAAGTTTCGTATAACCTACAACAGAAGTTGTCAACAGAAGCGGCCCAACGCCGCGGAGCAGTTTCGCAACGAGCATACACCGTCGGTGCCGCGCCCGGATAAATTCTGCCCGGAGAAGGTGAACCAACAGTATCCCGTGCTGACGGAGGAGATGGCCAAACGGGGGTGGATCCGCAACCCTACCATACCTAAATAAACGCTTGTTATAGTTCGGACACAACAGGCTAAATTCTGTCAAACGAACGCAAGCAAAATTAGACTTAGAGCTCTGTAGCTTTAGTATAAGTTTTTTCGAAACATTAACTAATTCGAACGCGTTTGCGTTTTGTCTCAAAATGTATGAAAGTGGTATGAAAACGTGAACAGCGCCTCTGGTAGTCACTAGTGGAAACTAAAACAGCGAGTATAACATTTGTTGCTAACCGATGAACGCGCGTATTTCAAACACGGTGAGAGCGTTTTCATACATTTTGAGACAAAACGCAAACGCGTTCGAATTAGTTAATGTTTCGAAAAAACTTATGCTAGAGCTAACAGTAATTCGAACGCGTTTGCGCGTTTGCGTTTTGTCTCCAAATGTATGAAAACGCTCTCACCGAGTTTGAAATACGCGCGTTCATCGGTTAGCAACAAATGTTATACTCGCTGTTTTATAGTTTCCACTAGTGACCACCAGAGGCGCTGTTCACGTTTTCATACCACTTTCATTCATACATTTTGAGACAACACGCAAACGCGTTCGAATTAGTTAATGTTTCAAAAAACTTATACTAAAGCTACTGACTGTAAGGTAGATTTTTGCTTGCGTTAATTTGACAGCACTTGGCCTCACAGTTTTGTACGAAATATACTCCGAACTTCGTATAGTACCGTCCCTTTCACTCTGATGGTGTATAACACGAGAGTGAAGGGGGCGACACGATACGAATTTCGGATTTCTATGTTCGGAGTAGACCCTCAGGTCGGGCCTAGCTGAGTTTCTTGCTGGACCCTTCTCAGCTAGAACCAGACAAAACTTCCAGTAGCTCGATTCCACAGGAACGGTTGAAGAATTTGGGGGCCGGGTGGTAATTGCACCTATAGCTCAGTTGGCTAGAGCGACTGGCCGCGAGTGCCGGGAAGTTTCAGGTTCAAATCCTGCTCGGTGCCTAAATTTTTAATTTTTCCTTTATTTCTAAATTTATAGTATGCGTTCGTTACTCCTTAATAAAAAAATAACCTAACTGAATAGTTTTTATTTGAACCTGACTGTGGCCACACCTGTGACACGCGAAGGAACGTAAGCGCTGGGGGGTAAACAGTGTGCGTGCGCTGTCGGTACACGCGTCAATTGTTTGCGCGGGTGCGTAGCGCGTGGCGCGGACGAATCGCGAGGCGCGACGGCACCCGATCTTCACCAGGCGGGTCTCTCAGGGACGAGGTAACTGACCTCGGTGCGGGGGGTTCGTGTCCGTTCTGTATGTAGTACTATTATACTATTCTGTGCTGTGGCTTTGCACGCCGGGCCCAATAAAGCGATAAGAGTGATAACTGAATTGTGTTATGATGTAACCATAACTTAACCTTTTCGACGCCCACGACGAATACATATCCACACCGTCGCATTATGCGTCACGGCTTGCAGTGCGATATCATGCTACATTGCTACATTATATTATGCATTTTATAGGGTTTAACTTCTTTTTGTTGTTTAAAAATGGTTTTTCATTAAATTTATGATGATTTCGCCAACCACGTGTACAAAAGACGTTGTTCGGTAACGACGCCATGACAGTAGGCAACTGGTTTTGTTCGGTAGTGGATTCTGCTAGTCGCCGCGCCGAGAGCACGTGTGTTCACCAACGCGGCGACGAGCAAAATCCAGGGTTCAACTTCGCGTTTCACATTTCCATGTCATGGCGTGTGTCTGTCAGATTTTATTTGACATGGCGTTGAAAATATTAATTGTGTTATGTTTAATATTTTACCCGATACATGTAATACTATTATACTATTCTGGGCGGATACCTGAATGTCACGGACAAGCAGTCTGTGTTACGGACCGTAACAACATGTGATAAGTAAATATCAGTGATACAATATTAAAAAGGTATTAAATGATCGTTTGGTTAAGGCGTTTAGTACATTCTGCCACTGAACACACCCATAAATGAAAACCACGTAAGATTGATTTCATTGTTTCAACAGCTGTTTTTACTGTGGAACAATCTAGAATGTGATAAATATAGGAATGAAAGCGGATGCGCTGTAACCAACTTATCATTTCAAGTCATATGGCCTATGAGAACCTAAAACGGAATATCAGCACTATTACTCCGAAACTCCGAAAAAAAAAATCCGAACTTCCTATAGTGCCGTCCCTTTAACTCTTATCTTATCTTATATCTTTAAACGAGCAATTCTTGTTTATATCTATATTTCCGGGATCTCGGAAACGGCTCTAACGATTTTGATGAAATTTGGTATGTAGGGGTTTTCGGGGACGAGCAATCGATCTAGCTAGGTCTCATGCCCGGGAAAACGCCGAGCTAAGCTCGGCCGCCCAGATATTCTTATATCTTTAAACGAGCAATTCTTGTATACATATTTATTTATTTATTTCGGGGATCTATTAGCGGGGAGCTAGTAGGGTTTGACTTGTAAAAGTGCCATTGCGGCCTACTTACAGAATAAAGTTCATTTATTTATCGCGGAAACGGCTCTAACGATTTTGATGAAATGTGTAAACTAAGTGGGGGTGGTTTTCAGGGGCGAGCAATCGATCTAGATAGGTCTCATGTACGGGAAAACAGATATTAGTAGACTTATTCTAAAATGTTCCTCGCAAAAATGTTTTAGCAGTTTGTCTGCACGGGGCCGATTTTTGAGTGTCGAACGCTCGACTTTTCACTCGAGTCCTGTCAAAACATCATAGTTATTTGATAGTGATAGATCTCGAGTGAAAAGTCGAACGTTCAACTCTCAAAAATCGGCCCCCAGGTTCGAGTCTAAGATGAATTTGTTTAGTATAACGTATGCTGCATGTGCATGCATGCATTCTCGTCAATTGTTTTGATACACATTGTTTTTCCCCGCGACCTTAACCAGGTCATCAGCCCACCTCGTGGGGGGCCTTCCAACACTGCGTCGTCCGGTACGTGGTCGCCACTCAAGAACTCGCTGGCCCCACCGGCCATCGGTCCTCCGGGCAATGTGGCCTGCCCACTGCCACTTAAGTTTGGCAATTCTTCGGGCTATGTCAGTTACTTTGGTTCTTCTGCGGATTTCATCATTTCTGATGGTCGCGGGGATCCGCTGGATGCGGGCGGCCCGTGACCGATCTTTGTGGCGCTCTCTGGGGGAGGCCTATGTCCAGCAATGGACGTCGCTCGGCTGATTATGATGATGATGATGACATTGTTTTTACTTTTCTGCGTGTTTTTGTACTGAGATCAAATAAAAACACCAAATATTAACATTTATTTATTAAAAATATCAAAAACGCAAATCAACAACAGTTTCTGTACTTATCTAGCACCTTTAACTTCCTATTAGAACTGGTTATGGTACCTTTTAACCCTTTGGACGCCATTCTTCATGTTCACTCGAGTTACTATAACCCGACCATGAGAAAATGTTGTGTCGGTGATAGGGACAAAACATGCCACTCTAAATCGCAATAAGACTATCTTTCTCTAGCAAAGCGTGTCAGCCCCTTATCTTAAACCATGCGGCCACACGGTAAACCTTTGAACGTAGGTATTATTTTACATTTTAATGTAGCGTAGCGATGGATATAGTTGAAATAATTAAAAATGTCCGATATTTAATAATAAAATTGTCATTAGATTTTGAACCTTCATGCGTGGATACTAAAGTCCTTATTTGATTGGATTAATTTGATATTACTCTGCCAGTTCATATAATTTTAAGTATACAACCCACGATTACTGTAACCAAGTCTAGACAAGGTTATTGACAGATATGATATCGCTAAAAACAAGCAAAACCATGAAGGTTAATGAATCATACGTACAGTCAGACAATTGATTTCTGGGCCACATCGTACCCTGTCACAGTGACATTAAGATGAGACCTCTAGCGGATTTCATATTGATTTTCACTGTGACAAGGTACGAAGTGGCCCAGAAATCAAATTGGTGGACCGTACAAAGGCGATCCCTCATTTATTACATGGGTTTATAGAAACGGAGGCACCGTTTAATCTTTTGGCCGCCAAGAACCTATAAAGTGGTTGTGTGTCGTCGTGCCCACCACGCCAACAACCACTTAAAAGGTCGGAGTGAAGGTGTATTTTGATCATGAAAAAAATCATTTATGAACTGTTCTAATTGGTTTAGACATTACACCAAAAAAAACAGTGCTTTGGTGGTCAAAGGGTTAAACCTTATTTAAATTCATAATTCATTTATTGCAAACCATGGTAATTGTACAGTTGTTACAAAATAATATATTTCAGACACACATGGCACCCTGTTAGGGTATGGCATATCATGATACTTAAAAACTAGTTATATGCTACATAATTTGTTACATATAGTTGTTTAAGGCCTTAAATTTATTATGTCGCGTGTAAATAGTGTGTACACACGTACGAGACTCGCATTTAATAATGCCGTCAAATTTTGTTTGTCTTGATCAGTCCCAGTAATAATTGTGTTTGTGAGAAAGGGACATAATACCCTGTTAGCATAATGTATTATGTTATGTCTATTCTAAAATATTTATCATTAACCAAATCCTTATTTCACCTAAAACATAACCCTCGCCAATCTTAACTGACCCATTGCTTGTCCACCGGCGAGGTGAGGCGAGGCTATCAGATAAATACAATATTGTCTGCAATGAAACAATGGTACTGATAATAAAGCGCGATTTAGGAATTTGTTTTACAAAAATGTTTAACCCATTTGACTTTTACAAATGACTGTACTTTGGGGCAAGAACATTGGTTCGAAAATACACCAACGTCAATCGGCGACAGTATAAAGTGACAGGGCAGTTCATTACTACACTTTAACACTTAGGGTCAGTTGCACCAACTTACGAACACAGACCGGTCATCGTCAAATATGGCCCCGGCAGCTGTCATCCCATAGAAACTTGTTAAACTTTCCATACAATCAGATTTGACGAACACCGCTAACGATTACAGACGGTTTGGTGCCCAGCCTAAGGCTGGGTTGCACCAAACCGTCTGTAATCGTAAGCGGTGTTCGTCAAATCTGATTGTATGGAAAGTTTGACAAGTTCCTATGGGGTGACAGCTGCCGGCGCCATAATTGACAATATTTCATAATTTCCAAAAGTCTTAATTCGAAAACCATTTCGGTAAAAACGTGTGAAGTACACAAAAAACTTTTTTTTAGATTTTTTTCTCCGTTAATTTTGGAAAAAATCGCAAATTACTGTAAACCGAAAGTTGACGTCATCTTCCTCGCTGTATTCAAGGAGACCTTAGTACAGAGTACAGACAATCGCTGCTCTGGAGTGGCTCTGGATTCTTGTTGGGAAGATGACGTCATATTTTACTTACGCCCTTTTGGAATGACCTACTTTTCAACGTGTTTTTTTTGTATGAAATATTGAGTTAAATTGAAAAAGAAAAAATACGGGTAGCTTAAATTTTTACCTATTTTCTAACTAGTTCATAAAATAAAGTAGTTAAAAATATGAAATGTTGTCAATAGGCATGATGACTCAAAAAAAATTATTACTTCAATAGAAAGAAGACATAAAACTATGCCAAATAGTGAAAATCCTATTCAAATATCTCAAAAAATAACGAAGCAACAACGGTTAGAATGTTCGTAGTTAGAGAGAGAAAGTGCTACTCGACCGTGACGTCACCTTTGAGTAGCGCCATAGTAAATGACAATCGTTCAATACAAAGGTGCGTTTTGCGGAAAAGCGACAGAAAATACCCACTTTTAAAACTTTGAAGACTTATAATTACGTAATTATTTATTTTTTTGAATTACTTTTTTTGCCATTTGATTGAGAATATGAGTCATTATGTAAAAAATTTGGATTTATTGATTTTCTTTTATAGTGTCATCATCCCTATTGACGATGACCGGTGTTCGTGCGTTGGTGCAACTGGCACTTACTGTCGCCGAATGACGTTGGTGTATTTTCCATACACGCTGTCTAAAAATCGTATGTTTCTAATACAGACTCTATTTACATTAGCCTTAAAATAAAACATCCAATGGAGATAAGAGCATATGTCGGTGTGAACTTATCCCACTGTACACTTGTCAGTGTCGCTTATTACGAGTTCAACAAAAATGTACATTACCCGGCAATATATATTGCACGTCGGTCTTTGGAAAGAGACAATTAGCTGTTTACGAAGACGTCCGAACACCGGCGAACGTCAATCAATTATGTTATTTATTAATACCGCTTTGAGTGGTTACTAACTGAGCGCTCCCGTGCTTTGGAAGGCACGTTAAGCCGTTGACCCCGGTTGCTGTCTATGGCAGCAGTCGTTAAGCCAAGTTGGAGGCCTTCGGGCGGTTTGAGAACTTCTAACAGTCAACTTGCCCACTCACTTGACAAAGCCTAATCCCAATAAGGTCTAGTTTCCCCTCGGGGTTGGAAGGTCAGATGGCAGTCGATTCCGTAAAAACTGTTGCCTACGCTAAATCTTGGGATTAGGTAGCGGACCCCAGGCATCCTTCAGGATGCAACTGTACTGGGATAACGCTAGGAGGATGATGATGATTAATTGACGTTTCATATCAAATAAATACTGCGCTTTATGGACTTTATTAGTTTACGTCAAATCGGTGACTTTGGATATTAAACGGATATTAAGCTGTTACAAATACTAGAAAAAGTATTGTCAAACAATCATGTATTTTTGTAGAACATGGAACAATACGCTATTTGACTAATTTTTTTTTATAATGCCAATCGAACCAGTTTTAGAGACCATCAAATGTCTATATGGGACCAACAACATTTAGAGCACAATAAAGGGCTAAAATTAGGGACAAACCTAGCTCGACGCTAGCGGGTCTCAAAAAGGCTCCTACAAATTGGCCCTGGCAAATGACGTCACTTGCACTGCATTCGACCAACAGTTGTATGGGAAAATTAGTATTTTGCTGTTTTAGTCGTAAAATAATGCGTTTAGGTACATAGTTGTCATACAGTTTATTTTTTATTTTTACATAAGCATTCTATTGATACCTTTTATTTGAATTTTGGACGGTAAAAAAATTTACATAATTTTCTGAGTTTTTGATGATTCATATCTTTTTATGATTTTGGTAAAATTTTATAATTTACGATTTATTGTGATATTTTGATGGCTAACTATCCAAAAAGTGACACTGTGTTATAAATTTTAACATGTGTCAAATACCGTATTTGGAGTTGGGGGTTTGCAACAACTCTATATTATATATTTTGACGACGACTGACAAACGTCACATAGGTAGAGATAACGCTCTATGAAGCCGAAATTAGCCGAATATCTTTTCAAAGGCCGACGTGCATGTGCAATATATATTGCCGGGTACTATACAGTCGGGCTTATTGGTTGGTTTTACCGCCTTGTTATGATATTTCTCGCTTCGCCTCGCTTCGCCTCGCCTCGCCTCGTCGCAACTCCGCTTACAGTCCGTTAAAGTATAGCCTCACTTTTTGTTCGCTATTACGCTCAACACCAGTGGGGCGAAATAAGTTATGATGCAGTCAGCGCCTGAAACGAAACACACATGTCGAATACATGAAATTCATCACTAGTGTTCGGAGTTTCGGTGGCAAATTTCACACAGTAGGTAATGGAGTCGTTTTTATGATTAACTTTTTAAGATTTGAATAAATAAATTATTCATTTACCTGAAGTACTTAGTATGGCATTAAATGGCGGCAGGTACAAACATTATACTGTCTCGTCTCGGTGACATGTTTGTACGTATGTAATAAGTAAAAATAAATACATTTTTTAAACAATGTTTACCTACATACTTATGTTATTAGTAGTCCTGTGTTATCGTGGTATAAGTAGGTAATGCTCGCAAGGTAATAATCGCAATAATAAGGAGTATTATGCAAAATTAACCATTTAATCGTTATTCGTTTAATCAAAAAAATAGTTAGGCGACTCCATTTACCTCTGTGAAATTTGCCACCGAAACTCCGAACACTATTCATCACCGTCCAACTCAGAATGATGCAGGAGCCACACAATGGACGCTTTTACACTTTACCGTCAATGGCCACGGCACGGCAAAACTCTATGGTTTTACCGTGCCGTGCCCGCCATTCGTCATGTCGATAAATTGTCGATAAAGCACTGTTAGACTATTACTATACCCAGGAGGTATAGAATACTTAATAATCGAAAGGTCAAAGCTCGGCTGGGCAGCGTTCGGGAAGCTACGGCATATCTTTTCGTCCAATATTCCGCAGTGTCTCAAGACGAGAGTCTTTGACCAGTGTGTGTTGCCAGTGATGACATATGGTACGGAAACGTGGTCGCTCACCATGGGCCTCATAAGAAGGCTCAAAGTCACTCAGAGGGCAATGGAGAGGGCTATGCTGGGAGTTTCTCTGCGTGATCGCATCAGAAATGAGGCCATCCGTAGCAGAACCAAAGTAACCGATTTAGCCTTTCGAATCGCTAAACTTAAGTGGCAGTGGGCGGGGCACATTGCACGTAGAACCAATGGCCCTTGGGGCCGAAAGGTTCTCGAGTGGCGACCACGGACCGGAAGGCGCAGCGTGGGTAAACCCCCCACAAGGTGGACTGATGACCTGGTAAAGGTCGCGGGAGTCCGCTGGATGCGGGTGGCGCAAGACCGGTCATTGTGGCACTCTTTGGGGGAGGCCTATGTCCAGCAGTGGACGTCTTTCGGCTGATATGATGATGATGATGATGATGATGAAAGGTCAAAGCATTTCTGTTAGCGGGGCTCGTACTTTATACAAGTGTGCGTACCTGCTCGTCTCATGCATGTGAGAGTCTCCATCAGCGTGGCCTGAACCTCCGAACTGCCGCCGCTCTTGCATATCATCGCGTATTCACCAGAAACCTGCGGGACAATAATGCAATGCAATTCCTGGCACGAGGGTGCAAAATCTGTGTTTTCTATCAGGCTAACATAAATCGAAGAAAAGTGACTATTACCAACATATTGTTCGTAATAGTATCTTTTTGGACAAAAGGTTAATAGTTTAACCTATTTAAAATAATAATACGCAATATGGATAATCGTGGTAAAAGAAACTCCTAGTTACAAACCAAAAAGAAGAAAAAAATACTAGTGGCTCTGTGAGCTTAGAGCCCGGACACATGCCCACGACGGTACGGCGCCGCGCCGTACGCGGCAACGTACAAAGAACAAAGGCCGTAGACGGTGCCCGGTGCCGTACCGTGGACATGTGTCCGGGCCCTTACAGAATGAATAGACAAAATAGATAATTATTGGTCTATACTAAACCGATTCGTCTATTTTATAGAGAGGCATACGGAACAGAAAACAGATATTCTTACTTTTTAAACCCCCCTGACACTGCTATTTTAAAACAAATCGACAAAAAATACCATATCACAAAATTAAACGAACATAAGTCAAGTCAATTAGCTACGAGTCAAAGCCGACGGTGAAGCGAATTCACGCAGAAGACACCTATTCACTTGTGCTTTTAAAAGGTCTAGGTAATATGAACTCGGAAATACAGATGCCGGTAGGAAATTTCCAACCTTAGCAGTGCCACAGAATGAGTAATAGTACTCCGTACAGAAGTCTCACTGTTAACAAATCCCCGCGAGGCAAGCCAAACGTGCCGACGCTTGGCCATCTCCTTCTATCGCACGCGCATCACTCGCTACATCACTTTCTATCGCATTGAAAGTCACCCGGCGGGGGACCTTTGAGCGGCGCGATGACGTCACGCGAGTGAGTCGCCCCTGGCAGTGCGTATTATAAATGATAATGAAAGTGTTTGGATCGTAAAAGAGGAATTGTACGTACCTGGCAGGGACCGGACAACCCTTTCCTCGCTAAAAGCCTTTCAATGGGCGTCCCTTTAATATGGCTAACCCATTGAAAGACTCACCAGTTCGAACGGCTAGCCCATTGGTTTGACTATCCCTTACCGAAAAACTTACCAAACAATAAAGCTAGCCCTTTATAAGGGTTAGCCTAACGATTAAGCGCTTTTTTTAAAACTTTCCCTTTAGAAACTTCGTACTTACGCTTTACGTGAAAGAGACAGGATTAGGATATTATAGTAATACGTGCGACCATCAAAGAACGCCGCCCCGCGTCGGTGTGTGTTTTATTACCAAGCCAGACGATTTAAATTAGCACGCTAACATGCTAAGGCTAGCCCTTTATTTGGCTTACCGCTATAAGCAATATGCAAGGTTTGGGTGAGCGGATGATAAGGGTTTTGTAAGGGTATTGGGGATACACATACAGTCATATGGGTTACCGTTTAATAAGGGCTTTAAAAGCAAAATGCAAGGGTTTTGACGGGCAAAGGGTATTGTGACTAAATCCTTACGTAAAACCCATTCAAAACCCTTTGAAAGGGATAGCGGGCCGGTCCCTGGTACCTGGTAGATGAAGAGCGGATGGTTCGGGAACTGGTCCTTGGTCCTCCGGACGATGTCCAGGTACGGTAGTCCCGGCTTTACCATCAGGAAATCGGCTCCTTCCGCGACGTCGCGAGCCTGGGACAAACAAACATTACATACAGGGAGTCCCAGAAGTAGACGTCGTCCCTTCGAAGGCTGATAGACCAGTTCATGACTCACCAGAATAACGTAACATGACCTTAGTAAAAAATCTTTAGGTTTCGTAAGATGTATAGGATGACATTGACTCTAAGGTCAAGTCCATAATTCGGCGGAGTAAACTGGCAGATGAGATGTTGCCAGGAGTAGAAAAAAATAAATAGCGACGGTATATATTGATAAAAATATGTCGATAAGTATAAGGTAACTAACTATACCCTCTTATTCACGAACAAAAATGTGCCAGCATTTTTCGGAATATTAAAATCGATATACTATTCGATAGGAAGTTTTTTCGAGCAAGATTCAAGTCCTACTACTTTACCTACTACTACCTAATTTAATAAATGTAAAGTTTCTACTTTTCGGCAACTAATGGCTCATTAAGTGGACAAAAGTAAAATAAATATGAGAAATTATATGAAAAAAATCATAAAATATACAAATCATTTTCATTTGTCAAATTGAGAGCATTTTAGATTGAGAGAAACACTGTTACTAATTTCGTTTTTCGATGATCTCGGCAAGCACCAAGGGGTACCCGATAAATTGGTCCGTAAGATCCGTACGTCTAGTGAGGCCTTAAATAATATCGATATGAACAGCACTGGCCGTACTGTGGCAACATTTGTGCATTTTGACTTGTCGCATCAGAGTAGCTACGGTAGCCCAGTGGTTCAAGCATGCGGCTGTCAAGCGGCGGTCGTGGGTTCGAATCCCAGCTCGTACCAATGAGTTTTTCGGAACTTATGTACAGAATATCATTTGATATTTACCGTTAGCTTTTCGGTGAAGGAAAACATCGTGAGGAAACCTGCATACATCCGCGAAGAAATTCAAAGTTGTATGTGAAGTCCCCAACCCGCTCTGGGCCAGCGTGGGGACTACTGCCCAATCCCTCTCATCTATGAGAGGAGGCCTGTGCCCAGCAGTGGGACGTATATAGGCTGATGATGATGATGATGACTTGTCAAACAACTCCGCCGAATGGTGGACCAGACATGTATAGGATGTATTGTAACAAGGTGCTCACCGCGGCTCTGGCCGCGAGCCCTGCGCTGCCCGGCGGCAGCTGGTAACACTTGCGGTCTCCCTCCATCGGGGAGCTCTTCATCGTGTCACGGAACGGGCCGTACATGCTCGATGCGAACTTGCACGAGTACGACAACACGGATACCTGCAAGGAAAATATCCGACATAAGCGATCATCTTACCCCTCAGATCGCATCAGATAGCACCATGTGAGATAAGTATGAACCTGGCCTTAATCTTACCTGGTTTTGCAATTTCGCGGATATGAGAGCGTCTTTGATAGCTTTAATCCGGTTGTCCATCATGTCGGATGGGGCTACCACATGAGCGCCTGAAAAATACACGTTATGTTCCTATAAGTTTTGTTTAACTCGTAAATATTTGTAGCAGGAAATCAGTGGTCACAGGCAGAGATTGGTGGGGAAGAGTGACAGCAGACAGACAGAAATACAATCAAAATCATTGCAGTTACTGTTTACTGCCTAGTAGGCTTGTGTAGTACATGTACTAAGAACTAAAAAGACCTAGTTCCCAACACTGTACTAGAGCGAACTATTCCGTAAAGTTTCTGCTCTTAGTACATTTAGTACATGCGGAGCGAAACCTGAATAGAGACAACAATATCCGAATGACCGACCGACCAAAGCAACCGAACGAAACCGAACGGCTCTCGACTGGCGCGAACGCGAGCGAATGGTCATTCGATAGTTCACTCATTCAATTCAGTCAAAGGAGCACGAATATTCACGTTTCTCTCGGTGTACTAGTGTACTAAAAGAACTAAAAGACCGAACTAGTACACGTGAGAGATTGTACTAGTCCGGAGCGATCCGTTCAGTGAACGATCGCGCACAAGCCTACTGCCTAGCCTTACCATTTCGTTAATACTTACGTTTACAATAAAGCCAACGATATATATATTTTATCCTTGTCTAATGAGAGTATTACCATCGCACACCTTTCTCTCTCATACTCTCATATCACTCTGTCTCATTGGCCTTACTTCAGAACAAATCATGCATCTCGAAAGTTGACCAACTTCCTGAGGTCTGATCAAGTTGTACATTTTTGTGAGTAAGATGATCATTTGTCATCAACATCATCATTCACCAGGATTGGCAATAAAAGCTTAACAATTTCAGAATCTGAATTGTAAACCTTACGGCTTTGCAACAGAGGTGATCTAAATCACAGACAGTGAACATATAACTCTAGAACGTGGTCTTTACCTGCTTTAGCATATGTGAGCGCGACTTTTGCAATTCTCTTCACACTCTCTGCGTGATCAATGGCCCCAGCCGGGGTCAGCACCTAAAACAACCATCCTTGTCATGGCAATCTGATCTTGAATTTCATCCTCCTATGGAAAATTCCCAGTAACTTCCCCAAAATAAAATCCATAGGGGAGAAATATTAAATGCAGGTACACTTTCAGTACATAAAAACTTCATAATCAAGCTTATTAGACTGGACAATACCCCACAATGTCCATGCGAAGTGTAAGGACACAGGCAGACATCAACAGCGATGAGAAGAGACGGGAATGTGGCTCGGAGGATTGGGAGTGCCTTCACAACGGGGTTGGACGGCGAGTCAGCATTGGAGCCTGTTGCATCCTGGAATGAGATGATGATTTTAATACTGATGTAGAATTATAGAGCATGCCTATTTTATTTGCCACGTTAAATATACAGGAGGTGAAAAGCTAAGTGTAGTCTTTCGCCGAGTTTCTTACACCTGTCCTTCTTGAGGCAGAGGTTATTTTATGTCTAAATTGATTTTATTTTTTAGTGGTGAAAAAAACTACCACAATTTAATCCCAATTCCAAAGAGGTTCGAAATATTAGTAAAGTAGGTAATGATACTCTGTATGAAAAATATGTATATGAAAAATATGTAAATAATATTGTAATTTTAAACTATAGCTATACAAAAAGGTAGGCTTGATATTCAAAATTCGACACTAAGGGTGGGTCCAAACTGTCTGTAATCGTAACCAGTGTTCATCAAATCTGATTGTATGGAAAGTTTCACAAGTTTCTATGGAATGACAGCTGCTGGTGCCATATTTGACGATGACCAGTCTGTGTTTGTATGTTAGTGCAACTGGCACTAAGTCTCCCTCTGTAGGATCTTTTGCCTTTAGAAGTCTAGTATAGTTGTGTCATCAATGAAGGCCCTTCACATCCTGATCGGTACAATTGCGCTTAGAGTAGTATAAGATTTGCTGTGGATGGCCATGTCATGATGAATGACACCCACTTTAATTTGAATGGTAATATAGACCTTAGGCAGGGTTTCAACAATTCCAAATATGAGTATGGACTGGAGCCCCTTCTCCACAAGTTCAGTGAGTGCTGGTATTAGCTGGTTCAGGCCGTAGCGGTTCACATTCGGGAGGCTGCTCACCGGCTGGATGGCATCGTCATTTTCCCTGAAACAAAGGTTCTATCTGCATGTTGTTGTGGCTTTTCTGATTAAAATAGTATTTTAAAGATCTGGCTGTATAGTGCATGGCCTGTATGTAACCAGAAGGATAAAGTTAACCTTCGACCCAGGTATGATGCTGGGAGAAAATTATTAACATTAGTTCTATTTGTATGTTTTTATTGTTTCCTAAGTCTACAGTTACAAGTTATTATTTGTTTACCATACTTACAGCAAGAAAACGGGGTACATGATATTGTGGGGTTCAATACTGGTGTCGGGCTCTTGCAATTTTCGTAAAGTAGAATGGAAATAGCCCCCCTGCAATACATGTTCGCGGCTTACAAAAAGATCACTCATTTTGACTATATCGCGGAGTAAGTAGGAAAATAAAGGAGATATTCAAAGACAAAACTACTAATGTTAGATGGTGACGTTCTTAGTATGAGGTATTTAATTTATTTAACAAACAGGAAAGTTACGACTCGTCACTATCGAAACGATACGGTGTCGGTCAGTGTCGGTGATCATGACATGTCAAAGTCAAACTGACATTAGTGACGGTTTTGCGTTTTATTATTCCAATTTACCATATTTTATTAACACTATAAATTGTAAAACTAAAACATTCAAGTACTACTATTTAAATGCAATTTTTTTGTCATAATAAATAGAAATAAATGTCAGTAAAATTATTTTTTCGTTGAATATATTTCTGGTTGGTGCATTGGTGATGGATTTGTGACTGAGCCAGTGTTGCCAGAATATGCTAATTATCATGGTTTCACGTGCTTCTTTGGCCACATACGTGTTTTTAACGTGCGCGAGTAAAAAACGTGCTAAAATGCTTCTTATGCACGACCGGTGTCCATAAAAACCGGCCGAGTGCATGTCGGACCACGCACAATGAAGGGCTCCGTACCGATACCTACTAGTCCACATTTAAAACCACTATCCTAAAACCAAAATTCAATTAAAAAAAGTCGTATCTTCATAATGAAGTCAAGGCACTTACGTCTTTTTGTTTGGGCAAGACAGTTTTTCAGCAATAACCCAAAAACCCTTAAACCAATCCTGCACAAACCAAAAATCGTTGAAATTATTTATTAATGTACACCGCCTCAATTTCTTTTGGTACGACGCCACGGCCCACGGAATTCCTTTTTAATAATTTAATTACTTTTAATTTTAGTTTAGTTTTTGTTATAATTAGGTTTTTTATTATTTTATACTCAGTTCAAGTGTTGTTGCCAAAATATAAATTAATTAAATGAATTCTATCCATAAACAACTCAGACGATGGTACATTGATAAATAAAATTTTCGGCCCTCGAGTTCATGTATGGAGTGCCCTCCTAGTTTAATATTTTTTTCTTAATTTCACATAAGATTTATGTAGCGGTTCATAAAATATACCTTCCTACCAAATTTCATAATTTTAGTACTTATATGAACTGTAGATTAAATCATTAATTACGTGCATAGTTATCAAATTAATAAAATAACAATTTACACGTCATATGTCAACTTACAAATACAATACAATTTAAATAAACACAAAACACATTATACATTTAACACACAAAACACGAACACACGACCTACGATTGAACACACGATTACGTGACTGTTGCTCTTGTATCACATTTTGTTTTGTTTTATTTTGTAAATTGACATGACGAAAATACAAGTGTGGCCTACCTACTCATATATTACATTTATACACGAATTACAATACACAAATACAGTCACACATAATACATAATTACAATTAACCATACATAATATTCATATACACAATTTATACTTACATATATATATTTATAAATATCCATATTTACACACTATTTATATTTACACATATACTTAATATTACAACCAACCGCGTAACAAGCATAATCCCTACCTATCGGTTGAGTGTCGATATATCGATAAACCTATCGATAACTGTAATTAATCGACCTCCGGGTCCGCACTGGCCGGGCGGCGTCGCTGCGCCTGCGCACAGTGGCAGAGGTCAAACCAGTCAAAGCCTAGACGCGACACTGACTGCACGCTTGATGCTCTCGCTATATGTTTACGCGGCTTGCACTGTTTACTTTAATTACTGCTTGTTTTCCGCTTCTATTCTTTCCTATAAACTGTCTTCCGCCTACGAACTTATTCTGTGCTTGTGCTTGTGTGCCTCTCGCTCTTCTGTGCCTTCTGTTTTGGATTCTGTGTGCCTACTGGGCCAATACAACGATAAAACTGTAAGTGATTTGTTTTATTGATACCAACACCCGTAGGACAACACGTATTTACCAAACAAGGGTTCATTTTTAATCATTTTGGCTATGGGACCCAAAAAAAATATAGTAATGAATGGTGTAGGTACCATTCGTTACGAATAACAAAAAAAACAAATTCTAATACGACTCAAACAAAAATCAATCTTGCCTACGAACTGCGAATCCTACAATGAGAGCAGCAACACATGTCCGATATTTCGTCCGGTAGTTAGACCCGACCATCTGATCGCATAACTAGACTAGTGTCCAAAGCTAGTGTCTACCAAAAGCTTGGAATTGGCTGCTAAAGCAAACAACGGATTCTTTTTGATTACAAGCCAAACGCTAGGAGTATAATTATCTACTACATTACATTACAAATTAATTAAAATGCCTAATATCCTTAAGCATCAACGGGGGCTGGTAAATTTTAAATAATTTGCATGGACTGTATTTATTTTATTTATTTATTTAATCTTTATTGCACAAAAATAAATTCAAGTACAAAAGGCGGACTTAATGCCATGAGGCATTCTCTACCAGTCAACCTCCAGGCTAAGCAGAAAGACTGTATGGCATGGTTTTACTACCACAAATAAACAATGCTACCGAAAATATGCTTGATTTGTCTACTGAAAATACTAGAGTCACTGTATGTTTTTCTTGAATTTTTGATGAGTTCCCTCAAATCCTCATTGGTTGTGCTTCAAATATTTATTAACAAATTTTGGGCAGATTCGCACTAATATGTATCGAAGGTCAACATTTCATTTATTATTCCCGCAAATATATGGATTAAGCATCTCCACGTGGATCCCGTCATCATAATTGGATTCCGATAACAACGGAACAAACCTTGAAGTAAACATACATTCAAAAAAAGTATTTTTTTATCGGCTAATATAGGACGGAGTGATGAGGTACCACACATCCAAGAAATAAAAAAGGACGTGAACCAGTATAACATTGTTGACTTTGCGTGAACCTCTCTCTTCTCTCTTCCCTACCCACTCCCTCTCCTTTTATTGCAGTGGTTAAAAAAACGCGCCTTATATTCCAAAATGGTGCTATTTTAGATATATTAACGTGAATTTAGATTAGAGTGCTCTGGCAACACTGGACTGAGCCCAAGTCTGGCAGCGCCCGTCGCCGTCCGTCGCTCACGTCGCTGCCAAAGTGCCAAACCAAACCTGCCATTTTATTTCGGCTGAGTTTTGTTGTCATAATATTTTAATGGAATTTAAAGTACAACTTACATAATAATCGCATTAAAAGTGCAATGTGACACAACGTGATATTATAATATTTTTGAAGGTTTGATTCAAAATAATTGATTAAAATTTGTTTACATATCCCGTTAAGTGGTTCATTGTTCGAAGGATACAATCGGAAAGAAAGAGGTCTCGACATCTCGCAGAGACTCGTGATGTCATGAATTGGTGAGTGTAGAACTATTAACGGATTTAGCGTCATTATTAGTGTTCGCTGCACCCGCGGGCCACGCGGCACCGTCGAGTGTCCAATTGATTTTAATTACTTTCCTCGCAAGGGGCATGGACCAGTGCCAAGTCGGCCGGACGAACGTAACTAAACTGAATGCGTAATTCTAGTGATACGTGTTGATAAAACTGGGGAATTTTCAAGAAACGCTCATTGTGCCTGCTTGTTGTAATTAAGGTTTGTTTATGAATGGAAGAATGCTTTGAATAAAATCAGTTTCAGTTCAGTGTTACTGTTAGCTTCTCGAAATGCGCGCGAATATGATGAGGGAGATAAAAGTGGTATGAATGTCCTTTTTATTTTTAGCTGCCAGTTTATATGTAAAAAAATCATTATTTTTTGGTATTAATTATGTATAGTATTAGACCATAAGTAGATGAATATAATAAAAATTGGTGCCTAACGTTTGACAAGACATATCTTTAAGAAAACTTGGTCAAAAGTCTAACCTAATATTGAATGAGCTAGGCATGCTTGTTTCCATGACAATGATCTACCGATTGCTTATAAATTTTATTAGTAGCAAGCCTATTTATACTTATGATTGTTTCATTTATATGTGGTCATATTATTTCTAACTTCTCTCTATTATTTCTAACTCTATTTTCTATAAACAGATTACTTGTGGGTTGTGGCCGTTGTGGGGGCATTTTCATGTGTAATTGAAGATCTGCTCTAGTAAGAGTAATAACATTACCGAATTTGTTTACATCATACCGAAATAATATTCGCTTTTATTATTACATTTCATATTTTTAATTTTATTTATAGGGTGACACCACCATTAATGGACAAGGCCCAATGGATGTGTGTACATTGACGCTTATGTAAAAGAAAATAAGAGTAATTAATTTTTTTTTAAACGATATGACCTTTGCTTTTGGATTGAAGTGTCCATTACTGGTGCTTGTCAACTTAAACTGTCCATTATATAAATTGTTGTACAGTCAAGTGCAAAAATATTGGTGCATACAACTTGCTCAAAAATATGTCCCATAGCTCTTATGTCAAGGTTAAGGCTCTTGTGTTATTAACCCGTGAAGCGACTTAGTATCACACGTGTGTTACTAACGAAATTTGAATTCAGAACCTACAATTTATATATTTATAGGTAGAAATTTGTATACATTTTTTTTGACATATCGTTCCACGGGTTAAGGTTTTGGTACATATTTATGAGAAGATTCTTTCGATATATATTTTTGCACTTGACTGTACTGTCATTTGAAAGAAACATTTTCATATTTGGGTCAATCAACTTTTTCTTGTCAAAAAGGCAAAGAACAAATAAAAATTTAAAGATAGAGTTTTTCACTTAGTTGTATGTTTTTATCGTAGATCAAATATTAAACTTTTGAACCGCGAGAGTTGCCGCGGACTTCTATGATTAGTTATATGTTTTTTATTGCTATAAACAGATTTCGAGCTCAAAAGTGGTCCCCTAGGTAACCATGATAAAATCCAATAAAAAAGCATGTCAACAAAAATATAATTAATGCAATGCGTAAATAAACACATACATGACGCTCATAAATGTTAAAACTTGTGAAATTATTTATATGTACAAAGTTACAACAACAAATCATGTCTCTTGAGTCACTTGTGACAAAAAAGTACAAAAACTTCTCCTAATATTAATAATAATTAGTCCAACTCAAACATACGTCCTTATTTTTATTTCTCTTTTCCATTAAAATACAATCATGTATAAATAAATCCAACACCATACATCTACTGTATATAAAATTTAAAAATATACCTCTTTTTTTTGGGGACAGCTTGGTCACCCAAGAGACAAAATGGTAACTCAAGAGACAAAAGTGTATCCCCCAAGAGACAAAACCGTTACTCAAGAGACATTTGAACAAATTTTTGGATACCAAAATTTTTACTATATGTGTTTTATATATGTATTTTATCTATATATCGATCTATTCAGCCCGTAGATACAGCTGAGAATTGGGATCATATTTCTTCTCGGTCCTGTCCCACTTTTTACCTGCTATTCGGCAGATGTTGTCTGACCATCGAGCTGGTGGTATGCCCGATGATAGTTTTGATGTCTTTGGGCAAGGTTCAGTAAGTTGTGTTATTCGTACTCCAATGTCCGCTACTTTCGTGCGCTGACGGCCTTTAGCATTTGGGACACGATCAAAAAGGAGGATTCTTAACATGGGTCAGTCCATGGCTCTCTGTGCCACGTTCATTTTGTGTAGAACTTCCTTGGTGAGTGCCCAACCACCAACAGTAATACTTGGCACCTTAAGTGTATGATCGTCGTGATACTCGTGATCTTAGTCTTGGTCAAACATAACTGCAACTTTCTCCGCTTGGAGAATGAGGTCATCTGCAAACCTCAGGTGCGACAGTTTAATGCCATAGATATCGATATCTCTTTCACTCCAGTTCAAAGTCCTCATCATGCCCTCAAGGCAGTGTTGAAGAGTTTGGGTGAAATGGTTTCTCCCTGGCGTATAGCCCGGTTTAACGGCACAGGATGGGTTATCTCATGCACTCGTACTTGCACGGATACAGCTCTCGGAGGATATTCACATATCTACTGTCAATGCCGCAACGTTCGAGGAAATGGAACACAGCCCAGCAGTGTTGGACACTATCGAAAGCCTTTTCGTAATCAACAAAGGACGAAACACAAAGGCCGGTTGTACTCTTTACAATGCTCCATTATCTGCTTGACAGTATGTATATGGACTCTTCTTCTTCTACTTAGCGTTATTCCGGCTCTTGCCAGGGTCCGCTTTCCGGCTCACTTTCCTCCGCTTTGCACGATCCTGGGTGTCCTCTCTAGCCCATTCTCGCTCATGTCGGCCTTCACGACATCCAGCCATCGCTTCTTGAGTCTACCGCTGGGTCGAGGGCCATCGAGGGCTAGGTCAAGGCATTTGTTTCTACATAGTCAGATGGCCTACGAGGGACGTGATCAAACCAGCGAAGGCGAGATTTCTGGAGCTTCTCCGCTACGTCACGAACACCGAAGCTGCCACGGATGTACTTGTTACGAATGCGATCCGCACGCGTAACGCCGCTCCTGAATGTGCCTTCCGAGAACCGGTCACGTCTCACTGCTATATAAAAGGACTGGTCGGATAACACACTTGTACACTAGCCCTTTGAGTCGAGGCGGTATTCTGCGATCGCAGATGACTCCGGTGACCTCCATTTAGACCATGCCGGCCGCTGATTCGGACTCAGATGTTGTGATAAATTGTCCCGGACTCATGTAATACGGATCCTAGGTACTTGAATTTGTCTGTTTTCAAGACAAAATCATTCCCTATTTTGATAGGGTCGGGATCCGTACTTCCGCAAGCCATGTATTCGGTTTTCGCGACATTCAGCTTTAGACAGCCGTTCTCTAGCGCACCCTTCCATTGGTATACCCTTTGCTCTAATACCTGTTTATCCTCGTCTGTCAGCGCGATGTCATCTACATAAATGAGCGGCCACGGCGGCAGATCTTGTATTTCCGACGTGACAGCATCAAGCACCACACTGAACAGAAAAGGACTCAGTGCCGAGCCCTGGTGTACACCAACTGTGATCGGGAAGGGTTTTCTGTCGCCAACAGCGATCCTCACCAGAGAAACCGCGTCTCGGTACATGTCTCGGATAATGTCAATGTAGACTAGTTGCCGTTCTTCACCTCTAGTGCCGACCAGATCATCTGACGTGGGATGCAATCGAAAGCCTTCTGTAGGTCCAGAAAGGCCATGTAAAGTAGCTTTCTTTTCCGTACTGATATTCCGAGACAGTGCACTCTTGCCTGAGCCTCGAGTCGATAATGTGTTCGAAGAGCTTCATGGTGTGTCACATAACCTTTATTCCCCGGTATGTATATGGACTATAGTAGAATATTCTCTACGGAAGCCAGCTTGTTCGACGGGTTGGTTCTCATCAAATTGTCCGGACAATCAATATGCACAGGACTTATCCGGCTTTATGTTTGGAAATGTGGAACTTGTTTTTATTTCATTTTATTACTAGCAAAAAGCAGAGCTTTACGAGGGCTCGCGTTTTTTTTATAGTAATGATTTTTATGTCGACAGTTTGTAAATAGAATTGAACGCCTGAAGGTGTCATGCCTACAGCCAAGGCTCGGAAACTGGTTCATTTTTCAAACCGTTAGTTCGTACAAAACTGTAAGGCCAAGTGCTGTCAAATTAACGCAAGCAAAAATCTACCTTACAGTCCGAGCTCTAAGTCTAGCTTTGCTTCCGTTTGTTTGACAGAATTTAGCCTTAGGGTTGTGTCCGAACTATACTTGTGGCAAAACCTTTTTATTTAGGTTTAGATACAAAAACCGGTTTACGGAAGAGCTTTATAAATATAAAGGTTTTGTTCGGAAAACCGGGTTAGAACCGAGTTGCATCAACTTTATTTCTTTAAAAAGCTATTTTACTATTCAAACAATAAGGTACAAAATCCAATAACATATTTATCGAAATTCATTCGGTCAACTAAAATAATTTCAACTATACTTATAGTGCGCGCCATCCACTACGACGCGCCCCTCCACCGCCCGTTCCGTACAATTGCGCATAGATTAGTATGAGATGCTGTGAAGTTTTTACCTTGCCGTGGATATAACGCAAACATACGATTGGTTATATTAAATAACTATTTTATTCATATCGTAAAACATAAGGGAACAATATTTTATATCAGACAAGACAGCTTTCAAATTCATCAACAAACGTTGCGTAGAAACGCCCGTCTAAACCACAGAGTTTATTAAGGCATGGAGGACCTATGCCTTCACATCCACGATACTTTTTGGAATTAGGACAAATCTCTAAGTCCAATTCTGGAGCTCAACTTGTTTAGTCTGGGTCCGAACAATGGCTTGGTAAACATATCTGCTAACTGCATTTCTGTTGAGACTTGTTTCACAATGAAGTCTCCGTTCTGTATGCATTCTCTTATGAAGAAATGCTTCAACTTTATATGCTTTGTTCTCTTGTGGAACTGGTGAGGAGGATTCTCGGACAATTTAATAGTGGACTCATTGTCGACATAAATCGTTGTTTTTTGATTAAAATCTGTTATGTCCGTTAATTCATCTAGGAGCTCTTTTAGCCACAATGCTTCTCTGGCTGTTTCTGTCAGGGCTACCGTTCTGCCTCTGTTGAAGAAATAGCTATTGTTGGCTGTTTTTGACTCTTCCACATGATTGCTCCAGAGAATAGGAAAACCATTCCTGATGTTGAATGGCCTGTCGTTGCGTCGCCGCCGAAATCAGCGTCACTGAAGCATATCAGTCTCTTGTCCTTGCTTTTCGCGAAGATAAGTCCTTTGTCTGCAGTACCTTTTAGGTATCTAAATATCCGCTTTACTCTCATCACATCTTGTTTCGATGGAGTCTCTAGGTTTCTCGATGCAACGCTCACAGCATAACTTATATCGGGCCTTGTAGCGACCATTAAGTATGCTAAGGCTCCCACAGCTTGACGATACGGGAAATGTGGATTTATGTTATCTTCCTCCTCTTCGTCTGCGCTGATTTTCACTGCTGGTGTTGGGGCTGCTTTGCAGCTAGCCATTCCAAATTTTTCAAGTACCTTCCTGGTGTAAGACTTTTGGCTAAGGGTAATACTGCCGTCTTTTATTTTGTTTATCTCGAGTCCAAGAAAATATGAAGCTGGCTTTGTGGTAATTTTGAATTTATTTTTCAACTCTTCAATGAATTTTCTTCCAGAATTTTCATTCGTTGAAGCCACTAAACCGTCATCAACATATAGCGCAATTATGACTTGCTCGCGCATATAGAGACAAGGATCTTTTGTGCTCTGCTTGAAACCCGAGTTAATGAGATACTCTGATATGCAGGTGTTCCAACATAAAGGAGCCTGTTTAAGCCCATAGAGGCTTCGTTTAAGTTTGCACACTTTCTCAGTGCCATCATTAAATCCTTCTGGTTGCTTCATAAAAATTTCTTCTTTTACAGCACCATTAAGGAACGCAGTTGATACGTCGAATTGTGTAAGTACCAGGTTTTCTTCAGCAGCCATTCCCAGAACAGCTCTTATAGTACTAAGGCGAGCTACTGGACTGTACGTCTTCAAATAGTCAACGCCTGGTTTTTGGGAAAAACCTTTCACTACTAGTCTGGCCTTATAACGTTCAATTGTACCATCAGGGTTTTTCTTAATTTTATAGACCCATTTACATGGTAATGGTTTTCGATTTTTAGGCGGATCAACCATTTCCCATGTGTTCATTTCAGTCAATGATGTCATTTCATTATGCATGGCCTCTAACCATTTCGATTTATCTTTGCTTATCATTGCATCTTTAAAAGTTTGAGGTTCAGTTTCATTATCCATATTCATGGATTCATCCATGGCTGCCATGACATAATTTTCAAATATTTTTGGAGTATCTATTCGTGATCTATCACGAAAATTATATCGTCTTCCTTCTTCTGGAACATGTGCGGGAGCATTGACTTCTATGTTTTCATTTTCATTTGGCATATTAGCTACATTGTCATTTTCATTTGGTTCATCAGTTTCGTTGTCATTTTCATTTTGTTCATTAGTTTCGTTAATTTCTCTGTTTTCATCAATTTCGAAGGTATCATAAAATAATTCGTTGCTATTTTCCGTTTCATCTCGTACGGTTGTGTTGGTAGAGCTAGCAATAACGTTTTCTTGTACTGCTGATGGTCTACTGACATTTTTGTTTCTGATATCTTCGAAAAGGATTTCCGTTTCTTCGTTTTCATTTCGATTTTGATCATTCAAGTCTTGGAACGGAACAGAGGTGCCATTTTCTCTAACTTCATAGAACATTTTCTTCAAAATACGAACATCTTTGGAAATAATTATTCGTTTCTTTGATGGATCGTAAATTCTGAAGGCTTTCGAAACTTCTGAGTAACCGACGAACATCCCAGGTATAGCTTTAGAAGCTAATTTGTGTTCACGTTTTCCTTTCTTTAGGATAAATGTTTTAGCGCCAAATACATAGAGGTGATTTACGCAGGGCTTTCTTCCTACCCATCTCTCAAAAGGCGTTTGATTGTCGATGCTTTGGTTAATGCTTCGATTTGACAGATAGTTGGCGGTGTAAACCGCTTCTGCCCATAAATGCAAAGGTGCTTTTGATTCCAACATCATGCATCTCGCTTTTTCAATAAGGGTTCTATTTTTCCTTTCAGCAATTCCGTTTTGATGGGGCGTGTACGGTGCTGTTAACCTTCTTGTAATGCCATTTTTTGTTAAAAATGTGTCGAACTTCAAATTTAGGTATTCAGTACCATTGTCGCTTTGTAAGCATTTAATTTTGGCTCCTGTGAAGTTCTCTACTTCTGCTTTGTAGTCCATGAACTTTTGTAGTACTTCATTTTTATTTTTAATGAAATATACTCTGCAATATCTGCTGTAGTCATCGATAAAACTTACAATGTATCTGTTCCCATGAAGTGTGGGTTGTCTGAATGGGCCGCAAACATCACTGTGTATGATCTCAAGGCGTTGAGTCGTACGTGAAGTGTTTTTGTCGCTGGGTTTACTTGGTACTCTGCTTAGTTTTCCTTCTATGCATATTTCGCATTCTCCTAAAGAACTATTCTTGTTGAAGTTTAGTCCAATTAAGCTTTCGTTCTTAAGTGCGAGTTTCAAGTCCCTTTCGCTCATGTGTCCCAATTTACAGTGCCATTGTTTAATGTCATCCGACTCAGAGTTTGTGCGATCATTATCACTACTTTCTGCAGCATTGGCTTTGTGTCTGTTAACATCATTATTTTTGGTTTCTAAATAGTACAGACCATCATCTTTTCTTATTGCTTCCATTTGTACTCCTCGCTTGTGATCTTTAATAACTGCTTTTTTGTTATTGAACAGGATGGTAAGTCCCTTGTCAGTCATATTTCCAACTGATAGAAGATTAGCACACAGGCTTGGTACATAAAGTGCATTTGTTATGGCGATCCGTCCTTCCTTAAGTTCTATTTCAGCAGGGCCAGTGCCTTTTATTTCTGCTGTTTTATCCTCTGACGCAAGTTTGAGGGTTTTTGTGACTTGTTTTAGTTCGGTGAACGGCTTGTCCGAATACGTCATGTGGCTTGTGCATCCACTATCCAAAATCCAGCTTTTTTGTGCGTTTTTATTAGCTAAATAGCAGCTGAAGAAGTTTGTTTCATTTTTGTCAGGTTTGTTGAAGTTTCTTTTAGTCTTTTTATTCTTATTGCCAGTAATCTTGTTTTTGGACCAGCATTTGGACGTATCGTGGCCTTTTTTCTTACAAATCTTGCAAAAAGTGTAGAAACAATCTTCATTATTGTTTGTAGCGCTAGTACTCGGAGTATCGCGACGACGGGCATCACTTTCTTCAATTATTTTAATCTTAAGCTTTTCAGGATCAGGCAGCGAGTCTTGAGACTCAATTGCAGTTCTGAAGTTTTCATATTCTTGCGAAAGGCTGTACAGCATCATGATTGACAGTAAATCATTGTTGATAGCAATATCCATGTCTTTTAATTTATCAACTGTATCCATGAATTTCATCAGGTGTTCACGGACATCTTCGCCTTCCTCAAGTTTCGCTAAGATTAATTGTTTCAGTAGGGTGGCCTTTCTGGCAGGACCCTTACTAGCATAAATAGCTTCGAGCGTAACCCATACATCTCTGGCATATTTACAGCTCTTCACCTGTTTCAGTTCTGAAGGTGCGATGAGCAGCATCAGTTCTGATTTCGCCATTTCGTCTCCGTCGAGGTCGTCTTGGGTAGCCTTTTCGATAGGAAAATCTTTTACGTATTTCCATAATTTATTTTTGATTAAATACGCTTTGGCGTGTATGCACCACGTATCATAATTATCTTTTCCCAAGGCTTGCACTTTTACGATTGACATTTTCGTATTTCGTATTTTTCGTTTGCGATTATTAATAAAATAACTTACATTTTTTGCTCTGCTACCATGTGAAGTTTTTACCTTGCCGTGGATATAACGCAAACATACGATTGGTTATATTAAATAACTATTTTATTCATATCGTAAAACATAAGGGAACAATATTTTATATCAGACAAGACAGCTTTCAAATTCATCAACAAACGTTGCGTAGAAACGCCCGTCTAAACCACAGAGTTTATTAAGGCATGGAGGACCTATGCCTTCACAGATGCGCCGTGGAGGGGCGCGTCGTCGTAGATGGAACGCACTATACCTATCGTAATACCTATAGACAGTGTCCCCCGCCGGGCCTCTCGTCGAATAAACCGGTTAAGAGTCCACATATGCACTTTTGCAAATGTTTATCGACCTAGATCTCAACATCTATAGTAATTAAATATCTGTCCTTTCAGTATATTAATCTTGAACTATTTTCCTCCAGTCTGTGAAAGGTGAAAACACGTTTTGCAAAAATTATCTAGATACTTTTATTTTTCAAACATAACCCTTTTTTCGATGTTTTTGGTTGGATCTTTAAAACATGCCATCTTTAAAAATGATTTTTGGTTTAATAGTTGTAAAATGATAAGTTCTCAAATCTGATAAAAAAGATTATCCTTAGAAATGTACACGTTTGGAATAAACAATATTTACGAAAAACACGCGCTAGAGAGCGGGATTGTTAATTGAAAACTCACGCGTGTTAGAGCGGGACTTTTGCAATGCTATCTAAGCCCTCTTAATATAAAGTTCATAAAAACGTCCGCGTTCTCAATAAAGTTCGGAGCTAAACCCAAATAAACCGGTTTAAACCGATTAAAAAAACCGGTTCCGAGCCTTGCCTACAGCGCCAATAAGGCCTATCGATATTACACAAAAGTTTAGGACAGCATTGTTAGAGCGAGACAGCCATCTTTTCCAGAACATGTCCGGGGCGTTCGAAATCCTCCCAGAACATGCTCTAAGGGTGAAGACTCCATACAGACTTTCTAGACTTTCCGAAGTTTGTAGAAACTAACATCGCGAACATTCTACAACCTTCGGTACCTATGCCTATTGGCTATGTGCGAAGTACGTGGTGACGTAAGTAAAACGACCGCAGCGCACGCCGTGGCAGAAATGTGAACTATACCGGGCTTGTCAGGCAAAATTGATCTGTCATTTCCTACAATTCAATACAATTTGTATTAAATTTTGAAATGGGTCACAGAAGCTGTTGTGTGGTGAATTGTAAAAATACAGGCAGGGATAGTGACTGTACTATTCTACAATTTTCCTACAGCGCCTTGGAAATTAGATCAGAGATATAAATGGATCGCTGCAGTGAAGAGAATAAAGTCAGTAACATAACCTTAAAGTACGATTGAACTATTCGAAGATTTTCTAATATTACGTGTCTTATTTGTGCTTTATGATTTCAGTGTTGATGGCTTACCATGGACTCCAAGATATTAGCTTCGTCTTTTAGCTTTTTATTAAATTTATTTCGTTTAAATAAGCAAAATACGTAGACGTCAAAATTTGACATTAGCCCGTAAAGTTTCAAACGCTAGGTGGCGCTTCTGTCGTGCACATAGCCAATAACTTGAAAACCCGTTTTCAGGCGAATTCAAGACCCCTTATGGGCCTCTGAAGTATATCAGTATATGGCGAAATTTCCAGCAGAGATAGCAGGAGTGACAGAGATAGCAGTAGTATTTAGAAAGAGATAGCTATACTCGGAACATTCGAGACGTAAGTGACAGAAATAGCAGTAGTAGAAAGAGATAGCTATACTCGGAACATTCGAGAAGTAAGAGAGTGACAGAGATAAGCACCATTGGAGAGAAACAAAAACTTCAGACGTAAATTTCATTGCCTTGGAAGCGTTTTCACCAGGCTGAAACGTCAGTTCAGGCCGTTTCAGTAGTAGCTTTATCACATATCAGATGATCAAAATTTCACCCAAGCTGCCGTCATTTTCAGGCGCCTGAAACATGTTTTCAGTCCGTTTAAGGAGTAGCTCTATCAGATACCAGATGATCAAAATTTCACCTAAGTTGCCATCGTTTTCAGGCGCCTTAAACATGTTTTCAGTCCGTTTCAGAAGTAGCTCTATCACATATCAGATTATCAAGATTTCACCCAAGTTGCCGTCATTTTCAGGCGCCTGAAACATGTTTTCAGTGCATTTCAGGCCACCCTCTATCGGTTGACGCTAAAACCTGAAAACCCGTTTTCAGCCGTTTTCAGGACCCGTTATGGGCCTTTGATTGTACATATCAGTATATAGCGAAATTTCCAGCAGGAGTGACAGAGATAGCAGTAGTAGAAAGAAATAGCTATACTCGGAACATTCGAGAAGAAAGAACATTATCGAAGGGTGAAGACTCCATACCGGCTTTCTGGACTATTTCCGAAGTTTCTAGAAACTTCGATCGCAAACATTCTAGATCGTTCGGTACCTATGCAAGTACCAACACGGCGGGTATAAAATTAGAAATTTCGATTGCTTACAGTATATTTATAATCGAGAGATAACGCACGTCAGGATAATTGTTAGAGCGAGACAGCTTTATTTTCCAGAACTTTCCGGGGCGATCGATATCCTTCTAGAACATTCTCGAAGGGTGACTACTCCATACAGGCTTTATAAACTATTTCCGAAGGTTCTAGAAACTTCGATCGCGAGAATTCTAGATCGTTCGGTACCTATGCAGGTACCTACTCGGTGCCTACTGCCGTAAGTAGTAGTAAACCGGTGTAACAATTCAACAATTATTGCGAAACATACACTTATTGCGCGGGCGAAGCCGCAGGGCAAAAGCTAGTAATTTTTAAGAAAAAAGCGATATATACCTGGATCGCACTGCGGAAACTGTCCGGAAACCGCATCAGTGTGTCAACCGCCTAACCAAAAAATGTAACGTCGCATGAACTCTTAAGTTTTCTAACAGATGGCGTTAGTAGTTACCGTTAGTTCATGACATGAAGCGATTGGTTTCATAACTTGGCTCAACAGATGGCGTTGGTATCGTAATATTTATTTTTCAAATTATAATTTATAAATCGATTTTTTCGTGTTAGATAACACATCTAGACATAATTCTGAACTACTATGCGAAAATTCACATTCAAAAGCTTGATAGTTTTTTCGTAAAATGTACCACAAAATGTATGGCAAGTGGGCTATATATAGGGCTCGCTTCGCTCGCCCTAATGAATAATTAGGGCCTGTATTTCGTTCAATGGTTTCTGTTATTAATTTGGTATTATATGCTGTAATCGGGAGCTCTTGCATGTTTCAGCTCTTGCCTAGTTTCTATTAAAGCTATCTATGTATGTGTTTTATAACCATTTCCCGGGTAGTGGTGAAGATTCCACCGCTTAGTGAGTCCACATGCTTTCTAAAGGCTCTCAAATTTGTTCGTCAATTCTAACTATAATTATTTTTGTAAAAATATGCAATAGTTTCAATTTTATTTTCATGTTTTCTGACGTTAGATCTTATCATATTTCTGCTCTTATTGATAAGTTTGACTAGTTTCTGATCGACTTAAGTCTTCGACTTATAAGTTTTATAACTATTTAATTGATTTCAGTGCATTAAGTTGCCGGCTGCTTTAATAAATAGCTAAATGTCTCTTAGCTTACCGAAAATGTCTCTGGAGTGACCAAAAAAGTGAGCCAGGGGACTGGTGACTCAAGAGAAAAATTAATGTTATAGCCATTTAAAACCCAAATATAAACGAATACACTAAATGAAATAGGTTGCTTTAGGATTTCAGACCTCCTTGCTATATAATGAGCTCTATTTTAAACCAAAATCATGAAAAAACTAAAGATAAATCGCAGTGAGTCGGGAGAAGTGGAATAAAGACACCTTACCTGTGTTAGAGGTCCGGACGACATAAAAAATGGTACATATGCCGCAGCAATGACAGACTAACTCACGTGACACTCAGATCGTCTGTCTATTGATCGATCCAATGCCGTGCGACGTCATGCTATTTACTACCTTATTTAGGATGGTGAGCTAGGGGACTTAGTATTTTTTACTTTTACAGGGACACTTTTTTCAACTGAATTTAAAAAAAAACTATTTAATATTTTCAGTCTGTCACAACGTTATAAGATAATAAATGCAGTGTTGTACTGAAATAATCCAAAACATTAAATACTTGTAAGCGATTTTTTTACACCAAGAAGGAATTCACTCTTCAATTTATGTACAGGGACAACAAATTTTTGTATGGAAGTGAAATTGTGTCCCCTAGAAAACCAATAAATTTTGTATAAATTATGAAATTTATTATTCTAAATTTTGCTCCGTTGTCGTTTAATAGTCATATTTTATAATCAACATACAAGAATGAATAAATGTCTTATATACAAAGAAATAAAATGGATTCATTAGTAGTGACACAGAATGACAAGAAAAAGTTGATTGACCCATTTATATTTTCACACTTTATTCTTTGTAATAACTAATAAGCAAGTTAATACCTATGATTTATGATCACATCAACTGACCAGATATATTCTTTCACTATGTATGTATATGTAGTGATATTTTATGTTGTTGCTTTGTTTGCAAAATTATGTAATACTTTTATGTCTTTTTTATTATTAGCCACTAAAAATATTGCCTATGCTCCTATTAAATTCATCATTTAATAGAGTTGACATTGAAACAATTATTAAAATGCTGCATATGCGAATGTATATTTTACAAATTACATGGTAAGAGTGAGGAATGACGAGATCCGACGCCGCACGAAAGTGCGTGACGTCGGAGATGTCATTACCAATCTCCAGTGGAGTTGGGCAGGACACATTGCTAGGCAGAGTGATGGCAGGTGGACGAAAAAAGTGTCAGACTGGTGGCCAATTCATGGCAAAAGGAGTATCGGCCGTCCACCCGCTCGATGGGTCGATGATATTAGGAAGATCGCGGGTCACTCTTGGATAAGCCTGGGTCAAGACCGGGACGAGTGGCGTACTCGAAGAGAGGCCTATGCTCAGCAGTAGGCGATTACAGGCTGAAAATGATGAATGAAAATGATGATGGTAAATAAATTGCCTAGGGCTGAGAGAGAGTAAATTACAGTGGAGTCAGATGTACAGTTGACTTTATGTATGAGTTTATGTTTTACGTAGTACAATGAGAGGTTAATGAACTTTAAAGTTTGTTAATTTTTCATCTCTACATAGGACCTATACCTAGTATGTTCGCTTCTATTTCTTAATAAAGCTCGAAACGCACTGACAGCGGTAGCGGGGCGGGGCGTCGCGGTGCGGTGGCGGTACCGGTTGTAATATTCGAACTAATATGAAAGGGTCCACACAGAAAACCGGCCGGGAAAAAAGCGTTCTGTGCGGACCCTTTCATATTAGTTCGAATGTTACAACCGGTACCGCCTCCGCACCGTGCCGCCACCGCTGTCAGTGCGTTTGGAGCTTTATACATATTATATGTAATGCACTTAAACAAAGTAATAAAATATTCGTGAACTCGACATTATTGTCAAGACGATAAGGGCATTCAGGGATCGAAACCGGTATTTTTTTAAATCCCAGAAATAGTCCAATATTTTGAATTACTGTATGGTCTTTACCTAGGACTGAATCATGTATTTACTTAACAACTTCGTATTATTAGAGTGTCCCATTAAAAATGAAATTATAAACCAAAGAACGAAAAAGAACGATATAAATACCGGTATCCGATCCCTGATTCAGATATGTTTTAACACATGGAAATGTTATAGATCTACATATTAAGAAACAGAAGCGCCCATATTTAGGTCCTAGAGATGAAAAACCAACAAACTTTAAAGTTCAGTAACCTCTCATTGTTCTAACACGTAAACACACGCTTGTAAAATAATGTGTCAAGGTAAAATGGTCTCTATGACAACGCGTTAGGAACTCTTAAGTATGTTAACTTGGTAAGGCAACATTACGGCAACATGCTCTAGAAAGACGCTAATTATTAAATGACCTCCTTAGTAACAGTTAGATACACCTACGCCAGAGTGGCTAAGATGATCACGTATATGTCGGACATGTAGCATTTGTCCCTTACTGTCAAGTATGTAAGTGCAAGAGGGACGAATGCAAGATCATATTAGCCCATCAGAATACTTTATTTTACTGTTTAATATTTCACCATTTTCTAAGAAATATCCATGACTAATTATGAATACAATATCTCACTAATGATGAGTCATGTCTCTAAAGGAATACTTATATACATCATTAGCCTAATTAATGGCTAAACGATTCGATTTAGTTTTAATTACTACCATTTCCTTAGCGCCTCTCTTCCTAGTGTTTTTATCATATGACTCCACATTTCATACATCTTTCGAGAGTATGCGTAATTATTGATGTTTTCATTTCCTGTCAACAACTAAAAATGCGTAAAGCTTAAGCCACACAGAGAGCGGGCGAGCGGTTGCGGCGCGGGCGCGGGCGGCGGCGGCGCGGGCGCGGGCGCGGGCGGCGGCGGCGCGGGCGCGGGCGGCGGCGGCGCGGGCGCGGGCGGCGGCGGCGCGGGCGCGGGCGGCAGCGGCGCCCGCGCCGCCGCCGCCCGCGCCCGCGCCGCAACCGCTCGCCCGCTCTCTGTGTGGCTTAAGCTTTAGGGCACCCGTCTAACAAATCTCTGAAAGTCTCCGCTCGCCTCCGACTCAGTGGAAGCAGCGCCGCGCCGGCCCTAGCCCTCGATACGGGTGAGGCGAGATGGTCTTTGGGCGCCCTTTGGTTTGAAATTATTCGACGTTTCCAGTTTGGCGCCCCTTGATATCCCGTGCTTGGCGCCCATTGACATCCGGCGCCATCCGCCCCACCCTTGGGCCGGCCCTGAGTGGAAGCGCATGTTTTTTTTTGTGCCTGACTGTGGCTCTATAAAAAAAAAGATGCTGGAGCTGCATGCGCGCACGCAGCCGGTGTGGCCCGGTCATAAGAGTTTGCGCTCCAGTGATGAGATTCAATCGAATCGAGGTGTCAGTGGAATCGAGCTACTGGGAGTTTTCTCGCTGGTTCACTAAACCTAGCCTAGCTGAGAAGAGTCCAGCAAGAAACTTAAACTACGGCCTGGGTCGGACTGACTCTACCCGGTATGCAGCGGTACCGGGACGAATAGGGACTATAATTATGTGTCTGTGTGTCGAGATCGCGCGGCGGACATCCCCACCGGTCAGTTTCGAAACGCACATTTACGCTTGTGAAAAGAAAAAGTTGTTAGACCTAAGTAAGTAGTCCAGTACCTGGCTATAGTCCAGTTGAGACCGCGTATAGTTATTTTTTCGGGAATAAGCCTTGGGTGGAGCCTTTTCCAGCTAAGTATGGAAAATAAGACATTTTCTTCAAAAATCTAAGTGGGGTATCAAAGGAAAGGGGTCCATGAGCTGTTTTTGTCACCCCCTGGCCAGGAAGTGGTATTAGAGGAGGAACAGAATTGGAAAAGGCGTCTCTAAACAATGCAAGCGGCAAGTCATGTAACAGATGGGGTGGCAACGTTATCAGAGGGTTTGGACCCTGCAGAATACGGATCTGCCTGTCGCCATCTCGAAATTTGAGCCGGAAGTACGGTATACCGGAAAAGGTGCAGCCCATACAAAAAAATTCGTAGTACATTTAGTAAATTGTTGCTCTGGTACTCTAAAAGAGGTCCGATTGATATGGTTTTTTGGTATGTTGTGAAGGACAATATTAGCCATGGTAACCTAAAAATTTCGGCCCTCCAGCTCCATAACTTTGGCCGCCATCTTGGAAATAGTGTCATTTTTTTCAGTTCTTTGCTTTTACTGTCGTCAAAGTTCATTCCAGTGATAAACATAGTTCTACAATATTGTAGAATACAAAATTTGCTAAAACTTTTGAGTACAAAGATTTTTTCCATGACCCCTAGGGACGAAGATATGACAGGATATATCATTAAAAATTGCCACTTTTTTCTAGTTTTCCGTTCATGTTTACATTTTAAGTGCATTTTAGTACTAACTATAGTTCGGCAATATTGTAGATCACGAAATTTGCTACAACTTTTGTATTGAAATATTTTTTCCACGACCATAAGAAAGAAGATATGAAGTCATCTATGGAGTAGCACCGTTGAAATTTGCTACTTTTGCAGTTTTCTTCTCATATTTAGGTTTGAGTGCATTTAATCGCAATCTGTAGGGGATCTATGATGGTCGAGTGATAGCGAGATAGACGACAAGATAAAGAATCTGTCACTTTCCGATCTGTACCACTTCACTCCCTCAGAAGACAAAATCGTCTGTTTCCACGATACCTAGAAGATCGTAGGTACTTTGAATTTGCATATAATTTTGTCTTCTATAATATTGCTGACCGAGAAATGCACTAAAACGAAAATATGTGAAGAAAACTGGAAAAGTAGTAAATATCGACGGTAGTACCCCATAGGTGACATCGTATCTTCTTCCCTGATGATCGTGGAAAAAATATTTCAATACAAAAGTTGTAGCCAATTTTGTAATCTACAATATTGCTGAACTATAGTTAACGCTAAAATGCACTTTAAACGTAAACATGAGAGGAAAACTAGAAAAAAGTGGTAATTTATAATGATATCTCCTGTCATATCTTCGTCCCTAGGGGTCATGGAAAAAATCTTTGTACCCAAAAGTTTCAGCAAATTTTGTGTTTTACAATATTGCCAAACCATGTTTAGCACTAAAATGAACTATAACGACAGTACAAGCAAAAAACTGAAAAAAGTGACAGATTTTCCAAGATGGCCGAGAAAGACGTGGAGCTGGAGTGTCAAAAATTTCGGGATACGATGACAAATATTGTTATTTACGGCTTATCAAAAATCCATAACAATTGGACCATAGTTAGGGTACCGGAACAACGATTTACCAAATGTACAACGAAAAAATTTGTATGGGCTGCACCTTTTCCGATATAACATTCTTCCGGCTCAAATTTGGGGATGGAGACAGGCAGATCCGTATTCTGCAGGGTCTAAACCCTCTGATTACGTTGTCACCCCAACTGTTACACGATTTGCTTCTTGTATTCTACTTCTTCAAAAATGGGCCTACTCTATATTTTGCGCAGACGGAGCGTGCGGTAATTGCCACTTTATGGCCAGAAGTGACATAAAATAAGAAATTTTCTTCAAAAATGTATAGTGCGCGCCACCCACGAAGGCGCGCCCCTCCACAGCCCAAGCCGTACAGCTGCGCACAGATTACTATGAGATTCGCTGTGGAGGGGCGCGTCGTCGTGGATGGCGCGCACTATATCAAGTGGGGAATCAAACAAAAGGGCTCCACGAGCTGATTCCAAAAATATACCATACCATACCATTAAGGCACAGGGTAGGGCAAGGCCTTCCCCACACAAACTTTGTGCAGGTTTTATTCGTCGGTTTTGGCACTAACAAATATAATATTTTTTTTGGTTGTAAATATTAGATATGCGAAGATCATTGTAATAAGCATATTTTTGTGAGAAAATGGCTGACTGTCGAGTTTCTTTCGGCGTTTCTTCTCGGCAGTGGCCTCTGTGAAACGCTAGTAGGGTTTGACTTGTAAAAGTACCATTGCGGCCTACTTACAGAATAAAGTTCATTTATTTCATTTATTTATCGTGATGTGAAAATTTTCAAATATTTGAAAAAAAGTAAAAAATAAATAAATTACATCACGAAATAGCTATGAGAAAAATAAGCATACTGACCAAAAATCATAACTTTAATGCAAACACAAACGAAGTAAATCCTGCACAAAGTTTGTATGGAGAGAGGTTGCCCTACCCCTCCTCTTAATAGTCTCTGTATCGGTTGGAGGCAGGCCCTCTGTCCGTATTGTATGCACATAAATTAAGTTTGATACGTCGTCATCCGAATAGAGATAACATAAACAGTTAACTAGTTACGTAACTGGTTATAGTTTAAAAGTTTATCGCAGTAACTGTGGGCTCTGTCAAGTATTATAGTCAGGTTTTTAACTATTTTACAGAGAGAGTGCGTCTATACTTTTTTCCGAACGTGTACAACTGTACATATAAGCATGTACAGTCGAGGTCATTAATATATAGGGGGGGGGGGGGGAAATATATTTTTATGGTAATTTAAGTGGCTTCTTGTTCCTTTATTTTTCAATATTTTGAAAAAAAAAAAACTGTATATACGCACTCAACGAGCTCTACTCAACGATACCCCACTTGATGGGGTAGGCAACATTTTCTTTTTCGCGCCCCACTTTAGTTGTATGGGAGCCCCCCTTATAAACCCATAAAAATATGTTTGGACAATTTGTATAGCTTTGGGTCAACACGATTCTTAAACTGTATAAATTTGAAGACTATAGCTTCATCTGTTAGTTTTTGAGGCGGGCTCTATGGGGTAGGTCTATTTTTAGGGTTCCGTAGCCAGAATGGCTTTCTTCTTTTTGATGTGCTAGAACAAATAGTTTTTCTTAAAAAAACTGCTTAAATAACATCAATTTCAACAAAATTTGGTCTTGTCAGCCACTTAAGGCGGTACAACGAGAAATTTAGAAACTGAAACGCTGTTCTGCCTTCTGCCCAAACGAGGAAACAATAGGGCCTGATTTTCAGATATATGATTCTTGACTATATGATTGTGTTTCTGCCAATAGTCGAAACATGATTGCTTAAAATTTTCTCGATAGAAAAATAATCCAAAGTTGAGTCTATATTTTCCTTTATTTAATCTGCCTACTAAAACAACGCATTATTAAAAGAGACGATTAAGTTGATGATGATATTTTACCTCATCTAAACTCTGTCAAGAGGAAATTTAATAAACCTGCACACAGTCAGATATATAACGAGATTTGTCTAAAAAAGCCATTCTCGAAGAGTGTTGCATCCCGTTTTGTCGTGAGCGAAAAACATAAGGACGTCTCTTTCAATCGATATATCGCCTTATTAATGGCCTATGTATCTATATGCTCACTTATTACACATTCATATGTAATTTAGAGCCCGTTCAGACTCGTATATTCCTTCTCGGAGGAATCACTGACCCCCGAGTGACATGCTTTGACCTAGTTCGGGGGCAGAGGCTCAACCTTGGTGAATCTGTCACAAATCTAATGTTAATGTTTCTTACTATTTGTAATGGTAATGAAACGATGTATTTTAAGTTTATAATTCAATAAAGATTAATGTACTTTGTTCAAAATAAAATCTTATGAACACCGACTTGCAAGTCTTGCAACCAGCAAGAAGCTAAAATGCCCGTTATCTATATTTTACCTACAGTACACTGAGACAAGTCTAAGGTACGTTAATCCTTCGTTCGATCACGTCGAGTCGTCTAGACTCTAGATATTCGTCTGTTTCGCGTATAGCCGTATCTTCGTACAGACTACAAAGAAAAGTATCCACTTACGTACCTTATTCCATTGTGATAAAGTCCAAAATTGGATGCATTTCATTGTCAACTGATCAACTATAAAATACACCCGGGCCTTGCGGCTTATTGTACTTAGTTCAAATTAAGTGGTTTAGCTTCATTGACTAGACTTCAATTTAGTGAGTCTAATTTGATTGTACAGCCTTGGCCAAAAGTGTTGAGCCCTTATTTTCCTTTGTAACTTATAAAAAAACTATTATTTTGTTTATTACAAAAATGCACATTGACGTAAAATATGAAAAGATATATACTAAAGAACATCTAGAGAACTTTAGATAATATCATTTCGAAGTAGCTATTGCTAACTGAAGACTAAAAATAGACGGGTTTTGCAATAAAAGGACAAATTGCATTTTTATCCGTGCAATTATCTTTAACGTCAACGAAAGTAGCTAGTTTTTGAAAGATATTTAATTTTCTTTAATAAAAGGATATGAAATGCTTGATTGAAAGTTTAACTTTTATATGGAAAACATGTGAGTGATCAACACTTTTGGCCAAGGCTGTAGAATGTATTTCTCACGGCCATTGTTTTTTAGGAGCTTGGATATGGATATGTTAAGTTGCAGTTGTATTAGAATACTTTTATCTCACGAGCGCGGGTGAGCCATGGTTGTGTGTTGAGCACACACACACATACACATTGCCTATGTGAGAGTCAGCTTAGCAGCTAGGAGTTGGCGTTGTATATATGTTCGTATGTGTCACAAATACAATAATGGCCAACCTGCGCTCGTGAAATAAATGTAATATACTTACCTCTGTTGATTTACCTCTGTCTCCTTGGGTCTTTGTTTATTATTTTGAGAATTATGTATGTAAATACTTATATGAGAGTTCACAACTCTCATAACTCATAACTACAGTATCTCACAATTCTCACATAACATATCATATCATGTTACGATACTTACCAACATGTAATTATTTTATGTAGTTACCTATTACCACTTTAGGTATATGCATATTCATTTTATGGTTTATAATTTCGCTTGCACTGCTTAATAATACCCGGTCACAGTACCTACCTGTCCAGCTCGCCCATAGCTTGCCGCGTGGCGTCGTTATGAAGCTTTACATTACGATAAGTACGGTTTTACAGTGAACATGACTTTATTGTTAAGGGAATTTTTTTGGACCTTTATTTGCTCAGATATTTTTGAACCTTTGAGAACTCGTCTGTACGGGCGAGGATTAGGATATTTTAATTGGATATTATATTGCTGCCCAGCCGGTGTTGCTATTGCGAATTCTCTATTATTTGTAATGATTGTGCCTCTACAGGAAACTAATTTGATTTCCGGGCCACTTCGGACCTTGTCACTGTGACATTTTTATGAGATCTCTAGCGGCTTTCATATAGATTTTCACTGTGACAAGGTACGAAGTGGCCCAGAAATCAAATTGGTTGAGTCTACATACTTGTTAATGAATATATATGAACAATGAATATATATTCTTTATTATTTCATTGCTGACGAATAATGTTCTCCAGCTGATCCCCCATACTATAAGTAATTAATTTTGATAATGACCAACATTGTCTTGTCATGGTTTTTTTTTGATCTTAGTAATATAATAATGTGTAGTTAAGGTAAAACTTGTGCACTCACAATTTTATAGCAAATATCCCTTCACAGCATTTAACCCGTGGGATGTTTCGACATCAGATATGTGCATTTCAATTAGGCCATAGGACACTCGACGGGTTAAATGCAATCTAAATTCGCATCTCTGACTCCAAATTTTTTTCCAGAAACCGAACGATGTGACAATGTCCAAAGTGCTAAGTGCTCTGAACGGAGCGTTGCCAGACGAGCGGCCGCTGCTCTCACTCCAGATCGTAGAGACGATCGCCAAGTGTCCAACAGGCTACGTGGCCGTCAGCCGGACGTACGATGAAGACGCCGATGCGGGGCTGTTGCGGCAAAACGGGCTCTTCGGCAAGAAGCCGAGCCACTACATATGTCTGTCCAAATCGGAAGGTGAGTCTATGAAAGGAACGAAAGGCTCTCGCTCCAGATCGTAGAGACTGTCGCCAAGTGACCAACAGGCTACGTGGCGGTCAGCCGAACGTACGATGAAGACGCCGATGCGGGGCTGTTGCGGCAAAACGGGCTCTTCGGCAAGAAGCCGAGCCACTACATATGTCTGTCCAAATCGGAAGGTGAGTCTATGAAAAGGACGAAAGGCTCTCGCTCCAGATAGTGGAGGCAGTCGCTAAGTGTCCAACAGGCTACGTGGCGGTCAGCCGAACGTACGATGAAGACGCCGATGCGGGGCTGTTGCGGGCAACACGGGGCCGGGGCTGTTGCGGCAAAACGGGCTCTTCGGCAAGAAGCCGAGTCACTACATATGTCTGTCCAAATCTGAAGGTGAGTCTATGAAAGGAACGAAAGGCTCCCGCTCCAGATAGTGGAGGCGGTCGCTAAGTGTCCAACAGGCTACGTGGCCGTCAGCTGGACGTACGGTGAAGACGCCGATGCGGGGCTGTTGCGGCAAAACGGGCTGGTCGTAAGAAACCCAGTCACTACGTATGTCTGTCCAAATCTGAAGGTGAGTCTATGAAAGGAACGAAAGGCTCTCGCTCCAGATAGTGGAGGCAGTCGCTAAGTGTCCAACAGGCTACGTGGCGGTCAGCCGAACGTACGATGAAGACGCTGATGCGGGGCTGTTGCAGCAAAACGGGCTGGTCGTAAGAAACCCAGTTACTACGTATGTCTGTCCAAATCTGAAGGTGAGTCTATGAAAGGAACGAAAGGCTCTCGCTCCAGATAGTGGAGGCGGTCGCTAAGTATCCAACAGGCTACGTGGCCGTCAGCTGGACGTACGGTGAAGACGCCGATGCGGGGCTGTTGCGGCAAAACGGGCTGGTCGTAAGAAACCCAGTCACTACGTATGTCTGTCCAAATCTGAAGGTGAGTCTATGAAAGGAACGAAAGGCTCTCGCTCCAGATAGTGGAGGCGGTCGCTAAGTGTCCAACAGGCTACGTGGCCGTCAGCCGGATGTACGAAGACGCTGACGCGGCAAAACGGGCAATTTACCAAGAATGAACAACTTTGTATTATTTATGCATGCGAAAGTTTAGATGTTTGTTACTCAATAATATCCGAATGACCGACCGACCAAAGCGATCGAACGAAACCGAACGGCTCTCGACTTACTGGCGCGAACGCGAGCGAATGGTCATTCGATAGTTCACTCATTCAATTCAGTCAAAGGAGCACGGATAGGCACGTTTCTTTCGGTGTAGGTACTAGTGTACTAAAAGAACTAAAAGACCGAACTAGTACATGTGAGAGATTGTACTAGTCCGGAGCGATCCGCTCAGTGAACGAGCGCGCGCTACTTATGGTCAGTTAACCTTGACGTCGATAGTACAACCTTTTCTTAGTTTGGAACGAGGTAGATTTGTGTAACATTGTCCACATTTTTTTAAGGCGTCCCCGGCTACGTGATGGACGGCATAGCCGTGGTCGGCGAGCGCGAGGCGGCTCCGCCGGGCTACAGCGTAGCGGGGCGCGCGGGCAAGCGGCGGCTGTGCACGCGCGTGTCCCGCGGCAGCGCCGAGCCGCGCGCACCGCGCGTCACCGACGTCATCGTGTGCTCGCGCATGCGCCAGGCGCCGCAGGGGTTCATACTGGCCGGGTGAGACCTGTATACAACTACACAACTCAACTACAATAGTACATTATTTACCAAGCGCGGTAAAACAAATAATGTCTCAGATCGCAGATATTTGACGCCCGAGCCGAAGGCAGGGTGATAAATATGCTATCTGAGGCTTTCTTTATTACCGCCCGTGGTAAGTACAAAATTTTTATGACACCCCATTGGCCAGCAAGTGGGATTTTCCGCGCGTGGGGCGTGCGGTAATTGCCACTTTATGAAATAAATCGTATTTACATTTTGGTGCTCAGACCAGGATTAATAAAACGATCATACAATATTGATCCTTATTTCCAGAGAGATAAACGGCAAGATGGTCTGCTACAAGGTGAGCGGCGGCAGCGTCGAGACGTCGCCGACGCACGCACCGAACGAGTACGAGAATATCGTCACCAATATAACTCCTGAAGCCAATAGAATGTGAGAATTCAGCTCATATTGACAATCTGATTGAGCGCTGCGGTCCAAGCGGTCATAATATCCAAGTGACATAATTACCAAGAGGTTATAATGACCAGATGATAGAATACTATTGTGCCATTATGTCTGTGGTTTTTTAACACTGCAGGAAGGCATGAGGGACCACCTATTTTATGGCCGCCTCAACGTCGAGGCTTTTGCGTTTTAAAAGTTTAAGATTACATTTTCCCAAAAGTTCGTCAACTATGATAGAAAATCTTAAGTATGCCTCAAAGTATTACTACTAGTACTATACGTTTTGGCAAGTAGACTAGACATCTTGTCAGATGGACATTTGGTAACTTGGAATTGTCATTGTCAGTGGTCGTTTTGGATTTTAGACGTTTTGGCAGTTGACCATTTTAACAACTAGACAATTTAGCACTTTGCCATAATTTCCTTGATATTTGGACACTTAGACATTATGAACATTTGGATATTATGACATCTTGGACGGATTTTGCCCGTCGCCGCGTTGGTGAACACACGTGCTCTTCGCGACGACGGGCTGAATCCACTACCGAACAAAACCAGTTGCCTACTGTCATGGCGTCGTTACCGAACAACGTCTTTGAACAAGTATTCATTGGCGAAATCATCATAAATTTGATGGAAAGCCATTTTTAAAGAGTGAAGTGAAATGACATCTTCGGCCATTGACTCTTTTGTTATGAATACTACATAAAAAAAAAACTTGAATAAGACGTAAACATAGTAGTTTCGCGTTCACGGTTCAACAGTGCGAACCGTGGAACCGTGCTCGAATGGCCCTTTTACAATTATCCACGGCCGGTGTAAGATCGACGACCGGCCATTGTGTACGAATGCTTCACTTGTTCCATAAGGTGTTATAAGAACACCTGTGTACAGTACAATTACTTTATCGCTTTTTGTAAGGAGTATACAGGGTGATTCAGGAGACGTGAGCAGGAATCAGGTAAATAATCAGGCCCATGAAACTGAACAACTTTCCCCTAGGAATATAGGTCGAAATCTGAAGACATAAAAACCTACTTCACATAGTCACGTGACCAGCCACTTTGTATGAAAGTTGATTTCTAATTTTATTATTTCGGCCCATGGTTTCTTTGGGAAAGTTGTTCAGTTTCATGGGCCTGATTATCTACCTGATTCCTGCTCACGACCCAGAAATCACCCTGTATAGGCGGTTGATGATGATGATGACAGGAAAGTTAGGAAACTCGTTACCCTAAATATAATTCGAAAGTAATGCTTTTATTCCGCTTTAGCTTAGTTGGTAGTGACCCTGCCTACGAAGCTGGAGGTCCCGGGTTCGAATCCCGGCCGGGGCATTTATTTGTGTGATGAGCACGAATATTTGTTCTTGGGTCTTGGATGTTTTCTATGTATTTAAGTATCTATTTATCTATATAAGTATGTATATCGTCGCTTAGTACCCATACTACAAGCTTTGCTTAGTTTGGGACTAGGTTGATTTGTGTAAGATTGTCCACAAATATTTATTTATTTATTTATTCAAAGCACGTGGCGGCCTAGTAGTATTTTACACATTTCTTACACGGTTGTATATGTATATATGTATTGTTTATTTCCAGTTCTATATCATCGAAACTATACCATGACATCTTACTATGGACACACAGGTACTGTGTACACCTGCCTGTCACCTGTGTGATTTTTCAAATTAACTAATGGTTTTTTTTTTCATCTAACAACACAGCATTACCTAAACCTTTTTTTACATTTACCAGGTTAAGAGGAGGGGTAGGGCAAGCTCTCTCCATACAAACTTTGTGCAGGATTTACTTCGTTTGTGTTTGCATTAAAGTTATGATTTTTGGTCAGTATGCTTATTTTTCTGATAGCTATTTCGTGATGTGATTTTTTTTTATTAATCTGTTTTTTATTTATTTTTTTGAAATATTTGAAAATTTTCACATCACAATCTTCGCATATCTAATATTTACAACCAAAAAATTTTTTATATTTGTTAGTGCCAAAACCGACGAATAAAACGTGCACAAAGTTTGTATGGGGAAGGCCTTGCTCTACCCTGCGCCGGCCGGGTATTACCACTTTTCAGTTTTTAAAAACCATCAGAGACAGAATAATAAATAGTGTCTTAAAATCTAAAAATATATATATGTCTTACGTAAGGATCTTGTCTAGTCAAAATCGCAGTCAGTTACATGACCTGATGAATTTCACTCGATAGAAAAAAATCGCGAAGTTACCCCTTTTTGGAATGTATTTTCAATACTACGGCTATATTACTGATATTTAACATTTAATTTTTGTACTCAATTAAAGATCCTAAATAATCATAGACAAATTCGCTGGATTTGCTTTGATAAAATGATTGGCTTAGTGACTATAGCTAAATATTTACGAAACCACGCGCAGAGCTTGCGTAGAGAGCGGGATGGTTAATTGTAAACTCACGCGTGTTAGAGCGTGACATTTGTGTTGGGTACCCCTCTTTGCTTCTCCTCAATAGACAATGCCGCTTGTTTGACAAGTTTCGATTGTTGTATATCGGGTTTTAGCTTTGACCAATGCTACACATTACAACCATTGTCTTGTTTATTGTGCTACCAAATCAAATACAAATATTAGGGCCTAAACATTTCATGATTTGTATGTATATGTACAGCCTTGGCCAAAAGTGTTGAGCACCCCTTATTTTCCTTTGTAACTTATAAAAAAAACTGTATAACTTTTAGGCCAAAAGTGTTGAGCACTCACACGTTTTCCATATAAAAGTTAAACTTTCAATCAAGCATTTCATATCCTTTTATTGAAGAAAATTAAAACTCAAAAACTAGCTACTTTCGTTGACGTTAAAGATAATTGCACGGATAAAAATGCAATTTGTCCTTTTATTGCAAACCCGTCTATTTTTAGTCTTCAGTTAGCAATAGCTACTTCGAAATGATATTATCTAAAGTTCTCTAGATGTTCTTTAGTAAATATCTTTTCATATTTTACGTCAGTGTGCATTTTTGTAATTAAAAAATAATAGTTTTTTGGAATAAGGAAAATAAGGGGTGCTCAACACTTTTGGCCAAGGCTGTGTAAGCACTTTACTGTCCTCAATAATAGGTATAAAACATATGTATATACATGTCATATAAGCTTTAATTAAAGGGCCTATCACGTAAGCTTAAAAAAAGGCGAGGGTGGTATATTGAATCGTGAGTCAAGCGAAAGATTCTAAAATAGAATCTTGAGCGTAGCAAGGGATTCAAGTGTTTATGCCCAAGACACATTATATCAAGCAATACGTTTGCAACCTTTATAACATTGACCGTTCCTTTTAGACTGCGAGCGGCGCCGGAGCGGCCGCCGAAACTGTCTCCGATCATATCCGACTTGAAGAATATGAACGTGAGCGCTTACCCGGACATAGAGGAGTTCACCACCGCGCACGACTACGAGGCGTTGAGCCCGTCTTACAACATCAAGCCGGCGAGGCCCGCGCCCAGGTACTGTCTTACTTATAGATATACATCATATCCGACTTGAAGAATATGAACGTGAGCGCTTACCCCGACATAGAAGAGTTCACCACCGCGCACGACTACGAGGCGTTGAGCCCGTCTTACAACATCAAGCCGGCGAGGCCCGCGCCCAGGTACTGTCTTACTTATAGATATACATCATATCCGACTTGAAGAATATGAACGTGAGCGCTTACCCCGACATAGAAGAGTTCACCACCGCGCACGACTACGAGGCGTTGAGCCCGTCTTACAACATCAAGCCGGCGAGGCCCGCGCCCAGGTACTGTACTAGTCATGTAGATATACATTGTGTCTTCGGCCCTGTTCACCTGGCGATCATATCCGACTTGAATATGAACGTTAGCGCTTACCCGGACATAGAAGAGTTCACCACCGCGCACGACTACGAGGCGTTGAGCCCGTCTTACAACATCAAGCCGGCGAGGCCCGCGCCCAGGTACTGTACTAGTCATGTAGATATACATTGTGTCTTCGGCCCTGTTCACCTGGCGATCATATCCGACTTGAATATGAACGTTAGCGCTTACCCGGACATAGAAGAGTTCACCACCGCGCATGACTACGAGGCGTTGAGCCCGTCTTACAACATCAAGCCGGCGAGGCCCGCGCCCAGGTACTGTACTAGTCATGTAGATATACATTGTGTCTTCGGCCCTGTTCACCTGGCGATCATATCCGACTTGAATATGAACGTTAGCGCTTACCCGGACATAGAAGAGTTCACCACCGCGCACGACTACGAGGCGTTGAGCCCGTCTTACAACATCAAGCCGGCGAGGCCCGCGCCCAGGTACTGTACTAGTCATGTAGATATACATTGTGTCTTCGGCCCTGTTCACCTGGCGATCATATCCGACTTGAATATGAACGTTAGCGCTTACCCGGACATAGAAGAGTTCACCACCGCGCATGACTACGAGGCGTTGAGCCCGTCTTACAACATCAAGCCGGCGAGGCCCGCGCCCAGGTACTGTACTAGTCATGTAGATATACATTGTGTCTTCGGCCCTGTTCACCTGGCGATCATATCCGACTTGAATATGAACGTTAGCGCTTACCCGGACATAGAAGAGTTCCGTACCGTTAAACAAGTAATTTTCTCAAAAAATGCAAGCAAATAGCTATCAAAAGATTATATAAACACCTTTATCTACATTTATATCATAAATCGTACAAAATGACTCTCATTTCAACATTCAATGAATTTATGGCAATTTTCTTATCTGTGGCTAAGGCTACAGCAGTAATATATTTTTTTATTTTAATCTCATATATGATGGTAAAATATGAAACGTCAAACAAAACTGTCAAAATTTAAATGTCAAAGTGGACATGTCCCTATTCTAGTATCACTGAAAATTCAAATTCAATCGATGCGAAATGTCAGCTCGATGTTTTTTTAGTATATATCGCACGAAATTTGAGCTAGAACGACATGATCACATCAGAATAGGGACTCTTTACTTTTTAAAATAACATTCAGGTATCTGTTGCCAGTTCTGATTTCGATATTTCCGCAACCGTGCAAAAAAGTTTGTATTAACACAATTAATGTATTTATTTACTACGGTTTCTGAACCCATCTTAGAGTAGTTATAATATGTGTGTAGATAAAGTAATGTATGCAACTGTACATAATTAGGCATTAAAACACTCGTGTGACCTTATTATGAAACTCGCCTTCGGCTCGTTTCATAAAAAACACTCGTGTTTTAATGCCCCTCATTATGTACCAGTTGCATAAACTACTCTTACAGGTCTTGCAAAACAGAAATTTGCAATTAGGTATAGTCATTAATAAGACGAAGAAGACAATATTAGTATTTAGAATTATAGCCGCAGTCGTTTCGTGGAAAAACAACGGATGGCGTGAGACCTCGTCAGCTAAGATGATCCATTGTGATTTTATGTCACACCTGGCCATAAAGTGGCCATTATCGCACGCTCCGCACGCGAAAAAACCCTCTTCCTGGCCAGGGGGTGACATAATAGTACATTACTTAACAAGGGCGGTAAAACAAAGAATGTCTCAGATCGCAGGTATTTGACGCCCGAGCCGAAGGCAAGGGCGATAAATATGCGATCTGAGGCTTTCTTTATTACCGCCCGTGTTAAGTACAAAATTTTATGTCACGCCCTGGCCAGGAAGTGGTATTTCCCGCGCGCGGAGCGTGCGGTAATTGCCGCTTTATGGCCAGGTGTAACATAAAATTTTGTACTTACCACGGGCGATAATAAAGAAAGCCTCAGATCGCATATTTATCGCCCTTGCCTTCGGCTCGGGCGTAAAATACCTGCGATCTGAGACATTCTTTGTTTTATCGCCCTTGGCAAGTAATGTACTTTATGTCACACCTGGCCATAAAGCGGCAATTACCGCACGCTCCGCGCGCGGGAAATCCCACTTCCTGGCCAGGGGGTGACATAAAATTTTGTACTTAACACGGGCGGTAATAAAGAAAGCCTCAGATCGCATATTTATCGCCCTTGCCTTCGGCTCGGGCGCCAAATACCTGCGATCTGACACATTCTTTGTTTTACCGCCCTCGTTAAGTAATGTACTAATAATGTAATATGTGAAGTCGTATGGATGTTTAATCACTTTTATTAAACTCCGTAGCTCAGTATAAGTATAGCAAAAAATAGTTACCGCCAAAGGCCACCAGAGGCGCTGCTCGCGTTGCCATACAAATTGAGACTCGACGCAAACGCGTTCGTTTGTGTTTTGTTTCGAAAAAACTTATACTTGAGCGCAGCATAGTATAATAATACCTAGTATTACATACAGAACGGACACGAACCCCCCGCACCGAGTTCAGTTACCTCGTCCCCGAGAGACCCGCCTGGTGTCGATCGGGTGCCGTCGCGCCTCGCGATTCTTCCGCGCCACGCGCTACGCACACCCGCGCAAACAATTGACGCGTGTACCGACAGCGCACGCACACATACTTACCCACAGCGCTTACGTTCCTTCGCGTGTCACAGGTGTGACTTGAGCTACAGTTTCCCCTACGTGGCGGGTATAGCCCAGACACTGGTGGCCAAACAGTCATAAAGATAAGCTAATTAGTACTACAAAGGAGCTTACTATTACAAAAGAGCATTGGTGATTTCTTACACATAGCATTTAAGCTAACGTAATAGTTCGCACTAAAGTTCAATGTGAAATGAAACCAATAAAAATTGTACAGCGACAATAAATATTTGACGGTAGTTGTTGAGATAATCTCTGTTTACGGAACACACGATATATTTTAAGCTTTAAAGACACTAGGCGTAGGTCCCAATTCAAAAGTTCGTGTTACGACTTGTGACTATTCGAAATAAGAATTGCTATTGTTGCACAATTAGTTTTATTGCTTCAAGTTTTATGGCTATTTAGCCTTACGCGGCTGCTACATTACATTTTTTTATGTCACACCTGGCCATAAAGCGGCCATTATCGCACGCTCCGCGCGCGAAAAAACCCACTTCCTGGCCAGGGGGTGACATAAAATTTTGTACCTAACACGGGCGGTAATAAAGAAAACCTCAGATCGCATATTTATCGCCCTTGCCTTCGGCTCGGGCGTCAAATACCTGCGATCTGAGACATTCTTTGTTTTCCCGCCCTTGTTAAGTAATGTACTATTATTTCCTCAGGCCTCCGTCTTCCGAGCTTGCCACGTCCCCCCCCGCGCCCGCCCGGCGGAAGGGCCCCGCCCCCCTCCCCCGGAACGCCAACTACCAGACGCTGGGCGGCTACAGCGGGCTAGAGGGCGTGCCGTTTGTGCTCAACCCTAGGCTTAGGGGTCTACCCAACGACAACACTGTAAGTATACTTTAAAATTATTTGAACTGCCAGAGTTGTATCATTCAAAAAGCGACTTTACCGTCCAAGCGTGAAGATTCGAAGTCCAATGACAAGTTTTGTAAAATGTCGGACTTTTTGAATAATTTCTACTATACAGTCAGGGGCGACTCACTTGCGTGACGTCATCGCGCCGCTCAAAGGCCACGTCGGGTGACTTTAAATGCGATAGAAAGTGATGTAGCGAGTGATGCGCGTGCGATAGAAGGAGATGGCCAAGCGTCGGCACGCTTGCCTCGCGCGGATTTGTTAACAGTGAGGCGTCTGTACGTAGTATGGTGATTCCGATTGCAAAATTTAACATTTTCTTAATTTGTCCACACCGGGCCCCAATTATTAACGACTCTGGAGTGATTATTTTTGACTTTAACTATTTTTATCCACACACATATCATAAATCCTTTAATATGCGTTCGGAAACCGTAGAAAATGACTCTCATTTCAACATTCAATGAATTTATGGCAATTTTCTTATCTGTGGCTAAGGCTACAGCAGTAATATAATTTTCATTTTAATCTCATATATGATGTTAAAATATTAAACGTCAAACAAAACTGTCATAATTTAAATGTCAAAGTTGACATGTCCCTATTCTAGTATCACTGAAAATTCAAATTCAGTCGTTGCGAAATGTCAGCTCGATGTTTTTTTATATCGCACGAAATTTGAGCTAGAACGACATGATCACATCAGAATAGGGACTCTTTACTTTTTAAAATAACATTCAGGTATCGGTTGCCAGTTCTGATTTCGATATTTTCGCAACCGTACAAAAAAAGGTTGTATTAACACAATTATTGTATTTATCTATTTACTACGGTTTCTGAACGGTTTATAATATGTGTGTAGATAAAGTAATGTATGCAACTGTACATAATTAGGCATTAAAACACTCGTGTGACATTATGAAACTCGCCTTCGGCTCGTTTCATAAAACACAGTGTTTCGCTGCCCCTCATTGCATAAACTACTATATAGTAAAGGTATAGAGTAAACTGAAGTCAACAATAAGTTTAAATTGCACTCTGATTTCCTTAACTTTCACTTAACGTTCGGGCCGGAGTGGACATCAATTAACTTTAACGATAAGAATCACCCAGTACTTATTATTATTATTATTTTAGTATTTATTTCAGGCATCTGTGGCCCATAAGCTACGGTAGCCCAGTGGTTCAAGCATGCGGCTGTCAAGCGGCGGTCGTGGGTTCGAATCCCAGCTCGTACCAATGAGTTTTTCGGAACTTATGTACGGAATATCATTTGATATTTACCGTTAGCTTTTCGGTGAAGGAAAACATCGTGAGGAAACCTGCATACATCCGCGAAGAAATTCAAAGTTGTATGTGAAGTCCCCAATCCGCTCTGGGCCAGCGTGGGGACTACTGCCCAATCTCTCTCATGTATGAGAGGAGGCCTGTGCCCAGCAGTGGGACGTATATAGGCTGATGATGATGTGGCCCATAATACAAATACCTTAAAGACTAACATACATATTATCGCAATATTTATGATGTAATTTATTATACATTTACAGACGCAATTCCCAATGATAAAGAAGCGCACACAGTTCGAACTCGACCGGGACTACTCTTACGCGTTCACAGTGGAGCGGCAGACGTGAGGCACGCCCTAATGCACCTTAGACACAAGCGAACAAGGTTCAATTTAAGAATGCAGAGCGATGAGTATTCCGTGACTTGGTTCATGAACTTTTAAAGGGCCATCAGCGCTATGTGCTACGCCGTAGCCGAAGCGCAGCATTAAGGCTTGTCTTGATATTTAAAGGCCAATCTATCTACGCTGTGTGCTACGCCGTAGCACAGCATTAAGGCCGGTGCACATTGGTAGATGTGACACCGCCTGCGTGACGTGTGCGTGCGCGTGCGCACGCAAGCGGTGTGACATCTACTATGGAGATTCATACTTTACAACGCGCACGTCTTCGTGCACGTCGACGCTTACGTGCTGCGCACGCAACCAATGTGCACCGGCCTTTTAGGCTTGGTCACGGCGCTTGCGCAACGCAAGCGGGACGCCGCGCATCGCTCGCTACGCGCCGGAACGTATGCTTACGTCCCGCTGTTTTCGCGCAGCCTGTGTGGCGTCGCTAACCTGTCACAGTACGTACCGTCGCGCAGCGCGCACGCGCCGAGACCGAGCAATTATTCGCAGCGGTAATCGCTCGTCGACGCACGGCTCACATGCAAGTGCCTTGGCCTCGAATGTTGTGTAAAGTCGAACCCGTTGTGTTAAGCGTCGCCTGAAAATATTTGTGCAAAGTTCTGGTCGTTAGCCCGACTCCTGTGGGGAGCTCTCGCTATCTTCTTTTCTCATTTAACAAATAAGAAGGATGGCGCGTGGTCTCCTGAAGTCGGGGTAGCCACCAGTGAAATGAGCCCTTATTGCCATCATATAAAAACGTATCATATTAAACTTTAAAATTATACGAATAAAATTGGTTGAAGTCACGTATTACACTAATTAAAAAATTGTATAATGTTATTTATGTCACACCTGGCCATAAAGCGGCCATTATCGCAGGCTCCGGGCGCGAAAAAACCCACTTCCTGGCCAGGGGGTGCCATAAAATTTTGTACTTAACACGGGCGGTAATAAAGAAAGCCTCAGATCGCATATTTATCGCCCTTGCCTTCGGCTCGGGCGTCAAATACCTGCGATCTGAGACATTCTTTGTTTTACCGCCCTTGTTAAGTAATGTACTATTATGGTGGCATTATTGGACTAGTTCAGATTTATAATAAGACGTGACGCACCTGTCTGTTGAATCACATACGATCCACACGCGATTCGTGACGCACATGTGATACATGGACTGAGACAACATTAAATATCGAAAAGACTGGCTGGAATGAATTTCTTGAGAAGGTTTACATAATATTATGTATTGTGGTTGTATACAAATTGAATTTATGAGTTTTTTTACCCCTTTTTGTATAGTAGTGAAAAAACGTTGGTAAAATGGACATGATAGATGTACAGAAGTTATGAATATGAATTGCCTTAATAGTGAAAATAATGTGTCATTTATATTACTTACTTTTATTATTATATAATTGTATAATACCTTAGTATACATTTTTTTAATGTAGATTTTGAATGAAAAGGCTCTTTATGCGCCTCATAATAGTCATAATGTGTATCAATAATTAATAATTATATAGTATTCTCTAATATAAATAATTTTTCATTGATAATGCAGAAAATAAACACTTAAATGGCAATATATTATGTTATGTGACGCAAGTATTAAACTTGCGTCATAAGTAATCAATAATAATAATAAATTATAAAAGTGACATTTAACTTACTAGTAGGTAAGGGACAATTAATTGTATGAGAAATGACGCACGTCATGTTTTATAATTACTTCGGTATTGATAATCTTCTTTACTATCGATTTAAGTCTTTTATTGGATGTATTATGCTATATCCAATATTATTATCTTGACATTTGTGTCTTAATAATTCGAATGAATTATTTGAATTTAAACTTTCGCGAGACATGTTGTAACTTTATTTTACTAAACGGTTAAAACTCACGTATTAATTGTGGCGACATGTTTCGAACTCTTCGGGAGTTCTTCCTCAGGATGAGTGCGTCTGCGACCCGCGCCGATTGCAATCGGTGAAGAAGTTTAGTAAAATAAAGTCGAATGAAGTAGTTGAAATATTCCCAATGAGTAAGTTAAGTTGTGTTGTAATAGCCATGAAATATTGATTATTTTGAACTATACCCAACAGTTGGTGGCGATGCTACGAATCTATGATAGCCAATACTTTGTCCTGTTGTGCTGCTTTTAATGTTAAGGCTTGGTCACACAGCGTTGCGCGCCGGAACATATGCTAACAGGTTAGCGACGCCACACAGGCTGCGCGACGCGAGCGGGACGATTTCATACATGACGGCGCGCAGCGCAGCGTCCCGCGCAAGCGGTGTGACCAAGCCTTTAATCTAAAATATTATTAACACTTTCACTGCCAGGAACTCGCCAAGCGGGCGCTGCGTAACACAGATGCAGAACTTCCCGCTTGCGCCCGCTAGATGTAGGGACCTACCTATCAGTGGCGGCGCGTCAAAAATATTCTTACGGAAGCCGGAAATAATTTGCTTCTCTCTTCATGAGCCGTTGTAAAAGAACTGGACTGGCTGAAAATTAGGCAAGCCGGTGGGAATCGAGTTGTATGGACGCTCCGCCACTGCTACCTATAGTGGGCTGGCGCTATAGATAGGTCCCTACATCTTCTGGGGTACATTAAAAATTTAAGTCTGGCAGTGAAAGTGTTAACCCCTATTCACATGTTGAAGAATCGCATGTAAGTTAAACTGCAACGCGCGGTTTGATAGATCGATTGAACTAAATATACCTCTGTAAATCGCAACTGGCAATGTACCTAGCAGTGGCGGAGCGTCCATACAACTCGATTCCCACCGGCTTCCCTAATTTTCAGCCAGTGCAGTTCTTTTACTACGGCTCATAAGATATAAGAAAGGCAAATTATTTCCGGCTTTCCTAAGAATATTTTTGACGCGCCGCCACTGGTACCTAGTAAACTTTTATGTGATTTATTCACTTCTGTAATTGGCGCTCTGGTTGGATTGGAATACGTTCCGTGGACGTGTACAGTCAGCGTCATATATTATGTAGCAGCTAAAGTGGCCAAATAGTTCGGTACACCATATATTTTGTATGGTGTGCCGAAGTATTTGGACACTTTGGCTGCTAAGTACTATATGACGCTGACTGTACACATTTTATATCGGTTATGTTGTAATTATCTATCCGTACTCAAACATTGTAAGAGCCATTGTAGGTACAGATGTGCAAGTTGCGGAAAGTTTCCAAAAAGTTGGAAAAGTTCTAGGAAATTTCTTGAGAATTTCATAGAAATGCAATTTCGATTTTACATTTCGGAAAGTTTCAAACCCCATACAAAAATGTGAGAAATTTCAGAAACTTACCGATGTGAAAAAATTCGCAATTTTGGAAAGTTTCTGCCGGCACCAGTACATGTAGGCAATATGGTTGTTTAAAAACAGTATAGTTAAGAGGAGGGGTAGGGCAAGCTCTCTCCATACAAACTTTGTGCAGGATTTACTTCGTTTGTGTTTGCATTAAAGTTATGATTTTTGGTCAGTAACTTTTTTTTTATTTTTTTATTTTGATTTTTTTTGAAATATTTGAAAATTTTCACATCACGATCTTCGCATATCTAATATTTACAACCAAAAAAAAAATTATATTTGTTAGTGCCAAAACCGACGAATAAAACGTGCACAAAGTTTGTATGGGGAAGGCCTTGCCCTACCCTGCGCCTTAATATTCGATACAAGCTAAGGCTCAGTGGAATTAGTAATGGCATTAACTGATAAGCGTGAATGGTGGGTTGTGTTAGCATATCAATGATTATAATAATGCCTTGATTTATTTTGCTGATTGTTTTAATAATAATATAGAAATACAGTGGCCTTGTGCTATAGACTGATTGGGCTTTCAACTCAGAAACAGAGATGATAACAACGCCATCTTAATCACCTGCCATAATCACAACACGAAGTATTGTTAAACTTAAATAGTATATTACAATTAGGTTGTCTATGGTATAGTGCTCCGGACGATCAGGCCCCTATACCACAAAACTTTACAAGGTAACAATTCGACAAAATTGTACAATTTTCAATAGAAAAGTTGACAAATTTGTCGTATTGTACGCTCGTAATGTTTTGTGGTACAGGCCCCAGCACAAACTACGTGAGAGCTGTCGCACACTAGCAAAACTACATGTCTCTTTCTAAGTTTTCTAAATAGACAGAGCCAGAACGAGGTCTTGTGCTTGCTATGGTTGGTTGCTGTCAACGTTATATTATTCATATTTCAATCTAACTTCGTCTCCGTTCCGAATTGTTGAGCCCTAGCCAAAAAGCAATGTAGAAATACGCTTTATCGATGTATAATTGTATATCATTATGCATTACATGTAATAGGGATGTTGACTCAAAATTTATTATTACTCCATACGAAAGAATACATAAAATTATGCCAAATAGTGAAAATCCTATTCAAATATCTCAAAAAATAACGAATCTACAACCGTTACAATGTTTTTAGTTTGAGGGAGAAAGCGCTACAGGTCAGTGACGTCACTGACCTCGAGCGCCATAGTAAATGACGATCGTTCAATACACAGGTGCGTTTTGCGGAAAAGGGACAGAAAATGCCCCCTCCTAAAACTTTGAAGACTTATAATTATGTAATTATTTACTCTTATGAATTACTTTTTTCGCTATTTCATTGAGAATTTGATCCTTTTTACGATAATACGGATTCATTGATTTTCTTATTTGGTGTCAACATCCCTATAGCTGGCAATTTTTGCAATAGTGAATGTTTAATTCCTTAGGTATAAACTAGGCTGTTTTATTATTGAAATAACAAGTGTCACGGCATATAATTATAACATGTGACGCAAATTTACCTGAGGGATATGATGTACTAGTTATTGTCCGCGACTTCGTCCGCGTGGAACTCGTTCATCGCGATAGAATTTAAATAATTGCTATTAACTTATATCTGGCGCTTACCTAGTCATCGCTCTTTCATACAAACTTCCACCCCTTAAGCGATGATTTCCGGGATAAAAAGTATCCTATGTCCTTCCCCGGGACTCAATCTATCTTCATACCAAATTTCATGTAAATTGGTTCAGCGGTAACAGACAGACAGACACACTTTCGCATTTATAATATTAGTATGGATTACTACTTGATCTGGTGTTAGGCCTGGTGGTTGGATACTCATCTGTCATACAATGAGATGTGCGTCATATGTCATAATCTCTGATCGTATATCAACTGCGTATCAAGCAAAATTGTAAATGCGTCATGATTATATCTACGGCACTATGAATGCACGTAGAACCGATGGCCGTTGGGGCCGAAAGGTTCTCGAGTGGCGACCACGGACCGGAAGGCGCAGCGTGGGTAGACCCCCCACAAGGTGGACTGATGACCTGGTAAAGGTCGCGGGAGTCCGCTGGATGCGGGTGGCGCAAGACCGGGCATTGTGGCACTCTTTGGGGGAGGCCTATGTCCAGCAGTGGCCGTCTTTCGGCTGATATGAATGAATGACTATGAATGCAATTTGTATGTTGTGTTGTTTAGTTTTCTAACATGGAACTATAATTAACTCAAATAAGACTATAAATTAATTGTGCCAACGCAAGACAAACTGATTATATGAGCCGAAATATGAAAGGTTTGTTTGAACAGATTTTTATTATGAGTAACTTTTGTTTTTGTTTAATTCTGAATTTTGACCCAGCTACGTTTTACTTTTTGAACTTTGATAAGCCTTTATCCGAATGTTTATTTGTAGTATTTCTCTTTAGCTTTTGGATGTGTGGCGTAAAGCTACGAAGGTGTGGACTGTATTATATTGATACCCTGGCTTAGCTATTGTCCCCGCCGAAGAACCCCACTAGCAATGAAAGTGGAAAAGTCGACTCACCTGGCGCCGGTCACAGAAATGTTGTGGGAGCGCTCCCATTAACCGCCTATGATGTAATTTGTATTCTTCCTTGTAAACAGCTTAAATAACTAGCGTTTTATTGTTATTATCACGATATGTATTCGGTTTCGTGTTTTTTATTAGAGGTTCGTCAGCCAGTACCGACTTTCATTACCATTGAGGTTCTCTCGGCTATTTACTGAACACTTGAACAGGATGGTTACCAGGCTATTTGTGTTGCCAGCCAAATCACTAGTCAGAATGAATATCAGAAGCTGGCACAAACAAACTGTTGTATTCATGTGGTGCCACTGTGATCATATTCGATCTTTATTAAATAGTTATTTAATAGTACATTACTTACCAAGGGCGATAAAACAAAGAATGTCTCAGATCGCAGGTATTTTACGCCCGAGCCGAAGGCAAGGGCGATAAATATGCGATCTGAGGCTTTCTTTATTATCGCCCGTGGTAAGTACAAAATTTTATGTCACCCCCTGTCCAGGAAGTGGGTTTTTTCGCGCGCGGACCGTGCGATAATGGCCACTTTATGGCCAGGTGTGACATAAAATTTTGTACTTACCACGGGCGATAATTAAGAAAGCCTCAGATCGCATATTTATCGCCCTTGCCTTCGGCTCGGGCGTAAAATACCTGCGATCTGAGACATTCTTTGTTTTATCGCCCTTGGTAAGTAATGTACTATTAGTGCGCACGGCGTTTCATTCAAATAATGTGCTCTAAGGGTATTTTACGATGTGCGAAATAACGTACACCAATAAGAATAGCGAAATGAGGGCAGGTCCACCATCACAGTTTAAAAAGCGCTATAGTTAGTCCTTTGAAACCGGACTCGAAAATAATGAATAATGAACGAAATTTTTATGAATCAATACGTATAATTTATCTTAATAAGACTATAATGTGATTTAAGCGTAAGATGGAAATATGTATCTTTGCTCTTACCATGGCGGTATCGTCTTAGTTACAAGTATGTACTTTACACACGTTATGTTTATGCTATGTAGTGTACAGTCAGCATCAAAGTAGCTTTGCATGTGAAAACGTCAAAAGTCTTTATTACAAGGGAATAGGAACTTTTGACATCTTCATAATTCATATGTCAAGCTACTTTTTCAGCATAATATCTCGTGGTTGAGTGGCGTGTCTTCCATCTGCTCGGACACTTATGCTTATTACTTGGTTGTATTTCGTTATTTTAATTGTACTGACTAATATTGTTAGGATAAATTTATTTGCTCCCCATACTTTCGTCAATTCTTGTACATATCTTTAAGTTTTAAGTCCGTCTTTTAATAATGGTTTTCCATCAAATTTATGATGCTTTCGCCAATTAACAATTGTTCAGTGACGTTGTTCGGTAACGATGACAGTATGCAACAAAGACAGTGTACGGTAGTGGATTCAGCTCGTCGTCGCTCCGGGCACGTGTGTTCACCAACGCGGCGACGAGCAAAATCCAAGTTTTAAATCAAAATGGTTAGTTGCCTTTTGGGACTTGGAAACGTCAGAATTTTACCACCAATTTGTCATTGATATAGACACTGCTATATTAGGCACCGTAAAGCGACCCCACACGTTGTCGTAGCAATTTGTTGGCTCATAACAAGTCTGTGGTCGGATGGTACGTTTATATATTTTACCAGGGACGCATACTTATTTTAACTCTTTCAATCCCAAAGAAGTTTTTTGAAAAGTTAATTTGAAAGCAATTTGTCGGCATAAGCCTTATAAAGCGATTGTATAATTTAATTTGCTCTCGAGTTATTAATAGTAGTTTATGCAACTGTTACATAGTGAGGGTTCTTAAAACACGAGTGTTGGCTTATGAAACGAGCCGAAGGCTAGTTTCAGAATAGGTTAAAAGGAGTGTCCTAATTATGTTTATGTTACACCTGGCCGTAAAGCGGCAATTACGGCACGCTCCGCGCGCGGGAAATCCCACTTCCTGGCCAGAGGGTGACATAAAATTTTGTACTTAACACGGGCGGTAATTAAGAAAGCCTCAGATCGCATATTTATCGCCGTTGCCTTCGGCTCGGGCGTCAAATACCTGCGATCTGAGACATTCTTTGTTTTACCGCCCTTGTTAATTAATGTACTAATTGCACACACTACTTTATCTACTTGCACATACATAAATCTTCTATAATGTGTTCAGGAACCATTGTGTTTCAAGTTCAACAGCGTGTCTTTGTGTGAGAGCACGAGTCTGTATTGTAATGTCAACATTACAGTACAGGCAATTACATTATGGCATCGCTTGATGAAATTCTGTATTTAGTGTTTTAATGGTGGTCATTTGGTAATCGTACCTTTAGAGGATTTATGATATGGATGAAGATGAAAGTCGTTTGAAGCCTTTACACAAATTGTAATTTATAAACAAAACTGAAACGAGATGCAGATATCTGCGTTATTGACTTATTGTGGAAAATTTATGTGCTGTCAGTTGTTGTGGAAAATTGCGTTGTTTGTTGTTTGTAATACGTTTTAGCGTCGCGGTAAAATCGGGTGAATTATTTTATTTTTAGTGCCATAGTTATGTTTTACTTAAAATATGTAACTTATTTAAATGCTGAACCCAGCAGTGGTATCGATTATCGACACGGAAAACATCTCGAGCTCAACATGCGCTACGGGCAACAGGTGCTGAACGAATAAAATGAGATTAACAAGTATTTTTTGACCCGATCAAGACTGCCAATGTGTTTTCCCATTACTTGGACTTTGCCACTCACGTAATAGTATACAGATGGTCTACTCCGAACATCGAAACTCGTATCGTGCTGTCCCCTTCACACTCGTGTTATACACTGTAAGAGTGAAAGGGACGGCACTTTACGAAGTTCGGATTTCGATGTTCGGACTACAGGCCCAGTTTTTGTGAAGTGGATAGTGGGTGTGTTACTAAATACTTACAACCTTATTCATAAAACTTAACAAACCTCTGTTAACTAAAATGTTGTTTGTCCCTTTCTCACAAACGTACTTAAATGTCAAAGTGACAGATAGGGACAAACGAACTTTAGCGGCTTTTTTAACTAACATAGGTTTGATGGGCGTTTATGAATAAGGTGGTTTGTCAGTGTTATACTTTGAATAAGTTATATGTAGATTGAATAGTGGAGTTTTCAGGCGTAACGATCTTACCATCAAGTTGTCTTTCCAATAAGTTGCAACGCTGAATAGATAGATCGGTGGTCAGATTGATATGTCTGTAGAGTCCATTAGATTAATTTGAGTACTATGAACTGTCACAAAATAAATGTAGAAAATATCCATTCTTATTGAAATTGTAACAATTATAGTAATTCGGTGGCTGCATAAAGATGGCTTTTGCTACGAGTGCGTGTAATCCACGAAGGCGCGCCCCTCCACAGCCTAATACGTACAATTGCGCATAAGTAGTATGATGCTGCCACCACACTTCGCCGTATGCGTGCAAACATTAGACATGGGGAAAAGCGTTACTTTTCGATCACCGTTATTGTTATTCCCGTTCCAAAAAAATCACATTGAAAAATCACCGTGACTTTGTCACTTCGGTTATTTCGTGTCACGACATTTGCGTGTCGATCGTTCCCGGCAGTTACTGATATTTTTGTAACAACTGATGTTACTCTGTGACAGCGCACCGCAGTCACAGTCACAGTTAGTAACAGCGGTCACGAGGCACGACGCGACGCGTCGCTTACACACTGTTCCAGTGATATCGTCGCTAAGTAACAACGTTATTTTGTAACGTTGTTACTTCGTGACAAGTCACACTGTTACTTTTTAACGGCGGATCACCGTGATTTTTTCATCGTGAAGTTATTTATCACCCACCTCTAGCAAACATTCGTGCTGCATCTCTTTCTTTAATATCGCAAAAGAAAGGGAGGAAAATACGCAACGCGACACGCATAGCGAAGTGTGATGCCGGGGTGAGATTCGCTGTGGAGTGTCTCTGTTCGTCGAGCATTTAAGTGCGATAGTGCGAAAGAGACGCATTAGGTGACTGCAAACAGAATGAATGCTTTTTTGAAATTTGAGATCGCATCGCATGTCGTAATCAAAAGCAAATGAAGCAGCAGCAAATCTTATCTTTATCCAACCACAAGTATACCTATTTAGAAAACGTGTAAATATTTTTGTATCAGTTAGACAATTAGGAGCGCTTTTTTACCTATTAGAATTTTTAATTCAAGTAATTTTTGTTTAGAGCAATAATATTAATAAAATTTTAAATTATTGACTGAAGTAAGTGAAGTTTTATTTCAGTGCCGTGATGGGTGAGGTTCGATTCCCGGTAAAGTATTCCGGGCATTATGGATGTTCTGATTATATTTTTTAAGAATATTTGAGAAGAAAACGCAACGAATTGTAATATGTTTAAACAAGTGAAAATTTAAAACCAAGTTTGTTTTGCACTGGTAAATGCCTATTCATCCCATCACTATCAACGCAAATCTACCTTCTTTATCCCATTCCTACTCCATACAACCTGACTGGGGGTACACGGCTCTCCCTTCGATTAAATTATTACCGCGAGTGGACAAGCACGAAAATCAGCGCGAATCTATCGCCGATCATACGCCCTGGGGCAGAAAAGTTTAAAGGAGTACGGAGTAGACGTGTGCGCCGATTTAAAAATGATCGGCGGCGGCGGCGTACTTTCGGCGTGAAATCGGCGTGAAGGTCACGTAAATAAAAATGCGAAATAATTCGTATTTAAATCCAGATCAATGCAATAAATCTGTATTCATACAAGTAAACCACATCCCTATATAACAAAAATGCGGTAGAAACATGGACAATACTGGTTAGGGAGCGACAAAGAATTCGATATGCGGTACTGGAGGCGAAAGCTGAGGATACCCTGGACAGCCAAACGGACCAATGACCCAGCTCGGTATCAAGACACGGTTATCCACTGTTTGTCGGCACCGGCAGTGGCTGCTTTCATACTTTGGACAAGTAATGCGCAGTGGTGCTGATAGTCTGGAGAAACTGGTCGTGGTTGGTGGAATGGAAGGCAAGAGGGCTAGGGGACGCTCATCAACTTCATGGACAGATCAGGTTAAGGAAGCCACATCTTCAAGCAAATTTCACCAAGCGATGAGGGCTACGTTGGATCGAGACCGATGGAGACATTGGAGACACGTCCTCAGGGCGGCGAAATCCAGAAGTGATCACGATCCTCAGGAATGAGGGACCGACTCAAGGAGAGACAGATATAGCTAACAAAAATATCCAGTCTAAAAGCTCCGCCTGGGGCATGGTCCCCATAACGCTAGCCGCGTTACCCCTCTGCATTGCCAGAGAAATTCTCTGTGGAAGGAAAGTGTCAGGTCCCCGAGGTACCGACCAGTCGCCACAACAAAGCTCTCATGAATGTCTTCATGTTAGCCGGCCAGGGTCCAGAGTCCACTGCAAGCATTGCAAACTCGCAGAGTTACTTACACAATATAGACGAGTGTTTGCGGTGCTTGAGAGCTTCGTCAGCTCCAGCACTGGCCTGGGAGCGAGTTGCGTGGAAGTGGGATTGCGCACATGCGGTGTTTCACACCAGAGCCCTCCCTAGTTTCCACGGCTCCAACGTGACTCCATCAGGATGGTTACCATCGTTTTATGCCATACCCACTAGTTCTGTTGTCCCAGCACGAAACACACCAAGCTTACCGGGCCTCCTTCAGGCACGCCATATGGCGTCAGTTTCCGAATGAGACAACTACTAGAGGAGGGGGAGGGGGACATTATATTAGATTTATGAATCGATTATTCCCAAAGTAAAAAAATGTCTTTGAAAAATTCTTAATCGTTTCTGAGTAAAAGGATTGTGACATTACAGGACATACGTACACACAGACGGATATGACGAAGCTATAAGAGTTTGTTTTTGCTATTATTATTTGGCTATACATGCCTACTTATACGATTTTCTCAGCCGGATTTCCATACTCAGGCGCTCAATGTAGTTCAGACTGCTCTGATAGTATATATAAACTAAGAAAAATATTTATTATCACACAACAAATTTAACATAAGAAGTGTACCACTGTACATACATTAAAACAATAACAAAGCAATAAAAAAGTTAAACAAAAATGTTAGTTATACTCTTTTATCTAATAAAAAGACTCTTTGGCATTCAGTCAAGGTTACGCCGATTTCACGCCGATCTTTTAGTCGGCGGCGGCGGCGTGGCAAAAACGCCGGCGGCGGCGGCGCGCCGGCGCGGCGCACACGTCTAGTTGCCACAAGGTAGTAACTGGCCCCGAAGGTGGCTAAACATAGTCCATTATATAAAATATATACGAACCAATAACGAAGTTCGATAGGTGGGTTTGCGGCCAGCTTATTTGATGCGCGGGTGTGAACAGAAAGGATTCTCATTATTAAAATGCATACGACTTCCTGTTTCTTTAGGGCATTTAAATATATCAGTGCGACAGGGAGGCAGATATTTCTGATTTCGGTTCTCAGTAGGCTCTCTGCAAAGATATCGTATCGTGCAATGTGAATAGTGAGCAGAGTGAGCATGTTTTGCTTGCACCGACATCCATATCGTATCGTGCAATGTGCACACGCTCTTATGTTCCACCAGTGGGTTCAACTATCGATTATTAGAAACATTTCTGTAATCGGTATCCACGAATCGTTCAGTTAACTGGCAACACTAGATCATTGCTGTCAATGTCAACAAATAATTATTTCTTTTCTCTGGCATCGCGGTAGGCATCGGTCGCATATTCTAGTCCGTGTAAGTTATTTCGTTACTAGTGTGTTTTTAAACTAATTAATATCTGAAATAGGGTTACTTACGCAAAGATCAACAGCTTTCAAATCTATTGTAGTAGTTTTTATCTGAAAATACTCAATAAACTCTGAGATGGAAACTGATGAAACCGACGTGTTCGTGCACCGGTTGAAAGAGCTCACCGACGAAGAGAAACAGCGTTTAGAGGCCCAGAACTCTCGTCTGATCCCCGAATCCAAGGCTCAAAGGCTTGAACGCGAAGCAAAGCGGCACTGGGATATTTTCTACAAGAGGAATGAGACAAAATTCTTTCGCGACCGCCATTGGACCACACGCGAATTCCAGGAGCTTATAAACTTCGATCCTGAGCAGAAAATAGTGTTCCTAGAGCTCGGTTGCGGCGTGGGCAATATGCTCTTCCCGCTAGTCGAAGAAGGGTTCGATAATTTCTATTTCTACGCATGTGATTTTTCGCCGCGCGCTGTTGAATTCGTAAAGAATAATAAGCTCTATGATCCTAGTAAAATGACCGCTTTTTGCGCTGATTTGACTACTGATGAGTTGTTCGAGAACGTTCCGGAAGCTAGCGTGGATATAGCTAGCCTTATATTCGTGTTGTCCGCTATCCAGCCGGCGTGTTGGGCGCGTGTTGCCAAGAACGCTTTTAGAGTTTTACGTCCGGGCGGGACACTGCTGTTCAGAGACTATGGTCGTTACGATATGGCTCAGTTAAGGTTCAAGGCGGGCCACAAAATTGCGGAAAACTTCTATATGCGGCAAGACGGGACTAGGTAATCATATCTATATTTTATACATTTTCAGGACTACATAATATGTACTACTATGCTATATTATTTGCAGGGCTTAGCACATTGCGAAATGAGGATAACCTGTCCTCTAATTTACAAAGTGTGTGTGAGATGGTGGCATGTGCTAGCTCCCATGGGGTGTAAGACTGCCGCTGATTTATTTATTAGAAGTTCTTGACTAATTTCATATTTACTTTCAGGAGCTACTATTTCACGGAGGAAGAACTGGCAACACTGTTCACGGACGCTGGCTTTGAGGTCCTCACCAACAGCTATGTTCAGCGCAGAACGGTCAACTTCAAGGAGGGTGTGGATGTTCCTAGGATCTTCGTACAGGGGAAATATAGGAAGAAAGAGGGTAAGATTTACTTTGTATTTGAGGTATGATTGCGCAGGCAGGGGCAGACAACCATAGCAGTGCTACCATTAATTTAAAACTCGAAAGTTATTGGCCCTGTATCTTTTGCATACTTTGGCACAATTTATTTAGGGATATATCATATTTTTATTTCGATTTTTGTGGTTTTATCTTTGGTGGCGAGGAAATTGAAAGATCTGCATGTGGTTGTCTTAGTTGCCTGTGGTAGTGCAAATTCACTTTAAAGTCCCTTTTTTTTATTAAGTGGCTACTGGCTGTGATGATAGCTGTTTTTATACAGAACGTTTTAAATGCTCGTAAAAAAAACTGACTACAACTATAATACTGATTTGCACATCCAAATCTATTAGTCACTGACGACTGCTTTAGCTTAGTTGGTAGTGACCCTGCCTACGAAGCTGGAGGTCCCGGGTTCGAATCCCGGCCGGGGCATTTATTTGTGTGATGAGCACGAATATTTGTTCTTGGGTCTTGGATGTTTTCTATGTATTTAAGTATTTATTTATCTATATAAGTATGTATATCGTCGCTTAGTACCCATAGTACAAGCTTTGCTTAGTTTGGGACTAGGTTGATTCGTGTAAGATTGTCCACAAATATTATATTATATTATTATATTAGTCACGGTCTTCTATCTATCCACATTGCAAAGATGCAAAATGTATTGCAGTAAAAGATGGGTTTGTCTACCTTAAGTGATTACTGTACAGTTGATTGTGTAGTAATAGCAAGCTAGCAGAAAGGCTGTGTTGTGATAAATGTTCCCAATTTATTTTTGTTTAGTGTTATGTATTTTTGTTCCGACTATTATTATATTTTCGCGTATTATTTTCTTGTAGTGCTTTTTCATGTGTTGAATTTATAAGGCATTTTTCAGAGGAAATATTACTTGAGTTGTGAGTATTATATTACTCAAGGCTCATTTCAGAAGTAGCCAGCTGCAAATACAGTAAAATATAAAACATAAATTGCATAGAATTTGTTGAATCCGGCCATTGAATTACATTATCGTTTCATGATGAAAAGTGCTAACCATTGATGTACCTGATTTTTGCATGTATATTAGCTCTATCTGAACATACTGATAGTGGAGAAACTACTTGTATCAGCTTCAACAATTTTTCATCAATTTTCCTTGTTTCAGAGTAAAAGAAGCGCTCTCCATCCTGGAGTGAGCTAGGAGCATTTACAACGGGTATGTAGCTTTTACGATTTGAAATGCATGCTTACAAGTATCTAGCCTGTTTATATAATATCTGTAAAGTACTGCCATAGTAAAACGTATGGTGTGTTCATTTGTTTCTTGCCATCATCATCATCCTCCTAGCGTTATCCCAGTACAGTTGCATCCTGAAGGATGCCTGGGGTCCGCTACCTAAGCCCAAGATTTGGCGTAGGCACTAGTTTTTTACGGAAGCGACTGCCATCTGACCTTCCAACCCCAAGGGGAAACTAGTCCTTATTGGGATTAGGCTTTGTCAAGTGAGTGGGCAACTTGACTGTTAGAAGTTCTCAAACCACCCAAAGGCCTCCAACTTGGCTTAACGACTGCTGCCATAGACAGCAACCGGGATCAACGGCTTAACATGCATTCCAAAGCACGGGAGCGCTCAGTTAGTAACCACTCAAAGCGGTCACCCATCCAAGTCCTGACCGCTGCCCATTTGTTTCTTGCCAATTCTTGCATATTTATTTTTAAACCACAGCTTGGTTTGTCTCGTTGCAGCATTCCACAACAGCTGTGAAACCATAGAACTTGCAATCGTATGCAACAAATTGATCTGATTTCATACCAATTTACCTTGCACTCGGTGAGATCATAAAATCATTGACTGGTGCTAAAACCAGTTTGTAAAACTGCCATGTATTTTACTCTTACAAACTGCCATGTATTTTATATATATTTTTTATATTGTTTATGTTAAATCATTATCAACCAGTTATGATGACAGCGCAGTGCAGCTGAGAGCTCTGCTCACCTCACCTGAGTGTATTACAGATTAGTTTTAAGTTTGTATGCTAGCGTTACATGTCAGCGACATCGAGTTGGTTCATCGAGTATGACTAGAATGATGAGTGAATGATCAGTGAAAGGGTTGTTTTAGTTTAGGGGCCATTCTTGTGAGGTCTGATGCACACCTAGCTTTAAAGCCGACTGAACTGGTTTTTTTACATTTGATAGAAATGTTTGGTGTGTCATTGTAATTAAATGTCTGCTCTTTACAGGTACTGTCGCCATTTTGGAGTGTGGTGAGTGGGATCATAATCTTATACAAAGAATTGTTAGATAATTCTGACTGATCGAGTATTAGATACTATGACTGTCATTATCACAACATAAGGTGTGACGGGTTTTTAAGTGTTCAGAATATAGTCTAGGGGTCACCCAGTCCATAGAAAATGGGAAATTTGACAATCCAGGTCTGGCTCTGTTATTTCCTCCTCTAAAACTGAACTTATGTAAACCTTGTTTCAAGGCTAGATACCTAGAATGTCCAATTAAATATCTTGTTGACTTTATGATGATTTCATAGTTCAGCTGAATGTTTTGATGCACACACTGCTTTTGTCTTTCGCTCCTATCTGAATCTGCATTTCTTTAAAAGGACCTCTTCCTTATCAAGTGATGTTTGACGTGTTTGTTTCTGACCACAGGTGAACCTAGTGCATGCTGATGGAATCTGATCACAGGTATATTATTTTTCTCTGAATTCATGGTTTATATCCATCGTCTATCGTTCTAGTGGGGTGGGTAGTACAGGATTACTCTTGTATTAGTTCTAACAATTCACAAAGGCGAGTGGAGTGGTTCCTAATACTATAATTTTACAAGATACATAAGAAACTAAATTTGTTACACGTATCTTTTGATTACACGTATGTGTAAAAGAAATCTACTGAAATGAAATGAAATCTTAGTAACAGTCCAGTGATCGTCTATCATTTAAATTTTAAATAAAGTCTACTGAAGAACCCAGCTTTCAGAATAACAATTATTACAGCCATAAGACGGGCGCTTGCCGTTTGACGTTAATCCTTGAATAAAGCTTAAGCCACACAGAGCGGGAGGGCTGTAGCGGCGCGGGAGCGGGCGGTAGCGGCGCGGGAGTGGGCGGTAGCGGCGCGGGAGTGGGCGGGAGCGCCTACCTATCCCGCGCCGCTACCGCCCTCCCGCTCTCTGTGTGGCTTAAGCTTAAGGCACCACGGTAATAATAGCAGACCATAAATTTTAATCAAATAGCTCAGGATATATAATCGAATGTGTTTTTATGATGACTTCATAGTTCAGCTGAATGTTTTGATGCATAACTTGCTTTTGTCTTTCGCTCCTATCTGATTGATAGAATGTGTTTTAGAAATGTATTATAATTAATCAACGTTATTCAAATCTATATTTCCTGATCCACAGGTACTCCTCAATCTAGAGTCCAGCTGCGAATATATATTAAAATATCAAGGTAGGTTATTTTTCAATGTGAATTTATGTATACTACACTATTAAGAAAGTTTTCTCTTAATAGGTTGTCGAAAACCCCTTTCAATTTCTATACAAAAAAACCTAGGATCTTCAACCATTAAGCCCGGAACGCACTGACAGCGGGGCAGGGCGTCGCGGTGCGGAGGCGGTACCGGTAGTAATATACGAACTAATATGAAAGGGTCCGCACAGAAAACCGGCCGGGAAAAAAGCGTTCTGCCGCCTACGCACCGCGCCGCCCCGCCCCGCTACCGCTGTCAGTGCGTTTCGGGCTTTATTCGTCGGCATCTATGTCCAATGGACGCCAAGTGGTTATATTCAAATTGTAGCTCGAATAAATTATTTTCTCTATTCTAATATGGAGTCCCTGGGTATTGGGTATCCAAAGTTCTGTTATAGACAGACATGTAAAATTGAGCTCAAAGGCTTTTTCAAAACGGCTTGGTTTATTTCAATGATGATTTTAGATAGGGACATCTGATTATGATGCTGTTAACATAACTATCCCTACTGATTTTTTAAGTAATTATTATTAATTTATATTGATGAATTTAAGTGTAGATGCTTAATTTGGCGTTTTGTTGCAGTCGGTGATAGAGAAGAGAGGAGATCTAGTTACCGCAGATGACTATGGTAAGTGTTGGGATAAAGGCTTGGTCACACTGCGTTGCGCGATGTCCGCGCGACGCGACCGCTGCGCGCCGGAACGTATGCTAACAGGTTAGCGACGTCACACAGGTTGCGCGACGCGTGCGGGGACGGTTTCATACATTTTGGCGCGCAGCGTCGCGCAAGCGGTGTGACCAAGCCTTAAAACATCCTCACCCTATACACATAAACTCACGCCTATAGTTCTAAAGCGATAGGCAAATAACATTAAATTTAATTTTCAGTGCCACTAAGCAATAATGATTGATCTTAATAAGGAAAAATAGTATTTTAATCTTTGAATAGGTGCACATAATGATGACTTTCTGATAGGGACATCTGACTATGATGCTGTTAGCATAACTATCTCAACTGAATCAAATGCAACATGCCCTTATAACATAATTATCTATTCAATCAATGTACAAGATTTTAAACCACCTATTGTTTGCAGATGGTCAGACAATCTGCGATTCTCAAATCTGAGCCGTCGGTTCGTCGATATAAGTAAGTACTTTTTACATCTTATACTTACCTTCTTGGCGCTGGCGTATGCATTGTTTGAGTAGGCTGAGAGGGAAAATAAAGACTACTTTGGTTTAATTTCTATCGTTAAAATTTTAAGGGTTCATGTTTCCGTTATTGGCAAAAACAGTCGTATAATCAAGGATAATACAGACACAATTAAATAATCAAGAATCCGGCACTCAAATTTTTTTCCCTATTCCCAGATGATTGGATTTATATGGAAAGTAAAAGATTTAGCGCCAGTTGCACCAACGTACGAACACAGACCGGTCATCGTCAAATATGGCGCCGGCAGCTGTCATCCCATAGAAACTTGTCAAACTTTCCATACAATCAGATTTGACGAACACCGCTTACGATTACAGGCGGTTTGGTGCAACCCCAAAGTTAAGGAAACTGGTCTGGTCTGGTGGAAACGCAGCCTAAGCCCGGTCTGCCGAGCGGGAGTGAAATTACCCTAACAATACCGTCCCTCTGCAATCCGGCGTTCGGCTGTGTTAACTGCCGGATTATAGAGCGGGTCGCTAACTGCCGGATTACTGGGCGTACCGGATTAGCGAGCGTCTACTGTACTTGTTGTTTCTTCGTCTTGTCAGAACAGCGTTTCAAAGAACGCTATATTTTCGCTAGCACTGCATTAAATAACTGTCACTCACTTTAAAATGATGACTTGACCATCAGGTCTCCCTCAACAGAGCGAACCCAATTTATACTGTTGACCACATTCCCGTCTGATCGATACACATAAACCAATCACTTCAGTAACTTGGTAACTTTCAATTAACGAGCTTTTTTTTTGTTGGTTAAAGGTATTCTACACGGACGCGTCATTGTGTATGACTTCCAGTACTAAGGTAAGACTTTGGACCTTTTTGTAACTGTTACTATTAGATCAACGTTAAATATGGCACCAGCATCTGTCATCCCATTGAAACTTGACCAATTTCCCATACAAAGAGATTTAAAATACACCTTACAAATCTTACGATAACAACCCATCCCTCAGTTTGTATATTTTCACGATGATCTTGACCTTCAGGTCTCCCTCAACAGAGCGAACCCAATAAACCCTGTTGACAACCATCGCGTCTGATTCAATTGAAATATAAATTTAGTCAAAATATTATAGAATATTTGCTAAAAATCCTATTACTTGCACAGATACAACCCTGGATTCACTGGACCAGAAAGAAAACCACATTCGCATGATCAGAAAATGAATATCGGGCAGGTACCGTAATTTTCCTTGATATTTTAACATTAGTAAAGTGAAATAGCTTTTTTATTACTGCTTACGTGGAATTTGAGGCGATTCAAGAACCAAACCTCCAACACGCTAATAAATAACGCTTACATCGCGTGTTATCATACATTCTGGTGCACAGCGCGAGCGTTGAGAGACTTCTCGCTTGCGTCGCGCACGCTGTGTGACCAAGCCTACTTAGTCATTGGGTTCATTTATTCATTCTAGTGTAAAAACGTTGGCGTATATGCCATTGTCGTACGTGAAGAATGGCGTTCTAAAGGCTTGGTCACACCGCTTGCGCGACGCAAGCGAGACTGCGCTGCGCGCCAAAATGTATGAAACCGTCCCGCTCGCGTCGCTAACCTGTTAGCATACGTTCCGGCGCGCAGCGAGAGCGTCGCGCGGACGTCGCGCAACGCTGTGTGACCTAGCCTTTAGGGTTTGATTCCACAGTCCACCGCCGTCGATATGATGATCTCGACCTTCAGGTCTCCCTCAACAGAGAGAACCCAATAAACCCTGTTGACAACCATCGCGTCTGATCTCTAAGACATTTACACTGTCTTTTTCCGTAGCGAATATTGTGTATTTACGTTTTTTTTTTATAACAGGTACTGGACTCCCTTTTATTTTGAGACGACGCGACGTGAGATAATGAGGTTTGTTTAATCCTTTATTTAAAAAAAATTGCGACATCTCTGAAATGATAATTGCAAAATTTTGAATCGGCCACGACTTCGAGCGGTAGCAGCAACGCAGTATGTCGGAGTGAGAGGCCGCGCTTCGGTCTCACTCCGACATATGGCGCGTCGCTATCGCAGGGGCTTAAGTCGTGGCATGGTGGTGGTCAATGCTCATTTATAAGGCTGGAAACAGTGCTCGACCGACGGTCAGCGCGTATGGTCAGTCGGGCGTAGCTATAGACGTATGAAAGCATACGGGCGTTCAGACTAGGGAATGCAAACCGGTTAACCGGAACTTTTTGAGTTCGGTAAAAAACCGGTTTTTTACACCACTAACCGGTTTTTAACCGAAATTGTATTTAGTAAATAAAAACAACTTCATGGGGAGATTAGAGCGTTCTTTCACCTCCAAATCACGTTATTTAAGGATGGTAGGATGTACGTTTAAAGAAGTTAGTTTCTTTTTCTTACGACTGTGGATAGAGCACATGGATATCATAATGTTAAAATGTTGTTAGTTTCCCATATCCCCACTTCATTTGAGTCTGCCGCGTCAAAAGCGCAGAAAGGGTTTATTTATAGCCGGGTAAGCCCTATTGTTTTACTTGGATACTTTTGCTACCTGCTACTACCCTGTAGTAACGTCTCTCTTCGTAGTCTTATTATTTACAGGCACAGCCTGGAGTTTTGGCAGGCTTTTGAGAAATATGATATTTTTAATTATGTTGATTATTTATAGTATAGTAATCAACAACAACAACAACAAATACGCTTTATTGCACACCTCAATCAGTAATCATTATTACTTTTTATATAACAATTTGTAAAGATTTCTTCTCAAATGGCGGATGGGAAATTTGATTGTAGAAGGCCAATAAGATGATCAAACATTCTTAAATCTATCTTTTACACTTACCAATTTTTTGATGACATGTGAATAACTTGTTCAACTAATAACCGTTATGCATGGCCCGAAATTGATCAAACATTGCCCTTTTTTATATTAGAATGTTTCATAATTTTATTTGTCACTTGTCGATTTGTTTTGAAGTTTGTAAAGATGATGATAAAACCAAATTCGTTTTATTTATTAGCTTACAAGCTTATACCTATTCACATCACTAGAAACATGCCCGGATTACCAATAGAACCCAGAAATAATAAATTTATAGTCCAATACTTCGATTTCAGGTAGTTTGTAAAAAACCGGTAAAAAATCGGTTAACCGGTTTTTGTCCAGTCAAAACGGTTAATAACCGGTTTTTGATTTTCACCGGTTTTTGCATTCCCTAGTTCAGACCGATGCTCGCCGTCAGCGGCCATACAAAACACGCCCGAGCGACCATACGCGCTGACCGTCGGTCGAGCACTGTATCCAGCCTATAGGTTGTTAAAGCACGTGTCCAGATTGCGCGTGGCTAGTGTTATGCTGTTTCCCCTTTAACACTTCATTGCCAGACTTAAATCTTGAATCTATCCGCCTAGCGGGCGCTAGCAGGCTGTCGGGCATCTGAGAAAGGGCTTATCCAGAAATCACGCGAGGTTCCAAAGAGGGTGGGGGGGGGGTTACGAAAACCTCACCACTGATCACGTTGGGGGGGGACAAGGTACCTCGCGTGATTTCTGGATAAACCCAAAGGTTCCTGGCAGTGAGTGTTAAAGATAACAAAAATAGCACGAGCTTTCCACATGCGGGATGCAGGCTCTAGTGATTATTCTCGTTGAGATAATTGAGTTCCAAAATCTGACAGATGTCAAAATGAATATTTCGTAATTATGACATTATTTCACAAAAATATGCATAAAGGTTATATAAGGAATTAAGGATAACTTTCATTCATAATAAATAATGAACTTTAACGATAATGGAATCACGTCGGATGTGCGCCCGTTGACGTTAGTTTTTGGAACCGAATTGTCTCATCGAGTATAGTGTAAATGAAGCTTTATGCTTGATTCTTCTATTGCTTTAAAATTGCCGTACATGTCGGGAATAAATTGATAAGTCGGGTTCGAATTTAAAATAATGAACCTGTACTGGGCTGCTACCGCGAACCACAAACGAAGATTTGCCTCTATGTCGCACTTATGTGCAAATTTGCAAGTGCGACAGAGAGGGAAAATTTCGAATGCCGTTCGCTGTAGCAGCCCTAAACTGGTTTTAGATAATTCCAGTGGGTTGTAACAAAAAATCATCTCTCGAGTTGTCAAGTAATTCCCGCCACGTACGGTATTTAAACTGGGCGAGCTTGTCAGAGGCATTTGGCATGGTGGAGGGTCGCGGTGGATGCAATGGCGTATTTAATGCTTATCATCATTAAATCATTACTAACCACTATAAAACAAAACGCTTATTTACTAACAGCTTATAACAAAATTATGGTAAGAAGGATTTTCATTGGCTTGTTTATTAATTGGTACTTCATAAAAGCATCTATATCGATATTTTCATTTGGAATGAAACATTCGCGCGCAATTATTTTTCCGCGGATGAAAAAATGTCTAAACTTACCTCTTTTCCTCCTAACTCAGTATATTTTTATAAAAGCTATTTGCTAGGTCTGTTAGGACTGGTGGTTTCGAATTTAACGTCCGTGAAAATTTCCAAGAATTGTAAATTTAACATTTCTGCTATAACGGCCGATGGCGCCTTACTATTGAAAAACTTCCCAATTTTTCCCCCCGGGGCGCCCCCAATCTATTAGTAAATGGAGAAGCTTAAAACTAGAAAGTTCCATAAAAAACCCATTGCCCAATTTATTGTATTACTCTTACAAATAAATATTATTGTTTCCTTTCTCATGGGTTTTGACATTTTTTTCTTGGTTATTTGATTTGTAACACAAACTGCGAGAGGTCTCTTAGAGACCAAAATGGAAATTAAAATGGAAAAAAAATAATATGTTACATTAAAAAGAAATAATCTCTGAAAAATAATGCTTGATTAATTTATATCCACCAGAGACTTTCTTCCAGTGACCTATAATCGGTACTTAAGGTAATACGGGTTTTTGGCCCGTTTTTATTAACCTAGATGATACAGAAAATGTCGGTGTTCACAAATCGTTGGTGTATATTTGTCCATATGAGAATATATTCTCTTCCTCAAGTCCTAGGGGCTATTCATTAATCACTTAGGGATCCCAAGGGAAGGAAGGGAGTCAAGTTAGAGCCATTCTTATGTAATATTCTGTAAATTGGAAGCGTTTTTCAGTCGACTAATGCCAGCCACCCACGATCAATTCTACTGTCAAGTTTGCTTGACGCTTGCATACAAATCTACTTAAAATTAAGTAGACTTGTATGCAAGCGTCAAGCAAACTTGACAGTAGAATTGATCGTGGGTGGCTGGCTTAAGAGGTCTATTTTTACGCATACTAGATAAAAATCTTACGGTTCGGAAGGGCGGTCGAGGGGTCCTTAAATAGTTAACAATGACCTTCTACTCTCGCGGAAAGTGGCATTTCCTACGACGGTTTCTAACTTTCTAACGCGTTGTCCTACGTTGGCGAACTCGAAGCGAACCGAAGCGGCGGCGGCGCGGAGATACTCGTGGTTCGCTCACATAGGATAGGACACTTCAATGGGTATCGTTAGTTTGTTTTGCTTCGCCGTCGCGTCTAATTCGCCCACGTAGGACAACGCGTAACAGTAATTTCTACCTTAGGATTACGGCCAAGGGCTATAAAAATCCAGTTCTAAATTGAACATTGACCAAAAACCGATAGCGTAAATTTAACCAGGCCCCCAAACGCCAGCCAACAATGCCCCGTCTGACAAGGTCACCCAGTGTTTGACACTGTCTGACCTTTGGGAGTACGGCTGCCCTGGCCGAACTCCCTGTACCACAGACGGACAGTAGCGTGGTCAAAACTGCCGTGCCAGCTAGCTGGCTGGTGCGGTTATATAGACACACTACAAGTCTATTTTAATTAATTTTAGAACAGAACGTACGAACGTAGTGTACTAAAATCATAACTTATGATTCATAAGCTAAGCGCAGTCGAGGATACAGAATGTTATTCGATTCCTGTGGATATTTCTATTAACCGATATGATTATTTTATGTAACACGCAATACTAAACCTATGGCAATACATGAAGGTTCATTCTAAACTCTGTACCCTTACCATGTACTCGCTAGCGACTGCGTAAAAACGATCTAGTATGGACAAAAGTACAGCGCCTCTGGCGGTTACGCAATAGAAATCATAATCGCCATACTAAATCGTTTACGCAGTCGCTAGCGAGTACGGTAATGCAAACATTTCAAACTCATGGTAAAGGCATGATTCCGTTGCCGACTGCATACAGCAACAGCACGTTCCGCCGCATTCCAAATTGAACCGTAAACCGTAATGGTATGCGTAAAAAGCTAAATTTGAAATGAGCAGAGAAGTGTCGGAACAGCACACGCCGCTCACTCTAGATTGGGACTTTCAGTTTACGGTTCAATTTGGAGCGCGGCGGAACGTGCCGTAGCTGTATGCAGTCTGCAACGGAATCATATATTAAGGGTACTGTACTATTGTCATTGCCATGAATAGATGACGTACGAAAGATGAAAAAAGTGACAGATTCAGTTTCCTCGACTGTAGATACATATCCTTACTCGAAACATTCCTCAAACCTTAGACCATTTCTCATTCTTCACTAACCCCTGTAGCTTTAGTATAAGTTTTTTCGAAATATTAACTAATTCGAACGCGTTTGCGTTTTGTCTCAAAATGTATGAAAACGCTCTCACCGAGTTTGAAATACGCGCGTTCATCGGTTAGCAACAAATGTTATACTCGCTGTTTTAGCTTCCACTAGTGACCACCAGAGGCGCTGTTCATGTTTTCATACCACTTTCATACATTTTGAGACAAAACGCAAACGCGTTCGAATTAGTTAATGTTTCGAAAAAACTTATACTACAGCTACTGGCTCCCTTCATGGTGATTGGTGAGTTCACTTTTTCATACTGCCTGCGAAAATTTTCTATTTGAAAGCTGCTTTAATTTCCAGTGCTTCTTGAAAATGTATCAAAAATGTATTATTAATTTATTACACGTACTAAATATTTTGTTTATTCCCAGGTACTAATATTGCTGATTGGATACGCGCTTGATCTACCGTGTGGTGTTTTTAGCGTCGCAGATAGTCATTCGTCGCTACAGCCATTATTTTGTTTATTTGTTATGTACTGTTTTTTGTTTTCACGAATAAATGACGTTTGAAATAAATTAGTTTACATTCCTGGTGGGGCGGACCGGTATACTGCGCACCTGAGCTAAAGGCGGGTAGCACCAACTTATTACAGGCAGCTGTAGAAGCTTACTTTCTATACTATCAGATTCCTAACCCTTTGAACGCCAAGAACAGTTAAAGGTGTCGAGTGTTGAAGTGCCTTTTCGGCGCCTATAACGACTAGGTGTTATGAAGTACGTTGTCAAAATCACTTTCGTGCTTTACACTAAAAAGTTGAATCTATTATGGAATTAACCTCGTTGGCGTGTAGGGGGTGGGGGCCACTGCCGTACATGAATGGCGTTCAAAGGGTTAAATGCATACCTACTGTAGGATGCAACCTACTTATTCTAACAAAGAAGAATTCAAGATTTATTTAGGGCCGATTTTTCAATCCCCAGATAAAAGTATAGGAAACAACAGTCATAATTTTAACCGACGTTTCATCTGGGGATTCAAAAATTGTAGGAATCTTAACGCATTCACTGCCACCCTCTTTTGCTGGACATTCGGCAGGTGCCGCACTTTGCTGTGTGCCCCAAACGCACATATGTGAGTTCAACCGACTATTCTAAGTCTAAGGCACAGGGTGAAAGTAACGGAAACGCATATATGCGTTGGTGGCAGTGAATGCGTTAAATCATAAATAATAATTTTATATATATATATATATGTTTATTTCGGGGATCTCAAAAACTGCTCTATCGATTTTGTTGAAATTTACTATCTGGGGATTTCGGGGGCGAGCAATCGATCTAGAACTAGATAGGTCTCGTGTAAAGGAAAAACGCCGAGCAAAGCTCGGTCACCCACCCAGATATATTTTGTTTATATTAGTGACGCACACGGATCTATATATAGTCGTTAAGCCAAGTTGGAGGCCTCCGGGCGGCTTGAATTGAAATCTTCTAATAGTCAAGTTGCCCACTCACTTGACAAAGGGGTGTTGAAGTTGCACCACGTCCGTAGGGAAAGTACCCACCGCTACCCTACATGTGACCCCTGGGTGGTTCTAAAAGTGCAACAAAAACTGGCAACCGTACTGTCTTCTCGAAGATCTCACGGTTCGAAATAAATGCCATACGATAAATACGTAAATAAACGGATCTATACCTGTAGCTCTAGTATAAGTTTTTTCGAAACATTAACTAATTCGAACGCGTTTGCGTTTTGTCTCAAAATGTATGAAAGTGGTATGAAAACGTGAACAGCGCCTCTAGTGGTCACTAGTGGAAACTAAAACAGCGAGTATAACATTTGTTGCTAACCGATGAACGCGCGTATTTTAAACTCGGTGAGAGCGTTTCTATACATTTTGCGACAAAACGCAAATGCGTTCGAATTAGTTAATGTTTCGAAAAAACTTATACTAGAGCTACTGGCCGTAGGTTAAATTCTCTTTGGACATTCGACAATGAATGTCTGCTTGGTACTACTCACTGTCAAAAGTGTTGGGTTGACACATACGTTAGTATCTTCTAGTTTGTGGTCACTTTGTGGTTGACACTTCTTTATGCGAGTGGCAGAGTATTTGTTACTGTAATAAACAATAATATTGTACTCATCAATTTCAAGATTAATTTAGCAGTCCTATTACCATGGCTCTCTGTAAAAGGTAGGTATATAGATCGTAATTTTATGATGTTGAAGATAACCTGTGTGTGTATGTCTTAGAACCTGATCTCTGGCCCCTTGAAACGTAGCCCCGCTTTGTCCGAACCGAACACTCCGTCGTGCTTAGATGAGCCCGTAGATCTCCGGCCTCGAAATCTGACCGCATAACTCCTACCCTGACGCACACATAGAAAACGTGCTTGTATATGACAACACACAACCAAGGCTCACACACGTTCGTGAGATGGAAGTAACTGTAGGTCATGTAGCGCTACGCGTAGGTACGGAAGATATCTTGCTTAATTGATGTACGCCGGCCAGCCCAAATAGGACGATAGATTATTGACCGAGTGAGCGCGAAGCGCCTCCGTTTCAGCGTGGACAAAAAAGCTTTCGTAAATGTCTGTCCGTCGGATGTTGGCTGTTTTACTCTACGCAGCATTTTTCAACTGATTCTCGTGAAATTATGCAGCCTCAGCGCCGTCCCTCCCTAGATCCGGGTGGGGCGAGATGGTCTTTGGGCGCCCTTTGGTTTGAAATTTTTCCACGCCCCTTGACATCCCGCGCTTGGGGCGGCCGCGCCATCCGCCCCACCCTTGGGCCGGCCCTGTGCAGCCTACGTATTTTTTTTTTAAATGGAGGTGTCATGCAGATTGAAAACGTAAGTATTAAGCAGGTTCGATTATTATCTAACGAGATCTATAGCTCACAGAGCCACTAGTAATAATAATATTGAATATCTATCAAATTCGATATTGTATGGAAATTGCTGGTCTAATCCCAGATGCCTAGTAGGTACCTAGGTCACAGAATAAGTAATAGTACAAGTACAGAAGCTTCACTTTCTAACAAAAACGGCGTTTAGGCATAAAAACATGCCTACTCTGTGCATCTCTGTCTATCGTATAACTTTTATTCATTCACACGCGGCACGTGTAGCGCTAGGGCTATCGACTCGTCGCTCGTCGCGTTCTAGTCTGCGGCGGCAGCGGTAACGTGCATATAGACGCGTTCGCGCGGCGGCGGGCGGCCCTCGACTGACGGCCGGCCCCGGGCCGAGCGAGCGGTAGGCATTTAAAGCGACGCGCGCCTCCCACTGCAAGCCCCTTGCCTAGGTACTTGGCTCGTCTGAGTATCTCATCATTTCAGGTCATCCTGTCCTGCTTGCGTGCGAAATTGGACAGATTTTCTTAATATACTCGATCCAGGTGATGTTGGTGTCACTATTTATCGGTATAGAGGACCGGCACGTGATGTGAGTTATACAACATGTACCCATATGTATATCGAGATGTAGGTACAGTCTGACGGACGCATGACGGACGTTATCATTGGCGTCGGTTATAAGGTGATTATTACCACGCGATATAGTGATATCACAATATGTATCTTTTAGGTATTTATTAATAGTGAAGCAACATTGGCGTGTCAATATTGTGATAATAATCACCATGTAACAGCTAACAGCACTCAAATGCGCGCATCGCAGTCATCGCACGCAACGGATTAGTATTCTTAAGAGGAGGGGTAGGGCAAGCTCTCTCCATACAAACTTTGTGCAGGATTTACTTCGTTTGTGTTTGCATTAAAGTTATGATTTTTGGTCAGTATGCTTATTTTTCTGATAGCTATTTCGTGATGTAATTTTTTTTTAATTTTTTAATTTTGATTTTTTTTGAAATATTTCAAAATTTTCACATCACGATCTTCGCATATCTAATATTTACAACCGAAAAATATATTATATTTGTTAGTGCCAAAACCGACGAATAAAACGTGCACAAAGTTTGTATGGGGAAGGCCTTGCCCTACCCTGCGCCTTAAGTGCGCCATCATGTAGTAGGTATATTTCGAAATCTCCAGGCACCACAATATACTGGCAACAAATTTGTTTTAGTTTACACACAGAAATATTTCTGTGAGTTTACATTTACATCTGTCGACTTCCAGATATTTTATGGTAGGCGCGCTTATCCCGATATTCCCGATGGCGCACTTTACCCCGACTGACCATAGGTAAGCCGTATGTATAAATTTACTAGAATGTATACATAGAGGTATTATGATTCTGACTGTAGTTATACAACTCCGCTTACTCGTTTTCAGGAAATGGGGCGAAGTGACAAGACGAGAGAGACGATCATATTTTACACGACGAAGAAAGTTACTGAGCCCTGCGAGGAGATGGGCCTAGACATGATTACCGCTAAATATCGTAAATATTAAAATAAATATTAGCGTAATGGTTCGATTACATTTTTACATTGGTCCGGTGATGTACGACAGTTGCGAATGCGTATTGAGCTACTGACTCATCCATCAGACCAGTATTTAGCTTAAAGGTACGATTCCGCTGCCGACTGCATATAGCAGCAGCAGACAGCAACAGCAGACGACGTGTCGCAACGACGTCTGCGTCGGCCGACACTTGCGTCTGCTGCTCGACTGCACGTCGTATGCGATGCGACGTGTCGCACGCTACGGAATGTATTTCATAGGATTACATACGACCTTACGAACCAGTAGTGTCGTATGCAGTTGCCATCTGCTGCAGCTAGTGCTGCTGTATGCAGTCGGCAGCGGTATCATATCTTTATTCTTGAAACTTCGTAGTATAGCGTGAGCACTGTATTGTACCGAAACCGCTTACTCGACAGATTGTCTACCTAAAAGTTACCGTTCAGATACGTCAGGGCCGGCCCAAGGGTGGGGCGGATGGGGCGGCCGCCCCAGGCGCCGATGTTAACGGGCGCCAAGCGCGGGATGTCCACGGGCGCCAAACTAGCAACGTCGAAAAATTTCAAACCAAAGGGCGCCCAAAGACCATCTCACCCCACCCGGATCTAGGGCTAGGCTCGGCGCTGAGATACCTTACGCTCTTCATTCTAGATATCCTACGTTTGCTCAACCGGTTAAAACTGGATCTGTGTAATTCACCTATCTCACAGTTAATGTGTTCAGACTCGAAATCGAAAGAAATTTTCTAATCGTTTCACCTACATTACAGCTAAGTGCGTCAACTACTGCCCCAGATGCAAGGAGATGGCGCGCCGATTAGAGACACTATTTAAAAACTCTCAGTCTGCTCTCGACACTGATTTTTGCGAACTCTTCTCTTGCCCTCCCTGCACTGATATTGCACACAAATTCCTCAAGTTCACCGCAAAAGACTTTAAAATTCAAGAACAAGATTCTCAACTAATTCATCTTCAGCGTCTCACAACGCCCGGAGATGATGCATTCGGTAAATCACGAATTATATTCGAAGATTTAGTGAAGGCCGGAGCTTCACAACAAGATGGTGAACAAACGAAGAAAGATGAAGCGGGAGGAACACAAAAAGATAAAGATCTAAAGAAGAAAGTAATACCACGCGTAAAAGATAAAGATCTAAAGAAGGAAGTAATACCACACGTAGAAGATGAAGATCTAAAGAAGGAATTAATACCACACGTAAAAGATAAAGGTTTTACGAAGAAAGTAACAGCACCCGTTAAAGAGCCAAAAGCGAATTCAGAGACGTTTAAAGATAAAGAACGAGCGAAGAAAGAAAGAGCAACTGATATAACTGTAAAAACCAAATCTACCGATAAAAGCGGCAAATCTTCTCTTGATATAAAAAAAAAGGAAAAAGAGAGCAAACATGATGTTAAAGTAGAAAAATCAAAAACAAACGCGAAGGTCAAGGAACCCGCCCAGAAACCACCAACAGAAAGCGAGCTTGCTAAACAACTACTGAAGGAGGCTGCAGACATGGACGAGAAAACGAAACTCGCCAGAGAAAAAGCTGCAGAGGCAAGCATGAGGTTAAGGGACGCGATGATGCTTGCAGGACCACAAACCGAAGAGCCTGAGAGTGATGATCGTACTGATGTATGCTCGGACGAGACAGCAGATGATCATATAATACTAGGGGATAGAATATATAAGGCTAGTAAGGAAGAACGAGAAGAGAAGCCGGTAGCAAAAACGTTGACAACAACGGCGCCCCCGCCGCCGACGGTGTGTACGGAAATGCCGCCGCCGCCGACATCGATCACCACCGACACCCAGAAGACGGTAATGACAACTGGCCGACTTGAGGATTGTCACATGACAATCGTTATATATATCTGCCCAGCTACCATATGTTTAATAGTTATGTTTTTCGGCCCAAGTCGCCATATGATGACATCTGTCACTCTCACACATGCATATTTGTCAGAAAGTGACGGATCTAGAGTCCGACCACGCTAACTCTGCATACAAAATGAAATAATTTGCTTTGGCAACACTACCTCACACGTCACATTTTCATAGAAATATGACCAGTGTTGCCATAGTAGATTGTTTGACAAGGGTCTAAAGTAAGCCATATTACCACGAGATGGTTATTTTCCCGAACGTAGAGAGGGAAAATTGTTCGAGTGGTAATATGGCTTTTAGGCCCGAGTTATACACTCTACTTTTCACTTCGATTGCGAGAAAACACATAAACACAAATTATCCATCTTAAATGAATAATTTAACTCTTGGCGGGTATGTCTAATTTGACAGCATATTTTTTTTCTAAGACCAGCACCATATGCCTCGCTATGCGGGTTTGCTTTGCGTATTCGCCTCCCTTTCTTTTGCTATATTAAAGAAAGAGATGCATCATGCGCTTTTTTTTCTTTTAAGAGGAGTAATTGCTTTGACCATAGACACCGCTTAATCTTTAAAGAACTGAAAAACGTCTTTCCTGATTGGTCGATTTTAGTACAGCTGTGTTCTGGTTGGTTGATATTTTTACCAAATATGTTTTAATCTGTCAAATTACTTTTCTGTGATTGGTGGATTTAATCGGTGAAGTATTTTGATTGGTCAAATTAAAATGTTTTGTAAATCATAAATATGTATACATATTTTCCCTAGGGCTTAAAGGTACTACTTTAGCCCCGCTTCACAAGTCTAATATGACACACTTTTCGAGCATGAGAAGTGAAAAATTATTTATTGCAGAGTTAGCGTCAAGCGTGGTCGGGTCGGACTCTACGTCTTTTGTCTCCACGTGATAAAATTTCAAGTATCATACAGCCGGGTCGATCAACTTTTCCTTGTTGTGATTACTTATGTCCCGTCAGTGAGACAGGAGACGAACAACAGTAACCGAGTTTCTTAGAAAAAAAAAATGGATGTCTATCATGCTCAAAGAGATGACCCACGTCAGGTCAGAATGGGTTTATAGTCATCGCTTAAACTCATGTTAAGTCGAATTAATTATTAAAACCTAAGTAAGCCAAGCCAGTAAGCTTGGGTCAAGCCGCCTCGTGGGAAGCCAGTCCTGTCGAACTGGTCTAATTTGACAGACATTCAGATGTACACTTTGAGTAATGATAACAAGGAGACGCAACCATGGTGACGAGCAGCAAGAAATAGTTGATTGACCCACCTGCTGACCACTACAAGTACCTAAGGATAGCTTTAATGCCTTGGTCACACGTACCGAGCAAAACGGGCGACCGTACCGAGTAAATTTAGTATGGAAGTTTTACTCGGCCGAGTACTTAAAACTTCCATGCTAATTTTACTGTCTTGCCCGTTGTGTGACCAAGGCAAAACTGCTGAGCGTGGTGAACTATCAAACTATGATATCGACAGACCAGCACCGTAACTTTCTTTCGGCCGACAACGGACCGGCATGGTGCAGGCCGTTGTCATTTGTCAATCCAAATATGTAGCATATAGTGTGTTCCTCTCGCATTTAGGTACATACTTTATGCTAGGACTACAAATAATATAGTGTATATAAGCGATTTGGTGCCATAACTGTAAGCTTATATATATGTGTAGAAATAAACGAATTGAAATGAATACATGCTAGGACGAAAGATAGGTACATGTGCGACATACGCGATCATGCTAGCCAGCTACGCTACCGCGAACGGCATTCGAAATTTTCTCTCTCTGTCGCACTTATGTACAAACTTGCAAGTGCGACAGAGAGGGAAAATTTCGAATGCCGTTCGCGGTAGCAGTTAAAATCTTATTAAAGTCATGTTAAATTTCAGCCTAAAAAACAACATCATCACACGGAAATAAAGACGTCGGGGCTCAATTATTTCTTGTCTGACCGGAAGTATGTTGAGAACGGTTGGACCCAGCTGCCGAAGGAGATGGTTATGAAAAAAGTAATTATTCGTTTAGTTCTCTTGTTTGTTGTTCATTTGTACGAAAAGTTTGGAATGATTGTGAATATTGTGATCCAAGATGGCGAAAAAATGCATTTGCTTAAAGCTGCCTACTTAAAGCCATGCCGGCAGGGCCTGCTTGCAGTTACTGCCGCAGGGGGTGTTGCTCCACAAAGCAAATCATTTAGTGTGGCTACGTTATTATGTTTGACGCATGTCAAATGTAGGTATTTCGCTCGAAACGCACTGACAGCGGTAGCGGGGCGGGGCGTCGCGGTGCGGAGGCGGTACCGGTTGTAATACTTGTAATATTCGAACTAATATGAAAGGGTCCGCACAGAAAACCGGCCGGGAAAAAAGCGTTCTGTGCGGAAGTATTAATAGTAGAAAGGGAATATTGCTGGATGTATCATTGAATTCCGCAAAGTAACGCCTGATTCAATCAATCATATTCTAGGTAGCATTGTTCCACATGTATCCGCCCCGCAACAACTTCGACTGGCTGGAAATGAACCGGCACAAGGAACGCGTGCGGTACGATTCGGGCGAGCAGCTGGCCACTTTCGAAGAGAACCGACGCGCGAGAATTTACTACAGGAGCGGCGTAGTGGCCTTGGATTACTACCAAGCTGAAGGTTCTCTAGCACGTTGAGAGACCCCATAAAATATGTATCAGTTTCCTCGCAAGTCCAAGCAAATCACTTCAATCATAGTATGGGAATTAGTGTCACCCAATGTATGGGAGGTGCACATTTTGGTATCGGATGAATTCACTTGGCACAGATGTAATATACGTAAATATAAGTTAATTTAGCCCGGTAGCCATCCGCCACCCCCTGGCGGGTAGGAAGGGGAGGGCTTTGAAAGTCCGATTTATAAACGGTGACCCATAGCAAAAAACATTCTTAGGCATAAGTAATCTAAATATAATTATCTACATAAAAGGTTCTATACACTTTGTTGCTAAGATTAATATTCAATGAGATTTTAAAGGGGGAATGTAAAATTATATGAAAATTAAAGTAACTATTCATTCCTTTGTTTTTCAATATTTTTAAAAACAAAAAATACTTTGATTATGCAGTCAACGAGCTCTATTCATCGATACTACAGTTTGGCGGAGGTTAATATAAGTTGGAAAAGAGTACTGTTTTCGTGAATAAATGCTTTATTATTATTTTTTTACTGCACTCGATGGGGTGGCTCAAATTTTTTTTTTTCGCGCCCTCCTTTAACTTTATGGGAGCCCCCCTTAAAAACCGGCAAAAATATTTTTGAATAAATTGTGTAGCCTTGGGTCAACAAGATGCTTAAACGGTGATAATTTGAAGACTATTGCTCTTAATGTTGCTTTTTGATGGGGCTCTATGGGGTAGTTCTTTTTTTTAAACCACCCTTAAAAGGTAACGGATTGAGCTATAGTCTTCAAATTTTCACCATTGAAGCATATAGCTTTGGGTCAGCTATAATTTTTTTTCAAAAATATTTTTATAGCTTTTCAAGGGGTGCTCCCATACAGCTAAAGGGGGGCGCGAAAAAAATAAAATTGCTCCACCCCATCGAGTGGGGTATCAATGAATAGAGCTCATTGAGTGCATAATTATAGTATTTTTTGTTTTTAAAAATATTGATAAACAAAGGAATTAATAGCCACTTAAATTTTCATATAATTTTACATTCCCCCTTTAAAATCTCATTAAATATTAATCCTAGCGACAAAGTGTATAGAACTTCTTATGTAGATAATTTTATTTAAATTACTTATGCCTAAGAACGTTTTTCGCTATGGATCACCGTTTATGACTTTACCATGAAAAACCGAAAAATGAGACTTTCAACCCCCCCCCCTTCCTACCCCCCAGGGGGTGGCGGATCGGTACCGGGCTAAATTAACTTAGATTTACGTATATTACATCTGTGCCAAGTGAATTCATCCGATACCAAAATGTGGACCTCATGACATTACTTCCCCCACTATCACACGTATGGGTCACTAAGAAATGACCAGGTACGCTGGGTTCTCGCGTACGTGGGGCACGGGCTTGTGTCTTGCCCCTGAGGAACTAGGATAGGATAGGATGATAGGAAGTTCCTTCCTGAGGATAGGAAGTTCGAAATCCGAACTTCGTATCGTTCCGTCACTTTTACTCTCGTGGTTACACACTAAGTATATGAGTGTAAGGGACGGCACTATAAGAAGTTCGGAGTAGACCCTCGGTGCAGCGTGTGGCAGTGTCTACTGCCGTTTCTCACATGAGTCCCTGACAATGATTCCAGACGCTCTCGCCGGCGGTTACCGCATGGTAGTGTACGCCAACGGTAGCCCCTTGGAGCGGGGCGCGCTGCCCACGGTGCTCGCCGTGTTCGACTACAGCGGCAACGGGATCGTGTTCGACCACACCGGGCAGCCGCGGTTGGTAACTAAAGTCGGGTACTCATTAGCGAATTGTAGGTAACCGTAACCAAGAGTGGCACACTACCGTGACGTCATCGCGCCGCTAAAAGTACATGCGGCGGGACGGATCCCCAGTCTTAGGACTATTTAATGGTTGCGGCGCAACGATACGGATCGCACGCGCACGCATACAATCACAATTCGTGTCGTGAACTGTCGGGTCGGGTATATCGGGTCGGGTAATAATGCAAAAACCAAAACATTATTGCATTGCAGCAGGTTGCAAAAATAATAATAAAAACTCGGACCTTTAAATATTATATAAAACTTTGTATCCCCTGGTTACATGTATGGAGTGCCCCCCTGCCCCTACTTTAATATTTTTTCGTCATTTCACATCACTTTTACGTAGCGGTTCATACGAGTAAAACACACCTTCCTGATAAATGTTTTAATTATACCTATTTGTACAAGTGCTTATAGTCTCCGAGTACATCGGCTGTCACATACAGACGAAAAGACGGACGGACGGGTTCCGTTTTCACCATTTTGGCTACGGAACCTTAAAAGTACTATTCGTAATTGTATTGTAAACAACACTACTAATCTATACATATAATAAAGCACAAGAGGGTCGAAAATCTGTACATTGAAGATATTAGTAAAAAAATCGATGGAGGGGTCTAAGAATCGATAACAGAACACGTTTCAACTGTTTTTAGAATTCGTGTCTGTTTGTCTGTCTGTTTATTTGTCTAACTATCACGCGAAAACTAGCGAATGGATTTTAATACAGCCTTCACTAATATGTTTATTGGATCTTCGGCCAGGTTATAGGCTATAAAAATCATATAGGTTAGGGATGGAAGGGGGTGAAAAGAGGGGTTAAACTTTGTATGAGAAGTCTTTCAGTTCATGATTTACAGGCTTGAAAATTGGTAAGTATATACATGGACGCAAAGTAAATAGAACCCCATTCAAACATTTTATAATAAACAGATAGTATTTGAAAAAATGGGGGGTGAAATAACAAAACCTCTGCCTCAGGGCTAAAGACAAAAATACAAAAGTCCCTCAAACCATATTAACTGTTTGAAATGAGAGATCTAATTATGTTGGTCATTCAGTCTCTATCAATATTCACAAACCTTACTACGAAACCTCGGTTTTTTTGTCTTCGATGGAGGGTACCTACGCAGAGCGGCGGGCTCTCGGTTGCATGGTAGTACTTGCGACATGTACCTTATATATTAGGTATGCGCATTTTTGTATAAAATATTGTTTTTTGAGGTGCTCATTACAAGAATGATTATTGATTTACTTATTAACTTTTCTTAATAATCGATATGGGTGTCATTGAGGTTCTTCGAGGTGCCGATTAGTTGCGTTTTCCGTCAGCAAAATATATAAAATACGTTCAGCGCGTAACAGACATAAATTTAGGGTACATTGGTATTCGTTAGTAAAATATACCTACGTAACAATAAACATCAAGTATGACCAAATTCGAAAGTTATAGGTGGATAGGAAGCAAAAAAAGCAATTCTCAGAAAATCACATACCTCTTAGAAGCAACCAGGGTGGGTGCGCTATCAACCTAGGCCTCTACTCCATCTTGGAAAGTGAAAGAACAGACCAAAATAGGTATTCAGTTATACCTATGTTTTACAAGAAAGCACTTTGAACTTTGAAAGGTATTCCACTAATTTATGAACAAAAAAATATCTATTCAACCACCTCTTTATAAAGCCATTTGATAGGTCAACAATTTATTTTTGTTCAATCATCTACATTGCTTGATGCGTATGAAGTATTTTCCGTACCTGCATCATAATGTTCGAATCATTTCGCACTCGCTTTTTTATCTACATTACTTGACGCGTAGGAATTATTTTCCGCACCTGCATCATAATGTTCAAAAACGTTAGCGCGCGCTACGCTCGCTTTTTCATCTACATTACTTGATGCGTTTGAAGTCTTTTCCGCACCTGCATCATAATTTTTGTAAAACTTTCGCGTTCGCTACGCTCGCGTTTTCATCTGCATGACTTGATGCGTATGAATTATTTTCCACACCAGCATCATAATGTTCGAAATATTTCGCGCTCGCTACGCTCGCGTTTTCATACACATTACTTGATGAGTATGAAGTATTTTCCGCACCTGCATCATAATGTTCGAAAAATTTCGCGCTCGCTGCGCTCGCGTTTACTTCTAGATAGATAGATAGAAACATTTATTCAGTACCACAGAAGACACACAATACACACACACATTACTTGATGAGCATTTTCCGCACCTACATCATAATGTTCGAAAATTTTCGAGCGCCGTACGCTCGCGTTTTCATCTACATTATAGTTGATGCGTATGAAGTCTTTTCCGCACCTGCATCAGAATGTTCGAATCATTTCGCGCTCGCTGCGCTCGCGTTTTCATATACATTACTTAATGAGAGTGAAGTATTTTCCGCACCTGCATAATAATGTTCGAAAAATTTCGCGTTCGCTGCGCTTGCGTTTTCATCTACATCACTTGATGAGTATTTTCCACATCTACATCATAATGTTCGATAATTTTCGCGCGCCCTACACTCGCGTTTTCATCTACATTATAGTTGATGCGTATGAAATATTTTCCGCACCTACATCATAATATTCGAAACATTTCGCGCTCACTACGCTCGCGTTTTCATACACATTACTTGATGAGTATGAAGTATTTTCCGCAATTGCATCATAATGTTCGAAAAATTTCGCGCTCGCTGCGTTCGCGTTTTTTTCTACATTACTTGATGAGCATTTTCCGCACCTTCATCATAATGTTCAGAAACTTTAGCGCGCCCTACGCTCGCTTTTTCATCTACATTACTTGATGCGTTTGAAGTCTTTTCCGCACCTGCATCATAATGTTCGTAAAAATTTCGCGTTCGCTACGCTCGCGTTTTCATCTGCATGACTTGATGCGTACAAATTATATTCCGCACCGGCATCATAATGTTTGAAATATTTCGCGCTCGCTACGCTCGCGTTTTCATACACATTACATGATGAGTATGAAGTATTTTCCGCACCTGCATCATAATGTTCGAAAAATTTCGCGCTCGCTGCGCTCGCGTTTTCTTCTACATTACTTGATAAGCATTTTCCGCACCTACATCATAATGTTCGAACATTTTCGCGCGCTGTGCGCTCGCGTTTTTATCTACACTATTTGATGCGTATGAAGCATTTTCCGCACCTGCATCGTAATGTTTGAAAGAATTCGCGCTCGCTGCGCTCGCGTTTTCATCTTCATTACTTGATGCGTATGAAGTATTTTCCACACCCGTATCCAGTGGCGGATTTACCCCAAGGCTGAGTAGGCTGAAGCCTAGGGCGGCAGATTTTAGGGGGCGGCAAATTTTGGCGAAAAAAAAATATAAACTACTTTTTTGCCCCATACGCAAGCATCCCGCCGGATTCTTTGGGTTGATCTTGGGTTGCCCTTAAGTTGACTTTGGACTGTTTGGACTTCTATGTCGTATAGGAGGGAGAGGGAATATAGGAATGGGAGAGAAGGAGGAGGGAGTCTGGGATTAGGACGAGTGCCCGTGTGGCCTCGCCCGTCGGGCAACAAGCATCGAGCCTTCGGCTTCGCGTGGTATTGCCGCTCACCTTCGGGCCTTGGGTTTCAAGTTCGCTTGTAACAATGACAGGAATAGTGAGAGCGCGCTCTGATGGGACGCTTCGGGCCTTCGGCCTTCAGCAGAGCCGGATCTAGGGGGGAGGGACAAGCAGGGGCCCATGCCCCGGGCGGCAAGTTTAGGGGACGGCAGGGGGGCGGCAAATTCGAACTTCTTGACAGGCCAAAATACGTCTTGACAGGACAAAAAATTCGGCGCTCGCTGCGCTCGCGTTTTTTATGACTTGATGCATATGATTTGTTATATTTCTCGATTTGCTACAAGTTGATGCCTAGTGTTTTCCGCATCTGCATTATAATGTTAGAAAATTTTCGCGCTCGCTGCGCTCGCGTTTTTTTCTACATTTATTATGTTTTGATGCGTATGAAGTTTCTTCCGCATCTACATCATGATGTTCGAAAATTTTCGCGCTCGCTGCGTTCGCGTTTTTATGCACACGGGGGCGGAATTTCGTGGTTTTTGTCCCTCCTCTAAAATTTCTAGATCCGGCGCTGGCCTTCAGGTTAGCTTTAAGATACATGGGGCATATGAATAGTTGGGCAACACCTTCCTCCCGCCTTCGGCGTCTCAAAATTTACTTGGGGAGGAGGGTTGTCATAGCCTCTCGAATGGAGGCTACCCGAGCCTTGGGCCTGCGGCCTCGCAGCTCGCGGCCTGAAGCTCGCCCTCGCAAAAATTACTCGAAAATTGTTTTGACTCTGACGGCCGCCGTTTTGGATACTTTAATTTTTTTTTATTATCAGCGGACCCATATCTCCTCACATGCCAAAATTCAGCTGTCTGCGACCATTTAGAATTTAGTTTTTCAAAAAACAGTCGTTTTTTTACGACGAAAAAGTATTAATAGGTTTGTGAACTAGGGTATTGAATTGTGGAGGTCAGCAGGGGCGGCAAAATTTGAATAGCCTAGGGGCGGCAAATATGTAAATCCGCCACTGCCCGTATCAGAATATCCGAAAAATTTCGCGCTCGCTCCGCTCGCGCGCGTTTTCGTCTGCTTCCTTCTTAATATGTATTTTGTCCTCTATCATGTGTTTCATGTGGGCGCATTGAGCCGGCGTGCGCAATGTTTGGCGAGACAGCCCGGCGAAATACGGTGTAGAAGTTGATATGGATATTCACGAGAATGAAGTCGCGGGCAAAAGCTTAGATAAATAAATTTAAATCATAAAAAATCCTCTCCCTGTGACCCTGATCTGTGTCCTTTAATTGAGGTGTGCAATAAAGAGTATTTGTTGTTGTTTAAAACTGGACTACCCGTGCGAAACCGGGGCGGGTTATACATGCGAAAGTAACTCTGTCTGCCTGTTTCCCCTTTAAATGCTCAACCGATTTAGATGAAATTTGGTATGGATATAGTTTGAGTCCTAGGGAAGGACATAGGATACTTTTATCCCGGAAATCATCCCTTAACGGGGTTTAAGTTAGAATGGAAGAGAGATAACTAGGTAAGCGCAAGAAATAGAAGAATGAAATAACATTCTAACGTGATGACCGAGTTCTACGCAGACGAAGTCGCGGGCAAAAGCTAGTAAGTATATATATTAAAATATGTTCTCGCTGTTGGCAACCCTAGCGCTGAGGGCGGGGCCTCGAAAGAGCGCGTTGCGTGCGATAGAAAGAGATGGGCCACGTTTAGGCACGTTTGGCATGCCTAAACGAAGGATTTATTAACAGAGAAACTTCCGTACTTGTACTATTACTTATTCTGTGCTAGTGAGTACCCGGCTTAACCTGATTGCTTTTATTGTCTGCAGCTCGCCAGAATAATTTTAGTAATAATGTGAAAGTAAACGTTCGGATGATCGTATTACTCTATTTTCCTAGGTTGAAGTACACCCAAAATGAAGGCGTCGTCCTTGATCGAAGCATCGGGCCGTACACTCACTGGAAGTGGCACAACTTCAACCACTCGGGCCGTCTCCAAACAGTCATGGTAGATAACGAGCCCCTAATAAAAGACCAGGAAATCATAAGGCTAGCGGAGCAAGCGTCACTTAAAGATGACAAGTCAAAAAGTGGAGGTAGGGGAGATGGAGCTTCACGGGCAGGATCACATAAGTCATCAACAAAAGGTGTTTCAGGAAGCGTAAGTTTGCGTGACAAGTCATCAACAAAAGGTGTTTCAGGGAGCACAAGTTCTCCCGACAAGTCATCCAATAAAGCAGTTGGAAGTGAACATGGCAGGGACAAGTTACCCGTAATACCTGAACAAGGAACAGTCGTTTCCTTTTCGAACGACGAAGCGCTTATGAGTAATATAGAATGGCAGAACGTCGTCAAAGATATTAGTTCGAAACGATTCATCCCTTACCAGATTAAAATGAAAGCGTTTAAAATCAATGAAAACTTTTCTCTGAGAATTATAGACCAATCATCAGTGTACCTGACGTTCACGGATGGGAAGACGCGATTGAAGTTAAATGTAGGGATGACTATGGATCCTACAATGATACTTGGAGAGGAATTGGTTGAAGTAGGAGACGTGGCTAGTGGTTTAGAGAGACTGCCGGCGTCAGAGAGTATGGGACAATTGCAGAGAGTTGTGAAAGGGGCGAGGGCAGCCGAGCGCGCTAGAGTCCTTCGTGAGCAGAGAATCAATCCGCCGGTGTCTGTATTGAGTGACCCAGCGCTTGCAAAAGATAAGCACTAGCCTGTATAATATGTTCGAAGCAGAAATATTAAATCTGTTCTTGTCATTAACTTAATCTTCTCGGACGATACATACAAGTGTAAAAACAGGTTATTTATAGTATTTATTATTTAGTTATAATAAGTACCTTGTTTAATAGTTTTTTAATAAATGTTAAAGAAATAAACATGTGTCTATGTCAAACTTTACGAAATCAAAAACGAAATAACTCAAACACATTTATTACCTAACTTTTACTTTCAACGGTCGTATTATATAGTGTACTTACTCATTATTATTTCGTTCGTTGCAAATATATAATACACTAAAATCATCGTCGATCTGGACCGAGGCATCGGGCCGTACACTCACTGCAACTAAAGTGGCACAACCTCGTACCAAGTTAAAAACGGACCGAACACACTAGGAAATTATGAGACTAGCATTCTGTAACACTATCACTCGCCCGTTACAATACTGTTACTTTGAGCTTGACACTGACATACTCTTCTCATTCCATTGAATAGTCTACTTTTTTACGCTAATATAATAGTTTTCACACCACCTGCTAGTCAATACCAAATTATATATCATGCAAACCTTACCGAAAGCAACTCATTATAGCCCTTGCCTTGGCTTTAAGGTTGTCGCAGACATAAAGGTTCGACACCCGACTGGCGCCGCCTCAGCTCGCGCAGGTCATTAAATTATTCATTGTAAGAAACTTCATACTGCAGCACACTTCTCCATTCCGTAACGGCTTCCCCCCAGCTCGAGGCCACCTATTGGTGGATGGGCAACTTGCCGTTGCAGGGCGAGCGCCGCGTTTGGCACTTGCAGCCGGCGAGATGAGCGCGCGTAACGTAGAGTAAGTGCCAGTTGCACCAACATACGAACACAGACCGGTCATCGTCAAATATGGCGCCGGCAGCTGTCATCCCATAGAAACTTGTCAAACTTTCCATACAATCAGATTTGACGAACACCGCTTACGATTACAGACGGTTTGGTGCAACCCAGCCTAAGAGTATAGGTACTCCTCTTGGATAAAACCGTTTTTGTCTCCTTGTGCTTCCTTCCTTTTGTGTGTAAATAGCAACTTTATTACATTAGCGTTAAAACAGAACATCAAATGGAATACGAGCATATATCAGTGCCACGAAGTACTCGCAATATACCTGGGCGGGGCACACGCGCCGGTGTGGGAGCGCTCGTGAAGTCGTGACGCGCCTGAGTCGTCGTGAGTCACATCCATCACACTTCACTATCGTCACTGGGCCACAATCTGTCCGGGGTCGGCGCGCATGCGCGGGATGCGCGCGAGCGGTATCCGGTGCGTCCGCATCAGGTGCAACTTCCGCTTCCAGCTGTCGGCGAACGAGCGCGGGCAGCCGGGGCACTGGTACGGGCGCGCGCCGGTGTGGGAGCGCTCGTGACGCGTCTGTCAACATATGACGTTGCAATAAAAACAATATGGCGGACTGAGTAATTATTAGGATGTAGGTAACTAGCCCTAATATAAAGGCTTGGTCACACAACTTGCGCGACGCAAGCGGGACGCTGCGCTGCGCGCCAAAATGTATGAAACCGTCCCGCTCGCGTCGCGCAGCCTGTGTGGCGTCGCTAACCTGTTAGCATACGTTCCGGTGCGCAGCGCGAGCGTCGCGCGGACGTCGCGCAACGCAGTGTGACCAAGCCTTTTGGCGCGCAGCGCAGCGTCCCGCTTGCGTCGCGCAAGCGGTGTGACCAAGCCTTAAGTGATTTAAGAGAGCATGAGTGTAATAAACTTTTAACATTTAACTAGTTCCATGTTAATTTTTTAATCAAAGTGAAAATTGAAAAATTCAACACCACAGGTGGGATTTGAACCCACGACCTCTGGAATCCGTCCATTGCTCTACCAATTGAGCCACCGTGGTATCCCTTGTAATGGTGAATTTTTCAATCTTAACACTCGTCTATTAAGCCTTATTAGGGAGGCTCGTAGCGACATCTACCGTGAAGCTGTTACAACTTCTGATACGGCACCAACGTCCCAAGTTGCATTGGGAATCGTTCGTTGGGGATCGTCGTAGTTCTATGTCCTCACCAGCGCGGCCTTGTCGTGGAAGCGCTTGCCGCACGCGCGGCAGCGGTGCGCGCGCGGCGCGTGGCGCGCCTCGTGCCGGCGCAGGCTGGACGCGCACGAGGCCCGGAAGCCGCACGGGCACGCGTGCGGCCTCGCGCCCGTGTGCGTGCGCATGTGCACCGAGAGGTTGCCCGCTGGGGACAAATAAGGACCAACGCTGAGGAAACATTTATATGTATGTATGTAATAACTTTATTGTACACAAAAAAAAACACAAAAAATACAAACAAATAAGGACATTTTGGTACAAAGGCGAACTTATCCCTAAAAGGGATCTCTTCCAGTGACCATTTAATCGGGTCCTCCTTTTTAGGGTTCCGTACCCGAAGGGTCCAAACGGAACCCTATTGCTGTCACTTCACGGGTCCGTCCGTCCGTCCGTCGTCTGTCACAAAATATTGAACTAAGAACTTCCCGTTGACCTATGGACTTTGAAAATTGGTGATAATGTTTATTATTACGTATATTTTACCAACAAATACTAATTAATATATCAGATTTTTTCTTTCGGGAGCGCTTGTGGCCCAGCGGCGCCTGCGTGCCGCAAACGTTATTCAGAGCTAAGCAACGTGGGACGTAGGCCGCGGTCAGTACATGGATGGGTGACCGCTTTGAGTGGTTACTAACTGAGCGCTCCCGTGCTTTGGAAGGCACGTTAAGCCGTTGATCCCGGCTGCTGTCTATGGCAGCAGTCGTTAAGCCAAGTTGGAGGCCTTCGGGCGGCTTGAGAACTTCTAACAGTCAAGTTGCCCACTCACTTGACAAAGCCTAATCCCAATAAGGTCTAGTTTCCCCTCGGGGTTGGAAGGTCAGATGGCAGTCGCTTTCGTAAAAACTAGTGCCTACGCCAAATCTTGGGATTAGGTAGCGGACCCCAGGCATCCTTCAGGATGGAACTGTACTGGGATAACGCTAGGAGGATGATGATATCAGATTTTTTCTTTGACATTTTCTTATAACAACCAACTTAATATTGCGGTTGGTTCGGAACCCTAAATGTGCGAAGTCCGACACGCACTTGGCCGGTTTTTTTAGCAAATTTTTGTTCCACAGAAACATTTATTCAGTCAACCGTTCCCGCCAAAACAGTTCTTTTTATTATAAAAATAGACTGTCTAAACTATGATTAAAAATTTGACATTTTAGTTTTAGACTTTTTAGGGTGTGCGCGTAGAATAGCATCCAATGTATGACATGTCATAAAAATGGCTCACAAAATCACGTTAAACTTATGTACGTCACCATGACTTTTCCGAAGTAAAAAATTAGGCATGGCAACATTTGAAATCGGGATACATAATCGGCTTCAGCAGGCTTTTTTACTACGGAAAAGTTATGTTGCCAAAATGGCTCACAAAATGCCGTTGACATCGAACAGGGGAGCGATTTTTAGAAATATTTACCAGTCTAAAATGTTTTTGCATATCTGAATTTTGTAGCTTCCCGTATTCGAAATGAAAAGCAGAGACTCGTGTGAAACCACCCATTTCAGCCAAACTATTAAATAGGCGGCATTCTATGTTAGAATATGAGCATGTATTATATTCTTTGTACCCCAATTTAACCTGCCCTAAAATATTTCTACTAATTATTAACAATATTTATTCTACTTTCATCAAGTATGTTATTAAATTATAACTCTGGTTCCACGTTCATCACTTGTTGCTGTTCTGAACTATCTTACAGCCCTGGGCTCCACGGAAGACCAGCGCTGTGGCATTGTATAATGTCAGAGCATTATGATGAGTGGTGTCCAATTGCGGCCATTATAGCAGCACCACTGCTTTTCTTTGTAATAATGTTATAGTTTTAAGTAGGTAATATTTAATATTGTAACTCCTAGGTTCTAAGTTTTAAATTGTAATGTGGTGTTATTTTGGTTTCAATATTTTTTTATCTAGTATCATTCAACCCTTGGTTAACAATCTACTTTTCACCTTAGTACAGAAAGACACATACTCGTAGTGTTACGAAAGGCACAAAATAGTGTTACATAAACCATTTTTTATCCACCAATGTATTCCACCTATGTTTACAAATAAATCACTATGACTATTATGAGTACCTTGTTTGAAGCTCCAGCCACAGACGTAGCAGAGATGTAGCTTATCGGGCTGGTGAACCGCGAGGTGACTCTTCAACACACTCTTCAGTTTGAAACTGCAACAAAAACGAACGTTATATGCATAATACGACCCAGGCTCGCGCAATAGGGATGATGGCACTATAAAAGAAAATCAATCATCATCCTCCTAGCGTTATCCCAGTACAGTTGCATCCTGAAGGATGCCTGGGGTCCGCTACCTAATCCCAAGATTTGGCGTAGGCACTAGTTTTTACGAAAGCGACTGCCATCTGGCCTTCCAACCCCAAGGGGAAACTAGACCTTATTGGGATTAGGCTTTGTCAAGTGAGTGGGCAACTTGACTGTTAGAAGTTCTCAAACCGCCCGAAGGCCTCCAACTCGGCTTAACGACTGCTGCCATAGACAGCAACCGGGATCAACGGCTTAACGTGCCTTCAAAAGCACGGGAGCGCTCAGTTAGTAACCACTCAAAGCGGTCACCCATCCAAGTCCTGACCGCTGCCCACGTTGCTTAACCTTAGCAAGCGCAAGCGGTTCGCAAGCGCCGCTGGGCCGCGAGCACTCCATAAAAGAAAATCAATAAATCCAAATTTTCTACATCAAGGCTCAAATTCTCAATCAAATGGCGAAAAAAGTAATTCAAAAAAAAAAAATAATTACGTAATAAGTCTTCAAAGTTTTAAGAGTGGGTATTTTCTGTCGTTTTTCCGCAAAACGCACCTTTGTATTGAACGATCGTCATTTACTATGGCGCTACTCAACAGTGACGTCACTGTTGAGTAGCACTTTCTCTCTCTAACTACGAACATTCTAACCGTTGTAGCTTCGTTATTTTTTGAGATATTTGAATAGGATTTTCACTATTTGGCATAGTTTTATGTCTTCTTTCTATTGAAGTAATAAAGTTTTTTGAGTCAACATCCCTATTCAGTACAAAAAAATGATATCCGAGGAAAGTACGGAATATTCCAGGCGGATAATGGCGGCAGTGTTTGATTTACATGGCAATTGCTGTCAATTCTTGTTCATTCCCTAGTATGAGAGTCCCGTCTCTTAAAACGTCAGTGATTATATTCCCTTTGAATACGGCTTGGAATGCAAAAGAAAGGGTCTTGGTTCTCAAACAGTAAACATCCTGTAAGAGGTTCACGCGCTATCGTGCTGCAGTGTCCCCGACATAGGACGGCTGCTTTTAGGGGAAGTTTTCGGTATCAGGCCACTAAATGTTGGAATAACATACCACCACCAATTCGTGAAATAAGAAATAAAAATAATTTTAGGTTAAAATATCGCCTACATCTTTTAAATTCTCAAAAACAGAATCCCTGACTTCCGCATTCTCCCCTTCGCCCCCCCCCCCCCCTTCATGAATGGAAACAAAACAGGCTTTTTAGACCACAAACATTACCGCACACTCTTGTTATTTTGATCACAATATAAAATGCACACACACATACTCACACACCCACAATCATACACAGACACACTCACACACACACACACACACACATACACACACACAGCGTTGCACTGGTCGTGTTTTAATTATTTTTTGTAGGGTCCTGGCAGAATATCAGCGATGTGGCCTCCTGCCGCATCAATTATGCTGAGCCAGCGCCCATTCTCTGCCACAACACATGGCTATATTGTATCACTTTTGGTTAAAAAAAAATCTAGTTTAATATTGTCTGTGATTAATAATTATGTTTATCCTTAAGTAGCATGTTTCTTTTCGTCATTTCATGCCATGTAAATTGTGGGAATGAATAAAGTGTTTATCTATCTATCTATCTAGCAGGCTAAGCTAACAAGAGTGGCCCCCACAGAGATTTGGTCATTCCTTCAGGCGTGCGGTGGACTGGCAGTCCCTAAGAACACTGTATGCGTAATATCAGTCCTCGTCTTCTTTTGTTTTCGACTTATTTAGGACAATGTTTTCTTTTATTCTTTATTTATTTTGAAGCTTTCGTCAGCATGACGATGTCAGCTCCAGCAAGCAGGACAATGTCAAAAAATTTAAAGAGTTATTTTAGATTAACTGTGCAAGTTGTAGTAACCAAACAAAATTATCATTAAATAAAATAGAAGTAATAATAAAAATAAAATAAATATTTGTGGACAATCTTACACAAATCAACCTAGTCCCAAACTAAGCAAAGCTTGTACTATGGGTACTAAGCGACTATATACATACTTATATAGATAAATAGATACTTAAATACATGGAAAACATCCAAGACCCAAAAACAAATATTCATGCTCATCATCGCCGCGGCGTGTGTGCGCGCGTGTACCGCCAACTCCTTCCGCCGCTTGTACCGCTTGCCGCACGAGCAAGCGTACCGTCTCTCCGCCGAGTGCGTCACCGCGTGTACCGTTAGCTGAGACTGTCTCTGGAACGCTAACACGTGGCTAACACATTACCTCATGTGGCAGTGGTCGCACTGGTAGGGGCGCGCCGCGGCGTGTGTGCGCGCGTGTACCGCCAACTCCTTCCGCCGCTTGTACCGCTTGCCGCACGAGCAAGCATACCGTCTCTCCGCCGAGTGCGTCACCGCGTGTACCGTTAGCTGAGACTGTCTCTGGAATGCTAACACACACAGAATATAAATTATAGGAGATGAATGTTTGTAAAGAATAAGGAATTTTGAGCCATGACTTATGAGTTGTATTATAAGCTAAGGACAGACCCAGTGGGCGCGATTTGGTGGCAAGAACTGTGGTTGAAAAGTACTTATATTATACTCTTCCGTTATAGTCAGGGCCATCTTTAACCAATTCGAGGCCCTGGGCACATTGGGATATTGGGGCCCCTATGGCCTTGATACAGCACCTTGATCTAGCAACTAGGGGGCCCCCACGGGGCTCCTATCGATCGCAGGTGCCCAGTGGGAAAGACGGCCCTGGTTATAGTAGATGTATTGTAGGGATGCCCGGTCGGATACAGGCAGGCTGTCGATCACAGATAAAGATCATTCAACCCCCTCCCTATGATATTGGCGAACTTACTCTTAGGGCACTGCGAACAGCTGAATGTCTTCCCATTATGTTGGTTCCTCATGTGCTTTTCAAACCACACTTTGGAGAGGAAAACCTTTTTGCACACCACACACATATGTTTTTGGCCCAACACCTCTTTAGTCTCTTTACTCTCAACTTGTAACTTTATCACAGTCTCCGTTTCATTTAGAGTCATTGGTTCCTCAGTCTCTGGTTCGTGTTCTAGTGCCGAGTCTTCATCGTGCTCCGGTGTGTGTTCAGTGTGTCTTGTTGGTTCTACTATTACAGTGCGTTGAGTGAGAAGATTTGTAAGAGTTTCATTGTTCCTTTGAGCTTCTTTGACGTAAGTATATGAAGACTCAATTTTGATTGTGCAATCGTAACAGAACTGCTTGGGCAGCATGTCGTTTTCTGGTATCTGTGTATAAGATTGTTTCAGATGTAGTTTTTTTTTTAAGTAGCTTATGGTTTAATATTTCAATAGGAGTATTTTGATATTCAATATAAGTTGAATTTTGACAGTTTTTTGACTTAGAGGGAGAACTTTGACTTAGATTTACTTTTACCACTTAAAGTACTTGTTTAATTTTCTTTTTAAGTATACTAAAACCTAGCTTGGACTATAAAAGGTTGAAAAACTAATAAATATTTGCAGATAACTCAGTTTTATAGAGAGTATTCGGACTTTTGCTCGTTTTTACTACTTTTTTGATCAGAACATTAAAGAATATGTAAAAATAAGCATCTTTTACTGGAACTTTTTTTCTCTAAATTGAGAAATGGCCGAAATATAGCGACACAAAGTTTTATAAATTTCAACACTTAGAAAATTTTCACGCTGAACGGTGTCATTATAACACCTATTTTGGATGAATAAAATATATATGTCACCGCAAGATTGTAAAAACCGTTAGATTATAATTTTACTAGTCAGATTGTAACCTATCGGAAAATTGTCAATAGAACCCGATAGTAAATTCCGTGACAGGGTCGACGAAGCCCCCGCTGCGCGGGGGCTTCTATTCTGGGTGGTTATGCGCTTCGCGCATTTTGGAAGAAACCTAACCAACCTAACCTAACCTTACTCTGGGGCCCCGTTACAAAATTTGAAACTATTTTGGTTAAATTTCGTTTTACAATTTAACGGATTCTCGCCATTATATTATAATTTAACGAAAATAAATCCGTAAAATTATGAACGCAGAGGTTCAGTTGACAATATTTTTTTATATACATTCGCGGGGTTACTACTAATGGCAGAGATAATAATAAAATTAAGTCATTGTATCAAAAGAGGGGGGGAGGAGGCGACTCTAGTTTTCTGTGGGCTTCGGCGCTTCGGCTAGCAGCCCTTTCGCCCTTGCGTGCCAGAGCACGGTCACTTCACTCGGCTCCGCAGCTTCGGCTTGTTGGTCGCCTTCGGCGACCAGCCTCAGCCGCTCGCCTCTCTCGTTCCCGCGCTCCGTCACGGCGGGCGAGGGCTGCTCCCCTACGCGCCTTCGCTTTATTTTATATACACTCTAGGGTTAGGACAGACAAGACCACGTGGAAAGTGGGGTGCTCTGATTCGGTTTTTGTAGAAAATGATGCACGGTAAATCATATGGCATGGCAAATAAAATTTATGATAATTACAATTCCGTTCATCAGAATTTGTTTTTTGTGGTTTTTGTTTATTTTTGTTCGTTTTTTTTAGTTTCTAGTTTTTTTTGTTCGTTTTTTTTTAGTTTTTTGTTTTTTTTGTTGTTTTTGTTTGTTTTTTGTGATTTATTTTTGTTCGTTTTTGTTTAATTTGTTTTTTTGGCACTTTTGTTTCAGTAATTTACTGCTGCCCGCGATTTACTATCTAAACGGGCAACCGGGCCTACAACGGCAATTCCGAAGCTTCAGCCCATGTTTACCGATTCCGGGGTAAACGCGGTGGATGTCAGCGAGAAACCGACGGAATCTCGCTGCATCTGATGCACACCGCCGGAGGATGTTCTGACGGTACATGTACTCCCCCATGTACCACTTCAGTCTCTTATCACTCCGGCATGAACGGCAATGGCGCTTCAGCTCTAGCCATTGCCGTTCGATGGTGTTGGTGTGCACCTTCACCCGCACATTGGTTGACCCCGGAATTGGTAAACCGAGACTGGGATGCGCGGCAATATCAACAGTCCCCGCCACATATTCTAAACTGTGATTGACCACAGAATGGCCGCGCATCCCTAGCCTGAGATGGACCCCAGTATAGGAGCGGTGCATATCAGACATAATATATGAGTCTTCCTGCACCGCTGCCTGTATAATGGGGTCCAGCGTCAGCCGAGACTTGTCCCGTATCAGTTCTACATGGACCCGTTTGGTGAGACGGCTGACACACCCAAAGGTCCAAGTTTGGCGCTTTAGCAGCCGTCCCCTGTGATACTTATTTGTGTAGAGGTGACTTTCGTCCACCTCTACAACGTCCTCCGGGCCACCAATTGGTTTGCGGCCGTGGGCCTCTGCCACCTCGCAAACCTCTCTAAGAAAATGATACATCTGTATCGCCGTCTTTCTGGTAACGCCAGCGTCTTTCGCGGCTTGCGTCACCTTGTCATTACGAAAGAAGTGCATCGCAAGCCGCAGAGTCTTTAAGACGCTGACCTTACTCCTTTCAAAGAAAGTATTTTTTGTCGGCGATACAGTTGTCCTACATGATTTTCTGAAACAGTGCCACCTGTAGCCCAACTTGTATGACACTTTTATGTCTTTTTTCATAAGAGTCCTACATTTGGGACACCGCGGAGGATTTTTTGGCAATAACAGCCATTCCTGAGCAGCCTCCACCGCGGCGTCCTCATTTGGGATAGTGGCTGCATAATTCCATAAAGAAAAATTCCTCGCCAAAATAACCTCGAGAGGTAACATAATAAATAATAATAGATATTAAATTAACCAACAATACCTAACTAAAACAATAACAATAAATAACTAAAATAACAATAACAATAACCAACAACAATAACAACCAACAATAACAACCAACAATAACAATAACCAACAACAATACCTCAACATCCAACGAAAAGCGCCTAAAAATCTTACGAAATTATAGACAAAACTCGCCGTATTTCGCGGACCTACACAGTGCCGGATTAACCCTTAAACAAATTAAGCAATTGCCTAGGGCACCACGTCTAGGGGGGCACCAGAAACACCACGAAAAAAAAAGTCATTTTGAAAATCCGCACGGCTCGTGTTGATAAGTGCCCGCTCCCCGCTTGCTCGCTCGTTCCGGTTAATAGCACTACCATTTGTTAGTAAAATATACGTAATAATAAACATTAAATATGACCAAATTCGAAGTTCATAGGCCGATGGGAGGCAAAAAAAAACGGAGCAAAATTTCGTAAAAATACTTAGGCACTTTGGCAGCTGCTCTTCTCATTCAGAGCGATACAAAACGGTATATACCTCTCTAACTCCCTCCTATCTCTCAGAAAATAACACACCTCCCAGGAGCAACCAGGGGGGTCGGTAGGTAGGGTATTTATCTATTCAACGAGCTCTAAACAACGGCTGTCAAATCATAAATTTTTTTTCACGCCCTTAAAATATTTTTTGATAATTTGTATGTATATATAAAATTTGAAAACGGAATTTCCAGCCGTTTGGCTTGAAAACCTGTGACAGGTGACTGACGTACACGTAGGACTCCAATAGGATCGTAACCATAAAAATAAGTAGATTAACATCGTGGTTCGCGTAGTTATATTTTTTTAGTTTCGATTTCTACTGGGTATTTATTTATTCGGAGAACCAAGAGCTGCTATTTTTACATTAATTATGTATGGTTTTTTATGCGCGCCTGCATCATAATGTTCGAAAAATTTCGCGCTCGCTGCGCTCGCGTTTACATCCATGACTTGATGCGTATGAAGTATTTTCCGCACCTGCATCATAATGTTCGAAAAATTTCGCGCTCGCTACGCTCGTGTTTTCGTCTACATATGTTATGACTTGATGCGTATGAAGTATTTTCTGCACCTGCATCATAATATTTGAAAAATTTCGCGCTCGCTGTGCTCGCGTTTTCGCGGATGGGGGGCCCACAGGCGTGGATTGCCTAGGGCATCAAGTAGTCTTAATCCGGCACTGGACCTACATCAACTCGGTTCCGGCCCTTCAAAAAGTTTACGACATAAAGTAATCGGTCGCGCCGGCACACCGCGCGAGGCCGGCACGGAGAGCGGACGTGTGCTCCGAATACATTTTTGAAATATTTATAGTTCGAAATATATTGTTCACAGAGAGTTTTGTACCATACAAAATATGTTTATTATATTTTATTCTACAGTATAAAAATAAAAAAAACATGTTATAATGACACAACTTTGATTGAAAAAAGTGCTATCTTAAAATTTTCCATACATTTTTCCTTAATATCTTATCGAAATTTTCAAAAAAAAAAAACAAGTTTACAGAAAAGTTGCCCATACAAAACATGCATATTTTAACGTCTTCTAGACGATAGCATCATAAAATATAAGTGTCATAATGACACCACATACATCAAATTTTTTCTAAGTCCTGCGCCCTTCATACTGTGATAACTTCGTAATGGTGGCTCGTAGAAAAAAGTTTATTTGAAATAATATGGTTTTTTCGACATATAAAATATGATTACAATGGAAAATAAATAAAAAAAATTTTGGTCAAAATTTTTCTAAGTCCCAGGTACGGCCACCCTTTCCTACACCCCAACCGAGTATTCTATTCTTTGGCTAACATTTATTAAATTTTAATACATATATAAATAAAATCCCATTATTTTACCTGAATATTAGTGCAGTAAGTGAACATGTAAACAACTCGCTGTTCGAAATTCTCCAGCTCCCATGACGCCACTTCTTTCATACAACTACGGCACGAATGTGACGTATCCTTATCCATTTCAATACATAATTTCACCTAAAAAAACCTATGAAAATTATCAATAACAATGAAAACCATATGAAAACACTCGTATTTTAAATAAATAAATAGAAGTGACGAAGTGACAGTCTTAAAGTGTCACTGTCAAGTGCGTGAAGTGCGCTATCGATTTTTCAACAGAAGCGTTCAGTTCACTCGTAAAATAGAGCTGCGCCATGATGGCGGTCGGAGGGCCCGCGACCGCCAAAATCTCTGGTTCAAACCTGGCTCAAACTTGACCTTGTTGTTTACAAACCAATCGTGAAACCGTGATGTGTAAAGCTCTATCTACCCCAACTGCCGGCTAACCGGCTTGTAATAATAAACGAGCTTTAGGCTGGCCGCAGACGCACGGTTTCCTGATACGGTTTCAGGGAGAGGGGAGTTTAAGCATCTCTCTCTAAAGCTGCCTACACCCTGCCTGCAGGGCCCTGCTTGCAGTGCCACTGCCAAATCGTATTGTGTGTAGGTATGCAGGGCCGATTTTTTTATCTGTTAAATCGGCCCTGCATGCCTACAGACAACACGATTTGGCAGTGGCACTGCAAGCAGGGCCCTGCAGGCAGGGCTTTGTGTAGCCGGCTTAAGAGCGAAACGTATCAGGAAACCGTGCGTCTGCCTGCGCCCTTAGGAGGAATAATCACAGGGCTCATGCTCATTGCAAAGACGACAATTAAAATGTTAATGTTTCATTATTCTGTCAAAATTTAAAGTTCCTCAAGGTGTCACTGTTGTTTACATCGGTTTATAATTATAATTTCTTGACCCAGTTTCACAAAGTACTTTTCTATATATACCCAGTTTGCATTAACACATTGAATTAAAGCAGCAAGATCTCTGTCTAAATATGTTTGTTCCCCAGCTGGCTAAAGAACGCGACAGCTTTATTTTACCCTTCGTCACTTAGCCACCTTCAATCGTCTGCAGTTTATGATCCATCGACAGTCTTCAAACAAGTAGGCATACTCTCAACCAGCTCTCAACGGTCAAATCCTTGTCAAACGGTTAGGTTTATGTTAAAGTCGATGCTCGGTCACCCCCGGTTTAAAACGTGTACTACCCATGGTCAAGTATCGTCACTATACTTTGCAACCTTATGAAGAAACAAACACAATTACGTGTGATCGGTGTACTCCTTGCAAAGAGTACAATTATACAACTCCGTGTATTCCTACGACATGCTCTGCCCTGAAGACTGGCACGTACCAGATTCAACCAGTGCGTAAACCTTTCAATATCACGAAAAGCAGGAACTGCTGCTGCTGCCAATGCTGTTGTGCATTAACAGTAATAATATTGCTGCTTATTGTGGGTAGTTTACTTTTCATTGTCATTGTCAATTGGTTAGAAGACAATTCCGTATCAAAATCTCGCCAGTATGTAACCTCCGAATATTGGAAACCTCAAGTGATAAGTTTTCCTTCAAATAAAGAAAATAATCAATCAGAAATCTTCGAAAAAATCAACAACCTACTAAATTCTACGTTGGAAAGCAATAACCAAGTCATGTTGAAAGAAATTCAGAAGACAATTCAGGTGGGGGTAGACAGCATTATCCTTAAACTTAAACAAGAAATCACACAGAACAACCACTCATTATTGAATCACCAAGAACCATTAAAAAACGTACAAAGGGAAAATAACACAAAAATAATTCCATTGGAAAAAGAAAACCTACACCTGTTAGGTTTGCCTAGGAAACACAACGATTTTGAGTATGATTACATGGCACAAAGTAGAAAAAGCCAAGGAGTAGACGAAAGCGGAGAAGAAGATAGATTACGAGACGATGATCGAAAAATTCTAAACATAAGCACAATACCAAGATCACATGAAACTTTAGTGAATGAACTTAAAGAATCGAATTTACGAGTAGAACAATTAGTGAATGAAAACCAAGTACTACGGACCCAATTACAGGAACTTGAAGAGGAGATTAAAAATGAGATAGTAGAAAGATCCACTATAAAACAAAAAAATACCTACCATAGACGTAACAGAGCGACAGATGAGCCCCAGCTGGGCTCGAGGTTAATTTTAGCTGACAAGCTGAGATTTTTAAAATACGGGTTTAAAAGACTAATTTTTATATAACATTCTTGTCTTTGTTAAAATAAAAAATGATTGTCAGTTAAGCTTGATCCTTTGCAAAAACACTATTCCCCAAACACTCTGTTATTAGAAAAAATAAAAATATAAAATTATGTACAAACTAGAAACAATCACGAAAACATTAAAAAACAAAGCTAAATCTAAAAGAAAACATCCTGAGAATGGCTGATACCATGGCGCAAATGTGTCCAACTGGTGTCCAATAAACTGGCGGCGTTACCGCGCTGCACTGCGAGCCATATCTGCGTGCGTGATGGACCTGGGATCGCAACCAAGATCTTAAATCTCTTTGGGCCCACAACTTTCACAAGTGATACCTACGAAGGCTACGAAATACCGTAATCTTTGTAACCCGTTTTCTGCAAAGCGGCACGAGTAGGTATCTTGGAGTGGACTCTTAATTACTTAGTACAGTCGGGGGCATAAAATGTATACATTTTTGAACCTTATTTCAATGGAATAAGGTGAAAAAGTGCCCTTGACTGTACCTGCATGGCGTCCATTATAAGTAAACTCTTGTGCTAGCTTGTCAGTATTAAACTATTAAAATATACTTACTTTACTCTTTGGTATTAAACATAGTGGTTAAATATTGGTGGTTGTATTCTCTTTGGTCAGTATCACGGTCAGTATAGAGGTTAGCATCCCTATGCATTTCTGTCATACAAAGAGAATATAAATCACTTGCTGTCATGTTTGTTCCACCTTCTGGCAGAAACCTAAATTACAGTAAAGATATTAATAATGATTAGTCTTCTACTTTGAATTAATCCGGGCGGGTTTGTTCGAAATTTGCTGATTGATAGTGAAAATGTTAAATTACGTTATGAAGTAAAGTTTTAAATAGTTTTGCGATACGTGTTACTGTGTTACTTCGAGCGCAAACCAACATCTGATGCTCATACATTTCGGGCATTGCCATCAATCTACAAGGTTGAGATTAAACCCGGTCGCACCTGAAACTACAATTAGAACAGCAATATGAATTTCATCTGTAAATTTCTAATCCTTGTGACCTTTATGGTGCTCCTCATTATCATCGTGCACTGGTGTCTAGAAGACCCAAAATTAATAACTAAAACCTTAACACTCATAGAAAAAAAGGGTCGTGAAATGCTCGCCACTACAACAGTCACACCAGTCATAGCTGTTCCGCAAAAACCGCCCATTCCTATTGCTAAGAGATCTGTATATGTTGCATCTGTTGATAAGAATGCAGAAGAGATTATGAACAGTCCGGAGCTCGCGGAGGAGCCAATCTTACTTGAAGAATTGAAAAGCTATTTAGAGTCCGCCAAAAAAAGAAATTTGGTAGAACTGAACTAATGTACTAATGTTAAGGTTTTTGTTCATTAGCGAGTATTGTAGATAATGAACCCATTTATTTCTACATGTATAATTCAAGTTAATGTTTTGAATGCCCTGTTCTGCACAAGTTTTATGTAAGAGTTGGAAATGTTTTAGGCTAAGGAGCTACCTAATACATAACAAGAGATTAGGTGCCAAATCTGTTCGTTGTGTGTCTATTTGTTAAGTCTTCATATTAAACGTGTTAAAGCATTCATTGTTTTTTTAAACCATGTCTCTTACTTTTAAGCTTTACTTTGGCTTTACTGTTCCCATTATCCGATCCGATATCGGGCATATTAATTACACCACAGCCTTACCATATCTCTCTGTGTACGCTTGCTCTAAAAGCGACCATTCTATTAAAGCGGGTATTAAGCGGGTATTACACTATCCTGAATTCGGGCGTCCTAACTAGGATGCAAGGGAGGGGATGGGAAGGAAGCTTCTGATTACACTACACTGAATTCACTCTCTGAATCAGTTCGTTTCCACTGTTCGACGGAGAGAGACGTGTCGTAGCGATGCCGCCGATATTGTCAAAAAACCAGAAAGTTGGCCTTGGCCTAGCATTGGCACTATTAGCAGTGGCAACCATGCCAATAAAGAAAAAAAAAACTATATAGCCCTCCTCACGCAGCACGTACACCCATTATTCATGTAATTGTTTTAGGGTTCCGTACCGGAGGGGTCAACCCTATTGCTGTCACTCACTCACGCGTCCGACCGTCCGTCGTCTGTCACTCGGGTTTTACAGCCAAATAGTTGGAGCTATAGTTTCCAAATTTTCACAGTATAAGCATCTAGTTGACCTAAAGTTTTGAAAATTTGCCATACAAATTCTCCCATAAAGCTAAAGGGGGTGCGAAAAATTTTTTTCATCCGCTTTCCACCCCATCGAGTGGGGTATAGAGCTCATTGAGTACATAAATACACAATTTATTGTTTTAAAATTATATAGGGAAAAAATCAATGAGAAGCTATCCTCAACTATTTTTACAAAATCCTGTTCCTTAGAATTTTTTCATTTCCCATTGACTTATAATTTGAAATCTGGTGATAATGTTTATTATTACCCATAATTTACCAAAAAATACATATTAAGAAATCAGATTTTTTTTTCTTTGATATTTCCTTATTTTTCCTATAAAAACCAACGTGCTTCGTTCATTGCACGCGACCTACACGTACGTACGCTGTCGCTGGCGCGAGCCAAAGAGTATAATAAGTATATTTATGTAAAGAGTGGCAACACCGAGAAAAAACTGACCCCCCCAAGCCCCTAGCGAAAGGTGGATGCAAACTCATCGATACACACATACACAACTCACGCACACATGCAAATGCGTGCATACACCTACACACATACACACACATTCATACATCCACGCACCTACTCACGTACATAACATAACCTTTTTGTTCTGTGTTTACTTTGAAACCTACAATGTGATTAGCAAAGTAAGGACGAAAACGTGTCTAAAATACAAATGATACCTATAACATTTTAGTTACGCTTTCTTCCATACTTTACTAGCCACATTGTAGGTTTTTAAGTAAACACCAAAACACTTACTAGGGTAACACATCTCAAGTAAAATACGCAATATTGCTAGAAGTATTTATTTAAACTACACAATTAACAAAAGTAAACAAGTCACAATTCATATACACTAACTTAACACATGAACACTGATATTAGTTACGACGAATACCTATTTTACGATTTCGGAAGCAAGGCGCAACATACACCAAATAAACTTGCCTATCGAAGAGCTATTTTTCAACGCACAGCCCTCTTTAAAATATTTCGCCTTTTGAAATGTTCACACACAATTATCACAACGATGAAACCTCGATGAAACTATGATTTTATCTTATTTTTTATGAAAACTTGTTTGTATACGACTCACTGACATTGAAACCACCATAGAGTTGTTCTTTTTTCTAGACTAATGAATAGTATAGAATTCTCTATGGTTTTGAACCATTGACAAAATAAAAAGACCGAGTTTCAAGATTTTATTCATTTCAATTACGTAAGACTCTTTAAATTAAATCCTAAGGACGAATATGTATAATTTACTTTTAAATCCTAAAAGTAATTCACGTGGTGGGTCAAATAATTACTATTAAAAGCGCATCCTAACACTCCAGCGGCATGGGCAACACTATCCTGCCAGTCTGGTGCGCTGGTACGTCAGGACGCGCCTTAGTATCTTTGGTATCTTCTAAGTAGTCTGTGGCGCTTGTCAAAAAACGTGCAAAAAAAGCATCCAACGGACCAGAGATGTCGCCACCTTCTATTCATTTTTTCTCGACGGGCGGCCTCTAAGAAAGTTTCCAGTCCCTGGCGCGAGCCGACTGATTTGGCTAAATATTATTACACTGTCCTAAACAGCTTCCTAGCTAGGATGCTTGGTCATTCAGTTCGTCCGGAGCCATCCTGACGTCCTAGCTAGGATACTTTTTAGGATCCTTGCTTCCTGAATGCGATTACACGTTCCTGAATCTGCTTCCTAGCTCATTCAGGATTCTGAATTCGGGATAGTGTAATAACCGCTTTACACTGTTCTGAATTCAGAACGTTTAGAGCGGTACGTACCTGTATGTTAGAGCGAGAGGCTTCAACTTCCCTCCCCTAGTCAGCACTTGCCCCTCTAGCACAACATGCATTCCGTAACTACTCGCGCGCGAGATAAGCTACCTGTCACTTTTTGACAGCATTAATCAGACAGTGACAGGTAGCCTATCTCGCGCGCGAGTAGAGACGAGATACATGTTATGCTAGCCCCCTCAGCACGTAGTGGTTATCAAGTGGTTATATTCTCTTTGCTAGTCCGGACTCTGAATTCAGGATAGTGTAATACCCGCTTAAGAATTAAAGACATAGATTAAATATCTTAGTAGCCAGGCCCCAAAAAAAAGTATAAGTCAATGTAAGCGTACCGAACTGTCAAGTGTCAAAAGCATGCGGATGACTATGGAGTTGGTACGGGACACAGATATCAGAACGCAATAATTAGTAACAAAAATATATTTTCAATCCATGTAAGAAGTTTGTAAAATATTAGAATCCTTTCAACTTTAATTAAACCAGTATTACAAGTCGGCGCTGCTCCTAAATCGTCGAAATGGCTCGTGGGAAAGACAAGAAGAAGTATGTGCTAACACGTGTTGTTTATATTTTAGTTTATATTACATGTGTAGCTGAACATTTTGCGGGCTGTTTCCACGTTAGCTTAGGCTCGACGAGTCTTCACAAAGTAACATGTCAACGGGTTAAATAAATAAATATTTGTGGACAACCTTACACAAACATGATTTAGCAATAAATGAATTGAATTGAACCAACCTAGTCCCAAACTAAGCAAAGCTTGCACTATGGGTACTAAGCGACGATATACGTACTTATATAGACAAATAAATACTTAAATACATAGAAAACATCCAAGACCCAAGAACAAATATTCGTGCTCATCACACCAAAAAATTGAATCAACCTAGTCCCAAACTAAGCAAAGCTTGTACTATGGGTACTAAGCGACGATATACGTACTTTATATAGTTTAGTTTTTAGTATAGTTTAGTTATAATTTCTGGGACATTGTACCTTGTCCCAGTGAAAATCAATATGAAAGCTGCTAGAGATCACATATTTAATGTCACTGTGACAAATGAAGTGACCCAGAAATCAAATTGGTTGACCATACCTGCATAAGCTTTGTTTCACTGTGTATTTGTAGCTTGATTAATTTGTGTAAAACTGTCCTTATATAATTTAATGTATTAATGATTTATTGACAAAATAAGGAAGAGAAACACACAGATAAATCCAAATCCGCTACGCAGGCTTCGTCAGGATAATTTAATTATGTGCTACAGTGCCAAACTTGTGTGGTTGCAGACGTAAAGTGGAGAAGAAGCAAGAAGGTGAGGATGCACCTAAGAAGGTGCCGCACACCTTGGAGTCCCTCCGAGAGAAGGATGAGACTATGCTCATCCATGCAGAGGCCGAGGAACAGGAGGAGGTATGAACCAAGATTATTAAACATATATAAAAGTGTCTTGCGCGCGCGCTTGAGAGCTGCATGGAGTATTATTTTTTATTTATTTATAGCCTTGTATCAGAAATACAGCTTATATTTGTATTGTATCTTCTTTTTTTTTTTTCCTTAATTCACGGTAACCGATTCTGTGTGCCTTCGGGCAAAGGCCTTCCCCATTTTCTTCCATTCATCCCTGTTGTATGTTAATCCGGTCCAGGTCTTCGTCTTTCCAACCATTTCTTCTATTTCGTCTGCCCATCTTTTGAATTGCCTGCCCCTGTTTCTTTTATGGCCTCTAGGATGCCATAGTGTTAGGATTTTGCTCCATTTGTCTTCTCCTCTTATAGTATGACCAGCCCACTTCCATTTTAGGTGTTTTGTTTTGTATGTAACATCAGCAATCCCTGTTTTGTCCCTTAAGTTCTTATGACTTATTTTGTCGATTCTTCTTTTCTTTATGATACTTCTTTCCATGGCTCTCTGGGTTATACTTAATCTTTTACAATGTGCCTTAGTGAGTGCCCATGTTTGGCAGCCATATGTGAAGATTAGTAGAATGCATGTGTTGAAGAGTTTTCTCTTGATGGAGTATTATTTAAGTTGTATCAAATAAGTGCGTTCAAAAAGCGTCTTTACTGCCAACAGCAAGTAGATTCTAAATCTAATGACGGTTTTGTAATTTACATATTGGATATTTTAAATAATTACTATGCAATACGGTTTTTTACTCATAGTCAAAGTGTAGTCAAATCAGCAACTTTTTATTAAATGTCAAAAACGCTCTGTTAGTATGAAGTTTGTAAGGACATACTGTCTTAGTGACGTCACTAAGATAGTATGAATTGGTATGTTCAAATCAGCGTCCTTTTCAAATCTTTATGATTATAAAATCTTTTAATTAGCTAAAATAAATTAATAATTGATATTTTCCGAGTATTTTCGTTAGATCTTTTTTTTTTTTATACCACGTCGGTGGCAAACAAGCGTGCGGCCCGCCTGATGGTAAGCGGTCACCGCAGCCTATGGACGCTTGCAACCCCAAGGGAGTCACACGCGCGTTGCCGACCCTTTTAAAAATGTATACACTCCTTTCTTGAAGACCCCCATATTGTAGTCCCTCGGGAAAACCTCGGCAGGGAGCTCATTCCACAACCGGAGCGTGCGAGGGAGGAAATTCCTCTTAAACCGTACCGTACGCGACCATTTAGGTTCTAAGGTGTGAGGATGAATGCCCTGCCGACGGCGAGCGGTGCGATGGTAGAAAGCGGCCGTGGGCATCATGTCGAACAGTTCTTCGGAGCACAACCCATTATACAAGCGATAGAACACGCACAAGGAGGCGAAGTTTCTCCTTAAACTTAACGGTTCAATATCGCTTGTGAGTTTGGGATCGTCTACAATCCGCACAGCACGTCTCTGAAGCGAGTTAAAAGGCCCAAGCTGGTATCCAGGTGCTCCCGCCCAGAGGTGACAGCAATACTCCATGTGGGGACGGACTTGTGACTTATATAATAGAAGTCTCTGTCCCGGGGTGAAGTACCGCTTCGCTCTATTGAGCACACCTAACTTTTTGGATGCCAACTTGGCTTTGCCTTCTAAATGGCTCTCTAAATGGATCTTTTATTAGTCAAGTAAAAAATAATTTATTTTTACCTTTGTTTAATACCCATTAGGCCCAGAAAGACATGGAGCTGGATGAGTTGTCAGCATACTACCAGCACTCATACGAGCCCAAGGTGCTTATCACGTATTCGGACAATCCGCACACTAAGACCCGCATCTTCGGCCGGGAGCTCATGAGGATCATACCCAATTCAGTGTCGCGGTACAGGCAGAGGTGAGGCTCACAATAATTTACAACCCTTTTAGAGCAGTTTTATCTCACGAGCGCGGGTGAGCCATGGCTGTGTGTTGAGCTATACATGCACATTGTCTATAGGCATGTTCCGAATCACGCTTACAGCGCTCAAAGCGCGCTTACGATCGGACCGATTCACGCTCATAGCGCTTACATGAGATGTCGTGCCGTCACTGATGATGTCATGGACGGCGCTCACGGTGCTCACACTCCCAGGCGTAAGCACCTTGAGCCAAACGTCAAGTTTGATATATGAACATGACAGTAAACACGGGCTACGAGCGTGAATCGGTCCGATCGTGAGCGCGCGAATAGCGGTCCGAAACAAAACACTACTCACGCGGCCTTGAGCGCGCTATTTGATTTGGACCGGCCGTCAGCACTGTAAGCGCTGCGAGCATTTTTAGCGTGATTCGGAACACGGCTTATGTGTGCGTCAGCGTAGGAGCTATGAGTTCACGTTGTCTATGTATTCGTATGTGTCACACCTACCAACAATGGCCAACCCGCGCTCGTGAGATAAAAGTACTATACTATAAGTTTGGACCTGGCGACGATGACGTCACTGCGATTCATGGGTACGGTGTGCAAAAAAAAAGCATCATTAAGAATATGTATGAAACTTAGATTGGATAAATGGAATAATAAGACCAGGCACACATACCAGCAAGGTACAATCTTGTAATAAATGGTTGTACGCGTGTATGCAGTCCCACACACACATACACACACACACACACTTTTGCACTATAGCCATAGCATAGTATTTAAGCTTATGTACTTCGTACCACTATATTTATAGAGAATAGTTATAGGGTATTTAAAATAACTTTATAGCTAAGCGATAAGCGGAAATATACGAGCATTTCAATGTAAAAATTCAGCTAAGCGAAAAATAGAAAATTTATAATTTTCATTAATTATAATATTTTAGCTAAGTACGCTAGAGAAATATAAGCGTAATAATATAATGAATATTAACCTATCGAGAATTAAGCATTACCTTCAATGCCTAAAATTAAATCATGAATTGCACAAGCTGAGCGAAATAAGTTAAATATTTTTATCCTCAGTACTCTATTATTAAAATATATTTAGATCTTACACTTACTGATAGTTGTATCAGTTTCAAATAAGATATATCATTTATCGGCTATTGATGCTTACCAAAAAGACATCAATTATAAAAATGTAGTTTTTGGATTTTTCATTCAGAAATAATGTTTCAAACATCACTCCAAATCGACCATTTTGGAGCTTAAACTGCTTTTTCCGTTTAATTTTAACTACACACAATAAAATCAAAAAAGAGAAATGTTACTATCTAAAAACTTTAATAATCTCATTGTATCCTTTAATCATTTTATTGGTATTATAGATACTTTTGTCAAAATTTGAAATCAAAATATTTTAAAACTTGTAAGGCCTCTTAAATGTTAGTGTTATTTTCTAGGTCATCAATAAAACGAATAGTGCAGTCCGCTATCCGCGAGGACATCACAGACGTGATCATAGTGAACGAGAACCAAAAGAATCCCAATGGGTTCCTTCTCATCCACCTCCCCGACGGCCCGACTGCACACTTCAGGCTCTCCAGCTGCAAGATCACGCCGGAGCTCAGGAAGGACTATAAGGAGATCACCATTCACCGGCCAGAGGTACGTAATATTGTAGATCTTCAGGCTTCGAAAAGACGCCTCTGGTTATGATCCGCGTCTAAAACTAAGTCTCAAACAGACTTATGTTGCCGGGGTTGCCTGTATACTAAATTTGGTCCCCGCTCAATTCGAGAATGAATTGTCTCTGCATTAATAAATTATAGTATTTTGATAGCTTTTCGACATTAGGTTTCCCTTTCAGGGTTTCAGGCTCCTGCATAATTAATTTGTTTAAGAATTGTACACGACAATGTTTGACGTTTGAGTCACACTCGGGAATTCGAGACTGGCAACTTGGGAGCGAGCTGTCAAGACCGGAGGACGGGAGGAACGACGCCCCACCTCCTATCCAAGGGGGCGCCTAGCAAGTATACTTTTAAGCGTAAGTTTAAAGTTTACTTGTTGACGCTCCGAAAATCCCAATGCTTATCCAGCACTAGTAGCAGCGAATAAATCGGTTAAGGCGTTGAGAAGTTCTGGGGGAACAAAAAAAATCACATACATACACACATACATGAAACCCGAAAACATTACACTCCTTTTTTTGGGCAGTCGTGTAAAAATATACCAACCATATTAATGTATTTTTAAATTTTACCTTGTTTTTGTAATCCGTCCAGATGCTGTATGTAAGTAGTACTCGTGGGAAACCAGTCCTGTCAAGCTGGTCTAATCAATTTGACAGACATTCCGATGTACTTGCTCAGTAATAAAAACAAGGATAATACTCATACTATGACGAGATTAAAATGGAAAAAGGATAAAATGGAAAAGTAAATGGCATTTCGTCTTATTTATGTATTTATATACATATTGTTTTATTGGATTGTATTGTAAAAGCGCTGTAGGGGTCTGATACCTCAGCATAATGCTGAACCAGTGCACAGAATAAGTAATAGTACTATGTACAGAAATCTCACTATTAACAAATCCGCGCGAGGCAATCCAAACGTGCCGACGCTTGGCCATCTCCTTCTTTCGCACGCGCATCACTCGCTACATCACTTTCTATCGCATTGAAAGTCCCCCGACGTGGGACCTTTGAGCGGCGCGATGACGTCACGCGAGTGAGCCGCCCCTGGCCAGTGTTCAATTCACTGTTACCATTTTTGTTATAGATGTGTGTCTCCTGTGTCTTGTGAATAAATGTTTCTTCTTCTCTAGATCTAGGGCACCTCGAAGGAAAAAGGGTACTTTAGAAGCTTGCAACTGCTTTTCACACGGCCTATGAGGTCCGCTGCTAAAAACATGGGATGTCTTATGGTTGAAATTCTTTTTGATGAACGTCATCATCATCATCAAAAGTTAAGAGCTTCACTCTTGTCGGCGGAGTAACCGCCACTCTTCTCTATTCATTGCCAGTTTCTTGACTTCCCCATACGACCCGGCAGCAACTTCCTCTTTCACTTGATTAAAGTAAGTCAGTCTAGGTCTTGTTGAACGTATTTGTATTAAAATGCTGTTGGATTACTTATGTTTATTGGCCTTATTGTTTGAACAGTAAAGTAGCTTTTTGAAAGAATTGCTTTGGAGCAATTCGTTCAACTGTAATGATTTTAAGTATACAAATATCATCAATGAGGGAAGAAAAGTACGACTTTGATCAGTTAGGGTCTCCCCTAACAGAGTCGGAATGAGCTGATCAAAAAAGCCTTATGTCTACGCAATAAGAGCGAATAACTCGTTGAGCGGCTCTGCCGACGCGGCGGCGATTACTTAGGTACGGTCAGAAACAGAGAAACTGGTCCCCCCGTGCATACAAATTCCTATGCACCCCATTCCCTTTTTTCTTTCTGACTGTACTTAAGGCCGTGTATTACCACTTTTGAGTTTTTTAAAACCATCTGAGACATAGAATATAGTGTCTTAAAATCTAAAAAAAAATATATGTGTTACATTAGGATCTTGTCTAGTCAAAATCGCAGTTAGTTACATGACCTGATGAATTTCACTCGATAGAAAAAAATCGCGAAGCTACCCCTTTTTGGAATGTATTTTCAATACTACGGCCATATTACTGATATTTAACATTTAATTTTTGTACTCAATTAAAGATCGTAAATAGTTATAGACAAATTCGCAGGGTTTGCTTTGATAAAATGATTGGCTTAATCACTATAGCTAAATATTTACAAAACTGCGCGCGGAGCTTGCGTAGAGAGCGGGATGGTTAATTGTAAACTCACGCGTGTTAGAGCGGGACATTTGCGTTGGGGATACCTCCCCTTAATGCGAATAGTGTGGAGTACGGCACTCAGCTTATGCCGACTCCGCGTCGATAAGGTTTGGGGAGATCCTTATTCGAGGGCAACTATGACTGTTTGCTGAATAGCAGGTGCGAAAAGTCCTTTCTGTGTACGTGATAGATATTTAAATAACTTTGCTAACGCAAACTACAAATATATTCGCACCATATTATTATTTCTATGTATTCGCACCTATAGCTCAGTTGGCTAGAGCGAGTGGCCGCGAGTGCCGGGAGGTCGCAGGTTCGAATCCTGCTAGGTGCCTAAGTTTTTCAATTTTTCCTCTATTTCTGAATTTGTATTTAATAACTCGCTGCACCAGGCTAGGTCTGACGGTACTAATATAGAGGGTGTTGAATTGAAATGCAGCGTAGCGAAGGATAAAGACTAGGGTTGCCAACCGTCCCGCTTCCAGCACCCTGCAGGATGCGTCCCGCAAGGGATGCGTGCGGGACGCCGATTGTCCCGTCTTCAGGCCTCGGCAGAATTATAAGAACTGGAGCGAACATTTTGTTTCATTTCAGCAAAGAGCGCATAACTTCGATAAATGAAAATAAGTAATTTGTATCCCGCTCACGGAGATAATTGACATCAGGGATTGGTCGCTTTTATACTTTACCGTCAACGTGCACGTCCACGATATTCTCTATGATTTCATTCACAATCAGGTACTTTAAAGTCTTTATAGTCCATGGTCTATTTATGATTTATGAATGAAACCATAGAGAATATCGTGGACGTGCACGTTCACGGTAAAGAATAAAAGCGACCATAGAGTGCGCGAGTCCCGCAATTTTTAGCCAAGTCCCGCAATTCTATTACAAATGTCCCGCAAATCGGAGCACATAAGTTGGCAACCCTAATAAAGACCTTCCTTTCCATGTCGTTGTTATGTTATCATGTTGCGTATTGAATCGCGAGCGCAGTGAGGGACTCAAAAGTCCTTTGTTTGTGCAGGTGATACTGAACAACTTCAGCACCCGTCTCGGTATGACGGTGGGCCGTATGCTCGGCGCGCTATTCCACCACCAGCCACAGTTGAGCGTAGTGAAGGATTCTAAAGACCATTTAATTTCCATGACGTTGTTATGTTATCAAGTTGTGTATTGAATCGCGAGCGCAGTGAGGGACTCAAAAGTCCTTTGTTTGTGCAGGTGATACTGAACAACTTCAGCACCCGTCTCGGTATGACGGTGGGCCGTATGCTCGGCGCGCTATTCCACCACCAGCCACAGTTGAGCGTAGTGAAGGATTCTAAAGACCATTTAATTTCCATGACGTTGTTATGTTATCAAGTTGCGTATTGAATCGCGAGCGCAGTGAGGGACTCAAAAGTCCTTTGTTTGTGCAGGTGATATTGAACAACTTCAGCACCCGGCTCGGTATGACGGTGGGCCGTATGCTCGGCGCGCTATTCCACCACGAGCCGCAGTTCCGCGGCCGCCGCGCAGTAACCTTCCACAATCAGCGGGACTACATATTCTTCAGGCACCACCGGTGAGTACACTTAGGCTGGAAACGCACAGACAGCGGTGGCGGCGCGGTGCGGAGGCGGTACCGGTTGTAATGTTCGAACTAATATGGAAGCGTCCGCACAGACCGCTTTTTTCCCGGCCGGTTTTCTGTGCGGACCCTTTCAATATTGTCATCACATGACATTGATGTACAGTTTGGCAGACATTTTGAACCACAATAAAAAAGAAAACGCGGAAGTACGTCATGCCAACATAACAACGCAATAGGAATATCGATATCGATATCCTATATATCGATATCGATAAATGATGACCAGTGACGTCCACATAAATAATGGACGAATCTATTCAGTTTTTGAACATAGGTACTTACTAGCCAAAAGAATAACACAATGAAATAATTTTATAAACACTTATTTACGCTAGCCAAAGTATTAAATCCATCAGCACTCGTTCTTGATTTGGTTTAACTTTGCGTACATCTACAAAGGACTTGTATGTATGTATCTTATGAGAACTGCTGCATCACCTGTTCCTTCTTCTATATCTTTTGGCTTTGTCAGACTTCCATCAAACACACTCATGGCATCTGCGGTACCACGTAACATAATAAGTATTTTGTACTTTCAAGTCGACCAATTTGACTTGCCTTCGAGACTTCCGATTGAATATTTTGACGAGATGACTTCCATGGCTGGACCGAATATCCTTTTAAATGTTATTCAGAGTAAACGCGTGTTTAAAACGATAGAACCATTATATTTGAATATAATATCGACCAGAACAATATTTTATTTTAATTTGACAATGTTTGTTTTCTTGACAACTGAAAATAATGACAGCCTAAACCAGAGAGTTTGAGTATTGAAGTAAAAACTCCTGAAATGACAATAAGTGACATTGACATGTGACTGAGAGAGCGAGATATCGGTATCCGCCATGTTTTTTTGTGTTTTTAATGCCTCAGACCATACAAAAGTCACTTTTTCTTCCTAGTTGCGCCAGCCTGGTGCCTCCTTTTATATGACAGTTGCTATTTTTTAAAAAGTTTATAACTCGACAAATAAAGGAATTTATATGTGACATTGCAGGCGGCCTGCAATGTATTTTACTTTTTAATTTGGATCTGACCTTAAACTATACACTTTACCTTCCAATATGTAGCGACTAAAGTCCAGTTTGCGGGCCATTTTTGAGAAAAGTAATAGTATTGTACTTGAGAGAAGAAATATATTTCCAGGTACGAGTTCACAAAGGACGGAAGACGCGCCCGCCTCTGCGAGCTCGGGCCGCGTTTCACCCTGCGACTGATATCCCTGCAGCAAGGCACCTTCGACTCCAAGCGAGGGGACTACGAGTGGACCATCGCGGGCCGCCGCCATCTCTTGGAGACCTCCAGGAGACGGTTCTTCCTCTAGAAGTCTCTTCGGTACAGTCCACTGTGGCACCCCTGCATATTAGACTACAAGTGTGAAGTGACCACAGTAAGGACTACGGAATATTATGGTTGCCACCACTTGGAGATCTCCAGGAGACGGTTCTTCCTCTAGAAGTCTCCTCGGTACAGTCCACTGTGGCACCCCTGCATATTAGACTACAAGTGTGAAGTGACCACAGTAAGGACTACGGAATATTATGGTTGCCACCACTTGGAGATCTCCAGGAGACGGTTCTTCCTCTAGAAGTCTCCTCGGTACAGTCCACTGTGGCACCCCTGCATATTAGACTACAAGTGTGAAGTGACCACAGTAAGGACTACGGAATATTATGGTTGCCACCACTTGGAGATCTCCAGGAGGCGGTTCTTCCTCTAGAAGTCTCCTCGGTACAGTCCACTGTGGCACCCCTGCATATTAGACTACAAGTGTGAAGTGACCACAGTAAGGACTACGGAATATTATGGTTGCCACCACTTGGAGATCTCCAGGAGGCGGTTCTTCCTCTAGAAGTCTCCTCGGTACAGTCCACTGTGGCACCCCTGCATATTAGACTACAAGTGTGAAGTGACCACAGTAAGGACTACGGAATATTATGGTTGCCACCACTTGGAGATCTCCAGGAGGCGGTTCTTCCTCTAGAAGTCTCCTCGGTACAGTCCACTGTGGCACCCCTGCATATTAGACTACAAGTGTGAAGTGACCACAGTAAGGACTACGGAATATTATGGTTGCCACCACTTGGAGATCTCCAGGAGGCGGTTCTTCCTCTAGAAGTCTCCTCGGTACAGTCCACTGTGGCACCCCTGCATATTAGACTACAAGTGTGAAGTGACCACAAGTCTAAGGACTACGAAATAATAATATTATGGTTGCCACCACTTGGAGATCTCCAGGAGGCGGTTCTTCCTCTAAACTCTAGAGGCGGCTCTAGAATCTACTAGACTGGAGTCTATTGGTGGAGTAGACTCAGCAGTCGGCAACCTTTTTGTCAATAAGGAGGCTCGTAGTGGCTTGCGGGTCGCATGTTGCCAACCGCTGCTCTAGAGGAAGAACCGCCTTTCTTATGTAGGATTTACATCAAAAGGTCAGAATGAGGGCTACCGTTTTTGCGCTCACCAGTTGGCGCCACCGTGCTGTCAGTCCAGCTGTCAAAGTTTGTTATTGGTTATTATGGGCGTAAAAACTAAATACACGTTGAAATCGTATTTTACACAATAAAACCGCACTGTAAATATTTTTATCGAACATTCCGTATTGTAGCCCACTCCCGTTTTGTACGGAAAAAAGTATGACATAAGTTTACTGACGATAAAATTATCGCAAAGCACTGAAATTCGTTGACCTCTTACTCATATTTGCCATTATCAATCTCAGATATTGCAAAATAGTCATCATATTAATCTAATTAGAAATAAACCCGCGTAGCCCACCCACAAAGTATGAAATTTGACATTTCGGAGGACTGACGTCACACTAGCGCCTCTAGCGGCGAATCCATACGCGGTAGCCCTCATTGGCGCGCGCCTTACTAGAGTTAGGGGAATTTGAACCTTCTGTACTGTTAGTTAAATAGCAGCAGCAGTGGTCGCGGGCATGCGGCGCCATATTTAACGTTGATCGGCCTGAGGGCCTACCGCGAATCGTTTACGAAGTTTTCTCTTAATCGTAGACCTCTCTCTCTCGCACTTACCAGTCTGTACGTCAGTGCGACAGAGAGGGAAAACTTCGTTTGTGGTTCCTGGTAGCCCCCCCCCCCCCCCTGTAATCGTAAGTTTGTGCAACCCGACTTAGTGTTAGTTCTATTATAAGCTCAAATGGTTCTTTATAAAACCCGATCTAACTGTAGTATCGACCAAACATGAATAGAATTTATTTGTACAAAGAAAAAAAAAGTAATATTTAAAAGTGTTTAATTCACAAATCGGTTACATGAATTAACACGTTCACAGTCCAGTGCTCCAAACATGGGTCACGACGAACTATCTCGACGAGTCCGTGCCCCGTACATGGGTCTCTATAGCTGACCAGCCCCTCTAGCACAACATGCATTCCGTCTCTACTCGCGCGCGAGATAAGCTACCTGTCACTTTTTGTCAGCATTAACAAAAAGTAAATAGCGGCGGCGCGCGCCGGAGCAGAGAGTCCGCTCAGTACAAAGTGCCATTTTCGCCGCACGCACACAGACGTTACATTTACAAGCATTCTCGGTTGATTTCGGACAAGCTTAGTCGCGACTGTCACTGTCGCGTCGCGAGTGCTAGTTGTGCGCGCGTTGATCACTTGACGTCCCCGCCGCTACGTAGGTACTTTGTGTCACGTACGTCAAAATGAATAACCGATATTATTACAGTTGGAATGTATTTTATTGTTTAAATACAACAAAAAACTGTGCCTACACCTACACTTTCTTCAAATTTCCAAACGATATTGAAAGGTAAATAAAACTGTTTTCTCATGTTGGTAGGTACAATACCTAGGTACAATAGGTAGGTAATTTTTTGAAACTAGCCGCTTGGATAACGACGATCAACCATTACACATTCATCTTATCGTTCGCTGGTAAAACGCCAGTATTTAAGTACTATGGTTTAGTTAAGTAGGTACCTAATTAATTAGGTATATTCTTTGTTGGCGCTCTCGACAGCCGCCGGTCACAAGTCACAACTCGCAGCGGGTCACGCATCAATTTATTAGGGTTCCGTACCCGAAGGGTCAAAACGGAACCCTATTGGTGTCGCCCAGACGTCCGTCCGTCCGTCCGTCGTCTGTCACAAAATTTGTTCCGAAGAATTTTTAGACTTCTCATTGACCTATGAACTTTAAATTTGGTAACAATGTTCAATATTACGTATATTTTAACAACATAAACTAATATATTGATAAATCATATTTTTGAGGTTGATTCCGAACCCTAAATGTGCGAAGTCCAACTCGCACTTGGCCGGTTTTTTACCAAGATACGCTGGTTCATATTTAAATGTCATGTTGAAGAATTTTTAATATACCTGCTCCTTTTTAAAATTCAGAATCAATACAGAAGCAACCCTGTGAGTCGGGCAAGTTTAGGTATGTATTTTCAAGAACGGCGGGAACGGACCTTCTGTATATTTTTTATTTTGTGGCATTAATCAGACAGTGACAGGTAGCCTATCTCGCGCGCGAGTAGAGACAAGATGCGTGTTATGCTAGCCCCCCTGGTACGCACTCAAATCACAATAAAGCACTATAACTGCATTTGATAAAAGGCTTAAAAAGACAATTCTGATTTATCAATTCATATAATTAATTTATTTATTTATCAAAGTACATAACCACAGTAACAAATTTATGTTGCTCGCCAAACTGCGATAACAGTTTGTTGGCAAATAGCAATAGCAATATGAAATAGCATTGTATAATATATTGTAATAATCCGAGTGTGTACCTCTGTACCTGATCGTTTCATAGTGACCCAAACGTGGAGCACGGACGTGTGATGGAAGTAATTTGCTTGGACGTCCAAGAAAATTGAAACATTTTGTATGGGGACTGTGAACGTGTTAACTCAAGTGTTAGGCCAATAAAATAATTTGTTTTTAAATTGTTTAACAGCCTAGCGGTCCTAAGATGAACCCATACAATGCACATGTTGCATTTCTTATTTGACGACCGCTTTAGCTTAGTTGGTAGTGACCCTGCCTACGAAGCTGGAGGTCCCGGGTTCGAATCCCGGCCGGGGCATTTATTTGTGTGAATAGCACGAATATTTGTTCTTGGGTCTTGGATGTTTTCTAAGTATTTAAGTATTTATTTATCTATATAAGTATGTATATCGTCGCTTAGTACCCATAGTACAAGCTTTGCTTAGTTTGGGACTAGGTTGATTTGTGTAAGATTGTCCACAAATATTTATTTATATTTATATTTATTCATGTTTGGTCGAATCCGCTTTACAGGCTTGTTGTACCTTGTGTATTTAATGTTATTTAAAATATAATTTCTTACAAATGGAGTTTAATTGTTTATTTACAGTTTCATGTAAACCTAAAGACGTGTATAGTGCTATTAGTGATCGGATAGTAGTACATGGGTCATAAAGAGATTTAGGTTCGCGTCTTTCCTGTGGACACATTAAAAGTTAGGGCTTCAAAGCTTAATTTTAGATTGGACTAGTAACCCGCATCAACAGCGTCTCCGTTTCTATTAATCCACGTGATAAAAGCGTAACTTACATGCACATAAGCCGTTAACTATTGACCACAGAAGGGACGACTTTTGTTTTTTCAAGTCTTTATGACCCACATACTCCTAGATCTCAAAACTATTACTATTTCAAAATGCCTCAATTTTTTTTTTTTTTATTTTTTATTTTTTTTTTCAACTGCGTTCACCACTTGGGTCTACATAATGCGTTTCATCCACGACGACGCGGCCCTCCACAGGGCAACTTCATACTAATCAACAGTCTATATTCATCCTTACGTGTCATAGATTTTAGATTCATGTAAACTGTTTTTCACCTTTTACTCTAGGATTACCCAATCATCATCACATACAATGTTTTGGTATACTTAAGGGGTGGTATGCCCAACGCAAATGTCCCGCTCTAACACGCGTGAGTTTACAATTAACCATCCCGCTCTCTACGCAAGCTCTGCGCGTAGTTTTGTAAATATATTTAGCTAGTCATTAAGCCAATCATTTTATCAAAGCAAATCTAGCGAATTTGTCTATAACTATTTAGGATCTTTAATTGAGTGCAAAAATTTAATGTCAAATGTCAGTAATATAGCCGTAGTATTGAAAATACATTCCAAAACGGGGTAACTTCGCGATTTTTTTCTATCGAGTGAAATTCATCAGGTCATGTAACGCGAAGCGAATTTGACTAGACAAGATCCTTATATAACACATATATTTTTATTAGATTTTAAGACACTATATTCTATGTCTCAGATGGTTTTAAAAAACTCAAAAGTGGTAATACCCGGCCTTAAAGAAGTTCACAAAGTATTGTAAGCCTAGAGAAGAAAGAATTTGTTAACATGAACCAATAGGCTTTATGCGCAGTTGTACGGCAATCCGTACAGCCCAATGGACATCGAAATATAGCTGTGGAGGGGCGTGCCTGCGTGGATGACACGCACTAAATATATTCTTCTCTCCCGTGCTTTGGAAGGCACGTTAAGCCGTTGATCCCGGCTCCTGTCTATGGCAGCAGTCGTTAAGCCAAGTTGGAGGCCTTCGGGCGGCTTGAAAACTTCTAATAGTCAAGTTGCCCACTCACTTGACAAAGGGGGGTCGAAATTGCACCACGTCCGTAGGGAAAGTACCCACCGCTACCCTACATGTGACCCCTCGGTGGTTCTAAAAGTGCAACAAAAACTGGCAACCGTACTGTCTTCTCGAAGATGTCACGGTTCGAAATAAATGCCATACGATAAATAATAGTACATTACTTAACAAGGGCGGTAAAACAAAGAATGTCTCAGATCGCAGGTATTTGACGCCCGAGCCGAAGGCAAGGGCGATAAATATGCGATCTGAGGCTTTCTTTATTACCGCCCGTGTTAAGTACAAAATTTTATGTCACCCCCTGGCCAGGAAGTGGGATTTCCCGCGCGCGGAGCGTGCGGTAATTGCCGCTTTATGGCCAGGTGTGACATAAAATATATTCTTGGGTTATTATTTTTCTTACTTATGTAATACGGTTATTACTGGATCTAATAAAAGCCAAGTATGGTGTAGGTATTTCAAAACGCATTTATTTTAAAACAATACATACTATAAAAAATCGAAACGCACAGCATAGTTTCCCACTTAAAAAAGCAGATATTACGACCCATATTAAAGAAAATTATTACGGCGCGGCCACAGCACTGCGTTGTGACGTCGCACCACAAAAATGACGTACTAGATTGTACGTGGAATTTCTACGCATGGGACGCGATGCGACGTAGCAACGCAGTTTTGTGGCCGCGCCCTTACAGTCCTGCTTTAGAGTCTATTTAGGTTTCAGCCTTCCCAGGGCACATGTAATCATAGAACAGCTGATGGTTCGGCACTTTCGCCTCTCGCAGCGAGCACTCGGAACAGAAAGACAGCAGGTAGGATATGGAGCCCGCCTACAACAGAATACAAAACTTATAAAAGTGCCTACGTTTCAGAGACCTGATGATGATAGTCTTGACCGATTTCGGCCACAGTCACATCAGCGACTGTATATCCTGGCTTGGCATATTTAACAGGGATTTTTGGTGGGTTGTTCCGCCCTCAAGTGCGCTCTTGTGTGGCTCACGTACCTAATCTTGTTAGAGCAGGTACGAGCCTACGAGCATAATAAGTCTCTACTGTACTTTCGAAAGGGGTAGGCAGCGTGGTTTTTTTTCCGTGTCACATCTAGCAATTGTAGGCAGGCTCTAACGCGCTCGTGTGCGCTGCACATGGTCTAAGAAAACAAGGCCTGACTTCTGACAATCCAGGTCGTGGCACAAGTGACGTCACTGTCGAAGACACACTAACATTGAGCGCACTTAAGGTACAGCCGCCACTGTGTGAGAGCATCCGTGATTTTAATTTTTTCGTTCGTACAAAACTCTAAGGCCAAATTCTGTCAAACGAACGCAAGCAAAAGTAGACTTATTTATTTATTTACAAAATACATTTATCAGCATAACAGCATACGCCAAAGCGCTGGTAAACTTAAAACTATTTAAGTACATAAATATAGAAACTATATACAAAGCAAAAAGAGACTAATAGGTAACATTTAAAACTGACGTTCACAGAATTTCTTAAATAAAGGGAGAAGTTTGCGAGGGTGCGAGTCGTCAGCAGGTGGAACGGAGGAGTGGAGGAAGAAAATGCAGGAGAGGGCAGGAGGTATTTATTATATATAAATTAAGGCACCTGGAACAACCAGATACTGCGTTTAGCCTATTATTCTAATTGGTAACTGAAGAATATACAATTAGATTTAAAAATATAGGAACTTACAATATTGTGCCTTGGAAAACTGTATGATTAAACTGCACTGAAGAACACAATTAACTGGTAAACTACAACGTGCACTGCTAAGAATTCACACACAGTTATGAATAAAATGAAAATATTAATATTTAGTTTGATATCGATCAGCAGACGTGTTTATCGATCACCCAGTACGATCGAACTGCCCTGAACTCAACTGCCAGAAATGGCTGCGCAGTGTCACGTAGAATTGGAAATCGAAGTTCAAATTCAAAATTTAAAATTTAGAATAGGTACTTAAAGTGGCCAGAAAGTTTATGTGTAACGTTCCGTTTCACGCACCGTTACACTACCGGGGTTGCCCTGGCAGGGGAAATCCTGGGGCTTAAGGCCACATGGATTTCTCCGTATTATTAAAAAAAATAATTAAAGTGGGGTATGGGTTGTGATGAAAAGGAATTTAGAAGGTGAGGATGTTATTTACAATGTTTATATTACAAGAGGCGCGATTTAGACACACTAACCATCCACTAATTCCATTCATCCATCATTCTTGCAGTATTTTGGTTAATCTATATTCAACCAAAATGCCTTTTAATAGAGTATTCCTGTGTATGAGGACATACTCGTTAAATCGCCCTCCAATGGTATAAGGCTTTTGAGTCAGTTACCATCCGCTGAATAAGTATGAAATATGAATAAATATTTACAAGTATATAAACAAGTAATGAATATATAAGTTGAATAATATTCATCACAATTTGTAGGAAATACTACAAATTATAAGGTATAATCCATTTTAGGATAAACATACTTTAGCAGTATGTATGTAAGTATTGTAAGTGCATAACTACACATACATGTAGTATTGAAAAGAAAATACGTAGGTATGTATCTAGTTTCATTGTAGAAACTCGTTAGGTAATTAATAATTATAAATATTATAATATTCACTTCAGCATCTTACGCTGAAGAAGCGTTCGAAAATGTGAATGTTATAAAAATAAACAATTGCAATTGACTTAATGGATCCGAATAGATGATGAGGTGATATAATATTATTAAATTAATTAAGTGTACATAATATATACAATAACATTAATTAACGAATTCGGAGAAAAGTAACTCGTAAGTAGTAAGTAGATTTGTGAATAAATATATGTGTCTAATAAATTGCTAAATAAATAAAAGACGAGTTTATTTTTGAATTTTGGGGAGGGGTTTAAGGTCTCTAATATGCCATCGACCTAATATCTTGCCGTTCATGTCTTGTAGGACATAAACGAGTGGTGATATCTTTTTGGTAATTAAGCATTTAACAAACTTGGGTGCAAGTTTCACTGAATAATGCTTAGGGGCATTACTAATGGTGTAGTTACGTTTCCAGACAATGTCACCTTCATTAAATTCATAATGTTGGTGGTGTTTATTATATGAAGATGAATTGACTTGGTGTGCTCTCCAAAGACGGGCTTGAACTTCAGAGAAAACAGGCTGAAGAAGACCAATATTATCAGCGTATTCGTCTCTGGGCGCGAATATAATGTCATCTGTGAGGTCAGAATTATTGTATACCGATCCACATGTGACCAATTCGTGTCCAAATACAAGGAATGCTGGAGTGTATTTGGTAGTTTCATTTACTGATGTATTAATAGCGAATTGTATTTTATGTAAATTGACGTCCCAATTCCTGTGGTCATCTTCTACGAATGATGATATAGCTACAGTAATTAATTTGTTGTATCTTTCCACAGGATTTGGCTGAGCGCATTTAATTGGGCAATAATGTATTTTGGGTATTTGGTATGAATGGAAGAGATCACTTATTTCTTGGCTAATAAATTGAGGTCCGTTGTCAAGAATGATTGTTTGTGGGATACCGTACACTAAAAAGACAAGATTTTCAAGAATGTGAACAATAACAGATGACGTGGCGCGTTTTATTGCAAAGAGTAGGCAATATTTTGTAAAACAACATGTTACAACGAAAATGAATTTATTATGTTTAAGTGTTGTTGGTAATGCTCCGATTAGGTCGATTGAAATGCATTGAAATGGTTGGGAGCATTGCTTAGGCTTACCCATAAGACCAAGTTTAAGTTGAGTTTGGTGCTTGTAAGCTAAGCAAGTCTCACATTTAGCAATGAAATTTGAAATATCTTTGTACATACCTGGCCAAAAATATTTCAATTTTATTCTATGGTATGTTTTATATGTTCCAAAATGAGCGCAAGTAGGGGTGGAATGGTTTTCAGTGATGATGGGAATCCGGTATTCTAAAGGTATAACTTCTTTCCAATTGTATTCTGATTGAAGTAATGAGGTTGTTTTAGAGTATCTATATAATTTATTATTATGTATAATATAATCGGGAGTTGTATTTGGGTTTAAGCTACATTTTGAATAAATGTTATTATACCAATCGTCGTTTGTTTGAGAACTATTATAATTAATGACATTTATTGGTAGGGATCGTGATAATGCGTCAGGAATTATGTTTTCTTTACCGCGTTTGTGTTTTATTTCAAAATTAAATGTTGAAAGACGTATACTCCAGCGGGCTAGACGTCCACTAGGGTTGTCAAGATGGAGAAACCATTGTAAAGCAGAGTGGTCGGTATAAATGGTGAACTACAACGTGCACTGCTAAGAATTCACACACAGTTATGAATAAAATGAAAATATTAATATTTAGTTTGATATCGATCAGCAGACGTGTTTATCGATCACCCAGTACGATCGAACTGCCCTGAACTCAACTGCCAGAAATGGCTGCGCAGTGTCACGTAGAATTGGAAATCGAAGTTCAAATTCAAAATTTAAAATTTAGAATAGGTACTTAAAGTGGCCAGAAAGTTTATGTGTAACGTTCCGTTTCACGCACCGTTACAAAGTTTGCACCACTTATAGGCAAATAAATCACAATCTGGTGTATGTGCAATAACTTTGTTAAGCAGCGCTTGCGCGCTGACAATTGTCTCGTGGTCGTGCGCCGCCGTGCGAGCCGCCTCCTCCGCCAGGAGACGGTGGCTGCGACCGCGGAGGTATTTATCGGGAACATACATAGAGCACATTCTAGAAACTAAGTCAAGGCAATCGGATTCCCCTCTCATAAGCCGACAAGCAGTGGTCAAAAGTTCGATGTTGCGCCGGACCTCCAGGGAGTTGAAACCTAACATTCCAAGTAGGTATTTAGTAGGGTAAAGAAAGGGAAAGAAACCGTAGGTTTTCTTGTAGCTGACTGTAAGGTAGATTCTTGCTTGCGTTGATTTGACAGCATTTGGCCTTATATCTTATCTATATCTTATCTTATCTTATCTTATAGTTCTGAACGTACCTTACGTCCGCGTACCATCGATTAACTGGTGCCGTAGCTTGTATTACCCACACTACTAACCTATGTACCATATTGCCATACCATGCTCAATTGCTCAGTACATTAGTGTATCATGCACACACTGGAACATAGGTAATTCCGGATCCACACAATGGATCAAAGTATACGCACGTTAAGTTTTGTTGATGTCATTACCAAACTCAAGTGGAGTTGGGCAGGACACATTGCTAGGCAGAGTAATGGCAGGTGGACCAAAAAAGTGTCAGACTGGTGGCCAATTCATGGCAAAAGGAGCGTCGGCCGTCCACCGGCTAGATGGGTCGATGATATTAGGAAGATCGCGGGTCACTCTTGTATAAGACTGGCTCAAGTGCGGGACGAATGGCGTACTCGAAGAGAGGCCTATGCTCAGCAGTGGGCGATTACAGGCTGAAAATGATGATGAAAGTTTTGTGGGTCCTGCGCCATCTTGCCCCATTATGTGGATCAGGCATATGACAGTGCGAATATTTTTTATGCCATCGCGCTCTTGGCGCATTCAGCCACAGTTAGAGTTTCCGTACCTTGGAGCCCGGGCCGGACTTGCGCGAGCCGCCGAGCGACTGGTGCGCGGGAAGCTCTTCCGAGCAGCGCTCGTTCACCGTCACCATAGTCGCGTAGTCCCGGAGCGCAGAGACTGCCTCCCGCGCCCAATCCGAGTTCTGAAAACCCTCGTGTTATACATTATATGAGTGAAAGGGGTAGCGGACCGGAAGGCGCAGCGTGGGTAGACCCCCCACAAGGTGGACTGATGAAGGTCGCGGGAGTCCGCTGGATGCGGGTGGCGCAAGACCGGTCATTGTGGCACTCTTTGGGGGAGGCCTATGTCCAGCAGTGGACGTCTTTCGGCTGATATGATGATGATGATGAGTGAAAGGGGTAGGTAGACCCTCTGACTTCCAAGCCTGACTCTGTGCTCCCGGATGGATAACGGTAGTACTAGTACAATACATAAGGGTCTTCAAGTCACGAGTGCACACCCCTAACTAGCAGGCAATGTCAGTACTTTTATCTCGTTGAAAGGCTTATCACACTACTGCTTACTGCTCACGCTACTAGACAACGTGCACTCATAGCTCCTACGCTGACGTACACAAAGGTGTACGTCAGCGTAGGAGCGTCAGTATAGGTGTGTTGACTTTTCAAAGCCTAATCACACTACCCTATCGGTAGGGCCCTAACTGGGGGAGGAGGGGGAGGGGAGTAGTTTAACTCCCTTCCCCTACTATCTCGCTCTAATGAGTGAGATGCTTTAACTCCCCTCCCCCAGTTAGGGCCCTCCCGATAGGGTAGTGAGATTAGGCTTTGAAAAGTCAACACACCTATACTGACGCTCCTACGCTGACGTAGACAAAGGTGTACGTCAGCGTAGGAGCTATGAGTTCACGTTGTCTACGTGTTCGTATGTGTCACTACTACAACCATGGCCAACCCGCGCACGAGATAAAAGTGCTATAGATGATTGAGTAGGTATTCTAACAACCTTAGCAAAAATGGCGCCCGAGACAGCATAAGGCGCCTTAGACACAGCGCTCGCGAGCCCATCAATATTCTGGAACGCGTGTACAGCCAGCAGCGGCCCTCGGACCGCGTGCGTCAGCAGCGGGTGATCATCTAAAGCCACCTGGTTGACAATAGAACATTACTTTAAGCCCGTGCCAGAGGGTCGAAAACAAGCACAAAAACCGGGCGACCTTGGTCCGTACGGACCCCGTGTACTACAAAACCTTTGAAATCCGGTCTTTGCGGACCAAGGTCACTGCGTCCTAGGGACCTGGCGGCAACCGTCTGGATCGAGTTTTACGAAGGGCGGTGAAACAAATGCCACAGATCGTAGGCATTTGACCCGAGCCGAAGGCAAGGGCGATAATTTCGCGTTCACAGGCTTTCTTTGTTACGCTCGTGGTAAGAACAAAATTTGATGAGGAAGTGGGATAACGGCCACTTTACGGCCAGTCGTGACATAAAATAATTAAATACTCAATCGGCTGCTCGCCCGCGTGGTCGGGTCGGACGTTTCCGCTGATTTTTTCCTCCAGCAGCGCATTCTTATAGCTTGAGCCCGCCCTATTTTAAGCTTCAGTCACTCTGTCAGGTTGCTCGAAATAAATGGGTGGTCAGCTATTCTATTAAGTCGACGAGTTGGAAAGGGAGATAAGTTGGGAAATATGTAGGTAAAATTGGGTAGGTATATGGTATAGAACAGTCAACTGCAAATAACTATACAGGCAATGGCGGATCCTGGCTTGACTTGGCTTGGTCCCGTTTGTGGGGGAGGGGCAAGAGGGGAGACGTCAACGCGCCGGAAGGTATTAGCGATGACACACAGGCTGCGCGACGCGAGCGGAACGGTTTTAATTTTATACATTTTGGCGCGCAGCGCAGTGTCCCGGGGAAAATCCAGAAGAAACCTCCGACACGACCACGCAGGCGGTTTAAACAGTGGAATACAAGAGTTTGCGCTCCAGTGAAATTAGTTGAGCGGTTTCAACCGGATCTGAGGTGTCAGTCAGTGGAAACGAGCTACTGGGAGTTTTGTCGCTGGCTCACTAAACCTAGCCTAGCTGAGTAGAGTCCAGCAAGAAACTCGGCTAGACCCGACCTGGGTTGGACTGTCTCTACCCGGTATGGGGCGGTGCCGGGACGAATACGCGGACTATATGGGATCGTCCTAATACAAACGCGACTACGCGATGATCGCGCGACTTTTACTTAGGATATTTACTAGTAAAAGTCGCGAATTCGCGCAATAATCACGTAGTCGCGTTTGTATTAAAGGCTTATCACACTACCCTATCGGTAGGGCCCTAACTGGGGGAGGGGAGTTAAAGCATCTCACTCATTAGAGCGAGATAGTTTAACTCCCCTCCCTGAGCTAGGGCCCTACCGATAGGGTAGTGTGATAAGGCTTTTAGGACGATCCCTTTAGGACACACCTATTCGAGTTCAATATATTTGCGAATTCCACTCGCACGATTGCGCGATCATCGCGAAGTCGCGTTGTTAGGATGATCCCTTAGTCGCGATCGCGCGGTGGACGTCCCCGCCGGCGCTAGGAATACCTGATAAATGGTAGGCTCGACGTAATACCCCACGGAGTTCACAGCTCGCCCTCCGGTCACCATCTTCGCGTTATCGTCGTCCAGGAATGCTGAGAGGTAGTGCGAGACCTGGCGGCGATGTCATATATATCTACACATAGGCCCCACACGACCTGCCTATAGGACTAGTATTCTTTGATCTGTGCAATAGGGCATTATGTCCTACGGGCGAATACTTAAGTATATGCGAAATAAAAAGTTTCTAATCTTATTTTAAGTACCTACAAGCTTTTCTTGCATACTGTGCAGTGACTTAGGCAGTTTCATAATCATAATCATTTATTTGCATAATCATTCACGTGATTAATGTGGATACGATAGACAAAAGCATCAATTTGTAGGCTCCCAAATACTTGGTCCTTAATAAACTTTCAACACCTTTTGCACCCCAACAGAGGGTGAATTTTGAAAAACGCTGAAATTTGTTTTCATATCATTTAATAATCCATATATGTCTATAAACGTAGTTTCAAGTTCCACTTTTAAAAATTGCACCTGGGGTTGAAAGTTTTTATAAACTTTCAACCCCGTTTTCACCCCTTCAAAGGGCAAAGTTTGATAAGCGCTTAAAACAGTTCTCTTCCATTATAATGCTTAGTCTACTAGATAATTTTCAAGTGTCTATCTTTAAAAAAATGTTCTGTTTTTCATACGTACCTAAACTTTTCACCCCTATAAAATTTAAGATGGCCGACAACGGAGTTCGTTAATGGTTCCTATCAAAACCATAAATCTATGTACCTAACTAGACTGGAAAAAAATTGGTGCTTTTGTCCAGCGTGTCCACATTTACGACAATTTGTTCCAGCAATCTGAGTCATCAACTACTCGTTGAGACGGTTCCAATGAGCCTTATGAAATGAGCTCGAACAAGACGGACCGAATCTTGTTTAGTTTGGCTAGTGTTGTAATGGCCACCTTCTATATCCATCATCAGATCACTCGGTGATGCCATAACATAATTTTGTATTACCACCGAGCTTTACGTAAGTATGCCAAGTAGCAGCTCATTCGATGAGGATACCTCTAACTACTTTCAAGTTCAGTTGCAAGTTTTAACCGGACATACTCCTTCCGGACTCAATTATCACCATATCAAATCCCTGGCGGTAAAGCCGGTATTATACTGTCCTGAATCAGGCGTCTTAACTAGTGGAGTTGAAGCATCTCGCTCTAACGTATAGGTCCGAACCCTTCTAAGTGTCCTGAATTCAGGACAGTGTAATACCCGCTTTAGTAATCAATAAAGACAGAATTTTCGCATTACCAGGCAAGAACTCGAACAACCGTGGTCAGGTTACCGGATCTGTACAAGAGAAACATGGCCGTGTCTAACTCAGGTGGAAGCAAGTCTGTCGGGAGCTCGTGACGTTTCCAACAGAATCATAGCAACTTGACCTTCGGTTGGCGGAATGCTTGCATGGGACTGAATATGGACCGCCGTTAAGACGCACCCTTTTGTAAGCCTCCTGCGAAACCAGAGCAGACGTGAAACATCGATAGTCCAAAGGGTTAGTGACGTAAATCTTCTGAACATGGCACACCAGATTCTCAAGGAATTGGGTCAGTATAGGCTGGTCCACGTACACTCTTGAACATGAAGTCGTCTTCTGGCCCGCCATTTCGAAGGCCGCGCGAATGGTGTTGGATAAAGCGCATTGTAAGTCCGCTGACGAATGGACAATGTGGAAGTTCTTGCCCGACCCGGTGCCAGCTATTCGGGGGAACCTGGGGATTAGGTTGGATTTTTACGTTAGCAGCCCGCTTAGGTACCTACTTATGTGGCACATAAAATTATGTTATCGTCGGAATACATAAGGACCGGTAACTATTTATTTTATGTATATCGACCCGATACACGAGAGCTGAACCGACATTCAGCAGTAGGTACCCTACCTCCGTCCTGTCCTGTGTGAGAATACTGACTTCGATGCCGCCAAAAATATGCCTTATAAGTGGTAACAGTACAAGCCTACAGAAAATCACCGACCGATACATCAACAGTAGTTTTCACTATCGTATAACTGGCGGTGGAATCGAACAACTATTTAGTGGACTACCGGGAAAACTACAAAACTTTACTTTCAATGACTTTTGTATTATCTATATTGGTGAAAACGACTTTACTGTAACATCCAATCACACTAATTTAATTGCGTACATAAGAAATGAACTACAAAAAATTCAGCATACTAATGTAATAATATGTTTACCTACATTTAAACTTAATTATAAGGCAGACATGTTCAACAAAAGGGTGGAATATTTTAACCAACTATTGTACTTAGACAATACACTACATGAATATGCCTATATTCTGGATTCTAACAAAAATCTATCTTACACGAACTACATGTTTTTGCGAAGCTCGGGGAAGATTAATAACAGAGGGCTTAACGTAATATTTAAAGATGTTTTTGATCTCATAACCATAATAAATTGTTCACATGGCGAGATTACATACGACACGGATCTTAATCCTACCTTCGACAGCCCTTCAATGGAAAGTCAGCTACCCCAAGGTTCGTCCCCTCAGCATTCCTTTCGTTGCAAACTATTCATTTAATATCATGCATCAAAATATTGCTGGTGCCCTTGGAAAACTAGATTACATTGAGCTATCACTAGAAAATTTAGCTAATAGTAATAATCCCATTAGTGCCATATGTTTATCTGAACATTTTATACAAATTAAAAATGAATTTAATATGGTACTCAATGGCTTTAAAATGGCAGCATTATATTGTCGTAAAAAGACAAACAGAGGCGGGACATGTATTTTACTACGGGATGACATTGATTTCAACCCTCTACTATGGATTAAAGACATATGTGCTGAGAAAGTCTTTGAGTGCTGCGGTGTTAATATACCGTCACATAACATTACCATTATATGCCTCTATCGAATACCAGGAGCAGACCTAAATATATTTTTTGAAAAACTCCACAAGTTATTACATACTCTTACGAAATCGCAAAAACATTCTAGGCGCATAATTATCTGCGGGGACTACAATATAGATCGTCTAACCAATAATAGTATTAATGTTGAATTTGAACGGATATTACAAAACTACAATTTCAATTTACAAATTAACGAACCCACACGCATTACAACCACCTCTAAAACATGCATTGACAACATCGCTACTAACTTCAAAGCTAAAATTAAATGTAAAGTACACAATTTGAACCTCTCAGACCACACTGCCCAAACCATATCAGTCCCCGTCAAATGTCCTAAATCTGTGAAATATTGGTACGAATGGAAAAGAGACTTCACAAATGAACATCGTAAAAAGTTTCAGGAAGCTATAAAAAGTCTCTCATTCTCCGATATTCTTTCAAGTACTAACACAAAGGGCGCCTTCAATGATTTTCATGACCTAGTCACTTTATTTTTTAAACTATGTTTTCCTTTGAAAAAAGTAAAAATCAAAGCAATGTGTAACCCAATGTGGATTACGGCAGGTTTAAAGAAAGCTATGAAGACGAAACGAAAGCTATATTACAAGTACATTCATTCATCTGATGTCATTCTTAAGGCAAATTATAAAAAATACTCAGCATTACTAAAAAAATGTGTTCAAAAGTCTCATAAATTACAAAATCACAACCATGTCTATAAGGCAGATAATGTGGCGAAAGCAACGTGGTCAATTATAAACAGTTACACGGGGAGACATTGTCAGCCGAGACATTTCACTGATAGTATGAATTTTAATAGCCAAAAGATTACTGATGTTAAAACAATGGCAAATAAACTAAATCAACAATTCACTACAGTAACAGATAACATAAACCGTAATGCAAGTAAACCATACCAATATAAATTACATAACTTAAATTCAACGATATACTTGCATCCGACAAATCCTGCTGAAATCGCAAGAGTAATCATGACACTAAAAAATTCTAAAGCAACTGGCTACGATGAACTACCTACATCAATTATAAAAGATAACTCCTTAGTGTTTGCTAATGTAATCAGTCACTTGATAAACCTGTCTATGGCTGAAGGAGTCTTTCCTGAAAAACTAAAGTTCACTATTATTAAACCATTACTGAAAAAAGGAGACGTAACCGATCCCTCAAATTATAGACCCATAGCGCTTATTCCCATACTATCAAAAATTTTCGAAAAAATAATATATAAAAGAATGTCAGGTTTTATAGAAAAGCATAATATTTTAGCCCACGACCAATTTGGTTTTCGTAAAAGTAAATCCACAACATTAGCTATACTGGACCTTATGAAAAATATCTTGAAGTGTAGGAATAATAGAACACCGGTCGTTGGCATCTTTATGGACATGTCAAAGGCTTTTGACAGAGTAAATCATGAAATCCTACTCACAAAACTGTATAGATATGGTATTAGAGGAAATTGTTATGAATGGATTAGAACTTACTTAAGCGAACGTAAACAATGTACAGAGATAACTAAATATGACGAAACCACAGAAACGCTAATGAAATATCGATCTGATTACTTAGATGTTACTACAGGTGTCCCTCAAGGAAGTGTCCTTGGACCATTGCTTTTTCTCGTTTATATTAACGACTTACCATCTCTTACCAACCATAAAGTTACTCTTTTTGCGGATGACTGCTCTATAGTAATTCAAGGAAAAGACACGCTAGATTATGAACATGCCATCAGCCAAGTCTTTGAGGATGTAAACTTGTGGCTAGTAAATAACAACTTGAAAGTAAATTTACTCAAGACTAAATTTATGGAATTTTATGCACCGCAAGGAAAGTCAAAAAATGTAAAGCTAACTTATGATGGTTACACAATTGAACACGTGTCATCTATTCGTTTTTTGGGCGTTATTCTAGATTGCCACACAAACTGGAAAGACCATACTGAGATGTTAATAGACAAATTGAGCAGGTTTGTATTTGCTTTGAGACGGCTTTCTCAACTCTCATCTCAAAAAACTGCACTTTTGGCATTCAATGGGTACGTAATGTCAAATTTGCGGTATGGCTTAATACTCTGGGGTAACTGCAGCAACATTCAAAAAGTTTTTCTACTCCAAAAGAAATGTATTAGGGCTATATGTGGTGTACATCAATCAGAGTCCTGTCGACCTCTATTCCATAAATTAAAAGTGATGACATTACCCTCATTGTATATTTACGAAATAGGACTGTTTGTCAAAAACAATATAGAATTATTTAGGACTAAGGCGACAACCACAAAATATCATTCTCGAAATGGTACTGATTTATGCTATCCTGTATCTAAGACAGCTTTCTTTGGAAAAAGCATCTTATGTATGACGATAAAAATATTCAACAATTTACCTGTAGAAATAAGAAACTCTGACATGCCCGAATTTAAAAATAAATTACATAATTTTTGTCTAAATGAGTGTTATTACAGAATTGATGATTATTTGAAACGAATAAAATAACTATAACTTTGTATAATGACAATACTGTAGTAGCTTATAATGGAATTAAATTAATGTTTTGATAATGAATGAAATTTATATTTAATTAGTAATGTAATACCTACAATGCCTAATGTAATTTAATAACTCATAGATTATAAGTAAAAATTTGCATGCTTCTTTAAGTAAAATGTACGTACTTAAAATGACATGATTCCAACTGTACTCATCACTACATTTTTGCAAATAAATAATCTTATCTTATCTTATCTTATCTTATCTTCTGACAGAATTTGAAAATTATATTCAAGTTATACATATATTCCTCACCTGTTGTAGATGTGAATATTTTCCCCAATTTTTCTGTAAATCTGTTCTAAAGTCGGTGTGGTGCCTCCAAACGCTATTCCCGCCAGCTCCCTCCGCTTAGTAACAGCTTCTAGAAACGCTTCTTTCTCGCACGGCACGAAGTTTACAACTCCCGCGGGCAATCCAGCTTTGAGGAAACTCTCTAGCACTCTATGGCAGGCTAGTATTGAGTACTCGCTAGGTTTCCAAATAACGCTATTGCCCATTAAAGCTGGGGTCAAAGCGAGCTGTACTGCGTTCGACAAGGAGTCACTAGGAGTTATAGCCGCAAAGAACCCTTCTAGACCGTAGTAATGGTTGATGTTCTTTGCTTTAGGTTCTCCGTTGACTACACAGCGGCTCAGCGTGAGATCTCTAAGGAACTTGCAATTGAATCTTATGTAATCAATGAGCTGGCACACGTTTAGCTCCGCTTGGATCGCGTTCATGCCCTGCCCTATCATGGCTGCTGCTATGATGCGTTGACGATCAGGCCCAGCTATCAAGTTCGCTGCGGCCTCGAAGATCTTACATCTTTCATGGACGTTCGTCCATTCCCACGGGTGACGTGCCTGTATGGCTAGATCTATGGCATGCTGGACTTGCGCAGGCGTAGCGACGACGTACTTCGCAGCTCGACGTTGGTGGTCGAACGGCATTTGTTGGAACATGCATTTTCCTTCACCTGGATCAAGCAAACGGATACATGGACTGACGGTAGGGTAGGCTCGATGTGGCAGCCCACGTGTTCCAATTCTAATAAGAATTAACAGGTTAAGAACCAGAAAGTCCAGTAAGGATCATAGCTATCTGGGAACATGCAGCAACACAGCACAGATATTAGTAATAGATACAGATGAAGCGTAAGCTACCTACAAGCAGAGTACCTCCCTTGACTAATCATTGAGCCTTAAAAAAGAGATTAGTTTAATAAACGCTACTTAATCGTACGACAAGCATAAAGCTGACCTTCAGTCAAGCTGAGGTCCTGACCTGGCTCCTGAATCAAGGATATTGTAACACATCCGAAACGTCGGGTGGGTGAAAATAATTTATAATAAATCAAGAACAAAGAGATAATCGCGAGAAGAATTAGTGGTATATAAGTGTTGCAGCTGTTTATATCTATGTAACTGGTAATACCTACACTGCAGGCAGCGTACTGTTTAGGAAATAGGAAACTAGGTAACACTTATGTAAAGTATAAAATTTCAGATTACCCAGCAATTTAAAACCAATGCCCGTGCTTAATACAGGTGTGTTGCAACACAAATTCGTTAGCTCTTTGCTTAGTAGGGCCCGTGCCTTAGAACCTATGTAAGGCTCTACCACAGCTTCTGAGACCGGCTCTTTCACATGCACTTTACACTGCGGATCTATCGCAGTTATCTCTATAGTTGCGGACATTCTTCGGAGAATTCGTCTCCATAGTAAAACGTATGCCCTATGGCATTTCTTAAGCGTACAGTACATTGGGAACAATTTTGTTAAATTACGAGAAATTTTTAGAATCACGTGGAAAATTATCAAAAATGACGTTAGAAAGAAAACCATAGAAGATTTAGAGTAGCTCGTATATAGATGTGTTTTTTTTTTAAGTTGACAAAACCTTCTTGATTTACAATAAAATAACACTAGCACTACACTTCGCCGTATTTGTGAAAAAATTGCAAAAGAAAGGGAGGCGAATACCCAACGCGAACACGCATAGCGAAGTGTAATTATAAGTGCCTAAGAAATATAGCCATAAAAGCAGAACATATAAATGAAATGTAGGTACATGAATTGCTATGGTATTAAAAAGGACTTGTAATAATCGTAATTATCGATTAATTACGTATCACATCATCATCTAAAAATGGCGCGTAAACCGTCCCACATCCGTCCGCGCCCGCGTAAGAAAAGAAGTTACCAGTGTAAAAAATACTACTACTTTTTACTAGTTTACTAGAAAAAAGGTACGTCAACAATCGGGGTCAGCACGAGTTGAATCAGAATATACCTTGCGTGCTTATGTTAAAGTGTACTTTTACCAAATTTCAGAAGAAGGGAGAAAATAATCAATTATTTCGAACGGCAACACGCCCCGCCCTAATAAGAAAATTATTTTTGAGTGACTGAGACTTGTGACGTCGTGCGAGTTCGGACGGATAGAATAATAATTCCGCGCTCTTCTACAAAATGTGAATCAGTGAAGGTCGCGGAGCCCGTTGCCAATTACTTCGCTAGCTGCGTGCCACATATTGTTTACGGGTGTGATCTCGGCCGCATTTACGTAATCGGATCGATAGGGGGCTCGGCTCTCAGCTGTTAGCTATGTTGAAAGTGTGTTCTCGATCGGTTAAGAGCGCGCGGTCGCTGGAAAGATGTTTCGCGAGCATCGTGGAGCTGGCAAATCTGCCGGACTTCGGCGTTCAGAACGAGCCAGTGCTGGGGTACCGGGCAGGGAGCCGCGAGCGCGAGGCGCTCATCGCGGAGTTGAACTGCACGGCCGCTAGCACTGAGGACGTGCCCATCGTTATCGGCGACCAGGAAATCAGGGATGGCGAGCCCCGCTACCAGCCGATGCCGCACGACCACGGTAAAAAAGTCGCCCAGTTCTACTACGCTAGCGAGAAGACTATTCAAAAGGCGATCGAGGTGAGTGTAGAGGCGCAGGCGCGCTGGGACCGCACGCCGTACGAGGAGCGCGTCCGTATGTGGGAGCGCGCGGCGACCCTCATGGCCGGCGAGCACCGCCAGCGCCTAAACGCGGCCACCATGCTGGGCCAGTCCAAGTCCGCCGTGCAGGCCGAGATCGACGCCGCCTGTGAACTCATTGACTTCTTCCGGTTCAACGTTTTCTTCCTGAAAGAAAATGCCAAGTACCAGCCTATATCTGAGGATCCCAAAGTGACAAAGAACTCTATGAGATTCCGTGGCATTGATGGTTTTATTGCAGCTATCGCCCCCTTTAACTTTACTGCTATTGGTGGTAATTTGGCTTATACCCCGGCTCTGATGGGGAATGGTGTGGTTTGGAAGCCATCTGACACTGCTGTTCTTTCCAACTGGAGGATCTTCAACATCATGCGTGAAGCTGGCTTGCCCCCAGGTGTAGTCAACTTTGTGCCTGCTGATGGCCCTACCTATGGCAAAACAATTTGTGCTTCTCCGCATCTTGCCGGTGTCAACTTCACTGGGTCGGTGCCAACCTTCAACTGGATTTGGAGCGAAGTAGCCAAAAACTTACCTTCCTACCGTAACTATCCCAGGCTCATCGGAGAGTGTGGGGGCAAGAATTATCATTTCGTCCACCCAACTGCTGATGTCAAATCTGTTGCTACCTCTACCATCCGTTCAGCCTTTGAATATTGTGGCCAGAAATGCTCTGCTTGCTCCAGGATGTATGTCCCAAGGTCTCTCTATGAGCCTATCAAGGAAGGCCTGCTGAAAGAACGTGCAAAGCTTAAAGTTGGAGATGTCACTGACTTTAGCATCTTCATGGGAGCAGTCATTGATGCCAAGGCATTTGATAGGATTACCGGCTACATCAAGAATGCTAAGAAAAACCCAAAGAACAAAATCCTGGGTGGTGGGGAGTTTGACGATAGCAAAGGTTACTTTGTGCAACCAACAATCATCGAGACGACCGACCCACATGACAAGCTCATGGTGGAAGAGATATTTGGGCCTGTGCTGACCATGTACGTGTATGAGGACAAGGATCTTATGAAAGCGCTGTCTTTAGTGGGATCATCAACACGGTTCGCTCTGACTGGAGCCGTCTTCGCTCAAGACAAGGACTTCTTACGGCTAGCTCTGGAAGAGCTGAAGCCAACTGCTGGTAATTTCTACATCAATGACAAGTCTACAGGATCTGTGGTGGGGCAGCAGCCCTTTGGAGGTGGTCGCATGTCAGGTACCAATGACAAGGCTGGCGGACCAACATATGTCACGCGCTGGACATCTCCCCAGTCCATCAAGGAGACCTTTGTGCCGCTTCGCGACGTAGACTACCCTTACATGCGGGACTAAATATAATAAAACGGTTCAGAAATAATACTTGAACAATAATTAGGCTAAAGCTACGTAGCTATGTTTCGGTGACGTATTGTAACAGTGGCGGGCTATGCCTATATTACCATCCTGTAAGCTATAATCCTGTGTGACATGTGCCTATTTTACAAAAAAATAGTCACACTTACGCATCATACGATTTTATTAGCAAAATCTCATTAAAATGAATGTGTGGTTCACTCCTCCTCCTAATGACGTAACAGGTTTCCCTTTCGTTTACGAAACAAAACTAACTTTAATAGGACTTATAATGTAGCTTACTAAATTACAGATTGTCACTGTTAAAGAGAACTTTGTTTAATAATGTTATGTTAATCACTGTCAGTCAGTGGTTGGTCCACGAAAATCGAAACATACGCACTTTGTATTCGATTTTCGTCGCAACGTGTGTCCTCTTGGCTTGGGAACCTTATAAAAACGCCATCTAGTAGTAAAATACAGCTAATATTTACCTCAACAGCGGCAATCATCAATAGTTCCTGATAAAGTGATAAAGGACGGCATTAGTATCACTGCCGTGATATTGAGAATTGAGACATAGCCTGGCGCTGCCCTAATATATCATTTAAGTAGAACTTGTTAGCGGTAGATAAAAAGTTAAATGAAATAAATAATAGACATTAATATTTACCTATTAGGTATGCACTTCAAGTATTGGAAAATGCTGTGATCTATTTATTTTACGTATTTATGTATCTCGCGCCGTGGCCGAAATGCGACTGTCTTATCATTTATTTACCGTCTGTGGGTCTATCTGCATTTATGATTGATAACCTACATATTTGTAGAAAGAGTTGTCACAAGCATGTTTCATTTTTAAGTTTATCTCGAATCTTGCGTTACTGTTTTATTTTATAATATTATTATAGTCATTGATATTACAATAAATTGTGGAAATTCATTGTTGTTTTTTTTTGTCAACCCTCCTTATGTTACCACTAATGCTACTCCTGACCAAATGTAATACAATTAATCACTAAATGGATGGATAAAAAATAGGTATATTCAAGTAGGTATTATTTACCATAGGCATAGACCAATAAGAAGTCAAGACCGATATCTCTTTGTAAGGCTCCCAAAAGTTATAAATATGTTGGTAGGTGACGCTACAAGGCTCGTTAGAAATAATTAAGTGTTGAAATCGACGAAATAGCGTATTCTATTTAAATCATTCGTCATTTTCATTAATTTCTTGTATTAAAATACAAAATTATCATAACGTTACATACAAAAAATCAAATTTCAATATGAAATGATATCGTTAGTACTCAACTCATTCCATTGTGTAACGAAAGTTATCCATATTAAATAGTATAACTAATTTTCGTTACATATTGGAACCAATTGATGTAAAGTACGTAATATTTATCTATTCAGGAAAAGTTGAAAAGAAAAACTCGTAAATTTTTCATACCAACATACATATTGTATGAGCAAAACAAAAGATCTCGTATATTCATAACAAAACCGCAGTAACTGCGCTGCGAATTTACATCACAACTTCTTAGTCACATAACACATTTATTATTCATTTACTTATGCTTATTTCCTTTCTGTAAACTGTACTTGGTGAACAAAAAGGCCCGTTAGACTATTTTAATGCACTGTAGGTCAGAGTTATTTATATAGGGTAGCTGTGCAAATAATCAATTGTAATAGTACATTACTTAACAAGGGCGGTAAAACAAAGAATGTCTCAGATCGCAGGTATTTGACGCCCGAGCCGAAGGCAAGGGCGATAAATATGCGATCTGAGGCTTTCTTTATTACCGCCCGTGTTAAGTACAAAATTTTATATCACCCCCTGGCCAGGAAGGGGGATTTCCCGCGCGCGGAGCGTGCGGTAATTGCCGCTTTATGGCCAGATGTGACATAAAAATTATTTTTGTACCTTTATTAGGGCCAAATTTTTTGGCGTTGTAGTTTCTTTTTATTTCTTAGAATTGCATGAAAATTGGTAGGTTGGAAGAGCTCCTGATTCTGTACAAGTAAAAAAAATATGACAACATGGCGTCGAAAATTTTTTTTTCCCATACATTTTTTCTACTTAGTTACGAAAATCCCATACGTTTTGTCACTCAATGGAAGCTTTTACCAGCGACTTCGTCCGCGTAAAAGGGATGATTTTCGGGATAAAAAGTATCCTATATGTTAATCCAGGCTATAATCTCGTTGTATACCAAGTTTCATCATAATCCGTTCAGCCGTTTTTGCGTGATTGAGTCACAAACATCCAGACACATCTTTCGCATTTGCAATATTAGTAGGACTATGGCTCGAATGAGTGATTAAGCTACTAAGTAGATAACTAAGATGTTAGCCTGAAGATTTGTGTCATTGTAATGCTAGCTCTAGGCTCTAAGATACGGCACAGAAATAACAATGGAAACTGTGGTTTTTAGTTACGTTATGTAAAGTTTACGTAAATGCGCGCGTTCGTTGGCACACCGCGTGACCCTTTGTGCGGTTAACCTAAATAAATCGGTCTGTCTTCACGCACCAAAGGATCTGGAGCTCTTCAGGACATAATGAGATTTATCGAGTTGTCTCGGGTGGTACTATTAGGTACTGTAAAAATAACTTTGTTTCAATAAATTAACAATCAAGATTGTGTTAAACTGGGGATTTTCCACCTTGACGTAATCTTTGGTAATAAATGGCTGCAATAGTGCCGGTTAGATCAATAAGAACTTAATGATATGCTCAAGACGCAATGAAGAATGTAACCTAAATGTATATGAATATGAATGTATAGTTCAGGGTGCAAGATTGTGTTATGTGTTTATATATAGGTACTTTTTTTTTGTTAAAAAGTAATATCGTAATCGGTCTCTTATAAATATCTGACATTTTATTAGACCGTTGCATCCGGGTAAATAAGAATGTTTTTATTTCGACTTTTTTAAAATTAGCACGATTCTGGCCGCCTTCAGGCCAATCAATAATGGCTCTTAAGTCACGGGGTTTAGGTCGTAACGTAATCAATCATTTATACTTTGCAGCTGTGTCACTTGAAGGTCGATTCGTCTATTCACAAATTGTTTACGTAGCTCTCGTCTCGGAGATCGTTTTTACTATATTATTGCACCGAGATACTGAGCGTAACGAAGATCAGCCTCTGTTTGCCTGTACCCTTATCATGAGTTTGCATTACCTACCGTACTCGCTAGCGACTGCGTAAACGACTTAGTAATTTTAGTATGGGCAAAAGTACGGCGCCTCTGGCGGTTACACAATAGAACTAAGAATCGCCGTACTATCGTTTACGCAGTCGCTAGCGAGTACGGTAATGCAAACATTACAAACTCATGGCATGGTAAGGGCACTGTTGTCTATAAAATCTCTGGGCGGTAGCGACTGTAGGTATACAGCCAAGCAGTCGCGCTACGCGCTACTAAATCAGTTTTTTGAAGTCTGATAGCTTGTAATAGGATGGTAATTATAGTACCTAGGTTTTATTATAAGGGAGCAAAATGAAGTGTTGAATCTCGAACGAAGCGAAGGATTCCAGAATAGAAGTCTAACATCTAACATTCAATTCAATTCTGTATACAGTATACTGAGGATTTAGTACCTACAGGTAGTAAGGGATTCAAACCGCCACGCCCGAGTTAGAAATAATATTGCTGATGTATGTTAAAGAGACAAACTTCATCCAAGTAAGTAAAAGAAAAGTACTTAATCAATCATGTACATTTATTTAAGAAAACAACAATAAAATACGTTATAAAAACATATCTCACGTCGATTGTTGCGATGAAAATAATGCATAAAGGTGAAAAAAATACGTGCACCGCACCGAACGACCGGGACCAATATTATTTATATGAAATTTGGACATGGAAATAGTTGAGGGAATTAGGAAGGACTTGGGAAATTTTTAACCCGGAAGTAATTCATTGAGTGGGTTAAAGTTTGTACGGGCGACCGTGGACCTAAAATAATTTCACAGCAATTATTTATCTAAGACTATAACGACGAAATCACGCGCAAAAGCTGTGCTATATTTATAGTCTACAATGTAGCACTTCAAATGTTCAAGGTCAACTTGAATGTTTGATTATGATTAGGGATGTTCGAATGGTTGCTACCAAGTTGCTACGAGCAACAATAGGCAAGTAGGTACTATCGAACCAACTGAATCGTGACCCACCGTGGAACCTTGTCACAGAAAATGGCATAGTGACATCGTACCGCCTGTCAAGGAAAATCATTTTGACACTTTCTGAGACAAGGTTCCACGATGGGTCACGATTCAATTGGTTCGATAATACCTATATCTACACTCTACGTCGCCCAGACGCTAAATTGGGCGTGTAAGCCAAATATGTACCTAATAAAAACATACAGCTATAACCTCGGCAGGACCTTGTACTGTACAAAACAGCGAACGCATAATATAAAGCGGCCTACACACAGCCCTAAAATCAGAGGCGATATCGGGAGAGTGGTGGGGAGCTCCCTAGATCGCCTCGTGTGTAGGTGAATCGGGTACGATAATCATGTACGATTTACCTACACACGAGGCGATTTAGGGAGCGATCTAGGGTGCTCCCCACCACTCTCCCGATATCGCCTCTGATTTTAGGGCTGTGTGTAGGCCGCTTAATAATGCGGCTTTGACAAATCGGTAGTTAGTTATTTAAGCTTGGCTTACACCATATTCAAAAACTATTTTTATTTGTAGGTATAGAAACAACTGTGGCAATGCAAGCTTGAGCTGCCGTAAATAAACTTGACTTCGCACTTGCGTGCGCATCATTATTCTGTAGCATAACATCATCAGTGCCAAAGTGCAAATCTAATAACATCCTTCGGATAAAGGAATAGGTACTTCAACTAAAATTTTGTTCTGTTAGCTTCAGTAATTTTTTCAGCAATTAATTTAGGGTTTTTGATTTTAAAAAAGTCTGATTTTTATTCCATTGTGTTGGCATAATATAGCTACTATAGCTACGAGTACCATTAGTGGTAGCCGTACAGGCCCAATTTCAAGGAAAAACCGCAAATCGATGTACAATTTAGCCATTTGGCACACGCATACTAGAGGTCAATACAAAATTTTTGACCCGCAGTTCCTAAAAAAAATTCCCTTAGGAGGAGAGTGCCGAGAAATTCTTTTTTATGTATGGAAAAAAAAAAATTCTGAAACCTATCGTGTTTGGTATCATATGAAAGGGCTTTTAGAGGCGATTCTAAAAATATACTACATCATTACATTTCAGCCGTTTTTTTAATTAAATCAAAAGTTTAATGAGGTCTGATGAGATGATTTGTAGCATATTGTGTAAAATAAAAATCACCCATATCGTGTCTGGAGTACCTCAAACTTGGTATGTTTCGAAAATTATTTTAGTTTTAATTTTTAAAAAATGGCTGAAATGTAATGATGTAGTATATTTTTAGAATCGCCTTTAAAGGCCCTTTCATATGATACCAAACACGATAGGTTACAGAAAAAAAAAAAATCCTTACAAAAAAAAGAATGACTCACTCCTAAGGGAATTTTTTTTAGGAACTGCGGGTTAACTACAGAGTATATACTATATCTATGCTGCGGGTCAAAAAAGTTGTTTTATGCTCTAGTGTGCGTGTGCCAAACGGCAAAACTGTACATCGATTTCCGTTTTTTTTTTATCGTACGGCTTATGTACGGCTTACACTACATGCCATGTAGGGTAAGTGCAAACAGAGAGCGTTCTGCATTCCGCGTTCTGCGTGCAGCACAAACTACTAAGGAGATACTAAATTTAATTTTCTCTATGATACTAACGTATGCGTGATGCGTGCAGACTGCAGAGTTGTATGAATTCAAGGAGCGTTCTGACTGTCTGCTGTGTGCATTTTCGTATTTCGATGTAAATACCTACCTAATTTATTAGTTGTCTCAGTTGATTGGTAAAATTGTATCAAAAGAAATGCAAAAGAACAATATATTGTTTATTTATTTATGTGGTACGGTACCAAATAAGCGTTTTTGGTTTATTTTGCAGGCAAAAATCCATGCCGAAAAAAGGTGTACCAACTACCAAGCTGCTCCGCTTCCCCCTAAATCCAACTCCATAAAGTAACTTACTACTCGCTCTTTGAAACAAACAACATTATCATTTTTTTAAATTTATTTATTTGGCAGTAAAATACTACATAATATAACCACAATAGAACGTAGTGGTTATATTCTCTTTGAATATAACTATTGAAAAATAACACATTTGATTTGAAGAATTGTCAGAACTCAGTGATCTTACTCAGAGTATATATACTATATCTATGATCTTACTCGATCTTACTGAAAACTAAACGCTTCTGGAAACTTGACAGCAACTTGACAGGAGCTGTTTATAAGTGTGTGTATAGTATACAATATACGGAGCTAGACGTCAAACAAAAGTCAACTCATTCGTCTCATAACTGTCATTGGCAAGGGCCCTTGGAGGCTGCCACTTCTCCATTATCTATCTATCTACAATATACGTATAAAATAGTATACAGTCTATACAGTAGACACTATTTACTTCTAGAAGGTACAAGAAAGTTGTGATTTATTTATAAATTCACCGACTGTCGATACAACTAAAATAAAATTGAATCAAAATATTCAAAATGGCAAACGCGTTTGGATTAATAGTTTCAGGACGCCTGGTGAGTAAATGATACGTTATTTTTACTTGAAAAATACCTACCTGCAGTTAGATTACGCCGCAAGCACATGATAGAGTTATGTTCATTGTTCTCGTATACGTAGAAGTATAATTCGTAAACAGTAGAATTCGTTGAGGCAAAATCGCCGCTTATTGCGTTATTATTGTATGTAATTAGAGGTTACCACAAGCCGCATTCTGATATTTGTTTATTTACGGCAAAATCACGGTGTAGCCAACTTTTGTATTGTTTAGTTTTGTATGAATCACAGAAACTTATTTTTTTTCAGAAACCGTTTACTATTTAGGTACATCTAAAATGCCATTTTGTAGAACCCAATTAGATCTTCCAGAACAGCAGGTTAGGTTAAGTTAGAACTGCGAACTTCGTCTAAAACCTCACCAAAGATCACCAAGGGGGGCCTAAAAGTGGCCCAAAAAACCTCGCGTGATTTCTGGATAAACCCTAAGCTAGGGTATCATTTAAAAAGTTTTACGTCTTTTAATTTCCAGGTCCAAACGGACTTCACACCAGTGTCGGACACCCAGTTCCTTATAACTATACCGGAGGCGGACTACATAAACTACCTGGTGGTGTTCCTGACTGGGACGACGCCGCTGCCCGCGGGCGCCGCCGGCATGGTCTACTGGAGCTGGCCGGACCCCTCGGCGCCCCCCAACTGGCAGCTGCTCGGACACATATCCAACGCTAAGCCTTCAGCCATATTTAAGATATCAAATTTGAAGAAGTTGCATGAATTGTCTGGTAAGTTGTCCCTGTTAACATACTTAACATAAATTTTAACAAACCTCTGCTAACTAAAATCAGTCATGTATGGCCCTTTATTTTTATGGAAGAAGGATTCCATTTTTTTTTTACCTAAATAGAATTTGATAATGCTTAGGTATACAGTTTCGAAATGTTTTCTTGCAGAATTACACACTGTACATAACTGGTTTTTTTCCTCATTTTATTCTTTGTTTTTGTGTTGCTTTATATAGATACTTAGATTTCTTGATCTTAAGTAGGTTAATTATTATCATTGTAATAAGCATATTTTTGTGAGAAAATGGCTGACTGTCGAGTTTCTTTCGGCGTTTCTTCTCGACAGTGGCCTCTGTGAAACGCTAGTAGGGTTTGACTTGTAAAAGTGCCATTGCGGCCTACTTACAGAATAAAGTTCATTTTATTCATTTTTTATGAATAATGGGGATAATAAATAACAGAGGATATTCAAACATAAAAGCTTGCCCCGCTCGCGTCGCGCACGCTGTGTGACTAAACCTTAAGAGGGTACGACTACGATCAAGGAGGGCTGCCGCGTATGGATTCACCGCTAGATGCGCTAGTGTGATGTCAGTCCTTCGAAATGTCAAATTTTACAGTTTGTGGGTGGATTATGCGTGACTATTATCTGAGATTGATGATGGGTAATAAGAGTTATGGGTCAACGAATTCCAGTGCTTTGTGACAGTTTTATCGTTCGTTAACTTACCTAAGCATGTCATACTTCTTCCGAACAAAACAGGGCTGTGCTGTGTGTGGGGATATGGAATGTTCGATAATAGTACATTACTTAACAAGGGCGGTAAAACAAAGAATGTCTCGGATCGCAGGTATTTGACGCCCGAGCCGAAGGCAAGGGCGATAAATATGCGATCTGAGGCTTTCTTTATTACCGCCCGTGTTAAGTACACAATTTTATGTTACCCCCTGGCCAGGAAGTGGGATTTCCTGCGCGCGGAGCGTGCGGTAATTGGCGCTTTATGGCCAGGTGTGACATAAAAATGTTTACGGTTGTAGTATATTCTATGTATGTAGGTAGCCATATACCTAAGTAAGTACTGCTATGATGGAATGCGAGTATGCCGCTCGCGCTTGACTGTTGATTTAGTCGTTAATAAACCGCCATTGAAGTAACCTCGTGTTTCGTCTCATCTCTTTAATAGATACACCACAAAGGTGTGGTTATAAGGTATGAAATACGATTTCAACGTAAATTTGATTTTTACGTCCATAATAACTAATAACAAACTTTGACAACTGGACTGAGAGCGCAGTGGCGCCAACTGGTGAGCGCAAAAACGGTGCCAACCGTGAATAATTGTGATTATTTAAATTTAACGATAGATATTTAAAAAAGGCAAATGCTATGTACTGCTTAATAAGTACCTTTTGAATACATCAAACTAGTTTTTACGTTGTTAGATTCGTCGAGCTCGAGTCGTACCAGATTTACTTCTTGGCCTCGGCCAAGAAGTAATGTAGGGCGCCATAAACAAGAAACTTCATGTCTTTATTTCCTGCCATTAACACATACATTTCCGAGCATATTTGAGAAAAAGTTATTGTATAGAGTAGGTAGGTAATGGAGCCGAGTTTCGCGCCTTTCTATGCTGCCGACGCTGGCGCGCTCGCGGTCGGCCATTAACCCTTTTTAGGGCGTACTGCCAATCTTTTTACACATGCAGCCTATAGGTCAGACATACGCATCGCACATACAGCGATCTGCGTGTCCAGTATAATAACGCGTGTAGCGCTGCGTAGCCTGTTCGGGCTGCCGAGGTACTGTAGCGCCTCCGCGATGTTCGCGGAGCGGCAAATTGACGGCTTCCATGCCGTCATCAGGAAGCGGGCCGCCTCGATGATGAGGCGTGTGCGCGGCTCCACGAACACCATCCTACGAACGCTAGCCGAGAGGTGGGACTCCCCGATACTGCGGCGGTGGATACAGCTCCACACCATAGTAAATAAATAATAATAAACTAACATAGTTACTTAGGAATTATTGTTACTAATATATACTCATTTTACTTATTTTTATTGATTGTAATGACATGTATTATGGAATTAATGTTCTGAAATAAATTATTTGAATTGAATTGAATTGAAATTGCACACCCTGCACCATAGGTAAAGCCGGCCCTGCGTACGAGACCAAAAATAAAACGGGCGTTTTATTTTATAAAGCCACAGTTGGACTTAGAGCATTTAAGACGGGAGCCGCCATTGATATACTTACCCCCTGCCAAAATCATAGGAGAAAAATCTGCCACGTTATTAAAAACTACTTCATTAATCGATTATACTTCAGTCTCAGAATCGTTCCCGGCGTGTGAAGAGCTCCGTCAAAATGCCTTAATGTGCTGTTTTTGGGTGCATAAAATGTTACAATTTATCAAATTAACACAAAGATTAATTATCATTTCACATGCACGTATATTTTGGATTTAATTATAATTTTCTGCACAGTTAAAGTTTTAATCGAAATCGGAAACCAAGCATCGATTACAAAGTCGATTGAATGAATGAATGAATTTTTATTTGCTGAGTATAGGTAACATACGTATATCGTTGTTAATCTTAAAATTTAGATCTGCCATACTCTGCTTAGGGTAGCATGCAAATTTTCAGTAAGAACTTAAAATAACAAATATTAACAATGTCACATAAATTATTCTACATTTTAAGGTTAGGTCAAGAAATTGAAAATTATTCGTACTTTGTTCATCACGCTTGGCCACTATTTCGACGTGAACTGTCACCGTATTTAGGGACCATAAGAACTACTTTCCACGAGAATTTATTTGAAATATGATCTTTACGGAAATCGGTCAGTCTGGCTATCCGATATTGAATCTAGTGGCAATGCCAGTAAGTGGAAACTTCATTCCTCAAGTTTGGTTTTTTAAGTGTGCGTGCCTGATTGTTTTAGTGTAGGTGCGTAGTAATGGGGGAATGTTTTGCCAGTGTGCGTAGTTTATATATGTGTGTTACCTCGCCTCCCCCAAAATTTGGCAAAAAAATTTGTTAGGAAAGATGAGCTGAAGGCGTCTCCTGTGTTTAATGCTCTTAGCAGTTGGATGTATTTGTTTGAACAGCCTTAAATGAGCGTTTCCGAATGATAACGACCCTTGACGTCTACAGGTGAAAACCAATTCGGTGGCGCGTTCGGCGCCCCCAAGATCTGCCACAACGCGCAGATCGGCGTCGCAATCGAGGCGGAGGCGAATGTTTCGCTGCTGGCGTCCTCTGTTGTGAGTATTCATTTAATACAACCAGCCAGTATTTCTAGCCAACTGAGCTGCGGGAACAACCATGTTGATATCCTAAAGCATCCCGGAGGAGCAGAGCCTTCGTCAAATCGCGCCACGTCTCCTGTCTTCAGCCACGCTTCTCGCTTCGCTCCAGCTCAGTCCGACGGCTCGCAACTCACACTCGACGGTGGAACTACCATGCTAAATTATATATCATGTCATGAGTTATGATCGCCTTACATATAGCCACTCCTGTGACACGTATGCTGTGGGTATGTATGTGTGCGTGCGCTGTCGGTACACGACACGACACGATCCTAAGATTGTTCATTATTTTTAACACCCCATTTTTAATTATTTTGCCGTTAATGCCGCAAATTTTCGACACTCGCAAGGGATTCAAAACCTACAGGGTACTTCCCGTGCACTCAGAATCTTGAAATTTGGTACGAAGCAACGTCTTATAGCGCAGATAAAGGAAAAATTGTGAAAACCGTAAATTTTTAGTTAGATCACATAATAAAAATACTTTTAATAATTTTAAACTTACTACCCCTTTCCGTTATGTACGGAACCGTCGGTACGCGAGTCCGACTCGCACTTGTTTCAAGTGTTTACGACCCAACTATTTTTTTCTTCAAGGCACAACAGGAGACTCCGTACGTCACCTTCGCTCAAAAAATGCTAGAGAGCCTGATCAACTTCGTGGGCTCGTTCGCGGTGACCCAGGACCAGATGACCCCGACGCCCGGCGTGTCGTACATACCCCTCAGCACGCTGCAGACCTGGTACCAGAACTTCGAGCGGCGGCTGCAACAGAACCCAAACTTCTGGAAGAATTAGTGTTTTGTTGTACATACTAGCTCTACGTTATGCGGCCCCTGTAAGGACAGCTAAGGAAATCGTAACTTCAGAAAGAATTAAGGTCAAGTCCATAATTCGGCGGAGTAAACTGGCAGATGAGATGTTGCCAGGAGTAGAAAAAAAAAATAGTGACGGTATATATCGATAAAAATATTTCGATAAGTATAAAGTAACTAACTATGCCCTCTTATTCACGAACAAAAATGTGCCAGCATTTTTCGGAATATTAAAATCGATATATACCTATTCGATAGGAAGTTTTTTCGATCAAGATTTAAGTCCTACTACTTTACTACCTAATTTAATAAATGTAAAAGTTTCTACTTTTCGGCAACTAAAGGCTCATTAAGCGGACAAAAGTAAAATAAATATGAAAAAATCATAAAATTTACAAATCATTTAATTTTTCAAATTGAGAGCATTTTAGATTGAGTGAAACACTACCAATTTCGATTTTCGATGATCTCGGCAAGCACCAAGGGGTACCCGATAAATAGGTCCGTAAGATCCGTACGTCTAGTGAGGCCTTAAATAATATCGATATGAACAGCACTGGCCGTACTGTGGCAACATTTGTGCATTTTGACTTGTCAAACAACTCCGCCGAATGGTGGACCAGAGTTTAGTGCTCTGTTATTGTATATTACTCAACGTTATAGTACTTTAAGCCCCGGTTGCGCGTTAAAACCCGACGTTGGCGGTTCCGTGAGGGCTTATCCAGAAATCACGCGAGGTTCCAAGGGGGGGGGGGGGGGGGGAGGGGGTTACGAAAACCTCACTACTGATCACGTAGGGGTTACAAGGAAACCTAACGTGTATTTTTTTAATGCACCTAAAATACCGAGATATGATATCTACTCATGTAGCATTTTCTTAAAAAATAGAAGAAATTACACAATCACGTTTCTAAAAGTCTAAAAGAGGGTCTAAAACTGGCCCAAAAATCCTCGCGTGATTTCTGGATAAGCCCTAAGCTTAATTCGATTTAACGTCCAACGCCCAACGTCGAAAATCCCCGTGCTTTGGAAGGCACGTTAAGCCGTTGATCCCGGTTGCTGTCTATGGCAGCAATCGTTCAGCCGAGTTGGAGGCCTTCGGGCGGCTTGAGAACTTCTAACAGTCAAGTTGCCCACTCACTTGACAAAGCCTAATCCCAATAAGGTCTAGTTTCCCCTCGGGGTTGGAAGGTCAGATGACAGTCGCTTTCGTAAAAACTAGTGCCTACGCCAAATCTTGGGATTAGGTAGCGGACCCCAGGCATCCTTCAGGATGCAACTGTACTGGGATAACGCTAGGAGGATGATGATGATGATGCCCAACGTCGAAAATCGAACAGTGCTCGATAAAAAAACGCCGCGCTTTAAAACCGCCTTCGTGTGAATAAATACATGGTTATCAATTTATGTCATTTCAACACAGATGTACTATAAAAGAACTTGATACCTACACAGTCAGGCGAAAAAAATGGCACCCTCAAATGTACCGCGTTGCGGTACTTTCGTGTTGACGGCAGACAGTGACAGTGACAAAGCGTGTATGCAACTGACAGTGTCAATCAGTGCCACATTTTCCGTCATTTTTGTGTCTATTTCTATATTATAAGTCAATGCATTTCAACGTTTTTTTTTAACGCGCGTTGAAAATGCGCTCGTGCGAACCGGGCCTTATCTCACGAGCGCGGGTTGGCCATGGTTGTAGATGTGACACATACGAACACATAGATAACGTGCACTCATAGCTCTTACGCTGACGTACGACATAGACCATGTACATGTATGGCGCATTATACGCCCCGGCTAGTATTTATTGCTAAGGACTTCTAGAAGAACTGTTGTGACTTGTGAGTGACACGTTCACTGACAGACTCTTAAATCTTAAATGTACGAGAGAAATCGATCTAGCCCGCTAGTGCCGCTAGTCGCTATGGGTACCTACCCATACCCATAGCAACCATAGCGGCACTAGCGGGCTGGGTAAAGTTACGCGGCGCCCTCTAGGCGGGCTCCTGACAGTGAGTGTTAACCATAAATTTGGCATAATAAATCGTGGAGTCAATAAGCCTCACTTGTATCGTTGTATCAGAGACTAGGAATTATATAGACTGTAAATGCCTATACATTGTGGAGTGATTTTAAAATAATGAGCCTGCTGTAGCTGGTTTCACTATGGAGACATAGATCACTTTACCATTCAATTCGTATGCCACTAAGACCTCTGGTTAACACAATAGCGCCATCTGTTGGGAGCTTCTTCGTTGTGTTCATAGATGGCGCTATTGTGTTAAACTAGTGAAACTAGCCATAGATAAGTATGTGTAATAACTGAAATAGATATGCCACTCTAAGCCCTCTGATGGTGACGCCAGTGCTGCCATCTAGTTTTTAGGATCTAAACTACTACTTTTTAATGATAGTTTACAAATTAATAAAATAAGTAACAAAAAAATTCTATCAAAATTACCAAATATTTTTAAACTGTCACCCTGTTTGAACTGAAAAAACAGCGCGATCTAAAGTGTGATATAGGAAACGTGGCTAACATCCTAGTTGTTTAAAGGTTTCAATCGTAAGAGGGCATTATACTCAATTTCATACGCCGTGAACTAAGATGCCATAGCATGAAACTAGCTACAGCAGGCTCATTATTTTAAAATTACGCCGCAATGTATAGGCATTAGCAGCCTATATAATTCCTAGTTTCTGCTTGTATTAAAAGAAGGGGAAAATGTGTGCATTCAAAGATATGCTGCCAAGATATAGAGTTTAAGTTTGCTCTGCGAGTTCTGCGACCAAACTGAAGCTTAGCATAGCAAGGCATGAGTCATGGAAGCCCTTTTAAGGCTGTGTAGTGCCCGCAAACTAAACTGACCACCGGGGCCATGAAGAATGTGATGAAAACTTCGTAACACCGTGCAAGTACCTATCCATGAGATAGCCCTATCAATTCGGGCGTCATTTAGCGGACATTACAGTTTGTGTTATTATGTTATTAAAGAGTAAGATTCCTCCTAGCAAAAACCTGATTGTTGTACCGGCTAAAAATGTTCTTAAAATCACCAGGATATTGTTTTTATACTTAAAGCTTGGTCACGCTGCGCTGTGCGCCAGCATGTATGATACCGTCCCGCTCGCGTCGCGCAGCCTGTGTGGCGTCGCTAACCTGTTAGCATATGTTCCGGCGCGCAGCGCGAGCGTCGCGCGGACGTCGCGCAACGCCGTGTGACCAAGCCTTTAGCTAGAATATCGTTATCTAAGATAATTAATTAATTAGGTATAATATTATTTTCGTTAATGTTTTTAAAGGACTGGTGAAACGCATTATTATAAAAGATTTCTTTTTATACTAATTATTATACCCTTTATAATGACCACTGTGGGGCTAGCATAACATGCACCTCGTCTCTACTCGCGCGCGAGATAGGCTACCTGTCACTGTCTGATTAATGTTGTCAAAAAGTGATAGGTAGCTTATCTCGCGCGCGAGTAGAGACGGAATGCATGTTGTGCTAGAGGGGCTGATGAGATTCGTCTCTTTCTAGCACTACAGTGCGGAAGGGGACTAAGCTCTACGTTGACAATAAGCGGTAGGTAAGGTATACGCCCCGCGGCGGATGATAAATCCTATGACACTGACATTTCTGATAGTGTTGTATTGTACAGTCACCATCAAAAGTTCCTATCCTATTCTCTTACGATAAAGACTTTTGAAAATTCAAAATTCAAACATTTATTCTGCAAATAGGCCACAAGGTCACTTTTACATGTCATAATGTCAATTTAGAATTTAATAATGTCAGACAATGTTTTTTTAATTTTAATTTTTCAAAAATATTTTTGTCATTATTGTACTTGTTATACTGACATTGAGATCCTTATTATTACTTATTTGTATTGTACTAGTGACATTGCATCTTCACTTTCATGGCATGACATTGACACTTTATTAATTTTATTAGTTTTAATATTATTCAAAATCTTGACTTAATCATTTATCATATTTTTAATATTATTTGACATTTTTTGATTAAATGACATGCGATGCGATGAGCGTATCTATCGAATATTGTACGCCGAACACTGGCTGATTGTGACGAACTTATTATCATTGTGACCTTTTTATTATACTCACATTCGGACAATAAATATTTTGATTTTTTTTTTTACAATGTAAGCATAATGATTATGATACATTTTTCATGAGAAAAATTAATTTATAATTGAAGAAATATGACAATAATATAATAATTTCCATGTCAATATATTAATTATCTATTACAAATATTACAATATCTGGTCTTAGAAGACCTTCCCTCGATTTCAATTTTTTTTTAATGACTAGAAATAAAATATGTGTGGTACACCACCAGTAATGGACATTTCAATCCTGAGATATATCATATAGATAGATCATACGGTTATGAATTGATTGTTCTATAAAAAATGAATGACTTTTCTTTTACATAAGAGTCAATTTACATCATTGGGCCTTGTCCATTACCTACTGGTGGTGTCACCCTATGTAAGGAAATGCGAAAATAAAAATCTTTATAGTCTGTGCGCTGGTCTATGGCCAAACAGTCATAAAGATAAGCTTATTAGTATTACAAATAAGCTTACTATTACAAAAGAGCATAGGTGATTTCTTACACACAGCACAAGCTAACTTAATAGTTCGCAATAAAGTTCAATGTGAAATGATACCAAAAAAAATTGTACTACGACAAAAAATATTTGACGGTAGTTGTTGAGATAATCTCTGTTTACGGAACACACCAGGTATTTTAAGCTTTAAAGACACTAGGCGTAGGTCCCAATTCAAAAGTTCGTGTTACGACTTGTGACTATTCGAACTAAGAAGTGCTATTGTTGCACAATTAGTTTTGTTGCTTCAAGTTTTATGACTGTTTGGCCTTACGTGGCTGTCCAAGCTATACAAATATGTCATGTCTATTTGCACAAGTTACAACTTCAACTACATGTGCCTGAAGTTTTTTTTAATTTGCATCTGTATAGAAGCCAGTTTTTTTTAAACTATGGCACTCTGATTGAGTCAATGAGTAATATCTATACTTATAGGGTGGCACCGCCAATTATGGACACTTTCAGCACAAGCACCAATAATGGACACTTCAACCCTTATTTTAAGATCATACGGTTTTAAATTGATTGTTCTATAAAAAATAAATGACGTGTTTTCTTTCACATAAGAGTTAATGTACATCATTGGGCCTTGTCCATTACTGGTGGTGCCACCCTACAGACTTTAGTGGGGAATAACCTAAAACGACTAACCTCATGACCGGCACAGTAAATTACGTATGTCGTGTGTCACATCACACGCCAGTCTTTATAGCAAAAGACCGAAAATTAATCTTCACACGTTGGTTGTTGGCACGTATTGTCATCTATAAATGACATGCTATGTGGTACTTGTCATCTATACGTGACCGTGGTAAAGAGATTAATGACAAGGATGTAAGTATTTTTGTCACCTTGGGAACAATTTGTATTTATTTGCGCTATTATTAAATGAGTGCGTTTGTATGAAGTTATCTCGTCATTGTGAACGATTTTGAGCAGGTACAATAACACCGATAAATTAAAAGACTGCTTTAACATCGACTCGATCATAACAGTCGTATCGACAGAAAGACCAATGCGACCATGAACCTTATTTAAATTAAGTAGCAAGACTGAAAGGAAAGGCTCTAATACACGTACGAGACTCGGATGCGGGTTTGATAAATAGATTACGCTCGTTATACCTCGGTATCCCGCAATGTAGTTAGAGACATATAACTTGTCCACTAGGCGCCACTTGTAAATAATTGTGATTAGGTATTTAAATTTTAACGATAGATAATGGATAGATATTTTAAAAAAAAGGCCGCTATGTATTGAATTTTGCTTTTAGTACCTACCTTTTGAATACATCATAGTACATTACTTGCCAAGGGCGATAAAACAAAGAATGTCTCAGATCGCAGGTATTTTACGCCCGAGCCGAAGGCAAGGGCGATAAATATGCGATCTGAGGCTTTCTTTATTATCGCCCGTGGTAAGTACAAAATTTTATGTCACCCCCTGGCCAGGAAGTGGGTTTTTTCGCGCGCGGAGCGTGCGATAATGGCCACTTTATGGCCAGGTGTGACATATAATTAGGTATTACGTCGTTACTTACGCGTCCGAAACGGCCGTTTTAATTTTGAGCTCATACATCGACGAATCCAGCAACGCCTTTTTAAAAATATCTGTCGTGAAATTTAAATCACTATTATTTAGTGGCGCTAGTGGATACGTTAAAAGGCGTGGTAACCTCCTGAGGTTCAAAGTGATAATATTAGAAAAAAAAACACTTTAATAGAATTTATATATTTCGAACTTGAAACAGAGTTGCATTTGTTTTGTTTCATTCAATTCCGAAACAAAACAAACTCTACTCTATTTCCTGTAACAGGAGATTCAAATTTCCATGTATGGTTGGCCGCTAGAGGTTAAGCTCGCATGCGGGTGTGGTACGTGTGTAAATAAGGCTTAAGGCGCAGGGGTGGGCAAGTCATTCTCCATACAAACTCTGTGCACGTTTTATTCGTAGGTTTTGGCACTAACGAATGTAATATCTTTTTTGGATGTAAATATTAGATATGCGAAGAAAGCGATTTGGAAATTTTCAAATATTTAAAAAAAATGAAAAATTTAAAAATAATATCAATGAAAAAAATTACATCACTAAATAGCTAACAGAAAAATAAGCATACTGACCAAAAATCATAACTTTAATGCAAACACAAACGAAGAAAATTCTGCACAAAGTTTATATGCAGAGAGCTTGCCCTACCCCTTCTCTTAAGGATAGTGGGTTGTTCTCACCTGTTATACATATGATTCTTAAGTTGGTCTAGTTGTGCCAAGTAGACTTAATTTTGCATGCTAGAAGGTTCAAAGTACAATAAGAGTTTATCAAATATCGGCCAGCACAAAAGATCTCACCATACCACTGGCCTTGCAAAAAAAAAACAGTGATATGAAGGCGGCGATTCGTAATCTAGTTTTTTCCAGTTTTTTTTTTTCACCAGTATTGTTGTTGTAAGTAAAAAACTATGGTAACCGGTGGGTATAATCCAGGATTGCTTGTATATGTAATAGATTTTAATATTGAAGTGAGATACTCACAATATGAATTAATAAAAAAAATGTTTTTTGCTTTCACCCTGCGTTTTTTCTATCTTCTCTTTTCACCCTTTGACAATAACTCTGCAATTTTAGGCCTTGTCTATGGAAAAACTATGATGCTCACCCGGTTGCGCCCTATGGAGATTTACTTGCGCCACACCACAAAATTAAAATTCGCCATCACAGACATATCACAGAGCTTAAAATTCATCTCAAGTTTGAGTAAAATTTTTATCATACCCACCGCCAAAGTAGCTTCTGTATGTTGTGCCTCACAGTCTAGCTAGTCTAGTCTTCGTAGCAAAAGACTGAAAATGAACCTTACTTGACAGCACGTAGCTTGCCTTTACATCGACTTGATCGACTCCTTAACCCTTTTCCAGGCATAGTACGATTTATCGACCACATGCGTGTTGTTAAAATTTCAACCTTATTACCCACAGTTAAGGTTTAAATCGAATTGAATTTCGGCTAAAAATTACTTGCGCTCCAATATATAACTATTTTGAATATATATTTTGTTTTTCGCAAAACGACGTAGGTTGTTGCCACTTGTTTTTTTTTTTTTTTTTTTTTTTTTTTTATGGCTCCGCGCTCCTGGCGCATTTAGCCAAAAAACGAGGAAACGGTATAAGAAGAAAGGTTTAGGACGATAAGGACGGAAATTTGGAAAAAACAAAGGATCAGTCAAAGGTATAAGGAATATAAATTACTGTTACAATTTTATATTATTGATACATAAAAATGAATATAAGGCTTTAAATATATACAAGGATGCGTCGAAGTCATGGATATATAGGAGTGATGGAATACAAAGAGGGAATGGAACGTTGAGGGATGACAGCTGACTTAATAATACAGAACGATCATATTGTTGACATTCAAAGAATATATGGTTTAGGTCACCGGGATCAGCTCCACAAATACATGCAGAGCTGGCCACGATGCCTAGTCTAGAAAGGTGCTCCGGTGTACATAAATGACCCAGTCTCATTCGGATTAGCATACTGGTTGCAGGTTTTGGGATTAAGATTTTAGAGAACCATGGTTTGACAGGTAGAAAAGGTTGTATGTCACGATAGCGTAAACCAGTTTTTGTATCAGATGATGTCCATAGACTACTCCATTCATCTCGTAAGTATACTTTGGGCAAAGCTAAGAGGTCTTCAGGTACATTTACATATGGAAAAATGTCACCACAATCAATTGCATCCCGAGCAAGTTTATCCACCCTTTCATTCCCTTTTATCCCTCTATGCCCAGGGATCCAAGCTAAAGAAACTGAATAATTTTTATGGGAACATTTTAATAATAGGCTCCGTATTTTGTAAATTATTGGATTGTTAGATTTTGAATTAAAAGGAAATTTAGCAATTGATTGTAGTGAACTTAACGAATCTGTAAATATAATAGTTTTATTAAGACGCATAAGAAGAATCATTTCTATTGCTTTTAGGATTCCAAAGCATTCACCACTATACACAGATGACTCTGGAGGCAACTTTACTTTTTGATGTATATTAGATTGCACATGGAGAACTCCAATGCCAACACAACTGTTGGCCAACATTTTAGAAGCATCTGTGTAAATATGATGAGCACCCTCACCTTCTGTTCCTATGAAACACAAGAATTGATGATTTTGTTCAACATCATTTTTTAAGATACCTATATTTAAAAGCACTGAAGGAACAAGGATCAGTGATTCATATTCATACTGAAAAATGGGCAGTGTTGAGGAGCTAACAGTTGGGGCTTCAATTGATTTAAGTCTCCCAAAGCTTTTGATTATGCAAGGAGGACTCTTATGTTTCCAATATTTAGAAGAGGCTATTTGTAAAGATAATTCTAATAAAATAGGCCAAAGTTGATGGTTAGAAAATTGAGAGCAACGGAAAAGATATCTATCACAAAGAAATTGTCTTCTTAAATGGAGTGGAGGATCAACACACTCAACTTGCATTGCATTAATGGGACTAGATTTCATAGCCCCACAAATGATTCTAAGAGCTCTAGACTGAATATCACGGAGTTTCTTGAAACCTGCTACACTTCCTGGTTCTAGTAAGAAAGTACCATAGTCTAGGACACTCCTTATTAAAGCATTGTACATCAGTTTCAAACAAAAAGGGTGTGCACCCCACCAAACACCAGATACACATCTAAGTATGTTAAGATTTTTTTCACATTTAGCAACTACATAGTCACAATGTGGGAGGCCAGTTAATTTTCTGTCTAATATAACACCCAGAAATTTTGTTTGACTTTTTACAGAAATAGGATTGTTATTAAATTTTACAGTTAGTGGGGGAGGGAAACGTTTTCTAGTGAATAAAACAACAACACTTTTATGGACAGAAAGGTCTAAACCATTGGAGTCCAACCATAATTTCAATAAGCTCAATGAATGAGTAACTGTCCTACTAGCATCATCAATAGAAGAATTTGATGAGTATAGTAACAAATCATCAGCATACTGCAGAACTCTAACAGAGCCATTTAAAGATGATTCTAAATCAAAAGTATAAATATTATACAATAATGGGCTTAAAACTGATCCCTGTGGCAATCCTCTCCACACTAAACGAGTAATTTTATTGTTATCATCTAAGATGAGGCTAATGGATCTTTGAGACAGAAGATTAACTATGAAGTTGATTAACATAATTGGTACACCTAATCTATGAAGTTTATCACTTAATACTGAAATTAAAACATTATCATAAGCAGCATTAATATCCAAAAAAGCAGCTACCACTGACTCGTCCCTTGAAAATGACAGGCGGATATCCGACGTCAATATGGCTAGACTATCATAAGTAGATCTACCTTTACGGAAACCGAATTGACTATGAGCTAATAACTTGTTACTTTCGATAAAAAATTCTAATCTGTTTTTAATTAAATGTTCTGTTATTTTACAAAATATTGAAGATAAGGCAATAGGACGATAAGAAGTAACATCTGAAGCTGGTTTATTGGGTTTTAAAATAGGAAGGACAATTTGAGATCTCCATGAGACTGGAACTATGCCGGACTGTGCAACAGAATTTATGATGTCCAAATAATAAGAAAGGATGCCATCACTTGCATTGACCATGAAGGAATATGGAACACCATCTTCGCCAGGTGCAGTATCCTTTAATTTACTTAATACACCTTTCAATTCTACGATTTTAAAAGGATCATTAAAACTATGACTGTTCCAAGGATCATACAAATAAGGAGAGGGTTGAAAAACAAATTCTTCAGGGACAGATGTCGGTGCAATTCGGTCCATAAATTGTTGAGCTAGATTTGGTGGAATGATTTGTCTAGTAGACTGATTAAAAGCATGCCTGAACCTTTTAATGTTATTCCATACAATGGAGGGATTTACATTAGGGCTAAGAGAAGCGCAGAATTGTCTCCAACCTTCGAATTTTTTCTTTCTTAATAACTTCTTAGTCTCACGTGATATCTGTATGTATATCTCAAAATTTTCATTTGTCATCAAGTGACAATAGTTCCTTTCGGCCTCCTTTCGTCTTCTAATTGCCTGAGTACATTCATTGTCCCACCAAGGTGGGGATGGAATTTTACCTGTTGTGCTATTTTTTACAGGGAAAACTTCATCAGCTGCTTCTGTGATAACTTGGGCTAATGCCACCGAACAACTAACAACATCACTGTCGGTTACACTAGGTAATTGCAACAACTTAGTCTCAATACACTCGCGAAATGATGTCCAATCTGCATGACTTAAGTTGTATTTTAAACGAGGAGAGCATTTACTCACAAAATCACAGGTAAAGGGAAAAGTGATCAAAATTGGAAAATGGTCACTTCCATATGTTGATGGAAGTGTATCCCACGTAAGAGTAGATGCTAGTACAGGAGAGCATATAGAAAGATCAGGTGCACTGAAACCCTCGTTGGGGCCATTTAAACGAGTTGGATTGCCATTATTGAGAATACAAATATTATGAATATCTACCAAGTCTAGCACAAGAGATCCATAATGATTTGAGGATGAACCCCAAGATTGATGCTGGGAGTTAAAATCTCCAATTATTATGAATGGCTTAGGAACAGTAGAGATGATATGATCAACTTCATTAAAAATACTATTAGAAGGGCGTGGTATATATATAGATATAAAGCAAATATTCTTAACTATAGCTGCTATTATGGAAAAATCTTTGTTAGAGTGAGGAGTAGGTAAATATGTAAATGGGAAAGAATGATTGATGAGTAAGGCAGTACCTCCATACCCATCAGACCTATCTTCCCTAAGACAGGCATAGCCAGGAATCCTAAATGAATAACCTGGTTTCAGCCATGTTTCTTGTAAGGCAACAATAAATGGATTATACTTATTAATTAAATAAATTAAGTCACTTTTTTTGGAAATTGCACTCCGACAATTCCACTGAATTAAGGTCGTGTGGTCCATTGTTGGAAGGTATTCTAGATACAGCATCAATTAAAGAGGCAGCGTTGGACGGTGTGAAATAGTTTGATTGATTCAATGATTTTATAAGCGCAGCAATAACATCTGCTACGGAACATTCATTCGATGGATTGCTAATATTTTTCATCATACACCCGTTACAGGTTTCTGGAATAGCAAAATCTCTAATAATTGAGTCATGAGCAGCTCGGTCATAGCCCTTGTCAAGCTTTGGAGGAGGTTTTGATTTCATATAAACTGTTTTCTTATAGGAGGTAACCTGGGGATTCCTTGGAGCAGCGTATTGGGGTTGAGGCCCTGCTGTGGAAGAGGAAACATTGTTGGAAGATGATAGAGCATCAGAGAAGGACATCTTTAAAATAGGAGCGTGAATTTTAGAAGCCTCTGCATACGAGATACAGCTCTTTGACATTGACTCCTTAATAGCCTTTTGCCGGCCGAATTCAAGGCATGATTTACTGATGGCGAAGTGAGATCCATGGCAGTGACAACACGAAATATTTTCCTCCTCCACCGAGCATGAATCACCAGAGTGACCAGAATTACCACATTTATAACATCTAGGACTACTCGCTCTGCAGTTCATTTTCACATGTCCAAAGTTACAGCATCTATAACATTGGATTGTGGGAAATATATATGTCTCGACAGGTAATGCTGTGTAGCATAGGAAAATTCGTCTTGGGAGCACTTGCCCATCAAATGTCAATACTACTGATTCAGTGGGTTTCAACTGGGAACCTCCTTCCATTATTATTTTTCTATTCAATCTTCTCACTTTGAGAATAGGACCACATCCCATTGGTAATGTTACATTTTCTCGAAGATCCTCCTCGGACCACTCACTGGGGACTCCACGAACTAAGCCCATACGAGTCACAGAAAAAGTTGGAATGAACATTTTATAATTAAGTTTCTTAAATTCCGAGTTATCTAGAAAACTATTTGCCTCCTCAAACTTTTGAAAAGAAAGGGACACTTTATTCCTACCAATACGCTTTAAACTGCCATTGACGATTCCTTGAATGTTGTTTTTTTTAAGGGTCCTACCAAGAGTGATTGGGTGCAGGCTAACACCATCAGAAGGAGAAACCTGCTGCCTCTGCACATGTACGGTGTATGGAGCTGCATCAGATGATTGATAAAAAGCTCTACCAATAGGGGCTTTCAAAGCGGAGGGGTCAGATGTTGTGAGAGTATTTGACGTTGACACAAGTTGAGACGCATTAATACTTTGTGACTGAAGTAGGGGATTTGGGGGGGGCATAGATGAAATGCTTTGTAACTGAGGTTGGGAATTTGGGCCAGGCATAGATGATTTTACTTTTTTAGTTAATAAACTATTTGCCACTGTTAACTCCTCTGCTACACTACACATACAGTCAAATCCGGTCGGTGGAATGTCTTTATTCTTTTGTGTTCTTCGTTTTTTATTACAATGTTTACAGATTCGTCGTGTTACCTTCCTTTTAACTCTTCTGCCTTGAGATAAAACTGAAACATCAGTGTCCATGGACTCATCATTATTACTTATCGTGACTTCTTGAGCCACATCCAAAGCCTCTAAATCTACAACCCGATCTGGGGGATCCTTTCCAGAACCCCCCGGGTCAGGGGGCTCGTCCGCCATGTTAGGCGGAAAAAAATTAAAATCGACTTACCAGTGAATATTTACAAATATACACAACTATCTACAAAAAATATATACAAGACCACTAACTACATATAAAAATACAAAAGACTGATCCTAAACAGTCAAATTTAAAGTGAAATAACAAATTTAAACTGGAAATTACTAAAGACACAACCGAACCGTAACACGTTTCCCGCGCTTTTTTCTTGCCACTTGTTGCGGCCTGGAAAGGGGTTAAGTTATAGGTTGGTTATAGGCGAGTGGGGCACCTCAGTAATAATATTATGTAATGTATTTTCATTGAATTTTGATACTGATAAATTACCTTTCGACAAGCAAAAGTACCCTTGTGGCCTATTTACGGAATAAATATTTGACCGAGTTGTGCCGTGGGTCATAACAAATATTGCATTGAGTCATTGGTAACTTAGGTGTGCTGTGCTATAAGGAATTTAAATACCCGTTGGCTCAATGAGTTAGGCAGTTTAGTTGTGCCGTGGGTCTCAAGGGATAGGAACGAAAGAGTGCGTGTCATCCAGGACACGGAATAATAAAAACCAGTGGAAATGGCATAAGTCGCGATTAGTATCGAGACCGGTGTCGCTAAAACTCACACTATCATAATGCTAAACACATTGAAATCTTGAAAGTGATTGGTCGTAGTATTTTATTTAAAAAGGTGCTATGAACAACGGAGCTTTCACTTAATTTAAACTTTAAGTGGATGCGAAATGATTGAAATTCTTTTGCGCCTTCAAAGTTCTGCCATCTAGCGTTCAATAGTTGAACTGCTAAGAGAAAAACTATAAGAGTACATACCCTAGTTCGGCTACTCGCCGATAGAGCACTTTGAGTGATGTGCTATACTTAACTTCCACGTTATCGATATTGTAATATTAATGTACGAAAACATTTTTATTTAAGGACTTAATAACTTTGGTCATTATCTAGTATCAGATATCTGGTAGCATTCAATAAATAATAATGTAGGTAATAATAATGTAGCAAGTGTAATAATATATAGATTATTAAGCCTTTATTTTACCACACACGCACATAAAAAAATATAAAAAACCGGCCAAGTGCGAGTTGGACCCGCGCACGCCGGATTCTGTACCATTATCTGTAAAAACCGGCCAAGTGCGAGTCGGACTTCGCACATTAAGGGTTCCGAACCAACCACAAAAAAGTGATTTATCAATATATTAGTATTTGTTGGTAAAATATACGTAATAATAAACATTATCACCAAATTTCAAGTGCATAGGTCAACGGGAAGTTAAAAAATTCTTAGGAACAAAATTTTGTGACAGACGACGGACGGACGGACGGACGGGCGGACGCCTGGGCGTCACCAATAGGGTTCCCCTTTTGACCCTTCGGGTACGGAACCCTAAAAACTGCAAAAAAAACGTGTCTGTTTTATGGAAACCCCCCTTAAATATTTTTTTTTCTGTTATTAATTTTTTGTTACAGTGGCAACAAAAATACTCAACTGTGAAAATTTCAACTGTTTAACTATCACGGTTCATGAAATACAGCCTGGTGACAGTCGGACAACGGAGTCTTAGTATCTAATAGGGTCCCGTGTTACCCTTTGGGTACGGAACCCTAAAAATAAGAATAGGTCATTGTAGTACCTCCTCCCAACCCGTGATGGTATATGTATATACTATATAGGTCACTGGCTCACCCCTACACCCAGTGCGCAGGTACACGTCCTGCTTCCACAGTCACCAGACGTAGACTGACAGCTGACAGTTACCTCGACACTGGTGTACATGAGACAATGTATATATATGTATCTATGATACACAAACACTACATCCCTTCCTTGTTAACATTTTTATCATCAATTAAAGTGATTCACACAAGGTACTTATACAAAGTAGCAATCTAATAACTAATCAGAAATTTAATCTATATTTTGACGCTATTGTATAATCAGGAGGTAAATCTCCATTTTCTCGCTGATCTCTAATCAGATGAACTGAACTGTGTTTTGAACTGTTCCCCATTTCTCTTCAATTTTCTTTAAATTTTCCCGTTTCTTCGTTCATCACGATAACGTCCCCACTTTTTCCATTTTTCCATCTTAAGCCGACTGAAGCGCTGTCACCCTCCGAATCCACTATTCTGGAGGCGGTAGTTGTTACGCCATGGCAACTATTGTGGGGCGACCTAAAATTCATCCAATTGAATGGATGCAGAGGGCATTCATCCGATTTAACGGACGCAAGGAACATTCATCCAATTTAATGGACGCAGGGAACATTCATCCAATTTAATGGACGCAGGGAGCATTCATCCAATTTAATGGACGCAAGGAACATTCATCCAATTTAATGGACGCAGGGAACACTCATCCAATTTAATGGACGCAGGGAACATTCATCCAATTTAATGGACGCAGGGAACATTCATCCAATTTAATGGACGCACGGAACATTCATCCAATTTAATGGACGCAGGGAACATTCATCCAATTTAATGGACGCAGGGAACATTCATCCAATTTAATGGACGCAAGAAACATTCATCCAATTTAATGGACGCAGGGAACATTCGTCCAATTTAATGGACGCAAGGAACATTCATCCAATTTAATGGACGCAGGGAACACTCATACAATTTAATGGACGCAAGGAACATTCATCCAATTGAATGGATGCTGAGGTCGTTCATCCAATTGAATGGATGCAGAGATGATTCATCCAATTGAATGGATGCTGAGGTCGTTCATCCAATTGAATGGATGCAGAGATGATTCATCCAATTGAATCGATGCAGAGGTGATTCATCCAATTTAATGGATGCAGAGATGATTCATCCAATTGAATGGATGCAGAGATGATTCATCCAATTTAATGGATGCAGAGATGGACAACCGATGAATAGCATTTTTTAGCTATGAACGTCAATATAAATATCTACACTGTAAACTACAGATAAGTTATGGTTGCGTATGAGTACACAAAGTTAATTATTTTACGCTGGATGGGTAAGTTGGTTTGTGATAGGCTTGTGCGCGCTCGTTCACTGAGCGGATCGCTCCGGACTAGTACAATCTCTCAGATGTACTAGTTCGGTCTTTTAGTTTATTTAGTACACTAGTACACCGAAAGAAATGTGCCTATTCGTGGCCCTTTTACTGAATTGAATGAGTGAACTATCGAATGACCATTCGCTCGCGTTCGCGCCAATCGAGAGCCGTTCGTTTCGTTCGGTCGCTTTGGTCGGTCGGTCATTCGGATATTGTTGTCTCTATTCAGGTTTCGCTCCGAATGTACTAAACGTACTAAGAGCAGAAACGTTACGGAATAGTTCGTTCTAGTACAGTGTTGGGAATTAGGTCTTTTTAGTTCTTAGTACATGTACTACACAACCCTATAGTTTGTGATTTGTAAAGAAATATGGATTTACTCTTGAATCACCGGCAGATTCTTGATGATTCTTCAGAGATATCTTATCAAAGCGATAAGCGTATATGCGTTATGTGTATATGCGATGTGTCATGTAGTTACAATACTTATTTCATTTCATTGAAAATTTGTCTCGTCTAAGAAACGATACAAGTTAATATCAATCACGTTTCCCATTTGGTAAATGAGTCATTTAGTAGGCGCATCATATTATGATGACGAATGTGAATGAACATATTAGCTGAAGGGACCTCCACTCCTCTCAGCAACCAAGCCACCGAAAGCGAAATTAACTCATACGATCAATCAGACCCTTAACCTTAATTTGCCCGTTGCTTTACACGACTGGACAACCCCTGTAACAGACTCTTCCTCGCCAAAACACCTCCTTTCAAACAGAGACTCGCATTCCACAGAGAAACGGCACTTGTTAAAGCCTCTCAAGCTTTCAAGATGGATTCATCCAAACAACACTACAAAATGCCAGTTAGATTTTATGAAACGGCTTATAAGTATCATTTGGACCGACAAACACGACTTCGTCGCACACGACCCTATAGTTCAAGACAGCTGGCGCCGTGCCCTCCATACAAGAAGATGACAAGACGCCCCCCCTCAGCCAAGTCGATCGGTCGACGACTGCCGCCCGCGCCGGATCTGTGCTCGGCGAGCTTCCGCACGCCAACGTAAAAATATATCTACAATGCCACCCTTCTCGCGCATAACGAGGAAGTACTCAAAACGAAAAAGGAATGCTCGTTCAATTGATCAATGTAAAAACATGATCAATGAAATGCAAACAGACCCCTTAACCAACGCTCGTAAATGACATTCGATTTTCCAATTTGAGAAGAACACAATGCCATGGGACCGTCTCCGGATTGAAACAAAACGAAATTATGTTACCTATGTTAGACAAATCTTTAGGGTAGTATTTGAGACGTAGCACTTCTAAACTGTTAATGTTAATTTTAACCTACTTCCAAAAGGAAGAGTAAGACCCTTTTCTCTATATGCATTCTTTCTTATCTGTTTTAATTTACATACTGAATGTTATATCCTGTTCAATACGATAAATGTCGCCAAAGTACACAACTTACAAAATATGTCGCCAATGTAGGGCTTCACAACTAATTTTGAATCAGAAGTTCAAGTACCCAATTCACGTCCCGTGGCGCTCCCAAATTTTGTCTTGGTCACTCGCCAGCGGCAACTCGATATGCCATGGGTCCTCTTTACTTGTTCAATCTCTACCAGCCATAATTCCGGCGTTTTATTTTATTTGCCCCTCGCCATGTTGCAATTCTCAGTGGTATCTATTTAACTGGCAAGGACCACTACTACTTGACAACAGATGATGAAAGTCATCGAATGTAAACAAGAAGAAAATATTTCACAACTATAAACGATATTACCGAAAAATTCAAAAAAAAAAAAAATCCAATGATGCAAGAAAAAGATTTCGAACACAACAAAGATTTGTATTAAAAAAACGAAGGATTGCGTAGCATTACAAAAACAGTATTTTTTTAGTGCTCGCTAACATGAATAGTGATATCCTGTTATGGGGTACATAGTGCTGACGCTCACGATATATTTATAGCCCAAAATGTGTCCGAATATTAGTTAACATTCCACAAACTTCCACTCACACGAAGCAAAGCCTCTTTAGAGTCCGAATCTGAAGTATCTTTTTTAATTTGATTCCTAATATTTGAATATTGTCATATGTAAGCCATTTGCAGCTACACAATTCCAGGGCAAAGCCTGCAAATTTATCCGTAAATATCAGAATAACAACACACACTTGCACACAACTTACGTCATCGCAATAAAACAGTTGAAGCAGTTCCCGCCACACTAACAATGTTTAATAAAGGCCCTTACGCAATGTCCATTAGAATCTACAATAAAGTTCCGTAAACATCATGGTTGCGACGAATAAATGATTAGGCTTTAATTTATATATAAAACTAAAATGTACAATATTTAATTTCTTACCTCCTCATCCGACATCTTGCCGATGCAAGAACAGTCCCATATTATCACTCTTACCCTATAAAATTATTATTATTAAACACCCTCACATCCCGCCAATCACGCACACAACCCAGCCCTTATCGGTATTACAAACTCCAAAAGCAATGTATAACCAGAAAATATTCAAGAAATGTGGAAAGCATACTCAAATTTGCCAAAGGCCCGGCAACTCGCACGGAACTGCAGGCGTCCACAGGCCGCGGCATCTGCCAACCATCAGGCGAACCATAAGCCCGCCTGCCACCGTCGCATTTAAAAACCATAACAAGTCTCCTTCGATGCGCGCGTGCGGCGCTCCGTCCCGTCCGTCAACCCTGTCGGCGCCACTCGATCGCGAGCCGCGCATGAAACACAGGGGGATTGAGGGGATTTCGGCACATTACTTGACCTTCATAGTTTATCAATTCGTCGCCATTATGGAAGAACTTTCCATAATGTGTTAATGTATTTCATATTGGACTAAATCACAAAGACAGACCTCGTAAAACAAATTTCGATATCGCCGGCGCGCCAAAATATATTTATAACAAGAACTTATTTCATAGCTATTTTATATATGTATTTTATTATAAAATGTATCATTAAATATATATATGTATATATATATTTATATTCTACCTAATGAAGTTCATATGGAATAATTAATATTATAACACGTTCATAGTAACGCACCAACACAATGCTGCACCGCGCAACTACCACGACAAGAAGTATATTTGCATCTGTAGGTACCTGAACCCAATTCGACGCGGTTAACAAATATTTGAGTTTGAAAATTCATAAAATTTCACAATACATTTAAATATATGTGGATGTGACATGTGTCAACTCATATTGCTAGCAGTCGTAAAGTAATTCCCAAGTAGGTACATGCACACAATAATAGAATCATAAGTTACGAAACGTATACATACTTGTGGTGTAATTATACCAGTGTCAAGTTAAAATATGTATTTTGTTTACGATGTCTCCGTTAAGCAGGTACTTAGTAGTTTGATACTTTGATTATTTTCACTCCGACCGCCCGAGACCGGACGTCATGTCCTAATGTCAAACAATGCGCGGAAGGCTTATATTTGTTCATTTAATGCAGGCCATTTAAATAGAATATCTAAATTAATTATTATTGTAGCTTTAGGTACTTTTCTTGATCATGCGAATAAGATTTCCGTAAGTATTTAACATTATTTCCAACCAAACTTACTCCTACCTCCTTTAAAAAAAATATATTTTAGAGACTTTCACTGACCTTTTTCCTCGTCGCCACTTGTAGTACCTCCTCCCAACCCGTGATGGTATATGTATATACTATATAGGTCACTGGCTCACCCCTACACCCAGTGCGCAGGTACACGTCCTGCTTCCACAGTCACCAGACGTAGACTGACAGCTGACAGTTACCTCGACACTGGTGTACATGAGACAATGTATATATATGTATCTATGATACACAAACACTACAGTCATGGCATTTAATTAAGTCCAAAATGTATTCTAATTTAGTCTAAAATAACGAAAAAAAAAACAATAATGTCGTATATTCGTTTTAAAAAAAAAACTTCTGTCAATATATTTCTGACTTATATTGTATCTTATATATTTAAACGAGCAATTCTAATATATATTTCGGGGATCACGGAAACGGCTCTAACGATTTTGATGAAAACTTTGCACTGATAAGTGCAAAAATTTCAATAACTCTGAAATACAGATACATTATTTAATCCCCGTACACTAGTTACAATGAATTACATTATTTTACTTTTAAACCCTAAAAAACATTGAATTATATTTCAATCTTTATAATAGATAACTTGCACCAAATATCGATAACTTATCGACATCATCCGCGCACTACTTGAGTAGCGAATGTTCTAGATTGGTGCATACTTTGACGTATGGTGCAAAATCAACTCTATTGCTTAATGATAAGGTTTATTTTTGTTTGATGTCTATATGCTTAAAATGCCCTAAAACAGAATATTAGAAATTATTGAAAATAAAATAAAATAAGACTTAGCGATGGTATGAAACACCACCATTGGCAACGTTTTTGCTCCGGCTATCGTTTTTGTACTCCAAAACTGCGCAATATGGCATTTTTCATGCAATTTAGTTTTTTTTTGTAATGGTAGCGACACAACTGTCACGCACAAGCGAAAGCTGCGAACTGAAGCAATGCTGCGTATCTCCTCATATTTATGACAGCGCGGCACGCCCCCTTGCCATTTCCACTGGTTTTTATTATTCCGTGATCCAGGACGACGACGCGCCCTTCCACAGCGAGTCTCAGGGCCTTAAGGCTTATCCAGAAATCACGCGAGGTTCCAAAAGGGGGGAGCGGGTCATAGAGAAAATGACTTGAGTACGTCCCACTTTCAACGTGCATGGTTTTATTCAAGAATAATGCAATTTCGTAACCAACAATTAATTCATGAAAATTTTATAAAATGAAAGATACATACGTAGAGTTATTAAATGTTTATTAAATGCGCCTTTTACAGATATATAGGTACACATTCGCCTCACTTTTTGAAAATAACGAAAAATATCAAGATTTTGTGGTAGGTACTACTACTGTGTACTATAGACAATTGGTTTACCAGTTTATTATCTACCTCCAACTGACTTTTTTAATAATACGTTGTACTTATATCTTTATTTACTCCGCTGTGGATACATTTCGCATTCTAGGTGGTATAAGAAATCACAATAAAAATATGTACCTACATTATAGAATAATTATTTTCGTACCTAACACGAATTCAATAAGAATTTACAAAATGAACAAATTTTAAAAAGTTTTTTCCTGTTCTGGTCGCCACATAGTCAGACTTTTTTAAAATGAATGCGGCATATCCTACAATGCTTGCTGGGCAGCCATGTATCATCCCGTCTTTCAAAACCGAACCGCGTTTATCCATGCGCGACGTCTTTCTTCGTTTGCAGCAAAACTTCAAACTTTAGTCACTATCTAACTAACAAAAGAACTCCTAATGGACCTCCTAATGGTCCGTAAGTGGATATGCTTAATTTTCACAAACCTTATATTGCATAACATCAACCACGGCTGTAAAGTATGGGAATAAATTAATTCGTTTTACCAAAGAATATAGAAAACTAAGAACGCTAACTCTGTACATTGCTAGTTATCTCGCTTAAAACTTATTATCGTCGCTGGTACCTCGTAGTTCAACTTATTATTACAGATGGCGTTGTTTTCAATCTAAACTCGTGTTCTAGCGGCGAAACAGACGCAGCAGCGCTGCGGCGCAGGTGCTATCAGTAGTTTGTTCTTAGTATACACCAAATTTCGGCGCGCGAGTCCATTTTGTTTTGGTCGAGTGGTTCGAGTAGTTGATTTCAAATCCTGAGTACTCGGGTTCAAACCCTGTCTCCAGACTTTTGGATTTTTATTTTTTCTGTAGGTACGAAGTGTGCTTCTTTTTTTTAGTTACTATTACTGGTTATGGTTAGTGTTTTAAAATGAGTAAGTAGTTTTTAATAATTTCGTAGGTAAACCCCTTCAAAAATTTATTTGCTAGAAAGCCTCATGTACTCACGACACGAGTACACTATACGAGTACCAAAAGTACCAATATAAGTTAGGTATGTAGTGGGACCGAATTATCGACCTGAAGCTTTCGATAATTCTAAATTAATTAATTAATAGTCAAGCCACAATTTTAAAATCATAAGCGTGCATTTTTCGTCGTGAATGATCTAATATAAGTACCTAATTATAATTAGTATGTAATTAGATAAGTCTACAAATATAAAAAGGTTATGCAGTCATATTACAAAAAGTAAGACATGTATAGATTGTGTTTTAACAGAATAAACATTAAAAAAGGCGCGAAATTCATAACTACGCCGCCCTCCCGGGCCGTCGAGGCGCCGCGCGCCGCGCCGCCGGCGCACGGCGCACGGGAACGGGAACTAAGCGAGCGGTACCTCGCCTCCCGCCTGCCGCGCACGCGTTGCGGTCGTCTAATTCATTCCACATTTATATGTTTACGCGCGCAATACGCATATTACTTTTCTCAAAAATGGCCCGCAAACTGGACTTTAGTCGTTTCGCTACATATTGGAAGGTAAAGTGTATAGTTTAAGGTCAGATCCAAATTAAAAAGTAAAAAGCATTGCAGGCGAGTTGCAGTCGGCCTGCAATGTCACATATAAATTCCTTTATTTGTCGAGTTATGAACTTTTTAAAAAGTAGAAACTGTCATATAAAAGGAGGCACAGGTCGTATTCAGCCAATTCAGCTCGTATTTTTCTGTTAGAAACGCGACGTTTTTTTATGTCTCGAATAATTTGCGTTTTTCGGCGGAAAAATACACTTGCAATTCTGTTAAAAAAAATAAACGGCGGGAAAGCATGATGTTTTTGACGTTTTAAGGTTATGTTTTTCAAATCTTAATTAAATTTTTGTCGTATTTCCCCCATTTTTGAGAAATTACTTTAGATACTACGATACGAGTACCTACGAGTAATTACCTAGCATTCATTAATGGGCCAATTTTTTTGGCGTTGTAGTTTTTTTTTATTTCTTAGAATTGCATGAAAATTGGTAGGTTGGGAGAGCTCCTGATTCTGAACAATATGTGCGCGATTTCCTACACTGTCCCACAATTTTTTTCCATTGAGTGACAAAACGTATGAGATTTTCGTAACTCAGTGGAAAAAATGGATGGGAAAAAAATTTTTTTGACGCCTTGTTGTCATATTTTTTTTCCAACATACCAATTTTCATGCAATTCTAAGAAATAAAAAAAACTACAACGCCAAAAAAATTGGCCCTAATAGTACATTACTGCAGAGGCCGTGAAGTAAGGGATTGCTGGACGACTGTACTAATTGAGGGGTAAGAATTTCAAATTTGGCATTTATTTTGAATTTTAAGCCAAAAAAGTTTTTTTTTTGCGAAAAAACGTCATTTTACTCGATTTTGACTAATTCAGGGATAAGGATGTCAAATCTGACATTTATTTTAAATTTAAAGCAAAAAAAAAAAATTTTGCGAAAAATCGTCATTATACTCGATTACAACTAATTCAGGGGTAAGGATTTCAAAAATGACATTTATTTTGAATTTTAAGCCAAAAAATTTTTTTTTTTTGCGAAAAAACGTCATTTTACTCGATTTTGACTAATTCAGGGATAAGGATGTCAAATCTGACGTTTATTTTAAATTTAAAGCAAAAAAAATTTTTTTGCGAAAAATCGTCATTAGACTCGATTTCGACTAATTCAGGGGTAAGAATTTCAAATTTGACATTTATTTTGAATTTTAAGCCAAAAAAAGTTTTTTTTTTGCGAAAAAACGTCACTAGAATTCAATCAATCATCTTTATTGCAGACCAAAACGATCCATAGTTTGTTAGCATGTCTTACATAACTACTTATATACTAGGGTTAGGGTGACTAAAAGATAAACATGTCAATACACATTATACTCGATTTCGACTAATTCAGGGATAAGGATTTCAAATCTGACATTTATTTTGAATTTTAAGCAAAAAAAATATTTTTTTGCGAAAAATCGTCATTATACTCGATTTCAACTAATTCAGGGGTAAGGATTTCAAATTTGACATTTATTTTGAATTTTAAGCCAAAAATATTTTTTTTTTTTGCGAAAAAACGTCATTTTACTCGATTTTGACTAATTCAGGGATAAGGATGTCAAATCTGACATTTATTTTAAATTTAAAGCAAAAAAAAATATTTTTTTGCGAAAAATCGTCATTATACTCGATTACAACTAATTCAGGGGTAAGGATTTCAAATTTGACATTTATTTTGAATTTTAAGACAAAAAAATTTTTTTTTTGCGAAAAACGTCATTTTACTCGATTTTGACTAATTCAGGGGTAAGGATGTCAAATCTGACATTTATTTTAAATTTAAAGCAAAAAATAATTTTTTTTTTGCGAAAAATCGTCATTATACTCGATTACAACTAATTCAGGGGTAAGGATTTCAAATTTGACATTTATTTTGAATTTTAAGACAAAAAAATTTTTTTTTTGAAAAATTGTCATTATACTCGATTTCGACTAATTCAGGGGTAAGAATTTCAAATTTGACATTTTGAATTTTAAGCCAAAAAAATTTTTTTGTTGCTAGAAAACGTCATTAATGTCATTATACTCGGATTTCAAATTTTATATTTATTTGATTTTTAAGTAAAAAATGTTTTTTAAAAAAACGTCATTAAAATTCAAAATTAATATAAAATCTGAAATACTTACTCCTGCATTAGTCGAAATCGAGTATAATGACGTATTACACTAAAAAAAAACTTTTTTCACTTAAAATTCAAAATAAACGTAAATTTTTAAATTCATGCCCCTGAATTAGTCGAAATCGAGTATAATGACGATTTTCGCAAAAAAAATATATTTTTTGGGTTAAAATTCAAAATAAATGTCAAATTTGAAATCCTTACCCCTGAATTAGTCGAAATCGAGTATAATGACGAATTAACGCAAAAATAATATTTTTCTGGCTTAAAATTCAAAATAAATGTCAAATTTGAAATCCTTATCCCTGAATTAGTCGAAATCAAGTATAATGACGATCTTCACAAAAAAAAATTTTTTTTGGCTCAAAATTCAAAATCAATGTCAAATTTGAAATCCTTACCCCTGAATTAGTCGAAATCGAGTATAATGACGATTTTACGCAATAAAATCTTTTTTTGGCTTAAAATTCAAAATAAATGTCAGATTTGAAATCCTTACCCCTGAATTAGTCGAAATCGAGTATAATGACGTTTTTTCGCAAAAAAAAATATTTGACTTAAAATTCAAAATAAATGTCAAATTTGAAATTCTTACCCCTGAATTAGTCGAAATCGAGTATAATGACGTTGTTTCGCAAAAAAAAAATATTTGAGCCAAAAAAAATTTTTTTTGGCTCAAAATTCAAAATCAATGTCAAATTTGAAATCCTTACCCCTGAATTAGTCGAAATCGAGTATAATGACGATTTTACGCAATAAAATCTTTTTTTGGCTTAAAATTCAAAATAAATGTCAGATTTGAAATCCTTACCCCTGAATTAGTCGAAATCGAGTATAATGACGTTGTTTCGCAAAAAAAAATATTTGGCTTAAAATTCAAAATAAATGTCAAATTTGAAATTCTTACCCCTGAATTAGTCGAAATCGAGTATAATGACGATTTTCGCAAAAAAAAAAAAAAATTTTGGGTTAAAATTCAAAATAAATGTCAAATTTGAAATCCTTACCCCTGAATTAGTCGAAATCGAGTATAATGACGAATTAACGCAAAAAAATATTTTTCTGGCTTAAAATTCAAAATAAATGTCAAATTTGAAATCCTTATCCCTGAATTAGTCGAAATCAAGTATAATGACGATCTTAACAAAAAAAAATTTTTTTTGGCTCAAAATTCAAAATCAATGTCAAATTTGAAATCCTTACCCCTGAATTAGTCGAAATCGAGTATAATGACGATTTTACGCAATAAAATCTTTTTTTGGCTTAAAATTCAAAATAAATGTCAGATTTGAAATCCTTACCCCTGAATTAGTCGAAATCGAGTATAATGACGTTGTTTCGCAAAAAAAAAATATTTGACTTAAAATTCAAAATAAATGTCAAATTTGAAATTCTTACCCCTGAATTAGTCGAAATCGAGTATAATGACAATTTTTCGCAAAAAAAATTTTTTGGCTTAAACTTCAAATTAAATGTCAAATTTGAAATCCTTACCCCTGAATTAGTCGAAATCCGCTTTAGAGGTGAGACGTACTAGGCAAAACGCGTACTGAGTTTTGCGAGTACGCGTCCACAAAAAGATTAGATCCAAAGACTAGGTCCAAAGACGTGCTAAACCGACCCTGACCGAATACGAATAGCGCGGAACATTAAGACCCTTAGACGTTTCGAGTCTTCAGAGTCGTCGTACGCCTAGTACTCGATACGCTAAAAGACGCGCGGGCGGGATCGCGTACTTACGCGTCCATGCCCAAACCTATTCCAAAAACCAATCCCGTAAATACGTCTCACCTCCGCTTTTAAAGCACACTATCCAACAACTTGAATCAAAAAAAGTCGTATCTTCATAGGGGCCTTACGGCACTTACGTCCTTTTATTTGAGCAAGACAGTTCTCAAACACCCTTACATCCATCTTGTTCAAACCAAAAATCGTTGAAAGTATTAATTAATGGGCACACTTTTTAAATAAACAATTTTTATTTATTTACGACTTTGACAGCTAATATTTCACCAATAATTGACTTGGATCGAAATCTTGTTTAATAACCTCTATTTCATTTTTAAAGGTTAATCGATAAATATTCAACACGACAATGTGCATTGTAATATTTGAAATTATGTGGAGTGCCCCCTAATATATAATTTTTTCGTACTTTTACATCACCTTTGTAGTGGTTCATAATATAATGTCCTACCAAATTTCATAATTGTACTACTCATACTTACTTCTCAGACTAAATTGATTGTGACATACGGACGGACAGACAGACATGATGAAATTATAATATAAGGTTTCTGTTTTAGCCATGATGGCTACGGAACCCTAAAAACTAATATAATATATTTGATCCACCACTGGCTGGAGTGGCTGGTATGTGTCATTCACCAGTGTTGCCAATTCATACATAAAAGTAATAGAACAAACAAACAAGTTTAGTATTATTTAAATTCATAGTTAAAGTATAACACAAATAGGAATATCTTGGAATAGTAACCACTTCTAAGTAAAATAAGTTATACTATTAATAACGTAAATCTAAACGCAATTTATTCTTTCATCATGAATGTAGTTTATCCCAGAAGTTTACCCTTTTTCAATAGCCTGGCAACTTCATTACATGATTGTTAAAATTTGCGCCATCTGCCGGAATACAATACAGACACTTGGCCATGTAGTTCACGAAAACTTACGATCAGTTGAAGCAAATCAACTGTTAGAAAAGGGCTATTTTTTATTTTATTATTTTCGTGTTATATTGTGACACACTGTATCAAATTATATTTTATGCTTTATAATGTCTAAATATGTCGATTTAGAATGTTAAAATGCAACATTTTGGCGAAATCAACAATACGTTTTTCATTTTCAGCCTGGTAGCGTCATCTCGCTAGTGCTTTCTGACCTGCTATGATACTTCCAAAGAGTTAGCGTTCTTAGCTTTCTAATATTCTTTGGTTTTACTTAGTATTGAAAAGAAATGTCGTCCCTTTTTCCATCTGTGTGGCTTCTACACCAATTTATGGTGCAGGCCGGCATTATTACCAGAATATTTGTATCCACTAACCATTTAATTTGAATTATTTTCTTTTGACAGCTTATCAACCGATCGAATCAATGTCTGATAGCCGACTGAGAACTCAGTATATATTTAATTTTCTCTATGACTGAGAAGCGATCCGGCACTGAAACGTCACTAACAGTATAAGCCCCGCCTACGGCACCAGTTTTGAGCGACAGTTATGCTTCCATACTTATTATATTTCGATGCTGTTAACAAATCGCCAACTTACAAACCCAAATTATAATAGGTAAATAACAAATATTGACCACACCAAGCGAATGACGAGACGACGCGACCGTCCGGTAGCAATTCGCCACTGAATGTACTTGCAGCGGCCCGTGGATGTACTTGCAGCGGCCCGGGGATGTACTTGCAGCGGCGCGGCGAACTGACGGAGTGAAAGCTGCCTGGCAACAGGCCGAGGGAGTTCGCCGGCCCGAAGTCGTTATTATCATTGCGACAAACGGTTTTCAATGGTACTTATAAGAAAAATCAAATTCATGACATTAAATGATTATATTCATCAATAATTTACATAATTTGTTAGGTATCTTAGCAAATAAATCGCAAAAGCCATCCTTCTTTTAAATATACTGAAGAGCAAAAAAACTTAAGATTGAAATAATGTTCGTCATTTTATAAAACTATCACTGGATTTTGAATCTTTTACTTCGATCAGTAAAGTAGTTTTTTGAACTGATCATTTTGACGCAATTCTGCCAAGTTAAATAATTAGTACAAAATGTGTTGAATTTCCAAATAATTATAGTCTAGAAGTGGTGCTCGTAGACCTGACCAGAGGAGCTACTTCGAACTCCGTATAGTGCCGTCCCTTTCGCTCATATTGTATATAGCACGAGAGTGAAAGGGACGGCATGATACGAAGTTCGGATTTCAAATTTGGATGTACACCCCCGCACCTTCTGATTTAAGCGCTTCTGATTAAATCAAAATCGCGGTGGCGAGCAGTTGTACACTATGACTATCCTAACATTCATTCAGACACACGCGGCCTTGATTGTCATAGTGTCAACTGACCGCAGGGCGCTGCAGTGTGTGACAGGCTTTAAGCGAGCGGGGTATCGCTATGCAAGTCTATAGCGATGTCCCGCTTGCACTGCGCAAACCGCGGGGCAACCGCATTAGTGTGCCAAGCGCCTAAGTGTACAACCTGAGTGGACGCTCGAGCGTTGCGCCCGGCGGGGCGTGCATGTCAAACAACTGAAACTCATACTGGTGTCCTGAGTCGCCGCCGCACAAATAGTATGGACGCTCGGCCGCAACGCTGGACGCGACGCCGAACCGAACGCTCCGAGCGTCCATTCAGGCCTTACAGTGCACTTACACTAAGTGTGACCTGAGTGGACGCTCGAGTCGGGCGTGCATGTCAAACAACTGAAACTCATACTGGTGTCCTGAGTCGCCGCTGCACAAATAGTATGCACGCTCGCCCGCCCCGCCGAACGCTCCACTCCGAGCGTCCACTCAGGCCTTACACTAACGCTCAACATTATTTTGCTCTTGAGTGTATATAAAGCGAAAATGCCAAATAAATTTAATTACAAAGAAAATGGACGGGCTTGAGGCTGCAGCCCGGATGAAAGCGGGCAGCGTGGCGACGAGCAAGCGTTCATAGATTGAACTCGATCAAATGTATGGACCTGCTTAGGTCCAGGCCGCAGCCTTAATAAGATCAATGCTAGGGTGCCAAAAACTCAATTGGACGGAATAAGGTATTTTATGTCACACCTGGCCATAAAGTGGCCATTATCGCACGCTCAGCGCGCGAAAGAACCCACTTTCTGGCCAGGAGGTGACATAAAATTTTGTACTTACCACGGGCGATAATAAAGAAAGCCTCAGATCGCATATTTATCGCCCTTGCCTTCGGCTCGGGCGTAAAATACCTGCGATCTGAGACATTCTTTGTTTTATCGCCCTTGGTAAGTAATGTACTATAGTGCGTAATGCATAATGTATACCATCCATAAACATAGAGGTATTTTTTTTATTCAAGTGCAACGCTGAATATGATTTACCTACATGTAAGACCGCCATTTAGTTCATATTAAATATACAATGTGTAAATGATTTTATTGTAATAATTTATATGCGTATCGTCCATTTGGTGAGGTAAAAGGCTCTAAAATTAATCATACAAAAATTCTTATAAAACAATATACTTTAACTTAACAATTAATATTTAATTTTTACTTTCGCTATTTTATTTTTGGTACCCTATGTAGGTACGTACTCGTAATAGTACATTACTTAACAAGGGCGGTAAAACAAAGAATGTCTCAGATCGCAGGTATTTGACGCCCGAGCCGAAGGCAAGGGCGATAAATATGCGATCTGAGGCTTTCTTTATTACCGCCCGTGTTAAGTACAAAATTTTATGTCACCCCCTGGCCAGGAAGTGGGAATTCCCGCGCGCGGAGCGTGCGGTAATTGCCGCTTTATGGCCAGATGTGACATAAAATTAGTTAAAAATAAATACGAGTAAGTATACGAGTAGATCAATTTAAAATGAAGGTGACAACTAAATTAGTTGCCGCGTGTATGATGTTTTAAGTTAGATCATTTACACATTGTATATGTCTCTCCTTAAACTTCTTGGGCCAGTGATTTCTTTATCAATTGACAATATTTCATAATTTCCAAAAGTCTTAATTCGAAAACCATTTCGGTAAAAACGTGTGAAGTACACAAAAAAAAAATTTTTAGATTTTTTTCGCCGTTAATTTTGGAAAAAATCGCAAATTACTGTAAACCGAAAGTTGACGTCATCTTCCTCGCTGTATTCAAGGAGACCTTAGTACAGAGTACAGACAATCGCTACGCTGAAGTGGCTCTCGATTCTTGTTGGGAAGATGACGTCATATTTTACTTACGCCCTTTTGGAATGACCTACTTTTCAACGTGTTTTTTTTGTATGGAATAATAAGTTAAATTGAAAAAGAAAAAATACGGATGGCTTAAGTTTTTACCTATTTTCTAACTAGTTCATAAAATAAAGTAGTTAAAAATATGAAATGTTGTCAATTGCATCTGATTCGAAATCATTAGGTACTTAGGGCGCGGGCAGTGCAGTGAGTCGACCCACAGAAACATGTAAACTTTCCATACAATCAGATTTTACCAAACCTCGCTTTATCAACTCACTCAGACGTTGAAGTAACATTTTATATATGAGACTTAAATGTTACTTTCCAAAAAAGTACATTGAAAATTACAGAGGATCTTAATAACAACAAGTTATGAAGATTATGTACAGAAATTCCTTTCTTCAAATACTTTTTTTGTATTAGGTACTTACAGCTTAACCAAGCGCATGAGGTCGTTTGAAATACATATTAAAATTAGCCTATTATAAAGGACTTTTACACCACACCTTGCCAAAAAGCGCGTTTTTCTGCACGCTGCGCGATCAGAAAAACCCACTTTTTGGCCAAGTGGTGACGTAAAATTGTGTACAAAACACGGGTCGTAAAACAGAAAGCCCTCTCTCGCATATTTGAGACCCTCGCCTGCGGCTCGGGCCCCAAATATCTGCGATATCGGCCTTTCTTTGCTTTACAACCCTTGTATCGTAAATAACTATTTATTTTCTAAACACGAGCAAAACGTGTTGGTTTTGATAGGCATGTACCTATATATCAACTGATAATAAATAATTTTATAAAATGCATTTTTTTCTCTTTTACTTTCTTCATAATAGCCGCAATGAAAAGTAGAGTGTTTACTTTACTCGGGTGAAAGCACTTGGCATTGGCACCCTTAAGGTATGCCGGGTAAAATGGTTCACTTTCAACCCTAGGTTAACAATCTACTGTTAATAGTAATTTAATGGTCTCAGTGCACACTGCACACGATACAATATACATACAGAGGATTTAACTATTAATACACCAACATATAATTCCATTTACACATTGAGTCAGTGACATGACTTCCGAAAACATCTATTAACAATGGTAATATATAATTATGACGTCAACAGTGGGCTCTAATATTATAGGAATAGACGTAGGCGGACAAATTGGACATAATAGTACATTACTTACCAAGGGCGATAAAACAATGAATGTCTCAGATCGCAGGCAGCAGATCGCAGCATCTGAGGCCTTCTTTATAATCGCCCGTGGTAAGTACAAAATTTTATGTCACCCCCTGGCCAGGAAGTGGGTTTTTTCGCACGCGGAGCGTGCGATAATGGCCACTTTATGGCCAGGTGTGACATAAATGATAATATAGCCTCCTGAGACTGCCCGATCAATTAATGAAGTGTGAGTTGCATTTGTTTTAAATACTAACCAATTAAAATTCAAATTTAGTATCGTAATGGTAGGTTCAAATTAGATTATATATTTTGGTTTATATTTGTGAAGTGCGAGTTGCATTTCTTTTAAATACTAACCAATTAAAATTAAAATGTAGTATTGAAATGGCTAGGCTCATATTAGATTGCATTTATTTCGTATGGCAAGTCTCAGGAGATTAAAACGAAGAAAGACCCTGTTAGCCGAAGACACGATGTCCTTGGATTCATATTCTTGTTAATTCAAGCCAAGCTCTCACGTTGATACCTGTTGAATAAATCCTCGTTATAGGGACAGTTTATTTAAGAAATAATACTGTAACAATACTAACAATATGTGTTTGTGTGTATAACTCCTACAAAACTCTAAGGCCAAATCCTGTCAAACGAACGCAAACAAAACTCGACTTAGAGCTCTGACTGTAAGGTAGATTTTTGCTTGAGTTAATTTGATAGCATTTGGCCTTACATTTGTGTACGAACTTTACCTACTGAACGAAAAAGATGCGGGCGAATACGCTATTTGACTATTTTTTTTATAATGCCAATCGAACCAGTGTTTAGATACGATCAAATGTCTATACGGGACCAACAACAATTAGAGCACAATAAAGGGCTAAAATTAGGGACAAACCTAGCTCGACGCTAGCGGCCCTCAAAAAGGCTCCTACAAATTGGCCCTGGCAAATGACGTCACTTGCACCGCATTCGACCAACCGTTGTATGGGAAAATTAGTATTTTGCTGTTTTAGTCGTAAAATAATGCGTTTAGGTACATTGTATAGTTGCCGTACAATTTATTTTTACATAAGCATTCTATTGATACCTTTTATTTGAATTTTGGACGGTAAAAAAAATTACATAATTTTCTGAGTTTTTGATGATTCATATCTTTTTATGATTTTGGTAAAATTTTATAATTGACGATTTATTGTGATATTTTGATGGCTAACTATCCAAAAAGTGACACTGTGTTATAAATTTTAACATGTGTCAAATACCATATTACGAGCAATTCATCCACCCATCTATGGCAGGACACTAGATTTTAAATCCACCACGCGCCACGTACCCCGCGCCCCCTGTCAATTCATCGCATAGGCCGAGCTGCGCATCTTCCTCGCACAGCTACGTAGCATAGCATTAGTGGATACGGTCACATAGTTTCGTAGCGTAGCTTTCGCATCCTCGCAGCATAGCTGCGTAGCATGGCTCCAGTGGAAAACCAGCCTAAGTGAGACCGGTATTGTGTGTTGAGAGGTGATACGTTCAGAGGGATGGAGGTGGCAAGTAATTGGGAATGGATGAAAATATCAGAAGTGCTTAATTTTTTTTCTGGTGATAGGAATAACCTCCCTTAGCACCAGAAAAATTTTCCAGATTTTTTCATAGGACCAGTGATTTTTGAAAAATTAAAATATTTTCCTCCCGCGCTTTCTGGGCCCTGCATGGCACTATAACACTATCCTTGGTCCATCATTAACTTTAAAAAATATCTGTGGCAAAATGACATAGACAATGACATTGACAGGTCTCCAATGACAATGACAAATAAGGTTATGTTTGTGAGGAGACCTGTCAATGTCATTGTCTATGTCAATTTGCCACAGATTTTTTTTTTAAATTATATGATGGACCGAGGATAGTGTTATAACGCGTGCAGGGCCCAGAAAGCGCGGGAGGAAAATATTTTTATTTTTCAAAAATCACTGGCGCTGCCTAAAATTCTGGAACTTTTTTCTGGTGCTAAGGGAGGTTATTCCTTTCACCAGAAAAAAAATCAAGCACTTCTGATATTTTCATCCATTCCCAATTGTTTCGACTTTCGATTGAATTATTGTGTGTTGAGAGTTGGTACTCACATTCAATATGGTCGTCGGTATGGGTGCGGAGGCTTCACTGCTTTCGAACTGCGTCCGGGCCGGGAGCGGCTGGGCGAATGTATTGGTTGCTCCACGGGTACTGCAACACCAAAAAACCTGTTAATACGGCCATACGTGCTGTGTCTACTGAAAGATAAAACCACACTGGCGCTTCGCGTTTTAAGTTCCCGTTGCGTGGGAAAAATAATCTTAATACCCGCAGTGCGAGAGTGTACAGGGGGGGTCTCGCCCAAGTCTCGCCGGCGATTCCCCTTCTGTGCATAGCGAGGCAGGCCGTGTGGTGCTCTCGCACGATACAACGGGTATACTTATATAACATATTGACCTACGAGTCTGGTGGAGTGGTGGCCGAGCGATGATACATGCGACGCTGTTACGTTTCATTGTGATTTTTGCAGTATTGTTGTTTCCTTAGAACAGCTATCACCAAATACTATTCACTATCTCGACAGTTGTTACTTGAAATTGGCATTTCGACGTACATTACTGGCTCCACGAGTAACGACGCTGTCCAACAACCCAGTAATGTATGGGAATGTCATATAATTACTTGTATATTGTGGCTCCCGTCGAATTATTATTATTTAAAAACAGGATTATTTCAATTAAAACGACGTACACGATTATATACCGCCAACTATAAATATCAATACCTACGAAAAACCTAGGTACGGTACGTACCTACTCGTAGTTACGTACAGTTAGGGCTGCCATCTCGAATATCGCCAAACCCGGACAAAGATTCAAAAAAACCCGGACATTTGGCGCAAATCGCATTTTTTCCCCGGACGAGTCCGAAAATAATATTTTTAAAAAACAAGACCTTTAAATTCAATGAGGTGCTTCCTTACATGAAAAGTGTCCGGGTTTCCCCGGACACTTCTTGACAACCCCCCGGACGGCCTCCAGACTAGGACAAATCCGGGAAAACCCGGACGGATGGCAGCCCTACGTACAGTCAGCAATTGGATTTCTGGGCCACTTCGTACCTTGTCATAGTGAGATGAGATTTCTAGCGGCTTTCAGATAGATTTTCACTGTGACAAGGTACGAAGTGGCCCAGATATCAAATTCACAAGCAGCTTAACAGCAGCAGTCTCACAAGGGGCTTAACAGCTTAGTATCGTGTCGCTCTAAGGCGTAGTTTAGACTAGTAAGAATTTGTGTGCAATTTTCAGTGAATTTTCGTTAGGTACACTGCAAAGTGCTCATCTTACCTCTCGGTAGCCGGCAGTTCCGCTATGTAGGTAAGTAGGTATATAAAGAAACTTGTATTGAAGTTCTCTCAACAAAGTAGATACCACAGAGTGCAGCTTTAGGAGTTAGACTGTACCTATCAAACGTTATGTGAAACTGTTCTTCTTTACATTCATCGCGACGATATTTTGCATAATGTTGAAATTATTTAAAATGTCCGACATTTTATAAAAACTGTTATTGAAATTTGAATCTTCATGCGTGGACAGTAAAGTCTCTTTTTGAACGGACTAATTTGATACAACTCGGACAGTTTCAATAATTTTAAGTATACCTATGTGTGTTTTAACCTGACTGTGGCTTAATAGGGCGGGCCCTTTTTAAAGCTAATAGCTAGCGTGGAATACCTACTCTAAGTTTCGAGTTAGCAATCCAGTGAGATAGTTGAGCGGCTTCAACCAAGTCTGGGAGTTTTGTCGCTGGTTCACAGAACCTAGCCTAGCTGAGATGAGCCCAGTAAGAACCTCAGCCAGGACCGACCTGGGTCTGACTGATGCGGCCTAAACGGCCCTAAAATCAGAGGCAATTCGGGAGAGTGGTGGGGAGCTGGGGAGCACCTAGGGTTGCCAACTTATGCGCTCTGATTTGCGGGACATTTGTTGTAGAATTGCGGGACTTGGCTAAAAAATGCGGGACTCGCGCACTCTATCAATATTGTTAACGTATAATTGTGATGTAGGATACATTATTTATTCCCGCGCGATATACGTTCTTAGTGGATGATTTCCGAGCTAAAAATTATCCTATTTCAAGTATGTACGGTCCTCCGGGAGCGGGATACAAATTACTTATTTTCATTTATCGAAGTTGTGCACTCTTTCCTCAAAATGTTCGCTCCAGTTCTTATAATAGGGTATTAAACTAAGGTAAAAATAAATTATTTTTTACTTGACTAATAAAAGATCTAACGGCAATACTCGAAAAACATCAATTCAGATTCAGATTCAGATTCATTTATTCACAATATACGATTACATTATAAATTACATGTCAATTTACAAGAATCTCTATTGTGATCGTCAATAAAAATAAATACAAATAAAATCAATGAATACAATAGCAATTAAATAATACAGTGATGTCCGCTTAATCTAAAAAAGTGGACGCAGTATGTTAAAATTCACCTGAGAGGATCGTCATGGTCATACAACAATTTAATAATAATATAATGTCAATACAAGAAATGAAGTCAGAATTAAAATTAATGTTCCAATATAATTACAATTATGCGGTTATGTCAAAAAATTCACTCACAGAATACAAAGGATTTTCCAGTAGAAAGTTTCTTAGCCGACACCTGAATGTTGTTTCCGAGGTCTGTGTACGTATTTCAGCGGGTAGACGTTCGTAGTACGTTGGGCCTATGACACGTGGATTTTTTTGTGCAAGTGCCATGCGACGGGGGACTGTTCTTAATCTCCCTGTAGAACGAATAGTCTTACCTGCGACCTCAACACGCCTAAACATGGGTAAGTTTCGTCTAACAAACATTAGAATTTCAAATAAGTATGTGGAGTAGTGCGTCATAATTTTGTGCGTTACGAAGAGTTCCCTGCATGAAACTCGAGATTTCACACCGGCCAGCGTTCGTAATGCCCGTTTCTGCGTTATGAAGACTCGATTGGCATCCGTTGAGTTACCCCAAATGAGTACTCCATATGTCATTAACGAATGAAAGTGAGCATAATAAACCGATTTTAATGAAACATTCGAAATTAGAGGTTTTAACTTTCTGGTTTTAATTATTAATTTATTTAGCTAATTGAAAGATTTTATAAGCATAAAGATTTAAAAAGGACGCTGATTTGAACAAATCTACTCACACTGTCTTAGTGACGTCACTAAGACAGTATTTCCCTACAAACTTCATATTAACAAATCGTTTTTGGCATTTAATAAAAAGTTGCTGATTTGACTAGGGGTTTAATACCGTATTCTGCCGAGGCCTGAAAACGGGACAATTGGCGTCCCGCACGCATCCTCTGCGGGACGCATCGTCTAGGGTGCTGGAAACGGGACGTCCCGCCTGAGGCGGGACGGTTGGCAACCCTAGGAGCACCCTAGATTGCTATAGACCGGGATGAGTAGGGACTATAATATATGTGTCTGTGTTGCACCGATCGCGCGGTGGACGTCCTCGCCAGCGGAATAGCCTAAGTGCAAGTATGCGTCGTGTCTAAGTTGAGCGTATGTGCATTTTGCGTGTTGTGAATTATCAGTTGCAACTTCTACCTACTTAAGTAATCTACAATATAATTAAGATCGGGTTGGATAACAATCCGTCAGACCAAATGTCAGATCAAAATTCCGTAATTCAGTACATATTTTGTCATAACTGACCGGACATAACTAAGGTGGGCCAGCACAACTTGCTGTCAAGCCATGCTTGTCTCGTCTCGCACGATACATGTCTCGCATGAATTGACAACATTTCAAAATTTGTAATGCTGCCTAAATCGAAAACCATTTCGGTAAATATGCTGCCTGAACGTACCTAATAATATTGTTTTTAGATTATTCTCTTCGCTAGATTTGAAGAAAATCGCTTTAAAATAAACACGGAATGTGTTATTCCGAAAGTTACCAACTTGAAAATTTGAAATGTTGTCAATTATGCGAATTAGTAAACGGAGGGTAGGTTTTCTACTTGCGTCGCTTCGCAGCGACAGTTCCCTGACAGCTCTGTTAGCCCCGAAGGTCTAACATATCTTTAATAACCGAGAATTACCTACGCGTTGTCCTAAGCGGGAGAACTAGACGCGAACGCGAAGCGAAGCGAAATAAACAAACAGTTGATACCCATTGAAGTGTCCTACGTGACGTGAGCGGAACCGCTTCGCACCGCATTCTGTATCACCGCATCGCTTCGCATTCGCGTCTAGTTCGCCCAGGTGGGACAACGCGTAAGTATACTACAAAACTATTAATAGGTACTTATGATAGTCTTGACCGATCTCGGCCACAGCGACTGTATATTCTGGCATCTTTAATAGTGATATTCATGGTGGGTGGTTTCGTAGCTCCGCTCTTAAGCTCCCCCATAGGTACTTACGAGGAGGATGGAGCAGAAATGGCTCCCATGGCGCATAATCAGGGATCATCCTATCGAAGGAGCCCTGCGCAAGCGCCAAAAACATGTACACATTCAACCCATTCATACAAATATCAAAACGCAATGAAAAATATATATTTTTTTCGCTAGGTATACCTACTGATTTTCACCACCATAAAGGGGGTACCCTCGGTAGCTCAGTCGGTTAAGACTAAGAGCAATGGACGGATTCTAGAGGTCGTGGGTTCAATCAAATTCCACCTGTGGCGTTTAATTTTTATTTTTTTCACTTTGAAAATTATACTGACTTTACCTCATGTCTACCGGTGACTCGAAAAGAAGTCAAGTAAACAAAAACATTGTTTTGTTGTGTTTTTTTCGCCGTCAACCCACAGGTCAAACAACAATCGGTGTAACAACAATTTAAAATATCTATCTTAAAATGCAAATGGGATTCGTTCATTCCTTATAGGTATCATAGTATGAAAGTCCAAAATACATCCCTGTGTAGTCGACAGTACGTACGATTATAAAATAGTAAGTACTTATTGCATTAAATTGGCGAACAAGTTGATGATATCTTCGTCACACTTGCTAAGACTAAGACCACGTGAGTTTGAAAGTAACAGCACTAAGACACTGGAAGTGAATTCACTGTAGCGATATTATCGTAGGTATAGGTATATAGTCTGTGTGCTTTAACGCATTCACTGCCACCAACGCATATATGCGTTTCCGTTACTTTCACCCACTGCCTTGAACGCACATATGCGTTCATAATATTTATTAACTTTCATCTTGTGCCTTAGACTTAGAATATTCGGTTGAACTCACATGTGCGTTTGGGGCACACAGCAAAGTGCGGCACCTGCCGATATTCCAGCAAAAGAACCTGGCAGTGAATGCGTTAATGCGCGGTCTAGATTAGAGCTAGATATTATGCTATCAGGCGCGCGCGACCAAGGAGAAATTTGCTATATCTTTTGCGGTACGTACCTATGGCGGTACGCATTCACAAAAAAAGTACTTTATTAAAATCAATGTCATACGATAATCCATAATGTACTCTAACACTTCGCAAAAGAAAAAAAACAAATTCTCCGTGGACGTGCTGTATCATAGTAGGAGACTGGCATGGGCCTCTCTTAAAAAAAAAAGCATCCCATCAGTTTATTAACAGCTTGGTATTTTCTTGGACATAGGTCCAGCAGTGGACGTATTTCGACTGATATGATTATGATGGGTATTTTCTCATGGTAAAAAACCGGCCAAGTGCGTGTCGGGCCACGCGCAAGGTAGGGTTCCGTAGTCATCCACCCTTACATTATGTGCACTAAAAAGTTCGCAAACTTATATTTACTATGTTTTTGACAGAATTAACAACATTATCTAAGGTATCAATGGAAATTGTTCTAAAGTTTGCTTTTGCAAAGTACATTTCTGAAGTTCGACTATTACTCGTTAACTAGTAATGTCTACTTAGCTGTCATAGTTTTCCTTTTAAATTCATCGTATATCCTACTACCATGATTTTTTTCACATGCCTAGGTGCCACCGTTTAGCTGGCAGGGGGGGGGGGACACTTGACCATAACGAAAATTATCACTTCAAAGCTTAATATCACGCCAACCGATTCTTGAATCAAAAAATACTCCTAGAAACCTTATAATATTTTTAAAAGAGCTATCCAACGATAACCCACACGATGGGGTTTGGAAGAAAAAAAAATTGCACCACCACTTTAGATGTAGGGGAGGTACCCTAAAAAATTTTTTTTTTCAAGATTTTATTCTACCGTTTTGTCGGCGTCATCAATATCTATACTCGTGCCAAATTACAGCTTTCTAGTACTAACGGTTACTGAGAAAAACGGGGGTCGGACGGACGGACGGACGGACGGACATGGCGAAACTATAAGGGTTCCTTTATTACTACGGAACCCTAAAAAGGTGACGTAACCCATGTTATGTGACAACTTATAAGTAACTTACCAAGCACAATACTTAGCTACCTCTCGATGCTAAATACAGCTACTGCTAGCTACTGAAAATGTGACACCGGCATCAAAGTCCGGCCACGACTTCGAGCGTCGGCGACAGCGGTTTTCCTAATACATTGCGTGTGATCCCAATTCCCAAATAACCGTAGTGCGTTGCGCGTCTCGACCGCGCAATGAACAGAGAAAACGTTTACCGCGCCGCAATTCGCGCAAAGTCGTAGCCGGGCCGTTGTACAGTCAGCGGTAGTAGCTACATACGTGGTCCTCAAGCTCAAAATGATCTAAACAAGTTTATCATCCTCCTTATCCCCGGTTGTGTTCTAATTTTATCTCTTCTCGAAGATCTCACGGTTCGAAATAAATGCCATACACTCGTAAGGCCCACCATACAACAAAAAGAAACAAAGGAATTTGAGTCAATTTTCCCTATCAATAGGGTTTAAAGTATTTTTTCGAAAATCGAACGTAACAAATGAAAAAGCATCTCTGTTAGAATCGCAAATAATAGGGTATTAAACTAAGGTAAAAATAAATTATTTTTTACTTGACTAATAAAAGATCTAACGAAAATACTCGAAAAACATCAATTATTAATTTATTTTAGCTAATTGAAAAATTTTATAAGCATAAAGATTTAAAAAGGACGCTGATTTGAACAAACCTACTCACACTGCCTTAGTGACGTCACTAAGACAGTATTTCCCTACAAACTTCATATTAACAAATCGTTTTTGACATTAAATAAAAAGTTGCTGATTTGACTATGGGTTTAATACCGTATTCAAATTCCATTGAAAGTACTATGTCTTAAATTTAGTACGCGGGGCCTTACGAGGATACGATAAATAATAGTACATTACTTACCAAGGGCGATAAAACAAAGAATGTCTCAGATCGCAGGTATTTTACGCCCGAGCCGAAGGCAAGGGCGATAAATATGCGATCGGAGGCTTTCTTTATTATCGCCCGTGGTAAGTACAAAATTTTATGTCACCCCCTGGCCAGGAAGTGGGTTTTTTCGCGCGCGGAGCGTGCGATAATGGCCACTTTATGGCCAGGTGTGACATAAATAAATAGTAAGTACTTTTATCTCGTGAGCGCGGATTAGCCATAGCTGTAGTTGTGACACATACGAACTCATAGATAACGTGAACTCATAGCTCCTACGCAGACGCACACATAGACAATGTGCATGTATAGCTTTACACACAACCATGGCCCAACCGCGCTGGTAAGTTTTTATTTTATTTATTATTATAAAAGGTACAATCTTACAAATAACGTCTGTCCCACAAAACGGTTTTCACAGTTTGACTGTGGGATCTGAGTCTCTTCGGTAACTATAAATTCACATATATAACTATTAAGTAAGTAGTATAAAAGTAGTGTATTTTAATCCCAAGATTCTACGCAGGCCGCAGGCCTTATTTATGGAAGCGAATGCCACCTGGCCTTCCAACTTTGTGGAAAAAACTAACCTTTTTGGGAATTTGAGGATTATTAATTAAATTCTATCTTATATCCTTGAAATACAGGCGTGTGCAGATCATTTTGACTTCTTCCTGTCGTAGCTACTTCTGCCGCCGCCTGTACTATACGTAGGACGTTATTAGAAGATCCCTATGACACTTGCAGTGACAGTTCATTTATATAACCTTGGAACAGCGTCGATGTCACATCGAAATGTTAATAAGCATCTTTTGGGAATGTAGCTAATTAATTTATGTAGGATTGTAACATTTACATAATAAAAATATGAAAGAAACTTGAATTGTCCCTTATTTCCCAGAAATATGCTTAACAGAATATACACGGTGACGTACTGCAAAAGTTATATCGTTGGTCTGTATCGACTAAGGAAGCGGTGCCGTCGATAACAGATGTCGATAATTGAAGTGATAATAATAAAACGTGTCTTATATTTCATTTTAATTGTTACGTGACTGTGTAAAAATAAAACAACGTTAAATTACATATTTATTTATTATTTAACACTTATTGGTTTGACCTGTAGGTACTGGTCTTTCTTCTGGTGCGGCGTAAGAATACGTTATGTCCAAATTTTATGTCAATAGGTCAAAGGGAAGTTGAAAACATCATCGAAAAATATTTTTGTGACAGACGACCGACGGAAGCACGCATGAGTGACAACAATAAGGTTCCGTTTGGACCATTCTGAAACGGAACCCTAAAAATGGCGGTTTAGTAGCCAGAAACGTCTTTTACACGATAACCGCATTTGAGGTTTAAATTAATGTACGTGAGAGGACGCTGATAAGATAAGAACCGCCACAGATAAAAAAACAATTGAAGCATCGACACATGCACATCACTATATGGTATGTCACTGTCAGTGTCATAGGGATCTTCAAATAACGTCCTACGTATACACGTACGAGGGGTGATCCAAAAGTAATGATAATGAAATACTTTCAGTGGCTGAAAAAAGCAAAAAGAGGTTTTATTTTTTAAGGCAGTTCTTGGCCAGTAAATTAAAAAAATATATGTAAAAAAATTGATATCTGTCACTGAAATAAATTTATTTATTCGTGAGTTGTCGGAATAAATGCGTGGAAATGGAAAAATCTGAAGTGAGAGCCGTTATTAAGTACTTCTGTTTGAAAAAAATGTGTACTAAAGATATACATGTTGAATTGGTGGGAACATTAGGGGACTCTGCTCCTCCGTATTCTACAGTTGCACACTGGTGCAAGGAGTTTAACTTGGGTAGAACATCTTGTAAAGACGAACACCGCGAGGGCTGGCCGTTCATCGTCCGCACTGAGAAGAATGTCAAAAAAATAGAAGATTTAGTTTAACTGATAGAAGAGTGACAATCAGACATTTAAATGAGGTCACAGGGATCTCGTATGGCAGCATTCAAAGAATCTTAACCCAAGAATTGCACATGAATAAAGTATCCGCTCGTTGGGTGCCTAGAATGTTCCACCCAGACAACAACGGACCTCCTCATAAGGCCAGATGTTGCAATGGCTGCAATCCGGGATGCGGGTTTCGAATTGGTGGAACACCCCCCTATTCGCCAGACCTAACCACCAGCTACTTTTATCTGTTTCCACGGCTGAAGGAAAATCTCCGAGTCAAAATTTTTTTGAATGACAGTGAGGTTATGGCCGCTGTGGAGGCTTATTTGGAGAGTCCAAACAAAGATTTTTTTTTAAATGGAATTCGTAGTCTGGAGAAAAGATGGCATAGCTGTGTAGACTTGTTAGGAGACTACGTTAAGAAATAAATGAACACATGTGTTGTTTTACATACTCGTTATCATTACTTTTGGATCACCCCTCGTATTCGTAAACCAATTAACTAAATGGACGAAATAGATATTTTTTAAATCGATATCAGATTTTATTGTACCTACTGTATTTACTACTGTGGTGTGTAAAGGGTTCAGGTATAAAGCTTTTAAAAATATTACATTAGTTGAAATATGACAAACTAGATGTCTTGTATTCAGGGCTGGGCAAAATACATGCATTGTCTACAATTTTCGTGTGAGACGACAACGGTGAAAGGGCCCGGACACATGTCCACCCACGGTACGGGCACCGTCTACGGCCTTTGTTCTTTGTACGTAGCCGCGTACGACGCGGCGCCGTACCGTGGACGTGTCCGGGTTCAAAGGGTTAATAAAGACTATAACCGTTTACTAATATGTGATAGTCCACATTGAAAGAGACGTTATAAGTACCCTTACCATGAGTTTGCATTGTTTGCATTACCTTACTCGCTAGCGACTGCGTAAACGATTTAGTATGGCGATTCTTAGTTCTATTGCGTAACCGCCAGAGGCGCTGTACTTTTGTACATACTAAATCGTTTACGCAGTCGCTAGCGAGTAAGGTAATGCAAACATTGCAAACTCATGGTAAGGGTACTTATGGCGGCAGGCAATCGCACCGATTCACTATACTTAGTATTCAAATAACGGCATTAAAGGCGTAAGTGCCGGCCGCTATGAGATCCCTTTTAATGTGGATTATCACATATCATAATCGCGTTTAAGTAGGACGTATTATATGCTTCATTCACTAGCGATGTAAGTGCGACAGAGACGAATGATTACGTCCGACATAAACGCCATCATGCAAGCTATAGACAGCATAATAATAACCTGTCTTTCGGGTGGTTGAGGATATGCAGAGATAGTGGCGCTACTGCCTAATGTGAATGTGACTTACAGAGAATTATAAAAAAATGCTATACGAATGAGTTTATTCGAAATTTTTATTTTTATTGAAGCCAGTTTAACCCAGATTTATCCTGCCAGTAAGATCACAATAGACAGTGCTGTGTATGTAACTAGCGGGGCCAAAAAAAACGACGAATAAAGATAAAAACATAAAATGTAATCAAAAAAAGCTAAATATTTAAAACACCATCATATGGAACATTCTAAACGTTCGGACTACCGCGGCCCTGCAATACAAAACACAAAATAATCTTTAAAAAAAAGAATGCATCATAAGCAGTTTCAATAAAACAACCCACTTAGAGTACCTGGCGATAAATATCGCGCATCGATCTTTGGAATCAGACTCGACTAATTTCGGCTACGTAGAGCGTTGTCACACACTATGTGACGTTATAGTCATGCGTCTTCAAAATGTACATAGGTATTGAGTTCTTGAATGATGTACAAAATAATACATGATTGATTTACTATCGTTCCTAGTACTTTAACAGCTCTCTTTACCGGGTGGCATATTTAGTCAGTATGGGCAAGTCTGTAACTATAAAACGTACACAGATCTGTTCTTAGGAACCATGTCAAGGGGCTTGCAGTGGGTGGCGCGCGTCGCTTTAAATGCCTACCGCTCGCTCGGCCCGGGGCCGGCCGTCAGTCGAGGGGCGCCCGCAGCCGCGCGAACGCGTCTATATGCACGTTACCGCTGCCGCCGCAGACTAGAACGCGACGAGCGACGAGTCGATAGCCCTAGCGCTACACGTGCCGCGTGTGAATGAATACAAGTTATACGATAGACAGAGATGCACAGAGTAGGCATGTTTTTATGCCTAAACGCCGTTTTTGTTACAAAGTGAAGCTTCTGTACTTGTACTATTACTTATTCTGTGACCATGTCATCGACTTTTTGTCTCTTTCCAAAGACGTGCAATATTTATCGCGGAGTACTGTACACATGCGTAAGTTTACGGCGAGCTTTTCTATCACATTCGATGTTCGCGATAGTATCTTCAAAATGTAATTCTATCTTGACATGTGTTTCTGTACGTCGAAATCAGAAGCTCACGACATCACCTTTTGTGTACGTATTATCTATAGTAGGTAGTACCTATAGGAATGCATCATATTACTTCATCATCCATGTCGTCACGAATACAGCTTGTGTAAATTTACTCCTCGTGAAACGCGATAGTAATTCCGAACGGTGCAATCGAAATAACAATTAACCCTTTACGGAGACCGCAAATGCCGCGTCGTTGCATAGACGTATGAAGCGTTTAACTCAGAGTTATAGAAGCCGTTTCATTTCAAGGGTGGGCACGTAACACGCATCGGAATGTAATGTTTGGATTTTCACGCTGGCTGGGTTATACAATGGAAGAGTAATCGGTTTTTGTGAAATGAAACTGAAAAATAATTGGTGTTTCTGCATAACTACTGCTGGCATAACTACTGCTGGCTTAGTGCTGCTGGCATAGGTATTATGGACTCTTGGTACAATCAACTACGCGTCGAACAATTCATTTCTTAAAAGTCCCAAAAATTTAAACCTTTAGGTACGAGCTGAGGAAGTATAGCGATGTGTTTTTTCAAAAAAAAATGTTGTACCGACAATAACCTAAATATAGTAATTGTGGCACGCAAGAAAAAGAAAATAGAATATTAAATTTGCTCCACAAAAAATCAGTTCCTGTGACACCGATAGAGTCTGAAAGAAAGAAATCTATACCAATTTTAATTTCTTTAGGTGTTTTCTTTATCTGTATGAATTTTCGGAATATTTATAAAAAATAGCATGCTTTCCTGCTTCGTCATAACATTTTACTTTTAGATTTGATAGTTAAGACCTGCTGATTTCGCAACGGAAAATTCATAATTAAATTCCCGCTCATACTAATAGCCTTGTAGTTAACTATATTACCTCTTTTAAAATAGAACATATTTATAGCAATATTTTCATCTAAAAATTGTCTCTTTACTTCTGAGACAGCATTTACATGCTCATCAGAGAAATAGAAAACTATAACAATTATGATTAGCCAATGGCGACCACTGATCGAATTAAATACACATTCAACAAAAGAACAAACATAACGCATCATTGCACAGATGATCAAATTCATGGCAGAATAATTATGATTCATTACATTAACTTGCCGAATCAATACGGGGGTATTAAGGTTGTCGCACACGTAACCGCTCGGCACCGGATCGGCGCCGCCTCAACTCGACACGTCCAGTATAATTTGTTAAAAAACTTCATACTGCAACGCACACTTATCCACACCGTAATGGCATCGCCCCATTTCGGGAACAGCTAACGGTGGATGGACAGCTCGTCGTCGCAGGGTGAACGCTGCGCTTACGGCGCGCGGGCGAAATGGTCCACTACAAACGTAAAAAGCTTTCATCCATCCTCCTAGCGTTATCCCAGTACAGTTGCATCCTGAAGGATGCCTGGAGTCCGCTACCTAATCCCAAGATTTGGCGTAGGCACTAGTTTTTACGAAAGCGACTGCCATCTGAACTTCCAACCCCAAGGGGAAACTAGACCTTATTGGGATTAGGCTTTGTCTAGTGAGTGGGCAACTTGACTGTTAGAAGTTCTCAAGCCGCCCGAAGGCCTTCAACTTGGCTTAACGACTGCTGCCATAGACAGCAACCGGGATCAACGGCTTAACGTGCCTTCCAAAGCATGGGAGCGCTCAGTTAGTAACCACTCAAAGCGGTCACCCATCCAAGTCCTGACCGCTGCCCACGTTGCTTAACCTTAGCAAGCGCAAGCGGTACGCAGGCGCCGCTGGGCCACGAGCTGTCAATCAGTGTACAACTCGCGGCAAGCGGGTCGCCGCCGCGCGCCCAACTCGGCGCTGCTTATGCGATGCTGTTTCGTGCTTGCGTTCGGTTGAAGTCTGGTTGACGGCGAGCAGATGAGGTGAGCCTTTATGTGCGACAACCTTTAGAATGCTCTGTCTCTCGGCCGCATCGTAGCGAAAGGTCTGGCTGTTAAACAACCAATCCAATTAATTAACCAGGATGTGTCGACACGTAGACATCTCGCCATAGTGCAGTGATATAATGCAATCGCATAAACCCTCGTTGCCTTTGTTGTTGTATCATCATAAGTAGGTACCTAGTAATGGACATTTGTGCAATGGAATTGCAGAGTAATACTTAGTACTCAGTGTGTAGGGAGTGTGCATTTGCGTACATTTTTAAAGCAGCGAGACATGGACATGCTACTTCAAATCGGCATGTTTGACTGCTTGTTGGTATGTTTTCTTGCGATACAATTTCGCATATAACTAATAAAGATAATTTATCGATCGATATTTTTATCTGCCCTGTACTCGTAGCAACATCCCTACATGGTAGCCCTGCTAATATACGCCGTCTATAAAGCGATATTCAAGTCAGGAGAGTAATTTGTCCCAACATCTCACGTATATAATATTGCTGTTGAAATAAACGACTTCTGCTATGGCCAGAAGGTTAAATTCCAAATTTTACATTAATGTCGTTTCTAGCGATGAAAATTACATGAAAGATACATGTATCTTTCAAAGATCCCTGTATTTTTCAATAAAATACAGTATCTTTCCTTGCGAATCTTCGATTGAATCTTTCGCAAGTATAGGTTTTTTATTATATTATGAATAGTGACTGGGAATGTATTGGTAATTGTATCTCATACAAACAGGTGACTTTTCATTCCGCTCAGACTATGTGCCAGTTGCACCAACGTACGAACACAGACCGGTCATCGTCAAATATGGCGCCGGCAGCTGTCATCCCATAGAAACTTGTCAAATTTTCCATACAATCAGATTTGACGAACACCGCTTACGATTACAGACGGTTTGGTGCAACCCAGCCTATATCTCGATATCAGATCAGTTAACTAAAGTGGTTGAAATTATCAATTATGACGAAATACTTATAAATCGGAATCGTTAATCTATGCTCTATGTGACGTGAAGTCAATTTTGCGTCAAAGGCATGACAATTAAATAAACGTAAAATACACAGTATAAAACAGGTATTATACGTGTATGATTGTGTTTGTCAGACAAACGTCAGTTTTGTTTTTTTTCGAAAGTCACATGTATTTTATAGGAAAGATACAAAGTTTCGAAAGAAACAACATGAATCTTTCGCCATTTTCATCGCTAGTCGTTTCCGAACGGTCCCCTTGACGTTTACGATCAACATGCACGTCGGGGATCAAAGTGCATCCCAATGCGTCAACATTTAATATAAATGTAGACGCATTTTTGGACCTTGTCACAGAGGGTTAGAGTGCAAAATGGTACATACGATTATATTAATGAACTCCGCTGTACAGAGGTTTCATTGACTTACCTGTTGATTTTGGGTGACGTTGCTCCACGTAACCGCACCGGGCGCGCCGCTGAACAGCGAATAAGTGCCGGGATCTTCGACCGGCGACTCGCCACCCTGTCATACATAAAACTATATTCGTGGGCATAGTTAAAGGCCGAATATTTGCCGTATTTACGGCGTTATTCTTGTCTTCTTGTTCGCAATAAATATTGTTAAACGGGCGATAAATAGTCTGGTTAAACCAGCTGGTGTGGTGTGTTTTTTTTTGAACTTGATAATTTAATTAAGTATACTGGCAGTATAGTTACTAATAGTACATTACTTACCAAGGGCGATAAAACAAAGAATATCTCAGATCGCAGGTATTTTACGCCCGAGCCGAAGGCAAGGGCGATAAATATGCGATCTGAGGCTTTCTTTATTATCGCCCGTGGTATGTACAAAATTTTATGTCACCCCCTGGCCAGGAAGTGGGTTTTTTCGCGCGCGGAGCATGCGATAATGGCCACTTTATAGCCAGGTGTGACATAAAATCATTTAAAAAAACAAGCAAGCTTGTGCGTAATCCGTTCCAACTTCGTCATATGATATGTATTTTATATTACAACACATTGATTAGCCGACATGTTGCTAATTCTGCCGCAGCATTAAATTGTACAATAGGCGAAAATGAATGAGCTGAAATTCGGAGATGTGTCAAATCTTATATCTTTAAACGAGCAATTCTTGTATATCTTATATCTTTAAACTAGCAATTCTTGTATATATATTTATTTATTTCGGGGATCTCGGAAACGGCTCTAACGATTTTGATGAAATTTGGTATGTGGGGGTTTTCGGGGACGAGCGATCGATCTAGCTAGGTGTCATACCCGGGAAAACGCCGAGCAAAGCTCGGTCGCCCAGATATTAGTATATTAACGTATGGTATATACGGTACGTGATTAATTTGGTTGGTTAACGAGAAAGCTGATTATTACAAATTAAAAACTCCTAATAAATAGTATAATATCTGGGCGACCGAGCTTCGCTCGGCGTTTTCCCGGGCATGAGACCTAGCTAGATCGATTGCTCGTCTCCGGAAACCCCCACATACCAAATTTCATCAAAATCGTTAGAGCCGTTTCCGAGATCCCCGAAATAAATAAATAAATATACAAGAATTGCTCGTTTAAAGATATAAGATATACAACAGCACAAACAAGTTAGAGAGTTCAGACCAAACATGAACAAATACCGACCAAACATGTCCTTGTATTGAAAGGGATTGAGATTCAGCAAGACCGCTGATTTCCACTCGTATATACGTGTACTTTTTATTATGTGGGATGTGCGTAGTTTTTTGGAAGCTAAGTTAGTTAAAAATAAATATAAATATTTGTGGACAATCTTACACAAATCAATCTAGTCCCAAACTAAGCAAAGCTTGTACTATGGGTAATAAGCGACGATATACATACTTATATTAGATAAATATATACTTAAATACATAGAAAACATCAAAGACCCCAAGAACAAATATTTGTGCTATTCACACAAATAAATGTCCCGGCCGGGATTCGAACCCGGGACCTCCAGCTTCGTAGGCAGGGTCACTACCAACTAAGCTAAAGCGGTCGTCAAAGTTGTTGATAAATTGTATTGTATGTAATTATATTTCTAAACGATTCATGGGGCTGATAAGGCCGCAGGTGTAGCATCTTATTACGTTAAACATGGAAAATAATTGCAAGAAAATTCCACACTTCAGAATTATAATAGTAACTGTACATTACTTACCGCCCTAGGGTAAAACAAACAATGTCCCAGAGGGCAGAGAAGAGAGAAAAGGCGTCTTTTCACCGCCCGTCGTAAGAGCAAAAAATTATGTCTCCCCCTGCTGGCCGGGAAGTGGAGTCTTTCGTGCGGTAATTGCCACATTATGGCCAGGTGTGACATAAAACATTTTGCAAGAACTAGATACTGAATGACCAATAAAGACGAAGAATTTCGTCTTGCAATGCAATGTGATACTTGGACAATCGTTAAATAACTTCAACTTACCACTGGAACGGTCTCCTCTGCCGGCACGGTCAGGTCCAGAGGGCCCGGAGTAGACTCCAGGGCTTCATCCTTCCTGTCGAACGGTGTTGTCGTGCTCGCAGCACTGAGGTCTAAAGGCACGTGCCTCCCTATGTTCAAAGGCGGATAATTCTCTTCGAGAAAACTCCTCGCCTGTTGTAACGGGGGATTGCTGTATTGATCAAAGATATTTTGATAAGCATATCCAAGTGCGTTATATCCCGGAGGTGAGATGTGGCGAGTCGGCATTTGCCCAATGGCAGACGGTCTCATGAAACTTTGAGCAGTCTCTGGCTTGTTCAGCGTCTGTGATGAAGGTATCTGGCTGTACGACGGGCCTGGCGCGCTCATTTGCGGGTAGAACTGTTGTGCCATGTTGGCATTTGACGTCGGCGGGTTGAAGGACATAGTAGACTTCCACCACTGTGGAACGAAATCTGACATCGGCAGGGGCGGCGGGTACTGTGTGATTTGAGACGTCGGGTGTGTCATTTGACCGAGTTGCGCCGGTCTCGGGCCCATTTGTGAAAGAGATGTAAGCGGCGATTGAAGAGAAGCTAGTTGGGCAGGGAGCTGAGGTAGAGGCGGCGGCATACCGTGCCAGCTGGGAGGCGGCGTGTTGAACATGTTCGTGTTCAAGTTAGAGTTCAGACTCTGTATCCTAAACTCGTCATCTCTGAACTTGTTTTCTTCATTCTCCCGTGCCCAGCGTTGGTTGGCAAAGCGGGGCGGCAGATCGCTGAGGAATTGTTTCTTATCGCTGCTCATGTAGCCCGGGGCGCGCTGCGAATATTCCGCGCGCGAGTTTTGTTTCTGCAGCGCCGCGGAACGGACATCGATTTCCTTCGGGTTAACCACGGGCAGGCGTATGTTCATGTTCCCTGATTGCGGCGACGTGTAATTGGGATTGTAGCTGATCCCGACGCTCTGTAAGCCGTAGTTCCGCTGGTTGGCACGATTCTGATCGACGGGCTGCTGGGTCCATTTCCCTTGGTTCTTTTGAGACGGTGGCTGGATGACTTTTGGATCTTTTTCGGGCGGTTTTTCTTCCTTTCGCTTAGTAGTGTCCGGAGGGATATCCACAAGATGCGGATACCCTGACTTATCTTTTAAAGCCAGTATGCCTCCTGTTTTTCTTCCTATAGGAATTTGGGAAAGGGATTTTTGGGGTTTAGACACCGAAGGCTTAGGGCGATCTAAGAGGGATGCGTCGGCGGCGGCAGCGTCTTGTGTGGCGTCTGTGTCTGTTTCTTCTGCGACAGGAGGAGGAGTCTTAAACTTGACCTGGACACGAAAAAGAAAATTCTAAAAGAAGAATGATAAAGGATATAGAGGTAAGGTGACGCCAGTCGATACCTATACCTTAGTATGGTACATACAAAAAAACACTAATGTTTCTGTTTAATAGTCTCGTCTGTATATATTATATAATATATGTGTGTGTATATATATTGTTAACATTTATGTATATGAATATATGTTAAAATTTTGAAGTTGCACCGCCCACAATCTCTCTGCTTTGCCCTAAGGTTGACTGGTAGAGAATACTTATGGCATTAAGTACGCCTTTTGTTAATAAGCCATAAGTTTTACTTTTGTGCAATAAAGATTAAATAAATAAATAAATAAATACAATATATGATTGAGACATGACATGACGTTGGCTTATTGGCATTTAGGACATAAGGCGAGCTAGGAATCTGTGAAACGGCCTGATACCGTCATGGTGTATTATCAGACCAATTGATTATGTAAGGCGATTGGTGTAATGACTATGATTATTTTGATTATTTGTGTATGATTGGTGTATATGAGCATAAGGACAGTAATGGTGCCTTACTGTGTGATAACGGATGATGTATATATAGAAAACATATCAAAAGATTTATAACAAAATTTATAGTCTAAAGGATTCCATTTTTTTTTACCTAAATAGAATTTGACACTGTACATAACTGCTTTTTTTCCTCATTTTATTCTTTGTTTTTGTCTTGCTTTCTTGTTCTTAAGTAGGTTAAGTATTATCATTGTACGAGTAATAAGCATATTTTTGTGAGAAAATGGCTGACTGTCGAGTTTCTTTCGGCGTTTCTTCTCGGCAGTGGCCTCTGTGAAACGCTAGTAGGGTTTGACTTGTAAAAGTGCCATAGCGGCCTACTTACAGAATAAAGTTCATTTTATTCATTTTTTTTATTTTGTATTTTTGCAACGACTGATGTGCCGTCAGTCATCACCTGGCCATAAAGCGGCAATTACCGCACGCTCCGTGCGCGGGAAATCCCACTTCATGGCCAGGGGGTGACATAAAATTTTGTACTTAACACGGGCGGTAATAAAGAAAGCCTCAGATCGCATATTTATCGCCCTTGCCTTCGGCTCGGGCGTCAAATACCTGCGATCGGAGACATCCTTTGCTTTACCGCCCTTGTTAAGTAATGTACTATTATTGAATATTCATTGCGAGTATTTGTGGCTCTTAACATCATGCCAGCAAATGGGCAAAGAAAATTCATAGCAAAGTAAATGGAAAATGATGAGAAGTGAGGTTATTTGTATTTGAATCTATAATGACATTAAACTGTTTCGATACACTGATATTCCCATCTGTTAAACGATTTTTTTTTTCAATGACAAAATAGACTCCTAGCATTTTTACGCATAAAAAAATTTAACAAGCTATTGTCACATAACTAATCATTGTAAACGAAAATTGTTTTTATTAAAATATGAATAGTTAAAAGATGTTATAGTTTAAAATTAATACAAATACAAGGATTATGTCTATAAATTGTTGGTAAGACTAAGACTGAGTTCGTTCTTTAAAAGTGCGTTATCTTCACTTGGACTGTAGTGAGAACAGCTGAAGATCTCACACTGTCATGTTTTTTTTTAAATATATAATGAAAACGACAGGTGATAGTATGGTCCTCACTAACTTGCTTGCAGGACTCCTCTTGCTTACGCAGAATAGCAGCCATGGCTATGTTAACCCGCGGCCGCCGAGCCTCCCTCTTATCGTCGCATCGGTCTTCTTCTCCTCTGAAGGCGACGCCTTCTTCTAATACCTGTCGGGACAAAACATTGGAATGGATGAAACACGTTATAGTAGAAATTATTTAAAATGGCCGACATTTTATAAAACTTGTCATTGGACTTTGAATCTTCACGCTTGGACAGTAAAGTCGCTTTTTGAACGGTCTAATTTGCTACAGCTCGGACAGTTCAAATAATTTTAAGTATACATACAAATACAAATGCGTTTATTTTTCCTTTAAATTACAATGGTGTATCGGTTAGTAATATCTTACATCTAATTGACATGGAAAAATCGGTGTGAGCACAGCGATAAGCTGGTTTTAAGCCCACCCGTAGTCAATAAGTTGGTTTCACATTAAGTAAATAGACAGGTTAGTAAATTAAATTAAGTAGGTAGTTACAATTGCAATAATACAATATCAGTCGATATACTTCTACAAACACATCTCAAGCCATATAAAGTTTTACAAACATACGCTTTTAAGGGTCTCTAAGGGGCATCAGAGTAAAACTATTCCTAAGGGGCGCTTTCCATACAAAACGTATTTTGACATTCGCAGGCTAACGGCGTGATATTTTAAGAGACTTATGTAACAAACAACAGTGTTAGAACAACTTATTTTTGCGGTTGGTTCAGAACCGTAAAGGGGAACATGCGTTAAGATAACCATTACAAGTTTATTACTGGAAGATTTATTCTGAAATTAGTTTTTATTGCGATATTTTATTAGTTACGTAAATTGAAACGTAATTTAAAAACGCGCGGTGACGTCACTCCTGTCAGTAACTTTAGTTGAAAACATTAAAAACTATCTATAAAATGGAAAATGATTTATTATCAATGATTTATTGCATTAAATGAAACTGAAAATGTATTATTTCTGTGATGCAAATGATTTTCATGCGCCATGAAAAGTTTGACGTCTGCAGTAGTGACGTCATGTCAAGGCAGTGAACGTCTACACGCGAAATTTGAAATGTTGGTTTTTAATTTTTTTTTTTAAATAATAAAATTATTTATTGTACACAAAGAATTGTTACACACAATTGCCATATACTAATACTAGTTGTACATAAGTATTATATACTAGGTCAGGACTTCCGTCCCCTAAACTAGGTGTGGACCTGTGTCTTAGGGGATTGAGTTCGTAAAATACAGAGTCGTATCTAACTTGGTTTGGATAGTGTAACAGCAAATGAAAAATAACAAGTAGTACTTAGAATAGTGTTGACAGCAAGAATTATGCTACGATATAAAACATTTGTGACTAAAGTAAATTAATTAAAACTAAGCCAAACAAATTAAATAATTTGTGCATATTTTAACTTATCCGTGTTCGGTATCTTTACCTACTCCGTAAATCTTTAAGACAGACTAGATTAATGAAATAATGCATGTTCCCTAATGTGCAATGTCCGACACGCACTTAGCCGGGTTTTTTTGAAGTGAAAACTTCTTTAGCGGCGCTGAGCACTTTTGTACTGGGGAAAAATGTATAAACTCGCGATAAATTCCAAGACCAGGTTAGTTGACCCCTCCTAGTATCGTGATTGCTATGTTACGAGGGGTCCCCAGCTGGTCTTCTTAGAAAGCCAAGGTTCTAACTGTTTTAAGACAATCCTAAGATTTTCCATAAAGATCATATTTCAAATAAATTCTCATGGAAAGTAGCTCTTATTGTCCCTAAAAAAGCGTTTCCAAAGTCCAATATCGGATAGCCAGACTGACCGATTTCCGTAAAGATCATATTTCAAATAAATTCTCATGGAAAGTAGTTCTTATTGTCCCTAAATACGGTGACAGCTCCCTTCAAAATACCTAGTGGCCAAGAGTGATGGATAAAATACCAAGGGCCTGACACGCTTTGTAAGAGAAAGATAGCCTTATTGCGATTCCTATGAGAAGAAGTAGAAAATAGTGCGATGTTTTGTCCTTATCACCGATCGAAAATTTTTGTATTTGTGTCAAAGTTTTGTGTCAAGAAGATTGCAAAACAAATTGGCAATATCTGGTAGTGCATTTTATAAATGGAGAATTAATGATAAGTTTGGTTTAAATGAATAATAATTTACCAATTATCAGATCCGTAGTGTTTGGGTGTTCAGTGCAAACATGGTGGGGTGTTCAGTGTTGGGCTGTAAAAGCAAACTCGACCGAAAAAAGGCGGATGTTACATTCCATGCGTAATTTGCGTAAGTACATTTTCTTTGCATTTTGGACCCGTGTTTATTTCTAAAATCTCACCGGTAACAAGTTACTGAGCTAAATCATAAGTTATATCATGAGACACTTGATGAAATAGGAAAAATATGTAAATTAATTCAAAAATAACCTCCAAACATTTCACATATAAACCGATCAAATCGCGTAGTATAAATCTACCATAGAAGCCAGCTTAGAATTGATGTCCCATCATTCAGTCGGTTTATAATTCGATTTCGGGATACCAACAAATAATAAAAAAATCCCCTGAAGATTACCCCACGTTTCGGGAAATTCAAGTAATTTGATTTTTTCAGTTTTTAGGGTTCCGTAGTAAACAAGGAACCCTTATAGTTTCGCCATGTCCGTCCGTCCGTCCGTCCGACCCCCGTTTTTCTCAGTAACCGTTAGTACTAGAAAGCTGTAATTTGGCATGAGTATACATATCGATGACGCGGAGAAAACGGTAGAATAAAATCTTTAAAAAAAATTTTTTTTAGGGTACCTCCCCGGGTGACAGTAACGGAAACGCACAGGGCCGGGCCGTCTTTAACCAATTTGAGGCCCTGGGCACATTAGGGTAATGGGGCCCCTATGACCTTGATAGAGCACGATTCTGTTAGAATAGACAAAGAAAGTAAACGTGTCACATTAAATGAATAGATATTAATAATATAATATTTCCTAAAAAATAAAATTAATTTTCAAAATACACCAAATTTGGGTTCTTCCTTAGAGCAAACAGCTAAATTAAATTTTCTTAAATAAACGCCTAATTCTAACCAGTCATATATATTTTTTTAAATTGAAAATGAGGCCGACGCTTATGCTAGCTCACCCAGAAGATTCACTCGTACCTTAAAAAGGTCCAGGTTATTTGAACTCGGAAGTACCTACATACGCCATTCGAATACCAAACCAGTAAACATTATAAAAAAAGATGATTTTGACCAGGTAATGAAAGTAGCCAGTCGTACGTCGTCTGGATATCTGATGGAAGAAGGGGGAAGGCGGTATGAGCTCATGGAGTTCCTGAGCACACTCAACGAATCTAAAGAAATAAAAATGGGAAATATGTAGTATTGCTTACAATTTTTGAAGTGAAAACTTCTTTAGCGGCTCTGAGCACTTTTGTACTGGGGAAAATTTGTTGAACTCGCGACAGATTCTAAGATTCTAAGACCAGCTAGTTGACCGCTCCTAGTAATCGTGATTGCGATGTTAGGAGGTGTCAACTCAGCTAAACTCAGCTGGCCCCTATACCACAAAACTTTACAAGTCTACAATTTGACAAAATTGCACAATTTTCCATAGAAAAAGTTCGCAAATTTGTTGAATTGTACGCTTGTAAAGTATTGTGGTACAGGTTCCTGGTCTTAGATGCGTAAGACACAATGATACTCGGGACATATTATGTAAATGGATTATGCGAATATGAACATGAGTATGAGTACAGTACAGATACGGATACCGATACGGATACCGATACCGATATGAATATCTTTGTTATTTGGGTCATTGTCAGTCGGAAAAACAAAAGTTGTCCATTCGGTGGACAATAGTTAACGGCTTGTGTGCATGTAATTTACGTTTTTATTATATGGATTTATAGACACGGAATTACATATTATGCGGGTTATCAGATCAATCGAAAATTAAGCTTTGTAGCCCTTAACTTTTGGCATGTCCTGTCCACCGAAAAGACGCGCACCTAAATCTGACAATGACCCATTTACTATCTTTATTGAGTTTTCACTTCTGCCGGCACTCCCGGAGTGCAACCCGTTGTTTTTATTTTTTATTTTAGCTAATAATTCTCATCAGTTGGTTCGAGTAGTGTGATAATATTCTTCTATTTTGGATAATTTCCATGATATTCTTTACATCAAAATTTTACCAATGTCACATAAGTTCTTGTGATTGGTCGTAAGGTTGAGTTTAGGTGGAATCCTTCCATAGGTCGCGAACCCCTGTTTGAGAATTATTCCTTCGGTACTTTGTTATTTTTGGATCTACAGTTTTTATATTTCTGTCCGAAGTGAGATATAATTTAAAGCACTCTAAGTATAGTGCCCTGGAACCGGTGTACGATTTCGTGCCGATTGCGATAGAGACTGCGGGATCTTGGGGGGTGGAGGCTAAAACCTTTATTTTGGGTCGCCGACTTAGGGATAGGGGCTGTGGTCCACGCTCCGGATCGTATCTGGTTCAGCAGATTTCGTTAGTTATACAGCGCGGTAATAGGGATGTTGACACCAAATAAGAAAATCAATGAATCCGAATTTTCTCGAAAAAGGATCAGATTCTCAATCAAATAGTGAAAAAAGTAATCCAAAAGAATAAATAATTACATAATTATAAGCCTTCAAAGTTTTAGGAGGGGGCATTTTCTGTCCCTTTTCCGCAAAACGCCCCGTTGTATTGAACGATCGTCATTTACTATGGCGCTCTAGGTCAGTGACGTCACTGACCTGTAGCGTTTTCTCTCTCTAACTAAAAACATTGTAACGGTTGTAGTTTCGTTATTTTTTGAGATATTTGAATAGGATTTTCACTTTTTGGCATAGTTTTATGTATTCTTTCGTATGGAGTAATAATAAATTTTGAGTCAACATCCCTATGCTGCAAGCATAATGGGGACTTTTGAGCCGGCTGCGATTCGGGGCGATCCTATTTAGTATTATGTATTAGGGTTGACTGACGACGCCTGTTGCTGATCCATAGTTGTACCCACCTGACGAAGCCTGCGAAGATTTGGATTTATCTATGTGTTACTTCTCCATATTTGGTTAATAAATGATTTCGAATTGAATTTAAAGCAGATAAATCACAAAATAAAGCTATTCGCATTGTAATTATACATATGATTTAATGATTAATTGAGATTATTATATAAAGTGCAATTTACACGAACTGATATTTCAATTTGAAAGTTCTCGCTTAGACAATAAAAATGCTATTCGAACGGATTCACGTATTATATAACTTTACATCAATTATATATTTTTCTGAAACCCATACTTAGTTTTAGTTGTTTCGTTAAGTCGGAAATGGCTTACTTAGTAAATTAGTAAATGTCATATAGACAGCTTACCCCTTTTGAGCTTACAGGCGTGGTGTGAGTTTATCATATTACCAATATTACTTGCGTAAGATGAGAAAATAAAATAAATAAAATAAATATACCAACCTATTTAATTTTTAGTTCTTTTGTTTTTGTACCCTAGATGCTGTATGTAGGCAAGCAGTAATTGTAGTTTTTATTTTATTTTATACTGTAGTTTTTATTTTATTTATGTATTGCTTTATTTTTTAGCTTATATCTATTGCAGTTAATTTTATTTTATTTCCTGCTATTATATATATTGTATGCCGGTCCGTGAGTCACCGACGGTACTGGCTGAAAATCAGCGCTGTAGGTGTTTAACACCTCAGCATAATGCTGAGCCAGTGTCCGTTTCACTGCCACGGGGACACACGTGTGCTTTTGTGTATGTTTTTCTTCTTTTGTTTTCCTGTAATATTGTGTGTCTTCTGTGGTACTGAATAAATGTTTCTATCTATCTATCTATCTAAATATTCGTGGACAATCTTACACAAATCAACCTAGTCCCAAACTAAGCAAAGCTTGTACTATGGGTACTAAGCGACGATATACATACTTATATAGATAAATAGATACTTAAATACATAGAAAACATCCAAGACCCAAGAACAAATATTCATGCTCATCAAGTCATCACACAAATAAATGCCCTGGCCGGTATTCGAACCCGGGACCTCCAGCTTCGTAGGCAAGGGCACTACTAACTAAGCTAAAGCGGTCGTCATCAAAAGCAAACAGATTCTCAAATGCATAAGCAATATAATAAATAAACTGATAATTCGCTTAGCATGAATTAATAAACTACTCAAAAGAAAATAAGGGTCACTAAGTATCGTATTTTGGACGTTACAGTACTTTTTATCTCACGAGCGCGGGTTGGCCATTGTTGTAGTTGTGACACATACGAACACATAGACAACGTGAACTCGTAGCTCCTACGCTGACGCACACATAGACAATATTCATGTATAGCTCAACACACAACCATGGCTCACCCGCGCTCGTGACATAAAAGTACCTACTCTACGTGAAAATTATATTATATGTATAGTCGTCCTCATAAACTATGTATTTGCCCTATTGTGAGCTCTGTTGGGCTAGCGTAACATGCATCTCGTCTCTACTCGCGCGCGAGATAGGCTACCTGTCACTGTCTGATTAATGCTGTCAAAAAGTGACAGGTAGCTTATCTCGCGCGCGAGTAGATACGGAATGCATGTTGTGCTAGAGGGGCTGTTATGGCTGGCTAGGCCAAACTTGCTCTTGAATACTTTCAAAATTATATTAAACAGTATTAGGACTAAAATAGACAGACGCCGGCATGAAAGAGGTTGGATATACTGAAGGAAGAGGTTCATCATTTATTACTTATTGTTATTAGCCACGTATCAATTTGTTAATGTCCTTTCATCATCATCATCAGCCTATGTACGTCCCACTGCTGGGCACAGGCCTGCTCTCATAGATGAGAGGGAATGGGCAGTAGTCCCCACGCTGGCCCACAGCGGGTTGGGAACTTCACATACAACTTTGAATTTCTTCGCGGACGTTTGCAGGTTTCCTCACGATGTTTTCCTTCACCGAAAAGCTAACGGTAAATATCAAATGATATTCCGTACGTAAGTTCCGAAAAACTCATTGGTACGAGCTGGGATTCGAACCCACGACCGTCGCTTGACAGCCGCATGCTTGAACCACTGGGCTACCGAAGCTTTTTTTCCTTTATTAACAACAAAACAGAAATATGTACCTACTGCCCTTATTTTGATTTGATTAATTTAGTAACGTTTAATCCATTCAACGCCAATCACAACACAACACATAAGCGTCATGCCTCTACGTGCAATTTCCGCTACAAGGCGGGAAAACGCTGCTAACGCGCTACGGCGTAGCACACGTAGCGATCGTTGGCCGCGAATGGGTTAACAAAACTTTAAAATTTCGCGTTTGCTAGAACATTTTTGTTAATAGGCCAACCATAAATAAATATAATAAGACTAAAAATAAATAAAACACAAAAGGGCCCAACTCATATAAAAACACATGTACTGGCATGATGTACTTACGTAACCGCAGTTTAACGACAAGTATTTTTATAATCAAACACAAAATATAAAAATTAACTTGAGTGACACAGTGTAATATCAAATTCTTATAAAAAACCCAATCCATAGTGGAGCCTAAAATGTAAAACAAAATCACAAACACTTTAATTTTTCCCACAACACTCAGGTAAACACTACAAATCGGCCAGTTCTAATCACTTTTAAAAACAAAACTGTCCCCTAGAAAAAAATACAAGCTAAAACTATTCACAAAAAAACAAATAAAAATTTTGGCTAACCTATTAATAATAAAATTAAAATGTATATAAGCGTAAATGCAATCCCATTTTTAATAAAAAAAAAAACAATGGTGGCTATTGTGTCACTATTGTGGTAAATGTGGTTGGATTCGGCGAAGCTGGGAAGGTATGTATATAGAGTCGTCCTCCTCGCGCTAATGTTCATTCATGACTGACTGACCTGTTCTGAGCTCACCTGTTCCTCCGTTGTGGCCATCGCGCGCTCCTCCCGGGCCCGCTCCAGGGACCCCTGAGGCTTCAGTATGCCCACGCGTTGGTCGCGAACTGCGAACAAATTGAACCGTATCACCACAAGTTTGAGTACATGTTCGCTTGCCGTTAAAACGCCCGCGCGTTCGTAACGCGGAGTTTAAATTTAAGTTTTATGTAAAACAGCTTGGGTTGAATTTCGGTTGGGTTGAAGCGGGCGCATGCGTCTATGGCCGGTAGAGACAGGAACCAATCGGCGGCGAGAATGATAATCTTAGCAGCGTTAGATTGAAAGATTTTTAACCGTATCACGTTCATACAAGGTTCAATAAGAAACGCATCTTCGGAGTCTATTTGAATTAGTAATTTCACGAGTATATTACCTTACTCCAAAGCACACGATCCAAATAAAATAAACGAGAAAGGAAGTAATTGAAAAAAGGAGCCTTATACGTACCTGGATATATCTTCTAAACTGGACTTTATTAGTATTTAGCTAAGGTGTATAACCAAAGTAATATTTTTTTGCAGATTCCACTCAGAAGTCACTTCCGCAATGTCGAATGATAAGTGTAGTTGAAATTCTTTTTGTTGAACATATTTCTATTAAAATGTTATTCGGTTTTGAACCTTATTGTTTGAACGGTAAAGTAGCTTTTTAAAGGAATTGCTATGGTGCAATTCGTTCCAAGTTTACATATATATCACGTTAAGAAAAACTATACAAGTTTTTCACTGCTTTTACAGGAACTGAAAAACACGAACGTGGTATTTCATAGGCTTATTTATTTCAGGGCATCACATGTTTGGATGGGTGACACAAATATAGGTAAAACCGGCCAAGTTCGAGTCGGACTTCGCACATTTAGGGTTCCAAACCGACCGCAAAGTTAAGTTGGTTGTCATAGGAAAAAATAAGGAAATTTCAAAGAAAAAATGTAGTTTATCAATATATTAGTATATCTTTATTTTACTAAACGGTTAAAACTCACGTATTAATTGTCACTTCGGGCGACATGTTTCGAACTCTTCGGGAGTTCTTCATCAGGATGAGTGCGTCTGCGACCCGCGCCGATTGCACACTGTCGAACTACCCGCCGCCCGCCGCAAGGCACGTGACGCACGCGCAGACAGCGCGGGGGCGGGGGCGGGGGGGCAGCTCGGCGCTGAAGGTGTTGTATGAGGTCGTGGTGAGGGATCGTCCCCCCCGATCAATGGTAGGCACACTGAACTCACTATGTCCACTCGATTGTCATAACGCACTTCCCGCTCTATGATCGGGATCACAGGTTTCCATGCCGGCGGCAACACACAGCCAGCGTCACGATTAAAGTTAGGGCGGCGCCCTATTTCAATCCGAGCTGCCCCCCCGCCCCCGCCCCCGCGCTGTCTGCGCGTGCGTCACGTGCCTTGCGGCGGGCGGCGGGTAGTTCGACAGTGTGCAATCGGCGCGGGTCGCAGACGCACTCATCCTGATGAAGAACTCCCGAAGAGTTCGAAACATGTCGCCCGAAGTGACAATTAATACGTGAGTTTTAACCGTTTAGTAAAATAAAGTTATAACATGTCTCACGAAAGTTTAAATTCAAATATTAGTATATGTTGGTAAAATATACGTAATAACAAACATTGTTACCAAATTTTAAGTTTATTGGCATTTGGGAAGTTAAAAAGTTCTTCGAAACAAAATTTCGTAAAAAAAGCTGACTTTGGTGGCTTCTCATTCCATTGTTTTCCAATATTTTTTTTAATAAAAATTTTTGTAAGTATCTACTCAATGAGCTCTAAACAACGATACCCCATTCGATAGGGTAGGATAATTTTTTTTTCGCGCCCCCCTTTAGCTGTATGGGAGCTCTTAATAGTACATTACTTACCAAGGGCGATAAAACAAAGAATGTCTCAGATCGCAGGTATTTTACGCCCGAGCCGAAGGCAAGGGCGATAAATATGCGATCTGAGGCTTTCTTTATTATCGCCCGTGGTAAGTACAAAATTTTATGTCACCCCCTGGCCAGGAAGTGGGTTTTTTCGCGCGCGGAGCGTGCGATAATGGCCACTTTATGGCCAGGTGTGACATAAAAACATTTAAACCCTCCGTCCGTTTTGACCCTTCGGGTACGGAACCCTCAAAATGAGAGTTGACGTACTTACAACATAGCTTAGGTACACGTAGCCTTTGTGCTACGCCGTAGCGCGTAGCAGTATTTTCCACTATGTAACGGAAATCGTACGTAGAGGCATGACGCATTATGTGTCGTCATTGGCTTTGAATAGTTTACTAAGCACTTTCCCTATCAAGCTTTTCGTAGCGCTACGCAATTTCCTCTACGTACCGGGAAACGCATGGTATCGGCTACGCGTCTACGAGCAGAGCGCCCGCTAGGCTGGTTCCTGGCAGTGAATGTGTTAAACCAGTTAAGGCGCTACACTGAGAAATAGGGATGACGACACTTAAAAGAAAATCAATAAATCCAATTTTTCTACATAAAGGCTCAAATTCTCGATCAAATTGCGAAAAAAGTCATTAAAAAAATAATAATAATTACGTAATTATAAGTGTTCAAAGTTTTAAGAGCGGGTATGTTCTGTCCCTTTTACGCAAAACGCACCTTTGTTTGAACGATCGTGATTTACTATGGCGCTACTTAACAGTGACGTCACGGTTAGGTAGCACTTTCTCTCTCTAACTACGAACATTCTAACCGTTGTATCTTCGTTATTTTTTGAGATATTAGATTGAATAGCATTTTCACTTTTTGGCATAGTTTTATGTGTTCTTTCTATTGAAGTAATATTTTTTTTGAGTCGACATCCCTATTTGGAGACTTTGAAACGCTGTCCTGCCCAGACTAGCAAACAGTAAGGGCTGATTTTCAGATATATGATTCTTCACTATATGATTGTGGTACTGACTGACAATAGCGAAACATGATAGGTACTTAATTAAGGCTCTTTTTCTTGTCAATTTATTCAATAAATTTATTTTCCATTATAACAACATAGCGAAACATGATTGCTTAAAATTTTCTCGATAGAAAATAAATCCAAAGTTGAGTCTATATTTTCCTTTTTTCCTCAGCCTACTAAAACAACGCATTATTAAAAGATACGATTAAGTTAATATGATGGTATTTTACCTCATCTAGGTACTGACAAGAGGAAAATTTCCTCAGGAAATTTAATAAACCTGCACACAGTCAGATATTTAACGAGATTTGTCTAAAAAGCCATTCTCGGAGAGGGTTGCATCCCGTTTTGTCGTGAGCGAAAAACAAAGGTGTCTCTTTCAATCGATATATCGCCTTAAACAATATAACAATTATATAATTTTCAAAACTTTCAAGTCTCAACTTCTATGTATTCACAATATTTATACGTTTTTGTCGTTATAATTAGACGATTTATTATCTTTATGCATATAAAGTTATAGTTTACACACTGCAAACGAACATTTCAATCCAAAATCATTATTCAAGACATGTCCGTGCTCATCAGAGGTGAGGTAATTTCATCTGGGGATTCAAAAATCGACCCTAAGTAAGCTCGAGGCTTTTGGATCACTAGTGTTGGACACACGTTCACACGTACTGTAACACGTTATCGAAACAAAACTGTAGTTGCGATAATTTAATGGGTTTCGCCGAAACTTTTTTCATATGCGTCTATGTATATACCTACGTTGTCAATGATATCATGCTTACAGACGATTCCCGATCGTTTTTGCACATGACAAGAACAAAACTTCCTTTGTTTTAGTGACTGTCCGTGCTTTAAGGCGCTACAACGAGAAATATCGCGTTCTTTGAAACTCTGTATAAACAAATAAATACATATATGTATTGGGCTAACACTCCTACATACACAATTGACAATATTTCATAATTTCCAAAAGTCTTAATTCGAAAACCATTTCGGTACAAACGTGTGAAGTACACAAAAAACATTTTTTTAGATTTTTTTCTCCGTTAATTTTGGAAAAAATCGCAAATTACTGTAAACCGAAAGTTGACGTCATCTTCCTCGCTGTATTCAGGGAGACCTTAGTACAGAGTACAGACAATCGCTGCTCTGGAGTGCCTCTGGATTCTTGTTGGGAAGATGACGTCATATTTTACTTACGCCCTTTTGGAATTACCTACTTTTCAACGAGTTTTTTTTTGTATGAAATAATGAGTTAAATTGAAACAGAAAAAATACGGGTGGCTTAAATTTTTACCTATTTTCTAACTAGTTCATAAAATAAAGTAGTTAAAAATATGAAATGTTGTCAATTCAATCTAGCTGAACCCGAACTAAACATCGCGTACGTACGATTATTTGACGATGTACAAACATAAAATACTTCGAACATTTCAGCCAGTCTAAAACACCAATGCTACCGCGAACAGCGTTCGAAATTTTCCCTCTCTGTCGCACTTGCAAGTTTTTACATAAGTGCGACGGAGTGGGAAAACTTCGTTAGTCATTCACGGTAGCTCTCCATTACTCAACTCCTACTTGAAATTTCCTAGGGTACTTGAGAACGATTTAGAAATTGGCTATAAGCCGTCAGTATCGCTTTGAGTGTTTCCAATGCCCCATTAGTAATTTAATCCCATCTGAAGGCGATTTTCCACGCGGTCTGTTGAAAGGCTGATTTTTGAGCTTAAAATAGACTAAAGCTAAGCTAACAAAAAATCCCTAATAATGTTTTAGAACTACATATATTCTATTCTTTTTTCTCTGCTGCTTTTTAAGGTTCCGTACCCGAAGGGTCAAAACGGAACCCTATTGGTGACGCCCAGACGTCCGTCCGTCGTCTGTCACACAGGCTTTACAGACAAACGGTTGGAGCTACAGGCTTCAAATTTACACAGTATAAGCATCTTGTTGGCCCGAAGCTATACAAATAATCTAAACTTATTTTTAAATGTTTTAAGGGGGGCTCCCATACAGCTAAAGGGGGCGCGAAAAATTTCTTATCCTACCCTATTGAGTGGGGTATCGTTCTTTAGAGCTCATTGAGTAGATACTTACTATATATTTCGAATTAAAAAAATATTGGAAAACAAAGGAATGAGAAGCCACAAAAGTCAGCTTTTTTTACGAAATTTTCTTCCGAAGAATTTTTTACTTCCCAAATACCTTCAAACTTAAAATTTGGTAATAATATTTGTTATTACGTATATTTTACCAACAAATACTAATATATTGATAAATTAGATTTTTTCTTTCAAATTTTCCTTATTTTTCCTATAAAATCCAACTTAACTTTGCGGTCGGTTCGGAACCCTAAATGTGAGAAGTCCGACTCGCACTTGGCCGGCTTTTTATGTATTTCCCCCTCTGCTGGCCGCAGAGGGAGGTTTTCCACATCCATAATATCTGTTGCAGGCCGCTTTTTTTTAACCTGACTGTGGCTTTAGGTATAGGTCGAGAGTCTAGCAAGAAACTCAGCTAGGTCCGTAGCTCTAGTATAAGTTTTTTCGAAACATTAACTAATTCGATCGCGTTTGCGTTTTGTCTCAAAATGTATTGAAGTGGTATGAAAACGTGGCGCCTCTGGTGGCCACTAGTGGAAACTAAAACAGCGAGTATAACATTTGTTGCTAACCGATGAACGCGCGTATTTCAAACTCGGTGAGAGCGTTTTCATACATTTTGAGACAAAACGCAAACGCGTTCGAATTAGTTAATGTTTTGAAAAAACTTATACTAGAGCTACCGACTGACTTGCTGGCCGCCTAGCCGGCCAAACAGAAGGAAAAATAAAATGTTATGTAACAATTTAAAAAAATAAACAGTTTTTTAATAAATCTAAATATATAATAGAAGAAACTGACTGACTGATTGACTGACTGACATATCAACGCACAGCCCAAACGGCTGGTTCTGGAGATTGCAAATTTGGCACCTAGGTTCCTTACTGGTTACTTATAAGGGCTAAGGGTGCACTAAGAAAGGATTTTTCAAAATTCATCCCCTATATATATTTAATCGTATGGCATATATTTACAGTGTAGGAAATTACAATACAACTATTCATCCCCTAAGGGGGTGAAATAGGGGTCCAAAATTTGTATGGGGAAACAAGATTAGTTAGACTATTTTATTCGAGACTTCACAGGAGTACTTACTCCTAACGATAAATGACTAAACACGTTTCAGGTTATTGAGAATTCGACCCCTAAAAGGGGGAAAACAGTGACATCGATTTTTACATTTAATATTGAGGACATGAAAGTTTTAGAAAGTATGTGTAAGTAGTTAATACCGGTAAAAACCGCTTTATTTCGGTTTAGCTCCGAACTTTTCTTAGGAACGCGAACGTTTAGTACGCTGGCGAAGCCGCGGGCACAAGCTAGTCTAGTATAAGACGAATCTGTAGAAGTCATCGGCCACGGGCCATCCAAGTGAAAGCCTTGGCCCAAAAGTTGGTACACACACAGAGCCATAAAAAAAAGTTATTCCTAGCGAGATAGACGGGAGAAACGAACAGAAAGAGGCGAAGCCCCATAAATACAGTGATATTAATAAATACGGGTTTGTCCAACAACCAGGAAAGCGGGGACTTCCCTAACTTCTTTAGATTGGGTCAGAAGCAAGGGGCTTGCAGTGGGCGGCGCGCGTCGCTTTAAATGCCTACCGCTCGCTCGGCCCGGGGCCGGCCGTCAGTCGAGGGCCGCTCGCCGCCGCGCGAACGCGTCTATATGCACGTTACCGCTGCCGCCGCAGACTAGAACGCGACGAGTCGATAGCCCTAGCGCTACACGTGCCGCGTGTGAATGAATACAAGTTATACAATAGACAGAGATGCACAGAGTAGGCATGTTTTTTATGCCTAAACGCCGTTTTTGTTAGAAAGTGAAGCTTCTGTACTTGTACTATTACTTATTCTGTGTCAGAAGTCTAGGTACAAGTTGACAGTGACACATGAGTCCCATTTTATTATTTTCTGACCGATTTTCAAAAACGGGAAATTAATTTAATTGGCCTATGCTGTACCAAGAGCATTTTAATTGACTGATTCACAGTCACTGACAATTTTAATCAACTCATTATCAGACCAAAATGTTACCTAGCATTGGTAAAACAAAAGCGTCCCATGACCGAAGGGATGCTGCGTCAAACATACGAGTATAGGTATTGTATAAACACGACTATTATCAGAGACACAAAGGGGTGGCATGTATGCTATTATTTTCGACCGTACCTGTTGTAACTTGAATTGCCACATCCAATATCCGCACATATGTGGGTACGAGTACGACTGCAATCTATTGAATAACGTAACGACGACACTGACCACCCGTATACCTTATTACAAAGAGTTAAAGTCCAACAATAGTCAAGTGCGACTGTTTACAGTCGAGGACAAAGGTATGTTAACCCATTTGCGCCGTATTCCGTTGCGATATTTGCAAATACGAGTATGTATGTGGAATTTGTGCATGTATGTTTTACGTCGGTTGTATAATACGCCACAGGCAAAGTGACGTGAAACGGAGTGTCGACTAATAACGCTTATCGTTACAGTCGATCAAAAATACCATCGTTAATGTGTCATGTTGTAAATAAATATATATTTGTGGACAATCTTACATGCAAATTATAAGGTATATCCGAACATAAAATATTATAATTTCTGGTCCAAACGGTACGAAATCAATAAACTCTTGTTTTTTGACCTTCCAGATTATTACCTTCTATAAGCGTAGCTATTTCCAACAAAGCTGTTGATAACTGGGAAACAAATCGCTGCTCAAATGTTTTTACCTAATAAAATTATAACGTTTTTATTAAATCGTTAGGCAGAAAAATAATGTATTTAATCCATCTTAAGGGCTTAACATTTTACTTTCAATATTTAAATACGTAGATGCTGGAAATAACACACACAAACATTAAACATTTGTTTACAAGTCTTGTTTATGAAATGTTCGAGGATTATACATGACGTAGCCAATTATATATTGTCCAGTCAACTTGTTGCCTGCGGCCTCCGCTCTTTACTCGTAATGTAAAATTGTGGGCATGGGGGCAACGAGACATAACTACATAAGTTATGTATATTTTAACCTGTGGGTACTCACGGGATAAAATATAACTTAGGTGCCAGCCCGACGGTCTGTCTATTATACACTGGTGAATGAAATCATCTAATCATATTAGTTTGAGAAAATTACGCTGAATATGGGCAAGCAGGGGAAATAATTCGTGTAGTTTTGTAAATTGGTACAATTATACCTTGCGGTGTCCAGATATCGCCACATAATATAAAACAAAGTCGCTTCCTGCTGTCTGTTTGATGCGTTTTTTATAAATAGATACAGTGATTCAAGAGAGGTTTAAATGTATACATTGCACCCGTGCGTAGCCGGGGCGGGTCGCTAGTACATATTAAAAGTGCTGAGGGAGTATGGGAGGGAGGGGGTTAAACGGTACCTTTTTTGGGTTGGTCGTAAAAACACGTAAACGGTAGCCCATAGAAAAAAAAATGTTCTTAGACATAATAAAATTCTCTACACATTTATAATACACATTTTTTCGCTAGGATCAATATTGAATGTGACTTTAAACGGGAAAGATAATTAGCAGTGGCTTAGCATTCCTTTATTTTCCAATATTTTTAAAATAAAAAAATACAGTTATTATGCACTCAACGAGGTCTAAACAACGGTACGCCACTCGATGGGGCCCGCGTACGATGGGGTTTGGGAGAAAAAAAATACACCACCACTTTCAGGGAGGCACCCTAAAATAGTAGTTTATCTACACACATATCATAAATCCTCTAATATGCGTTCGGAAACCGTAGAAAATGACTCTCATTTCAACATTCAATGAATTTATGGCAATTTTCTTATCTGTGGCTAAGGCTACAGCAGTAATATAATTTTTAATTTTAATCTCATATATGATGTTAAAATATTAAACGTCTAACAAAACTGTCAAAATTTAAATGTCAAAGTTGACATGTCCCTATTCTAGTATCACTGAAAATTCAAATTCAGTCGATGCGAAATGTCAGCTCGATGTTTTTTTTAGTATATATCGCACGAAATTTAAGCTAGAACGACATGATCACATCAGAATAGGGACTCTTTACTTTTTAAAATAACATTCAGGTATCGGTTGCCAGTTCTGATTTCGATATTTCCGCAACCGTACAAAATGTACCAGTTGCATAAACTACTATTATGCAACTGGTACATAATGAGGGGCATTAAAACACGAGTGTGTTTTATGAAACGAGCCGAAGGCGAGTTTCATAATAAGGTCACACGAGTGTTTTAATGCCTAATTATGTACAGTTGCATACATTACTTTATCTACACACATATTATAACTACTCTAAGATGGGTTCAGAAACCGTTGTAAATAAATACAATAATTGTGTTAATACGACCTTTTTTGCCCGGTTGCGGAAATATCGAAATCAGAACTGGCAACCGTTACCGTGGCGCGGGTCGCAGACGCACTCATCCTGATGAAGAACTCCCGAAGAGTTCGAAACATGTCGCCCGAAGTGACAATTAATACGTGAGTTTTAACCGTTCAGTAAAATAAAGTTATAACATGTCTCACGAAAGTTTAAATTCAAGTATCACGAAGAAAACATGTATTTTGACACAAATACTAATACAATTACAATCGCATCTTTGTAATAATATATCACTTGATTCGATTGCTTCTGGTATGCAACCTGTAGATTAAAAAAATAATTATTATATATCACCCTTTACAAACTCAAAGATTAAAGGTCATCCGCCCACGGTAAGTGTGCCACTGGGTTACAAGGATAAGCCACGCCCACATGTAGCTCCCAGCGCTCAAACGAAAAGTAACCTTATTGACGCTGCTTAAAGTAGAAGTTTGAACACAGGATTAATAGGACACGATACCATAGTTACGCCCCATTGCATTCATCGTCATAAGAGACTACGTGTGGACAAACGGAACTCGACCTTATTGAGCTTGTATTTAAATTCACTTTCCTGACACTTCTAGTAAAAATATCGATTATCGCTTTCGCTTGCACCTTGCCTTTGAATCCGAAAGGTAGGAAATTAAAAAAATAAAAACAAGTTTCCTAATAAAGAACTGAAGGAAATATATTTTACACCACACCTTGCCAAAAAGCGCGTTTTTCTGCACGCTGCGCGATCAGAAAAACCCACTTTTTGGCCAAGTGGTGACGTAAAATTGTGTACAAAACACGGGTCGTAAAACAGAAAGCCCTCTCTCGCATATTTGAGACCCTCGCCTGCGGCTCGGGCCCCAAACATCTGCGATATCGGCCTTTCTTTGTTTTACAACCCTTGTATCGTAAATAACTATTGTTTGCAGTCGTGGGACGTAATATTTTGGTTTTACTTGTATGTAGTAGGTCCCCCGACTGCAAACAAAATTATATTTCCTTGAGTTCTTTATAAGGAAACTTACTTTTATCTTTTTAATGAAGTCGTGTTTTTAAATTTTATAATTAATATATTATTTCGGACTTTTTTTGCTTGAAACACATAATAATTAACCTCTTTTATTCCTTAATTTTTTTACATATTTTACAAATGTTTTAACTTATATATTTTTTATATATATATTAATTAAGGCCCCTTTTGGGTAAAGGTCTCCTCCAATTCTTCCCATCATTTTCTGTCCTGAGCTACTTCTATCCAGGTGTTGCCGGCTACTTCAACTACTTCGTCTGACCATCGTTCTTTTGGCCTGCCTCTTTTTCTTTTGCCTATCGGGCCTTTCCCAATAATAGTAGCCATCTTTGTCCATCTTTTATCCATGTACCGAGCGACATGTCCTGCCCATCGCCACTTAAGGCTTTTTGCATGATGAAGAGCGTCCAAAACCTTTGTTTTCTTCCTTATTTATATGTTTTTGTGTTTATCTCTTAGTTTAATTTTTAGGATGCTCCGTTCCATAGCTCGCTGGCAGATTTGTATTTTATTTTCTGTTTCATTTTTATATTTCCATGTCTGGCATGCATAGGTCAGGCAGGGCAGAAGGCAAGTGTCCATAACTTTCTTTTTGACTTTTAGTGGGAGATCCGATTTTAATACCTCTTTGTAAGACCAAAATTTATTCCAAGTGAGGTTGATCCTTCTGCTTACTTCGTCTATGTCTCGGGTTGATTTAAACGATATTAGTTTTCCAAGGTATATATATTGGTCTTCATAGTCCAGCATTTTGTTTTCTAGGAATATTGGGGCCTTTACACTGTTTGTAAGTATCTTTGTTTTCGAAATATTTAGTTTTAGTCCAATATTGTTGCTGGTTGTGTTTAGTTCTTGGATCATACCCTCTAGCTGTTTAGATGTTTCCGAGAAAATAACAATATCGTCGGCAAAACGGAGGTTACTTAAATATTTACCATTAATACTTATGCCCTTTTTGTTCCAGTTTAATTCTTTCATTATGTTTTGAAGAACAGCAATAAATAGTCTTGGTGATAGAGGGTCCCCCTGTTTTACCCCTCTGCATATTTCTATTTCTGGGCCAAGTCTATCTAACTTCACTCTGCTCTTGCTGTTTTGGTATACATTTTTTATGATTTCTATGTACTGTATGGGTATGTTTTGGTTTTCTAAGGCGTTCCAAATGCTTTCATGGGAGATTGAGTCAAAAGCCTTGGCAAAGTCAATAAACGCTATATATAGAGGTCTTTTGAACTCATCATATTTTTCTATTATCTGGTCTATGGCTTGAAACACATACATAATATATATTTATCTACACACATATCATAAATCCTCTAATATGCGTTCGGAAACCGTAGAAAATGACTCTTATTTCAACATTCAATGAATTTATGGCAATTTTCTTATCTGTGGCTAAGGCTACAGCAGTAATATAATTTTTCATTTTAATCTCATATATGATGTTAAAATATAAAAACGTCAAACAAAACTGTCAAAATTTAAATGTCAAAGTTGACATGTCCCTATTCTAGTATCACTGAAAATTCAAATTCAGTCGATGCGAAATGTCAGCTGGATGTTTTTTTAGTATATATCGCACGAAATTTGAGCTAGAACGACATGATCACATCAGAATAGGGACTCTTTACTTTTTAAAATAACATTCAGGTATCGGTTGCCAGTTCTGATTTCGATATTTCCGCAACCGTGCAAAAAAGGTTGTATTAACACAATAATTCTATTTATTTACAACGGTTTCTGAACCCATCTTAGAGTAGTTATAATATGTGTGTAGATAAAGTAATGTATGCAACTGTACATAATTAGGCATTAAAACCCCCTCATTATGTACCAATTGCATAAACTACTATTTTGGAATCGTCTCTTCAAATGCTTCATTTTAATACCTCACTTGCTAGGATAGAAAAAATTTTTTTTACGGAACACTCAAAATGGAGTGTACAGTCCGCCATATTGTTTTTATTACAACGTCACATATCCTGTTACCCGAGATGACGTAAGGATTCCAACGATACCTCACACATCTAAATCGGTTAAGGCGTTGAGAAGTTCTGGGGGAACAAAAAAAAATCACATACATACATACATACATTAAACCTGAAAACATTACACTCCTTTTTTGGGCAGTCGTGTAATAAGTGGTCAAGCTAAAAGTAATCTTATTGGACTTAATTACGGGTATGAAAATCAATTGATTTTGTATTTCACTGAAATATCACTTCCTACGCTCCGCCCAATATTTTTGAGTACAATGTCAATGTCACTCGAAAAGTGGTTTTCATATTCTTTTCATAACATTATCGCAAATGGGCGTCCATTAATTAATGGAGGCGTGAGGCGTTTTTTATAGAAATTCTGACCGACCCTTGTGAGATGTCGTGAGACTTGGCTAGAGCCAAATCATACATAACAACATACTTTGCAAAAGTATGTTCGGTCGACATCAGAAGTTAGCTACACATGTGAAGAGGTCAAGTCTTTATAATAGGAAATAAGACCTTTATTAATTTTATTATGCGTAGTACGTGGCGAACTAAACGCCATCTGTTAACGAGTAGCGATACGTGGCCAAAACGCGGTTATCCCATAGATGGCGATAATAAATTGTCGCTAGAATCTACATTGAGGAAAATCTGGTATTACGCAGACGCACCGTCACCCAGCGCAGCAGTGTGGCCCATCCTTCAATAATTGGATACTCGAAATTTATTATCGCTCCATAGGCAAGAAGACAAAACTATGCCAAATGGTGAAAATCATGTTCAAATATCTCAAAAAATAACGAAGCTAAAAAAGTGTGATAATGAAATGATTAACATCTTCAAAATGCGTTTGTTTACTTGATATGACACCTAAGGTTGAATAGACTTTACCCACACGTACAGTCAGCATCAAAATTAGCGACACATATGAAGGCGACAAAAGTCTTTATTACAAAGGAATAAGAACTTTGACCTCTTCATATGTTAAGCTAGTTTTGATGCTGACTGTACCACAACCACAACACAACGCAGCGGCAAGAAGTGTTTATGTGAGAATAGTGTAAAATGTGACGGCAACTTGTGCCCCGTGTCAATAAAACGAATTATTTTCATATAAATTATAGTACGACATCGTAATCGTGTGGTTGGTGTGGTACTCGTACTATGAATACTATGCCTCTGATATGTCGCTAACCGATGGTCAATAGTGCACCTGCAATTATATACCTGTAAAACCCCTCTCTCCTCTGTTCAAGCAGTCATCTTCGAAATAATCAGCTCTCATTAGAAACAGTGACAATATTGAAGCAATGAATTCCAAATTTTATTTTTAGTAGCTATTTTTATAGAAATTCACTCACAAATTGAAGATCTCATATGGTGACCAGCTACTGTGATTCATTTTTATAAATTTGATATAAATTAGCAATTTGACAATCGTAACGATAATTTGAGTTTTTTAATCTGTGGACAAAAACTGATACGCGGGAGAAAATATATTTAATAAAAACATTTCCGAAAACTGTCAAATAGCCAATTTATATTATCACTGTTGCGTTTTCTACATCGAAAGCAGAGTACATGGCCCCTGCATATTGGAAAACCACTGACCTTTTTCCCTAAAGTCCGCCTCAGAGATGACGACTGGCGGTGGCGCGCGCGCTGCGTCGACGCACTGCGTCAGCTGATCGCCGCCGTGACACAGCGCCGAGAACGACGGCGTGTCGTCGTCGTCGGGACTGGAGGAAATCAATTGTTGTACAGACGGGAACTTGAATGTTTGTCAATTTTGGACTTTAACGACGCTCCTTCCTACCTCTCACGTCCGGTCACATCTGTTTTAAAATCAGCCGAAGCCGAAAAGCAAAGAAAATACTCAAATGCCTGTGAAATGCGACATGCTACCTTCACCCCACTTGTAACATCAGTTGATGGAGTCTTTGCACCTCAAATGTCCTCTTTCATAAAACACATGAGTGAAAGAATATCTGAACGCTGGAATCGCAGCATAAGCACCATACTGGGCTGGCTCAGAGCAAGAATCAGCGTTGCTGTAATACGTGCCACCAGTATGTGCATCCGCGGCACACGGCACCGTTTTAAACCTGCTGCCAGATGGCTCGGGTTCGACGATGGTGCTGCCCTCCCGCATATTGATTAAAAACACTTTTTACAGTTATACAGTTTGGCGGAAAGCAATACTTAATTAGGGCTCTTTTATACAATAAAGAATTTCAATATTAAATTTTGGACTTTAATACTGTTGTAATAGTCTCAAACATTAAAATTGCACAACTGTACATACATGCATCTTCGCTGCTAAGACAATTTATCTCGTTAATGTCATTGAAACATTTACTTTAAATTCTATGACAGATGAATTAACTTACAATGACATATAACATCTAACTTTCTGATAGCGTCATTCGGCTTAGGAGGGCAGACATAGAAACGCCCGTACTAACAGATGTATTACAAAATGATTTTCTTTCGGGAAAACTCGGATCTCAATCGGAATACGATGGCACCCGAACTGTCAATCAATGATTGTATTAAATGAGTGACGTTTTCATATCCATTATTATGGAACTTTATTGTTTAGTGTCAAATGTCAAAGTATCAAAGTTACTACGGCTGTAAGATGGGTACTGAAGCTAATTGAGAGAGCACGATAAATACGAACATTTCCGATAAAGTACGAAGGAATAGTACATTATTGGGCCGGGAAGGGAGCAATTGCAGGCTGAGTATTTGTTTAAACGGACGAGCTTGCGAGTCCGTTTAATTATAATACGAAGCCTGCAATTGCCATTCCGGCCGAGGCTAATATAGTGCTTTTCTCAAAAATGGGGAAAATACGACAAAAATTTAATTAAGATTTGATAAACATAACCTTAAAACGTCAAAAACATCATGTTTTCCCGCCGTTTATTTTTTTTTAACAGAATCGCAAGTGTATTTTTCCACCGAAAAACGCAAATTATTCGAGACACATAAAAAAACGTCGCGTTTTCAACAGAAAAATACGAGCTGAATTGGCTGAATACGACCTGTGCCTCCTTTTATATGACAGTTTCTACATTTTAAAAAGTTTATAACTCGACAAATAAAGGAATTTATATGTGACATTGCAGGCCATATATGTGGCCTGCAATGTTTTTTTACTTTTTAATTTGGATCTGACCTTAAACTATACACTTTACCTCCCAATATGTAGCGACTAAAGTCCGGTTTGCGGGCCATTTTTGAGAAAAATCATTTTGCATTACATCTGTATATCACTGGGATAGGCCTCTGCTTACCCTACCGTAGAATGCCTAATACTACGGTCCTTACATATTTCCTTCGCCTCGATCACAGCCATACATCTTCTCATACAAGCTCATCAGTTGCGAGTACCTCTGACCCGGCCTTTTTTATATAGCTGGATGGATATTTTGGTAAAGATAGTCTAGCCCTGGTCATCTCCTTTCATACGTTTCTTGGACGTAGACAGTCTACTTAAAGTCTACGCATGTGAGTTTAAATAAATAAATAAATAAATCATCATTTATTTCAGGCCAGAAAGCCCATAAGTTTTACAATTAATTTACAAAAATTCACAATAAATACATCAACTTAAAACTAAATCAAATTCATTCATTAAATTAAATTAAATTAAAATATTCAAATGCATTACATTAAATTTAAACAATTGCAATACTTTGTACAACTTATTATTTGAAGCCAAGCATTATTTGTCTCCACTTATTATAAATGGGGCAATCGAACCTACTTGACAACACCCCCAGGATACCGTTGCTACTGCCCCGCGCACGACAAAGCAGAGAGGCCACTTTTTAATGAGGGCTACCGTTTTTGTGCTCACCGGTTGGCGCCACTGCGCTCTCAGTCCAGCTGTCAAAGTTTGTTATTGGTTATTATGGGCGTAAAAACCAAATTTACGTTGAAATCGTATTTCATACATTAAAACCGCACCGTAGATATTTTCATTGAACATCCCGTAGTGTAGCGCACTCCCGTTTTATTCGGGAAAAAGTATGACATAAGTTTACGAACGATAAAATTATCGCAAAGCACTAAAATTCCTTGACTTGACCATTATCAATCTCAGATATTGCAAAATAGTCACTATATTAATTTAATTAGAAATAAACCCGCGTAACCCACCCACAAATTATGAAATTTGATATATCGGAGGACTGACATCACACTAGCGCCTCTAGCGGCGAATCCATACGCGGTAGCCCTCATTAAGGCGCAGGGTAGGGCAAGGCCTTCCCCATACAAACTTTGTGCACGTTTTATTCGTCGGTTTTGGCACTAACAAATATAATATTTTTTTTGGTTGTAAATATTAGATATGCGAAGATCGTGATGTGAAAATTTTCCAATATTTCAAAAATATTCGAAATAAAAAAAAAAAAAATTAATAAAAAAATTACATCACGAAATAGCTATCAGAAAAATAAGCATACTGGTCAAAAATCATAACTTTAACACAAACGAAGTAAATCCTGCACAACGTTTGTATGGAGAGAGCTTGCCCTACCCCTCCTCTTAAACTACGGATCACGTCACGGTGGTATAACGAGTTCAAACGCTATATAAACTCGCATGCGAGTCTCGTACGTGTGTATTAGGGCCTTTATACTCACGTGAAGGAGAAATGTTCGGGCATAAGCTCGGCGAGCCTCATGCCGAGCCTGACCAGACGGTGGGCCCGCACACTCGCCTCTAGCTCGGGATCGCTGCTCAGACAATCCGGGGCTACGACCGACGGGGGGCTGTAACAAGCGAAATAAATTAAATTCATCATTCATCATCAGCCTATATATGTCCCACTGCACAGGCCTCCTCTCATAGATGAGAGGGATTGGGCAGTAGTCCCCACGCTGGCCCAGAGCGAGTTGGGGACTTCACATACAACTTTGAATTTCTTCGCGGATGTATGCAGGTTTCCTCACGATGTTTTCCTTCACCGAAAAGCTAACGGTAAATATCAAATGATATTCCGTACATAAGTTCCGAAAAACTCATTGGTACGAGCTGGGATTCGAACCCACGACCGCCGCTTGACAGCCGCATGCTTGAACCACTGGGCTACCGTAGCTTCTAAAATTAAATTGCGGCCAAATAATACGGGACGGTAAAATACCGTCATATTTCAAACTAAGGTCTCTTAGTAATTATTTAACTAGCCCTAACACAGGCCTCGGTCTTCTTGGGCGGTTACTGCACACTAGTCTTCAGATGCTTGTCTGGATCAATGTAACAATAAGATAAATAGTGTTAATACGCTATTTGACTAAATTTTTTTTATAATGCCAATCGAACCAGTTTTTAGAGACCATCAAATGTTTATATGGGACCAACAACATTTAGAGCACAATAAAGGGCTAAAATTAGGGACAAACCTAGCTCGACGCTAGCGGGTCTCAAAAAGGCTCCTACAAATTGGCCCTGGCAAATGACGTCACTTGCACAGCATTCGACCAACCGTTGTATGGGAAAATTAGTATTTTGCTGTTTTATTCGTAAAATAATGCGTTTAGGTACATAGTTGCCATACAATTTATTTTTTATTTTTACATAAGCATTCTATTGATACCTTTTATTTGAATTTTGGACGGTAAAAAAAATTACATAATTTTCTGAGTTTTTGATGATTCATATCTTTTTATGATTTTGGAATTTTTTTATAATTTACGATTTATTGTGGAATTTTGATGGCTAACTATCCAAAAAGAGACAGTGCGTTATAAATTTTAATATGTGTCACATACCGTATTAAGTTGTATATTTAACTTGCGTGTAATAAATAATAATAATTTCCTTAAATACTGCAAGGTTGTACAGTTTTTTAATCATGTCAGGATCATTATTTATTTTTACATATAAAATGCAAAAATAACTGTTAAAAAAAGTAACATCTCCAGGTTTAAATCGGAATGTTAAAAACCCAAGAAAAAAAAACAACGTTAATGGAGCGAGATATCGCAAAAATCGTCAATCTTGGATATATATATATATATATATATAACATAAGCATATACATATATTTTATGATAGGATCCCGGAAATTGCTAATAAAGTTGGGCAATACGAGTAATACGAGAAATGTAAAATATTTATAAAAACCGATTAAGGCTATTTAATCTAGGGACACCAGAAATTATTGACCTCAAGTGTATAATAAACGTCTTTAAGGTTGACTATCGCTCGACATGTCGCTTATTGTCGAAGCCTTTCAACAAAAAATACAAAATACAGAGGTAGTAAACCTACGGGTCGTCCTGGTCCAAAGGCTTTTCTTGCTCGATATCAGGCAAGCGCCTTCCGTAAGTGTCCCACGCGGCGTGGTTGCAGAACTTGAGGTCTTCGAAGGACCGCTCCAGGGGTTGGAAACCGTGGAGCTCCTCGTCTTCAGGCAGGGGTACGGATTCACCTGAGAAATTATTAACTTTTATCATCAAAATCAATATACAGCCTTGGCCAAAAGTGTTGAGCACTCACACGTTTTCCATATAAAAGTTAAACTTTCAATCAAGCATTTCATATCCTTTTATTAAAGAAAATTAAATATTTTCAAAAACTAGCTACTTTCGTTGACGTTAAAGATAATTGCACGGATAACAATGCAATTTGTCCTTTTATTGCAAACCCGTCTATTTTTAGTCTTCAGTTAGCAATAGCTACTTCGAAATGATATTATCTAAAGTTCTCTAGATGTTCTTTAGTATATACCTTTTCATATTTCAAGTCAATGTGCATTTTTGTAATTAAAAAAATAATAGTTTTTTTTTATAAGTTACAAAGGAAAATATGGGGTGCTCAACACTTTTGGCCAAGACTGTATATCTAATAAATCAATATATACCTGAATACATTACATAAGGATGGTACATACTCGTATACAAAAGGAGATATAAAATTACGATACAGACGACGGACGCGTGAATGAAAGCAATAGGGTTCCGTAAGGAACCCTAAATAGGACCGACTAAGGGTCGGTTGCACCAACATACGAACACAGGCCGGTCATCGTCAAATATGGCGCCGGCAGCTGTCATCCCATAGAAACTTGTCAAACTTTCCATACAATCAGATTTGACGAACACCGCTTACGATTACAGACGGTTTGGTGCAACCCAGCCTAAGAGGACGAACGCAGTTTTCGGTAGCTCTGGTATAAGTTTTTTCGAAGCAAAACACAAACGAACGCGTTTGCGTTTAGTCTCATAGGCAACGCGAGCAGCGCCTCTGGTGGCCTTAGGTGGTAACTATTTTTTGCCATATATATTTAGACTAAACGCAAACGAGTCCGTTTGTGTTTTGTTTCGAAAAAACTTATACTAGAGGTACGGGTGTACTCACACTTGTGTTTTCCATCTCTCGGCAGTTTGTTGAGGGCGTGAGCGAGCGCGTGCCACAGTTGCGGGCGGGCGGCGAACGGCGCCGAGCCGAGCAGCTGCGGGTACAGCACTGCCCATTGTAGGCACACTTTCACTGTGGACAAAGTCACACATTATTGTAGAAATTGTAAATTTACGGCGAGGGCAGTAAATTGAATCATGAGTAAAGCGAAAGATTCTAAAGCCGCCTGAAAACATGAAATGTTCTTACAAATAATTTTGCTACCGATTGCCACACACTGCTTTTCATGCCTTCTATCAGGAAAATAGTACATTACTTAACAAGGGCGGTAAAACAAAGAATGACTCAGATTCAGGCTTTCTTTATTACCGCCCGTGTTAAGTACAAAATTTTATGTCACACCTGGCCATAAAGTGGCCATTATCGCACGCTCCGCGCGCGAAAAAACCCACTTCCTGGCCTGGGGGTGACATAAAATTTTGTACTTACCACGGGCGATAATAAAGAAAGCCTCAGATCGCATATTTATCGCCCTTGCCTTCGGCTCGGGCGTAAAATACCTGCGATCTGAGACATTCTTTGTTTTATCGCCCTTGGTAAGTAATGTACTATTATGTCACCCCCTGGCCCGCCAGGAAGTGGGATTACCCGCGCGCGGAGCGTGCGGTAATTACCCCTTTATGGCCAGGTGTGACATAAGTCATTGTTTCCCTCAAATGAGGGAGGAATGAAAATGATATGAAAATGAAAATAATTTATATGTGACAGTGTTGAAAAAAGAACTTAAGGCTAGAATTAAAATTAAATTGAGCAAGACTTAAAACGGCAGCAATTCGTTTGTCACGAATGGTCCCACCTCAGCATAACGCTGACTCGAGAGCCAGCGCTGGTCTTCCGGCGAGAACGTTTGTAGGCCACGTTACGTAACATGACGCCTGTCACGGCCTTAATTAAAAAAAAAACTGAACAGTATACGAATATAAGAATAGCGGGTGTGAAAAGAGTTGTTGAAGTGGTACAGTCAGCGTCATATTGTATGTAGCAGCCAAAGTGGCCAAATACACCATATATTTTGTATGGTGAGCCGAAGTATTTGGACACTTTGGCTGCTACGTGCTATATGACGCTGACTGTACTAGTACTTACCGAAAACAGGATTGTCGTCGTTTTTATTTCGCCAAGCACTAACAGAACGTCATTAGCGCTAGGAAAATCTCTAGGTATAATTAATAATTATATTAGAGATGCAACGGATAGTTGTTTGGCCGGATACCGGATACCGGATATTCGGCCTCATCACCGGCCGAATATCCGGTATCCGGCCGCCGAATAATCGGCCGGCCAAACGATACCTACATTTTAGTTTGGCGGCGGGCGCGTCGTGCAGGTTTCAACCTGTTACGTATTGTAGGTTCGCGCGGACCGTTTTCTAGGCAAGAATAGTACATTATTGCCGTGGCCGGGAAGGGAGCAATTGCAGGCTGAGTATTTGTTTAAACGGACGAGCTTGCGAGTCCGTTTAATTATAATACGAAGCCTGCAATTGCCATTCCGGCCGAGGCTAATATAGTGCTTTTCTCAAAAATGGGGAAAATACGACAAAAATTTAATTAAGATTTGATAAACATAACCTTAAAACGTCAAAAACATCATGTTTTCCCGCCGTTTATTTTTTTTAACAGAATCGCAAGTGTATTTTTCCACCGAAAAACGCAAATTATTCGAGACAAAAAAAAACGTCGCGTTTTCAACAGAAAAATACGAGCTGAATTGGCTGAATACGACCTGTGCCTCCTTTTATATGACAGTTTCTACATTTTAAAAAGTTTATAACTCGACAAATAAAGGAATTTATATGTGACATTGCAGGCCATATATGTGGCCTGCAATGTTTTTTACTTTTTAATTTGGATCTGACCTTAAACTATACACTTTACCTTCCAATATGTAGCGACTAAAGTCCAGTTTGCGGGCCATTTTTGAGAAAACGAGTTTTATTAGGTCAGTACGTACGAAACTATTTCGTATGCAGTACACGTGCACCCGCCTATTTTGCTGAATAGATAAGTTTTTTTTTGTTTAATGTGTATAGTAGTGTATACGTGATTGTGAACTTGTACTTCATTCTGTGTTTATTTTATTTGTCTATTCGGTATCCGGCCGTATAGTGCGCAACTATCCGGTATTCGGCCGGATAGTAAAATAATGGCCGGATAGGCCGGATACCGGATAGCAACCGGATATCCGTTGCATCTCAAATAATTATGATTTTGACACTCACATGCAGGTAGAGCTCTGCTCTGAGGACTGTCAGCCGTGTGCGAAGGCAGCAACAGCGCTAACATGGCGCCGGCGGCCAGGGTCTGACTCAGCGCCGCCGCGCTCGCCTCGCTGTCGCTCAGCGCTGACTCGCTAGCCGTCAGCTCGTCAGTCGTCGTGTGAACCAGCCATATTATCACGCAAATCATCTGGAAAAGTATTGTATAGTCAAATGTCATACAAATGGAAATAGGAAATATCCACTATATACTCGTACCACTATTCACTTAGTTCGGGAAAATAACCATCTCGTGGTAATATGGCTTACTTTGGACCCTTGTCATACAATACAATCAACTATAAAAAAGGGTAGGGCAAGCTCTCTCCATACAAACTTTGTGCAAGATTTACTTCGTTTGTGTTTGCATTAAAGTTATGATTTTTGGTCAGTATGCTTATTTTTCTGATAGCTATTTCGTGATGTAATTTTTTTTTATTAAATAATATTTTAAATTTTTTAATTATGAATTTTTTTGAAATATTTGAAAATTTTCACATCACGATCTTCGCATATCTAATATTTACAACCAAAAAAAAAATTATATTTATTAGTGCCAAAACCGACGAATAAAACGTGCACAAAGTTTGTATGGGGAAGGCCTTGCCCTACCCTGCGCCTTAAATATCTTAGAGGGTAAAATTGAAGGCAGAAGAGGAAGACCTAGACTGACTTACTTTAATCAAGTGAAAGAGGAAGTTGCTGCCGGGTCGTATGGGGAAGTCAAGAAACTGGCAATGAATAGAGAAGAGTGGCGGTTACTCCACCGACAAGAGCGATGCTCTTAAGTTTTGATGATGATATAACTCTTTCGTCGTTCTATGGCGATACACAAACCCCATGCACTTACCTTAACAAGAGTCATGGATTCAAAGCTATCAGTAGCCACTAGTGACGTCAGCGAAGTATTCAGTGTATCCACTAACTGCTCTGCCGACTCTAATCTGTAGAATAAAAAAAAAGACATCTTAGGAGACCTAGCCACTTATGCTTACAGTACTCGCACGCGTGCTGCGTGCGCTCGTGAGATAATAGTACATTATTGCCGTGGCCGGGAAGGGAGCAATTGCAGACTGAGTATTTGTTTAATTATAATTATAATACGAAGCCTGCAATTGCCATTCCGGCCGAGGCTAATATAGTGCTTTTCTCAAAAATGGGGAAAATACGACAAAAATTTAATTAAGATTTGATAAACATAACCTTAAAACGTCAAAAACATCATGTTTTCCCGCCGTTTATTTTTTTTAACAGAATCGCAAATGTATTTTTCCACCGAAAAACGCAAATTATTCGAGACACATAAAAAAAGTCGCGTTTCCAACAGAAAAATACGAGCTGAATTGGCTGAATACGACCTGTGCCTCGTTTTATATGACAGTTTCTACATTTTAAAAAGTTTATAACTCGACAAATAAAGGAATTTATATGTGACATTGCAGGCCATATATGTGGCCTGCAATGTTTTTTACTTTTTAATTTGGATCTGACCTTAAACTATACACTTTTACCTTCCAATATGTAGCGACTAAAGTCCAGTTTGCAGGCCATTTTTGAGAAAAGGTATCTGACGAGCGCACCCGCGCTCTTTCGAGCCATGGTTGTGTGTTGAGCTGTACTTGAACATTGTCTATGTGTGAATGTGTGCGTCAGCGTAGGAGCTACGAGTTCACATTGTCTATGTGTTCGTATGTGGCTCTCACTCTGTGTGTGTGTGTGTGTGTGTGTGTGTGTGTGTGTGTGTGTGTGTGTGTGTGGGTGGGTGTGTGGGTGTGCGTGTTTGTATGTGTGTATGCGTGTGTGTGTGTGTGTGTGTGTATGTGTGTATTTATGCGTGTGTGTGGGTGTGCGTGTTTGTATGTGTGTGTGTGTGTGTGTGTGTGTGTGTGTGTGTGTGTATGTGTGTATGTGTGTATGTATGCGTGTGTGTATGTGTGTGTGTATGTGTGTATGCGTGTGTGTAGGTGTGCGTGTTTGGGTGTGTGTGTGTGTGTGTGTGTGTGTGTGTGTGTGTGTGTATGTGTGTATTTATGCGTGTGTGTGGGTGTGCGTGTTTGTATGTGCGAGTGTGTGTGTGTTACCTCTCTCCAGCGTGTATGTCGTGCAACGCGCGCACTAGTGCAGTCACGTAGCCGTGCGCGTCGCGCGGCGCGGGCTGCGGCGCGGGCGCCGAGCGTGCGCGCGCGGCGAGCAACACGGGCGGAGGGGCGGGGACGCCGCTGCGAAATACGACACATACGTCAGAATGAGGGCCACCGTTTTTGTGCTCACCAGTTGGCGCCACTGTGCTCTCAGTCCTGCTGTCAAACTTTGTTATCGGTTATTATTATCATGGGCGTGAAAACAAAGTATACGTTCAAATCTTATTTAAAACATTAAATATTTTTATTGATTTTCCCTTATATTAGCGTAGTCCCGTTTTGGGCGGAAAAAAGTATGACACAAGTTTACGAACGATAAAATTGTCGCAAAACTGAAATTCATCATCATCATCATCATCATATCAGCCGAAAGACGTCCACTGCTGGACATAGGCCTCCCCCAAAGAGTGCCACAATGACCGGCTCTGCGCCACCCGCATCCAGCGGACTCCCGCGACCTTTACCAGGTCATCAGTCCACCTTGTGGGGGGTCTACCCACGCTGCGCCTTCCGGTCCGTAGTCGCCACTCGAGAACCTTTCGGCCCCAACGGCCATCGGTTCTACGTGCAATGTGCCCCGCCCACTGCCACTTAAGTTTAGCGATTCGAAAGGCTATATCGGTTACTTTGGTTCTGAACTGAAACTGAAATTTGTTGACCCCTAACTCATATTTGCCATAATCAATATCAGGTATTGCAAAATAGTCACTATATTAATCTAATCAGAAATAATCCCGCATAACTCACCCACGAAGTATGTAATTTGACATTTCGGAGGACTGACGTCACACTAGCGCCTCTAGCGGCGAATCCATACGCGGTAGCCCTCATTGGGTAGATGAGTCATGTTACAATTTATAACACAGTGTGTTTTGTGAAAAAGTACAAAAATAGCCCTTATGGTACAAGCATGCGGCTGTCAAGCGGCGGTCGTGGGTTCGAATCCCAGCTCGTACCAATGAGTTTTTCGGTGAAGGAAAACATCGTGAGGAAACCTGCATACATCCGCGAAGAAATTCAAAGTTGTACGTGAAGTCCCCAACCCGCTCTGGGCCAGCGTGGGGACTACTGCCCAATCCCTCTCATCTATGAAGGTTTGTTCGTACTAGGCTAGTATTTTAGTCTAGTAGCGAGTAATTTAGTAGGTACAGTAGCTAAACTATTCGCTAATGCCTAAAAATCGTTCGCATTACAGTCGAGTAAAGTTCACAAGTCAACAAATTTTAAAGTGGTTTCCTCGCTCCAGCGAAACGACATTTTCATGCCAACTCGACTAAATCGACAGGTCCGGACTTGTTTAGTCGGCGGCCGAGTGAGCACGGACGCGTGGTGGGGGGTGCTACTCACTACTAATAAAAAATTTAGAATAAAATGGATTGTCTCGACTAAATTATTTACTAATCTACTCGACTAATTTTTTGGTGTTCAGACACGTTTAGCTGCTAGCGCTCGTGGCCCAGCGGCGCTTGCGAACCGCTTGCGCTTGCTAAGGTTAAGCAACGTGGGCAGCGGTCAGGACTTGGATGGGTGACCGCTTTGAGTGGTTATTAACTGAGCGCTCCCGTGCTTTGGAAGGCACGTTAAGCCGTTGATCCCGGTTGCTGTCTATGGCAGCAGTCGTTAAGCCGAGTTGGAGGTCTTCGGGCGGTTTGAGAACTTCTAACAGTCAAGTTGCCCACTCACTTGACAAAGCCTAATCCCAATAAGGTCTAGTTTCCCCTTGGGGTTGGAAGGTCAGATGTCAGTCGCTTTCGTAAAAACTAGTGCCTACGCCAAATCTTGGGATTAGGTAGCGGACCCCAGGCATCCTTCAGGATGCAACTGTACTGGGATAACGCTAGGAGGATGATGATGACACGTTTAGCTACTAAATTACTCGCTACTAGACTTAAATACTAGACTAGTCCGAACAATCCTTTAGAGGAGGCCTGTGCCCAGCAGTGAGACGTATATAGGATTATGATGATGATGATGATCAGGCCCTTGGTGGCCGGGCTGCAATGACGTCACTCACCCGGCTAGAGCCTCCAGCGTGCGCGCGAGGTTGTGCGGCGCGGGCGGGAAGGGCGCGCGCACCAGTATCGCGCGCACGTGCCAATACAGCGCGCCGAGCCGCCGCCCGCGCCGCCGCGCCAGCAACGCTAGCTGGTTGTACGGCTGGCCGGAGTGCGGGGAGACTACCAGTGCGTGCCTGAAATTAACATCAAATATTAGTACATTACTACAGAGGCCGGGAAGTAAGGGGTTGCCGGCAGAGTACATATGGACGGCCGAGCGTAGCGAGGCCGGATTGTTACGAGGTTGGCAAACCCCTTTTCACGCCGAGGTATGTATAGTGCTTTTCTCAAACATGCAATGAAATAAATTAAAAAAGCTCCGAGAAATCAAACTTTAATCTCTACAGAAACTGAAAGTAAACTAGATAAAAACTAAACTGACACATATATTACTATTAATTTGTCGACTTCTAAACTTTATTAAAAGTAGACACAGGCATATACATAAAAGACGGCACAGAGTGTCTACTCCGAAATCTATACTTCGCACATGCACTCTCGCGTGAAAGGGACGCCAACGAAGTACGGATTTCGAATTTCAGAGTACATGCCCGGTTGTATTCAGCCAGTTCAACTAGTATTTTTCTGTTAGAAACGCTACGTTTTTGTACGTTTCTTAAATAATTTGCGTTTTTCGGTGGAAAAATACACTTGCGATTGTGTTAAAAAAATTAACGGCGGGAAAGCATGAACTTTTTGACGTTTCAAATTTTCAATACTGTAGTAATGTACTATTTATCTCACGAGGGCGGGGGAGCCATGGTTGTGTATCAAGAAGTTTAGATACATACTGGAGGTTGCGTGCCGAACATTCATTTGAAACTAGAAAATATGACACATATGACGTCACCGTTGTCTTGCATCTCTTTCATTCTAATCTATTAGTATGAAAGAGATATATAAGATTGAAAGAGATGCAAGATAACGGTGAAGTCATATGTGTCATATATTCTAGGACATTTCATAGGACAAGTAAGGATGAATACACATTGTCACATGTTTTGAGCAGCAAATTATTTATTACATATCGTATGTATGTAATAAATATTTTGTTATCTAGACGTTAAGATAAAATATCAATTGAATAAACATCTCCAGCCACTGATAAAAGATGAATAAAATAAATAAATAAAATTAACTTCATTCTGTAAGTAGGTTACAATGGCACTTTTACAAGTCAAGAACTACTAGCGTTTTTCAAAGCCCACTGCCGAAAGAAACTCGAGTCAGTCATTCTTTCCCAAAAATATGCTTATTACAATGATAATACTCGACCTAAGATAAAAAATCTGAGTATCAAAAAAAACATTAATCGTACTATAAGGCTGCGTTTCCACCAGAGCTGTGCGAGGATGTGTTTTCATATAATTGACACCTCGCTCGGCGCGTTGCGAGGTGTCAAATGTATGAAAACGCATCCTCGCACATCTCTGGTGGAAACGCAGCCTAATAATGACACTGACCTGTAGAAAGTGTATGCCACTCTCGGTTGCTGTCTATACCGCGCGATATCCCCCAGGTGGACGAGACAGTGCTGGCATATGTAGCGCGCGGCCGCCGGCGGGGGCAGGGGGGCCTCGATCGACGGCCCAGGGCTCCAACCCTCCACCCAGCCGAGGAGAGAGGCGCGACGTCTAGGGGGAAATAGTACCTACATTACTTATAAGCCACGCGGTGTTGGAACAACCTTCCACCACCAATAAGAAACGCGAGTTCACCGAACACATTGTGGCCCGATATGACATGAAATAGCTTACTAAGCTAAGTATAAATTCGCTGCTCAAAATTTTGAACTGCGGTGCGGTGGTAAAAGAGCCCTTGTGGCCTTTTGGCACAATAAAGGTTTGATTTTATTTTGTGGAACCTAAACCACCTTATTAAAAAAAACCGGTCAAGTGCGAAGCGGACTCTAATATAATATATATATATAAAAAAAAGTTTTATTGCCACAAACTTAAAATTAAACATAAATATCTTCTGAATAAAAAAAATTAATCATTAAATTAAAATTAAAATACATCTATAAAAACGGCAAATAAATCATGTCTGTTGCATGGGAGACCCCTTAAATATTTATTTTATTCTGTTTTTTTAGTACTTGTTGTTATAAACAAGCTGCTTGCTGCTTGTTGCTGTTTGTGAAAATTTCAATTGTCTAACTATCACGGTTCATGAGATACAGCCTGATGACAGACGGACAGACAGACAGACATACATAAAGAAAGACGGACAGTGAAGTCTTAGTAATAGGGTCCTGTCTCACCCTTTGGGTACGGAACCCTAAAAATTAGCTCATCATAAGCAAGTAGAAGCGAAATCACTCAATTTATTAACTGAAATCGTACAAATAAAAACCAATTAATGAGAAAACCGTTTATCTTAGCCACGATAAGACTCAACTTAGTAAATTGTGTAAAATTATGTTCATTAGCTTTAACTTTACCGATGATAATGACAATGTCAATGACGTGCGTCAAAAAATCGGGATATTGACAACTCGCCTCACCATACGTCCTGTTTATATCTTGACCCTGAGATTCGTGATAAAAATGTGCATATTCAGAGGTCAGGCTTATACTGGTTCTTCTGAGACGATTTTTTCCGTACGTGAGCACTGAGCAGGTTTGTAAATTATCAACATCACTCTGTTCTGATTTTCAATTCAACTGCCACCCCCGAATTCTTTGATTTGAGGGATGATTTAAGGGATAGAAAGTATCCTATATGCTAATCCAGGCTAAAAACTGTATGTATACCAAGTTTCACCATAATCTGTTCAGCCGTTTCTGCGCAAACTTGAGTATATCGTTTTAATTTCAACTCGATACCTTCACGCGTTTCCGAGAAAAAGGGTCTTGACAGACAGACGGACAACAAAGTGATCTTATAAGGGTTCCGTTTTTTTTCCTTTTGAGGTACAGAACCCTAAAAATAACAAACCTCTGCTAACGAAAACGTATTTTGTCCCTCACAAACATAAATGTCAAAGTGCTATGAATAGGTTTTATGAAGATTATAAATAATGTGTCCGAAACACTACGCTACGCTCCAAAACAAGCATAGCTGACGTGGGTACCAAAACAGCCAGGCTCAATTGGGACTGGGCCAGCCACGTCTGTCGCATGCACCCGGATAGGTGGGCTAATGCAGCTACCAAGTGGGTGCCACATGACGGACGACGCAGACGAGGCAGGCCCAGACGGAGATGGCGGGATGATCTGGACGTATTTGTCTCCAACTGGGAGGAAGTGGCTCTGGACAGGGACGTCTGGACAACATGGGGAGAGGCCTTTGCCCAGCAGTGGGACACATAATAGGCTATTAAAAAATAAAAATAAGGCCTTTGAGATGTGGGCGTATAGTTAAAATACCTGAAGGGCAGGTCAAGCTTAAACGCGGTGCATATCTGATGCAGCAGGCACAGGTAGAAACCGGCCGCCGCTTGGAGTACCCAGGACAGCATCGCCTGACCTTCACTGCGGAGGGGGTTCTGAAAATGTATACAAGAAATATAGCCTTCCGGCACATCTGTGACAAGCGAAGGAACGTAAGCGCTGTGGGTAAGTATGTGTGCGTGCGCTGTCGGTACACGATCGACACCAGGCGGGACTCTCGGGGACGAGGTGACTGACCTCGGTGCGGGGGGTTCCTGTCCGTTCTGTATGTAATACTATTATACTATTCTGTGCTTTCGGGAAAAATTGGCCGAAGTGTCAAATGTCCAAGCGGTCATAATATCCAAGTGACAGCATTACCAAGGAGTCATAACATAACATATAGGGTTGGTCGACCCAGGTATCGCTGGGAAGACAGTGTGGAGGCGGATCTGCGGCAGCTTCAGGTCGAAGACTGGCAGGAGGCTGCGCAGGATCGGGAAAGGTGGCGTGCTCTCGTTTCGGAGGCCAAGATCCTCTTTGGGTCACCACCAGTAATGGACAAGGCCCAATGATGTACATTAACTCTTAATATCTGGGCGACAGAGCTTTGCTCGGCGTTTTCTTGGACACGAGTCCTATCTAGATCGATTGCTCGCCCCCAAAAACCCCCAGATACCAAATTTCATCAAAATCGTTAGAGCTGTTTCCGAAATCCCGAAAATTAATAAATATACAAGAATTACTCGTTTAAAGATATAAGATATCTGGGCGGCCGAGCTTTGCTCGGCGTTTTCCCGTGCATGAAATAAATAGATAAATAAATATACAAGAATTGCTCGTTTAAAGATAAAAGAAAATAAGTCATTCATTTTTTATAGAATAATCAATTTAAAACAGTATGTTCTTTGAATAAGGGTTGAAGTGTCCATTATTGGTGCTTGTTCTTAAAGTGTCCATAATTGGCGGTGTCACTATACTAAGTAAGTTTTTCAACAGTATTCAGAAACTTACACAAGTAGAAGTCATTAGTATAAGATAAATTAGTGTTCTTATCTTACCTTCCTATCTTTAGAGATGGCCTGCAGGGCCTCAATCTGCTGTTTGAAGCCAACATTCCATAGGTCCTGCTCGACTTTCTTGTCCAGAGCATAATCCAAATCAAGTACTAGAACTTTTTGATAGATCTGTAAAACAAACAGTACCAAGTAGTAGTACTGTACCAAGGGCGATAAAACAAAGAATGTCTCAGATCGCAGGTATTTTACGCCCGAGCCGAAGGCAAGGGCGATAAATATGCGATCTGAGGCTTTCTTTATTATCGCCCGTGGTAAGTACAAAATTTTATGTCACCCCCTGGCCAGGAAGTGGGTATTTTCGCGCGCGGAGCGTGCAATAATGGCCACTTTATGGCCAGGTGTGACATAAAAGTATTTTTTTTTTTCGAACTTGACTGTGGCGATAGGAGAGCGCGGTTGAAGAGTGGCCCGGCGAAATCCAGGGGAAACCTCCGTCACGACCACGCGGGCGGTTTACACACTGGAATACTCTGAGAGTGATACAGTGCAAACTAGTACAGGACTCAGTTTAACTTCTTAGTTCTTCTTAGTTGTTATAATTATAATTTAGAATATCTGTACCTATGTCTTAACTATATTGTATACATGAAACAAGTATAAGATGGAACTGGTGATACACACATACAAAGGTGTGTGAAGGAGATGTAAGCATAGACAATAACACACGTGGGAGCGAGAAAAAATGACATATCTTCTGTCCCTCATCGCGTATAAGGAACCGATTATTTGTCACCGGCCGTTGTCAACGAAATGTCATCAATGAACCAGTGGCCAGAGTATAAAAAAATATGTTACCCATAATGTTGGGTAAACTAAACCGGCTCGAATGTTAAAAAAACAGATTAAAAATTTAATTGTGACGTGATTAGAATACTACTGTGAATTTCATTATTATAATGGCTGAATAACTAAGACGTTTTAATCTAATCGTGATTTTGTTAACTTTAATGTAGGTATTAAATTAGTACACATTTATATCGTAATTGGGAGGACATCGGATGTTTGTGTTTGCCCGCTAATATTTACTAAGAGTTTATTTTGATGATTCTCAATAATTAAAAACCTACTTGTCAGTAAAAATGGGGAGATTATTCTTTTTGTGGTAACCCCAGAAAAAACTGTCACAATATCTCCGTCCTTGTGTGTGATTCGCTAACCCTCCTTCTATATATCCTCTTTCTATGATTGTATATATGTTGCAGTGCCCTTATTTCATAGCCGAACTTATTACTTTGTAAAACCTATATTGTACCTATGAAAGCAACAAATGACTGTTCAACTGAATAGAAAGTTTCCGAGAAATCGAATAGGTTGACTGTATTTCGGCATTTCTTAGTGTTTCGACTGCCGCGACTTCGGTGGTCAATTATTGAAGACATCACTGCAGAGTGGGAGACCACATCTGGCTGTAGTATATCAGGCAGGGAGCACTATCATTATTTTCGCAATGGACACAGAAACCTGAGGACATCGTAAATAATATGGCCACGTATTTATTTATTTATCGTATGGCATCTATTTCGGACCAAAGTGAGTTGACACTCTGGGAAATGCCCATTTGCTAAATAAAATCCACACTGACATCTTTTTCACTCCTCACTATTTCTAGTATATTCTGCTTTGCTGTCTAAGTATAGTTCGTACACAACTCTAAGGCCAAATTCTGTCCAACGAACGCAAGCAAAACTCGACTTAGAGCTCTGACTGTAAGGTAGATCTTTGCTTGCGTTAATTTGACAGTACTTGGCCTTTACAGTTTGCTACGAACTCTGTGAAAAGTAACTAAAGAGTTTGTAATTGGTTATTTACCTTCTGTAATTGTTGTTGTAGCGACCACAGACTGCGCTCCTGTAGCATAGATGTGTCACTTTTAAATTTTAAAATGTTTTGCTTCAGTTCCTCTGCCTCCCTGTAAAAAAAAATTCGTTTTTTATCTTATATTACCTTGTCATTATAGCAATAAGCCCCTTTTTCAGAGTATTTTCCTTTCCTTCTATTCTTTTTTTATATGAATTCTGTACGCTCTGTGTGCCTATTGGCAAAGGCCTCCTTCAACTCTCCCTTATCTTTAAGAAAATAATAATTGTTTAGAGAAATTGAAAATGGCCAGTCATGTGGCCACTTCACATAAGCAGCCGCTGTTCTATTACCACTTTACTTTGTGGATGGACAATATTGGATAAGTCGGAACAATCAACCAGGCTTGCCTCTGATACAGAACATGAGTACATGGCATAATAAACTATGCATGCTGGAAAGGGTGCTTACAGGGCACTGCTGCTGAAATAAGCACATGCACTTTTTAGGACTGAGTGACACAAGGTGGTGTACTTTGCTTCGAAGCGGAGGAGACGCCTGCACACATCCTAACTGCCACTAGCCTGATGTGCAGCTATAGCTCTATCTTGGGCAAACACATCATGTGCCCTGAAGAGATTAAAAGATCACAATAGATCAGCAATGGTCGCATTGATACGAGGGCTAGCCAGTAGCCACCCCGGGAATAGCCACAACTTCCTAATTAAAAAAATGAGTACATGGCAAATCCATCTAAGGCGCCCATTAGATGGTAGGTTTTGCCATGGCAAGCTTGACTGATAGTTGTATGATCGATAGTCAAAATATCTAGATATTCGTCAATCAACCATCAGTCACTACCTTAGACTATAGGTTTTTCGTCAGTCAAAATCTCTGCCATGGTTTTGGCAGGGCAAAACCTACCGTCTGATGGGCGCCTTACAGAGCCAGAGCCATTACATCAAAATACAAGTTTCATAGGATGTAGTTCTTAGAGAGTGTGTGTATACTTCAATTTTTGTGTCGACAAAGAAGTAAAGGTTACAAGTGCAGTTACTAGCATGGTGTACTAAGCAGATCTTGAACAATTTACCTACTACACTTATCAGCCATTCATTTAAAATAGGAATATTCAATTGCTCATTTATTCTTGTAACCTTGAAGATAACTGCAACGATGAACTTGTAATTAGATAGTAAGTATAAGTCGCTAAAATCATGGAGCCAGACAGCGCATGCGCGATATTATAAAGTTAAAAAGATAATTTAATAAAACACGGTTTTTTTCATAGCCGGAACATGCTATAATTATATGTATTTTACAATTTATGAACTAAAATTGGGAAACATAGGTTACAATGTAAATATAATCGTCATACATACTAACCTTAACATCTGCACAGCGGCGTTCAGAACCATTTTTATGGAGGCTTAGAGCCTCTGAAGGTGTCACAGCATCAGAAAATAAAACGAATAAATAACGCGGAACTGGTAAGGAATAAAATCTAATCTAAAAACCTAAAAACAATCGACTTCCATTCATTTACGTCAAAAGTGCTTGTCAGAAGCATGTCAGAATTGTCAGAAGCAAGAGACGTTTTTAACAAGGTTAAAAAAGCGTTTAATTAAAAGGTGCTTGCATTGCATCTATGGCTTGCATACATGAAACAATGCATATAACTCATAGATGTACTATATATAAGTCAATGATATAACTCATATTTTAGTTGAACAATATTTTTTTGTGCTTTATCGAAATAAACTGTATTAATTTGTAAGAGTAAAGCTCAAATAAAAAGAGTAAAGAGAACCGAAGAACCGATACTATTGCTGGTATAAGTAACACTCATCTTTTAATTACTTTTGCGATAGAATAACCTTTATTTTTTAAGTTATTCATTGCAGTTTTGTTTAAATAAAATAATGTTTTACTGCATGTCAGCGTTATTTCAATACAAAGTAAGGTATATAATTATTATTACCAGTTTTGCTATTCAACAACAGATGGCGCTAGCAACCAATCACCGTTGTAGTAGGCGTTGTAGTTAGCTCTGGTTTGCTCTAAACACTATAAATGTTATATACCATATACCTACATTATTTGGTGAACAATAAAGAATATTTGTATTGTATTGTATTGTATCACAAATCAAAGAATATTATTGTATTATAGGTTTACTTATAGAAGGTATAGGTTGGTTGCGGTGGTAAGCCCTCTGGTCGCTAAATATACCTACCCTATTTGACAGACTTTGACACAGCTCTTTTCTCTTCTGTCATAGCTGGTCATAGCACGTCTTAGGTAGTTTGCAGAAAGTACCTTTCTATATGTAGTTTGGTCGCAGTGTTGAAGTGATAGACATGTTTTTATTATGAAAAACAGTGTTTTACAAACGACTTTCACTATTTTTACGCGAAATGTTTCCTCAGATTACCAGGACACTAGTAGCTCCTACCTTCGACGTAGAACGTTCACGAAGTCAGGCACCTCCACAAGTTCCGGGCTTGTTCCAAGTAAATACCTAATTTGAATTCATTCAAATAAATATTTAAGTAATAATATTTGCCGAGACCCCCGTTTCCCGAAGTGAGATTAGTGGCTGGATCCCATTTTAGACGACACCATGTAAAATATTTTCTAACTCTTCCAAGCAAATGAACTGTCAAACAATGCATGCATAAGCTTATATATGGCTTATATATTATATATACATTCGTTACAAAGTCAGCAGGCTGAGTCAGCAGCACCCCTCCGACATAGTTATATGTTAGGGATGCGTTAAGTTCCGCACGTCGCCTAGATTCAAAAGTTCAAAATGTTCACACGTGCGAACAGGGGTGCTACCGTGAGCCACAAACGAAATTTTCTCTCTCTGTCGCACTTGCAAGTCTGTACGTAAGTGCGATAGAGACGGAAAACTTCGTTTGTGGTTCGCGGTAGCACCCTGGGAACATAGTTCGACAAGAGATGCGTTCATAGAAAAAAAAATGACTTTTTTTAAAGTGCTGATGTCTCGGTTTTTGCAGAGGCTTATAATTATGCAGTGCATGACACAATTAGGGCCTCCATACACGGACCACTTCAAGCAGTCAGTGCCAACAGCTTCAAGCGGTCGCTGTTGGAAGATCTGCAGTTTCAATACAAAATTGTCATTCTCAATTAGCGATGAAAATTACATGAAAGATACATTGTATCTTTCAAAGGCCCCTGTATTTTTCAATAAAATACAGTATCTTTCCTTGCGAATCTTCGATTGAATCTTTCGCAAGTATAGGTTTTTTACGTGTAGAATAAATTGTATTTTTCGCATTATTATATTATATTATGAATAGTGACTCGGAATGTATTGGCTCTCATACAAACAGGTGACTTTTCATTCCGCTCAGACTACATCTCGATATCAGTTAAATAAACGATATAAGCGCAAGGGGCTGACACGCTTTTGCTAGATAAAGATAGTCTTATTGCGATTCCTATTTATAAGAGGAAATAGAAAAGAGTAGCATGTTTTGTCCCTATCACCAGAGACTAGGAATTATATAGACTGCCAATGCCTATACATTGTGGCGTAATTTTAAAATAATGGGCCTGCTGTAGCTAGTTTCACTATGGAGAGCTCACTTTACCATTTAATTCGTATGCCACTACGACCTCTGCTTAAAACATAGCGCCATCTATGAACACAACGAAGAAGCTCCCAACAGATGGCGCTATGTGTTAAGCAGAGGTCTTTGTCGCATACGAATTAAATGGTAAAGTGATCTCTCCATAGTGAAACTAGCTACAGCAGGCCCATTATTTTAAAATTACGCCACAATGTATAGGCATTGGCAGTCTATATAATTCCTAGTCTCTGCTATCACCGACCGAACATTCAAAAACGTCAGTTTTGTTTTTTTCGAAAGTTACATGTATTTTATAGGAAAGATACAAAGTTTCGAAAGAGACAACATGAATCTTTCGCCATTTTCATCGCTATTCTCAATACACGGATCGCTCGTTCTTCTAGACTGCTCTAAGCAGTCCTTATGGAGGCCCTTTTCGAACAGCGACCGCCAGGGTTGCTACCGCGAACGACATTCGAAATTTTGCCTCTCTGTCGCACTTATCTGGAAACTAGCAAGTGCGACAGAGAGGGAAAATTTCGAAAGCCGTTCGCGGTAGCAGCCCTAGGAGCCGATTTTTGAGTCTCGAACGTTCGACTTTTTACTCGAGATCTGTCAAAATACTATGACGTTTTGACAGATGTCGAGTGAAAATTCGAGCGTTCGAAACTCAAAAATCGGCTCCCTGGGGGGCTACCGCGAACTATAAACGAAATTTTCCCTCTCTGTCGCACTTACGTACAGACTTGCAAGTGTGACAGAGAGAGAAAATTTCGTTTGTGGTTCGCGGTAGCAACTCTGGTTTGGCAATCCCATACATCGGTTAGTAGGGTGGGTGATACTAGGCGGCTATCGAGCTAAGCGATGGTATGCGGTCGTTTGTGTGTGTGTGTGTGTGTGTGTGTGTGTCGTTGGCAGTGACGTCACTTGTGTCACGATCCGGATTGTCAGGCCTTGCTTTCTTAGACCATGGCCAGGCGTACCTTTAGGCTATTACTGTAATGCATCTGGGAAGGGTAACACGATAGGATATACCGTAACGGTTTATGGAAATATGGTATACAAAAAAAGTATAGTAATATCACAATCACACAACTGCTTATAACCAAGGCATGATATGTCGGACGTATAAAATTTTTGTAATTTCTCATGGAGATAACATGTGAATGAGGCTAGCTTTTGGGAACAATCTGATTTATGTGGTATTGCCAGAACTTTGTTATTTAAAATCCCAAAAAGAATTTATTAATAAATATACTTATCATCTGTACGAATGCGCTCACAGGTCTTTTTATGTTCCGTACACCACAAAGACAACACACGTGTGTCATTCACAAAGGACATGCAACGTGGGTGTTTCACATTCACCTGCTTGCGGCCTTAAACTCTGGTTACGTAACCTTGCGCTAGTGTTGCGCCGAATCGGTAAAGCGCCGGAAGTTATCGATAAACAGTGGTCGATGCATGATCGAGCTCAGGCCCGAGGCCCGAGACGCTTAGCTACTATACTAAATCATAAAACTTAAGGGGAGGTATCCCCAACGCAACTGTCCCGCTCTAACATGCGTGAGTTTACAATTAACCATCCCGCTCTCTACGCAAGCTCTGCGCGCAGTTTTGTGAATATTTAGCTATAGTTATTAAGCCAATCATTTTATCAAAGCAAACCCTGCGAATTTGTCTATAACTATTTACGATCTTTAATTGGGTACGAAAATTAAATGTAAAATATCAGTAATATAGCCGTAGTATTGAAAATACATTCCAAAAAGGGGTAACTTCGCGATTATTTTCTATCGAGTGAAATTCATCAAATCATGTAACTGACTGCGATTTTGACTAGACAAGATCCTCATGTAACACATATATTTTTTTTAGATTTTAAGACACTATATTCTATGTCTCAGATGGTTTTTAAAAACTCAAAAGTGGTAATACACGGCCTTAAAATAATCTTTGTTGACTACGATACGTTTTTCCCTTATCCACATTACCTATATATAAAATAAAAAGTGACAGATTATAACGACACTTATTAATTTTAGCTAAAAATTATAAATGTTTGGTGGGTTAGGAATAAAGTCAGTGCCCGATCGAAGTGGACCGTGAGGTAAGGCGGGACGGCGGCGTTTTTTACATAAAAATGTTTTTAGAGAGATTTCATTTCTTTTTGACCGACTTCAAAAAACGAGATTCTCAATTTGGTTGTATGTTCGTTTTTGTAAGTTGGTTATGACAACCTCATACAGACTTATATCCCCTAATTTAAGGGTGGAGCATGGTGTTGTGATTTATTAAAAATCCTGAAATACGTACTTTATTACTTATTACAAGGAGTCCCTTGCAGACCTCTAGCATCATCATTTTCGGAAGTCCCATACAAAATACCATCCCCTAGTTTAAGGGGTAGGGGAGGACAAGTTTTTAGTTGATTGTGTACTAATAAGTACTAGCTTAAATACCAATTTCAGTTTTCTAGGAGTTCAGGAAGTATCCAAAGAATTGAGTTGATCATCAGTGAGTGAGTGAGGAAATTGGGGTTTTTTAGGTAAAGAGCTAAGCAACTAAAACTTTATCAAAAATTCAAAATTTCTTTATTTGCCAGAATATGGTAACAGAGTAGGTAAGGATCTTAAAGCTGAATTCGTTCATGCATATTCAACCTGCATGCAGGTGTGCACATTATTAAAATGTCAAGTCTAAATTTTTTACAAAAATATGCTTTAGGATATATATATGCTTTAAAATATTAAGTCCACTATTGACATCATACCATGAGGATTTGTTTTATCTGATGGTATAATCTAAACATTCTAAACTCAAGTTATGAGGAGTCAAAAAAACGACGAAGCACTTCGAGAAAAGGCACTACCTGCCCATACGCTTATTTCCCCAGATTTCAGTGTGTACAAAAATGGTTTTGTATATGCATTGTCTGAAAAAAGTTTAATCGATATACATGTGTTCTTGAGAACCGGTACAAGCCCAGCACTAGGAGTTGCACCGCGAATTTCGGCGCAAGTAGGCCGCACCCTTGACCCACTAGCACACTGACTGAATCTAACACCTTACCTACTTACCTTAAACGCATTACTTTATCACTATGACCTCTAAAAATACCATGAAAAATAAAACTTGTTCTAGAAATTATTTAAAAAAAAGCAAGTGAAGAATAAATAATTCTCAAATATATAAGCGTACTTTTTAAGTAAAGGTAAAAAAACCACACATTCAAATCAATATGTACACTATTGTCTATTACATTACGTAAAAAAAAACATATTTTACTTTCTTCAAAAGTCAAAAACCGGTATCCGGCCATCACTATTACCTACTGGCTGCACCGCGAATTTGGGCACAAGTAGGCCGCACCCTTGACCCACTGCCACAGTGCCCACAGTGCCTCGGCGCGATCGATACATAAATATACAGCTTACGAAACGATGAGCATTACTTTTCGGTTTTGACCACTGCGTTACATCACTATTTTCGGAGTTGAAAATTGAAAATATTATACTTTTTTCTTATTAGAGTGAAACTTTTTCCTTTTTCGTCTTCAATACCATTTTTGTTTGATGCATATTTATTTAAATTTTCTCAACACATCCAATTCGGTTAGAAAATACAAGTTCATTTTATTTTATTTTGTAGTCCGTTTAAAAACACTTTACCTAGCATTTAGGTATTATAGTTGGAGATAGTTGTAAAACATCTTCTAAGACCCCAAAATTGTAGGTGTTTATAGAAGTTTGACTAACGAATTGCATGCAGAGCTAGTCGGCGCAGCATGTATTTGTTACTACATACACATTTACACATACTCGTACATAGCCATGGCACACGTCCGCTCGGCCGCCAACGGAGGTCGCAAACCGATTGCCGCTACGATAATGCAATTATTATATTAAAATTTAACAATCCTAATCCTAAATCATTTGCTACCAGCCTAGAGGTATACGTCGGATATATAGCATTTGTCCCTTACTACTTATGTATGTGCTAGAGGGATGAATGTACGCGATGTTGCCAGGCAAGCCACTGGGCCTGTTTCACGAAGTCAGTGTCAGTGTAAGGTTCTACTCGAGCTCGTGGAATCCAATCCAAACAACTTGTACATATGATGCAAGAACCATTTATTAAATAATATTCGTACAGACTCCCGCAATGGTTGGCGGATGCGCTAAGCAAGAAGCAAGAGAGTGCGCAGATAAGAAATCATAGAGTAAGCCACTCTTGATGTTGCTATTGGGACCGTGCACGACGACAGCGCCACTGACAGGTGGCCATTATGGACACTTTGTCATAGCTGTCAAGCGAGAAGTAAATATTGTGAAAAAAATTAATGAAATCTTGTGTTATTTTACTATATTAGACAATATTGGACGATGGTAGTCAGTAACATTATTGCCAATAACATTAAAATTGTTGTTTTCAGTTGTTGTTGTCAGGTTAGGTGACTTACTTTTTTTTCTTACGGCAATTATCCACCTATTTCTTTGGTCTCGTTTCCACCACGGTTTTGAAAATTGGTAAAATTTACAGTCGCTATTCTGTGGTGTTTTTACAATTCACAATAACACATTTTACTAGGGCTATATTAAATTTATCTCAAAAACGATTAGAAAACGTTTACGGCAATATGGATTTGACAGCTCAAGTCACCGACAAAATGTAAATTTTAGCCGTAGCGAGCGCTGTGATCGTTTAGGCTACCCCCTCCACCCGCTTTGCACCCTGCCAATCTGACTAATCTGACAGTCTGCACCATTCTTACGAGACCGAGTTAATCGCGAAAATCCCATTTTTGTGACCTTTGACCTTGGATAACTTGCGGCGTAGATACGAGATTTTATGAGACTTTTAAGGCAAACAAAAATTAAGGTGTATTGTCCTTTAATCTCTCATTCCAAGGTTGACCCCATTCTATTGCTTATAATGGCTGATACACGGCTACAAGAATTTGCATGTGATTTTGAACACTTTGCAAGGCTAAGGCTGCGGACTAGCTACCTACCGACGAATCTTGCAATGGACGCTTTCATACTTTATGGTCGACGGCCACGGCACGGTAAAACTCTATGGTTTCATTCATAAATATACCATATTAGACTTTAGAGTAATTATGAATGGAACCATAGAGTTTTATCGAGCCATGGACTGGACATCCACGGTAAAGTGTAGGTAAAAGCGACCAATGTAATGATATGGCGTGCTTGCACAGAAGCACCCAAATTTTTACCAGGGTCTAGTGAGGTCTATAGCTGGTGCTTTTGTCCAGCGTGTCCACATTTACGACCGTTTGTTCTAGCAATCCGTCGTAGCAAGCCGTCCGCCGGTGCACCATACACGGCAACGTGCACCGTACACGGCGCCGTACGCCGTACACGGCACCGTGCCACGGCACGACGCCGTGTCGTTGCACCGTACACGACGCCGTGACGTCGCACCGTACACGACGCCGTGACGTCGCACCGTACACGACACCGTAGACGGTGCCCGGTGCCGTACCGTGGACATGTGTCCGGGCCCTGACAGCATTGCATCTGTAGTATAGCGTCACGCTCACTCTCGCTTTCGGACGGGGAAAGCGATTGGAATACGCTCGGTTTAGTATACTGAGCGATTCACTATCTCTCATCCACACCTCACTAGAGGTGAGACGTATTTACGGGAACAGGTTTTTGGAATAGGTTTTGGCATGGACGCGTAAGTAGGTACGCGATCCCGCTCGCGCGTCTTTTAGCGTATCGAGTACTAGGCGTACGACAACTCTGAAGACTCGAAACGTCTAAGAGTCTTTACGTTCCGCGCTATTCGTATTCGTCTGCGCATTCGGATTCTTTCGGGGCACCTCGGGTCGGGATCGGTTTAGCGCGTATTTGGACCTAGTCTTTGGATCTAGTCTTTTTGTGGACGCGTACTCGCAAGACTCAGTACGCGTTTTGCCTAGTACGTCTCACCTCTACACCTCACCCTATGGTAGCTATGAAAGTATGCGCGTGTTCGGAGGTCAAATCTACTCTGGTTTATAGCGAGTTATCTGCAAGAGTTGTGCGTCTATTAAGCCGGGTATACACACGCCTTTAGCTGGCACACTTGCATAACAGCTCCTTGCACGTGCCACCTATTGTCATGTGTATACACTAACTGGCATGGCAATTTGATTTATTAGTATGCAATATGTTATTCGTCAGAGAACCAAAGTTACCGACATAGCTCAGCGAATTAGTAAGCTGAAATGGCAGTGGGCAGGTAACATATGCCGAAGAACCGATGGCCGTTGGGGCAGATTGGTTCTTGAGTGGAGACCGCGTGTCGGCAAACGTAGTGTAGGACGCCCTGTAACTAGGTGGGGCGATGATATACGCAAGGCAGTGGGCAGGGATTGGAGGAGAAGAGCTGAAGACCGAGCTCAATGGCGTGCCATGGGAGAGGCCTATGTCCAGCAGTGGACTGAAACAGGCTGATGATGAGTATGCAATATGAGGGAGGGGCGCGGGGGCTGCAAAACCGTCATGAGTGAACGCACGCGATACCTACAGGCATGCCGATGCCGCATGTAGCGAAAACAGTTGTCTATGTGGTACATAAATACATAAACTAACGCCTGTATTCCCAAAAGGGGTTGGCAGAGCACATGAAATTAAATTGCAGTGCCACTTTAAGCAATTGTAGGTTTAAAGATGGATGGGGTAGGATGGTGGGATGGATGGTGCACGCTTTTTTTGGTTTTGTGTTCGCGTCAAGTTTTTGTTTGTTTTCTTTTGTACTATGTATTTAATTCACTTCGAATTTTTCCATTGCAAGCTAAATGTGAAACTGGTGAATTAGAATGCAAGTGTGCCAGCTATATACAGTCATGTGTATACCGATACGTCTTAGAAATACAGGCATGCAAGGACGCAAATTGCATGCAAGTTTAACTTGCAAAAGTTATTCACTGTGTGCCAGTTACTTCTACAATTCTACTTGCCATTAACTAATATGCAAGCTACTGACCCGTTGTACAGGCATGTGTATTCTTAGCTTAAAACTGCTGAAATCGAAAATCGAAGCTCTTATATTATAATTTAGGTCTCTATCGGGCTGCTAAGATCTGACACAGGCATTTTTTTTAAAACCATCGTTAAACAAGATGACGTCAAAGTTTCTAGTTGCCATTGACATTTTGCAAATCTTCTATCTTTAAACGAGCAATTCTTGTATATATATTTATTTTTATTTCGGGGATCCCGGAAACGGCTCTAACGATTGTGACGAAATTTGGTATGTGGGGGTTTTCGGGGACGAGCAATCGATCTAGCTAGGTTTCATGCCCGGGAAAACACCGAGCAAAGCTCGGTCGCCCAATATTAACACTTAAAAAAATGTTTCGTATAATTTGGTCACGCTATACCACACGACGTTTCACGTTTTGTAGAGACTTCTATTCTATTCTAGCTAGTATCATATGCTTGGAGCTTGCAAGAAATGGATCAGAAAACTGTTTTGTAGGTCCAGAACCGTTCGTGGGACTCTCGCAGAGAACCATAACATTAGCCGTGAAAGACCACGCCAAAACCAAACACCGACATGAGTGGGCTTAAGGCACTCAAACCTCTTCATGGAAGGAGTGGATACAGGCTGGACCAAAAAGATTTGGAAATACAGCAGAAAGCAGCTCAGAATGATAACTGAGGTGTTTACAGGTCACTTCGGGGTCAAAGGAATCTTGGCCAAGATGGGACTAGCAGATGACATAGAATGTAGGATGTGTGGTGAGGATGACGAGACAATGGAACACCTATTGTGTGAATGTCACGCCCTTGCCAGACAGAGAATGAATTCCTTTGGAAATGGGTACCCTGAACCAAAGGAATTCAGAGTACTCCCGCTGAACTCCATCATCCGGTTTGTGGAAATGTTGGAGAGCAGCTTGGAGTAGGTATAAAGGAGGGGGCAATTGCACAAAAGATCCCACTGGGTCGAGGTGCATCCGCAAGGGCCCTCATACTAATAAGATAAGATAAGATCATATCAAGTGATAGGCGACAATAAATTAAGTAGATTTCGCTCTAGCCAACTATGCTATTGTTGAACTCTTGTCGAAAAGTTTATTTACTTATTTAAATAAGCAAATGCATAAAAATCAATCAACATACAGGCACAGAATAAGAAATAGTACTACGTACAGAAGCCTCACTGTTAACAAATCCCCGCGAGGCAAGCCAAACGTGTCTGTCGCGTGGCCATCTCCTATCGCACGCGCATCACTCGCTACATCACTTTCTATTGCATTGAAAGTCCCCCGGCGGGGGACCTTTGAGCGGCGCGATGACGTCACGCGAGTGAGTCGCCCCTGATACAGGGGTACGAGTATGTGCGTGGACTAGCACAACTTGCTGTCAATTCGTATCTCGCGCGACTCGGCGATTCCTGTCTCGCTCGAACTGTGCGAATTAGAAAAAGGAGGATAGATTTTTTTTCTAGTCGCAGTGACAGTCGTGCTAGCCCCGCAGGGGGATTATGTATTGCTATTGTCTATGATAGCAGTCGTTAAGTCAAAGTTGGAGGCCTTCGGGCGGCTTGAGAACTTCTAACAGTCAAGTTGCCCAATCACTTGACAAGTCTGTCATCCGCATTCCCGCTCTTTTTTCATAACGTTTGTAAAATGTCGTGTGATTGTCTGTGATCTGTGATGTCCATATTTATTATTTGTTTTAGGTTTCCAGTCTGATCCTTACCCCAAAAAGCAAAATCATCGGACCGAACATTCTCCTCGCGTGTTAAAGTCAAGTACTTGATATTGGCAAATCCACCTTGCTGAAATTGGCAAGGAGTAGAAGCCAAAGCAGAAGAAAAAAATAGTCTAATCCCAATAAGGTTTAGTTTTCCCTCGGGTTGGAAGGTCAGATGGCAGTCGCTTCCGTAAAAGCTGCCTACGCCAAACTTTGGAATTAGGAAGCGAACCCCAGGCATCCGTCAGGATGCAACTGTACTGGACTGGAAGAACGCTCGGAGGATGGTAAGTATTATTTATGCAAATAAGCTACAAATAGCTTCACGCTTTCACGAGTCTATCTTACAGGAGCTCAATATAACAGCAAGGCTGTCCACTATTTGTACTCAAAGAGTCCTCAAATTCTACGGTCACATGGTCAGGCGCGACGCGGATGCGCTAGAAAGGCGTATAATTACTGGGCGCGTCGATGGTAGGAGGTGCAGAGGACGAGCACCCAGGAGATGGACAGATGTGATCCAAGAAGTCACCGGGTCCACCTTACAGGCAACTGTACAAATGGCACAAGACCGAACAGCCTGGAGAGCAGTAGTCGAGAGAGTCGCCCATAGTCGTCACGTCCCTCAGACATGAGGTTACGACCAAGAAGAAGAAGAAAAAGATAAACCATCTAACATTTTTGCAGTTGTATCTTAGAGGAGCCTTGGGTTCACTTATTTGGCACCCTAATAATCCAGAGGTTTGACGTAGGCAGGGCCGGACCTGGGGCGGATGGGGCGGCCGCGCCAAACTGGCAAAGGGCGCCCAAAGACCATCTCGCACCATTCGGATCTAGGGCTGGGGCCGGCGCGCGGCGCTGGACGTGTAGGCACCAGTTTTACCAAAGCAATTGCCACCTGACCCTCCAACCGAGAAGTTAAGTTATTAATATGTCAGTACGTTCACTTTTTCGAAGTGCTTGACTAAAATGTCACGTCAAAATCAAAGAAAAAAGTTGCCTTGAAACTGACAAAAGCACTGAGTTTTATGAAAAGGAAAAAAGTGGACAAAAGGTTTTTTACCGGTCGATTCAGGTCATACTGCTAATCTTAGATTAGCGTTTTCACTTTAACTGCTGAAATTGGTCGTGGTTAGTCGTGATGGGTCATACCTAGAGTGAAAATGACTCAACCCCGTGATGTGAATAAAAACTAAATGAATTTTGTTCTGTAAGTAGGCCGCAATGGCAGTTTTACAAGTCAAAAACTACTAGCGTTTATCAAGGACCCCTGCCGAGAAGAAACGCCGAAAGAAACTCGACAGTCAGTTATTTTTTGTGGGTTACTTTAGTGCCTTTTTAGGGTTCCGTAGTTAAGGCGAGGTCCCTCCGTTGCAAATGTCCCGCTCTAATTAACACGCGTGAGTTTGCAATTGACCATCCCGCTCTCTACGGTAGCTCTAGTATAAGTTTTTTCGAAACATTAACTAATTCGAACGCGTTTGCGCCTTGTCTCAAAATGTATGAAAACGCTCTCACCGAGTTTGAAACACGCGCGTTCATCGGTTAGCAACAAATGTTATACTCGCTGTTTTAGTTTCCACTAGTGACCATCAGAGGCGCTGTTCACGTTTTAATACCACTTTCATACATATTATGACAAAACGCAAACGCGTTCGAATTAGTTAATGTTTCGAAAAATCTTATACTAGAGCTACGGAATTGTGAGCGTAGTTTTCGTAAATATTTACGAGTAGTACATTTATGGGTGAGAAAAATACAAGGCTTACTATATTAACAATATTAATCCCGACATCGCTGAATACTATCCAAGACGTTTATTTTGGTGTTATTTTCTACTCATCTTGTTACCTAAGATTGAAATAAAGTGAGTTTTAATAGAACCAAGTTTTACAAATTGTGTAAGGGACATCCGACGACACTAGGTAAAGGTCTCAAATATAAAATCGTATGTTTGTATTTCGAAATAAAACCGTTTACAAAACACATATTTTACTATAAGCCCGCCTTAAAAAGGAATCCTGAAAGTTACACTGTGGTCCGTCTGTCTGTCCGTCCGTCCGCGGCTGGGATCAGTAACCATTCGTACTAGAAAGCTGTAATTTGGTAAACCCCATCGCATGAGGAATTATCGTGTATCTGTGTAGTGTGTATACAGTACTTAATTAAAATTATTTGAACCCGCAGTTCTATAAAATAAGTCCATTAAAACAGTGACTTTACTGTACAAGCCTGAAGGTTCAAAGTCTAATGACAATTTTATAAAATGTTGGACATCTTTAAATAATTTCATCGATCCTAATCTGACTGTGGCTAGAAATACGAGTATATCCTTTTACGTCACGAATAAATAAAAACTACGAAATAGTAGTTTATGCAACTGGTACATAATGAGGGGCATTAAAACACGAGTGTGTTTTATGAAACGAGCCGATTTTTAATGCCTAATTATGTACAGTTGCATACATTAACTTTATCTACACACACATTATAACTACTCTAAGATGGGTTCAGAAACCGTACTAAATAAATACAATAATTGTGTTAATACAACCTTTTTTGCACGGTTGCGGAAATATGAAATCAGAACTGGCAACCGATACCTGAATGTTATTTTAAAAAGTAAAGAGTCCCTATTCTGATGTGATCATGTCGTTCTAGCTCAAATTTCGTGCGAATCGTGCGATACATACTAAAAAAATATCGAGCTGACATTTCGCATCGACTGAATTTGAATTTTCAGTGATACTAGAATAGGGACATGTCAACTTTGACATTTAAATTTTGACAGTTTTGTTTGACGTTTAATATTTTAACATCATATATGAGATTAAAATTAAAAATTATATTACTGCTGTAGCCTTAGCCACAGAAAAGAAAATTGCCATAAATTCATTGAATGTTGAAATGAGAGTCATTTTCTACGGTTTCCGAATGCATATTAGAGGATTTATGATATGTGTGTAGATAAATAATTTTAAAACACGACAACTATTTTTTATTTATTCATAGGGAACGGTTCGCCTTTGTACTTTAATCTTGTGTGACATATATATTGTTTTGACCTGTTTTGTGTACAATAAAGTGCTTACATACAGTGATACATGTACATACAATTTATGATAGGTATTTTAAATAGGTACTATTAATTAATAAATAAATTGTTCAATTAAGTTGTGATGTCATTCATTAACCAATTCATTAGTCATATTTCATATTTCCCTGCAACTGAAAAAAGTACACACCCCTCGGGGATAAAGCTGTTCTTGCCTTGGGCGCGCCTCAGCCTCACTTCACTGCACTCAGGATCAGGACTCAGGCTCAACTCATAATACCCTCGCTCCGCTCGGGAGTAGGTACTTGAAGGCAAAATAAGAATGTATGTTTAGTTTATATACCGGTAACTAACAAACTATGTAAGTACTTAAATAAAACGCCCGATATCTATGTTAAACTTTAAACTGTCAAATATTGTGCTTACTAAATCGAGGAGTTTGGCGAAACTTTGTACTAGTGTAAGACTATAAATTTATACCAGTGGCGGCGCGTCAAAAATATTCTTAGGAAAGCCGGAAATAATTTGCCTTTCTTATTCTTCATTAGCTGTAGTAAAAGAACTGGACTGACTGAAAATTAGGCAAGCCGGTGGGAATAGAGTTGTATTGACGCTCCGCCACTGATAAATACCTATATGACCAATAAATTTAAAAAAGTAAGTCTTATAAAAAGTAAATATATTTACAAACTTATAGATATGTACAAAGAAAACTAACATTTGAATATTTTCTGTTGATACAGATAGATGTTGACTTGTAAAAGTGCCCTTGAGGCCTATTTCCAGAATAAATGTTTTGAGTTTTGAATTTTTGAATTTGACCTAACCTAACTAAAATAACCACTTTCGGTCGCATCCGATGCAAAAGTTCCCATAATTCAATTCAATATCGTTTATTTCAGGCATTGCCCATAAAGTGTTAGTGGATACAAATTAAAAATCTTATAACTACTGTTAGTATACGTTACACTATAATAATAATAATATACAAGTAAGAGTATAACACATTCAATTAAAATACCTATGTAATTACTACAAAAAAATAAATAAAACAGTTACACATTAATTAATTAATTACAATTTGATTAAATTAAAAATGCTGCAAATTGGATTAAATTAAATTATTCATTATAGAATGTGAAATTTAAATTAAATTACAATGAAATTAAATTAACGTGTCAATGAATAATTAATAAAAACACAGAAATAAATAAATATACCATATAGCCATAGCACTGGCAGCATTGCCTCGTTGAATGGCTATGGAAATTTGCTGCACCAGGAACGACCCAGAGCGAGGATCAGCTCCGCGGTCACGCAGCCGGCGGCCTAGCTCCCTCAAGAGCTGTAAATATGTAAATAAAAGTATATTTAGTGTTTTCCAGTGGGGTAGTAAAGTCTAACAGCAACCATGCCAATCGCGATCGGATCCATTTTTTTGACATTAACTTGACGTCCCATATCGGCGTCTACCTCAAAGCCAAAAACCGTCGGCGGCGACAAAATTTGACAGTAGACTTGTTACATAAATTGGGCATGTTTCCATTCCTTTCTTGCATAGATAAATATATAATGCTGTCTCTTTCACTATCGCGGGCTTATCGCGAAAGCGTCGCGTGCGCCGGGTCGACGAACTGCGCGGGGCCAATGAACGTCTTTGCGCGTTTGCAACCCCGCACGCATAAGGGGCATAGAGGGGGTACACACCCCAGAGCTGTACCCACGAATATTTGAACCAGGACCCAATAAATTTGACGACATATGAAGTCCGGATAACCCGGTGTTCTGGGTTCGGCTAATTAAAGTTCAGATTTATTAAAAAAAAAAACTATAATATCTCTATGCCGCTCTATGCCAAATGTAAAAGCTCACTTAATTCTCGTGTCAGTGATATTTTAAATATTCGGGGTCTTAAGGGTACATTCAAAAATCAAAATATTATATATATTGAATCTTTTTTTTTGTAGTATGCACATTATGTTTTGAACAATGTAATACGAAAAATGTATTCTACTTTTATTTCTCATTTATATTCCTGATAGTCGAAATGAAAATTAGAGTGTGAAAATTAGAATGTCTCTCTCTCTGGTGAAAGCACCCATTGCAGTGCACCCTTGCACTATTGCCGCTATCATTTCGAGCGCTCTAAATTTATCTCGGATGAAATGTGTTTCAACCCTTGTATTGGTTAATGGTTAACAATCTACTATAGGTATCCAGTAGCTCTAGTATCTATAAGTTTTTTCGAGACATTAACTAATTCGAACGCGTTTGCGTTTTGTCTCAAAATGTATGAAAACGCTCTCACCGAGTTTGAAATACGCGCGTTCATCGGTTAGCAACAAATGTTATACTCGCTGTTTTAGTTTCCACTAGTGACCACCAGAGGCGCTGTTTACGTTTTCATACCACTTTCATACATTTTGAGACAAAACGCAAACGCGTTCGAATTAGTTAATGTTTCGAAAAAACTTATACTAGAGCTACTGTTTGTGACCAGTTAGAACTGTTTGACATGGTGATGCCAAAACTAATTTTCGAGTTGTTATATTTTTTTTATTTTTGAATGTTTCTACAGGGCCCTTATTAACGCTAGACCGTTCCGTGTTCAGGCCACCTTTCTCCATGCCAAATTTCATCTAAATCGGTTCAGCGGTTTAAGCGTGAAGAGGTTAACAGACAGACAGACAGACACTTTCACACACACTTTCGCATTTATAATGTTATATATTAACTAGTATGGATTCTCGTGAAATTTGTAGATTAAATCTTTAGATTCTTTTCAAAAAACTGGATTCAGTATTTTGAAAAGCGGGCCGATAACGAGAAAGTACATTATATATGTTATGTCATGGGATCTCACACCGTCAGTTCGCCGCGCCATTGAAAGTACAGTAGCTGGTACCATTCAGTGGTTGCCGCGCATTGCTACCGGACGGTCGCGTCGTCGCGCCATTCGCTTGCTGTGGTCAAAGTTTGTTATTAACCTATTATAATTTGGGGTTGTAAATTTGGGATTTGTTAACAGTGGGACTTCTGTACGTAGTACTATTACTTATTCTGTGGTAATGTGTAGTTTGGGCATTTTAAAGTAACCCTTATAATTTCGTTTTTTTAACCTGACTGGGGCAATACAGGCCCAGCCCAATAAAGTGATAGGATTGCGCGTGCGCGGTTGGAGAGTGGCCTCGGGAAAATCCATGGGGAAACCTCCGACACTCAACCTGCGAATTGGTCGTATTCGTATCCAGTGAGCGCATTCCCGTAGGGTCGGGATCGTTCGCGCGGCTACGTGCGTGTTCGGACGATTATATTTCGTACGAAAATGTGTCCAATGTGCGACCGGCCTAAGAGTTTGCGCTCCAGTGAGATTGGTAGCGGCTTCAACCGAATCTTAGGTATGAGTGGAATCGAGATACTTTGAGTTGGTTCCCATTATCATCCTCAGCAGCTGTAGTCGTCCACTGCTGGACATGGTCTTCCCTAATTCGCGCCACCACACCCGGTCCTCAGCTCTCCGCATCCAACCGCTTCCCCCCACTCTTTTCAGGTCGTCGGTCCACCTGGCGGGGGGCCGCCCCACAGCACAGCAAAGAAGATACATACTACGTAACAAGAAGCGACACCGAAGCATGTGTGCTGTATACCCGTCTCGGGGCTATGTGTGCGTGTCCGGACGCAAGCGGGGGCGCGCGAGGGTGGCGCGGTGTGTGGAAATCACTCCTCGGACGGGCAAAGTATAGAATCGTAACGTTCCAAGGTCACCGACACTCGGTTCACACCGATAGACCCGTGTCCTCTCCACTCCAGGATGGTTCCCAATCCCATACGCCTTCCTAATAGTAAGTCGCCAATAGACTACTCTACAGTTTGATTCCATTGTGAGACAAAAGCTATTTATATAAATTGTACGACAAATTTCCTAAGGATTAGATTAAATTATAGACGAATTAATAAGCCTTAACAATGGTAAAAATTTGGTCCTCACTCGTATGTGTTGTTGCAGCATCTCTATATGATATAGAGCAGTGCAAGTAATGCATTAGACGCACACATGCGCAGGAGTGCATTGCACGCACACTGACGCACTCCTCTAATAGATGTGGACAGGCCGCGTTCACAGTGGAAAGTGATCTAGGATTTTACTTTTTAAGCGATGAGTTGTGTAGAGAGATTTTGAACGGCTTGGTTTATATAATTAGTTCGTGTATTCGTATTTTTAGCGTGAATTTCACCTGTCATGCTGATATTATTTTTATGCATTTTGTTTTAGGGGCTATAATTGCGATATTTGCTTTTAGATTTCCGGAGTACCTACTATTAATAGAAATTATCGCGCTCAAAGAAACTTTCATGCCCCTTTTTAATTCCTTAGGATGATCTCTGGAGAATAAAGCTACCTGGTATGTCCTGAAAATATCTAACAATAAAAATAAACCCTAAACAAAGACTAAAAAAGTATTCAATGAAACAAAATTTAAACTAAATGCCCTGCGGGTATTGTACCTAAGATGCCGGCACCATTACCTCGTTGAATAGCTTAAAAAAAAGCTCTGATCGCGATTAGCTGCTACATAAGTATAATATAAACTAATACGATCGACGTCAAAGACATGTTTACACTTTTGCGCCTTTTTCCCTTTGTCATATATAAGGCGAAATATGTATACATCACTATGACGCCGGCTGTACAGTACGATTTACGATTACTTTAAGTTTTTGACACTGACATATACTCTTAGTCCATTGGACAGTGTACTTTAAATCCAATATTATAGAGTTTCTATTACAAACACACAATTTTAAGACAGTGGTCAAATCGTACTGTATGGATATGGATTTTAGTTTATTTTATTATAGGCATAAAGAAGCGCCAGTGTGGACAGCCGCTAGGAATAGTCCGCCAAGTGAAAGTGAGTCTGTGGTGGTGTTGTGGCTACGCACACACATGCACACGCTTTCCAAGCGTACAGGGTGATGCACAAAACTCAACTTATTTTACGAGTGCACTCCGAGATATGTTAATCGCTTTACTAATACCCGTAAAACTATTCATACCCTTTTTTTAGTATCTACACATTTTGTTATATTGATCGCCGAGTTTTGTGTCTGTTTGTTTAGTTATTACGAAGTAGTGTGGTTGATAAGTTATTTGTGAATTGTTGTGTTATGCTATTTCATTTAATAATATCTGGGCGGCCGAGCTTTGCTCGCCGTTTTCCCGGGCATGAGACCTAGCTAGAGCGATTGCTCGCCCCCGAAAACCCCACATACCAAATTTCATCAAAATCGTTAGAGCCGTTTCCGAGATCCCGGAAATATAGATATATAGAAATATATATAGATATAAACAAGAATTGCTCGTTTAAAGATATAAGATATCTGGGCGACCGAGCCTTGCTCGGCGTTTTCCCGAGCATGAGACCTAGCTAGATCGATTGCTCGTCCCCGAAAACCCCCCCATACCAAATTTCATCAAAATCGTTAGAGCCGTTTCCGAGATCCCGAAATAAATAAATAAATAAATATATAAATAAATAAATATACAAGATCGTTTAAAAATTTAAAGATATAAGATGTGTACCTATTCCTATAAGTTAACGTTCGGTTATCAATTTGATTCGGACTAGGGCAGTTTGGGTTACTTATTATTCCCATTTCATCCCCAGAGAGTTCGACTCCTGATCCAAGGAACGCCGCCGGGTCTTTCCGGGGCTGCCTTTTTTAGCTGAGATATTTGGAGACTTTGAAACGCTGTCCTGCCCAGACTAGCAAACAGTTGCGGCTGATTTTCATATATATGATTCTTGACTATATGATTGTGGTACTGACAATAGCGAAACATGATTGCTTAAAATTTTCTCGATAGAAAATAAATCCAAAGTCGAGTCTATATTTCCTTTTTTTCCTCAGCCTACTAAAACAACGCATTATCAAAAGACACGATTAAGTTAATATGATGGTATTTTACCTCATCTAGGTACTGAAAAGAGGAGCGCTCGTGGCCCAGCGGCGCCTGCGTACCGCTTGCGGTATCTAAGGTTAAGCAACGTGGGCAGCGGTCAGGACTTGGATGGGTGACCGCTTTGAGTGGTTACTAACTGAGCGCTCCCGTGCTTTGGAAGGCACGTTAAGCCGTTGATCCCGGTTGCTGTCTATGGCAGCAGTCGTTAAGCCAAGTTGGAGGCCTTCGGGCGGCTTGAGAACTTCTAACGGTCAAGTTGCCCACTCACTTGACACAGCCTAATCCCAATAAGGTCTAGTTTCCCCTCGGGGTTGAAAGGTCAGATTGCAGTCGCTTCCGTAAAAACTAGTGCCTACGCCAAATCTTGGGATTAGGTAGCGGACCCCAGGCATCCTTCAGGATGCAACTGTACTGGGATAACGCTAGGAGGATGAAGAGGTCGGATGGCGTGCACTGTCGTCAGACCGAATGTTGCGGCCCCCAGTTCTGCCTCCCATCTCCGAAGCATGTTGTTTTGGGCCAAGCTTCGAACTCGTTCCGCCTCCTCTCTAGTCGGAACTTGGCCGTCCGCTCTTCGCCTAGCTTTGAAGGCGTGTACCTCCCTGAGGACTGCGGCTTGAAGCTCCCACGGGGGATCCGCCGCCAACACCGTTGCCGCCGCCCGAGAGACTGTACGGTAAGCTCGCGCTACCCTCACAGCAATAGCTCTTTGTGGCCTTCTGAGAAGAGCTTTGTTTTTTGCTGTGAGAGCATCTTCCCATACGGGGGCTCCGTACAAAGCCATGCTGCGTAGGACACCTGAGTACAGCTGTCGGCACTGCTTATCAGGTCCACCAAGATTGGGCAATAGTCGACCGAGTGCTCCGGCAGTGGACATCAACCTTGGGCCAAGTGCGGCGAAGTGGGCCCCAAAACCCCATCTGCCGTCAAGCGTTAGCCCCAGGTAGCGCATCTGGTTTCTCACAGCAATGGCTTCACCATTGACTACAATTTGTGCACCTCGCGGAGGTCCCTTGCGTGCACCGTGGAAAAGAATGGCATTGGTTTTATGCAGCGCAACGCATAGACCAAGACTGCGTACGCGGAATGTCACCATTTCAGTGCCTACTGTAGCCCTACGGGCTGCTTCCTCAAATGTCCGACCCTTGCAGGTGATGAGGGTGTCATCCGCGTAACACAGTACTCCCATCCCAGGTAGAAGCGGTCCCCGCAGGAGCCAGTCAATCAGGACAGGAGTCAGGATGCTTCGGTAAGTACCTGCACCGGATTGGACGGGAGGAGTTGCCCAACTGTCACGAGTGTGGAGCCGAGGTGGACTCGTTGCGTCACACTCTCGAGGAGTGTCCTGCCTGGGAACCCTATCGAGCGGGACTGAGGGACGAGGTGGGAGCTCATCTATCGCTGGCGAACATAGTAGGCGCTATGCTCGACAGCGATAGACAATGGAAAGTCGTGGCCTCTTTCTGTGAAGAGGTAATTTCGCAGAAGGAGGCTGCGGAGCGGCTGCGGGAAAACGATCCTGCCGCACACCCGCTCCGTAGGCGCAGAGGAGGAGGCAGGCGCCGGCGGTATGCGCACCTGCTGCCGCCAACATAGGGCATCTACCTCGCCTTACAGGGGATAAAAAAAAAGAGGAGCTACGGGCACCCAGGTGAGTGCCCCGCATGAATTGCGGCCTGCAAATTAAAATTTGCAAAGTAGTATGCCACTGCGACCCTGCGACGCCCCATTGAAGGCGTAGCCGGTACTCGTTGGGTTTTTAGACGGTAGTACGGTCCATCCGGATAGTCCGTCATACCCACCCAGGTCTTTCACTGGGTGGGATACGTAAATGTATTTTCCCAAAGTAAAAAAAAAAAAAAAAAAAAAAAAAAAAAAAAAAAAAAAAAAAAAAAAAAAAAGGATGAAGAGGTACTGAAAAGAGGAAATTTAATAAACCTGCACACAGTCAGATATTTAACGAGATTTGTCTAAAAAGCCATTCTCGGAGAGGGTTGCATCCCGTTTTGTCGTGAGCGAAAAACAAAGGGTGTCTCTTTCAATCGATATATCGCCTTAAGGTTTTGTATAAACTATCAATTGTAGAAAAAATGCAATACCTATATGTAAAAACTTATGCGAAATGAACAACTTGGGGACAAAACTGAACGTTACTAAAACTAATTAAACAAAATAAAACTACGACCGTTTTACAGATGTAGTGCAAAATGATTTTCCTTCGTACTTTATCGGAAAAGTTCGTATTTATCGTGCTCTCTCAATTAGCTTCAGTACCCATTTTACAGCCGTAGGGGTAACTTTGACATTTTTCCCTTTGTAATTTGACACTAAACAATAAAGTTATAATAATGGATATGAAAACGTCACTCATTTAATACAATCATTGATTGACAGTTCGGGTGCCATCGTATTCCGATTGAGATCCGAGTTTTCCCGAAAGAAAATCATTTTGCAATACATCTGTAGCCAAGCTGATGACCCGGCATCGAATCCCGGTTAAAACAAATATTTATTTACAACAAAGGGCCACAATTTCTCGAGCACCCTGTACATCGCGGAAGTGTGTGCGCAAGTTTCTTCGTGAAAATTGCAAGCTGCCGCCACCGCCGGCGTAGAATGTCATACTCACGACCAGGGGGGCAGAATATAGGGGTACAGTCCGCTTCAAATACAAGGTGTGATACCAGTTGGTCCGATAGGAACCTGTGACACTGGATGTGTCAATATTACTTTGGCCAGTGTTATTTCGGATGAAGTTTTTATATAATTTAACAGAAGTAGGTTTAATATTTTTTTTTGTGTAAATATTTATTCTGCAAATAGGCCACAAGAACACGTTTACATGTCAAATTATGAATTTACAATTTTAGAAAGTCTGACAATTAATGCCAATAGAATCAATTAAATTGTAGACGAATGGAAAGCATAACCGAGTTTCAAAAATTCGGTCCTCACCCTAACCTAAAAATGCAGCTCTATGATTTAAGGAGACAGAGAAAGAAATATTATTGTCTAATTATTACAAAAAAATAGATTATTTAAAAGGTTTGTTTTAACGGGTCTAACGCGATATTTATGTATCGACACGGGTACACAGCATGTGCTTGTGTGGGTAGTATGATTACAAAGCGCGAGTTTAAAGTAGTTTGATGTTTCAAAAAGTACTTAAATATTTAAACGACAGTACATAGAATTCCGCTTTTTTAAATATCTATCGTTTAATTTAAATAATCACATTTATTCACGAGTGGCGCTTGTTCGTTCTTACCCTCTTAACACCCCTTATCGATAAAATAACGGAATTCCTAGTACAGATATATTTGAGTGCGACTGTACTTACAGCAGAGCATTAGGTCATCCAGGGGGGCGATTTTTGAGTGTCGAACGCTCGACTTTTCACTCGAGATCTGTCAAAAAACTATGAAGATTTGACAGATGTCGAGTGAAAAGTCGAGCGTTCGACACTCAAAAATCGGCCCCTGATCTCGCTCACACTTGGATCCGCACAAATGGGGAAGTAGGTACCTCCAACTTACGACGCTAGGCACTCCCTACTCGTGAAGTCAGTGACGCTACGATATATTAACAAAATATTCAGCTTGTGTCTCCTAAGACATCACAAGCGTCCATTCTATTGTCATGGATGTTTAAAAACCGGCCAAGTGCGAGTCAGACTCGTGCACGAAGGGTTCCGTACCATTATCTATAATAACGACAAAAAAATCATGTCTGTTGTATAGAGGCCCCCTTAAATATTCATTCTATTCTGTTTTTTAGTATTTGTTGTTATAGCGGCAACAGAAATACATCATCTGTGAAAATTTCAACTGTCTAACTATCACGGTTCATGAGATACAGCCTGGTGACAGACGGACAGACGAACAGCGGAGTCTTAGAAATAGGGTCCCGTTTTACCCTTTGGGTACGGAACCCTAAAAATATTTTATCTACACACATATCATAAATCCTCTAATATGCGTTCGGAAACCGTAGAAAATGACTCTCATTTCAACATTCAATGAATTTATGGCAATTTTCTTATCTGTGGCTAAGGCTACAGCAGTAATAAAATATTTCATTTTAATCTCATATATGATGTTAAAATATTACGTCAAACAAAACTGTCAATATTTAAATGTCAAAGTTGACATGTCCCTATTCTAGTATCACTGAAAATTCAAATTCAGTCGATGCGAAATGTCAGCTCGATGTTTTTTTAGTATATATCGCACGAAATTTGAGCTAGAACGACATGATCACATCAGAATAAGGACTCTTTACTTTTTAAAATAACATTCAGGTATCGGTTGCCAGTTCTGATTTCGATATTTCCGCAACCGTGCAAAAAAGGTTGTATTAACACAATTATTGTATTTATTTACTACGGTTTCTGAACCCATCTTAGAGTAATTATAATATGTGTGTAGATAAAGTAATGTATGCAACTGTACATAATTAGGCATTAAAACACTCGTGTGACCTCGGCCTTCGGCTCGTTTCATAAAACACACTCGTGTTTTAATGCCCCTCATTATGTACCAGTTGCATAATAGTACATTACTTAACAAGGGCGGTAAAACAAAGAATGTCTCAGATCGCAGGTATTTGACGCCCGAGCCGAAGGCAAGGGCGATAAATATGCGATCTGAGGCTTTCTTTGTTTTACCGCCCGTGTTAAGTACAAAATTTTATGTCACCCCCTGGCCAGGAAGTGGGATTTCCCGCGCGCGGAGCGTGCGGTAATTGGCGCTTTATGGCCAGGTGTGACATAAACTACTATTTTTACATACAGTCAAATAAGTAAGCAACTGAAATCGCACGGATGGATGGAAGTTTAATAGTGAAATATGACACCACAATCGGGATTTTGACAAGAATACTTAAAAATGAATTAGTCTTCTAGTTTTAGATTTTTTATTGCAATGTCCTTTTTAACTTTAAATTACCTAGTAAAAAGAAAACCGGCCAACTGCGTGTCGGATCACGCACAACGAAGGGTTCCGTACCGACATCTACTAGTCCACATTTAAAATACCATTGAATACCTTGAATCAAAAAAGGTCGTATCTTCATAGGGAAGTCAAGGCACTTACCTACATCCTTTAGTTTGGGGCAAAACAGTTTTTCAGTGATAACTCAAAAACCCGTAATCCAATCTTGTTCAAACCAAAAATCGTTGAAAGTATTTATTATTGTATACTGCTTCCATTTTTTTCAAAATTTTTATGTTCATAATTTGGAAAATAGGGGTGGGGGGGAGGGGACACATTTTGTACGAATTTGACAGCAAATATCTCACGAACAATTAAACTTAAATGGAAAACTTTAACCTCTATATTATTTTTAAAGCCCTATTCAAAAATAGCCCTCACAACTACAGGCTTTAAAAAAAAAATCCATCCCCCGGTTACATGTAGGTAGTTATGGGATAAAATATTTTTCCGCCTAAAATATTTTTATTGCCTAATTTCACATCACTTTTATGTAGTGGTTCATAGAATACATCTTCCTGCCTTTCATAATTTTAGTACTTATAGTCTCCGAGTAAATCGGCTGTGACATACGGATAGACAGACAGACAATACCGAAACTATAAGGGTTCTGTTTTAGCCATTCTGGCTACGGAACCTTAAAAATAGTCTTAAAATACTAATAATAAACGCACGAAAATACTAGCAAAACTTGATATTTCAATACTTTTCTGCTATTTTAAACATTTTTAAATGTGTGAAAACGTATGGACACTGTTTGACCATAGAGCGGTGACGTCGCTTTTCCGATTTCCCTTCAAATTTCACACCAACAAAACATTTTTGACATTTCATAAAATAAAAAGTAGTTGATTTGACTATTAGTCAACACTAATTTCTGGGGTCAAATATGCGTCCTTTTTTCAATTTTATGCATTTAAAAATCTTTCAAATAACACAAATTGTTCGAAGTTTCATGTTTTCCAAGTATGTTAGTAAGTTTTTTTATTGGAAGCATAAGTAATAATATTTATTTATTGTTTTTTAATACCGCATTTTAGGTGTACAATAGCGGCCCTAAGCCTTATCCGCGCGCATGATCATAGACACTTGAAGTTTATTCTTAGCCAATTATATTGAGTGCCCTAGTTGCAAGATACAGCGGCGCTTTCAGACCCGACCACTGTAGCAGGAAATGGGAAGTTTTTTAAATTAAAAATGAGATCTGCAGGGGGCAAAGTGAGGCCGACGATGAAGCGATCTTACTACTTAGCTATAGTCTAGAAGTAAGGTATTTGAGACATAGAATATAGTGTATTAAATATGATAATAAAAAATATATATGTGTTACATAAGGATCTTGTCTAGTCAAAATCGCAGTCACATGCGATTATGACTAGAAAGATCCTGACATGTTTTCACTGGCCTGATGAATTTCACTTTATAGAAAAAAGTCACAAAGTTACCCCCTTTTTGGAATGTTTTTTCAATATTACGGCTATATTACTGATATTTTACTTTTTTTTCTCTCTGCCTATGTCCAGCAGTGGACGTCTTTCGGCTTTTTTTTATAGAATATCGAAATTAAAGATCCTAAATAGTTAATTACTACCTATAGATAAATATTTTAGAAAACTAAACTATGCGCAGAGCTTCCGTAGAGAGCGGGATGGTTAATTGCAAACTCACGCGTGTTAGAGCGGGACATTTGCAATGGGGACACCTCCCCTTAATATGTGACATCTATTGGTCTAAAGGTGTCGAGCACTGGGCTACCTTATACAAGCTGAAAAAAATCTGCTTGAATTTAAATTTTCGTGAGACATGTTATAACTTTATTTTACTAAACGGTTAAAACGTAACGTATTTAATAAGTGAGTTTTAACCGTTTAGTAAAATAAAAAATCTGCTGTTACATTCCCAGCAAAGTTTAATGATGCCCGGGGTTATCGTCCTATAATTATGTTTTTTTTTGTATCTATGAATGTACAAAATGCCTTTTTAGCTTATTTGAATGCCGTCAATATAATATGTACTTAGAACGTTCAATCGACTAATTATCACGCATCGACTACCTACTTACTGTATGTCTAGTATAAGTTTTTTCGAAACATTAACTAATTCGAACGCGTTTGCGTTTTGTCTCTAAATGTATGAAAGTGGTATGAAAACGTGAACAGCGCCTCTGGTGGTCACTAGTGGAAACTAAAACAGCGCGTATAACATTTGTTGCTAACCGATGAACGCGCGTATTTCAAACTCGGTGAGAGCGTTTTCATACATTTTGAGACAAAACGCAAACGCGTTCGAATTAGTTAATGTTTCGAAAAAACTTATACTAAAGCTACTGACTCTGGATAAAATAAACACTAAGCGCGCAGCCTGTCTACAACTTTCTTTTTAATAGTTAGTAACTAGCGTTTCTTTTCGTGATTTTTTTAAATCTTAATCATCGCTCAGTGTCCAAGGGGCGAGCAAAAAGGCGAATGCATTGTGGGCGCATCGGTGCATTTCACCGGCGGTTAATGCACTCGTTGCGTAATCCACTCTGGCGCATGTGTGTCGCGTGCGAGTGTGAGTGAGTGTGTGGTGTTTTGATTTTGCCCTTGTTATAGTTTTCTGGAGTTTTTCATCTAGTTTACTTTTCACTCTTAAGAGGCCGTACAGTTTTTAAATTGTTTTGAGTAAGATATCGAAGTACTTAACGTCTAAAATATTCATTATTACAAGAAAAGAAACGTATAAAAGGATATGTTTTTATTAAAGTTTCTTTGGATAGTAATGATAGAACTATTTTTTGCTTTTATTGTTTTAGGAGAATTTAGGTGAAAAATAAAAACGGATTTATATATTATGTTTATATATTAATATATTTATGTTTCCAAAAAAAAATAAAAGAAGAACCCATGGAATAGTATTAGCTTGTACTTGTAACAGGTAGTTCTGTATTAGGGAGTAAGTAAATAAGAGAAAAATTATGTGTCCATTTACATACACAGGTAATAGCAAAAATAAATGATGTCAAATTAAAAAAAATAATCGTTAGTCCAAGCCTCGGTCTCGCATAGACTCGTAGCTCTACAAGAAATATTTCTTGAGAGAGAGAGAGAAAGATAATTAATATATAGTGGACTTAATGACGTATGGCATTCTATCACTATGCTGTCCCAATTAAGGCCTATCCCTATCATACACATGATTTAATCAACAAAAAAAAGTTAGTGATGTGAGGTTTCCATTTTAGATGGATATATATTGCCCTAAGAATCGGGTAAAAAATACATGTAAATTTTCTACTTTATCATGTCTATAGTGAATGTCTATTTTTGTATCAATTTATTCATTTATTTATTATTTATTTAGCCTTTCCATCGGACAGTATGTTACGGTCTTATCCAAATAAGTCGTATATATCGCTTTTTTCCATTTTTTGGTGTCCGTTTGCCGGGCGGCAAAGGCCTCCTCTATTAGGGAATGCAATCCCGCACGGTAAATTTAATCCCGGTATTTGCGGGATTGTGGATCCTCAATTCAAGCGGGATCCCGCATGCTTTACTAAATGTTGCTTATAAATGATGTCATAGTTTATCCCTAAAAGGTAGAATATAAATGAAATAAAACCAATCATTTGTAAATAGCCTTTATTACCGTCTTAGGTTATTTAACAATTGTTATCAGTACTTAAACTAAGCAATCATTTATAATTTGGTAACTAAATAAACTTTTAATCAATGACTAAATTGAACACTTCTTCTTAAGTCTTTGGTAATTAAATATACCTATACAGTTTTATCAAAAACAACTTAAACATGATTTTCAAAGTAACTTCGCAAAAAAGTAAGAGTATTAATGGTTTCGTCAGATAAACGTATGGGTTTTGTTTATTTTCAATCCCGCAATCCCGCGCGGGATCCCGCAAAATTTACGTGCGGGACTGGTCCCGCATATTTCATGCGGGATCCCGGTATTTCGGGATCCCGGTATCCCGGTATTGCATTCCCTAGCCTCCTCCAATCTTCTCCACTCTTTTCTTTCTATAGCCACTCTTCCCCAAGTCTTTCCCGCTACCTATCTGATATCATCTTATAACAAAAAACACACTTGACAATAAGCTCTCCGTATGCCAACGTGCCATGGAAAGAAGTATGATAAGAGCCAACAGAAGGGACAGAATAAGGAACTCTATCATCAGAAATAAGACCAAGCTCCAGGACGTAACCTTAAAAATAAGAAGGCAGAAATGGAAGTGGGCTGGACACTTGATAAGGGAGACGGGAAAAGGAAGAGAGGAAGGCCACAGAAGCGATGGGAAGATGAATTAATTTATTACGGTAATAAAAATAGGTCTTCTATAGAGTATAAACTCAAGTCAACATGAACTCAAGGGTGCCGCTGGCAGCGCGGCGGGTTTAAAATGTTTAAATTAACCGAAACGTAATTTAAAAAATAATTGATGCGTTTTCGTTTAAAAATCATCATATCTTTAAATAAAAATATATAATGTAACCATGAAATAACGGTTTTAATATTTATTGAGGTTAGTTGACACTTTTGCCGCAGAACGTGCCTGATAAAAGCCCTCGTAAAATGACATGTGTCCAGTAGTGGTAGCCGTACAGGCCCAATTTCAAAGAAAAACCGCAAATCGATGTACAGTTTAGCCATTTGGCACACGCATACTAGAGGTCAAAACAAATTTTTTGACCCGCAGTTCCTAAAAAAATTTCCCTTAGGGGGGGAGAGCCGAGACATCCTTTTTTTTGTATGAAAAAAACAATTTTTTTTTCAGAAAGCTATCGTGTGTAATATCATATGAAAGAGATTTTTGAGGCGATTCTGAAAATATACCACAACATTACATTTCAGCTATTTTTTTTAAATTAAATCAAAAATAATTTTCGAAACATACCAAGTTTGAGGTCCTCCAGACACGATACGGCTGATTTTTATTTTGTACAATATACCACAAATGATACTTAATATCCTCATATCTAACCTCAAAAAAGCAATTTCGAAATGATTTTCGGTAAGTATTTTTTTTTGATTTTTGAATATTACTAAGTGACACGGTTCTACTTTAATACCAATTTTACGTGAATTATGGAACTTTAGTGCAGATACGTTACATATTAATCATAAAATGATACGTAGTATCCATATATCCAACGGGAAATACCTCTTTAACCCCCCACCACCTACCCACCACCTACCCACTATACCAACTGATGACAAGGTGCAGTTAAAGGGTTAAAGAGGTCCCGAAGAGTTCGAAACATGTCGCCCGAAGTGACAATTAATACGTGAGTTTTAACCGTTTAGTAAAATAAGGTTAAAGAGGTATTTTCCGTTGGATATATCGATACTACGTATCATTTTATGATTAATATGTAACGTATCTGCACTAAAGTTCCATAAATCACGTAAAATTGGTATTAATGTAGAACCGTGTCACTTAGTAATATTGAAAAATTAAAAAAAAATACTTACCGAAAATCATTTCGAAATTGCTTTTTTGAGGTTAGATATGAGGATATTAAGTATCATTTGTGGTATATTGTACAAAATAAAAATCAGCCGTATCGTGTCTGGAGGACCTCAAACTTGGTATGTTTCGAAAATTATTTTTGATTTAATTTTAAAAAAATAGCTGAAATGTAATGATGTGGTATATTTTCAGAATCGCCTCAAAAAGCTCTTTCATATGATACTACACACGATAGGTTTCTGAAAAAAAATTTGTTTTTTTCATACAAAAAAAAAGAATGTCTCGGCTCTCCCCCCCTAAGGGAATTTTTTTTAGGAACTGCGGGTCAAAAATTTTGTTTTGACCTCTAGTATGCGTGTGCCAAACGGCTAAACTGTACATCGATTTGCGGTTTTTTTAATCGTACGGCTACCACTACAGGGCATTATCACTTTGAACATTCACTTTTATATGGAAAAAACACTTGTCAAAATAATTCTCATCTGCGATTATAGATGGCAGCGATTTCAATTTCTAATTGTACCTAAGGTTACGCTGTTGTTGACTGTCGTGTCTTGTCAGTTTTGTTATTATATGAAAAATGTGAAAATGAAGCTTCTCGTGTGCGGATTTTAAATACTTATTGGTTTTTTAAAGAGTAATTAGAAATATGGAGACTTCCGCAAGTGCGCAAGTGATTAATGGAAATAGAAATTGAACAGTTTGCAGTGACATGACAGAAAACTGTTTGAAGGTGGTTTGAAGTTTTGAGTGGTGTTTTGCGGTATTATTATTATCCTCTAGTTTACGTGAATTGTGTTCTTTTGTAGAAATAAATCATGTGTCATTCTTTCTATTGCAAAAAAAACAAGGTATACACACCAAACTGACTGCCAGTCCTGTGTTCCCTTACGGACGCCGTACTAGCACTAAATTTACCTCATGGCCAATAGAAGGTTAATAATGGTTGTAAGCCGTACACAATACGAGCAAGAGCATAATAGGCAGTTTATTTACTTTATAGACGCATATGCCATACACGCTCACAGTCGAGGTAAAATAAAAATCAAATAAATGTATTGGTACGTTTTGAATTTTAATACTTAGATTTTTTTAAGGAAGGGAAGAATGAAACGTATTAAATCAATTATGTTATATTAATAAACATCAAAAATGTGTCAACTTCGAAAACATGAAATATATATGAAGTACGATCCAAAGAGTTTTTTTTTACTTTCATGAGTTAAGGCGCAGGGTAGGGCAAGGCCTTCCCCATACAAACTTTGTGCAGGTTTTATTCGTCGGTTTTGGCACTAACAAATATAATATTTTTTTTGGTTGTAAATATTAGATATGCGAAGATCGTGATGTGAAAATGTTCAAATATTTCAAAAAAAAACAAAATTAAAAAATTAAAAAAAAAATCATAAAAAAAAATTACATCACGAAATAGCTATGAGAAAAATAAGCATACTGCCCAAAAATCATAACTTTAATGCAAACACAAACGAAGTAAATCCTGCACAAAGTTTGTATGGAGAGAGCTTGCCCTACCCGTCCTCTTAATGAGTGTATTCGTAGACGAAAGTCATTATACATGTCAACAGAATTTAAAGCAATATAAACTCACACAGTCACAGTCACATTGTTTAAAAATACAATAAATTATAAGTTCAAGTTCCAATAAAATAACATACAGTAATAAGAAGGAATTAAAAAAATTTACAAAACTAATTTAAAATGTAAATTAAAGGACTTAGTATAATTAATACTAGACTCAGTACGCAGATAAATAATACTCGATGAAAATGTCATTTTAAATACCTAATAAAATCTTAAATATAAATAATTTATACCTGCAATAATATCAAGCGAATAATTTTCTTATAAATTCATTGACACTGTAAAAAACTTATCATTTATATAGGTACCTAATTCTTCAGTTTTCTAGCAAAATTATTAATTCGATCGGAATCCTTTATTTCATTTGGAAGGTGGTGAAGTATATTTTAATAGCTATGTAGTTAATAGTCTTTTTAAATTGGACGAAATTCGACGTTGCTAGTGCTAGGTTTCGCCTTAACATCTTTAGCAGAACCGGAATACTTAGTACTTACGTATATTATGTCAATTCACCCTGTCAAAGCGAGTCAATATACTAGGCCGGGTTATAGTAAAAATCTGATTTGGTAAACGGTTTTATTTCGAAATACTACATATTAAAAATGTAAAAAAATACGATGTTATATTTAAGACCTTTATCTAGTGCCGTCGGATGTCCGTTACACAATTTGCAAAACTTTGTTCGATAGAAAAAAATTCCAAACATACCTCTATTTTCTATCTTAAAACTCATTTTATTTCAATCTTAGGTAACATGATGAGTAGAAAATAATACTAAAATAAACGTATTTGATGGTATGAGGGATGTCGGGATCGGGATTAATATTGTTAATATAGTAAGCCATGTATTTTTCTCACCCAAAAATGTACTACAAATTTACGTAAATTACGCGCACAGTTCCGTAGAGAGTGGGATGGTCAATTGCAAACTCACGCGTGTTAGAGCGGGACATTTGCAATGGAAGAACCTCGCCTTAACTAAACCAACCTTGTGAATTGGTAGAATATGGCCCCGAGGTCGCTGAGCTCATGTATTGGCGATTCGCGAAAAGGCCACGGCCGGCTGTAAGGCCCTAGGAGAAAAAGTCCTATTGTTGCGTTAGGAGTTTCCCAGCCACACAATATCTCATCCTGTTTCTATCTCCTCTTCGTCGGTGCGCTCGTGGCCCAGCGGCGACTGCGTGCCGCAAGCGTTATTTAAAGTTAAGCAACGTGGGCTGCGGTCAGTACATGGATGGGTGACCGCTTTGGGTGGTTACTAACTGAGCGCTCCCGTGCTTTGGAAGGCACGTTAAGCCGTTGATCCCGGCTGCTGTCTATGGCAGCAGTCGTTAAGCCAAGTTGGAGGCCTTCGGGCGGCTTGAAAACTTCTAAAAGTCAAGTTGCCCACTTTACAAAGGGGGGTCGAAGTTGCACCACGTCCGTAGGGAAAGTACCCACCGCTACCCTACACGTGACCCCTGGGCGGTTCTAAAAGTGCAACAAAAACTGGCAACCGTACTGTCTTCTCGAAGATCTCACGGTTCGAAATAAATGCCATACATAAATATCTCCTCTTCATCATGGTCTGTCCTCTCATTCCTTCTTCATTTTACCGTCGGCTAGGTTGCTTCTTGAAGGATGCCCCGGAAAGGACCGCTTACCTACCTAAATCTAAATTCACTAGACTAGGCTTGTATAGTGAATTCAGGTAGGTTAAGCGGTCCTTTCCGGGGCATCTCGGGGGGACTAGTCTAGCTAGTCATTAGACTAATCGGGATTAGGACCTATTTTTAAAAGTTTTAATATAAAGGTCACTCAAGCCTAATCCCAATAAGGTCTAGTTTCGCCTCGGGTTGGAAGGTCAGATGGCAGTCCCTTCCGTAAACAATAGGGTCTACGCTAAATCTTAGGATAGCGGACCCCGGGCAACTAACTAATAACTACACAGGGCCTAGACATCGAAATCCGAACTTCGTATAGTGCCGTCCCTTCCACATGTAAGTACATTCTACTCAACAATTTGCTTTTCCCAAAGTTCATTCTATTGTGCAATCTTTAGCTTTATTAGTACTTATAAGTGTAGTAATTTTGTTAGAGACATACTGAAAACACTCCTTTTTTGGCCATTCGTGTAAAAAGAACTGCATTGGAGTATTTCGGTTTGGATTCTGTGACCTTCGTCACTTACTTACAAAGGGTGAAATGATTAAATACTTATTTGTTATACTAGTTTTTGCCCGCAACTTCATCTGCGTAGAGCTCGGTCATCGCGTTAGAATTTTATCACTGTTCTTTTATTTCAGGTGGTTACCTAGTTATCTCTGTTCCATACAAACTTCTACTTCCGGGATGGGATGAAAACTATCCTATGTCCTTTCCTCGGACTCGAACTATCAGTGGCGGAGCGTCCATACAACTCGATTCCCACCGGCTTACCTAATTTTCAGCCAGTGCAGTTCTTTTACTACGGCTCATGAAGTATAAGAAAAGCAAATTATTTCCGGCTTTCCTAAGAATATTTTTGACGCGCCGCCACTGCGAACTATATTCGCACCAAATTTCATCTAAATCAGTTCAGCAGGTTAAGCGTGAAGGGGTTACAGAGAGACAGAGTTATCCTAGGCCTATAAACAAAGTTCCAAGTCTCATTGAAAATAAAATTTGTTTTCATCCCTTCAGAGGGCGAAAAACTCTGAAATCTGCTTTTTTTTTAATTTTGATGTTTAGTCAAGAAGTTTTAAAGTTTCTATCTTAAAAATAATTTTGTTCTCCATACAAAATAACCAAGAGGTCATTTAGGGAGTTAAAAGATTAACTAAGTTTCACAGAAACCCTTTTTTGAGACATTTAGGGATGAACTTCGAAAAACGCTGAAATTTGTTTTGTTGTATTTAAACAGAGACTCTGTAATAAATTTGAAGTCTTTCACTTAAAAAAATGTTGCTCCCCATGAAAACATTGAACCCCTTTTTAACCCCTTGAGGGGATGAATTTAAAAAAACGCTGAAATTAGTTTTGTTTTATTTAAACAGAGAGTCTCTGTAAGAAATTTGAAGTACCTCACTTAAAAAAAAATTTGCTCCCCATACAAACTTTGAACCCCTTTTTAACCCCTTTCGGGGATGAATTTCGATATTATTATAAGAAACTTTCATACAAAGTTTGAAGTCTATCACTATAAAAAAAAATTGCTCCCCATACAAACTTTGAACCCCTTTTTAACCCCTTTAGGGGATGAATTTTAAAAAAACGCTGAAATTACTTTTTTCCATTATTATAAGGAACTTTTACACAAAGTTGGAAGACTCTCACTTTAAAAAAAAATTGCTCCCCATACCCCCACCCCCACCCCCATTCACCCCCATTTTCAACCCTTTAGGAGACGAAAGTTTTGAAAACGCAGATATAACTTTCATTGTCTTATTTTAAGGAGTCTTTGTACAAAGTTTCAAGTCTGCACCTTAAAAAAATTATTGCCCCCTAGGGTGGGCCGTTGTTGTATGGAAAAAAATAAAAGTTCCAAATTCGAAGTGTAATAGGAATAAAAAGTTGCAGTTTAATATGTAGATTATGGTGATAATATCAAATTTAAAAATATGTACTACTTTTAGCCCTCTACCAGGTGCCAAAAATTGGAAGTTAGGGTAATATTTGATAATTATTTAAATATATAATATTACTAGTATTTAGCCCGTTTATTTTTGTAAAATAAAGACGAATGTTAATATAATAGAAATCATCACTAGTATTCATTTCTTTTTTAATATAATCAATATTAAAAATATCCCCAATTTTGTAATAATAAAAAAATTATCATTAAACGGCCGATGTACTGTATTATAAAAAAATCGTTCTACATATTTTTCAAATATAATCTCATACAAAAGTACGAATGTTAATATTAAAATAAAGCAGGGTTTGATTGAAAATATATAACTTTTTAATGGTTTAAATAGACGGTCAAAGGTCCTATTTCGCACTTTTCCGGGTATGTTGTCACGTAATTTTGGCCATATTTTTGCTTTAATCATTATCATTTTTATGCTTTATGTAATGTGCTTAATCCACGACAGCTCCTACAAATGCTTTAAGCACCAATTCGGATATATTAAATAGATCAAAAAGCATTTTTTTGAAATACCCCATTTACGTCATCTAAGTGGGTCACAAAAAAAATCTTCTGATTATAAATAATAACCAAAAACAAGTATAATTGATACCAAGAGATGTTATTTAATTAATAATAAAGTTAAAATAAACTTAAAATATAAAATATATACTTTTTTAATTTTTGAATTTTCTGACAGTTAATCGTCGGTAGAGGGCTAAAAGTATATGCCAATTATTTTTTTCATTATTTTTCCCCTAATCTACAAAAAATCATACAGCGTAATTATACTATTACATTACGAAATTCCAAATTTTTAAAAATCGGCCCACCCTATTGCCCCCCATACAAACTTTGCACCCCTGTTTTACCCCCTTAGGGGTATACTTTCCAAAAATCCCGTCTTATCCCTTGCCTCCGTTATATAACCTAACTATAGTGTAAATTTCAAATTTCTAGGACCGGCAGTTTCGGCGGGGCGGTGATTAATCAGTCACCCATCAACTTTATATATATAGATAAGGGTGCAAAGTAGTATTTTCACCGCGAGTGTTGAATTTAAACACGAGCTAGCGAATGGATTTTAGGGTTGAACTACGAGGTGCTACGAGCTAGCGAACGGATTCTATGGCTGAACCATGGCGAAGCGAGTGGTTCGAAAATAGAATCCTGAGTGAAACGAGTGGCGGCGGAAATTAAAAATAAAAGGAAACCAATAAAAAATCAAAAACATTAAGTTATACGAAATTAAGTACAATAAAAACCAATCAAAACAAAAAAATTTTAAAATAAAAAAAATTGAAAATTAGATAAAAGCAAAAAAAGATAATTTTTCTTACTTAAAATTAAAAATAAATATGCAATTTGAAATTTAAATTTACCCTAGAACTAGTCGATAATGAGTATAAAGATGGTTTTTCACAAAAAAAGTTTTGTAACTCCAAATTCAAAATAAATATATAAAATATAAGATTTGAAATCCTTATTCCTGAATTAGACGAAATCGAGTATAGTGATGTTTTTTATGGAGCAAAATTTAAATATATTAAATTGAAAGGAAACGATTTTTGCGTCCACACCACCTGATTTGATCAGACAATTTAGTAATTAAAAAAATACAGATGGCCATAAATTATCCTGTATGGCTGGACTGACCTTTACATGTTAAGTTTAAAAAAGTAGCTATATACACGTTCGGATTTCAAATATTCTTTGCACTCTTGTAGATAAAATGCAGTTTTGCTATCTGTTTTTAAAGAATAAAAATGTTCTTTCCGAGCCAGTAAGGTGAAATCTCATATTCAGTCTTCAGGGTCGACATTCAGATACATACATACAAGTTCCATTTAGATTGTGCTAAAGGTCACATGCTAAACTTAACAATCGAATAAAACGCTTAAATCAAGAAAACAATCACACACATTTTTAATTAACAATAACTCGCATACTTACTAAAACCAACGGCGAAATAAGGAACTAAAATTAGCTTCATACGAAACTTATGTCTTAGCGTACACGCCAGCGCCGCGATTGTGAAACTGATAAGTTTGTTCAAAGTTTTGTCATGACGTACTTTGGCGGGAAAAAGAGATCGCCTTGGATGACGTGTTCCCGCGTCGACCTCGGTCGTGGCCGCGACGAGTCGGACGGCTTCGGCGGCCGTCGGGCGCGCTCGGCCGCTCTCGGCGCCATTCGGCCTCGGCTCGTGTCGTTCGGATTCGCCGTATATAGCCGGTAGAAAGCAAAAGTATTTTTTCTGATTTTTCATGATAACGTGGTTAAAAAAAGATGTGTAAGAATTACGGAGTAAATTTAAATTGTGTAACTATGTGCTAGAAGAATAAAGATAGGTATTTATTATTATTAAAAAAATTAACGGATTTATTCATTCCATTGTGTAACGAATGTTAACCATATGATTGCACGACTGATTTTCGTTACACAATGGAATTAGTAATTAAATAACAACAAATAAAAATGATTACTTTTAAACACAAATGATTGATACGGATTTAATCGCGTATATTATGTATTAAAAATGTCCCGAAGTTGGGATTCCTTTCCAATCAGACTCATATCAAGGAGCGCTCGTGGCCCAGCGGCGCCTGCGTGCCGCAAGCGTTATTCATAGTTAAGCAACGTGGGCCGTGGTCAGTACATGGATGGGTGACCGCTCTGAGTGGTTACTATCTGAGCGCTCCCGTGCTTTGGAAGGCACGTTAAGCCGTTGATCCCGGTTGCTGTCTATGGCAGCAGTCGTTAAGCCAAGTTGGAGGCCTTCGGGCGGCTTGAAAACTTCTAATAGTCAAGTTGCCCACTCACTTGACAAAGGGGGGTCGAAGTTGCACCACGTCCGTAGGGAAAGTACCCACCGCTACCCTACACGTGACCCCTGGGTGGTTCTAAAAGTGCAACAAGAACTGGCAACCGTACTGTCTTCTCGAAGATCTCACGGTTCGAAAATAAATGCCATACGATAAATAAATAAATAGACTCATCTATATATATAGTCTATATCTATATATATATATATAGTTGATGGGTGACTGATTAATTACCGCCCCGCCGAAACTGCCGGTTCTAGAAATTTGAAATTTACACTATAGTTAGGATATATAACGGAGGCAAGGGATAAGACGGGATTTTTGGAAATTCCACCCCTAAGGGGGTAAAACAGGGGTGCAAATTTTTTAAAGGTATAGACTTGAAACTTTGTACAAAGACTCCTTAAAATAAGACAATGAAAGTGATATCTGCGTTTTCAAAATTTTCGTCTCCTAAGGGGTTGAAAATAGGGGTGAAATATTGTATGGGGAGCAATTTTTTTTTAAAGTGAGAGTCTTCAAACTTTGTATGAAAGTTTCTTATAATAATACAAAAAAAGTAATTTCAGCGTTTTTCGAAATTCATCCCATATAGGGGTTAAAAAGGGGTTCAAAGTTTGTATGGGGAGCAAATTTTTTTTTAAGTGAGGTACTTCAAATTTCTTAAAAAGACTCTCTGTTTAAATAAAACAAAACTAATTTCTGCGTTTTTTGAAATTCAACCCCTAAAGGGGTTAAAAAAGGATTCAAAGTTTATATTGGAAGCAAAAATTTTTTTGAGTGAAGGACTTAAAATTTCTTACAGTAACTGTTTAAATTAAATACTACGAAACTAATTTCAGCGTTTTTTTTATTCATTCCCTCAAGGGGTTAAAAAGGGGTTCAAAGTTCGTATGGGGAGCAACATTTTTTTAATAGAGATACTTTCATTTCACAAAAAGACTGTTTAAATGATTTCAGGATTTGTGGATTTGGATAGATGTTTGAAACGAAATTTCTACAGGTCCATAATTAAATACGTACAGTAACGAAGAGAAAACGACAAGATACGTGTCAACTCACACAAAAAAATAGCCTAAGTAAATGAGAGTTTTTAACCGATTAGTAGGTACCTAAAGGGATTTTTAGAGGGGTTGAGAATTTGGGTTGACCAATTTATATCTGTACAGCATATTAATAATTTGGTCTCACCGGGTAAAAGTACCACAATTATTATACCGTTTCCTGGATATTAAGATGTTTTAACTAAAAACCGAGCTCTACGCAGACGAAGTTGCGGGCAACAGCTAGTATATACATATGTTAACGCGCGGAGTACGTACCAACCCCAAATGATAGATTTTGATACTGCTGAGGGTTTAAACGTGAATAAATCTGAAAAAAAAACTTTATTGCACAAACTATATTTGACGACCGCTTTAGCTTAGTTAGTAGTGACCCTGCCTACAAAGCTGGAGATCCCGGGTTAAAATCCCGGTCAAGGCATTTAGAGGTATTTTTGTGATGAGCACGAATATTTATTCCTGGGTCTTGGATGTTTTCTATGTATTTAAGTATGTATTTGTCTATATAAGTATGTATGTATATCGTCGCTTAGTAGCCATAGTATAAGCTTTGCTTAGTTTGGGACAAGGTTCATTTGTGTAAGATTGTCCACAAATATTTATTATTTATTTAATATAAGTAGGCAAAGCCACATTACGAGTATACTTTAATTTATAATCGAAACGTTTGATTTTTTTTTGTAAACGATTAATTACTATGTCAAAAACAATCTTGAAATCTTGCTATTCAACTTAAAATTTACTTTGAACTTTCGATACAATCATTCCTTTTGATAGGTAATATGTTTTTTTTTTTAATTTTGCAATTTATCCGTGCGCAGGCGAAGAACAAGGCATATCTAAGCTACCCTATCATAAGCTACCCTACCACACTGGCGAGAGAGCAAGAAAAACAGTGGGGATCACCACGGGCCTTAAACTTATATAACACCCCCCGTTTGCGTCTGGGATTATAAATCCGCGTAACCATGGTAATGAGAAAATATATTTTAGGCCTCGGAATTGGACAAAAAATTCTAGTATAAATTGTTCTTGTTGTCTTTTAAGTTTTAGCGCTAAAACACTACTAATTTACCTTAATGCAAATTTGTATTATTGTCTCCATGTAATTTTGCAAGCGTGAACCTGTTTTTATTCACCATAAAAATACACTTGTTATTTTACCAATGTTTTTTTTTCCTAATAAATTCCTTGACGTTGTTATTCCACCTTGATACTTCCCGCCATTTTCCTGTGTGGGAGGAAACATCGAGCTATTTGATGGTGTTTTTGACGAAGGAGCCAAGCCCTTAGTTTATTAATTAAATATTGCAAGATCTTTAAGAAAATTACCTCAATCTATATCAAATATATCTATAATAAATTTACCCTTACACAGAAACAGAGAGAGAGGGAGAGTACAGAGAGGGAGATAGATAAAAGCGGAAAAATGAGACTACCTATAGTTTCCTTTTTGATTGTTACTAGTAATTCCATAATAATAAGCTCTCCTAATATTGTAGTCGTTTACCCCAATTCGCCCATAATAATATTAAATACATATTATGTATTAAAATACATCGGGATATGGCTACCTAGTGCTGAAAAGGACTCGTAACGTCACGATGTATTTAATACTTTTTTTTCGGATCTAGGTAATTTTGGGTTTTCTGACCCAGGATCACGATAGTATAGTAAGTACTATTGAGTATTGATTCAGATAAAGAAAAAAAATGTCCTTGATTTTCCATACAAATTTTCTGTGTTAGTTTTGTGACGAGCCAACTGTAAGAAAAAACCGTCATAGAATTGAACCGTCGTGAATTTAACAGTTTTCTGTCTCATAAGTCAGAGTATTAGACTCTGACTTATTAGACAGAAAACTGTTAAATTCATGGTAAAAATAAAATAAAAAAGAAAGTGGCAGAGTAGAGAGAGATAGTGTACTTAATGTATATAAAATGAAGAAAAAAACGTATAGCTAAAATGTTACAATACTAAACAAATATTCTTTATTGTTCACCAAAAAAAAAAACAAAAGAAAAAAAAAAAAAAATTAAACGTAGATGGTAGACAGGCGGGCAGGGTTGCATTTTATGATATTTATTTGCGGGCCATATTTAAAAGCTAGATTTAAATTTGGAATTGTTAAATACGTATCAGTTTAATAAAAATACAATTATTTGGCTTGTTCCTAAGAGTTTTTTTAATAAATCCGATGGCGCTACCCGGTATTTAAATTTCGGATTTCAATCCTTATTAAAGACGAATTTGAGGTAAAAAAAAGTATTAGAAAAAAGCACAGATAGCTTGACCCAATTAGTTAAGTCCATAGTTATGATAACAATTGTTCGGTGGCGGCGCGGGAGGGCGCGCCGGGCCAGTTCAGTGACTTGCCGGAGCTCGTGCCGTTCGGACGTGTGTCTAGTGCATATTGACAGTGACAGAAGTGTGTGTTTTTGTTTGTGGTTTTGGATTTGCGATTACGGAGGTGAGTGTTTTGTTTTTAATTATGGATGCGTTCGGATATTTCGGACTGTTTCAAGTGTGAACGTGGAATTTTTTTTCAGTGAGCGTAAGTTTTCGTGTGTTTAGTTGTGGCGGGAAACGCGCTAGTTGATGCATTTTTAATGAAAAATACGTGATAATCATGAATTTATTTAATTAATTAATATAAGTCACTTTTCTGTTACGCTGTTGATCAGCATAGGTACATAAATATATTTAAATTAGGTAAAAAGTATGAGATACAATCTGGGGGTGCGTATTTTGAAATTAAATTATTACTACTTTGTCAAGAAAAATTAAAGAACCGTGCCATTTTTTTTTTAATTTAAAGTATTTTAATAAGGAATAGAAAACTACACTTAAAATTGATAATTTTATTACGTAATACAGTTATTATTAACTTAAAATTTCATGGCAATTGGCAACCTTAATAAAAACATTCTATAATTAAATCATTCATTCTTAATAAAAATAGACAAAAGCATAAACATGACTCAAATGTGACTCACAATTACAGACCTTGAAAAATGCGCTCCTTTACTTACTGTCATTTACTTACACTTCTGACTCGTAGTAATGGGCAAGCGCAATTTTGTCTATTATAAACTTATGACCTTGTGCGCACTGCGTAGAAGAACCAAACGTCAAAACATTTAAAATAAATGTAACAAACATTGATTTTTTTTACGTAAGTACCAACATTTTTGTCCGTTACAGGTACATTCGTTAATATATACATTGAATCTTTAAAACTTTCCATAGCAATTGCAATAAAAAATGCATTAAATGCTACATTATAATATAAATAGGTAAAATAAAGCTGATTGCGTGATTATTACTTTTCACAACTTTATTGTCAGTGTTAGTAAAAATGCATTAAGACTATCTTGGCAATAAACAGGAAAGTGTTTTTACATAATCATCAAGTCAGGATCCAATTTACAAAGTTACCCTTGGAATTTATTATAAAACCTCTTAATAATTATTAATTAAGTTCGCATTACAATAGAGAGACCTTGTACGTAATATATTTAATTTATGCATTAAACCATGAGAATAAAACTACGCATTAGACTAAATCGCGTTAAAATCTGACTAGTAGCCTTAGTTTATTGCGAACATCAGACTTTGCCTCGTGTATGGACAGTGAGATATACATTATCTTTTTTTTTATTGGACCCGGCCTATAAACTTATAAAGCCACAGTTTGATTTTTTTATCTTTCTTCGGGTATGTTATACTAGGTAACCATTATAAATATCCAAGTCCAAACACTGGTCAAGTTAACACTTTCTCCGGTCATTCCTACAAGTCTGACGGATTTAACCGTCGTCATATATGCACGTACGTTTGAAAGTAGAAAATCAACACGAGTATTTTGTTATCACAATAAATAGTATGCCTTTACCTCTTATCTAGTAATATCATTATTACGTACTATTGTACCTTACACGTAACTATTGACAGTAAATGTTTAGTTCGACATGGAAAGTTTTGCTTTAATTTTCATTACATTGCGGCCTGAGGTCTACTGAGGTTGGAGCAGTGTTGCAAAATTGACAATTGTGAAATCGGTGTTACTATCATCTAAAAATCGGGAGAAATCGGGAACTTTTTTCTTATGAAGAAAACCACTTTAAAATCCTTTTTACAGTGATATTGACCATTATTAATTAATTTAACATGTGCTTAAATGCCAGAATTTAAATCTCGCCAATTTTTCTGGTAATAATTATATGTAATCACTACTTGTACTTTGATTTATATGGATATTTTGGGTTCCATGTAGTATCTTTAATTCGATGCAAATACTTAGATACGAGTAGGTTAGGTTAGGTTAGGTTACTTAAAAAACGCTGAAATATCAGTTTTTATTTTATTTTATACGGTGTATCTATATTGAAAGGCGAATTTCCGTGTACACGTCCATGCATTCTCGGGTTAACTCGCTAATCGCCTCGCTATTCGTTCCAATATGTTAGATTGTTTTAATATTTATAAAGAAAACGCTGAATTTATTAATAAAACCTTGTATGGTCAGAAAATCGGGAGATTGACACCTAAAATCGGTGTATCGGTATTTTCTAACCGAAATCGGGAGTTCTACCGATAAATCGGTAACTTTTGCAACACTGGGTTGGAGGAGAATGATCAAACGCTGCAAATAGGACTTTACGGCCGGGATAATTTCATTAATTATGTACTTACGACTTTGTACTCTAATATTTTGTAATAAGGTCTAGAAATGCGTGCGAAATATTAGTGACCGTGATTGTATGCTTTATTTTTTGAGGTATTTTTTAGGCATCCTCTGGGTGAGCTCGCTTCACCGTCGGCCTCATCTTTGCCCCCTGACTAGATGCTGGCCAAGAGAAATCCCGTTTTTAATAAAAAAAAGTAGTAACTTACTCGAAAACATGTCCCATTACTCATGATTTCAGATGGAAATTGTGACTTACTCAAAAACATGTCCCATGGTTCTTATGTCGACGAAAAAGGCTTCAGTATATGTATTATCATATTTTTGTACTGGACTGTACCAGGTACTGACAAATAAATTAAATTGATGGAGTGGACGATAGTACTTAAGGTATAAATTCGTAAACAGTTTTATCACTTGTATTGTGTAACTACATAATAGTAGTTTATATCACATAACTGTTACATAATGAGGGTTCTTAAAACACAAGTGTTGGTTTATGAAACGAGCCGTAGGCGAATAACGCTAAAATTATGTTGTACTCGTAGTTTCGTACACAATTATTTTTAAGATAGAAACTAGAGAATTCGCTAATAGATTACCTAAGCATTAAAATGGATGTAGAACTGTTTTCAGCGCTTAAATCTTTTTTTTTAACGTGGAACTTGAAACTTCGTTTAATTTCCCATAAAGTACAAGAAAACCAATTTAAGCGTTTCGTCATACTCCTTGAGAGGGTGAATATTGAAAAAAAAAACGCTGAAATTTGTTGTACTTAGTAACCCACGTAGTAATTACACTGGTGGCATTCGTGCACATATGTTTTGTCTTGTTGTTTATCACGCGATAACTGCGACCATAATACTGAGTCAGAGTCATATTCGCGCGACACAGCGATTCCTATCTCGCTCGAACTGCGCGAATTAGAAGAGAAGGGCAGCGAGCAGCAGCAGACGTGCTAGCCCCGCTAGAAAGAAAATGTCGATACCATGTTAGGGTAGAATTTGTCGATTTTTAATTATTTTAAAAATATTGCCTTAAATTATAGAAATTCGGAAGCTGTCAAATTACTATTTTAGTTATGATTGATTTTTCTCCTTTTTATGTTTCTTAGTGTCACATAGTAAAAAAAACAGGTAAAGTTGGAAAAACAAATCGAATTGCAGGTTACTTTGGGAATTAATTGTATCGAGCGAAGTGTTATGAATCGTGTATCGAAAGCTGTGTTATTAAAGAGAATGTAATCAAGAATTATATATATTTTTCCCACGTCTACAAATATCAACGGTTCTGAGAAAAATGGGATAATTCTTGGTGTATTTCCGCATATCTGGCTCATGGAACCGCCATAATTTAAAAGAATGTACACTTGTACAGTGGCCACGAGATATATGGGGTTCAAGTTGCTCGAATACATCTGAATAAGTGCACCATTACCATCGCCTTAGTACAGTCAAGGGCACCAATATGTATACACTTTTTCTCCTTATTCCATTGAAGTAAGGTCCAAAAATGTATACATATTTATGCCCTCGACTGTACATACTAAGTCAACACCTTATTACATACTCAAGTCAAATTATGTCAACTGTTCTTGTATTTTTAATAAATAATTTTACATATTTTACTCTATTTTATGTATGATAGTTTTACGCTATTTATACAATAATTTTACACTATAATAATAATAATACAATTTTACTCTTATGAAGAGTTATTTACCGTTAATTATTTAAAGGTAGAAATATATTTAGCGTGACATATAACAATATTTGAATATAATTACTAAGATAATAATGTAATATTATAATTAACATGTAATTAATAATACTTGAACACTATTGAAACTGTATTGAAATATTTGTACCTTATTGACTTGTAACTATTGTTATTAATAAAATTCATTTTAATTTCATACATACTTACGAGTACAGTCACCATCAAAAGTGTGTTAGCATATCAAGACGTCAAAAGATCATATTCCCCTGTAATAAAGACTTGAGGTTTTCATATGCCAAACTACGTTTGTTGCTGACTGTACCATTCACATTAGCACAATTTGTATTTTTTTCGAAAAAGTATTAAAATTATAATGAAATAGAGAAAAAAGTAACACAAAAGAACTTATTTATTTATTTATCGTATGGCAATTATTTCCATCCGTGACACAAAAGAACTAATATAATAATAACTCACGTAATTATTAATACATAAGTGTTTGAAGGTTTTAAGTAAGGGCAGCATAATATTCTGGTATTTTTCATATTCTGAACGGTCGTCATTTAAACGCTAAAAATAACAAAATCGCTTTGAAAGAACTTTTTTATGATAGTATTTCCAAAAACACTGTTTTTTTTTAAATATACATGTTCAATATATGTTCATTAAACCGCCTGTGCCTGACGACTTGGTAAGTCACATATACACATATGTACCTGTACACATGTTAAACATAAATTAACATCCCCCTTTTGCGTTACGTGTCAAGGGTTAAAAACACCGCCTATCAACAAAATATAAAAGATACATAGTAAACATAAGATTGTTTACAAAGAATAATCTCCTTGGTGTAGAGTATCATTTCGGTGGCTACGAAAGCACAGACCAGCAAAAACATGCCGGGTTCTCAGCACGAATCACTGAAACGGCACTTTGTGGCGTGTATACAATTTCACTTATTTCACAAGTCACACGAAGATTACGTTGAATTAAATATTATAACATTGGATGATAACCAAAACTCACTGTTAGCATGTTACTACTCATCTCTAGTTACTCAGTATTTAGTCTTCTTTCTGTATTGTTGTTATATTTCACCAAATCTTAGTGACTAAATTACTATGGAAAAGCGGTACTTCCTGACACAGGTATTGCATACTTACTAGGAAGTCCCAACCTTTATATCATTGGTGTAACCTTAATTGGTGAATAAATGCTTTTTTTTATTACTGGTCTTAGGAAACTCTTATCTCAATAATGAATAGATATTATATTACGATACGATGTTTGTTTATTTTGGTTGGCGTCTTAGTTGCGCGAATTACAATTTAATTTAAATAAATACACAATATTAATAAAACTAAGCCATTAATAGCGCAGACTGCGTCAATATAAGTACGAGTATATTCGTTTCGGAGAACGTTCGGTTAGGTTAGGTTAAGTCCGGTTATCACCACAAAAACCATCTGAGACATAGAATATACTCGTAGTGTCTTAAAATCGAATAAAAATATATGTGTTACATAAGGATCTTGTCTAGTCAAAATCGCAGTCAGTTACATGACTTGATGGATTTCAATCGATAAAAAAAACCTCGCGTTTTGGAATGTATTTTCCATACTACGGCTATATTACTGATATTTAACATTTAATTTTTGTACTCAATTAAAGATCCTAAATAGTTATAGACAAATTCGCTGGGTTTGCTTTGATAAAATGATTAATGACCTTAGCTAAATATTTACAAAACTGCGCGCAGAGCTTGCGTAGAGAGCGGGATGGTTAATTGTAAATTCACGCGTGTTAGAGCGGGACATTTGCGTTGGGGATACCTCCCCTTAAGTAGGTTAGTTTCAGCTTCGGGCTTGCCGTTTCTCGGCCCGCCCTTGGAGAAGAAGCTGGGGCCTTCAAGTTTCCCAGAGTCGAGTACGAAGTCCGGACGGCCGCTGGCGAAATTACGGTAGAGTGCTAGTTCGTTCCCGTGACTTTGCCTTATAGCACGGAGGCGGCGAATAGAGGGGTTTTTAGTGGGTATACCATAGGCCTCATTAGCCGACATGGGAGTCCCACATACTTAGGCTGGAAACAGTGCTCGACGGACGGTCAGCGCGTATGGTCGGTCAGGCGTAGCTATCGCTGTATGAAAGCATAAGCATACGTGCGTTCAGAGCGATGCTCACCGTCAGCCGACCGACCATACGCGCTGACCGTCGTGGGTCGTGTTCTGTTTCCAGCCATAGACTTGCATAGATATATCTACGTCGGTCGGCGCCCGACCGTTAGAGTTATTTTTGCCATATACAGCTTATCTTTCCCATCGGACGTGAGTTCCTTTTTGCATGACTAGTGGTCAAATCCTTAAATATTTTCTATATAAAAAAAATGGAAGCGAATGAGGTAAAGTTAGGTTACATTGTTACAGTTGAAGTTAAGACTTGTAATTAGGTATCAATGACAATCACGCTCTTCATATCTATGGTCAAATCTAACTCGGGTCCTAGTCTAAAGAAGGAACACTATTCGAAACAAGTTGCTTGACACGTTGCGTGTGCAGTCTTTTCATTAATTCGGACTATTCACGATACCGGCGTTCACGCAACTTCGAATTTCAACCTTAACTCGACTACGAAGAGTTTGTTTTTGGCCGGGCTCGCTGCGGCTTTCGTTCTGTTGGTAACGTTTTTAAATGATCCGACTGCATGCTATTAATTTGTTAAACTTTCACTTGTTATTGTTAAGATTGATCGACGAGGTCTAAAATCAGTGTTCGTTGCCATTTTGACGGTTCGCCATTCGATTTTTGAACTATTGGCTGCTGAGGCGGCACCGACACGACTGACAAGTGTCGATGTTAAATAACGCAGCGTATCCAGGGGGATAAAAGGGTAGTAGTTGATATATGAGTTTACGCGGAAAAGTCACGAACAAATACTGGTCTTTTTTTGTGAAATACGGTGCCATTCCACTTGAGCTATGCTATGCTATGTTTTCATACATTTGACACGTGCTAGCTGGAGCTGGAGCTATGTGTCAAATGTATGAAAACAAAGCATTTCATAGCTCAAGTGGAAAGGCACCCTTAGACAAATAAAATGTAGAGATTATTAATGTCACTTAGACAAAGAAAATGTAAGTAAGTAAGTAAACATTTATTTGTGATACACAGGTTACATAATAGATGACAGTACAGTAGAATATATAAAGTACGCTGTGATCTACCTAAAAGGTGTACAAATATTTAATCTTATAAAAACTAGGTAAAATACTAGGTAACTAGGTAGATTGTTAAATGTGACTTAGGCAAATAAAATGTAGAGATTTTTTTAGAAACAACAACAAGAAAGTTTTAGCTCAATAAAGATAACCTCTAGCTATCATTTATTTATTGTCAAATCAATCAATTCATAATTTACATTGCTTGGTTTCCGTCATTTCGCCTGATCCTTGTATGGTGATCTTAATTATAACCTATTGACATCTTCATTACTTATTTTATTTGTAACTGGTTTGACATTATATACTTGTAAAATGTTGATAATTTTAATGTAATTTGATAATATTATTTATGTCACACCTGACCATAAAGTGGCCATTATCGCACGCTCCGCGCGCGAAAAAACCCACTTCCTGGCCAGGGGGTGACATAAAATTTTGTACTTAACACGGGCGGTAATAAAGAAAGCTTCAGATCGCATATTTATCGCCCTTGCCTTCGGCTCGGGCGTCAAATACCTGCGATCTGAGACATTCTTTGTTTTACCGCCCTTGTTAAGTAATGTACTATTAACTGACGATCACAATTTCAATTCTTAAAAATTTACTACGAATAATTTTAAGTGACATTGTAACTATATTGTGAAATAAATAAATCATATCATATCATAGAAAACCATATAGCGCCATCTAGGAAGATCATTTTTAATAGGTGTTAAGAAATGTCTACACATTGTATTCTAACAAGAGTGAAAGTACCACGATACGATCTTAAACTTTGTTTCTTTTTGAAGTTTCACCTGAACCAAGGAGTAGGTATACAATTAATTCGATTATTCTTAGAAATTCATAACTCATGCGTTATATTTTCTAAAGGGACAACATCTGAAATAATTATTTACGTGCAACTTAAAACTATGGGTATCATGATATTGATCTCGCCTAATTGAATAAAGTGAAAAGGGTACTTAAACATTAAAAAAAATTGTCGATCCCAACTACCTATTCGAAAGTGAAATTCAAAATATCAATGTTGTTATAAAGTGTAAACCCTCATTCCAATTGTAAAATTTTTGAAAACACTTTTTTAGTGCATTAGCATTATACGATCGAGCCTAGAATAGTAGTTTATGCAACTGGTACATAATGAGGGGCATTAAAACACGAGTGTGTTTTATGAAACGAGCCGAAGGCGACTTTCATAATAAGGTCACACGAGTGTTTTAATGCCTAATTATGTACAGTTGCATACACTAACTTTATCTACATCCATATATTAAATCCTCTTTCATGTGTTTCGTGTGGGCACGTCTCACCGGCGTGCGCCATGTTTGCCTCGACAGGCCGGCCTGCGCCCCACCGCCAGCCCGCAGCTGTGTCTTTATATTGTACGTGATCTCATAAGAGTGTTCTATTTGGTGATCTTATAGGGGACGCACGCAACAGCCGCACAGTATATTATAAAGAGGGGTCTTATCTACGGGTTTTGAACTTATTAAAGATGATTTACTATATGGGTGTAGATAAATATATAGTCAACATTTTTATTTTTTTTGCCAGTTAAAGTTTTTATAGGTGGTTAGTTTTGGATTGGATAATAGCTTAGTATTCCAGAGGGGCTAGCATAACATGCATCTCGTCTCTACTTGCGCGCGAGATAGGCTACCTGTCACTGTCTGATTAATGCTGTCAAAAAGTGACAGGTAGCTTACCTCGCGCGCGAGTAGATACGGAATGCATGTTGTGCTAGAGGGGTAGGTTTGTATAATTACATTATAAATATAAGCACATAACAGCTGCCCTTGTAAGTCAAAAAGTCTTCACAGTCAAGAAGTAGAATAAGTTATTTATGTATATTAGTCTGTTTGGACTTTATTAGTACTGTTTGGCTTACAAGGCAGACTTTTTCAGTAGTGCTTGCCATGCGATTTTATTCAATTATTTTACGAAAACTCTACGAAACATTTTTTTTAATAATGACTAATAAATGGTCATAATTGATAATCGTGATATAAAATATTATTTTTCTATTCAGAATGCTTCGTTCAGTTTTTATTTTATTACTAGATATTGTAGCCTGCCAAGCGATTTGATTTTTATGCTTTATTTCAGATATTTTTAGGGATTTTCTAGGGAGGGTAGGAATTGAGTATAAAACGAGGTTACTAATATTTTTATTTATTTATTAAAAATTTACTGCACAAAAACAGAATTGTACAAATGGCGGGCTTAATGCCAAGTGGTATTTTCTACTAGCCAACCATTGGGCTAACAGAGATATATTTATACTTTTAAAATAATTACCTGTTATTTAATATTTGAGTCAATATCCCGGTAGGTATTTATGATAGGATATTATTATCAATATATATAGTCCACCTATAAATAGCCACTAAATATTATGCTCTGATGAAACGCAATAAAAAAGTAAAACTCCGCCATATTTAGCTCCAACTCACTTTCAACAGTTCTCATTCACAGAAAGGAAAAGTAGCCGTGATTCGGCAGAATTTACGAAAGTTTACAATTACGTACGGCCGAACAATCTCAACATGAGTCTTTATAGCATTTATGGATAAATACAGAAAATATTCCATGTTTAATATTTGTTTGATAAAAAAGTTAATAAATTGGCGCGAAGCGGATTATCAAATATCAACAGGCCTACTTAATCGCTCGCCTCCACTCAACTCAACGAACGATTTAACTGGGAGCACTATTATTTCAGAACTATAAATAAACAATGAGCACTATAAAATACCAAAAATAAAAAGAATAAACGCGGTCAGGCCTAAATCCGACCTATCCGCCTCAAGGTTTGCGAATTTTACACCAATCCGCGCGTTCGCCTTGACACACATTATCGCGATGCGCGCGCGAAAAAATACCCATCAACACAGATAAACCTAATGTGCTCATATTAAAAACTAAACTTCGGTTTTGGTGTTCACTTGTTATATTTCATACATGTCACAAATTATTTTATAATTAATTGTCTAACCGGGTGTGAGGTTATTGTCTAAATTAAATTTGGAACAATTAAGTTTTAAGTGGAATGTTCGGCAGGCATTGGATTATTTGCGTTCTGTACTTTTGTATTAATTTCAAACATTTTACGTTTTTCTACTAATTTGGATACCTAATTAACCCAAAAATCTTTTCTTTTTATTATTATAAGGGCGGGTCACATCAATAAGTTTTAACGGAACTATTAACGATAAAGACATTGATTCCATAGTGAAATATCAAACCTTTTTGTAAACAATAACAACACAATTAATTAATAAAAATAACGATCATTCATTCCTAAAATAGTATCACATAATGAGAGGCATTAAAACGCGTATTAACATAACTCACATACTCTTGTGTAAACCTATATAGATATGAAATTCTTCCAAGCTTCAAATTTAGATATTATTCTCCGGGAGGACAAAAACGGAAAATCTCACATTAAGATGGATTTTTCTACACGAAGACATGTTTTCTCGTCACAGTTATGTACTACAGGTTAATGCAGAACTTATTAGGCTTCAATGTTGCCCTTGACCATATTTTAATAGGGTACGTAGATTTCGCTCAAAATGCAACTTAAGGATGGAGTACGTTTCCCAAGATGCGGCGGCTATCTATCAATGAACATTCTTATCAAATTTCATCAAAGTTACCAACATTTCGAAGTTGTGCTATCTAGACTGGGCTTAATAAGGTACCTCTTAAATTGCGGTCCTTTGATAATAAGGATATTTTGCTCCGTGCAAAGAGTAAGTACCTACCTTTAAAAAAGCGGACGCTTTGCTCCCATGAGTTGCTACGTACGGTCGTTTTTTCAACAAGGACATTTTGCTTTGTAGACCAACCGCTCTGAATCCCCCCAATATACTTACTAAGTACAAAAAATGGAAAACAAATTATGTCATCAACTCAATGGTTCAATTATAGACTCGGCAAAATAAATAGAGTGTTTCATATAAAATGAAAGGCGCCCAGAGATAAATTACAGGCCCCTTTCCGACAAGTGATGACTTTGATTTTAATAAATAACTATTAATGTTCCACTTCGTTGGATCCTTTGTTAATAATGACGTGTACTTTAATTAGCTAGTTTTTGCATAAGGGGGGTTTAAATGTACGCATCAGTTAGCTCCATGTTTAATTTTACAATGCATGTGCCCGAAAAGTGCGTTTTCTAAGCAGCCAAACTGTGCGGAAAGTACCATTTTTCCGCACTATTTCTTTTTACACGACACGTTTTATGTCAATATTAATAGCATTCTATGTCAAGAAACTCCAGATAATAACTCACGTATCAAGCAAAGTAAATTATAACCGACATTTTAAATTTTCAGTTCTATTCCTCGCCCAACGCGTAGTAAAAACGTTATAAAATACGCGCGCGTAAAGATGACTTTTGTGTATATTAAAATTATACTCATCGAAAATCACACACTTTCCGCACTTGTTGCATAAATAGCTAGTCATGAAAGAGTTGGTCCTAATAGTCGGATTAGTGGGCAGAAAAATGGCAATTTGAGGTTGCCACTTTTCATAGCCAGTTTTTGCTGTTCGGCGCGCTTAATGGAATGGAAACTGAAAATTATAGATTTGATTACTTACATTGTTACAGTACGGTATGCAAGTCGTAAAAAACATAATTCCTACTTAAATGACACTACTTGCGCCCGTAACGTATTTTATTCCTTACATATTAACATTTACACGGCAGGCCCCCTAATCCGGTGGGTATATATATATATAAGTAATATACCTGACTGACCATATTTAATGTCAACCGTTTTTTTAAATAACCCAACGCGCACTAGAACTTTCTAACTACATAACTAGAAATTTCAATTCCACTCGTGTTAATCGTCCTCATTCCTACAGGCAGAGTGGTGAGAGTATAACTAGGCCGTCTGATTCGATTTATAATCGCGTAAAAAAATCGAGATTTGAATTAGTTCAGGGTTCCTCTTTCAGTGCCAAGAACTTAAGGAGTTCTCTGCTCGTAGACGCGTAGCCGATAACGCGCGTTTTCACGTATGTTGAGGAAATAGCGTAGCGCTTGGAAAAGCTTGGCTTCGAGCGAGAACAGGCATTCCGGAATATTCTTGCGTGCGATAGAGACAGTAGTAATTTCAAGTAGAATTAGTGCTTCGGGCGCCAACGTTTTCCACCCCTTAAACCTTTATCAAATGAGTCAATTTTGGCCTTGATCGATTCCTCGCATCCTTAACTAGGTTTATAGGTTTTGCTTTTCCCGTAATTCTTTCTAGTTTATTAAATAACAAATAATAATAAAAACGCAGGATGAAGTTTTCGTGTCGAAAAATCGAAACTTTAAGGGTTCATGTTTTCAAATTTATGCAATATTTACAAAAAAAAAACAAAACGTATAAACCTAGTATTTAATGATACTTACATCATTTCCAAAAATCACGCAAAATCTGTTCAGGTTTAGGGGGTGGAAAACGTTGGCGCCCGAAGCACGCTTTTGTATGGAGAAAAATTGCTATACAATCCTCTTCAAGAAAGAATACTAGTCGATATTAACACTTTACGCTGGCGAATATCGATCTACCGATAATTTCCACAAGGTACGTTTTCTTCTGGGAAAACACCGTTTCCGAGCAAAGCTGGGTACCCAGGTACCAAATACTTAGGTACCCTATAGCACTATTACGTTTCCAACAAGTATTAGATTTCAGTAAAATTACGTCAATTTTACGCCGTATCGGAACGCACTGCTACTTATCAGGCAAATATAACTCGATTAAGTGCACTCGAAGGGATAGTTTTTAATGAGATTCTGAGATGATTTTAAAAGCGGAATCGCCATCGCTCGCTGGAGGAAATTTTAAGTAGTATAGTATATAATAATAAGTAGTAATGTGTATAATATATTATACATAATAATAAAACTATACTGCATATTTCTCAACGTCACATCAAGAAAATATCATTTGATATTTAACCGGGCTTTTTGGTGTAAGAAAATATCGTGAGGAAATGCCCATGTAATCCCATCAAGTTTTAGTTTCCCTCTGGTTTGGAATTAAACGGTAACCGCTTTCGTAGGAAGCTAGTGCCTACGCCAAACCACAAACCCCACAACTGGTAAAACGCTGGTGGATTTATAAGAGCTAACCGTGCAGATATTAAAAGTTAAAGATTATTTAAAGTGTTTACTCTTAAAGCGTACCATACACTGGAGCGATCTGCGGTGGCGGCCGCGGTGGCGGTCAGTTGTATAGGTAGAGTTCGTACACAACTGTAAAGCTTAAGCCACACAGAGAGCGGGCGGGCGGTAGCGGCGCGGGCGCGGGCGGCAGCGGCGCGGGAGCTGCCTTTGGCGGCAGCCGCCACCGCCCGCCCGCTCTCTGTGTGGCTTAAGCTTAAGGCCAAGTGCTGTCAAATTAACGCAAGCAAAAATCTACCTAACAGTCAGCGCTCTAAGTCGAGTTTTGCTTGCGTTCGTTTGACAGAATTTGGCCTTAGAGTTTTGTACAAACTATACTATGGTACTCCCAACAATCATTCAGACACTAGAGGGCTTGATTTTCGCACTGTCAACTAGCCGCCACCGCTACCGCAGGCCGCTGCAGTGTGTGATGGGCTTAATTGTTAAGTCTGGCTGGACTAAAACTGACCTGTCAGGCTGTCACTTTTGTAATCAATCATTTTTTTTAAAACCTTGTTGAAATTTGGCGCCATAAACCATAAAAAACTCTTTTGTCATTTACGGCGACCCCAAAGGGTTGACAGTGGAACTACAAATCTCTATTAAGTTTTATTTTTATGTGTATTTTATGGGCATCGTAAAATGACCATAAATATTGTAGACTCGTGTGAAACAAAGTCAAAACACAACGCAGTTATTGTCTTGGTGGCGTTGTTTTAAAAAACAATAAACTTTTTTTGTGTACCGAAAGAAAGTACCTGAATTTGGCTTTCACTCATTGTAAAAAATAAAATCTATTGCAGATGATAGAGGCTGAATAAAAAACCAGCCAAGTGCGAGTTGGGCTTGGCACATTTAGGGCTCCGAACCAACCTCAAAAATTCTGATTTTTCAACATATTAGTATTTGTTGGTAAAATATACGTAAATAATAAATTTTATCACCAAATTTTACGTTCGGGAAGATAACGACGGACGGGTGAGTCACAACAATAGGGTTCCGTTTGGACCCTTGGGGTACGGAACACTAAACAAGATTCCAAATTTTAAAAAAACACTGCTACAATTTCTTTTCGCATCTGCCCGTGTATACAGGGTGGCACATAAGTCGTGATACAAAATAGCAAAATATGATTATATCCATGATCCTGAACCACTTTTACTATGGGACCTACCTTGTACGGACGAAAAAGAAACTGCTGTTTCATAGGAAAGGGTCTTCAATCGACTAATCAAAATGTATGAAGAAGCAGTTTTTTTTTCACCCATACAAGGTAGGCCCCATTGTAAAAGTGGTTCAGGCTCATGGAAATAATCATATTTTGCTATTTTGTATCACGACTTATGTGCCACCCTGTATTTGCGAATCATTATCAAGGCATTCGGCGACCATCGGTGATATTCGGCCATCGTCGCCTTGAAGACTTGGCCAGCCTAATTTGACCTCCGCTGCCCTGCCGACCGGTTACGAGACGCATGTAACCGCGGACGCACGGTACTAAGGCAAAGATCAGTTTACATTGGTTATAGGACGATGCAACCTTGGCCTAGTTTTTATAGTGTAATAGATTCCTGGCCTCCCAATATGTCTGTGCGCCGTTTCCTACATTAACATATGTTAGATTAGGTATTAACATGCGATTGTTATCGCATTAGATAAAGGGTAAACACGTAATGGATGATATCGCGATATGGCCATGTAAAAGAGAAAAATACTATAATCCATCCATTCTATACCGGGTGTACAACCCAAATGGGTCAGTATGGTGAAGTCGGAAACTATGAGAGATAGCGAGATCTGTTGTTAGGAACCATTACGTCGATTTTAGATTTAATAATAATTACACACGTGTAGAATAACACGCAAAGCTTCCGTAAAGAGCGGGATGGTTAAGTGGAAACTCACGCGTGTTAGAGCGGGACTTTTTCTAGGTGTTGTCAGCCTCTTAACTGAGCATCGAGCATTGGTTCGACTATTATGAGATTCACTGTTGGGAGGGGCGCGTCATGTCTTCGTGGATGGCGCGCACTATAATAGCTGAGACAGTAATATTTAATACCGGTTTGATTATAGGAACACTACTTGTATGCAATCAGGATTACATTAGTAGATACTAAGTATAAGCATCACAGTTAAAACCGACTATTGGTAGGTCTTATTCTCGTCGCAATAAGGTCCACGAATGATCAGTTACAGCACTTTAATCTCGCGAACGCGGGTTAGCTACAATAGCACTTTATTGTATAAAGATAAAGTCGAAATCTGTATCTTATTTAACGTGGCTGGCTTGGCCTGGGGAAAATCCAAGGGAATCCTCCAACACGACACACATCGTAATTCTACTGTCATGTCTAGTGTTTAAGTTTAGTTCATGGGGCCGATTTTTGAGTGTCGAACGATCGACTTTTCACTCGACATCTGTCAAAACTTCATAATTTTTTGACAGGTCTCGAATGAAAAGTCGACCGCTCGACACTCAAAAATCGGCCCCCATATTACATAATAATAAAATTAATAGTACATAGTAAGTTAGCGCCAACAAACTGTTATCGCAGTTTGGCGAGCAACATAAATTTGTTACTGTAGTTTTGATTAATAAATAATAAAAAATAAAAAAAACAGTTATGGGCGAAGTTTATTCAATTTGTTGAAGTTTTAAAGGTTCGGTTTTATAAAGACCAGGGGGCCGATTTTTCAGTGTCGAACGCTCGAATTTTCACTCGACTCTGTCTTTTTTTTTTTTTTTTTTTTTTTTTTTTTTTTTCAAAACATCATAGTTTTTTGACAGAACTCGTCATCAAAACATTTGCTGAATTACTAAATTTTGAATTCACGTTTGACCTCATCTGTCGTAGGTATATAAACGTTCAAGTGGTGTGATTGAACCATATATATAAAAATGTTCCCAAGACGCTAACTGACTTCGGCAATGTCATGAAATAATTAACAGGGTGCCACGTTGACATCATATGTGTAACCTATTACATTTTAAGTAGAAGGGACGATGAAAAGATACTCATAGGACGAAGTTAAAGTAAAAAAAAAGATCTAGCCCAGATATTGCCTTGTTAGTAAACAATTTTAATTGTATTAAATTGGCCCTGCATTTAATACATAAAACGTAACTATGCATAATTAGTAATAATTACATTTCCAAACCGTTGCAATGTCTCATCTCATGCCATCATCTTAAAGTGCTATTTGCTGGACAACCTCACGACTCTTTTGTTTCGAATGTATTTTTTTATATTTACGATTTTCGTAAATTGCGTTCTTTCGAGCCAGACAATAAAAAAGTTGCACTCAAAAAAAATTAACTTCAATTGTGAACCGTTTTGTCTCGCTCCCCCCTCCGTCGCCCCCAATTTGTCACTGTAGACGGCCTATTCATACATTAATTGAGATTGTAACGAGTTTCGGCCATCCATGACCTACTTACGGTTACGATTCGCATACTGTACTGTTTGACGAAGTAATTGGGGCATGTTTAACTGATAAGTAAGAATTGCACGTTTAAATGGCTATTTGTCTTACAGCATCTTTTTCAATGCTAAGTTGTTGTTAGTTTATAATTACTTATATGTGTTTCTTTAAACGATAAAATTTCATTTATAATCATAACTTAACTTGTATAGTTTATTTTCGTAATATATTAACTACCTAAGTATATTAAGGTACAGAATACAATACAATTTATTTCAATACAGCAAAATGTTCTGACTCTGACCATGTACAAACTTACAACCAAGGTACCTATAGGTAGGTAGCTGTATGTCTCACGACGCATAAGTAGTTAAACTATATTTAGCCAAGGCTCGGTTTTAAAACATAATACGATTAAAAAAACAAACTGCCTACGATTACCTCGTATATATTATACCCGGCAAACGTTTGCACTGTAATACAAAACATGTTTAAGTAACCACAATAACTAACTATTAAGTATTCGATAACAACCTTGATCTCTACCCATTTCTGAAAAATGCTGCATTAAAGAGACCCAACTTGTCTTGCATTACATTAACCGCTCAATCAATTCACAACTGTATTCCTTCCTATTAAGGCTTCAATTGACTTTGAGTTGAGTAGTGTACTAGTGGACCTTGGCGACTAGCCTTGCTTATCCGGCGACCGCTCTTTCCGCCTTCGAATCAATTTGAAAACGGAATACTTATTTAAATTTTAATTTGGAATGAAAGTTGTTTCATTGTGGCCAGTGACATAATCTAACTACCGGCGAAAAAAAGCACCGGGTTATTTTTGGTAGCATTTTTTTTTAAATTAAGAGACGTTTTTCCGAGTTGTGTGGCCTTCGTCGGAGTCGTATTCGAAAAAGAGTTTGCACAGATAATGTATGTGGTATCTAATCGTTGCGAAAAGTAGTATGAGTATCGTCATAGTGGATACAGCGCGTATGTAATCGCTAAGTGGGTCACGAACGCGAGCAGTAGGTTAAGTTTAAACGAATTGAAGCCGGCGCAGGTACCGAAGGTTGTTTTACTAATTTGACTGCGAAAAGTATTTTGTGCGTGTGAGCGCTAAAATATTTGGGCTGTACAATATTTTGAATAGACGACGGATTATGATCTCGATTATAGATTTACCCTTTAGGTATCTATTTTTAAACTCGAGGGCGTCTGAGTGGGATTCTGATACAATGCGATTTAAGGAAAAATCCGTTACTAAGCACCTAAATTGTATCAAGATAATGTTTAAAGGAGAATATTTACAAGAAAATTTTGTATATACTTGAAACAATATCAACTAAGCTTGTCTATTTAAGACAACAAATTAGCACAACAAAAGCAAAATGGCACTTGGATTTTACAACCGCCGAAACAAGAACGTAATCACTACCTCTAGAAAAAGGACTACGGTATACCAAGTGAAATTCTATAGGCATACATGAAATGTAGTTCCAACCTTTTTTTGTAAGGTAACTAATTAGCGGCTACCTGAAGTGGTGAATGGCTATTGTATCTATTGTCCCATTCATGAGCTCACTTCATATTGTTTAAACTGTACACGACTGTACTTTGGGCACTACGAGATAACATAGAAGCATCCAAGATTCTAGAACCAAATATTCGTGCTCATTACACAAATAAATGCCCTTACGGGGATTCGAACCCAGGACTGACCCACCGTCCACTGCCAACTTGGCCAAATTACTAAGTCGTCAAAATATAGGTATAATTTTTGACAGTCAGTCTCAAATGATTTCAGGTACAGTCGACCAAAACAGTGGTCTACCACTTTTCGAATCTATTATGTGTACGTTAAAGTCCAAAAGTGGTAGAGCACTTTCTTTGCTGACTGTATATATGTAGATATACCAAGTACATTCCAGTGTCTATCCATCTCTTCCCATCTTCCTGACTATACAGTATCAAGGTCTCAAATAATTTCAAGTTTACCGAATACATTCCCGTATCTATTCATCTTTTCGGGTTTATCTAGAAATCACTCAAGGCTCCGAAGGGGGGCGAGCGGCTCAAACCTCACGACTGATCACGTTGGGGGATGGGACCGGGTACAAAAGGACCTCACGTGTATTTTTTACTGTACCTATTAAACTGAGAAATAATAATACCTAGTCATGTAGGAAAATCTTTTTTCAGAGGTAGAGGAAATTACACAATCACGTTTTCATAAACGCATATACGAAAATAAACTCAAGATCAACTAAATACACGTGGGGTTTCGCGGGAAAGGAGGGGGGGTCGTCTAGAACCTCACCAAACATCACCAAGGGGAGGAGGCGGTTTAAAAATGGCCAAAAAAACCTCGCGTGATTTCTGGATAAACCCTTTTCTTCCTGAGTATATATATACATATCAAAGATATGTAGGATTATTATCGTGTCCTATTTCGTCAGTGAAACAACGATGTGTATGACATCTGTCTTTAATCTGGGTCGAGTTGCGAAATGTGATGTGTAATTATGCATATTGCTTATTGTATTTTTATTTGTGTAAGCATTCGTACGGAAAGTGTAGCGATGGACTAAATATTATTGCTTGTTACGTCAGCGTGAAAATCGGTACTTATATTGGAAATTAAAACAGAGGTGTGACCTAAAAAACTTTTTTTAATAATTGACACACTTTTAAATTATGTTACATGAATACATTTACTATTTTTTTTTTCATTTATACGTGACGAAAAGAGAAGTTTATTGAATACAATTTAAACCAGGGGGCCGATTTTTGAGTGTCGAACGCTCGACTTTTCACAAAACGTCAATAGTTTTTTGACAGATCTCGAATGAAAATTTGAGCGTTCGACACTCAAAAATCGGCCCCCAGAAGAGGAAATATGATCGGACACGAGACGACAACTAGGTACATCAGGAACATTATAGAAGGAAAAATAAATGGGAAAAGAGGATGTGGATGTCGTGTCGTATCAGGACGTCAAGAAGCTGGCCTTGGACCGGCAAAGATGGAGAGACTGCATCAAGCTGCACCGACAAGAGGCCAGCTCTTAAGGGGAAGTATCCCCAACGCAAATGTCCCGTTCTAACACGCGTGAGTTTACAATTAAAATTAACCATCCCGCTCTCTACGCAAGCTCTGCGCGTGGTTTCGTAAATATTTAGCTATAGTCATTAAGCCAATCATTTTATCAAAGCAAACCCAGCGAATTTGTCTATAACTATTTAGGATCTTTAATTGAGTACAAAAATTAAATGTTAAATATCAGTGTTATAGCCGTAGTATTGAAAATACATTCCAAAAAGGGGTAATTTCGCGTTTTTTTTATATCGAGTGTAATTCATCAGGTCATGTAACTGACTGCGATTTTGACTAGACAAGATCCTCATGTAACACATATATTTTTTTTAGATTTTTAAGACTCTATATTCTATGTCTCAGATGATTTTTACAAAGTGAAAAGTGGCAATACCCGGCCTTAAGAGAATGATGATGATGATGTACCTATGTACCTACGATACAGTACCTTACATCAGAGGCGCGATGATTGCGTATATGACGGACATAATATAGCATTAGTCCCTCTCGCACTTACTTGATGAGGGACGAATGCTACCTATATGTCCAACATATAAGCGATCGTCTTAGCCCCTCTGGTATTTATCATACCGGAAAGTCATTAGAGACTAATTTTGGATACATACAGTGCCTTAAAACTTCAGGATTTTGAATTGTACAGTGTATGTATACTGATGATGATGATGATGATGATGATGATGATGATGATGATGATGATGATGATGTTCATAGCCGATTTCGGCCACAGCGACTGTGTGATCTGGTTTAGGTTTGGGTATTAGGTTGGTCCGCTCTCTCTCTGGTGCGCTCGCATGAATTGAATAAACTTAAGTACATAATATGGGGACATTCGTTTTATTTGCCTACTTCTTATCCATCAAATATTTGTTTGCATAGAACACAGAATTAAAAGGGATGTTACAATTATTATGTCTAGTGTCATGTATTCAGCCGGCGTATTAGGCGTGCAAATATTCATTATAATCTAATCATTAAATTTATATATGAATTACAGATATTGCTGAAATAGAATGTCAAATATATGTCCAACATGTCAAAAATAAATAATAACATAATCAATAGTCTATACAATATTTAAGTAGGTCTATAACTAAATAATCTTATATTTCTCCAGAGGGGAAGGAACACCATAAAAACATTTGTCTGACAACCACTTACCATTTTATAGTTTATATATAATGTTACGATTTTAATATAGTATCCAACTTCTTAGGTATACTTATGTAGATAGGAATCTTCGATATTTAAAGTACTTGCCCTCCCTAGCTGTGATACATTCTGAATAACATACTTACAACCTTTTAATAAAAATAAATAATAAAAATTGAATCATTTATAAAATATACATAAACCTTAAATTACGCGCCATTAAATGATTGAAAAATCAATAGTCTCAATAAGCTAACTAACCTAACATTACTCGTTTATTTCAAAACAAATGATACATAAGGAAAGATTGTGCTCGCCCGGAATCCGGCAGTGCGGGACAGCGATACATCGCCGCCGCAGGCACGAGCGAGACGGCGACAAGGTTACGCTCATGGCCACACAATAGTGTTGCGTGTCTTTTAATATTATCTATGATTTTGGTACCTTATAAGGTTAGATGAATTCACACAATAGGAATCGAATAACGAGATGTTACTTTAAATGTTTCGTAGACTCACAGACGTAATATAGTATAGATATATACATATAGGTACTTTATATCACGGATATATCGTATCGACGTATATATATATCAGGGAAATCAGACTAAAAATACTTAGCCGATTACGACCTGCTGCGGAGGTCAAGCGGAGGCTTCCTTCTCCATTTATTGGATAAAATATCACAAAAGTTAAATATACATATAACCAGAAACATACGCAGGACACTCAATTATTTACTTACAACACACTACTTGTTTATTTGAGCGAACTTGACATAAAACTAAGTGCCATTTGAATACAAAAGCTGACATTCGTTCAATTTATCCGTGTCATTATCCGTTGAATACTTTATAGGTCCACTTTAATCTACGTTATACACTTTAACTACTTACTTTTATATATATATATATTTTTATTATTCAATCATATTAAATATGTGGTTTTCGTGAACATATTTTATTAAATATTCATAACGACACTGCTTGTGTCAATTACTTAAGTGTCAAATAAGTAAAATATGTTCACTTTCTAACTACGTAACTGTTGTTTACGTTAGTTAGGTTGTATGGAAAAAAACATCCTAAAATTAACAAACCTCTGTTGCGTTTACATATTCTTAAACTAAAAATAAACTTACTTACCTATTATAATAATAGTTATTTATTCGAAGAACTTATTGTTGTTGTTTAGATATAAATTTTTTATTTTATTTTCTTATATTTTTGTTTGTTTTTGCTTTGTTTATCTACCGTGTCTTCACTAAATGGGCCCTGCGGAAGACCAGCGCTGGTTGCAACAGCATTCATGCTGAGCAGGCTCCATTTCGCTACACGGCCCACACAGTTTTAAAACTATACAGTTTTCTTTGTATAGTTTTATTTTGTACGTGTAGTGAATAAATGATTGAAATTGAAATAATGGAAATTGAAGAATTATATCTTTTCAATAGACATCTATTTTAAGTTAGCTTTATTTATTTTAATCTAGAGATAATTATTTAGTTATAATATTAGTTACCTATATATAGTTTTAATTATGTTTACTTCCTATTCTTATTGGTTGATTCAATAAATATTTTATTGCTTTTTTATATTGTTAAATTTCTATCTCTAAATGTGGGTATTATTTTATTAATAAAAAAATTGAATAACTTAACAACTATTTCTAAAACTCAAACAGTTGTAACAGTTGTAGACGCAGCAACTCAAAAAAAAAATCAATAAATAATTATAGATATATACTTAACCTTAAAATGTTATAACCTAAAAACTGTTTCTAAAACTGAGATGTGTGTCGACGTAGACATCTAGACATACTCAAAAAGTCAAAGGAAATCGAAAGTACGCCATATAAAGCGCCGCACTAGCCTCTAAGGCCGCGACACAGACCCAGTTACTGTGACATTGGCACTACATTCATGAACTAAGGTCACTTGATCCAAGTTTAAAAATATACGAGCGTTGTCTGTGAAACGTGACGTTTGTTTTACGTTATCTGTCGAGTTTTCGGCGGGAATTTTTAAAAGATGTTTTTCTGACCTGTCTTAACGTATTTTGATGTATTCTAGTTGAACTAGCATCACAGAATAGTATAATAGTATTACATACTAGCATGGAAACTTAGTGGTGTTTTTGATGCTGACAAAAAAGGATTTAAATGAGATGTTAAGTTCGACCTTCATATTTAAGTCCGTAGGTCAAATGTGACGTTACCTGTCAAATAAAACTATAGTATGGAGGTCATTTATTTTGTGTTAACCCAATAAGTATTATAACAAAACAAACGAAGAATAGAAGTTTTCATCGTTCAGCAATAATACCGTCGAATATAATATAACCTTTATGAGTATTATAGGATTATGTATTATTATTCTTACCTTTATATTAATTATACGAGTAAGTACCTACGGTATTTTCCTTTAGGTGTAAAATTACCGCATGCCCTTGACCTAATTATTCTTACAAATAGCTTTTCTTATTTTCGAGTACTGAATCATCAATTCACATAGGTATGTGTTTATTATTGAACGACGGTTGTAAACAAGCATAGGGGGCCCCGTTTATCTCGATTCAATGTCCTTAGAATAAAAGAAAATTTCGACCTATTCAGTATTCATCCTATGTAATACGGTATTAAACTCATAGTCAAATCAGCAACTTTTTATTAAATGTCAAAAACGATTTGTTAATATGAAGTTTGTTGGGAAATACTGTCTTAGTGACGTCACTAAGACAGTGTGAATTGGTTTGTTCAAATCAGCGTCCTTTTTAAATCTTTATGCTTATAAAATCTTTCAATTAGCTAAAATAAATTAATAATTGATGTTTTTCGAGTATTTTCGTTAGATCTTTTATTAGTCAAGTAACGTTAGTTTAATACCCTATTCCAACATAGGTACTTAACCTAAAAGGTATACAGTACAGACATATACAATTTAATTTTCTGTGACATTTCTAGAAATTTAAGGTTTAAAAAGGGAGAAAATGTAATATTGTTTGTTTGTTTGTTGTGTAATATTGTTTTTGGTTTATATTTATTTTTATTTTGATGTGTTGTTTTATAAGTTGTTTTTGTCCCGAATAAATATTTCTATTTCTATTGTAATGAAAGGTCAAGCAAGTGAGAATATTATATGTGTGATGAGCATGAATATTATTTGTTCCTGAGTTTTGGATGTTTTCTACGTATTTAAGTATTTTAAATATATCGTCTAGTATGTTTAAAAAGTAAATCCACGGAGGCTTTATATCTATAGAACTAGGAAACTTCTTCGTCAGAAATAATAATCATAGTAGGATATTTACCATGTAGTAGTTGTTGGGTATTACCTATTTCTAGTGTAAATAATCGTGTCAGTTTAAAATCGTAACGTCTTTATTATATAAAAATATTTACGAAAACGATGACCACATTAAATAACATTTTGCTAATGATTATAAGCACGTACCTATAAACTATTATCTCCGGAAATTCAAATTTTATTTCAAGAAATAGTTAATTGATTAACATTTTGATTAATTTTGGAGTCATGTCCACATTATTGCGAGCAATGACGCAAATTTGTCCGATCCCTGAATTAATAACCGAGCGTGGGTAACTTCCGTTACATGTTCTTAGGCGACTGTAGCGCCGTTTTTCCGTTTATTTCACATTGATATCTATTATATTTATAATACTTAAGTGTCGAAAATAAATAGATAAACAACGTATAAAGTACCTCTATTCACGTAATATATCTACCTGATTTACGATTGTATCTCCGATACAGCCCACTGCTTTTTACTTCACTTTTATTTGCTGGCCGTTATTATACAAAATTTTCAATCTTCCAGCATGCATAATTAGGTTGGTTTTGTCCGGATTACCTACTTTAGCGACTTTAGCACAACTCTGCCAACTTGATCGAAAATGTTGTTACAATCGGCCTCATACTTTGACACTTTGGTGCTTTGTGGCTTGGTGGTGTTACCTAAGCCGACCGTACGCGCGCTTACTACTACCCCCCCCCCTTCCCCACCCGCTATATTTAGGACCACCTAGTAAAAAAAAATTACGTACAAATCGGACATTCACCTGCGGGTCAATGTGTCAATACGTTTCACATTTCAATGTGATTTCAATGCAATACAAACCGAGATCTATTGTCGCTATCAAATATATCTATCTATTAATCTTCAGGATGATCAAAAATATCTGGATCTATCCGTGTTCAGATATATGTGAACATCTTGTTTGCTCCGATATATATAATTGCTACTTATACTTAGTTTAGTTATGACAATGATGTAGTTTAGGGTGCAAGTATGAAGATACAAGGTTAGGCTTTTAATTTATCTACAATTTAATTAATTCAATTGTGGCACGAAAGTTTCCCGTATAAATTGTATGAAAAATTTGCGTGTCACAGCAGAATCAATTAAATTGTAACAACCGAATTTAAAACCTTAATTATGCTCCAAAATTTGATCGCCGTCCGCACTGCTCTCACACGCGCCGAGCTAAAGTGCTAGAAAGAGTGTGACCTACGCGAAATCACAGAATAAGTAAATAGTACAAACGCCAATACAGTTAAGTGACCATTAGTGACCTTTATTATAATGTGCATAGAGTGCACGAATGGTCAGTCGTCAGTCAGATGGTACTAGGTAGTGAAACACAATGAAAAGAAATCTGAATCGGTTGTCTCCAAGTCTCTTGCCTTACTTTTAATAAAGAATTAATTTGAATAAAGGATAGTATCAGATAATGTTTATCAAGACTAAGGAATGAAATGAGAAATTCGTCGTGGGAGTGCTATTATTGGTTCCTCAAACATCTTCATTATATTTACGCCTGCGTACTTCCCACTGGGCACAATCTTCCTCTTAGGGATGTGGAGGGTATACGGGCAAGTCCGCACGCTGGTCCCATGCCGTTATGGGAATTCAATTCTTAGAATTTCTTTGCAGGTTCTCGTATGGTTTCCATTTGTCGTGAACGTCCAAAGGACCATTGTCCTGAATTGTGAAAATATCATCACCAGGGCTCGAACTTTCAGTCCGGAGTGACGTAATTTTGCTCACAGGGGATTGGTTACTAAAATAAGGTACGATTATTTATAAAAGAAGTACATATATATAATAGTAAAAATTAATACAACATGTAATTGTAAAAAAAACAACGATTAAACAATGACAGTCAAAGACTTTATGTAATTATTTACGAAATCATCCTATTTAGGTTTGACGTCATCCGCACTAAAAGTTCGGGCCCTGATCATCACATGTAAGAAGAGCGGCTTCATACGTTTTCATTCATAACTACATTGGATCATCATAATCATTCTCTTAAGAGCTGGGCTCTTGTCGGTGCAGCTTGATGCAGTCTCTCCATCTTTGTCGGTCCGAGGCCAGCTTCTTGACGTCCTGATACGACACGACATCCACATCACCTTTTATCTGGTTCATATTTAATTTATTTAATAGGAAAAGCTACATTGGATACATGTTAAAAATTGTAACGTGGTGTCACTGTCTGGATAGGTACTACCGTCAAAATATCACAATAAATTGTAAATTATAAAAACATATCAGAATCATAAAAAGATAAGTTATTTTAGAAGTTCAGCAAAATTATGTATTTTTCTTTATCATCCAAGTCAAATAACATGTAAGAAGAGCGGCTTCGTACGTTTTCGTTCAGAACTGGGTATTGGATACATGTTAAAAATTGTAACGTGGTGTCATTGTCTGGATACTAAACCGTTAAAATATCACAATAAATTGTAAATTATAAAAAAATATCAGAATCATAAATTTATTGTTTATTTAGAAAGAAACGGTCTCGTACATTTTAAGGTAACCCAAAAGTTTAATGCTTATATATTAAATTAGACCTTCAGTTTCCTCAATATTTAAACTATTAAACTAAGGTAAAAATAAATTATTTTTTACTTGACTAATAAAAGATCTAACGAAAATACTCGAAAAACATCAATTATTAATTTATTTTAGCTAATTGAAAGATTTTATAAGCATAAAGATTTAAAAAGGACGCTGATTTGAACAAATCAATTCACACTGTCTTAGTGACGTCACTAACACAGTATTTCCCTACAAACTTCATATTAACAAATCGTTTTTGACATTTAATAAAAAGTTGCTGATTTGACTATCAGTTTAATACCGTATTAAATGAAGGACAGGAACAAAATTAATACACAAGAACGCAATATACGCAATAGGTTCCAAGTGAAAGTATTCAGAATTATAAACAGATATGTTATTTTAGAAGTTCAGCAAAATTATGTATTTTTCTTTATCATCCAAGTCAAATAAGAGGAATAGAATCCTTAAGTAAAACTGAAGAATAAATTGTACTTACATCAACTATGTAACTAAACGTCTATAAACGCATTATTGTCACATACATTGGTTGGCTACTACGAGCATTACGTTTGAAATGCAATATAAGAAAGTATTTTGCTATTTTAGTCGCAACATACTGCGTTTTGGTTCATAGTTGCGTTTGGTTTGGTTTAGTTAGTTTTGGTTAATTTATTCTTTATTTTGACTAATACTTACTTTACTCTTTGATTTTTACATAAGGATTTTATTGATACCTTTTATTTGACATTTGGATGATAAATAAAAAAGGTAGTATGCCGAATTTTTGAAGTAACATATCGGTAGAATTCTGCAATTTAAAATTTTTGTGATTATTACTATCCATACAGTGACACCATGTTACTAATTTTAACATGTGTCTAAAACCCAATTATGAACGAAGCTTGATTGAAACATTTTTTTCTTAGGCAATTATACAGGCAAATCCCTACCTACGGACTATAATTATAAATAAACTTATTCATAATCCTCCCATCAGGCTACAAAGAAATCCAAATATTAATATCAAATTAATGAAAAATTCTGTCATGAAAGTTTAGAATAAGAAATTTATTCTCTATCATGTAAATGTATTCATACTTTCTATGTCACAGGTCATAACAACATATAATTTAATATATTATGGTTCTTATCTTAGAATTTTGGCTAGATTTACAGACGTGAGGGAACCGGTCTAATCCCAACAAGTTCTAATTTTATCTGGGCACAGAATAATTAATACTAACTTACGTACAACAGATGTATTTCAAAATGATTCCTTCGGGAATACTCGGATCTCAATCGGAATACGATGGCACCCGAACTGTCAATCGATGATTGTGTTAAATGAGTGACGTTTTCATATCCATTATTATGGAACTTTATTGTTTAGTGTCAAATGTCAAAGAGTCAAAGTTACACCTACGGTGAGGTAAGATGGGTACTGAAGCTAATTGAGAGAGCACGACAAATACGAACTTTTCCGATAAAGTACGAAGGAAAATCATATCATCACAATCTGTAGGTATATAAGGTTTTCTGTCTAACAAAAACCGATGTTTGACAGCTAATCATGGCATCCTGCTCGCACGCGCTCGACGCTTAGCACGTGCTCTTTCGTTCCTAGCGCGATAGAGTATCCGGACACATGATACAATTTATTTCTCATATCTCCTCTTCGGAAAGTTGAAATCTCATGAGCCGGGTCGAAAGTCCCTTTTCCAACCCTAAGGGAGGAAAGTAATTTTTTTAATCGTTCTATAAGCCGGGGGCGGACTCCGCCGCCGGCTGCTGGTGGCAGCAGCGCGTGTTTTTATTACTTACTGAATCCTTAGAATATCATTAACGATTACTTTTATTTTTCATTTATTTTTCTCATAGTCGAAATGAAAAGTAGAGTCTCTCTCGGGTGAAAGCAACCATTTCACCCTTGAACTATTGGCGCTCTCACTTCATTCGAGCGACTAAATAGGGTTAAATGGGGCGCTTTCAACCCTTGGTTAAAAATCTACTATTGTTTTTATATCTTTGAAGTACTATAAGTACAAGTTCTATGTATGCAAGAAACAAATGAACGCGCATATGAGTATTTTACTATAATGTACTACTATGAGCAGTACATTATAGTTAAAAAAACAGAGTATAGTAGAAACACGTTCCAATGCGAGAGTTATATGGTGTGGTAACTCAACGTAATCGTACCGTAAATCGTTGTATTTGATTTGTGTGAGACTGAGCCCAAATTACTTTTATATTATTTGAATAATTCCAGTGATATTTCCTGTATATAAATCGATCAGTAGGTATTCAGCTGAATCAAATACAAACGAAAATCACGGGTTATATCCGAACAATATAACTCCGGAGATTCCATTCATTCAAAACTGAATTCACTTGCTATACCTTTGAAGTACAATTTATGTATACGCTAAACTTTTGGAAACGTTGTTCGTGTAACCCGGCCTAAATGTACGTCGAAAATACGTTTACAATCTTGCACCTTATTCCATGGTGATAAGGCGAGTAATGTTTAGATATACTTGTTGTCGCTCCGAATCGATTTACAACGTAGTAGAGGGTGGGGGTGGGGGTAGGAGGAAAGCTGGCATCAATGGATCCACGTGTGACCGTGATACACATGTAGGTACTACATTAGGTAATTTGAGTTGGAGGTCGTATATCGTATAAGTAATAAGGTATTGTAAGGTTACTACAGTAACAACCTATTATGCATCAATAAACAAAACTTATAAAAATATCTCTAATACATTAAACTAAAACAAATTGATGCTATTAGGTTATGTGTAAGGTTCTGGGTGAAACGTAAATGTAACTCCTCTGCGACAAAAAAAAGGTTAGCCTACACGACTATCCCATAAACAGAATCCTGGTATCATTAAACTTTTCATAAAAGAGGTATATAGAGAGTGATCGATTCCGATTTCATGATATGCCAAAAGGGTCATTGTCTGATTTAAGAAATAAGAAATATTTATTTGGGACAAAAACAACTAACAAATAACAAAGCAAAAATAAAAATAAATAAAAACAGGAAAGTTATGTTGTCACGAGACGGTTCCATCTCAGCATAATGCGGGCAATCGCAAGCGCTGGTCTACCGATGGAACCGTCGAGTGAGTTCACGGTGAGTAACACGAAAACCGGAAAAAGAATATTCATAAATAAAAAATAACAAACATGAATTAAAGAAAATAATAATAATAATATAAGCCTTTATTTAACGACTGAGTATTTACATTTTTCAAACTTTATAAAACATCAACATTGTCGTCTTGCCTGCTGGCATAGGCCTCCTCTAAAGATTTCCACTCTCTTCTATCCATAGTCTTCCTTCTCCCAACATTTCCTGCTACTATTTTAAGGTCATCCTCCCACCTTCGAACCTGTCTACCTCTTTTTCGCTTTCCCTCTCTTGGATACCATTCCGACACTTGTTTTGTCCACTTATCTTTCTGGTCTCTAAATATGTGTCCTGCCCATCTCCACTCGAGCCCTTTTACTGTTTTTGTTATGTCGTTTACCTTAGTTCTTTGCCTAGGCAAAGAATTAAAGAAAATAAAAGAGAGAAAATAAGAAGATTTAGGTGCGCTTTTCGGTGGATACTCATATCAAAAGTTAAGGGCTACAAAGCTTAATTTTGGATTGGTTTAGTAACTCGCATATGTATACAGTGTCTCCGGTACTATAAATCCATGTAATAAATAAATAAATAAATATTTGTGGACAATCTTACACAAATCAACCTATTCCCAAACTAAGCGAAGCTTGTACTATGGGTACTAAGCGACGATATACATACTTATATAGATAAATATATACTTAAATACATAGAAAACATCCAAGACCCAAGAACAAATATTCATGCTCATCACACAAATAAATGCCCCGGCCGGGATTCGAACCCGGGACCTCCAGCTTCGTAGGCAGGTTCACTACCAACTGAGCTAAAGCGGTCGTCAATAAAAACATCATTGGCCGCAAAAACTTCATAACCAACTTGCAAAAGCGATATGTGAGGGTTTCTTGCATACATTAGCCAAAATATAGTAAGCGAAGCATACTAGAATGTTTACGGATGATTTTAATTAACCAAAGTTACGCTCAATTACTAAACCCGAAAAGGTTACGCGTACCTACGTACTCTTACTACAGTGGGTAGGTACTACGCATTACTAAGAATCGATACAGGGTGGCACCTGGTACGATGACTTTAGGGGTAGGTACAGGGGGGCCCACTGGGGCAATAACTTAAGCAATGACGTTTTATTTACCTACTTGAATATTACCTACAAATCGTAGAAATTCTATTGTTTTTTTGTCCCATTCCTTCTCGTTTTTCTTAAGGAAACAGAACCAAATCTGAGCTTTGGTTCTGTTACAGTTTTCTCATTATTTACGTCTTTGTCTGTCTCATGTGTCTCTGTCGGTTGTTGCGATAAATTGCTTCATTTGCAACTATTATACCTTACCTTATATCCTCTGTCAAATTGACACAGAGTTATAAATTAATTGGAGCTTATGTACTATGTATAGGACGCTGGTCGTCAGGAGGTTAAATGTTCTCTTTTAGTTTTGTTATACATTCGTCAAAGTAGAATGAATTGCATAATTGGGATGTTGACTCAAAAATTATTATTACTCCATACGAAAGAATACATATAACTATGCCAAATAGTGAAAATCCTGTTCAAATATCTCAAAAAATAACGAAGCTACAACTGTTAGAATATCTTTAGTTCGAGAGAGAAAGCGCTACAGATCAGTGACGTCACTGACCTCGAGCGCCATAGTAAATGACGATCGTTCAATACAGAGATGCGTTTTGCAGAACAGGGACAGAAAATGCCTCCTCCTAAAACTTTGAAGACTTATAATTATGTAACTATTTATTCTTTTGAATCACTTTTTTCACTATTTCATTGAGAATTTGATCCTTTTTTGAGAAAATTCGGATTCATTGATTTTCTTACTTGGTGTCAACATCCCTATTGACCAGATTGTTTCATTTCCTCTAGGATTGATTGTTTCTAGTCCATTACATCTCGGTCTCAATATTCGACGTCAGAGTACTTTTATCTCCCGTGCTTTGGAAGGCACGTTAAGCCGTTGATCCCGGTTGCTGTCCATGGCAGCAGTCGTTAAGCCAAGTTGGAGGCCTTCGGGCGGTTTGAGAACTTCTAACAGTCAAGTTGCCCACTCACTTGACAAAGCCTAATCCCAATAAGGTCTAGTTTCTCCTCGGGGTTGGAAGGTCTGATGGCAGTCGCTTCCGTAAAAACTAGTGCCTACGCCAGATCTTGGGATTAGGTAGCGGAACCCCAGGCATCCTTCAGGATGCAACTGTACTGGGATAACGCTAGGAGGATGATGAGAGTACTTTCATCTCACGAGCGCGGGTGAGCCATGGTTGGCCCAAAGGTTGTCTGGAAGAGATCGCTTTTTAGCGATAAGACCGCCTGTTGTCTACCATCAACATGTTTAGTTTTAAGCCCAACTTCTATGTAATTTTTTGGTGAACAATAAAGAATATTTGTATTGTATTGTATTGTATTGTTGTGTTTTGAGCCATACCTACATGCACATTGCCTATGTGTGCGTCAGCATAGGAGCTATGAGTTCACGTTGTCTATATGTTCTTATGTGCCAACAACTACAACAATGGCCACCCCGCGCTCGTAAGACAAATATACTATTACTAAAATTATTTTTAAACAATTATTAATTAAGGGCAGTCGCGGCAAACTGTAAAAATAGTTTTAGCTACAAGAGTTCGAAAGCGAACTATTACATACGTGAAAACTAGATCAAGTTACAAGGTTAGTCGAAAGTCTTTCATTCCATGAGTAAGCACAGTAGACGGGGCGAACTCCCCCCCACCTCCTCCCACTACCCTCTTTACGTTTGTTTACCCCCACTTCCCCTTAGTGTTCCGTACTCATTCTACTACGCACTAAAATATTCAAAGGAAATATAAAGGATATTTATATATATTTTGCATTCTTTTAGTTGTAGGCACCTAATTTGTTTTTGATGAAGGCATTCAGCGTTTGACAACTAAGGTTTTTCATGGTGTGTTTCTGTTACCATTTTTTCTTATAATTAATGAATATTAGAAATCTCTTTTACACAAATTTAACTACCTAGTTAAAGGTCTATGTGCCTTCCAAAAAACATCCAAGACTCAGAAACTCATCACAAAAATATTGTATTTGCCCTGACCGGATTCGAACCTAGGATGACCGTTCATATTTTCGGGTTCCTTTTCAAAATCATGAAAAGCTTTCATTTTGTTATTTATTTTTTTTACTTAGGCAAGGTAACAAAATGTAAATTATTTTTAACCTATTTAAAATAGCTTAATGAAAACAGAATTAAATTTACATTTCAATGACAACTAAGCACAACATAAATGTCTTTCTGTTCTTTCTATGGTCTAACTCGCACTTGACCGTTTTTTATGTAGGCACTTAATACATAGCCGCGGATGTGGTTATTTTTAATTTGTATTACTTACGCATTTTACTCTTTGTTTAGAAATATCGCTAATTTATTAATTTTAGACTAAATAAAATAAATCATTATTACATTTAGCGATTTCATTAATAATAAGTTGTTTAGAAATATCGCCAGTTATCGCTAATTTACTAATTTATTTTCGGGACTCTATAAAATAAAATCATTATTACACTTAGCGATTTAATTAATAATAAGCTAGTCCAGCCGTATCGTTACGGGGCAAAATATTACCAATGTAAAAATATACATTTATACGTACAGTGTGGCGAGTATTTTACTCTTCGTTTAGAAATATCGTAAATTTATTATTATTAATTTTGGAGTGTCTTTAAAATAAATCATTATTACATTTAGCGATTTAATTAATAATTAAGCTTGTCCAAACCTAGCGTTGGCAAAATATTACCAATGTAAATAAATATACATGTATACAGAGTGGCGTGCACCGAAGCAATTAATTTGTCAGTGAAAGTACAGCGTCACATGTTACATGCGTTATTTCATTGCATTTCTCCATTTTTTGCCCAAGGGGGCGTTGCACTTATACATTGTACATAAGACTACCTACATGTATTTGTATAAGTCGGTCGGTTATATTAGCATCGCACCAATAAACCTCAAAGGAGTAGGCAGTGCATGAAACTTAAATTAAATAAATGAATAAATAAATATTTGTGGACAATCTTATACAAATCAACCTAGTCCTAAACTAAGCAAACACACACACACACACACACACACATACACACACACGAATTACAGCACTTCTAGTATTTTTTTAAAACTAAATATGGGATTGCTCTTGGCTAGTATCTAGCCGGGGGGCAAATATGAGGCCGACGGTGAAGCGAGCTCACCCAAAAGATGCCTATTCACTCGTGCCTTGAAGAGGTCCAGGTTAGCTTGCAAGGTTAAAGATGGAGATAGTGTGATCAGATCAGTGATATGTTTCTAGCGCATAGGTCACAACACATAGCACAATCATTTTCCGATGATCGGCCTGTCGGACAGTTACTCTAACCCGGCATCAATTGTCAATACTGATTATAAACAGATACCCCCTTATTCATAATCGTTTTTCAAACCAATTTTAGTTGAATTGCCAGTTCTCCTCATCTGTCACTTAGACATTTACGTTTGTGACATAGGTTACATGCACTCAGTTAGCCTCAGCGCACAAGCGAGCGAGGAATAGAGAGTTTTAAGAAAAACTATAGTTGTTTAGATGCATCAGTGCAAGTAGGTATTATGTTCCGATATTTTAAAAATGAATCTGAATAACCCACCCTAGAAACAAATCGGTAATAACGATTTTATAGAACAGAGGGCGGAAATTCCATATATTTAATTTGGTTATGTGGTAGAGTTACGAACGAGTTAAGGCCGAAATCATGTCTACTAGATAACCCAAGATGCATCAGTGATATATATACCATTTCATATTTATGTCCATTTTTGCAAACCTGTCAATCAGTTAAATATAAAAAACACAAGTGTCTAAAAATCATTAAAAAAACATTTATGATCATTTCCTTACGCCACGAAGAAAGTCGAGCGTTAGCGACGAAAGCATCAACGTACTGTTGTCCTGCTCTAACGTAGCGCGCGCGGCCGCTCGCCCGCGCGGTTCATTGACCGGGCCGTCGACGCTCGAAAGCACTTTCACTGCGTGCGCGCACCCTAGACCGATTCCACGGTTAACCCGAACGTCTGCGTTTACGTTCGCGCTCCATACTATTTCGTAAGGCTGATGTGAGATAACGCGCATGGTTAGGTGAAATGGCCTTTCGAGACTAAGGGCTATAGTACTTGTAATTCATCTAGGAATGCGATGTTAGCGACTCTGATTGCGAATAGGGTGGGAAGAGATCTTGGTCTAGGTTTTATACGTAACAATATAAAATATCGCGTATGCGTAGAGAAATGCGGATTATTTAAACCTATCTCTGAATGGCGGAATACATTTTTAATAAGGAGTTTTCTACTTTTTCATAAACAAGTAGGTACCTAAGTATGAATGTATTGTTTCTGAAATATTTCGGTCCCAAAGTTCGGTATAAGGGACCGTCCTAATACAACGCAACTACGCCATGATCGCGCAATCGCGTGAGTGAAATTCGCGAATATATTGAACTCGAATAGGTTTCCTAAAGGGATCGTCCTAAAACAAACGCGGCTACGCGATTATCGCGCAAACTCGTGACTTTTACTAGTAAATATTGTAAGTAAAAGTCGCGCGATCATCGCGTAGCTCGTAGTCGTGTTTGTATTAGGACGATCCCTAACTTTAATTATACACTGTCGTACGATCAAAATAGGTACATCTATGCCAGAGAGTAACTGACTTAGTTAAGGCGCTGTTTTTCAATTTCATCCCATATACAGATAGTTGGTATTTTTGTATTTCTAGGTGCAGGTTATGTTTACACCCCTAACTATGTAACGAGGAATGTTATAAGTTTAATATATGTATCTGCTCCTGTGTATCTGTGAATCTGTATGTGCTATCGTAGCTGCCAAAGGGAAGACACATTTGAGTAGGTAGGTACGTTTTTCAATGGAAAAAGTCTTGTCTGTCGAGATGGTTCTCAGCTATTTATCTATGTTTGGTGGAAATAATCAGTCGTCTTGGGATAGCTCTCGTTCGAACTGCCTATTGACAAGATCCCAGCCAATAATGAAGTTAAAATTTCCATAATTTCTTTAAGTATATGTTTAGTTTTAGTAGCTATTACCAATTACAAAATGAGGGTCTCACGATGAGCTTTTTGTTTACTATATTATTTTTGTTATACTTTTGTTGGGTACCTATCAGTGGCGGAGCGTCCATACAACTCGATTCCCACCGGCTTGCCTAATTTTCAGCCAGTCCAGTTCTTTTAGTACGGTTCAAGAAGAATAAGAAAGGCAAATTATTTTCGGCTTCCCAAAGAATATTTTTCACTCGCCGCCACTGGTACCTATTAAGAATATTTGCCTCCATATTTCGCAGAAACCGCCCGATGGCAAAGAAAGTGGCGTTTCGGTAAAGTTCGTGCGTTTAAAACAATAGTAATATTGAGTGTACAGTCAGCCACGCGAGGCTGCCACTTTTGGACCTTAATAAAAAATAACAGAGTCGAGAAGCAGTAGACTGACTTCGTGGGTTAGTGTGCATTGTACAAACTGTCGCAAATTGCGAACATTCGCGATTGTTGTATAAGATCATAGGAAACGGCGCAGTGAAAGCGCTGTCACGATCGCGGACCGCGGACACACTGACGATGCATTTTATAAATTAAAAAGTATACAATTCAACACTTTGATTATAATTTGATGAGCGCATGGTTGCATACGCGATGTCTAATAAACCGTGTGTAACAAAAACTATTAAGGCGCTACACTGAGAAATTTGGAGACTTTTAAACGATGTCCTGCCCAGACTAGCAAACAGTAGGGGCTGATTTTCAGATATATGATTCTTGACTATATGATTGTGGTACTGACAATAGCGAAACGTGATGGCTTAAAATTTTCTCGATAGAAAATAAATCCAAAGTCGAGTCTATATTTTCCTTTTTTTCCTCAGCCTACTAAAACAACGCATTATTAAAAGACACGATTAAGTTAATATGATGGTATTTTACCTCATCTAGGTGCTGACAAGAGGAAATTTAATAAACCTGCACACAGTCAGATATTTAACGAGATTTGTCTAAAAAGCCACTCTCGGAGAGGGTTGCATCCCGTTTTGTCGTGAGCGAAAAACAAAGGGTGTCTCTTTCAATCGATATATCGCCTGAAGTATGTATGTATGTTTGTAAGCACTTTATTGCACACAATAACAAGTTAAAACACGTACATGTCATAAAAGATGTTAAGTTAGTGTTAAAGTAGAATATCCAACGAAAAATAGCATTTGACAGTCTGAAACGCATTTGAAAGTAATCGTACCGTAGCCTAGATAGTAAAGTCGGAGCTGTCGATTCTGGGTTCAAATCATTCATTCAATCAAATCCTGGAATTCAATTCCTTAATCACGATCTTATATGCATCCCTCATTAGTCCATGTATGTATAGTAAGGCGACTTCCTGATTTGTCGGTGCGGAGGCGGTACGATATGAGAAAAGTGTCAAATGTCAGTGTCAACTGTCAGTCAACGCAGTACTACTGTTCACTGCGCCCCTACATTTAAATGAGTGCTTCCTGACTGGCGCGGGATGCGCGGAAGCGGGACGATACGAAGGCGGTACTGCTCCGCTTCTGCGCATGATATTACTACTGAGCAAACGTAATACTGACAGTATTATGTCAAGTGAGAATCTTTGCGACGTCAGTAAGTTTACGTCAAAGAAGAAAATGTCACATATCGATCCCGCCCCGCCAAGTCAGGAAGTCGCCTTAGGTTAAAGTTCCAATTTGTTGCACCATAATTTCTAATAGATGACACTAACACTGTTAACTTCCATTGTTATTAATTAACGAGTGTCAATTATTGGCCCGCTGTCGAACGCTGGTAGAGTACTTTTACCTCACGAGCGCTGGTGAGGCGTCATTTATGAGCGTAGGAGCTATGAATTCACGTTGTCTGTGTTCGTATGTGTCACAGCTACAACAATGGCCAACCCGCTCTCGTGAGATAAAAGTGCCATATTTTAACTAGCATAATGCGTATGCGCACAGCCTTAGAATGCAACGCGTTGATTTTATGAAACTTGACTTAATTGTCAGAGTTATTGTACTGTTAATTTGTATTACGCCTTCCGCGGTCGGATAATTACCGTGTCGTAATTGTTCATTGTGGCCATATTGTTTTGTCCTAACTTTTTTATGACGATAGTATACCTACTGGTATACTGTAAGCGGTCTAACTTTTTAATTATACAATTGCTACTTAATTATGTATGTTAAAGGAAAATCTTAAACAATTAGGAAACCAAATGAAAAGCTTAAACCTTTTTTATTATTTATTTACAAGGCTGCCCAAAAAAGGAGTGTAATGCTTTCAGGTTTCATGTATGTATGTGAGTTTCTTTGTTCCCCCAGAACTTCTCAACGCCTTAAGAGGAGGGGTAGGGCAAGCTCTCTCCATACAAACTTTGTGCAGGATTAACTTCGTTTGTGTTTGCATTAAAGTTATGATTTTTGGTCAGTATGCTTATTTTTCTGATAGCTATTTCGTGATGTAATTTTTTTTTATTAATTTGTTTTTTTTTGACTTTTTTTGAAATATTTGAAAATTTTCACATCACGATTTTCGCATATCTAATATTTACAACCAAAAAATATATTATATTTGTTAGTGCCAAAACCGACGAATAAAACGTGCACAAAGTTTGTATGGGGAAGGCCTTGCCCTACCCTGCGCCTTAACCGATTTAGATGTGTGAGGTATCGTTGGAATCCTTACGTCACCCCGAGTAACATAGGACGACGACGTTTCAATAAAAACAATATGGCGGACTGTGAACTCGCATTTTGTGTGTTCCGAAGAAAAAAAATGTTTTTCGAACTTGGCAAGTGGGATATCAAAATGAAGCATTTGAAGAGACGATTTCAAAAATATATATAGTGTTTGTATTTCAAATAAAAAATTACGAAATAAAATAATAATTATAAAATTAATTAAAAACACGACTGCAATAAACAGGTAAAAACAAGTTTCATTATATTATAAACCGTGAGGTCAAGTCTCAATTGAAGAAGAATACGAAGAGAAAAATAGGAGAGTAAGAAACAGCATTTTTTATAAGTATCACAATATAAGCTTTGCTAAGTTTGGGACTAGGTTGATTTGTGTAAGATTGTCCACAAATATTTATTTTTATTTATTTATACACATGTTTTAAGTATATATCCTATGCCCTTCACATGGATTCTTTTTATCCCGGGCACCCTCCCTTAAAGGGGTGAAAATTTGTATGGAGGAGCGATAACTAGGTAAACGCCTGAAATAAAACAATAGCAATGAGATTCTAATGCGATGAACGAGTATGTAGACAAAGTCACGGGCAATAGCTAGTTTGGCATACAATTACGCGAGCAACGCCGCACGCGCAACTATAGCGCCACGTGCCGGGCGTCTATTTCAGTAAATAGGTCAGATCAGCTGCAAGAACGAATGCAAAAAGAGTAAACCGAAATGCTCCGGCGCAGGGCGCGTACACGGGGTTTAACCGCCGGTTACCGCCGTACCAGTCTATTTAGGTTTCCCGTACTGACGTTAACCGTGTTGCCTTTTAAAAGGCATGCCTTTTTTGCCTTTGCATGAGAAATCATGATTTTAATTGATATTTACGTAAACACGCAAAATTATTTTTGGTCCCCGCAAGATACGTCAGTCCTGACACCTGTCATTATACATTTTATAACCTACAACCTACAAGTGACTTTTAGGTTAGATTAGTTAATCCGTTAATGATTTGAATGAATTCCGATCTTAACAGCCCACATATGCACTTTTGCCAATGTTTATCGACATAGATCTCAACATCTATAGTGATTAAATATCTGTCCTTTCAGTATATTAATCTTGAACTATTTTCCTCCAGTCTGCTAAAAGTGAAAACACTATTTGCAAAAAAATTCTCGATACTTTTATATTTCAAACATAGCCCGTTTTTTCGATGTTTTTGGTAGGATCTTTAACATTAATTTTTGGTTTAATAGTTGTAAAATGATAAGTTCTCAAATCTGAGAAAAAAGATTATAATTACAAAATGTACACGTTTAGAATAAACATCAATATTTACGAAAAAATACGCGCTGAGCTTCCGTAGAGAGCGGGATGGTTAATTGAAAACTCGCGCGTGTTAGAGCAGGACTTTTGCAATGGCATTTACGCCCTCTTAAGCGCGTTATACACGGTCCATCTTGCTGTACGTCCCGCCAAAGATTCCGATAATGCTAACGACTCTTAAATCATCTTTATATGGATGGATCGTAGCCGTTGGCTACGATGATGATGATTAAAGTAAAAGAAAACAACTTCTAATTGCAACGCAAGTGCAAGAAATTACATGATTCATTAGAAAGTAACTAGGCAGTTTACCAAACAATAGTTCTCATGAATTAATTATGAGTTTATATTAAACACGTATTAACTAGTACCTACCTATTAAATCTTTTGTGATGTTTAAAATCCAATTGTATCTACCATATCATAATTTAACAAATAAGTGTGAACGCTCACGCAATAAATGAGATCCTAAAGTCATATCACAGTAGAGTTATATTAATACAGTACCTAATAGTGACGTGAAAAAGGTTTTCTATCGAATAAATCCAATGTTTGATAGTCCATAACATTTTGTTTGAAAACACCGAATCACTCTATCTCGCTCCACTGCATAGCACTTGCTCTGTTGTCTAGGGTAGTCTCGTTTGCTCTAGCCAGCATCTCCTAGTGCCGTGTAACAGAACGTAGTTGAACGATATTTGTCAACTTGTCACCCCCGGCGGTGTCAGTTGCGTTTGGGTGAATTGAAAACCCGGTCGAGTGTCATAGCCGAAGTGGCAATAGGAACAGGCCCGGCCCTTATCAGGCCAGTATGTATGTACCTGTTTCTATAGGTTACACGTTAAAATTATTGATTAACTAATTTGCAGATTTTTTTCCTACTTTTTGCTACAATACCGTATAACTAAGCCTCGATTACAAATAAGGCTAACCAGTGTGCTTCCGTCATGTATACAAGTATGTATAGCTAAATTATGTATATATGTGCGCCCAATGCCAGCCAGTTGTTAATCGTATCAACCTTCAATCCTATATTTAATTACGTACTTTTAAATTGACTTATCTTACATCAGCGTGAGAGGTACTTAAATCGTTGTTCCATTGAAGTTTGGGCACCGAAAAGGTGTAAGGCGTTGTTATACATACTTACTATATTTAGATCTTTTTGAATGTTGTTTTCAAGTGTTATGTATAACTGTCGTTCTGTATGTGAATAAACTAGGTATCAAGGTCAAGAGGGGTATCGGAAAAAAAATTGAACACTTTTTAAAGTATCGACACCTTATTATTTTTCCAACGTAATGCGGCTTCTATCCCAGTCGTGCAGTCTGCTGTATTCGTTACGTTAGTTACGTCTTTTTGTTTTCGTTTTGTCAATATGTTTTGTTCATGTTTCTGTCATATTTGTTGTACATATTGTGTAATTTGATACATCTCTTCCTCCTCTGATATGTATTTTAATTTGGCGCTAGATTTGACCAACAGATAAGTATAAGGACTAAATCTTAAACGTCAAAATTATATATGAACTAATCTTGAAACGAATTACTCATACACCGAGTGAAACGAAGGTCTCTGTTTCAGCTACAACAAAAATTCTGCCGTAAAGGTCATTTCTCAACGGATTCTAGCGAAATTTTGTGGGTACTTATAGTTAGGTGCGATAATTTTTGTTTTTATTTATGTTGGGTCAGTGTATGGATTTTTTCAAAAAAACGAACAATTGCGAGATCTGCTGCTCACAGAGCCATCTACTTTAGCCCAAGTACGACTAGATAATTCACCGATTATAGCTTTTACCATAGTTTAGTTTAACCGTGGTTTAACACCAGATGCACGCGGTGCAGCCGGCCGGTGCAACGTCCTGGTTACGCAATCGTCTATTTATACCTACAGAGCGGGGAAAGTTCGTCTCGATCAAACATTGCCTGGAAGATATTGCCGGATACGATACATCTTTACGACTAGGATTAGGGAAAAAACTAGTTTAGTATGTTAATAATACTGCTAAGTGGAAAAATGCGGAAGGAAAAGTGCGGACATAGAAAGTTATTAATATATGTTAATACTAGGGCTTCCAATCGCGCAGCCTATCTTTAATCTTGTATTTGCGGGACTACGCATTTTCAATCCAGAAGCATTATTATACCTATCTAAATAAAAACAACAAAAAAAGCCAAATATGTTCCATTTCCATCTTTGGGGTACCGTAGCCAACATGGCAAAAACGGAATCCAAATACCTACATAGTTTCGACATATCCATTTAAATACGTAGCCCAGATGCCTCTCCACGGTCCCGCAAATCCCGCGGGATCCCTCGCTAGTAATCCCGCAGCGAGCGGGATTTAAATGCAATTCTGACAATGCGATGCTATAAATGTTAGCATACTTATGTTACGAAAAATAAATTTTCTATTTCATTTCATGGTAGTGATAAACTACTAAACCGATTTTGATACGGTTTTTACATTCCTAATTTCTGCCATTACTTATGTTCTTTTTGTTTATAATAAACGTACCAGTTTTTGGCACCTTATCACCCAATAAGTTACCTACGTTTCGCCCCTATTATTATGACATAAACATTTAAAGATAGTGTCAAGATGGTCAGTGTCGATCACTGGGACATTTTCCTTACCCGACTTGAAACAACTTAATCAGAATTGAAACTACTTGAACGAAATAAATTTGATGTTCAGCTGCCACGATACCAAATATGGCTCCGAACGGTTATTCCAATCAAATTTATATTTCTAAATATCATCAACATCGCATTGGTAGACCTTATCTCGTACAAATACGCTTTATTTAATTGCACATCTCACATAATAAAGCAGGAACTACAAAAGAAAAAAACAACGAAAAAGAGAGACAGAGGTAGAGCAGACAGTCTTATCGCTAAAGAGCGATCTGTTCCATCGGAATAATTATTCGGATAAAAAAATATTCGAATAATGCCCATGTCTGATTATAATCGCGTTGTCTAAGCGCATAGCAAAAAGCAAAATTTCGCTCGGCCGAAAGGGAAAAAAGCAGTCGGCGCGGGGTCAGCGCTCGCGCACGGGAGCGACGGCCGGCCGGGGAAATGGAAAACGCGGGACCATAGCTTCCGCCTCTGGCTGGACGCGGATTTACATCGGTCGCGTATTGTTTTGCGAAAATTATGAATGAGGTAAACGTTACAATACAAGAACACACGTAGGGTGACACCACCAGTAATGGACAAGGGCCAATGTGTTTCGTTATTTTAATTTTAGTAGTATTATTTAAGTAGTAGTATTAACTACAAAATGGGTTCATTTTACTTTTGTACCTTTGTTTTAGTTTTTTGAATTCAACCAAAGTTATTATTTCAGTGCATTGACTCTTATGTAAAAGAAAATAACAGTCATTATTTTTTTATAAAACAGTCAATTGAAAACCGTTTTATTACTGGTCACCCTAAGTCGTGATACAAAATAAAACTAGTGTCTCTGTGAGCTGTGGATATCGCAAGAATTTACCCATGGTCCATTGGCACCGCCATTTTGAATATCCAATAACTGAAAAGACAAAAAAGCCATTAATTACCGAACCTGTTCACAAAATTCCAGGAGCATCGGTTGACAAATACGACCACCTAAAGGAGAACTGAATATCCGCCGGACATATGAAGCATTTTCGCCCAAGCTGAAACGGAGACCTTCGATCGCTTCGCCCACTCGGTCCAAAAACGGATTCAGTACATGATTCCGAACTATTTTTACTTTATTATTTTACTTTTTTTTTATATACCTTGATTTGAGACTTTGTCGCTTTCATTCGTTGGTGAATTAGTGTGACAATTTAAACATGACATGAAAGCGACGCGGTACCACAGAATAAGTAATAGTACAAGTACAGAAGTTTCTCTGCTAACAAATTCCCCCTTTAGGTATGCCAAACGTGCCTAAACGTGGCCATCTCTTTCTATCGCACGCAACGCGCTCTTTCGAGGCCCCGCCCTCAGCGCTAGGGTTACCACCAGCGAGAACCTATTTTAATATATGTACTTTATTATTATAAGTAGTGTTGTTTACAATACAATTACGAATAGTACTTTTAAGGTTCCGTAGCCAAAATGGTGAAAACGGAACCCGTCCGTCCGTCCGTCTTTTCGTCTGTATGTGACAGCCGATGTACTCGGAGACTATAAGCACTACAAATACAATTAAAATATTTAGCAGGAAGGTGTGTTCTGCTCGTATGAACCGCTACGTAAAAGTGATGTGAAATGACGAAAAAATATTAAAGTAGGGGGAGGGGGCACTCCATACATGTAACCAGGGGATAATAGTACATTACTTACCAAGGGCGATAAAACAAAGAATGTCTCAGATCGCAGGTATTTTACGCCCGAGCCGAAGGCAAGGGCGATAAATATGCGATCTGAGGCTTTCTTTATTATCGCCCGTGGTAAGTACAGAATTTTATGTCACCCCCTGGCCAGGAAGTGGGTTTTTTCGCGCGCGGAGCGTGCGATAATGGCCACTTTATGGCCAGGTGTGATATAAAAAGTTTTATATAATTTTTAAAAAGGCATCACTTTAAAAATAAAAGAGGTTTCTTAGAACCAACGTTTTCATTTTCGTTTTCTTTTATGTCAACCGTTGGTGAATACCAAACTCAATGACCGTTCTTACGTCTACGTTCTTATTATTATTGTTGCAACCTGCTGCAATACAATAATGCTGTGGTTTCAACATTATTATTTAACACGAAACTACACGAAATAATTCTTTTATTTTTTATGATCGTACAAGCGCGTGCGCGTGCGATCCGTAACGCTGCTCCGCAGCCATTGAATAGTCACACAATGTGTGAGCCGGCGGCCGCATGTACTTTGCGCGGCGCGATGACGTCACGGTAGTAAGCCCCTCCTGGCGGTACAAAGGTGTTAGCCCCTTGCGAGGCCGACCATACGTGTGAGCGGAAACTCACTGGGAGATGAGTTAATTTTCACATTAACACAGGTTTAAGTTATAACATGTCTCACGAAAGTTTAAATTCAAGAATTTTCACATTGGTTTTACTCAATTATTATAACTTCATAAGATTACAGCCAAGTCGAATCGCAAGCCATACAAATCTCAAATCTTTAGGATTCCCATGCCAGCTTCCCAGTATTGTGACATATAAAACAATACTCGAGTTTATTGCATGCCGCCAAAACTCATATCGAGTGCGTGCGAAATGATATTGATATTATACACACCTTCCTGTAACGTACATACTTTGCATCCATACAAATAATCAATATTAAACACATAAATAATGAGAGGAGGCCGGTGTCCAGCAGTGGGACGTATAAAGTCTGATGATGATGATGATACACATAAACATTTTCGATGCCAACGTCGGATACCTACATTCGTCACGGCGTGAAGTGCGATGTCAACCTACATGCAGTTCTATGGGGTTCAACTTTGCGTTTAACGATCGTATGTCAGTGAGTGACAGCTTTTGTATTTGACAGAGCTTTGAAAAGGTTAAGAAAATAGTAAACAGTACAATACAACAAATACAATACAAATATTCTTTATTGTTCACCAAATATTATATATTAAAATCGAATCATATATCAAATATTATTATTTGTTATTATAGTATTTATTTACTTAACTTCTTATTCCTAAATTTGAAATTATTTTTGTAACCGGAATTTCATAGAAATTATTTCAACATGTTACTTAAAGCTGTATTTTACATGGTTGAATTTAGCACTAAATATACTGTTTTTTTAACTATAAAGTACTGTAGGTACGTTCCTATAAATTCTTCTTCACTATTTAAACACTTTTGTTTTAATCCGAATATTTCGTGTGCTACATCCATGTGTAATTTTATATGAGAGGTGTTCCTGAATCCTGATACTTGGCCTGTAATTTGTAACACCGGGGTAGGATCAAATGTACCTACTGTCATCACAGTGAAACTCAATACTTGTGACTTTTATTCGGCCATTTTCACCTTACGTCAACAATATGAATTTTGCCAATTTATCGCCTATTTTAACATTTATGTCTTGTACATACTGCACATGCACAAGCAATAATGGTATCCCATGGGCGGTGATCCTTTAAGGTGGGACGCTTTCCATACAAAACGTATTTTGACATTCGCAGGCTAACGGCGTGATATTTTAAGAAACTTATGTAACAGGCTTTCATAAATTGGCTTTCCATTTGCGCGAAATGACAACTTTCCTAGAATAAACTTGTATAAACTAGAATAATTTGAGAAATTAGTTTGTCACGTGAGCATCGCGTGACATCGATTTTTTCAATTTAATCTAGATTATACAAGTTTATTCTAGGAAAGGGTGCATTTCGCGCAAATGGAAAGCCAATTTATGAAAGCCTGTTACATAAGTTTCTTAAAATATCACGCCATTAGCCGGTAAATGTCAAAATACGCTTTGTATGGAAAGCGTCCCACCTTATAATTTAAAATTTTGTTACTGAAGCAAATAGAAATCATCCATTAATATACTGAAATCAGTACATTAGGTAAAGGGACGGGTTGACAGAAAGAAATACAATTACCCTAATGTTTTGATACACTAAATCTCAGCATGATTTAAGGGTTAAGTATAAGGATTCGCAAATAATAATCGATATGTCGTAATCAATAAAAACATCCATAGATATCTTATTGATGTTGTCCCTTTTAAATGTGATTTGTTTAGATAAATTCTACTGCTATAGTGAACAGAGTATAGTATAAATAATTTAGGCAGGTTGGGTTTTTCATAATGAATTATGTCAAATGGGTTGACGAGAACCTGGGTGACAATAATCCACCAATCAAATTGTTTATTTTGACACCCATTCGCCAGTATTGCCAGTATCTGGTGACAAAATGCATTCTAAACGCCCTCATCGAATTTCCAGCTTTACGATTTATGTCCTGTATGTTGGTAGGCAGGCGTCGTCTCATCCTATTGCCATTTGCGTCTATTTGTAGTAAGACAATGTCCGATGTCTGGCGGCGCTCCAAACGCCTACGTTAGAAGTTTTATCCAAAAATCGAAGCAACCAACTGATCACCAAGACTATTAGGAATACAGGACCCTTCTTTCTGCCTTGAGGGATTCCCAGTACCATACTAGGAATAAAATTAGTACGCATTAGACGCCCCTGTGAAACTCCCTCACTGTAATAAGGTTCTGTAAAAAGCTTATGATTATGACGAACAACTTTTAAACATTAGCTTCTCTAATGCTAATTTTGAGCGACGGTGGTCACGTTAATATCAGAAGCCAAATAATTGCAACAAATCTTTACTTTTATTAATATTGGGATTATTTATTAGGGTGGGTTACGAATAACGATATATTGGACCATTCGGTTGCTGCAATTTTAGTGATGTTCACGTACAATCAGGTACAATAAGCCGAGAAATTCTACTTCCTACTCGTTTATTTGTATTCTAGGGTTCAAAAACTCTTTTATTTGTTTCCTTGGCTGACTGTACAGTTGAGGGCATACATATTTAAGTATACTGTATACAGCATTATTTGACCTTATTTCTATGGAATAATGTGAAAAAAAAATGTATATATCGGTGCCCTTGATTGTACATTGGTACTTTCAGGTTTTGCTTTTATTTCTACACGTTGTATATTTGACGACTAGGCTATGGGAAGTCCGATCGTCCACCTCTGCCATTGTTCCCGTGTTTTCTCTTCCCGGCCATCGCACCCGCCCGTTCACATCCATACGTACAGTCAGCAAAGAAAGTCCTCTACCACTTTTGCACTTTAACGTACACATAATAGAGTTGAAAAGTGGTAGACCACTTTTTGGTCGACTGTACATACAAACTCACGGAAACAGCCGATACTATATAAAGAATTATGGTAAAGAAATAGATCGAATGACGTGTTCCTATTTAGTCAGGTCATCATCATAATTAATCGTGGAAATTGTCATATCTTGATTCCAAACAGGTGCCTAGAAAATTGTAGGTAAATTATTGTAAAACGTACATTCTCAGAAGAATGCTCAACTGATCTAATATTATACCTACGTGTTTCCCTCGATTGGCAACCATAATTTGTTGTTTATCCATAGATCCTGACATAAATAGTAGAAGGTATAATAACCGTACACTGCGCGTAGCTCGACACGCACTTGGTCAGTTTTTATTATAAAACTTATACTCACGGATATTTTCTTAAATATTTTATTGTTGAAATGATGGAATAAATGTAGAAAAAAGTGATATTAAAGTAGTAAAGAGTATACAATCTATTCATGAGACTCATGACATGAGTATCGGATTAGATAGTAGTACAAAATTACATGTTGTTATAAAAATCGGTATTTCATGTCGTGTGTGAACGATTCTTAATTATGTGAATAATAATGATACTTATGATACGTGAAAGACTGAGGTATACTATTTAGCTGCTTATGGATAGCAAACAACTAAACAAAATCGCGGTAAATTCTATTTGACTTCAGAAATCAGGACAAAATTTGAATATTTCTTAGAACAGTTAGAACACACAATAACAAATGCTAACATGTTTTTGGGCAACAACAACACATATAAATATTCATAAACATAAATAATTATATAATTAGTTGAAATAACCAGCGAGTGTTATAAACACTCGCTGGTTATTCCGACTAATTTATTAGAAACTAACTGAGACAAACATAATTACTTAACAACAAGAGAGCGTTCCAGCCAGTACACTTTTATGTTAAGGCGGTCCTACACGAATTTCTGAAAATTGGCGTAGGTACTTTAAAATCACTAGTACTGTGTGCTGTATTAGTTAAATACAACGAAATAACTTATGTAGATTAGCCTGATCCTTAAACAAGGTCATCGCCGTGTTGAAATTTGAAATAAATGCATTTAAAATTAATAAACAATACATAAAGTTAATGACATCTAAGTCTCTATTTTTTCAATTACATTGTAAATTTTACGCATGAAACAATAATTCTTACATGAAAATGTTTGTATTCATATTCCGCAGGGCATCCCCTTCTTAATATTCATTATAAAAATATACTTTTCGAGAAAAGGACGTAAAACTAGTTTTTTGCCGTAAAAGTGGCAAATTTTGATGGCATTTATCTTGGTATCAGTTACTAGTTGAGGTAAAGTGAGATGGTATATTGTTTAAGACGGCCTTTGTTAATACGATGAGACAAAAACACCGCGGAAAAATGAAGAATTACAGTTTCATCAAAATTTCGCACAGGACTCCTTAAATTTTTTATGTAATGATAAACATGAAAAGTTTCATATACTTCATTAAGTATTATAAGGTCATTGCCAAAAAGTGCAGCGGTTGAAACTTAGCCACGTGGTACAGTCATCATCACAAGTAGCTGCGCATATGAAGACGTCAAAGTGTACTTAATAAGTACAAGTGTACTTATTAATGAACACTTTGAAAACACTTCGTAATAGTGCCCGACCGAAGTTTCGGTTTCGGCATAAAAATTATGTTTCGGCCGAAGGTTCGGTTTCGGTCAAAAAACTGCCGAACCTTTCGGCAATGCCGAAACTGGTATTATTGACAGAGCGACGAAGCGAGCGAAGCGTCACCGTTTCAACTTAGGTAAAATTATCCCTTGTTTCATATCTTGTTACTCAAATTGTTTTATTATATTACGCCAGTCAGTAAAATGTGGTGCTGATGCAAAAAATAGTGTAGAAGATTTTATTTTTTTAAATTTTGTATTTGGATGCTACTTAAATTTCAAAAATGGTAACTTAAATTTTAAAAAATATCTCGGGACAACTTTTAGCAGCAACGAGACCTCGAAATTTTCGGACTTTCTTCGGTTTCTTGCTCATGTATTCTATACGATACATTTTAAAATTACCTACGCGCAAATTAAGGAACATGAAATTGTGCGTCTAATGAGTACAATAACATAATAATTCGGTGAAGTGATAGGTATAGTAGGAAACCGTCAACAAAAACAACTTTTTTCCGAACTTGGACAAACCTAAAATATAGTGATTTTGAGGCGTTTGAATTTAGAATTTATTCTAGTTTATAAAACCTCAATCGTAAGAATTTACAGATAAGAGAGTTATATCAGCATAAGTATCGTCTAACTACTACCTTTGCCCGCGATTTCGTCCACTTCCACCCCCTATTTCATCCGTCCGAGGGATGATTTTCGAGTAAACTTGTGGTATGCCAGTGTATACAGGATACTTTTTTATCCCTAAAAACATCCCTCTAGGGCATTCCCATTAAATAGGGAGTGGAAATTTACGCGTACGTAGTCGCGGGCAAAGCTTATAGAAGACGATAATGATTATTGATTGAGGCTTTATAAACTAAGATAGATAAATACAGAATTTAAAAATTCACTTTATTGTAGTTTTGTCCAAGTTGCGGAATACTTCGTTACCTATTGAAGGTTTTGTACTATATCGCTTGGCCGAATTATTAAGTTATATCATTAATTAGACGCAGAATTTCATGTTCTTTAACTTGCTAGTAGACAACTTTAAGCTAGAATGCATCGTAAAGAAAATATGAGCGAGACACCGAAAAATGGTCATAAATTTCAAGGATTCTTGGCTGCCAAAAGTGGTCCCGAAATATCTCGTGCTACCATTTTTGATATTTACTTAATAGCATCCATATACAGTATACACACATTATTATTGGGGAACGGGACTTAAAAAGGTAAATTAGTTATAATTGTACGCGATTAAGTCCCGTTCCCCAATAATAATGTGTGAAAATCGTGTAAGTTTAAATCAATATACAGTATACACAGTTTAAAAAAATAAAATCTTCCACACCACCTTTTGGCGTTGAACCTCTACTGACTTGCGTATATACCACTTATACGAATAATAGGCTTTTCATTTTTCATATGTTTATCAATGTCTAAAAAGAACGGCCCACTGGCGTTTTAGTCAATGATTTTAACACCTCTGTAAAAGTTTCGGTTTCGGCCGAAACTAGAGCCAAAACCGAACCTTCGGTTTCGGCATAAAAACATGTTTCGGTCGGACACTACTTCGTATATCCCTACGTATAAACCACGATTATACGTGTTAATGAAAAATGTTATATATAAAAGTTGTATGTTTTTAAGTCTTAAGTTTAATACCATACTCTTAAAATATAGAAACCTTGGTATCAAAGATATGTACTTTCCCTGTACGTCATCCTACTCGTGTGACGAGCGAATAATCAAGATCACGATTAAGTATATTATTAGAGTTTCTAAACTAAACTTAACTCGATTTATGAGTTTCGGATATTATGATTTGCTTGGTTAAATAAACAAATATTACGGGGAAGGCCAAAATTACCCTCCAGACCCCCGACCTGTTGATATTTCTTAATTATAAAAAATCGTAGATCGCGCACTATGTATAGAGAAATTTTACCGTAAACCACAACCGTACAAGCGCATCCCTTTAAAATCGCTCCCTGCATTCAATCATTTTATTTTACTCATTGTCCATGACGTCCCAATAAGGTTACAGTCAATACTAACAGTCGATAACAGATAGCTAGCTCTTCTCAGCTGGGCTAGGTTTAGTGAACCAGCGACATAACTCCCAAGTAGCTCGGTTCCACTCACACCACAGAATCGGTTTAATTATTTATAAGCACTTTACTGTAGTTACATATACATTTATACGGCACTTTCAAACTTATGACATGATGACAGAGGTATTGGTGCCATCTATTGGACAGTAACGTGTCGAGCACTGGGACCTTACATACATATATTTGTCAGCACGAAATATCTCAATTAATACAAAGTATGACTCTAACCTTAGTTTGAATGTAGAGAACGGCTGTAAGCGATTCGCGTATAGATATTTATGAGACTTACAACTATTGGACGAAGTTCGCATGATTCGGGCTTGTTTTATCATTCAATGGTTAACACTGACAATTTCTATATGATATGACATCATATCTATATACATATGTCATATGGAAATAATCAGTGTTATATAAGTATATAACTCTCATTATTTTTATCAAAAACAAAAGTTACGTATTAGGGATCGTAAGTGCTGCTAAAAATTTAGGTCATGTTTTTATTGTTCCGTTTATCAAGATATGAATCTAAGTAAATAGACATATGAATAACCTAATTCTAATAAAAATAGCAGCGAATACTAGCACTACACTACACATTCCCATTTTTGCATTAAACTTGAAATTACATTGCATTGCACTTAACAACAGATATCCAAAACTAATCAGCTCTTAGAAGTTTAAACACCCGATGCCAAATCAAACGCAGGATGAAAGAGCCATAGAATCCACCATACACTACACACAACAATAGTAGCTTTTGAATCAAAGGTTTTCCCTTTTTAGACTACTTAACTGTAAAGACTTCAATTAACTATACATTTAATTGAAGTCTTTACAGTTTTATAGATAGGTAAAATATAAGATACCTATATATAAGAAAGTCATAACATAAGAAAGGTATTCTCGTGCACTTTACTAACTTAAACAACCAATGAAATGGCGAAACGAATAGCGTTAGCGAATTTCACAAACGATGATTACTTTTATTTGATATTAAGTACAATATCTAATGCACTTGTGTGATTGACAGTACAAAATATAATCTTCACTTCAGAAGTTCAGACTATTCATAGTATAGCAACCATCACATAAAAAATTATACATAACGTTGACTTAAACTACACTAAGGCCACATTGGTGGTAATAGGTGGAATATTTCAACAACGACGTCATACCATTTCCGGGATAAACCTTGCATTAAACTAAAATATCACCCCTTTGGGCTCATTCTCGCAAAACTAGCAAACCAAATTCCAGGATCCGACACCATAATTATGGGTCATAAACACTTGCAAAAACAAAAGTCGTCCCTCCTGTGGTCAATAGTTAACGGCTTATGAGCATGTGAGTTATGAATTTATTACAAGGATTTATAGAACCGGAGACGCCGTTTATGCGGGTTACTAGACCAATCCAAAATTAAGCTTTGTAGCCCTTAACTTTTGATATGTCCACAGGAAAGACGCGAACCTAAATCTGTTTATGACCCTTATACTAGTTAACAGTCCGCATACAAAATGTATCAATGTCCTCGTAAGTCCAAGCAAATTACTTCAATTACATCTGAGCGCGTCGGTGTTTCCGACCTGGACGTTCCTTAATGACCATGTGGTGCACGGACTTATGATAGTTCGTCGTAACACTCGTAACCCATATAATATGGGACACTTGACTATGAAGTTGTCAACAACCGATGCCCTCGAATCACTGTTCCACAATATTTATTAGTACCACGTGTTCACCTCTCACCAGCATCTGGGGGATGTGTCGGACACACTCCCACACTTTGTTACCGAGCGGCGTCAGCACTTCGTCGGGGAGGGGGGATATCAGGTCGGCTGTCCCCTTTGGGACTGGGCGGCCTGGGACAAAAAACAATTTTATTAACGTCATACGGAATTTTATTAAAATGACCCTATAGGCCCGGCCATGATTTCGAGCGGCGGTGGAACCCGCAGCGGCGCTATCTCTCGCTCCGAAATAATTATTAAAATAAGAAATATATACAGTTAAACTCATGTAGGAATTGTCATGTTTCGAACTCTTAGTGCTCTCGGGAGATGCGCAAAGGCCACTCAAAACCCAGAACAAGTTTAACCGTATAATGTTTACTTTTTAACAGACTTCAGAATACGGATGAGCTTCTCAATTCATCGGAATCTTTTTTTATTTTTATAAATGTTCTCTGGAGCGCTCGTAGCCCAGCGGCGCTTGCGTACCGCTTGCGGTATCTAAGGTTAAGCAACGTGGGCAGCGGTCAGGACTTGGATGGGTGACCGCTTTGAGTGGTTACTAACTGAGCGCTCCCGTGCTTTGGAAGGCACGTTAAGCCGTTGATCCTGGTTGCTGTCTATGGCAGCAGTCGTTAAGCCAAGTTGGAGGCCTTCGGGCGGTTTGAGAACTTCTAACAGTCAAGTTGCCCACTCACTTGACAAAGCCTAATCCCAATAAGGTCTAGTTTCCCCTCGGGGTTGGAAGGTCAGATGGCAGTCGCTTCCGTAAAAACTAGTGCCTACGCCAAATCTTGGGATTAGGTAGCGGACCCCAGGCATCCTTCAGGATGCAACTGTACTGGGATAACGCTAGGAGGATGATGATGATAAATGTTCTCTGATTACTCGGAGACTACCTACATTTAAGCAGATTCCGAACACCTCCAACATGGTTCCATATATGTACGTAAATTTTCACTAACATGACCTGAAACATAATTACACTTACTCCAAGACTTGACTTTTTCCAAGTGAGCGTCAAGCGTTATTGGTTCCATATAATTTTGTTGAATAGTTGACGAGTCCACGAGGAATCGAAGGAACTCAAATATAGGCACACAAAATTAAATAGTAATTTGTTCATAAAATAGTGTGTGGCGACTTACCGCCTGCAGGGGGCACCTTCAGCTTCCCAACAGCCTTCCGCCGGTAGACCTCCAGTACGTTGGTAAGCACCATATTCCAGTGTTTGTCGAACGCGGTTACATTCGCGTGGAGCTCACCCCTCACCCCCGCTGGACCTCGCGTTAATACCTTGAACAAAATAAATATATGGACACACGTTTATATCACACGCTGTGGCTGCGACGCGACGCTAGTAGAGAAAGGTACCCTCCTCTTTCTAATTCGCACAGTTCGAGCGAGACAAGAATGACTGAGTCGCGCGAGATACCTACGACTTGACAGCAAGTTGTGCTAGCCCAGCTGGCCGCTTTCGCGTGCTCCTATAGTGGCGTCCATAATAAAGAATTAAAGACTTGCCTTCGCCTCGGGCGTCAAATACCTGCTATTTGAAAAATTCATCGTTTTACCGCCGGTAATGGAATGGTACTATTATGCTATGACATTAGCATCATCTTCTCAGCGTGTTTCCCGGTTGCAGCGTTTGACCGCTCAGGCACTTGACCCTAAGATTTGGCGTAGTAATTTTCGATTAAATTATAAAGTTTGGAAAAAGTCCACTGGCACAAAATTTACAAAATTATTAGTTAATGTTAATAAAACGTTATTTTCGCTTGTTACAGATATCGGAGTATCATCGTGTGCTATATTTGTGCATACCTATATGTGGATTTTAATTGTTCAGTGAGACATTTTAACTAACTAATTGGTAAGTACCTAAACCTATACTATGTACATATACTACATATAAATCTATACGCCTATTCACGAATCTAATATTGATTTTCTACGCTCCCAGTTCTACTGTTCCTTATATTTTGTCAATGCATAAATTAATATGATATATGAACCCATATAGGATCGTCGCGCTGGATAAGCGACCGGCGTCAGTTTACGACCACCACCACCTAAAGGCCTAGCTTTTTTTAATTAAATATATGCACACATTTATACATACCATAAAAAACAGTTGCAATATAATGTATTTTAGTTTGGTACTTGTAGTTATAGTTATTCACAATAAATCGGGAATAAATCCTGTTCACAATACAATTTAAATATTCTCTATTGTTCACCGATAAAATACAAAATTAAAACAAGATAAACCGCCTCCCCAGCCGGAGGCATAGTGTGCCGGTTTGCGACCACGTCATCCAAGTGGACGCAAACCGGCACACTAAACTAGCTGGTCCTAAGTGTCATAATGACCCTAAAGTCCGCCTAAGTCCAGCCTAACATACCTATCACAACGAGAGCGCGTAAAAGTTATGATATCATGCATCAAACGCATTTTTCCAAGGCGAAATAGGTGGAATGGAATAACCCACCAAGTTCGCACCACCCTCGATACCAAACCACATAAGGATTGTACAAATTGCCGAAAAAATTTAAGGAAACTTCAAAAGGTGAAAAGGTTTAAGATAATGCCCGGATAATACAGATTTAGGTCCGGGTAAGGTTAAGGAGTTAAGGGGTTAAGGAGTAGAAAGGTTAATTTTTATTTGGACTCATACTCCGCATGAATAAATATTTATTTGTGTGTTAAACACGGATATTTGTTCTTGGGTCTTAGATGGTTTCTATGCATTTAAGTATCTATTTATCTATATAAGTATGTATATCGTCGCTTAGTACCCATAGTACAAGCTTTGCTTAGTTTTGGACTAGGTTGATTTGTGTAAGATTGTCCACAATTTTTATTTTTATTTTAATATCGGAGTCCTTACGGGACAAATTTTACGATAAATAAATTAGAAGGTCTCTTCTAACTAGTAAATAAACTTAAAACCCGACATAAATAACCGTTTTCTTTGTGTGCAAAGTAACTTCTTCAGTTGTCATGCGACAGCGCGCGTAGGTACAGACTGCGCACGCGACCTTGCGCAGGATCAACTTTCCATCCGGAATCGTACTTTTTGCACGTCATTTTCGGCCGCCATTGCACGCAATGATATGTCAGAGTCTTAAAGGTGCGTTCAAACGGCGCGCAAACACGCGAGCCGAGCCGTGCTCGGCTCGTGATTCAGGCAAAGTTCGTACGATCCATAGCTTGTCGGCTTTTCGACACGGATCAAAGGCGCGCGCGCCATCTTCTGCTTACACACATATTCAGACTAACAGATTCGACATTCAATAATAATACCACTACAGCGATATGGTTGTATGAGAGCGACAGAGTTCATAGTTTATTTACGGTAACCCGCATTGTCAAAATATGAAAATATCTACAGGTTGCACGTCGCTGATATTCCCAATTAATTAATTAAATAAATATAATTAAAATAATAATATAATAAATGAATTAAAATTATATAAACTTATTATATTAATTATTAACTTGAAACAAAATGCACAGCGTTATCGTGCGCCGCAATTGGATTCCGTGTAATTCGAGGTATTATATATATATATATGTAAAGTCTTTGTTCTGACACCCGTAAAACCAGGGACCTTGGAGGCACGCATGACACTCGTGCGGTGCGAGTCATACAAGCAATCAAAATCAGTGACAAGTTTTAACGCAACTAGAGCGATATTCGATTTGTCATATACGTCTTGTGACATGGCGGCCACGTAACGTCATTTTTTTTCGAAGACCGCGATCAAATTGTCGATAATTTCATAATGGTAACAAAGACCTAAAATGAAAAAATGTGCTCAGCCCAAGAAGGGAATCGGATCCGTCCCTTTGGTTTTGCCGGACCAGCGCCTACCTAAGCTATCCAGACCATAAAACTACGTAATCACCTTGCATTCGCAGCCACAACTAACTAGCAACCCTACTCTTTTTCTTCAAAGACTAACCTCAGCCTCGACGCGGGGGCTTGGGATGCTAATGACTTTCGTGGATAAAGTTGGGACTTGCTTTTGCAATTGACAATATTTCATAATTTCCAAAAGTCTTAATTCGAAAACCATTTCGGTAAACACGTGTGAAGTACACAAAAAACATTTTTCTAGATTTTTTTCTCCGTTAATTTTGGAAAAAATCGCAAATTAATGTAAACCAAAAGTTGACGTCATCTTCCTCGCTGTATTCAGGGAGACCTTAGTACAGAGTACAGACAATCGCTGCTCTGGAGTGGCTCTGGATTCTTGTTGGGAAGATGACGTCATATTTTACTTACGCCCTTTTGGAATGACCTACTTTTCAACGTGTTTTTTTTGTATGAAATAATGAGTTAAATTGAAAAAGAAAAAATACGGGTGGCTTAAATTTTTACCTATTTTCTAACTAGTTCATAAAATAAAGTAGTTAAAAATATGAAATGTTGTCAATTATTAATCCCAATTCTTGGCCATACTTGCTTGGAAACTATGCTCAACCGATCAATAAAAATAGTCTATTGCGTAATACCTACACTATACGGATCACTGCCCTTGGCTTTGGTAAACCGCTGCCAAAACTGCCGGCCATGACAGTCTCATGATTTTATACATTCGAATCAGATTCGGAGCTCCATAGGAACTCGGCAGCTATACTGAGCTGATCGACCTTTGTGATCCATACACGTGTTAAATTTGGACTTTAATGCTTTGCAATAAAGATGAAAATGCCTAAATGTGTTTAACGCCGATGTAAATATGCTATAATAGCTATAAGTAAACCTTCTCGAAGTAATATGGTTTATCTCGTTGTAATACGGATCATCTTTGTTGCTGGTATTAATTCGTTCTATATTTGAAATAGCTTGCAATTTTAAGGTCACAATATCTGGGCGACCGAGCTTTGCTCGGCGTTTTCCCGGGCATGAGACCTAGCTAGATCGATTGCTCGTCCCCGAAAACAGCCACATACCAAATTTCATCAAAATCGTTAGAGCTGTTTCCGAGATCCCCGAAATCAATAAATTAATAAATATATATACTAGAATTGCTCGTTTAAAGATATAAGATAAAAGTAGGAGTACCTAAGGGCTCATTTTCACTTGTCGTTAAAGTCCGAGGAGGAAAACATCTGCGGGGTTAGTACAACAGCTGCGACGCGACGCGAGTAGAGAAAAACACCCTCTTTCAATTCGCACAGTTCGAGTGAGACGCGCCGCGCGTGATGCGACTTGGCAGCAAGTTGTGCTAGCCCACGCAACGACCAGACAAAGTGAGCTCTAAAGGATCAATGATTATCTTACACCCATGCGAGAAGCTTAAGCTTCCGGGATCCCAATTTCCTCCTCTAAAATTAAACTGTACCCTCCTGCGTACTTCTCCTTAGACGTCTGTAGGCGGTTTCTTTTTTGAGTTTCGCATAGACGTCTATAATTAATTATAATCAGGTAGGTTGTGAAATCCGTTTGAACTAATTAAAATCAAAGGTTTATTCAGTACCTAATCCTACACCAGCTCTCTGCCTAGTCTCTCTCAAAGAAGTGATTCGAACCTATTGGACCTTTGCGCCTCCAACCTCAACACTCCACCTCCGAGGAACCACTGATGTGTTGAGAGCAAAGGACTTCAACTTCAAATTTTATAAAGGGTCGGCAACGCGCACGTGACTCTGGCCGAGCGTTGCGAGCGTCTATAGGCTGCGGTGTCCGCTTACCATCAGGTGGACCGTACGCTTGTTTGCCACCGTCTTTGTATAAAAAAAACCTGGTCTCAAAGCATTTGTCGCGAGGTCCACGCTTCCTGAATGCCCTAACAATCGTCCCTGCGAAATTACCCTCGGCTTCCTAGTACGCGTTCTCACGTTGGAATGCCGTGGCATTAATCAGCTCTTATGGGCACCAAGTCCTATCCCGCCCACATACTAAGCTCCCAGACCCACTTAACACCGAATAAACATTATCTAAACGTTATCTATAGTAAACAGACGATATAAACTTAACTACACTCACGAGCAAAAATAATGCATGCACTTTGTATTGAACTTCCATAGAAAGTGTACCCGTTATTTTTGCTCTTGACTCGGTGGCGGTCACAAGTCGCCCTGCCTAAAGCTCGGTCTTATAAGATTCGTTTTTTTTTAACCTGACTGTTCCGCTTAATAGGCCGCGCCCAATAAAGCGATAGGACTGCGCGGTTAGAAAGTGGCCTGGGGAAAATCCAGGGGAAATCTGTGACACGACCACGCGGGCGGTTTAAACACTGGAATAATTATAAAGATTGGTTGAACTTGATTATTATTATTATTATTAGGAACCTGTTGTGTCCCACTGCTGGGCAAAGGCCTCCCCCCTCCGTTTCCAGTCCTCACGATCGTGAGCAGCCTCCGGCCACTCCTTTAAAAAGGAGTCTAAGGGTCAGTTGCACCAACATACGAACACAGGCCGGTCATCGTCAAATATGGCGCCGGCAGCTGTCATCCCATACAAACTTGTCAAACTTTCCATACAATCAGATTTGACGAACACCGCTTACGATTACAGATGGTTTGGCGCAACCCAGCCTAACTCGTCCAGCCATCGCCGGCGTGGTCTGTCGCGTCTCCGTTGCGAGTTGTCCCCTTGTCTGGCTGCCAGTCGCTGGCTATCTTGGCCCACAGCTCGCTCGGCATGCGGCAGACATGACCAGCCCAGTCCCACTTTAACTTAGCCGCTTTCCGTGCCACGTCGGCTATTTGGGACTTGGAGCGCAGTGTGGTGTTCCTGATACGATCCCTTAATTTTACACCTAATATGCTGCGCTCAATGGCTCGCTGGCAAACCCCGAGTTCGGACTTCTGAGACCGTCAAAGACCAAGTCTGGCCACCGTGGGTGAGAATCAGCAGTATGCACATGTCCATGAGTCTCCGCTTGATTGATAGTGGCAGATCGCCCTTCATCAGATGTTTTATGGACCAATAGCTCCTCCAGGCGTTTTCAGTCCGTCTTTCGACTTCCTCTTGTCGCGCCTCGAAGGAAACTATTAGTTGGCTGGTTGTTGGTTGGTTGGTAAGGTACTCATGGACATATGCTAGTTGATTTTAATAGTTAAAATAAGGTAATTACAAAGAAAAAATCTGCTTTATCAATATATTAGTATTTTTGGTAAAATATACGTAATAATAAACATTAGCACCACACTGAGCGAAAAAAAATACTAATTATTAGTAAGTTTTAGTGAATCCTAGAACAAGGAGAATATATAGGTACTAACGGTTACAAACCAGTTTTTGAAAATAGTAGTTATTTACTAATATACCAAAAAATTTGCCCTTGTAAGAACTAAACTGTTTTGTAACCGTTAGTATATAATCTCCTTGTCATAGGATTCACTAAAACTTACTAATAATTAGTATTATTTTCGCTCAGTGCAAATTTCAAGTTCATAGGTCAATATGGCAAGGTACCTAACAAATTGTTCGGTACAAAATATTGTATAAATACCGATCCCTAAAAACTGACTTATCCAATACTTTTTAAAACAAAAATAGAGTATTTACCTTTTCAACACGCTTGAAACAACGATACTCCACTCGATGGGGTAGGTCAAAATATATTTTTCGCGCACCCCTTTGGCTTTATGGGAGCCCCCCTTAAAAACATAAAAAAATGTAATTTTTTATGCCAACGAGGTGCTAATACTATGAAAATTTGAGGATTGTAGGTCCAACCGTTTGGCTGTAAAACCTGTGTGGCAGACAACGGACGGACGGACACGTGACTGACAACAATAGGGTACCATTTCGACCCTTCGGGTAGCTACGGAATTCTAATACGGCGTTACCAAAATTTGATGTGACATTTGGTCTAATGGATCTCTCTAAAACCTGGCCTAAGTCGATTGGGCAATGACGGATGGACGAAATGTTTCATTGACTTTGACACAGTTCCAAGGCGACCCTGACCTGGTTATCGTTGTTAGGGTGACATTATCAATGATGCTGTGACAGTGACATTGACGGGTCTATCCTGTACCGGGACCGATCAGGACGTCCTCTTCCTAGTGAGAAAAACTAGGTTTATTTTTAGACTTTATATAACAAACACTTTTCAACATCGTAAATACTCGTGCATATTAACAATGTATACTTTTCAGGTTCGATAATAATTCAAATATCTTTAATTGATGAATATACTTAACTATGAATTTATTTGCATTCGAAAACTATGCAGTGATAGTTATTTCTTCTCGTCCCGCTACTACTCGTAGCTTCTTACGATTTTCGAATAAGTAGAAAGATAATTGATTAAAACTTTCCCAGTCTGAAAACTTCATCAAAGAAATCCGGATGGTTTTCAAATAACTTGTCGTTTGCATACAATCCAATTCCTACGTCACGTGACGTCACCAGTTAAAAAGCAACCTGATACAAGCACTGTAACAAGTATCAAGCTTCACTCCCGTTCAATCTATACTGAACTCTTAAACCTTTATAAATAAGGTCGATAAGCACAAGTGCGACACGCTTCCGTGTTAGCGTCATGTCACTTTCACTTACAGCCAACCTAACTATTATACAAAGTTGACTTACCATCCAGAATTAAACTGAATGAGTAAGCAAATAAAGCTTAAAATGGCACTAGCGGTGTTCATTGATTTTTTTTCCAGCGTCGTCAATTCGTCATTTGATTTGGACGTTACCTGAATGCAAATAGGGTGGTGTTTTGCTTGTTTTCGTTAAGCATGGCCTTAGCCAAGGCCGCACACGTACATTTGCTTTCTCTAGGGGTCGACGGTCACTCGTTTGTTTTATTTTAGTACAGGATTCGACCAAGGTCGTTTTTTAGCCTGTTATACGATTGTTTGTAAACATGACTAGACAACCTATGTTTACGGTTGTATGGTCTAGCAGGGTAAGCAGTGTGAGCAGGGTAAGCAGACCTTTCATGTAGGACTGTAGATATTTGATTAATCGTAGATTGGGTGATAGTGAACGCAATCATAGAAACATAGTTAATGAATATTTAATTTTAATCTAATTGAAACAAGATATTCGAAGGGTGCGTGATAAAACCCGATAAGTATATTTTAAAATAGATCTATACGTAGCCAATATCTAGTTTTCTTTCAAAAAGCAATCATCTCGACTTATCGGGTTTGATAACGCACCCCTATAACATCCAACCGTCAACCAATTTTATTTCTGGGCCACTTCGTACCTTGTCACAGTTACATAAATTTAAGATCTCTAGAGGGTTTCTTACAGATTTTCACTGTGATAAGGTACGAAGTGGCCCAGAAATAAAATTGGTTGACGTTTGGCTACTTTGGCTGTCACTATGTGATGCTGACATTGCTGACGTATTGTAGACAAAAAGGTATATTTTTCATAAATCCCAAGAAAGCAATTTTGAAATTATTTACATTTAGTATATTTTTTTTATTTTATATTATTACTGAGTGTGTTAATAATAATCTTTCACACGATCAAAGAAGGAAAATTGGCGGAAATGGATAGAGGAATTCTTGGGATTGGATATGAGGATATTAGATATCATTCGAGGTATATTTTATTAAAAAAATATTCTACGGTATCGTATCTGGAGGAACCCAAATTTGGTATAATTGGTATGTTTTGAAAATTATTTTGACTGAAATGTAATAATGTGATATATTTTTAGATCCGGCTCAAAAGCCCTTTAATTTGATACTGCACACGATGGGTTTCAGGACAATTATTGTTTTTTCCCCATACAAAAAAAGATGACGTCATTATCTCGGCTATCCCACTAGGGAGGTCTAGGGACTTTCGTGATCGTCATCCTGACCCTGGAAGGTGTCCGAACATATCCCAAAAGGTTTCAATTAGTAATTATCTATGTCCGGGTTTGGACGAAAATTGGTCTAATTGCACTGAGGTAAATATTAGCTGGTCGATTTGTACAACAAAAACCGGCCAAGTGCGTGTCGGGCCACGCGCAAGGTAGGGTTCCGTAGTCGTCCACCAGTTCGCAAACTTATATTTACAATGTTTTTGACAGAATTAACAACGTTATCTAAGGCATCAATGGAAATGGTACGAAAGTTTGCTTTTGCAAAGTACATTTCTGAAGTTCGACTATTACTCGTTAACTAGTAATGTCTACTTAGCTGTGATAGTTTTCCTTTTAAATTCTTTGTATATGCTACTACCATGATTTTTTCCACATGCCTAGTAGCCACCGTTTAACTGGCAGGGGGGGGGGGGGGGACACTTGACCATAACAAAAATTATCACTTCAAAGCTTAATATCACGCTAACTAATTCTTTAATCAAAAAACGCTTTTAGAAACCTTATAATATTTTTAAAAGAGCTATCCAACGATACAACACACGATGGGGTTTGACAGAAAAAAAAAATTCACCACCACTTCACATGTACGGGAGGTACCCTAAAAAAATTTTTTTTTTTGATTTTATTCTACCGTTTTGTCGGCGTCATTGATATGTATACTCATGCCAAATTACAGCTTTCTAGTACTAACGGTTACTGAGAAAAACGGGGGTCGGACGGACGGACGGACGGACGGACGGACGGACGGACATGGCGAAACTATAAGGGTTCCTTGTTTACTACGGAACCCTAAAAAGTTGCTTGACATGAACACTATAAAATTATTGCACTATTTGATTCAGTGATAAATCATTATTAGCGATTACACGTATGAAAGAATGAGTTTATTCGTGTGCATAGCAAGCGAAGTGAAAGTAGGCATATACATGGCACGCACTCGCGGCGACTCTAAGCACATGCGATGGGTGTCTAGTCTACACATGGCGGAGACGTCCACCGCGCGATCGCGACAACACAGACACATATTAGTCCCTATTCGTCCCGGTACCGCCGCATACCGGGTAGTCAGTCCGACCCAGGCCCTCCGAACCAGGACCATAGCCGAGTTTCTTTCTGGACTCTTCTCAGCTAGGCTAGGTTTGGCTGGAGCGCAAACTCTTAGAGTATTCCAGTGTTTAAACCGCCCGCGTGGTCGTGTCGGAGATTTCCCCTGGATTTTCCCCAAGCCACTCTCCAACCGCGCACTCCTGTCGCTTTATTGAGCCCGGTCTATTAAGCAACAATCAGGTTTTAAAAAAAGGATGCCCGCCGGGGTCCGTTAACTAGGTAATCCCAAGATTACTAGGCACTCATTTTTACGGAAGCCACTGCCATCTGACCTTACAACCCAAGGGGAAACTAGACGTTAGCGCTGTCAATAGCACTGTAGCATTGAAAATTGAAATTGAAACTCTTAAAGAAAGTTTAGTTATAAAAATAAACTTGTTCTATGTAATAGGTACCTACTTTTGCTTTCGTGTAGTGTAATATCACTGAGTTGCACATAATTAGTGTGCCAATAAAATTAATCCATTAAATCGAGGCGGAGAGGAGTCTAGCGGAGGAGTTTCTTTGATTGGTTAATTAATGCAGCACATCTTCGCGCTCCGCTTCGCCTCAGTAACTACTAGTAACTAGAAACACAGCGGGGGATGAAATAGCTTTACTAATATTGTAAAGCGCAAAATTTTGGGACCATGTTTGGCCATGTAGGCCACGTCCCACCGCCGGCAGCATTTCAGTGATTTGTTTTTAGGGTTCCAAACGAAATTGCTGTCACTCACGCGTCCGTCCGTCCGTCGTCCGTCAATCAGGTTTTACAGGGGCTACAGTCTTCAAATTTTCACAGTATAACAATTTTATTAAACCAAAGCCATACAAATTGTCAAAATGTATTATATGTTTAATTTATATTATTATTGTACAAACTAACATAAGAATGAAAATAAATGTGACAATAATGTGCGCTAGTGACGGATGCCTGACGGAATAGTGACGTAACGCTGACGTGACAAAGCACACCCACCGTGTTCCAGATTCCGTACTCTCGATTTCCATCGGTCACGGACGTGTGACGATGCTTATGCGTACGCGCAGGGGCGTTGTAAAGCCAATGAGACGAGATACTGCAGCCTTGTCTGATATGTCATTATTCATATCTCGCTCCTTTTCTCTCTCATGCCATTTTTTAGGGTCCACGCGGTTGTGAATCCTCAAAAGCCACAAGCGTTTTTAGGCAATAGTGTACGCTGATAGAAGGAAAAAATCATGATTTGGTTCATTTCCGTGTCAACCATCAAAGTTACTCCTTCTGTACTTTAAGTTCTATAACCTACCCATTATTAACTATATTAATTTTTTTTCGATTCAGTCGACTCAAAATAAATGGCCTTTTCAACTGTCAAAATAATTTATTTGTCTATTTGGTAAGCATCGTGCTTTTTCCACGTACCGTCCCAATATCGTACACGATCATTATATAAATGTTTGATCAGTATGCCCTCATATTTATTGATTTAGCCTTGGTTGAAGGGGCCAGCGTCAATAAATAATGATTAAATAATACCGGCAGACCAAGTCCAAGGGCCGAAGGTCAGTGCCGATTCGGGGCCCTTGCACCTTGTGACCTGCTGGATAATTAACTCTTCAAAGACCTGTTATCTTCTCCATCTACTGTCATTTTTGCGTAATCTACTACGCGATTACAATATCTATGCGTAGATAATCTACGCAATCCTGTGTCGTGGCTCGTTTTTAATATGGGATACCGCTATGAAGTGAAATTACGTCATATCTGAATGCATTTCGTCCACGCAACAGTGGAATGTTGGTCACGGGTCCAAGTACAAGGGCACTGTGAGGTCAGCGCTTCAAATGGTTGATTCGTCGCAGCCATTGGCGGCCCTGACCTAGACTTGCTTCCGCCATCCCGGTTATTGTTCGGCCCATTAAACAAAATCCATGTCCTAAAGCAGCTTTTGCTGATGAGGTTCTGGGTTGGAAGGTCGTAAAACTATACCTTATTTTTTTAGCAATAGAAATTAGGTAAACAAAGAAGCAGTGGTACTCGTAGTAAACACACATTAGATTAACCTTATTTGCACGACATTACAGTTAGTTACTATGACAAGTTACTTTTTCGAAACCCGAACCGGCTTCTTGCAATATCTGCCTCTTTGGGTTTTTTATTGTACAACTTTTAGATGAATGAACCGAAACGAAATTTTAAAAAATAATTAATGCCTTATCATTTAAAAATCTATTTAAATAAATTAAAATTAAGTCATATATACTTATTTTTAAATAAAAATATATAATGTAAGCATGAAATAACGCTTAATATTTATTGAGGTTAGTTGACATTTTTGCCGCAGAACGTGCCTGATAAAAAACCTCGTAAAATGACACGTGTCATTTTTTCTATTGCTAAAAAACAAGGTATAGTGCCTACGCCAAATATTATGTGCTAAAACGGACCTCGAGCTCCTTTAAATTGGACCCAGCTACGTCTCATCTCGACGGTAGTATTCATCTAATAAGGGCTCATTTGCAAAGGTTGGTAATCCATGCATTTGGGAAGCTCGAATCTTGACAAAGGTAGCACGATGTATTTCACGTGCGGGATGCGAGTTATCATTATCACCAGTGAAAATAATCCTTAGGTACCGGAGATGAGTTCATGAAACAGTGCCATACTTGCTTTCCCAGGGAAACAAGCTTTAGATTTGAAGGTCTATTGATGTACAAACAAAGTTCCAAAATATTGAAATCTCACAAACGGGTCACTCACGTCTGTATCGTCGAATCATCATCATCATCCTCCTAGCGTTATCCCAGTACAGTTGCATCCTGAAGGATGCCTGGGGTCCGCTACCTAATCCCAAGATTTGGCGTAGGCACTAGTTTTTACGAAAGCGACTGCCATCTGACCTTCCAACCCCGAGGAGAAACTAGACCTTATTGGGATTAGGCTTTGTCAAGTGAGTGGGCAACTTGACTGTTAGAAGTTCTCAAGCCGCCCGAAGGCCTCCAACTTGGCTTAACGACTGCTGCCATAGACAGCAACCGGGATCAACGGCTTAACGTGCCTTCCAAAGCACGGTAGCGCTCAGTTAGTAACCACTCAAAGCGGTCACCCATCCAAGTCCTGACCGCTGCCCACGTTGCTTAACCTTAGATACCGCAAGCGGTACGCAGGCGCAGCTGGGCCACGAGCGCTCCCGTCGAAACGTCTGTATCGTCGAATATAAAATTCAAAATTCAAAATATTTTATTTGCTAGAATACATTCAAGCGGATATTGATAACAATACAATTAGTACAGTGTATTCTGCCTACTACTAGGCATGCAAATATTGCTAATTACAATTTTAAAAATTATAGTTAGGTTAGTTCAATATTAGTTAATTAATTATAATGTCACATTTAATAAATATGAGGCTTATAGTCTAAATATTCTTTCACTGAGTAAAAAGCATTTTGAGTCAGATATAGCTCGACATGTTTCGACCATGTTGTTTTGTTTTGTTTAAGGACCACGTATTGGCCCGAAACATGCCGAGCGATATTGGACGATACAGACGTGAGTGACCCGTTTACGAGTATTACATTTCAATATGACTGAGAGTTTCTATTTAAATGAATGAATGAATGAAAATATTTATTTCAGACGCATTTCCATATTGGTTAGTAAAGAAGTTTTCTATTTAAAAGTTCCAAAATGCAAATACAAATATATGTATATGAAAGATGACTAAGTACGTAATGTATCGCCGTGTAACGTTTTAGGGTTTCGTACTCGAAGGGTCCTAACGGAACACTATTGCTGTCACTCACGCGTCCGTCCGTCCGTCCGTCCGTCGTCTGTCACACAGGTTTACAGCCAAACGGTTAGAGCTACAGTCTTAAAATGTTCACAGTATAAGCATCTTAGTGGCCCAAAGCCATATAAATGGTCAAAACTTATTTTTAAACGTTTTAATGAATGAATGAATGAAAATATTTATTTCAGACGCATGTCCATATTGGTTAGTAACATCGTTTAGCTTATACTGGTGTTAAAATATACATTACAAAATTTAAAATTTAAAAATTATCAAAAATTACAGTTAAAATTGAGTTAAAATGAAAAATTTAAATTGAAATTTAAATTTAAAATTGATAATCGAGAGTTAAAATTGAAAATTTAAAATGCTATGTCAACAACAATGGTGTAGCGGGGCTCCCATACAGCTAAACGGGGCGCGAAACCAAACCAACTTAATTTTGCGGTTGGTTCGGAACCCTAAATGTGCGAAGTATGACTCTCACTTGGCCGATTTTTATTTTAAAGGTATTGCCTTTAAATATTATGAACTTGTTAGTAATATAGTATAGTCTAGTCTATCGGCATTTAGGAAAACAGTCTTGACATACAGGTAAAGCTGGGTTCTTACTGTTCTTAGAGAGCACAAGAGCAGAGAATCGAAACGTAACGTCAAGTTGACAATAAATGCATCGCGACCAATTACATGTCGGTGACGAAACGTTATCTATCGATTGAATAACACTATCAGCGGCCTTGCTCGAATCTACTTCTAAGGGCCGAGACCTTGCCATCAGATTTATCGTATCGTCTTGTTTGTTTTTTTTTATCACTCGATAAAGGGTCTGCCCTTGCACGCCACGAGGCCGCTGCTGGTTCCGGGAGTTTTTCGTCCCTTTTTTGTCCGCCCGCAGTTCCGTCTTCCGTCACTATTGCACAATGCAGTTTTTTGACACCAGTCTCGGGTCAATGGTTTAATTATGCTTGTGACAGTATTTAGTACTATCGAAGACGAAGTGCCAGTTGCACCAACGTACGAACACAGACCGGTCATCGTCAAATATGGCGCCGGCAGCTGTCATCCCATGGAAACTTGTCAAACTTTCCATACAATCAGATTTAACGGACACCGCTTACGATTACAGACGGTTTGGTGCAACCCAGCCTAAGCAGCATAGACTATGGTAACTAAGCCTGTTCTGATGGACGAATTAAAAAATACCGGCCAAGTGCGAGTCAGACTCGCGCACGAAGGGTTCCATACCATTATCAATAAAAACGGCAAAAAAATCAAGTATGTTGTATGGGAGCCCCCTCGAATATTTCTTTATTGTTTTTTTTGTAATTGTTTTGTTGTTATAGCGGCAACAGAAATATGTACATCATCTGTGAAAGTTTCAACTGTCTAACTAACACGGGTCATGAGACACAACCGGTGACAGACGGACGGACAGCGGAGTCTTAGTAGTAGGGCCCCGTTTTATCCTTTGGGTATGGAACCCTAAAAACCAGCTAAGTGCGTGTCGAACTTCGCACATTTAGGGTACCAAACCAACCGCAAAACTAAGTTGGTTTTAATAGGAAAAAGAAGGAAATTTCCAAGAAAAAAAATCTGATTTATGAATATATTATCATTTCTTGGTAAAATATACGTTATGATAAACAGTATCAGCAAATTCATAGGTCATTGGGAAATAAAAAAAATCTTCGGATAAATATTGTGACACACGACGGACGGACGGACGCGTGAGTGACAGCAATAAGGGTTCCGTTTGGACCCTTCGGGTACGAAGCCCTAAATATCACGTGTGAAAATCAGTTTAGTTTTCAGTTAGTTTAACTTAGTAAACAATGATAGGTACTCGTACGTTTATTAACGTCCAAAATTTTTAAGTATGAAAACAATACACTAATCACTCGGAATGAAAGTGATACAGACAAAGATGTAGGTACCCGTAACAGTTTTTTATTGACAACCGGTTTTCGTTTATTTATTTATTTAAGTCAGACAACAAGGTCCTTATTTACATATACCTTACAAGATATCTATAAAAATAAAGAACCCATTAGGTACATAAGGAGTGCGCAGTTGGAGAATCGCCTGGTGAAAATCCAGGGGAAACTTCCAACACGACCACGCGGGCGGTTTAAGCGCTGGAACACTAAGAGTTTGAGCTCCAGTGAAATTGGTTGGAATCGAGCTACAGGGAGTGTACGCTGGTTCGCTAAACCTAGCCTGAGTTTGTTGCTGGACTCTTCTCAGCTAGGCTAGGCCTGACCTGTAGCTCTAGTATAAGTTTTTTCGAAACATTAACTAATTCGAACTCGTTTGCGTTTCGTCTCAAAATGTATGAAGACACTCTCACCGAGTTTCAAATACGCGCGTTCATCGGCTAGCAACAAATGTTATACTCGCTGTTTTAGTTTCCACTAAGTGACCACCAGAGGCGCTGTTCACGTTTTCATACCACTTTCATACATTTTGAGACAAAACGCAAACGCGTTCGAATTAGTAAATGTTTCGAAAAAACTTAACCTCCTGGGACCCCCGGTACCAAATTTTGTACATAATAAAGTTCACCGTTCAGTCCTCAACATCCAAGCAACTGTGTAATAATAAATGCCGGTAGTACATATTTTTGTACATAATATTTAGCTATGGCGCTTTTGAATTTGAATCTTCGCGGGTTTATTTTGACAGATCATAGAGTAAGAGTGTTCTTTCTTAGACCATTTAATTCCTTATACATCGTACATACATGTAAAAATAGTATAACATATAAATATTTTAAAATTTTAAAGTTATCAAAAAAAGTGTGTTCAGGACTGACAGCAAATAATAATTATGTACATAAATTTGTACAAAGGGCGTCTAGCACTTTGACATTTAAAAAAAGGCTGGGTCTTAGGAGGTTATACTAGAGCTACTGGATCGAACTGACTCTACCCGGTATGCGACGGTGCCGGGAACTGACACTGGTGTGCCAGTTGTTGGTTGTGAATAACAGTTAATGCGCGCGCGACGCCGCGCCGCGCACTGAAAATTGCATATCAGGAAACGCACTGCGACATTGAGGCGAGGCCAGGCCGGCTGCATGCGAGAGTGAGCCAGCGGACTCGTTTACTCTTATTTAACTCAAAAATCCGGCTGTATCCTAAAATAGGTCAGGGTTCGTTTTGACACCACCTAATCCCGTGTTGAAGTTCTTAAATTCTCTTTTTGTGTTCTCTAGGACTTCTAGCCCAACCTTTTTGAGTCACTCCTTTAGGCGACTTCCTGATTTGTCGATGCGGAGGCAGTACGATATGAGAAGTGTCAAATGTCAGTGTCAGCTGTCAGTTGACTCAGTACCATTTTTTACTGCGCCCCTGCATTTAAATGAGTGCTTCCTGTGGTAGCGGGACGATGCGAAGGCGGTACTGCTCCGCTTCTGCGCATGATATTACTACTGCGCAAAAGTAATACTGACAGTGTTCCGTCAAGTGAAAATCCTTGCGCCGTCAGTAAATTTACGTCAAAGAAGAAATGTCACATATCGATCCCACCCCGCCAAGTCATCAAGGAAGTCGCCTTACGCTATCGCTTGTATTCCATGGGAAAAATAAACCATTACACTACTTAGTACATTTTATAATTTAGTTAGAATACTTTCATCTCACGAGCGCGGGTGAGAAATGGTTGTGTGTTGAGCTATACATGCACATTGTCTGTGTGCGTCAGCTTAGGAGCTACGAGTTCACGTTTACTTTGTGTATCTACAACAATGGCCAACCCGCGTTCGTGAGATAAAAGTACCTACTATAAACTTAAAGCAACTGCATAACACCGACCAAACGAGCTAGTCAACTGTCAACATATCCCAAATGGCAACAAGGTTGATACACAAATAGCAAGTCCAAAAAAAAGAATGGTCCGCTCTCGCGCACGCGCACCGTCGATACAAACAAGGCAAAGCCGGCAAATGACGTCACGGCACCGAGGCCGACTGGATGACACTGCCGGCAAATCCCCGTGACATTCACTGGGTGGCTTTTTCTTTCGTACCATCATCTAAAGGCGATAATTATAGATCGTTCAATTTAAAAAGAAGCACCCTCACTACTAATTTCACCGGTACAATCAGCAGCAGCAAAGTTACGATTATAAAATCGTATTCCTTTCCATAGGTAGATAAAGATATGGTATATATATACAAGTAGTTATAGATGCGACACTGAGCGACCGGGGGTAAGAGAAAGAATATTCGTAAAATTTATATATAACATTTGTACTACGCAAATTGATCGCTTTGCATGTCCAATGTCTTGCTTATGGAAGTGTGCCTGTGCCTATAAACCGAGCATGAAAAAATGCTAGGTCAGTGATAGAGACAAAATATGGCACTCTTTTCTATTTCCACTTATAAGTATAACGCCAATACGGCTATCTTTTTTAAATCAAACCCTTGTTCCTTTCCCTATATTTTGACAGATGTCACGGCACTGCCGGGCACCCATATTTTTGCACTATACCGGCACAGTCCTACTTTAATAGATATGGTTTCCACTAGTCTGGTGGCGGAATAAACAAAACATCGGTTGTTCACTGTTCAGTACCTCTAGTATAATTTTTTTTTTTAAACAAAACAAACGAACGCTAGCGTGTTCGTTTATGTTTTGTTTCGATAAAAGTTATACTATAAAACATTTTATAATGAAGTTATTCGGTTCCAATAACATGGATCCCATACATATCATCATCATCATCATCATTTTCAGCCTGTAATCGCCCACTGCTGAGCATAGGCCTCTCTTCGAGTACGCCACTCGTCCCGGTCTTGAGCCAGTCTTATCTAAGAGTGTCCCGCGATCTTCCTAATATCATCAACCCATCTAGCTGGTGGACGGCCGACGCTCGTTTTGCCATGAATTGGCCACCAGTCTGACACTTTTTTGGTCCACCTGCCATCACTCTGCCTAGCAATGTGTCCTGCCCAACTCCACTTGAGTTTGGTAATGACATCTCCGACGTCACGCACTTTCGTGCGGCGTCGGATCTCGTCATTCCTCGCTCGGTCTTGCAATCTAATGCCGAGCATGGCACGCTCCATGGCTCTCTGTGCTACACGTATTTTGTGCACAGCCTCATTCGTAAGCGTCCATGTCTCCCATACATATGAACAGCATAAATGTCACCATTGTATCCTCAGCAGACTAGAAATCATATTTTTATTCCTCTATCCTATCGAGTACAGTGTGATAAGTTATGTTTTACGTGATAATTCGCGACAGACATATCCCAAAATGTCTTCCGATTTTGGTCCCGATCCCTATCACCTATTCCACATATGCCTACGGCGATATCTCTCCCAGTCCCAGTGGAGACATATAACCAATATCGGTAGACATTTTCGGATATGTCCGTCTGTCTTTTAGAGCCCAATTCGTCACGTAAAACAAAACTGTCAATTCTACCCTACCAGGGCTTCTAACGGTCACTGAGCCTTAATTCCTAGTTTCCTAGTCATGTCAAATATCACCATCCACCGAATTGGCATGTAGATCCACACATCCTGCTGCAATCTATTGAGAATAAATACATAGTCACTAGCCACTATTGGATAATGGCCAGCATTTGACACCCTTTCTTACAATACGTTATTATATTATTAGAGCATCTAGGTATTATAGTCTGCCGGTTAAGTCAGTGGTTTTATAAAGATCTGTTATGTTATCCGTAAGCCAAGTCAAAAAAATGGTCTAACGGATCTCAGGACTTAGTAAACCAGCCTACTTTTCTGACGATCCCGCGGGTCCGAATCCATGAACGCAAGCATGAACATTTGTTTCGGAGATTTGGATATTTTATATGTTTAAATGTTTGGAGATATTGTGAGAAATTAATAATTTAAAAAGTGCCATGATCGAAAAACATTAGCATAATATAAATAATAAAATACATATTCCGATTCAAATCATATTTTTTGTCTCGGGTTCTAAACAGCCACATAACTCTGTAACTGGGTAATATTATATACGCCCACGAACAAAAAGTCATTAACAAACAACGAAAAATCCAATTTTACACACAGTATGTATAATGTCAGCGTTGAAGGGCCTTGGGTCGCCCTAAGACAATGTAAACATTAACAACTATATTTCCACTGTTTTTACGAAGACGCGACATTGGTTCGGTGAACAGTAGGGTGGTTCAAAAAATTCCGATTTGAACACCCATTCTATCTCTTGCTTATGCCTACTGATTTAACATCCTATAATATTGATTAGTGATAATAAGTTCTTAAATACGAGTACTGTATGATTTAGTTTCTCTGTCTGTACTCAAAAACTGCTAGTCTTTTAGTAATATTTTTCCTATTGAAATAAAATTGACATTGGCTCGGTGACATACATTTCGCCGAACTCGAGAATCATGAATAAAAAAAAGCGGGAGGATCCGTTTTTTTTAAACCCTAGTGACGATTCAGTGAGTGACAAAGTACACAGCTAGTTTTGCGGACCGTACCACAGAATTATTGATGCCTATATAATTATTTATATTTTACTATCGGGTAGTAATAATTAGATTATTAATACTTGAAGATAACAATAAAGATAGCTGCCCGTCGCTACGCTGTGGATAGATCCACTGTTATAACTATGTAGGAAAATAATATTAGAGCTAGATAAATAAAATAATATTAGGACTTTAAAATCAAGACTCAATTGGTTGGACGTGTAAGAGAAGATTTCAGTGACAAGCGCCCATGGTTACGCTTTTAATGCTTACGTGCAAGGGGCTGACACGCTTTGCTAGAGAAAGATAGTCTTATTGCGATTCCTATAAGAGGAAATAGAAAAGAGTGGCATGTTTTATCCCTATCACCGACCTAACATTTTTTCATGGTCGGGTTATAGGCAAAGGCAAACTTCCATAAGGGCCCGGACACATCTCCACAGTACGGCACCGGGCACCGTCTACGGCCCTCCGGTACGGTGCACCGTACACGGCGTCGTACGCGGCACCGTGCCAAGGCACGACGCCGTGCCGTCGCACCGTACACGGCACCGTACACGGCACCGTACACGACGCCGTGACGTCGCACCGTAAACGGTGCCCGTCGTGACGTACCGTGGAGATGTGTCCGGGCCCTTAGCAAGTATGAGAAAGACATAGCCCCGGTCGCTCGTTGGCACATCTTTAACTACAGAGTATATATTATATCTATGCTTACGTGTCTTATGCTTGTTTTCCACCGCCATGGTAGAAAAAAAACAATCATTGGGAATGTCAAAAGATAGTGTCACCATTAGGGTTGCGAAAAGCCGAGCAATAAATCCGTGTTTAGAATGCAGCTTTTTCAGGATTTATTAGGGAAAAACGCTGCCTTATATTACTAATTTTCTGATAATAAAACAAAAAAAGAACAATGGAGTTCAGAAAACGTACGTATTTTCAATATATATTTTATTAAATAATTTTTTATCATTATATTTTTGTTTGTGTTTTCAATATTTTTTGATGCTGGCAAACAGCGAATACGGGTAAAATGGATATCATTAGGTACATTGAATTTGCCACTGTCATCATTGGCAGGTCACTTATAAAAAAAAATTACGGAATTTACAACCCTAGAACATTCCACCGTTTGCTAGACGCGCGCGGGCTAGACTATGCCGTGCGCGGGCGCCGATCGGCAGGCGGAAGCGCCGGCAAGGCTGCGCTCCTGACCTCGCCTTTGTCTATGCTCTAGCCGAGGCCGAACGCATTGCCGCTGCCGGTGTAACAACGGCCTAACTACACACCACACCTGTATGCAGTTACACCGTATGCTTTCCGTGTGCGCACGCGTCTACTAAATTGATTGAGACTTATAAGGGATTCGGTGAAATTGCAATTTTTACAAGTATGATTTAGGAATATTAGGGACTAACACATACATATATAGGTATTAGGTATATCCTTATATGTAAACGCCCATCAAACCAAAAATACGCGCTAAAATCGTAGTCAAAAATTCGTGCTAAAATTCGTTTATCAGCTGTCACTTTGACATTTACATTGTTAGAACCAAACTAGGTATGAAGCTCAACTTAGTTCAACAGACAATAAATATAAAACGAACGAAACATTTGTCTGATGTGCTTATAAATAGTGTTGTACAATTGACAATATTTCATAATTTCCAAAAGTCTTAATTCGAAAACCATTTCGGTAAAAACGTGTGAAGTACACAAAAACATTTTTTTAGATTTTTTTCTCCGTTAATTTTGGAAAAAATCGCAAATTACTGTAAACAGAAAGTTGACGTCATCTTCCTCGCTGTATTCAGGGAGACCTTAGTACAGAGTACAGACAATCGCTGCTCTTCAGTGGCTCTGGATTCTTGTTGGGAAGATGACGTCATATTTTACTTACGCCCTTTTGGAATGACCTACTTTTCAACGTGTTTTTTTTGTATGAAATAATGAGTTAAATTGAAAAAGAAAAAATACGGGTGGCTTAAATTTTTACCTATTTTCTAACTAGTTCATAGAATAAAGTAGTTAAAAATATGAAATGTTGTCAATTTCGGGGTTTTTAGTATAGAACTCTGGATCCCGGTAATGGCATTACTAGAAATCCGTGGGTTTATTACCCGAACGGCATGAAAGACTAAAGTGAAACTAAAATGTAGGCGTCAACATCCTGAAAATAATTAGATTGATGCCAGTATGTTTACAAATTACCAACCACTTTTTACACGACTGCCCAAAAAAAGGAGTGTAATGTTTTCAGGTTTCATGTATGTATGTATGTGAATTTTTTTGTCCCCCCAGAACTTCTCAACGCCTTAACCGATTTAGATGTGTGAGGTATCGTTGGAATCCTTACGTCGTCCCGGGTAACATAGGATATGTGACGTTGCAATAAAAACAATATGGCGGACTGTAGACTCCATTTTGAGTGTTCCGTAATTGACGATATTTTTCTTCTTTCTAGGTATGGCGCTCTCAAAACAACCGTGCTAACTTTAGAAAAATAGCGGACCAGAGACAAAATGTAAGTTTTTTTGATGAACTGTCCAGACACGGAGCTCTACGACACAAAGTTTGTATCCTCACTCATTCGTGACTATGATATTCAATTTTTATATAATGAATTGTTGTAAATATAAATCTGCCTGCCACGCGATTTGCGAATTTTTAATGCGTATAATGCGATGTTCTTTTAGCACAGAAATTGTCACCTTTTTCGATTTTACTTGTGACCTTGACATTTATTGTCAAGGTTATAAGGTTTAAAATATTTATTCGATTAAACACGATATCACGTGTGGACTAATAATACTAAGATATACTACATATTGGACACAGTTTAAAGCATAAGTGTTGGTGGTTTACATTAATTATGTATTCGCTCGTCAATACATACAATGTCAACCGTCAACTTGTCATCCAAGCGTGACATTTTAATAAGTTTAAGGTCACAATTCTTGTGTTATAGAAATGTATTATTGTGCTACGCGATTTTTAACTGAATGGTTGTAATGATTTCAATGTCATGCATCATCTGTCATCTTGACGGTTTTCCTGTTTCATCTTACAATTGAATACTTATTTTCTTATTTCTGCCCATCTTTTAAATACGGCTCAACGGACTGCTAAAGGTACGTACGTAGTTGTAAGTCATATATTATTATACAATATACATATATTTTTGGTCCCGACAAATCCTAGAGTAAACCAGTTTGTTTTGACATCGCCTTAAGCCAAAAAAAAATGGAATATGTAGAACTATATTTTTTTAAATCTGTTAAATCTCATCACAGTGTTTATCAATGTGCCTTTCTACGCATGCAAACAATTGTACAGTCGACCAAAAAAGTAGTCTACCACTTTTCGACTCTATTATGCGTACGTTAAAGTCCAAAAGTGGTAGAGGATTTTGTTCGCTGACTGTGCCTAGCAAAAATATTTAATTTTCAAGACAATTTTTTTTTAAACCAGTGTCTAGCTTGTCATATAATTTTTCTTGTAGGTATGCATAACAAAAAGAACAAAACTTTGCCATAATATGACATTGACCGTGTTCACATATTTTGGGCCTATCTGTCCGCAGCATTTATAAACCACTTGTTACAATTAAATTCATTCTTCTGCTGCCTGTACAAGCAGTTAACCCCGAATACTGCCTTACCAAGGTCGCCTACATTCGAACGCAAACTCCCAAACTAACAATGCGGGCCGAGACACACAATCGAAAATGCACCTTATTGCTTTTACTTACAATACAAATTGCAACGATATAAATCAAGGAAGGTTTTTTTAATTGAAATTCTGTAACTTGTAAGGTTTCGATCGTGATAAGTTTGAAGGATTCGCGGCCTTGTCCTTAAAGAAATAAGGACGGTTTAGGCGTGCTCATCCGAAATTGGGTTCTAGGGTATCTTGGTTCAATGGATCATACAAATTTATTTATTAGGGTAAGTCGGCCACAAAAAAAAAGTAATTATTGCTTTTTTCTTTGATACTAGTCACTAATTTTCTGAAGGTACGTTCTCGCTCCGTTGCAGGTAAAATTTCTTTTGAGCTTTTCCACAGCCACAAATACCAAGCAAATATAAAAAAAAATTAAGCATTTTGTACAATCTCTCCATTATAATACTTAGATACATTCTGTGATACGAGTATAAATCGATTAAGCTGCTGTAAATATTAACAATTTCGTATAATATCTTTAAAACTATCTCGAATCAAGGGAAGCCGGAACCAAAGGCGATGTATACAGCATTCAAGGATAGTTCATTCCGGTTGGTTATTACAATTTTTTATAAAAATATTTGTAGGAAATAATTTTAAAAATTTTTTAAGGAGCATAGTGACGTAAGCGCTTGTACATTGTAATAGTTCAGATCAACATCCAATCAAGCCTTAATAAGCTGCATGTTAACGTCAAGGTGAACCAAACAGTCGAAACAAGGAAGTGGCAAGTACAAGGGTTACAGTCGCGCCTTCATCCAAAAAGGTCCTAACGGCGCGCGGGTTAAAACTACGGTTGTCCTTTTTACTCCGAACGGACACACACGCGCGGCCGTGAGATAGCCGACTTGAAGGCAAGGTTGATGCTGTACGGTCGGAAAAAAAACAGAAAAACGTGTTGATTCAATAAACTCTTATGATTTCTAAATATTTTTATGTTATGGACGTTTAGCACCGTTTGAAGTAAGGCAAGTACTGTAGTTGATGTTTTGGAGTTTTGTTTCTTATTGGGGTTAATATCGAATTCCGTTAGGGGGGGGGGGGGGGGTCCAAGTAACCCCAATACCAGTATAAAGTTGATCACCAATTTACTTTTTTTTCAAGGGATGCATTAAAAATATAATCGTTGGCATATTTTTCTTTATTTTTGTTAAAGTCACGTTGGGGGAGATAAATACTTTTTAATTATAAAAGTTACCCAATTCCACGGTCCGGTCGATATTGTATGCAATAGAAAAAAGAAATACTGTGTGTTGATGTATTTTTTATGACCACATATTTTTAATATCCGATCGATGCAACGCAAATAAAGATGATTATGTATAGGGGGCTATTCATAAATTACGTCATCTATTTTGACGATTTTTGACCCCCCCCCCCCCCTAAAATCATCCAACCATCATAATCCGAATGACCCCCCCCCCCCTACCAAATAAAATGATGTCATTTCTAAAAAATGCGTTCTTAGCTTATATTTTCAATAAAAAACTATTTAAATTGATTTAGTTATTATTATTTCTTTAAAGTGAAAACAATCAACAAAACAACAAATTAACAATCAACTCTAAATATCAAGTAACAATTTTTATTCATTTCCCATGGGGACTTCACCCACTCCTCCAAGTTCTGAATTTATTGTTGATTCAAGTTTAGTAGGTAATTTTTTACAGCATTAACAGTTTATAGAAACACGAAGTTCATTCCTTTTTTACTCATTAAAGCACTTTTTAAAGATGCGAGAGATGATGTCATCTTGGGATTGACCCCCCTCCCCTCCTACGTCATACTACCATCATCCAATGTTATGACCCCCCCCCCCCCCAAATTTGAAATGACGTAATTTATGAATAGCCCCTAGGGTTCACATTTTTTAATTGTGTTAAATATATTTTTGAAGCTCCTATATCATCATCATCATCATCCTCCTCTTAGCGTTATCCCACTACAGTTGCATCCTGAAGGATGCCTGGGGTCCGCTACCTAATCCCAAGATTTGGCGTAGGCACTAGTTCTTACGTAAGCGATTGCCATCTGACCTTCCAACCCGAGGCGAACTAGACCTTATTGTTGATTAGGCTTTGTCAAGTGAGAGGGCAACTTGACTGTTAGAAGTTTTCAAGCCGCCCGAAGGCCTCCAACTTGGCTTAACACTGCTGCCATAGACAGCAGCCGGGATCAACGGCTTGGTGTGCCATCCGAAGGATGGGAGTTTGGTTAGGTTATTTGTAGAATACATACTTAACATGTGTTTTAGGTTCTCATCTCATGTCATTACGTGAGAGTTTGTACGAAATTAACATCGTTAAAAGAACAGTTTAACTTTAGATTAGAATGGTAATATTTGCAATATATGTATACACTTTTGGACCTTATTGCAATGGAATAAGGTGAAAAAGTGTCATCGGGGGCTATGTTTATCATTTGTCGTTTGACATTCCTCACTATCGCCATCCCATTTATATCGTCTGCCCTAACATGCTTCTGACATACGATAAAAATAACAAGACGATTAAATGTCGTTTGGTCATTTTATCAATGTAAAGTCATCCTTCAAAAAGTATAAAAAAAAAACATTTATTTCAGACTCATAGAATCCATATTAGCAATGCAATGTGTTTAGCAATGCTCGCTCATCGTTAAGGATTTTTCCCACTATCCGATATTTTTGAAGCTCCTATATATCTTTGATTATACCAGGATTAATACTCGTTTAGTTAGGTTAGGAAATTAAAATTAACGCGTCTAAAGTGAATGCATCCGTGAAATTTAAACGAAACTTTTCGCCGCCAATTCTTTCCTGTCCGTACACACACGTGCAAGTACCGCGCAACGCAATGACAGTGTGTGTCTCATTGGCCTTCGATGCCGAATATTTTTAAACCCACTCGTATATTGATTTTGCCGTCTCACTTAAATGCGTATCTACATACTTAATACTTAAGTATGCAATAAGTTGTACGGTAAAATCAATGTTGAACTTACATGAATTCATTTATTTTTTTTTAATCTTTATTGCACAAAAATAAATTCAAGTACAAAAGGCGGACTTAATGCCATGAGGCATTCTCTACCAGTCAACCTCCAGGCTAAGCAGAAAGATTGTAGGCGGTGCAACTAAATTTAAAAGAAAAGAAAAAAAAATACCGACTGGAAAATGTACTATACATACAGAATATATTTACATAGACCTACACAAATAAATAAATATATACACAAATAAATATACACAAATAAATAAATATATACATTCCCAAGAGGTTGGCAGTGACAGTGACAACACGGACACATAAGTACAGTCAGCCCATGAAAATGTTGAGCATACTTAAGAACCTTGTCACATCAAAATCTAAGAAATATTTAGACTGAAACGTCATAAAATTTGAAACCTCTTTAATTTGACAAAGTACTAAAGTGCTCAACATTTTCGTTGGCCCACTGTACCTATAGTCCCTATTCGTCCCGGTACCGCCGCATACCGGGTAGAGTCAGTCCGACCCAGGTCGCTGCTGAGTTTCTTGCTAGACTCTTCTCAGCTAGGCTAGGTTTAATGAACCAGCGACAAAACTCCCGTAGCTCGATTCCACTGACATATCAGATTCGGTTGGAGCCGCTCAACCAATCTCACTGGAGCGCAAACTCAGAGTATTCCAGTGTTTAAACTGTCCGCGTGGTCGTGTCGGTTTTATAAAGCTCAAAAAAAAAGGAGACAATATCATATTGCAGTGATAGGTGCTACTGCAGTGCTTGCTCAACGTAGGTAATAAAAAAACCGGCCAAGTGCGAGTCGGACTCGCGCACGAAGGGTTCCGTACAATTATCTATAAAAAAGGCAAAAAAAAATTCTTCTGTCGAAAATAATTATCATTTCCTCTGTCGGTTCTTATCGATATTTTAAATCGACGCATAGAATCGGTACCGTGTTCTAATACTTCTAATCGATCCTTTTGAATCGTTTTCGTGCGGCTTATGTTTCTCATCACTAAATTACGCTCGTGACGTCAAAGTACGTACGCAAAATGTTACACGCTCGGTCTCCCTACAAATTGCTGAACTCTTTCCTTCTATCTTGATATATTTCTGTGGGGGGCCCAGTTTTTTTTTACCCCCGGGCCCTTAGTCATCTAGCTACGCCACTGCTCATGGTTAAGGGTACTGTAATTTTTTTTATATCACACCTGGCCATAAAGCGGCAATTACCGCACGCTCCGCGCGAGGAGAATCCCACTTCCTGGCCAGGGGGTGACATAAAATTGTGTACTTAACACGGGCGGTAATAAAGATAGCCTCAAATCGCATATTTATCGCCCTGGCCTTCGGCTCGGGCGTCAAATACCTGCGATCTGAGACATTCTTTCTTTTACCGCCCTTGTTAAGTAATGTACTATAACGATGGGGCATTTACTCTTTGCTAGGCCCTGTAAAGGCTTAACACATTCTGAACGCGAAAGCGCTACGCCGCGCCGTAGCAAGCCGCAGCGCCTCACACGCCACATTCATGTTGCTAGACTTGCTGGTACTTCGACGTAGCATGAAAGAATATAATATAAAATAATATAGTATAATATAATATAGTTTTGAAGGGAGTCATGAGCTGAAACGAGTAGACGTGTAGATATTAAACAGTTACCACATGTAATGCAAACAACCCAGGGTATCCTAATACTTGGACGACCGCTTTAGCTTAGTTGGTAGTGACCCTGCCTACGAAGCTTGAGGTCCCGGGTTCGAATCCCGGCCGGGGCATTTATTTGTGCGATGAGCACGAATATTTGTTCTTGGGTCTTGGATGTTTTCTATGTATTTAAGTATTTATTTATCTATATAAGTATGTACGAGTATATCGTCGCTTAGTACCCATAGTACAAGCTGACACATGAACAGCCGTTCGAATATGGTACGCTCGCACCGTGACCTTGGTCTGCTCCGACGATGTTTCTATGGCAGATCCGTCTACACGTTCGAACTTCGTCCGGACCGAACCAAATCCGGAGGGCAAAATCTTCGGACAGAGCGAACCGTCAATAATAATAATAATGTCCGGCGGACTGCTGTACACACCATCGAATATGGTTCGGAGCAGACCAAGGTCACGGTGCGGAGCGCACCATATTCGAACGTCTGTTACAGCTTTAATAGAGCGTTAAAAACGATAAAATCCTAAAACAACATGCAACCCTAGCATATCACTGCTGACCAGTATTGACATTGAGCTAACTTTTCGCTACAAAGCGGAAAACAAAACTTTCGCTGCTTGTGTGAAGCTTTCCGTAGAGCTACACGATTTCATCTACATACCGGGAAACGCATGGTATCGGCTACGCACGCGTCTATGGTATCGGCTACGCGTCTACGAGCACAGCGCCCGCTAGGCGGGTTCCAAGCAGTGAATGTGTTTACGCGCGTAGCGCTACGAACAGGGCCCTACTCCAAACCAAAATCCGAAGTTCGAAGCGCGCCGTCCCTTTCACTGTCGTGTTATACAGTATATGAGTGAGAGGCACGGCACTATACGAAGTTCTGAGCAGACCCTCAGGTTAGATGAACTTACGCACGGTGCACGATTGGGCGATTGTGGCCCTGTTTCGGCACAGCAGCGCGATGTGCGAGCGAGACAGCGCTATACATGTACATAGCGACGTCCCACACCGCATCGCCGTGCGGAAACCGCATCAGTACCCTTACCATGAGTTTGCAATATTTGCATTACCGTACTCGCTAGCGACTGCGTAAACGATTTAGTATGGACAAAAGGACAGCGCCTCTGGCGGTAACGCAATAGAACTAAGAATCGCCATACTAAATCGTTTACGCAGTCGCTAGCGAGTACGGTAATGCAAACATTGCACGATTACGAAAACCTTAGAAAACATCAACCTTCGACATATTTAGGCTGTTTTAAAGAATTTTATGTCACACCTGGCCATAAAGTGGCCATTATCGCACGCTTCGCGCGCGAAAAAACCCACTTCCTGGCCAGGGGGTGACATAAAATTTTGTACTTACCACGGGCGATAATAAAGAAAGCCTCAGATCGCATATTTATCGCCCTTGCCTTCGGCTCGGGCGTAAAATACCTGCGATCTGAGACATTCTTTGTTTTATCGCCCTTGGTAAGTAATGTACTATTAAATACATAAAGATGAAAAAAGGACGCGGATTGGCCATAGCAAGAGACGAAAAGTGTCACGAAAATACAGCGTGCTGGAATGCTGATAAAATTACTTAGTAGTACTGTCATTTTACGTTTAAAAAAGGGAAATGCTTGGAACACAATTTTTGACTTGGTAACTTTGTTCGGGCTAAAATTCCCCGCACCTACCCCCGCCGCTGGGGGGAGACGGTTTAAAGGTCCCATTTTTCGGTATTTCGTAAAAAACTCGTTAACAGTGACACATATCAAAAAAGTGATCTATATACAATTATCTACAAAAAAAGGTTATATACACTTTTTCGCTAGGATTAATATTTAATGAGATTTTAAAGGGGGGAAAATATTTACTTATGATAATTTAAGTGGCTCCTCATTCCTTTATTTTTCAATATTTTGACAAACAAATAATTCTATATTTTTGCACTCAACGAACTCTTCTCATCGATACCCCACTTGATGGGGTTGGCAAAAATTTTTTTTCGCACCCCCCTTTAATTGTATGGGAGCCCCCCTTATAAACCCATAAAAATATTTTTGGACAATTTGTATAGCTTTGGGTCAACACGATGCTTAAACTGTGAAAATTTGAAGACTAAAGCTCGATCCGTTCGTTTTTAAGGGTGGCCCCCATGCCGCTAAAGGGGAACATGAATAAAAAAATAGACCTACCCCATAGAGCCCGCCTCAATACGCGATGTGAGGCTTTCTTTATTACCGCCCGTGGTAAAACACAATTTTATGTCTCCCCCTGGCAAGGAAGTGGGATTTTCCGCGCGCGTAAATAATAGTGCATTACTTACCAAGGGCGATAAAACTAAGAATGTCTCAGATCGCAGGTATTTTACGCCCGAGCCGAAGGCAAGGGCGATAAATATGCGATCTGAGGCTTTCTTTATTATCGCCCGTGGTAAGTACAAAATTTTATGTCACCCCCTGGTCAGAAAGTGGGTTTTTTCGCGCGCGGAGCGTGCGATAATGGCCACTTTATGGCCAGGTGTGACATAAAATTAATTATTACTGCTACGCTTATACTATTGCATTACGCAAATAAGTAATAGGAATGCATTATTAGTTATTACAATAATGAATACATATAGAATAACTGCGTGTTCCTAAAACATACATAGAAGCACATTATGATGTCATTGCTAGGCAATAATGTTAACAAATTAGAATTCAAGGTAGTGTACTTTGCAGGGCCATCTAATAAGATAAGAGAATCGTTTGTATGTATGAATCACGTATATGGAAAAATAAAATTCTTATGAAATTAGCAATTTAATCGGGGCTTAAGGCGCAGGGTAGGGCAAGGCCTTCCCCATACAAACTTTGTGCACGTTTTATTCGTCGGTTTTGGCACTAACAAATATAATTTTTTTTTTGGTTGTAAATATTAGATATGCGAAGATCTTGATGTGGATATTTTCCAATATTTCAAAAATATTCAAAAATTAAAAAAAAAATTACATCACGAAATAGCTATCAGAAAAATAAGCATAGGTACTGATCAAAAATCATAACTTTAATGCAAACACAAACGAAGTAAATCCTGCACAACGTTTGTATGGAGAGAGCTTGCCCTACCCCTCCTCTTAAGTTGCGTCCAGTAACAATAACGTGTGAAAACGTGCAAGTTTATATATATCAATAATATAAACTTTAATAGGCTGGCGTTAAACCGCCATCTACAGGTGACTTAGAAAGCAAAGTAAAAAAAAAAAAAAAAACTGCCGGTGACCATCTCACAAAGTGACAGTGTAAATAACACTTTCTTAATGACAGTTGAAAATGCAAGTTCGGCGATTAAGGGATAATGATAGTCCGTGAGCCTGAGACAGGTTACGGAAGGACGTAATCAAAAATATTAAGATATATTATATTATATATTTGTATTGTCAATAAGAAACTTTTTTTTATTGCATTCATTGTAGATTTATATACCTATTCCTCGGAAATTGTATATACACACAACGAATGGACATATAAATTCCATATTAGACTGTGGTGTCTGCTGACCTTTCCCTCAGGCGGGCCTAATGCTTGTTTGCCACGGCAGTACAATACAAAAAAACAGCAAGCATGGCAATCAAGAAGCTTCTGCCCAGCGTTGGGACATCCCTGTAGTATTAGCAAAAAAACCCGGACAAGTGCGAGTCGGACTCGCGCATGAAGGGTTCCGTACTATTATCTGTAAAAACGGCAAAAAAATCACGTTTGTTGTATGGAAGCCCCCTTAAATATTTACATTTCTCTGTTTTTTTAGTATTGGTTGTTATGGCGGCAACAGAAATACATCATCTGTGAAACTGTCAGCTGTCTAACCATCACGGTTCATGAGATACTAGAGCCTGGTGACAGACGGACAGACAGACGGATAGCGGATCCCGTTTCACCCTTTGGGTACGGAAATCTAAAATTTTTAATAAATATGAAAATTAGAAATTAATGTTAAACTAAAAATTTCCAGGAAATACAACGCGAGTGAAACCGCATCAACCGCTAGTTTAGCACAAATGTAAACGTAAACAAGGAAGCGGCAAGGTCGAAAAACATTTATAATCAACAATTCACACAGCAACCGAGCACGCGGTGCGTGAGGGGCGTACTGCGTCGAAAACTAAGGGTTTCAGTCTATTGTTATACTCAGTTTTTTTTTTTACTTAAAAATTACTAAGTATCATATACAAGTTCTATGCAAGAATAGGGAACTTGCATTATTTCATTGATCTAAAGATTAAAGGATTATGTAAAGAAACTTATTGATATATTTCTTAAATTGTAAATTAATATTTTCTCATGAAAAATCTATCATATGCTTATATTGTCAGACTTTTTTAAATTGTACATTAACATTATGACACGTGAAAGTGCCCTTGTGGCCTATTTGCAGAATAAATGTTTGAATTTTGAATTTTTTGAATTGAAACAAAATGTGCATATTTTAACATTTCGTTTAATAAATAATTTATTTAATTCAAATCAAAAACCTACATTTCAAATCTCACAGGTTTGAAGTGACGTCACTGCATAAAACACCAAAGTTTTTTTTTATGTTATAGGGGGCAAACAAGCAAACTCATTGCCTGATGGCGCATGATTTTGAAAGAAATAATTATATCAGAATTAAACTTCTAGTAATACACTTGTAATGACTACTACCACTATTGGTTTACTAATTTCTCGGAGCGCGCCATACATTTTACTATGGTAATACTTAATAGATAAAAAAACAGGCTATAATAGAATAAATTATGGTACTGTAATAAAACCTAATGTTTAATGATCTTTCTGAAAAACATCGAAAAGGACGCTTATGTTTGAATAATTTTAGCAAATCGTGTATTCTCTTGTAGCAGACTGGAACAAAAATAAGTTCAAGATTAATATACTGAAAAAACAGATATTTAATCACTATAGATGTTGGGATCTATGACGATAAACATTGGCAAACTTGCATATGTGGGCTCTTTATATTCTGCATTTCCGATGTTCTTTTATTTTATGTTATGATCGGACGTGAGAAATTTAAACATTTTTTGACGTTTCTCTACATTCGACATATACACTACCTGGGCGGCATCATACCAATAGAGTTAAAAAAATATATATAAACCTTTTATTTAGTTGTTTTTGCTCACCATACCACTCGTGATAGGCCATTACGCTACCAGTTTTTCAAATACTCATAAATCACCAAAACTCGACTCTGCTACTCAGAATATAGGATCCATACCGCCCGCATTATTAGAATTGCAGCTCATTTTGTTTCACAACATCAAAGCCAACAGCCATGCTGAAATCAACTCTAATTCGTGCTTGATAAGTACCACTTTAGCTGTATTAGCACGCTTATCGGAGACCTTTACGTGTTGTCTCTATTTACTATCTAGTTTAACGAATTTCATCTTTATTTTTATAGTAGTTAGGGCGATAGGGGTTGCATTAAGCGTTGTAGATGAGTCGCAAGCGCAAGGCCCTTCCTAGACTGCCGTGACTCACGTGTTGACAAATAGAATAATCCTAGTGTTATAAAACGGTATAACGATTTCTAATGTCTGTCTGCCTGTCTGTCAAGTAATAAAATAACTACAATAACGTGGTCAATTTATGATATAGGTCGCGGTTCTGAGACATATCGAGAGATTCAACAACGATATAACTTTGTCACGTGCCATATCATCTGGACAATAACTATATTTTTTATACTTAGGTATTAAGTGACCGTTTTGACAAGCACGTCATTACAAAGTTATACCTAATAAATAGCAGGATTTATTGGGTAACTTTGTAACTGTTCGACTGCAGCCCAGCGAAAAGGGGTTATTGGATTACAACTTCGATCGAAGTGACAGGCAAATTTCGGCATCTTTATTCCTCCCAGTGATTAATAGATATTTCTTGAGTGTAATTTGCCCGCGAATTGGTCCGCGTGAAACTCGTTTATCACGATAGAATTTAAATAACTGCTATTAACTTATATCAGGCGCTTACCTAGTCATCGCTCTTTCATACAAACTTCCACCCCCATAAGGGATGATTTCCGGGATAAAAAGTATCCTGTGTCCTTCCCTGAGACGTAATCTATCTTCGTATCAAATTTTATGTCAATCGGTTCAGCGGTTTAAGCGTGAAGAGGTAACAGATAGACGACAGACAGACATATTTAACCATTACATTGTCAATAAACCTAATATGAAAGAAACAGCTGTGGTTACCTATAATTAGATAAGCATCTACTTTAAACATTACTTAGGTTATTCACGCATGTATGGTGTATTAAGTATCTGTTGGTGATCCTTAATAAATAAAATAAAAATATGACTTGTATATTTGCGAATGATCTAAAACTTTCTAGAACATTCTAGAATTGGTTCATCTTTCTTACAAATACGTTGTTATTATTATTATCAACTACAGATCTTCATTCACACTCTATCTAGAACTTTCTAGTTCATTCTAGAGGCGTCCCTTTGTTTCTATTCGGGAGCTGCATCCGTCATCGTTGCGCTTCCGCGTTGGACGTCGGCCAGACGGGCGCCCGGCATCATAGATATGCATACAGCTTTGCACCTTATTCCATTGTGATAAAGCGACAAATGTATACATATATTTGACGTCGACCGTACAAAGGAAAACGGCACATAGACTATGTCCCGAAAGCTATGAACCAAGTTTAGAACCACCGATTCGGATGGAAGTTTATACGTTGGTATGTCCGTTGGGAAGTAAGAACTTGGATACTTTTTCAAAAAAGTATTTTATGTCACACCTAGCCATAAAGTGGCCATTATCCCACTTCCTGGCCAGGGGGTGACATAAAATTTTGTACTTACCACGGGCGATAATAAAGAAAGCCTCAGATCGCATATTTATCGCCCTTGCCTTCGGCTCGGGTGTAAAATACCTGCGATCTAAGACATTCTTTGTTTTATCGCCCTTGGTAAGTAATGTACTATTTCACTTCTCATGCTCGAAAAGTGTCTCATATTAGACTTGTGAAGCGGGGCTAAAGTAGCACATTTAAGCCCTAGGGAAAATATGTATACATATTTATGATTTACAAAACATTTTAATTTGACCAATCAAAATACTTCACCTATTAAATCCACCAATCACAGAACAGTAATTTGACAGATTAAAAATTATTTGGTAAAAATATCAACCTACCAGAACACAGCTGTACTAAAATCGACCAATCAGCAAAGACGTTTTTCAGTTCTCTAAAGATTAAGGGGTGTATATGGTCAAAGCAATTACTCCTCTTAAAATAAAAAAGCGCATGTTGCATCTCTTTCTTTAATATAGCAAAAGAAAGGGAGGCGAATACGCAAAGCGAACACGCATAGCGAGGCATGGTGTTGGCCTTAGAAAAAAAAAACAAGCTGTCAAATAAGACATACGCCCGCCAAGAGTTAAATTATTCATTTAAGGTGGATAATTTGTGTCTATGTGTTTTCTCGCAATCGAAGTGAAAAGTAGAGTGTATAACTCGGGCCTAAAAGCCATATTACCACTCGAACAATTTTCCCTCACTCCGTTCGGGAAAATAACCATCTCGTGGTAATATGGCTTACTTTAGACCCTTGTCAAACAATCTACTATTTATCGTACTCAGATTTCTTAACAAATGAACCTGCATGATCCAGTTAATTATACACGGTGAGCCCAAGTAACCCGACAGATTTTAAGTTAAAATCTACTAACTTAGTAGTGGTAGCCACCGTTTAGCTGGCAGGGGTGGGGATATGGGGATCGACACTTGACCATAACAAAAATGATCACTTAAAAGCTTAATATCACGCCAACCGATTCTTATTGAATCAAATGCTTTTAGAAACCTTATAATATTTTTGAAAGAGCTATCCAACGACACGCCACTCGATGGAGTTGAGAAGGAAAAAAATTGCACCACACTTTAAATGTAGGGGAGGTACCCTAAACAATTTTTTTTTAAAGATTTTATTCTACCGTTTTTATCGGCGTCATTCATATATATATCGTCATCATCATCATCAGCCTATATACGTCCCACTGCTGGGCACAGGCCTCCTCTCATAGAAACAAATTCAAAGTTGTATAATTATGAAGTCCCCAACCCGCTCTGGGCCAGCGTGGGGACTACTGCCCAATCCCTCTCATATATATATATACTCATGCCAAATTACAGCTTTGCAGTACTGTACTGAGAAAAGTGGAGGACAGACGGACGGACATGGCGAAACTATAAGGGTTCTTTATTTACTACGGCACCCTAAAAACATTAGGTACATAAAATATAAATATCTCAGGAATACACTATTAAAGTTTGTCAGGCCGACGGCGATATAACTCTTTTACTTCTCTGCGTACTTTAAGTGAAGCCTAAACTGAGCTGTTAATTAAAGATTTGTTTAGTTGAATATTCAAGACGACTTTATAAGGCTTCGTCGAGTTTTCTTTTCACTGTATTAGGTAAAGAAACAACAAATTTCGCTAACATTCAACATCATACAATTTGTAATGTCGGACCGAAACATGTTTTTTGTCAAAGCCGAAAGTTGGGTTTTGGCTTCTACAGATGTGTTAAAATTATTGAATAAAACGACAGCGGGTCGTCCTTTTTTCATGTAAGTGGTACAAAATAAAACAATTTGAGTAACAAAATATGAAACAAGTGATAATTTTACCTAAGTTGGAACGGAGACGCTTCGCTCGCTTCGTTCGCTCGGTCAACAATATCAGTTTTGGCATTGCCGAAAGATACGGGAGTCTTTTGACCGAAACCGAACCTTCGGCCGAATCATGATTTTTATAGGGTATTTTAGGGTAGCGTCCTTGCGCCAGCTCTGTTCAACGTCTATACAATATTATCGCGGTATGATGAACGAAATCTGAAGGGAATCTATCTCAAGGTACCAGGATATCAGAAGCATCTATTACTCACCTTGACTCTCAAATCCTTCTTCATACATATACGCAGGGCGGCCAGGGGTCCCGTGACGGCCTCTTCTCTCGTCAAGACGTTTCTAGCCGCCTTCCTCTCAGGCCTCACTGTCGCTGCAAATAAAGACACGGTTTTGACAATTCGCTAGTGCAGTGTCGCTGTCGGAAACAACTTGTTCTATATGCCATGAAGCTATACGCTAGAAATTGATAACAGTGAAATTATTTCAGTTACAAAACGTATAGAATGTTCGTCTTTCAAATTATAAACTACTGCAATAGGACAAACACAGGATCCAATAGTAATATGTATATGGTGGACTCAGATTATTGAATTCCTCCAGCCATAACTTGAATAGATATTGTCTTAGATTTTACCCGAAACCCAAATATCATTGAGCTCACAGAATGTATAATGATTTGTTAAGCCAAAAACATGTGACGGGCAATTTCCAAAACACCAGTACGCCTTCTGTGTTTAATAACGCGCCATGTTATACTTTTCCGTTTTGTCCGTTGGCGTTAATTTAAATCTTATCTTAGACCACATTTCGGTAATCGCGCATGCGTGGTGTCACCAAGAGCCTGACACGCTTTTATAGAGAAAGATAGCCTTATTGCCCTATAAGAGGAAATAGAACAAAGTGCCATATCACCGACAGAGCATTTTTTGATTTTGGAACATTTATCGACACTGGCTCACTTCCATAAGAAATACATTGGACATGCAAAACGGTCAAATGCATAGTATACATTTTAGGCGAATATATAATAAGTACTTAACTTTAATAAAGTCATGTTTCAATTTTCACTTTATTAGTATTATCAATAGTTTTGTCATAAGTAACTTAAATTCAGTGTTTTAAAATTTGTAAGGCCATTGATGTCTGAAGTATTTCTTTGAATGTTTAATAATAACTTGCTTTTTAAATAAGTACATAAATATAGATTGCGTTACCTTAAATAGTGTGTGAGGGTATATAAATGCCAACAAACTGTCATACAGTTTGGCAGATCAGTAAAAGTATAATTATGTTACTCTTTATTGCAATAAATAAATTTAAAAAAAAAATGAATATATATCTCATACCCCCGGTAGCTCAGTGGCGCATCTATAAATACTCGTATATCTATGGGTGTCACACTACGCGATACGATTGTCAATTCAAGAGCGCACACGTACAAGTGGTCCTATGTCACGCTTGTCGCGCGGCGCAACGCCACGCGCGTCCTCAAACGAGGCCGTACATTTCACCGGCACATGAAAACGTAAAACTGTTGATGTAATGTAACTAGGAGGCAATGCACCCAGGTTCTATTTCTGCCGTGACACAGTATCGCATCTGTACAAACAGACGTCACACCTGGCTAAAGTTCATTTAAGGTTATAATGGCTATATCGATCGGGTATTGCCACCTAGTCATCAAAAAAAATTAAGTCTCAACAGATGGCGTTGTGTTATACAGTTGTTTGTAAAAATATGCACGTTCCCCAAAGTTAAAAAATAATCTGACCAACCTTAATATACGCCCGGATTTTTTGTATATTAGATAAAATTTATAGAAACAGGAATAAAATCATACAAATATGTATTACATATTTAAGAATAAAATGTAATACAATATACCTTATGTCTTTAAGGTCATGTCCCGATTTTTTTTAATAATTTTATATGACCACATATGTAACTCGACTGTATTAAGATATAACGTTCTTTTAACTTCCGTTCTTTCTGGACATATTGTTATATCGTTGATCCTAGTTACTTCTTATTTATCAAAGTCTCTGTGTCCAAAATAGTCACCAAGAATGGCATGCTATATATGTATGTGTGTGCTATATTAGTGCTTACCATAATCGCTTTTATGTCCGACATAAAAAAAATATTTGTTGATTCGTGTTTCGGATACCATGCACCCAAGGTACCAAGTTCGATCGATAGATTTTTCTTTGCACCTTGATATATTTGACAACTGTCAATAATCAATATTACAAAGCGATATTGACAGATACTCTTAATGCTCAGCTCGCTAAACAGATAAAATTATAATCGCTTGGCGTTCAAATCCAATTCAAATCCAGACATCATATCAAGAACATCACTTTATCGATCGTCTTTCAAGATCTCTGGGCTAACCTATTTTACGATCCAAGATATCATAATTCATTGACTCCTCCGAAAGCAGACTACACACTAGGGACCCGTAGATAACCCATAGTATTTTTATTGTATTTGTCATTGTTTACATTGCCGATATCTGCGTAAGGTCTTTATCGTGTCAAACACAATGCGACGGGATAAAATAGCTAATAGAGATATAGTGAAAGCTCCCGTGCTTTGGAAGGCACGTTAAGTCGTTGATCCCGGTTGCTGTCTATGGCAGCAGTCGTTAAGCCAAGTTGGAGGCCTTCGGGCGGTTTGAGAACTTCTAACAGTCAAGTTGCCCACTCACTTGACAAAGCCTAATCCCAATAAGGTCTAGTTTCCCCTCGGGGTTGGAAGGTCAGATGGCAGTCGCTTCCCCAGGCATCCTTCAGGATGCAACTGTACTGGGATAACGCTAGGAGGATGATGATGAGATATAGTGAAAGCGAATAATGTTTTTCCATCGGAAAAACTCGGAATACGAATATACCCGAGGAGTCAATCATGTTCTGTATACAATACACTGATTAAATTATTAAACTTAAGTCCATTATGTGAAACTTCATCAGCAAATGTCACATATCAAAATACTACTGGTTGTCATGCTGACATTTTACATTGAATATATAATTGCTGATTTTTCAATCCCCATATAAAATTATCCGTCGGTTAAAATTATGACTGTCTTATTCTAAAGTCAAATGAAAGATAAAAACAGAGCTAACATTTATCTGACAGATAATTTTATCTGGGGTTGAATAATCTGCCCTAATAATGTTTAGGTAATATGAATTCGCATAAACTTGTCAGTTATACATATAATAAGGTTGATTGACACTTGTCTAATCGTATTCAGAAATTTCCCGACGGAAAAACATTATTCACTTCAGTATTTAACTTATTCCGTTGACTCATCGACCCTAAGATTAATAATCTTGGCCTCGAAGATCCTGCGGCAACTAAAGCCAATAACTGATTTGGCCGTAGACTGAATCAGGTCACACCTTTTAGACGGTGTAGTATGAAACCGCTAGCCTTCTCTTTCTATTACAGTGAGTGCGACCTGTGCGACAGGTGTCACGCATGACACGACTGTGCAGTTTTGAGGCCCTATTCAAAATCCTAAACTTCTCACCCCTCTACTCGCCTAGTGTAGTAACCAGGAGATTCCTTAGAGTAGGTTGTGTTCTACTGGATACTGATTCATGTATGAGCATGTTACTACGCGATCTTTCTCCGTTTCGACAAGGTGGCCATGCCAGCAGAGTCCGAACTTTCGTCTGTAAATTCTGTAATGTAGCGTATTAACGTGACCACTAAATATTTTTTTCTTAACTTTCAAAGCTTTATGACATATCTTGACATCTATTCGATATTATACTGGAATCTCGTCAGTACCTTATCGCTAAAGTAGTTAATGAACTTTATTAGTTTTGAAAGTTGTCAGAGTGTTCTGTAAAATATGATTCTACCAGTAAAGTTCAGACAGTCGTTTAGTTAGGGTCGTTATTTAGTACCTATATGAATTTTATTGTTAAACACCAACTAAAAAAATAACACTAATCCCAATTACTCTTTATACGGGCGTTACTTAAGTGTATTTCATAAAAATCATGCAGAACATTGTTTAATTTCTCGTTTTGATAAATGCGCGTTTAATATATAATTAGCATTTTTAAAGATAAGCATAACCAGGCCAACATAAAACGCAGAATCCCCCTAGCAACAAGCGCAGCACGAACTAGAACTCTCTATTAAATATAGCAACAAGTATAAATCTATGCAGCTACCAGGGAGGCATAGCTGGCTAGCGAATTACTTTCACTGGTCGGGCGGTGACCGCGGCGGGGTCGTCGAACGCGCCGTGCCATTCAGAAAAGCGTGTTTAGTGTTTACACAGATGCTCAGAGTGGTTGCGTCACTTCCGCGGGTTTCGCGCGTAGCGTTTATCTTGAATGCGTTCCGTTTCGTGAGGAAAATGTAGACAAGCGTGCTTTTTTCGCTGTTACATATCGAATGTTGGCGCGCTTTTACTTGATAATTTTCGCGCGCCATTTTTTAAACGTTCCATTTCACGTGTTTCTGTATTAATAAATAATGTAAATATATATTTTTTAATGTTTTTCTAATACAGTTTCTTAACTCGTCTACCATATAAGAAAACGTAGCAAATATAAATAAAATCCAACGTGTGAAATGGTTTTGCTCTGATTGATAATCACAACCAAAGACATTAAACAATAGACATCCTATCAGTGATTTTTGGTGAACTCCGCGTGAAACCTCAGTTTGCAAGTTGCGCCATAGATGGCGCTGTGATCAACGAAAGGTAACAAGTAAAAGTTAAATGAACGTGTCGTTGCTCCGTCGCACGCGCCGATAACACGCACCTTCGTCATTATACTTATTAGCGTCGATACGCTTTGAAACAAATGCCGGTGCGGATTAGAATTGGTAGGTACGACATAGGTATTCGATCAGTGATTTTGGTGAAAATAAAAAGCGCTTCGCGATATTTCGGTTTGTAGTGAAAAATTGTGAATTATATGGATATTAAATAATGCTTTTTACGCGATACTACTGAATTGAGAAGCGTTTGCGCTGATTGTGACTAGTCCACGGAATAAGACCATTAGTGTGCCTAGATACTAAACTTGTAACATCTAGTTTGAAGACCAGAAATAAACTAAAACGTATCTACCTATAGTTCGTGTAATGCATGGCTCCGAAATGTCAAATCTGATAGTCTGCGGTGTGGGTGCGTTACGCGGGTTATTATACTTATTATCTAATTATAATATTATGGTGACTATATTTTGCAGTGTCTGAGATTGATTATGAGTATTATGACAAATATGATTTACGGGTCAATGAATTTCAGTGCTCTGTGATAATTTTATCTTTCGTAAACTAAACTTATGTCCTCTTTTTTTCCGAACAAAACGGGGCTGCGCTGCAAGCTGCAATGCGGGATGTTGGATATTTTTATTTTTACGGGACGGTTTTAAAGTATTAAAAACTACTTTTTTTTTATTATTAATAGTGGGATTGGTCTTGACCAGCATCTAGCCCTAGCCACGGGGCAATAATGAGGCCGACAGCGTAGGTTTTTTTTCACGCCCATAATAACCAATAACAAACTTTGACAGCTGGACCAAAAGCGCAGGGGCGCCAACTGGTGAGCACAAGAACGGTAGTCCTCATTGGACTGCTCCAAATACGAACGAGACGACATGTAGACATGCGCAAAATGTGTCACTAAAAAGAAAAGAGTGATATACTTCATTCCTTCACTGTGAAGTATATCACTCATTTAGTTCACTAGTTCAGTTTAGTTCAGTAGCTCAACAGATCCATCTACGATATAGATTGGGTAAAAATATCAGTCATTCATTCAATCATGCCGTCTATGTCACTCTCGGAACTAATGAGTAGGTAAACATATGAATCATGAACTGAATGTACTGAAGTATTGAAGTATATGAATCCGAACTGAACTAGTGAATGAATGAGTTACACGAGGTGAAGTACTTCATTTGAATCATTCATTCGTGAGATGCAACTGTGCTCTCTTTCTAATTAAATAAGGGATAATGTATCGGTTAGTGTTAGTATATCTTTAAAAAGGAATGGTCAACCAATTTTATTTCTGGGCCACTTCGTAACTTGTCACAGTGAAAATATATATGAAAGCCGCTAGAGATCTCACATGAATGTCACTTATGACAAGGTATACTTCGTTCCTGACAAGATGACGAAAAGTTCTCATACTATTAATAAGTAAGTAAGTTATAAGTAATTTTCGCCATCTCATCTGAAATGAAGTGGCCTAGAAAGCAAATTACTTGACTGTATACGCATGGTTTAGATTTTTGCAATCTATTATTCCTATTCCCGGGTTCAATGCCCGATGCTCCAGGGTGCGAGCGAGATAGTAACAGCCGCAGGCGGTTATGCAACTGTACAGTAGGTCGCGAAATCTTCTCACGACGTACAGACACGTACAAGTGACCATTAGTCTAACTAGCAAGTGGCGGTAGCATTTTTTAATTCTTTATATGGCAACTAAATAACCAGTAAGCTGTCAACACTTATGATTAGGTACTTTAAGTCTCATTTCGTGCGATTCAGATTTTTCAAATATGTTGGTTTTTTGCTGTGGCACCACTCCAGAATTTGTAAATTTTACTTTAGTACCTAAACGACTGTTAATTTCATGCCATACGAATGAATAAATAAGTACCCTTACCATGAGTTTGCAATGTCTGCATTACCGTACTCGCTAGCGACTGTCCTGCGTAAACGATTTAGTATATGGACAAAAATACAGCGCCACTGGCGTTTACGTAATAGAACTAAGAATCGCTATACTAATCACAGTAGCTCTAGTATATAGTATATATATTCGAACGCGTTTGCGTTTTGTCTCAAAATGTATGAAATTGGTATGAAAACGTGAACAGCGCCTCTAGTTGTCACTAGTGGAAACTAAAACAGCGAGTATAACATTTGTTGCTAACCGATGAACGCGCGTATTTCAAACTCGGTGAGAGCGTTTTCATACATATTGAGACAAAACGCAAACGCGTTCGAATTAGTTAATGTTTCGAAAAAACTTATACTAGAGCTACAGGTCACACATGCCTTTATTGCAAGGGCTATTATTATGGTTGATTGAGGTATCATAATAATACTAGTACCTATGTCAATACCTAGGTATCAGTGGCGGAGCGTCCATACAACTCGATTCCCACCGGCTTGCCTAATTTCCAGCCAGTCCAGTTCTTTTACTACGGCTCATGAAGAAAGCCAAGTATTTCCGGCTTCCCTAAGAATATTTTTGACGCGCCGCCACTGCTAGGTATTATCCTTAATACTTCAATATTAAGTCTAAACCCGTCGTGCCTTTTTTATTCTTCTACGTCTAATCCGATTTGCGATTTTTTCCAAAATTAACGGAGAAAAAAAATCTAAAAAAATATTTTTTGTATACTTCACACGTTTTTACCGAAATGGTTTTAGAATTAAGACTTTTGGAAATTATGAAATATTGTCAATTAACGGTTCTCAGCTAAAGAAATTAACTCATTAAGGATCTTAAAGATCGGTAACATGCATGTAGCACCCTAGATATAAGTATATATCACACTAGTTCACGGTCATCGTGCTATAAGGAATTCAAATCGTACCCGTCATACTAAGTAGCAACACATAGAAACATGAAATCTTTGCACGGATATAATATGAACGTCGTCGGCGGATAAAGGGTTAGGTTGAATGTACAGCGAAAGTTGCCCAGGCTCCACGGAATTCAGTTTATACAGGCGTTTATATACCTAGGCACGACATCGCCACTCGGGACTTTCTACCATGATGCCATTGATAATGATAACTAACATAACAGTTTATAGTACACCCGCCAAAAAAATACTAACTGTATGTTCATTATACATACATGACACAATAATGAATGTCAAAAGAAATTTAAAAACGTTCAAACGAGCCGATGATGTCCATAATTTCAACACTCGAAATGCACATCGTCTCATTAATATTCGAAAAAGGCTAGCGCTGTGCGCTAAAGACCCCCAGGTGATGGGGCCAACCCTATATGAAAAATTACCGCAGCAAGTGAAAGACATAGCCAGTGTATCGGAATTCCAGTCCCAATTAAAACAAAAATTGCTTGAGAACACAATATATTCTATGAAAGAATTCATGAACAGTGAACATCGGCGTTTTTGATTTTTAATTCTATTCGTAGTATAATGAATAATAATTGTATACTTATTTGACGATCATAATATTCATTCTTATAGATTGACATTAAATGTAATTTATAATGTAATGTTTATATGAAATAAATGAATATCAATATCAATATCAATCTTTCGTAAACTAAACATAACCACAAACAAAACGTCAAAAACTTAATGGCTTCCCGCCGTTTGAATCAGCTGTAGGTATAGCATGGCAGGCTTAAACCCATAAGTCTGATGAAAATAAAACTAGTGCCTCTGTGAGCTGTAGACCTCGTGAGTGTTTTTTTTTAAATTTCCAAAACTATGTTCGATATCGAACCTGTACCCGTACCATGAGTTTGTGTCAAAAACTCTTACCGTACTCGCGTAAACGATTTTTTTATATACAGTATTTAATACAGGAAAATATATAACTGTTGTAAGTGAAAGTCTAATCTCTAGCGGGTTTCATATAGATTTTCACTGTGACAAGGTACGAAGTGGCCCAGAAATCAAATTGGTTTACTGTTAGAGTGACTCATCAACTCATCATGCTAATTAAAAATTGACACCATCTAATCGTATCGTTTCTAAAATTAATACAATCATGAGATATGAAAGCAATATCATGTTCATAATCGGCAAGTTCTATTTTAAAAATGGAACAGCCATAAAGGGGACAATAGTGCACAAATAACGTTAATTGTTTAGGAATAGACAATTATAGAGTTGCACAAAGCCAGCTGCACACTTTCCCGTTTCGTTTATGGTTAGTATTAGATAACAGCTGGGTTGTTTATGGTGGACAAAAGATAATCTGTACTGCTGAATACGGCCTTTTCATGTATATCACCTTTATATTATTATTATACCTGCAAGCATTACTCAAAAAGTACGGTCAACCAATTTGATTTCTTAGCCAACTTACGTAGTTTTTTTCTTACTGTCTTAATTAGTTTAAAGGTCCCATGTTTCGGTATTTCGTAGTTATTTCGTTCTTAGGCATACGTAATCTACATACAATTATCTACGAAAAGGTGTTTATACACTTTTTCGCTACGATTAATATTTAATAAAATAAATGAAACTTTACAGGGGAAAATAATTTTTTATGATAATTTGAGTGGCTTCTCATTCCTTTATTTTTCAATATTTTTAAACACAAAAATAGGGACTATTCTATTACATACCCTAATTATAAGGCTAATTTTTTTTTTCGCGCTGCCCTTTATCTGTATGGGACTATGGGAGCTTATAAACCTGTAAAAATATTTATGGACAATTTGTATAGCTTTGAGTCAACACGATGCTTAACCCATCCAACTGTGAAAATTTGAAGACTATAGCTCCATCCGTTACTTTTTAAGGGTGCCCCTCATGGCGCTAAAGCGTAACTAAATTAACAAATATGATAACCAATATCTTCTGTTTGTTTTTCGCATAATCTCGCTGTCGAGTGTCGAGCGCACCATGACAGAGATGTCTATAATTTATTTACGCTCGAGTATATGAGGGCCAAAGTTGAAGGCAGCGATCCTTACCTTTGAGGAAGTAAGAATTATATATGTAAAGATATTGCCTGGGTTTTTTTTTTGTTTTCATCCAAGACTCTTTTGTCAGTTTCTGTGGTCAATAGGTTGGTTATATTTTCGTGACATATAGCGCATCCAATAAGTAGATTTTCTAGCCCATAACTATAGATAAACCTTAAGCCACACACAGAGCGGGCGGGCGGTAGCGGCGCGGGAGCGGGCGGTAGCGGCGCGGGAGCGGGCGGTAGCGGGCGGGAGCCGCGCGGGAGCGTGTCACCGCGTGTACCGCCAGCTCCCGCGTGCCTCCCGCGCCGCTACCGCCCGCTCCCGCGCCGCTACCGCCCGCCCGCTCTCTGTGTGGCTTAAGCTTAAATCCACAAAAAACCAAACCGAAATCAGTGAACCAAAATCACCCATGATGAAATATCTAACCGATAGGTAGGCGAAAAAAACCATAACCCAAAGTTTTCGCGACAGCACCAATTCGCGTCGCCAACAGATGCGCGCGCGCCGATAACGGATGCACAAACAAAACAATGGCACTTCATTAGCATCGCCGTGACCCGGTGACCGCGGCACTGCGCCCGCGTGCGCTACCGACTCCGAGACAAGCGGAAAAAATACGGTGCGATTATTTTATTTTTAAATAACGTAAACCACTTTAGCCTAGTTGGTAGTGACCCTGCCTACGAAGCTGGAGGTCCCGGGTTCGAATCCCGGTCAGTGCATTTATTTGTGTGGCATATTAGCGAGGCTTAATTGAAAGACCGGACTCCGAAAGTGTTAAACACCGGAAAAGTTAAAAAAGGTGCCTGAGAAATTCGAACTAGCAAATGTTGCAAGTTTCAGATTGACACGAAAGTAAATCGTTAAGCACGAAAGCTGTTACTATTATTTATTTAATTAATATTTTTATGCGATAAGCGATAATCCTGTAAGACTTGGTAAGACCCATATATGTACTTAATATAACCGATTTTTCAAAAATAGTAATTACATTCATGATTTTTTTTAATGCGACCTATATAAAACTGGTTAAGATTTGCAGATAAGATCCTCGAAGATGCCGGTAAATATTTTAGACACGTGCAACCATTGACTAGTGGCGGATCAGATAGGAGGAAAAACCCCCACCCCAGACTTTTGATTAATAAGAATTTGGTGATTAAGGAAGGAATTATATGCCTTTGCCTTTTTATGCGGATTATGAGTCTAATCAAACATTAGGCTTTAACTTTAGTTATGTCCACAGGAATGACGTGAACCTACATTTCTGTATGACCCATTAAGAATCTGCATACATCTTCATTTTTCAAGCGTTCGGTAACTTAGCTATACTATACCGATTATACCGAATAGCACAGATAAGACTTGCTTAAGATATATTCGTTTCCAAGCATTATGTTCCATCTAACTATTCTGCAAGCATTGCCCACCAGCAACTTCGCGATTCCGAATAGACCACATAGTTTTGATCTATGATCTATGTTTATACCCACTTCGGACACATTCGTTTTCCATGCATTAGGTAACGGTAACTATTCTGCAAGCATTGCCCACCAGCAACTTCGCGATTCCGAATAGCACAGATAGGACCATAGCGTTAATCTATGATTTATGCATAGACTCGCTTCAGTCATTGGTATATCCCAAGCATTCGGTAACCATTCTGCACGGTATGCCCACCAGCAACTTCGCGATTCCGAATAGCACAGATAGGACCATAGCGTTAATCTATGATTTATGCATAGACTCGCTTCAGTCATTGGTATCCCAAGCATTCGGTAACCATTCTGCACGGTATGCCCACCAGCAACTTCGCGATTCCGAATAGCACAGATAGGACCATAGCGTTAATCTATGATTTATGCATAGACTCGCTTCAGTCATTGGTTTCCCAAGCATTCGGTAACCATTCTGCACGGTATGCCCACCAGCAACTTCGCGATTCCGAATAGCACAGATAGGACCATAGCGTTAATCTATGATTTATGCATAGACTCGCTTCAGTCATTGGTTTCCCAAGCATTCGGTAACCATTCTGTACGGAATGCCCACCAGCAACTTCGCGATTCAGGATAAGACCATAGCGTTAACTAATCTATGATCTATGCTTACTCGCTTGGGTGGCCCGCGGAGGTCGATGGTCCGCATTGCGTGCAACGCCCGTGCCGACACGCGTGACCTATAAAGGACATTACACACTCGCGAAATCGCAAAGGGTTACTTAGGCTGTATTTCTACTGTCATAGCTTTCATACAAATCCAGGAGTTTTTGTTACCAGCCTGTGTTTTTGACTGTGAAGAAGGGAACAGGCAGGCCTGCGAAGATGGCGGTTGTGGTTTCAAATCCCGGTTATACCAAGTATTTGTAGTTGAATGTTTTCTATGATTTTAATTATTTTAGCATTAAATAAAAAATAAAATATTTCTGGACAATCTTACACAAATCAACCTAGTCCCAAATTAAGCAAAGCTTATACTATGGGTACTAAGCGACGATATACATACTTATATTACTTATATAGATAAATAGATACTTAAATACATATAAAACATCCAAGACCTAAGAACAAATATTCGTGCTCATCACACAAGTAAATGCCCCAGCCGGGATTTGAACCCGGGACCTTCAAGTTCGTAGGCAGGGTCACTAGCAACTAAGCTAAAGTGGTCGTCAAATATATTGTTACTGACTATGGCGGTGAGTTTGATTTGTGTAAGATAGTACCCTAATGTTCATATTGCATTTATATATGTTAGTCTTTCCCGTTCACGGGACACTGGTGTCCCGGACCTTTGGGAGGCGTGCGTGGAGCCGAAGTATATTTCGTACAAAACTGTAAGACCAAGTGCTGTCAAATTAACACAAGCAAAAATCTACCTTACAGTCAGAGCTCTAAGTCTAGGTTTGCTTGCGTTCGTTTAACAGAATTTAGCCTTAGACTTGTGTCCGAACTATACCGGGGCACCGAAGTACCAACAAGTACCACATAGCCAACACGTAGAGGCCCTTTTGACACTAATGAAATGCAAGGAATACACCGAGCGGATACTGTCCCTGCCCGTGTCCTGGGACGCACACAGAGACAGCACCCACCAGGGTGTACAGGGACTATTGCCAATCTATGGAGTCTAAATGAACTGGGTTATTGGGTGAATATGTTGGACTAATTGCTGGGCTATTGAGTGAGACAACGGATATATGTTAGTACCTATTATTAGTATCACTAGGTACCATTAAATTTACTTTGAACTCTTTCAATATATCTAGTTCTTAACTGAAGAACTCTCATCTCTTTATATATACATATAATAGACCTAAATTGTAAAAATAAATTTTGTCAAATGAGCGCAAATAATAATTTACTTATTTATTTAAATTTTATTGCACAAAAGAAAATCTTATTTTTATTTTATTTATTACTTATATACTTATCGTACAAAAGGCGGACTTATGCCGTATAATTGTATTAATTGTGTTAAGCCAGAGTTTTTTTTTTTTCAACAATGAACATGAAGACATCTCCTTTTCAACAACAACAATTCTTTTGAAAATGAAGGATGGGCAACATGACAGAGGTTGCCGGACCGAGTTAGATAAAGTTTGCCGATAACTGTGAAGAACAGCATCGGATGAATGTAGCTCTTCCATATAGTAAATACACCGATATGGAACATTTAAGGCTTAAACAAATGTTGAATTATTTTTGAGTAATGGACGTTATATCGTTTAAATATCGAAAAATGTATATTCAATATAAATTAAATAAGCATACTCTCGTCTAATCCTTTACATGGACATGTTTTATTACTTAAATTAAAATAACCACATAAATAGAACCAAAGTATATTGATACTCAAATCACCAGTAAAAGTACACAGAGAGAGACAGAAACAGTACCTTAGATCAGAGCAGTGAAACATCGCGCATGCGCGGAGAATAGACCAAAACATAACCTCAAAAACTTACGTTCATATTTTGCAAAACGCTGCTTATTTTTCTCTTCAATAGCTTGCTCATACGCCAATTTCTGCTCCATTTTTCGCCTTTCTCGTTCCTTAACCTGCTCCCCCATACCTACGGCTAATATGTTTTGATTCTGAATCAGAGCCGCCTCGAATTGCTGTAAGTTCTCATACATCGGAGCGTCAGGCACTGGCAGCATGATTTTATCCGAATATAAAGCCTTCATGGGGTTGAAACTTTGACTGTATGCGCTAATTTCTGATTCGGAAGTCGAACTCTCGTCTTCGGATTTTACTTCAAGTTTCGTAAAGTTCTGTAAGCCACTCGTGCCCGGTTGAGGTTCCGAATCACTAGAATCACAATTACCGACATCCGACATTGTCGAACTTGTAATATAAATGCGTTTTTACAGTTTTTTAGACGTATTTAATGTGCACCAGTGTCCAGCCGACGAAATCAATAAAACCGGGAATGTCAAATGAAAACAAAACAAAAGTGTTACGTTTCTGTTTACGCTCAAGTTCAATACTTTGGTATCGACAATAGTACATAAGCACTTATTATTTAATCGAAATAATAGCATTTATTTTCGTTATCATGTTTATTTTATGTAAGAAATCAGTTTGATTTTCAATTAATATTTCAACATCAATTATTTTCTGTAGTTAGTTTTTTTTCGTAGAATGAAACGTCAACTTTGCTTTGCGTTCCGTTCCGCACTATGTAAGCCGCAAAAAGTTGAACAACTAGGTATTTATTAAAATTTAACATTGAATTTTCTAGTCAAATTGTTGCCCAAGTAGATTTTTTATTGAATACTGCGAACATAATGATCTCGTGATAGAATGTTGAAGGCTCTTCCTAGAGCCACACTTATAACTTATAACTACCTACTTAGAGGATAAATTATAACTAGTTATGTTATGTCTAACTAGCTAACAACCTTTTATTGTAATTTAGAAATAAAGGAAAAATTGAAAAACTTAGTTTAACTAAGTTTTTAAATTTTTCCTTTGTTTCTAAATTTGTAGTTTGCGTTATCTATTAGCAGCGTTACTGCTTAATACAAAATTAAACTTTTATATAGGTATACTTCTTTAATAGGTATGTTATTAATATTTTTATGTCACACCTGGCCATAAAGCGGCAATTACCGCACGCTCCGCGCGCGGGAAATCCCACTTCCTGGCCAGGGGGTGACATAAAATTTTGTACTTAACGCGGGCGGTAATAAAGAAAGCCTCAGATCACATATTTATCGCCCTTGCCTTCGGCTCGGGCGTCAAATACCTGCGATCTGAGACATTCTTTGTTTTACCGCCCTTGTTAAGTAATGTACTATTAGGAACCTTAGTTACAATTAGTATTTATCAATTATTTATTATAAAAATAATACCTACTAAAATTGTACAGCATTGTATCCAACAAAAGCTATGAATTATGAATATACTAAACATATTTGGCCATTAAAATACTATTGGTCGAGATTGCCTAGGTATCTTCATATTGCATCTTCACGAACTTAAATCGGATCAAATAAATCTAAAAATAAAATTAAATCAATCCCGTACATCTGGCACACACTAAAATACATCATATCCAAAAGACATAAAGTTGATAATCAATCGATAGAACTCAAGTGGTGTAATTTCTAATATTGTATAACTGAGTCGTCATCGCGTGCGCAAGGTCTTTGCCGTGCAGTAGGAAGTTAAATCAAGGCTCAACTCATCGTACTCAAGTCTATAAATCAACAATAATAGCTTTGCGGTGCAGGGAAAAATACCTTGGACGGAATTGTTACTCTATCGAATAAGAGAGGGCGCTTTATTACAACAACGCCATCTATTGTCAAGTGGATACTATTACTGATTTTTTCATATTTACTGGTAAGCTAATAAAATATTTAATACTGAGGGGTAAAATTTAATTTGTGTATGCAAAGATTTCATGCATTTTAATGACCGTATCAAAAGTCGATGAATAATGCAGATGCATTAATATGCAGTATTACGTGGCAATGTTATATCACGACCATTCGCGGTTCGTCATTTTTACAAAATGTATGCAATATAATTATGAAAATCACCCATTGGACGCTTTTATACTTTACCGTGGACGTGCACGTCCACGATATTCTCTAAGGTTTCTTTCATAAATAGACCATGGACTATATACTTTAGACTAATAATTATGAATGAAACGCACGTGATGTGCACGTCCACGGTAAAGTATATGAGCGACCCTTGCCTCATACATTTTCCAATACGTTGGAAAAGGATCGATAATTCGGTACCTATATTCAAAACATTTTAATGACGCTTTCACTTAACAGTTAACACCATGATACATTAAATGAAAAAAAGTTAAGGTAGAGCTATAAAGTCTAATTAAAATGACACATTATGTCGTTACAATACAAAATCCCAAAAATTATAACAAATAATTTTCAAATGTCACTGTGTAGTTAAGTGCAACGTCGCTCATATTAACTTTATAACGACGTCTATAAACGCACTGGCAGCGAAGAAAGTGCAGTACGAATAGGAAGCGTTTAGAAAACAAAAGTCGTTTACTTTTTTTAATGCCAATTATAGTGAAAGAGCGTTCATTGTTCGCATTTTTTGTCTGTGGCTTCTTCGCAGTGTTGCTAGCCTTCCGTGCATTGTTTTTTTTATAATTCTCCATGTATTGCGATGATGTTACGATTGTTGCGAAGTCGATTAATTTATAAAGTTTTTTGTGGAGTACAGAATAGATTTAGTTGGTTGTTATTCGTTTAAATAAACCGAATATGAATGTTCTTATTTGAAATTCATCTTCATTTACAGAAAATTACAATAAAACAACAACCTACAAAAAAAACAAAGGAAAGTATTTGGATTTCAGAATTGAAATGGGCAATTTATGACGACTGGAAATAAAGATTAAGTGGCACAGTAGTTTTAAAATGAAGTTACATTAATACGGACTAGACTACTTAAAACAGTCTTTTTTAAGTATTCAAATGAAACAGGAACAAAAGTAAAGTTATCTTTTATGAGATGCATCATCAATAAAATCGTGTTTGGTATAAAAACATTTTTGAACAAAAAAATATTGAATGATTTCTTTAATTGGAATATCGGTTAGTGGTATTCTTTTAGAATATAGAATGATATAGTTTTAAGCTGTATAGGTAAGGCTACGTTGGTATTATATCGTAAATTTAATAAGTCATAGGAATTTATTAAATATATTTTAATATAAATACGATATTTAGGCGATAGGCACCAAATCCAGTATTAGGAACATAAATTTGGCCCCTAATATCAAGAAGTCGATTTGAAAGTCGATAATTCATTTTAAATTACCATAGTGCTTATCTTTTGTCCTCAGAACGGCGCAGGCCCATGGTGCCGCGCGTGCGCAGTGTTCGACTCCGGGACGTCGCCAGGTGAACTCGGCGCATTGATAAACAAACACTCACAAACTCACAAACGGACGCCTGAGGTCATTTTTAGGGCGGCATCTATCGATTCTATGATTTTAAATTACTCAAGATCAAAATAGTTTTCATAAAATGTCAATTATATGCAAAGAATATAAATCGTTTAACTTTTTATAAACCATATTGTGAATAGGAGTACAGTAAAAATCATACAGTCTGATAGCAAAGAAAAGTTGTCAATAGCGTTAAAGGAAGTAACTAGTTATAGTGAGTAAAAGGTTAATAATTCAGTTAAATTTGAGTTCATTTTAATGATTTTAGATTCCTTACTACACGGAGCTCTGCCCCCTCTGGGATCCAAACATATCTATTGCAATTTGATTGTTTTCCTCTATCGGATATCGCAATGAGGTATCTAGTTATCGGACCACTCGAAACACTTGAGAACCATTTCATCTACACCCATTACAAATAATTACTAAGTACCCACAATTAAGTTTGTAACACCGTATGTCTATTTCAATTCCATCGCTTATCATTCCTGTAAGTACTATAAAAACATTCATGCATTTGTAATTTTTGTACCTAATGACACCTACATTATTTGCAACTAATAACTTACTTACACAAGAGAATAATTGCTACACTTTATTCTTTAATTTTTATGTATTTCAAAAACTGGCTCTGAATTCATCAAGAATCTACTTAACAATGTTGTCATCTACAAAAAACGAGAGTATAAAACTTAATAATATTAAACCGAGTTATGAAATGAAACAAAGAACTTGATGCTCGGTCGTGCAATAATTGCCCACACTAAACAGTAATTAAGTCTATAGGCGGTTCAGTTCATGTCAGAAAATAACATTGAAGCAATCATGATACAATTAATGGCGCTATCGGGGCAGGAACCTTGCTGTCGAATTTGAATGCGTGATAACGATATGTACTTGACACACAGTAGAATTATGTAAATCTTTTAATTTACTTTAAGTTTAAATATATTATAGGTACAAGGTATTTGCCTCGATATCGTCACTAAACTATCTAATGCATTAACTGTTACGTCTGTTACCCTTTCACCAGTCATCACGCGAATCATAATTCATTGAAAGCTATATCGATGAGTGTCCTTTTCAAGATCATGGTTACTCAATTATGCTTGCCAATGATTGTGTGCAAGGTCATGGATATAGAGAAGCCGCTTACATTTACAATGACAGGCGTAATTAACGTGCCTTCTCACCAGCTTGTCTAGTTTGGCAGATATTCAAGCACATTCTAACCTTTCATTTACTAATTCGGGGGAGGATATTTTTTAAAGACGTGAAAGCCTACGCTCTCCATGTTCACAGGCAGCTGATGGGAGAACTAGCAGTCAGATAAGCGCGTTCCGTTCACAAATGACGTTAACCGTGCGGACGAGTGCAATAACATTCAGTAGTTCAGTGACAGTGTTGTGTTGAGAACAGCGCCATCTGGCGTGCAATAGCGGCGCAAGGTGGCGGGGACGCATGCTGCGTCATTGCCTTTGGCGATGCCATTTATAGAAGATGAGTGGTGGTCGGCTGAAAATGAGGGTAGAATGGTGGACCTCTCCAACTGTCTACAAGTAAGTGTTATTTGTTTACGATTTATTGCCATGCGAAAGGCGTGTGCTGTGCCTCATTGTAACATACCAATCAAATATTATAGTAAATTAAGAAAACTTAACCTACATTTTCCCTGTATACTATTCATCAGTAAGTCACAAAACTGAAACGGTCCTTATCCTTACGTAAATTAACGCCCAATTATTTCCGGCGTCGTATAGTGTGCGCTGATTTTAATATGACCCCTAAACTGCAACGTTGCAGGATGCGGTAGCCGCTGCTAGTGGGCAGGCGGCGGCGCAGCTCCAGCAGATGGCGACATCTCTCGGCGAGTTGTCGCAAGCGGAGCTGTCGAACATCGTGGGCGGTCTCACGTTGGAACCAGACGTGACTGAAGCCGCTGATCCTGACGATATACTGAAACAGTTGGGCGAGACCGCCTTTGATAACTTCGACACATTTTTCACGGATTTGACCAATGCTAATACAGTGCCGCCTATTGAGATTAAGGTAAGTTCTGGTATAATTTTCACCGAAATCCGGTTAGGCTAGGACTACAAAGCGGCGGGGTCCGGGGAGTACCGGATGATACCCTTGATGAAGTAGTCGTAGTACCAGTCTTAAGCATTTTTAGCAACGTTTAGTTGTAGGTAAATATGAGAGTACTGAAATCACTGATGGTACCTCGATTATCGCAAGTTTTTAATTTAAATATCGCTTTCTCTATCGCACCAACACTATTCAAGTCTAATCTATCTATCAAACCGCGCAATGTCGTGAAAATCGCATGCGAGTCTCGTACGTGTGTAAATAAGGCCTTATTAACCTCTTACTTACACTACTGTGCGTGCGGGTGCGTGTGAATACTTAGCCCTTTTTTGCCTGAAACACAAGGTTTCCTAGCTCAGTCACGTGCTATTTATTACTGTCTAATTGTAAGCTCCTAGCCTATAGTTATTATTATTGTACAACCTGTTTTTCAATAAATTATACTTAATTATACTTACACATTCAAAAATATTAATACAAAAAAATAATGTCAAGTATCAAACAACAACTAGACAACTACAACATCTAGTTTGACAGATAAAACTATTGCCAAAGAATTTGGTAAAAATGCTTGTGTCACGACTAGGGTTGCCATACGTCAGGATTTGTCCTGACATGTCCGGATTTTTGACCCTTTGTCCGGATTTCGGCCGGACTTGGCAAGTGTCAGGATTTTTAGGAATGACCCTATAAAAAGAGGTTTTTACGATAAATTTATTTTAACGTTTACACAGTTTTAATAAATGTAATGATAAATTAGTAAGTAATGAACGAAAATAGTTAATATTTCTCCGAAAATAATATAAAATAGGTAAATTACAGCCAAAGTGATTTCAATCAATTCGCAAGTCGCCGCATGCCAAATTTATCTCAGCGCGCTCGGAACATTTTGAAATCTTCTTTAAAAAAAAATTAAAAAAGAACTAATTCAGTGCTAAAACGGCAAAAAAAAGTATAAATAGGTTTATGAACTATGATATTGAATTGTGGAGGTCGTAGTCATATGGGTTATGAAAAAAATCCTGCACTTTTTGATGAAAGCAAGCCACTTTGCACAGTGATGGTAGAACCCAAATTAAATTATTTTTTTCGAGGCAACCGAAGTTTCGCCCGGTGTTAGAAGAAATGTCAGGACTTTGAGGGGGATGTCCGGATTTTTATCAGGACATTTCAATTTTTCATATGGCAACCCTAGTCACGACTCGCTGGTCAGACTAGCAAATTGTGGTTAAACGTATCCTCGCGCTGCCTATTATAATGTAATTAGTAAGAACTTTGGCTTGAATAAGAGACTGATGAATTGAAATGACAATAACCATCATTGTGTTGTGTGTCACAAACATTGGTACAATTACGCATACAAAAAAAACTGTGACAGGCGGACAAACACTTAGTGATCGCAGTAATATGTAATTACGAGCTGACACTGTTACATCAATTATATTAGAATCCGCAGAAGAAGTTACTCAGATGAAGAGCTGGAAATGATCTACAGAAGATTTTTTTTGTGTTGTATCTTGTGCTAATAAGTTCCTTTCTCGCATTCCAGCAAGAGGAGAACAACAACATCTCGCCCTCGGGCTCGAGCAACCACCTACAGAGCTCCTACTATCAACCAAATCAGCTCTCCCTTCCTAACAACGGGCAACAACGGCTGCAGCAACTACTGCGGTCCGGTAGCGGCATCAACAATCGTTACAACATAGCCTCAGCGAACCCGCTACTCGCAGAGAAGCTAGCAGCGACATCTAGCGGCATAAAGCAAGAACCCCTCAGTTCGGATTACAATGGTACGAGTATGAATTACGGAAACGCTTCGCCAATGCAACGGGTGCCATCGGGGAAGCCTCAGGTGAATGATGCTGGCGGCGGTAAAGGTAAGTCTTTGGACACCTTTATTTTAGTTCAATAGAGTTTTTATTATAGCGCTCTCTAGCGGCCAGTAGCGGAACTAATGCGCCAAGATGACTAGCGCTTCAAGATCAGCTGGAGATGCTTCGTAGTTTTCAGCTGTAGTAATACATAACATAACTAGATGGCGCTTTAACCTACTTTATTGTTACTTGTTGATGTCATGACATGATGTTCTATTTACATTGCATTATAGGCATACAGGAAGGATATTCTAGTTAGAATCATTATATTATGATGATTCTAACTTCTTAGTAGTTCTTAGACGATACTGTATGATGTTGATGATATATGTTAGACGTAGTTGGTATTGGTACTTATGTTTCGTCATCCATAACATTACCTATCAGTTATATACCTATTTCTTCTTAGTACCATATGATTTTATATACCCAGAACAGGTATGATAGAATTCAGCACAGTAAAATAAGTTTCTTCAGCAATTCTATCCTAAATAAAACAGACCCTAAGTTGCAGTAAAACTTCTTCTAAAAATCAACAGAGGGCGCTACAACCATTTTTAACAACTCCATATAGATGTCGCTACTTACTCCCGCCACACAGCATCGCAAGCCGCCAACTTATACATGCCGTCGCGTTCGGCGCTACTGTGCAACTTTTAAAGAAACTTCCTTTGAATCACGTTAGTTCTACAATTCGCCATCAGATACTTCAAGTTTGCGCTGCAAATTGCAATCTCTTGGATGCAATTGCAGTTTTCTATTACTTTCGATTTCCTCTTGAGGAACTGATTTCCTAGCCCCGCCGGTTTTCACTTGTGTGAAAGTGGCGCGTGTCGTTGCCGAGTTTATTTCGAGACGCGAATTGGGGCAGATTATTTTGAAATCGATGCGTAATATTAAGGAATGAGATGAGATAAATCGGTAGCGTCCGTCCCACGATATCTAGTTCCAGAGATATGTAAGCGTATATCAATTAGAGTCAAGTTTACGAAAACAACGTGACTGCTTTGAGTGCCTCAGTTTTATTATGAATTTTCGTTATATTAGGCGCTATTTCGACACACACGCAGTTAGAAATAGTCCTTATTGACATCCATAGAGAGACAAAAGTCCGGCAGTAGTTCGGCCAGGGCTAATCCGAACTAGGCATTGAAACCTCTACTACCTACAGATGTTTCTGACTTTAACTGTACCTACCTACCTACAGTAGAATTGTTTCCAGCAGTTAGTTAGAAATAATTAGTACATATACTGAATTAGTACCTACACTTTGTGATTCCTTACTTCAAATATTTGACATTTATGAATTGAGCTTTGTAGTGCTAAGGCTAATACGTGTATCATTTGTCAAATCTAGCGATTGTTAACGAATGGTTGATCGGATCGATAATCTAGCCTATATATACTTTATCACATAAATTGTCCTCAAACAAAACTGTGTCATTTAGTATACTACATTTTCACATCGTATTTAATTTAATTTACTGTTGATATTTTGTCTTGGTTATAAATTTATCGTTTATATATTTTTATGAAAATACGGAAATGTCATCTGAATAGAAACGACACACTTGGTCACAACACTTGGTTTAAAAAAGAAGACATATCTCGTAACTCCTCCCTTGTTCATGTCTCATGTATACAACTTTGCCCTGTTTTGCCTTTTTTTATGATATTTATCTCTTTGTATTGTATATTATGTTGTATTGCGTTCCGTGGGTCACGTACGGTGCTGTCTGAAAACCAGCGCTGCAGGTGTTTAACACCTCAGCATAATGCTGAGACAGCAACCGATTTGCTGCCGCGAAGACACACATTATTTTATATGTTCTGAGTTTGTACGTCTATTATTTTTTGTATCTGTGTGTCTTTTGTGCAGTAAATAAATGTTTCTTCTTCTTCTTCTTCTTCTTCTAACTTTTGGCGTGGTGAATTATTATCGTAAAATCCTCAACAACTAGGTATATTCTGAATAAATGTAACGTGGGTTAAAACATGTTTGAGAAAAGTAAAATAATATTTTGATTTACTTGAGAAGCCCTATGATTTTATTTATAGTTTAGATGACTCATGGTTGTTTACGTTCTATGAAAGTTGTCATGTGTCAAATAGGTATTTGAAGTAAGAAATCACAAAGTATAGGTACTAAGCAGTTAACATATTCCCTGTCCGGGTGCTCCAAGTGTGGGCTCATGAACCTTTTTTCAGGAGTCCATGCTTCCCTGTGGAGTCATATCCCCATACTGAATGCACAGTCCAAGTGTCAGTTAGACTGTCTTACACCGTTTTATATCCACGGTTATAAAGGTGTTAATAAAGTTCATGGTAGGTATACTTAGGGTCGGTGTTGGACAGGCACTTTTCTTGAAAATAACCCACGTATTATATGCTACCCATTTACTCTATGCTACAGCTAACAATTGGTAATGAATATCTTGCTCGAGTGCCCTAATGACCAGAGCTTTCCTATCGCGACTGAAGCTCAACATCCTACTTCTAATTATATATCTAACTATAGCTTTTGCTCGCGACTTGGTCCGCGTGGAACTCATTCATCTCGTGCTTCCGTTCAAATTTCATAAAAACTATCCTACACCGTAGCGTAGACACAGTCGTTACAATCTAGTAAGATTCGTTCCACTTTAGATGGCGAAAATGCACTTAACACGCGGTTTTACAACTTGTTTTGTTGCAAAATAAGTATGAAAGGAAAAGATAACAAAGAGATGCCATAATAGTAACGAACGCCTTACCTATGCGGCACGTGTACTGTAATAGTACATTACTTAACAAGGGCGGTAAAACAACGAATGTCTCAGATCGCAGGTATTTGACGCCCGAGCCGAAGGCAAGGGCGATAAATATGCGATCTGAGGCTATCTATATTACCACCCGTGTTAAAGTACAACATTTTATGTCACCCCCTGGCCAGGAAGTGGGTTTTTTCGCGCGCGGAGCGTGCGATATTGGCCGCTTTATGGCCAGGTGTGACATAAACATATTATACAATCACGCTTGCGAGCTGTTATAAAACTACCTTGATTTCAATAACAACTAAATAAGGGATGCTGGTAATGGTTGGTTTTAAGTACTTTTCGTCATCTAAAATGGAACGAACTTTACCCATGTCGTTTTTGTGATGCGACGTCGCAAGGCAGTGTTGTGGCCTGACTCCACTTCGTCCTTCCCAGGATCTCAAAATATCTCCATATCAAATTTCATCTCAATCGGTTCAGCAGTTTAACCGTGAAGGGGTAACAGACGGACAGAGTTACTTTCGCATGTATAATATTAGTATGGATTGGCTAATAGTTGCCTAGGGCTCTCGTTCTTCTTCAATGATCGAAAACTACCCTTGGCTATTATAAGGGCTCCGTAGGCAAAATGGCAAAAACGGAATCTGCATTTTCGTCATATTTGTCTGCCCATAAGTCATAGGCATAGTAGTTTATGTAACTGCTAACGTAATGCGATTTAATGCCTAATTGTGTACCGTTGCATATACTAAGTACTTTATCTACTTCCATATATTAAATCCTCTTTCATGTGTTTCATGTGGGCGCGTTGAGCCGGCGTGCGCAATGTTTGACGAGACAGCCCTGCCAGCAGCACCCGGCGGCGGCGCACGCAGCTGTGATGTAATGGACGGAGATGGCCATTACGGTCGAAATTATGATTTTGTAATTGCCATCTCCGCCCCAGTAAGGCGCGCGCGCGCGCAGCATGGGGGCATGGGCCACGGTATATTGTAAAGCTGGTCCTTACCCACACTTTTTGAGCACATCAAAGTGGATTTACCATGTGTGTATAGATAAAAATCATGACAGGGTAAAAAAACTGTACCACCTTGCAATATTTAAGGGAATACTGACGGTATTTTACGAACTCGTATTCTTTGTACGCGAGGGTTTTTCTTTAAAAAAGTAAAATCACAAAATAAGTAATAGTACTACGTACAGAAGCCTCACTGTTAACAAATACGCGCGAGGCGAGCCAAACGTGCCTAAACGTGGCCATCTCTTTCTATCGCACGCAAATCACACGCTTCATCACTTTCTATCGTATGAAGCGGCCGCCAGACGTACTTATTGCGGCGCGACACAATCGCGGAGTTGGCTGCCCCTGGTAAAATGTAAAATTATAGGAAAAGTGAACTCGCACACAAGTTATTTCCTAGTAAAAAAGTACTTATACTTAATATTGATTTCCTACTAAACTTAGTAACTATTATTAACAGGTCAAGGCATTATTACGTCAGGGTAACCTAGATTTGAAATGAGACATCATTATAAGCAGACAAGTCTACCTGACTAATTTGTTGGTTTGAAATCCAATTTATTTGTTAAGACTAGACTGAATTGGGTCATTGTCAGTAGGAAAACAAAAGTTGTCCATACGGTACTTAGTCAATAGTGAACGTCTGAATGTACATAGGGATAATTTATTCAATTCAAATAATTTCTTTCAGGCTTGCACCCATAAATGTTAGTAAAACATACTAATGAATTTTTAGTAACGGGGAGACTGTTTATGCGCGTTACTAGGCCAATCCAAAATTAAGCCTTGTAGCCCTTAACTTTTGAAAAGATGCGTAGGTACCTAAATCTGACCATGACCTAATTCATTGATTAGGAATTCGCTAAGTTGACAATGGACAAATAAAAGTGCTATATTACTCCCATCATAGCTCAATTGACAAGTGCATATGAAATGTAAAAAGGGCATTATACTTTTTCATAACCACTTTTCAATTGCGAAATAAAAACATTTTAGTTCGGTACCTGAATCATATGTAAAAAAATCTATATTCAGTGGTACAATAAGCATCGAAAGTACCTACTCATATGAAAAGGTCAAAAGTCCTTATCCCTTGACAATAGTCTTTTGACGTATTCTTAAGCGTAGTTGATGCTGCCTATACCTATGTAAATACCATTTTTTCATAAAGATTGGGGAGACATCAAGAACCACTGGGTTACTTGATTTATGAATATTTACAGCACCTAGTTAGATATTTACCAACCCTTTTCTCAATCCCAATTAAAAAAGTAAACAAAATACGCGGAGTCTGAAGCTTCAAAATTAATAGAGTTTGTCGTGGCCTGAATAGCCTGAAAATTAGAATCGATCTATATACGAGTATATTCAGGTTCCAGGATTTTAGAAACCTAAAAAATTTCACTGGCAGAGAAAATAACAAGACACGAAACTTAAAATTAGATTTTTGAAGATAATCTTCAGTAGTTCACAATACAAAATCTGACACACTAACAGATATACTTATACCTACCTATATGCATACTCTCAAACACTCAAGAAACGCTCCCTTCGGCAATCGGTTAAAAAAGTGCCGCTAAGCAGTACACACTTAAGCTGAATGAAACGGAAGCACTTGCATTCAAACTTATATTGTAGGGGAAAAAACCTCCAAATGCCAGGCGAAATTCAATCTAATGTTAATGTCATAAAGACTGGACAGGGAAAAACTTTATCTATACCGCTCAGTGTCGGCAGTTTTGCGTTTTTTTGTGTGATAATTGAAATCACACCAGCACACTGGGTGAATCCCGGGAGACTAGCGGAATGCGGTACAGATTTTTATCTTCGAGTGTTTTTACGACTTATGAACTTTGCTTAGCATGGCGAAACGGTTTGATGTAGGTCAAACGTAAAAAATCTGTCAATGTCAACACACCTCGCGGCTATCGGCGCTGCTGAGGTGATGCTGTTTAGTGCTTGCGTTGGAACAAAGCCTGGTTTAGGGCGAGCCGGCGAAGTGAGACGGCGCCGGTTTGGTGCCTTTATCCTATGCGAAAACCTTTAACGGGATCCATAGCGTTAAAATTCTTGTAGGTGCAGCTTGCTATAATTGATTGAAGTGACGCCGAATGTGTTAAGGTGTATATACTAAATAGCAGTGGCGGCGCGTCAAAAATATTCTTAGGGAAGCCGGAAATACTTGGCTTTTCCTATTCTTCATGAGCCGTAGTAAAATAACTGGACTGGCTGAAAATTAGGCAAGCCGGTGGGAATCGAGTTGTATAGACGCTCCGCCACTGCGCACTGGTACAATAGGGCACAATACGCATTCCCAACAAAAGATAAAATACCGCGATTTCTTTATAGGATTCATACGGTATCGCTTTTGTTTCGAGTCTGACATTAATTGATGATCATTGATCAGTGATTAGGAAATAAAATAGACTTAGGTACGACGAGACTTAGGTGATAAAATAAACTTCATCCAAGTTAATACCGTTTCATATTTATAATGTATTAATGTAGTACCTACTTATGTCATTCAGCCTGGAAATTCCAATAAGCTATTCGATCGAATTTAATTCTGCGAAGTACATATTTACTGGGTCAACTAGTGTGTCGTTGAAGTACTTGTGTTATTAATTGATTAATGTGTGCTCCTTGCAAAAACAGACCGATGAAGTGATGACCCATTCAGGCAAATGATAGCGTAATTCTTTTACGATAAATATAGGTTATGTTCAGGAGGCCTAGGTACCGCGAACCGAAAAAGAACGAAGTTTGAATATCACCCTGTAGCTCTAGTACCTATAAGTTTTTTCCAAACATTAACTAATTTGAACGCGTTTGCGTTTTGTCTCAAAATTTATGATAGTGGTATGAAAACGTGAATAGCGCCTCTGGTGGTCACTAGTGGAAACTAAAACAGCGAGTATAACATTTGTTGCTAACCGATGAACGCGCGTATTTCAAACTCGGTGAGAGCGTTTTCATACATTTTGAGACAAAACGCAAACCCGTTCGAATTAGAATGTTTCGAAAAAACTTATACTAGAGCCACTGTTCTCTGTTGCTCGAATTAGCAAGTGCTTTAAAAAAACAGACCGTCATGTCATTCGTATCAGTTTTTATAGATGTTCAAATATATTTATCATCGTATAGGTATATGTATAAATCGTCGTCGGCAGCATATATTCGTCCCACTGCGGGTAACAGGTCTCTTTTCATAGAGACCTGTGGCCAGTGTAACCTAACCTGAAAAGGAACGGGCAGTAATCCCCACGCAGGCCCAGTGCGGGTAATCTTCACGTACGGCTTGGAATTTCCTCGCAGGTGTAGGTGCGCAGATTTCCTCATGGTGTTTTTCTCCACCAAAAAGTTAACGGTACATCTCAAACTTTATTTCGTACATTAGTTCGAAAAACTAATTGGTACGACCCGGGATCCGAACCAACAAGAGCCGCTTGACAGGCGAATGCTCGAATAAAATATGTCCTAGGCTACCGTAGCTTCAAATGTATACACGGGACGAACTAAAATTAGAGCACAAGAAAAGATAATGTAAGTACCTACTTAAGTCAAAGTTGGACTTTGATAGGGAGCTCTGAAAACGACCCATACCAAATAACAGGTGAACTCGCCTTCTCTTATCCTGCACTGAACAAATGTTTACTTATTTTTAGCCCAGTGGTTGACTGGTAGAGAATGCCTTAAATCATTAAAATTAGAGCACAAGAAAAGATAATGTAGGTAAGTCAAAGTTGGACTTTGATAGGGAGCTCTGAAAACGACCCATACTAAATAACAGGTGAACTCGCCCTTCTCTTATCCTGCACTGAACAAATGTTTACTTATTTTTACCCCAGTGGTTGACTGGTAGAGAATGCATTAAAGCATTAAGTCCGCCTTAAAGCGTTCACAAGTAAAAGACAGACAAAGTTACTGTCGCATTTATAATTTTAGTACGGGTTAGTATATGGATGGACGAACCTACTAGTGCCAGGAAATCCCACTATTCAACAAGTTAGGGTATAAAAAACCAAGTTCACGTGTTTTTATTAACTGAGTAAATGTACAGTCACCCCATGAAAATGTTGAGCATACTTAGAACCTTGTCACATCGAAATCTAAGAAATATTTAGACTGAAACGTCATAAAATTTGAAACCTCTTTAATTTGACAAAGCACTAAAGTGCTCAACATTTTCGTTGGCCCACTGTACTGTACCGCTAGTATAAGTTTTTTCGGAACAAAACACAAACGAACGCGTTTGCGAGCGCAAGCAGCGCATCTGGTAGCCTTAGTGTAAGGCCTGAGTCGACGCTCGGAGCGGAGCGTTCGGCGGGGCATGCAGCGGGGCGGGCGAGCGTGCATACTATTTGTGCAGTTGCGACTCAGGACACCAGTATGAGTTTCAATTGTTTAACATGCACTCCCCGCTGGACGCCCCGCCGAACGCTCCGCTCCGAGCGTCCACTCAGGCCTTACACTTAGGTGGTAACTATTTTTTGCCATTATAAATTAGGTCTAAACGCAGAAGTGTTCGTTTGTATTTTGTTTCGAAAAAACTTCTACTAGAGGTAATGAATGATTCGCGGCGAACGGTTTTGTCCCCTGGATCCGCAACGGAGCCCTGACCCGGTTGTTGCGTGTGTGCGTGCGTGTTATGTCAGAGTTGGAGCGTAAGATGCGCGAGCGCAGACCGGCTGGACGGTGGCTCTACTTCGCTGGGTCATACATAAACTATACGCCAGAGGCTCTACGTAGGCGAAACTGTCGCAAACTAATGTTTAGTGTCATTAATAACAGTAATACGTATATTGTTAGGTTAAATTCAATAAAGACCGTTATATCATTTCTGCTCTATTAAAATTTTCCGTTATCCACATTGTAATGTAATTTTTATCTCTAAAACGACTGTAACTTAGACGAAGCGTGTAGGTACTGTTTTCTTAACATATAGAAGGAGGTCAGAAAACCTATTCTTACTCAATCTATACGCGAATAATATTGAACATCAAAAAAGGAGTGCGATGTTGTGTTTTCGAATACGTAACGCCCCCTGCCATGAAATCAATGAACATTTTTTGCATATTTCCGGTGCATATTCACTAATCAATAATCTTCATCAGCCTTTGTAACATCATTTTTTTTCATGTATCAAAAAACGGATAATGAAATCTCCTGGGGTAACATTGAATAAGTAGAAGAACTTGTAACGGTTCGTCTATTGAGGTTGCAATACAAATATTTATTAAAATATATTGTACTTAATTCGTTAAATTACTTTTGTGAGTTTCATTAAAGGAATTAACGGATCTTCCAGATTCACTGGGAAATTTTCCTTAGACAAGCCAATGTACCTACATGCTTATAATGTAAGTAGGTAATAAGTATGAACTAGCTTTTATAGCGTTTTAGCACCACCATCTAGAAACCATTATGATCCTATTTCTTTTTTAATATCTTTTTAAATACCATGGTTCGAAATAAACTAATAAATATTAAGAAAATAATAGAAGCTACGAATCCTGAAGTGGAGCATACTTGCGTCGTGCGCTTGCGCAAGTCGCCTTGAGCGCGCGAGTTGCGGGCGCCCTTAGAGAGGTGGTTGACTGCGCCGATTAGATTCATTAGATAATTGTTTAAGGAAATCAGAAGACGGTCTTTAAGACTACTTGCAAGATTTCATATAATTTATAACCAGCACTTCACGAGAATAGGGATGTCGACTCAAAAAATTTATTACTTCAATAGAAAGAAGACATAAAACTATGCCAAATAGTGAAAATCCTATTCAAATATCTCAAAAAATAACGAAGCTACAACGGTTAGTATGTTCGTAGTTAGAGAGAGAAAGTGCTACCTAACCGTGACGTCACTGTTAAGTAGCGCCATAATAAATGACGATCGTTCAATACAAAGGTGCGTTTTGCGGAAAAGGGACAGAACATACCCACTCTTAAAACTTTGAAGACTTAAAATTACGTAATTATTTATTTTTTTGAATTTCTTTTTTCGTCATTTGATTGAGAATTTGAGGCTTTATGTAGAAAATTTGGATTTATTGATTTTCTTTTATAGTGTCGTCAATGTCGTCATCCCTATTACATGAAGAAGAAGAAGAAGAAAATTATTTATTTAGTGTTAAATCATTGTACAATATTTGGAGTACACGGATAAATGAAATTAACAATTTAACTAAACTAAACATGGAAATTTTAACACTAAATAGGATACCACTCAGCATATGCCAATAGCAATATAATGCGAAGGCGCTGGTTTTCAGGGCACCCAAAGAGAGATACAAATATAATCTTAACTATTACTTACTTAATAGGTACATCATAACTAAATAGACTAGCCAGCTTATCTTAATGATGGAGAAGGAAAGGTAGCTGGTCAATAAATACAATTTTAAATGACATGAAAATTAATAACAATTGGTTGTTACACAAGGTTTGACACACAGTAAAACAATACTTTAAAAAAATAAACTTTATTCTGTGAGTAGTTAGGCCGCAATGGCACTTTTACAAGTCAAAAACAACTAGCGTTTCTCATAGACCACTGCCGAGAAGAAACGCCAAAAGAAACTTTACTCGACAGTGTCACTTTTTCCCAATGCTTATTATAGTTGACGAAATATAATTCGCACCGATTCTTCGAACAACTTGTATGGCGAATCGGTGCAAATTATATTTCGTCAACCATACAATGATAATGCTTAACATATCCAATTGATATACATATATTACCAGGCCTGCCTTTTAGGATAATATTATATTATGAAGGTTAATCTGACCAGGGTAAAAAAGTATTTCTAAGTTTAAGTAGAATAGCCTATAAGATAAAATAAAATAAGAGCATATATCAGTTCCAAACTTTTTTTATCGCGCCCCTCGAGTAAATACCCTAACAAAAAGTGCCAAAGTCGGATTACACGCATAATGACATATCTTCGCGAAACGCCACATACGCGAAACGCCACATACGCGAAACGCCACATACGCGAAACGCCACATACGCGAAACGCCATATACGCGAAAGGTCACATACGCTGCGAGCGAAACCTTCCGCTGCAAAACCGACAGGTTCAGAAGGCTAAGGCGGGTCTTAGTCTTCTGGTGTTAGGTTTTTTTTATGCGCCTTAAGACACGCACTGCAAGAGAAACTTTACATATGTCATTTTGCGTTTCTGTCATTTTGCGTATGTGTCTTTTCGGGTATGTGTTATTTTGCGTTTCTGTCGTTTTGCGTACGTGTCGTTTCGCGTATGTGTCATTTTGCCTAGGCGGAATGTGTCATTATGCGTGTAATCGCCAAAGTCAAAGTAAATCACTACCTCTAGAGAGTCTAGAGTTGAAGAGGATTAGCGAGGCTACGGCGATCTCAGTACGTACACCTATCAAGCCACCAAAGTTCTGAAATCGCCCTCAGTGGCAAAGTTTCAGTAATCGTCCTCATATTTCGATGACGGCGATCCTAACAGATTATGGATTTGTGAGGTCTGATATACGAGTAGCTTGCTATGCCAAACTTGCTCTTAAATACTCTGTCAGTATGAGTGTCAGTATAGAGTTGGCCAGACGTAATTAATATACATGTAGAGTACTTTTATCTGCGCGGGTGAGCCATGCTTGTGTGTTGAGCTATGCATGCACATTGTCTATGTGTGCGTCAGCGCAGTAACAATGAGTTCACATTGTCTATGTGTTCGCATGTGTCACAACTGCAACTATGGCCAATACCTCAGTGCAATTACACCAAGTTTCATACAAACCCGGACATTGATAGTTAATTACTAACTGAAACCTTTTGGGATATGTTCGGACACCTTTCAGGATGACGCTCACGAAAGTCCCTAGACCTCCCAACCCAAGTGGGATAGCCGAGATTAGACGTCATCTTTTTTTGTATGGGGTAAAAACAAAAATTGTCCTGAAACCCTCTGCGTGTGGTATCAAATGAAAGGGCTTTTTGAGCCGGTTCTAAAAATATATCTCATTATTACATTTCAGTCACTTATTCTAAATTAAAATTAAAATAATTTTCAAAACATACCACTGGAGGAACCCATCCTCCAGATACGATAATGTCGAATATTGTTTTATAAAATATTCCCTTAATGATACATAATAACCTCATATGTAATCCTAATATATAGCCTAAAATGTCCCACCTCTGGGCAAAGGCCTCCTCCCTCTTTTTCCATTCCTCGCGGCCTTGTGCAATATCTGGCCAGAAAATTACCTAGATCCTAAAAAAAATTGAGGTACACTTTAAAGTGAAAATGCCCAAATAAGGCTTTAGGCTCCTCTCCACTCTCTTTATTAAGGAGACTTCCGTATTAACCACAAGTTACGAGACTAAATGCTGACCCCCAAACTGACCTCGTAGCTCTAATGCCCTTAGAAAGGTGGTTGACTGATAGATAATTTATTAAGGAAAACGATAGTCATTGTACCATTGATTGTATCCTTTTAAGTCGGAAGTGAGCTCTCTTTGAAGAAATATCATCGGCGATAAAATAATAGTAGTCAATTTACAAAGTCATCATCATCCTCCTAGCGTTATCCCAGTACAGTTGCATCCTGAAGGATGCCTGGAGTCCGCTACCTAATACCAAGATTTTTGGCGTAGGCATTAGTTTTTACGGAAGCGACTGCCATCTGACCTTCCAACCCTGAGGGGAAACTAGACCTTATTGGGATTAGGCTTTGTCAAGTGATTGGGCAACTTGACTGTTAGAAGTTCTCAAACCGCCCGAAGGCTTAACGACGGGTGAACCATGGTTGTGTGTTGAGCTCTACATGCACATTGTCTATGTGTGTGTCAGCGTGAGAGGTATGAATTCACGTTGTCTGTCTATGTGTTCGTATCATACCTTACGGTTGAACATATCAAGGGTCAAATTTATGTATTAAGAACTAATGTATATGCCATATGTTCTGTGAATAAACTTTCATTCATTCATTCATTCATGTGTCACAACTACAACAATGGCCAACCCGCGCTCGTGAGATAAAATTACTAAAATTTGGCAAGCTAATACTGAATGACGACCGCTTTAGCTTAGTTGGTAGTGACCCTGCCTATGAAGCTGGAGGTCCCGGGTTCGAATGCCGGCCGGGGCATTTATTTGTGTGATGAGCACGAATATTGTTCTTGGGCCTTGGATGTTTTCTATGTATTTAAGTATCTATTTATCTATATAAGTATGAATATCATCGCTTAGTACCCATAGTACAAGCTTTGCTTAGTTTGGGACTAGGTTGATTTGTGTAAGATTGTCCACAAATATTTATTATTTTATTTTTTATTGAATAAAACAGTTTTTGAGGCATAAACAAACACTTGAAAAACATAAGTGGTCAATAGATAATGGCTTATGAGCATGTTTAGTTATGATTTTACGAGTAATTCATGGATTTATAGAAACGGAGAGGCCGTTTGTGCGGGTTACTAGACTAATCCAAAATTAAGCTTTGTAGGCCCTTAACTATTGTTATGTCTAATGTCCATAGAAAAGACTCGAACCTAAATCTTTTTAAGACCATTTTGCTGTATTGCCGAAATACCATTGAATCAGTTGTTTGCTTACTCAGATTGATTAAAGTGCACAATTGAATAACTATTTTCCGTTTTATACTTAGATGTTTAAAAAAATACTTTAAGTATAGTCATAATGCTAATTAAATAACTAATAATTAAAATAGGTAGGGGAGAGGGGGGCTTGTCCTAACAAAATTCAAACTTTTGCTCATAGCTCTTAAAATTTTAAACTTAACGTTAATGTTTTTTTACTTACGTGTCGGAAATTTATTCATCTTTTATATCTATATGGAAAATACCACACAGATTGCCTGGTTTCACATGTAGAACCCATTAAAAAAAAAAAGTCAGCTGTTAATATTTACCCCGTTTTTGGGGCAAATATTAACAATGAAGGGGTAAGAATTAACATAAGATAATGACGTTTAAAGTAATGACGTTCGTCAAAAATAAAACGATATTATTTTTTGTTATATATTTTTTATATAATTAATTAATATTATATATAATTAACATGTTTTAATGCAATAAAGTAAAAAAATAGAGATCTTATCTCAGATAAGTACTAATCAATCTTAGGTAGACAGGTGTTGTATTTTAATATCACAATTGACAATATTTCATAATTTCCAAAAGTCTTAATTCGAAAACCATTTCGGTAAAAACGTGTGAAGTACAGAAAAAACATTTTTTTAGATTTTTTAACGGATTAAAACTTGCCCCTTAATTTTGTTAAAACTAGCCTCATAGATGATTTCCAAACATAAAAAAATATTAAAAAATAACTATGCTTAAATTTAACAAAAACACTAGCACACGTAATAGCCCATTAAATAAGTATTCAACACACACTAATCCGTAATCATTGAACTTAATAATTAAGGCACAAATCAAAAAAATCACGACGTAAAAAAGTCCGTTACCTGTGTTTTTTTCACGCACGTGCCACAACTTCGCAACGCGGCGGCCGGCGGGAGACTAACTGGTCGGGACTCGTTCGTTACCCTCGCCCAAAGTTATAACCTTGAAATTGGTACTCTGCCGTGTATAGTTTAGTCGCTAGAGGCTTGTTAATACCTACCCCCGTTAAAACAAGCCCCCCTCTCCCCTAATAATTTAAGTTGTAGGTTTTTTACTTAATCACAGTATCAAAGGTAAAACTGATACCGTAAAATGGGGTGAGTAGGGATTGCGAGGGCAGTTGGGTCTTGAATGGGGAGAGTAGGGATGACAGAGGGGTGAGTTAGTTTTTATAGGCTGCTGCTACGTAAATTATATATTCTAATTACAAATCAAGCTATTATAATGTTCATAATCCCAAAGACCCGATCTAACAATTTTCCCCACTCACCTTACCCCGTTTTTGAGGTAGGTTGGGGTGAGTTGGGATTTCCAACTATTTTAAGTTATGAACACAAAATCATAAAAAAAAACTAAAATACAAACAACCGCATTTTTTTGTATATAAATCAATATGCCACATATAAAAAAAACTTTAATCCAGGTTTGAACTTCGGTTTTGTCCCTACTCACTCCAATTTACGCTACTGTTACACAATATGTCTGTTCTTGATTAAAAACAAAAACAACACTTACCAATCTTATCTGTGAAAAGGAAAATTCACCATCGACTAACTAGATAAACAGACGTTTCGAAATAGCCTCTAAAGTGGGGCACTCATTAATTTTAATCTATGGTTTCATAACATTCGGTAGGTATTCAGTGCTGTATGCCCGATTTAATTTCGAACTCTACCCACAAAGTACTAAAATTCCAAAAATATTGATAATCTGTGAAACCGCGGGCGGTGACGTGAGCATTAGCAAAATTATTTTATGTCACACCTGGCCATAAAGTGGCCATTATCGCACGCTCCGCACGCGAAAAAACCCACTTCCTGGCCAGGGGGTGACATAAAATTTTGTACTTACCACGGGCGATAATAAAGAAAGCCTCAGATCGCATATTTATCGCCCTTGCCTTCGGCTCGTGCGTAAAATACCTGCGATCTGAGACATTCTTTGTTTTATCGCCCTTGGTAAGTAATGTACTATAATACTAAGTTACTAAGTTTAATATTATAAGTTAATTAATTCTCACATAAGTGAAGTTTGTAATATCTTCTTGTTGAGAAATAAAGTTCTTAAACCCGAATTTCACATAGGGTCCTATAAGAATCACTGTAACCGAGAGTACGGTTGGAAAAAAAATTGTTATTTTTTTACCACGCAAAATAGGCTGTACGGATTATGACGAAATTTGGTATACAACGTGTTAATAGCCTGGATTAACATACTTATATATTATAAGACTTATAGTGCGCGCCATTTACGAAGGCGCGCCCCTCCACAGCCCAAGCCGTACAACTGCGCACAGATTAGTATGAGATTCGCTGTGGAGGGGCGCGTCGTCGTGGATGGCCCGCACTATACCTCGAAATCACATCTAGAATATGAAATAGGGAGTGGCTCGAGGGCTCTTTCTGCTAGCTTTTTTTTTCGAACCAACTGTGGCTTTATAGGCCGGGCCTAATAAAGCAATAAGAATGCGCGGTTGGAGAGTGGCCTGGGGAAAATCCAGAGGAAACTTTCGACACGACCACGCGTGCGGTTTAAACACTGGAATACTCTAAGAGTTTGCGCTCCAGTGAGATTGGTTGAGCGGCTTTAAGAGGAGGTATGTATCCCCAACGCAAATGTCCCACTCTAACACGCCTGAGTTTACAATTAACCATCCCGCTCTGTACGCAAGCTCTGCACGCAGTTTCGTAAATATTCATTCATCATTCAATCATTGTATCAAAGCAAACCGTTGAAGTACAGTCATTGTTCTAATTGATGGTAATGACATTCGTTTAGGGAAAGTGTGTCGACTGAATCTTTGTAAGCAAACGTCCTTCTTGAAATTCAAATACACAAGGGAAAATATTCGCATGATAATATCTGTAACAGTACAGTACCGACAATAGTACCTACTTGAATCAGACAGTTAGACTCGCACCTTTCCTGTAGACAACACACTGCCATTTTTTAAAATATTAAATATGGAAGTCAAGCACGAAACTTAAAGGGGGGTCATAAAGTCATAACACATCTAGATGTAAACGCGAGCGCAGCGAGCGAAATTTTTCGAACATTATGATGCAAGTGCTGAAAATACCTCATACGCATTAAGTCATGTTCCTAGATGTAATCGCGAGCGCAGCGAGCCCGAAATTTTGTGAACATTTTAATGCAGAAATTTCGAAATTTGGCAACATTACTATATATTTAAAGCCCGACCAAGAAAATATGACCATGCACATGTTGCGGAATTTCATTGGAACTAATTTCTTACACTGGCAATAATTTTAATGACAGAATGTCAGCACGTCAGTGTCACTGTTGCGGTTTATTTGAATATTGGTAAGTTGAATATTAAATGATAAATGAGAAAAATACTAAAACGATTCATAGTCAAGAGCTTGTGAGAAAAAAAGTCTCGCGAAATTAAACTATTTCGCTACAAAACATTTCAAAATTTACGTCAGAGCTGACAGCTAAAACAAGTCAAAATGTCATAATAATAGTCTGTTCCCATATAAATCTGAAATTTAATAGCGCCCTCTTGAAACTGGTCATCTAGTTCTGGTTTACTTTTATTTAATTCATCGTAATGAAATGAGTGAATTAAAGCTTTTGTTGAAAAATAAGTTATAAAAACCTTTCTATGTCAGGTGGAAAGGAGCGTTCTACAATCCATTTTTACACCGTTGATTTAAAAATTTCCTATCTAACTATACGCTTCTTTGTAATTTCAACCTACAGTTCTACTACAATAAGAGTTATTTTAGAATAATACTTTATTCACATACTCTTTTTAATATCCAATATTTTAATGGCGCCATCGTCGTCCTTGCTATTAATAACTGTCCACGGCGAATTAGGAATGCACTTAAAAATGAGTTTTATTACTTGAAAACAAAGTTGTCAATCCTTTGAATGCCTGAGTGTGCTTAATTGGGGTATTTAATAGACGTATATTCGTTCAAGTTGGTCAATTTTAAAAATGGCGATGTTATGATGTGTGGCATTTCTTGAGATGTTTGTATTATGACATTTTACAAAATTTATTTTACACATTTAGATATAATATTTTTTTTGTTTTTTTTAGAAGATATTATAGCGTTCTCCCATCATATTCCCGGTTGTGCCCTAGGGCCCTCTTTGACACCTAATTGGTCGAAATTGTATCAAAATTGATTCAGTAGGTACTTTTCCAAGTTTCTCGCGAATACAGTGACCCTGAATTAATTACTTACGTATTATTCATTAAAAATACATTAGAATAAACTGTAACCGGCAACATAGGTAATCCTGCTAGTAGGGTACAGTCAGCATCAAAAGTGGCGTCACATATGAAGAGGTCAAAAGTTCTTATTCCTTTGTAATAAAGACTATTGACGTCGTCAAATGTGGCGCTACTTTTAATGCTGACTGTACCCCAAGGTTGCCAACGGAAAAGCCTCCGCTGTCAGATCAGTCCGTCTCTCAGCGGGCTGTATATCATTACATTAACCGAATAGAACAGTTGATATTTTTACAGAATATACAACTATACACATTCTAGAGATGTAACAACAAATATTAAAAATAAAGTTACCCAATCCCCATACAATAATCCCAATCCCCTTAGATTCCGACACGCACTTGACCGGTTTTAAATATCGCCGCAAGCAAAATCGGTAGCCATTTTTTTCCCGAGCGTCAGACCTCGCGCTTCACTGCCTCTGACCCGCCCACGGCAAAAGGGCCATAACCTAATAATTAAAATTTCACGGTATTCCGTAAATGTGTTAGGAAGCTGGTTTTTGCGTGATATTTGATTTATTTCTCGTGTTTAGGTTGTGGAATTTGATACTGTTGGCATATGTCTGGAGGATTTATAGTTTGTTTGGTAACAAGTTTTTTTGTAGTAGCTGTTTGTTTAGTAAAATCAATCTTTAGGCACAGTTACCACTCAAAGCGGTCGCCCATCCATGAACTGACCCCTGCCGACATTGCTTAACTTCACATATCGCACGCGGTACGCGGGCGCTGCTGAGCCGCAAGCGCTCCCTGTGGTTAGTAAACTTTTAGAATGGAAATCAACTGTTTTGATAATTAGTAAATTAAATTATTAAGGCATGTTTATATACCTAAGATTCGATAACCTGAAATATTTTATAACTCATCAGATATTTGGGTCATAAACACTTGCAAAAACAAAAGTCGTCTCTCCTGTGGTCAATAGTTAACGACTTATGAGCATGTGAGTTATGAATTTATGATTTTATTACATGGATTTATAGAACCGGAGACGCCGTTTATGCGGGTTACTAGACCAATCCAAAATTAAGCTTTGTAGCCCTTAACTTTTGATATGTCCACAGGAAGGACGCGAACCTAAATCTGTTTATGACCCATTTATGTACAGTTAGCATTATAAATATGTGAAGTATATTCGACCTTATTCCCAAACAATTAAATCGCTAGAATGTATACATTTTTTTATGGGATTGCTCCTGGGCAGCATCTTGCCAGGGGGCAAAGATGAGGCCGACGGTGAAGCGCGCTCGCTCAGAAAAATGCCTATTCACTCGTGCCGTAAAGAGGTCCACATATTTACAATGCTGATTGTACTTACTCCCATAAATTCTAACATATATATATATAATTGTGAAATCGGGTCTAAAAGATCTTATATAATGCGGTTTCTGTGTAAGAGAATCGTTTCTGTCATTTTACATTTTAGGCCACTCCTGTTTCATTATTTAAATTATTTTATTAAACTAAATTATATTCTTCTCTTTGTTATAGGTAAGTGAAGTCATAGAAATAGAAGTAAAAACGAAAAGAAGTCCTGTAGGCGAGGCGATTCTGTCTAAAAGGTGAGTGATACAATAAATTCATCATCATCATCATCTTAAGAGCCGAGCTCTTGTCGGTGCAGCTTGATGCAGTTCTCTCCATCTTTGTCGGTCCGAGGCCAGCCTCTTGACGTCCTGATACGACACGACATCCACATCCTCCTTTATCTGATACAATAAATTAAAACAAAAAGAAAGACAAAAAAAAACAAACAACAAATACAATAAATTAAGACTCTAAAAACACGACAACAATTTGCATTGTGTAGGTTTTTATAATTTATTTTCGTAAGGAGATAGATAATCTTTACAGTTGAAGGGCTGTTTACAAAAACAACGTAACTGCTTAGACTGGTTGACACTCTGTCAAGAACAATTTAAATAGCAGCAGATGTCGACCAGTCTAGTCAGTTATGTTGTTTTTGTAAACATTACCTACTTCAGTTTGAATCTCGCCGCGAATGCTTCGAACGAAGAACTGTTGAAGAGTTCGAAACACGTCGCCCGGAATGACAATAAAATATATACTCACGACAGTTTAAATTCAAGTACTGACCATCCTTAAAAAAAAACAATTCTCCTTTACATATTATGTCAAAGTATATCTCGTACCTCGTACTCACTTCGGTTAACGTGTCAGAGCGAGTAGGCACCCGATGTCGGTATGAAATTGGAATGCGCAATTGTTGGATTGACCTCCTGTTATTGCGCGTGAGTGTTGTTACTTTATCGATGCGTTTGCGCATAGACACAGTGGAAATCTCAACAGTGGTTTCACTAAACCAAACTATTATAAAAGGCGTTATTAATGTTATGTTGATGACAAAGAGGACTCCTGGCTACGCAGTTATCGCGTGATACGACAAGATATAGCATCCGTCGCTTGCTATCAAGCCGTGACAGAAAGTGACAGATGCTTTATCTTGTCCGCCCGATAAACGAGACCGTCAATCGTCATAGGTCCAGCAGTTCAGTTAGCACGATAGCTTATACCGTCATGTATTATGTGCCGTTTTAGTACATTTCGGCCATAAAACATGACCTTAAACCTATTGCCGTGCTAGCTGGGCAGAGGCCTCTATACTAGTAAATCTGTAAACGCAATTGCACAAAATATCCCATTGGGTCGAAGTGCCAAGGGCCCTCATCTAAAAAAGATAAGATAGATCTGTAAACACTATTTTTAAAAATCTTTTGCTTACTAACAGTATACAGTTGCTAGCCCATCAGCCATTTATAACACTCTTCAACCTTAATTCCTACAGTCGAGCCTTACACTCACCCAACATCACACAGGGAATCCTGCTGGTTGATTACGATACGTGTCACACTGACGGTAGATAGATCTGTAATTTTTTGTATGGAAAATTACTTTAGAATTATAGGCGTATCGTTTAATAATTGTGTGACTACTACACTATAAGTACGTTTTTAATGGTGATCCGTCACTTTTTCCGTGTCGATTGCGAATATCGTGTCAGGTAAACATACTCGTACAACAACATGCAACATTCTGTGCCACATGGCGACATTCTGTGCCACATGGCGACATTCTGACAATAAATACAAACTTCAGTCCTTTGATAAATATACGGAACCGTTGTAAAGGTTGCCAAAGGTCTGATCGGTGTATCCACTGCGTACAGTTACGCTGCAGTTGGCGCAGCGTAACTGTGTCACGGTTGCGGCGTCCGGAAATAAACGCTAGAGTCTACTAACCTAACCGCTCAGATGGATACCAGCCTTTTGAGTAGCTTCAGAGAGACGCTTAGATTTATATTTCTAGGATTATGTGAACGTGTCTTAACTGCTGGTTACACTTTTTTAATTCCCTTCCATCTCCGACCTTTTCCTAATTGTTACCAACATCTTGCTCTGTATAATTTATCCAAATTGTTAATAAAAAACAAGTTTAGAAGAAGATTTTTTCTCTTCAAGAATACAATCCTTTTCATAGACGTCCTGTGCGAATTACCTATAGATTGTCTTAAACTCACAAGAGATATTGAACCGTTAAGCTTAAGGAGAAACTTTGCCTTCTTGTGCGTGTTCTATCACTTGTATGTGTGTTGTTGTGCTCCGAAGAAATTTTTGACATGATGCCCACGGCCGACGGCCGCTTCCTACTATCGCACCACTCGCCATCGGCAGGGCATTCATCTCCACACCTTAGAACAGGCTGGTTGGCTAAGTACCAAGTAAGGTCAATTAGTGGGCCTAATCCGGCCCGCGAAGGGGGTTAGCCGGCCCGCCACAGTCCCTTCGAAAGGAGACACCTACGGCAGAACAGCTGATAAGAAACTTATTTTACAATATTGATATGGTGATTAGGCCTCCCAATCAAATTCCTGGCTCCCTTTAAAAAAGTTTGCCCCCTGCCTTGGAACCTAAACGGTCACGTACGGTACAGTTTCAGATGAATTCCCTTAGACGCTCCGGTTGTGGAATATGAGCCTGCAGAGCTTTTCCCGGAGGACTAATACTAGGGAGGTACGAGTATAAGCTCGCCTCTCAGCACAGCCCTAGTGCCATACCCACATTTTAAACTTAGATAATAGGGATGTTGACACCAAATAAGAAAATCAATGAATCCGAATTTTCTCGAAAAAGATCACATTCTCGATCAAAGTAATCCAAAAGAATAAATAATTACATAATTATAAGTCTTCAAAGTTTTAGGAGGGGGCATTTTCTGTCCCTTTTCCGCAAAACGTCCCGTTGTATTGAACGATCGTCATTTACTATGGCGCTCGAGGTCAGTGACGTCACTGACCTGTAGCGTTTTCTCTCTCTAACTAAAAACATTCTAGAACGGTTGTAGTTTCGTTATTTTTTGAGATATTTGAATAGGATTTTCACTTTTTGGCATAGTTATATGTATTCTTTCGTATGGAGTATTAATAAATTTTGAGTCAACATCCCTATAGGGCACTGTCGCTCAGATTCACTTAGCTTTATCGATATTCTATTTACTCTTTCCGCCATTCCATTTTGTTGTGGATTGTTTTGTTTTGATCATGTTCACAAAGTACCTATTCCTATTCTCGGTTTTCGTAGACATGCTGCGATTTTCAAACTCATGTTGAGAGTTTCGTTCTCCTATACCTAATAATTAATACCTTTTACATATAATTAATGCGCCTTAACCGAAAATACGTAATAATAGTACTTAAGTAATTAAAAACAGAATCACTGCCATTGTCAAATCAATATAATTATAAGTATTTGTCTCAAAGGTATTTCCAACTGGTTAGATTAGAGACAAAGAGATAAGTTAGTCAAAACATTTCTTAGCGTGGCCAAAAATAAACTAATCTAAATACATAGATTAGTGTATTCTTAAAGGGTTGCTGTGTTGCCGGTAAATGTTTTGACTGAAAGAATTTACCGAAATACCTTTCGCACAAATAAACTAAGTAATTCGTGAATGGAAATTTAATTTTTATTCCCTTTTGGGAATTTACAAGTAAGTAGTCTCTAACGACATAAGTGACATATACGTCTTCAATATATGCATATATACACCTGGGCACGTTCTGATTTTGTTAGCATTCTCGTCACCTTGGCGGTAATAGACGGATATGCACCTACCCATTCGCACGCAACTTACATAACACACATATATCCTGTCCCAGTTTCAGAGGTGAACTGGTCAGATTTATAAGTAAAAAGATATACTAGCTTTAGTAAAGTTTTAGAAAGGCTTTACAGATGTTTCGTTTTTCAGTTTTACTAATTCTACCGAAACTGACAATTATTGTAAGATTTCACTGAAACAAATGATACCTAATTACTCAAAGCAAACAAGTAAGCAATATTACCTATACGATAAAAATTGTACCCTCCCCTCTTCATTTTGCTGGAAAAATTCAAGAAACTCTGCAGTGTATCGTGCGTTCTAGTATCTCTTAGTATACTTAAAAAAGACGAGATCCTTAAATAATATCGATAGCGTGCATTTTGCTCGGAGAGTTCTAAGTAGACACAAGTAGGTATTTTAAATAACGAATATAATTAGAAGAATATCCTTTCATAAATACTGTAATTACCCACTCTAGCAGCGGATTAGACACTGTTATTGCACTTACTCGTATAGTAGTTTATAATGCAGTGCTCTGCAAGGTGCACCTTATAGATACAGTCGGAATATGCTGCATAAAAAAGAGCATTAGGTACTATTATTTTTGGCTTATGATGGGCTTTCTATGCCGCCTCGAACAGTCATTGACCTATTGTGGCAGCCCTTAAAGTTCTTTGCTTATGTACCCGTTGCTTCCAGGAATTTCCAGACTCTGGGTTGCAACCTGTTGAATAGCGATGAAAATTACATGAAACATACTCGTACATGTAATTCATAATTCATAATCGTTTATTTGTCCAACATAGGTTACAGGATCTTACAATTCAGAGAGTTTCACTATGTGGCGCCTTAAGGCATACAAATATTGAGAGCATGCAGTGTCAACATAGTAGAAATTAATTACATAATTATTTGTATCTTTCAAAGGCCCCTGTATTTTTCAATAAAATACAGTATCTTTCCTTGCGCATCTTCGATTGAATCTTTCGCAAGTATAGGTTTTTTACGTGTAAAATACATTGTATTTTTCGCATTATTATATTATATTATGAATAGTGACTCGGAATGTATTGGCTCTCATACAAACAGGTGACTTTTCATTCCGCTCAGACTATATCTCGATATCAGTTAACTAAAGAGGTCGAAATTATCAATTATGACGAAATAATTATAAATTGGAATCGTTAATCTATGGTCTATGTGACGTGAAGTCAACTATGCGTCAAAGGCATGACAATTAAAACATGTAAAATACATAAAATACACAGTATAAAACCGGTTCTTTTGTGCATAAGTGGTCCACAAAAGCAGAGATTATGGTTTGCGGTTTCCTCCGACCCCTGGCAGAACCTGCATGCTGCACTTTGTAACAAAGAGCACATTGTCCACTTACGAGCTTCAGCTTGTTACCCTTTGGACTACCGAAATGTCCAGCCAAAAGTTATCTGTAATTAAAAGGATTAGGCTGTAGCGAGTAGTACCGTAGCTATCTAAAGGCATAACTACTGAAAATTCTGTAATAACAACTTGACGCCCATGCTGAAAGTTTTAACAAACGCGACAACTTTTCTCTTTATTCATACGAGTGGCCAGTGTTAGCGACGTAGCTCTGGATTTTCAAATACATTACATACAATGCATCTATTTATGACCTATAAATATATATTTTTTATTAATGATTTATTTAGGAACACAAGACAACACAATACAATACTTAAGAATAGAAAGAAAAAGAAATATTATTTGGAAAATTCATCATCATCTTCCTACTCGTAGTAGCGCTATCCCAGTACAGTTACTGCTACGAGTATAATAGACAGCAACCGGGATTAACGGCATAACGTGCCTTCCTTTTAAGCCTTTTTCATAATCCAGTCTCAGTTAAAATAATGGAAGCTTATTACGGGGCATGCGGTGGTAGCCGGTGCAGTTCACCTCATTCGTCCTTAAAACGCGAACCAGAGATTGGTGGTTAGTTGTACGTAACTCAATCGCCGGACCCCTGCCTAAAACAATTTTTGATAGATTTGACTTATTTTTGATGATAATCGTAATCCTATAAATAATATTATTTAATATTATAAACTTGAAAGTTTGTGCGAATGGATGGATGTATGGATGTACGTTCCGCTTAAGGCGATATATCGATTGAAGGAGACACCCTTTGTTTTTCGCTCACGACAAAACGGGATACAACCTTCTCCGAGAATGGCTTTTTAGACAAATCTCGTTAAATATCTGACTGTGTGCAGGTTTATTAAATTTCCTCTTGTCAGTACCTAGATGAGGTAAAATACCATCATTTTAACTTAATCGTGTCTTTTAATAATGCGTTGTTTTAGTAGGCTGAGGACAAAAAGGAAAATATAGACTCGACTTTGGATTTATTTTCTATCGAGAAAATTTTAAGCAATCATGTTTCGCTATTGTCAGTACCACAATCATATAGTCAAGAATCATATATCTGAAAATCAGCCCCTACTGTTTCCTAGTCTGGGCAGGACAGCGTTTCAAAGTCTCCAAATTTCTCAGTGTAGCGCCTTAATCTCAAAAAGTACTGAACGGATCTCTATAAAACTTTCCAGTATTATAGCTTAGACATCAGAATAGGACATAGGCTATAAATTATTTCAAAATTCATCCCCTGATGGGGTAAAAAGGGAGTGGACATTTTGTATGGAAAATAAAATTTTCTTTAAGATAAAGACTTCACTTAATAGACTAAGCATTAAAATTAAAGATAACAGTCTTCAGCGTTTTTCAAAAGTCGGCCTCTAAAGGGGTGAAACGGGGGTTGAAAGTGTGCATGGGGAGCAAATCTTTTTTAAACGAGGAGCTTGAAGCTTCCTTTGTAGACCTATCATTAAATACAAAATAAAAACAAATTTCAGCGTTTTTTGAAATTCACCCTCTGAAGGGGTGAAAAGGGGTTGAGACATTATATGGACAACCTAAGTTTTTTAAAGTGAGTGACTTCATACTTTGCGAGTAGACTTTCAGTCAAAATATAAGAAAAGATTTGTAAAATCTACTCCTTAAGGCTGTATAATAGGGGGTTGAATGTTTGTATGGAAAACGTGTATTCGAAGTGAGGGACTAGAAATTTCGGTTTTAGTAATATACCTATAGAACATAAATAGATTAAAAAAACTGCCCTACCCGTGCAAAGTCGTGGCGGGTTACGAATAATGTTAAAGTATGTCTGTCTGTCTGTTAACACTTACTTTTGAACCACTGAACCGATTTAGATGAAATTTGGTATGGATATCTCATTTAAGTGAACATGTAATTTTGTTCTTATGAGAATAAATTCTTTAAACCGAAACCGAAACCGATATAGTTTGAGTCCCAGGGATGGACATAGGATACTTTTTATCCTGGAAATCATCCCTTAAGGGGGTGGAATTTTGTATGGAAGAAAGGTAACTAGGTATAAGCGCCTGACATAAAATAATAGCAATAAAATTCTAACACAATGACCGAGTTCTATGCAGACGAAGTCGCGGGCAAAAGCTAGTTATAAATAAACGATATTTATTTGCAAGATTTTAGGTAGGGGAGTGTTATTATATATATAACCACTATAATTATAAAGTCTCTTACCTAAAGGGCATGGACGGTTCATTTATAGAATACGAGAATATAGAGTTGTTACATAACTTTATGTTGACTGTTTAATAACAGCCCTCGAAAATAGGGTTTCCCATGTTCCTCGATTCTTTATCGTTTATGTAACTTAATTTGGTAAAACTAAAAGGTGATTGAGTGATATATTCGCGAACTCTGTGCGAGCTGCATACATGTCGCCTACAGCTATTACATCGCCGCTCAAGGTCTTTACCGAGTGTTGCAACGGATTATGTGTGTCACTTGCAGAAATATATGCATGTGGACTAGTGTTAGCAGCCAGTCGCGTATATATATTTATATTATCAATTTATCACCTCGACTCAATGGGGGTAGGCAGAGATCGATTTGTTCTATTTGGACGAAACTCTGCTCCATCCACTTACTTGTATTAAATAATTGGCCTTATGATAGACGAATAAGGTGCAAATTATAAATATATATTTGATATCGATCGTAATAATTGTGTTTAAGCGTTTTGGATGATTTTCGTTCAGATTCGGTACACTTTTCAAGTATGCAAACGGTCTATGACTGGATTTCGAAATTGTTAATGTACATGACTTTTTTTTTCAATGAATAAAACTGTTTTATTTACTTGGTTAGGATGTTTATTATTCTTTTCCTAGCAGGTCGCAGGCGGCCAGTACAAAAAAGGTTACATACTTACACCCTTAACTAGGCATGACCCAACTGACAAGTAACCCGATATAACCAGGCGGGCGTCACAGGGACGAGGTAACTGACCTCCGTGCGGGGGGTTCGTGGCCGTTCTGTATGTAATACTATTATACTATTCTGTGGTTAGGAGACAATTAGGTACGTTTAAAGTTTTACAAGATGGAACAATCCTGTTCTATTCTAACTGCACTGGACAAATGCGGCCGACAAGGAATGCGGTCTGCCTAATAGAGTCTGTTCGGAATGAGGAGAAGCGTAGGATTGTAGGGCACCCATATATCCTACGCTTCTTCTTATTCCGAACTGTACCCTTACCATGAGTTTGCAATGTTTGCATTACCGTACTCGCTAGCGACTGCGTAAACGATTTAGTATGGACAAAAGTACAGCGCCTCTGGCGGTTACGCAATAGAACTAAGGATGGCCGTACTAAATCGTTTACGCAGTCGCTAGCGAGTACGGTAATGCAAACATTACAAACTCATGGTAAAGGTACAGACCCTAGTTTGGTTTGTGGATTTGATGAACGAATGTGGACAAACTGACTTTGATATTCAAAGAACGCATGCTCTCTCTCACTCTCGACAAACGAAATTCTAGGGAGCTCGGAGGGTAGGGTTGAAACGTCTATTATTAAACTCAAACAAAGTTATGATTATGACATTTATGGCAATTGTAATATAAATAACACATGCGCCCAATTTCTTAATGCAATCTATAAATACAAAAACAGATTAGGTACCTAATTACCAAAACATGAAACTAATTAAAAGTGAAACTGAAAAGTGAAAGTAAAAAAACATTTACCTATTGCCTATAAAATCTTAACCTAACAAATACAAAACCTAAATATAAAAATAAATTGGGAAGTGGAAAACATAATGAACACTTTTACTGCATTAATTAATTGACATACATAATGTTTCTATTCGGCGACTCAAATACACAGGGACTCAATTTCGCAACTCATTTCTAAGTATGCTTGAGGATAAACCGAAGGGATTGGCTTAGAGTTGGTTGTCACAATTGACGTTACACTAGGACGTTTTTCAGAATTTAAATGCTCAAGTACCGATAATCGTTTCAGGCATCTAGTGGCGTCTTTTCCTTACTTTATTATGACGTGAATATATCAAAACTAGTAAGGAAGGAAATAATACAGGCAAGGATTGACTGAGGACGAAAGATCGACGACCGCGCGAGGCCATAATGCTAATGTAATGTTCAAGGTGTCGCCCTAGTTACGAGCCAAACAAACAAACTAATCAACAACTCACGCCTCTGACACACCGAGATAGAGTCTAAAATACAGTAAATCAACGGTTAATCTAACTTTGCAGCTGCGCTTATGAAATGCACTTGCATTGGCATCAGTCGCGAAGCATTAAGGTTGATAATCGCGTGTTTTCCTGTATTAATGACGTGGTGTCGCCGAGAGAAACAGATAGAAGTTGACACGAATGCTCCTTATTAGTTGAATCCCAGCATTGTTGATAAAAAACGGTTTAGATACCGAAGTTGGCTGAATTCTGTAGTTTTATGATGGTATTAACTGTTTATTCCAAACACTGAACTGAAATATGTTACGATACACGCAAAAATGTTCTTATAATTTATAATTTATTTATTTATTTATTCAGACAACATGGGTCCATCGAGTCGTTAGTTTTGTTACTTATCCTAAGTTACACATCAGATTCCTGTACAGTCAGCGTCATATAGTATGTAGCAGCCAAAGTAGCCAAATAGTTCGGTACACCATATATTTTGTATGGTGTTCCGAACTATTTGGTCACTTTGGCTGCTACACACTATATGACGCTGACTGTACACGGTTGGGTCAGATTTATGTTACTAATGTTTCCCGTGGATATTGCCAAAGCCTTATTTTTCAAACGGAGTGTCCCCGAAATGGGTAAACATGTTTAAAATACTTAAACTTAACCCCAAGACCTTGCCTAAAACGCAAAGCAAAATTTGAAAGTGAAACCGCAAGAAAGCTGTAGGTAATTGAAGCTTTCAGACGAAGCCATAGCTTTTATTCCTATGGAAAATCCCAAGACTTTTTCAATTGTCATAACCTCGAAGTGATTTTATTTAACATTAATATCCAGGAAACGGTAACTATAATTGTGGTACTTTTACCCGGTGAGACTTAATTATTAATATGGTGGTTTAGGTACTTGAGAAACCCTAATAATATTATCAAGCACGTAGCGCGTAGCACACTTCATTAATGAGTTTGTTACATTTCTAGTCTTTCTTGCATATGGTAAATAATAAAATATACCTAAGTTTAACTCAAATGTTTGTTGAGTTTGTATTAGATTCTGGTACCTATAAGCAAGCACACGCTAAGCGTTTTGTTTGACTGCTATTTTATACCCAGTCTTTTATTTTTGTCTAGGCACTGGGTTGCCATGGTTGCCTTACTTCATCCAGGCGTCCAAGCCATTAGCGTGAGACGGTTAGCCTTTTATGAAACCCTGGTACCTTTCCAGCGGTATCACAGATTCTTTTTATACTACGATGGTGGTAAAAAAGCGTACGATCCAGCTGTTGGTAAGCGGTCACCGCAGCCTATAGCCGCCCGTAACTCGAAAGCTCGTTGCCGACCTTTAATAGGTTTGAGGATTTATTTTGTTGCAGCAGAAGGGAAAGATGTAGGTCCCTCGCTCTCAGATCGTGTGAGGCAAATAATTCACTCAGGAAATTCCCATATTGTTGATTAATATTATCAGGACGACCACTTTAGCTTAGTTGATAGTGACTTCAAAGCTTGTGGTCCCGGGTTCGAATCCCGGTAATGGCATTTATTTCTATGATGAGCACGAATATGTTCCTGAGTCATGGATGTTTTCTATGTATTTGCGTATCTATTTGTTTCATTTTTATGTACAATCAAGGGCATAAATATGTATAAATTTTTGGACCTTATTTCAATGGAGTATGGTGAAAAAATGTATACATATTGGTGCCCTTGACTGTACCTGTATGTATATCGTCGTCTACCTACGCATAGCTCAACTTGGGACTATATTTAAATGTCCCCAATTTTTTTATTATAGGTATAGCTATAACTTACATAATTTTCTTTAGGAAATCCAGATGAAAAATTTACGTATCGTATAAGTATCATCATTCATAATTTTAAAGTCTCTTGTTGTGTAGTTCTCTTTCCTAAATGATATTTATGAAACAAGTGAACCCAATTGTTATTGTAAAATGTTTTACAGTGAAGATATACAAGAAAACTGGATAGAAATCTTTGTACCACTCGACAGAAATTCACAACTAAATACATAGTTGATTTGTTGAATTACTTTGACATTATTGAGGATATGATAAATAGTTATTATCGTAGTATACCCATACCTACGCATAGTACAAACGCGATACTTATTCTGTATTTTCGTGTGACATTACTTAAGTTTCAAACTTTTTTTTTACGGCATTTTAGCGATATTTTAAACGTGAACGTTTATGAATAAGGCCTTGGTAAAGTGTGTCAATAAGCATTATATGTTACTGAACCGATTTATTTGTGAATATTGTCTCTATACATCAGCTATTTTTCACACTCCTGTCGGGTACTTGTGATTTGTGTATGTTAACTATATGTGGGTAGGTATAATAAATGAGCTCAGTCTTGATCTGAACCTGGTGTTTGATTGACACGTCCCAATAGGTACCTTAACATGGCGCAGCCGGTTTAAAGTAGAATCTTTGTGGAAAAGTGATTAACGGTAGTTAAGTGGTCAGAGCAGGAGGAGCCGTGTCAGTGCTAGTGATTTTGTAGATATTTGCTATGCAAAACAGATACAAGCCGCAATGGAAGCTGTACTGCCGCCACGGCCGCCATTTAATTTCACAAATAATTTAGAAAATGTTACGTCGGGGAATCTGTCTAAGGAGTGGGAGAAGTGGAAGAGTGCGTTCCAGGTCTATTATGAGGCGTGTGAATTGTCGAAGAAACCTGCGAAAGTGCAGATTAATATATTGCTGCATGTAATCGGTGAGCAATGTCGCGAAGTACATGCTCAATTTGATGACTCATTAGCGACTGTAACAGAGTTGTTGAACAAATTCGAGTCGTTTTTCTCGCCTAAGAAAAATATCACCATAGAGCGACACAAGTTTTTTTACTCGTAGTCAGAAACACGGCGAGTCTATCGAACAATACGCATTCGAGCTGAAAAGATTAGCGAGTGCTTGCGAACGGTGCTAAATACGGTATTTGACACATGTTAAAATTTATAACACAGTGCCACTTTTTGGATAGTTAGCCATCAAAAAAAATATCACAATAAATCATCAATTATAAAATTTTACCAAAATCATAAAAAGATCAAAAACTCAGAAAATTATGTATTTTTTTTTACCGTCCAAAATTCAAATAAAAGGTATCAATAGAATGCTTATGTAAAAATAAAAAATAAATTGTATGGCAACTAGTTATGTACCTAAACGCATTATTTTACGACTAAAACAGCAAAATACTAATTTTCCCATACAACGGTTGGTCGAATGCTGTGCAAGTGACGTAATTTTCCAGGGCAAATTTGTAGGAGCCTTTTTGAAGGCCGCTAGCGTCCAGCTAGGTTTGTCTCTAATTTTAGCCCTTTATTGTGCTCTAATTGTTGTTGGTCCCATATAGACATTTGATCGTCTATAAAAACTGGTTCGATTGGCATTATATAATATAATAAAATAATTATATAATAATATAATATATAATATAATAATTTAATAATATAATAAAACTTTGATACTAAGACATTTTCGACATGTTTGGCCTACAACGCTTAAACTCCTAGATTCAAACTCTAGTAAGGGTTATTTGTGTGATGATTCATAAATATTTATTTCTTACATAAATTATTTTTAAATATTTTGATCATAATAGGTGTTTTCTATCAGATATCTCGTGTCTAGATATAACATAAGACTTAATGAGCTACTCTAATATTTATTTATTTAGTAACCTAGTATTTCGAACACGATGACCTTAAATTGACTACAATTTTATTAAGTATATTATATATTTAAAAAAAAACCTTGAGACTAAACACATCTTAAGAACCATCACTGCCATCAAAACTTTCGATTTAAAAAACCACAATCAAGTAGGTTCACCCGTTAGAGATTTACTATGCTACTCGTACCAACACATATACACAGATACACAGCGTTGCGCGTCGGGGAATAAAAATTATAATAAGGTGTGGGGCTCTGCTTCGTAAACTGAGCTATCTAATTACGGCTCATTCTTCAAATTGCAGCCCAACGCGGCAACGCTTTAAGAGTTTTGGGTAATTTGCACCAGGAATGACCCACCTTGTATCTCGATTCCACTGACACCTTAGATTCGGTTGAAACCGCTCAACCAATCTCACTGGAGCGCGAACTCTAACCCCCTTATTCATAAAACTTAACAAACCTCTGCTAACTAGAATGTTGTTTGTCCCTTTCTCACAAACGTACATGTCAAAGTGACAGATAAGGACAAACGAACTTTAGCGGCTTGATGGACGTTTATGAATAAGGGGGTTAGAGTATTCCGGTGTTTAAACCTCCCGCGTGGTCGGTTATCCCCAGGCCACTCCAACTGCGCACTCCTATTATATCGCTTTATTGGGCCCGGCCTATGAAGCCACAGTCAGGTTAAGAAAATTACAAAAAAAGCGGGGTGGGTAATAGATTGGAGTAGGTTAAGGGGAGGCTTCCCATATTTTGGGTGTTAGAGCTTCAAGAGAACAAAGAATTTGTTGAACAAATCTGGGATAATTGACCTAAAAAGTATACATACTCGCTCATTAAGGACCCGCGGAGAGCTTCCTATCGATAATAAATTTTTTAATCGTTGTGATTTTCTGCAAATCGAGTCTAAAAGTACACAAAAATCAAAATATGGCGTCTTGCTAGAACACGGAGTGAAACGATTTTGTCTTTATTCCAATAGCCAAAAGACTAGTCGAGAGCACCGAGGCAACTTCATATTTATCCTCGCAAAGACCAACGAGAATTCTAAACGTAAATCTAAACTTGAGTGACTTTTCCATACATTTTCCCTGCCACCATAATTTTATTTATTTGCTGTATTTAAGTTTTTGCCTGAATATATTTTACCGTAAGAAAATTTTATCTTCCTTCTGTGTCTAGGTATCTTTATCACTTTATTATTGCTTATAAATAGTAGATAATAACCACGAGCCCACATCTAGTCGGAGCAGTGTAAAGTGATTATATTTGTCCTCGTCCGAGCGTCGAACCCTAGATGTGGGTCAATGCGAGGTCCCCACAACTTGTTTCCTTGTAGAGAAATAACCGGCGGATTACGTAATGAATGTTAGCTGAAAGAGATCACTTTAAGGCTTTAAATATTAACTAATAACAGTTATAACTTGCTCACATTGGCTGATACAATACCAGGGGGCTTTCACTCCGTCAGTTCGCCGCGCCGCTGCAAGTACATCCCCGGGCCGCTGCAAGTGGCGAATTGCAACCGGACGGTCGCGTCGTCTCGTCATTCGCTTGGTGTGTTCAATATTTGTTATTTGCCTATTATAATTTGGGTTTGTAAGTTGGCGATTTGTTAACAGTGCAACTTCTGTACGTAGTATTCTGTGACAATTTAAATACTCTTTATTGCACAATATCAACGAAAATAACACAGTACAGTACATTTATAATGATGACAATGAGTAGGGAAAAACAACAGGCGGTGTTGTCGCTTTTGAGCGATCTCTTCCAGACAACATTAGGGTAGCGGAAATCATATCTAACTAAGCAAAATGATTCACGATAGGTGATGCAGAGATAGTAAATGGAATCTACTAAAAATTACAACTGATTAATACTAACTTCTTCTTCTTCTCGTGTCGAATCGATGGTTTCGGATTCAGACTGAAGAGATAAATACGTAATAACTAGCACTGGTAAATACTGCGTATCTACACAACACCCAACTTTACAGGAGAAGCATAAGACGTGGAGATCGCCGCTTGAGAGTGTATGAGCCGCGGCATTTTTGCTCGTTATTGTTTAAATGCAAGGGTGGTTGAACTGGTATATTCTAATCAGGATTTTACGTTCGTTGGTGGAAAGATAATTTGGCTACATTTGTTAGATACGCGGTATTAACCAATGCCAGTTACGCGGATTTGTTTTAGGGGTGGTGTGCAGATACCTACGCAATATTCACCAGTGCTAGTTACGCGGTATTGCACTATCCCCGACGATGTAGTACATAATATTTAAATAGATACACATAAAAATATTCATAGATTGGCAACGAGCTGAGTGGCGTGCCGTGGGGAGGCCTAAGGTCAAGGCCAGGTCGGGCCTAGCTGAGTTTCTTGCTGGACTCTTCTCAGCTAGGCTAGGTTTCGTGAACCAGCGACAAAACCAAAAGCTCGATTCCACTGACACCTTGGATTCGGTTGAAGCTGGTCAACCAATCTCACTGGAGCGCGAACTCAGAGTATTCCAGTGTTCAAACCGCCCGTGTCGGAGGTTATCCCTGGATTTTCCCAAGCCACTCGCCAAACCGCGCACTCCTGTCGCTTTAATGGGCCCGCTAGGTCTACCTGTTGACTGACATAGGCTGATGATGATGATCAAATGTATTAAGGAACTAATTTTAAATTCAACGCCCCTTTAGCACATTTTTTAATGTGTGGGTATATGTGCATTGCGTCTATAATATAATATAAGTATGTTACTGGTAAATTGCCTGTACAAGTCATTACATATATGCACTCCTATCGCTTTTTTGGGCCAGGCCTATAAAACCGCAGTCAGGTAAAAAATAGTAGATTGTGTCACAAGGGAGCAAAATGACATATTTACGGCGTGGGCGTAAATTGAATCCTGAACGAAGCGAAGGATTATATAATAGAATCCTGAGCGTAGCGAGGGATTCTAAAATATAATCCTGAGTGTAGTGAGGTGAGGGATTCAAGAATTAACGCCCAAGGTGGAAATAGTTTCGCTTCCATGTGACATACTGCTTTTCACATCACCTATTGAGGATAATGAAAGATCTGAAATAACAATAGTTGTGCATTTATTTTATCAAAATCGATACAATAACTCATTAAGTTATTACTCGTTACAGAAAAGTGCCACTTTGATCCCTTCTAGCAGGGAAGAAAAGTGCCATTTTGATCCCTCCTAGCAGGGAAGAAAAAGCCCTTATCCGAATGGGTGATGTGAAAAAGTCATTATACAATATGAGCCAAGCACTCCCCATTTGACGACTCGATTCCTCACTCTTATTAGTCCTGAAAATCCATAATTAGCCAATTACTTGGAGGACAGGTCTAGGATCGACCACGTAACCTACAGATCCTATGTATTAAGCCATTTTAAGTATCAATCAGCTTAATAGCTTGAAGGCCTTTCATCAGACCTGTATCTATGACATTCATGCAGTGGATACAATGTGAGTATGATTGATGTTATTGTCTCTCGTTTTTGATTGGGTGTAGGTATTAGAATTACTTATTTTTCAAGAAAATATCGATTGGGTTTTAAATTATGTTTTGAAGTTGAATAAGTATGTGTCATTAATAATAAGTAAGACATCAATTTTGGCTGACACAATCAGCGGGGCCATAGGTGTACCGTTTAAGTGAGACCGCGCCGTGAAGGGAGAAGGGCAAAAGGGGAGGCGTCAAAGGGTAGCGGGCGGCGGGTCCCTCATGCTACCCTTCCGCGCGGACACTGTCCTATAACGCTGCCCAATATACCCAATTCCTTCTAATTCGCACAATGCGAGTAAGACAGGTGGTTACTGATCGTGACTTGTGCTCGTATATTATAAACATGCCATTATAGGTTTCTGTGGATCATTTTGTAAATTATAATAATAACACTTTCAGCCTGCTATACTACTGCTACTACTGAGATCGTCTCCTATTTCTGTACTTGAAGAAATGTCTCCTTTTATGGCCCAGTTGGATACATTATGCATGTTAGCAGGTTTCGGTTTATGGCGCAGTTGGATACATGTTAACAGCTTGAGCAATGTCATACAACACTGTAAAATTTATATGTACGCTGATGATACATGCCTACTTTACGCAGATAAGAACCTATGTGAAGTAGAAATAAAGATACAAATCGATTTTGAAAATGTTTTGAAATGGTCGCACGACGACGGTATTATCTTAATGTAAGCAAAAGAAAAGTGATGCATGTGTTTGCTCACCGTACATGCCGAACCTAGGAACTAATATATAAATAATTGGCCTACAGTTGTCTACACAATCACAAATCCATGTGTACCTGTGTTGAATTGGAATAAGTCACGGAATACAAATATCTCGGATTGACAGTAGATATACATTTAAGTTGGAAATATCATATTAACCATCTCTGTAATAAACTTAGAATTTTGTTAGGAAAGTTTTACCATCTTAAAAATGTAGTCAACAAAAAAACATTGTTTGTAGTTTATCATGCGTTAGTGGAATCTTTGATTGGAATCTTTGATACGGTCTGAGTGTATATGGGAGGACTTTTCCTACATACATCAGCAAAATTAAGTCATTACAAATAAGATTTATCAAATAACACCTCACAACCACAGAAAGTTAGACTTAAACACAAAAATACTTACGATCTGCTGTATGGAGTATGCAGGGTCCTCCCAGTCCAAGAAAAGTTTAGGTATCTTATAACCGCTGACCAGTACGACTGCAGTGACTATAAAATACCTAGACTCGTAAATACTAGGTCACTGAGACTTGACAAAAGACCGAAATATGTTGAGCCGAAAAGTTGTAACTATTATGGTGAAAGAACACTGCACTATTTAACTCCTCGAATTTTTAATAACATTCCTTTTCTGTCTGATAACGATAGTATAAGAAAAAAATCGCCTGGCGTGGTACGGCCATGTAATGAGGAGGGATGAAAGGCATGTAACAAGAAGAGTGTTAGATATGAGTGTGATGGACGCAAGAAACGAGGTAGGCCAAAGAAAAGGTGGATGGATTGTGTGAAAGACGATATGAATAAGAAGGATGTGAATGTAGAGATGACGGGCGACAGAGATGTATGGAAGAAAAAGACATGCTGCGCCGACCCCAAATAAATGGGAAAAGGGCAAGCGAATGATGAACGATAGTATAAGAAAAACAGCCTTTAAAAAAAGGTTAAAAAATATTTTATTAGATTTTTATAAAAGCAACAATAGTTAAACGTTTAACTTAATATAATTTTAGTGTTACTATGCATGCCGTTAGAACCATTAGTCATAAATTAAGATACACTTAAATCAAAGCGGGAGATAGATGCCACATAAGACACAGATATATGACACTCTGCTATGCCCTACATATATCTCTCGACTCTACTCTCTATATTTTGATTAGAGATAAAAACACCGTGTTATAACACTACTATCTAACTATATATAGTTCTAAACCCAAAGTACAAACAAACGCGCTGAAGTACTAGCATGATATAATGTCTGAAACATATAAATATGGGATCCTTCCGTGACACAATATACAAAACGAGGGCAGGTCTATCCGGCTCATCTCATTCACATTTTAATTACATTTCAATACGTTTCGCGCTCTTTCTAGCACGTTAGCCCGGCGTGTGGAAGCGAGAGGGCACAACAAAATGAAACTAGTGGCTCTGTAAGCTGTGAGCTCTCGCGAGCATTTTTTTTCATTCACCTACCACCCCCATGATTCCGCCATTTTGAAAACATTTACAAAAACTGAATTGACAAAAATTCCATATTAATTATCGTACCTTCTCAGATAATTTCACGAGAATCGGTTGAGAAATGAGACCTGTAGAGTAGAATAGCCGGATGGACATATGTTATGTATATATAGTCCTCCTCATCGATTTCGATGACGGCGACCCTGACAAACTATGTATTTGCCCTATCGTGAGCTCTGATATGGCGGGATAGGCCAAACTTGCTCTTGAATACTCTATTGCATGCGTGACAGTAGAGTTGGCCAGACGTGTTATACGTGTACACGTAGATGGGTTTAGGCATCTCTTTTCTTAATTATTATTATATGTTATGTAATCTAGCTTCAAAGTACCTAAGATTAATAATGCTTGTGTTTTGCTGAACTCTTCTCATCAGCTAGGATGTGTTCATCCCGTGCCAGTCAGGGAGCACTCATTTAAATTTAGGGGTGCAGTAAAAAATGGTACCTAGTCGACTGACAGCTGACACTGACATTTGACACTTTTCTCATATCGTACTGCCTCCGCACCGACAAATCAGGAAGTTAAAGTCAAGTCCATAATTCGGCGGAGTAAACTGGCAGATGAGATGTTGCCAGGAGTAGAAAAAAATAAATAGTGACGGTATATATCGATAAAAATATGTCGATAAGTATAAAGTAACAAACTATACCCTCTTGTTCACGGACAAAAATGTGCCAGCATTTTTCGGAATATTAATATCGATATACTATTCGATAGGAAGTTTTTTCGATCAAGATTTAAGTCCTACTACTTTACTACCTAATTGAATAAATGTAAATGTTTCTACTTTTCGGCAACTAAAGGCTCATTAAAAGCGGACAAAAGTAAAATAAATATGAAGATATATGAAAAAATCATAAAATTTACAAATCATTTTAATTTGTCAAATTGAGAGCATTTTAGATTGAGAGAAACACTACTAATTTCGATTTTCGATGATCTCGGCAAGCACCAAGGGGTACCCGATAAATAGGGCCGTAAGATCCGTACGTCTAGTGAGGCCTTACATAATATCGATATGAACAGCACTGGCCGTACTGTGGCAACATTTGTGCATTTTGACTTGTCAAACAACTCCGCCGAATGGTGGACCAGAGCATAGAGTGGACTGAATTTTCCCCAGGTCAATCTTCAATTTAACCGCGCAGTCCTACAGCTTGATTGGGCCCAGCCTATAAAGCCACAGTTCAAAAAATAAACTTGTGTCATAAGTTATTAGCTCATCACACAATAAAGAAGCTGACTGGGTTTCGAATCTAAGACTGTCAGCTACATAGGTCACTACGAACTAGGCTAAACCGTTGAAAAACAATTTGAAAAACGACTGAAATCAAAAGCGAGACACAAATATAGACTTTGTATGTTGACGGACTTGAAAGTCTGTATCAGATGGCATAGAAAATAAGTTTTACTGCGACGTAGGTTGCATGCAATAGTGCATTTACCCTTTATGTTTGCTTTATATTATACAAGTCGACGTTGTAAATGTAAAATATAAAAGGGCGAAGTCCGTTTGATAGCTGCGGGGATGTCTGTTTGACTCATACTTACTTTTTTATGGCAAACAAGCGTATATGGCCTGGTGGAAAACTGTTACGAAGTGTATTATCTAGACTAAGTAATATACTCGCAAAGTTACGAAAATACTAGGAAAACTTATATGCTTTTTATCCCGGAACTCATCCCTTAAGGGGGTGGAAGTTTGTATAGAGCAATGACTATAGGTAAGCGCCTGATATAAGTAAATAGCAATAACTAAAATGCTATCGCAATTTATTTATTTAATCATTTATTTCAGGCATCTGTGGCCCATAATACAAATATCTTAAAGACTAACATACATATATGCAATGAACGAGGTTCATGCGGAAGAAGTCGTGGGCAATAACTAGTGTAGCGCGTCTTTTTCTACTTACCCGTGTTACGTGTGCAGTAGGTACGCTTGTCTGAATTTCAGACTGGCACGCGGAACGCTGACGAATACATTTAAATAATTATTTATTGTAAGTATTACCTTATATTATTCTATCGGGTTGTTTGCTTAGTCTGTGCTATGAAATTTTAGGGCTATCAATTATCAATTTCAATAAAATTTCACCGCTAACCATCAGGTAAACCGTAAGCTTGTTTGCCATCCAATGTATACAATGTATAAAAAACATTTGTATAATTACATGTGTAAAAAACATGTGTATAATTATCGGGCTCGTTATACGACGGATCAATTATTTATTTAACATGAGTCATATGACATTCGGGTCAATTCGGTCACATCTTATAGGCCGGTAGATAGAGTGAATAGACTATATTCCGTTGCAATAAGGTTATGTTTACTCTTGTCAATAGGAACACGTACAAGTGAATGAAAAAGTTTATATTTATGTTATGTCTTAGTAGCATTGCAATTCATTTTAGGATAGGTAGCTAGGAATTGCGAGTGGGATGTCATTTCTAACTGTCAAACATCGGCTTTGTTATACAGGAAACCTTTTGCACGTAAGTACTTTTAATTTTTTTTTATATATACGACCAATTGAAGTGGCTGGAAATCGTTTAGTATGTATATAAGTACCTACATAAGCTTAGTTATAAAATAAGTCAATATTAATACTTGCAAAAACACCTTTTATGTGACGCCAATGAAAAACAGCAAGTACAAGTAATAAAATAATCAGAAAACGTGACGTACATATTAACACATTAAGCGCCGAGGACCCGATAGTCGGTATCGTGTTCGTAGACAGTTTTCGCTACAAACCGGAAAAACCATGTTATCGCGGCTACGAGAGTAGCGTGTAGTATTTGTCGGCAATGAATGTGTTAAACTGTCTCTTTTTACCATATTGAAGTTTACTTTTGGCGCCTAATTTTATGCACCATAGCAAAAACTGTCTTTTATCTATTAAAAACAAACTTATTTAACAATTGGTATGCGCCTTATAGCAGTACCTAGTTTATGCAACCGTTACATAAATGAGTGACGGGCATTAAAACACGAGCGTGGTTTTATGAATCCAGCCAGAGACGAGTTCATTAATAAGATCACACGAGTGTTTTAAGGCCTAATTATGTACAGTTGCATACACTACTTTATCTACATACCATATTAAATCCTCTTTCACGCGTTAAGTGCAACTGTTGAGCCGGTCAGCTGGCGGAAGTATGATTACCGTGATACCAAGGCGGGGCAGCCCGCGCGGTGACGCGCACCTGTACTATAATAAAGTTGTACGTGATTTTATAATAACATCATATTTGATATTATTATGGCCAGCGCACGGGGGTATATTGAAAAACCGATATTTACTTACCTATGGTTTTTGGACACATTAAAGAGGATTTACTATATGGGTGTAGATTATATTTTATTTAATGTCAACGCATTAATAACAACAAGCGAAAAAACTTGACATAATTAGTACTTACTTACCGTTACCGTTGACATAATTATTGCGAAAAATACCTTTTATGTGACGACCATTAAAACAGCTGGCACTTTGAAACATATCTAATAACAGTTCCCTATTCAAAAATAAAGTTCTCAGTCTCCGTCCAAATTTGTATTACACATTACCAGGTATAATTCGTACACAACTGCCAGGCCAAGTGCTGTCAAATTAACGTGAGACCTGACAGTGAGAGCTCTAAGTCGAGTTTTGCTTGCGTTCGTTTGACAGAATTTAGCCTTAGAGTTTTGTACGAACTATACTTATAGCCAATTTTTATTTAACTTATAGCCAGTAGTCAAGTAATGCCACATTAAATGACACAGTCATTCTAAAAAATTTCTTTTATGTCACACCTGGCCATAAAGTGGCCATTATCGCACGCTCCGCGCGCGAAAAAACCCACTTCCTGGCCAGGGAGTGACATAAAATTTTTTACTTACCACGGGCGATACTAAAGAAAGCCTCAGATCGCATATTTATCGCCCTTGCCTTCGGCTCGGGCGTAAAATACTTATTGTACGTTTTATTGCCCTTGGCAAGTAATGTACTATTATATGACACTGTACCATTAAAAACAGCCAGCACTTTGAAACTTGTTTAATAGATAGATATATAGATAGATAGAGACATTTATTCATTACCACAGAATTAAGACACACAATATTACAAGAAAACAAAAGAAGAAAAACATACACAAAAGCACACGTGTGTCCCCGCGGCAGTGAAACGGACACAAGTCGCTATTACGAAAACCAAGTGACTACACAAACCCGTGATTACACATTACCCGTAGCCAGAAGTACCTAATCACAAATTTAATTATACATATATACTCACCGGCAGAAAATTTTATCCAAATTAGAAAAATGCATTTTTATATATGAAACATTATTTAATTTGTTCAATTTATAGTTTGAAATCACGAAAAGTTTTTGGGCCAAATTTTCTGCCGGCAAGTGTGGTTATTGTAAAAAATACTTTATCTACACACATATCATAAATCCTCTAATATGCGTTCGGAAACCGTAGAAAATGACTCTCATTTCAACATTCAATGAATTTATGGCAATTTTCTTATCTGTGGCTAAGGCTACAGCAGTAATAAAATATTTCATTTTAATCTCATATATGATGTTAAAATATTACGTCAAACAAAACTGTCAAAATTTAAATGTCAAAGTTGACATGTCCCTATTCTAGTATCACTGAAAATTCAAATTCAGTCGATGCGAAATGTCAGCTCGATGTTTTTTTAGTATATATCGCACGAAATTTGAGCTAGAACGACATGATCACATCAGAATAAGGACTCTTTACTTTTTAAAATAACATTCAGGTATCGGTTGCCAGTTCTGATTTCGATATTTCCGCAACCGTGCAAAAAAGGTTGTATTAACACAATTATTGTATTTATTTACTACGGTTTCTGAACCCATCTTAGAGTAATTATAATATGTGTGTAGATAAAGTAATGTATGCAACTGTACATAATTAGGCATTAAAACACTCGTGTGACCTTATTATGAAACTCGCCTTCGGCTCGTTTCATAAAACACACTCGTGTTTTAATGCCCCTTATTATGTACCAGTTGCATAAACTACTATTATCTACACACATATCATAAATCCTCTAATATGCGTTCGGAAACCGTAGAAAATGACTCTCATTTCAACATTCAATGAATTTATGGCAATTTCCTTATCTGTGGCTAAGGCTACAGCAGTAATAAAATATTTCATTTTAATCTCATATATGATGTTAAAATATTACGTCAAACAAAACTGTCAAAATTTAAATGTCAAAGTTGACATGTGCCTATTCTAGTATCACTGAAAATTCAAATTCATTCATTCATTCAATTCATCTGTTGCCAGTTCTGATTTCGATATTGCCGCAACCGTGCAAAAAAGGTTGTATTAACACAATTATTGTATTTATTTACTACGGTTTCTGAACCCATCTTAGAGTAATTATAATATGTGTGTAGATAAAGTAATGTATGCAACTGTACATAATTAGGCATTAAAACACTCGTGTGACCTTATTATGAAACTCGCCTTCGGCTCGTTTCATAAAACACACTCGTGTTTTAATGCCCCTCATTATGTACCAGTTGCATAAACTACTATTTCATATGACACCCTACCATTAAAAACAGCCAGCACTTTGAAAAAAAAGTGAATATGCCCATTTATAACAAGTCGCTATTACGAAAACCAAGTTCCCAGTCTCGTCCCAAATTTGATGACATATTAGTAGTACTAACAGAGGGTTCAAGTAAATGTGACATTGGGGCTGGTTTGTTGAACCGGTCTAGAGGGCAACTCGACCTTGCTGGGCGGAATTGATGGTACATAGCGCTCAAATTCACAGACGTATATAACGGCAGTGTTAGGGGTGGCTCACACTGTGCTTACAGCATACTGTTATAGTAGTTTATGTCACACCTAGCCATAAAGCGGCAATTACGGCACGCTCCGCGCGTGGAAAAATCCCACTTCCTGGCCAGGGGGTGACATAAAATTTTGTACTTAACACGGGCAGTAATAAACAAAGCCTCAGATCGCATATTTATCGCCCTTGCCTTCGGCTCGGGCGTCAAATACCTGCGATCTGAGACATTCTTTGTTTTACCGCCCTTGTTAAGTAATGTACTATTATGCAACTGGTATATAATGAGAGGCATTAAATTGTAATTTGTAATAAGTAGAAAGCGTATTAAAAAAAAATACTAATAAAGGCAGAACCTAAAATCTTGAAGAACCCCTACACGTAAAGTGAGGAGGAATTATATGTCTCGATAATAAGAGATGAGATTTAAAACGTAAACTACTACAAGTACAGTACTTGTATCTCACGAGCGCGAGTGAGCCATGGTTGTGTGTTGAGCTATACATGCACATTGTCTATGTGTGCGTCAGCGTAGGAGCTACGAGTTCAACTTGCGTATTCGTATGTGTCACAACCACATACATCATTGGCCCAACCCGCGCACGTGAGATAAAAGTACTTACTGTATCCGAAGCGACCTGTAAACCTAAGGCGACTTCCTGACTTGGCGGGGCGGGATCGATATGTGACATTTTCTTCTTTGACGTAAACTTACTGACGTCGCAATGATTCTCAGTTGACGGAACGCTGTCAGTATTACATTTGCGCAGTAGTAATATCATGCGCAGAAGCGGACCAGTACTGCCTTCGCATCTCCCCGCTACCGCGCATCCCGCGCCAGTCAGGAAGCACTCATTTGAATGTAGGGGCGCAGTAAAAAATGGAACCGAGTCGACTGACAGCTGACACCGACATTTGACAGTTTTTTTATATCGTACCGCCTCCGCACCGACAAATCAGGAAGTCGCCTTAAGATACATAACCTCAAAACCGCAATACATCAAACAACTCGGACTACCTCAACGTAAAATTACACCCGCGGAGTAATCACGTAACGATATATACTACCGTTGGTGCTTAATGTCAGTTTTAGTATGGGATTTGACATTTAAATCTATCGTACTAACGGTCGAAAACGTTACGTGATTACCGCGCCGGTCTACATAGAAGTTATATAAAGGAAAGTACGTAACTTTGAAAGACCTTCCTACCCTTGGTGCGGAGGCAAGGACCGTCCCGTGAAGGTCGCCCTTCGGGCTCGAAACAACAAGTGCATGAACCCTTAGGAAGGGCGTACCCTGGAACCTTTTGATTTAGATGTTAGGTGATCCAGGCACCGCCTGGCTGAATTTGTTAGTGTGGGTAATTGCGATGTTATAAACGGCTTTTGTGCTACGTCTGTAGGTAATCACAAACCTCTGCAAGTCTCACTGGATTTAGATTTTCTTGGTATAGTGATACCTTAATGTAATGGCAATATTATTAACATTTACAGTGTTTTTTTTTAACCTGTCTGTGTCTTTATAGGCCGGGCCTAAGGCGACTTCCTGATTTGTCGGTGCGGAGGCAGTACGATATGAGAAAAGTGTCAAATGTCAGTGTCAGCTGTCAGTCGACGCGATATCATTTTTTACTACGCCCCTATATTTAAATGAGTGCTTCCTGACTGGCGCGGGGTGCGCGGTAGCGGGACGATGCGAAGCCGGTACTGCTCCGCTTCTGCGCATGATATTACTACTGCGCAAACGTAATACTGACAGTTTTATGTCAAGTGAGAATCTTTGCGACGTCAGTAAGTTTACGTCAAAGAAGAAAATGTCACATATCGATCCCGCCCCGCCAAGTCAGGAAGTCGCCTAAGGCTGCGTTTCCACCAGAGATGTGCGAGGATGCGTTTTCATACATTTGACACCTCGCAACGCGCGCCGAGCGAGGTGTCAAATATATGAAAACACATCCTCGCACATCTCTGGTGGAAACGCAGCCTTTTTAATCAATAGGAGTGCGCGGTGGGAAAGTGGTCTGGGGAAAATCCAGGGGAATCCTCCGACACGACCACGCGGGCGGTTTAAACACTGGAATACTCTAAGAGTTTGCGCTTTTAACCGAATCTGAGGTGTCAGTACTTACAGTGTAAAGTGCCCGCTATGTAGGCGAGCGCTCGTCTCGTAGGCATATCTCTTTAGATACGCTTATGAGACTACGGTTTTACACATTGGCTACGAGTGTAGCGCTACGAAAACCTTGGGATACAAAGGGACTTTTAACACGTTCAGCGCCCGAGGACACGATATCGTGCTCTCCGTTCGTGGACAGATTTCGCTACAAATGAGAAAAAAAACCATGTTATCGGCTACGCGTAGCCCGTAGCATTCGTTAACATTGTATTTATGCTGTCAATGTTCGAAATCGGAAACTGTAAAGCCAAATTCTGTCAAACGAACGCAAGCAAAAAACAACTAAGGGCTCTGACAATAAGGCAGATTCTTGCTTGCGTTCATTTGACAGAATTTGGCCTTACGGTTTCGGACGCAATATACCTCAATTAACACATGCATCGCAATCGAGTGCTACGCGCTACGCTCGAGTCCGTAGCCGATAACATGTTTTTTTGTTTTGTAGCGAAAACTGTCCACGAAAGGAAATCCCGATATAGCGTCCTCGGCGCTGAATGTGTTAAGTCGTTGATATAGCGACGTCTATATTACATTGTGCACGTAAATGGGTCATATAAATAAATAAATAAATAAATAAATATATATCTGTATGTCGCTCTAAGGCAATCTAGGGCATCGAAGCTCCCAAAGATGAAACGAATTGGGATTTTTTTTTGATGTAAAAAAATACTATATGGGTGCAATTTTTGACTGTTATTTTTTGATCGCAAAACCAGTTTCAGATTCGTGATGGTTTTGAAATTAATTATTTTAACGAAATCTTTATTAATTACAACACACTTTTAGATTCCGAATAAGAATGCAATATTTCTATAATTAAATGAGATAGGAAATAAGTAAATAACAGAGAGCATTTTTCTTTTCCGAGAAGCGCTCGTTTGTTTCACTTAAAAGTGCATAATTAATGGAATAAATTGCGTAGGCGATTAAGGAGCTCTCGGCAATGATATCGGAAAATAGATGGACACCTCTAACGGGGGGGCAAGTAACACTGTATTTAAGCTATGGAATAAAATAGACTTACAGTGCTCAAAATAGGCCTAATATTACCTAAATCATGTGTAGCGGTGAGCAAAACCTCAGCTACGTCCCCCGCCACCGCCACCCGCGTGGACCATGGGAGTGTCCCGAACGAATTTTCTAAGTTAGGGTCGGTTTCCACCAAACGGCTCGCATCGGATCGGAAAGGATACGAACGGATGCGTCGACGTCCGATCGCGTCCGGCAGGATGTCGACGCATACGATCGGCTCCGTACGGCCGCTTGCGAACGAAGGTATCCGTTTCTGCGGCTAATCAAATAGTTTCATTGCTACCGAGTAAGTACTGTTTATGAAAATGGGTGATGTTGACGTGGTATTGTTGGCATTTGCATTAGAAGAAGAAGAAATTAATCATAAAATACAGAAGAGAAATGGAAAAAATTTGATTGATGGATTATGGCAAAAACAGTGTCAGATTGGCGGATTCCATACGCTTAATAATGATTTGAAATTAGATAGGTATGAAACAATTCAAAGATTACTACATAATGGACTATGAAAAGTTTCAAAATTTAGTAATTATTCTCCGTCCTTTATGTAAGTCGACGAAATACAAATTACAGATGTGCTATTCCAGTTGAAGAACGATTATCTATATGTTTGAGGTATGTTTTGTTTAATGAAAAAAAGTACTAATTTAATTGCCGCCCGGCCACGGCTTCAAGCGCACGCGACGACAGCCGAAAGGATCCGATCGGATACGGCAACAGCCGAAAGGATCCGATCGGATACGGCAACAGCCGAACGGATCCGATCGCGCGTCGCAGCGTACTTTCGGCTACGATCGCTTGTCGCGGAAGGCGCGCGGTAATATAGGCTTTAAATTATATGTACATATGATTGAATATCGTTTAAAGATTGTAAAATCCGTTCCGATCCGATGCGATGTGATCTGTTTGGCGGATGACCCATTATCATTGAAAAACACGCATTCATATACCTCAGTACGTCCTCGTTCCTTTACATATTTGTATACGACTACTATTCTACATACCCGCGTATGTTCGTCACTAACAACTGCACCCCAGCCCTAAAGTGACGCATCGCGATTACTTCCGCATGCGACTTTGACCTCAATTCCTATCGTTTACGTCATAGAATCGCGTGAACTTGAACATGGTGTTTGGTTTGTTACTGGTAATATTGTATGCATTGTTGTAGAAACATCTGTTCAAACGTCTAGGTGTCCTACCTTTGGCAGACGCGGCAAGGGCGATGCCGTTCATTGAACTGTCTGCGACGAAGGTTACTTCATCGAAGGACCAGGTTATGTAATGAAAAAATATTTATCATTATTCGACCCTAAATAAAGACTTATTTACATTGGCCACTGAATAATAAATAGTCTTACTTTCATACAGAAGCTTCCATCAAACAATAATGATGTTCGACAACTAGAAAACACCGAGTCATGCTATCCCGCACTACCGTATAGCACGTGTTCTGTTGTCTAGTTAAGGCAGTCTCGTTTGCGCGTCAACGCCGTCATGTATTGACGTGTTTACACAACCGAGTTGATTGAAGCTGTCACTGTCCGGCGGGGTCAGTCGCGATCTGCTGAACTAACACTCGGGTGGGTGAGAGCCGAGTTTAGCCGAAGTGGCAAGCGGAACAGGCTTGGATTAATATAGGCATAAGCTGGGCATAAGAGTCCTCATATGATGAAAAGAACACCGCCTCTAGCTGGGGCCTAGGTATTTCTCGAAGCTACAAGTTACAAATTACACGCGGAAGTATCTTTCCATTAAAAGGCACTGAAAAGAGACTTCCGCTTGTAATTTGTAACTTGTAGCTTCGAGAAATGGACGCCATTACGCTGGCTTATAAATATTAGCAGAGAAAGTTAAACTTACAAATTAAACTAGTCCCATAGTTAGCTTAATAATGCTTACTGTGTTATGGGTTCTAGATGATTTATTTAATATTTATTTATCGCATGGCAATTATTTCCAATCGTGCGAGTTTTGAAAAGACAGAGTACGGTTGTCAGTTTTAATACACAGAAAACATTCAAGTCTCAGGAACCTAGTGCTCATCAGACAAATAAATACCCTTGCCGGGTTTCGAGCCCGGGACCTCCTTCGTAGGCACTACTCACTAGGCTAAACATGCCGAACAAGTAACGTTATGTTCTCGCTACATTATTAGCCCACATAAGAACCTCCGTGGAACCGTGAAGGGTGTTGTAATGTGACACGGGGGTCGCCGGCCGCCCGCCCTCGTCTGCCTTACGAGACAACCTGAAAACTTGAGCAGATATGCAATAAGAGGCGTATATTAATAAAATGTTTTTCATAAAGTTATACTTTGTCTGAGAATTCTCATATTGATAAAGTAGTAAAAATCGAAAAGGTAAAAGAAAAACCTGAAAAAAAAAGAAAAAAAAGGTAGGCCTCGGAAGGATTTTTCTAGTGTGATGATCTCAAATGTTTTTTCTTCCTCGAGATAGCTCGATGTGCGGTGCCTTTCGCCTGCGCACGGGCCAATCTTGCAAAATTGGGATAAAGATTCATCTATGGTCAGAACTAATGATGTATTTTTTGTAAATATCAAACGTTCAGATTTTTGATAAATGATGAACCAATTTTTTTTCCAAAAGCCGTGAACATACTCGTATCTTTTAGTTTAGAAGTAGAAGCGAATTTTAATATCTGATAGTAATATCAAGTTCATAAATCAAGTTAAACATTTTCCGAACGAAATTTTGTGACTGACGTCGGACTGACCAACGGACGCGTGGGTGACAGTAATAGGGTTCCGTTTAGACCCTTCGGGTACGGAACCCTAAAAAGGACACAGTTCGACCATAGAAAATTGTGACGCTACGCAAGTCATATTTTCCTACAAAACTTTTTATGAAACGTCAAAAACTCTTGGTTGGTGTGAAGTCTGTAGTTTGCGCCACAATTTTCTATGGTCAAACTGCGTCCTGTTTATGATCTTTACGTAGGCATTTAATAATAATATTTTATCTTTAATAATAATACTACAAGTATTTTCGTATCATTAATTAAACTGTTTTCTGGGACCTCCGATTGGTACAGGCTGTCTGAGATTCGGGCGCCCTTGCCGCCCTTGACCCTAATAGGGCAGGCTGCAAGGGCGCCCCGGAGATGGAGAGGTGTACTGCCCTCTGTGTCTGGAGGATACAAGTTCACAAATCACCCATTGGCCCAGTATTGAGACGCAGACTCACACCTCTATTCCTTGAAGGTGTACCGCGCATTGTATTTAATAACAAGGTATCTATGTAGATGTGAAAGCCTCTGCCGAACCCATGCGACCCTGGTTAAGGTCGCGGATTGAAACAACACAAATACAACACAAAACAAACATAATAATATAATACAAAACATACAGTGGGCCAACGAAAATGTTGAGCACTTTAGTACTTTGTCAAATTAAAGAGATCTCAAATTATATGACGTTTCAGTCTAAATATTTCTTAGATTTCGATGTGACAAGGTTCTAAGTATGCTCAACATTTTCATGGGCAAATGTGTAACTATTGTTAAGTTGTTTTCACGTACCTAATAAATTATGAAAAAGGTACTCTTTATTACACAACTGGGTAACACGTTTTTTGGCGAATAGGCTGTGGATTTGTGTGGCATTTCTTAGTTAGTCGGTAGATATGTCCCGTATCTCTACCAAATTCATCCGAAGTGGACAAAATAGTGACCACGAAAGTGATTTGGAACAAACGGCCAAATAATTATCCAACGTCAACAAGAAAACCTACAGTACATAATGACAATGAGTTAGGCGACTTCCTGATTTGTCGGTGCGGAGGCAGTACGATATGAGAAAAGTGTCAAATGTCAGCGTCAGCTGTCAGTCGACGCGATACCATTTTTTACTACGCCCCTACATTTAAATGAGTGCTTCCTGACTGGCGCGGGATGCGCGGTAGCGGGATGATGCGAAGGCGGTACTGCTTCGCTTCTGCGCATGATATTACTACTGCGCAAAAACGTAATACTGACAGTATTATATCAAGTGGGAATCTTTGGGACGTCAGTAAGTTTACGTCAAAGACGAAAATGTCACATATCGATCCCGCCCCGCCAAGTCAGAAAGTCGCCTTAGAGGCAAACAACAAACGGTCTTATCGGTCAAGAGCGATGTTTTCCAAACAACCTTAGCAATGTACAAATTCAGATTTTTTTTTCTAAATTTGTAGTTTGCGTTAGCAGCGTTTCTGCTTAAGGGGATATATCGATTGAAAGAGACACCCTTTGTCCTCTCAGAGAATGGCTTTTTAGACAAACCTCGTTAAATATCTGATTGTGTGCAGGTTTATTAAATTTCCTCTTGTCAGTACCTAGATGAGGTAAAATACCATCATATTAACTTAATCGTGTCTTTGAATAATGCGTTGTTTTAGTGGGCTGAGGAAAAAAAGGAAAATATAGACTCGACTTTGGATTCATTTTCTATTGAGAAAATTTTAAGCAATCATGTTTCGCTATTGTCAGTACCACAATCATATAGTCAAGAATCATATATCTGAAAATCAGCCCCTACTGTTTTCTAGTCTTTGCAGGACAGCGTTTCAAGGTTCCGAATTTCTCAGTGTAGCGCCTTAATATTTACCAATTATTATATTATTAACCTTACCAATATTGCGTTTTCGGTTCGCGGTAGGCCCGCAGATCCCTCACTCTGAACTCGTCCTCCTCAGGAGCTTTGTACCTCTAGTATATATATTTTTTGAAACATAACACAAACGAACATGTTTGCGTTTAGTCTTACACTGGCGGTCAAAAATTTCGGGTCACCCTAGTTTAAATAGCCTCAATAGGTTTTGTGAAATATTCTACACTCGTTTTATTTACATAATATACTATTCTTCGTATTGCCCAACTGTATTAGGAATATCCGGGATCCTGTCATAAAAATATCAATGTCCAAAAATTACGATTTTCGCGATATCTCACCCCGTTAACGTTTTGTTTCCGCCGAGTTCGATTTAAACGTTCCTTTTTTTTGTCAGTTACGTTTGTAGTATATATGTAACATTAAATAAAGATAATCACATGATTAAAAAAACTTACAACCTCGCAGTATTTTTTATCATTTTTTTAGGAAATATGATGCTTTTTTTACCGCACCGTATTCTTACCTGCGATCCGAGACATTCTTTGTTTTACCGCCCTTGTTAAGTAATGTACTATTACACAACAGGTGGTCTTATCTGTAAGGCGTTCTCTTTCACACAACCTATGTTAGCAGACGTATTAACATAAGCTAAGGAGAAATGCGATATTATAACCTACGTCCGTACATGATTTTATAGGTACGATCAACTTTAAGACATACAAAGGAATTTCAACCTTATTGCGTAGCCTTTAAGTCACAAATGTGTACATATTTTTTATTTGCTGCACCCGGGTCGCGACGGACGATGGTGCAGTGACCTTAGCTTGAATATTACTCCATACTTAAAGCACTCATGTACACATAGCAAATTGGACTCTAACTTGTGGACGTGTAGGTTCAATTTCGAAGTGGACATGTCTTTGGTAGTTATTGCTTTACTTTTTAAAAGGGATGTTCTACAATGTTCATGCAATGTACTTGCTTATAGTTGAAATTATTTAAGAAGTCTAACATTTTATACAAATTGTCAATACTTAGACATTGAACCTTCAGGCTTGTACAGTAAAGTATATTTTTGAACGCACTATATTGATTCAACTTACCAGTTCAAATGCTTTCAAGTATTTATAAGTACTTACTATGCATTAGAATTAAATTTAAAAAAAATATTGTAGCATTAAATATTCTTACAAGTTTTTTAAATGTATTTAGGAATACTTTGTTTGGAACAATAAGGATTTAAACAAATTTTATTTCAGTGCTATATTAAATTCGAAATAACGTGGAATAAATAAAAAATAAACCTTTAAAATTATATTATTATAGAACAATATGAAACTGACTGCCATATTACGTATAAAAAAACACAATGTCACTTGAAATTAAATCCTCAAGGTTAATAAATATTTTTACATAATTTACATACAATATCAAAATATTAAGTTTTAAATACCAGAGTTATTAAATACTACTGTATAAACATGTTTCATGTTAATTTCAGGCAAATATTATATTCAGGCAAATAAAAACTTGAATCCGTTTCATTGCACAAACTTATTGGCAAGTTTAAATGCATGAGTTAATAGTTAAGGTATGATTCCGTTGCCGACTGCATACAGCAACAGCACGTTCCGCCGCACTCCAAATTGAACCGTAATCATAAGCCTAAAAGTCCCAATTTAGAGTGAGCGGCGTGTGCTGTTCCGACACTTCTCCGCTCATTTCAAATTGAGCTTTTTACGCATACCATTACGGTTCAATTTGGAGGGCGCAGAACGTGCTGTTGCTGTATGCGGTCGGCAACGGAATCATACCTTTACCCAATATTTTAAAATGTTATTTTATACCTGAATATATTTTTGTATACTTCAGTAGTAATCAACCAATTCTGTTAATGTTTCGTATTGCAAAATACCTCTATAGCTTTTTCATGCATGTAATGCCTTTTAGGTAGAATTTTTAATCAATTTCACATATAAGTAAGAAGAATATGAATAAGAATAATTTATTAAATATTCATTTTACAATTATGTTCTTATAGTAGACTATAAAAATACACACTTTGTGGTATATCTTCTCTATCGATAAATTGTAGACAATTTATCGATAGAGAAGATATACCACATGCCTGAACTAGGATGTTTCCTGTGTTTCAGGCAAATGGGCAATAAATCAATTACTATTTATCTACAAGACGTAAAACATTTTAATTCTTATTATCTAGTTCAACTAATGATAAAAGCAAACTTTTGTGTTTCCGACAAAATGAAGCATTAAAATAGTTATAAATGGATAGAAGAATTACCGCACGCTCCGCGCGCGGGAAATCCCACTTCCTGGCCAGGGGGTGACATAAACTTTTGTACTTAACACGGGCGGTAATAAAGAAAGCCTCAGATCGCATATTTATCTTACCTGCGATCTGAGACGTTCTTTGTTTTACCGCCCTTGTTAAGTAATGTACTATTATAACAGAAAGAAAACAAAAAAATAAGTAAATAATAACTGTTTACACAAATTATTAAACAAGCAATATTCCTACCCAATTACGTATCGAACATGGAAATCGACAAGCAGGGTACTTACGTCCTACCCCGCGCCCGGTCGGCGGGTCGTAGCACCGCTACGCGTCCTCTACGGGCTACGACCTGAACCCCGCTACGCCTGCAGGCTCTACGTGTGTGTGGATATTGTAAGACCCGAAGGCGCACACGGGTTAGCAATAATAGCCTCTCGGTCAACTACTTAAGAGCCTTGGCGCGCGCACTATTAATTGTGTTTTATACTACCCGATCGCAATATGTTTAACCTGCTTGGAACGAGGCCCGCGAGCTGCTTAATTACGTCACACGGTGCTCATATTGTAGACGGGTAGTATCAGATATTTTGGAGTGAACAAGCTCACTCTAAATACGACTCTAATGCAGAGTAATTAGAGTGCATTTTCAAATAGTTTCAAGCCTGCAGAGTAGTGTGTGACAGATATTTGATGGTGACTGGCTTGGTACTAAGGTTTCTGGCTACACCTTTCGGGAACACAAGCTTGAATGTACTAATGTGCTTGAATTAGTAGCCTTTGTGAGCTGTAGACTCATAGGCGACTTCCTGATTTGTCGGTGCGGAGGCAGTACGATATGAGAAAAGTGTCAAATGTCAGTGTCAGCTGTCAGTCGACGCGATACCATTTTTACTACGCCCCTACATTTAAATGGGTGCTTCCTGACTGACGCGGGATGCGCGGTGGCGGGACGATGCGAAGGCGGTACTGCTTCGCATCTGCGCATGATATTACTACTGCGCAAACGTAATACTGACAGTATTTTGTCAAGTGAGAATCTTTGCGATGTCAGTAAGTTTACGTCAAAGAAGAAAATGTCACATATCGATCCCGCCCCGCCAAGTCAGGAAGTCGCCTTAGTGTCTTAGTAGAGTAGCTGTAGATAGCTCAATCATTTTGAAAAAAAAATGAATCGTCATAAATAGGGCAGTGAAATTGTACATTAAAATCGCAAAGCGAGATGTAAAGCTGCATTTTTGGTATGTTATTCGCACCCCTTAGGAGTACGTGTGACTACATTTTGCAAGCAAAAAAAAGTTGTGCTACCTGTATGATACGTGAAAAACTGCAAAATTTTCGGACTTTTTTCAGGTATTGTAGTTCAATTCAAAAACTATGGGTTTTTGACATTACTTGTCTATGAAATTTTTAAAGTACATTAAATTTGCAACAATTTGAGCCTACCTACAGCTCCGTATGTCTTATAGTTTTTGAGACATGATATTTCAAAAATACTGCTTTATTGAGTTTTGCCTATAGTGCGTGTTGTTACGGGTTTCCGTCGAACAAACACTTCACCGCCGGCCACCAGCGCCGGCTTTTAGTATGTTATCAGGCATATCTCCTGGACCCCGAAACTGCCGGGAGACAATCTATCCAAGGTCGCTCTCCCGAGTAATGACGTCATGAAAATTGCCGCCGAAACGTTTGGAAAAGTGGCAATCACACCCAACCTATGCAACATACATACACGTGTATGGTATCAAATGAAAGCTGAATAAATATGCCCTGCTGAATAATAATATATATGAACTGAACTAGTGAACTAAATGAGTGATATACTTCATAGTGAAAGATTGAAGTATATATACTAACTATAAGTATACTCTTTTCTTTTTAGTGACACATTTTGCGCATGTCTACTAGCGAGTACGGTAATGCAAACATTGCAAACTCATGGTAAGGGTACGGACCTTTGGATTAGGTATGACGCAGAGCGGGTAATAATAGCTCTTATTTAGTTTTCTGTTTTGTCTGTATTTTTACAGTCTTATTTTCATTTTGTTTTTAAGGTGCCTGTATGTATACGCAAGGCCTTCTCCATACAAACCTGTGCAAGTTTTATCCGTCAGTTTTGGCACTCCCGCATATAATTTTTTTTTGCTTGTTAATATTAAATATACGAAGAATCTTAAGCAGAAAAAATAGTACATTACTTACCAAGGGCGATAAAACAAAGAATGTCTCAGATCGCAGGTATTTTACGCCCGAGCCGAAGGCAAGGGCGTTAAATATGCGATCTGAGGCTTTCTTTATTATCGCCCGTGGTAAGTACAAAATTGTATGTCACCCCCTGGCCAGGAAGTGGGTTTTTTCGCGCGCGGAGCGTGCGATAATGGCCACTTTATGGCCAGGTGTGACATAAAATCATTGTTTTTTCTTGAGGTTCTAGCTAACTAATAAAATAAGCGTACTGACCAAAAATCATAAGTGTAATGCAAACACAAACGAAGAAAAACTTGCACGAATGCTTGCGTATACAGGCGCCTTAAGCAGGATATATTCAATTTAATGTTTGATAAATTTACGTTGTAAGACGGATAAGTAACAAATAATCAAAAGACTATCTATCTTAGTAACGCAAAATAAAGAATAAATAAACTAATAATGGAATAATAACAACATTGTAACAGAAATAATGAGGTATACTCGTACAAGCAAACTTATCAAGACTACTACATTGTAAATGGTAAATCTCGGAGAAGACAAGATAATTCAATAATAATAATGATAAGCTTCCCTAACATAGTACCGGGGGCTATTCGGTTGATCTTTTTTAGGGTTTTTTAAATTAAAATCACGTATGTTTCGCAAGCAATTTTCCTTTTTTATTAGGATTCCGTACCCAAAGAGTAAAACGGGACCTTATTACTAAGACTCCGTCTGGCTGTCTGTCCGTCCGTCCGTCCGCCCGTCTGTCTGTCCGTCTGTCACCAGGCTGTATCTCATGAACCGTGATAGTTAGACAGCCTGCCTACTAAGCTGGAGGTCCCGGGTTCGAATCCCGGCCGGGGCATTTATTTGTGTGATGAGCACGAATGTTTGTTCTTGGGTCTTGGATGTTTTCTATGTATTTAAGTATCTATTTATCTATATAAGTATGTATATCGTCGCTTAGTACCCATAGTACAAGCTTTGCTTAGTTTGGGACTAGGTTGATTTGTGTAAGATTGTCCACAAATATTTATTATTTTTATTATTATTATTACAGTTGAAATTTTCACAGATGATGTATTTCTGTTGCCGCTATAACAACAAATACTAAAAAACAGAACAAAATAAATATTTAAGGGGGTGGGGTGGCCCCCATACAACTGACAAATGATTTTTGCCGTTTTTATAGATAATGGTACGGAATCCTTCGTGCGCCAGTCCGACTCGCACTTGGTCGGTTTTTTTTAATACTATGGAGGGTTCGTCTTTTTTATTATTACAATCACCGCTCATTTTAAAAAGAGCTTTTTACGAATACCGTTACGGTTCAATTTGGAGTGCGGAGAAACGTAACATGCAGTAAGTGCAGTTGCGGTCAGCTGCGGAATTAAACCCTAACGTTGAAATGTGACGTCAAACGCGTTTCAGTTTTTGTAATCCACAGAATGTATTTTTCAAAAATAAAATATTTTCAATGAAAAGCACAAAACCTATTGTAGAGGTATGAGTATTGTAAACCTATAAGCTACTGTATCCAATACATTAATTTGTGTAAAGCGACTTGTAAACATGCCATACGATTAAATAAATAAATAATATTTATATATTAAAGTATACTTCTATTAATAAATTAGACAAAATATAACATTGAAACTAAACTACGAGTATAACAAAATTAAACCTAACAAGAAAAACTCTGTCCTCGGTACTCTGCCACAGGGTCCCTTTTTAAAGATATTTTTTAATAGGTAGTTATTCACGCTACGGTAGCCCAGTGGTTCAAGCATGCGGCTGTCAAGCGGCGGTCGCGGGTTCGAATCCCAGCTCGTACCAATATCATTTGATATTTACCGTTAGCTTTTCGGTGAAGGAAAACATCGTGAGGAAACCTGCATACATCCGCGAAGAAATTCAAAGTTGTATGTGAAGTCCCCAACCCGCTCTGGGCCAGCGTGGGGACTACTGCCCAATCACTCTCATCTATGAGAGGAGGCCTGTGCCCAGCAGTGGGACGTATATAGGCTGATGATGATGATGATGAGGTAGTTATTATTAATTGATTATTTAAATTTAGGGTCTTAAACATTAATTATTTTATCTCGAATTCGTGCAAAGTCGTGGTTGTTAGTCCGGGCAGCCGCGCCGGTCGCTGACCGATAGGGCGTCCGCGTAGGCTTGCCTCGCCGCCATGTCTACTAGCATTCACCGAAAATTGAAAATATATTTATAGTCTGGCTGAAATATCTTTGCCCTAGCAATTTTTATTTTTTAAGGCCCATTTACACGCTGCAAGAACTTGCGTGCAATTTTCATTACATCGCGGGATCTGATCGTCCTCGTCTTACCTCGTTAGCCCGCAGCCCGCAATGTAATGAAAATCGCATGCAAGTTCTGGCATCGTGTAATTCGGCTTTCATCCTCAGTATCATGCCGCGGGCGCCCAATTTTTTAGATATATTTTAGGCTAATATAGTTTTAGTTTTTAGTTCAGTTTAGTTTTATTAGGACCTATTTTTTTAATTTAATTTTAGTTTTAAATTTGCTTAACTTATATATACTTTTATTAATTATTTCTGTGTCTGAATATTGAATATAGCTCTACAGTTATATTCAATATTCAGACACAGAAATATATATAATCTATACATGACAACACCGAAGATAGGGCAAACTGACAATGGGGTATGACAGCTTAACTCCCGAGTGTGCCGCCCTGGCGCTACAATCGCTCCACCATCTTAAAACGAATTAGAACCGGTTCTTACTATGCGATACAGTGTAATAATAAATGGAGTTGAGCTCCAGAATTAGTAAAGATAAAAAAAACATGCTTTTTCGATCAATACGGTATTATATACGGTATTAGCCCAGTGGTTCAAGCATGCAGCTGTCAAGCGGCGGTCGTGGGTTCGAATCCCAGCTCGTACCAATGAGTTTTTCGGAACTTATGTACGGAATACCATTTGATATTTACCGTTAGCTTTTCGGTGAAGGAAAACATCGTGAGGAAACCTGCATACATCCGCGAAGAAATTCAAAGTTGTATGTGAAGTCCCCAACCCGCTCTGGGCCAGCGTGGGGACTACTGCCCAATCCCTCTCATCTATGAGAGGAGGCCTGTGCCCAGCAGTGGGACGTATATAGGCTGATGATGATGATGATGACGGTATTATATTTGGACACCAAGTAGGTGTGCTAGAGCCGACCACTGCTAAGGTCTGGAATTCCCTGTCGGCTGTATTTCCGAGTTGATATAACCTGGACATTTTTAAGGCACGAGTGAATAGGCATTTTCTGAGTGAGCTCGCTTCATCGTCGGCCTCAACTTTGCTCCCCTGGCTAGATGCTGGCCAAGAGCAATTAAATTTTTAATGGAAAAAAAAGTTTAACGGATGTAACAAGAGGGAGAGGCCTGACCGAACTCCTGTAAAATGTAAATTTACAGCTGTTGTTTCCCAGGATAAAAAAAACGTATATTTAATTCTGCGCGCTTTTGTAATTTATGTTGCGTAGATAGATTTTAACTAGCTAGCATTAAGTTTAGGGTAGAATAAATTGACGCACTGATATCGGACACTTTCCAGCAACCAATTAGGATTGTTCATTATTTTTCAAAGGTGCGAAATTTCAGGGAATTACTTCGGCAAAATAATCAATAATTAGAGATATTTCAATACATATACGTGTGACCTTTGTTTGACTTTTCTCGAATCCTCTTTGGCTGAATATGTAAAATCTACGGTCATTGAAATAGTTTGGATCTGTGGTGTTAAACCGTCACCACTGTCAATTCCTTCGCTTATAAATTACCTATTGTTAGGTTATAACGTTATTTTCGATTTGTTTAAGTCGTCAAAATCACTTAAAATATGAAAAAAATATATGAAATGTTTTGTTCCTCCGTATGAAAATGACGAAATTAGCTCTAAAACAAAATTAAAAAACCGGGAAGACTTACGTAAAACGTGGTGTCGTGAAGTCAATGTGGTTGTGGAGTATTTCCAGTCTTACTTATACATAATACTGCTGCGAGGATCACTTCGATGTAAGTGCAAATAAAAAGACCATGATACAAAGTTTACTCGTTATTTTGTTGAACAGTATTCTCACATAAGTATTTCAGATTAAAATGTTTTATTTATTAGTTTTGTTTATATTATTATTGATCTAACTGACATTGACAACTTATTTTTTGTGTCTTATTTGTGCTAGACTTGTGCTTTTTATCGATTCAGCTACAAAGATCTAACTTACGAGAAGTCATATCTTATATTTTCAATAAATTTTAAAAAATAAACAGAGCCATGAATTGCTAAAATATTCAAATTGGTTTCTTAGAATACTCTATATTTTCAAATAAAGAATTAAAAATGGGGAGCTAAAATAATGAACAATTCTAATTACTTATTCTTGAAGTTTTGGATTTAAATTAAAACCTACATCGATTTAAATTTCTATTTCGATATTTATCCCTTTATCAAATTCCATGAAATATCTTTTTCAAAGTTGAACTTTTACGCTTAGGTACTTTATTAACACGCTTTTATTAGGTCGACCTGTATGTAACTATGTAATGGAATCTAAGGTAACTAATTTAACCATCTTCCAAGGATCGTAGCGTCATGAAAATTGGCAGCTGTCATGTAGTTCTGGCATATGGCACTGGCGAACTGATCTGATGATGGAGCCGGAAGATAAGAACTGGAACTTCCTGATGGAACATCGTATCATAGCTGTGTCTGAATTTGTTAGAAAAGTCTAGTAATGAACTTTGAACACGATCAGGTTTCAATTAACACGCAAAGCGTGTTTTTCTAGTGTTTTTAAACTACTAATTTATTTTAAGTATTATTTCATTTTATTTTTATTTCCTTTTTATTTTGTAGAGTTGCAAGCACGGTAACGCAGTAACCTGGCTGATGACATTTATGTAACTTGTATAATCTGACACTGGCAAGCACTCAAGTAAACATCAGGAGTTTGTTGTGATATGTTTGAGCGCCGTGTTATAACATCTAAGTACAAAAATCCTCGGTGTTCAGATATTTTCGAGCACTCTTCCTGTTACGATATCGGTAGCAGACACCCTGAGCAATTAAAATTTGACAGCCCTTACCCACACACCCACCGCGCTCGTACGTACACGGCCCTATACTTACGCACCCACACAGCCCCGCGCGCCGGCACGCACACAGATGTAACACACACACCCACACCCGTCTAGACGACTCGTTAAGACGTTTTTCCGGGCTACGACTTTCGTCAGTTGGATAGGTCGCGGATCGTACCGTCTCTCTTTATCGCGTAGCAACATCCCTATACATGGACGAAGATTTTACACCAAACCAAAATCGACTTTAAGTTTACTCGTGTAAGGTAGAGTATCTAATGCAGCTTAGTTCAGGTATAAATTTCGCTTTCAAAGCTCTTGATCGTACGCGCCATAACGGCTCAAGCGCTTAGGGTTCGCAAATCAAATTAAGTTCTACGCTGTTTAGATATGGTTGTATTTGGTTTGGCGGTTGCTTCAGGACCTTCTAGGGCCCAGAATGTCCTTGGACGACCAGAACGAATTAGCCTAGGGAATAATAATTTATGTAAATATATATATACGTATGTAGTATATACTCGTACAATGTTGAAACAGTCTGGGATGTGGTGTGTTTAGCGCAAGTGTAGGTACTCTTTGCTTTGCTATATGTTAGATACACATAGAGAAGCTGTTATACCTGTATATATATGCGGGTATTATATAGGTATTTTCTGTCGCCGATCAGCATTTAATATCTGGACGTCGCGGGTTTGAAACCCGACTCGCATTAAGATCCTAAAGCCTTATTTACATACGTACGAGACACGCATGCGAGTTTCCTTACACAAAAGAACTCTTCCTTTGAGCAATTGAGTGGAGAACAGGAACCGGAAGATAGACAAACTAACACGTTTACAAAGACTATGTATATTGCCTGTACAGGCTGTCCCAAGACTATGGGACATCAAGGGGAAGTACCTTAAATATCGTAGATAGGATATTTTGCTGAAAGAAGACATTATTTTAATTTAAAAAACAATTTAAACTGCATTCATAGATTTATAAATAATTCTTACATGATTGTACCGGGAATCGAACCCGCTACACGAGAAAAAAAATTACCCTGTAGTTTTATCATACCGATCGAAAGGCTTCATCATATAAGTATTATTTTTTGCTATACATAGTGTCAGAAATAAAAGGAAGGCCATGAATTTTAACAAAACATTTTTTTTCTCGTGTAGCGGTTTCGATTCCCGGTTCAACCATGTAATTATTTAAAAATCTATGAATGCAGTTAATTTTTTTTTCAAAATTAAAATAATGTCTTATTTTAGTAAAATCTTCCATCTACAATATTCAAGGTACTTTCCCTGGATGGCCCATAGTTTTGGGACGCCGTGTATACTACAAACTACCTACCTCATAATATGCTCATAATAGATACCCAAATTTCATATACCTACTACTAATAGGAATTTTGAGTCAGATTGTTCACATATTGTACTCTCTCTGAATAAATATTCGATATATACATATAATTTACATAATAAGAAGCCTATCTACATTGTATACACATTGGTATATTGTATTGTACAATGTACTTACAGGAATTTAACCTTACCTTAAGGGTTTCGTGTTTTTGGCAAGGAAAATCGACAGAAACAGAAAAGTCTGTATGACATTTGTATAATTTATTTATTAAAAAAAAGAAACTGACTACTGGGGGCCAATTTTTGAGTGTCGAACGCTCGAGTTTGCACTCGACATCTGTCAAAACATCATAGTTTTTTGACAGCTGTCGAATGAAAAGTCGAGCGCTCGACACTCAAAAATCGGCCCCCAGGCCTCAAAATTGAGTAGCACTTTATAATGGATCGTTAGTCTAGAGTAGATATACGGTAGACCGTATACTAGCCTACACGAGTAGAATAGTCCGTTCATGCATTTTAAGTGCAGTTGTGTCGAAGACCTACTTTTCTCGAATCGATGGGCCTTCGATTCGACCTGCATTAATAAGTCGGTATCTTAGTGCCCTAACCCTATATATATATACACATATACACTGTATATATTATGTCACCGTGACATTGTAAAATCCGTTACATTATAATCTAACTGGCGAGATTGTAAACTATAGAGAGATTGTAATCTAAGATTGTAAACCGCGGGGTAATCACGTAACGAAATGTACTACCGTTGGAACGTATTTAATGTCAGTTTTAGTATGGGATTTGACATTTAAATCTATCGTACTAACGGTCGAAAACGTTACGTGATTACCGCGCAGAATGAAAATGGTGCACACCTTGTACTGTAAAGAAGCCTCTGATAGCACACTACGTGTTCTTCTTCCTAGCATTATTCCATATTATAACCTGCGGTGACCGCTTACCATCAGGTGGGCCGTATCTACGCCCATTTGCCACCGACGAACCTATAAAAAGGTCCCCATAGCGTCCTACAGTAATCTGGAGGCAGCTTGCTTTCAAATTTTCCCGCGACTTCGTAAGCGTGGAACTCGTTTATCGCGATAGAATTGAAGTAATTGCTGTTTACTTTTATCAGGCGCTTACCTACTCATCGCTCTTTCATACAAACTTCCACCGCCTTAAGGGATGATTTCCGGGATAAATAGTATCATATATCCTTCCCCGGTACTCAATCGATCTCCATACTGAATTTCATGTAAATCGGTTCAGCGGCTTAAGCGTGAAGAGGCAACAGACAGACAGACAGACAGACACACTTTCGAATTTATAATATTAATACACTGACCGGCAGAAAATTTGGCCCAAAAACTTTTCGTGATTTCAAATTATAAATTGAATAAATTAAACAATGTTTAATATATCATCATCATCAGTCGTTTCCTCAATGCTGAGGACCGTGACACCATGTCCTATTCTTGCTGACCAGACTCCTCCATTGGCTCCTGTCACCCGCCTTAATATATAAACTTGCATTTTTCTAATTTGGGCCAAATTTTCTACCGGTGAGTATATATCTAGTCCAGTCACGCTGGTAGATAGACAGACATTCAAATGTATTTTCTTTGATTAATGATTGAAAGGATATTAAAAAGTCAAATACATTAGTTTTTAGTCGTATTTTGTTGTTTATCATTGTTTTGCAGAACATTTCATCGAAATAATGTTTCGCAGAATTATCGTTTCATATAAGTAAAACGTTTTTCTTACAAAGGGTCGCTAGTGAGCTCTAATTACACAATTAAATAGCATTATTTTTATTATAGATAAATGTGAATACAACAGGCTAAATACGGACGCATCGGTTCTATTCAGCCGTAAAAAATATATTCATTTTTCCGATTTGGTTTACATTACGATCAAAAAAATACATCTAAGTACCTACGTTCGAGTTTTTAAAGGATCACGCTAGACCGTTCCGTGTCCGGGCCGGCCCGTTTTGTAGTACAGTCAAGTGCAAAAATATGTATCGAATGAATCCTCTCATAAATATGTACCAAAGCCTTAATTCACCGACATAAGAGCTATGGAACATCTTTTTGAGCAAGTTGTATCCACCCATATTTTCAAGCTTTACATATTGACTATCATAGCGAAATACATAAACGAAATTGAGGCTTGTTTATTCAACTATATTCAGAATTTCAGAGTATTCATTAAAACTGAAAAATAAATTAGCGAGAAATAAAATACTAATCAATGTACAGTTGAAAACGTTAAATGTTATTGGATTTTCCCATTTAATTTTATAATTTTCGAGTAACGCCCACGTACAGGGGCTATGAACGGGCGCGCAAAGGACTTACGCTATTAGTACATTATCAAAGCAATATTTTACCAACCTTTTACCCTTTAATCGGGTCGCCGGATTTGATACCTACCTGTATAAGGTGCTCGGTTGTATTATGCGTCAAACGCATGCGTTTCATACAAATACGTTGCGTTGAATGGATTTATATGGAAACGCATGCGTTTGACGCATAAAACAAGCGAGCGCCTTGGTCCATAATGGTTACGCACCTTTATCACGCGATAGACGAGATGATAATTAAAGCATCTATCACCTTCTGATGCCACTCAATACTACAGAAGCCTGGCCAATCAAATTAGATCCATAAAAAGCGTTTTCAGGAATTAATTTCCAGCAAGTTGGTAATCGTTTGGATGCTCTAATTTGGTGCGTGTAATGATGTAATCCGAGTTGGTGAAATTCCAGGAATGGTCCGTAAAACTTTTCGCTCTTTTTTTAGTTTTTTGCTTGAAGCTCGAAAACGGTATGTCTGATGGAAAATGCCATGCCATTTATTATTTAAGACTGTTTTTATGTCGTTATCGTCAGAATAACGATGTCAGCTCCAGAGAGCCTCTATCTGTACTACTGCAGAGTCTTATAAAAATATAGACACTAAAAAAAACTACAAAATTACAAAGAAAACCGCCGTATACAAACTGTGCAGCCTTTGATGAAATAAATTAATGACTACCTATCACTATTAATACTGTATTCCTCTTTTCAAATGAACGTGAAATGCTATACTATTATGTGGTAATGTATCAAACGAAGCCTCACCGTTATCGACATAACGCTACGTATTCATACCACTATATACCAACGTTATGTATACATTACTTCCTAGTCCTAGACAACCGTCTGAAGGTCACACGGGTTGTTCACCCCCACCCCCACCCACACAGAGACGCACACCGCTGTATTTAAATGTGTGAGACGTCTGATTTTTCGGGGGTGGGGAGGTGTGGCGTTGCATTATGAAGTATTAGGGCTTAAGGCATGTAATGTAGGGGTATAGAGAAAGTATTTTAGGTACAGGCGATGCCGAAGGTTCTAGAATATGAATTGAGATGATTGAATCCACGGGGGCGCGACCCACTCTTTTTTAATGCTACGGAATACACAAGCGGCCCTCGCGAGCGTTATTTACGTATACAGCCCGCCACCGCCATTTTGTAAAAATTCCATAAACTGACTCGACCAAATAACATGTAATTATCGAACTCGCTCATAAAATTTCAAGAGACTCAGTTGAGAAATGCGACCTGTAGAGGAGAACATCTGGAAGTCTTCCGGACATACGAAAGTTGTGCCCAACCTGCAACGGTCGGTCCGATCGCTTCGCTTCGTTCACTCGCCCAATACATACGTATCAGAGGTCCTCTGTCTAGCATAACCGATGTTTGACAGCTGGAGAAACTCAAATAATGGCATCCCGTTTGGTCACAACGCGCGAGCTCTTTCGTCTAATTAGGGGCGGCGTGTTTGCGACCTAAACTTTGGGTGCAGTCGTGATACAGGCAGTATCATAAATAGGTACGTATTATGAAATAAAGCACTAGAATGTGACTGTACAACGCCAGCGGATACGATGAGTGTCACTAAATACTATGTTTAATATTAAAACTTATATGTATCTTTGTGGATTTAATGTCTAAATTGACGGTTGTTTCTTTTTTTCAGGTAAGTTGCAGGCAACATTTGGTTATTGTGAGTACAAAACTTTAATTATCCTACCTTTATATGTTTACACACATATTTAGTATAACCTTACAGAAGCTGTTAACGCCTTTGAAAGCGACTATAATACCAGCTAGACCAATTGAGACAGTAATAGACTAAATTAGGTATAAAATACGTTTAATTATTTCACTTCCTGATATATCATGTGACACCCGGAAAAATAGGACGCATATTATTTTTTTCACATCGGTAAATTTTGTATTGATTATAATTTCATGAATGCTGCACCTTTAGATACAAAAAATCAATACTTTAATGCAAATAAGAACCAATAACTAATTGATCTCGCCAAAATAATCGTACTAAACAAATAAACCTATTATAAATGCGAAAGTTTAGATGTTCAGATGTTGGGATGTGTGTTATTCAATCACGCAAACACGGCGGATAAGATTATGATGAAACTTTACATGAAACGAGTTAAAAGTATAGCTTAATGGAACAACATATCTATAGAATATTTTCTATCACGAAAATTATAGACTATATGGATTATAGACTTGCATAAGGATTATGTAAGTACAGCTCGGCTTTTTTTAGTTTTACCGGATAAAAGGTTTCCTTGAAATGAGACCCTTAGTAGGCTTAGGCTGGGTTGCACCAAACCGTCTGTAATCGTAAGCGGTGTTCGTCAAATTTGATTGTATGGAAAATTTGACAAGTTTCTATGGGATGACAGCTGCCGGCGCCATATTTGACGATGACCGGTCTATGTTCGTATGTTGATGCAACTGGCACTTTGTCAAATGAAACTTACAAGCATTGTTATTGTTACGGGTACCTATTGCAAATCTCATCAAAATCGAGATAATACATAAATTTCGAGAACAGTTCTCGAAATCTTACAAGGGTACAAATACTAACAAATGTTGAACCTCTTATTAAATTAGATTATTCTCTAGGATTTAAAAAACATCACGAAATATAAGGTCCAATGATTGACACCTGGATGTTACCCAACAGTTGACATCTCAGTTGATTGAAAGTTACAACTAATGGCCCTGTGAGCTGTAGACCTCGTGGATGTTTTTTTTAAGTTCCAACAACTATATGAGATATCGAACCTGCTCACAAGACATCACAAGAATCAGTTGTGAAATGCGACCCGTATTGGAGAGGAGAACAAACCAAAAATCGGCCGGAGAAATACAACATCATTGATTTAAAAAAAAGTTTTTAAATTTCCAAAAAGTGACACGTTAAAAAAAGTATATATAGTTACCGAACCTGCTCACAAAATTTCACGATAATCGGTAGAGACATGCGCCCTGTAGAGGAGAACATACCAATTGACAAAAAAAATTGAAAATTTACAAAAAATTTACTCGGCCAAAAAATTCTACGTAATCATAGTACCAAAATTCAGCCGTAGAAAAACAGAAAATCATTGAAAAAATATGGTTTTTTAAAATTTTCTAAAGTTGCCTCGACAAAAAGGCATTATTTTGGAACCTGCTCACCAAATATCACGAGAATCAGTAAAAATGCGACATGTAAGTAGAGCAAAACATAGGGAAATCCGGACATACGAAAGCATTTTTGTCGAAGCAAGAACCCGAGACCTTCGTTTCACTCGGTCAATTAGTATATAGTACTTTTGTCTCACGAGCGCGGGTTGGCTATAGTTGTATGAAGTTAAGAGACATACGAACAAATAAACAACGTGAACTCATAGCTCCTATGCTGACGCACACATAGACAATGTGCATGTATCTACATACAGCTCAACACCTAACTATGGCTCACTAAGCGCTCGTAAGGTAAAAGTACTCTAGAGTACATTTGAGTACAATACTTATCAAGGTATTTATTAGTATGGCAACATATCATTCGCTCGAACCTTTTAACGAGATGCACTGTTGATATGATTGTAACGAACCAAAGCCTCCTCTTCTAAAGTACAATCCGATTCGTGCACTCGTTTGAACTGTATTGTGAAGAAAACTTGAAGCGAAAAGAGATCTCTTTGTAAGTACGTTCCACTCAATGTGTCGCTGTATAGGTAGGTACCTAATGCGGTAGACACCAGTATAAATATTCGTGCATTACGTCTAAACAAAAGTCACGAACCTACTCGGAAAACATAAGGTAGGTTTCATCATCCAAACGGTTTTCATTTTCCCAACGGTTTTCTTTCTGTATTTCCGAGTTCATGTAACCTACTCGTATTTAGACCTTTTTAAGGCACGAGTAAATAGGCATCTTCTGGGTGAGCTCGCTTCATCGTCAGCCTCATTTTTCCCCCTGGCAACAGCAATCCCCTTTTTTGATAAAAAGTAATTTTTACTATTTTACTTAAATAAGAATAGATTATTACGTTGTTTGTCCATGAAAATCTTTACGTCACCTTTAGCATTTCTCTACTAACTTCGTACTTGTAGAGCGTTACTCAAATAATAATATTTAATTTTAAATTGCTGATAGGATGAGTCATCATTCCTTTTATATTTACTAGTTGCGTTTTAGATCTGATGTATAAGGAAAAAATCAAAGAATATACGTGATTTTTAAGTGGTCATTATAAAAATCTGATATACCTAAATCTCATGGCATTAAGTCCGCCATTTGTACTTATATTATTTGTGCAATAAAGTTTAAATAAATAAACATGTACGTACAGTATTGAAGGTAATGAGCGTTTCTGACCCGTCTACAACGTCAATTCATGAATGAATTGAAAAACATTAAAATCGATCACATTGTCTATTTCATATGGGATTAAAATTTTAACGCATTACAATAATTTTGAACTTTTATCGTGTACCTGAATGTTTTAATTTTGCTAATTGATTATTTTTCACCACACCTGTAATGAAAATGCACAAGTTGTACAAGTCAGACTATTCAAGTGCATGACCGTGTAGTCAAGGACACCAATATGTATACACTTTTTCACCTTATTCCATTGAAGTAAGGTCCAAAAATTTATACATATTTATGCCCTCGACTGTACTATCGGCGACACATAATTGAACATCGCTGAACATTATTTCAACGAGAATAAGGTCTACTAATGGTCAAATCAAAAATTAACGATGCACTAAAACATGCTATTTGCCAGAAATGGAGATGGGCCGAACATATCGCACGATATCAAGAAAAAAAGGTGGGCGCGAGACAACTAAATGGCCTAGCCCGCATGACAAATAACGCGCCCAAGGAAGGCCAAATGATGCAGAAATGGGTTGATGACATAGTGAAGTGACTGGCTTAAAAAAGCACAAAATAGAAGAAACTGGAGAAAGATGGAAGAGGAGACTTCAACCTCTTAAAGATCCAAAAATCCAAATATGGAAAAAAATTAAAAGAAAGGAAATGGAATAAAGGAGCTTTAAAAAAATTAGTCAGATAACTGTGTCATCGATTGTATTCGACGGCGTACTATCGAATACTATCGTAATATCATAACGCCTTCTATACAACGTCAAACGAAATCAGAAGCATCTCACGCTCTTCGCAGAAGCGACCTAAATAAGAAATGACACAAATACCGATTCTCAACTTTATGTTGGGGGAATCAGGATGAGATTTCAATGTGTTATTTTGCGAGTTGAGTCGTTCTTGGGGCTGTGTAGATGTAGTTGTGTGCATTCAGAAAGTGCATTGCTATACGGGCCGGTGAGCAAGGGAAACCTGTAGTGATACACGCGCTTCCAGTTATGGTTATCTCCGGATTTGTCGCGTGATATAAGTACTTAATTCGTGACAGTGCTGACACATATTTAGGACTGGTATACAACATACTATTAAGCGCGGTGTAAACTAGTAAGAACTTGCGTGCAATTTTCAATGAATTTTCATTATACTGCAGGGTTTTATCGTATTCATATTACCTCGGTAACACAGAGCCTCGTAATGCAAAGAAACTTGCATGGAATTTATTGCTAATGTGTATCGGCTTATATATACAGTAGCTAAGCTAAGCTAAGCTAAGCTAAGCTTGTCGTACTTTCCAATCTTCTCATTCAATCAAATTTAACGAGCAACGCTTACCAACTATTATAAACCCAAATTGTGCAAACCTTATCTTTAATTTACACAATTACGATGGCTCTCAGTGGCGGAGCGTCCATACAACTCGATTCCCACCGTCTTGCCTAATTTTCAGCCGGTCCAGTTCTTTTACTACGGGTAGCATTTAACGAACCACCAAATTAGTTGCCGAATGATGCTCAAAAAAATTACATTGATTACCAAAAATACTAGATTCGCACCAAATTTTCAACTCCTTTTAAATATAAAGTGCAACTCAAAGAAGTAACATGTCGATAACCTATTAAATTAAATTGTTACCAAATAAATTAGTCACTACCCAAAAATACTTAATGATCACCTAATTTCAAACACCAAATTTCATATAATTTACATCCAAATATTACAGGGCTCGTAATCCTATTAAAATTATTTACACCCAAATAATTCATTCGATACCCAGAAATACTACATGATCACCAAATTTCACGCGGCAATTGTTTTTTAATGTCCGACGCGCAAAGCAGTTCCAATCTAGTCTAGCCTCATTGCTAGCACACTGATGCGGTTTTCCATACGGTCCGTCTCGCTCGCACCTCGCACCGCGTGCGAGCAAGACAGCGCTAAATGATTTTAAGAAGTTGAAGTTTGAAATAAAAATATCTATTTTAATTTCAAACTAGTAGAGATTGGAACAGTATTGACGGATCTCCGCTGGCGCGGAGCTCCTATTTTGAGTTGTTTTGGCCCTTCGGGCCGATGCAAAACTAACATAACCTAAACCTACCTATACCTATTTCTACCTATTAACTTCCTTTAATTTTTCCATGAAAGTCTATCTATATTAATAAAGTAAACTCATTTGAGGACCTTTATCCATTTTCATAACAAACTAACAATTTAATAAATCAACAAAACTCATTTTCAAATAAAAGGTTTCAATCAAACGCGCTCACGTCAACGCATTAAAAAAAAAAAAAACTTCTTGCAGTTTGTAAACCATCAGCAATAGGTAGTTAGAATGAAACAGCAATAGGTACCTTTCACTCTAACGACATATCAATAGGTTTTATGCTTCAGACAATTCTTTGTATTTGATTGAGTGAGATAGCAGTATACGTGTTATTATTTCACACAGCCACATTGCGCGTTGCTTTTTAAATTAATTTTAAATTTTACTTTCTAATTTATAACATTTTGGAAATAACTGAAATATTTATAGTGCTAAAAACAATTAATTTGTAACTGTTTACTAAAATGTAGCATGCGATGTATATAATATTTGGATGTAATTCTAATGAAAAAAGGTGCATGAGATTAGGTGGTAGTTTAGTGTTTTTGGTGGTACTTGACAATTTTTTTGATGCGATTATAAATTTATAGGAACGCAATAAGTAAAATAGGTGCAAGTGCTGCAAAAATAGGTAGAATTTTTTTGGTGACTCGGAATTGCTGATCGATAAATTTTTTTGAGTGTTCAACCTTATTTTAGGGTTCGAAAATTTGATGATATCAAAAGTTATTTAGGTGATCATTTTATTTGTTCCCTTTTACTACGGCTCATGAAGGATAGGAAAGTCAAATTTTTCCGGCTTCCCTAAGGATATTATTGACGCGCCGCCACTGATGGGTCTTATGTGTAACATCTGCATTTTCTTCTTTCTCTTGCTTTCTCTTTTACCTCCTCCACTGTGAGCGATTGATAATGATAATCCTTCTGTCAAGTCTAAGTTCAGTTCGATCCGGAGATCTATCCCAGGATGGATCATCACCTGCGGTCTTGCGCACGAGTTGAAACGGTTCCCGCGCCGACCGCCGTTTCCCTTTCTCGCGGGAAAGTCGAGAAAAAACCGCGGGAAAAACTAGTCTCGCACATAATTGACAGCTGTTGACATTGACACTGACACTAACGGGAACTAAAACATTATGATTATGAAGGAGGATGCGTAACGTCCCACTGCTTGACAGTGGGCACAGGTCTCGTCTCATTGATACCTCTAATATAAATATTAGCTTGCGTAGGTATGTATTTTGTTACGTACTCTTTTTGTATTTTTTTCTCAAGCTATTATTAGTTAGATATGTACAGTCAAGGGCACCAATATATATAAATTTTTTCACCTTACTGCATTGAAATACGGTCCAAAAATGTTTACATATTTATTCCCTCGACTGTAGGTACCTATATTATGTCATTTATTTTATTAAAATAAATTATTAAGTATGTTGTGTTGCGTTCCGTGGGTCACGCACGTACGGTGCTGTCTGAAAACCAGCGCTGCAGGTGTCTGATCTGACATCCTTGTCTATTAAGAGGAGGAGTAGGGCAAGCTCTCTCCATACAAACTTTGTGCAGGATTTACTTCGTTTGTGTTTGCATTAAAGTTATGATTTTTGGTCAGTATGCTTATTTTTCTGATAGCTATTTCGTGATGTAGTTTTTTTTTATTAACTTTATTTTTTATTTTTTTTGAAATATTTGAAAATTTTCACATCACGATCTTTGCATATCTAATATTTACAACCAAAAAAAATATTATATTTGTTAGTGCCAAAACCGACGAATAAAACGTGCACAAAGTTTGTATGGGGAAGTCGCTTCGCCTGTAAGTGTAGCCTACACTGTCACCTGCACAATAGCCTAATGTATTTAAACTAGCTTTTGCCCGCGGATCGTCCGCGTAGAACTCGTTAATCGGGATTGAAATTTTATTGCTTTTTTTTAATATCATCTTTTACCTAGTCACCGTTCTTCCATATAAATTTACACCCCCTTAAGGGATAATTTCCGGGATAAAAAGTAGCCTATGTCCTAGGACGCAATATCTCCATACCAAAAGCGGTACCTAAACGTGAAGAGGTAACAGACTTTCGCATTTATAATACATAATATCTGGGCGACCGAGCTTTGTTCGGCGTTTTCCCGGTCATGAGACCTATCTAGATCGATTGCTCGCCTCCGAAAACCGCCACATACCAAATTTAATCAAAATCGTTACAGCCGTTTCCGAGATCCCCGAAATAAATATATATACAAGAATTGCTCGTTTTATAGATAAAAATATAAGGTTAGTAGTTGAGGAGGATAATGGCAACCATGATACACTGTCTTTTCCCCCTCTGCTGGCTGCTCAGGCAGCTGAGGGAGGTTGTCCACAACTAAATCTGTTACTGGCCGCATAGCAAACTGAAGTAAAAAATAAAAAAGATCCGCCGTCTTCGTGCATCCTCGTGTGTTTTGAACGAGTGTTTCCGAAGCGGCTCCGTATCCGTGCCTCGCAAGTTTCCCTCGCACAATGTCATAATTAGTCTTAGTTTCCACTTTCAATTTCGCTCAAGATGGGGCAAAAACTGTACCGTACGCAGGAGAGGCGGCTGCGCACGCGATCCGCAACTGTACGGTGCGGGACCACGTGGTTACTGTACGGAAAAACTCCCAGTAGCTCGATTCCACTCACACCTCAGATTCACTGGAGCGCAAACTCTTAGAGTATTCCAGTGTCTAAACCGCCCGCATGGTCGTGTCGCAGGTTTCACCTGGATTTTCCCCAGGCCACTCTCCAACCGCGCCCGGCCTATAAAGCCACAGACAGGTTGAAAAAAAAACGTGGGCTTTTATTTATGGGTATTTAAACGTCGTTAATTTTATTGTTAAACCAAAATTTCGACTTCACTTATTTTCTAACAAAATTTTAATTGCCAGCAATGTAGTACTTACTGCAAAGTAAATTGACAACTCAGTACAAATGACAGCCCTTAGTGTTTTGTTTATTATGACGTTATCTTGAGCAGTGCACGTAGTGCATTGAAGGTGCGGAATTAGGAAATTTAATTTTGCAGTTTAATCACATAATTATGATTTGCTAATACATGGAAATAATTGCTAATGGAACATATTAATATCAGTTTCAATTAATGCCCGCTTGCCGGTAACGCACTGTATAAGTACCAACTGTACGAATATTAATATCTATTAATAATTTGTTAGTTATTAAATAAAGATTAGATACGTATAAATTGATGATAATTGTGTAATAACCCGTATTGATTAGAACTATAATGCGATGCATCTGCCGACGCTACAAACGGTAGATCACTGGTGTTTACTCATTTCACTCTCCGTATTTTTCTTATAAGTGAAAATTCCACGCTATTTTCCCTGACTGTTGTGTATCAGATTGTCGGTAGCTATTATGCGAAAGTCGACTTAGAAAAAGGTAGCGTCAATAAATTAACAACACTACATTATTTTCTTATGGTATACTTGAAGCATACGTGTAGTAAATAGTAATTTAATGGATACATTTATAAAGCCAGATCAGGAAAATATGACCATGCGCCATATTCGCGTTCAAAGTTCATAATTTTTTCGAACTTTTAAACTTTGAAATTATTTATCTCGGAAACTATTAGGTCTACAGAGACAATTCTAGTCTCATATTATAGCAAATTTAGTCTACTTTAAAAAAGTTAAGCTACTTCAGCAACTAGTTCTTTAGGGTTGTAAATGTTGTCATCTTATTTTTTCGATTTTTGACAAAGTTGCGTTTGGTGGTCGTAGTCACAAACTTCGATTACCTATTCATTGCGCCAACATCATAAACAAGTCTGCAAAAAATCAGAACTACCGGATTTAACGCAAGCTATATGAATGTATAAAGTTATTGGAGTAACCGTAAGTCGGTGCAACCCGCCCTTTGTAAAAGGAATAGCGACGGTGACCCTGCTTACGAAGCTGGAGGTACTGCGTTCGAATCCCGGTCAGGGCATTTGTTTGTGTGATGAGCACGAATATTTTGTCCCAGAGTCTTGGATGATTTATGTATTTAAGTATCTATTTATGTGTAAATATTTATTGATTACTTACTAGCTTGTGCCCGCGACTTCGTCCACGTGATCTCGTACTTCGATGTTGATCCATTTGAGGGCTGTCCTATCTTACATCTTTAAACGAGTAATTCTTGTATATTTATTTATTTCGGGGATCTCGGAAACGGCTCTAACGATTTTGATGAAATTTGGTATGTGGGGGTTTTTGGGGACGAGCAATCGATCTAGCTAGGTCTCATGCCCGGGAAAACGCCGAGCGAGCCGCCCAGATATTGACGATTTAAAAGTGCTTGTTGCTAGGCCTATTTGAATAAAGAATATTTTGAGTTTGAGAGTTTGAGTTTGATATCCTATATGTTAATCCAGGCTATAAACTCGATGTATACCAAGTTTCGTCATAATCCGTTCAGCCGTTTTTGCGTGATTGAGTGACAAACATCCTCACAAACACACTAACTTTCGCATTATTGCGGGAGTTCTATGGAACTACCATTTTTTCGGAGTACACGGGCAGTTATCTCATGAATCATTAAACAACCTCACGATTAAGGGTAGTTAGAGATGTATTTATTTTTATTTCTCCTGGATAAAGGCGTCTGTATATACAACAAGGCCAAGGCTATATGTCTAGACTTCGTGATTTTTGTGAATTAGGACTAAGATAGGGGATCGGGAGAGAAAGCCAAGACTCATATCTCGAGTTCATATAACCTGGACCTCTTTAAGCTTAAGCCACACAGAGAGCGGGCGGGCGGTAGCGGCGCGGGAGCGGGCGGTAGCGGGACGTGAGTGGGACGTGAGCGGGACGGGAGCGGGCGGTAGCGGCGCTACCTCCCGCGCCGCTACCGCCAGCTTCCGCGCCGCTACCGCCCGCCCGCTCTCTGTGTGGCTTAAGCTTTAAGGCACGAGTGAATAGGCATTTTCTGGGTGAGCTCGCTTCACCGTCGTCCTCACCTTTGGCCCCTGGCTAGATGCTGGCCAAGAGCAATCCCATTTTTAATAAATAAAAACTTTGAAATAACACCACGGTAATATCGCCAGGAACGTAGGTTAGCGAAAACGATCCAGGTTAAACGCACTACAAATAAACATTGAAATGTACCTACTTACGATTTTTGTTCTAGCCAGAAGGTTTCAATTTGAAAATGTAGGTACCAATCGCCAGGATATAGAAGAAATACAAACAGGTAGAAAAAACTATAAAAAAATATTACACCAACTACAGCAAGTATTACAAAACCTAACACAAACGAAAACCGAGTTAAGTTTGATTCCTTAGAACCTCTTCAAAGAAATAAAACTCAACTCGGTTTTCGTACTTGGCTCGTATTATTTCTCTCTCTTGATTAACTTGACCGACGTTAAGTAGCTATTTATGTATATACGACTATAACTACTCAACGAAGTTAATTCGTAATTGTTAATCAATTATTCAAATCAAAATAGTCCGTGGAGACTAAACTAATCGGAAACAAATGACAAGCACTTTCGTATAAAAGTGCCTACGCAACATCTTGGAATTAGGTGGATTCTGATGAGTCCTTCTGTTAAAACGCTAGAAGGATGGTGAAATCAAATAGTTTGTAGAACCTAAAAAGGAAAGGTAAACGTCCCGATGCTTGACACTTAGCGGCCCCATTCTCCTTCTATTGTTCAAAAAGCCCAGGAATTCCCCGGGAAAATGCATTCTCTAGCCATGATAGAATAGAACAACAGCGCAGAGAGATTACGACCTTCTCTTCTCTCACTGCTATCCATGTAACATGTTTTTCTCAAAAATAGTATGTAATGTTCTCATAACATCTGTGAAGATAGTATCCGAAAGTGGGTCATCCTGGACAGTTGCCAGAAGTGTCCAGGAAGTAACACCTACTGTCCAGGAAGTAAGTATGTAAATCCCATTACATATCATAAGTTTAGCTGCTGCTGCGGGCGCGGGCGCCTCCCTGCCAGCGCTCGCAGCAGCAGCAGCGGGGTGTGCGGCGGGGGGCGGGGGCGGGGGGCGCCCGCGCCCGCACAAACAAAAGCTCAGTCCGACCCCACGGTTTTAGAACAAACGAGATGGAATTGGCGAAAAATATGATTTCGACCGCTATTTATACAACTTGTTTTATTTTTGAGAAAAGCACTATACATGCCTCGACCATAAGTGCCATCCTGGCCTCGTATTATAGCCGGACCTCGCCTGCGGCTCGGCCGGCTAACTCATACTCGTCCAGGATGGCTTACTTACTGGTCTCTGCAGTAATGTACTATTGTTTATTGTTACGAATTCCTATTCTTTTTTTCCTGTACCGGTGCCCACTGCTGGGCAAAGGCCTCTCCCCTTGATTGCGATGACTCCCGTGCTTGCGATTCTTACTGCGAATTTCCGAGGATGACGTCTAATTCATACCGCCATCTCCGCACAGCCCGCGCTCGTGGCCCAGCGGCGCCTGCGTGCCGCAAGCGTTCAAAGTTAAGCAACGTGGGCAGCGGTCAGGACTTGGATGGGTGACCGCTTTGAGTGGTTACTAACTGAGCGCTCCCGTGCTTTGGAAGGCACGTTAAGCCGTTGATCCCGGTTGATGTCTATGGCAGCAGTCGTTAAGCCAAGTTGGAGGCCTTCGGGCGGCTTGAGAACTTCTAACAGTCAAGTTGCCCACTCACTTGACAAAGCCTAATCCCAATAAGGTCTAGTTTCCCCTCGGGGTTGGAAGGTCAGATGGCAGTCGCTTTCGTAGAAACTAGTGCCTACGCCAAATCTTGGGATTAGGTAGCGGACCCCAGGCATCCTTCAGGATGCAACTGTACTGGGATAACGCTAGGAGGATGATGATAATCTCCGCACAGCCCGCCAGCAGCACAGGCATGCCCAGTCTGCGTTACCTTTAAGGATGATTCATGCTAGACCGTTCCGTGTCCAGGCCCGCCCGTTTTATGGTACAAGAAATCGACGGCCGTCGCGCGTCCGTCGATTTCTTGTAGTACATAACGGGCCGGCCCGGACACGGAACGGTCTCCTTTCTGAATGCAAGCGACATACGTGACCGGCCCTAAAGCACTCTAAACATTGAGAGAAAAACTAACAAAAATAGATTAATTATTTACATATTAATAAAATAAAACTTATGACGTCCTCGGGACGACGACGGGACGAGAAATGTCTTCTAATAGCAACAAATTGACTTTTGTAAATTCTGTTACTTGATTTTACATATGTTACGTATGTAATCACAACCACGTTTGGAATCACAAATGGCTTTTCTAAAAATAGGCAATATAATTTGTTAAATATAGGGAACTTTAATAATAATTACAGTGATTTGTAATAAGTAATGAATTTTGTTTTATGCATGCTACATTTACTAAAACCCATTTGTTGAAATTAGATTTAGGATTACTAGGCTGTTTGTAGAAATAGATAACTTTTATAAAAACCGTAATACTTCCGTAATTAATAGTAAAACTTCATTTTTCCCCAATTACAATAGTAGATTGTGTCACAAGGGAGCAAAATGACATATTTACGGCGTGGGCGTAACTTGAATCCTGAACGAAGAGAAGGATTATATAATAGAATCCTGAGCGTAGCGAGGGATTCTAAAATATAATCCTGAGCGTAGTGAGGGATTCAAGAATTAACGCCCAAGGTGGAAATAATTTTGCTTCCATGTGACACATACTGTTTTTCACATCACCTATTGAGGATAATGAAAGATCTAAAATAACAATGGTTGTGCATTTATTTTATCAAAATCGATACTAATAACTTATTACTCGTTACAGAAAAGTGTCACTTTGATCCCTCCTAGCAGGGAAGAAAAGTGGCATTTTGATCCCTCCTAGCAGGGAAGAAAAAGCCCTTATCCGAATAGGTGATGTGAAAATCGGTTTTTTAATTCCTGGTGGTTATTTATTTCTCGGTGAAGCAATAATTGGTTGTTTTTGAGATGTATATTCGACAGGAAGTTCGGAAACTGTGCATTTTTTGTTTTTGGAGAGTTACTTCTTTTGCTTTAAATTCATGGAACGCTGTGCACGCTGCGGTGTAGGTACTACAAGTCATAATTAACATTGAGGAGACTATGCAGCAAAATAAATATTATGCACTTCACTGTCCTACGGGTTACCTGTGTTTACAAAAGCAACAGTTACAAGTTCATGCTTTGTTGGGTCTCTTTAAATTACAAGTCGGCTTTATAATTACACATACTTGAAGTGAAAAGGTGAATTCTGTGAAAATTTATCGTTCCAATTTCGACTTTTAGTTGTTGACAATAGGATTCTTAATATCAAAAAATAGATCGCGTGGTTTGTATATTTGTCGTTAAGTTTGGATCTATTGGAATGTACGAGTATATGTATAATTTCCGATATCTTTGGCGATGTTATTCCACAATTAGGTTAATCACTGTATAGTATAAGAAAGGCTGCCCTGTCTTGTATGATCGCGTTTATAAGGCGGACATAAAACATTCGTTCCATAAACTAGCAAGTATTTATGTAAGCGCGAACGGGACGGATGCATCTAATAGGCTTAGGCTTTGAGTCTAAATTGGTCAACTTAAGGCTGCGTTCTTGCCACTTCTTGCACAGCCGCGTTTTGATGTGTAATTAGTATTTTAAATTTGAAAATGATCTGTTTTAGGTTGTTCGGTTTTTTATGTGCCTTTAATTTAAATACTAGTCATCTTAAACTGAATGCCTCTCTAATGTGTTTCCGCTCACTTGGTACGGTCGAACAATTTGATTTCTAGGCGCCTTCGTATCTTCTTACAGTGAAAGGTAGTTATGTTAAAGCCGCTAGAGACACAGGCTAGAGATCTCATATTTATGTCACTTTGGCAAGACCCAAAGTCAGTGAACACCAGAAAACCCCATCGGGTTCATTGTGAAACAGGTTTTACTCTGTTGTAATGATGATTTTTGAAGTGAAAACTTCTTTAGCGGCGCTGAGCACTTTTTGTGCTGGGGGAAAATTGTTAAACTCGGGACGATGCGTAAGACCAGCTAGTTGACCCCTCCTAGTATCGTGATTGCGATGTTAAGAGGGGTCAACTCAGCTAGCTGGTCACGTAGCTTGTCTTACGATACGACAACTGCACTCCAAATTGAACCGTAATCATGAGACTAAAAAAGTCCCAATTTAGAGTGAGCGGCATGTGTCGTTGCGACACTTAGTCCGCTCATTTCAAATTGAGCTTTTTATCGGATAGCCACTCTGACCGATTTCCATAAAGATCACATTTCAAATAAATTCTCATGGAAAGTAGTGCTTATTGTCCCTAAATACGGTGACAGTTCACGTCAAATATTGGCCAAGCGTGATGGACAAAGTACGAACAATTTTGAATTTTTAAATGCTCCAAGGCATATATTATTCGAATATGTATATGAATATCTTTGTTATTTACTTTCTTTATCAAATCATTGAATTTTCACTTCTGACGGCACTCCCGGAGTGCAACCCGTTTTTTTTTTGAGTATCGTAGTTTGGATCACGGAAATTTAGACAGAATATTTTACCGTTTTCCCCAACTTGCCTTATACATTGTGTCGTCCTTTAACGGGTGTATTGACTTGCAAACACAGACTATCAGCACTCGACGAATGTCCAAGGTGACTGTTTCCTAATGGCAAATAGATTGAAGTGTTTGCAAAATTGGCCTTTTATCAGGCCCTTAATTGCTATGGAACATTTGTAACAGTGCCTACCGGTCAATCATGAAACGTTTTACGTTTTCCTTCACCGACGCTGATAAATATAAAATGATTTTTCGTACATGAAACCGAAACATGTCGCCCGTATTCAAACGTAATGCACAAACTATACGCCGTTTTACAATATATTGCTCCATCATGTACCTACAAACCTAGACCTACCTAACGCGTCCGTACCCATGTTTTACGTTAACGTTAACCATGTGTTTTGCGTTAAGCACAATAACGTTTCTCAAGCGGAAAATGTTGCGTTATTAACATAGGAGTATCGCATGACCGTTGCGTCGCCGTCACTGTATATTATTATAAAATACATACTATTTATATGAGAGAGTATCTTTATTGCGCTTTCGCGCTGAATGCATTGCGATTTTGTGCATCAATTGTTTTTTAATATTCCTGTACTTATGTTTAGAGGTGGTTTCGAGATTCTGCTGTTTTTCATTTCCGATCTTCGTCTGTTTATTTATTTCATAATATATTAAGATACATTATGAGTTTATAATGTTTAATTTAAACGATTTTATATTATGGTCGTATAATATTATGCCAAATATTAAATAATATAATGAAATCACTACCTATACAAAATATCAATCATTTACATATAGGCAAGATTTCATTATTGTTTATATAATTAATTATCAAAACACATCAAAGTTATAAGTTATAAAACTAATAAACAAAAGGTTTGGGAAAATGGGACATCCCTGGGATATCGTTTTGCTTTTATATCTAGTTATATTATTCGTTTTAAAAGGAGAGTCTATGATATGACATCATTTACATGTAACATTTCTTAAGTCGAATACTGGCTCGGTTAGTAGTAACATAATGAATTAATTATTTAAACCTTATATAGGTATATTGTATATCTAAATATATTCATTTAATTTATCCTTGAATATATACCTACTTAGTTTCAAGATAGAAATGCTAAAAAATAAGCGAAGTCGTCACTAGAATGAAAGCATTCGTTACAAACATTGTACCTACTATTGAAAAGCGTATATTTGCTAAACACGACACGCACCGTAATACTTCTACAAACAAGCCATGCAATCATACCGTGCACTGACCATAACCTATGCTAACTCTAAAAATAAAAGACATAGACAACCAGTCTTCCTGTGCTAATCGTTGTCAATTACGCGCATCCCAATCCAAAATGGCGGACACTGTTAGAATGTCATAATGACTTAGGGCTTTTCGAGTTCCAAATGCCGATGCGTCGGTGTGCGTCGCTGCAACCTTGAATTCGTGCATCGACGTCGCATCTTGGTCGCAATCGGGGGCGTTCGGAAATGCTCGGATATGATCGACCTACTTGTGTTTAATCTTATTATCTACGTTCAATGATTGTTTGGGGTTTGTTGCGAAATGTCTTTATGTTTGCGTCTAAGGGCCTGTGTACACTTTGAGTAGTGGTTAGTTCATACATACTTATGTCGCAAATGCGATTTCTTGCAAAGTTTATGATGGTTTTGAGGTGTTTGTGATATTAACCTTACTGGACATATTGTGGTCGGTTACACGGTTATTATAACACAGTACACTCAAGTCACGGTACGTATCACGGTATTATTCAGATAATTATAATATTGACACACCAGCATTGTGATAATAATCATCATGTAACTGGCCCCAAAAACTGATTAGTTAACCAGACGATGCGACATCCACGTTAGGTAGGTATGACCAGGTTATGGTAAATCCCGGAAAGGTGTCTGTTACACGGTGATAAATATCACCATACTGAGATGTCAATATTATCGTGGATTACAAAATTGTTGGATTTTGCTTCAATATTCACGTGATATATATTCTAACGCTAGCTCATAAACTTAAAATTGAAAAAAAAAACAATATCTTATTGAAGCTTAAATAAGTATCTAAAAAAATCTTATACGAAAATCCAGTCGTAGGTACTTACATAATTCTAACCCGTGGACCACGCATCCGAACGGAGTTTCAAGCGTCTCGATTGGTCAGCTCAAGGCTATTGTCGTCTGGCTCGCACCTGAGGGGCTGTCAAGACTCTATCCCGCTCCTGCGCCGGCGCAGGAAGCGAAGATCTAAACGCATTTTTTTTGTTGTTGCAACTTTACTGCACCATTTCCTTAAGGAAAGATGTTCAGACATATTGTTTATTCAAAATAGCGGGCATTTGTCCTTAAGTGACGTCTCTTACGTCACATAGAGCGTTATTCTGTTTAGATTTTTTTCTAATTGGGCAGTTATCTTGATTTAGAATTAGCAGACATTAATCAAATAAGTTCAAAATTGATAAAAATAAGTAGAAAATAAGATGTGATTTGATTTGACTCAACATGAGTCTAGATTATGTTATAATATTGAGTGATAACAATATAACAGCTGTTAACATGAACTAAACTAAAACTAGTCTATCACGTATTTCCAAATAGGTATAGGCATTTTTTGGAAACTTGACCCATTTTTAACGGCGTTTCGAGTCAAAGATAAAAGTGTTCCAATTTTTATTTATTTATTTATTCTAAATAGGTTTCCGCTTGACTCCAAATAACCTGATGGTAAGCGATATTGTGGTCTAGGATGGAACGCGCTTATCTAGTAAAAACCGATTCACTCTCGCCTTACTCACTCTCGCTTTTTAGGCTTCCGTACCCGAAGGGTCAAAACGGAACCCTATTGGTGACGCCCAGACGTCCGTCCGTCCGTCCGTCGTCTGTCACACAGGTTTTACAGCCAAACGGTTAAAGCTACAGGCTTCAAATTTACACAGTATTAAGCATCTTGTTGGCCCGAAGCCATACAAATACTCAAAACTTATTTTTAAATGTTTTTAACATGGGGGGCTGTATGGGGGGCTCCCATACAGCTAAAGGTGGGAGCGAATTTTTTTTTATCCTTCCCTATCGAGTGGGGTATCTTATTTAGAGCTCCTTGAGTAGATACTTAAAAATATAGGAAAACAAAGGAATGTGAAGCCACCAAAGTCAGCTTTTTTTACGAAATTTTGTTTCGAAGAATTTTATAACTTCCCAAATGCCTATAAACTTAACTTAACTTTATGAAATTCGTATTCGATTCGTATTAGTAACTAGAACTTTCGTGAAGCTCTTTGAGACGATCAAAGTACGATCAACCAATTTGATTTCTGGGCCACTTCGTACCTTGTCGCAGTTAGAATCAATAGTTATGAAAGTCGCTGGAATTCTCATATTAATGTCAATGTGAACCATGAATGTTGACCGTACAAATAGTTTCGAACCGCACTTCTCACCCCCTTCTTAATAATATTCACTATAAAAATTTACTTTTCGAGAAAAGTACGAAAACCTTTTTGCCGTAAAAGTTTGATGGCATATAACTTGGTATCAGTGACTAGTTGGGGTAATGTAAGATGGTATATTGTTTAAGAAGGCCTTTGTTAATACGATGAGACACAAACACCGCGGAATTATAAAAATTAAAAACACGACTGTATTAAAAAGATAAAAACAAGTGTCCTAATAAAGAACTCTAGGAAATATATTTTGTTTGCAGTCGTGGGACCTAATACTTTGGTTTTACTTGTATGTAGTAGGTCCCTCGACTGCAAACAAAATATATTTCCTTGAGTTCTTTATTAGGAAACTTGTTTTTTTTTTTTTTTTTTTTTTTTTTTTTTCGAACTTTTCTTGCTTAAAACACATACATTATACATATTTTTGGAATCTTCTCTTCAAATGCTTCATTTTGATACCTGGCTTGCTAGTATAGAACGGAACACTCAAAATGGAATCTACAGTCCGCCATATTGTTTTTATTGCAACGTCACATATCCTATGTTACCCAGGATGACGTAAGGATTCCAACGATAGGTACCTCACACATCTAAATCGGTTAAGGCGTTAAGAAGTTCTGGGGGAACAAAAAAAATCACATTACATACATGAAACCTTTTTTTGGGCAGTCGTGTAAAAATTAAGAATTACAGTTTCGTCAAAATTTCGTGCAGGACCCCCTTAATGAAAATTTCTGGGAAAAGTCCCGGGAAAATATCCTTGTACGGGACTCATGCTCAAGATATTAATTCCGTCAGGTATTTCATTTCAATCGTATTAGATCTAAGTAGATTACATTTGCAATATATGTACCTATTATTAACTTTTTATAGTACATTTCTTACCAAGGGCGGTTAAACAAAGAATGTCTCAGATGACGTCCGAGCCGAAGGCAAGGGCGATAAATATGCGATCTGAGGCTTTCATTATTACCGCCCGTGGTAAGTAAAAAAAATTATGACACCCCCTCGCCAAGAAATGGGATATACCGGGCGCGAAGCGTGCGCTAATTGCCACTTTATGGCCAGGAGTGACATAAAAATTAATGTTCCCATATCTATTTACATAATGTAAGATTGTAGTTTTATACATATACGTACAATTTTTCCTTAATTTTGTTTGTTAGGTAATTATAGTGAGTTTGCCAGTTTTGCCACGTTGTTGCATATGTTTCAACTTAGCTGATTGTTTGGAATTTAACATTTTAAATTAGAATTAGAACGATTTTAATTTAACAAAAACAAAAGACTGACGCGAGAAAAGTGGCTGGGTCATAGAGCACACGTACTTCTAGTTGGCAAGTCGTTTTTATAAACTCTTATTTATCTTGTATGTACTCGTATTTTATAGTTTATTTATTTAGAAAACATATAATTCATATCTATCGCTACATATTATTAGTATCTATATTAGTCAATTCTAATAGGAAAGAACAGAGTCTATTTGAGAAATATTGTACAATTCTGTGTATTTTGTACAATAAAGTTTAAATAAATAAATAATAAATAAATATTAAACACTACTTAGATTTACTCCCTATTTCTAATTTAATACCATCTTTCCTCCTAGCGTTAATGCCAGTACGGTTGCATGAAGGATGCCCGGTGTCCGCTGCATATTGAGGGCCAAAATATTGTACGCCAAATTCTAGCAGGTTGTGATGTAACTAAAGAGTTATCCTACCACCATTTATAACCACTCACACTCAAACAATAAATAATTTGTATTTGTATTGTAAGTTCTCAAGCCGCCCGAAAGCCTATAGTTGGCCTTCCCTCGCTGTGAAGCTTTTCGTAGCGCTGCGCAATTTCCTCTACATAAGTACGAGGAAACGCATATGTTATCGGCTACGCGTCTACGAGCAAAGTATTCGCTAGGGGGGTTTATGGCAATGAAAGTGTTAACGACTGCTATCATAGACAGCAGCCGAGATGATCGGCTTAATGTGCCTTCCAAAGCGCGGGAGCGCTCAGTTAATAACCATTCCGAGAGTTCACCTCGACCGACGTTGCTTAACCTCGCATGTCGCACGCGGTACGCGGGCGCCACTGGGCCACGAACGCTCCTATTACTATACTAACAACATTTTTCTTCTAATTGGGATGTCAACAATAATAATAATAATAAATTAGTCTTATAATACCAATAAACCAGACGTCCACAAACCGCACGCTTTAAATTTTATCTAGTATTTTAAACATTTTTAAATATGTAAAAACGTATATTATAAACGGACGATAATCTGACTATATAAAAGTCGTGACGTCACTTGTTCCGATTTCCCTACAAAATTCATCCTAAGGTGACTTCCTGGCTTGCGCATTGCGCAGAAGTCGAGCAGTACCGCCTTCGCATCGTCTCGCTACCGCGCATCCCGCGCCAGTCAGGAAGCACTCATATAAATATAGGGGCGCAGTAAAAAGTGGTACTGAGTTGACTGACATTTGACACTAACATTTGACAGTTTTCTCATACCGCTTCCGCACCGACAAATCAGGAAGTCGCCTTACTTCAATTCTATCGCGATAAATGAGTTCCACGCGTCGAAGTCGCCGGCAATAACTAGTAGCATATACATATATAGATTTGACGTGAGTTTCTTAATCGGTATAGCCACTCAGTGAGCTTACTAGGCTACGTATTTTATGACTACAGACGACGATATTCACATATAATAATATACTTATACAGATAGATACACAAAGATATAATCCAATCCTTGGAAATAAAATACCTGCACTCATTCCACAAATATCTGGCATTACCGAGACTCGAACCCAGGACCCGTGAGTTCTGGAGCGTTCCTCCAATGACTAACCTACCAGATTACACTGGATGGCCCTCCATAAGGAACCCCGCCGTACACGGTCTTTGAAATATGATGAATATTTAAAAAAAAAATTTGATGTGTTAGAAGAAATATTTTTTCTAAATAAACTGCTTAAATAACATCAATTTCAACAAAATTAGGTCTTGACAGCCTCTTAATTAAAGTTAGTTACAATGGATAGTATTCGAAAAAACTTCGTTTAGATCCCCGACCCGATACTACAATAATGTAGGCCTACACAATTTAAAATTCCACTATGTTCCCTTTGTGTGGGAATAAGTATTCCCACCTAGGGAATATTCCTGGGAAGTGGGAACGGCACATCACTAGACTCAAACGTAATGTTAATGAAATGTTTAAAGATTTTTGTGGAACTCTGTGTATCTAACAAATAGTCAACAGTTATTGCTAAATGTTATAAGAGGAGATCCCATACGGTACTAGTGGGGCGCGAAAACAAAACCAATTTAATTATGCGGTTGGTACGGAACCCTAAATGTGCGAAATCTGACTCACACTTGGCCGGTTTTTGTCGCTGTAATTGTAGTTGAAGGACGGGTTAGGCGCGCGTGTATTTAAGGTCCGTTCCGCCGTGTACACGGGTACACGGGTACACGGGTACACGGATACACGGATCTTAATTACACGTGTACACGACTACCCGTGTAGAACGGGTCAGAAACCCGTGTACGTGTAGTACGGAAACGGATACCGAACACGTGTACACGAAACACGGACACGATCGCGAGCCCTAGTATCTACCTGCAAAAAAATTTTGTGTACCTCTCCAGGAAATTAGATATCTTGAAAAATAGGTAAGTACTAAATATCTGTAAATATTTTTAGTTGGGATTAGACTAGTTTCCCCACGGCATTTTTCTTCGCTGAAAGGCCACTGTTCAATATCAAATGCTGCTGGTAAAAATATAGCAAATTTAAATAATCTAATACCTATTGTAGTATAACGAGGCGCAGTGACATCGTTATCGCGGGTCGGGCACAATCGACATCGGAGATCGTGCGTCGAACCCGCCCCAACTTATGTAACTTAACATAAACTGAGCAAGATTTGATAACAATTAGATGAAGTAAAAATATCGGTTTTTAAAACAGATAACATGCTTAGGGGTCAATCTGGGACGGAAGTTTCTTGTTTCGAGTTGATATTTAACGCCGTTTGGGTTCAGTCCCTTTTGAAGACAGCTCATACCTCTTCAACGTACATAATAACAATTGAAACGACGGGGAAAGTAAACATATCCGGTTATGTAACATTTTCGGCTTTCATTTGACACCAAATTTTCCAATGTTGCATGTATAGGTTAAAACATTTTGGAAGGAAAGGCAAACGTGCAAAAAGAGTCGATTTTTTTGCTCGTGAGTGTATTCTAAAGCATCATCATCCTCCTAGCGTTATCCCAGTACAGTTGCATCCTGAAGGATGCCTGGGGTCCACTACCTAATCCCAAGATTTGGCGTAGGCACTAGTTTTTACGAAAGCGACTGCCATCTGATCTTCTAACCCCAAGGGGAAACTAGACCTTATTGGGATTAGGCTTTGTCAAGTGAGTGGGCAACTTGACTGTTAGAAGTTCTCAAACCGCCCGAAGGCCTCCAGCTCGGCTTAACGACTGCTGCCATAGACAGCAACCGGGATCAACGGCTTAACGTGCCTTCTAAAGCCCAGAATCGTAAACTGTGGCGCAAAATGATGGAGGCCTAGCCTACGTTTACCAAGTATTAAAGGCAAGAGATACGGGAGTGGTATATCACAAGCATTTTATTCAAATTCCTTATTAGGTAATACCTATGTCAGCAATGTTACCACAAAGGTAGACTATCAATTTTTCGTGGCTTTTATGATTACTTTTTTCTCGTTCTTCATATAGGATAAAGAAGATGAGCAACAATGAAAACACACTAATGCCACTTAAGAAAGATATATTTTCCAACTGCTGTCCAAGAGTAAAGATGACAAAAATGAAAAAATATGACAATTAATTATGAAATTAAACAGAACAAGTTAAATACTAAATAGGTTGATTGGCTGGTCGGCAATATAGGTAATAATAATAAACTAAAGTGCTCATATATCGTTATGTTGATGCTAAAGAATTTCATCAACTCCAATGAGCGCTACTGGTGCAAAAAATGTTATACGAATGGCATCCGCTTGGCTCTCTTCTGCTCGTACAATTGAATTCCTATTGCGCTTCAAAATAATCGGACTTCCGTGGTATATACATTCTTGGCGTGATCCTTGGCTTCAGAAATACAAAGTCTTGAAATACTAGGTTAGTCGCATATAAAACCTTTTAAGGCCACAACGTTGACCCAGCATGCTTCATTTCAACCCACCTAGCACTGGGTCTTGTAGCTTACCACTGGGTCTAATATTATGCACAGACATATACGTATGTCATAAACTTAAGGTACTGTGGTAAGCTACATGGTAATCTTCATGGAAAAATTGTATAGGTCTTTGGAAAAACACAACATAAATTTTAACACCGTGAACAAAATTGTATTGGCAGATAACTCAAAAAGCTTGTTTATCTTTGTACAAATTACTTCCCCTAAACTACAAACTATTAAGATCTCATAAATTTAATTATATATATCGGACAATAAATTTTATTTCTCCTTTTAAATGTTTTCTGCGATACACTATCGCTGTTGTTTGTGTTACATCGCGAACAGGAAAACTGATATTGTTATAACATGTATTTAAACTGCATTTGAAAAGAAGAATATATTGTTTACGACTTTTGAACAGTCGGGTACGGTACGATACCCGGAAGATTTATCTATGACACAGACATTTGAAATTCAAAGTATAGTATTTGCCTCGTGAGACCGGGAACTGAAAAATACGAACCAATTTAACGCCATGGTCACTGAAGTTTACTGTCTCGCCCGTTTTGCTCGGTACGTGTGACCAAGGCATTAGGAGCCGTGTGGCTTGTATACATCAATATTAGCGTTATTGGGATAACGCATTCTGGTAGTTGCATCCTGAAAGATCTTTTTTTGGGTTAGCTTGTCAAGTGAAGCTTGACTGTTAGGAGCCGTGTATAGCTAATAATCTTAAACTGAACGCGCCTCCAGTGTGTGTCCGTGCTCCCGTCATATCGGATGTACACAGAAACGAAGACTACTAGGAGAAGTTTACTTTCAATTGTATAGAAGCTGGGATGGTAGGTTAATGATGAATTTCGATGGAATTTGTCAACAAATTCTGTCGTATGTCTCGAAATGATGCAAAATTACTCTTTAATCCACTAGCCCGAGCAAAAACAAAAATGTCGAAGGAATTTTTATAAGGAGCAGGAAAAAACGGCGTAAACAACTATTTCCTAATAAAAGTTATTATCTATGTCTAACTAAACCAAGTGACATTGGTCCTACATTCTTCGCGCCCTATCTTTAGCTACCAGTTTACTGAGGGCCCTGTGGTTTGATACTGCAACGTGCAAGCGGTCTTCGATGGTTCACCGTAGCGGGGCAGGGGAGGTCTTAGCTCGCTGGTCGCCGTTAGTATGTCACGTGGGCCGCGCGGGCGCATAGTATATTTGTAAACTCGGTCAATGCCCTGTGTTAGATAAAAAAAAACAATGTTGAATTACGCAAAGATCGGCGGTTCCGGTTATTGATAATTTTGTTTAAATATGTTTGTTTTATGTTGCGAAATTTGGGTTTAGTTTTAGTTTAGTTTTTAGCTGTGCGAATAAGTGCTTGTGTGTTTATAATATATTGTATTTAATTAAGATTAGTTATTAGATTTTATTAGTTTTGATATGTTCGTAGTTTTAAGTGATTTCATGTTATTATTTATATTTGTTTCGTTATTTTATATACCTTTAAATTCTTGTAATTATATGCTAATAAAGCTTAATAATCATTAAGATTATATTTGTATATATATTAAGAATTGATAATTAATAATATATTAATTACCTTTTAAGAATAAGTAGCCGAATTAACCAAATACTTTAAAAAAGGTTGCTTACAGTTTCTAATTACTTGATTTACGTGAAAATTCTTTACAATACAGGTGATTTATCATTATTTTCAAACTAAACAAAACAATAAAGCGCCATGAAAAGTCGCCAACCCATTATAATGACGCGAGAACAGGTTACTGAAAACTTGGACCAGGGAAAAGCTCGAAAGTGGAAAATGCACACACTCGCAAAACCACCACAGCGTGCATGTGTGCACGGCGCACACAGGCGCGCGTACGAAAACGAAAGTGTACGAGCGCCGCCGAGCGGCGCCGAAGCCGGCTTACGAAGTCAGTAGAACTCATCGCGTTCGCTCGAAAGTAGGACATCAGTCTACAAACCGACGCGAACGTCGCCGGTCGCGTTTAGCATTACGCCGCATGACATAATAGTATTGTGATGTGTTAGGCAGTGTTAATGTTGACCATGATGGCTGTGGAGGCGCGAGCTGATCGCTCACCCGAGCCGCGCACCCTCGCTGCGAGGAAAGCTTACCCCGAATTAAAGGAAGACGATGCTCCCCTGGACTTGACTACACATTCGCGTAAAGAGATTACAGTACGAGATTTCGCGCGCCACTCGTTCGCCGATCCCACGGACTATGTTAGGGCTCAAGTGATACTGAGGCAGTCTAGAGACTACTTGGCGGCCGGGAGAGACTCCGGGACAGAGTCAGATGACTCCGCCGGCCGGCTCAGCCCTGGTGACGATGCTCTCTCCGGGAAAGCCTACAAGAAGTCGCTAATGAAGAGATACAGTAAGCGGTTTCCATATATTTTTCAGCAGCGAATTCGAATGCAGAGCGAGTTCTGACCTACCACAATAATTTATGCGAGCGAAGAGTGGTTAAAAAGTTTCAACTTTAACTCCTCTTTTATTGTTAAGTTTTAGTTTTTAGACTAGATTAAGGTAGTGTTAAGTTAATTTTAGGCTAGTGTAGCGTTTTTAGGACATTTTGAGTCTTTTAATGTACCTTCGAATGGGTTGTAGATTATTTCTCGGTTTTTCCTCAAAATGTCCTCTGCTAAGCGAAGGCGCTCGCGAATTTGCCAATTTACCCTGTATGTTTTAGGTACATTCCACCAATATTTTTCCTGGCTGCAGATCTCTGGTGCCGGATGCGGAAAGACTGGTATTAAGAATTTTCAATCATGTAGATGTATTTATACTAGGATATATTTTTCGTTTATCGAGACAAATTTGACAACCGGTGTTTAGGCCATTGTTTTTTTTCTTTATTCAGGATATACCGTATGATTTTTTTTCTGCGCCGTTTATCTCGTTTCATGGTCGTATTTAAGGAACCCGGCATGTTTTCTTTTATAACGTTTTTAAGAGAACAAAATAGGTGCAGTTTTGCAGTTTTATCAAGTTGTTTTCGCTTAATTATCACTTCAGTGGTTATCTTTTATTTCACTCATTTTGCTTGTCTTTAATATCTATATTTTATACTTACGCCGACAAAGTAAGTTGGGAAAATTCATTTTAATTAGTTCCCGGTCGAGATTTTCATGCGGTTTCCACTTCACATGTAATTTTCCTAGTTCATTAAAACGCACACGAAAATCTGGTAGGTACCTATCCTAGTTTTTGAGAGCCATCTATGCTTGTTAGTTTCCAAGCGGGTAATGAAAAAGTCTGCCATTTTTAAGCTCTGACTAAACTTTCTTTACACGGAATGCAAAAACTATAAACTAAAAAGGGTTTTAAATGCGGAGCTTTTAATGCGGAGCTTTTCAGTTCATGAATCGACAAAAATATTGAAGTTTGAAGTTAGATTTGTGAAGAAATAATGTAGAATTACATTACACAAAAATTACTGTAGATTGAAAAAGAAAGAAAGTAATAAAATATTGAAAAATGCTTTTGTCTCTGAAAAAATTGGTCATTGACTCTGTGAAAAATTCCTAAATATCATCGTAAAAATAAGCTTTCATGCTAATTATTTCGTAATTGTCAACGGCAGTGATATGTTTTTTTTTTTAGACAAAAACGGTAGTTTTTATATGGTTCTAACAAAATAACCGGATATTATTTTTGATATATGATCCAGTATTCCAAAAATCAATCAGAATGTACTAAATATTCACGAAAACTACGTGCAGAGTTCCGTAGAGAGCGGGATGGTTAATTGTAAACTCACGCGTGTTAGAGCGGGACGTTTGCAGTGGAACTGCCTTGCCTTAGCATTTCCAGAACTTTAGCGGACATAAATAAAAAGTACGTTATATTTAGCAACTTTTTAAAATCTGTCTAATACGGAAGACCAGTGATTGAGCCATCACTTACTAACGTACGAGTATTTGTATAGATATTAGAACAATGATCATTATACTCTCACTTTAGTGTTATTTACAAAACAAATATACTAACAACCGGACTAGTTTCGTGTCTTTGTCGATTTAATTTGGATAACAAATTGTACACTTTTTCTAGTCGAATGTTGGGATATTGACAATAATAAAAATAACTTAATCTTACAATACTCCATCAATGTAAACCCACAAAAATACTCCCAAAACTTTACGCTTCCATTTTTTTCTGCTATTTTGAACATTTTTAAATGTCTAAAAAACGTTTAAATGGACGATGTTTGACTAAACTAAAAACTAAAAGCTACCTAATTTAATTGACTTATTTCCAACTTCCAACTGGCAAACTTCAACATAAAGGTTGACAAATGCTGCCAGGAATAAAGTATACCATAAAAATGCAGGTAGATTTATCTACCTACGTTTCCAAATATCGTGTTTTATTTTTGGTAATACTTACATATTTTTCCTCGTTTTCTAGAAGGCTTCCGAGGAGAAATTAAAATAAACAGAAAATTTCGTCAATTCTTGTAAGCCTTCTTCATTTCGTAATAGGTAAATCGCTTTCTTGTTAATAAAACTCGGTGTTTCTTCTTAATGCGAGTGCAGATTGTAACGGTATGAATAGAATGCCTAAATTTAGTAGTTTCGTTTGTTTTCAGAACAAGTGAAATTCAAAATTAAGTATTAAATTCTAAAATATAACTTGGTCGATAGGTCGGTTATTTAGTTAATTTGGTTCGGCGATTTGCAACCACTTGGATGAGTTTATAAGAATAAGAATAAATTCATTTATTTCGACCAACTGAACGGAAAGAACGGCTTAACGGTTTATGAACTGAAAGGATATTTTCTCATTTTTTAATGGATTCCCATTCAATACTGTTTCTAGTTTGATAGTACGAGTCGTCCACGAAGGTGCGCCCCTCCTCAGCCGAATCCGTACAATTTCGCATTGATTAAGCCCGAAACGCACTGACAGCGGTAGCGGGGCGGGGCGTCGCGGTGCGGAGGCGGTACCGGTTGTAATATACAAACTAATATGACAGGGTGCGCACAGAAAACCGGCCGGGAATAAAGCGTTCTGTGCGGACCTTTTCATATTAGTTCGAATATTACAACCGGTACCGCCTCCACACCGCGCCGCCACCGCTGTCAGTGCGTTTGCAGCTTTAACATGAGATCGCTGTGGAAGGGCGCGTCGGCGTGGATGACACAAACTAAGTATAAAAATCTCTAAGTGTCTAAAAATTTTAATTGAAAAAACTTCGATCTTCAGGTCGCATAATGACGCCGGTCCCGTAACCGGCCTACCGTCCGGAATTTGAACCGGAATGGAATTTCATCATCACTTTAATAAACTTGACGACAAGCTTCTCACAGACGACGGAGGAAAATGGAATGGGAAATAATGTCTTTACAAAAATAGAACTAAGCCACTGTTGCCGAGAGCGGTAAAACGCTAATTTCAATGTGGTAGCAGCGAAACGAAAGTAGACTTACAGTCCCCGGCGGATAAGAAGACAATTCTGACATCTGTCATTTCCATACATTTTAAAATAACCTAAAACTAACTTAGCTTCCTACCTGTAATTTCCATACATTTTATAAGCTAAAAATGACGTTTAGATATCAGGATTGACTGAAAGCTTTTCGGTGAAGGAAAACGTCTATTTTAGACCTTAAGACTCTAGGTCCTAGATGATGTTCTGGTCACAACAATGTTTAGTATTTCCTTGGGGTTGGTAGGTCAAATGGCAGTAGCTTTCATACACTAACCTTGCAGATCCTAGTTCCTACTTCCCACTCCAATATATGGGGATAAGTTGGAAAGCGCCCGCTATCATTCTAAAGGAAAAACCCTAGGAAGATGATAAATGAAGGGGCTCCACGCGCTATTCGTCGATTTTTTGTCGAGTTTTGAGTCGATATTTCTTACTCCTTTATTTCTCCGTCAGAACTATAGGCGTATTTATCGCACAAACGGTTATTGGTTCTTCGATTCTTTATTTTACATTTGCAAGAGCCGAACTTTGAAAATAATGAATACTTATCTTTTTATGATTTATTCAAACACGGTCCATAAAAGCTCTTTTTAGGGTTCCGTACCAAAAAGGTAAAAAGGAACCCTATTGGTTTCACTTTGTCTGTCTGTCTGTCACATCGCTAAATATCTCAGGAACTACTTATCCTATCGATTTGAAATTTGGAATAGTTATAAACAAGGGTAACCCAGATACATAGAAGATGGTTTTTTAAATTATTTTATTTTATTTTCTGTGAATGATGACAGATAAAAGGGGGTTCAAAATTTTAAAGTATGGCAACTATGTCAAGTGGGATATCATATGAAAGGGCTTGACCTGTACATTCTGAAACAATTTTTAGTTTTTTTTTTCGTTGGGGAAATTTCGATTTACGAGGGTAAATGTAAAAAAAAATACCGTTCCCCCGCTTATCTCCGAAGTTTACGAAGAAAAAAAATTGAAATTATTACACAACATTAATATGCATGTATATTTTACAGGAAAAATATAGCCATAGCCCTATCTAATTTTTCTTTTTTTTAATCATCAAAAAACTCTTCTATACTAAGTTTGTAATTTAATCACCTTTGTATATATTTTTGTTTTATATTTAAATGTACAAAATTACGTTGAAAATACCTCCTTCAAATAAAAAAACAATTATGGAAATCGCTTAATGTGATAAAGAATTATCCTTGAAAAACCAACAGACGTACTAAGTTATTCAGTCGCGCAAATTAGCAACACAATGCGCCGATAGATGGTGCTGTCATGTTTTTTTAAGATTGTTCCTGAATTAATGGGGTCGGGACGGGTACACAACTACATATACAAGAACTGTGTACGGAACCCTCGGTGCGCGAGTCGTACTCGCACTTGACCGGTTTTTTTTTTCGATATAAGTATGCTTTTCTGCACTTATTTATAGTTCAGGAGCCCCTGAAGTTAAAAATCAGTTTTTAACAAGTTAATGAAATTTAAAATTTAAAAGCCCCAGAAACAAAATACTTAACTGAAGTACCACCATATCCGCCATCAAGACTTTAAAATTTTAAAAATGCCACATTCAAATCTGTTAGGAAGCTACGGTGCTACAGACAGACATACATATACACATGTAAACCTTATAACGCCCCTCTTTTGTCCGTCAGGGGTTAAATACTGCATTTGATGCACTACCAAGTATGGTGCCATACTTCTAATTACACTTATACTCGTATTATAATTTATAATTTATAATAAAACAATTGCACTGTTTATGTGACACATTTCCTTATGTAATATGCATGTGTTAGCTTATTAGGTATTACGGGTCGTTGACCTGTTGACTCATCATTCGACATCTCCCAACGATGGCATAGTTTTATTGCAATTCGATATGTATAATGACTGATCAATTGTCTACTCGCGAGTTAAGAAAAGTGGGTCGGTGTTCCATGACGTGTTTGATAGATTTATAGCTGTCACCGGTAAATGTGAAATGTGAACATCGAGAGGAAACGGTCTAATCTGGGATGGAATGACAGATGGCAGTTTCTTTCATTAAACTAGTGCCTGCCCCAATATGGTTTTTTTATACGACGACGGACTGATGGTATGCGGACACCGCAGCCTATAGACGTGCGCGTATAATACTGACAGTCAAATTCAAATACATAAAGTTATAAAAATGACGCACTTTTATCAAAAAAAATAACTATACAAATTTTTGATGTATCGTAAAAAGTTACCGATTTGACTATCAATGAAATAGAAAAAAAAATTCTTATAAGACGGTAATAAGATACGAGTATTAAAATGAACATGTGATAATATTACTACATAGTAAAATGATGTGGCACATACTTTTCTGGTGAGCTATAAATACCGTAGTCAAGTACCTATACCTACTCTCATTTTGATTTAAGCCTTTTCTGTTGCACATCATCATCATCATCCTCCTAGCGTTATCCCAGTACAGTTGCATCCTGAAGGATGCCTGGGGTCCGCTACCTAATCCCAAGATTTGGCATAGGCACTAGTTTTTACGAAAGCGACTGCCATCTGACCTTCCAACTCCGAGGGGAAACTAGACCTTATTGGGATTAGGCTTTGTCAAGTGAGTGGGCAACTTGACTGTTAGAAGTTCTCAAGCCGCCCGAAGGCCTCCAACTTGGCTTAACGACTGCTGCCATAGACAGCAACCGGGATCAACGGCTTAACGTGCCTTCCAAAGCACGGGAGCGCTCAGTTAGTAACCACTCAAAGCGGTCACCCATCCAAGTCCTGACCGCTGCCCACGTTGCTTAACCTTAGATACCGCAAGCGGTACGCAGGCGCCGCTGGGCTACGAGCGCACATGTACTACTAATCCTAAGCGATTTGTGTCTCATACGGGTATCCTACGCGTCGCTTGTGAGTCGCCGCCATACATATAGTAGAAATTATATAAAATGTCCGACATTTTATAAAACTTGTCATTGAACTTTGAATCTTCACGCTTGGACTGTAAAGTCGCTTTTTAAACGGCCTAATTTGATACAACTCGGACAGTTCAAATAATTTTAAGTATACTCGCATCGTCGACGCGTGTCGTCGTGTGCGTCTCTAAATGTCAAAAATTAAAAAAGTAACAAGGTAGGTACAGTCAAGGGCATAAATATGTATACACTTTTGGACCTTATTTCAATGGAATTGGTGCCATTGACTGTACATAATTAAACAATATCCTATGAGATGTATAGGGTCTCCAAGTATGAGATGTATTTTCAATATCAAATCCGAAATTGATTTCGGTAAAATGCCACTATAAATATAAACTTTTTGCGAAAGGTATATAAGTATATAAGTTTATTATACATTACAAACTGCTTTATCAGCAGCCATGTACATCGGGGCATCGAACCGTGGTACCGAGAACCGTGTCCATACATGACCATACATAGCCAACTTACAGCAAGCGTCATATAATTGCTCGATGCCACATAACATAAACGAGTCATACAAACACGGAAAAGATGAATAAAAAAAATAAAAGCCAATTTTTTTTTTCTTTTGAAAAAAATGGTATTTGCTTTTGGCCAGCATTTATCCAAGGGTCTAAGATGAGGCCGACGCCGGCTCGTGCCTTAAAGAGGTCCAGGTTAAATACTAATAAGGTAAGGTATAATTAAGTACTCGTACTAAATAAGTCGGACGGTTAGGCGACTTCCTGATTTGTCGGTGCGGAGGCAGTACGATATGAGAAAAGTGTCAAATGTCAGTGTCAGCTGTCAGTCGAATCGGTAGCATTTTTTACAGTGCTTCCTGACTGGCGCGGGATGCGCGGTAGCGGGACGATGCGAAGGCGGTACTGCTCCGCTTCTGTGCATGATATTACTACTGCGCAAACGTAATACTGACAGTATTATGTCAAGTGAGAATCTTTGCGACGTCAGTAAGTTTACGTCAAAGAAGACAATGTCACATATCGATCCCGCCCCGCCAAGTCAGGAAGTCGCCTTAAGCGGTGTACGAGTGGATATGTCAAAAGGAAGGCGGTAATAAGCTTGCCGCCTGTCCTCCGTAAGCAACTCTTTGACATCTTTTACGCCTCACGCCGCGCATGAATCGTCTTAGTTAACCGGTTAGCCTAGTAAGAACATTGTAAATTTAAGTTAAAAGGACCGGACTTAAAGTTAAAGGACCGGAATTTAAGTTAAAGGGTCGGGACGGGTTAAAAGGATCGGTTAAAAGGAGACCGATCGTCGCTCGGCGTTTTCCCCTGAATGAGACCTAGCTAGATCGATCGTTCGCTATTAAAGCCCCCACATGGCAAATTTCATAAAAATCGTTAAAGCCGTTTCCGAGATCCCCGAACTAAATAAATATTTGAGAATTGCTCGTAAAAATATATTATATTAATATACTTAAAATACCTGAGAGACCGAGCTTTGCTCGGCTTTTTTGTGACCTATTGTTCCTCGGTTGTTCGCCCCTGAAAACCCAATCTAAATCGTTGGCTTAGCCAGGCAGTATCTTCAAATGATCCCTGTCTACCTCTCCAGGAAATAGGCGTAAAGATACCTGCATGTGGTCCAGGCCAAACGTCGTGATTAGGAAGTCTGGGAACGTTATATCCGTGTAGTTTCCCCCCGGGTGGCTTACTACAGCCTAGTACGCATAAACCCGAATATATCGTCACATTCATAACATATCCTTCAGCCATCCTGGCTCTAGAACCAGGCTGATCAACATAGTAAACCAGAGATTATGTCTCATGTTTAATAGTTTCTAAATATCGGAATGATGGCATATAAAATACCCAAAAAAATCTCGATTATAACCCGATCACGTATTGTCTATGGGACTTCCTTCGAATCTTTTTTATCCACCTTTCACTTCCTGAGTCTGCAGGTAAATTTCACCGCGATCGATATTAGCAGCTGCCTTTAAATATCCCTTAAAATATCATGGGAAAGAAAAAGAGCCAGACTGTATAATACTTACTAGACTGGCGAAATAATTGGAACGCGACGCGCGCGCGCTGAAAATTCCACGAATTCCACTTGACAAGGCATAGAAAAAAAATATATAAAGGTGCTTTTTAATCCGCGAATCGAGTTCATTGTACCGTAGGATATCTTCATAAATAATCCCGATGGCTAATTTAGTGCTAGACCAAACAACCCGTTGGCACGTTTAAACACCTACATATTGGTACCGATCGAAGCAATGCCTGGCTACCTGTTCATTCGAAATTTAAAAACAAAAAAGTATTTTGAATTTATATTAATTCATGTTCCATTCTCATTTGAATTAAAAGTCAGTTATTGTCGTGTGATTGTAGACTTTATCGTCAGCTTTATTGGGTTGAAATTTAATCGTGGTATTCTTATAATATGACATTTAGTGTTGACGTAAACAATAGAATGTCAAGAAAGGGTGAGGAAGGGTTGTTCTTTTTTTGAATAGCTTCCTGCAATCTGTTTGTCTTCTTCACACGTACGTTTATTAATAGCGTCGGAATGTGACGGCGATACAGTTTTTTTAAATAAGTTCTGATATTCAAATGACAGCGTATCCGTTTTTAGAATTTCAAAACTAAATAAACGCGTTCGAAGCAGAATTCTCAAAAGCGGGTTTACAACTTCCGTACCTACTTTTAAGTTTAAATTTAACAAATTATTGGGGTATTTGGGGGTGTTCGATTCGGTGCCTACTTTATTCTTCTAACCTTAGTGACGATAGTGACGAAATATTGTTTTCGGAATTTTAAGCAGTTTGAGATGGCATGCAAAGTAAGGAAGCCAAAGTAAAGGGGATCCAAACTGTTGTGAAACGACGAAGGCCGCCGGCAACGCAACGGACGGCAAGACGATGATAAAACTAGAAGCTACCTTATAGACAGACAAATATGTATATGTTCGTCAGTTTGAGCACAATGCGCACTAACACAAACTAAATAAATAGTAGATTGAATGACAAGGGGATAAAAACAAAAGATACACAGTAGTTGAAATAGAGTCGAACTTGCTAAGTACACTGAACAGTGTACTTACCAAAAAAGAACTCAGAGCGTTCCGATTGGCTTTCGACGTGTTTTCTAATTGGTGGATTTAATTTGGTGAAGTGCCTATTTCGATAGGTCAAATTAAAATGTTTTGTAAATCATATATATTCTTATTTTCCCTAGGGGCTAAACATGACACACTTATTGAGCATGAGAAGTGAAAAAACAATTAAGCATTAAAATTACAACCTAATAATTAAAGCTTACTTATAGTTTATTACAATCAGTGTTTTGTTTTAGCAATTCAAGCGACCACATCTATAAAAAACCCCATTAAAACTAACCTAAGACCCCGAAAACATGTGAACTGATTATTGAAAAAAAAACATTAATAGGGTCGTAGTAAAAACTAGGGGTTTCCGTAACCGTAAACCGTTCACCTTGGTCATATCGTCTGTCAGAAAAAAAATAACCCAATTTTGAACGGTGTACCATAAAAAACCTACCTGCCTCCGGTAGCGCCCCCGCGTAAAAAAGCTAACTGTAGTTAAAAACCAAAAAACGCCCTTATAAAAGGCACCGTTTTTTGCGTCGTTTTGCCAATTGCGTTATTTTTATGGTTATAATGCAACGGTACTTCTCTCATTGTTGATCATGCGAATTCTCAAAAAACAAACCTAAAAATGTTTACAGCTTTGCAATTCTTCAACCTTTTAATGTTACAAGCAAACAAAACAGTTGACAAGCCGATTTCGAATTTCCTGCTTCTGTAGCCAATTGGACTTGAACCTTGCCAGTTGGTAATTAAGTCGATATTTGTGTGGTTTTGTTAAACAATGGCAGTTATCAGGTTCGTCTAGCGCACGCATGCGTCATAGCGTCCAGACAGGAGATATCTGTGATGTCATTGGCTTCCGGTCAAATGTACCCACACGAGCAAGGACATTCCGTTTGAAAATTCTCTTACGGGCTTGGTAGTTTCATCAATCGTTCCGTTTGGCGCTAAGCATCTCAAAATTATTGCAAGATATGGTACTGTTAAGAATTTAACTTTATATTTAATCCCATCTACAGCAACGCAACGTGTTCACACAACATTCTCGCTTACACTGTATGTCGAAATGGAATAAATCGACAATTTTTACGGTTAGGTTTTGTCATTTCATTTCTTTTCATGATAACAGCGATGCTGATAAAAGATTAGCTTTGTTTCCGCACTAATAATCCATGTATGTGAAACGTATAAAATGCTATGTAAAAGTATTATCGTTACTTTTTAATTAAATAACATATACTACATAATTATATAGGGCGGGAACTTGTTCGAAATTAAGAATGTAACAACATGTCAGCTACAAATAGTGTAACTCACTCTATAGGTAGGTAGTAAGTACTTATGTATATGTCATTGTAAATACAATGATGTACACACATAACATAACCTTTACAATGACGGTAACAAAGATCTAGACGTTATCCAACACAGCATCATTACATTTATAAGCATAAAGCTTTTATCCTAACTCAAACCTAAAATATTAATAAACCGATAATGTACATTAAAATGTTGTGCACGGTTTTTATCGATGTACAAAATTTACTAAGATAACTATGTAATTTATGTTAAACTTTTTGATTTGCATATTGTTACTGTGCCTAGTAAAAAATGCTAATAACAATTAAAAAATGCTAGTAATGTGCTAGATGCTGGTCATGGGATTGCCTATTACTAATAAAAAAAAGTAAATAAATAAAATATCCCCGATATCACAATACCTACATGTTCAGAAATTAATTACAACCAACCACGAAACAGAAGTGTCAATATCCTTGCGTCATAGGAACAGGGTATCAATAAAAAAGTAAAGTGGGTAAATTGTGGGTAAAGGTATAAATTATAATTGAACGGGTTTAAGTTCCGTAATACTGCAAGAAAATCGTTAAGTTTAAACCAATATAACAAGGTAGTAAAAATTAGGACTGCCAACAGTTATTCCAATTAATCAACACTGGACCATAGACAGTGTATATTCTACTCTCATCCAAGACAATATCATAGAAACAGGCGGTTTTGTTTAAAGATGATAACATGAAAATGATGAGAGAAACAGTGCTTCTGAAGAAAATGGAAAATCCTTAAGGAAATAGTTAAGAGAGTGACTGTACATTTTTGCCGATTATTTAATAACTATAAAAGATATTTGAATTTTTGTTTACGTTATGTATAGCTATAAATATCCTTCAAATAATATTGTATTAGAACAATTTAATCTCCCGTTAAAGTACACTTTCTCCAGTAATCGGCAGATGGTGATAATAATTATTCTTAATATGCCATTTATAAATTATTCGTAGATACATAGATTTTGCCCGACGCAATGACTCAGAATATATAGATACGAGAACAGATAGTGAAAGAAATACATGATTTTCATTGCAACGTACTAATCTAATATTATCAATATTAAAAATCAACGTCCTAACAAAACTACAGAACGTAGAAGTTTTTTTTTTTACAGCAGTCTTTCTAGCCTATACTTACTGTTTATCTACCTTTCCAAACTAGCACTCTCGTAACATTTCAACTTCTTACTGTCACTTTTCATTTCCATACATTTTATAACCTAAAAGTTTCCATTAGGTTATAAAGAAACAACACCCTAAGCAACTTTCTACAGTTCGTTACTTTATTTATTGGTTTCATTAAACGATAACTTCATATCCTGTACCGTAAAATACATCAAAACAAAAAGTACCTATCCGCAATTTCTGCACTTTACTAGTGCCGAATACTGGAGACTGCCGATTACTGGGTGCCGAACACTGGAGACTGGCTGCCGATAACTGGAGAATGCCTATATTTTTGGTTATTAGAATGTTTTTATTTATCCGTGTCTCTTCAGTTAACAAAAAGCTACTTAATATGTTGTTACTCTGAGATATATTTAATGTTTTTATCCAATTATTTTTGTCCTAAGTACAACCATATTATTTTTATCATTGATGAAAGTACACAACCTCCATAAAGTGCCGGTAATTGGTGCCATCATATAAGATCGCTTGTTTTTCGCGCATTAAAAAATATACCTTTAGTACGGAACAGTTTGAAAGGCGTATTTTGTAATGGCAGTGGGTGTTCAAGGCTCAACGAACGTCAACGTGCGTGCGTTGCGTCACATGTCGGATATTGGGCAAGCTGTTTTGTAAAAAACGCCTCAGGCAAAACTGTACCAGCTTATCAATGCGTCTCCCGACGCTCTTATTTCTTAAGTTTTAAGGAGGAAATTCGAACGGTGAAAGTTTCTCTTAACTTTGGATGAATGTAGGTTGAGTTGCAAACTCTTTCGATGTCATGTCCTCGTAAGGTTAAAGATATAAATTGAATCAGGATTCGTTGCATAAACAGAACTGAGTTACGTTTCCGCGATTTCAAAAGCTCGAGGGCTGGTACTTGCCGAGCTTTCAATAAAAACATATGTAAATTTCGGTAAACCTGTAAATGAGTCCCGAATCGAATTAAAGAACCGAGAATTAATTATATTTTGAAATATAATAACAAGGAATAAATTCCGCGTGAGTGGCCGAACTCCTATGCCAAAATTTAGCAATATTGCTTTCGTGGCTTCGCTATACATACTCGTATACGCTCACGACTCGATCCCCAAGTGGGGTGAGGCAATCGCTCATACACGAGCAACTTATGAAGTAACGTTTCTTATTAAACGATTTCCTGTTTTTAAAATCCCAGTGTTGCAATGTCCGCCGTCAGATGCTGGCAGAATAACTGGCAACACTTCTAGACGTGGACGGCGCAAGGCCAAAAATATAATTTGAACATTTTATATTGAAGGAAAGGGTATTTATTCATTGTTGCGCTGTCGGCGACCAGTAGCTGAATATTTGTTACAACCCGTTAAAAACGCTGGACTTCAAAACAAATCTAAACACAACACAATCCATAAAATTATCTACCGCCATTCGGAACGTCTTTATATCGTTTTTTTTTATGCAAACCATAATTCGAAATTCAACTGATAATCCTAACCTCGTATGTTAACGACTTAATATTCAAAAATGAAACTAAAACTAAGTACTATTTTTTCCACATACACACACATAAAGAAACGTCTAAATGTCACCCTTAAAGAGCTAGAATTATATGAACACTTCCCTCAAACCAAAAACTACGGATTTCGTAATCGGCTTGTTTTTATCGCGCTATTCGAGTTCGAGAAAAGACGGCCGGTTCAGACAATCGCTTACGAAACCGCCAACTGTGTCAATGTCGCTTAAGATCTCGCGCTAATCAGTGCTGGCCGGAAACCACAGATAGTAGAATTCGGACAAAATGCGGTAAAAGAATCGAAAAAACTCAAAATGAAAATCGTTTCGTATTGCATTAACTACTTCAATTTCAAACTGATTTAAATTGTTAATAATTATTGTTGTAACTATTTGGGTATCCGCATTCATGCATATTTTAATTATATTAAGTTCAAAGTTTTAACATCGTTCGTTAAAAAAACAATTGAACATACTTCAATGTTATGACTTTATCTACAGCATATCTCATTAACGCTCAACTTTAAAAAGTAACATCGGCATCGGATTATATAATATACGTAGCGCACTTATACCGTTTCCAATATTAAAGATGTCAGCATCCTGACCGCCATGTTGGCTCGGAAGTCGTAAAATACCGGCGCAAGCGCATAAACAAACAAACACAGAGGGATTGTCTTCCACATGTTTTCGTGTTTACCTCAAATATGCAACGTATCCTCAAGTTTGTAAATAGAATTTTTCGGCGTTCCGCCATTTTAATGGAAACAGAATATTTAGGTATCATCAATAAGACAGTATATTTCGATTTTCTGCAAAAGATTTATTTATTTAGCCTTTTTAATTCCTGGTCTTTTTTTTGTTAGATAAATATGAGTATACAAGCACGACAAAAGATACTTCGTCCCTATTTCCGCCACTTGACATTAATTGTTAGGTACCTGACTAAATATTCGTTATACCTACGTATCTGAGTCTGCGTAAGACCCCAATAATTATTTTAACTTGGAAACTGGAAACTGTCCAAAAGGCCGCTGCAATAAGTAAAACAAAAAAAAAACAAAATAACCAGTCGGTGTCAAAACAAAACCCGTATGTATAAACACGTATTTCCTCACAACCACGAGCCACGAATGTGCACGAAAAACGCCCAAGCAAGGCTTAACTGTTACACAAGACAAACAGGAAAATCGAATACGGTCATTCATGACACGTCATGAATGGAGAAATGACTCCCGTCATGATTCAGAGTAAAAACCTGGTCATTATATTAATTATAAAATTAGCATGTAAATAATGCTAGCTTAGCCAGTTATCCAAAAAACCCTAAATAAACATATACCTACCTAGGCTTCGAAATAAAATTCTAAATAGATCAGCTTGGTGTGCTACAATTTGGTCCCGTGACCAGGAATATTCAAATTGTTCAATTTTTTTGGTTTTTGTCCTAGTGTTACAAACATTGGAAATACCAAGCTATACTAATATTATAAATGCGAAATTAACTCTGTCTGTTACCTCTTCAAGCATCAAACTTTAATCTCTGAACGGATTTAGATGAAATTTGGTATGGAGATTCTTTGTATTCCGAGAAAGGACAAGATAGTTTTTATCAGAAATCATCCCCTAAGGCGCTATCTCGGAAAGAAAATATGAACGATATCCACGCGGAGGGAAAAAGCTAGTAAATAATGAAAAACGATAAAATGTTCAGGATCCACAATTTTTGTGGAATTTCATATGATGTTACTCTTCATCTGCACTCGTTAACGTTGTTTGTAATCCTGTATTTCATTTCACACGAATAGTTCCGATAGCATACAAATTTTGATCGTTGATTTTAACCAATTCAGAAACACAAATACGAAATAACTGAAAATATGCATGCACGGTAAGCGGGAAAATTCAGTTAGCTATTATGCACTAGGAATGGGGAAGTTTGTATTTACTGTATAGTCGACACTCGCGAGTCTCGCGACATACATATACTCGTACCGTGGCCTATGTACATATTTGGGGTAAAGTAGGTATGTATTGAGTGTTTATATTTATAGGCATTAATCAAAATGGACATATTGGACATCTGTGTGTTATATGATTACAACACTGATTTTATAGATTCACTAAGTACATATGTGTCTCAATCACGTCACACTGTGTTTATTTTTTTCAAAAATCAGCCTCACAAAAATGCTGATATAGTTTTTTCATTTACAAGCCTTACTTTTTCTCAGTGTTTTTTATTCCGATCTCTTTGATCCAAACGCTACAAAAAAAGACAGCAGCGTCTCAGCAGAATTTGCCCGCGCGCATCCAAACAACAAAAATTCAGTAACACGATGACATAATTCTCGATGCGAAAACCGGTAAGTGTGAAAACGAAAACGATTGGCAAAGGCGGGTGGGCGAGAGTGGGTCAAGCCGGGGGATTAGTGTGTTGGAAAAGAGACCTTATCGCCAGTATATAGTGGCCTAGTAGAAAATAAATGAAATACGTTCATGTATAACATATAAAAACAAATACTCGTGTTTGTGTCGGACATATCGCATTCGACCCTTATTTTACTAGCAAATACCTATGTATGAGAGGGGCTAGCGAGTGTATAGGACAAAACTATTAGGTCAGAACGCAGTGGTCAGCATTAATGAGAAAAAAAAACAGATTAAAAACAAAAGATTAAAAAATTACCCAGACACTTAACTCAGAGTTTAGAACCTTTCTAAGAAAATACCGTAAAGTATTTCCGTCCGGTATCGTGAGTATTGATTGCTATTATAAATTGTCTCAGCGTCAATCTAGAGCAATAGTTATGTCACAGTTAACTTCAACTAGTTTCTGGTATTTCAATGTAAAGTTCAGTCAGCCCACGCAACATTTTATCAGATCCGGTTCAGTAGTTTTGCAGATTTAAATTTAAATGTCCAGTTAATATACTAACTTTAATCGTTGTTAAATGTAATGATTACGTACTCTCCCCTCCCACCAGAAAACTGGTACGTTATAAGGTTATATCAACTAAAATAAGTTAAAATAGAAAAATAAATCATGCTAAACCGACCCAAGTAAATCTCAGGAAGTCCGATTCAGTAATATATATTTGATGTTTCTATTAACACCGTGATTCAACCTAGAGTGCAAAAATATAAAAAAGCAAAATAACTAACAACACACGGATAAAAATCCTATGCGGCGACGACGTAAACAAAACTGAAACCATAGACTAAACGCACACAGCCGCGCAACTGGGTCAAGGGAGTGCGGTGCATCGCTAGATCTCACTTTCGCACTGCAGTGACGTAGCCTGTGGTTTTCCGGTTCCACAGAGTATATAAGATAGCGGCAAAGTTTTCGAGCGGGAACTTTTTCAAGAAAAAGTGAAAATGACAGTTCGCGCTTATTTTCCCGCCCAATCAAGGGAGTTTTTCAAATGGCTAAGGCTCAACAGGAGTACCTAAATAAATTAGTTTTGTAACCATTATGCATTAACTAATACAATTTTAATACCAAGAAATAATATATCATAATATGCATATCATAAAAGACTAACGAGGTTTCCTCAGACCCCATATTAGTAAAAAAATTGAGAAGTTAACTTACATATTTACTACTGAAATTTAAATCGTAAAATTACGAATTATGTGTACATTAACTTGGTTTTCTGACTTTTTCGAAAAAATGATCCGTTTTGACAAAAAACTTATTTTCTGCTGATTTTCGGAAGTTTACGCGCGCGGCCGACGAGGATATCATTTATAAACTCAAGCCTTTAATATTAAGTAAAAAAAAAATTAACGTTATTTCAAAACTGTTAAGTTAGAATCAGGCCAGCATGGGATTTAAGTCATGTTGTAATGATACACGCGTGTAATTTGTCAACAAGACTATCTGTATCCTTGCCCCTATTTCTATTACGCTCATAATCGTGATAGTAAAATATCTGTTATCGCAATGGACGATAGTAACTTTGATTTAACTTACTTACGTCAATAACAAATAAATAATTTGGAAAACAGGTGAAACATCATTTCAATTAACGTCTTTTTCGGTAAAAGCTCACAGCTGAAATGAGATACTCTTGGTTGGTTCTATAGATCCTTTTTCTTAAAATACAGACATTTTTATTCGAAACTTCTTACTTGGTGGGAATAGGTTTGTATAGACGCTGTGTATTGCGTATAAGTGTTGGGTTGGCTACAGCTAAGTGGGTCAGCGGCGAAGGGCGCCCGCGCCGATGCGCGCGCATACTTCATCCGGATGAAGCTTTCAACTATTCGTCGCAGAACTATCCAGAATATATCAGTTCTTTATACTTATCAGGTTCATTAGGAAGTTAATTTGATTGTCCAACTATGTACCTATTACATACATTATTTAGAACAGCGTTTTTTATCTAGGTATATTAAAAATAAAAATACATGTTTTTAGTAGTCATATTTTCCAAAGCTAATTAATAATATTTTAGGTTTATATTAAAGTCTTGCCAAGTACACTTTGATCAATCAGTGTGTTATTGCAATTGGCTACAAATGCAAACGTGGTATTACCACATAACATACATAAACTCACGCCTGTATTCCCAAAACGGGTAGGCAGAGCACATGAAATTTAATTGCAGTGCCACTTTTAGCAATCGTATGTTTAAAGATGGAGAAAATGTGATGTTGCAGTGATAGGTTGCTAAACCTTCGCCCACAACACCCTTCAACCCGGTTCCCATAGTCGACTCTTACGACACCCACGGGAAGAAAGGGAGAAGTGCTATTCTAACCCGGCACAACAACACCACATAAATACCAGTCACGCGGACATTATGTGATGTTAAGCAATAAAAACACATTTAGTTGTTGCAATATCCAAAAAAAAAAAAAAAACCTGTCCTCGCTGGGCAATTTGTAAAAAAATAAAGTAATTGACCAGTATCGCCTTTAAAAAAAACGTGTCTGGCTAGAAAATGAAGGCGTTTAAAAAGTTCGCTTTGTACTGCTGTCGTAATCGATTGTCTATTAGTCATGTTCCCAAAGGCCGTCGGTTGTTTTGGACCGCTTTCAGTGGCCTTGCATCAGGTGCTAATTCGTTGCGCTGATAATGATAAACATGCCTTTATTGTTTACTCTGTGGTGTGTCAACTGGCATGACCGATTTAATTCGATAAAAAAATCGGTATTAAGTGACGTATTTATTCAACTATTGAACTTATATACTACGTGTATTTTGTACACAATTTCAGCTGGAATTGTCGTTAGTAATTTATACGTAAATTCCGTATTTATGAAATTTCCGGGAAAATTATCTGAATTAAATTACTGTGTGTCGCCGCAGGTGGCATTATATTAAGCATCACGATATATCACAACACATGAAATTCATAATCGGATTCGCTCGAACACGAATTCATTTGGTAAATATTTAACAATTTACAAAGCTGCGAGAATTCATGGAAATAATTTGCAAATTTAAGCAATACCTACACATTAGTCAATTTCGTTTAGTAGGAGGCGTTTTGCAGTTTGTTTGTCTTTCCCGTTCACGGGACAACGGTGTCCCGGACCTTTGACAATTTAATGAAATGCAAGGGACACACCGAGCGGATGCTGTCGCTGCCTGTGTCATGGGACGCACACAGAGACAGCACCCGCCAGGGTGTATAGGAACTATTGCTGAATGGGAGTCTAAATGAACTGGGCTATTGGGTGAATATGATGGACTAATGGCTGGGCTATTGGGTGAGACAACGGACGCCTGCCTAATAAAACTGTCTTAGGTTTTTATTTCCGGCAGACGGTGACTCGCTCTCTGCTAGATGGGCCCCCATAAAATAGCGACATTATAAAATGGCCTAAGGGCAACACCGGTCAGAGAGCTGGGGGTGGAGAGGTGGCACTGGACTTTTTAACATATAGCCAACTCGCTACTTAGGTGACCACATCCACCCTCGAGCGACAGCTCTTGCGACTCCACTCTGGACGGCTGGTTAAGGCAAGCCAGAGGCGGAGGGGCCTGTACCACCAACCCACAGGCCACCCCCAGGAGCACTCAGGTACGTAGGGTCGCTACTCCCTAACAGCCGGCCACAGGCTTGCACTGGAAAACCGGTGGGCGATGGGGTCGTCACATCCCTACGCCAATTATTTTTATAATATTTCAAATCATATGTATCCTGCCTGTTTCAGATCGCATTATCTATTCACCGCAACAATGAACCAATCCTTTAAATTATGCAAGATCTGGAGATGTCTACACATGTTGTAGACACAAACGTTACATCCACGTGGAAATTTTCTGCACATTTCGCCTAGTGTGTTAATTTCTTAGCGACTATATGGTTATCTACTTACTTACGTACGTTAACAATATACGCCGCAGGTCCAGCCATATTTACCATAAACAATAAGGAAATGTCATTTCAAGGTCGTATCTCTGAACCGACTCTCAAGTTCATGCATAGCTAAGAAAAAAAACAATACGCAAATTAAGGAATTCTTGACCAAAAGTAGTTTACAACGCTCCAAACACCATCTTTCCTGAATTATTTGGTTTGATGAAATGAAATGATGAAATGCTTTGTATTGAAATGAGGTACCTACTACATACTTTACTTCATTCATACCTATTTGAAGTTTCTGTATGAGTATTAGGTAAATACTAACCACACAGGAATGGGTTTATCGCCTCGTTTAGTATATTACTAATGCTGCAAACCCTTCCTGTGGTCAGAAGTCACCGCATTCATGATCCGGTCACGTACGCACTTATTTTCAGTTAATTTAAGTATGACACTAACAATTATTCTTGTTATTCATTGTTTCGCCACACTTTTATTATCAGAACACGCTTTCAATTTTACATTATGAAACCATGAACATTTCTATTTACTTTTCATATAAAATTGTATGCAGCCAGCATTCTGACGGTTAAATCAAATCTCGAAGCATCTCGATGCCAAGGCAGCGTTCGAGCAGACCAGTTTACTAAGATTGTTAACTGGGAGACCTAGTGCGTGCCACTAGAACGTGTTATCAATATAATCGCGCGGTTTCCATTTCCCCAAGCAACTTTCCTTCGTTTCCCGTGAGGGAAAGTGCCCGCGCTTTTCCTGACGCCATCTTGCGCGGCGGCTTTTTAATCTGTTCCATTTTCAAATTTTGATCGGCAGTCGGTTGTTATTATATTAGTGTTTTTTTTTTTCGAAATTCGAACGACGATGAATAAGATGCTCTAAACGTAAAACGTGTTGCAGAGTATTTTAGTTTACATCGTAACATAAGAATTACTTTATTTTTAACTTTGTCTGCATCATCAGACTACATCTTACATAATTTTATTCTCCTTTGCGACAGACGATTTAAAAAGATATCTAATTTAACATTAAAATTCGACGTACCTTAGTAACCAAACTCGTACCTATCTTTGGCAGACGTTGTCCAGAATATGACCAACTCTAACGCGATACATACTATTAGGAATGACGACTCATCAAAACTGGCCAGGTTACAGTGACTAATATTACAAAATCTCTCCGCCAATAGAAATTTAAGGTGACCAGGGATCTATAAAGCGGGGCGTATTTGTAATAACTTCCCGGATGTAGCTCTGGCGTCAAGAATCTCGCTTGATAGCTTTTTCTTGAAAATTCGCCCGTATTATCGACAGGATTAGGCCGCGTTTCAAATGAAGTCTCACAGGTCTCACTGTCTTTATTAATTATAGCAGTGCTACAAAGTTTCTTTAATTTTGTAGAATAATAATAAAAATACTTTACGACTTATTATTAATAGTAATCTAAAAAAGTTGTATTAATGTAGATTACTAAGTAAGCTTATTAAGTTTGAGATAATTCCAAGATCAAAGTAGGTCAACTGTATAATAATAATACCTATAGGTATAAAAAACAGGAATCTTAATTGTATCTCTTAGTTCTCATTAAATCGTTATCTTAAATAGAATTGATGATCGAAATAGCAGAAGCGCCAGTTTTCCTAAAGTAAATTTAGGTATAGTGCCGCGTACAAACTACGTCAGAACATTACGCAATCGAGGAAAAAATGATCATTGCTGTCTTCCGCGTTGCAAATTCAAATCAGTGACATGAAAAGATGTATAACTTTTAATACGTTTCTGTCACAATTTTCATTTTACAAGCTTTTATTTAAGTTACTAATTTGTAAGGTATGAGGCGTTTTTCTTTTACAAAACATGCGTTAGAGTACTTTTATCTCACGAGCGCGGGTGAGCCATGGTTGTGTGTTGAGCTATACATGCACATTGTCTATGTGTTCGTGTGCCACGACTAAAACAATGATCAACCCGCGCTCGTGAGATAAAAATACTGTACTGTAACCAGATCATAATTTAAAAAAAAGATTCGTTTCACAGATTCGTTTTAAATTTTCGAACAACCGCAAACGATGTATTTCGATTCCAATACGCACGCATTTTATGCTTTTGTGCACGAAAATAAATCGTCAAGTTATAAATAGATTATTTTTCCGTGCAAGTGCAGCCAAATGTCAAGCCGGGTAGAATAGTTGTTTTTCTTTAACACGTTAACTGCGTAAAAAATACAGATTATCAGCGGCGGTCCAAAAGTGTGTCTAAATCAGACTTCCGTACCGTTGCGTGCTTGTAAGGCACTTTCGACCCGACATCTCTAGGTGGTAGCCCTGTTATATTTGTGATTTTGTGAATGCATATTGTATATTGCAATAGTATTAAAATCTTATCACCGAAACACTTATCTATACAGTAGCTTCGCCCCCAGATTCAGTAAACCGAATGTCAGAAAATAGTTATCAATAATTTCGGATCGATAAGGACTGATACTGCACTAAAGTCCACCGCAATATTGAAGACTGTGACAGTGAAACACCGTCTACAGTTTCAACTAACTAAATGGACGTTGTATCAAAAGTGTAGTGGTACCTGGTTATTATTTAGTAAATCATTTATGAAAACCGAAGCACAAATGCTTAGATGGATCTAAGTATGTAGTAGCTTCGCAATTTACATGATTACATGAGACAAAATGCAAACTGAACGTAGTTCGGTACCAATCCAGTGTATTCCGACTATAATCAATACCCAGTGGAGACAAAACTATCGATTGTGTTGTGCACAGTATTTACGCGTTAAACCTATACCTGGTTTGTATGCAGAAACAGACGTCGTCTTATAAAATACCTGTTCTTTCCCTCTCTCCCTCTCTCTCTCGTTATCTTTCTCGCATTTTAGCGTTAGTCCCAACTCCTCCGCTATTTCCTTGAGAACTTACGAGTCCGTTACCGTATTTATCCCCACACGTGTCAACTATTGTATCAATTTGGTCAACGAAGAATAATTTCGTCGGTTGATAACCAAAACTCACAAAGTATAATAACATATACCTAATTAAAATGAAAGCTCGTATCTCGGCATGGTTTCAGTATTGAGATACGAGGTTTCTAAGAGTAATAAAAGATTTACTAGTGACTTCGAAACTAGTGAAACGGTTTTATTGGAATACGGGATCAATCGCGTAGGTACGAGTACAATTGAAATTTATTCACCATTTTAGAGGTTTGACGGACGTTTCGATTTAGTCTATATACATTTGCAGCTTAATCCCAACTCAAATCCTAAATCCAAAGACGAAACGGGCCTTAGGCAATAATCTCTTCCAATTAAGGAATTGTTTGCACGAACTTCAAATTTGACGTCAGTTATTCCTATCGGATTTCGACTTACTTAGTATCAGTCTTAAATTATATAAATTACTTTCCTAACTAAATTTATAATAAAACAAAAACATCCCTTTGCACAAAAGGACTTACACTAACGTACCTTTTGTAAACTACAAGCGAGGATTGTATATTAACACAGACAAAAGCGAAAGCCCCACGCCCACAGTTGGACCCCTCCCACAACTACATAGTACAGGTACTTGGTGCAGCAAAACGTACATTGCCCCATCCTACTTAGGTATATACATAGTCTATATTGTTAGTAGTGACGTTCGGTCGAAAGCCGAAAGCTTTACACAACCTAGGTTACCTGAAATGTGTATATATATTGTTTGTATTCTTAGATAGCAGAGGATACAATGAAAAGCGACTAGCCACGTCAAGCCTATATTTGCGGAGTGCCGTGAGCTGCTGATATATGAAGATTACTATATTTTTACGGATATCCTTATGTTTGAAACTCTAACAAGTCATTATTAACCCGTCGTCTACCCGTCCCTGGGATCCCAGGGCAGATAACAAAAGAATGGCATTGTATATTTTTTTCGCCGGGAGAGGACGGCAGGCATCGCCAAACCAGTGTAGTTCAAGTTTTCATAGGGTGCAATAATTGGTCCAAATAAATCTACACCTCTTATACTAAATGGAAAAAGTTGCAAACTTTTAGAATATTGCTTATCTGACCTATTCTATACATTCTCATGTCATTTCAATCACTGCCCCGAATGTAAGTACTTATATATCTTTAGGATTGAAAATTGGATTAAAATGTTATATGTTCATGATGAAGTTACTACTACTACTTGCTTATGGTATGGATTCGGACTTTTATATCACATCGGTGGCAAACTAGCATCCGGTCAGTCTGATGGTAAGCGGTCACCGCAGCCTATGGACGTCTTCAATTCCAGGCGTGTCACATGCGCGTTGCCGACCTTTAAAAATGTATACACTCCTTTCTTGAAGAAACCCATACTGTAGTCCCACGTGAAAACCTCGGTAGGGAGATCAATTATTTAAATTACTATACTTTATGACTGAATTTGTATAATTATTATTCCATAGGAATCTCGATGAAACTAGATTCGGTGTTCGTCCTTGCAGTGGCAGCCAAAAGGGGGGTTACTCCCCTTTCAGTCCGTGCATTCACCCTTGGGGGAGGGTTTATGCAACGTGGTTAATATTTAAATCAAGTAAGAGTGGTTTGGAGAGCTTATTTAAGGTTTTGTTGGATATTATATTAAGCATGACTTTTTTTCATGGACATCTTTTAACAAGATTTTATATCTCTTCCACAAAAATAATGGTTTATAGATATGTATATACATAAATAAATAAATATTAAGGTACAATTTCACACAAATCCAACTAACCCCACATTAAGCTCAATAAGGCTCTTGTTATAGGTACTAGACTACTATATATTTAATATATATAAATACTTAAATACATAGAAAACATCTAATACTCAGAAACAAATATTCATGGTCATCATACAAATATTTGTCCTGACCAGGATTCGAACCGAGGACCGTCGGCTTCATAGGCAGGCTCACTACCCAAAAGGCTAAACCGATCTTCTTATTATTAAAAAAAAAACTAAATAATTTAACGAAAGTAAAATAAAAACCACGCCTCACCTCAAATGGGATATAAAAACACCTCTTATGAATTCGCTTGAAAAGTCATTTATACACTGTAAATGCTAAAGTTTACTTAATAACTAAATTCTGTTTCAGTTAAGAAGTTCTGCTAAACAGACCGTGTTTCGCACAAAAAGGTATTAGGTACGTGTGGGTTTTACTTTATACTTACGAGTAAGTCGTTTGAGTAATTAAATTATGTTTTTAAGTACGTCGGTTTGTAGTTAAGTAGTAACCAGATATCATGTATTTGTTAAGGATTTTAATATCTCAGTAAACGCACTAATACTTCCATCCCCTGTTCATCTATAAGTACTTATGTGATTTGCGAAATGAATAGTATTATTTTCCGAGCGTCTAACTCCGCTTGTATCTATATAATTTCGGGGTTCAAAGCTACGCCAGCGTAGCCTGCTACGCCGTATTAGCTACTTTCACTGCTACGAAACTCTACGTAAGCAAAAGTTATTAACACAAAGTAATTCTTTCGTGCCAAGCTAAAAGAAGCTCTATTACTGCCACGTAAAGAAGGAACTGTCTTTAATACTGGCCATATAGTCGGTTTCTCAAAAACTGCCGAACAATGTAAACAATGCGCGTGTTCGGTATACTTGAGAAAAAATTGAGACGAGAAACGGATATAGTAGAAATTCCATAAATATATTACCTAAGTTATGCTATCGGACTCTGTGAATAAAAGGCAGCCATTTTCCGTTAAGGTATTAAATGAAAATGTACTGTAAAATGCAGATAAGGTGCATTGATCCCGGGAAATGGCTACGCTGAGACCGTCTGAGCGGTGTATCCGGATAAGGAAGCGACTATGGTGCGATCGCTTCAGCGAGACTCAAGCGGACACTGCCATTTAGCTTCAGATAATGTGAGATGTGATATTTACGTGAGATTTAAGGCGATATATTGATTGAAAGAGACGCGCGTATGTTTTTCTTTCACGACAAAACGGGATGCAACACTTATCGGGAATGGCTTTTTAAGACAAATCTCGATAAATATCTGTGTGCAGGTTTATTAAATTTCCTCTTGTCAGAGAATAGATGAGGTAAAATACCATCATATTGACTTGATCGTGTCATTTAATAATGCGTTGTTTTAGTAGGCTGAGTAAAAAAGGAAAATATGGACTCAACTTTGGATTTCTTTTCTATAGAGAAAATTGTAAGCAATCATGTTTCGGTTATTGTCAGTACCACAATCATATAGTCAAGAATCATATAATCATAACTTAGAACTATAAAGTTTACAAGAGGTTTTTTTTACATTTTAACGTTATAGTCATAAGTATGTCGTAGCAACCGTCCAGTCGATAAGCGTACTAGCGTTTCCTTAACCGAAAGCGTTTCGTATCTCAGTCCTGGCCCATAACCCGATGCAGCTTGAATTAATCCGACCACTCAGCTCGCTCGATTTACTAAATTAAAACCCGTCATAAACAGCGCCAAGACTATTCCTCTGTTTATAAAAAAGTACCAAGTCCATACAAACACGCGACGCTTATGACCACACAGTTCTGGGGTACAGATTTCCATTACAAAGGTAACTTGGATGAATCTGCTTTCCACAAAGGGTTTAGTAAACATGTTAGGAACAGAGAGAAAAGGTACCTATCGGATATTCTAAAAGGTAAAAAAGGCGGGTAGAATTCATAACATAAATTCGTAAAATCAAAAATGAGGTTTAATTTTACAGTTTCTTTTACTAAGTTAAGTTTTTTTTTTAATAATTTTGCCCTAGCCCTAGATGCAAGCCTTTTTAGTTATTTTATATTATAGAATCGAAGTGACGAAGTTTCTCTTTCGTCCCCCTAATCATGCTTCAGTTTTTATGGAAAAGCTTTTCCACTAGTTATACCCTTTATAGATAAATAAATCATACTGTATCGTCAGTTTATTAGTTATAATTAATTATTAAACCTAAATTCAAGTTATACATTAAAGCTGTTAGAAAAAGACACTATATACAATTTCACAAACTTTTAATCTAAGAGACAAAAACGTCAAAAATGTATTTTGTTGTAACCAGAAAACAAACAACGAACTAACATTAACAAAGAAATATCTAGAAACTACTTAATGGATATAGGGATGTCGACTCGAAAAATTTTATTACTTCAATAGAAAGAAGACATAAAACTATGCCAAATAGTGAAAATCCTATTCAAATATCTCAAAAAATAACGAAGTTACAACGGTTAGAATGTTCGTAGTTAGAGAGAAAAAGTGCTACCTAACCGTGACGTCACGTTTAAGTAGCGCCATAATAAATGATGATCGTTCAATACAAAGGTGCGTTTTGCGGAAAAGGGACAGAACATACCCACTCTTAAAACTTTGAAGACTTATAATTACGTAATTATTTATTTGTTTGATTTACTTTTTTCGCCATTTGATTGAGAATTTGAGCCTTTATGTAGAAAATTTGGATTTATTGATTTTCTTTTATAGTGTCGTCATCCCTATTACATACACATGTTCCTCCATCTTAAAACAAACCAATACGTTGAAAACCAGTAACTTGATTGCAAGTATACACTGACATTTTGCAGTTAGATATGCATTGATCACATCACTACTAAAATGTTGCACACACCTGTAAGAATGAGTTACAGTCTCTCATATTAAAAAAAAAAGTAATCCTATTTTATTTAACTGATGACCCTAGCAACCTACATGACTCTTGTTCAACCGTTAGCATAATTAATCCAAATTCAAACTTTACCGTATCGTACAAGAACGAGCGCATTTTGCATTCCGAACATAAAAGAGGTCCCGTCTAGACGTTTCGACCAGCGGAAAACGTGCGTCCTTGTCTACTACACATGCGCAAAGGGTTAAGAGAGGGACAGGTGAAATTCGGGGAACTTGCGAGGCAAGGTCAGGAAAACGTAAATCCTTATTCTAGATCCTTTTCGAGGTTCCTCCGTATTCTGTAGGCGCGAACTAAAAAAAAAACAGTTACTTTTATTGTTTATTCAACTATAGTTTTACCATCCACCGCTTTAATGGAGAAAAGCAATAGATTAGGTACTCATCCTCATATCTCTCTGTCTTTCAGGTAGGTAATTAAATTGTGCTTGGGTAAGAAAAAGTTTGAGACAGCTAGCTTCTCCATCATCCTCCTAGCGTTATCCCAGTACATTTGCATCCTGAAGGATGCCTGGGGTCCGCTACCTAATCCCAAGATTTGGCGTAGGCACTAGTTTTTACGAAAGCGACTGCCATCTGACCTTCCAACCCCGAGGGGAAACTAGACCTTATTGGAATTAGGCTTTGTCAAGTGAGTGGGCAACTTGACTGTTAGAAGTTCTCAAGCCGCCCGAAGGCCTCCAACTTGGCTTAACGACTGCTGCCATAGACAGCAGCCGGGATCAACGGCTTAACGTGCCTTCCAAAGCACGGGAGCGCTCAGTTAGTAACCACTCAAAACGGTCACCCATCCATGTACTGACCGCGGCCCACGTTGCTAAACTTTGTATAACGCTTGCGGCACGCAGGCGCCGCTGGGCCACGAGCGCTCCAGACAGCTAGCTTCTCCAAACGACCGAAAGCTAGGCTGTATATAAAATAGTTTCTAAAACCTTCATCACTGACACCGACACAGACACCGACCAGACATGTTATAATCTAGTGTTTGATGTGATGAAACTGATGAAGGTACCTACACAATCAAATTTAATAGTCGAGCAAAATCTCCCAGTAATCTGCCCCCAGGTATACCCAGAATTCTATCCACATCTAAACTATTAACGACCATAATCCTGTTCGTTAGGGTGTATTAGTTTCAACCCTGATATAAAGCTACATAACTTGAACATTATAACTAAAAGTCGTAACGGGCAGTATTTTCTTTATGAGTTTCGTCATAACGCTGTTAGTTATATACAAGTATAATTAAAATAATTAAATAATTAACATTAGAATATAGTTTGAAGTTAACTAAATCTGCCTGTGGTCAAGATAGGACTTACGTAAAGCGTTTTATGGTTCGACTGTGCAATAAGATAAAGTGTTGAATTGAAGCCGGACTTATCACAATGAGCAGTGCTATAAAAAAACTGTCAAGTGCTAGTGTGTGCACAAAGAATCGATGTCAGTTAGGTTTCTTGTGAAGCTTAAATGTTATTATGCATTTACTTATTTTAAATCTCAACATAAATTTTCGTTAAATATTCCTCATTTCAAAGCCATTTGGGATGTATCATGATGGTATATTTTTATAATCTTTTTATGTTTCTCAAAGGTGTCACATGAGTGTTTGGAAAGCAATATATTTTTTATTTACAACACTACACTAAAAAGTTTTTTTTTCTTTGACTAGAGTGTGATAGGATATTTTTCCTTTTAGGTTAAGGCTTAACTGTACACAGTACCTATCACGGTATAGAAGATCGTTTTCCTGTAAACGGTGTCACGGGACACAGTGTTTTTTTTCGTTAACTATATACATGGTGTCTTTCACAGTGGACGGCGAGCCAGCCGGTCTGCCGCTCGGCGCGCGGGGCCTGGGTCGCGCGCTGCTGCACGGCCTCCTTGCGCCCGCGCAGGCCTCCAGACATCCACTCTACACCGCCCCTAACACTGGTAAACATACGTTGCGAATTCACTATAAGCACAAACGGGTACAATCTGCAAAGTGTACCCGCAAATGATAAACGGGTACGCTTTGCAGACTGTATCCGTTTACAACGGGACTAGCGCAACTGAAGCCGCGACACGTGACAATGATAATCGATCCCTCTTATTTTAATTTGGATTTGGTTGTGCTAGGACCCCTAGTTATATCACTATCGGTGGTGTGGCCTTCAATTTTCAGCTCTGGTTTGCCTATTTGAAGACAATTTTCAATCGTAATTCTTAAAATTACTTAAAATTTATGGTCAACGCGCCACACCACTGATCACTATAAGTACTCTGTAGTGCAAAGAAAGTACATTTTGCTTCAAAATCCGGCTCTTACATAAATCGTACCCGTTTTCAATGTTCTTGAGTGTATATCGTTCAATCTATGGCAATGCACGCCACTCATTGTGTTATAGTTTGTGTTTTGCACATGGTGCTGTTTGTGGGCTCCTTCGTATATTGAATGATCTATTCTTCCTTTTTTCTAACATTTGAAGAAATCCTCGACAGTATAATGGTCATAAATTGGAGCAAAATGATACTATACCTATACATATTATATACTTCCATAGGCTATCCAATCCAACAGTATCTGATATTATTGAAGAATACATATGTAAGAATTAGATGCATTCGAATATCTAGCCAGGAATCAAATGTATGTATACGTTTTATTAGAACTGAAATACGGAATTCCATAAACTGACTTATTTGCCTTAGAGTTTTTCAAATTACTTTTTAAAAATACAATTCAACCGAGTTCCTCAATAAATAACTCCATAACGCACTACTGAGCTTACAAAACCGTGCTAAGCTGTTAAAACTATGTACTCGTACCTTCTTGTTTACAATATTTATTCGCTAGTATCCAGTTCAAATAAATAAGTTTAAGATGAAGTCTTATTAATGCATTCTTAGGAATTGTAGTAAATATAATACGCGGAGACCTAAGTGGATAAACTAAATGTTGTGTAGCCTATGGAACATAGCAAAGCGACGTATTTTTACTATAATATAGTTTAGTATAATATGCATAGTATAGTGTTCACTCTTTACGATGAATCATGTACTAAGAACGTTTTTATTAACCGTGAAAATGTATGCAGAACAATTATAACTCTAAATTGAACTTCAATAATCTAAAATAGGTTCACAGTTTCTATCTTGATATGTAATTGTAACCTTTACCTTCTAGAGCGGCAATGGACTCAACTTATTTTATAGAAGGAGAAATGTTACCTTAAGTATAGGTTTTCCGCCCGGAGAGAACAATTTCCGGCGAGAAGGGCTCTGATGAAAATATAGTATTAAGTACAAATATTCGTGAAACATCGATAAAATATGGATACTTACGTCTGATTTAGAGCCTCTTTGAGCAACGTAAACGTATATCGTAACGATGAAACAGGTTTTTAATATGTATTAAGGAAAGAAACGTATAACTTTGTTTTGCACTAGTACAATATTGTACATAAACAGTACAGAAGCTGTGAAAAAACTTATTCTTGCCTAAAAGGGATTTCTAAGGAACGTAGAAGTTTGCCTTATTTATGAAAATTTAGTTACGTTCATACGTATTGTAAAACACTGACTTGTAATACCTTATTACCAATAAATGATGTCTATACCTATGTCTAAAACGGTCAACTAAGGTGTAATCATCTATAGAAAACCACGAGAATATGACTCGTTCAAAGTGGATTAATCCTAAAACGTTTCAACGGATTTCTACGAAATTAGACAAAGAGATAGCATGATTAACATGGATACTTTGATCTCGAAAATAATCCCCCAGTTCAATGAAGGTTGGTATGAGGGTTCACGCCGACGAATTCGCCAACAAAACCGTAGCTAAAAATATTAATCATATAAAAAAAGAAGGTAAAATTGTGCCTAGCAACAGTAGCAACCCTTACACAATGTGTGTACGTAAATACTTATATATGTACATATATGAACACTGTCTGGAAATTTAGGTACCTAACCTAAAATTATACATAAAGCTTTGTTAACATGTTTCCGCGTATATAACTACCTATATTATCTTTATCCTGTCGCTTTGTTTGTACAGGTACATACCGAATTTTATATGAGATAATCTCCAGTCGACGCAAAACTTAGGTCTAAGTCTAGCGTATCTGCGGAATAAGGGTCTAACTAAATTATTCTGTCTACCTACGCTATTCTACGCCCACAATGCCTAAACTAAATATCACCGCTTTTAAAAACTAAGCTAAGATTAGTAGGTATAAAGTATTTTATGACACACCTGGCCATAAAGTGGCCATTATCGCACGCTCCGCGCGCGAAAAAACCCACTTCCTGGCCAGGGGGTGACATAAAATTTTGTACTTACCACGGGCGATAATAAAGAAAGCCTCAGATCGCATATTTATCGCCCTTGCCTTCGGCTCGGGCGTAAAATACCTGCGATCTGAGACATTCTTTGTTTTATCGCCCTTGGTAAGTAATGTACTATAATCAATCCCCTGCAGTGATTTTATTCAAGAAATATAAATATCTGTATGCGTCAAAACAAATGATCACATGAAAAATTCATGGCTTAATACTTTCATCGATCGCTCCTATCAGCTGATGTCCAATGTCAGGGTGGCGGAAACAAAGGACGAACCACCCCAGAACACGATGCGCTGCCGCGGTGTGAGTGAGCGTGCGCGTAATACCTACGCGTTACACAGACATTACGCAACAAACACACATCAACGCGTTAAAGTTCAAAGGAAAAACGCCTCTTCCGCCTTTAAACTGTAGACTGTAAGAGACGTTTTTGTACTAATTATTAAATTAGGTCGTATTTAAATGTTTAATTAGTGTTCTAGGTTTTGTAAAGGTTTATAGTACTTAGTTTGGTTTATTCTTACTTGGAAGTTTTGGGCGTGACTGCCGTTGTCTGGTATTTTAATGAAATTTATTAGGAAATGTTTGAGAGGTTAGTCAAATTTTCTTCTAACGCTGAAGTGTTTCACCACTTTTACTGGTTTCGACTTGTTGGGTGCCTAAATATATATAGGTACCAGGCGATCATAAGTAATACGGAAGTAGACATCCTCGCCTCACACCTATGCACCCACACAAACACTTTGCGTTATACAAGCGTGATAGCAAAATCGATAAATAGGTGGCTAGGACGGTCTATAAATTGGGCTAAGTGTTTCATGTCAGTGTTATTTGGCTGTGTTACCTCAATAACGAATAAATATACCACAATAGCTTAGCGCGTTGACAAAATGAAACGATAATGCCTCCATAAAGCCAGAGAATTTTATTTACGTTACAAATTAAAGTAGGTATCGAATTTAAATGGGCCAATTTTTTTTTTTATTTGTATGTTGATATTCTCAAGCGACCAAGCGATTGCGGCGCGTTACTATATGCGTTTTCAGATATTTTTAAGCATGTGTTTCGATATGTGACGGGGACTGTACAAACGGCAACACGCTGACCATTATTAGACCTTATCCCATTGCAACAAGGTCCATGAACAGTCATTTAATTGAGTCGATAGTAGATACAGTCAGCATCAAAAGTAGCTTTTGATGCTGACTGTACCTATAATGATTCATTACCCACAGCAACCCCATATCATTGTGCACGGAATATGTGGAAATAATTACACCCGCGCCAGCCCTTACAATGCGATGTGCAACAATCGCTGCCCGGCAGAGCGAGACGACGCGATTCCGCTATGGTGTTGAAAAGAGATTGGGCATTAGGGCTGACACGCATGAATAGGGCGTGATATTTATTAAATTTCTTGGAATATATTCTTTTCTCAGGCATTAGAGGCAGTCCTATCAATATTACATTTTCTTTATTAAAAAAAGATTGTGCTACTAAGTACAATTTTAATAAGTTTCGTAATAAGGCACGTAGGTTAAATAAATATGTCACACACAGGACATAATCATACACAATGAAAGGGTCAGTAACGCTTGTGATACACTTGGAGCAAGCGTCCATAGGCAGCCGTGCCCTTTACCTTCAGACCGGACGCTCGTTTGCCACTTTGAAATAAAACATCACAAAACACAAACTGTTCCTCAAAGTAAAAGGCCGTAATGGATTAAAGCAAAAAATTGGTATTCCGAAGTAACCCTTGCATCAGTGGGTCATCCTAACCAAACAAATGCAGCTTGCGTCTGAGCAGATCAAGTGATGACGTGACAAAAAATAAAGAAAAAAAGGTGCGACTTTTTGCAAAACTTGGCCGAGTTCTAACAAAACAAACCGTTTGAATTGCGACTTTCTTGTATAATGCAGAAGACACAATTTGTGTTAACAGTTTTGTAAACTGCAGGACACTAAACGATTTCAAAGAGCAAGCAGTTTTTGCAAAAGGGGTACTAATACACCTTGCACGTTAGAAGAGAACCACTTTTAGTTTTCTGTTCATAAGGATCTTATTTGTAAGCTGCATGGATTCATTTTTGCGTGGCTAGATTGTAGTGATATATTAGCGACTGTCACCTGGAAGGAATGTTACAATTTTGTGATGCATTTTGACGTAATAGTTGAATGACGGACAGTTTAGGGAAAAATATAAGACAACTGAATGTTGTATATAAAAGTACTGATTTGCGCCTATTGTCCTTTTATAAGAACTTAAGTAATAATTCTACGTGATAATAAAAATCAGAACATTATGATTCGAGGTTCATATAATAAAACAGCACACTTACTGGTTCATAAAAGATCCCAAGTCAAGCCATAAAATTAAGAAAAAAAAATCTTCATGTAGGGTGATAGGCTCCCCTTAAAATTTTCAGAAAAACTGCAACTCAACTAGTATATAAATTTATGTTTTATACTTTTATATATTTCCTAACTCCCCTTCTTAATCCCTAAATCGAGTACATACATGTTATAAGATTGAAGGGTGTCCCCTACCCAAAAATATCGTTTTATTTTGCTCTCAACAATGAATTATCAACCATACCGGTCATTTGGACACATATTGATTGCCCGAACATGTGGGTGTGCCTTGTGCAAACTTGCATGTAACCCTTTGCATCTGCCTTTACAAAGGACGAGAAAGTTGCGAAATAATGGTCCCGTCCTATTCAAAGGACATCTGCGATTGCGTAAATTGAATTTGTTTGTCATAGAACCTTTTGATGTGACCGGTGTGTAATATGGACGGGTTGAGTTCTATTGTTTGTTATATTTTGATTCAAAACTATGACATATTTTGCGATTAAACGATTTTTCAACGTATGTGATGAAACTGGGGTTAAGTAATAACATCTGGAACTAACAAAAAGGTAAATTAGTTATAATTGTACGCGATTAAGTCCCGTTCCCCAATAATAATGTGTGAAAATCGTGTAAGTTTAAATCAATATATCTGGAACTAACTCCTTAACAAGGCATAGTGTAGCTGTCAGCACAAGGAATCCTCAAATCAAGAACGGGTTGGCTATTTGCAAAGGCTATTAGCTGATACGCTTTGGTACTTGATAGAGAAAGATACGAGTAGCTTTATTGCGATTCCTATAAAAGGAAATAGAAAAGAGTGCCATGTTTTGTCTCTAAGACCGACCGAGCATATTATTTCATGGTCGGATTATAGGCACAGGCACATTTCCATAAGCAAGACATTGGACATGCAAACCGGTCAAATTGCGTAGTATACATTTTATATGACCGACCGCATGCTTATTTGCCACCGTAAAAAAAATTCCCCTTAAGAAACCAGTTTCTAACCTCTCTCTATTAAGAACCCTAATGGCTGTCCGTTTTGTAACTTTCCTTTTGTCCTTTTCTAATGTAAATCGATTACACTTACTTGACCGTTGGTTCTGGGAACCGGAAAGAATTTATTATACAAATTCAGAATCATCTATAGACCTAAAACACTTGAAAAGGGGTCTAACTAAATCTATGCCTTTATGTTGAAATGCCAATCGAGTTACATTTTCGAATAGTACTAGCTATTTTCAAATGTGGACAACCTGAAAGCGATAGAACTTGAGTCTCATCTGTAAGCCTTTTTTATACCACCGTAGTGACAAACAAACATACAGCCCAGTGTGAATACTAACACCCTTTACATCTCCGCTTAATTGGATATTTGACCACCGAGACTCTTACATCTCTGTAGGTATTATAGGATAAGTCCAGCAAATATGTGCCCAGGTATTTTATCTGTTAGTCGATGTTGATTTGTGTGTTACTAAACTAAATTATATAATTGTAATTGCATTGTAATTTATTACATGTAAAAGAGCCCTTCAGGCCTACTTGTCTACATGAGGCCTAAATGTTTGAATTTATTGAAATGTATTTTTTTACAAATACAAAAGCCTTATTTACTAGCTTTTTATACAAACAAGCGGGCCACCTAATGGTAAGTAAACGGTAACTGCAGCCTATGGAATGTAACTCCAAGGGTGTCACATGCGCATTGCCGACCCTACTTCCTACATACTTTGTTCGCGTCTTCGTTCAGTGTTAATGAATTAACGTTTCTGCAACACGATACTTTAATGTACAAAATGGTCTGTCAAACGCAATCACCCTCAGCAACATCAAGTATCAACCGTCTCGCATTCAACAAGTACATCAGCTCATTGAAATGCAAAATTCATTGCAAATAAATATCTAACTCTAAAAGATTATGGTCTAACACCATCAGTATAAAAATCCCTAGCGGTCAGTCCATAAAGATTGATAAAAGCCCTTTGTACAACTAATACCCCCCTTTAGTTGACCAGTAGACCTGTTTCCTTTATTGTTATTATATTATTATTGTGATACTGTGAAAGGGTGTGTATAATTTATTTAGGGGGTGAACCATTCAGGGGGTTGGGGCGCACAATGGTGTGGATGATCTCGTCATGCGACGAAAGAAGTGACCACTTTTTGCACTAGAAATTAGAACTTTATGGCCTAATCTGCTTATGTTATATTTAATTGGCTAAATGTTAATGTCTGAGCCTTATTTATTTAGACGGTGAGAAAAGGTGGAATTTAGATTCGGATGAATTAAACTCTACAGCCTATATTCAAAAAACCGTTCGATATTTAACATTTTAAACTTTTATCGAAGCCTAGTAAGCTCAACGTAAAAAGTAAAGGCATTGTCCATAATCCGTGAATACATAAACCGATGCTAAAGTAAAACAAACATTCTTTAATATCAAGATCTTAACATTGAAATTCTATTCCGTATTCCCATTTGAGTTGGGGTTTTTCACATTGAAAATTCCATGGGTCTTTAATATGCTTTTAATAAAATGCAAAAAAATGGTATGCATTTAAACTTCAATTGCCAAAAGAGCAAAGTGAGTGGATAAAACTGGTTTATATTTACCGTTACGACTAATCCCGGAGCGCAGATAGCGTAAATCATGCATTTGATTATTTCCCCCCTTTTTGTTTCCAAACTGACCATCGTGTGACTTTAATTGCTCTGGAGAAAGGGTTACGAAGGAATGGGCTTCCTTTTCCCATGGATTGTGCCCAAACAATGGCATACAATGGCCACAAAGGAGTGTCGACAACTAGCCGGTCAAATGGTCAGTCCCACAAGGAAATGAAAGAGCACCGTTGATTATATTATTTAAATTCGGGACGACGGTTACCCGTCAACGGGACATGTGAAAGCGAAAAAAAAACATCGTAAAAATATTTTAGATTTTGATCCTCTCTAAATCAAATAAAAAAGGTTTGCATATGATTGAAAATACGTAAAAAAAAGCGGTGCTCAAAATAATTGATGAAGTCTATATGAGAAATTTTGTTACTCGTTCCACGTATTTTAATTTACTGCACACTGCCAAAAATACGTTATTCCTTTTCAAATTTCAGACATACAAAAATCCTGTTCCAAAACGTTAACAAACTTTAAGAGAATATTCCCACAAAAAACTCCTAAATCATCATCAAAGAAAGGTGCATCTTTGCAGATTTACAATTTAAAAACGCCAGCGGTCAATTTATAATCTGAACACAATAAAACTGCACCCTATTCTAATGCACCTTTTGCATAATCTACATAATAATTGCATCTTAGACGCAGCACAGGTAGACAAGTGCTATGCCTTCTGACCGTTAGCCGTTGGTCAATTCGTGAGAAAACCGGGACACGTCGTTAGAAAAATGCAAATTCGGTTCTTATATTAAGGGTTTTTATGTAAATGTTTACAATCCGCATGAAAAGATCCTTAGTGGGTAAAGAATTAAAGATGTAAATAGTGCCATTACCCTTGAAGAATTTATTGCATACAAACTTGATTAAATAAGCCGCTCAGCGTTTGCTAAAATCGGGGAATTAATTAAAAACATCCTTTGTAGGTAATGAAAGAACTACATAAAAGCACTACTTTTCTCTTAATTCAAACATACCTACTTCCGATAAAGTCTACACAATCACTTTTGTGTGATATTTGATAGATAGATAAGATTTATTTTTTTCACAGTGTACAGTCAGCCCATGAAAATGTTGAGCATACTTAGAACCTTGTCACATCGAAGTCACACTAAGAAATATTTAGACTGAAACGTCATAAAATATAACATTTGAAACCTCTTTAATTTGACAAAGTACTAAAGTGCTCAACATTTTCGTTGGCCCACTGTACAATGTCACTTAAAATTACCCGTAGTCAATACCCGTAGTGAGAACTTAATATTGGATTTAATTAGAGCAAAGATACCTAATTAGTACGATTGAGCATAGGCGATACGAGTATTGCACCCGGGGAAACTATGTTGCTTTAAACTCATGCAACAATCCCGGACATTTGTCTGCATAGTTCAGCAGATTTCTGCCAAGTGGTAATTCTGTTTCTGACTTCATTTGATAGATTTATCGCATTGTATTCCTGAACCTAAACATATTCTTTCTTTTCTAAATGGATACTCTATGATTCCAACATTGTGTTTGTTGATCCTATCCCTATTGTTTCGATTCCTCCCCCTCCTGCCTACATTGTAGAATGATCCTTATCGCTCCCAGCGCCCCTGTCCTTAGATTCCTCGATCAATTCCGCTCCTGCATCTCACTTACTTTGAAGTTTACACCTGTTTTTATTGTGCAGGCTCGCTGCCACCTTCGCCGGCCGACTCCGGGGTGTCGGACGTGGAATCCTCGTCATCAGGCGCCGGCTCCGCGGAGGAACTGAAGGCGCGGCTGCAGCCGGCACCGGCCCCGTACGCCCCGTTCCTGCCGTTCTATCCACACCACCAGATCGCGTCACTGCAGCATCATGCGGCGCACCCACGACCACCCGGTAAGTGTTTAAGAACTAGAGTCCTCCACCCCATGTCCCCCAAACTAAACTGATGGTGATGACTGATTTAACACAACTGACACAGATTGCGACGCGCGTCGAGAAAACCTCGCACGAAATGGTTGCAAAATGTGTCAGGCAGTGGGTTTTGGGGGGCGATTTTTGAGTGTTGTAACGCTCCACTTTTCACTTGAGATCTGTCAAAAAACTATGATGTTTTGACAGATGTCGAATGAACATTGGAGCGTTCGACACTCAAAAATCGCCCCCCTGAAAAGATTGAGTCCACAGTAAAACCATGCAAGTGCGAAACAGATAACAATATTAATCAGTCATTATCATAAGTCTGCTTGGTGGATACTGTATAGGGCCACACAAATCTACCGCATTTGAACGAAACGGTACTTCTATGATTGCGCTACATAATTGATTGATAAAGCCATAGCATTTATTGTTCTTTTTTACGAAACGATAGATTGATATAAAATTTGTGAGACTAGTCTCGTTCATTTAATAATGACAGTACTTCAAGCGCAGTCGATCTGTGTAGACCCTTTGTTACTCGTATTAGTAAAATGCAAGCGCAACTGTCAAATTTCAACCAATTTATTTGACAGCCCTATTTAAATACGGTAATCTCATCCGTGTACAGACTATCCTTCTACACCACGAGTTAGCATATAAAATTTGATGTGTTCGATATATTGTAATAGGATAAGACTTATTTTTTATATGAGCAATAAATTTTAAAAAAATAGCAAAAATGGGAGATTGCCTTTTTCAACTCGCGTCCTCCATTGAATATTACACAATGTCAAGGGCCGTATTGCAGAGGTGTCGTGGAGGTGTCACTATCACTATCATTTGAATTTGTGTTTGTGTCAAAACAAGCGTCAAAGCGTGACAGCATTTTAACATTCCGTCAATCGTGAAGGTGTTGGGAATGTAACAGATTTTAATGTAACTCGAAAGACATTGGAATAGAAACATTTTTAATATAGTCCTATGTTTAATTCAAACGGCGGCGGCTCGCGAGAGGAAATGTCATGTCCGATGTCCTTCGAAATGGACATACGCAATATTTTAACCGCCGGCTCCGCCTGCAGTCTTCGAACGCGCGGGGCAACTAGCAGTCTATATTAAGTAATACAATAATACAATTATCTCAACACTATCTACGACCTACGTCGTACGTTTCCTAAGATCACGTTTCGGGCGCAAGCGCATCTTAAGGTGACTCGGGCGTAGACCTGAGCGGGTCACCTACAACTATTGTTAACAAGATGCGCTAAAAGGCAGTATGTCGCGGTATATTGTATCGAGTAGCGGTTTTTCAAAGGAGCGAAGCGACATCTCGAACTATAGTCGAGGTAAAAGAACTACACAATCAGCACATGTGTTTTGCGATACAGTGTACATATAAAAAGGTTATATATGAATTACTATAAATGATAATGAATTACAGAATAAAATAATAAATGCGAATCACGAATAGGATGCTTGACACAAAAATGTACCTAATCAATGTTCATCTTTATTTTCGTCACATTATAATAATAATAATAAATATTCTTTCATCATCAACATCATACATTTAAGAGCTGGGCTCTTGTCGGTGGGTGGAGTAATCGCCACATTCCATTATTTTCTCTGCAACAAATATTCAAATATTTCAAATATTCTTTATTGTACCAATAATGGTATAAATAGTAACAAGAGGCGGTCTTATAGCTCAAAAGCGATCTCTTCCAGACAACCTTTTGGTATCAGGAAAAAAAGAATAGTAAGTTATGAACAGGTAGTGGTGTAGGTAGTTTGGCTCAAGTGTTAATTTGATTTCCAATACGTGTAGCCAGATAGCCCTCCTAATATCCAGCCTAATTAGTGAAGAAGGAAGTAGCCCAGACGGCGAATTTTATCAAGGACCTTGTCCTACGAATCCTCAATGATAAACGTTTATACCGCTGCCCTTCAAATGCCGACTTAACTGTCTAAGCTGGAAGGTATAAATTGCATTAGCAATTAATATACATTGTAGGACATAAACTTCCGGGGGCGCGATCGCCGCATCCTGTGCTGCGTTTCATGCACTCGCCCCTAGTATTTCTTGACACCCCGATCCGTTAAACCTATTATTAACAAGAGCTCAACCTTACATTGGTACGTCCCTAGCATTGTGAATACTTGGATGAAATCCAATTGGCGCTTGTAAAAATCCAAATTGCGTTTTAAAATGCACTAATTACTATAATAATTCACGACATCTGTTCACTTTCGTTTTTAAAAGTTTAAAAATAAAACTATTTATTTAGTGCATTGTAATTATCTAACATAAATAAACCTAGTACCTAAGTATCTGGAAACACATAAACATACTACATTGTGTTGTGTTCCTGGGGATAGTCTTTAAAACTCCTGTGTTAGTACTAGTGCTCTCAACAGAGGGAATTAATTTAAACACTCGACAAAGCACATGTAACGTCACTTCTATATTACAAGTACGAAAAAGGTGCTATACGAGTACAAGGAATCATTCCATTCGCATTACATATTGATTTCAATATAATCGCTCGCTCGCTCCCACATGTGTAGAGCCGGCGAGTCGAAACGAGCGCGCAATATTCACAAAGCGTTATGTTAGATTGACCCTACCCTATGTACAACAACCCGGATCCACACAAACGTTTCGCATCACTATTTCCATAAACAACGTATAGACGCAGATAACTCTTTAAAATGCACAATCGAACGTCGCACGCGGCGCGCATACACTTCGGCTATATATTTTTTTCTTTTTATTAGGAGCACTGACCTTGCACAATGTCAAATAGCTGAGGTCTGGCCAAGACGTAAAATGTTGTGGGTGATTCTTTCTAATTTCATGACAAACATTTGTTTAAGTACTTAATAATTAGCCGTGTTTACCAATCCTACTTCGATAGGCTTCTTAGTTCGAATTCGAATTAATATTAATTAGGAATAGGCGTTGAATAGTAATTAGTTACCTCAGTCTAACTAAAGTAATATATATGTCGTTCGATTCACTGGAAGTGTGAAACACTATTTTAGTAGGCGCTAATAGTGTAAACTTCAATTAAATACTAATGTTTAGATTTTCCGGTATTTACAAGAATTTTACTACACATTTAGCTTAGGTTCTACACATGCTTTTCTTTCCAACACAACACGGCGTGACAAGAGCTCAACAAATTATGTAATATATGACATTTTAAGGTTATACATTGTACTGGGATGACAACTAAATGACAGCTGTCACCTTGCCCAAGCTGTGTTAAAAGCTCGCGATGAACATGTAGATACACCCAACAGTTTTTTGCAAAAGGAATCTGCCGCGCTTGTCCGTAGAGGAAGTGAGTTGACCCTCAAACTCGTTTGGAAGTCAAACGCTACTTTTATTTGGACGTTGGTCGAAAACTGGCATAACTACTCGTACCTATAGGGGGAACCGTGGAGTACCGCATATAACCTTTACATATATTATCTAACCGCGATTTGAAAGGAATGGGAGACAGTTTTGCTATATGCTTATCTAAACAGGGCAAACTGACGTGAACATGAGAAGACTTTTAAGCAACAGTGGGTGGATACAGACTGAAATGATGATGATGATGAGGCAAAACCATTGATTGTCGTAGAGGTTTCAATTCAAATCCTCTTCATTCGTTTTTCATGCAGTCCAGCTTACAGCTTCCATTCGCCGCCAGCGCCACATCTCGAAGGCACTTAGTCTCTCGCTGTCTCGCTGAGTTAATGTCCACGTCTTGCTTCCATACAACGCTATGCTCCAGATGTAGGTCTTAATAAATTTATTAAGTCCAGTAAGGTTAAAAAAAATCTTATTATGTTGAAGTATAAATACCTTTCATACTCATTTTCATTGGCTAGCTGACGCAATTCTGATAATTTTATGAATGAACCACAATTAAGTATATTCCTTAGGATTATTCACTAGCAGTTAATTCCCAATATTGTTTACATTTAAACAATCATGACAACAATAGCATTGAGTTTGAGACATATTTACCGCAATATTGTTATGATTTATTAACTTTATTTATGTAATTCGCGGAAACACTGATACCTAATACGGAGTAACATGTTATTACTTGTACAACTATACTTTAGTCTTAAGTATTAAATATACAGCAAGGCATCTTGCGATATATTTGGTGTACTAATAGTTGACAGAGTCCACACTCCACAACGCGCTTCGTGTGAGGATTATGTCAACTAGTCCACAAAATATCGTCCTTAGTCCTTAGTGCCTGAAACTTACACCCTCTACACTTTTTTTTATACCACGACGGTGGCAAAAAAGCGTACGGTCCACCTGATGTTAAGAGAACGGAGTGGAGTGGAGTGGGTGGAAGTGGAGTGAACACCGTAGCCTTTAGACGCCCGCAACTCCAGTCACGTTGCGCGTTGCCGACCATTATTTGACCTTTATCGAATTTGAGGATTCACTGTGTTGACAGCAGAAGGAACAAATTGCAATTCTAGGGGGCGGGGAAGGTTCAAAAATATCTTTCCTTATCAGAACAACGTTATGCTCTGAACAATAAAGTCCTGTTCGCATATTTTTTGATGTTATCCAACTTGACTGAACAATGACGTAACACGCCACGGGTTAACCCAAAAATTGGCCGCGATTTTAGGCACACCATTTCGCACCGTGGTAAAAATGGTAACCGCTTGACGAAACCATTGTGGCTATGTCCACACACGCATACAATCAGGTTTGGTCCGCGCAGGAAGGTCGAATTGCACAGTGTGTGTTGCGAAACTTCGCAACACCAATTTCGTGTGTTAGCGAGTACACGCTTCACCGGCTCTCGGATATAACGTATGAGAAAAGTTTGGTGTCAGCCTTTATGGCGTTGACCTAAGATCGAATTTCGCCTGTAGAAAAGGTTTTTTATGCTACGAACGGCTGTTTTAAATTTGGTCTTATATAGGTCAAAACTTAATGTATCAAATCTTTTTTTTTATATATGGACTGTATAGACAGTATCAATGCCAGTATCAGGGTCTGTAGTTGGAATCTAAGAACGTTTATTTGGATCAGGATAAATTTAATATTTAATACATAATATACCTACGCGATTAAATCCGTTTATTCCTTTCATTTCCTTATGAAGCGTTATCACTAGTATTTGTAGGTTCAATTACATTCATTATTTCCATATATATAAGTATTTATACGTACGTATATGCGTGGTACAAGATTTATTTAGACATGATTGAGTTGTGTTACATCCGCTAATATTTCTAGTTATTGCCCGCGACTTCGGCCGCGTGTTATTTCGTACTTCCATACAAGTAACCCCCCACCCATTTCATAAAAACTACCCTATGTCTCTCCCAGGGTCTCTAGCTATCTCCATACCATACCAGATTTCATCTTAATCGCTTTAAGCGTGAAGAAGTGTCAGACAGAGTTACCTACTTTCGCATTAATATTAGTATGGATTTTTTAAATCTATTCTAAAGGACATTAGCTCCCTTTTAAGCGCAAGCGCAGCAAGATTGCTTAGGAGCAACTCAGGCGCAGAGGTGATCGTTCGTATTCAAGGGCACTGCAACTAGCACCGCGTATTAATAGCGCGGTTATTCACGACTGCCGGGGAGGGACTGACATTCGCAGTAGTTTACGTAACGACAACAAAATGTGGTCGTGAAGCTAGTGAGTTGACACGGTAGATGGCGTTGTTACGTTCGCTGAATCGCGCTATCAAAGTTTCGACGTGAAAAGAATAAGTAGGTAGGTCAGGTGAAGTGAAGACTTCTACTTTTAGGGAAATAGTTCCCTTCAGACAGCGGCGCATGCCTTCGAAGGAAATCGTATGTGGCGAGTAGGCCATTGTTGTAGTTGTGACACATACGAACACATAGATAACGTAAACTCATAGCTCCTAAGCTGACGCACACACAGACAATGTGCATGTATAGCTCAACACACAACCATGGCCCACCCGCGCTCGTGAGGTAAAAGTACGCTAGGTACGTATATGATTATGACAATATTCATGAATAAGGTCTTTTTAGTATTTCATAATCAGCATTCTTATCACTAATTAGTTTAAATTCTGATGCTTAGATGGCAGAAAAACCCAAGCCAAAGGTTAAAACAATAGGGGCTATAGCCTTAGATTACTACCACTTGAAATCCCACTATTTACTACGTAATAGTGAGTGATGAGATGAGGGGCATTTGACATAGTTTTTGATAATTCGCGTCATCACCTGTAATCAGAATCACGAACGATGGTGGCAAGTACTGTCAGTATTTTTATCATTCCCTGGGACCCTTCATAGTCATTTAGAAATCACTATTTTAGCCTATTCCCCATACCAGATAGAGAACAAAACTTACCTTAATTTGCAACTTTAAAACCGGCCAAGTGCGAGTCGGACTCGCGCGCGAAGGGTTCCGTACCATTATCTATGAAAATGGCAAGAAAATCATGTTTGTTGTATGGAAGCCCCCTTAAATATATATTTTATTCTGTTTTTTAGTATTTGTTGTTATAGCGGCAACAGAAATACATCATCTGTGAAAATTTCAACTGTCTATCACGGTTTTTGAGATACAGCCTGGTGACAGACGGAAAGACGGACAGCGGAGCCTTAGTAATAAGGTCCCGTTTTACCCTGTGGTCACGGAACCCTAAAAATGACAATACAATACTCCAAATGCTGCTAGAATATTACGAACCTTAATTGTATTACGATAAAGCGCACAATGTTGATGTAACATTTCAATAATGGCTTGACCATGTAAGGTGCTGCCATCTGCCGAGAGTTGCGCGATCGCGTCGACCTAGATGAAGCGTGCGCGCTGCCAATACGACAGTTAGAACCAAAAAGATATAAGTTACTTGAGAACTGATGGACTTACGACGTTTTCTAACCGTCTGCGTGTACGCAACTCTGATACTATTCGTTTAGGTTTATTATGTTTAAGCTTGCTTACCTTCCTTGTTATACGTAGCGATTAGTTGCAGGACAGCACTTAGTGTAGGATCTTTTTTCAGTAAGCATCCGGTACGGCCTGGCAAGCGTAAACCGTAGACTATTGACGCTTGCGACTGCAGGTCAGGGGTAGTGAAGTCCTATTCAGGGTCCATCTGTGACTCAGCGATACAATTTAACAATTCAATTTCATTTTTCAATGTTTTTCCCAAGTAGGTAGCTTGCACATGCGTAACGTGATATCAAGCGCTCTTTAAATCACACCCCCGAAGTTAACTCACCTCACGTTCTTGAACAAATTTATTAGGAAAAGTATTGACATTCAGTATTTTCCTCTTTTACCACATGCAGGATAAAAAGTGCCATAGGTCCTCCGAGGCAAACTCCCAAACGGTAGCAGAGTACTTTCGCTTACATTGATAGACACTTCAGCCTCACAAAAACTCGACACAAATCCTCCACAACCCAGCCGACCTTAAAACGAATTGGACAAACAACGCTCTGTAGTGTCGCAACCGTAGCATCCGAGTTGAACGTTCGGCCTTGCGTTGCGGTACCACGCAACACTTAGACACGCTATTCTCTAACATCTAACGATTAAGAACAGTAATGGACGTGATTCAGTAGTATGGGATGTCATCTCTCACCTAGCGTTCTTTTAGACCTCGGCAACCTTAGAAAAGATATGCTTTACCCTAACATCTGACGACTAAGAACAGTAATGGACGTGATTCCGTAGTATGGGATCTCTTACCTAGCGTTATTTTAGATCTCGGCAACCTTAGAAAAGATACGCTTTACACTAACATCTGACGACTACGGATAGTAATGGACGTGATTCAGTAGTAAGACCGGCAACGACGGCAACCTTAAGAAAGACAAACTTTACACTATCGATCGAGACTTTACTATAACAACCTACGACTAAGCACAGTGTAATATCGAATATAATTACTCACTCGGCGCTCTTTTAGACGACGTTGACCGCGACAACCTTAGAAAATACGGTTATCACTAAAATCTGATGAACATATAACGCAAAATGAATGAGAATTATCTGTCCAATATCGTATGACTAAACGAAACAATTGACGATTTGAAACAATGAATAATTTATCAATTCGTAATTAAATTTGTAATTATGTGCAATTGTGCATGTTGCATTATTTAACTTTCAGAAATCCCTAAGTCCTACTTGTTTACAAAAATGCGAATTGTCAAGCCTTCGACGAATATTCGAACAGATTAAGAATATTAATCCACATTCGAATCGAATGATACCTGAGACTAGGTATGTTATGTCACAGAAATTTACATTATATTTCATTAAATTACGTAATAACTTGACAGTGTATAAACCGTGTTTCTCATTCAGCTATGACTTATGAGTATTTTAATTGTTTGTACTTTCATTTGTATGTATCCAGTCGGAATTTCCAACTTAGGGCTATTAGCACAGAATAAGTAATAGTACAAGTCGAAGTCAAATCGCTTTTTATTTGCCTACACAAATTTTGGTTTGTTTCTTAGTTAAACGGTATAATTCATATAAGGTTAATTAAATTGAACCTACAGTTTAATATAACCGGCCCTTAAATTACAGGTAAAGTATGTATATATTAAGTCAAGAAAGACTAGACTCTATTACTTATTTAAAAAAAACTTTACTATATATGTGTGTCACATTAGAAGGTTGTCGTAATTTGGTCGCAATTATACAAATTATTCCTCCAGCATAACCTACGCCCTAAAATAAACACATTACTCCTTTCCTTCGTGCAGTCGGCTAAATTACTTGAAGACCACTTAAATCATCCTCCTCCTAGCGTTATCGCAGTACAGTTGCATCCTGAAGGATGCCTGGGGTCCGTCACCTAAGGTGACTTACTGACTTGGCGGGGCGGGATCGATATTATGTGACATTTTCTTCATTGACGTAAACTTACTGACGTCGCAAAGATTCCCACTTGATATAATACTGTCAGTATTACGTTTGCGCAGTAGTAATATCATGCGCAGAAGCGAAGCAGTACCGCCTTCGCATCGTCCCGCTACCGCGCATCCCGCGCCAGTCAGGAAGCACTCATTTAAATGTAGGGGCGTAGTAAAAAATGGTATCGCGTCGACTGACAGCTGACACTGACATTTGACACTTTTCTCATATCGTACTGCCTCCGCACCGACAAATCAGGAAGTCGCCTAAGACTACTTAAATAACTATAAATAATTTGTATATATCGGATTCACGAAAACAAACAGAAGATTAGTTAAAGCTTCATGCTCGTGCCCCAGACTCTATGAATAGAACGAAAACAAATTAATCTCAGCAAAACGTCGAAAAACATTCGCACCGTTTTGCTGCGAATTGCATTTCCATATACTTATACCCTCGAATGAACCATCTAGGTATTACACATTTAATCGCTGATATTGACGACTATCAATACTATCTATATTGAAATTGAAACCTACAAGTATTCGGGCTTCGTATAGAAGTTTAGTGTTAATCCACATAAAGCTTTATATAAGCTAAGTTCAATGTATATATAATATTTTTATTAAATTGCCGTTCGACGTACTAAATCCATCCTTAACCGTTAACAAATATTCCTACAATATCTATCAGTGTTCCCCAGCTGATGGTTGCCTAGTTTTTAAATATATAAAGTCCAGTATATATGCTGGTCACATATAAATAAATGTTGCTGTGACCTAACACTGACCCCCTTAGGGCCGGCGGGTCTATCAGGATATATATAGAAGTTTTGCCGCTCCAATACGCACTTAGGGATGGGAGGTGTACCGGTTAAATTTAAAATAAGCTGTTGAACATATATAATTGAAACTCTTGTGGTCGTACCAAAACTTGAAGCCGTGTTAAAATGTAACATTATTGTAAGAAAATTGATTAGTGTCTCCTTCGCGACTAATATATAGTGCGCGCCATCCGCGATGACGCGCCCCTCCACAGCGAATCTCATACTAGTCTGTGCGCAGTTGTACGGCTTGGGCTGTGGAGGGGCGCGCCTTCGTGGATGGCGCGCACTATACACAGCTCTCCACGGCAATCTTGCTTGATCCTCCCTACATCAACTAAAAACTTGTTATAAACCTGCAGTGGCGTCAGGATTCCCTGATTAAGCTGATTTCAATTGAGGGCGTCCCGGTAATCGAAAAATCACCCTTTCACGTCTCCCATAGATGCAGCACAGTGTTGAAACGAAAACTCTCTTTTCATTGCTCGTCTCCCCAGTCCCCACGTACTTTTTTTAATATTCTGGTACACTTTCGCAGCCCTACCGGGCAATGTAGCATGCAGGGCAAGCATGGTCCACAGGCGGAAGGGAGTATTCCGGACAACTGGTCCGTGGTAGCACGCTCCGGGGTCCAACGGTCCAAGGTTACGTAACATATACAGGGTGACGTGGTACATGTGGTCAGAAATGACACATGACCCAAAAAGCGTAATTTCATATAGTTGGTATAAAACTTGTACTATTATTTATTTAAACGTTATTGCACTTTAATAGAAGGTGGATACAAGTGGCGGACTTAATTCTTTAAGGCATACTATTCTATTTATTAAAAAAATGCTAAATTTGGTCTCTCTTCATTGCTTGTCAAAAAAACATACTACAAAAACATACCACATATTGACCATTATTTGTTAAGTTACTCATACAAATATATTCATAAGAAGAAGACGATATTCTTCAACCTCGTCACGCTCATAAAACAGCTTATTTGTTAGGTCAGTTTTGCATTATCTGTGGGTGACATAATGGCGCCTAAAATGCAATTTGGTCAATCATATTGAGGCTACAAAAGGAAAAGGTAACAAGCGTGTTTGACTCTCATACAGAGGTACAGCTTTCTTGACGTAAGCGGATGAGCCGTGGAAACTAGAGCGTTTAAATATAGTCGATGTTTCGAAATATTTATAATGGAAGATATTTTAACTAGCACGCCACCTGTATAGGTCGGATTAGTGCGCTGATTGCAACAGAGATGGCGCTGAAACTTTTATATATGACTAATATAGGATCATTATAAAGACATGCAATTATAGGTAGTACTTTTATCTCACGAGCGCGGGTGAGCCATAGTTAATAATAATAATAATAAAAATGCTTTATTGTGCACTACAGGAAAATAATACAATAATACATTATGATAGTTGTGTGGTGAGCTATACATGCACTATTTCTATGTGTCCATCAGCGTAGTAGCTATACAACCGTAGCCAATCCACGCTCGTGAGATAAAAAGAACTACGCACATTAAAATACACTTCGCTAAGTTCAACTGTGACTAATTGTCATAAATTAAAAATCACTTAGTTACATCTATATATTTGGCGCTGCGGGTAGTACACTATTTATAAAGTTGTCAAAGCTGTTAGCGACATCTGTCGATAAAAACCTTTAACTTGTTAAGTGTTTGTGTGAAAAACCGCGTTACGGACTGATTGACCGAGTCAAGGGTGATTGGGCAATATTATCGAGCACGAGGTCCCTTTTCGCGCCATCTAGCGTACGGTGTAGTAAACTAACTGTTTATTATTAAAAGCAGAATAGGTACGGAATACGAGTAAGTTATGATTTATAAAATAACGTATTATTGCAAAGTTCTATGGCAAAGTAAACTATAGAGTTATAGCTAATGTTTTGTGGTGTTTTTATTTCGTTTGGTCGATTCTGTTCTGACTTTCCCTAATCATTCAGAATCCTGCGCATTTTGATCATTTATTGCGAGGAAAAGTACCAACTGCATAATTGTAATACTACATAAATCATTGATTGCGTCTATCCGTTGCACTGCGGAAGATATGTGTAAGTATGTATTATGCAATTTAGATCCTTTATTTTATTGTTTAGAAAACCTTTAATATCCTCAACGATTCATGTAATTCACTTGTTTATTGGGCTCTCTTATCTATTGCATTATCTATGGCCGTATTGCCATCTCTCTAATATTAAAAAGATCAAACGCCGAAACCCGTTTTCCGAGTTGCGTGTTCAGCGCAAATCTTTGCTTTCCGTTTATCTCTACCACCGATTTCCTGCAGCGTTTCCTCCGGCCTGAATACATGGCAAACTCCATCACGAACATGATCATAAACAATCTTGTAAACAAGGTCGGACATCTTAGATTTCGGCTTCTAGGTTTTTGGGACGCTTGAAAAAATAGAAACATAGAAGAGTTTAATCGCTCAAAAACTCCTTTGACTGATAGTAATTATTAATTATGCACCGTTCGATTCCAAATATATTCTAAGTATTTTTCTTTAATATTTACAATGCCTTATTTCCGATGTTCGGTTGTCAAAAACGTTCAGAGGATAATTTGTATTTAGGTATAAAAACGCTAAACCGATTTCAAAATGGCAGGAAAACAGATATTACCATATTAATTGTTCGTTATTTTGAATAATTATTAACTGAACGGAATTGACGTAAAAGATTTCAGCCGTTTTGCCCAATAAGGGCGGATACGTTATACGGTCGCGTAACTCATGTGTCGTTTTTCTTTTAAGCTGGTGAATGCAGTTGCATTTTCCACGCAATACTAACAATATGGGTAAAGAACCTACAAAGTCGCGTCCTACATTAGCATTTGAAAAGGTGTTTTGAAGGAAATTATGTCTTTGTTTTTATGTTGTAATATAATGTTATGATAGGTATAGGCATGTTTGACGCCAGACACTATGACTGTGTTGGAAGGTACGTATGGGTCGATTCACGAAAGCTGGCTCGGAAAATGTACTAAACTCTCATTCATTTCATAGACATTCGCGCCAGCTTTTGTGAATAGTTATAATCGTTTTATATTTATTTTAATTGTATTAATTTATATTTAATTCTATTCTGCTAAGTGTAGTGTATTCAATAAAAAAACTCATGTGCTCTTTTTAATTGATTTATTATTGTACGGCTAATAACGGATTCGAGCCCTTTGTAGAACGTCTTACGCGTGTACCTAGTAGGTACCTACAAAACATTTAAAAAAAATCCCGTGTCCTTTCCAAGTTTCCACTAACATAATTAATAGAGATATATATACTGATTCAACTTAAATAATACTAGTTTTCCGCAAACCCGATCTCTTTTAAAACTCAAAAGACGTCTGATTGATCAAATATGGCGTCTCGGGAAGTGCAGGAATTCGCGGCGGCAGCGGGGGGCGCAGGGGGGTGACCTTCGCGCTTGATGCAATGTCGCAGTGTCATTGACCACGGCCAGGCGCAACCAGCCCCGCGCGCTGTCTATCGCCCCCCGCCCGCGTTGTATGCAATTACTAACAAATTCGTATATATATATAAGAGGTCACGTTCATGTGTCGTACCACACGTTCGATTTTTAATATTCGATTAGTAGTATTATTAAGCATTTTCCAAAACAATTTAGTTAGAACACTTTTAAATTGAGAATCCTGTTATGGACATTCGTTAGACTGAGTAGCATTTCATTCACAAATTATTCACGTGTCTTTTGTTTGTCACCCACTTGAATCGCTATTCTGAATTGGGATTAGACGATGCGTACCTAGCTAGCCGCCATTTTGGTCACAACGCGGAGTAGGTTAGGTTAGGTTAGTGCGCGACTCGACTCGATAAGCACTGTCACTTTTATAGTAAAACATGTTTAAAATAAATAGGTACCTATAGTCGTAGCAACTAGAGATCGGCGTAGCTCGTAGGTAGGACCTCTATGGCGATAACTGCGACGACTGAAAAGGTTAGTCACTTTTTTCAGTCGTAGCAGTTGTCGCCCATGAAACAGGATTTTTTTTATTTAAGCCAAAAAGATAAGTAGTTAGATGGCTTCTGTCAAATTAACTATGTATTTATATACTTATCTATTTTTCTATGCACAGCACATCTTCCTTCGTCATCTATTCTCAGGATGACTGTACTACGCCTCTCGTTTATCATATATAGGTATATCAAGTTAACCTCAGCCTTACTAAAGTACTCTTGCACTTAGCGGTAATGTGCATTAAATATTGCACGCTAACTATAATCGATAGTGTTATTTTGTTAGTAGTAGATGTTTACGTGAAACGAGGTATTCGAACTCGGCTCACCTTGGTTGTCCGTTGTCCGAAACTCGGGTCGCGATACCCGCGGCGTCGATTAAAATGGTCGATAGGTCGATTTGACAAACACAGGGAGAGTCGGAGAGTCGAAAGTACGACTACGGAGTAGGACGCATGATCACATTCTTCTAACCTACTTGATGCAAACAGGATAAGACTGAAAAACGCCTAAGGGCTCAAATCGTTTGATGTCAGGTATTAAAAAAAAACATTAAATGTGCACGAGAACATTTTTGCATTTTATTACCGGACTTTAACAAATATTCATAATAATAATAATATTTATCTGGAATGCGCTATTGGTTAAAGTATGATATGCCGCTATCGATATGTGGGCAAATAACTTTTTTAAACTACGCTTTAGTTAAAAAAAGTTATTATCAGCCATATGTCAAAACGTGTTAGTATCTTAATTAATTAATAGTTATCGGTAATTAGGGTCATATAATGCAGTGAAACAGGTAAAAATATTTTTTTACTATTGATTACTTTAATAATAATGTTGCAGTTAGTACTGGCTGTAGACGCGATAAATAAACATGATGACCTTTACGTCATTATCCATCTCAGCATGAGAAAACGTGAGAACTGACAAAGCTTAAAGTAGGAAATTTGACCGCTACTGTACCTTGCGACATTTTTAACTGATAACCCGGAGGTTATCAGACATAATATTTTCGTATGATAGTGCAAATAAATGACCGGATGCACTTTATCAGAGGAGTCTTTATTTAGGCGAAGTGGTTGGGTGAGGTCAGGTTTGCACTTTTATTCCACGCGGTCGGCATTCATCCGCTTCGGTAATATTAGCTATTGTTCTAGAAGCTTCTCTTGTGTGTTGACGGCAAAATTCTTTACGTTTACCGTTTCATGAATTGAGCATAGTATGAGAAGTTGAACCTCCGTTTTTAACTTTATAATGTAGCATGTCGAGGCTACATGTCAAACGCTACAGTAGGTACCTATATCTGTATTAAATTTTGTCTGATCTCCGATCCACAAAAGACGTCAGAATGACGTACTTAACAATAACGAGTGATTTTTGCATAATGCAACAATAAGAATATGTTTCAACAAATTAAACAATTTTCACAGCCGCTAATTTCGCCGATTTTCATGACGGTCACGGATACGCGGTCACGTTATGTACGCTGAAGGGCTCTTTATTCAACATAAAATTAACGTGCGGGGAGGGTTATGAGAGGTCACCTAGTAAAAGTAAGTTATACTATATGAGTCTACAAAATATAATATTTGGTGTAACACAAATAAAAATAGAATACAACTTAGACTTCCAGCTAGACACAGAGAAATACCTGATTATCAGTACCAGGTAATAGAAAGAAAAATATAATACGGCAATTTTGTAAGTAAATATGAAAGGAAAGCTGTTATTATACAATTTTAGGCACCAGAAAAATATTTCCTTGTGTGTTAGGGTCGCCGGTCCTCATGTTATTAGGTATGACGCTAACAGAGTGGTTCTGCAGTCTACGGCCTACTTTGTCTATATTTTGGTAACGCCTGCTAAAGACTTGCCATATTGCGGAATTTTAATGGAACTACAAATTAGTTCAAAGTTCCAAATACTTGTCAGTTTACAATATTATTGACACCAACTGCCAATTGTAACAGTTCGGGGTAGTACACGTCGATATGAACTATTTAACAGGCATCTGAATATACTTATGTTCCAAGGTTTTGTACGCCGTTTGTATGTAGGTCTAGAGCGCTTAGTTTAAATTTCGAAATCCGTAAAACAACATAGAGCAACTGTATCAACTGTGTAGCAATTTAAACTGGATTAAATTACTTGTTTAACGAATTCCCACGCCGTCCAAAACGTATTTTTTTCTTTAGTTTATTGCTTAGCAAAGCAAGATGAATAAATAATTGTATTTAAAATTATCTTGAAAGCATATTCGCCATAGCATAACACAAACCCACTATAAAGAATAAACATCAGACTCGCTATCAGTCGTTGTATAAGGTTATACACATATTGCAAAACAACCTTCTGTGGTAGCCGTAAGCAACTAAGCAAACGTATTTGTGCAACTGTTTTGCCGCCATGACACCGCACGGCGGCCAGCGATATCATCGTGATTAAAAACAAAAAAAAATGTTTATAGTGTTCTTTATAGTTTTAAATTTTAATTACTAAGTAGTTGGCTTAAAGGACGCGCATCCACGCCATACCACAATAAAAAAAATACATGTGTAGGAACTATTTAGACGAGCAAAGCTTTAATTTTATTGGTTATTAATATTTTAACGGAAAATTGATCTAATTTGTGCGCGAGCGAATTTCTCCGCTCGTCCGGATTTTTACGCACATCGCTTAGCAAAGCTCCAACTATCTACTACTTAAAAAATTACTAATTTTAAAGGTCGATAGCATTAACGTATAGGCTTTTAAGAATCAAATCAGTGAATTTAATAGACGTCGAAAACAAAATGCAAATGTGCGTTTAACAATCCAAATGCATTGGAACGGAAATGCTGTATTGTAAAGGTCACAGGCCCACGGGCATGACATCACTGTGAACGGTTAGTGCAGCTCGAAACAGCAATGAGACCACCTTTAATGATGAACCATGGACTTAGAGTCTTAGACATAGGTACTATCTTTAAAAAACTGAGTTCGATTTTCATCCGTATAAAACATATTTTCGAGCTCCGGATGGGACGTATACAATATAACCTCTCTTTGAATAAATACTTTATCGTCAAGAACTATGAGTTACTATGTCTCTTGGTTTTCTGACTCCCACATAATACTTAGGTACTTTGTTGCTATCAAAACATTGATTAGTTTAGATAACACGATCTAATTTATCTCACAATTGTCTGTAAAGTATTAGTTATTATAAACATTACACTATGCCTAAAATATTATACTTCCTATGCTACCAATAGATTAACTGTAAATAAGTTTTCTTTGTTAGTACCTAAACTCTTATTCCTGTTAATACATATCAACGATAATTTATATAGTTCAAAATTAGAAGCTAACCCTCTTTGTCTATGACCCAGACTCGCAGTCGTGCGAATAAAATGGTTCCAAGAGAATCATTCGATCGTCCATTAACACTTTTAGAATATGTGTCGGAACAACACGTCCTAGTTTCACGTGACTTCATCCTGACTTCATCAAGCCACCTTTAACAGCTTCTGCATTGTAAAGCAGGAAAGCTGAAATACGAATGAACGGTATGATAACAATGATTTATAATAGATAAGTAAGATTGCGTCAAGCGCGCCTTGACCCGGTTGCGGGCGCCTGTCACCACCGCAGCCTGTGCCTCGGTTAAAAAAAGCGCGGTGTAACATATTCTCTATGCCTCGTTCGAAAAATAAACAATAGAAATATATATAAACAGATAATTTTGGCTTTCAAAAGGTTACCTTAATTAAAAAGTGATAAAAATACACTGATAATTCTTGCTAAAATGAGGTATACCCAAATCCTAGCAACGGCTTTGAAGTATGTGTTGACTGAACGCGCAAAACGATTTAATTGCTCACGACACGACGGAAGTCGGTTCGGGGCTCAGAAAAAACTTGTTATTATTAGACGTATTTGATGACGATACACTTGTTTGTTACGCGTTTTCTACGCTAGGGCACGTTCACACATGATGTTATCACACTGATTAGATTAAATAAAAAAAGTGGATTTTGAAGTTTCAAATACTTAAGTTATTAAGTGTAATACGTTCTACGATTATTTATCATGATGTAGGTAATTGTCCCCAGTCTTTTAAAAAGGATCAAATAATGTTTGTATGGAACCAACTACAAATAGAAAACTAGAAAAGACAAAAGTGAGAGTTAAAACTTCGGCCCTGAAAACGCCCTGACGATAAAACGAGTATTTTGCTATTTTGGTCGTGAAATATTGCGTTTATCTTATATTTGTTGTACAATTTATTGATTATCTTCTTTATATTTATAATTCTTCTGTACGTGTGTTTGTCACCTAACTCCTCCTAAACGTCTGGACTGATTTGTATGAAATTTTGTGTGTATCTTTGAGTTGGTCCCTGGAAGGTTTGAAAATACAATAGGACCCGGTAGGTGGCGCTGCTTCGCCGGGCAGGACGACATTTGCCGGGTCCGCTAGTTATATAATAAAAATCCTGATCGTAGTTTTTAATTTACCTTAAGTTAATAAAATAAAACCAATGTTGGACCTTTATACTCCAAATACATACTACCTTCGTCAAACATTCAATATGCGAAGTCGGACACAGATTGGCGAGATGACTAACCCCGGTAAATACAAACCTAGTGATTTTTATTTATTATTTTATCCTCAAAGTATCAATATGAGTAAATAACGGGCACTGCTGATAAATGCGTCAACGCATCCTTTGACGGATATTACGGAAATAACCACAAATAAGTAGGCCGTCGGCTGCATTACTAATATATTAAGTATATTTAGGTCCATAGTTCGCAGTTTCTAACGATTGATGAACTTTGCAGTTTACGACTTAAATGCTAAATTTCAATAGCTTTGCATCAGTTTTACGTAGTTTCTCAACTGTTCAGGAATCAACTATGCCACTACTGAGTCGGTCCCATGAAATTGCAAATGAATACATCACCTGCTATCAATATTGTATTTATTAAGTTCAACTCTTTTATCACCTTGTTATTGAGTACGCTACTTTCCGCAGACGTTTTCGGTCAGTACAATTTTATTGAAACTAGGTAGACTGGCTTTTCTACCCTCGTTTTTGCTGAAACATAACCTGACTCAACCTCCAAGCAGTTTTCAAAGCATGTCACTAAGACTGGTTGAATATTTCAAGACTGCTGACTGAAAAAAAAATATAAGCATAGATCAGCGTTTGTGTGACCGCCATCTTGCGAATAACTAACGCGTATTTTCGCGCTTTTATCGGAGGTCGTTCACCCGCGGACACATGTTACCGTAACAAGTGTAACAAGAATAATAAGCTTGCGTAACGCATATGACAATTGTATGATTGACACATTGTCATACAATTGTTTCAATTACTTAGTGTGAAAGGTGTGGCTATTTTCAATGTATTAAATAATGAATAATCAAATTATTCCCACTTCTTACTTTTTCATTGATATCGTTTGGAAAACCATCTTAGATTTCTTGTGCCTACTCAACCTTACCTAAAGAAATATTATCGAGTCATAAAGTTAGATAGTTTTAATGGTTTAAGACACTAGTCCCATGGCTGCTCGCCGGCGGTGCGGTGGGACTAGTGCCTTAAAAAAAAAAAAAAAAAAGTAAATTTAACATTTTAGCTCGTCCACTAACGCCGTTTTTATGACGTTATTGATTGTCTTGGCCGAGTCAATGAATTCAGTCAGTCAATGTCAATGAAGAGACGAAAGACACATTAATTCCTTGTCTTTGTTTTAGTGACCATTCTGTTGTATTATACATGTAATATTTTCCCCTGAGCATCAGAACCCGGTCTGATGCGCTTTCGCGTTCCGCAGTCCCACACAGGGTTTGTGGGGCAACCCATATACAGGCTACGTGCAACCGGTTCCCCCTCCCCCCGCTCGCATACTTGCATCCGGGAATAAAACAACGCACGCGCAACAGGAATACCCACCCTAACTCCTGGGTAATAAAGCTGTATGGTATACTAGTTGTTTCTTTTTGCGATAGCTCCGCAAAGTTATATTTTCGCGCGGGTGGCGCGTCTCTACGAGTTTCTGAGTCTGCCGTTTGGTTTGATAGCCGCGCCTGCGACTTTCCGGATAACTTTGTCGGCTAGTTAGCTCTGGGTTCTAAGACCGTAGGGTGGGTAGCCTTGATCTTGGAGTTATATATAGAACGCGCTTTTTTTTTGGTTCTCAGGCTTTCTGACGGGAACGGTTCATGTTAATTTAATACTGTTATAATCGTTTTAATAGACGTTAGTAATTGCTACTTATAGATCGGACTAAGACAAAAAATGTGCTTGATCAGTTTTATAATAAACCAGCTTTGATGTTAACCAGAAAGGCATGACTTGAAACATTATTTTCTAACAATAAAATTGATTTCATCATACACTTAGCTTTTCGGGTTATTACTTACATGCCTACATATTACATAGATTCATTTGTAGGATACTTTTGATATTGACCGGTTACTATTTTTATCCCTTTTCTTCCTTAATAATATTAAATGTACTAGTACACGTCAACAGCGTTTCCAGTCTAAAATTAGCTCAGCGTTGTCAAGGGAGCGCAAAGCAGAGGATTGCAGTTTGTCCAATGGTGGATATTGGCACAAAGTCCGGCCCTAGGTAGTATAATAAATATGTATTAGTTTTTCCCTCCGGGACACTGGAAGTTTATGTGAACTTGTACAGTTTTAGTCCATGTGAATAGTGAGGGACGTAGCGAAAGGGGAGGCATGTGGGGAGGTAGGGAGGCATTGTGGCGATAGTCTGATTAGTCTGCAATTGACCAGTTCAATTCTGTAGGTACCTGCTTATCTCAAAGATTACACCAACTTGTACTTGCGTCAGCAGGCGAACATAACACCAATGGTGCATTATCACACTAAATCGGTTTGCGAATATGTTATCATCTATTTTGGCAAGATATATTTTTTAGATAACACGTACCTATTCCTCACAGCAACAGTTGGTGTTGATTATATATAGTTTTATCTGTGTCATGGCGGAAGCGATAATGCTATGTTATGTGTTTTATCAATTTCCTGGCTCGTGAATGAAAGTAATTTAATTTTCAATGAATAATGTTATACCAATACGAAGTATTAGGTAAGTTTTATTTCCGCCGAGACTTCCCGCGGCTTTTTCCACAAGAGGAAAAACTTCACATTTTGTGTGTTGTCCTTTATAATTAAGTTTTGTTTCGTTGCTAATAGGCTTTAAGTGAGTACATTCCAGCCGGATAAATCATATGTTTACTCGTATACTTTATTACTCTGTAATAATGACAATTATTATTAGAGCACCCAATAAATCCCTACGAACGTCGACAACTGCCCAATTAGCACAATAGGTTGTTTTGACGCAGTAACCTATCGTGTTAGTGGAGCTGAACTGATGACATATTTTAATTCGTTTTACCTATATACTATTCAACACATATCTCTACAGACGACAGCCTTTCTAAAAAAACTTTTATTCCTTCACTAACTCCTATAATATTAATTTCCAAGTAAAACTGTCTTACGCAGAAACGTGTAAACTTAAGTTACTTAGGCAATAATCGTGACGGATTCCGCATCCTTAGATCCCCGTATCCTGCATGACCGGAAAGGTACATGAGTGTGCGCGCAGCCAATGACCAGGAAATGACGCCGACGGCTGACCTTCGGCGCGCCGTTTCGCTTTCTGTGGTACTTTCGCGCGTTAGACGTTTTAACATGTGATGGCTATGGGGCGTTTTTTCAGCCGCTTAAACCCGCAATCAACTGCTACAATCGTATAAGAATTTTGAAAAAGAGTATATCACGTTTCACATTTTTATTCATGTTTAAAGTTCCACCAGCTCAACATCATGATATCATTTCATCTACCTATAATAAATATTTTATTCCAAATTATCAAGTTGATACAACTAATGGGAGTTGGTGAACATCGACTTGCATTGAAATATTTCTTGCCATTGATACCGCGTTACGGATGTAGTCAATAATTGAACTTGTTTTAAAAAGCCAAAAATAACAACAGCTAAAAATTAAGCGGTAGGTAACAACGCCTGCAAGCTGCAACACAACATTCCCGCAAATATGATAAGTTGAATTACCTAACTAAATAACTTACCTACATAACGTGTCTTATCTTACCTTATCAACAAAAATGTTTATAAATTAGAGCGTGTCACCTTGGCTGTGGGTGCATCCGAAACTCGATCCCCGATGACTCTGAGATTGGCCACGTTATTAAAAAATAAACGATTGTGTTTCGTTTCCACTACGCAAAATCCAATGTAATTTGGTTTATATACTGACGGGAAGCAAAACCGATTGTCGGATTATTGGAAGAAGAGTGCGTGTGAGTAAAAATAAAACTGATACGGTACCTAGGTATTTGTAAAGTGTTTTTCCAATAAAAAAAATATACGATATCGCGGAACGTCGATAGTTAAAAGTTATTTCGATAATGCATTGGTATTTCGGTTTATTGTATAGTTAGTAAAAAAAACATTTTCATTTAAAAGCTCTTAATATTTACATATTTATGCTGCAGTTGTAAAAACTTGCACATTCGTGAGAAACCAAACTGCGAAGGTATAGTCGAATGGTATTTAATTAAATTTAGAACACGCGTATCAAATCGAATACAGGCTGCGCAAGTGTATTTGTAGTTGCACCGGAAAAATCGCGAATAAAATATTATACCAGCGGAACGGAACGTAACTGTTTAAATTTGGAATTCATCCACGCATCGCGCAACGTGTTAAGTAAGGTCAGCGCAGCGCCCTGTTACGTAACACGATAACAGAGGGCGACACTGTATTGGGGTCACGTGCACCGGACGCAGTCACGCAATTGTAACCATAGACTAGTTTTTCTTCTATAGACACCATGGACCAACGCTTTTGTAGGTACGAATTCGATACAATGAGGCTACCTTTATGTATGAATTTCTAAATTTATAGATTTTTCAATCTAACTTAGGTAAATTCCTCCAGCAGAATATAGCGTTCTGTACTACAATATGAAATATAAAATACCAAAGCATCAAATGTAACTATGTTCACACCAGTGCAAGAGAATATTCAATAGACTAATTTGAGAAACCACTAGAACTTTCTGAGTCAATAATATCAATAACTTAAGTCATATCTGCTAGTTTCCCTGATGTAACATAAGGTGCATATTCACGGTTAAGTCATAGTTACCAGCTTCCTTGTTGGCAATCTGCAAACTAAGACCAAGTAGAACGGATGGACCCATCTTGCTCGAACTTTGTATGCATCTAACTTCGTCGGCCTACTTCGACTTCCGAAGTTATGGACTTAAGCGTACATACTAAATGGCACGGAATCAGAGATTTGCTCTTGAAAATAATGTTAAATGTGGAACTGAGGAAAACTTTCCTCATACCTAATTTATCACTATTCCCGTTGGCTCGTGGAGTAGACCTTCAGTCTGTCAAATTGTGTCATTTCATATCAATTGTGTACTATTGTATAAACACGATTTGTGCACAGGAATAATAATTAAGTAATTATTGTGTATGTTTCTAGCGGGCGCGGTGAGCGAGCGCGACGCATACGGCTACGGCTATGGGGGAGGTGGGAGCACACACCACTTCGCGGCGCCGGCACCGCCACCCCTCCCCGAGCACGAGCTACCCTACTCAGTGTTCGACTTCGGCGACTACCAGCGGCACCACCATCACAACAAGCTCAAGCCCAAGAAGAGGCCCCGCACAGACGTGCCCCCCACCCCAGGCGTGAAGCGCAAGAGCCGAGAAGGCTCCACCACTTACCTATGGGAGTTCCTCCTGAAACTCCTACAGGACAGGGAGTATTGTCCACGCTACATCAAGTGGACCAACCGTGAGAAGGGGGTGTTCAAACTGGTGGACTCCAAGGCGGTGTCGCGGCTGTGGGGCCTCCACAAGAACAAGCCGGACATGAACTACGAGACGATGGGTCGCGCTTTACGCTACTACTACCAGCGCGGCATCCTCGCCAAGGTGGACGGCCAGCGGCTCGTCTACCAGTTCGTGGATGTCCCCAAGGACATCGTGGAGATCGACTGCTCCCTAGCCTAGAGTGAGAATCTCCAGTGAAAGGACACTAAGCGTTCAACGTTTCACTTTAACATTGATTCACTTTAGTAAATTCGTCTATTTTACAATTCATCGCATTCTATTCGCTTAAGAGTGTTATAGTGATTAATCTATGTGGATAAACTAAATTTTTAAATAATGGAAATATGTCGTATTTATACAAAAATATGGGGAGACGAAAATGATTGCTCAAATGTTTATATATTTTTAGGGGATTCACAGAAAAGTACTAAATTTGCTACGCGAGGATGGAGCGATTTTTGTATAATGTTGAAACGAATTTTTAAATGTTTAATGACGTTTCTGTAAATACCAATTCATGAATAGTCGTGGTCGCCATCGGGCAGTCGCCGGGCGGCGGCGCCCCCGGCCCGGGCAGGTCAAGAACCGAACTTCCTACCTCAGACTACGCAAACTATACCTACTTCCTACTATTATACACTTTCATATTTGAAACTACAGTTATACATACATCAGTAAGAACCTTATTAATAGTCTTTTAAGAGTTTATAAATAAATACATATTTACGTAAACATAAACGTTTACTATAGTGACAAAAATATCATATTCTATTACTTCTCAGATATTTATAAATATATAAAACTAACTTGGTGCTGTTCGCATCTATCAGTATAAGTTTATGTGTTAATAGGAGCTCCCGCTCGCAAATGAAATCGTTATATATATTTATAATCAAATATATGTTATGAAAATGGAGAACATTTTAATATTAACTTAAAGATTTCTTGAGCCGAGTTCTAGTTCTTGGACGCCAGGCGGCGCCACTCGACGAATACACTAAGACGGAACTGATTACTACTGCCAACTTCTGTTTAAAAACCTGATACTTTAATTAAGGGATGATATTTTGTGCGTTAATGTGTTAATTATTTTAAATAGTGTTTTTTTAAGTGACCTGTTTTAAGTGAACTTGCTCTAGTTTATGTATGTTTATTTAATAATTATATTAAATATGTTTTAAGGGGGCGTCGCGCATAACACATCAACATATCAAAATTAGAGACCGTTGCCCATTAACTGCATATCAAAACCCCGCTTAGACAGCCTGACTTGTAAATCCCAAATGACATAGAAGGCTTCCAAACAGTCTTTTACGTCATTTCAGACTTACCGACGCGACGCGACGCGCCCAATTTTTGTTACCTGAATTAAATATTAATAATTAATTACGATTTGTGGTCCAATGTTATAGAAAACATGATATTTTTAACTAGATTTAAAAAGTGTAGCCTAGATATGTTTATTTTCGTACAACCCTCACTATCACCGAGTTTAGATAGGTACGTCCGAGGACGCCGCAGACTAAATGGCCGTGTAGTGAGCAGAGTCCACTGCGCTGTGATTGGATTAATAAACAGCTGACGCTCTCTGATTGGCTGGATGACTCGCGCGACGCAGCTAGCGGGCCCGTGATTTGCTCCTCAGTTGTCGATTAGTTTTCAAATACCGCAAATTCGACATTTAAAAATGGTCCAATATAGAATCGTTAGGAAGTGTCCATTATGTTGCTCGGAGCTCGCACTACACCACTAAGTTTCCCGATGTTATTATGTAATTTTTATATTATATTCTAAATAAATATATCAATTATGTAGTCATAAGAATGTTAAATTGTGCTGTGGGGAGTGCGCGCTCCGCTTGAGTGGGGCCTTAAGGCAGTTTGAAGGTGCTATATGTGGGGACCGCAGGATCTCGGCATTCAAAATTAATATAGAACAGACCAATCCAGGCTATGCAGGTATATATACTTATATATACACCCAGTGCGCTAAGTGTAAATTCTAATAGATCTCAGTGTCCAATTCTTCGAACAAATCCAGTGTCCCATGTGATTGAATTTTATATATATACCTTAAAATGTGAATTTTATCGTATTTTTGTATAGCTAGGATTCAAAATTTACTTTTCGGCACTTGTAATGCTTTTGTAAATATAATGAATAGATTAACTTATTTATTTCTCTTGGATAACGTACGTGTGTGTTGCGCGGAGGTCTGGTTCGCACGCGCCGGCGCCGCCGACAGCGACAGCGCAGCCGAGCGTCGTCCTCAGATGTCGCGCGAACGCGAACCTCACCGACGCATCCACGTTTTACTTTTTAGGGAATTTCGTTCTTTAGATTAGAAATTTTATTGTAAATGAATAATTGTAATTAAATTATATGTAATGATTGGACCACGTGATGGAATGTGAGCTCTCAGGATCGATGCTACTGGCTCAGCGTTCGATGGTTACCGGAATGTTCGAGCAAGCATTTAAAACGATGCTCTGTCGTATCTTAGTCGAATTGATGTTGTTAAAAAAAATCAAAGTTTAATAAAATAATGTACTTATCAGTGTAAATTTTATCAGCACCTCGAAAATCGAGCCTAGTCTTAGAGTTTTAAAAATTTATTTGTAATTGGAAGCCATATTCGGTGTGAGGTTTTCGAGATTTAAAAATGGGACGCACACGGCCTTGGCCGGCAGGGAATCAGGGGGAAGGAAGGTTAGTGACTCGGATTAAGAATGGCGAGCGCGGGCGGACGAATTTACCACGCTCTGGTGTACAGCTGATATTTTGAGTTCAATACTTCCTTCAAAAAATTCTTCGAAGTCTTCCGGAAATCAGATTCGGATTTCTTTTCACTAATTTTTCACTCAAAACAAGAAGTAATAATAAGGTTTAACATACTTGTCTGTGGTTTTGTAAGTATTTAATAGTTATTGGGAGTTTTGGCGAATTCGTCCGCCGCGCGCCGCGGCACGCACTGAAGTTTTCGACGTTATTTAATATTTCAATGTACGTACTCAATTGTTAAATTAAATTAAATTTAAATTAATGTCGTAAATATTTAAAGAAAATTTTAGACAATTTCCTTCGGGATTTTTAAATGTTAGTTCTGTGTGGCTGAATTTCTGCCCCCACCCGATTGTTTGTCTCGCTCTGAGAGCAGGCTAGCGCTAGCTAGCGCTTGTACTAGTTTATAATCAGTTAAAAGTCCGTTACGTTAAAATAATTATAAAAAATAATTTAGTTGTTATTCTCTACAAATACTGTATTTTCTGCCCAATAGTTAAGTTATTTTTCTATGTATAGTTAGTTATAAGTGTAAATGATTTAGCACATAAACTTGATGCATGATGATACAGTTAATAAAATATCCACTATAAAATAAAAATGTTGTTTTTCGTCGACAACCCTACCAATCTCCCAAACAACCTATACTATAGATAACATGTCTGTTACATGCCATGTTGTGTTATTTGGAAAAACACAATTCAATACAGAAATAGGTAGTGCAAGTTTGTCCATGAACATTCCTTAACCTTTTCACCGCCATTCACTTGATATAAAGTCAGGACATTAGATTACATTATTTATCTACACACATATCATAACATTCATAACTCCACAAATATGCGTTCGGAAACCGTAGAAAATGACTCTCATTTCAACATTCAATGAATTTATGGCAATTTTCTTATCTGTGGCTAAGGCTACAGCAGTAATATAATTTTCAAATTTTAATCTCATATATGATGTTAAAATATTAAACGTCAAACAAAACTGTCAAAATTAAAATGTCAAAGTTGGCATGTCCCTATTCTAGTATCACTGAAAATTCAAATTCAGTCGATGCGAAATGTCAGCTCGATGTTTTTTAGTATATATCGCTCGAAATTTGAGCTAGAACGACATGATCACATCAGAATAGGGACTCTTTACTTTTTAAAATAACATTCAGGTATCGGTTGCCAGTTCTGATTTCGATATTTCCGCAACCGCGCAAAAAAGGTTGTATTTTGTATTAACACAATTATTGTATTTATTAACTACGGTTTCTGAACCCATCTTAGAGTAGTTATAATATGTGTGTAGATAAAGTAATGTATACAACTGTACATAATAAGGCATTAAAACCCTCGTGTGACCTTATTAAAACACACTCGTGTTTTAATGCCTCATTATGTACCAGTTGCATAAACTACTATTATTTCATGATAAAAAATTACATTATAAATTGGCATACATGTCAAAGTTATAAGAATAGTTATCATGATTGTCAAAACAGCAAAAATAAAAATAAAACAATGTCTACAATTAGTAATCATAATCATCAGTGTGCAATCAAAAAGTAAACCAATGTAACAAAGTCAAAATTATGCATCGTTACGTTGATACGTTGACACGGATTTTTTAGGATATTTTTTATTACGACACGACTACACGACAGTTATAAAATAACGTTAAAAATACTATCTTTAAACTAAACAAAACACTATCTTCCCCTTTGGTTTTGATACACAATTGCAAACGTAAGTTAAACTGACGACCAAAATGTCTGCATGTATTTGGTCGACCTTAAAGACAAGGGCCTGAGTCACAAACTTAAAATGTACATTGCTCTGAAAGTAATAACTACTTGCCAAAAAATTGGCAAGATAACGTATTAGGACGTGCGGCATTTTGCTAGTCAGATTAACTTACGTTTGCAACTGTGTATCAAAGCCAAAGGGGAATATTTTGCAGATGACTAGTGTTTTGTTTAGTTTATTAATAGTATGTTAACGCTTTTTTACAAAAGTCTTGTAGTCCTGTCGTATAAAAAAATATTCAAAAAATTCCGTGTCAACGTATTTTTGGGCCAACCTGTATGCATCGTAGCGAAAAATTGTATAGAACCTTTATTGCATAAAATTGTATGTAGATTAGTTACTTATGTCTTTATACATTTTATGCTATGAGACACCATTTACGGGTTTTTTACGAAAAACTAAAAAAGGGACCTTTACACCTCCCTCCCACCCTTTAGTTCTACCCTCATCGACCAATCCTTTTAGTATGTTATTTAGGTCACCTGTACCTACAATTCTGGCAAAATTCGCTTAGTCACGAATTGTATCCGCCAATTTTCCTTGGTTGATGTTGCTAAGTAAACTTTGTAATAATGAAAAATTACAAAAAAATACTAAATATAATATTTTCAAAACTACTTTCTTGAGGTTAGAAAGGAGGATATTAGGTACCAAATCAGGTATATTTTACAAAAAATAATCCAACGATATCGTACCTGGGGCCTGTACCACAAAACTTTACAAGCGTACAATTCGACAAAGTCAACTTTTTCTATGGAAAATCGTACAATTTTGTCGAATTGTACACTCGTAAAGTTTTGTGGTACAGGCCTGCCATCTCGAATTTCGCCAAACCCGGACAAAGATTCAAAAAAACCCGGACATTTGGCGTAAATCGCATTTTTTCCCCGGACGAGTCCGAAAATAATATTTTTAAAAAACAAGACTTTTTAATTCAATGAGGTGTTTGTTTCCTTACATGAAAAGTGTCCGCGTTTTCCCCGGACACTTCTTGACACCCCCCGGACGGCCCCCGGACGGTCTCCAAACTAGGACAAATCCGGGAAAACCCGGACGGATGGCAGCCCTATACAGGCCCCAGGTACGATATCTGGCCTGGAGAAGCCCAAACTTGGTATGTTTTGTTTAATTTTTATTTTAAGTCACTTGGACTTAAATGTAATGATGTGATATTTTTAGAACTGGCTCAGAAAGCCCTTTCGTTTGATACCACACACGATAGGTTTCAGAACATTTTATTTTAAATTCCATACAAAAAAAATGGCGTTCCGTCCGAACTCCGTCCTTTTCGTTATTTTTTTTCGTCCAACGGGTCAAATTGATTGTGTCCTAAAGATCAATCGCACCGATTTTCATGCTTTTAACACCATTTGCAGCATCTTTTGGCGTACCGCTAGCACTACGTTTAGTTCCTACAAAATATATGGCGCCACACAGCACTATTGTTATACAATCAGGGACAAAGTCTTACTGCCGCTACTGCCCACGAGATGGCGTTATAATACATTTTATCTGAAATCGTTTTCAATTTTTATGATTAATATGTATTTTAAATTTATTGAAATATGTTTAATTTAGCAATCATTTAATTTCATTTAATTAATTCAGATAGATCAATATTAATTTTAACGAATTTTTTATACTAAATTTTCTCTGAACGCATTTTTATCTGTCATTATGGCTGACGTGACTGTTGTCAAATCTGTCAACATTACTGCGGTGACGTGTATAGCAAAACGCAACGTATAGCTGTGCAGCCACAGTCGTTCCCAAATAATGTGAAGATATAAAATATTGTTATGTGAATAGAATAGAACGTTTTACAGCTCATTAGACAATTATCTAGTGCTGTGCCCAGACGTTGATAATATCAAAAATAAACAGATAATTAGTTAAAAAACCAAAATGGTTCTGATGACGATGATAGCCCGAGTCGTCGACGGCCTGCCGCTCGCCGCGACCATGCAAGACGATGAACAGGTACACTAAATACTACCTACAGCCTTTACTAGCTCGTAAATATCCACAATTTTGTGTTATCATGTCGTTATAATTTGTTATTTAAATTTATTTTGCGTTCGGCAGAGCGGCTGCAATATTTTGGAGTACCAAAATCAGGCGAAAATGCTGTTCCGGAAGCTCGGGCCGCAGTCCCCGATCCGGTGCTCGATCGAATCCGGACCATTCTTGTTCCAGTGAGTTGCTTCTTGCTTTTTACTTTTGTTTGTCAAATTATTATCTGTTTTGCATCATCATCATGTAAAACTCCTTTAATTCGTACCCAATTCATCAATCATCTACAACTATACAAAATAAGTATACAAGTTTTTAGGGGATTAAACTTGCTCGTTATTGACCGTATTTTACGCGTGATGTAGAACATACTAAATAACATGTGAAGAAGGTGGAAATTTGCGTAACAACTTACTTAACGCTCACTTATGTTGTGAAATGCACTTTCGATGTAATGAGTTCGTAATAAGTATTGTAAACCTGTTGATTCAGTGGGAGAGGGGAGTATTAGAGACCTTGAAACCTACAATCAATATTTAGAAATTGTCATATATTCAAACCAGATAAAAATTATACTTTTTATCTTACAACATTTCCTTCTATTCCATGTCAAAATTACAACATCCATCACTAACTTGTGTAAGGCGCTACACTGAGAAATTTAGAAACTTTGAAACACTGTTCTGCCCAGACGAGGAAACAATGTTTTTCAGATATATATTTCTTGACTATATGATTGTGGTACTGACAATAGCCAAAACATAATTGCTTAAAATTTTCTCTATAGAAAAGAAATAGAAAGTTTAGTCTATATTTTCCTTTTTTTACTCAGCCTACTAAAACAACGCATTATTAAAAGACACGATTAAGTTAATATGATGGTAATTTACCTCATCTAGGTACTGACAAGTGGAAATTTAATAAATCTGCACACAGTCAGATATTTATAGAGATTTGTCTAAAAAAGCCATTCCCGGTGTTGCATCCCGTTTTATTGTGCCATGGACGTCGGCAATCAAATCTAAAAGCGTTCGTCGTCCAAGATGAACAACCATGCTTGTACCGTTTCAGCTATCTCATTGAGAACGAGATCTGCTACCTGGTGTTGTGTGAGAGGAACTACAACAAGCGGCTAGCGTTCAGCTACTTAGAGGAAATCGCCCAGGAGTTCTACCAGCAATACGGGAAGAGAGTGAGTGACTTGCATACTATACCATTGTTTTTCAGACAAATGTTGCATTAAACGAGCCCGTGGTAGATCTCCGAGGCGATGGACCGACCAAATCAAGGATAAGACCAGCAAGTTCTACGATGTGGTGTGGATGGCCACCAATAGAAGCCGGTAAGCAAGTTGTGCTGTCCAGGAAGACTACAGATGATCACGATCTTCAGTCATGAAAGAACGACTACAAAGAAGTTGCATTAAATTATGTTTTGCAGAGTAGTCATTTTGTGGCGATAAATTAAATTTAAGGTTTTGGATTTTGCTCGTCGCCGCGGTGGTGAACACACGTGCTCTCGGCGCGACGACTAGCAGAATCCATTACCGAACAAAACCTTTTAAACAATAAAAAAATGGTTTTCCGTTTTTGAATGCCGAATTTATTTGAGGGATTTCCACAGAAGAACATCTTGTCTTTGTGAATAGTTTTGTACAAACGAACCAGTGCTGCTACAAACCGGCAAATTCAAATTTAATCATCATCATAGTCAACCGAAAGACGTCCACTGTTGGGCCTCCCCCAGAGAGCGCCACAAAGATCGGTCATGGGCCGCCCGCATCCAACGGATCCCCGCGACCTTAACCAGGTCATCAGCCCACCTCATGCGGGAACTTCCAACACTGCGTCGTCCACTCTAGAACTTGCTGGCCCCACCGGCCATCGGTCCTCCGGGCAATGTGTCCTGCCCACTGCCCATTAAGTTTGACAATTCTTCAGGCTATGTAAATTCAAATTTAAATACGTTGGAAATTGTTTTTTTTTTTACTAAAAAGGTCTAACCTATTCTTCTTTTCTGGTAGACCTAATGGGTTCTACACCTTTAACTGTACAGTCAACTACAAAAAGATGTAGCCGCCTTATTAACTTAGACCATTGTAATAAGTAATAATAAGGTTCAAAACTGGACATATCTCATCATGGTCAACTGTACTAGATTTTACGTTTACTATGTGGAGTGATATAACATAATTAAAAACCTATGTGATGTTATTGGTGTATTCTGGTTGGCAGGTGAACACGGTAACTCGGCCTTATACATTCATCGAGTTCGACACTTGGATGCAGCGCGCAAGGCGACAATATAGCGAGGTAACCCATTAAAGAAAGAAGGAAAACATTTATTCACTGCACAAAAGACACAGATATAGAAGGACTACACAGTACACACAGTACATTGAACACATAAATAGCGTGTGTCATCGCGACAGTGAATTGGTTACACTCCCATATCAATGGAGGGGTTTTAATGTTTCATAAAAAGTTGCTGATTTCAGTAGAATACTTTTATCTCACATGTATAGTAGGGCCTACATTATTTGTTTTTTATGTCACACCTGGCCATAAAGTGGCAATTACCGCACGCTCCGGGCGCGGAAATTATCACTTCTTGGTCAGGGGAAAACATAAGATTTTGTACTTATCATTAATAAAGAAACCGTCAGATCACATATTTATCGCCCTTGTCTTCGGCTCGGGCGTCAAGTACGGTCAGCTGCAGAGGAGTTTGTACGCACGGGGGGTCAGGTTTCTCTGCAGCTGACTGTCCCTACGATCTGCGATCGAAACATTCTTTGTTTTACCGCCCTTGGTAAGTAATGTGGGTACTATTACGTCGGTCACTAATGAAAATACTTAAAGCAGTTCATAAAGTATTGCAATCCTACAGGAAAGTGTGATAATGATTAAGGTTTTCAAAAATAGCTTGTATACATGATAAAACACGTAAGGATGAATAGACTGTAAGTAATGCCACACCTGTAACACGCGAAGGAACGTAAGCGCTGTGGGTAAGTATGTTGCGTGCGCTGTCGGTACACGCGTCAATTGTTTGCGCGGGTGCGTAGCGCGTGGCGCGGACGGATCGCGAGGTGCGACGGCACTCGATCGTCACCAGGCGGACTCAGGGACGAGGTAACTGACCTCAGTGCGAGGGGTTCTTGTCCATTCTGTATGTAATACTATTATACTATTGTGTGGTAATGTTTAATTGTAAGATCGAACTAACTAACTGGCTGAAATATCTAAGCTATGACACAACGGAGTCATTATTGTGCCGTGCAAATTATTAACACACTTACACACACACACTATAGTATTTAATTAATTAGGTAAATACATTACAATATTACTAATAGCGCAAGCATCTAAAAATATTGTTAAACTCAACTGTTACATAACAATTCCTAAATAGATATTTAGTTATGGAAGAGTAGGACATCCTAACACAGGTTCACTTACCTAAAAGGAAGTCCCACCCACTGATGGCAATTGTAGAACTTATACAGGAAAATAAACAGCTTTCATTTTCATTTTTTTCATTTCAATGTACTGTGTGTGTGTGTGTGTAGGGCGGGACGCGCGCGCGCCGCACCGGCGCCGCCGCCGCCCTTGGCGGGCAGCTCGGCGATGTGCAGCGGATCATGATGCAGAACATAGACGACGTGCTGCAGCGGGGCGCGGTGCTCTCCGGTACGTATCACAAGTTCGTAATATTAAAAAAAACCGGCCTCGCACATTTAGGGTTCTGAACCAACCGCAAAATTAAGTTGGTTTGTATTCGCGCCCGCGTTAGCTGTATAGGAGCCCCCTTAATCGATTTAATAATAAGTTTTGACTGTGTGTATTGGCTTTAGGACACCGAGATGCTTATACTGTGAAAATTTGAAGACTGTAGCTCCAACCGTTTGGCTGTAAACATGTGTGACAGACGACGGACGGACGGTCGAGGGCCCCTTTTAAAAATAAAAAAACAAGACAGCCCACCACCAAGAACCAAGTCTGTCATTAAAATTTTCGTGTAAAAAAACCCGCCACTTTAACACTGTTAGGGAGCTACAATGTTACAGACATAGACTGTATAGACTATAGACGTGTGAAGACTTTTAAAAGTTTTATGATATTTACGGTTCATCGTCATCAAATTTAAGAGTTATCCTCTTGTCGGTGGAGTATTTCCCATTTTTCTCTCTCGTACGGCCAGCCTTTTGACTTCTTGATACGACACGACGCCAACTGTTTCTTTTATTTGGTCCGTGTAACTGCGCCTTGGTCTTCCCCTGCTTTCTATATTTTCTTCCAAAATGGACCTGGAGAAGTTGTTGTACCGTATCAAATGTCCAATCATTTTCCCTCCTCTATTGTTGATGGTGTTTAACAACGTAATTAATGTACGGTTATTTGGTAGAAAACGTCTCTCAAACGCCAGAGTACGTACGTACGTACGTACGTACGTATACCATCGAAATATACTAATACTTCACGAATAAGGCCCTGGTCTCCTAAAAACGACATAGGCCGCTTACAGCGTCACGCTGTACGCTGCGTCACAATGCTTATTATAGAGATGTACTGTTATGTTCTCACAGGTCTGTCAGGGCCTAACAGTACATCTCTATAGTAAGCATTGTGACGCAGCGTACGGCGTGACGCTGTAAGCGGCCGATGGCGTTTATAGGAGACCAAGGCCTAAGGAATTAGGCTTTTGAAACGCTCTGACTTTCACCCAAGAGTACAAATATTTTTGTCACTACAAATGAATGAGCTGGCTCTAATTAATGATGACTATAAGCGAATTTATAGTTAGATTATTGAAAACCTAATTATTTAAGTATAGTCACTGCAAATGCGAAATTAATTGTATAATTTTCTCTATGATTTTTTTTCTTTTTTTACCGACCAATCAAAGCATTTAAATGCTGCTGCGAAATTAATCCAAGGAAACCTCACGTGTATTTTTTTACTGCACCTACAATACCGAAAAATGATATCTACTCAAGTAGCATTTTCTTAAAAGATAGGAGAAATTACATAATCACGTTATCATAACGCATATACCTACCAAAATAAGCACAAGATCAACACTTCATTTACTAAGGAAATTTCATAGGTGGTGATAAATTCAAAAAATACACGCGAGGTTTCGTGTGGGGTGGGGGGGGGGGGGGGGGGTCGTCTAAAACCTCACCAAAGATCACCAAGGGGGGAGGGGGGGTCTAAAAGTGGCCCTAATAATAAAAATTAAGTCAATAACCGTATTAATATTCGTTGCGAGCTGATTATGTTTGAACTTCTGATCTCCCAACATTCCTTGCTCTTGCGATGGTCTTGGCAACTGAGCTACGCGATTTTTTTACTTTCATCATTATTATAAAATTATATTGCGGCTGCAGCCGGTTCTGCTTGGCACAATGTACAGAAAAGCCTACCAATGTTGCGATTTGTTTTTTTTTAAATTGATTATGCGCATGACGCACATGCTGCCCTTGCATTATACGAATAATCCACATATTAGTGGCTCGGTGAACTGTAGTCGTCGCGAGTTTTCCAAGCTGCTCACAAAATTTCACGAGAATTGGTTGAGATATGCGACCTGTAAAGGAGAGAAGCCGGACAGACATACGAAAGCATTACCGCCCAAGCGGGAACAATCGCTCGGTCGCTAAAATTAAACCCAGATAATTTATTTATTTATCGTATGGCATTTATTCGAACCGTGAGATCTTCGAGAAGACAGTACGGTTGCCAGTTTTTGTTGCAATTTTAGAATCACCCAGGGGCCACGTGTAGGGTAGCGGTGGGTACTTTCCCTACGGACGTGGTGCAACTTCGACCCCCCTTTGTCAAGTTTTTTTTTATATACCACGTCGGTGGCATACTAGCGTGCGGCCCGCCTGATGGTAAGCGGTCACCGCAGCCTATGGTCGCTTGCAACCCCAAGGGAGTGGGCAACTTGACTGTTAGAAGTTCTCAAGCCGCCCGAAGGCCTCCCAATTGGCTTAACGGCTGCTGCCGTAGATAAATTGTATTGTGTCATTATTAGTTTGAGTAAATTACTTTATAATTTTTTAGTTAAAGCCTGCACTAAAAACTTTTCTGTTTAGCCCTTTGGTTGACTGGTAGAGAATGCCTTAAGGCATTGAGTCCGCCATTTGTACTTTTTGTACTGTGCAATAAAGTTTAAATAAATAAATAATGACCCAGACACTTGATCTTCATTTTACAGAGCTCGACACAAAGACGCAATCCCTATCGATGATGTCCCAGAAATACAAGAAGGATGCAGCCTACCTGAACACCAAGTCTTTGCTGATCAAGGTGACAGCCGGCGCCGTTATATTGCTCGTGTTCGTACTCTACTTCTGGATCCTGTAAGCCTGGTAGCCGAGGAGCTGATACTGCCGATTTCCTTAACACCCGGTCATTTTATGATGGGCATGTCGGGAGATTTAAAACAACCTTTTCATGACGACGCTGACATCGACTAGATATTGACCTAGTTATTCATAAATCTTAATTAGCCTCTGTTAATTCGAAGAGCAAAAAAGGCATTTGCCTAGGCTTTTAAATAAATAAATAATAACCTCTGTACAGTACATACTTCTATCTCACGAACGGGGTGAGATATACATGCACATTGTCTATGTGTGCGTCAGTGTAGGAGCTATGAGTTCACATTGTCTATGTGTTCGTATGTGTCACATGTAAAACTATGGTTAGCCCCGCTTCGTGAGATGAAATAACTGTAACTGAAATGCGTCTGTCCCTGTAAATGTCAAAGCGGCAGGGACCAACCAAATTCTTGTAGTTGTGGCATTCAATAATAACATAGGTATCTAGTTAAAAGACGTTTTGTATGGAAAGCGAACCACCTTAATTAACCAGTTGCTGTAGGTGGTGGTAGCGATGTCATAATTAGGTTATCGCTGTAATCTCTCAATATATCCCAAGCAGAGCCTAGTTGAACATATGACATTCGGCCCTTGCTAGCAAATATGTAAGTGCGAGAGGGACAAATGCTATATGTCCGACATAAAGTTAAGCAGAAATCCTTATAAAATGACTGTATAGAAGTCACTGCTGCGGATCGACCAACAAATTTGCCAGTTACCACTCAAAAATAACGAACTGAAGTGATTTCGGAATAAATTCCAGAAATAAGCTTCCTTTGTTATTGCTCCAAATTATACGTCTGGAAGTGGGTGAATATTGAATTGATCTAGTTCCAAGCATAATTACAAACCCCCATAGTGTCATGTCGGCGATTCAAGAATAAAACTTATTCTGACATTAGCACATAGTACATTGACATTACACCTGCTACGAGTATACATGTTGGCCGAACTCAGGCCAACGCGAGCGTAGGCAAATTAATACGAGGCCATTGCTACTGCCTACACGATCGGCAAGTTTATCGGAAAACCAATGCTGGCCAACAGATGGCGCGCTGACAAACATGTGGACACTATTGGCCGAGTGCGCGCGAGCGCCTATTTGTGCAAACAATCCGACAGCGTTCGGAAGTGCGGCAAGTGGTCGCTCGCGACCGCAAGTTGTGACAAGCTACGCCAAATGAGTTCTATACACGTCGGCGCTTGACTTGACTCGGCTAACTAGGCGCGGCGAGCGACACCGAGCGATGGCAACACAATGCAAATATACTGTCTATACGTTGGTATTGGCGTTCACTCGGCGACGCTCGGCCAACATGTACGAGTTTGTGAATCTTATTCCAGCCTGGTTAAACAGGCCTTATCCTTAAAACTTAACAAGCGTCTGTAATCTTTTTTTTGTTATTTCCCCGTGCATGAGACCTGGCTAGATCGATTGCTCGTCCCCGGAAACCCCCACATGGGTACCAAATTTCATCAAAATCGTTAGAGCCGTTTCCGAGATCCCCGAACGAAATATACAAGAATTGCTCGTTTAAAGATATAAGATAAGATAAATGCCATAGAGCTGGATCAGAACTTCTTTCAATTGAGTTGACGACCGCTTTAGCTTAGTTGGTAGTGACTCTGCCTACGAAGTTAGAGGTCCCGGGTTCGAATCCCGACTAGGGAATTTATCTGTGTGATGAGCACGAGTATTTGTTCTTGGGTCTTGGATGTTTTCTATGTATTTAAGTATCTATTTATCTATGTATGTATATTGTCACTTAGTACCCATAGTACAAGCTTTGCTTAGTTTGGGACTAGGTTGATTTGTGTAAAATTGTCCACAAACATTTATTTATTAATTGTAGTTATACCAACTTAACTCTGGGTGCGAAGATAGAACTGGTAGTTTTTTGGGACGACAGACAGTAGCGACTTCTGCAAAGAGGAAACATTTTCATAGGAAAAACAACAGGCAGGCTTGAGCCCGCCATTTTGCAGGCAATTTGGCGGCCATTTTGAAATGATGTTGGATTAATTCTATTGTATATATGTTCTCAAAATTGGGTTGTACCTAATGTATCGTTTCTATGACTGTTTCCTGATTATATTATGCCAAATCAATGAGGCATATGCTAGTAGCTTTAAGCTAAACGCACGGACAGCGGCATCGACAGACTGTACCCAAATTGGTAGCGGAACGAAGGACCTTGCATCGAAAACCGAGCGGTTTCCGGTACCGCTGGCTTCCGTGGTCACAGAATAATTAATAGTACAAGTACAGAAGCTTCACTTTCTAAGAAAAACGGCGTTCAGGCATAAAAATCATGCCTACTCTGTGCATCTCTGTCAATCGTATAACTTGTATTCATTCACACGCGGCACGTGTAGCGGCTATCGACTCGTCGCTGTCGCGTTCTAGTCTGCGGCGGCAGCGGTAACGTGCATATAGACGCGTTCGCGCGGCGGCGGGCGGCCCTCGACTGACGGCCGGCCCCGGGCCGAGCGAGCGGTAGGCATTTAAAGCGACGCGCGCCTCCCACTGCAAGCCCCTCGCCGTGGTTAGTTATAGACTTTCACTGCCAGACTTAAATATTCAATGTAAGGTCAACTCGGCGAAGACCGTCTGTCGGCGAAGATCGTATAGCAACAATTACAGCAAATTCTGCAAAATTACGAGGATGGCAACACAATTTACTAAATGATAAAACACTTCTAGTTCTTACAAATTTCCACAGATGGCGCTGCGTCTTGCATAAAGAGAAAACCCGGCCGATGAATAGCGATATATGCCGGACTTATCCGACAAACATTTCTTTTGACGAAATTAGCCATTATGAACCTTATTCTTGCGAGCTGAGGCCACACAATCAGTTGTTATTGTAATCCTCACACGTACAAAATATCTGTAATTACGTAAGCTGCCTATGTGTATCTATAGGTAAATTCGCCATTAGACGATCTTAACCGACATTGGCGTTAAGTTCGTCCATTGCGCCGTGTTTTAAAAACGAGTGCTTATTTAATTAACCAATGCCTTTTATACGAGTTTCGCAAGTTTAGACAGCAACCAACTAAATATTTTATCAACCAGTTTCAGAAAACTGGACTTTCAGGCAATAGGATAGGCAAATTTTGTCAAATAGTCATTTTTTAAATGAAGTATGCCGGTCTTCGCCTAGTTGACCTTACCCCAGAAACTCGGGCCAGAGCTATCGGGTTATCTGGCATCTGATAAAAGTTACGCTGCGCTCGCGTTCCTAACCGCGTTCCTACAAGTGAAAGTGTTAAGGCGCAGGGGTGGGCAAGGCATTCTCCATACAAACTCTGTGCACGTTTTATTCGTAGGTTTTGGCACTAACGAATGTAATATTTTTTTTGGATGTAAATATTAGATATGCGAAGAAAGTAATGTAAAAAATTTCAAATATTTCAAAAAAAATTAAAAGTAATACCAATGAAAAAAAATCACATCACGAAATAGCTAACAGAAAAGTAAGCATACTGACCAAAAATCATAACTTTAATGCAAACACAAACGAAGAAAATCCTGCACAAAGTTTGTACGGAGAGAGCTTGCCCTACCGCTCCTCTTAATGTTCAGTCCGTAAGCTCTTAATCCTTTGAACGCCAAAGTGGTCATGTGTCGTTGTGCCCACCGCGCCAAGCAATGTTGATTTGACGTAACGTTTAAATCAATAAAAACAATTCATAAATATTCATAATAGATTTTATTCATGATCAAAGTACACCTTCACTCCGACCTTTTTAGTGGTTGTTGGCGTGGTGGGCGCGACGACACATGACCACTTTATAGGGCTCGCATTATAAATGTTCCCTGAAAGTAAAATATAAGGTCACTCTCTGTGTTTAACCCTTTTCCAGGCCGCACAAATCTACGTCGTTTTGCGAAAAACAAAATTTATATTCAAAATATTTATGTATTGGAAATTAATTGATGCGCAAGTAACTTTTCGCCAAAATTCAATACGATTTACACCTTAACTTTGGGTATTAAGGTTGAATTTTTTACTACATGCATGTGGGGCACTTTAGGTACTATGCCTGGATAAGGGTTGATTTAAAACTTTCCAAGTCATACACAGATATCCATTTTTTTTTATATTACCTTCCTAGCACGATAGATTTTATGGCCTAACACTGAGGCAACGATTTTTATTGTTACGCACTTATATTGTGACTTTTAAGACATTTTTTTTCAACACGACTATTTATTCTATTCTGTCTGTGTATGGCCATTTTACAGTAATATTATAATCAAATCATGAAAACCCGATTGGGCTGTAGAAATGTTAAGCGGTTAACTACATATATCGATGTCCAAACTATGTATTTAATATTGTATTCCGATGCACTGTTTGATATTGTGTCCACAGAAAAACCGGTTTTTAATTATACCGCTTTTGCACGCCAACTTGTTTGAGAGAATTTGAGACTTGCGTGCACTAGGATTAAGTTCAATTTCCAATTTTCCGAGTGGTTTGAAGGACTATATTGTCTGCAGCGGTGGCCATGCTCTTGCTAGAATTGCGTGATGCGAAAAGATATGTCATATTCATATGTTTCAGACGCCTGCACTTAAAGAAACAAGGGAAAGTAAACCTTATCTGCTAGGGTGTAGGCTTATTGCACAATGTACCTACATTCTGACCAATATATGGTGGTGATAATTTGTTTTAGGTGACGAAAAGTTCTCATACTATTCTATACGAAATTTTCGTCATCTAATTTGGAACGAAGTATAGTTCCTTTCATCATTCTGTGCATAAAAATAATGAAAAAAAAGGTGTCACTACTTTCGTCTGCAGAAAGGAACAAAAAGCCTGACCATTTGTGTATACGTACAGAATGCATTTTGTCCCATTCTAGCACGTACGTAAGTGCGAGAGGGTCGAATGCTATATGTCCGACATACGCGATTATTCCATTTTGACAGTCCTGGTTACCGAACTAGTAGTGGTATTTATATTTTTTTACCGCAGTCGCCTTGGTCGATTTTTTAATTACTTACCTTTGTAAATTCTTTTCGCATCTAACCCGCTTATTCAAGAACAAAGCAGCGCACAATGGTACTATGTGTTAGAAAAGTAGGTAAGCATTTGTTAGTAGTATTTACATCATTCAAAAAGCGATATTTCTATACTATCGTGCCTGATGTTTTCGCAAAAGCCGGCGGCATCGCGAATTTCGTCCCGGCTGTTAATCGTTCTCCTTTTAGAGAACTATAGTGTCACACCTGGCCATAAAGTGGCAATTACCGCACGCTACGCGCGCGGGAAAACCTACTTCCCGGCCAGGGGTGACAAAATTTTGTAGTTACCACGGGCGGTAATAAAGAAAGCCGCAGATCGCGAGCCTCAAATACCTGCGATCTGAGACATTCTTTGGTTTACCGCCCTTGATAAGTAACTAATGTTTAACTGTGGTCATAACAGATGTGCAAGTTGCGGAAAGTTTCCAAAAAGTTGGGAAAGTTTTCGGAAATTTCTTGAGAATTTCGTAGAAATATAAGAAATTTCCATTTTACCTTTCGGAAAGTTTCAAACCCCATAGAAAAATGTGAGAAATTTCAGAAACTTACCCATGTGGAAAAAATCGCAATTTTGGAAAGTTTCCGCCGGCACATCAGTAGTCATTTAAAGAGTTTTAAAGCTACAGTGGTCACTTTGGCCAATACTCCTGGCACGTGGTATAGCGTATTCTACTATACATATAGTGACGAATGTAAAACCGGTTCGAAGTCCACAGAAATAGTTTTTATTTTATTATATCCATTTTATAATTAACTTGATTATTATAAGCGATTTATTAAAATATTGTCATTTCTGAATTTGTACAGTACATATTATCAATTTGGTATTTATACCGAGGAAAATTCGGTATCTGAATATTAATGTAGTAAAATTCAGATACCGGTTGCCAGTTTTCATTTTCCATTGGCTTGTCTTGACTGCCTACGATTCTTGATAGCCGTGAAAATAGTTAATGTAATTATATGGTGTTTTATTATTTAATGTATTTAGGGTTGGATGGTGAAATATTTGTAAATATAAAAGACATATTCATGCGTTGTTTCTATTACCCATTTATTTATACAATGGTTACACTCATTCCGAAAGTATAATAACCGTCTAATAATTTAGATTTATTTTTATTAAACGGGTCGCCCAAGGTATACAAAAACGGGTACAAGTGTTTTTTACTCCAAACCAACCTATCCACAACCATAGGTAAACCTAGTCGTCATGATAATTAATTTGTATTATAATAACATTTATGTCACACCTGGGCATAAAGCGGCAATTACCGCACGCTCCGCGCGCGGTAAATCTCACTTCCTGGCCAGGGGGTGACATACAATTTTGTACTTAACACGGGCGGTAATAAAGAAAGCCTCAGATCGCATATTTATCGCCCTTGCCTTCGGCTCGGGCGTCAAATACCTGCGATCAGAGACATTCTTTGTTTTACCGCCCTTGTTAAGTAATGTACTATTATGCCATTAATTAGTATTACTAAGAATTTCTATGACTCGAATAGCAAGAAACATGAATAAAATTACTTACAATACCTACGTCTCAATTCAACCATCATCATCATTGTAATAAGCATATTTTTGTGAGAAAATGGCTGACTGTCGTGTTTCTTCTCGGCAGTGGCCTCTGTGAAACGCTAGTAGGGTTTGACTTGTAAAAGTGCCATTGCGGCCTACTTACAGAATAAACCTCATTTTATTCATTTTAACCCTTAAATTGGCAGCTTTTTCTAATAATGCACACATTATTAAGTCATCTTTTTGAATATTGTTTTTCAAGAACGAGATTTTTTGCTCTACTATAGAGCGCGCAACCCAGGCTTTTTAAATTTGACAATTTAAGGGTTGTAAAATTACTTAATATTAAATATAATTTCTTAATTTAAAAGTTCAGAATTCCACAATATACATAGATCACAGATTTTCAGACATACTACATCAGTCACTTTTTATTCCACAGAAATATGATGTCCACGGAAAATATTCATCACAAGTCATATAAAGCTAATACAAATTATTTTATTTGTCAAACATAGGTTTACATAGGTGTCATCTTCTCTGCAGTTCGGTATCACTATGTCTAGCCACAAGGCATACAAATAGCTGCAATTAGCTCAGCATGCAGCCTGCATTCTTAAACACTAAATATATCATACTTTAAATATTATATTAGGTACTATTAATTATTTTATGTCGTAATCATTTAAAAACTCTTGAATTGAATAATATGACTTCTTAACTAAAATAAAAATATAATTAAATTGTATTTAGGTGATGGATATTTTGTATTCATAAATTGATGATTTATTAAATTAACAGCAAGTAGTTTGTAGCAAGATTTTGTAAGGCAAGCCGGTGGGAATCGGGTTGTATGGGCGCTCCGCCACTGTTGCAATTGTTAAACGTGTGTAAAGCAAACCTCGAATGACGATGACAATGAAAACATGAGTGATTGCGCATAGCGGATAGCGGATCCGACTATTAAACTTTGAATAGTTATAAATCCTAAACGGTTGTTTTCACTAACTAATGACTAAAGAAACCTTATAATGATTTTAAAATACCTATTCAATGATACCCCACATGATATAGTTCGTCAGCTTTATTTTTTATTTGTTTACAAAATGATGTCTGGTGGCCGCCATCTTTGTTTTTTTTTTGACGTCACATTTTTAAGAACACTCGGGCTGGTAAGACAAATCTAACGATATCTCAAACATAAAAATCCGTTCAGGGAATTGGAAGATGTCAGGTAATAAAGAATATTACATACATACATACAAGATACGCGCGAAACACATAACCCTGCCTTGCAGTCGGGTAAAAATATACAACGCTTTCTTAAACATATATAGGTCATGAAGATTCAGGCAAGCTCGTTCAATTATTTTTATACTATAACCTTAGATACACACAAGTACACGAAACACGATTAAACGTACATACTCACACGAAAAGTAGTCGTGACAGTCGTATTTATTTCTAGGTTTTCCCTATATTTCTAGGTTTTTTTCCTTTATTTCTAGGAATTGTACTAATTTCTAATCTAATCACATCACATATAACATTATTGTAACGAAACATGATTAATATTACATGCAACAACTACTTTTAAATTACTTAATGCCAGATTCTAAATCGGGCCTTATACTTACCGCAAATCATTTCTTAATTAAAAAACCGGCCAAGTGCGAGTCGGACTCGCGCACGAAGGGTTCCGTACCATTATTTATAAATAATAATGTTAATTAATATCAAGTAGAATTTTGGTCAAGTGCTAGTCGGATTTTAGTTTTCCCATACATTTTGATACCCAGCGCCTAAAGAAGGCAACGAGCAAAGTACTTTTAAAAAACTTTGCTCGTTGCCTTCATCAGACGCTGGGTCTCAAAATGTTTTTGTATAGGATCACGGAAAATCACGTTTGTTGTATGGGAGACCGCTTAAATATTTATTTTATTTTGTTTTTAGTATTTGTTGTTATAGCGGCAACAGAAATACATCATCTCTGTGAAAATTTCAATTGTCATGAAAAAATTTATGTCACGTGATACTCACGTGACAAACTAATTTCTCAAATTATTCGAGTTTATACAAGTTTATTTTAGGAAAGGGGGCATTTCGCGTAAATGGAAAGCCAATTTATGAAAGGTTGTTATATAAGTTTCTTAAAATATCACGCCGTTAGCCTGCGAATGTCAAAATACGGCACTTAAGGCGCTTGTATATCAAGCGCTCCCCATACAAACTTTGTGCATGACACTTTTATGATTTTAGGTCAGTATGTTTATTTGTCTGTTAGCTAGAACCTCAAGAATTGTCACACGGCTGTGACATACGGACAGACAGACAGACATACCGAAACTATAAGGGTTCCGTTTTCGCCATTCTGGCTACGGAACCTTAAAAAAATATTGTAATGTAAAATGTTGTCTTTCTCATGTTTTACAAATAAATTATCTCTTATCTTATCTTAATGCCCCTCCCGGAAGAGTATGCAGAAATATATTTTTTTACTAACATTATCATGTCACAGATGTCATGAATTTTCAAATACATTTCGAACCATTAACATTTTTTTAAAGCATGAAACTGTCCACAGGAAAACGTGGTAGCCTACAATACCGTGTAATCGTTGTATAAACTAGATAAGAATGAGGCATTGCTTCTATCACTTAGTTTAAAATGTTTCGCACCTCTATATCACAATAGTCTCGGATGGAATCCGGTAGTCTTTTTTTCTAGATCAGTATTCCAGTTTCATTTTAAAGCTTTGCACAATTCACTATAACTGGTATAACACTTTTTCTAGTCACAGTGTCTCTGTGGTAATCACTGATAAAACAGATTCGAAGTCCACAGAAAGGTATCTCCAGGAAATCCTGGTATAACAACTACATCCCCATAACGTTATCTTCATCTAAATTCGATAAGGTCATACTGGCACCATTCACTGTCACAATATTCTTGCATACCTCCACAGAAGTGTCCACAGGAAAATGTTATCACATAAATTCCGCATGATGTTCATCTAAGAAGCCATTAAAGGCTAAATTTTTTTAGGTCTCGGAATTGGTCAATTTTTTTTGTTGGATTACCGAGGTCGTAACCAGTCTACCGGCAAAAACTGGACGGTAAATACCGGGTTCGGTACTTGAGGCATTCTTTCACCTTCCCATACAAAAAGCGATGTCGTATGGCACCCTTAGCCTCTATAAGGATGATAGTTGTGTCGCTCGGTCACTGGCGGCCGCATCGCAAAACGCTCCGGCCCCCTGGCTATCTCTATAGGAGATGTACGATCGGCGACACAGGTACAGTAGTTCGGTGCCTCGTATAGGGGACGGATGGGTGGTGTGAACTCATAAAGACCGTACGGCCCAGGTGGAGTGTATACGCTCTCCGCTTTGACGTAGCGTCTGTAGTGTCCGTCACTCGTTCTGATGTAAACTTCATCGCTGTAAAAAGTACACGAGTTATTCCCTGTTTAATAAAGGTCCGTTAATAAGGTCTTATTTGCATTGAAATAAGCATATTTCGCATCAGAAATGAGGCCATCCGTAGCAGAACCAAAGTAACCGATGTAGCCTTTCGAATCGCTAAACTTAAGTGGCAGTGGGCGGGGCACATTGCACGTAGAACCGATGGCCGTTGGGGCCGAAAGGTTCTCGAGTGGCGACCACGGACCGGAAGGCGCAGCGTGGGTAGACCCCCCACAAGGTGGACTGATGACCTGGTAAAGGTCGCGGGAGTCCGCTGGATGCGGGTGGCGCAAGACCGGTCATTGTGGCACTCTTTGGGGGAGGCCTATGTCCAGCAGTGGACGTCTTTCGGCCGATATGATGATGATGATGAAGCATATTTCTTTGAAGAAATTGACTCTCGAGTTTATTTCGGAGTTTCTTTGTTAGACCTTAGGGTTCAACCAGAACCCTAATCTGTAATCGCAAGCTTTAAGTCTTTCCGACACCAACGACGGATATATCCGTCACGGCGTGCAATAGCGACATCAACCCTACATGCATTTCTACATCAACTTCGCATTTGACATTCCCATGATAGAAATATACGAAATACATTTACGTACAATACAACAGATAAGATAACATTTTCTTGCATGCTATAAAACAGTCGGCCCGTGAGCCTCCTAATTGACAACCGAGCCGAGACAGCAGTAATAATAGTACATTATTGCCGTGGCCGGGAAGGGAGCAATTGCAGGCTGAGTATTTGTTTACGAGGACTCGCAAGCTCGTCCGTTTAATTATAATACGAAGCCTGCAATTGCCATTCCGGCCGAGGCTAATATAGTGCTTTTCTCAAAAATGGAGAAAATACGACAAAAATTTAATTAAGATTTGATAAACATAACTGTTGTTTGGATATCAAAGTAGCGCCATCTATTGAGACTCGTGCCTGTGTAGGTTAAGGTTTTTACCCAGGCGCGTTCTATATTTGAACATGTTTTTTGTATGACTTTGTCATGTCAATATATTGTCAAATATATTCTCTCTTCGGTTTGCATTCAAGTTGGACGTTTTATTATAGGTTATGGGCAATATTTAACAAGAAAATTGTGTGCTAGTCAAGAATTAGATTACTAGGTTCTGTGAAAATCTTTTCGAAAGTATTCACGAGTAATCTGTGACAGAAATCCGAAGATGTCGGCTAATTACGTGGCCAATGTCCCCAAGCTGTTTGGCCGAGAGAATTATTGTGAATGGGTTTTCGCGGCAGAGAATTTTCTGATCCTAGAGGGCACCCAAAAATTCATTAAGAAAGAGCCCGAGACTACAGGTACAGAAGCTGCAGATGACGAAAAAACCCGTGCGAAGTTAATTTTGACAATTGACCCTTCCCTGTATGTCCATGTAAAAGGCGTCAAAACCACATTTGAACTGTGGGGGAAACTAAAAAGCTTATTTGACGACTCCGGTTTCGCCAGAAGAATTACGTTGTTACGAAATTTAATTTCAATACGTTTGGAAAATTGCAAATCGATGACAGAATACGTAACCAAGATGGTAGAAAATGGTCAAAAATTAAGCGGCACAGGTTTCAATATTAGTGATGAATGGATTGGCTCGCTTTTATTAGCAGGTTTGCCTGAGAAATATTCACCTATGATCATGGCAATAGAGCATTCCGGCATTTCCATCACAACGGACGCCATTAAGTCGAAGCTTTTAGACATGGAAGAGAAAAATTTGAATTTGACCGGGAATGGGAATGACATTGAAAGCGCGTTCGCTAGTACGTCAGGCTACCAACATCAAAAGAAAAATAAATCTAGGAATGTCTGTGGCAAGCAAGATGTCAATGTCAATGACACTTCAAAAGTCAAAATTAAATGTTTTCGTTGTAAACAACCCGGACATTATCGCAATCAGTGCCCAAATAGTGAAATTAACCTGAGTTTTTCGAAGAATAACACTCGAAAACAGTCTCATGCGTTCAGTGCGGTATTTTTGAGCGGCGAGTTCAAGAAGAACGACTATTACATCGATAGTGGATGCAGTATTCACCTTACCGCGAACGAGAATTGGGTTATAAATGCATGTTACGAGCCAGTAATACGCGAGATTGTCGTGGCTAATAAGGAATCTGTTCCTGTATTGTGCAGTGGTAGCGTGCAGATTGCGACGGTAACGTCGGACAGTGAATTTGACATAACAGTCGAGGATGTATTATGTGTACCGACTTTAACAACAAACCTGTTATCAGTCAGCCAACTGATAAAGAAGGGAAACAAAGTAGACTTCACTGATGAAGATTGTAAAATTTACAATAGAAGTGGACAGCTCGTTGCTACGGCTACTTTGACAAACGGCGTTTACAAACTGAACATGCCAGATACGACTGCTGCCATGGCTGTGTCTGCCGATACTTGGCATCGCCGTCTAGGTCATGTGAATGGCTCCTACATGGCTAAAATGAAGCATGCAGTAGAAGGTTTCACTGTTGGCGATAGGATTGACACAAGTAACTGCAAGGTATGTTGCGAGGGCAAACAGTGCAGATTACCATTTCAGCATAATGGCAATAGAAGTGAGTCTGTTCTGAATGTGATCCACCTGGATTTAGCTGGACCAATGGAAGTAGTTTCTCTTGGAGGATCCAGATATTATATGCTACTTGTGGACGATTATAGTCGTATGGCATACATATATTTCTTGAAACAGAAGAGTCAAGCCCTAGAATGTTTCAAAGATTTCAAAGCGAAAGTGGAGAATGAACTCGATAAGAAGATCAAGATCATCCGCAGTGATAATGGACTTGAGTTTTGCAATAAAAGCTTTGATGATTATCTGAAAGTAAACGGGATAGTTCACCAGAAGACAAATCCTTACACTCCCGAGCAAAACGGTTTATGTGAACGGTTGAACCGAACGGTAGTGGAAAAAGCAAGATGCTTGCTGTATGATGCTAGTCTTGGCACTGAGTTCTGGGCTGAAGCCTGTTACTGTGCAGTTTATTTAAGAAACCGGACTGTAGCATCAGGATTGGATAGTAAAACCCCATTTGAGATGTGGACGGGTACCAAGCCGGATCTGAGTCACTTGAGGATCTTCGGCAGCACCGTGATGGTCCATGTTCCCAAACAAAAGAGACTGAAGTGGGAAAAGAAATCTCAAGAATGTATTCTGCTGGGGTATCCAGAAAATGTAAAAGGATATAGAGTCTACAATCCTATAACAAAAACTATTTTTACAAGTAGAGATGTCACTATCATCGAGAAGGAGAATAAGAAATCTATTTGCCAGTTGGAGGTAGAAGAAAAGAAGAAGACTGAACCTCAGGATGAGATAAAGAAAGTCGAGGTAGGGTGTCAAAGTTCAGTGGGGGATGAGAATACCAGAACTTTGATGGACTCGTCGGATGAGTCATGTACCCCGAGCGAGTATGAAGATGCAGACACCACAACTGAGAGTGTTTCTACTCCTGTGAGGACCGGACGCGTCTTGAGAGCACCAGAGCTTAGAAAAGTACCTGACAGATTAGGTTACTCAAGCCTGTGTACAGATGTTAACAAGATGGATGACGCCAGTGGTCTTTCACTATCAGAAGCTTTGCAAGGACCTGAGAAAGAGCAATGGAAACAAGCTATGGCTGAAGAACTGAAAAGCTTTGAAGACAATGAAGCATGGGAGCTTGTCAATGTTCCAAAGGGCTCTAGTGTGGTAAAGTGCAAATGGGTACTTAAGAAAAAGTACGATAGCGAAAACAACGTGCGTTTCCGAGCCAGGTTAGTAGCTAAAGGCTATACACAGAAGTATGGAGTGGACTATGAAGAAACATTTGCGCCGGTGGTAAGGCATACAACTCTCAGACTTTTATTTGCTTTATCTGTGCAATTAGGTTTAGACATATCACATCTGGACGTGACAACTGCTTTCCTGAACGGCTATCTTGATGAGGACATTTACATGGAGAAGCCCGAAGGCTTTGCTTCACCTGAAGGTAAGGGCCAGGTGCTTAAGTTAAAGCGTGCCATATATGGTCTTAAACAATCCTCAAGGGCCTGGTACAGGAGGGTAGATGACTGCTTAACCGAGTTTGGTTATACTAGGTCTAAACTTGAACCTTGTTTGTATGTTAAAAAGGACAATGGTTTGACTGTAGTTGCTCTATATGTCGATGATTTCTTTGTGTTTTCTAACAATGAAAAAGAAACTAAATGTTTGAAACAGGAACTGTCTTCGAAATTTAAACTGAAGGATCTAGGTCAAGTCAAACAATGCTTAGGTATGAATGTATGCATTGATAAAGAAAATGGTGTAGTGACTTTAGATCAGGCGGACTATGTCGATAAGCTGTTGCATAAGTTCAATATGCAGGACTGTAAGACTGCTCAGACTCCTATGGAGGAGAGGCTCAACCTTGACAAAGGAGAAGGTTGTGATGCTGAGTTACCATATCAGCAGCTTATCGGTAGCCTCATGTATCTGGCTGTTTTAACCCGACCAGATATTGCATTTAGTGTAGGGTATCTTAGTCAGTTTAATAACTGTCATGGTAGAGAACACTGGGCTCATGCCAAGCGAGTGTTGAGGTACCTTAAGAGGACAAAACATTACTGTCTCAGGTACAGTCGCGAACAAAATTCCAAACTGACTGGTTTTGTTGATGCTGACTGGGGCAGCAACGTTCTGGATAGGAGATCCTATACTGGATTCTGTTTTTATCTGTCAGGATGTGTGATTTCATGGTGCAGCAAGAAGCAAACTAGTATATCTCTTTCGAGTACTGAGTCGGAGTACATTGGTATTTCAGAATGTGTAAAAGAAGCCATGTATTTGAGAACATTGCAGCATGAAATTACTAATGACACATATTGTATTACAATATTTAATGATAACCAGGGTGCTTTGAAGTTGGTATCGAATCCTGTGTTCCATAACAAATCAAAGCATGTGGATATTCGCTATCACTTTTGCAGGGAAATTGCAGCTAAGGGTTTGGTGGAAACCAAGTACTTACCAACAGCTGAGATGCCAGCGGATCTTTTAACTAAGAGTCTTGGTTTTGTCAAACACCATAAGTTTACTAATATGTTAGGTATTGTACCTAAATAAGTAGATTGTTTAGTTGTCTTGTTTGTTAAGTAGTGATGGCTTAAGATGCTTTGATATAGTGGGGGTGTTGTTTGGATATCAAAGTAGCGCCATCTATTGAGACTCGTGCCTGTGTAGGTTAAGGTTTTTACCCAGGCGCGTTCTATATTTGAACATGTTTTTTGTATGACTTTGTCATGTCAATATATTGTCAAATATATTCTCTCTTCGGTTTGCATTCAAGTTGGACGTTTTATTATAATAACCTTAAAACGTCAAAAACATCATGTTTTCCCGCCGTTTATTTTTTTTAATAGAATCGCAAGTGTATTTTTCCACCGAAAAACGCAAATTATTCGAGACACAAAAAACATTAATTATTAAATTAATTCAACAGAAAAATATTAATTATTAAATTCAGCTCGAATTGGCTGAATACGACCTGTGCCTCCTTTTATATGACAGTTTCTACATTTTAAAAAGTTTATGACTCGACAAATAAAGGAATTTATATGTGACATTGCAGGCCATATATGTGGCCTGCAATGTTTTTTACTTTTTAATTTGGATCTGACCTTAAACTATACACTTTACCTTCTAATATGTAGCGACTAAAGTCCAGTTTGCGGGCCATTTTTGAGAAAAAAACTAAGACTAAGCCCGTCGGAGGCCCGGGCGGAAGCTGAACGGGGCCCCTAGAATACAAACCCCCCCATTTAGTCCGCCACTGTCGAAATGCATGACGTGGTGCAGCATATTTGACGTGTCATGTCATTAAAGGGTCACTTACATATGTTGCTGCAGCCCGCGTCGTTAAATGTTAACCTTAAGATCGGTCAGAGCAATAAGCTTTTCAAAATGTTCCAAATTTGTACGTTTGTCGACGTCACTTCGGGTATAGTCGTATTCCGAGTTTTGCCGATGGAAAACATTATTCACTACTTTCATATTACCCTTACCGATCGAAACAACGTATCAAAAACATCAATGAACTCACCACTGACCTTTACGTTGAAAGGCCATTTTACAAAATAAAGCAAACATTAATTAAACACGTAGTATATAGAAACAAGCCAATTCTCGCCTGAGAGCCTCTTCTGCTTCCTCCTGCCAGTGGGAGGGGCCGTCCTCTTCTACCCTCCGGGGGAGGCCAGCGGAGGTCCAGGGCGCCGGTTCCGACGCCACCAGAGATTGCTGAGGAAAGAGATCAAGATGCCAATGGCGTCTCTCTGGTTAGGCCTTTGCTGAGGAAAGTGATCATTTTTGATCAAGATTCCAATATCGTCTCTCTGGTCAGGTCTTCGCTGAAGAAAGAGCTTACCTAGATTAAGATGCCAATGGCGTCTCTCTGGTTAGGCATTTGCTGAGGTAAGTGATCATTTTTGATCAAGATTCCAATATCTTCTCTATGGTCAGGCCTTCGCTGAAGAAAGAACTTACCTAGATCAAGATGCCAATGGCGTCTCTCTGGTCAGACCTTTGCTGAAGAAAGAGCTTACCTAGATCAAGATGGCAATGGCGTCTCTCTGGTCAGACCTTTGCTGAAGAAAGAGCTTACCTAGATCAAGATGCAAATGGCGTCTCTCTGGTCAGGCCTTCGCTTAAGAGCTTACCTAGATCAAGATGCCAATGGCGTCTCTCTGGTCAGGCCTTCGCTTAAGAGCTTACCTAGATCAAGATGCCAATGGCGTCTCTGGTTAGGCCTTCGCTGAAGAAAGAGCTTACCTAGATCAAGATGCCAATGGCGTCTCTCTGGTTAGGCCTTCGCTGAAGAAAGAGCTTACCTAGATCAAGATGCCAATGGCGTCTCTGGTTAGGCCTTCGCTGAAGAAAGAGCTTACCTAGATCAAGATGCCACAATGGCGTCTCTGTGGTTCTCTTCTTCTTACAATTAGTCGGTCACTCTTCACACGGAGCGATGTTCGGTGGGTTGTTGTAGTTTCCGAGAACAGCTCTGTTAGCGATAAGCTTCCATTTCTGCCGGTTAGAGGCATCGCGAGTACATTGGACCATGGTGGTTAGGCATATGCTGAGTAAGGACACCTGGGTGGTGCGAAAAGTGCAACAAACTGGCAACCGTACTGTCTTCTCGAAGTAAAATGTAGCATGTGTTACGCAGTTACCTGGTAATCCAACTGTGATGCCGTCTCCACGTCCACCGCCTCCTGGTTCTTCGCCATGTGGTTTTCTATCACCCACTGCATCGAAGAGCACGACTGCCCCGCTGCGCTCGGTGAGATGCTCTGAAATACATGTAATACCTGTACAGGGTGACCGCTTAACTGAGGCGGCACTTAAGGCGCAGGGTAGGGCAAGGCCTTCCCCATACAAACTTTGTGCACGTTTTATTCGTCGGTTTTGGCACTAACAAATATAATTTTTTTTTTGGGTGTAAATATTAGATATGCGAAGATCGTGATGTAAAAATTTTCAAATATTTCAAATAAAATCATAATAAAAAAAAATAAAAAAAATAAAAATTACATCACGAAATAGCAATCAAAAAAATAAGCATACTGACCAAAAATCATAACTCCTGTGGGTTCACGGCGAAAAAAACACAACAAAACAATGTTTTTGTTTACTTGACTTGTTTTCGAGTCACCGGTCGACATCGAGGTTAATGCAAACACAAACGAAGTAAATCCTGCACAAAGTTTGTATGGAGAGAGCTTGCCCTACCCCTGCTCTTAAGGGAAGCGGGAGGCAGAGGTATATAGCTCCCTCGATTGTACTCCATCATCAGCTTTTTAGTGCCAGTTGCACCAACAGATATAACAGAGAAATGGCAGCCTCATTTAAGGGCCTTTGCCAATGACACACGAAGGGATAAATTAGTTAGTTAGATATAAAAGAGAAATGGCAGCCTCAAGGACTTTTGCCAATGACACACGAAGGGATAAATTAAGTAAAATTGAATAAAACCACTTAACAAGAAGAAAAAGATGTGACTTTCGCCAAGATGGCGGCGAAAGCCTGCACCAACAGACCGGTCATCGTCAAATATGGCGCCGGCAGCTGTCATCCCATAGAAACTTGTCAAACTTTTCATACAATGAGATTTGACGAAAACCGTTTACGATTACAGACGGTTTGGTGCAACCCAGCCTAAGCCGGCGGTTTTAAAGCGCGGCGTTTTTTTATCGAGCACTGTTCGATTTTCGACGCTGGGCGTTGGTCGTTAAATCGAATTAAGCTTACGGAACCGCCAACGTCGGGTTTTAACGCGCGTTGAAAAAGCGCTCGTGCGAACTGGGGCTTGGTCTTTTCTATTACAAACTATACAAGCAGTGAAAAGTTGGGAGACAAACGTTATTCAACAAAACACAACAAACCCACTCCATTTCTCACAATCCAAACGAATGTTCACGGTATTTTAGCTAAATTAAGCAGGTGCTGGTTGTTTTTTTTATCCCTGTTTTTGTAAACATCATTATCCCTGGATGTGCCCTAAGGACTCTGGGCACGGAGGTGACACGCGAAGGAAAGCAAGCGCTGTGGGTAAGTATGTGTGCGTGCGCTGTCGGTACACGCGTCAATTGTTTGCGCAGGTGCGTAGCGCGTGGCGTGGACGAATCGCGAGCCGCGACGGTAACCCGATCGTAACCCGGCTTGTCATCTTGGCCTGTCAGGGACGAGGTAACTGACCTCGGTGCGGGGGGGTTCGTGTCCATTCTGTATGTAATACTATTATACTATTCTGTGCTCCGGGTCTGCTTTGTTACCTTCTCCCAAGATCTGTCGTAGGAAATCCGTCACAGCGGTATCATGTATTTTTATTTCGATTGGTTGAACTAATCGCGTTTGATATTCCTATGTCATGGCGTGTGAGGTGTGAGGGACTGTGACATTTTTGTTTGATAGAGCGTTGAAAAGAATAAAGGCTTGGTCACACAGCGTGTGCGACGTAAGTGACCGCTGCGAGCCGGAATGTATGATGTAGGCCCGCTGTCGCGCAGTCTGTGTGGCGTCGCTAACCTATTAGAGTACTTTTATTTCACGAACGCCGGTGAGCCATGATTGTGTGTTGAGCTATACATGCACATTGTCTATGTGTGCGTCAGCGTAGGAGCTATAAGGTCACATTGTGTATGTGTTCGTATGTGTCACAACTACGACAATGGCCAACCCGCACTCGTGAGATAAAAGTACTGTACCCTACGTTCTGGTTCTGGCGCGCAACGGTCGCGCACTCAACGCGTCGCGCTGACCCAACGCACACAATGTGACCTAGCCCGTTTGACTCACCGTCACATGCAGCGGGTACAACACTGGTCCGAGCCCCTCCCTCCAATGTGCGAAACCGAACAGCTGGGCCGTAAACGACATACCATAATACGGCATCGCTTCCCTCATGTACATGAGGGATACCCGCACTTTAGTCGTCTCGTCGAAGGGCTGTGGACAATAAATATATACGTTGACAAAACCGGCCATGTGCGAGTCAGACTTCGTACCATTAGGGTTCCGAACCAACCGCAAAGTTAAGTTGGTTTGTTTAAAACATTTGAAAATAAGTTTTGAATGATTGTATGGACACCAAGATGCCTATACTGGGAAAATCTGTAGCTCCAACCGTTTGGCTGAAAACCTGTGACAAGCGACTGACGGACAACCGCGCGAGTGACAGCAATAGGGTTCCGTTTAGACTCTTCGGATACGGAACCCAAAAAAAGACTCCCCTGCCCGTTTAGAAACAAAACTCGTTTGTGTTCCCTATTAAATCTTTCGTTTCCCCCTGCTTACAGGGATTAAAGCCCGAAACGCACTGACAGCGGTAGCGGGGCGGGGCGTCGCGGTGCGGAGGCGGTACCGGTTGTAATATTCAAACTAATATGAAAGGGTCCGCACAGAAAACCGGCCGGGAAAAAAGCGTTCTGTGGACCCTTTCATATTAGTTTGAACATTACAACCTGTACCGCCTCCGCACCGCGCCGCCACCGCTGTCTGTGCGTTTCCAGCTTAATATCGATTTTACTCGGGCGGGCGGCGTGGGTGCGCACCTGATTTATTCACCTGTACTTATGCAGGATTTTCATGGACATTACACACCAATTTGCCGGATATTTATTGACCTACATTATTCCTACATTATTACCACCTGCATATTAAAATGTAGGAACAAATTGATTTAGACACATTTTTTCGAAGAACTCCCTAACCGGTTACTCAGTGTTTGTAAGCGAAAGAATCTGTCAAACAATGAGCCTGTCTGCGACCACTGCTAGAAGTAACCAACAATCAACTAAATGAATTTAATCATATATCAATGTTCCATATCCTGCCTACCTACCTATCACCTATCCTGAATCCTTCAGCAAGCAGTCACTCACCCACTTACTCGGAGGAACCACTCTATAACCGTAAAATGGATTTTGTTCCTGGTTTGCATTCTAACCTGTACGGAAAATTAACCAGGTTACAAGCCCTGGATATACACAATGTTCCATGTTTCATATGGAGCGTATTAACACTGGCCATGTTTAAAAACCAAGAAATAAAAAAGAAACATAGTCCCAAATAAATAAATGGACAAAATGTCTTTTTTTTTTTGTTTTAATACATACATATTTATGGACAATCTTACACAAATCAACCTAGTCCCAAACTAGGCAAAGCTTGTACTATGAGTACTAAGCGACGATATACATACTTATGTAGATAAATTAGATACTTAAATACATAGAAAACATCCAAGAGCGAAGAACAAATATTCGTGCTCATCACACAAATAAATGCTCCGGCCGGGATTCGAACCCGGGACCTCCAGCTTCGTAGGCAGGGTCACTACCAACTGTACAGCCTTGGCCAAAAGTGTTGAGCACCTATTATGTTCCTTTGTAACTTATAAAAAAAACTATTATTTTTTAATTACAAAAATGCACATTGACGTAAAATATGAAAAGGGATATACTAAAGAACATCTAGAGAACTTTAGATAATATCATTTTGAAGTAGCTATTGCTAACTGAAGACTAAAAATATTGCATTTTTATCCGTGCAATTATCTTTCTCTGCATGGGGGGTAAAATGCCATAATCGCCACGCTTGGCATGCGGGTTGGCGATGTCCAGCAGTGGACGTCTTTCGGCTGATATGATGATGATGATGATGAATTATCTTTAATGTCAACGAAAGTAGCTAGTTTTTGAAAGATATTTAATTTTCTTTAATGAAAGGATATGAAATGCTTGATTGAAAGTTTAACTTTTATATGGAAAACGTGTGAGTGCTCAACACTTGGCCAAGGCTGTAAGCTAAAGCGGTCGTTGATGGTCTTACCTCATGCAAACTGAAGGCTTGGCCTGCGCAAGAGACTACTCCAACGATGCGGCAGCGGTAGAGGTGCTTCTGGTGCTTCGTTATCTTCCTCCTTACTTCTTTTAAAGACATGAAGCGGTGGAAGTCTCCCTGGGCATACAAGAACGACATCTTGAACCTCAGAAGTTTGACCAGATTCGTAATAGACAAATCAAGCGCGCGCTCTCTGGAAGGTCTGTCAATGACTACTGATATTCAGTTGAGGCAGGACCTGTACGCCTACACACACAGGTTTAACGGTTATTTATAGAAACAATAACTAGAAGACTGGAAAGCAACTAATCAATACTTTGAGCTACATAATAGCGTTATATTCGGCACTTACATCGGGGGTCTCTGTTGAAAACGGCATTTCACGATACGACGACGTTGAGTTTACAAACGGCATTATGTTGTACTCTTTGATTGCGAGTATTTGCGATTTTGCGAGAGTTTCACAAACAACAATTCCTTCGCAGTTTTGACACTTGACAGATGCTTGACAGCGAGTTTTCAGAAAATTTCTATTCGCGCCATTTTTTATTCACATAAGGGTGATATTACACTTAATCCAATAGGGATGTTGACTCAAAATTTATTAATACTCCATACGAAAGAATACATATAACTATGCCAAAAAGTGAAAATCCTATTCAAATATCTCAAAAAATAACGAAACTACAACCGTTAGATGGTTTCTAGTTAGAGAGAGAAAACGCTACAGATCAGTGACCAGTGTTGCCAGAACGTGCTTTTTAGCACGGTTTTACGTGCTTTTTTGGACATGAACGTGCTTTTTACGTGCGCTCCCCAAAAACGTGCTAAAACCGTGCTTTTTAAGTGCTATGATGGTTTATGATTGATTGTACTACTAAAAATTGGTGTGTTGGTTTGGAACTCTAAAACAGTACATATTTTTCTAACAACCATTGAGTCAAAAAAAAATTCTCCTTTACGCTTCGATTTCCTATAGTTAAAACCTAATGTCTTACCTGGGTTGCAGATCAAGACTATTCTGTCCCGCAGCTGCAAGCTCTATCGTTATTCGATCGTGTCGTGCAATATGTTTATGATGTTAATGCTCAATACTCTGAATATAACGTACTTATAAAAAAAAACCAGCCAAGTGCATGTCGGACTTCGCACATTTAGGGTTCCGAATCAACCGCAAAATTAAGTTGGTTTTAATATGAAAAAGAAGGAAATTTCTAATAAAAAATCTGATTTATATCAATTTATGTACTTAAATCATCATCATCATTATTTAAGAGTTTCACTCTTGTCGGTGCAGTTCTCTCCAGTCCGTTCTACTTAACGCCAGTTCTTTGACTTCTCTATACGACACGACGTCTATCTTTTTCTTTATTTGGTCCATGTAATTAATCCTCGGCCTTCCTCTTCCTCTTCTTCCCTCAATTTTACCCTCCATTATCTTTCGTATTAGATCGTCGTGTCGTATCAGATGACCTATCATTTTCCCTCTTCGAGTTTCTATTGTACGTAGCAAATGTACAATAGAATGTGTAATGTATGTAATGTAATTGTGTATGTATGTGTGTGTATGTATGTATGTGTGTATGTATGTATGCTACGTACTTAAATATTTGTTGGTAAAATACACGTGATAATGCACATTATTACCAAATTTCAAGTTCATAGGTCAATCAATGGGAATGGGAAGTTAAAAAATTCTTCGGAACAAAATTTTGTGGCAGACGACGTACGGACGGACGGATGAACGGACGGACGGACAGACGGACGCGTGAGTGACAGCATTAGGGTTCCGTTTGGACCCTTCGGGTACGGAAACCTAAAAACGTGCTTTTTATTCCAAAAACGTGCTTTTTTGGACACCCGAACGTACTTTTTGACGAGAGTGCTCTGGCAACACTGTCAGTGACGTCACTGACCTCGAGCGCCATAGTAAATGACGATCGTTCAATACAACGGGGCGTTTTGCGGAAGAGGGACAGAAAATGCCCCCTCCTAAAACTTTGAAGACTTATAATTATGTAATTATTTATTCTTTTGGATTACTTTTTTCACTATTTGATAGAGAATTTGATCCTTTTTCGAGAAAATTCGGATTCATTGATTTTCTTATTTGGTGTCAACATCCCTATTGCTATGTCCAATCTTTAATCAATGTTATAGTAATAGTAATATTTATTTATTGCGAACCATGGTATTATTACAGCTGTTAAAATATAAATGGATTCACATGGACCCTGGTAGGGTATAGCAATGTTACAAAAATGTTTTCTCTCTGATTTCTTTTTTCTGTGAAAATTTGATGACAGATGCCAAGCACGGGTGAGCACGGGTTCCAATCCAATTTCTTTATCTTAAGTGGGTGATAGACACACGATTTTTCTAACCGCGGTTTTAACTTTTAAAGTTCACGGTTTTACTCGGCTCGGCATCGAGACATACGATTTTAAAACTCGCAAACTTAAAAATCGAGACTAGACGTGAAAGCTTGCTCACTCCACGCGAAGTTAAATGTGAATAAATATGAAAATCACTTATATTAATAATGTTACGGTATATTTGAACCACAATGTACACAAACAAATAAAATACGAATTGCCTCAAGCTATGCGTATCCATAGACTGCACAAAGCCGCGACTTGCGGCTCGAGGCAGTGACAGACACATGAGCCAAGGCGGGCTACGAGCAAAAATCAATGGACGGCGAATTTTCTCGGCGGTTTTTAAGTTCGCGTGTAAAGTCGACGTCAAACCGCCAGACTTACTCGCCCGTCTATCACTACACTACTAATACCAGCTTAAGTTTTTTTTTATTGATTATGGCGTGAATGCGAGTCTTTTAAGCCATTAATAGGGCGTTTTTACATTTTTAACCGAGAGCGTGGTTCTCCTGCCATGTGTCAAAATTGACGCGTGGTTATTATGATGACAGATTTGACAGAACAGAACACAGATGTGGAAAGAATACCACAAGCGCTTGTTGTTTTTCGTTAACTTCGTTTAGCCGTGAATATTTTCTTGTAACGAAGAATCAAAAGCAATGCCGGCTTGTTTAATCGACCTGCGACCGGACCGGCGCCTACTGGACCATGAATTTGAAGGATACAAACTGAACTTGCAGGCGTTACCGCATTTCACCCACGAGCTATCAACTCGCGTGGACAGAGTTTTCCCGGACGACGTCCAGTACTCGTTCATCCATGCCAAGCTGTTCGCGCTTCACAACCATTTAGTAGCAGACCAATGGGACCACACACACAGCTTCTACTATATAGACGAGAAACAGCAAGTACGCCACATTAGCTTCGATAACGCTAACCAATCGTTCCAGAACACCGTTGTTTACGATGTCCCGGCGCATGTGGAGCGGAAATCAGGCCATTTCAACCTGTGCCTCTCTTTCCCCTCGAGTACCGTAGCTGTGGTGAGCGACGGAACCGGCTACTTGCACATCGTCGATACGCGGGCGAGGAACAGGCCGGCAGAACGCAACGCTACGTGGCAGACGCTGCAATCCAGCCTTATCTTGGGAGAAGAGAAATATTTCATAATTGTTGACTCGAGAATTGTAGAGAAAGAGACTGAAGTCTTGCACTGTCTCTTACAGTCTGTAGAACAAAATGAAGCTCAATTTGATTCTGTGCTGACTTGGGTAACTTTCAAATTTGATGAGAGCAGCTCTACTTGGTGTCAAATGAGCTTCCGTCAGGCACAAGGCAAAGGTATTGTACATTATGCCGCATTAGAAAGTCTTTGCTCAGCCATCTACATAGCTTCAGACCACCCGTTCAAGTTCACTAAAGATTCTGAAAAAGAGATAGTGAAAAAGACTGAAAAAGTCCATACAATACTGTATACATGGCTGCAAACTACAGAAGATGTAACGATAACTTTGAAACTGGAAGATAACTTTGACAAGAAGCTTCTTCGGGTGGATGTTGGTCCGCTGGAAGTGAAAATTAGTTATGGGGGCAAAGATTTTGTGAATGGAAGATTACGGAATCAAGTGGACAGTGAGTTGACCACTTGGAATGTTCAGGACAGTGGGCAAGTAAACATATTGTTGACAAAGTCTGACAGTATGCTGTGGGATGACTTGATTGAAGGTAATTTTAATAATTTCTCTGTACCCTTTATATATTAATCGTGTTTAGTGGGAACGTCTCACTATTTATGCCATTTATAGTGCTCTGATATACATTCGTCTAAGGGCTTGTCCAGAAATCACGCGAGGTTCCAAAGGGGGTTACGAAAACCTTACTAATGATCATGTTGGGGGAGGGGGAGGTACAAGGAAACCTCACGTCTATTTTTTTACTGCACCTACAATAGGCATGATGACTCAAAAAAAATTATTACTTCAATAGAAAGAAGACATAAAACTATGCCAAATAGTGAAAATCCTATTCAAATATCTCAAAAAATAACGAAGCAACAACGGTTAGAATGTTCGTAGTTAGAGAGAGAAAGTGCTACTCGACCGTGACGTCACCTTTGAGTAGCGCCATAGTAAATGACAATCGTTCAATACAAAGGTGCGTTTTGCGGAAAAGCGACAGAAAATACCCACTTTTAAAACTTTGAAGACTTATAATTACGTAATTATTTATTTTTTTGAATTAGTTTTTTTGCCATTTGATTGAGAATTTGAGTCATTATGTAGAAAATTTGGATTTATTGATTTTCTTTTATAGTGTCATCATCCCTATACAGAGAAATTATATCGACTCATGTAACATTTTCTTAAAAGATAGGAGAAATTACATGATCTTGTTTTCATAACGCATATACCTACCAAAATACGCACAAGATCGACTAATTATACTTCATTAACTTAAAAAAATTCATAGGTGGTGATACATTCAAAAAATACATGTGAGGTTTCATCGGGGGAGGGGGGGTCGTCTAGAACCTCACCAAAGATCATCAAGGGGGGAGGGGGGGGGTCTAAAAGGGGACCAAAAAATCTTGCGTGATTTCTGGATAAACCCTAATAGCATTTGGTTGGCATACAAAGTATGGGATTTATAGACCATTAAAATTTTACTTAAAAACGTTCCAGGGGGCGATAAGAATGGAGAACAAATAATGGATGAGAGTCTTATAGAGGAGGCCCATCATCGGCTAGCGCATCTGTGCTCCGACACTGAGGTGACGGCGGTCGAGCAGGCCCCAGGTCTCTCCTCACAGCAGCTCGAGGAGTGTGATGCGGCTTCTGAGGAGGACACCGTGTTAGGTGAGATATAAAATCAACAATAAACTGCACTGCACCACAGAATAAGTAATAGTACTACATACAGAAGCCTCACTGTTAACAAATCCCCGCGAGGCAAGCCAAACGTGTCTACGCTTGGCCATCTCCTATCGCACGCGCGTCACTCGCTACATCACTTTCTATCACATTGAAAGTCAGTCCCCGGCGGGTGACCTTTGAGCGGCGCGATGACGTCACGCGAGTGCACTTCAAGTACTATTCAAAATTCAAACATTTATTCTGCAAATAGGCCACAAGGGCTCTTTTACATGTCAATTTACAATTTACTCGTAATAAAGTCTGACAATGCAAGCATATGCTAAATTTTTCATGAGAGAAATTAATTTACAATTGAAGAAATATGACAATAAGAATATATATTTTTCATGTCAAATTATTAATTTATGGCCGTCCTGATAGTATAGTGTCCCCAAGTAAGTTATATAAAATTTATAAAAACAACTTTATGTTGTGAATTTGCCTTTCTTCTCTTTTTATTATAAAGTATTAGAGACACTAAGGCTGGGTTGCACCAAACCGTCTGTAATCGTAAGCGGTGTTCGCCAAATCCGATTATATGGAAAGTTTGATAAGTTTCTATGGGATGACAGCTGCCGGCGCCATATTTGACGATGACCGGTCTGTGTTCGTATGTTGGTGCAACCGACCCTAAGGCTGGGTTGCACCAAACCGTCTGTAATCGTAAGCGGTGTTCGCCAAACCTGATTATATGGAAAGTTTGACAAGTTTCTATGGGATGACAGCTGCCGGCGCCATAATTGACGATGACCGGTCTGTGTTCGTATGTTGGTGCAACCGACCCTAAGGCTGGGTTGCACCAAACCGTCTGTAATCGTAAGCGGTGTTCGTCAAATCTGATTATATGGAAAGTTTGACAAGTTTCTATGGGATGACAGCTGCCGGCGCCATATTTGACGATGACCGGTCTGTGTTCGTACGTTGGTGCAACTGGCACTAAGTCTAAATCCCTGCATAGTCAGCATCAAAAGTCACTACGCATATGAAGACGTCAAAAGTCTTTATTGTAAGGTAATAAGAGCTTTTCGGCCTCCTCATACACCAATTCCAACCTTTTCTCTATAATACAACATTGATTTTAAATTAACAGTGCGTTTGGACACGGATCACGAGACCACCCACCGCGTGCCCATCAGCCTCCACCGGTACCTGTTCAGCATCACCATCGACCCTCAACACCCGCCGGCGATCGTACTCCGCCACGACGTGGACGCGTGCGTCTGGCAACCCTACCCCACGGACCAGGGATTCCTCGTTCACGAGGGCACTCTCATGGCCTTCGGTTACATCCAATCGTCGAAAACCAACCGCAAATTCGTCACTTGCCCGCCCAACCTGTCCTATGCGGTTGTATGCGAAAGCTGCAGACACATATTCGTGTATCAGCACAAGAATAGTGGGGGACAGTTGAGGAGTCGAAGCGGCGGCGTCAGTAGGCCTGTCAAAATAGGACAACAGAATGTTTTTAACGTGGAAAGGTTTGGCGAGGTGCTGGGTATTGAGGCGACTAATGATTACTTGTTTGTTTTGACTGAGAAAACGCTGATAGCTATAGGGATCCAGTAGAATACGCTATTTGACTTTTTTTTTTATAATACCAATCGAACCAGTTTTTAGAGACGATCAAATGTCTATATGGGCCCAACAACACAGAGCACAATAAAGGGCTAAAATTAGGGACAAACCTAGCTCGACGCTAGCGGCCCTCAAAAAGGCTCCTACAAATTGGCCCTGGCAAATATATAAATACCTTTTATTTGAATTTTAGACGGTAAAAAAATTACATAATTTTCTGAGTTTTTGATGATTGATATCTTTTTAAATACCCTATTAGGAGTAATTGCAACTGTAGTCAACCAATTTGATTTCTGGGCCACTTTGTACCTTGTCACATTGAAAGTCCATATAGAAGCCGTCACAGATCTCATAGTATGTCACTGTGACAAGGTACGAAGTGGCCCGGAAATCAAATTTGTTGGCTGTACTTAGTCTTTTCAGCGCTGTATCAAATACAAACGCTGACACACACCAAGACATGGAATGTCAAACGCGAAGATGAACCCTATAAAAATGGATGTAGGTTGATATCGTATTGGACGCTATGGCGGATATATGCATAGTTGGCGTCAAACCGATGCTGCGCCTATATACGTCGTTGGCGTCCAAAAGGTTAAAAAACATTTGACCGACAAGACTACTTAAAATGACACGTAACCGTAAACCCCTTTGCCAAAGCATGAACGTTTCATTATAAAGGTTGTCGCACACGTAAAGTCTCGACACCTCAACAGCGCCCACAGCCACAGAATAAGTAATAGTACTACGTACAGAAGTTGCACCACGTGGTTTGAAGTAGGCCGTTTCGACCACGCGCGTTCCCCTCGCCGGCAGCGAGCTGCAAGCGCAAGCGAGCAAGCGACGGCGAGCTGTCCATCCGCCTATAGGTGGTCCCGAGCCACACCTGTGACACGCGAAGGAACGGAAGCGCTGTGGGTAAGTATCTGTGCGTGCGCTGTCGGTACACGTGTCAATTAGGGTTTAACGACACTTTTCTGTGTAATCTAAAATAAGAATTTTTAAATGTAAATTAAAAAAAAAATTAGGATGTTGACACCAAATAAGAAAATCAATGAATCCGAATTTTCTTGAAAAAGGATCAAATTCTCAATCAAATAGCGAAAAAAGTAATTCAAAAGAATAAATAATTACATAATTATGTCTTCAAAGTTTTAGGAGGGGGCATTTTCTGTCCCTGTTCCGCAAAACGCACCTCTGTATTGAACGATCTTATTGCTCTAGGTCAGTGACGTCACTGATCTGTAGCGCTTTCTCTCTCGAACTAGACTTTCTAACGGTTGTAGTTTCGTTATTTTTTGAGATATTTGAATAGGATTTTCACTATTTGGCATAGTTTTATGTATTCTTTCGTATGGAGTAATAATACATTTTGAGTCAACATCCCTATTGTTTGCGCGGGTGCGTACCGGGGCGACATCGGGCGGGTCTCTCAGGGACGAGGTAACTGACCTCGGTGCGGGGAGTTCGTGTCCGTTCTGTATGTAATACTATTATACTATTCTGTGCCCCAGCTAAAGCGATGCCGTTACGAAGTGGATAAGTGTGCGTTGCAGTATGAAGTCTCTAACAAAGAATACTGACCGGTGGCGAGCCTTTATATCTGCGACAACCTTAAACTGTATCTGTTGTCATGTATAGCTGACTGTGGCGGTCAGAAGGTTAAGAGCACGTGGCAACTTTGCGAGTGAATATTCAGATTTATACTAGACTCATTATCATATCAGCCGAAAGACGTCCACTGCTGGACATAGGCCTCCCCCTAAGAGTGCCACAATGACCGGTCCTGCGCCACCCGCATCGAGCGGACTCCCGCGACCTTTACCAGGTCATCAGTCCGCCTTGTGGGGGGTCTACCCACGCTGCGCCTTCCTACTTATAAAATTTTCTCGATAGAAAAAAAATCCAAAGTTGAGTCTATATTTTCCTTTTTTTCCTCAGCCTACTAAAACAACGCATTATTAAAAGACACGATTCAGTTAATATGATGGTATTTTACCTCATCTAGGTACTGACAAGAGGAAATTTAATAAACCTGCACCCAATCAGATATTTAACGAGATTTGTCTAAAAAGCCATTCTCGGAGAGGTTTGCATCCCGTTTTGTCGTGAGCGAAAAACAAAGGGTGTCTCTTTCAATCGATATATCGCCTTAAGAATATAGAATAAAATAGATAATTTATTACAACTACTTTTATTTCTCTCCATCACTCAAATCTAAACTTTCCTCGGAGGAGTATCCTGTCGTGAACAACAGGTTTTTAGGCTTTTTCTTCCTATCTTCTTGAATCTCCTTCTGTATTTCTTTCTGCTTCTCTATAGCTACCTTCTCCGTGAGTAAGGGCCTCTTCCTTCTTTGTGGCTCTTGAGAAACAGGAGCGTCTGTTTTCGTTGCCGGCGGTTCTTCTTCAAATTCGTCTTCTGTAATAATAAATATATATATAAATAAATAAATATATAAATAGTAAAGAAAACTTGAGTATAGTGCTTTCATCCACGACGACTTGCCTCCACAGCGAATCTCATACTAATGTATGATTTAAAAAAGTGGCTAATTGAGAAATGTTTTTATAGCTATAAAGAATTTGTAGATTACAAGGATAAATAATGATAATGTTAAATACGGTTATGCAATTATATGTGACATTACTTACCAAGGGCGATAAAACAAAGAATGTCTCAGATCGCAGGTATTTGACGCCCGATCCGAAGGCAAGGGCGATAAATATGCGATCTGAGGCTTTCTTTATTATCGCCCGTGGTAAGTACAAAATTATATGTCACCCCCTAGCCAGGAAGTGGCTTTTTGCGCGCGGAGCGTGCGATAATGGCCACTTTATGGCCAGGTGTGACATAAAGGATATTAATGATTTCAATTTAGTATAAGTTTGACTCAGGGACGTATATAAGGGGGGGGGGGGGGGGGGTTTAGGGGGTTCAAACCCCCCCCCTTAGGGCTCGATGGTCCACTGATTCTTAGAGCCAGAAAAAACATCAGTGCGATCCCGATTTTTTCCTCTAACAAGAAAGTAGCTACATATGTATGTGTATGGTGGCCCTGGCCAGTATCAACAGCAATTTTTCTAAGTCATAAACTTGGCGTTTACCGCCTACAAAATTTATAAAATACTTTTATTTCTATAGATTTTGCACTGTTTTTGGGCGACCACTTTAGCCTAGTCGTTAGGTAACGCTGCCTACGAAGCTGGGGTCCCGTGCTCGAATTTCGCTCAGGGCATTTATTTGTGTCCCTAATGAGCACGAATATTTGTTTCTGAGTCTTAGATGTTTTCTATGTATCTATATAAATATGTATATCGTCGCCTACTACCCATAGTAAAAGCTTTGCTTAGTTTTGGACGAGGTCGATTTGTGTAAGTTAAGCATAACCGCAGCTCTAAAGCCTAGCTATGACGCTTCAAAAATTGTCTATATTATGTTCTCGTGGTTCGTACATACCTACCGAAATCAAGTTTTTCGAAGTTGCTGGATGAACACTTCCCTAACTGATCCATACCATATAACACACCGAAAGACCGGCCAAGTGCGTGTCGGACTTCGCACATTTAGGGTAGATATATTTGTATTTGTTAGTAAAAAAATACGTAGGTAGTAATAAACATTAAGTACGAACAAATTCGAAGTTCATAGGCCGATGGGATGCAAAAATATAATCAGAACATGGTTTTATTTTTATGGGCTTTATTTTTTAAACAGTTACATAACAACGATATATACCCTAAATACCAAAAAAAAAATTTTTTTCATGTTCTGTTCGAAAGATTTTGCGCTCGCGTTTCCATCTAGACGACTTGATGCGTATGAAGTATTTTCCTTAACTGCGTCATAATGCTCGAAAAATTTCGCGCTCGCTGCGCTCGCGGTTACAACTACATGACTTTATGGGTATGAAGTATTTCCCCCACCTGCATCATAATGGTCGAAAAATTTCGCGCTCGCTACGCTCGCGTTTTCAGCTACCTACATGTCTTGTGACTTGATGCGTATGAACTATTTTCTACACCTGCATCATAATAGTAGAAAATTTTCGCGCTCGCTACGCTCGCGTTTTCAGCTACCTACATGTCTTGTGACTTGATGCGTATGAACTATTTTCTACACCTGCATCATATGGTCGAAAAATATGTTCGTAAAATTTAGCGCTCGCTACGCTCGCGTTTCCATCTAAATATGTAGTGAATTTATGACCTGTCCCCCCCCCCCTTACGATTTCTATATCTACGTGCTTGGTTTGACTTGTAATGTGTTATTATCAATAAATTATGTCTATGTCTATGCGCAATAGGGATGATGACAAATCAATAAATCCAAATTTTCTACATAAAGGTTCAAATTCTCAATCGAATGGCGAAAAAAGTAATTCAAGGAAATAAATAACTACGTAATTATAAGCCTTCAAAGTTTTAAGAGTGGGTATTTTCTGTCCCTTTTCCGCAAAACGCACCTTTGTATTAAACGATCGTCATTTACTATGGCGCTACTCAACAGTGACGTCACTGTTGAGTAGCACTTTCTCTCTCTAACTACGAACATTCTAACCGTTGTAGCTTCGTTATTTTTTGAGATATTCGAATAGGATTTTCACTATTTGGCATAGTTTTATGTCTTCTTTCTATTGAAGTAATATTTTTTGAGTCTACATCCCTATTGTACGGATTGGGCTGTGGAGGGGCGCGCCTTCGTGGCTGACACGCACTATACTGAATAGAGCTAGTGAGGTAAATTGAATGTATAGCTTAGTATTCGCTTGGCGCTTTCTATTCACCGCGATAATTGTTTCGCTCGTGATCAGTAGACGACCGGTCAATTACTAGACTCTTTCATATTATTATTTAGTTTAGTTTATCTGTTATGTGATGTGATTCACCGGAATAGAAAGATGGACTTATGCAATTTTGTTTAAATATTAAAAAAAATATATATATATATTTGTGGACAATCTTACACAAATCAACCTAGTCCCAAACTAAGCAAAGCTTGTACTATGGGTACTAAGCGACGATATACATACTTATATAGATAAATAAATACTTAAATACATAGAAAACATCCAAGACCCAAGAACAAATATTCGTGCTCATCGCACAAATAAATGCCCCGGCCGGGATTCGAACCCGGGACCTCCAGCTTCGTAGGCAGGGTCACTACCAACTAAGCTAAAGCGGTCGTCGATTTATAACATTATAACATAAAATTGTTCAGTAATTAACCAATGTCGTCCATTATGTCATTCGAAAATATATGTAAAGTCAAACTAGAGTACTTTTATCTAACGAGCGCGGGTGATCCATGGTTGTGTGTTGAGCTATACATGCACATTATCTATGTGTGCGGTGTGCGTCACTACCAAAGAGTACATTATTAATACTGAGAAGTCACTACTTCAACAATGGCCAACCCGGGCTCGTGAGATAAAAGCAGAGATGGGCATCATTCGAATAATTTTTCATTCGAATGATTATTCGAATAAAAAATAATTCACGATTTTATTATTCGCGAATAATTTATTCGCGAATGATTTATTCGCGAATAATTTATTCGTGAATGATTTATTCGCGAATAATTTATCCGCGAATAAATCGAACAACCACTTTAAAATGACGAATGATCTATTAGTTTTTTTTTCCGGATAAATCCACATATAATATTTAAGGGTATGCTTCAGATATACGAAAAAAAAAAACATGCAATGAAATCCCCCCTAAAGAGAGTTAGGTGCTCCAACTCGGGAGTCGGGAGGTATCTCCCCTTTACAGAAGACTGTCATACAGGACTTGCTAATGTCGCTGTGTACTCCAACTGGGGAAGTACCTCCCTTTTACAAGCAATAAACAAGACACTGTCTTCATTTCGTGATATTAACAATTTAACACATACATTTCGGAACATGTTTGAGAAAAAATAATTATTCGTGTTAAATCATTCGCGAAAAAGAATGATCATTCGAAAATTTATTCGTCATTCGCGAATAATTTGGTTATTCTTATTCGTTATTCGAATAAATTTTGCCATCTCTGGATAAAAGTATGTACTATAATAAAACTAGTCAATATGTAGGTTACACGTTACTAAAGTCACAAAATCGCTATTACACTCTTGCCATTAAGGCGATGTTCGCATATTTTTGGCACTTAGTCCGCATAGATAATTTAATAACTTTTTACACGACTGCCCAAAAAAGGAGTGTAATGTTTTCAGGTTTCATGTATGGTATGTATGGGATTTTTTTTTGTTCCCCCAGAACTTCTCAACGCCTTAAGGCCTTAACCTATTTAAATGTGTGAGGTATCGTTGGAATCCTTACGTCATCCCGGGTGACATAAGATCCCGGGTGACGTAGCAATAAAAATAATATGGCGGACTGTAGACACTATTTTGAGTGTTCCGTAAAAAAAAACTATATCATATTATCTAATTACCTGGAGTGATGATGTCAAAATTGTAAGCGTGGTCCTTCAGCACAACGAAAACCAGTGGGAACTCTACAATGCATTTCCCGGAGAGGTTCTCCGCGAGACTCTCGCTTGGGTCCAGCTCGAAGAACTTGCGGGAGCATCCCTTCACTTTCTCGGCTACAAACAAAATTACAGTTAAATAATAATAATAATAAATATTTTGTGGACAATCTTACACAAATCAACCTAGTCCCAAACTAAGCAAAGCTTGTGCTATGGGTACTAAGCGACGATATACATACTTATATAGATAAATAAATACTTAAATACATAGAAAACATCCAAGACCCATGAACAAATATTCGTGCTCATCACACAAATAAATGCCCCGGCCGGGATTCGAACCCAGGACCTCCAGCTTCGTAGGCAGGGTCACTACCAACTAAGCTAAAGCGGTCGTCAAAGTAAGTCAGTCAGTCGTCGTCAGTTTAATATATTAGGGAAGCTTCAGGCTGGTTTTCCACTAGAGCTATGCTATGCTACGTTGCTATGGATGCGTTTGAAATCCACCAATCACATTCCTTTATTCACATAGCATAGCTCTGGTGGAAAAGGGTTCAGTCAAGCTATGTTTTTTATATGGAAAGATGCGAGCTGCGGATGCGTGCTGTGGATGCGCGCTACAGATGCGCTCACGCTTCCCTCCTCACCGCGCTGCCGCTCCCCGCGCTCGCTGTCGATACATCGCATAGCTCCAGCTGCGCATCTTCCTCGCACAGCTACCTCGCGGCTGCGCATCTTCATAGCGTAGGTTTAGTGGAAACGGTCGCATAGCTCGTAGCGCATCCTCGCATTATAGCTGCGTAGAGTGCGTAGCATGGCTCTAGTGGAAAACCAGTCTAAAGCAGCGATGGGCAACTGGCGGCTCGTGAACCTCTTTTGCGGCCTGCGAGTTTTCTTATTGACAACCGAAAATGTGGTACCTTATTAACAGGTGCGGCCCTCGACAATTTTGTTAGCTACTTGTGGCCCTTGCCTACTAAAAGGTTGCTGACCCCTGGCTTAATTAAAGCCTTGTTTGGTGGTTGGGTTGAAGTCGATCTACACCGAACGTACGGCAACAAGTTAGTGACGCCACACAGGCTGCGCGACGCGTGCGGGACGTTATCATACATTCCGGCGCGCAGCGAGAGCGTTGCGTAGCGTCCCGCACCAAGGCATTGATACAGTAAATCATATGCCTGCAAACGTCCGTTTGACGCACTCATATAAACACGCTAAAATTAACTTGAGATGGTACGAACGATAGATATCTATATGTTATGCTTCTTTTAATATCTATAGTTAAATTTAAATAATCACAATTATTATTATTATTTATTTATTTGACACACCAACAAGATACAAGGCTGATCATTTAATGAAAATAAAATTAGGTGACACAAGTCCTGCCTGCATCTCAATAACAGGCGTGCAACATCATTCAATTAAAAATACCAGAGCAGTATAACAAACAATTAAATTTACAATAGAAAAGCAATTAAAACAATAACTTGATTACGTAATTTAGAATAGGTAACAATTTGGTAAGAAAATGATAAAAATACGTTATGATTTCAAAATATTACGCTTCCATTTAGAGGCACTGTCGAAATAGACATCCAGGTCGAAGGTCTTCTGGTAACAGTTGTACAGTGTCTGAAGTCTACTCATGACAGAAAACTTTCCGAAGTTACTTTTAGCTAATTTAGGCCGGAAAGTTGTGATGCGTGAGGCTCTGACATGGGTGTTTGGTACAACAAAGTTCAGGCTCCTAAGGAGGTGGAGGTGGACAATTGTTCAAGAGTGTCGCCCTAAGAACTAGCGTGTCTTCATACGTACTGTATATACTGTTACAACCGTATTGAACTCCTTGTAAAAAATGTATTTGCGAAAGTCGGAGATGTTCCTTTAAACCGGAAATAAAAATGTGGGTTACGGTTATCCCATCGCCTGTCTAAGTAATTAACTGTCATACTCGATTTTGTCTTATTATATTCTTGATCAGGCGAAGGGATATATTCCTCCCACATCTTATATCGGTTATCATAATGAAGGTTTAACTCCAAATCTACTACGAAACATTATATCAATCTAGGTTGAACACAAAAACTTTTTTATGACATGACAAGACAATTTACCGGGCCATGGGAAGAATAGCTCCCGCACAGTTAAACTCTAATAAGGCCGTGGGATAATGTCAACCCACATCGTAATTCTGGTCATACACCATAATGCATGAATATTTAGCAATGTTTACGATTACATTACATTTCAACACTCAAAATCTACAAAATATCAAAAAATTGTTCGACCTATGTTCTTCTGTTTTATAGAAATTAAGTGTTCGAATTTCTCTATAGTTTACTGAAATTAGGGGTCAAGTGAATTTAAACGACTGCCAAAGATATATTACGCGATTTAGAAGCGTGTTGTGAATGAAGATCATAAAATACTATTTTCAGGGATTAACTAAATATTTTGTAGGAGGTTTGGAGTTAAAACCTGACTACGGTAACCAATATAAGATGTGGGAGGAATATATCCCTTCACCTGGTAAAGGGTTAAGCAGACTTCAAAGCAGGCGGCGGTACATTAGCCACGTGTACTAGCGCCGTCTAAAAAGGTCTTAGGAGACTTGTTGACCTACTATCAAAGTAGCAACATTTGTATATTTATGTAACATTCTAACCTACCCTTCTATCAAAGTAGCAACATTTGTATATTTATGTAACATTCTAACCTACCCTTCTATCAAAGTAGCAACATTTGTGACGTTATCAGGGTTAGGGTACCACTTTGTCGCTTATGGATTCCGAGATATCACTGATTTTGTCAATCAACTCGAAAATAGCGAAAATTTGTTTTGATTAAAAATAGCTTCTACACACTTAAAATAATACGGTGTATTGATAAAAAGTTAAACTTTTCAACTAAAAGTCGGAAAAAAACACGGCCAAAGTTTACCGACTAGGGTACCACATTGTCGCTCATAAGCTTGAAGTAAACTCATTAAACTTATTTGCTTTGAAAATGTAAATATAATTTAGAAAACATAATATGTAATAACTGCAGACGTAAAATCCATACTTCCATGCTAATATTATAAATGGGAAAGTGTATGTGTGTGTTTGTTTGTTTGTCCGTCTTTCACGGCAAAACGGGGCGACGAATTGACGTGATTTTTTAAGTGGAGATAGTTGAAGGGATAGAGAGTGACATAGGCTAGACCCCTTCCCTAAAAGGGGAGGGTGGAAGTTTCTATGGAGCATTTAACGCGAGCGAAGCCGCGGGCAAAAGCTAGTGCGTTATAAATTATAATAAAATAACAACATTAACTAGGTAGGTATTATTTGTTCACGTCACGCTTATCACCCACACTAACACGATGTACTAGTTTGTTAGGCACATGTTCTAAACCCTAAACTAAATTTTAATTAAAATTATGTATTTTGATTCGATATAAACCACACTTCTTTCTACCTACCTTAGTAGCGAGTTGGCGCGGTAGGCACAAACCTTTGAAGTAAGCCGACGCAGGCGCATGCTATCTCTCTCTACTACGTCGGGTTGCCGTCAAACGTTAATAATATAATAATAATAGTTTATATCGGGGCCATTGGAAAATGTAGTAACACGTGTTGTCTAAAGAGAAGTTTACTCCCATCCATTTGCTTGACAGTTCGTAACTCAGCTGCCCGTTACGTTCACTTAGCTTTATGTGTTGTTACCCTTTTAAAAATAGTGGTGTAAATCATTTTCATAATGATGTTAAATGCATATGATTACTTGTGTAAGTAATAATTTTAATATAATAAGTCTTAATAATAATTTTGATCTCATAAGTCATAAGGCGACAATGTGGTACCCTAAGGAATGTTAAACTAACAAACTTGATCTAAATTAGTAAAGCTGACGAAAAGACTGTTATTTTTTACAAAATAAGTTATGTTATTGATTGATAATAATATTTGTATTAGATATATGCACTTCTAGTGCGGACACTATGTTAAATAATGGAAGTGGAATTCTTATTTCTCTAAACTTATGAATAGCGACAATGTGGTACCCTAGATCACTTTTCATACAAAAATCATGTTAAAATTACTAAACTTTGAAGTCACTTTTTTGATAGAAAACTACATTACTTTTGTGTTTAATTACACTTGATCGTTAGTTTTATTCCTAAATTAATGTAAATTATGAGAATTAAACAGTACAATGTTCATTTTATATATTTTTTATATAAGAGTTGATTTTTTTTGTTTTATTATTTAAAAAAATTATGCCTTGAGATATGGTTTTTTCATTATTTTTATTATAAACCTTACCTACATCATATTCAGAAATTAACATAAGCCGGCTGAAAATATGTCGATTTTGAGTTTTATAAAATATTTTATTTTTGATTTTGCCTCTACACCCTACGTGCATTATTCTTGTATTATTTCTATAAAATGTAAAATGTTAGAGACAACATATGATTTGTCGAGTAATATAATGTATGTGGAACATTTTAAAACCACTATCTCCATAACTTCAACCTATAACTAGGTTTTTTAGGCTTCCAAACTTTAAACTCGAATATCTCAAAACAGTATAATGATATGTTGGAACTTCAAAAAATTATTAAAAATAAAATACTCAACATAGCGATCTCGTTCTTTTTGTATATGAAGGAGAATGTTCTCAGCTATAAGGAGGTACCAATAACTCAATACCGACAATATATTACCTTTGCCATGAAAATGTCACATTTGTATATTTATGTAACATTCTAACCTACCCTTCTATCAGAGTAGCTACATTTGTATATATATGTATTTGTTTGTTTAAACTCCTTTAGGGCTTTCCTCGTTTAAGTCGTGAGTGTATCAATATACCCTAGAATTTAGGACCATATTTCTCCCCTGGCTTCAAATTCTTACCTCTCAACAACACCTTGACTCCATTAAACCCAACAGATTTATAATAAGTCAGCGCCTTCGATCCTTCAAATGGTTCCGCATTCAAATCCAAGTACTTTTCCAACAACTCAGACAGCCTCTTAGTTTCTAGACATTTCTCGTCTACAAACTTAATCATCTCCGGTTCCGCATTCGGGAATATCCATTCAACGCGCCAGCTTATGAGGTTTGTCTTGTAGTTGTATCGTGTGGTGTTCACAGAGTGTCGTGAAAAGTTCTGAGCAAGGAATTGTAGGGCCACGCCTCTGTCTCTGGCGGCCATCTTAAGTTTGAACAAGTGCTGGAATAATTACACAGTACAGTTAGAAAATACTTTCCCTATCAACCAACACCAACATTTAAGACTTTGACACAAGGTTGAATTTTACTTGGTTTGTCGAAAACATTTTGCTTTGGCTTGGAACATCGCTGGTAAATTTAAGTGAATTGAGTACACTAATCCATGTACATGGTCTACCACTTTTTGGACTATTATTTGTAAATTAACATTCAAAAGTGGTAGAGCTTAATATACACTGTGGTTTACTATGTTTATTTCATTTAATACTTAATACATATAATAGCACTTGATCTTTAAAAATAGCATCAGAGAATGGGTACAAAAGTATCATGCATGTTTTAGCTCTCTGTATCAAATAAGTTCTTTATTTCTTCTTCTTTATAATTCCTTTGTGACCAAGGATATTGAAAAATGTATGAAACTGTGAACAGCAAAAGGTATAGTTTAATTTTTCCATTTATGTCAATAATTACACTTACTATAGGCAAATCCTTGTCGATCCTAGTGAACCTTTTCTTCTCGTCCTTTTTCACCCCATACACGAATCTTGCACACTCTTCTAACAGCCGGTAATCGCTCAACAAGTCTCTATCTGTAAATTCTTTTACACGAATAAATTTCGTCCTGTCTCTGATGCCGTCGCATTTTAACTCCATTTTATGAATTCTAACGCAGTTTAAACAGCAAGTCTTCACTTCGCATTTAGGACACGTGTATAGAGCTTCGTTTGCACCGCAGACTTCACAAGGTCCGAGCCTGAAAAAAGCAAATAAAAATGATAAACAGAGCTGTGAATTAAGCAGGTATGGTGGTTATTGAGAATCATTGTTGCCACAAGTCTTTTTACCTTGGTGCGGGCCCCGTTGTCTCCGGGTCACTGTCTGAAGGTGATGAAGACATATTTTAAGTGGTTTACTCTTTAATTATTGTTCATTTATGGTTGGTAAACACACGTGGCCAGCAGAACAACAAGCAAGCAGCAAGCGTCAGTCAAGTCGACGTCAAATTGTCAATTTGACTTTTTGATGGGTTTTTTTCTACAACGCGAATGACTTGGATTCAAACAATTTCGCAATTATTCAGGCGTTTTTCATGTAGTAGACACTGTACCCAATACTAAAGTATCGACTTCAATCGATTTAGTCCAAAATCTTCTATGAAGTACTGTTAGGCGGGTAAGGCTGTGACCAAAGAGTATAATAATATATGTCAGGTATCCCCTTTGGGTATCCCCACTATCTAGACCGCGGGCCAACGACAGGTCACGATTACCAATCTCCTCTCGAATGAAAACTTGTAGAATGATTAAGAAAGATGAATAAAAAATTACTGTGGATGTCTGCCACGATTCCGTTAGTGGGTTGAGGAGCAGCAGCTTCCCAAAGACGTAAAAAAAATAATTAAATTCAGTCATTTCCTCTCGACTGAAACTAGGTTTAAATGATAGTTAAGAAAATACCTTAACGAAAAAAAATCGTCTGCCACTTGTATCGCGGTGGAAAACCCGTCTTCAAGGGCCTAAACATTGTATGGGATGAAAAGAAAAAAACAATGGACATCAGCGTGTGGGGTATCTATGGATAGGTCTTTGAAAATGATATAGGGGTTTCTAAAAAACTTTTCCATTTAAGTCAACAGTTGGTGAGATATTCGCTGTGAAAGTCGTAAAAACTTCATCCCCCCTCTTTAATTTCCAAACTGTGAGGTTAAAAATTCTGAAAATAATTGGGTGTAAATAAATAAATACTTTTTTTTTTTTTTTTTTATGGCTCCGCGCTCCTGGCGCATTTAGCCAAAAAACGAGGAAACGGTATAAGAAGAAAGGTTTAGGACGATAAGGACGGAAATTTGGAAAAAACAAAGGATCAGTCAAAGGTATAAGGAATATAAATTACTGTTACAATTTTATATTATTGATACATAAAAATGAATATAAGGCTTTAAATATATACAAGGATGCGTCGAAGTCATGGATATATAGGAGTGATGGAATACAAAGAGGGAATGGAACGTTGAGGGATGACAGCTGACTTAATAATACAGAACGATCATATTGTTGACATTCAAAGAATATATGGTTTAGGTCACCGGGATCAGCTCCACAAATACATGCAGAGCTGGCCACGATGCCTAGTCTAGAAAGGTGCTCCGGTGTACATAAATGACCCAGTCTCATTCGGATTAGCATACTGGTTGCAGGTTTTGGGATTAAGATTTTAGAGAACCATGGTTTGACAGGTAGAAAAGGTTGTATGTCACGATAGCGTAAACCAGTTTTTGTATCAGATGATGTCCATAGACTACTCCATTCATCTCGTAAGTATACTTTGGGCAAAGCTAAGAGGTCTTCAGGTACATTTACATATGGAAAAATGTCACCACAATCAATTGCATCCCGAGCAAGTTTATCCACCCTTTCATTCCCTTTTATCCCTCTATGACCAGGGATCCAAGCTAAAGAAACTGAATAATTTTTATGGGAACATTTTAATAATAGGCTCCGTATTTTGTAAATTATTGGATTGTTAGATTTTGAATTAAAAGGAAATTTAGCAATTGATTGTAGTGAACTTAACGAATCTGTAAATATAATAGTTTTATTAAGACGCATAAGAAGAATCATTTCTATTGCTTTTAGGATTCCAAAGCATTCACCACTATACACAGATGACTCTGGAGGCAACTTTACTTTTTGATGTATATTAGATTGCACATGGAGAACTCCAATGCCAACACAACTGTTGGCCAACATTTTAGAAGCATCTGTGTAAATATGATGAGCACCCTCACCTTCTGTTCCTATGAAACACAAGAATTGATGATTTTGTTCAACATCATTTTTTAAGATACCTATATTTAAAAGCACTGAAGGAACAAGGATCAGTGATTCATATTCATACTGAAAAATGGGCAGTGTTGAGGAGCTAACAGTTGGGGCTTCAATTGATTTAAGTCTCCCAAAGCTTTTGATTATGCAAGGAGGACTCTTATGTTTCCAATATTTAGAAGAGGCTATTTGTAAAGATAATTCTAATAAAATAGGCCAAAGTTGATGGTTAGAAAATTGAGAGCAACGGAAAAGATATCTATCACAAAGAAATTGTCTTCTTAAATGGAGTGGAGGATCAACACACTCAACTTGCATTGCATTAATGGGACTAGATTTCATAGCCCCACAAATGATTCTAAGAGCTCTAGACTGAATATCACGGAGTTTCTTGAAACCTGCTACACTTCCTGGTTCTAGTAAGAAAGTACCATAGTCTAGGACACTCCTTATTAAAGCATTGTACATCAGTTTCAAACAAAGAGGGTGTGCACCCCACCAAACACCAGATACACATCTAAGTATGTTAAGATTTTTTTCACATTTAGCAACTACATAGTCACAATGTGGGAGGCCAGTTAATTTTCTGTCTAATATAACACCCAGAAATTTTGTTTGACTTTTTACAGAAATAGGATTGTTATTAAATTTTACAGTTAGTGGGGGAGGGAAACGTTTTCTAGTGAATAAAACAACAACACTTTTATGTACAGAAAGGTCTAAACCATTGGAGTCCAACCATAATTTCAATAAGCTCAATGAATGAGTAACTGTCCTACTAGCATCATCAATAGAAGAATTTGATGAGTATAGTAACAAATCAGCAGCATACTGCAGAACTCTAACAGAGCCATTTAAAGATGATTCTAAATCAAAAGTATAAATATTATACAATAATGGGCTTAAAACTGATCCCTGTGGCAATCCTCTCCACACTAAACGAGTAATTTTATTGTTATCATCTAAGATGAGGCTAATGGATCTTTGAGACAGAAGATTAACTATGAAGTTGATTAACATAATTGGTACACCTAATCTATGAAGTTTATCACTTAATACTGAAATTAAAACATTATCATAAGCAGCATTAATATCCAAAAAAGCAGCTACCACTGACTCGTCCCTTGAAAATGACAGGCGGATATCCGACGTCAATATGGCTAGACTATCATAAGTAGATCTACCTTTACGGAAACCGAATTGACTATGAGCTAATAACTTGTTACTTTCGATAAAAAATTCTAATCTGTTTTTAATTAAATGTTCTGTTATTTTACAAAATATTGAAGATAAGGCAATAGGACGATAAGAAGTAACATCTGAAGCTGGTTTATTGGGTTTTAAAATAGGAAGGACAATTTGAGATCTCCATGAGACTGGAACAATGCCGGACTGTGCAACAGAATTTATGATGTCCAAATAATAAGAAAGGATGCCATCACTTGCATTGACCATGAAGGAATATGGAACACCATCTTCGCCAGGTGCAGTATCCTTTAATTTACTTAATACACCTTTCAATTCTACGATTTTAAAAGGACCATTAAAACTATGACTGTTCCAAGGATCATACAAATAAGGAGAGGGTTGAAAAACAAATTCTTCAGGGACAGATGTCGGTGCAATTCGGTCCATAAATTGTTGAGCTAGATTTGGTGGAATGATTTGTCTAGTAGACTGATTAAAAGCATGCCTGAACCTTTTAATGTTATTCCATACAATGGAGGGATTTACATTAGGGCTAAGAGAAGCGCAGAATTGTCTCCAACCTTCGAATTTTTTCTTTCTTAATAACTTCTTAGTCTCACGTGATATCTGTATGTATATCTCAAAATTTTCATTTGTCATCAAGTGACAATAGTTCCTTTCGGCCTCCTTTCGTCTTCTAATTGCCTGAGTACATTCATTGTCCCACCAGGGTGGGGATGGAATTTTACCTGTTGTGCTATTTTTTACAGGGAAAACTTCATCAGCTGCTTCTGTGATAACTTGGGCTAATGCCACCGAACAACTAACAAGATCACTGTCGGTTACACTAGGTAATTGCAACAACTTAGTCTCAATACACTCGCGAAATGATGTCCAATCTGCATGACTTAAGTTGTATTTTAAACGAGGAGAGCATTTACTCACAAAATCACAGGTAAAGGGAAAAGTGATCAAAATTGGAAAATGGTCACTTCCATATGTTGATGGAAGTGTATCCCACGTAACAGTAGATGCTAGTACAGGAGAGCATATAGAAAGATCAGGTGCACTGAAACCCTCGTTGGGGCCATTTAAACGAGTTGGATTGCCATTATTGAGAATACAAATATTATGAATATCTACCAAGTCTAGCACAAGAGATCCATAATGATTTGAGGATGAACCCCAAGATTGATGCTGGGAGTTAAAATCTCCAATTATTATGAATGGCTTAGGAAGAGTAGAGATGATATGATCAACTTCATTAAAAATACTATTAGAAGGGCGTGGTATATATATAGATATAAAGCAAATATTCTTAACTATAGCTGCTATTATGGAAAAATCTTTGTTAGAGTGAGGAGTAGGTAAATATGTAAATGGGAAAGAATGATTGATGAGTAAGGCAGTACCTCCATACCCATCAGACCTATCTTCCCTAAGACAGGCATAGCCAGGAATCCTAAATGAATAACCTGGTTTCAGCCATGTTTCTTGTAAGGCAACAATAAATGGATTATACTTATTAATTAAATAAATTAAGTCACTTTTTTTGGAAATTGCACTCCGACAATTCCACTGAATTAAGGTCGTGTGGTCCATTGTTGGAAGGTATTCTAGATACAGCATCAATTAAAGAGGCAGCGTTGGACGGTGTGAAATAGTTTGATTGATTCAATGATTTTATAAGCGCAGCAATAACATCTGCTACGGAACATTCATTCGATGGATTGCTAATATTTTTCATCATACACCCGTTACAGGTTTCTGGAATAGCAAAATCTCTAATAATTGAGTCATGAGCAGCTCGGTCATAGCCCTTGTCAAGCTTTGGAGGAGGTTTTGATTTCATATAAACTGTTTTCTTATAGGAGGTAACCTGGGGATTCCTTGGAGCAGCGTATTGGGGTTGAGGCCCTGCTGTGGAAGAGGAAACATTGTTGGAAGATGATAGAGCATCAGAGAAGGACATCTTTAAAATAGGAGCGTGAATTTTAGAAGCCTCTGCATACGAGATACAGCTCTTTGACATTGACTCCTTAATAGCCTTTTGCCGGCCGAATTCAAGGCATGATTTACTGATGGCGAAGTGAGATCCATGGCAGTGACAACACGAAATATTTTCCTCCTCCACCGAGCATGAATCACCAGAGTGACCAGAATTACCACATTTATAACATCTAGGACTACTCGCTCTGCAGTTCATTTTCACATGTCCAAAGTTACAGCATCTATAACATTGGATTGTGGGAAATATATATGTCTCGACAGGTAATGCTGTGTAGCATAGGAAAATTCGTCTTGGGAGCACTTGCCCATCAAATGTCAATACTACTGATTCAGTAGGTTTCAACTGGGAACCTCCTTCCATTATTATTTTTCTATTCAATCTTCTCACTTTGAGAATAGGACCACATCCCATTGGTAATGTTACATTTTCTCGAAGATCCTCCTCGGACCACTCACTGGGGACTCCACGAACTAAGCCCATACGAGTCACAGAAAAAGTTGGAATGAACATTTTATAATTAAGTTTCTTAAATTCCGAGTTATCTAGAAAACTATTTGCCTCCTCAAACTTTTGAAAAGAAAGGGACACTTTATTCCTACCAATACGCTTTAAACTGCCATTGACGATTCCTTGAATGTTGTTTTTTTTAAGGGTCCTACCAAGAGTGATTGGGTGCAGGCTAACACCATCAGAAGGAGAAACCTGCTGCCTCTGCACATGTACGGTGTATGGAGCTGCATCAGATGATTGATAAAAAGCTCTACCAATAGGGGCTTTCAAAGCGGAGGGGTCAGATGTTGTGAGAGTATTTGACGTTGACACAAGTTGAGACGCATTAATACTTTGTGACTGAAGTAGGGGATTTGGGGGGGGCATAGATGAAATGCTTTGTAACTGAGGTTGGGAATTTGGGCCAGGCATAGATGATTTTACTTTTTTAGTTAATAAACTATTTGCCACTGTTAACTCCTCTGCTACACTACACATACAGTCAAATCCGGTCGGTGGAATGTCTTTATTCTTTTGTGTTCTTCGTTTTTTATTACAATGTTTACAGATTCGTCGTGTTACCTTCCTTTTAACTCTTCTGCCTTGAGATAAAACTGAAACATCAGTGTCCATGGACTCATCATTATTACTTATCGTGACTTCTTGAGCCACATCCAAAGCCTCTAAATCTACAACCCGATCTGGGGGATCCTTTCCAGAACCCCCCGGGTCAGGGGGCTCGTCCGCCATGTTAGGCGGAAAAAAATTAAAATCGACTTACCAGTGAATATTTACAAATATACACAACTATCTACAAAAAATATATACAAGACCACTAACTACATATAAAAATACAAAAGACTGATCCTAAACAGTCAAATTTAAAGTGAAATAACAAATTTAAACTGGAAATTACTAAAGACACAACCGAACCGTAACACGTTTCCCGCGCTTTTTGAAATAAATACTTTCAAAAATATTTGGTTTGAATAAATTACGTGAAACGGTTTTTGAATAAACTCTGAAAAACTGTCTTGTTCAAACAAAACGACTTAAGTGACGTGAGAGAAAATATAAATGTAAAACAAAACGCGTTTAACTAGCATTTTTTTGCTTACTGCTTGTTGTTGTGCACATTTGTTGGTTGTGAACTCGAACTCACTATCTCTGTCATACGTAGCGGGTATTACACTGTCCTGAATCAGGCGTCCTAACTAGTGGAGGGGAGTTGAAGCATCTCGCTCTAACGTATAGGTCGGAACCCTTAAGCGCGTAGAAAGAGGATCTATAGAAGGAGGGTTAGCGAATCACACACAGGGACGGAGATAATGTGACAGTTTCTTCTGGGGTTACCACAAAAAGAATAATCTCCCCATTTTTACTGACAAGTAGGTTTTTAATTATTGAGAATCTTCAAAATAAACTCTTAGTAAATATTAGCGGACAAACACAAAACATCCGATGTCCTCCCAATTACGGTATAAAAATGTTTACTAATTTAATACCTACATTATAGTTAACAAAATCACGATTAGATTAAAACGTCTTAGTTATTCAGCCATTATAATAATGAAATTCACAATAGTATTCTAATCACATCACAATTAAAATTTTAATCAGTTATTTTTAACGTTCGAACCGATCTGGTTTACCCAATATTATGGGTAACATATTTTCTTACACGCTGGCCACTGGTTTATCGATGACACTTTGGTGGCATAGGCCGGTGGCAGACAATCGCTGCCTTATACGCGATGAGGGACAGGAGATATATCATTGTTTCTCGCTCCCACGTGTGTTATTGTCTATGCTTACATCTCCTTCACACAGCTTTGTATGTGTGTATCACCAGCTCCATCTATACTTACTTCATGCTTAAGCGGGTATTACACTGTCCGAAATTCAGGACACTTAGAAGGGTTCGGACCTATACGTTAGAGCGAGATGATTCAACTCCCCTCCACTAGTTAGGACGCCTGATTCAGGACAGTCTAATACTCACTTAAGTGTCCTGAATTCAGGACAGTGCAAGTGTAATACCCGCTTTACCTTTAAGCTGCTTACACAAAGTCCTGCCTGCAGGGAACTGCTTGCAGTGCAGGGCTTTGTGTAGGCAGCTTTAGTATCTCCTTAGTACTCTTAGTAGTTGCTTAGTAGTTTGTGATCTCTAAAACGGAGTGATTATATTCTCTTTGGTGATCTCTGTCTCTGTGTGTAAACATGGTGCAAACAAAACAACATATAAGGTAGTTATAAATAACCTGTAAATTCAAATTCATAAATTTTCCGGCTCTCCTCGGACACGGTTGAGAAAAATCTCTCTCAAGAATGTCCAAGTTAACAGACAACCAAATACCTAGTACAGGCGCTGTGCCGAAGACTGTACAGAACAAAAACAAGCGTTCTAAAAATAAAAACAAGTACCCTGAAACCGAAACGGGGACCAGTGACAGCGCCCAGACGGTATCTGGAAACTTTGAAGACGATCTGGCATTTGGAGACCAGGACGCTTTGCCTGAGTCGGTCTTTGAGGAGGCCAGTTGCAAGAGGCGTTATAAGTGCGTAAGGTTCACCCTTGAAGACGAGGGCGTTTCGAAAAAATCCAAGGACGATCCCATGGCCAAAATACACGAATCCAGAGTTTTCAAGAATAGCCGTATGAAGAAGCAGAAGATGAACAGGGTGTCCAAAGATGGAGGAGACCGAGCTGATGATGAAAGGGAAGCAACGAGTGCCAGCACTCTGGCTGCAACTAAGGAACCAAAGATCACAGCGGCTACCGAAGCTAAACAAGATGCAAATATGGAAGCTGCTGATCGGAACAATGAGAAAGACAAAGATGCCACCGAAACGGAGAGTAACGGTCGTGCTCAGAAACGTAAGAAGCCCAAGCGGCCAAGGAGGTGCACTACTGCAATTAGAGATGTAAACAATGAACCAATAATCAAGATCCGCAAAGAATCCATTTCGGAAGAGGACCTGTCGGCTGAGCTGGAGAATTTGCACATTGGAATGAATCAGAACTATCTGACGAATTTACTTGACGACATGGTGCCCGCTTGCCCAAAGCTGAGGAAGAAGAAGAACCATGACCGCAAACCTGAAGCAGCCGTGCAAACTGACATTAACTCTAACGTCTCCAATGACTTTGATCTAAAAAAAGTTATTAAGTGGACAAAGAAAAGGTGGAATAAGGATAAGAAGGGGGCTTCTATCATTAACCAACATACCTCGGTTGCAGTTCACAATTTGCCCATGACAATGATATCAGATTACCACCAGAAGCTGACCGAAGTCTTTGAGAAGATTGGCCGCATCAAGCATATTGGGTAAGTCAATTATAATTTGGTTTGATAAAAAATATAGGTTTGGTTTATTAACAAGCAAATTATAATACAAAATTTTAGGTTCTTAATCACACTACTAGCACTAGCTAGTAGTGCCTTAATCCTTAAGTTAGCTCTCTTAAAACTTTCTAAAATTCGCGTCTCACCTGGGAATCTAACCAGCTAAAAATACTTAAATACTCACTTTTTTATTTCAGTACTTGATACAGTCAATCATCATCCTCCTAGCGTTATCCCAGTACAGTTGCATCCTGAAGGATGCCTGGGGTCCGCTACCTAATCCCAAGATTTGGCGTAGGCACTAGTTTTTACGAAAGCGACTGCCATCTGACCTTCCAACCCCAAGGGGAAACTAGACCTTATTGGGATTAGGCTTTGTCAAGTGAGTGGGTAACTTGACTGTTAGAAGTTCTCAAGCCGCCCGAAGGCCTCCAACTTGGCTTAATTTTTTCTTTATATTTGTATATTTTCTATTTTCATTTTTTTGAAATTTTTGTTGTTTTTCTTGAGGTTCTTCGTTTATCCAATATTTACAAGCAATAAATCGACGCAACAAATAACGACTTATCCCTGAATAAGTCGAAATCGAGTAACTATAATGTGTATTTACATGTTTATCTTTTAGTCACCCTAACCATAGTATATAATTAAGTAGTTATGTAAGACATGCTAACAAACTATGGATCGTTTTGGTCTGCAATAAAGATGATTGATTGAATAAATAAAAGAATATTTGGGAGTGCCAAAACCGACGAATAAAACGTGCACAAAGTTTGTATGGAGAAGGCCTTGCCCTACCCTACCCTGCGCCTTATTTAGTAAAATGAGCTAATCGTATTTAACATAGTTTTCCTCCAGGGCCCATATTTTTCCACCCTGTATATTGCCAGTAATCAGAAATCAGAAATGTTTATTTGCTTAGATACAGTTAAATAAGTTGTTTCTTAAAATTATGTGGTACAGTGTATCTAGCCTGCAAGCAGGCGTGCAAATCATTATTAAAAAAAGTGTACATGTCAAATTTGTCAATATGAATTATTAAATTATAATAAAAAATAAATTAAAATGTCAATCATTAATAATGAGGAATAATATAATAATAATAATTTAACAAACATTTTAGCGACAGATAATAAATTAATATACATTTTAGGGACGACACATACATCGGAAATTACATACCTAACTATAAATCAATGGATTTTGTGCCATATTATAGTCATGTAAGGTTGAATTTTCAAGTAAATGTATGTTTCAACGCAGGCTTGCTGAATTGCTCCCGGAGACAGATGGAGAGGTGTTCAACACCACTATCTACTTTGAGACAGAGGAAGCGGCTACTAAGGTAAGTGATAAATGTGATTGTGAAGCAAAACGATACCTTATAGTTATGTCAATAAGGCGCATTTTATGTAACAACGCACTATAGACTAGCATGTCATGCGATGATACGGGGGTTTCGTAGCTGAATGAATTGAGGAATAAACAATTGTATTTCTTACTATAATCGCAACCGTAATAGCCGCGTATTCACTGAGCGAGCGGCCTCGCGAGGCAGGTTCGGACGTTTGCCGCGCGAGGCCGCCTCGATTGTTACACTAGGCTGCAAGCCGAGCCACGGTGAGTCTGAGCCAACATCGAGCGCTTTTCTTTTCTCTTGACTTTTCCGTCCTGTACGATCCTAGCAAGGAGTCCATCTTTTTCTTTAAATCTGGTACTGGAATATTCATTTTCTGGCTTATATTTCTCCACGCATCTTCTCTTAGTCCCCTATTATTATAATCGGGACATTTCGCATCCCATAATCGTCTATATTCACTATATAGTAGTACTAGCTGTTGCCCGCAACTTCGTCTGCGTAGAGCTCGGTCATCGCGTTAGAATTTTATCGCTATTCTTTTATTTCAGGCGGTTACTTAGTTATCTCTGTTCCATACAAACTTCCACTTCCTTAAGGGATGGGATGAAAACTATCCTGTCCTTTCCTCGGACTCAAACTGAACTGTATGCACACCAAATTTCATCTAAATCGGTTCCGCAGCTTAAGCATGAAGAGGTTACAGACAGACAGACAGACATACTATAGCATTTCTAACAACAATCCACAAATCTTGAAATCAGTTTAGTTGTATTTAAACAGACAGTCTCTTTGCGAAATTAAAGTCTCTCAATTTAAAAGAAATTGCTCCCCATTCAAACTTTGAACCCTTTTTTAGGGATGAATTTCGAAAAACGCTGAAATTTGTTTTTTTGTATTTAAATAGACTGTAAAAAAATTTAAGTCTCTCACTTAAAAAATGTTGCTCCCCATACAAAGTTTGAACCCCTTTATTAGCCCTCGAGGGGATGAATTTAAAAAAAACGCTGAAATTAGTTTTGTTGTAGTTATTTAATTTAAACAGAGTTTCTGTAAGAAATTTTGTCTTTCACTCAAAATTTTTTTGCTTCAAATACAAACTTTGAACCCCTTTTTAACCCCTTTAAGGGCTGAATTTCAAAAAACGCTGAAATTAGTTTTGTTTTATTTAAACAGAGAGCCTCTGTAAGAAATTTGAAGTCTCTCACTTAAAAAAAAATTTGCTCCCCATACTAACTCTGAACCCCTTTTTAACCCCTTTAAAATTAATGAATTTCGAAAATCGCTGAAATTACTTTTTTTCTATTATTATAAGGAATTTTTATACAAAGTTTGATTGAAGCCCCTCATTTTTAAAAAAAATTGCTTTCCATACAATATTTCACCCCCATTTTCAACCCTTTAGGAGACGAAAATTTTTAAAACGCAGATATAACTTTCATTGTCTTATTATAAGAAGTCTTTGTACAAAGTTTCAAGACTGTATCTTAAAAAAATATTGTCCTCCAGACAAACTTTCCACCCCTGTTTTACCCCCTTAGGGGTGGAATTTCCAAAAATCCCGTCTTATCCCTTGCCTCCGTTATATACTCTAACTACAGTGTAAATATCAAATTTCTAGGACCGGCAGTTTCGTCGGGGCGGTGATTAGTCAGTCACCCTATCAACTTTATATATAGAGATTAACTGAAGGCAATGCTCTTGCTTTGCTTTGTCCCTTGCGAGGCAAAACAACCGTCTCCAGTGCTCGCGGCAAACGTACTGAGGCGCCTTTGAGCATGGACAAAAACCGACAACGCTCGGCTCGGACTGCGGCACGCTCGCCCGAGCACGTGCCTCGGGCGAGGCACATCCTGACTGACCGAGGATTTGCCTCACGGGGCTGCCTCGCGAGGCCGCTCGCTAAGTGAATACGCGGCTAATGAATCGCAATATAATCCAGTTACTTTATACATTCAGCGGTGCTAGCACGACTGCCAGCGGCGACGCGAGTAGAGAAAAATCTACCCCCCTCTTTCTAATTCGCACAGTTCGAGTGAGACAGGAATCGCTTAGTCGCGCGACATACGACTTGACAGCAAGTTGTGCTAGCCTACCAGAGCTTGTGTTAAATCCGATAGGTCTGATTTTTTACACACTTCTTTATGATGTTGGCCCAATGAATAATCCAAGTTTGTGACCTCGAGCGCCGATCGCAACTGTGTCAAAAATCGAAAAAAAAGATTATCCACTAAACTAGTTGCTGACTCGACTTAATTTGCTATCTTCCTTTTTTCGAGTTTTGACAAAGTTGCGTTTGGCGCTCGAGGTGACAAACTTGGATTATTCATTGGGCCAGCATCATAAACAAGTCTGCAAAAAATCACAACTACTGGATTTGATGCAAACTACCCCGTACTTTCAGGCGACAATTAAGATTACTGGATTAATAATATAGGTATTTAAATAATACACGCGACTCCTACCTAGTCCAGATGAAGAGTCCTCATTGAAAAATAACTATTTTCTCTGAAATGGCGATTGACAGGCTTTCTAGAATGTATTTCAACAAGCGCGGTTGAGCCATGGTTGTGTGTTGAGCTATACATGCACATTGTCTATGTGTGCGTCAGCATAGGAGCTATGAGTCCACATTGTCTATGTGTTCGTATTTGTCACAACTACAACAATGGCCAACCCGCGCAAATAAAAGTAGGTAATATGATATATATCTGTAATAAAATTAACAGGCTCTCGAAGAAGACTTGTGTCTCTATGGCTCGGTCGTCCGTGTCAGTCGTCCGCTCCCCCCCACTGAGACCACAGCAGTCGCCCGTAGCTACAGCCCGCTGACCACAGAGGAGCTTCGCGACATCTTCGGGGGCGCCGGGCCACTGCGATGCGTCCGCTTCGGCCAGCGCCGCAACGGTCGTATGGGTGAATTAATAGTACATTATTGAGTATTTGTTTAGAGTTTAGACGGACGACCTTGCGAGTCCGTTTAATTATAATACGAGGCCTGCAATTGCCATTTCGGCTAAGGCTAATATAGTGCTTGTCTCTAAAATGGGGGAAATAAGACGAAATTTGAATAAAGATTTGATAAACATAACCTTAAAACGTCAAACACTTCATGCTTTCTCGCCATTTTTTTAACAGAATCGTAAGTGTAGTTTTCCACCGAAAAACCGTAAATTATTTGATACACATGCAAAAACGTCGCGACTTCAAACGATTTTCGATTTCATTAAAAATTTTATATGCTACTTCAGCCAGCCCATAGAGGAGCTGCGTACCGTCTTCGGAGTCGGGATTTTAGCGTCGCGTCACCAAAATTCTGGAAAATTGTTTCTCACCTCTGACCGCAACGCTACCCCCGCGCCCGTCGCTCAATCTTCTGCCCAAGTCTGAATCCATGGCTTACGAAAAGGTAGACAACCTTTTCGTAACCCTTGTACATACGTACGGGTACGAATTTAGTATATAATATCTAATATCGCAAATTGACTGTCGCGTTACAGCTTGCGTGACTGCTAGGTGTGGTCAAAGTAAATAACGAACTTTGACCACACCAAGCGACTGACGTGACAACGCGACCGTCCGGTAGCAATGCGCGGCAGCCACTGAATGGTACCACCTATGGATGTACGGATTAACTTGCAGCGGTGCGCCGAAGTGACGGTGACTTAACCTTTTCAACGCTCTGTCAAATACTTAGCTGTCACTTACACGTCATATCATGACATCGGAATGTCGAACGCGAAGTTGGACCTTAAAGAAATGCATGTAGGTTGATATCGTACCGCACGCCGTCTCGGATATATCCGTCGTTGGCGTCCAAAACTTACCTATTTAATATGATAAGTTGTGACCATACAAGGTTTGTGATACGTTTTGGACGAGTTCGGTTCGTTCGGTCGGTATGTTTCCATGAAATCTATAATGTGGTAATTGGGCTGTTTTTCTTGAGGTCATCGATTTTATTAATCATTGTGCGTTAAATGGCTGAACCACACAATGGACCATGATGGCGCTGAACCAGGATGCAAGTATGCAACTATTATTTGATGGAATAGAATGAGATGAAAATATGTATTTCTCCTTTTTACGCATAACTTTGTCCTGTGCTTTGGGCCATCATGGCCCATTGTGTAAATCCTGAAAATAATTCTATCATTTATTGAGCGTTACACACGCCCCCACCCTTGATTTTTCGGTTTCCGCGGGGGATAGACTTGCGCAGTGGAAATTCGGGATATATTCGAAACATACGAATCCCGGCGGCCTTCGGTGCATCGATCAATAATGCATAAATACCGTTAAATGCGTCGTCGGTTTTGCCGGGCGGCGCGGCGGTTGACATGCGCGTCGACCCAAGGGCGCCGGCCGCCCGGCACATTAGAAGCAACAAGTTGACACGGCCTTAGCTCCCGATAAAAGTTAGTCACGTGACGCTTGATTTGAAATAAGAACTGGCGCGGCGTGAGGCGTTTTTCATAAAATAAAGGTTAGTACGCTTCTCTGTATTTGTCGGGCGCTAATTAGGCCAGTCATTTTAAAGGTACTTTTGACGTCATAACTTTGTTTGGACTAGTTAGGAGGTAAACATAAAAAGTCCCCGCCCGTACCCCCGACGGGTACGGGGAGGGGGGTTTAAAGGTCCCATTTTTCGGTATTTCTTAAAAAAACTCATAAACGGTGGCCCCCATTATCTACAAAAAAGGTTCTATACACTTTTGTGCTGGGATTAATATTTAATGAAATTTTAAAGGAGGAAAATAAAATTTTATGATAAGCTTGTTTTATGTTATGACAGTTTTTCAAATTCTACTTTGAAAACGTCCTAAGAAGGTACTATCAGCAACTAGTCCTTTAGGGTTAATAGTACTTATAATCGTTTTTATTATTTTTGGGAAAGTTGCGATTATTCATTGGACCAACATCATAAATAAGTCTGCAACAAGAAATCAGAACTACCGGATTTGACGGATTCAGTTTATCTCTACTTAATGTTCTGTACTGTGTTCTTTTTAGGTGTGCAATAAACAGTATTTGTATTGTATTGACGCAAAGTACCCAGTACTTTCAGGCGACAAGGTTACTAGATTATCATAGGTGTGAAAATCAGTATGTACCACTTAGCAGAAAAAATATTTTCATTTCATGTTTTGAGCAGCGGGCCTCACAGTCGGTGTGGAAAGCAGTATGTCACACGGTAGCAAAACTATTTCCGCCTTGGGCGTAAACACTTAAATCCCTCGCTACGCTCAAGATTCAATATACCGCCCTCACCGTAAATATTGAGACACAATCTACTATTGTTATTGTAGTTTAAGGTGGTTCGATTTTCATACAAAAAACAATCGACATTTATTATGCCATCACACACTATAACTACTTAAATATGTGCAAATATATATTTGCGCGAAATTAATAAAAAAGCCGTGTTTTATACAGAAATCACGCAAAAATCAACGGTAAATTTTTATAAATTTGACGTTTGTGAGTGATGCCTGTCGTGTACAAATACATTGTTTGTGTTGAGACGTTAGCACTCCATGTTTTGCGCGCGAAGTTGCACTTTGGCAGTTTGGCGCGTTTTGGATTGACACCTGACACTTGACTGGTACAATAAAGACAATCCTATATTCCAATTTCAAAATCGGACGTTTACCGAGAAGAGATCGCTTATGTCAAACGATACATTCGTCCCTTTCATTTTGGGCTACGTCATTGGGCCTTCATTTGTTTATGCACATAATTAAACAGGTTATTATATTTTCAAATTTTGACAGATTTGACTGTAGAACAAATTTGACAAGTAGGTATTATTTAAATATGTGGCCAGTATTTACTACTTTCACTTCTTAATACCTAAATAGGTTTTACTCTGTTTGTATGTGTGAGTAATAGTTAGAAATAGCGTGAAGAAACTTTCTGTCGACATTAAGGGGTGATTTTTGTACAATGAAGTGGTTAATGTTTGTTTTAACAGTTCAATATTTATTTAAAGATTGCGCGAAACGTACTTTAAAGTATACAAATACCAAGATGATTTCACAAAAACGTAAACTGAAAATTTGCAAAAGTGGTGCCATCTAGTGCCATTTAAGCATTGGGTAACCTAAGCGAACCACCTTAATAACGTGTATTTTTTTCTCCCGCAGCCGTAGCATTTTTGGAGTTTAACGGCCCAGAGGCCGTACAGCGTGCCCTGGCTCTCTCTGGCAACGTCAAAGTCAACGGCAAGCCTCTATATGTGAACAAGTTCGAGGTCAGAGAAAAGGAACAGTGCCCGGGGAAAGTGGAATCTGACAGCGCTTCACCAATTACAAAAGTTTAATTCACTCGCATTCCAGTTTCATCAACTTCGAGCTGTACATTACATTCCATAGTTTCATAGACTTTGATTTGCTCACATTTCAAAGTTTTCGTAAACGATTTATATACTTTGAATTATTTGGTTTACTCGCATTTTAGAGTTTCATAGCCGATTTGTACTTGGAACTTTTTAAATTTCAGAGTTTCATGCATAAATTTATACATTAAGTTCACTAGTTTGATAGATAATTTATATTTTGAACTGTTGTTCGCCCCCATTACAAAGTACCTAATCCAAGACAATAGTGCAAGGATAGAGCTCTCTCGTTTGCGTTCATGCGCAATCACTCTCCGTGTATATGTTCTGTATTCTTCAGGCTTCTTTTAAGGTTCCAAACATTTGATATTGAATTTGTCATTTATTTCAAGACATTAGATTAAGGCTTAAGTGGACTTACTACGCGGGTTTGGTTTAAGTTTTTCTAATTAGGTTTAGTTTTTCAAGTCTAGTTAGGTTTAGGTTTTTACCTCATTAGGTTTAAGTTAGTGCTTGTGTTGTGACAGGCATTTTATTTATGTACTCATTCGATACTTAGAGGAGCATGGAAAGAGCTTTCTTCATACTTCGATTTGGCATTATAACGCATTTCAGAAGGCGATTTAGAGTTTTCCACGTCGCCTGTTATCAACTTTATTTAGGTGTTATAAGTATCTGTAGTATCTCTGCTATGTATGCTTGGGAATATTTCCATTCGATGATAGAGGATGTTAACGAGTTAATGATGGTTCCGGCAGGACCTGCCATGGTTAACGCGAGGGTTTTCGAGGAATTTATGTAAGCGCAAGCGTTTCCGGCATTTTTTCCTTTCCGGGTTTGTCTAAGCGTGAGCGTTTCCGGGGAATTTCTCTAAACGACGAGAGTTTCCGTGGACTATCTCTTAAGTGCGAGTTTTTTCGGGGAATTTGTCTAAGCGGAATCGTTCCCGGGGAGCTTCTCTAAGCGCGAGCGTTTTCGAGGAACTTCTCTAAGCGCGAGCGTTTCCGGTGAATTTCACTAAGCTCATACTCCTTGAATTATCGTAATATTCGTCATCGAATAACAAATGTAAGTAGACTTTGACTTAATATGTTCCTATATTGTTTCTAGGTTTTGATTGTAAACTTAGCTTTAATAGTCGTTATGATTAATTTTGTGTTAGGTATTATTAAGATTGTTTTGCTTTATATTTTGTTACTGGTTATAGCCCGCGACTTCGTCCGCTTGGAACTCTGTCATCGCGATAGTATTTAATTGCTAATATTTTTAGACCTAACTATCGCTCGTCCATATAAAACTTCCACTCCCTTAAGGGATGATGTCCAGGACAAAAAGTATCATGATGTACTGCCCCGGGACTTAAACTATCTCCATGCCAAATTTCATCTAAATCGGTTCAGCGGTTTGAGCGTGAAAAGGTAACAGACAGACAGACACACTTTCGCATTTATTAGTATGGAAGTATGGATTTATGTTATGTCATTTATACAACAGTTAGAGATATTTTGTGACCATAGATTCCAATTTGGTTTTTTGGGCCTTCGGTATGTAGTACTATTACTTATTCTGTGACTGAACTCTTAGAAGTATAGGGATGTTGACACCAAATAAGAAAATCAATGAATCCGAATTTTCTCGAAAAGGATCAAATTCTCAATGAGATAGCGAAAAAAGTGATTTAAAAGAATAAATAATTACATAATTATAAGTCTTCAAAGTGTTAGGAGGGGGCATTTTCTGTCCCTGTTCCGCAAAACGCATCTCTGTATTGAACGATCGCCATTTACTATGGCGCTCGAGGTCAGTGACGTCACTAATCTGTAGCGCTTTCTCTCTCGAACTAAAGATATTCTAACGGTTGTAGTTTCGTTATTTTTTGACATATTTGAATAGGATTTTCACTGTTTGGCATAGTTTTATGTATTCTTTCGTATGGAGTAATAATAATTTTTGAGTCAACATCCCTATTTTTGGATTCAAGTTGTTGGAGAGAGTGATTGTAGACTGCCTGGCCTCGATGCTGCTAAAGATAAAAAAAATAGGAATAATTGGTCCATTTTATACTTTATCGTCGTCGCCACGGCACGGTTAAACCGTAAAAAACTATATGGTGTCATTCATAAATAGACCATAGACTGTAGACTTTAGACTAATTATGAATGAAACCATAGAGTTTTACCGTGCCGTGGCCGTCAACGATAAAGTATAAAAGCGTCCATTGTCTTATATCTTTAAGGCGCCTGTAGAGGCAGGTCTGGCAGGTCTGGTATCTAACCAGGGAGGATGCGTAGACGAAATTAAGAGGCGTATGGCCATGACTCGTTCTGCTATGGATAAGCTCGGGAAGATCTGGAAGAACCGCAATATCACTAAGGCTACGAAAACCCGATTAGTCAGATCACTGGTCCTCCCGGTATTCCTATACGCCGCGGAAACTTGGACGCTAAGAGAGACTGAGAAGCGAAAAGTAGATGCTCTCGAAATGTGGTGTTGGCGGAAGATGCTCAGAATACCGTGGACAGCATTTAGGACCAACGTATCCATTCTTCGAGAGCTCCATATAGAGCAGCGTCTCTCTTCCACGGTGCAGTCAAGGATTTTGACGTTCTTTGGCCATGTATCACGGCGTGGAGATCTCTCGATCGAACGGCTTGTGGCACAGGGCAGAGTTGAGGGCACGAGACCACGTGGCAGGTCCCCCATGAGGTGGACTGACCAAATTAAGTCTGCACTAAACTGCCCGCTGTACGAAAGCGCCAGGCGTGCAGACGTGAGGGAGGAATGGCGCCGGGTGGTAAAGCTCGCCACCCACAGCATGACGGCCACGACCACTCTGACAAGAGTGTAACGACGAAGAAGAAGAGGCAGGGCCTTCTCCATACAAACTCTGTGCAAGTTTTATTCGTCGGTTTTGGCACCCGCGCATATAATTTTTTTTTGGTTGTTAATATTGGATATACGAAGAACGTCAAGAAAAAGAATTAAAAAAAATAAAATTAAAAAAATACATATTTTTTTTTCTTGAGGGTCTGGCTAGCAGAAATATAAGCATACTGACCAAAAAATCATAAGTGTAATGCAAACAAGCGAAGAAAAACTTGCACAAAGTTTATATGGAGATTGGAGAGTGCTTGCCTCTACAAGCGCCTTAAACGAGCAATTCTTGTATATATATTTATTTCGGGGATCTCGGAAACGGCTCTAGCGATTTTGATGAAATTTGGTGTGTGGGGGTTTTCGGGGGCGAGCAATCGATCTAGATAGGTCTCATGCCCGAGAAAACGCCGAGCAAAGCTCGGTCGCCCAGATATTTGTAGTATTGAGAGGCCTGTGCCCAGCAGTGGGACGTTTATAGGCTGATGATTGTAGTGATTAACTTATTGCAAGGGTGTCCTCTTGAATGTTACATGATCATGAACAGTTTGTCTTTTCATGGGCCGTTGCCCCTTTCTTGCCAAAATGGGAGTTCGGGTATTTCATTATTGCTAGAAAACTTTAAAAATTCGGTCCAAAATAATCAGGGTGGCAAAACTCTGTTAACTATTTTAATGTCTGTGGATACCCTACGGGCCCGGACACATGTCCACGGTACGGCACCGGGCACCGTCTACGGCCTTTGTTCTTTGTACGTTGCCGCGTACGGCGCGGCGCCGTACCGTGGACATGTGTCCGGGCTCTACCACATAAATGTATATTATTACATATTTAATGTATACATGTGTCCATGTTAGATTTAAGATCTCATCCGTCCGCCCATCGATCGCCTATATACTTGTATATAGGAGCTCGAATAAGTATTATGCGAGCTGTGAGAAAGTTTCGATTGTATTTACCCGATCCATTAAGTGCCTAGTGCATCTATAATATTATATGTATAATATACATGTAATTGGTCATCCATAAATATACCATGATTTTAGACGAATCATGAATGAAACCATAGATTTACCGTGCCATGGACTTCCACGCCCACTTAATAAAATTATGGTACTTATACTTAAAATTAATTAAGTTGGCCGAACTGTACTAAAACAGTCCAATCAAATATCAAGTTTATTGTTCAAGCCTGAAGAAAAAAAATCCATGAACAGTTTGATAAAATTACGACCTGTAAAAAATAAATTCAAGTACCTACAGTACGTACAGAGAAAAAGTTACTCAATCAAATTCAGTTTTTATTCAGCTAGCAGCTGAAAACCGGCTTGCATAATACTTGTGCGGTCTGCGTTACTTCTAGTATTTAATGTTCAAAGATTACCTTCATCTTCTTCTTTCTTCTTTCCGTCCCTGTTCCCGTTATTCGGGGTCGGGTCTCCTCACAATTCTGCGCCAAGACAGTCTGTCTTGGGTTGTCGGTTCCGGCAATTGGGCTAGTTTGAGGTCTCTTCTTATTTTAGACCACCAGGTCAATGGCGGGCGGCCCCTACCTCTCTTCAGCTCCGGTAGGTTCAATGCGATTTGTACCACATGGTCTTCGTTGCGGCGTTTTACGTGTCCATACCATCTGAGGCGGTTTTCCGTAATTTTCTCGGCTATTGGTGCAACCTTGAAGCTGCCTCGGATAAATTCATTACGGACTTTATCGAGCCAAGTTACACCTCCCGCCCATCGCAGCCTTCATGATATGTATAAATTAAGGCCACTAAATTCTAGGTGTTAAGGACAGATACGACACATTTCTGAAGCTCAGAATTAAGTGTAAGGCCTGAGTGGACGCTCGGAGCGGAGCGTTCGGCGTCACCTCCAGCGTTGCGGCAGAGCGTGCGTACACTACACTAGCGTATGTACACCATGTTTTAATGTACAATAAATAATTTATTGATTGATTGATACTGTTTGTGCGGCGGCGACTCAGGACACCAGTATGAGTTTCAATTGTTTGACGTGCACGCCCCGCTGGACGCAACGCTCGAGCGTCCACTCAGGTTCTACACTTAGACATATTCGCATTGCGCTGTCTATTCTAATACTGATAACTATTAGGCTCTTACTAGCGCGGTGCCTAACTCATTTTGGCCTCAAAATTACAGATAGCTAAGCTGACTAGTTGTTTGTTAGGGTGACCACCAGTAATCGACACTTTAAACTGACAAGCACCAGTAATGGACACTTCAATCCTAATTCAAAGATCATACGGTTTAAAATCGATTTTTCAATAAAAAATGAATGACTCTTCTTTTTCTTTTACATAAGAGTCAATGTACATCATTGGGCCTTGTCCATTACTGGTGGCGTCACCCTATAGACCCTAATAAATTGTTAAGATTTCCAGCAGCATTCGGTTTTGACAGCAAGGGACGTGGAGTTGTGAGAGTCTCTCTTCATTAGGGTTAAATTATCTATTAATTGTACAGACGACGAAAGATAGTAAAAATACGAGTTTTAGGTATATTTTTCGCAAGGCGAACGAAATTCTAAAGATTATAAACGATGTTGGAATGACATTCCTCGTCTGTAAGTAGGTACATAGTTTTAATATATGTCTTTGTCTAGTATATATCTGGACTCAGTTACTGGGCCAGAAATTAGCTTAAACGAAAAACATTGTTTTCATATGGTTGCAGATACCTAAACGTGCCAAAAAGTATTCTCTTTGTTTATATATATTAGTTATTAGGTACCTAAGTACAATTTTTATCTCTCATATGTTTTAATCATTTTATTAGGCTAGACTTTTACAATCATTAAAAAAAAGTTAAATATAAAACTATATAAAATCTAGAAAAAGAAAAATTTAATTATTAAAAATAACCTAACCTAGGTTGCAGTGGGACGAGGCCTAATAACTACTTATATAATTTTTAGTGAGAAAAATAGTTTTTTTTTTATTTGTCTTGAATTTGAGACCCCGATTACAGGGTATTTTTTTAGATGATTTAATAAAGATATATTCATGCACGTTTTTTACTCATTATTTAGTTCCTCCAACTCACATAGACTCATTTTGCAAATCAATTTATCAATATCCTTTGCGTCCTTTGGTGTTATACTAACACTTGCATCGAAGCGTGTATCATTATCATGGCATGTATGTAATGCTCTGAATCCCCCTAAGTGTTTGTCGAAAATGGATACACCCAGGAATCGGATACCGGTATTTGCTCCATACAAAATACCGGTATTTATATCGTTCTTTTTCGTTCTTTGGTTTATAATTTCATTTTTAAGGGGACAATCTAATAATACGAAGTTATTAAGTAAATACATGATTCAGTCCTACGTAAAGAACATACAATAATTCAGAATATTGAACTATTTCTGGGATTTAAAAAAATACCGGTTTCGATCCCTGGATACACCTACTACATAATGTATCAACTTGAAATGTTATAGATGGATTTCACTTTTGTGCACCAAAGACGGCTAAATGTTATGTTCGAGTTCACTTGAAACTACAAGAGAGCAGGTGGTATAGTTAACACAAACCTAAGGCCAAATTCTGTCAAACGAACGCAAGCAAAACTCGACTTAGAGTTCTGACTATTAGGTAGATTTTTGCTTGCGTTAATTTGACAGCACTTGGCCTTATAGTTGTGTACGAACTATACCCACTTTCGAGGTTTTGGCACAGAATAAGTAATAGTACAAGTACAGAAGATTCTCTGTTAACAAATTCTCCGTTTAGGTATGCCAAATGTGCCTAAAATTGGCCATCTCTTTCTATCGCACGCAACGCGCTCTTTCGAGGCTCCGCCCTCAGCACTAGGGTTACCACCAGCGAGAACCTATTTTTTTAATATACTGTACTTTATTATTAGTAGTGTTGTTTACAATACAATTACGAATAGTACTTTTAAGGTTCCGTAGCCAAAATTGTGAAGACGGAACCCGTTCGTCCGTCTTTACGTCTGTATGTGACAGCCGATGTACTCGGAGACTATAAGCACTACAAATACAATTAAAACATTTAGCAGGAAGGTGTGTTCTACTCGTATGAACTGCTACGTAAAAGTGATGTGAAATGACGAGAAAACATTACACTCCTTTTTTGGCAGTCGTGTAAAAATATTAAAGTAGGGGCAGGCACTCCATACAATCATGTAACCAGGGGATACTTAGAGGTCCGAGTTTTTATTATTACACAACCTGCTGCAATGCAATAATGTTTTGGTTTTTGCATTATTATTTATACACGTCAGTTCACGACACGAATTATGATTGTACAGCGGTACAGCAGCGCGTGCGCGTGCGATCCGTATCGTTGCGCCGCAACCACTAAATATTCCTAAGACTGGGGACACGTCCCGCCGCATGTACTTTGAGCGGCGCGATGACGTCACGGTAGATTGCCCCTCCTGGTTTTGGTGCCTTTGACCATCTATAGAGCTCCCACAGTACCTCCCGTTTTATTTGCCAAGATCAAGCTTCAGTTCTTGTTCTTCACCTCATTCCAATCCTTTTCCAATTTACCCTTGCCGGCTAGAGCTTGCAAGTTTTTTTTAAATCTAGCCTCGTTTCATACGGCTCGCACACGACGGCGAGCGAGCTATCTTGCCGCGAGATAGACCGTTTTTTGAAGTGAAAACTTCTTTAGCGTCGCTGAGCACTTGTACTGGGGAAAAATTGTTAAACTCGCGACAGATTCTTCTAAGACCAGCTAGTCGACCCCTCCTAGTATATGGATTGCGATTTTAGGAGGGGTCAACTCAGCTAAACTCAGCTGTCTTAGATGCATGCGTAAGACACAATGATACTCGGGACATATTATGCGAATATGAACATGAACTTGAATACAAATACCGATACGGATACGAATATCTTTGTCATTTACTTTCTTTATTGAGTTTTCACTTCTGCCGGCACTCCCGAAGTGCAACCCGTTTTTTTTTAAATTAGTACAAGCAGAAACAGACGGGTAGTTTATCTCACTGCGAGTTAGCTCGCGCGCCATCGTATGCTAGCCGTGCTGGGGACTATGTAGGCTTCGGATCTTCAGCCCTTTGCTTGGACTAAGTTACAGAATTAAAAATAAAAATAAAACCAGTCAGTGATTAAATTGATTTACTAACTTAACTGTTACTATTTGTTGGCATACATATTAAACTGACAGTTATGTCTAAGGTAGGATGTCTATACATTGGAGAAGTAGCAAATACATAAACATACACCTGATTTTATCTGGCATCTCTATCCATCAAGTATTTTGGCATTCTACTGATACCAAAGATCCCGTCATCCCTTCAAACCAATCAAAAGTCATGTTTTAATTCTGAATATCTTGTGTAAAAACCTAAGACAAAATTAATGTCTATGATTCAAATGGCCTTTTTTTTAGGTCGCCATCTCGGCAAGATTCAAATCTCTTTCTTTAATAGTTTAATTTCGTTGTTAATTTATTCATTCAATGACTCTGGCAAAGGCACTCGGGGCTGCCATTTCTCTTTTATATTAATTATACAGTTACATGTGGTCTGGTGTAAGTAAGCACTTTAAACATAACTAAGTCAGTAACTGTTCTGAATATCAGCTGCTGCTGTGACTACAATTGTAATATGTATAATTTATTGTACAACACTAGTTCTAAACTTTTATGTGTGTCTCTTGAATTTCTTTGGACTTGTGTGTTCCATCACAGAAAGGCCGGTTTTTAGTTTGCTTGCAATTACACAGCCAGTAGTCTTTTGTTTTCTCCACTGTGAACCTTATTGGTCTGTAATAAAGATTATTTTTACATTAGCAGAATAAAAATACAGTATCGGCTAAGTATAAATAACAATACTGACTTTGGTGTCAACTACAGTAGAATCCGGTTACAGCGACCGTCATGGGACCGTCGATATTACGTCGCACTAACAGGATGTCGTACAAAACGGACTGATTTTCTTTGAAAATGTTTGGTATGAATCCTAACGTCAGGTGTTTTGGCAATCGGTAAAAGTGTTCAAATGTTATAAGCAGAGTCATTATAAGCGGATTCTACTGTATATTTTTTTATAGTATTGTGGGTTGTTCAACAGTGTTTGTTACACACTTTAAGATATTTAACTATAATTATACTCTTGTCTAGCATGGCTGTCACATAAACTACCCAATCAATAACTTTCACTGCCAGGGAAAAGCAATGGATAGAAAAACATGGAAGAATATACAAAGGAAATATTTAGAAGAAATTGATAATGGTGATCCGGAAGAGACCTAGGTCAATATGACCTTACGAACATCTTCTTCTTTATATATATCTCTTTATATATATAATTCTTCTGTACGTGTGTTAGTTTCATATCTCCTCCTAAACGGCTGCACCGATTGGGATGAAATTTTGTGTGTATATTTGTGTTGGTCCCGGAAAGGTCAGTTGAGACAATTGGACCCGGCAGGGGGCGTCGTTTTCGTGTTTTCGTTAAAAAACGGATCTGCTGAACATTTGTGTATCATAGATAGCGTAGAACAAACTCTTTGGCATTTGACGGACGGTGCTCAATAAGACATGCGAAGTCACTTGCGTCACTGACATATTTCCATAAGTAAGCGAGATTTATTTACAAGATTGAATTGAATTGAATTGAGATTTATTTATTATTGTAAAATTATGGTAGAGTGGACGTAAGGCAATTTAATATATAAATAACTCTTTAATTATAAAATCAGTAAAAAGCTTCAATACATAAACATAAAACGTAATATGTTGTGGAAATATTGGTCGTCACACACGAAACTCGAATTGTAAGCAGTTTACACGCGGCGAACAAATATGAATGCAGAAAAAATGTTTACGGGAAAATGCAAGTGTAAGTGACCCAAATTACCACACAATCCACACAACGGCTTAAATACATTACGTATTACATACGGCCTTCTTCGGCCTAACACTTTAAGGCAAAGACAGGTGCGCCAGAGAATCAGAAACTTGGCACAGTCTTCAAATTATTGAGCACTGACTACCACAAGGCGGAGTGGAAGATACAGTCGAGTTCATTGATATAAAGGTAAGTATACACTTTTTTACCTAATCAAATGCGGTCGCCTACAATTTGAAAGCAAAAGCATTCGATTAGGTAAAAAAGTGTATACACATAAATGAACTCGACTGTGCCTAGAGCTACACAGGCGCTTCAACGGGGCCCGTACAGGGCCCGACATAGACTGCTCGCGTCTTTGAACTGGGTACGTTGTCGACATTTGTCGGGCATGCCGCCGTCCAGGAGTGTCACTCAGGCATATCATTTTCGGTTGTGGTCATCATCCTAACGGCAAGTACTTGGACAAAGATAAACAGTGTCCTTTTTTAACATGACTTTGGCTTTATAGGCCGGGCCCAATAGAGTGATAGGGGCGCGCGTTAGGTGAGTGGCCTAAGGAAAATCCAGAGGAAACCTCCAACACGACCACGCCGGAAATACCCTAAGAGTTTGCGCTTCAGTGAGATTGGTTGAGCGGCTTCCAGCTTTATGAATAACAGCCCAGTATTTTTATCTCACGAGCGCATAAATCCTGCATGGTTTGAAAATACAATTCGACCAGGTAGGTGGCACTGCTTTTCCGGGCAGGACGACGTCTGCCGGGTCCGCTAGCATGTCAGCCAAGAATATCGCAACGGCCTTCTTCGGCCTAACACTTTAAGGTAAAGACAGGTGCGCCAGAGAATCCGAAAACTGGCGCAAACTTCAAGTTCAAAGTATTGAGAACTGACTAGACTACCACAAGGCGGAGTGGAAGATACAGTCGAGTTCATTGATATAAAGAATAAGTATACACTTTTTACCTAATCGAATGCGGTCGCCTACAATTTGAAAGCAAAAGCTTTCGATTAGGTAAAAAAGTGTATACATAACAATGAACCCGACTGTACCTAAAGAGCTACACAGGCGCTTCAACGGGGCCCGTACGGGGCCCGACATAGACTGCTCGCGTCGGTGAACTGGGTACGTTGCGGGGAAGCCGAAGGTTTTGTCTGTGCAATCGCAGACGAAGTTATCATGCATGACGAAGAATTTCTGGAAATATATCCTAAAAGCGGTACCTACTGTCGACATTTGTCGGGCATGCCGCCGTCCAGGAGTGCCACTCAGGCATATCATTTTCGGTTGTGGTCATCATCCTAACGGCAAGTACTTGGACAAAGACAAACAGTGTCCTTTTTTAACCTGACTTTGGCTTTATAGGCCGGGCCCAAGAGAGTGATAGGGGCGCGCGCTAGGTGAGTGGCCTAGGGAAAATCCAGAGGAAACCTCCAACACGACCACGCCAGAAATACCCTAAGAGTTTGCGCTTCAGTGAGATTGGTTGAGTGGCTTCCAGCTTTATGAATAACAGCCCAGTATTTTTATCTCACGAGCGCATAAATCCTGCATGGTTTGAAAATACAATTCGACCAGGTAGGTGGCACTGCTTTTCCGGGCAGGACGACGTCTGCCGGGTCCGCTAGTCATATATATAATTTTTATAAAAAAAGGCAATCATAATCAAATGTAGTTTGTATAATAAAGGTTTAATAATAATAATAATGCCAGGCAAAATTCAAGACCATCGCTTGTGAACAAAATTATTGAGAACTTGCTAGGAGAGTTTTGGGCACTGAAAGTGTCAATAAGCCTGTTATTACGTCAGGTTTTCTATGTTCGACGCTGGTAAGCCATCACAAAAGTGCAATAGAATGACACAGGAGTGCCATAGTATAATCTGGGCAGGCATAAACTACACATTTGCAAAGGAAGGTGCCGGTGAGACTGTCACATACCTAGTGTAGTACTTGCACGCAGGTTGACCATTGTAGTTGTGACACATACAAACACTTAGACAACATGAACTCATAGCTCCTACGCTGACGCACACATAGACAGTGTGCATGTATAGCGCAACACCCGCGCTCGTGAGAAAAAGAACTCTATCTACTAGCATGGTTGGTTCTATTAACAATACACACTGCCAAGCACTGCACTGCTATGGTTTGGAGTTTCCTGCCGGTATCTGTATTTCCGAGTTCATATAACCTTTAAGGCAAGAGTGAATAGGCATTTTCTGGGTGAGCTCGCTCCACGTCGGCCTCATCTTTGCCTCCTGGCTGGCTAGATGCTGGCCATGAGCAATCCCATTATTAATAAAAAAAACACACTACCTTTGTGTAATCTTCAGATATACGTCTTTGTGGGTCCCATCACACAGCGGCTGCGACTTGGACCGACCGCAGAGGCACCAATGGTACGTCTTGCCTTCCTGGAGGGTTATCTTAAAGGGTTTCTTATCGTAAACAATGCCATTGCTTTTTTGAGCCGAAGCAGAATATACCTCGCTCAAAGGGTTCTTAGGGATCTCCGGCTTAGGCGCCTTTGTGACGTAACATGCCTAAAATTCAACATAAATAGAATTAGGCACGATAAGCCAAAATATAACCTATATAAACACGTAAATAAAACTCACTTTGTAGCTTTGTGTGATCAGCCCCACGGGTAATTTTCGAAAAATCATTCTGTAAAACTATTCGCGTTAAGTATTTAGAGGGTTATAGTATAGTAATTTTAAATTAATTGCCAATTACTTTCGCTGTCCTACAGCCCAACTTACTTTTTTGACGTTAACAGATGTTTCTTTTTTTTTTTTCTTCTTTGGCTTTTACTCCTTGCATGTTTCTTTTTACGCAGTTTTTACTTTTAGGTTATCAAGTTTGACGGCTGTCTTCAGACGATCGAATATGGTGCGCTCCGCACAGACGGACTGTGCGGTGCGCTCGACACGCCACACCACCGCACCGTTTCATGTGACACATGAACAGACGTTCGAATATGGTACGCTCGCACCGTGACCTTGGTGTGCTCCGACGATATTTGTATGGCAGATCCGTCCACACGTTCGAACTTGGTGCGGACCGCACCAAATCCAGTGGGAAAATCATCGTACCGAGCGCACCGTCAATAACAATAATAATGTCCGGCGGACCGCTGTACACACCATCGAATATCGTGCGGAGCGGACCAAGGTCGCGGTGCGGAGCGCACCATATTCGATCGTCTGTTACAGCTATAAGCCTTTGCGCGTATGCAACGCGTATGTGCGATGATAATGTTTTTCGTTTCACGCAGATCAACCCTCAAGGAAGTATCTGCTAATTTCGCTAAAATATAATAAATCAGATTTTGTATCGTATCGTATTATTATTGTGCTTTTGTTATTGATGATTTCGAAATCAAAATATTATCGACTGAGGAAAAATCTTAAAGTTACTTTATAATATGATGAAAGTATAGAAATCTTCGAACTATAGCTATTTGTTTACAAGTTTACAACCAAGACAATACCTTGTACTATTACTTATTCTGTGACAATACAAAGCGACTTTATTTCACTTAGGCCAATTTTGGCGTACGAGCTATTCAAAAAGGCTTAAGCGGGTATTGAAGGCGGGTATTAAGGGGAGTTGAAGCATCTCGCTCTAACGTATAGGTCAGAACCCTTCTAAGTCTCCTGAATTCAGGACAGTGTAATAGCTGTAACAGACGATCGAATATGGTGCGCTCCGCACCGCGACCTTGATCCGCTCCGCACCATATTCGATGATGTGTACAGCGGTCCGCCGGACATTATTATTATTATTGACGGTGCGCTCGGTGCGATGATTCTCCCACTGGATTTGGTGCGGTCCGCACCAAGTTCGAACGTGTGGACGAATCTGCTATACAAATATCGTCGGAGCACACCAAGGTCACGGTGCGAGCCGAGCGTACCATATTCGAACGTCTGTTCATGTGTCACATGACACGGTGCGGAGGTGTGGCGTGTCGAGCGCACCGCACAGTCCGTCGGTGCGGAGCGCACCATATTCGATCGTCTGTTACAGCTATAATACCCGCTTTAAAAAATTAAAATGTCAAGCAAGTAGAAATAAATGGAAAAAAAAATATGCCATTGCCATCGCCGACCGTTGACGCCGTTGTCACGCTAACGACGCTTTAGTTATTTAGTTTAATTTTTAATTTGTTTATCCTATAAGTTTATCCCTTTTAGTTTTACTTAATCGAGTAAAAACCAACATATATAAGTTATTATAGTTACCGTATTATGTCTAGAATTAGGGGAATCGAAGCCAAAAAGAAAAAGAAAACTGAACCAGACACAACTTGCGAAAAGGATGACGTGGAAAGTAAGTAAATTTGTGTTTCTAGATGTTGAAGAACGTTGCGACCCAGATTAAGTGCATCTAAAATTCATCGGAATACGTTAATGTTAATTTTTGTCTTTTGAGGTTACATCGCTTTTGTTTTTGTGTTGATATTGTTGCGTCGAAATCGTTGAGCATCGTTAAGTCGTTAGAAGATTGTGAAATGGGTAACAGTCGCCAAAGGGCTTGCTCAGTACTTATTATTATTTAATCATGCGGGTAGAAATTAATTGATGGACATTCCATTTGGCAACTATTACTATTGTTCTAATCTATGTAACTTGCGTACCACTCTCGTGCCCAACGAGCCAGTAACTGCACCACAGATGTCTTATAACGAAAATGGTAATTGTAATATTTACTTACATTCTTTGGCATGGAACATTTGTTTTACCCTCTTAGGCAGTATCTTTTGCAAAAAATCTCTGGACATTTTGAGGTACCTGTTTTTATGTTGACTTTAGAAGAAATACTGTTTTTGCAAAAGATATTCTTGAAATGATGCGAAGTCTTTATATTTTATATGCTGCTGCGCTTCTGTATATTATTCTTTTTTATTGTTTTGCTCAGTACTTATTATTAGTATTACTTATGTGTTGTAGTGTTTGTAATTATTATTAAAGTATTTCCTCTTATCATAAATTGGCACATATTATTTGGAGTAGTGTACTTTTACGCAAGAACTTAAGAAAAATCGAATATAACAGATTTGTATGAAGGCTATGAAGCTCTGCCTAAAATGATGTTTGCCTTTAAACAATTGTGAAATTTCTGATGTTTTTTGACTCTGACTTTGTTCACTTTTACGTTTATGCCAAAGCTGAGATAGTTTCCTTTTATTCTTGGATTGTAGTTTCTATTGGGTGTACTGTAAAGTGCATCCAAAAATAGTTGCCTGAATTCTGCAATTGCAATGAGTTGTTTGGATGGTTGTTTTTGGTTGGATATTTGCCAAGACAATGCGACTATAGTCAAACAACTTTATAATTTTTTTTACCTTAACTACACCAGTACCTACACCAGTACTGTCTCTTGCACATCAAGTTCAAAGTTCAAGTTCAAGTTCAAAGTTTTATTTGTCAGTATAGGTGAATCTGATTACAGTGGTGGTAAATAATTGATTTATGTAACACTATACCCTGCCTATTGGCATACAAATTCTTGATTAATAATATTCTTATATACTAACATGTCAAATTATACATACAAATAACATGTCAAATAATAAGCAATAAAAAATTAAATCTTCAAATACATTATTGTTAATAAAATAATAATAATAATTATGTCATTTTGAATTATTAAAATTATGCAGCAAAAAGTCAGAAATAGAATAAAAACAATTTTCAATTATCGCTTGGATACAAAAGCTAAAGGCGAATATAAATTTGCAGGAACTTGCATGCTATGTTCAGTACATCATAGGGCTGTAGGCTACCAAGATAAGATGAGTATGGATAAACCCTGCAATGTAATGAAAATCGGCCTTAAGAGTGAGACAAGGACACATTTATTTATTATTGTAGCTTTGTTTGTTCCACAGTCCTTTTGGATACTTGTTATTTTGTTTGATTTATTGTTTTTTTAATTTGTTTTGGGGCAGACTGCAGATCCCATCTGCTGGGTGAAAGCCTCCTCACTTTTTCTCCACTCTTTCCTGTCTTGGGCTTTTTGGAGCCAGTTTTTTCCTGCTACAGAGGAAATGTCGTCTATCCACTTCTTCCTGGGCCTTCCTTATTATTATTATTTATTTAATAATCAGGGTATAAAAATATAAAATTAACAGGGTCTCACAAAACCGTCGGAACAGTTTGTCTGTGTGATCCAGTAGGGTAGTGGTAGTAGATCCTGGGCGCCTCCGTCCATTTTGTCGTTTCCAATGTCCATCTTCTGTCCCCATATCTAGCTATAGAGACAAGGACACAGCAACAGCATAATTAAAAGTGTCTGACAAGTGTCTCACCCTCTGACACACTTACACACGAAATATACGCACACATACACACACTCTCTCTCTCTCTCTCTCTCTCAGACACATACACATACACACACGCATATACACAGACACACACAAATACGAACTCCTAAAAATGTACAGTCCCTACTACTGTAAACTTATACTTAGAAATGTACCCTTTATAGCCATCTGTGTTTTTTTATTTTTTTATCTGTAATGATTACTTAGTTTTTGTCTTACCTCTTTATTGTATAATCTACTATTATTGGTACTCGCTCTCGCCCAAACGTCCAAAATACAGGCACAGCCTAGTTTGGAGTCTGAGGTTCCTATTTTGTAAACACTTTCTTGCTAAATAAACCATTTGTATTTGTATTTTGTATTTGTAGTGTCATGAATGGAGCGCTCGTGGCCTAGCGGCGCCTGCGTACTGCTTGCGGTATCTAAGGTTAAGCAACGTGGGCAGCGGTCAGGACTTGGATGGGTGACCGCTTTGAGTGGTTACTAACTGAGCGCTCCCGTGCTTTGGAAGGCACGTTAAGCCGTTGATCCCGGTTGCTGTCTATGGCAGCAGTCATTAAGCCAAGTTGGAGGCCTTCGGGCGGCTTGAGAACTTCTAACAGTCAAGTTGCCCACTCACTTGACAAAGCCTAATCCCAATAAGGTCTAGTTTCCCCTCGGGGTTGGAAGGTCAGATGGCAGTCGCTTTCGTAAAAACTAGTACCTACGCCAAATCTTGGGATTAGGTAGCGGACCCCAGACATCCTTTAGGATGCAACTGTACTGGGATAACGCTAGGAGGATGATGATTTGTAGTGTCATGAAATGGTACACCAGACCAGACACATCTTTAAAAATGTGATGTCATTCCACCCCCACATGCATTACTTTTTGTGGCAATACAAATTACACCTAACCATTTTATCATGGTGACATTCCGGGGTGACATTACCAAAAGAATGTCTATTGTTTTTTTTTGCTGGGAGAGGAGAGAACCTTACATCCAAGTACAGTTGAAACAATTTGAACTGAGCCGATGAATAGGAACAATAGATACAAAAGCCATTGTATTTTTAGGCAAAGCCTTTCATCTGTTTTAGTTCAGGTAACCGCTAATTAGTTACCTTACAAAAACAGGTTAGAACTACATTTTATGTATATTGAATTTTCAACCTTATACCTTGTTGAGTAGCACCTTCCACACTTGTGTATTTCTTAAATCGGCCTTTATCGTATTCAGATCCCTTTGACCTAAGTTTTTTGCATTGAAGTTTTAAGAAAATTTCCTAGGCATGAGGTGAAAATATGTCAACATATCGTTGACGTCCATTGAGCAAGCGAATTCATGAGCCATGTGTTTGAATGCTCGGCGAAAGTTTATGAATTTTATCAAATTTAAATTCAATTGACATAGATTTAGGGCTCCGTGCCAATAAGGAACAATAGGAACGCTTATGGTGCGACCCTGTCCGTTCGTCTGTCGCATTGCTTAATGTCGGGAACTAGCCAATCTAAACATGTGTATGGAAAATTCTATGAAGGATTTCAAATACATACTCGTATTTTTAACTTCCCGATGACCTATGAACTGGAAATTTGGTGATAATGTTTATTATTACGTAAATTTTACCAACAAATACGAATATATTGATAAATCACAGCCATTTTTGATGTTGGTTTGGTACCCTAAATGTGCGAAGTCCGACTCGCACGTGGCCGGTTTTTAGGGTTCCGTACCCAAAGGGTATAAAACGGGACCCTATTACTAAGACTCCGCTGTCTGTCTGTCACCAGGCTGTATCTCAAAAACCGTGATAGTTAGACAGTTGAAATTTTCACAGATGATGTGTTTCTGTTGTATAACAACAAATACTAAAAATAGAATTAAAAAAATATTTTAGGGGGCTCCCATCCCATACAACAAACGTGATTTTTTTACCCTTTTTCAAGATAATGGGTCGGAACCCTTCGTTTGGTTCGGTTTTTTTACTATTATAACCAACTTAAGTTTGCGGTTGATTCGGAACCCTAATCGTGCGTATTCCGACACAACAGGACATATCTTGAACGAATTATCCTTCTCTTTGTGCCTTCTAAACAAAAGCCCTGTCTTTCATTGTTAAGTTAAGCATAACCGCTAAATGATACCTGTAAACTAAACTAACCTTAACACTTTCACAAGAAGGTTCACATTATAAAATACGACTTATCGGTGTTGACCTTTTGTATTTAAAAACTGCAATAGTATCCGTAGAGCAGCGTAGGACGACTAATAAAGTTTAACAATAGAGTCACTATTCAAGTAAAGTGTTTATGAAGCATGTCCTTTTCATTTTGAAGTGTTTGTGGCACGTGGCTAAACAAAGGCATTGTTGGACCGATGGGTCCTTGATATAAGGTCCGTTCTAGAAAAGAATTCCAACTGTACAATATCGTAGGTGATAAAACATATTTTTTTTACAGGAAACCAAGTGACAGAGCTGCTATCTAAGATCCCGAAGCTGGCGAAATCCTTCGAGATCCATCGAAAGATCGGCGAAGGTACATTTAGTTCGGTGTACCTCGGCTCGTTGAGACAGCAAGCGTCGCTGCCTGGGGATAAAAAGAGATGGTACGCTGTCAAGCACCTGGTGCCTACAACGCATCCCACCAGAGTAGCGCATGAGCTGCGCTGTTTACGAGATATAGGGTAAGTAATAATAATAAATATATAATACTTTTATATCACGAGCGCGGGTTCGCCATTGTTGTAGTTGTGACACATATGAACACATTGGTTTAAAAATAATTCGAACTGAGCCGATGAATGGTTCAATAGACACAAAGGAACAATATCAAGTTCATTCAAGCAAGACACAATACCATTGTGTAGGTAACCAAAAATTAAGATACCTAACGAGCTCTTAGTAAAAGCAAATTGTAACTGCCTTACAAGGTTAATATAGATTATCGACTCTATTTCCTTGCCCAATAAACTTCAAAATACACTGACGGAATAATGGTGATCATAACTTTTTTGCATTTTACAACCATGCCAGTCCCTGCCGTAGCTAACAGTGGCGGCGCGTCAAAAATATTCTTAGGTAAGCCGGAAATAGTTTGCCTTTCTTATTCTTCATGAGCCGTACTAAAAGAACTGGTGTGGCTGAAAATTAGGCAAGCCGGTGGGAATCGAGTTGTATGGACGCTCCGCCGCTGGTAGCTAAGGTGGTCTATGAAATACACCATTGTTGAATGTGCTATTTTCCTCTTGGATCATTTTTTAAACCTACTCAACAAGGAATAAGGTTGAAAATTTAATGCAATGTAGTTCCAACTTGTTTTGTAAGGTAACTGATTAGTGGTTATTAGAACTAAAACAGATAAAAGGCATTGTATCTTTTGTGTCTATTGAACCATTCATCGGCTCAGTTCAAATTATTTAAACCATAGATACCGTGAACTTATAGCTCCTACGTTGACGCACACATAGACAATGTGCATGTATAGCTCGACCACAGATAACCCCCACTAGATAGAGCTTCTAGGGCGACGCGCTCGCGCCACAGCTGGGCGAAGTTGCGCTTATAATACTGCCCCGCCTTACGCCGCTCAGTCAGTCTCGTCCAGGTTCATGACCTATACGTACGTGGCACAAAAAATACTTAAAGTTGGTTTCGACTAACCGTAAGCATGGGTTTTTGTTCGGTAAAGTGGTGTGGGAACGATTCCCGAACTACAAATCTAAAGAAAGGCGGAATTACATATCATAGGTAACTAAGTTAAATTAATACAAATACACATTTTATTCTGCCCGGCGGAGATCATTTTACACTGGCCGGGCCGGCTTATAAGGCGTAGTGAAGTGTGCTTGTTCCTTTCCAACCAACTCAAAGGCCAATATACTTTCTCTTTCTAACAGCACGTGCGCGGGCTAGTGCTGTGCCAGTGATGTTCGGTTCCGATTTCATTTAATTATCAGTTCATCTGTATTTAATATATCACATGATTTTAATAAATATTAAAATTTTATTGGTAAACATTATTGATTAGTTTTATTTTTTGATATTGAATGTCAGTATTTACGTAGACAATATTATTTTACTATATGAATCATTGTAGAGGTTCGTATAAGGAGGTGGCAGATGGTAATAGTGTAGTGTTTTTTATCTCGTTTTACTTTATACGCTAAACAAATCAGTGTGGTTGTATGGGATAGAATATTTAGTTAGTTTGTTCTCATTGTAGTTTTGTTGTTGTCTTATTTTATTATGAAGTTTATATAGTAGTAACATAATAACTGCTGGTGGATTTCTTTCAGCAATTAGGACTAGTGACACGAGAAGGCCCCAATACTGAATTTAGAAGAAGTGTAAGTGATTTAGAGATAAACCCATTGCAATTAGGTTTTTTTTGTATTGTCTTGGTGGGCAATCAGCACTAGTGACACGTTGTTGACCCTCTGCTAGACTTCGAATAAGTATAAGGGATCTCGGAGCGGAGTTGGTTAGACATGGAGTAACTGCAATTGGGTTTTTTCGAATCGTCTTGGAGGGCAATCAGGGCTAGTGACACGTAGTTGACGCACTGCTGGACTTCAATGAAGTATAAGGGATCTCGGAGTCGGTTTGGGATGGAGTAACTGCAATTGGGTTCTTTCGTATCGTCTTGGTGGGCAATTAGGACTAGTGACACGTAGTTGACCCACTGCCGTACTTCGAAGAAGTATAAGGGATCTCGGAGTTGGTTAGAGATGGAGTAACTGGAATTGGGTTTTTTCGAATCGTCTTGTGGGCAATTAGGACTAGTGACACGTAGTTGACCCACTGCTGGACTTCGAAGAAGTATAAGGGATCTCAGAGTTGGTTAGAGATGGAGTAACTGCAATTGGGTTTTTTTGAATAATATGTATGGATCAACATTTGATCTGAAATAAACGATTTTTATTTATTTAAATACAGCGCATATACATGAATCAAAATGAAATTGTTTCAAATCTAAATTTTATACAATAGTAAAGGTTGTAAACATGCCTAGAAGATATTATTATAGTCAATTCAATAGATAAAGTATACACGCCATGTAAAATAATTTACCTAGAATAAATTGGGGTGTTAGTAAAAACCGGTAGTCAACAACCGTGTCTCATCACTAGCCCGCGCGCCATTTTGCGGCGAAGGCGCGCCACAGCCGCGCGCATTTTGAAACGGCCAATCGCAGCGCTGTTGCCGACCTCCCCGCAGCCCGCACCTACCGCTAACTTTGGTGACTTTTGAATCGAACTAAATCGTTCATATGCGGTATCTAGTGTGGGGTTATCTGTGAGCTCGACACACAACCATGGCTCACCCGCGCTCGTGAGATAAAATAACTCTTATCCTTATCATGTACATATAGTCAAATGTAGAAATTTGGTTGCATGCAACTTACTCAAAAATAGGTTCTAAATTAGAGCCTAATGAGGTAATTAAAGCCTTATTGCACAAGAAACCGTATATGGCAGATATAACTTATGACCTTAAATTTTAACTTTCAACTTTGCAATTTTACGACTTTAAATTTCAACCTTGAACTGTTGAAATTTAAACAAGTAATTTTCTATAGCGCAATTGGCAATAGCGACTTTCATCCCATCCTAGTTTGTTAACGAAAGCTCGCATAAATATGAAAGCTTTGGTCACATTGTCACATAGCATGCGCGACGCGTTGATTCGCGACCGTTGCGCGCCTGAATGTACAGTAACAGGTTAGCGACGTTTTTTTTAAATCTGGTTGGGAGGGTGGTTAAAAAACTGGAATAATCTTAAGAGTTTGCGCTCCAGTGAGATTGTTAGAGCTTCAACCAAGTCTGAGGTGTCAGTGGAATGGAGCTTCTGGTAGTGTTGGTAGAGACTCAAGTTTTTGAAATCTTCATTTCAAGAACTCGATCCATACTATATTTACAGGACTATAAGCTTAAAAGACTTCCGATTCTTAAGTCGTGTCGTGAGTCGAGTCCTTTTTCAAGTCTTATCGAGTCCTGTAGTCACAACTCAGTCTTTGGAAAAACTCAAGCCATATAATATTTTTTATAAAATTTGAGGATTCACTGTGTTGACAGCAGAAGGGACAAAAGGTCCCTCGCACTCAACACAGTGCATCCTCGGGAGCTCGGGAGTTTCCGTTACCGCAGAAAGTATTGTCCTCACTGACCTTACTTTGTTGTGTTGTTCCCAGCGGTAGAAACCATGTCATAGGGGTGGAGCACTGTTTCCGAAACCTCGACCATGTCGTCTTCATCATGCCCTATATACCACACAGGAAGTTTTCGGTGAGTCTGGCAGCGTCCATAATGCTAATAATCGAGATACTCGCTGGATGGCTGGGTCAAGAGTCAGCAGTCATACTTGTAATCCTTTTTATAGAACGAATTATCCTCGATACAAAAGCACTGTCTTTCATTGTTAAGCGTAACCACTAATTGATACTGTAAACTAAACGAAGTAAACGTTAACACTTTCAGCCAAAAGACGGCTTTACGTACAAGGAAAGAAGGTTTACATTTAAAAAATACGACTTATCAGTGTTGACCTTTTGTATTTAAAACAGCAGTAGCGTCCGTAGGGCAGCCTTTTCATTTAGAAGCATTTATGGCACGTGGCTAAACAATGGCATTGTTGGACCGATGGGGGTCCTTAACCCTTAAATGCATGGTGTGACATGTATACATCATAACAAATAATTCAAGATTTATTTAACTGTATTATGGCTTATTTCACAAGGTAATTTAATATATTTGCATTTTCATTCTTAAAATGTTAACCGTTCTATATATTCAATAAACCTTACATTGATTTATAAACGATAAGTCGGTAATTTAAAAAAACGGCGGCCATTTTTTTATGGACTCGAAAATTGAGGTTTTTTGATCGGTGTTTTTGGCTGTTTTATAGTTTAGTAAGTAGTTATTTTCTGCCTAGATTGTATTTCTACACATCATAAATATTGTCTGAGTACTAAGTTTAGTAAAATATTTCGCATAAAAATAAGCAATATTTGTACTTATTGATAAGGTATGAGAAAAATCTTTTATTTTTATTTTTATAAATATTGTATTAAGAATTTACAAGAGAATTTTTATATTATTTTTCCCGTTATCAGTACACCTTAAAATCACCATATATCGCGTTTTTATTAAGTTAAGATAAGTTCTACAAAAAGGATTACAAGTATGTATGTAGCACAGTGTATTCACATTTCATACAGTGGTGTGGTGTGGTGTCGAACGGCGAACTTCGGGGAAATCGTGGGGGGAGTGAGCCGTACCGTGTTGTTAGACTACAACGGGCACAACGGGTACAACAACGGGTATTTGAAGGGGTGGCTCTGCGGCGCTCATTTTAATTTTACCTCGTGTGACAACCCTGGTTAATTTCGGCGTCGCGTGATGCTGTCGGTATAAATAGGGTATTAAACTAAGGTAAAAATAAATTATTTTTTACTTGACTAATAAAAGATCTAACGAAAATACTCGAAAAACATCAATTATTAATTTATTTTAGCTAATTGAAAGATTTTATAAGCATAAAGATTTAAAAAGGACGCTGATTTGAACAAACCTACTCACACTGTCTTAGTGACGTCACTAAGACAGTATTTCCCTACAAACTTCATATTAACAAATCGTTTTTGACATTCAATAAAAAATTGCTGATTTGACTATGGGTTTAATACCGTATTGATACTAGCAGCCAAAGTACCAAGGTAGAAACACATCATTATTAATTTAATACTTAAGATTGAAATTCATATTTTTCTGACGCGATAGAACGAAATTGGTGAAGATTCAGCCCATGCTCTTTGTATGTGACGGCCCATAAAGTGCCAGTGTTCAGAATGCATCATGTCAGATAAGTATGGATCTGACTTTATGATATATTTGGTCTCTTGGTTGCTACAATGCATGCTTAATCACACCTGTGACACGCGAAGGAACGTAAGCGCTCTGGGTAAGTATGTGTGCGTGTGTCGGTACACGCGTCAATTGACAATATTTCATAATTTAGAAAGTCTTAATTCGAAAACCATTTCGGTAAAAACATGTGAAGTACACAAAAAACATTTTTTTAGATTTTTTTCTCCGTTAATTTTGGAAAAAATCGCAAATTACTGTAAACCGAAAGTTGACGTCATCTTCCTCGCTGTATTCAGGGAGACCTTAGTACAGACTACAGAGTACAGACACAATTTAAATCGCTGCTCTGGAGTGGCTCTGGATTCTTGTTGGGAAGATGACGTCATATTTTACTTGCGCCCTTTTGGAATGTCCTACTTTTCAACGTGTTTTTTTGTATGAAATATTGAGTTAAATTGAAAAAGAAAAAATACGGGTGGCTTAAATTTTTACCTATTTTCTAACTAGTTCATAAAATAAAGTAGTTAAAAATATGAAATGTTGTCAATTGTTTGCGCGGGTGCGTAGCGCGTGGCGCGGACGAATCGCGAGGCGACACCAGGCGGGTCTCTCGGGGACGAGGTAACTGGCCTCGGTGCGGGGGGTTCGTGTCCGTTCTGTATGTAATATTATTTTGTCGTTGGCAGGAATACGTGGGGGATATGGACGCCGGTGAGCTGCGGCTGTACATGCGCGCCTTACTCACGGCGTTACAACACGTCCACTCGTTCGGCGTGATACACCGCGACGTGAAGCCGAGCAACTTCCTCTACGACCGCGAGCGGCAGCGGTAAGTTGAGCGACGCCGGTAAACGGGGGACGCATTTATAACATGTTGTATTGTTGTATCAACTTACGATTAAGGCGCTACACTAAGAAATTTGGAGACTTTGAAACGCTGTCCTGCCCAGCCTAGCAAACAGTAGGAGCTGATTTTCAGATATATGATTCTTGACTATATGATTGTTGTACTGACAATAGCGAAACATGATTGCTTAAAATTTTCTCGATAGAAAATTAATCCAAAGTCGAGTCTATATTTTCCTTTTTTTCCTCAGCCTACTAAAACAACGCATTATTAAAAGACACGATTAAGTTAATATGATGGTATTACACCTCATCTAGGTACTGACAAGAGGAAATTTAATAAACCTGCACACAGTCAGATATTTAATGAGATTTGTCTAAAAAGCCATTCTCGGAGAGGGTTGCATCCCGTTTTGTCGTGAGCGAAAAACAAAGGGTGTCTCTTTCAATCGATATATCGCCTTAAAGGCTGTCGCACAACGTAACCGCTCGGCACCCGACCGGCGCCGCCCCAGCTCGCGCCAGTCAATTTTTTTTGTTTGACACTTCATACTACAACGCAAACTTTTCCACTCCGTAACGGCATCGCCCCAGCTCGGGACCACCTATCGCTGGGTAGACAGCTCGCCGTCGCAGGGTGGACGCCGCGCTTGCAGCTCGCTGCCGGCGAGAGGGGCGCGCGTGGTCGTCGCCCTTAAGCGGGTATTACACTGTCCTCAATCAGGCGTCCTAACTAGTGGAGGGGAGTTGAAGCATCTCGCTCTAACGTATAGGTCGGAACCCTTCTAAGTGTCCTGAATTCAGGACAGTGTAATACCCGCTTTACGGTGCGCTGACGGTACGGCCTACTTCAAACGGAAAACTATTGGACGGCGAGTCGATGAGTTGAGGCGGCCGAGCCTTTATGTCTGCGCCAACCTTAATACCATCGATTTAACGAACACAGCTCATGATTAGTGATTACCGACTGTTTGAAACATCGGAATCTTACTGTTATAGATAGGAGTTATGTAATGAAAAGAAACCTGCACGTGTGATGGAATCAAGTCTCTTTGCACTTAGTAGGGACCAAAATAAGTGATTTTTTCGAGGTAGCGATAGTTTATGCGCTGTAAGCGGGGCAAGCAGCGTCAATATGAATAAAATAAAAGTATTTTACATATATGGACGCTGCACGCCCCGATCACAGCGGAGCGTCCAATGTAGCCGTACAAAAAACTATGACCACTGTTTGTTGTTGTAGATACGCGTTGGTAGATTTCGGTCTGGCGCAGCACACACAACCGCCCCCCGCGCACCATCAGTCTCTGAAGCGGCCTAGAGACAGGGAAGATGTAAGAATACCCCTTCCATGCAACCTCCCCCCGCACAGCACGGATTCGCACCTGTATTCCCGAAAGGAGTACGCAGGTCACATGAAATTTATATTTAAGTGCCGCTCTAGCAAAATATGTGTGAGTGCATAACGCCATGTTTCCGCGTTTTACCACGTATTCGATGCAGAAATTCGCAAAAACGGTATAGTTTTTTGAAACACTGTTTACAGTTCCGTGAAGAACAACTTATTGACTAGGGCATCTACAGAATGAAATATGAATTTGTAAATGAAACATTTATTGAAGAATCTCGAGCACTTTTCTCACCCTCTATTTCAAAATATTCGAAAACATGTCGTCTTTCAGATCTGTTTATTCTGTAACCGATTGAAACCAAACTATATAGGTAATATATATATATATATATATAGTTAGATGCACCGGAAGATGGTCTATTTCGCCTACAGTCTGAAAATACACAATTTAAAATTGTTAAATGTTGATGTCCAATGCACAATTAAAATTATTAAATGTCTTAATAATAATAATTCAAAAAAACCGCTACACACTATAGAAATAGCGAGTCAATTCAGTAGCCATTTTTTTAAAAGTAATCTGATTTTGTCAACTTAGAAGAGTTTTTATTTTATTAGGCAATATGATACGTACACTTGTATGCTCATGTTGTATGAGTTGCTTTCGTAGGTATATGTCGCAGGCAAATCGTATAATCCGCCGTATTACATTATGGCTAGCCGTTATACAAAACAGAGCTGTTTTGTATAACGGCGGGCCAACGATTAGGCGGATTGAATACGGCTGATTGAAAATCCGCCGAAATGTGTTCGGCGCTTTGCGTTCTTCAATTCGCCTATAGAGTAGGCCCATTTTTGAAGAAGTAGCATACAAGAAGCAAGTCATGTAACAGTTGGGGTGACAACGTTATCAGAGGGCTTAGACCCTGTAGAATACGGTTCTGCCTGTCTCCATCCCCAAATTTGAGCCGGAAGTATGTTATACCGGATAATGTGCAGCCCATACAAATTTTTTCGTTGTACATTTGGTAAATCGTGGTTTCGGTACCCTAACTATGGTCCGATTGTTATAGGTTTTTGATATGCCATAAAGGACAATATTTGTCATTGTATCCCGAAATTTTCGACCCTCCAGCTCCATATCTTTCTCCGCCATCTTGGAAAATCTGTCACTTTTTCAGTGTTTTCCTTGTACTGTCGCTAAAGTTCATTTTAGTGCTAAACATGGTTCGGCAATATTGTAGAAGACAAAATTTGCTAAAACTTTTGGCTACAAAGATTTTTTGTATGACCCCTAAGGACGAAGGTATGACAGGAGATATCTTTAACTGCAATTTTTTTTTAGTATTCCTCCCATATTTGCGTTTTAAGTGCATTTTAGCGCTAAGTATAGTTCTGCAATATTGTAGACCACAAAATGTGCTACAACTCTTCTATTGAAATATTTTTTCCACGATCATCAGGAAAGAAGATACGAAGTCATCTATGGAGTACTACCGTCGATATTTGCTTCTTTTTACAGTTTTCTTCCCATATTTGCGTTTTAGTGTATTTTAGCTCAAGTTCTAGGTCTGTAATATTACAGAAGAAAAATTCAAAGTACCTACGATCTTACTAGGTATCGTGGAAACAGACGATTTTGTCTTTTGAGGGATTGAAGTGGTATAGATCGGAAAGTGACAGATGATTTATCTTGTCGTCTATCCCGCTATCACTCGACCATCATAGATCCCCTACAGATTGCGATTAATTGTACTCAAACCTAAATATGAGAAGAAAACTGCAAAAGTATCTAATTTCGACGGTGCTACTCCATAGATGACTTCATATCTTCTTTCCTAATGGTCGTGGAAAAAATATTTCAATACAAAAGTTGTAGCAAATTTCGTGATCTACAATATTGCCGAACTATAGTTAGCGCTAAAATGCACTTAAAATGTAAACATGAACGGAAAACTAGAAAAAAAGTGGCAATTTTTAATGATATATCCTGTCATATCTTTGTCCCTAGGGGTCATGGAAAAAATCTTTGTACCCAAAAGTTTTAGCAAATTTTGTATTCTACAATATTGCAGAACTATGTTTAGCACTGGAATGAACTTTGACGACAGTAAAAGCAAAGAACTGAAAAAAGTGACACTATTTCCAAGATGGCGGCCAAAGTTATGGAGCTGGAGGGCCGAAATTTTTAGGTTACCATGGCTAATATTGTCCTTCACAACATACCAAAAAACCATATCAATCGGACCTCTTTTAGAGTACCAGAGCAACAATTTACTAAATGTTCTACGAAATTTTTAGTATGGGCTGCACCTTTTCCGGTATACCGTACTTCCGGCTCAAATTTCGAGATGGCGACAGACAGATCCGTATTCTGCAGGGTCCAAACCCTCTGATAACGTTGTCACCCCAACTGTTACATGATTTGCCGCTTGCATTGTTTAGAGACGCCTTTTCCAATTCTGTTCCTGCTCTACTAGTCGTAATGTAAAAAAGCGGTTCAGTCAGATTGTATAATTCGCCGTAATACATTGCGGCTAGCCTTTTTACAAAATAGCGTCGTTTTAGCTGTCACCTCCTTGACAGCTTTTAGTTCATATTTTTAACACTCGCAGCGCTGTTTAGCAATGACAATCCGGCCATTTCGTAAAACGGCGGATTATGCAACCCGGCAAGTACAATCCGGCTTAACGTGAGCCGCCATATTGTAGAACGTATTGCAATGCCGATCCGGCTAATCGTTAACCCGCCGTATTACAATACGGCTCTGTTTTGTAAAGCAGCGGATTATACTGCGACATATACATGAGCCCGCCAACGAGGCTGATGAAGGAGGTTTATATATATCGTGTTCGTGAAACATATTTTTTTTTAATTGGCTATTTTCTAGTCGCAACTGTCATTTCATTAGCCAGACTTTACCACGTTTACGTCGAATGAATTAGGATGATTCTCCAAAATATCAGTTTTATGTGGCGAGTACTTCTCTTCGATTTGACAAGGATCTGAATTCAAGTCAATTGTTATTATTATACGAGAATCTGGTAACAAGTAGTAAAAACTTACACTTTTACGCCGTTGTAATCAGTCAAAATCGCTTATTTTCTCACTGACTGTTATGATTTGTGTGCTGATTCGATGATATTCGATGTGGATTGTGCATCCATTCACTTGTCCGCTTTCTTTTTGTCTACGATCCGATTGCAATGTGTTGCTTTTTTGTTAATGCTGCGCTGTAGGCCTGTTTCGCAGAGGACTGCCTTGAACTATTGATGGTGATTATGGTTATTATTTAAATAAGGCCGGGTCGTACAAAGGTCCGTTAAGAGCCAATTTTTTTGGCGTTGTAGTTTTTTTTTTATTCTTAGAATTGCATGAAAATTGGTGGTTGGAAGAGCTCCTGATTCTGAACAATATGTGCACGATTTCCTACACTGTCCCACATTTTTTTTCCATTTAGTGACAAAACGTATGGGATTTTCGTAACTCAATAGAAAAAAAGTATGGGGAAAAAAAAATTTTTCGACGCCATGTTGTCATATTTTTTTTTTACTTGTACAGAATCAGGAGCTCTTCCAACCTACCAATTTTCATGCAATGCTAAGAAATAAAAAAAAAACTATAACGCCAAAAAAATTGGCCCATAAACCAAATGTTAGATAAAATTTTAGTAGAGTACTTTTATCTCACGAGAGCGCTCGTGGCCCGGCGGCGCCTGCGTACCGCAAGCGGTATGCAAGGTTAAGCAATGTCGGGCGGGGTCTGTCCATGGATGGGTGACCGCTTTGAGTGGTTACTAACTGAGCGCTGCCGTGCTTTGGAAGGCACGTTGAGCCGTTGATCCCGGCTGCCGTCTATGACAGCAGTCGTTAAGCCAAGTTGGAGGCCTTCGGGCGGCTTGAGAACTTCTAACAGTCAAGTTGCCCACTCACTTGACAAAGGGGGTTCGAAGTTGCACCACGTCCGTACACGTGGCCCCTGGGTGGTTCTGGTCAGTGTGCAACAAAAACTGGCAACCGTACTGTCTTCTCGAAGATCTCACGGTTCGAAATAAATGCCATACGATAAATAAATAAGTAAGAATGTGAAAGCACAGGCATTGCGTTGCATAGCTGAAAGAAGACGATGCCGACTACCGCTTTAGCTTAGTTGGTAGTTGGTAGTGACCCTGCCTACGAAGCTGGAGGTCCCGGGTTCGATTCCCGGCCGGGTCATTTATTTGTGTGATGAACACGAATATTTGTTCTTGGGTCTTGGATGTCTTCTATGTATTTAAGTATTTATTTATCTATATAAGTATGTAATATCTGGGCGATCGAGCTTTGCTCGGCGTTTTTCCTAGCATGAGACCTAGCTAGATCGATTGCTCGTCCCCGAAAACCCCCACAGAAAATTTCATCAAAATCGTTAGAGCCGTTTCCGAGATCCCCGAAATAAATAAATAAATATATATACAAGAATAGGGTATTAAACTAAGGTAAAAATAAATTATTTTTTACTTGACTAATAAAAGATCTGACGAAAATACTCGAAAAACATCAATTATTAATTTATTTTAGCTAATTGAAAGATTTTATAAGCATAAAGATTTAAAAAGGACGCTGATTTGAACAAACCTACTCACACTGTCTTAGTGACGTCACTAAGACAGTATTTCGCTCCAAACTTCATATTAACAAATCGTTTTTGACATTTAATAAAAAGTTGCTGATTTGACTAGGGGTTTAATACCGTATTGCTCGTTTAAAGATATAAAATATTGTCGGTTAGTACCCATAGTACAAGCTTTGCTAAGTTTGGGACTAGGTTGATTTGTGTAAGATTGTCCACAAATAAAAAAAAAAAGAGCGAATTGCAAGCGGACCTCCTCGTAAGACGTGAAGAACTGTAGCTGGATGATGATGGTATGGATTGGATTACAGGACTATCTGGCGTGTCCGGCCGCGAAGCGGATGGTGTTGGACCTGACTGTCCGGCCGCGGCCCCCGTCGCCCGCGCCCCGCGCCACGCTGCCTCCTGTACCGGACCGGCTTGCACAACAGGTGTGTACGCTCTCTTATATATTTTTATGTCACACCTGGCCATAAAGCGGCAATTACCGCACGCTCCGCGCGCGGGAATTCCCACTTCCTGGCCAGGGGGTGACATAAAATTTTGTACTTAACACGGGCGGTAATAATGAAAGCCTCAGATCGCATATTTATCGCCCTTGCCTTCGGCTCGGGCGTCAAATACCTGCGATCTGAGACATTCTTTGTTTTACCGCCCTTGTTAAGTAATGTACTATTACACGACTGCGCAAAAAAAAGAGTGTAATGTTTTCAGGTTTCATGTCATGTATGTATGTATGTGAACTTTTTTTGTTCCCCCAGTACTTCTCAACGCGTTAACCGATTTAGATGTGTGAGGTATCGTTGGAATCCTTACGTCATCCTGGGTAACAGGATATGTGACGTTGCAATAAAAACAATATGGCGGACTGTAGACTCCATTTTGTGTGTTCCGTAAAAAAATATTTTTTCTATACTTAAATACATAGAAAACATCCAAGACCCAAGAACAAATATTCGTGCTATTCACACAAATAAATGCCCCGGCCGGGATTCGAACCCGGGACCTCCAGCTTCGTAGGCAGGGTCATTACCAACTAAGCTAAAGCGGTCGTCATGTCGTCATATCGTCGCTTAGTACCCATATTACAAGCATTGCTTAGTTTGGGACTAGGTTGATTTGTGTAAGATTGTCCATAAATATTATATTACTATGTGCCCATTGACCGTGACTTCGTAAGCGTGGAACTCGTTTATCGCGATAGAATTGAAGTAATTGCTATTTACTTATATCTGGCGCTTACCTACTCATCGCTCTTTCATACAAACTTCCACCCCCTTAAGGGATTATTTCCGAAATAAAAAAAGTATCCTATCTCCTTCCCCGGGACTCAATCTATCTCTATACCAAATTTAATGTTTATTTATTTATTTTATTTAATAGGCTCACAGAACAAGTTATAGTCATCATATTTAACAGTTACAGATAATGCAATATGTTCAGATCTGGACTACAACTCAAAATATGTGTGCACAGAATGAATACAATACAAGTTACATGAAACAAATAGAGAACGAACGTACAATACAAGTCGGCGAGTGTTAATAGTACATTACTTAACAAGGGCGGTAAAACAAAGAATGTCTCAGATCGCAGGTATTTGACGCCCGAGCCGAAGGCAAGGGCGACAAATATGCGATCTGAGGCTTTCTTTATTGCCGCCCGTGTTAAGTACAAAATTTTATGTCACCCCCTGGCCAGGAAGTGGGATTTCCCGCGCGCGGAGCGTGCGTTAATTGCCGCTTTATGGCCAGGTGTGGCATAAAATATTTTTATGTCACACCTAGCCATAAAGTGGCCATTATCGCACGCTCCGCGCGCGAAAAAACCTACTTCCTAGCCAGGGGGTGACATAAAATTTTGTACTTACCACGGGCGATAATAAAGAAAGCCTCCGATCGCATATTTATCGCCCTTGCCTTCGGCTCGGGCGTAAAATACCTGCGATCTAAGACATTCTTTATTTTATCGCCCTTGGTCAGTAATGTACTATAATGTTGACGAATTACAATTACTTTGTGATATATTATATAGTATGTTAATCGGTTATATATAATGTGTATCGGTTATATATAATGTTAATCGGTTCAGCGGTTTAAGTGTGAAGAGGTAACAGACAGACAGAAAAACTTTCGCATTTATAACAGCTGCAATACATGTTGGCCGAGCGTCGCCGAGTGAACGCCAATACCAACGTATAGACAGTATATTTGCATTGTGTTGCCATCGCTCGGTGTCGCTCGCCGCGCCTAGTTAGCCGAGTAAAGTCAAGCGCCAACGTGTATAGAACTCATTTGGCGTAGCTTGTCACAACTTGCGGTCGCGAGCGACCACTTGCCGCACTTCGGAGCGCTGTCGGATTGTTTGCACAAACAGGCGCTCGCGCGCACTCGGCCAATAGTGTCCACATGTTTGTCAGCGCGCCATCTGTTGGCCGGCATTGGTTTTCCGATAAACTTGCCGAACGTGTAGGCAGTAGCACTTGCCTTGTATTAAGTTGCCTACGCTCGCGTTGGCCTCAGTTCGACCAACATGTACAGCAGGTGCCTATACCACAAAACTTTACAAGCGTACAATTCGACAAATTTGTCAACTTTTTCTATGGAAAATCGTACAATTTTGTCGAATTGTACGCTTGTAAAGATTTGTGGTATAGGGGCCAGGTGTAATATTAGTATGGATTATATTCCACTTTGTGTCGATTTTTGTATTCATACTCATGTTTACATACAATTAAGTAAGTTAAGTACTATATACTACCTATTAGGTTATACGAAAATGTTGTTCATTTATTCATAATAGTACATTACTTACCAAGGGCGATAAAACAAAGAATGTCTCAGATCGCAGGTATTTTACGCCCGAGCCGAAGGCAAGGGCGATAAATATACGATCTGAGGCTTTCTTTATTATCGCCCGTGGTAAGTACAAAATTTTATGTCACCCCCTGGCCAGGAAGTGGGTTTTTTCGCGCGCGGAGCGTGCGATAATGGCCACTTTATGGCCAGGTGTGACATAAAATAAATTACCTAGGCACAAACAGTCCACAAAATCTAATCCACAACACAGGCTTCGTCAGGTTAGGTTATACTACAAGTTATTTGTTCTTCCGCAGTCCCCGCCGCTGGCGCACATCTCGTGCGGTTGCTCAGGGTTGGGTGGCGTTTGCACCGAGTGCGCCAAGTGGGCCCCGCCGCGCGCTAACCGAGCGGGCACGCAGGGCTTCAGACCTCCCGAGGTAACTATACACCGGCTATACCTTTCGTCACACCTGTGACACGCGAAGGAACGTAAGCGCTGTGGGTAAGTATGTGTGCGTGCGCTGTCGTTACACGCGTACAGCCTGGTGACAGACGGACAGCGGAGTCTTAGTAATAGGGTCCCGTTTTACCGTTTTGGTACGGAACCCTAAAAAAGGGATTTAGGCATTTGGACACTAACGGCCCAGCCACGGCTTTGTGCTAATTGCGGCACGGCGAGCGTTTCATTTGTTAATAGGGATGACGACACTATAAAAGAAAATCAATAACTCCAAATTTTCTACATGAAGGCTCAAATTCTCAATCAAATGGCGAAACAAGTAATTCAAAAAAAATAATAATGACGTAATTATAAGTCTTCAAAGTTTTAAGAGTGGGTATTTTCTGTCGCTTTTCCGCAAAACGCACCGTTGTATTGAACGATCGTCATTTACTATGGCGCTACTCAACAGTGACGTCACTGTTGAGTAGCACTTTCTCTCTCTAACTACGAACATTCTAACCGTTGTAGCTTCGTTATTTTTTGAGATATTTGAATACGATTTTCACTATTTGGCATAGTTATATGTCTTCTTTCTATTGAAGTAATAATTGTTTTTTGAGTCAACATCCCTATTGCACTGCAATACACTGCACTTAGTTGAGGTCACCCGCAATTAAGACTGCACCGAGCAAATTTCTGAATAATTGCGATGGTTGGATCACTTGCTGTATTATTATTACTAAAGCTTGAATTCTGTAATTCCTATATATGATATTTAAGGATACACTCTACACGTCATGTGTTTCAGAAACACAATTACTTATAGTTTTCTTCATAAAAATTCAATCCAAAGTTAGCTCTACTAAAGGAAATAGACGCAAACTACAACGTTAATACTTTATGAAAGGTCTTCAATTTTTGAATAGTAACAAAACTACATGTTATCTAGGTCGTATGTGTTTAACATTTGCAAAATGTGGAGATTTTTTTAACAATGCAAAGGAAATTCCGAAAATTTGACCGGCCGCCGCAGTTTTCTTGCCGGCAGATGGGCTCCGGCCCTCAATGGGAGCAGACGTATGCTGCTTTTCTCAGTTTGACATCTCATAAAAACACGCTTTTTGACAGCTTGCTCGTATACAAATACAAAATGTATACCACACACAAAGATTGCATTAATTGAAGTAGGGTAAATAAATGTTGACGTGTGGCTATTGAAGATTCTTTTAACATGGAATTTTTAGTATTAGCCATTCGTTATGACATAAAAATGCAATCTTTGGTCCCCAATGTATACTAATGCAACTAAATTATAATGATTTCCTTTACGAAAAGGCATTTTAAACGTAAAAAGGTTACCGATGTATTTCAGTTCAAAGTAATTTACTTTTTATAAATTGGCCACCCAGAACGGAACGTTATGACATTTATGTCACTCATCATATTTCAAATTAAAATTTGTAAACAAATTGTATTTTTATATTTCAATAATTTAACGAATCTAATGTTATATTTTATGTGTATATGTACGGCGCTTTCACGTCAAACAATGATTACCTAAATATATCGCAGAATCTGCATAAACAAAACATATCCCAGAATCTGTACAAACAGGCGCAATTATTATGGTGCTTTGAACAGAAGTTTATAAAATATCAGCGTTATACCAAGAAACAGATCTAGAGTGCTCTCTTGCAGCGGGAGCAGAAGAAAGAATATCGGAGTTTCTTCGCCAGTTTGAGTGATGTGGATTTAAATTGTGTAGTGTCTAAGCCGCCTGGTCATAATATAATTATACCTAGAATTGAAATAATAAACCTATGTTTCATTTATAAATAATAAACCAAGTAGTTGTTGGGGATGTGGTGACAATGACGATGTCTAACAAACAAATATGCAGTAATTACTTATAATATTAAACTGCGCTAGTTTCTATCTAAAGCTTTCATGCGTTGGAAATCCCGTTGCTTTGATTTTGTACAAGTAAGTACTTATGTCGCATCGCAATAATTGTCTCGACGTTATAGTAAACGAATAGGAAATAATAATAATTGCTATTTATTATTGATGAAAATAGACGCAATGTTAACCATTATTGAACCTTATCTCGTTGCAATAAGGTTCACGGATGTTCAGTTAAGTGTCATCGACGGCACGACTGTATAAAAGTTAATTTGTCAGAGCTGATACAGTAGTGGTCCGGCCAAGTTCCACAATTGCAGACTGTTACAATGACTTTCTTGATGATATTTGTTATATCATTAGGTTTTATAGTGCTTGTCATTCACGATAACGACGATGCGCAGGGAATGTCATACTATTCTATGCGCAATTCTGCGGATTGGGTTACGACGGGAGGTCGTGAATAACAAGAACTACCTATAAGGTTAGGTACTGGTTCCTCAAATACAAAGTTGATTCACAATATTGCTGCAGTTATCCCGTGCCGTATAAATAGTTTCAGTAGTTATTATATATATTGTAATAAAACTACCGCTTCTTCTCTTAAAACTTGCATTAAATCAGTGTCCATTTTAGAGTTATCCAACTGATAAACAGAAAATAATCAATTTATGAAAAGTTTTGCTTAAAATAATCTATTTAAGGTACAACATATACTCGTATCATGAAAATCACCAAGTAAACTCTCAAAATAAGTACCTAAGTCATAAACATAAAACAGTCATAACATGCACGAACCGATTAGGAAAAGTCTTTCTCTGTTTTAAGTTGTATAAAAATGAGTCTGTGAGGAAAGGGCAAAACAAAATACATTTTACAAAACAGGGGTTCAAAGTTTTATTTTATAAACAAGGAACTGAGTATTTTACTACCACAAATTCCAAATTCAAGACATTTTCAGATACAACTAATACGTGAGTTTTGGTTACAGATCAGAACTTGACGATTTTTGTTACACTTCTCTTATGCACCAAGAAACCTTTAAATATTCAAAATCTATATTGTCATAAGTTGGCACAAACATGGGTCAATGACCCGACCCAGCAAAATGAGGTAGTGTGCGTGAATAATGCATGTGTGGGTTAATTGGGTAAATTATTTAAAAAATTGATATTTGACAGGCGCTGAGAATTTACCCCGCACGATAGGCCCTTAAGAAAAACGCTGTAAAACCGCGCGAAGTAAATAGAGAATTTAAGTAAAATTTAATTTATTCATAATAGAACCTAAGCACAATTGATACATTGCAGGTGTTCTTCAAATATCCGCACCAAGGTACCGCAGTGGACATGTGGGCGGCGGGCGTGGTGCTAGCCAGCGTACTATGCGGGAGGTATCCTTTCTTCCGCGCTACTGACGACATGACGGCCTTGGCGGAAATCACCGCTCTATTGGGGAAGGAGGCCATGGAGAGAACCGCTAAGGCACTCGGTGAGTCATATAAGGATCAGTTAATATTTGTAAATCCTTAGCAGAGAATCCCCTTCGAATCGCTAAACTTAGGCGATATATTGATTGAAAGCGACGCGCGTATGTTTTTCGTTCACGACAAAACGGGATGCAACACTCTCCGGGAATGGCATCATATTAACTTAATCGTGTCTTTTAATAATGCGTTGTTTTAGTAGGCTGAGTAAAATACGGAACCCTAAAAAGGAAAATATAGATTCAACTTTAGATTTTTTTTCTATAGAGAAAATTTTAAGCAATCATATGTTGTCAGTACCACAATCATATAGTCATGAATCATATATCTGAAAATCAGTCCCTATTGTTTCCTCGTCTGGGCAGAACTGCGTTTCAAAGTTTCTAAATTTCTCAGTATTAGCGCCTTAAGTGGCAGGGGGCGGGGCACTTTGCACGTAGAACCGATGGCCTTTGGGGCCGAAAGGTTCTCGAGTGGCGACCATGGACCGGAAGGCGCTACGTGTGTAGACCCCCAACAAGGTGGACCGATGACCTGGTAAAGGTCGCGGTAGTCCGCTGGATGCGGGTGGCGCTGGGCCGATCATTGTGGCACTCTTTGGGGCAGGCCATATCCAGCGGCGGACGTGTTTCGGCTGATATTATGATGATGGTGAAACATTTCAAAATACCAAGATACCATACTATTATTAATCTCTCATTTATGGTGCAATAAAGAATGTTTATTATTATTATTGTAGTCTTTACTATATCTCGGGACCATGGGGTCCCGGACCTTTGGAAGGCATGCGTGGGGCCGAAGCCAACAGCGCAGAGGCCCCTTTAAGACAAAAATAATCTAAAGGCAAGGGATACACATGGCGGATATCATCTCCGAACGCACAATATGATACATCCAGAGATGGTCTCCGCCAGGTGCAAAGACTATTGTAGTGCAGCCTTTTGGCTGCGATGGAAGCTAAGGTCATAGGGCTATTGAGATGAATATTGGATGGACTGGAGAATGGGCTATGGGGGGAGACTAACGGACACCTGCCCTGACAATTAGTCTCAAAATTGTAAAAAGGCAGGCGGTGACTTGCCTGCTCACTGGGTGGGCCCCACAAAACAGTCGCACGCACGGCGCGACAATGGGGCAACATCCCTTTGAGCGGCTGTAAGGTTGTCGAGAGGTGAGTCTGCGGTAGCCAGATCCCGGTAATCCGTTCAGCAGGCCGCCGGCGTTATGACATTTCACACTTCCAGCCTGGAGCATAGGTTCCGCTCTTGCGACTCCACTCCGGCCGGCCGGTTAAGGCAAGCACAGAGCCGTCAGCTCGCCACAAGCTGCCCCCGCGGGCTTATTATTATTATTATTATTTGTATGTCTTTCCCGTTCACGGGACAATGGTGTCCCGGACCTTTGGGAGGCGTGCACGGAGCCGAAGTACCGAGGCACCGAAATGCCAACGAGTACCACATAGCCAACGCGTAGAGGCCCTTTTGACAATTTAATGAAATGCAAGGGATACACCGAGCGGATGCTGTCCCTGCCCGTGTCATGGGACGCACACAGAGACAGCACCCGCCAGGGTGTATAGGAACTATTGCTGATTGATGGAGTCTAAATGAACTGGGCTATTGGGTGAATCTGATGGACTAATGGCTGGGCTATTGGGTGAGACAACGGACGCCTGCCTAATAAAACTGTCTCAGATTTTTATTTCCGGCAGACGGTGACTCGCTCTCTGCTAGATGGGCCCCCATAAAATAGCGACATTATAAAATGGCCTAAGGGCAACACCGGTCAGAGAGCTGGGGGTGGAGAGGTGGCACTGGACTTTAAACATATAGCCAACTCGCCACTTAGGTGACCACATCCACCCTCGAGCGACAGCTCTTGCGACTCCGCTCTGGACGGCCGGTTAAGGCAAGCCAGAGTCGGAGGGGCCTGTACCACCGACCCACAGGCCACCCCCAGGAGTACTCAGGTACGTAGGGTCGCTACTCCCTAACAGCCCGCCACAGGCTGCCTTACGTTGACTGATTGCACTGGAAAACCAGTGGGCGATGGGGTCGTCACATCCCTACGCCTATTTATTATTATTATTATTATAAAAGCGATATTAACTTGTCTATCACGTTTTTACGCTTAAACTGCTAAACGGGTTTGGCATGGAGATAGTTTGTATCCCGAAGAAGGACATATGATAGTTTTTTATCTCGGATATAACACCGAACACAACTCCTATAGGGATCCTATAGGGCAGGGAGCGCAAGTCCCCCAAAATCCATAATATAAGGGCCAAGCGCGAGTTAAATGCGTTCGCTTAGATTTATACTATCAAGAAAACGTACAGCAGAATATATAATTAATGAAATGTTAGGAGTATAACTGCTTCACTCTATCCCACCATTCTCCAGGGCTATCGGAACGAACTCATGTACTGGCTCCAGATTGCTGTACTTGGTGTAGTCGAGCAAAGGCGCGACACGGGTCTATCGGTGTGAACCGAGTGTCGGTGACCTTGGAGCGCTACGATTCTATACTTTGCCCGTCCGAGGAGTGATTTCCACACACCGCGCCACCCTCGCGCGCCCCCGCTCGCGTCCGGACACGCACCCATGGCCGCGAGACGGGTTTACAGCACACATGCTTCGGTGTCGCTTCTTGTTACGTTAGTATATATCTTCTTTGGCTCGAGTTAGATTAGATTATTTTCTCAAAAATGGCCCGCAAACTGGACTTTAGTCGCTACATATTGGAAGGTAAAGTGTATAGTTTAAGGTCAGATCCAAATTAAAAAGTAAAAAACATTGCAGGCCATATATATGGCCTGCAATGTCACATATAAATTCCTTTATTTGTCGAGTTATAAACTTTTTAAAATGTAGAAACTGTCATATAAAAGGAGACACAGGTCGTATTCAGCCAATTCAGCTCGTATTTTTCTGTTGAAAACGTGACGTTTTTTTACGTGTCTCGAATAATTTGCGTTTTTCGGTGGAAAAATAGACTTGCGATTCTGTTAAAAAAATAAACGGCGGGAAAACATCATGTTTTTGACGTTTTATGGTTATGTTTATCAAATCTTAATTAAATTTTTGTCGTATTTTCCCCATTTTTGAGAAAAGCACTATATTAGCCTCGGCCGGAATTGCAATTGCAGGCTTCGTATTATAATTAAACGGACTCGCAAGCTCGTCCGTTTAAACAAATACTCAGCCTGCAATTGCTCCCTTCCCGGCCACGGCAATAATGTACTATTATCTATTGTGTTTTGTATCGCAGGCTGCCGTCTAGTGACGTCGACGTCCCGGCACGGCATATGCCTGCGCAAGCTGGCAGCGCACCTGCGGAGCGCGCACGACGGGCGGAGCGCCGCGGGCTGCGCCGAGTGCCGGCTGCGTGCGAGGAGGTGCTGCGTGTGTCTCGACGAACACCCGGTAATTATTTGATGCAGAGACCAAAGGCATGTTCCGAATCACGCTTACAGCGCTCAAAGCCCGCTTGCGATCGGACCGATTCACGCTCATAGCGCTTACATGAGATGTCGTGACGTCACTGATGATGTCACGGACGGCGCTCACGGTGCTCACACTCCCAGGCGTAAGCACCTTGAGCCAAACGTCAAGTTGACGTTTGATATATGAACATGACAGTAAACACGGGCTATGAGCGTGAATCGGTCCGATCGTGAGCGCGGTCAAGCGAATAGCGGTCCGAAACAAAACACTACTCACGCGGCCTTGAGCGCGCTATTTGATTTGGACCGGCCGTCAGCACTGTAAGCGCTGCGAGCATTTTTAGCGTGATTCGGAACACGGCTCAAATGGGACGGTCGACTTTTCCTTTTTCTGTCACGTCAACCAGTGACCGAATTTCTTAGAATAAATGTTATAAAATGGACTTCTAGCATACTCCAGAGATGACTCACGTCAGAATAGGTCATATCACATGAAAAATTATATTCAGTAGGATTAAAGTCTGTAAAATCACACATTTTAAGAGTGATCTAAAAACGTTACCATGGAGGACGAGCTACAAGAAATAGTTGATTGACCCAAATACAAAGAAAAATTAACCGTGATCCCTCACGCTGCCTAAGACAGGAATCGAACCCGCGCCTCAAGTTTGCCGGACCAGCGTCTCCTATTACTACTCGCCTCGGCTCGTTGCATAAAACTACGCTTATTTTAATGCTTATCATTATTTATGTAGTAGTTGCATAAACTACTACCACCATATGGGTGTAGATAAATAGTAATTGTGTCACAAGTGCAATGACGTATTAACGGCGTGGGCGTAAATTGAATCCTGAACGAAGCGAAGGATTCTAAAATAGAATCCTGAGCGTAGTGAGGGATTCAAGAATTATCGCCCAAGGTGGAAATAATTTTGCTTCCATGTGACATACTGCTTTTCACATCACCTATTGAGTATAATGAAAGATCTGAAATAACAATAGTTGTGCATTTATTTTATCAAAATCGATACAATAACTTATTGCATGTTACAGAAAAGTGCCACTTTGATCCTCCTAGCAGGGAAGAAAAGTGCCACTTTGATCCCCCCTAGCAGGGAAGAAAAGTGCCAGTTTGATCCCCCCTAGCAGGGAAGGAAAGTGCCACTTTGATCCCTCCTAGCAGGGAAGAAAAGTGCCACTTTGATCCCTCCTAGCGGGGAAGAAAAAGCCCTTATCTGAATAGGTGATGTGAACAAGAAATGGTTTTCAGGCGCACACGCACGACCCGGGGCGCACTACCGCCGGGTTCCCGGACGCCGCGTTCGCTCTGGCCACAAGGTTGCTGGAGCCCGACCCGCGCGCGCGCATCACCGCCACGGCCGCGCTGCACCACCCCTTCCTAACGCAGCCCTAGCCGAGCCGAGCCGCCGCGGCCCTAACCTACCCACGCCGCACCACAGGTTAGGGTTTCATGTAGATCTCATGTGGGGTGTCTCGTTGACAGTACTGAACCCGCACTACACTAGATAACGTAATTCAAGTCCAATAAGACTACGATAAATACAGACAATTTTAATTGTTTAAATAGAATACATGAGTCGTGTCACGGAATTATGCCTATTCAGCCGCACAATGGGTTTCTACAAGTATTTTGCGTTTTTTTTTTCGAGTAGAATAAATAAGTTTCTCTCAAAATAGTACATTACTTAACAAGGGCGGTAAAACAAAGAATGTCTCAGATCGCAGGTATTTGACGCCCGAGCCGAAGGCAAGGGCGATAAATATGCGATCTGAGGCTTTCTTTATTACCGCCCGTGTTAAGTACAAAATTTTATATCACCCCCTGGCCAGGAAGTGGGATTTCCCGCGCGCGGAGCGTGCGGTAATTGCCGCTTTATGGCCAGGTGTGACATAAATTACATTTTAATTACTACTCGTGGAAACGGTTGGAATGAGCCCAAACACGATAGGCTTATCTTGTGAGGTATAGGAGTTGCTGTGGCCACCTTCTGTCTCCATCGTCAGATCAGCTTGACGGCACCATAATATTGCATTGTCACCAAACATACATAAGCATGCCAAATTTCAGCTCAATCGGATATCGGCAAGCGATTAAAAATTCAGTTGCAAGATTTGTTCCACACATACTACCTGTTAGTAAAACAAAGCTTGTAAAAAATCCAATAAATTTTATATTTGCTCAGCAAGCCCATATCTCTAAATGGATTTTTGCTTCACACCGCTAAGTTAAAATGAAATGTTGTCAATTTGGAATGAGAATGGCAGTGTGGCAGATTGTCAATTTACCCATGGCTGACAAAATGGCGGATGATGGTATTATAAACTGAGCTACTCACTTTTGGCCTGTTATTTTGTGCTGTCGAATAGGTAAACGCATTTAAATTGCATTCTAGTTGTTCACAACACGACTATTGTTTAGTTGTAAATCGTACCGATCGTATCGTATTAATATCCGAAGTATTACAAGTGCAATAACAGTGTTCCTACCAAAGAATTGTTATGGTTAAATATTTAACAGGATTTTTGTATTTGTGTAAGTGGAATTAACTAGTTCATTTAAATCGTAGGTTTAAAACTACCAATAAATAATGTACTTAGTGCGGTCTTTTGAAAAATAGAAATATACCACAGGGTAACCTATGTTATTTTAGTGGCGATCCGCGTTGGTCTTGAATTACGTTTTCGAGTACCTACAGTGACGAAACTGTCAAACGATTCAGCACCACCGGGCAATTGCCACATGACAGCATGACACCGTCGTCAATGTCAATGCTTGATTGTAATAATGAGCAATAAGGCAGTCACGTAAGCAAATAAAAGGAGTCAACCTCGGAATGGGAGATAATAAGCTGCAACTTTGTATACGCCTTCATTTTGGAGTTCTATAAGTTACACCTGGTATACAACCAGGCCAACGCGAGCGTAGGCAAATTAATACAAGGCAAGTGCTACTGCCTACATGTTCGGCAAGTTTATCGGGAAACCAATGCTGGCCAACAGATGGCGCGCTGACAAACATGTGGACACTATTGGCCGAGTGCGCTCGGAAGTGCGGCAAGTTGTGACAAGCTACGCCAAATGAGTTCTATACACGTTGGCGCTTGACTTGACTCGGCTAACTAGGCGAGCGATGGCAAGACAATGCAAATATACTGTCTATACGTTGGTATTGGCGTTCTCACGAGCGCAGGTGAGAAATGGTTGTGTGATGAGCTATACATGCACATTATCTATAACTACAACAATGGCTAAGTCGCGCTTGTGAGACAATAGTAGATTGTGTCACAAGGGAGCAAAATGACATATTTACGGCGTGGGCGTAAATTGAATCCTGAACCAAGCGAAGGATTATATAATAGAATCCCGAGCGTAGCGAGGGATTCTAAAATAGAATCCTGAGCGTAGTGAGGGATTCAAGAATTAACGCCCAAGGTGGAAATAATTTTGCTTCCATGTGACACATACTGCTTTTCACATCACCTATTGAGAATAATAAAAGATCTGAAATAACAATGGTTGTGCATTTATTTTATCAAAATCGATACAATACTTAACTATCAAAATCGATACAATACAATTACTCGTTACAGAAAAGTGCCACTTTGATCCCTCGTAGCAGGGAAGAAAAGTGCCATTTTGATCCCTCCTAGCAGGGAAGAAAAAGCCCTTATCCGAATAGGTGATGTGAAAAAGTACTATACCTCATAAGTCACATGAAATCTCGTGGCTGAGCCGCAAGTTAGTCAAGGTCAAAGTTTATGAAAGTCTATCCCCCTTATTCATAAACGTCCATCAAACCTTCAATCAATTCTTTAAAAAATGGCTTCCATCAAATTTATGATGATTTCGCCAATGTCACGTGTTCAATGACGTTGTTCGGTAACGAAGCCATGACAGTAGTAAGGTTTTGTACGGTAAATGGATTCTGCCCGTCGTCGCCCCGGGCACGTGTGCTCACCAACGCGGCGACGAACAAAATCCTCATCAAACCTTTATTAAAAACAAGCCGCTAAAGTTCGTTTGTCCTTATCTGTCACTTTGACATGTACGTTTGTGAGAAAGGGACAAACAAAATTTGAGTTAGCAGAGGTTTGTTAAGTTTTATGAATAACGGGGTAAGTCTCGCTATTATCTATAACTCCAATGAAGTTAACATCTGTACATCTGTCATATAAGGGTCAATCAATTATTTCTTGTCGCTCGTCATCATGGTTACGTTTCCTGGGTCACTCTTAAAACAGCGATTTTACAGACTTTAATTCTATTAAACATGATTTTTAGTGATGGTTATAAACGGATTCTGACGTGGGCCAACGCTTGAGTATGCTAGAAGTCCATATTATAAAAAAAAATCTAAGAAACTTAAGCCGTGTTCCGAATCACGCCAACAACGATCACAGCGTTTACAGTGCTGGCGGCCGGTCCGAATCAGTAAGCGCGCTCAAGGCCGCGTGAGTGGTGTTTTGATTCGGACCGGGCATGTTGCGTTTACTGTCATGTTCATATATTAAATGTCAACTTGACGTTTGGTTTAAGGTGCTGACGCCTGGGAGTGTGAGCACTGTAAACGCCAATATGGCGCCGTCCATGACGTCATCAATGACGTCACGACATCTCATGTAACGCTATGAGCGTGATTCGGTCCGATCGTAAACGCGTTTATAGCATTGTAAGCGTGATTCGGAACACGGCTTTAGTTTCAGTTGTCTCCTGGCCGACGGGACAGAATAACAACAAGGAAAAGTTGATTGACCCATAAATACAAACCCACCTAAAACAAATGTGAAAAATACAGGCGAAGTTCAATATTAAATGTATCGTGGCTGTCGATTTCGCCGACATAAGATTTGAGATCTAAATGAATGACTAGTTCTGTACCTATTTAAAGTTTGTGAATGTCAATAAAATTGCAATAATAATAATACTCCAAATTAATTAATAAGGGAATTTGTATTACCTATTTTGTATTCATCAAAAGTACATGTTTGCCGACTTTTTACACAAAAAGTATTGTGACAATGTTAGGTTGTGACAATTAAATATTAAAGCCTAAAGCTCCCAGAAAGCAAAACAAGTTGACTGAAATTGTTAAACTAGTTTAAGCGTAATTGGATAAGAGCTTATTTGTTAAATTTCACAATTATTACCAAAACGAGCGCTGTTTCGAAAGTTTTAAGCTGCTCTCACTCATGCGATATATTTTGTCGATACCTTTATGTGGGTAATTTATTTGTTGAATTGTAACAAAGTGGGACCTGCCTTCCACTTGGGAACGACATAATTTATTTTATGTCACACCTGGCCATAAAGTGGCCATTATCGCACGCTCCGCGCGCGAAAAAAACCACTTTCTGGCCAGGGGGTGACATAAAATTTTGTACTTACCACGGGCGATAATAAAGAAAGCCTCAGATCGCATATTTATCGCCCTTGCCTTCGGCTCGGGCGTAAAATACCTGCGATCTGAGACATTCTTTGTTTTATCGCCCTTGGTAAGTAATGTACTATTAGCCATCCATGGCCTATTACAATCCTTATAATGTTTTTCCGTCGGGAAAACTCTGATGCGAGTATACCTGACGTGTCAATCACGTACTGTATTCAAGTGATTGAATGAGGAGAAAAACTGCCTTTTTATCACGCCAGATGTCGCATTATCGACTGTGCCTAACCTCATTGTCATCTGTCAAATCTTAGTCGGCCCGGCAACATAGATATAATATATACTCTGTAGTTAAAGATGCGCCAAAGGGCGACCGGGGCTATGTCTTTCTCATACTTGCTCATTTTTATACAAAATTTGTACTACGCAATTTGGCCGGTTTGCATGTCCAATGTATTCCTTATGGAATCTCTGCCTTTGCCTATAACCCGACCATGAAAAAGTGTTCGGTCGGTGATAGGAACAAAACATGCCACTCTTTTATATTTCCAAAGCGTGTCAGCCCCTCGCCCGGCAACGATCAATGCTGCTGTCACATCGATTTAATATACCCTAGATACACTATCCGCCTGTCAAAAACGTCCGCGCTCAAGAGTGCTTAAATGCCTTGTAAGCACTCTTGCGCTCGGAGTTGCGCGCCAGCCACCGTCTTGTCAACATGCCGAAGTGCTCCGTAAAAAAATGCAAAAACAACACCTTAACGACTTTAAAAACGCATGAAATTTCGTATTTTCGATGAGTATTTCTTTAAAGTTTCATATTTTGATAAATATATAATTGTATTACGCTTATAACAAATATTATTTAAAGAATTTGAAAATAACAGGCAGACACCTAGCAACGCTACTGTCTCTTTCCCCCGCGTTTAAATAGCTGTATATCGAAACGAAACGGAATATTGTGGAATCGGCCTATAGTAAAATTTCGAATGAATGGAGTCGCAGACTGAGACACATTTTTAATCACAATGGACAAGTATTAAAGTACTAAATTAAGTACTTAAATTCTATCGCAATGAACGAGTTCCACGCGGACGAAGTCTCGGGCAATAACTAGTAGCTCATAGAATTTACGCTTCTTTTTGAAGAATGTAGGTAGGAAGCTCAAACACTCCTAAGCTATACTATTTTATTGCGGATTTCCGTTGCCTACCTGCTGGCCTCAAATACCACCTGATCGGTCATTGGTAATTTCGCAGTACAGCGGAACCATTTAAATCGGCCTCTTCATCGCTTCAGCCACCCATGAAACACTAGGAGTTTTGGATAACCATCCATGATCTTCGTCATCAGCTCCTGTTCACCAAATGCTAGTTCTGAATGCTCGATTTTTTTACCGAAAATACTATAATCGCTGTTTCCCTTGTATTTTTGAAGAGTTCCCTCAATTCCTCATGGCTCCCATCATAAGAAGGTATTATGGTATGTAAGCTTTCAATCAATCAACGAAATAATTTTCCAAATCGGTTCATTAACGCTGAGTTCTGAGGTAAAAAATAAATATAAGGTATTTTAAAAAATAAATACTTATATTATAATGTCAATTTACGAGAGGAGGCCTGTGCCCCGCAGTGGGACGTATATAGTCTGATGATGATGATGATTATAATGACAAAAAAATATTATTGCTTTAAATTTATTATTGCCGACTGTACTTACTTTTTTTTCACAGTCATCACATTAACTACTTATAGAGACCGTTTCATTCCAATGAGCCCGAACATGACGAGTTGTGTAGTTTAGAAGTTGCTATGGCCACCTCGTCTTTCCATCATCAGATTAGCTCGATGGTACCATAATATTACACTGTCATCCAAATTAAACGTGTATACAAAATTTCAGCTCAATCGGTTGAAGATATCTGGTTCAAAATTGAGCTGCAAGATTACACCCGAACATAGTTACATACATACATACATTAATTGGAAGTTAAATAAAAGCTTGTAAAAAGAACCTACAACCGAATGCTAGTATACCACCGGTGCAGTACCTGTTAAAAAAAAAACATTTTCGACTCCATCCAGACTCTGTTCCAATTTCATCCCTAAGTCCAGTGTTGTCAGTCCAAAAATGAGTGGAAAATTATCGTAGACAAAATTGAACTTAACGGAATTGGACTTACGGTGTACAATCTTTTAAAATAATTCGGTGTTTTTTAGAAATTTTCCACAATTGTACCGTGCAATCTGTAATGTTATAACCGCCAAACACTCTATTTAAAATACAATCGTATGCTTGATACATAAGGCTGACTATCGAAAAAAAAGAAATTCATCCCAATTGACTCATGTTTGTGTAGTGTATCTCCGACACTCACACACTCGCAATGACGGCTGGACACTTTTTCTTCTTGAATTTGTAGGTGATAGTGTATCTAGGGTATATTAAATCGATGTGCTGTCATGAAAAACTACCTTACTGATAGCAATGAAAAAGGAATCAAATGGAACAGACATAACTACAAAAAAGTGAAGTCGAATGCTTGTTTGATGGGTTTAATCGGCACGTCAAATACACTTCAATGTGCTCGTCATTGTGTCAAATTTTGTAATAACCTCTATTTCCTTCTACATACAGTTCAAATAGATGTCAAAACGATTGATGCTTCTTGGCAACGGTCAATACCGCACCTGTCAAACTCCATCAATCAAAACTAGCATCAATGTTCTTCAAGCACGTAAATGACATTGACAATGGCTTCAAACGCGGCGGCAACGATCAATATTCATTGACCAGCACGTAGTATTAAATAAATAAATAAATAAATATTTGTGGACAATCTTACACAAATCAACCTAGTCCCAAACTAAGCAAAGCTTGTACTATGGGTACTAAGCGACGATATACATACTTATATAGATAAATAAATACTTAAATACATAGAAGACATCCAAGACCCAAGAACAAATATTCGTGCTCATCACACAAATAAATGCCCCGGCCGGGATTCGAACCCGGGACCTCCAGCTTCGTAGGCAGGGTCACTACCAACTAAGCTAAAGCGGTCGTATTGACAAGTGATTGATCGTGGCCGGGCCGCCTTGTACTTATCTTATGTCAGTAATGCCCGCTTTACACCTTACGTGAGCAAGATAGTTTAACTCCCCTCCCCCAGGTAGCGTGCTAAATATCGTAAGGTGTAAAGCGGGTATTACACTGTCCTAAATTCAGGACACTTAGAAGGGTTCGGACCTATACGTTAGAGCGAGATGATTCAACTCCCCTCCACTAGTTAGGACGCCTGATTCAGGACAGTCTAATACCCACTTAAAGCCCGCTTAAGCACAGTCGAGGCTGTCGCCATTTACGCTGATCTTTATGTTTACGTCCGTTTTCCATTAAGCCTAAAATCTAAATACCATACAAAAAATAAACCCCTTAACTGCCGAATGTCAAAATAGATATTCGCAATTTTCAACTCAATATATCTGTTAGTATGTTGCTAAAGGGTTAGTGTAAAACTTAATCAGTAATTTTCTGATAACAAAATACTTTTTATTCTGACTAATAAAATAAAGTTTCTAAAGTTTGACTAATAAACTAATGAACATAAACTTGTCATTTGATAATTGATTGACACATTGAGTATACTCATGTCCCGAGTTTTCCCGATGGAAAAACATTATTAACTACCTCTGTACAGAGGTGATGTGTCAAAATGTCCTGGTCACAACTACGTGTTCAAACCAGATTTTGTATTAAGATAAATGATATAAACCTGTGATCATAAGTAATATAGGGAAAGAGACGAAGCCATACAATAGAGAGAGCACGTTGCATATTTTTAATGTTTAAGTTCTCTTATAAGGGTCTCTCTCTGTTGTGTCGCTCTCTTTCGACGGAGCTAAGCAAGGTGCCTTAAAGTTGTGTTCTGTTGAACTGTTGTTACCGTGTTATTGTTGTGTATCATTAAAGTAATGTTTTGATTTAAATGTGCAGTTTTATTAAAGCAGTACTTCTGTTGATAAGGGTTTATCCAGAAATCATGCGAGGTTATTTGGGCCACTTAGAAAAATACACGTGAGGTTTCCTTGTACCCCCCCCCCCCCCCAAAGTGGTCAGTAGGGAGGTTTTCGTAACCCGCTCCATGGGGTTTTCACTTAGATCCTCGCCGTGCCTCGCTCTGATTGGCTAAAATGCTACTAGTTACACGAATCATCCGTTATGCAGCAGGGCGCTACAGTCTCCGGGTCTAGTTTAACGTTTTTAAGAATGACTCAAATATCCCTTCTCCGACCTCTTTGCTTCATCAACAAAAAAAACTAAGTATGTCAAAATTGTCAATGATCAATCATGTCAAGAAAATGATTTTCTGTTAAAAATTTGAAATAAAATCGTAGCTTGAGTTTTATTGTGAATATTGTGTGTTTGTTAACATTTTATAAATTGTTTGGATGTAGTGCTAAAGGACATGATAGTGTCAGGCATCCGAAGAAGATGTTGAAGATAGAGCGAAGTGGCGAAGATTAGTACGGAAAGCTGACCCCACCACCATGTGGGATTAATAGCTAGGAAGAGAGAGAGTTTCTTATGTGTTTAGTCTTTGTTAAATAAATAATTCTACCAATGTTGCGTATTTATATTTTACTTATCAGATCTGTCACTGAAACGTAAGGGTGTGGGTGCGTCCGTGTATGCATGTGTGTGTATGTGTATGAATACGTATAGGTGTGTGGGTGATGTGTGCGTAAGTATGTTTGTGTGCGTTAGTGTAATAGTCTGCTTGATGGCCATTTTTTTATGGAACTGCGCAAGAGATGGCGCGGCAACCATAAAGCTTGACTGATAACTCTATTCTCAGTATATATTTAATTTTCTCTATGACTCAAGTCAAGTTCAACTTGAGTGAATATGTCAAACCGTTGACAAATCTGAAACTCATGTCAAATAGATTTTAACCAGTCACAATACATAAAACTTTTCTTATTGGTGAAATTAGGTAAAATGGTATAAAACCTTTGCGAAATTTAGGTCTACTCAAACTTCAAGTGAATGTTGATTGGATAACGAATCATAAGACATTTTGGTTTCAAAGACGTCGTAAATAGGTCAAAATTTAACGTCAAGTTTGTTAGGCGTTATGCTTCTATACTTATTATATTTCGATGGTTAACAGTGCAACTTCTGTACGTAGTACTATTACTTGTTCTGTGCGCCCCTAGTTACGCCCCTGTACGTTAGCACGTACTACCGACAGTATCAAGTATCGACAACATAGTTAGGTATAGTATTTTTTATCTCAGGAGCGCGGGTGAGCTATGGTTGTGTGTTGAGCTATACATAGTATACATGCAGTCTTTGTGTGCGTCAGCGTAGGAGCTATGAGTTTAGGTTGACCATGTGTTCGTACATGGCTAACCGGCGCTAATGAGATAAAAGTACTCTAACTGACCAGTCATGAACCTTGTTGCAACGAGATAAGGCCTACTAATGACCTGGGGGCCGATATTCGAGTGTCGAACGCTCTACTTTTCACTCGACATCTGTAAACGTCATAGTTTTTTGACAGATCTCGAGTGAAAAGTCGAGCGTTCGACACTCAAAAATCGGCCCCCAGTTACAGTTTCCGGCAAACATCTTGAACCTGATTGACCTACGCAGTAGCGTGATTTGTACGTAAATCGGCTACTGCGCGTGCGCAGACAAGGTTAGGTTCAAGATATTTGCCGGCAGCTATAACTGTGTCGTCGATAGTACAACTATTCATTGAAATCAAATTGAAATCAAAATTAACCTTCATTCACGTGGTGATATGACAATATCTTATATTATCTTATATCTTTAAACGAGCAATTCTTGTATATTTATTTCGAGGATCTCGGAAACGGCTCTAACGATTTCGATGGAATTTGGTATGTGGGGATTTTCGGGGACGAGCAATCGATCTAGCTAGGTCTCATGCCCGGGAAAACGCCGAGCAAAGCTCGGCCACCCAGATATTTTAACAATCTTATATCTTTAAACGAGCAATTCTTGTATATTTATTTATTTATATATTTATTTCGAGGATCTCGGAAACGGCTCTAACGATTTCGATGAAATTTGGTATGTGGGGGTTTTCGGGGACGAGCAATCGATCTAGCTAGGTCTCATGCCCGGGAAAACGCCGAGCAAAGCTCGGCCACCCAGATATTTTAACAATAAAACAACACGAGTTAATAATTAAATATTTATTGGACTGTCATCGTCAACTAATTCAATTAATACAAAACCGCCCAAAGCGCTTAATTATAGTCGTAACACAAACATTCATGTCATTATAATGCACAAAATACTAAACTAAGCATTGGCAAGTCCGGCCCTGGGCCCGCCCTCACACACACCGACCGTAGCGCCGCCCAGTGACGAGTAGCGGAACTAAACACACTTCTAGTGGCTGTCGATGGCGCTGCTATCTTCACGGAGTGACTACGACATGACACTAGCGACGCGTGATGGTGAGTAGAAAAACTTATTTCAGTGTCAATTCATTCAAAAGGAATATGTAGTTTTGGTCTATACATAATATTAGGACAACCGAGACATCGACCGGAGACCTGGGGGCCGATTTTTGAGTTTCGAACGCTCGATTTTACACTCGACATCTGTCAAAACGTCATAGTTTTTTGACAGATCTCGAGTGAAAATTCGAGCGTTCGACGCTCAAAAATCGGCCCCCAGTTCGCCACGGCGAACTTTACTTGCCAGGGCTGCGGTCGTGTATGCCGCTCTCGCATCGGCTTAAACAGCCACAAAAGACTTTGTCTACCTGCATGACACTGGTTGTATAGTCTGTAATAGACTCTAAGGCCATTGATTGATTGAATATTAGGAACCTTACTTTAATATACTCGTAACGCCTTATAGAGAAACTAGACATTGTTATTGTTTTCACTGAGATCACTATGGAGCGCGAAAGATTGAAATACTAAATTCAAGAAAACTCTACACTAAATGCAAGAAAACTGACGATATTTGACACAAGTCGGCCTGACTGTCGCATCATTAATATCGAAAGTATACATAACATAGCAGTGGCGGAGCGTCCATACCACTCGATTCCCACCGGCTTGCCTAATTTTCAGCCAGTCCAGTTCTTTTACTACAGCTCATGAAGAATAAGGAAGACAAATTATTTCCAGCTTCCCTAAGAATATTTTTGACGCGCCGCCACTGTAACATAGGCAACTTTTTTATAAGTCTAATGACAAAATTATATTCAGGTAGAGCTAATTTTTTTAAACCAGTTAACCCTTTGACCGCCAAAGCGATAGTGTGTCGTCGTGCCCACTACGCCAAGCACTGTTGAATTGGTGTAATGTCTAAACCAATAAAAACAAATGGACGGGAACAAACGGGACGTATGGCAACCCTATCCTACTGTGGCGCCGGGGACGGTACCTACGTTATCCTGAAGCGCAATTGACAATATTTCATAATTTCCAAAAGTCTTAATTCGAAAACCATTTCGGTAAAAACGTGTGAAGTACACAAAAAACATTTTTTTAGATTTTTTTTCTCCCTTAATTTTGGAAAAAATCGCAAATTACTGTAAACCGAAAGTTGACGTCATCTTCCTCGCTGTATTCAGGGAGACCTTAGTACAGAGTACCTACAGACAATCGCTGCTCTGGAGTGGCTCTGGATTCTTGTTGGGAAGATGACGTCATATTTTACTTACGCCCTTTTGGAATGACCTACTTTTCAACGTGTTTTTTTTGTATGAAATAATGAGTTAAATTGAAAAAGAAAAAATACGGGTGGCTTAAATTTTTACCTATTTTCTAACTAGTTCATAAAATAAAGTAGTAAAAAATATGAAATGTTGTCAATTCTGTGGCGCATCAAATGACGCTTGGTGAACATTGAATCTCAATGAAGGTTGAATTAAGATCAAATGTGCAATGTGTCATTTGAAATTGTATGACTATACGATTTGATAGTGGACGATTGGCTGTCATAGGTCATAGCGGTCATCGGCGGTAACGGCTATAACCGTAGTTGCATTAAACTTTGAACATTTCTATTTGACTGCACGGCCATCACCATAGATACCGCCGGTAAGTGTTAATAGTAGGTGTGAATCCCCATATAAATGGATCTTGGGAGTTACAAGTCATGATAAAGTTTGGCCTCACGATGGAAACTTTTCCTTAGGCTACTTGTAACTTATACTGAGCGAGGCCAAACTATCCAAGCAAAAAATTCAAAATGGCGGCTATTTTAGTTTCCAAATTTTTTTATTTTTTTTAGAACTCAAAAATGCTTCGTGCTATACAAAAACTTTGTATGAGAATTATGTTTTGCATAAATTTATCTATAACTTTGGTTATTATCATTTTCTCGATATATCTAAAGAACAGTTAACTACTAGCCTAAGGAACAGTTTCCATCGTGAGGCCAAACTTTATCATGACTTGTAACTCCCACTTAAGGATTCATACCTACTATAATAACAGACGACACATTCATATATTTTTGTACGAGTATTAAATATTAAATGACTCGGTGTGTATGAGAGCTCTAGAAACATATGACACTAAAGCGTGCCTACCCTAACTTAACTATAGTCAACATCATAAATACACACACACGTTACCTTATATTGCTTTAATCGCATACATATTTATGATGTCGATTGTACAGCCGAGGGCATAAAAATGTATACATTTTGGTCCATATTATTTCAATGGAATAAAGTGAACAAATGTATACATATCGGTGACCTTGACTACATACGTAGATTCAATGACAACTGACTCACAACTAATAATATAAACCTAATATAAGTACAATGTTTTGTATTAGAACGAGGCCTTGTGCTGCATATTGACCAAGTGTAGAATGTAGATTCTAAAGTAAACCTCCATTTTTTGTGTTACGCTTCCACAAAACCGAATTATTTGTAGACTACAAAGTTGTAATGAATATATATGTGTAGTTATTGTGGTACAATAATTTGTATACAATTTAACAATTATGTAGAATAGGGATGTTGACTCAAAATTTATTATTACTCCATACGAAAGAATACATAAAACTATGCCAAATAGTGAAAATCCTATTCAAATATGTCAAAAAATAACGAAACTACAACCGTTAGAATGTCTTTAGTTCGAGAGAGAAAGCGCTACAGATCAGTGACGTCACTGACCTCGAGCGCCATAGTAAATGACGATCGTTCAATACAGAGGTGCGTTTTGCGGAACAGGGACAGAAAATGCCCCCTCCTAAAACTTTGAAGAGTTATAATTATGTAATTATTTATTCTTTTGAATTACTTTTTTCGCTATTTGATTGAGAATTTGATCCTTTTTCGAGAAAATTCGGATTTATTGATTTTCTTATTCGGTGTCAACATCCCTATTGTACACTTGTAAAATTTTGTGGGATAGGCCACTGGACGTTAGGGGCAGATAATGAGAGATAAAAATATTTAATAAAATGTACTTATGTCACACTTGATCATATTAGTGGCACTTGCGTGCGGACAATCCAACTTCCTGCCCAGGCGTAAGATGTAGATATTTACCACGGGAGGCAGTACCTACAGAAAGTCTCGGATCGCATATTTATCGCCCTCGGGCGTCAAATACCTGCAATCTGAGCCTTTTTTTTACCGCCCTGGGTAAGCAATGTACAGTCAGCATCAAAAGTAGCGACACATATGAAGGTGTCAAAAGTTTTTATTACAAAGGAAGAAAGGAATAAGAACTTTTCACATCTTCATATGTCAAGCTATCTCCTATTGTTATCTCCTCTGCGTAAAATTTTATATGCAGCTTGAGATGTTAATGACATGTTACCATGCTATTGTAAAGTAAATTACTAAATATATGATATAATATAAAATTCGCAACGCAATCAGTTTTGTTTGTCGATCTTTTTTGTCCATACAAATAGATTACATTGCACAAAACTTAGCATGGTAATTTGTATAATTTGTATGAAAATAATTAAGAATTTAGTTTAGAATGCATTTTTCACACAAAAATGTACAGTGCATCCTATTTATTATATTGTAGCAATTTATTAAAGAGCTTTTTTCTGAATACAAATTTATCAACACAATAAGGTTTTCATCGACTCGCATGTACTTATACAATGTCCACTATTTTTTCAATAAGATGTTTTCGGCTAATTTCGATTGTCGGAAATTCCTGGAAATAATTAATTTCTATCAAACGACTATATTTATATTTGGCGATTTTTTTTCTTGTTATCAGATTAAATTGTACAGTTTGACAGAAATTTGTCAGTTTCCCAAAAACACCTTTAACATTACAAGTCTATAAAATTTGACAACACTCAAACTTGACACTGCTCTTAATAATCCAGTAACTTCATACATTCAGAGCTTGCGTTAAATCCGGTATTACCGATTTTGCAAAGTACTATAAGAGTCTTTATGTCACACCTGGCCATAAAACGGCAATTACCGCACGCTCCGCGCGCGGGAAATCCCACTTCCTGGCCAGGGGGTGACATAAAATTTTGTACTTAACACGGGCGGTAATAAAAAAAGCCTCGGATCGCATATTTATCGCCCTTGCCTTCGGCTCGGGCGTCAAATACCTGCTTTTTTTTCGATTATCGACAAAGTTGCGTTCGGCGCTCGAGGTCACAAACTTGGATTATTCATTGGGCCAACATCATAAACAAGTCTGCAAAAAATCAGAACTACCGGATTTTATGCAAACTACCCTGTACTTTCAGGCGACACGGTCACTGGATTATAAGTAATATATGAGGCCGCTACTACACTTCGCTATGCGTGGTTGCGCCGTACGTACGTACGTACGGCCGTTACGTATTCGCCTCCCTTTCTTTTGCAATACTGAAGAAAGAGATGCAGCACAAATATTTGCACAAATACGGCGAAGTGTGGTGCTAGCATGATAGCAGTGCAAGCGGTGTTAAAGCTAAGCGCAATGCATACGGTATTAAGACACTAAAGAGACTACTAGGGCTAACTAGGGTTGTGTAGTACATGTACTAAGAACTAAAAAGACCTAATTCCCAACACTGTACTAGAACGAACTATTCCGTAACGTTTCTGCTCTTAGTGCTCTTAGTACATTTAGTACATTCGGAGCGAAACCTGAATAGAGACAACAATATCCGAATGACCGACCGACCAAAGCGCGCTCTCGACTGGCGCGAACGCGAGCGAATGGTCATTCGATAGTTCACTAATTCAATTCAGTAAAAGGAGCACGAATAGGCACATTTCTTTCAGTATACTAGTGTAGGTACTAAATGAACTAAAAGACCGAACATCTGAGAGTACTAGTCCGGAGCGATCCGCTCAGTGAACGAGCGCGCACAAGCCTAGGGCTAACAACTAAAGAGACTATAACATAAGTCAGGTTCATTAAATCTATCCTTGTGAATTAACTAGTAAATGCAGCCATTGTACAGGCTTCTGCTAAGGCTTTGGCCCCACGCTGCCAACGGTTAAGCTTATACAAGATCGGTTATGAAATAAAAGCTTGGGCTAACATAAAGCTGCCTACACAAAGCCAGGCATGCAGGTAGGGTTGCCAACCGTCCCGCCTCAGGCGGGACGTCCCGTTTCCAGCACCCTAGAGGATGCGTCCCGCACAGAGTACGTGCGGGACGCTGATTGTCCCGTTTTCAGGTGTGGTCAGAATTTCCAAGATTTTTTTGTTCGTGGTAAATAAGAAAGGTCAGAGCGGATTTTTGATGTTGTATTTCAAGAAATGTTTCTTACGAAACAAAAATATCCTGTTCCTTGTATTGAGATTAGCGGTTTCAAATTTGAGTAGCACTCAATTATTTAAAACTTAATTTCCCCGATTACAGACAGTAGGTCTGCATTTAATCATTTGCATCTGGGTGAGGTCGGCTGCGTGAGTCCCGCATTTTTTAGCCGCGTCCCGCAAATCTACCACGAATGTCCTGCAAATCTGGGCTCACAAGTTGGCAACCCTACATGCAGGGCCGATTTAACAGATAAAAAAATCGGCCCTGCATGCCTACACACAATACGATTTGGCAGTGGCACTGCAAGCAGTGCCCTGCAGGCAGGGCTTTGTGTAGGCAGCTTAAGGCACTGGTCCCACCAAGGGCGAGGAAGCGATTAGCTATCGGCTATTCTCTCGCTCAAGAAACGAACAAAAGATGTAGATACCGTGGCGGTAAAAGTGACAGACATGTACATATATTTATAGTTGATCGCCGGCTGTTCACACTGCCAGCGACGACTCTATTCACTAGTTGAACGCAGTGATAAAAGCGAGCATCGCTGAGCGGTACTCGCTAAGCGATGCTCGCTTGGCGATCAGAACTCACGCTAAGAGACGACACCAAAATTTACGATCGACAAAATGCAATCCGAAGTTTTGCAACAATGAAATAACGATTTCCAGTAAAACATGTAATAAACCCCGGGCGAGCGGTGCGAGTAATCGCCCGTCACACTCGAACACTCGCTTATAGCCGAGCGACAAAATTATCGGAACTACCTGCTGCTCGCCAACTCGTTTCTAGCTAGAGCTAGATTAGAATCGCTTCTCGCTCATCGCCGGCGGTGGGACTAGTGCCTAAAGGTCACACAGAGTTTAAAAAAAAAATACATCTCCTGTGGTCAATTGTTAACGATTTATAAGCATGGAAGTATAGTTAAGCATGTGAGTAATATTTCCTTTTCAGCGCTCTGTCAAATAAAAACGCTGTCACTCACACGAACTTGAACCCTATTGAAATGCATGTAGGCTGATTTCGCATTGGACGCCGTGACGGATAAATGCGTCGTTGGCGTCGTACCGATGGTGCCTATACGTCGTTGGCGCCGAAAAGGTTATAGAAACGCAGAGGGACCACCTTGTACCTCGTGAACGCGATCTGCCAGACATGTCATGTCGCGCGATTTCGTCAGATGTTAGTGTCGACACGATTTGCGGGACATAATATACGTTATAAAGAACTACTGCTGTTTTAAAATATTTAAACCGGTCCTTGAATGTATAATAACCGTTGACAGAAACTTGCAATCAATGCAGGTTTTTCCATAGACTATTTTTATAAAACATTAACCACAAGCATTGTCGACCGATTGTAACCTTTAATGTTTCGATTTTGAACTTAGTCGAGAGAGCATTAGGTCGTTTCTAGCGTGTACCTATATCACGAAGCCAACAGTTACATACATGGGATGAAATAAGCATTTTAAGAGGAGGGGTAGGGCAATCTCTCTCCATACAAACTTTGTGCAGGATTTTCTTCGTTTGTGTTTGCATTCAAGTTAATTTTTGGTCAGTATGCTTATTTTTCTGTTAGCTACCGTGATGTAATTTGTTTTCATTGATATTATTTTAAATTTTTTCTTTTTTTGAAATATTTGAAAATTTCCACATCGCTGTCTTCGGATATCTAATCTTTACATCCAAAAAAATATTACATTCGTTAGTGCCAAAACCTACGAATAAAACGTGCACAGAGTTTGTATGGAGAATGCCTTGCCCACCCCTGCGCCTTAAAAAACTATATCGTCACCAGCCGGGCTAAGATGATCGCGTATATGTCCGACCATATAGCATTCGTCCCTGACAGTGGTCAAGTATGTAAGTGCGAGATCGTATTAAAATATTTAAAAAAAAACGACTTATTAAGTTAACCCTGAGTTTAAAAACTGTAGGATCAAAAATGTTTAGCATAGAGCGTGGAGACACGAGCCTCAGCGTACGAAATGAAATTTTGCAATGATATTTGAATCTCCTCTCATAGGAAATAGGTTTTTGTTTTGAAATTGAATGAAACAAAACAAATCCAACTCTGTTTCAAGTTTGAAAGATATACAGCCTTGGCCAAAAGTGTTGAGCACCCCTTATTTGCCTTTGTACCTTATAAAAAAACTATTATTTTTTAATTACAAAAATGCACATTGACGTAAAATATGAAAAGGTATATACTAAAGAACATCTAGAGAACTTTAGATAATATCATTTCGAAGTAGCTATTGCTAACTGAAGACTAAAAATAGACGGGTTTGCAATAAAAGGACAAATTGCATTTTTATCCGTGCAATTATCTTTAACGTCAACGAAAGTAGCTAGTTTTTGAAATATATTTAATTTTCTTTAATAAAAGGATATGAAATGCTTGATTGAAAGTTTAACTTTTATATGGAAAACGTGTGAGTGCTCAACACTTTTGGCCAAGGCTGTAAATTCCATTGAAGTGAATTTGTCCTCGTGTATCACTTTGAACCTCAGGAGGTGAATCCGTCTATACTATCTGAGCATGCCTTCGATAGAACCTGCAAAAATCCCGCCTTTTTGGTGCTACTTACGTGCACACACACACATGTCTATGAGAGTGAGTGGTCTTCGTGACAGGCCGCGTGTTATGATTGCTATTTGATGAAAGTCACACAAAAATATTATATTCCATCGATTTTATATCCTTATCTAAGTCTGAAGCATACGTTTACAATAAATAGATAGATTAGATAGTCATAAAATCGGTCCCGTAGGCTAAAGACAGTCGAAAATTAGCGTCGTTTCTTACAACTGTAATTAATGTTGAGAGAAGTGAGAAACATAAGATGTGACAATTCAACAATAAATTGAATCAAAAATATATTGACACCAACCCTGTTTCGGTTAATACTTCTGTAAACATTGCCAGTAGTATATACACTTATTTATTTATTTATGTTGGGAGAACAACAATGCAACAACATGAGTATTACCATCTACAGGATATCACAGATGCTGGAATTTAATAATAAATAAAAAAATAACAACCAATTTCATCTGTCACATATCGAAAACGACATTTTTTTTACACAAACTATTGTATCCCACTCCTGACAACATTTTCAGGTGCTTTTCCACGAGAGCCGAGCTATGCTACGCTTTCACGCAAGCCACAACAACTGCATCGCTTAGCATTGCCAGTTTAAGAAAACCTAGCTTAAGCTTAGGTGGAAAATCAGCCTTACCCAAATATATATTCACTACATTGCGCGGTGTGATAGACCGATTGAATTATTTATACCTCGGTAACCCGCAATGTAATTAAACTCGCATACGGGTGTAAATAAGGTCTTAATTGCCGAGGCTTTCTCGCTCACAAATAATTAGGAATGCATTAACATCTTACACGATCAGTCAATACTTCAGTCGATATTGAAGGTATCAGTCGTTTTAAGGCTTTTAGCGCCAGTTGCACCAACGTACGAACACAGGCCGGTCATCGTCAAATATGGCGCCGGCAGCTGTCATCCCATAGAAACTTGTCAAACTTCCCATACAATCAGATTTGACGAACACCGCTTACGATTACAGACGGTTTGGTGCAACCCAGCCTTAAAGTCAAATAGGCATTCTTCATTGCCACATACCACAGACGTATGTCTAAATAGATTACACTTGCCTATGGGGCTTGGCGTTAAATCACTTAACTAGACGCAAGATGCCTATCGCGCGTCATGGGTTATAAATTATAATATAGTTATAGGACTTTATGTCACACCTGGCCATAAAGTGGCCATTATCGCACGCTCCGCGCGCGAAAAACCCCGCTTCCTGGCCAGGGGGTGTCATAAAATATTGTACTTACCACGGGCGATAATAAAGAAAGCCTCAGGTCGCATATTTATCGCCCTTGCCTTCGGCTCGGGCGTAAAATACCTGCGATCTGAGACATTCTTTGTTTTATAGCCCTTGGTAAGTAATGTACTATAGTCGATAATAAAGGCGGCAGCAAATAATTCAAAATAGTTTAGTGACTCGCGTCATTCGGAAATCGGCTTGACATACTTTGACATATGTCTGCGTTCTTTGAATAGAAGATATAAGCCTGAAGAGAATATAACTAGAATATTGCTCGTTTACATGATGTTTTATATAATAATATATGAACCCACTTGCAATTTAATAGTACATTACTTAACAAGGGCGGTAAAACAAAGATTGTCTCAGATCGCAGGTATTTGACGCCCGAGCCGAAGGCAAGGGCGATAAATATGCGATCTGAGACAATCTTTATTACCGCTTGTGTTAAGTACAAAAATTTATGTCTCCCCCTGGCCAGGAAGTGGGATTTCCCGCGCGCGGAGCGTGCGTTAATTGCCGCTTTATGGCCAGGTGTGAAATAAAATTATATATTGATTTGCTAAAACTTGTATGTTGATACATTAATACTTTTCAGCGTCCTTTTAATGCTTCTGTCGCAGAATGAAGTTTTCGTGTCTTTAACCTTTTGACCGCCAAAGCGATAGTGTGTCGTCGTGCCCAGTACGCCAAGCACTGTTTTTTTGGTGTAATGTCTAAACCAATAAAAACTTCTGACGGCACTCCCGGAGTGCAACCCTTTTTTTTATTACATTAGGTACAAATTTTATTAGGTTTCTAAAGAAAAAAAACTAAATACATCACTGGGGGGCCATGATTGTCATTATAAATATAAGCTTATAAATATTAAAACCATTTTAACCCGCTTTTCGCTAAATACATTGTAATCGTCGTTTAATAATTTTACGGATTAATAGCGGTAGTTAGTTAATTGTGTACATATGGTTAAATTCATAGCAAGAGAGTATTTCAGTCGCAAAAAGACTTCATTGACAGTAAAGCGGCAATTACACTTCTTCGTTCGCCGCATGTTGCATGCGGCGACCGCAAGTGTAAAGAACACGTTAGTCGGCCGCATTCGGCGATCGACAGCTGCCTAGTCGCCGTAGTAGGCGGACAGACTAATGTAAAAGCGACGTTTGTTGGCCTAAGTAGTTTAAAATGAACTCGGCGACCGCATTAGGTGAACGACGAAGTGTAATTGCCGCTTAATACATTGTCAAAAAACATTCAGAGTAAAAATTACAGTAGTTTTATTTCACGTGCGCGGGTGAGTCATTTTTGTGTTGAGCTTTACATACACATTGTCTATGTGTGGGTGAGCGTAGGAGATGAGTTCACGTTCTCTATGTGTTCGTATGTGTCACTACTACAACTATGGGCATCCGCGCTCGTGAGGTAAAATTGCTATACAATATAAATCGACTTATAATAACAGGCATCGCTGACGGAACCTTAACACAGATACAATAAGGCATATAATTACTTGCCAGCCTTTAATAATGAGCTCATACAAAGAATATAAATATAAGTACATATCAAGTCAAACGTTAAGTACATATGTTCAGACTGTCTCGTCAAAATCGTATCAAAATTATCCACAACATGCTTGCGTCAGTTACAATATTATATTATAGGAATGTTCATAGTTTTATCACCAATTGTAGGAGTTCCGGTTATGTTCTGTAACAGGAAAAAAAATCTTTATTAAGACATGTTTTATAATAAGTATCATAACAGTACACGACAAGTTAAATAACAATTGAAGTACATTTACTGATGAATCGAATTTTGATTTTCTAGATTAAATCATTTGCAAAAATTTCGTTTAAGTAGGTATTAGATTATCCTGGTTTTTACCATCCGGTCCTAAAGTCCTAAAGTTGAAGCATCTCGTTCTAACATATATGTATGTACGTCCCGCTCCAAAGATTTTTAATTCAGGACAATGTCATACCCAGTTTATTCGAAATCATTTTTTTAGGCATCCTGAATGAGATAGGAAACTTGTTTAGGAAGGTGTAATCGCATTCAGCAAGTAAGGATCCTAAAAAGTAATGTAATTAGAACGTGAGAATGCATGGTTACGGACGAACTGAATGACTAAGCATCCTTGTTTGAAAGCTGTTTAGGGCAGTGTAATAATATCTAGCCAAGTGAGTCGGCTCGCGTCGACGGCAGCATACGGATTTGCGGAATTTTGTTTTTCTATGAATGGTTACCTTTTAGGTTATGTAAAGGTTAGTAATGAGGTTATTGTCCCAAATTTTTATTAAGTAATCCTATCCGAATATCTCCAAAAATTTAAGGAGTATACAACTGCCCACCACCGCAGGCCGCTCCAGTGTGTGGTACGTTTTAAACCCAGGTGTACTCACAGAACAGAAGGTAGTGGCGCAGTCCGCTCCGCATCACGCCTCCTCCTCCGCGCTCACTGCATATCTATACAGAGTGTACAATCCAAATGGGTCAGTATGGTGAAGTCGGAAACTATGAGAGATAGCGAGATCTGTTCTTAGGAACCATTACGTCGATTTTAGATTTAATAATAATTACATTCAAACTTTTTATTAACTCTCATACATAACCGGGAATCGAGCCTGGTCAAAATCAATGTGTATACATTCTGCAAGTCGCAAGAAGCACAACACTAATGGAATCTTGTTTACTAGAATAAATTATTGTTTATAGTTTGAATGTAATTATTATTAAATCTAAAATCGACGTCATGGTTCCTAAGAACAGATCTCGCTATCTCTCATAGTTTCCGACTTCACCATACTGACCCATTTGCATTGTACACCCGGTATATAATATAGTGCCCGCCATCCACGACGATGCGCCCCTCCACAGCCCAAGCCGTACAACTGCGCACAGATTACTATGAGATTCGCTGAGGAGGGGCGCGTCATCGTGGATGGCGCGCACTATACTACACTAGAGACACAAAGGTAGGTCTAGTCGGTGTCTCAAGCCCGGGTGTACTCACAGAACAGCAGGTCGGTGGCGTGCGTGCGCGCCTCGCTCCACGAGCGCGCGCAGTCCGCGGCACAGCGCGCCTCCTGAGCCTCCTCCTCCGCGCTCAGCGCGCACTCCTCCGCGCTCACTGCAATCGATAGCGCGCGTTTTAGAAATCGATCGATCATCAGTCGATTGTTAGCATTTTTTGCGATTTGCTTGATCAATTCAGGTTTATCCATACAGTGGCGGAGCGTCCATACAACTCGATTCCCACCGGCTTGCCCAATTTTCAGCCACACCAGTTCTTTTAGTATACGGCTCATGAAGAATAAGAAAGGCAAACTATTTCCGGCTTCCCTAAGAATATTTTTGACGCGCCGCCACTGATTCATAGTAATATTATAAACTAAGTGTGTCTGTCTGTTACCTCTTCAGCTTCACACTTAAATCGCTGAACAGATTTACATAGACGAAATTTTATATGAAGATAGTTTGAGTTCGGGGAAGGACATAGAGATAATACCTCTAAAATATTTTTCTCGAAAAAAAACGCAAACAAACGCGTATAATTACCATCTAAGGCCCCAGAGGCGCTCGCATTACCTTACAAAATGAGACTAAACGCAAACGCGTTCGTGTGTGTTTTGTTTCGAGAAAACTTATACTACAGTCTATTCATAAAATGTAAACAAACTCTCTAGAAGACATTTAATCATTATCACCCTTTTTTTTCTAGGATTACACAACAATTATCACTTAAAAGGTTGGTGTGATGAATGAATATTAGAGATGTACCGACTAGTCGGGAAAGCCGACTATCCGGCCACATTTCTAGTCGGCGACTCATTATGACCTCCTGGCAATTACCTTCAAAATCGTCAAAAAACGTCCACACTCGCGATTTTCTTCTCGACATCATGCTAAAGAAGAGCACTATAGTTGTTTGTTTAACACAACAATTAGATAATTTCATTGATTGTCTTTTTTTTTGCTATATGAAACACGCCGGCCGGTGAAGCGAGTACATCACTAAAACGTAAACAAAACAAACACGAACGCATGGCGAGCGGACCGAAACGAACATTCCCGATTGCGCCCGAACTCAGCCGAAACCTATGATCGGCTTTGCCGACTAGTCGGCCACCTCGGCGCCGACTAGTCGGCCAAATCCATAGTCGGCACATCTATAATGAATATACTTATAGAAGCTCACAATCCTAGATAAAAGTGTGATAACGATTAACGTTCCCAAAAATAGTTTGTCTACATGACAGGACACGTAAGGGCCGATTCACACCGGAATGGCAGCGGCCGGCAGCGGCGCGCGACCTTTTCGAGCTGTGGACTTTTTAGTATGTAAATAAAGTTTAAAGACACCGAAAGTGCTCGCCGCGCCGCTGCCATTCCGGTGTGAATCAGCCCTTAGGATGAATGAATACACTGTATAGAGGTACTGGCCGTAAAAAAAAACACTAGTCAAGTAGTCACCTGTGTGTTCCCTCTCTTCCTGCCGCGTGACTCCCAGCTGGAACGTGGCGGCGAGCGTCTTGTGCGGCGTGTACCGGGACAGGGCCGCCGACGCTACGGGCACAACGGGTTACTAGCCACTACTACTAGCAATTACTACGTACTAAACGGGTCTACAAATACACGGGTCATTGTCAGTTGGAAAAACAAAAGATGTCCATTCGGTGGTCAATAGTTGTTACATAGTTTTATTAGTAATGGAATCACAGATTATGCGGGTTCAAGCGATTTCAGGTAAAACAATTTTGAAACGAAAAAATATGCGGCGTGCTATCTTTGAGACGTGATTAATTGAAATAAGGACAAATATTATTCTCTGATGTCTAAGGGAAACGAAGCACTGTTCGCGAAAAAATAAGTGGAATAAGTACAATATTATCCTTAAGGAAACATAGCATTGTAAGCGAGAATTAATTAAAATTCTAATGTTAAAAAAACGGGGTATAGACCAATCCAAAATTAAGCTTTGTAGCCCTTAAATTCTCTGTCAAAGTGCTCAGTCATCATAAATTCCAAATTTGTATTTTGTCATATCGTTTATTTGTAACAAAATCTAGTTAAGTTGCTCATATATATTGCTTTTGTTTCATACTTTGTTGTAAATTACTTAGGATAGGATTCGCTCATTATTTGTAATCATGCTGTGCATGCATGTTTTGGGTGGCGTTCCATTCCAGAACCTTTCAATCATGTATATTGTTGCTACATAATGAATGTTACCTGTTTTGTGTGCCTTTTAAATAAAATAAAATTTTGATGTCCACCGAAAAGACCATCTAATTCTGACAATGACTCACACACGATTGGCATGCGATTTTATTTACATTGCGCGATTTTAGAGAGCGATTCATCTCGTTTATATCCGTGACTCGCAGTGTAATGAAACTCGCATGCCAGTCTCGTACCGTGGGTAAACAAGGCTTAATGCTAGCGCGGGAATAACATGTATGGTTCATAAAGACTTGAAAAAACAAAAGTCGTCCTTTCTGTGGTCAATAGTTAACGGCTTATGTGCATGTAAGTTATGCTTTTATCACGTGGATTAATAGAAACGGAGACGCTGTTGATGCGGGTTAGTAGTCCAATCTAAAATTAAGCTTTGTAGCCCTTAACTTTTAATATGTCCACAGGAAAGATGCGAATCTAAATCTCTTTATGACCCGTATAGTGAAAAAACCTTTTTCAAATGCTTATGCCAATATAGTTAAGAAAGACTGATAGTGAAAAACTGCAACCCAGCTTCTACAGCTTGTTCTCAATGAGAAGAGACTAAAAAATAAGAATGTTTTGTGAAAGGACAGTAGAGATGCTGGCCTCTTCGCTTACAAGTCACTATGTCACTTTCTGCCAACAAATCAGCTTATAGTCTACAGAATGATCGCGGATTCGCCAAGAAAAAAAGCTTTATATGTGTGGCCGTCGAGCGGATATAACGTGGTACGTTGACCTGTCAAGCACTGGTCCCACCGCCGGCGATGAACAAAACGCGATTAGAGCTAGAAACTAGAAACGAGTTGGCGAGAAGCGAGTGGTAGTTCCGGTAGTTTTGTCGCTCGGCTATAACAGAGTGCGACGGGCGATTACTTGAAAAATGACCTCTGTTTAGTCTCTGATCGCCAAGCGAGCATCGCTGAGCGGGTACCGCTGAGCGATGCTCGCTTTTTATCGCTGCGATCAACTAGTGAAGAGAGTCCTCGCCGGCAGTGTGAACAGCCAGCGATCAAATATACCTATCACTTTTACTGCCACGGGATCTACATCTTTTGTTCGTTTCTTGAGCGAGAAAATCGCCGATAACTAATCGCTTCCTCGCCCTTGATGGGACCAGTGCCTCATGGAGGACGTGTGACATACTTATGTAGGCATATATTTGTTAGTCGGTTGCGGTAAAGAGCGAAGCGAGTGGGGTGACATAGCCAGCAAAACGAGCACTACATTGAGGTCTAACGTTACTCAAACACACCTCTCCCACGCCGCGCACCGACTCAGTTAAAAGCTAATAGTGCCCGCTAAAAACGGGGCGTCTGCGTATTTTGCATATGTTTTACTTTGACGCTGTACGCCGCCGCGTACGCTCAAGCGGCGCGGCGCGGGAACTCAGGCCGTAGACATTTGTTCGCAACAGGACCAACAACGCTCAAAACTGAATGATGCCCTTAATGACAGGTCAACCACTAAATTTTATTCGCTCGTCAGCCTTGTGTACTTTAGCACAGTGTCGATAAATATAATGTCGCAATGTACGTATGGACAACCGAATTTCAACTCTAAATGGACTAGGCACAGCGCACAGAAAGGACACTCGCAGTGCAACTGAACAAAATTTCACCAACGTGACGACTTGTTACGTCTGACGACAATCCGCCATACATTGCTGGGCGAACAAGTAATGTAAGCTGCTGCGTACTGTAATGTATACTCCAATTATTGTCAGCCTGGTGTTAATTTCATTATACTGCAAGTTACAATTTCACAAATCTATACTGGCAACACAGGCTCTTAACCGCCGAATGTCAAAATAGTTACTCGCAATTTTCAACTTTGTGAATATATGTCACGAAGCTGTCATTTACATTGCCGCTTTGTCTGATATATACGAAGATGGCGGTTAAAGGCTTAACCAATAACAAGTGGCCATATGAAGAGTGCTGTAGTTTTAGACTTGTAAAATTGCAACTAGTGGCATTTTGAAATGGGCTACTGGTGACAATGCAGAGTTGGTTAAATAGGGTGTTTCGATAACAGCGAGGTTAGTCTAGCCTAGCCTAAGTGTAGCCTAGCCTAGCCAAGGGCCCGGACACGGCACACGTCACACGAAGGTCTCGTCCGGCACGCAAGCCGGGACCGGCGCGAGCCGGAGCACCACAGCGCGCACACGCCGCCTTAACACTGACTCGATAAATCATTATCGATGTTGCACTTTACAATTAGATGGGAAAGGGAATCTTATTGCACATACGACAAGATTCGTTTTCCTAATACGGAGGACGGGTGAGCCATGGTTGTGTGTTGAGCTATACATGCACATTGTCTATGCGTGCGTCAGCGTAGGAGCTATGAGTTAACGTCGTCTATGTGTTCGTATTTATCACAACTACAACAATAGCCAACCCGCCATAGGGCTAGTATTCGGATTATGAACACTTAAAAAAAAAAAGTCGTCCCTCCTGTGGTCAATAGTTAAGGTTTATGTAAGTTATAGCCCTTAACTTTTGACATGTCCACAGGAAAAACGCGAACCTAGATCTGTTTATTACCCACTTACTGTACTCAGTTACATGCCAAATAGCATCCCTCGCAGTCTCGTATTCGCATAGCTCATCAATCGCATGGCAAGCAGGATTTCGGGTATACATGTGACATTTTCATGCAAAAAGCAACCTTATGGCGATGCCTGGAAGGCGCTATTTCCGTAATGACGCCATTAAAAATCCTCTCTATTGACATCGAAACCTTTTGCTTGACATACATAATTAAATGTCTGTCAAAAAATTTGTTTTTCGTTCAAGTTTTTATTGCCTACCTTTTCTTCCACAGTCATACACTACTCGTTGAGACGGTCCCTATGACCCCAAAGACGGAGGGGACAACTTGTGTAGTTTAGGAGTTGCTATGGCGACCTTCTGTCTCCATCATCAGATCAGCTCGGCGGTACCATACCTACCATTTCATTGTTAACGAACTTATATAAGTATGCAAATTTCAGGTCAATCGGATACCGTCAAGCGGTGGAAAAAAGGCTTGCAAATTTTCGAGGACAACTTACTTATGTACATACTTTCATATGTACGGTGAACCGATTTGATTTCTGGGCCACTTCGTGAGAGATATCACATTGATGTCACTGTAACAAGGTACAGTCAAGCGCACCAATATGTATACACTTTTTCACCTTATTCCATTTAAATAAGGTCCAAAAATGTATACATATTTATGCCCTCGACTGTACGAAGTGGCACAGATATCAAATCGGTTGTCTGTGGGTACATACGAACAGTGCAAATAAAACAAAAGCTTGCGATAATATAAAGACGACCCGTAGATAATATGTGAAAGTCCACATTGAAAAGGACCTCATGGCGGCAGGTGCTTACGCCGTGGTGAATCCCATTGTATTTGAACAACGGCAATAAAGGCTTAAGTGCCAGCCACCATATTACACACATAAAATCACTCAGATAAATGGCATTTAATTGTGTGATGATCACTCTTTATAGCTGACGTTGCCAACCTTTTAACCTATGCGCCTCACCTAACGTCAAGCCAAAATTCGACGCCCCCCCTTAGGGAAGTAAGAAAATAGAGATTTGTAATTTTTTTGAATAAGGGGAAATCTGGAGCCACTCGCTGCGCCCCCTTTGGAATCGCTCGACGCCCCCCAAGAGGGGCGCGCCCCACTAGTTGGGAAATCCTGCTTTATAGCTTCATATGTGAATCACACACTGTGTGTGTGTGTGTTTTTTTTTTGAAGTTGTATGTGAAGTCCCCATCCCGCCCTGGGCCAGCGTGGGGACTACTGCCCAATCCCTCTCATCTATGAGAGGAGGCCTGTGCCCAGCAGTGGGACGTATATAGGCTGATGATGATGATGATGATGATGATGTGAATCACATATGTAGTATGAAGATATTAAAGATTGATCATCATACAATTAAATGCCATGTATCTGAGTGAATTTATGTGTGTATGTCATAGATGTAATATTATAGAAATAGATTCACAATCAGCTGAGAATAATGGCCCCCGTAAAAGTACCCCCCACACGAGTCGGGCGGTCCATTCGTGTTGGTATTTGTTTACAAATTTGACACTTTAGACTAACAGCTGTAAGCCTTTTTTGTACGATACTATTATATGTACGGCAGTGTCAAATTGGGCCACATTTCTGTTCGGCACTGTATCTATTTCTATATTGTAAGTCAATGGTTTGTATGTATGTATGTATATGCACACCTATATGAGTGTTGGCGGAGAGGGCGGGTTGGTGCGCTTGCGGCGGCGTGTTGGCGGGCGCAGGGGACGCCGCGGGGGAGGGGACGTCCTCGCAGAGCGAGGTCTCCGACGGATACTCGAACGTGCGAGTGAGAGAGTCGTCGAACTGGATCTTCAGCTGAAAAGGAGAGGAAGGCTTTATTCATTATGTGTTAGAAAATCATAATGGTACAATGTTTTATTATAGTTGTTGCGTCCAGCAGAGACGCAGGCACAGAATAGTATAATAGTATTACATTCAGAATGGACACGAACCCCCCGCACCGAGGTCAGTTACCTCGTCCCTGAGAGACCCGCCTAGTTACGATCGGGTGCCGTCGCGCCTCGCGATTCGTCCGCGCCACGCGCTACGCACCCGCGCAAACAATTGACGCGTGTACCGACAGCGCACGCACACATACTTACCCACAGCGCTTACGTTCCTTCGCGTGTCACAGGTGTGACGCAGGTTAATGCAAATTTGGAACCGTCTGGACGAACCCTTGTCTTGGGCAAAACACTTCGATGTTGTTTCCAAGCAAAACTGTCATCTGGATTTGGATCCAGCGCACATTCATCTCATAACAAAAGTAATGTTTGATGGTGTCTTCGTTCATGATTATTCATTTTCTAACATCGAAGAGTAACAAACCTAATAGTGAGACACATTCCAAAACCGCTCTGTCGCTACTTATAAATTAACTTTGTACTCTTATATTTAAGCTCCAAATTAGGAGTATAGTTAAGAATGAAATGGGCCCTTTTAGATTCATATGGGCTCTTGTTCGCACGCGTTTCATGGGCCGGTAGTCAGGCATTGTAAGTCCAAAAGAAAAATGAACTATGTGCAGGTATTAACTATTGATATCTGCTCTTTTGATTTAGACCACAGTGTAATTATAAACCGTATAGTGTCCAATATAAAAAGAGGCAACAATGTCATCAGCCTCCGTTCTTAATGTCCTTTTAGATTTGTACAAATGTACGTACTGTGAGCTGTGATTTAGAGGTGGATTGGTTGAAGTGAATTTAGTTTACACGCGATTATAAAGCTAATTGAAATCAGCTTATAATCTAGAATGGCGTGAAATATAATGTTGGGTAAAGACCGTTGGGGGTTCGTGTAGATAATTGTAAAGTATTTAGCATACCACGTTAAATATAAGGTGCAAAGGGTCATTGTAAGTTCGTTCGCCTTTTGAAGGTCGATTCTTCCCTTTTAAAAATGCCACTGTGATTTTATATCTTCACGATACATCGATGGGTCCCAGAATATATGCTATCGAAGCAACTGAATCGTGACCCACCATATAACCTTGTTACAGAAAGTGACATAATGATTTTCCATGTCTGGCAATACGATGTCACATGACATTTTCTGTGACAAGGTTTTACGGTGGGTAACGATTCAGTTGGTTCGATAGTACATTATTCTTAACGTGTTTGCATTTTGCACCGCTAGGTGTCACTGTTACGTGTGCAATTGTTTATCGGTCGTGAAATCCCTAGGGAGTAGCTCCCGATAATTACTGGTAACCCAGTAACAGAAAGAGACAATGACTACGGAGGCGTAGAAAGAGGATCCTATAGAAGGGAGGTTAGCGAATGTCCAACAGGGACGGAGATAATTTGACAGTTGTTTCTGGGGATACCACAAAAAGAATAATCTCCCCATTTTTACTGACATAATTAGGTTTTTATTGAGAATCTTCGAAATAAAGTCCTAATAAATGTTAGCGGGCAAGAAATTGATCTTGTGGCATATTAAATTACACTTATGATTAAAACGTCTTAGTTATTCAGTCATTGTAAAAATGATATTTACCCACATTAGTGCAATATCTCATTAAAAACCTTATTGACACCAATCATTATTCAGTATTCTAATCACGACAAAAATGTTAATCTGTTATTTTTAACATTCGAGGGGGTTTGGTTTACCCAACATTATGGGTAACATATTTTCTTATACGCTGGCCACTGGTTCATTGATGACACTTTGGTGGCACGGGCCGGTTGCAGACAAATGCTGCCTTATACGCGATGAGGGACAGAAGATATGACGTTATCTCGTTCCCACGTGTGTTATCGTCTATGCTTACATCTCCTTCACACACCTTTGTATGTGTGTATCACCAGCTCCATCTTTATCCTTACTTCATGCTATGGAGCGCATCTATTTATTGGTGAGTGTGTGGAAATATGCACTATTCTGACAATTCGACGTGACAATTCCTGAGTCGATAAGCATCGATGCTGACCAGCTACCTTTACTAGCTATCTTTACTTTACGAACCTAAAGGACGAGTTGTCATTGTCGGACGACAAATAAGGCTCAGATCAGATTGTATGAAAAGTTTGACCAGTTTCAATAGCATGAGAACTGCCGCCGTTCTATTTAACGTAACCCCTGTAATCTCAACTCGGTGCAACCCACCCTATTATGTGCAAAAGAAGTACCTACCTAGGGATGCGCAAAATATACCGGCCCGCAGTCCATCTGGTGCAGCCCACCCAAAGTGACTAAAGAGACACCCACCCTGGCGGTCCTGGTCTTGTCCGGCTTGTGCGGATTGTGGCATGTGTGGCGAGGATGACGAGACAATGAAACACCTCCTGTTGACACACGAGGTGTTCCATTGACATGTCACGCCCTTGCCAGACAAAGAATGAATGACTTTGGTAATGGCTACCCAGAACCAAAGGGATTCACAGTACTCCCGCTGAACTCCATCATCCAATTTGTGTTAAGGTTGGAGATCAGCTTGGAGTAGGCATAAAGGATCCCCGAGCGCCTTTTACGGGTAGCTTCGGCTTGGGGCCGGCAACCAATGCAGGCTCACAGCCGAACGACGAAATGCGCGCAGCCGCTTAGCGCGCGGCCTGCTGTACGGGCGCCTGCGTCGCAGTGGAGAGTTGTGCGAGAGTGACGGTGAGCTTTTCCGTCTCTCTCACACGGTAGTGGATTCCAGGGGTGAAGAGTAAAACGCACGATGAAAGAGAAGGCTTGATGGTGAAGCTGGTGGCTTGAGCGAGAAGGGTAGATGTTGAATTTCGTATGTGGAATGAGAGCAAGGGCCCTCATCTAGATAAGATAAGAAGGCTAAAAAGACACTCACCCTGGCGGTCCTGGTCTTGTCCGGCTTGTGCGGCATGGAGGACCGTCCGTTGATCAGCACGTTGTCGTTGATGAAGTGCACGGCGAGCGGAGACGGCGGCCCGCAGTCGTCCGGCTCGTCAGAGTCCGAATCCTGCGCTAGCGCTTCGGGCCTTAGCACCACCACGCCGGGGTCGGAGGCCTGGAATAGGATATTACTTTATACTTTAGTATTTGAACTGGCCGAGTAGTATCAAATTTATCCATTCAAAAAGGGACTTTAGCGTCCAAGCCTAAGGTTCAAAATGTAATGTCAGTTTTGTAAAATATTGGACGTTTTAAATAATTTCGTATAAAAATTTCATTCTTGGTACAAGCGTCCTCTAGCCGCCCAATGCCTCGAGACGAACCTAAATAAATGCAACTCTGTTCCATTTTTTTTAAATATGTAAATTCCATCGTAGGAGGGTACGTTTTAATAGGCCTCTGGGAGAGAGAGGAGGATAGATTTTATTTTACTACAGAATGAACTTTATTACAAATAACATTTTAATTAAATAAAAAGTTATTTTGAATAATCCCACTTCTATAATAATTATTTAGTTTTTCATTCTACATTTAAAATAAAATTTGCATGATTTATTCCCTCACATTTTAGTCTAAATAACCAGTGCAAGAATTATTCGTATGATAAAAAAAACTGTTTTCATTCTTATTCAAGTTAATTTGTGCCCGACTCTGATAATGCAGACGTATAGAGAAACGGTTAATAAATCAATTCATTTCATCCATTTTATGATCATATTATTTTACGATTGCTAATTGTATCTCATTATATGTATATGAGATATAGATATGTTATAGTTATTTATCGCTAATTATAATTGTATTTCATTAATGAAAATAAACCGGTCAAGTGAGAGGCCGACTCGCGCACCGAGGGTTCCTAATACAATTTAATATCGAATATGAATATCCAACATAAGATATGTAAAACGCATCAAATATGAGAGCGCTAAATTTTCGTCCGGCAAAGATCATTTTATTTGAAACAATTGAAATACAACCTAAGTATACCATTTATTTGCTTAAGATACGAGTATGTACATCACTACATAGTATAAAACAAAGTCGCTTCCTGCTGTCTGTCTGTCCCTATGTATGCTTAGATCTTTAAAACTACGCAACGGAATTTGATGCGGTTTTTTAATAGATAGAGTGATTCAAGGAAGGTTTATACGTATATATTGCACCCGTGCGATAGCCCCGTGCGTGTGGTAGCGATTATTTTTAATAATCTACAGTCGGAATCACAAATCAAAACATAAACATAGACCGTGAACGTCAAGCAAACATGTTTAAAGAAAGCCCAACTAATTATACGAATACAAGTGTATCAATTTCAAGTCGCATTTCTAGCTACCATACGTGCGTACGAGACAACAACGGCTTATCCATCACCAGCAAAAAAAGACTGTGAACATGTTTGGAAAAGGTTTAAAATGGTGTGATAGCCGACGAGCGCAAGAGGCAATGTCGACTGCGGCAATGCCTAGTTTTTTTGAGTTGCAAGAATGCCCGGTCCCGACCGGTCAGACCACTTCGATGGCTAAAAAGAAATACGAAGAAACCACATAGGATACCAATACTTTCTTAATGCCTTATTCGTTTACAGGGCCCTTGTGTGATTCTACTGACTTTCTTATAACTTCCATGTAACTTAGAACGGAGTTGCTTATACATACATATATAACAGTTTTGTGCGAATGCCCTATTGTAGAATGGACCTAATTATGGAAACTCTTAAGTATTTGTAATTATCTTTTAAAGATACGAGGTTTGCAAAGTTGGATGGCGTTGATATGTATCAGTTATCACTATTATAATCAAATTGTAAAAATTCAAGTTCAAGTTCAAATTGTTTATTGCATTTCATGTGTACAGGGGGTCTTATAAACGAAATACAGTCTCAACATGAACCCTGTGAGGGCATAGCAACACAAACTTAACTCTAAGCTTACTATCTAGGTACACGGTTTTAAGATATTTTATTAACAAATTGACAATTTTACAGGACCTTTTTCAAAATAAAAGTTATTGCTCATTCAAAAAATCTTTGATTGAGTAATATGCTTTGTTAGTTAAATAGCGTTTTAATTGAATTTTAAATCTATGAAGATTCGTTTCTGTTTGTATTGTTTTTAGAATCTTATTAAATATTTTAGCTGCCATAGCGAGGGGACCCGACTGTACCATTTTCATATTTGAAGCAGGACGGGCTAGTCTGGTGTTGGGTCGTAAATTTGATGAGTAAAGGAAGTAAAAGTCAACGGTATAGTCATGAAGTCATAATATACATGTTAAATTAACCAGTTAACGCCCTACCCAAATGACAATGACATCAATACCTCATAGGCGCCATATTACTATTTGATCTCTCGAAGTGGACACCCTGGAACTATCGTTGACCCTAGGCCAATACCAGGAACAAAGCATACGGCCAAATATATAAGACCTAAAGGCTCAAATACCTTAGTAGTTACTTGTTACTTTCCCTTGAATCGTCAGAATCATCGCTAAAATTCATCATGTTTAAATAGTAGGATAAAAGCCGGTAAAATCTCAGTTTTAAAGAGCGACCCAGAAGACGTAACCATGGTAACGAACTACAAGAAATAGTTTATTGACCCAATACGGTATTTGACACATATTAAAATTTATGTCACACCTGGCCATAAAGTGGCCATTATCGCACGCTCCGCGCGCGAAATAACCCACTTCCTGGCCAGGGGGTGACATAAAATTTTGTACTTACCACGGGCGATAATAAAGAAAGCCTCAGATCGCATATTTATCGCCCTTGCCTTCGGCTCGGGCGTAAAATACCTGCGATCTGAGACATTCTTTGTTTTATCGCCCTTGGTAAGTAATGTACTATTATAACACAGTGTCACTTTTTGGATAGTTAGCCATCAAAATATCACAATAAATAGTAAATTATAAAATTTTACCAAAATCATAAAAAGATATGAATCATCAAAAACTCAGAAAATTATGTAAATTTTATTACCGTCCAAAATTCAAATAAAAGGTATCAATAGAATGCTTATGTAAAAATAAAAAATAAATTGTATAGCAACTATGTACCTAAACGCATTATTTTACGACTAAAACAGCAAAATACTAATTTTCCCATACAACGGTTGGTCGAATCGAATGCTGTGCAAGTGACGTCATTTGCCAGGGCCAATTTGTAGGAGCCTTTTTGAGACCCGCTAGCGTCGAGCTAGGTTTGTCCCTAATTTTAGCCCTTTATTGTGCTCTAAATGTTGTTGGTCCCATATAGACATTTGATGGTCTCTAAAAACTGGTTCGATTGGCATTATAAAAAAAAATTAGTCAAATAGCGTAATACGGGTGAAAATGAACCTCATGTCTAAACTTCGATACAATCATAGATCACACTACATGGATCCAAGTTTAGACTTACATATCGATCATAGGAAATCGGTCGATGATTAAACTGCAGTCAGCTTTGTTCTCAGCGCGCGCGCACCATCGCGACGATAACGCAACACGTGCTCTTTTATCGCCGATTACCTCGATCCTTAGCCGATCGATGGCTATGAAACGCAAGTTTTTAATTTCATACACGCCTGTAGGTACCAAAATTTAATTAAAACATGGCGGATTTCTGTGGCTTAACACATTTAGTACGGTCGGCCTCACAAGAGGCTAATAGTACATTACTTACCAAGGGCGATAAAATAAAGAATGTCTTAGATCGCAGGTATTTTACGCCCGAGCCGAAGGCAAGGGCGATAAATATGCGATCTGAGGCTTTCTTTATTATCGCCCGTGGTAAGTACAAAATTTTATGTCACCCCCTGGCCAGGAAGTGGGTTTTTTCGCGCGCGGAGCGTGCGATAATGGCCACTTTATGGCTAGGTGTGACATAAACACCTTTGTACCGGGTCGCTTTAATGGGCATTTTCACTTTAAAGTGTACTTCCTATTTTTTTTTCGGATCTCGGTGATTTTGGGTATTCTGATTCAGAATCACGAGTACTATTGATTCAGATGAAGAAAAAAAATGTCCTTGATTTTCCATAAAAAAAAATTCTGTGTCAGTTTTGTGACGAGCCATATAAACTGTATGAAAAAAGCGTCACAAAACTGACTTTTTTTGGTGGGACACTTTTTTTCTTCGCGGAAATGGATATTACTCGTGATTCTGAGTCAGAATACCCAAAATCACCGAGATCCGAAAAAAAGTAGGGGTACACTTTAAAGTGAAAGTGCCCTAATGCCAAACTTAAACTGTCTTACTGAAATTCCAATGAGAAGTTGATGACACTCACTATACTGCTTAATAGACGATAAATAAGTAAGTAAATTACATTTTATTATTGTTATGGATGAACTTTGTTACTAGGTATTACTCATTAGTCATAATCATCAGGATGAGGATACTGTAGCATAGGTATTAGAGTTGCCATAATGCTTAGTTACGAGTATATAGATTTTACAATCCGGGAAAGAGGGAAATGCTATATAGGCCAACCGCGTACTGTGACGTCGCAGGGACCTGCCATTCGCTACCACTCCGATCTCTTATTACATCTCCTTCCCGCCCCGGTCACGTCACAGTCCGTCTGTGTTAATTGGTAGACCTACAGGCAGGTTACGATTACACTGTTAGTTTTAGTTCGAAGGGTGAATGAAGCAGAACATTTGTGTGTTTCTGTGCTCATGACCTATCGTGTACTAAATCCGATGAATGACAGAAAGTATCTATTTTAAAATTATTACACAATATATTCCGGATTCATGGACAAATAAAGTGGCACCTACACAAAGACTGATTCAGTCTTATTCGTAGGTAGCTGGCCATCTAGAAGGTCAACCGGGTTCCGTACCATCCCATCGTAAATGTGCGTAAAGCAAAAAGTCACGTTTCTTGTAAGGCGACGCCTGTAATTTTTCATATCATTTTATTCTGTAAAAGGTTCAACTATCCTGTAGGTTCTAAAGATAGCCCGCTAACGGATTGACAGCGGAGGATTAGAAATAGGGTTCCGTTGGCACACATTGAATACGTAACCCTAAAACCTAGAAAATGACAAATTCCACTCACGTCATCTTCTTCGACTTATTTATTATTTATTCGTATCGTTTTGTTAGTTAAAATTCGTTTGTCTCTATTTGTTAATCTGACAAATTAGTGTTTTCGAGAAAGGGACCAACGTTTATTTAGCAGAGTTTTGTTATCATACTATCCTACTAATATTAATGCGAAAGTTAGTGTGTTTGTGAGGATGTTTGTGACTCAATCACGCAAAAACGGCTGAACGGATTAAGACGAAACTTGGTATACAACGAGTATATAGCCTGAATTACCATACAGGATACTTTTTATCCCTGAAATCATCCCTCAAATACAAGGTCACGCGTACGAAGTCGCGGGCAAAAGCTAGTTTCTCATAAATAAGGGGGCAACTGTAACACACAATTTATTGAAAGATGGCGGACTTCTGCTGTGGCTAAGCACAAGCACATTTATACCGGGTCGCTTTAATACCATGTTTAAACTGTCATACTGAAATTCCAATGAGTAAAGGCGACAAAGGCCTAAAGTGTTAAGGCGATATATCGATTGAAAGAGACACCCTCTGTTTTTCGCTCACGAGTCACGACAAAACGGGATGCAATGCAACCCTCTCCGAGAATGGCTTTTTAGACAAATCTCGTTAAATATCTGACTGTGTGCAGGTTTATTAAATTTCCTCTTGTCAGTTCCTAGATGAGGTAAAATAACATCATATTAACTTAATAGTCTTTTAATAATGCGTTGTTTTAGTAGGCTGAGGAAAAAAAGGAAAATATAGACTCGACTTTGGATTTATTTTCTATCGAGAAAATTTTAAGCAATCATGTTTCGCTATTGTCAGTACCACAATCATATAGTCGAGAATCATATATCTGAAAATCAGCCCCTACTGTTTGCTAGTCTGGGCAGGACAGCGTTTCAAAGTCTCCAAATTTCTCAGTGTAGCGCCTTAAGGTTAAGCTACTTATTAGTTTACTCTCATATAAAAGTAAACGGGCACATGACACATGCCAGCCGTAATGTGGGCCGGCCAATTATCACTTATTCCCCCGTTTGTCTGCCTAACGGGAAATAATAAGTGTAATACGAGAGAATTGTCCTCTTGCGGCTGTGTATTAATAACTTGTATGATACGTATTTGTGGTCAATAGAATTGCCGTTTACAAGTAATTGAAATCGTTTTTGCAAAGCGATATTAAAACTGTTTATTGTGAATGATTTTGAAACTTTGAACCAACTAAGCCAACTTAAATAGTCTCAAGTCTCTAGTCCGCGCGGCTCGACCGCTGCGCGCCGGAACGTATGTTAAGGGATCGTCCTAATACAACGCGATCACGCGATGATCGCAAGTAAAAATCGCGCGACCGCGCCTTCAAACATATTGAACGCGAACAGGTGTCCTAATTGACAATCGGGCGACGCGGTCGCGGGACGCGATTTTCAATTAGGACACCTGTTCGCATTCAATATGTTTGATCGCAAGTTCGTGCGAGTTTTGCTCGTAGTCGCGTTGTATTAGGACGATCCCTAACAGGTTAGAGACGCCACACAGGCTGCGCGACGCGGGCGGGACGGTTTCATACATTTTGACGCGGAGCGTAGAGTTTGGCTACTTAACTCTACCAAGCAAATGAACTGTCAAACAAATATAATTTGGCAACACTGTGCATTATACGTCATATTTCTATGGAAATGTCACGGAAATGTGACGTGTGAGGTAGTGTTGCCAAACCAAATATTTGTTTGACAGTTCATTTGCTTGGTAGAGTTAAAGTAGCCAAACTCTAGCGTCCCGCTTGCGTCGCGCAAACGGTGTGACCAAGCCCTTTAACGTTTTCGAGGCCAGCCACGGGTATATCCGCAACGTAGGTTCAACGACAACGGCTGATATATCCGTCATGATGCGCAGTGCGGTAACAACCTACATGAATTTCTATAGGGTCAAATAGGGTTAAACTTCGCGTTTGACATTTGATTCAAGCAATGAAGACCACTAACTAGGGAGGCATACATATTAAAGTGTATTGACGAAGAGCAGTCCAGACACGTAATCTTACCGCTGATACTGGCGACACCCGACACCGTTCGCGTTGTACACTCGAGTTCAATAATCTATACGCAGTTATGGACCTTTTTACAAAGGAATAAAGTGCAAAGGTGTACATATATTAATGAATACTGTAAATGTAGAGAATGTATAGGCTTATACATCCTAATGTATAGGCTATGCTAGACAGCTTAGCCCAGCGATCGACAGCAGGCGGCCCGCGAACCTCTTTATTGACAACCGACAATGCTTTTTTTCTTAATTTTTATTAAAAAGGGGATTTCTCTTGGCCAGCATCTAGCCAGTTGGCAAAGATGAGGTATAATGGTACACCTTTGGTCTGATAGTCACAAAATTATTAAAACGAGCGACCGGGACGATATTGTTAGCTACTATGTACCTATCTCTTAGCAGCTAAAAGGTTGCCTACCCCTGGCTTAGCCTATACATCCTAAGTTAGTAAATAGAAGCTGAGCTGTTATATTCGTAATTTCGTATGACCAGGCGGATATACGAATAATCCCATGTATTGGTGTAAGCGCTAATTTTACATAGTGAGTAACAACATAAAAAACATGTAAACATCCAACTATAGTTAGGATTAGTAGGAAAGTGTAGTAAACCTCCTCTGTCTAGAACCCTTTTACTAAACACATTTACGGGCAAAAGCAAGTTAGGCTATTAAACCTTAATCAATAAACATGTATTAAATTATAAAGAAATTAAAAAGAAAGAATTTTAGATTGTAAAATGTTAGAGACTCGTGGCAACGCACAAATCGCTAGGATTAGGTAGGTACCGCTCGCTGTTCAGTCTCTTTTAAACGAAGCGACTCGGATTTACATGTCTGAGGCGTCTGAGTTCATAAACTAAAGTAAAGGAAACATTGAAAGAGATGTATATAACATCTTCGGGTATTAAAATTTAAAACGAATACCTATTGGCGTTATAAGGTTGAAACTCTTTTTGGTGTTCGAATTTATATTTAACGATCAGTTTTGATGGGATGACAACTTGACAGAGCTGCCATGCCGGCGATCTAATCATAGGTTGGTGCAAATTGCCATGAGCACCGTTGACGCGCGTTCCGCTACTACTTGATTACAGCAAATGTATAATTGTGTCCTGGAGGTGAGCAAGGTTGCCAAAGCTCCCGATAATGCACTGTGTTGAGAGCGAGGGACCTAAATTTGTCCCTTCTGCTGTCAACACATTGAATTCTAAAATTTTATAAATGGTCGGCAACGCGCACCTGACTCCTTTGGAGTTGCGAGCGTCTATAGGCTGCGGTGTCTGCTTACCATCAGGTGGACTGTACGCTTGTTTGCCGCCGTCGTTGTATAAAAAATGGTAGTAGGGGAACGCATGTCGACAGCGCGTTTAAAAAAGGCGGTGTCGCATATGTTTTCAGCCGCTCTGCTGATGTTTATGAGGTTAAATGCCTAGTTGTGTTTGACATCTGAACGCTTCTAAATATGCTTTGGTAGTTGCGCAAGCGCAAGTGTTTCGCACGTGTTCAGAACGGCGCGTGCCCATACGTAAACAGCTGACCGGACATTATTCATGTCGTCGTGGCAGACGCGGTCAGTTCAGGAGTTCATAGGGTATGTGCCTATATAGGTAGATATATACCTTAGGTAGTAGATAGTAGGTAGACTTTGAACCTTCAGGCTTGTATAGTAAAGTCACTTTTAGAATGGACTTATTTGATAAAACTCTGCCCGTTCAAATGATTTTAAGTATATCAAGCACTATCGCATTTATGCCGGACATATGCTTTCGTCCTTTACTAGCAAGCGAGTAAGTGTGAGAGATATGGACTAGGATGAAATGAACTAACATTTTGAATAATTGAATAACTGCCCGTGGACCTACCGCCAACCGAAAACGAAGTATAAGTGCGCGCCATCCACAATTCCACATAGGCGCGCCCCTCCACAGCCCAAGCCGTTCAACTGCGCACAGATGAGTATGAGATTCGCTGTGGAGTAGACATGGGGAAAAACGTTCCTTTCGATCACCGTTATTGTTATTCCCGTTCCAAAAAAATCACATTGAAAAATCACCGTGACTTTGTCACTTCGGTTATTTCGTGTCACGACATTTGCGTGTCTATCGTTCCCGGCAGTTACTGATATTTTTGTAACAACTGATGTTACTCCGTGACAGCGCACCGCATTCACAGTCACAGTAAGTAACAGCGGTCACGAGGCACGACGCGACGCGTCGCTTACACACTGTTCCAGTGATATCGTCGCTAAGTAACAACGTTATTTTGTAACGTTGTTACTTCGTGACAAGTCACACTGTTACTTTTTAACGGCGGATCACCGGCGATTAGTAGTAGTTATTTATCACCCACCTCTACTGTGGAGGGGCTCGTCGTCGTGGATGGCGCGCACTATACTTACGAGTATCTCCCTCTCTATCGCTCGAATATGCAAGTGCGACAAAGAGGGAAATACTTCACTTTTGGTTCGCGGTCGGCACTCAGGATCAGGAATAAAGGCTCCGGAGGCGCAACTATTCCAACTGCATATAGTGATGATATGTTACGCCGTCGTGAGATTGACAACCCCTGTCTCACTCAAATTTGACGACCGCTTTAGCTGGTAGTGCCTAAAAAGCTGCCGACAGAAGGCGCCCGCGCAGACAGAAGGCGATCACCAGAGTTCTGGGTTCGCGTTCCATTGGACTTTCATCGAACGCGAACGCAGTACTCCGGTGATCACCTTGTGTCTGCCTCGGCTCTACCTTAAGGTTAAGTGATGAGTGGTGAGATACAATGTAACGAAATCGTCAAATCACCAACTATTTTACCTTGCTACATAATGCTTGCGAATATACCCAATAAAATAAGTCCTTTAATTTATTCATGTCAATGGTAAAAATCTCCAACGTACTGATAGTGATAAGCCACTTAAATTCATACATATGCTTCAGATTATAAGTCGACGTCAAAGATAATTATTCATACACTCGTGGCCTTATTACAAAATAGTAAGGTGCAAATTGAAAACATTTCAACCTCTACCGTACAAGTACACAACACGGGAAGCAAAGGCGTTCGAGGCGCAGACGCTTCGAAATGACTTACAAGCCGAAGTATTGTATGGGACTTACGCCTTATCGGCGCTGGGTCGACGTTAAACACATCATAAAAATAATTGCATGTATTATCCGTGTGGATTAGCGGATCTAGATTATGTTCGATAGGCTAATGTGCTCTTCGATACGTTGAAGTCTATACCTACTTACTGCTTCCATCGAAGTATTATTAGCTTATGAGATTTAGGAGTTCTTTACGAGTATATGAGCATAGGCAATATATTATTTTAAAGAACCGGAATGGCGTAATCGAGTCCGAAAAGGTGTTGCTTCGTTTGAAGACGCTCGACTCAAAGACCTGGACCATACGCGTCATCTACGGAAGACCCGACCTAAGCCCTCATATTCTTACACCTATAATGATCAGGGGCAGTTATACTGCACACAGTGTGACCGAATATTTGCATCGAAGTTCGGTTTTGCGAGCCACATCCGTGCTCATCAGAGAAAGTTGTAAGGGTCGCCGTTGTCGGACACGTCAAGGAGGACTATATATATTTTAAAGAAAAATTAATCGTTTCGTTTCTTTTGAGATTGTACTCTATTAATGCTAGTTTGCCTATGCCTAGGCATGGTTTAGTCCCTTTTGAGATATTTTGAATTCCGTTAGCGTTTGCGTTAATTTAAGGCGCTACACTGAGAAATTTGGAGACTTTGAAACGCTGTCCTGCCCGGACTAGCAAACAGTAGGGGCTGATTTTCAGATATATGATTGTAGTACTGACAATAGCGAAACATGATTGCTTAAAATTTTCTCGATAGAAAATAAATCCAAAATTTAGTCTATATTTTCCTTTTTTTCCTCAGCCTACTAAAACAACGCATTATTAAAAGACACGATTAAGTTAATTATTAATATGATGGTATTTTACCTCATCTAGGTACTGACAAGAGGAAATTTAATAAACCTGCACACCGTCAGATATTTAACGAGATCTGTCTAAAAAGCCATTCTCGGTAAGGGTTGCATGAGTTGCATCCCGTTTTGTCGTGAGCGAAAAACAAAGGGTGTCTCTTTCAATCGATATATCGCCTTAAGCGATATTGATATGCGTCGGCATATGTCAGGTAAGAAAGGATACTGAATCGTTGAGATGCTTTTATCTACAACCATATAGTAAATACTCTATTATGTGTTCAAAAACCGTAGGTAAGGACCAGCTTTAGAATATACCTTGCCCGGAATATGGTATTTAATACAGGTAAAAATGTAATATTTCATGTTATTTTATAATAAACAGAACATCAAACTTGAATTTATACGTATAATTTATAACATTTTTTAATACGTAAATGTGACCGTTAGACCACAGTAATTTGTGACGTCATATTTAAGTCATATTTCCCTACATCTTATATCATTAAACGAGCAATTCTTGTATATTTATTTATTTATATGTTTATTTATTTCGGGGATCTCGGAAACGGCTCTAACGATTTTGATGAAATTTGGTATGTGGGGGTTTTCGGGGACGAGCAATCGATCTAGCTAGGTCTCATGCCCGGGAAAACGCCGAGCAAAGCTCGGTCGCCCAGATATTACTTCATAATACTCGTACTACCTAACCGAGCGTTTTTGTCATTTTGTAAAAAGTTACTTATTTGACTATCAATAAAATAGGGTCAGCTGTAGTAATGTTGCCCCCCTCCAATAATTAGGTCTCTTGAATGCTGTATTTTTTTAACCATTCTACCTATCAAGTTTGAAAACGATCTACTACATTTACAGTGTAGTAAACAAAGAAAAATATGACAATTATTTTCTACCTTGTATAGAAGGATTGCGTTTAATAGATTGAATTATCATTCAAGAGGCCAATAATTGACAACATTTCATATTTTTGACTACTTTATTTTATGAACTAGTTAGAAAATAGGTAAAAATTTAAGCCATTCGTATTTTTTCTTTTTCAATTTAACTCATTATTTCATACAAAAAAAAAAGTTGAAAAGTAGGTCATTCCAAAAGGGCGTAAGTAAAATATGACGTCATCTTCCCAACAAGAATCCAGAGCCACTCCAGAGCAGCGATTGTCTGTACTCTGTACTAAGGTCTCCCTGAATACAGCGAGGAAGATGACGTCAACTTTCGGTTTACAGTAATTTGCGATTTTTTCCAAAATTAACGGAGAAAAAAATCTAAAAAAATGTTTTTTGTGTACTTCACACGTTTTTACCGAAATGGTTTTCGAATTAAGACTTTTGGAAATTATGAAATATTGTCAATTGGGGGAGCAACATTACATTATACCTTACAGTAGGTATTACGATTTACAAATACTTTCGATGAATACCCACGGGTGTGTTAATTGCACGACGCGGGAGAGGGTGTATTAATAGACAATATGCGATTCGTTGTCGCAATCGAATACATTTAAAGAAATCGCCATAGGAAGGATTCATCAGTAAAATAGTTTCATGCTTAGTCTATATGTTCTCTGTTTAAGGTTCAGTACCCGAAGGGTCTAAACGGAACCCTATTGCTGTCAGTGTCACTCACGCGTCCGTCCGTCCGTCCGTCGTCTGTCACATAGAATTTTTTAACTTCCTATTGACCAAATTTGGTGACAATGTTCTATATATATTACGTATTTCGGTTCGGAACTCTATATGTGCAAAGTACGGCACGCACTTAGCCGGTTTTTAGGGTTCCGTAGTAAACAAGGAACCCTTATAGTTTCGCCATGTCCGTCCGTCCGTCCGTCCGTCTATCTGAGGTCCGCATAAACGGCGTCTACTCTTACATAGTCTTATTTTATGATATAAAACAACCTCTTTTTTTACTATTAACCCCAAACAAGAATTATATTCATATAGTCTGACTAGGTAGTCTAATGCCAAGCCATAAAAACAACAAGATATTTGATTGACCCATCAGTGGCGGCGCGTCAAAAATATTCTTAGGGAAGCCGGAAATAATTAGCCTTTCTTATTCATCATGAGCCATAGTAAAAGAAGTGGACTGGCTGAAAATTAGGCAAGCCAGTGGGAATCGAGTTGTATGGACGCTCCGCCACTGTGACCCATATTTACTATTGGTGTCTCGCTTTAAAGGCTTGGTCACACTGCGTTGCGCGACGTCCGCGCGACGCGACCGCTGCGCGCCGGATCGTATGCTAACAGGTTAGCGACGTCACACAGGTTGCGCGACGCGAGCGGGACGGTTTCATACATTTCGGCGCGCAGCGCAGCGTCCCGCTTGCGTCGCGCAAGCGGTGTGACCAAGCCTTTAAACATCGCAGTGTCTCCCCGACACATCATAAATTAAAAAAAGTATAAATAATTGATCTTATATTTTATATTTTCTTATATGTAACTACTAATTGTTGTTTGACACGCAACGCCCCCGGCTGCTGGCTACCTAATTTTTTCTGGTGAATTCACAACAAAAACTGGACTCAATGTGTGATGAGATGAGTCATCCATGCACGTGAGCGAGTCATAATGACATGAAAGTGAGTTTGTGTCGAATTAGTTTTAGTTGTATGACATATTTTGGATCCAAATAAAAATGGCACCGAGGGTCTACTCCAAACATCGAATTCCGAAATTCGTATCGTGCCGTCCCCTCCACTCTCGTATTATTACACTATACGAGTTAAAGGGACGGCACTACACGAAGTTCGGATTTCGATGTTCGCAGTACAGGCCCAGGAGTATGAAATTCGTTGATACGGATCCGTGTCTCCGGCATAGGAGTAAAGGTTTAACTCCGCAGCCGACAGCAACTGCACGTTCCGCCGCACACGAAATTGAACCGTAATCGTAAGACAAAAAGTCCCAATTTAGAGTGAGCGGCGTAAGTGCCGTCGTGCCGTTTTGCGACACTAGTCTGCTCATTTCAAATTGAGCTTTTTACGAATACCATTACGTTTCAATTTGGAGTGCGGCGCAACGTGCAGTTGCTGTATGCTGTCGGCTGCGGAATTAAACCTTAATACTTTTTGCGGGACTAGCACAGCTGCCGCTGCGAGGCCACGCGAGACGAGAAAAATGTACCTTCATCTTTCTAATTCCAAGAGTTTGCCACTTGTAACAGTGAGACAGGAATCGTTGAGTGGCGTGTGACGCGATGTAAGGCTTGCTCACACTGCGTTGCGCGACGTCCGCGCGACGCGACCGCTGCACGCCGGAACGTATGCTAACAAGTTAGCGACGTCACACAGGTTGCGCGACGCGAGCGGGACGGTTTCATACATTTTGGCGCGCAGCGCAGCGTCCGCGCAAGCGGTGTGACCAAGCCTTTTTAGCAGCAAGTTCTGCTAGCACTGAAAGTATTAAAGCTTGTCTCTAGGATCAGCATGATAAGTTATATGTATAGTAGTCTGATTTGTTTGAAATGTTACTCTTACAGTTTCGGTCTTGTACCAAAACCAGATGACGATGCACAGGATCGACATATTTTTCCGCTCCTAAATGTTGTTTCAATCTTCCAACACTATAAATCCTCAATCGAATAAAGACTCCCACGCGCGTATAGGTAACAATGATTGCTTACAAACTAGGATACTGTACGTGTGTAAAAGAAATACAGAGGTTTTTTTTACAACGACGGTGGCAAACAAGCGTACGGTCCACCTGACGGTAAGCGGACACCGCAGCCTATAGACGCTCCAAAGGAGTACGTGCGCGTTGCCGACCCTTTATAGAATGGTGTTTTTTTATGTTCCTGGAGGATGAGTGTTGAGAGCGATGGACCTAAATTTGTCCCTTCTGCTGTCAACACCAGAAAATCCTCAAATACAGAGGTAACATCAATTGACAATATTTCATAATTTCCAAAAGTCTTAATTCGAAAACCATTTCGGTAAAAACGTGTGAAGTTTTCAAATAGTACATTACTTACGAAGGGCGATAAAACAAAGAATGTCTCAGATCGCAGGTATTTTACGCCCGAGCCGAAGGCAAGGGCGATAAATATGCGATCTGAGGCTTTCTTTATTATCGCCCGTGGTAAGTACAAAATTTTATGTCACCCCCTGGCCAGGAAGTGGGTTTTTTCGCGCGCGGAGCGTGCGACAATGGCCACTTTATGGCCAGGTGTGACATAAAATCATTTTTTTAGATTTTTTTCTCCGTTAATTTTGGAAAAAATCGCAAATTACTGTAAACCGAAAGTTGACGTCATCTTCCTCGCTGTATTCAGGGAGACCATAGTACAGAGTACAGACAATCGCTGCTCTGGAGTGGCTCTGGATTCTTGTTGGGAAGATGACGTCATATTTTACTTACGCCCTTTTGGAATGACCTACTTTTCAACGTGTTTTTTTTTGTATGAAATATTGAGTTAAATTGAAAAAGAAAAAATACGGGTGGCTTAAATTTTTACCTATTTTCTAACTAGTTCATAAAATAAAGTAGTTAAAAATATGAAATGTTGTCAATTATGGCCTTTACCCCGCGGTAGGCGGGGCAGGATGCGTAACTCTTTCCGCTCTGATTGTGACAGTAGTGCGTTTCACTCACACGCTTACGTCGCGCACTAGAGAGCGGGACGGCGCGATGGCCTAGCTTTAACTTTGACTTGCTCTGGGAAAATTATAGTAGGCACGCTACGCTACATATGATGAGTAGGGACAGTCAGTCGCGAAGACCTCTACGGAAAGCACTTCATAATATTCTGATTTCTGACCGGTCTATAATAGCTACTTTTGTATAATAATGACAATAAATATCTCATGGACTAACTTGAAGGAACGCAAAAGAAGTTTTATTGACATAAATCATTATATGACGACCGGGAAAACATGTCAAATCATTCTTGCCTAATTAACATGTTTATTATGATCAGTGAGTGCGATAATTAAACCAACAGAAATCGTAACTTTTTTTCTTGTACAGTTGGTATATACGAAAAAAAAACATTCTCTTTATTTGCACATCGATAGCAAAAGGCCAGTTAATACACCCAACGAACTGTATAGTTAGGGCTTTATAGGACAACACCAATATTTTTTTCATTAAAGCATGAGCCTTGGCACACTTATTACTTAGGTAGACTAGAGTTGAAAACGCCCGGGAGACAAGGTCGGACGCGATGCTGGTGGGGAGGGGGAGGGGGGGAACTTTCGCTCCAGCCCGCGTTCTTTCAGTCCTCATATTATCTTATTTATAGAGACTAGGGCATGTTTGGTATCATTTTCGGATAAATTGAGGATGGCCGATCGTTTTCTGGGACATAAATAACATATTTTCATAGAAAAAAAATGAAATACAGGCAAAAGTTTTAAAAAGTCAAGTTAAAAAAAAAAAATTCTGCACCGATTACGAGAAAACTAGCAACAACTCTGGCATGAAAAAAATACTTTGAATAGCCACATTTATGTAGATTCTGAAAACATATCATTTGTTAGACCAATATAAAACACAACTTAGTCAAAAAAAAAAAGAAAACAGGTGACCCGTCAAAATTTTACTTCATGTTCGTTCCGATCCCCGTTCTTTCAGTACTCATATTATCTTCTTTATCGAGACTAGGGCATGTTTGGTATGTTTATATTGGTCTACATCGATTACGTGAAAACAGGCAACAATTCGGGCATGAAAAAAATATGTTTAAATAGCCACATTTATGTAGATTCAAAAAATATGCCACTTGTTAGACCAATATAAAATACAACTTAGTAAAAATAATAATAAAACAGGTGACCCGTCAAAATTTTACTTCATAACAAAAACGGACCTCTAAAGCAAATTTTATAATTCTTTGAAAATGTAACACAACTATAGCATAATTGTATACTAAGTAGTTTATAGCTGTGTTTACGTTGGTTAGCATGTGAGTTACACTTTAAATTGTGAATAATGTAACCGTTTGATCATTTCAATAGACTGGTCACTGGTTCAAAATAAAACTAACAAGTTACAGATCTATTCCTTAATGTTACTCGTTATTATTCATGGTACTCGTGAAATACGTATATAATATTTATGTATAACATTTGTCGTCACAAGCACATATTTCTGTACTTCAATTTTTGTTGGAGACACTTGCATCTAGCAGCGCATTTTTAATTGCATTTGCACCGAATCATTTCCAGGCAGACTTCGGCAGCTACTGGCAAGCTAGTCCATATAGGTTCCCATCTGTGATTTACTTTCGTCCATCCCCAATCAGATGGACTGGGGATATTTTGGATGGGTAACATTTGATCCCATATATGAACTGCTTGCAAAACCACCAGCAGGAAGTGTTGGTGCAGTGCAGCATTGGATAGTGGAATATATTCTAACTGGCGATCTTTTTTTGTGAACAGCTGCTTACGGCATTCGTTTACTGTCGAAACTTAGCTGGATCTGAAACAATAATCTTAAATATGCACAACTACCCTCTAAGTGACTCATGGTTTTATGAAAAAAGTAAATATTACTTATCATACATGACGACAACAAACTTTTCAACAATCGCCATTGCATCTTTAATTCTGCCATCGTATGCTGCCAGGAAACCTCTGTGACATTAAGGAACGTATTCCAGGCTTCGAAAGCACTCTTTTTTGCTTTTCCGTTGAAAAACGAAACTGTGTTACAACCTGTGAAGGGACAGGGGAGCACTTTTAGCTGTCGCAAGTGTTCTACAAACACCTGAGCTAGAGGGACTGTGGGTACACACTGGTACTGGGGAACACCAGTAGTACCTTTTCTGTCAAGAAATAGCTAACGCGTTCGGTAAAAAACAGTCATAATTGTGTACGTTATGACTGGTTACAATTATTCAAACATATTTTCTTTCACAGAGCCTCAAAAAACAAAAGTGCTCCCCCTGTTCCATGCCTTCACAGGTCGTGACACAGTATCTTTTTTCAACGGAAAAGGAAAAAGAGTGCTTGTAAGCCTGGATGCGTTCCCTAATGTCACAGAAGATTTCCTGGCAGCATACGACACAAGACACAAGATGCAATGGCGACTGTGGAAAAGTTTTTTGTCGCCATTTATGATAGGTAATATTTACTTTTTTCATAAAACCATCAGTCATTTAGAGGGTGGTTGTGCATATTTAAGATTTTTGTTTCAGATCCAGGTCAGTTTAGACAGTAAACGAATGCCGTAAGCAGCTGTTCACAAAAAGAGATCGCCAGTTAGAACATATTCCACTATCCAATGCTGCACTGCACCAACATTTCCTGCGGGCGGTTTTGCAAGCAGTTCATATATGGGATCAAATGTTACCGATCCTAAATATCCCCAGTCCATCTGATTGGGGATGGACGAAAGTAAATCACAGATGGGAATCTATATGGACTAGCTTGCCAGTAGCTGCCGAAGCCTGCTTGGAAATGATACGGTGCAAATGCAAAAAAAAAATGCGCTGCTAGATGCAGGTGTCTCCAACAAAAATTGAAGTACATAAATGTGTGCTTGTGACGACAAATATTATACATAAATATTATATACGAATTTCACAAGTACCATGAATTATAACGAGTAACATTAAGGATTAGATCTGTAACTTGTTAGTTTTATTTTGAACCAGAGACCAGTCTATTGAAATGATCAAACGGTTAGATTATTCACAATTTAAAGTGTAACTCACATGCTAACCAACGTAAACACAGCTATAAACTACTTAGTATACAATTATGCTATAGTTGTGTTACATTTTCAAAGAATTATAAAATTTGCTTTAGAGGTCCGTTTTTGTTATGAAGTAAAATTTTGACGGGTCACCTGTTTTCTTTTTTTTACTAAGTTGTGTTTTATATTGGTCTAACAAGTGGTATATTTTTGGAATCTACATAAATGTGGCTATTTAAACATATTTTTTTCATGCCCGAATTGTTGCCTGTTTTCACGTAATCGATGTAGACAGTTTTTTTTTAACTTTACTTTTTAGAACTTCTACCTGTATTTCATATTTTTTCTATGAAAATATGTTATTTATGTCCCAGAAAATGATTGGTCATCCTCAATTTATTCGAAAACGTTACCAAACATGCCCTAGTCTCGATAAAGAAGATAATATGAGTACTGAAAGAACGGGGATCGGAACGAACATGAAGTAAAATTTTGACGGGTCACCTGTTTTTTTTTTTTTTTACTAAGTTATGTTTTATATTGGTCTAACAAATGATATGTTTTCAGAATCTACATAAATGTGGCTATTTAAAGGTATTTTTTCATGCCAGAGTTGTTGCTAGTTTTCACGTAATCGGTGCAGAAAGATTTTTTTTTAACTTGACTTTTTAAAACTTTTGCCTGTATTTCATTTTTTTTCTATGAAAATATGTTATTTATGTCCCAGAAAATGATCGGCCATCCTCAATTTATCCGAAAATGATACCAAACATGCCCTAGTCTCTATAAATAAGATAATATGAGGACTGAAAGAACGCGGGCCGGAGCGAAAGTTCCCCCCCTCCCCCTCCCCACCAGCATCGCGTCCGACCTTGTCTCCCGGGCGTTTTCAACTCTAGTCCACCTAAGTATCAAGTGTGCCAAGGCTCATGCTTTAATGAAAAAAATATTGGTTCCCATACATTGATGTCCTATAAAGCCCTCACTAGTAGCCAAAATGTATGAAAGTGGTATGAAAACGTGAACAGCGCCTCTGGTGGTCACTAGTGGAAACTAAAACAGCGAGTATAACATCTGTTGCTAACCGATGAACGCGCGTATTTCAAACTCGGTGAGAGCGTTTTCATACATTTTGAGACAAAACGCAAACGCGTTCGAATTAGTTAATGTTTCGAAAAAACTTATACTAGAGCTAGTGATACGAGTTTATTTTTAAATCAAAGATATTTGTGTTTTTACAGATCCCAAGAAAAGTATGAGTTATTTAATGAGAATGCATTTAAAAAACGAGAAATTGTACTGAATGGAATTTGTACTTTTTGTATAGTGCAATAAAAAGTTTAAGTTAACAAATAAATCCTTTCAGTTCATCTCAACTCATTCAAGGGGCCGCAAACGTAGCAGTTCAAGTACATATCAAATCGATCGCAGGACCGCGGCATAGCAGCAGCATAGCAGATTTTTTAAATGTATATTTTTATTATTTACGTGCGCTTGCGCGTCTTATGATAATAGCAACGTGACGGATTAGCCGACCGATCGATATTTAAATTTGGGGGCGTATCCGACGCACACGGATATGGGTTACTAATTAGGGCAAAAGCACAAAAGGATGATAAATAGAGATCTTTTTTTTATTTAATTAATTTTGTGGCTAGCACGGCACGGTAGTACCAATTTAATTTAGGGGCTATTCTCATCGAGTTTTTTAAACGCGCCGTTGAGGCTCGTTTCTCTACTAGCATCTGCTACTGTAAACATGTGGTGTTAGGAGAACGCACGTCGACGGCGAGTTTAAAAGACCATTAGGCTACGTTTCCACCAGAGATGTGCGAGGATGCGGTTTCATACATTTGACACCTCACAACACAACGCGCCGAGCGAGGTGTCAAATATATGAAAACACATCCTCGCACATCTCTGGAGGAAACGCAGCTTTAAACAGCAGTAAAGCTGAATCCACCAGAGATGCGCATTTGACACCTGTCAAGCTTGCAAGCCGTCAGATACATGAATATTTACCCTAATCGAGTCGAAATTCAAATTTCATTTCATGAAAAAAAGAACGGCTATATCCGAGTGACCCCAACACCATTCCGTTTACGTTTTGTTTTAAGCTTAGGTAACTTTGGGTTGTTTATCGACTTCTGATCTTTGTTAATAGATAGATACAAATCTTGTCTAAGCCACATTTATTTTCTTTTATTCTCGCCTAGCGTGCGTCGGGCCGAGCTCAATGTCGCCCTTATCTCCGATACCGCTATCACCAGATATATTATCAATTAATGTACTTCAGGCTTACAATTCCCTCGTAACAAGGACATTGAAGTTTTAGGACACTTCGATATCCTTGCCAGGTGGCACAATTGTGACACTCATTGCAAAGGTTAGTACATACTAGTACTAGTAGTAAATCAGATGCCATCGGCTGTCTATGAGCGTCACGCCAGTAAATTTCTATGGTATATCATTATTTACCACTGGTGTTTCTTACACTGTATGCAGTTATAACAAGAAAAAACCCAAAGTAAAATCGAAGACCGAAAGAAAAAACATTTCAACTTGACGGTCGAGTTGACGGTACTGTTTTCGTGTGGAAGTTTCAATTCAACCGACGGTGCATGGACTGTCTTATAGTGAAATTGCATCTTTCATAATACGTGCACCTAAAAATATAAATATATGGTACAAAGTAAAAATTTAACTTTTCTATCCTTGATACACGCCTAAGCATTTCTGCTTAAACTACCTCCATAGCAGTTGAGATTTCATCCACACAAGTCTTCTATATTTCGTGTCGTAACTACAGGTTAAATTACGAATCAGAGGTCGTGGGTTCAAATCCCACCTGTGGTGTTATATTTTTCAATTTTCTTTTTGATAAAAAACATTTCCCCAACCCGCTCTGGGCCAGCGTGGGGACTACTGCCCAATCCCTCTCATCTATGAGAGGAGGCCTGTGCCCAGCAGTGGGACGTATATAGGCTGATGATGATGAAAAAAATTTAAATTACGAATATTGGTTTCATTCAGATGTCTCTTTCTTTGACACGCACAAATCGCAAGTACATAGAAAGCCGCCTATGCAAGTTTTTTAGTCGAAGTACTTAACAGCCTAGGACATACAGTTCACGGGCACACATGTGTTCGACCGACATAATAATGATTTTTCTGATTGCCGATTGCTATCGGTACCGGATATCACAATCGAAATATTTCACGTGCCTTATCTAAGACGTGGCAGACAACACAAACAAAACATGCGCATGAAATGCTCAAAATAATTCGCTAATCCCAAGAATTTGTAAAACTGTTTTGGGGAAGCGACTGGTTTATGATTCACGCCAAAGAGGCGTCTAAACAAATATTATAGGATATACGCTCGCCATAAAAAAGCATGCATTTTCCCTGAAGCATGTGCAAACACATGGATCACGACAGCTAACCTTAATTGAACGAACCCTGTTATATTAAGAATATAGTAGTAGTATGAGTATGTGCACCTATACAAACACGAATATAACCATTTAGACACAAATATTGATACACTCACCGGCAGAATATTTGGCCCAAAAACTTTTCGTGATTTCAAACTATAATAGTACATTATTGCCGTGGCCGGGAAGGGAGCAATTGCAGGCTGAGCATTTGTTTAAACGGACGAGCTTGCGAGTCCGTTTAATTATAATACGAAGCCTGCAATTGCCATTCCGGCCGAGGCTAATATAGTGCTTTTCTCAAAAATGGGGAAAATACGACAAAAATTTAATTAAGATTTGATAAACATAACCTTAAAACGTCAAAAACATCATGTTTTCCCGCCGTTTTTTTTTTTACAGAACCGCAAGTGTATTTTTCCACCGAAAAACGCAAATTATTCGAGACACATAAAAAACGTCGCGTTTTCAACAGAAAACTACGAGCTGAATTGGCTGAATACGACCTGTGCCTACTTTTATATGACAGTTTCTACATTTTAAAAAGTTTATAACTCGACAAATAAAGGAATTTATATGTGACATTGCAGGCCATAATATATGTGGCCTGCAATGTTTTTTACTTTTTAATTTGGATCTGACCTTAAACTATACACTTTACCTTCCAATATGTAGCGACTAAAGTCCAGTTTGCGGGCCATTTTTGAGAAAATTGAATATATAAAAATGCGTTTTTTTTTTTAATTTGAGCCAAATTTTCTGCCGGTGAGTATACTTTCAGTCACTCACTTATTGGCTATATTTATATATACTACAATACGTATGAAGTTGGAAAGATGCTATCTATTGGGACTATTGGAAATCTGATAACGAATGCAAGGCCACTTTGGGATCGGCTGTAGGACAACGCCATATGGATGGCTACAGTTCTGTGCAGTTAGAATTGCTTTGACAGGGGAGTGAGTGTCGGTACTGTAGTAGGTCTGTTCAGAAATGTTGACCCTATTTATTGTTGCGATAACTACTATTCATTATTCTACCGTCAAAAGTAGCGAAGTTTAACTTTAATAGCAAAGTATGTCAATATTCATCTTATTGAAATTTATATGCAGGGTTGCTAAGGTAATTATTTTAGGCTAGAATCTAGATGCAACATATTAAGTGAACGGAATGAAAACAACTGAACTGACAGAAAACGCTAAGTTACGCGTTGATCAATATTTTCAATGGCTTAGGCAGGTGGCAACAGAATTGTGGGGCTTCCAGTGATTTCCACGCTGCCCTAGTTAGGAGAAAGGACCGTCGGCGGATAATACGAGGCTATTTTCGTATGTAATATGGAAATATCTGGGCGACCGAGCTTTGCTCGGCGTTTTCCCGAGCATGAGACCTAGCTAGATCGATTGCTCGTCCCCGAAAACCCCCACATACCAAATCTCATCAAAATCGTTAGAGCCGTTTCCGAGATTCCCGAAATAAATATATAAATAAATAAATATACAAGAATTGCTCGTTTAAAGATATAAGATTATGGATTAAGCTTAAGCAGTTACGTCATGTCATACGCGGAATTAGGGAAGTGGTTGTCTTTATTGAAGATGCTGAGCATCCTATGACCACTTCTAAATAAAAACTTAAAGAGTATCTCGTTCCGCCTCGTCTTCGTTTCGAGCTGTTAGGATGCCAGTCAGTGGCGATCATAGCTTACTCGGCACGCAACAGAAAATTTATCTACCCTTTAAGTCAATTGCCAATGTAAGTAATCTCAGCATTGTCATAAAACTACGCCGTCTCCTATCTCGATTAGCTATAAGACGCCCAGACAATAACGCCATGATCTATGGGAGCGGTTTTTTGGTTTATATTGTGCGCACGAGTTTTTACACCGCTATAGAAAGCTAATCATGAAGTAATTTTGTATAAGGCTTTCTGCAGGCGTAGTTCCGTATCATGGTTATACCAACGTGCATAATAGTAGACCAGAGACCACATATTTAAATAAACTAGTTTTTTCCCGCAGCTTGGCGTAGTAAATAAATTTATGTTTAGATGAACGAGTAAAAGGGACAGGAGATAGTATAAGAATAGAGTTTGGCTACTTTAATTCTACCAAGCAAATGAACTGTCAAACAAATAATTGGTTTGGCAACACTACCTCACAGGTCACATTTCCGTGACATTTCCATAGAAATATGACGTATAATGCACAGTGTTGCCAAATTATATTTGTTTGACAGTTCATTTGCTAGTTAGAGTCAAAGACTACAATATATATACTAAGTTAGAGTTAACGTAGCCAGACTCTAAGAGTGATGAGATAAAATAAACGCGTTATGACCGACACGTTGCTTACGATACGGAGTACATTGATTATCGGCAATTATTTCGAACCGTGAGGTCTTCAAAGTGACAGTAACCTACGGTTGCCAGTTTTGTTGCACTTTTAGCACCACCCAGAGATCACGTGTAAGGTAGCGGTGGGTACACCCTACGGACGTGGTGCAACTTCGACGGCTTCGCCACTTATCTTATGCCACCTGAGGGGCCCCCTCCAGTTCTCGATTAGAAGGTCGCGCAGGGGGCCGATTTTTGAGTGTCGAACGCTCGAATTTTCACTCGAGATCTGTCAAAAAACTATGACGTTTTGACAGATGTCGAATGAAAAGTCGAGCGTAACTCAAAAATCGGCCCCCTGGTCTGATTCGACGGCGTCGGCCCACCGGGTCGGCGAGCCATTGTAGTTAGTTAGGTATATACTCGGTATATACTATATCGACAGCCCAGACCTAGTCCAGGCTTTTGTCCGCCTGTTTGTGCCTAATCAGTACACGCGCGCGCACTTACACTGCTCAACTCCGTACTCGAGGCGGCGCCAACATGTGACTTGTTTTCGCACACGTTAGGAAGACTAATAGCCGAGTGCAAGAAAGTGATTGAAAGTGAGATGCCTAAAAGCACCATAGAATAAGTATTTGAATTGTTATTGTATTCTAATTTAATTTAATTGTGTATTATACATAAATGTCAAACCTTATAATTTGTGCCGTGTTGGCTTTAGCTGTTAAGGTGCAAATTGTAATCTTGAAATAAATAAAATAAAATAAATACTGGCACACAATAATGACGAGTGGAGGAAATAAGAAGCGCACATGTCATAATTAGTTAAATTAAAAGCAAGTGTCGATATAGTCGGGTGCGCGCGGCCTAACCCACTTCCGCCCGTGGAATCGCCCACTTCGACGCGATTACGTAAAACCAGTGTATTGTTGTTTTCTTGTTTAATTACACACTATGGCGAAGAAACTATGCTATGATAGTTTTCCGGCTTTACTACGGAAACTTGCAGGTATAAGTTACATGCGTATAGTGTTATAGTTTTTATATAGTGTACATGTTTAACGCGACCTATAGAATAAACATGCGTGGGTAATTATTTTTGATTTGACGACCGCTTTAGCTTAGTTGGTAGTGACCCTGCCTACGAAGCTGGAGGTCCCGGGTTCGAATCCCGGCCGGGGCATTTATTTGTGTGATGAGCACGAATATTTGTTCTTGGGTCTTGGATGTTTTCTATGTATTTAAGTATTTATTTATCTATATAAGTATGTATATCGTCGCTTAGTACCCATAGTACAAGCTTTGCTTAGTTTGGGACTAGGTTGATTTGTGTAAGATTGACCACAAATATTTATTTTTATATATTCCTATTATACGCATTTGTAAGAAAGAAGTCACCCAAAAAGACGAAAACCGGCGCATAGACGAAAACCAGCGTAACAACCCTTTGCTACGGTTTTGTTACCTCCGTTGCGGGTTATGCTGCCCATAAATGACACCTAATAATCACCTCTGTCATCATGACATTAAGTGTCATGCATAGGGTCAGTGTCGAGCACAGGGACGTTTGTTTACCTTATGTATTTGGCAACATTCCCATGACGAATTGCAATGAATGCCATATATTTCCGATAAGTATGAAGTGATATCATACACATAAACATGTCACACTTTCACCTTACGGAAGTGATGTGTGTCATGCATGATTATTGCGGGAATTATCAGATTTATTGATGCAAACTTCCGTCACGGGTAGGTGCACGTAATTCTAGATTCTGAAGACGCATCACAGGATAAATATCATCAATTTTAGATATTATATAACTTGGACCTATTTAAGGCAAGAGTGAATAGGCATTTTCTGGGTGAGCTCGCTTCACCGTTGGCGTCATCTTTGCCCCCTGGCTAGATGCTGTCCAAGAGCAATACCATTAATGTTATAATTACAACACTGGATACTCGACTAATGACTAAAGCGACTTAGGGTGGTTTCATCACGACCCTCACGACCCGAACACCACACCACATCGAGCGCCGGTGACAGCGGCAGCAGTTTTCATAATACACTGCGTGTGATCTCAACTAGCCGCAGTGCGTTGCGCATCTTGACCGTGCAATGAATAGATGACACGCTTGCTGCGCCGCAATACGGTATTTGACACATATTAAAATTTATAACACAGTGTCACTTTTTGGATAGTTAGCCATCAAAATATTACAATAAATCGTAAATTATAAAATTTTACCAAAATCATAAAAAGATATGAATCATCAAAAACTCAGAAAATTATGTAAAAAAAATTTACCGTCCAAAATTCAAATAAAAGGTATCAATAGAATGCTTATGTAAAAATAAATAATAAATTGTATGGCAACTATGTACCTAAACGCATTATTTTACGACTAAAGCAGCAAAATACTAATTTTCCCATACAACGGTTGGTCGAATGCAGTGCAAGTGACGTCATTTGCCAGGGCCAATTTGTAAGAGCCTTTTTGAGACCCGCTAGCGTCGAGCTAGGTTTGTCCCCAATTTTAGCCCTTTATTGTGCTCTAAATGTTGTTGGTCCCATATAGACATTTGATGGTCTACAAAAACTGGTTCGATTGGCATTATAAAAAAAATTTAGTCAAATAGCGTATTCGCGCAAGAGATACTTCGTTTTCGGTTCCCACTGGGAAGGAGTGTATAATACATCACCAGTAGGTTAGATTAGGTTAGGATTAGGACAGGGGGCCTACTGGGAACTTCCCAGTAGGCCCCCTGTCCTAATCCTAACCTAATCTAACCTACTGGTGATGTATTATGTAAACATCGATACTTCAACGACCTAAACGACACTTTACAATCTCAAACATATTTTATGAGTCTATCGTAAGTTGGAGTAGCCCGCAATAAAAGTATACAATCGTATTTAACAGTAAAACCTGCACATATTGGATGCAATGCACCCTATCGCGTGCCCTAGGCTACCCCCAGTCGGTGATCACCCCTTACCAAGTAATATATCTATCTACACACCTATTCTTATAGCACTGTCTGGACTCATATCGCCTTACAAAGCGCATCACAACCAGTTACAAGTCCGACCTCCGATTACATTCAGTTGTTACTTAGGTTGAGGTCGAATTATGCTGGAGAACCTTTCAATCGAGGGTATATTTTTTTAATTATGGTGTTTTTGTGTTTTATATATATATTAATATTAATATAAATGAGATAGCTCTTGGCCAGCATCTAGCCAGGGGGCAAAGACGAGGCCGGCGGTGAAGCGATCTCACCCAGCCTTAACCCCGTCCAGAAAATAGACTTTTAGGTTTTGTTAGTAAAAGTCTCTTGGTTGTGGATATATCATCTATTATCCAGTCAAAGAAAAAGAATAGGGATGTTGACTCAAAATTTATTATTACTCCATACGAAAGAATATATAAAACTATGCCAAATAGTGAAAATCCTATTCAAATATCTCAAAAAATAACGAAACTAAAACCGTTAGAATGTCTTTAGTTCGAGAGAGAAAGCGCTACAGATCAGTGACGTCACTGACCTCGAGTGCCATAGTAAATGACGATCGTTCAATACAGAGGTGCGTTTTGCGGGACAGGGACAGAAAATGCCCCCTCCTAAAACTTTGAAGACTTATAACTATGTAATTATTTATTATTTTGAATTGCTTTTTTCGCTATTTGATTGAGAATTTGATCCTTTTTCGAGAAAATTCGGTTTCATTGATTTTCTTATTTGGTGTCAACATCCCTATTAAGTATATTACGTGGTATTCGTTGATAGCATTCAAACAGTTTGAAAGTCAAGGCTGGCTATCCCCACTCTTCAATTGTTTGGTAATTATTAGCCTTTCTACTGATTTATTATGCGAATGTCGTAATTCTACACATCGTGGTAACTTTTGGCGATAGTTTGTTCATGTTATTTTGTATGACTTAGACAGGAAGGGTTCTGTACCATGGTACAATATTTATCACTATGTATGTGCTTAATCCCCCCCCCCCCCCCTGACAGGTGGACGGAGCGGACAGCGGAGACTTAGTAAAGTACTTTTATCTCACAAGCGCGGGTTGGCCATGAAGGTTGTTGTTGTGACACATACGAACACATAGACAACGTGAACTCATAGCTCCTACGCTGACGCACACATAGACAACGTGCATGCATAGATCAACACACAACCATGGCTCATCCGCGCTCGTGAGATAAAAGAATTATAATAGGGATTTAAAATGGCTCAGGACCACAGAAATATATCAAGATAGAAGGAACGAGTGTATGTACCTCGCGTGGCGAAATTACGTCCCGGAGACACAACTGCTCGCCGCAAACTTCAGTGTGCTCCCGATCGCGTTATGCGTGCGACGCCAGGTTTTAAAAACAAAATGGTTCGTTGCGCAATAATTAATTGTTCAAACACTTCCAAGAAAGTTGGAGCTGTTAATCGAGGTATTTCCTTTCATTGGTAAGTACAATCTGTCCTTAAATATCTGTTAATAATTAAAAAACGAAATATTTTATTATTTTCATCATAACGGTAGCGGGCGATTGTGTGTCAACGCTAGCTTTCCATTGCGGCTTTAATTTGACGAGCCAGACTTGGCGTGCGTTCAAAACCAGCAATGTAAAAATAAGCTATTCAAACTGTCGAGTCACGTTCAAGGTCGATAGTCATTTTTTCTGTCAAAACTAAAGAATAGTGCTGTACACAGCGATTTTTCTTACTCGATTATTAAAATCGATTTTGAAAACAGAAGAAATGATAATTACGTTCTTATATTATTATGCAGCTATATAATGTACGTAGTGCAAAACAAATATTATTAATCGCTTTCCTCTTAGCTTCTAATATTTCTTCGCGTGACTTCTTTGATTTTTCCATGGTCTGTAACAAAGAATATATAAAAACCGGCCAAGTGCGGGTCAGACTCGCGCACGAAGGGTTCCGTACCATTATCTATAAAAACGGCAATAAAAATTATATCTTTTGTATGGGAGCCCCCTTAAATATTTATTTTATTCTTATGCATATTATATTAATATGCATTTGTTGTTATAGCGGCATCAGAAAAACATCATCTGTGAAAATTTCAACTGTCTATCACTTTTCATGAGATACAGTCTGGTGACAAACGGACGGACAGCGGAGTCTTAGTAATATGGTCCCGTTAAGGGTAACTTAGGGTACGGAACCCTGAAAATGGTACACGTTTATAGGTACTTGGTTAATAACTGGAGCGGCTAATATGTACAAATTACTAAAATGTAACGCAATTTATTGGTTATTAGGTAACCTACCTACATATATATTTTTCGATTTAAATTCTGAGCTTACTCATTTCCTCTGTCAAAACATTTCTTCTGATGAAAATAATTATCATTTCCTCTGTCGGTTCTTATCGATATTTTAAATCGATGCATAGAATCGGTGCCGTGTTCTAATACTTCTAATCGATCCTTTTGAATCGTTTTCGCGCGGCTTATGTTTCTCATCACTAAATTACGCTTGTGACGTCAAAGTACCTACGCAAAATGTTACACGCTCGGTCTCCCTACAAATTGCTGAACTCTTTCCTTCTATCTTGATATATTTCTGTGCTCAGGACGAATGCACCAAACTGTCTGTAGGTAATCTTATGTGGCGATCGTTACTTTTATTGTGTGGAAACTGACAAGAACGTCAATCGATCTGCCATCGTAAATTGTTAAAACCCGCCCTAACTCGTAAGATTAAAAATGAACCTAACTTAAACGTCAGATTAACTCGTAAGATTAAAAATGAACCTAACTTAACCGTCAGATTACAATCTCACCTCACTACATAGATTATAAACTTCACTATTTTAGATATAGGTGCATACCATACAATTAACCAATACTGCCAGTAGTTTGGAACACGGGTAATAAGGTCCAAGCCCCTATCGACGCTAACTGATATCTACAATTGAGATGTTAAATATGTGATATGACAGAAGATCTATTATTCGTCTCGTCAAGGTATTGACCGAGTGGAGTATCAGGCCAGAGCAATGTGAAAGCACTCGGAATCCATACGTACACATGGAGTCCAGAGATAGGCATGTTATAACAACTTTTAAATTAGATTTAAAACTAGTAGAGTGGGTACTGTTATCTCACCAGCGCGGGTGAGCCATGGTTGTGTGTTGAGCTATACATGCACATTGTCTATGTGTGCCGTGTGTGCGTCAGCCAGCGTAGGAGCTATGAGTTCACGTTGTCTATGTGTTCGTATATGTTACAACTACAAAAATGGCCAACCCGCGCTGGTGAGATAAATGTACTAAGGTATATTAGGGATTAAGGCTTATTTGTATTTTTTACTAATATATTATATGGACATTGTCTGATTTAAATAAATCGAATTTAATTAAATCCACGCTTGTTTGCCACCGTCTTACAACCATAAATAAAAAACCCAGTCTTAGGATGTATATTTGGCAGTGCCGGAAAAATGATTACCAATAAAGTAATAAATTAATATACTTGTGCTCAATGACAAAACAGCGTCGCACTCGCTAACACCTTTCGTGCCGCTTGCACAGTAAGTGGCACTGACAGGTGCTAGCTTGGCAAGTTTTTTTTTTCTTTTTGGAACACAGCATCTGTCGTGTCCTTGAACAGCCAGCGAGGTGAAGGATTGTTTTACAACATGACGCTGAAAGAATGGCGCGTTTATAATAAACTTTTAAAGGACTCCTTCCTTTCAAATCGATAGTATGTAGTAAACTTCATTTGATACCCCTTTTTAGGGTTCCGTACCAAAGAGGTAAAAAAGGAACCCTTATGGTCTCACTTTGTCTGTCTGTCTGTCTGTCTGTCTGTCTGTCACATCGCTAAATATCTCAGGAACTACGAATGCTATCGATTTGAAATTTAGAATAGTTATAAATAAGGGTAACCCAAATACATGGAAGATGGTTTTATAAAATATTTTATTTTATTTTCTGTGAATAATGACAGATAAAAGGGGGTTCAAAATTTTAAAGTCTGGCAACTATGTCAAGTGGGGTATCATATGAAAGGGCTTGACTTGTACATTCTGAAACAATTTTTAGTTTTTTTTTTCGTTGGGGAATTTTTGATTTACGAAGGAAAATGTAAAAAAAAATACCGTTCCCCCCCCTTATCTCCGATGTTTACAAAGAAAAAAATTTGAAATTATTACACAACATTAATATGCATGTATATTTTACAGGAAAAATATAGCCATAGCTCTATCTAGTTTTTCTTTTTTTTAATCATCAAAAAACTCTTCTATAATAAGTTTGTAATTTAATCACCTTTGTATATATTTTTGTTTTATATTTAAATTTACAAAATTACGTTGAAAATACTTTCTTTCAAATAAAAAAACAATTATTGAAATCGGTTAATGTGATAAAGAATTATCCTTGAAAAACCAACATACGTACTAAGTTATTCAGTCGCGCAAATTAGTACTAACACAATGCGCCGATAGATTGCGCTGTCATGTTTTTTTTTTTTAAGATTGTTCCTGAATTAATGGGGTCGGGACGGGTACACAACTACATATACAAGAACTATGTACGGAACCCTCGGTGCGCGAGTCGGACTCGCACTTGACCGGTTTTTTTTAAAATTAAGCCCTACTATAGTGTGTTCTTTTAAATATAAAATAAGTTCTTTTAAATTGTATTTGTATCTTACGGCATATGTGATGCGAGTCAGCGGAAACACACTTTACTGGGGGTTCAGTTCAAGATTGGTACCGATTTTGTAAAATATCTTCATATTTGAAAGCTTGAATGCCTCTTATTTTCGGAAGTGAAATATGCTAATGGTACACAGGAAAAATCTTCGGGACTCTTCAAATCTTGAAAGAATACAATCATTTTGGATGGTTTCTTACATACAACGGATTTCACTTAACAATATTAGCAAAAATTATTAATTTAATATTATTTAAAATTGACAACAATACCTGTCATTTAATGAAAAATTGACAATTAGATACCACAAATACGTGCTTGTAAAAGTCGCAACTTAGAATGTAGTCGTATAATCATAAGTTATATTAAAATGTAATTGTGGGGTAAATTTAACACTTTGTTTGGGATGACAGTGATGGAACTGATGGAGCGTCAGTCAATATGTATGTTATCAAAATTTATACCTTACTCAGTATTCATAAAGTTCACAATCAAGATATTATAATAGTCAGCGTAATCAAAAATAATCAACTCATCGGACGTAATCGGCCATGGAATTACTGCTTACGCAAGTATCTTTGCCCAAATTTCAGATTGCCTAGGTACCACCAAGAAAAATTTCTTTTAATTTCAAATTTTCTGCGACGCTGTGAAAAAAATATTATTCTAAATGTTCTAAGTTAAGCCGATATATCGATTGAAAGAGATTTTCGCTCACGACAAAACGGGATGCAACCCTCTCCGAGAATGGCTTTTTAAACAAATCTCGTCGAATATCTGACTGTGTGCAGGTTTATTAAATTTCCTCTTGTCAGTACCTAGATGAGGTAAAATACCATCATATTAACTTAATCGTGTCTTTTAATAATGCGTTGTTTTAGTAGGCTGAGGAAAAAAAGGAAAATATAGACTCGACTTTGGATTTATTTTATATCGAGAAAATTTTAAGCAATCATGTTTCGCTATTGTCAGTACCACAATCATATAGTCAAGAATCATATATCTGAAAATCAGCCCCTACTGTTTGCTAGTCTGGGCAGGACAGCGTTTCAAAGTCTCCAAATTTCTCAGTGTAGCGCCTTAACGTAAAACATGATACGGCTGTTTTATACCGCAAAAAAGACACTCTCAAAGGAAGTAAACTTTACAGGGCACTCTTTCCGTTTACCTAGAACTATGAAATTTGGCAAGAAATATCGTCTTATACTACAAACAAGTACAGGGGAAAATCTGAATTGTTTAATATTTCTTATAAAATATAGTTAGGTTTCGAAAACTGAATTTCGGGAAAAGCTCGGTAAATACTGCGAGACTTGATTCCTGAACTATTTATAATATGTACCTTGACCTATACTATACTATTTACACGAAACCCTCGGTGGGAGAGACCGACTCACACTAGTCAGTTTTTTTATGACATCGCCCTTAGTGTTACCAGAGACTAGGAATTATATAGACTGCCAATGCCTATACATTGTGGCGTAATTTTAAAATAATGGGCCTGCTGTAGCTAGTTTCACTATGGAGAGATCAATTTACCATTTAATTCGTATGCCACTAAGACCTCTGCTTAACACATAGCGCCATCTGTTGGGAGCTTCTTCGTTGTGTTCATAGATGGCGCTATGTTTTAAGCAGAGGTCTTAGTGGCATACGAATTAAATGGTGGTCCTAATATAATGTTGCTCCACTTAGTGGTAAATTGATCTCTCCATAGTGAAACTAGCTACAGCAGGCCCATCATCATCCTCCTAGCGTTATCCCAGTACAGTTGCATCCTGAAGGATGCCTGGGGTCCGCTACCTAATCCCAAGATTTGGCGTAGGCACTAGTTTTTATGAAAGCGACTGCCATCTGACCTTCCAACCCCAAGGGGAAACTAGACCTTATTGGGATTAGGCTTTGTCAAGTGAGTGGGCAACTTGACTGTTAGAAGTTCTCAAACCGCCCGAAGGCCTCCAACTCGGCTTAACGACTGCTGTCATAGACAGCAACCGGGATCAACGGCTTAACGTGCCTTCCAAAGCACGGGAGCGCTCAGTTAGTAACCACTCAAAGCGGTCACCCATCCAAGTCCTGACCGCTGCCCACGTTGCTTAACCTTAGCAAGCGCAAGCGGTTCGCAAGCGCCGCTGGGCCACGAGCTACAGCAGGCCCATTATTTTAAAATTACGCCACTATGTATAGGCATTGGCAGTCTATATAATTCCTAGTCTCTGGTGTTACCGTCATACCCTAAATTCATTATAGCGTACATACCTATTTAAAATACAGATACACTCGCTCAATAACTTTTATATTAATTAACACTATACAATTGGTATCACCTTACGCCCTCTTGACGGTGCTTCACAATTTTCAACCCTATGTCCTAAAGAATAAAGTTGAACTCATCACGCACCTAAACCACGTTTTCGGAGAAAGATGTAAAAGAATGCGCGGGCGCAATCGATCGAAAGCGAAAGTCGATAGAGGTCAAGTGCGGTCGAGGGTGGGGCGACCACGTGTTGCGTTCCGTAGTATGATAATCGATCAATAAATCATTATGTTGAGAAAGTCGTTTGGATGGACGCTCTTTTTAATATGATAAATGATTTTAATCCACACGCGTCATCCATAATAAAAAAAATAAGTCTCGTGAAAAAACTTGATGTTATTATTATAATTCTGAAATGATGATGAAATACACTATAACTATAACAATATACATAATAATGTTTCATACTGACCTTTCTGTCCTTGCAAGAGAACCTAATTTGCTATGACAATGTAACTTTTCACTTATCTTAAATATTTCCAAAGACAATTCGAAGTTAATTTCGCGGTCTAACGGATCCCCCCATTTCGCTACTAGGAAATGTCATCAGGGATTAGCAGTTGCTATCACGCTCTGTCAAATCTCTGTGACATCATGTAAGGGCCTATACACCCCGCGTTTTTTTAAACGCGCGTTCTCCTACTACCATGTTTACAGTAACAGATGGCAGTGGGAGAAACCGCCTTAAAAAACGCGGTGTGCATAGGCCCTAATCGATAGATAGTATTGTATAAGCTGCCCACATGCGATCGGCACGTTGACGCGTTCCGTTAAGAACATAATTATGAACACTCCTTTATTTAAGCGTCAGAGTGAATACTCAGAGTTCTGAAGAGTATGTATACGAGTAGATCTATGATATGTATTTAATATGATATATCGGGAAGCTACGGCATATCTTTTCGTCCAATATTCCGCAGTGTCTCAAGACGAGAGTCTTTGACCAGTGTGTGTTGCCAGTGATGACATATGGTACGGAAACGTGGTCGCTCACCATGGGCCTCATAAGAAGGCTCAAAGTCACTCAGAGAGCAATGGAGAGGGCTATGCTGGGAGTTTCTCTGCGTGATCGCATCAGAAATGAGGCCATCCGTAGCAGAACCAAAGTAACCGATATAGCCTTTCGAATCGCTGAACTTAAGTGGCAGTGGGCGGGGCACATTGCACGTAGAACCGATGGCCGTTGGGGCCGAAAGGTTCTCGAGTGGCGACCACGGACCGGAAGGCGCAGCGTGGGTAGACCCCCCACAAGGTGGACTGATGACCTGGTAAAGGTCGCGGGAGTCCGCTGGATGCGGGTGGCGCAAGACCGGTCATTGTGGCACTCTTTGGGGGAGGCCTATGTCCAGCAGTGGACGTCTTTCGGCTGATATGATGATGATGATGATGTATTTGATGGTCTGTATAGTGCGTGTCATTCACGACGACGTGCCCCTTCACATCTCATACTAATCTTTGCGCAAATTGTACGGAATGGGCTGTGGAGGGGCGCGCCTTCGTGGGTGTGGATGGCACGCCTGGGTGACTGGGGACTTTCTTGCTTTTAAAGAGATAACGAGCTGCCCCTAAAACTCTGCCTAACGCTTAGCTCAGACTGGGTATTAGCAGTTATGTTACAGTACCCGGCAATATATATTGCACGTCGGGCTTTGGAAAGAGACAATTGACAACATTTCATATTTTTAACTACTTTATTTTATGAACTAGTTAGAAAATAGGTAAAAATTTAAGCCACCCGTATTTTTTCTTTTTCAATTTAACTCATTATTTCATACAAAAAAAAAAACACGATGAAAAGTAGATCATTCCAAAAGGGCGTAAGTAAAATATGACGTCATCTTCCCAACAAGAATCCAGAGCCACTCCAGAGCAGCGATTGTCTGTACTCTGTACTAAGGTCTCCCTGAATACAGCGAGGAAGATGACGTCAACTTTCGGTTTACAGTAATTTGCGATTTTTTCTAAAATTAACGGAGAAAAAAATCTAAAAAAATGGTTTTTGTGTACTTCACACGTTTTTACCGAAATGGTTTTCGAATTAAGACTTTTGGAAATTATGAAATATTGTCAATTAGCTGTTCACGACGATTTCCGAACACTGGCAAACATCCATAAATTATCTTATTTATGAATTGACGTTTCACAACGTTTCATGTCAATTAGTTTTGTTTTCGTTTCATGTCAATTATGTTTGTTTATTAGTTTACGTCAATTCGGTGACATGTAAACAAGTCATGTCAGATGACTCCTGCTGGAGGGAGTATTCCGACAGCTGCACTGTCCAGTTCTGGTGCTGCAAAGTCAGCCATGAATGCCGTGATATACTTATGTATCATTTTGTACATGGAACAATTTGGAGTTGAGGAGTTTCAACAACTCTATATTATATATTTTGACGACGACTGACAAACGTCACATAGGTAGTGTGAGACAACGCTCTATGTCGCCGAAATTAGCCGAATCTCTTTCCAAAGGTCGACGTGCAATATATGTATATCGCCTTAGTACTGTACGTAGTACTACTCTTATATCAAGGAGGAGGCCGGGCGCTGTTATTTACAAATTGACTCGTTTTCAACTATCACCTCTCACCTCACCCGTTTTTATGTTAAAACTGTCAAAAAGTGACAAATGACATTTGACAAAGTAACAACAAATAATAAATAATTCGATTTATATGTCTTCCAAGTTTTAAGAGGAAGCATATTCTGTTCCTTCTCTGCAAAAACGCACGTTTTTATTAAAACGATCGTCATTTACTGTGTCGCTCGAGGTTCTTGACGTTGCCGATCAGTAGCTCTAGTATAAGTTTTTTCGAAACATTAACTAATTCGAACGCGTTTGCGTTTTGTCTCAAAATGTATGAAAACGCTCTCACCGAGCTTGAAATACGCGCGTTCATCGGTTAGCAACAAATGTTATATTCGCTGTTTTAGTTTCCACTAGTGACCACCAGAGGCGCTGTGCAAGTTTTCATACCACTTTCATACATTTTGAGACAAAACGCAAACGCGTTCGAATTCGTTAATGTGTCGAAAAAACTTATACTAGAACTACTGTAGCTCTTTCTCTCCCTAACTACATTAAACGGTCGCGGTTATTTTTAAAGATTCGAATAGATTTTTCACCGTTTTGCATATTTTTCGTCGTGTTTCTTTTGCAACAATATTTAAATTTTGAATCAACAACCCTGTGAAAAATAGATATTCATATTAATAATAAAAAGGCCTTTATTTTTTGTAACTAAATTTACATGTTCACTTACACGTGTTTTTATTTATTTTTCTACCATTAAAATATAATATTTTAATACTACTGTTGGTGTTAATCTACAAGCACCCGCCCCTCCACGGGTGAAGACCTCCTCCAAAGCATGAAGTAAGTATAGATGGAGCTGGTGATACACACATACAAAGCTGTGTGGAGGAGATGTAAGCATAGACAATAACACACGTGGGAGCGAGAAACAATGACATATCTTCTGTCCCTCATCGCGTATAAGGCAGCGATTGTCTGCCACCGGCCTATGCCACCAAAGTGTCATCGATAAACCAGTGGCCAGCGTGTTAGAAAATATGTTACCCATAATATTGGGTAAACCAGATCGGCTCGAACGTTAAAAATAACTGATTAAAAATTTAATTGTGATGTGATTAGAATACTATTGTGAATTTCATTATTATAATGGCTGAATAACTAAGACGTTTTAATCTAATCGTGATTTTGTTAACTTTAATGTAGGTATTAAATTAGTACACATTTATATCGTAATTGGGAGGACATCGGATGTTTTGCGTTTGTCCGCTAATATTTACTAAGAGTTTATCTTGAAGATTCTCAATAATTAAAAACCTACTTGTCAGTAAAAATGGGGAAATTGTTCTTTTTGTGGTAACCCCAGAAGAAACTGTCACATTATCTCCGTCCCTATGTGTGATTCGCTAACCCTCCTTCTATAGATCCTCTTTCTACGCTCCAAAGCTTCACAGCGATCCCTGTCTCGAGCTGTTCTCACCATCTCACCCATCCTAGTTCTGTTTTAATTATGTCGTCCTCCCATGTCGTGAGCGGTCTACCTTTGTGGCGATTTCCACTAGGGCCTTACTCATAAAACTTAACAAACCTCGGCTAACTAAAATGTTGTTTGTCCCTTTCTCACAAACGTAAATGCTAGAGTGACAGATAAGGACAAACGAACTTTAGCGGATTGTTAACTAATAGAGGTTTGATGGACGTTTATGAATAAGGGGGTTAGTTATTAGACTTAGATATTAGTATTACAGATTGAAAAATGGTAGTGGAACGTTCACGGTATTCAGCCACTTGTATTCGCTCTGCCTCGGTCATCTCCGACTAATTACGATTCGCCGCGCGCAGGGCAGACAATTTCACCAATACCTACCAAAACTTTCACTCGATAGAAAACTTTAATACGTCATTTACATGCCGGTTACACAACCAATATATCTCTTGTATATGTGTAGTGTCGGAAGACTCCGAAGTTAAATGTATTATGTATAAATTTGGATCCCTCGTGCGTTTATGGTCCCGTACCACCTCTCACTTCTGACGAATCATCACATCCTTTTGAAGGGTCAGCAGCGCGGTTGAGAATGTGAAATACTATATATATAATCTTAATATCTGACATGTCGGTAATATTTCTACAATATGATCAATAAATGAGTAGTATAAATTTTAATTCTGATTATTTTATTTCGTAGCTATAAAAAATCAAGCCTTGTATTTATGTGAAATCATACAACGTCGCCTCTTGAGTGCAATAAGGGCATAAAAATATTTTTTAGGGTATTTAGATTTTGGCGAATTCGTGTTCCAGGGTAGTTGGATTTACTACCGTAATTCAAAAACACAAGGAATATAATCCCTTATGCCCTTATGCAACTATCGAAAAATCATTTATCTCTTACCTACAATAAGGGCGTCTCGTCTACAGTCAGCACGCATATTTTTTAATTGTGCCCGTATTCAATTAAGTCAATCACAGTAACTTGAAACTTTGACAACCGATTTCTCGAGATGTCGTTTTTTTAAAATAAATTTTAATTTAGTTTTATTTCTAGGTCTAGTTTTAGTTGTTTATACTGTTTTAAATATTATTTTTTAAAAAAAATACAACATTTGTTCCTAACTCATAGGGATCAAAACCATAGCACGCTAGGTACAGTCAACCAATATGATTTCTGGGCCACAGTGACATTAATATGAGATCTCTAGCGTATTTCAAGGTACGAAGTGGCCCAGAAATCAATTTGGTTCAATTTGGTTCGTGTCAAAAAATCGAAACTTTAAGGGTTCATGTTTTTTCAATTGTATGCAATATTTCCAAAAAATCGAAACGTATAAACTTAGTATTTAATGATACTTACATCATTTCCAAACAACACGCAAATCGGTTCAGGTTTAGGGGGTGGAAAACGTTGGCGCCCGAAGCACGTTTTTGTATGGAAAAAATTTGCTACGCAATCCAAATTATGTCCGATATGTTCGCAGCAAATTTCACCAATAACTACCTGCATCTGTGTTTGTTATTAAAATGTAGCCTGTTGTGTCAACACGGCACCTTGGGCACGTGTTCAATGATATTAATAACACACAGTTTACAAAAACACAGTCGGCTGTTTGGGTCCATGTTTAAATGTTAACAAGACACCGAAATAACAAACAATAGCAAAATGTTTCATTGTTATTACTATTACAGGACAGTATTAGTGAATCACTGTACGAATAATGTAATTAATAATTATAGGTATGGGCCGTGGCTACATTTTGTATAGTCGATATATGGAGATACGTTTCCAAAACATGTAAACGGAGGATGAAAAAAAAAACGATGCACATAGCCGTGCAGCGTTTCGGTATCTATGAATAGGGCTTTAGGCGCTCGGTTGTTTTATGCGTCAAACGCATGCGTTTCCATATAATTATTTGTATTGTATTTATATGGAACGCATGCGTTTGACGCATAAAACACGGTTTAACGATTAGAGTCAACCGTTGGAGAGATATTAGCTGTCATAGTCGGAAAGTTGTCGGCTGCCCTTTTGACGAGAATATATATCGTTCAAATTGTATCCATTTTTTCTTTGCGTAAAGCGATAAATGAAAATACTAGTTGACAATCGAATCTAAACGATTATTTTAAAACATGTTTTGATTTTTTTTTTCAACCCATTGATAAGTTTATAAGCAGTAATCCGGCGAAATGCGACGTTCAATTACTGAATTCTGGTACTAGATACAAACTGAGCGATCAGCATTTGCGTAACACAGTTATCCAATGTTTACGTGAATACAAAGTGCGTATATACTTGACCGCGATCATCGCGGAACGGTATCGGGGTGACTGCTATAGTGGTTTACTTTTACTTGCATCTTAGACGTGTATAATTAGTTAATCACAGGCAAGCAGAACGTGAGATGCAGATTTTCGGCTGTAATCTCAGGAAGGACGGAGGCAAGCGCGCGTGGGTAACACACAGATCTCTCATAATTGACAACATTTCATTTTTCTAACCTCTTAATTTTATTTAGGTATTTAATAGTACTCAAAAAGTTAGGAGATACGTATTTTTTCTTTTCAGTATATTTTCATTAAATCCCCCTTATTTTATTAATCTAAAACTGCCGCGTTCTAAAAGGGCGTATGTACCTATTTGGGATGCATAAGATTAGCACTCTGGTCAAATATTGAATTATAAGTAAAAAGTATACTGTATCTGTGTCACCTGCGACAGTGGCAGTGACAAATTTCAGGGGGTCTATCCTGACCACCCGAAGATCGAAATTCGTATGTTTCTTTCTCTATCGCTCGAAGCAAATGAGATAGAGACGGGGATATTCGAAAGATTTTAACCCAGTTACTTCAATTGACAAGATAGCCCCCACATCTGACAACTGTCGAATGTGTCGATGTCAAAATTGTCAATGTCGCATCCACAGACAGTTTTTATTGTTTTAATAGGATACATAGGTCATGTCACGGAATATTCTTATTCAGCCCAGTAATGGCTTCTTATAAGTATTTTCCAGTTTTCTCGAGAACTATCGAATATGAAAATCCAATATTTTTTATAAATACTCAGCAAGCTCATATCTCTAAATGATTTCTGCTTCAAGCCGTTAAGGTAAAATGAAATGTTCTTAATTCTGGTCGCTATAATTAAAATTAAGGGATCTCTTAGTTGGGTTCATAATCCGCATAAATCGTGTCTTAGTTTCTATAAACCTATTAGTACAAACAGAACTTACATGTACATTGTACACACAAGACGCTATTGTCCATAGGAGAAACGACTTTTGTTTTTGCAACTGTCTACGAGTATGACCCGCACATCCGTCACCAATATCAACATAAACTCATCGTCGTTGTGTCACGACAATACCAGCAATACCACGGAGGAAATTCAAGTTACTACTTAGGTAATAGATGCTGCACGACCCTAGGGACTGGTCACGTGTTTACGCGGTCATATACATATCTGTGTAGTTCTAATGCTCTCGAATTCAGTGTGACGTCATACGACGTTCTATAGCGCACTAATTAGGCACTGGTCTCACCGCTGGCGAGTAGCTTAAGTAATTAAACGAGTAGAATTACTATGAGAGTGCCCGCTACTCGCAGATGATGGGACCACTGCCTTACCTACTAGCCAGAACTCGATGGGCGACTTTGTGCACTGAAGATACCGCGCAAACTTGACGATGACCCTAACTAGACGAAAGAGCACGTGCTATGCGGTGGAGCGGGATGCCATGATTCGAGTTTTTCTGTCAAACATCAGTGTTAGATAGTGAGTATCTGTAAGTATCTCGTATAATATATATGTAGAAGTGAGATAAACATTTATACAATTCGACGCATGAGCCGTGTAATATCAGTTACCGTTGTGTCACGAGGCAGCGGTAACGAGAGCCGCCATCTTTCCGCAAGTTGCGCTTACGCTCGTCTCATTAGGGCTAAAGGCTTGGTCACACAGCGTGCGCGACGCTGCGCGCCGGAATGTATGATGAGTGAAAACGTCCCGCTTGCGTCGCGCAGCCAGTGTGGCGTCGCTAACCTGTTACGTTACTGTACGTTCCGACGCGCAGTGGTCGCGCACTAACTTGGCCAAGCCTTCAATGGAACGGCGTTACGTCCGAACAGCTGTAGTGAGCAAACTGTCTCAAATTCGCTCATGTCGGTGCCAACCTAGCGTACGCCTCGTTTAATGGTAAGCGGTAGTCCCTAGCCTACGGAAGCCTGTAACTTCGAAGTAACCGCATTCACGTGGCCGTTCCTTTTAAAAGTTGTATAGTATACGTAGTCCTATTTTATCTTGAACAACTCCAAATATCGTAAGTTAATTGCCATGAATATTGATTTATTTAGATTCCGCGGAGGAAAGTGGTGTTACGCGAGTCAATGTCAAGCTATTCATTTATGATGATAAATAAGATCCGCATATTTTGGATATAGATTATAGGTCGACCGCTTAACTGAGACCGCAGGAAGGGGAGGCAAGGATCCGCCGCCCGCTACCCTTTGACGACTCCCCTCTAACCCCTTTCTCGTCACAGACGCGGTCTCAGTTAAACGGTTCACCTATAGACGATCATTTCACCTACTGATTAACTTCAAACCAAACCAAACTTTTGTAAAGGATTTCTTGTATACAAAATTGTAAGTGTCGTGTTTCTCTTTAATTCATATTACTTCAGTCATTTTGACACTCTAGACCAGATGCCCCGGGAAGGTATCCGTAGCGTATTAAATAATTCTGCGTGTTTGTCATCCATACTCAGACTTCAATGCATAAAATAAACAAATGTCAAGTTTATAACAAAGGAGCAAACATGATTCAATTGGAGCGATATCGTTTCTAGGTCGCTACGGAAGTTGAACGATGATAATTAAAATCATGTTTAGTTAATAATATTAGTCTAATAATATGTAAATAATTGTTACTGAAAACAGAAATTGTTTATAAACCAAAAGTTTCTCATATATCTAGGTCTCGCACTGAGGGATGATTGTGTATCTAGTTTGATGAATAACCCAGCGAGAAGCGAGAAAATACAAATCACAGCTCATTTTCATTAGTCAACCCAATATAAAGTCTATTCATCCTTACGTGTCTTATCATGTAAACAAACACATTATCACACTTTTCTCTCTGATCACACAATAATCATCACTTCAATATTGTCGTATACTCAAAGAAGTTCACAAAGTATTGAAATCAACCAAGTTATCACTGAAAAATATCATTTCTAATTAAGATTTAAGAAGAAGCGAACGAATAACCTCAAAATTATCTGACATTACGTCGTCTCGATTGTTTACATGAATACGTAAGGATGAATAGACTGTAAATGAATATTATTGAAAGACTCACCTTAATCTTGTCCCGCTTATTCCGCAGTATGATGCCATCGTTCTCGATGTAATCAGGCACCTCCTTTCTGGCAGAGAAGTTGAACACGACCGACGTAGCAGCGGGCGCGGGAACACGCCCCCTCCGCGCAGCGGCAGGGCTCCCCCCTCTGATCCAAGACTTCACCCCACCATTCTCTTTAGGTTCTTTCTTCTCCACGTCCACGCTCTTCCAAGTTTTCAGACTCTTCTTCTGCGACTCCGCGTGACCGTTCAATTCTGGTTTGACCACAGACTTTTCTATTATATCAGGCTTCAATTCGTCTAGATTAAACTCGGATTTCGTCTCGATTATTTCTTTCAGCGTCTGAGGTTCCGGTGTAAGTTCGCGCGGGGGCGTTAAACGAATAGTCTCTTTGGGCTCCTCAGGCGGTGAGCGAGGTATAGGCTCGACTAACGCTGATGGTGTCTCCTTCTTTTCTTTCGGAGTGTCTGGCTCAGCTATGGGAGACGGCGGAGGGGTGACTATGCGGGGCACGTCGATTTTCTCGATGTCTTCTGGTAAAGGCGCCGGTGTGGATACGGAGCGCTCGAGCGTGGGTGCTGGCATGGGCCTGATGACGCCGACACGTCTAGGCGACGGCGACAACCTAGATAGACCAAGTAGCACTGGATTCGAAGCGGAAACTAGCGGCAAATGCGACCCACGCTTTGGAGCTTCGAAAGAGTACCTCACTGTCGATCCGGCCTGCGCTATACCGTCTAACGCCGCCCGAGACACAGTTTTCGTTGCTTGCGGACTCTCTGGCTCATCAATAAAGGATGACACGTCAGTGACCGGCGGACTTAGCGACCGATCTCTTGGTTCAGGAGTAGAGTTTGCGAACCCACGCAGAACTGCGGAAACCCGCGCCGCGGGGGCCGTTCGACGAGACGGTGCTGATTCGAACTTTCGCAGTGTAGATTTGACGACATCGGGCGGCGGGCGTTCGGTTTCGCGTAGTAGCGGAGCGGGGCGGCGCGGAGGGCGCGCATTGCGAACTGTAGGCGGACGCGGCGCTATAGGCGGAGCGGGAGGCGGCGGCGGCGGGGACGGCGGAGGCTCCTCGCGAGCTTCCAACCGGCTGAGAGCGTCTACGGATCGCGCGCGTTTAACCGAGTCCCTTCGCGGCGGTAGCACAGCGGGACATGACGGGGCCAACGACACGGGGCGCTGCCGCTGCGGGCGCGGCGCGGGCGGCGGGCGTTCGTCCAGCAAATGCTCTAAGGACGCGGCGCGGCGCAACACTGAGGGTCTCCTCCTAGGCGCGTCCCTCAGAGCTAACGACAGATATCGGGACTTGAGCCGCTTCACGATGCCTGGTCCGTAGCGGAGCTCCTCGTCCTCTTCGGGCGGCGGCGGCGCGGGGGGCGGCGCGGGGGACGAGAGCGGCGCGGGACGGGAGCGCGCCGCTCGCCGCTGTAGCAGCTCGCGCTTCCATTGTGGAAGCACCCCGTTGGACATGCCTGTGCGACATCGTAGAATTACCCCCTTATTCATAATCGTACTATTTCAGTTACCTACATTGCCGCTAAAATTCGTTGTCCTTATGTTTCACTCAGACATTAAGAGGCTGACAAGACCTAAAAAAATCCCGCTCTAACACGCGTGACTTTCCAATTAACCATCCCGCTCTTTACGGAAGCTCTGCGCGTAGAATGATAAATAAATACTATAATAATATTGAAACAAAAAAAGTGTGGATTATTTGTGAAATATGACTCGTTGGCGGTTTAGGTATGAATATGTTGACTTCATGTTTTTAATTGCAGACCCATACGTAATAAAAATAAAGACATGGAACCGTTTAATGATGATTTTAAGACCAATCTTTGCAATCATTTTTTATCGAGCCGGTTTCGTCCAATTATGTATTGAGTCCGTACACGGTCTTTGAAATATGATGAATATCAACATATATTTTTTTATGTCCTAAAACAAATAGTTTTTCTTAAAAATCTGCTTAAATGACATCAATTTCAACAAAATTAGGTCTTGTCAGCCTCTTAAAGTTTGTAGAAAGCGACAAAACACTTTTAGTTAGCAGTTTTATGAATAAGGGGGTTAGAATATTTCATTTTTCATTAACGCATGGTTTTCTTAGAGTAATAGTACATATAATTTATTTATTTGTATGTAGGTAGTCAATAGATAGCTGCGGCTGGTCGTTTGTTTTCATGGGACGAATGGGAAGTAATTAAAAAATAGCCTTGTGTGTATTTTTTACTATTTTTTTTTCCACTTCCAAAAAAAATCCCTAGTAAAATATAATCCCTAGATTCCCTAGTAATATAAACAATGGTAATTAACATGCCAACGAAACTTTCTAAGATGTTTACTGAACATTTAGTTCGAGTGTCGGCGTTATAGTAGAGGAGTTCTACGATATCAATGTATGGGAGGGTCATAATAATTCCCAAGGAAGCGATGTTTGATTTTTTTAGTTCTTTGTGTGTATCTTTTTGACATACTAAAAATCTTCCAAAATCTGACCGAGCAAAATGCGTTTTTTGACCCCCCAAAAAAAAAATTTTGGATTATTTTTTTATTACTCAATAATGCTTAGTGCAACACAAAAACTTCGTATTAGAAATATGTTTAGCATACAATTATCTATAACTTTGCTTCTTATCACTTTATTGATAAATCTAATAGTTCACGAGTAAAATGCTTTACAACATTGCGTTTCTTGTTAAAAACCTGTTAGTTAAAAGGCTTACTAAAATTAAACTATACCTTATGCAGACGGCAAGACACTTTACCCTGTGATACTTGGGACCAATAAGAATGATTTCATCTGAGGAAATGAAAATTTCATCCACTGGATTTCAAGATGGCGGTCCTTTTCTAAAATGGGAGCTGCATTTTTTCAAAAGTGATTTGTCACAAAACGGCAGCTGCCATTTTATTAATACTGGTATCAATCGATTGGTACTGACACCACTAATCAAAATAAGAAAAATGTTATTTAAAAATTAAAGATGGCGGCAGACTATTAAAAAAAATGTAAAATTTTCATTGTTCTTTTTTTCATTATATTAAAAATAACAACTAAATGTCCAGTTATATCGTCACTTTATTTATTTAAATAAATTCTCGTAGTATTATATACGAGATAAAACAAAAATTATGACAATCCGTCGATTAGTTTCTAAACTATATGAATTACAAACGGGCCTCGGCAACTGTATCACGGTAGATATGGAAACAAACTGCTTTTTTGTAATGAAAATAAGACGTTGTACAGTCGTAGTAGTGAAGAGACCGAACTAAGTGATTGTTTTTGATGCTATCTAATTTTCATCCGCCAGAAACCGAGATTACGCCACTTTAAAATAATATATTTAAAATAATCTACTAAGTGAAAGACTGGACACATTTGGAAATTCAATATATGGCAATCGAAAGAGGAAACGCTTCTTAACATTTGAAAAATAATAATTTAGGTCCTGATGCTTTTTTTTTAATAATAAAAATGGGGAACATTAAACAGAAAACTTTTATTTATCTTTGTTACGCAACAAACTACTTTTATATTCAAAATACAATGTAAAAATCGCATTTTGTAATAAATATAAATATTAAAAAAAACTGTTTTCTCTCATTAAAAAAAAATTGTTTGAACAAAATATACAAAATCTGGGCTTTTACAGGGTATAAATAAATAAAAAGTCGTTAGTTGCGAATAAAAAAAAAAGTTTTTTTAAATTTTATTTCCAGAAGAAAAGTTTTAATATCTAAGCGTTTTTTCTGTTAAATAGCGTATTTATATTTCGATTGCCATATTTAATTTTTAAATCTGTGCACCCTTTAACTTGGTAGAATACTTTAAATGTATTATTTTGAAATGGTGTAATCTCGGTTTCTGACGGATGAAAATTAGATAGCATCGAAAACAATCACTAAGTTCGGTCTCTTCACTACTACGACTGTACAACGCGTCTTATTTTCATTACAAGTGCAGTTTGTTTCCATATCTACCGTGATACAGTTGCCGCGGCCCGTTTGTAATTCATACAGTTTAGAAACTAATCGACGGATTGTCATAATTTTTGTTTTATCTCGTAGATAATACTACGAGAATTTATTTAAATAAATAAAGTCACGATATAATTGGACATTTAGTTGTTATTTTTAATATAATGAAAAAAAGAACAATGAAAATTTTACATTTTTGTTAATAGTCTGCCGCCATCTTTAATTTTTAAATAAGATTTTTCTTAATTTAATTAGTGGTGTCAGTACCAATCGATTGATACCAGTATTAATAAAATGGCAGCTGCCGTTTTGTAACATATCACTTTTGAAAAAATGCAGCTCCCATTTTAGAAAAGGACCGCCATCTTGAAATCCAGTGGATGAAATTTTCATTTCCTCAGATGAAATCATTCTTATTGGTCCCAAGTATCACAGGGTAAAGTGTCTTGCCGTCTGCATAAGGTATAGTTTAATTTTAGTAAGCCTTTTAACTAACAGGTTTTTAACAAGAAACGCAATGTTGTAAAGCATTTTTCTCGTGAACTATTAGATTTATCAATAAAGTGATAAGAAGCAAAGTTATAGATAATTGTATGCTTAACATATTTCTAATACGAAGTTTTTGTGTAGCACTAAGCATTATTGAGTAATAAAAAAATAATCCAAAAATTTTTTTTTGGGGGGTCAAAAAACGCATTTTGCGCGGTCAGATTTTGGAAGATTTTTAGTATGTCAAAAAGATACACACAAAGAACTTAAAAAGTCAAACATCGCTTCCTTGGGAATTATTATGACCCCTAAGGCTAGATCTCTTCTACTATTAGTTTTAAGCTAAAGTGCGAATACACATACACTCCTACTCTCACTGATTTATGTGTCGACTAAACAAACCTTAAGGTGTGTGCACACTCACTGTTGGACGTTAGTTAAAGCCGAAGGCACGTTTAAGGCGTATCGGGTAAGGTGTATCGTAGTAGAAAAGTGATTATTGAGGGCCTAAAATTAAATACGAGGCAGAGGAGGACCATGGCGCCAAATAAAAGAAACAGTTGGCGTCGTGTCGTATCAACAAGTCAAAAGGCTGGCGTACGATAGAGAGAAAGAGAAAATATTAAGCCGACAAGAAACTAAAATTATTTCGGATTACATTAAACTTAAAGGTTCGATTCCGCAGCCGACAGCATACGACCACTGCACGTACCGCCGCACTCCAAATTGAACCGTAAATGTATGCGTAAAAAGCTCCATTTGAAATGAGCGGACAAGTGTCGGAACGACACATGCCGCTCACTCTAAATTGGGACTTTTAGTCTTATGATTACGGTTCAATTTGGAGAGCTTAATGCATATTTTTGCCCTTCGTTATATATATACTGTATGTACTTATTTCATCGCACATACATTGTGTGTATCACGGGCAGTAGGGGTATAACAAACTCAAGTCAATAAATCCCTCAGCCTTCGGCGTCGGGCTTCTAAGGCCTCGGTCGTTCTGACACCGCTGCCGGCGACGTCCAGCGTCTGGCGGCAGACGCTGGACGCCGCGGACAGCGGCTGTGTGGTCGTTCTGGAACGTAACCTCAGCGGCCAAAACGGCGGCAGATTCCGAGGTTTTGAGTACGCGAAGAGACATGTGTACGCGAAATGGAAAAAACACTAGCATATTTATTGCTTCAGGAAGAAGAGGAGGAGGATTTATTAATAATGTAGTATCCAAAAAAAAATTTACTAATACTTTCCCACAGTCTGTTAAAAAATGCTGTTTTTAAAGTTTTTGTCTTGTACATCGTACAAAATACTCTTGTACTTTACTAACTCAATCAAGAAATCGTCTTTCTCTTTGGTAAAATCCTTACTGAATGCTAGCGTCCACCCGTCGCAATGCTTCAAAATGACTAAAGACGCCGCGTGCAGCGTCCGGCAGTCGCGGGCGGCGGCGGGAAGTCGCACGCGGCGGGCGAGAACGACCGCTCTCATACATTGTCGAACATACCATTCAGACGCCGCGTGCGACGCGCCGCTGCCTGTCGCGGCCGACGGGCCAGAACGACCAAGGCCTAATAGACTTTCGTTAGCAATACCCTTCTTACTGCCCTCAATGCACAATGTAGGTATTATGATCGGACATCTGCCTGCGCCAGATTTAACGTTGGTTGATCCGTTATAGATCAGCTGCCGGCAAACATATTGACATGACCTTGAATGCGCAGTAGCGTGTTTTGTACGTAAATCGGCTATTGCGCACTCAAGATCATGTCAAGATGTTTGCCGGCAACTGTAAGTTGGTGCGACCCGCGCCCTCGAGTCTGTGCCCATTGGTATCTATGTATATTGGTATATATATACATATATGTATAAGGAATGTGTGATTATGGTGACTACGGTCCTAATCGAAAGATCCATTACAGGGTTTATATTAGCATAGAATCGCCTAGCAAAAACGCTAATGTGCAGACTCCCTTATTATGAAAGGCATGCGAAAAAGCAACGTGTCAGCTCATGATAATTGCTCGGTGGAAGCGAAATCTTTAACACCACTTATAAGACAATTGGAAACTTTACTATGACCTGTGACAAATGAAAACTTCAAATTCATGTCATATTTCATATTCTACTTCTACTCGCATAATACAGAAAATAAATCAAGATGAAGAATCAACCTCTCTATATGTACAGTCAGCCCGTGAAAATGTTGAGCATACTTAGAACCTTGTCACATCGAAATCTAAGAAATATTTAGATTGAAACGTCATAAAATTTGAAACCTCTTTAATTTGACAAAGTACTAAAGTGCTCAACATTTTCGTTGGCCCACTGTACAATACAGATTAAAAAATAACAGAATATTAGCAAAATAAATATCGAACCTATTTTATCGTTCATAAATGTACTCCATTTCTAACCTACTGAATTAGTTTTTCAGGATTTACCTGAAGTGAAATTTTAAAACACACGGCTAAAACATGCTGAGTTAAAATAATATATACTTAGTAATATATTGTTTCGTATCTACCATATAACTAGGTGACCCTGTAACTAGGTGGGGCGATGATATTCGCAAGCCAGTGGGCAGGGATTGGAGGAGAAGAGCTGAAGAGCCGAGCTCAGTGGCGTGCCATGGGAGAAGAGGTCTATGTCCAGCAATGTGGACTGAAACAGGCTGATGATGTGTACGTACCTACCATATTACGTAAAATACTGAGTATCCATTTTTCTAACCATTCGTCATTATGTCACTATGTCTACTTCAAGAACCTCCCATTCGATCCATAAGAAGAAAAAATCTAAAAAATAGTTCAATAATTTGACCAATTTACCGCGCTTGGGGCTCGTAAGGCTTGGTCATGGTCACACAGCGCGCGCGAAGCCAGGGCGACCGCTGCGCTTAAACGTACGGCCACAAGTTAGCGACGCCACACAGGCTGCGCGACGCGAACGGGACGTTATCATACATTCCGGCGGCGGCGTCCCGGTTGCGTCGCGCCCGCGCAGTGACCAAGCCTTCATATAAGCTTAAGGGCCTTTTCACACTTGAGCGATTTGCCAGCGATTTCTATACAAATTCCATCGCCGCGTTCGAGTTTTGTATAGAAATAGCTGGCAAATCGCCGAAAAGAATCGCTAGTGTGAACAGGCTCTAACAGTGATAGTTCATAAGGTGGCTGTCAAATCAAATGATTAATTATTAATTATTATAGGTATATCAGTTATCCTGGCTGTTTTGCATCCTAGTACAAACCCATCATAAATTGATCAAAGTATTGCAACACATTATATGGCTCTATTCAGATACATGTGGAAAGCATTCATTCATTCATTTCTGCTTGCAGGCATTAGCATTTTAGATACTAGATCTGATCTGGGTACTCATACTCACCGAAGTCCTGCGAGGAGTCCAAAATGGTCTCCACCATCATCTTGAGACGGCCCCGGCTACCCGGCTGGGTGACAAGCGAAAAAAAAATTAAGCAACATGTTGCAAATAAAAAGTAAATCAGCTTTGGATAATCATGCACTTTTGCTTAGCATGTGTGTAGGTAGATTAATAAGCAAATTCTTGCATATTATGTAGCTTCGTATTGTCTGTTTATAAATAGTAAGTGTATATTGATAATAGTTAAAAAATATATCTATTTAAGAGTAACAATTACAAATCATATATTGTTATAAAATAAATGAACAACAATTTATATATTATTGACATATCGAATTTTGTCTTGTATTCGCTGAGTAACGCTTGAAGGAACAATAAAAAAAGATAAATGGTCATACTCGTCATAGGCAAATAAAAAAGAAGCAGCATTCTTCATGCCAATGTCTTCTACTGAGCAGTGAATGCAACTGGCAACCTGGTCGCGTGAATTCATCAATATTGAAATCCATTGCGTTGTTGCCCCACAATTATAATATTTTAAATAGGAAGAAAAAACATATATTAGCCATGTTTTCTACTTATATATCTTTTCTGAGTCTATCTGTCAGTGGCAGCACGTCAAAAATTTTTGAAATAATTTGCCTTTCTTATTATTCATGGGCCGTATAGTAAAAGAACTACACTGACTGAAAATTAGGTAAGCCGGTGGGAATCGAGTTGTATGGACGCTCCCCCTCTGCTGTCTGTAGACTAGCTGATTATTAATATAAAAAAATTGTCTGTAGGTTCTTTAACATAATGCATTATTGGGGTTTTTTTATGCTGCAATTAAATGTATATTTAACTGCCATAAGTTTCGTCTGTTTTACATATTAGTGTGAACTGGTAGATATGGCATTAAGTTCACCTTATACTGTGACATACATGATTAATGTTAAGAAATGTTCAAGTTAATAAATAAAATTCCCCATAATTAGCTAAACAGGAAAAAAGAAAATGGATAGGCAATTACATTATTTGCTCTATAAACCGAGGATAAGGATGAACCAAAAACAACATACAAATCGAACATTGAAAATAACAGAATGTATGCATGATGAAGATTAAACTCGCTTGGCAATATATTAAACAACAGTAGTAATAAAATATATATTTAGATTGAAGTTTTTCCTTATATCATACATTGTTTAATGCTGTGAAACAATTACCTGACAAATTAGATTGACCCAGCTTGTGTTAGTACTAGAAAAGGGTTTTATTACCGTTGTGTAAGTACCGACGCCACTACTACTACTAAGTACTAAGGTACAGTGGGCCAACGAAAATGTTGAGCACTTTAGTGCTTAGGTTTCAAATTTTATGACATTTCAGTCTAAATATTTCTTAGATTTCGATGTGACAAGGTTCTAAGTATGCTCAACATTTTCATGGGGTGACTGAACTTGGTACTAAGGCCTATTGCTGTTCAGTCATACATAAAAAATGCTACAATTTTTTATATTATTTTTTTAATAATAAATAAATAAATAAAAAAATGAAAAAGCCTTTATTTCTGGAAAATTATATACAATAGTAAAAAAATATTATTATTATTGGTGCACACACCAGAACCCTCTTAAGAGGTGAAGGCCTCTTCCAGTGAATGCCAATGATCTCTATCTTGGGCCTTCCACACCCAGTTGGACCCCGCTAGCTCTGCAATCTCGTCAGACCACCGTGCTAGTGGTCGGCCCTTCTTCCTAGCTCTCGTTGGTCCTTTCCAAGTTGTTGTTTGGAGTGTCCACCTTTCGTCTTGGAGTCTAGCCACATGACCAGCCCATTTCCATTTTAGCCTCCGGGCTTGTGAGAGAGCCCTCGATCGATGACCTTAGTTTTTTCCCTTTTTAATTTTTTATTTTATTTTATTTATTTTATAGCCTTATCTCAGATTACATATTGTTTCTGTTACACGTTTACTTTACTAATCTTTTTTATTTTTTTCTTTTAATCTGTGTGCCCTTTGGCAAAGGCCTCCCCCAACACTTTCCAATCTTCTCTTATATGTGCGAGTCTAGTCCAGGTTTTGCCTGCTACCTTAACTATATCATCTTCCGTTAATACGCAACAACAATTTATAGCAAGGTTCTGGCCAATCAGTGTGATTTAAAGATATTAAAATCCTAGCATTTTTAAATACGAAAAGACCTCCATCCTCAAAGTAATGAATAGGATCCTTAAATAAATAAAAGAAAGACCTTTAGAATAGAGGGTAGTTGGGGAGGGAAAAAATATTAAATGGCATTAGCACAAGACAATTGACTACAGTTCTGCAAAAATTGATGTTTTTCCTCACTGAAGTAACTGAAGTTAATGAATGAGTTTACCATATTATGAAAACATTTCTGCACAGCTACAGTCACTTGTTCTTCGTGTTGTTAGTATAGACAATCACACAATGGATGATTCACACCAAAATTAGGCATTTGAAATGGATATGATAATATTATAATCTTATCACAACTGTAGAATGGTGAAAATTACATGATAATGTTAGTGGAAAAAACATTTTTTTAGACACATTCATTATGAATGCCAAATTTTTATTATATTAATTACAGTAGAATCCGCTTATGGGTCAATCAACTATTTCTTGATTCTTGTTGCTCGTTGCCATGGTTACGTCTCCTGGGTCACTCTTACAAACTGTGATTTTACCGACTTTAATCCTACTTAACATGATTTTTAGCGATGATTATAAACCCATTCTGACGTTGCTCATCTCTTGAGCATGCTAGAACTCCATATTTTAGCATTTTTTCTAAGAAACTCGGTTACTGTTGTCTCCTGGCTGACGGGACAGAATAACAACAAGGAAAAGTTGATTGACCCTTATAACGACACCGCTTATAACATTTGACCGCTTTTAATGGCTGCTAAATCAACTGATGTTAGAATTTATACCAAACATTTTCATAGAAAATCAGTCCGTTTTATATGACGTCCTGTTAGTGTGATGTAATATCACTGGTCCCTTGACGGTCGCTGTATCCGGATTCTACCGTATCATGCAATATGTTCATTCTTTACAGCTAGCTCTCTCTTTGTACATTTTTTATATACTCACCGGCAGAAAATTTGGCCCAATTTAGAAAAATGCATTTTTATATAGTAGACATTATTTAATTTATTCAATTTATAGTTTGATATCACGAAAAGTTTTTGGGCCAAATTTTCTGCCGGTGAGTGTATTTTGATAGTGACAACAATGGCAGTAGACAAATATACAGAGTGCATGATGGTAAGTGTGGATGCTTTGGACTCCAGAGTCTTCTATTTTAGACTTCTATATAATTTGAAAACTGATCGGTGTTGTAGATATATAAATATAACTCAATATGAATAAATTCATCACAAAATAAGACACATAAGCACAAATTAAATATGTAAAATACAATAAACATTAAACATATTCACATATATTTTTCACAGGAATCAAAAGTAATTGACAATAAAGGATAAGGACAGGCAGTTTAGCATTGCACACCAATGGCAATAAATATGTCAACAGCTGATTCAGAAACAATTATTAAGCGTGTAATAAGTCAACGTCGATGACCGTCCCGGCTAACTGTATAGGGGTTCATCGCGCCTACCAACCGGCAACAAAAATTAAACAATCAAAAATATAAGGTAGTTCTAATTTACCTGTTAAATTCCCATCGATTCTTCAGAAGCACGGCGATCGCGCCTTACCTAGGTGTCATCTAGTCGCGAAAACGAAAGTATCGGCGCCGGAGGAAAGCAAAAAAATGCGTCCAAATCAGACTCCACAACTCACAACACGGACTCGCTTGTGCCCGGTCACGGCGACTCGAATCGATTCAACAACGCACAATTACCAGCAACAATCGCACGTCAACTCACTATAAACATTTATTATCTTAAACATGAATACGTAGTAAACAGTTATCCGTTACAATTAATTGGCTTTATTGTCTACCACTGAGAAAATCTAACCGGACCATCCCACTACAGCGCAAGCAGTGACAGACGGTGAAGATTGGATTGAACGGAAACGTTGAGAACGGAGAAATGAACGAATGGAATGCACAGATAAAGCTAAAACTCTAAAAGAAATGAATGAAAGGTCAAAAATATTAACTGATGACACTTCGTTGGTTTGTAATTTTAATTAGAGTACGATAATTGTTTAATAATACAAGAATTCATCGTTTACTGGCCATGGGACCGTCGCAAACATGAATAAGGAAACATTAAAATATTAACATGTAGCAACACCAAAATCAGTTAAGTAAAAATATGTTTTTAAATGTCGTGGTCCCGTACAATAAGATTGATGGAGAATACTCTTTTATTACCTTCAAAATTCGAAATTCAGACATTTATTTTATTCTGCAGATTTAATCACCTTTTTTACTTTAGTATCTATTGAAAATCAATGTCGAATAACAAACATTCATCATCCTCCTAGCGTTATCCCAGTACAGTTGCATCCTGAAGGATGTCTGGGGTCCGCTACGCTAACTAATCCCAAGATTCCGAATAACAAACATTACTATAAACAAATTAAATATAAAATGACAAATGATTATAGTTATTTGCGATATAATTAGGCTGCATTCCGAATGATTTACTTTCTTGAAAAAAAGAAAGAGAAAGAATATTTAAAAAAATATATTGTTTCAATGATCTTACACGGAACCCTATTATAATTTACACGTCACACCAACGTCACACAAGTCGTGTCATTGTCAAGTGTCAAACGCAAATCCACAAATCCACATTATAACTCAAACTAACGCAACGTAAGCTACAGGGCAAGCGCAGTGTGGATATTATCTTGAAATATTGCAATATATAATAGTTTACAAGAAATCTTCACGTGTAAAATATTTATTTCTGTATTCATCGCTATCGCGCGGCTACTGCGAGACTATTTACTTTAAAACTTGTGGCTGAAACAGACGTGCCCAGAACACAATGAGCGCCGAAGACTTGAAATTGTTCACCAGGGAGGAGCTGAAGACCCGAAACACGCGCAAAGATGCAATCATGATCATCCACAACGGTGTCTATGACGTCACGCATTTCCTCGATGAGGTGAGTGACCAATTTTTTTTAATGGTTATTTTTTACATTGCGCGTGCGAAAATATATCTTCAAAAAAATTCTTGAATGATTCTGAGGCTTAGAAAAAAATATGAGCGAAAGTCGATGGTTGGGTGTTTTTTTTAATAGGTCCAAAGTCCGATATGTGTTAATGCATAGTTGTTAATTTATTTGCTCCTTTCTCGTCTACGGTACACGAGGAATCGGCGTCATGTCATTGTTATCTTATCTACATTGTTTTATTTATAATTTAACTACATAGTAAAACTTACGTTAAGATTCATCTTGCATGTGCAATGCACTTTGTGGCCTGATAACAGCATATTGAAGATGTAGCTTGAAATTATCTTCTGGCTAAAGAGTCACTGACTATGTTATTCTGAAGGCATTGAGGCATTATTTCTTTCTTTCTTTTATAATGAGAGGATTTTATCTGTAATATGTGTGTAATATAATAAAGGAAACATACACAGTGGCAGTTAAACCTGTACAGCTTTAATTGCAGTTACAAATCTCCAGCGTTTTGAATTACTTGTTTCTAATGTAGGGTTCAGTGGCGGAGCGTCCATACAACTCGATTCCCACCGGATGCTTTTCAGCCAGTCCAGTTCTTTTACTACGGCTCATGAAGAATAAGAAAGGCAAATTATTTCCGGCTTCCCTAAGAATATTATTGATGCGCCGCCACTGGTAGGGTTACCATAATACTTGATAAACTATAAGACCACCAAAAACACCAAAAAAAAACATCTAAATCTCAATTTTCGAGACCATAAAAAATATGGCGGCCGTTTTTTGAAATTACTGACTTTTCGTCTAAAAACCAAAGAAAGGCTTATTTAATATATAGAACCGTTATCATTTTAACAATGGATATGAAAATATATTAAATTCTCTTGTGAAATAAGCCTCAATATTATTATAAATATACATACAGTTAAATAAATCTTGAATTATTTGTTATGATGCTTTTTCTTTGATTCTCTCTTAAGTTTAACAATACCTACAATTAGATGACAATAAATCAATGAAAAGGAACTTAATAATTGCTAGTAGAAGTTCTGATATAGCAAAGTACCTACAATTCAACTTTTTAAATAACTTAACAAAGAACATTAAATAAAATAAAAAAATAAAAAAGCCTTTATTATTCATTAAAACCAAGAGTTGCTTAAACGATAATATTACCTACAATAAAAATGAAACGTTTTAACTTTTTTTTTCAGTACTATGTTGGAATTTATAATAAACTAATTTTTTTTTTACTATATTGATTAATATTTGTTTTAAAGACCCCTCTTAGGGTGAAGGCCTCCTCCAGTTGGTTCCATTTAATTCTGTCCTGTGCCTCTTGTCCCCATTTCTTTCCAGCGATTCTCTCGACCTCGTCTGCCCATCTTTCAGGCGGTCTCCCTCTTTTCCGCTTGCTTTGCGGGCCTTTCCAGAAGGTTGCTCTTTTCGTCCATTTCTCATTTGACATTCGTGCTACGTGGCCTGCCCATTTCCACTTTAGTTTTTGTGCGTGTTCTGCGGCATCTATCACTTTGTTAGTATTTATTTGAAACAAAGAACATTATTATTTGGTAATTTTAACATTTTAAAATGTTACATCAGTTCCACTGATCAATGTTCAGGTATTTTTCTTTTTTCACTTGTCCCATGATGTATTTAAACACCACTATTTTAACTTCTAACAGTCAAGTTGCCCACTCACTTGACAAAGCCTAATCCCAATAAGGTCTAGTTTCCCCTTGGGGTTGGAAGGTCAGATGGCAGTCGCTTTCGTAAAAACTAGTGCCTACGCCAAATCTTGGGATTAGGTAGCGGACCCCAGGCATCCTTCAGGATGCAACTGTACTGGGATAACGCTAGGAGGATGATGATGATTTTAATAATAAAAACAAAGATCAGAACTGTATCCCCTGAAATGTTTGTAGTCCCTTTCTCACAAATGTAAATGTCAAAGGAACAGATAAGGACAAATAAATTTTAGAGGCAATTTGAGTAGGTAACAACTTTTGTGTGGCAGACTTAGCTTAAGCTCAGCCACAACTTTATCTGGCAGTGTTAGCTTTGGCTTTGCCACAACTTTGTGTGGCAACCTTAGCTTTAGCTTTGTTACAACTGTGTGTGGCAGCCTTAGCTTTGGCTTTGCCACAACTTTGTGTGGCAACCTTAGCTTTAGCTTTGTTACAATTACAACTTTGTGTGGCAGCCTTAGCTTTGGCTTTACCACAACTTTGTCTGGCAGCCGTAGCTTTGTCACAATTTTGTGTGGCAGCCTTAGAGCTCTGCCACAACTTTGTGAGCTTGGCTTTAGATTTAGATCACACAAACTGCCACCACTGTTTGAAACAGGGATGTTGCGGATATCCGCATCCGCAACCGCAGAACTTTCGCATTGTTTTGAAGCTCCGCTTCCGCATCCGCATCCGCAAGAAACAATGCGGAGCTTGATGCGGATGCGGAGTTGAAACAAGTCGTTACAGGAACGGCGTAGCGGCGCCGCCTGTGCTAGGTAAAGTAGGTAAATTCGCTATTACTCAATAGAGATCGAGCACTTTCGCTATGATAGTGTGATAGGAACCGACGAGTTTGTGTTGAGTTTTATTTATAATTGTAATAGGATTCTAACTTAGAATTCTTTTGCGAAATCGTTTGGACCCAAAAAAGGCAGCCAAGTTACTTTTTATCAAATATAACTCACCTATTTTTAAGTTTAACTACTAATAACTTTTCTTCTAATAATAAAATTTCTAAAACGTACAATTTGTCGTTTTATAATGTATTTTATCTTACATCCGCATCCGCTTCCGCGGATGTGAGTCTGTAAAAATCCGCATCCGCATCCGCGGATGTTAAAAAATCTGGATCCGCAACATCCCTGGTTTGAAATAGCGGCCAGGTTGTTACATTACACCATACTCATTTATCCTTGTTGAACTATTAATTGTTTCCTGCATCTATTATTATTGATTTACCGTAATATGCTGCAACTTTGCCTGGATTTTGACGTTTTTTTCTTATATCTGTAAACCTATTTTTCATTGTGGGTTTAATGAGTATTAGTCGGAAAACAGACCCTATGCCTTGCCAGATAAGACTCAAATCTCAATACCTAATCATACAGTATTTCCGATTTACAAGCAGTCAAAGTGGCAGGCAAAATTGTAGCCCTAAGATGTAACTTTGCCTAGACGGATATCTCAATAAATAATGTGTTGCTATTTGTAATAATATTTACTCTAGTACATGAGACATTGTGCTTTTCCCTGGTATTCAAATTATTGCCATAAGCTTAATACTTTTTTTTTCACGGGCAATAGGCAAAGTTGTAGCAGGTTCCACAAACTTTCTATACAAAACTACCGTGAACTGTAGGGTTGTGCCAAAAAAAGATTATTATTTATTTTAAAAATATTATATTTTAAGTAGTTACAAAATAATCAACAAACAATCAATTCTTATAACATGGTATGAGTATCAAATACCTATGAAATACAATAGTACCCACAAATTATTAACCCAATTCGACCACTTGAAGTTGGTGACAAAATTTGACTTACATTGCAAGTGAATAAAAATCAAGTAATTAATAAAGCTATTTAAGCAGTTAAAAAACGCCAATTTGAATTATTTTCTGTACATTTATAAAAACCCAGCTAGTGACAGCCCTAGACCCAGGCAAACTTGTGTCACTCAAGTTTCCAAAACACTGCCCAATATTGCCTATTACGTTAGTATGCTGAAATCGTGTCCTTTTCTTAAAAATATTAAACCTACGGAAAATAGACAGTATTTACTTACCCTGGCACGTTACCGCTCTTCAAAAAACACCTTTTTTGTAGATCAAAATTCAAAAGTTGCGAGACACTGAAAAAACTGCTGCTACCCATTCAAACTTATGATGACAACTGACGGAGCAACAACGGAGTTACCATTGTAAAAAAATGAAATATGTGTTGCCAGAATAATGAAAATTACTACTAAATGGTAAAAAACAAGATAAAACTAAGCTAATGCTAGATGTCGTAATTGAAACGAAATAGGCAAAATTGAGACTAATTGGCAAAGTTGCAGCATTTTACGGTATTTACTCTTTGTGTTGCAATTATTGCAACATATTACATACAGTCATTAAGTTCATTAATGTGGATGGATTCAAGAAACGAGGTAGGCCAAAGAAAAGGTGGATTGATTGTGTGAAAGACAATATGAAAAAGAAGGATGTGAATGTAGAGATGACGGGCGACAGAGATGTATGGAAGAAAAAGACATGCTGCGCCGACCCCAAATAAATGAGAAAAGGGCAAGCGAATGATGATTAAGTTCATTAATAAGAAATAATATTAAATGCCAGTGTAGTCATTAGTCATCATGAGGCTGATCTATACTCAGTTGCAACAACAGGTTGGAACATTAGAAGACACTGAGGTATAATGTAATGGTATACTTAAAAGCATTTGAACTGGCCGTGACTTCAGCATCCAAGCATAAGGTTCAAATCGTATTGACAGATTTGTAAAATATTGGTATTTTAAGTAATCTCAACTATACTATGAGTAACTATTCTGTGGTATAACGTCAACAAAATGAAGGCCGTATGTCGCGTGTGAACCTCTGACCTATTCGAGAAATAGCTTATGTAACATCATATGTGACCTTCCACAACATAAGGGTCTGTTATAGTTTCATTTATTTATTTATTGATAACAGTGTTTACATAGATATCAGCCTATAATTATATAGTTTTGCCATGTCCGTCCGTCTGTGGCTTAGCTCAGTAACCATGGTGGTATAAAAAAATGTTATGGTCAATATATGTATGGTGATATCACACAGCACGCAGTGACAGTGCATTGGCGTTGGATATGTATATTTAATAGTATTTGTATAACGCAGGAAATAACACGTAAATACCAAAATACCTATACCAACTAGAGAACGTTCGTTTTCCTGTCTCTCGGTTTTTCCTTTTTATACATAGTACATTTTAACATACATACACATAGGTACTTAATAGGCCGCCATACAATAAAATATGCTAGTAAAATTTTTATCAACTAATTTAGGCATTTAGTTGTATTTTTTTAGTTTTGCCCGAAAAGGCTGATCCGCCTATGAATTTAGCTATGAAATATTAAAAAATATTTCATACAATTATAAAAATATAATTAATTTCCATTTTCCTTTTCGGAAAGTTTCAAACCCCATACAAAATGTGATTTATTTCTGAAATTTTCCCATGTGAATTCGAATTTTGGAAAGTTTCCGCCACCACATCAGTATAGCCCGTACCAAGGGCCTACATCATCATCCTCCTAGCGTTATCCCAGTACAGTTGCATCCTAAAGGATGCCTGGGGTCCGTTACCTAATCCCAAGATTTGGCGTAGGCACTAGTTTTTACGAAAGCGACTGCCATCTGACCTTCCAACCCCGAGGGGAAACTAGGCCTTATTGGGATTAGGCTTTGTCAAGTGAGTGGGCAACTTGACTATTAGAAGTTCTCAAGCTGCCCGATGGCCTCCAAATTGGCTTAACGACTGCTGCCATAGGTAGCAACCGGGATCAACGGCTTAACGCGCCTTCCAAAGCACGGGAGCGCTCAGTTAGTAAGCACTCAAAGCGGTCACCCATCCAAGTCCTGACCGCTGCCCACGTTGCTTAACCTTAGATACCGCAAGCGGTACGCAGGCGCCGCTGGGCCACAAGCGCTCCCAAGGGCCTACATATAATCCAAAAATAACAGGAGTTTAAAAATAACTTTTTGGCTCAGTCATGATTAAAATCATTATCATTATATCACCGGGAAATCTTATACAGTAAGGTACACTAAAATGGAGAAATTATTTCGCAATTCAAGACTAGTCTAGCAATAAAATTATTCTAACTATGTCATGCGCACGAAACAATAAAAGTCATCCTCTGTATTCAACTGCATTTAAAAAAAAAGTGGGACTAGAATATTCTCACTGAGTTTGTGATGAATGAAAAATATATATACAGGGTGTAAAGCTTAAATGGGTCAAACTTGGTTACTAAAGGGATGGCCTTCTAATTGTTATCAAACATATTTTAACTAAGGCTAAGTATTTATCTCTGCCCACATTTAACATTTGTGTGTGAGATAAAGGGACAGAACATAAGTCTAAGTCTTATGTCTTGTGTGTGTAGTTGTAGTAGCGAAAAATAAGTAGATTAATTTATATATATATATATAGAACTTTACTACTCGGCCTATTATTATCAAGCTATGTAAATACATTTCACGATGTTTTCATGCTAACAATATATTTTTCTGTCAATGTACTCAAAAACGCACAAAACACTTCATCCATTATTTATTGAATGGACCTTGGTCGACTTATGTATTTTTTGACTACCACTTTAGCCTAGTTAGTAGAGACCCAGCCTACGAAGCTGGAGGGCTCGGTCAGGCCATTTGTTTATGTGATAAGTATTGTATGCTATGCACGAATATATGTTCGTGAGTCTTTGATGTTTTCTATGTATTTAAGTATCATGTATCTCACTATGTAAATCGTCGCATAGTACCCATAGTAAAGCTTTTGGACTAGTAGCTCTAGTATAAGTTTTATCGAAACATTAACTAATTCGAACGCGTTTGCGTTTTGTCTCAAAATTTATGAAAACGCTCTCACCGAGTTTAAAATACGCGCGTTCATCGGTTAGCAACAAATGTTATACTCGCTGTTTTAGTTTCCACTAGTGATCACCAGAGGCGCTGTTCACGTTTTCATACCACTTTCATACATTTTGAGACAAAATGCAAACGCGTTCGATTAGTTAATGTCTCGAAAAAACTTATACTAGAGCTACAGGTTGATTTGTGTAAGATTGTCCACAAATATTTATTTATTTAGGAGCATGTGATTATACTGATAATTGAATGACTGATTTCCTCAAACTCAAATTGTAGAGCAATTAAATCAATTTCAGAGTATTGATTGACATTATTCACAAACAGTTTGTCTCTAACCCTTGCTATGCGATTTATTTATATTATCTTCAGACACTATTTCCACCAGCTAAGAGTCGAGTCGCGGTCGCTGCCTTACTGCCCAATCTAAAGATTATTTTTTAGATTTTAACTCCTGATTCCGTCATTTACATGACCCATTTAACTTTGTCACCCTGTATAAATTTATACCTATAGATAAAATTCATAGAATCCTCATCTAGAAAAGCGAACACGGAGTCTTGGAATTTCATTTGGCTCGGCTGCAATGGAATGCCATCTAGGGCGATAATACGTATCTATAGGACAGACAATCAGGTCAGATGGGGTAGCGTTTGAGTCCGTTTAGTGACGTCACTGCACGCTTGTACAGTCAGCGCCATATAGTATGGAGCAGTCAAAGTGGCCAAATAGTTACAACAGTTAATAGTTAGTACACCATACAAAATATATGGTGTATCGAACTATTTGGCCACTTAGGCTGGTACATACTATATGGCACTGACTGTACATTAAGCATTAAATTGATTGTAGCGGGCAAAGTAGCCAAATAGATATGGACATGGCCTTCCCCCAGTTGGTAAAGGTGTGTTGCGATATATGGCTTCTTTGGTTTTGTTCTGATAACAACTTAGTAGAAAAATGCAACTTAGTTTCGATAAGTAGTATACGTCTTTATAGGACAGACAATCGGATCAGATGGGGTATGGTTTGAGTTTGAGTCCATCTAGTGACGTCACTGCTAGCTTGTACAGTAAGCATCAAATATTTTGTAGCAAGCAAAATAGCCAAATAGATTTTGACATGGCCTTCCCCCAGTTGGTAAAGAATATGTGTTGCTATACATATGGCTACTTTGGCCTTGTTCTGATAACAACTTAGTAGCAAAATGCAAATTAGTTTCGATAAGTATACGTCTTTATAGGACAGACAATCGGTTCAGATGGGGTATGGTTTGAGTCCGTCTAGTGTCGTCACTGCTAGCTTGTACAGTAAGCATCAAATATTTTGTAGCAAGCAGAATAGCCAAATAGATTTTGACATGGCCTTCCCCCAGTTGGTAAAGAATATGTGTTGCTATACGTATGGCTACTTTGGCTTTGTTCTGATAACAATTTAGTAGCAAAATGCAAATTAGTTTCGATAAGTATACGTCTTTATAGGACAGACAATCGGATCAGATGGGGTATGGAGTTGGTAAAGAATATGTGTTGCTATACGTATGGCTACTTTGGCCTTGTTCTGATAACAACTTAGTAGGAAAATGCGACTTTGTTTTGCATTATACCTATCAAGTGTCGACACAAAACGAGCGTAAAACCCATTGCACGCGTGTACCAACGTTTTATTCTTTTGTACGATATTTTAAGGCACATTAATATTAAAATGACGCTCAAAGGTCGACAGATGACGTATGTATCTCCATTTTTACAATTTGGAAGAATAATATATGCAGTAGAAAATGAATACTAACGAGAGGCCGTGACATCTCCGGCCCTCTACTCCATTGTGTACCCTATTGCACTGATATAAGGTCTAATGGAATGGTTTCAGTACAGCGTCGTATGCACAACGATCAGGCGGTATTTCATGTGTTCGAAGCGTTTGCACTCTATTCGCTGTGCAGTAAATACGATTTTAGTTTGCAAGCGCATTCCCACCAGTTCTTGTCATACCGGAAGGGAAATCCAAACGGGGCTGTGCATCAGTTTGGTTAACGACTAGCCTAAACTATAGTCATACCATTTAAGTGCGTGCGAGAGGGGGACAGCGCCATTGAAGGCGAAACGTCCACTAGATTGAGTTCTAACGTCAAATAAACATCTCCCCCGCAACGGTAGGCGTATAGTCTATACTCTATTTAGTTTAAGCCAGGTATAGTGCGCGCCATCCACGACGACGCGCCCCTCCACAGCGAATCTCATAATAATCTGTGCGCAGTTGTACGGCTTGGGCTGTGGAGGGGCGCGCCTTCGTGGATGGCGCGCACTATACAGGGCGTCCCAAAACTATGGGCCATCCAAGGAAATTGTAGATGGAAGATTTTACTAAAACAAGACATTATTTTAATTTCAAAAAAATTTTTAACTGCATTTATAGATTTTTAAATAATTGGTTGAACCGGGAATCGAACCCACTACACGAGAAAAAAAATTATTTTATGTCACACCTGGCCATAAAGTGGCCATTATCGCACGCTTCGCGCGCGAAAAAACCCACTTCCTGGCCAGGGGGTGACATAAAAATTTGTACTTACCACGGGCGATAATAAAGAAAGCCCCAGATCGCATATTTATCGCCCTTGCCTTCGGCTCGGGCGTAAAATACCTGCGATCTGAGACATTCTTTGTTTTATCGCCCTTGGTAAGTAATGTACTATTGTTAAAATTCATGGTCTTCCTTTTATTTCTGACACTATGTTATTTGGGAAAAAATAATCCTTATGATGAAGCCTTTCGATCGGTATGATAAAACTACAGGGTTTTTTTTTCTCGTGTAGCGGGTTTGATGATTGTAATCATGTAAGAATTATTTAATAATCTATGAATGCAGATTAATTTGTTTTTTAAATTAAAATAATGTCTTCTTTCAGCAAAATATCCTATCTACGATATTTAAGGTACTTTCCCTTGATGTCCCATAGTCTTGGGACACCCTGTATACTGGAAAAGAATCCAGGAGAGAGAGAGGAAATGAAGAGAATGAGAGAAACTGAGAGGCATTTACCAGCCCATGTACCATGGATTTATGGGATACCAAATCATAAGCTTAAGACTAGACACGGTTCAACATAATCGGATAAAATCATACTTATGAATAGTCGTGTATTTACAATGCAAAATCCGCGTAGGAAGTTACTTTCAACTATACTTTAGAAGGGAACTTGTTCCAATACTGGGCGTGTTAGCAAACCTAGAAATCTCTAGTTTATATGGCTCTCGCTCACAAGAATAATTGCCTATTACGGGCCCATTGTGTTATAATAATTAATAACTCGACAATAACTTTTCCTTGTATTGGAGTATCCTAAAGGAAACTAAAAACTCTTGGAGGTTAAACAGAGAGATACACAGGCAAAATTCAAAATGTACTCTTAAAGACTCGTCGACATGTGCATTCTGCCTGTCCTAACCTACGGTGCACAAACATGGTCACTCACCGAGGCACAAAAGACCAAATTGAACGTTTGCCAACGAGCAATGGAGCGCAGCATTTTTTTTTTTTTTTTTTTATTAAAAATGGGATCGCTTTTGGCCAGCATCTAGCCAGGGGGCAAAGATGAGGCCGACGATGAAGCGAGCTCACCCAGAAGATGCCTATTCACTCGTGCCTTAAAAAGGTCTAGTAGCTCTAGTATAAGTTTTTTCGAAACATTAACTAATTCGAACGCGTTTGCGTTTTGTCTCAAAATGTATGAAAGTGGTATGAAAACGTGAACAACGCCTCTGGTTGTCACTAGTAGAAACTAAAACAGCGAGTGTAACATTTGTTGCTAACCGATGAACGCGCGTATTTCAAACTCGGTGAGAGCGTTTTCATACATTTTGAGACAAAACGCAAACGCGTTCGAATTAGTTAATGTTTCGAAAAAACTTATACTAGAGCTATAGGTTATATGAGCTCGGAAACACAAACAGCATGTTGGGAGTCGAACTGATCGACCGCGTTCGGAACTCTGTGCTGCGTTCCAAAACCGGTATTGCAGATGTTGGAGCTAAGACTGCCAGGCTGAAATGGGACTGGGCCGGCCACGTCTGCCGTATGCATCCACAGAGGTGGGCAAAATTAGCAACAGAGTGGATGCCGCAAGATGCTCGGAGACGACGTGGCAGGCCGAGGCGGAGATGGCGGGATGACCTGGACACATTTCTAAACGACTGGCCCGAAACAGCCCAAAGCCGGGACGAGTGGAAGTCAAGGGGGGAGGCCTTTGCCCAGCAGTGGGACACCCAATAGGATTAGAAAAAGAAAAAAACTCTTAAATTTGTAGTACGTAGTGAAACATAGCAGGATGTGCAACGCGCAAAATGTGCAGGCTACGCAAAAAGTGGAGGCCTCAATATTCAATATGTACAAGTAGCAAAATGTCGCAAAAGTGCCGATCGCAAAATTTGCAGGCTAACCAAAATGATACGCGAAATGATACATAACTATTAGTCAGTTCGTTAGGTTGATTGAGATGCTCGAAGGGCAAACCGAACAGAAACGGGAGTCCGCGCAGCGGAGCTCCGTCTACGAGTATCTTGTTAATTTACTTTTTTTTTACAAATTTAACATTTTGATGTTCATTTCTTCACATTTTGCGATCTGCACTTTTTGCGATTTGACTATGAATCTTTAAGATAGGTTAGATTACATTTGACACATGTTTCCATATATATATTATTTGATACGCCTCTCTGGTGGATATGCATATCCAGGGTGCACCCAAGGGCTATTTATGCTAACGAAGCTTGAAAATGCTGCCATCTTGTTTATATTTATAGAGACGTTATCAGAGGTCGTTTGCCTTTGTAATCATTACATAATGTTTATTGATATGTTGTTATGATTTATGCTTGGCAATTACGTGCGGAAATCCCACTTCCAGGAGGAGATATAATTTTTTTTAATTGCCACGCGCGATAATAATGAAATAATGTGCCTTTATTGTGGCGCCGCTGGGGAGCATACTTTGCAGCGGCGCCATCGCCACTTAGAACTCATACATAGAAATTTTCTATAAGTTAGTCCCCAGCGGCGCCACAATAAAGGCACATTATTTCGTTCCCCGATACTGGTACAGCAATAAACATTATATGTACATGGTGTACGTTCAACGTACAACATTTCGGCATAATGTAATTTATGTCACACCTGGCCATAAAGCGGCAATTACCGCACGCTCCGCGCGCGGGAAATCCCACTTCCTGGCCAGGGGGTGACATAAAATTTTGTACTTAACACGGGCGGTAATAAAGAAAGCCTCAGATCGCATATTTATCACCCTTGCCTTCGGCTCGGGCGTCAAATACCTGCGAGCTGAGACATTCTTTGTTTTACCGCCCTTGTTAAGTAATGTACTATAATTGATGTTCAAATTTTCATAATGGTGGCGCCACCGCAGAGCATCACACAGAGTATGGCATGAAGTATAACGTTATATTATTGTTGGCAGCACCCGGGCGGAGAGGAGGTTCTTCTCGAGCAGGCGGGCAAGGACGCCACTGAACCCTTCGAGGACGTCAGCCACAGTTCCGACGCCAGGTAATTTTGGAATCTGACTTTGGCTTTACTGGCCGGGACCAATAAAGCGATAGGAGAGTGGCCTGGGGAGAAGGAAACTAAAACTACAAGACACTCTATCCCTCTACTAGTATACATTGTTTTTCCATATTTGTTTATGTGAGCACCTATATTTACAGTTAACAACTTAACATCGATATTTTCGATGCGGACTAAGGGTCGGTTGCACCAACATACGAACACAGGCCGGTCATCGTCAAATATGGCGCCGGCAGCTGTCATCCCATAGAAACTTGTTAAACTTTCCATACAATCAGATTTGACGAACACCGCTTACGATTACAGACGGTTTGGTGCAACCCAGCCTTAGTGTCAAAAATATGCGAACATGGGTCTTGGGTCATGGGTCACAGCTCACAACAGCGCAAGGGCGGACAGATATTTTTGACGCTTTCGTAACGTACATATACAATGTGTTACCGGCATGCGGGCTTGTATTTAAACTGGGTATTAAAACGTACTTACTTAACTTAACCATGCGCTTATTTTTATTATTAATCCAAAATTTTAATTGCCAGCAATGTACTGCAAAGTAAATTGACAACTCAGTACAAATGACAGCCCTTAGTGTTTTGTTTACTATGAAGTTATCTTGACCAGTGCACGTAGTACATTGCCGGTGCGGATACTTAATTATGATTTGCTAATACTTGGAAATAATTGCTAATGGAACATATTAATATCAGTTTCATTTAATGCCCGCTTGCCGGTAATGCACTGTACTTATGTACACTTGTACTGTACTTCCGCCCGAGCTTATTTCATCATCTATAGTGTATCGTCATAACAAATGCAAATCGATTTTAAAACTAACAATCCATTAGTATAATCACGTTTACCCGATTAGTAATGCTCGTGCCTAATGTAATTAGTTCGATGACATGACGATGATACAAATATGATAATGATAAAACCTTTTTCCGGCGCCTTCGTCCGCTTAAACTTACACTCCCTATTTGATCCTTTCGTGGGATAATTTAAAAACCGAACGACTCTCGACTGGCGCGAACGCGAGCGAATGGTCATTCGATGTTCACTCATTCAATTCAAAGGAGCACGAATATTCACGTTTCTCTCGGTGTACTAGTGTACTAAAAGAACTAAAAGACCGAACTAGTACACGTGAGAGATTGTACTAGTCCGGAGCGATCCGCTCAGGGAACGAGCGCGCACAAGCCTAAATATAATCACTGACGTTTTAAGAGACGGGTCTCTCATACCTACTAGGGAATGAACGCGAATTGACAGCGATTGCCATTTAAATCCAATACTGCCGCCATTATCCTCCTCGAATATTCTATACTATCCTCGGATATATTTTTTTTTGTACTGAGTGGCGCGAGCCTGTGTCGCACTTGCATATTGGAGCAGAGAGGGAGAGACTTCGTTTTCGGTTCCCGGTAGGCCCCAAGGTGTCAAGTAGACCCCGCGCTCCTTTAAGCTTAGCATGTCTATTTGTGTGTCTGTATGTGGGATCGTAGCAACCGAACGGATAACCGATTTCTTTTTAACACGCTTTTATTAGGTCGACCTGTATGTAACTATGTAATGGAATCTAAGGTAACTAATTCAACCATCTTCCAAGCATCGTAGCGTCATGAAAATTGGCAGCTGTATGTAGTTCTGATGACAATACAATAATATGGTACTGTCGAACTAATCTGATGATGGAGCCGGAAGATATGAACTGGAACTTCATGAAGGAACATCGTATCATAACTGTGTTTGGATTTGTTAGAAAAGTCTTGTAATGAACTTGGACCACGATCAGGTTTCAATTAACACGCAAAGCGTGTTTTTATAGTGTTTTTAAACTATTAATTTTATTTAATGTCGAGATCTCGAGATGGTTCTGAGCTGTGTTTATCGCGACGGGTTTTTTTTTTAATATATTGGATTCGTGAATATGATCGGCAAATCATGTAAAACATATTATTTAGTTTTTATTCAATTCTTTTCTTGAATAAAACTATCATACAGGTATTAATTCGTTTGTAGATATGTCAATGATGTATATGAATGTGACATTCAGAGGTCAATTTTTTCCAGTTTTTTTCCAGTCCTAGGACCAGGTGTTTTTTAGGTCGCTCGCAATTTGCCGATTGTGCCGATGACATATGTGACATTCAACGGCATCTAGGTCAATCAGCAATTTTGACTTCTTTTTCTAGAATCAAACCTGAGAACTAGTAGTAATCTTCCATGTTTCATTGACATATTATTGAGAATTAATTTTATATACCCATATATGTTGACATGTAATTTTTAAATTATGAATAAATGAATATGAATATGAATATGAATATACATATAATATGTCACCTTCGACTTTGGTTATAAATAGTTATAATTTGGGCCAATCCGCTTTTCATTTACTTGTAGCCCCTTTTTCGTGAATAAAACCTGCGTACGATGTGACGGCAATACATATGACATTCAGTGTCCATTTTATTTCAATCGGCTGATTTAACTTCTTTTTCGTGAATAAAATCTGATCTGCATCTGCAAACCGGGTAGTTATTGTGCCGATGACAAAGTCATATCATATGACATCCAGCACGCCGAGCACAAGACGCCACGCGAGCTATCTCGCCGCGAGATACACTATCCGTCTTTTTAAAATTACTACACGCAGAAACGGGCAGGTATTTAATATTGTGGCGAGATAGTTCGCGCGCCGTCTTGTGCTATAGCCGTGCTGGATGTCATATGATATGACTTTGTCATCGGCACAATAACTACCCGGTTTGCAGATGCAGATCAGATTTTATTCACGAAAAAGAAGTTAAATCAGCTGATTGAAATAAAATGGACACTGATGTCACATGTATTGCCGTCACATCGTACGCAGGTTTTATTCACGAAAAAGGGGCTACAAGTAAATGAAAAGCGGACCTTTCATCAGACCTTACACCATCAGTTCCAAGAATTCCAAGTTGCTATATTTAGTTTTAAATGCGTGTACGAGTAAAAGTGTGTGTACGAAAACACACACATACAAAATAAAATATTTTGTTATTTTTTTTGTATACATCGAGTTCGATCGATATCGATCGAGTCATGTCGTGCGTACACTAGCGCGGGTGAGCCATGGTTGTGTTGCATGCACATTGTCTATGTGTGCGTCAGCGTAGTAACTATGAGTTCACGTTGTCTATGTGTTCGTATGTGTCACAACTATAACTACTATGGCCACCTCTATGCTACTGTTAAGCTCTGCTTAGTTTGGGAATAGATCGATTTGTGTAAGATTGACCATAAATATTTAATAATCGACATCCACCGATCCCGGAGATCTCCATCCACACGGTATTGCTAGAGGTAGTATTATATGGTAGACAACAGTTTAACTATTAATTTTGTCCCCAGAGCACTGATGAAGAAATACAAGATCGGCGAGCTAGTTGAGGCGGATCGTACGCCGACCAAGGGTGCGTACGCGCCGCAGTGGAGCAACGACCAGCCGCAGGAGCAGGGCAAGTGCGTGATCGCGTAGTTCCCATCATTACATTGCCCATAGACATATGTCATGACTCATGATCACATCGCTCTGTCGTGATTACTTTGCCCGAACGAGCACAACTAGCACAACATGGCGCGCGAGCTATCTCGCGGCGAGATAGCTCGGGCGCCAACTTGTGCTAGCTGTGCAGACACCGGTGACACAATTACACTATCCGTGTTGTAATTAATTTACCCGAATCAGGATAATCAGGAGCTTAAATGTTGTAGCATTTTCATTGAAGCGCAGTTGTGTTGTGCACGGAAATTGGTATGGGAATGGTTAATTCGGTTTAATATTAAGTTCTGAATTGTGTCTCTATCAATTCCATTAATGTCACTTTCTTTATGCGACTCCAGAATAATTGCAAACGCGATGCCGACCTTTTTTGATTTGAGGATTAGTTGTAATACCTGCTAGAGGCAAAGACAGATCACTCGCTCTCTACTCTTTATACAATGCATTCTCGGCAGCTGTGCACGGCTAAAACAAGATGGCGCGCGAGCTATCTCGCCGCGACATAGAAACGCACGCAGAAATTGACGCGTAGCTTATCTCGCGTCGAGATAGCTCGCGCGCCATCTTGTGCTAGCCGTGAAATTGAAATTACTACGGCTGCTGTCGTCTAAAGTGGAGGTACTTCTCCAGCTAGGCTACTCCAAATATGAGCCAGATAAGATGCCGTGTCCTACGCTTAAATGGAAATGCTGACAATTTCACTACACAACACACCTTTAACCAGTTCTTTGTTTATAATTTTTTGTTAACAACACAACATAACTCATATGGTATCATGATTCAATTATCAACACTTACATACTTATATCTATCTATATCAAGATTGCTTTTCGTTTCCCATAGTAATTTGGTAGTAGAGATACATTCATAACTAACAGCCCCCGCGGTACCACCCGTGTTACAAAGAATGCAAGCATACCCCTTGGATAAAATACCACTTGTCGGGTAATGTTCACATAATAAATATCTTCTAAGTGCAAATAGACTTGTAAAGTGGGCTTTTCCGGGTTTGTAAGCGCTTATATAGTACATTACTTACCAAGGGCGATTAAACAAAGAATGTCTCAGATCGCAGGTATTTTACGCCCGAGCCGAAGGCAAGGGCGATAAATATGCGATCTGAGGCTTTCTTTATTATCGCCCGTGGTAAGTACAAAATTTTATGTCACCCCCTGACCAGGAAGTGGGTTTTTTCGCGCGCGGAGCGTGCGATAATGGCTACTTTATGGCCAGGTGTGACATAAAATACCTTATACGATGGTATTGGGATTATTATAATACCGTATTTTGCTTGTTGGGGAAGGTTCATGGTTATAATTATAATATAACTTACATACAAAACTAATAACACGAACCTTAGCGCTATATTATTTAATAGAAAAGTATAGATAAAGGTTTCATAGGCGTACTTAGCGCTAGGAAGCCATCTCATTTACAATTCTACACCTTTGAATAGCGGATCAACTTGTAGGCAATATGAAAAGAGGCACATACATACGTATATGTATTCGCATGTATACGAATGCATAGATATCAGGCAAATAAGGTCTCATTTCGCACAAATATCGTCCTAAATGGGAACGGTTCCCCTCTGCTTATTTAGGTTAAGGTCAGTGACCCCCCGTGACCAGCTGTCGTAGGTCCCTGCTTGCGTGAGTACGTGCTCTCTGATAGAGGTCTAGACTAGTTAGACTAGGTTTTCATTGTTTATATTGACAATGATACTGCTGTTGACCGATTGAGTTTATTTTAGTCCAACAATTCTAAGGCTTTATTTGGAATATCGTCAGAAGCATAGCATCCGTCCTAAACTAGCGAGTATGTAAGAGTATTTTTATGTGGAATGTCGGCGATCACTAACATAGCTGCCTAGCTAGCATGATCCCGTTTAATGTTGGACGTATAGCATTCGTCCCTTTCTAGCAAATAAGTAAGAGCGAAACGGACGAATGCTACATGTCCGACTTACTTTCTTGTCGATGACGGCCTTTCGCCTCTATTACGCCTTGTATAATTTTACCATCTACACCACCCATGTTTTAATAGAATTGCTAGTTTATCCAAATTTAACCGGACTCATACTTATCTGACGAGAGTGACGAGTTTTAATTTTTATTCTAAATTGATAAATTACATATTACAAATCACCTGATAGTAAGCGCCGGTAAGCGATGATGAGATTGATGAGTGATGCTCTCTGATGCGCTCTGACGCCCGACACATTATTAACCGTTACGTCAGAGCGCATCAGAATGTGAATCCAAACATACTCAAACATATGAAGCCGATATCGTTCTGTTGCGACACGACTTCTCGTCAGATAAATTTGTATCAGTGTTCATACTTCTCTAACTTCGTACCATTAGGCCCCATATTACGGTTCATTAACAAAATTAAGGTAAAGTTCATTCCAGATACCGTGGCGAAAACGCACTTAACGTGGGATTTCACGAATTATTTTGTTGCTAAATATGAAAGGAAAAGATAACAAACAGATGCCATAAAACTAAAAGTAACCAAGCGGCTACTATAACTGATGCGGCACGTGTGTAAAAAAAATAAAAATGTTTAAACAATACACGCCTGCGTAATAGGGATGTTGACACCAAATAAGAAAATCAATGAATCCGAATTTTCTCGAAAAAGGATCAAATTCTCTATCAAATAGTGAAAAAAGTAATCCAAAAGAATAAATAATTACATAATTATAAGTCTTCAAAGTTTTAGGAGGGGGCATTTTCTGTCCCTTTTCCGCAAAACGCCCCGTTGTATTGAACGATCGTCATTTACTATGGCGCTCAAGGTCAGTGACGTCACTGACCTGTAGCGTTTTCTCTCTCAAACTAAAAACATTCTAACGGTTGTAGTTTCGTTATTTTTGAGATATTTGAATAGGATTTTCACTTTTTGGCATAGTTTTATGTATTTCTTTCGTATGGAGTATTAATAAATTTTGAGTCAACATCCCTATTATTTTACAACCCTACTTGAAGATAACAACTGAACAATAGATGTTGGTAATGGTTGGTTTTAAGTGCATTTTAGCCTCGGTATCTGGAACGAACTTTAAGTATAGCGGGAATGAAACTGCATAAGTCGCTTCTGTCACACAAATACAAGTAATATATTATATTACTTTATGTTCAGAGCACAAAGTAGCTAACTAAATAAATAAATTCTGTCAGAGGCAAATAGCTATCTATTTGCCTCTGACAGAATTTACTCAGACAGTAGGTAGGTACTATAAATTATAAGCTACAATCACTATAAACAATTTTATTGTTGACTGGCTACATTGCAAATGGCCGTCCCGTCCCCAATGTTACCGTCAAGGGCATAAATATGTATACATTTTAGGACCTTATTTCAATGGAATAAGGTGAAAAAGTGTATACATATTGGTGCCCTTGACTGTTCTAAGTTACCGTTTATTTATTCTTATTATAAAATTGTCATCTTCAAACGTGAATATAACGAATTTTACGATATGTCATTTATCGATTATAACTCGAATTCCATGGATATTTTATCGTGTCGTGTTTGCACGCGATAAGTGAAAAGTGATAAGCTAACATGATAGTCCCGGGGTGGTGTTTAATCGCTGTCGTATATATTGACGTTTGTTGGCGTTAAAATTAGCTTCTGTGCACTGCTGATTTCAAACATACACATAGGGCCTACAATAATGCTATTTTTATGCACCGCACACGTTGCGCAACAACTATAATAATTTTAAACATGTTTGCTCATTTGTACTTATTCCAAAAAAACTGTGATTTGATTACTATAGATCTTTATGCGCAGCTTTCTAGAGTGATTTAATGTTTTTTTTTAAATATTTATTAGATGTTTATAAATTAGGTGATAGATGCTTATTAGTGTTATTAGTATTAGGATCGCATATAAAACTATATCCTAGACGGGTGAGAATGGATCGAATATAGATTTTATATCACTTTATTTAAAGGCACTATGTTTTGTTAGTTAAATTGACACATTGTTTTGTCTGCTATTTATTTAGTCATGCTCTTAATAAACATATTATGTAACAAGCATTAATTCAAGATCTTATGGAAACTAATCTCATTAATATCAAGAAAATGACAGTGATTCGTTCCACACAGTCCTTATTCATCATCATCATCATCATCAGCCTATATACGTCCCACTGCTGGGCACAGGCCTCCTCTCATAGACAGTCCTTATTAAATCATCATATTCTCCAGCATGCATATTATTCTTAGTTATAACATGTCTCACGAAAGTTTAAATTCAATCATATTCTCCGTTCAGGGAACATGGTTTAATTTACAAAAAAATGTTAAAATATGGAACGGCCTCCGGTTTTTTTGTTGTACCTTCAATTTTAAGCTGTAAAATGTAACTTTTAATGAGACCCAGTGCATTTGCAGTAATTTCGCTGTAGGTATATGAATTCGGCTCAGTTCATCATAGTTACTTGAGTAATCAATTAATAATTATGCGCAGGTATTACTTTAAGTATGACACTGTCATAGCTTAGTTGGTAGTGACCCTGCCTACGAAGCTGGAGGTCCCGGGTTCGATTCCCGGCCGGGGCATTATTTGTGTGATGAGCACGAATATTTGTTCTTGGGTCTTGGATGTCTTCTATGTATTTAAGTATTTATTTATCTATATAAGTATGTATATCTTCGCTTAGTACCCATAGTACAAGCTTTGCTTAGTTTGGGACTGGGTTGATTTGTGTAAGATTGTCCACAAATATTATTTAAATATTGTATGCTCTTTTTTCATTGGATATTCGACTTTAATACTAATGTTATAAAGTTTTTATTACATACACACTGTCTAGAAATAGTTATTTTTGTAATGGAGACTCTATTATATTAGCGTTAAGTAGACTATGCAATGGATTAAGAGCATATATCAGTATCATACTTAAAGTAATCGTACTGTTTAAGGTGCTGCAACTAGTCGTTTACTAACTTCACTCGGAGATGCGCTCAATAAGACATCAGCACGGCTAGCACAACATGGCGCGCGAGCTATCTCGCCGCGAGATAGACTATCCGTATTTTTTTTTCAAGTCTATCTCGCGGCGTGATAGCTCGCGCGTCATGATGTGCTAGCCGTGCAGTGACTGTCTTTTAATTGAGCCTTGCCAAGATATTTTGTCAGTGTTAAACAAAGATAGCCGTTGCTTTTTTATTCCGGCATATTGTATCATAATGTCATAATCTTATGTTTGTCATAATAGTACATTACTTAACAAGGGCGGTAAAACAAATAATGTCTCAGATCGCAGGTATTTGACGCCCGAGCAGAAAAGGCAAGGGCGATAAATATGCGATCTGAGGCTTTCTTTATTACCGCCCGTGTTAAGTACAAAATTTTATGTCACCCCCTGGCCAGGAAGTGGGTTGTTTCGCGCGCGGAACGTGCGATAATGGCCGCTTTATGGCCAGGTGTGACATAAAATATCTTAGACGTGCACAAAATGTAATCATAGTAAAGTTTTGGTGCTTTGTTTTTCATTACTTGTAAAAATGTATATGTACATGTTATATGCAAAATAGGTAAATATTGTACTCGTAATAATAAACTGTGTAATCACGTATCGAGTTTAAATTTGCACCCACGCTTAAATCCTATTAAGTTTTATGTCTTAAATAATACCATTGTTCAGCCATACACGAGAAAGTGTGATAATGGTTTTCCTTGTCAGGCAGTACGATGTCACTATGACATTTTCGGGGACAAGTTTCCACGATGGGTTTTGGGATTCAGTTGGTTCGATAGTACTATAGGTCAACCGATTAACTAGACGGCGTCTATTAGGCTACGTTTCCACCAAAGATGTGCGAGGGTGAATAAATGAATAAAAAATGAATAAAATGAACTTTATTCTGTAAGTAGGCCGCAATGGCACTTTTACAAGTCAAACCCTACTAGCGTTTCACAGAGGCCACTGCCGAGAAGAAACGCCGAAAGAAACTCGACAGTCAGCCATTTTCTCACAAAAATATGCTTATTACCATGATAAATGATAATACTTAACCTACTTAAGATCAAGAAATCTAAGTATCTATATAAAGCAACACAAAAACAAAGAATAAAATGAGGAAAAAAAAAACAGTTATGTACAGTGTGTAATTCTGCAAGAAAACATTTGGTGTGTTTTCATATATTTGACACCTCGCTCGGCGCGTCGCGTGGTGTCAAATGTATGAAAACGCATCCTCGCACATCCCTGGTGGAAACGCAGCCTGACAGGCCTGGGGTGCGGGGGAAGACGGCAAAGGGGAAGGGGACCGCAACGGTCGGCACGCCTGCCATCCGCTTCGCTACCCTCCCCTTGCCTTAAGAGGAGGGGTAGGGCAAGCTCTCTCCATACAAACTTTGTGCAGGATTTACTTCGTTTGTGTTTGCATTAAAGTTATGATTTTTGGTCAGTATGCTTATTTTTTCATAGCTATTTCGTGATGTATATTTTTTTTATTAAATTTTTTCTTTTTTTTTTGAAATATTTGAAAATTTTCACATCACGATCTTCGCATATCTAATATTTACAACCAAAAAAAATTTATATTTATTAGTGCCAAAACCGACGAATAAAACCTGCACAAATTTTGTATGGGGAAGGCATCGTCCTAATACAACGCGACTACGCGATCATCGCAAGTTCGTGCGAGTTTTGCTCGCGCGAAATTGCGATCATCGCGTGATCGCGTTGTATTAGGACGATCCCTTACGATCACCCGCTCACTCCTTGGTCCCTCTCCCGTTGATAAACCGTCTCAGTTAATCAAACGGCCTATAGTTACGTGATCGGATATTTCGATGTTTCTTTAATGGCACATTAAATGGCGATTTCCTTCAAAAATTAAAGGCTGCTCAGTGGTTACTGACTAGGTACTCTTATTCTGATTATTGCATTAATTATATGTACTGATGTGCCGTCGGAAATTTTCCAAAATTGCGAATTTTTCCACATGGGTAAGTTTCTGAAATTTCTCACATTTTTGTATGGGGTTTGAAACTTTCCGAAATCTAAAATGGAGATTTCTTATATTTCTATAAAATTCTCAAGAAATTTCCGAGAACTATTTGGAAACTTTCCGCAACTTGCACGTCTGTAATTATATGTGATTATTTAAGCATTTTTCAAAATTTTATTTAGTTTGGCACTCTGATTTTTTTACACATTTTATTTTATTGTATTTACCTATGTTGTATGTTTGAAATTAGCATTATCATTTGCGCTGCATTTTTAGTAATTTACTTAATAATTAGAAATATGACCTAACAAGTAGTGGAGCACTGTATAAATGAAATAGCGAAATCAGTCAGTTGCGTATGTAACAGTAATGGAATTTACGATAACAGATTTTTTTGAGGTTGAATTTCTCTTGCAAAAACAGCATCAAACAGTATCAGGGAAAGAAATTGACAATATTTCATAATTTCCAAAAGTCTTAATTCGAAAACCATTTCGGTAAAAACGTGTGAAGTACACAAAAATCATTTTTTTCGATTTTTTTCTCCGTTAATTTTCGAAAAAATCGCAAATAACTGTAAACCGAAAGTTGACGTCATCTTCCTCGCTGTATTCAGGGAGACCTTAGTACAGAGTACAGACAATCGCTGCTCTGAAGTGGCTCTGGATTCTTGTTGGGAAGATGACGTCATATTTTACTTACGCCCTTTTGGAATGACCTACTTTTCAACGTGTGTTTTTTGTATGAAATATTGAGTTAAAATGAAAAAGAAAAAATACGGGTGGCTTAAATTTTTACCTATTTTCTAACTAGTTCATAAAATAAAGTAGTTAAAAATATGAAATGTGGTCAATTATGATGACATTATGCTGTTATTTTTATGCCAACCGTACACTGCATACGCAATGCTCTGAACTCGCTAATTTACGTATACGATATAGAAAATATCATTTATAATTTTATATAATTCGTCGCGTCGTGCCAACCCAGTTATATAAATCGTTCCCTTCAGCGTGTATTGGCTAAAGTTTCAATATATCCAAGCGGTCATAATATCCAAGTGACTGAATTATTAAGGGGTCTTAATGTCCAGATGATAGAATGACCTCACGCCATTATGTTGAGGTGTCACAATTACCAAGAGGTCATAATGTCCGGATGATAAAATACCATCGACCCATAGTATCTAAGTGTCACAATTACCAAGGGATCATAATGTCCAGATGCTAGAATACCCTCTAAACATAATGTACAGTCGCCATCAGATATATCGGCGAACGAGGTGCTCACAAATATCAGAACACGCCTCTATTCTCGAGGCGTTAGAGTGCATGTTGAGATATTTCTGAGCAACCTGAAGAGTACCTAGAGATATGTTTGATGGCGAAAGTACAAGTGCAAGTGTCAGAATTACTAAGTAGTCAAAGTCATAATGTCCAAATGCTAGAATGACCTCTTGCCATTGTGTCTTTTTTTAACGCTAGAGAAAGGCATGAGAGAAAAGGCAATCGCAATACATTCGCCAATAAAAAAATGTCCACACAACTTTTTTTATTTATTTTATTGCGAAGGGGTTGCTATTGGCCAGCATCTAGCCCAAGGGTAATTACAGGGCCGCATAGGGATAAATAAAATAAATAAATATTTGTGGACCATCTTAGGCTGGTTTTCCACTAGAGCTATGCTACGCAGCTATGCTGCGAGGATGCGCTACGAGCTATGCGACCGTTTCCACTAAAGCTACGCTATGTAGCTGTGCGAGGAAGATGCGCAGCTCGAGCTATGCGATGTATCGACAGCGGGTGCGGGGAGCGGCAGCGCGGTGAGGGGGGAAGCGCTCACGCATCCGTAGCGCGCATCCGTAGCACGCATCCACAGCACGCATCCATAGCACGCATCCGCAGCTCGCATCTTTCCATATAAAAAGCATAAGTTAGATGAACCCTTTTCCACCAGAGCTATGCTATGTGAATAAAGGAATGTGATTGGTGGATTTCAAACGCATCCATAGCAATGTAACATAGTATAGCTGTAGTGGAAAACCAGCCGTACACAAGTCGACCTACTCCCAAACTATGCAAAGCGTGAATATACTGTGGGTACCACGCGACGATATACAGGTCGTCACAAGAATATGCGACATGAAGGGAAAGTACCTTATATACTGGTAAGTACCTACCTGGAAAGTACCTTATGGCTTCGTAGGCAGGGATACTAAGACATTTCATGTTTTTACCAGCAGATCTCAGCTGTGTGAAAAGCAGTATGTGTCACACGGTAGCAAAATTATTTCCATCTTGGGCGTAAACAGTTGAACCCCTCCCTCCCTCCGCTCAAGATTTTACTTTAGAATCCCTTGCTACCAGGGCTCTGAACCGGTTTATTTTTTAACGGTTAAAATCGGTTTATTTGGGTTTAGCTCCGAACTTTTCTTGAGAACCGAACGTTTTAAGAACTTTGTATTAACCGGTTTATTCGACGAGACGCCCGGCCGGGGTCACTGTCTATTAGGTATTACGATAGGTAGGTAGTTATAGTTGAAATTATCTTCGTTGACCGAATTTCTATATAACCATGTTATTAGATTTTGAACCTTATTGTATGAACAGTAAAATAACTTGTATTGTTAAACAAATAAAGTTGATGCAACTCGGCCAATTCAAATCATTTCAATCAGAATCGTGCGCCCGCATTAACCGGTTTTTATCGTTCTAAACCAGTTACCGAACAAAACCTTTATATAAAGCTCTTCCGTAATACGTTTTAAATAAACCGTTTTTTGTATCTAAACCTAAATAAAAAGGTTTTGCCGATAACGGTTCAAAAAATTAACCGGTTTCCGGGCCCTGCACGCTACGCTCAGGATTCTATTGTAGAATCTTTCGCTTCACTCAGGATTCAATATACCGCCCTCGCCGTAAATATGTCATTTTGCTCCCTTGAGACACGATCTACTATTGTTTCCAGTTCGTGGACATCTTGGCTGGCGCCGCTGCTGCTCGGGCTGGCGGCGACCATCCTCTACCGGTACCTCTTCGCGTAACCGCGTGCCGGCAACGCGCATACGCGTTCGTCAATGCTGAGGCAAATGTATCTGAGCTAAGGACACTATTCCCACTTTAATTCTACTAAAAGCTTGTTCGGACTAGGCTAGTATTTTGGTTTAGTAGCGAGTAATTTAGTAGCTAAACTATTCGCTACTGCCTAAAAATCTTTCGCATTAAGGCTTGTTCCGACTAGGCTAGTATTTTAGTTTAGTAGCGAGTAATTTAGTAGCTAAACGTGTCTGAACACCAAAACATTAGTAGAGTAGATTAGTAACAAGCCTTTTTACAGTCGAGCAAAGACTAAAGCCTAATGCCAACTAATGAAGTAATTGTTGGTGTTCAGACACATTTCACTACTAAATTACTCGCTACTAGACTAAAATACTAGCCTAGTCCGAACAAGCCGCGCTTTTAACATGGCTTACGTACGATGACGGCTGTTATTTAGCTGTTATCCCAGTACTAAATGCCGGATCCAGATAATGGGCCATGATGGCCCACCGTATAGGACGCAGTTATGCGTTAAACTGAGAAAGACATACTTTCATGATTTCATCTCACTCCATCGGATAGCTGCGTTCTCAAGGCCCCGTATTATGGTTGCGGTTATCGCCGGCTATGGACGACAAGATAAAGCATCTGGCACTTTTTATCGAGTGTTAAGGAAGTAACAGTAGGCCTAGCACGTGTTGCGCTCGAGAGTATGTCGGCGTATCTCGAGCTAACCGTCACTTTCTAACAGCGTCAATCAGAAAAAGACGCGTAGCTCGAGATAAGTCGAGATATTCTCGAGCGCAACATGTGCTACGGGGGTTGATTTACGCCGGACCACACAATGGGCCATGATGGCGCTGGACTCACGTTTGTCGCGTGATAGACAAGATGACTACTCCGAACTTCGTATAGTGCTGTCCCTTTCACTCTCGTGTTATATACTATATGAGTAAAAGGGACAGCACTATATGAAGTTCGGATTTGGAATTTCGGAGTACAGGCCCTGTGACTTTCTGACTCCGCTCCATAAAAAGCGACAGATGCTTATGTTGCCGTTCATGGCTCAGATATATCTGCTACCTAGTATTTATTATGTATTTAAACAATCCCAATTTTTATTTAGATACCAATGTTAATTATTAATTATCAACATCTATGGCTATTCTACGCATTGCAATATGGGGTATGCCACTAAAAGGCTTATATTGTAGGGCCCTAACTGGGGGAGGGGAGTTAAAGCATCTCACTCATTAGAGAGATAGTTTAACTCCCCTCCCTGAGTTAGGGCCCTACCGATAGGGTAATGTGATAAGGCTTTATGACCTCTGCTTAAGAGGACGGGTAGGGCAAGCTCTCTCCATACAAACTTTGTGCAGGATTTACTTCGTTTGTGTTTGCATTAAAGTTATGATTTTTGGTCAGTATGCTTATTTTTCTGATAGCTATTTCGTGATGTATTTTTTTTTTATTAATTTTTTTATTTCATTTTTTAATTTAGATATTTTTTTGAAATATTTGAAAATTTCCACATCACGATCTTCGCATATCTTATTTCCAACCAAAAAAAAATATTATATTTGTTAGTGCCAAAACCGACGAATAAAACGTGCACAAAGTTTGTATGGGGAAGGCCTTGCCCTACCCTGCGCCTTAAGACAATAGCGCCATCTGTTGAGAGCTTCTTCGTTGTGTTCATAGATGGCGGTATTGTGTTAACCAGAGGTCTTAGTGGCATACGAATTGAATGGACCAGTGATCTCTCCATAGTGAAACTAGCTGCAGCAGGCTCGTTATTTTAAAGTTACGCCACAATGTGTAGGCATTAGCAGTCATCATGATGCCGGGAATTATAAAGCGTACTGCAGCACCCTGCGGTGGCGGCCAGTTGACATTACTAGTGACAGCCGCTTGTGTCACTTGTGTGCCGCTCCATTGTGTAGTACGCGACGCGCCATAAATGCTGAGACAACATGGAGACATCAGACAGTTCCGAGTTAAAAATGTCACGCACGAGTCGCGTTTACTACGTTTTGAGCTGCCAGGATCCGTTTCAACGGATAGCGCTACTACTACTTACTGGATCCGGAAAACTGTTTTGTGTGTGACACCGCTAAAACGGCTCGCTACGTGTATACGCCCTTACTAACAGCAATATTCCTACATTATACATTTTACTTTTCGTAAGTTTGTGTGTTGGGACTTGGGTTTGATATTTATTAAGCGAGAAAGTATAATTTGATGGGTAATGAACTATGACTATTATGGGTACCTAGTTGTAAGATTGAAAATTATTGATTCCAATTGGAAATTAATAAGTTTGACATGTAATATATGATGAAATACTTCGAACGCCACTACGAGAACAAATATCACAAAAGTATTCACTGATGGTAAGCAAACGTCCACAGCACGGTAAAATTCTTTCATTCATAATTAGTCTAAAGTCTGTAACCTATGGTCTATTTTTGAGTGAAACCCTATGGTTTCCACTACACGGACGTTAAAACTCTAGTTTTACCGTGCCGTGGACGTCCACCGTAAAGTATAAAAGGGCGCAATGTCCTATTGAATAACTGGCTTGAAAGTTTAATAAAACGTGTGGCGTAGATTGGAGAGTTCTGACGTGTGTAATGTATTTACGATAAATAAAAGTGTGACCCTATCGCCTATAAACTGTGATCGTGTCACCTAACAAGGTAAGAGCTATTATTTCAAAACCATACCTTGAAAGGCTGAGAGTATACAGAAAACAGAATACAGACATTTATTGGTAAAATAGGTAAACATTTTACAAGTCATATTTAAACTACATTAATACAACATTTTAAAATGAATATTAAAATTAGGTACATCATGTATTGTGCTCTCATTGACGATACTGGGTCAATGATCATTTGGTATTTTAGTAAAGTCATCGATTGAGTAGTAGGCCTTCTCAATGAGCAACAATGTGAGTTTAGTTTTAAATATAGTGTCACTTTTTGAGTCCTGTATTTCGGCTGGTACTGCGTTGTAAATAGTTGGTCCCATGATGCTGAGCGACCGCCGTGACTTGGCGAGCCGGCGCCGTGGTGCAAGCAGCAGGGGTCTCCTACGGGTTGGACGATCTAACCGATCTGAATTTAGCCCGGTAGTCTTATATACGTGTATGTTTTTCCTAACATACGTACAAGCCGTCAGTACGTATATACAGGGCAACGTCAGGATTTTATGTTTTTTGAACAAAGACTGTGCCGGGTGGTCAATCGGTTTTCCATCAATTATAGTGAATATACCTAGTACATTTATGGTGAATATATCAAAGTGGTACAAGGACTTGACACGTAGCTGTCTTGCCAAGTGTTAAATGTATGAAAACACAGCTTCACAAATATCGGTGCTCCGACCCTGGTCCGAGTTGCTTGCTGGACTTCTCAGCTAGGCTAGGTTTAGTGAACCTGCGACAAAACTCCCATTAGCTCGATTCCACTCTCACCTCAGATTCAGTTGAACCCGCTCAACCAATGTCACTGGAGCGCAAACTCTTAGAGTATTCCAGTGTTTAAACCGCCCGTGTGGTCGTATCGGAGGTTTCCCTTGGATTTTCTCCAACCGCGCACTCCTATCGCTTTATTGGGCCCGGCCTGAAGAGCCACAGTCAGGTTCAAAAAATAGAACATTTCGGTGCATATTCACCCTAAGGAGTTATGGCTTATTTACACTGACCGTTATAATTTTTTAAGATTTTTATTTGCTACTAAATATAGTATACTATACCTATTTTCACATAAATTGCAATGAGTGAGTAGGTAGGTAAAAAGAAACCACCACCTCAACTGATATTATTTTTCTTAAAGGATTGTGTTCACTACATGTGGGCAAAGAGGTCTCACTTCCGTGTGACGCGTGTGAATATGCTTACCTCTCAAGACCTAAATTCCACGAAACATAGTCAAAACTACTTTTGACAGTTTGTCAACATGTTTTTATAAAGATCTGCTCAAAGAAAGCAATGAATGGATGATAAAGTGCAAAAGTTAATACCTACATTTGTTCTCTGTACATTCTCATTCTTCATTATTTCTTTGATAACACAATTATCGCTCTTTTTGCCCACCTAATTCCATGCGTTCTTGCTCAACAAACAGACCATTCTATAAAAATAACATATACTTAGTGCATTCGGGTAAATCCGAATGTCGGGTACCTAATTCTGAAAATTGCTAATTTATAATACCAAACATGGTCCATAATTATTTTTGTCAACATTTCTGTTTAACGGTAGGTACTTTAATAACTATGCTTGGTGCTAGAATAAATCATATTGCACAGTTAGACAGATATATGCCATTTTCAGAATTACCCGAATGCACTATACATATAAGACCCTTTTTTATACTTTATCGTAGACGACCACGCCACGGCACGGTAAACCTCTATGTTTCATTCGTGAATAGACCATAGACTATAAAGTGTAGGCTGATTTTGAATGAAACCATAGAGTTTTACTGTGCTGTGGATGTCCACGGTAAAGTATAAAAGCGCCCATTTACTAAAAATAGTGTTAAGTTATAGTTGACGAAATATAAGCTGCACCGATTCAGTTTAATATTTCGTCAACCATACATCGCAGATTATGTACGGGAATGTTAAAGCTTGTGCGAATTCTAAGTTCTATTTCAATTAATATAATAACGTATAAGGCATAAAGATGTATTTTTACTAAGTATTTAAAGTGTATAAAAGTTTAGCTGTATTTGGCTATATTAAATATTGTTTTGCTTATTGAGTTGCTCGACTTAATCAACTGGGGGTTTTCCCAGATCGTATTGTATGTATACCTATTGTATAAGTTTCGATATTTTAATTTTGTCGCTTTTAAGTGGACATAAAATACATTGTATATTGTTTACGTTTGGGCTGGGTACAAATTAAACCACAAATATATAGGTTATATGTGTAGGTAACTATTGACTTATTTTATGAAACAGTGTAAAAAGAGAAAAAGCTAGATTGAAAAATAGCAAATACATATGTAAATTTTTGGTATACAGATCTAGTGAATAAACTTTTTTCCATCGCGTAAACTCAGAATAGGATTCATTGGCCGCTTTATTACTTTACCGTGGACGTCCACGGCACGGTAAAACTATGGTTTAATTCATAAATAGACCATAGACTGACATGAATGACATGAAACCAGACATGAATGAATCCAGAGTTTTACCATGCCGTGGGCATCCACTCACGTCATTTACTGATGAAGAATTCATTAGTTCGCCTGATAGTCCCCGCTCACTGATATTATTATTCTACTGCATCCGCACCACACTTCGGGTATAGTCGTATTCCGAGTTTTCCCGATAGAAAAACGATATTCCACTGCATCTGTAGCTCTAGTATAAGTTTTTTCGAAACATAACTAATTCGAACGCGTTTGCGTTATGTCTCAAAATGTATGAAAGTGATATGAAAACGTGAACAGCGCCTCTGATGGTCACTGGTGGAAACTAAAACAGCGAGTATAACATTTGTTGCTAACCGATGAACGCGCGTATTTCAAACTCGGTGAGAGCGTTTTCATACATTTTTAGACAAAACGTTAACGCGTTCGAATTAGTTAATGTTTCGAAAAAAACTTATACTAGAGCTACTGTAGTCGCCGTAAAACACCTGTATGTCAACTATAAAAGTATGTATCGCGAATACATACTTTTATAGTTGACATACAGGTGTTTTACGGCGACGAGGTGTTTCACCTTATTTATGGCATTCTAATTCGGCAAAAACAAAGATTAAATGTCAATTTTTAATATCTTATTTATTTATTTTTTCTTCTTAATATTCTGTGATCTTTCTGAGGTGTGTGCAATAAAGAGTATTTGTATTGTATAATATTTAAGTACAGCACAAATATATGTCAAGATTAAACTCACCCTTGTAATGTTATTCGGGATCTTAAAAATAAGGTCCAGGCGTATGTATCTAAACTTCTTGGTCCAGGCTCAAGTATGGGTAATGTTTGACATTAACTGACATGCAAGTGATAGTTAATGTCAGGACATCGTCACCAAAGAGTGCATATACTGTGAATTACTACTGTGTATACTGATCGGCCAGTCACTATGCAATGGTCGCTTGTACATTATCGTCGATGGCCACGGCACGGTAAAAAAAAAACTCTATGGTTTCATTCATAATTAGTCTAACGTCTATTAAAAAACGTCTATTAATTAAAAAAATAGATTGGAGTTTTTTTTTTACCGTGCCGTGGCCATCGACGATTAAAAAAAAAACTATCGATAAAGTATAAAAGCTACCATTGGAGTTGGATATATTACATTATAGACTTCCATTTCCGAACCATAATAGCGCCTGCACACTCTCGCCGAGACAGGCCGAGCGCGAGTGTACAGGTGGGGTCTCGCCGTCAAATCCCTACCTACCCGAGTGGTCTCGCTCGAGAGTGTACAGCCGGTGTAATGATTCTAAGAGACAATGTGGGGTATGTAATAAACACAAATAAAACCAAACTATTATGTTATAGTAATACATATATTGCAATGTCACATGAATCCGGTTTGTGTTCGTTGTCTAATTTCAATTTCTTATATGTCAATTTGTTATACAATTTTTATGAACAATAAATACAATAAAATTAACTATTGTTTCTATTGATAAACCCAATAATCGTTACGTAACCCTTCCAAAGCAAACGACGCCTTAAGAGGAGGGGTAGGGCAAGCTCTCTCCATACAAACTTTGTGCAGGAATTTAGGGCTGCCATCCGTCCGGGTTTTCCCGGATTTGTCCTAGTTTGGAGGCCGTCCGGGGGGTGTCAAGAAGTGTCCGGAGAAAACCCGGACACTTTTCATGTAAGGAAGCACCTCATTGAATTTAAAGATTTTAAAGGTCTTGTTTTTTAAAAATATTATTTTCGTACTTGTCCGGGGGAAAAATGCGATTTACGCCAAATGTCCGGGTTTTTTTTAAATCTTTGTCCGGGTTTGGCGAACTTCGAGATGGCAGTCCTATGCAGGATTTACTTCGTTTGTGTTTGCATTAAAGTTATGATTTTTGGTCAGTATGCTTATTTTTCTGATAGCTATTACGTGATGTAAATTTTTTTTTATTTTATTTTTTTTATTTTGAATATTTTTGAAATATTTGAAAATTTTCACATCACGATCTTTGCATATCTAACAACCAAAAAATATATTATATTTGTTAGTGCCAAAACCGACGAATAAAACGTGCACAAAGTTTGTATGGGGAAGGCCTTGCCCTACCCTGCGCCTAAGTTGTAACAATAGACACAGTTGTAACGAAACACATTCAGCCGTGCTTCTAGCATAGAATATAGCGTATCAACTGAGAATTGTAAGGGTTAAATAACTTGTAACAAATGTCAGAAAGGGTTTCTCTTATTTTATGGTAGCCTTGCCACAAAATAGTACATTACTTAACAAGGGCGGTAAAACAAATAATGTCTCAGATCGCAGGTATTTGACGCCCGAGCCGAAGGCAAGGGCGATAAATATGCGACCTGAGGTTTTCTTTATTACCGCCCGTGTTAAGTACAAAATTTTATGTCACTCCCTGGCCAGGAAGTGGGATTTCCCGCGCGCGGAGCGTGCGGTAATTGCCGCTTTATGGCCAGGTGTGACATAAACATATTTTAATCACCTCGGCTTGGAACAGTCAAGGTAAGCAACGTCTGTCTGTGGCATAAATAAAAACAATCCAACTAAAACGTCAATAAAATATCCTTATAAACCTCAACGTACTACACATAAAACAAATCCAACAATACAGCTTAACACGTTCACTGTCCCCATACAAATAAAGATGGGTGATAAATAACTTCACGATGAAAAAATCACGGTGATCCGCCGTTAAAAAGTAACAGTGTAACTTGTCACGAAGTAACAACGTTACAAAATAACGTTGTTACTTAGCGACGATATCACTGGAACAGTGTGTAAGCGACGCGTCGCGTCGTGCCTCGTGTCGTGACCGCTGTTACTAACTGTGACTGTGACTGCGGTGCGCTGTCACAGAGTAACATCAGTTGTTACAAAAATATCAGTAACTGCCGGGAACGCTCGACACGCAAATGTCGTGACACGAAATAACCGAAGTGACAAAGTCACGGTGATTTTTCAATGTGATTTTTTTGGAACGGGAATAACAATAACGGTGATCGAAAAGTAACGTTTTTCCCCATATCTACATACAAAACGATCTGACAATGTCACAAGCCCAACTGACAGTGTGGAAACTAGAGCTGGGTCGTTGCGACTTTTAAGTGTAACGAAACGTAACAGCTTTTCATTATCTGGAAACAGTTTCAAAAGTAACTAGTTCTTTCACTGCGGCGCCCGACAAAACGAAACGAACGAAAGAAATATTTATGAATGAATTTTCAAAATTAAGCCTTAATTTCTTGCGAATAGAGCGCATTTTTGTCAATCATCAATACAAAACTTTTTTGGCACAAAGCGCGCCCACCCGAACAAAGCTAAGTTTTGTTTCGTTTCGTCGTTTCGATCGCTACATCAATGAAACAGTTATATGTTATAGTTTGAGTTATGTCAGTTATGAGTTTCGTTTCTATTTTCATGTAGACATGTAGTGTAGTTTCATTGTTGCGTTGCATTGCAGCTTTGGTGGTCGTTTTTATAAAAACTGTTTTTTTGTTCTCATAAGAAACTGTTATTCCGTTACTGTAAGCGAAAGCGTTTTACGAAACGCTTATTGAAAAAAACGCTCAGCTCTAGTGGAAACGTGACATCATAGTGGGACCATGGCTCCTGAAAAAAAAAAATGTCCCCACATTTGGGCGGACAGGCCACGTGTTAACACATTGAAGGACACGACGCATTTGGCGTCTATAGAGGAGTCTTCAATTGTTTGGCCAAACATACTGCCATTATTGTTATTATAAAAACGTGATGGCAGCCTCGAAAGCAAATGAAAGGAGAAATTAACTATGAAAATAACGAATTAAACTATTTAGCAAAAAGGGACAGTGACTCTCGCCAAGATGGCAACGAGAATCTCCATCCCAACCAAGCTAAGGCGGTATCTCAACATACAAGACTTTAGTACATACATTGTAGTCTTTGACACAAGGTCAACGGTATTGGAAATTCTACGTCAAGTGACAACTACAATGACATATAATATTGAGGTAGCGCCATTTGGCTTAGTTGGACAGCACAGAGAGACTAAGATATTAGCTTATAGCATTCGTCCCTTACTCTCAAATATGTAAGTGCGAGAGGGACGAATGTTATATGTCCGGCATATAAGCGATCATCTTAGCCCCTCTTTGTCTCTAGATAAAGCGATGAATTAATTAACAAATGGATGATTGTGTCACCTAGCATGAAAGCGGGTATTACACTGTCCTGAATTCAGGACACTTAGAAGGGTTTGGACCTATACGTTAGAGCGAGATGCTTCAACTCCCCTCCACTAGTCAGGATTCTGAATTCAGGACAGTGTAATACCCGCTGAACTGGGATTAAAAATTTAGATAAAACTTAAAATAATTCTAACTCTAAGGCTGGTATTCCACTAGAGCTATGCTATGCTATGTTTTCATACATTTGACACGTATCTTGAGCTGGATCTATGTGTCAAATGTATGGAAACATAGCATAGCATAGCTCTAGTGGAAAACCAGCCTAAAGGCCACGCGTGCGTGACCCAAGCGATGTATGATATCGTCCCGCTCACGTCGCGCAGCCTGCCAACCAAGCCTTAACACAAGCTTATATTACAAAATACAATGGGTATTGTAGGCGGTAAGGGAGTACAGTACAAGTGTATCTATAGACACTCTTTAATTGACAAAAAAACGAAGGGTGAATGCTTGAATGTTCTAAGCTCATTGAAATTGAATAGTCCAAACTTGGAACGGTAATCTTTTTAACTATTCAGCATACAAAACAAAGGGGTTATTGCGAATCATGACAAATATGATCTGTGCTTAATTAAATGGTCGCTTTTATCCTTTACCGTGGACGTCCATGGTTTCATCCATAATTAGTCTAAAGTCTATATATAATCTATGCCCTATGGTATATTTACAAATGAAACTATAGCCGTGGCCGTGGAAGGTATAAAAGCGTCCATGGTATTGGCTACAGGACAAGACCCTGGGTTTTATTCCTAATTCAGACCCTGCATTCATTAGACCAGTCAATGGTTAACACATTCGGCGTCGGCAGGGCATTTAACCATACAAAAATTACACACATTCGTGGTACCGTCAGTGAATGTGTTAATTTAACATGACTATATCAATATGTCTAAACCTACGACCTAGTACAATTTATAATACCTACGACTCTTGCGCCATGTCACTAGTTGGTACAGTTAGCATCAAAAATAGCTTGGCATAACTGTCAAGTGTTTATTACAAGGGAATAGGAACTTTTCACCTCTTCATATGGCAAGCTATTACTTTTGATGCTGACTGTACAGATAATAAATATCTTTAGTCATTAGCCTAATCAGTAATCACCTAATCTATCTAATCAGGCTTAATATAGTAAGTGTTCATTATTTTAGGTGTAGCAGGATACGCAAATCTCTGAGCCTTCAGATCTGTAATGGAAAGTACAAAAAAAAGTAAATAAGATTTTTTTTTGTCACACCTGGCCATAAAGCGGCCATTATCGCACGCTCCGCGCGCGAAAAAACCCACTTCCTGGCCAGGGATGACATAAAATTTTGTACTTAACACGGGCGGTAATAAAGAAAGCCTCAGATCGCATATTTATCGCCCTTGCCTTCGGCTCGGGCGTCAAATACCTGCGATCTGAGACATTCTTTGTTTTACCGCCCTTGTTAAGTAATGTTCTATTTCACACATATTAATGTCAATTCTACGTGAACAAAAGGGTTTATTTCAACTTAAAACAATGTTTAATCTCAGATACTTGGCCCTTGCCAGCCTTTATAACGTATTTTTCTTAGAGCATTCAAAAATCTTAATTATGCCTGGGGCGAAAGATAAATTTCTACCTCTGCCTTGATGATGAGGGAACAGTCTTAACCCTTTTCCAGGCCGCACCAACCTAAGTGGTTTTGCAAAAAACAAAATATAGATACAAAATAGTTATGTATTGGAAATTAATTTATGCGCAAGTAACTTTTCGCCAATTTTTAATTTATTTAAACCTTATTTGGGTATTAAGGTTGAAATTTTAACTACCCTTATGCCTGGAAAAGGGTTAAGAAAAGCAACATTGCGTATTGTTTAATTTTAATCTTGTTTTGTCTTGTATCTTTTGATGAATAATAAAGAATATTTGGATCTAATCTTATTTCCAATATATCTTTTATAAAATTTCCATTCCAGCAGATTACTACATACCCTGCAAGGGCGCAGTGGGAACAGTACTGCATCTGGCAGCGTTCACAAGGGTGCTGGCAGGCCCCGCACAGTCCCTTCTCACAATACGAGCAGCGGTCTTCAGCCAAAGCCCCACAAGGGCACTTTTGGGCAGTCTGCTTTGCCTGAATTAGCACAGAATAATAATTAAGTTCATAATTAATTAATAACACTGCAGCAATATTACCTACACATTCTATTGGACAAATGAGAGCTAGGCAGGGAACTAAAGTAATACAGCCACAGATATTGTTTTCAATTGGGCCCTTATGGTAATTTGATTCGCAGACAGAACTGTCATAGGTGTTGTTACACAGAATGTGTTTAATTGGCAAGCTAGCTATTGAGTATGAGAAAATGGGTATGTTTGTATGGAAATATGATTGTAGTCTTTTCATCATCATCATCATCAGCCTATATACGTCCCACTGCTGGGCACAGGCCTCCTCTCATAGATGAGAGGGATTGGGCAGAAGTCCCCACGCTGGCCCAGAGCGGGTTGGGGACTTCACATACAACTTTGAATTTCTTCGCGGACTCATGCAGGTTACCTCACAAGTAGTCTTTTAAATTGACTATATTAAAATGAATGCTCACCACAACACCTGACTGCATCAAGTTGCCATCTTTGCTAAGGAACAACTGCTTGAATCCATCCTTCCTGTTCTCATTCAATTCTGTTGGCACCTCACTTGTGCTCTTTGCTGGCATCTTTGCACCACGGAACAGCAGTTCTAGAGTTTTCTCTGCAACATAATAATGGCACTTGTGGATGTGAAGAAATGTATTGACTATATTTGAAGGTACTTGTCAAATAAAAGTATCCAATATCAGTTAATTTAGAAGCATAAGTACCAATAATTAACCCCCATATCATTTTATAATAATTGAGTTTGATTTGCTAGAACACTACAAAACCATACTTAACCAAGAGTTGAATTGAAACCACCAAGGAACATTACATCGGTAAATTTTATATCAACCTACCGTAAACTTTCTGTAGTCGGTCTTCATTATTGTTGAACTGTTTGATGCCGATGTGAACTTTACTTTGTTGTACGAAGTCCTCGATGAATGGGTTAGACCGCTTCGTCATTTTGCAATTACTCGATATGCTTCTGACCACAAATTATATATTTACGAAAATCATACAAAATCAAGTGCGCAAGCATCAAAAGTTGAAAACAACAAATTTCTCTATGATTTGATTGGAGAAAACAAAACATAGACAAGACAAGACCACTCGGATAATTTTTTTTGGGTCATGGAAGAAGGCCACAGACTAATTAATAAGCGATTATGCCATATCGATTATCGATTGTTATATTATATTATTGTAGGTTGATTGTAGGCACCAAAGTAGGCACGATAGAAATACGTGAGAAATGCGACAATGCACACAGCAGGCAGGCAGGACGCTCCTTGAATTCATACAACTCTGCACGCAGAACGCGGAACGCTGAACGCAGAACGCTCTCTGTGTGCGCCTAGGCTAATCGTTTGTACTGACGACCTAGAGACGCACCTTTAAGATAGAAAGAGAACAATAATTCAATAAATTTCCTTTAAGGCTAAGTTCACATGAACGCGCGGCGACGCGCGGTTGGCTCTGCGCGCGGTTTAAGATTGTAACAAATCAATGTTGTTGTGCACATGACCGCGCGTGACCGCGCGCACCGCCATGCACCTCGCGCAAGATCTTGAACCGCGCGTCATAACTCACGCGTGAGGCAAAGTTCAGATGAATCGCGCGGCAGCGCGCGTCGTCGCGCGTTCATGTGAACTTAGCCTAAAGATTGTCTTGACAAATAGCACAGAATAGTATAAAGCGGCCTACACACAGCCCTAAAATCAGAGGCGATGTGTACAACGTGTGTAGATTTCCCTACACACAAGGCGATCTAGGGTGCTCCCCACCACTCTCCCGATATCGCCTCTGATTTTAGGGCTGTGTGTAGGCCGCTTAATAGTAGGTAGGTGTTTAGAACGCTTTAAAGATAGCTGAGGTAGAATACTGGCTGATTTTTGAAATTTGGAAAGCTCTATAAGTCAAAAAATAGATCTATCACTGTCTATCACGCAAAGCAAACAAAAGTGTAGGTATTCTTTCAACATAAGTAGTGATGATAAAAGCAAAATTCGACGGTTTGTAACGAATAACGAGAATATAGAAAATTCAAGATATTATAAGTATTTTTTTCCTAACTTACGATCAATAGACAAATCGAGAGAATGCCGCTTGGAACGACAGTGGACATGGCCACTGATGTGGCATTTGAGATCCAAGAATTGTGCACCACAATCGGCAAGACAGTACTCTCATTCCTTCAAAATTGTCAAGGAGGAGCCGAATTTGCGGACATATTACGGCATTGCAGAGAACTAAACAAGGAGCTGGGAATCCAACAGCTGGAATCATGTTTGGAAGACGGCGTGAGGTACGGTTTTTTGGAAAAGGTTGGAACACGATACATCGTCCCCCGTAAACGCCGCAAAAACTGAAATACGCAAACAACAAAAAATACCTTTTCTCTTCTTTTAAATTTGCAGTATGATATACAAGATCTTTGCCTTCAATTATCGATGTATTATTTATAATGCAAATAAAATATACTTTCAACATATAAATAATTTTCCTTGCTTGAACCATTTCCAGGAAAAGCGTGGGATATTACGATTAGCGGATATCGTTCAATGTTCTATAGTTGCCCAACTTACAGGACGCAGTTGAGTTGGAATGAGATGTGATGAGAATGAGCTTGAGCATAACGATGTGGGAGGTACAACATACTAACAAGCTTCGACTTGTGCTAGCCGTGCTGTAAGATAGAGCGAGAAAAGCACTTGAGTGACCTGACCTGTTCTCGTTATAGCCTGTAGGTATAGAACGAAGTGGTTATATTCTCTTTGCTGTAGGGCTGCAATGCAGGACAGTGAAGTAATGGCTTTAGTGCAACTAGTTAGTATCTCCGTAGTAGTTTGTGGCAACTAGCTACTGGCAATACTTAAAGTACAATTTATGACGACCCGTGCTGTGATTGGCTCTTCGTTTGACACGTGCACAGATTAGAAAATATGAATATTTTTAAAAACTGGAGTTTTATTTTATTTTTTAAATGCTAGCAAATGTTATGATACTCATTGGATATTAATAATCTTCTAATTTGATATAAGGAAAGGAAGTCACATAATATATCCCAAATATATCTATTATTTTTTCTTCAAGGAGTACATGTCACTATTTAATTTTGTAATTTTTCTACTCTCCAGTTCCATTTAGCAGAATATTCAGTAGTTTACTGTTTTAATAACTTTTGCACTACCATACAAATTAATTATACAATATCCTCATTGCAGATTAGAGCCTTATTACAGGTTCCCTCCACGTCGATTCCTTCCGCATGGGTTTGGAAATAATGTCATGTCGTATGTCGTAATGAATATGGCTACACTGCCAACGGGGCACCTTCGCTCCGATCGATGGCTCTCTGTCAACAATGTACTTTTCCTCTGAAATATTTATGAAATAACCCAACAAACGTACCCAAATTATTCTAAACCGGTACAAATCAGCTCGTAATACGTATTTATGTCGCATTGTTTCAAGGTAGATAGTGAAAGGTTTTAGTGAAAGTGCAGTGCATGTAAGAGAGTGACTCGGAATTTTGTTTGAGCCAGCATATGCGTGCGGATTCCTCGCGAATGTTACGTAATTAAAGGGCCATGTCGTGGGGCAAGCAGCCGGGAGGGCCGCCGGCGGACCAGCCGACCTTCAACCCTCAGGTGAGTACTTTTCTGATACGTGTCTCGCGGCGGTATCTTACGTCGAAAACAATTTTGTTATGGCTGCAGTTATGAAGTTTTTACACACGTTAAACTTTTAATTTACATGTTTACATCATATTTACATTGACTGCACGCTAGAAATCGAGTTGCAATCGCTAATCGCGAAGTTTTCTATAACTACTAACCCAAATTCTTTCTGAAGAAACCTGTTGTCGTGCTTCTAGTCCTGATGACGATGCAGTATTGGGTGTTGGAATTGAGCCTTTAAAATGCTGCACTTGTACTTCTTATATTCTTGATTTAATGGTGTAGTAAAATAACAGGTAAAATCAGTAGGTTTGGGTGATGAACTGATGACAAATATTGGTGTTAATTTGTCTTGCAAACCATAGCTAGCAGCTTTAGATACCCTCAATGTTGATATAGACTTGAACTACAGTGTAGGTGTTGAGCAAACTGAAAACTGACTTCATTCATGTATCACCCGTCGTCTACCAGTCCCTGGGATCCCAGGGCAGATAACAAAAGAATGGCATTGTATATATTTTTTTGCCGGGAGAGGGCGGCTTAAGTATAATTTGAGCAACAAGAAGTACTCCATTGAAACAAGAGTAAATGATGTTTGTACTGCTGAGCGAATGTATTTATTGCTTCTGTTTAAAGTACAGTCAGTTCACAATTATGTGGGAACTTCATAACTGTTTCTATTTTGTTAAAATTTTATGTAAGGAATTTTCGCATAACAGGAAATATATGATTCTGGGCAATGGTGGCTATTAGTGGGGTTTTTGCATTTGATAACATGACTGTGTTCAAAGCATTTTGGTAAAAAGGGTAAAGGTGCAATCATAATAATCCAAGGCAATCAAAATACACTTTATTGCACACCTCATAAAAAACATCATACAGAACATAAAGTTTAAAGTAGACGTAAATAACAGACACATGTTGAGCAACATGAGAATGTCAGAAACATTGAGTTGTTTTGCTGAGACCCCGCATCCTATCATCATCATCATCATAATCTGTAAACCTGTCTCGGATGGAGCTTTAATATATATTTTGGTATATTAGTGGTGATGGGGTCCAGCCCACTTTATTCCATTACTGGACATAGGCATTCCCTAGTTCTCACCGCCATGTATGTATGGAAGGACCAAATCTGGTCAATGGAAAATAAGTCATATTTCTAAGTGACGGAATTGCATCTTTTTGTTTCCATTGATTTAAGAACAAATAAAATTCAAATATTGTATCGGACTTAGGCATTGCTAGGTACAAATTAGAAAGTTTTTTTTGGGGTATGTCTAAGATATGGTAGTAGGGGTACTTCACACGATAGGTATGAAACCATGAGTACAATGGCTATCAGTTATATACTTCAGGGTATTCAAAAACATAGGAATATGCAGTCGGATAGTAGCTAGTTGTCTTGCCCGATTAGTCGGTACATCTCTAGTACATACACTCAAGACCTTTTTAACTTGACATTCTCTTTGTAATTTGCCAAGGCACAGACTGGTTTGACGCAAGCGAATTAATAACATTATTCGCGACATTTGTGTTCATTATTGTAACTAGTGCACTCTGTAGCGTTAATTACGCGTACTAAAAGCTTGTGTATCATTTTGAGCCCTTCATGATTGGTCAACTACTTTTTTCTGCTGACTGTATGGTCAACGAATTTGATTTCTGGTTTAGGTACTTTGTACCTTGTCACAGTGAAAATCTATATGAAAGCCGCTAGAGATCTCATAGTAATGTCTCTGTGAGAAGGTACAAACTTGTAATTTACCACAGAATATATAATTGTATTTAGGTACAGAAAGAGTGATATTTCAGTGTAATAGAAATGGTGGTCTTGGTGTGACTTCATATGATTCTTGATATGTCATAAAAACACCCAATACAATGCAGTTGCAGACAGAATGCGGATACTATTGACAGAAAAATAGCTTATTCAAGCTCTTGAGCAGCTTGGAGTCTAACAGCACTCACCCCAGAGTATGACGTTTTACTCGGGTTTCGCCTCCCTCGATCATAGCTAGGGCTAGTTTAACGACCGGCAACCCTAGATCATATGAACAGCTACAATCAAAGAGAAAAAAAAAGTGTACATAAAAAGTGTTCCCATTTTAATTTGCTCTTGAGTCTATTTAAGGTTGCCCAAAGTCTTATCACGTAGAAAAATCTAGAGTTCGTAGGGCATGCTATTATTAACTCTGTGGTATATTGATATAGGACTCAATTTCGCCAGACATTCTTAAAACTATATTTTCAATACACCGCAAAATCAATTGACATGGTTCACATGCTGTATTGACTGTAGCAAATTTCTAGTAGCCGAAGATGACTTATACAATAATCCCAATTTGTTTCTATAAGGCTTCTACTTGTAGCTATTTGCGAAGGATGCCGATATATATAAACTGTGACTACAATGTTTCGACATTAATAATAGGCATGATGACTCAAAAAAAATTATTACTTCAATAGAAAGAAGACATAAAACTATGCCAAATAGTGAAAATCCTATTCAAATATCTCAAAAAATAACGAAGCAACAACGGTTAGAATGTTCGTAGTTAGAGAGAGAAAGTGCTACTCGACCGTGACGTCACCTTTGAGTAGCGCCATAGTAAATGACAATCGTTCAATACAAAGGTGCGTTTTGCGGAAAAGCGACAGAAAATACCCACTTTTAAAACTTTGAAGACTTATAATTACGTAATTATTTATTTTTTTGAATTACTTTTTTTGCCATTTGATTGAGAATTTGAGTCATTATGTAGAAAATTTGGATTTATTGATTTTCTTTTATAGTGTCATCATCCCTATTGACTTATTTCTTTGACAAACAATTTGTTAATTGCCCACCCGTATTTTTTTTAAATTGCATAATACTTTATTTGAGTTGTGCTGTTAGATCTAGATCTATACCGTCAATTTGACATACAAAAATAAATTAAAACACTGGCATTTTCAGTTATTCGACCAAATTTGATTGTATCTTATATTCTTGTTTGTTGCAGCAGTTCAATAACCAACAAAACATGTATCCAAACTACGCTGGTGCCCCACCGCCGCAGTGGCCTCAGCAGCCACAACAACAGCAACCACAGTACAAGTCCAACTATCCTCCCTACCAGCAGGAGTACCCTAACGCCAACCCGATGTACCAGCAACCAGTACAATACACCCAGAACTATCCGCAAGGGTACAACCAACCTGGGTACCAGTACTACCCGAACCAGCCTCAACCTAATCAGCCCCAAGGGCAAAACCAACCCACAGACGCCTGGGAAGATAACTGGGATTGGGGGTGGGAGGAGTCTGCAAAGCAGGCTCAGCTGGCGGCACAAAACGCCGCGCCCCAAGCGTGCAACAACGCCAACGTCATCGAGGAGAGCTTCGCTTCCACTGACACCTGGAACTGGTCGATGGAAGATAAGAAGGAAGCGGAAAAGCTTTCGCAGGCCGCGCCTGAAAGCAAAACCGAGCCGCCGAAGCCTCCAGAAGACGTCAAACTGAGTGACAAGGAGACAGTGAAAGAGCGGCTGCCTAACCTCGCACTCGGCAAAAGATTAAACTCCGACCTGACGCCGCAGTGGTCCATCGAGTCCCAGATGTCGCAGGAGTCCAGTGAAGGGCCCCTGCACTCCGAAAGCACGTATCGGAGCGAGAACCAGTCGAGGAACTCTACGAAGAGCAGCCCCGGGCACAATGACACGACCAATTTCAACTTCCAAGGCCAGGACGAACAGCTGCCTCCGATCGACTGGCCGACGCCAACTGCTGAGGAAATGATGCAGCTGGAGCGCAAAAAAGACGAGCTCACTTCTTCCATGCAAGAAATGAGCATCGCCAACGAGGAACCTTTACAGGAGAGGAGCGGGCAGGAGGCGCCTTCTCCGTCAAGGTCGCCCGCCGCTATCCCTCCGCCGCCCGTCTCCGCGAACCTCCCTCCAATACCCCCTACGAGCTTCCCCTCCGGCCAGAACCCCTTCAAAAATACAGGCTCATTCTCCCACAAGAGCACGCCTAGCAAATCTAGCACTCCTAACCAACCATTCCCTGGCATGTCCACTCTAACCTCACCTGCTGCGGTGAATAAAGTGCAGCACAGAACCCCCGTAGGCTACGGGGCGAACTTAGAAACGACGCCTGACAACTCCGAAAGGCCAGACCAGCCGCAAGTTGCCTTCAGACCGTTGCAAGTGACTCCGCAGGTCCCGGATAACTTGGAAGTCGCTCCGCAGAATGACAGGAACGAGTACTTGCAAACAGCGCATCTGTCTACTGGGGATTATGAGAATACTGACTTTAGCAGAGGCCTACCGCCTCCGCCGGGATTGAGAAGGATGGTGGTTGGTCAGCAGGAGTCCAGCGCTGATGAGCCGCCGCCAGGCCTCGCGCGCATGGTCCCAGGCCAGCAAACTGAGGCCGATAACTCTTACAGCCAGCCGAGCGACAACTACATGGATAGGCATATTGACGGGCAACCTACAGACGAGAATCCTCGTCCGTACCGCCAGGCCGACGGCCAGCAGACTCCAGACTACTCTCAACCGCATAGAACTACCGAAAGACGGCCTATCCGCTTGGACAGAATGGTTCCCGGCGAGCCAAGCAACGACGAATACTCTCAATATCAATCCGGTTACGCCAACGACAGAGTCGTAACGGGACTGGACCACGACTATCCCATCCCTGGCAACGCAGGGCCGACCGACATACGGGAGCAGAACGTAGACGGCTCAGATTACACGGAACCGCCCAGAAACCCATTTGGCAACGTTCGCGGAAGCTCCAACGATGTATCCGCCGACTACAATGGGCCTCCTGAAGAACAGCAGCGCGAAGTCATGATGGAAGGCGAGAACCTTCAGGATATAAGCGCTATAGCCCCTGCCGAAATGACATACACTAGAGAGCACTTCGACGGTGCTGATACTAACGCTACCGACCCAGGAACTGATCGAAAGACGGATCTATCCGAAAACGACCACCCTATATCTAGCTCACGCCGTCAATCTATCAATAGGACTTCAGGGGAGGATTCAGAGCGGGACAGACTCAAGGGAAGCCCAAGGAGAGACAGGGCTAAACATAAGTCTTCCCGGGACAAAGACAGGGATGATGGGAGATATTCAAGAGACAGGGGGAAGTATGATAGGGAGGAGAGGCGGTCTGGAAGGAGAGAGAAGGACGATAAGGACAGGAGGGAGAGGAGGGACGGGAGGGATAGAGAGGCAAGTCCGGAGGGTAGGAAACATCGCCGCGGCACCAGGAGTCGGCGATATGAGACGGAAGACACAGACTATTACAGCGACAGGGAAAGAGAACGCAGGTAAGAGATATCATTAAATGTTAAGAGCCCACATATGCACTTTTGCCAATGTTTATCGACATATATCTCGACATCTATAGTGATTAAATATCTGTCCTTTCAGTATATTAATCTTGAACTATTTTCCTCCAGTCTGTTAATAGTGAAAACACGACTTGCAAAAAAATTCTAGATACTTTTATTTTTCAAATATAAGCCTTTTTTTCGATGTTTTTGGTTGGATCTTTAAAACCCTCCCATCTTAAACAATGATTTTTGGTTTATAGTTGTAAAATGATAAGTTCTCAAACCTGATAAAAAAAGATTATCCTTATAAATGTACACGTTTAGAATAAACATCAATATTTACGAAAAATACGCGCCGAGCTTCCGTAGAGAGCGGGATGGTTAATTGAAAACTCACGCGTGTTAGAGCGGGACTTTTGCAATGCCATCTACGCCCTCTGAAATGTTAATGTATGTATGTATGTAATAACTTTATTGTACACAAAAAAAAAACAAAAAATACAAACAAATAAGGACATTTTGGTACAAAGGCGAACTTATCCCTAAAAGGGATCTCTTCCAGTTAACCTTTAAAGACTCATTAGTCATTACAAAAAGCGATTTATGTAAATATTTTTTGTATTAAAAATGTCTTTCCAGGCGTTACCGCGAAGGTTCCTACTCCTCGAAGCCTCCCCGCCCCGACGACTACCGTCGCTACGACGAACGTCACCGCTACAACACGATCGAGCGCGACCGTCGCTACGACGACGACGAGCGGCGTCGCTACGGTCGCTATAGGGACATTGACCCTACGCGCAAGTACGGCAGCCTGAGGCGGGAGAACGAGGATAGAAGAGGTTGGTCAAGATATAAACATATTATTAATTTTCAATTCAATTCTTTAAAAAATTCTTCCCGACTGAACTACAAACCTATTGCAAAAAACCGTATCTAAATTGGTCAAGCCGTTTTGGAGATATTGGTGTCCACACACACACAAACAAACAATCTCTCACCCTAAACGCATATACCGTCTCCGTTCCGTCGTGGGTAAAAATGGCTTCCATCAAATTTATGATGATTTCGCCAATGTCACGTGTTCAATGACGTTGTTCGGTAACGACGCCATGACAGTAGTAAGGTTTTGTACGGTAAATGGATTCTGCCCGTCGTCGCCCCGGGCACGTGTGCTCAGCAACGCGGCGACAATCAAAATCCAACATATTTTTAAAAAAGTTTATTCCATTCATTGTCAAATTGGACACATGCCACGGGGGTGACACGCGAAGGAAACTAAGCGCTGTGGGTAAGTATGTGTGCGTGCACTGTCGGTACACGCGTCAATTGTTTGCGCGAGTGCGTAACGTGTGGCGCGGACGAATCGCGAGACGCGACGGTAACCCGATCGTAACCCGGCCTGTCAGCATGGGCCTGGCAGGGACGAGGTAACTGACCTCGGTGCGGGGGGGGGGGGGGGGGGGGGTTCGTGTCCGTTGTGTATGTAATACTATTATACTATTCTGTGCACATGCGTCAAAGCGCTACGGGTGATTTTCGCTACATATGGAGCTAACGCTAACTTGGTTATATTATAATATTTATAATAGCGGGTTGCACCAACTTATTAAAGATAGATCGACTTTAAATATGACGCCGGCCGCCCTTAGAAACTTATCAAACGGTCCATACTATCTGATTTTAACGAACACCGCTTATTTGTTTTTCTTTTATTGATCGGTCTCGGGCATATTTAATGCTATAATGCAGAAATGAACTGCGTGCTGTGTTCGTATTGTTAAAGCTGACCCCACCACCATGTGGGATTAATAGCTAGGAAGAGAGAGAGGTTAAAATGAAATGTATGCATAATAAGCGAATATATATTTACGGAACCCTAAAACCTGTAAGTAAACCGTTTCTATTCAAGATTAGGCACGAACTTATCTGACTGAAATGTCGATATCTATCCGATCTTTGCTTAATATAAGTCCGATAACAGAGTTGATATCTATCTTTATCTTGGTGCATATACAGAGAAGAGTAAAAAATATAGAACCACTCTTTTTGACCGAGAGAACGAAGCGCTTTCATTTAAGCTTGGGCTAAAATTCTTTCGCATTCCTTAACCGATTTTAGGTAAATTTTTCGAGTAGGTTCCATAATGATTTTATTTGGTGAATCAGTTTTGTTATTTTTTTTAAATGGCAATAGCGCCCATGTCTTGAATGGGATGATAACGCAAAAAATGACAGTCGAGGTCTACAGCTCACATTTATTTAATATTTATTTATGTCACACCTGGCCATAAAGCGGCCATTATCGCACGCTCCGCGCGCGAAAAAATCCACTTCCTGGCCAGGGGGTGACATAAAATTTTGTACTTAACACGGGCGGTAATAAAGAAAGCCTCGGATCGCATATTTATCGCCCTTGCCTTCGGCTCGGGCGTCAAATACCTGCGATCTGAGACATTCTTTGTTTTACCACCCTTGTTAGGTAATGTACTATTATAGGATACCCTTAGGGCATTTTTCATAGGGTGTCTCGTAAGCATGTTCTGAGTTATCAGATACTAAATTGCTTTTTTTTTAATTCCAACAGTTACGTCTCATCGTTTATGCGACAGGACATAAACGTTGATCTTATTGGTTTTATTATGAGCCTATTATGTCCTGGGGTCTGCTACCTAATCCCAAGATTTGGCGTAGGCACTAGTTTTTACGGAAGCGACTGCCATCTGACCTTCCAACCCCGAGGGGAAACTAGACCTTATTGGGATTAGGCTTAAGTGAGTGGGCAACTTGACTGTTAGAAGTTCTCAAACCGCCCGAAGGCCTCCAACTTGGCTTAACGACTGCTGCCATAGACAGCAACCAGGATCAACGGCTTAACGTGCCTTCCAAAGCACGGGAGCGCTCAGTTAGTAATCACTCAAAGCGGTCACCCATCCAAGTCCTGGCCGCTGCCCACGTTGCTTAACCTTAGATACCGCAAGCGGTACGCAGGCGCCGCTGGGCCACGAGCGCTCGATGGGATTAGGTAGCGGACCCCAGGCATCCATCAATATGCAACTGTACTGGGATAACGCTAGGAGGATGATGATGATGATGATGAGCCTATTATGTCCCACTGCTGAGCAAACGGCCTCTCTTTCCATTCCACGCAGTCTTGTGCAATATCTGGCCAGTCTGTTAAAAAGGAGACCAAGTTATCCCGCAATCGCAATATGTGTGAATGTCACGCCCTTGCCAGACAGAGAATGAATTCCTTTGGAAATGGGTACCCTGAACCAAAGGAACTCCCGCTGAACTCCATCATCCGGTTTGTGAAAATGTTGGAGAGCAGCTTGGAGTAGGTATAAAGGAGGGGGCAATTGCACAAAAGATCCCACTGGGTCGAGGTGCATCCGCAAGGGCCCTCATACTAATAAGATAAGATAAGATAAGATATCCCGCAACCGCCGGCGAGGTCTATCGCGTCTCCGTTTTGAGTCGTATATAGAGCGTCCACTCTGTCACAGAGTAATAGTACTATGTACAGAAGTCCCACTGTTAACAAATCCCCCATTTACAACCCCAAATTGTAATAGGTAAATGGGCATTTTCACTTTAAAGTGCACCCCCTACTTTTTTTTTAGGATCTCAGTGATTTTGGGTATTCTGACTCAGAATCACGAGTACTATCCATTTCCGCGAAGAAAAAAAGTGTCCCGCCAAAAAAAGTCAGTTTTGTGACGCTTTTTTCATACAGTTTATATGGCTCGTCACAAAACTGACACAGAAAATTTGTATGGAAAATCAAGTACATTTTTTTTCTTCATCCGAATCAATAGTACTCGTGATTCTGAGTCAGAATACACAAAATCACCGAGATCCGAAAAAAAAAGTAGGGGGTGTACTTTAAAGTGAAAATGCCCACATAACAAACTTTGACCACACCAAGCGAATGCCGCGACTACGTGACCGTCCGGTAGCAACGCGCGGCCGCCACTGAATGGTACCACCTACGGATGTACCTGCAGCGGCGCGGCGAACTGACGGAGTGAGACCCCCCTAAGGCTGGTTTTCCACTAGAGCTATGCTGCGAGTATGCGCTACGAGCTATGCGACCGTTTCCACTAAAGCTACGCTATGTAGCTGTGCGAGGTGGATGCGCTATGAAGATGCGAAGCCGCGAGGTATCTGAGCGAGGAAGGGCTTATCCAGAAATCACGCGAGGTTCCAAAGGGGGGGGGGAGGGGGTTACGAAAACCTCACTACTGAGCACGCTGGGTGAGGGGGAGGGGGGGGTACAAGGAACCTCACGTGTATTTTTTTACTGCACCTACAATACCGAGAAATGATATCTACTCATGTAGCATTTTCTTAAAAAAATAGAAGAAATTACACAATCACATTTTCATAACGCACATACCTACAAAAATTCATAGGTGGTGATAAATTCAAAAAATACGCGTGAGGTTTCGTGGGGGGTGGGGGGGGGGGGGGGTCGTCCAATACCTCACCAAAGATCACCAAGGGGGGAGGGGCGGTCTAAAAGTGGCCCAAAAAACCTCGCGTGATTTCTGGATAAGCCCGAAGCTGCGCAGCTCGAGCTATGCGATGTATCGACAGCGGGCGCGGGGAGCGGCAGCGCGGTGAGGGGGGAAGCGCTCACTCATACGTAGCGCGCATCCGTAGCACGCATCCGCAGCTCGCATCTTTCCATATAAAAAACATAGCTTAGCTGAACCCTTTTCCACTAGAGCCATGCTATGTGAATAAAGAAATGTGATTGGTGGATTTCAAACGCAACCATAGCAATGTAGCATAGCATAGCTCTAGTGGAAAACCAGCCTAACTCTGTGGTATTCTTGGCCCTTTGGCAGTGTCACTTTTCTTCACGATCTTATTGGTATTTTTATTTATTTATTTTGCAGTCGTCACTTTTTCGGGCGACCTGATAGACAAGGGCCACGATAGAGCGAAAGGTATTTGTGCAGCCATGCATGCGTGTGATCGCATTAACAATTCAGAACGATCGACTAATTAGCATTGCGTTTTGGGACTTATGCGCGGGGAATAAGATTTGAAATCGTATGTAATTTAGCAGCATGGCATCATTCATATGAACGCGTTTTTACTGTCAAAACTGTCATATTATACACGGCTGTAAAATAAGTCTAGTATCATACCCCAGATTGGTATTTATTATATTTATGTCACACCTGGCCATAAAGCGGCAATTACACTTCCTGGCCAGGGGGGTGACATAAAATTTGGTACTAAACACGGACGGTAATAAAGAAAGCCTCAGATCGCATATTTATCGCCCTTGCCTTCGGCTCGGGCGTCAAATACCTGCGATCTGAGACTTTCTTTGTTTTACCGCCCTTGTTAAGTAATGTACTATATTGCATTCGTTTTAAAGGACAGTTTAAGTTGTCAATGTCGCTCATATATGACGAAAAAAAATCGATCGTTAAAAAAATGTTTTGAAATCATTGTGATCAGGTTACATTGTGAACAAAACAATCTTGATCCATCTATTTGATGTATTAGCTTAAAGTTCTGGCTTAGTGCTACTTGATTTAACGCTTACCGCGAACAACACTAAACAAATGTAAATAAAAAAATAAATTAATAGTTTCAAAACACTAGAAAAACACGCTTTGCGTGTTAATTGAAAACTGATCGTGTTCAAAGTCCATTACGTGACCTTTCTCACAAGTGCAAACACGACTATGTTACGATATTCCATCATGGAATGCCAGTGCCTATCTTCCGGCTTCATCATCAGACCTTGAAACCTAATCGTGGTCAAAGTTCATTACAAGACTTTTCTAACAAATCCAAACACAGCTATGATACGATGTTCCATCATGAAGTTCCAGTTCATATCTTCCGGCTCCATCATCAGATCAGTTCGACAGTACCATATTATTGTATTGTCATCAGAACTACATACAGCTGCCAATTTTCATAACGCTACGATCCTTGGAAGATGGTTAAATTAGTTACCTTAGATTCCATTACATAGTTAGTTACATACAGGTCGACCTATCAGACCTTGAAACCTAATCGTGGTCAAAGTTCATTGCAAGACTTTTCTAACAAATCCAAACACAGCTATGATATGATGTTCCATCATGAAGTTCCAGTTCATATATTCCGGCTCCATTATCAGATCAGTTCGACATTACCATATTATTGTAGTCATCAGAACCACATACAGCTGCCAATTTTCATAACGCTACGATGCTTGGAAGATGGTTAAATTAGTTATCTTAGATTCCATTACATAGTTACATACAGGTCGACCTAATAAAAGTGTGTTAAAAACTGTATTTGTTAGCCTCGAAACAATGCCTAGTCGTTATCAATAAATATGTACACGAAAAAATTAAAAAGCTTTGTATTGAAAATAGTGTTATCCCCTCTAGACGCCTGAATTATTTCAAAATTATTACATAATACTATTATTTATTGATGTGTGGTGACAAATATCGCAGCATTTATGAAAATTACTATATTTATACTTGAAATTATTTAAACTGACCGAGTTTTATCAAATTAGTCCATTCAAAAAGCGACTTTACCGTAAAAGCAAGAAGGTTCACAATCTAATGGCAGTTTTCTAAAAAAGTCGGACATCTTAAATAATTTCATCTATACACCTACAGTACAACATAGATCACAACATATGAATCGTTAAATTTAAATTCATGGTGGCCTCACTGTATGGCATATGACGCTGTATAAGTTGATGGAATGAAAATAATTTGTCTGTTTATGGTTATACAATTACAATACCAAGGCTCGGAGATCCTAGTAAGTATTAAGATACTTGTGACAGAATAGCACGCGCATTAATCTGTTAGTGTATATAAACAATCGTAATTAAGAAATTAAACTGTTGAATTGAGCAGATAGGGCCGAAAAATAAGTAACTCCCTCTCTGTCGCTCGAGTACCTACGCAAGTGCGACAGGGAGGCAGATATTTAAGTTTTCGGTTCGCGGTAAGCCCTGAGGCATTTTACAATTAGTATCTTCGTTAAAAATACGTTTTCATACAATCCTCATGAAATCGTGCGGTAGCTGGCACTTTGCCAGATGCATTACTAACACAGGCCATGTTTTCGATCAACTCAAATTGTAAACATTATACATCCATTGTGTATGGTTTCCACTTGCCGTCATATAATTGGGTAACTGAAAGGATGAAAATATGCAAACCCGTGATGACCTAAAACGAAAATAATCTGTTAAAAATATAAATAAATCACTTTATGTCACACCTGGCCGTAAACTGGCAAGTTCCACTTCCTGGCTAGGGGGTGACATAAAATATTGTATTTACCACGGACGTCGGTAATAATGAAAGCCTCAGATCGCATATTTATCGTCCTTGCCTTCGGCTCGGGCGTCGATCACCTGCGATCTGAGATATTCTTTGTTTTACCGCCTTTGGTAAATAATGTACTATTTATTTTTATTCCATTATCTCATTACTATTCTTGTTCTCAGGTGATCTGTATTCTCCCTCGCGCACCGAGTCCCGCGACGCGGGGCCGACTGACGACGAGCTTAACGACACGCATGCGTCGACCGACTCCCGCCGGCGCTCCGACAGGGACAGGGAGCGGGACAGACATAGGAGGAGGCACCGGCCGGACGCGTATTACGATGGTGAGTTATAGTGTGGAATTTTTGCAGAACGACGCGTGTGCGTCGACGGATTTTGGCAGGGACAGGGAGCAGCACAGACATAGGACGAGGCACCGGTCGGACGCGTATTACGACGGTGAGTCGTTGTGTGGAATCTTTACAGAACGACACGTGTGCGTCGACCGACTCGCGTCGTCGCTCCGACAGGGAGCGGGACAGACATAGGAGGAGACACCGGCCGGAGGCGTATTACGAGGGTAAGTCGTGTGGAATCTTTACAGAACGACACGTGTGCGTTGACCCACTCGCGTCGTCGCTCCGACAGGGACAGGGAGCGGAACAGACATAGGAGGAGGCACCGGCCGGACGAGTATGATACGGGTGAGTTCTAGTGTGGAATCTTTACAGAACGACACGTGTGCGTCGACTGCCAACCCGCGCTCGTGAGATAAAAGTACTCTTAGGTCAATCAATATCTTAGGTTATTTGTAATTCAAGAAGTATTTCTTTGTATAGCATACTGATGTTTTATCCTAATTTCTCTCACAGGGTACGGAAGCGTGTACTCGGACCCCTACGCGCTCCAAAGACAGCAGTACCAGTACTATGAGCACCTCCGCCTCACCAATCCGGCCCGCTACATGGAGATATACAAGCAGATCATGGCGGGCCAGCCGCCGCCTCCGCCCCCGCCGGAGTACCTCGCCGCGGCCAGCAAGATCACCGCGTTGCAAGGTGGGTCGAGTGATTACATGTAAGTTAGTACTGCGGGCACCTCCGCCTCACCAACCCGGCCCGCTACATGGAGATATACAAGCAGATCATGGCGGGCCAGCCGCCACCTCCGCCGCCGCCCGAGTACCTCGCCGCGGCCAGCAAGATCACCGCGTTGCAAGGTGGGTCGAGTGATTACATGTAAGTTAGTACTGCGGGCACCTCCGCCTCACTAACCCGGCCCGCTACATGGAGATTTACAAGCAGATCATGGCGGGCCAGCCGCCACCTCCGCCCCCGCCGGAGTACCTCGCCGCGGCCAGCAAGATCACCGCGTTGCAAGGTGGGTCGAGTAATTACATGTAAGTTAGTACTGCGGGCACCTCCGCCTCACCAACCCGGCCCGCTACATGGAGATATACAAGCAGATCATGGCGGGCCAGCCGCCACCTCCGCCGCCGCCGGAGTACCTCGCCGCGGCCAGCAAGATCACCGCGTTGCAAGGTGGGTCGAGTGATTACATGTAAGTTAGTACTGCGGGCACCTCCGCCTCACTAACCCGGCCCGCTACATGGAGATATACAAGCAGATCATGGCGGGCCAGCCGCCGCCTCCGCCGCCGCCGGAGTACCTCGCCGCGGCCAGCAAGATCACCGCGTTGCAAGGTGGGTCGAGTGATTACATGTAAGCACCTCCGCCACACTAACCCGGCCCTCTAAATCGCAGCGGCCAACCGACACTAGACGCAAAGGATTATGGACCCTAATACTAGTTGAGGTTCATATTTGAATGAACCAACGGAACCGAATGTAAATACTGTATAACGTTTCAATATATATTATGAAGATATTATTTATAATTTATAATAATAGAGTAATTGGCAATGCGGTGGGTCAGTTGTAAGTGGGGCAAGGGTAGCAAGGATTCCCTGTTTTGCTGTCGACACGAATGGCTGACAAAAAGTATAATGACTGTAACATTCCATGTGGACATTTACCGTCATTTTATTGTCTCTTGAAATAACTAAAACAAAAAATATATAAAAATGACCAACCTTCAATAGATTACCGACCTCATGCAATGAAAAGATCTGATCATGTGGTGAATACCTAATTACAGTTCTAGTGAAAATAACAGAGGTTTAACTTATGCCGTGACATTTATTTCTAGGCTACGGACCGTTGGGCTATGATAATAGGGGCGAAGACCGCGGCAGCGTTCACTCCGGCCGCTCCAGCGCCAACGGCCTTAAAGGGACTGACACGTAAGCGAATACACTTAAAGCTCACACTGGCTTGACACATCAACGGCTTCAGAGACACTATTGAACGCTGCACACAAACGCTTATTGGCATTGATGAAGATAAGATATCAATTCGAATGCTTTGTCTATATATTGCGATAAATACGACCATCATTCCCACTGACGTTGATTTGAATTAGCCCGCAGGTTAGATAGTAACAAATTATGGAACATTCTCAAGGTCAATATTTTTTGTTCCATTGAATAGCACAAATGGGAACTGTCCTTATTCATTGATATAATAATCGGCAGTAAACAAATGTATTGCATTAAATTACAACATTCTCTAAATTGAGAGATTTGCCATTTTAGAAAGCACAGAATAAGGTCTATTTTCATTTAGCTTGTTTCGTATCTAAGAACCAAAGTGATGTCGACATGAATATTACTTACTTTTGCAACAAGATCAAATTGTATAAGTACACTTTGGTTCACAGGTACAACATTATGGGTTTTGAAAGTGTGTTATAAATATCATATAGCAATACGAGGGTTGGCTATCGCAAACTTCTATTGGAATCTAAACTTTATATTCAACTGTATATTAAGGTTGCATTTGTAATAGCATAGCATCAAGAGTTAGAACTTTGCCATAATTATACCCGACATCGTACGATATTGACATATCCCGCCGTGCCATTGCTCACTCGATAAGGTTTATAGTTGCTTGCACATATACTATACATGATACATATTGTAATGAACACGCATTTTGTGAATACCACGGTACCATAATGGCATCCACATCATTTCCACATGAGAACACACGAATTATTCATCCGATTTTGCTGCTGAATCGTTTATATAGAAATAAAGACCAAGTGAGCGCTACAATCGATTTTCGATCGTATTGTACCTAAATAAAGTCCAATTTAGGCGGCGGTTCTCAATGAACTGCGTAATAGGTCCTTAAGTGCTGCAACCGATTCTCGACCGTATTACAAGGGAGTAGAGTGCGGCGGGACTTTAGAGAGATGTTCTTAGGTACTACGGGTACCGGCACGACGCGTCGCTTCGGGACGCGCCCTCTCTACGCACCGATCTCTCTGACAGGTAAGAGTATAGAAGATAAAAAATTCAATGAAACATGAATCGTTTTGAATAGAGAACAGAGTTCAATTTTAGTTGATATTCAGTGGTTGCTTCCAAAATACCAGGTCCACTTCCAGGATACTTAGCTTAAGCTTTTTGTTCCATATAATGTGACGTTCGTAACTCTTCTTGTGTCGTGTGCTCCTAGTACTACCACTGAGCGAGAATAAGCGACTGTTCCACTTTCACTTCGCCTTGATTTTGAGATCCTATTTACTCTTATTTCCTACATCAGCTTCACGCCGATTCGTGACAAATGCATACCTCTTTTACTGTATATGTCCCTGGTACAGAAATAATTATAAAAATGTTCCCTTGTGAAAAAAATTTGACATTGGTTTGTAGAAAATTTTATCAAAATTGAGGACTATAATATTATTTTACTTCATAGTGACAGTCTAATTTTAGAGCGTCACATATGTGACATTGAGGAACTACTAGTGATGTTCATGACATTATACGCATTCTACAATATATTTCCCACCTTCACTCGCTCCATTCTACACCGCTTCTCATGCTTAAGGCTTTCTTATTGCAGCGAAACTACAAACGCGACACAAAAACTCCGCTAGGCGGCGCAACATTATCGTAATTCTCCCCAGTAACAAACACAATTACATTTTACACACACTATCTCACTTTACTGTGATAGGTCACTGACCTCGTTTTTTTTAATGATTGCTGTAACTTAGAATTTTAATATGTGACAGACCTTCTTTGTCAAATTAACCAGAATAAGCCAGAGTGGCGCACGTGATAATTAGGTTGTCAACCATTTAAATTTAGAACAGATTGTTATGACATTCACGCAAAAGAGTGTAGACTTGTCATTGCATATCTCTGTCTCTGTTGCGCAGTTTTGACAGATTTTACTTAACTAAATAAGGGCTAAATTTTATCACGACTCGACACAAAAAGTCAAAGTTGCAAGCCACAAATAAGTAGCTTAATTTCAACCACTAAGCCAAGTACATTGTGGTGTAATTAGTAATCGCTTGCTCTCTAAAGCACAGGTCACAGGTTCGAATCTCAGGCAAGAGCAAGTGTTATTTTTTTGTGTTTTATTTAAACAACTGTAATTTTTAGAGCATAAATAATTATTGAGCGTTATTTTGGTAAATAAATATTTTGTACTTTTTTTATTTATTTAGAAAAAGATTCAACATAAATATTTTGCCCTGCTAATAAAAGCTTACAACTTTATTTATTAGTTCTTTATTATTCTTTATTTATCGTATGGCCTTCATTTCGAACCGTGCGATCTTCGAGAAGACAGTACCGTTCATAAATCCATCTTAAATAAAATTCAAGATTTATTATATAATTTATTATAAACATAAAACATAAGACTGAGGGATTATAATGCGTGCAACCACAGTGCGTCTATAACAGTTTGTAGCCTGTCTCTCAATAAGCTGAGAAGACGTTGATAATTATGTCAGTTCCCCGCATTTCCTCCCATATTTCATTGCAGTATCTATTGCTTGAATTGCTTCTTTGGTTCTTTCATGGCGATGATCCCACTGTTGAACCATTAAACCCCAAAGATTCTCAATCGGGTTCAAATTTCAGGCGATGGCATTACATCATTACATTTATGCCTGGATGTAGCTGTAGAGTAAACCATTCCCAAGTGACCCGTGCTGTATGGGGCAATTATCTTGAATAAAGTCAGGAAAGTCAGTAGAACAATTTGCAGCATCACTTCGTCCAGTAAATTCACGTAAACATTTGCGCATGATGTGGCTATGAAGTGAAGTTCACCGAAGCCGCTGATCATAGATCTGAGACCGCGACGCCGTCACCAGATATCCTCCCCCACTTACTAGCCGTAAGCGGCCAGAATTCCTCAGAGCTTTGGGTCCTTTCTATTTCAGATATTATCCGAGGCATCTTTTCATTTAAATTTGTATTATTCTTTTTTTATCGTTTACGTTGATATATTGGAATAATTACACAATACAATAATATCACTTTCATCGTAATACTGATGTCATTCTGCTTTACATTGAACTGCAGAGCAAATTGAAGTCGAATAGCGTCAAAACTTTGGCAGGATTACGGTCCGTTTGGGCATATTTATTTTGTTACAATACGAAGCTCAATATATTTAATAATTTAAAATATTGTATTTGAAATACCAAGCTTGAATTTAATTTGCTAATGTCAGATGTCAAACTATGTGTCAGGCGCTATGAATATACTCACACATAGACATAAAATATACAATATGCTATATGAAGGAGTGTGACCCGTACAATGGAAAAAAAATCCACATTCTAAAAATACTCAATGAAACCTTTTGTAATAAGAGAGGGTTTAAAAAGGAAAAAAATGATATAATGATAAGCTTTATTAGCCACATTTTATGTTTTCCACTATCTCGAATTGTAAAAGTACCAGTAAAACTATTTTAAATGTTTATTCGTCGATATGACTCACCAGTAATTTACCCTGAAAATGTTAATATCATCTAGTTACTGGTATTAAATATGCGATTTTTATAAATGTCAAACTGCAAAAAGTGCGACAGACGTCCGTCCAGCTCGAGGCCCAACGGCCATCTGTCTACTAAAATGAAGCGCGCAGTTTGCTTTTCTGATATTTTTGAGTTTTGTTAAATATAAAAACATTTTAAAAAAAATTAGCCGTAAAATACACTTCTTCACATCGTTTCCTATCTATTGATATATTTTACTCGAGTCTGAGTTGGATATATTTTATATACGACTCACAATAAGATCAAAATTTACCTGTTTTTGCGATGTGAGATCATCGAGCGAAGTTTCAAATATCGTGTTTTCAGCCTTAAAATACACTAGACCGACTCTTAAACTATAACATATCTAAATATCCCATCAATAAAGTGAGTATTTAATGGTTTAAAATTGAATGAAAAATACTATGATTTGGAATAACGTGGTCTTAAATCACAGCCACAATTGATTTGCACTCATTCACTTTGTTTGACCATTCACCATGGATTTTTGTACTATTGAGGCTTTTAATTTTACTGTGTTTATTAGTAGATAGCAGCAGCTCAGTAGCCCTGGTTTAGACTCCTTTTTAGGGTTCCGTACCCGATGGGTCAAAACGGAACCCTATTGGTGACGCCCAGACGTCCGTCCGTCGTCTGTCACACAGGTTTTACAGCCAAACGGTTGGAGCTACAGGCTTCAAATTTACACAGTATTAAGCATCTTGTTGGCCCGAAGCCATACAAATAGTCAAAACTTATTTTTAAATGTTTTTAAGGGGGGCTCCCATACAACTAAAGGGGGCGCGAAAAAAAGTATTTTATCCTACCCTATCGAGAAGTATCGTTGTTTAGAGCTCATTTAGTAGATACTTACTATATTTTTAATTTAAAAAAAATGGAAAACAAAGGAATGAGGAGCCACCAAAGTCAGCTTTCATAACGAAATTTTGTTCCGAAGAATTTTTTAACTTTTCAAATTCCTATAAACTTTAAATTTGGTAATAATGTTTGTTATTACGTATATTATACCAAAAAATACTAATATATTGATAAATTTTATTTTTTCTTTGAAATTTCCTTATTTTTCCTATAAAAACCAACTAAACTTTGCGGTCGGTTCGGAATCCTAAATGTGCGAAGTCCGACTCGCACTTGGCCGGTTTTTAATTGTTTGGTTGATTAATAGATTAATTAAATAATACATTTCATAAGGAAACCCAATCTTGTAATTTCCATAAAATGTTACATTTGTAAAAGAAAGAAAAGAAAAGAGACATTTATTCGTGACAAACAAAACACTTACAAACAGGACATTACGAAACCGAATTTTGCCACGAAATGGTCACAACTAAGCGTTATGCTGGCAGAGCCAGCGCTGGTCTTCCGTGCATTTGAGATGCATCCACTTCGTGATGATTTATAAAACATGTTACTACTATAGGATATCTAGCCGAACACGTTTTCCTCACTACATTGCGAGTGATCCCAACAAACCGCAGTGAGTTGCGCGCCTCGTCCGCGCAATTGACAATATTTCATAATTTCAAAAAGTCTTAATTCGAAAACCATTTCGGTAAAAACGTGTGAAGTACACAAAAAACATTTTTTTAGATTATTTTTCTACGTTAATTTTGGAAAAAATCTCAAATTACTGTAAACCGAAAGTTGACGTCATCTTCCTCGCTGTATTCAGGGAGACCTTAGTACAGAGTACAGACAATCGCTGCTCTGGAGTGGCTCTGGATTCTTGTTGGGAAGATGACGTCATATTTTACTTACGCCCTTTTGGAATGACCTACTTTTCAACGTGTTTTTTTTGTATGAAATAATGAGTTCAATTGAAAAAGAAAAAATACGGGTGGCTTAAATTTTTACCTATTTTCTAACTAGTCCATAAAATAAAGTAGTTAAAAATATGAAATGTTGTCAATTAACAGATAAAACGCTTGTCGCGCCGCAATGTAGCGCGCCCATTAAGCGGGTTCCTGTCACTGAAAACATTAATGAATACAACCGAGTAAGAAACAAAATGTCTCTTAGTGAATATGTGGGTTCAGTGGAATTGTGTTTATAGGGAGCTGAATACGGACGCGTCTCTAAACCTACACCTGGAGGAGTCCACGGTCCGCTCCGAGAGAATGACTCCGTTCAAGTTCTCTACAGCTCATATAAAGGTATGCCTGAAATAATTTCAGTTGGCCGAGTTGCATCAAAGCAATTCGTTCAAAGAGCTATTTTGGCATGCAAGCGACAAGGTTCAAAAACCAATAACATTTTTTGTTAAATCAGGCCAATAATTACTTTCTTTAACCTGACTGTGGCTTTGTAGGCCGGGCCCAGTAAAGCGATGAGAGTGCGCGGTTAAAGAGTGGCCTGGGGGAAATCCAGAGGAAACCTCCGACACGACCACGTGGGTGGCTTAAACACTGGAATACTCTAAGAGTTTGGTTGCTCCAATGAGGTTGGTTGAGCGGTTTCAACCGAATCTGTAGGCCTAGCACGTGTTGCGCTCGAGAGTATGTCGGCGTATCTCGAGCTATCCGTCACTTTCTAACAGCGCCAATCAGAAAAAAGACGCGTAGCTCGAGATAAGTCGAGATACTCTCGAGCGCAACATGTGCTATGGGCTCTGAGGTGTCAGTGGAATCGAGCTACTGGGAGATTTTTTTGCTGGTTCACTAAGCCTAGCCTAGCTGAGAAGAGTCCAGCAGGAAACTCGGCTAGGCCCGTCCTGGGTCAAAAAATTAATTCTTACTTATCACTTTACCCAGGGCAACATCTCGTCCCGCCACGTAGTAGTCGTCCGTCCGTCCTACCCTGTGGACGGCTTGCCGGCGACGGTGCAGATCGTGTCGCTGTCCGCTGCGCTCGCCAACGATCCCGCAGTGCGGGGCCTCGTCGCGTACCCCGGTCCACTCGTTAAAGGTGAGTCTGTGTGTTCAGTGTACAGGTTCACGTGGTCACCCGTCTAGGCCTGTGGACGTGCAGGTGGCGACGCATATCGTGTTGCTGTCCGTCGCGCTCGCCAACGATCCCGCAGTGCGGGGCCTCGTCGCTTACCCCGGCCCGCTCGTTAAAGGTGAGTCAGTCTGTAGAGTGTACAGGGTCACGTGGTCGTCCGTCGTAGCCTGTGGACATGTAGGTGGCGACGCATATCATGTTGCTGTCCGTCGCGCTCGCCAACGATCCCGCAGTGTGGGGTCTCGTCGCTTACCCTGGTCCACTCGTTAAAGGTGAGTCTGTGTGTTCAGTGTACTGGGTCACGTGGTCGCCCGTCGTAGCCTGTGGACCTGCAGGTGGCGATGCATATCGTGTCGCTGTCCGTCGCGCTCGCCAACGATCCCGCAGTGCGGGGCCTCGTCGCGTACCCCGGTCTTATTTCCGCAGGACTAGTTGGTCTAAACGCGGTACTCGTCTAAAAAAGCATACATTACATAACGATTGCGTAAAGGAGCGCTCGTGGCCCAGCGGCGCCTGCGTACCGCTTGCGGTATCTAAGGTTAAGCAACGTGCGCAGCGGTCAGGACTTGGATGGGTGACCGCTTTGATTGGTCACTAACTGAGCGCTCCCGTGCTTTGGAAGGCACGCTAAGCCGTTGATCCCGGTTGCTGTCTATGGCAGCAGTCGTTAAGCCAAGTTGGAGGCCTTCGGGCGGTTTGAGAACTTCTAACAGTCAAGTTGCCCACTCACTTGACAAAGCCTAATCCCAATAAGGTCTAGTTTCCCCTCGGAGTTGGAAGGTCAGATGGCAGTCGCTTCCGTAAAAACTAGTGCCTACGCCAAATCTTGGGATTAGGTAGCGGACCCCAGGCACCCTTTAGGATGCAACTGTACTGGGATAACGCTAGGAGGATGATGATGACATAACGATTGCGTAAATTAAACTACATACTATTAATAAATAATAAATATTTGTGGACAATCTTACACAAATCAACCTAGTCCCAAACTAAGCAAAGCTTGTACTATGGGTACTAAGCGACGATATACATACTTATATAGATAAATAAATACTTAAATACATAGAAAACATCCTAGACCCAAGGACAAATATTCGTGCTCATCACACGAACAAATGCCCCGGCCGGGATTCGAACCTGGGACCTCCAGCTTCGTAGGCAGGGTCACTACCAACTAAGCTAAAGCGGTCGTCAATTAAACTACATATCTGGGCGACCGAGCTTTGCTCGGCGTTTTCCCGGGCATGAGACCTATCTAGATCGATTGCTCGCACCCGAAAACCCCCACATACCAAATTTCATCAAAATCGTTAGAGCCGTTTTCGAGATCCCCGAAATAAATAAATAAATATACAAGAATTGCTCGTTTAAAGATATAAGATACTATTGTGTATGATTTCACCTCACTAACCCTTTATTGCATTGCGCAGGCGTTACCCACAAGAAGAGCGTGATCGAATACTGCGCTAGTCGCGTGCGCGAGGCGAGCGGCCGCAATGACGTCATCGGTTACGTGCTTCTGTGGGAGCTGTTGGCGCTGCTGCTTAGGCAAAATGGGGTGAGTTCATTCAATTGTTGTTTCAACTGTTTACAATAGAATACAAATTGACTTTATCTACACCCATATAGTAAATCCTCTTTTCTCAAAAATGGCCCGCAAATCGGACCTTACTCACTACATATTGGAAGGTAAAGTGTATAGTAACTACTTTAATACTAGTGTCTTCTCTTGGAGATTGACGAGAGACATCACCCTGTTATGGATTAGTTTTTGTTGACATTGACTCTGAGAGAGACCTCTATATTAAATTGTTTTTTTTTGAATTTAAACTTTCGTGAGACATGTTATAACTTTATTTAAGAGCTTCTTTATTTTTTTTGTTTTTTTTTTTGTTTCCTTTTATATTTAAAACTTATTATTTTTATTTTGACGCTTTGAGACCATGTACATCTCAAAGCACGTTTGAAAGTCATTATTAAGAATATTTTGACGCTCAGAGACCATTTACATCTTTGAGATATTATATTAAATTTTTCTCGAAAATGGCCCCGCAAACTGGACTTCTGTCGCTACATATTAGAAGGTAAAGTGTACAGTTTAAGGTCAGATCCAAATTAAAAAGTAAAAAACATTGCAGGCCACATATGTGGCCTGCAATGTCACATATAAATTCCTTTATTTGTCGAGTTATAAACTTTTTAAAATGTAGAAACTGTCATATAAAAGGAGGCACAGGTCGTATTCAGCCAATTCAGCTCGTATTTTTCTGTTGAAAACGCGACGTTTTTTTATGTGTCTCGAATAATTTGCGTTTTTCGGTGGAAAAATACACTTGCGATTCTGTTAAAAAAAATAAACGGCGGGAAAACATGATGTTTTTGACGTTTTAAGGTTATGTTTATCAAATCTTATTTAAATTTTTGTCGTATTTTCCCCATTTTTGAGAAAAGCACTATATTAGCCTCGGCCGGAATGGCAATTGCAGGCTTCGTATTATAATTAAACGGACTCGCAAGCTCGTCCGTTTAAACAAATACTCAGCCTGCAATTGCTCCCTTCCCGGCCACGGCAATAATGTACTATTGTTATTCAGACTGAGACCTTATACATCTCTCAATTTTACTATTATTGTAATGTTTGTAATAGATAATTAATATTTTGACATGAAAAATGTATTAAATTCTTATTGATATATTTCTAAAATTGTAAATTAATATTTTCTCATGAAAAACCTATTATATGCTTATATTGTAAGACTTTTTTTAAATTGTACATTAACATTATGACACGTGAAAGTGCCCTTGTGGCCTATTTGCAGAATAAATGTTTGAATTCTGAATTTTGAATTCTATGTGTCTTAGATTTCTTGATCTTAAGTAGGTTAAGTATTATCATTGTAATAAGCATATTTTTGTGAGAAAATGGCTGACTGTCGAGTTTCTTTCGGCGTTTCTTCTCGGCAGTGGCCTCTGTGAAACGCTAGTAGGGTTTGACTTGTAAAAGTGCCATTGCGGCCTACTTACAGAATAAAGTTCATTTATTCATTTATAGTTTAAGGTCAGATCAAAATTAAAAAATAAAGAACATTGCAGGCCGCCTGCAATATAAATTCCTTTATTTATCGAGTTATAAACTTTTTAAAAAGTAGAAACTGTCATATAAAAGGAGGCACAGGTCGTATTCTGCCAATTCAGCTCGTATTTTTCTGTTGGAAACGCGACACATTTTTTTTATGTGTCTCGAATAATTTGCGTTTTTCGGTGGAAAAATACACTGGCGATTCTGTTAAAAATAAATAAACGGCGGGAAAGCATGATGGATTTGACTTTTTAAGGTTATGTTTATCAAATCTTAATTCAAATTTTGTCGTATTTCCCCCATTTTTGAGAAAAGCACTATATTAGCCTCGCTCGGAATGGCAATAATGTACTATTAACATGTTCAAATACCGTAGGCAAGGACCAGCTTTTCAATACAGCGTGCCCGCTGCTGCCGTGGCGGCGAGCGGCGGGCGTAAGTGGCCATAACCTCTCGTAATTGAACGGTCGTGATATTTAACTGCACAGCCCGTGAACTTAACAGCACAGCTGGCCGGGCTGTCTCGTCAAACATGGCGCACGCCGGCTCAACCAAACCACTTGAAAGAGGGTTTGATATATGGATGTAGATAAAGTACATAATTACATGTACATAATTAGGCATTATAACACTCGTGTGATCTTATTATACCACACTCGTGTTTTAATGCCTCTCATTGCAGCAGTTGCATAAACTACTATTATTGCAAACCTCAATAAATAAAACTAACACAGAGTATACAGACTTACAACTAGAGGTAAACAACAGGCGGTCTTATCCCTAAAAAGCGATATCTTCCAGACAACCTTTACCTTAACAATAACTCGTACTGTTTTGTCTTGTCACGAATAAATTATATGAAGTTAAAACGACTTAAGGGTACATTTGTTCAGGTGGTGGTTGGCACTGATATCGCCGAGTTGCTGATGAAGAACAAGAGAGACTTCGAGTACAATAACAACGCGAAGACAGCCACGCAGCACGGTGAGTGATATCCTCACGAATCCCAGGATCCTATCATCATCATATCAGCCGAAAGACGTCCACTGCTGGAGCATAGGCCTCCCCCAAAGAGTGCCACAATGACCCGTCCCGCGCCACCCGCATCCAGCGGACTCCCGCGACCTTTACCAGGTCATCGGTCCATCTTGTGAAGGATTACCCACACGCTGCGCCTTCCGGTCCGTGGTCACCACTCTTGAACCTTTCGGTCCCAACAGCCAGGATCCTATACAAAGAACCAAGTAGTTCCATCGAATGTAAGTAGAATTACAAAGAATGTAAGTATAGAATTACAAAGATGTTTTCACATCACCTATTCGGATAAGGGCTTTTTCTTCCCTGCTAGGAGGGATCAAAATGGCACTTTTCTTCCCTGCTAGGAGGGATCAAAGTGGCACTTATCTGTAACGAGTAATAAGTTATTAGTATCGATTTTGATAAAATAAATGCACTACAATTGTTATTTTAGATCTTTCATTATCCTCAATAGGTGATGTGAAAAGCAGAATGTGTCACATGGAAGCAAAATTATTTCCACCTTGGGCGTTAATTCTTGAATCCCTCACTACGCTCAGGATTCAAGTTACGCCCACGCCGTAAATATGTCATTTTGCTCCCTTGTGACACAATCTACTATTGTTTTAGAAAAAGAAATCAAATACACTGGCGGTCAAAAATTTCGGGTCACCCTAGTTTAAATAGCCTCAATAGGTTTTGTGACCTATTCTACACTCGTTTTATTTACATAATATACTATTCTTCGTATTGCCCAACTGTATTAGGAATATCCGGGATCCTATCATAAAAATATCAATGTCCAAAAATTACGATTTTCGCGATATCTCGCTCCGTTAACGTTGTTTTTTTTCATGGATTTTCACGAGTCCGATTTAAACCTGGAAACGTAACTTTTTTGGCTGTTACTTTTACAGTATAGATGTAAAATTAAATAAATATAACCACATGATTAAAAAAACTTACAACCTCGCAGTGTTTTAGGAAATATGATGGTTTTTTACCGAACCGTATTCTTTGCCCGCGAGTGTATATTAAGTATGTCCGGACCAATGGTTAAATTTCTATTGTATTTTTTAATCGGTCTCAAGAAGCTATAGCTTCGCTGCGGCGCTATGTGTTTCCATACATTTTTCACTTAGCTATCAAGCACACGAGATCTCAAACATACGACTAACTTGTAACAGTGAGCTCGGCAGGAACTGAGATTGCCTGCCTCGTATTACTCGACGCCCTCGCCTACACTCGGCCGTCTATAACACACTCGGCAGGTAATCCCTTTCTTCCCGGCCTTTGCAGTAATGTACTGTTATGAAAACACATTCACACATCTCTGTTGGATATCCACCCTTACGCTTTGGTGTTTGAAACTAGATTGGTTTGCGCAAGATTGTTTTTCGATATTTATATATGCAATGTTTGACAGCTGATGGGCGAGGATCGAGTGTATCTGAGGAGGACCCTAGCGCTTCTCCCGCGTCGGACCAAACACGTAAGTATATATATATACTAGTTTTTGCCCGCGACTTCGTCCGAGTGGAATTCGTTCTTCGCGATAGAATTTAATTGCTATTTTTTATTTTTGGATCAGGCGCTTACCTAGTCATTGCTCTTCCATACAACCTTCCACCCCCTTAAGGGACGATTTCCGGAATAAAAAGTATCCTATGTCCTTCCCTGGGACTCAAACTATCTCCATACCAAATTACATGGACATACACGTTTGCATGTGTTACGGTATCTAAAAGGAAAATGATAATTTCAAACAACGAGTTACGAAACAAATATGTTTATTGAACAAAATGATCACATATTCCATTAATAATTAAAGTGTCGCCAATCTTATTCGAAGACGCCTTATTCCGAAGTGACAACTGCCAACGGTGAACGACTGAAAGTAACAGCCATTCATTCATTAAACTGTCAACAGACAGTGTTGCCAATGCAATATTGATAGTCACGTTACACGTGGAACTCGTACTTCCATACAAATTTCCACACCCTATTTCATAAAAAATATCCTGTGAGAGGCATAAACAATGTGAACTCATAGCTCCTACGCTGACGCACACATAGACAATGTGCATGTATATCTCAACACACATTGCTCACCCGCGTTCTTGAGGTAAAAGTTCTTTATGGATAATTAATTACATAAACATTTTTACTTCTTATAAAAGTATAGGAGAGGAGCGATTAGTTTCAATTAAAATTCAAAGTCTTCCTCCATACTCCATCCTCCTCCAATCGTTTTTCGGGTTCCGGAAGCCAAGGGTCCGCTTCGGCACTTAAGAGGGATGTTCAAACCATTTGGTTCAATGAGAAAATCAATGACTTAAACTTTTCTAGAAAAAGGTCAAATTCTCAAACAAATTGCGAAAAAATTTAACTGAAAAGATTCAATAATTACATAGTTATAAGTCTTCAAAGTTTTAAGAGGGAGAAGATATTCTATCCGTTTTTCGCAAAACGCACCTTTATATTGGAACGATCGTCATTTACTATGGGCTCGAGGTCCGTGACGTCACTGATCTGTAGGTAGTGCATTCTCTCTCCCTTACCAACTACATTAAAAAGGTTGTAGCTTCCTTATTTTCTGAGATATTTTAATAGGATTTTCACTATCTGGCATATTTTTTTGCCTTGTTTCTTTTAGAGTAGTCTTTTGGAGGATAGATTTCACAGGAGACATATCACCGACCGAGCATTTTTTCATGGTCGGGTTATAGGCACAGGCACACTTCCATAAGCAAGACATTGGACATGCAAACCGGTCAAATTGCGTAGTACAAATTTTATATGAATATTCTTTCGCGTCTATAACTACTTGTATATCCTATATCTATGACTATACAAGGTGTTCCAAAACTATGGGACGTCAAGGGAAAGTACCTTAAATATCGTAGATAGGATATTTTGCTGAAAGAAGACTTAATGTTATTTTTAAAAGTTAGCAATTCTGAATTTAAAGATTTAATAAATAATTTTCTTGAAATTTGACTCAAATATTTTACGTTTTTCCTTTGTTTTATAATACTATGTTACTGAAGAAGAATTATTATATTTTTTCCATTCTCTTGAATGGCATCATAAAAATAGGGATGTTGTTTTTTTTTTTTCAATTTTATGTCGGTCCGATTCCCAGACGAAGCAAGTAATTCATAGAAAATCTTTAAATGCAGAATTACTAACTTTTAAAAATAATATAAAGTCTTCTTTCAGCAAAATATCTTATCTACGATATTTAAGGCACTTTCCCTTGATGTCCCATAGTCTTGGGACGCCCTGTATATTATCCAATTACAGTAACTAGTGTGGACGGGTTTACGGAACCACAAACTACCTCATTGTAAAGTTTCCACATTAAACTCATCGGTCGATTGCATTATTGCTTCCAATTAACTTGAATAAGTCATAGTCTTGAGAAAGGGGACAGTTGGAAAATCTATTCACAACTTAAATCTCAAATATAGCACTTAATTCACTGCAATAAGTATTCAAATTGGTTGACCGACTGTTTCTTTCATGTGTATTCTTGACAAGATGTCGTTTTTTAGTAAACGTAATAAGCTTTGTAGCCTTAATATTTCGTAAAGTTACTATGCTATTCGTAAGTGGTTTCCACACGCCGCAAGACTCTTCCGCGGTGTATCTTGACCCGTTAAAAGTACGTGTAATCGGACCAGACACTAGTTCCGTTCAAATTTGTGATAAACTTTGTGAATAGCACCCCTGTATATGGTTGTTTGTTGAAATCTTGTCCTTATCTCACATTATATAAATGTCAAAGTGATCGATAATAGTACATTACTTACCTAGGGTGGTAAAGCAAAGAGTGTCTCAGATTGCAGGTATTTGAATATGCGATCTAAGGCTTTCTTTATTACCGCCCGTAAGTACAAAATTGTATGTCACCTCCTGGCCAGGAAGTGGGATTTTCCGCGCGTGGAGCGTGCGGTAATTGCCACTTTATGGCCAGGTGTGACATAAAGGCTGTAATAGATTTGATAGACGTTAAGAATAACAAATTGTATTGCTGAATATGGCATAGTGTCGCTAGAAAAAGACGACAGATATAAAAGGTGTCTTCTATTCCGGATTAAGGTGTCCAAACATTGGGCGTTTACCTTGTTAATGGAGAATGTCAATAGGTCTGCAAAATCACTTGAAAGTTTGTTACGGTAAAGCTTTGGTTCATACAAATACATTAGTTTTTGTTTCATTCAAAAATACCAAGTAGTTTTGGTTTTACAGGCATTTAAAGTGAGTCCCGCTAACCGCGTGTGACGTCATTTTGCAACGCTAGTGTAGTACGGAAGCGCGCGAACGGAGTAAGCGCGTGTATGGCGAGTGTTGCACTATGACGTCACGAGGGCGGGTTGTCGCGCGTCACTTTAAAATTCAATATCTTGGAAACTAATGGACGTATCGAAATAATTCTTTCACATATAATTTTTATTTTCAACAGAGAATACAGAAAAATGGAATTATAAATTAGTTAACATTCTCCATTGACAGAGTGAAATGAAGGTCTCCCGCTTCAGCTCCATCAAAAATGGTTTCGTATGTCCGGCGGATTTCTGGTTGTTCCCCCCTATGGGTCGCATTTCTCAACCGATTCCCGTGAAATAGGGATGACGACACTATAAAAGAAAATCAATAAATCCAAATTTTCTACATAAAGGCTCAAATTCTCAATCAAATGGCGAAAAAAGTAATTCAAACAAGTAAATAATTACGTAATTACAAGTCTTCAAAGTTTTAAGAGTGGGTATGTTCTGTCCCTTTTCCGCAAAACGCACCTTTGTATTGAACGATCGTCATTTACTATGGCGCTACTTAAACGTGACGTCACGGTTAGGTAGCACTTTCTCTCTCTAACTACGAACATTCTAACCGTTGTAGCTTCGTTATTTTTTGAGATATTTGAATAGGATTTTCACTATTTGGCATAGTTTTATGTCTTCTTTCTATTGAAGTAATAAAAATTTTTGAGTCGACATCCCTATTTTGTGAGCAGGTTCAATGATTATACGAGACAGTCTTTAAAAATAAAAATAAATTAGTTCTGCTAGTTGTAAGTTTGTTGTAAGTTATGCATGATGGGCCACACCAACTGCGCTTGAGCGAATTATATGTTTGTATATATACCCTTCATCCAATACTTTGATCCAATTCAAAGTTCTTGTACCTTATACCTTGTATATTCTTATCTTAGTGTTGCAAATAGAGTAGAGGTCACGCATTGTTAATTATTGCTTTACTGTAAATTAATATGCTATACCTATTTAGTTTTTAAATAACTTCTTTTGCCGCATTGCGAAATAAAATTTATACAGACGTACAGAAAACCTCTTCATTTATATATTGTTTTAAACTTACACGATTTTCACACATTATTATTGGGAAACGGGACTTGATCGCGTACAATTATAACTAATTAACCTTTTTTAAGGTTTTGCCCGACGTTTCGAATGTATCACAACATCCGTGGTAGCGAGCTGATTGGCGTGAGCGGGTATCAACATCTTCTAGCCGCACGGGTTTTCCGAACTACCCGCACTTGGTCTTTATTAATTAAATTCCAAACTAGGGTTGTCACTCGTACGACACACAACACGTACGTTCCCAAAGCGACAGAATAGATGATATAAATATATGATGAATAGAAATATAAAATATATGATGAAATATATGATATATAATATATGATGAATATATATGAATATATGATGAATAGATGTACAATACCTGGCAAAAAAAATTGCACCTCGGTCTTCGGAAAGAGACTGCTAATTTCGGCTCCATAGACCACCTACATATATATATATATATATATATGTGACGTTGGTTATATGCAAAGTTAACATGTCATTGAATTGAGGTAAAATCACACCATTATGATGTAAGTATACATTATTTACCTTTGATAAAGCCTGGGTTGATTTTCACCCATATATATTGCAATGCGATGAAGTTTGCCGAGCGAATGTATCCTGTATTGGGGATGTAGTTAAAACAAAAATTTAACTCGTTTTTTTTTTAATTTAAATTTTATTCCGTTGCCCTATCTGCTTTTTTTTGCAATTGCGAGCTTAGCATGAATGTGCCGCGTTACTTTAAAAAGTTTGCACGTATTTGGTATAATACCTTTTTTGCAGAACATTTAAAATATTTTTTTCTTTGCTTGAAATTTTGTCGATTTGGTGTGATATCTTAATGAAAAATTCAAAGGTACATGTAAAATCGTGTGATTATCAAAATATTTCTCAATTCACACAGAAAATATCTTAAATATGACGCTTTAACCAGCAGCAAAAACGATATGATAACACAACAAAATCGATATAACACAACCCGTTTTTACCATCTTAAAATAAGACTGAAATATAAATTACTACCCGCAACCATTGTTGATATTATGGCTTTGAAAATATACCGCAAAAGGTAATTATAGTGTGTATTCTCTCGCATAACGCCTCGGCGGTACGGAACGGTTATTTTAGCTTCGTCAACTAAAAGATTCATGCAAAACATGGGAACTAACATCAAATGTTACGCGATATAACGCTTTTGTAATTGGCAGCAATTGAAATTGAATTATAGAAATCTTTTTTTCTATTTAAACTTTTTTTTTATTGATTGTGTGTAAGTGTAAGGCCTGAGTGACGCTCGGAGCGGAGCGTTCCGCGTTGCGGCCGAGCGTTCATAATATTTGTGCGGCAGCGACTCAGGTCACCGGTATGAGTTTCAATTGTTTGACATGCACGGCCCGCTGGACGCAACGCTCGAGCGTCCACTCAGTGTTCTACACTAAGTAGAACTATTCGTTTGATTTTAAAACTCAATACAGTATCTATGAGATGAGAGTCATGTGACTAGCCGGTACGGCAGCATGCCGTGTCTCAGGCAGTCCGTCCCAGTTCGGGCCTAGTTGAGTTTCTTGCTGGACTCTCCTCAGTTAGGCTAGGTTTAGTGAACCAGCGAAAAAACTCCTAGCAGCTCGATTCCACTGACACAGCTCAGATTCGGTTGAAACCGCTCAACCAATCTCACTGAAGCGTAATACAGTTTTTTTTTAACCTGACTGTGGCTTTGTAGGCCGGACCGATAGGAGTGCGCGGTTGGAGGGTGGCCTGGGGAAAGTCCAGGGGAAACCTTTGACACGACCACGCGGGCGGTTCAAAAACTGGAATACTCTAGAGTTTGCGTTCCAGTGAGCTTGGTTGAGCGGTGTCAACCGAACTGAAGTGTTGTTACATCTCTTTGACTAATACAGACACACAAGTACAGTCAGCCCATGCAAAATGTTGAGCATACTTAGAACCTTGTGACATCGAAATCTAAGAAATATTTAGACTGAAACGTCATAACATTTGCAACCTCTTTAATTTGACAAGTACTAAAGTGCTCAACATTTTCGTTGGCCCACTGGAGCGGGCGGTAGGCGCGCGGGCGTGAGCGGGCGGTAGCCGCGCGGGAGGCGAGCGGGCGTGAGCGGGCGGGCGTTTTCACACTGCAGCGCATTGACGCGCCCGCCCGCTCCCGCGCCGCTCACGCCCGCCCGCTCTGTGTGTGGCTTAAGCTTAACTCGTGAGAAAAAGTAGTGTTATTTATTACTAACTAGTGGCTTTGTGAGCTGTACAACTCGCAATGTTTTTTGTTTAGAGAAATTCCAAAATTGATTTAAAATAAAAAAATATCTGTATAATTATCGAACCTACTCACAAAATTTCACGAGCGTCTATTGAGAATTCCGGCCTGTAGAGGACAGCGTTTAGAAAAAGAGCGTAGCTCAGTCAATAAATTAACATATAAATTCCTTCATTTGTCGAGTTATAAACTTTTAAAAAAGTAGAAACTGTCATATAAAAGGACTGTCACAGGTCGTATTCAGCCAATTCAGCTCGTATTTTTCTGTTAGAAACGCGACGTTTTTTTATGTGTCTCGAATAATTTGCGTTTTTCGGTGGAAAAATACACTTGCGATTCTGTTAAAAAAAATAAACGGCGGGAAAGCATGATGTTTTTGACGTTTTAAGGTTATGTTTATCAAATCTTAATTAAATTTTTGTCGTATTTCCCCCATTTTTAAGAAAAGCACTATTATTAGCCTCGGCCGAAATGGCAATTGCAGGCTTCGTATTATAATTTAACAAATCCTCAGCCTGCAATTGCTCCCTTCCCGGCCATGGCAATAATGTACTATTAATTTATGGCTATTTTAAACTAGGACACTTAATCTGCCCAACCCTGTACAGAAATAACTTATTTTATGCCACACCTGGCCATAAAGTGGCAATTACCGCACGCTCCGCGCGGGGGAAATCCCACTTCCTGGCCAGGGGGTGACATAAAATTTTGTACTTAACACGGGCGGTAATAAAGAAAGCCTCAGATTGCATATTTATCGCCCTTGCCTTCGGCTCGGGCGTCAAATACCTGCGATCTGAGACATTCTTTGTTTTACCGCCCTTGTTAAGTAATGTACTATTATGTCACACCTGGCCATAAAGCGGCAATTACCGCACGCTTCGCGCGCGGGAAATCACACTTCCTGGCCAGGGGGTGACATAAAATTTTGTACTTAACACGGTCGGTAATAAAGGAAGCCTCAGATAGCATATTTATCGCCCTTCCCTTCGGCTCGGGCGTCAAATACCTGCGAGCTGCGACATTCTTTGTTTCACCGCCCTTGTAAAGTAATGTACTATTAGCACCGGTAAGAAGCGTAACAATTTGCAAAACTTAATTATTGGCTATTTGCTTTACAAAGGGCATTACTAATAAATTAATAGTTTAAAAACACTAGAAAACACGCTTTGCGTGTTAGTTGAAACCTGATCGTGTTCAAAGTCCATTACGTGACCTTTCTCACAAGTGCAAACACGACTATGATACGATATTCCATCATGGAATGCCAGTGCCTATCTTCCGGCTTCATCATCAGACCTTGAAACCTAATCGTGGTCAAAGTTCATTACAAGAATTTTCTAACAAGTCCAAGCACAGCTATGATACGATGTTCCATCATGAAGTTCCAGTTCTTATCTTCCGGCTCCATCATCAGATCAGTTCGACAGTACCATATTATTGTATTGTCATCAGAACTACATACAGCTAGCAATTTTCATGACGCTACGATTCTTGGAAGATGTTTAAATTAGTTACCTTAGATTCCATTACATAGTTACATACAGGTCGACCTAATAAAAGCGTGTTAAAAATAGTTCAGAAGACTAAATGACTAAATATTTATGACGACTATACACAATTACACAGTAAACTGCCCAGTATCGATCTACTACTTGAGTGCACCTCATTCTAACTCTGCACTGCGTTAGCAACACTCTGCTTTACGTAATATAAAATAAAAAAAATTGGAAGAAGTGACATAACTGAATAGATAAAAATCTGTGAAAAAAAATGACGGTGAAGTTGATTAAAAAATTTGTTTTAACAGCGGTTTTTATAGTGGCGGTTAAATTGTATGCAAATGCTGTGGTCAACATGTTTAGGCATAACCACACTGCCCTGTAAATAATGTGTATGTAACGCTGCATGCTTTTTTTTTAAATTTATATATCATAAGAAAAATTACATTTGGTTGATCTTATGATAAAAACTCGCCAAACTATAACGTTTGATGGCGAGATACGCTCATTTGTTTTAAATGCTTTAACTTAACCTATTCACTCGTGCATAAATCTTATCTAAGAACAGAATTTAATTGATATGTTGTAATTAATTAATATGTTGAAACAGCGTAATGTGTAATTATTAGTAATCGGTTTGTATATCAAAAAATGCAACTAAATTTCTACTACACTTCCACTAAATTGACGACCGCTAGCTTAGTTTGCAGTGACCCTGCCTACGAAGCTGGAGGTCCCGGGTTCGAATCCCGGCCGGGGCATTTATTTGTGTGAGAAGCACGAATATTTGTTCTTGGGTCTTGGATGTTTTCTATGTATTTAAGTATCTATATCGTCGCTTAGTACCCATAGTACAAGCTTTGCTTAGTTTGGGACTAGGTTGATTTGTGTAAGATTGTCCACAAATAATTATTAAATAATTAATTATTCGAAAGTTTCATGTAGAAAAATGAATTTTAAAATTTTATATCTTTTTATTGTAAAAGAAATACTCTCAAAAAGACTAAAGAAATGATTGCGCGTAGAAAAATCAAACAATAGATATCACAAGTTATACAAAATCACTCATATCTTTGATGATTTATGAAGTTCCTAGCTATTTGTAGTAAGTGCAATAATTATATCAAAAAATTACAATGTCTGTTTTGTACACATTTGCGAATCACTATTGTGTCACCTTGTTATTTTTTTTGCATTTAGAAAAAGGAGAACGACTTACGAGGTTTTTTTTATCAGGCACGGTCTGCGGTCAAAGTGTGTCTCTATCAATATTAAAACCTTTATTTCATGCTTGCATGCAAATAAGAGAGAATGATTCTTAATTTCTGTTTACTAATAGAGATTTAAATGATAATGCATCCATTATTTATTAAAAATTACTTTTCGGTTATTTCATCTAAAAATTGCACAATAAAAACCCAAGGAAGCAGAGAACAATCGGTTCGGTTTTTAAAAAGTGTGTTGTAGGATTGGAGGAGAAGAGCTGAAGACCGAGCTCAGTGGCGTGCCATGGGAGAGGCCTATGTCCAGCAGTGGACTGAAACAGGCTGATGATGATGATGATGATAGTCACTAACTGTCAGTTATTTGAATCATTTCATTACTTTTCGGTTTACCTAATCTCTAATCTAAAAAAAACTATAGGATTTAAAAAAATAGTCTGAGTTGTTACAAACATTTTGTTTTGTCCATTTCCGAATTGAACATTTAGCCTATTAATAAATCGTGTCTAGTTCAAAAATATATGTAAAAAGTTATATTCATTATAAAATATATGTGAACATGTCTTTATTGCCTTGTATACTTTAATCTTAATTTGATAAGTAACAATCATAGTCTACTACCTAAACTTTATTAAAATCAAATAATTAAAAAAAAAACAAAACTTAAACTATTCTAATCCAACAACCCACCCCGAGTCATACCTGGTGCAAAGGTGCCCAAAACGCTTGCGGCGTTGCCGCGTTGAACTGCAATCGACAACCTTTGTTGGAGAGTCCAACTACAGCTAAATTATGACATTTCATTATGTTGGCACTATGCGTATTACTTTAGATAAGTAGCCTAAACTAGAAAGTAAGTTGTTTTCTCTTTTATAATTTGTTGTCTGTGGGCTACTCGCCATGACTTGCTCTCTTTGTGTGCATCTAGAGTTGGTTATAATACATTGTTATCAAGTATACCATTTTTTACTGCTGCCTCTCTTCCTACGAGAATCACCGCAACCAGAAACACGGTCTACGCTACAACCTTTGCATCAAGTATGACCCGGAGCGGGGGTCAAGCCCCCTGTCCCGCATTCGTCTCCCAACCTCACTTATAAAAATTTGGGCATCCGCGCACCAACAGCCGGTCGTCTCCACCGCCAGAGGGACAAATAGGTAGCCTCCCAATTTACTACTAATTTTGTTAATAATTTACTAAGGCGCTACACTGAGAAATTTGGAGACTTTGTAACGCTGTCCTGCCCAGACTAGCAAACAGTGGGGGCTGATTTTCAGATATATGATTCTTGACTATATGATTGTGGTACTGACAATAGCGAAACATGATTGGTTAAAATTTTCTCGATAGAAAATAAATCCAAAGTTGAGTCTATTTTTTCCTTTTTATCCTCAGCCTACTAAAACAACGCATTATTAAAAGACACGATTAAGTTAATATGATGGTGTTTTACCTCATCTAGGTACTGACAAGAGGAAATTGAATAAACCTGCACACACAGATGTCAGATATTTAACGAGATTTGTCTAAAAAGCCATTCTCGGAGAGGGTTGCATCCCGTTTTGTCGTGAGCGAAAAACAAAGGGTGTCTCTTTCAATCGATATATCGCCTTAACAGTGTTAGTTATTTAATAACTCCAGTGGTATTCAAGCTATTATGGTCTTTGTTACAGCCGCCGAAGACCCCAGTTTACCGCGGCCGGGTGGTATCGACGAGAAAACCGCTTTGGACCAGCTGAGAGAGTATTTGACGTATGGAAACAGGCAGGAAGCTATTGGTGAGCATTTTATGAAACTGACTTGTTGGTTCAATCGACGTTTGGGATATGGTTTCAGATACCCCTATTGCATCGATACCGCACGCTGGCGGTGTGTCTGTTTATCGAAAAACGTTGGTATTACGAATAAACACCACCGCTTGTTACTCGCCGGCCCGCGTGCTGTCTGTGCGATGTTGTTCATATATATACAAATGCAAATAGGCCCGCCGTATTCCCGACCCGCACACGTTCTGTGTGTGTATGTGCGAACTGCGAGGTCACGGTACATTTTATCTTTGTATTCGTTCTCTGTAACAAATAATTGTCATGGTATTGTTCAGAATGGGCGATGTCGCACAACCTGTGGGGCCACGCGTTCCAACTGTGCGCGCACGCGGACCGCCGCACGCGCGCTGCGGTCGCGTCGCGGTTTGTCGCCGGCGTGCCGCGCACGGACCCACTACACACGCTGTATAACACGCTGGCGGGACGTCAACCGCCCGTGGCCACTGTGAGTGTCTTTTGTTTCTGTGGGGCTTTGGGCCACGCGTTCCAACTGTGACCGTCGAACGCGCGCTGCGGTCGCGTCGCGGTTTGTCGCCGGCGTGCCGCGCACGGACCCACTACACACGCTGTATAACACGCTGGCGGGACGTCAACCGCCCGTGGCCACTGTGAGTGTCTTTTGTTTCTGTGGGGCTTTGGGCCACGCGTTCCAACTGTGACCGTCGCACGCGCGCTGCGGTCGCGTCGCGGTTAGTCGCCGGCGTGCCGCGCACGGACCCGCTACACACGCTGTACAACACGCTCGGGGGTCGTCAGCCTTGTATGCTTACTGTATGTTGTCCCGTTGTATGCTTAGATCTTTAAAACTACGCAACGGATTTTGATGCGGGTTTTTTGGAATAGATAAGAGTGATTCAAGAGGAAGGTTTATATGTATAATTTGCACCCGTGCGAAACCGGGGCGGGTCGCTAGTTAAGAGGAGGGGTAGGGCAAGCTCTCTCCATACAAACTTTGTGCAGGATTTACTTCGTTTGTGTTTGCACTAAAGTTACGATTTTTGGTCAGTATGCTTATTTTTCTGATAGCTATTTCGTGATGTAAATTTTTTTACTGTTTTTTTTTTAATTTTTATTTTTTTTGAAATATTTGAAAATTTTCACATCACTATCTTCGCATATCTAATATTCACAACCAAAAAAATATTATATTAGTTAGTGCCAAAACCTACGAATAAAACGTGCACAGAGTTTGTATGGAGAATGCCTTGCCCACCCCTGCGCCTTAAGTATAATTGGAAGGATGTGAGCGGTGAGTTTTTATAAAAATATGTATAGTTAACTAATAAATCATCTATGGGATCTTTTAATATGTTTGTTAAGCGGATGCGTACGCTAGCGAAAATCTCATCTATGGGATGTTGTGTTATGAGAGTGTGTTTGTAAAATTGTCCACTAATTATTTATTTACTCTTCAGTGTGTCAGCGACGAGAGGTGGGGAGACTGGCGCGCGCACGCCGCCATCATACTATCAAACACGTCAGCGAAACCTGAGAACGAAACTAGGACACTCACACAGCTAGGTAAGATACGTACCGTCGAAGAGAGTTGACTGTACAACAGTGAACCGTGTCGCGTGGAGATAAGATTTATATTAGTGTAGTGTGTGTTTTGTACATTACAACTTATAACTTGCACTATTAACATCGATTGTTATATCTCGTCATCTTCTTAGGCCTTGCCTTGTCCGTAACCTCCAAGCAGCGCGATTTTTGGTTTACAGTTTGTCCAAATTTATATTTTTTTAACTCCTTTTGGATCGTAGTCCTTTCGGATAGCAAAGTTTTATCTTTTAAATAAATATTTAAATATTTGTGGACAATCTTACATAAATCAACCTAGTCCCAAACTAAGCAAAGCTGGCACTATGGGTACTAAGCGACGATATACATACTTATATAGATAAATAAATACTTAAATACATAGAAGACATCCAAGACTTAAGAACAAATATTCGTACTCGTCACATAAATAAATGTGCCGGCCGGGATTCGAACCCGAGACCTCCAGCTTCGCAGGCAGGGTCACTATCAACTAAGCTAAAGCGGTCGTTTTTTTTAAAGTTATAAATTATATCATAGAGACGCTTTACATCTCTGTATAGGATAAGTTCAGCAAATATGTGCCCAGATATTTATCTGTTAGCTGATGTTGCTTTGTATTCATGTCATGGAATACTTACGTCATCCCGAGTAATATAGAATATCTGACGTTGCAATAAATACAATGTGGCGAACTGTGGACTCCCATTTTGTGTGTTCCGAAGAAAAAAAAAACTATTTTAGCAAGTGGAGTATCAACATTAAGTATCTGAAGAGACTATTCCAAAAATATATACACGATGATTTTGAATCCGTGAACAGGAGTGGAAAAATATTAAAATTGAGCCTAAATTAAACTTATTCGGCGAGGTCTCGCGTTATTTCTTCACTGTTTAATTAATTAAAAGTGAAAACTTAGTTAAAACAAGTAACCATTGAATACATGGTCATCCTGCAGTTTAATAAAGTTTAACTACGATACGTCAAGTGCCATCAGTGTGGCGGGAAATTTGACGGATCTTATGCGTATCACAAAAGTGATTGACAATGTCAAGGGCAGGTTTACTCATAAATTGTCAATAGATAATAAGTTTGTAAAGAGGTTACAAACTCATTAAAACCGATAAGGTAGTAGAGTGACAAGGATTTTAGGATAGGATTTCGGCGTAATTACTACTTTAACGTTATCCCCATCAATTACTGAGTTATAAAAAATGATTCCTGTTCACGGATTAAAAATCATCGTGTATAATGTATGTGTTTCAAAATAAATAAATAAATAATTATAATATTAAACACGACTGGTGCAGCACTGCTGACTTTAGAGCAGTCGTGCTTTTCCCATGCCATCCACGACGACGCGCCCCTCCACAACGCATCTCATACTAATCTATGCGCAATTGTACGGAACGTGCGGTGGAGGGGCGCGTCGTCGTAGTTGGCGCGCACTATAATCTGTGTATGTTTCCAGGCGACACCCTCTCCTCCCGCGGCCTCCTCTACTCCGCCCAATTCTGCTACGTCTCCGCCCGCGTCCCCTTCTCCCGTCACCCCCTCGCCCCGTTCGCTCCGCCCCCCTCCGTCCCCACGTCGCCTCCGCGTCTCGCTCTACTCCTCGCCGACTCGAGAGCGGACTCGCTCAACCAACTGGCGACTAACGAGGCGATATTCGCTACGGAGATCTACGAGTACGCGTTGTCGCTGAGCCAGGAATACTGTATCGGCGAGTTGCAGGTCAGTGTTATTTATCGGTCATTTTCCAAAATGTCTGCGTCTAAACTCCATCAAACTATGGTGTCCTAGTCCTTCGTAAAAAATTGACGAAGTTTAGGTTGACTGCTGACATAGAGAGAGAGAGATGTGTCCGGGACATGACACGGTACGGCGCCGCGCCGTACGCGGCAACGTACAAAGAACAAAGGCCGTAGACGGTGCCCGGTGCCGTACCGTGGACATGTGTCCGGGCCCATACTAGTTGAGAATGACCGTTAGGCAAGGTTCAAACGGTGACTATTCGATTCGATATTTTCTCGAATAGGGTTTTACCGTATACGAGACGGCCGTTCACACGGTGCGAGGTCCATTCGGTTTTTGCACGTATGCGGTCTGACGTCACATACACAACTGCCTGCGCGCGCGCGACTCGTATACGAGAAAGAAACCACGTCAGTGTGAACGACACAACGTAAACACTAGCGCCACTGAGCATCGCATTCGATAAAATCTATTCGAGATTCCCGCATTCCCGGTGACAAAACTATACGGTATACGGTAAAAAAATTCTCGAATACGAGTTTTCCCCGCATGGATGCCGAGTGAACGTTTCTATGCAAACTCAGTTGCCACTACGATATTCGATAAAATCTCGTATACGGTGTACGGGAAAATTGGCGCCGTGTGAACCTAGCCTTATACAAGGCTTTTTATCTGGCAGTTGACTTCATAAATGCTCACCTGTTCCCATCAAATGCGAGGAACTATTACGATTTGCACCATTTACGGTGGGTCGGAGTCGTTGCGAGATTGAACGGTATTATGACCCTGTCACTTTAATCCTATCGATGGAAAACATTGAAGCTATGTACTATTTTTTACTATTTCCTGTATGAATTGACAAGTATACTGACTAATTTTTCCACTACACACAATAAAAGCAAAAAATGCCTCCGTTACTATCGAAGACTTAAGAAAAGCATCTGCTTTAATCAGTTTCTTGGAATAATCAACACTTTTGTCATAATTTGAGTTCAAAATAGTTTGATGCTAAAACTGCTCTCGTTACCCCTTTTGGAAATACATGCGTAAGTTCACTTATCGATCAACTTCAACTAATCTTACTATACATACATCGCAGGCGTACAAGTTCCTGCTAGCGTGTCGCCTGGTTGACGCGGGCGAGTACGAACGGGCGCTGGCGTACACGGAGATCCTGGCCCGTGCGGTGACGCGCTCGCCGCGCGACTATCCACCGCAACTGGTGACTCAGCTCGCTCAACTGGCGGACAGGTACGTCCACAATACTTAACATATATCGCAGGCATACAAGTTCCTGCTAGCGTGTCGCCTGGTCGACGCGGGCGAGTACGTACGGGCGCTGGCGTACACGGAAAACCTGGCCCGTGCGGTGACGCGCTCGGCCGCGCGACTATCCACCGCAACTGGTGACTCAGCTCGCTCAACTGGCGGACAGGTACGTGTGCGCTGTCAATTAAGCTCATTGACTTGAAATATAGAAATAGATACACGATGTCTAACAGAAATGGCGGAAAATTTGGCCCAATTTGGCACTGTCAGTTACATTCCAATAGTTTTGTACAAAAAAGTGTTAGTCTTTTTAGTGTCAAATGTGTAAATACAAATACGGACACTCAGCCTGTAGACGCTCACAACTCCAAAATTATAAAATTTGATGATTCACTGTGTTGTCAGCAGAAGGGACGAATTTAGGTCTCGCGCTCTCAACACAGTGAATCCTCGGGAGCTCTGGCAACCGAGCAAGGTTAGGAAGGAACTTAGGAACACAACACTATGTAGTGTAGAGCGTTTTGTAAGTTTTGTTAAAAGAGTTACATACAATTCCTTAAAAAAAACGAATTTCTTTCCCCAGGCTCAAATACCACGATCCGACGTTGAACGAAGACCCGCCTCTACTGGAAGAGGGCGAGCAGAGCGCCGAGCCCTCGCCCCGGCACCAGCAGTGGCTCGACGACGTGGCAGGCGTCGCGCAAGTACTAGAGGTGAGACCGGCTCATATAGTGGGTCACAGTTGGCGCCCAATACCTCTAGTGTAGACCCGCCTCTACTGGAAGAGGGCGAGCAGAGCGCCGAGCCCTCGCCCCGGCACCAGCAGTGGCTCGACGACGTGGCAGGCGTCGCGCAAGTACTAGAGGTGAGACCGGCTCATATTAGTGGGTCACAGTTGGCGCCCAGTACCTCTAGTGTAGACCCGCCTCTACTGGAAGAGGGCGAGCAGAGCGCCGAGCCCTCGCCCCGGCACCAGCAGTGGCTCGACGACGTGGCAGGCGTCGCGCAAGTACTAGAGGTGAGACCGGCTCATATAGTGGGTCACAGTTGGCGCCCAATACCTCTAGTGTAGACCCGCCTCTACTGGAAGAGGGCGAGCAGAGCGCCGAGCCCTCGCCCCGGCACCAGCAGTGGCTCGACGACGTGGCAGGCGTCGCGCAAGTACTAGAGGTGAGACCGGCTCATATAGTGGGTCACAGTTGGCGCCCAATACCTCTAGTGTAGACCCGCCTCTACTGGAAGAGGGCGAGCAGAGCGCCGAGCCCTCGCCCCGGCACCAGCAGTGGCTCGACGACGTGGCAGGCGTCGCGCAAGTACTAGAGGTGAGACCGGCTCATATATTGGGTCACAGTTGGCGCCCAATACCTCTAGTGTAGACCCGCCTCTACTGGAAGAGGGCGAGCAGAGCGCCGAGCCCTCGCCCCGGCACCAGCAGTGGCTCGACGACGTGGCAGGCGTCGCGCAAGTACTAGAGGTGAGACCGGCTCATATATTGGGTCACAGTTGGCGCCCAGTACCTCTAGTGTAGACCCGCCTCTACTGGAAGAGGGCGAGCAGAGCGCCGAGCCCTCGCCCCGGCACCAGCAGTGGCTCGACGACGTGGCAGGCGTCGCGCAAGTACTAGAGGTGAGACCGGCTCATATATTGGGTCACAGTTGGCGCCCAATACCTCTAGTGTAGACCCGCCTCTACTGGAAGAGGGCGAGCAGAGCGCCGAGCCCTCGCCCCGGCACCAGCAGTGGCTCGACGACGTGGCAGGCGTCGCGCAAGTACTAGAGGTGAGACCGGCTCATATATTGGGTCACAGTTGGCGCCCAATACCTCTAGTGTAGACCCGCCTCTACTGGAAGAGGGCGAGCAGAGCGCCGAGCCCTCGCCCCGGCACCAGCAGTGGCTCGACGACGTGGCAGGCGTCGCGCAAGTACTAGAGGTGAGACCGGCTCATATATTGGGTCACAGTTGGCGCCCAATACCTCTAGTGTAGACCCGCCTCTACTGGAAGAGGGCGAGCAGAGCGCCGAGCCCTCGCCCCGGCACCAGCAGTGGCTCGACGACGTGGCAGGCGTCGCGCAAGTACTAGAGGTGAGACCGGCTCATATATTGGGTCACAGTTGGCGCCCAGTACCTCTAGTGTAGACCCGCCTCTACTGGAAGAGGGCGAGCAGAGCGCCGAGCCCTCGCCCCGGCACCAGCAGTGGCTCGACGACGTGGCAGGCGTCGCGCAAGTACTAGAGGTGAGACCGGCTCATATATTGGGTCACAGTTGGCGCCCAATACCTCTAGTGTAGACCCGCCTCTACTGGAAGAGGGCGAGCAGAGCGCCGAGCCCTCGCCCCGGCACTAGCAGTGGCTCGACGACGTGGCAGGCGTCGCGCAAGTACTAGAGGTGAGACCGGCTCATATATTGGGTCACAGTTGGCGCCCAATACCTCTAGTGTAGACCCGCCTCTACTGGAAGAGGGCGAGCAGAGCGCCGAGCCCTCGCCCCGGCACCAGCAGTGGCTCGACGACGTGGCAGGCGTCGCGCAAGTACTAGAGGTGAGACCGGCTCATATAGTGGGTCACAGTTGGCGCCCAATACCTCTAGTGTAGACCCGCCTCTACTGGAAGAGGGCGAGCAGAGCGCCGAGCCCTCGCCCCGGCACCAGCAGTGGCTCGACGACGTGGCAGGCGTCGCGCAAGTACTAGAGGTGAGACCGGCTCATATAGTGGGTCACAGTTGGCGCCCAGTACCTCTAGTGTAGACCCGCCTCTACTGGAAGAGGGCGAGCAGAGCGCCGAGCCCTCGCCCCGGCACCAGCAGTGGCTCGACGACGTGGCAGGCGTCGCGCAAGTACTAGAGGTGAGACCGGCTCATATTAGTGGGTCACAGTTGGCGCCCAGTACCTCCTGGTATATACCCGCCTCTAGTGGGGGCGAGCAGAGCGTGAGCTGGGAGTCTGAGGGAGTAAACCTAATCCCAAGTACCATCGAGACCGAAAATATATGAACACGACTGTTGTTAAATAATGGCATCGGGTTGCTCAGATATGTTTAAAGTTTAAGAACGTACATTATATTTATTTTCTCAAAAATAATATGTAATGTTCTCATAACATCTGTGAAGATAGTATTCGAAAGTGGCTCATCCTGGACAGTTGCCAGAAGTGTCCAGGAAGTAACACCTACTGTCCAGGAAGTAAGTATGTAAATCCCATTACATATCATAATATTTTAATTTAGAACTAGAGAGTAAAGTTGGCAGTTTTTGACATTTAAAAAAAATGTAGGTACCATGGAGGTTGTCGTGTCCGTATTGCACGATGTGAATTGGCGGGAAATACAGTTCAATCATGTTTTTAACTATTTCGAGACTAATTTAGAAATTAACATGAATACATTAAATGAAATTAAATACTAATAGTAAACATAAAATAAATACGATTCTTTTTACGATTAATTAAATACGATTTTATAAATCTATTCTATTGGGGTTGTGGCATAATATCAGTGTCTTAACACAATATCTAGCTAAAAAAAGTTCACTTGTATTTTGACGGGATTGACTTCATTGATTTAATATATAAAGTAAGAAGTATAATTGATAAAAATGAGTTTATGTAGATGAATCAGATTGCAATACATAAAATACTTCCATCCAAGTCTAAGGTGGTATTTGACCATTTATAAAAAGTTCATCAAGTGCAAAGCGGAACATGAAAGTACTAGTTGGTCAGAATGCAGGTACTATTAACCGTTATTCATACAATTTGTTTCATTTTTGAGAAAAGCACTATACAAGCTTCGACCGTAAGTGCCATCCTGGCCTCGTATTATAGCCGGACCTCGCCTGCGGCTCGGCCGGCTAACTCATACTCGTCCAGGATGGCTTACTTACTGGTCTTTGCAGTAATGTACTATAACGTCATAGTACCACGATCGGTCTGTTATGGGGCTTTACAGCCATAAGAGGCGATGTAGACCTCAATACTTGGAATGCTGCATAAAATCTGTAATAACTGTGTCCAAAAATGATGATATTTTTGGAACACAGGCTGAAGCGGAGGCCTCGAAACAAACGACGCCCGCACACCAGCCGCCCGTGGATATGTACGCCCCTACGCAATACGCGTGGGAGCAGCCGCAGCCGCCGGAGCTCTACAACGCGGTACAGGTAAATAGAAACACTATTACATTGGCGTTAAAGTTGACTATCCAATAGACTACGAGCATACGTCAGTGTCAAAATCAAAGTAATCGTACAGTTGAAATTTTTTGAAGTGAGCTCGTGAATGGCTGTTGTTACTATACAATAGTCAACAGCATTCATCTGCTTTTGTTCTCGTTGCCGCCATCAGTTACTGACAAAAAAAGAGTAGAAGTACATTGAATGTTTACAGAATTTTCCACCTAATACATTGTTGAGTAGGTTTAAAATGGTCTAAGAGGAAAATAGCATCTTGAACACTTGTGGATTTCATAAGCACTTGAGGTGGCCACGCGCCACACCTGATATTTGTAAATGTAAAACGTGCGAAATGTTTTTTTTGAACGCATTTTATTATCGCAAAGTTATAGAGGCGATAACTCCATGAAATCACTTGGTATCCCGCAGTCTTTTTTCTAGTGATACGTTGTTGTTGAGTGGCGGCCGCTCGGGCGGTTGTAAAATGAGCGCCATTATTCTGTTTGTTGTGTTAATCACTGTTTAACCGCATAATGGTATTGTAGTCTTAAATGTACGAGCTCAGTTGATTTTTTTTTAACTATACCCGTACAAAGGCGCGACACGGGTCTATCGGTGTGAACCGAGTGTCGGTGACCTTGGAGCGCTACGATTCTATACTTTGCCCGTCCGAGGAGTGATTTCCACACGCCGCGCCACCCTCGCGCGCCCCCGCTCGCGTCCGCACACGCACACATGGCCGCGAGACGGGTTTACAGCACACATGCTTCGGTGTAAGCTACGGTAGCCCAGTGGTTCAAGCATGCGGCTGTCAAGCGGCGGTCGTGGGTTCGAATCCCAGCTCGTACCAATGAGTTTTTCGGAACTTATGTACGGAATATCATTTGATATTTACCGTTAGCTTTTCGGTGAAGGAAAACATCGTGAGGAAACCTGCATACATCCGCGAAGAAATTCAAAGTTGTATGTGAAGTCCCCAACTCGCTCTGGGCCAGCGTGGGGACTACTGCCCAATCCCTCTCGTCTATGAGAGGAGGCCTGTGCCCAGCAGTGGGACATATATAGGCTGATGATGATGATGATGATGATGCTTCGGTGTCGCTTCTTGTTACGTTTGTGTATATCTTCTTTGACCTGTATTTAATCATGTAACAGCAACCATTACAATCTGCGTACCCGGAGCCGTATCAGCCCGAGCCTTCTTATCAACCGGAGGAGCCCTACTACCCGCGCCAGGAGCCAGCCGAATACACGGAGCCCGAGTGGCGGAAAGAGGAGTACTGGCCACAGGAGCAGTACCAATACGAGGTAAGTTCCTAGTCAATATACATCACTATTTTAAAAAAAAGGCATTCGTCTCTCGCACTGACATTCTAGTACTGGACAGGGACTGATGCTATATGTCCGCGAATATGCTATGAACTGATTTTGACAAAAAAAAAATCTCGCTATACATCATCAACAATACAATTAAATTAATTCCACTGTGTAACGAAAACAAGCTATCCTTAAGGATAACTTGCGTTACACAATGGAAGAGTCCTTTATTATACACGGTGGGAAACCACTCAAAAACCGTGCAACTTTTACTGAGGTCATGTTAGGCTGGTTATGTCCCTCATTAGTTGACCTACCTCCGGTGTCACTGTGGCGTGGTAGATATGGGACACCCTGTATGTACAGTCAACCAATTTGATATCTAGGCCACTTCGTACCTTGTCACAGTAAAAATCAATATGAAAGCCGCTAGAGATCTTATATCAGGGTCAATCAACTTTTCCTTGTCGTTATTCTGTCCCGTCAGCCAGGAGACAACAGTAACCGCTATAATATGGAGTTCTGGCATGCTCAAGAGATGAGCAACGTCAGAATGGGTGTATAATCATCGCTAAAAATCATGTTTAGTGGGATTAAAGTCGGTAAAATCACAGTTTTTAAGAGTGACCCAGGAGACGTAACCATGGTAACGAGTGACAAGAAATAGTTGATTGACCCATCAATGTCACTGTGACAAGGTACGAAGTGGCCCAGAAATCAAATTGGTTGACCGTACATATTTTTTGAGATACATCCAATAAGGATTAATGCAGTTGGTGTTGGTTTTTCATCCATATTATCCCTAAGTAAACACAAACTTAGCCTTACATTTGTATTTTGAAAATGCCGACTTACATATTAGACTGTATACATTTAAATTAATCCATTTGTACATATAACTATTAATATCATGTATCCCATTACGCTGCAAGGAGGACAAGGTATAAATTTACATGATAGTATGTGCTTGATGCTATAACAACATGAGTATAAATCATAATTTATGTCACACCTGGCCATAAAGTGGCCATTATCGCACGCTCCGCGCGCGAAAAAACCCACTTCCTGGCCAGGGGGTGACATAAAATTTTGTACTTACCACGGGCGATAATAAAGAAAGCCTCAGGTCGCATATTTATCGCCCTTGCCTTCGGCTCGGGCGTAAAATACCTGCGATCTGAGACATTCTTTGTTTTATCGCCCTTGGTAAGTAATGTACTATTAGTTCACAAGTACATTACATTCTTCGTGTAAGGCCTGAGTGGACGCTCGTAGCGTTCGGTTCGGCGTCGCGTCCAGCGTTGCGGCCGAGCGTCCATACTATTTGTGCGGCGGCGACTCAGGACACCAGTATGAGTTTCAATTGTTTGACATGCACGCCCCGCTGGACGCAACGCTCGAGCGTCCACTCAGGTTCTACACTTAGGGTCAGTTGCACCAACATACGAACACAGACCGGTCATCGTCAAATATGGCGCCGGCAGCTGTCATCCCATAGAAACTTGCCAAACTTTCCATACAATCAGATTTGACGAACACCGCTTACGATTACAGACGGTTTGGTGCAACCCAGCCTTAAAGTGTAGGGCGTGCATGTCAAACAATTGACAACATTTCATATTTTTAACTACTTTATTTTATGAACTATTTAGAAAATAGGTAAAAATTTAAGCCACCCGTATTTTTTCTTTTTCAATTTAACTCATTATTTCATACAAAAAAAAACACGTTGAAAAGTAGGTCATTACAAAAGGGCGTAAGTAAAATATGACGTCATCTTCCCAACAAGAATCCAGAGCCACTCCAGAGCAGCGATTGTCTGTACTCTGTACTGAGGTCTCCCTGAATACAGCGAGGAAGATGACGTCAACTTTCGGTTTACAGTAATTTGCGATTTTTTCCAAAATTAACGGAGAAAAAAATCTAAAAAAATGTTTTTTGTGTACTTCACACGTTTTTACCGAAATGGTTTTCGAATTAAGACTTTTGGAAATTATGAAATATTGTCAACTGAAACTCATACTGGTGTCCTGAGTCGCCGCCGCACAAATAGTATGCACGCTCTGCCGCAACGCTGGACGCGACGCTGAACCGACCGCTCCGAGCGTCCACTCAGGCCTTATACTTAGGTACTTAGCTAGCGTACACGCCATACATCCGGCGCTCGTCAAATTCACATTCTATAGTGCACATAATTTGATATTTAGTTTTTTATACAAGTGCTGCAAAAAGTTTGGAGTGATAAAAATATCTCTATTGTCAATAACGAAAATATTTTCAAGTTTAGTTGTTATAATTTAAATAAACCGCGATGAATACTGTTTTCTAAAATTACTTTTTTATGGTTAATGTTTTGAAAAGGTGCCATAATTTAGCTTAGATAGGTTAGATTTTTGAGCATCTATGGAAAACAGACAGAAGAAACGTAAAATAGCATGGTCTGCTATTATTAGTGTAAATCGATCGTATCAAAATCAAAAAATCATTTATTTTTAAACGGGTTTACAAGTGGTGTAGAATCCTCCTTTTAAGTAGGTATGACACTTGTGTTAGTAGCAAGATTTGTTCGTAACGAAGTCCGTAGTCCGTATCGAAGTTTGCTTGCGTCCACCATACCATAAGGGCCGATGTCCACCGTTTTTAATTGATGACCTATGTGCGCCGTCGACCTGCGTTGGCCTACTACCATCTGCTGAGCATGTTTCAAATGAACGCGCGTCGACGGCACTTTAATAAAACGCGGATGTTGCATAGACCCTAAAATAAACACACACACAGAGCGCGTGCGCGCCCTGTCTCCTCTACGTTATAATAAGAAATGTCATTACGTGATACAAGAGGCATGTTCCGAATCACGCTTACAACGCTATAAGCGCGTTTACGATCGGACCGAATCACGCTCATAGCGTTTACATGAGATGTCGTGACGTCATTGATGACGTCATGGACGGCGCCATATTGGCGTTTACAATGCTCACACTCCCAGGCCTCAGCACCTTAAACCAAACGTCAAGTTGACGTTTGATATATGAACATGACAGTAAAGACAACATGCCCGGTCCGAATCAAAACACCACTCACGCGGCCTTGAGCGCGCTTACTGATTCGGACCAACCGTCAGCATTAAACGCTGTGATCGTTGTTGGCGTGATTCGAAACACGGCTGTTATAATAAGAAATGTCATTACATGATACAAGAGGCATGTTCCGAATCACGCTTACAACGCTATAAACGCGTTTACGATCGGACCGAATCACGCTCACAGCGTTTACATGAGATGTCGTGACGTCATTGATGACGTCATGGACGGCGCCATATTGGCGTTTACAATGCTCACACTCCCAGGCGTCAGCACCTTAAACCAAACGTCAAGTTGACGTTTGATATATGAACATGACAGTAAACACAACATGCCCGGTCCGAATCAAAACACCACTCACGCGGCCTTGAGCGCGCTTACTGATTCGGACCGGCCGTCAGCACTGTAAACGCTGTGGACGTTGTTGGCGTGATTCGGAACACGGCTAAGGTGTAACATATACACACACAATATGTGATACATGGTTATAGTTCGGACACAACTCTAAGGCTAAATTCTGTCAAACGAACGCAAGCAAAACTAGACTTAGAGCTCTGACTGTAAGGTAGATTTTTGCTTGCGTTAATTTGACAGCACTTAGCCTTACAGTTTGTACGAACTATACCTAGATTCACATTTTTTCTAATTTAAAACACGACTTATGTTACACATAGTACTTTGTTCACATTACGGTATACCTTTTACTTTTGTTTAGAACTAGATGTCCGACCGAGAACACCTTTTTTGTCTCGGCCGAGACCGAGACCGAGACCGAGAATTTGAAAATGTGAGAAAGAACTCTAATTTGTAATGTTTTATTTATCACACTTGACCATTACAAAAATAATCACTCGAAAGCCAATGGATTCTTCTTTGATGAAACATGGGTTCCTTGTTTAATAAGCTCTTCTTTAACAATAGGCATGATGACTCAAAAAAAATTATTACTTCAATAGAAAGAAGACATAAAACTATGCCAAATAGTGAAAATCCTATTCAAATATCTCAAAAAATAACGAAGCAACAACGGTTATAATGTTCGTAGGTAGAGAGAGAAAGTGCTACTCGACCGTGACGTCACCTTTGAGTAGCGCCATAGTAAATGACAATCGTTCAATACAAAGGTGCGTTTTGCGGAAAAGCGACAGAAAATACCCACTTTTAAAACTTTGAAGACTTATAATTACGTAATTATTTATTTTTTTGAATTACTTTTTTTGCCATTTGATTGAGAATTTGAGTCATTATGTAGAAAATTTGGATTTATTGATTTTCTTTTATAGTGTCATCATCCCTATTGTGGCAAAGTGTCATAATTGGTTTGAAAAGTACATAATCAACATCGCGAAAATCAGTGGTGAACAAAACTACCAGCCAATAGATCACCACGTGCGGCTCCACAGGCGTGTGGTAAATTCAAATTCACCAATCTTAGATCGTAGAATAGTCTCGGCTACGGCCGAGAATCTCGGCTCGTTTTGGCCGAGACCGAGACCGAGTTCTCGGTTCGAATTTTGGCCGAGAATAGCCGAGACCGAGACCGAGATCTCGGTCGGACCTTAGTTTTGTGAGGCATTTTCATCTTGCTCGTCATAAAACTGACACAGAAACAAAATAATATATGATTATAAAATCGGGGATTCAGCGCCGGAAAATCTGAGATTACGTAATACTAAAAAAAGGAAAAGGTAAGCCGGAAAGGGAACATGCTATTGGTTACTTTCTGTACGTAATTAATTGAATTGTTTGCGAGATAATTTATAACTGTTACTATAGTCCTCGTTAGTATTGTTTCATTTGCACCAAAATATTTTACTTCGACCGACTGACATAAACTAATAATAGCCGTTTGGCAGCTCCACCTCACGTAGTATAGTAATTTATTCAGTACTATGTATTAACAACTATTTGTTTTTTTTTTCTTTTTGAAACATAATTACCACTAACTAATAAGGTACACGAAATCGAGTTTACCGTTGAATGAATGAATGAATGAATGAATGATAGTTTATTTGTTTTAAATAACAAGCGTATATATAAGGTGTTACAAATAATTCATCACAGATCGCATCTTGTATCTTTGTTTAATGTATTCATAAAATTATCATCACACAATCACGTTAAAATATCAGTTAAGGCGCAGGGTAGGGCAAGGCCTTCCCCATACAAACTTTTGTGCAGGATTTATTCGTCGGTTTTGGCACTAACAAATATAATATTTTTTTGGTTGTAAATATTAGATATGCGAAGATCGTGATGTGAAAATTTTCAAATATTTCAAAAAGTTAAAAAAAAAATAAAAAAAATAAAAAAAATTACATCACGAAATAGCTATGACAAAAATAAGCATACTGACCAAAAATCATAACTTTAATGCAAACACAAACGAAGTAAAACCTGCACAAAGTTTGTATGGAGAGAGCTTGCCCTACCCCTCCTCTTAAGACATATTCACTTCTTTCGTGAAAATAAACACTTTTACTCGATTAATTCTCATTAAAAACTAATTAGGACTAATTGTAGCTAAGTTTGGGTTATGGGCAGTCGGCTATGGAACTTATATAAACCTGGTGAGTGTTCCTCAATATTTGTAACGTGGCAATTTCTCGTACCATAGTGGTTCGATAAACATATTTTATAGGCGAAGTCGTTAACGAGTGGTTTTAAAAATACCATTGCAGAAATGTTGATTATTTGTTACACAAATGAAGCATAATAAAACATTTGGACACTTTACACATCGATTTAATAATGACCTCACCTATCAAACTACAAATAAATGACGCGTTGTTTAATTTATTTCATAATTTGACATGGAATATATTCTGATACATTTAAGTTCCGCAGCCGACTGACTACACCCGAGTAAAATAAAATGCCCTTATAAAACTGTTTGTGTTGGTGACCTCGCCGCCGCAGCAGCCTCCACGCGTAAGTACTCGCCGCGCCCCCACCGCTCGCGTCCCGCCCCGCACTTTACACACTCTACCCTCCTTCGACGAATCATTAGAAATGATCGAGTACCACCGCTCGCCCGGGCTACGCAAACGCATACACCCTAAGAACAAAACCGTCAGTGTAGGCTTCTCGGAACCTAGGAGCTCGCCCGGTCGCATGCGGACCATATCTCGCGGTAGCAGCGAATCCAGTGACAGCAAGAAGAAACCGCTCTCCGATCTCGACATACAGATAGCTCACAGCCCGCAACTGGGCGTGTCCGCCAACGAGCCAACAAAGTCGCAGATGTTCGAAGCCAACAGACGCGGGCGTTACGGAAAAGTTATAAGTAACACAGTGGAAACCTGGGCTAGGCAGACTATACACGTTCGCGATGGCACCTATAAACCGTTGATCTTCGGCGGAACGTATCCCATAGAAGTGCCCGCTTCACCACCGGAGGAAAAGCCAGAAAAAATGCCAGAAAAAATCGTTCCGGTCGCCGAAGTCAAAGCGACGATAGACCAAGCGGCCCACAGGCGGGAACTAAAGAAAACCATAGAGAGGAGCCTCGACAGATTCGAAGCGATACTTGCCAAACGAGATCCCGCTAGCAAACGGCAAGCGTTCTCCAAACGGGTCGTGAACACGTTCGATATAGACGAGCCGGTCAACCTGGGCGAGACGAGAGACGTGCTGAAAGACAAGGACGCTAGATATTACGTATCGGGCCCGAAGACGTTTAACATAGACGAGCCAGTATCTTTTATATAATAGTTTGAGCTGGAAATGAGTGCTTTCGATCGCTTTTAATATACTGTACGATTCATTTCGTCTATATTCAAAGTCAATGGCAGCAATTAAATTACGATTGATGTCGCTTTTCCATACTACTTTGCTGTTTGAATTAGGTACCTACACTTATTTTATTATTGACACAAATCAAGATATTGTAGGTGTCAAAAGTAGTATCATAAATACAAGTTTACTATTTTTTCCTGAATTACTTATGTTAGAAATTTGGTTTCCGATATAAGGATATGCCAGTTTTTGCCCAGTTATCTATTCATGAAATTTATGTTCTTTCAAAACAGAAAATATGAGATATTGCTTTTATCGATCGATTGTAAGCCGCAAAATAGTTGAATTAAATTGTTGTCTAATAATAATCATTAAATTGGTATATATAACCGGAAATTCTGTTTAATTAATTATTTATAGTAGTTTATGCAACTGGTACATAATGCCTAATTATGTACAGTTGCATACATTACTTTATCTACACACATATTATAACTACTCTAAGATGGGTTCAGAAACCGTTGTAAATAAATACAATAATTGTGTTAATACAACCTTTTTTGCACGGTTGCGGAAATATCGAAATCATAACTGGCAACCGATACTTGAATGTTATTTTAAAAAGTAAAGAGTCCCTATTCTGATTTGATCATGTCGTTCTAGCTCAAATTTCGTGCGATATATACTAAAAAAACATCGAGCTGACATTTCGCATCGACTGAATTTGAATTTTCAGTGATACTAGAATAGGGACATGTCAACTTTGACATTTAAATTTTGACAGTTTTGTTTGACGTTTTTATATTTTAACATCATATATGAGATTAAAATTAAAAATTATATTACTGCTGTAGCCTTAGCCACAGATAAGAAAATTGCCATAAATTCATTGAATGTTGAAATGAGAGTCATTTTCTACGGTTTCCGAACGCATATTAGAGGATTTATGATATGTGTGTAGATAAAATACATTACGGCCATAGTTATTATAAAACTATTATTATATAACTTATTATAAAAGTAAAGATTATAATACAAAAACAAAAATGTTATTTATGTCACACCTAGCCATAAAGTGGCCATTATCGTACGCTCCGCGCACGAAAAAATCCACTTCCTGGCCAGGGGGTGACATAAAATTTTGTACTTACCACGGGCGATAATAAAGAAAGCCTCACCTAGCATAATTATCGCCCTTGCCTTCGGCTCGGGCGTAAAATACCTGCGATCTGAGACATTCTTTGTTTTATCGCCCTTGGTAAGTAATGTACTATTTCACTTGTCATGCTCGTAAAGTTGTTGTTTGTGACGAATGAAGGCTGCATAAAATGGCTTTTTGTGCTCTTGCGCATAAAGTAAATTCCGTGCGCGGCGGCCGCAGCCGCTGACGTGCGCACGGCTGCCCGTGCTGCGCCACCCGAGGTCGACGACCACATGAGTATAAAAATATGATGACATAACTTTAGGTAATTCAATTACTTATTTATTTAATTTCCTCGCAATCGAAGTGAATAGTAGAGTGTAAAATTCGAGCATAAACCCATTTTACCCTCGACGTGACTATTCACCCTCGCCGTACCGGCTCGGGTGGCTATATTAATGTCTTGGTTAAAATGGCTCGTTTTATGCTCTTGTCACACAATCTACTATTTCCAATTAGGTCTTCAGCTCTCTTCAATCTTTGTGCCTACATTTACAAGTGCATCAATTTATTCACAATTCCCAAAAAATATATATTTATTTACGTTTGTTCCACTTTGGGACATTTGAATAAAATAATTATTTTATTTAAAACCCGATGTTATCAATAGTACATTACTTAACAAGGGCGGTAAAGCAAAGAATGTCTCAGATCGCAGGTATTTGACGCCCGACCCGAAGGCAAGGGCGATAAATATGCGATCTGAGGCTTTCTTTATTACCGCCCGTGTTAAGTACAAAATTTTATGTCACCCCCTGGCCAGGAAGTGGGTTTTTTTGCGCGTGGAGCGTGCGATAATGGTCGCTTTATGGCCAGGTGTGACATAAAATATATTATTTTGCATACCACATAAACTTTGTGTAGTTAAACGATTGTTGTAACTTAAAGTGCTTTATATGTGTACACAAATGCATTAAATGTTTTTAATTAATTATTTGCTAACATAGGTAAGTATTAGTAAGCTTTTTATAGAACTTGTACCTAATATTTAAATATCTAGAAAATTTACCATTTAAATTGTTGATATTTATTAAAAAAATATATATATATAACAACGCCTGTCGAAATATCTCAAAAGTAATTTTAAGTGACAAATTGTAACACAATGGACAGGGGATTCTCTGGCAATTATTCCTTTATAATCTCGTAATAAATATTACGTAATAACAATATAAGCATTTTCCTTTTTGTATCGAATATATAATTTTGTCGTAATGGCAATAATGGCATAATAAATGTAATTGTGATATTGTTGTAATGTTTTGATTGTTTATTACTGTATCAAGAGTGACAACATTTAGATGTATTAGTGTTTAAAAAAAAATTAAATGTTCACTAAAATAATTGTGGTTTATAATTTACTGTACCCGACGGTTTTTATATCATGATTCTTGTACGAAGTGAAAATGGTGTTATGCAAGCGTGGTCAAAAAAGAAAACCAAAAGTGCAAAATACATACACACATACATATGCACACATCATCCCCACCACGCTTCCTTCCCTGGCTTGACTTAATGTTGTACTTACTATGTATTTGTAATCAATCACTGTTAGGTAAATGTATTTATGTCACACCTGGCCATAAAGCGGTAATTACCGCACGCTCCGCGCGCGGGAAATCCCACTTCCTGGCTAGGGGGTGACATAAAATTTTGTACTTAACACGGGCGGTAATAAAGAAAGCCTCAGATAGCATATTTATCGCCCTTGCCTTCGGCTCGGGCGTCAAATACCTGCGATCTGAGACATTCTTTGTTTTACCGCCCTTGTTAAGTAATGTACTATTATAGTTTGTCATAGTCATTAATACACGCCACTTTTCTTACTATAGCAGAGTGACGTGTATTTAACGACATGTTACTCTCTTTCTCCAAGCATTCTTCTGTGAACGTTCCATAAATTATGTCTGCCGTGTTACCTTTTTATGTCCTTTATGTAACGAGAATACATTTTCGTCCTGAATAAACCTATAAGGAAAACACAGAAACCTGCCTGGACACTTATGTCAAGTAATATACGTATCTGCTTTAATTTTCTTAATTAAAAAGTACCTATGCCATTTTGCATGCGAAATTTACGTCTCGGCCACCCGTATTTTTGAACTGCTTACTTGTTTTACTACGCATAACATGCTTAAGTGGCTTAGTTAACCTTTAATAGGCCAGATAAAAGTAATTGGTGGATTTTTATGTGTAACTACAGTAAAATGGCGCAGAAGCAGCATAAGTAGTTCTACTTATTTGCCATATAAAAGTCTTAAAACCGTAGTACTAACTACTAACAGTCTAAGTATAACTGGATTCGTCTACACGTAACAAATATTACTCGCATAAATTTTGACTAATTATCGTTACATAATAGAAACCAAATTCTGGATGGATATGGTAAATGAACTTACGAGACATATGGGCAATTTGAGTTATTGATGACTACGAATAACGAAGTGATCTGGTAATGGTACCTTTACCACATTGAATTTAATGAAATAACAATCGCCAGTAAAATGTATTTGAATTCTGTTATCCCGCGCTTAAATAAAAACAAACATTTACAAAGTTATGCAAAAATCCGTATTGCAGTGATCTCGTTGATATAATGTTATTACTATAAAATAAAAAATGATACTTAACTTTCCATTGTATAAATAACTAAACATTTTGGTTCTGTAACGGATGACAGTATTAAAAAATATATTTTAATTGCGATAAATAGATTTATAAGTGGATACCAGTGGCGGCGCGTCAAAAATATTCTTAGGGAAACCGAAAATAGTTTGCTTTTCTTATTCTTCATGAGCCGTACTAAAAGAACTGGTGTGGCTGAAAATTAGGCAAGCCGGTGGGAATCGAGTTGTATGGACGCTCCGCCACTGGTGGATACACAAAAGGTATACGGTTACAAGTTGTCGTTGACGAGATTATCGGTTTGAAAATTGCTTTATTTTAATAAAGGAGTCTTTTCTGCATGTTAATACTAACAACACAGTTGGCTGAGCATTGGTGACTCTTATTGCAACGAGATAAAGTTCTAGCGATGGTCACTTAACTGTGTCGTCGATAGTATAGTTGAAGTCAAAGATATGTATACAATTTTCGCCTTATTACAAAGGAATATAGTGCAAAAGTGTTATCATATATTTGACGTCGGCTGTACAACATTGTTGTATTATGCTTTTTGTACTTGGCCCCACTGTTTAATATTATGGTGACCGTTCGAAAGAGTACTTTTTTTCATAATCATGTCAAATCCATCAACAGTTTAGATAAGACTAATCTTTATAATGGAATAGGAGAGATCTTCAAGAAAACGTGTGCGATATTCAAAACATCGATATTGCGAGCATCTTTAAGTTCCAAAACCATATCTGAATCGTTTTCAAAAAATGTGTACATAGTTAAGGGCTTTAATTAAAACAAAACTTAACTATTTATTCCTTTGTGTAACGATGAATCATAATATGATTCATATATTTTGTATGGCTAACTTTCGTTACACAAAGGACGCGATCGTAATTTTGTTTTAATTAAGCCTTTACCTATGTACAAATTTTTTGAAAACGACTCATCTGATGTTGGAAAAGTTTGTCAGTATTCTAATATATTTAATACGAATCCTACAATAAAATAGTTATCACCTCAACTGTTATACACAGTATATTATACAAATTGTTAAAATTATAAATCATTGGCATATCAGCTCATTTAGTTAGCATGCACATCCTCTAAAATACTGATGCTCTCCTAATCATGTCATATAATATAATAAACTTAATCTTTCCCTGAGATATTTATCATATTTATAAGTATCAAAGCTTTAGCTATAAACTTTACAATTTCTAAGTGTATAAGCATATCTTGCACTAATGACAAGTCATTATAATAATTGCATGTACTCAACATGCGCAAGTACGTATCAACGGATATAATAAGTACTTGAATAAATAAGTAAATTACAATTTAGTGACTAAAGTTAGTTATACAATTTATATGTTTGAGTTTCGTTACACAAAGGATTGAATTCATTTGTTGATGAATTATGTCAATAAGCCGTGTATACTATTTCAACCCATCCATAATAATGAAAGCTACGTCGGAACACATCACTCATGTGAACTATGTAGTAAATTACATTAGTAAAAATTGAAACAAAATTAAATCCATATTCATAACAAAATCTTTCGGGAAGGATTAAGATCATTCATCTCGCACTTACACAAAACAAAAACACGTACTCTATCGAACGTTCGACGTTTGCGTTGCGTATTCGGTGCGTGTGTGGCACAGGCGCCGGCGGACGCGGGCGCGGGCGCGATACCGGGAGCGGGACAGATGGACGAACCGGACGAGCCGCGACCGACGATCACGATGCCGGGGACGACAGCCAGTCGACCAGCGTTGTATACAGATTATGAAGACGATAGACCGCCTAGTGCTGATGTGAGTAACAATTGGCACTGGTCCCACCGCCAGTACCGTAAAGTCGAGTTTCTTTTATCAAAATATCAAATGCAGGGTAACTTTGGTCCATATGAAAACCAAACAGTAAGTTCTAATAAATATGAATATGTTGATTATTAGTTTAAAATGTTTATTTCTATCACTTGGTAATGTGCCGCAATTCAAATGGAATAATTCCTATACCGATTAAATCTATGCCGGTGAACTGAAAGAAATCCCGTTTAGGGATAAGTTCGCCTTTGTACCAAAATGTCCTTCTTTGTTTGTATTTTTTTTGTGTTTTTTTGTGTACAATAAAGTTATTACATACATACATAAATCCCAATGGAAGTTACCCTCCGGGGCTAAAATAACTAGTGCTCTCATAGTAATTCTACCAGTGCCTAACCTGGGTTCCTCAATTTGTTTATGCTATTTTTTTAGCTATGAAGTATTGAGACTGAATAAAACTCTGATCCCTGAAAGTATTTGCACCTAGCTAACAAACACAATGTATATTTATATCTATTTACATCATAAAACAAAAATAGAATTAATATAATCCGTCAAATAGCCCGCCCCGTGTCATTCCGGGTGCAAAGGTGCCCATCACGCTAGCCGCGTTACCGCGCTGGATCGCAATAGACAACCTTTGCATCAGGAACGACCCGGAACGGGGGTCATGTCCTCTCTCTCGCAAACGGCGCCCGATTTCTGCCTTTGTTTTTACATCATCGCCGTCGGTATTTACTTGGGCGCGGTGCTTACCCATAAGTAGAACACAAACCTTATTGAGCTTACTATGGGGCTAGTTCAATGTTTATACGATTGTCTCGTAATTGGTTTACCATTGTTTTACAGACATTCGATGAAAGCATCGAATTTATGTTTCGCGGAATTCTCATTACATGGAAACCATTTCTTTTTTCAAATACTTTTTTCGCAGTTCTAACCTAACTTAACCTACATTCCTGGTAGAGCTAATGGCTTCTACACTGTGACCTTTTAGCTGTACCTAAAACGTTAACGGCCTCTGAAAAAAATCTGCTAAACAAAACATTAATACTACATTTTAGGTATCTCTCGAGCGCGGATAAGCCATGGTTGTGTGTTGAGCTATACATGCACATTGTCTATGTGTGCGACAGCGTAGGCGCTATGAGTTCACGTTGTCTATGTGTTCATATGTGCCACAACTACAACAATGGCCAACCCGCGCTCGTGATACAAAAGTACTTATAATACGTATGCTTACCTAATATTTGCTAATATTAACAATGTGTACACAGACGGACCGTGAGACCGACACCCCGAAGCTGGCGAAGAAGCCGGACCCCAAGAAGCAGGATACCCAGAAGAAGTCCGGATGGCTCGGCGGCATCTTCACCAAGCTCACCCTGCGGCCGCCCAACCAGATGATACTGCCGGACGACAAGAATCCAACAGTGAGTAGGAACAAGGGTAGAAAGGACATGCCCACGCTACTCTAGCCCAGATTACTAGATATAAGTGTCTGGAGTTTTCGAAAGCCTCTCGTTAAAAATGTTTTGTAGTAATACAATGATTTGTTCACCGGCTGGAACTACACTGAGCGAAAAAAATACTAATCATTAGTAAGTTTTAGTGAATCCCAAGACAAGGAGATTATATAGTAACGGTTACAAAACAGTTTAGTAGTAACAAGGACATTTTTTTTGGTATTAGTAAATAACTACTATTATCAAAAACTGGTTTGTAACCGTCAGTATATAATGTCCTTGTCCTGGGATTCACTAAAACTTTCAATTTCAAATAGCCTTTATTGACAATCTTACATTTAAAGTTTGACATTAAAGTTTTAATAACTTAAAATATATTTATTTTTATTTAAGACTATCTTGCTTTTCAGCATAGGCCTCCCCCAGGCCTATGCCACTAAAACTTACTAATATCTAATTAGTATTTTTTTTCGCTCAGTGTACAAACCATTAAAGGGCCATTTACATTATACGAAAAGTTGTACACGAATTTTTTTTTTTAATTTTGATAAAGTCGTTTTTTTTGTACTCAGAATCGAAAGTACTTTAGAATGTTTTAGGGAAAAAAAGTGCCCCAATACTTTTTTCCATACCGTTACCGTTTCCATACTAAGATTGGTAACGGAGCGGAAAACAGTAAATTGTTATGTAAAATTTGGGACACATTTTTTCTCCTTATAGGTTCGAAAGTGCTTTCGCTTCTGAGCAGAAAAAAGCCGCATTTTCAAATTTAAAAAAATCGAGTGTATAACTTTCCGTAAAATAACCCGAAAAATGATTTTAACATTCTATTCTGATAGTCGTCTAGGTCTGTAGTTATCTTGTTTGTGGTTAAATAAAAACTGATGGTTTTTTTTATTATGGATTTATTTTACTGTCAGTTTACCACGTACGTTTTACCACCAAGGTCCTAAATCCCCATACTTCTTGGTTTTGAGTGTTGATTAAATACTTTTTGGTTATATAATGTTGATTTTATAGATGATGTTATTATATTCTATTATCAATATTATTTGTCAGAGTAATCAATAAGAAGTTTTAGACCGTTTCCCTCTAGTTTCATCATAAATAAAACTCGTTTCAAAATATTTACTTTTACATCCATATGCCCCAAAAGTTTTACAACATATAATAAGTATTATTCCGAAAGTCATTGAATTTAATATTTGGACTTTTGATTAACTCTCTAACCTTCCACTGTGTTACGAAATGTCAGCTGTGTAACGGAGACAAGGTAGCTCTGTAAATGGCACGTATAATGTTACCCTGTGCTATATATCTTATATTTATGTACGTTTATGTATTTATTTTTTATATTCCGTGTTCTTTATTTACTTTATTTTCAATAAATATTTTATTTCCTTATGGCTTTTTAATAATCTCCTGCATAGTATCTTTTATATTTTCTTCAGTCCCTTTTCTATTTTATTAATTACTTTGGAGTAGTTAGATGATGTGATGATGATGACTTTTGGATAAACAGGCTACAGCTGAGTCCGTAGGCCATGACTGAAGCTAATGATTCTTGGTTGGCATGAGCGCAAAATATTTCCTGAGTTAAGTATGCATGTGCTAGTCAAGCCAAGGCCGATCATCTCTGCCCATACGAGTAACTTTGTTGTAAGAGTAAGGATGAAAAAATACAAGAAAATTAACTATTAAACTATAAACACTAAAATACTTCTTACATTACAGCGTCCTCGATCATGTACATAATTGGTTCCATTGTGTAACGTAAACTTGTTATACAATTGTGTATTGCTATTTCGTAACACAGTGGAATGATATAAAATGTGTACGAATAATTGCTTAAACATCTTGTTAGTAGAGTAGCTAAATATGTATATACAGAGCTTCGGTCGGATCGGTGTATTCAGTAATCGGTTACTCGTAGTTGTACCTATGCCACGTATGTTAAATGTACTCTGAGAAAATATTTATTTATTTATTGGTTCGCGAGACTCCGAAGCCGCTGCAGGTAAATCTTCTAGAATTATTAAAAAGCCTCCAGCGCAAAACGGTGTGTTAAGGTAATCTATTGATCCCCTTTTGTCCCTATTATATTGTATTGTCTCTATTGGGACGCAGTGCATCCGGTGTAGGGACGATTCGTCACTATTCAGCTTTAATGAAATGCAAATAAGGTCCCAAAGTTACAAACCTTTTTATACCTTAACAGTACAGTCGACATCGTCATAGGAACCACCACACATATGACCACAAATATGTATATGAACACGACGCTATTATCACAGCGCTAGAGAGCATGTTCAGATATTTATGAGCACCCTGAAGAGCACAGATAAATTTAAAGTTAACGTGCTTGCACTGCTTGCCTTTAATAGGGATGATGACACTATAAAAGAAAATCAATAAATCCAAATTTTCTACATAATGACTCAAATTCTCAATCAAATGGCAAAAAAAGTAATTAAAAAAAAAAAATAATTACGTAATTATAAGTCTTCAAAGTTTTAAAAGTGGGTATTTTCTGTCGCTTTTCCGCAAAACGCACCTTTGTATTGAACGATTGTCATTTACTATGGCGCTACTCAAAGGTGACGTCACGGTCGAGTAGCACTTTCTCTCTCTAACTACGAACATTCTAACCGTTGTTGCTTCGTTATTTTTTGAGATATTTGAATAGGATTTTCACTATTTGGCATAGTTTTATGTCTTCTTTCTATTGAAGTAATAATTTTTTTTGAGTCATCGTGCCTATTGTTGAGCCATTTAGAGCTCACCTTATACTGGAAAATTCATATTTAAGGTATGAATTGTCCTGTATAAGGTGAACTGTAGTGGCTCAATAGTACATTACTTAACAAGGGCGGTAAAACAAAGAATGTCTCAGATTGCAGGTATTTGACGCCCGAGCCGAAGGCAAGGGCGATAAATATGCGATCTGAGGCTTTCTTTATTACCGCCCGTGTTAAGTACAAAATTTTATGTCAACCCCTGGCAAGGAAGTGGGATTTCCCGCGCGCGGAGCGTGCGGTAATTGCCGCTTTATGGCCAGGTGTGACATAAAAATTATTACGTGACCGTGCGTGTAAAGGGCGCATCTTTGATGATAGACTGAAGCTGATCATAAGGCAATGTACGAACGTACGTACGCTCGTCGCCGCGCAACGAGGTTAGCGCCCCGCGGACGGCGTTCGACTTGTACACTGCATACTACGCCATACTCGCTCGTGTGTGCTGAAAAGCCAGTTAAGGCGCTACAACGAGAAATATCCCGTTCTTTGAAACGCTGTTCTGCCCAGACGAGGAAATAATAGGACTGATTTTTGACTGTATGATTGTGTTTTTGACAATAGCCAATAAACATGATTGTTTAAAATTTTCTATATAGAAAAAAAAAACAAAGTTGTGTCTATATTTTCCTTTTTTACTAAGCCTACTAAAACAACGCATTATTAAACGAAGCAAATAAGTTAATATGATGGCATTTTGCCACATCTAAACTCTGTCAAGAGGAAATTTCATAAAACTGCACACAGTCTGATATTCATCGAGATTTGTCTAAAAAACTCATTCCCGAAGAGTGTTGTATCTCGATTTGCCGTGCGCAAAAGAAATAAGCGTGTCTCTTTCACGGGGGGCGTGGTTAGCCGATTTGATATATCACCGACTTTCCTACAAAATATCCAATACTGTTAGAATAAAAACGATGTCGCCTGCCTGCACAATATACTCGTATGTAAGTAGTTTAAAACGTTCCGCGCTCTAGCAGTGGGAGTGTTCGCCCCGCGTCTCGTGCGCACGTCGGCCACCGCGAACAGAACCTCTAGTACAATTTTTTTCGAAACAAAACACAAACGAACGCGTCTGCGTTTAGTCCCTTTTTGTAAGGCAACGCAAGCATCGCCTCCAGTCATCCAGTGGCCTTAGGTGGTAAATATTTTATGCCATATAAATTAAGACTAATCGCAAACGTGTTCGTTTGTGTTTAGTCTCGAAAAAAAATCTTATACTAGAGGTACAGCCGCACGCCACCGCGCCGACCCATTCGCTCATATCTCCTTTCTTAAGGCGCAGGGTAGGGCAAGGCCTTCCCCATACAAACTTTGTGCACGTTTTATTCGTCGGTTTTGGCACTAACAAATATAATATTTTTTTTGGTTGTAAATATTAGATATGCGAAGATCGTGATGTAAAAATTTTCAAATATTTCAAAAAAATTCAAAATTTAAAAATTAAAAAAAAAAAATCATAAAAAAAATTACATCACGAAATAGCTATCAGAAAAATAAGCATACTGACCAAAAATCATAACTTTAACGCAAACACAAACGCAGTAAATCCTGCACAAAGTTTGTATGGAGAGAACTTGCCCTACCCCTCCTCTTAAGCGTACCACACACTGAAACGGCCTGCGATAGCACCCAGTTGTACAATATGACAATCAAAGCCGCGTATGTCTGAATGATTGTTAGGATTCTCATTGTGCACAACTGGCCGCTACCGCGGTCGCCGCCGCAGTGTGTGGTACGCTCTATGTCCTCGACTGTAAATGAGTTAATCAACTTTTCCTTGTTGTTATTCTGTCCCGATAGCCAGGAGACAACAGTGACCGTTTTCTTAGAAAAAAAATATAATATGGACTTCTACACCTACAGATGTAGGTATTAGAAAAACTCGGATCTCAATCGGAATACGATGGCACGGCACCCGAACTGTCAATCAATGATTGTATTAAATGAGTGACGTTTTCATATCCATTATTATGGAACTTTATTGTTTAGTGTCAAATGTCAAAGTGAAAAATGTCAAAGTTATCCCTACGGCTGTAAGATGGGTACTGAAGCTAATTGAGAGAGCACGATAAATACGAACTTTTCCGATAAAGTACGAAGGAAAATCATTTTGCACTACATCTGTAGCATGCTCAATATTTGGCCCACGTCAGAATGGGTTTATAATCATCGCTAAAAACCTTATTTATTAGGATTAAAGAGTGACCTAGGAGACAGAGGACACTAGTTGTTTGACCCAAGTATTGTTTGCGTACAGATCGTGTGGGACGCCGTGAACAAGCGCTGGCAGAACTTGGACGCTGACGGCGAGGACGCGGCGTCCGCGCCGCCGCCGCCGCCGAAGACCGCCGACATACCGGCAATGCAGTCAGTACACGCACTTTACAAGCTTTATGTCACACCTGGCCATAAATCGGCAATTACCGCACGCTCCGCGCGCGGGAAATCCCACTTCCTGGCCAGGGGGTGACATAAAATTTTGTACTTAACACGGGCGGTAATAAAGAAAGCCTCAGATCGCATATTTATCGCCCTTGCCTTCGGCTCGGGCGTCAAATACCTGCGATCTGAGACATTCTTTGTTTTACCGCCCTTGTTAAGTAATGTACTATTAACGAACACTCTAGCCTAGTTGGTTGGTCACTACCTACCTACGAAGCTGGAGGTCACGGGTCCGAATCCCGGTCAGGGTATTTATTTTTGTGATAAGCACGAATATTTATTCCTGAGTCTTGGATGTTTTCTATGTATTTAAGGATCTATTTTATCTATATAATTATGTATAACGTCGCCTTTGTCCCGTCGCGTCGGCCGTCTCCATAGTAACCTTTGCTTAGTTTGGGACTAGGTCGATTTGTGTAAGATTGTTTCTGCAATAGTTATTCCATTTGGGCATTTCCGCTTTCCGCTTTCACACAATCAGATATTTATTGACATTTGTCTAAAAAAAGCCATTCCCGACGAGTGTTGCATCCCGTTTTGTCGTACACGAAAGACATGAGCATGTCTCTTTCACGGGGGTATGGTTGACTTGACAGAATCGAGGTAACCCATTAATGCTGTTAATGTTATTTTCACATCACCTATTCGGGTAAGGGCTTTTTCTTCCCGGAGGGATCAAAGTGGCACTTTTCTTCCCTGCTAGGAGGGATCAAAGTGGCACTTTTCTGTAACGTGTGTAAGTTATTGTATCGATTTTGATAGAATAAATGCACAACCATTGTTATTTCAGATCTTTCATTATCCTCAATAGGTGATGTGAAAAGCAGTATGTGTCACATGGAAGCAAAATTATTTCCACCGTGGGCGTTAATTCTTGAATCCCTCACTACGCTCAGGATTCTATTTTATTATATTACATAATCCTTCGTTTCGTTCAGGATTAAATTTACGCCCACGCCGTAAATATGTCTCTTGTGACACAATCTACTATTTCAGTACGTCATCGCCGCTGCAAGCGCCCCCTGCGGCGGGCCTCCCCCCGGCCGCGCCCGTATCTAATATATTCAAAATGCAGAAAGGCAGACGTAAGTAACACCACACACATATATATATTATTTACCACATACATAAAGAATATGATATTAATTATTCCACCTCCTCCTATACCCTGAGCCAGTCCTGTCCTTTTTAACGGACATTAGAAAATCTAATAATAATATTTTACTCGGCGACTTTTTTTTTAACGTCAATAACCCTCGGTTGTTGTGACATTTGTAGGGAAACATGCCTAGTGACGTCACGATTTCCTATGGTCAATGTAAGTCCTTTTTTCAAGTTTATTTATTTAAAAATCTTTTTAAATAGCATACATAGGTTGAAAATTTACGTTTTGCGAAGTATTTTCGTGTGTTTTGTTTATTGGTAACTTAACTCTAGCCGCCCTAAGGTTTCTTTCTTGGATTTAGGGCGGCTAGACAGCATGTCCCGGTTAAGATACTCGCTGTGCACGTAGTTACATAGTAATAAGCTAAAACCCCACGTAGACACTACCAGAACCGTTTCCATACAAACAAAATCAGACACATACCTGCTCTGGCGCGCCGTTCTTGCGAAGACCGCGTTTGACGATCTCCAGGATCCCAGGATACAGTACAGAGTACAGTACAGTACAGACACTACGTGCACAGAATAAGTAATAGTACTACGTACAGAAGTCTCACTGTTAACAAATCCCCGCGAGGCAAGCCAAACGTGCCGACGCTTGGCCATCTTTTATCGCACGCGCATCACTCGCTACATCACTTTCTATCGCATTGAAAGTCACCCGACGGGGGACCTTTGAGCGGCGTGATGACGTCACGCGAGTGAGTCGCCCCTGCTACGTGTGATAGTTATCTGTATCTATACACCAACACAGTTCAATCCACAATTACATCATGATTTTTACCAATATTACCGACCGTAACAGCGCAGCGCTATAATTCATTTTTCACTATATTTTTAGACTGACTGTTTCTTCTTTTTGACGACATCGCCAAGAGCGCTGCTGCCGCGTGTCGCTAGGAACGCACGCGCTAATTCGATTTGAATGAGAACAATTGACAACATTTCATATTTTTAACTACTTTATTTTATGAACTAGTTAGAAAATGGGTAAAAATTTAAGCCACCCGTATTTTTTCTGTTTCAATTTAACTCAATATTTCATACAAAAAAAAACACGTTGAAAAGTAGGTCCTTCCAAAAGGGCGTAAGTAAAATATGACGTCATCTTCCCAACAAGAATCCAGAGCCACTCCAGAGCAGCGGTTGTCTGTACTCTGTACTAAGGTCTCCCTGAATACAGCGAGGAAGATGACGTCAACTTTCGGTTTACATTAACTTGCGATTTTTTCCAAAATTTACGGAGAAAAAAAATCTAAAAAATTTTTTTTGTGTACTTCACACGTTTTTACCGAAATGGTTTTCGAATTGAGAGTTTTGGAAATTATGAAATATTGTCAATTCTGGTTTTATGCCTAAATACTCAATGAACAATTGCTGCCAGATTTTCGGTACGAATGGTTTATGTACGAACTCCACCGACCGGGCAACGCCGGCACGCACATTGTAAGTGCCCAAGGCAATTGACGGCTCTGCTATAGTTCAATTTCATACTTCGGAAACATTGTCGTGCCGATTGAAGCTACATCAATCTTCGATATTAGCTATCAATAACGTCGACACATTGACGATTAGGGTCTTGTCACTTGCGACTTGCGGGCGACTTGGAAGCGAGGCGTGCGCGCAGCGAGCTCGCCGCGAGCGCGCAACGAAGTCGCAGCGTACCCGCGGGAAAATCTCTATACTCTAGATGCGGCGACCTTGCTGCGCGCTCGCGGCGAAATCGTTGCGCACTCGCCGCTAAATCGCTGCGCGCTCGCGCACGTGTGATAAGACCCTTACAATGGATCACCACCAGCACAGAATAGTATAATAGTATTACATACAGAACGGACACGAACCCCCCCGCACCGAGGTCAGTTACCTCGTCCCTGACAGTCCCAGGCCGACAGGCCGGGTTACGATCGGGTTACCGTCGCGTCTCGCGATTCGCCCACGCCACGCGCTACGCACTCGCGTAAACAATTGACGCGTGTACCGATGGCGCACGCACACATACTTACCCACAGCGCTTACTTTCCTTCGCGTGTCACCCCCGTGCCATCAGCAGACATCGGAATAGGGGTGATGACACTATAAAAGAAAATCAATAAATCCAAATTTTCTACATAATGACTCAAATTCTCAATCAAATGGCAAAAAAAGTAATTCAAAAAAATAAATAATTACGTAATTATAAGTCTTCAAAGTTTTAAAAGTGGGTATTTTCTGTCGCTTTTCCGCAAAACGCACCTTTGTATTGAACGATTGTCATTTACTATGGCGCTACTCAAAGGTGACGTCACGGTCGAGTAGCACTTTCTCTCTCTAACTACGAACATTCTAACCGTTGTAGCTTCGTTATTTTTTGAGATATTTGAATAGGTTTTTCACTATTTGGCATAGTTTTATGTCTTCTTTCTATTGAAGTAATAATTTTTTTTGAGTCATCATGCCTATTCTCGTAGCATTTTTGAGCTGTCATAGGCACTTCTCGTTTATCGACTTCCGATATACATATTTTGTCGACACATTACAGAGCACAACACAACATATCAATGAAGAAACAACAGGCGGTCTTATCGCTATAGAACGCTCTCTTTTAGCTAACTTTTAAGTGGCTGAAAATGTTAAATAGAGATTTGCAACGAAAGCAATGAAAAATAACAATTTTACATTTAATCAGTTCAGTTCAGTGTTTTAACATTTATCAATTTCATGTTCAACGTCTGTTTTTTAGTACTAACAAGTGTTTCATCATTAGTTTATCTATAGAATAAATAGATAGTCATACTTCTACTCGTAATCATAATTATTTTATGTCACACCTAGCCATAAAGTGGCCATTATCGTACGCTCCGCGCGCGAAAAAACCCACTTCCTGGCCAGTGGGTGACATCAAATTTTATACTTACCACGGGCGATAATAAAGAAAGCCTCAGATCGCATATTTGTCGCCCTTGTCTTCGGCTCGGGCGTAAAATACCTGCGATCTGAGACATTCTTTGTTTTATCGCCCTTGGTAAGTAATGTACTATTACATATTGTATTCTGTATTTATCGATATACATATGTATAATCGGAAGTCGATAAACGACAAGTCCCTATGACAGCTCAAAAATGCTACGAGAATTCCGATGTCTGGCCATCAGGCTCATTGACGAGTAAGAATATTGTTCGCAGACATAAAGAAGTCGTATGTGGACGTGTTCAACCCTAGCGGCGCTCCGACCAGGCCCCTCCCACCGGCCGCCGAGGTACTAGGGCCCGCGCTAGGGGCGCCCCCGCCTCAGTTCATGCTGCCGCAACAGGTAAACCAAGCTGGACTATAGAAAGAAGAAAGGAAAGAAAGAAACATGTTTCTAGCATACGATACGACGATACGAATACGACGAAAATATTGACGACCGCTTTAGCTTAGTTGGTAGTGACCCTGCCTACGAAGCTGGAGGTCCCGGGTTCGAATCCCGGCCGGGGCATTTATTTGTGTGAATAGCACGAATATTTGTTCTTGGGTCTTGGATGTTTTCTAAGTATTTAAGTATTTATTTATCTATATAAGTATGTATATCGTCGCTTAGTACCCATAGTACAAGCTTTGCTTAGTTTGGGACTAGGTTGATTTGTGTAAGATTGTCCACAAATATTTATTTATTTATTTATTTATACAAAATAAAAGTTGACAAAGCCTAATCCCAATAAGGTCTAGTTTCCCCTCGAGGTTGGAAGGTCAGATGGCAGTCGCTTCCGTAAAAACTAGTGCCTACGCCAAATCTTGGGATTAGGTAGCGGACCCCAGGCATCCTTCAGGATGCAACTGTACTGGGATAACGCTATAGGAGGATGACAAAATAAAAGTGAATACAATGGAAAAACATCACTCAGATTCTTGCCATGAAATAAGCCTTCAGGCGTTAAGGCGCCTGTAGAGGCAAGGCCTTCTCCATACAAACTCTATGCATGTTTTATTCGTCGGTTTTGGCACTCCCGCATATAATTTTAGAAAAAATAAAAAAATATATAATGAAAAAATACAAAAAAAATCTTGAGGTTCTGGGTAACAGAAAAATAAGCATACTTACTGACCAAGAAGCATAAGTGTAATGCAAACACAAGCAAAGAAAAACTTGCACAAAATTTGTGTGGAGAGTGCTTGCCTCTACAGGCGCTACTCAACAGTGACGTCACTCTCTCTAACTACGAACATTCTAACCGTTGTAGCTTCTTTATTTTTTGAGATATTTGAATAGGATTTTCACTATTTGGCACAGTTTTATGTCTTCTTTCTATTGAAGTAAAAACTTTTTTTGAGTCGACATCCCTATTCTGCGAAAAAATACATTGTATAAAACATTTTCCGCAAAACACACCGACTTATAACACGTGTGTTTCTTTATCACGCTATCAGGAGGCTGATGCCGTAAATGGCTACTGAAAGGTATGTATATCCAATCACACACACACGCACACACACACACACACACACACACACACACACACACACACACATACACAGTAATAATATAACAAGAATGTAATGTTAAGATACTTAGTAAAATTAATTAGGTAATAATATACATCATTGTTACTATACTGTTATGGAAGAGCGGAATTTCCTGCCACAGGTGTCCATTCACCTACTAGGAAATTCCAACCTTGGCTATCATTGAACCTATTTTGTTACCTGAATAAAACATTTTAATTTTTTTTTATTAATCTTCATATCAAGCTCTAGGCTATAGCGTGACCATGTCGCGAAAACCAAATGGACACAACTAAATAGTTATTTACGATACAAGGGTTGTAAAACAAAGAAAGGCCGATATCGCAGATGTTTGGGGCCCGAGCCGCAGGCGAGGGTCTCAAATATGCGAGAGAGGGCTTTCTGTTTTAAGACCCGTGTTTTGTACACAATTTTACGTCACCACTTGGCCAAAAAGTGGGTTTTTCTGATCGCGCAGCGTGCAGAAAAACGCGCTTTTTGGCAAGGTGTGGTGTAATAGTACATTACTTAACAAGGGCGGTAAAACAAAGAATGTCTCAGATCGCAGGTATTTGACGCCCGAGCCGAAGGCAAGGGCGATAAATATGCGATCTGAGGCTTTCTTTTTTACCGCCCGTGTTAAGTACAAAATTTTATGTCACCCCCCTGGCCAGGACGTGGGATTTCCCGCGCGCGAAGCGTGCGGCAATTGCCGCTTTATGGCCAGGTGTGACATAAAATATATTCCAGCGGCCAGACTATTTACGCTGTACTTTGACTTGTCTTTTGTCTGGTTCTAATTGTAGTTGGTTCCATATAAAATATTTGATCCTCTCTTAAGAGGGCGTAGATGGCATTGCAAAAGTCCCGCTCTAACACGCGTTAGTTTTCAATTAACCATCCCGCTCTCTACGGAAGCCCAGCGCGTGTTTTTCGTAAATATTAATGTTTATTCTAAACGTGTACGTTTATAAGGATAATCTTTTTTATCAGGTTTGAGAACTTATCATTTTACAACTATTAAACCAAAAATCATTGTTAAAGATGGGAGGGTTTCAAAGATCCAACCAAAAACATCGAAAAGAAGGGTTATGTTTGAAAAATAACAGTAGGTATCGAGAAAATTTTAGCAAATCGTGTTTTCACATTTATCAGACTGGAGGAAAATAGTTCAAGATTAATATACTGAAAGGGCAGATATTTAATCACTACCTATAGATGTTGAGATCTAGGTCGATAAACATTGGCAAAACTGCATATGTGGGCTGTTAAAACTAGTTCGAACTGCATCATGAAAAAAAATTAAGCATATACCCTCTTCGTTCACAGACATACGACTCGCCACAACCCGACGAAACCTATAGTAGCGGGTATTGATTGACGCGCCGACCCGTGTACTCGCACCGCGGTCACACAACCAAACGGTAACACTCCGTCTCACAGCTGACTCGCTTCTGTACGTCACCGCTTGGGATTTCATCGGGACGGGTTTCTACGTCGCGACGGATATATACGTCACGACGGATATATACGTCACGACGGGTATATACGTCACGACGGATATATACGTCACAAGAGGTATAAATGTCAAGACGGATATATGCGTCAGGACGGTTAAATAAGTTAAGACGGATATATACGTCAGCACGGATAAACCCTCACGGCGGATAAACACGTCACAATGGATAAATACGTCGCATCAGATATGTAACTCAACGTGTATATATAGGTAGGTATACGTATCAAGGGTTACATAGTACGCCTTAAACACATCACGACGTATAAACACGTCACGTAGAACCGAGTGCTCGATTTCAACTCGATGTGTTTTAAGGCGCAGGGGTGGGCAAGGCATTCTCCATACTAACTCTGTTCACGTTTTATTCGTACGTTTTGGCACTAACGAATGTAATATTTTTTTTGGGCGTAAATATTAGATATGCGAAGAAAGTGATGTGGAAATTTTCAAATATGTCAAAAAAATGAAATATGAATAAAATTAAAAATAATATTAATGAAAAAAAATTACATCACGAAATAGCTAACAGAAAAATAAGCATACTGACCAAAAATCATAACTTTAATGCAATCACAAACGAAGAAAATCCTGCACAAAGTTTGTATGGAGAGAGCTTGCCCTACCCCTCCTCTTAAGTGAAGACACGAGTGGCGATGTCGTCCAGAATGGAATCATAAAACACCATTCAGACAATATTTTATATGCAGTTAACATTATACTTAGCTTATAACACATACATAGTTATTGGCAGCTGTATAAAGTAAATATGTTAGGGGTTTGAGTCTTTGTAAACTGTTATAAGCTGTACAGTTAAGTGCAAAAATATGTATCGAATGAATCCTCTCATAAATATGTACCGAAACCAAGGGGCTTGCAGTGGGAGGCGCGCGTCGCTTTAAATGCCTACCGCCCGCTCGGCCCGGGGCCGGCCGTCAGTCGAGGGCCGCCCGCCGCCGCGCGAACGCGTCTATATGCACGTTACCGCTGCCGCCGCAGACTAGAACGCGACGAGCGACGAGTCGATAGCCCTAGCGCTACACGTGCCGCGTGTGAATGAATACAAGTTATACGATAGACAGAGATGCACAGAGTAGGCATGTTTTTTATGCCTAAACGCCGTTTTTGTTAGAAAGTGAAGCTTCTGTACTTGTACTATTACTTATTCTGTGCCGAAACCTTAATTCACCGACGTACGAACGTAAACGAGAGCTATGGGACATACGTATTTTTGAGCAAGTTGTATGCACCCATATTTTGCACTTGACTGTACTACAGTAACTTGCTATGTATTCCCGTCTAACATTTCATACTACATACATTTACTTCTTAAATATAATATTTTCGCTATAGATAATATATATCGTTTATTTCTAGAAAAAAGTAGCAATGTGCGACTTCTCTACCTTCTTTCTTATATGTATAATCATTTCTACATATTTCTCACCCCGTCGCCAGTACATAAGGCTCAAACTCCAGTAAAGACTTAAATGTTACCATTTGCATAGTTTTCAAAATAGACATCCTAGCAATATGAAGCAATACAGATTAAAATAATGTTAACTTATATCTTTATTACGATTAGGTATAAAAAGTCGTAGCTAAAAGTGGTGTCGCATTATACGCAACGGGGGTTAGTGAACCAAGCGTACACATCGTAGACATCGACCAATTGAGCAATTGTCAATAATTTGTAGATTTCATACATTTCAAATTACCCGGGGGCGGTAACACCTGTCATTCGGCTGATATATCCTCAAAAGGTCAAAAATTACATAATAGGGATGTTGACACCAAATAAGAAAATCAATGAATCCGAATTATCTCGAAAAAGGATCAAATTCTCAATCAAATAGCGAAAAGAGTAATTCAAAAGAATAAATAATTACATAATTATAAGTCTTCAAAGTTTTAGGAGGGGGCATTTTCTGTCCCTGTTCCGCAAAACGCACCTCTGTATTGAACGATCGTCATTTACTATGGCGCTCGAGGTCAGTGACGTCACTGACCTGTAGCGCTTTCTCTCTCGAACTAAAGACATTCTAACGGTTGTAGTTTCGTAATTTTTTGACATATTTGAATAGGATTTTCACTATTTGGCATAGTTTTATGTATGCTTACGTATGGATTAATAATAAATTTTGAGTCAACATATCTAATGTTGACGTTTTGATGGAAATAGAATGACAGCCTGTCACCGTTCCCTAACAATTTGTTCATAGTCAACTGGGGGTATTGCATATAATGCCTTGTAACTTATATTGGAAGTTTCTTTTCAATCCGATCCATTGGAAACAGACTTTCGCTCATTATTATAAGTTACAAGTCCTGTAATAGGCCCCTGTTAACGTAAACATAATACATTCTGAAACATCGTCATTAAATCGTGTTTTGCAACTGTAAATGATTAGACCTTATTTACCTAATCTTATTATGAAACTCTCCTACAGTTGCATAAAATCAGACTCGTGTTTTAATGCACCTCATTATGTAACAGTTGTAACTGGGCCATTTTACGGAAAGTTGTACACTCGACTTTTTTTTTAATTTGGATAAATTTGGGTTTTTTCTACTCAGAATCGAAAGCACTTTCGAATGGCATAGGGGAAAAAAAGTGTCCCAAATTTTTTTATTCCTTTCCGTTACCGTTTTCATACTAAGTTTGTAATTTTGTATGGTGGTAACGGAATGGAAAAACTGAAAATTGTATGAAAAACTTGGGACACTTTTTTTCTCCTATTAGGTTCGAAAGTGCTTTCGATTCTGAGTAGAAAAAACCCGATTTTATCCAAATTTAAAAAAAAAGTCGAGTGTTGTACAACTTTCCGCAAAATGGCCCAACTACTGTTGAAGGCGGACTCCGTATATTTTGTGTCTCTAGTTCTGGTTTCGACACCACTTTATATGTTACTCGACTGTAACAGCCTTATAGTGACATTATGTTCCTAAATTAAGCAATTTTATGTATTCTGGACAGTGTTTTGTAGTTTTGCGATGGCTGATGTAATAGTGCGAGATTAATAGTTTTTTAATATTTTTTTTATCCAGCTCGGCGATTTTAATGTTGCTAATTAAGCGAAAGGATGCCTTACTTTGTTGTCGATAAGGCGCTATTTCCGAAGCACGCAATTAGAAATCGTCCGTATTGCCATCGACAAAGTATAAATTTTTGTCACCTTATGCCAATAATCTGTACTCGACTGTACCTTTTGTTTGAGAATGACACTAATAAACAACGTTCACAAATATATTAGAAACCATTTTTATAATTTTTGACATTTTCAATAATACCTATTAGGAATCGTTTGTATTAAATTTGATTATCAGGACATGGTGTAAATAATTTTATACTTAGATGTAATATGTATACTTTACCATTGTTATGCAGACAAAAGTTTCATCGAATTTTAGAATTTGCATTTCATAGAAAACGTTTGTCGAAATGGGGATTCCTTCCACATAGCACCGACACAAAGTGTGCCTGTGGAAGAATAGTATAATAGTACTACATACAGAATGGCCACGAACCCCCCGCACCGAGGTCAGTTGCCTCGTCCCTGACAGGCCCGCCGGGTGCCGGCGCACCTCGCGATTCGTCCGCGCCACGCGCTACGTACCCTCGCAAACTATTGACGCGTGTACCGACAGTGCACGCACACATACTTACCCACAGCGCTTACGTTCCTTCGCGTGTCACAGGTGTGACAGTGCACTCTGATCCCTCATAATTGCACCCATAAAGACCTTTAGACCTTGTAGACACAACTCCCCGGCAGTGGAACTGGCAAGGCATATTTTTGGAATAGTATAATTTGGACTCTCCTTATATTCGAATAAGAAGAAGAAAAATTTTTTTTCAGACCCACTATTCGGAAAAGTCTTTGTTGCCCTCGAACGATGGATCAAAGTCGTACTATTCTTTCCTCATTTGAGTCGTGAATATATAATTTTGTTCCCTATCTACTAATTCACAAAGGGTTGTACTAATTCACAAAGTTCTAACCTAACCTAGTTTTCTGGTAGACCTAATAGGTTCTACAGAATTACCTTTAAGCTGCACCTAATAAGTCAACGTTCTCTGGAAAAAGTTTCTATGAAATGAAATGTTTGCGAAACAATAGGTACATTCTATGAAACTTTTGTCGATGAAATAAAGGGGATATCACACGATTATGTACCTATATTTAATTTATTTGTGTATTTCGTTAGTTATGATTGTTAAAAAGACACTATTTTAAGAACGTTATATACATATAATCAATACTCATCATGTGGTAAATCTGTGTAGCAAAATTGTTTTTCTCACACAAGCTCGGAAAAACAGGTATTATCGCCGAGTTGAGTGTCTGAAAACTCATACTTAGAGTTTTCTGGAATCCATGGACCATTATGATGACTTAGTGAATAAAACTTAATACCGGAGCGGCATGCTTTTCAAATTGACGTATATATGTAGATGAATACAGGCTCTATTGGAAGTGATATAGGGCTGATGTTTAAATATATGGGATCGTATAACAAAATGGGCTTCGTTCGTGTACAGTTGCCATTACATACATCAAAGCGGATAAGGAGCTCACAAACATCTAAACAGGACTTTATCCTATAACCGCCCAAATGCCTATTAATAGTACATTATCCTCTTCCATGGGATAAATCTTGAAAAATTTAAATATTTTCATTGGTTTTGATTTGGTCAATTTGAAAACAAAACAAAGTCTGCTCTATTTCTTATTGGATCATCGTCAAGGCTTCAAGCAGTGCATTTTCGTATATTATTTAATTGTACCTATCTGATGACGACTGGACAAGTGTGGCGTATACTTAAAATTATTTGAACTGGCAGAGCTGTATCAAATTAGTCAATCAAAAAGCGACTTTTTTATACAAGCCAGAAGGTTCAAAGTCTAATGACAATTCTATAAAATATTGGACATCTTAATTTCATCTATAATCTTGGTGATGTGTAAGGGTGAGTTGTATGAAACCATCTGTAATAGAATAGTAAGCGGTGCTCGTTAATATCTCGTATGAAAAGTTTGACAAGTTTCTATGGGATGACAGCTCCACTCCACTTTAACATTAATCGGTCCGTATTAGTAATTTGGTGCAAATCGCCCTTAGTTGGTTCTCGTATACGCTTCGCACGCCGCGCGTAAAAAGGCCACAGTAAATCGGTTCGCGTAAGAAGTGTACATAAGTTCTATTTTATTACCTACATATAAATTCTCGTAACTCCGACAATGCAATATTTTTATTGGTGCATAAATCAAGATTATTAGTAATTTATATACAAACTAAAATAATACTTTTCTATCATTAGATCATAACTGCATTACATACATTAAAATGTGATTTTATTGTACATTGGACTTGACTAGTATCACTTCATAATTTTAATGTTATTTATATTCCTTATAATGTTGTTAATATATTATGGCGTTTAGCAAATTGTTTACATTTCCGATATTATAATATTTTTTTCGTGTATAATTGTAATTATGTTAATTTCAAAGGCGTGGTTGGTTCGCGTATCGTTTCAATACTAAACGCTGAAAGTGTTTTCTTATCTATACGTGAAATAATCGCCTCTTTTCCTACCTATACGTAGTATGTCAATGTTGGACAGGGCTAAATGTCTCATAATCTAGCGCAATGATGCTAATCGTACAGTGTGTTTGATAATTGTATAAAGGCTTGGTCACACCGCTTGCGCGACGCAAGCGGGACGCTGCGCTGCGCGCCAAAATGTATGAAACCGTCACGCTCGCGTCGCGCAACCTGTGTGACGTCGCTAACCTGTTAGCATACGATCCGGCGCGCAGCGGTCGCGTCGCGCGGACGTCGCGCAACGCAGCGTGACCAAGCCTTAAGTATGTATACAATTATCGATCTTTATATCTCTAAGGTATTAAGTCCTAGAATGTAGGTATACATGATTATGAAAACACAGGTTGCCTTAATGACGCTATTGAAAATTGTACTTATTGGCATCGACAAAGGAGGATTTTTTGCTTGACTTTAATGTAATATTGTATTTTATTCAATTTTATAAAATACAATATTACATCTTGTAGCTCTGTTCAACATAAATTTGTAAATTAGTTTAGGCTACTCTACAAGTGCTCTGTTGGTACCAAGACATAGGTGACTGTATCGTAAAAACATATTATATTTTAATGATTTGACAGTCAAAGTACAGTCATTGTATTCTACAGAATTCGAATTATCAATGGTAATTAAAAAAGAAACTATTATAGGTACCGTCATTATTATAATAAGGTCGCTGATTTTAAATTGGTTTAAGTAAAAAATTATAATTAGATTTTACTCAATTGACTTGCGACTTAATTTGACTGTCAAACATACACGTAATACATACGAAAGGCACTCTTCCCACCAGAGACTAGGAATTATATAGACTGCCAATGCCTATACATTGTGGCGTAATTTTAAAATAATGGGCCTGCTGTAGCTAGTTTCACTATGGAGAGATCACTTTATCATTTAATTCGTATGCGACTAAGACCTCTGCTTAAAACATAGCGCCATCTGTTGGGAGCTTCTACGTTGTGTTCATAGATGGCGCTATGTTTTAAGCAGAGGTCTTAGTCGCATACGAATTAAATGGTAAAGTGATCTCTCCATAGTGAAACTAGCTACAGCAGGCCCATTATTTTAAAATTACGCCACAATGTATAGGCATTGGCAGTCTATATAATTCCTAGTCTCTGCTTCCCACTATCTCACGGAACGATACAGAAAAAGGATTAGGTTTTAGTATTAGATTTATTTCGGGCTGTTTTCTTGTAGGTGCAGTGATTATACTATCGGGGGTTGTTAGTGGCCCGCTACGATCGACGTATACATATTAAGAAAAACCTAATACTTTCTTGACATTTATATTTTTGTCACGAGTTTTACTGTTATTTATATGTATGTCGGCTGTCAAACGATGAAAGTTACCGTCTTTGTCTAATTTGGTAAGGGTGACAGTGATATATTAACTATGTTGTATGAAACTTGAATTGTTCCCATAAAGTTCTGTTGCTTTGGTTTGTGGGTCGCGAAAAGTCCCCTCTAATATTTACGCCTTTGTTATAATGACATGTATAATGACATGGTAATCATAATATAATGGGATAGTTACACTACTTCGCCGCACTCATTTTAATACCTGAACGACAAACTTTGAGTTCAAACTGCGTCCTTAATCTCGAACGATCTCGGTTGTCTCGAACTAATGCGGCGCGATAATGTCGCATTTACTGTGAGGCTGTCACCGCATGCGACCAACAAATGATCTCTTATATGAAATAGAAGATTTATGGATATGCATGTAGATAAATTACTGTATGCAACTGTGTACATAATTAGGTCTTAAAACACTCGTGTTTTAAGAACCCTCATTATGTAACAGTTGCATAAACTACTATTTATCGTTGCGTGTGGCGAACTAAATAATGTAAATTTCCCATTAATGGGGTCAAATCTGTACGAGACTTTATAAAATCTCAGGATTTAATCCGATATTAGGTCCGATTTAATTGACCTTGTATATTTTTTGTTTGTGAGTTAGTTTAAAGGCAAATTATGGGGTCTGCAGGTTGTAGGTATAGCTGGGGTTATGTATTAAACAATAATAAAACGGTCGTGTAATAGAGCCGTAGAGTAACACTAGCACGGAAATCGGTAATGCGCACGAACCACGCTCTAGCTGCGCAAAGTTTGCTATTGGACTCTTGATTTTTCGCTAATATTAAAACTATGCGTAGCTAAAGCTATACACCCTGGGGCCATTACCACACAACTTTACAAGCATACAATTCGACAAATTTGTTAACTTTTTCTATGGGAAATTGTACAACTTTGTTGAATTGTGGACTTAAGTTTTGTGGTATAGGGGTCTGGTCTAGCAGTTCTAGCACCTGTAAAAATATGGATTGAAAAAACTAATGGCTTATGATATGATAAAGCTGTTACATATTTCAATTATGTTAGTTTCCATATTTTTGCACTTGTACAAGTTAGCAGATCTACACGACGAAGCGCTCAAAAATATATACACGTAGTGTAGATTTTCGAGCGTTACCCGTGATGAACTGCTGTGTGCAGTCACTTATATCTGACACTCAAGGTGTTCAAAAGCATCTGGCCGTTATACCGTGTCAGATTTATTTATGAGCGGGTTGTTGAGTCGGATGTTACTTACTGCAGGTGAAAGTGATTATACAGGGTGGTTGCGGCCGATGTCACGTAATTGTGTTGTCCTGTATTCTACAAGCGTTATGTGTATATTTGAAAGGTCAGGCGAATGTATTCCGAATGTATTATAAAGATTCAATTGAAAATATTTAAATAAAATGTTTATGTTAATGCTTATGGCGTGTTTTATTTGTCGAGTAATAGTACATTACTTACCAAGGGCGATAAAATAAAGAATGTCTGAGATCGCAGGTATTTTACGATAAATATGCGATCTGAGGCTTTCTTTATTATCGCCCGTGGTAAGTACAAAATTTTATGTCACCCCCTGGCCAGGAAGTGGGTTTTTTCGCGCGCGGAGCGTGCGATAATGGCCACTTTATGGCCAGGTGTGACGTGTGACATAAAATGAGTTTACCTACTCAATCGCAGTGTTTGGCTAATGCGGCTTTCCTATAGAATACTTAGTATGAGAACTTTTCGTCATCTAGTCTGGAACGAAGTATAAATAGGTACTTAGTTTTGTATCGTAGGTATGGCAATTATTTTGAACCGTGAGATCTTCAAGAATACAGTATAGGTCGCGTCATGTAAAAAGAACGCTGGCGGCAAGCTGCGCATTAGGCGATTTATCGGTCTATTTGGTGGTACATGTCAGGACGCGTCATGTAAAAAGAACGCTGGCGGCAAGCTGCGCATTAGGCGATTTATCGGTCTATTTGGTGGTACATGTCAGGACGCGTCATGTAAAAAGAACGCTGGCGGCAAGCTGCGCATTAGGCGATTTATCGGTCTATTTGGTGGTACATGTCAGGTCGCGTCATGTAAAAAGAACGCTGGCGGCAAGCTGCGCATTAGGCGATTTATCGGTCTATTTGGTGGTACATGTCAGGTCGCGTCATGTAAAAAGAACGCTGGCGGCAAGCTGCGCATTAGGCGATTTATCGGTCTATTTGGTGGTACATGTCAGGTCGCGTCATGTAAAAAGAACGCTGGCGGCAAGCTGCGCATTAGGGGATTTATCGGTCTATTTGGTGGTACATGTCAGGTCGCGTCATGTAAAAAGAAAGCTGGCGGCATGCTGCGCATTAGGCGATTTATCGGTCTATTTGGTGGTACATGTCAGGTCGCGTCATGTAAAAAGAACGCTGGCGGCAAGCTGCGCATTAGGAGATTTATCGGTCTATTTGGTGGTACATGTCAGGTCGCGTCATGTAAAAAGAACGCTGGCGGCAAGCTGCGCATTAGGCGATTTATCGGTCTATTTGGTGGTATAAGGCTAGTACTTTCATACGCGAGTGTACCAATGCGCACTTACTCCACTTTTTGCCAGCGTTCTTTTTACATGACGCGACCTGACATGGTGGTTGTTGGTAACCAAATAGACCGATAAATCGCCTAATGCGCAGCTTGCCGCCAGCGTTCTTTTTACATGACGCGACCTGTACGGTTGCCAGTTTTGTAGCAATTTTAGCACCAACCAGGGGCCACGTGTAGGATAGCGGTGCACACCCCCTGAGATTGGACAAACTCAGATTAATGCATTTAGGATATAATAAAGGTATTAAAACGATTTGCAGCTTGCTGGAAATTAATTCCTCAAAACGCTTTTTAAGCATTTAATTTAATTCACCTAGGTATTGAAAAATTTCACACTTTCACAGCCAGACCTAAATCTTGAATGTAGGTACCCTAGAAACTGATATACCGACCTACCTAAAGCGAGAGTACTTTAATTGTACTTTTTGTACACCTCTTTGTGTACAGTCAGCATCAAAAGTAGAACAGACATATGAAGATGTCAAAAGTTCTTATTCCTTTTGACGCCTTCATATGGGTCGCTACTTTTGATGCTGACTGTACCTGTACCTAGCGGGCTGTCCGGCATATACTTATGACTCTTATTTCAACCAAATAAAACCACAGGACAGTCAGGTAAAAAAAAGATCGTATCCATGAACTTTATTGTGCAGGTTACATATTTTTCAAATTCAACTTAATATACATAATTTACTCAAATAATTGCCGTTTCCGGATTGGAGAGATATTGTAATACCTTTTGCACGACTAACGACTCTGAGCGGGCGACCTCCCGTATATAAGATCTAAGGGATTAATTTTTGAGCAAGTAGTATGCCCCCATATTTTTGCACTTGACTATAGGCACTACTGGTAAGAGTGGCTGAACCCTACAAAATAATCATTCAAACAGCCCCAAACATAATCGTTATTCACTATACGTTGGGCCAACAGATATGTTATGCGGGATCAACTCCAAATTCACAACTTGTGGTACAACTTTAAGACCACCCTCGTAAGGCACAACGCGCAGGGTTATGTTCTGCGCCCCAAGTATGAAGTCTGCTTGAAGCCTCATCGTTTGTGCCCTGTCTAGTTCCGATTGGCGTATTAAAGGCTCATTGGTAGCGTAGTCTACTTTCGGCGCATTCGTACGAAGCGCCGATCCATGATTAGGCTCAAAGGGCACTGTCAGGTGAGGGAGGGTGACCATCCGGTTAGCGGAGGGCGGCATGGTATTATAGACTATATAAGAAAGGTCTGCTTGAGGTGGGGGCAATTGCTCCTGTGGCCCCTCCTCCCGTATCTGCGGCTGATTCGTACTCTGTTGGGCCTGACTCGAATTCTGTTGCGTAGTATTATATACTTGCGACTGCGGACGGGTACTAGCCTGGGTAGCCTTTTCAAACTGCGGCATAATCCCGTAGATTCGCAAGCCCTTGTTTGTTGTATTACCAGGACTTTCTGTATTATCATAATACGCATCGACGAAATGGTAGATGGAGGTGGCGAGCACTGCTATAGTGTATACGGCCATGATAATAGAACCGCATATCATTATAAGGTTTGCCATTTGACACTAGTGATTAAACTAAGCGGCTTTAGGATACTTATAGTTGTTCTAGTTTGTGATTTACATTTTCAATGACGCAGGAGTAAATAAATAATTCTTGATATACATTTACATAATACTGCTGTAGACCTGAACCACTGAACAAAGATGTGACAGTGGTGACAGTAATCTGACTTATTGGACTTGTCTATAATTAATTGGCGTACCTACAGGGTACCTACTAAACAGACACGTAAAATTTCTAGAGATGTTTATAGAGCTCACCGAGGATGTTTTTGGGTCTCATTCATTCATTTACTTAGTTATTGATAAAACATAGTTTTATTTATTATTTAGTTGGTTTGGTAGGAAAACAGCTGTAGACCTTGATCTCCTTTAGTGAGTATATTCTTTGGTGCTGATTCCTCTTTGCTATTAAATTTGTCAGCTTGATTGATGACAAATGCCAGTTTTACTTCAGAATTTTGTCTGAATCCATCTGAATTACACCTAAAATTTCTATTGCATCTCTATAATCAAAATTTCTACCAGTGTGAATGTAGCTACTAAACGTAAACAAAATAAGGAAAACCCGGATCTTTTAATAAATTTCGGTTAGTTGAAGACCCCCGGTTTCGTAGAAAGATCAATGTATCCGGCCGTCACTTCATCTCATCTATTACAGTTAGCGCGGACCCTCACATCGATTAGTACAGAAGACTTGATACATGCTGAAGCTTCGGACAAACGTGGTTGAATCTTGGTGGCCTAGCAAAACGTGCTGCCAAGTCGTATCTCGCGCGACGCCTGTCCCGCTCGAACTGTGGGAATTAGAAAGAGGAGGGTAGATTTTTTTCCTCTCACGTCGCGTCGCAGCGGTTGTGCTAGCCCCACTTGCGATCAGCGCGGCGTGCAGACATGAATAGCAGACTTACCTTGCTATTTTTGATGGTCGTTGCTGCAACATTGACATATATCGCAAATTGGCTACTGGATATGGACCCGACTATAATGAACGTAATAAAGTTGTCTATAGAAGATTGGATCCCGGTGTGATGTAGGCTCCAGGCTTGTACTGTCTCGCGTGCATAATCATTAAATTGTATAGTGTTGATGTATTAAAATTATTACAATTGAGACCTCCCTTAAGTTACTTTATATGCAGATACAGTCCGCCATCACATATATCTGTACACTTCAGGGTGTTCATAAAAATCGGAACATGCACCCACCACCCCCGATACAGTGGTAATTGGTAAAACAGTAAGTCAGATCGATATTTGTGGATGCGTAGGCTAGTGCGGTAAATATGCGATCTGAAGCTTTTTATTACCGCTAGCCCAAACATGACTATAAAACCTATCTATATCTAGGCAAGGCCTGGTTTTCCTAGACTAGCACGAGAATGATAATGCTTTTTTTAGCAACTTCAAATATAAAAACTTGCATTCGTCATGCGGTTGCATTCTAGAGGATCATGGGGTCCAATAGGTACCTCATCCCTAGTATTAGAGTAGGTACTAGTTTTATACATATATAATTATTGTATAGTCATTGTGTAGAACCCTAGAATCACCAGAAAAGTAGGTTATGTTAGGATAGAACTTACTACTATGCAATGAAAATCATCATCCTATCCCCAACAGTTGCATCCTGAAGAATTTATCGTAGGCACTAGTTTACACGGAAGCGTTTTTATGAAATGAAAAAACTGCGAAACATAAATTCGAAACGTTTTGTCTGCAGAACGGTAAACCGAGCAAAGACTACAATGTATATACTAACATTGAGAGAACTATTGCAGTGTCGCACCACTTGACAAGGTTTACTTGCCCTTACTATGAAATAAAAACGAGCAACACTGCATTCATGATTTATTGATTTTACAACACTATTTAAAAAGTTAATAAGGCGACTGATGTTAGCATACTAGGAAATTAAGCTATTAACCCCTCATCTCATCTCGAGATTCCCGACGACGGCTTGAACTACCTAGGCTATGTTCCGAATCACGCTCATAGCACTATTGTAACAACATATCTGCCAAATAAACCATTATTTTATTTATTTATTTTTAAGCTCACAGCGCTCAAAGCGCGCTTACGATCGGACCGATTCACGCTCATAGTGCTTACATGAGATGTCGTGACGGTCACTGATGATGTCACGGACGGCGCTCACGGTGCTCACACTCCCAGGCGTAAGCACTTTGAGCCAAACGTCAAGTTGACGTTTGATATATGAACATGACAGTAAACACGGGCTATGAGCGTGAATCGGTCCGATCGTGAGCGCACTCTAAGCGATGCCCGGTCCGAAACAAAACACCACTCACGCGGCCTCGAGCGCGCTATCTGATTCGGACCGGCCGTCAGCACTGTAAGCGCTGTGAGCGTTATTAGCGTGATTCGGAACACGGGACTAGTCAGACGGGTAGTCAGTTAGCGATGACCTGCTCGATCCAGTCCCTCGCGGCCGCAATGTTGGCGTGGAGCGCGGGCTCGCACGCCGCGCCGCATTGCTCGTGGTCCGCCATCACTCCCAGCAACGCGCGCGCGCGCATCAACGGCGCGCCGGCGCAGTAGTTGCACGGAGTGCCGCGCGCGTATAGCACCTAGACCAGTAATTAAATTATCACTATAAAGTTTGGGATAACTTCGACAATGGGGCAATTATGAAAATGGCAATTATCTACTAATATAGAAGCACTTACTACTGTAGCAGTATCACAGAATAGTATAATAGTATTACATACAGAATGGCCACGAACCCCCCGCACCGAGGTCAGTTACCTCGTCCCTGAGAGACCCGCCGGGTGCCGTCGCGACTCGCGATTCGTCCGCGCCACGCGCTACGCACTCACGCAAACAATTGACGCGTGTCCCGACAGCGCACGCACACATACTTACCCACAGCGCTTACGTTCCTTCGCGTGTCACAGGTGTGGCTGTATCTAACGGCACGCCTTGGTAAGCATTGCATGCACGTAAGTATTGCAGAAGTATTAAATGCTATTTAATTTAGTAGATATTTGACATTTTCAAAAATATCCCAATGTCGAAGTTATTCCAACGCACCTTAATTACTCAGTTTTTTTTTTCTATGAAATACTTAACAAGTTCCATGGAAGAAACAAATGAACGCGCCTTACGTTTTACTATGAGCAGTACAATACTTTACAGTTTAAAAAAACAGAAGTTTGGAAACAATGTTTACATACATCAAGCCCGGCCATAAAGTGTCAATTACTGCCCATTTCGCGTGCAAGAAATCGCACTTCCAGGCCAGTGGGAGCCGTAAAATTGTGTACTTGCCACGGGCGGCAATAAAGAAAGCCTCAGATCTCATATTTATCCTCAGATCCTTCGGTTCGGATATCAAATCTCTGCGATCTGAGACAAGCTTTGTATTACTACCCTAGGTTACTTTTATCTAATGTGCGCGGGTGAGCCATGATTGTGTGTTGAGCTATACATGCACATTGTCTATGTGTGCGTCAGCGTAGGAGCTATGAGTTCACGTTGTCTATGTGTTCGTATGTGTCACAACTACAACAAGGGCCAACCCGCGCTGAGATAATAATGTAGTGATTAGTAATATTTAATAAAGCGGCAATTACACTTCGTCGTTCACTTATGCGGTCGCCGAATTGATTTTAAACTACTTAGGCCAACGAACGTCGTCTTTACACTAGTCTGTCTGCCTACTACGGCTTTGAATTTAAATTTTATAATAAAATTAAATTTTATTTGAAAATTTTAAAATTTATATTGTTTAAAAATTATAATTTTTTATAAATAATTTTATTAAAATTAAAATTTAATCTAATTTATTGGGTTGGTCCGCTCTCTGCTGCGCTCGCAAGTGGCTCACGTACCCTATCTTGTTAAGGCGATATATCGATTGAAAGAGACACCCTTTGTTTTTCGCTCACGACAAAACGGGATGCAACTCTCTCCGAGAATGGCTTTTTAGACAAATCTCGTTAAATATCTGACTGTGTGCAGGTTTATTAAATTTCCTCTTGTCAGTACCTAGATGCGGTAAAATACCATCATATTAACTTAATCGTGTCTTTTAATAATGCGTTGTTTTAGTAGGCTGAGGAAAAAAAGGAAAATATAGACTCGACTTTGGGTTTATTTTCTATCGAGAAAATTTTAAGCAATCATGTTTCGCTATTGTCAGTACCACAATCATATAGTCAAGAATCATATATCTGAAAATCAGCCCCTACTGTTTGCTAGTCTGGGCAGGACAGCGTTTCAAAGTCTCCGAATTTCTCAGTGTAGCGCCTTAACAAAGGTACGAGCGCACCTTGGGCAGGTTAACACCCCACCGAGGTCACATACTTACTTACTCCGCTGGCTCAGCGACCCAAAGTGTGTCTTGGCCTCCATTACGAGTGCTCGACATTGATCCCGGTCCTGTACTAGATCTTTCCACGACTCAGCTTGAAGCTCGCGTAGGTCAGCCTTCACAACGTCAGCCCAGCGGTATCTGGGGCGACCGACCGGCTGTCTCCACACACGCACACACAGCGGAGGTCACATAAGTAATGTACTTTATGTTATGTCACACCTGGCCATAAAGCGGCAATTACCGCACGCTCCGCGCGCGGGAAATCCCACTTCCTGGCCAGGGGGTGACATAAAATTTTGTACTTAACACGGGCGGTAATAAAGAAAGCCTCAGATCGCATATTTATCGCCCTTGCCTTCGGCTCGGGCGTAAAATACCTGCGATCTGAGACATTCTTTGTTTTATCGCCCTTGGTAAGTAATGTACTATTATGTCATACCTGGCCATAAAGCGGCAATTACCGCACGCTCCGCGCGCGGGAAATCCCACTTCCTGGCCAGGGGGTGACATAAAATTTTGTACTTACCACGGGCGATAATAAAGAAAGCCTCAGATCGCATATTTATCGCCCTTGCCTTCGACTCGGGCGTCAAATACCTGTGATCTGAGACATTCTTTGTTTTACCGCCCTTGTTAGGTGTAGTATTGTACTAACCCCTCCGCACACGGGTCCCACGCCGCAGCGCCCGTGCGTCACCGGCTCCAGAGGTACCAAGTGCCGCTCCACCGAGTCGGCCGGCGTACAGTGCTTCATTGGCAGGATGTGGACGAACGCGGAGTGAACGCGCTTATTCTGACTGTCTATCGTTCTGAAAGGATACATTTGTTCTAAAAAAAACCGACCAAGTGCGAGTCGGACATCGCACATTTAAGGTTCCGAACCAACCTCAAAAATGTGATTTATCAATATATTAGTATTTGTTGGTAAAATATACGTAATCATAAACATTATCACCAAATTTCAAGTTCAGGGTCATTATACGAGCGTTTCAACCGCTCTCATTACTATTGCCCGAGTTTCTATAGATTTTGGTGGCGTTTTTGGTTATATGTTAATAGTTCGGGAACTATATAACCTTCACCAAGGAAGAATTTTGGCCGAAGGGAGTCAGGTTCCGGCGTTTTCGCGGTCGGTTACATGACACCTCGAAGTTGCGTAACACATCGCAGTAAAGTTGTAGTGTGTCTTATTTGTGCATAGTTTTTAAGTATTTTATAGATATGTATGTTAGTCTGTAAGGTATATGTAAATATGGGCCTTGTTGCCTGATTCAAATAAATAAATAAATAAAATAACCAAAAACGCCACCAAAATCTATAGAAACTCGGGCAATAGTGGGGTCACGGTAATGAGAGCGGTTGAAACGCGAATTAGGAAGAACCTCATTGAATTGAAAGGTCGTTTTTTTTAAATATTATTTTCGGACTCGTCCGGGGGAAAAATGCGATTTACGCCAAATGTCCGGGTTTTTTTGAATCTTTGTCCTGGTTTGGCGAAATTCGAGATGGCAGCCCTAGGTAGGACTAACATACATTATTGTAAGGTGGGGTAATAGTGTTACCGTAACACTAACATGAAGACTTAATAAATAGGACTCACCTAAAGGGTCCGAACCCGAGTATCTTCACCGCCTCCCCCGCAGTCAGCTTGAAGTAGTCCAACAGTGAGGGCAGCCGCACGGGATCCCTGCCCAGGTCACCCTCACTCCTCAGCAGGGCGAGGTCGTACGACTTGTTGCTGCCAGCGAACAGCGGGTGTACCCTCACGTCGGTCACGGCGTGTGACCGGCCCTTGTTCGGCTCGTCATAGTTGTCGATTATGACGAAATTGTCCAACGAGTCCACCTGAAACAGTGTGTAACACGTTGATCAATGTATAGCTTGGACAGCCACGTAAGGCCAAACAGTCATAAAACTTGAAGCAATAAAACTAATACGGTATTAAACCCCTAGTCAAATCAGCAACTTTTTATTAAATGACAAAAACGATTTGTTAATATGAAGTTTGTAGGGAAATACTGTCTTAGTGACGTCACTAAGACAGTGTGAGTAGGTTTGTTCAAATCAGCGTCCTTTTTAAATCTTTATGCTTATAAAATCTTTTAATTAGCTAAAATAAATTAATGATTGATGTTTTTCGAGTATTTTCGTTAGATCTTGTATTAGTTAAGTAAAAAATAATTTATTTTTACCTTAGTTTAATACCCTATTGTGCAACAATAGCACTTCTTATTTCGAATAGTCACAAGTCGTAACACGAACTTTTGAATTGGGACCTACGGCTAGTTTCTTTAAAGCTTAAAATACCTGGTATGTTCCGTAAACAGAGATTATCTCAACAACTACCGTCAAATATTTTTTGTCGTAGTACAATTTTTATTGGTGTCATTTCACATTGAACTTTAGTGCGAACTATTAAGTTAGCTTATGCTGTGTGTAAGAAATCACCTATGCTCTTTTGTAATAATAAGCTCCTTTGTAATACTAATTAGCTTATCTTTATGACTGTTTGGCCATAGACCAGCGCATAGACTGTATCCGTGTGATGAACACCGTACAATTATATTAAGTATCGCTCATACCGAAATGGTAACGAAAAATGAATTATGTAACATTTATATGCGTTGTTGCACACTTTGCCGTATTTGTGCAAATATTCGTGCTGCATCTCTTTCTTTAATATTGCAAAAGAAAGGGAGGCGAATACGCAACGCGAACACGCATAGCGAAGTGTAGTAGCGGCCTTATATAATCTTGATATGCGTTGATATTCAAGTAGCAACCTATTTGAAATTCAGATGTCTAAAAAAGTATACGTGAATTCTCGAAGAAGGGGGTACCTCTATGTTAAAAAAAAATTGTAACAGCAGTGATAATTAAATATGCTATAACGTGTTTTTAGCTGTAAAACAATAGGGTATTAAACTAAGGTAAAAATAAATTATTTTTTACTTGACTAATAAAAGTTCTAACGAAAATACTCGAAAAACATCAATTATTAATTTATTTTAGCTAATTGAAAGATTTTATAAGCATATAAAGATTTAAAAAGGACGCTGATTTGAACAAACCAATTCACGCTGTCTTAGTGACGTCACTAAGACAGTATTTCCCTACAAACTTCATATTAACAAATCGTTTTTGACATTTAACCCATTAACGGCTAGCGATGCCATTTAGCATCACCTTTCAGACTTTTAAACTTGGGCGCTCAATTTCGCGTCAATTTTGATTAGTTGAAATGTTATACGTCAAATCAGTTAAGGAGGAAGGCTTCTGTTGATTAGCTGGGTAAATAGCCAATCACAGTGCACTGATGGCGAGTTCTATCGCGGTAAACATTATTCTGCAAAGTAGTGGCCAAAAATGGACGTCGTTCTCAAGTAAGTGTGATTTTTTTAAAGTTTTTTGTGTTTGATGCAATCAATAAACATCATAGAACCATAATATGGCAAAATATTTAAGTAGATACTATTTTTGTTGATTTTACAACTGACTCTTTATTGCTGATGCCATGCGGCACCGGTAGCCCAATACCGTGTCTAACTCTATACAAGTTACTGTTATTGTCTGTGTTTTATTACGTTTTGATTTGTGTTTGCTTAAGATATTTATTTATTTTTGTATCGGTTTATATAAAAATGGTTTGTTTCTACCACCAGGAGCCGCGCTCTGCACGGGGCCTCGGAGGTTTCGGAGCAGGACTCCGACCATGAAGCCAACTCCACACATGTGGAGCCTCCCGAGCCGAACACAAATTCTGACGAGGACTCTGGCGACGAGGCCTCGGCGAACAATCCTGGCAGTCGCCAGCCAAACGCAAGATGTGCACCGTCGTCCCCACCAGCAAGATTCGCGTAAAGAGCCCTTGAGGTCTAGTTGCAGAATAAATGTTTGAATTTTTTAGGTGCCTTCGACAGGCCGAGCACTGTTTCTTGCCGTGTTGTTGGATGGCCAACCTTGACTACCATTGCATCCACGTCCATTGCATTGCATCGCGAGCAGCACTGAATGGCGAAGGCGCGTCCCTCAAAGCGCCGTGCCCGGCCTGCAGTCGTCGAGATCTCCGCAAGGTGCCTACTGATGAAGAACACACACTGCGCCAAGCCGGCGACCACCAGGACCACTTGCCGAGGCCGCGTTCCGTCGCCGAAGTCCTCGCCAGGCTCTACATATGTACAGAACTGGCCTCACAATCGGGGTCCTCCTCAGCAGTTTCCGGGGCCTCGTGCAGCTCCCAACAACAAAAACAAACCATTTTTTACAATGGACTTTGTGCCAAATAATTTAATAACTCTCATGTTCAATAAATGCTAACACATAGTAACATGTTTTTATTGACACGGTAGACGGCTAGAGATGCCATGCGGCATCGGTATTTTTTTTCAAAACTACAGGTCGGATTTTCATTTTAATTTCATATTTATGTTTCTAAGGTCCATTATAGTAATATATCTGAAAATCATCAAAATCGGGAACATGAAAAAAATTCAGCCGCTAATGGGTTAATAAAAAGTAGCTGATTTGACTATGAGTAAAATACCGTATATGGCTTACAAGTTACATATGCAAGAGACAAACGAACATTTCGTACATTTTAATGCGGCCAGTTGGTACTTCATTCTTTTAAAAAAGTAAAGAAATCATTCAATTGAACTACCTCTTCAATAGAGTCCAAACAGCTCGCAGCGGTGACCGTCCAACGCTCCGACACGACGGTCAAAATGCAGCCAAACGTCAGACCACTCGGTTTGATCCGCACTAGCGCCAGCAGCACTCGCTTCTCATCCTCATTGGCCAATACCCCGTCCGTCATATGGTCTATTAGAGTTTTCTGGGAGTCAGGTTCAGGAGGACCATTCATAGCATCGTAGATTGACACAGTGGTACTAACGTCGATTGTAGCGGTCTCGTCGTCGGATGTCGTTCGCTCTGCTGAGCTGTCACTGTTATCCTCGCTATCATCCTCGCTCTTATCCTCGCTAGCACTATCGCTCCCATCTTCGCTATCGTCCGATCCCTTTGGAGTATAAGTACAAGTAGGCCGAGTTGTAACGCTAGTGACATTATGCGTAGTATTAGGTTGAAGCGTAGTTGAACGATCACAGAACTGTATCACCGTCGCTATCAACGATTTCTGTGTTACCGGATGGGGCGGCCCCACCGAATCATGTTGCCCATTACACGAAAGAAAATGGAGTATTATAAAAACTATAAATACAATTAATAGCACCAGCAGAATCGCTTCTAATATAGTGAGGAGTGTTTCGATGGGAGTAAACGCTTTGAGCCACCCTTTGAATTCCTCCCAACACTTGCCGAACCCGTTTGGCATATTTACGCATGGTTGTGGCACGGCCGACTAGATTGTGTAGCTCTATATTGCGTCGCTCCGGTTTCTGAAAAGGTTTGAACAATTTAATCGATAGATACCAGAATGTGATTAACAGAAGTCACTACATCACTTCAAACAAGTTTTCATATGCGTCTCAATCGAGCTAAGTTTGCACCTCGCTTGTATGCGGTGCGGACGAAGCGATGTGCAAACTTACCTTGGTGGAGTTGTACAGTCAGCAGCAATGGTTGCTACGCGGTCGAGGCGTTCAAAATTTTCTTCACACGCTCTTATTCCTCCCTTATAATAAAGATGTGTGAAGATCATTTTGAGCACCTCACTTGCGTTGCAACCATTGCTGCTGACTGTACGCTCGTATTTTTCAAAGAATAAGGCAATCAGCTTAGGTACCGGACGAGATTCCTGACTGATAAAGTTTATTTGATAAGGGCGTGGGTAGCACTTATTGTCTTATTTTTACTGTCAAACCCGTTGCGCGGCCCAAACCATGTTAACAAACCTGATCTGGTACCTGAAGCCTATCCCATCCTACACATTAAATAACGAGATGGATACTTTGTAATTGGAGGGAACAAAGTCACTAACCTCCTGCCCTCCTCTGCAATCATAATTGGTCTCTTAAACGGTCTCTCTCTACAGCCAAACCGGAGCTGCCCAGAGTTCTTGTTCCCCCCGAAGCCACCCCCAAGCCTCCTCGGTTTCCAACCCTGCATGACTCTCTCATACTCTCTCTCTACGATCACTTCAGTGTTGTCTATGTAATCCTTATGTTTCTTCAAAGCCCGGTTGACAGCTGAACTTGTTTCGAACTCTATAAAAGCGTACTGCTTGGATTTGCCTGTGACAATGTCTTTCACCAAGCGGCAGTGGAGGATTTTGCCACAGTCTGAGAATTCCGATACAATGGTATCCTGAAAAGTAAGATAATGCTAAATTAAGGTATGTAGTAATTACGTGAGCCAGGAGCGCTCGTGGCCCAGCGGCGCTTGCGAACCGCTTGCGCTTGCTAAGGTTAAGCAACGTGGGCAGCGGTCAGGACTTGGATGGGTGACCGCTTTGAGTGGTTACTAACTGAGCGCTCCCGTGCTTTGGAAGGCACGTTAAGCCGTTGATCCCGGTTGCTGTCTATGGCAGCAGTCGTTAAGCCGAGTTGGAGGCCTTCGGGCGGTTTGAGAACTTCTAACAGTCAAGTTGCCCACTCACTTGACAAAGCCTAATCCCAATAAGGTCTAGTTTCCCCTTGGGGTTGGAAGGTCAGATGGCAGTCGCTTTCGTAAAAACTAGTGCCTACGCCAAATCTTGGGATTACGTAGCGGACCCCAGGCATCCTTCAGGATGCAACTGTACTGGGATAACGCTAGGAGGATGATGAGTAATTACGTGAGCCACTCGACAAGTTTTGAGAGTAGCCAAATCAATTCAGAATAGGTATTTATAAGGGTGTGATGATCATGAATTTTGTTACGCATGTTTAATTTGGGACTACTAATTTTGATTTACTCTCTCGTCCTCTGAGTTTCGGCTCTGGCATACCACGGTCCAGAACCTATCGCTCTCAACGAAAGAGCACGCTGTGTGGCGAGTGAGGGACCTAAATCTGTCTCTTGGTGTCAACACAGTAAATCCTCAAATTGTATTTGTTGCGGATGTCCGCTTACCATCAGGTGGACAGTACGAAAAACACGGTTTTTTTAAACAGAAAACTTTCTGCACATGAGTTCTATTAAATACAAGTTGTAGGCACAACTCATTTATGGGGTACTGTACTACAGTTAAGTTCGCCCCAGTACAACTTGGCGGGGTTCTGTGGATCAAGATTTGGGGTTTTTGGGGATGAACTGGGAAGAAGTAAGGTAACCCAAATTAGCCAAGACCGAATGAGACACCGACCGAATGACCAAATGGAGAGTGTTGATTCGAACCCTACACCCCAGCAGAGGGTAACGGGATAAAGTAGTAGAAGAAGTACTACAGTACAATACCTGAGTAGTCTTAGGATGCAGTCTAGCCACGAATACGGTGTGCCGCGGGTCGCCGCGAACGGCCTTGTTCGGGGCGTACTCGGCGGCGACAGCTCGCAGGATCGCGCAGTCGTGGGCGCGCGTGTCCGTGCCTGCAAATAGATACAACTTAGTAAAGGTAAATTACTTTGTCTCTGTTTATATGTCTTCATTATTATTACCTTTAATCAATTATTTCTTGTCGCTCATTACCATGGCTACGTCTCCTGGGTCACTCTAACAGCGATTTTACAGACTTTAATTGTATTAAACATGATTTTTAGTGATGTTTATAAACCCATTCTGACGTGGGCCAACTCTTGAGCATGCTAGAAGTCCATATTATTATTTTTTCTAAGAAACTTAGTTACAGTTGTCTCCTGGCTGACGGGACAGAATAACAACAAGGAAAAGTTGATTGACGCACCTAATAATATGCTCTTAACCATAGTTGCAGTTTTCACACTATGAAGAGGAAAGCAAATATAATTATGAATGGTCACTATGACCACATACTATATTTTTTCGCCACTAAGTGTTCAGAGAATTTTGCTAGCAGGCTGCCCTCACCTCACAGGCGGGATGTGCATGGTCAAGAGGTTCATTTCTCTCACCAGCGGTAGTTTGAACAGGTTTGCTGTTGACAGCAACTTGGGTTTCGGCAAAGTATGTTTGTTAATCGTATTTTTCGTAGTTCCCTGATTCCATTTGACTTTTCTTAGTCTTTATAATAAAAAATCTGATCTAAGGTTCATTAAGAAATATGTTCAATCAGCTTCAAAGGTATATTATTTATATTAGAAAAACCAACAGCAATAAATCAGTACAACAACATGAGTATTGACAGGAGAGCCAATTATAGGATCTCACAGATAGCAATAGAGTGTATATACTTAAATGTGTAGGCACTCGCACACAATCACAAATATTTACAGCGATGGAGCAAGAACTTTTGAGAAAAAATAAATAAAAAAGGGTCAATCGGTCTAAGCCCACTTTGAACTTACAAATGACAAAAAACTAAAATGTAGGTAAACAATATTGGAACAGGATACATTCAAAAACAATCTAAGCCCACTTTAAACTCATATTTACAAATTTGTACCTTAACTTCGAAAAAAAACAAGGTTATTAACATATCTATGTTCCGTAAATACCAGCAGATAGTGGATAAATAGCATGCTCTCTATAAAATAACCATGTGTTTGACTAGAGATTGGCATTTACATTGTTAAACAAATGAGGACGGTCAACATGTTATTGGGCACTTCAAAATAAAACCACTTACAAATTCAGAGTATGTTACTGGTACAAGAAGCCTGCCACTTCCCATGAATAACAAGTCATTCATGGTTTCAACTCATAAATATACTAATATAATGGTATACTACCAAAACTATGGAAAAAAATGCGAGATAAAATATAGAAAATCTATCTCGAAAGGGACTGCATACTGCAGGTGAAAACATTTTAGAAATTGACTAGTAAAAACTTACATAATTAACCTCTATATTTATAGAATTAGAGAGTATAATTGTATGGTCCAATGTTTCTAATAATCAGCATCACAGCTGCTACGTAAATCTTTCTTAAAAATTTGATGATGACGATGCAGAAACCCAACTCACTCCACACTCACTCAGACATCCTCGACATAACCTACAACTCACCGTCGATCGAACCAATCTTTACAGGATCGTATTCAGTAGCATATCGTTGGAATTCACCATCTTGAAAAGACATTGTACTTACTACTATTATATTTATAATTGTTATAAAATAAAATGTTGTTTTGGTTCAGTAAACCACAACAATACGCGTATATGATGTCACATCACATTTGACTTTGACATTTAAGATACGACCATAGATCCATAAACATATTTAGTGATGTATCATAACAATTCGATAAAACGATACCAATACCAGAAATATTTCGAACTGTAATCGATTACTAAAAATATCATGAAATATAAATAAAGAGCGTGTAGCTTACTGCCTCACTTTGGCCCATTTCACGAAGCTATGTACAAGTTGAATCGGTGCAAATTATATTTCGTCAACTATACAACCCGTTCGCTCCAAGTTAACCGCTCCCTCCTCCTCCTCGCGTTCGCGTGACGTATTTAACCGCCGCCCCCAACCCGCTCGGCGCCGAGTGGGGTGCAGTGTAGTGTGAATAATGGGACGGGAAGAAACAGCCAACTCGAAGCGAACTGGTAGTACCTACCGATGACCTACCGACTGTTTTTTCTCCCTCACCTGTAATACCTCCAAGCCTGCATACTTACCGTAATCTGCCGATAGTAAACGGGTAGCTTAAGCGGGTATTACACTGTCCTGAATTCAGGACACTTAGAAGGGTTCGGACCTATACGTTAGAGCGAGACGCTTCAACTCCCCTCCACTAGTCAGGATTCTGAATTCAGGACAGTGTAATACCCGTTTAGCCAGTCACAACCGTGTATTACCCGTGGTACCACGGCTTTTGTACCACGGGGGACCACGGGTAATTTTTTTTCCCCGTAGACCCACTGCACCAAAATGGGACCACGGGTAATTGAAAAGAACTGTGTTTTACCCGTTGACCACCGCTGTCATATTTTGCAGATTAGAAGATTATGGGTTAAAAAAAGTTCGGTTCTGGCGCTTCGCCGGCCGTTGCCGCGCCACGCTCGCTTCGCTCGCTCGGCTCGCGCGCTTGGGTCGCAATACTACTAATACTCCTCCTCGCTTCGCTCGTCGTCGTACCTACACCGACCTGCCTTAGAGTGACCCTCTAAGACAATTTCTTTGCGTTTGAGTCCTTATTTCTTTAAAACGTCCATGATCACGAATTCCGTACTCTATATTGACATGTCTATTGCAGTGGAACAACGGGGATTTTTTTTCTCCGAGGAATGACCCGTGGGCCCACGGAAAGTTTCGTATTCAAAAAGATAACTTAAAACTGGAGCAGAGGGGTCTACGGGGAAAAAAAATACTCGTGGTCCCCCGTGGTACAAAAGCCGTGGTACCACGGTTAATACACTGTCACAACGTGCCGCCAGTGGCGTTCTTCGACATTTGTCCCCAGTTGATAGATCAAGGACTCCTGTTTGGATGGGATTAAGTAGGTAGTAGAATAACGCAGGTTTATGGTGGGACACCTGGTCCTTCGTACCGGATTTTATCATTGGAGCTATAGAAACCTAGATAATCGAAGATAGCCATGAATAACTTATGTTATGAGTTATGACGCAGAGACGAGATTTTGTCTGACTTTAGAGAAATTATAGGTAAAAAACATTAGAACCTAAAGCCCCTCTTGGATGTAGTTGCGGACTGGCCAAGGGGGTGGCCATTTTGTATGGACACCAAACTTTTTTAAAGATAGAATCTTTTTCCCTAATGTCTGAGCATAAAAATGGAAGAAAACAGTTTTCGACGTTTTTCGAAATTCGCCTTCTGAAGGGGTGAAAAAGAGGTTGAAAGTTTATAGGTATTGGGAGCAAAATTTTTTTAAACAAGTAACTTGAAACTAGGTTTATTTATATACCTAGCATTATAAGTAAACTAATTTCAGCGTTTTTGGAAAGGGGTGAAAAGGTTGATGAAAATTATTATGGGCAACCTGTTTTTTTTAAGTGAGTAAGTAACATATATTGTACTCTTTGTAAGTAACTTCATTCTTGGCGCGTACTCTCAATTAAAACAAGAAAAAAAATTGTAGCGTTTTTCAAAATATAAGGGTGTAAAAGGGGGGGGGGGGGAGGGGGGGTTTGAATGTTAGTATGGAAAAAGGGAAGAAGGGAAGTAATATATTTGAAGTGTGACTAGAAATTTCGGTTGTAGATAAATAGATTAAAACTGGACTACCCATGCGAGGCCGGGGCGGGTTAGAAATGCGAACATATGTCCGTCTGTCTATTACCCCATCACGCTTAAACCTCTGAACCGATTTAGATGATTTTTGATATAAAGATAGTTTGAGCCCCAGTGAAGGACTTAGAATACTTTTTATCCCGGAAATCGTCGCTTAATGGTGTAGAATTTTGTATGGAAAAGAAATAACTAGGTAAGCGCCTGAAATAAAAGAATCGCAATAAAATTCTAACGCGATGACCGACTTCTAGGCAGACGAAGTCGCGGGCAAAAGCTAGTAAGTCATAAAATTCACCATTACAATACTGTACATACAAGTCCTTTCTCGCATGACCAACTCATACTTAAAATAAAATCACTTGAACTGACCGACTCGACTTGTATCAAATTAGTCGGTTCAAAAAGCGAGATTTAATGTCAGTTTTATAAAATGTAGGCCATTACAAGCATACAATGGCGTGAGGGTTAAAAACCAAACTGGGTACATAAAAATAAAACCACCCAAATATAATCAAAGAAAGCATGTTACACTTTTATAACTAACTGAAAATATCTTTCAATAAGTATAATCTTTATAATGCCACACTAAAATGTGCCGCTATTTTAACACGTATGACAATAATATGAATATATAATAAACAATAGTCCTTCCGCGCTCACTCGTGTAAATCACAGTTACCTACCGGCAGAGCGTCGCAGGCGCTGCGAGGGGTAAACAAGAAAGAGTAAATCTTATCTAAAATCTTCTCAATTAGAGTAAGAAAAGGATCTAGCCGCGTGATAGCTCAGAACACACTGGACGTTATTAGCCGCAGAGCGAAGTTACTCGCTCAGTATAACTATAAACTCAGTGGCGTAGCTAAATATTTGGCACATAGTGGCGTTGGTAATAAGGGGCGGCCCTTACTAGCAACGCCCTTGTGAGGACGCGCCTCGATGTTCAAATTCAAATTCTCGGCCAATGTGTACTGGGCTATTGGCGAAACTGCAATTGACGGAGACATAGTTTTCTTTTACTGGATTACTTGTTCTTCTACTTACATTTGCTTTTAAGTAATTTATATGCCAAAATGATTACATTTTGAATAAAAATATGTCACTTGGATACATTGTGTGCAATCAGCGTCATATAATATGTAGCAGCCTAAGTGGCCAAATAGTATGGTACACAATACAGCCATACACAGCGTATGTTGTCAGCCTAAGTCCCTTAGACCATCTTGATCTTTTGGCCTTGTTGGCGCAGGCACAAGCTGAGCTATCTTCCCTTTCAGCTATTTGTATTGTACAACATTTTACGTTTTTACCATAACTGTTATGCTGGACTTATATCATGTACCAATGCATTTTAGTTGAATATATGTCTTTATTATTATTAATACAAAATATATGGCGTACCGAACTATTTGGCCACTTTGGCTGCTCCATACTATACGACGTTGGCCGAATGACATTGTATAATACCTGGCATGCAAGTAGAACCAGCATAGTCGGGTGTAACATGGGTGAGGCGGTGTGTCCATAGCAATAGAGTGATGTTCCATTACTGGTAATATACTTGGTTCTGTACAGTCAAGTGCAAAAATAGGTAACGAGTGTATCCTCTCATAAATATGGTACTAAAACCTTAATTCACCGACATAAGAGATATGGGAAATATTTTTGAGAAGTTGTATGCACCAATATTTTTGCACTTGACTGTACCTCTAGTATAACGTTTTTCGAAAGAAAACACAAACTCATTTTGTAAGGCAACGCGACGCGAGCAGCGCCTCTGGTGGCCGTAGGTGGTACCTTACTATTTTTAGCCATATAAAATGAACACGTTTGTGTTTAAGTCTTAAACGCAAACCTGTTCGTTTGTGTTGGTTCGAAAAACGTATACTAGAGGAGTAAGTACCTAGTATGAGAAATCTTCCCAGCCCAGCAATATTTTTTTTATCTATTCTCTATACAAATCGGAAACTATTGGGTATACTTCCGGCCACGGTGAACCAAGTAAACATGCACGTAGCCCGATATCACGGTCTTAAGTAATCACAAGCCAAAGATTATACAATTACTTTCAATTGCAGAAAAAAAAACAAAATCCTATAATAATGGTTAATATTTCAGTGGTTATTAAATATTGCCACATCTTTTTGGAAATTTTCTTTAATTATCTATTTATTTGAGTTTTTGGGAATCTTTCTCAGCCAGAATTGCCTGATAAACATTAGTTTACACGATTATATGAATTTCGAATTGATGCATACATGTCCGACTGAAAAACACTTAATAGTTAATAATTATTATACAGTGTTAACAGAAGAAAATTAATGGACAATTCAATTTCAATGTTTTACCCTGTTGATCTTAATGTTTTATCCTAAACCGATTTTGATGAAACTTTTTTTATGATAGAGTGGGTCCTTAGGTGGGTAAAATTAACAACTGAACTAGTATGGAGGAATATTATTTAAAAGTAATATTTTTACTCAAATATTAACCATAATAGATAAAGGTTCATATTTTCTACACAACACTTACAATAATAATATTACATTATATGTATGCAAGATACAGGAAAATCGATTTAAAAAACATAATAAAAATAAAAACGTGATAACACTAAGCATTTTCGTGACATAATTCAGTGTAATTAGATATTACTAAAAGGACAAATAATTCAGTAAGTACCTACAGAAAAGTATGTTTTCGCTAAGGGCAGTTTCACCAGTTTATAATAGACCTTTTCCATATTAAGACACTGACAACAGATAGCAAGAGACGAGCTTTCTAATAAGTTTCAATTACAATGGAGTGAAAGAGATATGCTAGTTTTAATGTCACGCTGATCATCAGTCATCACCGCCGATAACTCTATGGCGCCAACGAGCCGAACTAAAGGCTTGGCCAGTGGCCACACAGCATGCGCCGCGCTGCGCACCAGAATGTATGAAACCGCCCCGCTCGCGTCGCAGCCTGTGCTGTGTGGCATCGCTTATCAGTTACCGTATGTTCCGGGGCGCAGCGGTCGAATTGTGCGGACGTCGCGCAACGCTGTGTGACCAAGCCTTAATGCTTATCTGACGTGCTGGTCTGATGCGCTCTGACACCTAACAAAGTGTTAGCAGTCGGAGAGACGGAGTGTTAGCATCAGATGAATGTCTCTCAGGCATTTACTCTTAAAACTGTCACTGTCAGGAACCCTTTACGCTGAGTAATTTTCGGGGCCCGAATGCCGGTTAGCCCACTAGCGCCCCCTAGACGGGCAGTTCGATCTCTGCTGTACATTCAAGATTTAAGAGCAATAGGGATGTTGACTCAAAAAATTTTAATACTCCATACGAAAGAATACATATAACTATGCCAAAAAGTGAAAATCCTATTCAAATATCTCAAAAAATAACGAAACTACAACCGTTAGAATGTTTTTAGTTAGAGAGAGAAAACGCTACAGGTCAGTGACGTCACTGACCTCGAGCGCCATAGTAAATGACGATCGTTCAATACAACGGGGCGTTTTGCGGAAAAGGGACAGAAAATGCCCCCTCCTAAAACTTTGAAGACTTATAATTATGTAATTATTTATTCTTTTGGATTACTTTTTTCACTATTTGATAGAGAATTTGATCATTTTTCGAGAAAATTCGGATTCATTGATTTTCTTATTTGGTGTCAACATCCCTATTGGAAATATTGGTCTCTCGGGTGCCGATAGCAAGCGTCACGTTAACATCAGACATAGAACCACCATGGAAAATAGAAAGATAATTCTAATAATTCAGAAAGTAATTGCAAAATCGTATATTTAATAAAAAGAGAGAGAGATAGACTGACTGATTTCAGTTATTAGTAAATTTCACCCCTACACCTAATAATATATGAGCTTTAGAAACCGGTGTCGGTATTTCGTGTCTTGCTGTCACCTGATTAAAAAATAGCTCACTTGGCCGTATTTGCCCAAATAATCGCTTCAGTAGCATAGTATAGAAATATAAGAGATGCAGAACCGTATTTGCGGTAGGTATAATAATTTCGCGGAAAGAACTTAAGTTTTTTTTCGCTAACCTTTTTTGTCAGTGTCTTAAAATAAAATGTCAATCAATTTACATGGTGTTCTTTCGGCGTGGATCCTCGCAACGCATAGGCGGGGGAAATTCGCACAGCAGTTCAATGGAAAAGCCAGTGGCATGTCATATTACAGTAGTAGCAGTAGGCTAGCCTCCTTACGAGTCAAATCAGCTACTGTAAACATCAAAATGAATTGAAAAAGCAAATTGTGCCATCACAGTTTGCAAACCATCAAGCTTCTATTAATTAAATTCTTCATTTATCTTAATTTTGGATTCATCAAATAATTAATCTTGTCAGGAGACTAGCCATTCTCCCTTGGACTCTGCTAATAGAATGTGAGGTGGGACAGGTACATGACTGGTAGTCATCTGTTGCAGCTGTTTCAAACCGCTGTCTGTAGTCACATTCGCTTCACGAAGCACATCATTCACAGCTTCATAAAATTTCAACATGTCCCATTAGGTAATCTATGTCAGTATTACGTTTATATACAACCTACTTCTATGCAGGGCTAAATTAATTTATATTATGGTGTATATCATTAGGAGCATGTTCCTAAACTATGGTACAAGCCAGATACGAATCAATATTACTATGAGCATAACATTGACAGCCCCCTCAGTTAGATGTGTTTGATAAAAAAATATGTATGTCTAAAGTGTAAACCTTAGCCCTCATGTAAATAGGTCTATGTCGAATGCACGTCAATTCCTAACCGGGTTACAGGTCACTTGGGTCTAGAGTTAAAATTATAATTGCATGGAATATGGAAATAGCTTGTAAAATTATATTTTACAAATAAATTATGGTCTGTATGGGATCACTCACAACACAGTCCTTTGAATAGCTGCCCTAGGTTCAGTTGAGAGAGGGCGAACTCCCGTCATCCCAGACCAGGTCAATGCTGGGCCACTTGGTTTGCAAGCAGGTGAGCATGGGGTCTGCCGAGGCAGCCCGCATGTGGCACTCGAGCAATGCCGCGCGCCCGGCGCGGTAGATCACGCGTCCACCTGGGTTGCTCCGGGCCAGCCCGTTATAATGATGAACAGTGAATGTGTCTGGGCAACCACGCTCACAAGATGGAAAGAACTCCTCCATGAACGCGCTTAGCAGGATTATTCCCAAATTTTCCGCGTCTAGCTTTCGTCGCATAAGCTCTACATACTCCGGCTCTGAAACAAGCTCAGCAGCACATAGCACATCCTGCAATGCTGCAGATGGGATGAAATTGTTGCCTTCAGGGTCAAAAGAGCGAAAGATGCGCTCAGCAGACTCTCCAGCAGTCTCTGGCGCCGCCAGCCGCCGTTCGAACGAAAACAACACAGTCAAGTGTGTCTCGGATGCCAGCACCCACACTGGATGTTTGGGATTCTTGTAGAACGAACCTACAGTGCAATATTGCATGTGCTCCATTATAGTGAGGAAGCCAATGTCATTCTGCCGCTCAATGCCTCGCAGCCGCAGCCCCCCAACCACCTGATCATGGTCCCACACATGAGCAACTGCTCTCCCTGTAAGCATCAAATTTATCAGTCCCTGAGAACCGTAACCATATGTAGAGTGTATGAGGGGGTCTGACAACTCTGACAGCTCTGCTTCAACAACACTCACACCCTTGCTAAGAATCACACTATACAATAGAAGTAGCACTCCATACTTGTCCTTCAAAACACGAATGTTTCTAGTGTAGAATGCTTCAACCTCCGACAACCCTTGGAATGAGTGGATTTCAATTCGCCGATGAAACTGTTCCAAGGTTTCGGCCTCTTCCCCAGCACTGGCTGAGGATTCTGCTTCTGTTTCATTCTTGCATTGGTACACCGCCACATTATACTTAGGTGCTAGACACTGGCTTAGTATTGTACACACAGCCCTAACAAGGAGGGAGTTGCACTTCTCGGAGGTAAGATCGCGCAGACTGTGTCCGGGGGTTTCGGACAGCAGGATCTTGAGGAGGAAGCCCTGCACGGGCGCGATGGCGGCGCAGGGCCCGCCCTCCTGCTGCGTGAGCGCGCTGGGCTCGTCCGCGCTGAACGTGAAGCCCTGCGCCCAGCGCCTGAACACCTCCTCCTTGACCTGCGCGCCCCACAGCAGCCGCCGCGTGTTCTCCAGCTCCAGCTGCATGCCCGCCGAGCCCCCGCCGCGCGGCTCGCTCCCGGCCCCTGCCGCGGCGCTGTCGCTCATCTCCACTTTATCTTCTATAGCTCGTACGGAACCACTCGTCTGTTCTTCGGTGGAACCGATCAACATTTGCATAAATGCCGTGATGTCTACGCCTCCTGAAAACACATTAAATGTTAAACTTTGCACGTCGGATTGGCCGCGGCGGAAGCCCACGCCGGCGCCTCGGCCGTCTTGACCCAGCGAAGGCTATGCTCGCGAAAAGAACATAACCACGTAGTAATACTTACTACATATATACTGCTCATTGTTACTCCGAATTGGATAACTATGTGTCCTTCTTGTAAAAACGATTGTTCATCAGAATTGCTTCAATTTGCATCTGTAGATTGTTAATAAAAACTTTTCATTAATAGAAAAGAAAAGCTTACGACATAAAGGCTGCCATTTTTTAAGAAAAATATCAATAGCGTTTCGTTTCTGCATTTTCGGCGCGTTCCGTTTACACCGTCGAAATACATAATAAGAGTTCGCAGCATAAAGCGTGCCACACACTGCAGCGGCCTGCGGTGACGGCCGCGGTGATGGTCAGTTGTATACTATGACTTTCCTAACATTCATTCAGACCACATTCAGACACAAGCAGCCTGGATTTTCATACTGTCAACTGGCCGCCACCGCAGGCCACTGCAGTGGCCAGGTGGCCAGTGTGTGATAGGCAATGTGACACATTAAGCCCATCACACACTGCAGCGGCCTGCAGTGGCGGTGGCGGCCAACTGACAGTATGAAAATCCAGGCCAAAGAGAATTTAACCACTACGTCGGCCGCTAGTGTCCGAATGAATGTTATACCGCCACCACACTTCGCCGTATTTGTGCAAATATTCGTGTTGGTTCTCTTTCTTTAATATCGCAAAAGAAAGGGAGGCGAATACGCAACGCAACGCATAGCGAAGTGTGGTGGCGGGCTTAGGATTGTCATAGCCAACTGACCGCCGCCGCCACCGCCACCGCCACCGCAGGCCGCTGCAGTGTGTTGACAGGCTTATCAGAAGCTTGTATATTTTATAGAACCTTGCAAAGAGAATATAACCACTACGTTCTTGATTGATAGAACCTATAATGAATATATTCATTATTAAAGTATTACCTCTTTATTATCTAAATTAAAAAAATCTGCGTATTGCTGCATAGGCTATTCTAATGGCAAAGTTCCGTTATAAAAAAATATAAGTGTAGCCTGTAGTAATTTCTACTATTTAGTAGTTTAATTTAAACAACCTATAGACTAGGGCTTGCAATATCGGACGGTTATTCAATTCTGGAATTGTTTTCGATATTGGCCTACAATTCCGGAATTCCGGAGCTGGTTCCGGAATTGGGATTTACCTTTTTCAACTAAATTGATGTCACAAAAGTGTACTAAAAATATTAATGATTATCGTTTTATAGGCAATATCCAGACAGGTAAGGGTAGCCTGTATTTTCATAATTAGTAAAAAACTAATGATATTTCGTTTTTCGTACTTTGCCTTACCAGTTACCACATGCTCATTCCGAAGAGGCTTTAGTACCATAGACCACATTCATAGGCTCCGTTAAGTTATATAGTTACCGACAAACATCTTGAACCCAACTTTGAATGCGCAGTAGCCGATTTACGTACAAATCACGCTACTGCGCAGGTAAGGTTAGGTTCAAGATGTTTGCCGACAATTGTACAGAAGACTGAAGAGTACCAGTTGTCCCTCTGTTTAGTGTTTGTGGGCTATGAGAACACCTATGATTCGATCGAAACCTGGGTTGCTACCGCGAACGGCATTCGAAATGTTCCCTCTCTGTTGCACTTGCAAGTATGCACATAAGTGCGACAGAGAGAGAAAACTTCGTTTGTGGTTCGCGGTAGCAGCCAGGTGATACTACAATCTCTGCAGCGGTGCCAAATAGGCTACCTACCACAATATCGAATTACTGAAGTGTTCGTACGAGAACGCCACCATGTCAGTCCGACTTCGAGAGCACGGGACCGATTTTTGAGTGTCGACCGCTCGAATTTTCATTCGACATCTGTCAAAACTTCATAGTTTTTTGACAGATCTCGAGTGAAAAGTCGAGCGTTCGACACTCAAAAATCGGGCCCCAGAACTCGAAATCTAGCGGGGAGTCAGGCTAAGGCTAGGAGATGTTATTTCTCTTCCGCGGTCCAAATATTTAATTCGCTATTTGACAGTTGTAAAGATAAAATAATTAATGTGTTGGATACAGTAGCTTATAGGTTTACAATACTCATATAATAGGTTTTGTGCTTTAAAATTAATTGAAAACATTTTATTTTTGAAAAATTAATTAAGAATTTTTTTATCTGTGGATTACAAAAACCGAAACGCGTGTGACGTCACATTTCAAAGTTAAGGTTTAATTCCGCAACAGACCGCAACTGCACTTACTGCACGTTATGTTTCTCCGCACTCCAAATTGAACCGTAACGGTATTCGTAAAAAGCTCTATTTAAAATGAGCGGAGAAATGTCGCAACAGCACAAGTTACTGTACAATTTGGAGTGCGGCGTAACATGCAGTTGCCGTCTGCTGTCGGCTGCGGAAGTAAACCTTTAGTAGTTTATCAAGTGCGACGTCACAGTACTCACAGTACCGTGAACGGCTGTTTTCGCGCGAAATTCAAATTACTTAAAGAAAAATAATTTTTTTGAAAGAAATTAAGCTCTTTGGGGGAAAAAGATAATTGTTACAGGTATAAAATAAACCTACGTATAATTTAAAATCATAGATATAGTATATACTCTGTAGTTATAGATGCGCCAACAAGCGACCGGGGCTATGTCTTTCTCATATTATGACGTCAAAATATGGGGATACCATGGTTGCAAAAAATTACCCCAAAAATTTAGTCGGATAGTACTTAGTTACAAGTGATCAAATTCCATAGTGACTAAGTCGCCATTTTGACTCACTAACTAAATTTACACAACATCGTAGGCGATATCGTAAAATAAGTGATCCCGACCGGCCACTTTTTTTGTGATAATCTTACCTATAAATACATAGTCACCGGTTATCACAGTTGCATCAAACGGCGATTTCACTGATCCAAATCTATACATTTTGTTCTCGCCGCTCGCCGCTGGTCACTGGCCTTCCTGCTCGCCGCTTGACTTGCTGGTCATCACGTCACCCAAAGAACCATGCTAAATGTTTAAGTCTCTAGACGATGAAAGTAGTAAGTAATGTAACCAGATAGTGCTTACTATTTCCATGCCCCTTTTTGTCTTTCACAGATAAATTATGTAGTTGTTGGAATAAAAGAATAAACTTCAATTTAGAACAGGTAATTTATTTACAATAATATATTACATTTATAACTTTATTTTTCAATAAATAAACAAATATGTAATAAGCAGTTATAGATTATTTTACCCAATTTAATTTCCTGTTCACTCAGTCCTCAAATCCATTTTTTCGGGATTCATCCTCTGTTGAAAAACTGAAAAAATCAAATTACTTGAAATTCCCGAAACGTGGGGTAATCTTTAGGGGATTTTTTTATTATTTGTTGGTATCCCGAAATCGAATTATAAACCGACTGAATGGTGGGACATCAATGCTAAGCTGGCTTCTATGGTAGATTTCTACTACGCGATTTGACCGGTTTGTATGTCAAATGTTTCGAGGTTATTTTTTAATTAATTCACATATTTTTCCTATTTCATCTATTGTCTCATGATATAACTAATGATTTAGCTCAGTAATTTGGTTCCGGTGAGATTTTAGAAATAAACACGGGTCCAAAATTCAAAGAAAATGTACTTACGCATGGAATGTAACATCCGCCTTTTTTCGGTCGAAATTGCTTTTACAGCCAAACACTGAACACCCCACCATGTTTGCACTGAACAACCAAACACTACGGATCTGATGATTGGTAAATTATTATTCATTTAAACCAAATTCATCATTAATTTTCCACTTATAAATTGCACTGCAAAATATTGCCACTTTGTTTTGCAATCTTCTTGACACTAATGACAGATTACTTTTACCCGACCATGAAAAAATGTCCGGTCGGTGATAAGGACAAAACATCGCACTTTTTTCTACTTCCTCTCATAGGAATCGCAATAAGGCTATCTTTCTCTTACAAAGCGTGTCAGGCCCTTGTTTAAAATACATTTCCGAAAACTGTCAAGTAGCCAATTCTACCAAAAACGATAGTAGAATTAGCATTTTCGTTATGGTAGCCGTGCATAACCTACCCACCACCCACGTCACGCGTCACGAACAAACTTTTCGAGTTTTCTCCGCCGCTCTGTCAGTCAAACATGAACGTCGGAGGGTGACGCACTGCTGCTGCATAAAACTTACGAAAATACTTCTGGTTCACGCACGATTTCGTGTTCCTTAGTAAAAGTAGAGTTGTGTTTGTGAACGTGAACATGTTTTAGTGGTTTAGATGCCTTCAAATAGGCGGGGTGTAATAGTTATTGTGTGTTTCGATTGTTATTCGCGATGAAGTTGGACTCCGGAGTTGGTAGGCGTCGTGGACGCGGCGCGCTCGGCAGCCTCGCAGGTACGTTACATGTTACATGGCGCCATTGCATTGCATTCTTTGTTTTTAATATGAAATTTAACATCAAGGTGTCGAAAGAAAGTGTAGATTGGCAAATGGGCAATGTGAAAGGCGACGCTGACAGTTACACAAAGTTATTTAACTAACAAAACTTCAAAATGCTGCGCGAAAGTTTCAAGTGGCTTAATGTACTCTTTAAGTTATCTTAAACACATTGGGTTGCACTTGAAAATACCTTTTTTGGTATTAGAAAAAGTTAAAAGCTGTTAACATTCTTGGCTCGATGTTTTATTTCGAGCGCACCTGTGGCGATGTTTGCCTGCGCGAAAGAGACGAGCGAGTGTTTGTTTGAAAAGTTTTTTTACAGGTGAGCACAATATGCATATTATAAGTGGTAGTACATCGCTGTTTTCTCACGATAGTCGTCCTTCTCAAGTGTGAAACCACTATTTTGTAAAAGCAACAATAGTGTTTTAGTTATTCCCATGGGTTTTTTAGCGTTTCGCGCAAGTTGCTATGGCAATTTTGGTACAAACAAACATTTGATATACTTGTGGGCGTAATTATTGTAGCTGGTCAGATATATTGGGGAATAATTGCCCATGGTGCAGTTAAAAATAAAGTAGTTAGATAGTTTCATAATTGAAATAGCATTTGATCTTGGAAATGTTAGTTTCACTTAAGAGTAAACATTTTTATTGGTTGAGTCATTGCTTTGACCTCACTATCCATGCTTAATCTGCAGCTGATTGTCTATTGATAAGTAATTACTTTTTAAATACCATGAAGCAATGGGTTTAATGTTAGTGCCATGTATGGTAATTAAATTCACTCTTAAACGACTCACCTTTTTAACTGGCTGTATGGGAATATTGATTTCTAACAGGTTCGAAATATAGATTTCAGTTTTTCACATGCTGATACATAAAATACATAATAACAAGGTTTGGGTTTGAGTGCAGCAAGAATAGGTATATTTTTTAAAAATACTAAAGCCTATTCTGTTCTGTCATTTCTTGTATTCTACTTAGCTACTACTGACTGTTATTATAATGAGGATTAGCCCTAAGGTACTGAGACAACTATCTAATTATTAAATTAAAAATCGAAATAATAATAACAATAGGAGGTTCCTCTCTCTGTCGCCCTAACCACTGGTAGCTTAGGCCCTGCATCGCTGCCGGCGGCACACTAGGTTAGTTTTTTATGTTTTGTAAGTGTATTATTTTATTTTACTTTTTATAAAGATAAATCACCTAGCCTAAGTCTTAAAGTTATGATGCATTGTTCGACACAGTTGTATCACCTGGACACTTGTCTTTTATTATTATTATTATTTTATATCACTGCAGTTGCAAGCATAAAGCCTGTCTGATGGTAAGTAGACGCCGTAGCCTATTGACGCTCGCGGCTGCAGAGCAGAGAAATCACCACAAAAACTGTGTCACAGTCAGTACCTAAACCCCCCTTTGGACTTCACAAGAAAAACTGACTTAAATAGAAACAAGAAAGTAAAATAATGTGTTGGAGTCAAGTTATTATAGGGACTAATTTTTGTGAGATGAGATGCAGCAGTAGGGAATAGCGTAGCATATAATATATCTTTGTATATTTGAAATGGTCCAAGTTATATCACATTAGTCCATTCAAAAAGCGACTTTACTGTCCAAACAAGAAGGTTAAAAATCTAATGACAGTTTTATAAAATATCGGACATTTTAAATAATTTCAACTATACACCGTCGACTGCCATTGTTCGTCCTTTTCGCGTATTAGCAAATATTTGCCATATTTCCTGTCACAGTCAATTTCTGGATAGTGTTTGTATATTTAAGGTATAATTCCGCAGCCGACAGCAGACGGCAACTGCATGTTCCACCGCACGCAAAATTGAATCATAATCGTAAGACAAAATGTCCCAATTTAGAGTGAGCGGCGTAAGTGTCGTAGTGCCGTTGCGACATATTTCGATGGTTGCGACACTTGTCTGCTAATTTCAAATTGAGCTTTTTACGAATACCATTAAGGTATCAATCCGCAGCCGACAGCATACGACAACTGCACGTACCGCCGCACTCCAAATTGAACCGTAATCATACATACTAAAAGTCCCAAATTAGAGTGAGCGGCATGTGTATTTCCGACACTTGTCCGCTCATTTCAAATGGAGCTTTTTACGCATACATTTACGGTTCAATTTGGAGTGCGGCGGTACGTGCAGTTGTCGTATGTTGTCGGCTGCGGAATCGAAGCTTTACGGTTCAATTTGGAGTGCTGTGGAACGTGCAGTTGCCGTCTGCTTTCGGCTACGGAATTATACCCTTAGTCAACTGATTCTTCATGGCCTTCACGGGTACCGTTACCGCCAGCAAACAACGACATCAATAAAGCCCGAAACGCATTGACAGCGGTAGCGGGGCGGGGCGTTGCGGTGCGGAGGCGGTACCGGTTGTAATATTCGAACTAATATGAAAGGGTCCGCACAGAAAACCGGCCGGGAAAAAAGCGTTCTGTGCGGACCCTTTCATATTAGTTCGAATATTACAACCGGTACCGCCTCCGCACCGCGCTGCCACCGCTGTCAGTGCGTTGGCAGCTTAAACGCGTAAAATAGCCCAGGAAACGATATCAATAATTAAAAGGCGAAATCTGTGACCGTGACGAACACTACTCGTGCTCGACTTACTCCCTTCCAGTATAACATTGTAGTGTTTACTCCCTTCTCATTTTTCATCTTAATTCAGATATTAACAAGAGGGTGTCAATGATTAGAATTAAAGGCTTGGTCACACAGACAGCACGACATCCTTTATCGGACGAAATCATTAATTTGTCCCAGATCGCAGATCCACGACTAGTGATGGGAAATTGCAGAGAATATTTCCATTTGAGAGAATATTCTCGGAAACATTGCGGGAATATTCCCAATTGTGGCAATTTACATGAAAACATGTTTTAATTGTATGAAAACCATTTTTTTACTAAGAACGAAATATTGAAGTAATATAACGTTTTTTATAATAATGCATATTTGGATTAATTTCATTGTTATTTTATCCTTTATTTCCGTATTTTTCCATAAATTCTCATAAATTTCCTAAGAAATTTCCTGAGAAATTTCCTTGAAAAAATACGCTTTGTGCGAAATAATGAATTTCAAGGATGTTGGGATAGAATAAAACGTAAAAAGTTCATTTCCGCATCAAACATGTTTTATTAAATGCTAATAATAAACAAAATTTTAATAATCAACAGCAAGAACGCTTCAGTAACTTTGCACTGAGATCAAACATAATTACATGTATGAATTCAAATTTAAGACGCAACAATCAACAATGAAAAATATAATAAATGTTACAATAATCAACAGAGACATTTTCAAATTCACATGTCAATAAAAAAGTAATATTAATTTACAATTTGACACAACAATCAACAGTACGGAATATCGATATGTTAATAATAATCAACAGCAATAATCTTAAAATCAATTTGAGTAAACGTAAAAAACTTAAGTTAAAGATATAAATTTCGGACCCTTAATTAAAACTACACATCTTCAGTTTCATCTTCACTGGTAGCTTCTGCCTCAGAACCAGAAAAATCGGACGAATCATCATCATATAAATCTGAATCGTTGCCAGATTCAGATCCCATTAGCTCTTGATCTGTTGTTGAATGTGAACCTGTAGATGTTGAACCTTTGTCACTTTCCAATGGTCTATTTAGTAAACGCCAATTGTGGGATACTAGCGTGATTTTACCGGCTCTCTCTGTCGTTAACTTGTTGCGTTTCTTGGTATGAATATTTGCAAACGTTGAAAAAGATCTTTCAACAGCAGCAGAAGTAGCTGGAATGGTCAAAATTTTCAAAGCGATTTTTCCGAGCTTCGTCTGTGCATAAAAACTAGTCCACCAGGATATTGGCGACATTTTATCTGCCATGTTTATCGTGAATTGGCGACTCCACAAACCTTCTTCGTTCTTGTATTCCGAAAGTTCCTTAAACATTTCAGTGACAGGGTTCGCATCATTTAACTCGAATATTTTCATCATGACTTCACAACCATCCATGTTTTCAGCGCTAGTCAAGGCACGACCTTTATTAGTTGGATCCAAAATGCACGCAGCAAAATGAATTGGTTTGAGAGCTGTTTCTTTTCTTTCTTCAAATTTATTTTTCAGTTCTTGCAGTGAATTGTTGTTCATTATTTCATGGGCCACGGCCGTATCCAAGTTTGCATTTATTTCTAAGAAACATTTATGTACTTTATGAACGGAGCAGTAATTTCCTTCTAGTGCTATGATCCATTTGGTCATCGGTTCAAGGAAATCTCGCACTTGTTTGGTTTTTAACCAAAACGCCTCATTGAGTATCATTTGTCTGTAATTTCGGGTGAACAATAAATTCACATCATTTCCATTGACAACCATGTTTTGGAGAATAACTTTGGATGAAATGAACGTGTCTAAGCAATGGCTATAGCTCGCCCATCTTGTCTTTACAGGCAAATTAAGACTTACGTTCAAGTTCTTCTCCTTTGATATTTCCTGATAGCTAGCAGTAAGCAGGTGTGATTTCTTGACCATCTTTATAATCTTTTTAATTTTCGTTAACCATTTTGTAATATCTTTAATCTTTACAATGTCTGATACATGTAAATGCAAGGTATGAGCTAAACATCCATTCCACATAAGATGTGGATACTTTTCTTCCAGCAGTGACCCACACCTTTTCATGTTTGCCGCATTGTCAGTAACAATCGCAGTGAATTTCGCTGGACCCAGCTCTTCGATAACTTTCGTTAATACAGACATCAGATAGTCACCTGTATGACGATTGGCTTTCGTTTCCACGAATGAATAGAAAAAAGGTTTCGGAGCGAAAATAATTATATTTAAAATACCTTCGTTTCTGACGTTGGACCAACCATCAACAGCCAGGTGCAGAACTTCAGAATTATTTATTGTAGTTTCTAAATGTTCCTTCGTCATGTTATACTCGGAGTCCAGAAGAACTGTTGATAAACGTTTTCGTCCAGGCGGTGTGTAATCTGCGTTAAGCTTGTTTATTGCTACTACCCAAAGAGGGTGTTCCAGCAAGGACAACGGTGAGCCAGTCACATAAATTGCACGTGCAATTGCACTATCTATTTCTTCTTACTTTGGTTGGGCACTTTCACTCTGTATGTTAACTAGTTCTGGCTCTATTTCATTTGGAGTCACTGTATTAAACAATGCCTTTACATTATCTGGACATTTTTTACATAATATGATGTGTTGTTTCATTCTTGTAGCATTCACTGTACGATATTGTAAGTCACAAAATTGGCACTCGAAGACATCTTTGCCTAACACTTCCTTTTTTCGGAAATATTGATGAATTATTGATTTTGGTTTCATGATAAACCATCAAATCACAAACACACTGTTGGTTAGATATGTTCATACCACAAGAGTTAAAGCAGTACTGAGATAAAATGTAGCGTAACGCCTTTTTTTTCACGCTTATCTCGTACCCGTGTCGCATGGGATTTTTCGACTACCTGCGCACCTGTGTGTCTGACCGAGAGAGTGATCCGAAACTTGAAAATAATACTCAATGGCCTCTATTATGTACTAGCCACGTGTTACAAATAACCCAATAAATAAAACGGTTCTAAATTGTTCTATAAAAACAATAATGTGCGTGACTGTGTCAACTAAATGGGTTAACACCCATAAACGGTGAGAAAAGGTGAAAAAAGGTAAATATTTAAATAAAAAATCGTGCACAGGCAAATTATTAACAAAGACAGGGGTAAAATAATCTCAATTCCCTTATATTTATTTTAAATTTCTGGTCTTAGTAAAGAAATTCAAGGTAAGTTTCTCGGTAACTTACGAGAATTTACGGAAATTTATGGAAATATTCTCCTTACTTTTTAATGCATTGTAGGAATGATTTGTCTTTTATGCACATTATTGACCGTGTAATTTGGCAAGTATACGGACTGCCTTAAATTGAATTCTCGTATAAAAAAATATAAATTTCCCTATATTTCGTGTTATGGAAATATTTCGGAAATATTCTCAGTAAATTTCGTTTCCGAAAGATTCCAATTTTGGAAAGTTTCCGATTGCCCATCACTATAATGGTCGTGGACCACGACCATTATAAATGAACAGAGGTTATAACAAAGTGTTTACATTACAGGCGACCGATAATACTTCAAGTAAATAATTGTAAAATGTAAACAAAATGGCAGGCTACGTTGCAACTTTGCAAACAGTAGTCCGTGACCGATGGGGCCGGGTATGGGATTAATGCTTCTTATGATAAACCTCGTTACCACGTTCTCCAGCGGTAACGGCTATAGCCGTAGTTGTTCATGTTTGAGATTTGCTAGGCAGTGCGGCCTTCACCATATGCGGTGCGGTGGCGGCGCGGCGCCCGCGGCGCCTGTTCGCGGTGCCCGGCGCGCGCACGAGGCGTGGCGCGAATGCTCCCACTGCTCGAGCGCGAACAGCGCTAAACCACATACTGCAGAAGGCCGATGATATAGATATATTTGCGGATGGTATTGGTGTATTTTGCAGGAAGGTTTTACCATTAATATCGTAGTTTCAACTGTGCCATTTTCTTGTTAGTTGTTTTTGTTTAAGTTTTAATATTTTTTATTATCTCCGGTCTTTTTATTTTTATTGTTATTTGTGTTTGCTATATTTTAACTACTTACCACATAAGTGTCTTGGTATTATAAACTGTAAACTTGTGTGTGATTAAATAAATAAATTGAAATTGAATATATATCGCCGGCCATTCCTTAATTCTCGTAAACCGCGCCCACATGAAAGAGACGTTTTATGCGTACTTGCGTACAAGAGGAAAATGTAATAACACTCATGGAATAGCTTTTTAGGACAATTATATATGATTCGTGGAGCGCTCGTGGCCCCGCGGCGCCTGCGTGCCGCGTGCGGTATCCCAGGTTTACCAATGTCGGCTGCGGTCAGTATATGAATGGGTGACCGCTTTGAGTGGTTACTAACTGAGCGCTCCCGTGCTTTGGAAGGCACGTTAAGCCGTTGATCCCGGCTGCTGTCTGTGGCAGCAGTCGTTAGGCCAAGTTGGACCCTTTCGGGCGGCTTGAGAACTTCTAACAGTCAAGTTGCCCAGTCACTTGACAAAGGGGGGGTCGAAGTTGCTCCACGTCCGTAGGGAAAGTACCCGCCGCTACCCTACACGTGACCCCTGGGTGGTGCTAAAAGTGCAACAAAAACTGGCAACCGTACTGTCTTCTCGAAGATCTCACGGTTCGAAATAATTGCCTTACGAGAAATAATTTGATTTAAAAGCTAAATTTGTCTGACTGCCTGTAAATATTAAAAAATTTAAGCGTTGTTGGTTTTGGTTGTCTTAGGCTTTCCCGTCGGAAATGATTTGCCATCTTCAAAAGGTCAAGCAACGCCTTCGACCGCTACTAGCTGAGCGTTTCCGTGCTTTGTTTTAATACGAACGGCTGACTTAACATCAGTCGTTAACCCGTGAGGATTTCTTGATTCCTCAGACAAACCAGACTCGATTTCAATTAATTATACCACTACCGACGTATGTAAGGACCATAGTAGGTACTTGGCGTTCTTTGGTCTCTGCCTACCTCAATGTGATACGGGCGTGAGTGTGTGTCTATATGTGTATGTGTGCATAACACAGCACTTTCCGCCGCACTCCAAATTGGACCGTAATCATAAGACTAAAAGTCCCAATTTAGAGTGAGTGGCGTGTGCTGTTCCGACACTTCTTCGCTCATTTGACAATGAGCTTTTTACGCATACCAGTACGGTTAAATTTGGAGTGCGGCGGAATGTGCTGTTGCTGTATGCAATCGGCAACGGAATCATACCTTTAAGGTAACAGTACGCATTCGAAATAATCTGTTCAATGGGTTCATCTTTTTGGTATTTTCCTCTCTTATTATGTTGTATTGCGTTCCGTGGGTCACGTACGGTGCTGTCTGAAAACCAGCGCTGCAGGTGTTTAACACCTCAGCATAATGCTGAGACAGCAACCGATTTGCTGCCGCGAAGACACACATTATTTGATATGTTCTGAGTTTTGTACGTCTATTATTTTTTGTATATCTGTGTGTCTTTTGTGCAGTAAATAAATGTTTCTTCTTCTTCTCTTTGTGGCGTGTATACTTATTACTGGTGCACGTAAGTACGGTTGGTGTAATCAGTAATCACAATAGTGTAACAAAACAACACTACCACGACACACCTATCAAGAGCCCCCAATCAGTGCGACAAAGGCTGATCTCCTGAATTCGGCTTTAATTTCATGGTTGCAAGACACAGTTTCGAGAAGTAACGCTGGCGCAGGTGGAGTTGGCGGCGCGTGACGGTTGCGTTATGCTGACCCCGTGTGTAAAATGAAATGACAGTTAGACCTGTCAACGTGGTTTTTGCCCTGACAGTTTCAGGATGTTCCTTTGCATGAGTAGCTTTCTTGTCGGTGGAGCAATCCCCAGGCGTTTGTACGTTGGTTGGCACAATAACAGACAGAAACTGGATATTACTACATATAACTATGCTATGCTCTGTTTTTTTTTGAAGTGAAAACTTCTTTAGCGGCGCTGAGCACTTTTTGTGATGGGGGAAAATTGTTAAACTCGCGACGATTCGTAAACTCCCAGTAGCTCGATTTCACTCACACCTGCTCTAGCTCTAGTATAAGTTTTTTCGAAACATTAAAGCTTAAGCAAAACAGAGAGCGGGATTGACGCCGCTCTCCAGCCGCGCACTCGCGCAGTCGCGCTCTTTAAGCTTAGCCACACAGAGAGCGGGCGGGCAGTAGCGGCGCGGGCGCTGGCGGCGGCGGCGCGGGTGCGGGCGGCAGCGGTGCGGGCGCGGGCGGCAGCGGCGCGGGAGCCGCCTTTGGCGGCAGCCGCCACCGCCAAAACCAGCTCCCGCGCCGCCGCCGCCCGCGCCCGCGCCGCCGCCGCCCGCGCCCGCGCCGCCGCCGCCCGCGCCCGCGCCGCTACCGCCCGCCCGCTCTCTGTGTGGCTTAAGCTTTATTGGGCTCGCCATTTGCCACAGTCGTCCGGTTAAAATAGTACATTACTTAACAAGGGCGATAAAACAAAGAATGTCTCAGATCGCAGGTATTTGACGCCCGAGCCGAAGGCAAGGGCGATAAATATGCGATCTGAGGCTTTCTTTATTACCACCCGTGTTAAGTACAAAATTTTATGTCACCCCCTAGCCAGGAAGTGGGTTTTTTCGCGCGCGGACATAAAATACTTTTGAGAGTGTTAAGGCCAATCCTCGAGCACATCATTGACCAAGTAGGCGTTCTATTGTTTGTTTTTTGTTCTGTATGTACCTACTTACTTAAAGGTGACGTAACCTTACGGGTAAACGGCATTAATATGTAGCCATTGTCGCCCAAAACAAAGCGATCGCCATCCTGTACTCGCATATGGCGCGCGCGCAGACACTACGGAATCAATCTGACACCGATATTCGCATTACTATTTGATAACAATGTGTTTTCTGCACGTTATGGCACGTTAGCTATAGGAACATTGAAATTAAAGTAGTATGTGAAATGTGACTTAAATTGAGCCCTTGTACTTTGATTGATGATTTGATGATTTGATGATTAGTCTAAAACAGCACGGCTAGTACAAGATAGCGCGCTCTTTCGCTGCGAGGTAGACTTTCCGTCTTTTTTAGGGTTCCGTACCCAAAGGGTAAAACGGGACCCTATTACTAAAACTCTGCTGTCCGTCTGTCACCAGGCTGTACCTCAAAAACCGTGATAGTTAGAGAGTTGAAATTTTTACAGATACTAAAAAACAAAATTTAATAAATATTTAAAGAGAGCCCCTCTTACAACAAACGTGTTTTTTTTTTTGTCGTTTTGAAAGATAATGGGTCGGAACCCTTCGTGCGCGAGTCCGACTCGCACTTGGCCGGTTTTTATATCAGTAGACGCAGAAACCTCGGAACAAAATTATGTTAAAAAAAAGCTGACTTTGGTGCTCTATCATTCCTTCGATTTCGAATATTTTTTTAAACAAAAAATGCAGTATTTATCTTCTTAACTAGCTCTAAACAACGACACCCCGCTCGATAGGGTAGGTGAAAAAAAATTCGCGCCCCTTTTAGGAACATTCAAAAATAAGTTTTACAATTTGTATGACTTTGGGTCTACAAGATGCTTATACTGTGAAAATATGAAGACGGTAGCTCCAACCGTTTGGCTGTAGGCTGTAGGTAAAACCTGTATCACAGGCGATGGACGGACAGACGTGTGAGTGACAGCAATAGGGTTCCGTTTGGACTGTTCGGGTACGGAACCCTAAAATCATGTCGCACTAAATGCAATTGTATGGAGAGTGCACCGGAACGTTCAGCCTTAACTTAACCCCACATTTTACCGTTGGTGTTATAGCCTGCCAGTTTCATAAATCTGTGTTACCTTAATGACGGGTCGTTGAACCTAGCGCTACCGCCCTGATCTTATTTCTTTATAGTAGATTGTTTGACAAAGGTCTAATGTAAGCCTACCACGAGATGGTTATTTTCCCGAACGTAGTGATGGTTTCACTTCTAAGCACGTGCTTCCGTGCTTCTAAGTGCCTGTACAAAAGCGAGGGTAGATATGCCATTAAACTTCGAGCAGGCAATGACTCGTATGAATTCATGGCATGATATCCAATGACAACTAGCAACTACGGTCGTACTCACAAGTGAATAGGCATTTTCTGCGTGAGCTCGCTTCACCGTCGGCCTCGTCTTTGCCCCCTGCCTAGATGCCGGCCAAGACCAATCCCATTTTTAATAAAAAAAATCTGAATGTCTCAATCCAGAAGGGCTTGAAAGGAAATTGTAGGGTATCTAACAAGAAACGATGAATATCGTTACCGTTCTGCAAGGCACGTGCCAAGTTCATTGTACAGCAACCTAGCTCCTGCATTTCCTGGGATTCTTGGGAAAGCTATGCATGCCGTAATTACCTTGCGGCAGTTAATTAATTCTTCAACAGATTTGTTATAGGATTGTGCTTTCCGGGAAAAGCTTTTTGTATTTGATACATTTATACGTAGGTTGTTCCATAAGTCTTGTGTAACTTCTTATAAAGCTTTTTCAAAATAAAAACCATCAATGTTAATACAGTTATGCATGCGTTCGAACCACGTATCAAACATAATCTTCCACTGCTCCTTTGTGACACTGGCGCACGCGCAGGCCTCAACCCATGCACTCACTAGCTGGTCATCAGTCGCAAACCGTCGTCCTTTTAACTGGCGAATGATCAGCGGGAAGAGACCAAAATCACCCGGAGCAAGGTCTAGGTTATAATACGGGTGGTCCAGCACAGTAAGCCCACATTGCTCCAAAAACTTCTGGAGTTTTGGTCGCTCGATGAGCGAGCGTTATCATGGTGAAAGTGCCAACTGCCCAGACGCGAGTATGACCGTAGTTTCTTCAGCTCGCAGATGAGTTGAGGCAAGCAAACTTCAGTGTACATAGACTTTAAATACAATGTACTATGATTGAATTTCGTTTAAAAAAGTAAAATTCTTTCCGATCCGATCCGTTTAGTGGAAACCGACCCTAAGAAGGAAATAAAAGCTTCTTATTGGTGTAAACTGTGAAAAGGAGAGTCCAAAATTAAAATATGTCTCGACAATAAAAGCTATACCTATAAATAAACATTAGAAGATAGTCAAACTAAAAATCTAATACAATAATACCCCGTGTAAAAAGGTCTTCTTTAATTGAATGAAGAAGTATTATGCTTTATTAAATTAAAGAAGACATTTTAACATTTAATATTTTTGTGGCTTATATATATTTCCGAAGGATTTTCTAAGCATTCGCACATTTGTCCCTTTTATTTGTCAATTACTTGATTGCCAAATTACTCGAGACTCCGAGATGCAACAAAATTATTTTTTTTACTTATATTTATTGTTAAAGTATCTACGTAGTTTTTAATTAATTTTTTTAATCTCCTTTACTAATCTTATTTAATTAATAAAGACTTTCTCTTACAAAAACATTGAATGGAACATTACGTGTCTTAGCGCGATAACATAGACGGATTTTCTCGCTTGTCGTTTGATTTGTGCATATTCGAATGAAAATTAAACATTAAAAACATTTAGAAGTTTACATAAAGTAATTAAAGTATCATATTATTTATAAAATAAAGCCCTGTTTGTCAATTCATTCGATCATTTCATAATACGAATTGATACGAAAATTCAAAACTATAGATTCGATAACAAAAGAATAACTGCTAGGACATTATTTCACAGGTTCCCTGGTGGCAAAATATCTACACGTCACATCAAAAATCGTTAAAATTCAGATTCTGGGCGGGCGGGTGGCGGGCGTGAGGCGGGCGGCGTTCAAGAAACAGACTGCCTTTGCGCGCCACTCGCCCGCCCGCTCTGTGTGTGGCTTAAGCTGCTTTTGGCGGTGGCGGCTACCGACAAAGGCCGCTGCCGCCCGCGCCCGCGCCGCTGCCGCCCGCGCCCGCGCCGCTGCCGCCCGCGCCCGCGCCGCCGCCGCCCGCACCCGCGCCGCCGCCGCCCGCGCCCGCGCCGCCACCGCCCGCCCGCTCTCTGTGTGGCTTGAGCTTTAAGCTTTATAGTTTCTGTTTTGTGGACAGCGTGACAGCGTCGTCGCCAAGAAATGCCGCTTCATCCTTCATTTCATTGCTTGAACAATTTCATAGCTTAACGATTTACATATGTAGTTCATTACATACCAATTCCACTACAACTGTTTTGTGTACCTGTATTATATCAATAAAAGTCGTATAATTGGCCTGTTCCGCGTGTTATCGCGTCCGTTGGAAAGCGTGACCACATCAATTTGTACCGTTTTGCTACGGCGTGACCCGTGTGTCAGATAGCGATACTTAGTAGAAAATTTGAAAAAGCGATAAACCCTTAGTAGCTTAGTATACTTTCTAATATGATTTCTTTAAAATTGTATGACAGCAATAAGAAAAAGCCTAGTTTGTCGACCGCATCTGCTTTTCTTATAGCACCGACGAGCCTGTGTCACGTCACAACTGAAACACAAAATAAATATGACTCACGAAATTTTAACTTCTGCAGCTAAAATTCATTTGTTCGGATCTGTAATTTCTGTAACTTAGACATTTAAGTTTGTGAGAAAGGGACAGTATTCATTTTAGTAAGCAAAGATGTGTTGTTATATGAATAATGGGTTAAAAACTTTTTAACTGGCTGTGGCCTTATTCAGTAAAACGGTTCAATAAGTACAATTACTATTAATTGCATCTAACCTTGGGACCTAAATTCGTTTCTCTAAGTTTTCATTTCTTTGCGTTGCGATGCAATAAAAACGTCCGCCGCATAATCATTGCTCGTCACATTATAGTCAGTAGGTATATGTATAGTATACAGTGTGGAAAGATAAGTCGGGCCCTGGAGGGAAACTACCTTAAATCCTTAAGCTAGCTCATTTTACTCAAAGGAAACATTCTTTTATTTTTAAAAAGAAACGAAACTGCATTCAAGGACTTTCTAAAATTTGCCTGTCTCACCCGGGAATCGAACCAGCTAAAAATTAAAAAAAATAACCTTCGCTTTTTTATTTCATTAGTCGATACTGTCAATGTCAATGATAATATTTCTCTAATAAACATTAGGTCCTACACTCGTCTGTTGGACAAGATATCCATAAAATCGAATTATATGATTAAATTTCATAGAAAATCTTAGAAAATTAAAAAAAAAACTTTGAATGCAGTTTTGTTTCTTTTTAAAAATAAAGGAATGTCTCCTTTAAGTAAAATGAGCCAGCTTAAGGATTTAAGGTAGTTTCCCTCCAGAGCCCGACTTATCTTTTCACACTGTATATATAGTATGTATACACATGATTCATATTGCAGCATAAATATTACTTATCAGACTAGTTTGCAGAGCTAAGTAATTTTAGTTCAGGTATTTTTTAAGTATTATATCAAGACAACTTTGCTCCCTGGCTAGATTCTGGCCAAGAGCAATCCCATTTTTAATAAATAAAAAAAAATATGAACACAAAATACTGTCAAGTGACGCGCATGATCTAAGAAAACAAGGTCTGCCACTCCGGATCGTGACACAAGTGTCGGGGCCACACACGACAGCTTACCATCGATTGGCTCGAGAGCAGCTTGTGTCACCCACACTACTAACTAACCGATACCACCCGATACCGGAATGCCATACCTGTGGCGCAGTCTATAATTGAATCACGAATTACGCGCAACTCAACGATTCCCGCATCACTCGCATTGTGAGAATCGTTATACTACGGTAATCTGCAACCCGCAATCTAATCAAACTGGATTGCATTCCTTCCACGTGTGTATAAGGGAGAAATGCATGTTTTCATGTCCTGTACGTTGGACTATCATGGCCCCGTTGTGTGGGTCCGGCATTTAAGGCCGTGTATTACCACTTTTGAGTTTTTAAAAACCATCTGAGACATAGAATATAGTGTCTAAAAATCTAAAAAATATATATGTGTTACATAAGGATCTTGTCTAGTCAAAATCGCAGTCAGTTACATGACCTGATGAATTTCACTCGATAGAAAAAATCGCGAAGTTACCCCTTTTTGGAATGTGTTTTCAATACTACGGCTATATTACTGATATTTAACATTTAATTCTTGTACTCAATTAAAGATCGTAAATAGTTATAGACATATTCGCAGGGTTTGCTTTGATAAAATGATTGGCTTAATGACTATAGCTAAATATTTACAAAACTGCGCGCAGAGCTTGCGTAGAGAGCGGGATGGTTAATTGTAAACTCACGCGTGTTAGAGCGGGACATTTGCGTTGGGGATACCTCCCCTTAACGTCTCGTTTTTGCCCTGCCCCGTCACGGACACCGTCTCTGTTAAATTGTAGACCTATAGTACCTTGACGCCCGAATTATATTTGTGGTCTGACTTAAAGCTTGGTCACACCGCTTGCGCGACGCAAGCGGGACGCTGCGCTGCCCGCCAAAATGTATGAAACCGTCCCGTTCGCGTCGCGCAGCCTGTGTGGCGTCGCTAACCTGTTAGCATACGTTCCGGCGCGCAGCGGTCGCGTCGCGCGGACGTCGCGCAAAGCTGTGTGACCAAGCCTTTAGGGTTGACACTAACCGTCAGTGACCGTAAGCGGTGTTCGTTAAGGCCTTGGTCGTACTGACGCCGTCGCCGGCTGCGTGCAGCGGCCCGTTGCACGCGGCGTCTGAATGGTATGTTCGACAATGTTCGGGCGCGGTCGTTCTCGCCCGTCGCGAGCGACGTCCAAACGCAAACATTTTTCAAACGTCGCGTGCGACGGGCCGCTGCACGCAGCCGGCGACGGCGTCCGAACGACCAAGGCCTAAAAACTCATTGTATGGAAAGTTTGACAAGTTTCTACGAGATTATAACTGCGGGCGCCGTTGATCGGTCTGTATCGTAAGTCAGACAACTGGCTACCCTGATATATGGTGATGAACCGTTGTGAATAATAACCCAAGAATCCAAGAACAATGGACAGTGGATTAGGTAACCGGAGCATTGTGTTTTGGGTTGCTCTAGCATAACTATCTCAGCATAATTAAAACAGACTTTCACAGCTGTTATTGAGAATATTCAATGAGGCATTGTCAGGGCATTGTCCGTTTCATAAGAAGAGCACAAACAACACCTTTTGGTTTTGGGGGCTTTGGGCGAAAAACGTCCGACATTTTTCAGAATTTCGCTTCATCATCATCATCATCATATCAGCCGAAAGACGTCCACTGCTGGACATAGGCCTCCCCCAAAGAGTGCCACAATGACCGGTCTTGCGCCACCCGCATCCAGCGGATTTTCGCTTATATCTCTTAAACTAAGGACCTTTTTGATTTACATTGTATGGCAAAGTTAAAGAGCATTAACCATATTTTCATGTCTACACTACTATAAACGGAGATTCAACCGATCAAAGTTATATAAAGATAAATTTACAAAAACTTGCCTCTTTCACGATTTTCTTCAAGACGGCCTACCTAATATTGGTATGAATGTGTTCCTCTTTGTCTCTAGAATACGAATTTATCGATTTTAAGAAATCGAGGGGGCATAGTTGTACACCCTCGTGAAGACAACCACCCCATTTCGTTTGCCCGCAAATGGCATATCGGAATCGTTTGTTCATCGTTAGTTCACGTTTGTTCACTAGGTAAAATCGTTAGGACCCGATTCTAACATGGGTTTTTTAAAAAACAAAATGGGGTGGTCAACTTCACGCTAACCACCCCAAACCAAAATTGTTGTTTTTTTTTAGTTCCTATAGCAAGATAATCGTTAGTTCACGTTTGTTCAGTAGGTAAAATCGTTAGGACCCAACTCTTTCATACTTTTTTTAAAACTTAAAGTGGGGTGGCTGTCTTCACGCTAACCACCCCACCCCGAAATCACCAAAACCAAATATGTGGAGTCATCGGGCGTCGTTAGTTCACGTTTGTTCAGGTATTAAAATCGTTAGGACCTCAATAGTTTAGACACAAAAAAATAAAAACGAAAATTCATACTGTAGGTCTTGTTGACTGGGGTATCTCATTCCGAAGTGCAATAAACTCAGTTTCATTTCGTTTGCCCGCAAATGGCATATCGGAATCGTTTGTTCATCGTTAGATCACGTTTGTTCAGTAGGTAAAATCGTTAGGACCCGATTCTAAATTCGGTTTTTTTAAAAAACAAAATGGGGTGGTCAACTTCACGCTAACCACCCCAAACCAAAATTGTTGTTTTTTTTTAGTTCCTATAGCAAGATAATCGTTAGTTCACGTGTGTTCAGTAGGTAAAATCGTTAGGACCCAACTCTTTCATACTTTTTTTAAAACTTATAGTGGGGTGGCTGTCTTCACGCTAACCTAACCACCCCACCCCGAAATCACCAAAACCAAATATGTGGAGTCATCGGGCGTCGTTAGTTCACGTTTGTTCAGGTATTAAAATCGTTAGGACCTCAAAGGTTTAGACACAAAAAAATAAAAACGAAAATTCATACTGAAGGTCTTGTTGACTGGGGTATCTCATTCCGAAGTGCAATAAAGTCAGTTTCATTTCGTTTGCCCGCAAATGGCATATCGGAATCGTTTGTTCATCGTAAGTTCACGTTTGTTTAGTAGGTAAAATCGTTAGGACCCAACTCATTCATACTTTTTTTTAAACTTAAAGTGGGGTGGCTCTCTTCACGCTAACCACCCCACCCCGAAATCACCGAAACCAAATATGTGGAATCATCGGGCGTCGTTAGTTCACGTTTGTTCAGACATTAAAATCGTTAGGACCTCAATAGTTTAGACAAAAAAAAAACGAAAATTCATACTGTTGACTGGGGTATCTCATTCCGAAGTGCAATAAACTCAGTTACAATGGTATCCTATCGATTCAAGTGCCTGAACAAACGACAACAGGCACTAAATTATCGGTCTAGACTGGTACCATATGGGCATTCACAAAGATTTGGCTAGAAAATCAAATAGAACAAGCATTTAACTAGTCAAACGGAGGTCCAAGTGGAAGGGTTCAAATGCCTTTACGGAATCGGGTCCTAACGAGGTGAGTGCATCAACACACGTCTACAGATATTTCTTGATAGATCTAAATCGTTTACATGCGGGCGCTCAAATAGGACTAGTCAGAAAAAAAATCCGAAGAAAAATTGAACAAGTCAACTAGAGTATCTAAGTTGGAGGGGTCATACGCCGAAATAGAATCGGGTCCTTACGATTTAACTGCCTGAACAAACGACTATAGGCAATACTTAATCGATCTAGACTGGTAACTTGCGGGCACTCAAATAGGTATAGCCAAAAAAAATCTGAAGAAAATATAAATAAATTAACTAGAGTATCTAAGTTGGATGGGTCATACGCCGAGATAGAATCGGGTCCTAACGATTTAGCTGCCTGAACAAACGACAATAGGTAACACTTAATCGATCTAGACCAGTAATTTGCGGGCGCACTAACAGGTATAGTCAGAAAAAAAATCCGAAAAAATTGTAATGAAGTCAATTAGAGAAACTAAGTTGGAGGGGACATATTCAGAGATAGAATCGGGTCCTAACGCTTTAACTGCCTGAACAAACGACGATAGGCAACACTTAATCGATCTAGACCAGTAATTTGCGGGCGCACTAATAGGTATAGTCAGAAAAAAAATCCGAAGAAAATTTAATGAAGTCAACTAGAGAAACTAAGTTGGAGGGGACATATTCAGAGATAGAATCGGGTCCTAACGATTTTACTGCCTGAACAAAAGACTATAGGCAACACTTATTCGATCTAGACCAGTAATTTGCGGGCGCACAAATAGGTATAGTCAGAAAAAAAATCCGAAGAAAATTTTATTAAGTCAACTAGAACATCTAAGTTGGAGGGGACATACTCAGAGATAGAATCGGGTCCTAACGATTTTACTGCCTGAACAAATGACAATAGGTAACACTTAATCGATCTGGACCAGTAATTTGCGGGCGCACTAATAGGTATAGTCAGAAAAAAAAACCGAAGAAATTGTAATGAAGTCAACTAGAGAAACTAAGTTAGAGAGGACATATTCAGAGATAGAATCGGGTCCTAACGATTTAACTGCCTGAACAAAAGACTATAGGCAACACTTAATCGATCTAGACCAGTAATTTGCGGGCGCACAAATAGGTATAGTCAGAAAAAAAATCCGAAGAAAATTTAATGAAGTCAACTAGAGAAACTAAGTTGGAGGGGACATACTCAGAGATAGAATCGGGTCCTAACGATTTAACTGCCTGGACAAACCACTATAGGTAACACTTAATCGATCTAGACCAGTAATTTGCGGGCGCACTAATAGGTATAGTTAGAAAAAAAATCCGAAGAAAATTTAATGAAGTCAACTAGAGAAACTAAGTTGGAGGGGACATATTCAGAGATAGAATCGGGTCCTAACGATTTTACTGCCTGAACAAACGACAATAGGTAACACTTAATCGATCTGGACCAGTAATTTGCGGGCGCACAAATAGGTATAGTCAGAAAAAAAATCCGAAGGAACTTTTATTAATTCAACTAGAGTATCTAAGTTGGATGGGTCATACGCCGAGATAGGATCGGGTCCTAACGATTTAACTGCCTGAACAAACGACTATAGGCAACAGTTAATCGATCTAGACCAGTAACTTCCGGGCACACAAGGTAGGTATAGTTAAAAAAAAATCCGAAGAAAATTTAATTAATTCAACTAGAGTATCTAAGTTTGAGGGGTCATACGCCGAGATAGGATCGGGTCCTAACGATTTAACTGCCTGAACAAACGACTATAGGCAACACTTAATCGATCTAGACATTAACTAGTGGGCGCACAAATAGGTATAGTCAGAAAAAAAATCCGAAGGAACTTTTATTAATTCAACTAGAGTATCTAAGTTGGATGGGTCATACGCCGAGATAGGATCGGGTCCTAACGATTTAACTGCCTGAACAAACGACTATAGGCAACACTTAATCGATCTAGACCAGTAATTTGCGGGCGTACTAATAGGTATAGTCAGAAAAAAAATCCGAAGAAAATTTAATTAAGTCAACTAGAGTATCTAAGTTGGAGGGGACATACTCAGAGATGGAATCGGGTCCTAACAATTTAACTGCCTGCACAAACGACTATAGGCAACACTTAATCGATCTAGACCAGTAATTTGCGGGCGTACTAATAGGTATAGTCAGAAAAAAAATCCGAAGAAAATTTAATGAAGTCAACTAGAGAAACTAAGTTGGAGGGGACATATTCAGAGATAGAATCGGGTCCTAACGATTTAGTTGCCTGAACAAACGACAATAGGCAACACTTAATCGATCTGGACCAGTAATTTGCGGGCGCACAATTAGGTATAGCCAGAAAAGAAATCCGAAGAAATTGTAATGAAGTCAAGTAGAGAAACTAAGTTGGAGGGGAGATATTCAGAGATAGAATCGGGTCCTAACGATTTAACTGCCTGAACAAACGACTATAGGCAACACTTAATCGATCTAGACCAGTAATTTGCGGGCGCACTAACAGGTATAGTCAGAAAAAAAATCCGAAGAAAAATTAATGAAGTCAACTAGAGAAACTAAGTTGGAGGGGACATATTCAGAGATAGAATCGGGTCCTAACGATTTAACTGCCTGAACAAACGACTATAGGCAACACTTAATCGATCTAGACCAGTAATTTGCGGGCACACAAGGTAGGTATAGTCAGAAAAAAATCCAAAGGAAATTTAAATAAGTCAACTAGAGTATCTAAGTTGGTGGGGTCATACGCCGAGATAGAATCGGGTCCTAACGATTTAACTGCCTGAACAAACGACTATAGGGAACACTTAATCGATCTAGACCAGTAACTAGTGGGCGCACAAATAGGTATAGTCAGAAAAGAAATCCGACGATAATTAAATTAAATCAACTAGAGTATCTAAGTTGGAGGGGATATACTCAGAGATAGAATCGGGTCCTAACGATTTAACTGCCTGAACAAACGACTATAGGCAACACTTAATCGATCTATACCAGTAATTTGCGGGCACACAAGGTAGGTATAGTCAGAAAAAAAATCCGAAGAAAATTTAATTAATTCAACTAGAGTATCTAAGTTGGATGGGTCATACGCCGAGATAGGATCGGGTCCTAACGATTTAACTGCCTGAACAAACGACTATAGGCAACACTTAATCGATCTAGACCAGTAACTAGTGGGCGCACAAATAGGTATAGTCAGAAAAAAAATCCGAGGAAAATTTTATTAAGTCAACTAGAATATCTAAGTTGGAGGGGACATAATCAGAGATAGAATCGGGTCCTAACGATTTAACTGCCTGAACAAACGACTATAGGCAACACTTAATCGATCTAGACCAGTAATTTGCGGGCGCACTAATAGGTATAGTCAGAAAAAAAAACCGAAGAAAATTTAAATAAGTCAACTAGAGTATCTAAGTTGGAGAGGTCATACTCAGAGATAGAATCGGGTCCTAACGACTAAATTGCCTGAACAAACAACTATAGGCAACACTTAATCGATCTAGACCAGTAATTTGCGGGCGCACTAATAGGTATAGTCAGAAAAGAAATCCGAAGAAATTGTAATGAAGTCAACTAGAGAAACTAAGTTGGAGGGGACATACTCAGAGATAGAATCGGGTCCTAACGATTTAACTGCCTGAACTAACCACTATAGGCAACACTTAATCGATCTAGACCAGTAATTTGAGGGCGAACAAATAGGTATAGCCAGAAAAAACTCCGAAGAAAATTTTAATAAGTCAACTAGAGTATCTAAGTTGGAGGGGTCACACCATATACGCCGAGATAGAATCGGATATAATCCTGACCTCCGAAATAGTCGAAAGCGAGTATAATGACGATTTTTCGCATAAACCGTTTTTTACGTAAAATTCATAATAAATGTAAAAGGACAATGGGCATTTTGGTACCCGGACCAATAGAGTTGAGTGTGGTGTCGTTGGATCAGTCTCAGCAAGACGATAAATAGTTAGTATGGTGGTCAGTCTCGGATTGCTGTGTGAACGGAGATATTTGGATTTGAAAATGCTACGAGTTTGTTCATTACCGTAGGCAGCGACGCGTCCCGTCCTAAGTACGTATTTGAATATATGAGCGCAAAAATACACACAATTAATACATAAAAACTTTTCTCAGGAATCAACCTTTAATCAGGTGAAAAGAGCATTAAAATCGGTTCAGTAGTTTTAGAGTTTACCCTGATTTGACAAACTGGCCGTAGCGTAGGAAGAGTGGCCGTTAGCCTTATACCTATAATTAAAATAGATAGCGATGTCGTACACAAAATAGCTACTGAAGCTTTTTTTTTAATGTCATGACGGTGGCAAACAAACATACAGTTGGTCTGATTTGACAAGCAGACACCGTAGCTTAGGAACGTTTTCTGTTCCAGGCGATTCGTAAGCTCGTTGCCTCACTTTTATTGATTCGATTTGTTAACAGATCGCAGATTCTCTATCTATAAACAAGTAATGTTAAATTCTCAAATATAGTACGTACATCGTGCATTTTTAAAAACATAACCAGCGGGGTAATCACATAACTTTTCAAACGTGGGATTTGACATTTATGTAGATCTAAGTATCGTACTAACAGTAACATCTCTAGATTCTCTAGGATATGGCTTTTATTTCATGTCCCCGTCAGTCTGATTTCAAAGACAGACACATGAAAATGATGGCATGGTGGGAAGGAAAGATCTATCTTTTTTATTTCAAATCAGCATCATTATTCTAAGATTTTTATACGACTGTCCTCGTTTACCGTTTAATTTTTGGTAAAATATTGTAGTCTGGAATCTCCTTAGCATGCTCCTTGATGTTAAACGGTTACCGTAGCCGAGGGATCCCTTTGCAGGACACTTCATGGGAATCACACCTATAATATGTGCGTTAGGTACATGTCCTATCGTACGAGTTGCCTATTTATTAGAATTATTAGCAGATTATTGTTTCTATTAGCATTGCATTTAGTCGACGATGAACAAAAAAATATTATAAAATACACACACTTTTGTCATGTTTTTAGTTATCTCTTCTAGCTAACTTAGTACAATGGCTTACATTTTAGATTTCGCAGTGATCGACTGTCGCAAAGGTGTTATAGATTTCTGAGGGTTGGATACCTGGTGACCTGGGCACCAGTCTCAACCGCCAAACTATGTACCTACTTATACATATCATTATTTAGTTACTTTCTGATGGAGTGAATAAATATATTAAATTATTATCATCTAAAATTAGTTTCTGTGATATTTTGTTTTATTCCGTAATAATTGGTATTTTTTGAAAACCTGACTGTGGCCGCCGGGTCCAATAAAGCCGGACCAAAATAGGAGTTGGCGGTTGCAAAGTAGCCTGAGGAAAATTCAAGGGAAACCAGGGCGCGACCACGCGGGCGGTTTAAACACTGGAATACTCTAAGACTTTGCGCTCCAGTGAGATTGGTTGAGCGGCTTCAACCGAATCTAGGGTGTGAGTGGAATCGAGTTATTGGGAGTTTTTCCTCTGCTTTACTAAACCTTTCCTAGCTGAGAAGAGTCTAGCAATAAACTCAGGCCAGACCTGGGTTGGACTGACTCTACCTGGTATGCGGAGGCACCGGGACAAATCTTTAAGTATTGGCAGTAAATGAATAAACAGTCGGATAAAAAGAAGCTCATTGCACATTGTACAAAACCGGCAGTAATGTAATTCACAATCAGCAATACCACTACACCACCAACCACCAATGTAAATCAGCAAAATAGCAGGCTTCATCAAACTTAAATACTAATTAGTTAATTATGCATAGATAGAACCATCCGGGACACGCTTGATAGCTAGCGAAATCTGCTCCACAAGATACAATCCCATATTTATTTCTAATCTTCGATGCAAATCCTTAACGAACTCCTAGACATCCGATTTCTGGGAGTCAGCAATCTCAACCGCAAAAGCTCGTTCTTTGCTTCCATGGCAAAAAAATGCCATGACTTTGCTTACGCTGCATTGTCCCTAACTTTGACCCACAAGGCGCACGTAGCATTCCAAGACGCCAACAGTTCAAATATACTTGTCGCAAGTAAACATAAAACAAATGCGATTCTAAAAAAAACGTTAATCTACAGTATGTTCACTGGGGGAAAGTTAGTGCATGCAGCCATAATTATAAATAGACGTATAAGACGCATACGATTTCAATTCGGCCCGGTTCCTATCCACAATGCCATGACGTCTGAGTACAGTCGAAGTCAAAGTATGTTTAAATTTTTGTTCCTTATTCCTTTGTAATAACACGATAACTGTACAGTCAGCGTCATATAGTATGTAGCAGCCAAAGTGGCCAAATAGTTCGGTACATCATATATTTTGTAAGGTGTACCGAACTATTTGGCCAGTTTGGCTGCTACATACTACATGACGCTGACTGTACCTATGCATATCTTTGCCGTCGACTGTAAAGATGCAATTTATCACTTTTTAATTTGTTCACAGTGATATCTCGATCAAACTTGTCATCCTGCCTACATTCCTACATGGTCTACCATACCGTGCTAACAGTTCGACACTCTTATATGGCCCATTGTGCTATTTTGTCAACATGCCGTTTTATTTTCATAAATACATGTCTTTTTAACGTTTTTATCGAGCAAACTAGTTTTTATCATTGACGTCATAGAAATATAGATAGACCAGTGGGGATAGTTGACGATTTAACGATTCAGTTGATTAAGGCGACGAGTGGATAAGATGGAAGTCAGCCTGAGCCTCTTTGTCAGACGTTATTCTGATAACGCTACCCATCATAAGAATCCGTTAGTTAGGAAAGCTGTCAACTACGTTCCCATCCCTGCCCTGCCCCCACGTAACTCGGCGATTACTGATTAGCAAAGATGGAACGCTGCACTTATACACGAGCCGTGCACTTGGCCATTCCCGCTGACAGGGACGTCCACCGCACGATCGTGACAACCCGGCATTCATTTGTAGTCCCTATTCCGTCCCTATATCGCCGCATACCGGGTAGAGTCAGTCCGACCCAACTCGGGCCTAGCTTAGCATCTTTCTGAACTCTTCTCAGCTAGACTAGGTTTAGTGAACCAGCGACAAAACTCGATTCCACTCACATCTCAGATTCGGTTGAAGCTAATCTCCAACCGCGCACGTATATCACTTTATTGGGCCTGGCCGATAAAGCCAGAAAAAATATGTTTGTACTAGACATGGGGAAAAACGTTACTTTTAGATCACCGTTATTGTTATTCCCGTTCCAAAAAAATCACATTGAAAAATCACCGTGACTTTGTCACTTCGGTTATTTCGTGTCACGACATTTGCGTGTCGATCGTTCCCGGCAGTTACTGATATTTTTGTAACAACTGATGTTACTCTGTGACAGCGCACCGCAGTCGCAGTCACAGTTAGTAACAGCGGTCACGAGGCACGACGCGACGCGTCGCTTACACACTGTTCCAGCGATATCGTCGCTAAGTAACAAGGTTATTTTGTAACGTTGTTACTTCGTGACAAGTCACACTGTTACTTTTTAACGTCGGATCACCGTGATTTTTTCATCGTGAAGTTATTTATCACCCACCTCTAGTTTGTACGTTGGTACAGTCGATAAATGAGAAGTCCCTATGACAGCTCAAAAATGCTACGAAAATGCCGATAAACTGATTATGAGTCAATGTCAAGCACAGGAACGTTACTCTTACTTCACTACTTTATGACAGTATGTATAAACTACCGAACAAAAATCGATGTCCCTAAATGCAACCCCAAAGGTTCCAAAATCCACCAATCCAATTCCAATGGACCCAACTTTCGAAGAGATCGCTTTTTATAAGTTTTACTTAAATCTTCTTAAAAAAATAAAAGCTTCTTATAAGCTACGGTAGCCCAGTGGTTCAAGCATGCGGCTGTCAAGCGGCGGTCGTGCGTTCGAATCCCAGCTCGTACCAATGAGTTTTTCGGAACTTATGTACGTAATATCATTTGATATTTACCGTTAGCTTTTCGGTGAAGGAAAACATCGTGAGGAAACCTGCATACATCCGCGAAGGAATTCAAAGTTGTATGTGAAGTCCCCAACTCGCTCTGGGCCAGCGTGGGGACGACTGCCCAATCCCTCTCATCTATGAGAGGAGGCCTGTGCCCAGCAGTGGGACATATATAGGCTGATGATGATGATGATGACTTAAATCTTCTTAGTCTTTTTGTATTATTTTCAGTGAACAGAAAATAACAAGTATTTTGTATTCAAACGATTAATACATGAATTAACAAAAACTAAATTAAACTATTACAAATATAAAATAAAACGAATAAAAGTCTAAAAAAGGCCCTTGTGGCATGGTGCCAAGAACGCTGGCAGCGTTTCCTCGCTGTATGGCGATACTAAGGGGTTGTCTCTGGTTCACTAAACCTAGTCTAGCTGAGAACCAGTTCACCAAGAAGCTAAGCTAGGCCCGACTTGGGTCGGACTGACTCTACCTGGTATGCGGCGATATAGGGACGGAATAGGGACTATAAATGAATGCTGGCACGATTTTGAATTTGTATCGATATAATGATTTAGGGTCAGTTGCACCAACATACGAACACAGGCCGGTCATCGTCAAATATGGCGCCGGCAGCTGTCATCCCATAGAAACTTGTCAAACTTTCCATACAATCAGATTTGACGAACACCGCTTACGATTACAGACGGTTTGGTGCAACCCAGCCTTATACTCTTATGTAGGTATGGCTCGCTTGATTGACTCGGTCGGTACCTATTAAATGGAAATTGCTTCACTTTGATTAGTTTAGATACTTATTTTTCATATGTACCTACAGCTGGCACGTAAAATTTATGAAAGTTTCATTCATTTCATATAAATTCCACACCGATTTAATTTCAATATATAACATTAATATGTTCCAATCAAATCAATAAAATGGCTACAAGTAATGGTCCCCTTCATCTTCGGAAGTGTCAACAACTCTATATTACTTACGCACGTATAAATAACTGTGCCTATTCCGAATAATGTTAAATTATTCTACTAAATATTCCAAATGCGAGAGTTTAGATGTTAGGATGTTGGTTAGGTACTCAATCACATAAAGCAGCAGCTGAACGGATTATGATGAAAATTGCAAAAGAAAAAAAATGCACCACCACTTTACGAGTAGGGAAATCACCTAAAAAAATATTTTTTTCAAGATTTTATTCTACCGTTTTGTCAGCGTTATGATATGTATACTCATGCCAAATTACACTTTTCTGTTACTAGTGGTCACTGAGCTAAGTCGGGGATGGACGGATGGACGGGGACGGACATTGCAAAACTATAAGGGTTCCTTCCTTCCAGAATCCTACAAAGTTGGAATTTATTAAAGTGTGTCACGTTCTAATTACAAAATCACTGTCTCAGCTTGAACTTTTAACAGTCAAGTTGCCCACTCACTTGACAAAACCTAATCCCAATAAGGTCTAGTTTCCCCTCGGGGTTGGAAGGTCAGACGGCAGTCGCTTCCGTAAAAACTAGTGCCTACGCTAAAATCTTGCGATTAGGTAGCGGACCCCAGGCATCCTTCAGGATGCAACTGTACTGGGATAACGCTAGGAGGATGATAATAATGATTGGAAAGTCATAGTAAGTTTAAATAAAGCTGGCCATACACACTTAGGGTATGCTTGCGCAGATTTGCCTGTACAGTTCAACTGATCAGGTATAAAGCCCGGCTAGGTTGAGCACAAACCCGGTAGCGGTAAACCTGTGCACACTCTCAGCTGTAACCATGGCACCGTTCGTCTGCTGTGCTTGATGCTGACGCAGCACTATTAGGGTAAAACATAGCAAGCAAGCAATGAAAGGGCTTTTCGTAATGTCACTGCTTTTTTGTTTCAATCCTGATGTTCTGTGCCTTTGGTACGCCAGAGGCAAGGCTCTGATTTATACAATACAATAAAATGTACTAATCTTTCATTGCGTATAAGAGGATTTTTTTTCTATGAGCAAGCGCAATCTACCCCTTCGCGATCACTGGACAACTGAGGCATGCAAACGCCACACATGCTCAGTTTGTCCTGTACGTGTATTATACAATACTAAACTTGGCATTGTATACTGTAATATACATTGATTTTCAGGAAAACTGAAAACATTAGATTTTTTTAAATAATTTTTTCTAACATATTTTTGAGCCTAAATCTCAGAACTGTTGTCATATTTTAACAATTACACTATAATTATGTGTCCATGCCAAGTAAAGGGTTAAAGTAGCCGCAGCAGTATCAATTAGCAAGTTTGAGATAGGTATATCTATGATAGCTATTTTTTCCGAAAATATACATTTGTATTACATTTGGTAGGTCGGTGTAGGTGTGTAGCATAGAAAATAACTTCAAATAGTTCATTTAAATATTTCGGCCGCTATAACCTCGCCAGCACCCTTGGTACAAATGCCTCGAGGTCGTGTTATAGATTTAGTTTTATAATATTATTACCCCTTTTTTATCATCATATTAGGCTTGCTTATTATTTCTATGATAAGTAAAATATAAAAAAAACACATTTACAAAACATAAAAAACATTGTAAAAACCTAACCTAGGGTGCCGTCAGCAGCGATACAGGGCCTAAGCTCGGTGGTTAGGGTGACAGAGAGATGAACCTCCTGACTTTCCGCGCCGTGTCCAAGAGTATCGCCGTATTATCTAAGATATTTTTGTAAAGATCGTAATAAATCGTAATTTAAATACTTTAATTGGTATGGCAAAATCGTGTGAAATTCATTAAAAAAATATATTGAGTCAGCTTCCGTATACATATACCTACGTAGGTACTTACATTGAAATACTTACGCCGAAGCCAAGGATTAGGTAAATAAGCATTGGATTTACCAATCAATCCCTGCTAATGTCCAATTTCTACCATTTGTTCCCAACCGACAGTAAGCCAAATAAACAGTGGTTATCAGAATTTTCAGGTTAATAAGGCAGTTAAACCGTCAGCGTTTTTTGAATGATGGAAAGTTTTGCAAGTTATTTTTTTTTGTCATCATCTTCTTTATCATCCTTGCGTTATCCCAGTACACTTGCAACCTGAAGGATGCTGGGGGTCCGCTACCTAATCCCAAGATTTGTCGTAGGCACTAGTTTTTACTGAAGCGGCTGCCATCTGACCTTGCAATCCAAGGGCGAAACAAGTGAGTGGGTAACTTGACTATTAGAAGTTTTTAAGCCGCCCTAGGGCCTCTAACTTGCCTTAACGACTGCCGTCCTAGACAGCAGAGCACGGCCGCCGTTGCTTAACTAAGAAAAGACATCATTTTTTGTATTAAAAATAAATCTACAAAAACCCATTGAGTAATTATAATAAAACGAAAGGGCTCCATTGAGTTATTCCTATAAATATCTACCACACCATTACATTTTACCCAGTGGCTTCGTAAAAAATAAAAATCGTTTTCAGAACACGCCAAGTTTTGGTTCTTTCTGACAGGTAAAGAAATAGGGTGAGACCACCAGTAATGGACAAGGCCCAATGATGTACATTAACTCTTATGTAAAAGAAAATAAGAGTCATCCATTTTTTATACAACAATCAATTTGAAACTGATCTTTGAATAAGGTTTGAAGTGTCCATTATTGGTGCTTGTTCTTAAAGTGTCCATAATTGGTGGTGTCACCCTAACGTTTTTTTTAATACCTATCATCATCATCATCCTCCTAGCGTTATCCCAGTACAGTTGCATCCTGAAGGATGCCTGGGGTCCGCTACCTAATCCCAAGATATTGGCGTAGGCACTAGTTTTTACGAAAGCGACTGCCATCTGACCTTCCAACCCCGAGGGGAAACTAGACCTTATTGGGATTAGGTTTTGTCAAGTGAGTGGGCAACTTGACTGTTAGACGTTCTCAAGCCGCCCGAAGGCCTCCAACTTGGCTTAACGACTGCTGCCATAGACAGCAACCGGGATCAACGGCTTAACGTGCCTTCCAAAGCACGGGACCTATACGCCAAATATTTCGTTATATCCTCATATCCAAACGTAATTAGACGTAACGAGGAGGAGGATGGTAATAAAGACTTGAAAAACAAAAGTCGTCCCTTCTGTGGTCAATAGTTAACGGCTTATGTGCATGTAAGTTATGCTTTTATCACGTGGATTAATAGAAACGGAGACGCTGTTGATGCGGGTTACTAGTCCAATCTAAAATTAAGTTTTGTAGCCCTTAACTTTTAATATGTCCACAGGAAAGACGCGAACCTAAATCTCTAGGCATGATGACTCAAAAAAAATTATTACTTCAATAGAAAGAAGACATAAAACTATGCCAAATAGTGAAAATCCTATTCAAATATCTCAAAAAATAACGAAGCAACAACGGTTAGAATGTTCGTAGTTAGAGAGAGAAAGTGCTACTCGACCGTGACGTCACCTTTGAGTAGCGCCATAGTAAATGACAATCGTTCAATACAAAGGTGCGTTTTGCGGAAAAGCGACAGAAAATACCCACTTTTAAAACTTTGAAGACTTATAATTACGTAATTTTTTTTTTTTTTTGAATTACTTTTTTTGCCATTTGATTGAGAAATTGAGTCATTATGTAGAAAATTTGGATTTATTGATTTTCTTTTATAGTGTCATCATCCCTATTAGAGGAGTTTGAAAAAAATATATGCCTCTTGCCTATAGATATACGAGTACTACCTATTTTTTTAAAAGAGCAATATGAGAAGTTATTTTAACAAAATCACTGTTTATACATTTTAAGTGATAGTTTAATTACATATCTCTATTCACTTTAAAAATAGGTTTCGTAAAAGAATGAAATAGATATCGACTGCAACTGCATGCGTAAACTGCCGAAAAATTATGCGATCCGCAACTGGTTACGAAGCTCCGGCTACGTACGCAGACGAAGGGATTACAAGATAGACTTAATTTACATGCAAAAATATCAGGTGTTAAGACATATAATAAGCGTTCAGAGATTGACCGGCCCGCCATCATTAATGATGTCATAACTGGAAAATGCGTGTGGGCGGATATCCACCCAAGTTTAAAATTCTTACTAAAAGTTTTACTTTTTTTTTTAATAAAATACCTTACGCGTTACTCTATAGGACTGAATTCAAGTCCATAAAATGCTAGTTTATTATAAATAACCAAGGTAAACGTTCCTATGTTCGACACCTTCATGCCTGTTTACCTAAGCAGTGGTTCTTAACCGGTGGTCCGCGGTCCTATCCCTGGAAGCACCCAAAATGGTCCGCGAAGCCATCAGAAAAATATTAAATAAGTGTTTACGAATCAACAAAACAACGGCTCGCGAGAGTTGCGCTATGAGGGAGCGGAGCCGTCGCCGGACCGGGAAATAAGAGGTGGTCCATGGCAAGACAAAAAAAAAGTCAAATGGTCCCTTATCACTAAAAGTTTAAGAACCGATGAGAATTAAGAACTAATGTTACTTTTAATTTTCCCTTTCTTAAGTTTTAACATATGTATAAATGTGATGTTGAATAAAGTTTTTCTACGTCTATGTCTAATTTTTTTTTTTTTATTCAATAATAATATACATCGTCATAAAACAATAAACTTAAGACTAGCTTATGTCTAATTGATGATACCTATTGATCATCTCTGTCATTATGAGATAGGATCGAAAGTGCCATGTATTGGGTTATGTTATCTTGCTTTTTTTTAAATGAAATAAATATTAGGCATTAATAATTTCTAAACCCCTATCATTACGTTCCTAAAGGATACTCAAGGACAGGGCTTAACCTAACGTTATCCCAGGATTTGGCGTAGGTACTATATTTACGAAAGCGACTGCCATCTCATCTGACCTTCAAATCCAGTAGATGACAATTTTATAAAGTATCAGCTGGATCTCAATCATATCCTAAAAAGATTACATAAGACAGCGGCAGGTACCTAAACCTGTATATCTGGGGCAAGAATTGTTACAAATGTTACAATCATAGAAAAAAAACCAGCTGAATCGATAATTTATTAATTCGGCCCATAAATAGCCTACCTACTCGTACATATAATGTAGGATTCACACCACACAGTTACATCAAACACTGAAGGTTTAAATTCCTCTAGTAGTACGCGCGCTGACTCCGTCCGTTTGGGATTTAAATCCTACATAATTGACGATTGTGTCCCTTGACTTACCTATTTTGTTTTAGGGTTCCGTAGTAAACTGGCATGTCCGTCCGCCCGTCCATCCGAGGCTTATCTTGTAACCTTAACACATTCAGAGCGAGGACCCGATAGTCGGGATCCTCTTTCGTGGACAGCTTTTCGCTACAAAGCGGAAAAACCATGTGATCAGCTACGAGCGTAGCGCGTAGCAGTCGTCGGTAATGAATGTGTTAAGTTCTACGAGTAAAAAGCTGTAATCTCGCATTACATACTCGTATCAATCACGCCGACAAAACGGAGTAACGTGGGTATGCAATTTTTTTCTTGCAATCCCCATCAGGTGGAGCAGGAATTATCACAAATATTTTGGTATTTCAAATTTTTATTTATTTTTGAATAGTTACAATATCTGGCTACAGGGCATGCGATTTTTTTAAGTAATATAGATAATGAATGTAAAAGGAAACCTATCCTATACGTACTACTTAATGAGTAGGTGATAGGTTAGGTTAGGATAGCCGAAATGAAGAAATATGTACACTTGGAAAACAAACTTTTGTACCGTTTTCATTGATTAGTTATATGACAATCTTGTTAGTTGCATAATTTTGAAGTTCGCATAATGGAACGGGTGGATAATTATGCAAACCTACATTGCACACACGCTACGAATATGCCTCGTTTTTTTTTTAAAGAATGGCGATTATTTTTAACAATAACATAAATATGAGATTTGGGTTCACAACGAATTCCTTTATGATGCTAAAAAGCGAAGATGTCTAATCTAATCTTTAATTATAAATATGTTATATTTACTATGTTTTACTAATATTTATGGGGTGCAAGGCTGAAATAAATTATTTGGATTAAATTGATAAATACATTGTACTAACAAAATATGAAAGAAAATTAAGTCCAATACGGCATAGGAAATTATCACAGCTAAGTAGACATTACTATTTAACCAATAATATTCGGACATTAAGAAATGTACTTTGCAAAAGCAATTTCCGTTGATTACCTTAGATAATGTTGTTAATTCTGTCAATAACATAGTAAATATATGTTTGCATTTTTTAAACCTGACTAGGGCTTTATCACGAATAAATGTTTCTTTTCTTTTCTTTTTCTTTCTTTTCTTTATGGGCCGTGGCCAATAATACGATAGGAGTGCGCGGTTGAAGAGTGGCCTAAGGAAAATCCAGGGGAAACCTCCGACACGACCACGCGGAATACTCTAAGAATTTGCGCTCCAGTGAGATTGGTTGAGCGATATCAACCAAATCTGAGGTGTCAGTGGAATCGAGCTACTGGGAATTTTGTCGCTGCTTCACTAAACCTATAGCCTTGCTGATAAGAGTCCAGCAAAAACTCAGCTAGGTCTAACCTGGGTCGGGCTGACTCTACCCGATATTGCAAACTTTATAGTCCACATAAAGTATCGGGTGGACAAGTACGGAACCCTACATTTCGCGTGGCCCCATTGGCCGATTTCTTAAATCTAATTGAGTTTATATTGTTATAATTTTATATGGGCATATCATTATAATTGGAAGACTGTGATAGCGTAATTCTTTTACATTTGGGAGGCGAGGCGTGCGTGGAGCCGAAGTACCAACGAGTACCACATAGCCAACACGAAGAGGCCCTTTTGTCACCTTAATGAAATGCAAGGGATAAGTACCCAGAGACAGCACTCGCCAGGGTGTACACTTTACAGGGACTTTTAATGGTTGATAGAATCTAAATAAACTGAGTTATTGGTTTAAAATGATGTGTGTCACCGGCCGGACGCCTGCCTAATAAAACTGTCTCAGATTTTTATTTCCGGCAGACGTTGACTAGCTCTCTGCTATCGTATTTATTATGTAGGTGTGTAAAAGACTTTATGTTATAATTATTATAATTTAAATGGTTAAGTATATAATTTCTACGTATGAAATTGACAGTAACCTAATAAACATATGACCTAATGGAGATGCCCGCGTCTATACGCCCCGGCGTCTTGGTGCGTCGATGTCGGTAAGATTATTTACCACAATCGTATCACTAAAACACATTAATAAATAACTTCTGTTTAGGTATAAAGCGCCGATAGTTACCACGATCCTTTTCCGAGATCGTCTGAAATGTATATATATGAGATGCTATTCATTATATTACTCATATACCTAATTCATATCAGTCATAATGTACCTGATCGTCTGAAGTCTTTTGAGCCTGTAACGTATGGGAAGTAAAGCGACTCTACGAGCGTATGAGAGTGGTTAACATTACAATGTCAGAATTGTAGTTATATTTTTTAACTGGTTGGGTATGAAATGGATTATTGAGATCGATCGGTTTGAAAGTTTTTGATAATTTTTTCATTAACGGAATAATCACTCGGACTCTTGGCATATATGTAGGCTCTTTTTCTTTATTTAATAAAATTATATGTAGTCAGTCATAAAACCTGCTCACAAAATTTCACGAGAATCGGTTGAGAATAGCGACCTGTAGAGGAGAAAAAATTGACTCGACAAAAAATTTCTTTTTTTTTCCGAACCTGCTCATCAAATTTCACGAGAATCGGTTGAAAAACGCGACCTGTAGACGAAGACAACCGGAAATCCGGACATACGAAAGCATTTTTGTCGAAGCTAAAACAGAGACCTTCGTTTCACTCGGTCAATTATGAAACTCGCCTTCGGCTCATTTCATAAAACACACTCGTGTTTTAATACCCCTTATTATGTACCAGTTGCATAAACTACTATTATCTACACACATATCATAAATCCTCTAAAACGCGTTCGGAAACCGTAGACTTTCTCTCATTTCAACATTCAATGTATTTATGAAAATTTTCTTATCTCTGGCTAAGGTTTTGCCACCCGTACTATATATTTTGCCTGTTCTTGTAGTATACAAAATACATAAAGTACGCTAAAATACTACATATATTTACAGAACCGATAAAATAATCTACGAAAATGTTTCCGAACGCACCCATAAAACTATGTGACGTGACGTGCATGAGTATGACAGTGACAGGAGTGACAGAAGGGAAACAGGAGTGCTACCGCGAACCACAAACGAAATATCTGCCTCTCTGTCGCACTTGGGTATTGGAGCAAGAGAGAAAGATACTTCATTTTCGGTATTCGGTATTTTTTTTCTCACTATACCTATTTGAGTGCACGCAAGTTACCAGTGTAGATCTATTAAGTATTGCCTATAGTCGTTTGTTCAGGCAGGCATCCAACTTAGATACTCTAGTTGACTTAATTTAATTTTCGATTGTTCAGGCAGTTAAATTGTTAGGACCCGATTCCATCTCTGAGTATGTCCCCTCCAACTTAGATACTCTAGTTGACTTAATTTAATTTTCGTCGGATTTTTTTTCTGACTATAACTATTAGTACGCCCGCAAATTACTGGTCTAGATCGATTAAGTGTTGCCTATAGTCGTTTGTTCACGCAGTTAAATCGTTAGGACCCGATTCTATCTCTGAATATGTCCCCTCCAACTTAGTTTCTCTAGTTGACTTCATTACAATTTCTTCGGATTTCTTTTCTGACTATACCTAATTGTGCGCCCGCAAATTACTGGTCCAGATCGATTAAGTGATGCCTATTGTCGTTTGTTCAGGCAACTAAATCGTTAGGACCCGATTCTATCTCTGAATATGTCCCCTCCAACTTAGTTTCTCTAGTTGACTTCATTAAATTTTCTTCGGATTTTTTTTCTGACTATACCTATTAGTGCGCCCGCAAATTACTGGTCTAGATCGATTAAGTGTTGCCTATAGTCGTTTGTTCAGGCAGTTAAATCGTTAGGACCCGATCCTATCTCGGCGTATGACCCATCTAACTTAGATACTCTAGTTGACTTAATTTAATTTTCGTCGGATTTTTTTTCTGCCTATACCTATTAGTGCGCCCGCAAATTACTGGTCTAGATCGATTAAGTGTTGCCTATAGTTGTTTGTTCAGGCAATTTAGTCGTTAGGACCCGATTCCATCTCTGAGTATGTCCCCTCCAACTTAGATACTCTAGTTGACTTCATTGATTTTTCTTCGGTTTTTTTTTCTGACTATACCTGTTAGTGCGCCCGCAAATTACTGGTCTAGATCGATTAAGTGTTGCCTATAGTTGTTTGTTCAGGCAATTTAGTCGTTAGGACCCGCTTCTATCTCTGAGTATGACCCCTCCAACTTAGATACTCTAGTTGACTTATTTGAATTTTCTTCGGTTTTTTTTTCTGACTATACCTATTAGTACGCCCGCAAATTACTGGTCCAGATCGATTAAGTGTTGCCTATAGTCGTTTGTTCAGGCAGTTAAATTGTTAGGACCCGATTCCATCTCTGAGTATGTCCCCTCCAACTTAGATACTCTAGTTGACTTAATTAAATTTTCTTCGGATTTTTTTTCTGACTATACCTATTAGTACGCCCGCAAATTACTGGTCTAGATCGATTAAGTGTTGCCTATAGTCGTTTGTTCAGGCAGTTAAATCGTTAGGACCCGATTCTATCTCTGAATATGTCCCCTCCAACTTAGTTTCTCTAGTTGACTTCATTAATTTTTCTTCGGATTTTTTTTCTGACTATACCTGTTAGTGCGCCCGCAAATTACTGGTCTAGATCGATTAAGTGTTGCCTATAGTCGTTTGTTCAGGCAGTTAAATCGTTAGGACCCGATTCTATCTCTGAATATGTCCCCTCCAACTTAGTTTCTCTAGTTGACTTCATTACAATTTCTTCGGATTTCTTTTCTGACTATACCTAATTGTGCGCCCGCAAATTACTGGTCCAGATCGATTAAGTGTTGCCTATTGTCTTTTGTTCAGGCAACTAAATCGTTAGGACCCGATTCTATATCTGAATATGTCCCCTCCAACTTAGTTTCTCTAGTTGACTTCATTAAATTTTCTTCGTATTTTTTTTCTGACTATACCTATTAGTACGCCCGCAAATTACTGGTCTAGATCGATTAAGTGTTGCCTATAGTCGTTTGTTCAGGCAGTTAAATTGTTAGGACCCGATTCCATCTCTGAGTATGTCCCCTCCAACTTAGATACTCTAGTTGACTTAATTAAATTTTCTTCGGATTTTTTTTCTGACTATACCTATTAGTACGCCCGCAAATTACTGGTCTAGATCGATTAAGTGTTGCCTTTAGTCGTTTGTTCAGGCAGTTAAATCGTTAGGACCCGATCCTATCTCGGCGTATGACCCATCCAACTTAGATACTCTAGTTGAATTAACAAAATTTTCTTCGGATTTTTTTTCTGACTATACCTATTAGTGCGCCCGCAAATTACTGGTCTAGATCGATTAAGTGTTGCCTATAGTTGTTTGTTCAAGCAATTTAGTCGTTAGGACCCGATTCTATCTCTGAGTATGACCCCTCCAACTTAGATACTCTAGTTGACTTATTTGAATTTTCTTCGGTTTTTTTTTCTGACTATACCTATTAGTACGCCCGCAAATTACTGGTCTAGATCGATTAAGTGTTGCCTATAGTCGTTTGTTCAGGCAGTTAAATTGTTAGGACCCGATTCCATCTCTGAGTATGTCCCCTCCAACTTAGATACTCTAGTTGACTTAATTAAATTTTCTTCGGATTTTTTTTCTGACTATACCTATTAGTACGCCCGCAAATTACTGGTCTAGATCGATTAAGTGTTGCCTATAGTCGTTTGTTCAGGCAGTTAAATCGTTAGGACCCGATTCTATCTCTGAATATGTCCCCTCCAACTTAGTTTCTCTAGTTGACTTCATTAATTTTTCTTCGGATTTTTTTTCTGACTATACCTGTTAGTGCGCCCGCAAATTACTGGTCTAGATCGATTAAGTGTTGCCTATAGTCGTTTGTTCAGGCAGTTAAATTGTTAGGACCCGATTCTATCTCTGAATATGTCCCCTCCAACTTAGTTTCTCTAGTTGACTTCATTACAATTTCTTCGGATTTCTTTTCTGGCTATACCTAATTGTGCGCCCGCAAATTACTGGTCCAGATCGATTAAGTGTTGCCTATTGTCGTTTGTTCAGGCAACTAAATCGTTAGGACCCGATTCTATCTCTGAATATGTCCCCTCCAACTTAGTTTCTCTAGTTGACTTCATTAAATTTTCTTCGGATTTTTTTTCTGACTATACCTATTAGTACGCCCGCAAATTACTGGTCTAGATCGATTAAGTGTTGCCTATAGTCGTTTGTGCAGGCAGTTAAATTGTTAGGACCAGATTCCATCTCTGAGTATGTCCCCTCCAACTTAGATACTCTAGTTGACTTAATTAAATTTTCTTCGGATTTTTTTTCTGACTATACCTATTAGTACGCCCGCAAATTACTGGTCTAGATCGATTAAGTGTTGCCTATAGTCGTTTGTTCAGGCAGTTAAATCGTTAGGACCCGATCCTATCTCGGCGTATGACCCATCCAACTTAGATACTCTGGTTGAATTAATAAAAGTTCCTTCGGATTTTTTTTCTGACTATACCTATTTGTGCGCCCACTAGTTAATGGTCTAGATCGATTAAGTGTTGCCTATAGTCGTTTGTTCAGGCAGTTAAATCGTTAGGACCCGATTCTATCTCTGAGTATGACCCCTCCAACTTAGATACTCTAGCTGACTTATTTAAATTTTCTTCGGATTTTTTTTCTGACTATACCTATTAGCGCGCCCGCAAGTTACTGGTCTAGATCGATTAAGTGTTACCTATTGTCGTTAGTTCAGGCAGTTAAATCGTTAGGACCCGATCCTATCTCGGCGTATGACCCATCCAACTTAGATACTCTAGTTGAATTAACAAAATTTTCATCGGATTTTTTTTCTGACTATACCTATTTGTACGCCCGCAAATTACTGGTCTAGATCGATTAAGTGTTGCCTATAGTTGTTTGTTCAGGCAATTTAGTCGTTAGGACCCGATTCTATCTCTGAGTATGACCTCTCCAACTTAGATACTCTAGTTGACTTATTTAAATTTTCTTCGGATTTTTTTTCTGACTATACCTATTAGCGCGCCCGCAAGTTACTGGTCTAGATCGATTAAGTGTTGCCTATTGTCGTTAGTTCAGGCAGTTAAATCGTTAGGACCCGATCCTATCTCGGCGTATGACCCATCCAACTTAGATACTCTAGTTGAATTAACAAAATTTTCTTCGGATTTTTTTTCTGACTATACCTATTAGTGCGCCCGCAAATTACTGGTCTAGATCGATTAAGTATTGCCTATAGATGTTTGTTCAGGCAGTTAAATCGTTAGGACCCGATCCTATCTCGGCGTATGACCCATCCAACTTAGATACTCTAGTTGAATTAACAAAATTTTCTTCGGATTTTTTTTCTGACTATACCTATTAGTGCGCCCGCAAATTACTGGTCTAGATCGATTAAGTATTGCCTATAGATGTTTGTTCAGGCAGTTACATCGTTAGGACCCGATTCTATCTCTGAGTATGACCCCTCCAACTTAGATACTTTAGTTGACTTATTTAAAAAAAAATCGGATTTTTTTTCTGGTTATACCTATTTGTGCGCCCTCTAATTACTGGTCTAGATCGATTAAGTGTTGCCTATTGTCGTTTGTTCAGGCAGCTAAATCGTTAGGACCCGATTCTATCTCTGAATATGTCCCCTCCAACTTAGTTTCTCTAGTTGACTTCATTAAATTTTCTTCGGATTTTTTTTCTGACTATACCTATTAGTGCGCCCGCATATTACTGGTCTGGATCGATTAAGTGTTGCCTATAGTCGTTTGTTCAGGCAGTTAAATCGTTAGGACCCGATTCTATTTCTGAATATGTCCCCTCCAACTTAGTGTCTCTAGTTGACTTCATTACAATTTTTTCGGATTTTTTTCTGACTATACCTATTAGTGCGTCCGCAAATTACTGGTCCAGATCGATTAAGTGTTACCTATTGTCGTTTGTTCAGGCAGCTAAATCGTTAGGACCCGATTCTATCTCGGCTTATGACCCATCCAACTTAGATACTCTAGTTAATTTATTTATATTTTCTTCAGATTTTTTTTGGCTATACCTATTTGAGTGCCCGCAAGTTACCAGTCTAGATCGATTAAGTATTGCCTATAGTCGTTTGTTCAGGCAGTTAAATCGTAAGGACCCGATTCTATTTCGGCGTATGACCCCTCCAACTTAGATACTCTAGTTGACTTGTTCAATTTTTCTTCGGATTTTTTTTTCTGACTAGTCCTATTTGAGCGCCCGCATGTAAACGATTTAGATCTATCAAGAAATATATGTAGACGTGTGTTGATGCACTCACATCGTTAGGACCCGATTCCGTAAAGGCATTTGAACCCTTCCACTTGGACCTCCGTTTGACTAGTTAAATGCTTGTTCTATTTGATTTTCTAGCCAAATCTTTGTGAATGCCCATATGGTACCAGTCTAGATCGATAATTTAGAGCCTGTTGTCGTTTGTTCAGGCACTTGAATCGATAGGATACCATTGTAACTGAGTTTATTGCACTTCGGAATGAGATACCCCAGTCAACAGTATGAATTTTCGTTTTTTTTGTCTAAACTATTGAGGTCTTAACGATTTTAATGTCTGAACAAACGTGAACTAACGACGCCCGATGATTCCACATATTTGGTTTCGGTGATTTCGGGGTGGGGTGGTTAGCGTGAAGACAGCCACCCCACTTTAAGTTTAAAAAAAAGTATGAATGAGTTGGGTCCTAACGATTTTACCTACTAAACAAACGTGAACTTACGATGAACAAACGATTCCGATATGCCATTTGCGGGCAAACGAAATGAAACTGACTTTATTGCACTTCGGAATGAGATACCCCAGTCAACAAGACCTTCAGTATGAATTTTCGTTTTTATTTTTTTGTGTCTAAACCTTTGAGGTCCTAACGATTTTAATACCTGAACAAACGTGAACTAACGACGCCCGATGACTCCACATATTTGGTTTTGGTGATTTCGGGGTGGGGTGGTTAGGTTAGCGTGAAGACAGCCACCCCACTATAAGTTTTAAAAAAAGTATGAAAGAGTTGGGTCCTAACGATTTTACCTACAGAACACACGTGAACTAACGATTATCTTGCTATAGGAACTAAAAAAAAACAACAATTTTGGTTTGGGGTGGTTAGCGTGAAGTTGACCACCCCATTTTGTTTTTAAAAAAAACCGAATTTAGAATCGGGTCCTAACGATTTTACCTACTGAACAAACGTGATCTAACGATGAACAAACGATTCCGATATGCCATTTGCGGGCAAACGAAATGAAACTGAGTTTATTGCACTTCGGAATGAGATACCCCAGTCAACAAGACCTACAGTATGAATTTTCGTTTTTATTTTTTTGTGTCTAAACTATTGAGGTCCTAACGATTTTAATGCCTGAACAAACGTGAACTAACGACGCCCGATGACTCCACATATTTGGTTTTGGTGATTTCGGGGTGGGGTGGTTAGCGTGAAGACAGCCACCCCACTTTAAGTTTTAAAAAAAGTATGAAAGAGTTGGGTCCTAACGATTTTACCTACTGAACAAACGTGAACTAACGATTATCTTGCTATAGGAACTAAAAAAAAACAACAATTTTGGTTTGGGGTGGTTAGCGTGAAGTTGACCACCCCATTTTGTTTTTAAAAAAAACCCATGTTAGAATCGGGTCCTAACGATTTTACCTAGTGAACAAACGTGAACTAACGATGAACAAACGATTCCGATATGCCATTTGCGGGCAAACGAAATGGGGTGGTTGTCTTCACGAGCATTAGTTGTACAGTACCCTTACCATGAGTTTGCAATGTTTGCATTACCGTACTTGCTAGCGACTGCGTAAACGATTTATTCTGGCGATTCTTAGTTCTATTGCGTAACCGCCAGAGGTGCTGTAGTTTTGTCCATACTAAATCGTTAAGGTACGCAGTCGCTAGCGAGTACGGTAATGCAAACATTGCAAACTCATGGTAAGGGTACTGTACATAACAGCTGGATTACCGCGGCAGGCAGGCGTTTCATTTGTTCATTGCATTGCACGGTTTAGACGCGCAACGCAATGCGGTTAGTTTTGATCACACGCAATGCATTAGGAAAACTGCTGCCGTACGTAACAGGGCCGTAAGGCGGCAGTATACCACGAAATGTCTAAAATAAGTGCAGAATTAGCTTGCGCTAGCGGCGGCTAACGGTGCTAAACCCAGCCTTTTGTATTCGCGGTCCAGATATCACGGTTACAATACGGCATTTCACTTGCAGACTTCCATAATATAATGACAGCACGAGTTAATAACTTGCGTCAACTTTATCTATCTAATATCTTTAAGTTTAAACGAGCAATGTAGGTACGGGGTGGAAAAGAACGAGGGTCTTTCCTGCAAACAGGGAATTGACGACCACTTTTTACACGACTGCAAAGTCTGAAAATGTTTTTTCAAATATGATTCCATCGGCACATTGATTATGTCCCTGTCCCTACAGAGTGGAGAATTCGAGACAGTGTGACTCGCACCTCGCACGGTATTGTCAACGCAACGCCGTGCGTTACCTCCGGGCAGGTACCGGTCGAGCCGTTGTGTTGTGGTGAGTCATAGTGTGACGTCATCGAGCGCGAGCGCAAGGCGCAAGTATCCTTCTGAAATATACGTTTTGCACTCCAACTTCTAAGAATCATTGAATTCTTGAAGACTTCGTAGACCAAACTATTTTTACTTAATTTTCTCAATGGAGCTCCCGTCTGAATCTGAATGAATGAATTTGATCAATATCTAATACGACGTCGCCACGGACAAGACATCAAAATACTGACCCGTCGGGCCTGCACTTCGTTTGAATAGCAGCCAATAAGTGAACTGAACGCGGTACACATTAAACACTAATCCTGTCTAGTAGGTATTTCATCGTTTTAGGATTCTTAATTACTTATGTCTGAGTTAGCCAAGCAACGGGTCAATTAAAAAGTTTAGTCGAAAGGAGTTCTGCTGTTTACGCGCTCGGCTATAGTTGAAATTATTTCAAATGTCCGCCTTTTTATAATACAGTCATTCGATTTTGAATCGTCTTGGTATGATTGTAAAGTTGCTTTTTGAATGGACTAATTTGATACAACTCGGCCAGTTCAAATGATTTTAAGTATACCTGACACCGCGTTGCGTAACACGGCGCAGCCATAATATCTCACAAAAAAACCGGCGTTATTTTATATCCCACACTTGGAAATGCTGGGTATTATCAAACCCACGACTTTATTCACAGAAGCCACCGTACAAGAGCGTTCGTGGCCCAGCGGCCCCTGCGTACCGCAAGCGGTATGCAAGGTTAAGCAATGTCGGGCGGGGTCAGTCCATGGATGGGTGACCGCTTTGAGTGGTTACTGACTGAGCGCTCCCGTGCTTTGGAAGGCACGTTAAGCCGTTGATCCCGGCTGCTCTCTGTCTATGCAGTCGTTAACCCAAGTTGGAGGCCTTCGGGTGGCTTGAGAACAGTCACTTGACAAAGGGGGGTCGAAGTTGCACCACGTCCGTAAGGAAAGTACCCACCGCTACCCTACACGTGACCCCTGGGTGGTTCTAAAAGTGCAACAAAAACTGGCAACCGTACTGTCTTGAGACCTGAACCTTAAGAAGATTCCTGAATCAAAGACTAACTATTGTCAGTGCATACAGTTCAGGTTTTTTTTTTATAAGGACCTTGAATAACAATATGTTGAAATGAGAAGCATAACCCTATTTCTTCTAACAATAACTGGTACGAAACTAAAATCTTGCGGCCGCTGTGTTATTAAGACCGTTGGTTTCTTACAAAGCCTCATTAGTCATTAGAATATACTAGACCTTGCTATGAAGATAATAAGAGCAATTTTCACTCGGTTGCGCGTACGCTGATGACGTACCGCTCCTTCCAGGGTTCGGTAACCGACACAGGTACAGGACCTGCGGTAATACTTGTTGAGAGTTCAGTCTTGCGTTCGTTGATGTAAGGTTGAAATTTGTTTGAAACCAGTTTAAAGGTTCTTTATTCTCTGCAATGTGGTTTTCCCGTTGAGATAGAGTCGTGTTTTGCTTGACAAGGATGAGTCACGAGGGCTTTCTCCGATACTAGGAAACGAGATAAGGTTATCGTGCGTCAGTTACTTATTTAGGTATATGTACGGTACTTTAACTCGTACTCATAATTAAACAAAACCAAATAAAAACTAGATTTTCTCAAAAATGGCCGGAGAAGTAGCCGCCACTCTCACTTGTCTCACTATCTATTAGTAGTTGAAATATTATTTAAATAAATATCATTGCAGCCTGAACTTCTAATAATAATTACATATAAATATAAACTCCATTATTTATCGAGTCCAAAACTTTAAAAAAAAAGTATAATGACCGTATAAAAAGAGGGCACAAAACAAGGATTAAAGAAAGCCGAATCGTCTAGGCCCTAGGGCTTGAAATACATACTTCTCTGAGATAGTTATTATAATACCTTTTTTATAGCCGTCATATGGTACTGGCTTCGAATTATTAATCTTATTATGTTTAAATTAACCATCCAATATTTAGGCGTGTATTTATTGTATACTGACAAAATTAATGCTATTAGCAAAAATTCCTCTTCAATGGTTGTAAGATGTAAGCCTAATTAATGCGTTCGCGAGACGAAAATTGTGGTACTACTGATGGCCAATCGTCGTCAGTTCTCAATTTTTAAGATATGTGTAAGGCAGGGCAATACGCTATTTGACTATTTTTTTTTATAATGCCAATTGAACCAGTTTTTAGAGACGATCAAATGTCTATATGGGACCAACAATAATTAGAGCACAATAAAGGGCTAAAATTAGGGACAAACCTAGCTCGACGCTAGCGACCCTCAAAAAGGCTCCTACAAATTGACCCTGGCAAATGACGTCACTTGCACTGCATTCGACCAACCGTTGTATGGGAAAATTAGTATTTTGCTGTTTTAGTCGTAACATAATGCGTTTAGGTACATAGTTGCCATACAATTTATTTTTTATTTTTACATAAGCATTCTATTGATACCTTTTATTTGAATTTCGGACGGTAAAAAAAATTAAATAATTTTCTGAGTTTTTGAATGTTCATATCTTTTTATGATTTTGGTAAAATTTTATAATTTACGATTTATTGTGATATTTTGATGGCTAACTATCCAAAAAGTGACACTTTGTTATAAATTTTAACATGTGTCAAATACCGTATTATGAATTAAGATAAGGATTCAGACTGTGTGAGGCCAGCTTAAGAAGCTTTGAAAGAACTTGGTTTTCATTAGCGAAACCCGTTTTTCCCGTTTACTCGCGTATGTTTTAGATGGGATACCGCTAGGATGACTGTGATAATGATATGTTTTTGATGGCATACATGTATTATATTCGTACAGCTATATTGGGAAGTGGGTAGTTTACACTGTTTACAGTATCGGTATCGGTCTTATTTCCCAGCGCGTTGACCTGGTCTTAACGGTCGGCCGCTGACTTTCTAATACCAATGCAACTCAAAGCTTGAGGCTAGACGAAATATCACACAATGCAACTCAAAAGTACTTAAAACGTATCCTAGAGCCCCTTACATTACGTAATACTCGCATAATACTCGTAGTGCCATCAATACAACTAATGGAACTACTGGCTACTTCGTACCTTGTCACAGTGAAAATCGATATGAAAGCCGCTAGAGATCTCATATCAATGTCACTGTGACAAGGTACTAGAGGTGAGACGTACTAGGCAAAACGCGTACTGAGTCTTGCGAGTACGCGTCCACAAAAAGACTAGATCCAAAGACTAGGTCCAAAGACGCGCTAAACCGACCCCGACCCAAGGTGCCCCGAAAGAATCCGAACGCGCAGATGAGTACGAATAGCGCGGAACATTAAGACCCTTAGACGTTTCGAGTCTTCAGAGTCGTCGTACGCCTAGTACTCGATACGCTAAAAGACGCGCGGGCGGGATCGCGTATTTACGCGTCCATGCCAAAACCTATTCCAAAAACCTATTCCCGTAAATACGTCTCACCTCTACAAGGTACGAAGTGGCCCAGAAATCAAATTGGTTGACTGTACCTATTGATGGAAAAACAAATACACGCACACCAGCGAAGCATACGGGGAATCGAACCCGGTGTATCCGCGTTACATGTCCATTCAGCAGTACTATTTCTTACTGCCGAATTTAAACCTTGTACCTTGTACTTTTAGACAGCCTGTGCCTGTACCTGTTTGTTTTGAAAATCTATCTGCCTTTAGGGCTCTCTGGTGTGTGCGTTAATTTTTTTCTTTGTGTTTTCATCTTTGTATCAACGGGTACAATAAAACATATTTGGTGGTGGTATATTCTATATTAAAAGCTTAATGGAAGTATGTTAAATAGTAAAAGTATGTATCCAGTACCTACAGTGTTGGAATTCAGAACTTCTTGTTTAGACAGTCGTCAGGTTTTCTGATGGGTCATTGTAACTTGCAGAATTTGTCTCGGTCTTTGGTTAGGAACACTTTTGGGGATTTCACAGTGTTATTATGTACCACATTGGTTATTGGTTGTGTTGATAACCTCGTGTTAGCGGTGCATCACGACTGCGCGGACAGATGACGTCATGTTTGCACAACATGGATGCGGCTGCGCGCGAACTCGGTCAAACCGGTGCGTAAACTAAAGAACAAGCGAACTGCCCAGTTTCGAAACTGACGGTGTCGGTTTTCGATAGTCGAGACGCTGAAGATCCAGCCGACTGCTGGCTACCCTACCATCCTTGCCTGGTCGAAATTCCTCTTACTCGACCCAAGCACTGTGTTGACAGCAGAAAGGACAAATTAGGTCCCACACTCTCAAGACTGCATCCTCGGGAGCTCTGGCATTCTGGCAACCTTGCTCATCTCCAGGAACACAACACTACATACTTATATAGTAAATAATGTTATGGCTGCGGTCTGCCTGCAAGGTGGAGGTACTTCCCCAGTTGGGCTACTCCAAATTCGAGCAAGATGACATTTTGTTGTGCCCTACCTCTCGTAAAATATTTAAAGGGAACGCCGTGTTTTGCGTACACCTTAATGGACCATGACACGGCGAGCTCTAATCGATAGCTAACGATGCCTAATTGGATTGCAGCGACGAGTCAAAGAACCGACGTCGGTGTAAGAGCGTTCTTGCACCACGGGGCTCGATTATTAATGAAATTTAATGTCCAAAGGGTTCGTTGACGACCCCTATGACTTGCCTTCAGGTAATTAGCCTTAATGAGAAGTAGGCTCCGCTGATCTTTACGCAACGTTTGCCTTGAGCCCACAGACGATTAGCAGACGCACGCCTACTGTCAACGGTTAGAATTAAAGACAGTGTGCGCCGCCTCATTTGTTTTGTCTTGGAAAAAACGTGAGATCCAGAGGGTTGCCCACAATATTAATATAACAATTATTTTAATAACCGTTATAACCCATGCAAATGATTCCAGGGTGGACGAGTGGACGCGCTGAAAGATTCGAGCGGGAACTAAAGGGATTATTACCTACTTCTTTTGTTTTCCGTCTCTTAAGAAAAAATCGTGCATTCACCAGTAAACGAGATCAATATTTTTGGTCGTTAAACTTTCTGTTTTGACTAGCAGTTTCACTGCGACCTACTCGGATCTATTCGTAATCGATTTATACGAGTAACGAGTTTATCAATTGTCATCTTTGTAGCGTTATACCAGTACAGTTCCATCCTGAAGGATGCCCGGCGTACACAACCTAAACCCAAGATTTGGCGTATCGACTGCCATCTGACCTTCCAACCCAAGGGGGAAACTAGACCTCATTAGGATTAGGCTTGTCAAGTAAGTGGGCAACTTGAATGTTACAATTTCTCAAACTGCCCGAAGGCCTCTAACTTGGCTTAAATGGCTGTCGTGGACAACAGGCAGGATGAACGTCTTAACGTGCCTTCCAAAGCACGGGACGCTAACTACCCAAAGGGATCATCCATCCAAGAGTTGGATCACGCTGTTGGATCACGAGTTGCATCGCTGGCCCACGAACGCTCTTATTTCACGAATGGTTGTCAAGTATTATTCGTTTCCGAGTAAAACTTTCAAAACTTTGTTTGTTTGTTGACTTAGCACAGTCGTGACGATTTCAATTCCCAACCTGTTCGTACTTTGCATGGGCGCGTAACCTTTTGACAATGCTCGGGGAAAGCGGTCCCAGGCAATTTCACTCAAACGAACTTCAACGCTACGAACTATGAAGTGGAAGGTAGGTGGTAAATATTATTTTGTATAACAATATCAGTTTATCCCTTTGCAAGCAAACATTAATTGCACGTTGCAAATGTAATGACTAATGACATTGGGAAGTGTGATCCGTACCTATTAGTAGTGCATGCATAATAAATTTTAAGTACTTATTCCTAAATATTTCCCCACACTAATAAATAGCAATACATATGAATGGCATTAATTGGAAATCCAATGGCTTCACGATTTGGCTTTAATGACTAGGTAAGCATATAATGTGAACCAGCTGGAATATTATGTATGTATGTTCCCCGTCAAAGGCCGTGAATTGATATTGGTTACACAGGAATATAGTATACGCTCTGTTGGAAGACATCCAGTCTGATAACTAATCAAAATGTGTCTGAAATAGCTTTATCTACACACATATCATAAATCCTCTAATATGCGTTCGGAAACCGTAGAAAATGACTCTCATTTCAACATTCAATGAATTTATGGCAATTTTCTTATCTGTGGCTAAGGCTACAGCAGTAATAAAATATTTCATTTTAATCTCATATATGATGTTAAAATATTACGTCAAACAAAACTGTCAAAATTTAAATGTCAAAGTTGAGTTGACATGTCCCTATTCTAGTATCACTGAAAATTCAAATTCAGTCGATGCGAAATGTCAGCTCGATGTTTTTTTAGTATATATCGCACGAAATTTGAGCTAGAACGACATGATCCAACAGAATAAGGACTCTTTACTTTTTGAAATAACATTCAGGTATCGGTTGCCAGTTCTGATTTCGATATTTCCGCAACCGTGCAAAAAAGGTTGTATTAACACAATTATTGTATTTATTTACTACGGTTTCTGAACCCATCTTAGAGTAATTATAATATGTGTGTAGATAAAGTAATGTATGCAACTGTACATAATTAGGCATTAAAACACTCGTGTGACCTTATTATGAAACTCGCCTTCGGCTCGTTTCATAAAACACACTCGTGTTTTAATGCCCCCCATTATGTACCAGTTGCATAAACTACTATTTTGTGTGTTTGTGTGTGTTAAATAAGTAGATGTTCGTTATAATAGGCTGCGAATCATGTGGAAAAACAAGCGGTCCATAATAGAATTTCATATAAAATTGAAGGCCTAAGCCGGCAAAGTGACCGTTTAATGTTTTCGCCCCGAAAACTTTTTCTAAGTCTGGATGAAACCGTGTCGCTTAAAAGTAGCATATTGTGTCCCAGTAACTAATAATAGGAACTTAGACCTGACTTGACAGAACAAAAATTAACAGACAAGGTTTATACATTAGGTAAGTTTATTATTACATTAGTTTCACGATTTCTTCGGCCTATAGATGGTGGTTTTGCCTATGAAGTGGGCGGTTGAATCCATCGAAATTAATATTGATTTTAAGTATTTATTTCTTAATAAGTGTGTGTATCGTCGTTTAGTATTAGTACCCGTATAGTGTAAGTACATAACCCAAATGCACAGGGATACTGGTGTGAGTCTGTATGCCAAATCATATAAATACACAATACGAGTACATATAGGAGGTAGAATCTGCACATTAAATGGAATACATTACGTATGCAGTCTAGAACGGGACACATGATAAAAAAGTACAATTTGAGCACAAATTTACTATGTAGTGTTGTGATCCTGGAGGCAAGCAAGGTTGCCAGAGCTCCCCAGGATGCACTGTGTTGAGAGCGAGCAAGCTAAATTACCTAATAAGTTGCCTAAAAATTATAAAAGTTTTGTGTGTTTATTTATTGTTTAGTTTTTTTTTATTTTAGTTTTGGGGCACTCACTGAAAATCAGCGTCACGGTTTCCGTGACAACATGCTGAGTGGGTGTCCTATAGGGGTCATAAACAGATTTAGGTTCGCGTCTTTCCTGTGGACATATCCAAAGTTAAGGGCTACAAAGCTTAATTTTGGATTGGTCTAGTAACCCGCATAAAGGGCGTCTTCCGGTTCTATAAATCCATGTAATAAAATCATAACTCACATGCTCATAAGCCGTTAACTATTGACCACAGGAGAGACGACTTTTGTTTTTGCAAGTGTTTATGGCCCATTTAGCACATGAGATGTAGAAGTTGTTTCTCCATTTAAGAGGAGAAGTAGGGCAAGCTCTCTCCATACAAACTTTGTGCAGGATTTACTTCGTTTGTGTTTGCATTAAAGTTATGATTTTTGGTCAGTATGCTTATTTTTCTGATAGCTATTTCGTGATGTAATTTTTTTTACTACATATTTTTTTTAATTTTGAATTTTTTTGAAGTATTTGAAAACACGATCACGATCTTCGCATATCTAATATTTACAACCAAAAAAAAATATTATATTTGTTAGTGCCAACACCGACGAATAAAACGTGCACAAAGTTTGTCATGGGGAAGGCCTTGCCCTACCCTGCGCCTTAATTGTATACTTTGTTATAATGCATGCTAAATAAATACTTTTCTATTTTCTATTTCTAAATTTGTCCCTTCGGCTGTCAACACAGTGAATCCTCAAATTATATAAAGGGTCGGCAACGCGCACGTGACTCCTACGGAGTTGCGAACGTCTATAGGCTGCGGTGTTCGCTTACCATCAGGTACGCAAGATTACTACCGTCGTTGTTTAAAAAAAAACAAATAAGTCACAACTGTATGAAAGTAGAATTTCCAGTTTCCACACATTTTAGAATAAACACACATAGCCTTGTCGTATATTTTTCTTTTATATATCGACATTGAACTTTAACTAAACAGGAAACTGTGAAAGACTTACCATTGTAGAGCTTCACTTGAAAGCTTGCACGTTAAGGTGTTATTCCCTGCATCACGCGTTCGGCCGTGATATACTGCGCCAGGTATGGAAATCCGGTAGAGTACTTTTATCTCACGACCGCGGGTGAGCCATTTCTATGTTGAGCTATACATGCACATTGTCTATGTGTGGGTCAGCGTAGGACCTATGAGTTCACGTTGTCTAATGTGTTCGTACGTGTAACGACTACAACAATGGTTAACCCGCGTTCTTGAGATAAAATGACTATAAATCGGTTAGTAGTTGTGGGTGACAGTAAGCGACTATCGAGCCAATCGATGGTATGCGGTCGTGTGTGTGTGTCGTTGACAGTGACGTCACTTATGTCACGATCCAGATTGTCTTAGACCATGCATCGGTATTGTAGATCACAAAATTTGCTACAACTTTTGCATAAAAATATTTTTTTCACGACATCTAGGAAAGAAGGTAAGGAGTCATGCACCTTTTCCGGTATACTACGGCTCAAATTTAGAGATGGCGACAGGCAGATCCGTATTATGTAGGGTCAAAACCCTCCGTAACGTTGTCAACCTAACTGTTACATGATCTACTTCTTCAACGGCTTGCAACAGACGAGACTACGAAGACGTCGGTCGTAAGCCGCACGCACCCGTTGCAGACTTCGGAAACTGCGCCATACATTTTCATACTCCTATTATCGGAACAGCCGCGTGCGTCAGTCGCACGCAATCGCTCGCGCGCGGCTGTGATCTATGATCGGCCGCGGTGCACGGAATAACACCTTTAGTACGCTCTGTAACACGTGTTGTGCACTGCTTTCTTTCTGAAGTAACACTCACGAGCAAAAAAACGATTCTCTTCTGTACGGAGAATCTATACGCCTTGAAACCATAATTTTGAATATAGTTCTTAGTTCAATTTCCGTTTCCCGGTGATTATTTAAGCTACCGATAGTTAACAGCGACCCCAATAAATACCAAGCACTAAATCCATGATTTCTCAATTCGTGAATTCCGTCCACAACTGACAACATTTCAAATTTTATATATAGATAGAAAATGAAATTTTAAGGTCCACGTATTTTTTTATTTCTCCCGAAATCCTAATTTTCATTCAAAAATATCTAATTTAAAAGTAGCGAATCGTAAGTGAATTATGACGTAATTTTCACGAATTACCAATGTTTGACAGCATTGCTCCTTAACAGTCGTAAGAATGACGTCACCCTTCCGTTTTATACGGTGGGTTTTACTATAGCGATTTTCTTCAACCTCTAGCGAAGAAAAAAATCTAAAAACTATTTTATTGCGTTCAGGTAGCATATTTACCGAAATGGTTTTCGATTTAGGCATCATTATAAAATTTGAAATGTTGTCAATTAGGCCCACTGAATCGACGGATACGATATTGAGAGGAGTTAGCAAAAAACTGGTCAAATGCGAGTTCGATTAGCGCACCGAGGGTTCCGTACCCGTACTAACTTTCAGTCATCGTGGAGTGCGCGATATATAAGATGATTAAGTATTTGAATACGAAACTTGAAAATAATTATGTTCGCTATTTAGACACGTTTACTTACACATCCGATATGTGACACAGCACACACGTAGGAATATTTAGTAAGAAGTGTCATAACCGGTAAAGGAACAGCCCCTCTAGCACAACGTGCATGTTCCGTATCTACTCGCGCGCGAGATAAGCTACCTGTCACTTTTTGAGAGCATTAATCAGACAGTGACAGGTAGCCTATCTCGCGCGCGAGTAGAGACGAGATGCATGTTATGCTAGCCCCACAAGAAGGACTTTTGCTTGTTAAGTCTCACCTAGTTGTTATATCGGTATTGACAGGTGCCTGATCAGCAGGTGGATTCAAAGGCGGTCTGTGGCCTTTACAACTGCCCATAACCGTTAACTTTATCTAAAGTTAATACCCGCGTCTGTCTATATTTACTCTGATATTATCATCATCATTATCCATGGCCGATTTCGCCCACGGAGACTGGAAAGAAGACCCTGGCTTGTGAGAGCGTCGCTCGTGAGCTGAGCTCTCAGAACTCAGTAGACTGACATCCTACTAATATTAGAAATGCGAAAGTTAGTGTGTTTGGATCTTTGTGACTCAATCACGCAAAAACGGCTGAACGGATTATGACGAAACTTGGTATACAACGAGATTATAGCCTGGATTAACATATAGGATACTTTTTATACCGAAAATCATTCCTTTTACGCGGACGAACTCGCTGTCAAAAGCTAGTATCCTATATATCTTCGCAGTGAACGTGCGAGGTGCGAGCACACTCGCCACAGGTCTGGTACTATACCAGACATTGAAACCAAAGTACTTACAATCTTTTTTGTTCCAGTCCTCGGCCTCCTGCTATGGACGGGTGCTCGCGCGGCGGCCCCCCTTGGCCCCTCGGACAGGCCGGAGGCCTATTTCAACGGCAGCTCGTACATACGCCTCTCGCGACCCATCTCTCTCAAGCAACTTGTCGGACTCAACTTTAGGACATGCGTCGGTGAGTGAGACATTCTATACAGACTATACAGTGCCGGAATAAGCCAGCGCGGGGCCTGTAGCAAATTATATCAAGGGCACCTTGGATTCCTTTAGGTTTTGTTATGGAGTTTATGGTATTAATTTTTTTTGGTTCGCGGGCCCCCAAATGTGCGGTGGCTCGTAGCACATTTTGGGGCCCTTGCTACTCTTGCTATGTAGGTTAATGCGCCACTGATTCTACGAGGATATATGGTTTTTATACTTATTTGACCAACAAAATCACTTGAAAGTAGTGCAATGTGTGTTCTGAGGTAAAGTCCTTATTCTGGATAGTGTAGCGCAGCGGTCGGCGGCAGGCGGCCCGCGAGCCTCCTTATTGACAACCGACAATGTTATTATTGGGGAACGGGACTTAATCGCGTGCAATTATAACTAAAAAAAGGTAAATTAGTTATAATTGTACGCGATTAAGTCCCGTTCCCCAATAATAATGTGTGAAAATCGTGTAAGTTTAAATCAATAAGTTTAAGTTTAAATTCACGAGCGAATTGCAGCGGCAGTTAAACCTGTACGGCTTTAGCCGCTGCTCCGATGTAATTTTATAACTGTATTCTTTTCATTAGTAAATAAATAATAATAAAATAAAAAGAATATATATATAACCGACAATGTGTTGTCTTTTGCCTGGTAGGGCCACAAATTATTAACACATGTGGCCAGCCACAAATTTCTTAGCTACTATGTGGCCCTTGGCTGCTAAAAGGTTGCCAATCCCTTGGTAGCGGTACAAATGTCGAAGGAATCTTCCACATTGGTACATATATTGTGTTGAATGTAAGTTCTAGTACATAATAAACGCGCTCATTCTTTAGTCACTAAAGTTTAGTGCAGTCACGATCAAACGAATTACTTAACTATACGATAATAATAACTGTTTGATACATAAAGGTTGGATCTTTCCCTTTGAATAAAATAACACTCATCAACATATTTACGACGACCGCTTTAGATTAGTTGGTAGTGAGTAGTGAGTGACCCTGCCTACGAAGCTGGAGGTCCCGGGTTCGAATCCCGGCCGGGGCATTTATTTGTGTGATGAGCACGAGTATTTGTTCTTGGGTCTTGGATATTTTCTATGTATTTTAGTATCTATTTATCTATATAAGTGTGTATATCGTCGCTTAGTGCCCATAGTACAAGCTTTGCTTAGTTTGGGACTAGGTTGATTTGTGTAAGATTGTCCACAAATATTTATTTATTTATTTTTCATTTAAACTACTTGTTTGATTTATTTGTACCTATTTATTTGATTACTCGTTAGATATATATGCCTTGTCACAGGCCGCCCCACTATGTTGCATGTTTCTTCTGTTTATTTTTATGCCATGATTATTGTGCGCAAGGAACTAAGGAATACATTTTATTAATAAAAACAACAAAAATTTATAACATAGTACTGAATGTAAACTTTATAACTAATTAAACTAACTTAAAAATAAATAAAATATTAAGATAAACTGAATAAAGTGTTTATCTAACTACCAAATAAGTCAAAAATCATTTAGGTATTTACTAGAAAATATATACAAGAATACAACAGTAAATATTATTAAAGCTAACTGAAATCTAAAACAGGCCCTTGAGGCATTGTATCGCGAGGATGCTGGCGATGGCGGGATTTCCTCGCTGTATCGCATTCGCAATGCTGATACAGTGATACCTTGTGCGAAGAAGTCGCCAGCTCTTCGGTCACCGGTTTTGACCTTGCCTGTAGCTCTAGTATAAGTTTTTTCGAAACATTAACTAATTCGAACGCGTTTGCGTTTTGTCTCAAAATGTATGAAAACGCTCTCACCGAGTTTGAAATACGCGCGTTCATCGGTTAGCAACAAATGTTATACTCGCTGTTTTAGTTTCCACTAGTGACCACCAGAGGCGCTGTTCACGTTTTCATACCACTTTCATACATTTTGAGACAAAACGCAAACGCGTTTCGAAAAAACTTATACTAGACGTGCTGATACCTACTCGATGTGTGATCGTGTCGTGTCTATTGTGTGCGAAAACAATAAACAGTAATATTAATTATGATAGATGTTTGAGTTCTGATGCGCCGATAGTATGTCAATATATGAGTCAGCATATGTGACTCACAAGATATCCAAGATGGCAGCTAACCCGACACGGATATATATTGTATACATAAATCATGATTGGAATTTGCTAGCCTAATCAAAGCTGCTTTGACTGTGACAACTATAGTATCCGCTAATTAAACTGACAACTCAGGTGAATGCTATCTCTATATATCAATCACATGTTGTATATTCAGTTTGGTTTGCAGATACTATACATTACTATAATTTTCTTAGCTTTATCCAGGAAAAGCGTGTTCCACTTTAGTGTCTGATTCCTCGCACAGTCAGCAACAAAAATGTCACGATTAACTTTAAAAATATCTCGATATCGTCTTCGGTATTTTTAGTGACATCGAGTTTACGTATTTCGTTAGGTATATCTTGTTTTTCAATCCAAGCCGCGTGGACTTTTACTCTCTGTGTGTTTTGGTTTTCGCGAGACACACTGAGCGAAAAAAATAGCTATTTATGATACAAGTGCGGAAAGTGAGGGATTTCCGACGAGTGTCTTTCTTATACACGAGCGAGCGTAGCGAGCGAGTTTATAATTAGACACGAGTCGGAAATCATCTTTACGCGCGCGTATCATACAAAGTTTTACTATGCATTGTATGAGAAAATAGAAAGTTAATTTCAAATATATACGAGTAGGTTATAATTTACCTTGCTCGATATGTTTCTTATTATCAGCATCTTCATGTAACAACTTCTTGACATAGAGTGCTATTTATTTTCGACATAAAACCATCGTAAGATCATTTTATTAACACAAAAACTTTTAAAAGTGCACCGCATCACAAGTGTAGGTTTCTAATTTGGATTTAGCGGCCAAGGAAACTTTGTTGGCATTTTGTGCTTCTTGAAAACTATTTTCTGGAGTTACGTTTGATCTGATTCGTCACTCTCACTCGATATTTTTATCAAAAACTAGGTAAACAAGAAATTAGTACTTGAAATGAAAAATGGCGGCATTTTTCTAAATACATGCGCGCTCAACATCTATACTACTGCGCATGTGCACATTTGTTTTTAAAATGCTAAGTAGGCAATGGCTTAATGCGCATTCTGCCACGCATTTACCTAAAGTGAAAATTTTCAATTTATTTATAGGTAAGAAATAAAATCTAAAATGATAAATGATACGTTTCAGAAGTATTAATATTTATGTACCTGTTTATAAGAACGGTAATCTATAATTGATTAATTTGTGAAATGTTTTTCAAATAATTAAAACTCTTTGCGTCGAGCTGAAGACAGAGTAAAAAATAAAAAAATAAATTGAAAAGTAAAAAGCACTAGTGCGGAAAAGTAGCACTTTCCGCACAGTTTGACTGCTTAGAAAAGGCACTTTTCAAGCACATGCATTGTAAAATATTAATTATTAGTAAGTTTTAGTAAATCCCAGGACAAGGAGATTATATACTAACGGTTACAAAACAGTTTTTGATAGTAGTAGTTATTTACTAATACGAAAAAATTTGGTCTTGTAACTACTAATTACTACTAAACTGTTTTGTAACCGTTAGTATATAATCTCCTTGTCTTGGGATTCACTAAAACTTACTTATAATTAGTATATTTTTCGCTCAGTGCAGGCTTAGCCTATAGTTTGAGGAAATGCTTTGTTTCTGAATCTCTGTAGTAATGAGACGTCGAGATCCGAATAGCTAGCGATCGAGATTATTCGGGATCGGTTTGGTATTGAAAAATTTTGAATGCGTAAAAATATGCCCTAAATTATTATCGAATTTATAAGCCAATAGCTTAGGTATGTTTTCCACCTGACTGTGCCGAGTAGAAATTGGTCATTGTCAGTTGAAAAAACTAAAGTTGTCCATCCGGTGGACAATAGAACAGTTAAAGGCTTAGGTATGGAAACATGGAATTACAGTAACGGGGATACAGTTTATGCGGAGTACTTGACTAATCCAAAATTAAGCTTTGTAGCCCTTAACTTTTGAAAAGACGCGCACTATAATCTCTGGAAATGACTCAAATAGGTGAAATAGGGCAAGTCCCAACCGAAAACGCACTCGGTACTAAAATACACCCTTCATCCATATCGTTGCATCGGATCATTCCATTACGTGAGTAGATATAATGGGAGATCTACTGCGTTGGACCTTTAAAAATGGTATCAAGCTATGAGCTTCACAACATCTATTCTCCAAGTAATTCTAAGCATTTCTAGTCCAAGACACAAAAAGAATTATGCCGCTGCGCGGGGTGAGGGGGGTGCAAAGGTACCGGCCGACCACCTACTTTAAAAAAAATCTACACTTAGAATTACTTGGAGAATAGATGTGGTGAAGCTCATAGCTTGATACCATTTTTAAAGGTACTGTATGGGAGCGATGCAGTAGAGATCTCCCACTAATAATAGCAAATCAAAGAGTCAGTATAGAGTAGCAAATATAAAAGTATGTATCTTGTAGTTCACGAAATAGGCAGCTTTGAAGTTCCCTTTGCCATTGAGTAATTGAATATTATTATGATTGTACATTCGGATTATTAAGTTAACATATAAGAAAAAACCGGCCAAGTCCGAGCCGGACTCGCGCATGAAGGGTTACGTCAAATTATCTTAAAAACTGCAAAAAAATCACGTTTGTTGCATGGGAGCCCCCTTAAATAAATAAATAAATATTTGTGGACAATCTTACACAAATCAACCTAGTACCAAACTAAGCAAAGCTTATACTATGGGTACTAAGCGACGATATACATAATTATATAGATAAATAAATATTTATTTTATTCTGTTTTTTAGTATTTGTTATTATAGCGGCAACAGAAATACATCTGTGAAAATTTCAACTTTCTAACTATCACGGTTTTTGAGATACAGCCTGGTGACAGACGGACAAACGGACAGCGGAGCCTTAGTAATAGGGTCCCGTTTTACCCTTTGGGTAATGGGTACGGAACCCTAAAAACGGCATTGTAAATATGGATATTTATAAATATATAAATGTAAGTATAAATTGTGTATATGAATATTATGTATGGTTAATTGTAATTATGTATTATGTGTGACTGTATTTGTGTATTGTAATTCGTGTATAAATGTAATATATGAGTAGGTAGGCCACACCTTGTTAGATACCCAATACACGTATGTTTCGCCCCTATTATTATGTTTGCATAAGTTTGAAAATGGTAATTATTAGGTCTGTGTCGAGCACTGGGATATTGACCTAGGGTGGAGTGCACCAAGCCGTCTGTAATCGTCTGTAATCGGTGTTCATTAAAATCTGATTGTAGGATTTGTAGGGAATGTTTGACAAGTTTCTACGGGAAGACAGGGCCAGTTTCATGTAGATGACATCATATAGCTCCCAAAAAGAGGAACCGATTTTAGTTGTTTGTCTTAACCAACGGTCGGCAACAGACGACCCGCGGGCCATATTGGACAATGCGGGGTACCTTTAGTCTGATAGTGCGGCCCGCGACAATTTTGTTAGCTAGTTTAGCTACCTACTATGTGGTTGCTAAAAGGTTGCCGACCCCTGGTTTAAACTACTGAGGCGGTTCTCAGTTGTTAGTTCTTTGTTTCTTTTTGAAGTGAAAACTTCTTTAGCGGCGCTGGAGCACTTTTTGTGATGGGGGAAAATTGTTAAACTCGCGACGATTCGTAAGACCAGTGAGTTGACCCCTCCTAGTATCGTGATTGCGATGTTAGAAGGGGTCAACTCAGCTGGTCACGCAGCGGGTCTTACGATAGTTACGATACGACAACTGCACTCCAAATTGAACCGTAATCTTAAGACTAAAAGTCCCAATTTAGAGTGAGCGGCATGTGTCGTTGCGACACTTGTGTAATTTATAGTTTACTCAGGTATCTTATATTTTATTAGAATGACCAACTTTAGTTGTGCGTATTACATCAATACGCCCACCAGCTCGTATTACTACTGGCACACGTGGCCTTTGTCCAATCTGATTATAACATATTCCTTATGACAGAGTGTTAGAAGTCAAAATCGAACGGCGCTCTCACATCGACACTTCAAAGGACTCGCGCCAGTTGTACCCTATAGTAAGGCAGTAAGATTTAGAATTGATAAGCAACAGTGTAATACGGCTTCGGTTGTGATTTCTAGCATAAGGATTAGGTCATATTACGGGAGCGCAATCTATAGGGCACTCAAGGTACAGTCTGTAGCATAAGTAGCTTCACATATGCGCTATGCGGTTTGTAAAGGTTTGCCCACACCGGTGCTCAAAACGCAGTAACGCGCCGTAAACGCAGTGATGTGACTCATGCGTAACGTTTTTAACTCGTAACAGCCTCCCTCTCGTCATAGTGTTTACGGTGCGTCAGCGTATTTTGAGCTGCGGTATAGTCGAAACGTAGGTTTCTAATGTCAAATGCTACAGTCGAGTCACCCTTACGCGTCTATAGTGTAAAAAAAGTATTTTTGAAGACGTTAATCATTATCACACTTTTCTCTAAGATAACAATACTTTGTGAGCTTCTTTAAGGCGCTAGGTACAACGAGAAATTTAGAAGCTTTGATACGCTGTCCTGCCCGGACTAGCAAACAACAGTAGGGGCTGATTTTCAGATATTATGATTCTTGACTACATGATTGTGGTACTGACAATAGCCAAAACATGATTGCTTAAAATTTTCTCGATAGAAAAAAAAAGGAAAGTTGAGTCTATATTTTCCTTTTTTTACTCAGCCTACTAAAACAACGCATTATTAAAAGAGACGATTAAGTTAATATGATGGTATTTTACCTCATCTAAACTCTGTCAAGAGGAAATTTAATAAACCTGCACGCAGTCAGATATTTAACGAGATTTGTCTAAAAAAGCCATTCTCGCATTCCATCCCGTTTTGTCGTGATCGAAAAACATAAGGGCGTCTCATTCAATCAATATATCGCCTTAAGTAGGTATACAACAACATTTTAAGTATTGATAATAGTGTAATCCTACGTGAAAGAGTGATATGATTAATGTCTTCAAGAAGAGTTTGTTTACAACATAAATAACGAATAGAACACGTACTAGATTGAGTAACATAACACTCAGACTAATGTTTTAGAGCTCAATCTAGTGCTCGGTTCGTAGACGCTGTTCACCGCGCAACAACCTCAGAAACCATGCCTATAATAAAATAAGCCTGCTTAAGAGGGATTCCTCGATTCTGTCAAATCCTCGCACTCGCTTAACATAATTGTCACCCAATCCGTCCTTCCAGAATTTATATTTAAAAGAAAACAAGTTCACTCATATCTCATATATCTTCACTTTATGTATATAGTTTCTATTGCGTCTGTGTTTATATGAAGCAACATACGTTCGAGAAAGCCTCAGTACTATAGGCTTAAAGTGACCCACGCTAGACGCCCTGATCCGATTCCATGAAATATAACTTAAATAGCTTTTCTTTAAATATTCTCTATCCTTTAAGCCGCTATTTTTTTAAGTTTTTGCGCGTGTTTCTAACTCCCACGTTACAAGTGGGACTAAGTGTGGGCAGTGTGGAGGTTGCCGATTGAAAATAAATAAACTCTTTGCTTTTTTTAATATCTAACTAGTTAAATCCTTTGAACGACAGGAACGCCTATTACCTAAGAACTATTATATAATCTGTGCTCGCGTGTCATGCCTGCGGCGCCAAAAGCCAGTATGGGTGTTATGACGTGCGATGTCAAAGTCACCTTTTTACTAAAGTTATTCAATCTCTTATGGAAAATGAGTTGGCGTGTAGATGTCACTGCCGTACACGAATTATGGCGTTCAAAGGGTTAACTTTCACAGTCACGGCTATCACAGATTAGTGGAAGTTTTAAAAATTGTATACCTAAGTACAGTGCAGAAACTCAATTCACACGTCGTGTTTTCGCGTCCGATTCGTTGATACGCGTGGAATGTTATAGTTATTTTATCTCACGAGTGCGTGTTGGCCATTGTTGTAGTTGTGACAGACACGAACACATAGACAACGTGAACTTATAGCTCCTACGTTGAGGTACACATAGACAATGTGCGTGTAAAGCTCAATACACACCGATGGCTCACTCACACTCGTGAGATAAAACCCCATAACGGCACTGAGCGATAAAAATCGCCTTCGCGTGCGATGGTTTAATAATAGTAGGGGAAGTAGTGTCACCGAATGTATGGGAGGTCCACATTTTGGTATCGGATGAATTCACTTGGCACAGATGTAATATAGGTAAATCTAAGTTTCGAACGTTTAGACGGACGGACGGGTTTAGTTTCGGACGTTAGAACGTTTTTCGCTATGGGTCACCGTTTATGAGTTTTTCATGAAAAACCCAAAAATGGGACTTTCAAGGCCCCCCCTTCTTACCCCCCAGGGGGTGGCGGATGGCTACCGGGCTAAATTAACTTAGATTTACCTATATTACATCTGTGCCAAGTGAATTCATCCGATACCAAAATGTGGACCTCATGACACTACTTCCCCTACTATAACTGAGTCTGGGAACCGCGCGCGCAGACCTGTACCTCTTAGTATTAAGTTTTTTTGAAACAAAACACAAACGAGCACGTTCAAAAAATAAGTTGCCACCTAACTCCACCAGAGGCGCTGCACGCGTTGCCTTACAAAATGAGACCACAAACGCGTTCGTTTGTGTTTTGTTTCGAAAAAACTAGGTATAGGATCTGACGCCACAGTATACTGCCATCTGGATATCTTTATGGCACGATAGCAAAGGCGTCAGAAAAGGCTTCGTCATGAAAATAAACTTAGCGCAAGCACTGGACTCAAGCACGCAGCACGCCTGGTGCAAGCCATTTTGGGAGCGGTCAATAATTACGTGAGGCGATTTTAAAACATTTCTGACCCTGACTGATGTTGTGAGATTTGGCTCATCCCCGTACCCCATCCCCCAATCTCACGGGATACTATTCAAAATATGTGTTTCTAGTGTAAATGTGTTGGATATAATTCAAAGAAGAAAAACAAAAGCTAGTACGAGTAATAAAAGAGTTCGACCTACCTTACGTACTTCATTTCACATCGCAATTCACTACTTTGTTTTTGTGCAGCGTTGGATTCACCCGGCTTTGATGTCATCATTGGTACCGTTCATGTGTTTATCCTTGTATTATGCCTGTGTTCCCCAGTGTTCATTATTATCCAGGTCTTAGACATGCATTTAATAGTAGTTTATGCAACTGGTACATAATGAGGGGCATTAAAACACGAGTGTGTTTTATGAAACGAGCCGAAGGCGAGTTTCATAATAAGGTCACACGAGTGTTTTAATGCCTAATTATGTACAGTTGCATACATTACTTTATCTACATCCATATATTAAATCCTCTTTCATGTGTTTCGTGTGGGCACTTCTCGCCGGCGTGCGCCATGTTTGCGTCGACAGGCCGGCCCGCGCCTCCGCCGCCAGCCCGCAGCTGTGTCTTAATTTTGTACGTGATCTCGTTAAAGTGTTATATTTCGTGATCTAATAGGGGACGCACGCAGCAGCCGCACAGTATATCATAAAGCGGGGTCTTATCTACGGTATTTGAACTTATAAAAGAGGATTTACTATATGGGTGTAGATAAAGCTAGATTCGTATCCAGCCGCTGGCGCTTGTCACTCTGGATGCCAGCGCTGGGTACTAGCGCCATGTAAATCGTGCGAATCCAGCGTGACTGGAACCATATAAACGGTACATTGCCATATCACTGTCAGCACTGGCGCCTATTGGGGCTTATCTTATCTTATCTAGATGAGGGCCCTTGCGGATGCACTTCGATCCAATGGGATCTTTTGTGCATTGCCCCCTCTTCAATGCCTACTCCAAGCTGTTCTCCAATCTCTCCAAGAAACCGGATGATGGAGTTCAGCGGGAGTACTCTGAATTCCTTTGGTTCTGGGTAACCATTGCCAAAGTCGTTCATTCTTTGTCTGGCGAGGGCGTGACATTCACACAGCAAGTATTCCATTGTCTCGTCATCCTCGCCACACATCCTACAATCCATGTTGTCGCATAGTACCATCTTAGCCAATAGTCCTTTGACCCCGAAGTGACCTGTAAACACCCCAGATATGATTCTGAGATGCTTCCTGCTGCATTTCCAAAGTTTTTTGGGGCTAGCGCTAGCAACTGGATTCGAGCCTTTACGATAATCATTTCCCAAACACTGTAGACCGCCCAAGTACTCCCAATTTGTACGTCACTTGGACTCCATAGATTTGCAAATGAGATAGCTGTCAAATCACATACTCTTTGAAGTGGAGTACATTTATCTCACGAGTGCGGGTTGGCCGTTGTAGTTGTGACACATACGAACACATAGACAACGTGAAATCATAGCTCCTACGCTGACGCACACATAGACAATGTGCATGTGCACACAACCATCGCTCACCCGCGCTCGTGAGATAAAAGTACTTCAAGCACTTTTGACTTAGTATACCGCAATAGGTAGGTAGGCCCCACACAAGGTGCTTAACATAGTACCTTGTCGCTTTAACTGAATGTTTAAACTGTTATTCTAAAGTCCCAACTGCCACAAGGGGCTTAAAATAGTACCTACCTTGTCGCTTTAACTGAATGTTTAAACTGTTATTCTAAAGTCCCAACTGCTGAAAGTGACAAAGTACCAAAGTGTCCATATACCTACTTATGAGTTCGACTCGTACATGCGGTGTCTAGTCTACTTAGTTACATATATGTATGTACATACCTAATATGAAATCTGACATAAAAATGTCTTTGTTGCGCAACTTGGTATAGTTGCGTTGTGTTGGATATTTTCTTTAAACTTTATTGCACAACAAGAAATATGTACAAATGGCTTAATGCTTTAAGGCATTCTCTACCAGTCAACCATTGGGCTAAACAGAAACATTTCTTCTGAACTAAGATGCTTCTAGGACCTGGATTTTCATTTGTCCCGTTCTATTTTACCAACGACTCACCCCCGACCTTTCATAGCTGAAACTCGATATCGTAATGCTAAAATTAGCGGTATTGTTAGACACTTGGGTACTTTAAAGCTTAAGCCACACAGAGAGCGAGCGGGCAGTAGCGGCGCGGGAGGCGCGCGGGAGCAGGCGGGAGCCGCGCGGGAGCTACCGCCCGCTCCCGCGCCGCTACCGCCCGCCCGCTCTCTGTGTGGCTTAAGCTTAAGGCCAACTCGGGAAACACCATCCATACTCCTTGCTAGAATTCCTCGTAACTCGATCATAATCATTATCTAAATTTGTTTGAATCGTAGTTTATGTATATAGAAAAGAATAGGCCCTGTAACCACCCTTCGCTCCTACTAAAAACGCCTATTTAGAATCGCTTAACGATCACGTTTTTACTCGCAGGAGGCGAACTGTTCTCCCAAAGATTCGCCGGCTACACACTCCACGTGACTGCCCTTCTGAAGCAAGTCGTGGTGTCCTGGGTGAGACCAGGTCAGCAGCAGCGCGAACAGGCCATGGACAAGAGCACCCTGGACAACAAGTGGCATTGGGTGGCTCTGAACTACCAGAACAACCCGCCGTCGCTGCTGCTCGAGGTCGATAAGGAATCGAAGGTCAGTGACTTACTTGACTTATGTTCCTATGTCCCCTAAGATGGGGGCGAGGGCTTCCACAGTGCGCCGCCATCCCGTTCGGTCTTGAGCTTCGCACTTCAATTCGCTCCACGTCTTCCCTATTGTCTTCGCCTCTGCGATGATCGTCCGCCGCCAGGTTTGCTTAGGGCGGCCATGCTTACGCTTTCCTTGGGGATTCCAGTCTAGGGCTTCCCTCGGTATGTGGTCGGGATCCCTGCGGTCAGTAAGGTCAAGGTCTTCTTCTTCTTTTAGAAATTGCTTTCCATCAAATTTATGATGATTTCGCCAATAAATACTTATTCAGTGACGTTGTTCGGTAACGACACCATGATATTAGGCAACTAGTTTTGTACGGTAGTGGATTCTGCTCGTCGTTGCTCCGGGCACGTGTGTTCACCAACGCGGCGACGACCAAAATCCAAAGGTCAAGATCAGTGAGGCCATCTATAAAGTTTTCCTTCACAGCCCAATCCGTACAATTGCGCATAAGATTAGAATAAAATTCGCTGTGGAGGGGCGCGTCATCGTGGATGACACGCACTATAGCTGGTTCAGCCTCGACAAAAATGCTTTCGTATGTCCGGATTTCCGGTTGTTCTCCTCTTCAGGTCGCATTTCTTAACCGATTCTCGTGAAATTTTACGAGCAGGTTCAATACTTATTAGTGGAAAAACACTCGCGAGGTTTACAGCTCACAGAGCCACTAGTTTAGACAGCAATCATTTCGCTGTCGTACCAATACAATATACATATAACATATAACTATAAAACGCCAAACGCCATCACATTATATGTACCGAGACCACAGTTGTCACCGTACCCAAGTTAGGTAACATGCTGCATTATGCTTATGTTGGTAATATTTTAGCTGAATCGAAACAAGTCTTTATTTAACCAGAACGGTAGGAAAGAGAAGAGCTGGCCTGGCTAGCAGTTACATTAGTTAGCCTGTGAACTTGAAGGCCTGCCTTGAACTCCAGATCAGACGTGTCGGGAAAACTTGCAACTCCAGAACAGTTAGTGTCGGTCACATGTGCGCTGCCGGCTTGTTGGCAGAACTCTGTGTTGAACGCTATTTAGTCATTTGCATTAATACAACCATCAAGGGACATCAGGGTTCCACGATATTTTACGAAGTGGATATGTCCCCAGTGTCCCCAGTCTCTGTCGGCTGTCTAAACCCCCAGCAAATGCCGTTGCCCAAGAAAGCCGGACGCAGCCGCGATATCGATCTCAACATTCGTCCGAAATGTCCATCACTCGCACGAAATTCTAGTTTAATTGACTTTAGAATTAAAAACTGTGTCTCCAGGTGATTGCATACCGGAAGCTGAATCCCTCTCTGCTGTCCCCCAGCAACCGGCAACCTCAACATTCGTCCGGAAAGTCTATCACTCTCATGAAATCCTAGTTTCATTGCCTTTACAATTAAAGAACTGTGTCTCCAGGTGATATCAAACCGGACACTGAACCCCTCTCTGCTGTCCCCCGGCAACCTGCAAGCGGATGGCGCCGAGGTGCTGGTCGGAAACGTATTCGTCGGCTGCATCCACGAGGGCCCACAGCTGGAGTTCCACGTCAACGCGCAGCTGAGAAACGTCGAGTTCGGTGACTGCCCACTTACCAACAACTGTAAGTATGCACAGGTGATACATATCTAGGCCCTCGCTGTTCCCCCGCCAGGCAAACTGCGTCCTGTAGTGTGTAGGTGGTAGTGACCAGTACCTGGGTGCAGTTCGCATGGGTTCTCGTGCCAGGGGACCAGTGGGTCCCCGCCAACGCGCAGTTGGAGTTCCACACAAATGCGCAGCTGAGAAACGTAGAGTCCGGTGACAAGTATGCACAGGTGATACATATCTAGGCCCTCGCTGTTCCCCCGCCAGGCAAACTGCGTCCTGTAGTGTGTAGGTGGTAGTGACAGTTCGCAGTTCACACGGGTTCTCGTGGCAGGGACCAGCTGCCCGCTTACCAACAACTGTAAGTATGCACAGGTGATGCTAAACCGCACGAGGCCCTGGCTGCTGTCCTCCCACAATCTGCTAGCGAACTGGACCTAGCGGAGCCACTGCGACGTAACGCGAGTAAAGAAAAATCTGCCCTCCTGTTACTGATTCCCACAGTTCGAGCGAATCACGTGAGATACACATTGGCACAGCAAGTTTTGCTAGTCCAACAGGTGCTGGTCACTGGTCTACACAAACCAGCAGCTGTTAAACGTTGAGCGTGGAGAGCTGGAGAGTGCCCACTCACCAACAACCTATAAGTACCTACCTCATCAACTAATACAGTCGAAGTGGAAGATGTATGTACGTTCCCTAGGAGACTACATATACGCTCTTACTCTCATATCATTAAATTCATGTTCGATTTTTTGGCACTACGTGCTTACCTATTACATGTTTTCGATGTTGACTGTACATGGCCTTCATTGCTGACAGCTTCTTTCTAACGTGAGATGTGTGAGAGTAACAACCTAGTATAGTATATCAATAAACGTATGGCAATTTGGGAGCAAAAACCTGGTGCCTACATCAAATCAAATCAAATCAATCAAATTTATTGAATCAAAAATTGTTTAACATGACAGTAAAACCATAGCGTTACAGCGATTCATATCTTAATATCTAAATTATAAACTAAGTCCTCATTGATTCCCATTCAAACTTCTCTCTAACACATGTACAACTTAGGCGATTTCCTGACTTGGCGGGGCGGGATCGATATGTGACATTTTATTCTTTGACGTAAATTTACTGACGTCGCAAAGATTCTCACTTGACGGAACACTGTCAGTAAAGTATTACTTTTGCGCAGTAGCAATATCATGCGCAGAAGCGGAGCAGTAGGTACCGCCTTAGGGGCTATTCATAAATTACGTCATCTATTTTTGACGATTTTTGACCCCCCCCTAAAATCATCCAACCATCATAATTCGAATGACCCCCCCCTCTATCAAATAAAATGATGTCATTTCTAAACAATGCGTTTTTAGCTTAATTTTTCAATAAAAAACTATTTAAAATGATTTAGTTATTATTATTTCTTTAAAGTTAAAACAATCAACAAAACAACAAATTAACAATCAACTCTAAATATCAAATAACAATTTTTATTCATTTAGTGTTTTCCCATGGGGACTTCACCCACTCCTCCAAGTTCTGAATCAAATCGGGCCTGGAATCATGTGGTTCTTGTGGTTGAGCCTGGCTCCTCTACAAAGTCAGCGCCACCCACAGCCTCAGCCCACTCGACGTCTAGTGCTTGACCCGTGACACGGTCATTCACTATTCGAAGGATTTCGTTACCTCGCCGTCCTTACCTAACCTAACCTAAGCCAATTTCATTAGCTATTTATTTATTATAACAATTTATTGTTGATTCAAGTTTAGTAGGTAATTTTTTATAGCCTTAATAGTTTATACAAACACGAATTTCATTCCTTTTTTACTCATTAAAGCACTTTTTAAAGATGCGAGAGATGATGTCATCTTGGGATTGACCCCCCTCCCCTCCTACGTCATGCTGCCATCATCCAATGTTATGACCCCCCCCCCCCCAAATTTGAAATGACGTAATTTATGAATAGCCCCTTAGTAGCATCGTCCCGCTACCGCGCACCCCGCGCCAGTCAGGAAGCACTCATTTAAATGTAGGGGTGCAGTAAAAAATGGTACAGAGTCGACTGACAGCTGACACTGACATTTGACACTTTTCTCATGTCGTACTGCCTCCGCACCGACAAATCAGGAAGTCGCCTTAATAGTCAAAATAGTCATACGGGACAAAAACCTCTCATCTCATCTCCTAGACAACGTATATAACATACATTTAGGAAATAATATCCAACAAATTAAAGCATAGCATTTTCCCTATTTTGTTATTTGATTTTTTATATACTTATAGCTTAACTGAGAAACGGGACGAGGTTTACCTACTCGGAAGTAATATACGCGTTGTCGCATATTCTGGGAATATTCTAACGCGGAAAATCCATTATATTACAGTAGTTTAAGTGGAAGCCGACAGACGAAGCGGTGTGGTTATAATAATCCAATCCAACTATAGCTATAGTTGGATAGAGCTCACAATATTCCTTCTGGTCCTTATTATGTAGTCCTTTGATACACAGTTATGCTGCCCCCTATACCACAAAACATTACAAGCTAACAAATCGATAAAATTTTACAATTTTCCATAGAAAAAGTTGACAAATTTGTCGAATTGTACGCTTGTAAAGTTTTGTGGTACGGGCCCCTGGTGTCGGAGTTGCGAAAGTGTCTAGGTGGAGTACTTTAATTACAGAATACTTAACATTCACTATTATTCTAACGCGATGAACGAGTTCTACACGGAAAAAGCCGCGGGCAAAAGCTAGCAGATAAAATTCTAATAAAATGAGTGACGAACGTGATTTGGCTTTGAATTACTAGTATCTCATGAACCGTGATAGTTAGACAGTTGAAATTTTCACAGATGATGTATTTCTGTTGCCGCTATAATAAAAAATACTAAACAATTTAATAAAATAAATAATTAAGGGGGCTCCCATACAACAGACATGATTTTTTTTTGCTGTTTTTTATAGATAACTAGCGGACCCGGCAAACGTCGTCCTGCCTGGAAAAGCAGCGCCACCTACCGGGTCCAATTGTGTTTTCAAACCATGCAGGAGCCCATCGAAATATACACACAAAATTTTATCCAATTCGGTCCAGCCGTTTAGAAGGAGATATGTAACAAACACACGTACAGAAGAATTATAAATACAAAGAAGATGGTACGGAACCCTTCGTGCGCGAGTCCGACTCGCACTTGGCCGGTTTTTTTTTTGGGTTCCGTAGTAAGTAAGAACCTAGGTAGACAAGGTCAATGTAATGATTAATTGTTTATGATCTCAGGTACCGTCAGAGAAGAAGACGTACTGCAACAGCTGCTAAGGGACCGATGCTACAACGAGCCTTGCATGCGGCACGGCACTTGCATCTCCCGTCTTGACAAGTAAGTAATTCGCTATTTGACTAATTTTTTTATGGTGCTATTCGAACCAGTTTTCATAGGCGACTTCCTGCCTTGGCGGGGCGGGATTGATATGTGACATTTTCTTCTTTGACGTAAACTTACTGACGTCGCATAGATTCCAACTTGACAGAATACTGTCAGTATTACATTTGCGCAGTAGTAATATTATGCGCAGAAGCGGACCAGTACTGCCTTCGCAACGTCCCGCTTCCGCGCATCCCGCGCCAGTCAGGAAGCACTCATTTAAATGTAGGGGCGCAGTAAAAAGTAGTACTGAGTTGACTGACAGTTGACACTGACATTTGACAGTTTTATCATATCGTACCGCCTCCGCACCGACAAATCAGGAAGTCGCCATAGAGTATGACATAGACGATCAAATGTTTCTATAGTTACTGTACTACAGTAACTACGCTAGCCATGTTCTGTTCCGTTCCTGGTATTTCATACACTGCGCAAACTACACTGAATAATAAAGAAATCACACTTTGTATAGAAATCCTATACAAACTGCACACGTTTTCATCATTATTTCTGACTGACCTTCCAAAATTCAAAAATCAAACATTTATTCTGCATGTATCCACAAGGGCTCTTCTAAATGTCACAAATTACAAAGCAATTACAATGATATAATTTTAGTTTCATAACACGTATACAGAGCAACATAAATACCTGGGCACATACATATTTACTGATCTTATACCTACTACAGAAATACAAAGAGTCTCTGTTGTCAAATATACATACATATAAGCGGAGATGTAAAAGGCCTCTAAATGTCAACCCAGCCCAGTTAAAAGACCGCTTTCCTCGCGATGTTTTCCTTCACCGAAGAAAGCTGCTGTTAAATATCAAATGACATTTGGTACATAAGTTTTGTTTTGACAATCCCTCTGAAACGAGCCGGGATTCGAACCCGCGACCTCCATATTCAATTACGTGTGTCTTACCGACGTGCTACAGTAGCTCATATGGCCATGAATAGGTAGTCTATTCATCCTTACACGTGCCCTATCATGTAAACAAACTGTTCTTGAAGATGTTAATCATTCTCGCATTTTCTCTTGGATTACAATACTTTGTGAGGTTCATTAAGTATACAACAACATTTTAAGTGATGATTATTTGTTTACATGATAGGACACGTAAACACTACTTTTTTAGCGATCCTCAGTTATTTGCCTATTGGTATTGGTACGAATTCCAAATCCTAATCGTAGTGAAGTCAAGGCTAATAGCGAGCGAAATATAAATGGAGATTGTGGCGCAAAAATTTCCCCTGATATTTATGTATACCATACTTTTACCTTTGAGAGCGAGTTCTGCTTAAAGTTGCGAGTTAAATTTTGTTATTTCTGTAAGTTCTTGTGCGGCAAAGCGAAGATATCTTCTTAAGAGGAGGGGTAGGGCAAGCTCTCTCCATACAAACTTTGTGCAGGATTTTCTTCGTTTGTGTTTGCATTAAAGTTATGATTTTTGGTCACTATGCTTATTTTTCTGTTAGCTATTTCGTGATATAATTTTTTTCATTGATATTATTTTGAAATATATGGAAATTTTTACATCACTTTCTTCGCATATCTAAATTTACATCCAAAAAAAATATTACGTTCGTTAGTGCCAAAACCTACAAATAAAACGTGCACAGAGTTTGTATGGAGAATGCCTTGCCCACCCCTGCGCCTTAGCTCTCTTATAATCATTTATGTTGCAACGCGAATGAAATGTATTTGGATATTGAACTTTCTTTTTGAAGTTTTATAAATTATGTGCAGTGAATTTTTAGGAAATGGGTTGAATTTATTTTGTTATCATTGCTATAGAAGTGTATATTATAGTACAACAAAAGTCGAATTAGTTTTACTAGCGATTGCTCCTGACCGACCTTTTGACCCTACTATTTATATAAAAAGTATATATAATAGAACATTCATTGTCAGCCTGTATGACCATGACATAAGATACAATATCAACTGGTTCATGGAAAACATTTCCTCCTTAGACCTGTAAAATTTTAAAATGAACGCGCCTCTTCTAGTAGCCACGTTTCAATGTGTGAGCTCCTGTGCATTACGCCTATGCTTACGTCAGATGTGGACAGGGGTTGAGTTTAAGATAGGCCGTACTCTACACGCTTACTGGGGAGCAGACCCTCAGGTAAGTTTTTTTTTGTACTAATGAGCCTACTTGTATCACCCAGAGGCATATTACAACCCCCCTCCTCCCCCTCTACCTCCCTTTCAAAGAAAAAGCCATTATCAATTAGTATTGTTTTTTACGAAAAGTAATTTGAAATAAACACTGCCTATTTAGATTTAGAATAGAATAGTATTTGTTTAGTACGCAATGTTAAGCCTCTTGGGCGATAGAAGGATAACATTCCATGAATATAATCGAGCACAAAAAATCTCCAATTAATAGCCACTTAACGCTTACGTGTATCGAAATTTATTATAAATTTTAATTGTTGAGGGGAAAATTGATAATAGCACAAATTTATAAAGGATACTAAGACTACTAGACATTAAAAAAAATCACCTTCAAGTACTTTCCCTGAATATAATCGAGCCCAAAAAAAATAATCTCCAATTAATAGCCACTTAACGCTTACGTATTTATCGAGATGTATTATAAATTTTAATAGACACTTAAATTATTAATATTGTTGAGGGGAAAATTGATAATTGCACACATTTATAAAGGCGCAAGTCCTCTATGGAATTCATACATAGATTTCCTGTTGGTTTTAGAAGCGCAATTTTTTGGAATTTATCTTTAACCTGACAGCTGTCGGTGTCGCAGATGTCTACGGGATCATAACAAAAGCAACCTTTTGTTTGTTTTTCGGCTGTTCTGCTTAAAATAATGACGTCTGATCTTTTGCCCTTTTGCAATGGAAAGTGCCCATTTACTTACGATGTCCTTTCTATAAGTTGTTTTGATCCCGTTCTAATGGATTCTAGATAATGTTTTTTCATTTATATTAGCTAACATTGATATTGTTCATTTTCTCGAAATGTTCTTCAATGATAATGAAAAGACATGAGGTGAACATCCCAATGCTTGGACACCTTGGTGCCCTCTAGATGACACCATGACACCTATTGATCACCTCTGTCTTTATGGCATAAGGTTAAAAGTGCCATGTATTGGGCCAGATTTTAATAGAAATCTCCCGGGACTATCAGACATATTGAAATATAATAATGGAAAGGTGTCCGAAACATGTGGAGCGATATTCGACGTTAAAGACGTGAGGGTCACTTTTATTATATTGGGTCAGTGTCAAGCATTACCTTAAATCCTCAAGTAAATGCTACGCGACGTGTCATTCATATTAGTATAGTTCGGTCACAACTCTAAGGCTAAATTCTGTCAAACGAACGCAAGAAAAACTTAGAGCTCTGACTGTAAGGTAGATTTTTGCTTGCGTTAATTTGACAGCACTTGGCCTTAGGGCCCGGACACATGTCCGCGGTACGGCACCGGGTACCGTCTACGGCCTTTGTTCTTTGTACGTTGCCGCGTACGGCGCGGCAACGAACCGTGGACATGTGTCCGGGCTCTTACAGTTTTGTACGAACTATAATTTCTTGCCTACTTTCCATACATTAGTTTAGACTCTATTGTATGGAAAGTAGGCAAGAAATTACTAGAACATATATTAAATAGAGTATGGATAGTCGTTTTCCTGGTGGCGAATAAGTTACTGTATTGATTGCAATTGCAACTAATGGGAACTACATAGTAGCGCTGCCGCGGAGTTAGACCGGATAGCTGCGTATTCGGTATAACTGCTCTTTTAGCTATGAATTTCTGTTCACCTTGAAACATTTCTAAGCGCTCCATATTGTGTTCAATTTCGCTTCGCATAAACACTTATTCTTACAGACTAAAATGTATAAGTTAACCCGCTTATCCCCAGCTACGAATGCCACTGCTCAGCGCGATACACAGGAAAGAACTGCGAGGTGGATACAGGCGACCCGTGCGCGTCGGCGCCGTGCCAGCACGCCGGCCGGTGCGTGGAGGACGCGCGCGGCGACTACAAGTGCTTCTGCGACCCGCGGTACCACGGTGAGTGGCGACCACTCCAGCTAGCGAGCCGTGGCTGTCAGCCTGTTACTAGTGACACACAGGGTACAGACTGAAAAAGAAACACAATAACCCAAAAAAAAATCCTTGGTAACTGTAAAAAATCCTAAATATCGTCGAAAAATAAACTTTCATGCTGACGGTTTCGTAATAGGGTATTAAACTAAGGTAAAAATAAATTATTTTTTACTTGACTAATAAAAGATCTAACGAAAATACTCGAAAAAAATCAAATATTAATTTATTTTAGCTAATTGAAACATTTTATAAGCATAAAGATTTAAAAAGGACGCTGATTTGAACAAACCTACTCACACTGTCTTAGTGACGTCACTAAGACAGTATTTCCATACAAACTTCATATTAACAAATCGTTTTTGACATTTAATAAAAAGTTGCTGATTTGACTAGGGGTTTAATACCGTATTGTCAACGACAGTGATTTATAAATGTTTCATTACAAAAAGAATTACGAAAACTACGCGCAGAGCTTCCGTACAAAGCGGGATTGGAACTCGCGAGACGACAAATGTACGCGATTTGGACTTAAGAGTCAGACTCGCGTTACAAAAGACGATGAGAATACCAATATTCTATAGTTCGTAGTCGACTGAGACTCCCAACAGCACTATTATTCTGTAATCGCCGACAGGTTGAAATAACGCGCTTTTGAATTGATTCGCAGCGAATTCAAAGAGATAAATACGAAATACTTCTACATTAGATTAATTTTAAAAATTATACGCCCACACAATAAAGGGAAAATATATAATTTAATAGTGAGCTTTGTTACAGTACGAATACTTTGAGTTTGACACTGAGTACACTGATGTTCTATATTAATGAGTTTCTAATATGTACAGTCGAGGGAATAAAGATGTATACATTTTTGGACCTTATTCCAATGGCATAAGGTGAAAAACTGTATATAATATTTACATACGATTTTTAGACAGTGCTTATGTAATAATTATATTAGTGTCAAAGTAGAATATACATGAATAAAATAAAATTAAATGAATTAAATAAATCGTACTGTATCATGAAATAGCATCGTCAATTCCTATCAATTGAATAACAAACCACTTACTTATGTATCTCAAGTAGCCTATAGGCGCTAATAATAGCCCGTAAATTGTTTTATGCAAGGCAACGAGGCAAGATTACTGCGTAGCTAGAACGACCCCTATTTGTTATATAGTACTCTTACAAATTATTTTATACCACACCTGGCCATAAAGCGGCAATTACGTACCGCACGCTCCGCACGCGGGAAATCCCACTTCCTGGCCAGGGGGTGACATAAAATTTTGTATTTAACACGGGCGGTAATAAAGAAAGCCTCAGATCGCATATTTATCGCCCTTGCCTTCGGCTCGGGCGTCAAATACCTGCGATCTGAGACATTCTTTGTTTTACCGCCCTTGTTAAGTAATGTACTATATTTGCAGAAAATAGTATTGGTAAATACAATAATGTGGTGGATCGATTATTTAGAAACAATTATTTTGCTACATAGCAGCATGCAATTATTTTTAACCCGTTGTCTACCAGTCCCTGGGATCCCAGGGCAGATAACAAAAGAATGGCATTGTATATTTTTTTCGCCGGGAGAGGACGGCAGAAGTAGTTAATTAATTAAAGTTAAACATTGTATAGAGATTGAGATGAGATTGAGGTACAATATAATTACTTAACTTTTATTGGTTAGGAAGGTTTATATCAAATACATACATTACGATTCAAGTGAGGTAGATTGATCATTACACTAGGCGGAATTGCTAGGGAGCCGAGACTCATCAGATCACGCCTCATGAGTTTCATATGACATTTTTTAACATATTTAAAAGAAAAAAAAATAAGCAATTCTATCCTAAGATTATCTGAGAGAGATCGCTATTTAGCGATAAAACCGCCTGTTGCTTGCCTTATTCATAAAATAAAAAAGAAACAAGTTTAAACATTACTTATTGGTGCGACAAATGAGCAAACTTGTTATTTTCTGCGAATGTTGATTTTGAGTCAGGAGCAAGCGAAAGATTCTGCAACTGTAACGCAGCAAAACGAATACGTTTGCGTTTAGCCTTAATTTATATGGCAAAAAAAATACATGCCTTCTAAGGCTCGCGTTACCTTATATGAGACTAAACGCAAACGCGTTCGCGTTTCGAAAAAACTTATACTAGAGGTACTGATTCAAGTTTAAACCTTGATTGTAGCGAGAATGACGTGTGGTCTTTTGACCAATGTTGCATGTGTGTGACCAACGCTTGCATGTGCTTATTTGCCAGCAAAAATAACCTAAAAGCCCCATTTGTTACCAGGAATGCATTGCGAGCTGGAGGTGTCAGAAGACCCGCTGTGCATGGCCGAGCCGTGCCGCAACAATGGTAGCTGCAGCGTGCTAACCGGAGCAGACACCTACGTGTGCTCCTGCCCTCCTGGTATGTGCAACTGCTTTACTCAACGTACAGTCAAGGGGACCAATATGTATACATTTTTTCACCTTATTCCATTGATTTAAGGTCCAAAAATGTATACATATTTATGCCCTTGACTGTACAACGCAAAAGAGGTTTTTAATTTTATTTATTGTGAAATCAACAACACAGTATCTGTTTTACAATCAATCAATCTGGCCATTATTTGCGCGTGTCAACCGCCTCACTTTCGTGGGCATGATTTTGACGAATTGGCTGTAGATTTTGGTGGCATTTTTAAATTACTTGGCATACGTCCTGTACTTCTAGCAAATAACCGAAAACGGCTTTTAAATCTTTATCCGAAGTGGACAAAATAAAATAGTGACCACAAAAGTGATTTGGAACAAACGCCCAAATAATGACCCAATTACACAGTACACGCTTATCCTAAAGGCACAATCTAAAGAAAAACAATAGGTATATATATATAAGACGAATAATAATTACAACTAATTTAAACAGGGGTTTAAAACATAACATGTGTATCTATGTATATGTTTGACTGTCTGTGGAATGCCAACGGATGAACTGATATGAGTACGGTTTTTGGGTAGATATGGTGACTGAAGTATTTTTAACGCTACCTGCTTGTAAAGTGTTACGAAGAGTTAATTGACAATTACTTCAATTTCTACCATCGTTAATAATCATAGCAAACCGACCGGAGCAGAGAGAGACATCATTTGTAGTTTCACTGCTTGACCTCCCGTATGCCTTCCTGTACGCCTCGTTTACTTGCTTAAATTGTTGAACGTCTCTATTACAGGTTACACTGGGCGCAACTGTGAAACGGATGTGGACGAGTGCGCCTCAGCTGGCGCTAGTATAGCGTGCCTCAACGGTGGACGGTGCGTCGACGCGGTCAATAACTTCACCTGCGACTGTTCCAACACTGGTACGTAGCTGTTACACTGGACGCAACCATGAAACAGGACGAGTGCGCTCCAGTGGGCGCTAGTGTCGCGTCTCTTAATGGTGGACGGTGCGTCGACGCGGTCAATAACTTCACCTGCGACTGTTCCAACACTGGTACGTAGCAGTTACACTGGACGCAACCATGAAACAGGACGAGTGCGCTCCAGTGGGCGCTAGTGTCGCGTCTCTTAATGGTGGACGGTGCGTCGACGCGGTCAATAACTTCACCTGCGACTGTTCCAACACTGGTACGTAGCAGTTACACTGGACGCAACCATGAAACAGGACGAGTGCGCTCCAGTGGGCGCTAGTGTCGCGTCTCTTAATGGTGGACGGTCCGTCGACGCGGTCAATAACTTCACCTGCGACTGTTCCAACACTGGTACGTAGCAGTTACACTGGACGCAACCATGAAACAGGACGAGTGCGCTCCAGTGGGCGCTAGTGTCGCGTCTCTTAATGGTGGACGGTGCGTCGACGCGGTCAATAACTTCACCTGCGACTGTTCCAACACTGGTACGTAGCAGTTACACTGGACGCAACCATGAAACAGGACGAGTGCGCTCCAGTGGGCGCTAGTGTCGCGTCTCTTAATGGTGGACGGTGCGTCGACGCGGTCAATAACTTCACCTGCGACTGTTCCAACACTGGTACGTAGCAGTTACACTGGACGCAACCATGAAACAGGACGAGTGCGCTCCAGTGGGCGCTAGTGTCGCGTCTCTTAATGGTGGACGCTGCGTCGACGCGGTCAATAACTTCACCTGCGACTGTTCCAACACTGGTACGTAGCAGTTACACTGGACGCAACCATGAAACAGGACGAGTGCGCTCCAGTGGGCGCTAGTGTCGCGTCTCTTAATGGTGGACGGTGCGTCGACGCGGTCAATAACTTCACCTGCGACTGTTCCAACACTGGTACGTAGCAGTTACACTGGACGCAACCATGAAACAGGACGAGTGCGCTCCAGTGGGCGCTAGTGTCGCGTCTCTTAATGGTGGACGGTGCGTCGACGCGGTCAATAACTTCACCTGCGACTGTTCCAACACTGGTACGTAGCAGTTACACTGGACGTGACTGTGAAACAGTACGCGAGCAAATCTCAGCGGCTGTTGTCAAAGTAAACTTCAAGCTTTTAAGTATGTTTCATATTAATTATTCCCTCTATCATAATTTGTTTTTGTGCATTGGCGTTGAAATAATAAACGGTTATGAAAACGTCGCTAATTAAAGAAGATGCATTGACATATTCTCAATTGTTTTGTTTCAGGGTACACCGGCCCTCGTTGCGAGTCCAATGTGAACGAGTGCATAGAGGAGCGCGATATTTGCGGCCACAACGGCTTGTGCTACGACACCTACGGCAGTTTTGTGTGCGTGTGTCAGCCCGGTTACACGGGCGAGCGCTGCCACAGGGTAAGGGTACACGGGTGTTGCTAGCCGAATGTATAAGGAGTGTGATATGCGGCATAACGGGCTGTGCTTCAACATCTACGGCAGTTTTGTGTGCGTGTGTCAGCCCGGTTAAACGGGCGAGCGCTGCCACAGGGTAAGGGTACACGGGTGTTGCTGGCCGAATGTATAAGGAGTGTGATATGCGGCATAACGGGCTGTGCTTCAACATCTACGGCAGTTTTGTGTGCGTGTGTCAGTCCGGTTACACGGGCGAGCGCTGCCAAAGGGTAAGCGTACACAAAATTCAAAAATTCAAAACATTTATTCTGCAAATATGCCTCAAGGGCACTTATACAAGTCAAAATCTATCTGTATCAATAGAAAATATTTGTAATGTTCAAAATAAAACTAATTTAATTACTCGTACATATCATAAATAAGATTAATCCAGATTTTTTAGAGATGTATAAGGTCTCTTAAGCGTCAACATGAAAATAATAAAATCTAATAAATGTTCTTAGAGATGTATAAGGTCTCTGAGCGTCAGTATAAAAAACGAAATCAAATGAGAACAAAGTGAAGTTTCTCATGTCAATTCATCTGAACACTAGTATTACTATTCCTTGCAAACATGAACAGACCGGACCCCACAAACAGCACCCGTTCACGAGTATGACGCGTATCTCAGCCATCGCCTCCACACACACGGGTGTTGATAGCCGATTGTGTTAGGACTGCGATATGCGGCCACAAGGGGCTGTGCTAGAACACCTACGGCAGTTTTGTGTGCGTGTGTGAGCCCGGTGACACGGGCGAGCGCTGCCACAGGGTAAGACACACGGGTGTTGCTAGCTGAATGTGTTAGGACTGATGCGGCCACAAGGGCTTATGCTACGACACCGACGGTAGTTTTTTATGCGTTTGCCCGCCCGGGTACACGTGCAAGCGCTGCCAAAGGGTAGGGGTACACGGATGTTGTTGATTTTGAGTGGAGTGCGACATACACGACCACTATGGGTTGTGCTACGACAGCTCCCGCTGATAGCCAACAGTCACAGAATATGTAAGGGTGTTGCTAGCCGATTATGTTTGAAAATACTAAGAAAATCACTCAGTATCATTGTATAGTCATGTAGGTCCATGAAGGCGCTACTGAAGGCGACCTTCCATTGTGTCTCAAGCGCAAACTTCTTGACATGTGCCCGTCCTCACTTACGGCGCTCAAACCTGGTCACTGACTAAGGCTCGGAAGTCCAAACTCAAGGTTTGCCAGCGGGCGATGGAGCGCAGTAAACTAGGTGTTCGCAGAACTGATCGAATCAGAAACACGGAACTGCGCTCTAAAACACGAGTTGTAGGTGCCAAGATCGCCAAACTGAAGTGGGACTGGGCTGGACACGTCTGCCGTATGCACCCGGAAAGATGGGCCAAGATAAGTACGGAGTGGACCCCGCAAGACGGTTACCGGAGCAGAGGCAGACCAAAAAGGAGATGGCGGGACGATTTGAACGCGTTCTGCTCGGATTGGCGGGAACAAACAAAAAATAGGACCGAGTGGAGGAAAAGAGGGGAGGCCTTTGCCCAGTAGTGGGACACAAACACAGGCTAATAAAAAAAATAGTCATGTAGGTACAGTAATGTTGGTGTATGGTTACATTTTAAAGAAGTCTGTTCATGACGCACTGTCAGCACACAATAGTAATGACATACTATTTTAACTAATAATAATATTTTTAAACAAATTTATACAGTTCGGCTAGGTACAAAATTTATTTATTTATTTACTCGAACGCAACCTGCATATTGAATATCTAATTTAACCCCCTAGATGGCGCCGTCTCCCTGCGCCTCCAACCCGTGCGGCGCCGGCGGCGAGTGCGTCGACGACGGCCCCCTCGACTTCCACTGCAAGTGTCGCCGCGGCTGGTCCCCGCCGCTGTGTGCGACCCCTATACCGCCCAGTTGTGACGTCACGTGTCCCCCGCGCTCGCACTGCAAGGAGACAGGTGGGACTGGAGACAGTTTCGTCTTTGGCAATGGCAATCATCTCTTAGTGTAGAACCTGAGTGGACGCTCGAGCGTTGCGTCCAGCGGGGCGTGCATGTCAAACAATTGAAACTCATACTGGTGTCCTGAGTCGCCGCCGCACAAATAGTACGCACGCTCGGCCGCAACGCTGGACGCGACGCCGAACCGAACGCTACGAACGTCCACTCAGGCCTTACACTTAAGGGGGTGGAACTTTGTATGGAAGAAATATAACTAGGCAAGCGCATGCTATGCAATAAAAGTATAGCAATAACATTCTAACACGATGACCGAGTTCAACGCAGACGTAGTCGCGGGCAACAGCTAGTAAAAAATATTTGTTAATTTTTGTGCGGAAAGTTGGCAATGGGAAGAATAGTGGAAATTGTACTTTGCAAACATAAAACACTTAAACGATGGGTTCTTGTTATGTCAAATATGGAGAAAATGTTGTTTAATTCTATCAGAAAACCACACGAGAATAAGTCACAATGTTGTCAATTGTCATACAAAATGGAGAAATAAAATTGATCGACCGAAAACCTCTATTAAGCGCCTTGCTTGCACTTTGGCGACCACTGACCACAGAAGAGAGTTTCTGTGGACTTGCCATATTTTTTGACGATATATAAATATCATTCCATTTCCTTACACTGATTAAAAAGTATCTCAGCGTTGTAGTTTGTGATGTAAGATTTTGTTTTTAGGATGTCCAGTATTTTTCCCATTATCGATTTATGGGTTAACTTATACTATTTCTGCACAGGCCTGCCAGCGATGGTGACTGGTGTGATGATTCAGAAACAAGTGACGTGCGTTTGCGACATAGGCTTCTATGGTAAGATGAATACTATAATTAATAGACACTAAGATCTAAGAAGAATGCACTAAGATTACTTTTCCAGTGCACGAAAACAAGATAATAGAAGTTTCTAGTCTTAAATGAAGAATTATCTAGAGTCACCAAGAGGGAAGGAACACATCATGTGCAGCTAAATCGAAAACTTGTTTAAAGTGGCTGAAAGCTTACCTTAAATAACCTCTTTAACTTGGGCAGGTAATCGTTTCTACTTTCTCTGCCATAAGCAAGTCATAGTCATAACAAATACTATGAGGCAAATAAACAAAAGAGAAACTACGACAAGGACAGAAAATTATGTCTCTCCCTGTCGCTCTTATCAAATTTGTATACGACAATCTCGCTCGGTAGTAGTATTATTATTTGGTGTCGAGTCTGTCAAAGTTCGGAGTCAAATAATATTTCATGCCGGTTTTTCCCATAACTATAGCAAGACATATTGAAATATAGATAATAAACGGGTAACCCACGTCTTTAACGTCGAATATAGCTCGACATGTTTCGGGCCATTACGTGGTCCTTAATCATGAGGTCTAGCCTCGGCGGCCTCGCGTCTAACACTGTAAGCGTTTATGTCTTTTCAATATGAATGGGAGGCAAGGGAGTTATAGCAAGAGTTTCAAACAGGTGCCCCAGGGTTGTCACCGAACTGCACCACGCTCGACCAAGCCTGCGAGTCAGGGGTGTGCCAAAACGGTGCCACCTGCAGCTTGGGCACCGACCATTTCAACTGTACTTGCGCACCCGGTTATAAAGGTACGTATAAGTTAATGTGATGAACATGACAGATCAACTTGAAATGTGGACGTTATGCTCTAAGCAAGAATGATTAAATTGTAATGACAAGTTACTAGGTTGAAATTTTTGTCTGCTTTTGCATCATTGTGAAATTTGTGAAGACTGCCTGTTGTGAAGTTTGAAGTGTACGTTTTTCATATTACTTGTATTAATTAACAAACGTTCTCATTCAATGTATTTGAAAACACCATGTCAAAAGAGCTATGCACTTGAAACATTCCGGAAGACTGGTTAACCCTTTTCCAGGCCGCACAAACTTACGTGGTTTTGCGAAAAACAAAATATATATTCAAAATAATATTGGAAATTAAGCGGAAGTAACTTTTCGCCGAAATTCAATTAGATTTAAACCTTAACTTTGGGTATTAAGGTTGAAATTTTAACTACACGCATGTGATCGATGAATCGTACTATGCGTGGAAAAGGGTTAATTTAATAATGTGTATGAAAAAATTACATAATAATACGACTATAAAGTGCCAAATTATCTGGGCCTTATAACATGGCTTTTATAAGCGCCATTTGTTATGTCTTGTGTTTTTTTTAATGTTTTGTTCAATACCATTTGACGAGTTGGACTAGGGCTATAAAGCTAGGTCATTATTATTATTTATTTCTTTGACACACCAACAAGATACAAAGCTAATACATTTAAGGCGCAGGGGTGGGCAAGGCATTCTCCATACAAACTCTGTGCACGTTTTATTCGTAGGTTTTGGCACTAACGAATGTAATATTTTTTTGGATTTAAATATTGGATATGCGAAGAAAGTGACGTGGAAATTTTCAATTTTTTCAAAAAAATGTTAAATGAAACAAATTTAAAAATAATATCAATGAAAAAAAAAATTACATCACGAAAAAGCTAACAGAAAAATAAGCATACTGACCAAAAATCTTAACTTTAATGCAAACACAAACGAAGAAAATCCTGCACAAAGTTTGTATGGAGAGAGCTTGCCGTACCCCTTCTCTTAAGGAACATAAAATAAGATGACAGAAGTCCTGCCTACATCTCAATGACAGGCGTGCAGCATCATTCAATGAAATTACCAGAGCAGTATAACAAATATATAATTTACAACAGAAATGCAATTAAAACAATAACATGATTACGTAATTTTTACGTAATTTAGATTTAGAATTTATCATTTGTGCGTAGCAGCACAACTTACTGGCAAGACACATCGTCTCACCGACTGCTGTCTCAGTAGGACTGTGTCAAGAAGTTTAGATAACATGATAACGTAATTTAGATTTAGAATTTATCATTTGTGCGTAGCAGCACAACTTACTGGCAAGACACATCGCCTCACCGACTGCTGTCTCAGTAGGACTGTGTCAAGAAGTTTAGATAACATGATTACGTAATTTAGATTTAGAATTTATCATTTGTGCGTAGCAGCACAACTTACTGGCAAGACACATCGCCTCACCGACTGCTGTCTCAGTAGGACTGTGTCAAGAAGTTTAGCTTACATGATTACGTAATTTAGATTTAGAATTTATCATTTGTGCGTAGCAGCACAACTTACTGGCAAGACACATCGTCTCACCGACTGCTGTCTCAGTAGGACTGTGTCAAGAAGTTTAGATACATACTGGAGGTTGCGTGCCGAACATTCATTTGAAGCTAGAAAATGTGACCTTAAATGACGTCACTGTTAACTTGCATCTCTTTTATTCTAGTATAAGATGGATCTAATGAAAGAGATGCAAGTTAACAGTAACGTCATTCAAGACCATATTTTCTAGCTTCAAACGAATGTTCGGCACGCAACTTCCAGGAAGTATCTAAACTTCTTGGACTGTGTCAATTAAAAATTGGAGGGTAGTTTCCTTGTCTCGTATCGCGGCGCTGTGTGACTTTTGCTACCCCGTACTTATGAGTCGTAGTTCATAAGTAAAAAATATTGAGTGCCTAAGAAAATATCCAATCATTTAAGATTGAAATTCTATTTGTAGGCAGAATTTCTATGAGAATGTTATTGGCTTTTGAACATTATTGTCTGAACGGCAAAATAGCTTTTTGAACGGATTCTGCCGGCTCGTCAAACGGTATACTATAACTGTGGCGGTGGCAGGAGCGTACTGCGAGTTGGCCGCTGCGAAGGCGCTCTCGGACCTGAAGGCGGCTCCTGAGCGGTGCGCCGCGCAGCCCTGCGTGCACGCCGACAGCTGTCAAGATTTGGTGAGTAACCAGCCTAGGCCAAAAGCCTAGAATACATCATGTTGACAGGAAAGATAGATAATTACACAGCGCTATATCAACTCTGTTTTGTTTGTGAGTTTTGTGTGCCACCTGTATGTAAAGCTTTGTTTGCACTCGTGGGATTTTTTAACATAGGCATATGAAGAACCTTATCGCCCTTACAATGAACCGCTCGTTACAATAACGGCCCGGCCTCGACTTTGCGCGAATTGCAGCGATTTATCTGTTCATTGCACAGTCGAGACGCGCAACGCACTTACTTTAGTTTCGATCACACGCAATGTATTAGAAAAACCGCTGTCGCCGCTCGATCAGCGAAATACATAGGTATATATGCACGATACTGTCAAGACGGGTAGGTAATACGGTATTAAACCCATAGTCAAATAGCCCTCTCAAATTGCTGTGCCCTTGCAGGGCGTCACATGTGTCTATAATTATTGTGTAATTCCACCTCATGTATAACTATGATATGCAATAAAGATTTGATATTTGAAATCAGCAACTTTTTATTAAATGTCAAAAACGATTTGTTAATATGAAGTTCGTAGGGAAATACTGTCTTAGTGACGTCACTAAGACAGTGTGAGTAGGTTTGTTCAAATCAGCGTCCTTTTTAAATTTTTATGCTTATAAAATCTTTCAATTATCTAAAATAAATTAATAATTGATGTTTTTCGAGTATTTTCGTTAGATCTTTTATTAGTCAAGTAAAAAATAATTTATATTTACCTTAGTTTAATACCCTATTTACCCCAGGATGAGGAAGAGAGAGATAGGCAGGTGACGGAGTACAATAATGGGAGATAAGTGTGATTTCTCTTGGATCGGAATTTAGTTTATCCAGCGTACGGTTGCATAGACTGCATATAATTAAAAATAGGAGGGTAGATTCTTCTCTGCTCGCGTCGCGTTGTTGGGTCATTGTCAGTTGAAAAAACAAAAGTTGTCCATCCGGTGGTCAACCGCTTATGTGCATGTAAGGTTGAAATTATTTTTCTTGAACGAATTACCCTTCTCTTTGTGCCTTCTAAACAAAAGCACTGTCTTTCATTGTTAAGCGTAACCGCTTATTGATACCTGTAAACTAAACGAAGTAAATGTTAACAATTTCAGCCAAAAGGCGGCTTTACTGACAAGGAAAGAAGGTTCACATTAAGAAATACGACCGTCAGCACGATCAGATACGATCAGTGTTGACCTTTTGTATTTAAAACAGCAATAGTGTCCGTAGAGCAGCGTAGGACGACTAATAAAGTTTAACAATAGAGTCACTATTCGAGTAAAGTATTTATGAAGCATGTCCTTTTCATTTCGAAGTGTTTGTGGCACATGGCTAAACAAAGGCATTGTTAGACCGATGGGTCCTTAAGATAAGACCCAGTTCTAGAAAAAGAATTCCAACTTATATGTTTGTTATATATATATGTCTTTACCAATAAACAATCTGAATTTGAATATGTTGTAACGGATACAGTTTGTGCGGGTTACTAGACCAATCTTCAATTTCTTTGTGTAACAAATTATGCCTAAGTTTTTCATTTATAATGTACATAGTTTTTAGTTTTCTAGTTCTGTTGCTATACCCTCACAGGGTTCATGTTGAGACTATATTTATTTTTAAGATCACAATGTACACATGAAAAGCATTTGAATTGAATTGAATTGAATCCAAAATAAAGCTTTGTAGCTTGTAGCCCTTAACTTTTGATATGTCCACCGAAAAGACGCGAATCTAAGTCTGACAGTGACCCAGTTATGTTAGCCAATTATGACCTGGCCACAACATTGGTCTAAGGCGACTGGCTAAGGCGACCAGCGGCGAGCGAATTAAACAAAATCAAGACCGCTAAAGAAGCATGCCACGAGAATTCGCTGTGGGCTAAATCGCGCCCGAATTTACTCGCCCGACCGGCTGCGGCGGCGAGCGGCGCGGCGGGCAGCGAGATCAAAGCCACTGGCGGAAAGAGCCATGCCACGAGTCAGAGCGGCGCGAACGGTCTTAGCGGCGGCACGGATCGGGCGGAGTTTTAAAAAACAAAATATTTTGTTTTATTCGCTCCGCGATGTTGGACACAGAGGCGTTTATCAGTGAAATTTTAAATAGGCCTGCCTTGTGGATGGCACAGCATCCGCAACACAAGTTGCGGCATGTAATCAAACGGTTGTGGGAAGAAATAAAAGAACGTTTTCCGAAGCGTCTATTTACTTCGTGCACACCTTCTCTCCTATTTCAAATGTCTGTAATAAAATACGAGGTACTTTCGAAACACTGAAGGGCCACTTTTGATAATGACATTTTGAGTCCATTGAGTACGTCCCATTCGCTCAATGCCGCTAAGACAACTGCGTTGTCGTGGCATGCTCACAGCTTAGACAGTTTTCGCCGCCCCGCTCGCCGCGCCCGCGGTCGCCTTAGACCAATGTCGTGGCCAGGCCATTAGATATGTATGTTAGTCTATAAGGTATATGTAAATATGGGACTTGTTGCTTGAGTCAAATAAATAAATAATTTATATTCGCAGCCCTCCGGTTTCCGATGCGACTGTTCCCCCGGTTGGACCGGCGCGCGCTGCGATGCGCCGATGTGCTCGCCGCCTTGTCAGAACGGCGGCGTGTGTGAGGACGGCGCGTGCACTTGCCGCGTCGGCTACACGGGTGCTGCGTGCGAGTTGCCGGATTGCCGCGCGCAGGGCTGCCCGCATAAGCAGGTGAGGGAGTGGTTCAGGGGTGGCAGTGGCTTACTAGAACGTGGAAAACTTAAAAGGGAGCGTCAATTAATTACGTGAGGTGTTCATGAGGATAAATACTAGACTAGATGATATGGTGCTCCAACTTTTGCAAACTTAGAAGGGTGCGTCCATTAATTACGTGAGGTGTTCATGAGGGAAGATACTAGACTACATTATTATTGGAAAACGGGACTTAATCGCGTACACTTATAATTTATTTACGTTCGAAACGTCGGGCAAAACTTTACAAAAGGTAAATAAATTATGAGTGTACGCGATTAAGTCCCGTTTTCCAATAATAATGTGTGGAAATCGTGTAAGTTTAAATCGATACTAGACTAGATGATATGGTGCTCCAACTTTTGCAAAAAAGGCTGCTTACATTAATTACGTGAGGTGATACTAGACGCGAAGATATGGTGCTCCAACTTTTGCAAAAAAGGCTGCGTACATTAATTACGTGAGGTGATACTAGACGAGAAGATATGGTGCTCCAACTTTTGCAAAAAAGGCTCCGTACATTAATTACGTGAGGTGATACTAGACGAGAAGATATGGTGCTCCAACTTTTGCAAACTTAGAAGGATGCGTCCATTAATTACGCGAGGTGTTCATGAGGGAAGATACTAGACTAGATGGCATTGTGCTCTAACTTTTGCAAACTTAAAAAGGTGCGTCCTAATTAAGTTGCTTGTGGAGGGTTGCAAGTTGAGCGAAATGAAAATCATTGGGCAAATTATGTTATTAATGAATCTAGCGCAGTCAAGTAGAGATTAAGAGGAGGGGTAGGGCAAGCTATCTCCATACAAACTTTGTGCAGGATTTTCTTCGTGTGTGTTTGCATTAAAGTTATGATTTTTGTTCAGTATGCTTATTTTTCTGTTAGCTATTTCGTGATGTATTTTTTTTTCTTTGATATAATTTTAATTTCTTTTTTAATTTTTTTGAAATATTTAAAATTTTCCACATCACTTTCTTCGCATATCTAATATTTACATCCAAAAAAAATATTACATTATCTAGTGCCAAAACCTACGAATAAAACGTGCGCAGAGTTTGTATGGAGAATGCCTTCCCCACCCCTGCGCCTTAAGGTTTTAACACGTGACATTTGTTATGGCACTCGAGGTCTATTACTCAAATGTTTTTAAGTTAAGTACTAAAATGTGACTGTTTGTTGCCTAAATAAAAAAAAATAAAAAAAAAATTGCTTGCGCAGGAGTGCGTCGAGCAGGGCGGCGCGTGGCGCTGCGCGGCGCCCGCGGCGGACTCTGCGTGCGCGTCCAACCCGTGCAACAACGGCAGCTGCGCGCCGCTCGACGGCGGCGGGTTCGTGTGCCAGTGCGCCCCCGGCACCAACGGTCAGTCACATTTTTTTTTTATTTTTTATTTTACTTTCATACACACAACAGTCATTACAGGCTATCCTAATTCGACAGTGTGGATCTTTTCAAACATACAATAGTTATATACTTATATCTAGCAGCAGTAATTATAGTTAAACACATATCCATATAACTGAACATTATGTACTATAGCATGAAATGCCAAGCGTAACCTTTGTGAACATAGATGTTATAGGTCGAGGACACACTCCTATCGCTGTCGGCTGGTTTTCCACTAGAGGCGTGTTCCGAATCACGCTTACAGCGCTCAAAGCGCGCTTACGATCGGACGGATTCGCGGCTTATAGCGCTTACATGAGATATCGTGACGTCACTGATGGACGGCGCCATGTTGGCGTTTACGATGCTCACACTCCCAGGCGTAAGCACCTTGAGCCAAACGTCAAGTTGACGTTTGATATATGAACATGACAGTAAACACGGGCTATGAGCGTGAATCGGTCCGATCGTGAGCGCGCTCAAGCGAATACCGGTCCGAAACAAAACGCTACTCACGCGGCCTTGAGCGCGCTATTTGATTTGGACCGGCCGTCAGCACTGTAAGCGCTGCGAGCATTTTTAGCGTGATTCGGAACACGGCTTAGAGCTATGCTATGCTACGTTGCTATGGATGCGTTTGAAATCCACCAATCACATTCCTTTATTCAGATAGCGTAGCTCTGGTGGAAAAGGGTTCAGTCGGGCTATGTTTTTTATATGAAAAGAGCTGTGGATGCGTGCAGTGGATGCGCGCTACAGATGCGCTCACGCTTCCCCCCTCACCGCGCTGCCGCTCCCCGCGCCCGCTTTCGATACATCACATAGCTCGAGCTGCGCATCTACCTCGCACGGCTACATAGCGTAGCTTTAGTGGAAACGGTCGCATAGCTCGTAGCGCATACTCGCAACATAGCTGCGTAGCATATCTCTAGTGGAAAACCAGCCTTATTGGGCCCGGCCTCCGTGGTGTCAGGAAACTAGGAAGACTAATTTTGTCTATATCCTGGTTCAAAATAATAAGATAAGACACAAATAGCAAAAAATCACAAACGTGTCAAAAACATTCCTAACTTCATCACTAGCCAATAAATGTCACCACTGAATAGGGATGTCGACTCAAAAAAAAATATTAATTCAATAGAAAGAAGACATAAAACTATGCCAAATAGTGAAAATCCTATTCAAATATCTCAAACAATAACGAAGCTACAACGGTTACAATGTTCGTAGTTAGAGAGAGAAAGTGCTACCTAACCGTGACGTCACTGTTAAGTAGCGCCATAGTAAATGACGATCGTTCAATACAAAGGTGAGTTTTGCGGAAAAGGGACAGAACATACCCACTCTTAAAACTTTGAAGACTTATAATTACGTAATTATTAATTTTTTTGAATTACTGTTTTCGCCATTTGATTGAGAATTTGAGCCTTTATGTAGAAAATTTGGGTTTATTGATTTTCTTTTATAGTGTCGTGATCCCTATTATTTTGATTGTAAATCGTAATTATACAAAAAAACATAACTATTTATATTTATACCTCACTGGAGATTACAGGCTGTTCGAAGCAGCCTAGTGACGCGACCAAACCGGTACCAATACCGAACCGGTCGGCTGATTCGTAATCGATAATTAATCGAATTGTTCATTCAGTACTTACAATTGCTTGCCTCAACAAGTATCTATCTATTATCTTTTTTTTTTTTCAATACAGTAGTGCGCTTAGCAGAAGTATCACGCGCACTTGTGCTAAACATCTGTGTTTAACATGTGACTAATTCAAAGTTTGTACAGTATAATCGGATTGATACACAGTTCTGTGAAATATTTGTTCTTTAAATTGTTCAAATGGTCAGGGTGATTTTTGTGTTATTTTTCATAATTTTAGAAGGTAACGATTGCGTTTATTATTAAATACGATTGTTTTTAATTCATTTATACGAAACTGCGGGTCCAAAATAAGTTTTCAGCGCAAATTGCGTGAACATCTATTGGTAACCCAAGCTTCTGGAACCGATATGCTCCGGACCAGCTAGTTGCAGATACATAAATTATATAAATTGTATTTTTAACTTTAAATTCGCTATGATTATTCCTATGCCTACTTTTATTTATTTATTTATCACACTTAATGTTTTTTATCTCAATAAAGTTACATTGTCACATACAAGAAACTAAAGTATGTAGCACATAATAAATATATTTTGCTTGCACTTTTTACTGTTTGATACTGACTGGACTTCTTATCTTATTCATTTTATATTATTTTTCTGTCTCGTTTTTTGTTCAAACCATGCTCACTAAGGCTAGGACAGAATAACAGCGTTGCGACTTGCATTTCTTGCAAATTGCAACATTTTGCTGAGTTTTAGCCTTTTCTTTACTGCACACAAGACATTGCTGGATCTACCTTGTGACCTCTGTCGGCGATGAACCTACAATTATTATATTTTTAAGGGTATTTGATATAGTTGTCTATAGTTGTAGGTAGCACCTGTATAAAAGTCTTGTTTTGTGTGTTTTATGGAATAAATTACTTTTCACTTCACTTCACTTCATTTCACTGTAAACAGGTTACTAGGTTATCAGTAAAACTTTTTTTAAACCTACCTTCATGTTAAGATTCCTTTTTAATATTTATTACGTTTAAAAAGTTTTTTAACCCCCGACGCGACGCATAAGAATAGTGTCATGTGTTTAAAATTTGTATCTGTGTATATTGCTAATCAAAAATCTTTTTCCATAAATGGTAACAGCAAAACCCAAATTTAACAGGGGTCCTTATTTAGTAATAGAGCTACAAATAGTATTACTAAAGGAGGTAGGATCTTCCCACAGGGGTCTATTATAAAATCTTGCAAAGGTGGACGAGTTATTTGTCCAGCCCGCAGTCTTTCTTATCAAATCAATGCTGACTCCACTCCTTTTAGCAGCAGAAGTCGGAGAATGTCTGGTGCTATGTGCTGTGAAAATGTTGGTATCTATGCCAGGTTCTCCTAAAGTTGTCTTTATCCAGCGGCTAATTGTTTGAGTGGATGCAGCCTTATGTGGTTTCTTATAAGTAATTATTAGGTTTTTTATATTACCTCTAATGGCCTTAGTGCTATCAATATAAGATTCTAACGTCTTTACTGGACATATTTCCACTTTTTCATTGAAATGTGGCAGGTGTAATACTGGTTGGCAAGTTCCAGGTTTCCAAGTTTTTATTAAGTTTGGTATAGTCTGTCTGTGGCATCGTAGCTCCCTAACGGATGAACACCTTTGCGTACAACTACTTTTTTAAATCGAAAGTCGACGGTTGAACTTCTTATTTATGTTTTTATGGATCATCATCATCCTCATGAGGTCAAATCGACTGATTTCTGCAGTTTAGAGCGTCGCTAGTGCATATTTTTTTTCTAATAAGTATACCTACATACTTGATATTAAGAGTAATAATTAGACCGGACCGTGTTAACCTCTTCGTCCTTGAGACCATTTGAAAATGCACCGTATCCCCCTGTTCACAAGTATATTTTTTGTTTAAACAGGCAAGTACTGCGATGTGGACGTGGACGAGTGTGCCGCTAAGCCGAAGATATGCAACCACGGCGTCTGCGTCAACTCGCCGGGGTCTTACCAGTGTTATTGTCGACCAGGTGAATATCAATAGCCCAGCGATCAGCAACCTTTTATGACCGCCTAGATACAGCATCTGTTTAGAGAGAAGGTTGAAACAAGGGCACATCAGGGTGTCACCTCGCTCGTAAGGTCTAATGCAGAGGTAGGCAACCTTTTAGCAGTCGCGGGACGCACGTGTTAATAGTTTGTGACTTTATCAGTCAAAATTAACTGCATGCAACTAAAAACCAGACGAAAATAATTCGCAATACACTTTTTTTGTCTCATGGTAGCGTCATAGTTAGATGGATAGAATATCTCTTTATGAATGAACTGACGGGTTTCACACACCGGCAATGTACTAAATCTTTTCTCAGTTTCCCACAATTAAAGCGACGTGCAAATGTAAAATAAAACTATATTAAGAGCCCACATATGTACTTTTGCCAATGTTTATCGACCTAGATCTCAAAACCTATAGTGATTAAATATCCTTTCAGTATATTAATCTTGAACTATTTTCTTCCAGTCTGTTAAAAGCGAAAACACGATTTGCAAAAATTTTCTCGATACTGTTATTTTTCAAACATAACCCTTTTATTCGATGTTTTTGTTTGGATCTTTAAAACCCTCCCATCTTTAACAATGATTTTTCGTTTAATAGTTGTAAAATGATAATTTCTCAAACCTGATAAAAAAGATTATCCTTATAAATGTACACGTTTCGAATAAACGTCAATATTTACGAAAAACACGCGCTGAGCTTCCGTAGAGAGCGGGATGGTTAATTGAAAACTCACGCGTGTTAGAGCGGGATTTTCGCAATGCTATCTACGCCCTCTTAATAGTTAGAGACGTATGTCTTGGAATTTTCAAGGCGACTTATAATTGCTAAGTGCTCAGATACTTTCGCCACCTACGAGCATTCAATAATGATTATTATACCGGGCAACGTACTATTAAAAGTAAACCAAGAACCCATCGCTAATATGAGTCCGTCTGCAGGCTACACCGGCGAGTCCTGCGAGCAGGACATCAACGAGTGCCTCTCGGCTCCGTGCAAGCACGGCGGCGTCTGCCACGACCTCGAGAACAACTTTGAGTGCACCTGCAAAGAGGGCTACGAAGGTAAGAGCCAGGCCCAAAGAATTTTCGCGGAAAACAATAGTACATTATTGCCGTGGCCGGGAAGGGAGCAATTGCAGGCTGAGTATTTGTTTAAACGGACGAGCTTGCGAGTCCGTTTAATTATAATACGAAGCCTGCAATTGCCATTCCGGCCGAGGCTAATATAGTGCTTTTCTCAAAAATGGGGGAAATACGACAAAAATTTAATTAAGATTTGAAAAACATAACCTTAAAACGTCAAAAACATCATGCTTTCCCGCCGTTTATTTTTTTTAACAGAATCGCAAGTGTATTTTTCCACCGAAAAACGCAAATTATTAAACACACATAAAAAAACGTCGCGTTTCTAACAGAAAAATACGAGCTGAATTGGCTGAATACGACCTGTGCCTCCTTTTATATGACAGTTTCTACTTTTTAAAAAGTTTATAACTCGACAAATAAAGGAATTTATATGTGACATTGCAGGCGACCTGCAACACGCCTGCAATGTTTTTTACTTTTTAATTTGGATCTGACCTTAAACTATACACTTTACCTTCCAATATGTAGCCACTAAAGTCCAGTTTGCGGGCCATTTTTGAGAAAAAGTACATTATTGCCGTGGCCGGGAAGGGAGCAATTGCAGGCTGAGTATTTGTTTAAACGGACGAGCTTGCGAGTCCGTTTAATTATAATACGAAGACTGCAATTGCCATTCCGGCCGAGGCTAATATAGTGCTTTTCTCAAAAATGGGGAAAATACGACAAAAATTTAATTAAGATTTGATAAACATAACCTTAAAACGTCAAAAACATCATGCTTTCCCACCGTTTATTTATATCGCAAGTGTATTTTTTTCCACCGAAAAACGCAAATTATTCGAGACACATAAAAAAAACGTCGCGTTTCCAACAGAAAAATACGAGCTGAATTGGCTGAATACGAACTGTGCCTCCTTTTATATGACAGTTTCTACATTTTAACAAGTTTATAACTCGACAAATAAAGGAATTTATATGTGACATTGCAGGCCATATATGTGGCCTGCAATGTATTTTACTTTTTAATTTGCATCTGACCTTAAACTATACACTTTACCTTCCATTATGTAGCGACTAAAGTCCAGTTTGCGGGCCATTTTTGAGAAAAAGACTTTCGCAATGTAGCTAGCGTTAGAAACATTTCTTCTTCTTTTGTTTTGCCGCGTTCTGGTAACAGCACATGCTCATAGATATAGTTTGAATCTCTCGGCTCCGTGCAAGCGCGCCGGCGCCTGCCACGACCTCGAGAACAACTTTGAGTGCACCTGCAAAGAGGGCTTCGGAGGCAAGAGCTAGAGCTCGGAATTTTCGGGGAAAACAAAAGACTATCGCTTTGCCGCAAAAATTCCGAGTTCTGGTAACAGCAGATGCTCATATCATAACTATAGTTTGAATCCCTCGGCTCCACGCAAGCACAGCGGAGTCTTGAGAGCAACGTTCTTCAAGCAAAGTAGCAAGTTCTTCTGCTTCTGCAAAGAGGACTACGAAGTTGGAAGTGAAAAAAATTGAATATTTATACCCGTAAAATATAAGAAAAACTTAGTCACAAAGGATAACCAACAGAACCTTGAACACGCGATAGTTTAATTTAATGACTTGCATTATCATTGTTCATTAAAAATCAATAGTGGCCTTAGCTACATTTCTTTCCGACGATATTGTCTATGTCTTCATAGGAAAACGAACATAAAAGATATTGGCACCATGGACTTTTTTCCATGTAACTATTCAAGTAATATTAGTTACAGAATGACGATTAAAATTAACGATGATTGGTTCTGTGGTATTTAAGTGTAGTAGATATGAATCAGTACGGCACGTTCTAGGAAAATATTTTTATTTAATAATGATTAGATGCGGTGGCGATGGCGCCACATTAATGACTGCAAATTAAATCGTAAGCGAGCCTCGTATAGATACAATAAGATAAGGAACAACGAGATCAACTTGAGTATGATAAGTTTATAGTTAATATATACATATGCCTACTAAGATGCAAGGGCCGTGGCAAAGTTGAACTTTTTGTTGCGTGAATTTTTATCTAAGCACAAAATCAATCAATCAAAATTAAATATTTATTCTTCGAGTAGGCTTCTGGGTCTCTTACATGTCAGAGATTACAATACAATTACAATGATGAAATCTAGTGAAGGTAGGTAATGAGCCGCAACGCAAACCTTACGCGCCAGTGTAAGGGGCGCCTTGTTATACAAATACAAATGCGTTTATTTTTCTCTTTAAATTACAATGGTGTATCGGTTAGTAATATCTTATATCTAATTGACATGGAGAAATCGGTGTGAGCACAGCGATAAGATGGTTTTGAGCCCACCCCTAGTCAGTAAGTTGGTTTCACATTAAGTAAATAAACAGGTTAGTATTTACGTAGGATCTTGTTTGCAGGGTATCTACACCGTAGCGGGACCATGCAGGGGTCAGGCTGTAAATGCGTCGCTTACCTGTTACCGTACTCTGCTTGACCAAGCCTTTAATGTTATCATTCTGTGTCCAGGCAAGGACTGCTCCATAGACATAAACGAGTGCGAGTCATCACCGTGCGCCGCCGGCTCGACGTGTGTCGACGGCGTGGCGAGCTTCTCTTGCGTGTGCCAGGAAGGGCTGACCGGTGCCACGTGCGACGTCAACATAGACGACTGTGAGGTAAACCCTCGTTTATCTTATCTTATCTAGATAAGGGATATAGGAATGAGTATATAAGGGAAGCCTGAAAGTAGCACCCATTACCGAAAAACTAAGAGGCAATCGCCTGGCGTGGTACGGCCATGTAATGAGGAGGGATGAAAGTCATGTAACAAGAAGAGTACTAGATATGAATGTAGATGGATGCAAGAAACGAGGTAGGCCAAAGAAAAGGTGGATGGATTGTGTGAGAGACGATATGAACAAAAAAGGTGTGAATGAAGAGATGACGAGTGACAGAGATGTATGGAAGAAAAATACATGCTGCGCCGACCCCAAATAAATGGGAAAAGGGCAAGCGAATGATGATCTAGATAAGGGATATGCGGTTGCACTGCGAGTACTGCGACCCAAGTTCTAATCCGGTTTGAAGGACCAAAAAACAATGTTTAAGGCTGCGTTGCCACCAGAGATGTACGAGGACGTGTTTTCATATATTTGACACCTCGCTCGGCGCGTTGCGAGGCGTCAAATGTATGGAAACGCATCCTCGCACATCTCTGGTGGAACCGCAGCCTAAGGATGCAGTGTGTTCTCAGTTTGAGAACGAATTCCGAAAAGTGAAAAGACCGCGATACTGGAGAGGTGATCTATTCTCGCTGGTCAATCGTACACTGATTATTGTTAAGCCTATAGCTAATATATAATACACATTAGGTGCATTGATGCGTGTGCGAGTTTAATGACTTTATTTGGGGCTAGTGCAAAGTACACGTGCATCGTTGCAGAGGATGATGTACATTTTTGTATCTTTTGGGCAATGGCCCTTTATTCCTTTTTTTATTAAAAATGGGAGTGCTTTTGGCCATTTTCTAGCCAGGGGACAAAGATGAGACCTCGGTCGAGCTCACCCAGATGTCTATTCACTCGTTTGTGCCTTGTAAAGGTCCAGACTCTGCACTCCGAACATAGAAATCCGAACTTCGTATAGTGCCGACCCTTTCACTCTTATAGTCTGTAACACGAGAGTGAAGGGGACGGCACGACTCGAAGTTCGAATTTCGACGTTCGTAGTAGCCCCTCTGATTCTACCCCTTCCAACCTTTCCACAAACGGGATGGAGCTCAGCGGGAGTACTCTGAATTCCTTTAGTTCTGGGTAGCCATTGCCAAAGTAATTCATTCTTTGTCTGGCAAGGGCGTGACATACAGACAGCAAGTGTTCTTTTGTCTCGTCAAACTTGCCACACATTTTACAATCTATGTTGTCTGATAGTACCATCTTGGTCAAGAGTACTTTAAGACCGGAATCACCTTTAAACATCGTCGCAAACTACAAATTTAGAAATAAAGGAAAAATTGAAAAACTTAAGTACCCAGCAGGATTCGAACCTGCGACCTCCCGGCACTCGCGGCCAGTCGCTCTAGCCAACTGAGCTATAGGTGCGATTACTACCCGGCTTGAAATTTGTCAATCCTTCCTTCATTTATACAACGCCTTAAGTTCGGTGCTTAAGTTTTCAATTTTTCCTTCATTTCTAAATTTGTATCCTAATTATGGTTCTGAGGTGCTCTCGGCAGAATATTCTTGGTCCAGCTTGAATGCATTCCTTCCATGAAGAGCTTTGAGTGCCTTCCCTCATTTACTTCATCGTGCTCTAGTATTATTTATGTCAAAAATTTGACAGCTGATGTCATCACTGGGGCAAGCCTTTAGCTTCTGTGGCAACAATACAAACTTGAACTCAACAAAGACATGACATTCCAGGCGCAGCCCTGCCAACACGGCGGCCGCTGCATCGACGGCCTGAACAGTTACACTTGCGACTGCACCAACACCGGTTACTCGGGTGTACACTGCTCCGTGAATATCGACGAGTGCGCCTCGCAGCCGTGCCGCAATGGCGCTACCTGCCGCGACCTCGTTAGCGACTACCGCTGTGACTGCCACCAGGGGTACACGGGTACGTACAGTACTAGTGCCTCCACTGCTCCATGCAGATCGACGAGTGCGCCTCGCAGCCGTGCCGCAATAGTGCTACCTACTTGCCGCGACCTCGTTAGCGACTACCGCTGTGACTGCCACCAGGGGTACACGGGTACGTACAGTACTAGTGCCTCCACTGCTCCATGCAGATCGACGAGTGCGCCTCGCAGCCGTGCCGCAATAGTGCTACCTACTTGCCGCGACCTCGTTAGCGACTACCGCTGTGACTGCCACCAGGGGTACACGGGTACGTACAGTACTAGTGCCTCCACTGCTCCATGCAGATCGACGAGTGCGCCTCGCAGCCGTGCCGCAATAGTGCTACCTACTTGCCGCGACCTCGTTAGCGACTACCATTGCGACTGCCATCAGGGCCATCAGGGGTTACACGGGTACGTACAGTACTAGTACACTACTCTGTGAGACCAGTGCGCCTCGCAGCCGTGCCGCAATCGATCTCTCGCGCCCACATACCAAATTTCACCAAAATCGTTAGAGCCGTTTCCGAGATTGCCGAAATAAATAAATATACAAGAATTGCTCGTTTAAAGATATAAGATAAGATAAGATAAAACCTTCCCACAGGCAAGAATTGCGACGTGGACATATTGGAGTGCGCAAGTTCCCCGTGCAAGTACGACGGCATATGTGTGGAGCACAGCAACATGAGCCTGTACCAGCCTATGGACGCGCCGCTGGTGCAGTTAGGGCCGCAGCCGCACATGGTGCTGCCGGCCAGCTTCTACCACCCGTTCTCTCCAGAAACCGCCCACGGGTGAGTACAGTATTAGTTCAGTATTCAGTACTTTATTCGCTCAAAACCTGGTACTAATATGTGGATAAATGAGTACACGGATCTACATGCTTCGTCATACAGACATGCAATAGTACATTTAAACGGACGAGCTTGCGAGTTAGCCTTCCAGCTAACCTTTGAGAAAATGAGAGGCTATTTAAATGGCAGACATACTGAACAACATGTACTAGTGACAATAGGGATGTTGCCACCAAATAATAAATCAATGAGTCCGAATTTTCTCGAAAAAGGATCAAATTCTCAATCAAATAGCGAAAAAAGTAATTCAAAAGAATAAATAATTACATAATTATAAGTCTTCAAAGTTTTAGAAGGGGGAATTTTCTGTCCCTGTTCCGCAAAACGCACCTCTGTATTGAACGATCGTCATTTACTATGGCGCTCGAGGTCAGTGACGTCACTGATCTGTAGCGCTTTCTCTCTCGAACTAGAGACATTCTAACGGTTGTAGTTTCGTTATTTTTTGACATATTTGAATAGGATTTTCACTATTTGGCATAGTTTTATGTATTCTTTCGTATGGAGTAATAATAAACTTTGAGTCAACATCCCTATAGTAGATTGTTTGACAAGGGTCTAAAGTAAGCCATATTACCACGAGATAGTTATTTTCCCGAACGTAGTGAGGGAAAATTGTTCGAGTGGTAATATGGCTTTTAGGCCCGAGATATACACTCTACTTTTCAATTCGATTGCGAGAAAACACATAAACACTAATTATCCACATTAAATGAATAATTTATCTCTTGGCGGGCGTATGTCTAATTTGACAGCATGTTTTTGAAGTGAAAACTTCTTTAGCGGCGCTGAGCACTTTTGTACTGGGGAAAAATGTATAAACTCGCGATAAATTCTATGACCAGGTTATTTGACCCCTCCTAGTATCGTGATTGCTATGTCACGAGGGGTCCCCAGCTGGTCTTCTTAGAAAGCCAAGGTTCTAACTGTTCTAAGAAAATCCTAAGATTTTCCATAAAGATCATATTTCAAATAAATTCTCATGGAAAGTAGCTCTTATTGTCCCTAAAAAAGCGTTTCCAAAGTCCAATATCGGATAGCCAGACTGACCGATTTCCGTAAAGATCATATTTCAAATAAATTCTCATGGAAAGTAGTTCTTATTGTCCCTAAATACGGTGACATTTAACTTCAAAATACCTAATGGCCAAGAGTGATGGATAAAATACCAAGGGCCTGACCAGGGGGAGGAAACTTAAAGAAAAGACCAGTTTTGCGTGAATTTGGCGTAGAAAGTGCTGCCTCCTATTATATTTGATGTCGACATACTCGTATTTTGTGTAATCCGTCTCAAGCAGGTTTCGTTTTCATTTCATCTTTCCCAATACAATTAATCAAAGCTGAACGTGAAAAGGAACGTTACAATTTATCGTAAAAATATAATTTTCAACTCTATGGTCACAGATTTTATAATACTCTATGGTCGTATGGTTGCCATGGTTATTTTTAAATATTGAAATAACACGTGTGTCAATATCGTGTCAACATATTGAAAATAAAACAATTGTAATTAATTACAAGATTTTCTGCATTATTCTTGTGAAAAGCAGTTATCGGATACGCCGAGTTAAGTAAGTATTTTTTAATTCATTATTTACTATCCCTGTTCACACCGATGCGATGTTATATTTATATTCCAATCAATTGATTTATTTAGGTAGGTAGTCTGTTTTGCCGGGTGGTTATGCAGCTCATACATAAATGAATATCAACGAAAACAGTTGATTACTTAGCATTATAAACGTTTGAGTATTGAACTACGTGAGCTATACGATAAACGAATATGAAGCGCACTTTCTTCTTCGTGTTGTCTTTGAAATAGGTATAGTAGATAATTAGAGACATAATTTCAAAAATACACGCATACCTCCTACGCTCTCATCTCATTATTTAATGTTATGTTTTGCAGGTGCATAGTGCATACAATCATGCCACGTCCTCATGCTGAGAAAAAGTCAGGACAGAGGTATTTTCAACATGGATGTCAATTGTTGGAGAAAACAACACTTACAATACATGAAATTTTCAAATCAGGAAGATACAGCGTGCATCCATTTCAAGGTGAAAAAAATGGATACGTCTTTTTGTAGACGATTGTCTTTACCAATTCGTTTACCAGTTAGTGATTGAAGAAGTTAATCAAATCGCTATCAAGTTATAGGTTATCGTATTTAATCCTTCTTTTAATATACTACTCATAAATAAGTTAATCGAAAATAAATAAATGATATTATATATACAACTTAATTTTATTAGTCTCCTGACTGGAATAATTATTTGTGTACAAATCACTTAACCCTTTCAGTACGGCGTGATTATAATTTGTACTCAAATTGGAGGAGTTAACAAGCCAATCCGAGAACGATTTTTTATAGATAAAAGTAAACAATAAAATACTGTTCATGTACAGTCGAGGTCAAAAATATCTTTACAATTGAGTGATGAGTGTGACAAAAATATCTTTACATTTATAGTACATTACTTACCAAGGGCGATAAAACAAAGAATGTCTCAGATCGCAGGTATTTTACGCCCGAGCCGAAGGCAAGGGCGATAAATATGCGATATGAGGCTTTCTTTATTATCGCCCGTGGTAAGTACAAAATTTTATGTCACCCCCTGGCCAGGAAGTGGGTTTTTTCGCGCGCGGAGCGTGCGATAATGGCCACTTTATGGCTAGGTGTGACATAAAATAAGTTTACACACTACATGACAAAAACATGCTTACAATGTATATAACAGTTTCATCTTTTCACTTGATGCACCAAAGTTCTGTTTACAATTTGTCTTCCATAAAATCATTTACACACATTGTGACATAATAGGTTTACATTGCATGTTACAGAATAAGATTCACTGTCAATGTGCCATAAATAGGTTTACATTCAGTATGGCACTTGGAACTTTACGTTCAAGCGTACATTGTTTTGCTTACAACTCTTGTAACGTAAATATCTTTACAGTTTGACACAAACCACCGTTCTTCTTTCAATTATGACGTGTAGATCGCAAAATGTGAGACAAACATATACACTGACAAGTCTGCACTGTTTTCGTGAATTGTCAGTTCATTTTATTCAAGTTTGTTTCATATAGCAAGAACATAAAGTAGCTTATTGGAGATTTACATGTTGTATACCTACATATTTTGCAGCTGTTAGGAACTGATTACATATTTAATGGTTTTATATAACGGGAACAAATAAAATGATCACCTAAATAACTTTTGATATCACCAAATTTTCGAAACCTAAAATAAGGCTCAACATTCAAAAAAATGTATCGATCATCAATCTCGGGTCACCTAAACAGTCATACTCATACCTATTATTCCAGCAGTTAAAGCTATTTTATTTACTTATTGCGTTCCCAGAAATTTTATAATCGCATCAAAAAATTGTCATTGCATACATACCACCAAAAATACTAAACTTACACCTAATCTCGTGCATCATTTTTGAAGTGAAAACTTCTTTAGCGGCGCTGAGCACTTTTTGTGATGGGGGAAAATTGTTAAACTCGCGACGATTCGTAAGACCAGCTAGTTGACCCCTCCTAGTATCATGATTGCGATGTTAGGAGGGTTCAACTCAGCTGGTCTTACGATTTACGATGCGTAAGACGCAATGATACTCGGGGACATATTATGTATGTGAATGGATTATGCGAATATGAATATGAACATGAGTATGAATATGAATATAAATACGGATACGGATTTACAGATACCGATACCGATACGGAGACGGATATGAATATCTTTGTTATTTACTTTCTTTATTGAGTTTTCACTTCTACCTGCACTCCCGGAGTGCAACCCGTTGTTTTTTTTTTTCTAAGGCCAGGACCATGCCTCGCTATGCGTATTCGCCTCCCTTTCTTTTGCTATATTTTATTTTATTTTATTTTATTTTATTTTTATTATTTGGAGAACCAACAGCTATGTTAATATATTAAACAAAGAGATGCAACATGCGGCTTTTTTTTCTTTTAAGAGGCGCAATTGCTTTGCCCACAGACACCGCTTAATCTTTAGAGAACTGAAAAACGTCTTTCCTGATTGGTCGATTTTACTTACAGCTGTATTCTGATTGGTTGATATTTTTACCAAATATTTTTTATCTGTCAAATTACTGTTCTGTGGTTGGTAGATTTAATAGGTGAAGTATTTTGATTGGTCAAATTAAAATGTTTGGAAATCATAAATATGTGTACATATTTTCCCTACGGCTTAAATGTACTACTTTAGCCCCGCTTCATAAGTCTAATATGACACACTTTTCGAGCATGAGAAGTGAAAAATACTAAATGTAACTAAATTTACTCGAAGAATTATGAAATCGAAATGTAACTGAATAAATATATATAATAAATACATATACAATTTATAGTATACTTTATAGTCTTGATGGCGTAACCTTGATGGTTGGTATGATTTGTGTCGGGATTTTTTTTTAAATTTATTTAACTTATAACTTCACATTACAGTTACGAATGCATATGCGTCCTCGGCACGACCGGATCCCGTTGCGAAGTGAACATAGACGAGTGCGCGTCCGGCCCGTGCCGGCACGGCAAGTGCATCGACGGCGTCGGCGACTACAGCTGCGAGTGCCAGCCCGGGTACGAGGGGCAGCACTGCGAGATTGAGATCGACGAGTGTCTCAGGTGAGATATATGACACCATTCATGTCACTGATCCCCTCTCTATCTAATGTAGTTGTGTGCCAGCCCGGGTACGAGGGGCAGCACTGCGAGATTGAGATCGACGAGTGTCTCAGGTGAGATATATGACACCATTTATGTCACTGATCCCCTCTCTATCTAATGTAGTTGTGTGCCAGCCCGGGTACGAGGGGCAGCACTGCGAGATTGAGATCGACGAGTGTCTCAGGTGAGATATACCTCACCATCTATGTCACTAACCCCGTCTCCATGTAACGTAGTGGTGTGCCAGCCTGGATACGAGGGGCAGCACTGCGAGATTGAGATCGTCGAGTGTCTCAGGTGAGATATATGACACCATTCATGTCACTGATCCCCTTTCTATCTAATGTAGTTGTGTGCCAGCCCGGGTACGAGGGGCAGCACTGCGAGATTGAGATCGACGAGTGTCTCAGGTGAGATATATGACACCATTTATGTCACTGATCCCCTCTCTATCTAATGTAGTTGTGTGCCAGCCCGGGTACGAGGGGCAGCACTGCGAGATTGAGATCGACGAGTGTCTCAGGTGAGATATATGACACCATTTATGTCACTGATCCCCTCTCTATCTAATGTAGTTGTGTGCCAGTCCGGGTACGAGGGGCAGCACTGCGAGATTGAGATCGACGAGTGTCTCAGGTGAGATATATGACACCATTTATGTCACTGATCCCCTCTCTATCTAATGTAGTTGTGTGCCAGCCCGGGTACGAGGGGCAGCACTGCGAGATTGAGATCGACGAGTGTCTCAGGTGAGATATATGACACCATTTATGTCACTGATCCCCTCTCTATCTAATGTAGTTGTGTGCCAGCCCGGGTACGAGGGGCAGCACTGCGAGATTGAGATCGACGAGTGTCTCAGGTGAGATATACCTCACCATCTATGTCACTAACCCCGTCTCCATGTAACGTAGTGGTGTGCCAGCCTGGATACGAGGGGCAGCACTGCGAGATTGAGATCGACGAGTGTCTCACACAGTATAGTTAGTTATACTGGGCATTTTCCGCAAGTCGACATCTAACGTGCCTATTTTGCGTGAAAAATGGGTAGCGCTACTCTAACCACCCTAGATCCTGTATGAATTTATATTTTTTACTGCTTCCTGCAGTGTGTTCGGATTTCCTAACCTAACACGCGGTATAAAACACGAAATCAAAGATAAAAATTTATTTAAGGACCGGACCACCAGCAGATAGTACATTAAAATAACACATTAAGTCAATCTAACTAAGATGTTTAATATATTGGAAAACCAAGGAAGCCAGGTGAAGCAAAAAAAAAAAAAAAGATGGTTAGCCACTTATAGGTGACCACAGCTCAAATCTGTGTGGAACAAAGAGTAAGGTCCGACCGAGAACACCTTTTTTGTCTCGGCCGAGACCGAGACCGAGAATAAATGAAGTTCTCGGCCGAGATCGAGACCGACCCCGAGAATTTAAAAATGTGAGAAAAAAACTGCAATTTGTTTTATTTATTTATTTAGTAATCAAAATCAAATAAATTGATGTTATAAGATAAAAATATATTTTTTTCAGCATTGTGCCCGCTGAGATTGTGTCTACGCTCTTCGAAAGTGTCATATTTGGTTTGAAAAGTTCATACGTCACCAATCAACATCGCGAAAATCAATGGCGAACAAAACTACCAGCCAATAGATCACCCCGTGCGGCTACACAGGCGCGTGGCAAATTCAAATTCATCAATCTTAGATCGTTGTATAATCTCGGCCACGGCCGATAATCTCGGCTCGTTTAGACCGAGTTCTCGGTTCGAATTTTGGCCGAGAATAGCCGAGACCGAGATCTCGGTCGGACCTTAACAAAGAGTTAACAGAGAATTTTGCATCCAGATACATGCCGTGCGACCATGGACGATGCTTCGACGGCCGTGCCTCCTACTACTGCGCTTGTGAGCCGGGCTGGGGCGGTCGCAACTGCTCCGTAGTTCTAGAAGGTAACATTCATCCTAATTATATTATATATAAGGCTAAGGTAAGGAAGAAACTTAGCCCTAATAGACTATTACGCATTATAAAGGAAGAAAATTGTTTTAAAAGTTTTCAGTAAAACATTATAGAAACCTGTGCGGTAATCACGTAACGTTTTCGACCGTTAGTACGATAGATTTAAATGTCAAATCCCATACTAAAAGTGACATTAAATACGTACCAACGGTAGTGCATATCGTTACGTGATTACCCCCGCTGGACTACCCGAGCGGGTCGCTAATGATTAATAACACCTGTCATTTAGACCTTGTACACTCGATTGACCCAGTTTATTTTTAATGTATAAACTTAACTTCACATATATCCATGACGACGCGCCCCTCCACAGCGAATTTCATACTAATCTATGCCTGTTGACTATTCCCCCCCCGCTGCCGGCCCTTCAGGCCGCAGGGAGAGGTATCATCCCTATCTATATCTGTCGCTGGCCGCTTGCAGGCCAAAACAGGAACTAATCTATGCCGAGATCTATATATCTATGTCTACGGATTTAGTGGTGGAGGGGCGCGCCTTTGTGGATAATACTCACTATAATATTTATGACTTTCAAGTGCATGATTTTAATTAGAATTTCTTAAGTAATAGGTTTCATCTTTGCATAAGATACAGGAATATAATCCTAGTTTAGGCGCATGTAACAATTTACGAAATATGAATGTAGAATTAAAAGCACAGCCGTAATATTAGCTGTAAGGATTTTATAATAAATTATTCTGTTCTATTCGTACAGGTTGTCGCGACCAGCCGTGCCAGAACAACGGCACGTGCCTGCCGTGGCTGCGGCACGAGACCGAGCACCGGTTCAACTGTAGCTGCACGCCGGGACACCACGGCCGGACTTGCGAGAAGGTGGGTCGTGCTTTGCCTCGTTTTATTGTGAAGCATTCGTCCTTTAAGAGGAGGGGTAGGGCAAGCTCTCTCCATACAAACTTTGTGCAGGATTTACTTCGTTTGTGTTTGCATTAAAGTTATGATTTTTGGTCAGTATGCTTATTATTCTGATAGCTATTTCGTGTTGTAAATTTTTTTTTATTAATTTTTTTTTTTGAATATTTTTGAAATATTGGAAAATTTTCACATCACGATCTTCGCATATCTAATATTTACAACCAAAAAAAATATTATATTTGTTAGTGCCAAAACCGACGAATAAAACGTGCACAAAGTTTGTATGGGGAAGACCTTGCCCTACCCTGCGCCTTAAGACTATTATGAACCTATCATTTGGGACGGGACCCGTCGGAGTCTTGCGCCCGCAACGTGCTATGCAGAGAGTACGTCGGCGTCGGTAGTATAGCGCCTAGTATCAAATGAAAAAATATAGCCTTGATCGATTCCTTACATTCTTAACAAGGTTTTAGCTTTAGCAAACGTTTAGCTCCCGCTCCCACTTATGCTATTATATATTGCATCTTTTTCACACGTTTTTGTGTGTGTATTACCCACCCCAGTCTTATACTTTCATGTTATACCATTAGATTTAAGTCTTAGCGCCAGTTGTACCAACGTACGAACACAGACCGGTCATCGTCAAATATGGCGTCGGCAGCTGTCATTCCATAGAAACTTGTCAAACTTTCCATACAATCAGATTTGACGAACACCGCCTACGATTACAGACGGTTTGGTGCAACCCAGCCTTAGTTGTAAGTCTATGTATAGAGACTGAAAATCAGCGGGCTCGCTGAGTTTCAGTCTCAATCCCTTTCAATAGGGTATTAAACTAAGGTAAAAATAAATTATTTTTTACTTGACTAATAAGAGATCTAACGAAAATACTCGAAAAACATCAATTATTAATTTATTTTAGCTAACTGAAAGATTTTATAAGCATAAAGATTTAAAAAGGACGCTGATTTGAACAAATCAATTCGCACTGTCTTAGTGACGTCACTAAGACAGTATTTCCCTACAAACTTCATATTAACAAATCGTTTTTGACATTTAATAAAAAGTTGCTGATTTGACTATGAGTTTAATACCGTATACACACACATAATGTATTTGTACCTACATGATTGGTCTCAACTGTGTAACTTGTTTGTGCTGTTGAATAAATTTCATTTTATTTTATTTTATCAGATAACAACAATGTCCCTTGAGAAACGGAGTTACGCGGAAGTGAATACGACCCGTGAGGAAGGATACGACATCTCCTTCCGGTTCAAGACGACCCTCGGCAACGGGCTGCTCGCCATGGGCCAGGGGTTCACATTCTTCTTCCTGGAGCTGTCCAATGGGAGGCTCAACCTTCGGTCCTCGTTGCTCAACAAGTGGGAGGGCGTGTTTATCGGCTCCGGTCTCAATGATAGTAACTGGCAGAAGGTGAGTGAGTTTTTAACTCAAAGACATCACCTTCCGGTTCAAGACGACGTAATTGGCTATTGTACTCATGTTAAAATGTAAAGCGTAGCCTCGCTATGACACCTCCTTCTAGACGATTACGTAACAATTCAAAATTACGTAGATCTTGAAGGAGAGTTGGGATAAGGATCCCATACAAAAAATGATGTGTCAAGTCTCATTGACAGTAATTGGCAGGAGATGAGTGACTATTTACGAGTAACTAAGTCAATGCCTCTCATCAAGTTAAGGCAGAAAATCGTTGCTATTTCTTCTGACTCCTGGTTGAATCTGCATGCTGTACCAAGGTACAAAAAGCCTACAAAAAAATGGGACACCGCAGTCTATTAGACGCTCGCAACTCCAAAGAAGTCACGTGCGCGCTGCCGACCCTCTATAAAATTTGAGGATTCACTGTGTTGACAGCAGAAGGGACGAATTTAGGTCCCGCGCTCTCAACGCAGTGCATCCTCGGGAGCTCTGGCAACCGTGCTCACCTCCAGGAACACAACACTACACCGGTACTTATACAGTAAATAATGTTATTATGGCTGGGGTCTTCTGCAAGGCGGAGGTACATCCCAGTTGGGCTGCTCCAATTTCGAGCAAAATGACATTTCCATCCAATCCCCCGTTTGTATTAGAAACCTAAATAAGATAACCTAAACCCTAAGATACCCTTAGTACAATCTTTGCTTAGTTTGGGACTGGGTTGATTTGTGTAACATTGTCCACAAACATTTTATTATTTAAACCCTAACCGAGACGGTTCTTGCAGGTGTTCGTCACAATAAACTCGTCCCACTTGGTGCTAGCGGCCAACGAGGAGCAAACCATCTATCCCATAAGTCAGAATGAAGCCTACAACTCATCTGTGACGTCATTCCCGTCCACTCGCCTCGGCACCGCCGGCTCTTCATACGCGACCGTCCTGCACGGGCCGAACTACTTCGTGGGCTGCTTCCAGGACGTGGTCGTCAACAACCAGTGGGTAAGTTAAGTTGTGACCATCTTAGAGCAAACCATCTACCCCATAACTCAGAATGAAGCGTACAACTCATCTGTGACGTCATTCCCGTCCACTCGCCTCGGCACCGCTGGCTCTTCATACGCGACCGTCCTGCACGGGCCGAACTACTTCGTGGGCTGCTTCCAGGACGTGGTCGTCAACAACCAGTGGGTAAGTTAAGTTGTGACCATCTTAGAGCAAACCATCTACCCCATAACTCAGAATGAAGCGTACAACTCATCTGTGACGTCATTCCCGTCCACTCGCCTCGGCACCGCCGGCTCTTCATACGCGACCGTCCTGCACGGGCCGAACTACTTCGTGGGCTGCTTCCAGGACGTGGTCGTCAACAACCAGTGGGTAAGTTAAGTTGTGACCATCTTAGAGCAAACCATCTACCCCATAACTCAGAATGAAGCGTACAACTCATCTGTGACGTCATTCCCGTCCACTCGCCTCGGCACCGCCGGCTCTTCATACGCGACCGTCCTGCACGGGCCGAACTACTTCGTCGGCTGCTTCCAGGACGTGGTCGTCAACAACCAGTGGGTAAGTTAAGTTGTGACCATCTTAGAGCAAACAATTGACCCTACAAGTCAGAATGAAGCCTACAACTCATCTGTAACGTCATTCCCGTCCACTCGCCTCGGCACCGCTGGCTCTTCATACGCGACCGTCCTGCACGGGCCGAACTACTTCGTGGGCTGCTTCCAGGACGTGGTCGTCAACAACCAGTGGGTAAGTTAAGTTGTGACCATCTTAGAGCAAACCATCTACCCCATAACTCAGAATGAAGCGTACAACTCATCTGTGACGTCATTCCCGTCCACTCGCCTCGGCACCGCCGGCTCTTCATACGCGACCGTCCTGCACGGGCCGAACTACTTCGTCGGCTGCTTCCAGGACGTGGTCGTCAACAACCAGTGGGTAAGTTAAGTTGTGACCATCTTAGAGCAAACAATTGACCCTACAAGTCAGAATGAAGCCTACAACTCATCTGTGACGTCATTCCCGTCCACTCGCCTCGGCACCGCCGGCTCTTCATACGCGACCGTCCTGCACGGGCCGAACTACTTCGTCGGCTGCTTCCAGGACGTGGTCGTCAACAATCACTGGGTAAGTTGTGACCATGACAAAAGAAATCATCTACCCCATAAGTCAGAATGAAGCTTACAACTCATCTGTGACGTCATTCCCTTCCACTCGCCTCGGCACCGCCGGCTCTTCATACGCGACCGTCCTGCACGGGCCGAACTACTTCGTCGGCTGCTTCCAGGACGTGGTCGTCAACAACCAGTGGGTAAGTTAAGTTGTGACCATCTTAGAGCAAACCATCTACCCCATAACTCAGAATGAAGCGTACAACTCATCTGTGACGTCATTCCCGTCCACTCGCCTCGGCACCGCCGGCTCTTCATACGCGACCGTCCTGCACGGGCCGAACTACTTCGTCGGCTGCTTCCAGGACGTGGTCGTCAACAACCAGTGGGTAAGTTAAGTTGTGACCATCTTAGAGCAAACCATCTACCCCATAACTCAGAATGAAGCGTACAACTCATCTGTGACGTCATTCCCGTCCACTCGCCTCGGCACCGCTGGCTCTTCATACGCGACCGTCCTGCACGGGCCGAACTACTTCGTGGGCTGCTTCCAGGACGTGGTCGTCAACAACCAGTGGGTAAGTTAAGTTGTGACCATCTTAGAGCAAACCATCTACCCCATAACTCAGAATGAAGCGTACAACTCATCTGTGACGTCATTCCCGTCCACTCGCCTCGGCACCGCCGGCTCTTCATACGCGACCGTCCTGCACGGGCCGAACTACTTCGTCGGCTGCTTCCAGGACGTGGTCGTCAACAACCAGTGGGTAAGTTGTCGTCTCGCCTGTTTCCGTAATCGTTCGCAACTGTTTTTTAGTGTCCGCTTACGGCCGGTCCAAATCAAATAGCGCGCTCAAGGCCGCGTGAGAAGTGTTTTGTTTCGGACCGCTATTCGCATGAGCGCGCTTACGATCGGACCGATTCACGCTCATAGCCCGTGTTTACTGTCATTTTCATATATCAAACGTCAACTTGACATTTGGCTCAAGGTGGTTACACCTGGGAGTGTGAGCATCGTAAACGCCAATATGGCGCCGTTCATGACGTCATCAATGACGTCACGACATCTCATGTAAACGCTATGAGCGTGATTCGGTCCGATCGTAAACGCGTTTATAGCGTTGTAAGCGTGATTATGATATTATTTTATTCTTTTCATATTGACGCTTAAGAGACCTTATACATCTCTAACAAATCTGTGTTGTTATTAGCTTCTCTGACTTACATCTCATGATATTCTATGATGATTATTTTACCTTTTTATTTTTATTGTGACGCTTAGAGACCTTATACATCTCTAAAAAAACTGGATTAATCTTATTTATGATATGTAATTAGTTTTATTTGAACATTAAAAATATTTGATTGAGATTTTGACATATAAAAGTGCCCTTGAGGCCTATTTGCAGAATAAATGTTTTGAGTTTTTTGTTTTGATTCGGAACCTCTGATGTCACGGTCCCCAGCATTGAGGCAGCGACTGATGTCGGAGCGCTTGTGGCCCAGCGGCGCCTGCGTGCCGCAAGCGTTATGCAAAGTTAAGCAACGTGGGCCGCGGTCAATATATGGATGGGTGACCGCTTTGAGTGGTTACTAACTGAGCGCTCTCGTGCTTTGGAAGGCACGGTAAGCCGTTGATCCCGACTGCTGTCTACGGCAGCAGTCGTTAAGCCAAGTTGGAGGCCTTCGGGTGGCTTGAAAACTTCTAACAGTCAAGTTGCCCACTCACTTGACAAAGGGGGGTCGAAGTTGCACCACGTCCGAAGGGAAAGTACCCACCGCTACCCTACACGTGGCCCCTGGGTGGTTCTAAAAGTGCAACAAAAACTGGCAACCGTACTGTCTTCTCGAAGATCTCACGGTTCGAAATAAATGCCATACGATAAATAAATAAATAAATGACGATGACCATATTTATTTTATTTGTAATTTTATCAGGTGCTCCCCGAAGACTCGAACGCGACGAGCCCAACGACCGAGTCCCCGGACATGTCCGAGGACCCCGAACCCGACACGGTTGCGCGCGCGCTGCTTCACGGCGTGCTCGCGTCGTGCCCGCGCCGCGAGCAGTGCCAGCCGAACCCGTGCCGCACGGGCGCGTGCGAGGACGCGTGGACGACGTTCGTGTGCACGTGCCCGCGGCCACACCTCGGCCACACGTGCCAGTACAGTGAGTACCGACCGGACGTGATGCATGCTGGCAGGGTCGCCATGCTATATATGAACTGCCCTAGTTCTAATATAATTCTATTTTAAGGGTTGGAGCTGGGAGGTTGGGTAGTCAAAACTGCGGTAGTTGTTACGTATTTATTAACATACGATTATAAACAGTTTGATGCAACCGTCTCATAGTAAATCACCGAGCGGTATGGAATTATGGTAACCTGAAAAAATTGAAAAATATCAGAAGACTGTTAGTACATCCTTTAGCAATAAAGTACATAATAAAAAAATTACGTCCTCGACCAATTTGATTTCTAGGCCACTTCGTAGGTAACTTGTCGCAGTTAGAATCAATATGAAAGCTGCTAGAGATCTCATATTGATGTCACTGTGACAAGGTACGAAGTGGCCCAGAAATTGGTTGACCGCACATATTTATAAAAAATCGCGGGGAAACACGTATTGTAATTGACAATATTTCATAATTTCCAAAAGTCTTAATTCGAAAACCATTTCGGTAAAAACGTGTGAAGTACACAAAAAACATTTTTTTAGATTTTTTTCTCCGTTAATTTTGGAAAAAAACGGAAATTACTGTAAACCGAAAGTTGACGTCATCTTCCTCGCTGTATTCAGGGAGACCTTAGTATAGACTGCTATAGAGTACAGACAATCGCTGCTCTGGAGTGGCTCTGGATTCTTGTTGGGAAGATGACGTCATATTTTACTTACGCCCTTTTGGAATGACCTACTTTTCAACGTGTTTTTTTGTATGAAATAATGAGTTAAATTGAAAAAGAAAAAATACGGCTGGCTTAAATTTTTACCTATTTTCTAACTAGTTCATAAAATAGAGTAGTTAAAAATATGAAATGTTGTCAATTGTACGTCCCCTATACACATTCATATTTCTAAAGACATATCTTTTAAAACATTATATTTACACCTGCCTGCGGTCTGCCAGCGAGCAATGGAACGCAGCATACTTGGAGTCCGTAGAATTGACAGGATCAGGAACACGGAGCTGCGTTCCAGAACTGGCATCGTAGATGTGAGTGTTAAGGCCGCAAAGCTAAAATGGGACTGGGCTGGGCATGTCTGCCGAATGCACCCGGAGCGATGGGCCAAATTAGCCACCGAATGGGTCCCACAGAATGGCTACCGAGGCAGAGGTAGACCGAAAAGGAGATGGCGGGACGACCTTGTCGCATATTGTACTGAATGGCAGGTGCTCGCACACGACCGAGACGAGTGGCGAAAAAGAGGGGAGGCCTTTGCCCAGCAGTGGGACACTAAATAGGCTATTGAAAAAAAAAAATATTTACACATTTTATTTGTTTCAGACTACACAGCAGCCACGTTCGGTCAGGAATCAGCCACTCCCCACTCGGTGGTGACGGTGGTGGTGCGCGATAGCGCGCGTCGCGCCGTGCATGCCGCGCTCGACATATCCATGTTCATACGGACACGGAAGCCCACGGGGCAGATCTTCCATCTGGGCTCCATGCCGAGGTAACTAAAACCCTCGCTACGCTCGATTCCCTCGGGTGCCTACTCAGGGAGTAAAAGTCGTGGTGCTCGAGATCTCGCGTCGAGCTCGACTTATCCTTGTTCATGCGGACGCACAAGCCTACGGGGCAGATGTTCCATCTGGGCTCCATGCCGAGGTAACTAAAACCCTCGCTACGCTCGATTCCCTCGGATGCCTACCAGTGGCGGCGCGTCAAAAATATTCTTAGGGAAGCCGGAAATACTTGGCTTTTCCTATTCTTCATGAGCCGTAGTAAAAGAACTGAATTGGCTGAAAATTAGGCAATCCGGTGGGAATCGAGCTGTATGGACGCTCCGCCATTGGTGCCTATGTCCATGTTCATACGGACGCGGAAGCCCACGGGGCAGATCTTCCATCTGGGCTCCATGCCGAGGTAACTAAAACCCTCGCTACGCTCGATTACCTCGGGTGCCTACTCAGGGAGTAAAAGTCGTGGTGCGCGAGATCTCGCGTCGAGCTCGACTTATCCTTGTTCATGCGGACGCACAAGCCCACGGGGCAGATGTTCCATCTGGGCTCCATGCCGAGGTAACTAAAACCCTCGCTTCGCTCGATTCCCTCGGGTGCTTACTCACGAGTAACGGCCGTGAAGCGCAAGAGCGCACGTAAAGTAAAAGTAAAAATAAGTAGTAAATAAGTAGTAGTAAGTAGTAATAAGTAAGTAACTAAAACCCTCGCTACGCTCGATTCCCTCGGGTGCCTACTTAGTACTAAGGGAGTAACGTGTGTGTGAAAATAAGTGTGGTTTTATTTTAGTTTGTTTCTGTATGTAGTGTAGTTAGGTAGAAATTGCATTAATACATTACGCTTCCATTCGAACGTTCTCGTTTCCCACAGTTTTATAATTATATATATGAAGAACTGTCCGAACGCTATACAGCTAAGAAAAATTTTGAGCGATTGTATATGAACAATTTATTTATGAAGTGAAATCTTTAGCGGTGCTGAGCACTATTTGTGATGCGGGAAAATTGTTAAACGCGCGACGATTCGTAAGACCAGCTAGTTGACCCCTCCTAGTATCGTGATTGCGATGTTAGGAGGGGTCAACTCAGCTGGTCTTAGATGCGTAAGACACAATGATACTCGGGACATATTATGTATATATGTAAATGGATTATGCGAATATGAATATGAACATGAGTATGAATATGAATACGGATACGGATACTTGTACGGATATGAATATCTTTGTTATTTACTTTCTTTATTTTTATGTAAAGGTACGGTCAGACAGAAGAGACATTAGTGGGCGCGTCTCTGAAGGGAGGAGAGCTGTTGGTGCATCTGCGGTTCAATCAGACGCCTGAGGACTACACGGTCGGAGGCACTAGGCTCGACAATGGGCATCTACACCTTATACAGGTACGTGCAAATGATATTTTCACATCACCTATTCGGATAAGGCCTTTTTCTTCCCTGCTAGGAGGGATCAAAATGGTACTTTTCTTCCCTGCTACGAGGGATCAAAGTGGCACTTTTCTGTAACGAGTAATTGTATTGTATTGATTTTGATAGTTAAGTATTGTATCGATTTTGATAAAATAAATGCACAACCATTGTTATTTCAGATCTTTTATTATCCTCAATAGGTGATGTGAAAAGCAGTATGTGTCACATGGAAGCAAAATTATTTCCACCTTGGGCGTTAATTCTTGAATCCCTCACTACGCTCAGGATTATATTTTAGAATCCCTCGCTACGCTCGGGATTCTATTATATAATCCTTCGCTTCGTTCAGGATTCAATTTACGCCCACGCCGTAAATATGTCATTTTGCTCCCTTGTGACACAATCTACTATTAACGTTGATCTATTTGTAAACGTAAGTTGTTGCAACCCGCCCCCCTAAGGCACTGATCTCACCGCCGGCTACTTGAGCGACAAAACGAATAGAATAGGGATGTTGAGACAAAATTTGACTACTACACTTCACTTTTTTTTTAAATGGCTTTCCATCAAATTTATGATGATTTCGCCAACCACGTGTACATTAGACGTTGTTCGGTAACGACGCCATGACAGTAGGCAAGACAGTGTGTACGGTAGTGGATTCCGCTCATCGTCGCTAAGGGCGCGTGCGCTCACCAACGCGGCGACGAGCCAAATCAGACTACTACAAAAAACTTCTCCAAAAGAAACAAGGCAAAATAACATGCCAAATACTGAAAATCCTATTTAAATATCTCAAAAAATACCGAAGCTACAACCATTTTAATGTTGCTGCCGTTAGACAGAGAAAGCGCCACAGATCAGTGACGTCACTGACCTCGAACGCCATAGTAAATGACGATCGTTCCAATACAAAGATGCGTTTCGCGGAAAAGGGACAGAACATGCCCCCTCTTAAAACTTTGAAGACTCATAACTATGTAATTAATTACTCTTTTGAGTTACTTTTTTCGCCATTTGATTGAGAGATTCATCCTTTTAAGTAAATTTTAATGATTTTCTTATTTGATTACAACATCCCTATTACTATGAAAGAACTCGCTGCTCGCCGGTTGTGGGATCAGTTACTTAGTCGAATCGTCCATACCTGACCTGACGAGTTGTTTTTTTTAGTCCAGGTCTGGTTTGCAAAGTTCATAATTAAATTTATTTTATGTTACACCTGGCCATAAAGCGGCAATTACCGCACGCTCCGCGCGCGGGAAATCCCACTACCTGACCAGGGGGTGACATAAAATTTTGTACTTAACACGGGCGGTAATAAACAAAGCCTCAGATCGCATATTTATCGCCCTTGCCTTCGGCTCGGGCGTCAAATACCTGCGATCTGAGACATTCTTTGTTTTACCGCCCTTGTTAAGTAATGTACTATTGTCAATGGTTGTGTAATACACAGAGTGTTTTGACAGGTCGTGAGGAATTCCACGTTGGTGCAAGTAAAACTGAACGGCACGGAGTACTTCAGAAAGTCGATATCGGCGGCGAAACAACTTGACGCTCAGGTAACATTTATTATTTGTTGTAATATTATTATTATATTTTATCACATTGATGACTGTCAACTACGTGTCGCTTTTAATGGTAATTGTAATATGCCATTCTTAGACTTGGTTTTATATAGAGGTGAGACGTACTAGGCAAAACGCGTACTGAGTCTTGCGAGTACGCGTCCACAAAAAGACTAGATCCAAAGACGCGCTAAACCGACCCCGACCCGAGGTGCCCCGAAAGAATCCGAACGCGCAGACGAATACGAATAGCGCGGAACATTAAGACCCTTAGACGTTTCGAGTCTTCAGAGTCGTCGTACGCCTAGTACTCGATACGCTAAAAGACGCGCGGGCGGGATCGCGTATTTACGCGTCCATGCCAAAACCTATTCCCGTAAATACGTCACACCTCTAGTTTTATAGTGGTCTGTTAGGTCCAGCGGCCAGCAACAGGTGGCCTGCGAGCCCCTTACAATTTATGGTAGGGTAAGCTGTAGTAATGTTGGCCCCCCTCCAAACACTGGCCTCTTGAATGCTGTATTTTTTTTTCAAGTGTCTGTCCAGTTTGAAAACTACCTACTACATTTTAGACTATCATGTGAGAGGCCAACGATTGGGGGGGGGGCAACATATATGTTTTTCTCAAAAATGGCCCGCAGACTGGACTTTAGTCGCTACATATTGGAAGGTAAAGTGTATAGTTTAAGGTCAGATCCAAATTAAAAAGTAAAAAACATTGCAGGCCGCCTGCAATTGTCCTGCAATGTCACATATAAATTCCTTTATTTGACGAGTTATAAACTTTTTAAAAAGTATAAACTGTCATATAAAAGGAGGCACAGGTCGTATTCAGCCAATTCAGCTCGTATTTTTCTGTTGGAAACGCGACGTTTTTTTGTGTCTCGAATAATTTGCGTTTTTCGGTGGAAAAATACACTTGCGATTCTGTTAAAAAAAATAAACGGCGGGAAAGCATGATGTTTTTGACGTTTTAAGGTTATGTTTATCAAATCTTAATTAAATTTTTGTCGTATTTCCCCCATTTTTGAGAAAAGCACTATATTAGCCTAGGCCGGAATGGCAATTGCAGACTTCGTATTATAATTAAACGGACTCGCAAGCTCGTCCGTTTAAACAAATACTCAGCCTGCAATTGCTCCCTTCCCGGCCACGGTAATAATGTACTATTGCTGTGCCCTTATTTCAACCTTATCTCTCCACAGATGCTGTACCTTGGCGGCCCGCCGCCGGCGCCCCCGCAGGACGCGACTCCCCCCGCCCCCGCCTCCACCCCCGCTCCCGGCACCACCCCCGCTTCCGGCTCCACTCTCGCGCCGGTCACGCCCCGCGTGCCGCAGGACGCGGACTACTTCAAGGGCGTTATACAGGATGTTCAGGTAGGATACGTGGGCCTTTAGGGATGCTATAGGGCCGGAAACAGTGCTCGACCGACGGTCAGCGCGTAACGTCGGTCGGCGTAACTATCGCTGTACGAAAGCATACGTGCGTTCAGAGCGATGCTCACCGTCAGCCGTCACCGTCGGTCGTGCTCTGTTTCCAGCCATAGACTTGAATAGATATATCTACGTCGGCCGGCGTCCGACCGACGGTACGCGCTGACCGTCGGTCGAGCACTGTTTCCACCCTACGTACCATGGCTGAACACGGCGTGTATAGTCAGGAGCTTCCTCTCTCTGTCGCCCTAACCACCGGTAACCTAGGCCCTGCCTCGCTGCCGGCGGCACACTAGGTTAGGTTTTTATAATGTTTTTCTCAAAAATGGCCCGCAAACTGGACGTTAGTCGTTACATATGGAAGGTACAGTATACAGTTTAAGGTTAAATCAAAATTAAAAAGTAAAAACATTGGAGGCCACCTGCAATGTCACCTAAATTCCTTTATTAGTCGAGTTCCAAACTTTAAAAAAAGTAGAAACAGTCATATAAAAGGAGGCACAGGTCGTATTCAGCCAATTCAGCTCGTATTTTTCTGTTGCAAACGCGACATTTTTTATGTGTCTCGAATAATTTGCGTTTTTTGGTAGAAAAATACACTTGCAATTCTGTTAAAAAAAAAATTTGACGTTTTAAGGTTATGTTTATCACATCTTAATTAAAATTTTGTCTTATTTCCCCCATTTTAGAGAAAAGCACTATATTAGCCTCGGCCGGAATCCGGAATGGCAATTGCAGGCTTCGTATTATAATTAAACGGACTCGCAAGCTCGTCCGTTTAAACAAATACTCAGCCTGCAATTGCTCCCTTCCCGGCCACGGCAATAATGTACTATTGTGTGTTTTGAGTGTATTATTGTATTTTACTTTATATAGAAATTCTATACAAGCCTATCCTAACAAAGTAAATAAATAATCATAAAAAGAATCAATTCTGTAACAGATCTCAAACGGCGTGAACGTCACTATAGTAGAGTTCTTCCCGCTCCGGGTGGAGGGCCTCCGCCTGCCCGCGTCCTTCGGCGACGTGACGCTGGACCCGGCGGGCGTGCTGCCCGGCGAGGTGTCCGACGACGCGTGCGCGTCACTCCCCTGCCTGCACAACTCCACGTGCACCGTCACGTGGAACGACTACACGTGAGTACACTGTCACAGAATACTAATAGTATTACGTACAGAATGGCCACGAACCCCCCGCACCGAGGTCAATCACCTCGTCCCTGAGAGACCCGCCTGGTGCCGTCGCGCCTCGCGATTCGACTGCGCCACTAGTGTAAGCCGTACAATTAAAAAAACCGCAAATCGATGTACAGTTTAGCCGTTTGGCACACGCATACTAGAGGTCAAAACAAAATTTTTGACCCGCAGTTCCTAAAAAAAATTCCCTTAAGGGGGGAGTGCCGAGACATTCTTTTTTTTGTATGGAATGGGCTTTTTGAGGCGATTCTAAAAATATACCACATCATTACATTTCAGCTATTATTTTTTAATTAAATCAAAAATAATTTTCGAAACATACCAAGTTTGAAGTCCTCCAGACACGATATGGCTGATTTTTATTTTGTTCAATATACCAAAAATGATACGTTATATCCTCATATCTAACCTCAAAAAAGCAATTTTGAAATGATTTTCATTAAGTTTTTTTTTTTTTTTCAATATTACTAAGTGACACGGTTCCACTTCAATACCTATTTTACGTGAGTTATGGAACTTTAGTGCAGATACGGTACAGACGTGGTACATTTTTAGAATCGCCTCGCGTGTGTTGGTGCGAGCGAGAGGCCTCCCGTTGTCCGCGTCCTGCGTAGCGTGCGACCCGTATAGTTGCAATGCAATGTAGAAATCAACTATAGGCATGTTCCGAATCACGCTTACAGCGCTATAAACGCGTTTCCGATCGGACCGAATCACGTTCATAGCGTTTACATGAGATGTAGCGACGTCATTGACGACGTCATGGACGGCGCCATATTGGCGTTTACGATGCTCCCAGGCGTAAGCACCTTGAGCCAAACGTCAAGTTTTATATACGAAAACGTTTTACATATGAAAATGACAGTAAACACGGGCTATGAGCGTGAATCGGTCCGATCGTACGCGCGCTCATGCGAATATCGGTCCGAAACAAAACACTTCTCACGCGGCCTTGAGCGCGCTATTTGATTCGGACCGGCCGTCAGCACTGTAAGCGCTGTGAGTGTTGTAAGCGTGATTCGGAACACAGCTTATTCTGTCTTCTTAGGTCACCCTTTGAAATAAATACAGAAATACTCCATAGGTAGTTCAGTTCATCTAGTTACCAATCCTGCATTTAGGATGAGGTTGGCACATGATTCTAAATCAAGGGCGTATCAAGGGAACGTAGACAGGGACAGGGGACGAGGAGAAACTCTTTGATCCGGAATCAATGTGCCACGGAGGGACCATTCCATCACGCATTCCTAGCTACTCTCATATCATAACATTAACTTGACTTGGTTAAGCGAAAAGGAACCAATCTTCAATAATAGTACATTACTTACCAAGGGCGATAAAACAAAGAATGTCTCAGATCGCAGGTATTTTACGCCCGAGCCGAAGGCAAGGGCGATAAATATGCGATCTAAGGCTTTCTTTATTATCGCCCGTGGTAAGTACAAAATTTTATGTCACCCCCTGGCCAGGAAGTGGGTTTTTTCGCGCGCGGAGCGTGCGATAATGGCCACTTTATGGCCAGGTGTGACATAAAATATATTAAGAATTTTCAATTGTACACTCGATAAATCAAAATCTGATATAGATTTGTCTCAGTAGCTCTTTTACATGTCAGAGTCAACAATACATGAAAACAACTAACAGATAAATCGTCGACGTCATCACCCGTATCAGTCCACATGTCCACGCCAGGATTACGAGAAACTAGGGGCCCATGAGCTAGCTCCTTTCTAATACGAACCTTCCGGGCGTGCACAAGGGTCGCGGTTCGCGACGCTAAGTACTTAAATCTAACAATCCTTAAGGCGCTACACTGAGAAATTTGGAGATTTTGAAACGCTGTCCTGCCCAGACTAGCAAACAGTAGGGGCTGATTTTCAGATATATGATTCTTGACTATATGATTGTGGTACTGACAATAGCGAAACATGATTGCTTAATATTTTCTCGATAGAAAAAAAACGAAAGTTGAGTCTATATTTTCCTTTTTTTACTCAGCCTACTAAAACAACACATTATTAAAAGACACGATTACTCATCACACAGTCAGATATTTAACGAGATTTGTCTAAAAAGCCATTCTCGAAGAGGGTTGCATCCCGTTTTGTCGTGAGCGAAAAATAAAGGGTGTCTCTTTCAATCGATATATCGCCTTAAATCTACTTACGATTTTCTTCCCGCTCCTCGCTCCTGGCTACGAGGGGAGAGTGTTGCTGAATTGTGCAATGCGTATATGTATGTTACCCCCTTTGAGCGCCTTCAAGATGACTTCCAGGACTCCAAGCCCGGGACCCGTTCGGCCTCCGTACACCGAGCGCGCGCGCGCAACATTGTCCCGGTACATCAGGCATTAATTGTTTTGATTCTAAACACCACTGTTGGACATACTTGCCCCTCCCATTACACGCCGCAGAGCTAATGGATGTCCACAATCTGCACATACACTCTAATGCCCTGGCAATAGGTTCGTGGTCAGATGTCTGTCAATCTAGTATAAGTGTCTCTAGTATAAGTTTTTTCGAAACAAAACACAAACGAAAACTTTTGCGTTGAGTCTCATTTTGTAAGGCAACGCGAGCAGGGCCTCTGGTCATATAAATTAAATAAATAAATAAAATAAATAAATATTTGTGGACAATCTTACACAAATCAACCTAGTCCCAAACTAAGCAAAGCTTGTACTATGGGTACTAAGCGACGATATACATACTTATATAGATAAATAGATACTTAAATACATAGAAAACATCCAAGACCCAAGAACAAATATTCGTGCTCATCACACAAATAAATGCCCCGGCCGGGATTCGAACCCGGGACCTCCAGCTTCGTAGGCAGGGTCACTACCAACTAAGCTAAAGCGGTCGTCATTAAAACTAAACGCAAACGTGTTCGTTTGTGTTTGTTTCGAAAAAACTTATACTAGAGGTTATGATGTCTGTGACCACCTTGTTCTGTGCTTGATGGCGACAACGCGTCGCATGGTTTGGCTCCTTTCCGTTTAACGACATCCCAGTTTAATGCCAGGCTCGCTAGTGCTAGTAACTCTTAACTGTATAACAGGTGCACGTGTCCACGCGGCTATAAAGGCAAGCAGTGCGCTGAAGTGGAGTTCTGCCAGCTACAGGCGTGTCCGCTCAACTCGCACTGCAGGAATCTCGACGGAGGGTAAGACGGCCAAAACTACACTAGGGTAAATAGCCAGTGACTGGCCACTTAAGAAAATGTCATTCAGTTACTAGCCACGGAATTTGTCCAGTGAAGACCGCCTTTAACAAAATAAAATACATGAAGTCAGCTCTAAACCCAGTTCAATTTTATTTATTTAATTGCAGAAATACCAACAATTAGTTGCTTGGTGTATATTTTTGCGAAGTGGCCAGTTATTGGGAGGTGGCCAGTTAGTGGCGATTTACCCTACTCGTGTAAATTTAAAGTTAGCCATAGACTTGTCCATACACGCAATATTTCAGGAGAAAAACGTCAAAACTAATGTTTTATTCATACAACGATACTGATTGACATTGAAATATGACGTCACATGTCAATGCGTGGAGCGTTTTCAGTGCTCGAAAAGTTTGCCTCGCGTTGTAAGACGCCCACAACTACACTAGCAATGTATATTTAAAGTTACCAATAGACTCGTCTTGTTTCAATACAAAAGAAATTGTATGGCAACTATGTCCATACACGCAATATTTCAGGAGAAAAACGTCAAAATAATCTGGTTTTTTTTTCATACAACGGTACTAATTGACATTGATATGTGACGAGACATTTCAATGTATGGAGCGGTTTCAGTGCTCGAAAAATTTGCCTCTCATTTTCATACAAACATTTGATCTTCTCTAAAAACTGAATGGCACCATAAAAGCCAATTAGTCATATAGCAAATACGGTATTAAACTCATAGTCAATCAGCAACTTTTTATTAAATGTCAAAAACGATTTGTTAATATGAAGTTTGTAGGGAAATACTGTCTTAGTGACGTCACTAAGGCAGTGTGAGTAAGTTTGTTCAAATCAGCGTCCTTTTTAAATCTTTATGCTTATAAAATCTTTCAATTAGCTAAAATAAATTAATAATTGATGTTTTTCGAGTATTTTCGTTAGATCTTTTATTAGTCAAATAAAATAGTACATTACTTACCAAGGGCGATAAAACAAAGAATGTCTCAGATCGCAGGTATTTTACGCCCGAGCCGAAGGCAAGGGCGATAAATATGCGATCTGAGGCTTTCTTTATTATCGCCCGTGGTAAGTACAAAATTTTATGTCACCCCCTGGCCAGGAAGTGGGTTTTTTCGCGCGCGGAGCGTGCGATAATGGCCACTTTATGGCTAGGTGTGACATAAAATAATTTATTTTTACCTTAGTTTAATACCCTATTGTGTTGTTTGCAGTTACGAGTGCATATCAAACGCGACGTTCGACGGCGTGAACACGACGCTCGGCTACCGGCTGCGGCGGCCGCGCTCGCTCGACGGCGCCGCACAGCCGCCGGCCATACAGCCGCCAGACTCCATCACGATCACTTACAGGTGTGTTCACACTGTCAACATTGGAATGCGATTATTATAACAGCTGCAATACATGTTGGCCGAGCGTCGCCGAGTGAACGCCAATACCAACGTATAGACAGTATATTTGCATTGTCGTGCCATCGCTCGGTGTCGCTCGCCTAGTTAGCCGAGTAAAGTCAAGCGCCAACGTGTATAGAACTCATTTGGCGTAGCTTGTCACAACTTGCCGCACTTCCGAGCGCTGTCGGATTTAACACACAAATAGGCGCTCGCGCGCACTCGGCCAATAGTGTCCACACGTTTGTCAGCGCGCCATCTGTTGGCCAGCATTGGTTTTCCGATAAACTTGCCGAACGTGTAGGCAGTAGCACTTGCCTTGTATTAATTTGCCTACGCTCGCGTTGGCCTGAGTTCGGCCAACATGTATAGGGTGTTAAATTAGAGCGTGAACACGACGCTTGGCTACCGGCTGCGGCGGCCGCGCTCGCTCGACGGGTGGGCTAGCACAACTTGATGTCAAGTATCTCGCGGGACTCAGCGCTTCCTGTCTCGCTCGAACTGTGCGAATTAGAAAGAGCGGGGAAAGAATTATCTCTGCTCGCGTCGCGTCGCATCGACAGTTGTGTTGTGGGTTCACACGGTAGACGTTGGGAATGCTATTTTTTATACATCAATAGCCTTTGCTCGCGTAATCTTCCGCTCCCTATTTTATTGCTTCGAGGAACGAAATTCGGAATAAAAAGTAGTTTAATTTAAATGTTGTCAGCGGATGCGTTGTTAACAATTCAACCCACAAGGCCACAACGGATACCCAGTTGGTTAAGAGCAATGGGCAGATTCTAGAGGTCGTGGGAACAAATCATACACGTCGCGCTTATTTAAAAAAAAATTCACTTTGAACATTTCAAAAAGTAGTATAAACTCTTATATCAAGTTTCATTATAACCCGATCAGCCGATTTTGAGCAGTAAACATCCAAACATCTTCCCAACCTTTTTAAACTTATAACAATCCAAACCTCTTTTTAAATTAAAAACGGGATTGCTGTTGTGAGGGGCCAAGATGAAACACACGGTGAAACGAGCTCACCCAGAAGGTGCCTGTAAAGGCCTAATAAAACTTGCACGTTTATAATATTAGGAGGATAATATTATAGGAACCAATATTATACAAACCAGAGCGCTCGTGGCCCAGCGGCGCTTGCGCACCGCTTGCGCTTGCTAAGGTTAAGCAACGTGGGCAGCGGTCAGGACTTGGATGGGTGACCGCTTTGAGTGGTTACTAACTGAGCGCTCCCGTGCTTTGGAAGGCACGTTAAGCCGTTGATCCCGGTTGCTGTCTATGGCAGTAGTCGTTAAGCCGAGTTGGAGGCCTTCGGGCGGCTTGAGAACTTCTCAGAACAGTCAAGTTGCCCACTCACTTGACAAAGCCTAATCCCAATAAGGTCTAGTTTCCCCTTGGGGTTGGAAGGTCAGATGGCAGTCGCTTTCGTAAAAACTAGTGCCTACGCCAAATCTTGGGATTAGGTAGCGGACCCCAGGCATCCTTCAGGATGCAACTGTACTGGGATAACGCTAGGAGGATGGATGAATATTATAGGAACCAATCGCAGCTTCTTCAGGCGAGAGTAAACCTATGTATGCGCTTGTGACGATAGATGGTTTTTGTAAAGGGTCTACCACACCGCAGCCCAAAATACACTGACGCGCTGTAAACACTGTGTCGGGAGTGAGACAGCTACTAGTTAATAACGTCACGCATGAACCGCGTCACTGCGTTTTGAGCCGCGGTGTGCTCAAACCTTAAGGCGCTACACTGAGAAATTTAGAAACTTTGAAACGCTGTTCTGCCCAGACGAGGAAATAACAGGGACTGATTTTCAGATATATAATTCTTGACTGTACCACACAATTATGTTTCGGCTATTGTCAGTACCACAATCATATGTGGTACTGACAATAGCCGAAACATAATTGCTTAAAATTTTCTCTATAGAAAAGAAATCCAAAGTTGAGTCTATATTTACTTTTTTTTCCTCAGCCTACTAAAACAACGCATTATTAAAAGACACGATTAAGTTAATATGATGGTATTTTACCTCATCTAGGTACTGACAAGAGGAAATTTATCGAGACTTGTCTAAAAAACCCATTCCCGGCGAGTGTTGCATCCCGTTTTGTCGTGAAGAAAAACATACGCGCGTCTCTTTCAATCAATATATCGCCTTGATATCGTCCCGTTTTTGTCCAGAACTAAACTCGGCGGCACCCTCTTCCGAGCTGAAAGCGCGAACGGCGTCGACTCGTGGTTCTCTATAGGGGTGTACAAGCAACAGGCCTCGCTGGAGTGGCGGGTGGGCGCGGGGCTGCCGGAGAAGCGGTCGCTGAAGCGGCAGCAGCCGCAGGAGCAGTGGACCACGCTCAAGATAGCGGTGGCCAGCGACCAGCTCACGGGTGAGTCTATAGCCGTGTTCCGAATCACGCTAAAAATGCTCGCAGCGCTTAGTGCATGCTTACGGCCGGTCCAAATCAAACAGCGTGCTCAAGGCCGCGTGAGTAGTGTTTTGATTCGGATGCTATTCGCTTGAGCGCGCTCACGATCGGACCGATTCACGCTCATACGGGCGTTTAATGTCATGTTCATATATCAAACGTCAACTTGACGTTTGGCTCAAGGTGCTTACGCCTGGGAGTGTGAGCACCGTGAGCGCCGTCCATGACATCATCAGTGACGTAACGACATCTCATTTAAGCGCTATAATCGTGAATCGGTCCGATCGTAAGCGCGCTTTGAGCGCTGTTAGCATGATTCGGAACATGCCTCATAGCTACGTATTGTTGCGGGGCGCGCGGCTTTTGATTGTGCACTTATAGTCGAGATTTTACCCCCATTACAATATCAAAGTTGAACCCTTGGTCTATGTAGACAGTCATCGTTATAAATTGGATAACAGCTAAATTGATTGATAATACGTAAAAAATGATAATTTATCATCATTCGAGATATTCCTTTAAAAGGATAAGCTCGCCTTTGTTCATTAATCTATTGTAGTACATACATACTCGTAATTATGTTAAATATGATTTTTAGGGTTCTGATATTGACATGATAAACTTACTACATTAATTTGGCAACCCCTTACATGTCATGTTTGTACAAATGAAGTATAATATGGTAACCGATTTTTTCTTCTACAATATTCATCATTTGTAGTGTTTTACTCTTTGCTATATTAAGAGGAGGGGTAGGGCAAGCTATCTCCATACGAACTTTGTGCAGGATTTACTTCGTTTGTGTTTGCATTAAAGTTATGATTTTTGGTCAGTATGCTTATTTTTCTGTTAGCTATTTCGTGATGTAATTTTCTTTTCATTGCTATTATTTTTAAATTTTTTCATTTTACATTTTTTTGAAATATTTAAAAATTTCCCCATCACTTTCTTCGCATATCTAATATTTACACCCAAAAAAAAATTACATTCGTTAGTGCCAAAACCTACGAATAAAACGTGCACAGAGTTTGTATGGAGAATGCCTTGCCCACCTTTGCGCCTTAAGGGTCAGTTGCATCAACATACGAACACAGACCGGTCATCGTCACATATGGCGCCGGCAGCTGTCATCTCATAGAAACTTGTCAAACTTTCCATACAATCAGATTTGTTTGCGAACACCGCTTACAAGACGGTTTGGTGCAACCTAGCCTTAGGCTGGGTTGCACCAAACCGTCTGTAATCGTAAGCGGTGTTCGTCAAATCTGATTGTATGGAAAGTTTGACAAGTTTCTATGGGATGACAGCTGCCGGCGCCATATTTGACGATGACCGGTCTGTGTTCGTACGTTGGTGCAACTTGCACTAAATCTCTCTATGAAATGGCATAGGTACCATATTGACTTTGACTTTGTCTGTATAGCGTCGTTCGTGGATGCCACCGGCCACGAAGAGACGGGCGCCACGGCCACCATAGAGCAGGCGGCGTGGCAGGCGCTGCTCACTGACGGGCGCATTTACCTCGGTGGCTCCACGGCGCAGGACCACACTATACAGCCCCCGGTACGTACTCAAAATCGTATATATGTGTGTTTTAATGTGCATTTTAATTCCTTCGTTGTGAGAATTCCAACAGAACATCTACCGACCTTCACCAAGGAAGAATTTTGGCCGAAGGGAGTCAAGTTGTAGTGTGTCTTATTTGTGCATTCGTTTTTAAGTATTTTATAGATATGTATGTTAGTCTGTAAGGTATATATGTAAATATGGGCCTTGTTGCCTGATTCAAATAAATAAAATATATATATAGATATAAATGTCACTCATCATCCTCCTAGCGTTATCCCAGTACAGTTGCATCCTGAAGGATGCCTGGGGTCCGCTACCTAATCCCAAGATTTGGCGTAGGCACTAGTTTTTACGAAAGCGACGGCCATCTGACCTTCCAACCCCGAGGGGAAACTATTCCTTAATGGGATTAGGCTTTGTCAAGTGAGTGGGCAACTCGACTGTTAGAAGTTCTCAAGCCGCACGAAGGCCTCCAACTTGGCTTAACGACTGCTGCCATAGACAGCAACCGGGATCAACGGCTTAACGTGCCTTCCAAAGCACGGAAGCGCTCGTTAGTAAACACTCAAAGCGGTCACCCATCCAAGTCCTGACCACTGCCCACGTTGCTTAACCTTAGATACTGCAAGCGGTACGCAGGCGCCGCTGGGCCACGACGATATATAAATGTCACCACTATAAAACCATTATATAATGTTTAATTTGTACACCCTTGTGGGTACATCACAGAGCACTGTATTTCATTTTACTGTCATCCTATTGTGTATAGTAGAAATTATTTAAAATGTCCAATATTTTACAAAACTTGTCATTGGACTGCGAATCTTCACGCTTGGACAGTAAAGTCGCTTTTTGAACGGCCTAATTTGATATAACTCGGACAGTTTAAATAATTTTAAGTATACCTGTGCTTAGCTCTTGTCGGTGGAGTAATTGCCATTCCGTTCTGTTCTCTGCCAATGCTTTGAGCTCCTGGTACGAAATTCCATTGACCTTCTCTTTGGCTTGATAAACACACGTCTAGGTCTTCCCCTGCCTCGCCTCCCCTCTATCTTTCCTTTCCGGTACCTATGTATAGTTCGGACACAACTCTAAAGCTTAAGCCACACAGAGAGCGGGCGGGCGGTAGCGGCGCGGGAGCGGGACGTGAGCGGGACGTGAGCGGGACGGGAGCGGGCGGTAGCGGCGCGGGAGGTAGCGGGTAAGCTTAGCCAGCTCCCGCGCCGCTACCGCCCGCTCCCGTCCCGCTCACGTCCCGCTACCGCCCGCCCGCTCTGTGTGGGTTAAGCTTCTAAATTCTGTCAAACGAACGCAAGCAAAACTAGACTTAGAGCTCTGACTGTAAGGTTGATTTTTGCTTGCGTTAATTTGACAGCACTTGCCTTACAGTTTTGTACCAACTATACTAAACATGTATAATTGTTGTTGAAGTCTTTCTTGTCAAACAAAGGCGTTGTATTCATACAATGGCGTTGTTTGATTGTTACTGAAAGCGCATATATGCTTTTCACACCTGCTATTCAGAAAAGAGTAATTTTTGCTATCAAATGAGGGATCAAAGTCGTACTTTTCTTCTCTCATTTGAGGGCAGCAATGCCTCTTTTCCTCATAGGTGTGGAAAGCAGTAATGTGTCATTCGGTGGCAAAATTATTTGTAAGACATTTCATGTCTTTAGCCTAATAGGCGGTGTGAAAAGCAGTGGGTGTCACATGGTAGCAAAATTATTTCCGCCTTGGACGAAAACCCTCGCAACGCTCAGGAGTCTATTTAAGAATCTTTCGCTTCACTCAGGATTCAATATACCGCCCTCGTCGGAAATATATTATCTTGCTCCCTTCAGACACAGTCTATTGTACCATCTAAAACGCTCCATGAATAGGGATGTTGACTCAAAATTTATTATGACTCCAAAAGAAAGAAGACGTAAAACTATGCCAAAAAGTGAAAATCCTATCCAAATATCTCAAGAATTAACGAAGCTACAGCCACAGAATAAGTAATAGTACAATTACAGAAGCTTCACTTTCTAACAAAAACGGCGTTTAGGCATAAAAAACATGTACATCTCTGTCTATCATATAACTTGTATTCATTCACACGCGGCACGTGTAGCGCTAGGGCTATCGACTCGTCGCTCGTCGCGTTCTAGTCTGCGGCGGCAGCGGTAACGTGCATTTAGCTACGCGCTCGCGCGGCGGCGGGCGGTAGGCATTTAAAGCGACGCGCGCCTCCCACTGCAAGCCCCTTGCCTTTAGACACAATCTATTGTACCACCTAAAACGCTCAGTGAATAGGGATCTTGACTCAAAATTTATTATTACTCCAAAAGAAAGAAGACGTAAAACTATGCCCAATGGTGTAAATCCTATCCAAATATCTCAAAAAATAACGAAGCTACAGCCGTTACAATGTTTTTAGTTAGAGAGAGAGAAAGCGCTACAGATCAGTGACGTCACTGACCTAGAGCGCAATAGTAAATGACGATCGTTCAATACAGAGATGTGTTTTGCGGAAATGGGACAGATAATGGCCCCTCTTAGAACTTTGAAGACTTATAAATATGTAATTATTTACAGCCTTATTCATAGAAAGTTAGAGGCTCCTTGAAGGCTCCTTCAAGGGCCGATACCAAAAAACATGATTCATAAACGTCTTCTAGCGCTAATCCGTCCATCAAGCCTCTGTTAAGGATTTTTTATGAATAAGGCTGTTATTCTTTTGGCCTTGGTCGTTCTGACACGTCGGCCGGGACAGGCAGCGGCGCGTCGCACGCGGCGTCTGAATGGTATGTTCGACAATGTATGGGAGCGGTCGTTCTCGCCCGCCGCGTGCGACTTCCCGCCGCCGCCCGCGACTGCCGGACGCTGCACGCGGCGTCTGAATGGTATGTTCGACAATGTATGAGAGCGGTCGTTCTCGCCCGCCGCGTGCGACTTCCCTCCGCCGCCCGCGACTGCCGGACGCTGCACGCGGCGTCTTTAGTCATTTTGAAGCATTGCAGCGGGTGGACGCTAGCGTTCAGTATGGATTTTACCAAAGAGAAAGACGATTTTTTGATTGAGTTAATAAAGTACAAGAGTATTTTATACGATGTAGAAGACAAAAACTTTAAAAACAGCATTTTTGAACATAAACTGTGGGAAAGTATTAGTAAAATTTTTTTTTGATACTTCATTATTAATAAATCTTCCTCATCTTCTTCCTGAAGCAATAAATATGCTAGTGTTTTTTCCATTTCGCGTACACATGTCTGTTCGCGTACACAAAACCTCGGAATCTGCCGCCGTTTTGGCCGCCGCGGTTACGTTCCAGAACGACCACACAGCCGCTGTCCGCGGCGTCCAGCGTCTGCCGCCAGACGCTGGACGTCGCCGGCGGCGGTGTCAGAACGACCGAGGCCTTTAAGTTACTTTTTTCGCCATTTGATTGAGAATTTGATCCTGTTTCGAGAAAATTTAGACTTATTGATTTTCTTATTTGGTGTCAACATTCCTATTGACAATAGAAAAAATGCTAAAATGAAGATGAGTTAAGTCACAAAGCTATACTTTTGTTGTATTTACAGCTGGATACATCAACGGACCAATCAGTTTTCGAGTACACGGAAGGTGATCAGTTCAGTATGGACAATGAAGTCGGCAAATACTTCAAGGTACGCATACACTCGTACCCAGAATGTGTCACCGGGAATTTAACTGGGAACTTGCATTTGTTACCGGTAAAAATATACAGGTTGGTTTCCGCGTGGGCTAAATTTTAGGGACCGAGGGTGAATACCACTTAAAACGCTCATTGGATTGTCCACTCTGTCATCCTAACCGGGGGTAGACCTTTCCTTTTTAAAGGGGGGCAGAAAAATGTAGGTTCTACAAGAAATTGCAAGAGTGTAAGTCAAATAGGTTATAAGTAACGCGAGTTCACAGACTTAATTTGCTACAAAATTATACTAGAATTGTCTCTGTACAGTGTACACCTAATAGTTTCCGAGATACAGCCTTTCAAATTTCATAATTTTTTCGACATACTCAAACTTTGAAAGGATTTATCTCGGAAACTATTGGGTCTACAGAGACAATTCTAGTATAATATCATAGTATATTTTAAAAACATCAAGGTATTATCAGCAACTAGCACTTTCGGGTTATAGTGGGTTTTTTTTAGATTTTTGAGATAGTTGCGTTTGGCGCTCGAGGTCACAAACTTGGATTATTCATTGGGCCAACATCATAAACAAGTCTGCAAAAAATCAGAACTACCGGATTTAACGCACGCTCTGAATATATAAAGTTACTGGACTATAGGTTAATTAGCTATAAGTATATTATTTTGTAAATGGATCCACTGAAAATCGGCGTCGCGGCACCTCATGCTCGGACACAATGCTGAGTGGACTCCTTTTTGAGACCATCTTCAAATGTGTATTTCCTATAAGCTAACTGTATTCTATGTTGTGGTTTCAAATAAATAAGTCATTTATTCATTCATTTTGACGACCGCTTTAGCTTAGTTGGTAGTGACCCTGCCTACGAAGCTGGAGGTCCCGGGTTCGAATCCCGGCCGGGGTATTTATTTGTGTGATGAGCACGAATATTTGTTCTTGGGTCTTAGATGTCTTCTATGTATTTAAGTATTTATTTATCTATATAAGTATGTATATCGTCGCTTAGTACCCATAGTACAAGCTTTGCTTAGTTAGGGGCTAGGCTGATTTGTGTAAGATTGTCCACAAATATTTATTTATTTTATTTATTCAAGTTATTGGGGTCATCGAAAGGGGGGATCAAAAGTGAGCCGAAATTTTCGTATAATATAACGCATGGCCGGTGTGACTCCTTTTTTGACTTGTGAACTTGGCTGAAACGATTTTAACACGTCTATAAGTTTCGGTTTCGACCGAAAATAGAGACAACACCGAACCTTCGGTTTTGGTTTTTAAAAAAAAGACGTGTTTCGGTCGAATATCTCAACACACAACCTCGACTCTCTCGTAAAAGATACAAGTGAAAACTTATACATGGCAAAAAATGGTTACCGCCTAGGGCCACCAGAGGCGCTGCTTCCATTGCCTTACAACATGAGACTAAACGCAAACGCGTTCGTTAGTGTTTTGTTTCGAAAAAACTTAAGCCTTAATTTACACACGTACGAGATTCGCAAACGAGTTGCAATACGTTGCTTGTCATAGAGGTATGACGAGTTTCATCGCTCTATAAGACCGCGCGATGTAGTTAAGCCGATATATCGATTGAAAGAGACGCCCTTATGTTTTTCGCTCACGACAAAACGGGATGCAACCCTCTCCGAGAATGGCTTTTTTAGACAAATCTCGTTAAATATCTGACTGTGTGCAGGTTTATTAAATCTCCTCTTGATAGAGTAGATGAAGTAAAATACCATCATATTAACTTATTCGTGTCTTTTCATAATGCATTGTTTTAGTAGGCTGAGTAAAAAAAGGAAAATATATACTCAACTTTGGATTTTTTTTCTATCGAGAAAATTTTAAGCAATCATGTTTTGGCTATTGTCAGCACCACAATCATATAGTCAAGAATGATATATCTGAAAATCAGCCCCTACTGTTTGCTAGTCTGAGCAGGACAGCGTTTCAAAGTTTCTAAATTTCTCGTTGTAGCGCCTTAAAGTCGCATGCGAGTCTCGCACGTGTGTATTAAGCCTTAATTTACACACGTACGAGACTCGCAAACGAGTTGCAATACGCTGCTTGTCATAGAGGTATAACGAGTTCCATCGCTCTATAAAAACGCGCAATGTAGTTAAAGTCGTATGCGAGTCTCGTACGGGCCATTGTACTAGAGGTACTGTACTTGTAAGTAATCACTGTGGACTTACCAGGGTTGCATGGGCGCTGTGTACGTCGGCTCCTTGCTGCTGCCTTTCTTCACGGACGACGAGTTGTATGTCGGCCCGGCGGCGGCCAAGATCGACGCGCAGCCGCACTACGCACTCGTGTGAGTACTGTAATGTCTATAATAGGCATGATGACTCAAAAAAAAATATTACTTCAATAGAAAGAAGACATAAAACTATGCCAAATAGTGAAAATCCTATTCAAATATCTCAAAAAATAACGAAGCAACAACGGTTAGAATGTTCGTAGTTAGAGAGAGAAAGTGCTACTCGACCGTGACGTCACCTTTGAGTAGCGCCATAGTAAATGACAATCGTTCAATACAAAGGTGCGTTTTGCGGAAAAGCGACAGAAAATACCCACTTTTAAAACTTTGAAGACTTATAATTACGTAATTATTTATTTTTTTGAATTACTTTTTTTGCCATTTGATTGAGAATTTGAGTCATTATGTAGAAAATTTGGATTTATTGATTTTCTTTTATAGTGTCATCATCCCTATTATTGATTTTCCTACAGGACCTTTTCTGTTATCGTGGCTCATTTTTTTTCTGTGTTCATGGAGCGCTCGTGGCCCAGCGGCAAGGGGCTTGCAGTGGGAGGCGCGCGTCGCTTTAAATGCCTACCGCCCGCTCGGCCCGGGGCCGGCCGTCAGTCGAGGGCCGCCCGCCGCCGCGCGAACGCGTCTATATGCACGTTACCGCTGCCGCCGCAGACTAGAACGCGACGAGCGACGAGTCGATAGCCCTAGCGCTACACGTGCCGCGTGTGAATGAATACAAGTTATACAATAGACAGAGATGCACAGAGTAGGCATGTTTTTTATGCCTAAACGCCGTTTTTGTTAGAAAGTGAAGCTTCTGCACTTGTACTATTACTTATTCTGTGCCAGCGGCGCCTGTGTGCCGCAAGCGTTATGCAAAGTTAAGCAACGTGGGCAGCGGTCAGAACAAGGATGGGTGACCGCTTTGAGTGGTTACTAACTGAGCGCTCCCGTGCTTTGGAAGGCACGTTAAGCCGTTGATCCCGGTTGCTTTCTATGGCAGCAGTCGTTAAGCCAAGTTGGAGGCCTTCGGGCGGTTTGAGAACTTCTAACAGTCAAGTTGCCCACTCACTTGACAAAGCCTAATCCCAATAAGGTCTAGTTTCCCCTCGGGGTTGGAAGGTCAGATGGCAGTCGCTTCCGTAAAAACTAGTCATCATCATCATCATCATATCAGCCGAAAGACGTCCACTGCTGGACATAGGCCTCCCCCAAAGAGTGCCACAATGACCGGTCTTGCGCCACCCGCATCCAGCGGACTCCCGCGACCTTTACCAGGTCATCAGTCCACCTTGTGGGGGGTCTACCCACGCTGCGCCTTCCGGTCCGTGGTAAAAACTAGTGCCTACGCCAAATCTTGGGATTAGGTAGCGGACCCCAGGCATCCTTCAGGATGCAACTGTACTGGGATAACGCTAGGAGGATGATGATGACTGTGTTGACAACAGAAGGGCCAAAAGCTCCCTCGCTCTCAACACAGTGCATCCTCGGGAGCTCTGGCAACCTTGCTCACCTCCAGGAACACAACACTACATACTGGTATAGTAAATAGGTTATTATGGCTGTGGTCTTCTGCAAGGCGGAGGTACTTCCCCAGTTGGGCTGCTCCAAATTCGAGCAAGAGATGACATTATGCTGTGCCCTACCTCTCTTAGGCTGGGTTGCACCAAACCGTCTGTAATCGTAAGCGGTGTTCGTCAAATCTGATTGTATGGAAAGTTCGACAAGTTTCTATGGGATGACAGCTGCCGGCGCCATATTTGACGATGACCGGCCTGTGTTCGTATGTTGGTGCAACCGACCCTTAGGCTGGGTTGCACCAAACTGTCTGTAATCGTAAGCGGTGTTCGTCAAATCTGATTGTATGGAAAGTTTGACAAGTCTCTATGGGATGACAGCTGCCGGCGCCATATTTGACGATGACCGGTCTGTGTTCGTATGTTGGTGCAACCGACCCTTAATCTCGTATCGTCCATACGTACGACGTGGCCACACCACCTCAGCTGGTGTTTCATGATGAGTGCCTCGATACTATGTTCATGTATTTGTATACAGGAGCGGTAGGCCATGGGGCGCGGGCACCGGCGTGGGCTGCGTGCTCTGCCTGGAGCAGGACTGCGCGCGCGGCGGCCGCTGCGCGGACGTGCGCTCCTCGTACGCGTGCGCGTGCCCGGCCGGCTACGCGGGCGACTACTGCGAGGTAACTAAAGATTTCGATTACATTGCGGGGCCGCAGGCTACCTAGGTAAGTCGATTACAATAAAACTCGGCAATGTAATGAAAATTGCGTGCAAGTTCTTGCATCGTCACAGAATAGTACAATAATACTACATACAGAATAGCCACGAACCTCCCGCAACTAGGTCAGTTACCTCGTCCCTGAGAGACCCGCCTGGTGCCGTCGCGCCTCGCGATTCGTCCGCGCCACGCGCTACGCACCCGCGCAAACAATTGACAACATTTCATATTTTTAACTACTTTATTTTATGAACTAGTTAGAAAATAGGTAAAAATTTAAGCCACCCGTATTTTTTCTTTTTCAATTTAACTCATTATTTCACACAAAAAAAACACGTTGAAAAGTAGGTCATTCCAAAAGGGCGTAAGTAAAATATGACGTCATCTTCCCAACAAGAATCCAGAGCCACTCCAGAGCAGCGATTGTCTGTACTCTGTACTAAGGGGAAGCGAGGAAGATGACGTCAACTTTCGGTTTACAGCAATTTGCGATTTTTTCCAAAATTAACGGAGAAAAAAATTTAAAAAAATGTTTTTTGTGTACTTCACACGTTTTTACCGAAATGGTTTTCGAATTAAGACTTTTGGAAATTATGAAATATTGTCAATTGACGCGTGTACCGACAGCGCACGCACACATACTTACCCACAGCGCTTACGGTCCTTCGCGTGTCACAGGTGTGGCATCGTCTAAATAATGGGCCTTAAGGCGCAGGGGTGGGCAAGGCATTCTCCATACAAACTCTGTGCAGGTTTTATTCGTAGGTTTTGGCACTAACGAGTGTTATATTTTTTTGGATGTAAATATTAGATATGCGAAGAAAGTGACGTGGAAATTTTCAAATATTTAAAAAAAATGAAAAATTAAGAAATTAAAAAATAATATCAATGAAAAAAATTACATCACGAATAGCTATCAGAAAAATAAGCATACTGACCAAAAATCGTAACTTCAATGCAAACACAAACGAAGAAAACCCTGCAGTTTGTATGGAGAGAGCTTGCCCTACCCCTCCTCTTAAGTGAAGTTGATTAACATGTTTTATGTATTTTCTTGCAGACTGACGTAAACGAGTGCGAGCAGAGCGAGTGTATGAACGGAGCGACGTGCCGCGACGAGGTCGCCAACTACACCTGCGTCTGTCCCGAGGGCTTCACGGGCCGGTTGTGAGTACTCAAATGAGGGAAGACAAGTACCACATTGATGCTCATTCGAGGGCAACAAAGACTTTTATGTCACACCTGGCCATAAAGCGGCAATTAACGCACGCTCCGCGCGCGGGAAATCCCACTTCCTGGCCAGGGGGTGGCATAAAATTTTGTACTTAACACGGGCGGTAATAAAGAAAGCCTCAGATCGCAGGTATTTGACGCCCGAGCCGAAGACATTCTTTGTTTTACCGCCCTTGTTAAGTAATGTACTATTTCATCACACTTGCTCGTAAAGTGTGTTATTGCACGCGTGCGTATAAAGCAGTTATAGCCGATTTACCTCCCGCGGGAGTTATGGAATTTTATAACTCCCCTGGGAGTTATGAGTTTGTGTGTGAACTGATTGGTTGAAAAAAATCTAGTTGATCGCGCGCCGCATGAATATTGCTCTGTGATTCGTTGCGCGTTGCGCTCCTCTCGCAGTGATACTGGAGGTGAAGTTGTCAAGTTCGTCAATTTTTGATTGGTGTGGTTGTATGAAACATGGATTTTTCTGCCTTTTGTAGTTATTTATTTCCTCGCAAATGATGAAAAACATTGTGTGTATCACGGGAGGTAAGGTTTATTACAAACTTCTATGAATTTCGTTAGTAATAACCTGCTTACCTCCCTAAATGCACAATGTACTATTCTGAATAGCAGGTGTGATTTTTTTAATTTTTGATCTCCCTTCCTGCAGTTGTGAGGAAGACATAGACGAGTGCCTGTCAACTCCGTGCGCGCACGGTGGCACTTGCACGGACACGCCCGGCGGGTTCTCGTGCGAGTGCCCGCGCGAGTGGAACGGCGCGCGGTGCCAGACGCCGCGCGAGCGCACGTGCGCGCACCAACCGTGCCTGCACCGTGCGCAGTGTCGCGACATACCAGGTAATATATACTTACTACTTACTCCGCTGGCTTAGCACCGCTCTAACACGCGTGAGTTTACAATTAACCATCCCGCTCTCAACGGAACTCCGCGCGTAGTTATCGTAAATATTTAGTACATTTTGATTGATTTTTGAAATGCTGGATCACTTATCAAAAATCTATCCGGTTAATATGTTAGATAATAAGGTCACACGAGTGTTTTAATGCCCCTCATTATGTACAGTTGCATACATTACTTTATCTACACACATATTATAACTACTCTAAGATGGGTTCAGAAACCGTAGTAAATAAATACAATAATTGTGTTAATACAACCTTTTTTGCACGGTTGCGGAAATATCGAAATCAGAACTGGCAACCGATACCTGAATGTTATTTAAAAAAGTAAAGAGTCCCTATTCTGATGTGATCATGTTGTTCTAGCTCAAATTTCGCGCGATATATACTAAAAAAACATCGAGCTGACATTTCGCATCGATTGAATTTGAATTTTCAGTGATACTAGAATAGGGACATGTCAACTTTGACATTTAAATTTTGACAGTTTTGTTTGACGTTTAATATTTTAACATCATATATGAGATTAAAATGAAAATTAAATTACTGCTGTAGCCTTAGCCACAGATAAGAAAATGGCCATAAATTCATTGAATGTTGAAATGAGAGTTATTTTCTACGGTTTCCGAACGCATATTAGAGGATTTATAATATGTGTGTAGATAAAAGTATTTTTCAATATTTTGTTCGGTTATTGACTATTGTGTTACTTTGTTTCTTTTCCAGTCTACAGTAATTTTTATGTAGTGTAATTCTACCTTATTTCTTCACATTGGAAGCTCAAACTTCAATATTTTCGTCGATTCATGAACTGGCCTTGCTGTAATCTAGTCGCATTGCTTTATGGTGAAACTTTGTTATAGATCCGCCGACCGGCAACAACTACACGTGCACGTGCTCGGAGGGCTATGTGGGCGTGCATTGCGAGCACGCGTTCTGCGAGCTGGTGCCGTGCCAACACGGGAGCTGCCTCACCGAGCCCAACGCCGAGGTACAGTTTTTTTTTTAATGAATGACTGAACAGCGATTGGCCTTAGTCTCACCTGATGGAAAGCGAGGCCTAAGATGTAGCTCGCTGGTTCAGTCAGGCTAAACACGGCTCTGACACACCTCCGTAGTGTCTTTTAGTTTCTTTTTAAAGATTATGGTCTGGATGCGTCTCCTTTAAGCCAACTCCGTAGTGTCTAGACACCCTATCGCGCTAGGAACGAAACGTACTATGCGGCAAGCGCGATGCCATAATTAGCTGTCACACATCAGTTTTCTTAGAAGAAAACCCTCTGTACGTAAGTTAATTATTATGTGGTAAAGTCAACATCGAAAATATCATAAAAGCGTACAAATATTGTCACTTTGAGAACGTACAAATATTTATGCCTTTGACTGTATGACAACTTTCTCGACACGCGCTGCGTGTCCGCATACACAGGGCTGTTGTACTCGCCGTGTTTTCGAGCAAGTTACATTGACACGCGTGGCGAGTCTAGTAGCCCAAAGACTGTTCATACATTTGTATACGTAAGTGTGATGCAGCGATCGCTACAGTAGTTTCTGCTTCCAGGTCCCAGTGTGTGTGTGCGAGCCCGGATACACCGGCGTGCACTGCGAGACGGAGCGCGACGAGTGCGCGGAGGGCGGGGCGGAGCGCTGCCTGCACGGCGGCACATGCCTCGACACGCGCGGCGGGTTCCTGTGCGAGTGCCCGCCAGGTGAGTCCTGTGTACACTACTTTTACAATGTATATGTTCAGAAAGTGTTCTCTAAACTTATACCTAGTGCGGAAAAGTGTCACTTTCTACTAGCGCGGAAAGTCTTTCCGCGCGCAGCCGCTGCGCGAAGATACAAAACACGAAAAAAAAATTGACAATTATTTCATATAATCCCCGCAAAATAAGAAGTCAATCCTTACACCTGTCTTTACCTTACGTTTTATAACCTGAAATTCGCTTGTAGCTAAACTCACGTCACACCTATATTTCCAAAAAGGGAGGGAGATAAATGAAACAATACAGGTAATATATTGACACAGCAAGCACATACATTCCCCTTTTTACAGCTACTTTCATGTATTACGAACAAATAATACCTACACGTAACACCCCTGGAGTTGTAGTGTCCTTAGGCTACGACGACTTGACGTCCAACGCGCCATACGCTTTTATGCCACGTTATAAAATAAATATTTAAATTAGGTCAAGTTTCTTCCCACAGAACATAAATCGGCCTTAGCTTGTGTAAATTAGAAAAGGTCGTAACGTATAATGCTTTGTACAGGTTAAGAAAAAGAACCTTATCCGCAGACAGGCGAAATGCAATCTTATGTCAATGTCATTAGGACTGATAGAGGAAAAACTCGTCTCACGTTATCTATAAGGAGATAGGTCATTTTAGTGTTCGTTCGCTCTCAGCTGTTGAAGGAATCTTATCGCGGTGCGCGCAATCTGCCGCGCTGATAACGATAACGCGCCGCCGGTACTCAAACTGTCTATTGGGCATTTTCACTTTAAAGAGTACCCCCTACTTTTTTTTCGGATCTCGGTGATTTTGGGTATTCTGACTCAGAATCACGAGTACTATCCATTTCCGCGAAGAAAAAAAGTGTCCCTCCAAAAAAAGTCACTTTTGTGACGCTTTTTCATACAGTTTATATGGCTCGTCACAAAACTGACACAGAAAATTAGTATAGAAAATCAAGGGCATTTTTTTCTTCATCTGAATCAATAGTACTCGTGATTCTGAGTCAGAATACCCAAAATCACCGAGATCCGAAAAAAAAGTAGGGGGTACACTTTAAAGTGAAAATGCCGTATTGATTAGGAAGGTCCAATAGGGTTAATAATGCCAAAAGAAAAAAACTGTAATAAATGAAAGCTTCAAATTTTCTCGGAGGATTATGAAAATTAGTATCAAATCGTAAAATAATATAGTGCACAAACTTTTAGGAGGGGGCATCTCTTGTCTCTTTTGGGCAAAATGTACCTTGTTTGATTGTGACGTCAAATGTGCAGTTCTTTCTCTGTCTCTCTCTCTCTCTATCAACATGAAAAAAGTTACAATTACGTATTTTTTTGAGATATAAGGATAGGATTTCCACCATTCAACCCTGTTCTGGGGTTCTAAGATTTTGTGCCTACAAGGTGTCACTAAACTTTACAAGTTTTTAAACATTTATTAATATTAATTCGTACACAGAACCGAAACGAGTTATGTGTCAGATTACTCTGATTTATCCTCAATGACTAATTTTCCTCTTAATTGAAGTATTAACGTAGGCACGTTGTTACTCATTAAGATAAATTGTGGTTGGCGTACCTAGTGATGTACTTACTAAACAGGTATTTCCGAAAACGATATTAAATAAATAAAAAATATTTGCATCAGGAATACAGTTACAAGATCCTTATAAAAATAATATTCTAGGGTATACAACCGAAACAGGTGTGAAAATTTTTACATTTTTAATGGTGATCTAAATACAATTAAAATTGAATTGAAGATATTATATACCTACCTGCGTGAGTAGGTATTCGATGGCATATATATGATACGTATAAATATCTCAAACAATGACAGAATTAATACACGGGCGAGCAAATTAAGATAAACGGACTGTTACAAAAATGACGATAACTATAAAGCCCGCTGTAATAGCTTCTTCGGGTAAAATGAGTTAAGTAATAGTAGTTTATGCAACTGGTACATAATGAGGGGCATTAAAACACGAGTGTGTTTTATGAAACGAGCCGAAGGCGAGTTTCATAATAAGGTCACACGAGTGTTTTAATGCCTAATTATGTACAGTTGCATACATTACTTTATCTACACACATATTATAATTACTCTAAGATGGGTTCAGAAACCGTAGTAAATAAATACAATAATTGTGTTAATACAACCTTTTTTGCACGGTTGCGGAAATATCGAAATCAGAACTGGCAACAGATACCTGAATGTTATTTTAAAAAGTAAAGAGTCCTTATTCTGTTGGATCATGTCGTTCTAGCTCAAATTTCGTGCGATATATACTAAAAAAACATCGAGCTGACATTTCGCATCGACTGAATTTGAATTTTCAGTGATACTAGAATAGGGACATGTCAACTTTGACATTTAAATTTTGACAGTTTTGTTTGACGTAATATTTTAACATCATATATGAGATTAAAATGAAATATTTTATTACTGCTGTAGCCTTAGCCACAGATAAGAAAATTGCCATAAATTCATTGAATGTTGAAATGAGAGTCATTTTCTACGGTTTCCGAACGCATATTAGAGGATTTATGATATGTGTGTAGATAAAGTACTTTATGTTACACCTGGCCATAAAGCGGCAATTACCGCACGCTCCGCGCGCGGGAAATCCCACTTCCTGGCCAGGGGGTGACATAAAATTTTGTACTTAACACGGGCGGTAATAAAGAAAGCCTCAGATCGCATATTTACCGCCCTTGCCTTCGGCTCGGGCGTCAAATACCTGCGATCTGAGACATTCTTTGTTTTACCGCCCTTGTTAAGTAATGTACTATTACTTAACTCATTCTACCCGAAGAAGCTATCACAGCGGGGTCTGCAGTTATCGTCATTTTTGTAACCGACCTTTTAGTTTTGCTCTTCAGTGTAATTAGTAGTACTTTCTATTGAACAAAACCGATATTTGTATAGTATAATGTTACACCTAGTAACGTCACCTATACATGACCAAATTGAACTATGATGTCACTCTCCAGCGAATTAACAACTAACAACCCGTTGGTCTGTCAGAGCCGAGTTTACCCGAATTGGCAAGACGAACCTGGGGGCCGATTTTTGAGTGTCGAATGCTCGACTTTTCACTCGAGATCTGTCAAAAAACTATGATGTTTTGACAGATGTCGAGTGAAAAGTCGAGCGTTCGACACTCAAAAATCGGTCCCCTGGCCTGCCTCAAGTTACCTTTTCTTGAGTGTCACGCAGTACTCCTCAGCTATGTTTTAGGCGGCGAATGAATAAACATAAAAAATAAAATGAACTTTTTTCTGTAAGTAGGCCGCAATGGCACTTTTACAAGTCAAACCCTACTAGCGTTTCACAGAGGCCACTGCCGAGAAGAAACGAATACCGAAACCACATTCAGAGGAACATGACAACTCCATCAACTAAGCACACTATGAAATCATTCAACTATACGTTCGTCACAGTTTGAGTAACGCCGTCGCAATGGAGTTGTACCAAATTTATTATAACAGTACCAGTTTAGCAGTGACTAGCATATTCGTATATAAAATAAAAGTAATAAACAGCGTTGAAAAAAATACAATATTCGTTCGATTTTGAAACAAAGGAAAGACGTTTTCTCAAAACTTAATCTCTAATTTCGATTGTCATGTTTTTCATTTGATGATGATACTGATGTTGTAATAATCAGTTTACTAGTGATTTAATGTTAATTGATTTCTACATTCGGCATCTGTTGTTGTCGAGACGCGCATAGTATTGTTTTAGCTTCGCGCTAATCATATGATTATTTATTAGTCATGCATGACTTTACGTTCGGCATTTTTATAAGACTTGCTACTTTAAGTTGGCATGTTGGTTAGTTACAAGTGGCTTATCAAAATGGTGTATTTCCAAACATCCAAATGTACATTAATGTGTTTGAATATTAATAGTTAAATAGAAATGTGATTATAAAAGTTCAGTGTCGCGTAGTGTGTTTATCGATATCTTATCTTCAGAAAGTGCAATAAAATGAAATGCGAATAATATGTGGCGGATTACATTGGTCGTGGCTTTCATAGGTAATTATCTAATTATATATCTAATTTCGGCAGTCACAAACGTATCACGACGTAGCCTTCATGCTCTCAAAAATGGTTCACGTATGGGGCATACACAGTGCAGTGCAGTCGTAGGTTGCTAACCCATCGCCCACAACACACTCTTAGTAATCAACCCATACGAAACCCACGGTAGAAAGGCAGGGGTGCTGCTTACCTATCCTCATCATCCTCCTAGCGTTATCCCAGTACAGTTGCATCCTGAAGGATGCCTGGGGTCCGCTACCTAATCCCAAGATTTGGCGTAGGCACTAGTTTTTACGGAAGCGACTGCCATCTGACCTTCCAACCCCGAGGGGAAACTAGACCTTATTGGGATTAGGCTTTGTCGAGTGGGCAACTTGACTGTTAGAAGTTCTCAAACCGCCCGAAGACCTCCAACTTGGCTTAACGACTGCTGCCATAGACAGCAACCGGGATCAACGGCTTAACGTGCCTTCCAAAGCACGGGAGCGCTCAGTTAGTAACCACTCAAAGCGGTCACCCATCCAAGTCCTGACCGCTGCCCACGTTGCTTAACCTTAGATACCGCAAGCGGTACCCGGCGCCGCTGGGCCACGAGCGCTCCTTGCCTATCCTATATAAAAAAAACACAGGACGAAAAAACTTTTACATGCTCTTGGGCTTATTTCTTTATTTATCTTATGGCAATTTTTTCTAACCGTCAGATCTTCGAGAAGACAGTACGGTTGCCAGTTTCGTTGCACTTTTAGCACCACCCAGGGGTCACGTGTAGGGTAGCGGTGGGTACTTTCCCTACGGACGTGGTGCAACTTCGACCCCCCTTTGTCAAGTGAGTGGACAACTTGACTGTTAGAAGTTCTCAAGCCGCCCGGGGTCCGCTAACTCATCCAAAGATACTAGTTACTACTACTACTAACTATACTAGGCACTAGTTTTTACGGAAGTGACTGCCATCTGACCTTTCAACCCAAAGAATAGCTCGGTAATGTAGTAAATTCCAAGTTTTTTTTTACCACGACGATATCAAACAAGCGTGCGGTCCACCCTTTATAAAATTTGAGGATTTACTGTATTGACAGCAGAAAGGACAAGTTTAGGTCCCTCGCTCACAACACAGTGCATCCTCGGGAGCTCGTTAAGACTATTGTGAACCTATCGTGCGAGCGAGAACAGGCATTCCGGAATATTCTTGTGTGCGTTAGAGACAGTCGTCGCCGTCGCCTAATTTCTCGCAGAATTAGTGCTCCGGGCGGCAAGGTTTTCCGCCCCTTAAACCTTTATCAAATGAGACAATATTGGCCATGATCGATTCCTTACATCCTTAACTAGGTTTATACGTATTGTTTTTTTCGTAATTCTTTCTAGTTTATGAAATAATAGCAAAAAACCAGAACGAAGTTTTCGTGTCAGAAAATCGAAACTTTAAGGGTCCGTGTTTTCAATTGTATGCGATATTTCCCAAAAATCAAACGTATAAACCTATTATTTAATGGTACTTATAACATTTCCAAAAATCATTCAAATCGGTTCAGGATTAGGGGGTGGAAAACGTTGCAAAATGTTTGCTACACAATCCTCTTAAACCTTGCTTGCCTCCAGGAAAACAACACTACATGTTTAGTAAATAATGTTTATGTCACACCTGGCCATAAAGCGGCAATTACCGCACGCTCCGCGCGCGGGAAATCCCACTTCCTGGCCAGGGGGTGACATAAAATTGTGTACTTAACACGGGCGGTAATAAAGAAAGCCTCAGATCGCATATTTATCGCCCTTGCCTTCGGCTCGGGCGTCAAATACCTGCGATCTGAGTCATTCTTTGTTTTACCGCCCTTGTTAAGTAATGTACTATATTATGACAGTGGTCTTGTGCAAGGGTGCCCACATGGGCTGCTCCAAATTCGAACAAGATGACATTTAGCTGTGCCCTACCTCTCTGACCTATACCTAACCTATGTGTGCGTTGCAGCGTGGTCGGGCCCGCACTGCGAGGCTGACGTGAACGAGTGCGCCAACGGCGTCAGCTGTGGCCCTGACGGAACGTGTCTCAACCTGCCCGGATCCTACATGTAAGTATCCCCCAATACTGACTGGCCCATAAGGCGTACTATCCGCATAGCTGAGTTTCTTGCTGGAATCTTCTCAGCTGGGCTAGGTATAGCGAACCAGCGACAAAAACCCCAGTAGCTCGATTCCACTGACACACTTCAGATTCGGTTGAAACCGCTCAACCAATCTCACTGGAGCGCAAACTATAGAGAATTCCAGTTTCAAATGCCCGCGTGGTCGTGTCGGAGATTTTGACTGTGTTTAAATATTTACGAAAACTACGCGCAGAGCTTCCGTAGAGAGCGGGATGGTTAATTGCAAACTCACGCGTGTTAGAGCGTGACTTTATTTTGGGACGGATTTCGCCTAAGTGTAAGACCTGAGTGGACGCTCGAGTCGGGCGTGCAGCGGGGCGTGCATGTTACACAATACGGTATTAAACCCCTAGTCAAATCAGCAACTTTTTATTAAATGTCAAAACCGATTTGTTAATATGAAGTTTGTAGGGAAATACTGTCTTAGTGACGTCACTAAGGCAGTGTGAGTAGGTTTGTTCAAATCAGCGTCCTTTTTAAATTTTAATGCTTATAAAATCTTACAATTAGCTAAAATAAATTAATAATTGATGTTTTTCGAGTATTTTCGTTAGATCTTTTATTAGTCAAGTAAAAAATAATTTATTTTTACCTTAGTTTAATACCCTATTGAAACTCATACTGGTGCCCTGAGTCGCCGCTGCACAAATAGTATGCACGCTCGCCCGCCCCGCTGCACGCCCCGCCGAACGCTCCGCTCCGAGCGTCCACTCAAGCCTTACACTTACACTTTATACATCGTATCGTGCGCTCCCCAGATGCATGTGCCAACCGGGTAAATGCGGGCACGAGTGCGCGCTCCTCGACCCGTGCTACCCAGAGGGCAACGACACCGGTCCCTGCGAGCACGGCGGCAACTGCACGCAACGTTGCAGCGACGTCGTCGACTACACGTGCCAGTGCATCGACGGTTGGGCCGGCAAGAACTGCTCCCAGCAGGTCGGTCAAACTAGAATTTATGTATTCTTGCTTCTTGCATTGACAGGTGATGTTGAGAGGCTTTACAAGTTTAAAAATTTTATGATTTCATTTTTGGACAAAAGTATTGTTAATACCAATGAAATGATTATAAGATGCGATGATTTTATTAAAGCTTTAGATAGTAACATTGCCCTTTTTTGATTTAATTGTGTGTAGTAGATTTTAAGCACGATATAGTACATTACTTACCTAGGGCGATAAAACAGAGAATGTCTCAGATCGCAGGTATTTAACGCCCGAGCCGAAGGCAAGGGCGATAAATATGCGATCTGAGGCTTTCTTTATTATCGCCCGTGGTATGTATGTACAAAATTTTATGTCACCCCCTGGCCAGGAAGTGGCTTTTTTCGCGCGCGGAGCGTGCGATAATGGCCACTTTATGGCCAGGTGTGACATAAAATTTTGTACTTACCACGGGCGATAATAAAGAAAGCCTCAGATCGCATATTTATCCTGCGATCTGAGACATTCTTTGTTTTATGTCATACCTGGCCATAACGTGGCCATTATCGCACGCTCCGCGCGCGAAAAAACCCACTTCCTGGCCAGGGGGGTGACATAAAATTTTGTACTTACCACGGGCGATAATAAAGAAAGCCTCAAATCGCATATTTATCGCCCTTGCCTTCGGCTCGGGCGTAAAATACCTGCGATCTGAGACATTCTTTGTTTTATCGCCCTTGGTAAGTAATGTACTATTATCGCCCTTGGTAAGTAATGTACTAATAAGATACGATGATTATTGGCAGGGTGCAAAGCGGGTGGAGGGGGTAGCCTAAACGATCACAGCGCTCGCCACGGCTAAAATTTACATTTTTGTCGTCGACTTGAGCTGTCAAATCCATATTGCAGTAAACATTTTCTAATCGTTTTTGAGATAAATTTAATATGGCTCTAGTAAGATGTGTTATTGTGAATTGTAAAAACACCACAGAATAGCGACTGGAAATTTTAGCAATTTTCAAGACCGTGGTGGAAACGAGACCAAAGAAATAAGTGGGTAATTGCCGTAAGAAAAAAAAGTAAGTCACCTAACCTGACAACAACACCTGAAAACAACAATTTTAATGTTATTGGCAATAATGTTACTGACTACCATCGTCCAATATTGTCTAATATAGTAAAATAACACAAGATTTCATTAATTTTTTTCACAATATTTACTTCTCGCTTGACAGCTATGACAATATTGTCCGTAATGGCCGCCTGTCCGTGGCGCTGTCGTCGTGCACGGTCCCAATATTAAAGTTTTAGATAGTAACATTGCCCTTTTTTATTTACTTGTGTGTAGTAGATTTTAGGCACGATAAAGCAGGTTTTAGCTCGAAAATGGTCGAACAAAATATCTTAATGAAAAATGCAAGAAATACATTTAAGTTAGTTTAAGTTTAGTCCTGTTCTAGATAGAAACATTGATAAAATGTCAAGAAACTTATCAGTTAAACTGAAAATGGGCTAAATAGATGAGCATTTTTTACCTTATAAGACCCTTAAGGCTGGGTCATACAGCGTTGCGCGACGTCCGACCCCCTTAAGGCTTGGTCACACTGCGTTGCGCGACGTCCGCGCGACGCGAGCGGGACGGTTTCATACATTTTGGCGCGCAGCGCAGCGTCACGCTTGCGTCGCGCAAGCGGTGTGACCAAGCCTTAATTCATAAAACTTAATAAACTAACCCCCTTATTCATAAAACTCAAGAAACCTCTACTAACCAAAATGTTGTTTGTCCCTTTCCTACAATTGTAAATGTCAAAGTGACAGATAAGGACAAACGAACTTTGACCGCTTGACAACAAAAATAGGTTTGATGGACGTTTATGAATACAGCGGCAAGTTTTGTTGACCGCATTAGACTAGTAGCCAGGCTTACGCCTGCGAAGCTGGAGGCTTGGTGCCAGTTGCACCAACGTACGAACACAGACCGGTCATCGTCAAATATGGCGCCGGCAGCTGTCATTCCATAGAAACTGGTCAAACTTTCCATACAATCAGATTTTGACGAACACCGCTTACGATTACAGACGGTTTGGTGCAACCCAGCCTAAGTCAGGGCAAAGACTAGGAATTATATAGACTGCCAATGCCTATACATTGTGGCGTAATTTTAAAATAATGGGCCTGCTGTAACTAGTTTCACTATGGAGAGATCACTTTACCATTTAATTCGTATGCCACTAAGACCTCTGCTTAACACATAGCGCCATCTGTTGGGAGCTTCTTCGTTGTGTTCATAAATGACGCTATATATTTTGTATGCAGTCGGGGGACCTGATATTTTGTTTTTACTTGTTTATGTAGGATTGTCCACAAATATTCATATTATACTTTCAGAGCGTGGCATCGGAATCCGAAGGCGGCGATTCGACATCGTCCACGATCCTGATCGCAGTCGGCTGCGCGCTGCTCGCCGCCGCGCTAGCTGCGCTCGCTCTCGGCGCGTTGTGTGCGCAGGCGCGGCGGAAGCGCGCCACGCGGGGCACCTACAGCCCGTCGGGGCAGGAGTACTGCAACCCCAGGGCGGAGATGATGCACCACGCGCTCAAACCGCCGCCCGAAGAGAGGCTCATTTAAAGGTACCATCATCATTCTCCTAGCGTTATCCCAGTACAGTTGCATCCTGAAGGATGCCTGGGCTCCGCTACCTAATCCCAAGATTTGGCGTAGGCAATAGTTTTAACGAAAGCGACTGCCATTTGACCTTCCAACCCCGAGGGAAACTAGACCTTATTGGGATCAGGCTTTGTCAAGTGAGTGGGCAACTTGACTGTTAGAAGTTCTCAAACCGCCCGATGGCCTCCAACTTGGCTTAACGACTGCTGCCATAGACAGCAACCGGGATCAACGGCTTAACGTGCCTTTCAAAGCACGGGAGCGCTCAGTTAGTAACCACTCAAAGCGGTCACCCATCCAAGTCCTGACCGCTGCCCACGTTGCTTAACCTTAGATACCGCAAGCGGTACGCAGGCGCCGCTGGCCCACCAGCGCTCCACCAGGCTCATTTAAAGGTACCTTCACCTTATAACGCAGGGGTCACCAATGAGGGCTACAGTTTTTGCGCTCACCAGTTGGCGCCACTGCACTCTCAGTCCAGTTGTCAAAGTTTGTTATTGGTTGTTATGGGCGTAAAAACTAAATTTTACGTTGAAATTGTATTTCATACATTAAAACCGCACCGTCAATATTTTTTATCGAATATCCCGTATTGTAGCGCAGTCCCGTTTTGTTCGGAAAAAAGTATGACATAAGTTTACGAGCGATAAAATTGTCGCAAAGCACTGAAATTCGTTGATCCGTAAGTCATATTTGTCATTATCAATCTCAGATATTGCAAAATAGTCACCATATTAATCTAATTAGAATAAAACCCGCGTAACCCGCCCACAAACTATGAAATTTGACATTTCGGAGGACTGACGTCACACTAGCGCCTCTAGCGGCGAATCCATACGCGGTAGCTAGGGTTGCCAACTTATGTGCTCCGATTTGCGGGACATTTGTTGTAGAATTGCGGGACTTGGCTAAAAAATGCGGGACTCGTGCACTCGTATCAATATTGCTCACGTATAATTGTGATGTAGGATACATTATTTATTCCCGCGAGATATACGTCCTTGGTGGATGGATTTCCGAGCTGAAATTATCCTAAATATTACGAGTACGGTCCTCCGGGAGCGGGATACAAATTACTTATTTTCATTTATCGAAGTTGTGCATTTATTTTATTTATTTATTAGGAGATGAAAACAGAAACAGTCACGAGAATACAGTTCTTATAATTCTGGCGAGGCTTGAAAGCGGGACAATTGACGTCCCGCACACATCTTTTGCGGGACGCATCGTCTAGGGTGCTGGAAACGGGACGTCCCGCCTGAGGCGGGACGGTTGGCAACCCTAGCGGTAGCCCTCATTGGCAGACCGCAGTCCTTATCCGGATCGCCGACATATTTTATCCGGACCTTAAGTTAACAGTATAACTTAAATTAGACAAGGGAGGAGTGAAGTAACGTGCGAGAGAGAAAAACGCAAATTTTACATTGATATTTACATTGATGCATTCCATTTAAAGTTTATTAAATTAATTCACGTAGGAACGAACCGCGACGGTCATTTTTTTTTAAAACCAGACCCTTGAAACTAATCGGTGATCCCTACTATAATGTATAGTGTACACAATTTATGTCTACTTCAAACCCCGGGGCAGTGCAATGTCAGTCAGGATTTAAATAAGTTTACTGACTGTACTTTTTTCCACCGCCATCAACTCGTTGAGACTTGTAACGAGCCCAAACACGGCGGGTTTATCTTGTGTAGTTTAGGAATTTCTATGGCCACCTTCTGTCTCCATCATCAGATCAGCTCGGTGGTATCATAATATTGTATTGTCGCCGACTACGTAAGTATGCCAAATGTCAGCGCATACGTGATACCGGCAAGCGGCTGCAAATGAATACAAAATAACTGAACGAATAAATGATGAATGCAAATGGGGACAAGGTCTACCGAAAAAAAAATTACAATACATAACAATAACATGTGGCCGCGATTTCGCGGGCTCGGCAGCAGACGGATATACAATACGAACAGTGGAAATTAAGGCGCAGGGGTGGGCAAGGCATTCTTCATACAAACTCTGTGCACGTTTCATTCGTAGGTTTTGGCACTATCGAATGTAATATTTTTTTGGATGTAAATATTAGATATGCGAAGAAAGTGATGTGGAAATTTTCAAATATTTCAATGAAAAAAAATAAAAATAATATCAATTAAAAAAAATTACATCACGAAATAGCTAACAGAAAAATAAGCATACTGGCCAAAAATCATAACTTTAATGCAAACAGAAACGAAGAAAATCTTGCACAAAGTTTTGTATGGAGAGAGGTTGCCCTACCCCTCCTCTTCTTAAATAAAAGCTTCAAAAGCAACACCCTTATTTGCTCATACGTAGTCATAATATTTTAATAACTACTAATGAATATGCCCTTACTGGGATTCGAATCCGGGATCGCCTAGTCATGGTCACTACGAAAACTAATACTGATCAGTCTGCTTTTTTTTCAGAATCAGACTCCATGCGAACGTTCGCCAGGAAGAATAGAAACTACAAATAGCTGCGTGTCGTGAGGCCACTAACAATATCACGCGTGACTACTGACCGGCAACCAAACCAACGGACTAACAGAATACAAACATACGCTAAGTCTACTAAATGTTATCTGTTAAACTAGTTTTCATAATTGACGTAATCGCTCAATGTGTATAAGATGTTTGTGTATTGCATTTTACAAGTCTAGATGTTATTAATGTGGTTATGTTATGACAGTTGATGCGAGTTTAACAGAGTAGTTTAAGTCACATAAGTGATAGAGCGAGACGCGGATATTCCCGCACTTGCACACACGAGCTTATAGACGTAGATATTTTACCATTTTATGTAGATGACTTATGAAATAGTTCGTTAATGCGGCGTGTAACTTATGAAATGAATAGGTGTACCAAATTATGTCCCTCTTAAGGTTTGGTCACACTGCGTTGCACGACGTCCGCGCGACGCTCGCGCTGCGCGCCGGAACGTATGCTAACAGGTTAGCGACGCCACACAGGCTGCGCGACGCGAGCGGGACGGTTTCACACAGTTTGGCGCGCAAGCGGTGTGACCAAGCCTTTAAATGTTGTGTTTCAGTGTTAGGTAATGTTGAATGAACTATGCTGTGAACTAATCACTAATCAGTGTTCATTTTTCTACAAGTAGTTCTCAATTATCAATACAGATTAGTTAGATTAGTTTTTTTTTTAATAATCTGACATTTCATTGGGACTCAAACTGGGCTGTCCGAACTCATTACTCTTAGTGTTGTAAGGTTGACAATTTGGAATCAGTCATATCATTGTTATACTAGGGTATCTTCATAGTATAAGAACAGTTTCAAATGAAGTTGGGGGATGAAAAGTTCCATATACTGGTATTTTGTGATAAATATACTGTTTTCTAACTATGATCACTCAACACTGAAATTAGGTATATATGTATTCTAAAGAAGGTACTATTTAAACCAAAAGACTATATTAATTCTAAATCACGTTCGGGTATTATATATTTAGTATATTGTATACATTTACACTGTTAAATCACATCCTTTAGAGCTATTTTTATAAATCATGTATGAAATTTATCTAAATATTGACCTGTGTGCGTCCATACTGTAAGATTGAATGACTAATGTTAATCAAATTATGCCTAATTTTACTTAGTATTGAGCGTTGGAATTGAAGGAAGAATGTGCAAGTAGGTATTCTTCATCCCTTTAACATATGGGACTATGGTATGAAATATATCTTAAGACACGTGTAATACATTCATATAATCAAGTAGCGTGTTATATCATAAGATGTAATGAAGTCCCGAGTTCACAATGAACTTGGCGATTGTAAGTTAAAGCGTGACATTCTAAATTAGGTAGTAAAAAAATTACGCCGACTCGACGAGAGTGCGCGGCGCGCTATGCTAGTAGGTCCACTACTGCTATATCACTAATTCGCACTGTCAATTCTAAAATCATCACTATCGTACCAATAGTTCACATTATTATATATCAGTTGTTCACACAATCACACAAATAGTTCGCTTAAACTTTAGATAACCAAGGTTTTTTTTAACTGTTATATTTTACTAGCGACCCGCCCCGGCTTCGCACGGGTGCAAATTATACATATAAACCTATACTATCTATTACAAAAAACCGCATCAAAATCCGTTGCGTAGTTTTAAAGATCTTAGCATACAACGGGACAGACAGCAGGAAGCGACTTTGTTTTATACTATGTACTTAGTAATTTTTCTTGATAGATCTACATATTATTATAAAAGAAACCTGTTGTTCTAATTTCAAGTTTCTAGCTCAATTTTATCCTAAAAATCACACATTTGATTGCCCATGTGAAATTTCAACCTTCGCTTAAACCCTTTAGGGGATGAATTTAAAAATATCAATCAATGTTTTTCTCTATACATTAGGAGCTTATGACCGAAGTTTTAAGCTTCTTTACTTCAAAAATGAAATTTTTCTCATACAAACTTTCATCCCTTGTTGGAACCCCTTAGGGGATGAATTTTGATATAAACCCAATCTCATTTATCTTGTTGTTTTAATAAGAAACCTTTGTACAAAGTTTCAAGTCTATAACTTTCCAAATGAACGATTTCCATACAACGGTTCAACCCCTTTTTCACCCCTTTAGGGGTTGAATTTCGAAAAATCCTTAGTCTTACCACTCTAAAGAATATAATATGTTCCAAATTTCATGGTTATATCTTCAGCGGTTTAGGCTGTGCGCTGTCTGTCAATAGTTGTCTAAGTAATGCAAGAGTTTTATAATATGTGTAGATATTTCGTGACGTATTTTTAAGGCCAGTCTGTCTCTTGTTTTCCGTGCGTTGTACAATCATTAAATATGTTAACTGGAAAATTCAACTCTTACAATTTCTAGTTTGGTACCTATTTCAGCGAGCTCATTTCATACGCGAGTTTCATGGACAACTGTCCAATTTTCGCTACTGTAATATTGCCGTCAAAGTTGCTACGAGGGGATCTCTATGAAAATAGTTTAGAGTCTGCTTCAATTGACCCAATTATCAGATAAGTTTTATATTATGTACGAATATGCTCGGTGAACTTTAAAACTCCGTCCAGGGATAAGTTTATTTATGTAGTTTACTTGGTTTATTATTATGTACCTGATTATATTACCTGCTCATCGACTTTTTTTATAATAGTGTGAAACTAGCAACAGTTCATTGTTTAAGCTTAAGGCACACACAGAGCGAGCGGGCGTGTTCGGCACGGGAGCGGGCGGTAGGCGCCCGGGCGTGAGCGGTGCGGGAGCGGGCTGGCGCGTCAACGCGCTGCAGTGTGAAAACGCCCGCTCTGTGTGTGGCTTAAGCTTTATTGTTCCATGTTGTACGAAGCCCGCATGTTGCGAATATACTCAGTAGTAGAAAACTATTACACTTACGGCTCATTTGCACTGGTTGGTCCCCTAACTCGCATGCGGTAGCTCGTGCTATCCTTGTCTTTGTTAAAGGGGAAAACAGGATAAACCGATGTTCACGGAAAGTCGAAAGCGGGCATAAACGACCAGTGAAAATGCGCCCTTGTAAGTTGTTATAAAGCATAGTGCGCGCGCTACGGGCGGAAGGGTGCCCCCCCCTACAGGACCTACTACAAACGGGTACAGTCAGTAACAATAAAATGCAAATGGATACAATTAAATTTAAAAAATATATATATAATTTTTTAATCAGGAAGCTTGCAAACTGTTCAGTTATTGCTTATTATTCTCGGACCTTTTTCACGATACCCAAATAAGAATAAAAAACATTTCAGATTTATTTATCTGCTCAATCAATTTTGTATTAAGTAGTACTTAATTTCTGCTAAGCTAACGCAAATTATAGATTAATATCTGGACGACCGAGCTTTGCTCGGCGTTTTCCCTGCATGAGACCAAGCTAGATCGATTGCTCGCCCCCGAAAACCCTCACATACCAAATTTCATCAAAATCGTTAGAGCCGTTTCCGAGATCGCCGAAATAAATAAATAAATATATATACAAGAATTGCTCGTTTAAAGATATAAGATAAGATTTATCTACTTGTATATTATTGATGCTGCCTGTACACGTGGTTACGTGTTACTTTTAAAATACGATTATATGTAAGTAGCTAATTTGTTTGCACTTTCACCTGTGACTGCTTCTTGATTAGTGTGCTTTAGTAGGAAATAATTAGGCGCTGATCAATATCTACATTTTAATTGCATCGTCACACAAAGGAAATTTATTTGTTATGATATACTGTAAGACCGTTTCTTCACCTGTAGTATGTAACTTAGAAGAGTATTATATATATATATATATATTATTGATGCTTTATAAATTTTAAATTATACCATGTTACTTCCTGAGAATTTATACTGATATTTTTCTGTTTGTTTTTTTTTTTAGTTTATATAATTAGATACGTTTATTTTATTATACATAATTATTCATTGTATAGGTAGATTAGGAACTTAGCAGTTTTTACTCGCGTTGCTCCCTTGTGTGACGATACAATGTGATATTTGCTAAAGCTTAACTATTATTATATAACCGGCTATTCTAGCCATAGGGTATCTTCGACGGAGTACCTACTTATGTTATAAATTATAAAAAATAATATTTATGTATTACTTAGGTAGGTTAGGGGTTAAAATAAATTCTTTACCTTAAAATAAGTCGGAGAAAATTCTTTTCGTTGTATAAATTCTCCAAAAGATGTGACATGTTATTTAGTGTTAGAAATAGGAACACTTTAATGTAACTTGACTGTCACCTAGAGAAAAAAAAACACAAATGTGACACAGTGGACAATTTTTTGCAACGAAAAGAGTTGTGATCTAAATATGAAACGAGCTTTATAAATGTGAATGGTAGATTAAATTTATAATATCCCAGTATGGGATACAAAGGGCAGGTGGAATTCAGCTTATCAACCTATTTATGTGCTGCTATATGTATAACTATGGGACACTGTGGCCCGCAGGGTGAATCATATTAACATAATGTATATTAGAACTAAGTTATAAATAAACTAAATCTATATTATCATGATCACCTGCATCGTATCGGTGTAGCCCAATAAAAATATATATTTATGATGTAAAGCATAGGTTTAAAATTATTTTTTAGGAAGTGGACTCTTCAGTCTTTGGCCGCGAAATCTTATTAGTATTTTAAGTGGTGACTGTGTGCATTCCATTTTGCTCAACTTCATTCATTCCATTCATATCTTATGACCAGCAACGTGGCAGTAGGTAGGATAGAGTACATTCTTATGCTACTTCTAAATTTTAAATATGACTTCATTACTAGTACTAATTCCATTGTGTGACGAACATGTCACACTAAATTTCGATTGTGTAACATATCAGATTGAATGTAAAATTGTCCTGGCTTCAAATATAAGGAATTGGTTTCATATGTCCAGCTTGAATTGTATTCAAAGCACAATGTTACTGCCATCTGCTGGTCATAACGTATTCTATACCATTTGAAGAGTGATCGGGACATTCAGTATTTATGCGACAAGGGGCTTCATTATAGTGGGGGTGTGGTTTACCACTTACCTTACGATTGTGTAAAAAATAAGTGTGATATTTTACTTACTCGAGCGATTCTGATGTGTGTGTAGTAGGTAAATTACGTTTTAGAATAGTAATAAGTCAAAATGTAATTTTTATGGTTTTATGACGTGACCTGAGTGAATGTATAGATAAAGTATTTTAAATTAATATCGTACTAGGGTTCTATTGGACAAGCGCAAGGCAATGCCAACTTTAGTCTTACATTTGATAGTGAGATGTAGGTGATTTAAAGTCGTTTGCGTTTTGTGTAATTGCTAATTTACGTTTGTCGAATCGAGATCCTATGTATTTGTTGTTTTAACTTTTTATTTACAATTTTTTATACATACATTCAGTTCGCAACAAAAACGCATTATGTTCAGGTTTTTATTGAGTTTTTGTTGTTAATTGAGTTTTTTCATATTGGAACATGAATCCAGGGAATTTGCCCTAATAACCCTCCTTTACAAAATTATCTAATTCAGTCCTTATATAACTGGTACTTAATACAATTTATTTACTGTATTAGCTTTAGCAGTTCTGAAGAACAAACTCAATGAACCGGTTTATGATGTGATTGATATTTGTTTCGAAGTAAAAGTAACATTTAAGTATATGTTTTTTTTTTTTTTTTTTTTTTTTTATTAAAAATGGGATTGCTCTTGGCCAGCATCTGTTTATCTAAATGTTCTTGTAGTTCACCTTTACACTTTCGCATGGACTGTAATTTAATAGAAAGGTGAAGCAGCTGGCAGCCGGGATGTTCGGTATTTACCGAACACAACAGCACACAACAGGTTGTGTGTTGGACAATAATAGTATGACTGTAACATTACCGTCCATGCTTCTACTCATTAAAATATCTTCTATAGCAAATGGTTGTCTTATTTTATTGTAGTTGCACCTGAAAACCAGATGGAACAAATGTTCAGTCTCTCTTCTCTTCTTCATAGTCCATCCCTCATGACTGAGGATAGTGACCGCACGAAATGGCCCTCCATGCAGTCAAATGGATGGCACAGGAAAGGCAGCATTCTTGACTGCATCAGTCCAGCGTACCGGAATCTAGTGCACTGGACTGATGTTCTGAGTAATGAGACCTAGGTAGGTAATACAATCCTCCAGCGGTTCCAGTAAACTGGCAGAAGTGGCATAATTTGGTGAGCTTGTGGTAGGCTCAAAAGAGCACTAAAACACATCACAACATGTTATATCAAGGGTTGCGTGGTGAAACTCGATAAATATAGTTCTATTTTCTAAAAGACTCTTATGCTACTTATTGGGTTAGACCACGCAACCCTCGATATAGCTATGGATCTGTCACACCCATATCATATACCCAAATATTGTAAATTTTTGCAAAATTGTCAGCAGGTTTTTGAGAATCCATTTTCAAAAGTATTCTACAAATTTTAGTCCTGCTCTACTGTTGGGGTACCCACAGCATGAGCCCTAACTTGTATGTAAACAATATTCCAGCAATTCTTGCACAGTATGCCTACTTACACCCAGAGATCCACTTTCCGACACTCCTATCTACATTATTTCTTGTTTACCATGATCAAACTATAATAGAATTGCAATATTTTAAGAAATGAAGGAGTAAGCTGATAAGATTCCAAAAATAAAACATCATTATAAGATAATACAATTTATTCTTAAAATTACAATACTACACAACTTTCACTCAGTCCATCTGTGTTTACAGCTCGTACACACGTAGTAGAGCCTCATCTCCTCCTCAGCGCGTCTGGTTTGTCCCTGGAAGAACACCGCCTCCCTGTGGTTGCATTTCGGGCACATGTGGTCTTTAGTGCGCGGGAGCGTAGGGTCGCTCACTACATCAGGGTTTATGTGCGTCAGCTCGTCCACTTCGTGCATAATTTTGTTCACGTACACGCAGTTAGAATCGGCGAGTTGCTTGTAATCGCAGTTTCTGCAAGCATAAAGTAAAACTTTGTTGTTCTTGTCTTCGCGCGGGTATAGCATGTTGTTGCATTCTTGGCAGAACTGAATGCCGACGTAGCCCGGCCCTCCATCCTTTCTGCCCAAATTCAGTGTCATCTTCGTTAGTTATTACACCAAATAGCAATGGTTTAGATGTATAGTATAATCCTTGTAAAGTATTTTGTAAATACCCGTACAACAGAACGCTACACAACACAAGAATGAAGAATGGAATTATGCTGTCATTGTCACTTCTGTTCTTAGAGGATAATCTGTGCTTCTGTTCATCATTTGACAGCTCAGCTAGTTTGTCTTGTCTATGATAAAAGCTAAAGCTACATGACATGAGCATGTACGTCGAAGGAAATGAGTAGGACAGATAAAGCTTCCTATTGAATATCAAGCAGGCAAAAAAGTCGCCTTTGTCACGATAAGTGTTACCATTAGCATTATTTCTCCCATAAAGTGAGGTGATGTAAATGATTGTTAAAGTATCCCATGGTATTTTAAATTTGACTTATGTTATGCACTGGACTATGAAAGAAATCAACTAAACTGCTCTCACAAATGAGTCAGTCCATAACAAAAGGGCCCTTATGGCACTTTCTAGTTTCGTAGATATCAGCGTTTTAGTAAAATACGGTAAAATCACATATTTTTTGTTTTTTGCATATTGATAAAGTATAAGACTAGATGTGTATTTCTAGCTTGGTTTCACACGTATAAGTTAAGTATTTCTACCTTTAAATTAGTTGTAAAGTTTAGTAAAAAAGGGCCCTTATGGCAGAGGTCAGATAATAATGATATAAAATAGGTTAATAACTTATTCTAATTACTTCTAACCATTTTCTGTATTATTTATTTGCCTTTTCTGTTTACTGGATTCTAGTGGTACACGTTACAAATACCTATTTATAGTCTCAAGTCAAGTAAGTTCTAGTCATGCATGACCGTTGCAAAAATTTTTGTTTCTTATTACATTTCCTATTAATTGTATTTTTAGAGTTCCGTAGCCAAAATGGTGAAAACGGAACCCTTATAGTTTCATCATGTCTGCCCGTCCGTCCGTCCGTACGTGCGTCCGTCCGTCCGTACGTGCGTCCGTCCGTCCGAGCGTCCGAGCGTCCGTCCGTATGTCACAGCCGACTATAAGCTCTCTAATTATGAAAATATATGGTAGGAAAGTATTATTCTATGAATTGCTACGCCGCTCCCCCCCCCCCCCCCCCCTCCCACCCTCTAATTTCCAAATGTATGAAAATTCTGAACAAATGAGGTGGTGTACAGTCACCAGCATTAATATCTGCCAAACAATGGTGGCATAAATATCCGACACAGCTCCATTTGTAGGGCCGTAAAGACGGGTCAAATATTTATGGCGCCTTTATTATAGCAGATATTGATGCTGGTGACTGTACATTAATAAATCCTTAAGACGATTTTTGGTTTGATAAAAATACGGCTACTGGTTTTTGAGTAATTGCTGAAAAACTGTTTTGCCCAAACAAAAGGGCGTAAGTGCCGTCAGTTTACTATGAAGATACGACCTTTTTCGATTCGACGTATCGGATAGTGGGTTTAAATATGGACTAGTAGGTGTCGGTACGGAACCCTTTATTGTGCATGGTCCGACACGTACTTGGTCGGTTTTTTTAAAAATAGAGTTAAAAAATAATTTTTACTATGCGAAATTGCTTTTTCGTATAATTTAAAAATTACGCAAAATTCAAAAAACTTGTAATGAAAAGATTTATTCAGAATTACGTTCTAATACAAGATTGCTACTTAGACTATGTAAATATTATTATTTACCTACATTTTTGGTTACATTCGTCCATAAGGGCCCTTTTCTCAATTGTATGGAAGTAAACCTTGATTTTCATGTAACTTTAATCGGTCATAAAATTGAAACTAATTGACATAGAAAAAAAATAAAACCTGTGTAATGCTTGTCTAGACTTATTACAGGTAAGTATGGTATACTATACGGAAATTGTTAAATTTATTCGTGACGAGATAGAAAAAATATCATTTTCTATATTTATAAAAAAATATATATCACGTTAGGATTTTGTTTTTATTTTCCATTCGATGTGTTAAGTAAACTATTTTCTAGCATACACTATGACAAAGATCACAAAATACGAAATAATAATTCACCTATTACAAATTTCCTTACTTTTTTATGATCGGCGCCTTGCACTGATCAAAGGCCTTTTTTTCTCAACGGGGTAGTGGAATTTAAAAATTTTTGATTGTTTCCTATAGAAGAGAACCTCAAGATTCAGGATCTACCATCATCTATGTAACTTCCCACGGGAACATACTTTAAATGAGTTTTAAACTTCTCTTAGTTATTTCTCAAAAGTGCATTTTTGATTTGAGTAATTTTGACGATTTATTAAAAAAAAAGTATGGCACTTAGGGACATGGTGATCATTGTTTTTGGTAGCCTATGTATTGTAGATTATAGATCCGTGCGTAACTCAATACCGACCATAAAGGCCCCAGTGAGCTGGACGGTCACAAATAAAATAAAAACCTTGGTTTTATTCCACTCAAATATCGATTAAAATGTTCCAATTGTATGAAGTTAATATTTACGAGCTGAAAATGATGATGTTGAATATACAAATGTATGAATCTTGCTTTACTGATTAAAATTAATATGGATTGAAATTGTCTCACTGACCGAGTGAAACGAAGATCTCTGTTTCAGGTTAGACAAAAATGCTTTCGATGTCCGGCGGATTTCCGGTTGTTCTCCTCTACAACCTCTACAGGTCGCATTCCTCAGCCGATTCTCTTGAAATTTTGTGAGTATGTTCGATAGTTATATTTTTTTTGGCATCAATTTTGGCAATCAAAAACTTTTTAGCAATGTTTTAGTATGTTTCTACGGTAGGATTTCGGTTCGTTCTCCTCTACATGTCGCATTTCTCAACCGATCCTCATTAAATTTTGTCCTATGATTACATAGACTTTTTTTTGGAAATTTGCACAAAGCACAGAAAAAGCACTCACGTAGTTTACAGCTTAGGCTCACAGAGACAGCCTTTCGCAGTATCGGGCCGGTAATATCGTGTAATGTATAATATAATTATTATGTATAATATACTCGTATCTTACGATATATTTTGAGTTGGTGGTGAATTTAATCGGGAAAGTTAAGTTTAAGTTCGACAATCTAACGTTACTGAATGTGTTTTGAGCATCAAACATAGCGGGCGTACGCTCTCTGTCTAAGGCGGCCCGGCTACGATGATCAGTGTCAGTAGTCAATACTAGGTGCTTGTCAATAAATATTGATCGTTGCCGTCGCGTTGTCATTGTCAATGTCATTTACATGCTTGAATGTGTGCGATTTTGATCGTTGCCGCGAAGCATCAATCGTTTTGACTTTTAAACTGTATGTATAAGGAAAATGAGGAAATTACAGAATTTAACACATTGACGAGCACATTGATGTGTGTTTGACGTGCCGATTAAACCCATCAAATGCATTTCAATGTAGCTATCAATAATAACGTAGATTTCTTGACGGCAGCATTGATCATTGTCGGGCCTACAGACAATGTGAGATAAATGGGAAATTATCTACATTTACGAAATATATCAAATTTAAAGTTCATTTTTTATGAATTTTTACGAAATAATATTATTATGTTATATTATAGCTCCGTCAGTGGCGGGTTTAATTTTAATGAAAAACCGTTATAAATCAATGAGGTAAAGTAAAGTCATATACTGGCAACCCTATTTTTTTGTTTGTTCTGTTGGCACCTTTGTCAAGTTCACGCAGCAGTCTAGCTGACAATTTCTTTTCCCATCTGTAGCCGACTGGTGTCGTGCTATCAAAATGGGTAAGGAGCAGTTTTGTGATTTTTATTTTAGTTTATTTATTATATTTAACTTCTAACGTGTTACTAAGTGTTTTATTAGAGTATTATATATTGTGGCAGCGAATTTGTTATTTCATTAAGTCGATTTATTCTGTAATTTTAACTTAAGTGCACACGCCTAGTACAGAGTCGGCCATGGCGGCGACATGTTTTTCTCGTGGTGTTAAAGTAATCCGTTTCCATCCCGGGTCCAAGGCACCGTTTCGGAGATGTATCTCTTTAATATCGGCTGAAGATTTGTAATAAATCGGACAGTGTGTTAATTTCCTGGTTGGGACGTGTTAGTTACCGGTGTCTCGAACTTGCAGGTAAACCGAGGGGGATCCGCACGGCGCGGAAGCACGTGAACCATCGCAGAGAGCAGCGATGGGCAGACAAGGACTACAAAAAGGCGCACATGGGTACGAGGTGGAAGGCCAATCCCTTCGGTGGTGCATCTCACGCTAAGGGCATCGTCTTGGAAAAAGTGTGAGTAACCTACTTATGTTCGATCGATTTGAATTTGTTATTTCGTGTTAGCAAGCGCCAATACAGCGAATAATGCGGCGCGCGTGCGCGACGCGGCGGCGTCGGGCGCTCCGCGGGGCTCCCGCGCGTGGTATTACTCCTGTGAATGTGTTTCCACTACAATCACAGGATAATACTGCGAGCGGTGGCCCCGACCTCTTCGGCTGCGGACTCTTCACGTCGGGTCAATGAACTTTTGTTTGTATCCAATTTCTTGTGCGTTTTGTTTGAAAGCTTAGTAAATAAACACGTTCACATGTCGGCGTGCTGCATTATCGATTTTTAATGCATCTTGTTCATCTGCAGTCAATTTGTCTTAATGACTTATTTAATTGCTATGCCAAGTCTCGTCGAAAGTTCTGCAACATTTTTGCTAAATCACCATTCCCAGTAACACATTAGCAGTGTGGGTGGGTAGTTGTTTTATAGTCGCCATTTTGTTTAATGATTATAATAAATTTGTGGTGGGTTATTAAATGTTTGAATATGGTTTTCACAACTGCTACTGAACACAGAGTATGTGACTGTAATTGAGCTAATTAAGTTATTATAATAAAATGTTTCCTCAGTAAATCACATTTACTCACAATTCTATTCTGTATAGCCAATTTTACAATATAAATTGCTGGTGGGAGAGTAATGTGGAAATCCTATGAGTACTTATGGAATTAGTGTCGATAAGCAGTAAATGTTACAGAATTGTCCGCTAACAACAGATTTAGAATCCATTTTTAGTTTTCCCTGACTTTGTTCAAGTAAAGTGATTGCAGCATCATTATACTATACTCATTACGCTACAGCAGGGGTCGGCAACCTTTTACCAGTCAAGGGCCACATAGTAGCTATCAAAATTGACGCGGGCCGCACGTGTTAATTATTTGGTACATACAAAAGGTACCACATTGTAGGTGGTCTGTAGGGAGGGTCGCGGGCCGCGTGTTGCCGACCAGGCTAGTACTAGGCACCTTTGTTGATGTATTTAATGCACCATGCTTCACAAATAACTTAAATACATTAATATCTAAATAGCACGTGTTAATATTAAGTGTTAGATGACAAGCCAAACCTAACCTCGCCTGGTAGCCCACGTGGCGGCGACGGCAGCCCTTTGTTTCATCGTGTACCACTACAATTTCGTGTTTTTTTATTATTGACTGGTTCGAGTTTACTACTTCATGAAATACATTGCTTACCACTGCATACAACCACAATACTTTTACTTTTAATTAATTAAAACTTTTATTAGTATGTCCTTTTCATTATTGGCATAGCTAGTTGCTCATCATGGGGTTTTTATTTAATTTATAGGTATTTCACTGGGTTTTTCCTGCGACTTCGTTCGCATGGAACTCTTTCGTGATAGAAATCAATTGCTATGTCAGGAGCTTAGCTAGTCATCATTCTGCCATACCAACGTCCACCCCCTTAAGGGATGATTTCCAGGATAAAAAGTATAGTCCTTCCCCGGGACTCAAATGATTTCCAGGATAAAAAGTATAGTCATTCTCCGGGACTCAAATTATCTTCATACCAAATTTTATCTAAATCCGTTTAAGGTGTGAAGAGGTAACAAACAGACACTTTCACATTTATAATATTGATACTCCTGCATGTTGGATTTTGGGTTATGTTGTTTTGTATTATTTTTACTTACTGCGAAATCATGTATTGCAAGGCATTTATATTCTGGTTAGGTGATATCATACTTATAGTTTCTATCTTGTTGTTGGCTGGTAAGGTTATCTGACATTTTACCTTGGCTTACTACATTGTATTACTTTGGTGTTTACCCACTTATCAGTTTTTCCAATAATTATTTCGCATTAACAGAATTTAATGCCTAATCCTACGTACCTCTACAATGGTCATGTTAAGTGTTGTTCCTGCTTATTAATGTATTTGTGAATTAAAGTAACTGAAAGTTATAGATCTCTAAGATGTTCGAGTCCTACTTGAAGAATAACTATATAAATTCAGTTCTTAAATTGACTGCTTTGTCGTTTGTAGTTCAGTAAAATTGTAATATGTTCTTAATGTGTTCATTTACCAACATCACATTTGCAAGCATTCCAATAGTAATATTTACCTCTTTCTGCAGCGGTGTTGAGGCCAAGCAGCCCAATTCTGCCATCCGCAAGTGTGTGAGGGTACAGCTGATCAAGAACGGCAAGAAGGTTACCGCGTTCGTGCCCCGGGACGGCTGTCTCAACCACATCGAGGAGAACGACGAAGTACTAGTGGCGGGCTTCGGTAGGAAGGGTCACGCCGTGGGTGACATTCCCGGAGTCAGGTTCAAGGTATGTGTACTTTGTATGGTCTTGAGTAATTTAGTAAAGTAGTTTGATCCCTTGAATAGAAACTAAGGCTTCGTGCATTTGGCAGACAACGCTCTGATGTTATGTTGCTACCTACGATAGACAGTGTTAGTGAAGGAAAGTACAAGTTTTAGGCCTTGTGGTCACACGCGTGCCATGTGTTCATAAATTTGGCATAGATCTCTCTTTGCTACAAAATAGCATCACTTAGATTTTTATGTTAGGTATGGCTAGAATGTCCTTTCATCTCTGGAAGATGGAGAAATTTTGAAGTGAAAGTCCCCAACAAGTATTGAAGATGTAAATATATTAAACTCCTTTTTGTTTCACAGGTCGTGAAGGTGGCAAACGTTTCTCTCCTGGCGTTGTACAAAGAAAAGAAGGAGAGGCCAAGATCGTAAGGTAAGGTGATCATCAGTTAATTTATACCTTTGTTCTAGTCCCTTACATAAGCCAGACACTTGAATATTTTGAACACCAATACGTACACAGCTTTAAAAATGCGTGCGTAGTACGGCCGCCATTACACATCCATAACATGCAAGGGTGTTCTGTTCTGTACAAAAACCGCTTGATTTTAAACTTAAAAATAGTACTTTATGTCACCCCCTGGCCAGGAAGTGGGTTTATTCGCGCGCGGAGCGTGCGATAATGGCCACTTTATGGCCAGGTGTGACATAAAGTATTTTTTTCTATATCCTGAGTGATGTCATAATTTATGTATTTGCTACTACTGATTGCCATGAGGTAACATTTTATCTGACCGGACAACACTGATTGTTACCCACGTACTCCTATTTTAAACAATCCTGACATGTTTTTTCTTGTTTCAGTTACAACCTGCGGCTGGACCGGAAGGATAGGTTGTTGGTTAAGTGAAAATCTGTATGTAACAATAAATTGTTTAACGTACTACCAAAATGTCTTTCAATTTTACAAATTTGTTCAACCCACGTTCAACTCTTATACGGGTTAATAAGAGAAAATGCACATTGGTATGGGTGGGCTATGGGATATATCAAGAAAAAAAAAATTAGTAGAATTATTACTTGGACAAAGGTAACTGACAGATGTCAGTGTGAATATTCGGTAACTTTTATTTAGACATATATAAAGTTACAAATTAACCGGTGAGATGGGTGTTCTTGGCGTACAAAGGGTTAAACCGCTGGACCACTTGGAGTAGACTGGCGTAGACACGTGCATTGTTTAGTTATCGGTACTATTCCCGGTTTTGTTACGGTTTTCTACACATCCCTAGTCGAGTGGGAAGCGCAGTAAATCAAATTGATATCCTAATTATACGGCAACATAGGTAGGTAGGTAGCAGTGGCGGAGCGTCCATACAACTCATTCCCACCGGCTTGCCTAATTTTCAGCCAGTCCAGTTCTTTTATTATGGCTAATGAAGAATAAGAAAAGCGAATTATTTCCGGCTTCGCTAGGAATATTTTTGACGCGCCGCCACTGGTAGGTAGAAAGAAATTCTTTGTTTACATAAAGTCCTTGGGATATCTCAACTCTTCATAAATGGTGAAACCAATGACAGTTCATCTATGACGGTCTGGCCACTATTTCACCAATTCGTCAATTGTCACCTGACAATGACAATTCGACGTACATTTCTGGGTTGTCTAGTAAAGACTGCACTGGGGGGCTTGACTATATACGACCCAGCAATGTACATCGAATTGTCGAGTTGGCTAAATAGGGGCCTGGTGACAATAAATTATAAAGGCCAAAATGAAACAAACGTCTAAACTACACAAAAATGTATTTGAATCAAATCTGATGGTCACAATAACATTGAACTTATCGTCGTATACATGGTGTAGCGTCGCCTTTCACAGGGTATCAAATTTATTACCAACTAGTGCCGGGCGTTTTCTCATACAATAGGGATGTTGACTCAAAATGCCCCCCTCCTAAAACTTTGAAGACTTATAATTATGTAATTATTTATTCTTTTGGATTACTTTTTTCACTATTTGATTGAGAATTTGATCCTTTTTCGAGAAAATTCGGATTCATTGATTTTCTTATTTGGTGTCAACATCCCTATTATCAAATTCCTGATTAGATGATTATTAAAAAAAAACGGTGTAAAATAAAATAACGCACACATTAGTCAGTCATACGCGATACACGGTCTTACAGCAAATTCGCTGAATTCCATCTAGTAGTAAAACAAAACATAAATAGTACAACTAGGTACAAGTGATGTAGGTAGCCCGACACCATAATAATCACAGCGACACATTGCATGTCTCCCTGCTTCGGCAACATAGTTTCTATGCTCAGAAAATTTTAAACATTTCTTTAATTTGTCGTTATTCGTATACTGTCTCAGATATAATGTTTTAGAACACATCAACTTAATGCTAGAATTCAAGTCCGCTCTAAATCTAAATTGAAGTGATACTAACATAATAATAAAAAGGAGATCTATAGCACTGCCACCTCAGCGGTTCTATGTGTATATAAAAATATTTATTACATATGTGTACATAATAAAAAAATGCTAGACTTTTAGGATTTGAATGATATACAGTCGCGTCGCGTAAAATAAAATACATTTTTAAATTGCATGCCCATTCTCTATTTCCTTCGAGCTAGGTATTTATTAGGCACGGCTCGGCGCTAATATTTAATTTTATTACCTATATACATACAAAGAAAATTCATCTGGCCTAAGAAAATTTACGTACAACTTGTTTATTGATTATGATAGTGAGCTACGTGTTTGTATTTTATTTCCTACAACGACGGTGGCAAACAGTGGTAAGTGGACACCGCAGCCTATAGACGCTCGCAACTCCAAAGGAGACCCGTGCGCGTTGCCGACCCTTTATAAAATTAAATTGTATGTTTGAGCAGGGGGGTCTCACTCCGTCAGTTCGCCGCGCCACTGCAAGTACATCCGTAGTTGGTACTATTCAATGGCTGCCGCGCATTGCTACCGGACGGTGTGGTCAAAGTTTGTTATTTACCTATTATAATTTGGGGTTGTAAATTGGGGATTTGTTAACAGTGGGACTTCTGTACGTTGTAAAGTACTATTACTTATTCTGTGGTTTGAGGGTGGTGCCAGTGCTATACCCCTCCGGTAGTACGCTATATATAAATATAAACCTATTCCGCGTGCGAACGGATAGTGAACGGATTCGGGCCAAACTCACAGCTAAATAAAAATTGTGCTAGCATATGTTAGCACCGAGTACAATGGCGGGCGGTGCGCAGTTATATTGTCTGTATTATAAAAAAAAGTACATCCCATCAAAAACATAAATGTAAAAAAATTACAAGTACGTAAACACGGTTTCGCTAATAAAAGAAGTGAAAACCAAGTTATTTCCAAGGTCCTTAGATCGCAGCTTCTGTCATGTCTAACACGTTCCCTGTCCATGCTTGTACTGTGGGGTCACATATACTGAATGCACAGTCCAACCAAAGAGAATATAATCACTGAAGTTTTAAGAGACTGGACTCTCATACTAGAAAATGAACGCGAATTGACAGCAATTGCATTTTAACTCTAATACTGCCGCCATTATCCGCCTCGAATATCCATGCTATCCCCAGATGTCAATTTTTAGGGTTCCGTATTTGTATTGAGTTGCGCGAACCTGAGCCCGTCATGTCAGTTGGACTTGTGACATTGTCAGATCGTTTTGTATGGGGACAGTGAACGCTATAATGTGACTTTTTCGGAACAAAAATAGTTTGAAACATGTAAGGAAACGATACAAAAACAGAACATGTAAAACCGGATTCTAATTGTATATCCATATTTAATATTAATCTTGTTTTGTTTTTATGTTGGTGAACAATAAAGAATATTTGTAATGGTAACCCTTCTACGAGTAGCAACAGACTCCCATCATAATTGACTTCTACTTAAGTAGCTGGAGCCTTTTAAGTGTTTTTGAGATTAAGTTTATTCCTAATTTCCACTGAATGAATAAATAAACTTTGTGATATGATTTCAATCTGCCGTCCTCTCCCGGCGAAAAAAATATATAATGCCATTCTTTTGTTATCTGCCCTGGGATCCCAGGGACTGGTAGACGACGGGAACCCTTGGGTTGACGGCGAAAAAAAAAAAACAAAACAAAACAATCTTTTGTTATGAAATCGTACATCGGCGACACCGGGAGCCAACGAGTTAAAGTGATAATGTAATTGAACCATTGTTTTTTCTGAAAATCTTCTGCCGATCCACAAACTGTATTTAGTACCAAGTCAGCATCAAACAATGGACGAAAAAGAATACAACTCTAACAGCGCACAGCCCGTACGAAATGCTTCATACAATGTTTCCTCTGATATTCGCACCACCTTAGGCCTACCATGGGAATGCGGAACGTCGCCCTGTGCAACGCACCGCACGACGCCACGCGTTCCTAAACAAGGCTCTACATAGCTGGGACCTGCCGAACTCTGTAAAGAAACTAGAGTACAAATACCACAACTGAAGCGACGCGATAATCTCCTCTTTCTAATTTGCGCAAGGTGACACAAGTTGTGCTAGCCCTGGATCGCTAATATTATCATCTCTTTTTGTTTAGTATATAGCGAAAGAGACGCGCGTCTTAGACAGTTGTGCTCAACCTTCTGGTATACGTTATCAATGATTAAAGTGCATCGGAGTTAATAGGCACAACCTTTACAATAATAAAATATTTTAAAACTCAACGTGTACACATCCACTGGAGCGTTAAATGGAAGCAGTTTGGTACCTTAATTGGTAAACCAAAAATATTAATTCTTGTGGCAAAAAGTGCCTTGATTTTGTAGGATTTTACATTTTAATAACTGATTATGGTAAATCGCCAATAACTAGTAATTTGTCAAACATGCGATGCACCTGCGTGACACAAAGTAAATTAATGATGATTTCTAAATTCTCAGAATTTACTACTCCTATTGGTTATTAATTACATCAGCTCCCTAACTGGGTGTCATTAACTAAATGACATTAATTTCTTAAATGGTCAGTTTATTGGCATTTTATACACATAATTAATCACCCCAGTGGATAATGCACGCTGTTTAAATTGCACACAAATAGTCAGAGCCATAGGCGCGGCGGAGCGAGTGGGCTCATTCAAAGTATAAAAAAAAAATCATTCATACCTAAATATTGTCACCTTATCAATGTATATTTAACTAATAATTGATTTTATTCCTGCTATAAGTGACATTATAAATATTCCATGTGCTGTTTACACCAAATTTCAAAAATATATAATAGTACATTACACATTACTTACCAAGGGCGATAAAACAAAGAATGTCTCAGATCGCAGGTATTTTACGCCCGAGCCGAAGGCAAGGGCGATAAATACTCGATCTGAGGCTTTCTTTATTATCGCCCGTGGTATATACAAAATTTTATGTCACCCCCTGGCCAGGAAGTGGGTTTTGTCGCGCGCGGAGCGTGCGATAATGGCCACTTAATGGCCAGGTGTGACATAAACTATATTATAAAAAAAATATATAAACACATTTGTTTTTTTAAATGTAACCAAACGCTTATTAACACTTTGAACGCCAAGAACGCCTGAGGGCAGATATCGCGTGTTGTCGTACCCACGGAGCCAATAACGACGATAGATGGCGTACATTACGTTGTGAAAGTCGCCGTCATGCCACTATTGGCAGGGTGCAAAGCGGGTGGAGGGGGTAGCCTAAACGATCACAGCGCTCACTACGGTTAAAATTTACATTTCGTTGCTGTAGACCGCGGGCCAGAAGGTTAAAATCGTCAGTCATTTCCTCTCGCACGAAAACTTGTACAGTGATTAAGAAAGATGAATAAAAAATTGCTGTGGTCGTCTGCCACGATTCCGTTGGTGGGTTGAGGAGCAGCAGCCTCCCAAAGACGTAAAAAAAAAATTAAATTCAGTCATTTCCTCTCGACTGAAACTAGGTTTAAATGATAGTTAAGAAAATACCTTAACGAAAAAAAATCGTCTGCCACTTGTAGGGCGGTGGAATACCCGTCTGCCAAGCACGTGAACATGTAAAAAAAAAATTCAGTCATTTCCTCTCGCATGAAATTTTGTCAGATGATAGTTTATGAACTATTATGAAGAAATAAATTCGTCTGCCACTTGTATCGCGGTGGAAAACCCGTCTGCCAAGGGCCTAAACATTGTATGGGGTGAAAAGGAAAAAACAATGCACATCGGCGTTTGGGGTATCTATGGATAGATATTTGAAAATGATATAGGGGTTTTTAAAAAACTTTTCCATTTTAATCAACCGTTGGTGAGATATTCGCTGTGAAAGTCGTAAAAAGTGCATCCCCCCTCTTTAATTTTGAAACTGTGAGGTCAAAAATTCTGAAAAAAATTGGGAGGCTGTAAATAAATAAAGACTTTCAAAAATATTCGGTTTGAATAAATTACGTCAAACGGTTTTTGAATAAACGCTGAAAAACTGTCTTGCCCAAACAAAACGACTTAAGTGACGTGAGTTTCCTATGAAGACACGACCTGAGGCATGTCGAATAACTTTCAAGCAGTCCTAGAGTGCGTCTGGGATTACACACAATGAAGGTTTCCGTACCGACACGTACTAGTTCACATTTTAAACCACTATTCAATAAATCGTAGCAAAAATGGTCGTATCTGTATGGGAAACTCACGTCGCTTAAGTCGTTTTGTTTGAACAAGACAGTTTTTCAGCCTTTATTCAAAAACCGTTTGACGTAGTTTATTCAAACCGAATATTTTTGAGTCTTTATTTATTTACACCCTCCCATTTTTTTCAGAATTTTTGATCTCACAGTTTAGAAATTAAAGAGGGGATGAACTTTTTACGACTTTCACGGCGAATATTTCACCAACGGTTGAATTAAATGGAAGTTTTTTAGAAACCCCTATATCATTTTTAAAGACCTATCCATAGATACCCCACACGCCGATGTACATTGTTTTTTTCTTTTCATCCCATACAATGTTTAGGCCCTTGGCAGACGGGTTTTCCACCGCGATACAAGTGGCAGACGAATTTATTTCTTCATAATAGGCCATAAACTATCATCTGACAAAATTTCATGTGAGAGGAAATGACTGAATTTAAATTTTTTTTACATGTTCACGTGCTTGGCAGACGGGTATTCCACCGCCCTGCAAGTGGCAGACGATTTTTTTTCGTTAAGGTATTTTCTTAACTAAGTATCATTTAAACCTAGTTTCAATCGAGAGGAAATGACTGAATTTAATTTTTTTTTTACGTCTTTGGGAGGCTGCTGCTTCTCAACCCACCAACGGAATCGTGGCAGACGTCCACAGTAATTTTTTATTCATCTTTCTTAACCACTCTATGTAGTTTTCATGCGAGAGGAGATTGGTAATCGTGACCTGTCGTTGGCCCGCGGTCTATTGACTTGAGCTGTCAAATCCATATTGCAGTAAAGATAAATTTAATATGGCTCTAGTAAAATGTGTTATTGTGAATTGTAAAAACACCACAGAATAGCGACTGTAAATTTTACCAGTTTTCAAGACCGTGGTGGAAACGAGACCAAAGAAATAAGTGGATAATTGCCGTAAGAAAAAAAAGTAAGTCACCTAACCTGAAAACAACAATTTTAATGTTATTGGCAATAATGTTACAGACTACCATCGTCCAATATTGTCTAATATAGTAAAATAACACAAGATTTCATTAATTTTTTTCACAATATTTACTTATTTCTCGCTTGACAGCTATGACAAAGTGTCCATAATGGCCACCTGTCCGTGGCGCTGTCGTCGCGCACGGTCCCAATAGTTCATATTAAATTTCTTATGGAAAATGAGTTGGCATGTATGTGTCACTCCCGTACATGAAGAATGGCGTTCAAAGGGTTAAAAGCATTGGAAAAAAAATCTTAATCAGTACAGTCAGCCCCGCCGCTCCGTACAGTCAGCACAAATTATAAGAACACTTACATACTATAAGATAGCTTACAACTATATCGTATCATATCCACCATACAGAAAGACAAAATTAACCCCATCCGTAGTGATTACTACTAATACTGCCAAAATAATAACTTTCAATAACAAAATTCAGAATTCACTGGTCGGAATATAAAAATACCATAATACCATAGAGTATTTGTGACGCTTCCGTTCATTTATCGCTGTGGATAAAACATTGTCAGGTTCATTCAGATTGCCTGGAAGAGATCGCTTTCTAGCGACATAACTGCCTGTTTACCATTCTCGTACACGGGCGATAAGATGACAACTTGAGATGTTTTATGTCGAAATTTGAACTTAGAATACATTGCACAAGTTACAAATCTCTACTTATCAACTTAGTTCATCAGTTTCATCACTTTATGATTTTATAATCATGTGGCAAGTATTTAATGGGTGTTGCGGTTATCCACAGCGAAAAACGCAATCATAGTAGGGCTGCTATAGATTTGATTTTAGTCGCTCTTATCCTCCGCTACCTGTTTATCTTATCTTATCTTATATCTTTAAACGAGCAATTCTTGTATTATATATTTATTTATTTCGGGGATCTCGGAAACGGCTCTAACGATTTTGATGGTATGTGGGGGTTTTCGGGGACGAGCAATCGATCTAGCTAGGTCTGGTGCCCGGGAAATCGCCAAGCAAACCTCGGTCGCTCAGATATTTAGATTATAAACAAAGCAACACAATGGCCAAGCATATTTAAAAGACAATTTCTAAGTTAAGGATATTTGTCCCAGTAGTACAAATCTGCAAGTTGAAGTCTCATACAATTGTCAAGGCAATATGAAAGAATAGTGAAAAGAAGGGGACACCGGACCGAGTAGTTCTCAGTAATATCCAGTAGCGAATATATTAAATATCATTAATTCATTTATTACCACTCAGATATAACTTTATTTTTTAATATAAAATATTTCTCAGGATAAGTATGACGTTATTAACGACAAAAGTGTAATTCTAATTATGATGCGTGTACCAATTTTTTAGGGATTAGATTTAGAAAACGCCGCCTATGGGCCCCGAAGGTAAATAAAAAGTAGTTCTTGTAAAACAAGTACCAGTTTTGTTTGATCAAGTATGAAGTGAAAGATTCAGCCTCCGAACGATCTCTATCGCCAAAGTGTTAGAGTGAACGTTGATATTTTCAACACCCTGAAGAGGACACATATTGATATGGATGGAGTGAGGCTATCAGTGTAGAAGTTAGAAGAATGTAAGAAATAATGACATAGTGAGTGTTAACTTCTAAAACTGGCGCGAGTGTTTCATTAGAAAATTATTGTCTAGATTTGAACTGCACCTAGGCCTACATCGGAAGCGTCAGACCGCAGTCCTAATAACTTATTACAGTACAATTGAGGTACAAACACGAACATTTTAAGTACTTTTCAAGTCCGAAACTTAATAAAGAAAATATATAATAAATAATAAAATAAATACTGGACAGTCGGATCGGTTAGAACGAGACAAAGTGAAATTACATGTCTTTCCAAAAATACCTTACTACACGTGAGTTTGCTTAGTTATAAGTTACAGTATACAATGTACTATTCTAAGTCGTAGGGCGCCGTTAGTCGGGTACCTAGAGTAGAGTTACGTAAATGGCAATTCAGTGGAAGCTGCGCAAGTGAATAATATCCGGAGCCTGGAAATAGACAATGTTGCGTTAGTTATACTTATATAATGACTTGTGAAACATACATAGTTCGTAGAAAACTGTAAAGTAAAGTGCTGTCAAATTAACGCAAGCAAAAATCTACCTTAGTGTCATTCAATGGAACTTGCTAACTATGTGAACAAACCGCCATATTGAAAAAATAACGTAACTTATGAAACAATTTTAAACTTTTAATGAAATATCCAAGTTGCAGTTCTATATATGTTTAATGATTTTGTAATTTACGGTAACGACCATTTCAATAGTGTATGGTTTCAATGGTGTTTGATGAGGTGGTGTGAAAATTCAAGGAGAAACAGTGACAAAACTAAGTTTCGTCTTTTGTTTACATACCCGTGCTGGTTCGCCGGACCAGCGTGCTTACCGCTACACTACCGAGATCACTACGTCATCAAGCGAATCTTTCCCTTGCATTTTAAGCCACTACTAGCGACCTCTCTATATTCTCTTCAAAGGCTTACAGTCAGAGCTCTAAGTCTAGTTTTGCTTGCATTAGTTTGACAGAATTTAGTTATACAATAAATTTAGTTTCATGCATTTAATGTGATAATAAGGTATAGGTCGTAAAGTAAATGATTCCGACACCTCAGATTCGGTTCAAGTCGCTAAACCAACTAAAGCCTGACCAGAAATATATGATCATGCGCCATGTTGCGGAATTTCATTGGAACTAATTTCTTACACTAGCAATAATTTTAATGACATTGTCAGCACGTCAGTGTCATTGTTGCGGTTTATTTGAATATTAGTTATGTGTTAAATATTTAATAATAAAGGAGAAAAAAATGACTAAAAAAATTCATAGCCAAGAGCGGAATATTATCAATGTGATGAAATGAAATTATTCAGCTGCAAAACAATTCATAATAGTCAGAGCTGACAGGTAAACAAGACAAAATGTCATAATAGTCTGTTGCCATATAAATCAGAATAAAAGCGCCCTCTTGACACTGATCATATATTCCTGGTCAGGCTTTACTATAGATATAGATTTCTCAATGTTTCCTTTAACACTTTCAGTGCCAAGAACTCGCCTACCGGGTTCTCAATAACTTTGTTCACATGTGCAACTCCCGAGGGGAGTTCATTACTACACTAGTTGACCATCGCTGGCATTCAGCGACGGTCTTGGATTTAGGCGTGGCAATGACACTTTGAATTTGAAATGTATAATTATGGAATGGTTAACTTATGACATTATTTCAAGTTCAACAGCATTTTGTGAGCCATTTATCGAGAGATTTTAAAATTCCTCTTAGCAACATTTGCTGTATACTTTTTCAAGTGTTCTACCTGTCAGATTTGAAAACTATCTATGTACTACTTTTGAGTGTAGAACCGGAGTGGACGCTCGAGCGTTGCGTCCAGGGGGGCGTGCATGTCAAACAACTGAAACTCATACTGGTGTCCTGAGTCGCCGCCGCACAAATAGTATGGACGCTCGGCCGCAACGCTGCACGCAGTGCCGGATTAAGACTATTTGATGCCCTAGGCAATCCACGCCTGTGGCCCCCCCCATCCGCAAAAACGCGAGCACAGCGAGCGCGAAATTTTTCAAATATTATGATGCAGGTGCAGAAAATACTTCATACGCATCAAATCATAACATATTTAGACGAAAACGAGAGCGAAGCGAGCGCGAAATTTTTCGAAAATTATGATGCAGGTGCGGAAAAGACTTCATACGCATCAAGTTATAACATATCTAGACGAAAACGCGAGCGTAGCGAGCGCGAAATTTTTCTCGCTGAATAGATAAATTACCCTTTTTTCGTGGTGTTTCTGGTGCCCCCCTAGACGTGGTGCCCTAGGCAATTGCTTAATTTGTTTAAGGGTTAATCCGGCACTGGCTGCACGCGACGCCGAACTGAACGCTCCGAGCGTCCACTCAGGCCTTACACTTAGAGTGTAGTAAAAAAAGAAAAATATATATTTTTTTTCTACCTTGTATTGAAGGATTGCGCTTAAGAGGAGGGGTAGGGCAAGCTCTCTCCATACAAACTTTGTGCAGGATTTACTTCGTTTGTGTTTGCATTAAAGTTATGATTTTTGGTCAGTATGCTTATTTTTCTGATAGCTATTTCGTGATGTAATTTTTTTTTTTTAATTTTGAATTTTTTTGAAATATTCGAAAATTTTCACATCACGATCTTCGCATATCTAATATTTACAACCAAAAAAAATATTATATTTGTTAGTGCCAAAACCGACGAATAAAACGTGCACAAAGTTTGTATGGGGAAGGCCTTGCCCTACCCTGCGCCTTAATACATAGAATTATCATTCAAGAGGCAGCTTACCAGTGGCGGAGCGTCCATACAACTCGATTCCCACCGGCTTACCTAATTTTCAGCCAGTGCAGTTCTTTTACTACGGCTCATGAAGTATAAGAAAGGCAAATTATTTCCGGCTTTCCTAAGAATATTTTTGACGCGCCGCCACTGCAGCTTACCCTAATTATACGAGTGTTGCGTACTGTACCGACCTGTCTCACGCCGGCCCTACGGCGAGAGGTCCTGGTGCATGGGGTCGTAGCCCATGGATCCGTCGTACGACGGTTGCGGCTGGTCGTACCCGGGCGCCGGCAGCGAGTACCCCATCGAGTCCTGAGCGGGCGCGGGGGACATCATCGGCGTGGCTGTACCGGACGCCGCCCCCATTGAGTACGGGGAGGCGCCTGCCGCTGCGGAGAACGTCCTCATGTAGCCTTCACTCCACTTCATGCTTAACACTTTCAGTGACAAGAACTCCCCTAGCGTGTACTTTAACATCGTTCACATGCCGCACGACTCCCGAGGGGAGTTCATTTATAGTACATTACTTAACAAGGGCGGTAAAACAAAGAATGTCTCAGATCGCAGGTATTTGACGCGATAAATATGCGGTCTGAGGCTTTCTTTATTACCGCCCGTGTTAAGTACAAAATTTTATGTCACCCCCTGGCCAGGAAGTGGGATTTCCCGCGCGCGGAGCGTGCGGTAATTGCCGCTTTATGGCCAGGTGTGACATAAATATACTAATTGGATAGGCCCAAGTTTAAGAACATCGTTGAATTTTGGCCTGGCAATGAATGTTAATTAATACACTCACGGACAAAGAATACGCTGAATACGGGTCGGTAAAAAACCGTCATATTTCCTAAAATACTGCGAGGTTACAATTTTTTTAATATGTCGTTATCTTTATTTAATTTTACATCTATACCTACTGCAAAAGTAACAGCCAAAAAAGTAACGTTTCCAAGTTTAAATCGGACTCGTAAAAACCCATGAACAATACAACGTTAACGGAACGAGATATCACGAAAATCGTCATTTTATAGAAATAGAAATATTTATTCGGGACAAAAACAACTTATAAATCAACGCATCAAAATAAAAAATAAACATAAACCAAAAAGTTGTGGTGTCACGAAACGGTTTCATCTCAGCATAATGCGGGCAATCGCCAGCGCTGAGCCGTGTTCCGAATCACGCCAACAACGTCCACAGCGTTTACAGTGCTGACGGCCGGTCCGAATCAGTAAGCGCGCTCAAGGCCGCGTGAGTGGTGTTTTGATTCGGACCGGGCATGATGTGTTTACTGTCATGTTCATATATATCAAACGCCAACTTGACGTTTGGTTTAAGGTGCTGACGCCTGGGAGTGTGAGCACTGTAAACGCCAATATGGCGCCGTCCATGACGTCATCAATGACGTCACGACATCTCATGTAAACGCTATGAAGCGTGATTCGGTCCGATCGTAAACGCGTTTATAGCGTTGTAAGCGTGATTCGGAACACGGCTCTGGTCTTCCGATGGAACCGTCGAGTGACCACATAGTTTTGGACATTGATATTTTTATGACAGGATCCCGGAAATTGCTAATACAGTTGGGCAATACGAAGAATAGTATATGTAAATATAACGAGTGTAGAATATTTAACAAAACCTATTGGGGCTATCTAAGCCGAAATTTTTGACCGCGAGTGTATTATACATTGCGGGTGCTCAGAATAATTACTAGTACTTAGGCACAGAAGGTTTTCCTCTAAAACTACCAGCGCCGGATCTAGAAATTTTTCGAGGGGGGGGCAAAAACCCCAAAATGCCGCCCCCGTCTACCTCTACCATTTCAGAACAGTAAAAGTAGCTACTAGTTATCGACTCTAAGGGGGGACGGGTCATAAAGTCATAACACATCTACGTATAGATTAAAACGCGAGCGCAGCGAGCGCGAAATTTTTTAAACATTATGATGCAGATGCGGAAAGTACTACATACGCATCAAGTCATTAAAAAAGGCGAGCGCAGCGAGCGCGAAATGTTTTGTCCTGTAAAGACGTATTTTGGCCTGTCAAGAAGTTCGAATTGCCGCCCCCCTGCCGCCCCCTAAACTTGTCGCCCGGGGCATGGACCCCGGCTTGCCCCCCCCCCCCAGATCCGGCTCTGAAAACTACGTTTGACAGGTAATAATGATGTCGGCTGCGGAGAACGTCCACATATAGCCTCACTACACTCTTGTATCTTCTCTTGGCTTTGCACCAATTAGCCAATAAGTTATGGGAATAAAAGTTAGGGAAACAGGAATAAGAAATTATAATGAGACGAAACGAAAACTTACGATGAATAAAAGGATTGGGATCGCGAAAATACATATTTCGTTAGGAATACCTACTGCTAAAATTCTATAGACGTCGTAAGAAATAGTATATAATATATAATAAACATGTTATGGAGGTAGGAAAAGAAGCCACTCATGCTTAACATTAGCACTGTCACTGCCAGAAACCCGCCTGGCGGGTGCTGTGTAACTTTTTTCAGTCGGACAGCCAGCTAGCGCCCTCTATCGCTATAGGTAGGTCGCTACATCGAATTGATGCACAATCGATATGACAGCCACGCCATGGCAGGGTGATATAGTCTGACCCAGTCGTGGCACAATATGAATACGGCCAATTAAATAAAATCGCAATCTGGTAACAAAAATATATAGCAACGTGATAGGTACTTACAACTGAAAGCTTATATATTAGGTAAAATTGTTGCCATATACAGAATTTGAAATAATGCTTGTGCCACGACTCGGTAGTCAGACTCTATGGCACTGGTCCCACCGCCAGCAAGCAGCAAGTACAGCCTAGGCCAAAAGTGTTGAGCACCCCTTATTTTTTTTTTTTTTTATTTTTTTTATTGAAATGGGAAACAAACAGTTTCCTTTGTAACTTATAAAAAAACTATTATTTTTTAATTACAAAAATGCACATTGACGTAAAATATAAAAAGGTATATACTAAAGAACATCTAGAGAACTTTAGATAATATCATTTCGAAGTAGCTATTGCTAACTGAAGACTAAAAACAGACGGGTTTGCAATAAAAGGACAAATTGCATTCTTATCCGTGCAATTATCTTTAACGTCAACGAAAGTAGCTAGTTATTGAAAGATATTTAATTTTCTTTAATAAAAGGATATGAAATGCTTGATTGAAAGTTTAACTTTTATATGGAAAACGTGTGAGTGCTCAACACTTTTATAATAATTCTTGCTCATTTAATCGCTCAAGCGAGTAGAATTACTATGAGAGTACTCGCTACTCGCCAGCGGTGGGACCAGTGCCTATCACTGTTAAATCTCGCAAAGTATCGGAGACCCGCGAACAATCACAAATCGTGGGGGGTCATAGTGTGTTTACTGTAATACGAAGTAGAGCCGGGGGGCGAGCGCTCTCGCGCTCCGATCCAAGGCAGGTCTGTGTGCAAACCATCCGCGAAGGTTAGAACACAAAATAGTGCAAAATTCATTCATTTACGTGGCCAATAAGGTATTAAACTAAGGTAAAAATTAATTAGTTTTTACTTGACTAATAAAAGATCTAACGAAAATACTCGGAAAACATCAATTATTAATTTATTTTAGCTAATTGATTTTTTTTATAAACATAACGATTTAAAAAGGACGCTGATTTGAACATACCAATTCACACTGTCTTAGTGACGTCACTAAGACAGTATTTCTCTACAAACTTCATACTAACAAATCGTTTTTGACATTTAATAAAAAGTTGCTGATTTGACCATGAGTGAAATACCGTATTGTGCCATTGACATAGTCACAATTTGTGGTGATATTGTTATATATGTATTTTGTTCTTGTTTTTTTTTTTCAAAATTTTGACATGGGGAATTATGAACCCATAGAGCACTAGTTTAAAATCATCTGTGTAGAACCGGAGCAAAACAACCGAAACTGTGTAAACTATAGTGCGTGTGATCTACGACGACGCGCCCTCAAACAGCGAATCTCACACTAATCTATGTGCAAGTGTACGGATTGGGCTGTGGAGGGGCGCGCCTTCGTGGATGACACGCACTATACCCTATCCTCGTGCCGCCCAAAATTTGTCAGTGAAATATGAACACTATTTAAAAAAAGAGTTGTATTTATTTTCTTCTAGAATTGAATGAAACAAAAGAAACACGGCTTTAATAGTAGTTTATGCAACTGGTACATAATGAGGGGCATTAAAACACGAGTGTGTTTTATGAAACGAGCCGAAGGCGAGTTTCATAATAAGGTCACACTCGTGTTTTAATGCCTAATTATGTACAGTTGCATACATTACTTTATCTACACACATATTATAACTACTCTAAGATGGGTTCAGAAACCGTAGTAAATAAATACAATAATTGTGTTAATACAACCTTATTTGCACGGTTGCGGAAATATCGAAATCAGAACTGGCAACCGATACCTGAATGTTAGTTTAAAAAGTAAAGAGTCCCTATTCTGATGTGATCATGTCGTTCTAGCTCAAATTTCGTGCGATATATACTAAAAAAACATCGAGCTGACATTTCGCATCGACTGAATTTGAATTTTCAGTGATACTAGAATAGGGACATAAATAAATAAAATAAATATTTTGGACATTTTTACACAAATCAACCTAGTCCCAAACTAAGCAAAGCTTGTACTATGGGAACTAAGCGACGATATACATACTTATATATAGATAAATAGATACTTAAATACATAGAAAACATGTCAACTTTGACATTTAAATTTTGACAGTTTTGTTTGACGTTTAATATTTTAACATCATATATGAGATTAAAATAAAAAATTATATTACTGCTGTAGTCTTAGCCACAGATAAGAAAATTGTCATAAATTCATTGAATGTTGAAATGAGAGTCATTTTCTACGGTTTCCGAACGCATATCAGTGGATTTATGATATGTGTGTAGATAAATGTATTATGTATCACAGTACAGTAATTTACTGATAGTTAAAACAGTGTTTTTTATGAATCAAAATCGCTCGGTCGGTGTGAAGTTTGTAGGGATATATGTATATGATTGACGTAACAATTTTCTATTGTGAAACTGACCTACTTTTCATCTTTGTGTATTTAAAAATCTTGAAAATAGCACAAATAGGTTGAAAATATATTCTTAGAAGTATTTTCGTATGTTTTATATATTAGTAACACAAAAAAAGTATTTCTTACTGCTGTACACATATTTGTTGTTGCACATAAGGCGGCACGAGGTAATTATCAAAAGCAAACAATCGTGTTTAGATATTACGGAGGCAGGTTGACACTAACACATGTGAACGTGTCCGAGCGTATCAACTTCAACACCATCGCTGCGGGAGTTAAACTGGGTCATAAACAGATTTAGGTTCGCGTCTTTCCTGTGGACATAACAAAAGTTAAGGGCTACAAAGCTTAATTTTGGATTGGTCTAGTAACCCGCATAGACAGTAGCCGTGTTCCGAATCACGCCAACAACGATCACAGCGTTTACAGTGCTGACGGCCGGTCCGAATCAGTAAGCGCGCTCAAGGCCGCGTGAGTGGTGTTTTGATTCGGACCGGGCATGTTACTGTCAAGTTCATATATCAAACGTCAATAGGGTATTAAACTAAGGTAAAAATAAATTATTTTTTACTTGACTAATAAAAGATCTAACGAAAATACTCGACAAACATCAATTATTAATTTATTTTAGCTAATTGAAAGATTTTATAAGCATAAAGATTTAAAAAGGACGCTGATTTGAACAAACCTACTCACACTGTCTTAGTGACGTCACTAAGACAGTATTTCCCTACAAACTTCATATTAACAAATCGTTTTTGACATTTGATAAAAAGTTGCTGATTTGACTAGGGGTTTAATACCGTATTGACGTTTGGTTTAAGGTGCTGACGCCTGGGAGTGTGAGCATTGTAAACGCCAACATGGCGCCGTCCATGACGTCATCAATGACGTCACGACATCTCATGTAAACGCTATGAGCGTGATTCGGCCCGATCGTAAACGCGTTTATAGCGTTGTAAGCGTGATTCGGAACACGGCTAGTGTCTCCGGTTACTATAAATGCATAAGTTACATGCACATAGGCCGGTAAATATTAGCGATGAAAATGGCGAAAGATTCATGTTGTTTCTTTCGAAACTTTGTATCTTTCCTATAAAATACATGTAACTTACGAAAAAAACAAAACTGACGTTTGTCTGACAAATACAATCATACACGTATAATACCTGTTTTATACTGTGTATTTTACATGTTTATTTAACGCATTCACTGCCACCGCCGCATATATGCGTCACCGTGACTATCACGCAGTGCCTTCGACGCACAGAGGCGTTCATAATATTTGACACTTGTACCCAGTGCCTTAGTGCCTTAGACTTAAAATAGTCGGTTGAACTCACATGTGCGTTTGGGGCACACAGCAAAGTGCGGCACCTGCCGAATGTCCAGGAAAAGAGGGTGGCAGTGAATGCGTTAATTGTCATGCCTTTGACGCAAAATTGACTTCACGTCACATAGAGCATAGATTAACGATTCCAATTTATAAGTATTTCGTCATAATTGATAATTTCAACCTCTTTAGTTAAGTGATATGGAGATATAGTCTGAGCGGAATGAAAAGTCACCTGTTTGTATGAGTGCCAATAATTCATAATATAATAATGCGAAAAATACAATGTATTTTACACGTAAAATACCTATACTTGCGAAAGATTCAATCGAAGATTCGCAAGGAAAGATACTGTATTTTATTGAAAAAAAAACAGGGGCCTTTGAAAGATACATGTATCTTTCATGTAATTTTCATCGCTAGTAACTATTGACCACAGGAGGGACGACTATTGTTTTTACTTTACAAGTGTTTATGACCCAGTTAACGATCCGATGTCGCAGTGTACGTGTTAATGGCGTCCCTTACCGGCGGCCTTCTTGGCGGCGTACAGGTTGGCCTCCTCCTGCGCCTTGCCGATGTTCTTCTTGTAACGGATGCGCTTGTTGCCGAACCAATTGGACACCTGCGTAGGTAAATCACTTAAGTTTGGCACTCAATTACACTACCGTCAAAAAGTTCAAGACCAAACACAATACAATACAATACAAATATTCTTTATTGCTCACCAAAAATTACATAGAAGTTGGGCACAATGTTTTGGTTTAGTTTCATTGTTATAAATTCTTCTAAAAAAAACATAAAATTAAATTTGCAATCAATAGAAAACAACAACGTACACTTATTATTTCTGTCTTTTAACCTTTAGCAAATACTCTTTTCAATACCTTTGGGGGAGGAAGGAAGGAATAAGTATTTAATTGAGAATGCACATAAAAGCAAATTTTCAAAATTTGATATTTGAATGATATTGTTTGTTCTAAGTACTTTAAAACTGAAAACCAAAAGACCAAAACCCAACCCAAATTGTAGGTACTGCAGAGTAATATTTTCATAGGAACTTCATAAAATATAACACTTTAAACTCTCGCGCTTTGTAAACATACTTAAAAGGTTTGTTTCAACGGGTCTAACGCGATATTTATGTATTTACCTTTTTTACCGACGTTTCGACACGGGTTTCACCGGCCGTGGTCGCGGATAGTGAACATTTTTCGAGTCTACCCCTCACATTTTTGTTAACTTTTGTAGGGTAGTCAAATGTTGTGTACCCATATCTCCGTTGACAACTTGCTGAGACGACAGTCATATCCGCGACCACGGCCGGTGAAACCCGTGTCGAAACGTCGGTAAAAAAGGTAAATACATAAATATCGCGTTAGACCCGTTAAAACAAACCTTTTAAGTACTTCATAAAATGTTGATTTGCATACATATTTTGTGTTTGGTCTTAAACTTTTTGACGGTAATGTATGCTCCATTGGATATTTATTCCACTTTAACACTGTAATACAGGCTTTATTACATACAGTATCTGGGCGGCCGGGTTTTCCGGGGCATGAGACCTACCTAGATCGATAGCACGTCCCCGAAAACCCCCACATACCGAATTTCATCAAAATCGTTAGAGCCGTTTCCGAGATCCCCGAAATAAATATATATAGAAATATAGATATAAGAATTGCTCGTTTAAAGATATGTCTAAAAATCGTGTGTATAAGTAATATTTTTTTTTATAATAATGTTAAGACGGAATATCAATTGGATTAACATCACCTGTCAATTTCAGTAGTCGTACTGAACACACAACATAATGAACACATGAGCTTCGTATAGCTGGGCCGGCGCACGCGATTATAGGGTTGTTGACTCAAAATTTGAGTTGTTACTCCAAAAGAAACAAGGCAAGAAATATGCAGTAAAAAGTAAAAATCCAATTCAAATATCTCAAAAAAATAACGAATCAACAACCGTTTTAATATTGCTGGTTAGACAGATAGAGATCGCCAATAGAACAGTGCGTTTTGCGGAAAAGGGACAGAATATGCGTCTCTTAAAACCTTGAAGAGTTACAACTAAGTAATTATTTATTATTTTGAGTTACCTTTTTTATTGAGAACTTGATCTTTGACACACGACTGCTTAAAAAAAGGAGTGTAATGTTTTTTCGAGAAAATTCGAACTTATTGATTTTCTTATTTGGGGCAAATCCCTACTATTAAGGCTTGGTCACAAAGCGCGCAACACGCCGCGCAACGCCCTTACTGCGCGCCGGAATGTGTGATGCAGTACTGTATTACTTGGGTAAAAGTGGTAGACCACTTTCCTGGCTACATGTGCCCGTCCCTGTCTTTCCTCACCTGCGAGACAGTGATGCCGCACTTGCGCGCGAGCTCCTCCTTGGCCTCCTCGCTGGGGTAGGGGTTGGAGAGGTGCGAGTAGAAGTACTCGTTCAGTATCTCGGACGCTTGCTTGCTGAAGTTGCGGCGCTTGCGACGCGCGTCCAGGAAACTGGGGAAAGACTTATACATAAACGCATTTGTATTTGTACAAGTGCGATGACTTTTATAGGTGTAGGTACCGTTTGGTTATTGGTGCAGCTCACCCTAAGCACACCTATGACACGCGAAGGAACGTACGCGCTGTGGGTAAGGTATGTGTGCGTGCGCTGTCGGTACACGCGTCAATTGTTTGCGCGGGTGCGTAGCGCGTGGCGCGGACTAATCGCGAGGCGCGACGGCACCAGGCGGGTCTCTCAGGGACGAGGTAACTGACCTCGGTGCGGGGGGTTCGTGGCCATTCTGTATGTAATACTATTATACTATTCTGTGCCCTAAGTGGAGTAGTATTGAAATATGAAGTTTAGTCCCATAAAAATTACTACATCATAAAATTTGAAAGTAGTTTTAATTTGTCAAATTCTGAGCATATTAGATTGGGAGAAACACTACTTATTTCGATTTTCAATTTCCTCGGCAAGCACCTAGGGGTACCCGATAAATTGGGCCGTCTAGTGAGGCCTTAAATAATATCGATATGAACAGCACTGGCCATACTGTGGCAACATTTGTCCATTTTGACTTGTCAAACAACTTCGCCTAATGTTGGACCAGAGTGTAAAAGTATGTATGAGGTACTGACCGCGAGCGCAGGATCATGACAGCCTCGCAGGTGGACTGCTTCAGCTGCATCTGGATCGAGCTGAACTTCTTGTGGATGATCTGCACCATGCGCTCGATCTCCTGTCAACATCAAACATCGAAAATATACACAGGGTTACATCGGAGACAAGGTGATCTGAAACTATTGGACATGGTAAAGTATTGAAGGACACACTGAATAAAGACGAGACGATAGCAAAGTTTCTATTACTAATATTGAAAATATTTTTTTCCAATTGTGCTGGATGCTAGTGGGTTAAGACCGACAGCCCGCGTCACTCGCGCACTGACCTTGGGCGTGATGGGGCGCGTGCGACTCTGCTCGCGCAGCAGGTTCATCACGTGCGTGGTGAACTCGTTGCACGCGTTCTCGTACTTGTGACGGATGCTAGTGGGTTAAGACCGACAGCCCGCGTCACTCGCGCACTGACCTGGGGCGTGATGGGGCGCGTGCGGCTCTGCTCGCGCAGCAGGTTCATCACGTGCGTGGTGAACTCGTTGCACGCGTTCTCGTACTTGTGACGGATGCTAGTGGGTTAAGACCGACAGCCCGCGTCACTCGCGCACTGACCTTGGGCGTGATGGGGCGCGTGCGGCTCTGCTCGCGCAGCAGGTTCATCACGTGCGTGGTGAACCCGTTGCACGCGTTCTCGTACTTGTGACGGATGCTAGTGGGTTAAGACCGACAGCCCGCGTCACTCGCGCACTGACCTTGGGCGTGATGGGGCGCGTGCGGCTCTGCTCGCGCAGCAGGTTCATCACGTGGGTGGTGAACTCGTTGCACGCGTTCTCGTACTTGTGACGGATGCTAGTGGGTTAAGACCGACAGCCCGCGTCACTCGCGCACTGACCTTGGGCGTGATGGGGCGCGTGCGGCTCTGCTCGCGCAGCAGGTTCATCACGTGCGTGGTGAACCCGTTGCACGCGTTCTCGTACTTGTGACGGATGCTAGTGGGTTAAGACCGACAGCCCGCGTCACTCGCGCACTGACCTTGGGCGTGATGGGGCGCGTGCGGCTCTGCTCGCGCAGCAGGTTCATCACGTGGGTGGTGAACTCGTTGCACGCGTTCTCGTACTTGTGACGGATGCTAGTGGGTTAAGACCGACAGCCCGCGTCACTCGCGCACTGACCTTGGGCGTGATGGGGCGCGTGCGGCTCTGCTCGCGCAGCAGGTTCATCACGTGCGTGGTGAACCCGTTGCACGCGTTCTCGTACTTGTGACGGATGCTAGTGGGTTAAGACCGACAGCCCGCGTCACTCGCGCACTGACCTTGGGCGTGATGGGGCGCGTGCGGCTCTGCTCGCGCAGCAGGTTCATCACGTGCGTGGTGAACTCGTTGCACGCGTTCTCGTACTTGTGACGGATGCTAGTGGGTTAAGACCGACAGCCCGCGTCACTAGCGCACTGACCTTGGGCGTGATGGGGCGCGTGCGGCTCTGCTCGCGCAGCAGGTTCATCACGTGCGTGGTGAACTCGTTGCACGCGTTCTCGTACTTGTGACGGATGCTAGCGGGTTAAGACCGAGAGCCCGCGTCACTCGCGCACTGACCTTGGGCGTGATGGGGCGCGTGCGGCTCTGCTCGCGCAGCAGGTTCATCACGTGCGTGGTGAACTCGTTGCACGCGTTCTCGTACTTGTCGAGCTCCTGGTGGTAGATCTGTCGGATCTGGGCGAGCTTCGCGCGGTAGTCCGAGTGCTCGATCGCGTTGTCTGCGAACATGATGTAACATGTCAGTCTAGTTTGCAAACGTAGTCGGGGTTCTCGGCAGTGGAAAGGATATTTTGAGGATGTTTGGAGTCTTCGACTAAACGGCGTGTAAACCACACCCGGAGATATACATTTTTTCTTAAAAGATTTGTATTTTTTTAACCGACGTTTTGACACGGGTTGCCGGTGCAATCGCGGTCATGTTTGCGGAAGAACACAACAGCAAATATTTTAAGTATGTTTAGAAAGCGAGAGAGTTTAAAATGTTATATATACATTTTTAAACAGACTGTTTCATATAACTTTCAATTGTCACGTTTTTACCCAGATTTGGCTGAATGAGAGACCAGAAATTAATGATAACGAAACTGAGTGATCTTGCGTCGCTGAAACTGATTAATCTTCCAGCAAATACTTCTAGCCATCGGACACAGCAACTTTCTAGATTTTTGACAATTTATGTGAAATATATATGAACAAGCATCTATACCATATGGGTTTAGATTATTCTAAACTATTAATTCGCGAGGCCAGTAGTAACAATAATTACACCAAGTTGCATAAACATCTATTAGACCGACCAAGACCTACTATACTCATCAGTTATTTTAAAAGTCTGTAATTAAATAAATAAATCTTTGTGCAACTGATCACTTGATCAGTGATCATGTATTTGTCTACCAATTGATCTGCTTAAAAAGACAAGAAATTCCACAATACAGAGTGTAGAATTTCATTGCCACATTTATTTTTTATAGATTTTTTAAGGATTACCTACTTACAGGGTAATCTCAAAATGCATGCAACTTAAACGACGCCAAAAAATATGTTCAAAGATGAACTCGTAAAATTAACAAAAAGCTTACGAGGATAATTCGCAAGAGCAAAGCAATGTAAAACAACGAGATATCCAAGCATTTTCACCGCCTGATTTATTCACAGGCATTTTTGTATATTTTTATTTTTTTAAGAATTCATGGACCTATATATGCCCACAGGAAAGACGCGAACCTAAATCTGTTTATGATCCACAAAGTTTATTTAAATTATGCTGAAAAGGTTTCAGAGAAAATCACTATAACGGCAAATGAGGAATATGGCAAACACTAGGATTAGGCAAATCAAATTATAGCTATCAAAGCGATTCGTGTTTAGCCAGCCGGATAAACGAGAAAACCACCATGAGTATCTTAGAGCTGTTGTACATAGGGTGACACCACCAGTAATGGACAAGGCCCAATAATGTACATTGACTCTTATATTAAAGAAAATAAGAGTCATTCATTTGTTATAGAACAATCAATTTAAAACCGTATGATCTTTGAATAAGGGTTGAAGTGTCCATTATTGGTGTTTGTTCTAGTGTCCATAATTGGTGGTGTCACCCTAGGCTGCGCAGATCACTCAATTTCATTTTGAAATCAAATAATAGCAAAAAAGCTATATACCGTAACACAATATTTAGTTTGCTGTTTCAACAGTATTTAAATTAAAACATTTTTTTTTCAATGGAGTTCGTAGTAGCAAACCATTTTGTGGTTTTTGTTTTGGGTTCCGTACCCGAATGGTTAAAACGGAACGCTATTACTGTCACTTACGCGGCCGTCCGTCCGTCGTCTCTGACACAGACTTAAAATTTTCACATTATAACAATCTTGGTGTCCCAAAGCCGTACAAATAGTCAAAACTTATTTTTAAATGTTTTAGGTCTGACTGGCACTTGTCCGGTTTTTCAAATAATTTATTGTATCATTCTGTCGAACTGTGAACTAAAGAGGCCAAATTGCAAAAGAGGCCAAAAGGGAAAGTCGAACACATACAACAATGGAGATATGACTGTGTATATGGCCAAAAACGACTGGCACTATTAGCTATTTTCATAGTGTTATGTCGTATGGTATCCTGGTTTGGGGTAAAGCAGCTGACATACAGACAATTTATGTGTTACAAAAAAGAGCCATTCGCTCCATATATAACCTAGGCTCACGTGAATCTTTAAGAGAACTCTTTAAAGAAATCAACATTTTAACTGTAGCGTCCCAGTACATCTATGAGAATATTGTTTATGTCCTTAAGAACTTAGACTCCTTCTGTAAAAATTCTGATATACATAATTTTAATACTAGAAATAAAAATAAAATTGCCACTAAAAAATTTCGTGTCCGTAAAGTATACAAATCTTTTGTAGGTCAATGTGTCCGTTTTTATAATAAGTTACCTGATGAAGTTTTGAATTTACCTTTTCCAGCTCTTAAAAAGTACTTGAAAAAATCATTGATGTCGAAGGCTTATTACAAGGTTGAGGACTATCTAACAGACAGAAAAGCATGGCCCAAACCAGATACTTAAATAGAGTAAAGATTCATATATTGTGTATTTTTTAATTTTATCTAGTTGACGCAGTTCTTGCAAGAAAACATATCAAAAGATTTATAACTAAATTTATAGTCTAAAGGATTAATTTTTTTTTTTTCCTAAATAGAATTTGATAATGCTAAGGTATACAGTTTCGAAATGTTTTCTTGCAGAATTACACACTGTACATAACTGGGTTTTTTTCCTCATTTTATTCTTTGTTTTTGTGTTGCTTTATATAGATACTTAGATTTCTTGATCTTAAGTAGGTTAAGTATTATCATTTATCATTGTAATAAGCATATTTTTGTGAGAAAATGGCTGACTGTCGAGTTTCTTTCGGCGTTTCTTCTCGGCAGTGGCCTCTGTGAAACGCTAGTAGGGTTTGACTTGTAAAAGTGCCATTGCGGCCTACTTACAGAATAAAGTTCATTTTATTCATTTTTTATTTTATTTTAGTCATTACTACAGGATAATACAGAATATCTCGCGTGTACATACAGTACCCGGCAATAAATATTGCACGTCAGTCTTTGGAAAGAAACAATTGGCCTTTTACGACGTTTTCCAAACACTGGCGAGGCTCCATCAGTCATATTATTTAATAATTGTCGTTTCATATCTATAAATAATCAAATAAATAATAGCGGCTTAAAAGTTCAAGGAACTTATGTAACAAACTTTCATAGATAGACTTTTCATTTGCGCGAAATTCCCCCTTTCCTAGAATAAACTTGTATAACCTTAAATAATACGGTATTAAACCCCTAGTCAAATCAGCAACTTTTTATTAAATGTCAAAAACGATTTGTTAATATGAAGTTTGTAGGGAAATACTGTCTTAGTGACGTCACTAAGACAGTGTGAGTAGGTTTGTTCAAATCAGCGTCCTTTTTAAATCTTTATGCTTATAAAATCTTTCAATTAGCTAAAATAAATTAATAATTGATGCTTTTCCAGTATTTTCGTTAGATCTTTTATTAGTCAAGTAAAAAATAATTTATTTTTACCTTAGTTTAATACCCTATTTGAAAAAATGGATGTCACGCGATACTCACGTGACAAACTAATTTCTCAAATTATTCTAGTTTATACAAGTTTATTTTAGGAAAGGGGGAATTTCGCTCAAATGGAAAGCCAATTTATGAAAGTTTGTTTCTTTAAATATCACACCGCTAGCCCGCGAATGTCAAAAGACGTTTTGTATGGAAAGCGAACCACCTTAACTCTATAGTACCATATTGTAATGTAGTGGCTGACAAAGTCACATAGGTAATGTGAGACAACGCTCTATGAAGCCGAAATCAGCTGATTCTCTTTCCAAAGATCGATGTGCAACCCTTACAAATAGCCGCCGAAATACTGTAACTGATTAATTGTATAGCTATTTGTTTCTTACTTTATTAATTAGCTAATGTATTTAAATCAGTGATTACATATGTCAGTAGTTTCACTCACAGTAATTTATATTGTGCTTTTAACACTTATACAGTTTCTAATATATACACATTGTCCAAAAAATCGTATGGCCTAGTTGATAGTGATCCTGCCTATGAAGCTGGAGGACCCGGGTTCGAATCCTGGTCAGGGCATTGTTTTGTGTGATGAGCATGATTATTTGTCCCTGGGTCTTGAATGTTTTCTATGTATTTAAGTATATATTTATCTATATAGATATGTATATCGTCGCCTAATATGTACTACGGAGTTTAAGATTGTCAATCATATTGTAGAAATTATGTCATGATTGAGGTTTTAAAGTTATATTATATGTATTACTGGGATGACAGAAAATAATACCACAGCCTATAACATCAGTGGCTTGATTTTGTATGATGTGGTAATGGATTTCAAAAAACATGTACAGGAAAGAGCATCCTTCTATATATATATTTTTCCGTTTTTGTAGCCAGAGTGCAAATGGTAACCAGATGCCATCAGATGTTTAGGAGGGAAACCTCTTGTCGGACCAAGTGTCATCTCTCATATGACATCTCTTTTACAACCATTCAATAGTTTCAGTATAACCATAAGAAAAAATGAGATTAATGTTCATCATATTTATACAACCTAATTAGTAAGTGGCAAGCAATTTGCTGCATTTCTTAAAGTCCTCAGTTTATCCAAAATAAAATCCTGAAATAGTGGTAGCTTCTTAAATTAGTACTGACCTCCTTTTTGGGCCAATTGGTATGCATTGAGACCAAAAAGAAAAGCATAAGTTATCAGTTTATAATAAAGTAAGAATCAAATATAGCTAAAACAACATTGAATACCATAGCTCAAGCTAATTTGGCTTACTTCTTTCTTAGTGGTTTTAGAAGATGCTCCTAAAACTCTCCTTGCGCTAGTACATTGAGGACTTTTCTATCGCATACAACTGTAGGGTTTTGAATGTGGCAGTAGGTATCTATGGATGGATGGCCACTGTTGGATACATCAGCTACTGTGATATGAAAGAAGGAAATTACCCCACTCGCCAGCAGCGGCAGAAGCTGAGGCGGCAGCGCCAGCGCCACCACCCTTCTCCGGACCCGCGACACCCTCCGCAATCAGCATGTTATCCAGCCTCATCAGCTGAGGATCCGGGGGCTCCTCCTCTTGAGTGTTGCGGAGTGACAGTACTGGATAGACAAACAAATTATATAGAATACATACAAAAACTATGTCACCGCATCAATTACCTAGTTGACACAGACTTCTGCCAACTAACTGTTCTATATATGACCAAGAGCTAGCTCCGCTTGTCATAGTTAATTACCTTAATTTAATTATTCTTTTTTTTTCTTCATTTGAAGAGATGTGTTCCACATTCAATCAAAGTGCTATATTCACAGCAGGGCCAAACGGAGGTCCATCTAATCAACTGGTAATTTAACTAAGTTCTTATCCAAATTCAAATTTATTTATTCGCTTAAACACACAAGTTTACATAACAAGGAAATGTCTGGCGGACCACAAACTAGGCTGAGCCTGTATCTTGGGGCCCTGGAGTGCAAATACGTGAAACAGGTTTGATTAAGTGTACAGAAACATTTTACATTTTATGCTTTTGATAGGTTTGCATCAATAAAGCATTACCCCTTAAAATGCAATCTATATTTTTACTTTTTTTACACAGTTATACAGCGAGGGAACCATGGAACCAAAAATAAAAATATGATGATCTCATGGAATGACCATATCTATTAATTAAAAAAATACCATGCTGCATGCAACATTGGGCTCAACATACAATAGAAAGTTCAGTTTGAAGATATATAAATCATATTTACAAGCCTACATTATACTTGTTCCAAACAAGTATGGGTTATATTACAAGTATGTGTAGTTCTAGCACTACATACCTACATAGTAAATAGGTCACAGTTAACAACCACCATAAAACAGTACTTCTGTGCAGGTAAAAACTTAAAAGTAACATTACCAAAGATTTCTAAAATATATGATACAAAGCGTGTATAAACATTTATTAATAGATATAGCCCACTAAAACACCACGATCTATGATAGTTCCAAGAAGCTAAATTGATGTAACAAGGGAGCAGGCAACCAAAAGTAGAATAATGTGCACGTAATCGGCTCACCTGTCTTCTCCTTGATCTCGCACAGCACGGAGAAGAGCGCTGGCTTCATTCTGTGGCAGTTGAGCGTGTGCTTGCGGGCCTGCGCCTCATCCAAGCTCTGGTCCGTGATGTTCATGATCTGCTGCAGGATCTCCCCGATGTCTTGCTTGCGTGCCTCGCCGTCGCCCGTCGCCGGGGCGCCCTCGCCCCCAGCCAGCCCGTACCCTTGCGGGCCCATCAGCCCGCCGCTGTGAGCCATCATTCTATTCGGATCGTCCATCTCTCAATGCGTAAATAAACTCTATCCTTAAACACTAGATACGTATACCGATTTGTACGCAGTTAAAACGATTGCCTAATAAAAATAATTTGATAAAAAATACAACAATTCCCCAACGGGAGAAAAGCCACAGCTTCTCAAGCAATAAAATGGCCGACTTCTTTGTGCTGTCAAATCTGAGATATGTATCCGAAAAGAAAACAAATAATTAAAACTATTCCTATCACGCTTCATCTCACAATTGTTTAGGCAGTGATTTAGAGTGCGAAAGAGATGGATAAACAAATGTTGCCATACAGTTGATGCACGAAATTGATTTCATGGCTTCTCGCCGCGTCGTAAAGCTTGTTTGGATACAAAATAATTTAGCACAAAAACTGCATCAAATTCAAATCTAAAAGTTTTTGTTATTTATCCTAGACTTCATAAAAGTATAATTATAAATTTACATTCAATCGACCTCTTGTTTATTAGTTATTACTGTAGTTCAATTATAAATTAAATATCGTGATACAAAGCCGTGATATTTGAACGCAGCACAAATTTGACAAGAGTTGCAAAAAATGAACAGTGAACGTGGCTTATGATATTTCATCACTCACGTTCTTTCACCGTCAGCTACCACGCGAACAAAAAGTTAATTACCGGCGAACATATGTGAATAATGTAAACGCACACTCCTCATATCAATGAGAAACCTTCTCGCCCTAATTCATAAGTGTAGTGTACTTAGTAAACATTTGCCAGTCGTTGTCACACCTTGTCGCCTGGCGCACCAGCTACAGCAGTGGGGCAGCAGTAAGGTTCACAGGAAGATCAAAATACCAAATCCTCTTCGCGAAATAATCATGGCTGACCCCAAAATCGAAGAAATCTTGGCGCCGCTCCGGGCGAGCGTGAAGGAACAGGGAGATTTAGTGCGGAAACTGAAAGAAGAAAAGGCTCCTGAATTAGACGTGAAGAAAGCTGTCGCCGAGCTGAAGGCAAGGAAGAAAATTCTAGAGGACAAAGAGCTGGCTTTGGCGCCTTCTGAAGAATCTTTCGACCGCGCTAAGATGGAAGATCTGATCAAAAGAAGATTCTTTTACGACCAATCTTTCGCGATCTATGGAGGTATCACAGGGCAGTTCGACTTCGGTCCGATGGGTTGCGCGCTAAAGAGCAACATGATCCAGCTGTGGAGGAAGTACTTCATCCTGCATGAGCAGATGTTGGAGGTGGACTGCTCTATTCTCACCCCAGAACCAGTGCTGAAGGCATCTGGGCATGTTGAGAGATTTGCTGACCTGATGACAAAGGATGTCAAGTCTGGAGAATGCTTCCGCTTGGACCACTTGATCAAGGCGCATCTGGAGAAGATAAAGAGTGAGAAGAACACAAAAACTGAACTTAAAGCAGAGATTGAAGATATCCTTGTAAAGCTCGATGGCATGACCGCTGATGAGATGTCTGCACTCATGAAGAGGTTTGACATGAAGTCTCCAATCAGTGGAAATGAGCTGACACCACCTATTGAGTTTAATCTCATGTTTAACACTCAGATTGGCCCTTCTGGTCTTATCAAGGGCTTCCTTAGGCCTGAGACAGCCCAAGGCATCTTTGTCAACTTCAAGCGCCTCCTGGAATTCAACCAGGGCCGCCTGCCATTTGCTGCAGCACAGATAGGGAACTCATTCAGGAACGAGATTTCTCCGCGCTCCGGTCTCCTCAGAGTCAGGGAGTTCACAATGTGTGAGATTGAGCATTTCTGTGACTCTAAAGACCATCCCAAGTTCGAGGCGGTCAAAAACACTAAGATGCTTTTGTACTCTGCCGATAATCAGGAACAAGGGCGGCCAGCAGAGGTTGTCACTATTGGTGAAGCTGTGGCTAAAGGCACAGTCAATAATGAGACACTAGGCTACTTCATGGCTAGAATTCACTTGTATTTGTTAGCTGTAGGCATAGATCCCAGCAAGCTCAGGTTTAGACAGCACATGGGAAATGAGATGGCTCACTATGCTTGCGACTGCTGGGATGCAGAATGCTTGTCCAGTTATGGCTGGATTGAGTGTGTAGGCTGTGCTGACAGATCTGCCTATGACTTGACCCAGCACACAAAGGCTACCGGAGTGAGACTGGCCGCCGAAAAGAAATTGCCAGCCCCTAAACAAATAGTAGTTGTAGAGGCAGTTGCTAACAAAGCCGCTATTGGCAAAGCTTTCAAGAAAGACGCTAAGGTCATCAACGACACCCTCGCGGCCATGGACAATGCCGCCTTAGATCAGCTGCAGAAGCATCTGGACACGGAAGGGGAGTACAATCTCGTTACGCCAAATGGTGAATTCAAGCTTACAGCTAACCTCGTCAGCGTCAAGAAGTCGGAAAAGACGATTCACGTTGAAGAAATCATACCTAGCGTGATTGAGCCCTCGTTTGGGGTTGGCAGGATCTTGTATTGCTTGTTGGAGCACAACTTTAAGATGCGCGATGGAGATGAGCAGAGAACGTATTTCTCACTCCCAGCTACTGTGGCTCCTATGAAGTGCGCAGTGCTACCTCTGAGCGGCAACGCAGAGTTCCAGCCTTTCGTTCGCGAGCTCTCCAACGAGCTTACGTCAGCAGACGTGTCCCACAAAGTGGATGACTCGTCTGGCTCTATTGGCCGTCGCTACGCGCGCACGGATGAGCTCGGCGTGCCATATGCCATCACCGTAGACTTTGACACCACGAAGGAGCCACACACGGTGACGTTGAGGGAGCGAGACAGCATGTCGCAAGTGCGCCTCCCTCTAGCAGATGTGCCGAGTGTTGTCAGGGACCTCTCGAACAGCAAGATATCCTGGGCTAATGTGGAAGGAAAATACCCCAAGTTCGAGCAGCAGGAGACGAAGGGGGCGGCCGCGTAGTACGAGCCTTTATGTCGCAAACAAATGTTTGTACAAGTCTCGTACGTGACACAGTCGAGGTGCACTATTCTATAATGTTAGCTTAAGCTTAATTGTGCATTTGTTTCGGAAATAATATATCTAGTTGGAACATGTTTAGAGCACTTTGTATTTATTTTGCGATCAACTAACAAAATAAACGTTGAATCATGTTCTTGTTTTTGTCATAAGACTCCTTCAATCAATGCATCCGAATCCGAATCTTTGATGAGTGTTTTACCTATTATAGTACATTACTTACCAAGGGCGGTAAAATATTTATTGCCCTTGCCTTCGGCTCAGGCGTCAAATACCAACGATCTGAGGCTTTCCTTATTACCGCCCGTGGTAAGTACTCAATTTTATGTCACCCTCTGGCCAGGAAGTGGGATGTTCCGCGTACGCAGCCTGCGGTAATTGCTACTTTATGCGGCATTCACACGAGGCCAATTGGCGAGCCATTCCACTAAGACAATCCAATATTGGCACAGTGTAAACAGACACAGGTCAATTGATTGGTTTGAAAATCCATATTCGATTGGATTGGCACAATGTCTTGGCTTGGTGGAATGGCTCGCCAATTGGCCTCGTGTAAATGCCGCATTATGATTATGGCCAGTGTGACAATAGTACATTACTTAACAAGGGCGGTAAAACAAAGAATGTCTCAGATCGCAGGTATTTGACGCCCGAGCCGAAGGCAAGGGCGATAAATATACGATCTGTGGCTTTCTTTATTACCGCCCGTGTTAAGTACAAAATTTTATGTCACCCCCTGGCCAGGAAGTGGAATTTCCCGCGCGCGGAGCGTGCGGTAATTGCCGCTTTAGGGCCAGGTGTGACATAACTATTTTACGCTACGTGCCCGGAGCGGAGTCATATCGTGATAATAGCGATTATATAGCCTAGCTATCAGTGGCGGCGCGTCAATAATATTCTTAGGGAAGCCGGAAATAATTTGCCTTTCTTATTCTTCATGAGCCGTAGTAAAAGAACTGGACTGGCTGAAAATTAGGCAAGCCGGTGGGAATCGAGTTGTATGGACGCTCCGCCACTGATACCTACTGTTGCAACTTTCATATATCTCGATGCGTGCGTGTTATCCACGACGACGTCCCCTTCCACAGCGAATCTCATACTATTCATGCGCAATTGAACGAATTGGGCTGTGGAGGGGCGCGCCTTTGTGGATGACACGCACTATAGTAGTGTGTTAACCTTTTCGCCGCCATTGACTTAAGGCCGTGTATTACCACTTTTGAGTTTTTAAAAACCATCTGAGACATAGAATATAGTGTCTTAAAATCTAAAAAAAATATATGTGTTACATAAGGATCTTGTCTAGTCAAAATCGCAGTCAGTTACATGACCTGATGAATTTCACTCGATAGAAAAAAAATCGCGAAGTTACCCCTTTTTGAAATGTATTTTCAATACTACGGCTATATTACTGATATTTAACATTTAATTTTTGTACTCAATTAAAGATCGTAAATAGTTATAGACAAATTCGCAGGGTTTGCTTTGATAAAATGATTGGCTTAGTGACTATAGCTAAATATTTACAAAACTGCGCGCAGAGCTTGCGTAGAGAGCGGAATGGTTAATTGTAAACTCACGCGTGTTAGAGCGGGACATTTGCGTTGGGGATACCTCCCCTTAACCAAAGAATATCCTTAACATAAAGTCAATACATTTAGCGCGCCACGAGCCATGACTTCTTATCCAGTTGACCAGCAACCTACGTGCTATCAAGTAGGTAGGGTGCATATTCAGTCTTTTGCTACAAAGCGAGTGAGACAACTTACGGAATCCTACTGTGGCGGTGAGGAGCTATTATAATCCGAAGTAGCATACATAGGATACGCTTCGGTTAATCACCTGCTATGACATAACAGAGATCGCTACTGCCCAGGGTCTTGGCACGAATAATATTTTATCTAAAGGCCGATTTAAATTTACAAGAACTTGTATAGGTATAATATAATACTCATGTCTTGAAAATTTGCGCTCCGGCTGATAATGCATAACGCGTCAAATTCTAACTACGCAAAACCTAGATCTTGAATATGATTGAATATTACTAGTATTTCACCATCTGATCCATCCATTCTATACTAAGATTTCTCCGGAATTCCTAGTTACTAACACTTAACACACTAATAACTTTGTGTAACACTTAATAAATTTCATATGGATACATAATATTATCTTATCTTATATATTTAAACGAGCAATTCTTGTATATATGTATATATATTTATTTCGGGGATCTCGGAAACGGCTTTAACGATTTTGATGAAATTTGGTATGTGGGGGTTTTCGGGGACGAGCAATCGATCTTGGCTAGGTCTCATGCCCGGGAAAACGCCGAGCAAAGCTTGGTCGCCCAGGTATCTTATATCTTTAAACGAGCAATTCTTGTATATTTATTTATTTATTTATTTATTTATTTCGAGGATCTCGGAAACTGCTCTAACGATTTCGATGAAATTTGGTATGTGGGGCTTTTCGGTGACGAGCAACCGATCTAGCTAGGTCTCATGCCGGGGAAAAGCTCGGTCGCCCATCGTCGATCGTGTACGGAAAACGTTTTCATTGATTTGTAGCTTTTCTAGTCGGATTTTTTTCGTCCTATACAAGCTTTCGATCCTGGATAGGAATGGGATCAGTAAATATGCATGCATGTGCTAGCTGGGCTGTACACAAGCCTCCTCTCATGGATGAGAGGAAACGGGCAGTAAGACATACCTAGTTACACCTTTGTTTTGTCTCGCAGTAGTAGGCAGGTTTCTTTACAGGTTTTGCTTTACCGAAAAGACAACGGTAAGTAAAAATAGTCGATTCTTACTATTAAGTACCTACTCAGTTCAGTCGGATTAATAGCTACAGATAATTTTAATCTAATAATGTAGTAAAGCAGGGTTTCCCAACCAATGGGGCGCGCCCCCCGTGGGGGGCGTCCAGCGCGGCTCCAGATTGCCCCTTATTTTAAAAAAATACAAATCTCTATTTTCTTATATAAACTCTCAATTTCAGCCCCTAAGGGGGCGTCGAATTTTGGCTTGACGTTAGGTGCGGCGCATTGGTTAAAAGGTTGGGAACCTCTGTAGTAAAATAAGTGTTTGTAACTTTGCACCATCTTTGCACAAAGTGAATATAATATAATCACTAGGTTTACTCATGGTCATCTCATGGTTTACTTTACAGACTAACTGGCTCAAATAGTTTGCTAATCTTCAATTACGCAAGACTATAATAAAAGATACATACGGAGATCATATAGTGAGCATTATATTCTTTGCTAACTGCTTACTTTCGTGTAGTTTATCATATTTTGGTTTATGATTTAGTTTCAAATATGGCGCATTTTTTAGGGTCGTTTTTTTATTCGACTTTCATTCCTTTCTACATTCCATTCACTCACCTTCATCATCCTCCTAGCGTTATCCCAGTACAGTTGCATCCTGAAGGATACCTGGGGTCCGCTACCTAATCCCAAGATTTGGCGTAGGCACTAGTTTTTACGAAAGCGACTGCCATCTGACCTTCCAACCCCAAGGGGAAACTAGTCCTTATTGGGATTAGGCTTTGTCAAGTGAGTGGGCAACTTGACTGTTAGAAGTTCTCAAACCGCCCGAAGGCCTCCAACTCGGCTTAACGACTGCTGCCATAGACAGCAACCGGGATCAACGGCTTAACGTGCCTTCCAAAGCACGGGAGCGCTCAGTTAGTAACCACTCAAAGCGGTCACCCATCCAAGTCCTGACCGCTGCCCACGTTGCTTAACCTTAGCAAGCGCAAGCGGTTCGCAAGCGCCGCTGGGCCACGAGCGCTCCTTCACTCACCTTATCCATAGATAATGAAAGGTAAACTTTCTAAAAAAGCGCATCCTGACGCTCCAGCGCGGCGGACGGAATGATCGATACACTTGATACAAGTCCATGGCGTGGTGGAACGTCTTCAAACAAAAATAGAGGTATACGTATTTTTTTCTTTGCAACCAATATAACCTAAAATATTATATTGTACTCATTTTATTACGTAGTGCTTTAATTATAATATTGTTTAAAAAAATATCTATTTTTAAGTAATCTCTATGTATTTTCTCACTAATCCTTCTGTATCTGTGCTCAACCATAGACAAAGCTGGATATCCGCATCACTACACTATAGTGAACGAATGAAATTGTCTCCCTCTGAGGAGATCGTCAAGCGTGGCTAATCAAGGTACCAAAAGGTGAGGTTTCTCTGCTTTAATTCCCTGTTAAACACGATATAAACCGACAAATTCGACCAAGTAAGTCAAGCTAGAAACACAGCGTTATCAATTAGATTTGAAATTATCGTCAAATAGTTCAAGTCATCGTTGCAATCTTAGGAATGCGTATTTGATAAAGTGTGGCCAGTCAGGCGTTGGTTTCATATGCTATAAATTGTGACAGCGAAGAAACTGTGAATATATTGTGTGTTCCAGGAAAATGAGTAGCTCGGAGGAGGTATCATGGATTTCATGGTTCTGCGGGCTGCGCGGTAATGAATTCTTCTGCGAGGTCAGTAACTTAAATTTAATGCTAACATTGTTGCATGAAGAATCCCTTATTGATCCTAATTTGTGGTGTGTTTTAGGTGGATGAGGATTATATTAACGATAAATTCAACCTGACGGGCTTAAACGAGCAGGTGCCGCACTATAGGCAAGCCTTGGATATGATTTTGGATCTTGAACCAGGTGAGCTTTGTTACATAGTACAATGTCAGTGTGTCTTACATTTGTTTCATTACCTTTCGCAGACCAGAACCTTCCACAGATCTGGTGATGTTTTTTTTAAATGGATGCCTGTGCCCAGCTGTTTTATGATAAGGTCAGAAAAGACTAAATACAAACTTAAAATATCTGGGTTATATAGGCTGTCCCAAAAAGGACGCAATATTTGAATTAATTAGAAAACACATTTTTTTTATTTACAATATTTTTATTTATTTTAACATTAACTACATAGGATAGGGTTTATGCATGAAATAGCACATCAGGCAAATACCGACCACGACTTTGCTGGCACATACAAATTCTTTTGATGAAATTTTCCTTGACCATTTTGCACAAATGTGGCTAAATTTCGCGAATGCAACATTAAACCTCCACCTTGAATGCGTTAGGACTTTTGGCATAAACCTTTGACTTCAAATAACCCCATACAAAGAAATCTAATAGTGTTAAATCACATGACATAGGGTGCTAAATCTGCCACAAATCAGTACACGAAATTTGCGAGAATTCGTAGCCAAATTTTCATTGTTTTGTGTTCAAGAATAAAAATGAGGTGTTCTCTGGTATAGTGTGCTACATTTTTAAAAACCCTAAACTATCAGCTGTCAAATAGTATTTTTTTAGGGTTACCACCACTAAAATGCAGAAATGGCGGCCAATTTAAATGTTGCGTCCTTTTTGGGACATCCTTTATGTATGGGATTGGGGTTTTCAGGGCTACAGCCCAAAGCTACAGCTTTTGCCCGCGACTTTATCCGCATATAACTAATTCATCGGGTAAGAATTTGACTGCTATAATTTTATTTCGAAAAAAAAGCAAAACATTCTTTTGTTATCTGGCTGGGGATCCCAGTCACCGGTAGCGGATGGCTTAACAGATGATTTCTGGGATCAAAAGTATCCTACATCCTTCCTTGGGAATCTAAAACTATAGCCATACCCAATTTTTTCTAAATTGGTTTAGCGGTTTAAGCATGGAGAGGTAACAGAAAGACGCACTTTATCATTTATAATATTGTTTGTATGGATGTATGTATAAAATTGAAGAAAAATTATCAGTGTATCTATAATGCCAATGAGAAGCAACATTCATTACAATTGGTGTCTATGGATTATTTACATTCCCACTAGCTTTAAGGTGGGTGCAAATTGGTTGTGTGCGCAGCACGTAAGCGTCGACGTGCACGTGCACATGCGCGTTGTAAAGTATGAATCTCCATAGTCAATGTCACACTGATTGCGTGACGTGACACAAGCGGTGGGACATCAACTATGGAGATTCATACTTTACAACGCGCCCGTGCACGTCGACGCTTACGTGTTGCGCACGCAACTAATGTGCACCGGCCTTATGGGGATGCCTATAATTCTCACTGTGCAACAGTGTGTTGGCTCTGCAGATTAACATTTCGTCGCTAGAAATCAATAATGCTGCAACTAGGGCTGCCATCGGTCTGGGTTTTCCCGGATTTGTCCTAGTTTGGAGGCCGTCCGGGGGGGGGGTGTCAAGAAGGGTCCGGGGAAACCTGGACACTTTTTCATGTAAGGAAGCACCTCATTGAATTTAAAGGTTTTGTTTTTTAAAAATATTATCTTCGGACTCGTCCGGGGAAAAAATGCGATTTACGCCAAATGTCCGGGTTTTTTGAATCTTTGTCCGGGTTTGGCGAAATTCGAGATGGCAGCCCTAGCTGTAACCCGACTCGATGTATGTACCTGGGTTACAGCATTATTGCTTTCTAGCAACGATTTACATGTTTCCTGTGGATGTATCTATTGTTAAATTTGTGGGACTTACAATACTTATACTTAATAAACAGTGTCTATGCTTGTGTTATTATAATATATTATTATTTAAAAAAATCATAATTATATGCTCATCTGCCACACTTTAACTCTTTACCAGGTTAAGGGATATGTCTCCACATAAGATATTGTTTACAATAGTCTGGTTTTAACTCCAAATCTCCTACAAAACATATCAATCCCTGAAAATATGATTTCATGATCTTCATTCACAATGGGAATACCGTATCCCACATTTTTTTTTCTGGTTTCCAGAACATATCTTACTTTTGTAATTACATTTTGTACAAGACGTTCCATATCTATATAAACAACTTGCTAAGACGCGCTTGTTTTTCCCGGTCTGGTAAAGGGTTAACTGACAGGAAAAACTCTTTGATAACAATTGGTTATGACCTTGTTGAATGAAATAAATGAACTTTATCAGCAAGTAGGCGGCAATGGCACTTACAAGTCAAAATCGACTAGTGTTTCTCAAAAGAAGAAACCCCGAAGTTAACTCGACAGTCAACAAATTTCTCCCAAGAATATGCTTATTACAATGATATTGATAGTACTTCACCTACTGAAGTAAATCTGAGTATGTAAACAGCAAAAACCAAAGATAAAACTTAGATGTCAACATATAAATTTACAATTTAAGAAAGTCTGATAATTATATCAACAATTTCAAAATTACAAAGTACCAAGTTAACACATTCACTCCCAGGCCACGCGTTGCCGGTGGTGAAGGCATTAATATAAAAAAAACTTGCAGAGTTAATATTAAAAATACTACAATATTAGTAAAGTGAAGTATAAGGTCGGTTATTACACGACTGCCCAAAAGGAGTGTAATGTTTTCAGGTTTCATTTTGATTGGTCAAGTATTGATTCCTAATTCCAAGCTACCTGTCGACCACCTTCTTTTTATGATACTTACTTACTCCGCTGGCTCAGCGACCCAAAGGTCTTGGCCTCCAATACGAGTGCACGCCATTGATCCCGGTCTTGTACTTGATCTTTCCACGACTCAGCTTGAAGCTCACGTAGATCAGCCTCCACAATGTCAACCCAGTTGTATCTGGGGCGGCCGACCGGCCGTTTCCCTGTCGGTTTACCCTGGTAGGCTCTTTTGACAGCGCGATCGTCACCCATTCATTTTTATGATAGTTGTTTATAATAATGACAGTGTTGTTAAATATTGTCGCTCCGCAGATGACGACCTTGACGATAATCCCAACCAATCCGACCTGGTGGAGCAGGCTTCAGAGATACTGTATGGACTGATTCACGCTCGCTACATATTGACCAACCGGTGAGTATGTTGCCAGTAATGACAATGTCTGTATCAGTGCTTTTCAATTGGGTATGTTCACATCCAAAGTCCACCAAGAAATAGGTTTTTACTTTCAGTGGAATATATGTATATGTATACATCACAAAACTATAAGAAATTAGGTTAAATAAATGAAAATATAGCCTTATATCAGTTATCGACGCGCGTCCTCCTGTACCATGTTGACAGTAAATGGTAGTAAGGAAACGCGGTGTGGATAGGCACTTAAAGGTATGATTCCGCTGCCGACTACATACAGCAACTGCACGTTTCGCCGCACTCCAAATTGAACCGTAATCATGAGACTAAAAGTCCCAATTTAGAGTGAGCGGCATGTGCTGTTGCGAAACTTCTCCGCTCATTTCAAATTGAGTTTTGTAGCATACCATTACGGTTCAATTTGGAGTGCGGCGGCACGTGCAGTTGCTGTATGCAGTCGGCAGCGGAATCATACCTTAAGTCTTGTAAAGGTTGTTACACACATGGTTCATGGTTAGTCATAAATTGTGCTTGTTACAATCAGGCTCTTCGGGTACAAATTGGATTGCTCATTGTAAATGTTTTGTCAACAGAGGTATTGGCCAAATGTTAGAAAAATTTCAAGCGGGAGACTTCGGACACTGTCCGAGAGTGTACTGTGAGATGCACCCCATGCTGCCTCTTGGTAAGTTAAGTCCACGCGTCATATACATTTATCAGCTTCAACCATACTAATATTTATATTACTAGTGGCTCTGTGAGCTGTATAACTAGCGAGTTTACCTCATCGAATTTTTATTTTTAATTTCCAAAAAACCGCCTCGAAAAAAACCTATTTATCGAACCTGCTTTACTCGAATTTCAGGAGAATTCATAAACATTTTCCTAAGAAACCCGGTTACTGTTGCCTCTTTGGTGACGGGACAATAACAACAAGATACCTAAGTTGATTTAAATAGCGCTCGTGGCCCAGCGGCGCCTGCGTACCGCTTGCGGTATCTAAGGTTAAGCAACGTGGGCAGCGGTCAGGACTTGGATGGGTGACCGCTTTGAGTGGTTACTAACTGAGCGCTCCCGTGCTTTGGAAGGCACGTTAAGCCGTTGATCCCGGTTTCTGTCTATGGCAGCAGTCGTTAAGCCAAGTTGGAGGCCTTCGGGCGGCTTGAGAACTTCTAACAGTCAAGTTGCCCACTCACTTGACAAAGCCTAATCCCAATAAAGGTCTAGTTTCCCCTCGGGGTTGGAAGGTCAGATGGCAGTCGCTTTCGTAAAAACTAGTGCCTACGCCAAATCTTGGGATTAGGTAGCGGACCCCAGGCATCCTCCAGGATGCAACTGTACTGGGATAACGCTAGGAGGATGATGATGACCTAAGTTGATTTAACGGGAACGGACAAAGACATGAGCTGTATTTACGCAGATTTACTGGCGCGCAAGCTTAGATAACATAGACGACAGTCAACAGCTTCGAAAAAATAAAAATCTCATATTCGGATAGCGATGATAAGATTTGGCTATTACTAGCCTTATGGAAAAAACGGACTTAAGTCCAATAAATAAAAAAAATAAGAGAGATATTTTTTTGCAGAGTTCTATAATTTATGCCAAGAGCTGACTTGTGAAGTTTTTACACTTATCACAAGAATAAAGACAATTTAGAAGAATTTTCCTCTTGCAGACAAGAAAGAAGTAAAGAGAACTTTACAATAGAGGCGAAAAAAATTGTGACTTGATTAGTTATAACTTTCTACTAACCTTGGTAACCGTTTCATAAATTTAAAAGTCGCTGATGTCAAGTATCAGTAAAATACCGTATTATCACCCACAGCCATTCTTTTTTTCCTTGCATTTGTCCTTTTCCCGTGTGTTATAAAGGCACGGAGTTTCACAAAATCCCAAACTTTTTTTGCCGCTTCCGCGCCCTCATGCCGCCGCTTCTGGGTACACTCACAACTGTACCGTTTAACATAGGTGTAACCCACCCTAAGTGAAGACAACTGCTGGCGCCTTATACAAAGTTGTTCGCTCCGTAATCCAGGTTCATATTTATGTGACGTGACGTCTTGTGACGCGACATATCATATAGGATGGCCAGATTCACATTCATCTAATGTGCTTTTACGTGACGGCTCATACTAGCCGTGTTCCGAATCACGCTTACAACGCTATAAACGCGTTTACGATCGGACCGAATCACGCTCATAGCGTTTACATGAGATGTCGTGACGTCATTGATGACGTCATGGACGGCGCCATATTGGCGTTTACAATGCTCACACTCCCAGGCGTCAGCACCTTAAACCAAACGTCAAGTTGACGTTTGATATATGAACATGACAGTAAACTCAACATGCCCGGTCCGAATCAAAACACCACTCGCACGGCCTTGAGCGCGCTTACTGATTCGGACCGGCCGTCAGCACTGTAAACGCTGTGATCGTTGTTGGCGTGATTCGGAACACGGCTACTGTGTGTCGGGCGTCAGAGAGACACAACTCCGGCTTAAGCTGCATTTTGACCAGGTCTCTCCGACGTCCCCGGCGAGGCGATGGTGAAAGTGTACTGTCCGAAGTGCATGGACGTGTACACGCCCAAGTCCTCGCGCCACCACCACACCGACGGCGCGTACTTCGGCACCGGTTTCCCGCACATGGTGTTCATGGTGCACCCGGAGTACCGACCCAAGCGGGCCACTGTACAGTTCGTGCCGAGGTGAGGGATATGATATGTATTAGGTTCGTTAGTTATCTTGTGTTCTTCAGAGCGGAAATAGAAGCCCCGCGCAGCGGAGCTTCGTCGACTTGCAGGAGGAAATCGGTTCACAATCTCGCTAGTTAGATTATAAACTAACGGTTTTTACAATAGGGATGTTGACACCAAATAAGAAAATCAATGAATCCGAATTTTCTCGAAAAAGGATCAAATTCTCTATCAAATAGTGAAAAAAGTAATCCAAAAGAATAAATAATTACATAATTATAAGTCTTCAAAGTTTTAGGAGGGGGCATTTTCTGTCCCTTTTCCGCAAAACGCCCCGTTGTATTGAACGATCGTCATTTACTATGGCGCTCGAGGTCAGTGACGTCACTGACCTGTAGCGTTTTCTCTCTCTAACTAAAAACATTGTAACGGTTGTAGTTTCGTTATTTTTTGAGATATTTGAATAGGATTTTCACTTTTTGGCATAGTTATATGTATTCTTTCGTATGGAGTATTAATAAATTTTGAGTCAACATCCCTATTTTACGGTGACCTATACATTGAGTGAGCGTCCAGTTGTGAACGGAGTTTCCGACCTTTTTAAGCCGTCGAAAGTTTTTTATCCAGCCAGCATGCCATTGGTTTTACGGAAAATCAACTTTTACATAGACACCTACTTTTTTCGTCACCTACGTTTGCTGGTCCATCGGCCATAACATAGCCAGTCGTCTCGGGACGTCACGGGATACAAGGGGGTGGTGCTATTATGCTACGGATTGTTTTAAAAAATGATTCGTTTGTTTTAGATTATACGGCTTCAAAATCCATCCGCTCGCCTACCAGATCCAACAGCAGGCGGCGGCCAACTTCAAACATCCGCTGCGATGCCTGCCCTACAACAATGGTAAACGCTAGGGGCGCGCCGCACGGCGCCTGCGCGCTCGTTGACGCCCGTACTACTGACCAACGTTGCAGACTCTCTGACAACCCTAGCTACAGTCACCATCATATACTTGGTACCAGCCAAACTAGACAAATTTACCCTAACGCGTCTTTCTTACCGTTGGATGTGTTACGTATTTGACTACTTTTGTTGTTACTTTGTATACGACGCTGACCGTACCACATTGGCGTTCAATCATATTCAATGGGCGACGGGGCACCGCAATGCGGGCTTCTATTGTCTAAACAAGATTGCACGCGGTGCTCTCGGTCGAACATGAAAACGAGTAAAGAAGGCGTCGTTGTATGCTAGTATGTTTCTTATTCAATGGTTGAATGGTTCTAAAAAAGCTTGCATGCGGAATGCTCCGTTAGCCATGAATATGATATATAGAAAGCTTCGTTGTATGCTAGTGTGATCCTCGCAATGAATGGTCGACGTAGCCCCGCAATGCGGATCACCGTCTCCTTAAAAAGGTACGCATGAAAGGCCTCGTCGACCATGAAAATATATATAAGCCCGTTATACGCTAGAGTATTTTTTCCATTCTAGTGTACAATCTGGCTTTTTACAACGCCCAATGTGTAGCTCTAACACCGCCCTGAAGAAAAACACTTTAATTAGGTACGTACCAACCACTACATTCGTAAGCAAAAATAGACTTTAATTAAATACAATAAGTTTTGTTACTGGTTACTCAAACTAGAGCGTGTTTCCTGAGGACGGAGCGGCAATGCTCGGTAGTGCCCCATAGAATTGAATATACGCTTGACACGCGATGCGTGGCGTTAGTCTATTCTAATCGTAATCAGTCCGGTTATGCAACGACCAATTTAAAAAGTCGCATGAAACCGATATTTAATTGGTACCTATTGCTTTTTAAATCAGTACAAATTTTTGCAAATGTTATACCTTTGAAGCAATTCTCGTAATTAAGATGGCACAGAATTAATTAATTGCCCTACAGTTCAGTTCCTTCTAGTGTTCAAAATTGTACTGTATACAGTTTCACACAACCGTAAGCCTAAATGTACAAAAAGCAATGAAATGAAAAGAAAACGCTAAACTATATTTAAATATTTGTTGATATACGTTGATCATACCTAGCATCCCTGTCTTTCACTACTATGCTTTTGTAGAACATGTATCGTGCTAGAGCGAGAAGGCGCTAGTCACTCTTGTGTCACTTCTAGCTATGGAACTATTCTGAAACCTATCCGTCGCGTAGTAGCAGCCCTCTCTATCGATCAGTACCTTGTGAGACAGGGACGGCTGCGATTACGTAATATTTTAGCTCGTCAGCTAGATGTGTTTATGTGTTAACTAAGGTTTTATTAGACAATGTCAATATTCAGGACCATTTGTGCCCTAAGCCGTGTTCCGAATCACGCTTACAACGCTATAAACGCGTTTACGATCGGACCGAATCACGCTCATAGCGTTTACATGAGATGTCGTGACGTCATTGATGACGTCATGGACGGCGCCATATTGGCGTTTACAATGCTCACACTCCCAGGCGTCAGCACCTTAAACCAAACGTCAAGTTGACGTTTGATATATGAACATGACAGTAAACACAACATGCCCGGTCCGAATCAAAACACCACTCACGCGGCCTTGAGCGCGCTTACTGATTCGGACCGGCCGTCAGCACTGTAAACGCTGTGATCGTTGTTGGCGTGATTCGGAACACGGCTCTAGCTGGTTATCACAAACGGTGCGTAATATTATAGTTGTCACGATTTACCGATTTGATTGTATAGATGTTGTAATGTAACGTCGTTTATGATGGCCATGAAGAATTAACTGGCCGTTATAAGCGTGTCCAAATGAAAAAAAAAAGGAAAATTTAATTATAACAGCGACATACACTGTTCCTGCTTTAATTCGTTGAACTTTAGATCCCTGGATGTAGCTCACAATCAGTTGCACAAACGTTCATTGGGTACCGATAATGTAACATGGTTTTGCCTAGATAATGAGTAAATGACTTGTGTTTTTTTTTAAAGTAATGAATCTTCGTGCAACGGGACATTTGTCTAATAAAACATTTCAAAATTAATTCAATTTAAATTATTAATGCAACGTTACTTTGTTTATGTACTTTAATGCGCGCTCGAGTCGATATTTTATACGTCATTTCAGAAATGACAGCACTACTGCAGAAATATTACGTTGATTGTACACACAAATTCGTAAATTTTGTTACAGATTCTGTATAACTTTAACTTGATATTGCCAATAACCTACTATCACTTGCAGAATTTATGATTGGTCGCTGATCTGACATATTAACAGATTTGACAGTGATATTTAACCCTGTCATGACGTGCGTGTTCTGTTGACCGAATACATTAACTAAGTTCCTACATTCGCTAGTAGACAACAAATGTATGAACTTCACAATGTGTTAACTATAAGTAATAGCTGTAGACAGCCGCGTAATGACAACGCTATAGCACTCTTAAAGGCTTACGTGGCTTCCGCGGCACGCCGTGCTGCGTCGGGAACTCGGGATGTATGTCCCGCTAGCGTCGCGCAGCCTGTGTGGCGTCGCTAACCTATTACCGTACGCTCTGATGCGCAGCGGTCGCGCACGGTGTGTGACCATGTCTTAAATCACCCAAAGATTACAAAACGACTCGTCATAAATTGTGCATGTTTGCGGCGGATAGGCCACTATACAATTGTATTTCTGTTGACCGATTTAACCAACCGATATTTTCCTGCCTAGCCCCTGCCGATACGTTTTCTAAAGGCAGCAGTGACTATAACAGGACTAGAAACAATATGATAAAGGATATATTGTTGATACAATATAACGCATGATTACTGGACTGTATTGTAGGCCTAATTACGAGTACGCAAACTGAAGTGACTTCACGCATTTAATTTACTCACAATATCCAAACAAAATTAGACTGTCACCGTAGAACCTCGGTTACACGAATATATTTAAAATATCATCGCTTTACAAGACTTACATTGCAATTCCCAAAAATCGGTCAGGAGTTGGATTGAAGGGTCGAAGGGGGGCGAAAAAAGGCCAGACATTTATGTATGTACAAAACTCGCTAGCCCATGTCACAGTTGCTCGCGTAAACAAAAATAGACACAAAAATATGGTATTCTCTTCCGCGTAGTAGCACAGTCAGCATCATAAGTAATCGCGCATGGGAAGAGGTTAAAAGTCTGTAATGTAAGGGAACAAGAGCTACTTGACCTCATCATTCCGTAGCTACTCTGGTGTTGACTGTACACCTTCCAACACAAGGCACACGGTAGATACGATTGCTACCACTGCTACGTATATTTACTGTGATAATCTATTATATAAGTTAACGCCGTTTTGTGGTCGATTTACAATCAGTATCATAAGATTCTGATTTTGGTCACCTTTCTTTGTTCATTAATGATGAATGAAGTTTTGGAACTGGGCTAGGTAGGGGATACCAGTGTCATATATTACTTAAATCTGTATTATACTGGGACGGACAAAGCCGTTACAAAATCTGTAGCGACGTCTCTTACCAATAGCTATAAAACGAGAAAGATAGCTACACATCTCTGACTACACAATCGGACCAAGGATGTGAATGTAAGCAATACGCTCATTTAAGTATTATAGTTCTCAAATAAATGAAATAGAAATACATAGCGTAACTACGTATATCAATATCGTATAGTTTTGTTAATGCATATTTTTGAATATTCTGTACACGATGCATAGTTTAGATTCTGGTAAATTAGACTATATTAGTAGTTTTGTTGTTAGCAAAAGAGACCCAATTCGACTTTTTCTGTCTCATTTTCATTTCATAATTTGAATGGGACATATGGCTGTCGTGATATGTCGCTAATGTCAGGAAAATAGTCGAATTACGGTTCTGCTTCATTTTCATTGGTCGATAGTCTCGTATGGGAGGAAATCATTCTTTATTCTCTTATTCAAAAAGGACAGAACTCGACCGAGCTCTTTTTTAGGGTTGAGGGTTTAGGGTAGGGATAAAACACCAATTGACACCCAAATCAGTTATTGCCACCCATGATCCACGCCGCGATTGCTTGATGGCAGTCAATAAATAGGTATAAGTAGTTCGGAAACGCAGTTGTCATCTCAATATATTCACTAGGAAATCACCTAGAAATGGACCGATGCCTTATATCATTTAAATAAGCTTAAATAACACTTAAACGTTGTTGTTGCAGCATCGTGCACTTATGTTTTATATTGTTGCGCTAGTTTAGTTTGCCAGCGTGTTCTTGATTCTGTTCATATCATATCATAGTGAAATAACGACTTGCGTACTGTGGGGAATCTGTGCGAGCTTGCAGCTGTGTTGCGCGCTAGTTCACTTGCACAATTTATATGCTATAAATGAAGCATAGCGCCGTAGACCGTCGAATCGTCAAATTAAGCTTATCAATACAATATAATCATTCCTAAAGTCTGTTAAACTATCACGTCGGCAGTTCTGACAGAGCAGGGCGCGGTAAAAAGGGACTGAGACTGTTATGGCCTTAAGCAAAGTTCAAATTGGTGTGAACCGTCTTAAGTTCTATCTGACAGTAGTATAATAGAGAGCAGAAGTTATAGAAAACATCGTACTGTAGAAACTGTTTCACTAGATCATCACTAGAATCGTATTACTTTACAGCTACAGCAATCACACAGTTTTCCATAACAAGGCACGTTTTTTTCATCCAAAAGCCTACTCTGTATGTGTATAGAGCTAAGTAAGTAATGGGTCTCCTACCATCTTAATAATTACTGCTAATTTGGGCTAGAAAAACGTTTGCGCCGGGAATGTTGCTTTCTCCGGGAATGTCTCTTTCTTTAGACTAAAATTCGAAGACTTGAAAGCAAGTTATTGCTAAGGACTGCCCCAAGTGCCCCAGTGGAAGTTATATGCTAAAGTTTAAATAAATTCACTTAGGCTGGGTTGCACCAAACCGTCTGTAATCGTAAGCGGTGTTCGTCAAATCTGATTGTATGGAAAGTTTGACAAGTTTCTATGGGATGACAGCTGCCGGCGCCATATTTGACGATGACCGGCCTGTGTTCGTATGTTGGTGCAACCGACCCTTAATATTAATTTTGTACTCCCTTATGCTCATTTTCTTCCGACTACTATCACAGGACTATTATCTATTCTAACATATAAAAAAAGATAACATACACAGTAGGGTAGTATATCGTTGTCTGGACTATGTAGAGCTATAGATTCTTATATTACTAAGCTCAATTCCGTCTGCAGGATACTACCGTTACAAGTGCGTCCATTTTCAGAACAGAAGGCGATTACTGAAGCTCAATATTTTAAAACGGATGGCGTACTGTTATTAGAGTGAACGCAAAAGCACGTACGGTATTTATCCTGCATACGGACTTGCCTTCGATGATTGTACAGTCGGCATCAAAAGTCACTACGCATATGAAGATGTCAAAAGTCTTTAACAAGTCGAACGTCTTCATTCAAAAGCCCTTATTCCCTAATAAGAGCTTTAGTCCTCTTCATATGCGTAGTTACATATGTCGACTGTACTACATTATGCGGTGTTCAGGGCACTATATTTAGGTGGGGTTAGAAAAGTCCCTTTCTAATCGCGTTGTGTATCTAATAACTATATACTTGTTTCGTAATTAGCAACATCCCCGGTACGGTAGTATTAAACTATGTACTAAGGTAGTTTGTATGGCAGTACGCAGGTAAGAAAATAGCACCATAACCAATGTAAATGTAGAAATGGGGACTTGCCGGTGTATATTCCTTTCCAAATATATTAATGGCCGCTGTAGGTTATACGTTTTGCCTTTACACATTCTACCTAAGTTTTTACACTCGCACAACATGCATTCCGTATCTACTCGCGCGCGAGATATGCTACCTGTCACTTTTTGGCAGCATTAATCAGACAGTGACAGGTAGCCTATCTCGCGCGCGAATACAGACGATATGCATGTTATGCTAGCCCCCCTGTCTCACTTGCAGGCATGAGTTATTCGAATAGACGCATGCGGATGATTTTAAACGATTGGAATGTAGGTAGCTATCGGTTGAAGTGTCCTCTAAACAAACAGGCGTTCAACTGTCAACGACATTTGTTACTTTATAAAAAAAAATAACATTCATTTGTTTATATATGTATATGTATATGGTTAGTTAAGTTTGTATCAATATAAATTTGATTTTTTTAGAAATTGATAATTAATTTATAATTTGTAAATTGTTTTTACGCTCATCTTTACTATGGTAATGTTTTAGTAGTATACAGCTCTTAACACTTTTTACCCTTATATATATGCCTATTGTTCCATCTATCGTGAGTCGAAAAACCGCGCGTGTAGGACAGTGCATATAGTGCGACAAGCACGCCTCTTAAAATATCTGGAAATCTACAGATTTTATAATACCTAAATGGGTCATAAACAGATTTAGGTTCGCGTCTTTCCTGTGGACATATCAAAAGTTAAGGGCTACAAAGCTTAATTTTGGATTGGTCTCGTAACCTGCATAAACGGCGTCTCCGGTTCTATAAATCCATGTAATAAAATCATAACTTACATGCTCATAAGCCGTTAACTATTGACCACAGGAGGGACCACTTTTGTTTTTTCAAGTGTTTATAACCCATCTTGCATCTTTGCAGCAAACTAATATAAGTTTGAATTAAGATGTCGTTAGTTGTATAATATCTGTAGACTTCGAGATATGTAATGATAGGCGCACTTGCCCCGCTGGTGCCTTGGCCCGACTGACTATATATTTAGTTGAATGATCGATCTTTGTAACACTCGGCGGCCATTTTGTGTTGTTACTTTACTGCATTGACGACACAGATTACATCGATGTTAACCTCGGAGTACACCGACAGTCTCCAGTAGACGCGTTAGTATGAAATTTTAATTAAGATAGCACATGTAAGTTTTTATTTTTATATACGTTACGACTAGGGATTATTGTTTAACTATTGTAGCTCGCGTTGTGTTGGGGGATGTTCCGTCGTTTGTATCAGTTCTGATAATCAATAAACATTTTAACAGTAGAAAGTTTTTGATTGATCCCGCTTCTGACCGCGCGTTCCTTTGCTATGAGTTGTGATCCTCTTATAACTTGCACAATTTATGATGGGTCGTGGGATTGGATCACCTTATGAGATTTAGCAGTGATGTAGGTTCTCATAAATTGGGTGGTAACATCGACTGGTTAATAAAACAGTTATGTCAGTGGTATAGTAGGTACTTATAGTCAGTCGGGGTAAGTGCACCTACCTTACAAATCTAAAGATATGCTAATGACATAAACATACTCGTATCCATGCACAAAATAAAGCAAGATTTTACAATATGTGTAGATGTTTTATGATAGGTGCGCGAACCCAGCTGGCGTCGGATTTATCACTTGGTACATTCATATCAATATCATAAAATCACTGGACCACCCATATCATAAATTGAGCAAGTTATAGGCAATGGTACAGTCGCCATCAGATATATCGGAGCAAACGAGGTGCTCACAAATATCAGAACACGCCTCTATTGTCAAGGCGTTAGAGTGCATGTTCAGATTTTTTTAGCGCCCTGAAGAGTACATATATATTTGATGGCGACTGTACACTGAGGCGGGCGGTAAAAGCGGCAGTGTTTTTGTACGCTGCTTGCCGCACTTGTCTCAGTGTAGTCAATGGCCGTAAAGATGTTCGTTAATTACGCGAATTTAAAGTAATATGACCTCCCGGTTTGAAAAAAAAGTCATTTGTACGGATTATGCCACCGTACTCCAAAAAGTCAGGCTAATGCTTTTCTCTCTAAACCGTCTCAATTTATAAATTTATATCTCTTACAGCTGGCAGTCTTTTAAATTGAGGTCGAAGAAATTACCTCTATAAAAATCACCTTAAGTGGATCCACATGTCAGACTGAAATTATCCACATTCTCTAATGTTAAAATTTATGTTATATTATAATCTTAAAGTTTTCGACCGATGGTAATCATGTACAAGCACAACAACCTGCTAAAGCTATTAAAGACGGATTGGACCGAACAGGAACAAGATCTTAATCTTAGGACAAAAGACAAAATTGTACCGATGATCTAATCTTAGCACAAAAACAATTCTTGTTTGGTCGTATTGACGCGGAGGTATTTACTAGAACAGGCGGTATAAAGATACTCGGTTACACACAAAAATGTACTGTCAACTGTGGAAAAGTTACACTCTTTTTGGGCAGTCGTGTAAAAATTTTAAGATTAAGGCTGGGTTGCACCAAACCGTCTGTAATCGTAAGCGGTGTGATTGTATGGAAAGTTTGACAAGTTGCTATGGGATGACAGTAGCCGGCGCCATATTTGACGATGACCGGTCTGTGTTCGTACGTTGGTGCAACTGGCACTTAGCTTCATAAACCACTTTTTTTTAAATACTGCGTGTCTTTTGTCAAAGTCCGCGGTCCTTAAGGCAGAAATGGGAAAAACGTTAGAAGGATGGCCATGTTTTTTGCCTGACTTGTGCTTTTGTTGTCTGATATGAGTCAGTCGGTACATGTCGTTGCGCACGAATCACTAGTTGAACTGATGCTGGGGCTGCTATGATCAAAAATTGTCTATATTTAGATCAAACATGTTTATTTCTCGTAAATTTATTTAATATCGTAACCAACTATTCTTGCACTCATGCTAGAAGAACGCAGCATTCACTTTCATTCAATAAAGTCTCCTATCATCTTTAGTAGTATTCTAAAGCGTGGCCGCCGAGCAGAAAGAATTTCGTACACTCAGCTATCAGTTGTTGCTTGTGTACGACAATGTCACCTTGCAATATCACATAGTGTATGGTGTTGCCTAATTAGCAGCTGCAAACTGACGGGGTATCTTATTCTTGCAGGCGACTGTGCGAAATTCTTCATACTCGGCGATCAGACTTTAAGATAGCCGATCTTAGCCCCGAAGCGAGTAGACACGTCTACGACTTCCCAAATATCAGTTCAGTTTTTAAAAAAGTCAACGGACGGTTTTCTTTTCAGCGGATTCGAAGAGCGTCCCAAAATGATTATACCAAGATGGACCGGCGGGCGCGGCAGACAATGCAGCAAAAACACTACAAGATATTCCATATTTAGCTTTGTAAACTGTTTCAATTCACAGCATTTTAAAATTTATGCTAGGTACTATTTTTTAGTTGTTGAACTATTTCCGTTATTTTTAAGATCTATTTATTCAAAATGTTGTTAGTATATCCACTTAAACTAATTGAAAAAAAAAGGATTTTGTTTTTAAATGTAAACTTAACTGGTTTTGAATTTGTTTTTATATAAAACAACTAAAACATTAAAAAAATAGAAAAATATTAATAATAATGTTCTACTTAGTTGTTATACTTTGTGTTAATTGTTAGGAAATTTGAAATGATGTCAACCGAGTAAATAGAGACAGTAGAAGTATGGGGCTTTGTAGGCTAAAATTATATTGAAAGATTAAATGCATACCTGTCTCACATCAGCTTTAAAATAACCCACGTGGATGGCATTCTTGAACTCTGCACTCAAGCCTTCAGCTAACTTATTAAAAAAAAAGGAAAACATCGATGTCAAGCATTTTTATTACACTTTCGCACCAACGGCTTTTGCGAGTGAAAAAAGTATAGGTTTTTTTTTACATTTATGTATCGTTGTTGTGTTGTAAGTTGAAATATAATATAACACACGGCCGCTGCGTCGCCAGTTCTTTTTTTTTTGAACTTTGGCTTGACACGCTGCCGCGTGTCTAGATCCTCAAGTGCCTAAACGATATGCATTTTGAATTCAGTTAATAAGTCCGTCAGAACTTTAAATATATCAGGTACTTAGGGTGACACCACCAGTAATAGACAAGGCCCAATTAATGATGCACCTTTACTCCCCTTGTTGGTCGTGGTACACGTCAGTTCACCTAGGTGGACCAACATGGGACCAACTCTTATTATGTAAAAGAAAACAAGAGTTATAATTTTTTTACAACACTATCAATTTAAAACCGTGTGATTTTTGAATTAGGATCGAAGTGTCCATTAATAGTACTTGTCAGCAGTGTCCATTACTGGTGGGGTCACCCTACTCTGTTTTAACTGCGTTAAGGCGCAGGGTAGGGCAACGCCTTCTCCATACAAACTCTGTGCACGTTTTATTTGTCGGTTTTAGCACTATTCGGGAATATAATTTTTTTTGCTTGTTAATATTGGATATATTTTTTTTTATACCACGTCGGTGGCAAACAAGCGTGCGGCCCGCCTGATGGTAAGCGGCCACCGCAGCCTATGGACGCTTGCAACCCCAAGAGAGTCACACGCGCGTTGCCGACCCTTTTAAAAATTTATACACTCCTTTCTTGAAGACTAATATCAAAAAAAAAAAACAAAAAATGAAAATTAAAACGGTGCAAAAAATAAAAAAATAAATCTCCAGGTTCTGGCTAACAGAAAAATAAGCATACTGACCAAAAATCATATGTGTAGTGTAAACACAAGCGAAGGAAAACTTGCACAGTTTGTATGGAGAGAGCTTGCCCACAAGTAGAGATTTGGACTAATTGATAGGTCATTGGACAACATTCCATACAAACTGAAACAGAACCAAAGTATTTGCCAGGATATGTATTAGATCACGTTACTAAGATATTTTAGCAGCTACTAGCAATACTTGACTTCGATAATATTCAAATTGTTTTTTAAAATAGTATTAAAATATTTGTTAAATATCGCGTGATCGACAATAACCCGCAGACTGAATTGTCCCCATTAACACTACTTCAGAGCGCTCTTTGCATATTGTTCCAAAATTAAATGATTAAAGTTTATTCTGAAGTTTATTTGTTTTTTTTTTGTGTTGTGTGAGAATCGTAGACCGCTTGTTTCCCCTGAAACTGTGACGTAGGTTCCTTGTCCGGGTGCCCCCAATGTGGGGTCATGAACCTTTTTTCCAGGAGCCCATGTATCCACATAGTCATAAGTAAGTTACTTTATTTGTAAATAAGTATACAAATTTTGTAGTTTTATTTTTATTTATATATTTTTAGTGTATATATATCTCTCTGATGTTACTAGGTTAGATAGAGGCTTGCTGGAGCTGACATCGTCATACTGACGAAAGCTTCAAAATAAATAATGATATAAAAAAAAAAAAGTTACTTTATGCACACACTGAATACACAGTCCATCGGTCAGTTGGACTTTGACGTTGTCAGATCATTTTGTATAGGGACATTGAACGTGTTGGACTTTCGCCGCCATCTTGGCGAAAGTCACATCTTTTTCTTCTTGTTAAGTGGTTTTATTCAGTTTTACTTAATTTATCCCTTCGTGTGTCATTGGCAAAAGTCCTTGAGGCTGCCATTTCTCTTTTATATCTAACTAATTTATCCCTTCGTGTGTCATCGGCAAAGGCCCTTAAATGAGGCTGCCATTTCTCTTTTATATCTATCATTGAACGTGTTAAGGTTAATGGTATCTTATCTTATATGTTTAAACGAGCAATTCTTGTTTATATCAATATATATTTCTATATTTCCGGGATCTCGGAAACGGCTCTAACGATTTTGATGAAATTTGGTATGTGGGGGTTATCGGGGACGAGCAATCGATCTAGCTAGGTCTCATGCCCGGGAAAACGCCGAGCAAAGCTCGGCCACCCAGGTATTGTATTATTTAAATGATAATGGTTTCAGAGGAAATAATAGCACAGAATAAGTAATAGTACTACGTACAGAAGTTGCACTGTTAACAAATCGCCAACTTACAAACCCAAATTATAATAGGTAAATAACAAATATTGACCACACCAAGCGAATGACGAGACGACGCGACCGCCCGGTAGCAATCCGCCACTGAATTTACTTGCAGCGGCCCGGGGTTGGTTGTACCTACTTGCAGCGGCGCGGCGAACTGACGGAGTGAAAGCCGCCTGATCTTCCATGACATGATTTTTTATTAGTTTGTCTTGTTAATTACATTTGTCTCCTAGTGCAGTAAACCTCTAGCTTTAAAATTCAATGGGAGTGGTTGGTCGATTTTATACTTTACCGTGGACGTCCACGGCACGATACAACTCTATGGTTTCATTCATAGTTTTACCGCGCCGTGGCCGTCGACGATAAAGTGTAAACCGTCCACTCACGAGTAGGTATGCTAAAACGTTGGTCGCTTTTATACTTTACCGTGGACGCGCACGTCCACGATATTCTCTATGGTTTAATTCATAAATAGACCATGGACTATAGACTTTTGGACTAATTATGAATGAAACCATAAAGAATACTTATCGTGGACGTGCACGTCCACGGTTTACTTATAAAAGCGTAACGTTGTGGGTGAACAGGATTAATAAATGAATAACAACACTATACAAATTGAGTCCGTTTATCTTGTAAATAAATAAATGATTGACACTGTATTTCTAAATACATACTGATTATACAACACGTTTTATTCTTATGAACCGTATAGGCAGCGAGTGCGCTAACTTCTTAAAATAATTCGTTTTGAAATTCGAACAAATTTATTATTAACACTTTCGCAGTCAATATTTCGAGTAAATTCTAAACAACGCAACGCCATGATTTGAGCTGTCAAATCAGTGCTAGACACCGACCCAATACATGGTACTTTGAATTTTATATCATGATGATAGAGGTGATCGATAGGTGGGTCATTATTCGGGTGTTTGTTCCAAATCACTTTCGTGGTCACTATTTTGTTGAGTTTGGATAAAGATTTCAATGCCGTTCTCAGTTGTCTGACAAAAGTACGGGACATCTACCACCTATCTCAGAAATACCATCAAAATCTACAGCCAATTCGTCAAAAACGTGTCCACGAAAGTGAGGCGGTTGAAACGCGCGAATAATGACCCAGGTGTCAACTCTAACTTGGGTATCAAGGTGTCGAGCATTGGGACGTTTATCTTACTTATTCGAATTTCAAACGCTTTCCTTCCACGATCAGAACAACAGTAAAGCCTTTGATACATAGCAACAAATTTTCAATTCACAAGACCTGGCACGAAATTCCTGTCCATCCCACTCGTCCCATTGAGTCCATGCGACAAGTGGCACTAGGATTTTCTTAACATACGATATTTTTAAATCCTTTAACCGCCATCGTCATATCAGCTTCGTGATGTACATATTGACAAAGTAGAAAATTGCGAGTAACAATTTTGACATTCGTCGGTTAACCCTTTGACCGCCAAAGCGATAGTGTGTCGTCGTGCCCAGCACGCCAAGCACTGTTTTTTTAGTGTAATGTCTAAACCAATAAAAACAAATTAAAACAGTTCATAAATGATTTTTTTCCATGATCAAAGTACACCTTCACTCCGACCTTTGAAGTGGTTGTTGGCGTGGTGGGCACGACGACACACAACCACTTTATAGGTTCTTGGCGGGCAAAGGGTTAAAAGATTAACGTTGTGATCGGGTATTATAAAGCTTTATTTGCATTGTGCGAGTGACATTGTTTTGTTAACGAGGTATCCCGCAATAACAGTAATAGTTCGATCGATCTATCAAACCATTCGCGCCAGCTATTGTGAACAAACTATACCTAGATTAATCATCGCTTAAAAAACGAATGAACCTTTTAATTGGGAATAAATATGTTTAGGCTGCAACCAGGATAAGATGAGCAGGAATCTCAAGTAACATTTGCTGATATCGCGAATTAAATAAAATTGATCCCTTCATACACCGCATGCCAAGGTCAGCCTCCCAATGGGATCTCTTCCAGTTAACCTTTGAGCAATTGAGTGGAGACAGGAACCAGAAGATAGACAAACACGTGTACATCTTTGTGCCTTGTCGCATTTAACGTCGTTTGAACATACATACTAAATTTACTAACGCGTGAAAGCGACAAAGTAACAAAGTGGTATAAGGTTGGCACAGACATAAAGGCTCGCACTGGCCCGGCGCTGCCTCAACTCGCGGCGGTCAAAATTCTCCTATAGTGTATAAGTGATAAGTATTACTCTTATGAGCAGCCAAAGTGGCCAAATAGTACGGTACACCGTATATTTTCTATGTCGTTACGATATTTTTGGCCACTTTGGCAGTTACAAATCCAGAGATTAGCCAAGTAGGTATCTATGTAGAAAATCGCGATTGTTCAAAATACTCTAATAGTTGAAAATAATTTATGTCCGACATTTTATAAAATTGACATTAGATTTTGAATCTTCCGGCTTGGATAGTAAAGTCATTTTTTAAACCGTCATATGATTTACGTATATGCGTGTAGCAGGACTAGCAGGCGTACAGTAAGCGCAGTCAAAGTGGTAAAATATTTGGTGTACCGAACTATTTGGCCACTTAGGCTGCTACATAATACCTATATGACGCTGACTGTATACCTAATGTAGGCGGGAGTATGTACAGTCAAGGGCATAAATATGTATATATTTTTGGACCTTATTTCAATGGAGTAAAGTGAAAAAATGTATACATATTGGTGCCCTTGACTGTACATACAATGGCTGCCTCTTGTTTTATTCGTTTAGGGTATATGATATTAAGCAGTTTAATATAAAGTATCGCTTACGCCTTACAGTGTTGTGAACGTTGCAATAATTTAACTTATTTTGGTTAAATGTATTTTTTTGACATTCAAAATTGCTACTAATAGATACAAAAACACATTTTAACTAACACAGGCATGATTAATGTAAGTAAAAAATAAGTGGACGCTCAATAGCCTTATCTAAGAATATGATAGCCCGCCAGAAATATAAATGATATTATGATAACTCAATAAAACTAAGAAAACTCTAAAGTCAGTCTCTACTAAGTCCATTATAGCAATTTGTAGCAGTTAACAAACGGCAGTTTAAGCCTTTCTCAAGCATAGGCGATATATATGTGATCTGAGGTTTTCTTTATTACCGCCCGTGGTAAGTGCAAAATTTTATGTCTCCCCCTGGCCAGGAAGCGGGATTTTCAGTACACGTCGAGTCCGGTAACTGCCACTTTAGGCCAGGAGGGCCGATTTTTGAGTTTCGAACGCTTTTAACTCGACATCTGTCAAAAAACTATGATGTTTTGACAGATGTTGAGTGAAAAGTCGAGCGTTCGACACTCAAAAATCGGCCCCCAGGAGCGACATAAAAACGATTGCTGCGTAGATTCTAGTTACGGTCCGGGCATTATCGTCTTGTCGTTATAATCGAAGGTAAACGTCCCTGTACTCGACACTGACCCAATAAATGACACTTTCAATCTTATGTCATGATGACAGAGGTGATTTATAAGTGTCATCTATTGGACACTAAGGTGTCAACCACTGGGACGGTTACCTTATTGACTGTTAGGAACTCATATACGAGTATAATATACCTTATTCTATACTTCATTCCGTGATGTTGTAACGATATTGAAACTTGTTGAGGATGATAAGAAAACAAACCGGACATAGATTTTTCTCCCGATCATAATTTTTATATTTATATTCCACATATAAAAGCTGTCATACAAATGTATCCTTTTCTACTTCCGCCCCATCATTACTTGCTACCATATGATAGGACAGGTATGACAACAAAACCATTTTAATGACTAGGGTAAACGTACCTTTATTGGGACCAGTCCAATTGACAACATTTCAAAATTTATAATGATACCTAAATCGAAAACCATTTCGGTAAATATGCTACCTGAACGTAATAAAATAGATTTTAGATTTTTTTCTTCGCTAGATTTGAAGAAAATCGCCAAAATGTATAAAACGGAAGTGTGACGTCATTCCTACAACTGTTAAGGAGCAATGCTGTGAAACATAGGTAATTCATAAAAATTACGTCATAATTCACTTACGTTTCGCTACTTTTAGATTAGATATTATTGAATGAAAATTAGGATTTCGGGAGAAATAAACAAGTGCGTGTCGGGCCACGCGCAAGGTAGGGTTCTGTAGTCGTCCACCCGTTACATTATGTAGACTAAAAAGTTCGCAAACTTATATTTACTATGTTTTTGACAGAATTAACAACATTATCTAAGGTATCAATGGAAATTGTACGAAAGTTTGCTTTTGCAAAGTACATTTCTGAAGTTCGACTAGTAAAAGCTGTGATAGTTTTTCGGGTGGCTACCGTTGAGCTGGCAGGGGGGGAGGGACTCGACCTAAACAAAAATTATCACTTCAAAGCTTAATATCACGCCAACCAATTCTTTAATCAAAAAATGCTTTTAGAAACTTTATAATATTTTAAAAGAGCTATCCAACGATACCCGACACGATGGAGATTGGAAGAAAAAAAATGCACCACAACTTTACATGTAGGGGAAGTACCCTAAAAATATATTTTTTTTAAAGATTTTTTTTACCGTTTTCTCGGCGTCATTGATATGTATGCTCGTGCCAAATTACAGCTTTCTAGTACTAACGGTTACTGAGAAAAACGGGGGACAGACGGACGGACGGACATGGCGAAACTATAAGGGTTCCTTGTTTACTACAGAACCATAAAAAACAAGAAAACCTTAAAATTTCATTTTCTATCGATCTAGGACATAAAAAGGCCAACTTGAAAATTTGAAATGTTGTCAATTACATGCCAACTTGATGTTGATAACTTTTGGGGGCCAATCAATAGGTGTTATACCCTTTATGAAGTGGGTGTCAAAGTAAGTAAAAAATATCATGCCGCGCCGTTTCACTAGACGTCCACCTCAGTTTTAAGCGTTCATAGACATTATTTCTTTTACCGCCCTAGGGAAGTATTGTAGGTATTACTCACTACTATTTATTGGGTCCTGGTAAGTATTAAAAAGTCGCCGTTATCTATTGAAACGAAACGGGACATTGTCACTTACTCTTGACGCCCTTTAATAATTCTATTTTCTATCTACGGGCATTTTCACTTTAAACTGTACCCCCAACTTCTTTTTCGGATCTCGGTGATTTTGGGTATTCTGACTCAGAATCACGAGTACTATTGATTCAGATGAAGAAAAAAAAATGTCCTCGATTTTCCATACAAATTTTCTGTGTCAGTTTTGTGACGAGCCATATAAAAAAATGTCCTTGATTTTCCATACAAATTTTCTGTGTCAGTTTTGTGACGAGCCATATAAACTGTAAGAAAAAAGCGTCACAAAACTGACTTTTTTTGGCGGGACACTTTTTTGCTTCGCGGAAATGGATAGTACTCGTGATTCTGAGTCAGAATACCCAAAATCACCGAGATCCGAAAAAAAGTAGGGGTACACTTTAAAGTGAAAATGCCCCTATACACTTTCTACTTATACTACAAATATCTATGGCGATATACAACTACCCATAATATTATGCAAATTTAACATTACTTATACGATTTAAATAATTTAAGGCCATAGAGAAAGCACATTTGTACAGACTCCTGGTATTGCCAGGCGTAAAAATAGAGATAACTCGGGGTTTTCCACTCAAAATTGTACGTGCCTTGTCTTTTTTTTCACAGAATTAGGAAATTTTTGCTTTAACTCAAGAACACTCTTGGTCCAGATAAAGAAAAAAAAATACTCCAAATAATATTCTACTATGTCAAGTTTTTTTGATATATTTTGTAATATGGACCGTCACAAAGTGGAATCCTAAAAAATTTCCAAAAAAATTGGAGACATTTATTAAATCAAAATTTATAATATCAAACAATCGATAAATGTGTACTATACATGTAAGAAAAATAAAAAAAATAAACCAAATACTGAAAAAAAAATGTTCAATTTTGATTGAAAACGGCCACTTGATAAAACTAGTTAAGAGCCTGTCGGATAGTTTCGCGTTTAGATTGCCATCTCAATAGCTAACCTCTTGAACGCCACATTCACGTATAGTTCACAAGACCTGCCGCGCCTACACCGCCACTGGCATTAGATGACAACACGTACAATGTAAACGCAACCCACGTGCTATCAAGTAAGGTTCATTTTCCGTCTTTTGTTACAAAGACTTTGGCCTGTGAGGCAGGACTTAAGTAATTCATTGTGGCGGTCAAGAGGTTAATGAAGCTCATAAATAACGCAAGATAAATACAAACTTACCCAACAAAATACTAAGCGAGAATGTTATAGCATTTCGTCCATACAAAAACATTAATTAGACAATTTTCTTCAAATAATTAACAATCATCTTTCATACATTAGTCTTTTAATTTATATTCTGTCATCGTGAAAAGACTAGTCCCAGTCTTATCGTAACAGAAATAAAGCGGTACCTCTAGAATACGTTTTTTTTCGAAACAATACCACAGAATAAGTAATAGTACTACGTACAGAAAGCCTCACTGTTAACAAATCCGCGCGGCGCAAGCCAAACGTGCCTAAACGTGGCCATCTCTTTCTATCGCACGCAAATCACACGCTTCATCACTTTCTATCGTATGAAGCGGCCGCCAGAAGGGGTACTTGTTGCGGCGCGACGCAATCGCGGAGTGGGCCGCCCCTGACAAAACACAAACGAACTCGTTTGCGTTTAGTCTTAATTTATATAAAGACTGTATCTAAAGGCTTGGTCACACCGCTTGCGCGACGCAAGCGGGACGCTGCGCTGCGCGCCAAAATGTATGAAACCGTCCCGCTCGCGTCGCGCAGCCTGTGTGACGTCGCTAACCTATTAGCATACGTTCCGGTGCGCAGCGGTCGCGTCGCGCGGACGTCGCGCAACGCTGTGTGACCAAGCCTTAAGGCCACCAGAGGTGCTGCTCGCGTTGCCTTCCAAAATGAGACTAAACGCAAACGCGTTTGTTTGTGTTTTGTTTCGATGAAACTTATACTAGTGGTACAGAATTTACACCCGCAATTTTGAGCTAAGTACACAATATAGTACCATATCGGTGGTGTAGTAACTAGTGAACGAAAGCTGTGCTCACAGAAAACACCTTTTTTTAATCACACTTCTGAAAATTTTTGTTGCTTTTGTAAATACTCGTAAATCGGAAGAATGATATAGCCAATAAAGCGTATTACACGCATAATGACATATCTTCGCGAAATGCCACATACGCGAAACGACATATACGCGAAATGCCACATACGCGAAACGCCATATATGCGAAAGGTCACATACGCGAAACGCCATATACGCGAAAGGTCACATACGCGAAACGCCATATACGCGAAAGGTCACATACGCGAAAGGTCACACACGCGAAACGCCATATACGCGAAAGGTCACATACGCGAAACGCCATATACGCGAAAGGTCACATACGCGAAACGCCATATACGCGAAAGGTCACATACGCGAAACGCCATATACGCGAAAGGTCACATACGCGAAACGCCATATACGCGAAAGGTCACATACGCGACAAGACATATACGCTGCGAGCGAAACCCTCCGCTGCAAAACCGACACTGTTAGGTTAGGTTCAGAATGCTAAGGTTTTTTTATGCGACTTAAAAAGACACGTACTGCAAGAAAAACTTTACATATGTCATTTTGCGTTTCTGTCATTTTGCGTATGTGTCTTTTCGTGTATGTGTTATTTTGCGTTTCTGTCGTTTTGCGTTTGTGTCGTTTCGCGTATGTGTCATTTTGCGAAGACGGAATGTGTCATTATGCGTGTAATCAAATAAAGCGAGTTTTCAGGGAACCTATGTGAGTAGAATAAAACCAATTTTAAAATGATTGTAAATAATCTCTCCTAGTAAATCATTACCTGGGGGCGCGTTCAGTTTAAGATTAGTTTGACTCTGAGCTCTAGTGATCTAATTCCTATATTCGCAGTTTCATAATGCATCGGGAACATAAACCAATTAAACAATTCAATTAACTACAAATTCAAGTTATACCTATAACTATAAATAAGTTAATAAGACAGTAATCCAATACATAGCACTTTCAATCTTATGTCATGTGATGACAGAAGTGATTAATAGGTGTCATCTATTGGATACTAAGTTGTCGAGCACTGGGCCGTTTATCTTATAGTTAAAAACTTTATTTAATATTTTCAATGGCGAACTAATGAAACGGTCAGTCATACGGCAGTATACGAGCTTAGGAAATTCGCCCCAACCTATACAGCGCGCTCGGGACGCACCGGTCGCAAATAAAAAAAGATATGAATGTACAATTACGTACCTAATATTTTGTCATATATATAAAAAATAAATATTTGCATGTCCATTAAAAACAAGCGTTATAACTTTTATTATTCTTATAATTTTTTATGTCACTGGCAACATTTCATATTTTTTAGCCTACAATTTTATTACTTCCCTCTATTCTGCTTGAAAAAAGGAACACGCCCGCCAACGGTTTTAAATCTTTCATGGGCCTCATATTTAATTTAATATCATTTTTTGAATTCTGTAATCTCATAACTCCAGTTCTATGGCTGAATCGACGCATTGCTTTAGTCACATCCCGTCATCTCCGATAAAAAAAAGACATAGACGGCTCATTTGACAAGTGTCAAAATTAGACTCGTAACAGACGGGCGTTTAAGTTCGCGAATTTAAGTGGATCATAGACGACCTGATGCAAGAAAATTCACGAGATTTACTCGGACTCGACATCGAGACAAACGTAACAGCTATAACGTATGATTTTATAGCTCGTACATTTGTGTCAACGTCTATCACCCACTTAAATTCGCGAACTTAAACGCCCGTCTGTTACGGGCCTAATATTGACACTTGTCAAATGAGCCGTCTATGCCTAGATATTTTTTAAATCGGAGCTGTCGGGAGGTGACCAAAGCAATGTGTCGATTCGGCCATAGAACTGGAGTTATGAGATTACAGAATTCAAAAAATGATATTAAATTAAATATGAGGCCCATGAAAGATTTAAAACCGTTGGCGTGTTCCTTTTTTCAAGCAGAATAGAGGAAAGTAATAACATTGTAGGCTGAGAAATATCAAATGTTGTCAATTACCGCACGCTCTGCGCGCGGAAAATCCCACTTCCTGCATGGTCAGGTGGTGACATAAAATTTTGCACTTAACCACGGGCGGTAATAAAGAAAGCCTAAGATAGCATTTTTATCGCCTTCGACTTGGGCGCCAAACCCCTGCCTGCGCCTGCGGTCTGAGACATTTCTTTGTTTACCGCCCTTGGTAAGTAATGTATAAATTTTTTTTTCAATAGCCTATTTAGTGTCCCACTGCTGGGCAAAGGCCTCCCCTCTTTAAATAAATATTAAATATTATATTGTATTAAGTATTACAAAAAATTGGGGCAAATCTATACATATAGTATAGATAGGGGGCAAAGTCGGCGCGTCAAACACATTCTTAGGGGACCCGGAAATAATTTGCCTTTCTTATTCATAATGACTCGTAGTGAAACAACCGGACTGGCTGAAAATTAGGCGAACCGGAGGGAATCGAGTTGTAAGAACGCTCCGCCACTGATAGGGGGAGGCCACAACACTGGGGGCCTACCGGGAACCGAAAACGATGCATCTCCCTCTTTGTTGCTCCAATATGCAAGTGCGACAGAGAGGCACATATTTCGTTTTTCTGTTCGCGGTAGGCCCTCTGTGTTGCGACGTCGCATCACAAAAACGACGTACTAGATTGTATGTCACCACGCTCTTTAAGATTACGCTATAATATTATTGATAAATTATATTGAAAATCCAGTGACTAAAATGCCATACGACAAATAAAACAATTATTTCGATATCTTCCGAGACACTTTGTGTTAGTTTGATTTGACTAGCAATTAAATTGTACACCGGATTCTTTTAGGATACGCATATTACGAAAATGGATCTTCAAGTATTCAAATCTACAATGGACCTTAGGATTTGGATATGAAGTATTCGGATATTATGGAACGGAAGTGTCCATTGGACATTGTGTGTATCGCGGCTACATTTAAATTCGCATAAATTCGCTAATCGACGAGCATAAGTTTTCGATCAATTTAATAAGTTATCAATCCAGCGCCGTATTCAAAAATTATAGTTTGCAAATAAAATGGGTACACTTTGTATCGAATTTCATTGCAACCTGACATTTCGATTTAACGGACCTTTTTTAAACCCGCCCTAAAGGATTGACTACACCGCAGCTCGAAACGCAGTGACGCATCGTATACGGAGTGACGCAACGTTTTTAAGAGTCCTTAGCCGTGTTCCGAATCACGCTTACAACGCTATAAACGCGTTTACGATCGGACCGAATCACGCTCATAGCGTTTACATGAGATGTCGTGACGTCATTGATGACGTCATGGACGGCGCTATATTAGCGTTAAGAGTCCTTAGCCGTGTTCCGAATCACGCCAACAACGATCACAGCGTTTACAGTGCTGACGGCCGGTCCGAATCAGTAAGCGCGCTCAAGGCCGCGTGAGTGGTGTTTTGATTCGGACCGGGCATGTTGTTTTTACTGTCATGTTCATATATCAAACGTCAACTTGACGTTTGGTTTAAGGTGCTGACGCCTGGGAGTGTGAGCATCGTAAATGCCAATATGGCGCCGTCCATGACGTCATCAATGACGTCACGACATCTCATGTAAACGCTATGAGCGTGATTCGGTCCGATCGTAAACGCGTTTATAGCGTCGTAAGCGTGATCGGAACACGGCTCTTCATCAGTTAAATTAACGCTCATCTATTTAACCTATTTTCTCTTGGAATTGACACGTATCTTTTTTTTCTCAATGTTACTATCTAGGACAGCGCTATTGCTATTTGTTGTAGGTATTTCGTTTCACACATCACTCCAAATCGGCCATTTTCATGCTAAAAACACACAATTAAATCAAGAAATGGCTAAGTTACTAGCTAGTTTATTGGTATTTTGATGTCAAAACATTTTAAAACTTGTATGGCCTCTTAACTGGATTCTGTCTGCCTCTCGTCGCAGCGTTTACGGCGCGTCGGCGTATTTTGAGCTGCGGTGTGGTCGCACCTTAAAACGGTGCTGAGTTAACAACCGTGAAAACCCAGACAAAGAGATAGATGGAGCTTTGAAAAAAACTTGTTCGTGAAGCCGGTTTTGCCATAACCACTAAATAGATAAGTACACGCTTGCGCACACATATGTACACTTTTCAGTGCATATCGCAATGATGTCATGATCACACATCGCAAAAACGCCGTACTAGATAGTACGCATATTTCTACGGTGCGACGCCGTAACGCAGGGTTGTGGCCTCGCCCTTAGTTTCTATACATATCAGTGGCAGAGCGTCCATACAACTCAATTCCCACCGGCTTGCCTTATTTTCAGCCAGTCCAGTTCTTTTACTACGGCTCATGAAGAATAAGAAAGGCAAATTATTTCCGGCTTCCCTAAGAATATTTTTGACGCGCCGCCACTGATACATATGTGCGTGAGCGTGTGCTTACTTATTCGGCATGGTTCTTAAAACCGGCTTGACCAGGGGGAAATCTGAACTTGGTGTCGTGCCGCCTCTTTCACCTATATAGTGTATAACACGAGAGTGAAAGGGACGGCACGATACGAAGTTCGAATTTCGGAGTACAGACTCAGGTCCTTCGTAATGCTCCGTCTATATTTTTTATCTCGATCTGATCGTCAAAATTTAACACTTTCACTGCCAGGAACCCCATCTATAGCGAGTGCTGCGTAACTTTTCTCACAAGCTAGGGTACATTTAAGATTTCAGTCTGGAAATGAAAGTGCCACGGTCCGGCCCCGACTTTGGCGCGCTAAGCGTTTTATCCGTCCATTGCGCGGCCGAGACGCGCAACGCACTGCGCTCAGTCAGGATCCCGCGCAATGTAAACTGGACCGCTGAAGCCATCGACGCGGCCGGACCGTTAAAAGTGCTCGTCATCGAAGTGCAGTCACTCGCTGTTCTCCGAGTTACTAAACATTGAAGCCACCATGTTATCAAACTCGGGTACAGCCTCTTCGTACATACGAAGTTGTTGCGACAGGTCGTCGCCGTCGACGTTCTCGCTCAGTATGTCGGCGAGCTCGTCCGAGCATGATCGGAGGTGGACGCACTCCTGGTAGAAGTTGGCCAGCTCTGTGATGGGGCTGCCGTCCGCGAACGGGAAGTCCTGAAATTAGAACGGAATCACAGAATAATATTACATACAGAATGGACACGAACCACCCGCACCGAGGTCGGTTACCTCGTCCTTGAGACGCCGTTCGTATCGTGCCGTCCCCTCCATTCTCGTGTGATACACTATAAGATAAAACCGGCCAAGTGCGAGTCGGACTTCGCACATTTAGGGTTCCGAACTACTATAGTTCCGAAATAGGAAAAATAAGGAAATTTCAAAGAAACAATCTAATTTATCAGTATACTAGTATTTGTTGGTAAAATATACATAATAAGGCTGGGTTGCACCAAACCGTCTGTAATCGTAAGCGGTGTTCGTCAAATCTGATTGTATGGAAAGTTTGACAAGTTTCTATGGGATGACAGCTGCCGGCGCCATCTTTGACGATGACCGGTCTGTGTTCGTATGTTGGTGCAACTGACCCTAACAAACATTATTACCTAATTTTAAGTTTATAGGTATTTGGGAAGTTAAAGAAAATCATCGGAACAAAAAATATCGTAAAAAAATCTGACTTTGGTGGCTTCTCATTCCTTTGTTTTCCAATATATTTTTTAATTAAAAATATAGTAAGTATCTACTCAATGAGCTCTAAACAACGATACCCCACTCGACAGGGTAGGATAAAAAAAAAATTGCGCCCCCTTTGGCTATATGGGAGCCCCCATTAAAAACATTTAAAAATAAGTTTTGACTATTTGTATGGCTTCGGGCCATCAAGATGCTTATACTGTGTAAATTTGAAGCCTGTAGCTCCAACCGTTTGGCTGTAAAACCTGTGTGACAGACGACGGACGGACGTCTGGGCGTCACCAATAGGGTTCCGTTTTGACCCTTCGGGTACGGAACCCTAAAAAGGGACGACACTACGAAGTTCGGAGTACAGGCCCCGGCTGGCCTGAGTGACCTCGCGAGCTCACCATGAGACTGTTGTAACGCTCGCCGTCCTTCGGCCTCGGCACCTCTATGGCCTTGCTCGTGCTGCACACCGCCTCTTCTGGCTTCTTCTTCAACTTCTGCGCGTCTGACAGCAGCTTTAGCTTCTGCAAAAAAAAAAAAAAATTAATTTCTTTTTCTATTTAGGCATATTACATGCACCAAAAAACAAATACTTTCGGTTCATAAAAAAGAAACTTAAGCCTAAGCGTAAGAAACTCGGCGAGGTGTCATTTTTTCAAAAATATATACATGTTCAAAGTATACAAAGGAGCGCTCGTGGCCCAGCGGCGCCTGCGTACCGCTTGCGGTATCTAAGGTTAAGCAACGTGGGCAGCGGTCAGGACTTGGATGGGTGACCGCTTTGAGTGGTTACTAACTGAGCGCTCCCGTGCTTTGGAAGGCACGTTAAGCCGTTGATCCCGGTTGCTGTCTATGGCAGCAGTCGTTAAGCCAAGTTGGAGGCCTTCGGGCGGCTTGAGAACTTCTAACGGTCAAGTTGCCCACTCACTTGACAAAGCCTAATCCCAATAAGGTCTAGTTTCCCCTAGGGGTTGAAAGGTCAGATGGCAGTCGCTTTCGTAAAAACTAGTGCCTACGCCAAATCTTGGGATTAGGTAGCGGACCCCAGGCATCCTTCAGGATGCAACTGTACTGGGATAACGCTAGGAGGATGATGATGATGTACAAAGTATACAAAAATTACAGTATCAGAAATATCACATTTCTAAACATGATCTTTGGAAGTTTGGAACCCCTAATATAGAACACAAAGGAGATGTTGGAACTGGTCGCTTTAAAGCGGTAAGACCGCCCGGCGCCCAGTAGCGGAAGCTAAATCGTAAAAATCGTGATATTTAAGCTTAAGCCACACAGAGAGCGGGAGGGCGGCAGTGGCGCGGGCGCGGGCGGCGGCGGCGCGGGCGCGGGCGGCGGCGGCTGCCGCCAAAGGCGGCTCCCGCGCCGCTGCCGCCCGCGCCCGCGCCGCCGCCGCCCGCGCCCGCGCCACTGCCGCCCGCCCGCTCTCTGTGTGGCTTAAGCTTTAGATACAACAGGTAGGTGTTTGTTATGCGACTGTTTGTGTTCTGAATTAATTAAATAAAAAACAACAGCAGATACGGTCAGCATGAAAAGTAGCGACACATATGAAGGCGTCAAAAGTCTTTATTAGAAAGGAATAAGAGCTTTTGACATCATCCTATGTCAAGCTAGTTTTGATGCTGACTGTACACAAAATTTGAAAATGTCCCAAATAATGTGAAATATAGCTGTGTGAACGTGGCGCGGAGCTCCCACATCTTGTCCCGGTCCACTACTGTAATAATGTGGTGTGTACTGACCGTGTCGCGGGGCCCCGCATCTTGTCCCGGTCCACTACTGTAATAATGTGGCGTGTACTGACCGTGTCGCGGGGCCCCGCATCTTGTCTCAGTCCACTACTGTAATAATGTGGTGTGTACTGACCGTGTCGCGGGGCCCCGCATCTTGTCTCGGTCCACTACTGTAATAATGTGGCGTGTACTGACCGTGTCGCGGGGCCCCGCATCTTGTCTCGGTCCACTACTGTAATAATGTGGCGTGTACTGACCGTGTCGCGGGGCCCCGCATCTTGTCTCGGTCCACTACTGTAATAATGTGGCGTGTACTGACCGTGTCGCGGGGCCCCGCATCTTGTCTCGGTCCACTACTGTAATAATGTGGCGTGTACTGACCGTGTCGCGGGGCTCCAGCCAGCCGACGGGCTCCGGCGGCAGCTGCTGCGTGAGCATCGCATGGAGCTCCCGCATCTTGTCCTGGTCCACAAACGCGCCCGCCGTCAGCGGTTTGTTAAGGTCGATGCCCTTCTTTTCGTTGTCGCGTCTGAAATGGGCACAGATTAACGTTTAATGTTTGAGCTCCCTGATGCAGAATTTTGATACTTTAATTAAGTAATTTCGGAATTTTATCGCTTTCAGCCGTTGGTAATTAAGTAATGTAATGACCCCCCCCCCCTCTATTCATAAACGTCCATCAAACCTCTGCTAGTTAACAAGCCGCTAAAGTTCGTCTGTCCTTATCTGTCACTTTGACATGTACGTTTGTGAGAAAGGGACAAACAACATTCTAGTTAGCAGAGGTTTGTTAAGTTTTATGAATAAGGGGGTGACAGTTTAAACATGACCTTAAATTGACACGGTACAAAAGTTGTTAAGCCAAGCCCCCTGTGAATGTGAATGCGACCGTTCGTAACACCCAGGATACGAACCCGCGACCGCACTTTGACAGCCACATGCTCGAATTATTAGGTACGCTTTATTGCGCTTACGCCGGGCATATAAAGCCAGTCAGATTAAAAAAAAACTACTAGGCTACCGAAGCTCAAACAGAAATAATACCATCCTTTTATGAAAAGGAGTCGACCAGTACAGTCTCGCACAAGTTATATAAAAAAAGTATAATAAATTAAGGACACTCGCCGATTTCCATATATGAAAATGAACAAATGAAATTTATTAATAACAATAGTTACAAGTCAAGGTACAAATATTTCAATACATATACATAGCTATGTAATTGCAATTCATGAAGTATACTGAACTTCATGAAGAAAGAACTGTGTTCTCAATTAAAATGTCCGACATTTTATAAAACTTGTCATTGGACTTTGAATCTTCACTCGTGAACAGTAAAGTCGTTTTTTGAACGGCCTAATTTGATACAACTCGGACAGTTCAATAGTACATTACTTAACAAGGGCGGTAAAACAAAGAATGTCTCAGATCGCAGGTATTTGACGCCCGAGCAAGGGCAATTACCGCACGCTCCGCGCGCGGGAAATCTCACTTCCTGGCCAGGGGGTGACATAAAATTTCGTACTTAACACGGGCGGTAATAAAGAAAGCCTCAGATCGCATATTTATCGCCCTTGCCTTCGGCTCGGGCGTCAAATACCTGCGATCCGAGACGTTCTTTGTTTTACCGCCCTTGTTAAGTAATGTACTATTAAGTATACCTGCAGGCTTTTCTATTTAGTCAGTACTCTAAAGTCTAAATAGTCGATTTATTTGACTGTATATCATAAACAGCAAATGAGTGAAAAGAAAATGTGTATGTATGTAAGCACTTTATTGTACACAATAACAAGTTGAAACACGTACATGTCACAAAAGATTGAAGTACAAAGGCGAACTTAACCCTATGAGGGATCTCTTCCAGCTTATCTTTGAGCAATTGAGTGGAAGTTTGATAGCAATGAGAGACAAACTTACATTGTGTACAGGAATATACGTAGTTCCATGTCAAACCTTGTATAGTAGAAATTACTTAAAATGTCCGACATTTTATAAAACTTGTCATTGGACTTTGAATCTTCACGCTTGGACAGTAAAGTCGCTTTTTGAACGGCCTAATTTGATACAACTCGGACGGACAGTTCAAATAATTTTAAGTATAGTTAATTCCTATTTTACAGAGAGCAACGCATTTACTACATACTTAGTTATAGGTATATATAGGTAAATTAATAAAATTTGGAGTAAATCAAACGAACGAAACGAACAAACAAGACAGTCATTTTTTTTTTCAATAGCCTATTTAGTGTCCCACTGCTGGGCAAAGGCCTCCCCTCTTTTTCGCCAGTCAGTCATTTTATATTATAATAATTAGTTTTTTTTTAATTAATTTAATTCCGTCACTCATCCTCCCAATCGTGGCAGCTGCCGTGACGATCGCGCAGCGCAGGTTCAAGGGTATTAAACTAAGGTAAAAATAAATTATTTTTTACTTGACTAATAAAAGATCTAACGAAAATACTCGAAAAACATCAATTATTAATTTATTTTAGCTAATTGAAAGATTTTATAAGCATAAAGATTTAAAAAGGACGCTGATTTGAACAAACCTACTCACACTGCCTTAGTGACGTCACTAAGACAGTATTTCCCTACAAACTTCATAGTAACAAATCGTTTTTGACATTTAATAAAAAGTTGCTGATTTGACTAGGGGTTTAATACCGTATTATAAATCATCATACAATGCCATGCGATAAACGGTGCTAGATGCGTATGTTGATCGATCCGATCGATAACCTCTTTTCAAATAAGTCAACATCTTCAAGAATATGTAAAACAGTATATATATTCTAGTCATTTCGCTTTAGCAATCATTCAAATTTGCGCTGCAGAACATTCGAGAATTCGCAATATATCGTTGCTGAGGGTCTACTCCGAACATCGAAATCCGAAATTCGTATCGTGCCGTCCCTTTCGCTCGCGTGTTATACACTATATGAGTGAAAGGGACGGCACTATACGAAGTTCGGATTTCTATGTTCGGAGTACAGGAACTGATTAGTTTGCGGTTAGCCCAGGCCGTACACTTTGCCTCCAAAATGATTAAAAACCTAACCTTGTGGCTTGTGCACAACCACAGAATAGTATAATAGTATTACATACAGAACGGACACGAACCCCCCGCACCGAGGTCAGTTACCTCGTCCCTGAGAGGCCCGCCTAGTCTCGATCAGGTGCCGTCGCGCCTCGCGATTAGTCCGCGCCACGCGCTACGCACCCGCGCAAACAATTGACGCGTGTACCGACAGCGCACGCACACATACTTACCCACAGCGCTTACGTTCCTTCGCGTGTCACAGGTGTGGTATAGGTATACGAGGGTTTAGGCCGAGTCTTGCGGATATGGCGCTTAGCATCCAGGACCTGGATGCTAAGCGCCAAGCGTAAGATGGTCGCGAGATAGCGTGACAAACGACAAGATAAAGCATCTGTCACTTTTTGATACCACTCGATAGAAAGTGACAAATAATTTATCTTGTTCATCACGCTATCGCCCGACCGTAATATGAGACCAGAGGCATGTTCCGAATCACGCTTACAGCGCTCAAAGCGCGCTTACGATCGGACCGATTCACGCTCATAGCGCTTACATGAGATGTCGTGACGTCACTGATGATGTCATGGACGGCGCTCACGGTGCTCACACTCACAGGCGTAAGCACCTTTAGCTAAACGTCAAGTTGACGTTTGATATATGAACATGACAGTAAACACGGGCTATGAGCGTGAATCGGTCCGATCGTAAGCGCGCTCAAGCGAATACCGGTCCGAAACAAAACACTACTCACGCGGCCTTGAGCGCGCTATTTGATTTGGACCGGCCGTAAGCACTGTAAGCGCTGCGAGCAATTTTAGCGTGATTCGGAACACGGTCTTCTAAGCGCCGCTGTCCATATTCTCCAAATATAAAGGAGGGACTCACTTGGGGTGTTCCGTAGGGAAGTGGTCGCTCTTCAGCATGATCCCGTTGTTGCTGTTGAGTATGTCGGCCGGCCTGAGCCGGTCCTCTGGCAGCATCGTCATCTTCGTGCGGTACCGCACCTCTATCAGGATCGTGCCTATCGGCGTGTGCAGCTCGCTCACTTTGATCTCTTTGTGGTTGTCGCCTGAAAAAACTCCGGTATCATTGCAATACGGTATTAAACCCCTAGTCAAATCAGCAACTTTTTATTAAATGTCAAAAACGATTTGTTAATATGAAGTTTGTAGGGAAATACTGTCTTAGTGACGTCACTAAGACAGTGTGAGTAGGTTTGTTCAAATCAGCGTCCTTTTTAAATCTTTATGCTTATAAAATCTTTCAATTAGCTAAAATAAATTAATAATCGATGTTTTTCGAGTATTTTCGTTAGATCTTTTATTAGTCAATTAAAAAATAATTTATTTTTACCTTAGTTTAATACCCTATTGACAATATGCGTCATTTTTTTCTTCATGACTCCATTCTAGCCAATTTTTGGAGAGGAACAAATGTTTCTAATGAACAACTGCTCTTAGAACAACACAAAACGCAAAAATGGGTTTCAATGTAGAGCGCAACGGAAGAGCCCCAAAAACGCTCCATACTGATTGGGCGTGTTTTGTGACGTCAAATACTATACGCCCCGTACTATGGCTGTATAGAAAAACGAGTAATTTGTTCTTTTGGTCGAGAAATATTGCGTTTAGGTACATAGTTGTCGTACAATTTTTTGTTTACTTTCTCATATGAATCCTGATGGTGGTTTTTAATTTACATTTAGTGAATAAAAAAAATTACATAATTTTACGAAACTTTCAAGTATCATAACTTTTTAAGATATTTATCAAATGTATTAATTTATATTTGTTTCTGATAAAATGATGATTTTCTGTCTATATAGTGTCATCTTATTACTATTCACTCCGCATGCATATTCCCTATTCCATAGACTCCATAGAGGAACATAAGCTTTGTTATAGCAACAAGACCATTTGTTGTCTACCTTTTTGAACCCCCGAACGCACAGCGCAGAAGATAGACGCTAGAGGTTCGTGACGTCACGGATCTGTAGTGCTTTATCTAACTAGCAACATTATTAAAATGTTTGTAACTTTGTTGTTTCTGAGATATTTGAATAGGATTTTCATCATTCGGCATATTTTTTGTCCTGTTTCTTTTGGAGAGGAGAGACTACCTTATATAGTTAAAAGTACCAACCTAACAAATCGACATTAGGCGGTCCACCATATATCTTGTGGTATATCTTATAAGACTCCTTATTCTGCGCTCTCGACATTTTGTACGCGGGGGTTATTCTGGATATGCTCAGCGTCGACTTAAGCATCACACTCATCCGGTAGTAGATAGTCGACACGGACGTCAACGGGGTTTCGATGCACGGTGCAAGTTTCACTGGAAAAGTATGGAAACATATAAATAAAATATGTATTAAGGCGAGGTTCTTCCATTGCAAATATCCCGCTCTAACACGCGTGAGTTTGCAATTGACCATCCCACTCTCTACGGAACTGTGCGCGTAATTTTCGTAAATTTTTAGTACATTTTTGGGTGAGAAAAATACATGGCTTACGATATTAACAATATTAATCCCGACATCCCTCATACCATCAAATACGTTTATTTTAGTATTATTTTCTACTCATCATGTTACCGAAGATTGAAATAAAATGAGTTTTAAGATAGAAAATAGAGGTATGTTTGGAATTTTTTTCTATCGAACAAAGTTTTGCAAATTGTGTAACGGGCATCCGACGGCACTAGATAAAGGTCTCAAATATAACATCGTATTTTTTTACATTTTTAATATGTAGTATTTCGAAATAAAACCGTTTACCAAATCAGATTTTTACTATAACCCGGCCTTAATAAAAAAGGTCACAAAGAGCCATTGTCCATTTTTAGTAGTTATTTGATGGGGCGTAAAATTTTTATGCCTACCACTAAAAAGGACGACATCCAATAGAAATGACAGTGAATATTAAAGGTAATCATTGATTTATCCATTTTTAAGAATATCCTGAAAAACTTACTTTTGCTCATATTTCTGTATGTTGTTTTCTTCACTACAGTACTTTTTGACCAAAAACTATAATTGAAAACATTTGAAGTGTTAGGGATGTGCATTATTTAATGTTTTGCCATGTCAAGGGTTGTCAGTGAATCCTCAAATTTTATAAAGGGTCGGCAACGTAACTGCTTTGGAGATGCGGGCATCTATATTAGGCTGCGGTGTCCACTTACCATCAGATAGAAGGATGCCTGGGGTCCGCTACCTAAACCCAAGATTTGGCGTAGGCACTAGTTATATAGAAAGCAACTGCCAAACTAGACCTTATTGGGATTAGGCTTTGTCAAGTGAGTGGGCAACTTGACTGTTAGAAGTTCTCAAGCCGCCCGGAGGCCTCCAACTCGGCTTAACGACTGCTGCCATAGACAGCAACCGAGATCAACGGCTTAACGTGCCTTCCAAAGCATGGGAGCGCTCAGTTACTAACCACTCAAAGCGGTCACCCATCCAAATCCTGACCGCTGCCCTCGTTGCTTAACCTTAGATACCGCAAGCGGTACACAGGCGCCGATGGGCTCCTGAAAAAAAAATACTTATCCTCACCTGTCCAGAGTTCCAGTACCATCTCATCCCCGTCTATGGTCTTGAGCGATATCTCAATGCAAAGTATGTTGGTGAGGGCAGTGACCACCTCACCGTTCAGTATTCGCTTAGTGTCGTAGTTCACGTCGGGCTCATCGGGGATTGACAGGTTAAACTGGGGAAAAAACACTTTTTTTTTATTTTATTTTTTTAAAGGCGTTGTGGGCATGACAATTGCGCGTTGTAATTTATAATAATGTCCCGCTCAACATTTTACACATATTAGTTTTAATTTTAAATCAATACTCTGATATGAGACATAGATCCATCTGTTTCATATATCTTCTAATTATTTCACAGTTGCTTAACCCTTTTACCGCCAAGAACCTATAAAGTGGTTGTGTTTTGTTGTACCCACCACGCCAACAACCACTTAAAAGGTCAGAGTGAAGGTGTACTTTGATCATGAATAAAATCATTACAAACTGTTTTAATTTGTTTTTATTGGTTTAGACATTACACCAATTCAACAGTGCTTGGCGTAGTGGGCACGACAACACACTATTGTGGCGGTCAAAGGGTTAAGGCCATGTAATGGCATATACATCAATATTCTGTACCATATTTAGAGGACTAGTTCAATATGCAATACTCATAATGCATGTATGAGTATACCATATACCTACTTATTTCTTAAGCTATTGTCTACCACTGTCATTTTTAATAGATATGTTGTCGGGAATCTTCTGGCTCGCTAGATAACTGATTTACTAAAGAAATTAAACTGTTGTGTCACCCAGGAACCCACTTATAACAATGTTTGTATAGTTTAGTTTGCCGCGAGCTGTCAGTCTTATTACGATAAGGTTCCATGGTGAATCTTATAGGCATTGTGTCTAATTGGCATACTTACAATGTCTAATTTGTCTTTTACATAATTAAATATGCATTACCCATTGTAAGTTGCCGGGGGAAGTAGACAGGGCGCTATTGTCCAAAGGTTTCGTGGTAGACTCGTGACTGATCTTTTTGCCATCTCTACTCTGCACAACTATTTGAGCCACTTTCAATGTCAATATTTTGGCAAATTTGTACAAGCGGGCACGCTCCGACTCGGCACTAGGCGCTGCCATGTTAACTTGATTTCAGTGATTAGAATAACAACATTATTTCAACTATTTACGCAGTTATAAGTTCCAATATGAACGCAACGTATATGAACGTTTAACACATTTTAACCACATAGCTTCAACTTTAACGCATGTCCGCGATAACGATTATGTTATTTTAATCTAGTAAAAACATCCTGAAACATATTTAGATTTAGGAAAATAATAAAATCGTAGGCAAAAAATCACGAGGATCCAATGACATTACGAGAGGTTACAAATATGTCAAAAAAGTTTACGTCGAGACTGTCACGTGTCGTCATTGGTTGATTGATACGAGATTAATTATATATTTCATTTTGATTGGCTATTATAGAAATAGAACACTATCGATAATGTAACTTGGAACTTTAGCCTGGGATTTTTATGAACTCTTAATTCTAAAGCAGTAATGCTTATAATCATGTGCATTGTTACTATCTCCAATGTCAATGTTGCCGACTGTACGTACTAAGTTAGTTCTCTTTGTTCGTGCTTTGATGCTTTGTTCGACCTCGACCAACTTGTATTCATTTGACTTTCGTCTTTCGTCCCGCTCAAGTTGTAATGTAATAATGTACCAAACATTAATAAACTGGTACATTTAAATTAAGCTGCCATATTTTTTTAAGGAAGCGCAGTTTTTACTGCTCTTGAATTTGATGATAAAAACGCTAATATTCAGTTCAGAAGGCTTCGAAATCCTACCGTGAACCGAACCCAAAGTTGGTTTCACAGACTACTAACTAGCTTACAGGTTGGTTTGTGATCCTTGATTCTTTCTGGGCCGCTCAAATGCGCAAGTGCGAGAAAGAGGAATATACACGAACGAACTTTGTTTATCGGTTCGCGGGCCCAGCCCGATGTTCATTCCTAAAGCGGGTATTACACTGTCCTGAATTCAGGACACTTAGAAGGGTTCCGACCTATACGTTAGAGCGAGATGCTTCAACTCCCCTCCACTAGTTAGGACGCCTGATTCAGGACAGTGTAATACCCGCTTAAGACTTTTGTAAATACCTATCTTGTACAATCATAGACAACATGTCAAACGTCAAAACTAATCAAAATGCAATAAAATTGTCTTTCGTCTCTCTCTACGGGGAGAAGATCGTCAAGCGTGGCTAATCAAGGCACCAAAAGGTGAGATTTCCCATCGATAAAAACTCGTCCGGGTCAGCTCACCCTCCGCAAAAAATTCGAATAACTTTATTTGTGTTGAATATACACGCCTTGATAACAAGTGACCATATTATAGACTGAATTAACTTGAAACTGATGGTGATTAATCATTTCGTGTGCCAGTGAATCCGATATTTAACAGAATTGAGTAAAAACATTGTGGGTTCTAGGAAGATGAGTAGTTCGGAGGAGCAATCATGGATTGCATGGTTTTGCGGCTTGCGAGGGAACGAGTTCTTTTGCGAGGTGAGTGAAAAGAGAAATATTAATTTCTTGTCTACCCAAAACCTGGTAGTAAATTCAGTGTTTGAGATATACAGACAGTGCATATACCGACGTCAAATAGCTTATGGTATTATATTAAACAAAAAAAAAAACAACATTAAAAAAAACAGTAAACAGAACACAAAAAGAATCAAAAAGTTTATACCACTAAATTTAATTTTAAATTTTTATACAACTGCAGAATTCAGTTTTAGCTTGAGCTATTCTACAGATATTGTAACCTAGGCCAACTAGGGCCAACAAGGAGTACAGTAAAAACATGTATCGAAAGAATCCTCTTACAAATATGTACCAAAACTGACATAAGAGCGATATGGGACACATTTTTGAGCAAGGTCTATGCACCCATATTTTTGGACTTGACTGTACATACTTAATTTCTTCGCACATAAGAATCATAAGTTTACTATAAAAAATGGTAGTTGTAGTCTGTTCGATAAACTTGACAAAGATCTAAATAAGGAGTGTTAACCTGTGCCGAGTGAACCAGGATTTAGACGAACCAGCGCCAGCTGCCTCGATAAAATATTAAATAAGTAAATAAAATAATAATCGGTTGCATCATGATGTGCATTGCAGGTGGATGAGGACTACATCAATGACAGGTTCAACCTGACGGGCCTCAATGAACAGGTGCCACATTACCGGCAAGCGCTGGACATGATCCTCGACCTTGAGCCTGGTGAGTCATTTATTTAAGCCTATTCTATCCATAATACATTTTAGCTGACATGGTTGTATTTTTATTTTCTTGAGTATGGATCTCTCTTTGGGTTAAGGCCTCCTCCAATCCCTTCCACTTTTCTCTCTGTCTTCCAATCTCTATCCATTGCTTGCTCGCTGTTTGGATGATGTCAGGGTGAGGTTTGATGGTGAGTCATACTATAATTTTATTATGACAAATAAAACAAAAAAAAAAAAAGCATTCTTTTGTTATATGCCAGCACCTAGCACAAGTTGGCGCGCGAGCTATATCGCCGCGAGATAGACTACCCGTCATTTTTTTTAAAATTTGTACACAGAAATAGATGTATAGTCTATCTCATACCTACCCGGGTAGGTGCTACTAGTGCGACCTGTTTAGATAATATTTTTTGTAACTGTGAATGTTTGGATAAGAAAATTTTAAATCGTTTTAACTCTGACCACAGTGGTCAAATGGCATCTTTCTCTATGATTAATCAAGAAGAACAACCCCAAACTATAACATACCGACCCATAACTAGTTCTCGTTTGGAATTATTTAAAAATGAAATTAACCATAATATTTGTATGTTATCACTTTCACAAAGTAATTCGAATAGCATGTATAAAGATTTATTCGGCTTAATTATTAATTGCTTCAATGAAAATTTTTCAGTAAAAACTATTTCTGGGTCAAAAAATAAAAATAATAAGATAAAATTTAGTGATTGGGCTACCGTAGGTATACATAGAAGTAGAAATAGGCTTTATGAACTTTATGGTGAGAGGGAGGTGAACAAGAACAGTGATTTCCTGGACTATGTCAAGAGTTACTCAAACATCTTCAAGAGAGTGTGTTTTGCTGCTAAAGCAAATTGTATTAGTTCTAAACTTAAAGTATCTGACAACAAGGTGAAAACTGTTTGGAATATTATAAATAGAGAATCTGGTAAATTTAAAACTCGCGATTATCAAGTCAACATTCTCACGGAAGACCAACAGGTCATGTCAAATAACGATGTTGCCTTGGCATTCGAGAACTATTTTTCAAATATAGCAAGTAGTACTACAAAATGTCTGCAGTCATCTAAAACCCAAGCTAAAGCTTTGCTTTGTGCTAACATTAGTAAATGTGATGTAACGTTTAATTTTAGTCAAGTAGATTCAATCAAGGTTGTTAAAACATTTAAATCGCTCAATTTAAAGAAAACCGAGGATTTATGGGGAACATCAGTAAAAGTTATTAATCATATCATAGATGTCATTGCGCCCCAATTAGCTTTGATTTACAATAACTGCATATCTGAGGGTATTTTTCCTGATCTTATGAAGTTTAGTAAAGTCATACCTCTATTTAAATCGGGTGATTTAAACGACCTAACCAACTTCCGTCCCATATCGATACTACCTGTATTAAGTAAGGTTTTTGAAAAATTAATGTTAAACGATATGCTAATGCACTTTAATAGAAATAAACTGCTTACAAGTAAACAGTTCGGTTTCACAAGAGGGCGCTCCACGACTGACGCTGCATCTGTGCTTATTAAACATATTTACGATATTTGGGAGAATTCCTGTGATGCGATAGGTATTTTTTGTGACCTTTCTAAAGCTTTCGATTGCGTGGATCATGGGACGCTCGTTTTGAAACTTAAACATTATGGTTTGTCTGCTAATGCGTTAAGTCTTATGTCTTCATATCTCAGCAATAGAACTCAAGCAGTTGTTGTAAATGGAACCCAGTCTAGTGGGGCAATAGTAACGTTAGGAGTGCCTCAGGGCTCTATCTTAGGTCCATTTTTATTTTTGGTTTATATAAATGACTTGCCGTCTATAGTAAGTAATCTTTGTGATATAGTTTTATTCGCGGATGATACATCTTTAATCTTTAAGGTTGACCGAAAATCAGTTGACTATAGTAGAGTTAATGGCACACTGGACAAAGTACTTGACTGGTTTACCGTTAACAATCTGTTACTTAATGCTAAGAAAACTAAATGTGTCAGATTTTCTTTGCCTAATGTTAGACCGGTGGAAACTAGTATACTCTTAAATAACGAGTGCTTAGAAATAGTAGATAAAGCAATATTCTTAGGTATAACATTAGACAAAAATCTACAATGGAGTCCCCACATAGCCGTTATGGCGCGTAAATTAAGTTCAGCCGCATATGCTATCAGAAAAATCAGGCAACTTACCAATGTAGAAACAGCTCGCCTAGTTTATCATAGCTATTTTCATAGTGTTATGTCGTATGGTATCCTGGTTTGGGGTAAAGCAGCTGACATACAGACAATTTTTGTGTTACAAAAAAGAGCCATTCGCTCCATATATAACCTAGGCTCACGTGAATCTTTAAGAGAACTCTTTAAAGAAATCAACATTTTAACTGTAGCGTCCCAGTACATCTATGAGAATATTGTTTATGTCCTTAAGAACATAGACTCCTTCTGTAAAAATTCTGATATACATAATTTTAATACTAGAAATAAAAATAAAATTGCCACTAAAAAATTTCGTGTCCGTAAAGTATACAAATCTTTTGTAGGTCAATGTGTCCGTTTTTATAATAAGTTACCTGATGAAGTTTTGAATTTACCTTTTCCAGCTCTTAAAAAGTACTTGAAAAAATCATTGATGTCGAAGGCTTATTACAAGGTTGAGGACTATCTAACAGACAGAAAAGCATGGCCCAAACCAGATACTTAAATAGAGTAAAGATTCATATATTGTGTATTTTTTAATTTTATCTAGTTGACGCAGTTCTTGCAAGAAAACATATCAAAAGATTTATAACTAAATTTATAGTCTAAAGGATTCAATTTTTTTTTTTTTTTTCCTAAATAGAATTTGATAATGCTAAGGTATACAGTTTCGAAATGTTTTCTTGCAGAATTACACACTGTACATAACTGGTTTTTTTCCTCATTTTATTCTTTGTTTTTGTGTTGCTTTATATAGATACTTAGATTTCTTGATCTTAAGTAGGTTAAGTATTATCATTTATCATTGTAATAAGCATATTTTTGTGAGAAAATGGCTGACTGTCGAGTTTCTTTCGGCGTTTCTTCTCGGCAGTGGCCTCTGTGAAACGCTAGTAGGGTTTGACTTGTAAAAGTGCCATTGCGGCCTACTTACAGAATAAAGTTCATTTTATTCATTTTTATTCATTTTATTCATAGAGACATTGTGCGGGGAGATAGATTAAGAGGTCCTTGTAACTATGTTATTGGGAATCTCTAGAACTAACCATCCAATAAAACTTCAAGATTGATCTATTGATATGTTTGTATGGGTAAATGTAAAGTATGTGAGTTAACCTGTTAATGTGTCCAATATATATTGACAGACATGTCATGAGCGGGTTGTTGTAATACACCTATACCCTACAGCCAAACAGTACAGAGAATAATTTATTGGAAAACATGTTATACAATAATAATAACTATAGGCCAGGAGCTTACAATTAGATCATAATAAATAACACATGCCTGAGCTAGGAAACCCTGTGTTTGAGGCAAATCAAACAGTGCTTGTTAAACTGAACTCTCACTTCACCATCGGATTGGACGAGCAATCTTATTAAAAAAAAAAGACTACTTTCTAATGTAATGTATTGTTGGCAGATGACGACCTGGACGACAATCCTAATCAGGCTGACTTGGTGGAGCAGGCCTCCGAGGTACTATACGGGCTCATACACGCGCGCTACATACTGACCAACCGGTGAGATCTACAGAAATGCTACATTTCAGTCCAATTCTTTAAGGGTTTATACACAGCGCGTTTTTCAAACGCGCTGGCGACGTGCGTTCTCCTAATACCATGTTTAAAGCCCATGACCATGCGCCATGTTGCGAATTTCTTACAAAAAACAATAATTTTAATGACAGGATGTCAGCAAGTCCACTGACATCTTTGTTGCGATTTATTTGAGTAATACATAGTAATGTGTTGAATATGAAATGGCATATGACAAAAAATGCCCAAAACGATTCATAGTCAAGAGCGGAACATTATTAATAATGTATATAAGAAACTGCTGAAAAAACAACGCTCGGGAAATGAAACTATTTCGCTGCAAAACATTTCAAAATTAACATTAGACCTGACAGGTAAACATGTCAAAACGTCGTTCGTTATAATCTGTTGCCATATACATCAAAATAATAGCGCCCTATTGACAATGGTCTTCTTCTTCTTTGGCTTTCCATCATATTTATGATGATTTCGCCAATTAATACTTGTTCAGTGACGTTGTTCGGTAACGACGCCATGAAAGTAGGCAACAAAGACAGTGTACGGTAGTGGATTCAGCTCGTCGTCGCTCCGGGCACGTGTGTTCACCAACGCGGCGACGAGCAAAATCCAACAATGGTCATATTTCTGGTTTATCTTTACAGTAGCAGATGGTAGTAGGTTAGGAGGACGCAAGGGGCTGACACGCTTTGCTAGAGAAAGATAGTCTTATTGCGATTCCGATAAGAGGAAATAGAAAAGAGTGGCATGTTTTGTCCCTATCACCGACCGAACATTTTTTCATGGTCGGATTATAGGCAAAGGCAAACTTCCATAAGCAATACATTGGACATGCAAACCGGCAAAATTGCGTAGTACAAATTTTGTATGAATATGAGGAAGTATGAGAAAGGCATAGCTCCGGTCGCTCGTTGGCGCATCTTTAATTACAGAGTAGGTATATATTATATCTATGACTTCTATGAGGGAACGCGCATCGACGGCGCGTTTGAAAAACGCGGTGTGCAATTGTGCATAGGCCCTAACAGATACAGATGTAATAGTAATGTTTGTGAACAGGGGCATAGGACAAATGGTAGAAAAATTCGAAGCCGGTGACTTCGGCTTTTGTCCGCGAGTGTATTGCGAGACACATCCCATGCTGCCACTAGGTAAGTTACAAGCTGTTAAAATTATCAGTTATCGCGTTTGGTTACGTGCTTTTTAAGTTTCCGTAGCCGATATGGCAATAACGAAACTGGCATACAGCAACTGCACGTGCCGCCGCACTCCAAATTGAACCGTAATCATGAGACTAAAGGTCTCAATTTAGAGTGAGTGGCATGTGCTGTTGCGACACTTCTCCGCTCATTTCAAATTGAGTTTTTTACGCATACTGAACTGGTCTTAATGGGCATTTTCAGTTTAAAGTATCTCGGTGATTTTGGGTTTTCTGACTCAGAATCACGAGTACTATCCATTTCCGCGAAGAAAAAAGTGTCCCTCCAAAAAAAGTCAGTTTTGTGACGCTTTTTTCATACAGTTTATATGGCTCGTCACAAAACTGACATAGAAAATTTGTATGGAAAATCGAGGACATTTTTTTTCTTCATCTGAATCAATAGTACTCGTGATTCTGAGTCAGAAAACCCAAAATCACCGAGCTCTGAAAAAAAAAGTAGGGGGTACACTTTAACCTCCTAGGACCCCCGGTACCAAATTTTGTACATAATAAAGTTCACCGTTCAGTCCTCAACATCCAAGCAACTGTGTAATAATAAATGCCGGTAGTACATATTTTTGTACATAATATTTAGCTATGGCACTTTTGAATATGAATCTTCGCGGGTTTATTTTGACAGATCATAGAGTAAGAGTGTTCTTTCTTAGACCATTTAATTCCTTATACATCGTACATACATGTAAAAATAGTATAACATATAAATATTTTAAAATTTTAAAGTTATCAAAAAAAGTGTGTTCAGGACTGACAGCAAATAATAATTGTGACGTTATCAGGGTTAGGGTACCACTTTGTCGCTTATGGATTCCGAGATATCACTGATTTTGTCAATCAACTCGAAAATAGCGAAAATTTGTTTTGATTAAAAATAGCTTCTACACACTTAAAATAATACGGTATATTGATAAAAAGTTAAACTTTTCAACTAAAAGTCGGAAAAAAACACGGCCAAAGTTTACCGACTAGGGTACCACATTGTCGCTCATAAGCTTGAAGTAAACTCATTAAACTTATTTGCTTTGAAAATGAAAATATAATTTAGAAAACATAATATGTAATAATTGCAGACGTAAAATCCATACTTCCATGCTAATATTATAAATGGGAAAGTGTATGTGTGTGTTTGTTTGTTTGTCCGTCTTTCACGGAAAACGGGGCGACGAATTGACGTGATTTTTTAAGTGGAGATAGTTGAAGGGATAGAGAGTGACATAGGTTACTTTTGTCTCTTTCTAACCCCCCCCCCCTTCCCTAAAGGGGGGGGGGGGGGGTGGAAGTTTGTATGGAGCATTTAACGCGAGCGAAGCCGCGGGCAAAAGCTAGTGCGTTATAAATTATCATAAAACTTTTATATGTAAAAAGCGAAAAATGGATCAATCAAATAATAGCAATTTAATTTAAAAATTCCAAGCCCAATCAAAGTTTTATATAATAAATACAATAATACAAAATATAGTTTATATCGGGGCCATTGGAAAATGTAGTAACACGTGTTGTCTAAAGAGAAGTTTACTCCCATCCATTTGCTTGACAGTTCGTAACTCAGCTGCCCGTTACGTTCACTTAGCTTTATGTGTTGTTACCCTTTTAAAAATAGTGGTGTAAATCATTTTCATAATGATGTTAAATGCATATGATTACTTGTGTAAGTAATAATTTTAATATAATAAGTCTTAATAATAATTTTGATCTCATAAGTCATAAGGCGACAATGTGGTACCCTAAGGAATGTTAAACTAACAAACTTGATCTAAATTAGTAAAGCTGACGAAAAGACTGTTATTTAAAAAAAATAAGTTATGTTATTGATTGATAATAATATTTGTATTAGATATATGCACTTCTAGTGCGGACACTATGTTAAATAATGGAAGTGGAATTCTTATTTCTCTAAACTTATGAATAGCGACAATGTGGTACCCTAGATCACTTTTCATACAAAAATCATGTTAAAATTACTAAACTTTGAAGTCACTTTTTTGATAGAAAACTACATTACTTTTGTGTTTAATTACACTTGATCGTTAGTTTTATTCCTAAATTAATGTAAATTATGAGAATTAAACAGTACAATGTTCATTTTATATATTTTTTTATATGTGTTGATTTTTTTTGTTTTATTATTTAAAAAAATTATGCCTTGAGATATGGTTGTTTCATTATTTTTATTATAAACCTTACCTACATCATATTCAGAAATCAACATAAGCCGGCTGAAAATCTGTCGATTTTGAGTTTTATAAAATATTTTATTTTTGATTTTGCCTCTACACCCTACGTGCATTATTCTTGTATTATTTCTATAAAATGTAAAATGTTAGAGACAACATATGATTTGTCGAGTAATATAATGTATGTGGAACATTTTAAAACCACTATCTCCATAACTTCAACCTATAACTAGGTTTTTTAGGCTTCCAAACTTTAAACTCGAATATCTCAAAACAGTATAATGATATGTTGGAACTTCAAAAAATTATTAAAAATAAAATACTCAACATAGCGATCTCGTTCTTTTTGTATATGAAGGAGAATGTTCTCAGCTATAAGGAGGTACCAATAACTCAATACCGACAATATATTACCTTTGCCATGAAAATGTCACAATTATGGACATAAATTTGTACAAAGGGCGTCTAGCACTTTGACATTTAAAAAAAGCTGGGTCTTAGGAGGTTAAAGTGAAAATGCCCTAATACAAAATGAATAGGGATGATGACACTATAAAAGAAAATCAATAAATCCAAATTTTCTACATAATGACTCAAATTCTCAATCAAATGGCAAAAAAAGTAATTCAAAAAAATAAATAATTACGTAATTATAAGTCTTCAAAGTTTTAAAAGTGGGTATTTTCTGTCGCTTTTCCGCAAAACGCACCTTTGTATTGAACGATTGTCATTTACTATGGCGCTACTCAAAGGTGACGTCACGGTCGAGTAGCACTTTCTCTCTCTAACTACGAACATTCTAACCGTTGTTGCTTCGTTATTTTTTGAGATATTTGAATAGGATTTTCACTATTTGGCATAGTTTTATGTCTTCTTTCTATTGAAGTAATAATTTTTTTTGAGTCATCATGCCTATTCTCTGGCAGGTTTATCGGACGTCCGCGGCGAGGCTATGGTCAAGCAGTACTGTCCGAAGTGCATGGACGTGTACACGCCCAAGTCCTCGCGCCACCATCACACCGACGGCGCGTACTTCGGCACCGGTTTCCCGCACATGCTGTTCATGGTGCACCCGGAGTTGCGGCCGAAACGGGCCACTGTACAGTTCGTGCCGCGGTGAGTAATGTACCTACTTCTTTCAGTAGGGATGTTGACACCAGGGGGGCTAGCATAACATGCATCTCGTCTCTACTCGCGCGCGAGATAGGCTACCTGTCACTGTCTGATTAATGCTGTCAAACAGTGACAGGTAGCTTATCTCGCGCGCGAGTAGATACGGAATGCATATTGTGCTAGAGGGGCAGATAAGAAAAACACTCCTTTTTTTGGGCAGTCGTGTAACTAGTGTTAATGTTACATCGTTGGTTCGACTTGACCGGAATAGAGTAGTGTAAATCTGTGATTATAGAATGTCGAACCAGTATTTAACCATGTAACAAACCGTTAATGAACCCTGCTCTGTTTTGGTCGACTTGATACCGGTGATGTATTGTGCACTTTGTCAGTACATGTACATATATGCGCTTACTTACGTGTGCATGGGATTGATTATGTCTAAATTCTCAACTAACTCTTACTGTGTGATATCTGTTAAGTGTGCCTTTTGTAATAAAATAAAAAATAAAGTCTGAATAATCTCGAAAATGGCAAAAAAAAGGTAATACAAAGGAATAAATAATGACATAGTTATAATTATAAGGCTTCAACGTTTTAAGAGGAGGCATATTTTGTCCCTTTTCCGCAAAACGCACCTTTTTATGGAGCGATCGTCATTTGGAGACGTCACGGATCTGCAGCGCTTTCTTTTTCTTACTAGGACTAGGAACATAGATGTACTATAAAAGAACTAGAATACACAGTCAGGCGAAAAAAATGGCACCCTCAAATGTACCGCGTTGCGGTACTTTCGTGTTGACGGCAGACAGTGACAGTGACAAAGCGTGTATGCAACTGACAGTGTCAATCAGTGCCACATTTTCCGTCATTTTTGTTCGGCATTGTGTGTCTATTTCTATATTATATAAGTCAATGACTAGGAACATTAAAATGATTGACTGTAGTTTCTTTATTTCTTTTAGATATATGAATAGGATTTTCATCATTCGGCCGGCATATTTTTTTACCTTGTTTCTTTTGAAGTAATATTTTTTTTTAATACATCGTCGGTGGCAAGCTATTGTACGGTCCACCTGATGGTAAGTGGACACCGAAGCCTATAGACGCTCGCAAGCTCAAGTCCAAAGGATTCACGTGCGCGTTGCCGACCCGTTATAAAATTTGAGGATTCACTGTGTTGACAGCAGAGGGGATAAATTAAGGTCCCTCGCTCTCAACACAGTGCATCCTCGGGAGCTCTGGCAACCTTGCTCACCTCCAGGAACACAACACTACATACTTGTTTAGTAAATAATGTTATAATAGCCGTGGTCTTCTGCAAGGCAACTTTCCCAGTTAAGCTGCTCAAAATTCGAGCAAGATGACATTTTGCTGTGCCCTAACTCTCTTGAGTCAGTTGACCATATTTCGGACGATATTTTAACTTGCCGATTATTGTTTCAGCTTATACGGCTTTAAGGTCCATCCACTAGCGTATCAGATCCAACTGCAGGCTTCAAACACCTTCAAACATCCGCTTCGCGCACCACTCTACAACAACGGTAAACGTTAATAACAATTATAACGGCTAGATGATTATTTTTTAATTTTCGTAATTTCACGCGTTAGTATCGGTACATTGTACAGCTCTAGCATAGTCCATACCGGTACAAATCGCGGTACTACAAAGCTAAAATTTTGACATAAAAAAAAATCGGGCAGTGGGCTTTCGATTTTATTTTAATAGACTTAAGTCATGGAGGCTTCTTTATGTCACTCGCTGTGCCAAATAAATAGAAATATATGTATATAGTTAAAAAGTCTTTCTGCCTTCGTGTTCAAATATAGGATCTACGTGTTAATATACTTATTTATAAATTCTATTTAATTTTTTTTATGAAAAAAGCAATGTATATCAATTAAAATACCTCTTCTCTGATACGGTTTAATTGACAATATTTCATAATTTCCAAAAGTCTTAATTTGAAAACCATTTCGGTAAAAACGTGTGAAGTACACAAAAAAATTTTTTTTGATTTTTTTCTCCGTTAATTTTGGAAAATATGTCAAATTACTGTAAACCGAAAGTTGACGTCATCTTCCTCGCTGTATTCAGGGAGACCTTAGTACAGACTACAGACAGACACAATTTAAATCGCTGCTCTGGAGTGGCTCTGGATACTTGTTGGGAAGATGACGTCATATTTTACTTACGCCCTTTTGGAATGACCTACTTTTCAACGTGTTTTTTTTTGTATGAAATATTGAGTTAAATTGAAAAAGAAAAAATACGGGTGGCTTAAATTTTTACCTATTTTCTAACTAGTACATAAAATAAAGTAGTTAAAAATATGAAATGTTGTCAATTCCCATGTTACATGGGATATAGTATTAGACCTCTATACGCCCTTGGTATTAGATAGGCGTGTCCGGCAAACCACTGGCAAAGACGGCAAACCACTGGCAAAGACGGCAAACCACTGGCAAAGAGGCTGAAGCTTTAATTCGTTAACGATCGATAGGACTGGACTTGAAAGTGTTATAAGTTTCTTTCTATCTATCGTATCTGTTTGTCTGCATGTGGCATCGTAGCTCCCAAACGGTTTTACGACCGAAACCTGAATTATTTCACATCGTGCTAGTTAGGTTTGTTTCTCGGGGTTTTTTTTATTTAAGTTTTAAGAGATTCGTAATCCGGTGACGTAATTTGTTAAGTTAACAAATTACGACATTATATTAACAATGAAAACTAAAGAACTATATCTGGATGAAACGCTAGTGTTAAGGCTCCTAACACGTAGTATACGTAGCCGTAGCAATAATGTTTAGTAATGCAGCGGCGAAATAATATATAGTGAAACTATTACTCGATGTTACCGCTTAGTAAGTCTAGTTGTTATATATTTTTGGTAACCGCTATAGGTACCTGCCGAGAATCTAGCTGGTACTCGGGGCAATAAAACGTCTTCACACCTGGCCCCTATACCACAAAACTTTACAAGTCTACAATTCGACAAAATTGTACAAATCTCCATAGAAAAAGTTGTCAAATTTGTCGAATTGTACGCTTGTAACGTTTTGTGGTACAGGCCCCAGCTATTCAGAAAAGTGTCATTGTTTCCCTCGGGTCACAGAATAAGTAATAGTACTACGTACAGAAGCCTCACTGTTAACAAATCCGCGCGAGGCAAGCCAAACGTGCCTAAACGTGGCCATCTCTTTCTATCGCACGCAAATCACACGCTTCATCACTTTCTATACTTAAGGGGTACTTGTTGCGGCGCGACGCAATCGCGGCTCCCTGCTCGGGCCTCGAATGAAGGATCAAAGTCGTACTTTTCTTTCCACTTTCGAGGGCAACAATTACTCATTTTCTCATAGAAGGTGCGAAAAGCAGTATGTGCTTCTCGGTGTCAAAATTATTAGCAAGACATTCCATGTTTTTAGCAACGGGCCTCCTAGGCGGTGTGACACGATAGCAAAATTGCTTCAGTCTTGGGCGTAAACACTTGAATTCCTCGCCGCGCTCAGGATTCTATTGTAGAACCTTTCGCTTCACTCAGGATTGAATATACCGCACTCGCCGTAAATATATATCATTTTTCTCTCTTGAGACACAATCTGCTATTGCCGGTCGCCCCATTGTGTAGCCCGGCGGACTTTTATTGCCTTGAGCGCCATCCAGTATTGAGACAGGTACAGTGCTTCTATTAACCCGTTGAACGCGAAGAACACCTACAGGTTTTACGTATTGACGTGCCTGAAAAAATATAACTGGCCACTACGCAAATATACAAAGCACAGCATTTACTGCTATTTGTGAAAGGCAAATCTGATTTGGTAAACGGTTTTATTTCGAAATACTACATATTAAAAATGTAAAAAAAAATACGATGTTATATTTGAGACCTTTGTCTAGTGCCGTCGGATGTCCGTTACACAATTTGCAAAACTTTGTTCGATAGAAAAAAATGCCAGACATACCTCTATTTTCTATCTTAAAACTCATTTTATTTCAATCTTAGGTAACATGATGAAAATAATACTAAAATAAACGTATTTGATGATATGAGCGATGTCGGGAATAATATTGTTAATATAGTAAGCCATGTATTTTTCTCATTCAAAAATGTACTAAAAATTTACGAAAATTACGCGCACAGTTCCGTAGAGAGTGGGATGGTCAATTGCAAACTCACGCGTGTTAGAGCGGGACATTTGCAATGGAAGAACCTCGCCGTAATCTAGTTAGATGCACCAGCCGACTGCTAGAGACTAATCATGTATTTTTTTATACGCGTCTGCACACAAAATTGGTGGCTAACTAGTAACTCAGTAACGTTTGATTAAGTGGTCAATTATTGGCGATTTACCCTAAGCTGTTGGTATAAGATTACCAATACAGCCACTGTCGTGTCCTTCTTCTTTCAGAAGGTGGTCGAGGGGCCAGAAAATGGAATGTTTCCAAGAAACGAATATGCATAGCTTTGGCCGTTGTGGCGGCCACCCTCGCCGAAGTCGAAGGACAAGACTCGTGAACTATTTTCTATGTCTATACGCTGTCTGCTTTATATTATTATTTATTATATATATTTTCAACTGAGAATATAGAAAAATGGAATTCTAAATTAGTTAAAATTCTCCATTGTCAGTGACAAATGTCGAGTGTCAGTTGCAAATGTCGAGTCACAATTGTCAAGCGACAGATGGCGTGTGACAATTTTGAAAATAAGTTTTATAGAAATGCATATAAACATGACAGGCATATTGTTACAATTGTCTGCATAACAATTACGTTGTGAAACAAAAATATTTTTTTCTAGTCGACATATTTGTAAATTTGTCAGTAAATCTTGACATGAGATTAAAGCTGTGTCAAGCTGTGTATTGTTTACCGACATATTTGTAGATATGTCGGTAAACACTACACAGTGTTTACATGAAATAATTTTTTATAGAAAATAATTTTCAAATTTGTCACATGTCATCTGTCGCTTGGCAATTGCCACTCGACATTATGTCACTGAAAATTGTCGACGTGGTGAAATAGGGGCCTGGCCATAAAGTGGCAATTACCGCATGCTCCGCGCTCGGAAAATACCACTTCCTGGCCGGGGGATGATATAAAATTTTACACTTATCACGGGCGGCAAAAAAGAAAGCCTCAGATCACACATTAATCCATACCTGTGATCTGAGACATTCTTTGTTTTACCGCCCTTGGTAATGTACTATTAAAGTGTTTTTCATGTGGTTAGGCAGGGTGCCAGACTCTTTGATGTTTAATGGCAGTACGTTTTTAAAAATATTGCCTTACATTTCAATTCATGGTTTTGGACTAATATATGTATATCATCTCAAATCTTTCTCAATAATAGTCCGACCATTATGGCTGTGACGCTGTTTGTCACCCTGTATAATCATTAATCAATTACTAGGTATTTCATAGCTCTTACTAATATTGTTACAGCAGTGAAATTGTACATTAAAATCGCAAAGCGAGATGTAAAGCTGCATTTTTGGTATGTTATTCGCACCCCTTAGGAGTATGTGTGACTACATTTTGCAAGCAAAAAAAAGTTGTGCTACCTGTATGATACGTGAAAAACTGCAAAATTTTCGGACTTTTTTCAGGTATTGTAGTTCAATTCAAAAACTATGGGTTTTTGACATTACTTGTCTATGGCATTTTTCACACATACTCCTAAGGGGTGCGAATAACATACCAAAAATGCAGCTTTACATCTCGCTTTGCGATTTTAGCTTTTTTATTTGTAAGATTTCACTGGCCTATGTTATTTAGAAGCACTAGCTAGATAGTAGCTTAATAGTTTTTTTCTACGGCATTTATTTACTGGCTTTCTTGTTTACATTGTAAATTTTTGGCAATTTGGCCAACTACCTAAACCGACATAGCATAAGTTTTATCGAAACAAAGAAAACTAACACGTTTTTGTTTAGTCTAAATTATATTATATTTTTTACAATACGGTATTTTACTCATAGTCAAATCAGCAACTTTTTATTAAATGTCAAAATCGATTTGTTAATATGAAGTTTGTAGGGAAATACTGTCTTAGTGACGTCACTAAGACAGTGTGAATTGGTTTGTTCAAATCAGCGTCCTTTTTAAATCTTTATGCTTATAAAATCTTTCAATTAACTAAAATTAGTTAACAATTGATGTTTTTCGAGTATTTTCGTTAGATATATATTTTATTAGTCAAGTAAAAAATAATTTATTTTTACCTCAGTTTAATACCCTATGTCTTTAAAAATGACATGCGGTAAAGGGTTAACTTGCTACGTAATACTAGCTGTTTTCTATAGTTGTTTTACGGCTGTTTTCTGATTAGGGCCAAGCGATATGTCCATACAAGTCTTGTCTCGTTGCTGCGTAGTTTAGTTCGATTGGTTTAAATGAAAACATAGCTATGGTGGAAAAACAATCTAATAAGCGCGCCCCGCACTAGGTACATCATTACTTTTTTTTCTATGAGCCGATCTATAGATCTGTGTATAGGACGCCGAAGATGCCCTTTCATTTATGAGCGCCCAGTATGCTCTGTAGTGAGGCGCGCCTGCCTGACGTGCACAGAGTTTGTATGGAGAGAGCTTGCCCTACCCCTCCTCTTAAGCTTAAAACACAAACAGAGCGTGCGGGCGTGTGGCAGGCGGGCGCGGGTGGTTGCGTGTCAACGCGGGCCCGTGCTTAAAACTACGCATTGGATTTTGATGCGGTTTTTTTAATAGATAGAGTGATTCATCAGGTTTATATGTATAATTTGCACCCGTGCGCAGCCGGGGCGGGTCGTTTGTAATAAGGACACAAAGCAAACGAAACGCGCGCACGCAACCGCCCGCGCCCGCCCGCCACACGCCCGCTGCCTGTGTGAAGGCGTGCATTTAAAAGTAATGAGACAACGCGCCGCGCACGCTCTTTGTGTGTTTTTAAGCTTTAGTGAAGTCGAATCATTGCTAGTGTTGTTTAGTTCGGGCTAACTCGGGTGCGAATAAACGGGAATATAATTCCGCAACTTCCGCAAGGAACGAAACGTAAATCTTAAACGTTACCTATCTGTACTTTGTTGTCTGAATGTCCCCCACATTGGGGGCACCCGGACAGGGAACGTGTTAAGGGTTCTTTTATCGTAAATGATTAAAATGATGCCCATGTTTCTTTGGTGGCAGTATAAAGGATGATTCCCGCTAGACCGTTCCGTGTACGGGCCGGCTCGACCGGCCGTCGGGCGTCTGTCGATTTCTTGTACTAGAAAACGGGCCGGCCCGGACACGGTACGGTCCTATTTAACCAAAAAATACGACAATCTCGACGACTAATTTTGTTTTAAGTAATACGTAATACTGATAATGTGTTATTTAGTTATATGTACAGTATACAGTACAACCACCATGATCTAAGGATAGAGCTTTTACAATTTCTTTTTTTCGTTTTCTAAGTGTGTCTAATTAATAAATGTTATAACATTTTGTGAACTTTTCTTAATCCCGCTTTTAATTGCACCCATTGCATAGCGTGACCAATAGGGTAAATGTCCCAGTCCTCGTCACTGACCCAAATACAGGGCACTTTCAATCTTATGTCATAATGACAGAGGTGATCAATAGGTATCATCTAGCTAGGTCATACAGGTGTCGATCATTGGGACGTTCACCTTAGTTATCGCATTAAATTATTAGTGCCAACACTATTCATAATCATTAACTTGGTTTAACACTCTTTCCTAGGACTTAAATGTTTCAGATTTAATTAAAATCACTAATCTGCTATCGGTTCGAGTCAAAACAAATTACGCGAGGAAGAAAACACCAGTGGCGGCGCGTCAAGAATATTCTTAGCGAAGCCGGAAATAATTTTCCTTTCTTATTCTTCATGAGCCGTAGTAAAAGAACTGGACTGGCTGAAAATTAGGCAAGCCGGTGGGAATCGAGTTGTATGGACGCTTCGCCACTGGAAAACACACAACTTAACATAACAGGCTGATTAACTTATTAATTTCAATATGATGTCGGCTGTTAGCGGGTCATAAAGAGATTTAGATTCGCGTCTTTCCTGTGGACATATTAAAAGTTAAGGGCTACAAAGCTTAATTTTAGATTGGACTAGTAACCCGCATCAACAGCGTCTCCGTTTCTATTAATCCACGTGATAAAAGCATAACTTACATGCACATACGCCGTAACTATTGACCACAGAAGGGACGACTTTTGTTTTTTCAAGTCTTTATGACCCATACATGTTATTCCATAGAAATTTGCCATACAATCAGATTTTACGGACTGACCCGCCCTTAGTATCATTCAAAGTAGCCAGACATAATATATTGATGTCTGTGTAGTCAAATAAAATTTTACACACCTTTATTGCTACAGCATTAAGGTTGAGTTAGGTATGATATATTTTAAATATCTTGGCTGTAACTATAATAGTATATGTTTCTTCGAAACAAAACAAACGAACGCGTTTGCGTTTAGTCTCATTTTGTAAGGCAACGCGCGCAGCGCCTCTGGTGGCCTTAGGTGGTAATTTTTTTTTGCCATACGAATTAAGTCTAAACGCCAACGCGTTCGTTTGTTTTGTTTCGAAGAAACTTATACTAGAGGTACTGCTGTCTCCGCGCGGTGCGGCTAAGGTGTAGTCTGTCAAGTAAGTCGTGTCCCGTGAAACTTAAACAGGCGCCAAATTCAAAAGTCTACACCTCACACGTGGCAGCACTGATAGAACGCCGAATAGATTTGTTTGAAACACGACTTGTAAAAGACTTGATTATCCATTAAAGGCCCAATTTTTTTGTCGTTGTAGTTTTTTATTTATTTCTTAGAATTGCATGAAAATTGGTAGGTTGGAAGAGCTCCTGATTCTGAACACTGTCCCACAATTTTTTTCCATTGAGTGACAAAACGTATGGGATTTTCGAAACTCAGTGGAAAAAATGTATGGGGAAAAAACTTTTTTCGACGCTATGTTGTCATATTTTTTTTACTTGTACAGAATCAGGAGCTCATCAAACCTACCAATTTTCATGCAATTCTAAGAAATATAAAAAAACTACAACGCCAAAAAAATTGGGCCTAAAATGGTCCTGGTGTAACTTTTGTGCTTTTTAGATTTATGTTTTGTTTATTCAGATTTAAAAAAAAAGTAACGCTAGATTGATATGAACTTTGTAGGGAAGTACAATTTTCTGTGGACACCTGGCGTCCTTTTTTCATCTTTATGTATTTAAAAATATTTAAAACAGCATAAATATGTTTAAGCTTAATTTTTTCCAAATATTTTCGTTTTCCTTACTGGTAACTTAATTTTTTTTACCCTTGTACCGTATTTTCCCGCAGAACTGAAGACTGGCAGCGTACCAAAATGATCCGGCCGCTCGAAGATACTGTATTTATTAATAAATGCTATTAAATTAAGTTTGTAACTAAATAAAGTTTATTTTTACGTTACATTATGTTTTTATGTACAGTCGGGGAAACTAAATGTTTGTCAATTTTGGGCTCTAATTTTAATAAAAATAGAGTCCATAAGTGACTATCATTCCGATTCTCGACTGTACTCTATGTGACTTAACCATCTTGGCTGCAACCGTCATGCGATCTAGAACTACAGTAAAAATACTTTTATGTCACACCTGGCCATAAAGCGGCAATTACCGCACGCTCCGCGCGCGGGAAATCCCGCTTCCTGGCCAGGGGGTGACGTAAAATGTTGTACTTAACACGAGCGGTAATACAGAAAGCCTCAGATCGCATATTTACCGCCCTTGTTAATGTACTATTTTTTATTAAAAATTAGATTGCTCTTGGCCAGCATCTAGCTATGGGGCAAAGATGAGACCGACGATGAAGCGAGCTCACCCAAAAGATGCCTATTCGCTCGTGCCTTAAAGATGTCCAGTTTATAAGAAATCGGAAATAGAGGTACAGATGCCGGCATGGAATTCCAAACCTTAGCAGTGCGCATTATAAAAGATGATGAAAAACGCGTGAATCGAGCAAGAGGAATTTCAAGCAGGTAAGGATGGTAACCAGCCGTAGGTACGTCTGGATGTCCGAAGGAAGACGGGGGAAGGCAGTGTGAGCTCATGGAGCTCCGGAGCACACTCACCGAAGTACAATTTGTAGAAGACGCAGAGACACGCTACTTTACGCCTACTATGTCTCTCTGCAGCTTGGTTCCTAATACTACCGTACTGTCGCCAATAAGCCTCCTGGCTCAGCGATCCACCGAGTCGAGTGCGGCAAGTACCGATATATTCACTCGGTTTACTCCCATCTTCAGCAGCAGTCCAGCTGGGGAAATACCCCCCACCTTACTGAAGGCCACAGCAATAATAACACCACTAGACCACTACTTTGCTCATAGGTTTGTGGTGGTCCTGAGGGCCGATTTTTGAGTGTCGAAAGCTCGACTTTTCACTCGACATCTGTCAAATTAACATAGTTTTTTGACAGATCTCGAGTGAAAAGTCGAGCGTTCGACACTCAAAAATCGCCCCCCCTGGTGGTAAGTAGGTAGGTACCTAATGCCGCCTGAGCTCGCAAGTGTGCTGTGTTGAGAGTGAAGGACCTTCTATGGGCATTTCTCAGAGCGCTGGAACAGCTGTGGTCGCAGTATTGAAGACATCAATGCAGAGCGGGACACCATATCAGGCTGTAGTACCTATAGCAGGCGGGGAGGGCTATTATCCTTTTCGAAATCATCATCATCATCATCATATCAGCCGCAAGGCGTCCACTGCTGGACATAGGCCTCCCCCAAAGAGTGCCACAATGACCGGTCCTTGCCGGTGCCTTTTCGACATGGACCACAGAAATCGTAAATAATACGACCACCGAAGACCCGGCGGTTGAAATGCTCAGAGGAATGCCTATCTTTAGCTTTCAATACAATGAATGCTCAAATAATTAAAGGTTGTGATTGGATATTTGTCAATATTTGTACACCTTTTAGGTAGTTAGATCACAGCGTACTGTACCTACCTATATATTAGATATATTCTACTGTTATCTAACGTGTATCACACAAATAAATATTTACTTACACAAGCGTTCCTAGGTTAGCATGTCTGCTTGCCGCCAGTAATGCCGAATATTTGTTCGCCACCTGTTAAGGATGATTAACAGTTGACCGTTCCGTGTCCGGGCCGGCCCGTTTTCTAATACAGGACGCGCGACGGCCGTCGATTTCTTGTAGGTACTAGAAAACGGGCCGGCCCGGACACGGAACGGTCTAGCGTGAATTATCCTTTATAGTCATTATTGCACGTGACGCATCAGTAAAAATATCTACCTACCCCATCACACGTCATTCATTTGTAATGGGGTTTTCAGATGATCATTCACAGTTTTATGGTTTTAAGGATAAAGGAATTCATACGGCCATTATGGCACACTAGCGTTACAATACAACCATGCGCGTATAGCACTACAAAACTTTATATGTCTACAATTTCACAAAATTGTACAAGAGCTCGATAAACGGTTCACGGCAAATTTATCGAGGTATCCACAACGTTTATCGATACCATTTGCAAGTTTCTGTTTGGCCCTACGGTTGACTGTTAGAGAATGAATCATGGCATTAAGTCCGCCCTTTGCAATTATATTGTTTGTGCAAATTAAATAAATAAATAAACATGCTGACATTCGCAATCCAGCACGCTAAATGAGCTAGTCGCTAACCGATATTTATTATTGACCGAGTGAGCGAAGCGATCGAAGGCCTCCGTTTCAGATGGGGCAAAAATGCTTTCGTACGTACAGCAGGAGGTTTTCCAGATGTCCATCCGGCTGTCTCCACTATCTTATCTAGATGAGGGCCCTTGGTATCTTTTGTGCAATCGCCCCCTCCTTTATACCTACTCCAAGCTGCTCTCCAATATTTCCACGCACCGGACGATGGAGTTCAGCGGGAGTACTCTGAATTCCTTTGGTTCTGGGTAGCCATTGCCAGTCTCTCATTCTTTGCCTGGCTATAGCTGGCTGTCTCCACTAGGTACAGGTTTTGCGCAGCCATGAGGGTCGAAAACGTAAAAAAAATCGCGGGGGTTACAGCGCACAGCGCCACTAGTTTTATTCTAGCTAAACACGCCACTACTTTGCTCCTTGCTTGGAAAGCTGGCTGGCTTGCAAAAACAAAAGTCGTCTCTCCTGTGGTCAATAGTTAACGGCTTATGAGCATGTGAGTTATGATTTTATTACATGGATTTATAGAACCGGAGACGCCGTTTATACGGGTTACTAGACCAATCCAAAATTAAGCTTTGTAGCCCTTAAGGCCGTGTATTACCACTTTTGAGTTTTTAAAAACCATCTGAGACATAGAATATAGTGTCTTAAAATCTAAAAAAAAAAATATATGTGTTACATAAGGATCTTGTCTAGTCAAAATCGCAGTCAGGTACATGATCTGATGAATTCCACTCGATAGAAAAAAATCGCGAATTTCCCCTTTTTGGAATGTATTTTCAATACTACGGCTATATTACTGATATTTAACATTTAATTTTTGTACTCAATTAAAGATCGTAAATAGTTATAGACAAATTCGCAGGGTTTGCTTTGATAAAATGATTGGCTTAATGACTATAGCTAAATATTCACAAAACTGCGCGCAGAGCTTGCGTAGAGAGCGGGATGGTTAATTGTAAACTCACGCGCGTCACAGTTGCGTTGGGGATACCTCCCCTTAACTTTTGATGTGTCCACGGGAAAGATGCGAACCTAAATCTGTTTATGACCCCTATAGGTTCTTGTTTTATTACATTATACTACGAGTAGTTTCTGCAACTGCTACTTAATGAGAGGCGTTTACACACGAGTGTGGTTTCATAGTAAGATGACATGTGCATGAGTGATTTAGGCCTAATTATGTAAAGTTGCATACACTAGTTTATCTACATTCATATATTACTCGTAATTCCACTTTCATGTGTAACCCAAGTATTCGGAGGCCGAGCACAGGCTCGCGTCTGTGCTGTAAACGGTATTCGCTCGACGTTTTTTCAGTACCTAATATGTATAACCTATGAACCTACATAGTTACTTACGCCATAAAAATGGCGGCGATCCGTTAAGTCGTTAATTGGTCACATTCTGACTAGAAATAAAGTATGTCAAACATTTTATTTGTATGGGTAAGTACAAGTTTTTGAAGTGAAAACTTCTTTAGCGGCGCTGAGCACTTTTGTACTGGGGAAAAATGTATAAACTCGCGATAAATTCTATGACCAGGTTAGTTGACCCCTCCTAGTATCGTGATTGCTATGTTACGAGGGGTCCTCAGCTGGTCTTCATAGAAAGCCAAGGTTCTAACTGTTTTAAGACAATCCTAAGATTTTCCATAAAGATCATATTTCAAATAAATTCTCATGGAAAGTAGCTCTTATTGTCCCTAAAAAAGCGTTTCCAAAGTCCAATATGGGATAGCCAGACTGACCGATTTCCGTAAAGATCATATTTCAAATAAATGCTCATGGAAAGTAGTTCTTATTGTCCCTAAATACGGTGACAGTTTACTTCAAAATACCTAATGGCCAAGAGTGATGGACAGGGGAAGGAAACTTAAAGAAAAGACCAGTTTCGCGTGAATTTGGCGTAGAAAGTGCTGCCTCCTATTATATTTGATGTCGACATATTTTGTGTAATCCGTCTCAAGCAGGTTTCGTTTTTATTTCATCTTTCCCAATACAATTAATCAAAGCTGAACGTGAAAAGGAACGTTACAATTTATCGTAAAAATTTAATTTTCAACTCTATGGTCACAGATTTTATAATACTCTATGGTCGTATGGTTGCCATGGTTATTTTTAAATATTGAAATAACACGTGTGTCAATAACGTGTCAACATATTGAAAATAAAACAATCGTAATTAATTATAGGATTTTCTGCATTATTCTTGTGAAAAGCAGTTATCAGATACGCCGCCGAGTAAAGTAAGTATTTTTTAATTCGTTATTTACTATCCCTGTTTACACCGATGCGATGTTATATTTATATTCCAATCAATTGATTTATTTAGGTAGGTAGTCTGTTTTGCCGGGTGGTTATGCAGCTCATACATAAATGAATATCAACGAAAACAGTTGATTACTTAGCAATATAAACGTTTGAGTATTGAACTACGTGAGCTATACGATAAACGAATATGAAGCCCACTTTCTTCTTCGTGTTGTCTTTGAAATAGGTATAGTAGATAATTAGGGACATAATTTCAAAAATACACACATACCTCCTACGCTCTCATCTCATTATTTAATGTTATGTTTTGCAGGTACATAGTGCATACAATCGTGCCACGTCCTCATGCTGAGAAAAAGTCAGGACAGAGGTATTTTCAACATGGATGTCAATTGTTGGAGAAAACAACACTTAGCCTGGGCCAATACATGAAATCAGGAAGATATCTACAACGTGCATCCATTACAAGGTGAAAAAAATGGATACATCTTTTTGTAGACGATTGTACTTCACTAATTCGTTTACCAGTTAGTGATTGAAGAAGTTAAACAAATCGCTATCAAGTTATAGGTAATCGTATTTAATCCTTCTTTTAATATACTACTCATAAATAAGTTAGTCAAAAATAAATAAATGATATTATATATACAACTTAATTTTATTAGTCTCCTGACTGGAATAATTATTTGTGTACAAATCACTTAACCCTTTTCAGTACGGCGTGATTATAATTTGTACTCAAATTTGACGAGTTAACACGCCAATCCGAGAAAGATTTTTTATAGATAAAAGTAAACAATAAAATACTGTTCATGTACTATCTACCTACTGTGGCATCTTAACTTAACCTTCCCGTATAAACTTCCCCATTGTCATACTAAAAAAATATAGTAAATTATGACTTCTGAAAAGAATAACTTTATTACCATTATTCAATTTAAAATGTGGGAAATTGCCACGGGAAGTTTAAGATGTCACAGTAGGTAGATGGTACAGTCGAGGTCAAAAATATCTTTACAATTGAGTGTGACAAAAATATCTTTTCATTTAAATAAGTTTACACACTACATGACGAAAAACATGCTTACAACGTATATGACAGTTTCATCTTTTCAATTAATGCACCAAAGTTCTGTTTACAATTTGTCTTCCATAAAATCATTTACACACATTGTGATATAATAGGTTTACATTGCATGTTACAGAATAAGATTTACTATCAATGTGCCATAAATAGGTTTACTTTCAGTATGGCACTTGGAACTTTACGTTCAAGCGTACATTGTTTTGCTTACAACTCTTGTTACGTAATAGTACATTACTTAACAAGGGCGGTAAAACAAAGAATGTCTCAGATCGCAGGTATTTGACGCCCGAGCCGAAGGCAAGGGCGATAAATATGCGATCTGAGGCTTTCTTTATTACCGCCCGTGTTAAGTACAAAATTTTATGTCACCCCCTGGCCAGGAAGTGGGATATTCCGCGCGCGGAGTGTGCGGTAATTGCCACTTTATGGCCAGGTGTAACATAAATATCTTTATCGCCGCATATTTATCGCCCTTGCCTTCGGCTCGGGCGTCAAATACCTGCGATCTGAGACATTCTTTGTTTTACCGCCCTTGTTAAGTAATGTACTATTATATCACACCTAGCCATAAAGTGGCCATTATCGCACGCTCCGCGCGCGAAAAAACCCACTTCCTGGCCAGGGGGTGACATAAAATTTTGTACTTACCACGGGCGATAATAAAGAAAGCCTCAGATCGCATATTTATCGCCCTTGCCTTCGGCTCGGGCGTAAAATACCTGCGATCTGAGACATTCTTTGTTTTATCGCCCTTGGTAAGTAATGTACTATTACAGTTTGACACAAACCACCGTTCTTCTTTCAATTATGACGTGTAGATCGTAAAATGTGAGACAAACATATGCACTGACAAGTCTGCACTGTTTTCGTGAATTGTCAGTTCATTTTATTCAAGTTTGTTTCATATAGCAAGAACATAAAGTAGCTTATTGGAGATTTACATGTTGTATACCTACATATTTTGCAGCTGTTAGGAACTGATTACATATTTAATGGTTTTATATAACGGGAACAATTAAAATGATCACCTAAATAACTTTTGATATCACCAAATTTTCGAAACCTAAAATAAGGCTCAACACTCAAAAAAATGTATCGATCATCAATCTCGGGTCACCTAAACAGTCATACCTATTATTCCAGCAGTTAAAGCTATTTTATTTACTTATTGTGTTCCCAGAAATTTTATAATCGCATCAAAAAATTGTCATTGTATACATACCACCAAAAATACTAAACTTACACCTAATCTAAGGCGCTGAGCACTTTTTGTGATGGGGGAAAATTGTTAAACTCGCGACGATTCGTAAGACCAGCTAGTTGACCCCTCCTAGTATCATGATTGCGATGTTAGGAGGGGTAAACTCAGCTAAACTCAGCTGGTCTTACGATTTACGATGCGTAAGACACAATGATACTCGGGGACATATTATGTATATATGTGAATGGATTATGCGAATATGAATATGAACATGAGTATGAATATAAATACGGATACGGATTTACGGATACCGATACCGATACGGAGACGGATATGAATATCTTTGTTATTTACTTTCTTTATTGAGTTTTCACTTCTGCCTGCACTCCCGGAGTGCAACCCGTTGTTTTTTTTTGTATGGGATGCCTGGTCAAAATCTCTTGTTCTTCTGAGCCTTGTTCAAATATACTTTGTTTGTGTGGATGTTTATGCTGTCACTTACAATCATTAGGTAGTTATCATTCATCAGTTTCATCACAACATATTTGACAGAACCGAGAACCTTTCTTAATAACTTCTTATTATTGCAGGCTTGTATTTAAAAAAAAAACAACGTGTAGCTACGGACATGCTTATGTGTCATATGGTCCTTCTAACCGGATATCATACATGAAAATGGTGCAGTAAACATTTTTCATATCAAAAAGATTAGTGCCAAAAAACACTCCTTTCAGAGTTTAATGTAAGTATACAGTAGGTAAGTACATCGAGGACCTACGCTAAATGTTACAATAACAAGCAATGTTATCGAATTATTTTCTATTTTTAAACAAAAACGATACAATATGCGGTTAAGTATTCAAAATTAAAAGCCGTTCAATAAGCCTATTAAGGCGGCTAAGTGTAACTAGCGAAGCAGCTTATGAGAACTTTTAGGTTATTAAACAATATATAGTAGTGTCATTAACTGATAACGGACAGCATAATAAATCGATATTCGCAACCCAAGCTAAGCACTATCAGCAGGATCGGCGATTATAGTTGTTTTGAAGTGATAGCAAGATGATTAACATAACAGGTAAAGTTGTTTATAAAACGGTATAATGATGCGCGGCGTCCGGCGGCAGATGGCGAGCCCCTCGCCTTCAGTTCAATTCAGTGTCGTGTCGGCATTCTACCAAGACACACATCTATTTCGTTCTCATGATACGATCCATTTGCAAACTAAATAATTCCGTGGCAGCTGTTAAAACTTGTGAGTATTATTTTATTCTACTCACTACGATATTACACATATTTTCAAACGCTATTTTTATCAGAGCGTATCGCTGTGTTATCTGTGGTATTTATACGATAAAAAAGTCGAGTGCGAGACAAAACACGAAAGTTTTACTAATTCTTCGTATAATCAGGAGGGGCTTACTACCGTGACGTCATCGCGCCGCGCAAAGTACATGCGGCCGCCGGCTCACACATTGTGTGACTATTCAATGGCTGCGGAGCAGCGTTACGGATCGCACGCGCACGCGCTTGTACGATCATAAAAAATAATTCTTTTCGTGTAGTTTCGTGTTAAATAATAATGTCAAAACCACAGCATTATTGTATTGCAGCAGGTTGCACCAATAATAATAAGAACGTAGACGTAAGAACGGTCATTGAGTTTGGTATTCACCAACGGTTGACATAAAAGAAAACGAAAATGAAAACGTTGGTTCTAAGAAACCTCTTTTATTTTTTAAAGTGATGCCTTTAAAAATTATATAAAACTTTGTATCCCCTGGTCACATGTATGGAGTGCCCCCTCCCCCTACTTTAATATTTTTTCGTCATTTCACATCACTTTTACGTAGCGGTTCATACGAGTAGAACACACCTTCCTGCTAAATGTTTTAATTGTATTTGTAGTGCTTATAGTCTCCGAGTACATCGGCTGTCACATACAGACGAAAAGACGAACGGACGGGTTCCGTTTTCACCATTTTGGCTACGGAACCTTAAAAGTACTATTCGTAATTGTATTGTAAACAACACTACTAATAATAAAGTACATATTATATTAAAATAGGTTCTCGCTGGTGGTAACCCTAGCGCTGAGGGCGGGGCCTCGAAAGAGCGCGTTGCGTGCGATAGAAAGAGATGGCCACGTTTAGGCAAGTTTGGCATACCTAAACGGGGAATTTGTTAGCAGAGAAACTTCTGTACTTGTACTATTACTTATTCTGTGGTATAATGTCAGTTAGTAAACTAACTTCTTTTCTTAGTTGCACAAGGTTAAATCATGTTGTTGAGTCATGAAACCAGCGGCCGTATAAAAATGCAATGTACATTGCGTGTGTTGTCGGGAAATCTAATAACACAATTAGAATTTCAGATGTTTCTACGTAATGTACGCGTGTACTTGCGTTTCTATAATATGTATGGATCAATGTTTCTGGGGAATAGGCACGGAGTAGGCGCGTCGCGCGGTGTTCGATGCATGAAAATGAATACCTAATGTAAATAAGTCTGACCTTGAACGCAATAGGTAGGCCCAATTTTGACTTTATTACATTCACACTAAGGTATTAAATGTACACACCACATACCACACCATATACCTAAATACAAATACCTATTCTTTAAGACAAATGTTACCTATTTAAGTACCTAAACATAAATGGAGCCTCGTCTGCCAATAAACCGCAATGTGGTTTGGCAGAAGTGTATGAAATGTAAACATTTGTATAATTTTGTGAATAAACTATTTATTTATTTTTATTTATTTTTACATGTTCACAGTCGACCACAATTAGATATAAGTAAGAATACATTTTTCACCTAAATTAACACGAAAACACATTTCGCAAACCAGTATATTTTTATCTACATAAGTGACTAGGGAATAAGGTAGTAAGTGCTTACATGAAATTAATAAAATGCTTTAGCGATATCTATATAAGTAGGTAACCTGGCTTGTAATGAAAGCTGTGCTACTCCTTATAGGTAGTCCGGTCCGGTAAACAAGTATTACCTATACTTGCATGAGAAAACGAGATGACTGATGTGTTTCCCGTACGGTTTCCGCAGTGCGAGCGGGACAGCGCCATGCGTGTCTATATCGATGTCCCGATCCCGATCGCACATGTACCGCATTGTCGTGCGGAAACCGCACCAGTGTGACGCCTGCCTTATTGTGGGATTTTTCAAAGGCGGGTTAGAAAAAGAGCCGGTGCTAGGCCGGTGACGGGACCAGCGTCAGCGTTTCTATCCAAATACCAACTACTTTTTCTCGAAGTGTAGACCATCTCGTATTCTATTATACCTATATTTTACACATGCCATGGGGTTTACTTACACGCTATCGCTAGACTAGCAACATTAAATCTGTGACGCTATCAGACAGGTAAGTGTAAACCACGCCAGCGCACCCTCTTAAGAGGAGGGGTAGGGCAAGCTATCTCCATACAAACTTTGTGCAGGATTTTCTTCGTTAGTGTTTGCATTAAAGTTATGATTTTTGGTCAGTATGCTTATTTTTGTGTTAGCTATTTCGTGATGTATTTTTTTCATTGATATTAAGTATTCTTAATTTTTTAATTTTTATTTTTTTTGAAATATTTGAAAATTTCCACATCACTTTCTTCGCATATCTAATATTTACATCCAAAAAAATATTACATTCGTTAGTGCCAAACCTACGAATAAAACGTGCACAGAGTTTGTATGGAGAATGCCTTGCCCACAATGCCCACCCCTGCGCGTTAAGTACAGTCGACCACCAGTCGACTAAAAATATTCACGCCTCTCTCACACAAAAATATTACGTCACGTCATCGCATCGTTTATCGACCACCAACCAATTAATTTACGTACGGCCTTTTGCGACCACTTAGTTAACGATATTGAATTGTTTTTAGGGTTTATTGTTGTTGACGATAATTAAAACGGTAAAAATTCTAAAAAAAAATGTTTGGGTATATCCCCTACACATAAGTGGTGGTGCTTTTTTTTCTTTAAAACCCCATCGTGTGGAGTGTCCCTGGATAGCTCTTTTATAATATTGTACCTAAGGTTTCCAATTTTTAGGGTTCCGTAGTAAAAAAGGAACCCTTATAGTTTCGCCATGTCCGTCCGTCTGTCCCCCGTTTTTCTCAGTAACCGTTAGTACTAGAAAGCTGTAATTTGGCATGAGTATACATATCAATAACGCTGAGAAAACGGTAGAAAAAAATCTTAAAAAAAATTTTTTTTAGTGTAGGTACCTACCCTCTCCCTTACATGTAAAGTGGTGGTGCAATTTTTTTTTTCTTCCAAACCCCATCGTGTGGGGTATCGTTGGATAGCTCTTTTAAACATATTACATACACAAGGTTTCTAGAAGCATTTTTTGATTCAAGAATTGGTTGGCGTGATATTAAGCTTTGAAGTGATAATTTTTGTTATGGTCAAAACTCATTGTTTTAATTTCAAAGGGGTCTACCTTATTTCCTATAAAATCAATAGTTATAAAATCATGATCTATAACTACGAATTCTATAAAATCATTTAGTATAATGATTCATTTACTATAAATGTCATTTTGTATAACATTCAAATGGTATACTTCCAAAATCTTTAAAACCCATTAAATATAATATTCAAAATCTAGAAATACTGTTGATATATTATTCATTGCCTATAATCATCATTGTGTATAACATTCAAAATCTAGAAAATCGGTTGATATATTATTTATTGTCTATAATCATCATTGTATATAACATTCAAAATCTAGAAACTCAGTTGATATATCATTCATTGTCTATAATCATCATTGTATATAACATTCAGAATCTAGAAAGTCAGTTGATATATTGTTTATTGTCTATAATTGATATTTGTTCGACGTCAATATAATATAGGTAGAACAGTTACAAGTTATAATGATTATTAGTCCTATTTAACAGACGTGTCAAATTTTAAAGTCTGATGACGCGCCAGCCCGTCGACGTTCCGCTCTGAGGGATGCAAGTGAACCCTAACCTAACCGAACCGTAACAGTACCTATTTAACAGATGTGTACAAATTTGAAATCAGATGACGCGCCAGCGTGTCGACGGCACCCCGCTTACGCGGGGTGCCTATTCCGCTCTGAGGGATGCAAGTGAACCCTACCCTAACCGAACTTTAACAGTACCTATTAAACAGATGTGTACACATTTGAAAGTCAGATGACGCGCCAGCGTGTCGACGGCACCCCGCTCACGCGGGGTGCCTATTCCGCTCTGAGGGATGCAAGTGAACCCTAACCTAACCAAACTTTAACAGCGCCTATTTAACAGACGTGTACACATTTGACAGTCTGATGTCGACGGTACCCCCCGTGAAGTTTAGACTATCTAACATTTATAACAAATTAACATTATAGCAAGCAATTATTATAGAATTTGAATTTATAACAGGTGAATATTAGAGTAAAAGATAATTATAGAATATGAAATTTAAATATAATGAGTTTAGACTATTTAACATTTACAACAAATTAGCATTATAGCAAGCAACTATTATAGAATTTGAATTTATAACAGGTGAATATTAGAGTAAAAGATAATTATAGAATATGAAATTTATATATAATGAGTTTAGACTATTTAACATTTATAGTAAATGAACATTATAACAAGCAACTAATATAGAATTTGAATTTATAGCTGGTGAATGAATATAGCAAATGAATTTAGAGTATGTGTAGTTATAGCCATTAATTTTATAGGAAATGAGGGGATACCACAAGTAAGTACATAGATAGAAGGCGTTAGATTGCAAATACTTAACGTGGGAAACAGCACAAATGAGCTTTGCGAGGCAAAACCTATGTGGCATTTCAAACAGGTACCTATTTATTTATTTTTTTACGTTGGGGGAATGCTTTTACTCACCGTCCGCCCGGACGAAGGGGGACCGAGCGGGTGTGTGGGACTCCTGGGCAGAAGGCTCAGACTACCCACTAAACCCCCAACGATTGTCCGACGACATCGCTTCCAGGGAGGGCCAAAGGTTCGCTTGGCGCATTCAACTTTGACCCTCGCGACTCGCCCGCTTTATGCTGGCCTGGCCAAAGGGAGCGCCCAGGACAATTTCAGGGCGCTCCTATCCCGTGGACAAAATAGATGGCTAGAGTCCCCCGACCCTACCACCCGGTCCACTACGGCGGGGGGAGCAAATGCGCGTAGCGCCGACGTGCGCGCCCCGCTCTTCTTCTGCGGATATGGGGAGCGGATGGGTCATTCTCCCGCTCTCTTTCCGCAGCCTCCTTCTGAGCCATTACGGACTTGCAGAAGGAGGCCATTGCTTCCCAGGACCTCTCGCTATCGAGCATTTTGGACACAATGATCGGCAGCGAGAGATCACCACCTACTATAGCGGCCAAATCATGCCGCTGTGGCCCCCACGTCATGCACACCTAGTCCAATCGTTTGTCTTAATACACAATTACCTTCCTAGGCACTAATAGTTTTAAGCCCAGAGAAGGTAAAGCGTTTCAATACTTTCAATATAGGTTAGGTACTTTAATACTAAAACCTGCCAACTTAATTATCGTTATGATGGACATATTATTTAAAGTCCCTTACAATACAAGTATAGTAAGTATATATATATATATATATATATATATATATATATATATATCATCAAATTTAAGAGTTATCCTCTTGTCGGTGGAGTATTTTCCATTTTTCCCTGTCGCACGCCAGCCCTTTGACTTCTTGATACGACACGACGCCAACTGTTTCTCTTATTTGGTCCATGTAACTGCGCCTTGGTCTTCCCCTGCCTCGCCTTCCTTTCCTTTCCTTCCAAAATGGTCTTGAAGAAGTTGTCGTGTCGTATCAAATGTCCAATCATTTTTCCCCTTCCATTGTTGATAGTGTTTAACAACGTTCTTTTCTCTTTCACTCTATGTAATACCTCCTCATCTATATATATATATATATATATATATATATATATATATATATATAAATGATTTATGTCATCTATATCAAGACAAGAGTGAATAGGCATTTTCTGGGTGAGCTCGCTTCATCGTCGGCCTCATCTTTGCCCCCTGGCTAGATGCTGGCCAAGAGCGATCCAGCTCTTCAAGAAAGGAGTGCACAATTTTTGAAAGGATCGGCATGTCGCACATTCCTGGAGTTGCAAGCGTCCATAGGCTGCGGTGACCATCAGGCGGGCCGCACGCTTGTTTGACACCGACGTGGTATAAAAAATATCCTATTGAAAGGTGTGTAGAATCCCAGTGCATTTCTATACTTTCTATATCTATATCTATCTATACATATAATAAAGCAGAAGAGGGTCGAAAATCTGTACATTGAAGATATTAGTAAAAAAATCGATGGAGGGGTCTAAGAATCGATAACAGAACACGATAAAGCAGAAGAGGGTCGAAAATCTGTACATTGAAGATATTAGTAAAAAAATCGATGGAGGGGTCTAAGAATCGATAACAGAACACGTTTCAACTGTTTTTAGAATTCGTGTCTGTTTGTCTGTCTGTTTATTTGTCTAACTATCACGCGAAAACTAGCGAATGGATTTTAATACAGCCTTCACTAATATGTTTATTGGATATTCGGCCAGGTTATAGGCTATAAAAATCATACAGGTTAGGGATGAAAGGGGGTGCAAAGAGGGGTTAAACTTTGTATGAGAAGTCTTTCAGTTCATGATTTACAGGCTTGAAAGTTGGTAAGTATATACATGGACGCAAAGTAAATAGAACCTCATTCAAACATTGTATAATAAACAGATAGTATTTGAAAAAATGGGGGGTGAAATAACAATACCTCTGCCTCTCAAGGCTATAGACGAAAATGCAAAAGTCCCTCAAACCATATTAACTGTTTGAAATGAGAGATCTAATTATGTTGGTCAGTCAGTCTCTATCAATATTCACAAACCTTACTACGAAACCTCGGTTTTTTTTGTCTTCGATGGAGGGTACCTACCTGCGCAGAGCGGCGGGCTCTCGGTTGCATGGTAGCACTTGCGGCATGTACCTATATATTAGGTATGCGCATTTTTGTATAAAATATTGTTTTTTGAGGTGCTTATTACAATCCAATGATATCCATTTTCAAATCGAAGATGGCGGACATTTACTTATTTACTTTTCTTAATAATCGATATGGGTGTCATTGAGGTTCTTCGAGGTGCCGATTAGTTGCGTTTTCCGTCAGCAAAATGTATAAAATACGTTCAGCGCGTAGCAGACATAAATTTAGGGTATATTGGTATTCGTTAGTAAAATATACCTACGTAACAATAAACATCAAGTATGACCAAATTCGAAAGTTATAGGTGGATAGGAAGCAAAAAAAAACAATTCTCAGAAAATCACATACCTCTTAGAAGCAACCAGGGTGGGTGCGCTATCAACCTAGGCCTCTACTCCATCTTCGAAAGTGAAAGAACAGACCAAAGTAGGTATTCAGTTATACCTATGTTTTAAAAGAAAGCACTTTGAACTTTGAAAGGTATTCCACTAATTTATGAACAAAAAAATATCTATTCAACTACCTCTTTACAAAGCCATTTGATAGGTCAACAATTTATTTTTGTTCAATCATCTACATTGCTTGATGCGTATGAAGTATTTTCCGTACCTGCATCATAATGTTCGAATCATTTCGCACTCGCTTTTTTATCTACATTACTTGACGCGTAGGAATTATTTTCCGCACCTGCATCATAATGTTCAAAAACGTTAGCGCACGCTACGCTCGCTTTTTCACCTACATTACTTGATGCGATTGAAGTCTTTTCCGCACCTGCATCATAATGTTTGTAAAAATTTCGCGTTCGCTACGCTCGCGTTTTCATCTGCATGACTTGATGCGTATGAATTATTTTCCACACCGGCATCATAATGTTCGAAATATTTCGAGCTCGCTACGCTCGCGTTTTCATACACATTACATGATGAGTATGAATTATTTTCCGCACCGGCATCATAATGTTTGAAATATTTCGCGCTCGCTACGCTCGCGTTTTCATACACGTTACTTGATGAATATGAAGTATTTTCCGCACTTGCATCATAATGTTCGAAAATTTTCGCGCTCGCTGCGCTCGCGTTTTCTTCTACATTACTTGATGAGCATTTTCCGCACCTACATCATAATGTTAGAAAATTTTCGCGCGACGTACGCTCGCGTTTTCATGTACATTATAGTTGATGCGTATGAATTTTTTTCGGCACCTGCATCAGAATGTTCGAAAAATTTCGCGCTCGCTGCGCTCGCGTTTTCATCTACATTACTTGATGAGTATTTTCCGCACCTACGTCATAATGTTCGATAATTTTCGCGCCCCCTACGCTCGCGTTTTCATCTACATTATAGTTGTTGCGTATGAAGTATTTTCCGCACCTGCATATTAATGTTTAAATATTTCGCGCTAGCTGCGCTCGCGTTTTCAACTACATTACTTGATGAGTATAATAGTAGTTTATGCAACTGGTACATAATGAGGGGCATTAAAACACGAGTGTGTTTTATGAAACGAGCCGAAGGCGAGTAATAAATAAATACAATAATTGTGTTAATACAACCTTTTTTGCACGGTTGCGGAAATATCGAAATCAGAACTGGCAACCGATACCTGAATGTTATTTTAAAAAGTAAAGAGTCCTTATTCTGATGTGATCATGTCGTTCTAGCTCAAATTTCGTGCGATATATACTAAAAAAACATCGAGCTGACATTTCGCATCGACTGAATTTGAATTTTCAGTGATACTAGAATAGGGACATGTCAACTTTGACATTTAAATTTTGACAGTTTTGTTTGACGTAATATTTTAACATCATATATGAGATTAAAATGAAATATTTTATTACTGCTGTAGCCTTAGCCACAGATAAGAAAATTTCCATAAATTCATTGAATGTTGAAATGAGAGTCATTTTCTACGGTTTCCGAACGCATATTAGAGGATTTATGATATGTGTGTAGATAAAGTATTTTCCGCACCTACATCATAATGTTCGAAAATTTTCGCGCGCCCTACGCTCGCGTTTTCGGCTACATTAGTTGATGCGTGTGAAATCTTTTCCGTGCCTGCATCATAATGTTCGAAACATTTCGCACTCACTACGCTCGCGTTTTTATCTTCATTACTTGATGCGTATGAAGTATGCATCACAATGTTCTTTTTTTTTTTTTTCTCTCGCTACGCTCGCGTTTTCATCTACATTACTTGGTGCGTATGAAGTCTTTTGCACACCTGCATCATAATGTTCGAAACATTTCGCGCTCGCTGCTCTCGCGTTTTCATCTACACTATTTGATGCGTATGAAGCATTTTCCGCACCTGCATCGTAATGTTTGAAAGAATTCGCGCTCGCTGCGCTCGCGTTTTCATCTTCATTACTTGATGCTAGGGAATGCAGAACCGGTACCATTTATCAGTCCCGGGATTTTCGGTACTGGCCGGTAGAGGAACCGGGATTTCCCGGTATTTTCGGTACTTTCGGGAAATTACCTGTGGTGGTTTTGAGACGGGAGTAGTTTTAGCCTATAACCTTTTTTGGACAATATGATAATAATATCAGGGATGCAAAACGAAAATACACGTGTTTTGTTATCAAAATACACATTAATTATATAAATCACAATGAATTTGCTTATTTTATCTTAGCGTTTTATTAAAAGGACTCAAAATTAAATCAAAGAGTTTACTAAATGCTTACAATTTGTTCATTATTATTTTAACTTTAGAGTCTGTCATAATCATTGCTGCCGTGGAGTGTCTTGTACAACTTAAGGTTGTAGTACAGAGTTTGTCCAAAATATAGTAAGTGTAATTATTACACCGTTATGTTACATTGTTATGAAGACAAATCCTGTACAATATTCTTGACTCCTTTAGCCATTTAGTCATATTTGCATCTCAAAAAGCGTATAAAATAACCGTAAAATTACCAGGATTGTTTACACTTCACAAACAAAAATCATTTCAATAATTAGTTATTGCTCATCTCCTTCTGTCAAATATTCCTTTGTCATTTGGTAAGCTGTTTGTCACATAATTTTATTGTAACCGTGTAGGATAATATTAATAAGAAATAAGTAAGATTCTCACTTAAAATATTTTAATAGGTGTAATAAAGTCTAAAGTGGTAAATCGTTCTCAGCCGGAGCGCATCTATAACCCATAGCGGTAACCAAAACCAACCCTCTACAACCACAGTGATACCGGTGGAAGTGTTAGCTGAGGGTGAATTAACACTCTTGCTGTACCTGTAATAGTACCTGCACAAGAGTGTTAATTCACTCTCAGCTAACACTTCATCGGTATTACTGCTGTTGTCGAGGGTTGGTTACGGGTATAAAAATCACTGCTCTACAGGCTTTCTGTAATCTTTACCTGTTGTATCGCGTGGGCCCGTTTCGGGGTTATAACGATGTTATAGCATGCTCTAGCATCTTTATACAGGCATGTGTTAACACTTTAATAATCATATGGAACCGATATAAGAATGATATACAGGCATTCTTAACGCTAGCGTGCTGGTAGGGTGTTAGTTGGGCGACTACCTACTAATAGTGTAGCTGTAGAACAATGAACACGCACGTTGGGGTAAGTATGCGGGTGGAGGACTGGTTAGGTGATGGCGCTGATGAATTTGTATAAGCGGGACGGAGTAACGGCCAGCCGTGGTCGTGAATTGGCTGCTTAGAGCGGAGTTTCCGTTTATAAACATCGCTTGCGTTATTTTATCGATATATCTCTTATCATTTCTAGATTAGCGTATTAAATTTAAGCTGTAAATTACATTTCCCGAAAATACCGGGAATTCGATTTCGTAGTACCGGTTCCTACCTTGGTTCAAAAAACCGGGAAATCCCGGTATTTTCGGTACCGGTATTTCCCGGGAGCAAACCCTACTTGATGCGTATGAAGTATTTTCCACACCCGTATCAGAATATCCGAAAAATTTCATCTACTTCCTTCTTAATATATATTTTGTCCTCTGTCATGTGTTTCATGTGGGCGCATTGAGCCGGCGTGCGCAATGTTTGGCGAAACAGCCCGGCGAAATACGGTGTAGAAGTTGATATGGAATATTCACGCGAATGAAGTCGCGGGCAAAAGCTTAGATAAATAAATTTAAATCATAAAAAATCCTCTCCCTGTGATCCTGATCTGTGTCCGTAATTGAGGATTGAGGTGTGCAATAAAGAGTTATTTTTTGTTGTTTGTTGTTGTTTAAAACTGGACTACCCGTGCGAAACCGGGCGGGTTATACATGCGAAAGTAACTCTGTCTGCCTGTTTCCCCTTAAAACGCTTAACCGATTTCGATGAAATTTGTTATGGATATAGTTTGAGTCCTAGGGAACGACATAGGATACTTTTATCCCTGAAATCATCCCTTAACGGGGTTTAAGTTAGAATGGAAGAGAGATAACTAGGTAAGCGCAAGAAACAGAAGAATGAAATAACATTCTAACGTGATGACTGAGTTCTACGCAGACGAAGTCGCGGGCAAAAGCTAGTAATTGATACTTTAACAGAAGCATTGTATTTTTCAATCAGTTTATTGGAAACATCAATATTATTGTCATGATTTGAGTTCAAAGCATCTTTAGATGCAGTCAGCATCATATACTGTGTAGCAGCCAAAATGGCCAACTAGTTCGGCACAACATACAAAATACCTATACTTATAATGTAGGTACCGAACTATTTGGCCACATTGGCTATTACATACTATATGACGCTGACTGTACTACAAGGCATTAATTAAACAGTTTTTTTTGTAAATATTTGAATAAATTTAATTGCATGATTGCCGCGATAAGCACCTTTTAACTTGTTTAACAGGAAACTAGTCTACTTAGGTACCCATTTTAATGTTGCATATTCAAGATTCTCGGATAGGTACCTGTTTCATGCTTTCTGTACTCGCAACATTTATTTTAAGACTTCCTAAGGCCTTACTAAGAACGATATTCAACTCTCGTTAACACATAGCAGTTGATTTTACTGAAGATATGGGTTTATTTTATCTTTGTAAATAAAAACAGTAGCTACCATAAAGATAGATATTTGCGAACCCGCTTTTTCATATATGGTACCTACCTATTCTACCTAACACCCTAAAGCCGTCGTCTCCCAGCGAAAAAAATATACAATGCCATTCGTTTGTTATCTGCCCTGGGATCCCAGGGACTGGTAGACGTCGGGCATGCGAGGTGTCAAATTCGCCCTCTAAAGCTGTTAATTTTGCCCTTGAATACAACTTTGCCCACTAAGAAAATATCCATAACAGAACCGAATCTTCAGACCCTAGGATATACTCATTTGAATACATATTATAAAAAAATACGTAAGTATCTATATTTTGCTAGTTACTAACCTATACGTATACAATTTGAAAACAACTTTATATTCTACGGCTTGTTTGTCCAATAATGTAGTACGAATAATGAACCAAGTCAATACAAAAGTTTACGCCATTCTCCGCTTTACAGTTCCAGTTATACGTGTTATAATCGCGTGACACAACAAGTACCTACATAAGGTACATAAGTCACTGGACAGTATTTTGTATAGTAGTGTGAATATGCATTTTAGCAAAGGTCAAGAAACACAATAAGATCACACAAGGTGACCTTGTTTGAGTCTTTTATTGATAATGCCTTAATCTTCGATACCTAATAGGTAATTAATATAAAATAAATAACATGTGACGTCACAGATTAGCACACTGTTTAAAAAGAATACATTGATTGTTTTTTTTTATCATGCTTGGACCGTCCTTTTCCAATACTTTTTTGATAAACTTAGATTTACAAACTAAATCATTCACTAACTTTAACAATAATAAGAACTTATTAGTTACATTATAAATTATAAGTCGTTTAATTTTATAGAAATAGTAGCTTTCTATAAAAACTGCAATAACGAACCAATACCTAAATTACTACGCGCCGTGCCAAAATTTTCCCCATGACACCGACAGCTCTAATTACTATTCTACTAATTACATTATATAGGTATATACCGCACACGTAATGTTTGAATACTATTTTTTCTTGCCAATGTGTAGGCGAGATCATTTAACATTTTTTAAATATTCATTATATGGGCAAAGTTATGAGAAAAAACTTTGTTAATACTTGTTCCAGCCGCAAAGATGTCGAGCGTGCACAGTGCGTGGAAAGAGGAGGTCCATAACATCCCGATATCGGTGCTGATCCGACCATTCATTCCCGAGCTAGATGAGAAAAAGGTCCAATCGTTAATGGAAACTATTAAGGTAACATTACAATATAAATATAGTAATTATAATTATCATTTACATAGTTATTGTCAAGCAAGGAGCGCCCGTGGCCCAGCGGCGCCTGCGTAGTGCGTACCGCTTGCGGTATCTAAGGTTAAGCAACGTGGGCAGCGGTCAGGACTTGGATGGGTGACCGCTTTGAGTGGTTACTAACTGAGCGCTCCCGTGCTTTGGAAGGCACGTTAAGCCGTTGATACCGGTTGCGGTCAATGTTAGCAGTCGTTAAGCCAAGCCAAGTTGGAGGCCTTCGGGCGGTTTGAGAACTTCTAACAGTAAAGTTGCCCACTCACTTGACAACGCCTAATCCCAATAAGGTCTAGTTTCCCCTCGGGGTTGGAAGGTCAGATGGCAGTCGCTTTCGTAAAAACTAGTGCCTATGCCAAATCTTGGGATTAGGCATCCTTCAGGATGCAACTGTACTGGGATAACGCTAGGAGGATGGATAGTCATTGTCAAGCAAACAGTGTTTAGAGTACAGTCGCCTGCAATAATAGGCACTTACCTACAGTTTACATTATTGATCTTCGGAAGATAATTATAATACCTTACCTTTTCCGACTTTGTCCTCATACTGTCAGTACAGGATGGGCAATTTTGACGCTTGTGACATTAAACCGAAATTAAAAACACTTATTTTAAATTTTAGAAGGAAGAAGAAACCGGCTACGTCCCGCCTATAGACGTGCTGTGGATAAAAGGGTCAGAAGGAGGCGATTACTACTACAGCTTTGGGGGATGCCACCGCTACGCGGCATACACTAGGCTACAGCGTGAGACGATCCCAGCCAAACTTATTCGGTCCACCATCTCGGATTTGCGAACGTATCTGGGAAGCAGTACCCCTGACTTGAAATGATGTTGAAATTAGTAAGCGTTGGCAACTTTGCCCAATCGCCATAAAATTTTGCCCCTATTTTCGAATTCAATTGCAGGGCAAGTTCAGGAAACGGCTTAAGTTGAACGGAATGTTACATATAAGGTACTAGATAAGATACATTAAAGTCTATTTACTTATAGGTTGTTAAGCATGTAAATATAAAGTTTAATCTCAAGACTGTGTTTTTTATTAACTTTGACTTTAATTCCTAATCTTTAAACTACTGTGGGCCCAGCGACTTCATTAAATATAATCGTTAAAAAACATCGTAGTTCTGTAATCATCATTTTAGCATTAACTACCTATTACTCCCAAAAAAAAAATAGAACCATTAAGTGGTGGAGATTACTGAAAATAAGACTATATAACGTAGAAAGAGGATATATAGAAGGAGGGTTAGCGAATCACACACAAGGACGGAGATATTGTGACAGTTTTTTCTGGGGTTACCACAAAAAGAATAATCTCCCCATTTTTACTGACAAGTAGGTTTTTAATTATTGAGAATCTTCAAAATAAACTCTTAGTAAATATTAGCGGGCAAACACAAAACATCCGATGTCCTCCCAATTACGATATGAATGTGTACTAATTTAATACCTACATTAAAGTTAACAAAATCACGATTCGATTAAAACGTCTTAGTTATTCAGCCATTGTAATAATGAAATTCACAATAGTATTCTAAACACGTCACAATAAAAAATTTAATCTGTTATTTTTAACATTCGAGCCGGTTTAGTTTACCCAACATTATGGGTAACATATTTTTTTATACTCTGGCCACTGGTTCATCGATGACATTTCGGTGACAACGGCCGGTGACAAATAATCGGTTCCTTATACGCGATGAGGGACAGAAGATATGTCATTTTTTCTCGCTCCCACGTGTGTTATTGTCTATGCTTACATCTCCTTCACACACCTTTGTATGTGTGTATCACCAGTTCCATCTTATACTTGTTCCATGCTATATAACGACTAAAGATTTCTCTGTCAGTTGGGGACCGACTTTCAAAATTATTTTTTTCAAAAGAGTACACTCCTGATGTGGTCCCATTGTCACCAAGTTAGGATCTGATGATGGAATCCCAGGAAAATTAAGGGCAAACCTAAAACACGTATTTCATATATTTTCTAAAGCTAGGTATTAAAGTGTTTAATTTGCGTCTGCCATCTCTTATCAATGAGCTGGTGATAGAAGGTACAACTCCTTAAAGCTTAAGCCACACAGAGAGCGGGCGGGCGGTAGCGGGCGGTAGCGGCACGGGAGCGGGCGGTAGCGGCGCGGGAGCGGGCGGTAGCGGCGCGGGAGCCGCGCGGGAGCTACCGCCCGCCCGCTCTCTGTGTGGCTTAAGCTTGACGGTTAGGAGTAGTATGATAAATTTCACGAAATATCATAGGTATGTATAGATTATCCAGTAGGCCTAGCACATGATGGCCGCGAGAGTATGTCGGCTTATCTCGAGCTATCCGTCACTTTCTAACAGGTGCTGTTAGAAAGCTACTGGTGAACTGATGATGGAAGGTAAAGCTCGAATGCATTGGCATATATAGCAAAATCCATATCTACTAGGTACTTAAATGCTAAAAATAGCTCGGAATAGGGTGTGAATAAAAAAACAATTACATCTCCAGCAGTGTATTTAATTGGAGCCCTGCCTTACTTAACTACAGAACAACGAGATATGTTTTGTATAATAATGTATTTACAAACGTTAACATAAATAATATCAAAATACAATTATACTAAATTTATGATCCGTTTCATCGGCGATTCGCATATTCAAAGTCATTAAGATACCGTTAAAAAAACTCAACGAACTTGTTTAAAACTGTCTGACGTCATAATGCTCTCTAGGTTGAGTTATCTCCATCTCTATCGCTCGAATCGATTAATATAAGAGCGGCAAAGATGGAGTAGTGACATCGTGCATCGATATTCTAACTTCTTGAACCTGACGCCTTAGGAACTGCGTCATCGTTCCAGAATCCTTCATTCAGTGAGCAAATTGCTTTCGTATCGAGTATCTCCCGCTCTGTCGCACTTACTATGAACGACGTAGACGAGAGATTCATTTTCGATTCACGGAAGCCCGCTAGTTGAATGGTCTCTAATGAGTTAGAATTTGCGAATTATCTATGCCGTAGACTACCGCGTAAACCGCACTCCGTTGGAAAAGTGTGCAAGTAATGAACACAAGGATGATTTTCCCAATCTCTTCACGTTTAGTTATTCCAACTTTGCTCTACAAATAAGATGTATAATTTCCACCACGTTTTTTTAACTCTACTCATTTAGAAACCGGATTTTTGACAGATCCCTAGGTGCCTCTGAAGAAAAAGCAAAAATAGATTTCCAAAGTTCAATAATTTATATGCAATTATCTTTTTAGATACATGATCAATATTGGTATCCATTCGGGTGCCTAAACAAAACGAAAAGTCTTGGTTTATAGAATCAATTTTAACAAATATCAGAGTATTTAAAAACATCATCATTTCAATTTATTGTATAGGTAATTAAAATAGTCCGGTCTCTTTCGACCGCAGTATTCGTCAATCATCATTGAAAATTTGAATACAAAATAAGCTTTGGCACATTACTGTGAATAAAACACTGAGCTCTCGATAGATGAGTCATCTAAGATGAAAGTTTCACACTTTTTCAAGCACTATCAGTGAACGTTGATCCGAATGCCCATTCAACACTTTGCCTTAAAATTAATAATTGTCCAAAGAATATGGTCAAAATACCTAAAATATGAAAAAATTAAGCAATTTTACAATAGGTACTAGTCTAAGGTTCTTTCTGATTATAGGTACCTATTTGATCAGCGGGCAAATATTATCGGCAAAGTTATAGGGTATGACGGCGCTTTTATTTTCCCTCGAATGCTCTTAAGACATCAATAGACCATCAATCTTATTGCGCAATAATCGACCGGACGAATGAAATATTATAATAGCACTGTACCTACTTGGCGCTATAAGAGCTCATTCCTCGCCAACACACTGTCCAACTGATTAGAAAAAATATATATCTATACCAACAACAATGTCTATATATATATATAATATATATTACACAATAACTTTGCGTTTTATTAAAAAACGGTTGTGGTGGCCAATAAACTTACTCGTATTCTAAATGAATAATTATAATAAGTTTTTGTGAAAATTCTTGGTACAAGTTTTTATTGCTGACTGTACCATATTCATCAATTATGTACTCATCGAGACGATTCTAATGAGCACGACGTGTTTGCCCCAAATGACTGTCCGCCATTTTGTCCAATTTTGCCGTGAGGCTTGGAAGGCTAGCATAATTATATATCGTAGGTACAGAAACTAGATCCAAATTTTTAAGACTTCACACTCTTTCGTTATTTATGTATGTTTTTATATTTGAAATTATATCTAGATAACCCCCCGATTTAAAAGTGACGTATGCGTGACAGCACTTCGTATTTCGCCCTCGCAAATATAACTCTATGCATACAAGTGCGCTTTCAAAAAAAAAAAAACTTATGGACTAATTAGGCCATAGGACGCTCGAGGGGTTAAAAACAAAATGTGCCCTGAGGAGAAATAAATATAGGACAGTTTACCTTCGACTTGAGGAATGCAAGCAAGTGTGATGAAATAGTAGATTGTTAACCAAGGGTTGAAAGCGACCCATTTCATCCGAGATATTTTGGCTCTCGAACGAAGTGAGTACTTTCACCCGAGTTAAACACTCAACTTTTCATTTCGACTATGAGGAAAATAATTGAGGAATAAAATTAATAGTAAATGATATTCTAAGGATTCAGTAATAAAAACACGCGCTGCAGCCACCAGCAGCTGGCGCCGCCGCGCCCCGCGCCCCGCCCGGGCCGCGCGCCCGCGGCTCGCTGCCCGCGCAGCGCCCAAGCGCGGCAGGCGCGCAGCCCAGGCCTATGGAAATTAAAAAAAAATACTTTCCACCCTAGGGTTGGAAAAGCGATTTTCAACCCGGCTATCTACTCATGAAAATCGAACTTTCCGAACAGGAGAGATGAAAAGTTATTGGTACATTGTGCCTTGACACAATGAAATAAGTTGCAAAAAACGTAAAGACATCCTTCCCTCTAAATTTTCTGACCATGCTGTCTATTGACCACTCAAATAATTGGTAACAGTTTACACTGATTAATTAGACAAAATAAAATGGAGACGTTTCCAATTGTTTCATGTCCTATTAATCAACTGCTTTTTTAATTCATCCACAAATTATCCTACCATGCGTAGCGTGCCCTAACGCCGCAGTGGGGATCTGCCTTAAGGCGCAGGGTAGGGCAAGGCTAACTAACAAATATAATATTTTTTTTGGTTGTAAATATTCGATATGCAAACATCGTGAAGTGAAAATTTTCAAATATTTCAAAAAATTAAAAAAAAAATATTACATCACGAAATAGCTATCAGAAAAATAAGCATACTGACCAAAAATCATAACTTTAATGCAAACACAAACGAAGTAAATCCTGCACAAAGTTTGTATGTAGAGAGCTCGCCCTACCCCTCCTCTTAACACGTTCCCTGTCCGAGTGCCCCCAATGTGGGGTCGTGAACCTTTTTTTCAGGAGTCCATGCTTCCACTGTGGGGCTACATCCCCATACTAAATGCATAGTCCAACTGTCAGTTGGACTTGTGACTTTGTATGGGGACAGTGAACGTGTTAACTTAACACGGTGTACGCGGAACACGTCCCAGTACCTTCTACGGTGGTTTATTTGAATACCTATACTATGAAAATATAAATATTAATGTTTAACATTTATAGATATTATTAAATGGGCACTATTTATGTTATTATTATAGTTCTCATTGATTATGAGACTGGCTTGTAATGTGATTTAACTAGTTAAAAGCAAGCAAAAATGGCTCATTGAAATATAAATATCTGGGCGACCGAGCCTTGCTCGGCGTTTTCCCGGGCATGAGACCTAGCTAGATCGATTGCTCGTCCCCGAAAACCCCCACATACCAAATTTCATCAAAATCGTTAGAGCCGTTTCCGAGATCCCCGAAATAAATAAATAAACATTAAAGATATAAGATAAACATATAAATAAATAAATATACAAGAATTGCTCGTTTAAAGATATAAGATAAACGGGTCATTCACGTCTTTAATCAAATCAATCAATCAAAGGTGTTTATTTGTTAAACGACAGTTATAATATTATTTTACGAAACTCGCGTACTTGCGGCGGGCGGCGGGTAGTTCAACAGTGTGCAATCGGCGCGGGTCGCAGACGCACTCATCCTGAGGAAGAACTCCCGAGTTCGAAACATGTCGCCCGAAGTGACAATTAATACGTGAGTTTTAACCGTTTAGTAAAATAAAGTTATAACATGTCTCACGAAAGTTTAAATTCAAGTATAGGTTATAATAGATGTGTACAATTAAAAGGTCTGGTATCACTATGTTTTGGTGGTGTGTTTCGGACCTCTCACTCTACCCCAGGGCGATTCGCGAGTGCGAGCAAAACGTCATTTAATTTTGAATTTACTATAGTAGTACCAAAGAGATTTTTGAAGCTCGACGGCCTTAAACGACATGCACATTTACGGCATCAGACGTTCCGGAAATAAATATATGCTTAGTATTAAAGCGCCAATCTCGTAATAATTCACACTCATTAAATAACATTGCAAATGCCAGTCACAGTTTTATTTCAAAAATATATGTAGATACTATTATTTCAATCTATTTAGCTTATTTCTGACAACCGATTTAAGTATATTATTTAATCCTACTAATATTATAAACGTGAAAGTTTGTGCGGATGTATGAATGTATGTATGTACCTACGTTCCACTTAATCTCAAAAACTACTGAACGGATCTCTATGAAACTTTCCAGTGTTGTAGCTTAGACATCAGAATAGGACGTAAGCTATAATTTATTTCAAAATTCATTCCTAAAGGGGGTTAAAAGGGGGGTGGTCATTTTGTATGGGAAACAAAATTACTTTTAAGATAGAAACTTAAAACTTCTCTAAAAGACTAAGCATCAAAATGGAAGAAAATTGTTTTCAGCGTTTTTCGAAATTCGCCCTTTAAAGGGGTGAAACGGGGGTTGAAAGTTTGTATGGGGAGCATTTTTTTTACTAAACGAGGAGCTTGAAACTTCGTTTGTAGACCTAGAATTAAATACAAAGAAAACTGATTTCAGCGTTTTTTGAAATTCATCCTCTGAAGGGGTGAAAAGGGGATTAAAACATTATTTGGGCAACCTGAATTTTTAAAGTGAGTGACTTCATAGGCACTTGTGGAGACTCTCAGTTAAAAAATAAGAAAAGTTATTTGAGCGTTTTTGAAAATAAAAAAGGGGGTTGAATGTTTGTATGGAAAACGAGCAATATTCGAAGAGAAATGTCGTCTGTAGTAATATAGCAGGTAAGTAGATCAGAACATTAGGTAGCAAAACTAGACTATCCGTGCGAAGCCGGGGCGGGCCGCTAGTAGGGTATATTTTATTAATTTATTAATCAGAAGCATGCCTATCTAACGTCAAATTGTACTAAGATTTGCGAAAACCATTGCATTTATGTGCTTAAGCTGTGCCATTTGACATACACCGTCATCGCCGGATATTTTTGATATAAAGTGATTTATTGTCCTTTTCCCGTCAGCAATGTAAAAAGAACTTTAGATATAAGCTTAGATAATATATGATAGCACAAACAATATTGGACGAATAAATAGTTAAGGAATTCATTAATTCACAACATAAATCAATTGACAATATTTCATTATTTCGAAAACCATTTCGGTAAAAACGTGTGAAGTACACAAAAAACATTTTTTAGATTGTTTTTCTCCGTCAATTTTGGAAAAGATCGCAAATTACTGTAAACCGAAAGTTGACGTCATCTTCCTCGCTGTATTCAGGGAGACCTTAGTACAGAGTACAGACAATCGCTGCTCTGGAGTGGCTCTGGATTCTTGTTGGGAAGATGACGTCATATTTTACTTACGCCCTTTTGGAATGACCTACTTTTCAACGTGTTTTTTTGTATGAAATAATGAGTTAAATTGAAAGAGAAAAAATACGGATGGCTTAAATTTTTACCTATTTTCTAACTAGTTCATAAAATAAAGTAGTTAAAAATATGAAATGTTGTCAATTGTGTAATGAAATTTATTCATAAAGTTTATATAGGTCAAATTCTTTATATGATGGAATAAAGATTTAACTTTCAAACCTATTTAAGTCACCACCCATATTTTTTATTTTATTTCATTCATCCATCGTAGTCACTTCCTTACCTTTTTAATAAAAATAAAAATTAATACTTTTGTTTACCAGCAGCCGTAAAAAAAATCCATTCAAAATAAATATTGTTGTCCAATGTCAAAATTGTCCGATTCCAGCACATTGTTAACTGAAATGAACCTTAAGCATTTGTGTTAGAGTCGAATGTCGGCGAGCCGTAAAATTTGATTAGTTTTATTAGAATATTACTATCACTTTTGTGTAGCAGTGAAACTAGTAGCTACAGCACAATAGTCTGAATCATATGTATGTATGTAGCTTGTAGGCCAAATATGTATACGTTTCCGAACTTATGTCTCGGCAATAAACCTCAAAATCGTATACATATTATAGAGTACCGTACAGTTTTAAATTGCGGCACATTTTTTTTCTATTACAGACGGTATTATCCATGAAATCTATTTATTTATTATCTCTATATAATTCAACATACAATAGAAATATATATTTTTTAGACTCATTTATGCTAACAAGAAATTGCTAAAAGAGGTATTTACAATGTGCGAAAGAGACGTAACTAGTGAGGGGATCTTTAGGTAAGCTAGCAAAAATATTTCGTTTCTTATCGATTTTCTATATATATAGTTATATATAATTTTAATAATGCGTGTAATTTGCCCTGTTTACAGGACGGGCTGATCTGTCTTGATTAACTGTAATAGAATAAGCATTTGCAGTAAGTACTATAATTTTTAGAAAATACATATTGAAAATAGTACATTACTTACCAAGGGCGATAAAACAAAGAATGTCTCAGATCGCAGGCATTTTACGCCCGAGCCGAAGGCAAGGGCGATAAATATGCGATCTGAGGCTTTCTTTATTATGGCCCGTGGTAAGTACAAAATTTTATGTCGCCCCCTGGCCAGGAAGTGGGTTTTTTCGCGCGCGGAGCGTGCGATAATGGCCACTTTATGGCCAGGTGTGACATAAATGTATTATATGTACAGTCAGAATTAGAAGTAGTATCGCATATGAGAGGTCAAAATTCCCTTTTAGTGGGGCAGATTGCTGGAACAAATTGTCCTAAAATGGGGACAAACCGGACAAAAGCACCAAAGGACGTAGCAGGCTATCAGTGCATAGCGGCTAGTAATTCATAATCTGCGGAAACTCCATGTTATGGGACCACTGTTTAATTTTTAATTTATTTTTATTTAATTATTTAACTTTCCATACAAAACGCATTTTGACATTCGCAGGCTAGCGGCGTGATTTGAGGGGCATTTGCGCGAAATGCCCCTTTCCTATAATAAACTTACATAAGCTAGAATAATTTGAAAAAAAAACTTATTTCTCAAATTATTCTAGTTAGCATTTCGCGCAAACGGAAAGCCAATTCATGAAAGTTTGTTACATAAATTTCTTAAAATATCACGCCGTTATCCTGCGAATGTCAAAATACGTTTTGTATGGATCCCACCTTAATGTAGCAATAGAATCTATGACACTGAAAATTTTAACAGCATCAAAATTAAAGCTATGTACCTACTAGTGTCTGAAAAATAAATTGGCGCTATTGTCCAGCATGTTCACATTATCACATGAAACTGCCTCACTATTTCGCAGGATATTCGTTACCATAACGTATAAATTCCGAAGAGAGTCTATACGACTGATTATATTTAAATAAGATATGAGTAGGTCCATATTTCTTTTTACATTCAATTACATACTTTACTTCATTATATTATAATATTATTAAATTTAATCCGATTCCTGTATCATACACAATTTTCTATTTAAATATTAACAAAATAGACATCATGACAATATCTCATATTTAACAATCGATAAGATATTTAAAAATAAATTGACTGCAGCCTTCCCTAAAATATCAAATACGGAGAAACGTGAATATCTGTGAATATACATTATGCCAAAGACACAAATTGGCTTTTGTCATATCATAATCTATCTATAGTAAGCTAAAAGTTATACTTAAATTAAATAAATAAAAGTTTATTCACGAAACTGCAACTTACAATTTACATAAAAATATTCTTCTGCCAAACCAGAATATGGTTTGGCAGACGAGGCTCTGTATGTACTATCGAACCAACTGAATCGTGACCCACCGCGGAACCTTGTCACAAAAAATTACATAGTGACATCGTACTGCCTGACAAGTAACATCATTATGACACTTTCTGTAACAAGGTTCCACGGTGGGTCACGATTCAGTAGGTTCGATAGTACATACAATATAATGCAATAAATGATATGATGATGATGATCATGATCTTACGAGGGCGGGTGAGCCATGGTTGTGTGTTGAACTATACATGCACATTGTCTATGTGTGCGTCAGCGTAGGAGCTATGAGTTCACGTTGTCTATGTGTTCGTATGTGTCACAACTATAACAATTGCCAACCCGCACTCTGAGATAAAATATACATTACAAAATAATTTCACTATAATAATAACATATTGGTGATGCATTAATAGTATATTACTAAACATTTACTGAGGTCACATTGTATAATTATTGCGTGCCTATTTATTTCATTGCTTAAATAAACTAGCTATTTCTAATTTAGAATTGTTTAAGCGCCAACCGCGTATGGTAGCATTATTCAATTAATTTTCCAAGTTGAATGTTGATATACAGCGTGATTTTTGGGGTTATTAATCAAATCCACATTTTTTTTTGCTATTCATGTAACCAATGCCATAATCATCATTTGCCCTAAATCGTTTTTCTCAGAAAAGGAGTGTTATGTTATAAAATAATCCTAACATACAGGGATCTATCTATACCAAGTTTATGAAAATTACCCTGAAAATGTTACGGTTTCACAGATAATCACTTTTTTGGCAAATGAAGAAAATGGCAGAGAGTAGTATTATGGCAAATTAAATCATGGATATCGTAGGGATCCGGTATTTTTGATATAGCTTCAAATTGTAACCGGGTCATTGTCAGTTGTAAAAACAAAAGTTGTCCACCAGTAGGCCTAGCACATGTTAGCCGCGAGAGTGTGTCGGCTTATCTCGAGCTATCCGTCACTTTCTAACAGCACCAATCAAATACAGACGCGTAGCTCGAGATAAGCCGACATACTCTCGCGGCCATCATGTGCTTTGCCTACTGTTGTGAATAATTAACGGCTTATGTGTATGTAACTTATGTTTGTATTACACGGATTTATAGTAAAGGAATCACAGATAATGCAGGTTACTAGACTAATCCAAAATTAAGCTTTTTAGCCCTTAACTTTTGTTATGTCCACCGAAAAGACGCGCAAAAAATCTGACAATGAATCAACCAGGCGTAGTTTCAGTGCTAATGTCGCTTACACGGCAATTAATAGTACATTACTTACCAAGGGCGATAAAACAAAGAATGTCTCAGATCGCAGGTATTTTACGCCCGAGCCGAAGGCAAGGGCGATAAATATGCGATCTGAGGCTTTCTTTATTATCGCCCGTGGTAAGTACAAACTTTTATGTCACCCCCTGGCCAGGAAGTGGGTTTTTTCGCGCGCGGAGCGTGCGATAATGGCCACTTTATGGCCAGGTGTGACATAAAATTAATTTTGGTGTTAACTACGAGAGCGTATTTTTTTTTCGAGTAACAAGGGTGAATATTGTTTTATATATAATTAGATGGTAGTTGTTTATATCTCAGCACATCACTAACGACGGATTGATCCGTCAATGTCGTACTTCCATGATTTTGTATAGCTGCCGGCAAACATCTTGAACCTAACCTTGTGTGCGCAGTAGCGGATTTACGTACAAATTACGCTACTGCGCAAGTCAATCGGGTTCAAGATGTTTGCCGGCAACTGTATTGAAATACACAATTAGTAATTAAAAACTTTTTCTTAATAATCGGGTGATTATTTATTTAAAAAATGTTTTACCCAAGGTTTTTTATATCAACCTGCAGTGCGGATATATCCGTCGTTAGTGGCGAAAAGGTGAAACGAACATTTTAGTACAATCATACCGAATACGCATATTACTTATGATAGATATTTAATAATGGATTTATTAAAAAAATACCTAGTTCAACCTTTATTCGCCCACAATGTGTAATAAGCGAATTAAATGTAAGCGAAGCAAAGGCCAAAACTATAGTACATTACTTAACAAGGGTGGTAAAACAAAGAATGTCTCAGATCGCAGGTATTTGACGCCCGAGCCGAAGGCAAGGGCGATAAATATGCGATCTGAAGCTTTCTTTATTACCGCCCGTGTTAAGTACAAAATTTTATGTCACCACCTGGCCAGGAAGTGGGTTTTTTCGCGCGCGGAGCGTGTGATAATGGCCGCTTTATGGCCAGGTGTGACATAAAGTATATTTATATGTCAGTTTAAAAACTGCCATACGAATAAATAAATATGTCAGTTTGTGAAAAAGGCTTACTTTGTTAAACACTTCTTGTTTTTTGTCTACTCATTGTCATTATGTACTGTTATGTGTTACTTTTGTTGAGGTTATGCAATAAAGAGTATTTGTATTGTATTGTTAATACAATCAATAATTTATTGTGTAAAAAATATATTTTCATCGTAATTTGCTGTTAGCAACAAAACATCTAAAGCGATCGTCTCGACAAAGAGGAATAATAGATACTCGGTGTGCTGTGAGCTGTTGGTAATGGCGACAATGATGACACTAAGTGCCGCTTGCACCAACGTACGAACACAGACCGGTCATCGTCAAATATGGCGCCGTCAGCTGTCATCCCATAGAAACTTGTCAAACTTTCCATATAATTATATTTGACGAACACCGCTTACGATTACAGACGGTTTGGTGCAACCCAGCCTAAGTGCCGGTTGCACCAACGTACGAACACAAACCGGTCATCGTCAAATACGGCGCTGGCAGCTGTCAGCCCATAGAAACTTGTCAAACTTTCCATACAATCAGATTTGACGAACACCGCTTACGATTACAGACGGTTTGGTGCAACCCAGCCTAAGTGCCAGTTGCACCAACGTACGAACACAGACCGGTCATCGTCAAATACGGCGCTGGCAGCTGTCATCCCATAGAAACTTGTCAAACTTTCCATACAATCAGATTTGACGAACACCGCTTACGATTACAGACGGTTTGGTGCAACCCAGCCTTATCCTTCTATTATTAGCATTTCTTTTCTATATTTTTTATTTATATAAATTTATATATTAAATTTAAGACATTTAATTTTATAAGCTAACGTTAACATATAATTACGTAAAATACTACCTACACACTCATTAGTGAGGTAATATTGTTGAATTATTGCATTATTACACGTCATATCATTATATCCATAATTTTTCATAAGATTTACATGTTTATTTATCAATTTATTTAATAAATTTACATGATTTAAAGATTTTATTTGCTCACACAACACACAAGTCAAATAAATTTAAAGACACGAATGCACTAGATTCCGCCAATAATTTTATTGCTTCATCGCAACAAAAGTTACCTATAATACAAAAAATCCAACATGTTGTATGATTAATTTCAGTTTCATAATGGAAACAATTTAATTTGTTGACACTAAATATACCCCCTAATTCGTAATCGTTCATTAAACCAATTTTAGTTTACGGTAAAATTCGTTTGTCCTTATCTGTCATTTTGACATTTATGTTTGTGTGAAAGGAACAAAACGCATTTTAGTTGGCGAAAGTTCGTTAAGTTTTATGAATAAGGGGGGTCTTTAGCTCTGTTCAAATTGTATTAGTAAGCCTTTTTAAACAAATGACAATCGTGTACGGGTAAATCACTTTGGGTATGACACTGACATATGCTATTATTTCATTGGATATTGTACCATAACACAGGCGTAATAGAGTTTATCTACATCATACAATAATTTCATCACGCGATATCATAATGAGAAAAGTAGTAAGATAATGCTACATGCATTTTTAAATGATATTTCATTATGATACTGGTGCGTGCTTAGAAAAGACATCAACGCGCACCACTTTTATATTGAACAGGAACTAGTATTGATAAAATGTACATTGTCTATAGATAAATCGTAAATCGTTTGTATTAGAAACTCTATTACATAAACGTTAAGATAGAAATATTTGTACGTAACTGGTTTCGTAGCAAGAAAAACAATTCTTGTCACGTAAATGGTTACGTAGCGTTGGTTTCGTAGGCGGCCGAAGGGGTAGAACCCTATTGAAAAAAAGATTCCTTCTACGAAACCAGTTCCGTAGAAAGGAAATAAAATATTTGTACGTAACTGGTTTCGTAGCAAGAAAAACAATTCTTGTCACGTAACTGGTTACGTAGCGTTGGTTTCGTAGGCGGCCGAAGGGGAATATCCAATGGAACAAGAGTATAATGTCAGTGTAAACTCAAAGTTATCGTATTGTAGAGATATGTATATATCTTTATGACACACCTGGCCATAAAGCGGCAATTACCGCACGCTCCGCGCGCGGGAAATCCCACTTCCTGCCCAGGGGTGACATACAATTTTGTACTTAACACGGGCGGTAATAAAGAAAGCCTCAGATCGCATATTTATCGCCCTTGCCTTCGGCTCGGGCGTCAAATACCTGCGATCTGAGACATTCTTTGTTTTACCGCCCTTGTTAAGTAATGTACTATTAGGCGACTATTTGTACTAAGTTTATTTTTTAGAACGTGGTATTGCTTTCAAGTCACATTATGACAGTATTTTTCTAAATGCACAGTAAGCGACATGTATTATGACTATTATGAGCTCAAAATATACGCAATCTCTAGTTAAACTGACTTAGTTATAATATAACTAATGATTGATTGTATGCCTTGTGTAATATATTATAAGTAGCAAGTTGATTGAAGGGACTGGTTGAAATGTCAAACAACAACGATTTTACCAGCACAAACAAATGACGGCACTTCAAAAATATGCTATAACATTTATTTATGATTCAAAGGAGAAATTCGACACGGGTACAGTCGACTACAAAAAGATGTGCCATTTTTTTCCACCTTATTACATCGCAAGCAGATACGATTCGGCTATTAAAATACTATATCATGAACTTTTATTTGGCACCTTTAGATATTACCAGAGAATAGGGATGACGACACTATAAAAGAAAATCAATAAATGCAAATTTTCTACATAAAGGCTCAAATTCTCAATCAAATGGCGAAAAAAGTAATTCAAAAAAATAAATAATTACGTAATTATAAGTCTTCAAAGTTTTAAGAGTGGGTATGTTCTGTCCCTTTTCCGCAAAACGCACCTTTGTATTGAACGATCGTCATTTACTATGGCGCTACTTAACAGTGACGTCACGGTTAGGTAGCACTTTCTCTCTCTAACTACGAACATTCTAACCGTTGTAGCTTCGTTATTTTTTGAGATATTTGAATAGGGTTTTCACTATTTCGCATAGTTTTGTCTTCTTTCTATTGAAGTAATAAATTTTTTTGAGTCGACATCCCTATTATCCCGTAAAAATATTTTGTCTACTAGGATATACGGATCCTATTTAACCTATAGCAGTCGCAAGATTGAGAGAGAAAGAGCAGTTAGAGTGAGAAGATTTTGAGCACAGTTTTGTCATGTTAAGTGGGATAAAATTGTCATAGTCTACCTACAGTCTTACATCCTATGGGAGGCGAGCGGCAAAGACAATTTATACACATACAGCGTGGAAAAAAATATGGGCCCTGGAGGGTAACTACCTTAAATATTTAAGTTAGCTCAATTTACTAAAAGGAAACATCATTTTATTTTTTAAAATACACAAAACTACATTCTATGATTTTCTTAAATTATGTAAGTTTTTCTAAGAAATTTCAATTCAATATTCGAATTTATAGATATCTTGTACGACAGAAGATTGTAAGACGTAATATTTCTGGGACAAATATTATCTTTAACATTGACTGTATGACTAGTGAAATAAAAAAGCGAATGTTAATTTTTTTATAACATTTAAGTTGGTTCAATTCCCGGGTGAGACAGAAGAATTTTAGAAAATCCTTGAATGCAGTTTTGTTTCTTTTTAAAAATAAAAGAATGTTTCCTTTTAGTATAACGTGCTAACTTAATGATTTACGGCAGTTTCCCTCCAGGGCCCATACATTTTTTCCCATCCTGTATGTACACAAAGAATAAGCATCGCCATTCAGCGTGGCAATGCAGCCAGCCTTCTGGGCACCCTACCTACTTTGAAACTTAGTATAAAATGTATACTTATTTTGAAGTAAATTAGGAGGGCACTCGGAAATAATATGTGTTAAAATTTCAAAGTAAGTTTGCTCCTATGACATTGTAAGTTAGGTTGCTTTTTGTTTTGATATTTAAATAAACTAGACATGTCTTTCCGTGTACCCTTCATTTTCATTTGTAATGTATTGACCAGAGAATCCGCTCGCCACACTGCGGTTGGCATAACGATTTTTCATAAAACCTATCTAGATATACTGCCCCAAGCCACTCTCCAACAACGCACTCCTTATAAACGCCCGGCATAGTCAGGTAAAAAAAGAGATATCTTCAATCATCATGCCTGCTGTTACGTATCATGTCGTTTCGACGTTTACGTCGAGAATATCTTAGGATACAAATAAGGGAATTATTGGAATACTTATTATTACGTAACTACGAATGAAAACAATGTTAAACAATAAAAATGTTTAAAGTACCCTTTCTTAAAATTGATAAAACGAATTTTCCCTTATGATTGTTAATTTTAATATTTAGCAGTAACTTGTTAACAATATTCGCATGCCAGCCGCCCGCCCCCTAACAAACTACGCGCCTTACTCTAATAATTAAAGCATCGTATACGCACCATTTCAAAACATCCCCAATGTGCAAATAACATTAAAAATGAGAGACCAAATATTACACAGACCTTAACATAAATAGTTCAATAAAACTATATCTATGTATGTATACACACTTATCTACACTACATACACTGCGCTAAAAATAGAATTTATATCTAGAAGCATTGTATAATTCACGAAGATTTTGAGATTGCATGCTTACAATGACTTACATTGATTTACCTACTCGTATTGAGAATATATTACAATGACAGCAATTTAGGCCTGATTTTAAATAATAATAACAGTATGTGCACTATGCAACCGCTCTCACGTCCGTAACGGTAAACATTACGAATACCATCAATCACTCACTCACTCACTCAACAATCACTTGGCTCGCTACAGCAAGCGAGTACAACACAGGAAAGGAAACTTTTAGAGCGCCGTTTCCAAAGCGCAAATTTCGCGCTAGAGAAGGCAACATGATTCTGATCATACGTAACATGATTACATTACACACTAGTAAGTAGTCTAAATTAAGTTATGTGAGATCTAAGATACCGTCCGTATTACTTCTAAATCTACTCAAGTCAGTATAAGTCGTGTCGTATGTGTAATCAATTAATCATAATTACATTCAACAATTGGAAATGTACTCGCCTACTATAACTTAAATACACACTAAGGTGTTCCTAAAATGTCCTCATGATGATGTCCTCATGTGATTCATGTCCTTTTGTGCTGTTGCTCCAACACACATAAATACAGTAAATCCAGATAACACTGGTAGTACTTTAAAGCGCGAGGGAAGTGAGGTTAGGTGATGGAACTTGTATATTAGTAATTGTGGGATTTTGTTATAGCCTAAGTAATTATTCTTGTTTTTAAATTGGAACGATTTTTTAACACTGCTCCAAAACATGATTCGAGCGAGTCTGTCGTTTCAGCATATTTAAATTGTCACTAACACTCTCGTCTCACGACGTGGGTCAGTAAGCACCAGGCTCCCATAAACGGACGAGGATCTGAAATCCCCCAAGTCTCGTTACGACATCTCTTACCGCTACACTTGTACACATACAGTCAAGTTCATAAACACGTCGTGTTCACATTGTCCGAGCACATACTTTGGACGTCGACGTACTAGGACATCATGCGCTTCAAGGAGTTGATTCAACAGCGAGTGACCGGCAGATGTAGCTGTCGGGTGAGAAGATCACGCCCCAACTAGCTATAACGGCTTACCGTAGGCACAGAGGTACCAGGGCGGCATGAATTAGACGAGGTCTGACGTATCGTCGTCTGCAGCTCGCGCGGGCGTGGTGCGCTCGGCGAGGCACTGCTGACATCAGTCAAGCGCGCCGATGCACTCTGGCTCCTCCCGCACGCACTCCTTCGGGAAGTAGCCAGAGCGGTTGTCGCCCTGGAATGTGCGGTCAGTTTTTAATGTCGCTGCAGTTATGGCGTCCTGGTAGTGTGCCTGTGAATGTTGTGTGTACGGGTTGTGCAGAGTTGTCCTGCAAAATTGGCCTCTTGCCTGTGTTTGATAAGGATCAGTATCATCAAAAATTAACTCTATGACAGAAACAAAAAATTCAAATTCCTTCAGCACTATCAGTTTCAGAACATACAAAAGGTTGACATGAATCCATGATGAAATGAAGCAGATAAACTTTCAGTGTAATCTATTTGTATACAGTAACGCGTAGCATAGCAGTGCTGACAATGAATTCGCATAAGCAAGTATTCTAGAGTATGGATTATTTGCTCATATAATCGCTCGGTCGCTCAGGTCGCGCAGCCTCTCAGCTCAACAACTATTTAATATCAACATTCACTATTTCGCTTATCTATATTTATTAGGTTATCATAATCATAAGTGAAATTAAATTATGTATCATTTAAGATCTAGCAAACAACATGTTGAATATATACCATTTGATCGTCCCTATCTGAGAAAAATATATATCTTTCCTTCGCTTTGCATTTCTTTAACTTAACAAAGTTTTCATTAGAAAACTTAGAAACTGATATTGATCATATTTGTTAAAAATAATTTTATGATAAAAAATGTCTGTTGCATTGGCTGAGAGTTTATTTATACACAGTCATTTGCTATGGCATTATTGCTGAGAGTTTATTTATACACAGTCATTAACTTATCAAGATGATCCTATCGCACCCTTGATGGATTACCTACCACCCAGCCCTTATAATGGGATCCTAATTGTACGAACATAGGTATGCCACACTTCAGCACAAGCTCACCAATTTTAACAGTAGCTTTTCAGTGGAGGAATACATCGGAAACCGGTTTGATCTCAGCAAGGACTTGTTTTCAATCTGCGTTGGAGGGTCTTTGCAAAGAAGTGATAAATCAACAAAAAAGAAGTAAAAACACTCAATAAAATAATGTAAACACAAGGGGTATGCTATTATAAAGTAAGAATTCATCCCAATTCACGGCACCAATAAATCATTCTACAGTTCTAGAACAGCGTAAATAACTCGCAAGCGCAGAAAAATAAAACCAGCTTATTAATCTATCACCAGCACAGTCACAATCAATTGACAATATTTCATAATTTCCAAAAGTCTTAATTCGAAAACCATTTCGGTAAAAACGTGTGAAGTACACAAAAAACATTTTTTTAGATTTTTTTCTCCGTTAATTTTGGAAAAAATCGCAAATTACTGTAAACCGAAAGTTGACGTCATCTTCCTCGCTGTATTCAGGGAGACCTTAGTACAGAGTACAGACAATCGCTGCTCTGGAGTGGCTCTGGATTCTTGTTGGGAAGATGACGTCATATTTTACTTACGCCCTTTTGGAATGACCTACTTTTCAACGTGTTTTTTTTGTATGAAATAATGAGGTAAATTGAGAAAGGAAAAATACGGGTGGCTTAAATTTTTACCTATTTTCTAACTAGTTCATAAAATAAAGTAGTTAAAAATATGAAATGTTGTCAATTCTTAAAAGCTTCTATTATCGTGTAACACCATTCTTACAAACAATATGGCCTATAAGGGCACTAAAAAATTGGAGTGCTTCTTGATTTACCTACTTTGTTACTTAGGATATAAGCGTTAAAATTGCAATGCAGTAAGGCATAACTACCCTATAACTATGTCAGATAGCCGTTTGAAGGCACGCAGTGAGTTTATCGTTCTTTTGTAACGGGATCTGCTTTTGTTTTCATATACCTATTGTGTAGGTAATAAATATATGTGCATTTGTTTTCAATTAGTTACTAACATTAAAAATGAAGCTTAAATCTCTTTCTATCTCTATCTGTTACACGTCAAGTGAAAGCAAGACATAACCATGTCTAGTGAAAAGTGTACTAATCTCTCCTTCATTTTACCTAACTGTCATTAGATACAGTAAACTTTCAGAGTGGACTAATTAGATACAACTCGGACAATTCAAATGATTTTAAAACATTCACTGCCTAGAACCCGCCTAGCGGGCGCTCTGCACGGTAGCCATGATTTCCCCGTATGTAGAAGAAATTGCGTAAAGCTACGAAAAGTTTGGCGGCGAATTTGTTAAGCGTACCACACACTGGAGCGGCCTGTGTTGGCCAGTTGAGCTATGACAATCATAGCCGCGTGTGCCTGAATCATTGTTGGGATTGTCATAGACACAGAATAAGTAATAGTACTGGGGACCGATTTTTGAGTCTCGAACGCTCGACTTTTCACTCGAAATCTGTCAAAATACTATGGCGATTTGACAGATGTCGAGTGAACAGTCGAGCGATCGACACTCAAAAATCGGCCCCCTGTACAGAAGTCACACTGTTAACAAATCCCCAATTTACAACCCCAAATTATAATAGGTAAATAACAAACTTTGACCAACCAAGCGACCGTTCGGTAGCAATGCGTGGCAGCCATTGAATGGTACCGCCTACGGGTGTACTTGCAGCGGCGCGGCGAACTGGCGCAGCGAGACGCCCCTGGATACGCTTCAAGCGTACGTACCTTGTCCAAGGTGCGCCCCTTCCACCAGCCGCGGCTGTCGCCCTCCTTGCTCAGCACGAGCACCTTGGCCCCGGGCCGGAGCGCCAGCTGCGAGCTCTCCAGGGGTCGGAAGTCGTGCACCACGGTGGCTACCACCCGCCGGAACGGCCAGCGCAGGTTCGAATTCAATCTGGGAAAAATATACATTTTTTTTCACTGAATAGGGATGTTGACACCAAATAAGAAAATCAATGAATCCGAATTTTCTCGAAAAAGGATCAGATTCTCAATCAAATAGTGAAAAAAGTAATCCAAAAGAATAAACAATTATAAGCCTTCAAAGTTTTAGGAGGGGGCATTTTCTGTCCCCTTTCCGCAAATGCCCCTTTGTATTGAACGATCGTCATTTACTATGGCGCTCTAGGTCAGTGACGTCACTGACCTGTAGCGTTTTCTCTCTCTAACTAAAAACATTCTAACGGTTGTAGTTTCGTTATTTTTTGAGATATTTGAATAGGATTTTCACTTTTTGGCATAGTTTTATGTATTCTTTCGTATGGAGTAATAATAAATTTTGAGTCAACATCCCTATTGAATGGTTTTGCTCTTGGTCAGCATCTATTATTATCAGTCATCGGAATTCTCGTAACATTTTTGAGCTGTCATAGGGACTTCTCGTTTATCGACTTTGGATATACATATTTTGTCGATACATTATAGAGCACAACACAACATATCAAAGAAGATTAAAAGTAGAGGTAAACAACAGGCGGTCTTATCGCTAAAGAGCGATCTCTTTTAGATAACTTTTAAGTGGCTGAAAATGTTAAATAGAGATTTGCAATTCTCGTTGCAATTTCTTTTGAAAAATGTTTAATAGCCATAAGAAATACAAAAATTATTTATAAGAAATAATAAAATATTATTATTTAAATTTCTATTTATAATTTCCTAAAAGTTGGTATCCAAAGGTTATCTCGAAGAGATCGCTCTTGTTTACTTCTACTCGTAATCATAATTATTTTACATATTGTATTCTGTATTTATCGATATATGTGTGTATTTATCGGAAGTCGATAAACGAGAAGTCCCTATGACAGCTCAAAAATGCTACGAAAATTCCGATGACTGATTATTATTATTAGGAGCATTCTGCAATGTGTTTCAAAGTGTTGTCTGTTCTGTAGTCGGTGTAGGGATGTCGAAGTATTGTCTGTACTCACCCGACGAAGTTCTCGGAGAGGCTGGTCTTCTCGTAGTAGGAGATGAGCTCGACGACGCTGCGGAAGAACCTCGACTCTGAGAGGAAGTAGTGCGGCACCTGGTCTATCGGCTTGCGGCACACCCGCATGTGTTTCACAGTGTTGTCCGCTCTGTACACGGTGTAGGGGTGTCGACGTATTGTTTATACTATACTTACCCGACGAAGTTCTCGGAGAGGCTGGTCTTCTCGTAGTAGGAGATGAGCTCGACGACGCTGCGGAAGAACCTGGACTCTGAGACGAAGTAGTGCGGCACCTGGTCTATGGGCTTGCGGCACGCCCGCATGTGTTTCACAGTGTTGTCCGTTCTGTACTCGGTGAAGGAATGTCGACGTATACTATACTCACCCGACGAAGTTCTCGGAGAGGCTGGTCTTCTCGTAGTAGGAGATGAGCTCGACGACGCTGCGGAAGAACCTCGACTCTGAGAGGAAGTAGTGCGGCACCTGGTCTATCGGCTTGCGGCACACCTGCATGTGTTTCACAGTGTTGTCCGCTCTGTACACGGTGTAGGGGTGTCGACGTATACTATACTCACCCGACGAAGTTCTCGGAGAGGCTGGTCTTCTCGTAGTAGGAGATGAGCTCGACGACGCTGCGGAAGAACCTCGACTCTGAGAGGAAGTAGTGCGGCACCTGGTCTATCGGCTTGCGGCACACCCGCATGTGTTTCACAGTGTTGTCCGCTCTGTACACGGTGTAGGGATGTCGACGTATTGTTTATACTGTAGGTACTCACCCGACGAAGTTCTCGGAGAGGCTGGTCTTCTCGTAGTAGGAGATGAGCTCGACGACGCTGCGGAAGAACCTCGACTCTGAGAGGAAGTAGTGCGGCACCTGGTCTATCGGCTTGCGGCACACCCGCATGTGTTTCACAGTGTTGTCCGCTCTGTACACGGTGTAGGGGTGTCGACGTATTGTTTATACTGTAGGTACTCACCCGACGAAGTTCTCGGAGAGGCTGGTCTTCTCGTAGTAGGAGATGAGCTCGACGACGCTGCGGAAGAACCTCGACTCTGAGAGGAAGTAGTGCGGCACCTGGTCTATCGGCTTGCGGCACACCCGCATGTGTTTCACAGTGTTATCCGTTCTGTAATAAAGTACGAGTGAAACTTTAACTCTGACCCGAGACTCCAATGAGATGAGGGGTAGGCTAGTCAACTCAAATTTTGTAACTAGCTACTCTAAAAGAAACGGACGAAAAATTATGCTGAATGATGAACTATTCAAATATCACAAAAAAATTACGAAGCTACACCCGTTATAATTTTGCTACTTAGAGAAAGGTCTGTGACGTCACGAACCTCTACCATCATAGTATAAGATGATGGTTCCATATTTAGTACGATTTGCGGAATGGGACAAAAGATGCCATCTCTTAAAACTGTCAACATTATGCAATCAGGATCACTCACTTATCACAATCATAAAAAATAATTCTCCAGGTAATTAACAGTCGCATACGACAAATCATAAATATTGTACGCGTAGTTTATTAAGAAACATTAACACAAAGATGATTTGTTATAGGTATGCGGCTGTTTAAGTTCTCAAATAAATTTTAAAACAAGTTCAAAGTCTAGTCGCTACGTCAAATGAGGTGCCATATGAATGTGCTTGGAGTTGCACATTCCGCAACTTTTTTATTATTATTTAGTAACTAAACATCCCTATTGCGGGAGTGAGAGAGACAGAGGGGCGTGACTGTATACTGACTTGAGCGAGAGAGCTAGATGCGTGTCGGTTTCGGCGTGGTGCGTGGGATGGGGTCGCACGCGCAGCAGAAACGTGCCGTCGACGCGCCGCTCCAGCCGCGCTGTCGCCGTCTCGCGGCCCATCTCGCCGACGTACCTTTAAATATAACAATGTCATAGTAGTGGGAGATCTACTGCATCGCTCCCATGCAGCATCTTTAAAAATGGTATCAAGCTATGAGCTTCACCATTTCGATTCTCCAAGTATTTTAACATGTAAGTTTTTTTAACATGTTCTTGCGAAAGCAGGTTCTTGTTATTTACACCGTTAGAATCTGCACAAAATGCGTTATAACTGAGTATTTTTTGTTGCTTTATACAAAAGTAATTGGCTCCCAAAGCGAAAAACCAGTTGCGTGTTTTTCACTTTTTCACGAGTTATTCAAAAAATTACTATGAAAATGATTAAAATAAATACCGGAAATGAATTCTACATGTTCAATTTATACGACAATGATACCAAACTTGCTACAGTAGCCAGCTGGCACTGTGTAGATTTTTTAAAGTAGGTGGTCGGCCGGTACCTTTGCACCCCCCTCACCCCGCGCAGCTGCATAATTTTTTTTGTGCCTTGGACTAGAAATGCTTAGAATTACTCGGAGAATAGATTTGGTGAAGCTCATACCTTGACAACATTTTTAAAGGTCCAACGCAGTAGATCTCCCACTAGGGCCACCTATGTTACTATAAAAAGCAGCGAGTCCCATGTTAGAGTAATTTTATCCATATGAGCCATAGTTGTGTGTTGAGCTATACATGCACATTGTCTATGTGTGCGTCAGCGTAGGAGCTACGAGTTCAAGTTATCTATGTGTTCGTATATGTCACAACTACAACAATGGCCGACCCGCGCTTGTGAGAAAAAAGTACATACTATAACAAGAATAAAATGGTACAATTGACTGAAATTCAAATGTTAAAAGAGTTGCTTTTGTTTTGTTACCTTAAATTTTATAACAAATGAAATTTCAAACTTATATCAGTATCTCGTCTCTACTCGCGCGCGAGATAGGCTACCTGTCACTGTCTGATTAATGCTGTCAAAAAGTGACAGGTAGCTTATCTCGCGCGCGAGTAGATACGGAATGCATGTTGTGCTAGAGGGGCTGAACCGCATGATTCAAAATACATTGTAGGTTTTATTGTACTGAGGAGGATAGAGACGTCGCCAGTGGCGATATAGTTGTTACCCGTTTAGGTGCACAATGTCTATACATAATTGAGGTAGGTACCCGAAGTGAACAGGTTAATCATATGGTTATTAATAAGAGTATCTGTGCTCATGGTCTAAGAAAACAAGGTCAGCCATTCCGGATCATGACACAAGTGACGTCACACCATCGATAGGCTGTTACCGTAGCTTGTGTCGACCACACTACTAAACGATTTACCGGATTGCCATACCTGGCGCAGTATATAATTGTAGCTGATGATACGAACCATCATTATAGCTTGCACGAGCATAGACTGCATTTGTGTGTAGAGATATATTCCCAAATGTTGCAAAAGCAACCGTACGCTGCAATCTTAAAGTTCTCTTTAACTCACCACATGTAGTAGTGCAGAGCCTGGTCCGGCTGGTGGTGGTGGGGCGGGAGGGGCGGGGCCGGCGTGAGCCCGCCCCCGCAGCGGCCAGACAGCGCTATGCACTCCTTGTGGGCGCACGCGTTGCACACGGAGCAGAGGTAACCCTGGCGACGAGGTTGTTTAGATGAACCCTCGGGGATTTATAAATAAAAACCTAGACTATTTCGTGAACCTTACTGCAACGAGAAAAGGTTTAGGTACGAATGGTCTAACTGGCACTGGTAATACATACTACTTTTAATACATATATATAAGATAAAGTAATTGCAATTTTAAAATCGCCTTTCAGTCAAATGTGAAACTTCTTCATATATCAAAACACTACCTGTTTAGAATTTTGACATTGATTAGATTAGGTAAAAAAGTTTCACATTAATGGACATAAGTCACATAAACTTGGCATTTATTATTACGGTAATCAAGTATTCCGAGATTCTTCCGATGGAAAAACATTTTTAAGAGGGCGTAGATGCCATTGCAAAAGTCCCGCTCTAACATGCGTGAGTTTTCAATTAACCATCCCGCTCTCTACGGAATCTCAGCGCGTATTTTTCGTAAATATTGATGTTTATTCTAAACGTGTACATTTATAAGGATAATCTTTTTTCTCAGGTTCGAGAACTTATCATATAACAACTATTAAACCGAAAATCATTGTTAAAGATGGGAAGGTTTTAAAGATCCAACCAAAAACATCGAAAAAAAGGGATATGTTTGAAATATAAAAGTATCGAGACATTTTTAGCAAATCGTGTTTTCACTTTTAGCAGTCTGGAGGAAAATAGTTCAAGATTAATATACTAAAAGGACCTATATTTCATCACTATAGATGTTGAGATCTATGTCGATAAACATTGGCAAAAGTGCAAAAGAGTCTGGCTAAAATATCTTTACCCTAGCAATTTTTATCTTTTATCTGTGAATCTATACATGACAACACCGAAGATAGGACAATTTGACAACCACCACCAGGTATGACAGCTTAACTTCCCGAGTTTACAGAACTGGCGCTACTGTCGCTCCGCCATCTGAATCCTTGATAATGCATGTTTTTTTTCTTTTTCGAACAAAACGCAATATTTGCTTATTTAAGGTGTACCGAAAACGGGAAAAAAATATAAAAAAACAATTAGAAGTTTTTCGTACAAAATTTGAAAAAATTAAAAGAAAAAGTTTTATTCATGCATTATGAAATGTACAAATATTGATTATTTATATGTGAAGACAATATTTATGATATGTAGGCTACTATCGCTCCCCCATCTTAAAATAAATTAGGGCCGGTTCCTAGTATCCGATATAATGGTGCCATACAGTGGCGCCAAACGTCAAAATTTGGAAACACGACATAAGTAACAAGTATTCATCGGTGACCGTCACAGACACAAAAAATTGCCATACTCAATTCTTATTTGTTTAACAGTTCATTTGCTTGGTAGAGTTAACGTAGCCAGACTATATGTGGGCTCTTAAGTGAAACTGTACCTGGAATATCCGTCCCTTGAGGAACTTGGAGCAGTGATGGCAGGTGGCCGGCTTCTCGAAGGTGTGAAGGACGAACTTGTGGTTGGTGCTGCGGCAACCCGCTGGCTCCAAATTGTCGCTGTTGACAATTTTTATTGATATGGTTCGTAAAAAACTGTAAGGCCAAGTGCTGTCAAATTAACGCAAGCAAAAATCTACCTTACAGTCCGAGCTCTAAGTCTAGTTTTGCTTGCGTTTGTTTGACAGAATTTAGCCTTAGGGTTGTGTCCGAACTATACTTGCGGCAAAACCTTTTTATTTAGGTTTAGATACAAAAACCGGTTTATTAAACCGGTTTACGGAAGAGCTTTATAAATATAAAGGTTTTGTTCGGAAAACCGGGTTAGAACCGAGTTGCATCAAGTCGAGTTTTGCTTGCGTTCGTTTGACAGAATTTGGCCATAGAGTTGTGTACCAACTATACTTGAAACATTTGTTTAAACGGGTCTAATGCGATATTTATGTATTAGCCTTTATAACGCGTTAGAACCCGTCTAGACCAATTATAAGCATGAATGCGAATCTAACGATACTACAAAAATATGAATAAATCAAAAGTCATTGGCAATGGCGTCCACTCTTTGGAGTGACTACTATTAAGGCAAAAGTACTAGTGCTCGACGCTGCACACATGGACACTTTATGTCAAAGTCATATATACATATAGGTTAAATTCGAATAACGACGATTTTTCTTTATTTGAATTTAAGCCTTGTCACTTTGACATAAAGTGCCCTTGTTGAATACTAGTGCAGCGTCGAGCACTAGTGGTAGAAATAAAACGTGAAAATCTGGCGCATCTGTAATTAAATATGTTTTTGGGTCAATCAATTATTCCTTGTCACTCGTTACCATGGCTACGTCTCCTGGGTCACTCTATAAAACAGCGATTTTACAGACTTTAATTCTATTAAACATGATTTTTTAGTGATGGTTATAAACCCATTCTGACGTGGGCCAACGCTTGAGTATGCTAGAAGTCCATATTATAACATTTTTTCTAAGAAACTTAGTTACAATTGTCCCCTGGCTGACGGGACAGAATAACAACAAGGAAAAGTTGATTGACCCTTTTATGTCACACCTGGCCATAAAGTGGCCATTACCGCACGCTCCGCGCGCGAAAAAACCCACTTCCTGGCCAGGGGGTGACATAAAATTTTGTACTTACCACGGGCGATAATAAAGAAAGCCTCAGATCGCATATTCGCGTAAAATACCTGCGATCTGAGACATTCCTTGTTTTATCGCTCTTGGTAAGTAATGTACTATTTTTTATACAAGTCACGCCGTCTTCCTCCCTTTCCTGCCTATACGAGTACTATTCGCTGTTCTATGTTCTTTCAGTGGCGTACTCACATGGCGTCCTTGATGGCCTTCACCCACTTGCGCTTGCAGTCGTCGCTGCGGGCGTACAGCGTGTACGTGGCGTCCTTCGTACGCCGCACTAGGTAGAAGTGGGACGACCAGCGTCCGTCGTTGCGGAGCGTACGCCGTCCTCCCCCCTCCTGCACTCTATACTCTGCCAGCTTGACGCCAACGCGGTACGAGTATTGGTTCTCCTGAACAGATAGTTTGAGTTTTAAATTTTAATAAAATTTGTTGTATTCTAATAAGCAAATGCAATGTGGAAACGATGGTTGAACACTTGAACTGCATTTTTAACAAGTGTTAAATTTTTTTGTACAATTTTATCTTTGTCGAGCGTTACTATTTCATTTTTTTTGTTATTGTACTGTACTTAAATGCATTTGTAAAACTCAGACATGTAAAAGAGCCCTTGAGGCCTACTTGCAGAATAAATATTTAGAATTTTGATTCAAGTCAAGTCATGATATTACCTATGTGACGTTTGTCAGTTGTCGTCAATAAAGAGTTGTTGAAACCCCCTTAAAAACCAACTTTAAATTGTATGATGTACGAAATAATACGTAATTGCTTGACCATGCTTTTTCTAATAGTTGCAACAGCTCTCTATAGATATACACTCAAGAGCATTAATAACGGGTACACTTTCTATGGAAGTTCAATACAAAGTGTATGCATTATTTTAGCTCGTGAGTGTACAAAGTTTACATGTACAATAAAGTCCATATAGTCCAGTATTTATTTGCCTACCTGGAAAATTATATGGTACAAGCTGCCTCTAAACTATGCTGTCCTAGTAGTAGCTAGTAGTAGTTACATGTAATGCTAACATTTTCGAAATAAATTATTATTGATTGATTGATAGCGCTCTCCAACCAGCGCCACCATTTCTTCTGTAAACAATGCTCTCATTAACCCTGCCGCCCTGGTACTCACCTTGACCGGCTAACACAGAAGCATGAGCTTGTCAAACACGAACACGTATCGCGAGCGCAGTTTCTGGTCCTCATGGGCTTTGACCTTGAGCTCGCCGTCTAGTAACAGCCGACCGTAGGCGGCAAGGCCAGCGCCGCCCGCGCCCAGCGCGCCACCGTCCCAGTCTAGTATGCTTTCCTAGTATAATAGTGCTCTCCAACAACCGCCACCATTTCTTCTGTAAACAATGCTCTCATTAACCCTGCCGCCCTGGTACTCACCTTGACCGGCTAACACAGAAGCATGAGCTTGTCAAACACGAACACGTATCGCGAGCGCAGTTTCTGGTCCTCATGCGCTTTGACCTTGAGCTCGCCGTCTAGTAACAGCCGACCGTAGGCGGCCAGACCCGCGCCACCGTCCCAGTCTAGTATGCTTTCCTAGTATAATAGTGCTCTCCAACAACCGCCCCCATTTCTTCTGTAAATAATGCTCTCATTAACCCTGCCGCCCTGGTACTCACCTTGACCGGCTTACACAGAAGCATGAGCTTGTCAAACACGAACACGTATCGCGAGCGCAGTTTCTGGTCCTCATGCGCTTTGACCTTGAGCTCGCCGTCTAGTAACAGCCGACCGTAGGCGGCCAGACCCGCGCCACCGTCCCAGTCTAGTATGCTTTCCTAGTATAATAGTGCTCTCCAACAACCGCCCCCATTTCTTCTGTAAACAATGCTCTCATTAACCCTGCCGCCCTGGTACTCACCTTGACCGGCTTACACAGAAGCATGAGCTTGTCAAACACGAACACGTATCGCGAGCGCAGTTTCTGGTCCTCATGCGCTTTGACCTTGAGCTCGCCGTCTAGTAACAGCCGACCGTAGGCGGCCAGACCCGCGCCACCGTCCCAGTCTAGTATGCTTTCCTAGTATAATAGTGCTCTCCAACAACCGCCCCCATTTCTTCTGTAAACAATGCTCTCATTAACCCTGCCGCCCTGGTACTCACCTTGACCGGCTTACACAGAAGCATGAGCTTGTCAAACACGAACACGTATCGCGAGCGCAGTTTCTGGTCCTCATGCGCTTTGACCTTGAGCTCGCCGTCTAGTAACAGCCGACCGTAGGCGGCCAGACCAGCGCCGCCCGCGCCCAGCGCGCCACCGTCCCAGTCTAGTATGCTTTCCTGGTATAATAGTGCTCTCCAACAACCGCCACCATTTCTTCTGTAAACAATGCTCTCATTAACCCTGCCGCCCTGGTACTCACCTTGACCGGCTTACACAGAAGCATGAGCTTGTCAAACACGAACACGTATCGCGAGCGCAGTTTCTGGTCCTCATGCGCTTTGACCTTGAGCTCGCCGTCTAGTAACAGCCGACCGTAGGCGGCAAGGCCAGCGCCGCCCGCGCCCAGCGCGCCACCGTCCCAGTCTAGTATGCTTTCCTAGTATAATAGTGCTCTCCAACAACCGCCCCCATTTCTTCTGTAAATAATGCTCTCATTAACCCTGCCGCCCTGGTACTCACCTTGACCGGCTTACACAGAAGCATGAGCTTGTCAAACACGAACACGTATCGCGAGCGCAGTTTCTGGTCCTCATGCGCTTTGACCTTGAGCTCGCCGTCTAGTAACAGCCGACCGTAGGCGGCCAGACCAGCGCCGCCCGCGCCCAGCGCGCCACCGTCCCAGTCTAGTATGCTTTCCTGGTATAATAGTGCTCTCCAACAACCGCCACCATTTCTTCTGTAAACAATGCTCTCATTAACCCTGCCGCCCTGGTACTCACCTTGACCGGCTTACACAGAAGCATGAGCTTGTCAAACACGAACACGTATCGCGAGCGCAGTTTCTGGTCCTCATGCGCTTTGACCTTGAGCTCGCCGTCTAGTAACAGCCGACCGTAGGCGGCAAGGCCAGCGCCGCCCGCGCCCAGCGCGCCACCGTCCCAGTCTAGTATGCTTTCCTAGTATAATAGTGCTCTCCAACAACCGCCCCCATTTCTTCTGTAAATAATGCTCTCATTAACCCTGCCGCCCTGGTACTCACCTTGACCGGCTTACACAGAAGCATGAGCTTGTCAAACACGAACACGTATCGCGAGCGCAGTTTCTGGTCCTCATGCGCTTTGACCTTGAGCTCGCCGTCTAGTAACAGCCGACCGTAGGCGGCCAGACCAGCGCCGCCCGCGCCCAGCGCGCCACCGTCCCAGTCTAGTATGCTTTCCTAGTATAATAGTGCTCTCCAACAACCGCCCCCATTTCTTCTGTAAACAATGCTCTCATTAATCCTGCCGCCCTGGTACTCACCTTGACCGGCTTACACAGAAGCATGAGCTTGTCAAACACGAACACGTATCGCGAGCGCAGTTTCTGGTCCTCATGCGCTTTGACCTTGAGCTCGCCGTCTAGTAACAGTCGACCGTAGGCGGCCAGACCCGCGCCGCCCGCGCCCAGCGCGCCACCGTCCCAGTCTAGTATGCTTTCCTAGTATAATAGTGCTCTCCAACAACCGCCCCCATTTCTTCTGTAAATAATGCTCTCATTAACCCTGCCGCCCTGGTACTCACCTTGACCGGCTTACACAGAAGCATGAGCTTGTCAAACACGAACACGTATCGCGAGCGCAGTTTCTGGTCCTCATGCGCTTTGACCTTGAGCTCGCCGTCTAGTAACAGCCGACCGTAGGCGGCCAGACCAGCGCCGCCCGCGCCCAGCGCGCCACCGTCCCAGTCTAGTATGCTTTCCTAGTATAATAGTGCTCTCCAACAACCGCCCCCATTTCTTCTGTAAACAATGCTCTCATTAATCCTGCCGCCCTGGTACTCACCTTGACCGGCTTACACAGAAGCATGAGCTTGTCAAACACGAACACGTATCGCGAGCGCAGTTTCTGGTCCTCATGCGCTTTGACCTTGAGCTCGCCGTCTAGTAACAGCCGACCGTAGGCGGCCAGACCAGCGCCGCCCGCGCCCAGCGCGCCACCGTCCCAGTCTAGTATGCTTTCCTAGTATAATAGTGCTCTCCAACAACCGCCCCCATTTCTTCTGTAAATAATGCTCTCATTAACCCTGCCGCCCTGGTACTCACCTTGACCGGCTTACACAGAAGCATGAGCTTGTCAAACACGAACACGTATCGCGAGCGCAGTTTCTGGTCCTCATGCGCTTTGACCTTGAGCTCGCCGTCTAGTAACAGCCGACCGTAGGCGGCCAGACCAGCGCCGCCCGCGCCCAGCGCGCCACCGTCCCAGTCTAGTATGCTTTCCTGGTAATGGACAAGTCAATTGGGTAAGTTTACAAAGAATATTCAAATCAGTGTCTCTATAGCAACATCTTTTCTTTTTATAATGGCTGTGGCTTTTAGGCCGGGCCCAATAAAACGATAGGAAGACCACGCAGGCAGTTAAGGGGAGGTATCCCCAACGCAAATATCCCGCTCTAACACGCGTGAGTTTACAATTAACCATCCCGCTCTCTACGCAAGCTCTGCGCGCAGTTTTGTAAATATTTAGCTATAGTCATTAAACCAATCATTTTATTAAAGCAAACACTGCGAATTTGTCTATAATTATTTACTATCTTTAATTGAGTACAAAAATTAAATGTTAAATATCAGTAATATAGCCGTAGTATTGAAAATACATTCCAAAAAGGAGTAACTTCGCGATTTTTTTCTATAGAGTGAAATTCATCAGGTCATGTAGCTGACTGCGACTTTTACTAGACAAGATCCTTATGTAACACATTTTTTTTTTAGATTTTAAAACACTATATTCTATGTCTCAGATGGTTTTTAAAAACTCAAAAGTGGTAATACACGGCCTTAAAACACTGGAATGCTCAGAGTTTGCGCTCCAGTGAGACTGGTTGAGCGGCTTCAACCGAATCTGAGGTGTGAGTGGAATCGAGCTACTGGGAGTTGTGTCGCTGGTTCACTAAACCTAGCCTAGCTGAGAAGGGTCCAGCAAGAACTCAGTTAAGCCGGACCTGGGTCGGACTGACTCTACCCGGTGTGCCGCGGACGTCCCCGCCCAACACTTTATTATCGATGTTAATAAAGACGATTTCTGATTGCGTCGTTGAGGAGATGGCGTGATTTGAGGCCGCTAAAATTGCCATTTTACTTGAGAATTGATCATTATCATCATATCAGCCGAAATACCTCCACTGCTGTTCATAGGCCTCCCCCAAAGAGTGCCACAATGACCGGCCCTGCGCCACTCGCATCCAACGGACTCCCGCGACCTTTACCAGGACATCAGTCCATCTTCTGGGGGGGTCTACCCAATACACTACTACTATCACTACACACTATTACTTAAGAATTACACAAATATGATAAGCCCCGCCCCGCCCCGCCCACTAACCTGCACTTTGGCCAGAAGCGCCAAAACCTCGCTGTCCCGCTTCACCTCATTGATATACTGGGCCACGTCGACCATCGCTTCTTTCGCTCGCTCCAAACCCCTGAACTCCTCATGGTTCTATAAAAATATATTAGTTTATGCAATTGCTACATAATGGGTCTCATTAAAACACGAGTGTGGTTTTATGAAACATTACATAATAAGATCACACGAGTGTTCTAATGCCTAATTATGTACAGATGCATACACTACTTTATCTACATCCATATATTTAATCCTCTTTAATGTGTTTCATGTGGGCGCGTTGAGCCGGCGTGCGCAATGTTTGACGAGACAGCCCGGCCCGCAGCACCCGGTGGCGGCGCGGGTGGCTGTGCTGTAATGGGCGGAGATGACGGTAACGGTACAAATTTTGATTTTGTAACGGTCATCTCCGCCCAAGCGCGGTCGGGGGACGCGGGCCACACATTAAAGAGGATTTACTCTATGGGTGTAGATAAAGGAACATTCAACGGGTCTCAAAACCGATTTATCGATGAAAGAATTTCTTCTATTCCGAATTGGTACTTTTATCTCACCAGCGCGGGTGAGCCATGCTTGTGTGCTGAGCTATAAATGCACATTGTCTATGTGTGCGTCTGCGTAGGAGCTATGGGATCATGTTGTCTATGTGTTCGTATGTGTCACAACTACAAATATGGCCTCTCTAAAACGCACTGTACCTCTGTCAAAGGCGCGACACGGGTCTATCGGTGTGAACCGAGTGTCGGCCACCCTCGCGCGCCCCCGCTCGCGTCCGGACACGCACACATAGCCGCGAGACGGGTTTACAGCACACATGCTTCGGTGTCGCTTCTTGTTACGTTAGTATATATCTTCTTTGCCTCTGTCCAGTATCAATTATAGACCCGACAGACGTTCGTTAACCTGTCTAACCCAGTATTAGTTTTAGACTTGATAATATTAATAAGTGGCCCAGACGATTGTACTAAAATTCGTGAGTTAAAACCGTCTAATAACTAGTCGAACAAATGCACTGACCCACCAAAATCAACGTGCGAATGTGGACTTTATTCAGTGGCTAATAGAGTCCAAATGGCTAGACTTCAGCGGTGAGGCTAAAATGTTGAGTTACAAAATGTCGAGCAAATTAGGTCACAAATTTCAGGTATTAAAACTGTTTGGCAGTTAAATTACCACTCCCTGGTCGTATCGCAATGAAACAGCAAACATTTCAGCTCAACAAGAGTAGTTTATGTTAGTAAAATATATTGTTGGGTACTAACAGGAAAAAATTAGTTCGTAATACAAATTACACAAATATGCAGTCCAGGCACAGATATAGTACAAGTAGTTTAGAAAGCGCCACCGAGCGACCGGTACTCTTACCATGAGTTTGCAATGTTTGCATTACCGTACTCGCTAGCGACTGCGTAAACGATTCAGTATGGACAAAAGTACAGCGCCTCTGGCGGTTACGCAATTTTATTTTACTAAACGGTTAAAACTTACGTATTAACATGTCGCCCGAAGTGACAATTAATACGTGAGTTTTAACCGTTTAGTAAAATAAAGTTATAACATGTCTCACGAAAGTTTAAATTCAAGTTACGCAATTTAATAAGAATCGCCATACTTAATCGTTTACGCAGTCGCTAGCGAGTACGGTAATCCAAACATTGTAAACTCATGGTAAGGGTACGGGGGTAAGAGAAAGAATATTCATATAAAATTTGTACTACGCAATTTGACCGGTTTGGATTAGATATCCAAACCGGTCAAATTGCGTAGTACAATGAAAGTGTAGCCGTGTTCCGAAGCACGCTTACAACGCTATAAACGCGTTTACGATCGGACCGAATCACGCTCATAGCGTTTACATGAGATGTCGTGACGTCATTGATGACGTCATGGACGGCGCCATATTGGCGTTTACGATGCTCACACTCCCAGGCGTCAGCACCTTAAACCAAACGTCAAGTTGACGTTTGATATATGAACATGACAGTAAACACAACATGCCCGGTCCGAATCAAAACACCACTCACGCGGCCTCGAGCGCGCTTACTGATTCGGACCGGCCGTCAGCACTGTAAACGCTGTGATCGTTGTTGGCGTGATTCGGAACACGGCTTATGCCTGTGTCTATAATCCGACCATGAAAATATGCTCGGTCGGTGATAGAGAAAAACATGGCACAATTTTATTTTATTTTTCTCTTATACGAGTAGCACTGGCTGTCTTTCTCTATGAAAGTCATGCCCTTGAGTCCAGGCCCTGTAACACTTGACAATGACAATTAAAGGTACACTGCAGAGTCGATAAGTAACTAAGCTGTCCAGCCACTTTTACAGGAAAATTACTTTAAATTAACCGCTGACACAATTCTGCCCTCTCACTGCAAAATAACGTAATCCAAAAACAAAAAAAATATGATGGTCCATAAGGTAGATGCTAAAACCAGGAATGGATTAAGCTTAGTTACGACAAAACAACGTAACCCGGATTACGTGGTTCTACCATGAGAGGGCACGCCCTTGCCAGACAGAGAATGAATTCCTTTGGAAATGGGTACCCTGAACCAAAGGAATTCAGAGTACTCCCGCTGAACTCCATCATCCGGTTTGTGGAAATTTTGGAGAGCAGCTTGGGGTATGTATACAGGAGGGGGCAATTGCACAAAAGATCCCACTGGGTCGAGGTGCATCCGCAAGGGCCCTCATACTAATAAGATAAGATAAGATAAGACCATGAGAGGGCAGATATGCTGTTGTGCCACTGGATCTACTTTAACACTAACGTAATAGTTTCTATTACACACAGCCTGTCTAAAACTCGCATGCTGTATTGTATTTGACACGCGACAAATGCAACCAACATAACCATATATATTGATTTAAACTTACACGATTTTCACACATTATTATTGGGGAACGGGACTTAATCGCGTACAATTATAACTAATTTACCTTTTTTAAGGTTTTTGTCCGACGTTTCGAATGTATCACAACATCCGTGGTCGCGAACTGACTGGCGTGAGCGGGTATCAACATCTTCTAGCCGCACGGGTTTTCCGAACTACCCGCACTTGGTCTTCATTAATTACATTCTCACTAGGGTTGTCACTCGCACGACACACAACACTAACAATGTCCGTTGATGTAATGGACGATGTATTTCCACGCTTGCACTTACTAATAACTGGATTCCACGAAGATGAGATTTTGAAACCGTCATCCCGGTTGAAATTTCGATGTTTTTTAATTTCAACGGCTTCACGTACTTTTCTACTGTAGAAACTACTACACTACTCTACTCTACTCTTCTCTTTTGTACTGTATTAGTTATAATTGTACGCGATTAAGTCCCGTTCCCCAATAATAACATAACCATAGTTATTCTATTATACACGACCATAACTACTAAAGGATACTTATCTTTTAGGAGCACGAGTTTGCAGTTTGGGTATGGCCCAGTTAGCTTCAGTCTGCAAGACAATTGAAAATGGACTCCAATACTTATGACACAAGGTTCACTTACGGGCTGAGTTTCGTGCACAAGTTTGTCTAGCAACAGGTGGTATTTGAGCACCCTCTGCATCGGCACTGACAATATATCTCGGAGCTGGATGCGGCCGTCGCTGTGTTCCTTTTGACATTTCTGAAACAAACAATTTTGCACTCTCTGTTATAGATGCTTGTGATTATTTTCATTTACACATGTGAAAGTGCCCTTGTGGCCTATTTGCAGAATAAATGTTTGAATTCTGAATTTTGAATTCTATGTGTCTTAGATTTCTTGATCTTAAGTAGGTTAAGTATTATCATTGTAATAAGCATATTTTTGTGAGAAAATGGCTGACTGTCGAGTTTCTTTCGGCGTTTCTTCTCGGCAGTGGCCTCTGTGAAACGCTAGTAGGGTTTGACTTGTAAAAGTGCCATTGCGGCCTACTTACAGAATAAAGTTCATTTATTTCATTTATTTGCAGAATCGTAGAAGGGGTAGCGTAGTACGCATGGGTGAAGGAGCCGACATAGTCATATGGGTTATGAAAAACTCCTGCATTTTGATGAAAGCAAGCTTTTTTCGAGGCAACAAAAGTTTCACCCCATAGGTGGCAAGATGGCGCCACTTAAAATATAAAAAGTTTTAAAATAATCTGTAAGCTCAACGGTTACACCGATTCCGACGGTTGATACGTCAAACGATGGATATTTCTTTCACACAAAAGTTTTCGGGGGGAAAACATGAAAAATACTTCCAAAAAAATCTTATGTTTGAATTTATTTAGGTGGTGTTTAGACTTTTTCATATCATTACTTAATAATAATGTAAAACATGTAATTTTTTTATTCATAGCTACCTATTTTTACACATTAAATAAATTAACAAAAAAAACCGTTTCTCAAACGAGGGACAATGAAGGTGCGATTAGTCAGTCGAGATAAAACCATTTCAGTTTTTCCCTAAAAAACAATGTGAGCTGGAAAGCTGAAATGGGCCCCCATAATAAACAATAGGCATATTTAATTTACTTTCATTTGTACTATACTAATTAATTAATAATAGATACTTGCTATGTAATTATTTGATACAGAGGACAAATACAAACTTTTGACCCCTATGTAAGTCAAAATCTATTGAACGTACGAAATTTGGTACATTTATTATGATCATTAAAGCTAACTAGATTCCCAAATTTCATGAATATAGCTCAATCGGTTATTAAGATACAAACATGCTTCGGTGTCGCTTCTTTTTATATATCTTCATTGACAAGACCTTCTTGGCTGAGCGCACTGCGCCTTAACACATTCATTGCCGAAGAGTCCGATAACATGGTTTTTCTGTTTTGTAGCGAAAATTGTCTATTAGGTAAATTAATCAAAATTATAAAAAATATGGCACTATAAAAATGTTGATTGTGAGGGAACGAACAATTGCGAGCGAGGCCACTAGCGCACACTTGTGAATAACTGTGATTATTTAAATTTATCGTATTTTATATTTCAGTAGTACCTTTTGAATACATCCATAGTTTTTACGTTGCTTGAGCTCCCGAGATAAAGGGACTCGACAGACAGGCGGACAACAAAGTGATCCTATAAGGGTTCCGTTTTTTTTCCTTTTGAGGTACGGAACCCTAAAAATTACAGATGTTACTCCATGACATCATCTCCGGCATACCACGGAACGAGCGTTATTGAAAAAACGAAATTAAAACTGCCCAGTAGACAGTAATTGGATTTCACATTCCCACAAAATCTCAAACAGTATTTCTTGTCTGAATACCACTTCAATGCCTGAAATGAAAACTAGAACATTTGTTTGCAAACCTAATATAAAATAAGCCGCAGAAAAATGAAGACCGAGAATTATTTCGCAGCCAGTATCGTTTTTTGAAATTATATCTCTACTGGGTTTGCATAAATGAATTTTCTAGAAAATGGAAAATAGCTGTTTTCAATTTCTAACGCAGCAAATCTTGGAGCGCGCCTTGAAATGGTAGCATACTTGGTTTTCGTAGTTATTTTTTCTGTAATCGATTTTATTACTTTTAATTTTTTAACACGATAATTGATAACAATACAATACATAGGTACTGCAACTAAAATCTCCCAGATCGAACCCTGGGGGAGGGCACCCATAAGGTTCGCTGCGTTCCCCCATTGGATGGCTATGCCAATTTTATTTATATAAACTTAATTCACAAAAGTAATAGCTATCGTACAAAAGGCAGACTTAATGTCCTAAGCGTTCTCTACTAGTCAACATAGTTAATGTTATACACGCGACTTTTTTTTAATTTGGATATCGGTTTTTTTTTCTACTCAGAATTGAAAGCACTTTCGAACCTAATAGGAGAAAAAGTGTCCCAAAATTTTCATACAATTTCCAGTTTTTCCGTTCCGTTACCACCATAGTCCAACTCAAAATGTCATTACAAGCTTAGTATCAGAACGGTAACGGAATGGAATAAAAAAATCTTGGGACACTTTTTTTCCCCCATATCATTTGGAAGTGCTTTCGATTCCGAGTAGAAAAAACTCGATTTTATCCAAATAAAAAAAAAAGTCGAGTGTACAACTTTCCGTAAAATGGCCCATTGCCTTAACAACAAATAAGATAAACATACAATTGACAACATTTCATATTTTTAACTACTTTATTTTATGAACTGGTTAGAAAATAGGTAAAAATTTAAGCCACCCGTATTTTTTCTTTTTCAATTTAACTCATTATTTCATACAAAAAAAGTAGGCCATTCCAAAAGGGCGTAAGTAAAATATGACGTCATCTTCCCAACAAGAATCCAGAGCCACTCCAGAGCAGCGATTGTCTGTACTCTGTACTAAGGTCTCCCTGAATACAGCGAGGAAGATGACGTCAACTTTCGGTTTACAGTAATTTGCGATTTTTTCCAAAATTAACGGAGAAAAAAATCCAAAAAAATGTTTTTTTGTGTACTTCACACGTTTTTACCGAAATGGTTTTCGAATTAAGACTTTTGGAAATTATGAAATATTGTCAATTTAGCAAAAATATTAAAACTAACCCACCAATATCTACTTACCTACTCTACGCTTGTACTTAAACCAACTAAATAAATTACCTACACCCAGCTCTGCAAGGGGATATTTTGCATATGTCCTTCCTTATTCCTCAAAGATAAAAAGTATAGTCAGAAACTAGTCTGTTTGTTAATCCAGGCTATGATATTTGTTGTATACCACGTTTCGCGATAATCCGTACAGCCGTTTTTGCGTGACAATGGTAATGACACGCTGTGTTCAAATTGAGCGTCCACACTTAGGATACGCGTGATACGTCTAACGATACGCCTGATCTTGATATGCTAAAACGATAAAAGCTGACCAGGGGCGGTAATTAGTTTTAAGTGGGGTCCGGATATGTAAGAAAAAAAAACTATTCGAACTCCAGAAAAAAAAAACTTGTAATGAAATCAATATGCATGCAGCATATTTAACATTAGGTATTTGGGGGACCGCGGTTCGACCCTCCGCGGTCTGGACATGGACCGCGATCCGCCTTTTGCCGACCCTTGCTTTAGTCGTTTTAGGTTTTAGGGTTATGTTGATCAAACCTTAATTTAATTTCCGCCTTTTTCCCCATTATTGACATATCACTATATTTAGCCTGGGCTGGAATGGCAATCGCAGGCTTCGAAACAACTCTCAGGCTCAAAATGTCGTCCGTTTAAAACTAATTCCGTGCTTTGTTACTTAACGGAAATTATGGCCGATGGAAAGTAATTGCTTTGTTTTAATTCTCCCTACTCAAACCGATCAATCGTTTATTTAAACGAATGAACTTGCAAACTCTAGGAAAATGGGTGATATTAACTCGTTGGCTAACGGTGTCGCCGATGTACGATTTCATAACAAAAGATTGTTTTGTTTTGTTTTTTTCGCCGTCAACCCAAGGGTAAAAGCACGAATATAGAACCGCCTTATTGGTCGGGAAATGCGAATAATGTGATGTTTTCATTTGAATCACTCTCTGATGGAAAATGACAAAGAGCTTTGTTTTTACATGACTTATTTATACGACATTTTTAAGGTCAAGTCCATAATTCGGCGGAGTAAACTGGCAGATGAGATGTTGCCAGGAGTAGAAAAAAATAAATAGTGACGGTATATATCGATAAAAATATGTCGATAAGTATAAAGTAACTAACTATACCCTGTTATTCACGGACACAAATGTGCCAGCATTTTTCGGAATATTAAAATCGATATACTATTCGATAGGAAGTTTTTTCGATCAAGATTTAAGTCCTACTACTTTACTACCTAGTTTAATCAATGTAAAAGGTTCTACTTTTCGGCAACTCAAGGCTCATTAAGCGGACAAAAGTAAAATAAATATGAAAAATATAAAAAAATCATAAAATTTAAAAACCATTTTAATTTTTCAAATTGAAAGCATTTTAGATTGAGAGAAACACTACTAATTTCGATTTTCGATGATGTCGGCAAGCACCAAAGGGTACCCGATAAATAGGTCCGTAAGATCCGTACGTCTAGTAAGGCCTTAAATAATATCGATATGAACAGCACTGGCCGTACTGTGGCAACATTTGTGCATTTTGACTTTTCAAACAACTCCGCCGAATGGTGGACCAGAGTTTAGGTAGGTAAAAAGCCGGGTTACTTTTATTCTATAGAGGGTAACTTTGGCCGCTTGCGATTACAGACGCTTAGTGCAGCCTAGTGGTGTGCCGTTCCCGGGAACATTCCCCGGGAATATTCCCCATAGGGGAATATAGGGGAATTTAAGACTCACGTGCATACAACAACCATTTTAATGTACTGTACGAATAGTAAAGTGTTGTTTTCTTGATTACTAGAGAAATATAATAAAATAGTCACCTTACAAAAAATCCCAATGTTCCCGGGAATATTCCCAATGTTCCCCGGGAATATTCCCAATGTGCCCGGGAATATTCCCCAATGTTCCCCTCAATATGCCTTATGTCCCTTTGAACATTCTCTATGTTTACCAAAAACCATTTATGGTGTGTTGGAATTTATTTGTATGTTATAAATGAAACTATTTAAGGCGAGGGGTAGGGGCAAGCTCTCTCCATACAATCTTTGTGCAAGTTTTTTTTCGTTTGTGTTTGCACTTTAACCATGATTTTTGGTCAGTCAGTATGCTTATTTTTCTGTTAGCCGTGTCCCATAGGTTTATTTTTTAATATAAACTATTGCTTGTATTTTTTTTATTGTACAGTTTTTTGGCGTATACTCAAAATAAAGCAATTATTACTGCGAATCCGAACGTAGGTACAATATAACGCTTTATATTTGCCACTTAATATATACTTGTTTTTTGAATAAAAACTGTCACGTTTAGGTCTCAGCAGCGCCACCTGCCAGGAAATTAGGCTAACTTCTACATACTCGAGCCTAAAAAAAATCAACAACGTCCTGTTACTCCGTCAGGTAATGGACAAAGTTTCGAAATCGTACGGGTTAACACGCCTGACATAGTGCGCAAATAAAATGTGAGTACGCGTCAAGTTATCTTGTCCATGGTGCTTCTGTTGAAATCGTCCCAATAACCATTTGATAGGTCGGTACCTCTGGCCTTTGATCTGAATTAGGACCCCAATCTCGAACTCTTGCGCATTGCATTACTGTAATCTGGTTAAGTATTCCGTATTATGAACATTTTTTGAAGTACTACTCAAATTGTAATTTATGCTGTGTGAAATTTCTGTCTGGGAGGGGTAGTACCACAGTGGTTTGCCAACTATAAAATGTGCAGGTATCATTGGCACCAAGTTATTACGGTGATCGCTTAATAGCTTAAGGGCGATGGCTTAATGGTGTCGATCGCTTAAGTCTAGAAATTGGATTCACCTCTATTTGTTTTGTATAAGAAAGATGTTCCGATCTTCGAAAGTCGATTGGATTGATGATATACCAAGACTTCAGGTCTCCAGTAGCTCATTACTCGCAGCGACGAAATTATTTCCGTGGTAACTCCACATCTCTTTGACAAATCCTCTTTTTGAAGTAAATCATATTAATGCGGCCATAAAGGCTTCCATTTCCATATTAGGCACACCCAATGTGGATAACCTTTCTTGACATGCAAAATGAATGATAATGTTGATAGGTACATGCTTTGAACGATTTTGGCCCTCGCCTAGGGCTCATGCGTACGTTTATCACATAGACCTTAATCGCGTTTCCCGCTTCAATAAGCCAGTATCTTTCTCTCAGGTATGTAGTCATTAGTTGAGGACCTCTGTGTAAAGTCTTCTTGTGCGCGTCATCTAGGAACGGTGTTAGTGACAGTAATCGGCTTCCTTTCTCTAGCAGTTTTCGATCTTAATGCTTCAACTTCCTCCGGAAACTCCAGGTATTGATGAAGTTTAATGCAAATGTAAGTGCTTCTTCTTCATGATTTACAACTCTTACACACAGTTGTAAAACATGAAGAACTTACATTTGCATCAAACTTCCTTCCTTTTATTTTAGAGATTAATCCAATCCATCTATGTTAATACTGCGCCATATTGGACATAACTATAACACTACTATCATATTTTACGATTTAATTTATTATATTTTTTACTATGTTATTGTTCCCCGGTTTGGGGAATATTCCCGGGCACAAAGGAATTTACTGGGAATATTCCCATGGGGAATATTCCCGCGGCACATCACTAGTGCAGCCCATCATTAGTCTGTACTTCTGTCTGTGCATCCGGTATAGCCAACTCACCCCAAGCCGCTTGCTGCAGGTTGTCCTGCAGTTCCTATGGAACAAGTAATTATGGACTTGTCCCGATATAGCCAACGCACCGTTGTGTCCCGGGCGTTCAGTTTTGCGCGTGTCTTGTGCGGTGTGTCAGGTTGGATCAATAGTCCCCGTACAGTAACAACCGCTCCCGCTACGTCAGGAAAACGTCGGTGAGCCGCGGGGCCCCGTTGCCGGTTGCGCAGGCCTCTGTTGCCAGCTTCAGTTGACGTAGCAGCCTCAGAGTGGATACCTTGCAGTATCTAAGGAACAAGTAATTATGGTTTGACTCCATATAGCCAACTCACCGCAAGCTGTTTGCTGAAGGTAGCATCCCGCGCGTCCAGAGTCTTGAGCGTGTCTTGTGCGTGTGTCAAGTTGGAGCAATAGTCCCCGTACAGTAACAACCGCTCCCGCCACGTCAGGAAAACGTCGGCGAGCCGCGGGGCCCCATTGCCGGGTACGCAGGCCTCCGTAGCCAACTTTAGTTGACGCAGTAGCCCGGAGTGGATATCGTGTAGTTCCTGTGGAAGAAGTAATTGTTGAAAGAAACTGTATGAATGCGAGTTACTTCGCTTGGTAAAGGCCTCGGTCCTATACCAAAAAACTTTACAAGCGTAAAATTCGACAAATTTGTAAACTTTTTTTATGGAGAATTGTACAATCAGTACAATTTTGTCAAATTGTAGAAGCTTTGGCGGTCGGTATCCGTATCCGTATTCATATTCATACTCATGTTCATATTCATACTCATGTTCATATTCATACTCATGTTCATATTCGCATAATCCATTTACATATATACATAATATGTCCCGAGTATCATTGTGTCTTACGCATCTAAGACCAGCTGAGTTTAGCCGAGTTGACCCCTCCTAACATCGCAATCACGATACTAGGAAGGGCCAACTAGCTGGTCTTACGAATCTATCGCGAGTTTAACAATTTTTCCCCAGTACAAAAGTGCTCAGCGCCGCTAAAGAAGTTTTCACTTCAAAAATTGTCGCGTGCCGCATTTGTTAATAATTTGTGTCTATCAGACAACAGGTAGTATATTGTTGTTTGTTAATAAGGTCGCGGGCCGCCTGTTGCCGACTGCTGTGCTATAGGGTAAACCGTAATCCTGCTGTGCTGTTCAAGTTTCTTAGTGTCAATTTTTACAAGTACATAAAAAAAATGATATGCAAGGGATAAGATGAACGTGACAGTAATTGGAAAGATGCTGACATGGGTTGGGTAAGTTTAGTAACTATGATGTGTATAGTTAAAGTTATTTGAACTGTCCGAGTTGTATCAAATTAGGCCGTTAAAACACGACTTTACTGCCCAAGCGTGAAGATTCAAAGTCCAATGACAAGTTTTATAAAATGTCGGACATTTTTAATAATTTCTATTATAACAACTGGTTTAATTACAAGATGTTCATGATTTTTAAATATTTTTTGATCATACCTTTCGATAGGAGGAGGAGGGGGGTGGACACAATATCACGATTACGCTTTTTTTTAATACAACGACGGTGGCAAACAAGCGTGCGGTCCACCGAATGGTAAGCGGACACCGCAGCCTTTCGGGGGAATTATATCCGAATATACTGACTTAGCCATTTTTTTTTCTGAATAACCATACATTAAAGCGCCCTACACACGGCCCTAAAATCAGAAGCGATATCGGGAGAGTGGTGGGGAGCACCCTAGATTGCTCCCTAGATCGCGTCGTGTGTAGGTAAATCGTGTATGATTATCGTATACGATTTACCACTCTCCCGATATGGCCTCTGATTTTAGGGCTGTGAGTAGGCCGCTTACATCGTAATTGACAACATTTCATATTTTTAACTTCTTTATTTTATGAACTAGTTAGAAAATAGGTAAAAATTTAAGCCACCCGTATTTTTTCTTTTTCAATTTAACTCATTATTTCATACAAAAAAAAAACACGTTGATAAGTAGGTCATTCCAAAAGGGCGTAAGTAAAATATGACGTCATCTTCCCAACAAGAATCCAGAGCCACTCCAGAGCAGCGATTGTCTGTACTCTGTACTAAGGTCTCCCTGAATACAGCGAGGAAGATGACGTCAACTTTCGGTTTACAGTAATTTGCGATTTTTTCCAAAATTAACGGAGAAAAAAATCTAAAATAATGTTTTTGTGTACTTCACACGTTTTTACCGAAATGGTTTTCGAATTAAGAGTTTTGGAAATTATGAAATATTGTCAATTACGATTCCGTTTCGATTTACCTACACACGAGGCGATCTAGGGAGCAATCTAGGGTGCTCACCACCACTATCCCGATATGGCCTCTGATTTAAGTGCAGTGTGTAGGCCGCATATCTTCTAACGACCTATCGTTAGATGTGCTACCTTAAATTTGACCTTTCCTTTTATTGGGACTACCCTACAATTTAAATGTAGATCCATTTTCCTGCACACGCTCGTAAACTTTCCGTCCATTAAAACAGTAGTCGACATGAAAACTTTCTTAATTAAAATCCGGTTGGAAATACACCTATTCCTATCTAAATAACTGTATATTGTCCTCTCCGCTGTTGTTCCACTGCAACTGTTTCTATTAAAGTTACTGTGTATCGATCCACGGAATTTAATCTAACTTCTATCTAAAGTCCTGGCTATACAGCGTGCGTGCGCAAAGCGACCGCTGCGCGGCGGAACGTATGTTACTTAATGATAACGTCCCGCTCGCGTCGCGCAGCCTGTGTGGCGTCGCTAACCTGTTACCATACGTTCCGACGGGCAGCGGTCACGCGTTGCGCTGTCGTCGCCCACACTGTGTGACCAAGCCTTAAAGTTCCACAAAACAACTCAATACAATTGGATTTTCAGGTGAAATACGGGAACAAAACTAATACAACTTCTATCCGCGCTTGCTGAATGAAAATAACAATGCACCCACGGCAATTTACGAAATCATGCTATGTATTTTTACTATCCAGTGTTTACGCTACTTTACTACGGTGTTGAAACATGGACGCTGAATAAATCAATGGAAGACAAAATTGAGGCGTTCGAAATGTGGCTGTACAGACGTATGCTGAAAGGTTCTTGGACGGCAAAAGTAACAAACTTAGAGATCCTCAAAAGAATGAAGAAGAAAAAGGAGATACTAGCCACAGTCAAACGGAGAAAGATTGCTTATTTTGGACATCTACACAGAAATGAAAAGTACAATCTTCTGAGAATCATATTAGAAGGAAAAATAGAGGGTAAACGGGGAAGGGGAAGGAGGAGGATGAACTGGCTCGACAACATCAAAAAACCGGCCAAGTGCGTGTCGGGCCACGCGCAAGGTAGGGTTCCGTAGTCGTCCACCCGTTACATTATGTGGACTAAAAAGTTCGCAAACTTATATTTACTATGCTATTGACAGAATTAACAACATTATCTAAGGTATCAATAGAAATTAGAAATTGTAAGAAAGTTTGCTTTTGCAAAGTACATTTCTGAAGTTCGACTATTACTCGTTAACTAGTAATGTCTACTTAGCTGTTATAGTTTTCCTTTTAAATTCATTGTATATACTACTACCATGATTTTTTTCACATGCCTAGGAGCCACCGTTTAGCTGGCAGGGGGGGGGGGAAGGGACACTTGACCATAACGAAAATTATCACTTCAACGGTTAATATCACGCTAACCGATTCTTGAATCAAAAAATACTCTTAGAAACCTTATAATATTTTTAAAAGAGCTATCCAACGATACCCCATACGATGGGGTTTGGAAGAAAAAAAAATTGCGCCAACACTTTACATGTAGGGGAGGTACCCTAAAAAGAAATTTTTTTTCAAGATTTTATTCTACCGTTTTGTCGGCGTCATCAATATCTATACTCGTGCCAAATTACAGATTTCTAGTACTAACGGTTACTGAGAAAAACGGGGGTCGGACGGACGGACGGACGGACGGACGGACGGACGAACATGCCGAAACTATAAGGGTTCCTTGTTTACTACGGAACCCTAAAAATGGACAGGCACTAAGGACGCGGCCACGCTCGCTAGACTGGCCAAGAATAGGAAGGACTTTGCAAGGCTGACCACCGACGCCCGCTAGGGCATGGCAGAATAAGAGGAAGAAGTGTTTACGCTCCGACTCCGTTAGTCCTGACTATATTTACCCCGCTTGTTAAGCATCGCCAAAGCACCACAGGGGACGTTATTCGATTAAATCAATGTTATAGAAATTGCTCGTTATCGAGCTTGAGATTGATTTCATTCTATTTATTTATATTAAGAAACAAGTATATATATAGAGCAATTTATGTTACCCTCACATTCCGCTTTTTCTACACGGCAAATCTTCAATAACTAGCCACTTACATAAGTATTATTCAGGTACCTGCCAACCATTAGTACCTAACCGTTAGTTTTATTTTATAAAAAATTGGTTGGCTTTTTGCCGGCATCTAGCCACGGGGTAAAGATGAGGCCGACGGTGAAGCGAGCTCACCCAGAAGATGCCTATTCACTCGTGCCTTAAAAAAAGGTCTAGGTTATATGAACTCACAAATGCAGACGCCGGCGGGAGTCCCAAACCATTAGCAGTGCAAATTATAAATGACGATGAAAAGCGCTTGGTTGGAAACGATTTAGCCTAGTAGTTAGTAACCCTGACGGCGAAGCTGCCGGTTTGGGGGTTGAATCCCGGCCAGTGCAAATATTTTTGTGTGAACATGAATATTTTTTTCTACGTCTTGGATGTTTTCGATGTATTTAAATATTTTTATCTATTAACACAAGCCGTATAGAACTTACTATAGGGTTTGTCTCCTAATATTCCTACATTTAATTATTTATATGATAGGTATGTACTTTGACAATGCCCTAGCAACTGGTTAGTTTAAGGCGCTATAACGAGAAATTTAGACACTTTGAAACGCTGTCCTGCTCAGAATAGTAAACAGTAGGGGCTGATTTTCAGATATATGATTCTTGACTATATGATTGCGGTATTGACAATAGCCGAAACATGATTGCTTAAAATTTTCTGGATAGAAAAGAAATCCAAAGTTGAGTTTATATTTTCCTTTTTTTACTCAGCCTACTTAAACAACGCATTATTAAAAGACACGATTGAGTTAATATGATGGTATTTTACCTCATCTAGGTACCTACTGACAAGAGGAAATTTAATAAACCTGCACACAGCCAGATATTTAACGAGATTTGTCTAAAAAAGCCATTCTCGGAGAGGGTTGCATCCCGTTTTGACGTGAGCGAAAAACAAAGGGTATCTCTTTCATACGATATATCGCCTTAACATATAATAGCAATGTTTTTTTGTCAACAAATTCTCATTCAGCGGACACTCGTACATCCTGAATGCAAACCCTTTTAACCGCAAAAGCAATTAGAGGACACATTTAACCCAGTAACGCACTGGCTACGAGACCATAACCTCATCATAAATAACGATAAAATCAAATTAATACAATTCCGACCAAGACAAAAGCAACCACTGAACCTAAGCACTATAACACATGATCCTAATTTACAAGAAGTAGCCGACTGTACCCTTTTAGGCTTAACATTAGATTGCCATTTAAACTGGAAAGCACACCGAGAACAAAATAAAAACAAACTATCTCGTTTCGAATATGCTTTAAGCATGCTGAAAGCAAATACCGGTCTAGCTAGAGTGCGCCCTGGCAGCTTACCACTCGCAAGCAGTCGCTTGGCTGCGCTATGGTCTCCTACTATGGGGCCACAGCACTGACATCCACCAGATCTTTGTCATGCAAAAGAAATGCATACGAATCTTAGCCAACATTCACCAACCACATAGCTGCAGACGTCACTTTAGAAAACTGAAACTTAACTCTCCCCTCACTTTATATATTAGAAACTGTAACTTTCGTCCGTAAAAACCTACATTTATTTAAATTTTACCAAAACCCTCGTCACTGTCACAACCTGGAACTTCCAGAACCTAAATTAGAAATATACAAAAATGGGCCATATTACAGAGCAATAAAAATATATAATGACATACCAACCCACATTAAAACGATACCTGCCGAAACCTTCATAAATCTAAATTGATAGAAAAGTGCTACAATTCCATAGCTGAATTTATGGAAGATTCAAAATTGTAAAATGTTTTACAAATTGTACCTAGCTATAAGCAATTGTAAATGTTGCTACACCCTTCCTGGGTCCATTGTATCTTACATGGTTGATGGTTGCAATAAATGATCTGTTTATCTGTAATTTAAAGCTATATTCACTGAAGTATCGATCAAACAAAGGTATACATCGCCCAATAAACAGCTGACTGCACATATTGTACAGTCGACTCCAATAATTATTCCCCCGTGACACGTCCCACCTTAACGTATACATATTTATTGACGTGTTACATAGCCCGATGACCTACAAAACGGTCAGTGGTTAACAGTTAACACCGATAGCTGTAAACGATGTTCCATTTCGATGCTGGAATTCGAGAACTGTAGCATTGGATCCCCTGGAGGCATACGAGTATGTATAAGTACTTTGCTACGTAACTTTAAAGTTTTAAGACTAGTACTTATCTATAGCCAGGGCTATAGATAAGTAGTAGTAGGGCACTTCGCCTTTAGGGTGAACATCCACCAGAGCTGTAAAGGGCATTTTTATTTTTTACACATTTGTCACCTCAACCATACCCTAATATCACTGAAATTATTAGAGCTACCATCTATTAAGTGTCAAATTAGGCAGTTTACAAAACGAATCCTTAAATCAATAAAGGGTTTAAATAGACGTTTGTCCATACTAAATAGTTTAGCTAGCGAGTGCGGTAATGCAAACATTGCAAACTCATGGTAAGGGCACAGCACAACTCACAAAATTACACGAAACTCGGTTGAGAAACGCTGTAGAGGAGGACAAACTATTAATTTTTTTTTAATTACTCGACAAAAATATTCTGTGTAATCAAAGTACCTGCTCACAATACTTCACGAGAATCGGTTGTGAAATGCGACCCTTAGAGGTGAACAAATGTATTCATAGAATCTGCTCACAAAATTTCACGAGAATCGGTTGAGAAATGCGACCTGTAGGGCAAAAAACGGCCGCAGAAAAATACCAAATCATTGATACAATGTTTGTTTTTTTGAATTTCAAAAAAGTGACTCGACAAAAAAAATCTATATAGTTACCGAACCTGCTCACGAAATTTCACGAAAATCGGTTGATAAATGCGACCTGTAAACAAAAATCCGGCCGGACATACGAAAGCATTTTTGTCGAAGCTAAAACAGAGACCTTCGTTTCACTCGGTCAATGATACTTTGACGACGCACTAGTAATTCCGTTTGTAGCCTGATATTTTGATCAATATCATAGAATACAAGGAAATTCCTTGCTTTGTGCGTATTTTCCTGAAGTGTCCATGGCAACAGGCCATTAATACTAATAACAATAGGATTACCGTACTTAGAACAATATACCTACTCCTGATAGATTGTTCAGGGATTTGTTTTTCTATTTATCATCACTAACAGGAATTTCAGCGAATACTTACTCGTACTAGCGGTATTTGAATGTGAAAGGTCTTTTGGCGGCCCATTTAGACTCGTTACACGAATCGACACACAAAAAGTAACAAGATTTATTTCATGAAGTAATACATATATTCAACAGCCGAACAAATACATCATAAACATGTAGGAAAACTTTCATACTACTCGTATTGTAATCGAGAATATTTGCGATGCTGATTACGCAATAACACAAACGGACATTCACATTTTCTGTTCCTAAAAGGCAGACCACGAAGTGGAGAAAATATGATAAACCAATGAGAATGATGCAACAGTCCCTTTAACTGACGGAGTGAGCGAAGCGATCGAAGGTCTTCGTTTCAGCTTGGGCAGAAATGCTTTCCGTACCTATGTCCTGCGAGCGGATTTCTGACTCTTCTCCCCTGCAGGTCGTATTTCACAACCGATTCTCTTGAAATTTGTGAGCAGATTCGGTACTGCATTTGTATTGGCGAGTCAATTTTTGGAAAGCATTGTAAAATGGTCATCTGTCCACCTGAAGAGAGTGGCGGGAAGCGGTTGGATGTAGAGAGCTGAGGACCGGGTGTGGTGGCGCGAATTGGGGAAGGCCTATGTCCAGCAGTGGACGACTACAGGCTGAGGATGATGATGATGATGATTGTAAAATGGCGGAATCATAGGTGATGAAAACGTAAAAAAACGGTACCACTAATGAAGCCAAAGTACTTAGGCGTTTGGAACGCTCTGTTAGGATCTCCCCAAACTTATTGACGCGGAGTCGGCATAAGCCGAGTGCTTTACTCCACACTATTCACATTAAGTACGGTCGGCCAAGCCAATCGACGTCTTTTTCGCTCATGTTGCGTAGACATAAAGAGTTTTTTGATCGGCTAATGCCGACTCCGCGTCGATAGGTGTAGGAGGACCCTTATTCACCCATGGGCGAAATAAATGGGTTGACACCTGGTTGACACTCAAAACATCCACGCCACTTATGCCGCCCTGGTGCACCGCTACAGGATCGAGCTAAGTGTAAGTAGGCCACTCGGCCGGTAAAACTGAAAGGACTACATCTTAGCTTAGCAGCTATTGTATTGCACTATTTTATATTTGAGTTGCGTGTACGCTTCTAATTCCAAGATTTAAAATTACAATATATATTCTGTAAGAAAGCATTGTGTTTAGAGTTTAGAAACTACATTTTTATTCGCGTCCTGAAAATACATAGCAACATTGACACCGTGATACATCCCACACACTGATATTAAGATAATAAATCTGATAAATGAACGAAATTTACGGAGGCGCAAAAATTTCGAGTGAAAACATACAGGTGGAAAAATTCTATGGGTCCTGGAGGGCAACTACTCGTACCTTATCATGATTTTTTACTTAACACTCTTTTATTTTTAAAAAGAAACAAAACTGTATTTAATGATTTTCTAAAATTTACTTGTCTTACCCGTGAATCAAACAAGCCAAAAATATCAAACATAAATATTCGTTTTTTTTAGTCAACTAGCTAATAGTCATAGTCGCTAATAACATTTTTTCAACAAACATTAGGTCTTACACTTACGAGTAGGGCTGCCATTCGTCCGGGTTTTCCCGGATTTGTCCTAGTTTGGAGGCCGTCCGGGGGGGGGGGGGGGGGGGTCAAGAAGTGTCCGGGGAAAACCCGGACACTTTTCATGTAAGGAAGCACCTCATTGAATTTAAAGGTCTTGTGTTTTAAAAATATTATTATCGGACTCGTCCGGGGAAAAAATGCGATTTACGTCGAATGTCCGACCGGTTTGGCGAAATTCGAGATGGCAGCCCTACTTACGAGTATCTATCGTGCATGATATCCATAAAACCGAATATTTAATACACAAATACTTATAAGAATACAGTTTTGTTTCTTTAAAAAAATAAAAGAATGTGAAGTCAAATGACCTATCTTATTGATTTAAGGTAGTTTCCCTCCAGGACCCAAAGATTTTTTCCACTCTGTATAAAAAGGAACAGAAGGTATTCTAGGTAGGAACAAACAATAGAGATAGTAGGGGGATTCGGTCTCATTTTCGTCATTAATACACCCGCACAAAGCCGGGGCTGGTATCTAGTGCAATATAATAATACTCCAGTCTAACTTATGATAAACCTCAGCCACCAGTAACTTCCGATACTTTCGCAAGTTACGTCTTAGTTAGAGGATAGTCTACCTGAGATGCCTTTGATAAACTTCGCACATTAAGTCGCGTAACTTACGTAGGCGGTAATCTAATGAACACAATTAGAAATATCCCGGGAAGTTTAACCTTTTCGACGCCAAAGACGTATATATGCGCACCATCGGTTCGACGGCAACGACGCATATATCCGTCACGGCATCGAATGCGATATCAATTTACATGCATTTCTGTAGGGTTGTACCCTTCGCTTTTGACATTCCCCCATGTCATCGCGTGTGAGTGACAGCGCCCAGCGTTTGTATTTGACACAGAGCGCTGAAAAGGTATACAATCGCCATCAGATATATGTACTCGTAACTCTAGACTCTAGAGGTACAAAAAGATGTGAAAATACCAGAGAATACACTAGCTCAGGAGTCGGCAAACTTTTTAACCAAAGAGTCAGATTAATTAGAAAGATAGCCTTATGGGAACCTCAGAGAGCAGCAGCAGAGAGGCATTGTGCCATGCCTAGGGAATGCAATCTCGCGAGATTGGGGCTCAGGCGAGATCTCTCGAGTTTATGAATAACAATACCGCGAGATCTCGCCAATTTCGAAATCTCGCGAGATTGGCAGTTTTGTGTTTATTTTTTCAAATAATCACAATATTTGAATAAATTTAGAAAATAATAATAAGAATTATAGGTATTATGACATAAACATTTATTTGTACGATTTTTTTCAATAAACTTTTATGTATTTAACATTGTTTGACGTATAAATAAACTTTTAAGTAGTAGTTATTTATCTGTTAGTCATGAAATAATGCGTTGCCTTACATTTTTTAATTTATTTCTACACCAGCATTCTATCCATACCTTTTATTTGACTTTTGGACGATAAAAAAAACATAATTTTCCGGATTTTCGATGTTAAATATCTTTATTTTATTTTGGTACTTAAATGTTTATAATTTTCAATTCATTGTGATATTTTGACACCATCAATAAAGTGACACCATGTTATAAATTTTAACATGTGTCAAATACCCAATTAGGATAACAAACCATTACCTATTTCAAATCCCGAAAGTACGACGAAGATACAAAATGAGTAAATATTATTATTTATAAGGATATTAAGGATACCGTTACGAGGAGTTTCATGGCAACAGGCAGAATTAATGGATCACTTGAGAATAAGGAAGGCAATATAAAAATAAAAACGTTACACATAATTTTTTCTTAGTACCCATAGTACAAGCTTTGCTTAGTTTGGGACTAGGTTGATTTGTGTAAGATTGTAGATACAATAGATTCGCGTAGGATTGGGGAATAGTCTACATAAAAGTCTATAAAGGTTGTCGCACACGTAACTGCTCGGCACCGGATCGGCGCCGCCTCAACTCGATCCGTCCAGGTGTCTTTGTTAGAAAGTTCATACTGCAACGCACACGTATCCACTCTGTAACGGCATCGCCCCAGCTCGGGACCAGCTAACGGTGGAGTGGATGGACAGCTCACCGTCGCAGGGTGAACGCCGCGCTTGTAGTTCGCTGCCGGCGAGAGGAGCGCGCGTGGTTGCTGCGCTTACGGCGTTAACCAGTCGACACCTAGCGGCAAGCGCGGCTACCTCGGCGCTGCTGAGGCGATGCTGTTCCGTGCTTGCGTTGGGTTGAAGCCTTGTTGAAGGCGAGCCGGTGAGCCTTTACGTGTGCGAGAACCTTAAAATAACAAGAGGACTCACCTTAATCCCAAAGAAGATAACCTGAAGATCGGGTGCCTTCAAATACGGCGTCAACGGCCTCAGAAAGTGCTTGATGATCTTACTAAGCACGTCAACGTAGTTACACTCAGTGTCGACCAGTTCTCTAATGACGTAGTCCCGCTTCTCCAAACTGTGCGATGACGTGGCGAGCTAAACATTAAGATCATATTATAGTACTCGCTTGAAGCTCGGTTAAGCCGCGGTCTCCGGTTCATGTCGTACGTGGCGTGCAGCGTCAAGTTGTATACTTTTATACAACGAGACGCTATACAGTCAGCCGGAGACCACGGCCTATGCAGAATCTTGAGCGTAGCTAGGAACATGCTGAGGGGAGCGGCTGAGCTCCCTCTGAACAAATTCTGGCTACGCCCTTAAGCACAATCAGACCGCGATCAAATCCCATATCTTTTATTGGCGTAGCCTCTTCGGCCGTGTACGAAGGGTAATTATAACCAGTTGTGGTCAATGATTTCTATCCTTAAAAGTTTCCGTTTCAGCTGTAGTAAATACTACGGAATAAAAATGTAAAAGAGCATAAAAATCTGTGAATATGTGCACAAAAAAAATCGATTGAACTGGTTACTTCCCCGCGGTTATGTACGCAGCCGAAGGGGGTTTGGCCACCTTAAGACAATCAGTAAATTTAAGCAAGCGTCCAACACAAAGTGTGTGCTACCGGCAGGTATGATGCGTACCAGTTGACCGGATAAGTCAGGGTCACTGTACACGCGTTTTGAGCGAGGGTGAAAACATGACAGACTACAATTCTTGGTCTTGGATTTTCTTGGTCTGAAATAAATTATTGGATTTCGCTACAAATGACGCGTAGACAGTGACTCTCAGGCCGCGTTCACACAGCGCGTGCTTGTCAGATTCTATGTAAATTCAATGCGTTTCTACAAGCGCGAGCAGTTTGCCGTATACCTATCGCTACTGCGTAAACGTGGCCTTACGAGCACAAATTGACATGTTTAGACTGATTGGACAAACTGTATGGGACCAATGGATCAATGTAATTGCGTCGTAATTAAGAAGCATGCATACAAGTGTTTTAGGGTTTACTTATCTACCACAATTCCTTTATTATGTACCTAATTTGAATTTATGAGTCCTACCTTTAAACACTACGCGAAATGCAAAAGATCTTTGTCATAACCTGACTTTTGCATCCGTCACAGTGTCGCTAAAAAAACGAGTATGAATAAAACTGGATTACCCTTATGAAAACCGTTTCAAATTAAACTAGTAACACTTTGCGTTAAAATGTTTTTCACGACGAATTTAAGAATAATTTTATAAGAAACATGCAGTTAATAATTTGACGAAATGAATTACATACGCATGCAAATGCAATTGGAAAAGATAAACAATACAATCGCGAAAAAAGGTTCACCATTTCACGAGTAACGGCATAGAAACTTCAAAAGGTCAGTAGCTCTAGTATTTTAGAAACAAAACATAAACGAACGTGTTTCAGTGTAGTCTCATTTTGCAAGGCAACGCGAGCAACGCCTCTGGTGGCCTTAAGTGTTAACCTCGAAAAAAGCTCGCCATCGGCAGCGAGCTCATCCCCACACCTTAGTGCCACTGCGTTCTCGTACAGTGCGATTCAACAGGTGCTTTATACCGAGAACACTCAGGTTGTGGAATGAGCTTCCTGCCGAGGTATTCCCAATGGGCTACAGCATGGGGCTCTTCAAAAAAGGCGTGAAAAGGGTTCTTATGGGTCGGCAACGCGTGAGTGACGCCTCTGGTGTTGCAAGCGTCTATACTCTATAGGCGGCAGTAACCACTTACCATCAGGTGGGCTGTCAGCTTGTTTGCCTCCGACGTAGTATAAAAAAAACTATTTTTGGCCATATTAATTGAGACTAAACGCAAACGTTCGTTTGTGTTTCGTTTCGAAAAAACTTATACTAGAGGTACATACAGATAAGAAACCTTTTAATTTGTACGACTAGAATGTTTATCCAATTTACAGCATTACGGCGTTCTGTTAAACCATTATATTAACACATGCAAATAAAACATAAGACAGCGAAATATAAGCCATTCGTAGCGATGAAAAGGACACCACGAGCATCAATGCAGACGTGAGTCTATACTATGTATATGTACAGTCAAGGGTATAAATATGTATACACTTTTGGACCTTATTTCAGTGGAATAAGGTGAAAAAGTGTATACATATTGGTGCCCTTGACTGTACAGTGAGCTGCAGAGAAAGCAGACCCCCCCTTTCATACAAACTTTATTAATTTATTTATTAGTAAGGTACACTTTAGACATCACGCAATAAGTATATAAGTGCATGAAACAGCGAAGTTTGCACAGATTCAGTAGCTTATAGGCCAGCATAATATCCTGAGCCGGTCGGGTGCCGAGCCTTTATGTGTGCGACAACCTTTAACGTAATGTTTTAACTGTCATACTAAATTTCCAGGTGTAAGCGACAAAGTTCCTAAGTGTCCAACCACTTATGAGGCCGACTGTACCCAGTTCGGTACCTCTAGTATAAACATAAATAAATAAATATTTGTACTATGGGTACTAAGCGACGATATACATACCTATATAGATAAATAAATAATTAAATACATAGAAAACATCCAAGACCCAAGAACAAATATTCGTGCTCATCACACAAATAATTGCCCCGGCCGGGATTCGAACCCGGGACCTCCAGCTTCGTAGGCAGGGTCACTACCAACAAAGCTAAACCGGTCGTCAAATCACAAACGAACGCGTTTTCGTCAAAGCGAACAGCGCCATTGGCCTTTAGTGGTAACTATTTACAAATTAGACAACACAATATATGTTGGCATACAAATTAGACAACGCAAATGCGTTCGTATGTTTATATTTCGGAATAAAAATATACTTAGAGGTTCGGCTCCAAACCCCGATTAATCCCCTAGATACGCGGGACTGATTCATTCGAATGAGAGACGGTTCGCTGGTTATTGGCGGAACTGAAGCCTAGATACACACAGCTCCGTAAGATATAGTTTCATGTAGTTCAACGACGACCGCTTTAGCTTAGTTGGTAGTGACCCTGCCTACGAAGCTGGAGGTCCCGGGTTCGAATCCCGGCCGGGGCATATATTTGTGTGATGAGCACGAATATATGTTCTTGGGTCTTGGATGTTTTCTATGTATTTAAGTATCTATTTATCTATATAAGTATGTATATCGTCACTTAGTACCCATACTACAAGCTTTGCTTAGTTTGGGACTAGGTTGATTTGTGTAAGATTGTCCACAAATATTTATTTATTTATTTTTTATTTAATTTATTTTGTTAAATTGTTTTTGATTCGTGTTAACTTAGCGTGGAAGTTACCACGATTGGAGCGTTCGTGGCCCAGCGGCACCAGCTTGCCAGAAATGTCGGCCGCGGTCAGTACATGGATGGGTGACCGCATTGAGTGGTTACTAACTGAGCGCTCCCGTGCTTTGGAAGGCACGTTAAGCCGTTTATCCCGGCTGCTGTCTATGGCAGCAGTCGTTAAGCCAAGTTGGAGGCCTTCGGGCGGCTTGAGAATTTCTAACAGTCAAGTTGCCCACTCACTTGACAAAGGGGGCTCGAAGTTGCACCTCGTCCGTAGGGCAAGTACCCACCGCCACCCTACACGTGACCCCTGGGTGGTGCTAATAGTGCAACAAAACTGGCAACCGTTCTGTCTTCTCGAAGATCTCATGGTTCGAAATAATTGCCATAGGGTGACACCACCAATTATGGACACTTTAAGAACAAGCACCAATAATGGACACGTCAACCTTAATTCAAAGATGATACGGTTTGAAATTGATTGTTCTATAAAAAATGAATGACTCTTATTTTCTTTTACATAAGAGTTAATGTACATCATTGGGCCTTGTCCATTACTGGTGGTGTCACCCTACGATAAATAATAAATACCACGATCAGATATTCAATTATTTTATACAGATACCTAACAAAGAAAAAATGAACCGTTATCTCGCACTCAGCCTAAGCTAAGCTGGGAACCAAACCCGCGCCTCTTGTTTGCCGAACCAGCGCCATTACCCCCCTACCCCCTACCCCTAGGCTATCCATGAATGGCCATGATACATTAATAATATACTTCGCCAGGTATGTCAATCCGGTACATCGGTTAGTAGTATGGGTGACACAAGAAATTGACACTACGTATATGTGTGAGTAGCAGTGTTACCAATTGTGTATTATGATACTTCCCGACTCCCATGTATCCTGTGAGTATTGTTATTAAATTATTAATTATTACGTACATTAATAATAATAATAAGTGTATTTTTATATTTTACTTTTTATAAAGATATTATAACAACCTAGCCTAAGTTTCTAAATAAATAAAGAGATAATAATATATACTTTATTGTGAACCACAAAGTGAAATACATTCATGTTTAAATTGACCTATTTTGTGTGCTTTAACAAGTAAATGAGAATTGTAATGCGTAAATAATTTTTATGTCACACCTGGCCATAAAGCGGCAATTACCGCACGCTCCGCGCGCGGGAAATCCCACTTCCTGGCCAGGGGGTGACATAAAAATTTGTACTTAAGAGGCCGTCAAGCTTTGCGCTTTCATCATTTTCACGAAATCTTACTCGATAGATGGCGTTGGCGAGCTATTTACAATAGCCAAGCATCGATAACCTCACCAGTTACCCCTAGTATATCTTGACACTAGGACACGTAATAACTACACGCAATCGGAGGTCTGAAGCATTGGTTCTCCTACGGTGAGGTCAAAGCGTTGCAGAATATTACTTAATTACCTAAGTAACCTACTGCCTGGCGTAAAAATCTTGATCGTTTTGTTTAGTTAAAAAATAATATTACTTTGTATGAAATAATATTAGTTGTTGTACAAGTAAATAAAATGCCCATTTTGATTGGAAAATATGTATACATATGGTACGATCATATCCTGTACGTTTTATTTTAAAAAATATGTAGTTTGATTTATTAATATCTGTGATGAATACATAAAAATATTTAAAAAACAATCCCTATAGTTATTCATTAATAGTAGTTTATGCAACTGGTACATAATGAGGGGCATTAAAACACGAGTGTGAGTGTGACCTTATTAGTATAGTAGTATATGAAGTAATGTATGCAACTGTACACTAATTATGTACAGTTGCATACATTACTTTATCTACACACATATTATAATTACTCTAAGATGGGTTCAGAAACCGTAGTAAATAAATACAATAATTGTGTTAATACAACCTTTTTTGCACGGTTGCGGAAATATCGAAATCAGAACTGGCAACAGATACCTGAATGTTATTTTAAAAAGTAAAGAGTCCTTATTCTGATGTGATCATGTCGTTCTAGCTCAAATTTCGTGCGATATATACTAAAAAAACATCGAGCTGACATTTCGCATCGACTGAATTTGAATTTTCAGTGATACTAGAATAGGGACATGTCAACTTTGACATTTAAATTTTGACAGTTTTGTTTGACGTAATATTTTAACATCATATATGACATTAAAATGAAATATTTTATTACTGCTGTAGCCTTAGCCACAGATAAGAAAATTGCCATAAATTCATTGAATGTTGAAATGAGAGTCATTTTCTACGGTTTCCGAACGCATATTAGAGGATTTATGATATGTGTATGTTTCGGAGTAGACACTCTTTCTTTTATACGCCTGTTTCTACTTTTAATAAAGTTTAGAAGTCGACAAATAAATAGTAATATATGTGTCAGTTTAATTTTTTTCTAGTTTACTTTCAGTTGCTATAGAAATTAAAGTTTGATTTCTAGGAGCTTTTTTGATTTATTTCATTGCATGTTTGAGAGAAGCACTATACATATACCTCGGTGTGAAAAGGGGTTGCCAGCCTCGTAAATATCCGGCCGGCGACCCCTTACTTCTCGGCCTCTGTAGTAATGTACTATTTCTCACACGTGCAATGAACTGTCGTCATTACGTGCGTTTTATAACAGGATTCAAAGTATAACGTTTCAGGCGGAATAACCCGAGAGAACTGTAAAGAAATTTCGTACAAAATTGAGGGCCTAGCCCGGGAAGTATTTCTTTTTTGACCGAGTGAAACGAAGGTCTCTGTTTTTAGGCTATGTGCCAGCTAGCCAAATTTTAGAAAATGGTATAATTTGGGGGTACTAAGTTTCCTTCTTACAGTAGTTAGACAGGCTTATTATGATGTGAAAAAACCATGATTGCCATCTCAAAGTAGTAGCTAATAGAAATGGCGGCCAATCCAAGATGGATATAGAACTATGGTTTCAAAAAAAGAACAATGAAATCAGACGAATACTTTTTAAGTTATAATTGATTTTGTAATACTCAATATCCGCCATCTTGGATTGGCGGCCATTTTTGTTAGCTACCATTTTGAGATGGCAATCATGGTTTTTTAACATCGTAATAAACCTATCTAACTCCTGTAAAAAGGAAACTTAGTACCCCCAAATTATACCGATTTCTTGGGTGGCCCATGGACTATTTATCTTCCAGATAAATGCTTTCGTATGTCCGGATTTCCGGTCGTCCGCATCTACAGGTCGCATTTTTAAACCGATTCTCGTGAAATTTGGTGAACAGGTTCGAAAATAAAAAGAAATTTATTTGTCGAGTCTGTTTTTGTGTTTTTCTGCGGCCGAATTTTGTACGTGCGACTACGAATTTTTGAGCATCTACATACTTTATCAGATGCTTATTGTAGCATTCTAAGAGACAATATTTCGCAGAACTACATCGTATACCTAGGTATAGTTCGGACACAACTCTAAGGCTAAATTCTGTCAAACGAACGCAAGCAAAACTTGACTTGGAGCTCTGACTGTTAGGTAGATTTTTGCTTGCGTTAATTTGACAGCACTTGGCCTTACAGTTTTTTACTTTAACAAATGGCTAGTTGCTAAATGATTACCTTCCAGGTTAAACCACTAGATGCTGATCGCTGACTTTAATCATAATGAAATGCTCATCAAAATAAAGCATTTTTCTAAATAAAATAAAAGTCACGAGTAGACAAATAAATCTACCAAGTATCAAGGACAGTACTTAAAAATCAATTGACAACTGTGTTATCAGCTATGTGATTCATAAGTTGTCTCGATTTAGTTCACAATTACGTTCCTAGTATACTTTGACTGCGACTTTCATAATAAATACACATAATGGGAGGTCACAATTTGTATTGGTTTGTTTGAGGGGGTTGTGGTAAGCTTTGTGAATAGCCACAAAAAAACGGTATATACGTCCTCCTCCGACGGCCGCTCGGCCGGTACTGAGTCACTATGACCGTGTCAATGAAAATGTCGTGAAAAAGGCATGTTGTAAATCAAATAGAATTAATATATTTCTATCTTAGTTGCTACTTTTTATTATCTCAAGTCATAAAATAGAAGTTATTTTATCATAGTCATATGCTCAAAAACCTTTTTATTAGCTTTAATATTACTAAAAGATGCAATGAAGATTGAAGTTTTTCAGAAAATTTACCAATTTTAATATTCTGTTTTTATAACATTTTTGTATGAAACTTGTAAAAACCCTTGCACTCATCCCTAAGAGGAGTATCTATTGCACATGTGCATATTTTTTCAAGCCGGTTTGGCACCAATATATAGCTTAACTAGGTCGTTTTTAAAGCCTCTTCAAGCGCAAATCGAGGAAACAGCTGTTAGGTTAAGCAAGATTATTCGAAACTAAATAAGAAAATTTAGAAAGTAGCACACTTATTCCATTCAGAATGAAATGATCTTTCATAATCTGTAATAAAATGTAGATAAATACTAATAGATTATGAGATACGACCTCATCAATCTTAGCCAAATCGTCAGAATATGTTATACGGAGCCTTAACACGGGCGGTGATAAAGAAAGCCTCAGATCGCATATTTATCGCCCTTGCCTTCGGCTCGGGCGTCAAATACCTGCGATCTGAGACATTCTTTGTTTTACCGCCCTTGTTAAGTAATGTACTAATTTAGCATGATGACGGCAAAAATCTATAACCGGGAACACACTAGGAGGATCGAAGTCACATAATCTGTCTGGCCCCTATTTTACAACGTCGACAATTGTCAGTGTCATATGTAGAGTGAGAATTGTCAAGCGACAGATGACATGTAACAATTATGAAAATTATTTTTCTATAGAAATGCATATAAACATGACAGGCATTTTGTTACAATTGTTTGTATGACAATTACGTTGAGAAACAAAAATTATTCTTCCTAGTCGACATATTTGTAGATTTGTCAGTAAATCTTGACATGAGATTGAAGGTGTGTCAAGCTTTGACAGATCTACAAATATGTCGACGATGAAAAATCATTTTGGCCAGACAATTGTAACAAAATGCCTGTCATGTTTATAAATGAATGTATTTCTATACAAAATAATTTTCAAAAATGTCACATATCACCTGTCGCTTGACGATTGTCACTCGACATATGTCACTGACAATTGTCGGCGTGGTGAAATAGGACCCTGACGTTGTCTGTGCGACGTCCGCTCCAACCGTGTGTTGCATGTAAACGTATAGATTGCAACAATACAAGTTAGCCGAGTTGCATCAAATAATTCGTAGAAATAGCTATTTTAACGCTCAAACCATAAAGTTTAAAATCCGTTAATATTTTTATAGAAATTCAGCCAGCGGAAAGAATTTCAACCGTACTCTTACTTAATTATCGGCTTGCTGAATACACAACTCGTCCGTGAAGTATTTGACAATTTGTACATAAGCGATTTGCTGAGCTCTGTATGTATCTAGTCCAGTCAGCGGGGATTATTATCCAACATATGTTCATCATCATCCTCCTAGCGTTATCCCAGTACAGTTGCATCCTGAAGGATGCCTGGGGTCCGCTACCTAATCCCAAGATTTGGCGTAGGCACTAGTTTTTACGAAAGCGACTGCCATCTGACCTTCCAACCCCAAGGGGAAACTAGACCTTATTGGGATTAGGCTTTGTCAAGTGAGTGGGCAACTTGATTGTTAGAAGTTCTCAAACCGCCCGAAGGCCTCCAACTCGGCTTAACGACTGCTGCCATAGACAGCAAACGGGATCAACGGCTTAACGTGCCTTCCAGAGCACGGGAGCGCTCAGTTAGTAACCACTCAAAGCGGTCACCCATCCAAGTCCTGACCGCTGCCCACGTTGCTTAACCTTAGCAAGCGCAAGCGGTTCGCAAGCGCCGCTGGGCCACGAGCGCTCCATTATCCAACATATGTTAATAGTAACATTATTATAACTGGTAATGTTTATAATTTGGTCGTGCCGCCTGTCATGGCGTAGCCGTCATATCCATTAGACACATTACCTGTTTATCAATAAAAAACTATATTTTTTGTATTATCTTCTTGGTATTAGGTAGCGGACCCCAACAATCCTTCAGGATGCAACTGGGATAACGCTAGGAGATGATGATGATATTTTTGTATATATTTATTATAAAAAAAAGTGAAACAAATAATATGTCAAAAAGAAAATAGGTATTTGTTTTACTCAAAAAATCAATATTTACATAGTATTCATAGTACAGCGTCAACTACTTGACATGGACAGTCTTGCAACTCGGTATTCCAGCTATTTAATAATACTTCGTATTCTTCGTAACAAACTCCTTCGTTGACTGGACTAGAACGCATTGAGTCGGCTCCTACGGCATTTTCGATTCAATTACATTCGCTGTAAAAATGTGCCACGAGTGAGTTAACTTTTTACCGACTCAGTTTAACTTACAAATATACCATATTGAACGGTGTATTTATGCGAGCATATACAGCCCGGTTATATAGAGATCCGTTAGTTAGACCTTACGTCGGTAAGTTATGTCAAAAACGTACGGAGTTTTCATGATCCGACGTTATAACACCCGACCTAGAGGCCGATTTACATGGTTCAAGAACTTGCATGCCATTTTAATTACATTGCGGACTGCGGACTATCGAGGTAATACGAGGACGAACAATCTCCGCGATGTAATGAAAATCGCATGCGAGTTCTTGCACCTTTCATCAAAACAGTCAGCGGGTGGAACATACCTTAAGCTCGATGGTCAGACGATATCTGCCAGATAGTGAGTAACCATGGTCTTATCTTATCTTATCTAGATGAGGGCCCTTGCGGATGCACTTCGACCCAATGGGATCTTTTGTGCAATTGCCCCCTCCTTTATACCTACTCCAAGCTGTTCTCCAATCTCTCCACAAACCGGGTGATGGAGTTCAACGGGAGTACTCTGAATTCCTTTGGTTCTGGGTAACCATTGCCAAAGTCGTTCATTCTTTGTCTGGCGAGGGCGTGACATTCACACAGCAAGTGTTCCATTGTCTCGTCCTCCTCGCCACACATCCTACAATCCATGTAGACCATATATAGTAACCATGGTAGAATTTATAACAAAGCACGATTTCTACATAAAACGCGATTATTAACGGATACCTATCCGTTAATAAAGCCGCATGGAATAAGCGTAACAAAACTTAGATAAAATAAACACTAAAGCTATGTACTTACATGTAAACATACAACGTATTTATTTCACCTAGGCCTTATACGGTAAGCCTACATGATGCCCAAAATAATGTAAGCAGTGCAAAATAAAGCCATATGCAATAAGCGTAATAAAACTTAGATACCTAAAATAAACAGTAAAGTTATGTACATGCAAACATACAACGTATTTATTTCACATAGGCCTTATACGGTAAGCCTGCAAGATGCCCAAAATAATGTAAGCAGTGCAAAATAATAAAAAAAACAGGCCAAACAACCGGTGGATTACAGAAAACTTGCTTGCGGGAGAATCTATCTATTCTTATTCTAAAATAAGATTAAATGTGTAGCGTACCACATTTGTCCATAGTTAGCGAGACATATCATTGTCCTCCGCGTTAAAACAAGCGCAAGTGTCGGCCACGACTTCGTGCGGCAGCGACACGTGTAAGCGAAAGACCGGAGTGCGGCCTTTCGCTCTCAATTATGTTGGACCGCTGCCGCCTTTACAAAAGTTGCAATTTATCACAACAACCGTCACAGACGCAGATATAGTTTGACTATGATAGCAATACACAAGTAACTTTCATTCTAGTTTTTCGCTGCTCGCGAAAGAATAAAACGTGGGTATTTTTCAACGGCTGTTGGCTATTGCACATTATAGTAAGTGCGACAGAAGCGCAGTACGTTTACAGCAGCCATTGGTCGCTTTTAGGCCTTGGTCGTTCTGACGCCGTCGCCGGCCGCGTGCAGCGGCCCGTCGCACGCGACGTCTGAATAATGTTCGCGTTTTGGACGTCGCTCGCGACGGGCGAAAACGACCGCGCCCGAACATTGTGGAACACACCATTCAGACGCCGCGTGCGACGCGCCCGCTACTGCACGTTAAAACTCTATGGCCTTGGTCGTTCTGCCGCCGTCGCCGGCTGCGTGCAGCGGCCCGTCGCACGCGACGTCTGAAAAATGTTCGCGTTTTGGACGTCGCTCGCGACGGGCGAAAACGACCGCGCCCGAACATGGAACATACCATTCAGACGCCGCGTGTGACGCGCCCACCACTGCACGTTAAAACTCTATGGTTTCGTTCATAATTAGTCTAAAGTCTACAGTCTATGTCATATTTATGAATGAAACCATAAAGTTTTACCGTGCCGAAGCCGTCGACGACAAAGTATAAAAGCGTCCATTGTCCTATTCCTATGTTTAGTTGTTCCACGGGCAGAAGGAGAGATGCTACTATACACCCGCGTCTTTCCCAGTTGTTGTGATAAATTGCCACGAAGTCTTAGTGTAATGCCTGAGTGGACGCTCGGAGCGGAGCGTTCGGCGTCGCGTCCAGCGTTGCAGCCGAGCGTCCATACTATTTGTGCGGCGGCGACTCAGGACACCAGTATGAGTTTCAATTGTTTGACATGCACGCCCCGCTGGACGCAACGCTCGAGCATCCACTCAGGTTCTACACTTAGCGTCGCTGGAACCTCCACCGGTATTCGTACTGATCAAACCATACGTTGAAAGCGGGCGCCGGCGCCGCAGCCGCAATGTGGTCCCGCGCATTCTTCACCGCGCACAGATCGTGGTATATCTCCTCGTCGTGAATGCGCGCGCAGTAGCTCGCGTACTCACCGACGTCGCCCGCGGGCGGGGGGCTCGCGCTGCGCATGCGATGCAGTTGAAATTATTTGAACCTTATCATTTTTGTAAAGCTCGACCACTCCGACCAGGAATATATGACCATGCGCCATGTTGCGGAATTTCATTACTAATTTATTAGGTACACTGGCAATACTTTCAATGGCAGAGTGTCAGCACGCCAGTGTCACTGTTGCGGTTTATTTGAATCATAGTAATGTGTTGAAACTGTTGAACAAAATGATAAATGCCAAAACGATTCATAGTCAAAAGTGGATCATTATTAATAATGTACCAACGTATATAATCAACTGCCGAAAGAAACTATTTAGCTGCAAAACATTTCAAAATTAACATCAGAGCCGACAGGTAAACGAATCAAAATTTCATTATCCGTTGTCATATAAATCATATTAATAGCGCCCTCTCAATGGTCATATATTTCTGGTTTACCTTTATCACCTTTAAATAGGGTCGATATTCAAATAATTTCGATTATAATTAACTCGTGCAAGAAAAACGACTACGCTCTATACAATGGTGAAGTACAAACCGTAACCGATTTCATTGCTCTAATATAGGTACTACATACTACATTAAAGTGTGGTTAAAATTCCCAGACACTAAACTGACATTTGCCTTGTTATATTGGATTTTCTACTTTAACACTGATGTAATAGAGTTTCTATTACATACACTTTTTTTTGCCTATAACGTGTCCCACTGCTGGGCAAACGCCTCCTCTCCCTTGACTTCCACTCGTCGCGGCTTTGGGCTGTTGCGGGCCATACACTGCACTGCACTATCTTAAAATCGTATGTTTGACACTCATGTAATTAGAGTTCCTAATGACAATGTCAAACTCAGAGTAATCGTACTGTATTCGCATTTAGATGCTACTACTACTACTTTTCATACAAGCCCCTATTTCACCAAATTAACGTACATTTCTGGGTTGTCATGTGAACCGTAGTAGGTGATGGTAGCTGGACAGCATCGATACTTATCGACCCGTTAATGTATGTATATGTTCGAACTGTCAAAATTGTCGAATTGTAATAGCCACCATAACAATAACCATAACAAAAGCGACACGATTTTTGTTTTTGCGATTACGCATCATTTCAGGCTGGGAATTATACACACACTTAAGTCAAAGTTCAGTCAAAGTTGTAAAGCTTCGCCTTTGAAAACTCATAAAAAACGTTAAGCATTCAATCTTACTGCTTTGAACTAGTAACTTGCTCCGTGAATGATTACATCGAATGTCAAATTCCAAGTTTACTATTAAAAAGTGGCAAGTGCTCAACAGTTTATATATGTACAGCAATAAACGTTGCGACGTTAACTAAGGCATCTACTCTACAAACGTAACAATCCGACCGGCAACTTTGTCGTTCCAAACTGTTGTGAGCTGAAATTACTAGCTCCGTAAACTGTTTTCAATTTGATTTAACAAATCTGCGTATACATATATCGGTCAACAGATCGCAACGATTAGCCAGCATTAAAGGCAAAGTAAAAAGTAGCAGCAGGGGGCCGATTTTTGAGTGTCGAACGCTCGACTTTTCACTCGAGATCTGTCAAAAAAACTATGATGTTTTGACAGATTTCGAGTGAAAAGTCGAGTGTTCGACACTCAAAAATCGGCCCCCAGTTCTCAAATGCTGTTGTGTTATGACTTTTTCACACCAGAGAAAAGTATTAATTGGAACTAATATTCGCGTAACTTCCTGTATTTTGAATACCACTAGGTTGCACGATTGTACGACGCTTTTAGGTTGCTTTTCCACCAGAGCAGCAAGCGTAGCATACAAGAAGCCCTTGCAGTACACCAGATCAGAAAATTGTACTCTTTTCTTTCAGTGGGGCTAGCATAGCATGCATGTTGTGCTAGAGGGGCTGATTTACACAGACATATGAGACAACAGTCTCCGAGTCAAGATGTGCTATCGTCATCCCTATACTAAACTGTATTGTCATACGTACAAATCGGCTAACTATAACCTAAGGCTATGTATGCACTTGTCTGGGAACGTTTAGCTTAGCTGTAGTGGAAATCAACCTTAATGAATGTTTTAAAAATTATGTGTGATCAAGGTCACAAAAACCTCATCGAATTTCGGATGTTATGGGAAAACCCTAGCTGATCATGGGTAAATAAATATTTCCAACTTGTAATATTACTTGGTAATGGTAACAGTATACCCACGGCGTCGGCGTAAGACCCTGATCAGGATGAAGCGATTTATTAAAACAAAAGTCACCACCATTTCTATCTTCCCTTGTTTTTTTCTCATTCGGCATTTAGGCACCCGTAGCCGCCTTGCACCTAGAGACCGATCCATTTTACCTTACGGCCCGGCCTCGACTTCGCGGCGGCGACAGCGGCTGCAGTTTTCCTAATACATTGCGTGTAATCCCAATTACCCGCAGTGCGTTGCGCATCTCAACCGTGCAATGAACAGATAAAACGCCTGCCGCGCCGCAATCGCGCAAATTCGTGGCAGGCCTGTAAGGGACCGGCTCCGAGTAGATATGTATACCAGATTCATTAGCACCTTTACAGGAATTATGTATAGAACTACTTCTTTGACCTCTGCTTTGAGCCCACACGACGAGTCGTGAGCATGAAGGAATTATGGAGGGTCTGCATTGTATGATAAGTATACAAAGGCAGAATTAAAGTATTAGACATGACGTGTGTAGAAAAATACGATACACAGTTCCTTTGTGTATTACGTGTCTCAAATAATACTAGTTGCTCTGTTTGGCTAACAATGTTACACTACTTTGATCTCACGAGCGCGGGTTAGACATGGTTGTGTGTTGAGGTATACATGCACATTGTTTTTGTGTGCGTCAGCGTAGGAGTTATGACGGCGGATAGGGGACTACAGATACACCTTTGATTTTCTTCGCGGCTGTTCGCAGGTTTCCTCAAGATGTCCTCCATCAAAAAGCAAACGGTATTTAACGAGCATAAATTCGAAAAAAGAGCTGTGCAGGAGTCGGGTCTTTGACTTGAACTACTTTCAAATACTTCATACTTGAAAATCGTGAATTAAATATTGCATTTTGATCAAAATAATCGATAGACTTGAATGATGATGATGACCTTGAACAGAAAATAATAGATGGTGCACTTAGGGTAATAGAACCGTTTGTCTCTGATGATTAACGACTAGTCAATACAGTTAGATCAATAATATATATAGTCCTCCTCATCGATTTCGATGACGGCGACCCTGACAAACTATGTATTTGCCCTATTGTGAGCTCTGATATGGCTGGCTAGGCCAAACTTGCTCTTGAATACTGTATTGCATGCGTGACAGTAGAGTTGGCCAGACGTGTTATACGTGTACACGTAGATGGGTTTAGGCATCTCTTTTCTTAATTGGCGCTTTCGATCCAAGGTTACTAGGCGATTCTCCTCATACATATAAGATCAATAATAATCAAGTTTGCAAGGTCATCCATAACGCATCCTTCCATATAAATAGGTACAATAATTTACTCGCGATTTTCTTCCTCTTTTCTTATGCGAACAGTAAAGGAATGGCACTTGCTCACGTATTTTATATTTCCGGAAAAATTATAACGACGTATCGTCAGGCTTCAACATATTATTGAACAAGCTATATAATGAGTTGAACTTTTGCAAAGTAATGCGAAAAATACCTTCCCACTTCGCTTAACCTCGCCTACGCGCGGTTAAAATAGATTTCGTCCATATTTACTAATATTAGAAGATTTGTTTACTTGTAGAGCATATGGATTCTGTTCCCGATAATATTTTTACACGCACTTCGAACGGTTTACAATATAACCCTAAAAACAAGAAGGAGTTGTTTTGAAACTAGTCGCGGAATGATTAACCTTCACAGTGTAGAAATAAATACGAAAAGTGACGAACCTTTTCATTCCCCGATTGTAGAAAGTATAATACCAAATTAAGGAATGAAGAGACCAAGTATCGGGTCAAGTGATTCAAACATTTTATTTCGATTACATTGAAGTGTAACATATATTTTGACAACAATTATTCGCGAGCTCATTAAATTTAGGGTCTCAGCCGCCTCAGCGTTCCAAGAAGACGAGAGATCCGACGTTACTACCTTCACGTCATATATTTCAATTAAATTGTACTTAAGCCTTATGATGTTCATCATCTTCGGTTCAGACGTCGGCCTATAGATGTTTTGCCACTTAATGTGAGAATATACCTTCTCCGTCCGTCCTTCTTCCTTTTTTTGCTGTGACTTTGTAGGCCGGGCCCAATTAAGTGATAGGAGTGCGCGGCTGGAGTGGCCTGGGGAAAATCTAGGGGAAACCTCTGACACGACCACGTGGGCGGTTTAAACACTGGTATACTCTAAGAGTTTGCGCTCCAGTGAGATTGATTGAGCGGGTTCAAGTGAATCTGAGGTGTGAGTGGAATCGAGCTACGGGAGTTTTGTTTCTGGTTCACTAAACCTTACCCTTGCTGAAAAGAGTCCAGCAAGAAACGAAGCTGGGCCCGACCTGGGTCTGACTGACTACCCTACCCGGTATGCGGCGGTATGAATAGAGATTTATATGTCTGTGTTGTCGCGATTGCGCGGTGGACATCACCGCCGGAGGGAATTAAATGTAGGTGGGCCATTCTACGGAAAGTTGTACCTACAGTCAAGGGCACCAATATGTATACACTTTTTCACCTTATTCCATTGAAATAAGGTCCAAAAATGTATACATATTTATGCCCTTGACTGTACACTCAACTTATTTTTAATTTGGATAAAATCGGGTTTTTTCTACTCAGAATCGAAAGCACTTTCGAACCTAATAGGAGAAAAAAAGTGCCTTAGTATGAAAACGGTAACGGAATGGAATACAAAAAATTTGGGGACACTTTTTTTCCCTATATCATTCGAAAGTGCTTTCGATTCTGAGTAGAAAACACTCGATTTTATCCAAATTAAAAAAAAGTCGAGTATACAACTTTCCGTAAAATGGCCCAGGTAAGGTACGACTCGTGTCCGAGTTGGACGCCGTAAGTGCAGCTATTCATCTTTCGATGGACGATTCTTCCGTGTGGACTTGATTGTTATATGAATGCAATAAAGAATCTGAATATCTGAATAAAGGATATCGCGAGCAGCCGCACGCAGGATGCGCGCCCTTCGAACGGTGCAAATTAGCCTTGAATACTAAGTGCACCGTGCTAGACTTGCAGGATTGGAAAACGGTTCCCAACACAATTTTGCCCGCAAACAATATTGTTCCCGTTAGATACCGTTCCAGCAAATCTTTGCGCACACAACAATAAAGTGGAAACAGGGGCTCCGGCGAACGTGCTAGAACGGCGCGTTTTATAATCCCCACTTCCAAGATGAAGAGAAATGTTATAATTCTAGCTAGAATATTCCTTTGTTAAGTATTTTCCCCAGACAGACGGCGAAAGCCGGCCGGAGTGGGATATTAGAAGATTGTTGTCAAAATTGTTTGTGAGCGGAGAAGGATGAAATGTAACAAATATATACTATGTTATATCTTTAGGTAAACGAGCAATTCTTGCATATATATTTATTTAGTTTATTTCGGAAACGGCTCTAACGATTTTGATGAAATTTGGTATGTGAGAGTTTTCGGGGACGAGGAATCGATCTAGCCAGGTCTCATGCCCAGGAAAATGCCGAGCAAAGGTCGCCCAGATATTATACTACGTATGTCTATAAAATAAAGATTGAAGGTAAATCATTAATAAAATGCCGTCCAAACGGAACCCTATTTCTGTCACTCACGCGTTCGTCCGTCCGTCGTCTGTCACGCGGGTTTTAGAGCCAAACGGTTGGAGATACAGTCTTAAAATTTTCACAGTATAAGCATCTCGTTAACCCAAAGCCATACAAATTGTCAAAATTTATTTTTACTAATGATTTTCCCATGTTCCGATACAGCTAGAGGGCGCTAATTTTTTTTTTGTGTACTAACTCATAGAGTGGTATTAGTTGTTTAGAGCTCATTGAGAAGATAAATAAGTACAATATTTTTGTTTTAAAACTTTTAAAACACATTGGAAAAGAAATGAGAAGCCACCAGATCCAGCTTTTTTATAAAATTTTGTTCGAAAGAATTTCATAACTTCCCGTTGACCTATAAACTTGAAATTTGATGATAAATCAGATTTTTTTCTTTGACATTTCCTTATTTTTCCTATTAAAGCCAAATTATTTTTGCGGTTGGTCTGTAACCCTGATAAATGTGCGAACTCCGACACGCACTTGGCCGGTTTTTTAATTTGTTAAGTAGTTCTTCATCATAATCATAACGAATATTTAAGTGTAACATTTATTTACCTATATGTTATTAACTTAGGTCTCTAAAGGTCAGTTTTAAGATAAATTTAATTTTAAACCTTGGACTGCGTCAGCATACCTCTGAATACTGAAAGCTTCTGCGCAACACAATAAAATTAGAAATTCTAATTTTGAATAAGGATCCTTTACCTTTTCACTTTCCATAGTGGTGTTTTTATCAACTTACATTAAGGCTGGGTTGCACCAAACCGTCTGTAATCGTAAGCGGTGTTCGTCAAATCTGATTGTATGGAAAGTTTGACAAGTTTCTATGGGATGACAGCTGCCGGCGCCATATTTGACGATGACCGGTCTGTGTTCGTACGTTGGTGCAACTGGCACTAATACTTTCAATTAAATTTAATGTTTTTGTAAATAAGTAATTAATTTCCAATTGATTTGGTGACATAATGTTAACGGAACATAGTTCTTGGGAAAAAAAACAGACGTCTTTTTCTAACTACACGTTGGAAAAACGCCATGCAGAGTGCAATCAGTTTCAAAATAAGAACAAACGCGAGCAATCGTTACGTTATTAAATATTCGAAACTCAAATACAACATCATCCCTTCGCACAATACAACGGCATCTATCTAAAAGGAACATTAACCCCTGAGAGAAACAGTTCCTATTTGAATGCACTATTATGGATTTGCGGCGTTGCGGAAGCGACGAACTGCCAACACAAAATGCATCGCGCAAGTGAAAAGCGTTCGGCACGCTTTTATTCAGCCTTTCAGAATGCAATACATTTGGCCTACAGCTACATCTCTCATATTGGGAATGACGTCATTTCCACTGACGTGGTCCGTAAAGTAAAATCTGCCGTGGAGATTCACTATAGGTCAGAAATTTTCAATTGGTCAGAAGTCGTTACGTTTAATCTCTTTCTCATAGAGATATTTTAAAAGGCGTACATTCGATGAGTTCGATTTGATATTGTTTAATTGGGTTAAAACAACATTTTCATTTGGTTTACGTAAGGATCAGTTCAGCACCAGCACTTGTTACTTATGTATGTATGTATTGCTTTGCTTGATTGTACATAAAACACAACAAAGCGAAAAGTACAAACTAAGTGTAAGTGTAGTGACTTATTTCATCAGAATTGCCTATTTCCATATATGTATAAACACATTTTATAAAACTACAAGAAAATCTATTCTCAGATGGCCTAGGAAAGCGGATCACATTGAACTTTTCAGATTGGCCACTTTGCCATCTAATATATATGTAGATTCTAGAGAATAGGTATTAGAGAGAAGGCAGGGCTCGGACAATGTACTGAAAGGTATTCTAGATACCCTAGTTTGGGACCTAGTGTTAAAACAATGGTAAGGTCGACTTTTATAGGTCAAAATAGTACATTACTTACCAAGGGCGGTAAAACAATGTCTCAGATCGCAGGTATTGGCGCCCGAGCCGAAGGCAAGGGCGATAAATATGTGATCTGAGGCTTTTTTTGTTACCGCCCGTAGTAAGTACAAAATTTTATGTCACCCCCTGGTTTGTGGTATTTTCCGCCCGCGGACCGTGTGGTAATTGCCACTTTATAGCCAGGTGTGACATAAATAGCGTTTTGAGTATGCGTACGTGATTGTTAATTTTAGTGTGGGCGCGTAGTAATGGGTGAATGTTTTGCAAGTGTGCGTAGTTTCTTTATACGAGTATGCTTGTTACCTCGCCTCTGATCTGAAGATGCGTTAAAGGCGTCTCCTGTCTTTAATGCTCTAAGAAAGAGGGTCTAACCATGTAATACGTAAATAATGGTAGGCAACTTGCTTTGCTACCAAGTACTGTATTTCTAGAACCGACAGGGTAGGTAGAATGATTTTTTTTCGTGGAGGCCGAATGCCGAAATGCCGAATGAGAAAAATATCAAGGGTTAGATAAAAGAATTATTAGGAGCCGAGGTAGGACTAATTATTTCAAGGTAATTAACTAATTACTAGTTACCTATATTTGTTTTTATACCGTTACGTAAATAAGTTACTATACGAGTTTCGTTACGGTAGTTTCAAAGTGAACAAATGCCATGTACTTACGTGGCTATTGTATGTACCTACATATATTTATTTATTTCGGGGATCTCGGAAACGGCTCTAACGATTTTGATGAAATTTGGTATCTGGGTGTTTTCGGGGGCGAGAAATCGATCTAGCTAGGTCTCATGCCCGGGAAAATGCCGAGCAAAGCTCGGTCGCCCAGATATTCTTATATCTTTAAGCGAGCAATTCTTGTATATATCTATATATATTTATATCGACGAGCAATCGATCTAGCTAGGTCGCATGCCCGGGAAAACGACGAGCAAAGCTCGGCCGCCCAGATATTTAGAATAATAAATAACAGTTTACATTTAGATACATAGCCTTCAGTTTAGTTGCATTTGCAATGCAATGCATTTAGAAATGAACAGATGCGAGTATATGTTACCATACATTTGGCACCTAGCTGTCAAGCTTGCGAGGTGTCAATAGGCTAGACGACTAATTTTTTAAAGTTGCCACTCGTACCAGTTTTTAGGACGGAATACTTTTATATAGGATGAAACATAATTAGAGCAGAAAAAAGACAAAAATTTAAAGTACACCATAGCTGCCGAGCACTGAAAACGCTCTATGGCTATAGTGATATTCAAATGTGACGTCACCGTGGAGTAGCCCCGTGCTACCATTGTATTGTACGGTCAACCAATTTGAATTCTGGGCCACTTCGTACTTTGTCACTGCGACATTAATTTGAGATCTCTAACGGCTCCCATATTGATTTTCACTATGACCAGATTCGAATTGGCACATAGTTGTCATATAATTCTTTTTTATCGAACCATGCGAATTCTAATGATAGCTTTCAATTTGATATAGCTAGTGCTAATGTGCTTATAAAAAAGGGGCCATCCACAAATTACGTCACACGAATTTCATGATTTTTTGCCTCTCCCCCCGTCCTTGTCACAGCTGGTCACATTTGTGAGACTCCCCCCTCCCTACAGTGACGTCACATATTTTTTTTACATTTAGAGATTGTTGAATGCAAACAGTGGTTTCGAAATTAGTTTTATTTCCATTAAATTATTTTTTAATAAAATTAATATCAAATCAAAACAACGAAACAAAACACGATTAATTATAGAATCATCACTACCTACTTTTTAAACTCTTCCATAAGTTGTTAGCTTCTTCTTCTCTGCGGTCGGTCGGCGCGTAACACTAGTAGAGCGAGTGGTCGACAAAACAATTGGTATCTTATATTAACACAGATTAATATAGTTGTATATGTTTTTGAAGTTTTCGTAGAGTAATAGTTTAAAGTTCGTGTTTTAACACTTAGATTATAATAGATTTTGAAATGTGACGTCACGAAATTTAGGACCCCTCCCACCACCTTGTCACACAATGTCACACTTCGTCGACCCCCTCCCTCCCCCTTAACGTGTGACGTAATTTATGGATGGCCCCAAACGTACTATTTGGAGTTCTTGCAGTACCATTAATTTATCTTTTTTTACTGTTTATTGTAATAATTTGATGGTTTTCTATCCAGATATCCACGCCATGTTATAAATTGTAACATGAGTCATGAAAACACAGCAACCTTGTTATATGAAAACACAGCATCGCACGCCTCTGGTGGATTCACCCTTGACCACTGATAGGGATAGCCAGACAGGAGGCGTAACTATGGGGTGAGCAATACAAACGTCGTGCGTCATCACGGGGTCGTCTCATGGGAGACAAGATGCCATAAGGGCTTTGGAGATGGAAAATAATATTTTATCTACACACATATCATAAATCCTCTAATATGCGTTCGGAAACCGTAGAAAATGACTCTCATTTCAACATTCAATTAATTTATGGCAATTTTCTTATCTGTGGCTAAGGCTACAGCAGTAATAAAATATTTCATTTTAATCTCATATATGATGTTAAAATATTACGTCAAACAAAACTGTCAAAATTTAAATGTCAAAGTTGACATGTCCCTATTCTAGTATCACTGAAAATTCAAATTCAGTCGATGCGAAATGTCAGCTCGATGTTTTTTTAGTATATATCGCACGAAATTTGAGCTAGAACGACATGATCACATCAGAATAAGGACTCTTTACTTTTTAAAATAACATTCAGGTATCTGTTGCCAGTTCTGATTTCGATATTTCCGCAACCGTGCAAAAAAGGTTGTATTAACACAATTATTGTATTTATTTACTACGGTTTCTGAACCCATCTTAGAGTAATTATAATATGTGTGTAGATAAAGTAATGTATGCAACTGTACATAATTAGGCATTATGTACCAGTTGCATAAACTACTATTATAGATTTTGAAAGCAAATTGAAACATGGCGAATGATCTCACGGCCTGATTATGATTACATAATGTACCACATTTTCAACTCTGATACAAATACAGCATTTAATTTACTATTTTAATTTTTGTAATAGACAATATCAAATCCGATTATCTGCCGGATGCTTTTTAGGGTTCCGTAGTAAACAAGGAACCCTTATAGTTTCGCCATGTCCGTCCGTCCGTACGTCTGTCTGACCCCCGTTTATCTCAGTAACCGTTAGTACTAGAAAGCTGTAATTTGGCATGAGTATAGATATTGATGACGCCGACAAAACGGTAGAATAAAATCTTGAAAAATTGTCAAGTCAATAACTTCTCCGAAATTATTCTATAGAACAGTTATAATGCCCCGAGAGAGTCATTCTTCTTTTCAGAACACTTCACACCTGCTACTCGTAGGTTTGAAAAGCAGTATGTGCCATTTGGTAACAAAATTATGTCAGTCTTGGGCGAAAACACTTGAAGCCTTCGTTAAGGGGAGGTATCCCCAACGCAAATGTCCCGCTCTAACACGCGTGAGTTTATAATTAACCATCCCGCTCTCTACGCAAGCTCTGCGCGCAGTTTTTTAAATATTTAGCTATAGTCATTAAGCCAATCATTCTATCAAAGCAAACCCTGCGAATTTGTCTATAACTATTTACGATCTTTAATTGAGTACAAAAATAAAACGTTAAATATCAGTAATATAGCCGTAGTATTGAAAATACATTCCAAAAAGGGGTAACTTCGCGTTTTTTTTCTATCGAGTGAAATTCATCAGGTCATGTAACTGACTGCGATTTTGACTAGACAAGATCCTTATGTAACACATATTATTATTTTTTAGATTTTAAGACACTATATTCTATGTCTCAGATGGTTTTTAAAAACTCAAAAGTGGTAACTTCTACTTTGGAATCTTTCGCTACACTCAGTATTCAATGCGGTATATATTGAATCGCCTCACCGTGAATATATAATTTTGCTCCCTTGAAACACGGTCCAATATACTATATCAGTCCCAAAATCGGTGCAGATATTACGTCGGGCCGGCGTAAACAAAAATTAAATAAATGCAATGGCATTTTTTATGATTTTTAGCTTTGTAGTGTATCAGAAGCATGCCAAAAACTTGAAAAGTACTTAAACTAAAAACACATCAGTAAATCTTTACACACGTAATGCTAATTTAAAACTACAAAACAGTGTGATATATTACCTAAACTACTAAAAAACACTGAAAAAACATCACACATATAATGCTTGTGTAAGACTAAAAAGAAAATCTAAACTACATCTGGAAAACCACTACAAAACTATGTACAAAACTAATTATAACTACTTATACTGAAGTACTAAGGTGACACCACCAGTAATGGACAAGGCGCAATGATGTACATTAACTCTTATGTAAAAGAAAATAAGAGTCATTCATTTTTTATAGAACAATCAATTTAAAACCGTATCATCTCTGAATAAGGGTTGAAGTGTCCATTATTGGTGCTTGTGCTAAAGTGCCCATAATTGACAACATTTCATATTTTTAACTACTTTATTTTATGAACTAGTTAGAAAATAGGTAAAAATTTAAGCCACCCGTATTTTTTCCTTTTCAATTTAACCCATTATTTCATACAAAAAAAACACGTTGAAAAGTAGGTCATTCCAAAAGGGCATAAGTAAAATATGACGTCATCTTCCCAACAAGAATCCAGAGCCACTCCAGAGCAGCGATTGTCTGTACTCTGTACTAAGGTCTCCTGAATACAGCGAGGAAGATGACGTCAACTTTCGGTTTACAGTAATTTGCGATTTTTTCCAAAATTAACTGAGAAAAAAATCTAAAAAAATGTTTTTTGTGTACTTCACACGTTTTTACCGAAATGGTTTTCGAATTAAGACTTTTGGAAATTATGAAATATTGTCAATTAGTGGTCTCACCCTATGTCGCTTTAACTTCTAATGCACAAGCTGTATTTCATCGCTCTGCTAACGTACAGTCAACTAATTTGATGTCTGGGCTTTCATATAGATTTTCACCTTGACATGGTACCAAGTGGCCCAGAAATCTAATTGGTATTCTTATGATTTTACTGTGCATGACGTGACATTGTAAAATACTAGCATTTTAGGCACACTATACGAACAAAATTTTGGGGGTTGTAATACGATCCAGAGGTAAAAGTCAAAATTAATTAAAGCAGTAAAACGGATTCTAATTACCAGCTTTAAATGCAAATCAACACCTCACAGAAACCATAAAACACTCACACTGCATGTACCTTAGAACCGATTGGTCGTGTGTTCGATAAAATTGTCCAATACATCAGTCGTCTACATTCCAAGGAACGATATAGGATACGCTTAATTCATAATCAAAGATATGCTAGCTACACCCCGTTCATGAAATAACTCACAGAAATATAAACTCTATTAGTTCCAAATCAAACACATTCCAGATTAAACGCACACATATTCTACATTTCCCATTGTGATATGTACTCTCGCGCTTTGATTTAGAATTGATTATAGAAGGAACAGGGCGTAACTTGCGATTGAAAGCAAACAATGTTCTTTCCGTAAAACTCAAATTGTGATACCGAGAATTTGAGTTGGCTGCCCATGAATATGCAAATACAGATATCCATTTCACATTTAAAAATCATTGATCAAATCAAGAACAGTTTATATTCCATTCGAGCATTTTTTTTTCTATGAAATGTTATTTTAAAGTTTTATTATTTTGACGAACATTGCTCCTTCAGGGTGAATATCCACTAGAAACGTACCATCAGCATAAACTGACCATTTGTGAACCTTATTGCATCGAGATAAGGTCTGCCAATGGTCATATAACTGTGATCACTGCTGATAGTATGAGGATGTTTGTGCGTATATTTGACACATCCTCGCACAGTTTCGGTGTATATTCACTCGTTTTAGAAGTGACTATAATTATACTCTGTTTTTTATTAAACTATTCAGTACTTTATACTAGCCAGTTAGCAAAGATGAGGCCGACGGTGAAGCCAGCTCAGCCAGCAGATGCCTAAATTACTCGTTTGTAAAATGTATGGCGAGTTCATTTCTTTCTTACAGAGAACTCATCATGTACTTCATAGATAAAAAAAACAGAGTATAGTGGTCCCGACAATATCAGTAATAATGACATTAGTATACCGCTGTTTCTTCAATCCAATCACTACACTGTCATTGGTAATTAATAAATACTTATAATGTCATTATTAACTAGATAGTCTTTAGACAGCATTTAAACCACATTTTGCTGGCGAGTTCACTTGCTAGTTACGCACATTATACGGATTTACAAAATTACTTAAGAACTTTTCGACGCGCTAAGGCGCTAGACTTGGGGATTATAATTCGATAAAGATTTCTCTGATTCAACCACATTACACGGAACTCAAATTAGAATAGTTTAGTTCCACTTCATCATAAAGAAGCCGAACAGATATCTTATTGATTCGAAACGGTGTCAGTAGCTAGAAATCGTGATAATTTTGCTTGCTGCTTTCTAAGATTTTACGCAGTTATAGACTTTCTGAATTCACCTATTAGTCTTACTGGTACGCCAAAAGATGCTGCAAATGGTGTTAAAAGCATGAAAATCGGCACGATTGATCTTTAGGCCATATGAATCAATTTGACCCGTTGGACGAAAAAAAAAAGACGAAGAGAGGAGTTATGACGACTTCTTTTTTTATTGTATGTAATTTAAAAAAAAATGTTCTGAAACCAATCGTTTGTTGTATCAAACGAAAGCGCTTTCTAAGCTGGTTCTATAAATATATCATATTATTACATTTAAGTCACTTGTCTTAAATTTAAAAAAATATAATTTTCAAAACATACCAAGTTTAGGCTCCTCCAGGACTGAACCTAGAACTGGCTCAGAAAGCCCTTTCGTTTGATACCACACACGATAGGTTTCAGAACTTTTTTTTTTAATTCCATACAAAAAAAGAAGTCGTCATAACTCCTCTCCTCTACGTTTTTTTTCCACCAACGGGTCAAATTAATTAATTTGGCCTAAAGATCAATCGTGCCAATTTTCATGCTTTTAACACCATTTGCAGCATTTTCCATATGTAGCCCTTGTGTGCCGCTAGCACTATATAACTTGTTGCTTTATGTTACGTTTGACAAATAAAATAATTTGTATTTGTATTGATATTCTTAGGGCGGGTCCCGGTCTACGTTGTACTTTTTTTACTTTTTTTTGAACCTGACTGTGGCTGTATAGGCCGGGCCCAATAAAGCGATAAAAGCGCGCGGTTGGACAGTGGCCTTGGGAAAATCCAGGGAAACCTCCGGCATGACCACGCGGGCGGTTACACTCCAGCCGCGCACTCCTATCGCTTTATTGGGCCCGTCCTAGAGACCCTGTGATTACAGTAGGTACTTAATGTAGATGTAGCAATGTATGTGTAGAGTTATCTTTAAAAGAGTATTAAAAAGAATCCCATAATTTTAGTACGGGACCTTAGCTTTCTGGAGGCGGGACATATTAATTGTTTTTCACATCACCTATTCGGATAAGGGCTTTTTCTTCCCTGCTAGGAGGGATCAAAGTGGTTCTTTTCTTCCCTGCTAGGAGGGATCAAAGTGGCACTTTTCTGTAACGTGCTATAAGTTATTGTATCGATTTTGATAAAATAAATGCACAACCATTGTTATTTCAGATCTTTCATTATCCTCAATAGGTGATGTGAAAAGCAGTATGTGTCACATGGAAGCAAAATTATTTCCACCTTGGGCGTTAATTTCTTGAATCCCTCTCTCCGCTCAGGATTCTATTTTAGAATCCCTCGCTACGCTCGGGATTCTATTATATAATCCTTCGCTTCGTTCAGGATTCAATTTACGCCCACGCCGTAAATATGTCATTTTGCTCCCTTGTGACACAATCTACTATTTCAATCTGAGCATCATCGCCCAAAGTTAAACAGTCAATTTTACTTCAAAAGGACTCCTGCCGATCAGTTACATTAAAAATATCATTTTTTCAATATATATTCCCCATTATTTCTATTTGACTAAAATCGGTACAAAGTACACAAGTTAAACAAGGCATTATCTCCGCTACTATAAAAGGTTTTCTGGAAGCGATCACTCTTAAGCGATAAGGCCGCCTGTTGTTCAACTCTACCTTAAGCCTAATGTTCTATACTGTGTTCTTTTTGAGGTGTGCAATAAAGAGCAAGTATTTGTATTGTATTGTAAATCCAAGACCCAAAACGGTGTAATAAGGTGTTAAACATTGGAACTTTTACCTAAAAAGCAATAAAAATAATGCGAGTGTACTAGGCGAACATGAATACAGAAGCGGTCACTAATGAGCGGCTAATTGACGCGAGGAGCTGAGAGGACGGCCGCAGCACAATGTTACGTAAACAGGGACACATGACAGAACATACAGCCACCGCCGGGCCTATTACGTAAAAGTCACACCTACCGTGTAATAGGCATGACATCTATTTTTTTTCTCATGTCATTCGAAGCAGTTTTTTCGAGACGATCAAATGTTTGTATGGGTCTGCCTACAATTACAGCAACACAAAATACGAAAATGACAGGCAGCGCAGAATAGCGGACGAGCATTGAAAACGCGACATACTGACACCGGCGTGACGTCAAGCCTGCTTCCTCGTACTACGGAAAGTGAAAAAATATGGCCGTTTTGCTCGTGAAATATTGCGTTTATGTACAATACAAAGTTGCCATACAATTTCTTTATTATTGAAACCTGAGAATTAGCTATAGGTAACATTCAATTTACATTTAGGCAATAAAAAAAAAACAACATGGGTATTTACGTTACGAATTTCTATAGTCCCATATTATCTTTTTACGTTTTTAATTAATTTGTCTAATTGACAATTTACTGTGATAATTTGATGATTTTTTATCCATATCGCCACAATATGTTATACATTTTAACATGTGTCAAATACCCAATTGCATCGAACACATTAGAGGCTATTGTGTGTCACTTTTGTTCAGACCATTTTTTAAATTTCTAGATTCAGCCGTTTACATTCGATCGATTAATCCATTCCAGACGCAAGCTCGATATTCCATAGCACGAGCATATTACGCCCTTGGGCGTAATGGTGTTTTAGCTATTATAGCTCTGTATGACTGCGTTTCATGAAGTCCTTTGGGAGCACAAAATGTGATGAAAATATAACGAATACGCGACTACGTAATAGGGATATTTCAGTTCAGTTTGCGTTATATTTTGCTTCTCTATTATTCTAGTATCTGTTCCAATTATAACTGAGCACAGTGAACCAGCCAGCCATAATATAAATGTGGAAAAGGAAAATTTAGCGTCCGTAAAGTCAGTTTTGAGTTCTAATAGGGGCTCTTCGCGTCTCCATTTACGGTGGGATGGAGAATTGGAGACCTCATTACTCGACACAGTAATTATAGTGACCAATTTTACATGTGATAGGACACGTAAGGATGTATAGACTGTAGTATTCTATGGAAAAACAGAAGAACATCACTACTATTTGTCAGATATGCAATAATAGTACATTACTTAACAAGGGCGGTAAAACAAAGAATGTCTCAGATCGCAGATATTTGACGCCCGAGCCGAAGGCAAGGGCGATAAATATGCGATCTGAGGCTTTCTTTATTACCGCCCGTGTTAAGTACAAAATTTTATGTCACCCCCTGGCCAGGAAGTGGGATTTCCCGCGCGCGGAGCGTGCGGTAATTGCCGCTTTATGGCCAGGTGTGACATAAAGATTTTAAATGTACAAATTATTGAATTTAGTTAACCGCCAATACGTACGCTCAGGTTTTTATAAGCTAAATAAATCTTAATCCAAGGTAAATCGCACATGCTAGTAACATTCGTTCAAATGACAAGCATAAGCTTTTTGCCTTTATTCATACGAGCGCTTTTAAATTCACTTTAAAACTAACAGTAGCCTGTGTATCACTTAGTGCGATGTTTATTATTTTATGTCACACCTGGCCATAAAGTGGCCATTATCGCACGCTCCGCGCGCGATAAAACCCACTTCCTGGCCAGGAGGTGACATAAAATTTTGTACTTACTACGGGCGATAATAAAGAAAGCCTCAGATCGCATATTTATCGCCCTTGCCTTCGGCTCGGGCGTAAAATACCTGCGATCTGAGTCATTCTTTGTTTTATCGCCCTTGGTAAGTAATGTACTAATCTCGGTCTAACACACATAGCTACTTCGCTAGTTTGCAGAAACCGAGGCTAATTTGGCTTATTTCTTAAAGAACTGTAATTGAATTGTTCTCAATAGTCATATCAACCCGGTAGGAATTTAGTTCAATAAGACTTTATCCGATTCTACAGCTCTTTTTAATCCTTTCAGTAAGATGCCCGGCGCTTTTGAAATCACAGTCTTTGTAGCGAAATTGAATTAAAAATTGTTTTTAATTGCGTACGTATTGTAATGCGCTATGTGTGCTCGTTGCAGTACTCTAGGGCGCTTGTGCTGAAAGGGTTATAGGCTACATCACATTTATCCAGTTGCTGGCGCCAGTAGGCGGCGCGCGCCAGCGCTTTACTTGCTCTATACCGTTTATATTTTGTCCATTCACAATGGACGGGCACGTAGTATATTTACATGGCACCAGTACTCACTCACCCAGCGAGCCAACGCCAGCAACTGTATACTTATAGTCTTAACGCGCATTGTAAAAGCGTTCGTATGTTATATTTCGTTTAAGATCCACCTCTGGTAACGCCGACGTGAACTTGACGTAGCAGAGATCCTCGTATATTTCTTCGACTCGGTCCTCGCAGGCGGCACTCGGTATCGTGAACTGGACCCAGGGCACTTCGGACGTGGCTGTGTGAGGGCATTCGAGCCGCCTCGGTGTTTCGAGCGAGACAGCGCTACTAGACGAGTATAGGTTTGTCAATACGGTATTAAACCCATAGTCAAATCAGCAACTTTTTATTAAATGTCAAAAACGATTTGTTAATATGAAGTTTGTAGGGAAATACTGTCTTAGTGACGTCACTAAGACAGTGTGAGTAGGTTTGTTCAAATCAGCATCCTTTTTAAATCTTTATGCTTATAAAATCCTTCAATTAGCTAAAATAAATTAATAATTTATGTTTTTCGAGTATTTTCGTTAGATCTTTTATTAGTCAAGTAAAAAATAATTTATTTTTACCTTAGTTTAATACCCTATTCAGGATTGCCTTTGTAATGCGTTATGTACCTAAAGTAGTAAGGCTATCAAAGCATCAGCGGTCAAAAGCTGGGACTCGACTAATCACTATCGTACCGTGTAAACAGACCATAGCGAGTATGGAGCTAAGCATTGGGAGGCTGTTTCGTTTGATGTAGTGTCAAGGCAGTGCTCTCGGTAGGTGTGAAGTTACCGAATGCTCTGTCTAGGGAAAAAATACCCTGCCGAAACAGCCACGCCGCGTTTTTTACAAAGGCAAGGCTGAAACGATTCACCTATCTATAGCCTCTGGCCGCCCATTGGTTTCTTCAAATTGGGAAATTCAAAATGGGAACCGTGTTGCATGTCATTTGTTTCGTTAGATTTCAAAACAAAACAATCTCTACACTATTTCCTATTACAGTTAACAATTTCATTGCCGTTCTTTCTTTAATGGCGGGCGGCTAGAAGATACCGATTCGCAATGACAACATTTCAGATTCATGAATGTCAAAAATTTGCATATTTTTTTCATATTTCAATAGACCAAAACTGAGCGTAAACTGAAAACCCCTCCAGTGAGTTGAGTTTAAGCTCACATTTGACGTGCTTAACCTTATTCATAAAACTTAGTAAACCTCCGCTTACTAAAATGTGTTTTGTCCCTTTCCCACAAATATAAAAGTCAAATCGACAGATAAGGGCAAACGAAATTTAGCGGAATTTAACTATATAATAGGTTTGATAAACGATTATGAATAAGGGGGTAAGCATGTATGCGCAGAAACACGTTGAAACAATATATCTACTACGAGAGGGACGTTCATTTTAAAACTATGTTTTGTCTAGCATTCTGATAAAATAACAGCAGTAAAAAAGTAATACAATATTTGATAAGTTATTTTATGTCACACCTGGCCATAAAGTGGTAATTACCGCACGCTACCCGAGTACAAAATCCCAATTCGTGGCCAGGTGGAAACAAAATTTTGTATTTACCACGGGCGGATATAAAGAAAGCCTCACATCACCAAATCGCATTTGTCTTCTTGCCGCCCTTGGTAAGTAACGTACTATTATAGTCGAGCTTCAATGTAAAGTGGAGTGTACTCTGGTTACAAATTAGAGTCGGTAACTGACTGTAATTCCGGCAATAATTAATGGCGATAACCCTTTATTAAAACAAACACAAAAAAGGAAAAATGTCTATTCTTACAATGCATTATAATGTTGTTACCTTTACATATACAACAATAACGATATTATAATGTCGTTAATAATAGTAAATTGACTGAAAAAATATTGTTTGTCACAAATATATGATATGTGCTTTCGTTTCACAGTCCAGATCCTGGCTATGCTCCGGTAGGGAAGTCCGCGTATGGAGATTTTTCTCGAAGGAAAGGTGAATAGGAGTCTAAGGAAGTGATTCAGACCACAATTTTTTTGTATGAAAAAAAAAATCTCAAAAAATTATCGAGTGGGGTATCAAACGAAAAGGCTCCATGAGCGGATAAAAAATTTAGCACACCATCAGATTTCAGCCAGTGGTGCCATAAAAAAATAAACTTCGTTTTAAAACAAACCAAGTTTGGCCTGAACTTTTCTTAAATATAGAACAGAATGACTCGTTATATCCTCATATCTAAACATAATAAAAGGAGTTTTGAAAATACTAACTAAGACTCCTAATCACCTTTCCCGAAAAAAAAAATCCATAAGAGGACTTCCCTACAGGACCATAGCCAGGGATTACACTATCAGGGTTAACACCAAGTAAAATACGCCAACGGAATACTTCGAAATACTTAATCTATTTCGATAACAATGTTAACGATCCTTAATGGCGTTTCTAAATATGTCTTTCCAGTGACAAATTGGAAGATGACTTATATTTTAAGAATATTTCACATTAAAATAACTTAATTTACAAAGCCAAACGTGTTATGTTAAACACGTAGGCTGTTTCACAAAAAAACGAGTAATTTGCAAACACATTTAGGTAATTGTAATTTTCGCGAGCATTGCGGGCACATTGCAGGAAAGTTACAAGGACAATCCTACATTTGTTATTTTGTATGGGTTTCCATAACTAATTTCATTGAAACTTCGAACAATTGGTTCCTAAAATAAGCCCTTCGTTTCTTTCGAAATTTGTTTATCGTGAATTGTCATTATACAGAAAAACATGATGAGTCCATTTCAATTTCAAACCAAAAAGCAACCTTTTTTATAATTACATAAAGTGCAAAAGGGATTGAAATTTTATAGGACTAAAGCGGCAATTACACTTCGTCGCACCGCAAAAGTGTAAAGAACACGTTAGTCGGCCGCATTCGGCGATCGACAGCTGCCAAGTCGCCGTAGTAGGCGGACAGACTAATGTAAAGACGACGCTTGTTGGCCTGAGTAGTTTAAAATGGATTCGGCGACCGCATTAGGTGAACGACGCAGTGTAATTGCCGCTTAATGCTCTTTCCTTGTACCCTTAAAATATGCAAAGGAGAATGATGTCATGCAAAGAGTACTTACACGGATTGCAGGTCCTTATATATATCTTCTTCTGATTGAGTTCTGTGAGCTGAAAAGGGCCTGTGAACAATAGTTTTTGTTAGTTTATTGCCGTGACAAAGGGCCACTTAAGAAAATGCCATTTAGTTACTGGACCATTTTTATTCGCTGATTCTTGGAATGGCTATTCCGGCTAAATACACTTAATTATTCTGATTGTATAAATATGTACTAGTAACAGGCATATGTACTATAGAACTAACTGAATCGTGACCCACCGTGGAACCTTGTCACAGAAAATGTCATAGTGACATCGTACTGCCTGACAAGGATAATCATTAGGACACTTTCTGTGACAAGGTTCCACGGTGGGTCACGATTCAGTTGGTTCGATAGCACATCCTTACGTGTTGTATAATGTAAAGTAGACATTACATTGTAAACAAACTATTTTTCAAAGACGTTAATCATTATCACACTTTACCCTTGGATTACAATACTTTGTGAGCTTCTTTAAATACTCGTATACAACAACATTTTAAGGCGCTACACTGAGAAATTTGGAGACTTTGAAACGCTGTCCTGCCCAGACTAGCAAACAGTAGGGGCTGATTTTCAGATATATGATTCTTGACTATATGGTTGTGGTACTGACAATAGCGAAACATGATTGCTTAAAATTTTCGCCATAGAAAATAAATCCAAATTCGAGTCTATATTTTCCTTTTTTTCCTCAGCCTACTAAAACAACGCATTATTAAAAGACACGATTAATTTAATATGATGGTATTTTACCTCATCTAGGTACTGACAAGAGGAAATTTAATAAACCTGCACACAGTCAGATATTTAACGAGATTTGTCTAAAAAGCCATTCTCGGAGAGAGTTGCATCCCGTTTTCTCGTGAGCGAAAAACAAAGGGTGTCTCTTTCAATCGATATATCGCCTTAAGTGATGATCTGATGATTATAGTGTAATCTTAGAGGGGGTGATAATGACTAATGTCTTCAAGAATATTTTGTTTACATCATAGGACACGTAAGGATGAATAGACTGTACAAGCAAACGCTTTGATTTATACATATTTTTGCGAAGTTTCCAGTTTTACGTGGGTGGCCAGTTATAGGCAACTTATTCTAAATATGTACGGTACGCACGGACCTTAAAGCGTAGGTATTACAACACCGAAAGCGAAAATTCAGGAGAATATGCCGCGGCCACTCAAGCGTTGACGTCACTGAAATACTCTAAACTTGAGTTTCATATTTTTTATAAGCAACGGTGTAAAAGGGGCACAATAAAGTACCACTTTTAACTCAAACAGCCCTCTAACATTGTCCTAATTTCTGTTTGTCACATTTTTTTGATACTGTGGGTGTGGGGTTTGCTGCTGGGAGAGACAATCGGCCTATTAGAGTAATAACATACACGACTGTCCAAAGTGGAGTGTAATGTTTTTAATAGAACTGGCGAACAGTTTTACAGGTTAATAAATTATTATACATTTACATTCTTATAAAAGGGTACTAAGAATGTAATTCTATAATTTATTAACCTGTAAAACTTTTCTCAAATAATAAAAACTCTTTGGCTCTGGCTGACGACAGAGTTAAAAAATAAAAAATAAATTGAAAAGTAAAAAGCGCTAGTGCGGAAAAGTGGTACTTTCCGCACAGTTTGACTGCTTAGAAAACTCACTTTTCAAGCATATTGTAAAATTGTTTACTCACTTGATGCCCTTAGCAACTGCCTTTGCACACTGGCTGAGTTTGGCGAGCGTGCACAGCACCCGATGGAAGTTCGAGAGGTCGAACAACATCGAAGGATCGAACAGGTCTGTCTCCCGCAGCTCGAACACTTCGTCGCATTTCTTCAGAAACACTTTGATGTTTCTCATACATAGGAACTGGGGACAAAGAGGATTATTAGTACTTTTCTTCTCTAGAGGCCAAATAGAGCTATGGCAGCCGCCGGCGGGGTGAACTCGACAACGCATACACTAGTAGACCTAGGCACATGATGGCGGTGTCAGTTTGTCGGCTTATCTCGAGCTATTCACACACATACACATGTACAAAAAACACGCGCGCGCACACACACATACATAATAATATTTTTGTTAAATATGTAGTACTAGTTATTAACACGCTTTTATTAGGTCGACCTGTATGTAACTATGTAATGGAATCTAAGGGAACTAATTTAACCATCTTCAAAGCATCGTAGCGTCATGAAAATTGGCAGCTGTATGTGGTTCTGATGACAATACAATAATATGGTTCTGTCGAACTGATCTGATGATGGAGCCGGAAGATATGAACTGGAACTTCATGATGGAACATCGTATCATAGCTGTGTTTGGATTTGTTAGAAAAGTCTTGCAATGAACTTTGACCACGATTAGGTTTCAAAGTCTGATAGGTCGACCTGTATGTAACTAACTATGTAATGGAATCTAAGGTAACTAATTTAACCATTTTCCAAGGATCGTAGCGTCATGAAAATTGGCAGCTGTATGTAGTTCTGATGACAATACAATAATATGGTACTGTCGAACTGATCTGATGATGGATCCGGAAGATATGAACTGGAACTTCATGATGGAACATCGTATCATAGCTGTGATTGGATTTGTTAGAAAAGTCTTGTAATGAACTTTGACCACGATTAGGTTTCAAGGTCTGATGATGAAGCTGGAAGATAGGGACTGGCATTCCATGATGGAATATCGTATCATAGTCGTATTTTCACTTGTGAGAAAGGTCACGTAATGGACTTTGAACACGATCAGGTTTCAATTAATACGCAAAGCGTGTTTTCTAGTGTTTTTAAACTATTAATTTATTCTTAATCCTAAAATGTATCTTGCATTACAAGTTTCCATATTATCTTATTGTAAAGCGTACTGCTAGGTCCCGAGATACAGGCTCGGCCTAGTTCGGGATCTGCCGGATATCCATGTTCTATTAAGACTTGCCTGATTCCAAATAAATTTATCTTTATCTTTATTCATCACTTTCTAACAGCACCTATCAAAAAAAGACGCGTAGCTCGAGAAAAGCCGACATACTCTCGAGGCCATTATGTGTTTGCCATGATGTGGTTCCTATTCGTCATGTACTTATATACACATAAGCCGTTAACTGTTGACCACAGGAGGGGCGTATTTTGTTTTTTTTTTCAAGTGTTTATGGGTCATAAACACTGCATAGTATCATAAATACATATAAATAATTTCAAGTTTTATGTTTTCCAAGTATTTTCGTGAGACTTGTTTTTTTTAAATTAAAAATGTGTATGCCAGGGGGCAAAAATTAGGCCGACGATGAAGCGAGCTCACCCAGAAGATTATTCACTGGTGCCTTGAAGAGGTCCAGGTAAGATATATGTACAGGGAATTCCAAACCTTATTTATTGGTAACGTAACAATATTTTATTCATCCTCCTAGGGTTATCCCAGTACAGTTGCATCCTGAAGGATGCCTGGGGTCCGCTACCTAATTCCAAGATTTAGCGTAGGCACTAGTTTTTACGAAAGCGACTGCCATCTGACCTTCCAACCCCGAGGGGAAACTAGACCTTATTGGGATTAGGCTTTGTCAAGTGAGCGGGCAACTTGACTGTTAGAAGTCCTCAAGCCGCCCGAAGGCCTCCAACTTGGCTTAACGACTGCTGCCATAGACAGCAACCGGGATCAACGGCTTAACGTGCCTTCCAAAGCACGGGAGCGCTCAGTTAGTAACTACTCAAAGCGGTCACCCATCCAAGTCCTGACCGCTGCCCACGTTGCTTAAACTTAGATACCGCAAGCGGTACACAGGCGCCGCTGTGCCACGAGCGCTCTACGTAACAATATTTTATCTACACCCATATAGTAAATCCTCTTTAATAAGTTCAAATACCGTAGATAAGACCCCGCTTTATAATATACTGTGCGGCTGTTGCGTGCGTCCCCTATTAGATCACGAGATAGAACACTTAAATGAGATCACGTACAAAATTAAGACACAGCTGCGGGCTGGCGGCGGAGGCGCGGGCCGGCCTGTCGAAGCAAACATGGCGCACGCCGGCGAGAAGTGCCCACACGAAACACATGAAAGAGGATTTAATATATGGATGTAGATAAAGTAGTGTATGCAACTGTACATAATTAGGCATTAAAACACTCGTGTGACCTTATTATGAAACTCGCCTTCGGCTCGTTTCATAAAACACACTCGTGTTTTAATGCCCCTCATTATGTACCAGTTGCATAAACTACTATTTATTACTGTTCTTTAATATCGTATAGTAAATTCAATCAACTGGCGTCGCCGCCGCGCCAAGCCAAGTTGCATAAGAGAAACGGATCAATGCAGTTGTGCCATAGCGGATGACGAGGCTCACCGTGGTTGCTTACCAAATCGGCGGGTGAAAATCAAAACTCATTAGCAAATGTGACAACCACTTTAACTTATACCCCGTTTTTTTAAAGATTAGAATTTTAACGGTAATTTTCGCCTACAATTCTTCGCTTCCTTAAAGGTGGCGGTTCGCGCCGCGACAGAGACACGAGACCGAGACAGGAGACCGGTGGGAGACCGCGACCGTCACTTGACAGTAGGCAACATATAGGTGGCGGTTCGCGCCGCGACATAGAGACACGAGACCGAGACGCGAGTTGCCTAAGTCAAGTGACGGTCGCGGTCTGCTGTCTCGGTCTTGTGTCTCTGTCGCGGCGCGAACCGCCACCTTAAGACATCAGAGGATAATATTGTGCTAACCACCCTTTTGAAACTTTTCCAAAATCCATATAACTATCGAACCTGCTCACAAAATTTCACGATACCATCGATTGAGAAATGCGACCTGTACAGGTGACCAGACCAGCCCCGGACATCGGCCAAACAGAAATACGAAAGCATTTTTTCCCACACTGAGAAAAAAACTTTACTTATTATCACCAAATTTTAGTTAGTAATGGTCGTTAATGTGGACACGCTGGACAGAAGCACCCAAATTTTTTCCAGGGTCTAGTAAGGTCCAAAGCTGGTGCTTTTGTCCAGCGTGTCCACATTTACGACCGTTTGTTCTAGCAATCCGTCGTAGCAAGCCGTCCGCCGGTGCACCATACACGGCAACGTGCACCGTACACCGTGCCGTCGCACCTTACACGACGCCGTGACGTCGCACCGTACACGACGCCGTGACGTCGCACCGTACACGACGCCGTGACGTCGCACCGTACACGGCACCGTACACGACGCCGTGACGTCGCACCGTACACGGCACCGTACACGACGCCGTGACGTCGCACCGTACACGACGCCGTGACGTCGCACCGTACACGACGCCGTGACGTCGCACCGTACACGGCACCGTACACGACGCCGTGACGTCGCACCGTACACGGCACCGTACACGACGCCGTGACGTCGCACCGTACACGACGCCGTGACGTCGCACCGTACACGGCACCGTACACGACGCCGTGACGTCGCACCGTACACGGCACCGTGGACGGTGCCCGGTGCCGTACCGTGGACATGTGTCCCTGTCCGGGCCCTATGGAACGGACTAATGAGTATTTATATTCGGGTGTTAGCTAATTAACCGAGCGAACGCAAAGCGTCTCCGTTTCAGCATGCACGGAGAATAAATTATAGGTAGATTCTACAAAGTCATTTGTTACTGCCCTAATTATTAAATTTTAGTCATTAAAGGTAAATAATTACTAAATTTTAGTTTACTATACGACCATGTTCAGACAGAACATGACAGACAGAATAACGTCGGAAACATGAGATTTGTTAACCTCGAACAGCAGTAATTGGTGTTGTTTCAACCTGGGGGGTTTCTCATGTAAGAGGCCTTAAAAATTAGTCGTTAAGTCGTAGAGTTAAGTGAGTCGATTGCGTTGTTTAAATCATTGTCATCTTCTGTTCCACCAGTAACTCTTTGTAAGTATTGCCATTCGCATTGTAGTGATTTGGTAAATGCGGCATATACGGTTTGCGGATATTTTTCAATGGCTTTTAAATGATTTTTCAATGATTTTAGGAATGCAGTTGGTCCAGTTTTCTATTTTCTTTAGGATGTAGTCCGATTTATCGTTTGTGTCTCCAATAAAACCTCCTAAAAATCGTTGTCATCTTACAATTCTGATTCCTAATTTATCAAAATTTTGTTTAGCTATTTCATTCAAGCCTTCTTTGACTATAAGATTAGCTTTTTGATGGTTCTGGGAAATATCCGTATTTCGGCCCTTCTTTCATTAGCAGGTTGTACCATCGAATTTGCCTGCGCAGGCTGAATCATCTGCATACCAGTTTTGAATGTATTTATTCTTGTTCTTGCAAGTTTTTATTAATGGCAGTACTCCAATCGCATACATTTGCATTTCCAGAGGGTCGCCTTGGGTTGTGCCCTCTTTACTGAAGGATATTATGATGCATTTATTAAAGTTTTCTATATTAACGAATCTTTTAGGGTTCCGTACCAAAAAGGTAAAAAAGGAACCCTTATGGTCTCACTTTGTCTGTCTGTCTGTCTGTCTGTCTGTCACATCGCTAAATATCTCAAGAACTACTTATGCTATCGATTTGAAATTTAGAATAGTTATAAATAAGGGTAACCCAAATACATGAAAGATGGTTTTGTAAAATATTTGATTTTATTTTCTGTGAATAATTACAGATACAGACAGGGTTCAAAATTTTAAAGTCTAGCAACTATGTCAAATGGGGTATCATATGAAAGGGCTTGACTTGTACATTCTGAAACAATTTTTAGTTTTTTTTTTCGTTGGGGAAATTTCGATTTACGAGGGAAAATGTAAAAAAAATACCATTCCCCCCCCCCCCCCCTTTATCTCCGAAGTTTACAAAGAAATTTTTTTGAAATTATTACACAACATTAATATGCATGTATATTTTACAGGAAAAATATAGCCATAGCCCTATCTAGTTTTTCTTTTTTTTAATCATCAAAAAACTCTTCTATACTAAGTTTGTAATTTAATCACCTTTGTATATATTTTTGTTTTATGTTTAAATTTACAAAATTACGTTGAAAATACCTTCTTTCAAATAAAAAAACAATTATTGAAATCGGTTGATGTGATAAAGAATTATCCTTGAAAAACCAACATACGTACTAAGTTATTCAGTCGCGCAAATTAGTAACACAATGCGCCGATAGAAGGTGCTGTCATGTTTTTTTTTAAGATTGTTCCTGAATTAATTGGGTCGGGATGGGTACACAACTACATATACAAGAACTGTGTACGGAACCCTCGGTGCGCGAGTCGGACTCGCACTTGACCGGTTTTTTTATTATTGCTTGAAATCGAATTGGGCTGATGTTAGAAACTATATAAATATAATATAGAAACCATAATCATATTTGCTACAATAGTACCTTGGTACATGTACAAGATAGTGACGAAATAGTAGTTTATGCAACTGGTACATAATGAGGGGCATTAAAACACGAGTGTGTTTTATGAAACGAGCCGAAGGCGAGTTTCATAATAAGGTCACACGAGTGTTTTAATGCCTAATTATGTACAGTTGCATACATTACTTTATCTACACACATATTATAATTACTCTAAGATGGGTTCAGAAACCGTAGTAAATAAATACAATAATTGTGTTAATACAACCTTTTTTGCACGGTTGCGGAAATATCGAAATCAGAACTGGCAACAGATACCTGAATGTTATTTTAAAAAGTAAAGAGTCCTTATTCTGATGTGATCATGTCGTCCTAGCTCAAATTTCGTGCGATATATACTAAAAAAACATCGAGCTGACATTTCGCATCGACTGAATTTGAATTTTCAGTGATACTAGAATAGGGACATGTCAACTTTGACATTTAAATTTTGACAGTTTTGTTTGACGTAATATTTTAACATCATATATGAGATTAAAATGAAATATTTTATTACTGCTGTAGCCTTAGCCACAGATAAGAAAATTGCCATAAATTCATTGAATGTTGAAATGAGAGTCATTTTCTACGGTTTCCGAACGCATATTAGAGGATTTATGATATGTGTGTAGATAAAGAAAGTTTTCGTATGTCTTTTGTCTCCTAACCTCCCAGGTCAGAGAGGTAGAAAAGGTTAGGAGCCACTGTCCTAATTTTATCTTTACGGCTATTTTCATGCGACCGATCTCCCGAAGTAGAATAGACGGTTCAGCTGAAATTCCACGTTTGGATAAAAGGTCAAAGACCATGACCTTTGTCAAGTTTTAAAATTAACCGCCTATGTCTCGGGCCATGCAGGCTGCATTTAGAGTCGTGCTACAGTTGTGTTCTCATATTATTTGACCCCTATCAAGTTTGATCGATGTAAATATTTGAAAACACCCCCGACACAAAACATAGCTTAGTCTTGAAGTATAATACTTTCAGACAAAGAAAACATTTTTCATATCGGTTCCTAAACGACGGAGTTCCGAGGTAACAGAAAAAAAAGAACATATACAACCGAATTGAAAACCTCCTCCTTTTTTTGAAGTCGGTTTAAAAACCGCACTCTAATCGGTTTATCCGTCAGGGAGCTACGATGCCACAGACAGAGAGATATCGATATACAAATAAAATAACATGGGCCTTTGTTGTCTTTGTTATTGTTACACTTTTTTGCCCGTTACGTGACGGTTTGATACGAGGTTGTGGCAAACAAAACATTAACCACCCAAGTTAAGCAGTTTGTTTATGGTAAGCAGTCAGCCATTATAAAGTTCTCAATTTGGCTGCATAGGAGCTTTTCCGTCCCTCTTGGGCGCACGCGAACAGCGGCTCTTTGTAAATTATTCTTTTAAAATCTTTTTGTATGGTACGGTCAGTATAAAAGTGTGGTTGGTATGATACTTCCTTAAGGCGCTTTTAGCTGAATCCAGTCACTGGCAGTCTGGCACCAATAGGCGGCGCGCGCCAGCGCTGGCAAAGTACTGGCGCCAGGTAAATATATTTCCGAGCCAGTCCAGCGCGACTGGATCCATAAACGGTACAGTGCCAATCCAGCGCTGTTGCACGTTGCCTATTTGCGCCAGCGACTGGATTCAGTTTGGGAATTGTTTAGGTACATTGTGCTGATCCGAGTAAACGAAGATATTTTTATCTAAGATTACGAAGTTTTAAAGCTAAAGAGGTCATATTATAATGGTCCGCGGCCGGATGTGTTTAGTGTAACAATGGTACCTTGTCAAAAGAGGGTAGATAATGTATGTGTGTATGTTTAAAGGTCTTTGTACAGAAGTCGCGACAGTGGACCAAAATAATAGCCTTTTGTGAATTCTTGGTACAGATATGTTATCTTGGGGAAATAGGTTGTTATTAGCATGACAGTCACGATAGCAGATACTAACTGATTTAATCTGAAGTATATAGTTCTCAAGTAAACTAACTTTCAATAATGCGAGCCGCATAATGTCGTACGTCTGAACCCCATATTAATAAAACTTAACCTCTGCTAACCAAAGCGTGTTTTATCCCTTTCTCACAAACATCGAAGTGACAGACAAGGGCAAACGAACTGCCGTCCTCTCCCGGCGAAAAAAATATACAATGCCATTCTTTTGTTATTTTCTTTAACCGATTTTTATGATTTTTTGATTTTCTTAATAGTTATCTTCTGGGTGACCGAGCTCCCTTCATCGTCGGCCTCATCTTTGCTACCTGGCTAGATGCTGGCTAGCTGGCCACAAGCAATCCTATTAATAATAAAAAAACTACATTTTGAAATTCGTTTTGCTCAAAGCTTGGTCGTTCTCCCTCGCCGGGGCAGCCGGGGCATTGCGGTAGAATGACAGCAACCCCACGATGCCCAAGTTTAAGTGGGTATTCCCTTCCCATATGGAAGGGCGAGTCCCGAGTAAATGCATCAATCATTTCCTCTGCGTCAAAAAAAAGGGACCTCTCTCGCTTTTCTTACACATTCTAAGCAACTGTTCTAAGAACTTACACACCATAGCAATTTCTTTTAAATATTTTTATGTTGAACCGAGTTTTTGTGAGGCATTTGTCGCCAAATGTACTCTTTTGCACACTCAGCTAGCATGATAGTTATACCATCATATTCATGTTTTATGTCACGTTTTATTTCATTTCGGCCTTAAAACGTGAGCCATACAACCCAAGCCCCAAGCCATTGAAAAGTTCCCAAATTAGTAATTCATAAAAAAAAACCTGTTATTCATAACAACACAGTAGCAACACATGCGAATCTGATGATAGCATCGAGCAACTGTCACCGACTGTCACAAACATTCAAAAAAGTTCAACATTTTTGTTTTAATAAGTGAATTGTTTCACGTCAGAATTTCTTAGCAAAGAAAACTTTAAAAATTCATAACTCGAAAACTACGAAAATTCGGCTAACATACATGGGATATATTCTGATAGCCCACGACGTGAGGAATCTAAAAAAAAAATTACCGTCAATGTTTGGGCCACCCTGTATTATATGTAATTGTCTTCATCATCAGTTCAGCTAATTGTTAACAACCGCTTTAGCCTAGTCAGTAGTAACCTTGCCTACGAGGCTGGAGGTTGGAGTACCCAGATTCGAATCCCAATCAGAGCATTTATTTCTAGTGATGAATATGAATATTTGTTCCCGAGTCTTGGATGTTCTCTATGTATTTAAATATTGTTGCTTAGTGCCTTTAGTACAAGCATTGCTTAGTTTGGGACTAGGCTGAATTGTGTGTTGTCCACAAATATTTATTTATTATTTATTGTGCCTTTCATCTGACTCGACTCCAGCATTGCATAACATTTTGTGTGTACATTTAGGATCTAAATGACATTTTGTGTAATTTGTGTATGGGAAAACGACAGTAGATTTGTCGTAACGCTCGTCGAAAAGCTCAGTGTAATGCACCTTAATATTAAGGCCTACAAACTTGCACCTTTTACACAAACCCACCTAATCCACTAGTAAGCTCAATAAGGCTTGTGTTACTGATTCTAGACCTACCCTAAACTTACGTAGGTACCCTTACCATACCTACAGCTTACCTTTACGATATATTCAAGGGGACCATAGGGGGACTAGTAACGACCGAAAATACGTTGCTTATAAAATCAAGCTCGGAATTAACAGGCAATATTTATAGACAGTGGACTAGACGAGGAACGGGACATATTCATTGGGAAATGTTTTTGGTCCAATTCATTAGTCAAGAGCCCAGTTAATTGTTGAGCAATATTACAATTGAGACTGCATGTTATTTATTATCCGTTTTCCCATCTAATTTTTATTTATTTTTATTTTTATGACACTGGAATGAATTGAATGAGCAATTCATTCCAAAGTGTCATAAAATTTGGACAGCTTATATTACTTTCTACAATGAACAGGAGTTATTTAAAATGATTCGGTGTTGAATTACCATTGTCTGATGATTACTATTGTCAAGACTCCTGGCTAGCGAAGTCAACAAGTTCCGCATTGTCGATCAGAATAGTATTATCTCTTTCTTCCCATGGATGTTGTAAATAAGCAACCTGACTGTCCCTGCCATGTCATAATTTCTCCATCTTTGAGCCTACCATTGCTAGAAGTGGCCTAGACAAATGATATTTCGTGGCATTTAGTATTAGAGTATACAATACAATACAGTACAAATACTCTTTATTGCACACCTCACATAAACACATACAAAAGAAAAACAAAGAAACAGGGATACAGATTACAGAGGTAGAACAAAAGGCGGTCTTATCGCTAAAGAGCGATCTCTTCCAACAACCTTGAGAGTATGTATTTAATTTAATGAAAGAAACCTTTTTTTCTCCGTAAACATTAATCTTTTCCTGTTAGCTTTAAAGTAAAACTAATTTTTTTAAATATATCAATGTAAACCTTTAACACTGTGGATAATAAATGGCTTTATTATTATGTATCTCCTTTTAAACATCTTGGGTTTTAGGGCCTGGTCATTTTATTATCATAAAACCAATCTTGGACATTTAATGTTTTCAGTGATTGAATGTTTTTCTGCCATAGATAAAGTGTATCAAACAGAATTTTTTAGTATTCTTTTACTACAAAATGGAAGGTCATCTTTACGAGGGTGCATTACTGAATACAATCCCTTTAAAGTAAGATTAATCCATTCTTACAGGGCCTGACCTGTTATTTTTCTTTATAAACCCATTTTTCAACCGACTTCAATTTTTTTTTAACTTTACCACTTATTTTCATACTGTAATGTCCCATAAAACACATTTAAAAATACTTCAGGACAGTTGATAAATATCTTTATCAGATTAAGACAATTTAGGTGCAGCATTTCTCTTATTATCTTTTATCAGTTACAGATTTTAGATAGGCTACATTAAATACACAAACAGAATAACAGTCATATGTGATGCAAAAGCAAACCAATTATCTATGAAACCAATTTAACTATTTAACAGTGATGGCATCATTTAATGAATTTATGAGCACACACACCTCGTCATTCAGTGCTGTTACAGATAATGTCACTAATATATTGAGTGTAACACTGAATGGGTATTCAGTGCCGCATGCATAATTAATGTATGCACCCATTCATGTTATCATCAAAACGGGCAGGAAGTCACTCCTGATTTATGTTCAGATGATAAATTATTTACAGATACGCTTACGCTACGCGTATCGTAAAAATCACATCGTGAATGAGACGTACGCGCCCGCGCTTGCTACTATAAGGTCACGTTACCTGGGCCATCTGCGGACGCTGGTTCACGTCCTTCATGTCCACGCATCCTGGCTGCAGCACGTTCAGAAGGTTGCACAGCAGCACGCCGTCCCGCAGCGTGTAAGCCAAATCGTGGATTGTGCTCGAGTCCCAGTTCGCCTTGTGGTCAGGCCTCAACAAGCTACATCTCGTCAACCAAGACGCGCACTCGCGCCACAACTCCTCGCCACCAGCCGCCATAATTCACGCAGTGCACATCAAAAGTCACAGCAGCACTGCTTTTTAATAATCAACAAGCCATCATTCAACGAGGGTTAATTGATAATTGACATACAAATTGATACAACAAACACCAGGAGCAACAGCACAGGACAAGAGTTTTTTGACAACTGGCTCGGAGTGTTGCTAGACGCGAAGTGATTGTTTTTTCGTTTTTAAAACAAGAGGTGATGGTTTTTGTGGATGCTTGGTGCTGCCATGTTTTACTCTAGGTTGCCGATCATAAAAGTTAATAGATTCGTCATTGTAGCGCATGAATTTGCAAAACTTATTCAGTCTTCATCATTCATTTACTTGTCTATTTCCGTAAATTAATATTATAAAATAAAAGCATGATATTATGTTTGATAAAATAAATAAAACGAAACGCAACGAGGTCAGTCAATCAATGCTCGTGTCATAAAATGATAAAACATTTTCTGCTACGGCAACATTAGATGTAGGTGGAGTGACGCGAGTGCACGTCGAACGAACGATTTTCTTGAATTTTTCCCGTTTATTGTGATTCCACACACGAATTTCCACTGAAAATCAACTTGTACGGTAAGAATTTCCATAATATACTGCGCACGCTTCGTTAAACATATCAGCGGCTTCGGAAATTCTATTTTCTTATCTGACACACCCATGTATCGGCCGAATTCCGTTTGCCTTCCCTAATTCATTATGGTGGATGATTAATCGCAAGCTATTAAAAAACTTATTCTCCGAGTCGTCCTGCGGAAGTCTATATTTGTCGGTAACGGTTATCCTTATTAGGTTTATTTTGGTGCATTACGTCATGGCCGTAATAGGGAAGTGGTATGCGCTTGCCGGCGGCTTCAGTGGCGGAGTCGGCCGTGCGTGAATATAGAGCGAACCAGTCGCGTACTTTCTACCGATAATTGGTATTCCCACCGTATCTCGGGTGTGATAATGCATTAAAGATTAGTTGGAAAGGTAAGTGCTTGTGCTTATAATGTTTAATCTATATTAGCAATTTCAAAGTATGCAGTTCGATTAGTAAAGAAGCCACACCTTGTTTGATTATGTGATTGTTAAGTTGATGATCTTTTTATAGTGCTATGTAGTTTACATGTTTACATATTTGTTATAAAAATATTGTTTAATAATTCATTAGCAGAAATATAATGTTATAAACACCAACAGTGAAACAGCTATTTAGGTAGGATTATTTTCATGATTTTTCTTTGCCATAGTTTAACAACCGTTTTAGCTTAGTTGGTAGTGACCCTACTTACGAAGCTGGAGGTCCCGGGTTTGAATCCTGGCCAGGGCATTTATTTGTGATGAGCATGAATATTTGTTCTTGGGTCTTGGATGTTTTCTATGTATTTAAGTACCTATTTATTTTCTATATAAGTATGTATATTGTTGCTTAGTACCTATAGTACAAGCTTTGCTTAGTTTGGGACTAGGTTGATTTGCATAAGATTGTCCACACATATTTATTTATTTATTTTTATATTTTTTATAGTGAATTTGAAGATGTTAGAAGTATTTTGTTTGTATTACATATGGAAATATTATATTATTAAATAGTAAAAACCGGTTCCAAGCCATGGTTGCAGTTATCACATGAAAAATTACATCATAAAGCAACTCACTACCCCTTAAAAAGAGGTCTCAGAAAGTGATAACTGTTTTCACACAATAAATTGGACCTCCCTATTTTTTGAGTAATGTAATTACTTGTACTTTGCTTGTAGTTAAGGTGCACATCTGCCTTAGTACAATGCTTGAGATGCTGTTTACAAATTCGATCCATACAAAAATTACGTACATTTGTTGCACCAGCACTGAATCAGTTAAGCAGTCATAAAACATGTCCAAACCAAATACAAGCCAGCATAATCAGAAGTAGTAAATCTGTGTAGTAGCAGTAGTAGTAGTAGTAAAATTAATTACGTACCTATACCGAATTTAGTGGAATCCCAAATATTTGTATGCCTGCATGTAGGCAGGATAATTAAATGTATTACCAACTAGATTTACTGTATTCTGACAAATAAATGATATTGATTGATTGAGTAGTAGTAGTAAACACTTTATTGTACATACAAGGAAAACAAACTTAATAGATGTTGATGTTGTCTTGATAGATGTTGTATAACGAACATTCACATAGAATGCATCAAATGCACCCAGGGCCGTCTTTCCCACTGGGCACTCTGGGCACGTGCCCAGGGCCCCGTGGGGGCCCCCTAGTTGCTAGATCTAGGTGCTGTATCAAGGCCATAGGGGCCCCATTATCCCAATGTGCCAAGGGCCTCGGATTGGTTAAAAACGGCCCTGAATGCACCTAGATACAATGCAAACTGCGCCCATATGACTGTTCACTGTAGGTATACTATATCCACCAGTGACATAGATATGCCAAGAGATTGTTGTCATGGTATCTAATCATTGGCAGGCATATTGAATTACAGTCAAGAGGCGTTTTGCAATGTGATCTACACTCGCGGACAAAGAATGTGGGTCGGTAAAGAACCATCATATTTCCTAAAATACTGTGAGGTTGTAAGTTTTTTTAATCATGTGATTATCTTTATTTTGATTTTACATCTATACTGCAAAAGTAACGATTCCAGGCTTAAATCGGACTCTTAAAAATCCATGAAAAAAATAACGTTAACGGAGCGAGATATCGCGAAAATCGACATTTTTGGACATTGATATTTTTATTATAGGATCACAAAACCAGAAAGAAGAGGGATAAGTTCGCCTTTGTACTTTTTATTTTATAATTTTGTTTTTTGTAAGTGTTTTTCTTATGTGCAATAAAGTGTCATACATAATACAAAACCTATTTAGGCTATTTAAACTAGTGTGACCAGAAATTTTTGACCGTCAGTGTATTTATACTATTTATTACACTTGAGAAGGATTTTCTCAGATTATTTAGTATGGTCAACCAATTTGATCTTGCTGCCACTTCACACGTCACAGTGAAAATGTCAATGGTTGACTTTACTTATTGCAGATAACATACAAGATTCGCAAGGACATAAATTTGTCTATGGCAGGGGATGCTAACCTTTTAGCCGCCAATGGCCACACAAGTAGCTAACAAAATTGACGTGGGTTGCACGTGTTAATAATTTGTGACTATCAGAGAAAAGGTACCTTATTGTCGGATGTCATTAAGGATACCGCCTGTTGCCGAGTTTGCCGACCGGTAGTTTTGGCTACAGTCGAAATTCTTAACTTCGCCTATGGTGCCTGTTTTTGCCTGGTATCATTTTCATCCAAAGGTGCTGCTTTGTTGTTACTTTTCCTGTACTGCGTTTGATGTCATGTTGAACTGAGAGCTAGGCCGGAGCTAGGAGAGTCTTGGTGGTGTTACGAGTTTTGACGTTAGCTAAAGACAGAGGAAAAAAAATTGCACCTAAATATAAAAACTCAATTACAGGCTTAATCAGCTCATTTCGCCTTATATTGCTAGGAATCAATGAAGAATAAAATAAAAGAACCCAAATTCCTAATGGCATTCTAACCGTCAGGTTTCGACATATTGTAAAAAAACATCAGAAGGCGGCGCTTCTATCAACGGAAAAGTGGAGAAACACCGGATAAAAAGGTCACTATTTTCGTATCAAAAGAGTGGTCGTTACGATGTTCTACGTTTGAAACAGAGCAAACCGACGCTAGTTCCATCTTTTGGTCATTAGCAACAGTAACGTTGCAGCATTCTTTATTCAAATTGTCAATACATTACACTTTGCATCAACGCAGTCTTTAAGTAGATTATTTAAGGTCTATTTTGGCGTATCCGAGTGATATTAGTACTATAGTTTCGGTGATGTACATCGCGCTATCTGTTCTACAGTAGAAGAGTCCTTATGTTGATGTGATTAGAACTAATTTCGCGTGCACATGTAGCGTTATCGTGGATTTGTATAGGATGAGTCACAAGGCCGCGTGATGTCACCAAGTGATGTCAAGTACGGTTTGACCTCATGTTGGTTTGTTTTTTAATGGTAATCACCTAAACGGTTACACTGGACGTTTTGAGATCTTAATTTTGGCTAGTTATAAGTCTTGTTGAGTTCGCGACAAGTTATATGACCACAATATGTGCAAATACATACAACATGATAAATATCATCCATTTGGTATCATAATGCATACATTCACATATACTTAAAATTATTTGAACTGTCCGAGTTGTATCAAATTAGGCCGTTCATAAAGCGACTTTGCTGTCGAAGCGTGAAGATTCAAAGTCCAATGACAAGTTGTATAAAATGTCGGACATTTTATAATTTCTACTATACTTGTCCATTTAATTCTGTGGCTTCGACTGAGCATTTCGGTCATGAACACATTTAGGTTCGCGTCTTTCATGTGGACATATTAAAAGTAAAGGGCTACATAACTTAAATTTGGATTGGACTATATATACTCCGCTTTTTTTTCAGATGAGAATTTTAACAGTCATTTTCGCCTACAATTCTTCGTTTCCCTAAGACATCGGAGGATAATATTGTACAGTCAAGAGGGCACCAATATGTATACACTTTTTCACCTTATTCCATTGAAATAAGGTCCAAAACTGTATACATATTTATATGTACTAACTTCACTTGTTTCAGTAGCTAATCACGTCTCAAAGATATTTTACCGCCGCATATTTTACCGTTTCAAGATTGTTTTCCCTGAAATCGCATGACGACAATCGCACGATTTTTCTATTCTGAACAAAAAACGAGTATACCTAAAGTTCGCTTCCCGTTCCATACTATAAGTGCGCGCCATCCACGACGACGCGCCCCTCCACTGCCCGACGCCCGTTCCGTACAATGGAGAGTGTCAATAGGTCTGCAAAATCACTTGAAAGTTTGTTACGGTAAAGCTTTGATTCATACAAATACATTAGTTTTTGTTTCATTTAAAAATACCAAGTAGTTTTGATTTTACAGGCATTTAAAGTGAGTCCCGCTAACCGCGTGTGACGTCATTCTGCAACGCTAGTCTAGTACGGAAGCGCGCGAACGGAGTGAGCGCGTGTATGGCGATTGTTGCACTATGACGTCACGAAGGCGCGTCTTCGCGCGTCACTTTAAAATTCAATATTCTTGGAAACTAATGGACGTATCGAAATAATTCTTTCACATATATTTTTTATTTTGAACAGAGAATACAGAAAAATGGAACTCTAAATTAGTTAACATTCTCCATTGCGCATAGATTAGTATGAGATGCGCTGTGGAGGCACAGAATAAGTAATAGTCCTACGTACAGAAGTCTCACTGTTAACAAATCTGCGCGAGGCAAGCCAAACGTGCCGACGTTTGGCCATCTCCTTCTATCGCACGCGCATCACTCGCTACATCACTTTCTCTCGCATTCATAGTCACCCGACGTGGGACCTTTGAGCGGAGCGATGACGTCACGCGAGTAAGTCGCCCCAGGTGGAGGGGCGCGTCGTCGTGGATGGCGCGCACTATATAACCCGCGTTACATAACTGGACATGGGGAAAAGCGTTACTTTTCGATCACCGTTGTTGTTATTCCCGTTCCAAAAAAATCACATTGAAAAATCACCGTGACTTTGTCACTTCGGTTATTTCGTGTCACGACATTTGCGTGTCGATCGTTCCCGGCAGTTACTGATATTTTTGTAACAACTGATGTCACAATTAGTAACAGCGGTCACGAGGCACGATGCGACGCGTCGCTTACACACTGTTCCAGTGATATCGTCGCTAAGTAACAACGTTATTTTGTAACGTTGTTACTTCGTGACAAGTCACACTGTTACTTTTTAACGGCGGATCACCGTGATTTTTTCATCGTGAAGTTATTTATCACCCACCTCTATACATAACCCGGCCGCTTTGAGTGGCCCCTTTGTTTCCAGAGAACTGAAGCAATCAATTGTATTTTATCACGGTCAGGGCTTCCGACCAGTTTGGCCTGGCCTCCTAGTTGTATAGCGTAGCGTAGCATTCAGGTGTAGATGGTTAATGGCTGTTGATGAATTGACCAATTAGGGTGTTTCGGGGCCTCGCTCTGTGTGTAAATGCTATGAATTACATCACTATGCGCGTCACGTCATTGTTTAATATTTTTGGAGGCTTTTGGTTTTTACAAGTGATGTATCAATTTTGTACGCATGGAATTCAGTAAGCACTCCCCATACGAATTTTGTGCAAGTTTTTCTTCGTTTGTGTTTGCATTACACTTATGATTTTTGGTCAGTACGCTTATTTTTTAGTTGGCTAGAACCACAAGATTTTTTTTATATATAAATTTTTTTTTTTTTGATATATTTGATTTTTTTTGCTTGTCATTCTTCGTATATCTAATCATCATCCTCCTAGCGTTATCCCAGTACAGTTGCATCCTGAAGGATGCCTGGGGTCCGCTACCTAATCCCAAGATTTGGCGTAGGCACTAGTTTTTACGAAAGCGACTGCCATCTCACCTTCCAACCCCGAGGGGAAACTAGACCTTATTGGGATTAGGCTTTGTCAAGTGAGTGGGCAACTTGACATAGACAGAAACCGGGATCAACGGCTTAACGTGCCTTCCAAAGCATATCTTCTATTCTTCGTATATCTAATATTACCAAGAAAAAAAATTTATATGCGGGTGTGCCAATACTTGCACAAAGTTTGTATGGAGAAGGCTTTGCGTATACGCCTTAACTGAGTGTTAAAAAATGTGACATTTATCGTTATGTTGTAGCCAATATACTTAAAACTTTATGATTATGCTTATAAACTTTCCATGTGAAACACTCTATCAAAATTTTCACAGATGATGATGTTTTTCTGTTGCCGTTATAACAACAAATACTAGAAACGTCCCTCCGCATTCATACCTAATATCCTAGAACATAAGGTCGTATGCGTATGCCACGTAAAACTCTCCTTAGTGAAATAGCTTGCGCTAAGCGACCAGTGGGACGCCCCTTGTTACGTTTTAAGGACTGCGCAAAGCGTGACATGCTGTCCTTCAAGGTCAACCCGACAAACTGGGAAAAGTATGCTGCAGACCGTGAGATTTGGAGGAAGGCACTGGGTGAAGGCGTGGTGCTACATGATAGCGCATGGTTCGATCTCTTGTCCCATAAACGAGAGCTGAGACACCAGCGCGCTGCTGCACCTCCTACAGCGTCGAGCATCATATTTCCCTGCCATATATGCGGACGAGCCTGCCGCTCTCGTATTGGCCTTACTAGCCATGTACGCAAGTGCCGCAATTTAATGGACGCTGCTTAAATCATCTTTTATAGATGTCACAGGCCAATGATGATGATGAAGGTCGTATCATGCGGAATACAGTGACATTGATTCTTTAGGTAGGCAACCCACTCACGGTACAAGTGGGTCGCCTAATTTCCTGCCTGGATGACGAGTAGACACTTTTATACGGTGACAGAATCCCATTTTAGACTTGCGGTATACTCGTAGCCGGGCCAGTATCGGATAAAAAGGTTTGTTAGGCTATTTTGGCATGTATTTTATGTATGTTTCGCCCCATAAGGGCTATTTCGCCTTTTTACACATTTAATACTTATGAATTTGTTAGAAGCGGGTTACCCCGCGATTTTATCCTTCACCAAATTATGAAAAAAAAATCTGGGCGGCCGAGCTTTGCTCTGCGTTTTCCCGGGCATGAGACCTAGCTAGATCGATTGCTCGTCCCCGAAAACCCCCACATACCAAATTTCATCAAAATCGTTAGCCGTTTCCGAGATCCCCGAAATAAATATATATAGATATATACAAGAATTACTCGTTTAAGGATATAAGATAAGATAAGATTTACTTTATTTATGTTAAATTAAACAGAAAAATGCAGTATATCTTTTTTTATTCAAAATCTAGTGACAATTGACAATATTTCATAATTTTCAAAAGTCTTAATTCGAAAACCATTTCGGTAAAAACGTGTGAAATACGCAAAAAAAAATTATTTAGATTTTTTTCTCCGTTAATTTTGGAAAAAATCGCAAATTACTGTAAACCGAAAGTTGACGTCATCTTCCTCGCTGTATTCAGGGAGACCTTACTACAGGTACGTACGTACTTAGTACAGAGTACAGACAATCGCTGCTCTGGAGTGGCTCTGGGTTCTTGTTGGGAAGATGACGTCATATTTTACTTACGCCCTTTTGGAATGACCTACTTTTCAATGTGCTTTTTTTGTATGAAATATTGAGTTAAATTGAAAAAGAAAAAATACGGGTGGCTTAAATGTTTACCTATTTTCTAACTAGTTCATAAAATAAAGTAGTTAAAAATATGAAATGTTGTCAATTGTCGCATTGCAGTATTTGCACGCTAACACTTAGCTCGCTGAAAACTGTAAAAACATAAGTAAACCTTTGTCATTCAAAAGTGAACCGTAACGCCACTTAGTAGTATTCAGTTTTTACTAAAATATTTCCCACTAATTGCACGTTTGGTTTAAACTTTTCGGGATCTGGGATTTCTTAATGGTGTCTTTTAATGGCATTCTTCATAGAAGCCTAAGACAAAAGGTTTTATTCATATTCGTATAGAGAGGTGAGTTTTTGGGTTAGCGGGGAAAATAGCGACATGAGAGCTGTTTATTCTTGTCACAGATTAGACATGGGGAAAAGCGTTACTTTTCGATCACCGTTATTGTTATTCCCGTTCCAAAAAAATCACATTAAAAAATCACCGTGACTTTGTCACTTCGGTTATTTTGTGTCACGACATTTGCGTGTCGATCGTTCCCGGCAGTTACTGATATTTTTGTAACAACTGTTACTCTGTGACAGCGCACCGCAGTCACAGTCACAGTTAGTAACAGCGGTCACGAGGCACGACGCGACGCGTCGCTTACACTGTTCCAGTGATATCGTCGCTAAGTAACAACGTTATTTTGTAACGTTGTTACTTCGTGACAAGTCACACTGTTACTTTTTAACGGCGGATCACCGTGATTTTTTCATCGTGAAGTTATTTATCACTCACCTCTATCACAGATAAGTTACAATAAATAATAAAAATATAATAAAAATTGCAATAATCATGTTCATTATATAGTGGTAATTTTCTAATATGTCCGAAAAGCCATAAAACGATTATCGTTATCACTTCAAAACGAAAGGAAGTATGAAAAAAGGTTATCCGCACAAATAGCTACATTGCGTTCTAAATGATAAGGTTCAAGTTGTAGTGACTTGGCAGTAAGACAGTAGCAGTCATTGTTACGCCGGCCGACTACCTGCGCAAGCTCCGACCACCAACTGTTTTATTGCCAAGTCACTACAACTTGAACCTTATCATCTAGAACAAAAGTACAGCGCCTCTGGCGGTTACGCAGTAGAACTAATACATGCAATACAGAAATGTACACATTGCAAGTATTGAAACAATGTAAGAGACAGGCGTTCATTTTCAAACTTATTATTCTAACAACACTTTTGCTACACCTTTTTGTACTGAATTTTATCATCTACAAATACCTGACCTTTCGTGAAACTTGTTCCAACTGATTGTCATCCTATATTTTTTCCGTATCTAAATCTAAGTAGGTATTAGGCTGACTTTCCGTCAGAGCTGTGCTGCGAGCATGTGAAAGAATTCCGTTTCCACCAGTGCTATGTTATGTGAACCAATGAATATGGTTGGTGGATATCAACGCACCCTTATATCACGACACCAATATATTAATACGATACAATACAATACAAATACTCTTTATTGCACACCTCAATAAGTAGAACTATTACAGAGTATGTATATTTAAACCTAGAGGTAAACAACCGGCGGTCTTATCGCTAAAGAGCGATCTCTTCCAGACAACCTTTGGGTAGAGGAAATATAGCGAGAAATGAATTATAAATGGGTGGCAAACTAAACTCCACAAAAATAAACATACAATTAATAAGAGTTTTTGTTGCAGTTGATTTGACGCATCCATCATGGAGCAGATTCCGCCACCGAAGGAGGTGAAGATCCTCGAAACAGCTGAGGATATCCAAGAGCGCCGTGAACAGGTAAAAAGAATATATTGTACTTGAAATCATTTGAGTTGGCCATCAAAGTAATTCGTTCAAAAAGCTACTTTACCGTTCATACTTATACAACAAGGTTCAAAATCCAATAAGATTTTTATAGATATTCAGCCAACGAAAAACGGGGCAGAAAAGTTATTACATAATAATTGATAATACCAATAAAGTAATTAAGAGAAAACATTCAGACCGATATCATGATTATCTGTGTCTGTACGTTTTGATTATTCTTATTTTTATTAGTGCAAGCTAAAAAGGGCCCAACTAAATAAACCGCAAACTCAATCTATGTATGTATACGCATTGCAAGATACACAGTTTGACATATTTTATTTCCATTCAGTTATTGTCCAGTCATTGTTATTACGATTTGTTAAGTTTCGGAAGTCAATAGTCGAGAACGAAACCTCAATTTTTTTCAGCGCTACAGAAACATTGGCTTAGAATTCTCAAATCAGAAAAAGGGCTCAGCTAATGTGTCTTCTTAAAGGATACTAATATAGAATAAGTAACACATTCTCCCATCGACAGGTGCTCAACCGCTATGAGGACTTCAAGCAAGAGGCGCGCGCCAAACGCGAGAAGCTTGAGGACTCGAGGAGGTTCCAGTACTTCAAGCGTGATGCTGACGAGCTCGAGTCCTGGATCCAGGAGAAACTGCAGGCGGCCAGCGATGAGAGCTACAAGGATCCTACCAACCTGCAGGTAAAGGATTGGTCACAGTGTGACACCTCAGATTCGGTTGAACCACCTCAGATTCGGTTGAAACCGCTCAACTTCTTAATCAACAACTTTGTAATTTTTTTTAAATGGCGAATACGGTATTAAACTCATAGTCAAATCAGCAACTTTTTATTAAATGTCAAAAACTATTTGTTAATATGAAGTTTGTAGGGAAATACTGTCTTAGTGACGTCACTAGGACAGTGTGAATTGGTTTGTTCAAATCAGCGTCCTTTTTAAATCTTTATGCTTATAAAATCTTTCAATTAGCTAAAATCAATTAGTAATTGATGTTTTTCGAGTATTTTCGTTAGATCTTTTATTAGTCAAGTAAAAAATTATTTATTTTTACCTTAGTTTAATACCCTATTCATCAATGGGGGTTGAATACGTCAAAAATTTTCGCGAGGCCCTCAGCTCACAGAGCCACTATATAGTTTAAATGATTGTTATTTTCACCTACTTAATATCTCCAACTGACCATTTATTCCCCATCCAGGCCAAGATCCAGAAGCACCAAGCCTTCGAGGCGGAGGTCGCCGCGCACTCGAACGCGATCGTGGTCCTCGATAACACAGGCAGCGAAATGATAACCAGCAACCATTTCGCCTCGGAGACTATCCGCCGCCGTCTGGACGAGTTGCACCGCTTGTGGGAGTTGCTGCTATCCCGCCTGGCCGAGAAGGGCATGAAACTCCAGCAGGCTTTAGTGCTCGTGCAGTTCTTGAGGCACTGCGATGAGGTCATGTTCTGGATTCACGATAAGGTGTGTACATGTCACTGCGGACTCTAGGACACAGTGTAGATAACCAGCAACCATTTCGCCTCGGAGACTATCCGCCGCCGTCTGGACGAGTTGCACCGCTTGTGGGAGCTACTGCTGTCCCGCCTGGCCGAGAAGGGCATGAAACTCCAGCAGGCTTTGGTGCTGGTGCAGTTCTTGAGGCACTGCGATGAGGTCATGTTCTGGATTCACGATAAGGTGGGTACATGTCACTGCAGACTCTATGACAGTGTAGATAACCAGCAACCATTTCGCCTCGGAGACTATCCGACGCCGTCTGGACGAGTTGCACCGCTTGTGGGAGCTACTGCTGTCCCGCCTGGCCGAGAAGGGGATGAAGCTACAGCAGGCTTTAGTGCTCGTGCAGTTCTTGAGGCACTGCGATGAGGTCATGTTCTGGATTCACGATAAGGTGGGTACATGTCAATGCGGACTGTAGGACACAGTGTAGATAACCAGCAACTATTCGCGTCGGAGACTATCCGCCACCGTCTGGACGAGTTGCACCGCTTGTGCACCGCCACCGCTGCCTGATCCAAATAAAAATCCTTTTATAAGAAAGATACTGCTTGCATTACAAGTCAAGCTTTTGTGAAATTTATCCCAGGTCTTATGATAAGCAGCAATCTTCGCTTCCTTGTGTCTTGGGATCTTCAATCAAGTTTATTATTAATGAAAAATTAATTATTGAAAATTATATTTTCGTCAGCAGTTGCTTATGCGTGACATAAAATCACAGTCATTCAATCTGTGAAGGAACACATTACAAGTGAATACATTTCAAGTTGTACCCATCCAGTGTTAGGATTGGTTTCTCCATGATCACACTCAAGCATCGTCCAATCTTTCAGGAAACTTTCGTGTGCGCCGAGGAGTTCGGCTCCGACCTCGAGCACGTTGAGGTGTTGCAGCGCAAATTCGACGAGTTCCAAAAGGACATGGCTGCTCAGGAGTACCGCGTGACCGAGGTCAACCAGCTGGCGGAGCGGCTCGTGCTGGAGGGGCATCCGGAACGCGAGACCATCGTGAAGAGGAAGGATGTGAGTACCAGGGTGACATGAGTCTAGTGAAGTATGGAGGAATCCATAGCGGCTCCGGAGTACCGCGTGACCGAGGTCAACCAGCTGGCGGAGCGGCTCGTGCTGGAGGGGCATCCGGAACGCGAGACCATCGTGAAGAGGAAGGGTGTAAGTACCAGGGTGACATGAGTCTAGTGAAGTATGGAGGAATCCGTGGCGGCTCAGGAGTACCGAGGTCAACCAGCTGGCGGAGCGGCTCGTGCTGGAGGGGCATCCGGAACGCGAGACCATCGTGAAGAGGAAGGATGTGAGTACCAGGGTGACATGAGTCTAGTGAAGTATGGAGGAATCCGTGGCGGCTCAGGAGTACCGAGGTCAACCAACTGGCGGAGCGGCTCGTGCTGCAGGGGCATCCGGAACGCGAGACCATCGTGAAGAGGAAGGATGTGAGTACCAGGGTGACATGAGTCTAGTGAAGTATGGAGGAATCCATAGCGGCTCAGGAGTACCGAAGTCAACCAGCTGGCGGAGCGGCTGATGCTGGAGTGCCATCCGGAGCGCGAAACCATTGTGAAGAGGAAGAATGTGAGTACCAGGGTAACATGAGTCTAGTGAAGTATGGAGGAATCCATAGCGGCTCAGGAGTACCGAGGTCAACCAGCTGGCGGAGCGGCTCGTGCTGGAGGGGCATCCGGAACGCGAGACCATCGTGAAGAGGAAGGATGTGAGTACCAGGGTGACATGAGTCTGGTAAAGTATGAAGCAATCCATCGCGGCTTAGAAGTACCGCGTAACCTACTACTGATATGCCGTCGGAAACTTTCCAAAATTGCGGAATTTTCCACATGAGAAAGTTTCAGAAATTTCTGACATATTATGTTATGGGGTTTCAAACTTTCCAAAATTGAAATAGTACATTACTTAACAAGGGCGGTAAAACAAAGAATGTCTCAGATCGCAGGTATTTGATGCCCGAGCCGAAGGCAAGGGCGATAAATATGCGATCTGAGGCTTTCTTTATTACCGCCCGTGTTAAGTACAAAATTTTATGTCACCCCCTGGTCAGGATGTGGGAGTTCCCGCGCGCGGAGCGTGCGGTAATTGCCGCTTTATGGCCAGGTGTGACATAAATGGATTTTTCTTATATTCCTATGAAATTCACATTTTCGGGAACTCTTCCAACTTTTTGGAAAGTTTCCGCAATTTGCATATCTGATAACCTTACACAAATGTACTAGGCAAACATAACTTACTCGGAGCTTGTGTGCAGGAGCTGAACGAAGCGTGGCAGCGGCTCCGGCAGATGGCACTGATGCGCCAGGAGCGCCTGTTCGGCGCGCACGAGATCCAGCGCTTCAACCGCGATGCTGACGAGACCATCGCCTGGATCTCGGAGAAGGACGTCGTGCTTGGCTCCGATGACTACGGCAGGGATTTGGCTACCGTGCAGACTTTACAGGTAATCACATTGTCAGCAAGTCTCACACACCTAGTAGTATGACGGCTGGGTTATTCATAGAGCTCGTTGACGATCTTCGCCTTCCATCATTGTACTTTTATTAAATTAGTAGTTCTTCTGGCTACGCATGCCATTGTTCTGTGAGTCGGCAACGGGACATTGTGACATAACATGACATGCATACTCGAAAGTTTCGAGTGTTCTTACGTACTTACCCACTACCCACCACTAGCATGCAAGAAAAACCCTCAATTAGTATTAGTGATATTTTAAGGTTGAAGTAGAGCCCCAGGTACAGTCAAAGGCACCAATATGTATACACTTTTTCACCTTATTCCATTGAAATAAGGTCCAATAGTGTATACATATTTATGCCCTCGACTGTACCTAACTGTTCTATATACGAGCGAGATGAGATAACAATGCGCTGTGCATGCTTTGCAATATTCATAGCACCCTGGTACCTCTTCTAATCTTTGGTTTATTTTAGCGCAAGCACGAGGGTGTCGAGCGAGACTTGGCCGCTCTAGAAGACAAGGTGTCGACCCTGGACGGCGAGGCTGCCCGCTTGGCTGCCATTCATACCGACCACGCGCCCGCCATACACGCCAAGCGCGATGAGATCACAGCCGCTTGGCAGAAGCTGGTCCACAAGGCCAAGGTATTTCACTATTTACCAGTGTTTTCAGGGTTCTCTCACTTGTGTACTGACAGTTTTGGCTAGCACAAGTAACGCATCGACGTGACGCGAGACAACAAAATCTACCCCTTTTCTTTCTAGTTCACACAGGGTGGTTGAAACAGGAGCCGCTATGTCGTTTTGACACCATAAGATCAGCTGACATCGACGAATAGATAAGACTATAAGTACCGAACGAGTAGGATCCGCAGATATTAAACAGCTCTATAATATTTTCGACGCCAAGAACGCCCAAAATCGTTGCGTGTTGTAGAACCTATGGCGCCAAGAAAGTCTATAGGTTTTACGACGTACGGTACACTGTCTAAATTTAAAAAAATACTTGCGTGCATGTGTCACTGTCGTAGTTAAGAATGGCGTCCAAAGGGTTAAAAATGTCATCTAATTCAACGATGTTTCCTTCATCCTACCAGGAACGCAGGAGCGAGCTGGAGTCTTCGCACGCGCTCCACCGCTTCCTCGCCGACTACAGGGACCTAGTGTCCTGGGTCAGTGACATCCGCGCCCTGATTGCTGCCGACGACTTGGCCAAGGATGTGCCCGGTGCTGAGGCGCTGTTGGAGAGGCATCAGGAGCATAAGGTATTGAAAAAGAAGCAAACAATATTTGTGGAATTAGTAGACAACAATTTATTCTGGAACTTCACAGCAAACATAGTCATTAGGGTAGCAAATTCCGGAAATTAGTTTTCTAACTTTAGTTTTCATAAATCTTGGCGCTATGCTGCCTTTCATCTCTAAACAACAGATTTTCCCGTACATAATCAGATTTTTAATTTCTTTATGTCACACCTGGCCATAAAGCGGCAATTACCGCACGCTCCGCGCGCGGGAAATCCCACATCCTGGCCAGGGGGTGACATAAAATTTTGTACTTAACACGGGCGGTAATAAAGAAAGCCTCAGATCGCATATTTATCGCCCTTGCCTTCGGCTCGGGCGTCAACCTGGCGTACCTGCGATCTGAGACATTCTTTGTTTTACCGCCCTTGTTAAGTAATGTACTATTTTCGTCGCACAAAGACAGTACAAATAATCAAAACATCACAAAATAGATAGAGCATAGTTAGCCAGAAAATGACCCCAAATCAGCCCAGTACTAGCCATTGGCTAGCGCTGGTCTTCCTTTGGGACCACGTGAAGCCACAATAGACAAAAAACACATATGTTACAAAATTATAAATAAATATTAAATCATTCAATCAGCTGGAGGTCCCGGGTTCGCGGGATATACCTGCAGGGTCATAATACCTGCGATTTGAGACATTCTTTGTTTTACCGCCCTTGTTAAGTAATGTACTATTTCGTGTCACCGTAATGAATAACTGTTATCCAGGGTGAAATGGACGCCCGCGAGGACGTGATTCGCGCTTGCGCGACCGCCGGCCAAGCTCTAGTGGACAGCGGCCATCGGGCCTCCTCCGAGGTCTCGGCGGCCCTCGAAGCCCTAGAGCGGGAGAGCAGCGCCCTACAACAGCTGTGGGAGCAGCGCCGCGTGCTGTATCTGCAGTGCATGGATCTGCAGCTGTTCTACCGTGACACGGAGCAGGCGGACGCGTGGATGCACAAGCAGGAGGTAATTTATGGCGCCCTGGTACTTGGTGTATAATATCAAGAGGTTTTTTGGGTTTCTTTCAAGATCTATTCGGTATTAGAAGCCGTGGGGCGGGAGACAAGTGCCATTCACCAGCTGAAGGGGAAAAACGACACACGACGAGCAGTTTTGAGACTCTTTATCGCTCATAGCATCCTGGTTTTACGAATACAAAACGGTCACCGAGCTTTTTAGTGCAGTGACACGAACCGCTCGGACTCGGAAGCCCTAGAACCGGAGTAATAGATGGGCCGCTTTGCGATTCATAATAACCTGATACTTGACTGGTTTCTTTCTAAAACCCAACGTTTTCACAGGCTTTCCTAGCCAACGAGGACGTGGGCGATTCCCTGGACTCGGTCGAGGCTTTGCTGAAGAAGCACGAGGACTTTGAGAAGTCTCTGGCTGCTCAGGAGGAGAAGATCAAAGCGCTGGACGAGTTCGCGTCCAAACTTATTGAGGGACAGCACTATGCTGCCGATGACGTCGCTCAGAGAAGGGAGATGGTCAGTACAACTACAAATTACACCATGTTTTAATTGTGATCATGAGAGTTTTTATTTATAATGACAATTGAATGAATATATTATAATATTATAAGATAGTATTAAAAGAAGAAGAAAGAAAGAAGAAGAAGATTATATTATATTATTTATTAATAGATTTCGGCTTCGATTCATAATGATTTTTATGTCACACCTGGCCATAAAGTGGCCATTATCGCTCGCTCCGCGCGCGAAAAAACCCACTTCCTGGCCCGGGAGGTGACATAAAATTTTGTACTTACCACGGGCGATAATAAAGAAAGCCTCCGATCGCATATTTATCGCCCTTGCCTTCGGCTCGGGCGTAAAATACCTGCGATCTGAGACATTCTTTGTTTTATCGCCCTTGGTAAGTAATGTACTATATTTGTATAGCTGTTGGAGCGCCGTGCGGCGTTATTCGAAAAGTCCAACCAGCGTCGTGAGTTGCTGGAAGACGCCTACAAGTACCAGCAATTCGAGAGGGATTGCGATGAAACCAAGGGTGAGTATACCTCTTTTCTGGATTTCTTGTGAAAATGGCGCCTGTCTTGGGTGATAATATACCTATGTGATACTTATTAAAGTTGTGTTACAAGCAATCGTAATTGTATTACCACCTCCAGGCTGGATCAACGAGAAGCTCAAGTTCGCGACCGACGATTCGTACCTGGACCCGACTAACCTCAATGGCAAGGTGCAAAAGCACCAGAACTTCGAACAGGAGCTGCAGGCCAACAAGCCCAGGGTCGACGAGATCACCGCCGTCGGCAGGGATCTGCTCGAACAGGAGCATTTCGCTAAGCGTGAGTACTCTTGCTCGTTCATGGCAGCCTGGTACTTTAACCTCGACGCCATCGCGATTATTCCCTAAGGGTTGCAACAACTTACGATTACAGACCGATCAACGTTAAGTATGGCGCTGGTAAAAGTGCCATTGTGGCCTATTTGCATAATAAATGTTTGATTATGAACCTCCCATTGAGAGATGACAAACTTTCTATTCAATCAGATTTTATTGGGACCGTGCACGACGACAGCGCCACTGACAGGTGGCCATTATGGACACTTTGTCATAGCTGTCAAGCGAGAAGTCAGTAAATATTGTGAAAAAAATTAATGAAATCTTGTGTTATTTTACTATATTAGACAATATTGGACGATGGTAGTCAGTAACATTATTGCCAATAACATTAAAATTGTTGTTTTCAGTTGTTGTTGGCAGGTTAGGTGACTTACTTTTTTTTCTTACGGCAATTATCCACCTATTTCTTTGGTCTCGTTTCCACCACGGTTTTGAAAATAGGTAAAATTTACAGTCGCTATTCTGTGGTGTTTTTACAATTCACAATAACACATTTTACTAGGGCCATATTAAATTTATCACAAAAACGATTAGAAAATGTTTACTGCAATATGGATTTGACAGCTCAAGTCACCGACAAAATGTAAATTTTAGCCGTAGCGAGCGCTGTGATCGTTTAGGCTACCCCCTCCACCCGCTTTGCACCGTGCCAATAGAACACTGCTTACGATTACAAGTGGTTTGATGCAAATTATGAAACCCACAAACATGATTACATTGCCTACAAACGAGGCTTACGAAATTATTTTTGCAGTTTTTTTCCCTTTGATGAGACAAAGTGACACCTTCTTGATTTGTGACAGAGTTGAAAATTTTGACTAAAGAAAACTGTGACGTCCCTCGTCTTCCTTACAAACTTCATACTAACAGAGCACAGTTGACGTTCTACATATATCAGTCAAATGCCTTGGCTTGATAATTCCAGAAATAATCAGATATTCTCTTTGTGTACAGCCCAAATCGAGTCGCGTCTAGGCGAGCTCGCCGGCCTCTGGGAGCGTCTGGCCGCCGCCTCGGAGCTGAAGGGCAGCAAGCTTCAGGAGGCGTCGCAGCAGCAGCAGTACAACCGCGCCGTTGAGGACATCGAGCTGTGGCTGTCGGAGGTCGAGGGCCAGCTGCTGAGCGAGGACTATGGCAAGGTACGGACATTACATTGACCAGGGTAGCAGGATTAGAAGGATGTCAAAGACTTCTCCAAAGGACAACGTTGTCACTGACTAACGGGATTAGCAGGATCTCAAAGAAATCTTCAAGAGATTTAAGGTTCCAACACGCTCGTTGAAGTGATATCATGGATTTTCGACTTAGCTAATATTGTAACAAGCAGTAGACACGAAAAACTGTGCTGTTAAAATAGTTGTAGTTAAAAGGCGCCTGATTTTAACTATTTTTCTATGAAAAAATGCTATTAACTAGCAGCCTTAACGATCGAATTTCTTGCAGGACCTGACCAGCGTGCAGAACCTGCAAAAGAAACACGCTCTCCTAGAGGCCGACGTCGGTTCCCACGCAGAGCGCATAGACGCCATCCGCACTCAGGCCGAACAGTTCATCGAGAAGGGACACTTCGACGCTGACAACATCAAGGCTAAGAGGGTGAGCTACTCTGTTTCATGACACCCTAGTACATTCCCGACGATCTCAGCATGAAACGCAAAATACAGGCACCAAGGCTAAGAGGCTGTTAACGTTTCATGATACTCTGATATCTCGTGATCGTCGTGCGTGGTCAAGATGAAATGAAATTAAAAGAAATCTTATTAGGAAATTTAGTTATTAAAACACTAAATGGTTAAAGGTCTAGGAGAATTGGGCAGAATTAAAAAGTATAGTAATAAATAATAATGAAACCTAAGCTTTAACGAAGAGCCTGTTATAACAGTGTAACATTACAGGACGGCCTGGTTGGCCGCTACACGGCCCTGGACAAGCCGATGGCCGTCCGCAAACGGCGGCTCCTCGATTCCCTCCAAGCTCAGCAGCTGTTCAGAGACCTGGACGACGAGGCCGCCTGGATCAGGGAGAAGGAGCCCATCATCGCGTCCACCAACCGAGGTATGTGGCCCTGGTATCTCACATGGTACATTGTGAATTTATTTATGACTATGGTGGCAAATAATCATCGGGTTTGACAACTGGTAAACGTTCACCTTAGCCTATGGAGGCTTACAACTCCAGTAACCCTTAAAAAACTGTTTACTTTTTAAAGAATCACATTGTGATTGTGAGAATCTCAGTCGGAGGAACTTCTTCAGTATTGAACCCGACGCATTTCGTTACATGTTTTCCCTAACTTGGTTGTACGAGAAGAGGTACATTTCACCCTTCTTCCCTTAGGCCGCGACCTGATCGGCGTACAGAACCTGATGAAGAAGCACCAGGCGGTCATGGGCGAGATGGCGCAGCACGAGACCCGCGTGGAGGCCGTGCGTGCCGCCGGCGCAGCCCTGCGGGACGCCGGCCACTTCGCCGCCGACGAGATCGGAGCCAGGCTCCAACAGCTACACCAGCAGTGGACGCAACTGCAGGAGAAGGCGATACAGGTTAATTATAAATAAATAAATAAATTGCCCTAAATCACCTTCCGAGGGCAGCGTGCCCCGAAGGTGCCAGATATGCCAAGCCGTGTTCCGAATCACGTTAAAAATGCTCGCAGCGCTTACAGTGCTGACGGCCGGTCCGAATCAAATAGCGCGCTCAAGGCCGCGTGAGTAGTGTTCTGTTTCGGACCGGTATTTGCTTATGATGACCGATTCACGCTCATAGCCCGTGTTCACTGTCATGTTCATATATCAAACGTCAACTTGACGTTTGGCTCAAGGTGCTTATGCCTGGGAGTGTGAGCACCGTGAGCGACGTCCATGACATCATCAGTGACGTCACGACATCTCATGTAAGCGCTATGAGCGTGAATCGGTCCGATCGAAACGCGCTGTGAGCGCTGTAAGCGCTATCCGGAACATGCCTCCAGCCTTCCGGCCATTATCAATCTTGATGTATTTGAAAATCTTTAAAATAGCCTCAGTAGTAGTAGTTCGAAAAACCCGTGCGGCTAGAAGATGTTGATACCCGCTCACGCCAGTCAGTTCGCGACCACGGATGTTGTGATACATTCGAAACGTCGGACAAAAACCTTAAAAAAGGTAAATTAGTTATAATTGTACGCGATTAAGTCCCGTTCCCCAATAATAATGTAGCCTCAGTAGGTTGAAAATTAATACTATCCAGGTCTTTTCTTAAGTTTTGTTTACTGGTATCGTGAAAATAACATTTTAAATGTTGTATAATACTGTATTGTAACCACGCAAACCGCTACTGTATTGTATCAACAGCGCAAGCAAGACCTCGAGGACTCGCTCCAGGCGCAGCAGTACTTCGCCGACGCCAACGAGGCAGAGTCTTGGATGCGCGAGAAGGAGCCCATGGCCAATACCCAGGACTACGGCAAGGACGAGGACTCGTCCGAAGCGCTTCTGAAGAAGCACGAGGCGTTGCTGTCGGATTTGGAAGCCTTCGGGAACACCATCAAGAGCCTCAGGGAGCAGGCGAACTCTTGCAGGGTGAGTTAAATCATCATTTTCAGCCAGTAATAGCCCACCGCTGAGCATAGGCCTCTCTTCTAGTACGCCTCTCATCCCGGCCCCTTGCTAGTGAGTTAAATGCCATAAACACTTGCAAAAACATAAGTTGTCCCTTATGTGGAGTTATAGGTTTACGCGGGCTAGTTTTCCGCAACTCGACGTCGAATGCGTGGTGAGTTGACAACGTTACTTGTGCCAACCCAATTCTACCAGAAAGCCTAGCAAACCCTTGATGTTGCCGACGACTTCTGATGGGACCTCGGTGATCCGAGGTGTTTTGCCCGGTATGCTGCCACCCCAGGGCATGCCAGGTCAGGATGACGTGGGCGGCTGTCTCTTCATCCTCCATACAAGCTCTGCAGAGAAGGCTATCTGTAACACCTAAAGTGAAGAGGTGCTTGTTTAGTAAGGCGTGACCAATAATGGCCCCCGTTAGGAGACGGAGTGCTGGCCTCCTTAGCTGCATCAGCTTCCTTGACAATCCGGGGTTGATCGTCGGGAGGGCCTCCTTTGTCAATACTTATTTTGCAGGCTTATGAGCATGTAAGTTATGCTTTTATTATAGAAACGTAGACACCGTATATGCGGTTTACTAGACTAATCCAAAATTAAACTTTGTAGGCCTTACTTTTGATATGTCCACAGGAGAAACGTGAAAAATTATTTTCAATTCGTATTTTGTCCACACAGCAACAAGAGTCCCCGGTGGTGGACGTGTCCGGGAAGGAATGCGTGGTCGCCCTATACGACTACGCCGAGAAGAGTCCCCGCGAGGTCTCCATGAAGCGGGGCGACGTGCTCACCCTACTCAACTCCAATAACAAGGTGAGTGCTGGAACTTGGGATAGATCTTGTTTGCGATTATTTAAGTACAGTCTATTCATCCTTACGTATCCTAATCATATAAACAAACTCTTATTTTTCTCTAGGATTACACAATGATCATCGCTTAAAATGTTGTTGTATACTTAAAGAAGCTCACAAAGTATTCTAATCCTAAAGAAAATTGTGATAATGATTAAAGTCTTCAAAAATAGTTTGTTTACATGATTGAACCCGTAAGATAGCATAGACTGTATATATGTGTATTTTTTGTTTTATTGTTCTTACAGCGCTCTCCGGCCGAGTGTTCTGAACTAAATTTTTATTTTTAAATTTGGTTGAAAATAATGCTTAACCAGTTTATCTATAATGACGCACCAAAGCCGTGTTCCGAATCACGCCAACAACGACCACAGCGTTTACAGTGATGACGGCCGGTCCGAATCAGTAAGCGCGCTCAAGGCCGCGTGAGTGGTGTTTTGATTCGGACCGGGCATGTTGTGTTTACTGTCATGTTCATATATCAAACGTCAACTTGACGTTTGGTTTAAGGTGCTGACGCCTCGGAGTGTGAGCACTGTAAACGCCAATATGGCGCCGTCCATGACGTCATCAATGACGTCACGACATCTCATGTAAACGCTATGAGCGTGATTCGGTCCGATCGTAAACGCGTTTATACGTTTTAAGCGTGATTCGGAACACGGCTCAAGTGTGCGCTGTCAGGGTCACTAACAACGTGGCTAACCGCAACTTACATATTTGCATGTATTCAATATGATTTATTTGTCGCATAGCTTACATAGTTCTCTACTTAAATGTTTATATTAATTTTACGGTAAGCACCTACTGCATCTGTAACATATCCTCCTGGGACCCCCGGTACCAAATTTTGTACATAATAAAGTTCACCGTTCAGTCCTCAACATCCAAGCAACTGTGTAATAATAAATGCCGGTAGTACATATTTTTGTACATAATATTTAGCTATGGCGCTTTTGAATTTGAATCTTCGCGGGTTTATTTTGACAGATCATAGAGTAAGAGTGTTCTTAGACCATTTAATTCCTTATACATCGTACATACATGTAAAAATAGTATAACATATAAATATTTTAAAATTTTAAAGTTATCAAAAAAGTGTGTTCAGGACTGACAGCAAATAATAATTATGTACATAAATTTGTACAAAGGGCGTCTAGCACTTTGACATTTAAAAAAAGCTGGGTCTTAGGAGGTTAAAGATAGGTAATGATTTTACAGTATAAAATACAGTTGTAAACGTATATTTTAACGCGTATTTTACTATTAACTGTGATAACGATATCAGTAGGTATCACCGTTAAGCCCCTCGCACCTATCAGTTAATATAATTATCTACTACGTTTAACTGAACTGTACAATATTAATAAAAATACTAGTAGCGTAGTCTATTCATCATTACTTGTTCCATCATGTAAACAAACTCTCTTGAAGACATTAATCATTATCACCATTTTCTCTTATTATTATTATTAAAGCTTATTTATTCAGTGCTTTATGTAATTTTACATTGCAAATGTGTTGTTAGTTTGTTAGTGATTACTTATTTATGTATATATTTAGGTATTAATAATAACAAATAAATAATAAATAAATATTTGTGGACAATCTTACACAAATCAACCTAGTCCCAAACTAAGCAAAGCTTGTACTATGGGTACTAAGCGACGATATACATACTTATATAGATAAATAGATACTTAAATACATAGAAAACATCCAAGACCCAAGAACATATATTCGTGCTCATCACACAAATATATGCCCCGGCCGGGATTCGAACCCGGGACCTCCAGCTTCGTAGGCAGGGTCACTACCAACTAAGCTAAAGCGGTCGTCAATCGTCGTATATATATAGGTATTAGTTAGGCACTTTTATTTTTATTACACTGATCCCGTTAGGGTAAAAGCCTACTCGATTCCCTTTCACTTCCAGGGGCCTGTACCACAAAACTTTACAAGCGTACAATTCGACAAATTTGTCAACTTTTTCTATGGAAAATCGTACAATTTTGTCGAATTGTAGACTTGTAAAGTTGTGTGGTATAGGGGGCTGTTCTTTCCCGCTATTTCGGTGACATCATCAGCCCACCTTTTTTAACCACCATTTTCTCTAGGATTACACAATAATCATCACTTAAAGTATTGACATGATGAATGAAAATACTTATAGAAGCTCACAAAGTATTGCAATCCTAGAGAAAAAGTGTGTAAATGATTAAATTCTTCGAGAATAGTTTGTTTACATGATATGACACGTACGGATGTATAGACTGTACATTTACCGACGGATGTATTAAATCTCAGACTCCATTCCATTACTATAGGGCGATATAACATCTGTAAGCATGTATTAAACATGCTGCATCTCGTTTATAGTGATACGCAGACATGCTAATTCATTGTCAATGATATATTGATCGAAACGACGCCTCTGTAATTCAGTAGACGTATTGTAAAACTGAATTCATACTGCGTTGCACTGAAATAACGTTATGTTTATGTTAAAGTTATTAACGGACCCCTAATTGGTTATTAAGGCGCAGGGTACGGCAAGGCCTTCCCCATGCAAACTTTGTGCACGTTTTATTCGTCGGTTTTGGCACTAACAAATATAATTTTTTTTTTGGTTGTAAATATTAGATATGCAAAGATCGTACTGTGAAAATTTTCAAATATTTCAAAAAAATTCAAAATAAAAAAATTAAAAAAAAAAATTACATCACGAAATAGCTATCAGAAAAATAAGCATACTGACCAAAAATCATAACTTTAATGCAAACACAAACGAAGTTAATCCTGCACAAAGTTTGTATGGAGAGAGCTTGCCCTACCCCTCCTCTTAAGAAATACCTATACCTAACACCTAACTACGACTTTACTATAGTACATTACTTAACGAGGGCGGTAAAACAAAGAATGTCTCAGATCGCAGGTATTTGACGCCCGAGCCGAAGGCAAGGCATTAAATATGCGATCTGAGGCTTTCTTTATTACCGCCCGTGTTAAGTGCAAAATTTTATGTCACCCCCTAGCCAGGAAGTGGGATTTCCCGCGCGCGGAGCGTGCGGTAATTGCCGCTTTATGGCCAGGTGTGACATGAATTATATTAATTCCCTAAGGTCGCTGAATCCGCGCCGAACTTGACCGAGAGCATGTTTCCAAATAATTTGAGTACAAAAGCTGGAACCTAACCAAACTTAATCATTACCAATATGAACGTGTCTTAACCCAATTGTACTCCGGCTATCTGCCTCTAACCGGCTCATGTTTTACGTAACTTACAATCGTCAGTCGTCACCCGCTCGCCGCACTACAATGTAGCTTCGCACTAGTGATGTTGACGTAATTTACTGTGATATTAGTTTAGTTATCTTAGTGATAATGATAGTTGTATCGTGGATATGTTGTTTGTTAGTCGAGAATGTTTGTAAGGTTGTGTATTCTATTTATTAAATTTTTATTTGTATAAGTGCTTTAGTTACTTTATTCAAAAAAGATGTAAATAATACTTATAATAAACCTAGCCTAGTATATCGCTAGCAGCAAGGCGAGGAATAAGACCGGTGATTTGCTTTTTAATTTTTCGTTGCTGTCATGAATCTGTTTTATTTATCATATACTAGCTTTTGTCCGCGACTTCGTTCGCGTTAACATCCATAATCTACAGCCTTGGTCAAAAGTGTTGAGCACCCCTTATTTTCCTTTGTAACTTATAAAAAGACTACTATTTATTAATTACAAAAATGCACATTGACGTAAAATATGAAAAGGTATATATATACTAAAGAACATCTAGAGAACTTTAGATAATATCATCTTGAAAGTAGCTATTGCTAACTGAAGACTAAAAAAATAGACGGGTTTGCGATAAAAGGACAAATTGCATTTTTATCCGTGCAATTATCTTTAACGTCAACGAAAGTAGCTAGTGTTGGCAACTCCAACACAGAGTATTTCTGTTCATTCATTCGCTACTTGTTAAGTTCATTCGTTCTGTCATTCGCCTTTCCCTTGTCACTCAGCAATGGCTGCCATCAACATGTAAAATGTGATTTTTAATATTAATACAAGTCTCCAGTGAACAAGTCGGCCTTTATTTTATCTCAACTTCCACAAACGAATCCAGCGCCTAAACCACCACTGCACCGCTGTTCAGCTAGTTTTTGAACTATATTCAATTTTCTTTAATAAAAGAATATGAAATGCTTGACTGAAAGTTTAACTTTTATATGGAAAACGTGTGAGTGCTCAACACTTTTGGCCAAGGCTGTATTCTCCGTATTTCATATCGTTGGGAGATGATTTCCGGAATAAAATAATGCATACCAATTCCAGTATCGGGACTTCATAAGTGCACCGAAACCCGGTATTTTTGCTTGTTGTACATATTTTACGGCTCATAATGCTACGTTACCTATAAACGCCAAACGGTTGGAGCTACACTCTTAAAATTTTCACATTATTAAGCATCTTGGTGGCCCAGCCGTACAAATAGTCTAAACTTATTTTAAATGTTTTAAAGGGAGCTCCCATACAGCTATTATTATGAAACTTTATATGACAATTATGACCCAAATATCTGACTAATTCCACAGAATAGTATAATAGTATTACATACAGAAAGGACACGAACCCCCCGCACCGAGGTCAGTTACCTCGTCCCTGAGAGACCCGCCTGGTCTCGATCAGGTGCCGTCGCGCCTCGCGATTCGTCCGCGCCACGCGCTACGCACCCGCGCAAACAATTGACGCGTGTACCGACAGCGCACGCACACATACTTATCCACAGCGCTTACCTTCCTTCGTGTGTCAGAGATGTGCTAATTGTATCTTGTTATCGCAGGACTGGTGGAAGGTGGAGGTGAACGACCGGCAGGGCTTCGTGCCGGCGGCGTACGTGAAAAAGATCGACGCCGGGTTGTCGTCGTCCCAGCAGAACTTGGCTGACTCCAGCTCTATCGCCGCGCGACAGAACCAGGTCAGTCATTTGAAATAAATGCAAAATATTTTTGTTGTATTATTTAAGTTAAGCACGAGTTCATAGTGGGCTTAGATTGCTTGCTTTTTCAATGTATCTTGTTCCAATACTTTTAGCATTTGTAATTTTTGTAGTTTTTTAGTCCAAAGTGGACTTACTAATTGATTTTATTTATCTAAAATATTGTTGTTCTAACGCTGTATACATTTGTAATCGTGTACGAGAACCTACACACTTAAGTATATACATTCTAGCGCTATTTGTGATATCCTGTAATAGGCTCTGCTTAGTTAATATTTATTTTGTTGCAACGAATGTTAAATAGATAGCGCCCGCCACAAAGTATGCTTCCTAGCGGTGACTTATTGATCATTGTTTTCTTGTAAATACGTGTAGTACAATTTTTTTTCATTAGTGTACAATTTCGTACATTTTTCGTACATTGTTTTGATGTGAGTTTGAATTCCGTACGATACGATGTCACCGCTAGAAAGTATGACACCAAATTAGACCAACTTCCGAGGTTTTATCAAGTTAAAAAATGTTATCACGATAAATATTGCATAAAGCGGCAATTACACTTCGTCGTTCACCTAATGCGGTCGCCGAATTCATTTTAAACTACTCAGGCCAACAAACGTCGTCTTTACACTAGTCTGTCCGCCTACTACGGCGACTTGGCAGCTGTCGATCGCCGTATGCGGCCGACTAACGTGTTCTTTATACTTTTGCGGTGCGACGAAGTGTAATTGCCGCTTTAGTGTCGGTTTTTGTAATATTCGAACCTGTCACGTAGTTTGTTTGTTCCACAGATCGAATCCCAATATGACAACCTTCTGGGGCTGGCGCGCGAGCGACAGAACAAGCTCAATGAGACCGTCAAGGCGTACGTGCTTGTGCGCGAGGCGGCCGAGCTCCACACATGGATCAAGGACAAGGTACACTCGACCACAGACTAAGTAATAGTACAGTCAGCGTCATATACTATGTAGCAGCCAAAGTGGCCAAATAGTGCGGTACGCCATATATTTTGTATGGTGTGCCGAAGGATTTGGACACTTGGGCTGCTACGTACTACATGACGCTGACTGTACAAGTACAGAAGCTTCACATCCTAACAAAAATGGCGTTTAGGCGTAAAAAAACTGGCTGCTGTCTATGGCAGCAGTCGTTAAGCCAAGTTGGACGCCTTCGGGCGGCTTGAGAACTTCTAACACTCAAGTTGCCCACTCACTTGACAAAGGGGGGTCGAAGTTGCACCACGTCCGTAGGGAGAGTACCCACCGCTACCCTACACGTGACTGGTGCTAAAAGTGAAACAAAAACTGGCAACCGTACTGTCTTCTTGAAGATCTCACGGTTCTAAATAATTGCCATACGATAAATAAATATCTTATAACTTGTATTCATCCAAACGCGGCACGCGTAGCGCTAGGGCTGTCACGCCAAGAATACATCGATGAGGGACACGGCGACAATATTCATCCGGACTATTTAGTACTTACAAAACTATAGGGCCAAAATGCTGTCAAATGAACGCAAGCAAGAATCTACCTTACAGTCCACGGAATAATAAAAACCTGGTTTTTATTATTCCGTGTTACAGTCAGAGCCTTTAGTCGTTTTTTGCTTGCGTTCGTTTGACAGAATTTGAACTTAGAGTTTTGTACGAACTATGACGTTTAACTGACATCAAAGGGTAGAGGCGGCGGGTCCATGCCTCACATACACACATACTGTAATTTTATAAACATTGTATGTTATTTGGAAAAAAATATATACCTCGCCGAGTTTACGCCAGTTCTTATCAAGGCAGAGTGTACATTTTACTAGCAACAACATTAAAATTGTTATAACTGAGTAACTGACTGTTTTTGAGATATTAGAATAAATAGGATTTTCATCATTCGGCATGTTTCCTGTCTGTTTTTTTAAAGTAAAAAGATATTGTGTGGCAACCACCTTATCGAAGAATTTCGAACTTTGACAGGAAATGCACGCTCAAGTACAAGACGTTGGCGAGGACCTCGAGCAGGTGGAGGTGATGCAGAAGAAGTTCGACGACTTCCAAAACGACTTGCGCGCGAACGAGGTCCGGCTCGCGGAGATGAACGAGATCGCCGTGCAGCTGATGACGGTCGGACAGACGGAGGCCGCGCTCAAGATCAAGACGCAGATGCAGGTGAGCACGAAGCTGTGGCGAGGATCTACAACAGGTGGAGGTGATGCAGAAGAAGATAGAAGACATCCAGAACGATCTGCGCTATTCCGTTGAACACCAAAGTGTTACACTCCAAACTACCTTGCTAGGATAGGCACTAAGGCATCTATACAACGGCTAACTTTAGGTACGCGTTTTAGTCCAGTACCTGGCTACCAGTGGCGGAGCGTCCATATAACTCGATTCCCACCGGCTTGCCTAATTTTCAGCCAGTCCAGTTCTTTTCCTACGGCTCATGAAGAATTAAGAAAGGCAAATTATTTCCGGCTTCCCTAAAAATATTTTTGACGCCCCGCCACTGCTGGCTACTGTCCTGCAGGGAAGCCCGGGCTCCACTTTGACACTTGAGCCGTGTTCCGGAATCACGCTAAAAATGCTCGCAGCGCTTACAGTGCTGACGGCCGGACCAAATCAAATAGCGCGTTCAAGGCCGCGTGAGTAGTGTTTTGTTTCGGACCGCTATTCGCTTGAGCGCGCTTACGATCGGACCGATTCACGCTCATAGCTCGTGTTTACTGTCATGTTCATATATCAAACGTCAACTTGACGTTTGGTTAAAGGTGCTTACGCCTGGGAGTGTGAGCACCGTGAGCGCCGTCCATGACATCATCAGTGACGTCACGACATCTCATGTAAGCGCTATGAGCGTGAATCGGTTCGATCGTAATCGCAAACATGCCTCTAATCTAACTAGTTTTACGAAAGCGACCGCTACACAGACAGAAAACTACACAATGCCGTGATTGGACCAAATTCCTCGTGTTACAAGTTTCTCCACAATGCAACCTACAAAATCCATCGTCTAATAAAACAAGGTCTGCCACTCTGGACCGTGACACAAGTGTCTGCACTGTCGACACCATCGATACCATCGATTGGCTCGATAGCAGCTTGTGTCACCCACACTACTACCCGATGTACCGGAATGCCATACCTGGCTGTATATAATAGGGTGTCCGTCCACATGTCGACCGGTGACGCGAATACAAGTCAAGTAAACAAAAACATTGTTTTGTTTTGTTTTTTTCGCCCTCAACCCACAGGTTAAACTGAGGTAAAAATAAATTATTTTTTTCTTGACTAATAAAAGATTAACGAAAATACTCGAAAAACATCAATTATTAATTAATTTTAGCCAATTGAAAGATTTTATAAGCATAAAGATTTAACACTCTCAGCGCCACGTGGGTCACCGGCCGCCCACAAAAGAGCAAGCCACTGAAAATCTTTGAGGTTTACCGGCAGGCCATGTGGGCGGCCGGCAGACCACATTATTCCTTTTGCAATACGCCAAGCGTGGTTAGGGTGACTTTTACTAGCAGGCCATGTGGGTTGCCGGCAGGACACCGAAAAGATTTAGGCGAGCGCCACGTCTTAAAACTGAACAACTTTATTATCTTCTATAGCAGCCCACGTGGGCGGCCGGCGGTACACCCTGTTAACTTTACCAGCAAGCCATGTAGTACGCAATGATCCCACAAAAACCGTTTCTTGTCTACTGACAAGAAAATTCGTCATAAATCCAATCGAAAAATAAGATTAGGTATCAGATTTTTTTGCGAGACAGGGAGCTGCTGCTCAATGCTGCTGAGTCTTTTACAACATTTTCACTATAAACATTGGAATTACAAATTTTTATTATGGTGATAATACTTAACCAAGTAATTGTCTTAATCGCTGTTTGATGGCGATTGAACAAATTACAGGCTAAACTCCTCCTAAATAGGTGGAGGATAACTTTAAAATTCAGTTGCGAGATTTGTCCCAAACACACAAGATTCATTACTTGGTAAATAAAGATAAATTGCAAGATACGTAGCAAGTTAAATCAAACTTTGTTATAAAAAGCAAACATGAAGATTACACTGAGAACATATTTTTCTTCTAAAACTCTGTTATAATTCGTCCTAAAGTCGAAGAATGGTGTTTTTGACTTTAGCCGAAGAAATGTAACAAAAACTGACATGGTTTTTAAATAAGATATATACCCTTGTCAACACATAGAAAAGTTCGCGCGTTTGCGCTTGAAATGTTGATCTGCGAAAACGATCACTTATTTTGGTGGCCAGCCGGTATACACTTTGATTTATCAAGATCAGCAAAAGTGTTCACGTACATGATTGCTATCCTGTGGTACGCGGGCAGCCCACGTGGGCTGCTACAAAAGCCGATACAGATTTGGCCTGGGCCGCTGGTAAAGTCTTTGCGTGTCCCGCCGGCCGCCCATGTGGGCTGCCGGTAAACATCCAAAGAATCGAATGTGGCTTGCTGCGCTGGTACTTTTGTGGGCGGCCGGCAGCCCATGTGGCCTGCTGCTGTAAACATTTAGTTGAGTTCTATGGCGCTGAGAGTGTTAAAAAGGACGCTGATTTGAACAAACTAATTCACACTGTCTTAGTGACGTCACTAAGACAGTATTTCCCTACAAACTTCATATTAACAAATCGTTTTTGACATTTAATAAAAGTTGCTGATTTGACTACGAGTTTAATACCTTATTGTATCATGACAAAATCCGTGCTTGCCCAACAGGAGCTGAACTCCAAATGGACGTCCCTCCAACAACTGACGTCCGAGCGCGCCGCCCAGCTCGGCTCCGCGCACGAGGTCCAGCGCTTCCACCGCGACGTGGACGAGACCAAGGACTGGATCGCCGAGAAGGAGGCCGCATTGGCTACCGACGACCTCGGCAAGGACCTGCGCTCCGTGCAGACGTTGCAACGTAAGTTATTCTAGCGATATAGATAAAGGCTTGGTCAGACAGCGTGCGCGAAGCGTTGCGTCAGGTTAGCGACGCCACACAGACAGTATCATAAGTAAAAAAACAGCATTGTCAATGATTTAATATTTATTTATAATTTTCCAAAGGAAGACCAGCGCTAGCCAATGGCTAGTACTAGGCTGATTTGGGGCCATTTTGTGGCTAACTATGCTTTATCTATTTTGTGATGTTTTGATTATTTGTACTGTCTTTTGTGCGACGAATAAATCTATTTTATTTCGCAGCGCGAGCGTTGCGCGGCGTCCCGCTTGCGTCGCTCAAGCCTTAAGCAGCTACACAGTACACAGCCGTGTTCCGAATCACGCCAACAACGATCACAGCGTTTACAGTGCTGACGGCCGGTCCGAATCAGTAAGCGCGCTCAAGGCCGCGTGAGTGGTGTTTTGATTCGGACCGGGCATGTTGTGTTTACTGTCATGTTCATATATTAAACGTCAACTTGACGTTTGGTCTAAGGTGCTGACGCCTGGGAGTGTGAGCACTGTAAACGCCAATATGGCGCCGTCCATGACGTCATCAATGACGTCACGACATCTCATGTAAACGCTATGAGCGTGATTCGGTCCGATCGTAAACGCGTTAATAGCGTTGTAAGCGTGATTCGGAACACGGCTCACATATTCGTTATCAAACATATCTCATTTATCTCCACCATACCAGGGAAACACGAGGGCCTCGAGCGCGACTTGGCCGCCCTCGGCGACAAGATCCGCTCCCTAGACGACACCGCCAACCGCCTGATGTCCACGCACGGCGATTCCGCCGACGCCACGTATAGCAAGCAGCGAGAGATCAACGAAGCCTGGCAACAATTACAGGCGCGCGCTAACGCGAGGAAAGAGAAGCTTCTGGACTCTTACGACTTGCAACGGTGAGTGACCTTATGACCCTTTCCGTTCCCACGCCAGCTGAAGGCTTGGTCACAGCTAGACGACACGGCCAACCGCCTAATATCCACGCACTTACGACGCCACGTACAGCAAGCAGCGAGACATCAACGAGGCTTGGCAACAGCTGCAAGCGCGCGCCAACGCGAGGAAAGAGAAGCTTCTGGACTCTTACGACTTGCAACGGTGAGTGACCTTATGACCCTTTCCTCTCCCACGCCAGCTGAAGGCTTGGTCACAGCTAGACGACACCGCCAACCGCCTAATATCCACGCACTTGACGCCACGTACAGCAAGCAGCGAGAGATAAACGAAGCCTGGCAACAATTACAGGCGCGCGCTAACGCGAGGAAAGAGAAGCTGCTGGACTCTTACGACTTGCAACGGTGAGTGACCTTATGACCCTTTCCTCTCCCACGCCAGCTGAAGGCTTGGTCACAGCTAGACGACACGGCCAACCGCCTAATATCCACGCACTTGACGCCACGTACAGCAAGCAGCGAGAGATCAACGAGGCCTGGCAACAGCTGCAGGCGCGCGCCAACGCGAGGAAAGAGAAGCTGCTGGACTCTTACGACTTGCAACGGTGAGTGACCTTATGACCCTTTCCGTTCCCACGCCACCTGAAGGCTTGGTCACAGCTAGACGACACGGCCAACCGCCTAATATCCACGCACTTGACGCCACGTACAGCAAGCAGCGAGAGATAAACGAAGCCTGGCAACAGTTAAAAGCGTGCGCTAACGCGAGGAAAGAGAAGCTGCTGGACTCTTACGACTTGCAACGGTGAGTGACCTTATGACCCTTTCCTCTCCCACGCCAGCTGAAGGCTTGGTCACAGCTAGACGACACGGCCAACCGCCTAATATCCACGCACTTGACGCCACGTACAGCAAGCAGCGAGAGATAAACGAAGCCTGGCAACAGTTACAAGCGTGCGCTAACGCGAGGAAAGAGAAGCTGCTGGACTCTTACGACTTGCAACGGTGAGTGACCTTATGACCCTTTCCTCCCCCACGCCAGCTGAAGGCTTGGTCACAGCTAGACGACACGGCCAACCGCCTAATATCCACGCACTTGACGCCACGTACATCAAGCAGCGAGAGATCAACGAGGCTTGGCAACAGCTGCAGGCGCGCGCCAACGCGAGGAAAGAGAAGCTTCTGGACTCTTACGACTTGCAACGGTGAGTGACCTTATGACCCTTTCCTCTCCCACGCCAGCTGAAGGCTTGGTCACAGCTAGACGACACGGCCAACCGCCTAATATCCACGCACTTGACGCCACGTACAGCAAGCAGCGAGAGATAAACGAGGCTTGGCAACAGCTGCAAGCGCGCGCCAACGCGAGGAAAGAGAAGCTGCTGGACTCTTACGACTTGCAACGGTGAGTGACCTTATGACCCTTTCCTCTCCCACGCCACCTGAACGCTTGGTCACAGCTAGACGACACGGCCAACCGCCTAATATCCACGCACTTGACGCCACGTACAGCAAGCAGCGAGAGATCAACGAGGCTTGGCAACAGCTGCAAGCGCGCGCCAACGCGAGGAAAGAGAAGCTGCTGGACTCTTACGACTTGCAACGGTGAGTGACCTTATGACCCTTTCCGTTCCCACGCCAGCTGAAGGCTTGGTCACAGCTAGACGACACGGCCAACCGCCTAATATCCACGCACTTGACGCCACGTACAGCAAGCAGCGAGAGATCAACGAGGCTTGGCAACAGCTGCAGGCGCGCGCCAACGCGAGGGAAGAGAAGCTTCTGGACTCTTACGACTTGCAACGGTGAGTGACCTTATGACCCTTTCCTCTCCCACGCCAGCTGAAGGCTTGGTCACAGCTAGACGACACGGCCAACCGCCTAATATCCACGCACTTGACGCCACGTACAGCAAGCAGCGAGAGATCAACGAGGCTTGGCAACAGCTGCAGGCGCGCGCCAACGCGAGGGAAGAGAAGCTTCTGGACTCTTACGACTTGCAACGGTGAGTGACCTTATGACCCTTTCCTCTCCCACGCCAGCTGAAGGCTTGGTCACAGCTAGACGACACGGCCAACCGCCTAATATCCACGCACTTGACGCCACGTACAGCAAGCAGCGAGAGATAAACGAAGCCTAGCAACAGTTACAGGCGCGCGCCAACGCGAGGAAAGAGAAGCTGCTGGACTCTTACGTTTCGTAAGTATATCAATAGCGGCTCCCGTCTTAAATGCTCTAAGGACCCTTTCCTCTCCCATGCCACCTGAAGGCTTAGTCACAGCTAGACGACACGGCCAGCCGTCTCATGACGACCCACGGTGATTCCGCTGACGATGACGCCACGTGCACCAAGCAGGGAGAGATGAACGAGGCCTCTCACTGCGCGCTAGGCTAGAACAGACGTTAACACGACACACAGGCGTTGCGTGGCGTACGCTGACTAAGCCTTAAAGGCAAACTCGAACTATTGACGAAAGATCCTTCGATGCCATATACAGTTTTTATAAGAGTGGGTTGCACCAACTAACGATTACAGACAGATCAAAGTTAAACTTAAAATATCTGGGGTTTTCCCGGGCATGAGACCTAGCTAGATCGATTGCTCGTCCCCGAAAACCCACCCCCACATACCAAATTTCATCAAAATCGTTAGAGCCGTTTCCGAGATCCTCGAAATAAATAAATAAATAAATATACAAGAATTGCTCGTTTAAAGATATAAGATTATGCAGTGTGTAGTTATTTATTATTTATTTCATATTGAATCTCGATTTTTTGTAGTAAGTTTTTTGAAGTCTATTTTTAACCCACCCAGCAACTATACCAGCACGATAAATTCAATAATTATCTGAATAAACCTTGTTTTAGCTTCCTATCCGACTACCGCGACCTGATGGCCTGGATCAACTCTATGATGGCGCTCGTGAGCTCGGAAGAGCTCGCCAATGACGTCACGGGCGCTGAAGCGTTGCTCGAGAGACACCAGGTAACCGTCGCTTCAACAGATACGGGGCCAGGGACCGATTTTTGAGTGTCGAATGCTCGAATTTTCCCTCGAGATCTGTCAAAAATATATCATAAATATGACGCTTTGACAGATGTCGAGTGAAAAATCGAGCGCTGGACACTCAAAAATCGGTCCCCCTAGTACTCCGAAATTCCAAATCCAAACTTTGTATAGTGCCGTCCCTTTCACTCATATAGTGTTTACCACGAGAGTGAAAGGGGCGGCACTATACGAAGTTCTGTTTTCGAATTTCCGAAGTCGTGATCCTTACAGTACATTAATTGACTAAACGAAGAAGATCGCACGTATTTGAGGCTCGAGCCGAAGGGAAGCCAATAAATATGCGATCTGATGTTTTCTTTATTACCGCCCGTGGAAGTGCATTTTTATATGCCTCCCTTGGTCAGGAAGCGTGCAGTAATTGCCACTTTCCGGCCAGGTGCGACATAACATACATTCCTGGTTTAAAGGACACGGTAGCACTACATGTAACCTATAAATTCTAGCAACTTTACATGGAAGCAAACTTGAAAGACTAAATTGACTCCCGAGAACATGAAGATATTAATTTTTTAATTAAAGTGAAAATTGAAAAATTCATCACCACAGATGGGATCCCACCTGTGGTGTTGAATTTTACAATTTTCACTTTGATTAAAAAATTTAGATTTTCGCTAGCGGACGCATCCGCTTAACAAACATATGAAGATATTATTTTTTCTGTTATCTGTTTCGAAATCAATAAGATTTTCGGGTCCTAAAGAGTGTTTTTCATTTTCAGAGACAGAAATAACAAAAGTAAAATAATGTGGCTTGCTTGAGAAAATACTTGAAAATAGTGCCCACACGTGATAGTTGTTTCAGAAAATAATCCAATGTACTGCATTTAACACCTAAATCCCATAAGGATTCCTAGATACATTCTGTGCTGAAGATCTATTGACACACCTTTGTAGTACCCCTTAGGGTAATAAAGTTGATACATCTTTGTAGATAGTTGACCGTACCTACCTGAAATGTATCAATAGTAACGCAGTGACGTTTTGTAGACGCATCGGCTGGAGATAGACGCCCGTTACGGCGTAACGCCGCAGGTTAGAGGCATGTGTGGAGTCTAACTCGATTTAATACCCACGTGTTTTGCAACCGTACGCACTATACCAGTTTTACAACTCACAGAGATTCCACTCTGTTATTAGATTTTGAATCTTCTTGCATGGAGGGTAAGGTCGCTTTTTGAAGGGACAAATTTGATAATACCAATACATGATATTCAATATATGATTTTATGTCACACCTGGCCATAAAGTGGCCATTATCGCACGCTCCGCGCGCGAAAAAACCCACTTCCTGGCCAGGGGGTGACATAAAATTTTGTACTTACCACGGGCGATAATAAAGAAAGCCTCAGATCGCATATTTATCGCCCTTGCCTTCGGCTCGGGCGTAAAATACCTGCGATCTGAGACATTCTTTGTTTTATCGCCCTTGGTAAGTAATGTACTATTGAGTATACCTTTGGGATGTCCTTCTTAGTTGCATTTCCATTAAGTGGAGCGAGATTCACTGCTATTGGATGATTCTTGTCCGACTTAGAGCCGATTTTTTAATTCCCAGCATGGCTAGCACAAGACGGCGCCCAAGCTATCTCGCCGCGAGATAAACTACCGGTCTATTTCTGCCTGTTCTAATACGGAACCCTAAAAAGAGGGATAGTCTATCTCGCAGCGATTTTGCTCGCGCGCCGTCTTGTGCTAGCGGTGCTAATAAAAGTATCCATCAGATGTTTGTTCTGTCTTTTTCTTTGATTTGACTTCAGAAAAAGACAGTCATAAAAACGTAATTTTAACCGACAGATAATTTATATCTGGTTATTGAAAAATCGGCCCTCAGTTGAAATGTAGTATTTTAGCGCCTAAGGACTGGTTGCACCTACTGCACTTTCCATGCATTTACGATTACAGAATATAATCACCTTAAGAGGAGGGGTAGGGCAAGCTCTCTCCATACAAACTTTGTGCAGGATTTACTTCGTTTGTGTTTGCATTAAAGTTATGATTTTTGGTCAGTATGCTTATTTTTCTGATAGCTATTTCGTGACGTAATTTTTTTTTTTTTTTTTGAAATATTTGAAAATTTTCACATCACGATCTTCGCATATCTAATATTTACAACCAAAATAAATATTATATTTGTTAGTGCCAACACCGACGAATAAAACGTGCACAAAGTTTGTATGGGGACGGTCTTGCCCTACCCTGCGCCTTAAATGTCAAATTTTCATTATATTGTATTTATGTCAGGTTCCCGGAAAGAAACTGAATTCTCGTTAGAGTCTATAAAACTGGTATTGTGTTGAAAAGATGTCGACGCTTTCATAGTTTCGACATCTCCGTTTATATTAACAGGCAGAGAGAGTGTTAAAATGTAATACAGGTCTCAGGGGGCGTAACACATTTGTACCGTGTCGATTTAACGTAATGTTTAAATTATCATACTAAACTTCCGACGAGTGAAAGCGACAGAGTACCAAAGTGACCAGCTACTTATATTGTACTGTCTGTCGACTGTACAGTCAAGGGCACCAATATGTATACACTTTTTCACCTTATTCCATTGAAATAAGGTCCAAAAGTATATACATATTTATGCCCTTGACTGTACCCAGTTCCCATCAACGAAGTCGCGCCCCAACAGCGCAACTGCGCATAGATTCGTTTTTTTATGTTTTTTTTTTAACTTGACTGTAGCCTTATACGCCGGGCCCAATAAAACGATAGCAGTGCGCGGTTGGAGAGTGGGGAAAATCTAGAGGAACCCTTCGACACGACCACGCGTAGATTAATATGAGATTCGCGGTGTAGGCGCGCGTCGTCGTGGATGACACGCACTATAGAGCCTTGGCCAAAAGTGTTGAGCACCCCTTATTTTCCTTTGTAACTTTTAAAAAAACTACTATTTTTTTAATTACAAAAATGCACATTGACGTAAAACATGAACAGGTATATACTAAAGAACATCTAGAGAACTTTAGATAATATATCATTTCGAAGTAGCGATTGCTAACTGAAGACTAAAAATAGACGGGTTTGCAATAAAAGGACAAATTGCATTTTTATCCGTGCAATTATCTTTAACGTCAACGAAAGTAGTCAGTTTTTGAAAGATATTTAATTTTCTTTAATAAAATGATATGAAATGCTTGATTGAAAGTTTAACTTTTATATGGAAAGCGTGTGAATGCTCAACATTTTGGCCAAGGCTGTACGTATATATGTAGACCTAGTACACTAGGCAGAAATTCTTATAAAAATGCGAGATTTAAAATTTTAACGCTCTCAATGTCAATTGATATTGTTTATTTTAATTACACTTCACATAATTTTAATGAAATAATCAGGAGTTTTTTACTAAAACTGGTCGGTTGAAGTATTAAAGCGACTAAGAACAAGTGAACCTGATCAAACAATTTAATTATAGGTACTTATATCTTTAACTATCCATATAGTATTTTATTATATTATATTACATTACAACTTTTTATTTCCTAATATGTGCCGTATTATTCAAGTATTATATGATTATGATGGGCCCGATTTTATTCGGTGTTGTGGTTTCCGTAAAATTATTGTCAAGTCCAAAACTTCAATGTTGTTCACGTAAATTAAAAGATTTGTTTAAGATTTATTTAACGCGGGTCTAACGCGATATTTATGTATTTACCTTTGCCACCGAGCGTCGAAAAGTTCGTAACAAAGTTAAGATACATAAGTATCGTGTTAACAAATCTTTTAAGAATGTGTACAAATCGCGAGAATTTTAAAATATTCGATGTTGTTCTTGATAATAAGTCTTTCCTCTATTGTGTGTTTGATTTTGTGGTATTTTTCCTTTCGTTTTACACTTCCTAATACTATTTTAGTTTGACACTCACATTATGTTATTCGGTGTTGTTTCCGCTTTATTTATTATATTAAAATCGGTCCAATAATATCTAAACTGGTATAGGTAGGACCTTCTGACGTATTTCACAAAGAAATGTAAGCCATTGCACACAGACATTTTTGCAGCGGTGTGAAATATCACATCTCCAGTGAATTCAATAAAGATGTGTGTTGAAGTGACTTCTACTTATAGATCTATTAATTCACTAAAGCCGTGTTCCGAATCACGCCAACAACGCTCACAGCGTTTACAGTGCTGGCGGCCGGTCCGAATCAGTAAGCGCGCTCAAGGCCGCGTGAGTGGTGTTTTGATTCGGACCGGGCATGTTGTGTTTACTGTCATGTTCATATATCAAACGTCAACTTGACGTTTGGTTTAAGGTGCTGACGCTGGCGCCGTCCATGACGTCATCAATGACGTCACGACATCTCATGTAAACGCTATGAGCGTGATTCGGTCCGATCGTAAACGCGTTTAAAGCGCTGTAAGCGTGATTCGGAACATGCCTTAAGTCTCTACTCACTCTGGTATTGCTGGAATACCAAGGAGTGTAAAATTTCTTGAGTGAACTTGGTCGAGTACGGTACGGTTTCAGAGGAATATCGTCCCACGGACGCTCCGGTTGGGGAATCAGCTCCCGAGGTTTTCCCGAGGAACTACAGTATGGGGTTCCTCAAGAAATGAGTGTTTAAATTTGAAGGGATGTTTACAAAAACAACATTAACTGACTAGACTGGTCGACATCTGCTGTCATTTCAATTGTGCTTGACAGAGTGTCAACCAGTCTAAGCAGTTATGTTGTTTTTGTAAATATGCCTACATTTTTAAAGGGTCGTCAACGCGCATGTGGCAGCCTTGAAGTTGCAGGCGTGTATGGGCTGCGGTGACCGCTTACCGTAGCTAGGCTGGTCGATGGTCGTACGCTAGTTTTCCACATACGTGGTATTAAAAAAATCTGTACTTGTTCATTCAGAAAATTGGGGAAGTCACATGAGTCACATCACTCGATTTGCTTTTCACTTGATATTTTCTTTTTCATCTGCAAACATGCAGATGCATACATGCTCTGCATATCTGATTAATTATGGCTCAAGGTTAATGGGAGATAGAGAAAATAAGGTAAAAAAAAACTAGTTCACTCAAGAAGTCGTAAATATGTTACTTACTTACTACGCTGGCTAGACGACCCAAAGAGGATCTTGGCCTCTGACACAAGAGAACGCCACTCGTCCCTGTTGTGCGCCACCTCACGCCAGTTGGGTATACCGACGACGACGTTGGATATACGACGTAAATATGTTAGAAGCAAAATTTTCCGTGTGCTATGGCTATGGCTATTGTCGGACATTATACAAATCTCAATCTAACTACACGATGTATATAGGAGCACCGCACCGAAATGGACGCCCGCGCCGGCACCTTCCAAGCTCTTGAGCTGTTCGGACAGCAGCTGCTGCAAGGCGGGCACTACGCGAGTGTCGACATACAGGAGAAGCTCAACACCATGGGTGACGCCAGGCAGGACCTCGAGAAGTGAGTACCGAGTAGAGGAGTAAGTCCCGGGAAATCCGGATAAAATCCCGGAAATCCCAGAAATTCACAAGAAGTCTCGGAATATCCTGGGAAGTCCCGGAATTTCCCGGGAAATCCCGGGATTTTTTATAATAACTGTAACGCGTTTAGAGATATAGGTATGAACCATTCCGGTTCAAAAGCTGCATGCGATGTTTGTCTGCGGTCGCTCGTGGGATTCATTCATAAAGATTTTGAATGTAAACCCATTATTTGCTATCTGTAGAATCATTTAAACAAAGAAAGTGAGTTCGTTATAATTTATTAGATAAATAACATTTTTTATCTTAACTCACTTTAACCACCGAATGTCAAAGAAGTTAGTTTGTTAATCATTTACATTGTCATTTTGACTGATATTATAAGACGATGGCGGTGGATGGGTTAAAATTAATTGGGGCTCTTTATCGCTACCATCGAAATTATGTTCGTAAAGAGCAGTGGCGGCGCGTCAAAAATATTTGTAGGGAAGCCGGAAATAATTTGCCTGTCTTATTCTTCATGAGCCGTAGTAAAAGAACTGGACTGGCTAAAACTTAGGCAAGCCGGTGGGAATCTAGTTGTATGGACGCTCCGCCATTGGTAAAGAGTTACTAACAGTAAATACGTATTATGTACTACTTTAGAGTATTTTGTGGTCACAAACAATGATACTCTTAAAAATGTTGTTATTTTATGTTATTGGATGTCTTTCTCTGCATAGCTCTGCAACTGCAAATGTGCATTTATGTGTTAAATTTTGCCCCATTGTCAAATTGAGAGTAACCATTGATGTCTTTTTTTATGTATTTAGGGTTCCGTGGCCAAAATGGCGAGAACGGAATCCTTATAGGTAGTTTCTTCATGTCTGTCCGTCCTATGTCACAGTTGATTTACTCGGAGACTAAACACACTATAGACTATACTACATTTATGAAATTTGGCACATGTCGGTTTATGAAATTTATGAAATTTGGCATATAGAGTAGTTAGTATGCTATGTATGTAGAGATAGTTTGTATGCTTATTAAATAAACTGTACCTCTAGCGCGCAACCGCGAAAGATATATAACCAGTTGATCTTATTATGATTACTGAAGATTCCTTATAATAGGGACGTTGGCTCAAAATTTATTATTACTCCATGCGAAAGAATACATAAAACTATGCCAAATAGTGAAAATCCTATTTAAATATGTCAAAAAATAACGAAAATACAACCGTTAGAATGTCTTTAGTTCGAGAGAGAAAGCGCTACAGATCAGTGACGTCACTGACCTCAAAGCGCCATAGTGAATGACGATCGTTCAATACAGAAGTGCGTTTTGCGGAACATGGACAGAAAATGCCCCCTCCTAAAACTTTGAAGACTTGTAATTACGTAATTATTTATTCTTTTGAATTACTTTTTTCGCTATTTGATTGAGAATTTGATCCTTTTTCGAGAAAATTCGGATTCATTGATTTTCTAATTTGGTGTCAACATCTCTATTGAAAAACTAATATTTAGATGTACTAAATGAACCTTTAGTAACCGTAACCATATACAAATTTGTTGATTTTTGAAATGTGTTTTAAATGAAATATGAAGAAAGAAAATCTCATGTATGAATAATTTGTACTTTTGTCCGCGTCAACATCGACCGGCGGATTTCCGTTCGTTCTCCTCCTCTACAACCTCAACCGATTCTCGTGAAATCACTGCAATGCTGCCTGCATAGCGAGTTTTTATTTATTGACTGAACCGAATGTGAGCATGTGACGCCATCAAATATTACTGTGCTCTTCGGGATGCTCAAAAACATTTGAACATGCACTCTCATCCCTTTACAATAAAGTCATGTTTAGATGGTAGTGACCCTGCGTACGACGTTGCTGGTCCCGGGTTCGAATCCTGGTCAGGGCATTTGTTTGTGTGATGAGCATGAATACACGTATTTGTTTCTGAGTCTTGAATGTTTTCTATGTATTTAAGTATTTATCTATATATTTATCCTCGCACAGTGTCAAATGTATCAAATAAATTAAAAAAAAAAAAAATCCGTACCGTAGCACAAGCGTTGCTTAGTTTGGGACTTGGTTGATTTGTGTAAGTTTGTCCACAAATATTAAAATTATCATTTATTTTTGTTCTCCTGTAGCTATGATATGAAGCACAGTTCTTAAATGCAATGCAATGCTCGGCGAATTTACTTAAAATTGTAGGATTGTGATTACAAAATACTCTTTCGCCTTATGTTCTGATAAATTGATAATACACCGCGATACCGTCGCTTTTAGGCTGGGTTGCACCAAACCATCTGTAATCGTAAGTGGTGTTCGTCAAATCTGATTGTATGGAAAGTTTGTCAAGTTTCTATGGAATGACAGCTGCCGGCGCCATATTTGACGATGACCGGCCTGTGTTCGTATGTTGGTGCAACTGACCCTTAGCCAGCAACTCTGAACGAACAATAGGTGTCTAACTTTTTGCCGGATATGTTCAATGATGTCTGAGAGTAAGGCCATCTTAGTGCCGTTGAGCAAGCGTCGTTGACGCACGGAAGTTAGAACAATATGTTCATAAATAGCTGTACACGACTATTGTCAAAGCCTACGCCGACTGCCCGCTTCGCTTTGACTTGGCGGTTTCTTCCCGTCCCGGTATGCATACCGCACCCCGCTAACGCCACGCTCAGCGCCGGCCAACTCGAAACAAACGCGTTGTATAGGTATATTCATGAAATCTGGTGCGATTAACGATATGAATGTACATATTGTTTGGCTACTTTAACTCTACCAAGCAAATTAACTGTCAAAGAGATATTTGGTTTGGCAACACTACCTCACACGTCACATTTCCGTGACATTTCCATAGAAATATGACGTATAATGCACAGTGTTGCCAAATTATATTTGTTTGACAGTTCATTTGCTTGGTAGAGTTAAAGTAGCCAAACTATAGCCGTGTTCCGAATCACGCTTAAAACGTATAAACGCGTTTACGATCGGACCGAATCACGCTCATAGCGTTTACATGAGATGTCGTGACGTCATTGATGACGTCATGGACGGCGCCATATTGGCGTTTACAGTGCTCACACTCCGAGGCGTCAGCACCTTAAACCAAACGTCAAGTTGACGTTTGATATATGAACATGACAGTAAACACAACATGCCCGGTCTGAATCAAAACACCACTCACGCGGCCTTGAGCGCGCTTACTGATTCGGACCGGCCGTCAGCACTGTAAACGCTGTGGTCGTTGTTGGCGTGATTCGGAACACGGCTTATATGTCGTTGTCAGTATAAGTTGACATATCTCTCGCACGGCACAGGTGTGGGGCACGAAGTCGCATAAGTTAAACATTACGTTCCTGTGGTGTTGTAGATCGTCAAATTCTCTCAAACGAACGCAAGCAAAAAAGAACTAAGAGCTCTGACTATAAGGTATATTCTTGCTTGCGTTAATTTGACGGGATTGGCATTAGCGTTTCGGACGTACTATACAAGCGCTAATATTTTCCAGGGCGTGGGTAGCACGCCGCATGAAGCTCGATCAAAACCTGGAGCTCCAGCTCTTCTACCGCGACTGCGAACAGGCCGAGGGGTGGATGGGGGCTCGCGAGGCCTTCCTGGCCCCCGCCGACCAGATGGACACCTCGGACAGCGCGCAGCCCGACAATGTGGAGCAGCTCATTAAGAAACACGAGGACTTCGACAAGGCCATCAACGCGCATGTGAGTGTTCTCGAGTTTTAGCACTTCTACCGCGACTGCGAACAGGCCGAGGGCTGGACGGGGGCTCATCATCATCATCATCATATCAGCCGAAAGACGTCCACTGCTGGACATAGGCCTCCCCCAAAGAGTGCCACAATGACCGGTCCTGCGCCACCCGCATCCAGCGGACTCCCGCGACCTTTACCGGGTCATCAGTCCACCTTGTGGGGGGTCTACCCACGCTGCGCCTTCCGGTCCGTGGTCGCCACTCGAGAACCTTTCGGCCCCAACGGCCATCGGTTCTACGTGCAATGTGCCCCGCCCACTGCCACTTAAGTTTAGCGATTCGAAACGCTATATTGGTTACTTTGGTTCTGCTACGGATGGCCTCATTTCTGATGCGATCACGCAGAGAAACTCCCAGCATAGCCCTCTCCATTGCCCTCTGAGTGACTTTGAGCCTTCTTATGAGGCCCATGGTGAGCGACCACGTTTCCGTACCATATGTCATCACTGGCAACACACACTGGTCAAAGACTCTCGTCTTGAGACACTGCGGGGACGGGGGCTCGGGAGGCCTTTTTGGCCCCCGCCGACCAGATGGACCATACGGACAGCGCGCAGCCAGATAACGTGGAGCAGCTCATTAAGAAACACGAGGACTTCGACAAGGCCGTCAACGCGCATGTGAGTGTTTTAGCGTTGTGGGGCATAAAGGTTCGAACATACGGCCGATCAAAATACGCTGACGAACCTAAATGAACGCTTTTATACTTTATCGTCGACGGCCACGGCGCGGTAAAACTCTATGGTTTCATTCATAACTAGACCATAGACTACAAACTTTAGACGAATTCGCGTCCGCATTTTTTGCAAACGAGCATCTCATTGGAGCCTGTTCTATTTAGGCTGATAATTCGTTGACTTTTTATAGCGGCTGATTTTTAAATTATTATAGTACATTACTTACCAAGGGCGATAAAACAAAGAATGTCTTAGATCGCAGGTATTTTACGCCCGAGCCGAAGGCAAGGGCGATAAATATGCGATCTGAGGCTTTCTTTATTATCGCCCGTGGTAAGTACAAAATTTTATGTCACCCCCTGGCCAGGAAGTGGGTTTTTTCGCGCGCGGAGCGTGTGATAATGGCCACTTTATGGCTAGGTGACATAAATAATATAATTGCCTATACAATAATAGTTAAGTTTTACACTGCTTGATCTTTACTTTTTCGATAGTACTGAAATCATCTTACGCCTATCAACGCGTTTTACTGAAAAAACTTAAACATTTGAATATTTATTCAGCAAAAATTCCTCAATGACTGGTCGTTCAATAGTTTAACCAACATGTTCCATAACACAGGAGGAGAAAATCGCCCAACTCCAAACTCTGGCGGATCAGCTGATCGCGTCCGACCACTACGCCGCCGACCCGATAGACAAGAAACGCCGGCAGGTGCTCGACCGCTGGCGGCATCTCAAGGAGGCGCTCATCGAGAAACGATCCAGGTACGGTACAGTCACTGTTTATACCTACCTATAGCCTCGTATAGAAAGGCATTTTGACTTTCCGGTGTACACTTACTTTTTTTCGGATCTATGTAGTTTTAGATTTTCTGACTCAGGTTCACGATTACTATTAATTCAGACGAAGAAAAAAAAATTTCCTTGATTTTCCATACAAATATTTTGTATCAGTTTTGTAACGAGCCACGAAAAAAATCGTCACAGAAATGATTTTTTTTTTGAGGTACACTTGGGGTACATCGCAAAGTGAAAATAGGAATAAAGTGTTTTCTTTTGTTTCGTTTGAATTTAGAACAAATGAAAATTCAAATCTATTCATCCGAATCTCTTGGTTCAAATACCATTGTCATTTATATTGTCGTTTTGGAGAATAAGCTTGTCGACGTCACGAACGTGTTGGTTAGTTGCCGTCGCGACCTGTGATTAGAATACTTGGTAGTCTCTTTTGATTACGGTTCCACTAGACATTATGTAGTAGCACCGTAGATGACACCAGTAAAAACGCTTGGATGATGATGATGATGATCTATTCTCCACAGGCTGGGCGACGAGCAGACCCTGCAGCAGTTCTCGCGCGACGCCGACGAGATGGAGAACTGGATCGCGGAGAAACTGCAGCTCGCCACCGAGGAGAGCTACAAGGTAACATCTTCCTACATTTTTTTAAATAGCCTATTATGTGTCCCACTGCTGGGCAAAGGCCTCTCCTTCCTTATGCCTCATGCCTTATTCAGAATTCCATTTGTAGTTTTCTTCCAATGTCGCATTTTTGGGACCAAAGCACTACATATGCGGGTGGAACAGGGATTGTCTGCTTCGTATTAGACGCTATTGCTTATGCTCGGCCGTCTATAACACACTCGGCAGGCTATCCTTTCCTTCCTGGCCTCTTTAGCAATGTTCTATTTAGCGTGCCTTCTACAATATTCCCCTCATCACAGGACCCGGCCAACATCCAGTCGAAGCACCAGAAACACCAGGCGTTCGAGGCGGAGCTGGCGGCCAACGCGGAGCGGATCCAATCCGTGCTCGCCATGGGAGACAACCTCGTGCAGCGCGGACAGTGCAGCGGCAGCGAAGACGCAGTGCAAGTGAGTACACCCATGATACAATTATATGCTGCGCCAGGTATGGGTGACGACCGTGCTGTCAGAAGAGCCTGTAAACGGACAGGGAGACGGCCGGTCGGCCGCCCCAGATACTAGAGCTGACGTTAGCCGTGTTCCGAATCACGCTAAACACGTCAACGACCCAAAGTCTGTCATGGCCTGCATTACGAGTGCACGCCATAGACTCCGGTCTTGTACTGTGTCTTTCCACGACTCAGCTTGAAGCTCACGCAGATCAGCCTCCACAATAGGCATGTTCCGAATCACGCTCACAGCGCTCAAAGCGCGCTTACGATCCGAGCGATTCACGCTGATAGCGCTTACATGAGATGTCGTCACGTCATTGATGGACGGTGCTCACACTTCCAGGCGTAAGCACCTTGAACCAAGCGTCAAGTTGACGTTTGATGTATGAAAATGACAGTAAACACGGGCTATGAGCGTGAATCGGTCCGATCGTAAGCGCGCTCAAGCGAATAGCGGTCCGAAACAAAACACTTCTCACGCGTCCTTGAGCGCGCTATTTGAATCCGACCGGCCGTCTGTAAACGTGATGCAATCCGGCCAAATTGCGTAAGACAAATTTTGTATGAATATGAGCAAGTATGAGAAAGATATAGTTAGCCCCGGTCGCTCGTTAGCGCATCTATAACTACAGAGTATATATTACATCTATGATATGTGCTTTACCGCTCTCCTTCCAACCTCTGCAATGAACTATCTCTTATCTCATCAGGCTCGCCTGGCGTCGATCGCGGACCAGTGGATGTTCCTCACGCAGAAGACGACGGAGAAGTCTCTCAAACTCAAGGAGGCGAACAAGCAACGCACCTACATCGCCGCAGTCAAGGATCTAGACTTCTGGCTCGGGGAGGTTAGTCTACAATGGTGGATTGTGTCTCTAGGGGGCAAAAATATATATTTATGGCGAGGGCGGTATATTGAAAACTGACTGAAGCGAAAGATTCTAAAATATATTTTTTTAAATTAATAATGGGATTGCTTTTGGCCAGCATCTAGCCAGGGGGCAAAGATGAGGCCGACGATGAAGCGAGCTCACCCAGAAAATGCCTATTCACTCTTGCCTTAAATAGGTCCAGGTTATATGAACTCGTCGAACATTTTTTCTGCTTCGCCTTAAGGTTGACTGGTAGAGAATGCCATATGGCATTAAGTCCGCCATTTGTACGATAAGGTTTTCTTTTGTGCAATAAAGATTAAATAAACTCGGAAATACAGACGGCGGCAGGGAATTCCAAACCTTAGCAGTGCGCATTATAAAAGATGACGAAAAGCGCTTGGTTCGAGTAAGAGGAATTTGAACCAGGTAAGGATGGTAACCTGCCGTACGTCTGGATTTCCGATGGAACAAGAAGGAAGGCGGTATGAGCTCATTTTTATACGCCCAAGAGTGAAATATTTTTTTGCTACCAAGTGACATGCTGCTTTTCAGATTTCAGATAATTTATTCATAAATGTACATTTCAATTACAAGTCAAATTTTTACATTAAATAACATTATATTACATTACATTGCATTAAATAACATTTCATTACAAATAAATAAATAATAAAATAAATAAATATTTGTGGACAATCTTACACAAATCAACCTAGTCCCAAACTAAGCAAAGCTTGTACTATGGGTACCTACTAAGCGACGATATACATACTTATATAGATAAATAGATACTTAAATACATAGAAAACATCCAAGACCCGAGAACAAATATTCGTGCTATTCACACAAATAAATGCCCCGGCCGGGATTCGAACCCGGGACCTCCAGCTTCGTAGGCAGTGTCACTACCAACTAAGCTAAAGCGGTCGTCCAAATACATTTTCATATCTAGTTATGAGATGAATCATATAGGTATGTGTGTAAGATAAAATAAAAATGATTATGTGATCAGGTGGAGAGTCTGCTCACGTCGGAGGATTCCGGCAAGGATCTGGCCTCGGTGCAGAACCTGATGAAGAAGCACCAGCTAGTCGAGGCCGACATCCAGGCCCACGAGGACAGGATCAACGGTCAGTCGCGTAATATGTTATAAGACCGCGAATGTTCGCGGAAAAACATAAGACAGGCGCAATGACGGCTATCGTTTTTGTGCTCACCAGTTGGCGCCACGCACCGTGCTTTCAGTCCAGCTGTCAAAGTTTATTATTGGTTATTATGGGCGTAAAAAATACACGTTGAAATCGTATTTTATACGATAAAGCCGCACTGTAAATATTTGTATTGAACATTCCGTATTGTAGCGCACTCCCTTTTTGTACCGAAAAAAGTATGACATAAGTTTACTGACGATAAAATTATCTCAAAGCACTGAAATTCGTTAACCTCTAACTCATATTTTCCGTTATCAATCTCAGATATTGCAAAATAGTCTTCATATTAATCTAATTAGAAATGAACCCGCGTAACCCACCCACAAAGTATGAAATTTGACATTTCAGAGGACTGACGTCACACTAGCGCCTCTAGCGGCGAATCGATACGCGGTAGCGTATGAATTTTGAATTAGGATTGAAGTGTCCATTACTGGTGCTTGTCAGCGGGTAGTGTCACCCTATTGTTAGAAACGTTTTTCAAACACAAACCAAATTATAATTAAAGATATTTTTCGTAATTTCGATGCCATGCATGAAGGACACGACAACCCGAAGGCCGAGTCCGTAGATTAATTTGTACAATATCTGGGCGACCGAGCTTTGCTCGGAGTTTTCCCTAGATCGATTGCTCGTCCCCGAAAACTCCCACATTCCAAATTTCGTCAAAATCGTTAGAGCCGTTTCCGAGATCGCCGAAATAACTAAATATACATATATAAAAGAATTGCTCGTTTAAAGATATAAGATTTAATGAATTATCTAAGGCTGGAAACTATGCTCGACTGACAGCGCGTTTTGGGTCAGTGATGTTTTATAAGACCGCATACGCGCTGACGGTTACATGCAAACGGTAATAGCGTATTAAACTAAGGTAAAAATAAAATATTTTTTACTTGACTAATAAAAGATCTAACGAAAATACTCGAAAAACATTGATTATTAATTTATTTTAGCTAATTGAAAGATTTTATAAGCATAAAGATTTTAAAAAGGACGCTGATTTGAACAAACCTTCTCACTCTGTCTTAGTGACGTCACTAAGACAGTATTTCCCTACAAACTTCATATTAACAAATCGTTTTTGACATTTAATAAAAAGTTGCTGATTTGACTAGGGGTTTAATACCGTATTAACTTGTAACTTATCCGTGTTACCTAGACATGAACGCGCAAGCCGACGCGCTAGTGTCGAGCGGGCAGTTCGACAGCGCCGGCATCGGCTCGCGGCGCAGCGCGATCAACGAGCGGTTCGAGCGAGTGCGCAACCTCGCCGCGCACCGCCGCGCGCGCCTCAACGAGGCCAACACGCTGCACCAGTTCTTCAGGGACATCGCTGACGAGGAGTCTTGGATCAAGTGAGGATCATCATCCTCCTAGCTTCATTACTCCCAGTACAGTTGCATCCTGAAGGATGCCTGGGGTCCGCTACCTAATCCCAAGATTTGGCGTAGGCACTAGTTTTTACGAAAGCGACTGCCATCTGACCTTCCAACCCCGAGGGGAAACTAGACCTTATTGGGATTAGACTTTGTCAAGTGAGTGGGCAACTACTTGACTGTTAGAAGTCCTCAAACCGCCCGAAGGCCTCCGACTTGGCTTAACGACTGCTGCCATAGACAGCAACCGGGATCAACGGCTTAACGTGCCTTCCAAAGCACGGGAGCGCTCAGTTAGTGATCACTCAAAGCGGTCACCCATCCAAGTCCTGACCGCTGCCCACGTTGCTTTGCTTAACATTAGATACCGCAAGCGGTACCCGGCGCCACTGGGCCGCGAGCGCTCCTGTGTGAGGACATATATAATAAATAAATAAGGTCCCCCGCCCTCAACACAGCGCATCCTCGGGAGCTCTGGCAACCTTGCTCACCTCCAGAAACACAACACTACATACCTGTATAGTAAATAATGTTATTATTCGAGCAAGATGACATTTTACTGTGCCCTCACTCTCTTAAGTAGTACTAAGGCCAGGAATTGCTACGAATCTGATCACCGTGGACCAGGGCGTTGGACCAACATAATGAACTAACGGTAAAAACCACCAACATATATATAACATTCCACAACACATATACACAACACATATAAGAAGGTCATTAAGCGTTGGCCGAACTACATGTCCGTCTTGAAAGCCGTACAGCTCGTGAGCTAACTGGCTTCAGAAACTTCGCTGAGAAGGAACCCTGTATCTAATAAGGCATGAAAATTCTCGCTTTTTTATTATTTTTTGTTAGCGACTTCGACTTTGACGCATACTTTAACCAACCCGTTCTGTCACAGGGAGAAGAAACTCCTAGTGGCTTCGGACGACTACGGCCGCGACCTCACCGGCGTCCAGAACCTTCTGAAGAAGCACAAGCGCCTGGAGGCCGAGCTCGCGAGCCACGAGCCCGCGATCCAAGCGGTGCAGGAGGCGGGCGAGAAACTCATGGACGTGTCCAACCTGGGCGTGCCCGAGATCGAACAGAGGCTGAAGGCTCTGGGTAAAAAATACACGTTGAAATCGTATTTTATACAATAAAACCGCACTGTAAATATTTGTATTGAACATTCCGTATTGTAGCGCACTCCCTTTTTGTACGGAAAAAAGTATGACATAAGTTTACTGACGATAAAATTATCTCAAAGCACTGAAATTCGTTAACCTCTAACTCTAAAATAGTATTACTTACCAAGGGCGATAAAACAAAGAATGTCTCAGATCGCAGGTATTTTACGCCCGAGCCGAAGGCAAGGGCGATAAATATGCGATCGGAGGCTTTCTTTATTATCGCCCGTGGTAAGTACAAAATTTTATGTGGGTTTTTTCGCGCGCGGAGCGTGCGATAATGGCCACTTTATGGCCAGGTGTGACATAAAATAGTATAATTGTATTACATACAGAACGGACACGAACCCCCCGCACCGAGCTCAGTTACCTCGTCCCTGAGAGACCAGAGTTGTGTTCCGAATCACGCTTACAACGCTCACAGCGCTTACAGTGCTGACGGCCGGTCCGAATCAAATAGCGCGCTCAAGGCCGCGTGAGAAGTGTTTTGTTTCGGACCGCTATCCGCTTGAGCGCGCTTACGATCGGACCGATTCACGCTCATAGCCCGTGTTTCCTGTCATTTTCATATATCAAACGTCAACTTGACGCCTGGGAGTGTGAGCATCATAAACTCCAATATGGCGCCGTCCATGACGTCATCAATGACGGCACGACATCTCTTGTAATCGCTATGAGCGTGATTCGGTCCAATCGTAAACGCGTTTATAGCGCTGTAAGCGTGATTCGGAACACGGCTCAGGCGTCAGCACCTTAAACCAAACGTCAAGTTGACGTTTGATATATGAACATGACAGTAAACACAACAGCCGTGTTCCGAATCACGCCAACAACGATCACAGCGTTTACAGTGCTGACGGCCGGTCCGAATCAGTAAGCGCGCTCAAGGCCGCGTGAGTGGTGTTTTGATTCGGACCGGGCATGTTGTGTTTACTGTCATGTTCATATATCAAACGTCAACTTGACGTTTGGTTTAAGGTGCTGACGCCTCGGAGTGTGAGCACTGTAAACGCCAATATGGCGCCGTCCGTGACGTCATCAATGACGTCACGACATCTCATATAAACGCTATGAGCGTGATTCGGTCCGATCGTAAACGCGTTTATACGTTTTAAGCGTGATTCGGAACACGGCTAACATGCCCGGTCCGAATCAAAACACCACTCACGCGGCCTTGAGCGCGCTTACTGATTCGGACCGGCCGTCAGCACTGTAAACGCTGTGATCGTTGTTGGCGTGATTCGGAACACGGCTCTAGTGTCGATCGCGGTTGTCGGTTGTCACGAAACGAACTCGCCTCAAAATAGGACTTTGACTTGTGTAAGACCTCCTCTGTAATAGGGTATTAAATAAAGCTAAAAAAAAATTTTACTTGACTAATAAAAGATCTAACGAAAATACTCGGAAAACATCAATTATTAATTTATTTTAGCTTATTGAAAGATTTTGTAAGCATAAAGATTTAAAAAGGACGCTGATTTGAACAAACCTACTCACACTGTCTTAGTGACGTCACTAAGACAGCATTTCCCTACAAACTTCATACTAACAGAGCGTTTTTGACATTTAATGAAAAGTTGCTGATTTGACTATGAGTAAAATACCGTCTTGTTATTTGTTGTGTAGCTCTCGCTTGGTCGGAGCTGCAAGCGCTGGCGGGCGAGAGGGGCGCCAAGCTCCAACAATCCCTGGCGTACCAGCAGTTCCTCGCGAAGGTCGACGAGGAGGAAGCCTGGATCAGGTAACCAATTATTTTATGTCACACCTAGCCATAAAGTGGCCATTATCGCACGCTCCGCGCGCAAAAAAACCCACTTCCTGGCCAGGGGGTGACATAAAATTTTGTACTTACCACGGGTGATAATAAAGAAAGCCTCAGATCGCATATTTATCGCCCTTGCCTTCGGCTCGGGCGTAAAATACCTGCGATGTAAGACATTCTTTGTTTTATCGCCCTTGGTAAGTAATGTACTATTAAAAACCTTTGCACAGCTGTACCGTTATACTGTGACCGCGCCTGTGACGGGTCGGGGGTAAGAGGGACTCACGTCAAAGGGTAGCAGGGAGGCAGGGAACCGTCTCCCGATACCTTTACGCGCGGTCTCAGTTAACCGGTCGACCTATAGACGTTTGTCTGACATCTTTCCATTGTCTTGCTTGAAAGAGAGATACGTTTTCAAACTATGCGCGCGTCATTTAAATTACCTTTTATGTAGATTTGTTAGCAACGAGCTGGGGTTTTAAATACCACAGGCCTGTCTATTTCCTTAATCCTCTAAGTCGCAAATAAAAAAAAAAACGAGTTCGAGACTTGTTGGCGACTCATAGAGAAATTTAAAAATAGCTCTGTAAATTGTGTAGCTTAAATGACATTGCGAACCTGTTTATGAATATAAATTTCTTTACAACTTATATTTCAATGTTATTTGTATATGTTTCGATTCTTATGGCTTGTCCGTAGTTGTACTTTACAGGGTACATTCGTAAAAAATCAGTGAAATTGAAAAGTAGTGGGAACTGTTCGGTTTGGGAGCACTCTAATCGTTCCTTTTCCCAAGTTGCACTAAGGAGGCCAGCACCTTCCAACGAAATAACACAGCTCATTTAACTCTGTTCCTCTTTGACCAGCGAGAAGCAGCAACTGGTAGTGGTTGGCGACTGCGGCGACAGCATGGCCGCCGTCCAGGGCCTGCTCAAGAAGCACGAAGCGCTCGAAGCGGAGCTGGCGTCGCGCGGGGAGCGCGTGCGCGACCTCGCCGCCGAGGGCGAGCGGTTACTAGCCGCTGGGAACCTACACTCTGACGCGCTGCAGCACAGAATCCGAGCGCTACAGGTCAGTTATTCCAGCACTTTTTTTTATTATGCCAGGCGCTACTGGCCAGTCTTTTTTTTATTTGTTGCTCATGGCCAGCATTCGCGCTGCAGCACCGGATCCTAGCGCTACAGCTCAGTCAGGACACTTTCAACACTTTAAATTATGGCAGGCACTAATGGCCAGTCTTTTTTTTGCGTACATGTTTGCTCATGGCCAGCATCTAAGCCGCTTACAGTGCTGACGGCCGGTCCAACTCAAATAGCGCGCTCAAGGCCGCGTGAGTAGTGTTTTGTTTCGGACCGCTATTCGCGTGAGCGCGCTCACGATCGGATCGATTCACGATCATAGCCCGTGTTTACTGTCATGTTCATATATCAAACGTCAACTTGACGTTTGGCTCAAGGTGCTTACGCCCGGGAGTGTGAGCACCGTGAGCGCCGTCCACGACATCGTCAATGACGTCACGACATCTCATGTAAGCGCTATGAGCGTGAATCGGTCCGATCGTAAGCGCGCTATGAGCGCTGTAAGCGTGATTCGAAACATGCCTCTAGTCCAAAGGTAAAGCGTATGGCTTCACGTTCAGATTAAAAGTTAATGTTAATAACTTGTAACAACATCAATTTCCCCAACAGGCTAAACTGGAGAAGCTCACGAGCCTAGCGGCGCGTCGCAAGGCCGCTCTAGTCGACAACTCAGCTTACCTGCAGCTTCTATGGAAGGCGGACGTGGTAGAGTCGTGGATCGCCGACAAGGAGACGCACGTGCGCTCGGACGAGTTCGGCCGCGACCTCTCCACCGTGCAGACATTACTCACCAAGCAGGATACTTTCGATGCCGGTGAGTTTCTAGTCTCCATCCCCCTTAAAACGCATACCTCTCTCTGTGGACGCATAGTTCATTTATTCAATAGTTCATAGTTCATTTATTCAATAAACAATATACATTGTATTTGAAATAAAAATAAAAAAACATAGTATGGGGTTAAGACGTACGAGACGCGCATTCTCTCGTACATTACATCTCTAGGTCATTACATATTCGGACAATTTTGATATCCGCATACGAGGGATTAAGGCCCTAATGCCACAGGTATTAGGGCCTTAATGATTTGAGGTCTAAGCACACCACTGCTCAAAACGCAGTGACGCGCCGTAAACGCAGGGATTTGACTCATGCGTGATGTTATTAACTTGTTTAAAGCACTAGTTCCACAGCCGGCGAGTAGCGAGTACTCTCATAGTAGGTAATACTACTCGTTTTCTCGCTCAAGCAAGTAGAATTACTATAGCCGTGTTCCGAATCACGCCAACAACGCTCACAGCGTTTACAGTGCTGACGGCCGGTCCGAATCAGTAAGCGCGCTCAAGGCCGCGTGAGTGGTGTTTTGATTCGGACCGGGCATGTTGTGTTTACTGTCATGTTCATATATCAAACGTCAACTTGACGTTTGGTTTAAGGTGCTGACGCCTGGGAGTGTAAGCATCGTAAACGCCAATATGGCGCCGTCCATGACGTCATCAATGACGTCACGACATCTCATGTAAACGCTATGAGCGTGATTCGGTCCGATCGTAAACGCGTTTATAACGTTGTAAGCGTGATTCGGAACACGGCTTATGAGAGTACGCTACTCGCTGGCGGTGGGACTAATGCCTTATTAAGTCATTCAAATTAGCGTACTTTTATCTCACGGGTGAGTGTGAGCCATGGTTGTGTATAAGCTATACATGTCTATGTGTGCGTTAGCGTAGGAGCTATGAGTTTACGTTGTCTATGTGTTCGTATGTGTCACAACTACAACAATGGCCAACCCGCGCTCGCGAGATGTTAACTACAACAACTCCTGTTTCCAGTTTGTGTTTGATAATTATACAAATATAATATCTATCGATACACCCACAGGCCTGGCCGCTTTCGAGCACGAGGGCATCCAGAACATAACCTCCCTGAAAGAGCAACTCGTCGCCGCGAAACACGAGCAAACACCCGCCATAGTGAAACGGCACCAGGACGTGATCTCACGGTGGCAGCAGCTGCTGGCCGACTCCGCGGCACGGAAGCAGCGCCTGCTGGAGCTACAGGACCAGTTCCGTCAGATAGAGGAGCTATACCTCACGTTCGCTAAGAAGGTGAGCTGTCTTAGGGTCAAACAACTCTTTATCTACACCCATATAGTAAATCCTCTTTAATAAGTTCAAAAACCGTAGATGAGACCCCGCTTTATAATATACTGTGTTGCTATTGCGCGCGTCCCCTATAAGATCTTATGAGATCAGGTACAGTACAACCTTAAGGACACAGCTGCGGGCTGGCGGCGGCGCGCGGGCCGGCCTGTCGAGGCAAACATGGCGCACGCCGGCGAGACGTGCCCACACGAAACACATGAAAGAGGATTTAATATATGGATGTAGATAAAGTAGTGTATCCAACTGTACATAATTAGGCATTAAAACACTCGTGTGACACACACACTCGTGTTTTAATGCCCCTCATTATATACCAGTTGCATTAAACTACTATTATGTCTACGCAATAAGAGCGAAAAAGACGTCGATCGGCTCGGCCGACGCCGAGCGACTGCTGTCGGCGGCAGTAAAGCACTCGGCTTATGCCGACTCTGCGTCGATAAGTTTGGGGAAACCCTTATACTACAAGCAGATGCCTGCCATAGTGAAGTCGCCAGGACGTGATCACGCGCTGGCAACAGCTGTATAGGCGCATAGGCGGTGTGAAAAGCAGTATGTGGCTCCATCTTAGGCGTAAACACTTGAAGCCCTCGCTACGCTCAAGATTCTACTTTATTGTAAAATCTTTCGTTTCACTCGGAATTCAATATTCCGCCCTCGCCGTAAATTTCTGTAGATTTGCTCCCTTGAGACAATCCACTATAATTTTTTTTAAATATAGAATAGGTAAGCATTTGTCCTTTATCTCATCTATTGGTAAGTGATGATGAGGTCGAGGGTGTTACATGCGTAGCTAGATGGTGCCTATTCACTCTTCAATTTAAGCCGTGTTCCGAATCACGCCAACAACGCTCACAGCGTTTACAGTGCTGACGGCCGGTCCGAATCAGTAAGCGCGCTCAAGGCCGCGTGAGTGGTGTTTTGATTCGGACCGGGCATGTTGTGTTTACTGTCATGTTCATATATCAAACGTCAACTTGACGTTTGGTTTACGGTGCTGACGCCTGGGAGTGTGAGCATCGTAAACGCCAATATGGCGCCGTCCATGACGTCATCAAAGACGTCACGACATCTCATGTAAACGCTATGAGCGTGATTCGGTCCGATCGTAAACGCGTTTATACGTTTTAAGCGTGATTCGGAACACGGCTTTAGTTAACGCTGAACGCAAAATAGCATTTAAGAGACGTACAGTTCTGTGGTGCACCTCATGTGGATCCACATAATACCAGCGTCGCTTCACCTTCTGTGGATCGACATAATGCTGAGTGGAGTCCTTTTTCGCAATTTAGTCTTAAGTCTAATACTCATTTGTTGTTTAAATGTAAATGTATTATGCGAAATACGGTGTTTCTATCTATCTATCTATCAATTTGACAGAAACTTATTGCCAACAATAAATATTGTGATCCCGCAGGCGTCCGCCTTCAACTCGTGGTTCGAGAACGCTGAGGAGGACCTCACCGACCCCGTCCGCTGCAACTCTATCGAGGAGATCCGCGCGCTGCGCGACGCACACGCACAGTTCCAGGTACATCCGGCTTTCCTTTTTTTTCTGGCTGATACATATCGCCTCCACAATTCGACGACACCGTAATGTACCTCGGTGCCCGGTGGGGTGTTAACCTGCCCAAGGTGCGCTCGTACCTTTGTTAACAAGATAGGGTACGTGAGCCACTTGCGAGCGCACCAGAGAGAGGACCAACCTAATACTGATACCTAAACCAGATCACACAGTCGCTGTGGCCGAAATCGGCTATGAGAATCGTAGCGTCATGAAAATTGGCAGCTGTATGTAGTTCTGATGACAGTACAACTCGTGGCTTTGTGAGCTGTAGACCTCGTGTGTTTTTTTTTAATTTCGAAAAACTATGTTGGATATTTAACCTGCTTACAAAATTTCACGAGAATCGGTTGAGAAATGCTGTAGAATAGGACAAACCATTGAATATTTTTCTCTTTTTTTTTAATTACTAGACATAAATAAATGTTCTATGGAATCAAACAACCTGCTCACAATACTTCACAAGAACTTGTGAAATGCGACCCTTGGAGGACAACAAATCGAAATTCGGCCGGAGAAACACAAATCCTTGATAAAAAAAAATGTTTTTTTAAATTTCCAAAAAGTGACTCGACAAAAAACGTTCTTTTAATTTTCGTATCTGCTCACAAAATTTCACCAGAATAGCGTCATGCAAATTGGCAGCTGTATGTAGTTCTGATGACAATACAATAATATGGTACTGTCGAACTGATCTGATGATGGATCCGGAAAATATGAACTGGAACTTCATGAAGGAACATCGTATCATAGCTGTGTTTGGATTTGTTAGAAAAGTCTTGTAATGAACTTTGACCACGACTAGGTTTCAAGGTCTGATGGAATATCGTATCACAGTCGTGTTTGCACTTGTGAGAAAGGTCACGAAGCGTGTGTGTTTTTCTTGTGTTTTTTAAACTATTAATTTTTATATCGTCCAGGCGTCCCTGTCGTCTGCCCAAAGCGACTTCGAAGCGCTGGCCGCTCTCGACGAACAGATCAAGTCGTTCAACGTCGGCGCCAACCCATACACCTGGTTCACTATGGAGGCCCTCGAGGAGACATGGCGCAACTTGCGCAAGATCATTGGTAACTATTTACACAGTACCAGTAGACTAGCAGTTATTATCGTCATTTCGGTAACTTACAGCCAGTCAAACGAGTGCACTTGATTTCAGAATACCCTTAGCCTTGTTTAGGGTTTCGTAGCCAAGATGGCAAAAACTTCCGTATGTCACAGACGATCTACTCGGAGACTATAAGTATTACAATAAGAACCGCTACATAAAAGTGATGTAAAATTATGAAAAAATATTAAGTTAGGGGCGCTGGAGCGCACTCCAATTCAATTCAATTTCAATTCAAATTCAATTCAATTCAAATTCAATTCAAATAATTTATTTGCAGTTACAAGTATACAAGTTGTTAAATTATGGGTACATAGTCGCTGTGTAACTTACCAATTAGGCATGCAAATTTATGTACTAAATCTAAATCTAAAACATTCTTCATTACTGTTATGATAGAAAAGTTAGTCGAATCTATGCTTCAAATATTCGTCTACTGAGTAAAAACATTGCTGAGATAACATTTGAAATAGCTTACACTTAAATGCATTTTGTGGCAACTGTTTGAACTTATTTGGTAGGTGATTGTATATAACTAAGGGTATGTGAAATGCACTTTTCCTATATGTGCTTGTTTTTGGACCTGTGTAACATACATTGAATTTATAGCGTGATCGTTCTTTCGCTGCGTCTTTGGTTTTATAATAATGCATATTATTTTTAATGAAATTGCACGCTTCAAAAATATACAGTGATGGTAATGGAAGTATGTTATGCTTAATGAAATATGGTTTACATGTATCAATTTGTCTTAGTCCAAAAATTGCTCTCATACACTTCTTTTGCGCCCTGAAACACAGCTCTTTATTAGTTGAGTTTCCCCAAAACATTAAACCGTAGCGCATATTTGACTGTACATATGCATGGAAAGCTGAAACTCCATACATATAACAATGTAACACCATGAATATTAACAGCAGAGCCAATTACTGTGTCACAGATAGCGCTAGAGTGTATATACTCGTACATAAGTGCGTAGCTACTCGGACGCAATTACAAATGTATACAGCGTTTGAACAAGAATATTTGAGAAAAAGTAATCTAAACTCTGGTCCACCATTCGGCGGAGTTGTTTGACAAGTCAAAATGCACAAATGTTGCCACAGTACGGCCAGTGCTGTTCATATCAATATTATTTAAGGCCTCACTAGACGTACGGATCTTACGGACCTATTTATCGGGTACCCCTTGGTGCTTGCCGAGATCATCGAAAATCGATATTAGTAGTGTTTATCTCAATCTAAAAATGCTCTCAATTTGACAAATTAAAATGATTTGTAAATTTTATGATTTTTTCATATTTATTTTACTTTTGTCCGCTTAATGACCCTTTAGTTGCCGAAAAGTAGAAACTTTTACATTTATTAAATTAGGTAGTAAAGTAGTAGGACTTAAATCTTGATCGAAAAAAAATCCTATCGAATAGTATATCGATTTTAATATTCCGAAAAATGCTGGCACATTTTTGTCCGTGAATAAGAGGGTATAGTTAGTTAGTTACTTTATACTTATCGACATATTTTTATCGATATATACCCTCACTATTTTTTTTTTCTACTCCTGGCAACATCTCATCTGCCAGTTTACTCCGCCGAATTATGGACTTGACCTTAAGCCCACTTTAAACAGTGTCCAATTTTGGTGCAACCCTCTCAAGTGACAGATGTTTTATGCGCTCATTTTTTTTTTCGTGACGCAGCCGAGCGCGACGTCGAACTGACCAAGGAGGCCCAACGGCAGGAGGAGAACGACAAACTTCGCAAGGAGTTTGCGAAGCACGCCAACGCTTTCCACCAGTGGCTCACCGAGACCCGGTGAGTGTTTGATGAAACCCTAGGTTGTGGACTGATTGGGTCATCGTCGAACTCCCTAACAGCCCGGCGTGAATTGACAATATTAAATAATTTCCAAAAGTCTTAATTCGAAAACCATTTCGGTAGAAAACGTGTGAAGTACACAAAAAACATTATTTTTTATTTTTTTCTCCGTTAATTTTGGAAAAAGTCGCAAATTACTTTAAAGCGAAAGTTGACGTCATCTTCCTCGCTGTATTCAGGGAGACTGTTACGGCCAAGTTACCGATAGATTATAAGACTCCTTTTCTTATCAATTCATGCATTTATTGCGTTTAAATATACAATAATAAAATTATAACATTATTTTCTTCTTTGACAATCAAATTATTGAAAGAACATTTTTCTTGTGACAGTTTCGAAAACTGTATAAAAATCGAACGCCGAAGACTCGGCGGCCAGCGACTACGTCATCGCGCCGCGATACGAAGAGGCGTTAACATTCTCCCCCCCCTCGAGGAGGTAGAGCCTCGAGGATGAAGAACGCTCCTTGAGGTTTAGGTAGGGCACACAGCCTGTGAACAGCTCGCCGTATTGTGCCTCGCGCCGTCGAGATGTCCGCCACTCTAGCCACGTCGTCATCTCCTGGATAAAGTTTGAGTATGCGCCCTAAGCGCCACTTCATCGGTGGAACATTATTTTCCTTTATGACGACAACGTCGTTGATCTGCAGGCCATCTGTATTGACCTTCCATTTGTTCCTTTGTTGTAATTCAGAAAGGAATTCTTTATGCCAGCGATTCCAAAATTGCTGTCGCAGTTGTTCAATGTGCTGATATCTGCTCAGTCGATTCGTATTCACGTCCAGAAGATTGGGAGAAGGCAACGAAGTTAACGACTGGCCGACCAAGAAATGTCCTGGTGTCAATGCTTCCATATCATTAGGGTCAGCAGACAAACTGGTCAGAGGTCGAGAATTCAATATCGCCTCGATCTGGGTAAACAACGTCGATAGCTCTTCGTAGGTCATATGGGTGTTTCCCAATACTCTTGTCAGGTGGAATTTCGCTGACTTGACCCCGGCCTCCCAAATCCCTCCGAAATGTGGAGAGTAAGCCGGCGAGAACACGAACTTTATACCCTCATTAGCCGCCCAAGAAGCTACAGGATCATTACTGAATCTTAAAAGGGTGGCGAGTTCTTTGCTCGCACCTACAAAATTAGTGCCGTTATCGCAGTGTATCACTTGTGGATACCCACGACGAGAAATAAACCTTCTTAGACATTGAATGAAGGCCTCCGTTGAAAGACTACTGACTAATTCCAAATGTAAAGCCCTTGTCGAGAAACAAACGAAAAGAGCTAAGTAAGCCTTTGTAATCTTGCAGCCGCGTCCCTTTCTATCTGTTATTAAAAAGGGCCCCGCGAAGTCGACCCCACAAACCTTGAAGGGTGGACTTGGAGTGACCCTGGTTTCAGGTAAGTTTCCCATAATAGGACTTATAGTTTTTGCCTTCATTATCCAGCATGTCTTGCATTTATTAACTGTACTCCTAGCTAAAACTCTACCACTTACTGGCCAGAATTGATTGCGTAAATTATTAAGTATTAACTGCGGAGGACCGTGTAAAGTTTTAAAATGTTCACGTCGAAAAAGCAGTTTTGTAAACGCGTGCTTAGCATCTAGTAATGCTGGGTGTTTTTGAGTGTAGTTAACAGAAGAATTCTGGATACGGCCACCTACACGCAGCAGTCCATCCTCATCTAAAAACGGAGTCAGTTTAAGTATTCTCGACTTTAAAGGAAGGGGTTTACCCTTTTGCAATACAGTCCGATCATCACCGAATGACTCTAACTGAGATTGCTTAATCAAATAGTTTAGGGATGATTTCAATTCATCTGTAGTTAAATAGCCACTACGCTTAGAATGAGGATTCATTAAATTAAAGACGAATCTTTTGACATATGCAAAAACTCTTTGCAGGGTCGTCAACTTCGAATAGCGTTCAAAGTCCACAACACCGCAATTCGAATCCTCATTATAAATAACATGAGCCAATGCTCTCATTTCCGATGTACATTCGGTATTGTTGACAGACTGATTCAGTTGTGGCCAGCTTGACATATCTTGGTACAAGAAGGAGGGACCCTGCCACCATATTTCTGCATTACATAAATGTTGAGGGTCAACTCCTCTAGAAGCTAAATCTGCAGGATTGATCTCCCCTGGCACATGCCTCCATGAACCGCGAGGAGATAGCTCCTGAATCTCTCCTACACGATTTGCTACAAATGTTTTCAAACTCCTTGGTTCTGCTTCAAGCCACCTTAGAACAACAGCTGAATCAGTCCAGTGAAAAATGTGCGCGATATTACAACGAAGCGCTTTCTGAACCTTTACGGTCAGGCGAACAGACAATAAGGCACCTAAGAGTTCCAATCGTGGAATTGTGGTCGGCTTTAGAGGCGCAACCTTCGCCTTTGCGCACAGTAGACGCGTTAGTATATTGCCCTGATTATCTTTCGAAGTTAAGTAGATACACGCAGCATATGCATCCTGAGATGCATCTGAGAATGAATGCAACGTAATAGTTGCCGGATTGTCACATAAAACATACCTAGGTATCTGTATAGTAGTCAAGTGTTCTAGCTTGTCTACGAATTCAGTCCATTTATTAGACAGCTCAGCAGGGATAGGATCATCCCAATCCAATTTTGAAAGCCACAACCGTTGTAGAATGACTTTAGGTGTAATTGTCACCGCACTTAACAAACCAAGAGGGTCGAATATTTTAGCTGAGTTGGACAAGATAGAACGCTTTGTCACTGGTGGTTTAGATTCAATCTCCACTGAAAATTGCAAACAATCGGGTGCTGGTTGCCATTTTAGGCCTAAGACACTCGACTGACCAGTCACATCCAAATCCTTTGGTATCATGGCACTTAAGCTATTTTTGACGACCGCAGGAGCATTTGTGTGAAACTTGCGAAGAGGTAAGCATGCTCCGTTTAATATATCTGTGACTGATTCGCAAATGTTGCCTAACTCATCTTCTGTCTGCGCACCAGTCAAAAGATCGTCCATATAAAAATCATGCTGTATAATTTCAGCAATAGATTGGTTCTCACACTCCTTAGCTAACTGCAGCAAACATCGCGTGCTTAGAAAGGGTGCAGAAGCAGTGCCATATGTAATAGTGTTTAACTGCAATATGCGTATGTTCAGAAACTCTTGGTCCTTCCAAAGAATCTGCTGATATTTTCGTTGGCTGGGTTCTACTAGAATCTGCCTATACATTTTCTCTATATCCGCTGTAACTATGTATCTATGCTGCCTAAATCTAAGCAAAATAGACAACAAGTCGTCCTGCACTACAGGTCCGACATATTGGATGTCATTTAGAGACTTCCCTGACGTAGTTTTCGCTGATGCATCGAATACCACCCGTAATTTTGTAGTTTCGCTTTGTTCCCTGAGTACAGCGCAATGAGGAAGGAACTGACTACCTGCTTCAGCTTCCCTGACTTCTGTCAGATGCCCAAGGTCCTCATATTCTTTAATAAATTCAGAATAGCCTTTTTTAAGTTTAGGATTCTTAGACATTCTCCTTTCAATGCCAAGAAGTCTCCTTTCCGCCATTTTATACGAATCACCTAGGGCATCTGGCGATTCTCGAAAAGGAATCCTCACTACATATCTCCCATCACTGTTACGATAAGTGGTTTCATTAAAGAGCTTCTCACAATAATTATCCTCCGGTGAGAGCACAGCCTTAGGGTTAGGCAACTCTTCAAGCTCCCAGAACTTTGACAGTTGCTCTTTAATTTCTTGCGAAAAGTTGCAGCGGATATTTTGGGAACTCGAAGAGTCCCTGGGCCTCCCCCCCGTAGGACCAGCCACTATCCATCCTAGCTCTGTTTCAGTTAAAACAGGTTTGCATTTCCCCAGCTTAATCTGGTTAGACCCAACTAAGTCCCAGAATATGTCAGCACCTAATAATATATCGACTTCTGCAGGGGAATAAAACTTTGGATCCGCTAGGGGTAAATTATTGGGTATATCTAATTTTGTTTGTAACTTCAACGAAGGAAGCTTATCAGTGACAGTTGGCACTATATAGCACCTCACTGAACCTTTAAAAGGTGTGTGTAATGAGTTCAACTCAAGGTCACAGTACGCATTTATTTTTAACAAGGCGTTGTTTATGCCCGAAACTGAGCGATTTACCCTAGTTGTATTGCAGTCGATCCTTTGTTTAGCCTTTTCCGTTAAAAATGAGGACTGACTGCCACTATCCAGCAAGGCGCGTAAAACAAACCTATTTCCGTTGTTTGAGACTTCAACAAGCGCGGTAGAAAGTAAAACTTGTTGACTGTCGGCTGCTGTCATCGTGACACTAGTATTTGACAAGATCGCTGATTCGGATTCAACAGTCAAGCCTGAAGAAGAAGGAGCTGCTGATGTCTGTTGACGTTGGACGTTGTTGCTAGGTGCAGCAGCTGCTTCCTCATCATTCTGGTGCTGATCAGGCATTTGTTTGTGCAGTAAAGTACTGTGTCTTTTATTACAGATCCTACACCCATTGGCGCGGCACTGATATGTAAGGTGGCCAGGGCGCAAACAATTTTTACATAATCGCCACTGGCTGACTTGTCGGTAGCGCTCATCCACGGATAGAGTATTAAATTTGGGACAATCAATTAGCCTATGATTTTGTTTACAAGACACGCATGGATATGACGTAGCATTAGCCGAGGGCGAGGATGACGATGGCAGGTCTGAAGCAATGAAGGATTTTGTTTTGGAAATGGTTTGACGTTTATTTTGAGTATCCATATCAGTATGACGTTTGTCATTTCTCGAACCGAAAACGGTTTCCAAAACATCGGCCTTATTACGCAAAAATTTATAAAAATCCTGCAATGTTGGAGACCTTATATCACTCCTAAACTCCTCCCACTTCCTAGCGGTGGCGCTGTCCAACTTCGATGAGGCTATATATATAATTAATGTGTCCCACTTGTCCGTGGGTTCTCCGAGAGAATTAAGCGCCTGCAAGTTTTTAGATAAGTTGTCAATTAATTGACGTATACCCTTATCGCTTTCCCTCGACAAGGGCTCTATACCGAACAGGCTTTTGAGATGTTGATTAATCAACAGACGCGTGTTGTCGTACCTTTCGCACAAAAGCGACCAGGCGATACGATAAGATTCAGCCGAGACGGGTACAGATTTTATGACTAGGCTAGCATCACCTTCGAGGTATGATTTTAAGTAGTGAAACTTACATATATCATCAACATCATCATTATTATGGATTAAAGACAGATAAAGGTCCCTGAACTCCAACCATTTATCTGTCTTTCCATCAAAGGGAAGAAGACGCAGCTGCGGCAGCTTGATATTCTTCAAACCTCCGCGCGTGGTGTAGAATTCGTCCCCTTGATGGGGATCATCCTTAAAGGTGGCAATGAAGTCTTGCGCCTGAGCCATTAAACTGAAAAAATCATTTTCTGTATCCTCTCTCTGCTTCTCTTCGTCTAAAGAATTATCTTGCAATTCAATGTTCGATTGAATTTCCTCGAAACCATTGTAAGATTCCTGAATTTTTGCCAATCTCAGCGCACATTCGTTTACATTTACTTGAGTTGGCTTTTTTTGCTCTAATAATGGCACTAAGAACTTTTTAAAGAGGGTTAAACGGGTACGGATCGTCCCTCTCTGGCGTCTGAGTTCGGCTAAATTCATTTTGTAGGTGCGAGATTATTTAAACCGATATATATGACACTTGCATTTATAGCGTTAAAGTGAAAGTACTTACAGTAATAATCCCGCTTGTAGTTAATCCCAATTACGTACTTACGTAGACATCAATAATTGTTAATGGGTACCAGCGACGGTAAATCCTTTTTCTCGCCGGCTTAAACTCACAACATATTCGTCTCGTAAATGGGATATTTTCTTCTTGCGTGTGCAATCACGTCGGGGTCACCAAAGCTTGTTACGGCCAAGTTACCGATAGATTATAAGACTCCTTTTCTTATCAATTCATGCATTTATTGCGTTTAAATATACAATAATAAAATTATAACATTATTTTCTTCTTTGACAATCAAATTATTGAAAGAACATTTTTCTTGTGACAGTTTCGAAAACTGTATAAAAATCGAACGCCGAAGACTCGGCGGCCAGCGACTACGTCATCGCGCCGCGATACGAAGAGGCGTTAACAGAGACCTTAGTACAGAGTACAGACAATCGCTGCTCTGGAGTGGCTCTGGATTCTTGTTGGGAAGATGACGTCATATTTTACTTACGCCCTTTTGGAATGACCTACTTTTCAACGTGTTTTTTTGTATGAAATAATGAGTTAAATTGAAAAAGAAAAAATACGGGTGGCTTAATTTTTTTACCGAAATGGCTGATTTTTATTTGATACAGATTAATGAAAACTATAGAAAAACATATTACCTAACAAAAATAAAACTAAATACAGCTAAATTAAAATCTAAATATAAAACTAAATTAAATCTAAAAAAGGCCCCCGCGGCATTGTGCCGAAGATACTGGCAATTTTTACCTATTTTCTAACTAGTTCATAAAATAAAGTAGTTAAAAATATGAAATGTTGTCAATTGCGGCGCGGCGAGCGTTTAATCTGTACGATGCGCGGTCGAGGCGCGCAACGCATTGCGGCTAGTTGGGATCCCACGCAATGTATTAGGAATACCGCTGCCGCCGCTCCGCAGTCGTGGCCGCGCCGTTGGTTGTCGGAGCGCGATTCGTTGAGTGCGCTCGCACTGCGCGCCGGAACATACGGTGACAGGTTAGCGACGCCAGGCGGCTTTAACTCCGTCAGTTCGCCGCACCCGCTGCAAGTACATTCAGTGGCGAATTGCTACCGGACGGTCGCGTCGTCTCGTCATTCGCTTGGTGTGGTCAATATTTGTTATTTACCTATTATAATTTGGGTTTGTAAGTTGGCGATTTCTTAACAGTGCCACACAGGCTGCATACATTCCGGTGCGCAGCAAGAGCCAAGCGCACTTCGTGATTTACACTAAGTTTTATATTCAACTCTTGTGGAAATGTGGTGTCCAAATAGTTAAGGTATACTATTACTATTACCCACACAATGGACCACGATGCCCCAACGTATAGGACCCAGTTGCCATTCGCATTGTTCCGATTATACTGAACTATTGACATATACATCAGAATAATGGCGCCGTCTTGACAATGGTCATTATATTCATGGTTTACCCGTTCGGAAGTAGTGACTAAGAGTTGTACTACTGGCTATACACTATACTGTGACATCTCGGTATCGGCAGCGAGCGCGGTGGCAAGCGGCTAACCCCGCGCCTGCTCCCCTCAAGCCACGCACCTCACCCCCTCGAAAGCAGCTAAGCGCTGAGCTCACGTCGCCTTAATGGCACTGGTCCCATCGCCGGCGAGCAGCGAGTACCCTCATAATAATTCTACTCGTTTTCACGCTCAAGGCTCGCCGGTCGCCGGCGGTGGGACTACTGCCTAAAGCAAGGAAGACATGTTTCCATCTCATTCCATTGGATACGAGTAACTGTCGTCCTGTATGTTGGGTCAAGACACATTGACATTGCCCGCCATTACTGCGGTTTTAGGATTGTCAGCAACGTAAGCAGATTAAGTGCTTAAGATTATATAATAAAAGCTCCTACTGGTTACCAGGGGTCGGACAAAAAGTGCAGATGACGTAAAAATGACGTAATCTTGCACACAGGATGATGTTTGTATTTAAACTTCCGTGTGACATGTAGTAACAAAGTAGTATTAATGAAGTAACAAAATAATCGTAAATAAATCCATGGAATTAATAATACAGGTGGTAGGGTGATGTAGTGAATAACATAAATTTCACGAAACTTGTAAATATAAATTTAGCTAAATAAAATCGTGAAGATACAATAGCTAAGCAATAACGAAGTCAATTTATTGTACATCTGACTGACAATACGTGTCAGTCAAAAACGTACTTACTCATTTCAAGTGGCGATATCGTTTAATAAAGAGGTTGATAATTGGTAAGTGATAATTGTTTATGAAAATCAAAAACACTTTTTGAAATCATCCTATAAGTGGTTTGACGTCATCCGCACTTTTCGACGACCGCTTTAGCTTAGTTGGTATTGGTAGTGACCCTGCCTACGAAGCTGGAGGTCCCGGGTTCGAATCCCGGCCGGGGCATTTATTTGTGTGATGAGCACAAATATTTGTTCTTGGGTCTTGGATGTTTTCTATGTATTTAAGTATTTATTTATCAATATAAGTATGTATATCGTCGCTTAGTACCCATAGTACAAGCTTTGCTTAGTTTGGGACTAGGTTGATTTGTGTAAGATTGTTCACATATATATATATATTTTGTCCGACCCCTGCTGGTTACCAATATAGACATGTGTAGATCATTTTGACCTCTCCGGACTCATAGCTGCTGATGTTGACTGTACAGTAAATGTTTGTGCATTAGTAGAATGCTGTTGGATTTTTTATAAGCAGTTTCTTTTTTTTTTTCACTGGCACATTTTACTATGTATGATCGCTAACGAAGCCTCGATGTGCAGGTACCAACTGCTAGGCTGGGACGGGTAAAGTACCATCGGAACTGTAACATTCGCCTTCGTCCATGGCGGTTTAACTAGAAGATCGGTTTATAAAAAAAAAACTAAACTATAACCACGTAACTTCAAATTCGAGGTTTTTTGTCGCCGTCTGTATCGCATTTACTATTCGAGCGAATGAGATGAACACACGGTATGAGCTGCTGTATGAATTCAGAAGTTTCATCCCATTGAAGTAATTATTACATAATAATTTAAACTACTATAGTAACTGATTGGCTTCGAAAAATAACCACAAATTTATAGCAATTTTTTGTAATTTGTAAGAAATTTAAAGGAAACTTTTACTTTGAATAGTCACAAGCCAACCATCTCTATTCACAACCAACATGACTTATTCATTCATAATTAGAACTTTTATTGGGAGTTATTAATGTATCCCACTTCTGACTTATGTTTACGTACTATAAGAGTTAACGAATATGTAATGTAAAACAAAGATAAGAACTGTTAACCAGTGGACGAGGTGATGCTTTTTCTGTTGTATAGTGCGTGACATCACGTCTCTCATCTCAATACCTTACAACAACGCGTTATAACATAACAGAGTGCCGAAAAATCTTACCTAAATAGCAGTTTCATTAGAGAACTTTACGTTTGACGCTCACTGTACAGGTACAGTCGGCGGCAAAGGTAGCTAATCGGGCGAGGCGTACGAAATAATCTCAACATGCTCTTATTCCCTCATTAAAAAGACAGTGTAGCTCATTTCAAACGTCTTCGAACGCGTAGCTATTTTTCCTGATTGTGATAACAGTACCTTCCACAATACTTATCTTATGTGTAAAATAACTTCGAGGGCATCGCATCCAGTCACTGCTAGCTTTTGGGTACGATTTTCACTACACTCGCTATAAGTATTTTAACTTTCGGTCAAAACTAATCAGTTTTTAAGTCGATTGTACAATTCGCGTGTAAACTTCTACGTTTGGTGTACTCACTCTCGTTGTAATAACATTTTCTCTGTTAACCGATTTCATAAATAGGGCTCACTTTTTTAATTTACTCATTTCATTTGGTTGTTTTATCATGGTATACTCTTTTTTTTTCTCTATGAAGTACGATAAACAAGTTCGATGCAAGAAACAAAATGAGCGCGCCATACATTTTAATATGAGCAGTACTTTATAGTTAGTAGAAAACGGAATATAGGCTATGTTATATTATTTTATCAGCATGATTACTCTGTCGTTAAAACTGACTGCAGACGAGGCAGACCTCTCCGGCGATGGCGGGACAAGCTAGGATCCTTTTCAAAGGAGTGTTCAGAGGAGGTTCAGGATCGTCAACGGGTGGGGGGAGGCCTTTGCCCAGCAGTGGGACAATACAGGCTCTGATCATCATATCAGCTGAAAGACGTCCACCGCTGGACATAGGCATCGCCCAAAGGGTGCCACAATGAGCGGTCCTGCGCCACCCGCATCCAGCGAACTCCCGCGCCCTTTACAAGGTCATCAGGGCACCTTGTGGGGGGGTCTACCCAAGCTGCGCCTTCCAGTGCTAATAATAATGTATCCCACAGCACATCCATGATGGAGGGCACCGGCTCGCTGGAGCAACAGCTTGCGACGCTGCGCCAGCGCGCGGGAGAGGTACGAGCGCGCCGCGCGGACCTCCGCCGACTTGAGGAGCTGGGTGAGTTGCTCTGGACTACGAAAACAATCAATTTCACTGTTCAATACGTTTCACGGATGATCAGTCAACTGTCTTCGCTAATACTTGTCTCAGTAGACGATCATGTCGATCGAGCTTGAGAATTGATCCCCGATAAGAGCCGAACGTTTATATGGCTACGTACAGTGCCGCAGACATTTCGTTTCTTTGTAACGTTAGATCAGCATTTCCCAAACTATGGATAGGTCGCGAGAATATATTGGATGGGGTCTGAAAAACGGTGGTCCGTTTACGAGTTTTTAAGAAAAACTAAAAAACAAATGACCTTTACACCCATGTTGATTAGTTCCTACCACTGATGGAGTCAGGGTTACCTTCTGCTGCAGACCTGTTTACTTCTGCTGTTTTTCTGAGCTGCTCCGTCCTCTAGCGCCTAGCCTTAGGCCACAGGGCTGACTCAAGATCCTTTACAAGCATATTTATCTATCCCCCCAAATTTCAAGACAACAACCATCCACCAGATAGTTTAACGCCTAAAAGCTTACATGCTCGTAAGCCGTTAACTGTTCTATTGACCACAGAAAGAACGACTTTGTTTTTTCAAGTGTTCATGACCCAGGTACAGTCGGTCTGACAAGGGGCTAAACCGTGGAAGTAGGTTTACGTGAGTGCCGCAAACTCGCCGCCGCTCCATAAGCTGACTCTCCTCCATTTCAGGCGCCGCCCTCGAGGAGCACTTGATCCTGGACAACCGCTACACTGAGCACAGCACCGTGGGCCTGGCCCAGCAGTGGGACCAGCTCGACCAGTTGTCCATGCGGATGCAGCACAATCTGGAGCAGCAGATCCAGGCCAGGAATCATTCCGGTGAGATATTGTCTACATGATTTACCAGGGTCGGCATAAAGGTGGGGTGGATGGGGCGGCCGCGCCAGACGCCGGTTATCAGTGGGCGCCAAGCGCGGGATGTCAAGGTGCGCCAAACTGGCGACGTCGAAAAAATTCAAACCAAAGGGCGCCCAAAGACTATCTCGCACCACCCGGATCGAGGGCTAGGGCCGGCGCTCTTACACTAAATAGACTCGACATGTTACAGAGATGAGAATGTTGAGATGGATGTGTGGTGTGACGAGAATGGAATGGATTAGGAATGAGTATATTATTTTCGTTCGAGTTTCTTCTGCACCGTCCTGGGTTCTAGGTGACTCCGCTTGCGCTGAGCGCTTTGGAGCTGTGGCGGGTCACGTCACCGTTAAGGCGGGACGGACTGTGTGGATGCTGCTGGGTTGACATTGTGGGCTCATTAAATCATCATCATCATCCTCCTAGCGTTATCCCAGTACAGTTGCATTCTGAAGGATACCTAATCCCAAGATTTGGCGTAGGCACTAGTGTTTACGGAAGCGACTGCCATCTGACCTTCCAACCCCGATGGGAAACTAGACCTGATTGGGATTAGGCTTTGTCAAGTGAGTGGGCACCTTGACTGTTAGAAGTTCTCAAACCGCCCGAAGGCCTCCAACTTGGCTTCACGACTGCTGCCATAGACAGCAACCGGGATCAACGGCTTAACGTGTGTGGGCTCATTTAATAACACCCAAGTATATATCCGCAGGCGTGAGCGAGGACGCGCTGAAGGAGTTCTCGATGATGTTCAAGCACTTCGACAAGGACCGCTCCGGCCGTCTGAACCACCACGAGTTCAAGTCTTGCCTGCGCGCGCTCGGCTACGACCTGCCCATGGTCGAGGAGGGCCAGCCCGACCCCGAGTTCGAGGCCATACTCAGTGAGTACACACACACACGACACACCTGTGACACGCGAAGGAATTTAAGCGCTGTGGGTAAGTATGTGTGCGTGCGCTGTCGGTACACGCGTCAATTGTTTGCGCGAGTGCGTAGCGTGTGGCGCGGACGAATCGCGAGGCACGACGGCACCCGATCGACTGATCGGCACCAGGCGGGTCTCTCAGGGACGAGGTAACTGACCTCGGTGCGGGGGGTTCGTGTCCGTTCTGTATGTAATACTATTCTGTGCCCACCATGATTGTTCAACACACACGTCGACACTTATAGCTTGTAGGTGTCAGAACATGCGGTAAAACAAAGAAGGTCGCAGATCGAAGTAAGCCTTATTGATGCCCGAGCCGAAGGCAAGGGCGATAAATATGCGATCTGAGGCTTTCTTTATAATCGTTCGTGGTAAGCACAACACACTGAACAAATTTTGCGTTTCTATGGTGACTGTCAAAGTTTGAATCGTCATTAAATTGATTTATCGATACTGTTTCGTTGCCTAATATTAGGACGTTCGTCCTAATATTAGGCAGGCCGTCGTCGTAGGAGTAGAAGTTACTATATTTGGACGTTCAATAGTGTATGCAATCTAACGAAATGTCCTTCACAACAGACGTGGTGGACCCGAACCGCGACGGGCAGGTGTCCCTCCAAGAGTACATGGCGTTCATGATAAGCAAGGAGACGGAGAACGTGCACTCGTCAGAGGAGATCGAGAACGCTTTCCGCGCCATCACCGCTCACCAAGACCGCGCTTACGTCACAAAGGACGAGCTGTACGCGGTGAGTATCTCTAGGTCCTTTCCAATCACAACGACTCTCAGCAGCCAGACTGGCATATTTATAGTCCAGAGACAAGCCTTAACACAACTGTACCAATAGGGATGTCGACTCGAAAATTTTTATTACTTCAATAGAAAGAAGACATAAAACTATGCCAAATAGCGAAAATCCTATTCAAATATCTCAAAAAATAACGGAGTTACAACGGTTTGAATGTACGTAGTTAGAGAGAGAAACTGCTACCTAGGCGTGACGTCACGTTTAAGTAGCGCCATAATAAATGACGATCGTTCAATACAAAGGTGCGTTTTGCGGAAAAGGGACAGAACATACCCACTCTTAAAACTTTGAAGACTTATAATTACGTAATTATTTATTTGTTTGAATTGCTTTTTTCGCGTCATTTGATTGAGAATTTGAGCCTTTATGTAGAAAATTTGGATTTATTGATTTTCTTTTATAGTGTCGTCATCCCTATTCCAAATGTTATAAAATCACTTTTTTTTTTGCTGTCAGCTCTTAATCTATAAAGGACGTTCGGCCATTGTCTTTCTTGGTTAATCTGGTCTTAATGAGGCCTGTTCCTCTTGTAGCTAAACTCGACTCTCACTCTCATCCGAGGGATTGATACGTCCGATCGCGCTAACAAGAACAAAACAACAAACAAAACAGCAACAAAAAGCAACAAAACAACAAACAAAACACAAACAAAACAAAAGCAACAAAAGAAGGAACAAAATAGCTAGACCCTAGACGGCGAGCGCGTACGAACGGGGCGCTATGATTTGAACTATCTAATTGATCAATATATTCCTAGTGGTTCTTTTCTTATACACATTTGGCTGACAAAACGTCCAGAATCAGGCTGCGTTTCCACCAGAGATGTGCGAGGATGCGTTTTCATACATTTGACACCTCGCAACGCACCGAGCGAGGTGTCAAATCACATCCTCGCACATCTCTGGTGGAAACGCAGCCTTAGGATCATATTTTAATTAAAAAAACAATATTTCTCGCATGTTCCTTAATTTTGTAATTTTAGCCTGTATTAAGTTAGTCATTATTTTGATGTCCTGTGTGTATATCGATTGTGATTGTCAATGGTCGCTTTTAGACGATAACGTCGACAGCCACGACACGACAAAACACCATGGTTTCATTCGTAAATAGACCATAGTCTATAAGAGACTCGACTAATTATGAATAAAACCATAGTTTTACCGTGCCGTGGACGTCCACGGTAAAGCAGAGCCGGATCTAGGGGGGGCAAGCCGGGGTCCGTGCCCCGGGCGGCAAGTTTAGGGGGCGGCAAATTTAGGGGCGGCAGGGGGGCGGCAATTCGAACTTCTTGACAGGCCAAAATACGTCTTGACAGGACAAAAAATTTCGCGCTCGCTGCGCTCGCGTTTTTTTTATGACTTGATGCGTGTATGAAGTATTTTCCGCATCTGCATCATAATGTTTGAAAATTTTCGCGCTCGCTGCGCTCGCGTTTTCATCTATACGTAGATGTGTTATGACTTTATAACCCGTCCCCCCTCAGAGTAGATGACTAGTAGCTACTTTTACTGTTCTGAAATGGTAGAGCTAATAATTTGTAAGACAATATATGCAGACGGGGGCGGCATTTTGTAGTTTTTGCCCCCCCCTCGAAAAATTTCTAGATCCGGCGCTGCGGTAAAGTATAGCGACCATTCCAGTTATCAACTTACATTAATCATAACCAATGTTACCCCACAGAACCTCACCAAGGAGATGGCGGACTACTGCGTCGCACGAATGAAGCCATACGTCGAGCAGAAGACCGAGCGGCCGATCCCCAACGCCCTCGACTATATAGATTTCACGCGCACCCTTTTCCAGAACTAAAACGCAACACCCGCGCAGTACTAACCATACATTCTATTTTATTGTTATAAGAAATTACAAAAACCTTATGTCCTTTTAAAGGCTTGGTCACACAGCGTTGCGCGACGTCCGACGCCGGAACGTATGCTAACAGGTTAGCGACGCCACACAGGCTGCGCGACGCGAGCGGGACGGTTTCAAGCGGTGTGACCAAGCCTTAAAGTACATACTTTCAAACTATGTCCTTTACAAAGGACGATGTGGCCTTGGCGCGCTACTTATTTCTCTTTAAATACCTGGCTTGTTAAGACCTTAAAAATAATGTAGACCTTTATAAGCGTAGCGTTGATATCGGTGTTGTATTTCACTTTTCATACAGAAATTCATTTAAATGCTCATAATTGGAAATACGTTAGGTATTAAGGGATTATACTATAGTTAAATAGCGCTGCCAATAAGTACGTACAATAAAGTTTAGTACTGCACGAAGCTCGCTTAGCTTAGTGCGTATATTCCATTATAACTTTAAAAGCATTTAATAGTTGGGGTTAGTTTTGTCGCGAGGCTGAATTGCGTCCGAGCGTTCAAACAGAACGCTCAGGAACTTCGCTTTTTAGTGCTTACCTGTAGGTAGCGCGTTCAGTGCGGGCTGATGCACAGTACAACCCTAACTAATAAAATAAATAAGATCCGTAACAAAATGTCCTGTACAAAGTACATACGCTCACAGTACTGGTACTATTTGAAGAACACTTAACAAGGAGACAATGGAGTACATTACAGCATCAGTCCGTACCAGTCTATGGGAAACGTTCCTTTTCTCTGAGCTAGCAGAGAAATAAGAATTTCCCCACTTGTGCATTTTCAGCTATAAAGCCGCCGGCAACTAGGTGCCTCGATTCGATTAAGTATATAAATTATTGCTATTTTTTAAGCCTAACAAATGTTTATTGTCGCTAAGAACTTTATTTTCTGTATTCAAGTACTAACAATCAATAAATATTTATATCACACAACGCGTTTCTCTGATGATTAACCCTTTGACCGCCAAAGCGATAGTGTGTCGTCGTGCCCAGTACGCCAAGCACGGTTTTTTTGTGTAATGTCTAAACCAATAAAAACAAATTAAAACAGTTCATAAATGATTTATTCATGACCAAAGTACACCTTCACTCCGACCTTTGAAGTGGTTGGCGTGGTGGGCACGACGACACACAACCACTTTACAGATTCTTGGCGGTCTAAGGGCTAACTGGAATCCATTTCACCATAGTTGGGGTAAGATTTCCCGGGTAAAAATTATCACCATAGCAATTTTACCTTGATCTATTCACCGCCACAGTAGGTTCTGTAAGTTGTGCCTCCACACCAGTCTTCTTAGCAAAAGACTGAAAATGAACGTTACTTGATAGCACGCAGCTTGCCTTTACATCGACTTGATCGGCTCGTTAAATATGAGTCATTGGCGTGTGGGGCACCGAATGTCCTGACTTGATCAAGTCAATGGCGGTGAAAAGGTTAAGGTTTTCAAAATTCACGTTTAGGACACACGGCAGACACGAGGTCGTAAATTACCACAAATCAGTTTGGTAGAGGATGCAATTTGCTCATTTCTCGAATTATGCAATAAAATAAAATAAATTGCTTCCGTTTTAAAACTTTATTAGAGTACTCTCACAATTTGACAAAACATCACAACAGGACGCTTCGCGGACAGTTTCGTGATACAATAGTACATTACTTAACAAGGGCGGTAAAACAAAGAATGTCTCAGATCGCAAGTATTTGACGCCCGAGCCGAAGGCAAGGGCGATAAATATGCGATCTGAGCCTTTCTTTATTACCGCACGTGTTAAGTACAAAATTTTATGTCACTACCTGGCCAGGAAGTGGGATTTCCCGCGCGCGGAACGTGCGGTAATTGCCGCTTTATGGCCAGGTGTGACACAAAATTGTCGACATTTCCGCATCTTTCTCGTCCTATCTTATGGGAGAGCTAAGGCTTATCACACTACCCTATCGGTTACGGCCCTAAATGGGGCAGGGGAGTTAAACTCGCTCTAACGAGTGAGATGCTTAAGTTCCCCTCTTCCAGTTAGGGCCTTACCGATAGGGTAGTGTGATAAGCCTTTTAACCCGTCTACCACGCAGAACCGTAGGGATGGGGGCATGGTCGCGTACGTAAAAAACCTCTAACGTGTATAAAAATAAAATTTAGTAGGTACAGATAAATTACTTAAGAGACGTTTTTGCATTTGTTTGTGTACGGACAAAATTTAAATGTGTGTAAATTAATTTTTTAATTGTGTGTAAATTTAAATTTAGAAACCCCGTAAATATACAAATGCAAAAACGTCTGGAAAGTAATTTACCTGTATTGTTATTTAGTACAGTTGACGAAATATAATTAGCACCGATTCCTCGAACTTGTATGGCGAATCGGTGCAAATTATATATCGTCAACCATAGGAAACTGGGCCTAAGTCGTCGCCAACACTACGGTAGCCAATGTAACCGAGGGCTGCAGCGCCAGCAAATAAGGACATCAGGAAGAACGACACGAGGAAATGGATGTTCTCGGCTGTCCTAGCGTCGTCCGACAACTGCAACAACCACAAGATATAAATAATACTCTCTCGTGCGTAAGCACTCGCGCCAAAACCGAAGACGAACGTAGTCGTGTCATAAACACTTGAAAAAACAAAAGTCATCCCTCCTGTGGTCAAAAGTTAACGGCTTATGAGCATGTAAGTTATGATTTTATTACATTGATTTATAGAACCGGAGACGCCGTTTATGCAGGTTACGAGACCAATCCAAAATTTAGCTTTGTAGGCCTTAACTTTTGATATATCCACAAGAAAGACGCGAACCTAAATCTGTTTATGACCCAGTTCGAATATCTCTCTCTTTGTCGCACTAGTTTGCTTATTCGAGCCACAGAGTTGGAGCTTCGTTTTCGGTTCGCGGTAGGCCCTCTGTCTCGCCGCTGTGTATACAGAAGAATCGCCGGCGAGACCTCCCCTATATGTATACACTCTTGCCAGAGTGCTTCCGCCTTGCTCCATATTGCTTCCATCGGACATCCAAACGTACGGCGGATTATCATCCTTACCTGTTTGAAATTCCTCTTACTCGAACCAAGCTCTTTTCGTCATCTTTTATAATGCGCACTGCTATGTTTGGAATTACCTGCCGCCGTCTGTATTTCCCAGTTCATATAACCTGAATTTATTTAAGGCAAGAGTGAATAGGCATTTTCTGGGTGAGCTCGCTTCACCGTTGGCCTCATCTTTGCCCCCTGGCTAGATGCCGGCCAAGAGTAATCCCATTATTAATAATAATAAAAAAGTTCACTACACAGTTATGCGTTAAGGCGAAAAATACATCCATCTCATTCCACCGCATACCTTTTTTTTTTTTACGTGGGGAAATGCCTTTATGCATTCCGCCTGGCTGGGGAGGCCAGGACGGATATGTCGGACTCCCGGGAACCGCCCGGACTACCGACTAAAACCCCACGGTGTTCGCCTCTTTGCTTATGGCGAAGCCGCGGGAACGCTGCAGAACTCAACCGCGACAATTCCACCCATATTCCACCGCATACCTAACTGTTGCTAACTGTTAACCGCGTCCTGAACGGACGTTGGGCCATCGTGGCCTATTGTATGAATCTGGCATAGCATACCTACTTAAGGCACTTACAGGCGGAAGTACGTAACTGAATTCAGCCACGCATTTTCGTTAATTCCGATAGACTACATACAACAAGAGAATATAATCACTACGTTTACATTTTCGTAGATAACCGGCAGAGACGCTGCTATAGTTTGAATGAGACAGCAATACACACTATTCATTCTAACTGCAGCCAGGTGCCAAGGTTTTCGACTTATTAGTTATGCGGGAACCAATTAGTTATGCTGCACGATCAAAAAATTGGCTCATCGTGGGTAGCTATATGATTGCTCTCCGCACAATCATACAGAGTATATACTATATCTATGACAATCATGCGCTTTTCACCAATTTGCCAGTATTGCCAGTTTAGAATCGTAAAATAGTAGGTACCTGCTGTGAGACGTTAGCAACAGCATCCACCCCCGCATCCTGGGCATCCGCCGGTGGTAGGACAGCACCCGTAAGAGTAAAGACAATATCCACCGCCGTGTGGTCCTCCCACGAATCCTCCATAGTATACTGTCATTTCTTTGTGTGGTAAATAATTTGAAATTGATAACTCAAAATTTGCAAGACGACGGAGGCATTTAAATTGTTTAATGATTTATGATATTTTATTCCTTTGTTTTATTCGGTATATTGTCAAATGACAGTTCATCGGAACATTCCATAAAATAAAACTATGAAAAAAAGCAGTATTGCATGCCAGTTTCAATAAAATTTAATAAATTAAAACCTCTGCCGCCTTTCACGGAAATAGGAAACTTGGATCACAGATACTTATAATAGTTACTTCGTTATTATTTGGATTACCTCCAACCACTACGTTCTATTATAGGCTTATGTAAAGATACCAAACACGAAAAAGTTAAAATATGCACAGATTATTTAGTAAATTCAAATCAAACCCCGACATTTCAAATTTGGCGCGTAAATGTTCATTGGCTTGACGTGACGTCACTTCAAAAAACGTCATACATTTCATGCCGAATGATTTTTGATTGCATTTCACAGAAATAATATATTCTCAGTGTCATTTAACATAAGAAATCATTAAATATAAATTAAATTCCATTTTATAGATATTTTTCAATGTTTTCAACTAGATGTCTCAACAGTATTACTGCATCGTGTAGGTCTGAAAGAAAATACTGTGTAGCCAAAAGTTTATGTTCATACGAGATAAGAGACACAAACTCATTTAATGGCATCAGTTATACAATGATTATTACTCATAAGGTGGTGTCAATATTATCGTGGTATTTAAAATCATATGGATTTTGCTTCAGCATTCATTAAATTGCTCACAATACGTATCGACTACATTGTGAATACGTATTGTGATGTAAGTGTATCGAGTGATAATAACCACTGTGTAAATGGTGCAAATAACTTAAGGATTCACAAATAAAAAGTTAACAATATAATTACGAGTATTTCGGTTCCGATACCAATTTTCTGGTACATAGTACATCTCTAGCCGGTGGTGACGGTTTTATAGTCTGTGGTACCACTTGCGCACCCCTCGCACCGCGCGTGTGTATCATCACTATCACAAACGTCAAAATGTGATTCGAAAACCCAACGGACGCAACAAAACGTTTACGAAAGTTAAGTTTAGTGTTAAATTTATATTTGACTTTGCAACCATGAATTGCAAGGCGAATTCCACGTCTAAATCGATAAAATTCCAACCAATGCCTATGGCGGTATTGATTGCGAACTTGAAGGCGCTTCCCACAACTTTGAATAGACGGGATTCCAGTGACTCACCAGCAAGTTTGAACAGACAGGATTCTAGTGACTCTTCCGATGATAGCAGCAATTCGTTTGATGTGTATTCAAAGAAGACCCAATCCCAAACTATTCCCTCAAACACTAAAAGTACTGTTAAGGTTCCTTTGCCAGAGAATCGTAACGCGGTGAAGCCCGTCTTGGAAAACAAAGTTGAGAACACACCCAGTCAAGTAGATAGACCGAGCAATAAGGAGAATTGGTCGAGCAAGGCGTATAGGTTCCCTGGCGTGGATGTCCTGCCCACGATCGAGGCGTCGACGTCACAGCCTGTGACGGAGGAAAGTCTTCAGAATGCTCAGAAACAGGCTCCAGTTGTTGTTGAGAAGAAAGAGAGCGCTCGGTGTAAGTATTATGTTTGAACAGCGCAGTTGTGTACTAGGCTCATTTTTTTATATTTACAAATAAATTAACTTTTGACCGTGACTTGTCTGTGTAGAACTTGTTCTTCTTCTTCTTCTTTATCCCGTTACCCTCTGCTGGGGTGTAGGGCTTGAATCAATTCTCTCCACTTGAACTTGTAGAACTTGTTCATCACATTAAAATTTAATTGTAATTCTTTTATTTCAGTCACATAACTGGCTCATTGTCAGATTTAGGTGTGCGTCTTTTCGGTGGACATGTCGAAAGTTAAGGGCTACAAAGCTTGATTTTCGATTGATCTGATAACCCGCATAATCTGTAATTCCGTGTCTATAAATTCATGTAATAAAAACGTAAATTACATGCACACAAGCCGTTAACTATTGACCACCGAATGGACAACTTTTGTTTTTCCGACTGACAATGACCCATCTAGTTATTGCTCTTCTATACAAACTTCCACTTTTACATGTCATAATGTCTGTCAATATAAGCATATGATACATTTTTCATGAGAAATATGACAATAAGATTTTTCATGTCAAAATATTAATTATCTATTACAATATTAGTAAAGTCAAGAGTAAGTTCAACAAAATTTAATATAATATCTCCAAGATGTAAATGGTCTGAGCGTCAAAATATTATAAATAATGACTATTCTAACGTGCTTACAGATGTACAGTCGAGCTCATTAACATGTATACACTTACGCACAATGGTCCGACATACACGGACTGAGTGCGGAAAAAGGAGTCCATATATACACTTTTTTACCTAATAGATTGTGCTTGCTTACAAATTGTAGGCGACCGCATTCGATTAGGTAAAAAAGTGTATACATATTAATGACCTCGACTGTACATGGTCTCAAAGCGTCAAAATAAAAATAATAAGATTTAATTATAAAAAAAAATCTTTTCGCAAATTTGTTCACATCCCTTCTTCACCCAGCAGTAGGACATTTATGTATCGAGACCGATGTTATTTGTATTTACTCACAGGTCTGTTCCCGGAGCCCGCTAAAGATCCACCACCACCTAAAGCGCCCCCCACGCCAAGAGAGACCCCACCGTTCCGCCCGATATTTTGCCCGCCCAAAGAGCCCACTGACCCCAACCACTCACACTCGCACTCGCAGTCGACACAACAGACGCAACAGACAGTACAAGTGCAACAGACGCCGATTGTCGCCGCGACGCCGTCCGTCGCCGCGACGCAGTCAGTCCCCGCGACGCCGTCCGTCGCCGCGACGCCGTCCGTCGCCGCGACGCAGTCAGTCGCCGCTACGCCGTCGCAGCCGGCCGGACCAAAGAACGCAGCCAAGATACAGTTCAAAACGATAAACATAAAAGGGAAGAAGTACATGTTTCTAAAGAAACTTGGGACTGGGGGCTCCAGCGAAGTGTTTAAGGTGTGTGTAATATGCATTATGGGCCAATTTTTTTGGCGTTGTAGTTTTTTTATATTTCTTAGAATTGCATGAAAATTGGTAGGTTGGAAGAGCTCCTGATTCTGTACAAGTAAACAAATATGACAACATGGCCTCAAAAAAAATTTTTTTTCCATACATTTTTTCCACTGAGTTACGAAAATCCCATACGTTTTGTCACTCAATGGAAAAAAAATGTGGGACAGTGTAGGAAATCGTGCAGATATTGTTCAGAATCAGGAGCTCTTCCAACCTACCAATTTTCATGCAATTCTAAGAACTAAAAAAAAAACTACAACGCCAAAAAAATTGGCCCTTATATAAAACTAAATGGAAATTGTTAAGGCTGGGTATTACCACTTTTGAGTTTCTAAAAACCATCTGAGACATAGAATATAGTGTCTTAAAATCTAAAAAATATATATGTGTTACATAAGGATCTTGTCTAGTCAAATTCGCAGTCAGTTACATGACCTGATGAATTTCACTCGATAGAAAAAAATCGCGAAGTTACCCCTTTTTGGAATGTATTTTCAATATCATCATCATCATCATCAGCCTATATATGTCCCACTGCTGGGCACAGGCCTCCTCTCATAGATGAGAGGGATTGGGCAGTAGTCCCCACGCTGGCCCAGAGCGAGTTGGGGACTTCACATACAACTTTGAATTTCTTCGGGGATGTATGCAGGTTTCCTCACGATGTTTTCCTTCACCGAAAAGCGAACGGTAAATATCAAATGATATTCCGCACATAAGTTCCGAAAAACTCATTGGTACGAGCTGGGATTCGAACCCACGACCGCCGCTTGACAGCCGCATGCTTGAACCACTGGGCTACCGTAGCTTTAACTTTGTACTCAATTAAAGATCCTAAATAGTTATAGACAAATTCGCAGGGTTTGCTTTGATAAAATGATTGGCTTAATGACTAAAGATAAATATTTACGAAACTGCGCGCAGAGCTTGCGTAGAGAGCGGGATGGTTAATTGTAAACTCGCGTGACATTTGCTTTGGGGATACCTCCCCTTAATGGCTGTGATGGAATTGCAACATTTTCACCATTTTTTTAATTTATATAGGGCAAACCTTGGCTATTCGATTCGGTGATAGTTTCTTATCGTCTTATATCAAAGCAACATTAAACAATATAGCAAACGATGACCTTACGCTATCATAATGAATGTATGTGGCGCATATTGAAAAATAGAACAAGCTACAAAAATATCAGGTAACACCGTTATAATATAAGACTATCACCAACCAACCAACCAACTATCACTGAAAAAATGCATATCACCAAATAGCCAAGGTTTGCCCTACTAAGGCGGTCACTTTCGGGCGGCTTGAGAACTTCTAACAGTCAAGTTGCCCACTCGCTTGACAAGCCTTAATCCCATCCCAATAAGGTCTAGTTTCCCCATTGGGTTGGCAGGTCAGATGGCAATCGTTTCCGTAAAACCTTACGCCAAATCGTGGTAAAATAGCGGATCCCAGGCATACTTAATGAATGAATGAATTACTTATTTATTTGAAACCACAACATAGAATACAGTTAGCTTATAGGAAATACACATTTGAAGATGGTCTCAAAAAGGAGTCCACTCAGCATTGTGTCCGAGCATGAGGTGCCACGACGCTGATTTTCAGTGGATCCATTTAACTAAAGGATGCAACTGTACCAGTACTCGCAGTGACTAAGTGCTGATATTTGATTGTTGATATTTATCAAATGATCATAATGACACGTTAAACACAAATTTTTGGTCGCGACTCCGTGCCGCCCTTCACTAATATTCAAAGTGTCTGATCAGGTACTGGAGATCAGCACTTCGAGCGAGTACGCGCTGAAGTGCGTGGACCTGGCCACCGACCGCGAGATGGCACAAGGCTACTTGAACGAGGTGATGCTGTTGCGGGACCTACAGCAGAGCGACCGCGTCATCAAGCTGTACGATTAGTGAGTATTATCACAGAATAGTATATAAGTAATAGCACAGAATAAGTAATAGTACAAGTACAGAAGCTTCACTTTCTAACAAAAACGGCGTTTAGGCATAAAAAACATGCCTACTCTGTGCATCTCTGTCTATCGTATAACTTGTATTCATTCACACGCGGCACGTGTAGCGCTAGGGCTATCGACTCGTCGCTCGTCGCGTTCTAGTCTGCGGCGGCAGCGGTAACGTGCATATAGACGCGTTCGCGCGGCGGCGGGCGGCCCTCGACTGACGGCGGGCCCCGGGCCGAGCGGGCGGTAGGCATTTAAAGCGACGCGCGCCGCCCACTGCAAGCCCCTTGGTAATAGTATTACATACAGAACGGACACGAACCCTCCGCACCGAGGTCAGTTACCTCGTCCCTGATAGACCCGCCTGGTGTCGGTGGCCGCGCGCTACGCACCCGCGCAAACAATTGACGCGTGCACCGACAGCGCACGCACACATACTTACCCACAGCGCTTACGTTCGTTCGCGTGTCACAGGTGTGGTATTATGTTAGCATCTGCAAAACAACTGGGCCAGCACATGTTGCTGCCAAGTCACATCTCGCGTGACTCGGCGATTCCTGTCTTATTCGAACTGTGCGAGTTAGAAAGATGAGGGTAAGTAGGGTTTTCTCTAATCGCGTCGACTCGGCAGTTATGCTAGCGCCTCTGGTTAAATTAAGAGCTTTAAAGTATACAAAGATACATGTACAGTCAGCATCAAAAGTAGTTTGGCATATGAAGAGGTCCAAAGTACGTATTCCCTTGCAATAAAGACATTTGACGCTTTCATATGCCAATCTTTGATGATGACTGTATGACCATATCTTAGACGGCGACGGCGGTTATTGCGACTGCAAGAATATCGCAAGCGGAATACAAATCCTTTTTTGGCTTGAGTATCTGTAGCAGTGGCGGCGCTTTAAAAATGATATGATATGATATGATTTATTTATTTCACAATATACAATGTCACTTAAAATTACCCGTAGTAATGTTCGTAGGGAAGCCGGAAATAATTGGCCTTTCCTATTCTTCACCATAGTAAAAGAACAGGACTGGCTGAAAATTAGCCGGTGGGATTCGTATGGACGCTCCGCCACTGATCTGTAGTATTGTGTTATAATTGTAGTTGGCCATCTCTAAAAAAAAAACTGGTTTGAATGGCACCATAAACAAAATTGACAACATTTCAAAATTTATAATGATGCCTAAATCGAAAACCAGTTCGGTGCTACCTGAACGTAATAAAATAGAGTTTAGATTTTTTTCTTCGCTAGATTTGAAGGATATTGCCAAAATGTATAAAACGGAAGGGTGACGTCATTCCTACGACTGTTAAGGAGAAATGCTGTCAAACATTACGTCAAAAATTACGTCAAAATTCACTTACGGTTCGCTGCTTTTAAATTAGATATTTTTGAATGAAAATTAGGAATTCGGGAAAAATAAGAAAACACGTGGACCTTAAAATTTCATTTTCTATCGATCTAGGATATAAAATGGCCAACTTGAAAATTTGAAATGTTGTCAATTAGTTGAATAAGGATGTCGACTCAAAAAAATTTATAACTTCAATAGAAAGAAGACATAAAACTATGCCAAATAGTGAAAATCCTATTCAAATATCTCAAAAAATAACGAAGCTACAACGGTTAGAATGTTCGTAGTTAGAGAGAGAAAGTGCTACCTAACCGTGACGTCACTGTTAAGTAGCGCCATAGTAAATGACGATCGTTCAATACAAAGGTGCGTTTTGCGGAAAAGAGACAGAACATACCCACTCTTAAAACTTTGAAGACTTATAATTACGTAATTATTTATTTTTTTGAATTACTTTTTTCGCCATTTGATTGAGAATTTGAATCTTTATGTAGAAATTTTGGATTTATTGATTTTCTTTTATAGTGTCGTCATCCCTATAGCCTATTGTGTTGACTTGTTTTAGCGAGTACGACAGGCAGAACAACTTCCTCCGGCTAGTGATGGAGGCGGGCGAGACGGACCTGGCGTGCTTCATGCGCGCGCACCGCGACGGCGCGCCGCCCGCCCTCGTGCTGTACTACTGGGAGGAGATGCTGAGAGCGGTGCAGCAGATACACGACCACGGTCAGTTAGTTATCTTGCTCCAGCGAGTGTGACAGAAGGCATGTTCCGAATCACGCTTACAGCGCTCAAAGCGCGCTTACAATCGGACCGATTCACGCTCGTAGCGCTTACATGAGATGTCGTAACGTCACTGATGATGTCGTGGACGGCGCTCACGGTGCTCACACTCCCGGGCGTAAGCGCCTTGAGCCAAACGTCAAGTTGACGTTTGATATATGAACATGACAGTAAACACGGGCTATGAGCGTGAATCGGTCCGATCGTGAGCGCGCTCAAGCGAATAGCGGTCCGAAACAAAACACTACTCACGCGGCCTTGAGCGCGCTATTTGATTTGGACCGGCCGTCAGCACTGTTAGCGCTGCGAGCGTTGTAAGCGTGATTCGGAACATGGCTAGAGTGAACAACTTCCTCCGGCTGACAAAATTTGAAGACTCACTTTGTTGACAGCAGAAGTGACAAATTTAGGTCCTTCGCCCTTAACACAGTGCGAACCAGTTCCAACTCTGGCAACCGATTCCAGGCGACATTTTTCTGTGCCCTACCTCATAATCTGTGCCTTACTTCTTATATCTGTGCCCTGTCTCTCATCACTTGACTATTAGCTCAGCAGTGGGCGATTACAGGCTGTAAATTATGAAAACTAAAGTGTCTAAACTAAACCAACAATATCTCCAACACGGTGTAGATATTACACAATACAATATAATTAAAGAGAAAAATTAATAATCGTATATGAAAGTCGGTCTGGAGCGCAAAGTTACGGCACGTCCCTCAGTCACGAGGATGCAACGAAGAACAGTCGATTTTATTTTATTTAAGCCGTGTTCCGAATCACGCTTACAACGCTATAAACGTGTTTACGATCGGGCCGAATCACGCTCATAGCGTTTACATGAGATGTCGTGACGTTATTGATGACGTCATGGACGGCGCCATGCTCACAATGCTCACACTCCCAGGCGTCAGCACTTTAAACCAAACGTCAAGTTGGCGTTTGATATATGAACATGACAGTAAACACAACATGCCCGGTCCGAATCAAAACACCACTCACGCGGCCTTGAGCGCGCTTACTGATTCGGACCGGCCGTCAGCACTGTAAACGCTGTGATCGTTGTTGGCGTGATTCGGAACACGGCTTTATTATAGCCTTTCCATCAGAGATGCATAAAGCTGACTTGTTATATTAACTGTCTATTATTTCGCACTTTTTAATTTTTTGCATGTCTGTTTGCCAGTCGGCAAAGGCCCTGGAGGAGGCCTTTGCCGACTGGCAAACAGCCATTCGACCTTCTCCATTCGTTTCTGTCTTGAGCTACTCTGCTCCATGTTTACCAGCAACTTGGCAGATGTCCTCATCCCATCGTCTTAGGGGTCTACCTCTTCTCTTGCTTTCTCTAGGGTGCCAAAGAGACACCCGTATTCCATTTGTCGTTCCCTCTGATCATGTGACCAGACCACTTCCACTTTAGCCTCCTTATTTTAAGTGTGATGTCCTGTACTTTGGTCTTGCTTCTTATATGGGAGCACTGAGCGAAAAAAAAAACCCTTTTTATTAGTAAGTTTTAGTGAATCCCAGGACAAGGAGATTATATACTAACAGTTACAAAACAGTTTTTGATAATAGTAGTTATTTACTAATACCAAAAAAATTGTCCTTGTAACTACTAATTACTACTAAACTGCAGTGGCGGCGCGTCAAAAATATTCTTAGGGAAGCCGGAAATAATTTGCCTTTCTTATTCTTCATGAGCCGTAGTAAAAGAACTAGACTGGTTGAAAATTTGACTAGCCGGTGGGAATCGAGTTTTATGGACGCGCCGCCACTGCTAAACTGTTTTGTAACCGTTAGTATATAATCTCCTTGTCTTGGGATTCACTAAAACTTACTAATAATTAGTATTTTTTTCGCTCAGTGGGTTTCTCATCCGGTCGGATCTTCTGATTCCTAGCATGCTCCTTTCGATGGCATGCTGGCAAGTTTCTAATTTGGAAGTTGAGTGTTTTGTTAGAGCCCACGTTTGACTCCCGTACATCAAGAACAGTTGAACCATATTTTATTACACCTGTGCACCTTTGCACCTGTGTTTAACAAATAAATTATTTGATTGATTGATTGATGAATCAATCGTATATCCTTTTTTTGTGTGCAGGCATAGTCCACGCAGATCTCAAGCCAGCAAATTTCTTGCTTGTATCCGGACGGTTGAAGCTGATCGACTTCGGCATAGCGTCCGCCGTGAGCGGAGACGCGACCAGCGTTGTGCGCTCCTGCGGCAAAGGGACTTTCTCCTACATCAGCCCAGAGGCGCTAGGGGGCGAGGGCTCGCATCCCTTCAAGGTAATGTTATGGGGCTTTACTTCCTTATTCATTTTTAGGGTACCGTACCTCGAAAGGAAAAAACGGAACTCTTATAGGATCACTTTGTTGTCCGTCCGTCCGTCTGTCTGTCTGTCAAGACCATTTTTCTCAGGAACGCGTAGAGGTATCAAGCTGGAATTTCTATCAAATACTCAGGTCTACTGTCCCTTGGAGCTGTGAAAAAATCAAACTTCTAAGCCAACGCAATCAAAAGATACAGCCGTTTATGCCGCAAATTTCAGCAAATTCAACAATCATATATTAGTTAGATAGCCACTAATAGTAGATTGTGTCAAAAGGGAGCAAAATGACATATTTACGGCGTGGGCGTAAATTGAATCCTGAGCGTAGTGAGGGATTCAAGAATGAACGCCCAAGGTGGAAATAATTTTTCACATCACCTATTCGGATAAGGGCTTTTGCTTCCCTGCTAGGAGGGATCAAAATGGCACTTTTCTTCCCTGCTACGAGGGATCAAAGTGGCACTTTTCTGTAACAAGTAATTGTATTGTATCGATTTTGATAGTTAAGTATTGTATCGATTTTGATAAAATAAATGCACAACCATTGTTATTTCAGATCTTTTATTATCCTCAATAGGTGATGTGAAAAGCAGTATGTGTCACATGGAAGCAAAATTATTTCCACCTTGGGCGTTAATTCTTGAATCCCTCACTACGCTCAGGATTCTATTTTAGAATCCCTCGCTACGCTCGGGATTCTATTATATAATCCTTCGCTTCGTTCACGATTCAATTTACGCCCACGCCGTAAATATGTCATTTTGCTCCCTTGTGACACAATCTACTATATTTCTTATTCGAGATTTAGACACGTGTTTGTGGGACAGTGACAAGACATTTTAGTACTTTTTAGAGCCTTCCTTCATGAGCAAGTTGATATTTCAATCAATTCGACGACCGCTTTAGCTTAGTTGGTAGTGACCCTGCCTACGAAGCTGGAGGTCCCGGGTTCGAATCCCGGCCGGGGCATTTATTTGTGTGATGAGCACGAATGTTTGTTCTTGGGTCTTGGATGTTTTCTATGTATTTAAGTATATATTTATCTATATAAGTATGTATATCGTCGCTTAGTACCCATAGTACAAGCTTTGCTTAGTTTGGGACTAGGTTGATTTGTGTAAGATTGTCCACAAACAAATATTTTATTATTTGCTTCCTTCGCAGGTCTCTTTCTACTCGGACGTGTGGTCACTGGGCTGCATCCTTTACAGCCTGGTGTACGGTCACACGCCGTTCGCGCACCTCGCCACCATGCTCAAGCTGGTCACCATCAGGGACCCCAACCACACCATCGCGTACCCGCCTGTCGATAGTGAGTACTTACTTTACTATACGTGCCGTCAATAGATTTTGGAAATTATGTAAACAAATATGTCTGAATGACAATTCATTTGTCGTCTATGGATTTGTTGTAAAATAGTGATGACAAAAGTCTATAACAATAATTAAGCAATCCACTTGACACTCGAGAAATAATTTTATTGAATATTCATTGCGAGTATTTGTGGCTCTTAACTTCATGGCAGCAAATAAAAATAAATGAGCAATGAAAATTCATAACAAAGTAAATGGAAAATGATGAGAAGTGAGGTTATTTGTAATTGAATCTATAATGTCATTAAACTTTTTCGATATACTGAATATTCCCATCACTTACACGAACTTTTTTTTCAATGACAATATAGATTCCTAGCATTTTTACAAGTAAAAAAAATTGACAAGCTATTGTCACATAACTATTCATTGTAAACGAAAATTGTTTTTATTGAAATATGAATAATTAAAAGATATTATAGCTTAAAATGAATGCAAATACAAGGATTATGTCTATAAAATGTTGGTAAGACTGTGTTCGTTCTTTAAAAGTGCGTGATTACGAAGTAATGAAGGTAAATTGGTCTGTTTACATGATTTCCAAAATCTATTGACGGCACGTATACGCTGGCTCGATGATCTAAAGGGGATATAGGCCAATTTTTTTCCAGTTAGGTATATGAATTCGGAAATACAGATACCGGCAGGGCATTCCAAAGGAACCTTAGCAGATGACGGAAAGCGCTTGGTTCGAGTAAGAGGAATTTGAACCAGGTAGGGATGGTTGCTACAAGAGAACGCCACTCTTCTCTGTTCTGCGCCATCACACGCCAGTTGAGTGCAGTCAGCAAAGGAAGTCCTCTATCACTTTTGCACTTTAACGTACACACAATAGAGTCGAAAAGTGGTAGACCACTTTTTTGGTCGACCGTACTCCGAAGTTGGCTAGAGCCGTGTTCCGAATCACGCCAACAACGTCCACAGCGTTTACAGTGCTGACGGCCGGTCCGAATCAGTAAGCGCGCTCAAGGCCGCGTGAGTGGTGTTTTGATTCGGACCGGGAATGTTGTGTTTACTGTCATATTCATATATCAAACGTCAACTTGACGTTTGGTTTAAGGCGCTGACGCCTGGGAGTGTGAGCATCGTAAACGCCAATATGGCGCCGTCCATGACGTCATCAATGACGTCACGACATCTCATGTAAACGCTATGAGCGTGATTCGGTCCGATCGTAAACGCGTTTATAGCGCTGTAAGCGTGATTCGGAACACGGCTTAGGTCTTCGAGGGCTTCGTCGCGGTATCTGCGACGACCAACCGGACGTTTTCCACTGGGCCGCCCCACATGACGCCTTCTTCGCTGCACGATCGTCTCCATTTCCTCCAAGTGGCCAAGCCAGCGCAATAGATAGTATGTTTACCTAATTTGTTGGTTAGATGGCGCGCTAAATTTCATACTTTTACAGCAGACACCGTAGCTGTAATTTAAGGCTTCCGGAACGTATGCTAACAGGTTAGCGACGTCACACAGGTTGCGCGACGCAAGCGGGACGCTGCGCTGCGCGCCGAAATGTATGAAACCGTCCCGCTCGCGTCGCGCAGCCTGTGTGACGTCGCTAACCTGTTAGCATACGTTCCGGTGCGCAGCGGTCGCGTCGCGCGGACGTCGCGCAACGCAGTGTGACCAAGCATTATAACAGATTTATATTCTTGACATAGATAAGAAGTGTATATCCCATAAATTTATCACAGTAGCACCTCTTCTACTTACTCTCTACTTACTAATTTCACGAGCGCGGGTTCGCCATTGTTGTAGTTGTGACGCATACGAATACATAGACAGGGTGAAACCATAGCTACGCTGACGCACACATAGACAGTGTGCATGTATACTCATCACACAACCATGGCTCGCCCGCGATCGTGACATAAAAGTACACTAACCAGTGAGGAGTTAACCGCGTCGTGGATTAAAAGGTGTTTTTATCTACACCCATATAATAAATTCTCTTTAATAAGTTCAAAAACCGTAGATAAGACCCCGCTTTATAAAATACTGTGCGGGTGTTGCGCGCGTCCCCTATAAGATCTTATGAGATCACGTACAGTACAACCTTAAGGACACAGCTGCGGGCTGGCGGCGGGCAGCGGGCCGGCCTGTCGAGGCAATCATGGCGCACGCCGGCGAGACGTGCCAACACGAAACACATGAAAGAGGATTTAATATATGGATGTAGATAAAGTAGTGTATGCAACTGTACATAATTAGGCATTAAAACACTCGTGTGATCCTTATTATGAAACTCGGCTTCGGCTCGTTTCATAAAACACACTCGTGTTTTAATGCCCCTCATTATGTACCAGTTGCATAAACTACTATTATGTCGCACCTGGCCATTATCGCACGCTCCGCGCGCGAAAAAACCCACTTCCTGGCCAGGGGGTGACATAAAATTTTGTACTTACCACGGGCGATAATAAAGAAAGCCTCAGATCGCATATTTATCGCCCTTGCCTTCGGCTCGGGCGTAAAATACCTGCGATCTGAGACATTCTTTGTTCTATCGCCCTTGGTAAGTAATGTACCATTCTTTAACAAGTAAATATCTGTTCGCAGACCTACCGCCGTCGTTAATAACGGCCCTAAAGAGGTGTCTTCGCTATGACGCGCACAGCCGACCCACGGTCACAGAGCTGCTGCAGATGAAGTACCTAAAATATTCCACCGTACCCGACACCATAATAGACAAGCTACGGCGTTTCTTCTCGCCAGAGGAGCTTGCAACGCTAGAAATACCGCAGCTGTACGAGGAATGAGCTTACTGATTGGAGTTTCAAGGTCAGAAAACACCATAATCAATGAACAATGGCTTGAAAATTCCATTGTCAGCGCTCAGTTCTGATACAGGATAAGTATTAAAGTACAGAACGCTCACTGCCTTAGTGATGACAATTTAGAGTGTGATGTCCCGTGGGTTGTCGACAGGTCATATAAGCATTAATTAAATTATTTTACTTCGTAACATTAAACACTCTAAAGGGGTGTTCGGACTAGGCTAGTATTTTAGTCTAGTAGCGAGTAATTTAGTAGCTAAACGTGTCTGAACACGAAAAAAATTAGTCGAGTCGATTAGTAAGTAATTTAGTCGAGTCAATCCATTTTATTCTATTTTTTTTTTAGTAGTTTAGTAGCGAGTAGCACCCCCCACCAAGCGTCCATGCTCACCCGGCCGCCGGCTAAACAAGTCCGAACCTGTCGATTAAGTGCCAGTTGTACCAACATACGAACACAGACCGGTCTTCGTCAAATATGGTGCCGGCAGCTGTCATCCCATAGAAACTTGTCAAACTTTCCATACAATCAGATTTGACGAACACCGCTTACGATTACAGACGGTTTGGTGCAACCCAGCCTTAGTAGAGTTCATTAGTTGGCGTGAAAATGTCGTTTCGCCGTAGGCTCTTCATCTTGCAGAATACCGCTGACTGTGAACTTTACTCGACTGTAATGCGAACGATTTTTAGGCAGTAGCGAATAGTTTAGCTACTAAATTACTCGCTAATAGACTAAAATACTAGCCTAGTCCGAACAAGCCTTCGGCCAGTGCCAGTATACATAGTACCATCAAGTGGGAATGTGATACGTAGGCATAATTCTGTGCTTTTTATTAACATGTACTGTTCGTTGTAAGTCAGTTTTAGGGGTCCTTATAATATAAGTAAGACTCGCATTAGACTATTATCTGTGTGAATTGACTCTGTATCTTTCACATAAACTCACAGACTTGCTAGACACACGACACACAAATAATAATGCCACTACCAAGCGAGACGGTCATACACAAGTTTGTATAAGTGTCCCTGTCATAGTTTAACTTTTTTTTAGCCGTGTTCCGAATCACGCTTACAACGCTCACAGCGCTTACAGTGCTGACGGTCGGTCCGGATCAAATAGCGCGCTCAAGGCCGCGTGAGTAGTGTTTTGTTTCGGACGGTATTCGCTTGAGCGCGCTTACGATCGGACCGATTTACGCTCATAGCCCGTGTTTACTGTCATGTTCATATATCAAACGTCAACTTGACGTTTGGCTCAAGGCGCTTACGCCTGGGAGTGTGAGCACCGTGAGCGCCGTCCACGACATCATCAGTGACGTCAGCGTCACGACATCTCATGTAAGCGCTATGAGCGTGAATAGGTCCGATCGTAAGCGCGCTTTGAGCGCTGTAAGCGTGATTCGGAACATGCCTTTTGTCTGCCGCAATACTGTGTGTGTACTGTCAGTTATAGCAATATAATTTTCCAGTAATATAGCGTATACAAAATAATAACATGTTTTGCTCTATTTGTGGCTTTTCTAGTCGGAAAGTATTTTTTGGTCGCATACAAACTTGACCCTGGATAGGAATGGGAACGCCAATTTTCATTAATTTAAATTCGAGGGAAGGTAGAAAACTTCCCTGAGATTCAGCCATATTGAAATCTAATAAACAGGTCACTCACGTCTGTATCGTCGAATATTGCTCGACATGTTTCGGGCCAATACCAAGGGGCTTGCAGTGGGCGGCTCGCGTCGCTTTAAATGCCTACCGCCCGCTCGGCCCGGGGCCGGCCGTCAGTCGAGGGCCGCCCGCCGCCGCGCGAACGCGTCTATATGCACGTTACCGCTGCCGCCGCAGACTAGAACGCGACGAGCGACGAGTCGATAGCCCTAGCGCTACACGTGCCGCGTGTGAATGAATACAAGTTATACGATAGACAGAGTAGGCATGTTTTTTTATGCCTAAACGCCGTTTTTGTTAGAAAATGAAGCTTCTGTACTTGTACTATTACTTATTCTGTGCCAATACGTGGTCCTTAATCAGGTCGGGCAGCCGCGCGCTACGTGCGCTCGCGCGCAGTGTTAAACGCGAGGCCGCCGCGACCACTCATGATTAAGGACCACGCATTGGCCCGAAACATGTCGAGCGATATTAGACGATACAGACGCGAGTGACCCGTTTATTAGATCTCAATATGTCGAGGGAAGGTCTTCTAAGACCATTTTCGCGTAGCAGCACGGGGTCTGCTAGCTGCCCTCACTGACCCAAAAAGAAAATCCACCCTTATACGGCTTCTGAACGCATTTTAGAGGATTTAAGATATTTGTGTAAGGTCAAGTCCATAATTCGCCGGAGTTAACTGGCAGATGAGATGTTGCCAGGATTAGAAAATAATAAATAGTGACGGTATATAACGATAAAAATATGTCGATAGGTATAAAGTAACTAACTATATACCCTCTTATTCACGAACAAAAATGTGCCAGCATTTTTCGCAATATTAAAATCGATATACTATTCGATAGGAAGTTTTTTCGATCAAGATTTAAGTCCTACTACTTCACTACCTAATTTAATAAATGTAAAAGGTTCTACTTTTCGGCAACTAAAGGCTCATTAAGTTGACAAAAGTAAAATAAATATGAAAAAATCATAAAATTTACAAATCATTTTAATTTGTCAAATTGAGAGCATTTTAGATTGAGAGAAACACTACTAATTTCGATTTTCGATGATCTCGGCAAGCACCAAGGGGTGCCCGATAAATTGGTCCGTAAGATCCGTACGTCTAGTGAGGCCTTAAATAATATCGATATGGACAGCACTGGCCGTACTGTGGCAACATTTGTGCATTTTGACTTGTCAAACAACTCCGCCGAATGGTGGACCAGAGTTTAGATAAACCACTATTATATAACAACTACACTATATTTGATTAAAATAAATTGATTTTATTTAAAATAGACTTCTGTTTTTCCATTATATTCAATACCTGGGTGACCTGGCGTGTGACCTAGCTACATCGATTGCTCATCCCCGAAAACCCCCACATCCCAAATTTCAACAAAATCGTTTTTTTTCGAGATCCCCGAAATAAATAAATATATATACAAGAATTGCTCGTTTAAAGATGTAAGATTTAATATGTTGGCATTTAAAAGTATGATTCCGCTGCCGATTGCATACAGCAACTGCACGTGCCGCCACACTCCAAATTGAACCGTAATGGTATGCGTAAAGAACTAAATTTGAAATGAGCGAAGAAGTGTCGCAAGCTCACTCTAAATTGGGACTTTTAGTCTCATGATTACGGTTCAATTTGGAGTGCGGCGGGACGTGCAGTTGCTGTATGCAATCGGCAGCGGAATCATACCTTTAGGGGTGTGGGTGTCGGCACGATCCCGAAAATGGATGATTACTGGCGGGAAAGCATCGGAAGTAGCAGAAAACTGTAATAGATGAAATATCAAACTATACGCCAAAATAATGAGCGATATAATTACTTTCAAAGCCAATTCAGATAAATTTAGGCTGGATACAGTGCTCGACGGACGGTCAGCGCGTATGGTCGGTCGGGCGTGTTTTGTATGGCCGCATACGCGCTGGCTGACGGTGAGCATCGGTTTGAACGCCGGTATGCTTTCATACGTCTATAGCTACGCCCGACCGACCATACGCGCTGACCGTCGGTCGAGCACTGTATCCAGCCTTAGTTATAAGGTATTGTGTAAACGCGAATTGATAAGACTCAGATAATTGATAATTATTAAAATATCTGTATATAGTAAAATAGTACCTACTAACTAAATGTCTATATTGAACGCATTATGATAATCGCAAAAAAAATAAATCTAAAAAATATATACTCTGTATTAACATTGTTTTTCATTTCGAATTTCCATCTCCTCTCCGAATAGAATATTGGATATTCCCGAGGGTCAGTCCCGAGTTCCAAATATTGAAATAATATTCATAAACAAGTTACCCCTTTGACCGCCAAAAACTTATAAAGTGGTTGTGTGTCGTCGTGCCCACTACGCCAACAACCACTTAAAAAGTCGGAGTGAAGGTGTACTTTGATCATGAAAAAAATCATTGTGTCATGTTTTAATTTGTTTTTATTGGTTTAGACATTACAATCAAAACGTTAATAAATAATATTCTTTAAAATTAAAAACACGACTGCATTAAGAGGAGGGGTAGGGCAAGCTCTCTCCATACAAACTTTGTGCAGGATTTACTTCGTTTGTGTTTGCATTAAAGTTATGATTTTTGGTCAGTATGCTTATTTTTCTGATAGCTATTTCGTGATGTACATTTTTTTTATTAATTTTTTTTAAATTTTTTTTATTTTGAATTTTTTTGAAATATTTGAAAATTTTCACATCACGATCTTCGCATATCTAATATTTACAACCAAAAAAATATTATACTTGTTAGTGCCAAAACCGACGAATAAAACGTGCACAAAGTTTGTATGGGAAAGGCCTTGCCCTACCCTGCGCCTTAAGAAGATAAATTTAAACAAGTTTGTTAAAAACATGATAAATAAATATATGTTAATTTTTTTGGGAGAAACTTTACCATTAGGTATTCGGTACAAGATCACACTTGTCCGGTTGTTTTTCCAAAAAATCCACACCTAGAAGGTCCAAGGTGCAACGCAAGCGCAGGTAAGGTCGGGCCTCGGCGCCAGTGAGCGCTCCGCGTCCGTTCCGAACGTACGTCGCGTCGCGCGGCGGTTGTGAAAAAAAAAAAAAAAACAGAATCAACAGTTCCCTGTGCTTGTTTATTTTTAAATTTAGAACAACCAACGCGCCAACGACTAAAAAGGTCAGTTTTGAAATAACAAACGAGCATAACTTATGTCTAACTTAGTAAAGGATTGGATTATTTGGTCCGAATGTATTACACAATTTGACCTCGCTAAGCAATAAAATAGGTTTAAGTGACTCCAAAGTTAGGGTAAGCGCCCACGTCACTATTTTAAGGCATTGCAATTGTATTTTCATACCTTTTTTACTATGCGTTGCGTCGTGGTTTGTCTAGTTCTTTAATACTTAAGTTAGCAGAGAGACATTAGACCCGTTTAGAAAGGCTGCTTTGTTTTTTAATTCGCCCTTCCGGGTAATGTTGCACTACTACTATCCCACACTGCATTGATTTAGAGTTGATTTTTTCTTTCAACTTTTTTTCAGTTAAATATGTTTACCTTAATATAAGATTGGCTCTTGCTATAAGTATTAGGTAACACGCAGTACCTTGTATTTATATGAAAATAACACCTGTTCTAAAAAACCGTTTTTAATTCTGCAGTAGGTACCGAAGGCCATAGTTATGCCGTCTTAAGCATATAAATTAATAATAAATGGTACTCACATGTATATTATCCACAATGAAGTATACAAAGTTAATACCTAATCGAATTATTTAACAAAAATTTGATAGGTATTCCATACCTATTCCTAGAATGTGTAAAATAGGAGATATTGAACAACAGGTATACATACGTTTACACAGCGTGTAGACTAACTTACCCTTTATTACTAAGTATAAGTCCTTACAGCATCATCATCCTCCTCCTAGCGTTATCCCAGTACAGTTGCATCCTGAAGGATGCCTGGGGTCCGCTACCTAATCCCAAGATTTGGCGTAGGCACTAGTTTTTACGAAAGCGACTGCCATCTGACCTTCCAACCCCGAGGGGAAACTAGACCTTAATTGGGATTAGGCTTTGGCAACTTGACTGTTAGAAGTTCTCAAGCCGCCCGAAGGCCTCCAACTTGGCTTAACGACTGCTGCCATAGACAGCAACCGGGATCAACGGCTTAACGTGCCTTCCAAAGCACGGGAGCGCTCAGTTAGTAACCACTCAAAGCGGTCACCCATCCAAGTCCTGACCGCTGCCCACGTTGCTAAACCTTAGATACCGCAAGCGGTACCCGGCGCCGCAGGGCCACGAGCGCTCCACTAAGTATGTCCTTACAGCATCGATATAAATAACCATTAATAGATCTGAGGAGATAAATCGATGCTTTACGTTATCAACAAAAAAACTGGACATATCTACGAGTACATTCAAACAGTATAAATAAGTTAATATTTATATACACTGCGTGTCATTCACAACGGCGCACCCCTCCACAACGAATCTCATACATATACCTATGACAATATTTCATTTCGGTAAAAACGTGTGAAGTACACAAGAAATTTTTTTTTAGATTTTTTTCTCCGTTAATTTTGGAAAAAATCGCAAATTACTGTAAACCGAAAGTTGACGTCATCTTCCTCGCTGTATTCAGGGAGACCTTAGTACAGAGTACAGACAATCGCTGCTCTGAGTGGCTCTGGATTCTTGTTGGGAAGATGACGTCATATTTTACTTACGCCCTTTTGGAATGACCTAAGTTTCAACGTGTTTTTTTTGTATGAAATAATGAGTTAAATTGAAAAAGAAAAAATACGGGTGGCTTAAATTTTTACCTATTTTCTAACTAGTTCACTAGTTCATAAAATAAAGTAGTTAAAAGTATGAAATGTTGTCAATTGTACGGATTGGGCTGTGGAGGGGCGCGCCTTCGTGGATCTGGGACTATACTTACGAATAATTTAAATTCTAAAAATATCCTTGTAGTAGTAAAATAAAACCTAAGTTATACTGAAACCTCCAATAAAATTCGATGTAGGTAATAATCAGATAGATACCTGTGTGCTCTTCCAAGAATTCAAAAATGTCATACAGTCAGCTAACTATTAACGGTTAAAAATATAGTCTAGCGAAGTTATTTTTGAACAGACTAAAGGTATGATTCCGCTGCCGACTGCATACAGCAACTGCACGTGCCGCCGCACTCGAAATTGAACCGTAATTATGAGACTAAAAGTCCCAATTTAGAGTGAGCGGCATGTGCTGTTGCGACACTTCTCCGCTCATTTCAAATTAAGTTTTTTACGCATACCATTAAGGTTCAATTTGGAGTGCGGCGGCACGTGCAGTTGCTGTATGCTGTCGGCAGCGGAATCATACCTTTATCGTGTATATATTTTTGCAGCCGACTGTACAGATGCTTGTGTATTTCCTGTTCCCTTAACAAGGTCGTTTTTCTAGACGACGATCCTTTGCTTTATAATAATTAGGTACCTAGCGATTATTATATTATTTTATGTCACACCTGGCCATAAAGTGGCCATTATCGCACGCTCCGCGCGCGAAAAAACCCACTTCCTGGCCAGGGGGTGACATAAAATTTTGTACTTACCACGGGCGATAATAAAGAAAGCCTCAGATCGCATATTTATCGCCCTTGCCTTCGGCTCGGGCGTAAAATACCTGCGATCTGAGACATTCTTTGTTTTATCGCCCTTGGTAAGTAATCTACTATTATTTGTGTATTATATATGTAATACGTATCCACTTAACACTAGCTTGCCAAGAACTTATAGCCTATTCCTATCGCTCTGCCTAGCGAATTTACTATAACTACATGCTTATTTTTACATGTGCTTATTTATTTTGACTAACTTATTACCAAACAAGTAGAATAAACCTGATCAGCAGTGAAGGCGCGTCAAAAATATTCTTAGGGAAGCCGGAAATACTTGGCTTTTCCTATTCTTCATGAGCCGTAGTAAAAGAACTGGACTGGCTGAAAATTAGGCAATCCGGTGGGAATCGAGTTGTATGGACGCTCCGCCACTGCTGATCAGTAATATCAGTATAGTATACGCATCCTTGCCTACGTAATTTTAAATTATTAAACAAAAACGTTGTTGTTGTTTTGATTATACTATGAATCTTTAGTAAATAATAGTAACATCAAACATAAGAGGCGTACATACTTATGTTTTTAAATAGGTTTTATAATAGGTATCTAAATAAGAATATTTAATTTTGTTTTAAACCCTATTAGGCGTAGTTTAGCGTCTATACAGATTTTTGACTGACAGAAGTAGCGTTCCAATAGATCAAAATTGAAACACGCCCGTACATCATCCCCTCTAGCACAACATGCATTCCGTATCTACTCGCGCGCGAGATAAGCTACCTGTCACTTTTTGACAGCATTAATCAGACAGTGACAGGTAGCCTATCTCGAGCGCGAGTAGAGACGAGATGCATGTTATGCTAGCCCCACATAAGGCAAAAAAACCTTGTATACCTATCATATTGTGCACTTAAGCCGCGCGTTTCGCAAATTAGCAGCTAAAGGGCTTTAATTTCTGAGTCAATCACTGGATAATTCATAGCTTCACTAAGTATGGAGTGTCAAGAATAAACTGAACTCTAAATAGCTTGGAAATTAAAGTCCTGAGTGTACATAGGTAGCATTAGTTTCGACTGCTCAGTGCCGCCCACATCCTATTTCTGGCCAAGATCATTTATAGCAGCCACTTTAATTATAAAGCTGAATAGGTACGTTTCGTAACGAAAAAAGACACAATAGGACATTTACTGCGAATTAGGTACAAAAAACCCAATAGCCATTGTGGCTCACCTTACTACACGTCCAGTTCAACTGGAACTCCACGGCCCACATTCATGATATACATACGGTGTATATGCGTTATCGGAGGTTAGACTTTGATTCGTTTGAGGCGTCCTGGGAAGCCTTGTGAATACCAACTATGATGCGGTTTGTACAATTGTAGCATAACTTGAACAATTTGTATGACGCTTTCAGAGGGAGATGTAATGGAGTTGGCAAATGAGCATAATCAGGCCCATTCCGTGGTTACTAACGCGCCTGAGCTCTAGAATGGGTGACCGCTTTGAGTGGTTACTAACTGAGCGCTCCCGTGCTTTGGAAGGCACGTTAAGCCGTTGATCCCGGTTGCAGTCTATGGCAGCAGTCGTTAAGCCAAGTTGGAGGCCTTCGGGCGGCTTGAGAACTTCTAACAGTCAAGTTGCCAAAGCCTAATCCCAATAAGGTCTAGTTTCCCCTCGGGGTTGGAAGGTCAGATGGCAGCGCTTCCGTAAAAACTAGTGCCTACGCCAAATCTTGGGATTAGGTAGCGGACCCCAGGCATCCTTCAGGATGCAACTGTACTGGGATAACGCTAGGAGGATGATGATGATTCAAAGATCTACAAAGTTGAGTCTATATTTTCCTTTTTTTACTCAGCCTACTAAAACAACGCATTATTAAAAGACACGATTAAGTTAATATGATGATATTTTACCTCATCTATATACTGACAAGAGGAAATTTAATAAATCTGCACACAGTCAGATATTTATCGCGATTTGTCTAAAAAAAGCCATTCCCGGAGAGTGTTTCATCCCGTTTTGTCGTGAACGAAAAACATACGCGTCTCTTTCAATCAATATATCGACTTAAAGGCAAATTTAAGAAAACATTGGTTTCGAGGGGGTTTCCTAATCGTTGTAAGACTTGTAAGAGGGAAACATTGAGGAATTTGGGGGCCGAGCGAAATTTGTTAGCTAAAGTGCATGTCACCCAACGACGACGCGCCCCTCCAGAGCGAATCTCATACTAATCTATGCGCAATTGTACGGAATGGGCGCGCGCCTTCGTTGATGACACGCACTATAGAGGCTAGCTAGTCAATCTTGCTCTGAGACCAAGTTTTAATACTTTTATGCCACATCTGGCCATAAAGTGGCAATTACCGCACGCTCCGCGCGCGGGAAATCCCACTTCCTGGCCAGGGGGTGACATAAAATTTTGTACTTAACACGGGCGGTAAAAAAAAAAGCCTCAGATCGCATATTTAACGCCCTTGCCTTCGGCTCGGGCGTCAAATACCTGCGATCTGAGACATTCTTTGTTTTACCGCACTTGTTTAGTAATGTACTATTCCTTCCAGCTTGCTACCAGCGTGGTAAAAAATATCGACACTAGTAAAGATATTTAAAAAGTATAGCAAAAGTAACGCGAGAGAACGGGACTAGACGTCGTCACGATCTGATAATGAGCCGTTACTACATTTACTATCAGCAATTCACCAGTACCCTTACCATGAGTTTGCAATGTTTGCATTACCGTACTCGCTAGCGAGTCTAGCGACTGCGTAAACGATTCTTAGTTTTTTTGCGAAACCGACAGAGGCGCTGTACTTTTGTCCATACTACCTAAATTTAATTTTGTCACCTACATATAATATGTAAAACAACATGAACGCAATAAATTACTGATTACTGATTACTGATTACCTACCTACCTACCCTACCTATTAGCATAATTTTAAGATCTGTTTTATGCAGTGTTGCCAACTTAGCATATTTTCTGCTAAACTTAGCATATTTTCGACTTATTTAGCAGTTATATTTTACGTTTAGCTTTTAGCATATTTTTTAGCACATTTTTCTCAGGTCATGAATCTGTGAAAACATAGCTAAATTTGAAATTCCAATCAAAATTCGATTTGGAAATTGAAATTTAACAACAGATTGTAGATACATCGGATGAAGAGATTAATTTAAAAAACATAGGCAAAATATGTTTCTATAAAATATAAATGATAAAACCTTTAATGCCAACTGTAATTATTTGTACTTTTAATAAAACAATTCTAAAGAGCCTAATCCCAAACTCTGACGAGGAACATTTATATTTATTCAAATAGGTAACCATATTTTTTATAACCAGAGTTACCACTATCAGAGTAGATAGATAGATAGATAGATAGAAACATTTATTCAGTACCACAGAAGACACACAATATTACAGGAAAACAAACGAAGAAAAACATACACAAAAGCACACGTGTGTCCCCGTGGCAGTGAAACGGACACTGGCTCAGCATTATGCTGAGGTGTTAAACACCTACAGCGCTGATTTTCAGCCAGTACCGTCGGTGACTCACGGACCGGCATACAATATATATAATAGCAGGAAATAAAATAAAATTAACTGCAATAGATATAAGCTAAAAAATAAAGCAATACATAAATAAAATAAAAACTACAGTATAAAATAAAATAAAAACTACAATTACTGCTTGCCTACATACAGCATCTTGGGTACAAAAACAAAAGAACTAAAAATTAAATAGGTTGGTATATTTTTTTGCTGCTGTGCTGGATTAGGATTGGGATTTTTGGAGCGTCAACAAATAACCTTTAAGCTTACGCTTAAAGGAATACTTGCTAGGCGCCCCCTGGATAGGAGGAGGGAGGTCATTCCAGCACTTAGACGCCGCAAACCTAAAACTGCCTCGGAAAGCTGCGGTCCTGTGCATAGGCACGATAGCCAATGCCTTGAACCTGCGCGCACTCTTTGACCATTGGATTTTCGTAAAAAGGTACGATGGGGACTCATGGTGTACCACCCCAAACATAAGAGTCGCGAGGTGCAGGCGTCGGCGCGCAGTCATGTTAAGAAGGTTAGCGGCGTTCAAGTACGGAGTGATGTGGGACCGGGGAGGGACTCGGAAGCAGAAACGAGCGCATGCGTTTTGCACTCGTTGTATGAGCCTTTTAGAACGACCAACAATACATCCACCATAGATGACGTCACAATAGTTAAGTCTAGATAATATCAGCGATTCACAAAGCTCGACACGCAAATCAACACTAAGGTAATCACGTATACTATATAGGACTTTAAGGCGATAGAAGCAGTTGCTCACAACACTAAGTATGTGGCTCTCAAAGCGCAGATTCCCGTCCATGAGAAGGCCGAGGTTATTTGCTTCTACCACCCGTTCTATTGGTTCATTCATGACAAATACATTACCGGAAGTAAGGGCATGAAGAGTATTACGGATTTGATGCTTAGAACCAAAAACTACATACTTCGACTTGGCAGGATTAAGGACCAAGCAGTTCTTCTCCGACCAAGTGGAAATACGACTTAAGTCCGCGTTAATGTTCTGTAAGGCAACAGATATGTCCGACGGTGCACTTGAGAAGTAGAGCTGCAAGTCGTCTGCGTAAAGATGGTATCCACAGCTCTTTATACTGTTAGTGATATCAGCGCTATACAGTATAAAGAGCAGCGGACCCAGTATTGAACCCTGCGGTACTCCTCTTGTCACCGGACAAAGAGAGGACCACAGAGTACTACCATCCATCCCACGCAACGCAACTGTCTGCGCACGGCCGGACAAATAACTGCTGAACCATTTTATCGCTGTAACATCAAAACCGTAATAGGACATCTTAGATAAGAGTAGGGGCACGCTGATGCAGTCAAAAGCCCTGGAGAAGTCTAAAAGAACTAATATAGTGCTTTTACCAACATCCCGAGCCTGTAAGATGTTATCGACTACATCGAGCAACGCAGTAACTGTCGACCGACCCTTGCGAAAGCCCGACTGCAGTTCAGGTAGGATGCTGCTTTTCTCCAGGTAATCGGACAGCTGTTGACAGACTACCCGTTCTATTATCTTCGACATACAGGGAAGGATACTTATGGGACGGAGTTGGGACAGGTCAGTGGGATTTGTTTTTTTTGGTAACGGCGTCACTTGAGTGATTTTCCAGTCAGATGGGAAAGTCATAGTCTCCAAGCTCTTGTTAATTATGTGAGTCAGTATGTCTGCAGTTCTAGGTAGTGTCAGAAGTAACATGTCAATATCAATCGAGTCAAGTCCTTTTGCGGTCGTTTTTATTGATGTCATAATCTTTGTAACTGTGGTAGTAGTCGTAGGTAAGAGTAGAAAAGTTCTGTCGTCATGTCTGTCAAATTCGTAAAAAGTCAAGTCGGATATGGTCACATCCGATTTTCCAGGTAAACTGAGAAAATGGCGGTTGATTAAGTCGGGGTCGTCAAAGTGTGCGGGGAGCTCAGACTGAGTCTGTGAGTCTGGAAGAACTGTGCGTTTTAAGTTTTTCCAGAGGGTCTTGGAGTCAGTCTCGTCGTTAATTTTTTGTTTGAAGAAGGCACGCTTCTCGCTATAGATGGCTTCAATAACGAGATGTTTCAGGTCAAGGTAGTACTGCTTATGAGCTTCACTCTTCGTACGTTTATAGCGAGCGTGAGCTTCATTCCTGAGGCGCATCATAAGCCGTACGTTACTTGTGAGCCAAGGTTTAAGTGCCTCCTTCACCACTATCGTCTTTTCAGGCGCGTGTCTGTCAAAAAGTCCAAGTACCAACGAATTGAACACTCGTACCATGTCGTTGACGTCGTTAAGTAGTAAAATCTGGTCCCAGTCTATAGAGTCAAGGTCATTGTTAAAGTCGGTCAAGTTCATGTCTTTAAGAGGTCGGTAGGTAATACGTCGCGGCGTCGGTTTTCGTTTCTTTATGTCAAGCTCGGCTGTGATGAATGCATGTCTCCCCAGATCCGGGATATGCTTCACGTCTACAGACAGAACACGAGCGTCAGTACAAATTAAGTCAATAGTCGTCTCGCTGTGGTCAGTGAAGTGCGTCGGCTCACATACATGTTGCGTCAGGTTCAAAGTTGTCAGGAATTGAGTCAAGGATTTAAATTTTCGGTCATTTTTGTCCGAGTAATTAATGTTAAAGTCACCAAGTAATATCAAACGGTCATATTTAATAAATAAGGAGTAGACAGCTATATTTTATTTAATTTAGCTAATTTTAATAATATTTTAAGACAAAATATTGATGAGTAGTGTGATTTTTATTTGGTATTTTTAGAAATTTTAGCATATTTTAGCAGAATTTCGTATATAGTTTTAGCACTAAACGAAATTTCGAGTTGGCAACACTGGTTTTATGATTGTTTCTTCTTTGTTTCATCGTGTTGTTTTCAGTGTTGCGTTTGTTTTATAATGTATTATTTATTTTTGTGTTTTTTGCTTTTATAACTTGTGTGTATGTAGCGAACAAATAAACGTTTTATCTATCTATCTACTAAATCGCTTACGCAGTCGCTAGCGAGTACGGTAATGCAAACATTGCAAACTCATGGTAAGAGTACGTATAGGCATGCTCAATGCCGGCTGCTTCGGCTGAGCTCTGCTCTTGCGCACCTCGGAGGTGTCGATATGAGCACGTGCTCTTACGTTCTTAGAATCGCTCTAAGTACGTAAGGGCACGTGCTCGGTCGAGGCTGCGTCGTCGCGATCATATATAATATCAATAATTATATACCGTAAACCAGGGTTACTTTAGGGAAAAAAATACAAATTACATTAAAGGCAAACTTACTTTGATAGATTTAGAACACTTATAATCATCACTAATCACTATGTTTAGTTGGATTCAGTTGAGTAAATAGTTAGAAAATTTATGAAGGTAGGTGACCCCAGGTTAACCAAATAAAAACCAATAGAACACGCTATAAAAACTGGCACTTGCAAAAGGAGACACTGATGCGGGAGTCGTGGCATGCATGGGGAGAGGCCTTTGCCCAGCAGTGGGACACCCAAATAGGCTAAGAAAAAAAAAACTGGATTTTTAAAGTCGCCCCTCAGTTTGAAAGTAACCCAGTTTCCCGTACTCTGAAAATCTAAATCAATCGTAGCTAAAAATGTCGTTAATATTTGTTTGTCTTTATCTGCAACTTTGACATTTGTGTTTGTGGGGAAGGCACACGAACACATTTATGATTAGAATATATAATATCTACTTTTAGACCATAGAATACAATACTCACTTAATGAGCTGAGACGGTCTGAGATGGCTGTACATAAACCCCGGTAGTGAATCTGTCATGGACTCGCGTAAAGGGCACGGCACGGGTGAAGGACCCTTCGTGTCCCGTTGCATGGATAGACGAGCCTAGTGCAAATTGTTGCGTGCAGTTAAGGGCTCAAATAGCTCTAACATATTACTTTTATTCATAAATCATAAACTATGTTAGCTATAAATGTTAGATCCTTTTCACATATAGCTTAAACGTAAACAATATAATTCAGACATTCTTTAGAAAACAGTTGGTTTTCGGGGGGACTTCTAGCTTGAACTCCGTCAGGGTCGGACCTGCTTAAGATTGTATTGGCTCTAATGTGGAACAGTATACATTATAGCAAGGAAGTAATATCGTAAAAGTCTTTCATTTCAGCTAATAAATAGAAAAACCCGCTTAGAATCCCCCTCAACCCGTACCTCTGAGCAGCTACCCTCCACAGTACCTCCACAGTACCTTCTAGTTGGGAACGCCACCCAAGATATATGTATGCACAGAAATCACAGCATGATTACAAACAATGAGCGAAACCTACCCTAATTTTTTTTTATGCAGTGGAAATTCATTTACGCGTCACCCCAGGCACGGGGATGGCCTATAGAGCGGGGTTTGTGGGACTCGCCTTTCCGTAGTTAAAGGAAATACCTCAGCGGCGTCGCATCGTAGGGTCGTTAAATCGATAGAACCGCGACGCCCTCCTAACCTATCCTAACTAACCTACACCAAATTTATAACTAGAGCAGGAACAGAATTGGAAAAGGCGTCTCTAAACAATGCAAGCGGCAAGTCATGTAACAGTTGGGGTGACAACGTTATCAGAGGGTTTGGACCCTGCAGAATACGGATCTGCCTGTCGCCATCTCGAAATTTGAGCCGGAAGTACGGTATACCGGAAAAGGTGCAGCCCATACAAAAAATTTCGTAGTACATTTAGTAAATTGTTGCTCTGGTACTCTAAAAGAGGTCCGATTGATATGGTTTTTTGGTATGTTGTGAAGGACAATATTAGCCCTCCAGCTCCATAACTTGGGCCGCCATCTTGGAAATAGTGTCATTTTTTTCAGTTCTTTGCTTTTACTGTCGTCAAAGTTCATTCCAGTGCTAAACATAGTTCTACAATATTGTAGAATACAAAATTTGCTAAAACTTTTGGGTACAAAGATTTTTTCCATGACCCCTAGGGACGACGATATGACAGGATATATGATTAAAAATTGCCACTTTTTTCTAGTTTTCCGTTCATGTTTACATTTTAAGTGCATTTTAGCACTAACTATAGTTCGGCAATATTGTAGATCACAAAACTTGCTACAACTTTTGTATTGAAATATTTTTTCCACGACCATTAGGAAAGAAGATATGAAGTCATCTATGGAGTAGCACCGTTGAAATTTGCTACTTTTGCAGTTTTCTTCTCATATTTAGGTTTGAGTGCATTTAATCGCAATCTGTAGGGGATCTATGATGGTCGAGTGATAGCGGGATAGACGACAAGATAAAGCATCTGTCACTTTCCGATCTATACCACTTCAATCCCTCAGAAGACAAAATCGTCTGTTTCCACGATACCTAGAAGATCGTAGGTACTTTGAATTTGCATATAATTTTGTCTTCTATAATATTGCTGACCGAGAAATGCACTAAAACGAAAATATGTGAAGAAAACTGGAAAAGTAGTAAATATCGACGGTAGTACCCCATAGGTGACATCGTATCTTCTTTCCTGATGATCGTGGAAAAAATATTTCAATACAAAAGTTGTAGCCAATTTTGTAATCTACAATATTGCTGAACTATAGTTAACGCTAAAATGCACTTTAAACGTAAACATGAGAGGAAAACTAGAAAAAAGTGGTAATTTATAATGATATCTCCTGTCATATCTTCGTCCCTGGGGGTCATGGAAAAAATCTTTGTACCCAATAGTTTCAGCAAATTTTGTGTTTTACAATATTGCCAAACCATATTTAGCACTAAAATGAACTATAACGACAGTACAAGCAAAAAACTGAAAAAAGTGACAGATTTTCCAAGATGGCGGAGAAAGACGTGGAGCTGGAGTGTCAAAAATTTCGGGATACGATGACAAATATTGTTATTTACGGCATATCAAAAATCGATAACAATTGGACCATAGTTAGGGTACCGGAACAACGATTTACCAAATGTACAACGAAAAAAATTGTATGGGCTGCACCTTTTCCGATATAACATTCTTCCGGCTCAAATTTGGGGATGGAGACAGGCAGATCCGTATTCTGCAGGGTCTAAACCCTCTGATTACGTTGTCACCCCAACTGTTACACGATTTGCTTCTTGTATTCTACTTCTTCAAAAATGGGCCTACTCTAAACTTCTTATTGTTGAAAGCTATAAACAAATGCAGGTGACTCTTAACTCTCAACACAGCGCATTCTCGTAATCTCTGCCGCTATGTTACGTTGCTATAGTGCGTTTGAATTCCACCAATCACATTCATTGGTTCACGTAGCATAGCACTGGTGGAAACGGGTTCAGTTAAGCTATGTTTTTTTATATGGAAAGATGCGTGCTGTGGATCCGTGCAGTGCGAGTGCATCCTCTTTAACGCTTTATGCTTGATACAAATAGCCAAAAAAATGATCTACCATTTTTCATCTTAACATAGAAATAATAAGAGTTGAAAAGCGCTAGATAATTCTCTTGGTTGACTGTACCTCAGCACCGGCCCATTCAAACGCATTCTCACGGAAGACGCCGACGCACGACGGTTCCAATACAACTAACTACACTACACTCAGGTTCACTAATATTATGCGTGTTTTTAGACCTTATTACAAAGTGTACAATATTAAACTTGACTGTACCACCAACGTGTTTACGACGTTTATTATACCGCTGTAAAATAGTTCCGTATAGGATGTATGTAATATTGTTCCGAGACCCTGTACTAGAATAAGTCTCGTCAACAAAATTATATTACCGCTATTAAGAGGAGCGGTAGGGCAAGCTCTCTCCATACAAACTTTGTGCAGGATTTACTTCGTTTGTGTTTGCATTAAAATTATGATTTTTGGTCAGTATGCTTATTTTTCTGATAGCTATTTCGTGATGTAATTTTTTTTTTTTTTTTTTTTTATTTTTTTTTTTGAAATATTTGAAAATTTTCACATCACGATCTTCGCATATCTAATATTTACAACCAAAAAAAATATTATATTTGTTAGTGCCAACACCGACGAATAAAACGTGCACAAAGTTTGTATGGGGAAGGCCTTGCCCTACCCTGCGCCTTAAACGAGATGGTTGTATGGAAATGTGAATAAGAACAACAGAGAGAGATATTTCACGAGTTCTATCATAATTTGCCGCAATAATAGTTCAGTAAATTACACACGTACGTACAGAAGAATTATATACGTAGCAAAGAGAATATAACTACTACGTTCTATACGTAGTACGTACAGGGAGACGCCTGGGGAAAACACGACCACGCAGGCGGTGTCTACTATTACTCGTAATTTAAAATGAAATACTACGTTCAAAATCAAATGATAAAAGCCATGACACAGGCTAACTAAAGATCACGGCGAACGTATATAATATTTCTTGCTCACTCATATTATTCAAAATACAGCCATGTTTTAAAGCGACAGAGTTCATTTTAAACCAAAACCCACCACACATGTTACCATTACCACAGCCAAGGTGTCTTTTAGTTTTTAGTTTTCGTCTGTTCATTTGTTTTCGTATTTTATTAACATGCAAAAAACAATGCGGCTAAAGGTTTTTTTTTTTTTTTTAATTCGTCCATTAGGACAGGCTAAGACCATAGGCCATACTGCCTCGTCATCAGTACGGCTAAAGGTTTATAAAAACGTCTTTATCATTATAGGGATGGTAAGCGTCGTTACGAGATAGGGATGTCCCTTTTGATTCAGCGAGTTCCCAATTTTCCACTAGGTACAATGCGATTCAAATAACATTATTATTGAATTTGATGATAATTTCACTCGCTGCCTGTCTAAAATTTACAGGCCAAATGTATCTAGATAGGGGTCGGCAAAGCCCTAGTGTGACGCCTCTGGGGGGCTAGTATAACATGCATTTCGTCTCTACTCGCGCTCGAGATAGGCTACCTGTCACTGTCTGATTAATGCTGTCAAAAAGTGACAGGTAGCTTATCTCGCGCGCGAGTAGATACGGAATGCATGTTGTGCTACAGGGGCTGGTGTTACAAGCGTTTATATGCGACGGTAACCACTTACCGTCACCGTCAGCTTGCCGCCGAAATGGTATTAAAAACAGGCCAAGTGCGAATCGGACTCGCGCACGAAGGGTTCCGTACCATTATCTATAAAAACTTCAAAATAATCATGTCCATGGGAGTACTTGTTGTTATAGCGGCAACAGAAATACATCATCTATGAAAATTTCCACTGTCTATCTATCACGGTTCGTGAGATACAGCCTGGTGACGGACGGACGGACGGACGGACAGCGGCGTCTTAGTAATAGGGTCCCGTTTTACCCTTTGGGTACGGAACCCTAAAAACTTATTGTTACAGCTGTCAACCTATAAAACTTGTCAAACTTTTAACGAACACCTTTTACAATAACAGACAGTTTTGTGCAACATGTCATGTAATCTTTTTTCAGTTGGATTTTGATCGTCGCCGCGTTGGTGAGCACACGTGTCCGGGGCGACGACGGGCAGAATCCATTTACCGTACAAAACCTTATCTACTGTCATGGCGTCGTTACCGAACAACGTCATTGAACACGTGACATTGGCGAAATCATCATAAATTTGATGGAAGCCATTTTTTAAAGAATTGAATTGATTTTTTCAGTTTTTGGTTGATAAATAAATAATAATAAACAATGCAATAAAAACCATGGTTGCAGCAACCCTAACCTAACCTAACTGCAGGTAGGTACTTTAGGATCCCCGCTGGGCAGTCATATTAAATTGTTTTTGCACCTCATAAACCCATATGGAATCATAAAGCGTATTTTCAACCAATCAAGCGCATAAAATGAACTTTAATGATTATTTGTATCTACAAAAACGTGTAATACATATAGAATATATAAATTGCATCCATACCAGGTAATACTCATACACACCAGTGGCGGAGCGTCCATACAACTCGATTCCCACCGGCTTGCCTAATTTCCAGCCAATCCAGTTCTTTTACTACGGCTCATGAAGAATAGGAAAAGCCAAGTATTTCCGGCTTCCCTAAGAATATTTTTGACGCGCCGCCACTGATACACACTGCATGCATAAAAACTCAGGCTATACTATTAGTATATACCCGGGGTATACAGTAACTAGTAACTCGTAAGTATATTTGCAGTAGCATCTAAGTTAGTAGAGATGGACCATCTATGGATTTTGCCGACTAATCGGTGCTGAGGCGACTAAAAATCTGACCGGATAGTCGGCTTGCCCGACTAGTCGGCTTGCCCGACTAGTCGGCATATCTGATTATAATAGTCAGTCTATTTTGCCGACTAGCCGGATAGTCGGCTTTCTCGATTAGTTAGTACATCTTTAGTAGTTAGATTAGTTAAACAGCAAGAATATTTCTTTGACTGTCAAAGTCTAAATACGTAGCATAAGAAAGCGAATATATGAGTTTCTACGTATTATACGTAAACGCCTGTGGCAACCAAATTAACCCTCAAATCCAGAAAAACCCAGGCAAAACTGAAACGCTACGGCCATCTATCATCTATCTACCTTCCCTGTTATTTATCTAAGTGGGCCGAAGTTATCAACTCCAAAACGACACAAACCGTTCAATCGAAAAAGATCTTATGCTTTGTGTAATAAAGTTGAATTATTAACTTGATTTTGATAGAGATATATAGGATTTTCGAAGTGAATGCAGCCAGTGGGCTCGTGATGGCCCTGAGGAGCTATTTGGGGCCATTTTTAGGAGCCCGAGGGCTTCGCGGTTATTTTGAATTGTGTTTGTAAAGTGCTCTGGTACAGTCGACCACAAAGATATGTAAATACTTCTGGATGCAATAACGAGAAAAAGTGGAAACATATCTTTGTACTTAGTTCACTCTGTACTGTACTGGAGCGCAATGGATACCTATAATACCACAGGGATAACGTACAGTCCGACAAGAAAGAGTAGAAATTTATTGAGGGCGCCACTGTCCTTTACCGGCAACCCGATATAGTACGACTGAAAGGACTTTGATACTTGAATAGAAATTAAAACATTAAATTTACTTACAATTTTAATAACTATCTTTTGTCTGCGATTTCATCCGCGTAGGTACTTACAACTTGATAATTGCTGTGTGCCAAATTTCATCATCTATTTGGATGATATTAGGCCCGTTCAGGCGTTTTAAAAAAGATAAAGTCAAATAACCATTTTCATAAACAATAACTTTTATAGTAAATGCAATACTAATCAGGTGTCTTGTTCGGTGCAATGAACGTAACAAGTGAACTGACGTCCACTTCGAACCGAAGTGCACGTTAGATACAAGTATTCAAAATGTTTTGATTCAATACCGCTAGACTAGTTTTGACAACTATGACAAGTTACCAGGCACATATCTCTTGTATTTCTGTTTTATTTAATTTCTACTCTTTCTTGTCGGACTGTAACGTTTTCGACTACTTCTAGCGAGCGTAAGGTAAAACAAAATGTCATTTTCCATACTAGAAATGATAGATCTCAGATACTAGGGGACATATGTCCTACTGCGGAAACCATACAAAAACCGCATAAGTGCTTTGGCTTTACATGGTTTATATAATTTATACTGACTGCTAAGGCCAGGGCAGACGTAAAATTTGATACTTACTATAATCGTTAGTACCTAAAGAAATTCTGAGATAGCATATTTATCGCTCTTGCTTTCGACTCGGGCGTCAAATACCCGCGATCTGAGACAAACTTTGTTTGATCGCCCTTGGTAAGTAATTAAGTAATTAAAGTGTACGGAGCCACCCCGTACTACAGCGACGAGCGAACATTTTGGGTAAAGGGGTGGGCAGTCACCCGAATCGCCGAATTCGTTAACTGTGATCGGATGTCGGCTTGTTAACGCTAATTATTTATTTGTGTTATTGAGCGGACTGTGAGAGCTAATGGACGAATGCTCTTCTATAAATAGGTATGTCTTTATGTCACACCTGGCCATAAAGCGGTAATTTGCACGCTCCGCGCGCGGGAAATCCCACTTCCTGGCCAGGGGGTGACATAAAATTTTGTACTTAACACGGGCGGTAATAAAGAAAGCCTCAGATCGCATATTTATCGCCCTTGCCTTTGGCTCGGGCGTCAAGTACCTGCGATCTGAGACATTCTTTGTTTTACCGCCCTTGTTAAGTAATGTGCTATCATTTTCTTTGCATGACTTTATAATATGATAAAGTCTACTATATATGTCTTTATACTATGAAAATCCAGTAAGTAGTAATCCGTAAATAAAAGGATAGTACTCATAATGACAATGTGTACTGAATTACTGATAGGATAGGCATATATGTTTTCTATATAACAGTCCAACATTTTAAACGATATAAAATTGAGGCTGCACCGAATTAGGCAACATCACAAAACAGAACACTTGTGTACACGCCAAATTTGAATCTAGAACTCGCTTTTCCAGAAACCGGCCGCGGCCATATTTAAAAATAAATACTTTTAAGAAAGCATAGAGAGTGCGTTGACCTCCGATTAGGTTTTTATTATGGACGAAGGAGCCAGGATGCTCGGACGTGACTTAGGTATCAGTTATTTAATAGCGACTTTATATTGGTGACAAAAAAGTAATGGAGTTTTGTATTAAAAACTATAACGCCATTTTGCGATTGATATTGCCCGTGATGTGACCTTGGAAGCGATTTTATTCAAGCCTGATATTTGGATGGCTTGGATTTCGACTGAGAAATTATTTATGGCCCTGTCAAGTTTCCGCCATTTTAACACTGCAGGCTGACGAGTGAGCCAATATAACTAACCAAAAAAAACCCAGTTAGATTAGACGTAGAAATATAGCATGCACGATCAAAACTGTCATTGGCAAAGACTCTGGAGGCTGACATTTCTCCGTTAACTATTTCCAAAGTGACAAAAATATCTGTACACTCTTACGACCTTTGTCCTTTGCATAAAAGTCATGTTCACAATTTTGACACAGAGTTCGTATAATGTTTTCGATGTCAAATGTAGTGTCATCTCAGTTATCTGTTTTTATCTCTATCTGAAATAATCCCCCAGCTTCAGGCTAAGGTAGGGTTGCCATAAATACGGACCTAAGGCTGGGACCATGAGAGAAAATGTAGTGTGGCTGTAGGTAGAGATCAAAAAGGAAAATTGGAACGGACTCAGCACTTAGCACAGGATATCAGACGAGACTTGTGGGAGCGGGGTAGGTCCCTGCTCACGGCACCCTTCATGCGCTGTGCGCCGCGCAGGCACTGTCTGCGTTACAGCACGCTTATAGTCGGCCGTACTACGTATTACAACTAAGCCAACGCCTTTTCCACAGTCATTATTATCAACGATACACTAAATCAAGTGATCAAAGAATCAACAGAATATTAATCCATAACGAAGCAAAATCAGAAGATTACGGCTAGGCTCAACGAATACATAATTTTACGTTTGTATAAATTACCCTAACACGTCATTTTCTCGGTGACTCAGAATGCGAAGGCGCGCCCACATAAGCAACTAGACCAAAGAAGTGGATAGAAAACTGGCAATGAAACCCTATTTTTATCCGACTTCAAATGAATTGTGGTAACGGGCTTATTTATTGGAGCGCTCGTGGCCCAGCGGCGCCTGCGTACCGCTTGCGGTATCTAAGGTTAAGCAACGTGGGCAGCGGTCAGGACTTGGATGGGTGACCGCTTTGAGTGGTTACTAACTGAGCGCTCCCGTGCTTTGGAAGGCACGTTAAGCCGTTGATCCCGGTTGTTGTCTATGGCAGCAGTCGTTAAGCCAAGTTGGAGGCCTTCGGGCGGTTTGAGAACTTCTAACAGTCAAGTTGCCCACTCACTTGAACAAGCCTAATCCCAATAAGGTCTAGTTTCCCCTCGGGGTTGGAAGGTCAGATGGCAGTCGCTTCCGTAAAAACTAGTGCCTACGCGAAATCTTGGGATTAGGTAGACCCCAGGCATCCTTCAGGATGCAACTATACTGGGATAACGCTAGGAGGATGATGAACGGGCTTATTTATTAATAAGTTAATAATACTCCATTAGCTTCATAGGTCCGAATCATCATGACATACGTGAAGTACCAAAAGGCGGTATACAGCGTTTTGTTACTTGCAACTACACAACGTTTAGTTACGCTCTTACATATTTTTTACTTACGTTTATATATCCATGTATTATATGTTTATTTTATGACATAACATTGAATTTAACCTTGTCTATGGAAACGATTGTTTCACCAATAAGGTAACATGTCCAGTGACCCAATACTTTAAATCTTATCCTCCTGAGGTTCAACTTCAAAGTGATAATACTAGGACAAATTCACTTCAATGGAATTTATATCTTTCGAACTTGAAAGTTGAAGCAGAGTTGCATTTGTTTTGTTTCATGCAGTTCCAAAACAAAACGAACTCTACTCTATTTTCTGTGATAGGAGATTCAAATTTCATTGCCAAATTTCCTTGTATGGTGGGCGCTAGGACGACCATAATTGATAATATGGGCATAGACTACAATAATTATTAGGGGCGAAATAGGTGTCAAATTGTCAATGTCATACACGTAGTGTCAACTATAGTGTCATACAATGGTCATACACGAAGACGCGCCCCTCCACAGCGAATCTCATACGTGTCTCATACTAATTTATGCGCAAATGTACGAATTGGGCTGTGGAGGGGCGTGCCTTCATGACACGCACTATATATACAGTATTAAGGTGTCGAATACGTTTAGGTAAACGTATTAGGTAATAACCTGTAGCTCTAGTATAAGTTTTTTCGAAACATTAACTAATTCGAACGCGTTTGCGTTTTGTCTCAAAATGTATGAAAATGCTCTCACCGAGTTTGAAATACGCGCGTTCATCGGCTAGCAACAAATGTTATACTCGCTGTTTTAGTTTCCACTAGTGACCACCAGAGGCGCTGTTCACATTTTCATACCACTTTCATACATTTTGAGACAAAACACAAACGCGTTCGAATTAGTCACTGTTTCGAAAAAACTTATTCTAAATTTACTGTAGTCTTATGACAGTTATGACATCAGAGAAAAACCAATTCCATATAAAAGCCTCTGTCGCCATCCGTTGAACCACGGTGACGTCATCGAGCAAATGCCAGCGCGATGGCCGGCGCCTGCGACCCTGTGCTGTGACAACATAATAAGTGACTTTAGTATAAATAACAGAAGATTGAAAGGAGATGTTTCGCGATCTGTGATAAAAACTATATTGTAATGCGGCTTTTACACGATAACTTTCCAAATACAATGAAGAAAAGAAATCCATAATAACTATTGAAGCTCACAAGGCTGGTTTTCCACTAGATCTATGCTTGACTATGTTTTCATACATTTGACACGTAGCTCGAGCTGGAGCTATGTGTCAAATGTATGAAAACATAGCATAGCATAGCTCTAGTGGAAAACCAGCCCAAAACTTCACGAGAGGAGAACAGGACGACAGGCATACGGAACCGAAACAAATGCTTCCGTTCCGTATGCATAAATATGCACAAGGTGAAGGTGAAACGGTGTCGCTTCGCTCGCGCTTCGTGTTCTCTCGCTCGACTTATTTTGCTGTAGAACCAGGTAGAACTGTGTCTTGCCTTGCAAACTCTAGGCCAGGCGTCACCAAATATTTTGTACTGCCTGTGTCTACCTATTTTCTAAACAGTAGCAATAAAAAGTATCCCATTTACAACAATTGATATATAAAAAAAACCGGCCAAATGCGGGTCGGGCCACGCGCAAGGTAGGGTTCCGTAGTCGTCCACCCGTTACATAATGTGGACTCACAAACTTGACAGACTTAACAACATTATCTAAGGTATCAATGGAAATTGTAAGAAAGTTTGCTTTTGCAAAGTACATTTCTGAAGTTCGACTATTACTCGTTAACTAATAATGTCTACTTAGTTTTCTTCTGTGATAGTTTTCCTTTTAAATTCATCGTATATACTACTACCATGATTTTTTCACATGCCTAGTAGCCACCGTTTAACTGGCAGGGAGGGGGGGGGGGGACACTTGACCATAACAAAAATTATCACTTCAAAGCTTAATATCACGCTAACCAGTTCTTTAATCAAAAAATGCTTTTAGATTCTTATAATATTTTTAAAAGAGCTATCTAACGATACCCCACATGATGGGGTTTGGCAGAAAAAAAAATTGCACCACCACTTTACATTTAGGGGAGGTACCCTAAAAAAATATTACATTCGTTAGTGCCCAAACCTATGAATAAAACGTGCACGTAAATTCAAGTAGAAACGGATCGCGATGGTCATTTTATTTTATTGGAATAATCGGACCCCTGAAGAAACTAATCGGTGATCCCTGCTCCAGGCCGAAGTGAAAATGCCCCTCACCTCATCAGGGGCAAAAAATAATAATGAGTCATGAACATTTGTTTACACTACGGCGGCACCAAACAAGCACACGGTTTCCTTCGGTAAGTTGACATCTCAGCCTATGGACGCTGGATAGGTAATTATTTGCAGTAAATTACTTATTTCTCTGCAACTGCAATCGTGCCATGATCAACAATATCCTACAATATCATTATTGTTACGCAAACGCAATTTTCATACAGCAAAAACTGACCGGTGTTTCTCTGCAATCAGATTTTAATTACTTCTGATATTATCTGTGGTCGAGAGTTTTTGTTATGTTGGCTAGACTGACGAGCTGGGCCGGATGATCTCATAGCAGATAACTAGATAAGAATGAGTAGCGGAAGTCCAGTAATCATTTTGGCATTTTTTTTTTAAATGTGACCAGGGGGCCTACCGGGAACCGAAAACGAAATATTTTCCCTCTCTACGTAATATACAAGAATTGCTCGTTTAAAGATATAAAATATATTTATTTCGGGGAGCTCGGAAACGGCTCTAACGATTTGATGAAATATGGTATGTGGCGGTTTTCGGGGACGAGCAATCGATCCAGCTAGCAAAGCTCGGCCGCCCAGATACCTATTTGTCATAGATCTAGGAGAGTAGGAGGTGCGCGAGAGTTAATTTTATTCGTAGCTGTAAAGGCTGTAAATTAGCTTAGTTTGGGACTAGGTTGATTTGTGTAAGATTGTCCACAAATATTTATTTTTATATTTATTTTATTTATTTATTTAAATCAGAGATTTGGGCATGCAAACAGTTTACTTATTCTATTCCTTGGTTTCGTGTGTTTGTGGTACGTTAGGTGCGGGTTTTACTGATTTTCTAATTTGGAATGTCTGTAAAATTGCTATTACACACGCAAGGTTACGGACGCGCAAAATAAGTATAATAATCGTATTTTACTAGCAATATAATAAGTAAGAAGACAGCCTGTATAGAGGTCAATGGATTACATTCCTCTATATCTACTTACCTATTTGTATTGTACCTAATTGGAATTAACTTGCCATTACAATATTTATAATCTTAAGAATGTAACGGTCTTCAATCAATTATAGTTCTTACTGGGCCGCCTTACGGACATACGATCAAACGTCCTATTTTTACAATAAATAGTAAAACTTAATAGCGCTGCCAACTTATTTTTTCATCTCGACAAATAAACAAAAGAAGATCGAGCGTACCATTCAACTTACATCAGATAAAACCTATGCTCAAGTTGGCGGCAAAGCTAACTTTGCTCGGACCTGGTTCGGAGTTTTCTTTTTTCAAATAAATGGCCCAACGTATTAATACAATGGTATAACCTGCCTGTACCATTGCGTACGGAGAGGCATTCTTTACCATACTTTTTGCATTGTCGTTCTGTTAAAAAAGGTTTTTTAAATGCGTTTATCTTAACGTAGGGTTCTTTATAGGCGGCAAGAGCTTGTGATTCTTTTTTTAAATAACTTCATAGTCGTAGTACTGGTCGTAGTAGGGTGTAAAAGGATGAAAAAAAACCAAGAAAGCGTAAGTAAATTGTACGAAGTAATCACATTTTGAAGTCAATTAGGTACTTAAATTTTCAAGTCGAATCAATTTGAAAGTAGTATTTTAGATGACAATTTAATAATTTGGTTATGGGATTGATCTGATGATGGAGACAGAAGGTGTAGGTCATGGCATCATAGTAATTCCTTTAGCATTCATCTGAATGTGCTCGGATGACAATAATGCCACGCACTCTTAATAGCTTTCGTTTTAGGGCTAAATTGTATTTTGAATCAAAATTAATTCATAATTCAAATCTCTGGCCACGGTATGTACATGAAATAAGTAATTGCGTCCGTAAAAATTCAATCGTCATCATTAATTTTTCCTTAAGATTCACCTAGTTTTCTTTTATAGAACAATCCAAGTATTTATAATCCGAAATTTATCGCCCGTTACATTTTCACGCTTGCCTGTTGCTTCCCGGCGAAAATAACAATCTTTTGTTATGTGCCGCGGAGATCTCCAAGATCGTTTTTTAGGGTTCCGTAGTAAACAAGGAACCCTTATAGTTTCGCCATGTCCGTCCGACCGTCCGTCCGTCCGTCCGTCCGTCCGTCCGTCCGTCCGACCCCCGTTTTTCTCAGTAACCGTTAGTACTAGAAAGCTGTAATTTGGCATGAGTATAAATATCAATGACGCCGACAAAATGGTAACGTAGTGGCACCAGTAATGGACCTGGCTCCAGTAATGGACCCAAAAATCTTTCACGGTCGAAATTAAGCAACGGAAAAGTATTTTAGTCATGGCAACACTTTAAGCATAAAGAATAGGCTTCTATGTATCACATTGCCAAATGACATACACTTCGGTCATTTTGTTTAAAAATGGCGCGGCGACAAAAAGTGTGCTCCGGCATTTTTCACGAATTACCTTAATTTCTTAAAGAAATAATTAAGGAGGTAGGTTTACGTTTTTGATTGTAAACTTTATTTTCTCTAAACAATATTATTTTGATATGATTTCGTGAGAAGCATTACATATTTAACAATACTTTTTTAAAGTGTTTATTGCATTAGAATCCAATTTGAATGATTTAGAGAGGATGTACATTACTGGTTCCTATTTTTTGTTAATCTCCAATTATGGACAATTTCTCCATGATTGGTTTTTCATACTGAATTCTGGTTACCCAATTATGGACACCCAATGTTGGACGGATTTATTGGCGAGGTAAATGTTTGAAAAATGCCACCCAGTTTTATTATAATAGTAGTTTATCTACACAAATATCATAATCCTCTAAAATGCGTTCAGAAACCGTAGGCAAATGACCTTCATTTTAACATCAATGTACTTATGAAAATTTTCTTACCTGTGGTGAAGGTTACCAGCAGTAATATAATATTCATTATAATTTCATAAGTACTATAAATTTTTTTTTAAAGGAACAGGAAAATTAAAATTGAGTCGATACGAAAGGTCCGCTCGATATAGATTTTTTTTTTCGATAAGGATTCAGGGAGAAAGATTTCAAATTTTACATTTATTTTAAATCTCAAGAAAAAAAAAATTTTTTTTTGAAATATCGTCATTATACTTGATTTCGACTAATTCGGGGATGAGAATTTCAAATTTTATATTAATTTTGAATTTACAGCGAAAAAAAAAATATTTTGCGAAAAATCGACATTATACTCGTTTTCGACTACTTCGGGGATAAGGATTTAAAATTTTATAATAATTTTGAATTTTGAGAAAAAAAAAATATTTTTTTCGAAAAATCGTCATTATACCTACTTGATTTCGGGGATAAGGATTTCAAATGTTATATAATACCGGCTACTATAAATATGTAACCGGTAGCACTGGTAGCAATGCAGGTCATTTGCCTTCGGCTTCTGAACCCATCTTAGAGTACTTATAATAGGTGTGTAGATTCTCTAGATAAAGTAATGTATGCAACTGTACATAATTAGGCATTAAAACACGAGTGTGTTTTATGAAACGAGCCGAAGGCGAGTTTCATAATAAGGTCACACGAGTACAGTTGCATACACTACTTTATCTACATCCATATATTAAATCCTCTTTCATGTGTTTCGTGTGGGCACTTCTCGCCGGCGTGCGCCATGTTTGCGTCGACAGGCCGGCCCGCGCCTCCGCCGCCAGCCCGCAGCTGTGTCTTAATTTTGTATGTGATCTCGTTAAAGTGTTATATTTCGTGATCTAATAGGCACGCACGCAACAGCCGCACAGTATATTATAAAGCGGGGTCTTATCTACGGTATTTGAACTTATAAAAGAGGATTTACTATATGGGTGTAGATAAACTACTATTATGCAACTGGTACATCATGAGGGGCATTAAAACACGAGTGTGTTTTATGAAACGAGCCGAAGGCGAGTTTCATAATAGGGTCACACGAGTGTTTTAATGCCTAATTATGTACAGTTGCATACATTACTTTATCTACACACAGATTTTAAGTACTCTACGATGTGTTCAGAAGCCCAAGGCAAATGACCTGCATTGCTTACCAGTGCTACCGGTAACATATTTATAGATGCTCTAAATAGATATCAAATTTGAACTCCTTATCCCTGAATTAGTCGAAATCGAGTAATATGACGATTTTAGGAAAAAAATTTTTTTTTTTACTTAAAATTTAAAATAAAGGTAAAGTTTGATATCCTTATCCGCGAATTAGTCGAAATCAAGTATAATGACGATTTTCCGCAAAAAAAATATTTTTACTTAAAATTCAAAATTAATGTAAAATTTGAAATCCTTAACCCCGAATTAGTCAATATCGAGTATAATGACGATTTTTCGTAAAAAAATTTTTTTTTTACTTAAAATTCAAAATAAATGTAAAATTTGAAATCCTTATCCCCGAATTAGTCGGAATCGAGTATAATGACGATATTTCGAAAAAAATATTTTTTTTTAACTTGAAATTCAAAATTAATATAAAATTTGAAATCCTGGTCCCCGAATTAGTCGAAATCGAGTATAATGACGATTTTTCGTAAAAAAAATTTTTACTTCAAATTCTAAATAAATTTAAAATTTGTATTCCTTATCCATGAATCCTTATCCCAAAAAAAAATACATTATTGCCGTGTACGGGGAAAAAAGCAATTGCAGGCTGAGTATTTGTTTAAACGGACGAGCTTGCGAGTCCGTTTAATTATAATACGAACCCTGCAATTGCCATTCCGGCCGAGGCTAATATTGTACTTTTCTCAAAAATGGAGGAAATACGGATAAATATTTGATAAACATAACCTTAAAACGTCAAAAACATCATGCTCAACAAAAAATAAACAGCGGGATGTTTATTTTTTTTAACAGAATCGCAAGTGTATTGTTTTACCGAAAAACGCAAATTATTCGAAAGACTTAAAAAGACGTCGCGTTTCCAACAGAAAATTACGAGCTGAAGTGGCTGAATACGATACGACCTGTGCCTCCTTTTACTTATATGACAGTTTCTACTTTCTTTTAAAGTTTGGAATTCAACAAATAAAGGAATTTATATTATGTGAAATTGCAGGCGGCCTACAATGTTTTTAGAACATAAGGTGTCCAAGATTGGGTGTCCATAATTGGATTTTGTCTGTCCATCATAGGATTTTCGAAGATTTTCGACTTTTTCAGATTTGGAGCAATTTTCTCGGAACTTACAAGTTTATCCAAAACTTTTTTATGTTTATTATAATTAGTGATTATTAAGCTACATTTTCTTTGAAATAACTAACATCAAACTTATAAAATAAGAGAGTTATAGCCAAAAGATGTCGACGGAGTTCTTAAGCCGTCCATAATTGGTGCCACTACGTTAGAATAAAATCTTTAAAAAAAAATTTTTAGCGTACCTCCCGTACATACATGTAAGTGGTGGTGAAATTTTTTTTTCTGCCAAACCCCATCGTGTGGGTATCGTTGGATAGCTCTTTTAAAAATATTATAAGGTTTCTAAAAACAATTTTTGATTAAAGAATTGGTTAGCGTGATATTAAGCTTTGAAGTGATAATTTTTGTTATGGTCAAGTGTCCCCCCCCCCCCTGCCAATAAAACGGTGGCTACTAGGCATGTGAAAAAAATCATGGTAGTATATACGATGAATTTAAAAGGAAAACTATCACAGCTAAGTAGACATTACTAGTTAACGAGTAATAGTCGAACTTCAGAAATGTACTTTGCAAAAGCAAACTTTCGTACAATTTCCATTGATGCCTTAGATAATGTTGTTAATTCTGTCAAAAACATAGTAAATATAAGTTTGCGAACTTTTTAGTCCACATAATGTAATGGGTGGACGACTACGGAACCCTACCTTGCGCGTGGCCCGACACGCACTTGGCCGGTTTTTTTTAACCTGACTGTGGTTTTATACATATTTAGGCTGGGCTGCACCAAACCGTCTGTAATCTAATCGTAAGCGGTGTTCGTCAAATCTGATTGTATGGAAAGTTTGTCAAGTTTCTATAAGATGACAGCTGCCGGCGCCATATTTGACGATGACCGGTCTGTGTTCGTACGTTGGTGCAACTGGCACTTAGGCGGAGTGCGCGCTTGGACAAGGGGCTAGCAGTGGGCGGCGCGCGTCGCTTTAAATGCCTACCGCTCGCTCGGCCCGGGGCCGGCCGTCAGTCAAGGGCCGCCCGCCGCCGCGCGAACGCGTCTATATGCACGTTACCGCTGCCGCCGCAGACTAGAACGCGACGAGCGACGAGTCGATAGCCCTAGCGCTACACGTGCCGCGTGCGAATGAATACAAGTTATACGATAGACAGAGATGCACAGAGTAGGCATGTTTTTATACCTAAACGCCGTTTTTGTTAGAAAGTGAAGCTTCTGTACTTGTACTATTACTTTGTACTATTACTTATTCTGTGGCTTGGAGGTCGAAAGTGGCTTGGGGAAAATCCAAGGGAAACCTCAGACCTCCGACGAAACCCACGCGTTTAGCGATCGAAATAACCAGCTGAACCCTAATAAGTAGATCATTTTGATATTCCACAGAACAATCAAAATACCTTATTCCCTTGTAATAAAAACTTTTGACGTTTTCATAATTATGCTAAGCTACTTTTGATGCTGACTGTTTTTTTTCTTTTTTGTTTTTTTTTTTAACCTGACTATGGCTTTATAGTCCGGGCTCAATAAACCGTTAGGAGGGCGCGGTTGGAAGATGGTCTAGGGAAGACCCGAGGGAAACCTCCGACATGACCACTCTAACTCTAAGAGTTTCCGACTGTACAGGGACTGTACTACGTGCCTCACAAAGATTCGAATCGAGAGGGAACAGTAAACCATTCATAACTCCGTTGCACTTAAGGCGAGGTTCTTCCATTGCAAATGTCCCGCTCTAACACGCGTGAGTTTGCAATTGACCATCCCACTCTCTACGGAACTGTGCGCGTAATTTTCGTAATTTTTTAGTACATTTTTGGGTGAGAAAAATACATGGCTTACTATATTAACAATATTAATCCCGACATCCCTCATACCATCAAATACGTTTATTTTAGTATTATTTTCTACTCATCATGTTACCTAAGATTGAAATAAAATGAGTTTTAAGATAGAAAATAGAGGTATGTTTGGATTTTTTTTCTATCGAACAAAGTTTTGCAAATTGTGTAACGGACATCCGACGGCACTAGATAAAGGTCTCAAATATAACATCGTATTTTTTTTACATTTTTAATATGTAGTATTTCGAAATAAAACCGTTTGCCAAATCAGATTTTTACTATAACCCGGCCTTAAAACAAACATTCATTACGTAACTGTTTCCTGCTTTCACTGCAAACGTAACCGTATGCTATCAGATGCAAACGTAATCTTGCATCCCATACGGCTAGTAAGAAAGAACCATGTTATCGTTGCCGGCACACATTAATTTGTAAAGCCTGGAAACAGTGGGTGATACAAGTTTGTACTTGCCGGCATGGATAACGTGGCATTTAATGGGTGTTGTGGGGTGCCCCTAGTTATTTTTGCAGTTGGTTTGATAAGTTTGTGAAAAAATTCACGTATCGCAGTCTTGATGTTTGAAGTTTGAACATGCCCTAAACGCCCTGACTAAGTGTTTGTTAGTGTAAGGCCTGAGTGGACGCTCGGAGCGGCGGCGTTGCGTCCAGCGTTGCGGCCGAGCGTCCATACTATTTGTGCGGCGGCGACTCAGGACACCAGTATGAGTTTCAATTGTTTGACATGCACGCCCCGCTGGACGCTCGAGCGTTGCGTCCAGTGGGGCGTGCATGTCAAACAATTGAATTTGTATTGTATTTGTACCGTTTAATCAATATAATGGAATTATAAATTCATCATAATCATTATTTAAATCCAAAACGTTTTAGAATGTGTAAGTCCTATTAATGAAAAACTTGCCTTGTGTCCCTAAGCCCTTGGCTAGGATATCGTTTCCGCGTTCTTGCGCCCACGCCGCTCGCCATCTTGAATTACCTAACTCCGTTCGATACGATGATCCGAGTACATACGATCTTTTCAAGATATAAGCCCTTTCATCTGTACGACAAAATACCGGTTCTTGCACTAGTGAGGAAATACCTAGTACATTTTGAAGCAAGTGCGGACGTGTCATCCTAACCTCAACCTAACCTTACCTAACTACATTGTAGGTATCTAGTATGTCGGCAATAATAATTGAAGATCCACCTAGACTAACTTTGGATTTCAGAAATTAGTTAGGTTCATTGTTCATGGAATGCATAATACTTAAATTGCCAAGCATATGCTTCCATTAGAAAGTAAGAGAAATGCAGGAATAAAAACCGATACAATGCGAGAAAGCAGCCATTGTTTTACTGCGAGATTGTTATGATTATGAGTTATTTTTTAACTCGCTTTCATTTGGTTATGGGATTTCTTATATCATTCATTTAACGTCTAGAGTAGAAGTAAATTTTAATATGTTTTGTTAAGCGGATGCGTCCGCTAGCGAAAATCTCAATTTTGAAGAGAAGAAGAAAGAAATAAATTGACTTAGAGCCACGAGCCACGACGCCTTATCTTATACAGTAATTTTGTCTCTCTCGCGGGTAATTCTCTTACCCCCGATAACTGTGTACGGTCAACTAATTTGTTTGCTGGGCCACTTCGTACCTTGTCACAGTGAAAATCTATATGAAAGCCGCTAGACATCTCATATAAATGTCACTGTGACAAGGTACGAAGTGGCCCAGAAATCAAATTGGTTGACTGTACACTATGCTTTACGATGTAGGAAAACTGTCAGTTGTCAGATTTGTTAGATGGATTTCCCATATATTTTTATTTTCTCGTATAGCCTGACAAGATTATATTTGGCCTGGCTGGGATTACAAACAGCTTACAATTTACATACCTACGTACAGTCAAGGGCATAAATATGTACACATTTTTGGACCTTATTTCAATGGAATAAGGTGAAAAAGTGTATATACATATTGGTGCCATTGACTGTACCTAATAGTGTTTAAAATAATTTCAACTGACCCGAGTTGTGTCAAATGAAACCGTTCAAAAAGCGACTTTACCCTCCAAGCTAGAAGTTTCAAAATCAAATGACAGCTTTATAAAATATCGGACATTTTAAATAATTTCAACTATAATAGCAATAATGTGCGTAGGCAAATGGGGTAAAATGGGACCTTATATTGTACTTCACATTATCAATAAAAAAATCAAGTATTTCGAAATATTTTCTTCTTGTATGTTACATCGGTGACATTATCGAGGCTTTATATAAATTACCTCGTCTATGTACTCGTCGGATAAAATGCTATACGGTCTACAACACGTCTACAAGTTACGTTATCGACACCTCCATTCGGACCGCCCCGAGCCATACATACATAAATAATGTATAAGATGTACACACTGGTTTATTGTTGACAAAAACAAAGGCCCAAGGCCGTTTCACTTTCCATTTCAGACTGGAGCGGGCTTCAGAAGGCTATATTACAAAAAAAAGAAAAAGCCTTTTTTAATACGACATGAAGAGCTTGTTGTGTTTTGCCGTGGTTTCTGAGTGGCTTAATGATGATTGTACAGTCAGCCCATGAAAATGTTGAGCATACTTAGAACCTTGTCACATCGAAATCTAAGAAATATTTAGACTGAAACGTCATAAAATTAGAAACCTCTTTAATTTGACAAAGTACTAAAGTGCTCAACATTTTCGTTGGCCCACTGTACATTATGTACAACATGTCACAACATTTTTTTGTCTATTGTGTTGTGTCATGTTCATTGATTGACTAAATAATTTGCTCTTACCAAAAACCAGCGCGCTTTTTTGTGAATATGTAGTCACGTTTTCCCCTTAGAATCCTGTTTAGTGATTATACAGAATCCCAAATTCCAAAACGCACCAGCATCATTTGCATCCTCTAAAGGCCAGCTAAACACAATTAAAAAATAACCTTTATAACCTGCTTTTAAAGTTCGAATTCGCTTTCTAAAGTGCAACATTTTGAGTAAAGTTGCGTTGATCTGTTAAGCTAAAATGAACTGTAAATCAATGCAACAAAATTGAATATGTGTGTTGTCCGAAGAAACCGGCTTCCAAATGTCAAAGAGGTCGTTTAAGCCCGTCCTGGCTTTTTTTATTGACTTTGATCATGGAAACCGGACATGTGATCGTTAAAGAACCTAAAATTTGAGGAGATTTTGACCTACGTAACCGGCGCTGCGAAACCAGTTGCGATCGAATATTTTTGCAGCGATAATGAATCCCTATTTTAATTTTTTTTGGCCCTCAAGTTTGACTTTATGCGGCATAATCTGAATGTATTCAGAAGAAATGAGTACGTAATGAAAATGAACAGGTTTATCACAAATATATGTATAGTACTAATGTATTTAAATACAATAGGTAGGTATAAATATGCACCGATTTTTCAACACGCCTTACATTTGGTTTAATTTGTTTTGATTTCTTGTTTCAGATTTCGACCGCTAATATCGATGCCGAACCGTAAAAGAAGTTAGAGAACCGAATAAGAGGTACATATAACATTATTAAGATTTACAACACCAACGACGGATATATCCGTCCTTCCGTGCTGTGCGATATCATCAACTTCCATGCACTAGACTTTATGGTTAAAACTTCGCGTTTGACATTCGCTGTCAGACTGTCGCGGTTGCAAGTAGTGCTACGGAAAGCGACAAATTTTACAGCCGCGAGAGTCTTATCTCGAGTCGCGGACTAAATCGCGGGTGTAAGACGTGCTACTCCCGCTGAATGATAGCGATTGTATTTCACAGAGAGTCGAAATCGTTTAAGACGGGTAATAAATAATCGATTCTAAAATAGCGCCATCACTCTCATACCGTAGCTCACTAGCTGCTAAATACATATATGCACACGTTTTTTTCACCTTACTCGTATGTCAAGCATGCAACATGCAAGTAAGTATTTTAGAATCTATCCTCTTTTGGCGCCGCTCCAATATTTTTAATAATTTATGTTGTAGATAATACGATTTTACTGAGATTTTTCCTGCAGAAATAACTGCAAACAAAAGTTGTGTTATTTATTGCAATTTCCTTAATTAATTAGCATAAATGCCTAAAATAAATTCTAAATCTATGTATGGTCGCAGTCGTAAGATGGGGTGGTAGTTCCCATTGGTACATTAAATAACTTACTCATGATATCCATAACCTAAGCGTATCCAAACGTCCAAACGAATAAATCGTTATTACTTAATTCCACCTCCTTATTCGAGTCGCCAATGTCGCCATCTTGAATCGGCAAAAGAAACTGGCCTGACATGGCCATAAAAAACACCCACTCTATTAAAAAAGATCGCTTACAAATTTCACAATGTAATAAATATCAACGGGAGGTCTATGTTCTCGAAAACATTAATATCATTTGATAAAATGAACTTGATACTTAGATTGCTTCAAGTGTATGCGTGTAATAACTTTCGCAAGGTAAAGCAGTTATGTCTATCCAAATATAAATCGTATGTAAACTGCGCTATGTCGATATTCAAAAGTACTTGCTGATTCGACTTTTAGACTTAAAATCGCTTAAAAAAACGAAGGCAAGAGACAATATAGACCCGTCATGTCGTTTCATTGCAGCTGATTTATAATGTTGGTACTACTGTAAATTCTCTAGCTACTTATCTTATTTGCGATTGTTGAGGGCTTATTATAGTTGCATACAATATTTAAGTGTGAGCAATGAGCATCCACGAGGGGTTGCGAAATTATGACATCATCATTATCCTTTTTTTTTGACCCGACTGTGGCTTTATAGGCCTTTATAGGAGTCCTATAAAGATGATAGGAGATATAGAGATGATCATCTTAGGAGATAAGATATAGAGTCCTATATCCTATTAATTTTTTTTTTGATAAATAATATTATACCAGCGGCGCCGGGTACCGCTTGCGGTATCTAAGGTTAAGCAACGTGGGCAGCGGTCAGGACTTGGATGGGTGACCGCTTTGAGTGGTTACTAACTGAGCGCTCCCGTGCTTTGAAAGGCACGTTAAGCCGTTGAACCCGGTTGCTGTCTATGGCAGCAGTCGTTAAGCCAAGTTGGAGGCCTTCGGGCGGTTTGAGAACTTCTAACAGTCAAGTTGCCCACTCACTTGACAAAGCCTAATCCCAGTAAGGTCTAGTTTCCCCTCGGGCTTGGAAGGTCAGACGGCAGTCGCTTCCGTAAAAACTAGTGCCTACGCCAAATCTTGGGATTAGGTAGCGGACCCCAGGCATCCTTCAGGATGCAACTGTACTGGGATAACGCTAGGAGGATGATGATAGGAGTGCGCGGTTGGAGGGTGGCCTGGGGAAAGTCCAGGGCTCTCAGGGTCTTATCCTAACGTTATCCCTGTAGAATTGCATCCTGAAGGATGCCCGGCGTCCAGTCGGCGTCAAGATTTGGCGAATGCACAAGGCACTATACTCGAATTATAATTCAAGACCAAAAAAAACTACGACAGATCTGTCACTGTGGTGTGTTTTTTACATCAATGTCAATAGTACATTATTGCCGTGGCGGGGAAGGGAGCAAATGCAGGCTGAGTATTTGTTTAAACGGACGAGCTTGCGAGTCCTTTTAATTATAATACGAAGCCTGCAATTGCCATTCCGGCCGAGGCTAATATAGTGCTTTTCTCAAAAATGGGGGAAATACGACAAAATAAGATTTAAAAAACATCATGCTTTCCCGCCGTTTATTTTTTTTAAAACGCAAATTATTCGAGACACATAAATAAACGTCGCGTTTCTAACAGAAAAATACGAGCTGAATTGGCTGAATACGACCTGTGCCTCCTTTTATATGACAGTTTCTACTTTTTAAAAAGTTTATAACTCGACAAATAAAGGAATTTATATGTGACATTGCAGGCGGCCTGCAACACGCCTGCAATGTTTTTTACTTTTTAATTTGGATCTGACCTTAAACTATACACTTTACCTTCCAATATGTAGCGACTAAAGTCCAGTTTGCGGGCCAATTTTGAGGAAATTCACTTATGTCATTGCAAACCACTTGTCAGCCGTATATTTCATGTCTAGCCAACGGTGAGGATTGTGCTCGTCGCTGCGTTGGTGAACACGTGCTCGGCGCGGCGACGAGCAGAAACCACTACCGAACAAAACCAGTTACTGTCATAGCGTCCATACCGAACAACGTCTCTTAACAAGCATTGATTGGCGATATCATCATCAATTATTCGATACCGAGAACACTCAGGTTGTGGAATGAGCTTCCTGCCGAGGTATTCCCAATGGGCTACAGCATGGGGCTCTTCAAAAAAGGCGTGAAAAGGGTTCTTATGGGTCGGCAACGCGTGAGTGACGCCTCTGGTGTTGCAAGCGTCTATAGGCGGCAGTAACCACTTACCATCAGGTGGGCTGTCAGGGTCTACCTTATTTCCTATAAAATCAATAGTTATAAAATCATGATCTATAACTACGAATTCTATAAAATCATTTAGTATAATGATTCATTTACTATAAATGTCATTTTGTATAACATTCAAATGGTATAATTCCAAAATCTTTAAAACCCATTAAATATAATATTCAAAATCTAGAAATACTGTTGATATATTATTCATTGCCTATAATCATCATTGTGTATAACATTCAAAATCTAGAAAATCAGTTGATATATTATTTATTGTCTATAATCATCATTGTATATAACATTCAAAATCTAGAAACTCAGTTGATATATCATTCATTGTCTATAATCATCATTGTATATAACATTCAGAATCTAGAAAGTTACAAGTTATAATGATTATTAGTCCTATTTAACAGACGTGTCAAATTTTAAAGTCTGATGACGCGCCAGCCCGTCGACGGCACCCCGCTCACGCGGGGTGCCTGTTCCGCTCTGAGGGATGCAAGTGAACCCTAACCTAACCGAAGCGTAACAGTACCTATTTAACAGATGTGTACAAATTTGAAATCAGATGACGCGCCAGCGTGTCGACGGCACCCCGCTTACGCGGGGTGCCTATTCCGCTCTGAGGGATGCAAGTGAACCCTAACCTAACCGAACTTTAACAGTACCTATTAAACAGATGTGTACACATTTGAAAGTCAGATGACGCGCCAGCGTGTCGACGGCACCCCGCTAACGCGGGGTGCCTATTCCGCTCTGAGGGATGCAAGTGAACCCTAACCTAACCGAACTTTAACAGTACCTATTAAACAGATGTGTACACATTTGAAAGTCAGATGACGCGCCAGCGTGTCGACGGCACCCCGCTCACGCGGGGTGCCTATTCCGCTCTGAGGGATGCAAGTGAACCCTAACCTAACCAAACTTTAACAGCGCCTATTTAACAGACGTGTACACATTTGACAGTCTGATGACGCGCCAGCGTGTCGACGGTACCCCCCGTGAAGTTTAGACTATCTAACATTTATAACAAATTAACATTATAGCAAGCAATTATTATAGAATTTGAATTTATAACAGGTGAATATTAGAGTAAAAGATAATTATAGAATATGAAATTTATATATAATGAGTTTAGACTATTTAACATTTACAACAAATTAGCATTATAGCAAGCAACTATTATAGAATTTGAATTTATAACAGGTGAATATTAGAGTAAAAGATAATTATAGAATATGAAATTTATATATAATGAGTTTAGACTATTTAACATTTATAGTAAATGAACATTATAACAAGCAACTAATATAGAATTTGAATTTATAGCTGGTGAATGAATATAGCAAATGAATTTAGAGTATGTGTAGTTATAGCCATTAATTTTATAGGAAATGAGGGGATACCGGGCTGTCAGCTTGTTTGCCTCCGACGTAGTATAAAAAAATGTGATGGAAAGCCTTTTTTAAAGAAGAAGTTTTTCTTTGAGCCTTATTTCTGGTATTCAAACTTATTTTTGCGGTTTGTTCAGAACCTTAAATGTGCGAAGTAGAACACGACACGCACTTAGCCGGTTTTTTTTTCGTGAACGGTGTAAAAATGCATACTATAATAGAAGAGTAATGTGTTAATTATGAAACTCTTAGTATTAAATCAGGAGTAATTAGGAGCTTAAGAACACTCGGCTTCACTCGGGCTTTTAATGTTTCTTGTAGGTAATTAACATGCACGTATTTAACATAATTTGTGATTAAAAAGCCCCGTGTTTGTGTTCGTGACTAAGTATGTATGAGGACGTAATGAAATGTATTTATAAACCACAGGCGAGTGCTAAAAAATAAGGAGTATTATAACAATTTACGTGCTCAAGGAGATATATTTTAGTCTCAAGTAAATATACCTTTACACAATATATAAATACACTCAGCACTTTAACTATAAAGTCGTATATACAAAGGAAAACAAATGCCGTGTTACGCTTTAGCTTAATTTCTAGAGACTTACGAAGTAAATAGGCAGCCCACTCCCGAATTAGTTATGGTCATGGGCAAATGGTTAACGAGCCTTGGTTAACAAAAAATACCTATTTATCCCTTTCCCACAGTCACGAAAGTCAGCCACACACGCCCCGTCCCATAGATACGGTTGTATACTGTTAGTTGTGATATTCTAGTAGTCTGTACACGTACAGTGTGCAACACTTCACCTCACTAGGGCTAGGCGAATCAATACGCCAGACTTCCGATTACTTGTTATACGTATTACGAGTCCCGGCGTCAAGATGTAACTACTATAGCAGAGCTTATAGTAGTATAGTAGAGCATTATTGGGACCGTGCACGACGACAGCGCCACGGACAGGTGGCCATTATGGACATTATGTCATAGCTGTCAAGCGAGAAGTAAGTAAATATTGTGAAAAAAAATAATGAAATCTTGTGTTATTTTACTATATTAGACAATATTGGACAATGGTAGACAGTAACATTATTGCCAATAACATTAAAATTGTTGTTTTCAGTTGTTGGTGTCAGGTTACGTGACTTACTTTTTTTTCTTACGGCAATTATCCACTTATTTCTTTGGTCTCGTTTCCACCACGGTCTTGAAAATTGGTAAAAGTTACAGTCGCTATTCTGTGGTGTTTTTACAATTCACAATAACACATTTTACTATGGCCATATTAAATTTATCTCAAAAACGATTAGAAAATGTTAACTGTAATATGGATTTGACAGCTCAAGTCACCGACAAAATGTAAATTTTAGCCGTAGCGAGCGCTGTGATCGTTTAGGCTACCCCCTCCACCCGCTTTGCACCCTGCCAATAGCAGCGCTTGCGCAAGCCGTGCAGATTGGCCAGTCATTGTACTGCCAGCGGTGTTACTTGCAGAAATGTTAATGCCGGTCAATTAACACTTTCCACGGTTGCAAGCAAAGCTGCATGGCACTTTGCAAAAAGGGGGGAAAACACGTTTATTTATATAATTAAAGCCTAGACGAGCATGTCTTCCCGACTCACGGTTTAATGATAAAACTATTCAGGATACATGTATGCATCTAGTATGTACACTCATCATTAATTTAGTGGTTGTAGCTCTAACAAAATAGTATATCAAAGTACATCAATAGTATATCAAAGTAGTATAAGTATAAAAAACAGTATATCATCACCATTCTCTCTCTGACTTTTACTTAATTTTCTATAGTTATCAGTGCCTAATTTTCAGTCAGTTCAGTTCTTCTACGGCTCATGAAGAATAAGAAAGGCAAATTATTCCCGGCTTCCCTTATTACTTTTATATAGTTCTGATGTGAGCCTTTTTGTAAAAATAAGGTTCTCTTTATTTGAGGTTTAGCAACAGATAGCTACATGTAACACTATGTCACGTACGCCGAGAAGTTTGAGCAAAAAAAGTCCTAGTGCTTATCCAATTAAGATACTTCAAACAAAATTACAGGTAATCATGTAAGTAGGTTCTCATGAGTTGCAGTCGAGCACAGGCTACGGTGACATGACATCACAGAATAGTATAATAGTATTATATACAGAACGGACACGAACCCTCCGCACCGAGCTCAGTTACCTCGCCCCTGACAGGCCCAGGCTGACAGGCCGGGTTACGATCGGGTTACCGTCGCGTCTCGCGATTCGTCCGCGCCACGCGCTACGCACTCGCGCAAACAATTGACGCGTGTACCGACAGCGCACGCACACATATTTTACCCACAGCGCTTAGTTTCCTTCCTAGGTAAGAGTGTAATGACTGGACTGGTTTCCTTCGCGTATCACCCCCGTGATGACATATAAATGTACACGTTATAAAACATCCTGTGTGGCTGCCAGGGCTTGAAATACCGGTATTTTCAGGTACCGGTACCGTGACCTTGAACTAGGTACCGGTACCCGTCGAGGTACATGTACTGCTAGTACCGGTACCTGAATACCGGTATTTTGAAAAAATACCGGTACTCGAAAGAGTGAGCGAATGAGAGAGAAAGAGAACACAATAAGTTATCGCGAATTGCTACGTTGCGGTTGTGCGCGCAAGCAAGCGTGAGCGTCGGATGGATGAAAAATTATGTACCTAGGTCGCATACACGCGTAAGGAACCTTTATAAAGTACCGGTATTGTTCGGTAAATACCGGTATTTTGTACCGGTATTTTTGAGTACCGGTATTTTCGAGTACCTACCGGTATTTTTCGAGTACCGGTACTCTGAGAACCTATAAAATACCGGTATTTTACCGGTATTTTTGGTACCGGTTCCAAGCCCTGGTGGCTACTGTAATTTGTGGACGAATTATTGTCAAACCACCCACACGCACCCCTCATTAGTTCCTGGTTACAACCGTAACTGCACATTAACATTAATGCCAGTTGTCGAATTATATCATCCTTGCGTGTTGCTTGAGTGACACTTGACAGTATTATAGTGTTTTTTTTAAACGCGGCACAAGCACAACGTCTATAGACGTTGCATAAACCCTGTCAGCAGGCTGACACTGCCACCGCTGCAGGCTTAAGTTTTTAAACAGTATTTTAGTCATAGACAAATCAGCAACTTTTTATGAAACGTCAAAAACACTCGGTGTGGCATGAAGGTTGTAACTTGTAGGGAAAATATGAAAAGCGCGGTTTACACTAGCAAGAACTTGCGTGCAATTTTAAGTGATTTTATCATTACATTTCTGGGTTTTATCGTATTATTTAGGTAGCTAGCAGTACCGCAATTGAAAGAAACTTGCATACAAGTTCTTGCCAATGTAAAGCTTTTAATTAAAGTCGTCACAATTCTCTTCGGTCAAACTGCGTATTTTTTCATCTTTAAGTATTTAAAAATCTTTGAAATAGCACTATCAGTTTGAAGTGCGACGTTTTTCAAGTATTTTCGCAAGTTTGTGGACTAGCGGCATAGCAGTTTTTCTAGGAAAACACCAGTTTTCACATGCCAGTCGAAATTCAATCTTATGTCCATGTCATAAACACTTTCAGGGCAAATATTTTCTCATTTTATTTGTACAGCAAGCCGACAGGGTTTACCTCTCGACTCATTATTTGTACACTAGCTGTTGACCACGACTTCGTTCGCGTTAACTTGCAGTCCCTATATCGTCCTTTCGAGGGATGATTTTAGGAATAAAAAGTATCCGTTCAACCGTTTTTGCATGATTGAGTAATAATAAATCATAAATTGTATACGATAGTATATTATAAATTGACGTGACTCCCAGATGTATCCGTCAACGGCGACATCCTGAATTGGATTCTATGAGAGAGATGATTACGTGCATGTTGCTATATTATAAATTAGCTAGTGTTCAAAAGTTACGGTTTACTTTCGTGGCTGACTGTACCCGCAGTAAAGTCATGTCCTTTTATAGCTATCGCGATATCGGCCAGTGTTTGATCGGCCCGTTTCTTGGAGCGTTAAACTTTGCTTTACGAGTATACCATGAAATCAATTAAGTTGGCCGAATTGCATTGAAGTAATTTTATCAAAAAGGTATTTTACTGCTCATACAATAAAGTTCAAAACACGGTGAATTTTTTCTACAAATTCGGCCAAAAAAGGAACTTTACTTTAGGTAAGCTGTGTTGTGGACTTGTGCATTCGTTTATTTATTAAATCAATTGTTTTTTTTTATAAATCTTTAATGGATACTATATGATAACCCTTTTTAACCCCCTAACGTTCTAACTTACGAACGTCTAACTTCGGAACCAAAAGATGTTATGTGTATACCTAGATATTTTTCTAGCACGAACGTTGACATCTAAGTGTTTGACAAAATAAAAACATCGACAGTCCTGTTATCGATAAGTGCCACTTCAACGTCATAGAGATAATACAAAGAAAAATATAGGATAATAGGGTGCGTTAAAAATAGATAATAGTAATCAAACTATAAATTTATTTATATTTTTACATACTTTAGAAAACAATTTGAAACCCTTTTGTAACTTTCTTTCTTCGTGTCACTGAATTAATTCTCCCTACTAATAAGTCACTCCATGATAAACCCACACCCAAATTGTCTTTCAAATTGACGCAGAATGATACAACATGTAGTATATCCCAAACCCATTTTTGATCCCATAGCAAATCTGTGTCTGTGTCTCTATACAACACAAATTCTCTCTACAAGTTTTACACTATAGGTACAATCAAGATAAATAAAAAACACTGTACACCCTGAAAGTTTCATGTAGACTGCGCTATTATAAATAACTATTCATTGCAATACGTCTTGTCGTTGAAGTAGTATGTACTTATCGATAACAAGTACATGTCGATATTTTTATTGTGGTAAGCACTAAGCAAATTCTGTTCCTGCTAGAAAAATATCTAGGTATATTATGTGATGTTAATAAGGCGGAGGTCACATCAAGGTTCTGTGCACCCAAGCAAGTTAATTACCTGAAAACGAATACATTTATTAACAAAGGTTGGCTTTTAAGAGGCTGACAAGCCCTAATTTTGTTGAAATTGATGTTATTTAAGCAGTTTTTTAACAAAAACTATTTGTTCTAGCTCATCAAAAATAAATATGTTAATATTCATCATATTTCAAAGACCGTGTACGGACTCGATACATAATTGGACGAAATCGGCTCGATAGAAAATAATTGCAAAGATTGGTCTTAAAATCATGATTAAACGGTTCTTTGTCTTTATTTTTATTACGCATGGGTCTGCAATTAAAAACATTAAGTCAACATATTGATACCTAAACCGCTAACGATAATCCACCCTTTTTTTATTTCAATATTCTTAATAGTATTTATTTGCTATTCTACGCGCAGAGCTTCCGTAAAGAGCGGGATGTTTAATTGGAAACTCACGCGTGTTAGAGCGAGACTTTTTTTAAGTTCTGTCAAGGCTGCCTCTTAAAAACTTCATTTTGTTAGCAAACGGCCAGTGACGACGAAAAGGAAAACGACGTCACATGACGTGTAGGAATAGGAATATACAAGGTGTAATCCTACTCTCGTCAAGAAAGTAGGCACAACGTCAATTATCGTTAGAATTATTTTAATTTTAATTTTAATTTTAATTTCAATTTTGTAATTTTGTAATCTATGGACTTTGTCTGGAATAAAATTATTTCATTTCATTTCATTTCATTATACGGGGTGTGGAATAATGAGGTTAGAAGTAGGACCTCCCCTTAAGCCCCACTTGTGTCGAGCGAAGGGAAATTTACTCCTAAAGGCCTTAAATTTCCAGCAATTTTTATTAGACATGCGCAAAATGTGTCACTTCTTCATTTCACTTAGTTCACTAGTTCAGTTTAGTTCAGTAGCTCAGCAGATCCATCACTACGATAAAGATTGGGTAAAAATATCAGTCATTCATTTAATCATGACGTCTATGTCAGTCTCGGAGCGTATGAGTAGGTTTTACGATATGAATCATGAACTGAACGAACTGAAGTATTGAAGTATATGAATCCGAACTGAACTAGTGAATGAAAGTTACACTAGGTGAACTACGTACAGTGGGCCTACGAAAATATTGAGCACTTTAGTACTTTGTCGAATTAAACCAATGAGGCATATTAGCGTGCGTGATAATTAGGTTGTCAACTATTTAAATTGAGAACATATTCATTCACGCAAAATAGTGCAGACTTGTCATTGTATATCTTTGTCTCTGTTCTGCGATTATGACAGATTTCTCGTAATTAATATTTAAATTATTTTACCTGTTGACAGTGGCACCAGAATATTTATGAAAGATTATCTTTTGAAAATTGAATGTCACGCATGACTTTTATTAGTCACCTTACAACCGACAAAAAGGTTGTAGAAAGTGTAGGATTCTGGGGTTCCGAAGAGTAGGAGGCCAGGGAAACGGCTTATTGGGATGAATCCATTTATTAGACAGCTCGTCACATTGACATGCCGCAGCCGCGGTCAAGTGGTTGCTGGCCGGAGGAGGTCGCATACACCACAATCCTCCACCCTAACTAACAATACTCATCTAACTACTTATACTGTAGAGTATAACAAAATAAATACTAACATAAGACAATATCCTACGCCTTGTAATTAATTGGCTTATTAAGTCTACACTGACGAATAGGACGAGGCTGGGGCGGTACGGGGGTCGACGCTGACGTGGCTACTGCTGGCGCGGCCGCCGGCGGCACGGCTGCCGGTGGCGTAGCCGCTGATGGTGTGGCAAACTCGTCTCGTCGCTCGTACCTCGAGCAAGACGGGATCGCCCCAGGAGTTGCTGGCGGCGTCGATATCTCAACCACTGACGGCGTGGTCGAGATCCCCGACGGCTCTAGCCGAGCCGACACCGGTTGCTCCGCCGGTCCGCCGGAACTGGCCGGCATGCGAATCGCTATCGATCTTGAAACGGTACGTTCAGAATCAGTGGAGGTCACAAGGGAGCTCCCTAAACGTCTCCTTAACTGGTCCACGTGTCTGTGGATGTGCTTGCCGTAGTTATCGAGAACCGTATAATCCCTAGGGCCGGCAGAACTGATCACCTTACCCGGTTGCCATTTCTCCCCTTTTAAATACTGACGAAACCAAACGTTTTGACCAACGCGGAAAGACCGTTGTTGATCGTTTACCTCTACATCGCCCAACCGGCGCCCTTGAGCCCTTGTATCTTGTTCCGGCTTAAGAGCATCCAACTTGGTGCGTAGGTGCCTATTTTGCAAAATGACCGCAGGACTCTTGCCGGTAGTCGCGTGTTCCGTATTCCTATAGTGCTTTAAAAATGCGTGTAATGCTAACTCCACGTCTCTTTTTCCCGTAATAGCTTTATTAATAACCCTTTTCAAAGTCTTAACAGCATTCTCCGCGGCGCCATTAGATGCTGGGTGGTAAGGCGCCGTAAATATGTGCTCAATCCGTTCTATACGAATAAAACTATTAAACTCCGCACTAGTAAAGGGAGGGCCGTTATCAGTCACTATTTGTCTAGGGTTTCCAAACCGACTAAAAAGCTCACTAAGCTTATAAATCGTGGAGCTGGCCGCCGTGCTTGGGACCGAGAATACTTCCAGCCACTTGGACGTTGCATCCACTACTACCAGATATATCCTTCCGGCTATGGGGCCCATGAAGTCCAAGTGAAGCCGGGACCAGGCTTGCGAGGGCCACCCCCAGGCACGTGGTTCCGCGCGCGGCGGCGCGTCCGCGTGTACGGCGCACACCGTGCACGTTAAACACACACGTTCTACCGCCTCGTCAATGCCAGGCCACCACACATAACTCCGTGCTAGAGCTTTCGACTTCACTACGCCCATGTGTGGCTCGTGAATTAGCTCTAAAACTCGTTCCCTACAGGCCTCTGGCACGACTATTCTGTGACCCCACATAACACATCCTAACTCCTCATACAGTTCTGTCCTCCTATTAAAGTACGGCTTCATTGCTAGAATGTCGCATGTCTCCGGCCAACCATCACGAATGAAAGACAGCAACTGCTGTAAGATATTATCTTCCGCAGTAAGCCGTTTTAACTCGTTGTGGTCCAATAAAAGCGCGTCCTGCGCAAAATGTAAATACGTTTGCTCGGGAACCATTTCCGCCGTACCAGCCCGCGCATCTATACCGGGCGGTAATCTGGACAAGCCGTCGGCACAATTCTCATTTGTCTTGACGTACTCTATTTCATAGTCGTAAGCCGACAAAATCACGGCCCAGCGCTGCATCCTGCTCGCTGTCATAGCTGGTATACCGGCATTTGGTCCAAAGATCGACACGAGTGGTTTGTGATCAGTGCGTAACACAAATTTCCTACCGTAAAGATACTGGTGAAATTTCTTCATGCAGTATATGATAGCCAAAGCCTCTCGGTGGATCTGCGAGTAATTCTTCTCAGCCGCTGTGAGTGAACGCGACGCGTACGCGATTGGGCGCTCCCCGGCCGGGCCCCGGTGTGCTAGCACCCCACCAATGCCGCGTGAACTGGCGTCGCAGGTCACGATCAGCGGCTTCTTTGGGTCATAATGGGCCAGAACGTCAGTGCTGGTCAGTGCACGCTTCACCTCCAAAAATGACCGCTCGCACTCGGCGTCCCAAGACCATTCAACCCCTTTGCGCAATAAATTATTTAACGGTACCAACAATGATCTAAAATTGTTTACAAATTTAGCAAAGAAATTGACCATCCCTAAAAACGACCGCAGGTCGCTTACGTTTCCCGGTCGTTGCATTTTGATAATTGCCTCTATTTTACTCTTATCCGCCTTTATTCCGGCTCTAGAGACAATATAACCTAAATATTTAACTTCTTCAGCTAGGAAAACACACTTACTTTTTTTTAGTTTTAAACCGTACTCTACCAAACGTTGAAAAACGGCGGTTAGTGCGAGCAAGTGTTCCGACTTACTTTTCCCGCCAATGATGACATCATCTAAGAAGACCTGTACATTAGGGATGTCGCAAAACAAGTTCGTCATAATACGCTGGAAAATACCTACGCTCGATGAAAGGCCAAAAACTAAACGGTTATACCTAAAGAGACCTCTGTGTGTGTTAATCACCGTGTACTCTTTTGTCTCGTCTAATTCTATTTGATTATAAGCCTGAGAGAGATCTATTTTGGAGAAATATTGAGCCCCGTTTAACCCGACAAGCACATCCTCGATCCTAGGCAGTGGATAGCGATCCACCAACAAAACTGGATTCAGCGTTGCCTTGTAATCTGCACAGATCCTAAGCGTACCGTCAGCCTTGTTGACCGGCACCAGCGGCGACGCCCAGTCGGAGCAGTCGACGGGCTCGATGATATTATCGCGCAGCATGGCGTCGAGCTCCGTGTCGACCCGCTCTCGCATCGCGTAGGGCATGGGCCGCGCGCGACGGAACACCGGTGTCGCATCCTCGCGCACGCGCAGCGTCGCCTTGCCGCCCAAGTACCGCCCCAACCCGCCGCTAAACACCTCACCGTATCTGTCGATCAAATTACAAATCTCCTTATCCAACTGAACCTGAGAGTTATATAATCCAAAGTCTTTCAAATCTGGTATTTTAATCTGTAGTTCTGTTAACCATTGCCTACCCAATAGGGACGTAGTGCCGCCCTCGATAATAAACAGTTCAAGTTCCTTTTCCCGATCCAAATATCTAACTGTGGGTTTAATAATGCCGATCGGTTTCAATTTCGAACCATCGTAAAACCGTAAAACCGTGCTATCTTCTTGAATTGGTATATGTGAAAGTTCTTTTTCATAAGTATCCCTACTAACACAAGATATAGCCGTGCCCGTATCAATTTCCATCTTAAACGTTTTGCTATCGATTGAAATAGGCAAACTTACAGGTTTATAGCTGTTCAATCCAAGGAGGTTCAACTGTTCCTCGATGTCGTCCTCTTCCACGTCGTATGGGTCTTCGACGTCACCGAAATTGAGACCTCTCTTCCTTTGGCTACGCTCCCGATTGTAAACCGATCCGTTCATTGTTATGTCTGGTTTTCCAACCTCCGGACATACCCGCCGTAGATGTCCGATACGCTGACACTTACTACACTTGAATTTCCTAAAGCGACAACCACTGTAGTCGTGGCTGCGCGCTCCGCAGGCCATGCAGTTACTCCCCGCTCCGCGCTGTGCGCTGCCTGCCCGCGCGCCCTCCGCAGCGCCGGCGCGGGGCCGCCCGCCCGCGCGCGCCCGCTGCTCGCGCCCCGCGGCCGGCTCCAACGCGTGCACCTCGCTCGCCGCCGCTGCCGTCGCCGATTCATCCACTATCGCCGTGTCTCTCTCCGCCGCTTCTAGTGAGCCTGCCATTTTCACCGCTTTCGCAAACGTGATGGTGTCATCCTCCGCAAAAAGTCGTTGCTTGATGACGTCATTCCGTAGGCCGCATACGAACTGATCACGCAAATTATCGCTAAGATTTGCTCCGAACTTGCAATCCCGAGACAGTTTCTTTAATTCCGCCACATACGATGCGGTATCTTCGCCGGCTCCTTGTCGTCTTTGGCGGAAACGATATCTCTCTGCTAATGCAGAGGGGGTCGGTTGGAGATGCTGGCGCATTAGTTCTACTACCTCCGTGTACTCCAAGGTTGAAGGTTTCTTCGGGCTCGCTAAGTTCACGAGCAGTTGATATGCTTCGTCTCCTATGGAAGCGATCAATGTCGGAACCTTCATATCGTTCGCTACTTTATTTACAAGGAAATACATCTCCATCCGGTCGACGAAAGAAGCCCATTGCCCGTTTCTTACGTCAAACTCTTGCAACTTTCCGATAGACATATTTAGGCCGAAATCACACGCGTACTTTTACAATAAACGATTAGTTTATATTTTAATATATTTTTCTCGTCGCCACTGTAGGATTCTGGGGTTCCGAAGAGTAGGAGGCCAGGGAAACGGCTTATTGGGATGAATCCATTTATTAGACAGCTCGTCACATTGACATGCCGCAGCCGCGGTCAAGTGGTTGCTGGCCGGAGGAGGTCGCATACACCACAGAAAGAAAGTTTAAAGTTTTTACACCTAAACGGAGGAGGTTTCAAATACTTATGACATTTCAGTCTTAACGAGATTTCTTTGATTTCGATGTGACAAGGTTCTAAGTATGCTCAACATTTTCATGGGCCGACTGTACTTCATTTGAATCATTCATTCGTGAACTACTCATGTCAAATTTTTATTAGAATTTGTTGGGTACATCGTAAGGCGATTTCCTGATTTGTCGGTGCGGAGGCGGTACGATATGAGAAAACTGTCAAATGTCAGTGTCAACTGTCAGTCAACGCAGTAAGTACTACTTTTTACTGCGCCCCTACATTTAAATGCACGGAAGCGGGACGATGCGAAGGCAGTACTGCTCCCCTTCTGCGCATGATATTACTACTGCGCAAGTGTAATACTGACAGTATTCCGTCAAGCGGAATTTTTTGCGACGTCAGTAAGTTTACGTCAAAGAAGAAAATGTCACATATCGATACCGCCCCGCCAAGTCAGGAAGTCGCCTTACCCTGATTTACTCTCGACTCGAGACGAGAGATGTTAGTTCTTTGTAAAGAACGAACCGAGTTGCGGTGTAGTGTAGTAATAAAATAAACCAAAACACTATCTCTCGTATCCGTTAACTTGCTATATTCGTAACTTAGTCACACCTCGCAAAGCTAGGAAAAGCGTGCCAAGCTATAATAGTTGCTGGCTCCATTCAATAAGGTCTACGCTACACGTGTATCTAATGTGGTAACGGCGTCAAGTGTTTTTTTAACTTGAGTCAGTTTCCTGCGTGTATTTAAATGTGACCTTGGATGGTTTTCCACTTAAGATGTGTCAGAGGATGTCTTTAAACAAATAATTTTAGTTTTATCACGGTACGCGTAGTAGGTATAGTTGATATTTATTATTTGCACTGTGGTTATAGTACTTGTTATAACATAATCATCTGCCCCCTTTCTCCTCTGTAAGCTTCGTTAATTATATACTAGTTAAGGGATAAACAGTATTAGGCGACTTCCTGATCTGTCGGTGCGCCGGCAGTACGATATGAGAAAAGTGTCAAATGTCAGTGTCAGCTGTCAGTCGACGCAATACCATTTTTTACTACGAAAAATGAGTGCTTTAAATGAGTGCTTTAAATGAATGCTTATCCTGACTGGCGCGGTATGCGCGGTAGCGGGACGATGCGAAGGCGGTACTGCTCCGCTTCTGCGCATGATATTACTACTGCGCAAACGTAATACTGAGAGTATTATGTCAAGTGAGAATCTTTGCGACGTCAGTAAGTTTATGTCAAAGAAGAAAATGTCACATATCGATCCCGCCCCGCCAAGTCAGGAAGTCGCCTTAATCTCACCTGTGATTACGTCATTAGGCTGCGGCACAGATGTGGGCTGCGGTGTCCACTTGCCATCAGGTGGACCATACGCTTGTTTGCCACCGACGTTGTGTAAAAAAAACTTAAAGCTAATACAAATCTAGGGGCAGGCGGCTTTCACTCCGTCAGTTCGCCGCGCCGCTGCAAGTACAACCCCGGGCCGCTGCAAGTACATTCAGTGGCGAATTGCTACCGGACGGTCGCGTCGTCTCGTCATTCGCTTGGTGTGGTCAATATTTGTTATTTATCTATTATAATTTGGGTTTGTAAGTTGGCGATTTGTTAACAGTGCAACTTCTGTACGTAGTACTATTACTTATTCTGTGCTAGGGGTTAAAGTACTCTAGGCAGCTCAGTGTTGTTGAAATAGTCGTGTCACGTGCGATGACGACATCAACGGCAAAAGAGAGTATGTTTTAGATTTTGTGATATCACAGTGATATTACTAGACTGGTGATATCACACCGACAAAAATGCTTAGAACTAAGGGCTTATCCAGAAATCACGCGAGGTTCCAAAGGGGTGGGAGGGATTTACGAAAACCTCACTACTCATCACGTTGGGGGAGGGGGGGGGGGGGGGTACAAGGAAACCTCGCGTGTATTTTTTTACTGCACCGACAATACCGAGAAATGATCTAATTATCTACTCATGTAGCATTTTCTTAAAAGATAGGGGAAATTATACAATCACGTTAGCATAACGCATATACCTACCAAAATAAGCACAAGATCAACTAACATACTTCATTTACTTAAAAAATTTCATACCTAGGTGGTGATAAATTCAAAAAATACACGTGAGGTTTCGTGGGGGTGTCGTCTAAAACCTCACCAAAGATCACCAACGGGGGAGGGGGGGGTCTAAAAGGGGCCCAACAAACCTCGCGTGATTTCTGGATAAACCCTAACGGCGCCCTTATGTCTTATCATCGTTGGCGATTCGGTTTTAGAATTTACGGTTTTCAACACAGACCATAAATTTGTTTTCAATGTGACAATATTTTATATCAGCATGACGAAAGTACATACATATTTATAAAGGTGATATTTTGGATTATCTTCCGTCAATTAAAACAAATGAGAGATCGCTCGCGACCTGCCTGTTCTTCTATTTACGAGGTTTTTCAAAAAAATATCGCTAACTGCAGTACTGCTGCATCTATATCAGACAATGTACCTGAGCTTATCTGTTTCCTCCTCCTTATTAAAAAAAAACAACGGGTTGCACTCCGGGAGTGCCGGCAGAAGTGAAAACTCAATAAAGATAGTAAATGGGTCATTGCCAGATTTAGGTGCGCGTCTTTTCGGTGGACAGGACATGCCAAAAGTTAAGGGCTACAAAGCTTAATTTTCGATTGATCTGATAACCCGCATAATCTGTAATTCCGTGTCTATAAATCCATGTAATAAAAACGTAAATTACATGCACACAAGCCGTTAACTATTGTCCACCGAATGGACAACTTTTGTTTTTCCGACTGACAATGACCCAAATAACAAAGACATATCGGTATCGGTATCGGTATCCGTATCGGTATCCGTATCCGTACTCATACTCATGTTCATATTCATATTCGCTTAATTCATTTACATATATACATAATACGTGCCGAGTATCATTGTGTCTTATGCATCTAAGACCAGGGGCCTGTACCACAATACTTTACAAGCGTACAATTCGACAAATTTGTGAACTTTTTCTATGGAAAATTGTACAATTTTGTCAAATTGTAGACTTGTAAAGTTTTGTGGTATAGGGGCCAGCTGAGTTTAGCTGAGTTGACACCTCCTAACATCGCAATCACGATTACTAGGAGCGGTCAACTAGCTCGTCTTAGAATCTTAGAATCTGTCGCGAGTTCAACAAATTTTCCCCAGTACAAAAGTGCTCAGCGCCGCTAAAGAAGTTTTCACTTCAAAAATTGTAAGCAATACTACCTATTTCCCATTTTTATTTCTTTAGATTCGTTGAGTGTGCTCAGGAACTCCATGAGCTCATACCGCCTTCCCCCTTCTTCCATCAGATATCCAGACGACGTAAGTACGACTGGCTACTTTCATTACCTGGTCAAAATCATCTTTTCTTTATAATGTTTACTGGTTTGGTATTCGAATGGCGTATGTAGGTACTTCAGAGTTCAAATAACCTGGACCTTTTTAAGGTACGAGTGAATCTTCTGGGTGAGCTCGCATAACCGTCGGCCTCATTTTCAATTTAAAAAAATATATATGACTGGTTAGAATTAGGCGTTTATTTAAGAAAATTTAATTTAGCTGTTTGCTCTAAGGAAGAACCCAAATTTGGTGTAATTTGAAAATTAATTTTATTTTTTAGGAAGTATTATATTATTAATATCTATTCATTTAATGTGACTCGTTTACTTTCTTTGTCTATTCTAAGAGAATCGTGCTCTATCAAGGTCATAGGGGCCCCATTACCCTAATGTGCCCAGGGCCTCAAATTGGTTAAAGACGGCCCTGTGCGTTTCCGTTACTTTCACCCAGTGCCTTGAACGCACAAACGCGTTCATAATATTTAGTGACTTTCACCCTGTGCCTTAGTGCCTTAGACTTAGAATAGTCGGTTGAACTCACATGTGCCTTTGGGGCACACAGCAAAGTGCGGCACCTGCCGAATGTCCAGGAAAAGAGGGTGGCAGTGAATGCGTTAAGAATTTTTGACGTACTGAAAGCCGATGTCTAAATGCTAACTTAGCTGTCAATAAGACGATTTAAAGAAGGATAAGAATAAGATTTTAAGAAAATAAGACCACTTGAAAGGTCGGAGTGAAGGTGTACTTTGATTATGAATAAAATCATTTATGAACTGTTTTAATTTGTTTTTATTGGTTTAGACAGTGCTTGACGTGGTGGGCACGACGACACACTACCGCTTTGGCGGTCAAAGGGTTAATAAGTTCGTCAAGCAGTACGGTAGACTCGATCGAAACCTAACCTGAATAATAAAATTATATAAATATAAAAAATATTAAATAAAAAATACCCTAAAATTTTGTCGGATAATACCTACATACTCGTAGTTACAAGTGATCGAATTCCGTAGTACCTAAGTCGGCATTTTGATTCACAAACTAAATTTACACAATATCGTAGGCGATATCGTAAAATAATGGATCCCGACCTGCCACTCTTTTTGTGATAATCTTACCTAGGTATATAAAGTTATTACCGTTGCGTAAAACGGCGGTTTCACTGATTCAAGACTATACATTTTCTTCTTGTCGCTCGTCGCTGGTCGCTGGTCTTGTCTTGCTGCTCGCCGCTTGACTTGCTGGTCATCACGTCACCCATAGAACCATGCTAAATGTTAAGTCTCTAGTCTCTAGACGATGAAAGTAGTAAGTAATTACTAATTACTATAAGTAATAAGTAACCTTAAAGTGCCTACTACTTACATGCTCCTTTTTGTCTTTCATAGATAAATTAGGTATGTCGTTGTAGAAATAAAAGGATAAACTTTAAATTAGAACAAGTAATTTACTTAATATATTTATAACTTTATTTACAATAAATAAACAAATACCTACTTATAGATATGTTTTTCCCAATTCTCTTTTCCTGTTCCCTCAGTCATCAAATCCATTTTTTTTCGGTATTCATCCTCTGTTGAACAAGTGCGTGTCGGGCCACGCGCAAGGTAGGGTTCCGTAGTCGTCCACCCGTTACATTATGTGGACTAAAAAGTTCGCAAACTTATATTGACTATGTTTTTGACAGAATTAACAACATTATCTAAGGTATCAATGGAAATTGTACGAAAGTTTGCTTTTGCAAGCAAAGTACATTTCTGAAGTTCCACTATTACTCGTTAACTAGGAATGTCTACATAGCTGTGATAGGTTTCCTTTTAAATTCATCGTATATACTACTACCATGATTTTTTTCACATGCCTAGTAGCCACTGTTTAGCTAGCAGGGGGGGGGGGGGACACTTGACCATAACAAAAATTATCACTTCAAAGCTTAATATCACGCCAACCTATTCTTTAATCAAAAACCGGCCAAGTGCGAGTCCGACTCGCGCACCGAGGGTTCCGTACACAGTTCTTGTATATGTAGTTGTGTACCCGTCCCGACCCCATTAATTCAGGAACAATCTTAAAAAAAAACATGACAGCACCATCTATCGGCGCATTGTGTTACTAATTTGCGCGACTGCATAACTTAGTACGTATGTTGGTTTTTCAAGGATAATTCTTTATCACATCAACCGATTTCAATAATTGTTTTTTTATTTTAAAGAAGGTATTTTCAACGTAATTTTGTAAATTTAAATATAAAACAAAAATATATACAAAGGTGATTAAATTACAAACTTAGTATAGAAGAGTATTTGATGATTAAAAAAAAGAAAAACTAGATAGAGCTATGGCTATAATTCTCCTGTACAATATACATGCATATTAATGTTGTGTAATAATTTCAAATTTTTTTCTTCGTAAACTTCGGAGATAAGGGGGGGGAATGGTATTTTTTTTTACATTTTCGCTCGTAAATCGAAATTTCCCCAACGAAAAAAAAAACTAAAAATTGTTTTGGAATGTACAAGTCAAGCCCTTTAATATGATACCCCACTTGACATAGTTGCCAGACTTTAACATTTTGAACCCCCTTTTATCTGTCATTATTCACAGAAAATAAAATAAAATAATTTAAAAAACCATCTTCTATGTATCTGGGTTACCCTTGTTTATAACTATTCCAAATTTCAAATCGATAGGATAAGTAGTTCCTGAGATATTTAGCGATGTGACAGACAGACAGACAGACAGACAGACAGACAAAGTGAAACCAATAGGGTTCCTTTTTTTTACCTTTTTGGTACGGAACCCTAAAAATTATGAATATGAATTAGAAACCTTATAATATTTTTAAAAGAGCTATCCAACGATATCCCACACGATGGGGTTTGGCACAAAAAAAAATTGCACCACCACTTTACATGTATGGGGAGGTACCCTAAAAAAAATTTTTTTTAAAGATTTTATTCTACCGTTTTCTCCGCGTCATCGATATGTATACTCATGCCAAATTACAAAGAAAAACGGGGGTCGGACGGACGGACGGACGGACGGACGGACGTACATGGCGAAACTATAAGGGTTCCTTGTTTACTACGGAACCCTAAAAACTGAAAAAATCAAATTACTTGAATTTCCCGAAACGTGGGGTAATCTTCAGGGGATTTTTAGGGTTCCGTAGTAAACAAGTATAGTTTCGCTATGTCCGTCCGTCCGTCCGTCCGTCCGTCCGACCCCCGTTTTTCTCAGTAACCGTTAGTAGTAGAAAGCTGTAATTTGGCATGAGTATACATATTAATGACGCCGACAAAACGGTAGAATAAAATCTATAAAAAAAATTTTTTTTAGGGTACCTTCCCTACATGTAAAGTGATAGTGCAATGTTTTTTTCTGCTTCGTTGGATAGCTCTAGCAAAAGCAAACTTTCGAACAATTTCCATTGATACCTTAGATAATGTTGTTAATTCTGTCAAAAACATAGTAAATATAAGTTTGCATACTTTTTAGTCCACATAATGTAACGGGTGGACGACTACGGAACCCTACCTTGCGCGTGGCCCGACACATGTAAAGTGATAGTGCAATGTTTTTTTCTGCTTCGTTGGATAGCTCTTTTAAAAATATTATAAGGTTTCTAAAAGCATTTTTTGATTAAAGAATTGGTTAGCGTGATATTAAGCTTTGAAGTGATAATTTTTGTTATGGTCAAGTGTGTCCCCCCCCCCCCTGCCAGTTAAACGGTGACTACTAGGCATGTGAAAAAAATCATGGTAGTAGTATATATGATGAATTTAAAAGGAAAACTATCACAGCTAAGTACACATTACTAGTTGACGAGTAATAGCCTAACTTCAAAAATGTACTTTGCAAAAGCAAACTTTCGAACAATTTCCATTGATACCTTAGATAATGTTGTTAATTCTGTCAAAAACATAGTAAATATAAGTTTGCATACTTTTTAGTCCACATAATGTAACGGGTGGACGACTACGGAACCCTACCTTGCGCGTGGCCCGACACGCACTTGGCCAGTTTTTTATTATTTGTTGGTATCCCGAAATCGAATTATAAACCGACTGAATGATGGGACATCAATTCTAAGCTGGCTTCTATGGTAGATTTATACTACGCGATTTGACCGATATATATGTGAAATGTTTGGAGGTTATTTTTGAATGAATTTACATATTTTTCCTATTTCATCAAGTGTCTCATGATATAACTAATGATTTAGCTCAGTAACTTGGTTCCGGTGAGATTTTAGAAATAAACACGGGTCCAAAATGCAAAGAAAATGTACTTACGCAAATTACGCATGGAATGTAACATCCGCCTTTTTTCGGTCGAGTTTGCTTTTACAGCCCAACACTGAACACCCCACCATGTTTGCACTGAACACCCAAACACTACGGATCTGATAATTGGTAAATTATTATTCATTTAAACCAAACTTATCATTAATTCTCCATTTATAAAATGCACTACCAAATATTGCCTTGTTTTGCAATCTTCTTGACACTTCATGAAATATTGCCTTTACCCGACCGTGAATAATTTTTCGGTCGGTGATAAGGACAAAACATCGCACTATTTTCTACTTCCTCTCATAGGAATCGCAATAAGGCTATCTTTCTCTTACAAAGCGTGTCAGGCCCTTGGTATTTTATCCATCACTCGTATTTTGAAGGGAACTGTCACCGTATTTAGGGACAATAAGAACTACTTTCCATGAGAATTTATTTGAAATATGATCTTTACGGAAATCGGTCAGTCTGGCTATCCGATATTGGACTTTGGAAACGCTTTTTTATTGACAATAAGAGCTACTTTCCATGAGAATTTATTTGAAATATGATCTTTATGGAAAATCTTAGGATTGTCTTCGAACAGTTAGAACCTTGGCTTTCTAAGAAGACCAGCTGGGGACCCCTCGTAACATAGCAATCACGATACTAGGAGGGGTCAACTAACCTGGTCATAGAATTTATCGCGAGTTTATACATTTTTCCCCAGTACAAAAGTGCTCAGCGCCGCTAAAGAAGTTTTCACTTCAAAAAGACTATTTCGGATAAGATTTATGTTAATACAAGGGCATTTGATTGAATTTGGCAAAAGAAAATAACCAGTCGAATAACAGGTAAATCGAAGTTATTGCGTGGTCATATCGTCCAATGTATAGTTGACGAAATATAAGCTGCAATGATTCCTCGAACAGCTTGTACGGCGAATCGGTGCAGCTTATATTTCGTCAACCATAACTCTAAGAAGACAGTATGTTGTCATCATGCATTAACATTGAATTCTTTTAAGGGGAGGTATCCCCAACGCAAATGTCCCGCTCTAACACGCGTGAGTTTACAATTAACCATCTCACTCTCTACGCAAGCTCTGCGCGCAGTTTTGTAAATATTTAGCTACTAGCTTTTGCCCGCGACTTCGTCTGCGTATAAGTCGGTCATCGCATTAGAATGTTATTGCTATTCTTTTATTTTAGGCGCTAAGCCAGTTATCTCTCTTCCACCCCCTTGCGGTGTCCCATGTCCTTCCCTATGTTTCGAACATTATGATGCAGGTGCGGAATATACTACAAACGCATTAAGTAGTGTAGATGAAAACGGGAGCGCAGCGGGCGCGAAATATTTCAAACATTATGATGCAGGCGCGGAAAAGACTTCACACGTATCAAGCAATGTAGTTAAAATCGCGGGCGAAGCGAGCGCGAAATATTTGGAACATAATGATACAGGCGTGGAAAATACTTCATACGCATTAAGTCATGTAGACGGAAACGCGAGCGTAGCGAGCGCGAAAATTTTCGTACATAATGATGCAGGTGCAGTAAAGACTTTTTATGCATTAAGTAATGTAGTTAAAAAGGCAAGCGAAGCGAGCGCGAAATGTTTGGAACATTATGATACAGGTGCGGAAAATATTCATACGCATTAAGTTATGCATATGAAAACCCGAGCGTAGTGAGCGCGAAATCTTTCGAACATTACGATGTAGGTGTGGAAAATACTTTACACGTATCAAGTCATGTAAATGAAAACGCGAGCGAAGCGAGCGCGAACATTTTCGGACATAATGATGCAGGTGCGAAAAAGACTTAATTATGCATCAAGTAATGTAGTTAAAAAGCCGAGCGAAGCGAGCGCGAATTATTTGGAACATTATGATACAGGTGTGGAAAATACTTCATACGCATTAAGTCCCACCCCTGATATCAAGTTATGTAAATGAAAACGCGAGCGAAGCGAGCCCGAAAATTTTCGGACATAATGATGCAGGTGCGGAAAAGACTTCATACGCATTAAGCAATGTATGAAAACGCGAGCGCAGCGAGCGTGAAATGTTTCGAACATTATGATGCAGGCGCGGAAAAGACTTTATATGCATCAAGTAATGTAGTTAAAAAGGCAAGCGAAGCGAGCGTGAAATTTTTGGAACATTATGATACAGGTGCGGTAAATATTCATACGCATTAAGTTATGCAGATGAAAACGTGAGCGTAGCGAGCGCGAAATCTTTCGAACATTACGATGTAAGTGCGGAAAATACTTTACACGTATCAAGTTGTGTAAATGGAAACGCGAGCGAAGCGAGCGCGAACATTTTCGGACATTGTGATGCAGGGTGCGGAAAAGACTTCTTACGCATTAAGGGATGTAGATGTAAACGCGAGCGCAGCGAGTGCAAAATTTAAAAGAAAAAAAAATAGTTGTCGGTGGTTGAATTCATATTTTTTTGTTTAAAAATTATTGGAGAACCTTACTAACTTTATTTGTTCTTTCACATTCAAAGGTGGAGTAGAGGCCCAGGTTGATAGCGCACCCACCCTGGTTGTTCCTGGGAGATGTGTGATTTTCTGAGATTGAGTTTTTGTTTCCTATCGGCCTATGAATTTCGAATTTGGTCATACTTAATGTTTATTGTTACATACCTATATTTTACTAACAAATACCTATATACCCTAAATGTGAAAAGTCTGAGCCGGCCGGTCTTCGGTATGTTGTATGGATCAGTTAGTTCATCCAAATTTGCAACTTTGACAAACTTTACTTCGGTGCGAACTGCGAACCGGGAGAACATAAATAGGGCCATTTTTTAAGGGCCATAGCTTAGGCTTATAGAGCTGCAATTATGCTTAATTTGTTTCGAATTAATTACATCAAAAAACGTATTTTATGAATTTTGCTGACTTGTGGAACAGGGGGGGGGGGGGGGGGGGCTACCACGAACCACAAACGAAGTTTTCCCTCTCTGTCGCACTTGCAAGTCTGTACTAAAGTTTATTTTCTGGCTTTGAGAATGGTCAGTGAACCCCCACCCCTGATATCCCCGTACCCCGAAGAACCTCAAACATATCCCATAACGATTATTAAGAAAATAAATGTCCGCCATCTTGCATTTGAAAATGGATGTCATTGTTGTAATCAGCACCCAAAAAAAAAGATTTTATACAAAAATATTAATATTTAAATTTATACATTTTGAACCTTATTATTTGAACAGTAAAATAGCTTTTTAAACAAATAAAGTTGATGCAACTCGGAAAACTCAAATTATTTCAATCATGCGCATACATATACGTGCCGCAAGTCTTACCATGCAACCGAGAGCCCGATGCTCTGCGTAGGTAGGTAGAGGTACCCTCCATCGAAAACAAAAAAAATACATCGAGCTTGCATAGTAAGATTGGTATGTACCTAGGTTTGTGAATATTGATAGCGACCGGCTTTCCAACATAATTAGATCTCTCATATCAAACAGTTAATATGGTTTGAGGGACTTTTGTTTTTTTGTCTTTGGCCTCTCAAGTATATTTCGTCCCCCGTTTTTTCAAATACTATCTGTTTATTGCACAATGTTTGAATGGGGTTATTTTTACTTTGCTTCCAAGTTGCTGCTTACCAATTTTCAAGCCTTTAAATTACGAATTGAAGGACTTCCCATACAAATTTCAACCCCTGTTTTCACCCCTTTTCATCCCCAATCTGTATGATTTTTATAGCCTATAACCTCACCGAAGTTCCAATAAACATATTATTGAAGGCTGTATTAAAATCCATTCGCTAGTTTTCACGTGATAGTTAGACAAATAAACAGACAGACAAACAGACAAACAGACATGAATTCTAAAAACCGTTGAAATGTGTTCTGTTATCGATTCTAAGACCCCTCAATCGATTTTTTTTCTTATATCTTCAATGTACAGATTTTTGACCCTCTTCTGCTTTATTATATGTATAGATGTACAGATTTTTGACCCTCTTCTGCTTTATTATATGTATAGATAGTGATTAAGCCAATCATTTTATCAAAGCAAACCCTGCGAATTTGTCTATAACTATTTACGATCTTTAATTGAGTACAAAAATTAAATGTTAAATATCAGTAATGTAGCCGTAGTATTGAAAATACATTCCAAAAAGAGGTAACTTCGCGATTTTTTTCTATCGAGTGAAATTCATCAGGTCATGTAACTGACTGCGATTTTGACTAGACAAGATCCTTATGTATCACACATATTTTTTTAGATTTTAAGACACTATATTCTATGTCTCAGATGGTTTTTAAAAACTCAAAAGTGGTAATACACGGCCTTAACTAACAAATCTTTCCGGATGTTTGATTCAATTTGGCTAAATGAAATAACCCAGTCGAATAAAGGATGATTCACGCTAGACCGTTCCGTGTCCGGGCCGGCCCGTTTTCTAAGGGAACGTCCTAATACAACGCGATCACGCGATGATTGCAAGTTCGCGCGTTCAAACCATGTTCAAACATATTGAACGCGAACAGGGGGCCGATTTTTGAGTGTCGAACGCTCGACTTGTCACTCGACATCTGTCAAAACATCATAGTTTTTTGACAGATCTCGAATGAAAAGTCGAGCGTTCGACACTCAAAAATCGGTCCCCAGTAGCTTTAGTATAAGTTTTTTCGAAACATTAACTAATTCGAACGCGTTTGCGTTTTGTCTCAAAATGTATGAAAGTTTTATGAAAACGTGAACAGCGCCTCTGGTGATTACTAGTGGAAACTAAAACGGCGAGTATAACATTTGTTGCTAACCGATGAACGCGCGTATTTCAAACTCGAGAGCGTTTTCATACATTTTGAGACAAAACGCAAACGCGTTCGAATTAGTTAGTTTCGAAAAATCTTATACTAGAGCTACTGTTCGCGTTCAATATGTTTGATCGCAAGTTCGCGCGAGTTATGATCGCGTAGCCGTGTTGTATAGGACGATCCCTAATACAGTAGCTCTAGTATAAGTTTTTTCGAAACATTAACTAATTCGAACGCGTTTGCGTTTTGTCTCAAAATGTATGAAAACGCTCTCACCGAGTTTGAAATACGCGCGTTCATCGGTTAGCAACAAATGTTATACTCGCTGTTTTAGTTTCCATTAGTGACCACCAGAGGCGCTGTTCACGTTTTCATACCACTTTCATACATTTTGAGACAAAACGCAAACGCGTTCGAATTAGTTAATGTTTCGAAAAAACATACTAGAGCTACAGAACGCGCGACGGCCGTCGATTTATTGTACCAGAAAACGGGCCGGCCCGGACACGGACCGGTCTAGCGTGAATCATCCTTAACAGGTAAAACGAAGTTGCGTGGTCGTATCGTCCAATGCAACTCTGAGAACACGGTATGTTGTCAATGCATTACGTAGAAATAAAATCACATTTGTAGACCTTTGCACACGCCAGCTCATACATATGGAAATTGTATGGTAGGTACCTATGTATGAGTAACGCGATGACTAATGTCGTATCAACGTGACACCCATGACAACCAGTCATCTTGATCAGTTACGGCTACCACATACATATTTTTGCCATGCGAGACAAAGGGCGTCTAATGATAATATGAAACGTCAAAAACACTCGGTTGGTGTGGAGATTGTAGGGAAGTATAGGAGCAAAAGTAGCTACGCGGACGAGGTGTTTAAAATTATCTATACACCAGCGGCGGAGCGTCCATATAAGTCCAGTTCTTTTACTACGGCTCATGAGGAATAAGAAAGGCAAATTATGTCCGGCTTCCCTAACATGACGACCGCTTTAGCTTAGTTGGTAGTGACCCCTGCCTACGAAGCTGAAGGTCGCGGGTTCGAATCCCGGCCGGGGCATTTATTTGTGTGATGAGCACGAATATTTGTTCTTGGGTCTTGGATGTTTTCTATGTATATAAGTATTTATTTATCTATATAAGTATATGTAAGTCGCTTAGTACCCATAGTACAAGCTTTGCTTAGTTTGGGACTAGGTTGATTTGTGTAAGATTGTCCACAAATATTTATTAAAAAAAAAATGTTTTTGACGCTCCGCCACTGATACACGCTCTTATTCCCTTGTAATAAAGATGTGTGTAGATCATTTTGACCTCTTCGAACGCGTAGTTACTTGTGTTGCTGCCTGTAGGTACCTATTACTGATGACGTCACAATTTTCTATGGTCAAACTCCGTTCTTTTTTATCCATATTAATATCATAAATTCGAAGGTGTGTCTGTCTGTCTGTTATTGTTATCTCTTTACAACGAACCGATTTATATGAAATTTGGTTGAAATTAAATAATACTGTTGTACAGTAAGTACTTTTATCTCACGAGCGCGGCTGAGCCATGGTTGTGTGTTGACCTATACATATACAGCATAGGAGCTATGAGTTCACGTTGTCTATGTGTTCGTATGTGTCACAAGTGTCACAACTACAACAATGGCCAACCCGCGCTCGTGAGATAAAAAATATATTTTGTAACACATAACAGGCCACAAGGCCCCTATACCACAAAACTTTACAAGTTTACATTTCATCAAATTGTGCAATTTTCCATAGAAAAAGTTGTCAAATTTGTCGAATTGTATGCTTGTAAAGTTTTGTGGTACAGGCCCAAGGTGTCAGAGACCGATTCATCTTCATACCGAGCCAATAGCGAGCGGGTTACGCCTTAAATGTGCCTGATAAATATCTCTTTAACGGTAACATTTGACAGTGTTTGGAAACGAAGTCATAAACACAGCGATAACATAATAAAACTCGTATTCCGAGATTGGACTTGCAGAGAATATCGAATGAAGTTACGTCCCGTTCATTTTTAGGGTTCTGCAATAAGTGGAACATGTTGAAATAATTACCAGTAAGGTGGGGTATGTCTGATACCGGGGCAAGACTACCACACTCCTATAAAGCCCTGCGTATGCGGACGTTTCACCATGACATGTAAAACAGTGGGTTCAATTGGTGGGTACGGATACGCATACGCGTCTAAGTGCCAGTTGCACCAACGTACGAACACAGACCGGTCATCGTCAAATATGGCGCCGGCAGCTGTCATCCCATAGAAACTTGTCAAACTTTCCATACAATCAGATTTGACGAACACCGCTTACGATTACAGACGGTTTGGTGCAACCCAGCCTAAGTATACGAGGAGTTAACTCTATACTGTTAACCCTTTTAACGCCAAAGTGGTCGTGTGTCGTGGTGCCCACCACGCCAAGCACTGTTGAATTGATGTAATGTTTAAACCAATAAAAACAAATAAGAACGATTCATAATATATTTTATTCATGATCAAAGTACACCTTCACTCCGACCTCACGGCGACACATGACCACTTTATAAGTTCTTGGCGTTCAAAGGGTTAATCTTGCCCCACCTTACAATAAAGTATGCTAGTCACTTACCCAACCTTGCCACGTCTTCAAATTAGGTATCTCCCATATTTTCCAAGCGAAATTGTAGAAATTATTATGATTCCCCATATTTTTTTATTAATCAAAAATACTTTATAAAGTATGTTCCTAACGGAACCCTCGAATAAGTCAGACTCTCACTTGACCATTTTTTTATTGTTGGACACACACCGGCTCGATTCGTCCAAATCAACATTAGAGGTAGTTGACATTGTCTGTTTAATCAACATATGTCCGTCTGTATGAGAGTTTAGGCCATGTAGACCATTCATGCTCATTCTCGTACATATATTTCCGTTGACTGACCGGGATTCGAACCCAGATCCTTGCTTTGTAGGCAGGGTCACTAACCACTGGGCTAAATCGGTCATAATCATCCCTCTCTCTACGGAAGCTCTGTGCGTAGTTGTCGTAAATATTTAAACATAGTCATTAAGCCAATCATTTTATCAAGGCAAACTATGCGAATTTGTCTCTAAATATTTAATGTGTTTAGGTGAGTGCAAAAATTAAATGTAAAATATCAGTAATATAAGTAGCCATAATATTGAAAAAACATTCCAAAAAGAGGTAATTTTACGAAATTTTCCATAGTTTGCAATCCATCAGGTCCTGTAACTGAATGCGATTATGATTTCAAAATCCTTATCTAACTACTATATATTTTTATAGAATTTATGACTCATATTCTACGTCTCAGATGGTTTTAAAAAACTCAACAGTGCGCTTACCCAGCCTTAGGCACTGGTCTAGACGTGTGCGCCGCGCCGGCGCGCCGCCGCCGCCGGAATTTTTGCCACGCCGCCGCCGCCGACAAAATGATCGGCGTGAAATCGGCGTAACCTTGACTGAATGCCAAATAGTCTTTTTATTACACAAAAGAGTATATTGAGTGTAATTAACATTTATGTTTAATGTTTTTATTGCTTTGTTATTGTTTTAATGTATGTACACTTCTTATATTATATTTGTTGTGTGACAGTACATATTTTTCTTCGTTTATATATACTATCAGGGCAGTCTGAACCACTGAACCACATTGAGCGCTTGAGTATGGATCCGGCTGAAAAAATCGTATTGGTAGGCATCTATAGCCAAATAATAATAGCAAAAACAAAACTCTTATAGCTTCGTCATATCCATCTGTCCGTACGTATGCCCTGTAATGTCACAATCCTTTTACTCAGAAACGATTAAGAATTTTTAGAAAACATTTTTTTTTGCTTTGGGATTAATATATTCATAAATCTAATATAATGTCCCCCTCCCCCTCCTCACTTAAAACTTCGTATCAAATTTTTATTAAATATTAAAAATTCAAGTGAGTATTTTTTTTAAATTCATCTACCACACTTTTAGGCTCACCTATTTTTGACGAACCAATAAACCCTGTCATTGATTGTAAATTTAACTTGTTCAATAATAAATCTGATTTACCATACTTGTATTAAACCCCCACATGGCCCTCGGTATTATTCGGTTCTGTTTGTTCACCCCAAAAGTCATGTATTTACTACGTAGTTGTCTCATTCGGAAATTTCCTGACAGCGATATGGCGAGCCTAAAGGAGGCCCGGAAAGCTTGGTGTGTTTCGTGCTGGGACAACAGAACTAGTGGGTATGGCATAAGACGATGGTAGGTAAGCATCCTGATGGAGTCACGTTGGAACCGTGAAAACTAGGGAGCCTGGCCGGCTAACATGAAGACATTCATGAGAGCTTTGTTGTGGCGGCTGGTCGATACCTCGGGGGACCTGACACTTTCCTCTCACAGAGAATCTCTCTGGCAAGACAGAGGGGTTACGCGGCTAGCGTTATGGGTTATGGGGACCATGCCCCAGCATTTGTTAGCTATATCTGTGTCTCTTGAGTCGGTCCCTCATTCCTGGGGATCGTGATCACTTCTGGATTTTGCCGCCCTGAGGACTTGTCTCCAATGTCTCCATGGTGAAATTTGCTCGAGGATGTGGCTTCCTTAACCTGATCTGTCCATGTAGTTGATGAGCGTCCCCTAGCTCTCTTGCCTTCCATTCCACCAACCACGACCAGTTTCTTCAGACTATCAGCACCACTGCGCATTACGTGTCCAAAGTATGAAAGTAGCCACTGCCGACAAACAGTGGATAGCCGTGTATTCGTTACGTCTATACCTAAGTAATTTTACTAACATACCAATACGCTGTATTCTCCTGACTGTTTCTGTTTTATCTCCTAATAAATAAAATAAAAATACCTAAATAAAATAAAATTGGTCCGTTTGGCTGTCCAGGGTATCCTGAGCATTCGCCTCCAGTACCGCATATCGAATGCGTCTATTCTTTGTCGCTCCCTAACCAGTATTGTCCATATTTCTACCGCATTTTTGTTATATAGGGATGTGGTTTACTTGTATGAATACAGATTTATTGCATTGATCTCAATTTTCAAAAAAGAATACGATTTATTTCGCATTTTTATTTACGTGACCTTCACGCCGATTTCACGCCGAAAGTACGCCGCCGCCGCCGATTTTTTGGCAAACGCCGCCGCCGATCATTTTTAAATCGGCGCACACGTCTACACTGGTCCCACCGCCGGCGAGTAGAGAGTACTCCCAAAGTATAGTAGTCATAGTAATTCTAAACGACAAATTGCTTAGAATTACTTTACTATGAAAGTACTACTCGCTGCTGGCCGGCAGCGGGACGGCTGGTAAAAAAAAATTGTGCACGTGCATGTTATACATATTTTGACACTGTCTCGACCGTTAGTACTGGCATTCTTATCCTTTTTGCCACTGATCCAACGGTGTCAGAACAATGTGCTATTAAGGCAAATCGTCATTGTATGGAGATGTGTTGACAGCTCGACTCGCCTACTGTACGCTACTGACAATGACTGCTTTTTGTCATCTGAGAAATTAGGCTGATAGGTGGCTGTTACACAGCTTAAAACTGACACGAAGAGTGGTAAGAAGCATGGAGCAAAAAGTAATATATAGACGTCCCCTGAGACGCGTTAATTTTCAAATCCAAGATGGCGGACATTGATTTTACTAATCTAGGTATATATTTTATAATCGTTCGTGAATAGTAAACTCCAGTCGTGCGTTCGGATTTGACACACACATTTTTTTTGCCTATTTGTTGAGTGAGATCTGTTTTTATTTATTTTATTGTTGGAGGCTTGTACTATAAAAGAGACGCGGAACATAGATGCACTTGGGTGCCAAAGGGCGATAAACACGCGATCTGATGCTTGCATTTTTAATTTTTTTTTAATTGTACGGCTCCTTCTTGCCTGAAAGTGGGACTTTCTGAACGCGAAGCTTTTTGGCCGGATGTGACGTAAATCTACCCTCTGAAGACTTTTTTAACTGTAGGTTTACCTACCTACAAAGTAAAACCAAGTTGCCCGGTCTCGGTCGGATTGCTAAAATATGATGAATTAATTACTTAATTTAATTCATTTTTGTTACAGTTGCAAGCTGACAATGTGACGTTGCCGCTGACTCCCGCGAAAACGATTCTCCGCCATTTTGATTTAGCATAGACAAACTGTGTTGCCAGGTAAGTGTAGAAATGTAACCTCGTTATTTAAAAAAAAACTATAGATGTAACATAAATAATGCCGTGCCACGATGGCCTAACGTACAGGATCCAGTTATGCGTTAAAAGGTGAAAGACTCATAGCTGCGTTTTCGTCTTGCTTGCTCCATCATGGCCCATTGTGTGGATCCGGAATAGATAAATAAATTAAATAAAATCAATTTATTATAGACAAAAGTCCACAATACAAAACTAAGATAAAAGTAAAATACAATTTAAAAAAATGAATTGAAATAGAATTGGAACTAAATCCGAATTGTTATTAGATTTAGTTCAAACTGGTATATTTTGAGTGACAAGTATTATCTCAATTACATTTTTTATTAAAAATATTTTTATATAACTATTCGCGTGCTTTGTATTTTGAGTTGAAGTCTATTCCTTCATAATAAGGGCGTTCGATGCTTTTACATCAAAATACAAATTGTGAGGTATAGGTATGACTCTAAAGTCTCTAATATATGGTGTAATTTTGCTGTACACAACTTGTGCTCCTGTCCTAATTGATGGTCGTTTCTTTTTGTACTAACAATTTATTTCCTTTAATTAAATTGTATTACGGTCGAACGAAACGAATTACTTAGCTGCCATTAAGTATTTGTTGCTTCTAAAGTAACGTATGTTTCTAGTCTTGAGAAGTATTTATACTTGATCACGTGAGTATAACATTTACTCGCTTAACGTATTATTTATTTCAGAACTGAACAGTTGGATTGATTAGCATACGAGGCATACGAGTACTTATGTGTTTGTGTAGTAATTGAATGACTGCTATTATTTTCACAATGTAATTTAGAAGGCCATTAGGTAAATGATTCAAATATATCTACCAAAAAGCACATTACAATGTATACGAGTAAAATAACAAATTATAAGCTAAGCTAAACTAAATTATAAATAAACACTAACCTAATCAAACAACCCACCCCGAGTCATAAGTACCCGGTGTAGAGGTGCCCATCACGCCATTAAGTTAAATAAAACAGATTTATCTTTTTCTGTTAATTATAAATCCTGAATAGCCACATCCAAGGAAAGGCAAACGACCTTTGTATCATCATCCTCCTAGCGTTATCCCAGTACAGTTGCATCCTGAAGGATGCCTGGGGTCCGCTACCTAATCCCAAGATTTGGCGTAGGCACTAGTTTTTACGGAAGCGACTGCCATCTGACCTTCCAACCCCGAGGGGAAACTAGACCTTATTGGGATTAGGGTTTGTCATGTGAGTGGGCAACTTGACTGTTAGAAGTTCTCAAACCGCCCGAAGGCCTCCAACTTGGCTTAACGACTGCTGCCATAGGCAGCAACCGGGATCAACGGCTTAACGTGCCTTCCAAAGCACGGGAGCGCTCAGTTAGTAACCACTCAAAGCGGTCACCCATCCAAGTCCTGACCGCTGCCCACGTTGCTTAACCTTAGATACCGCAAGCGGTACGCAGGCGCCGCTGGGCCACGAGCGCTCCAAGCAAACGACCTTTGTATACCTACTTAAAATCATTTCAGTTGAACGAATTGCTCCAAAGCAATTCCTTCAAAAAGCTACTTGGTCAAACAATAAGGTTCAAAATCCAATAACATTTGAATACAAATACATTCAACAAAAAGAATTTCAACCATACATGCTTACGTAGATTCAAGTTTAGTTAGTTCTTATAGTTAGTATATTTTAGTTTTTTTTTCTATTTCTTAGTTTTTATTTAGTTATTTTTAGTTATTTTAATTTTAAGTAGTTTAAGCTTTATATTTAATTTGTTAAGTAGGTATGTTGTTAGTGACATTGTATATTTTAGTATAGAAGAGTTTGTTGATGGTAAAAAAACTACCACCAAAGTTAAAAAAAATGCATTTCGATAAATAAAGTATTAGCTTCAGATAGATTTATACATATTTAGATTAGACGCAACAATATCAAATAGCTAAAATAATATGTTATTCATGCGTAACGCGACTATTGCGTAAATACTACCTATTTTATTTCAAACAGGTATTTATCACGGTTACAAAGCGAGTACGGTGTAATACTTGTTAGAATAGTAATCTGCATTCGACAGGCAAAAAGCTGCACTCTAATTAGGGTTTTTACTGTCGGTTAAAACGGAACAAGTATTTTTATTGCACAGTATGTGGGAGCAATTAGGGTCAATTAGTGAGATGGAGAGGGTATAGTTGAGAACTTTTTTGCCGGCCAATATTTCATTAAACTGTAATTCGATTTTGAATCTTCTGTTATGCACAAAATAAGTTCATTTTTGTACGGATTACATTGACAGAACTCGGCGAACTGAAATAATGTTAGGTATTAAAGTAGGGGTAAAGTGGTTGATATTGCCGTGTAAGGGTCGGCCGATCGGTTTGAAATCCTCTTTTATTTCCAAGCCTTATATTAACTTTAACTGTACGAGTAACCATGTTTTTTAGGGTTCCGCACCCGAAGGGTCTAAACGGAACCCTTAGAAGTATTGAATTATTTTTTGTACCTCAGTTTTATTGCAGATACTGAAATAAGTAGACAATTTGAAGTGCAAAAAATATAATTGGCAACACCAATAAAAAAGTTTGTGACAGCTCCATCGTATGACAGTTTCATTTTTCTCAATCGGGAACCTGCCTAACGCGTTTCGATTCGAGGTAAAAGAAACTTTACGATTGCGAAGAAGTTTTTTTTCTATTTTGTTTCAAGTACATATACAAGTAGCTCGGTAAGCTGTAGGTAGATTTCGTAATAAATTAGACGAATACATGCGCGGTTTTATATCTCCGTGACTCTCGTTATATCTCCGTGACTCCGTGGGGGTTACACACATACGAAACTCGCATGCGAGTCTCGTATACTGTGTGCAACCCCCTTATTCATAAAACTTAACAAATCTCTGCTAAATAAAATGTGGTTTGCCACTATCTCACAAAGGTAAATGTTAAAGTGACACTGACAGATAAGGACCAACGAACTTTAGCGGCTTGTTAAATAATAGGTATAGGTTTGATGGACGTTTATGAATTAAGGAGGTGAATAAAAATAGCCTTTATTTCTCTGACGTATTGACACTTAAGTAATATAAACTAAAATTACTGGTTAAATCTTCTTTCTTCTTAAATACTATTTTAAAAACGAAGTTACGAATTACTTATTACAATTTATATCGTCAGGCTGTCTTTTGACATAGGCCTCCTCTAGTTCTCTCCATCTCTCCCTGTTTCTAGCAGTCCTTCTCCACTGTTTAGGCAAGTCATCCTCCCATCGCTTCAATGGTCTTCCTTTTTTTCTTTTTTCTCCCCTTGGGGACCAATCCGTTATATCCCTTGTCCATTTTCCATTGCTGTCTCTCATCATATGACCAGTCCAGGATACATATTACTGAACGGAAAATAGACATTTTGTAAACCTGTCTGTCCTTTGTTTTGCTTTGACTGAAAACTGGTTCTAATGGCATGATGACAAAAAATAGTCATCTACTCTTTTAATATTTAAGTTAATGATTGCGCAAAAAAATGTAATCGGCAATAAAAGCTTTTCTCAATCTTCTTAGTTGGAAAGAGGATTTTCTCAGCTTCTATCCAGAAACAGCTGTGACCCTAGTATAAGTTTTTTCGAAACAGAACACAAAGGAACACGTGTTTGCGTTTAGTCGCCAAAAAATAGTTACCACCTAAGGCCGCCAGAGGCGCTGTTCGCGTTCCCTTACAAAATGAGACTAAACGCGAGCGTTCGTTTGTGTTTTGTTTTGAAAAAACTTATACTAGAGGTACTGGAACGAACGGCCAGACTACTTAAAGCTGTGACCAGAGATGCGATGTGCGACATTTGACACTTCGTTCCACAGCTAGGTGTGAAATATATATGTAAATATTGTCGCACATCTCTAGTGGATATTCACCCTTATTCGAGGATCAATAGTTTTGTATTTGCGGGCGAGAGTGTCAGCCGTAACATTGTAGGGACCAGTCCTATTGAAACTGCATTGATGGTAGATAACACGCCGCATTCCCCACTCCTAGGGCTGTCACCGCTACTATAGGTACTACATATTTGTTTTGGTTTTGCAGAAAAATGTTTCATACAATGTATCGTTTCGCTGAATTTTCGTTTCACAGAAATTTCTTTTTCAGTAACCGATAGCAAGCTACACTCGCGGGCAAAGAATACGGATCGGTAAAAAACCGCCATATTTCCTAAAATACTGCGAGGTTGTAAGTTTTTTTAATCATGTCATTATCTTTATTTAATTTTACATCTATACTGCAAAAGTAACAGCCAAAAAAAGTTACGTTTCCAGGTTTAAATTTTAAATCGGACTTAAAAACCCATGCAAAAAAAACAACGGTAACGGAGCGAGATATCGCAAAAATCGATATTTTTGGATATTGATATTTTTATAAGATCCCGGAAATTTCTAATACAGCTGGGCATATAGAAGTATAGTGTATTTTATAAATAAAACTAATGTTTAATATTTTTAAAAACCTATTGTAGCTATTTAAGCTAGGGTGACCCGAAATTTTTGCTCATGAGTGTATATTGAAAACATAATATCGCTGCTATACACCAATACGGCATATGACTATGGCGCTTGCGATTGCAGAGCAGTCATAGCGCGTTGCCGATCCTTCACTGGTCTGTGTTCTTGTCAGCCAGAAAAAAAATGCAGGTCTTTCACTCTATGCACCATGCTTTGTGTCGTGCTTTGGACGACTCGCCATCTCGCCAATGGCAGACACATCTATGCACGTGCATGCTTTGTGTCGTGCTTTGGACGACTCGCCAATGGCAGACACATAGTTACTTGCTGCGTTATGCGAGGGCATCTTTTAGATGATATAACCTTATTAATTGCAAGCATCGATAGGATACAGTGTCTTGCTTACCATTAGGCAGGCTGTTTGCCCTGCCACCTTAGTCTTACCTATAAAAACGATATTAATGTAGATGAACGATGTGATGTGTATGTATGCTAGAATGAATGAATGAGTGGAATAGATTATTGTACGAATGTAAGACGAACGAATGACTGACTGATTGTAAGAAAGGGAACGAATGATAAGGAGTATGTGCGAGTAGGAAAGAGAGAGCGATAGAGTGACTGGACTTTTGAATAAAAAACGGTCTAGGTCGGGGACAAAATTAAGACGTTAAGACGAGGTGGTGTAATTTCTTTTTACTTAGTTAAAAATACAGTTTTTAATTATCAAGAGTGGTTTGTGTTACGCCCCAATCCCACAAATTGGTGTCAGAAGTGTTGAAAACATCAAGACGTAGAAGGAAAAGACGACGGAGAGTTTGTGTTACGCCCCAATCCCACATTACGAGTAATATAATTAATAATTAATAAATACTCATTGACAACCCTAGCACCAGAATAGTCCTGTCGGCCAACATACGTATTTCCACCTCGTTAGGGACCATTATCCAATGACGTTTATACCGTTACAAACTTATCTTACACTCGGCAAAAATCGGAGGCAACTTTACCCAGCAACGTTGTAATATAAACCTGGCCAGTGTCGCCAGAATTTGACGGCAAACTTAATTTGGCACACGTCTATTATATTGGAACATTGAAAAGGATGCCGTACTCGGTACTCGTATAACTCGATGAATGTGGATTTTAGATAGAGTATATTTTGCCTAGGCGTTTAAATCTTTTTTTATTTAACTGAACCTGCGTTACCATGGATAGTCGTCAGCTGTCAGTCGACGCGATACCATTTTTTACTACGCCCCTACATTTAAAGGAGTGCTTCCTGACTGGCGCGGGATGCGCGGAAGCGGGACGATGCGAAGGCAGTACTGGTCCGCTTCTGTGCATAATATTACTAAGTGCGCAAATGTAATACTGACAGTATTCCGTCAAGTGGGAATCTTTGCGACGTCAGTAAGTTTACGTCAAAGAAGAAAATGTCACATATCGATCCCGCCCCGCCAATTCAGGAAGTCGCCTTACTCATGTAAGTACACTCAGAGATGGGCAAAGTTTATTCGAATGACGAATAAGAATAACCAATTCCGCGAATGACGAATAAATTTCTCGAATGATTATTCTTATTCGCGAATGATTTATTCGAATAATTGTAGTAATTTTGTATTTTCCTGTATTTCTTACAGATACAGTTCTGACTCTGTCGTGTCAGACCATTGGAATAAAGTTGAAAATGTATACCTACGTAACATATCTCTGTGTCTAATCGAAACATATGCGTGCGCGTCCTTGCAACCGGCCCACTTTCAACAGTTGACCACACAGCTATGGCTGCGCCGTCTACTTGCCCATAACTAAAGTCGTTCTTGGGAAATTGTATAAAATTGTACAAATTCTACAACTCCAAAATCACGTTACTGAAGTTACGGATTCTAAATTCAAATCTGTCAAGTATTTATAAGGTAAACGATTACATAATCGCAAGGGATAGTGAGTAATCTAACACAAAATATTTTGTGCTAAATATTTTCAAAAAATGTTTTTCCTCCTGAGGCATTGAAATTTTTTAGTATTGTTGTGCTGTAATTTTATACATATACATATGTAGATTGTATATATACATATATACATGTACATATTGTTTTGAAAAAATTACTCTTCGTCGAGTTTTTTAGGCGCTCGGTTGTTTTGTGCTTCAAACAGTTCAAACGCATGCGTTCCATATAAATACGTTGCGTCAACCGCATTGCGTTGAATGGATTTATATGAAAACGCATTGCGTTGAATGGATTTATATGAAAACGCATTGCGTTGAATGGATTTGTATGAAAACGCATGCGTTTGACGCATAAAACAACCCAGCGCCTTACGCCGGTTCTTCTCGAGACAGAGGTTTATTTTTTAATAACCGTATTTGGTATAGCCTTCCTTGAAATAATTGATAACTTTGACTTCGATTTTGATTCGAATGTCGTTCTCCGGGAGGCCTATGTCCAGCAGTGGACGTCTTTCGGCTGACGGTGAGGGGGTGAGGTGAAGCGTTGGCGTTGTATACAATACCAAAGACTGCAGCAGGGCTTTACAAGTTTGAATTTTTTTTGATCAAATATGATAAAAGTGTTGATAATACCAATAAAGTGATTATTATTTTATTACAGTTTTAGATAGTAACATTAAGCGGAAAAAGCTGTTTTTAGCTTGAAAATGGTCGATTTGGAGTGATGTTTGAATCAATATTTCTTAAGGCTTTCTTATTGCAGCGAAACTACAAACGCGACACAAAAAATCCGCTAGACGGCGCAACATTATCGTAATTCTCCCCAGTAACAAACACAATTACATTTTACACACACTATCTCACTTTACTGTGACAGGTCACTGACCTCGTTTTTTTTTAATGATTGCTGTAACTTAGATTTTGAATATGTGACAGACCTTCTTTGTCAAATTAACCAGAATAAGCACGTGATATTAGGTTGTCAACCATTTAAATTTAGAACAGATTGTTATGACATTCACGCAAAAGAGTGTAGACTTGTCATTGCTCTCTGTCTCTGATGCGCAGTTTTGACAGATTTCACTTAACTAAATAAGGGCTAAATTTTGTCACAACTCGACACTATGTCAAAATTGCAAGCCACAAATAAGTAGCTTAATTTCAACCACTAAGCCAAGTACATTGTGGTGTAATTAGTAATCGCTTGCTCTCTAAAGCACAGGTCACAGGTTCGAATCTCAGGCAAGAGCAAGTGTTTTTTTTTGTGTTTTATTTAAACAACCGTAATTTTTAGAGCATAAATAATAATAATTATTGAGCGTTATTTTGGTAAATAAATATTTTGTACTTTTTTTATTTATTTAGAAAAAGATTCAATATAAATATTTTGCCCTGCTAATAAAAGCTTACTTTATTTATTAGTTCTTTATTATTCTTTATTTATCGTATGGCCTTTATTTCGAACCGTGAGATCTTCGAGAAGACAGTACGGTTCATAAATCCATCTTAAATAAAATTCAAGATTTATTATATAATTTATTATAAACATAAAACATAAGACTGAGGGATTATAATGCGTGAAACCACAGTGCGTCTATAACAGTTTGTAGCCTGTCTCTCAGTAAGCTGAGAAGACGTTGATAATAGGGATGTTGACTCAAAATTTATTATTACTCCATACGAAAGAATACCTAAAACTATGCCAAATAGTGAAAATCCTATTAAAATATCTCAAAAAATAACGAAACTACAACAGTTAGAATGTTTTTAGTTTGAGAGAGAAAGCACTACTCTAAAGTGACGTCACTGACCGTTCGACGATCGTTCTATACACAGGGCTGCTACCGCGAACCACAAACGAAGTTTTCTGTCTCTGTCGCACTTACGTACAGACTTGCAAGTGCGACAGAGAGAGAAAATTTCGTTTGTGGTTCGCGGTAGCACCCCAGGTGCGTTTTGCGGAAAAGGGACAGAAAATGCCCCCTCCTAAAACTTTGAACACTTCTAATTATGTAATTATTTATTCTTTTGAATTACTTTTTTCTCTATTTGATTGATAATTTGATCGTTTTTCGAGAAAATTCGGATTCATTGATTTTCTTATTTGGTGTCAACATCCCTATTATGTCAGTTCCCCGCATTTCCTCCCATAGTTCATTGCAGTATCTATTGCTTGAATTGCTTCTTTGGTTCTTTCATGGCGATGATCCCACTGTTGAACCATTAAACCCCAAAGATTCTCAATCGGGTTCGAATTTCAGGCGATGGCATTACATCATTACATTTATGCCTGGATGTAGCTGTAGAGTAAACCATTCCCAAGTGACCCGTGCTGTATGGGGCAATTATCTTGAATAAAGTCAGGAAAGTCAGTAGAACAATTTGCAGCATCACTTCGTCCAGTAAATTCACGTAAACATTTGCGCATGATGTGGCTATGAAGTGAAGTTCACCGAAGCCGCTGATCATAGATCTGAGACCGCGACGCCGTCACCAGATATCCTCCCCCACATACTAGCCGTAAGCGGCCAGAATTCCTCAGAGCTTTGGGCCCGTTCTATTTCAGATATTATCCAAGGCATCTTTTCATTTAAATTTGTATTATTCTTTTTTTATCGTTTACGTTGATATATTGGAATAATTACACAATGCAATAATATCACTTTCATCGTAATACTGATGTCATTCTGCTTTACGTTGAACTGCAGAGCAAATTGAAGTCGAATAGCGTCAAAACTTTGGCAGGATTACGGTCCGTTTGGGCATATTTATTTTGTTACAATACGAAGCTAAATATATTTAATAATTTAAAATATTGTATTTGAAATACCAAGCTTGAATTTAATTTGCTAATGTCAGATGTCAAACTATGTGTCAGGCGCTATGAATATACTCACACATAGACATAAAATATACAATATGCTATATGAAGGAGTGTGACCCGTACTTATAATGGAAAAAAATTCCACATTCTAAAAATACTCAATGAAACCTTTTGTAATAAGAGAGGGTTTAAAAAGGAAAAAAATGATATAATGATAAGCTTTATTAGCCACATTTTATGTTTTCCACTATCTCGAATTGTAAAAGTACCAGGAAATAGTACATTACTTACCAAGGGCGATAAAACAAAGAATGTCTTAGATCGCAGGTATTTTACGCCCGAGCCGAAGGCAAGGGCGATAAATATGCGATCTGAGGCTTTCTTTATTGTCGCCCGTGGTAAGTACAAAATTTTATGTCACCCCCTGGCCAGGAAGTGGGTTTTTTCGCGCGCGGAGCGTGCGATAATGGCCACTTTATGGCTAGGTGTGACATAAACTATTTTAAATGTTTATTCGTCGATATGACTCACCAGTAATTTACCCTGAAAATGTTAATATCATCTAGTTACTGGTATTAAATATGTGATTTTTATAAATGTCAAACTGCAAAAAGTGCGACAGACGTCCGTCCAGCTCGAGGCCCAACGGCCATCTGTCTACTAAAATGAAGCGCGCAGTTTGCTTTTCTGATAATTTTGAATTTTGTGAAATATAAAAACATTTAAAAAAAAATTAGCCGTAAAATACACTTCTTCACATAGTTTCCTATCTATTGATATATTTTACTCGAGTCTGAGTTGGATATATTTTATATACGACTCACAATAAGATCAAAATTTACCTGTTTTTGCGATGTGAGATCATCGAGCGAAGTTTCAAATATCGTGTTTTCAGCCTTAAAATACACTAGACCGACTCTTAAACTATAACATATCTAAATATCCCATCAATAAAGGGAGTATTTAATGGTTTAAAATTGAATGAAAAATACTATGATTTCGAATAACGTGGTCTTAATAAAAATTCAAAAAATACATTTAAAATGTATGTCATTATGTCGCAATAGTCCTGTTCTAGATAGTAACATTGATAAAATGTCAAAATACGTGTTAATTACAAAGAAAATAAGGACCCTGGCGAGCGGCACAGTACAGTCGACCTCAAAGATGTGTACCTATAAATTATTCGCCTTATAACCATCGAAGGTGCAAAAGTGCAAAAATATCTTAGACTACAACTGTACGTGGTAGTAAGATGGAGTTTACTTGACCACCGGACCGAATCGGCATCCGCTGTAGCCTTTGTTCAGCTTCGAATAGAGGTTATAATGTTTATCGAGGTCCCAAATCAGAAGTGTAATGACGAGGTGCCTTGACCGGGCGGCGTACATCATCCTCCTAGCGTTATCCCAGTACAGTTGCATCCTGAAGGATGCCTGGGGTCCGCCACCTAACCCAAGATTTGGCGTAGGCACTAGTTTTTACGGAAGCGACTGCCATCTGACCTTCCAACCCCGAGGAGAAACTAGACCTTATTGGGATTAGGCTTTGTCATGTGAGTGGGCAACTTGACTGTTAGAAGCTCTCAAGCCGCCCAAAGGCCTCCAACTTGGCTTAACGACTGCTGCCATAGACAGCAACCGGGATCAACGGCTTAACGTGCCTTACAAAGCACGGGAGCGCTCAGTTAGTAACCACTCAAAGCGGTCACCCATCCAAGTCCTGACCGCTGCCCACGTTGCTTAACCTTAGATACCGCAAGCGGTACGCAGGCGCAGCTGGGCCACAAGCGCTCAACGGGCGGCGTAAAATGTTCAAAAAAATATTGTCATCATCATCATCAGCCTACAGACCAAAAGCAAACAAACATCATCGTTATGAAACCGGTTTATTATACGGGGGAAAATCCATTATGGATACCTCCACACCTCGGGGCAACGCGGAGGCTATATCGGACTTGCACCGACTAAAAACCACCCTCAACAGTCTTCCCTCTATTTTGGAAGGTCAGTAGACAATCGCCTTATTAAAAACGAATTCCTACGCCTAATTTTAGGATTAGCTGAGGACTCCGGGCCTTTAGGGCCTAATCACACCTATACTTACGCCGTCAACACGCGTTCTCCTAATACCATGTTAACAGTAGCAGTTAGTCGAAGGCGCGTTTAAAAACCGCTTAGGATTTAAGGCGCTACACTGAGAAATTTGGAGACTTTGAAACGCTGTCCTGCCCAGACTAGCAAACAGTTGCGGCTGATTTTCAGATATATGATTCTTGACTATATGATTGTGGTACTGACAATAGTAAACATGATTGCTTAAAATTTTCTCGATAGAAAATAAATCCAAAGTTGAGTCTATATTTTCCTTTTTTTCCTCAGCCTACTAAAACAACGCATTATTAAAAGACACGATTAAGTTAATATGATGGTATTTAACCTCATCTAGGTACTGACAAGAGGAAATTTAATAAACCTGCACACAGTCAGATATTTAACGAGATTTATCTAAAAAGCCATTCTCGGAGAGGGTTGCGTCCCGTTTTGCCGTGAGCGAAAAACAAAGGGTGTCTCTTTCAATCGATATATCGCCTTAACCGGGAAAGATCTACGCAATGACTTTTTACATTTCTCTTATCGCTCATCGCACAAATTAAACCTAAACCAATAAGACCGTTGACCTAGAAACGTATGTCGAATACAAGTGTAACACATACAATCAATAGCAAGACATGTGTACGTTACATAAGACTATTTAACATGTAATGAGTAACATTATGCGTTGCCGGCAAATAACGGTTCCGGTTATTTATCTAAACGACTGACTGGGAATGTGGGAATCTAGTTTTGTCTCAACGGTTCAGACCAGCAAGATTCAAAGTGAATTTTCATTACATTGCAGGGTTTGAACGTATTCATCTTTTCTCGGTAGTAGACATGAGTAGTTCACGAATGAATGATTAAAATGAAGTACTTCACCTTGTGTAACTCATTCATTCACTAGTTCAGCTCGGATTCATATACTTCAATACTTCAGCCGTTCAGTTCATGATTCATATTGTTTACCTACTCATTCGTTCCGAGAGTGATATAGACGGCATGATTGAATGAATGACTGATATTTTTACCCAATCTATTTCGTAGATTGATCTTTTGAGCTACTGAACTAGTGAATTAAATGAGTGATATACTTCACAGTGAAGGAATGAAGTATATCACTCTTCTCTTGAACGTCTATATCGACACCCCCAGTTTGCGCGAAAGCTGAGTTTAGCCAAACAGGAAGAGGAACAGGGGACCGATTTTTGAGTGTCGAACGCTCGAATTTTCATTCGACATCTGTCAAAACTTCATAGTTTTTTGACAGATCACGAGTGAAAAGTCGAGCGTTCGACACTCAAAAATCGGGCCCCAGGCCTATCACAGTGCAAAGTATCTTACAGACACGAACGATAATAAGATTAATAAGATGATAGTAAGTGCTATTTGACGACGCCGCCATTTTGAGGAGCCCTTACTATTAACTATCCCTTTTAAGGCATCTTAATCGGTTAGTGATTAAACTGATTAAGCACAGATTAACTAGAGCTCATTAGTCGTTTGATTGGGAATTTTTAAAAACGGCGGACTCTGAGGTTACCGCCGGAATCGGCAAAAAGCGAAAGTGGTCGCGCCAAAAGAAGAATGGAGGCCGCCCAGACCATAGGGTTGTCAACAACGGCGCTGTAGCATGGTCGCATTTACAGAGTTTACTGACATGTTTGCAAAGCAGTCGTCCTTCTCGCACATATACATAAGTACTAGTCTGACGTGTATCTATTGGCTATGTAGCACAACACTGAGGAAAAAACTTTACTTATTATCCTCAGATATCACTTTTTTTTTGTAATAACTACATATTGGTTTTGTAGGAATAACTAAAAGTTTGTAGGGACAATAAAAGTTAATACTAGGGTGGTGTAAAACATAGCTTTTGCTAGTAATGCCAGCTGAACTTTAGTATTTGAACATTGACTAACATTTAACTACTTATTAGGGCAGTAAATAAACGACTTTGTAAAATCTAATTATGATCGTTTCTCCGTAAAGTTGTTGCCAAGTCGTATCCCGCCCGACTCAGTGATTTGTCTGGCTCGAACTGTTCGACTTAAAAAGAGAAAGGTAGATATTTCTCTACTCGCGTCGCGTCACAGCGGTACTTGTGCTAACCCCGCTGCTATTGACTTTCAGTGACTTGTTAACACTCGGGGTGCTTTCATTTTATGATGGACTCTACTGGTCTTGAAATAAAGACCAAATTTATGTCCTCGACTGTACTTGTCTTTAGTAGGTACACTAGGTACAATGCTAATACATAATTTACAATTTGTAAAATAATATTTCACAAAAGAATACGAGACAACCCTAATCCAAATATGTACCTGCAAAATTAATAATACATCCCACATCATCCGTATCACACCCACATAAAGCTTCTTTTCATACAACACAAACGTACCTACGAGCAAGCGATCGGTTGGCAATACAAAATTATTTAAGAACTATGTCGTGTTCTGTTTCTGGCGGTCAAATGTGGAACTAATGGAACTACGTATAATTTTGAGGTTATCTTTACTCAGTGGCGCCACTGCTAGTTGCAAGTTAAATTTTGTGTATTTGCTATGCTTGACTTAGTTACGTAAGTGTAATGGTAGGTAACAATATGTAATAGTATTTAATAAAAGAGGAGACGCTTATTGATGCCACAGGTGACCGAAGAGCTGGCAGCTGGCAGCTACCTCGGCCAACGAATAAGTTTGGTTATTCAAAGGGGAAATGCTGACAGTATCTTGTGTTTTAATTTAGCTCTAATCAGTTTTGTTTTTGTTTTTATAGTTTTCACCAATAAATTATTTTTAGTTATTATCAACATGAATGTGATCATGTGTAGAACGAAACGTATAATCGTTCCGAATGTAGGAAGTTTGCACAACTAGTTCAAATGGAATATGCATAACTAGTTGTCTTCTCTATCTAAAAAAATACCCACTATTATATCGAAAATATAAATTGATATAAAAAAATGTGATGTTTGTCTAATTTTAAAGATATAAAGCCCAACTAACATGGTAGGTTTTAGGTCATGTGTCTTTATATGTTTTGCGTAAGTGACTCCTGATTAGACTCAGAATTATGAGGGCTAAAAAAACTCCTCAGGTTTAATGTTTGGCCTGTTTTGGGAATATAGTCTACTAGCTTATGTCCGCGACTTCGTCTGCATAAATTTCGGTCATCGGTCATCGCGTTAGAATCTTAATGCTATTCCAGAGGTCTTGGGTTCAAGTCCCACCTGTGGCGTGTAATTTTTAAATTTTTGTCTTTGATTGTAAATTATGATTCCGTTAGCGGACGCATCCGCTTGACTAAATTGAGCTTGTAATATATTTGCGTTTTAGACATGAGTAGTTCACGAATGAATGATTCAAATGAAGTACTTCACCGCAAGTAACTCTTTCATTCACTAGTTCAGTTCGGATTCATATACTTCAATACTTCTGTTCGTTCAGTTCATGATTCATATCTTTTACCTACTCATTCGCTCCGAGAGTGACATAGACGACATGATTGAATGAATGACTGATATTTTTACCCAATCTATATCGTAGATAGATCTGTTGAGTTACTGAACGAAACTGAACTAGTGAACTAAATGAGTGATATACTTCACAGTGAAGGAATGAAGTATATCACTCTTTTCTTTTTAGTGACACATTTTGCGCATGTCTATTGCGTTTCATCCAATGCTGGACACAGGTCTCCTAATGGATGGTAATATAATAATACTGTCTACGAATTAACCTTTCACATATCTGGCTACCTTTTGTAACCCGTCGCGTAGGCATAAGGCCGGTGCAGCCTTTGCCGAGGTCGACGCAGCCTTATCCGTCCGCGTGGGTGGGGTTACGTCACTAAATGTCATTGACAATTCGTATGTTGCGAACTGTGTCTCACTGAAACAGGGAGCCAATTTTTGAGTGTCGAACGCTCGACTTTTCACTCGACATCTGTCAAAACATCATAGATTTTTGACAGATCTCGAGTGAAAAGTCGAGCGTTCGACACTCAAAAATCGGCCCCCAGCACTGAAACGATATGAATGAAAAAAAATGTACGGCCAATTTACGGTAAGACCAATTTGATTTCTGGGCTACTTGTCACAGTGAAAATCAATATGAAAGCTGCTAGAGATTTCATATTAATTGACCTCTGTGACAGGGTACAAAGTAGCCTAGAAATGAAATTTGTTGACTGCACACTCTGCAAATCAAATCAAATCAAATCAAATTATTTATTTTGTAAATAGGCTTAATCTATAGCTCTTTTACACGTCATATTAATGCTAAGTTTACAGCAATTTTACATAAATGCGTCTTTATCATCTATAAACTCCTTTATAGTGTAATACGCTTTTTGTACAAGATGGCGTTTAACGCTGGACTTAAATTTATTCATTGACAATTTCAACATATCAGCAGGTAACTTATTGTAAAACCGTACACAGTTCCCCATATATGACATATTCACTCTACGGAGACGATATCCAGGAATAGCTAATTTATTTTTGTTTCGAGTATTATAATTGTGAATGTCACTGTTTGATTTATACATGTCAAGATTTTTATGAGTGTACATTATATTTTCGTAGATATACTGTGAGGCAACCGTCAGGATCTTTATTTTATTAAATTTATCTTTAAGAGAAATGCGTGACCCTAAATTATAAATACTACGTATAGCACGTTTCTGTAATACGAAAATTGAATGAATGTCAGCGGCTTTACCCCACAATAAAATACCGTAAGACATCACGCTATGAAAATAGGCAAAATATACAAGCCTTGCCGTTTCAACATCTGTAAGCTGACGAATCTTTTTAACTGCGTAAGCTGCTGAACTGAGTCTACCTGCCAGAGTGGAAATATGTGGACTCCATTGTAATTTTGAATCCAAAGTTATGCCAAGAAAAACAGCTTTATCTTCAAATTTAAGAAGTTCGTCTTTGAGAGTGATTTGTGCGTTACATGTATGTTGTACATTAGGCAATGAGAATCGAATGCACTTTGTTTTCTTCGCATTAAGGAGCAGATTGTTAACAGTGAACCAGTGAACAAGAGACGATAATGCATTATTTATATCATTAAAATTGTCTTGATTTCGTTTAACTTTGAATATTACTGTCTACAGTCTGCAAAAAGAACTAATTTATGTTTTTCATTAAGTAAGTAAGGCAAATCGTTGGCATAAACAAGAAATAAGAAAGGACCCAGAATAGACCCTTGGGGGACGCCCATTGAAAGAATAGACCCTGCCGATTTAGTCCTATTTATGTCTACTATTTGAGTTCTGTCATTCAAGTAGGACCAGAGAAAATCAAGTGCTTTATCCCTTATGCCATAATGGTTCAGCTTTCGAATAAGAGTGTCGTGATCCACACAGTCGAAGGCCTTTGATAGATCACAAAACACACCTACTGCGTCAAACGATTGCTCCCATGCTTCAAAAATATGTTTAATTAATGTTGTGCCTGCATCAATCGTGGACCTACCCCGCGTAAACCCAAATTGATCTCTATGTAGTATTTTATTGGTATTAAAATGGGATAGTAGTTGGTCATGCATAATTTTTTCAAAAATTTTGCTTATTACAGGTAAAATAGACACTGGCCGAAAATTTGATGGGTCTGATTTTGACCCGGACTTAAACAAAGGAATAACACGGCTATGCTTCATTAAATCAGGGAAGACTCCTGCATCGACACACATATTAAATAATGAAGCTAAGTGGGGTGCAATGGGATCCAAAATAGACTTTAAAACCTTAACCGATATTCCCCAAAGATCTTCCGTTTTTTTTAAGTGTAAAGACTTGAACGCCTTTATAATCATTACCGGGGTAACGTATCTAAAACGAAAAACATTTAAACATTCAGGTACATTTGTTTTTAGCAGAGACTCGGCCATAGAAGAAGACGAATTCAGTGACCGTGTTGTTTCAAGGGGTATATTTGTAAAGAAACGTTCGAATTCATTTGCAACATCTAAGTCTGATTCTATTATTTTATTACACACTTTCAAACTAAATTTAGGGTCACGTGACTTTATCTTACCGGTTTCAGTGCTGATTATTTTCCAAACTGTGTTAATTTTATCGTTTGAGTCTCTAATTTTACGTGCAAAGTACTTAGATTTAGCTACAATACATGATTTCTTAAATATTTTGCTATATGATTTAACATACTCGCAAAATTCCGAGTCCCTGTTTAATGCTCTTAATGCGTATAACTCATACAAATTATTTCTTGATTTGTGAATTCCAGGCGTGGCCCACTCATTAAAACTCGCCCTGTCCTTTCGTTTGACTACTCTGACTTTGAAACATTCGTTGAACTCACTTTCAATAAAATAAAACAATTTAGAATAATAAACATTGGGGTCATCAATTTCAAATCTTAAAAAATCTAATTTACATTTAACGTTCTTGTTAAAAGTCTCTAACCTCTTTTCTGTTACTGGTCGGTATATAATGTCCGAAGGGGACTTATCCTGCTCTACAATAAAAGATGCAAGTTGACCACTATGATCTGATCCTAGTTTGTTAAAGATAGTTTTTTCTATCGGGTCTTTACTACAAAATATATTATCTATGCAAGTTGCTGAAGTATCCGTAATTCTCGTAGGTTCACAAAAGAGATTTATTAAATTAAACGACTTAAATGCACAGTGGCGGTTGAGAGACATACACAAGCTTAAAGATTAAGAAACATTTATTCACAGATACAGAACAGGCACATATGATAAAAAAACAGGCCAAGTGCGTGTCGGGCCACGCGCAAGGTAGGGTTCCGTAGTCGTCTACCCGTTACATTATATGGACTAAAAAGTTCGCAAACTTATATTTACTATGTTTTTGACAGAATGAACAACATTATCTAAGGTATCAATGGAAATTGTACGAAAGTTTGCTTTTGCAAAGTACATTTCTGAAGTTCGACTATTACTCGTTAACTAGTAATGTCTACTTAGCTGTGATAGTTTTCCTTTTAAATTCATCGTATTTACTACTACCATGATTTTTTTCACATGTCTAGTAGCCACCGTTTAGCTGGCAGGGGGACGACGACACTTGACCATAGCTAAAATTATCACTTCAAAGCTTAATATCACGCTAACCAATTCTTTAATCAAAAAATGCTTTTAGAAACCTAATAATATTTTTAAAAGAGCTATCCAACGACACCCCACACGATGGGGTTTGGCAGAAAAAAAATTGCACCACCACTTTACATTACACAGGGGAGGTACCCTAAAAAAAAATTTTTTTTAAGATTTTATTCTACCGTTTTGTCGGCGTCATTGATATGTATACTAATGCCAAATTACAGCTTCCTAGTACTAACGGTTACTGAGAAAAACGGGGGTCGGACGGACGGACGGACGGACGGACGGACGGACGGACGGACATGGCGAAACTATAAGGGTTCCTTGTTTACTACGGAACCCTAAAAATTACAAGTGAAGTAAAATATATATACAAACCACGTAACATTTGCGTGTCCCTACGTCCCGCGGCAGTAAAACGGACACTGGCTCAGCATTATGCCTGATTATGCTGAGGTGTCAGAAACCTACAGCGCCATATTCAGCCAGTAGTGCCAGTACTTACCGTCGGTGACTCACGGGACACGGGACGCCATACGAGTGCAAAGAATTAATAAATAACTAATAAAACAAAAATTCGAGTGTAATAACATAATGAGACAAAAACCACTTACTACTTACATACAGCATCTGGAGTATAAAAAAATATAGGAGCTAAAAATTAAAGCTAAAAAACGGCTAGTTAGTATATTTTTGCTATATACCTACTGTCGCAAGTTGCATTGACAATATTTCATAATTTCCAAAAGTCTTAATTCGAAAACCATTTCGGTAAAAACGTGTGAAGTACACAAAAATCATATTTTTAGATTTTTTTCTCCGTTAATTTTGGAAAAAATCGCAAATTGCTGTAAACCGAAAGTTGACGTCATCTTCCTCGCTGTATTCAGGGAGACCTTAGTACAGAGTACAGACAATCGCTGCTCTGGAGTGGCTCTGGATTCTTGTTAGGACGATGACGTCATATTTTACTTACGCCCTTTTGGAATGACCTACTTTTCAACGTGTTTTTTTTTGTATGAAATAATGAGTTAAATTGAAAAAGAAATAACCCTGCCTTGCAGTCGGGTAAAAATACGGGTGGCTTAAATTTTTACCTATTTTCTAACTAGTTCATAAAATAAAGTAGTTAAAAATATGAAATGTTGCAGGCTATAATATTCACTATTTAACATAAATGATGGAAACACACGACAAGCGATCTAGCTTCAGGTATTCTAATGACAAGACTGAAGGTCCACGTGATATGTAAAGCTATGTTAATCGCTGGTTAACCCACACTTGAATGGCTGTCAACAGTTTGTTCTAAAGTGACGTAACCGCCTATAATTGTCCTTTGTGGCACCCACTGTTACTGAATTATTGAAACAGAGATTGAATAGTGTATATTGCCATGCATAATTTGAGATTAGGTCAGGTTGGATTGTTTGAGAGCCACTCTTCTGTTTGCACCACGGGATTTTTAAATAAAATGAAAATTATATTATCATTTCATCATTTAATATTTAAGAGTAGATTTTTCTTTCCTTCTTGGTTGGAAGGTCAGATGACAGTCGCTTGCATCTAAGGCATTTAGATTTTTCTTAATTCACCTCGATCGAAAATCGACATATTTTTGCCCGTGAAAAAACACCTCACATTTGAAATTTTTTGGCCTTTTCCTGAGTAAAGTTAAACACATGTACGACTCACCTTGACGTCATAATATAACCTAGTTTCAATTAAAAATAGCAATGTTGCCATAAATCGTTTGCATTTTACTACAAGACTGAATTTGTTTATAACCAGCTTTTTGAGAGGCAAAGTTGGCATGTTTATAGTATATATTTTATTTTAGGCCGGGCCCAGTAAAGCGGTAGCAGGGCGCGGTTGGAGAGTGGCCTGGGGAAAGTCCAGGGGAAGCCTCCGACACACCGCGCGGGCGGTTTAAACACTCTCACATCATTATCCTAGCATTAGCCCGACGTCCAGTCGGCGTCAAGATTTGGCGAATGCATCAAGGCACTATACTCGAATTATAATTCAAGACCAAAAAATACTACGACAGATCTGTCACTGTGGTGTGATAAGTGGTGACGTCAATGATTCCTATTTCCCTATAAACTCCTTACTAAAAAGCATTTTTAACATTTCATAAAAAGTACCTATTTGATTTGACTATCAGTCAATACCTTGTGTTAGTTACTACTTATGTGGTCCTCGGCTGGTAAAAGGTTGCCGACCCCTGCTCAGTTTCAAGTATGAGAGGAGGCCTGTACCAGCAGTGGGAGTTGGCTGAAGATGATTATATGTATTGTCCAGATATAACCCTAAAAAGGACTCTTTTTTTTAAAACGTCGGCAGCAACCTTGTGTCCGAAATGTCCAAATATCGTTCTCTCTATTTTTTTTTAGTCGAAGAAATCTTGCTTTGAAGTCATCTTCATATTCCCAAAATAACCTCAAAGCCTAAACCCTGAGTTCGTTGACCGAAGGCGTGAACCGCGTTTTATTATACCATAAATAATTGGGTTGTATTTTCGAAATGAGAAAAAAATAAAAGAGCGGGAATGAATCGTGATAAAAAAGATATTATGCAAGTTTTGATTATATGGCTTTATGATCGAAATATATTTGTTTCGTACAGTATAGGGTAGATACAATAAATCAAAAAAACTCATATACATACATACATACATATATATACATACATAGGCACGTGAACCCTGAAAACATTACACTCCATTTTTTGGGCAGTCGTGTAAAAAATAACTAATTGTTTGTAATATTGTACAGGAAAACATGAATAAATACAAACATATTTTTTAGAGTCAATTGACAATATTTCATAATTTCCAAAAGTCTTAATTCGAAAACCATTTCGGTAAAAACGTGTGAAGTACACGAAAAACATTTTTTTAGATTTTTTTCTCCGTTAATTTTGGAAAAAATCGCAAATTACTGTAAACCGAAAGTTGACGTCATCTTCCTCGCTGTATTCAGGGAGACCTTAGTACAGAGTGTCTGTACTCTCGCTGCTCTGGAGTGGCTCTGGATTCTTGTTGGGAAGATGACGTCATATTTTACTTACGCCCTTTTGGAATGACCTACTTTTCAACGTGTTATTTTTGTATGAAATAATGAGTTAAATTGAAAAAGAAAAAATACGGGTGGCTTAAATTTTTACCTATTTTCTAACTAGTTCATAAAATAAAGTAGTTAAAAATATGAAATGTTGTCAATTGAAGAACGATTTAAAAATACACCATACGGCACGATAATACATCGATAGATTTAACAGATTATAATCCACTCTGCGAATGAAATGGTAACTCTACGACTCTACGATATAAATAAAATATAATCGTAGGAACAAATTAAAAAGCTATAAGGGTTCCTTGTTTACTACGGAACCCTAAAAAAGAAGTGCGGCGCATTGGCCGATAAACTCTGATACTATTCATATGTTCCACGCGACGATTAGACCATCAGATTGAAATGTTCCTAACATAATATTTACTAACATTTTTTATAAAGTATACTTGCATAGCCCGATAGCAGATAGCATTCACTACACTGCAAAGAAACCTACAAAGCCACGGGTTTTTTTTCACTTGCATAAAACTGATCTCTGATACTCTGATAACATTCATCCATACGGCGAATAAAATTCAAATTCAAAATAGGAACGTATATTTTTTAAATAAAGAATGCAAGACACCGGCCGCTTCGTATTCGAACGGTGGTTCATACGTGCCGCGCCTGCACCAGGGATGGACGCACCTGGGGAGTGTAGTGCTGTGAATTAATGTGCCGTTTGAAAGTGCCGTGTGTTTGAGCTTTGCAATTTTTATTATGTTGGTAAGTGATTTTCGTTCGGGAATTTCGATAAAACAGTTTATGACAGACAAAAAATAGTGTATTATTAAAACAATGACAAAGTTACAACTAACACTTATTTTAGTAACAATTAAAGCTATTCATAATTTATTCGATGTAAAAATAGTAGATATTCAAGGTGAAGGAAAAGATCGTGAGGGTTCCCTTCACACCTAGAGGGAAAAAATAGATGTTTCGGTGTAATCTCAAAATTGTCTATATTTCCCTCTAGGTTGGAAGGTTTGTTGCAGTTGGCAGTCGTTTTCGTAAAACTAGTTCCTACGCCAAAACTTGAGATTAATAAATTTCACAGCGAACCCTGTACTCCTTAGGAGGATGGTGGTGATATACTTGTAGACTATGCATCCCTGTCACAGCTATCCGCGCTACGTTATGTTTACGATATCCCCACTTTCATAATTTATTAATCGATTTCGTACCTAATGTACATATTATTATTTTTATAAAGTACCTACTTACCAGTCTATACAACTTCTATGCGTAAATTCGCAAGAAACAAATGAACGGGCCATACATTTTATTTTACTGTGGTAGTAGTACGTTATATATAAAAAAACGGTATAATAGTGTCTAAGTACAATTTTATCTAGTTTTCATAGTTTCTGATTTCCCGTCACTCAGCCTATTTGCTCAGCCAGTGTATCGTAATCATCATGTGTCTATAATAATTATGTCAATTTATTGTCGTTGTATTATATGGAAATTATAATAAATATACCTACGTGTCTTGTCTATAAGTTGATACTTACAGGGCTGGTATCACTTTGATGTTACGATGATTCTGATTTTGAAAGACAGATGAAGACATGTCCCCAGTTTCATGAATACACTGGTCGCTTTTATTTATACTGTATCGTCGACGGGCACGGCACGGTAAAACTCTGTGGTTTAATTTATAAATAGACCATAGACTATAAACTTTGGACTAATTATGAATTAAACCATATATTATTATATTATCGTGCCGTTGCCGTCGACAATAAAGTGTAAAAGCGTACATTTACCCTTGAAGAAGACATGTCCTCACTTTTTTTTCTTGTCACAGTGTTAATTGAAGGACGTATCACTTCACGTTTCATATAATTACTTTATTAAGACCGACTTTTTATTTATTAACTACGTTTGAAAAGTCGAGCTAAATACACCTTTTTTACACATAGAAATCTTGGAAATATTATATCTCGTGTCCTGCTATGTTGCTACACATGTCAAGCGAAGTCGTGCGATTTCATTCGACGACGCTGGCAGCACAGTCGCGGGATTATGCAAATTATTGTGATTGCCATGATGTATAAAATGTAAACTATAGAATAATCCTGGTATACATGGAATAAATACGTTTTAAACAATAGAATAATCAGTTACAACTCTCTACTCTCCAAACATAGCAGGAATAGGCCGGTGAGTTCATTGCGCATATTTTGCGAGCTCCGACCGTAGCGTAGGTGTGTAATGTCCTTATAGGACATGCCATTTGCACAACACGGTGGGTAGTGCAGAGGCGGTTTTTAAAATAAAGCTGTGTGACATGGGATACATTTCGTGATTAAGTTGTCAGCTTGAATAAATAAAAAAAGCGATAGTCTTTTGTTTATTTATTAAACAAGAATTGGCAACCGTACTCTCTAAGATCTGACGTTTCGAAATAATTGCCGTACGATAAATAAATAATATTTTTATATGTAGGTACCTACATTGTGTGGTTTCCGTTCCTGCCAAGGTATAGGGAATACTATGTTTTCAAAGGCCAGGGTTAATTCAATCTTGTCAATATCAGGAGTTTTATATATATGTAAGGATTATACTTTCCACCTTTTATATGTAGATTAAAACAGTTTAAAAATATATGATCCTCTCTTAGTTTCTGTGTCTAGAGCCTATATGCTTACATCAGGCCCCTATACCACAAAACTTTACAAGTCTACAACTTGACAAAATTGTACAATTTTCCATATAAAAAGTTCACAAAGTCGAATTGGCTTGTAAAGTATTGTGGTACATGGGGCCGATTATTGAGTGTCGAACGCTCGACTTTTCAAAAAACTACTTATACTTTTCGTCAAAAAACTATGATATTTTGACAGATGTCGAGTGAAAATTCGAGCGTTCGACACTCAAAAATCGGTCCCCAGGCCCCTGATGTTCATGAGCGAAACACATGGATTGGCGTTCAGTTTAAAACGAATACCTACAATCAGATACAGCTCACGTTGCAAGATTACAGACAGTTGGAACTCTGAACTTGAACGGGCTATAATTAAATGTCCTTTTTAAGGCACATTAAAACGGATTGAGCACTTTGATTACGAACCTGTAAAAGTTCGGTCGTTAAATGCGGTCTAATGATGGTGTTTCCAACTTTACGTTCCTTGGGTACAGTTGGCTGCATTTTGACACACAGCCCTTTTGACACGTATGTTTGTACTTGAGTATGTATGTTTGTCCGCGATTATCTCGCGTTCGGCTGAAACGACTTTGATGCGGTTTTCAGAAAAGCATTTATAACATTATTGAGTACGTTTTGATATACAATTTGAGTCGGTTCTCTTTTTTTAATAGTAGATTGTTTGACAAGGGGCTAAAGTAAGTCATATTACCACGAGATGGTTATTTTCCCGAACGTAGTGAGGGAAAATTGTTCGAGTGGTAATATGGCTTTTAGACCCGAGTTATACACTCTCCTTTTCACTTGGATTGCGAGAAAACACATTAAACACAAATTATCCACCTTAAATGAATAATTTAACACTTGGCGGGTGTATGTCTAATTTGACAGCATGTTTTTTTTTCTTAGGCCAGTACTATGCCTGGATATTCGTGCTCGCTTAAAAGCCTTATTACACTACCCTATCGGTAGGGCCCTAGAAGATGCAACGCGCGCTTTATTTTTTCTTTTAAGAGACGCATGTCCTTTGAGCATAGACACCGCTTAATCTTTAGAGAACTGAAAAACGTCTTTCCTGATTGGTCGATTTTAGTACAGCTGTATTTTGATTGGTAGATATTTGTACCAAATATTTTTTAATCTGTCAAATTACTGTTCTGTGATTGGTGGATTTAATAGGTGAAGTATTTTGATTGGTCAAATTAAAATTTTTAGTGAATCATAAATATGTATACATATTTTCCCTAGGGCTTAAATGTACTACTTTAGCCCCGCTTCACAAGTCTAATATGACACACTTTTCGAGCATGAGAAGTGAAAAGTTATTTTTATTCGCGTTTGACTGTATCGTAGGTCGTAGGAAGAATTAGCGTTTCGCGCTAAAAGCATGTTCGAGTGTGCAAGCGCATTCATTAACAAGTTTTACGACTAAGCTACAGTCGCCAAAGATGTATACATAGTTCCTTATCACAATGGAGTAAGGTGCAAAATAGTAGATATATATTTGAAGTCTGCTGTAAACTGTAAAGCTTGAAAACAAGAGCATCACCAAGCAAGAGCAAGAATATGCGCGATATTGACGACGTTTATTATAATATACAGTACTTTGATCTCACGGGCGCGGATTAGCCATAGTTGTGTACCTATGTGACACATACGAACACGTCAACGTGAACTCATACCCCCTACGCTGACGCACACATTGACAATGTGCATGTATAGCTCAACACACAACCATGGCTCACCCGCGCTTGTGAGATAAAACTGTAATCGCCAATGATATGCAGCGGGATAATGATTCCGTTTGTTTCCCGCCTTTTACCACCAATTTTTTACTATTGGTAACAGATAGAAATTCTCTCAATAAATTCCTAAATGTTACCATTGAAGTGTTGGTGGTCCCGAACGAAAACATTGAAATCACAGTGAAAAAATATTGTTCACAATAAAAACAATATGGCGGACTAAGTATGGTAATCATTTTGTTTGTACCTAGCGATGAAAACATTTTTTTCGATCTTATGAAGCGGGGTATCAAAATTAAGCATTTGAAGAGACGAGTTCAATGATATTATGTATGTATTTCCAACATATTTTACGGCATAAGATGCTTTATAATCAAAATAAAAAAACGAGGAATAATTTTTAATTTATTTTCAAGATATATCTCTATATTTTTAGTGCATTCGTGTTTATTAAAATTTTAATTACTTCTGCCTTATTTTTATCATATTACGCGAGAGTAACAATGTACTCTACTTGGGACTTAAGGGAGAGAATTTTATTGTGAGACTCACTTTTGCACCTTTTGCAAAAGTAACTGTAGCTCTAGTATAAGTTTTTCGAAACATTAACTAATTCGAACGCGTTTGCGTTTCGTCTCAAAATGTATGAAAGTGGTATGAAAACGTGAACAGCGCCTCTGGTGGTCACTAGTGGAAACTAAAACAGCGAGTATAACATTTGTTGCTAACCGATGAACGCGCGTATTTCAAACTCGGTGAGAGCGTTTTCATACATTTTGAGACAAAACGCAAACGCGTTCGAATTAGTTAATGTTTCGAGAAAACTTATACTAGAGCTACTGTTACCTTTTCACGCTTAAACCCCTGAAACATTTGCGATGAAATTGGGTAGTTTAAGTTCCGGGAATGGTCAAAGGGTCTTTTTGATTAAAGAAGGATGTAAAATACAAGTGGAAGTTGGTATAGAAGATTATGAGAATTTAATAGCTAACATCTCACGGCACGGCCACGCAATGCAGCTTCAATGAAGCGTTCAATAAAGTCGTGGCTTAAATAGTCTACGCGGACGTAGTCGCGGGCACACACTCTTTCTCTATATATCAAGACAAGACATATATGTATTTCGGAACAAATTCGCTCCGATACAGGTATCTAGGATATGATAAGTATCAATTTCGCGTGGCGTAAGCAAGGACGCCCAGTGTCCTTTCACCGCACGAGGCTGACTGCATTGGCACCGTCTGACTACTATACACGTCATCTGTTGCTTGCTCTCTAGTCACATAATCTAGACATGAGGCATGTTCCGAATCACGCTTACAGCGCTATAAACGCGTTTACGATCGGACCGAATCACGCTCATAGCGTTTACATGAGATGTCGTGACGTCATTGATGTCGTCATGGACGGCGCCATATTGGCGTTTACGATGCTCACACTCCCAGGCGTCAGTACCTTAAAACAAACGTCAAGTTGACGTTTGATATATGAACATGACAGTAAACACAACATGCCCGGTCCGAATCAAAACACCACTCACGCGGCCTTAGCGCGCTTACTGTAGCTCTAGTATGAGTTTTTTTAGAAACATTAACTAATTCGAACGCGTTTGCGTTTTGTCTCAAAATGTATGAAAGTGGTATGAAAACGTGAACAGCGCCTCTGGTGGTCACTAGTGGACACTAAAACAGCGAGTATAACATTTGTTGCTAACCGATGAACGCGCGTATTTCAAACTCGGTGAGAGCGTTTTCATACATTTTGAGACAAAACGCAAACGCGTTCGAATTAGTTAATGTTTCGATAAAACTTATACCAGAGCTACTGATTCGGACCGGCCGTCAGCACTGTAAACGCTGTGATCGTTGTTGGCGTGATTCGGAACACGGCTATGGGGAAAAGCGTTATTTTCCGATCACCATTACTGTTATTCTCGTTCAAAAAAAATCACTGTGAAAAATCACCGTGACTTTGTCACTTCGGTTATTTCGTGTCACGACATTTACGTTTTGATCGTTCCCGGCATTTACTGATATTTCTGTAACAACTGATGTTACTCTGTGACTAGTGTGACTGCTACTTCTACATTCTGTTCCGGACGTAACATGACTGTCGCAAATTATTTGAACCTTGATATGATGAAATAAGGTCTAGAGTGATATCGGCTGGTATGGAAACTGTTCCAGTGATATCGTAGCGCTAAGTAACAACGTTATCTTGTAACGTTGTTACTTCGTGACAAGTCACACTTACTTTTTAACGGCGGGTCACCGTGATTTTTTCATCGTGAAGTTATTTATCACCCACTTTTAACATAATCTTGCGACTGAACTAGGATTTTTTGCCCCCCCCCCAAAAGTCAACCTGACGACGGTCAACCAATTGGATTTCTGGGCCACTTCGTACCTTGTCACAGTGACATTGATATAAGATCTCTAGCGGCTTTCATTTCTATTACTGTGACAAGGTACGAAGTGGCCTAGAAATCAAATTAGTTGACCGTTTTGCGTTCGTGAGGCGACGTGAGGTTTATGTTTTGCGTTCCCATGTAATTTTAAGTTCAGTAGCTCTAGTATAAGTTTTTTCGAAACATTAACTAATTCGAACGAGTTTGCGTTTTGTCTCAAAATTTATGAAAACGCTCTCACCGAGTTTGAAATACGCGCGTTCATCGGTTAGCAACAAATGTTATACTCGCTGTTTTAGTTTCCACTAGTGACCGCCAGAGGCGCTGTTCACGTTTTCATACCACTTTCATACATTTTGAGACAAAACGCAAACGCGTTCGAATTAGTTAATGTTTCGAAAAAGCTTATACTAGAGCTACTGATGCTTTTTTATTAGTAAACAGAACTATGTATAACAAAGGGACTTATTCCCGTCGGTTACTATTTTGTTACTGTTGGTAACAAACATCAATTCCCAAATGTTACAATTAAAGCGACGGCGGTAACAGCTGGGAATCTTTTTTAGTTTTCACCTAAACATAGTACTTTAATTTAAACAGCTAGGGTTGTGGAATGAGCTTCTTGTCGAGGTTTTCCCGAGGGGGTTCTACAAGAAAGGAGTGTATCATACATTATTAAAGGGTCGGCAACGCTCATATGACACTCCTGGAGTTCCAAGCGTCGATAGGCTGTGGTGACCGCTTAGGTACCATCAAGTGGGCCGAACGCTTGTTTGCCACCGACGTAGTTTAAAAAAAAGAACAGACTTCACGAAGAAACTCACTCAAGAACAATGGAAGCGAGGCAAATTGAATTGAAATTCGGATTCATTTGATTTCTCCGACTATAGATAATTCATTTAAAAAATATATATTTTCCTACTTGTCACTAAGTTAAAACAAATATGTAAATGTTTAGGTTGTCTTTATACGCTCAAGAAACTTTAGGACCATATAACATAGGTAACTAGTTTGACTCTTATTACATTGTAATACGATTGGATTAGCCGTAAACACTGACGAGTGGGTTTCTAATGAAAGCTCACTCTCACGGCGGTTGCCAGTTTTTGTTCGTTTTCTAGGCAGTCAGTATGTCTCTTATTAATAACACTGGTAGCACGACATTGATGATTAAATGCTGATATTTACATAAATACTGATATTGTACACAGAGCTCTGATTAACCATCGCAAATCAGCACAAAGTCGTAAATGAAAAGGGATGTAATAGACAAGATGTAAAAAAAAAAAAAATTGACAAGTATTAACTATGATTATTAATGATATTTTATACATACATACAGTGCGTTTACGGCAAGCGGGCATTAATTGAAACTGATATGAATATGTTCCATTAGCAATTATTTCCATGTATTACCAAATCATAATTACCTATGTGAATTAACTCCAAATTAAACTTCTTAATTCCGCACCTTCATTGTGCATTTAAATTAGTCAAGTGCAAAAATATGAGTGCATACAACTAGCTCAAAAATATGTCCAATAGCTCTTATGTAGGTGAATTAAGGTTTTGGTACATATTTATGAGAAGATTCATTCGATACATATTTTTGCACTTGACTTGCACTGCTTTCACTGCTTAAGATAACGTCCTAGCTTCTGACGATTGAGTTAGACATTTAAACAAAAGCAACTATCAAAATTTGATACTCAACGCATACAGCCCACAATTAGTAAGACTGCTCCACACTTCTTGATCGTTTACAACGTTTACAACTTTTGTATTTTTTTGGTGAACAATAAAGAATATTTGTTTTGTATTGTAGACCGGTATATTGTATCTTACTGGGCTACTTATTATAAAATAGAAGTCATAATCACATTTTCAGTTCATTACAAAATATAATCAATTTTCATGCGAATTACCATGTCTCAGAATTTCCTAAATTAGTTCCTCAATAAATGTCAAACGGTATGAAACATTTTCTTCTGTTTCCAGAATCACAAGATGGCGCTACTGTTTCTGCTGCTCGCCGTGACGTCATCGGCGCTGGCGCAGTCCAACTACGACCAGCAGGCGAACAGCGTGCTGTACCAGGGCGAGGGGCTGCCGGAGCAGACTGTGCTTGACGGCAAGGTAACAGCATCACCTTATAAATTCTCCTCTTCAATACTTGGACACAAGTCTTATTACCTTCCAGGACACGCCATAATTACGTATTATGTAGGTACTTCGGTTGCTCAACTGTCATAGCTCAATAGCATAGTATGCTTTAAGTATCCAGTAGTTACCTTATCATCATCATCATCATCAGCTCACTTTCGTCCACTGCTGGACATAGGCCTCTCCCATGGCATGCCACTGAACTCGCTCTTGAGTTTTTTGTTTCCAACCGCTGCCAGCCACTTTGCGTATGTCATCGCTCCACCTGGCTGGAGGGCGTCATTCACTACGTTTGCCAAGCCGTGGTCTCCACTCCAGAACACGCCTACCCCAACGGTTGTCGGTTCTGCGACAGATGTGACCGGCCCACTGCCACTTTAGCTTACTAATCCTTTGGGCTATGTCGATGACTTTGGTTCTCTGTCGGATCACATCGTTTCGGATCCGATCCCTCAGAGAGACACCGAGCATAGCCCTCTCCATAGCTCGCTGAGCGACTTTAAATTGGTGAACCAATCGCACGGTCAGTGTCCACGTCAGTTACCTTATAGGGGTGCCATTCCAATAGATACGGATGCGTTAATATCCACCAATGCACTGCTGGAAACAGAAATCACATCCTCGCAGCATAGCTGCACAGCACATATCTTTCTTCTTTCTCTTTTCTTTCTTTCTTTTTTCTCTGGTGGAAAGGCAGTCTATGCATTACCCTCGAATCTTCAGATCTTGTTGGAAATAAGCCTCACCCAAGGCACGCCGGTATCTAATGAGGGCTACCGCATATGGATTCGCCGCTGGAGGCGCTAGTGTGACGTCAGTCCTCCGAAATATCAATTTTTATAGTTTGTGGGTGGGTTACGCGGGTTTATTTCTAATTAGAAGAATATGGTGACTAATTTTACAATATCAATAGCAAATATGAGTTACGGATCAACGAATTTCAGTGCTTTGCGACAATTTTATTGCTCGTAAACTTATGTCATACTTTTTTCCGAACAAAACAGGACTGCGCTACAATACGGGATATTCGATAAAAAATATTTACGGTGCGGTTTTAATGTATGAAATACGATTTGAACGTAAATTTGGTTTTGACGCCCATTACTAACCAACAACAAACTTTGACAGTTGGACTGAGAGTGCAGTGGCGCCAATGGTGAGCACAAAAACGGTAGCCCTCATTCGGTTGCTCTACCTCAAAGACTACAATATATATACTAAACTACTCTACCTACTGTGGTCCCGGTTGTGGGATCTCGGTGTATTACTTATTCTGTCTCTCAATGCAGGAAGTCTGTTTGACTTATCCGGTCGGTTTCCGGCTAAGAACACGGCCTTCCTGTTTATATAGATTTAGATTTCGATTTCGATTTATTTATTTCATAATATAAATTACATAATAGATTAACTTAAGCTAATTTACAAGAATTTACATTATGATCGTCAAATAGTGAATATTATAATAATTATGTCAGGTATATCATTATTCATTATCAAAAATATGTAACAATACCAATCTAAACAAGGAATTCAATGTCAATATCTCATAATGATCGTCAAAGTAAAATTATAACAAAAATTAAATTAATTAATAATATTAAATTAAACAATGTCAACTAAATTTCATTTCCATGTAGTCACCAATGGAATATAAAGGATTTTCTAATAAAAAGATTCTCAGTTGACGTTTAAATGTATCGTCAGATGGTTCAGTTCGCAATTTGGCGGGTAGACGCTCGTAATAGGTTGGTCTAATTACCCGTGGACTTACTATACTAGTATACTAGTATGATTGCGACTTCGTCGAACATATATAATTCTTCCCTTACTAGCATGTATGTAAGTGCAACAGGGACAAATTCCGTATTCGACATAAACGCGATCATGCCAGCTAGGCTAGATCAATATCGACGAATATAATTTGTAACTCCATGGAACCATTGGCTCTTAGTTTGCCCTCCCTGAGCCAGCATTGTTAGGTCAGAGTACATTCTACCTTTCGCGTCTCAGTTAAGTCAAACCGGTACAATACGTAATCGCGTTACGATTTGTACCGCAAGAGGTAACAGTTCAAAAGGCCTGGCCCCTAAAAGGCGTAAGCGACGGGCTTTTGCCCGTAGCTCCGCAATGTAAGAAACTTGCATGCAATGTAAATCGGCCTTCTAAATGCGTTTTGTCCCTTTCTCACAAACATAAATGTCAAAGTGACAGATAAAGACAAGCGAGTTCTAGCGGCAATTTAGCAATTTAATAAGTTTGACGAACAATTTTGAATCGTGTGAACACTAGGAATATTTTGAACACTAGGGTGACCCGAAATTTTTGACCGCCAGTGTATAAAGTAGTGGATACTAGAGTAAGTCTTTATAAGACTGTTTAAGACACCGTTTATAGAAATGTGATGTGATGTCGCATTAGGTATTTTAGAGCAAAGAACAAAAACATTGACGTATTTTACCTATCGTATCGTCATATCATCTCGATTTATTCAACCGGTTCGACGCGAACGACGTATATGTCCGTCACGGCAGGGCGTTCAATGCCATATCAACTTAAGTATATGCATTTCTATAGGGTTCAACTTTGCGTTTGACATTCCCATGTCATGGCGTGTGAGTAACAGCGTTTATATTTGACAGAGCACTGTAAAGTTTAAATTACTTCATTTTCCCATTTCTAAACTGAAATATGGTAAAATACTTTCAACAGTATTTAATTATCATTGTGTTCTAAAATAAATATTCAATCAGATTTGGAAACGATTTGGTAAGTATGGCTTGGACCACAAATGTATGGATTATGATTATCATTATTACTTATTACCTAAATGTGGTCCACTTAGAAATATCGTCTGTGTTCTTGTCAGTTACGACGTTTTGTGTCGAACGGTACTTCGCGGTTACTATCTGGGTTACAAGAAATGACTTAATAAAGAAAAGTAAACAATGATCACTGTGGTCAGCATTGGGGACAATAAAATAGATGACTGATTTTGGCGTTGTGATGTACACCTATTAAAATAATTGGTGGTATGTGGGTAACTAGACTAACTAGGCCATCCATATTCTGGTATTTCAAATTCGAATGGAATTCTGTCTGCCTGTTAACATTTGATGCTTAAACCGCTGAACTAATTTAGGTGAACTATTTAGGGAACTAACGGAGGTATTATAAGATCCTGGGATATTTTTTATTCCGGAAATGTATCTTTAATGTCGAGTCGACATAAATAAATATAAATATAAATATTTGTGGACATTCTTACACAAATCAACCTAGTCCCAAACTAAGCAAAGCTTTTACTATGGGTACTAAGCGACGATATACATACTTATATAGATATCAATAGATACTTAAATACATAGAAAACATCCAAGACCCAAGAACAAATATTGGTGCTCATCACACAAATAAATGCCCCGGCCGGGATTCGAACCCGGGACCTCCAGCTTCTTAGGCAGGGTCACTACCAAGTACCAACTAAGCTAAAGCGGTCGTCGAATTGATTGAAATATCAACTTGCTCATGAAGGAAGGCTCAGAAAAGTACTAAAATGTCTTGTCACTGTCCCACAAACACGTGTCTAAATCTCAAATAAGAAAAAACTAATTTTTCACATCACCTATTCGGATAAGGACTTTTTCACATCACCTATTCGGATAAGGGCTTTTTCTTCCCTGCTAGGAGGGATCAAAATGGCACTTTTCTTCCCTGCTACGAGGGATCAAAGTGGCACTTTTCTGTAACGAGTAATTGTATTGTATCGATTTTGATAGTTAAGTATTGTATCGATTTTGATAAAATAAATGCACAACCATTGTTATTTCAGATCTTTTATTATTCTCAATAGGTGATGTGAAAAGCAGTATGTGTCACATGGAAGCAAAATTATTTCCACCTTGGGCGTTAATTCTCGAATCCCTCACTACGCTCAGGATTCTATTTTAGAATCCCTCGCTACGCTCGGGATTCTATTATATAATCCTTCGCTTCGTTCAGGATTCAATTTACGCCCACGCCGTAAATATGTCATTTTGCTCCCTTGTGACACAATCTACTATTTCACATCACCTATTCGGATAAGGGCTTTTTCTTCCCTGCTAGGAGGGATCAAAATGCCACTTTTCGTTTAGTATCGATTTTGATAAAATAAATGCACAACCATTGTTATTTTAGATCTTTCATTATCCTCAATAGGTGATGTGAAAAGCAGTATGTGTCACATGGAAGCAAAATTATTTCCACCTTGGGCGTTAATTCTTGAATCCCTCACTACGCTCAGGATTATATAATCCTTCTCTTCGTTCAGGATTCAAGTTACGCCCACGCCGTAAATATGTCATTTTGCTCCCTTGTGACACAATCTACTATTTCTTCCCTGCTAGGAGGGATCAAAGTGGCACTTTTCTTCCCTGCTAGGAGGGATCAAAGTGGCACTTTTCTTCCCTGCTAGGAGGGATCAAAGTGGCACTTTTCTTCCCTGCTAGGAGGGATCAAAGTGGCACTTTTCTTCCCTGCTAGGAGGGATCAAAGTGGCACTTTTCTTCCTGGCTAGGAGGGATCAAAGTGGCACTTTTCTTCCCTGCTAGGAGGGATCAAAGTGGCACGACCAACTAAGCTAAAGCGGTCGTCACATCAAAGATGCATTTATTTTACATACTGACTGTACATACTCGCAGGTATACCTACTTACTCATGAACTTATGGAAATAATTACCTATATGTATTGTATCCATACGGTCGGTACCATCGACACACTGTAAGTAAGTATTGTGTCATGAAATTATTTTGTGAAATGGCCGGCTAGCCAAACTTTTTCAAAGTTTCGCACCTACCAAGGACCAGCCTACTATGTACTACCTTTTATAGCAGTCTTAAAAACCAAAGTTTAAAATACTTAGCTGTCTCTGACTACCCATTTCAAGGTAGCCGTCGTGAGCATATTGTCGGCCCGGACATTACGTGGTTAAGTTAATAGGCATTGGACTTAACTAGGCGCTACATTGTTGCGTGGTCTAACAATGGCCGGGTCGGTGTCCACTGTCGCGTACGGCACGAGATGATGAGTAAAATCAAGGACGTTTGTGATTAAGGCGTCTCCAACTGTCCACCGAGCGGTCTGATACCAAAACTATTTTTTTTAAATATAATTCCACTTATAATAACTTTGGAAGGCACGTTAAGCCGTTGATCCCGGTTGCTGTCTATGGCAGCAGTCGTTAAGCCAAGTTGGAGGCCTTCGGGCGGTTTGAGAACTTCTAACAGTCAAGTTGCCCACTCACTTGACAAAGCCTAATCCCAAAAAGGTCTAGTTTCCCCTCGGGGTTGGAAGGTCAGATGGCAGTCGCTTCCGTAAAAACTAGTGCCTACGCCAATTCTTGGGATGAGGTAGCGGACCCCAGGCATCCTTCAGGATGCAACTGTACTGGGATAACGCTAGGAGGATGATGATAATTCCACTTATATTTAATTACCTACTCATACTAGCTTTGTCCGAGACTTCGTCCGCGTAAACTTCCACTCCCTGTTTCTTCCTTTCGAGGGATGATTTTCGGGATAAAAAGTATCCTATATGTTAATCCAGTCTATTAACTCGTTGTATACCAAGTTTCGTCATAATCCGTTCAGCAGTTTTTGCGTGATTGAGTAACAAACATCCAAACATCTAATTTTTCGCATTCATAATATTAGTATACTAGCTTTTGCCAGCGACTTCGTCCGCGTAAAAGGGATGATTTTCGGGATAAAAAGTATCCTATATCTTAATCCAGGCTATAATCTCGTTATATATACCAAGTTTCATCATAATCTGTTCAGCCGTTTTTCCGTGATTGAGTCACAAACATCCAAACACACTAACTTTCGCATTTATAATATTAAGTAGGAAGTAGGATGAGTAGGATTAGGTTTTATTTTCAGTGCTTATAATTTTATGATCATTAGATGTCTACTTATATTCCTCCCGCTCCCGTGCTTTGGAAGGCACGCTAAGCCGTTGATCCCGGTTGCTGTCTATGGCAGCAGTCGTTAAGCCAAGTTGGAGGCCTTCGGGCGGCTTGAGAACTTCTAACGGTCAAGTTGCCCACTCACTTGACACAGCCTAATCCCAATAAGGTCTAGTTTCCCCTCGGGGTTGAAAGGTCAGATGGCAGTCGCTTCCGTAAAAACTAGTGCCTACGCCAAATCTTGGGATTAGGTAGCGGACCCCAGGCATCCTTCAGGATGCAACTGTACTGGGATAACGCTAGGAGGATGATGAGATGTCTACTTATATTACGTATCTCTTCGTGCCCAGCAGAAGACTGGCCTCAATGAATCTCATACAAAATATGTGAGCTCTTTGAATAGGATTTGGGTTCGGATGATAGGTATATCATTGTTTTGGGCATAAGAACGTGTAAGAACAAGCGAGGCAGTATTACATATCCGAATACTGTCTTAAGAGTGCACGGAGTGTAAGAATTCTAATTAGAAAGAAACAGGTAGTTCATCACGTGCGTAGGTGCTACTCATGCTGATCTTACAAATGTTCGTGTGCCGAGACAAAAAGGGACAAACGTTAGCAATTAATAAGACCATTTTGTTCGAAATCCTACACCTATCTAATACTTTTTCAGTGTTTGTCAGTAGCTCTAGTATAAGTTTTTTCGAAACATTAACTAATTCGAACGCGTTTGCGTTTTGTCGCAAAATGTATGAAAACGCTCTCACCGAGTTTGAAATACGCGCGTTCATCGGTTAGCAACAAATGTTATACTCGCTGTTTTAGTTTCCACTAGTGATCACCAGAGGCGCTGTTCACGTTTTCGTACCACTTTCATACATTTTGAGACAAAACGCAAACGCGTTCGAATTAGTTAATGTTCCGAAAAAACTTATACTAGAGCTACAGTTGTGTTTGTGACTGGGGAGGAATGTTGTAATGTTGCGTCGCCTGGTGGAATTTATGTGTCCCGTATATTAGGCTCTCTGACTCGAACGTAGATATCTCGTGTCGTATCATGTTACGGACACGCATCCAGCGAGATAGCCCGGAGGAATAATTAGTGTTTTAGATTTATGCGCTGGTTGTGTAGCTAAAGATAGAAAATATGCGTGCGCGCCGCTTCCAGGGTTGCGTACATAGTTGTGAGTTGTGAAGTAATGATAGGGTGTGCGTGCGTTCGTGTTTATACTGGCGAGGAGCTCGAGTTAGGCTGGTCGCGTATTCCATGCGTTTTCGTACAAATTTTATTCTTATGTTTGAGAATTAAAAATTAATTAACCGGCGCGCGGATTAAAGTGAAAATATATACTAGTACCTTCATTATTTATACCAAAGACAGTTAAACAAAGAATGTCTCAGATCGCAGGTAATTGGCGCACGAGCCGAAGGCAAAAGCGATAAATATGCGATCTGAGGTTTTCTTTATTACCGTCCGTGGTAAGTTTGTACAAAATTTTATTTCATCCCTGGTCAGGAAAATGGATTTTCCGCACGCGGATTGTGCGTTAATTACCACTTTATGGCTAGGTGTGACCTAAAAATTCTTAAAATGCTAATCGGGAGCGAATAAAATTGTCTGAGAAGTTTGACAGTTTTGTGAAGGATGACAGAGTTACCAGCAGTGGCGATATTGTAGCATTACGGTAGGGTTCCCGTCTGTTACCGCTGGTAACAGTTGGGAGAAACGTTCCCGGCCGTTACCCTATAGGTAGTTAGAACACCACCAACTCGACGTAGTGAAATATCCACTTATTTATTTAAATTCGGATTACAAAACCGATAAATAGGTTTACAAAAAACACCGCATTTGTGCAAAGTTGGAAAGTCTGGCAGCGGTATTTCGCGGTCACTTCCAAATTTGCTAATGTTTGTACCGAATTGTGAATGAACTTAATTCAACTGTTCTTTTATATTTCAGGTCACAAAGCTAGATGACCTGAGTCCTGTCATCTTCCTGAACAGAACGAAGGCGGCTCTGAACTGCGCGGCTGGATCCATGCAGGTAAGATTCTTATAAAATATTATTTATTATTCTTATTGCGTGGAAAGTAAAATAGATTTTTGAACGAATTTCACTCACGCAAAGTATACGTCCTTATCACATTAATAAGAGAAACAACTTACAATACACGACGAATAATAATCTTGTGTAGTTTAGGAGTTGCCATGTCTGTGTGCTTACAAAAAGCATGCTCAAATTTCAGCTCTGTCACACATTCGTACATACGTACATAAACTCATGCATGTATGTGATAAAATAATTAAATAAGATTTATTTCTAAATACTACAACATACAGCAATTTTGGAAGAGCGAGGCTTCCTGTCACAGGTAGTTAACACTTACTAGGAAGTCCCAACCTTACAATTATAGTATACTGATGGTATACTGTAATGAGGAAAAAAGAAATAAATATTTTTCATTTTCATGTATTTCCGAAAGGGGTAGGCAGAGCACATGAAATTTAATTCCAGTGCCACTTTTAGCAGTAGGTTTAAAGATGGTGAAAATGTGATAGTGATAGGTTGCTGGCCCATCGCCCACTAACACTCTCCAATCCGGTTCCCATAGTCGACTCTTACGACACCCACGGGAAGAAAGGGGGTAGCGCTATTCTAACCCTGCACCACACGGGTCGTTAGGGCACCACACAATCCCAAGTTGGTTAAATTTAACCTACAAGATTTGATTATACAGTATCTCTAGTATAAGTTTTTTTCGAAACATTAACTAATTCGAACGCGTTTGCGTTTTGTCTCAAAATGTATGGAAGTGGTATGAAAACGTGAACAGCGCCTCTGGTGGTCACTAGTGGAAACTAAAACAGCGAGTATAACATTTATTGTTAACCGATCAACGCGCGTATTTCAAACTCGGTGAGAGCGTTTTCATACATTTTGAGACAAAACGCAAACGCGTTCGAATTAGTTAATGTTTCGAAACAACTTACACTAGAGCTACAGATACCTGCGCGGTAATCACGTAACGTTTTCGACCGTTAGTACGATAGATTTAAATGTCAAATCCCATACTAAAACTGACATTAAAAACGTACCAGCGGTAGTACATATCGTTACGTGATTACCCCGCGGGACTTGCTCAGCATAAATCGAATGCTACGGCATTCTTGTAAAAATAAACAACCACGAATCGCCTTGATAACCGCCTGTCAAAGATTAACGGACGTAACGGTCAGCCTCCCGTCTATTTGCCGTTCATATTAACGAGTAGCATAACTGATTAGTTGCCATAAGGTTGTACCTAGAATCCGTATCTAAAACGGCGTAACAACCGTAGAGTTTCATACATTCCTCCTATGTTACGTCGAATACAGATAGGCTTTTCTTATAGCTAAAACGGTACAAGTACCATTGAGGTTTTTACCATGTTACCACTATTTTCCTTCGACAACTGATGCGTAGGTTTGAATGGGCGGCAAATACTGAGTTTGGTAACGTTCTAAGAGGTACGGCAAGCATTTGTGTACAATTTACGCAACTTTACATGCTTTTTAATTAAGTCTCAATTAGAAAGAAAAGAAAAGAAAAGAAACATTTATTCGTGACAAACAAAACACTTACAAAACAGGACATTACAAACCGAATTTTGTCACGAAATGGTCACAACTCAGCGTTATGCTGGCAGAGCCAGCGCTGGTCTTCCGTTGTGACCATTTGGTGAAATCACGGCACAGTGAAGAAACAAACACACAAAACAACAAGAAATAGTACAATTATATTTCGCTGCACAGCCTCTCATGATAATAACTTGTAGTATGCGTAGCATTCTGCATCAGTACTTCCACAATATTTTAGAGCTAAAAACAGATGAAAAATTTCCCGGTATCCGAACCGAACCCAGCCACTGCCATCTGGCGGCACGGCTGCAACCTGCCATTGTGTTCTTTGTGCATCAGTCAAGCAAGACCGTATTTCATATACTTAAATTATTAAAATTAACAATAGACAGTATTTCAGTGATAATTAGTAGTATTCGTTTATTAAAACGATTACGGGAAGAAGTGTTGTGTTCGGTTCGAAGATAAAGTTGCGTTTTTTGTGTTCTTTTACACGTTCGTTTTCAGATAGACACGACGCGACGCCATGGCGGACAGTACTTGTGTATGAACAAGTAAAATCCAATATGTAATGTCGCCGATTCAAATAATCGGTCGAAGATGCTTACATAATGAACGATATATGCATAACGTTACAAGAGGACAATACGAAAGAAGAAAGATTGCAGTCAAATGATGATTCCTGATTGTTGAATGCTGATTTACTTGGCCTTATGCGAATCCTGCTCGGCACTGTGGAGTGTTAAAGATGGACACGTCTCTTTGCCGGCTGCCTATGACGATTGTGGTGTTACTGTTATGGGTACACTCTTTTGTCGCAGCGATCAGTAATTGTGGCGTATTACCATGGATACGCTCTCTTACATACAGCAGTGAGTAAACTGGATATTCGCATTACAACTGCGGTGTGCTAAATATGGGCACACTCTTTTGTACAAGCAAGCAAGCTTTGTCTTTGTTTTGGCAAGTGCGACAAGTAACTCGGATACTTTCTCCGACATACAGCGGTAAGTTTTACTTGCTGGGCAGTGGGCATTGTGGTATGCTAAGTTGGGTATTCTCCTTGCCCTCTAATTGCCGCCGGCCGCATATTACAAATCTTCTGTTATAGATTTGTATTGGTAAGCAATTATAAGTACACTCTTGCGGCGCAAACATTAATTCAGTAACATGGAGTGTATGTTGACAGATATATTATGTTTTGCACTTCAATACAAATACTGTTTTTTATCTTCAACAACTGGCAGCTTTGTGTATTTCCTGTAAGTACCTGATTTTTGCGAGTTCTGTGATGAGGCTTTCTTGGGCCCATTCTTTACTCATTGCATATTGCACGCTATTGCAGTTTAAATCAACAGCGCCTAAGATTTAGCATTGACATTGCTATAATGATGACAAATGTTGAAAAAGAGAGGGACGCCTTGTTTAAGGGCTGTGGCTACCCTTGGCTTATACAGTAATTACTAAATATAAGTGTTGTATGGTATTTCTCCTTACCATCTGGCAGTGTACTGCTGTTAGTACAACTTATGTGCAACATTTTGTCAGTATACACCTGGTTTGGTAGTACAACTGCTTCGGGCCCATCAATTATTCATATTGTGACCTCGGAAAGCTCGGATATTACCTGATATGGTTTTAGTGTTTTGCTCACCTTAAATCACCCTTACATATATTCACTATATTTACAGCCAATCAATTTTAAATAAGAATTTTCTTCCTGCAAGGACAATATGATTGTTTACAGCCAGCTCAAGCCGACACAGGAGATACAATTGGCTTCATGGATAAGTATATTAAAATGGAATTAAGGAATGCCCTGACTCATCAATTGCCACCGGAGTGCCGCCTAATTAACTTTATGTGTTGTGAGTATATCAGTAATGACAATCTTATCTGGATGTTTAATACATATGCACGGATACAAAGAGTGGAGAAAAGATATGTCAATGACTCATATGTCAGAATCTTGAAGATATGTCAATAATGTGTTATAATCAGTAACACTGTAATCACAGTTTAATGAACAGACATTTGACATTACACTAGCAGTCATAAAGAAAACAGGATTATATATATCTATTGGTATATATCATTACTTCTTTTACCAAGAGCATAACTGACACATTCCTATTCCTTGAGAAATAGTTTATATAGACCTATGTCAATTTTTTTCTGGAATGACTTAATGAGTCTCCAACAATAAGTACATACAAGGCTATTGATAATATCGTAATGTACTTAAGCCTATTCATATTAATTTATATTGGTATTTTCTAATGGCTACTTGTGCGGTGACTTTGGAATGGACCAGCCATTTAAAATTTAGCATACCTTGAGGCCTACTTGCAAAAATAATAATTGATTCTGATTTGTACCAGTTAATTAAGCCTTGTTACACACAGGTTTATAGACACAAGTGGTTGTAAATGTCTATTAAAGATATCTAATCTTAGAGATGACTATGATTTGAGGAGGAAGACATATTTGTTCTTTCATCATCATCAGTATATATACCCCCCACTCACAAGGCACAAGCCTCCTTTCACTATTGAGTGCGAGAATGAGAATGTTTTTTCCATATCTGCCCCTTATGAGATATCTAATGTAGGTAATGTTACATGTCTTATGACAACATTACTCACCTTAGCAGTGATCTATTGGTCATGCACCTAAAGTATGTATACAATTACTATCTCACTGCACATTAAAATATATTAATATCTTAATTAGTTGCGCTAAAAAATCAATCTGATTTTTAAATAATGAATAAATAAAATAAATAAATATTCATGGACAGCCTAGGTACATAAATCAGGGTCCCATACAGGAAAACCTTGTGCTGTGGGTGCTGAGCAGGGATATACAAAATGGTATATATGTTTCTGATTTTCCATTGCGTGAATTCAAAGAGTAGTCTCAAGCTAAATATGGAATAGATTTTTAATCAAGATCTGTTCGGTTATAAAGATGTGATAAAACGATATATACAAGTGTGTAATAGGAATTAAAGATTACATGTGATTATATGTGATATACGCAGTTATATCTATATAGAAATGTAAGTAAATTCTTATATGGAGGTTAGCAACCCCTTTTGGAATATTATGAGTTACCATGTTTACTTGCTCCTCATTAGTGGCGGAGCATCCATACAACTCGATTTCCGCCAGCTTGCCTAATTTTCAACCAGTGCAGTTTTGCTACTATGGCTCGTGAGCAATGAGAAAGGCAAGTTATTCCTGCCTTCACTAAGATTATTTTTGACGCGCTGCCACTGCTCCTCATACCTAATGTCTTTTGAGTTTACATTTTGCCTTACCTGATATGTATGTAAGGAATATTACCACATTGGTCTTATAATGAAGGTTAATGTTAATCTAAGCCTCACTTCTGGGAATTAATTAGAAGACTCATCTACAGATTGTATGTTAACAAATTTTCTTTATTTATTTCAAAATTAAAGTATGTTACGTTTCCAAATATAGGTACATATTTGGATATGCGAATGCAACAATTACGAGTAATGAGGCATTAATGGAAAAGTCATGAGGAACTTCAGATGCAAGCTTTATCTTAGATGCTATCATAGTCACGATATATTTATAGCATACATGCGTCTACGTGCCTAAGACCACTCTTACCAATAAGTACTTTGGGTATTTAGAGAGAGTACTTACAGATGTATAGTGAGACAAAACGTAGTTTAAATTTATGCCATTAATAAGATGTTGATAAGCGTGTTTGTCCTGTTATCTGTTATGTTATAAAGGAAGCACCTTGCTCACAGAGCTTTTGGGCTTCATCTCTCCATTGCTGCGTCTGACGGTCAGACGTAAGTATTGCTAGAGTCGACGATAACAGCACGATGCTTCAAATAAGAGGCTGCGCTGGTAGCCTGGTTAAAGGAGGGTATTTTGGAAGTATTAGTAATCACCTAATTTGATCAGATTGTGATAGCTCCCCGATATTTTTATTAATAACTGTACATCGGTCACACTATTAATACCTATACTTTATTTTTATTGTAAGATGAAAGAATAAGACCAAGCCCGTAAAGAGCTTGGTAGTATGAGGATTAGTTTTCCAACCTTCTCCTTAGTAAAGTGTGACTCATGATATTTTTCGTGAATCAATTTCATTATTCTCAGTGGCTTTCCCTAGCCCACGTAGTGTACATATGTGCAAAATATTACATCTGATAAGCGGCGAGTGGCGCTCGGCGCTGCCGGCGCCCTCTAGGATAGCTGCGCCAGCGTTAAGCCGCCTCTAATAACATACCTAACCATCGTTTTGCCTTATGATTATTTAAGAACCTGTTCCCCATGAAGCTCATTAATTTCAAATAATAAGACTCCTGAAGTGGCACTAATGCATATATAAGTCACTGATATGATCGATATCTATTTAAGTTCTCATATCATAGTGAACATAGGTTAATGTTGGACTTCGAAGTTCATTTTATATCTGGTAGATATGTATACCTAAATAGATATTACCTACCTGACAGTGTATTCTTTAAGGTTTATTTATAGCCTGTTATCCCGTTACAGGATGAGCATTTAGCTTATTATTTTTCGTAGATACTTAAGTCGGCTCTCAGACGATTATCCTAGGATAAAATTTGCTCGCAGCGGAAGTTGTATCGATATTTCCTTAATTTAGATATACCGCTGTTTAGTTATAGTCAGAGCGTTCACTATCGCTTAATCTTGGAACACTAGTAATATTTGGTGGCTTCGTATTAAATGAATAACATATTTATGAGTATTGATGTTAAAGTAATAACATAAATTACAAGATTATTATTATTTGAATAACGGAGAAGATCCTTACTTAGATTATATAAGGTGGTAAGGGATCAGCTAGCGCCACCTAAGATTTCTTTCTTTCTGTTAATCTATCCTTTAATTAAGGATACCCAAGCCTCAATTTGTACGTTTACAAATGTGTCTGTGTATCGAACTATGATAATATTTGAGTTTTATGTACATTAGTAACTACTTAGTAATCGATAACAAATTAACGATTAGTTACAAAAGAACATTCTAAAATTGATGCGGAATCATTTGGAGGTCTCCACGATATTTGGCACCCTCGTTGATATTTAAATATTAATTTAATTTTTTTTTTGTTAATATGGCGCTTGTACGAAGACCCAGTTCTGTTCTAGAGCTTACCAAATAATATTTCAAGAGTATTTTCATGATCGACCTTACCCAGCGACATACAATCGTCGCTAAGCGCCACCTCGTGATCTCGATGGGCTACTAGCAACTAGTTTGCTAGATGTTAAATCGGGTAATGATTGCAAAGCCAGAAATTAACTTTGATATTTTCTCTGAACATCTACAAGTTATTATCATGAGAGGCTGTGCAGCGAAATATAATTAGAAATTAAACGAACTTACCTGTAAGTGAAGTTCTATTTTAATTATATGAGCTGCACAGCCTCGAAATGATAAACCCACCCGCCTCATTACCCATGTATCTACATATAAGTCATGAGACTGCGCAAGGAATTCCATCAAAGTTTCTTTGGACAATATTAATTGTGTCTGACTTTGCGGTGTCATTACCGGAGGGTGTGAAGTCACACCTATTTGATAGATACTCTAAACTAAATGACAGGTTGCAGCCGTGCCGCCAGATGGCAGTGGCTGGGTTCGGTTCGGATACCGGGAAATTTTTCATCTGTTTTTAGCTCTAAAATATTGTGGAAGTACTGATGCAGAATGCTACGCATACTACAAGTTATTATCATTTCGAGGCTGTGCAGCTCATATAATTAAAATAGAACTTCACTTACAGGTAAGTTCGTTTAATTTCTAAATATAAACGAATAAAAAAAAACAAAAACACATTAAAAAACACCAAAAGAATTAAAAAGTAAAATTAAAAAGAAGTTGCCCGTGCGTGCATAGCCTTATACATCGGGCCGCACTAGGGGGCGGTAGTGCAGTGTTTGCAGTCTGTGACTCTGTGGCACTATCAAGTGTCAAAGTCAAATTAGAATTATTATAGATTAAGCTTCACATAAGCTTTCGGGTGGAAAGCTGAAAACTTAGGGCAACTGTAGCTCCCTAATTTTTCTCATGCTCACCCGTGCGAATCAGCTTGAGAATTTAGAATTAAAATTCTTATTTCCAAAACCGAATGACGATTTAATTATAAATAAGTATAAAATGAAAAAAAAGTACATCATGTATTTATTTCTCACTTAAGACGTTTAAGTAGCGCATCAAAAACTCCTCTTTAGGCGACTTCCTGACTTGGCGGGGCGGGATCGATATGTGACATTTTCTTCTTTGACGTAAACTTACTGACGTCGCAAAGATTCCCACTTGACATAATACTGTCAGTATTACATTTGCGCAGTAGTAATATTATGCGCAGAAGCGGACCAGTACTGCTTTCGCACCGTCCCGCTTCCGCGCATCCCGCGCTAGTCAGGAAGCACTCATTTAAATGTAGGGGCGCAGTAAAAAATAGCACTGAGTTGACTGACAGTTGACACTGACGTTTGACAATTTTCCCATATCGTACCGCCTCCGCACCGACAAGTCAGGTAGTCGCCTAAAGTCGATTTAGGTACATGAATAAGAACTTGCATGCAATTTTCATTGCAGTTTGATCGTACTCGTCTTACCTCAGTAGCCCATAGCTCCGCAACGTGCATGCATGTTCTTTCTAATGTAAATCGGCCTTTAAGCGATCATCATCATCATATCAGCCGAAAGACGTCCACTAATTGACATAGGCCTCCCCCAAAAAGTGCCACAACTTTTGGTGGAGGCACAGGTCCGGCGCCATCCGCATCCAGCGGACTCCCGCTTTATGGTGCTACAACGGGAAATTTAGAGACTTTGAAACGCTGTCCTGCCCAGAATAGTAAACAGTAGGGGATGATTTTCAGATGTATGATTCTTGACTATATGATTGTGGTATTGACAATAGCCGAAACATGATGGCTTAAAATTTTCTCGATAAAAAAGAAATCCAAAGTTGAGTCTATATTTTCCTTTTTTTACTCAGCCTACTAAAACAACGCATTATTAAAAGACACGATTGAGTTAATATGATAGTATTTTACCTCATCTAGGTACTGACAAGAGAAAATTTAATAAACCAGCACACAGCCAGATATTTAACGAGATTTGTCTAAAAAAGCCATTCTCGGAGAGGGTTGCATCCCGTTTTGTTGTGAGCGAAAAACAAAGGGTGTCTCTTTCAATCGATATATCGCCTTAAGGGTTGTTTGTAAATCACTTTATCACTTCAAACCTGCTCACCTGTCCACCTCACCTTATTCTTATTAAGATGTTCACCTCCCCACCTCATTATTAAGATCGTGTCTACCTCGCAGATCGAGCTGAAATTCAACGAGAAGTTTTACGGCATCGCGTATGCGGATTTCGACCGACACTCGGCGTGCCAGGTGGTTGGCAAGGGGGCTACTTCGTACAAGCTGGAGCTGCCGCTTAAGGGATGCGGGACCAGACAGGTGGGTGTCACCACTCTATATCCATATGCAATTAATTTCTAACATAAAGAGTTAAAACGGGGCCTCCATTTGTATTCCAAGTTACACAATAGGGATGTTGACTCAAAAAAAAATATTACTTCAATAGAAAGAAGACATAAAACTATGCCAAATAGTGAAAATCCTATTCAAATATCTCAAAAAATAACGAAGCTACAACGGTTAGAATGTTCGTAGTTAGAGAGAGAAAGTGCTACTCAACAGTGACGTCACTGTTGAGTAGCGCCATAGTAAATGACGATCGTTCAATACAAAGGTGCGTTTTGCGGAAAAGCGACAGAAAATACTCACTCTTAAAACTTTGAAGACTTATAATTACGTAATCATTTATTTTTTTGAATTACTTTTTTCGCCATTTGATTGAGAATTTGAGCCTTTGTGTAGAAAATTTGGATTTATTGATTTTCTTTTATAGTGTCATCATCCCTATTTTGTAACACGGTCACGTTGGCGTTTATTTTTGTACTAATTTCAGGGTAAACGTCACAATGCTCGGCAACTTAATGCACAATAAATAGTTCCATCTCTGGCACTATGACAAGATTGAAAGTGAGACATTTACTTACATGGACAGCAAGATAATTTTTTAAAGCTAAATAAATGTTGTACCGGTTTGTTATTTACAAACTGACTCATCCTCACCCTGCCTGACCTGTTTTTGTATGGAAACTGTCAGAAAGAGAAATTTTATTTGGCAGTTTCCATATAAAGACGGGTGAGCTGTGAGGCGGCAGGTCAGCGTCACCGCGCATATACCAATTTTAGTATATTATGTTTGTTTATTCACTTTATTCAGCACAACACAAAGTATGTAAACATAAGAACTAAAATAATATTATAACTTGTTTGTTTTGCATTGCGAATATTAACGCTTTTCCCATTACCCTTTCACCCACCTGTCATCATCACTTAATTTTAATAAATTGCTATGCGACTTATTTTTACCGTTTAGTGAGTAATAACATTGATGCAATATTAATGCGAATATTTTGGTTATATTTGGCCGCAATGCGATTTCCTGAAACCGTCTGTCTTTTGAACTGTAATGACAAATAAGTATACAAGCCCTATAATGGAATTAGGTTATGTATGTACAGATTTTGAGTCTGGCTCGTACTTGCGATGTTTGTCTTATCGTTGGTGAACCTTGAATAAATAAGTAAGTAAATAAAGTTGACTATTGGAGGGAATTGGAATGAGGAATGGACATTTGTCAGTGTCTAACTCAAAGTGATCGTATAATAAATCGATACTTTTAACTTAACTTGTAAGAGCACACCTTAAGCCTGTTGTTTCAAACCAGCATTAACACTTTAATCTTATCTTATCTAGATGAGGGTCCTTGCGGATGCAATTGGACCCAATGGGATCTTTTGTGCAATCGCCCCCTCCTTTATCCCACTCCAAGCTATTCTCCAACTTTTCCACGAACCGGATGATGGAGTTCAGCGGGAGTACTCTGAATTCCTTTGGTTCTGGGTAGCCATTGCCAAAGTCGTTCATTCTTTGCCTGGCGAGGGCGTGACATTCACACAGCAAGTGTTCCATTGTCTCGTCATCCTCGCCACACATCCTACAATCCATGTTGTCGCATAGTCCCATCTTGGTCAATAGTCCTTTGACCCCGAAGTGCCCTGTAAACACCCCAGCTGCTTCAATTCCAAAGTTTCTTTGTCCAGCTAGAGTTCACTCCTTCAATGAAGAGCTTTGAGTGCCTTAGGTAACACTTTAATCTTAACACTATAGTAAACTATACATGTACGAGTACGTTCCAGGATCCTCTACGGGTGTTCACGAACAACATCGTGGTCAGGTTCCACCCTGGACTGGAGATGGATGGCGATGAGGTCATCACAATCGTCTGCAGATATCCCCCGCCGATCGTGCCTATTGTTCCCCCGCCCGCACGTATCTTCAACCCGTAAGTTATAGTAGATTGTACAAATGTACAGTCGGGGTAAGAAAAGGTTGTCACCTTAAAGTCGAAATTTGCTTGCACCATGGCAATAATCGGTCCTGCCAACCTTTAATTTCCAACGAAACAGAAATATCGCATTGACGTTTGCAATAACTGATAATGACAGGTCAGCTTAAGGTTTATAAGAGAAAATATTGACACTGACAAACACTGACAATTAAATAGAACATATTTGATTATTAATACTCTTAAAAAGTTGTTAATTTGACTAGGTCATTAAAAAGGTTTGATGTTGATTTGAAATTAGATATAGGTCAGAGTCAGAGGTATATACTATTTTGACGCTTGTTGTCATATCAAATAAGTATAAATTTATATGCACTTGTCTACTTAGTACTTTGGTTTCAAAAGGTAGGTACTAAGATATCTGATTTTATAAAGGAATTAATTTAATAACTGACGAAGGTTTTCGTACCCCGACTGTACTTGTACACCAAGCGGATGAAGCACTGTTTTATGTCACGGGCTCGATATTGAATCTTACTGAATGTAACGAAGGACAGATTTTAGTCCCGAGCGGAGCGAAGGTGTTATAAGATAACTCTCAAGCGAAGCGAGGGAATTAAGACTGTGTCCTAGGTGCAGTGAGGGATATAAGACAAAAACAGCTATATCCTAGATGAGTATACCTACTATCTACTCTACTTTTCTCACCTACGTGCACAGTAGAATAAAAGCGTCAATTTCATGTTTTTTAGGTCCCTTGTTATAACGTGATGGTAAATCGTGTCGTGGACGCTCGTCCACGGTAAAGTATAAAGGCGACCAATGAACGCTTAACTATATGTTGAAAGTAGAAATATAACGAGGAATTATCATAGCATTTGATTTTTTCCAGACGGGGTGAAACGCAGTTCCCTGCTGCAGCGCCGCTCGCTGGCACTCACATCCTCATGATAATCTGCGCCATCTTATTTCTGACGCTTCTACTACTGGGCTTGGGGGTGTCCTATTTGTGTCTCAGAAGACGAGCGTTGCCCGCGCCCCGGCGGCTGATCGATGATTCCTCGGCTTCCATTGTCAGTCGGGAGAGTATACAAGGTATGTCATCGTCATTTGAGCATTTTGCCGGTTGTATTCTAGAGCCCGGTTATATCAAATGATATTTTAAGGCGCTACACTGAGAAATTTGGAAACTTTGAAACGCTGTCCTGCCCAGACTAGCAAACAGTAGGGGCTGATTTTCAGATATATGATTCTTGACTATATGATTGTGGTACTGACAATAGCGAAACGTGATTGCTTAAAATTTTCTCGATAGAAAATAAATCCAAAGTAGAGTCTATATTTTCCTTCGTTTCCTCAGACTACTAAAACAACGCATTATTAAAGACACGATTAAGTTAACATGATGGTATTTTACCTCATCTAGGTACTGACAAGAGGAAATTTAATAAACCTGCACACAGTCAGATATTTAACGAGATTTGTCTAAAAAGCCATTCTCGGAGAGGGTTGCATCCCGTTTTGTCGTGAGCGAAAAACAAAGGGTGTCTCTTTCAATCGATATATCGCCTTAAACGTAAGCCAGGGTTCGTACTCCCGACCACCAGACTGTACATCGCGCCTGATCGATTGGTTATCGACACTGGCATCGAACATAACAGGTGTGCCAAACTGCTAGGAGTACAGGACATAAAGTGTTGAATAATAAGATACCAAGTGATGTCTACTCAAACACACTACTTCAACGTGCATGCGAATGACATTTAACTTTTTTAATTTTGTTTGACGTTTACCATTCGCTCCTTCATTCTTCCTCCTTTCGGTATTGTGCACTCATGGAGTTAACATGGTTTTTGCCTGTAAGTTCCAGTTGCACCAACGTACGAACACAGACCGGTCATCGTCAAATATGGCGCCGGCAGCTGTCATCCCATAGAAACTTGTCAAACTTTCCATACAATCAGATTTGACGAACACCGCTTACGATTACAGACGGTTTGGTGCAACCCAGCCTAAGTCTTACTAAGTTTAAATCTAGCTTTATCATTAATTCCTTAAAGGATTGTGTGTCTAATATTGTTGTCAATATAAAGAACATATTAGCCGCATCGTTTCCGAGTTTTTATTTCTCCAGCCCGAAGCCAACCACTGTGCTCATCTCACTAACATAAAGAGTGGTAAGTGATGGAACACCACTTGCGGTGGGTGATTGAAGTAAGATATAAGATGCATAGAGTGAAAAAGGGAGGTAAATAATCTATGTTTTCGTACTCTTTAGATAGAGTTAGGTCCTATAAGCTTTAGAACGCTTGCAGGACTTTGCCGTCCGGATGAGGCTTATGTACTAGGAGCTTAGAACATAGTAAGATGGTGACTCAACCTTGCTGCAATGTTTAACACTCTTGTGTTACAAAGCAGGCGAAGCTTTGAAAAAGATCATTCATTGTAATTTGTAATGGTTACCGCCAACGTAACCTTACAAGTATTCAAAAAAAATTCGACCGTGTAAATGGCACTTTACCTCTACATGTATTTGATGATGAAAATCTTTAGAATCCTGACCAAACGTCTCCTCAAAACTTGAACGATTTAAATCCAGTAACCAAGCTAAACTAAACAGACTTATCCCGTTGCAATAGAGGTGAAAATCCCCCGCGCCCACCCCGTGTACCCAGTGGCGGCAGAGGCAGAGAGTGCGAGCGTGGCATCAGACACGATACCTTCGGATTATCCTTCGGAGACACCGAGTGAGGCGGAGCACGCGCACACCAACCAGGCGTTCATGATCGACGAGTATCAGAGCGAAGGTGAGAAATTGGGATGTTGACAAACATAAAGCGACCGCTTTAGCTTAGTTGGTAGTGACCCTGCCTACGAAGCTGGAGGTCCCGGGTTCGAATCCCGGCCGGGGCATTTATTTGTGTGAATAGCACGAATATTTGTTCTTGGGTCTTGGATGTTTTCTATGTATTTAAGTATATATTTATCTATATAAGTATTTATATCGTCACTTAGTACCCATAGTACAAGCTTTGCTTAGTTTGGGACTAGGTTGATTTGTGTAAGATTGTCCACAAATATTTATATTTATTTATTTAAAGATAAAGTCTTATGTTACCAATAAATAAAAACTTATTGCGTAATTTTTTTTGGACAACTCTGTATTGAGTGATTGTAAATAAGTAAGGTAAAATCTACAATTTGGCGAAGTAAACTGATAGATAAGATGTTGCCACCTAGTAGAAAATAAATTGTGACGATATATTTCGAAATCAATGCAAGCACCTATAAGTTTTCCAAACAAAACAGAAACGAACACTTTGCGTGTAGTCTTAATTTATATGGCAAAAAATAGTTACCACCTAAGGCCACCAGAGGCGTTGCTCGCGTTGCCTTACAAAATGAGACTTAGGCGACTTCCTGACTTGGCGGGGCGGGATCGATATGTTACATTTTCTTCTTTGACGTAAACTTACTGACGTCGCAAAGATTCTCACTTGACATAATACTGACAGTATTACGTTTGCGCAGTAGTAATATCATGCGCAGAAGCAGGGCAGTACCGCTTTCGCATCGTCCCGCTACCGCGCACTCCGCGCCAATCAGGAAGCACTCATTTAAATGTAGGGGCGTAGTAAAAAATGGTATCGCGTCGACTGACAGCTGACACTGACATTTGACACTTTTCTCATATCGTACTGCCTCCGCGGAGACAATCAGGAAGTCGCCTAAAAGCAAACGCGTTCGTTTGTGTTTTGTTTCGAAAAAAGTTATACTAGAGGTACTGTAACCCAATAACCGACTAACACTAACAGGTTACGGTGAGAGCCATGAGACGAGCGCCGCTAACGCCCGTATGCACGCAGTCCCCGCCTTCGACGTGAGGGTGAGGGTGCAGCGGCCGCCGCTGCCGCCGTCTCCGCCCTCCACTATCACTGCCACGGAGACTGACGGTGGAAGCGTCAGGTCAGTATCAACATCATGTAATGTAACTACCAGCCCCCGCCTTTGACGTGAGGGTGAGGGTGCAGCGGCCGCCGCTGCCGCCGTCTCCGCCCTCCACTATCACTGCCACGGAGACTGACGGTGGAAGCGTCAGGTCAGTATCAACATCATGTAATGTAACTACCAGCCCCCGCCTTCGACGTGAGGGTGAGAGTGCAGCGGCCGCCGCTGCCGCCGTCTCCTCCCTCCACTATCACTGCCACGGAGACTGACGGTGGAAGCGTCAGGTCAGTACCAACATCATGTAATGTAACTACCAGCCCCCGCCTTCGACGTGAGGGTGAGAGTGCAGCGGCCGCCGCTGCCGCCGTCTCCGCCCTCCACTATCACTGCCACGGAGACTGACGGTGGAAGCGTCAGGTCAGTATCAACATCATGTAATGTAACTACCAGCCCCCGCCTTCGACGTGAGGGTGAGGGTGCAGCGGCCGCCGCTGCCGCCGTCTCCGCCCTCCACTATCACTGCCACGGAGACTGACGGTGGAAGCGTCAGGTCAGTATCAACATCATGTAATGTAACTACCAGCCCCCGCCTTCGACGTGAGGGTGAGAGTGCAGCGGCCGCCGCTGCCGCCGTCTCCGCCCTCCACTATCACTGCCACGGAGACTGACGGTGGAAGCGTCAGGTCAGTATCAACATCATGTAATGTAACTACCAGCCCCCGCCTTCGACGTGAGGGTGAGAGTGCAGCGGCCGCCGCTGCCGCCGTCTCCTCCCTCCACTATCACTGCCACGGAGACTGACGGTGGAAGCGTCAGGTCAGTACCAACATCATGTAATGTAACTACCAGCCCCCGCCTTCGACGTGAGGGTGAGAGTGCAGCGGCCGCCGCTGCCGCCGTCTCCGCCCTCCACTATCACTGCCACGGAGACTGACGGTGGAAGCGTCAGGTCAGTACCAACATCATGTAATGTAACTACCAGCCCCCGCCTTCGACGTGAGGGTGAGGGTGCAGCGGCCGCCGCTGCCGCCGTCTCCGCCCTCCACTATCACTGCCACGGAGACTGACGGTGGAAGCGTCAGGTCAGTATCAACATCATGTAATGTAACTACCAGCCCCCGCCTTCGACGTGAGGGTGAGGGTGCAGCGGCCGCCGCTGCCGCCGTCTCCGCCCTCCACTATCACTGCCACGGAGACTGACGGTGGAAGCGTCAGGTCAGTATCAACATCATGTAATGTAACTACCAGCCCCCGCCTTCGACGTGAGGGTGAGGGTGCAGCGGCCGCCGCTGCCGCCGTCTCCGCCCTCCACTATCACTGCCACGGAGACTGACGGTGGAAGCGTCAGGTCAGTAGAAACATCTTCGTCGTATCCTCATAAGTGAGGGACGTGACGATTGAGGGCATCCTTCAACGCTCTCCAAGCTGCGCGGTCTTGGGCTTGGTGTATGCTGGCCTGTAACGTGGCTCTTGTCGCAGATGTTACTGTGTCCACCCAACGCATAGGCATGACGCCCCTGCTCCTTTTTCCCCGTTTAAACATCATGTAATGTAGCTACACCCTAGGTCCCTGTACCAGTACTAGCTAGTTTGATAAGAACACCTGTAAATACCATGTTTGCAACGAATTAATGAATATGAATAGGTGTGCGTCGATGTTTCCCGTGAATAAATTCTCGTAAACCAAGCGACAAAATACGGTTGTAAGTGTAATATGGTACAAGATGACTGTGTGGATGTGTCTCCAAAAATGACAACATTAGAAGAGATCTTGCTTGCGTGTAAATTGGCGGGATAACAAACCTTAATATGAACACGTTCACAAGTTCATAAGATAGACACTTGCTTGACACATGCTCAAATATTTGCAGTCAGTGACGACGTTATCTCTGTTCCCAGGCAAACCATGTTACTAGAAGAGCATGAAAGGCAAGAGTCGGTCCGCACCGTGTCACCAGTGGCGTTGCCGCTGCCCGCGCGGCAAGCGCACCTCCCGCCGCCCGCGCGTCCGCCCCGCCCCGCCGTCTACTCGCAGGTCAGCAGGGAGCGACAGGTACCAGGGCTTCATACTTAACAACGTGTGAGCTGGGGAGCTGTTAGAGATGGCAGGATAGGGAAAAGACATGGAAAAAAAGTAGTAGTAGTATGGTAGAGGTAACCCCTCTAGCCCTGTTGTCTCCTTTACGCAGGTGAGCTGGGAGCGACAGGTACTAGGGCTTCATACTTAACAACGAGTAAGCCGGGGAGCTGTTAGATATGGTAGAATAGGGAAATAAAAATAGTTAAAGAGGGACAGGATGGTGTAGGTTTATAGTAGGGTGGTAGAGGTAACCTTTCAAGCCCTGTGGTCTCCTATACGCTGGTGACACTGGAGCGACAGGTACCAGGGCATCATACTTAACAACCAGTGAGCTGGGGAGCTGTTAGAGATGGTAGAATAGGGAAAAGTCATGTAAAATAAAAATGAAGGATAGGATGGATTAAGCCTACAGTAGGGTTGTAGATGTAGAGGTAACCTCTTAAAGCACCATGGAACGTGATCATCACTCCACGCAGGACAGCCGGGAGCCACAGATATCAGGGCTTCATACTTAACAACGAGTTAGCTGGTGGGCTAGCATAACTTGCTGCGAATTCGTATCCCGTGCGACTCAGCGATGCCTGTCTCACTCGCACTGTGCGACTTAGAAATATAGAAGCGTCAAGACTAGTGTAGGATAGGAGCTGTTCATAGTTTAAGAGTGGAGATAAAATGGGGATACTGATATTGGGAATCTTTTCAAGACTGTTTAGGATATAAATAAGGGATTAGAACCATTAAGAGCTCACTGTTAAGGTTAACAATATTCATTGAAATCATTTGTGCACTTTCAAAATTAATTCAAAACCTTATTCCTATGTTGCACATTAAAACCAACCACGTTAATTGGAAAACATCATAACATATCGTATGTGTGTTTAAATAACGAACCATCACTAAAAATGTTTGTAATTTGTCAACCGTCATATCGACCAATCAGAAACCACCAAAATTCTAATTCAATCAATCAACAACCACCAGCGATTTCATTCGACCAATCACAATCCACCTCGTCTACATTAACCAATCACTAACCAGGAATGGGCGCGGCGGCCGCGTTCGATCGTGTCCTTGAACACAGAGATGACTGACACACACTCGGTCACCGAGGTCACTGACCGCTCCCATGCGAGGATGTTCCATCTCAAGGTATGCTAACACTTCGTAACCACTTGGTAGCTTGACGATACAGCAGTTCTATATTAAAGTGTCTAAAGGCTCGCAGCACCTACCAGATTTCCGGATCAGGAGGCCGATTTTTGAGTGTCGAACGCTCGACTTTTCACTCGAGATCTGTCAAAAAACTATGATGTTTTGACAGATGTCGAGTAAAAATTCGAGCGTTCGACACTCAAAAATCGGCCCCCAGAACCGATACAAGATTAATGGCCATATTCGAACGCTCAACGGTTTTGACAATAAGGCTGGGTTGGACCAATACAGTGATCAACGTTAAATTTGAATATGGTGCCGGCAGCTGTCATCCCTTAGAAACTTGTGGAACTTTCCATAGGTCACTGGTTCAAATCCGGTTCGAAGGACCATTAATGTGCGAGTACTTGCTAACTCTCACATTTACTTGATAGGATTCTTGATAATAGTTTTGAACACGAAAGACGATTTCTTGATATAATCTTGATTTATTTAACTTGATAGGTGTGTGCACTTATGAATAGCGAACGTAAAGTGAGGTGAAATGACTTATTTGCTAATTACCAAATATTATACAAAGCAAATGCTGATGGTGCAATGACGCACTCCATTTTAACGAATCGTGCTTACAGACTATAAGAGTGAAAGGGACGGCACGACTCGAAGTTCGGAGTACAGGGCTTGATGTGGACGCATCGGTACGGATACTGATCCGGTTTCTGTCGAGTACCGCGGGTGTCCAGTTTTATGGCCGATCTGGCACCAGTGTACGAAAATCTTATTTGTTAGTTCCATTTGATCATCAGGAATTTACACTTTTTATGCTGTTCGATGGGCTGTTAAGTGATTATAAGCCATTCTTTTCACTTACATTATGTCACACCTAATTTTTAACTTTACATAAACAATAAACAACAATAACAGCTATTGATTGTAAGATTGCACGGACGGAAAGTGCAAAAAGATCCACAGACGTTACATACACAACACGTTAGACCTTAGATTTACGAGTACATATTTGCATTAACTAGGTATATAACCACTTGCTTGCTTTGTATTTTGAGTTGAACTCTATTCCCTAAAAAATAAGGATGATGCCTGGCAATATAGATGTCACTAACAAAGAAACTAGAAGCTTAGCGAAGCATCCTGTTATAGAGAGAGAGCTCACTTTTTATTTGCACACTGAGCTCTCTGCAATACAGTTTGATTCTAAATCTTGTGAGGATCTTTTTGGCACGTCCTCCGCTGCTGTCTATATAATAATGTTGTATAATGGTCGTGTAGAAGCCTCCGCCGCCACCTCCTGTGATGAGCGAGCGTCTGGAGACCGAGGAGCACGAAGTCCTTATGGAGAGTCTGGAACCTATCCCAGAGACACCGATACTGCCGGCAAGGTAAGTCAAGAAACATAGCTGAATAAACTTATTGAAGAATAAAAATTATGCTTTTTTCCTCTGTGATCTGTAATATGGGTCGCTAGGCCAAACTTGGTCTTAAAGACCCTATGACATATGACTGTAAAGTTTCCCTGCTGAGTTGTATGCGTATGAGGGCTTAGGTCACTCTTTGAGTAGGTAATTAGTACAGTTGCCGGCAAACAACTTGATGTGACCTTGAGTGCGCAGTAGCCGATTTACTTACAAATCACGCTACAGCGCACTCAAGGTCATGTTTGCCTGCTAGAATTGGCATCACGCTCCCTCGCGTTCGCTGAAAACGACGCGCTCTTTCGTTCATAGCGCGACTGTCTTTCAGTATCTGGCTATATACCTCGGTGGTGTGCTGGCTAGATGGTGGCTGGTTATAGTACTTTTATCCCACGAGCGCGCGTAAGTCATGGTTGTGTGTTGACCTATACATGCACATTGTCTGTGTGTGGGTCAGGGTAGGAGCTATGAGTTCACATTGTCTATGTGTTCGTATGTGTCACAACTACAACCATCGTGGCCAACCCGCGCTTGTGAGATAAAATTCCTATAACTATAAACCAACTACAGTTTACTTATCCGGTTCCTAATGCTAGTGTTGTTACGTCGCAGGAAACCAGAGATCACCTCCCACGTTGTGGACGACGTTTTCCTGCGTACCATCACCGAGAAGAAAACCATCGAGGACATCGAGCGGCACAAGCGGCTGGTCACTGAATACAAACAGGTGCTTTTGATACATACTTAGTCACAGAATAGTATAATGTATGGTTTTAAATCCCAAAGACAGGTTTTTGTAACAAAGTAACAACTGTACTTGTATCAGGTGCCACCGCCGCCTCCTCAGTTCGACGTTACGATCCGCAATCACACGCTGCCGGAGGCGCAGTGGGAGAACTTCTCTGACATCAGCAGTGCTTCTGGCATGACGCTCACGCCGAAGATGGAGCGAGTCCCGCTCTCGCTGCCGCCACAGAAGTACATCGGTGAGTACTTGGGTCGGGTAGTTTGAAGCCAAGCTGGGTCTAGTTCGACGTGACTATCCGTATCGGCACGATGTGAAAGAACAACTCCCAAGATGGAGAGAGTGCTGTTCTGGCGGCCGCCACAGAAGTACATCGGTGAGTACTTGGGTCGGGTAGTTTGAAGCCAAGCTGGTTTAGTTCGACGTGACTATCCGTATCGGCACGATGTGAAAGAAATTCTCCCAAGATGGAGAGAGTGCTGTTCTGGCTGCCGCCACAGACGTACATCGCTAAGTACTTGGGTCGGGTAGTTTGAAGCCAAGCTGGTCTAGTTTGGTGTGACTATCTTGTAAGAACTATGACATGAGCGCACGCGCGCGGAATAGACATTTGATTTTACTGATAAACATACAAATGGACTATTTGAGTAATTATTGTAATGCTACAAGCCAAAATACTTATTACACATATACAATAAGTGCAAATTATTGATGTGACTTTCTTCTGAAAAACTAATTTACCTGTTAAAGATCCCGAATTAGTCTTGCATCTGACCGGTTGTTTCTGTATTTGAAAGACAAGACTCTTGAATAGAATCATTGTAATTTCTCGAATACCTAGAAGTTGGGTTATATTAACAGTGACCCATGCATTTGTAGTCAAAAACATTATTACCGGCTTTGATCCTACCTATATAAAGACCTCAGTGTATCCGGTGACAGCGACTCAGCTAATTGTCTTTATATATGGAACGCTCTGAAGTGGCTCGCAAACCCAAACTATGTTTTGAAGATGCGGTCACACGGTGCACAATGTAGCTGGCCAGCTAAGCTGTAGGTACAGGTATACGGCAGCTTCGGCCGAGTCTTGCGGATATGGCCTAGCATCTAGGTCCTCTAAGCGTCTCGACCTGTTCTTCCCGAACTGATAAAGCAATCGTACTACCAGAAGTTGATAACTTAACCCCTTTACAGGCAAATGCGGTCCAGACCTGTTCTCCCCCTAACTGATAAAGCAGTCACAGTACCAGAAGCTGTTAACTTACCCCCTTTACAGGCAAAGGCGGTCCAGACCTGTTCTCCCCCTAACTGACAAAGCAGTCACAGTACCAGAAGCTGTTAACTTACCCCCTTTACAGGCAAAGGCGGTCCAGACCTGTTCTCCCCCTAACTGATAAAGCAGTCACAGTACAAGAAGTTGTTGTTCCCCCTTTACAGGCAAAGGCGGTCCAGACCTGTTCTCCCCCGAGCTGATAAAGCAGTCGCAGTACCAGCCTTCGACGATGCCGCTGCTGCCCGAGCTGCCGCCGGCGCGCAACCCGCTGTACCGGGACGACGACGAGGACGTGCCGGAGCCGACGCCCGCGCCGCCCGTGCCGCAGAACTGGAGCGTGCTCACTAGGGTGCTGAGCACTGAGGCTCAGGACGAGGTATGTGATCGTGACACAAGTGACGTCACTCTCGAGGATACAACCACACTTTTGTAGAATAGATCGATTTGTAGAATAGATCGATCGTATACCGATCGTATAGCATTATAGATATAGTGATTAGTAAATAAATTAGTATAAGTTAACTTGCTTTATTGAAACTGAGCGCGCCTCTCGCCATCAAACGTAAAAGTTTGGCGAGGATATCATTCAACTGTAACATTTGTAATTTTTTTTGTTAAATAAATAAAAATAAAAAAAAACTTATGATCTCGAGGGCCGCTTAGTGTCACCCACCAATGTACCGGATTGCCATACCTGGCGCAGTATATAATTGTATCATGGTTGGCGGGAACGTCCAATGCGCGATAACGATAACACAGACACATATAGTCCGTATTCGTCCTGGTATCGACGCATACCGGGAAGTCACTCCGGTCGGACCTAGCTTAGTTTTTTGCTGGACTCTTCTCAGTTACTTCTGCGGGCTTCTCTCCAACCGCGCACTCCTAGAGTTTGGCTACTTTAACTCTACCAAGCAAATGAACTGTCAAACAAATATTTGGTTTGGCAACACTACCTCACACGTCACATTTCCGTGACATTTGCATAGACAGTGTTGCCAAATTATATTTGTTTGACAGTTCATTTGCTAGGTAGAGTTAACGTAGCCAGACTCTATGTCACTTATACCACGATGGCGCCACAAGCTTACGACCTGCCTGATGAGTAAACACCGTAGTCTATCGGTTGTGACTCTAGAAGAACTGCGTATGATAGTAGAAAATGCTATATATAATTATACTTTCACTATATTCTTCTCCGACAATCAGGGCGTGTTACCTTTGAAATGAAACCCAATAACCTATTACCCCGTACAGAGACCCTTTTTTTAAATATTTGACAATACGGTATTAAACCCCTAGTCAAATCAGCAACTTTTTATTAAATGTCAAAAACGATTTGTTAATATGAAGTTTGTAGGGAAATACTGTCTTAGTGACGTCACTAAGACAGTGTAAGTAGGTTTGTTCAAATCAGCGTCCTTTTTAAATCTTTATGCTTATAAAATCTTTCAATTAGCTAAAATAAATTAATAATTGATGTTTTTCGAGTATTTTCGTTAGATATTTTATTAGTCAAGTAAAATAGTACATTACTTACCAAGGGCGATAAAACAAAGAATGTCTCAGATCGCAGGTATTTTACGCCCGAGCCGAAGGCAAGGGCGATAAATATGCGATCTGAGGCTTTCTTTATTATCGCCCGTGGTAAGTACAACATTTTATGTCACCCCCTGGCCAGGAAGTGGGTTTTTTCGTGCGCGGAGCGTGCGATAATGGCCACTTTATGGCCAGGTGTGACATAAAATAATTTATTTTTACCTTAGTTTAATACCCTATTCTTTTCCCAAGGTCCTCCAAGAATCCGAGCGCGAGCACCGTCTCACGCGAGAAGAGCGTCTCCGCTGGCGCGAGCTGATCACTCACGAGTCGACCCTGCGCCGAGAGTTGGCGCGTTCGTCCACTCGCGAGGAGTTCTCCCGTGTCGCCCACGACCATCGCTTCGCACCGCTCTACAGCCCGCACAAATGGGAGGTCATTATACGCATACTGGCGCCGCCACCGGAGAAGCCAAAGGTAAGATGCGAAAGGTTGCAGTGTCTTATGATCAACCGTGTTAAGAAATTCGCCTGAGTATGGGCCGCTAGTGAGTGTGATCACTCACTAGTCGACACTGCGCCGTGCGGAAGGTTGCAGTGTCTTATGATCAACCGTGTTAAGAAATTCGCCTGAGTATTGGAGGCGTGAGCTGATCACTCGCTAGTCGACACTGCGCCGAGAGCTAGCGCGCTCATAAACGCACGAGGAGTTCTCCCGTGGCGCCAACGACCATCGCTTTGCGCCACTACATGGTGACTTATAAGCAGGGATCGGATACCGGTATTTTATCCATACAAAAAATGGATTTATTGCCTATTTCATTTTTTAATGGAACAATCTAATAATATGAAATTAGAACCTAGGTATATGATTCAGTCCTACGTAAAGAGCATAGGAATACAAATACTCTTTATCTACACACATATCATAAATCCTGTAATATGCGTTCGGAAACCGTAGAAAATGACTCTCATTTCAACATTCAATGAATTTATGGCAATTTTCTTATCTGTGGCTAAGCCTACAGCAGTAATATAATTTTTAATTTTAATCTCATATATGATGTTAAAATATTAAACGTCAAACAAAACTGTCAAAATTTGAATGTCAAAGTTGACATGTCCCTATTCTAGTATCACTGAAAATTCAAATTCAGTCGATGCGAAATGTCAGCTCGATGTTTTTTTAGTATATATCGCACGAAATTTGAGCTAGAACGACATGATCACATCAGAATAGGGACTCTTTACTTTTTACCCGACTGCAAGGCAGGGTTATTAAAATAACATTCAGGTATCGGTTGCCAGTTCTGATTTCGATATTTCCGCAACCGTGCAAAAAAGGTTGTATTAACACAATTATTGTATTTATTTACTACGGTTTCTGAACCCATCTTAGAGTAGTTATAATATGTGTGTAGATAAAGTAATGTATGCAACTGTACATAATTAGGCATTAAAACACTCGTGTGACCTTATTATGAAACTCGCCTTCGGCTCGTTTCATAAAACACACTCGTGTTTTAATGCCCCTCATTATGTACCAGTTGCATAAACTACTATTATTGCACACCTCAATTAAAGGATACAGTGCAATACAAAATCACAGTAAGTAGAGGCAAACAACAGGCGGTCTTATCGCTAAAGAGCGATTTCTTCCAGACAACCTTAATAATCGAAATAATGGGTTTATTTCGATTTTTTTTAAATACCGGTATCGATCCCTTCACTACTCGACCGTATTCCGAATGGAATACGACCGAGTAGGAGTAGGATTCCGAACCCCCTTTGATATAGGACTAACTTTTACCGTGGCAACGCATACGCACTTACCCAAAGAAGCCCAAGGTAAGACGTGGAAGCGTGCCGTGCGCTGTGATTCAAATTTCTTCTGGTAGTTAGCTGTTATATTATTAGCCAGGAACGACAATATAGTCACCAAAAGCGGTCTCTAAAGAGCAATTTTTAAAAGGATAATTTCCGAGTATACGATTATTCTAACACCACCTCCTGCCAACAGAACCGCTACCGCAAGAAGAGCGAATGGGACTCTCGTTCTCGCCGCAGCTCCCTGCCCACCCTGTACGAATACGACAGCGACGCGACTTCCCTCCGCGAGCCGGGCAGGTCCCGCCGATCCTCCTACCGCAGCGACCACGTCGACATGAGGTACAGTAGTGACATGACTATTAGGTACAGTTGTGACATGAGGTACAGTAGTGACATGACTATTAGGTACAGTTGTGACATGAGGTACAGTAGTGACATGGCTATTAGGTACAGTTGTGACATGAGGTACAGTAGTGACATGACTATTAGGTACAGTTGTGACATGAGGTACAGTAGTGACATGACTATTAGGTACAGTTGTGACATGAGGTACAGTAGTGACATGAATATGAGGTACAGTTGTGACATGAGGTGCAGTAGTCACGTGAGATACAGAAGTAACATTAGGTGCAGTAGTGACATGGTGTGCAGTAAACCCATGAGGTACATTAGTGACATGAGGTACTATGAGATACAGTCGTCACATGAGTTGCAGTCGTGACATGATGTTTAATAGTGATATGAGGCCCAATAGCGACCACTTCGACATGGGATACATAGTGACCATTTTGACATAAGGAATACTTCATTCATCTAATGTCGACATTGCGTTTCGTCTTTCTCACAAACACATTTAAGGCTAAGCTCAGATGTACGCGCACCAACGCGCGGTTGGCTCGGCGCGCGGTGCAATATTGTGACAAAGTAATGTTGTGAGTTGTGACGTTGACGGCGCATTGACGCGCGTATCGCCATGCGCCGCACGCAGACCTTGAAACGCTCGTCCACCGCTCGTTCATGTGACCTTAGTGTAGGTAAGGCCTGAGTGGACGCTCGAAGCGGAGCGTTCGGCGGGGCACGCAGCGGGGCGGGCGAGCGTGCATAATATTTGTGCAGCGGTGACTCAGGACTAGGGTTGCCATATGGAAAATTGAAATGTCCTGATAAAAATCCGGACATCCCCCTAAAAGTCCTGACATTTCTTCTAACAAGGGGCGAAACTTCGGTTGCCTCGAAAAAAATACTATCACTGTGCAAAGTGGCTTGCTTTCATCAAAAAGTGCAGGATTTTTTTCACAACCCATATTGACCTCCACAATTCAAATCATAGTTCATAAACCTATATTATAATTTTTTTTGCCGTTTTAACACTGAATTAGTTCTTTTTTTTATTTTTTTTTGAATGAAAATTTCAAAATGTTCCGAGCGCGCTGAGATAAAGGCATGCGGGGACACGCGAATTGATTGAGATCACTTTGGCTGTAATTTATAAGTATAATTATAATTATAATTTATTTATTTATAATTATAATTTATTTATTTATTCAGACAATTTACCTATTTTATATTGTTTTAGAAGATATATCACTATTTTTGTTGATTACTTACTAATAAATAAATTACATTTATTAAAACTGTGTAAACGTTAAAATAAATTTATCGTAAAAACATTTTTTTTAATAGGGTCATTCCTAAAAATCCTGACACTTGCCAAGTCCGGCCGCAATCCGGACAAAGGGTCAAAAATCCGGACATGTCAGGACAAATCCTGACGTATGGCAACCCTACTCAGGACACCAGTATGAGTTTCAATTGTTTAACATGCACGCCCCGCTGCACGCTCAACTCGAGCGTCCACTCAGGCCTTACACTTAGTCTAGTTAACAAAGGTTCGAATCACAGTCACATTCGTATTTGTTTACCCGCTTTTGGGGCTTATCCAGAAATCACGCGAGGTTCCAAAGGGGGGGGGGGGGGGGGGGTTACGAAAACCTCACTACTGACCACGTTGGGGGAGGGGGGGGGGGGTCCAAGGAAACCTCACGTGTATTTTTTTACTGCACCTACAATACCGAGAAATGATATCTACTCATGTAGCATTTTCTTAAAAGATAGGGGAAATTACACAATCACGTTAGCATAACGCATATATATACCTACCAAAATAAGCACAAGATCAACTAATATACATCATTTACTTAAAAAAAATCATAGGTGGTGATAAATTCAAAAAATACACGTGATGTTTCGCGGGGTAAGGGGGGGTCGTCTAAAACCTCACCAAAGATCACCAAGGGGGGAGGGGGGGTTTAAAAGTGGCCCAAAAAACCTCGCGTGATTTCTGGATAAACCCCTGGCCAGCTTGGGGACTACTGCCCAATCCCCCTCATCTATGAGAGGCATGTGCGCAGCAGTGGGACGTATAAAGGCTGACGATGATGATGATGATGATGTTTACAGATCCATGTCTGAGATGATGGTGGACTACGCTCGCGAGGAGGCGGACAGCCACTCCGAAGTGTCGGCGGGCACGCAGCTCGGCCGTTACTACGACGATGACAGCGACACGGAGCATTTTAACCAGTTAGTCATATACCATGCCTAGAGATTTTCCTAGCACGAACGACGAATTAACCCGTCCGCTACCGGTGACGTGACTGGGATAGAGGTGGGTGATAAATAACTTCCCGGTGAAAAAATCACGGTGATCCGCCGTTAAAAAGTAACAGTGCGACTTGTCACGAAGTAACAACGTTCCAAAATAACGTTGTTACCTACTTAGCGACGATATCACTGGAACAGTGTGTAAGCGACGCGTCGCGTCGTGCCTCGTGACCGCTGTTACTAACTGTGACTGTGACTGCGGTGCGCTGTCACAGAGTAACATCAGTTGTTACAAAAATATCAGTAACTGCCGGGAACGATCGACACGCAAATGTCGTGACACGAAATAACCGAAGTGAGCAAACCAAAGTGAGCAAGAAGTGGCAAAGTCACGGTGATTTTTCAATGTGATTTTTTTGGAACGGGAATAACAATAACGGTGATCGAAAAGTAACGTTTTTCCCCATGTCTAGACTGGGATCCCCGGCCGGATAACAAAATTATGTTTTTTTTTGTTTTTCTCGCTGGGAGAGGACGGGTCGTGTTTGACAAAATGAAAACAATCCACAATCCAGTTATCGATAAGTATCACTTCAACGTCATAGAGGAAATACATCATTATATAGTTATTGAGACAATATTCACAATGTCCTGGATCTCATTGAAGTAGGTAAGTACCTAATAAATAAGAAAATTGCGAAATCATTGCATCAAGAAAAAAATTACATTATACCAGAGACTAGGAATTATATAGACTGCCAATGCCTATACATTGTGGTGTAATTTTAAAATAATGGGCCTGCTGTAGCTAGTTTCACTATGGAGAGATCACTTTACCATTTAATTCGTATGCCACTAAGACCTCTGCTTAACACAGCGCCATCTATGAACACAACGAAGAATCTCCCAACAGATGGCGCTATGTTTTAAGCAGAGGTCTTAGTCGTATACGAATTAAATGGTAGTGATCTCTCCATAGTGAAACTAGCTACAGCAGGCCCATTATTTTAAAATTACGCCACAATGTATAGGGATTGGCAGTCTATATAATTCCTAGTCTCTGATTATACTAAGAACATATTAAGATTGTCCACTCTAATATTTATTTACCGTGGGGTGCCGGGTTAGAATAGCACCACCCCCTTTCTTCCCGTGGGTGTCGTAAGAGTCGACTACGGGAATCGGGTTGACCAGTGTTTGTGGGCGATGGGCTAGCAACCTATCACTGCAATATCACATTTTCTCCATCTCTAAACCTACGATTGCTAAAAGTGACACTGGAATTAAATTTCATGTGCTCCGCCTACCCCTTTTGGGAATACAGGCGTGAGTTTATGTATGTATGTATGTAATAGTACATTAGTTAACAAGGGCGGTAAAACAAAGAATGTCTCAGATCGCAGGTATTTGACGCCCGAGCCGAAGGCAAGGGCGATAAATATGCGATCTGAGGCTTTCTTTATTACCCACCGTGTTAAGTACAAAATTTTATGTCACCCTCTGGCCAGGAAGTGGGAATTCCCGCGCGCGGAGCGTGCGGTAATTGCCGCTTTATGGCCAGGTGTAACATAATATTTATTTATGGTTACCTTAGGCCCTGGTCCCGGCACTCGCTGCATCGCTCGGCGAGCCAGCCGTCGCTCGCTCGCTCGGCGACCGAGGTTGTCGAGCAGTGGACGGCGCCCGATGGTGACGTCACGCCCAAGCCGGGTCGCCGTGTCAGAGGTATTGTCCCTCTTTGTTGAATGATATGCCTAAAGCCCCATTTACACGGTGCGAGAAATTGCATACCTACGGTTCTCATTACACACATTACAACATACATTGCAGCGTTTGATCGTTCTCGTCCTGTCTATCAGTAGTCCTCAGTCCCGCAATGTAATGAAAATTGCGTGTAAATCGTCGCGAAATCTGAAACGTGTCTAGTTTCCGACCATGGTCTAATGAAAACAAAGTCTGCCAATCCGGATTGTGATACAATTGTCGGAGTTGTATCACCCACATTATACAGGGTGGCTCATTCAAATCGGTCAGTATGGGAATGTCTGAAACTATAAGACATACGAAGATTTGTTCTTAGGAACCATGTCACCGATTTTGATAAAAAGAAAAACTGCATTCATACATTTGAAAAAAAAACTGTACCCAGCTCGGGAATCGAACCCGGTTATTTGAAAAAATAAATATAACTATAAATATATCTATAAATATATCTTTATTGCTTTAAAACCTAACGTTACATTTCTATATTAACAACAAGAAACATGTGTTTAGGTTTGTGACAAGTTTACCGAGGGTGAGCCTCTGTTTCCCGAACTAGGTTAAAACCTGTGACTCGGGAGTCAGTGATTCCTCCGAGGTATTCGCTCACAAGATGGACACAATAATATGAGCAATGTAAATTAAGTACTTAAGTATAAGAAGTTAACATGACAAATGATTAAAAGGGAAGAGCCAAATAAACTTACACTTTTTCTATTTAAATATCGGTTGTGTAGGTCTTAAGCTGTAAAGGTCTCTAAGAAACATGATGTCTTAAATGAATAAAATGCATTGTTTTGACATACTTTAATTTATCATAGTAGGTGTTCGAAGTGAATAAGTGTAAGTTTATTTTTTCAAAACAACCGGGTTCGATTCCCGAGCTGGGTACAATTTTTTTTTTAAATGTATGAATGCAGTTTTTCTTTTTATCAAAATCGGTGACATGGTTCCTAAGAACAAATCTTCGTATATTTTATAGTTTCAGACATTCCCATACTGACCGATTTGAATGAGCCACCCTGTATAGTTGTCGCAGGCAAATCGTATAATCCGCCGTATTACATTATGGCTAGGCGTTTTACAAAACAGAGCTGTTTTGTATTACGGCGGGTCAACGATGAGGCGGATTGAATACGGCTGATTCAAAATCCGCCGAAACGTGTTCGGCGCTTTGCGTTCTTAAATTCGCCTAGTCGTAATGTAAAAAAGCGGTTCAGTCAGATTGTATAATTCGCCGTAATACATTACGGCTAGCCTTTTCACAAAATAGCGTCGTTTTAGCTGTCACCTCTTTGACAGCTTTTAGTTCCCATTTTTAACACCCGCAGCGCTGTTTAGCAATGACAATCCGGCCATTTTGTAAAACGGCTAGCCGTAATGTAAAACAGCGGATTATACAATCCGGCTAAACGTGAGCCGCCATATTGTAGAACGTATTGCAATGACGATCCGGCTAATCGTTAACCCGCCGTATTACAAAACGGCTCTGTTTTGTAAAACGGCTAGCCGTAATGTAAAACGGCGGTTTATACAATCCGGCTGCGACATAGTAACCATACCTGGCGCAGTGCATAATTTTTTAGTGTTTCTGACGTTATTTGTAATTTTTTTCAGGTCCCCAAGGCATGACTACGTTTACTTCGTCTGAAGTTCGCACATTCCAAGCCTCTAGGGACTGGAGGGAATAGGACAACTTTGTAAAAGGGACATAAGTGACCCTAAATCGCCCGCCATAAATACCATAAGAATATTTGAATATCTGTAGAACAGCTTTAGAAAAAAAAGGGTTAGAATCAGAGTGTTTGCGCTTTTTGCTCTTCGTAAATCTTTATCTTGGGTCAAATATGACACAGTCATGAAACTATAGAAATTACCGACACAATTCGGCTAGTAATATTATATACACAAATTTAGGGCCTTACATTACCTTATAAGTGTACATTTTATACATATGCAAAAAAAATGAGGTTATAAGTAATAAGCCCATAAATGACCCAAACCCGATAAGTAAAGCAAAGAACCAAAATGCCCTGGTTCCTACGAAATTTCTCTGAAGCTAATTTATGATAATTTGCGTGGAAATATCGTGTACCTGTACTTTTATTTACTATTCTATTCTTATGGTAATAGTAACCGCAATATAAGCTCAAAACATATCTCAATTAAAACTCACTGCCTTTTGACAAATGATTTAGCGACATAGTGCTTATTATGACTCCGTCCATTTTATATGTAACTTTAAGTGATAATATAATGAAGATTTTAATACATTACCACAGGTACCAGTGAATTTAATGGTATTAAAATATACTCGCCAAGTACGTGTAACGACATATTGTATTAACATTTTTTATAATGTATGCCTATGTAGATTAAGTGAATGTATAGTGAAGATATATTCGATACGGTAACAATACGACAAGAACAAGAAATAAGTTAAATAAAATAAATTTTGATGTTTCTACCTGATCATTTCTTATCCAAGAAATATGAAAACATACGAGTAATGTTGTATTTTCAATATACCTAATGTTATTTTTTTGTTCTCAGTGATTTACAAAATGACCGCGTTTCGTAACGATGAAAGTAAATTGCTTTATTATTTTAATGATTCTAGAATTATGTATTGTTCTGAAATACGTTTACTAACACTGTGTCAAAATAAAACGTTTAATAGTACATTACTTACCAAGGGTGATAAAACAAAGAATGTCTCAGATCGTAGGTATTTTACGCCCGAGCCGAAGGCAAGGGCGATAAATATGCGATCTGAGGCTTTCTTTATTATCGCCCGTGGTAAGTACAAAATTTTATGTTACCCCCTGGCCAGGAAGTGGGTTTTTTCGCGCGCGGAGCGTGCGATAATGGCCACTTTATGGCCTGGTGTGACATAAAAGCTTTTTAATATACTGGCGTAGTTTCGTAATTAAATTTGTACCTGTTGTGTACAATGCGAATTGAATTATGAGCAATATTGATTACATTTAAATTAGGGGTTACAGGCCGTAGGTAAAGCTGTAGGTATTTGATTATACAAATGTCATTACCAAAATAGACTACAAAAAATAGCAGGATAGTTCCAAATTAGGAACGGACCCGTAGCTATACGCTATTTGACTAATTTTTTTTATAATGCCAATCGAACCAGTTTTTAGAGGCGATCAAATGTCTATATGGGACCAACAACATTAAGAGCACAATAAAGGGCTAAAATTAGGGACAAACCTAGCTCGACGCGAGCGTCCCTCAAAAAGGCTCCTACAAATTGGTCCTAGCAAATGACGTCATTTGCACAGCATTCGACAAACCGTTGTATGGGAAAATTAGTATTTTGCTGTTTTAGTCGTAAAATAATGCGTTTAGGTACATAGTTGCCGTACAATTTATTTTTTATTTTTACATAAGCATTCTATTGATACCTTTCATTTGAATTTTGGACGGTAAAAAAAATACATGGTAATTTTTTATAATTTACGATTTATTGTGATATTTTGATGGCTAACTATCCAAAACTATCCAAAAAGTGACACTGTGTTATAAACTTTAACATGTGTCAAATACCCTATTGCGCACATACCTGCGACTTGTAACCTGTTCTGTCTAACGCCGTAGAAACAAAAGCATGCTTTATTTTGGCATCATAAAAGTATGTCTATCGCAAATAATTTGCTATCTTTTATATAACAACAAAAAAAAACAACTCGTGCCTTAAAGATTTTGTTATTGTTCTACGGTATTAGTGCATAGTATTTTGTACTTAATTAAAATGTGGTGTTTATTTTTTATTATGTCTAGTTGTAAATATAATTTTAAAGGGATGTTTAAAACCTAGCAGTGGAGGCAAGACGCCATAGTAAAATTGTAAGGTGCTATGCATTACGCGCCTGTATTTGGGTAGTTGTAGAACATTGGAAATATACATTATCTGGACATATTTTGTATTTAATACTGATGTTGAGGTATTAAAATATAAGTATTTTGTAGTGTCCAGCTATACGGCAATTATACTACAGTAGTTTAAGATTTGCATGTTTTGCCATCATAAGTTATCGGACAAATTTGAAATATGATTTCTACCTAGATAATAGAAGATCTATAGATTACTTCGAGAGATTCATGCATTTACCAAAATGTGATACTAAACAATACTTTTTATATACAAAAATGAATGCCTACAATAACATTACCTTTCTGACGGTCTACTCCAAAATTCAAAATCCAAACTTCATATCGCGCCATTCCTTTCACTCTCGTGGTATACACTATATGAGTGAAAGGGACGGCACTGCCTGTTCCGTATGCGGAACATTATATCCGTAGAGTCCGTCCACGCCCTTCATAAAGAATACAGAGGAATATAAACTAACTAGGGAAGTAAATTCTGTTGTTTTTTGCCTATCTACTTAACAGGCTCTTGGGCGCTAAACGCGTGGAGAGACATAACGGTGTTGTGACTCAAAAAGTAGTATGAACTCATACATATAGTAATATCAGAAAGTGACAGATGTTTTATCTTGTCGTTTACCACGTTATCGTTCTTAATGTTACATTCTAAATCTTCTGTCATGCAAAATTTAGTCTGTTTTTGTACAGATTACTTTGACACTACTCGACCAACTCAAATAATATATTACTTCGTGACGTATAAAATTATTTAGATTTGAACCTTGACACCGCGCGATAAGGGCGTAAATATCTGCCATATACGGCTGCATATGAAATAAATGTACCGCGAATGCATGGCCCCTGTACCCTTGCCTCGGTTGCTATGTTGTATGGGTTGTGGTGCAAGTTGTGCTCAAGTTACGGTTGTAGATTTGTTTAACGTTGAAGTCTGGAACGCATTTTAGTGAGAGCTTTATGTTCGGCAGTTTCTAATTCATAGTGTCTTTAAATCTTTCACTGCCAGGAGATGTCGCTATAGCTTGGTCGGTAGTCGGTATAGTGCGCGCCATCCACGACGACGCGCCCCTCCACAGCGAATCTCATACTAATGAAAGTGGTATGAAAACGTGAACAGCGCCTCTGATGGTCACTAGTGGAAACTAAAACAGCGAGTATAACATTTGTTGCTAACCGATGAACGCGCGTATTTCAAACTCGGTGAGAGCGCTTTCATACATTTTGAGACAAAACGCAAACGCGTTCGAATTAGTTAATGTTTCGAAAAAACTTATACTAGTGCGACTGTGCGCAGTTGTACGGCGCGGGCTGTGGAGGGGCACTAGACATCGGTTTCTGGAATACATTCAAGATTAAAAGTCACTATAGTTACAAGACTCAATGGTTCAAAAGTTAATAAAAAGAATGCGTTCGAAGCTTTTTTTTTAAGCTTGTGTTGTAAACACATTCAAGTAATTGAATAGTAATCGAACTTTTGATGAAATCATTTATATTGAGCTGATTTGTTCATTAGGTTATTGACTTCTTCAAAACGTACATCAATATCTACCTACATTATAGAGGTACTAAGTTTGTAACAAGTCAATACAGAAAGAAGAGGAATGGAGAGGAATAGTCGAAAGTGTAAATTTGACTTGACGATTAAGGCTAGATACAGTCGAATACATGGAAACCTTTTTGACCTGATTACTATGCAAATAGGTGAAAGTGTCTTCGACTTTTTGTGGTCCACTGTACAACTATACGTACTGTTCTAAAAAAAGCCGCTTTTCCACCAGAATGGACGTAAAAGTTTTCAAACATATCTCACTTGTTAATGTGAAGTTAACCAAGCCATACAGTCGCGGAATGAAAAGGTTTGTCATTTTTGGTCCTTAAACCATTAAAATAGAGTCTGATATTGTCCAAACATTTCTATACTCGACTATATTGGCATTGGTGATCAGTTGATGTCAATGACCTATTGTACTACTCGGTTTGAAATGAACTATAGTTAAGTTTTTAATACGGATCCTGATATATAATCAAGTGGTGCTACGAGAGAATATGTTTTACGATTTATTTGTAGATTATTAACCTACTGATTAATTTTCAATATACGTACCTTAACAATTTAATTACCATGGTTTTATTTTCCCTTATCCATTTAGGTTTGGTTTAGTTAAAGCTGCTCTCATAGATTACCCAATGACGTGTTGTATATGCGCACCATCGGTTCAACGGCAACGACGGATACACCAGTGTAAACCGCCCGCGCGGTCGTGTCGGAGGTTTCCCTGGATTTTCCTCAAGCCACTCTCCAGCCGCGCACTCCTATCGCTTTATCGGGCCCGCGGGGTAATTACATAACTTTTGGAACGTACGAGAGGCATATTTTATTATAATGTAATATTTAGTACTGTACAGTCAAGTGCAAAAATATGGGTGCATACAACTTGCTCAAAAATATGTCGTATGTATGTATGTCGGTGAATTAAGGTATTAGTACAGTCAAGGGCACCAATATGTATACACTTTTTCACCTTATTCCATTGAATTAAGGTCCAAAAGTGTATACATATTTATGCCCTTGACTGTACCATATTTATGAAAGGATACACTCGATACCTATTTTTGCACTTGACCGGTCGTACTAAAGGTTGAAAAATTTCCGTCCGGTAAAAACGTGTGAGGTACACAAAAAACCTTTTTTTTAATTTTTTTCTCCGTTTGTTTTGGAAAAAATCGCAAATTACTGTAAACCGAAAGTTGACGTCATCTTCCTCGCTGTATTCAGGGAGACCTTATAAGTACTGAGTACAGACACAATTTAAATCGCTGCTCTGGAGTGGCTCTGGATTCTTGTTGGGAAGATGACGTCATATTTTACTTACGCCCTTTTGGAATGACCTACTTTTCAACGTGTTTTTTTTGTATGAAATAATGAGTTAAATTGAAAAAGAAAAAATATGGGTGGCTTAAATTTTTACCTATTTTCTAACTAGTTCATAAAATAAAGTAGTTAAAAATATGAAATGTTGTCAATTACACCGCAGGCCTATAAAAAAGCCTTTAGGTTAAAAAAAATAATAAAGGATACACCAGTCCCAGCGTGCAGTGCGATATCAACCTACACGTATTTCTATAGGGTTCAACTTCGCGTTTGACATTCCCAAGTGAGGGACAGCGTTTGTTTTTGACAGAGAGAAGTTTGAAAAGACCGGAGCCTTACAGGTAGTACCTGTGAGGCTCCAGTGCTGTTTGAAGAGGTACCTACTATTTCAGAGGATAGACCTACCGATAGTGGACTTCAACAGACGAAGGCACTGGGTTGCCGCCGCGAACCACAAACGAAATTTTTCTCTGTCGCGCTTACAAGTCTGTACGTAAGTCCGACAGAGAGAGAAAACTTTGTGGTTCGCGGTAGCCCCCCTGGTCCCACCGCCGGCGAGTAGAGTACTCTCATAATAATTGTATAGTAGAAATTATTTAAAATGTCCGACATTTTACAAAACTTGTCATTGGACTTTCAATCTTCACGCTTAGACAGTAAAGTCGCTTTATGAACGGCCTAATTTGATACAACTCGGACAGTTCAAATAATTTTAATAAGTATATGCGCTTGAGTGACAAAACGAGTATAATTTTATTACTATGAAAGAACTCTAATCGCTGGCGGTGGGACCAGTGCCGATGGAATCACTTATTTCATAACTAAAGCGGCAATTACACTTCGTCGTTCGCCGCGTGCTGTATGCGGCGACCGCAAAAGTGTAAAGAACACGTTAGTCGGCCGCATTCGGCGATCGACAGCTGCCAACGCTTATAAGGTGACCGAACAGACTAGTGTAAAGACGAATGAATTCGGCGACCGCATTAGGTGAACGACGCAGTGTAATTGCCGCTTAAGAGCTGATTATAAATAAAACGGAAACTAGTCAAGTTCAACTTTATTGACATTTAACATCAGTCTAAAACTATGCACACACATAATAATTCTTTGGTTTCTACATAAACATCTAAGTAGTTGTAGGTAACTAAACTACAATATAGACAACAAGAATATATTACTGCTTAAATTATTTACACTTTACTATAACAGTTACAATAAGTATTAGTATTGTTTAATTTAAAATAATTATAAACATAACATTTACAGAAGAATTTGTACAACCTTAACAAAAATGATGGAATAATTAAAACATTGGTTTATTTATAACGTACCTATTTTTTGAACTTAATCAGTCTAAACCAAGGGTCGGCAATAGGCGGACCGCGGTCCGTGTCCGGACCGCGGAAGGTCGAACCGCGGACCCCCAACCCAAGTAATGTTAAATATGCTGCATGCATATTGATTTCATTAAAGCTGACCCCTGGTCTAAACAAAAATACCTAAGTATATAAGTACGTACCTACATCTTCTTTAACATGCCAAAAAATATACATTCTAAAAATGTGGAAGAAAACATCTGGAATAAAAAGCGCTCACAAATATTTGATACAACTCTTACATAAATTGCATGCGAGGGGTAGCGCAAACCATTCTCCATACAAACATTATGCATGTTTTACACGTCGGTTTTGGCACTCCCGAATATTTTTGTTGTAAATATTGGATATACGAAGGACCTGAAGTAGAAATTTTCAAAAATTTTAATAGGAAGTACTGAGAAATAAACGATACAAAAAATTAACCTACAGGACATGGCTAACAGAAAAACAAGCATACTGACCAAGAATCATAAATGTAGGTAGTGCAAACACAAACGAAGAAAAACCGCTCTCCCCGCTGTCTACCCGCTGAAATACGTACACAGACCTCTGAAACAACATTCAGGTGTCGGCTAAGAAACTTTCTACTGGAAAATCCTTTGTATTCTGTGAGTGAATTTTTTGACATAACCGCATAATTGTAATTATATTGGAACATTAATTTTAATTCTGACTTCATTTCTTGTATTGACATTAGGTATATTATTATTAAATTGTTGTATGACCATGACGATCCTCTCAGGTGAATTTTAACATACTGCGTCCACTTTTTTAGATTAAGCGGACATCACTGTATTAATTAATTGCTATTGTATTCATTGATTTTATTTGTATTTATTTTTATTGACGATCACAATAGAGATTCTTGTAAATTGACATGTAATTTATAATGTAATCGTATATTGTGAATAAATGAATCTGAATCTGAATCTGAAAACTTGCACAAAGTTTGTATGGAGAGAGCTTGCCCTACCACTCGCAATTGCCGGGTTTTAATACTTAGTTCTCGACCTACCTAAGTACACAGAATAAGTAATAGTAAACTAAGTAGCCCAGAGTTCCGCAATGTAATAAATATTATTTTGCTTACATTGCGACATGCTTACATGCATACCGAGTTAAGACGAGGCTGATAAAACACCGCGATTTAATGAAAATCGCATGCTAATTCTTGCACCGTGTAAATTCGTGACTTTTTAAATAATTAACCTACAGGTGTACTGAAAATGGGTATTGTTCACTGCATTGCACTTATAAGGACTAGGAGCGCTCGTGGCCCAGCGGCACCTACGTGCCGCAAGCGTTATTCAAAGTTAAGCAACGTGGGCCGCGGTCAGTACATGGATGGGTGACCGCTTTGAGTGGTTACTAACTGAGCGCTCCCGTGCTTTGGAAGGCACGTTAAGCCGTTGATCCCGGCTGCTGTCTATGGCAGCAGTCGTTAAGCCAAGTTGGAGGCCTTCGGGCGGCTTGAGAACTTCTAACAGTCAAGTTGCCCACTCACTTGACAAAGGGGGGTCGAAGTTGCACCACGTCCGTAGGGAAAGTACCCACCGCTACCTTACACGTGACCCCTGGGTGGTTCTAAAAGTGCAACAAAAACTGGCAACCGTACTGTCTTCTCGAAGATCTCACGGTTCGAAAATAAATGCCATACGATAAATAAATAACTTATAAGGTGCAGTGTAAGAAATCAATTCTGTGAACACTTACTGATCCGCCAAAATAACAGTTATAACAACATCTGTAGGTACAGTCTGTGAGCTCTTAGAAAGACATTCGGGTTTCGGGCAAAATTGCCCGTTGCCGGCAAACATCCTAACATGACCTTGAGCGCGCAGTAGCGAGGTGTCAATATTTGTCACCACTACATAATTTGTAACAGATGTTTTTAATTTAAAAACAATGAATTCAAATATCTTATTTTATTTAGATTATGACAAACACTTAAATCTTAATATCTTCGAACGAGCCATTCTTGTGTATATATTTATTTATTTCGGGGATCACGGCTCTAACGATTTTGATGAAATTTGCTATGTGGGGGTTTTCGGGGCGCGCAATCGGCAAGCAAAACGCCTTTGCTCGGTTGCTCAGATACTAGCTATTTAAGTTATATCGAAATTTTAGACTATATTGGGGAGAGTGGGTAACAGTGAATCACGGGGCACGGTGAATAAAGTGCCGCCGTCCGTGTGCCTCAAAATGATGGATTCAAAGCTAAATATACACAGTTTCGGAAATATTCATCTTTAAACCAAAGATGAAGATTTTGCTACCCACTCTCCCCTACAATGGGTTTGTCACCAACATTAATTAACAAAAAGTGATAGATTTATCACTACAGAATGAGTCACTCACATAAGTCACATATGTTAGCTCTGCGCGAGCGCATTTGAGCATCCATACTTTTGACATACAGCTGTCAAGTGATCGGGCTACGAATTATAGCTCTATACGACAATACTACGTACATCCTTGCTTAGCAATTCAAGCCAAGAACACGACGGCTGCCAAGATGGCAGCGAGAAGCGGCATTGAGGTAATGGCGGTGGAGTGGTCGGCGAAGTCGCGGAGGTCGGGCACGCAGCCGCTGCAGTTGCAGCGGCCTTTGAAGCAGAAGCCTGGCTCGTCGTCCTCGCTGAAGCACTCCTGGTTACAAACACAAACACGTGACAGTTAAGAAGGTGAAGTGGAAGAAGCCTAATTGGATACTGTGCGTATCGCACATAGATCTAATATGACCGTTCATGTACCCAGATGAAATCGAACATTGAGCGCTCAGCCGTCAGTCACATTTCGAAAGGGTAACAGAGATAGAGCTTGCAGGCCGCATATCTTGTTACGGTTGAATTTGTAGATTTTTATTTATTTAAAAATATTGCCTCAAATTATCGAAATTCGGCAGCTGTCAAATTACTATTTTAGTTACGGGTGATTTTTCTCCTTTTTATGTTTCATAGTGTCACATAGTAAAAAAACAAGTGAAGTTGTAAAAAGAAATCAAATTGGAGGTTACTTTGGGAATTAATTTTATCGAGTGAAGTGTTATGAATCGTGTATCGAAAGCTGTGTTATTAAAGATAATGTAATCAAGAATAATATAAATTTTTCCCACGTCTACAAATATCAACGATTCTGAGAAAAATTGGATAACTCTTGGGGTATTTTCGTATATCTGGCTCATGGAACCGCCTTAAAAGATTTGTTTAAACGGGTCTAACGTGATATTTTATACTTTATTTACCGGTCATGGTGAATCCTGAATTAGTGGTGGTCCCTGAATTAGTCGAAATCGAGTATAATTACGATCTTTCGCATAAAGACTTTTGTAACTTAAAATTCAAAATAAATATAAAATTTGGAAACATTACCCAATTAGTCGAAAATGAGATATTTTTTTAAAAATAAAAAAAATTGGAAGGAAATGATTTTTGAGTCCACACCACACACCACCTGATTTGATCAGACAAAATAATCAATAAAAAAAATCAGATTGCCGAAAATTGTCCTGTCTGGCTGGACTGACCTTTATAGGTATATGTTATGTTTAAAAAAGTAACTACACGTTCGGATTTCAAATATACTTTGCACGCTTATGGATAAAAACGCAGTTTTGCTATCTGTTTTTAAAGAATAAAAATGGGCATTACGAGCTAGTGAGTTGAAAAAAAAAAAGTAGTTACCTCGTCAACTCGGCACTGCTGCCCCGGCCGGCGAACGTACCAGCAGCGAGCGGCATCGCCTCGTTCACGGGCGTTGTATGCGCACGCGCACACTCCGCCCATACAGAGGGTGGCACCAGAACCGCGGATGCCGGAGAGGAGGTCGCACTGCACGTCGAATTCGCAGGGGTCACCGAGCTTCTCGACGGCTGATGCAGAATAAAATAAATTTATCTTCAGTGCCATTCATAAACTTCCATCAAACCTATGGAATCTACTCAATGAGCTCTAAACAACGATACCCCACTCGATAGGGTAGGATAAAAAAATTTTTTTCGCCCCTCTTTAGCTGTATGGGAGCCCCCCTTAAAACATTTAAAAATAAGTTTTGACTATTTGTATGGCTTTAGGCCAACAAGATGCTTATACTGTGTAAATTTGAAGCCTGTAGCTTCAATCGTTTGGCTGTAAAACCTGTGTAACAGACGACGGACGGACGGACGGACGCCTGGGCGTCACCAATAGGGTTCCGTTTTGACCCTTCGGGTACGGAACCCTAAAAAAGAAGATTACTCACTTTCCAAGCAGACGTTGGTTTCATTGTGGGCCGTGAAACCCTCCTTGCAACGGCAAGTCTCGCGGCACTCCAGCCCAACTCCTGCGCACTGTTCCTGGTCCACGCATTCCTCTCCCAGCTGAGCGTCGCGCATGCATCTAGAATTGGGTATTTGACACAGTATATACAGTCTGTTATAGTAGAAATTATTTAAAATGTCCGACATTTTATAAAAGTTGTCATTGGACTGTGAATCTTCACTCGTGGACAGTAAAGTCGCTTTTTGAACGGCCTAATTTGATACAACTCGGACAGTTTAAATAATTTTAAGTGTTTTAAGTATACCGGCAAGCGGGCTTTTATTCAAGTTGGGTATTTAAACGTAGTTTCTTAATCTTACTATGCGCTTAATTTTATTATTAAACCAAAATTTCGACTTCACTTATTTTCTAAAAAAAAATATTTGCCAGCAATGTACTACAAAGTAAATTGACAACTCAGTACAAATGACAGCACTTAGTGTTTTGTTTACTATGACGTTATCTTAAAGCAGTGCACGTAGTACATTGGCGATTTGGCGGTGCGGAATTAGGATATGTAATTTTGCAGTTAATTCGCATAATTACGATTTGCTAATACATGGAAATAATTGCTAATGGTATACCTATATTAAATATCAGTTTAATTTTAATGCCCGCTTGCCGGTAACACACTGTATACAACAGGCATGGTGGCTATTTTTTTTCTCATGCCATTCGAACCAGTTTTTAGAGGCGATCAAATGTTTGTATGGGACCACCTACAATTTAAACAACACAAAAGACGAAAATGAGAGGAAAAGTGCAGAATAATTGACAGATAGGCGTGACGTCACACCGGCTTCTTTGTACTACCGTTGTATAGAATAAAAGGGGAATTTGCCGTAACAAAATCTGAAAGTATCAGAAAGATATCCCAAAAAAGTACCTCTGGTAGGCAGGAGGTTAGGTATAAAGCGGCAATTACACTTCGTCGTTCATCTAATGCGGTCGCCGAATTCATTTTAAACTACTTAGGCCAACAAACGTCGTTTTTACACTAGTCTGTCCGCCTACTACGGCGATTTGGCAGCTGTCGGTCACCGAATGCGGCTGACTAACGTGTTCTTTACACTTTTGCGGAACGACGAAGTGTAATTGCCGCTTAAGTCTTGGTTGAAGTCGTTTTTATTATACAAATTTTATTGTATATTAGTTTCATTATGGGTTATTCAATCTGCAAACTGCAATTATGCGTGGTGTCCGTCTTCAGGCGATGGGGGAGCCCCTATTGACCCCCCTCCGCGCCTGGGAGGAATCCCTCTAAGGATGTTGCCTTACTTATTGTACTCTTTGGGCATAGGTACTAAGAATACTAACCGAGTGCCATTGTCCCTTGGACTGTAGTGCATCTGGCAGGTGCAGTATCCTCGGACGCAGAAGGCCAGCTCGTCAGCAAGGGCATCGATTCCATAGCAGTTGTAATCCGTGATGCACCGCTCGCCAACCCCTTAGAAATTACAAATATATAGCGCGCGCCATCCACGATGACGCGCCCCTCCACAGCGAATCTCAAACTAATCTATGCGCAGTTGTACGGCTGTGGAGGGGCGCGCCTTCGTGGATGGCGCGCACTTATATGAAGGATTGCGTGAAAAGGATCGAATGAATGACGTATTGTATAAGTGAATGAGATAGCATGCAGTTGCAGATAGAGTGAACAAGTTGGAAAGTGAACTAATGACTTTTTAGATATTAGTCACGGTGGTGGTTTCCTATTGGAGAATCAAAAGACGTGACTGTTATATTTATTTTATTATTTTATTCAAATATATGTATAAAAAGCTAATTAAATAACTATTGTATACAATACTTTTTCTACGAGACAACCGAAATTAATTAAACAAACCGAAATAATTAAACTAGTCATGCGGAACCAATGTTTAGGTGCATAGGTGGGGCGCTCGTTGGTGTCTTTTGTTCTATGTCTGCGGCGTTACAACTTTCACTAACGGGGACAAATGATTAGTGATTTTGTTTAGTTCAGTAACGGCGACACGTGATCGATCAATTTCATAATTGTTCACTTGAAGAGGAGCTCTCTTCAGGTGAACTATTATGAAATAATTGGTGCTCCAAATATTAAACGAGTAGAAAAAGTTATAAATGTCCATGCGCAGCACACATCCATAAGCAAAACATTTGACATGCAAAACATGCGAATTGCGTAGTAAAATTTTTATATCAATTTTCGTTTGCTCGGTGGCTCATCTATACCTAACTGTATATGGCATATATGGTAAAAACTCTAAAGCTGAAATCGGGTGCGGGTGCGTTTTGTCGGTCCGCTAGTATTATGTACATAGTTTCGCGCCACTGCGCCATGCGTTCGGGGTTTGACAACAAAATAAAGTAATTATATTATAGGAATTAAATATAAGCAGTTTATTTAATTGTTTTCCAGTACTTAAGTCATAAAGTGCCGATTATGAGTGCCGGTATCTTTGTTAATTCCAAATATTATTCTAATAGCCAAAAGGCTAGCCGAGGGCATCGAGGCAAATTCATATTTTTGCTCGCAAAGACCAACGAGAATTGCAAATGTAAATCTATAGTTCATATGCATGTGAGTTAGTGGGAAAAAATATTTAAAAAAATAAAATTTGTCAGGCGCTTAGAATTTACCCGCATACCACGCGTCCTTAAGGCTGCTCCTGAATTATGAGAAACAGGTAAAATTTAACGAATTAATAGAAGTACAGTTAGAAAGAAAGTGGTTTAAAATGGGTGGCTTACCGCGAACCGAGAACCAAGTACTGTTGCCGGCAAACATGTTGACATGACCTTGGGTGCGCAGTAACCGATTTACGTGCAAATTACGCTACTGCGCACTCATCTGTCGCTCGAATACGCAAGTGCAACCGAAAACGAATTACCTCCCAATTCGTTTTCGGTTCGCGGTAGGCCCGCTGTATTGTTAGCACATGTGAAATATTTTAATAATTCAATTCGCTTATTAGTGAGCGTTGGTGCTAGTCGCGATGGGTCAGTCCTGATGATTTATCCTCCCAAGGCACATTTATATAAAAAAAATAAGTAAATACCTTCTTCTTCGTAAAAAGTAAGTAATGTAATCTTCTGATCTTTCTACATATTGGGTCTAAGGCGACTTCCTGATTTGTCGGTGCGGAGGCGGTACGATGTGAGAAAACTATCAAATGTCAGTGTCAACTGTCAGTCGAGTCAGTAGCGCTTTTTAATGCGCCCCTACATTTAAATGAGTGCTTCCTGACTGGCGCGGGATGCGCGGTAGCGGGACGATACGAAGGCAGTACTGGTCCACTTCTTCACTGGCAGTGGGAATCTTTGCGACGTCAGTAAGTTTACGTCAAAGAAGAAATGTCACATATCGATCCCGCCCCGCCAAGCCAGGAAGTCGCCTTAAGAGGGTTACGAGTAAGTACGTATGTCGGCAGCCGCACTTACTCGCAATTTTGTAACAGCGGTCGTTAACCAGTTGCGCGGTCGCTTTGCAGGAACAGACGCCCTGCACACAATCCGAGTGTACCCCCAGCGATGTGTGACACTGTATTTCGTGGCTGCATGGCGCCTTGTAGGCGGCGACTGTGGGCAAAGAAAATTCAATGAACAATGGTTTTTAAATTAGCTTTCCTATATAGCTGCTTTCTAAACAGGGTGAAATTTAATTGACCGTTCAAATTTTTCCTAGGCATTAGGTATCAATAAAAGATGCAATTTCAGAAAAAAAACGAGTAAAATTAAAAAAAGAAAAGATTTTTTTACACAATTTTCGCGAACATGAAACAACAATGATTACTGACCAAGAGACCCAACCCAGTCAAAGTAAGTATACTTAAAGAAAAAATTGTGAAAAAAGTTTTTTTTTTGGTAGTTTTCGTCAAAAATCGTTTTTTATGCGAAAATTGTCTCGGCGACTCATCGTGGGGCCAGGGCGATCATTATTGCTGCCTCCCACACAACCCACTACGGCGGAATCCACGAACGAAAATATTTTAGGATATCTTTCAGCTGCTGTATATGAACATTTTTGTACTGAAAGATACTGATAGAAAAAACACGTATATTTTAATTTTAGCAAAGGAATCTACTGTGAAAATTTGGAAAGTTGGTCAGTAAATTTCACCCTGTATAGGGGCATAGCATAGGGGTGCGTGAATAGTAGCAAATACTTTACGCCATATTTTCGGGCGCATGGGAGGCACAGGCGGGACGATCTAAAGCTGTCAGTGCAGTCAGTAGCGTCTCTTTACTGCGTGCATATAAGTGATTGCTTCCTTATTGGCACGGGATGCGCAAAAGCAGGGTGATACGAATGCTCCCTATTGTCGAGTGCATGATTTTAGGTAAATACTACAGCGCAAATGTAATACTGTCAGTAGCCCTTAGAGTCAGAAAATCTATGCGAAACCAATAAGTTAAGCGGCAATTACACTTCGTCGTTCGCCGCATGCTGCATGCGGCGACCGCAAAAGTGTAAAGAACACGTTAGTCAGCCGCATTCGGCGATCGACAGCTGCCAAGTCGCCGTAGTAGGCGGACAGAATAGTGTAAAGACGACGTTTGTTGGCCTAAGTAGTTTAAAATGAATTCGGCGACCGCATTAGGTGAACGACGCAGTGTAATTGCCGCTTTAGTATTTTGATGATGAGCCCCACCTAATTTATAAGAATAAATAAATAAATATTTGTGGACAACCTTACACAAATCGACCTAGTCCCAAAACTAAGCAAAGCTTGTACACTAAGCGAAGATATGACGTACATGACATAGATAAATATATGCTTAAATGCATAGAAAACACCCAAAACTCAGGAACAAACATTCGTATTCATCATCACACAAATAAATGCCCTGGCCGGGATTCGAACCTGGGATCTCCAGCTTCGGGCAGGGTCAAAACTAACTAGGCTAAGGTGGTAATCAAATAAGCAACAAAATACGTTAAGTGAGCATATAGGAAGTCGCCTTAATTATGGATAATTAGGCAGTTACTACCAAGTGGGCTAACCGTGTCATAATGGTTAGCGATCTGGATAAATCTTTTTTTTAAACTTTAGCAATTACATAGCTAAAATATTTTTTTTTATGGTAAAGTATTTTTAATTCTGTCGGTGCATGAGTTTTAAATCGTTTCATATGTTAATTTTGTTTAAAAAAAAAAATTGATGCCGGTTAGGTATGTGCAATAACAAATAATAATAAAGAACTCATAAATAAAGATGAGGAGTAAAATGTGCATTGATTTGGTCGGTGCTTTAGCTTTGATTGCTGCTCGTTTGGATATTGAAACACATCTCAAGCTGGAAGTAACGGTTCAGTCTTACCCCTGAAGTTGCCGCGGCTTGTTTTTCTTTGATTCCTTCAACCTCTTGATTCTTACGACCTTTCTAGCTAAATCGGTGCGCTCGCTCTTATCTCTCCCACAGTTGCCCTGACTAGTACGGTGTTGCCCCTTGTTCCGACTTACCCTTCAGGCACTCTCTGTCGTCATTCTCGGTAGCGGCATACACATATCCCTCCTTGCAGACACAGTAGCTCTGCGCTTTGCAAAATGCGTTGTCGGGACACTCGACATCAGTAGAGCATACGTTCCCACGACCTGTGGAATAGGACTGATGCAAAAATGTCGGTCGCGTTCATGGTCATAGGTCTGATGCGAAATCTTGTCATATATAGTTGAAATTATTTAAAATGCCTGATATTTTATAAAACTGTCATTAGACTTTGAATCTTCTGATTTGGTCAGTAAATTCTCAATTTCAACAGACTACTTTGTTAAAACTCTGCCACTACAAATGATTTTAAGTAATATCAGACGCATCAACTGGATCGTTATCCAGTAAGGCTAGCCCGAGATGCACGCCGCTGGCTCTTGCTTGAGCACTAATCCTTTCTATTCAAGCTTCATAATTACGGTCAACCGGTTTTTTTTTAATTTTACATAGCTTTAGAGTCAATTCTTTTCTCTATTCGCTAAGAGATTGACGCGGGGAGCCGCACGGTCATTCGGTCAACCGCTTAAATGAGACGCCGCGAAGGGTAGCGAGAGGCAGTTACCCACCGCCCGCTACCAGTCCGCTACCCTTTGACGTTTCCGCTCTTGCTCCAGTCCCGTTACAGGGTGCTGTCTCAGTTAACAGGCAGTTATAGAAAGGGACGGATATAGTCAAACTCACTAGACGGATACTCTAGCTATTAATGTTTCCCGGCAATATGACAGCAGCGCCATGATAAGATTAAATCAGTGTTACAAGTTGGCCACGATATGTTTCATTGTAATGCAAAAGATCCGGCTTTGGCGGTGATAACAAGCTGCTGTTTTTTAATAAAATAGCAATGTTCTTTATTGTCATTGGCAAAGGGGGACTTTTCGCTTGAGAATGATAAGTAGATATAGGTACATTATATATACCTTCGCAGTCAAAATGTTGACGCTGATCTATTTTTATATGGTGATGCGTGATTCGTAATTTAGTGAAAAAAAAACTAGTAAGTAGATTAACAAAATAATAGAATAAAAATAAAATAGGTTTTTTTTCCATAATCCTATCCATATTATCATCGTCAGTCGTTCCCTCAATGCTGATGACCGTGACATCATGTCCTATTCTTGCTGACCAGATTCCTTCATAGGCTCCCCTATCCATATACACGAGACAAATGTCCCACGACCTGCAGTGTTAATCTGCTCTGCGTTTCACCTCATTCTACGCGAACCTACTGGACGAACTATCTCGAAGCCCGGTGCCGAGATATATAGGTAAGGTGAACGTTGAAAATAACTTTTAAGCGGCAATTACACTTCGTCGTTCACCTAATGCGGTCACCGAATTCATATTAAACTACTTAGGCCAACGAACGTCATCTTTACACTAGTCTGTCCGCCTACTACGGTCTCTTGGCAGCTGTCGATCGCCGCATGCGGCCGACTAACATGTTCTTAAAGCGGCCGCAAAAGTGTAAAGCGGCAATTACACTGCGTCGTTCACCTAATGCGGTCACCGAATTCATTTTAAACTACTTAGGCCAACGAACGTCGTCTTTACACTAGTCTGTCCGCCTACTACGGCGACTTGGCAGCTGTCGATCACCGAATGCGGCCGACTAACGTGTTCTTTACACTTCGTCGTTCGCCGCATGTAGCATGCGGCGAACGACGAAGTGTAATTGCCGCTTTAAGAACACACGTTGACACGACATCAATAGGGTTCCGTCTGGACCCTTCGGGTACGGAATCGTAAAAAAGGTACTTCTAAGGAATAATATGCAAACGTGTAAACATACGTTTGCCGACTTCATGTTTGCATGCGGGTCGTATATATATAATGATAATGTTATCAGCTGATATGAGTGTTCTATAATTTCTAGTAAATTATAAATACACGATATTTCGCAAGATTTCTGCTTTGAAGACCATCTCTCAATCATGCACATAAAACGACAAATGCACAACAAGATACCTACAGTTGCCGGCAAACATCTTGAACCTAAACTAACCTGCGCAAGTGCGCAGTAGCGTCATTTGTGCGTAAATTGGATACTGCGCACTCAACGTCAGGTTCAAGATGTTTGCCGGCAACTATACCTAAGACCTCCCATACATTTTAATGTAATTAATGTCATAGGTGTAGTCTTATCTTATCTTATTAGAATGAGGGCCCTTGCGGATGCACCTCGACCCATTGGGATCTTTTGTGCAATTGCCCCCTCCTTTATACCTACTCCAAGCTGCTCTCCAACATTTCCACAAACCGGATGATGGAGTTCAGCGGGAGTACTCTGAATTCCTTTGGTTCAGGGTACCCATTTCCAAAGGAATTCATTCTCTGTCTGGCAAGGGCGTGACATTCACACAATAGGTGTTCCATTGTCTCGTCATCCTCACCACACATCCTACATTCTATGTCATCTGCTAGTCCCATCTTGGCCAAGATTCCTTTGACCCCGAAGTGACCTGTAAACACCCCAGTTATCATTCTGAGCTGCTTTCTGCTGTACTTCCAAATCTTTTTGGTCCAGCCTGTATCCACTCCGTCCATGAAGAGCTTTGAGTGCCTTAAGCCCGCCTTATTCCTCCACTCATGTTGGTGTTTGGTTTTGGCGTGGTCTTTCACGGCTAATGTTATGGTTCTCTGCGAGAGTCCCACGAACGGTTCTGGACCTACAAAACAGTTTGCTGATCCATTTCTTGCAAGCTCATCTGCTTTTTCGTTGCCGATGAAGCCCTCGTGCCCTGGTATCCATACCAGTTGCACTTTGTTGAGTGTCCCAAGCTTGTTTAAAACTTGGATACCATTATACACTAGTCTAGAGTCCACTTTCGGCGCCGTTAGCGCTTTAAGGGCCGCTTGACTGTCGCTGAGTATATAGATGTTCTTCCCTTTGGTTCGTCTATCTATATTCTCCTGTGCACAGGCAATTATGGCGTATGTCTCCGCCTGGAAGACAGTCGCGAATTGCCCCATGCTCACACTACTACTGTAGTCATTTGCATAAATGCCTGCACCCGTACCGGATCCCATTTTGGATCCGTCTGTGTACCAAATGTTGTCTTTGTCACCACCGCTTGGTGGTTCAAGACCCTCAGCCCATTCGGCCCTTGACTGAACTTTTGTAGTGAAGTTCTTATTGAACACATACTTGGGTTGCATTTTATCGCATCCCATGTTTGTTATTCTGTCTAGGAAACCATCTGTTTCCATGTTTGTGTGTCTGGTCTTAGGCTTGCTGTCGCTCCACAGTCCAAGCACTCTCAGTCTGTAGAGCGATTTACGCGCCTCCGACTTGATCACCAGGTGAAGCGGCGGTAGGTCATGCATATGGTAGGTGCATAGGTGTAGTCATGTCATGTCATATTAAAGCATAAAAAGAAACTTGAAGACCGAGACCGAGAGAATCCGCTTTACTCCGCATATAGGATATGCGGAGTAAACCCTGACCCTGCCTACGAAGCTGGAGGTCCCGGATTCGAATCCCGGCCGGGGCATTTATTTGTGTGATGAGCACGAATACTTATTTGTTCTTGGGTCCTGGATGTCTACTATGTATTTAAGTATTTATTTATCTATATAAGTATGTGTATCGTCGCTTAGTACCCGTAGTACAAGCTTTGCTTAGTTTGGGACTAGGTTGATTTGTGTAAGATTGTCCTCAAATATTTATTTATTTATAACGTTTGACCGCTTTTAACGACTGCTAAATCACCGACGTTAGGATTCGTACCAAATATTTTCAAAGAAAACCAGTCCGGTTTGTGCGACGTTCTGTTAGTGCAACGCAATATCGCCGGTCCCTTAACCGTCGCTGTATCCGGATTCTACTGTACTTCTGATGAAATCGGTTAAATAAAGTGTCAGTCTGAAAATAATCTTTTTGGTACCTGGGTCATAAACAGATTTAGGTTCGCGTCTTTCCTGTGGACATGTCAAAAGTTAAGGGCTACAAAGCTTAATTTTGGATTGGTCTAGTAACCCGCATAAACGGCGTCTCCGGTTCTATAAATCCATGTAATAAAATCATAACTCGCATGCTCATAAGCCGTTAACTATTGACCACAGGAGAGACGACTTTTGTTTTTGCAAGTGTTTATGACCCACCTATACCTACAAGCTTTAATTTCTGTGTATATAACTAGTTTAGAAGAATCTATCGCTACTTCTGTCTCGATTATTCGATCAGCTCGGTATGGTACTATATTTTTGCATTGTCATTAAACTCATATACGAGTATGCCCTTCAGCTAAGCTAATTTGAGGACAAATGGTCTAAAATTCAGTTGCAATATTTATACATACATAGCATAGCAAGTGAAATGGGTGACCGCTTTGAGTGGGTTTACTTACTGAGCTTACTAACTGAGCGCTCCCGTGATTTGGAAGGCAAGTTAAGCCGTTGATCCCGGTTGCTGTCTATGGCAGCAGTCGTTAAGCCAAGTTGGAGGCCTTCGGGCGGTTTGAGAACTTCTAAAAGTCAAGTTGCCCACTCACTTGACAAAGCTTAATCCCAATAAAGTCTAGTTTCCCCTCGGGGTTGGAAGGTCAGATGGCAGTCGCTTCCGTAAAAACTAGTGCCTACGCCGAATCTTGGGATTAGGTAGCGGACCCCAGGCATCCTTCAGGATGCAACTGTACTGGGATAACGCTAGGAGGATGATGACATAGCAAGTGAAAAAAAAGCTTGTAAAATAGACCTCATTCCAGCGTGTTCTAACCTTTACGAGTGTCCATGTAGTCGAATCTATGCCATACTACAATGTTTGTCAATTTTATGATAACTTCTTATTTCTTAAGTGTAAAGTAATCTCGTAAATTAATTACTGCAATAAAGATAGCAGCAAGGTTGCCCTGAAAACAATCTGTCATCTAACCTTAGATTAGATAAGTCTGTTGCGATGCCGGGCCTAAATTTTATTCGTCTCTTTCGCACTTAAATGTGTATGTTTTCTGGCATTTACAGGTCGACCGCTTAAGGCTGCGTTTCCACCAGAGATGTGCGAGGATGCGTTTTCATACATTTGACACCTCGCAACGCGCGCCGAGCGAGGTGTCAAATATATGAAAACACATCCTCGCACATCTCTGGTGGAAACGCAGCCTAAAGCTCGAAACGCACTGACAGCGGTGGCGGCGCAGTGCGGAGGCGGTACCGGTTGTAATACTCGAACTAAAGCGGGTATTACACTGTCCTGAATCAGGCGTCCTAACTAGTGGAGGGGAGTTGAAGCATCTCGCTCTAACGTATAGGTCGGAACCCTTCTAAGTGTCCTGAATTCAGGACAGTGTAATACCCGCTTTACATGAAAGGGTCCGCACAGAACGCTTTTTTCCCGGCCGGTTTTCTGTGCGGACCCTTTCATATTAGTTCGAATATTACAACCGGTACCGCCTCCGCACCGCGACGCCCCGCCCCGCTACCGCTGTCAGTGCGTTTCGAGCTTAAAGCAACATCAGGCAGGTTTGTATACCTATACTTTGTTCGGAACCCTCGGTGGGCGAGTCCGACTCGCACTTGGCCGGTTTTTTTAGAATTTAAGATTTATTTTATGTCTCAGATGGTTTTAAAATACTCAAAAGTGGTAAAACCCAGCCTTAACCGAGACCGCGCGGAAGGGTAGTGTGAGGCAGGGAATCGCTCCCGCTACCCTTAGACGTAGGGAATGCAATCTCGCACCAAGATTGGCGATTCAAGGTCTCGTGTAAGAAATCCTAGGTCGAGATTTGGGATTCGAGATCTCGTCAGAAAAACAGACGAGATCTCGTTTAATCTCGTCGATATCGAGATTCAACCTATTTTGCGTAATATTTATAATATACGCTTTTTCTATAAAGATACGTTAATTCAATGGACAGTCCCTACTCAGTATAGTACTGGTATTCAAAAAAGCTACATTATTAGAATACTGAAACAAAAATCAACGTTTAATAAAAAAAAGTAGGGTAAGCGAGTAAATATCATGTAAATAATTGTAGGTAGTTATGCTAACCGCGCCGCATCAAACAACTGTGCTGCACGCTGCATCGTTTAGAGTTTGTTCCAAGTAGCGGTCAACAATAAAATCAGTCTTGTAATCTCGTTCGAGATCTCGAAATTTATAGTCGAGATCTCGACCGAGATATCGGAAGTCGAGATTTCTCACCAACCAGTTTGAATCCCGAAAATTAGCGCGAGATCTCGCGAGATCGAGATTGCATTCCCTACTTTGACGTCTCTCCTTTTGCCCTGCTTGCCGTGTTTTATCGATTATCGATTGTCCATAATTAATTTAACGTAAACACACCAGTGACGACCACTTTAGCCTACCTAGTTAATAGTGATTCTGCCTAGGAAGCTGGTAGTTTGACAACATTTCATATTTTTAACTACTTTATTTTATGAACTAGTTAGAAAATAGGTAAAAATTTAAGCCACCCGTATTTTTTCTTTTTCAATTTAACTCATTATTTCATACAAAAAAATCACGTTGAAAAGTAGGTCATTCCAAAAGGGCGTAAGTAAAATATGACGTCATCTTCCCAACAAGAATCCAGAGCCACTCCAGAGCAGCGATTGTCTGTACTCTGTACTAAGGTCTCCCTGAATACAGCGAGGAAGATGACGTCAACTTTCGGTTTACAGTAATTTGCGATTTTTTCCAAAATTAACGGAGAAAAAAAATCTAAAAAATATTTTTTGTGTACTTCACACGTTTTTACCGAAATGGTTTTCGAATTAAGACTTTTGGAAATTATGAAATATTGTCAATTTGTGTGATGAGCATGAGATATTTTGCCCTAGACATTTTGACTTTTGACCTAGACAATGTGCATGTATATCTCAACACATAACTATGGCTCACCCGCGCTCGTGAGATAAAATTACTCTAAGGCGACATCCTGACTTGGCGGGGCGGGATCGATATGTGACATTTTCTTCATTGACGTAAACTTACTGACGTCGCAAAGATTCCCACTTGACGGAATACTGTCAGTATTACATTTGCGCAGCAGTAATATTATGCGCAGTAGCGGACCAGTACTGCCTTCGCATCGTCCCGCATCCCGCGCCAGTCAGGAAGCACTCATTTAAATGTCGGGGCGCAGTAAAAAGTAGTACAGAGTTGAGTGTCAGTCGACGCGATACCATTTTTTACTACGCCCCTACATTTAAATGAGTGCTTCCTGACTGGCGCGGGATGCGCGGTAGCGGGACGATGCGAAGGTGGTACTGCTCCGCTTCTGCGCATGATATTACTACTGCGCAAACGTAATACTGACAGTATTATGTCAAGTGAGAATCTTTGCGACGTCAGTAAGTTTACGTCAAAGAAGAAAATGTCACATATCGATCCAGCCCCGCCAAGTCAGGAAGTCGCCTAGCATGATTTCCGTAGACAACCATTACTTTTACTTCTCTTTGTCTAACATAATAAATGACGCAACATACACATAACCCATTTTTTCACCGGTCAGTATCCCACGGTATTATACTACTTCCCTCAATTCACAAAAGACGTAACTACCATGGCATTTGCACTAACTATTCGATGCTTTATCAAATAGAGTAATCAAACTATAACTTGAACTAGAAAATGAGATTTTATTGGCGACGGCCTAAAGTTCATATCTGTTTGCCGTGTTCTTTCTAATTAAAGTTCATTGATCGATCATCTTTTGACCTCAATAAGTAGTGTTGGGCTGTTTGACCGAAACGCTGGTTTTGGTTTCGGTTGATATTGAAGCTGTATTTGACATTATGACAGGATGTAAATTACAGTCAGCATCGTTGACCGAATGAGCGCGGAGCGTCTCCCGTTTCAGCCAGGGCAAAAACACTTTCGTATGTCCTGCAAATATTTTGTGTATGTCGCAGCCGGATTGCATAATCCGCCGTTTTACATTACGGCTAGCCGTTTTACAAAACAGAGCCGTTTTGTAATAAGGCGGGTTAACGATTAGCCGGATCGTCATTGCAATTACGTTCTACAATATGGCGGCTCACGTTTAGCCGAATTGTACTTGCCGGATTGCATAATCTACCGTTTTACATTACAGCTAGCCGTTTTACAAAATGACCGGAATGTTATTGCTAAACAGCGCTGCGAGTGTTAAAAATGGGAACTAAAAGCTGTCAAAGAGGTGACAGCTAAAACGACGCTATTTTGTGAAAAGGCTAGCCGTAATGTATTACGGCGAATTATACAATCTGACTGAACCGCTTTTTACATTACGACTAGGCGAATTGAAGAATGCAAAGCGCCGATCACGTTTCGGCGGATTTTTCAATCAACCGTATTCAATGCGCCTGATCGTTGACCCGCCGTAATACAAAACAGCTCTGAAAATTTTAGAAATAAAGGAAAAATTGAAAAACTTAGGCACCGAGCAGGATTCGAACCTGCGACCTCCCGGCACTCGCGGCCAGTCGCTCTAGCCAACTGAGCTATAGGTGCGATTGCTACCCGGCTTGAAATTTGTCAATCCTTCCTTCATTTATACAACGCCTTATTTTCAAGGCGTTCAGTTTGAGATGGTTTTACTCTACTCTACCGACGATGCTAACATATTTTAAGAGTTTTATATAGCATAGATGTAATATTATAGAACGTTTACAGGGGAAATCTTGCGCGATGGTAAATTTGTCAGAACATCAATATAAAGCGGTTATTCGTTTCGGCTTTCGGCGATACTGATTATTCGGTCTGGAAAATTAATCGTCGGAATCGATTCTTTTCGCTCGATTCCAAACTAACTAGAGCATCAGAGATCGAATTACGCTAAACCTGTGCTTCAAATAGAAATAAACCATGGGCCTAATATAAATACAATTCAATATGTAATTTGCGTTCATTTTAAGTATTTTGCATTATAATTTGATACTGTTGTTACCCTGTAAGCGACTTTATTTTTATCTACTTTTAGTGCAGTTCTGATTGATTCGTGATTGGGACTTAATATTTTTTAAACGAAGATGTTATGGCCGCAATACGTTAAACTGTTCACTAGTAGATCTTATCCCGTTGCAATAAGGTGTACAAATGGCCAGTCAACTGTGTTGTCGACGGTACGCACGAATTTTTTTTCGCATTGTTAGGCACGGACGTTGATTTATTTGTGAGATGGATATCAAAGGGCTGGTACAGTCGGTGAATCTAAATGTCACTTTTGGACCCTATGTATATTGTAATAGAGTTCAAGAGAGCCAAACTTTCAATTTCCTCTACTATACTCGAAAGACGTACCTATTTATAGTCGAGTAGTTTAGTAAGCCAATGAAATAACGCGCGACATTGTAAGTAAACACGTACATCTTTGGCGCCGACTATACTATTAGTAAAGTGAAACAATACATTTTCGGTTACGTTTATCTTTTTTTTTTTATACTACGACGGTGGCAAACAAGCGTACGGTCCACCTGATGGTAAGCGGACGCCGCAGCCTATAGACGCTCGCAACTCCAAAAGAGACACGTGCGCATTGCCGACCCTTTATAAAATTTGAGGATTCACTGTGTTGACAGCAGAAGGGATAAAAGGTCCCTCGCTCTCAACACAGTGCATCCTCGGGATCGGGAGCTCTGGCAACCTTGCTCACCTCCAGGAACACAACACTAGATACTTGTATAGTAAATAATGTTATTATGGCTGTGGTCTTCTGAAAGGCGGAGGTACTTCCCCAGTTGGGCTGCTCCAATTCGAGCAAGAGATGAAATTTTGCTGTGCCCTACCTCTCTTAATATTTTATATATTTTTGATTCTACCTCAAGTAATGACACCCTATAAAGTTTGTATAAGAAGTTTGGGATAAAACCTTGTTTAGACATAACAGTTGTCATTCTTAAGTAGTATACATGTGTTTATTATGTTTAATGTTTAAATCAACCTCACGCATGCTCGAAAATGGTACGCAATAAAAAGTTCAATAAGAAGTTCCAGTGTAGAGTACTGATAGAATATAGATTTCCAGTACCCAAAGCCTACCGCATACCTTTTAATCACCTCTGTCATCATCACATACATTTACATTGGGCCACTGTCGATCATAGAGACATTTTTACCTTACTTAAGTATAATTTAGTCGAAAATTCGAAATCCGAACCGCAAAATACACCGCAACCGGTGAAAGTCGAGTAACGCTAACGCGTTAACGAAATATGGTGGTTAATCTATCGCATCCCGTATCAAATGGAAACACTGAGAGTACCAATCGAACTGTTGCAAATTTTTTAACGGTTTCAGATACGGTGAGCTAGGGGCCGATCCGCGATGATGCACAGTATAAGGTAATCGTTAAAGTGCTCGACGACTGTATTTCAAATTGTTTTGTTTATTTTATTCCAAAACATTACACAGTTTTACAGGATTTAAGCTTGAGTGTAAGGCCTAATTCTCCTTGAAAAAAAGGAACACGCCAACGGTTTTAAATCATTCATGAGCATTATTTAATTTAATCTCATTTTATAAATTCTGTAATAACATAACTCCAGTCCTACGCTCGAATGCCATTGTCACCGCCCGATAGTTCCGATTAAAAAAAAAACAAGACCTCATATTTTGCATTTCCCACCTAATTTCCAATTGAAAAACTTTCATTATTTCTTTTAACTTGTGATGAAAAATATGTTCGTTGTTTCTTGTACAAATGGACGAAGAAGCCCAAGAAGCGTAAGTAGCCCAATTACTACGGGAATCAAGGCGTATGAAAATTAAAAAAAACAATTTACTATTTGGGTCAGGCCGTAGATTTTGCCACAAAAGCGCAACGGTCGCGCATAATATTCTACAAGTCGGTCGCGCAGTGTGACGCAAAACGGTAACGCAAAATAAAAATGCGCTTACAATGTTTGATTGTTACATTAAATATTATAAATGAATTCATAATATTAGATTGTTAACCGTGGGATAAAAATAACCCATTACAGCCGAGATATTTTGGCGGTCTAACAAAGGGAAAGCGCCAATAGTTCGGTTCCATTTGATTTACCTCACATAGCGAAATTAATAATAATATTTATTTATTGTACATTAACATAAAATGGTGTTTTACAATAACAAGGCTTCGTCGCAGAGCCGTAACAAACAGTGCTTGGACAGTGTAACAGTAAAAGCTTCAAGTATGCAATATTGACAAAAAAAACACCCGGACACGCAAACTTACTGTGCATGCAACTTTATTCGGTAGCGCAAAAAGAACGTAATGCAAATTGGGATAATTTCATTTTGCGTAACCGTAACGCAAGTGAAATCTACAATTACTCAGTCTCTGTCATCTGGCTCTAACCTTAAAAATGACTTTAACCTTAAAAGATTACGCACACCTTACTTAATAGTGCACAACAACAATAGCAGATATTAATTCAACACTTACCTTGAAATCTCAAAAAATGAACTCCGCAAAAATGTGACACCTTTCACTCCGAACCAAACTGACATCGGACTGACAGAAATTATGGCCGCTGAGGTCCTATGGTCACATAGATTAAGTTAGTTCGGTGTTGCCACTACTCAGAATAGAAACTACCCAATGTTTAACGCCACGAAATGGGCAGATTATGGTTCCGCAATAAAAGTAACGCAAAGAAGGATTTTCTTCGTTTTATTTTAATGTACGAAAAATAATATAGTTTCTTAGCAAACGCGAAACGATATTTAAAAGGGAGAAAAGTAACTATTATTTCATAACGTCAAATCAAACAGATTACCAGAAATATGTCTCTCTCTCTTCCTAGCTATTAATCCCACATGGTGGTGGGGTCAGCTTTCCGCACTAATCCTCGCCACTTCGCTCTATTCTCGATATCGTCTTCGGATGCCTGAAATATGTATTTTTAAAATTTTACTGATTCTCAAAGTGCAATACGCGATTTTTACGAAAAAATCGTCCTTTTTTTAGAAAAATATGTTCATAACTTTCCAAGCTTATGAATTTATTGAAATATCTTTAGTGACCGCGGTTCACTATTTCTTTGGGAATAAAATGCAGTGGTTGATTAATATATGGCCATTAATATAGTTAAGAAAAAAAGTAGGGGAGAGTTAGTATATACAAAAAGTGGTAAAGTGGTGGTGGTGGTGGTGGCATAATTATGATTTTAAAAATAAAACTGTTACGTGATTTCATTACCATAGTCACTTCAATACCATTATACATAGTCAATTCAATATTGTATTATTGCAATTGTAACTACTTAATTTAATTTACTAACCTGTCTATTTACTTAATGTGAAACCAACTTATTGACTACGGGTGGGCTTAAAACCAGCTTATCGCTGTGCTCACACCGATTTTTCCATGTCAATTAGATATAAGATATTACTAACCGATACACCATTGTAATTTAAAGGGAAAATAAACACATTTGTATTTGTATTTGTATTTGTAAAATCTACGGCCTGACCCATTTATTTGAAAAGTATTGTATGCAACGGTGTATAACTGGTCTAAAATGCTCGTGGCGTCTTTAATTGACCCACGCCACTCGCCTTTTAAGACCCTCCTTCACCAGTTGCATAAAATAGTTTAAGTTATAGTGTTCTGAATTAGTGCCTATCTATAATAAAGCACGGCCGTCGCCTTTTTTTTCAATTCAAATAAATTTATTTACCAAAAACAGAGTTTAACAGAAATGACAAACAGTGACTTCCACGCTAGGCACAGCTTGTATGGTGATCGTGATGTGATCGTGATACACGAAAAATGCATGCGGCTTTTGACAATCTTTAGGGAAAAGTACTATATACAAGATTTTCACACCTCCTATTCCACAATACCCTTTTATATTTGCCGCCTCATTTTTTAAATCTGACGTTAGATTCGTTCTAAGTGACCTCTCAGTTTTTTATTGTCTCGCAAGAGGTGAGAAAAGTTGAGTACCTATACTCCTCGGGGATTAAACTGTTTTTGTCTTGGGCGCTCATTCACTACATTCAGTGTAAAATCAGGAGTCCTTCGTAAAAAAAAATATAAAAAAAAAATTGTGGGGTACTGGTTTGTGTGTGTGTGGCTGTGGTCAACGTGTGATTTTTTACTTTGCGAATTTGGCCCACATACTGCCGTCCGGGTTTTTCCCGGACACTTCTTGACACCCCCCCCGGACGCCCCCCGGACGGCCTCCAAACTAGGACAAATCCGGGAAAACCCGGACGGATGGCAGCCCTACATTTGAGTATAATATTAATATCATATTTCCGACATGATTGTAAAATTGTTATGGAATAAATTATCTTATCTTATAATACGAATAAGAATCTTATCTTATCTTATCTTAATACGTTTTTGTTTACTATTGAATATTACTTTTATATTAATCAAATATGAGACAGGTGGAGCGTTCGCGACCCAGCGGAGCCCGCGTGTCGGTGCAGGGGCTTACTGGGAACCGAAAACGAAGTATCTCCCTCTCTGTTGCTCTAATATGGAAGTTCGACAGAGAGGCAGATATTTCGTTTTCGGTTCGCGGTAGGCCCCCCAGGTCAGTTCAAGGATGGGTGACCGCTTTGAGTGGTTATTAACTGAGCGCTTCCGTGCGCTGGAACGCAGGTTAAGGCGTTGATCCCGGCTGCTGTCTATGACAGCTGTCGTTAAGCCAAGTTAGAGGCCTTTGGGCTGCTTGGGAACTTCTAACAGTCAAGTTGCCCACTTGCAAAGTAAATAAACACAAGACAGTTACAAATAGGACATTACAAAACCAAATTTTTAAACATACACAAAAAGTATAAAAATCCAAGTCCTATCACTGGCTATTGCCGATAAGGTATCTTTGGATTATAAGGCGACTTCCTGATTTGTCGGTGCGGAGGCAGTACGATATGAGAAAAGTGTCAAATGTCAGTGTCAGCTGTCAGTCGACTCGGTAGGTACCATTTTTACTGCGCCCCTACGGCCTACATTTAAATGAGTCGCCTAAGTGGTGTATATGTCGCATGTATAATCCGCTATTTTACATTACAACTAGCCGTTTTACAAAACAGCTGAGCCGTTTTGTAATACGGCGGGTTAACGATTAGCCGGATCGTCATTGCCAAAAAGCTGAAACAGCGCTGCGAGTGTTAAAAATGGGAACTAAAAGCTGTCAAGCTGTTATACCTATAATTTATAATGTAATCGTTTTAATGAGAAATAAATAAATCTAGTTCTAAATCTAAATCAAGAGGTGATACGATTGAAGAACGTCAACCGCCCAACATGCATTCCGGCGGATTTTGATTAAGCTATATTCAATCCGCCTAATCGTTGACCCGCCGTACCTAATATAAAACGACGCTATTTTGTGAAAAGGCTAGCCGTAATGTTTTACGGCGAATTATACAATCCGAGTGAACCGCTTTTTTACATTAGGTACGACAGGGGCGAATTGAAGAACGCAAAGCGCCCAACACATTCCGGCGGGTTTTCAATCAGCCGTATTCAATCCGCCCAATCGTTGACACGCCGTAATACAAAACAGCTCTGTTTTGTAAAACGCGTAGCCATAATGTAATATAGTACCTATAATTGACAACATTTCATATTTTTAACTACTTTATTTTATGAACTAGTTAGAAAATAGGTAAAAATTTAAGCCACCATAAGCCATTTAAGTATTTTTTCTTTTTCAATTTAACTCATTATGTCATATAAAAAAAACACGTTGAAAAGTAGGTCATTCCAAAAGGGCGTAAGTAAACGACGTAGATGACGTCATCTTCCCAACAAGAATCCAGAGCCACTCCAGAGCAGCGATTGTCTGTACTCTGTACTAAGGTCTCCCTGAATACAGCGAGGAAGAAGACGTCAACTTTCTGTTTACAGTAATTTGCGATTTTTTCCAAAATTAACGGAGAAAAAAATCTAAAAAAAATGTTTTTTGTGTACTTCACACGTTTTTACCGAAATGGTTTTCGAATTAAGACTTGTCAATTAGCCTAAGACATATGTAACTTATTTCAGGGAACAAACAAAAGGCCACATTAGCTTTCACAGAGTAGAAAAGTTTGTACGCCTACAAGCAAAACATACAACGTTAAAGCTGAATTACACGATGCAAAAACCTGCAATTTTCATTACATTGCGGGTCCGTGGGCTACTGGGGTAGGACACAAACGATCAAACGCTGCAATGTTAATGAAACTCGCATTCAATTTGTTGCGTCCTGTATTATGTTTATGTTTTGTATGTTGTTTTAGGAGCACTCGTGGCCCAGCGGCGCCTGCGCACCGCTTGCGGCATCTAAGGTTAAGCAACGTGGGCAGCGGTCAGGACTTGGATGGGTGACCGCTTTGAGTGGTTACTAACTGAGCGCTCCCGTGCTTTGGAAGGCACGTTAAGCCGTTGATCCCGGTTGCTGTCTATGGCAGCAGTCGTTAAGCCAAGTTGGAGGCCTTCGGGCGGCTTGAGAACTTCTAACAGTCAAGTTGCCCACTCACTTGACAAAGCCTAATCCCAATAAGGTCTAGTTTACCCTTGGGGTTGGAAGGTCAGATGGCAGTCGCTTTCGTAAAAACTGGTACCTACGCCAAATCTTGGGATTGGGTAGCGGACCTCAGGCATCCTTCAGGATGCAACTGTACTGGGATAACGCTAGGAGGATGATGATGTTGTTTTAGACGACTTCCTGACCTGGCGGGGCGGGATCGACATGCCATTTTCTTTCGCCTTCGGCTCGTTTCATAAAACACTCTCGTGTTTTAATACCTCTCACTATGTAACAGTTGCATAAACTACTATAGTGCGCGCCATCCACGACGACGCGCCCCTCCACCGCCCGTTCCGTACAGTCAGCGTCATATAGTACGTAGCAGCCCAAAGTGTCCAAATAGTTCGGCACACCATACAAAATATATGGTGCACCGAACTATTTGGCCACTTTGGCTGCTACGTACTATATGACGCTGACTGTACAATTGCGCATAGATTAGTATGAGATGCGCTGTAGAGGGGCGCGTCGTCGTGGATGGCGCGCATTAATATAAGATTATATTTGTATCTCTCTTTGGGTGCCCTGAAAACCAGCGCCTTATTGTATAATTGAGTAATGCTAGTGTAATGCTCGCCATTCATTGTGCAGCAATAGGGGTAAACAAGACGAATGGCGACCGAAATGGGAACCAGTGCCGGATTAAGACGCGAGCACAGCGAGCGCGAAATTTTTCAAATATTATGATGCAGGTGCAGAAAATACTTCATACGCATCAAGTCATTACATATCTAGACGAAAACGCGAGCGTAGCGAGCGCGAAATTTTTCGAAAATTATGATGCAGGTGCGGAAAATACTTCATACGCATCAAGTTATAACATATCTAGACGAAAACGCGAGCGTAGCGAGCGCGAAATTTTTCTCGCTGAATAGATAAATGACCCTTTTTTCGTGGTGTTTCTGGTGCCCCCCTAGACGTGGTGCCCTAGGCAATTGCTTAATTTGTTTAAGGGTTAATCCGGCAGAGATGGGAACACGTGTTGTACATAGGCTATGCTCCAGTGTAAATTAACTCTGCAAACTGCCATGCCTACTTACCTTGTATGCTTGTCCTATGCTACCCCGGTTGCGAATAATCGTTAATTGCTAAGTATATTACTATTGGCATATGCTGTGGTATCCTATATAGTGTTAAAATTTCCATGTTTAGTTTAGTTAAATTGTTAATTTCATTTATGCGTGTACTCCAAATATTGTACACTCCAAATGTTGATGATGAATATATGGCTTGTAACTAACTATAAATTAAATAAATGAAGGGAATCAAAATTAAAAAAAATGATTTAACACTAAATAAATATTTTTCTTCTTCTTCTTCTTCAGTAAAATACGGCACTGAATCGACTGACATTTAACAGTTATCTCATATCGTACTGCCTCCGCACCGAAAAATCAGGAAGTCGCCTTATCCGCCAATGTATCGCACCTATGTTTACAAACAAAACACTACGAGTACGACTATTCTCCTCGTCTCGGCCCTAAAGAACGAGTCGAAAGAGTTATCCAAAACAAGTATCTGGCCCCCCGGGGGGGCCAAACTTAAGTTCACTTTTAAAAAAAACTTCGACTATAGGCATGTTCCGAATCACGCTTATAGCGCTAAAAACGCGTTTACGATCGGACCGAATCACGCTCATAGCGTTTACATGAGATGTCGTGACGTCATTGATGATGTCATGGACGGCGTCATATTGGCGTTTAGGATGCTCACACTCCCAGGCGTAAGCACCTTGAACCAAGTCAAGTTGACGTTTGATATATGAAAATAACAGTAAACACGGGCTATGAGCGTGAATCGGTCCGATCGTAAGCGCGCTCAAGCGAATAGCGGTCCGAAACAAAACACTTCTCACGCCGCCTTGAGCGCGCTATTTGATTCGGACCGGTCGTCAGCACTGTAAGCACTGTGAGCGTTATAAGCGTGATTCGGAACACGGCTTATGACTATGAAATCAAATAAAACTCACGTTTTTTATTAGGCTCCGCCTCGGTCTCTGGGACTAAGGCCACGATGGAGGCAGCCGCCATTAGTAGCACGAAGAGGACCGGTGTTCCCTCCATCTCTCTCAGCTACCTACGACTGGAAAGATAACACACATGAAGTCTTGCATGCAAGTTTCTTTATTTACATTTTTTTACACGACTGCCCAAAAAAAGGAGTGTAATGTTTTCAGGTTTCATGTATGTATGCAGTGCCGGATTAAGACTACTTGATGCCCTAGGCAATCCACGCCTGTGGGCCCCCCATCCGCGAAAACGCGAGCACAGCGAGCGCGAAATTTTTCCAATATTATGATGCAGGTGCAGAAAATACTTCATACGCATCAAGTCATAACATATCTAGACGAAAACGCGAGCGTACCGAGCGCGAAATTATTCGACCGAACATTATGATGCAGGTGCGAAAAATACTTCATACGCATCAAGTCATAACACGTCTAGGACAAAACGCGAGCGTAGCGAGCGCGAAATTATTCGACCGAACATTATGATGCAGGTGCGGAAAATACTTCATACGCATCAAGTCATAACACGTCTAGATCAAAACGCGAGCGTACCGAGCGCGAAATTATTCGACCTAACATTATGATGCAGGTGCGGAAAATACTTCATACGCATCAAGTCAACACGTGTAGACCAAAACGCGAGCGTAGCGAGCGCGAAATTTTTCGAACATTATGATGCATTCGAATTTGGTCATATTTAATGTTTATTATTACGTATATTTACTAACAAATGGTAGTGCTATAACCGGAACGAGCGAGTAAGCGGGCAGCGGGCACTTATCACCCCGAACGTGGTGTTTCTGGTGCCCCCCTAGACGTGGTGCCCTAGGCAATTGCTTAATTTGTTTAAGGGTTAATCCGGCACTGTATGTATGTATGTGAATTTTTTTTGTTCCCCCAGAACTTCTCAACGCCTTAACCGATTTAGATGTGTGAGGTATCGTTGGAATCCTTACGTCTTCCCAGGTGACATAGGATATGTGACGTTGCAATAAAAACAATATGGCGGACTGTAGACTCCATTTTGAATGTTCAATAAAAAATATATATTTTTTATCCTAGCAACTGGGGTATCAAAATGAAGCATTTGAAGAGACGATTCCAATTTATAATGTATGTGTTTCAAGCAAAAAAAGTACGAAAGAATAATAATAATTTTATAATCATTAAAAACACGGCTGCATTAAAAAGATAAAAACAAGTCGTGTTTTTAATTTTTATAATGGGCCAGGCTGCTGCAAACATGGCCACTAGGTGGCGCCACTAGAGTATGTCACATCTCGATTGATGCACATTTAACTTTCAAAAATATTGTACGTTTAAAATACCGTTATAAATAATTATTATTATTAAACTTTGTATCTTAGGCTGAGACACTGTCGGTTAATATTTCAAAGCCATTCAAATACAAAAGGTTTTGTTTAGACAGAAGGGTGTCAGTTATATTTTCGTAAACATATACTCGTCCGTTTAGCGCGATAAAATGGATCCAAATGAAAAATACGGACGTCTGACTCTCACACAGCTTAAAGCACTTTTACGGCAACACGAGCAATCAGTAAAAGGACCACAAAATTAAGGTGGTTGTAGTGGGGAAAAATGAGGAAACTTCTGAAAAAAAAATCTAAGTATTAATATATTAGTATGTGTTTCGTAAAATATACGTAATAATAAACATTATCAGCAAATATCAAGTTCATAGGTCTCATCCCAAAGAGAATAATAATCACGAACGAATGTCTTGGCACAAACTCAGTGGCGCCACCTAGTGGCAAAGTTTGGCAGCCGCCAACCCCATTATTCTCTTTGGGCTTTATTTATCAAACAAGAAGATGTAGACCGTTTGTTTCTAAATAAAAAAAAAATAAAAAAAATAAAAAAAAAACAAGAAGATTCAAAATCAGACAGGTTTATAACTCGTTGGAAATTTTAAATAATTTCAACTATACACACACAGATGACGTATAAATTTAGATGAACAAAGTAGTATCTTCCTGATAAGATGATTAATTACAATGGTTGGAAAAATACTGTCACGAGATAGATAAGCCCTAGTATGTAGGTACCCTTGTGTGGTACTATTAGCTTTAGCAAGGCCGTTATAGATTAGGTTGTATGTATAGATCATTTTAAAAAAAACATAAACAATTATTCTGTGAATTTTCCGAAAATATTCACGAGGTTTCCAAGTAAGTGTAAGGCCTGCAGCTCTAGTATAAGTTTTTACGAAACATTAACTAATTCGAACGCGTTTGCGTTTTGTCTCAAAATGTATGAAAGTGGTATGAAAACGTGAACAGCGCCTCTGGTGGTCACTAGTCGAAACTAAAACAGCGAGTATAACATTTGTTGCTAACCGATGAACGCGCGTATTTCAAACTCGGTGAGAGCGTTTTCATACATTTTGAGACAAAACGCAAACGCGTTCGAATTAGTTAATGTTTCGAAAAAACTTATACTAGAGCTACTGAGTGGACGCTCGGAGCGGTCGGTTCGGCGTCGCGTCCAGCGTTGCGGCCGAGCGTCCATACTATTAGTGCGGCGGCGACTCAGGACACCAGTATGAGTTTCAATTGTTTGACATGCACGCCCCGCTGGACGCAACGCTCGAGCGTCCACTCAGGTTCTACACTGTTTCCATTGGAATGATTGTAACGGGAATTTATGTCACACCTGGCCGTAAGGCGTCAATTACCGCACGCTACGCGCGCGGAAAATCCCTCTTCCTGGCCAGAGGTTGACATAGAATTTTGTACTTACCACGGGCGGTAATAAAGATAGCCTCAGATCGCATATTTATCGCCCTTCGCCTCGGGCGTCAAATACCTGTGATCTGAGACATTACTTGTTTTACCGCCCTTGGTAAGTACCTATTGTCCATCAAACAAAAAAGAAACTTTTGTTTCTTTCGTTTCACTAGTGTTGCTACCCTCCTAGTGTAGTCCCGGTTGCCCGGGGTTGGCACTAGTTTTACGAAAACACCGCCATCAGACCAGAGGGAAACCTATAGACCTAATAGGCTATTGAACCAGCGAGCTACATCTTAGGCCTTAGGCTTTCCATCAAGTGAGACTAAGGCCAATCGCTAAAAAAAACCGTACAATTGACAATATTTCATAATTTCCAAAAGTCTTAATTCGAAAACCATTTCGGTAAAAACGTGTGAAGTACACAAAAACATTTTTTTAGATTTTTTTGTCCGTTAATTTTGGAAAAAATCGCAAATTACTGTAAACCGAAAGTTGACGTCATCTTCGTCGCTATATTCAGGGAGACCTTAGTACAGAGTACAGACAATCGCTGCTCTGGAGTGGCTCTGGATTCTTGTTGGGAAGATGACGTCATATTTTACTTACGCCCTTTTAGAATGACCTACTTTTCAACGTGTTTTTTTTTGTATGAAATAATGAGTTAAATTGAAAAAGAAAAAAATACGGGTGGCTTTAATTTTTACCTATTTTCTAACTAGTTCATAAAATAAAGTAGTTAAAAATATGAAATGTTCTCAATTGCCAGAAAAAAGCACTAAAGATTACGGCGGCGCTACAACGAGAAATATCGCGTTCTTTCAAACGCTGTTCTGCCCAGACGAGGAATCAATAGGGGCTGATTTTCAGATATATGATTTTTGACTATATTATTGTGTTTATGATAATAGCCGAAACATGATTGCTTAAAATTTTCTGTTTAAAAAAAATCCAAAGTTGAGTCTATATTTTTCTTTTTTACTCAGCCTACTAAACAGAGCATTATTAAAAGACACGATTAAGTTAATATGATGGTATTTTACCTCATCTAAACTGTATCAAGAGGAAATTTAATAAAACTGCACACAGTCAGATATTTATCGAGATTTGTCTAAAAAAGCCATTCCCGAGGAGTGTTGCATCCCGTTTTGTCCTGTAGCTCTAGTATAAGTTTTTTCGAAACATTAACTAATTCGAACGCGTTTGCGTTTTGTCTCAAAATGTATGAAAACGCTCTCACCGAGTTTGAAATACGCGCGTTCGGTCGCAACAAATGGTATACTCGCTGTTTAAGTTTCCACTAGTGACCACCAGAGGCGCTGTTCACGTTTTCATACCACTTTCATACATTTTGAGACAAAACGCAAACGCGTTCGAATTAGTTAATGTTTCGAAAAAACTTATACTAGAGCTACTGAGCGAAAAAGATAAGCGCGTCTCTTTCACGGGGAGCGTGGTCGAGCAAATTAATATATCCCCTTAATTCACGTGCTCTGTCTACCTTCTTTGGGGATATAGGCGTGAGCACATGATAAGATCACGGCCGAATAAAGGTGCTTACAGACAATAAATGCAAGTATTGACGTTTTGCTCCACTGCTTTAGGCCCGCTTCACACGGGGTGCGGTGTAGCGTGGATGATAGCTCTGAATACTTGAAATAATTCCAAGCATCTTAGGTACTTCGAATCATTTAAAACTGGCCGAGTTGTATCTAATTTGTTCGTTCAACGAGCGACTTTATTACCCAACTAAGACGATTCCAAATCAAATGAAAGTTTTAATAAAATGTCGGATATTTTAAATGATTTCAAGTACCTACTGAGTGAATTCGTAAATGTGATTGTGTGAAATATTAATTATTACCAAGATAATACCTACTAAATCTTTAGGATGTTCAACACTCAAAAATAAATTCAAAATCAGTTAAAATTTATAGAAGGTTGCTCGCGTCGCCTAACAAAATGAGACTAAACGCAAACCGTGTTCGTTTGTGTTTTGTTTCGAAAAAACTTTTTCTACTAGAGGTACTGAGCCTACCGCGAACCGTAAACGAAGTTTTCTCTCTCTGTCGCACTTGCTAATCGGTATGTAAGTGCGACAGAGATGTGGCCGTAAGTATATGTTTACGTGCAAACACGCGTGTCCGAAATACAGGTCGTGAACGCAGTAATGTCGATGAATCGCCAACTCGGCAGTAAGCACGCGATTACTTTTAATTTGACACTGACACTGCTCCTATTCCATTAGATATTCCACTTCAATACTAATGTAATAAAGTTTACATTTAAAAAATACGATTTTAAGACGTGTGTATGCAATATAAACTCTATTGCATTAGTGTCAAAGTCGGATGTCCAATGAAATGAGAACATTTCAGTGTCAGTAATTTACTTGTACGTGACCGCTGACTTGATTACGAAACACGTTGGATCATAAGACATAAGTAAACAGCAGATAGCACATATTTGGGTTCGCGTCTCTTCGTCTAGACATTTAACTAAAATTAAACCTAATTTTTGGGTGAATAATCAGCATAAAAAACTTATGCAATAGGTAGACCAGGTCCGATTTTGTAATTTTCGGGAAAACAGCATAAAATTTTCGGGACGTAAGATTAAAATCAGGACAAATTTATTCGTTTTATTTTTACAAAAAAAATGCGTAATAGTTATTTGTTCAACAAGAGAGCAAAGTAGATTTTTGCTGCGAGTGTTGATGTTGAGTCCCGAGCAAGCGAAAGATTCTATAATTGAATCACGAGCGTAGCGAGTGATTCAAAATTAGAATCTTGAGCGTAGCGAGGGACTCAAAGACACGAGATGCAAATATCTTTGCTCTCGCGTGATACATACAACTTTTCACCTCAGCGGCGAGAACATATTAAACTTTAATAACATCATTTACGGCTTATCATAGGCTTTTACGTGCGTGTCTCGTGATAAATCAGGCAGATTTAATTCAGCATTGATTAGGAATCTCACTGCTTGTCTTAACTCCTCAGCTAAGCCAGCACAAGACGAACGCAAGCGCGCGACACGAGTTTAGGGCGGCGGACTTTAGGTACATAATCGCGCGAACTAATTCACATGCACACTAAAAATTAGTTGTAGATATTGTTGTTAAAAATACAGCCTATGTCAGTGTCACAGATTTCACTTACCTACGTATTTTAGTTATTTGAACAATATCTGTAGCGCAAGAATGAGACAATAACACTTTTTAAGTAGGTACTCTTCTCACTCGGGTCAGCTCGCGTGTACACTAAGACGCACTGTTTTTTAAGTCTAAATACACCCTTCATCACTATAATGTTTTCTAGATATTTTTATAATATTCAAGGCTGATTAAGATTATTAATTATTGTCTTTTAGCGCAAGACAGGATAAAAGTAAAAACTAAAAAAAATCGCACAATTTTTTTAAAGGGTGCGTTCTGAAATGGCTCCGGTTTTATTCTTCTACTAAAATAAACATTGTTAAAAGTAAAATTAATAATTAAAGTGATAAACTTTCTGTTTTTTTCTGCAATAAAGGTTTTATTTATAAATATGTATTATCATTATAATATTATATTTAAAAGAACCGTTGCCAACCACTTCCTGATAATTATAACTCTTAGGTTAATTTATGAGTTTTCGAACGTGTTTTTACGTTGCTTATTTAGCGCGTTTTTGGGAGTCGATTTGAGTCGATTAGAGAATTTGAATATCAAATTAAGAATCGACCTATGTGGGCCCTCTCTTTTTTAATATAACGAATTGAAAGGGACAGAGCGATTGAAGGTCAAATATATTGAATTCGTAATATACTTCGAACTACGAAGTGGCAGATCTTGGCATTCGTGGACCAAAAATTAAAAAGCTACTTTGATCCACGCTCGCAGCAAAATTGCATTTTGGCCACTGGTTTCAAGCAGCAAAACAGCCGTGTTCGAGCCGCTGAGGTGAAATAGTTATTTGTTATACAAGGGTGCAAAGTTGTATTTTAACCGCGAGTGTGGAATTGGAACACGAGCTAGCGAATGGATTCTAGGGTTGAACCACGAGCTAGCGAATGGATTCTATGGTTGAACCACGAGCGAAGCGAGTGGTTCGAAAATAGAATCCTGAGCGAAGCGAGTGGTTCAAAATTAGAATCCTGAGCATAGCGAGTGTTGCAACACACGAGGTAAAATAACTTTGCAGCCGTGTGTAACACAAATCTTTTCACCTCACTAAAGCGAGGAAATAGAAAAAGGAAAAAACAAAAGTAAAACAATAAAAAAAATTGGGTTACTTCCAATTTTTCATTTCATTAAAATAGAAAATAAAAACTAAATTTGAACAAAAAAACGCAAAAAAAATTAAGCAAAATTCAAAAACAAATGCTAAAGTAAATATATAAAGCAAAATATAATTTGAAATCTTTATTAGTCGAAATCGAGTATAATCACGATTTATTGCAAAAAAAATATTTCCAACTTAAAATTCAAAATAAATGTTAAATTTGAAATCCCTATCCCTAAATTAGTCAAAATAGAATATAATGACGATATTTTGCAAAAAAAAAATTTTTTTTTGCTTAAAAAATTCAAAATAGTTATAAAATTTGAAATCCTTATCCTTGAATTAGTCGAAATCGAGTATAATGATGATTTTTTGCAAAAAAAAAAATTTTTTTTACCTCAAAATTCAAAATAGTTATAAAATTTGAAATCCTTGTCTTTGAATTAGTCGGAATCGAGTATAATGACGATTTTTTGCAAAAAAAAATATTTTTTTAGCTTACAATTCAAAATAAATGTAAAATTTGAAATCCTTATCCTTGAATTAGTCGGAATCGAGTATAATGACGATTTTTTGCAAAAAAAATATTTTTTTAGCTTAAAATTCAAAATAAATATAAAATTTGAAATCCTTATCCTTGAATTAGTCGGAATCGAGTATAATGACGATTTTTTGCCAAAAAAATTTTTTTTTTCTTAAAATTCAAAATAATTATAAAAAAATTTTTTAAATCAAAATAAATATAAAATCTGAAATCCAAGGACTGATTTTTTTCACACCACCTGAAAAAAAAATCTGATGGGCGAGAATTGTCCTGGCTGTTTTGTGTCCGCCACACTAACCGATATCGGATCCGATACGAATCTGACCGATATCGGATCGGATAGTGTGAGCACTAAGCAGTTTTCCAAACATTTTTATCGGTAATTAATCCTACACCGATATTGTATCGGATAGTGGGAACACGGCCTTACATGTTATTATGTTAAAAAAGTAACTAGGAACACGTTCGGATTTCAAAATTACTTTGCACACATGTGGATAAAATGCAGTTTTGCTATCTGTTTTTAAAGAATAAAAAAGGGCTTTCCGAGCTAGTGAGGTGAAAAAGTTATTTTTAATGATTTTAGGTATTGACTTCTAAAAAGTTTCTGTCCTGAATTGGGTTTACCGGATTTGCTGGGTATGACCGAATATCAACGCCGATAATCGAGACGTTCGTTCCGAAAAACCTGTTTCCGGTTACCATGCAAAATTTTACTGTTCTGTCTGTTTATATTTAGGTTACGTTTTTATTTCATTGTTTATTCCTAGATTGTATTGTTTTTATCAATAAATTATTACAGATTATTTTACTCTTCCATTTGCATTAGGTTCGGTCGACTAACCTCCCTAACCGGTCACCGTTAAAACAAAACAGTTCATATTAACATAGAACTTTATGAGGTACGCGTGAATAGGCATCTTCTGGGTGAGCTCGCTTCATCGTCGGCCTCATCTTGGCCCCCTGGCTAGATGCTGGCATAAAAAAAAAAAAAAACAAATTGTTAAGTATATTAAGGTAAAATGTAAATAACTTCAAAGAATCGATTTATTATAATATTTATAAGTATATAAGGGCATTTTCATTTTAAAGTGTACCCCCTACTTTTTTTCGGACCTCGGTGATAGAAAAAAGTGTCCCGCCAAAAAAATTCAGTTTTGTGACGCTTTTTTCATACAGTTTACATGGCCCGTCACAAAACTGACACAGAAAAATTGTATGGAAAATCAAGGACATTTTTCTTCTTCATCTGAATCGATAGTACTCGTGATTCTGAGTCAGAATACCCAAAATCACCGAGATCCGAAAAAAAGGAGGGGGTATACTTTAAAGTAAAAATGCCAAACAAAGGAGCCAAAGAACACGCAATAAAAGTGGTAAAGTGGCGTGACAATAAAACGTGGCGTATGGTACGGTGAGCTATGGATGTGAAATGTATCGCAGTCCGGCGCTACGCTCTGCGCGCCCAGATAATAGGTTGTGGACTTGTGGACACTGACCGGCCATATGTACATACATACAAACAGACGACAGTGGGGAACATGCGATAAGTATTCTTACCATTATGAAAAAAAACGAACCTAATTAAATTTTGTAAATAAAAATTTGGCCCAAATTGCTTTCAATTGGCAGGGTGCCCAGAAGGCTGGCTGCATTGCCTCGCTGCACGGCAATACTAATTCGCTGAGCGAAATAGAAGCCACTCTCTGGTCACCAGAAGCCTCTATTAGGCGTTTCGTCAGGTCTTTATAAAAACGTCAAGCGCTAGGCCCCCACGGCCCCAAAGTTTCAATGAACGTTGCAAACATGTAGCCATTTCTTAGGGCCACACACTTATAGGTACCTTTATATATGATAATGATCATACTCCTAGCGATATCTCAGTACAGTTGGTGAAGGATGCCCGGATTCCTGTTCCTACCGACCTAATTGCAAGATTTGAGTAGGTACACGATGAAAAAATCACGGTGATCCGCCGTTAAAAAGTAACAGTGTGACTTTTCACGAAGTAACAACGTTACAAAATAACGTTGTTACTTAGCGACGATATCACTGGAACAGTGTGTAAGCGACGCGTCGCGTCATACCTCGTGACCGCTGTTACTAACTGTGACTGTGACTGCGGTGCGCTGTCATAGAGTAACATCAATTGTTACAAAAATATCAGTAACTGCCGGGAACGATCGACATGCAAATGTCGTGACACGAAATAATCGAAGTGACAAAGTCACGGTGATTTTTCAATGTGATTTTTTTGGAACGGGAATAACAATAACGGTGATCGAAAAGTAACGTTTTTCCCCATGTCTACCAACCAATCGAGCACACCCACTCCTAAATCAGTTAGCTCTGCACTGCAGACACCTGCCGACATCTTTCACGACTCGCCAGGTACAGACAGGCATATATGTACATTTTTGAATAATACATTAAGTATTTAATTGTCTTGTGTGTTGTTATTTTGTAATGTATGACTCGTGTTGGTCTAAGTTTCATGTATAACTATTTTATGTATGTAACAAGTGAGCGTCTTGGTTATTAGATAATACTGTAAGCTTATGTGTATCAATAAATAAATCTAAATCTACATGGTCAACCCAAGGGGGATCTAGACCTTATTGGGATTAGGCTTGTCATACCGATACATATGTATACGTATATGTTACCGTAAAATTGCTTCTCAGTGTCCCCTCTTCAAACTCTAAATTCTACAACAGTTCTTTTACCTTCCGAGCAGTTCGGTTGTGGAATTCTTTGCCTACCGAAATTAGACGTGCTAAGTCTCTTCCCGTTTTCAAAAGCATGTTAAAGGAGTACTATTTATCTCATCCGTAATTACTCGTAGGTTATGTCTTTATGTGTGCTGTTTTTATCAGACTGATGCGACAGCTTCTTTAATATTTATGTAAGTTTACATATCTATGTATTTATGTAAGTTTATGCTTCTCATAGTCATAATTAATATTTTAGGTTGTTCATACTCTATTTTCCTGTTTCACCTACTCAAGTTTTAACTTTTCTTGCATCGTTTCCACTACCCAAAGGTTGTCTGGAAGAGAACGCTTGTTAGCGATAAGACCGCCTGTTGTCTACCATTGTGCAATTCGTTTCTGTTATTTGTTTTTAGTGTACATTATTTGGTGAACAATAAAGAATATTTGTTGTTGTTGTTGTGAACATTGATAGGGTATAATCCAAAGTGGTGATGGTTGGTACTTTTCACTATTTTTTTTATGGTTTTATAAAGCCTGTGAGCTGTGTGTGTTGTGTGTGGTGTGTGAGCTTGCAATATGGCAAACATGCATAGGTAGGTACCTGCCTCGTAAGCGAACGCTGCTGGCTGTGGACGCTTGTAAGGCGGTTGTCACACAGATGCGGTTTCCGTACGGCGGTGTGTTGTGCGAGCGGGACGTCGCTAATAAACATGGATAGCGCCGTTCTGCTCGCACACCGCACTGCCGTGCGGAAACCGCATCAGTGTGACAACCCGCCTAAAGGATGATTCACGCTCACGCTAGACCGTTCCGTGTCCGGGCCGGCCCGTTTAGTACAAGAAATCGACGGAAGCGCGACGACCTTCGATTTCTTGTACTAGAAAACGGGCCGGCCCGGACACGGAACGGTCTAGCGTGAATCATTCTTAACTCTAGTCAACCATACGTTCACGTTAGCGACGCTTTATTGAATAGAGAATTAAATTAACGCTTAACACCAGAAAAATATTCTGATTTGGTAATGTTTCGTATCATATTTTTTATTCGCCCTTTAATGAATTGTCGTATCTTTTTTATTTGCAAAAACTGAACCGGCTGCGCATCGCTTAACCCCTATTTCCCCTATTCGTAGCTGATAACCATATTGAACAGGCCGACGGTTACGCAAAGCGGTTTACGTCAAGAAATCATAGTTTTTTGACAGATCTCGAGTGAAAAGTCGAGCGTTCGACACTCAAAAATCGGCCCCCATAATGGCCACGAATGGAGGAGACTGGGGGAGGCCTTTCCCAGAAGGCACACAGATGATAATCCGTTAATTTTAATTATACTCTAAAACAAAACAAAAACGATTTCAGGATATTTTCGAATAAAATTGCCAGCAATGTACATTAACGAAGTAAACACAAATGAAAATCCTATATTTTTTAGTTCTGCACTAAATAAGCTCCTTTGGTATTCATAAATTGAATAAACAAGAAATGAAAGTCACAAATAAATAAAGTAACTAATTAATACATTTTTCCTTCTAAAAACATAGCCCAATTAGGCAGGCATTACCCCAACCCACTGTAAGATCTGGAATTATCGAGCGTCTTTCACTATGACCTTGTCTTTGTTTACCCATATATAATTTGTTATTGTCCCTACCAAAATCGCAGTTAATGTGACCTGTAATAAATACCACGCGCATATTCCACGCGCGTCTTCCGAAGAAGTTTCAAAATGTTATCATTTCAAATTATGACAAAAGTATTGATAATAGGAATAAAGTGGTAATATGACTAATTTATTATTTTTACATAATAACATAGCCATTTTCTAAATTTATTGTGTGTAGGCATAAGCCAGTTTTCATTAAGCGGAATGTGCGTTTTCATATCAATATTATCTATTTCCTTTATTTTTAGGGTTCCGTATTAACAAGGAACCCTTATAGTTTCGCCATGTCCGCCCGTCCGTCCGTCTGTCCCCCGTTTTTCTCAGGAACCGTTAGTACTAGAAAGCTGTAATTTGGCATGAGTATACAGTATATCAATGACGCCGACAAAACGGTAGAATAAAATCTTTTTTTTTTTTTAGGGTACCTCCCCTACATTTAAATTGGTGGTGTAATTTTTTTTCTTCCGAACCCCATCGTGTGGGGTATCGTTGGATAGCTCTTTCAAATTAAGGTTATAAGGTTTCTAAAAGCATTTTTTGATTAAGGAATTGGTTGGCGTGATATTAAGCTTTGAAGTGATAATTTTTGTTATGGTCAAGTGTCCCCCCCCTGTCAGCTAAACGGTGGCTACTAGGCATGTGAAAAAAATCATGGTAGTAGTATATACGATGAATTTAAATAGAAAACTATCACAGCTAAGTAGACATTACTAGTTAACGAGTAATAGTCGAACTTCAGAAATTTACTTAGCAAAAGCAAACTTTCGTACAATCTTCATTGATACCTTAGATTGTTGTTAATTCTGTCAAAAACATAGTAAATATAAGTTTGCGAACTTTTTAGTCCACATAATGTAACGGGTGGGTGACTACGGAACCCTACCTTGCGCGTGGCCCGACACGCACTTGGCCGGTTTTTTTATGATAAATAGATAAAATTTTAATTAAACGGGGGTAAACGAGCCAAAAATTGCCAATATCGTCATTACGTAATTAATGAATGACGCCTTACCCACCCATAAGCGTTAATTTTTCCTACCCCATTGTACTGCGTCTAAAGATCTTTGACAAGATTAGTTATGGAAAACGTTCATACTCCACTATAGCGTCATACTTAAGAATAAATTAGCATTATATTTCCGTACTTCCCAATTAATCATTGAATCTTTATGTAACCACACAGTGCGTTACTGGCACGCGGGCATTTAGTGGAACTGAAAATAATATGTTCCATTAGCAATTATTTCCATGCAAATCATAATTATGTGACTAAATATGCAAAATATCTGGGTACCCAAAATCTCCCAATGTTTTGATAGAAATGTAAATGGCACATTTTTAATGTTTTTCCAAAAGATTATGTACTCCTTCCTAATCAGGAAAATGTAATGAATGCATCAGAAATTCATTGAAAAGTAGAGTTTTTATTAACTACCACTAAGTACTTCATTTAAAAAAGACATAGGCAATTTGATTAAAAAAATGTAGACTGAAATATTAAAATCTTTGAAATAAAATAGTATATGTTTTACTAAGTCTGTACTCGTATAAATAAAACGTACATTTATTTTTTATAAAGTGGAAAATTTCTAAAGGATTTGCGGAATATACGCGGCAAATAACGAACGAGACAATGTGGAAAATAATTCTCATACCACGTTTAAAACTCTGGGTCTGTTCCAATTTTAAAACATTTTTTTTAAATGTTATGGGGGCAAACGAGCAAACAGATCGCCATGGTAAGCGATCACAGTCGCCCATAGACACCTGCAAAACCAGTAGCTGTTTGCGTTTTGTCTCAAAATGTATGAAAACGCTCTCACCGAGTTTCAAATACGCGCGTTCATCGGTTAGCAACAAATGTTATACTCGCTGTTCAGAGGTGCCACACTGAGCGAAAACAATACTAATTATTAGTAAGTTTTAGTGAATCCCAAGACAAGGAGATTATATACTAACGGTTACAAAGCAGTTTAGTTGTTACAAGGGTTTGTTAGATGTTTTACTCGAAATCGTTATTTCATTGTAGCAAAATTTCGGATCGCATTTTTCCTCGATCGTGAATTTTGCAGTCGTTTATATTATTCGGCTACTATATTAACATAAGTTTTTTTCATTAGTCGCGTTTTTCCGCGAGTTGCCTTTTTCTTTACAGTTTTTTTAACAGAGTTGTATTTTAATGTATCAAAATTTCGTGCAGTTTTTTTTCCATTGCTTGTTATTTTTTATAGAAGCAAGTTTTCTTAGTAGATTATTTTCATACCTTCATTTATCCACAATTTATGTACGGATAAGATCTACATGAAACACTAATGTATTGAATTGTGTTGTACCTGAGCCTCGTCATGAATAACATTAAACTTTACTTAGTACCTAATATTTTTATAATGCGGAAGTGATAAGGTACCGCCGACATAAAGCTCCTTCCGTCAGCATAGGAGCTATGAGTTGATGTTGTCTATATGTCACAACTACAACAATGGCCAACCCGCGCTCGTGAGATAGAAGTATGTATACACAGTACCCGGCGATAAGTATTGCACATCGATCTTTGGAAAGAAACTCTGCTAATTTCGGCTTAATCGAGCGTTGTCTCACATGACATACCTACGTGACATTTGTCAGAAACTAAGTTTACATGTCTTCGATTTGACGTGAACTAATCGGATAGAGCCAGTCCGACCCAGGTCGGGCCTAGCTGAGTTTCTATATAGCTGGACTCTTCTCAGCTAGGCTAATAGGTTTAGTGAACCAGCGTCAAAACTCCCAGTAGCTCGATTCCACTGACACCTCAGATTCGGTTGAAACCGCTCAACCAACCTCACTGGTGCGCAAACTTTTAGAGTATTCCAGTGTTTAAGATCCGCGTGGTCGTGTCGTAGGTTTCCCCTAGATTTTTCCTAGGCTACTCTCCAACCGCGAAGTCCCATCGCTTTAATGGGCCCGGCCTATAAAGCCACAGGTTAAAAAAAAGCCCATAAAGTGCAGTATTTCTTTGATATTAAAGTTCAGTTAATAATTAAGATGTTTGATGGATGGTCGCCGGTGTTCGGAAATCGTCGTAAACAGCTAATTGTCTCTGTCGTGCAAATACTTATTTATTGTCGGGTACTATACATACAAGAAATGTCAATGTATCATCGTTTACGTTTTCATGTAGATATTGTCTGTAAAAATGTGAGGGACTGAGAGTATGAAAATGATCTACTAAGAAAACTTGCTTCTATTAAAAATTAAGCCATGGAAAAATCTGCGCAGAATTTCGATACGCGAAAATCAACTCTGGTAAAAAAAAGCTGTAAAGTAAATGGTGATTCGCGGAAAAACGCGACTAATGAAAAAAACTTGTGTTAAAATAGTAGCCGAATAATTTAAACGACTGCAAAATTCACGATCGAGGAAAAATGCGATCCGAAATTTTGCTACAATGAAATAACGATTTCGAGAAAAACATCTAACAAACCCTCCTTTTCCTGGGATTCACTATAACTTACTAATAATTACTATTTTTTTTCGCTCAGTGCACAAGTGCGTTTAATGCGACCAATTATCCGCTTTTTAAACTGATTTAAGGTAAACCTCCCTGTGCTCGACACTGACCCTATACACTACATTTTTAGTCTTATGTCATGACGAAGGTGTCATTAATTGGCAATTGGACACTAAGGTGTCGAACACCAGGACGTTCTTACACGTTTCATGCATTCGCCATTTTGCTTGTTACCACAAAAAATGTTCGCTGTGCCCTTAGTAATTGTAGTAGAGTAAAATCTATCTAAAAACTGAATGCCACGCCAATATTGAATCAAATATTCATTTAATATTAGCATATTGGTGCAAAAAACGGTAACTCACACATTGAAACTATGTCTACAGGAAGAGGAGCGTTCATTTAAATATTGGATTTATTCTACAGTTAGCAGCTGACGTACTACGCGTTTAACAAAGTCTTTTTAAAAGAGATATTTTTAAAGAAAAGTTTGTCTGCACATTGAGCACTTTAATCGTAGTTACATTGTTAATGGTAATGCAGTCGACCGGATCTAAAACCAAGAAAGCTCGCCGAGCTGCCACATCAAAGTTAATAGTATCCCCAAAATGGAAAAATAAAAAATCTCACAGGTAACTTACCTGAAGAAACGGTGCTGCGTAATTCGCGAATGCACAGTCAAAGTTCGCGAAACGCGGATTCGAAAAGGCGCGTTCGAAATATGGATTTAAACGGGCGCGCGCACCGAAATCTGGATGCGAGGAAAATTCGAATTCGCGACTAGCGTACCGAACCGTGGCCAGTGGAGTAATGGGCAGATAGGGCTGTCGCCTTTACCTGCCTCGATAAGACATACTAGTACTATCTTTTCGAGATGCTAATATAGATCGCTCAAACTCAATGCAACTTTAGTATCTTCAGTTTAAGGGTGATATTGGCTAGTAGTAACTTAGTGGGTGGGAGGCGGGAAAGCAATTTTACATGGTATCCAATCATTTCGTAAATATTCATTTTAAAACTAACAATAATTAAATTATTTGTTGCATTAAATATTGTTTTACAAATAGTTCATTAAACAAATTATTTACTTGAAAAAATATCATATTAAAAATCATTATTTGACAAATTACCGTCAACTGGGGTTACCTTAGGAAAAATTGGGTTACTTTAATCATTTAGAATGTGATATAAAAACAGTATCTACCATTTCAAATTAGACGCATTTAATTAGGCAAATAGACATAGACTTACTTACTAGATACTTAGACATTAATGTATAGGTAACTCAGACAGATTACGCGAGAATCAATCCATACTAATATTATAAATGCGAAAGTGTGTCTGTCCGACTCGCACTTGGCCGGTTTTATACAATGTGTGAAGTCCTCGCACTTGGCTAGTTTTAATCCTCTTTGGGAATACAATCGTGAGTTAAATTAAATGGTGACGTTGATGAATTTGTATGCGTCTCTCAGACTACAGCCTAGAACTAAGGGATCGTCCTAATACAACGCTATGATCGCGCGATCGCGCGACTGAAATTCGCGAATATATTGAACTCGAATAGGTGTCCTAAAGGGATCGTCCTAAAACAAACGCGACTACGCGATGATAACGCGATCGCGCGATCTTGCGACTGAAATTCGCGAACATATTGAACTCGAATAGGTGTTCTAAAGGGACCGTCCTAAAACAAACGCGGCAACGCGATTATCGCGCGATTGCGCGATCGCGCGACTGAAATTCGCGAATATATTAAACTCGAATAGGTGTCCTAAAGGGATCGTCCTAAAACAAACGCGAAAACGCGATGATCGCGCGACTGAAATTCGCGAATATATTGAACTCGAATAGGTGTCCTAAAGGGATCGTCCTAAAACAAACGCGACTACGCGATTTTCGAGCGAAATCGCGACTTTTATAAATAAATAAAATAATAAATAAATATTTGTGGACAATCTTACACAAATCAACCTAGTCCCAAACTAAGCAGAGCTTGTACTATGGGCACTAAGCGACGATATACATACTTATACTTATATAGATATAAATAGATACTTAAATACATAGAAAACATCCAAGACCCGAGAGCAAATATTCGTGCTCATCACACAAATAAATGCCCCGGCCGGGATTCGAACCCGGGACCTCCAGCTTCGTAGGCAGGGTCACTACCAACTAAGCTAAAGCGGTCGTCAAACTTTTTTTTTTTACTACTAAATATTCTAAGTTGAAGTCGCATGATCGCGCGATCATCGCGTAGTCGCGTGGGTATGACGATCCCTAAGTCCTTCGGCACCGCGTGGGCCGGACTTAGAAAATGTAGATATATTAATAAATTTTTAACCTTCAGTTTGTTTTCAAAGGACACTTTACGTTACCACTTTACGCCACCTTCCCTAACAGATGGTCGAGGGAGACGATGGCTGAGATACGCGTCATACTCGTGATCGGGTGCTGTTTGTGGAGTCCGGTCGTTCATGCTTGAATGACATAGTAACTACTTTAATACTAGTGTCTTCTCTTGGAGATTGACGAGAGACATCACCCTGTTATGGATTAGTTTTTGTTGACATTGACTCTGAGAGAGACCTCTATATTAAATGGTTTTTTTGTTCCTTTTATATTTAAAACTTATTATTTTTATTTTGACGCTTTGAGACCATGTACATCTCAAAGCACGTTATAATAGTCATTATAAAGAATATTTTGACGCTCAGAGACCATTTACATCTTTGAGATATTATATTAAATTTTGTTATTCAGACTGAGACCTTATACATCTCTCAATTTTACTATTATTGTAATGTTTGTAATAGATAATTAATATTTTGACATGAAAAATGTATTAAATTCTTATTGATATATTTCTTAAATTGTAAATTAATATTTTCTCATGAAAAATCTATCATATGCTTATATTGTAAGACTTTTTTAAAATTGTACATTAACATTATGACATGTGATGTGGCCTATTTGCAGAATAAATGTTTGAATTGTGAATTTTGAATTTTGAATTCATGTGTCTTAGATTTCTAGATCTTAAGTAGGTTAAGTATTATCATTGTAATAAGCATATTTTTGTGAGAAAATGGCTGACTGTCGAGTTTCTTTCGGCGTTTCTTCTCGGCAGTGGCCTCTGTGAAACGCTAGTAGGGGTTGACTTGTAAAAGTGCCATTGCGGCCTACTTACAGAATAAAGTTCTTTTTTTTCATTTAATGTTGTAGATAAATGGGAGTCATACGGCAGCAGTTAGATACGCCTTTCGCTGATATTAAGCTGATGCGATAGTTGAAGGAGCTTTAAAAAGAAGTTTTCGTAATTTGAGAACTACAATGCTAGTGTCTCCGTGAGTTGTTGATCTTGCAATAATATAAACGAATAAATATTCCTGAATGCAAAATATTTATAGTTATTTGTTATAAAAAGGTGCAAAGTTGGTGCAAAGTTGTATTTTAACCGCGAGTGGTGAATTGAAAAACGATCTAGCGATGGATTCTACGGTTGAACTACGAGCTAACAAATGGAAAAAAGAGGCTCTTCGTAATGAAAAATTTTTTTTTGATAAACAATATTACCTATTCCAGCGGCGCCGGGTACCGCTTGCGGTATCTAAGGTTAAGCATCGTGGGCAGCGGTCAGGACTTGGATGGGTGACCGCTTTGAGTGGTTACTAACTGAGCGCTCCCGTGCTTTGGAAGACACGTTAAGCCGTTGATCCCGGTTGCTGTCTATGGCAGCAGTCGTTAAGCCTTTTAGTTAAGTTGGAGGCCTTTGGGCGGTTTGAGATCTTCTAACAGTCAAGTTGCCCATGCACTCACTTGACAAAGCCTAATCCCAATAAGGTCTAGTTTCCCCTCGGGGTTGGAAGGTCAGATGGCAGTCGCTTCCGTAAAAACTAGTGATTCCTTCTAGCGTTATCCCAGTACAGTTGCATCCTGAAGGATGCCTGGGGTCAGCTACCTAATCCCAAGATTTGGCGTAGGCACTAGTTTTTACGAAAGCAACTGCCATGACCTTTCAACCCCGAGGGGAACTAGACCTTATTGGGATTAGGCTTTGTCAAGTGAGTGGGCAACTTGACTGTTAAAAGTTCTCAAGCCGCCGGATAAGGCCTCCAACTTGGCTTAACGACTGCTGCCATAGACAGCAACCGGGATCAACGGCTTAACGTGCCTTCCAAAGCACTGGAGCGCTCAGTTAGTAACCCAAAACGGTCACCCATCCAAGTCCTGACCGCTGCCCACGTTGCTTAACCTTAGATACCGCGCCGCTACGCGCGCGTGCCGCGGCGCCGCTGGGCCACGAGCGCTCATCATTCTACATTCTACATTGTAAAACACGTTAGAAGCAATATACATCATTTCCAAAAAAAGAACTAAAGAGCATATGAATTGCTCAGAGAAACAAAAACACATTAGCCACAGCATGTTGCAGACTTGACTTCGTAGTAGGGCGGTATCTCAACAAACTAGCCCTTGAATTAAGAAATATTGAAAATGACGCAACATTTCTTAACAAACTGAAAAAGTGGCTTACTGAAAAAGCCTTTTACAATATTAATGAATTATGTGAATGTAACTTTAATTGTACAGTACGTATTACGTTGACATTTTCACAAATTGTTTAATATCTTGACATATTCACAATTATAATATGTATCCATGTAAGTAACATAATCATATTTGAAAATGAATTCAACTAACATAAGGTAGAAATACTTTTTATTGACCGGATTTCTATAAAAATCATATTGGATTTTAAACTTTATGGTTTGAACAGTAAAATAGCTTTTTGATTGAACAATTTGATTGATAAAAGGTTGCCGAGGCCCTGGACTTCAATATTATGTATCCTGTCTATGTATATGTGCGTCTGTCTGGCGCATCGTCAACGGATGAATCGATTTTAGTGAGGCATTTTTTAATCGAAAGTCATGAAGTCGGAGTTAGTTCTTAGCATAAAAAAATCTAAGGTATTTTTTTTTAATTAGGTCACTTTTCCCCGCTTTCTTTCATAATTGACATTGAATCGAATTGAATAATTCGGGAGCCTGTCAACAGCCGCCGTGGCGCAATTGGTAGCGCGCTTTCACGGTTTGAAAGTGGTTGTGGGTTCGAATCCCGCCGGCAGGCCTTTTTTTGGTTAATTTTTTACATTAATTTAAAAACTCATACACCTCTCAAGGGTCGCCTCCTCTGCACACTTCCATGCAGAGGAAGATATCTATACATATAATAAAGCAGAAGAGGGTCGAAAATCTGTACATTGAAGATATTAGTAAAAAAATCGATGGAGGGGTCTAAGAATCGATAACAGAACACGTTTCAACTGTTTTTAGAATTCGTGTCTGTTTGTCTGTTTGTCTGTTTGTCTGTTTGTCTGTCTGTTTATATGTCTAACTATCACGCGAAAACTAGCGAATGGATTTTAATACAGCCTTCACTAATATGTTTATTGGATCTTCGGCCAGGTTATAGGCTATAAAAATCATATAGGTTAGGGATGAAAGGGGGTGAAAAGAGGGGTTAAACTTTGTATGAGAAGTCTTTCAGTTCATGATTTACAGGCTTGAAAATTGGTAAGTATATACATGGACGCAAAGTAAATAGAACCCCATTCAAACATTTTATAATAAACAGATAGTATTTGAAAAAATGGGGGGTGAAATAACAATACCTCTGCCTCTCAGGGCTAAAGACAAAAATACAAAAGTCCCTCAAACCATATTAACTGTTTGAAATGAGAGATCTAATTATGTTGGTCAGTCAGTCTCTATCAATATTCACAAACCTTACTACGAAACCTCGGTTTTTTTTTTGTTTTCGATGGAGGGTACCTACGCAGAGCGGCGGGCTCTCGGTTGCATGGTAGCACTTGCGACATGTACCTATATATATTAGGTATGCGCATTTTTGTATAAAATATTGTTTTTTGAGGTGCTCATTACAAGAATGATATCCATTTTCAAATCGAAGATGGCGGACATTTACTTATTGACTTTTCTTAATTATCGATATGGGTGTCATTGAGGTTCTTCGAGGTGCCGATTAGTTGCGTTTTCCGTCAGCAAAATTTATAAAATACGTTCAGCGCGTAACAGACATAAATTTAGGGTATATTGGTATTAGTTAGTAAAATATACCTACGTAACAATAAACATCAAGTATGACCACATTCGAAAGTTATAGGCGGATAGGAAGCAAAAAAAAAACAATTCTCAGAAAATCACATAACTCTTAGAAGCAACCAGGGTGGGTGCGCTATCAACCAAGGCCTCTACTCCATCTTCGAAAGTGAAAGAACAGACCAAAGTAGGTATTCAGTTATACCTGTGTTTTACAATAAAGCGCTTTGAACTTTGAAAGGTATTCCACTAATTTATGAACAAAAAAATATCTATTCAACCACCTCTTTACAAAGCCATTTGATAGGTCAACAATTTCTTTTTGTTCAATTATCTACATTGCTTGATGCGTATGAAGTATTTTCCGTACCTGCATCATAATGTTCGAATCATTTCGCACTCTCTTTTTTATCTACATTACTTGACGCGTAGGAATTATTTTCCGCACCTGCATCATAATGTTCAAAAACGTTAGCGCGCGCTACGCTCGCTTTTTCATCTACATTACTTGATGCGTTTGAAGTCTTTTCCGCACCTGCATCATAATGTTTGTAAAAATTTCGCGTTCGCTACGCTCGCGTTTTCATCTGCATGACTTGATGCGTATGAATTATTTTCCGCACCGGCATCATAATGTTCGAAATTTCGCGCTCGCTACGCTCGCGTTTTCATACACATTACTTGATGAGTATGAAGTATTTTCCGCACCTGCATCATAATGTTCGAAAAGTTTCGCGCTCGCTGCGCTCGCGTGTTCTTCTACATTACTTGATGAGCATTCTTCGCATCTACATCATAATGTTCGATAATTTTCGCGCGCCCTACACTCGCGTTTTCATCTACATTATAGTTGATGCGTATGAAATATTTTCCGCACCTGCATCATTATGTGCGAAACATTTCGCGCTCACTACGCTCGCGTTTTCATACACATTACTTGATGAGTATGAAGTATTTCCCGCACCTGCATCATAATGTTCGAAAAATTTCGCGCTCGCTGCGCTCGCGTTTTCTTCTACATTACTTGATGAGCATTTTCCGCACCTACATCATAATGTTCGAAAATTTTCGCGCGCCGTACGCTCGCGTTTTCATCTACATTATAGTTGATGCGTAAGGTAAAAGTACCCTTCACCGGACGCTTAAGACCTACATGTACGTTTGTTTTTTTAATAAGGTTTAAAAAAATTGTACGATTATGATCAACAGCATATGGTGAAGATGGATAAATTTGTCATCATTTAAATGTACGTCGAAATTTATTACATAGTTAGACGTATATAAAAATATTTTTTAAAGTTTTTTATATCGATTACACTGATTTGTCCCATTCAACGAACTAAGAAACGGAATTTGCACCCATTACCGGATCGGCATGCCGTTTCACCGAACTAGGGAAGAAATGTATGGAATGATGGCAGTGTGTGAGTTTGTAAACTGATGAGTGACTATTTATTTCAACCTAACTGCACTAGTTTTGTGATTTCGAGCAATCTTGACGGTAATTTAATCTAAGAAAAAACTGTCTATAATTAAAAATTTTAATCAAATATTTTTTTTATATAAATAATATACTTATCTATTAAAAATTCTTCGCTAATCGCCAATAATTTATTTTTATATAATTTATTCGTTAACGGTTTACATCTTAGTAGCGCTGGCTTTTTTTTAAAGATATACGAAAAATAACACATTTCAATATAGATCTAGCTGTACGCTGAATATGGTTTATATTCCAATGAACGCCAAATAGCAGCTAGGCCGAGATAATCATATGTTCGGTATCAGAGACCATGGGTACGCTTTACCGAACGGGCGTTCGGTAAAGCGTACACATTGAACCTATCACGCGAACATATTTAATAAAATAGTGTTTTAATCTTAATGATTCTGCCATAACAACATAAGTACATTTTATCTAGAAATAAGAACTATTGCAAAATAATAAATACACAATTATTTTGCTTCTACTCATGTTAAATAAATAATATGGAATTTTTAAAATTACCTGGTCAATGAAGCTTATTTTGACGTCAAAAAGTCGTGAAAACTATACATTTCAAATGCAATTTACAAAAAATCTGTCTCGTTTATAGGCGTTCGGTAATTGCTCATTAAATTACTCTATTAATTGGATATGTGTAAAGCGGAGTAGTATATATATAACGTTTAAAATTAACGAGTGAAAAAATAATTTTCAAAACATACGTTTTTCCCTGATTCCGAACGCTGTTCGGTAAAACCTTCAAGCAGTAGATGAGGGTGACCCATCACCGAATTTACATTTTTGTTGAATTCTGTAAATTTGACTGCACTAATTTCACTTATTTAACTCAAACACACACACTTATTAACTCATGATACGATAACACCCTATTTTGAAGCATAAAGTCACTTTTAAACGCTTTTATGACCTTACGAAGTACACTCAGTTTCTTAACCATTTTCGTAAGGAGTCCCCCATACAACGCCGCGATCGACCTGCTCAATCGATTCTCCCGTTACAACTAAGAAACAAAATGGCTTTCTTTGCCTCGTAGTGGAAGGAATAGGTTTCTAGCTAACGGAAAAAAATATCACAACGTAATATTAGCTGTAAGAACTCGACTTATGGCTCAAAATATAGAAAATCCGGTGATAGGGCAGATCCGGTAAAGGGTACATCTACCTTATGAAGTCTTTTCGGCACCTGCATAAGAATGTTCGAAAAATTTCGCGCTCGCTGCGCTCGCGTTTTCATCTACATTACTTGATGACTATTTTCCGGACCTACGTCATAATGTTCGATAATTTTCGCGCGCCCTACGCTCGTGTTTTCATCGACATTATAGTTGATGCGTATGAAGTATTTTCCTCACCTGCATCAAAACATTTCGCGCTCACTACGCTCGCGATTTTCTTCATTTCTTGATGCGTATGAAGTATTTTCCGCACCTGCATATTAATGTTCAAAAATTTCGCGCTCGCTGCGCTCGCGTTTTCAACTACATTACTTGATGAGTATAAAGTATTTTCCGCACCTACATCATAATGTTCGAAAATTTTCGCGCGCCCTACGCTCGCGTTTTCATCTACATTAGTTGATGCGTGTGAAATCTTTACCGTGCCTGCATCATAATGTTCGAAACATTTCGCACTCACCACGCTTGCGTTTTTATCTTCATTACTTGATGCGTATGATGTATTTTCCGCACCTGCATCACAATGTTCTTTTTTTTCATTTTGCGCTCGCTACGCTCGCGTTTTCATCTACATTACTTGGTGCGTATGAAGTCTTTTGCACACCTGCATCGTAATGTTTGAAAGATTTCGCGCGCGCTGCGCTCGCGTTTTCATCTTCATTACTTGATGCGTATGAAGTATTTTCCACACCCGTATCAGAATATTCGAAAAATTTCGCGCTCGCTCCGCTCGCGCGCGTTTTCATCTACTTCCTTCTTATTATATATTTTGTCCTCTGTCATGTGTTTCATGTGGGCGCATTGAGCCGGCGTGCGCAATGTTTGGCGAGACAGCCGGTGTAGAAGTTGATATGGATATTCACGCGAATGAAGTCGCGGGAAAAAACTTAGATAAATAAATTTAAATCATAAAAAATCCTCTCCCTGTGATCCTGATCTGTGTCCTTTAATTGAGGTGTGCAATAAAGAGTAGGTATTTGTTGTTGTTTAAAACTGGACTACCCGTGCGAAACCGGGGCGGGTTATACATGCGAAAGTAACTCTGTCTGCCTGTTTCCCATTAAAATGCTCAACCGATTTAGATGAAATTTGCTATGGATATAGTATGAGTCCTAGGGAAGGACATAGGATACTTTTATCCCGGAAGTCATCCCTTAACGGGGTTTAAGTTAGAATGGAAGAGAGATAACTAGGTAAGCGCAAGAAATAGATTTTTTTTTTTTATTAATTATGGGATTGCTCTTGGCCAGCATCTAGCCAGGGAAATAACATTCTAACGTGATGACCGAGTTCTACGCAGACGAAGTTGCGGGCAAAAGCTAGTTGAACAATAAAATTGTGCTACTTAACTGAAGTCAGCGAGACTTCGTTGGCTTTGGACACGTAGCGAGATGTCGGCAGACAGGGCGGTGAAAAATACCTCCGCAGGACGGCGACCGGTTGGCCGGCCTAAGTACCGCTGCTGGCACAGAATAAGTAATAGTACTACGTACAGATCCCTCACTGTTAACAAATCCGCGCGAGGCAAGCCAAACGTGCCTAAACGTGGCCATCTTTTTCTATCGCACGCAAATCACACGCTTCATCACTTTCTATCGTATGAAGCGACCGCCAGAAAGGGTACGTGTTGCGGCGCGACGCAATCGCGGAGTGCCCCCCCCCCCCCCTGCCGCTGGAAGGACAAAGTGGAGAAAAACCTTCGCGCCCTACAAGCAGAAAACTGGGAGGGGATCGTAGCTCAAGTACAAGTTTTTTCGAAACGTTAACTAATTCGAACGCGTTTGCGTTTTGTCTCGAAATGTATGAAAACGCTCTCACCGAGTTTGAAATACGCGCGTTCATCGGTTAGCAACAAATGTTATACTCGCTGTTTTAGTTTCCACTAGTGACCACCAGAGGCGTTGTTCACGTTTTCATACCACTTTCATACATTTTGAGATGAAACGTAAATGCGTTCGAATTAGTTAATGTTTCGAAAAAAACATACTACAGGGCGGGATGGCGCCAACTCGTATCGGAGGTCAAGAACAGATTTTTTTCAGATAGGAGGAGTAAAGAGGAGTAGGATGAGTAAGTAAGAACTTTAGCGGGTATTACACTGTCCTGAATCAGGCGTCCTAACTAGTGGAGGGGAGTTGAAGCATCTCGCTCTAACGTATAGGTCGGAACCCTTCTAAGTGTCCTGAATTCAGGACAGTGTAATAACCGCTTTAACTGACAATGTTTCTTTTTTAGAGAGCGTGAGAGTATTTAGTTTTTACACTACTGCCCAAAAAAGGAGTGTTTTTCAGGTTTCATGTATCTATGTTTGTATGTATGTGAGTTTCTCTGTTCCCCCAGAACTTCTCAACGCCTTAACCGATTTAGATGTGCGAGGTGTCGTTGGAATCCTTACATCACCTCGAGTAACATGGAATATGGGACGTTGCAATAAAAACAATATGACGGATTGTGGACTCCAGTTTGTGTGTTCCAAAGGAAAAAAACAGGTTGCACTCCGGGAGTGCCGTCAGAAGTGAAAATTCAATAAAGAAAGTAAATAACAAAGATATTCATATCCGTATCGGTATCGGTTTTGGTATCGGTATCGGTATCGGTATCGGTATCCGTATCCGTATCCGTATTGATATTCATACTCATGTTCATATTCATAATTTCATATTCGCATAATCCATTTACATATATACATAATATCTCCCGAGTATCATTGTGTCTTACCTAGGCATCTATAAGACCAGCTGAGTCGACCCCTCCTAACATCGCAATCACGATACTAGGAGGGGTCAACTAGCTAGGTCTTAGAAGAATCTGTCGCGAGTTTAACAACTTTTCCCCAGTACAAAAGTGCTAAGTAGCCCTAGTATAAGTTTTTTCGAAACATTAACTAATACGAACGCGTTTGCGTTTTGTCTCAAAATGAATAAAAGTGGTATGAAAATGTGAACAGCGCCTCTGGTGGTCACTAGTGGAAACTAAAACAGCGAGTATAACATTTGTTGCTAACCGATGAACGCGCGTATTTGAAACTCGGTGAGAGCGTTTTCATACATTTTGAGACAAAACGCAAACACGTTCGAATTAGTTAATGTTTCGAAAAAACTTATACTAGAGCTACAGAGCCGCTAAAGAAGTTTTCACTTCAAAAAAAATCGATCTTAGCAAGTGGGGTATCAAAATGAAGCATTTGATTTTTACTTTCTTTATCATGTCATTGAGTTTTCACTTCTGCTGGCACTCCCGGAGTGCAACCCGTGGTTTTTTTTTACTGAACCATTACTGAACTAGTTTTTCAATTGAATGAGTTCGGGCACGTTGGTCGTAAACTACACTTACGCAATTAAACAATAATAAGTCAGTATTTACCTTTATTTACGCAACAAAGCAAAATACCAAAGTGCTTATTAGGGTTCCGTACCAAAAAGGTAAAAAAGGAACCCTATTGGTTTCAGTTTGTCTGTCTGTCTGTCTGTCTGTCTGTCACATCGCTAAATATCTCAGGAACTACTTATCCTATCGATTTGAAATTTGGAATAGTTATAGACAAGGGTAACCCAGATACATAGAAGATGGTTTTTTAAATTATTTTATTTTATTTTCTGTGAATAATGACAGATAAAAGGGGGTTCAAAATTTTAAAGTCTGGCAACTATGTCAAGTGGTGTATCATATGAAAGGGCTTGACTTGTACATTCCGAAACAATTTTTATTTTTTTTTTTTCGTTGAGAAAATTTCGATTTACGAGGGAAAATATTAAAAAAATTACCATTCCCCCCCCTTATCTCCGAAGTTTACGAAGAAAAAAATTTGAAATTATTACACAACATTAATATGCATGTATATTTTACAGGAAAAATATAGCCATAGCCCTATCTAGTTTTTCTTTTTTTTAATCATCAAAAAACTCTTCTATACTAAGTTTGTAATTTAATCACCTTTGTATGTATTTTTGTTTTATATTTAAATTTACAAAATTACGTTGAAAATACCTTCTTTCAAATAAAAAAACAATTATTGAAATCGGTTAATGTGATAAAGAATTATCCTTGAAAAACCAACATACGTACTAAGTTATTCAGTTGCGCAAATTAGTAACACAATGCGCCGATAGATGGTGCTATCATGTTTTTTTAAGATTGTTCTTGAATTAATGGGGTCGGGACGGGTACACAACTACATATACAAGAACTGTGCACGGAACCCTCGGTGCGCGAGTCGGACTCGCACTTGACCGGTTTTTTTTTTAATACAAGGTTACTGCATTCGCCAAAATGTATATGCGTCTATCAATATTATGCCTCGCGTATAGACGTCAAAGATAATGTTTACAAAACTGAACATTATTCGTTTGTAATAAAGGTCAGAAACCCATACATATTTTTGAGTGTCCGCTGTTCAACACGCCGAGTATTGTACTAGATGCGTTCCTATTAAAACAACGAATTTATTTCGGCATAACTCAATAAAAAGAAAATACAAACATTATAAACAAAGATTAGGTATAGAAGTAAAACTAAATTAATACTAAACTAAACTAACTAAAACTATAAATATATTAAAAAAGGGAATCAAAATTCGGCCCCCTGGGAATGGTTCCCATTACGCAGGCAGAATTCCCGCGCTGGATTGCGATGGCAATTCTTTGCGCGAGAAAGCTGCCTGCGCGAGGTTCGCCTGTCGTGTCCCTCAACCGTTTGCTGAGCATCTTGTGGAGCCCCCGTGCACTCTTGCCCCATGGGCCAAGTGTCTCGACGCCAAATGCGACAAATTCGTATTGAGCGCCGAGACACCTGTATTTACCCGCTTTGAAAACCTCCCGGGCGTCCGCCGCCGCCCCAGCGCGTTTGGTAGTGGCTGGGAGGTAGGACGCCGCCAACGTGTCAGCGCAAGTGGCGTCCCTGGGCGTCCCACACCAGCGCACGGCCCCATCTCCACGGGATCAATGACATCCCGTCAGGGCGCTTGCCATCGCCCCGCACGATCTGGGGCTCCAGAACTGCGGGAACGTTCCTATTGGTAATCTAATTAAAAAATACGTTTTTTTTTGTTTTGGACGTTATTTGACAGCGGGCGTTACTTGCCATACCTACCTTATATACCGTGATGATATGCTGCAGATGAATATCTAAGAGTTCTCAAGGGTCGGAGGTGTGCTGAGGGTGTATCTCTCCCCCCTTCCCCTACACTACCTACCAACCGGGGGGTCCGTGTGCTTGTTTGCAACCGTCGTTGTACAAAAAAGATATTCTGAAGTCCGAATTAGATATTAAGACTAGTCATCCATGAAGCCAAGGCGCGTGATGGCCGAAAAACTGTTTCTTCGATTCTCACCGCACGAATTTAGTATATAGGAGTCCTTGGTGTCTACTCGGTTGGACGGAATTCGTGATCCACCAGTTTTAGGGTTCCTTATTAAATAGTAACTTTATTTTATACTTGCTTTATATGTGTATTTATGGTGTCGATCATTGGGACCTTATTATAATTATTAGCGGGTACCATTATTTTATTCAGTAGGTATTTTATGAACTAGTTAGAAAATAGGTAAAAATTGAGGCCACCCGTATTTTTTCTTTTTCAATTTAACTCATTATTTCATACAAAAAAACACGTTAAAAAGTAGGTCATTCCAAAAGGGCGGAGATGGCGGGATGTAGACGCATTTCTTAAACTAATGGTAGAAACAGCCCAGACTCGGTATGGTACGAATGGAAGTCAAGGGAGGCCTTTGCTCAGCAGTGGGTCACCTTATAGCCTAGAAAAAGATTATATACACACACACACACGCTAAATTAGTCTTGTTGAGTCTGCGGTCTTCGGCAAGGTGGAAGCACTTCCCACTTCCCAGTGCCTGCGCAGCTACATGCGAAGTGAAACTGTCTGTTGCAAAAGTTTGCGTGTCTTTCTATACCAAATCGAACTGAATAATTCACGGAATAAGGTCTTTAATTGCTCGAATGGTTCAACCTGTTGCCAAAACATGCCGCGTTTTTGCTTAGTTTGAAAATAGACTTTATTGAGAAGATTTTAAGGAGCATTATGAATTGTAGAAAGATTAAACCGTTACATTAGGTGAATTACCTGGTTGATGATAATTACTATGCGTATGTTGGACTGAATTTTGATAAGTAACATATCCTTGACGTTGTGCCAGTACAGAGCGATATATACTGTCATTCGGCACAAATTCGTCAACATGAAATGACCATTCTGAAGTTGGATCAAAAGTAATAGTACCATCCAAAGTCAATTTAGTCAAAGTGTAAAAGTGCTGAATTTTTTTATAACCAACCAAATTTCTTTTCGCTGTAAATTAATTAAGCCCGAATGGAATTTTGACCATTGTACATTATGAGCAAAATTAAATACGACGAAGTTCGGAAGCCTGTGTTGCTCGAAGTAGGTTCGCTTTCAGCCTGAAATTACCGTAGGCGCTAGTTTTAGCGGGGACGTCCACGCGCGTTCGCAGTATTCGTCCCGCTACCGCCGCATACCGGGTTAGAGTCAGTTCAGTCCGATCCGACCAAGCTCGGGCCTAGCTTAGTCTCTTGCTGGAGTGCTGGACTCTAGGCTTAGTGAACCAGCGATAATACTCCAAGTATCTCTATTTCACACCTCAGATTCGGTTGAAACCAATCAATCAATCTCACTAGAGCCCAAACTCTTAGGGACCCCACACTAGCGTCTTTACTTTTGAGCGTTGGAGTCTTGCGAGCGCCCGCGCAGCAACGACGCAACGTTCGCGCAGCGTCGACGGAACTGTGCCGTAACGCCAGAGGCGTCAATTGAGCGTCAGCGTCTCACCAGCGAAAACGCGACGTCTCAAAGGCCCTGGTCTCCTATAAACGCCACCGGCCGCTTACAGCGTCACGCCGTACGCTGCGTCACAATGCTTACTATGGAGATGTACTGTTATGTTCTCACAGGTCTGTCAGGGCCTAACAGTACATCTCTATAGTATGCATTGTGTCGCAGCGTACGGCGTGATGCTGTAAGCGGCCGATGGCGTTTATAGGAGACCAGGGCCCGTCTTTCGAACGTCAGCGTCTTGCTAGCGTCATTCATATGAACCACTGAGGGCGTACACTAACAGCGTGGCCACGATTATGCGCTAATTGCGTCGCAGTGAGCGTTTCATCTGAGGGCCTACCGCAAACCGAAAACGAAATATCTGCCTCTCTGTCGCACTTGTACATTGGAGCAAGAGAGAGTGAGATACTTCGTTTTCGGTTCCCAGTAGGCCCCCTGTTCATTGGTCGTTGATGGTGACGCGCGATGCACTGCGCTTAGTTGGAATCACACGCAATGTATTAGAAAAATCGCTGCCGCTGCAGCCGCTCGAAGTTTAGATGAGATTTAGATCTACAAAGGAGGTCACCTTATCTACATAAGTGTCATTTTGCAGTGGCAGAGGGATACACCTGGTTTTGCCCATAGGCATGAAGTGGGTCATGTACTCGTGGATTAATTGCCATTGCATCCGACGAAGTAAAAGTGTCTTATATCAAGTAAAAATACTTAACCGCATTAGATTCCTGGCCGCCTTCCCGTCATCATTTCGACAAGGTTGTATGTAAAGGTATTTCAGTACTGTTAGATGCCGTTTCTCGTTAATGCGGTGACATCCTGTTAACGCGGTGACAGGTTTGAAAGTGTTTCATGTCAAGCAACTTTTATATAGGGTCGATATCGATATTAGATCGATATCTTTACGGTCGGTTTTTGGGACAAGCTGAACGCGAGGATTGCGAGGGTCGGCGCGATTTATTGAATTGTGATTTGCGTACGTGAATCAGACGACATTTTTAATACATATTTAACAAAAATAAATAAGTCTTTGCCAAAAATTTAATTTTTGGAACAAGCTTTTGTCGCCGATTGTATTATTTTTTTCACGGTCAAGACAAGAACTACTCGTGGAGACGGTCCCAATGAGCTCAATAATGATGGGTTTATCTTGTATAGTTTGTGGACTTGCTCTGGCCACCTTCTGTCTCCATCATCAGATCAGCACGATGGTAACATAATCATACATGGTATTGCATCGTCACCGAACTTATATATGTATGCCAAATTTCAGCTCAATTGGATTCTCGGGAAGTTAAGCTGTCATACCTGGTGGTGGTTGTCAAATTGTCCTATCTTCGGTGTTGTCATGTACAGGTTCACAGATAAAAGATAAAAATTGCTGGGGTAAAGATATTTTAGCCAGACTCTACCTATTAATCTACATAGGTGATCATTCACTTTCTCGTAGCAACACAAGACCCTTTTACTTACTTAAAAAAATACCTTCGAGTTTAAAGTAACTAGTTATGAATATTTTTTTATAATATTAGAAAATTTTGGAAAAATAAAAATGTGATGAAGAGACTGCTTAAGTACAGCCGCGTAAATGACTTACGATCTTTTCGATTTTTTTATGCAATATTTCAAATTTTACGTGTTTATCTTGTTAATTTGTGAAATACCTAAGCATAAAATTGAAAGAAAGGATTTCCAATTAAGTTGTGAAATTTAATTCGTTTCACGTTCCACTACGTCACGAAAATTAGCTAGATCAAAATCTATGGGTAATTTTTGTGATATGAAGTACGGTGTAAATCGTCACTAATATAAATACAAAAACCAAATAAAAAAGCGTTTATTTTTCTCTTTAAATTACAATGGTGCATCGGAACTAATTCACTAATTAAAAGTGTTTAACTAAGGGGCAATGCTCAAATAAATGGGTAATCAAATATACATACTGAAGTACTCTGAACCAATTCAACCAATAGCCAATAGAACAAGCGGTACTTAAGGGGAGGTATCCCCAACGCAACTGTCCCGCTCTAACATGCGTGAGTTTACAATTAACCATCCCGCTCTCTACGCAAGCTCTGCGCGCAGTTTTGTAAATATTTACCTATAGTCATCAAGCAGGGCATTTTATCAAAGCAAACCCTGCGAAAATGTCTACAACTATTTACGATCTTTAATTGAGTACAAAAATTAAATGTTAAATATCAGTAATATAGCCGTAGTATTGAAAATACATTCCAAAAAGGGGTAAATTCGCGATTTTTTTTCTATCGAGTGAAATTCATCAGATCATGTAACTGACTGCGATTTTGACTAGACAAGATACTCATGTAACACATATATTTCTTTTAGATTTTAAGACACTATATTCTATGTCTCAGATGGTTTTTAAAACCTCTAAGCGGTAATATTCAGCGCAAAATATTTCAAGTTATTGATACGTTAAAATCTAACATTGCAAAACAACCGTAATATACCTATATGTTAAGTTTATATGAACTCGCTAATAATCTAATAACATTCATGAGGTGAATACGAATAAAGATAAAACTCCGATAAACGATTACTTCCAGATAACAGCAGTGCCTATTCAATAAAATGTGAAATTGTGCGTTTCGTTTAATAATTTCAACGTATTTCTTAAAAATATACGAAAGTACAACATTGGAACTCAACTAATGTCTTATTTTCACATACTTAATGTGTAATAGGTAATTCAAAACAATGGAGAAATAATTTAAAAGTAAGAAACACATAATCGCATTGTGCAGCAGCTACAAAAACTGTCAGGCGCAAATAATTGAAATATAATCACGCTTAGAATTTAAGTACCAACATAACAGAGTTTACCAATGTAGGTAAGGTAACGTACTATCTACGTGATGCTAAATAAGTACACGTACAATTTAGAACGCAATAAAACCATTAACCTGAAAAAAATCGCCCAGCAATAACATAGCACTAGCAAAACACTTACCATAGTTTAAAAAGAATCCGATTTAAAAAAAGCACTTCACTGCGTATTTATTTCCGATTTGAGTTTATATTTTGAGCGCGCGGTAACCATGGAAACAAAGATGGCGGCAACGACGCATGCGCGCGGTGGCTCCAGAGAGACTAACATTGGCGCGCTTCGTTCGAGTGTGGTTCGAGTAGATTCGGAATGGGTAAAAAATGACGCGATCCACTTCGAGCATTCTGAGATTCCAAGGTATTTTAATGATATTAAATTGTTGTTTTCTTTTCTTTCTCTTTGACGACGGGATTTTTGACTTACTGGCTATTACGAAATAGAACAAAGCGCTTATAATTTCTTATAAGGAATCCGTTTTACTTTGTGATTGACTAGAAATTTATATAAACTGCCAATGTTTATATACATCATGGAGTTACATAAGAATAATGAGTTTAATGTACCTGTACCTAACTTGTTTCACTGTGGAGATATATTTTGTAGCAAAACAATTCGGTAAAAAAATCAAAACATCATCATCCTCATTCTCCTAGCGTTATCCCAGTTAAGTTGCATCGTGAAGGATGCCTGGGGTCCGCTACCTAATCCAAAGATTTGGCGTAGGCACTCGTTTTACGAAAGCGACTGCCATCTGACTTTCTAACCCCGAGGGGAAACTAGACCTTACTGGGATTAGGCTTTGTCAAGTGAGCGGGCAACTTGACTGTTAGAAGTTTTCAAGCCGCCCGAAGGCCTCCAACTTGGCTTAACGACTGCTGCCATATACAGCAACCGGGATCAACGGCTTAACGTGCCTTCCAAAGAACGGGAGCGCTCAGTTAGTATAACCACTCAAAGCGGTCACCCATCCAAGTCCTGACCGCTGCCCACGTTGCTTAACCTTAGATACCGCAAGCGGTATGCAGGCGCCGCTGGGCCACGAGCGCTCCAACACCAAAAAAATCAAAACATCATTAAAAAATATTATACTTACTTTGGACTTTTCGTCAATCCTAAAAGGTGGGAATTAGTACATTACTTAACAAGGGCGGTAAAACAAAGAATGTCTCAGATCGCAGGTATTTGACGCCCGAGCCGAAGGCAAGGGCGATAAATATGCGATCTGAGGCTTTCTTTATTACCGCCCGTGTTAAGTACAAAATTTTATGTCACCCCCTGGCCAGGAAGTGGGTTTTTTCGCGCGCGGAGCGTGTGATAATGGCCACTTTATGGCCAGGTGTGACATAAAACCTATTTTCGACTGTACGCTGGAACGGCAGGAAAATACTTAAACTCTATGTAAATTCAAAGTTTCGCGAAAAGGGCATAGGTGTACCTAGTTATCTACTAGGAATCAGTGGCGGCGCGTTAAAAATATTCTCAGGGAAGCCGGAAATAATATGCCTTTCTTTTTCTTCATGAGCCGTAGTAAAAGAACTGGACTGGCTGAAAATTAGGCAAGCCGGTGGGAATCGAGTTGTATGGACGCTCCGCCACTGCTAGGTATAGAACATTTTCATGCAAAAATTTAATTTAGGTTTATTGTTTTAATTATTCAAACACATCATCTTACTGAAAACATAGTAAAACGTAAAATACAAAATATGTTAACAGTTACCAAATAATTAAAGGGATATCGACTGATAGAATAGTCGAATCAACAACTCTTTACAATTCAAATTCAAAGTTTCGCGAAAAGGGCGTAGGTGTACCTAGTTATATAGGTATAGAACATTTTCATGCAAAAATTTAATTTAGCTTTATTGTTTTAATTATTCAAACACATCATCTTACTGAAAACATAGTAAAACGTAAAATACAAAATATTATGTTAACAGTTACCAAATAATTAAAGGGATATCGACTGATAAATAGTCAATTCAACAACTCTTTATAAAATGACCAACTCACTTATACATGTAGCGAAATAGGTACAAGTTAAGCTGATCTCACGATTTTCTATGTTAAACTGAACCCATTTTTAGGGTTCCGTACCCGAAGCGTCCAAACAGAATCCTATTGCAATAGGGTTCTAGTATGGGATTAGACATTTAGACCGACCGTACCGTACGTTCGAAATGTTACGTGATTACCCCGCTGCTTGCACTCAATGGACCAAAACACGTAACGTCATCCATTGACTCTTAAAATTAAAATAGGCGCTATGCAATTCACAACATCATTGCCCACCAGTGTAATTGGACCCCGAGATTCATAGCAACTGTGCGTTAGCGGGGTCAGAATTATGGTGGCGTAAGAATGGTCCAGGGTGGAACCGGCTCCGATTACGAGAGTGGGTGTCTGCTGGGTTGGCCATGGTTTCATCTATAATAGACGAGAGATTTGACGACCGCTTTAGTCTCCCATATTTGGTAGTGATAGTGACTCTGCCTACGAAGCTGGAGGTCCCGGGTTCGAATCCTGGTCAGGGCATTTATTTGTGTGATGGGAACGAATATTTGTTCCTGAGTCGTGGTTGTTTTCTATATTTAAGTATATTGGATTTATCTATATAAGTATATGTCGTCATCTACGGTACAAGGTTTGCTTAGTTTGGGACTAGGTCGATTTGTGTAAGATTATTTAAAAAGATTTATTTATTATCATTATTTATTAATAGGAGTTTATAGTAGAGTACAAGTATTTCTATTGCTTACATAAGTACTTTTTTATACAAAGCTGTAAGAACTAATAAACAGAAATAAAACTACATCGGTGCTATGTTGCGTAGAGCTCTGTCATTGAAGCCAAATAAATGCTCCATCGGTATGAAATAAGTATACTGTTAATTTGTGCCTACCATTAGGTAGGTATTCGTGTCAGCATAATGTCATAATACAATGCGTAGTAGGTAATTTTTTTTAAATGAAATGTAACCTTATTGTTTTAGATTTTAATGGAGCGACACAGTGTTTTAGATATGAACTACATACCTACGTATGTCCTAACAAAGCTTTATTAGAAGTTTGTCATCTAACATTACCTAACCATTTAATGTTACGAATAGGTATATAGCGCTGCTGAAACTCATATTAACACGCAGACAAGCCGAACCAACATCAACACCTATGTTTTTTAAAACTTACTAGTGTGTGAATGTAGTAACTTTTGGAAATTCTCGAATTAACTAATTTATTAAATTATCGAACACGAATTAAATTATTAAATTACCACCGAAATAGTGGTCACTCTACACACACGGAGGGAATGTTTGTAGACAATGTATGCTAGACAGATGAATATCGAATGCTAACAAACAAAAGTAGGACCAGTTCCTCTACCCGATTGTCATTGGGACCGGGGACAATTTTATACTGATGATTGTTAATAAATGATTATTTTGGTAGGCCTTCCGGTTTTGTCTCGCTCTCGCTAAGCGAACACGAAGGGTATAGGTGCATTTTATTTGCACTATAGTACATACAGCTTACGTACATAGTTAAGCTACGGTAGCCCAGTGGTTCAAGCATGCGGCTGTCAAGCGGCGGTCGTGGGTTCGAATCCCAGCTCGTACCAATGAGTTTTTCGGAACTTATGTACGGAATATCGTTTGATATTTACCGTTAGCTTTTCGGTGAAGGAAAGCATCGTGAGGAAACCTGCATACATCCGCGAAGAAATTCAAAGTTGTATGTGAAGTCCCCAACCCGCTCTGGGCCAGCGTGGGGACTACTGCCCAATCCCTCTCATCTATGAGAGGAGGCCTGTGCCCAGCAGTGGGACGTATATAGGCTGATGATGATGATGATAGTACATACATTGCTGTAGGTAGAGGCTAGAAAGTAAGCAATAGATGGACGAGTTAGTTCGAGGGCCGACGCGCATCGGGGATTAGTAACCACTCAATGCGGTCACCCATCCAAGAACTGACCCCGGTCGACATCGCTTAACCTCGCATACCGCACGCCGTTGCCGCTGGGCCACGAGCGCTCCATATCATAACAATAGAGGTGATTACAATCCGGTTCGAAGGACCACTTTGATTACACCGTTAATTGGTTACCAATCAAGTATGTTTCTGTCTACTTTTTTTTCTAGCATACCTTTCGTAAGTTGGTTTCCGAAGGGTACCTCAACTACCTATAATAAGAAATGATAAGACGGCTCTATCGGAATTTGAATCGAACAACCGTTAGCTAGTTTCTGTTATGTACAGCGCCATCTAGTGGTCTACAAATACGAAATCGTCGTAAACAGAGTCGGTTTAGCTTATTTTTCATTTCATTGTATAATACCTAAGGATAATTATATCGGGTCGTTATGCTACCTGCCTCAGTTTGCGGCTGCATGCTCAGCTTTATGTCATGTTTTATGGCCGAAATGTACTAAAACGCCATAAAGTAAAACGCAATCGTGCTAGCTGGGCTAAAGCTCAAGTTTTTATATATTAAAATTTATTTATAAAAAATCACACTAAATATTCACCCTAAAAAGGGTAAATTAATTGAACAACAAACCATCAAAAATTCGAGAAAATTGCCTTTCCTTTTAGTATCAAGTGGAATTTTGAAATAAAAATAAAAGCAATGCGTTTGTCAGTAGTCCATAGGCTACGCTGTCTGCTTGTGATTAGAAAGGATCTAACTCGGAAGATATTTTGGACATTTTCCAAAAAAAGCACTTAATTTTAGATTTTCAATTTGTGAGATTTCAATAGTTCCGCTACGTCACGAAAATTACTAAATTTCGTGACGTAGTGGAATGAATTAAATTTCAATAATTGATAGTCCTTATCTATGCGATCTTATTTAGAATATGCTCATTTGCCACCTCAATGGTGTTACAAATGTAATAAAGAACGTCCTTGGGCCCTTTAAATTATCTTATCTTCCCATCTTATCACTCTTAGGGATATATTTCGATTTAGGCACAGCGGGGATGCAGTTAATCGTACTTTCTCTTAAAGTATCATATTACTGTAGCTCTAGTATAAGTTTTTTCGAAACAATAACTAATTCGAACGCGTTTGCGTTTTGTCTCAAAATGTATGAAAACGATCTCACCGAGTTTGAAATACGCGCGTTCATCGGTTAGCAACAAATGTTATACACGCTGTTTTAGTTTCCACTAGTGACCACCAGAGGCGCTGTTCACGTTTTCATACCACTTTCATAAATTTTGAGACAAAACGCAAACGCGTTCGAATTAGTTAATGTTTCGAAAAAACTTACCTATACTAGAGCTACTGGCATACATCAGTTTGACTAGTGATCAAAGTTGATACCTACTTATACTTATAGTCAGAATCAAAAGCAAATGAAGAATTCAAGTCTTTATTGTAATGGAATTAAAACTTTTGCACTCGTCATTTACTATAGTTACTTTTGATGCAGACTGTACTTTTTAAATAAGGATTGAACGATGACTGGATTGCTTCCTTGTTCATAATTCAACCTATTTGAATCAGTTTTCGTATATACAGAGCTAACTTTGTTTAAATTTTATTGACATTCAGTTTCATTGTTGTAAACACCAAAGAACGATTGATTATTGTGTTGTGCAGTAGGTACAGTGGGCCAACGAAAATGTTGAGCACTTTAGTACTTTGTCAAATTAAAGAGGTTTCTAATTTTATGACGTTTCAGTCTAAATATTTCTTAGATTTCGATGTGACAAGGTTCTAAGTATGCTCAACATTTTCATGGGCTGACTGTACTTGGCTAGTATCCTGTATGGAAGCTTGCTGCGTATGGAGATTTTTTCCGGGACAGGTAAGTAGGAGTCTTAGTGCCAGTTGCACCAACGTACGAGCACAGACCGGTCATCGTTAAATATGGCGCCGGCAGCTGTCATCCCATAGAAACTTGTCAAACTTTCCATACAATCAGATTTGACGAACACCGCTTACGATTACTGACGGTTTGGTGCAATACAACTCAGCCTTAGTAAAGCTGTCACCTCATGGCCGATATTTGAGTGTCGAACGCTCGACTTTTCACTCGAGATCTGTCAAAAAACCATGATGTTTTGACAGATGTCGAGTGAAAAGTCGAGCGTTCGACACTCAAATATCGCCCCCCGCGTGCCGTCTTTTATATGCCAGTGTCTACTTATTTTAAGTTTGGAACTCGACAAATAAAGGAATTTATATATGTAACATTCCAGGCGGCCTGCAATGTTTATTATTTTAGTTTGATTTGACCTTAATCTATAGGTACTTTACCTTCCAATATGTAGCGAGTAACGTTCAGTTTGCAGGCCATTTTTGAGAAAAGTCATTTCAACATACTTTTGAATTAATAAGATCTGCATAGAAATAATGGATTATAATGTTTCTATAGCAGGCCTTCAAACATACAAAACAAAACAAATAATTTATGGGAATTGGACCAAGCTTCATTCATAGTTATATATGACTAATGATTGAACGATACTTAGACTGAAATGAAATCCCCATTCAACAGAATGTAGACCTTGTGTGTATAACAGTAAGCACACTTTTTCTGTAGCACTAGTAGGAGGTTACGTAAAAAGAATTGGTGTGTTCAAGTACCATACTCACTGAGACTCACAATTCAAGGTTTATGTCGAGGTTGTATGCACTCTGTAGTTGAAAAGTCTTAAGTCCATGAAAATATATATACGCATATATCTGTTGACTTCTAGTAATGTTATTTTCCGTGTTTTCCTGTGATATTTGTGTACGTTCTATAAAACTCATAATCATAACTACTATTATAGGTAATACGGTATTAAACCCCTAGTCAAATCAGCAACTGTTTTTAAATGTCAAAAACGATTTGTTAATATGAAGTTTGTAGGGAAATACTGTCTTAGTGACGTCACTAAGGCAGTGTGAGTAGGTTTGTTCAAATCAGAGTCCTTTTTAAATCTTTCAATTAGCTAAAATAAATTAATAATTGATGTTTTTCGAGTAGTTTCGTTAGATCTTTTATTAGTCAAGTAAAAAATAATTTATTTTTACCTTAGTTTAATAACTTATTGAATAGTAACAGGAGCAGTATGACCAACATTACACGCAGAAATATGACAGCGAACAAGAAGGCCGATTACGAAACTAAACCTTCATTTGTCTGTCAAAAACAACAAATTTTAAATTACGAACGTTCTCAGGAACATAGTCACGAATTTGGAGAGACGGAGATAGCTAGACCAAACAGCGCTGTAGTGCGAAAGAAATAGATACAGCGAATCAATGCGGCTTTAAACGAAAATGCATCGTGAGGCAGTTAGGAGCTTCAAACTGTATGAACGCGCCTTTTTCTTTTTGCATTAGAATTTTAGACTTAGCTGATATAGGAATAGAGTTTAATTCCTAATGTATTTCTAGTTTCATCTTAAGATGGAAGGTCGTATCATACTTTCACATTACAGCTTATTTTGAGACTACGCTCATTTATTTTCTACGCGGCTCATTCCCACGGTAGAGATGCGATAGCAGATATGTGTACTCGTATTATACTTTGAAGACTGCATTTAAACTTCAATCTTAGGGCCGACAATGTTATGATTTTCTGTTACAACGATGCTCCCGTGTTGTGATGAAAGTGAAGTCCCATGGATAGTATTGAGAATTTTGCAATGTAATCACAATTTGAATTTAGATTTGGTAACTAAGTATTATTTACGTAAAAATTCATAATTTACAATGATAATATTTTTTTATGTCACACCTGGCCAAAAAGTGGCAATTAAGGCGCAGGGGCAAGGCATTCTCCATACAAACTCTGTCTCTGTGCACGTTTTATTTGTAGGTTTTGGCACTAACGAATATAATATTTTTTTTGGTTGTAAATACTTACTAGATATGCGAAAAAAGTGATGTGGAAATTTTCAGAATTTCAAAAAAAAAATATTAAAATAAAATTACATCAGAAAATAGCTATCAGAAAAAAAAGAATACTGACCAAAAATCATAACTTTAATGCAAACACAAACGAAGAAAATCGTGCACAAAGTCTGTATGGAGAGAGCTTGCCCTACCCGTCCCTTTGCCAGGGGGTGACATAAAATTATGTACTTACCACGGGCGGTTTACCGCCTCAGGTCGCATATGTATAACCATTGCCTTCGGCGCGATCTGAGACCTTTTAAAAATGTAATGTACGAGTTTAACCTACATTGCGCGGTTTTGTAGAGCGATTAAACTCGTTGTACCTCCGTGTCCCGCTGTGTACTGAAAACTGAAACTCGCATGCGAGTCTCGTGCGTGTGTAATATTTTATTTATCGTATGACAATTATTTCGAACCGTGAGGTCTTCGAGAAGACAGTACGGTTGTCAGTTTCGTTAAAGTAGTGCTTACGCCATAAGGCTTTAATCTCTCGGAACAAACTCGCGCCGACCCGAACAAATTATGATTTCCTACGATCATAACAAAATTGTCTAGCGTAATTATCTACTGTCGGCGTTTGGTCGAACAACGGTGCATCACACATAAGACTTAAAGTAATTGGAACCTTTTCACAGTAATGGTCTGGAAATATTTTATAATGGCCAGGATTCGGGTTATTGTTTATTTAATAACTATGGACCACAGGAGTTGTTTTTTCAAATGTTTAAATGACGCGGTTAATGTCCTTTACAGGACAAATATAAGCATAGACACTGACGTACGTACGTACGAGTATCTCAGGTTTCCTACCTGAGAGACTTACTAACTTGGCTCGCCGACGAAAAATAAAAGCTGACTTGTAAAACTCTATTGTTTAGGCTTAGGTACTTGTTGACGTAGAGCAAAGATCAAGCTTTTGTTGTTATCAATTTAGACTTAATGGAAGCTTTGTAGCATTTAGTATAAGTTTACAAGATGACAAGGGCGTCTATAGTCTTACCTTAGTATGATTAATAAACCTCAAATTTCAGTGTATAACGGGGGTTATTGGTTAAAGATTTTTCTATAATATTTTATGAATATTGAAAGCTGATGTCGTTGTCATCTTTCCTTTGTACCTACCTTATCAATGAAAGTAGGTGTATTATTACTTATCAAGGGTGGTAAAAGAAAAAATATCTCAGAGAACACGTATTCGTGATCTGAGACTTTCTTTATATATCAAATACACATCACAATAACGTAGGCTGTCCATGGCAATCCAGGGAGGAAATATGGAGAGTGATATTTGCAAGACAGACAAGTTGCAATATATGGATCAAATACATACCTACACATTTTGTATCATAAAGTACTAGGTATTGAATATAAACTGCAATTAATTCTAAACCAAAATATTTAAATATCAATATCTTAATTTTTTGCCACTTCTATTTATTTTTCCGACAATGTGACTTGACCCTTATGTTAGCTTCCGTTGACTACAAATAGATGGCGTTACCGACAACTTAGTTTTGCTACTTGCCCACAGATGGCGGTAAGAGAGTCACCTAAGCGAACAGCCATTTTGTGGGGATCTCAAGAGTTTAGAAAATAGATCACAGATGGCGCTGTAACGATGCATTTATGAAACTTGCACGATGTCAGATTTTCGAAAACCGTAATTATTTTTAATTTTGCCATTCATAGTTTTAAGTCATAAGTATATTATTGGGCATATTTACAGATATGGACACATTTACATACGGGTTGATATGGCTAAAAATACACGATACATGTATAATTTACTAAAATATGTTTCTCCTTAATTTTGATCTAGTTGGTAAGTTATTATTATTAGTATAGAAGATACGTCTTTACATTAATATTTTCTTAAAAGTAATAAAGAAAAACGGAGGTGATTATACTGCTATCTAGCGGAGGGTAGAAAAACGAATAGAACGTTTAAGTAGGTAGCACTTTGATATGTAGATGGCGTTCAATAGCCTATCCATATATTAAATATCCTCTATGCCTCTACCCGATTTGTTTTGCGTTGGTTTTGCTTATTTCTTGAAGTGTGCCTTTAATCGGCCATGAAAAAATGTTCCGTCGGTGATAAGGACAAAACATAGCACTCTTTTCTACTTCCTCTTATAGGAATCGCAATACGGCTATCTTTCTCTTTCAAAGCGTGTCAGGCCCTAGGCAAAACCAAAGCAAAACAAATCGATGTAATCGGCAATGTTTTTAAAAGTTCAGAATAAATAAAAAATTGTGTAGATCAAGCTATTTGGTCAAGTTATGTGTAGTGTTTGGGTGTGTCGGTTGCTCGTTGGCGCATTTATAACTACAGAGTAGGTATATAGTTATATACTATATCTATGACTCAGACAAGTTATAGTCTGTCACGTCATACTACAACAATAATGTCAAAGTCATAACAGCAAAACAGCAAACAATATATTTAGCCATATACCAACCATATACTTTCAATAATATCGACCGTACGAAGGTACGAACACGTATTACCAAATTAATTGTGATACAACGTGCATGTACGAAAGCTGTACCTATAATTAAAATACTTACTTATAAACTTACGCCTCTCTCCAAGTAAACGTTGGTTTAACATGTGAGTTTCTGTTGTGGAGAGGCATTTTACTCTCAAACAGCCACTCTGATGTACCTATTTTACTTTTGAAATATGTCCGTCGACTAATTTACTTTCGGAAAATAAATAATGAAATATTTGTGGACAATCTTACACGCGATCGACATAGTCCCAAACTAAGCAATGCTTAGTACCTACTATGGGTACTAAGCGACGATATTCAAGTGCAAAAATATGTATAATATAATATAATATATCTTTATTGCTTTAAAACCTAACGTTACATTTCTATATTAACAACAAGAAACATGTGTTTAGGTTTGTGACAAGTTTACCGAGGGTGAGCCTCTGTTTCCCGAACTAGGTTAAAACCTGTGACTCGGGAGTCAGTGATTCCTCCGAGGTATTCGCTCACAAGATGGACACAATAATATGAGCAATGTAAATTAAGTACTTAAGTATAAGAAGTTAACATGACAAATGATTAAAAGGGAAGAGCCAGCGAGCACTATAACACAAAACTTATATGTAAATAGAGTCAGTAAGTCCATGAGTGTGTGCACGTTTGTGCGTGTGTGTATGTGTGGAAGAGTGTGCGTGTGTGTGGGCGAGTGTGTGTCTGTGTATGTAAGTCGTAGGTCATTGAAGATTACAAGTATGTAATAGTAAAGCGAGCATCAGTTTTTTTTATTTTAAGCAGGACAATAGGGTCTCTGTTTCCTGATACGTTAGTTGAGACAAGAATGCGATTAGTTTTGCTTTACAGTTGAAGGTGTTTAGGGGATAGAAGTTCAATTTGGAATTAATTTTATTATAAATGCGAGCGCTCATTGAATTGTACTGTCGGCTAGCAAACACCGTCCGCCGGAGTACAACCGGACAGACGGTCTGTTTACTTCTCTTGCTGAGCGTTTTGGCACATAGAGGGAGATGACGATGTCTGCGCAAAATAGCACGGAGAACGTATAATTGTCTTACAGACAGGACCTTACACTCAGCGTACAGTTGAACAGTCGGATACCTGTATGGTTTCATCATCGCTACTTTTAGCACTGCTCTTTGTGCTCGCTCCATCATAAGCATGACTGTTTTACCAGCTGCTCCCCAGAGTGGTAGACAATATATGATCAGGGATTGGCACAAAGATTTGTACACCATCAGTAGGATTTTTGAGTCTGCTGAATGGCGAAGTTGTTTAAAGACGAACATTAGTTTCCTGACCCGGGATATCACAGAATGTATGTGAGTATGCCAATTTAGTTTCTGGTCAAGCGTGACTCCTAAATATGTTATGTTAGCGGTTAGGGCGAGGGAGGGGCAGAGACAATGAGGTGAAGGAGACTGACATATGTGGCTACGAATGGTGAATGACGGTGGAGGTAAGGTGTATCGAGTGTATCCTCTCATAAATATGGTACTAAAACCTTAATTCACCGACATAAGAGCTACGTATGTGACATATTTTTGAGCAAGTTGTATGCACCCATATTTTTGCACTTGACTGTACTACCACTACTAATTAGGCTAAAGCGGTCGTCATCTTTTAGTGTGTTATTACTGTTATTAGGCAGGTCCCCTGGACCCCAAACCGCCGGGAGACAATGTCATGAAACTTGCCGCCGCCGCGTTTGGAAAACTGTCAATCACACCCAAAATATGCAACGTACATACACGTGTATGAATCACATGTAAACTGAATTACATCCATCCATTTTTTTACATCTATATGTAATTGGGCAATCATACCTGTCCGTAATGACACACAGTATGCTGTTTGAGCTACCTCTCAGTTGGCTCAGCATCGAGACAATAGGGATGTTGACACCAAGTAAGAAAATCAATGAATCCGAATTTTCTCAAAAAAGGATCAAATTCTCAATGAAATAGCGAAAAAAGTGATTCAAAAGAATAAATAGTTATAATAATAAGTAATGTAATTATAAGTCTTCAAAGTTTTAGGAGGAGGCATTTTCTGTCCCTGTTCTGCAAAACGCATCTCTGTATTGAACGATCGTCATTTACTATGGCGCTCGAGGTCAGTGACGTCACTGATCTGTAGCGCTTTCTCTCTCGAACTAAAGATATTCTAACGGTTGTAGTTTCGTTATTTTTTGAGATATTTGAATAGGATTTTCACTATTTGGCATAGTTATATGTATTCTTTCGTATGGAGTAATAATAATTTTTGAGTCAACATCCCCATTACGTGAACCCCAAATCTACAGAGAGACAGTCGTTAAACTGCCTAGTTGTCTTCATAACCATAAGTCCAGGAGACATGTATATCAACATACTGAAAGATGGCGCTGGTTTCCAAAAGTGAAGTACCTTCCCGTAACAACATGCACTACATTACATTGCTGTCACTAGATGACGTATCAACATTTTGATAAAAGGCTTATCCCTACAGGCGAGCATGCTGCACTGGCGAGGATGAAAGGTTTTTGAAGCTAGCGATCCCTTACGGTTTGGCCTCGGTTTTGCAGCATATTGCAACTGTCTAGACGGGCCATAATACCGCTGGAACGAGTGACTGCCATGCTCGCGCGTGAGGATGCGGCTTAAAAAGGTATGTAAACTAATGTAACTAAAGTAGTTATCTTAGAATGTTATTGATATCAGTTCGAAAATCAAGAATGAAATGTTTATTCTTTAAATGGGTCATAAACAGATTTAGGTTCGCGTCTTTCCTGTGGACATATCAAAAGTTAAGGGCTACAAAACTTAATTTTGGATTGGTCTAGTAACCCGCATAAACGGCGTCTCCGGTTCTATAAATCTATGTAATAAAATCATAACTCACATGCTCATAAGCCGTTAACTATTGACCACCGGAGAGACGACTTTTGTTTTTGCAAGTGTTTTTATGACCCAAATAGGCTCCAAAGGTTCTGTAACAAGTGGTACAATTAGAAAAATGAATAAGTAACTATAACACATACATTAATTTCAAAAACTTTTTAGTCTACCTAACCCTTCAATACGCGCATTTGCGCTGATATTGTATATTATTGTGCTCTCTTTGCTTATTTTATCAAACACAAAAGGAGTGCAAGTCACGTACATGTCGTTTATTACGATATGTTTGTAGTTCATTTATGTTTGGTTATTCGTATAGTCATTGTGGGTTACTTAAAAAACTCGACACTCGTCCAGTTTGCTTTCAAATGCAGCATAAGATATTTCGTTAAATTGTATTTGATTCGTGTTCATTTAAAGCGGCAATTACACTTCGTCGTTCGCCGCATGCTGCATGCGGCGACCGTAAAAGTGTAAAGAACACGTTAGTCGGCCGCATTCGGCGATCGACAGCTGCCAAGTCGCCGTAGTAGGCGGACAGACTAGTGTAAAGACGACGTTTGTTGTCCTAAGTAGTTTAAAATGAATTCGGCTACAGCATTAGGTGAACGACGAAGTGTAATTGCCGCTTAACGCTGAAGTTACCACGATCAAATTTTCATTTATTGTGTTGTGTCCCTAGTAGGTAGTTCACTCAACGAATACTAATCTATCTATATACCTATCGACCTATCTCATCAAGTGGGGGTGTCATTGATTAAAGCCCTTTGAGTCAAATAATACAGTATTTCTAGTTTTCATAAATATTGGAAAACAAAGGAATGAGAAGCCACTTTTAAAACCTTTACACACAATAGTATTAATGGTATAGTGTGTAAGGTTGCCAAAGCCAAGGCAGTGTTGGGTTAGACTGCGTCAGTTAATGATGCATCTGACGGCAGAGAATTACGTGCAGAAGGTTATCTGAGTAACAAAACAAAAATGTTTGACGGCTAATCATAGCATCCCGCTCTCACGGATTTCCGCATACATAGCACTTGATATTTTTTTCAAGAAGCCAATCGTATAAGTACCTCAGACACCCATCTGAAGGTGCCTAAAACGACAAGATAAAGCATCTCTCACTTTCTATCAGTGGCGGAGCGTCCATACAACTCGATTCCCACCGGCTTACCTAATTTTCAGCCAGTGCAGTTCTTTTACAACGGCTCATGAAGTATAAGAAAGGCAAATTATTTCCGGCTTTTCTAAGAATATTTTTGACGCGCCGCCACTGCTTTCTATCGAGTGGTACCAGTACCAGGGGCTCTATGATGGTCGCGCGATTGAGTGATGGACGACAAGATAAAACATCTATCTGTCACTTCTTCATACCACTCGATAGAAAGTGACAGATACTTTATCTTGTCGTTCTAGGCACCTTCAGATGGGTGTCTGAGGTCTATTATGATCGGCTTGGAATAAAAGATCAAGTGCTATGTACCTATGCTGCGGCAATCCTTGCGAGCGAGATGCTATGATTAGCTGTCAAACATTTTTTTTATTACACAACCTTCTGCACGTAATTCTCTGCCGTCAGATGCATCATTAACTGACGCAGTCTAACCCAACACTGCCTTGGCTTTGGCAACCTTGCACACTATACAGTCACGTGCATTAATTTAGGACTCATTTCGCAAACTTTTTCTTTGAATTTCTATACTGTTTGACAGTACTGTCAACCTTAAGGGGGTTCCAAATTAAAACTCGTGACTGTACCATATACTATTGGGTGTAAAGGGTTTATAAGTGGCTTCTCATTCCTTTGTTTTCCAATATTTATGAAAACTAGAAATACGTACAGTTCCTGGACACCACGCAGTGTTAGAGCCGAGTTTAGAACTCACTGCCGCATGATAAACGAAAAATACTAAATACTTTAACCCCTTTTTTACGCTGGAAAATGCTTGATGCATACCGGCCTTCCTGGGGGTTTTAGGCGCGGTGATGTGGGACTCCTGTGTCAGACAGAGAAAACCAGCGGCTTTCCCTCATCGCCTTTGTGAGACGCTGCAGGTCATGTCGCTTGCGCATGCCACCACGGGAAGTACTTTAACCCCTAAGTAATACGACGACAACGAATATTAAAAACTAAAATTAAAAAATTTAAAAACCCCCCGACATGATGGCTGATGATCTTCAAACGGCTGAACAGATTTTCATGAAATATGGCTAAGAACACTCGGGATATAATTATCTATGACACAAAAAAAAACTAAACGAAAATCGGTTCATCCGTTTGGGCGCTACGATACCACAGACAGATACACAGATACACATATACACAGACAGACACGTTAAACTTATAACACCCCTCTTTTTGCGTCGGAGGTTAAAAACAAACTACGTTATTCATACCGTATTAATCCCTATAAACAATGGGCAATTTATAGTCAATTTGAGTCTCCTAACAATTCGATGCTACTTATCTCTACCCCTACAATTCATATTTGCTAAAGCTTGACTTTGAGAATAGAAAAAACTAAAACATTTCAATACACCCTCAAACAAAACATTACAAAGCACATTTATGGTATACGATTATAATCCTTATAACGAATATGTTTGTAGTTATAATCCTGTACTTCGTTTTATAAATCAGTAGGTAAGTATACGCCCTTAGTATCTATTTTATACATCATAATAGACCTGGCTAATCTTTGTTTATTGACCATGGAGGAAACAATAGGGTAGGCGTAATAAAAGACAGAAAATATCAGGAAATGTATAGTAGTTAGACCGTTTTAGAATGTAACTGGAGTTCCGCGAGGTAATAGACAATATATTTTTAATCGTGACCACGCATGAAGGGGACTTGTAATGACGTTTATCTTTTCTCATTTTGACGTCACTGTTAGGGATGCTTAAAAAAAGTAGCTTATGGATTTGTGCTTAATCGTAAACGTGCGCGATTTTCGCGCGTTTTTTTTAACCTGACTGTGGTATTATAGACCGCGCCCAATAAAACGATAGGAGGGCGCAGTTGGAGTGCCTGCCTGCCTGGGGAAAATCCAGGGGAAACCTCCGACACGACCGCGCGGGCGGTTTTAAACACAGGAGTAGGTACTCTAAGAGTTTGCCGTGAGGTTGGTTTCAACCGAATCAGAGGTTTGAGTGGAATCAAGGTACTGGGAGTTTTGTCACACACTCCTTAAAGCCATTACTGAAGACATTCACAGTCCACTATGGAGACACTGGAACTCCATTCATATGGAAAATAGGCAAGATGTTTACAGATTAATGAATTGACTGTAATATGAAATTTAGAATTAATTATGTTGTTATATTTTTTGTTTGACATTTTTGTGATAATCCTGTATTTTAATTTATTTTGATTTTAATTTATTTTAATTTGATTGATTTGAATGTACTGTAATTTGATGTTTTTAATGAAATGTAATGTATTTTATTGTAAATGATATGGGCGAAGCCTGAAATAAATAAATAATAAACCTAACCTAGCTGAGAAGAGTCCAGCGAGAATCTCGGCTACGCCTGACCTGGGTCGGACTGACTCCACCCGGTATGCGGCGGTCCCGGGAGGAACTCTGTTACCAGTGTTACCTCTTCACGTGTTAAACCCTTTAACCTTAGCCGCCGCGGATTCAGATGAACTTTGGCATGGCGACAGTTTCTATCCCGTTTTAATTTTTATACCGGAAATCATCCCCTAATGGGTAAAATGAGGGCGAAAGTGTGCATGGATTTACGATACCTATATAAAAGAAACGACTCCAAACCGGACGAAGTCGCGGGCAATAGCTAGTTACCCAAAAAACTAACCCGTTAAATACAATATTTATATAGATAATCACACGACAATGAGCCAGTTTTGCCTGAGGCTATAATCCAGTGATATACTAGTTGCACAAAAGGGTATTACAGTCATTTAACCAGCGCAGTTAACCGATTTTAACTCTTAGCGAATTGATTTAAGGTTGAACTCGATTTGTAGGTTGGGTTGAGGGTCGTTTTAAACTCGAAAACCAATCCATACTAATATTATAAATGCGAAAGTGTTTATGTCTCTTACCTCTTCACGCTTAAACCGCTGGACCGATTTAGATGAAATTTGCCATGGAGATAGTTTGAGTCCCGGGGAAGGACACAGAGGATGCTTTTTATCCCGGAAATCATACCTTAACCCTTTGAACGCCAAGAATCTATAAAGTGGTCGTGTGTCGTCGTGCCCACGCCAACAACCACTATAAAAAGGTCGGAGTGAAGGTTTGATCATGAATAAAATTTATTATGAATGGTATTTATTTGTTTTTATTGGTTTAAACGTTACATCAATTCAACAGTTCTTGGCGTCGTGGGCACGATGGCACACGACCACTTCGGCGTTCAAAGGGTTAAGGGAGTGGAAGTTTGCATGGAAGTGCGATAACTAGGTAAGCGCCTGATATAAAAAATAGCAATTAAATTCTATCGCGATGAACGAGTTCCACGCGGACGAAGTCGCGGGAAAAAACAAGTATTAAATATTTGGGATAATGACATTTGTATTTTCTATATAATAGTGATATCACAAGCTAGCTATTTTAAAGTGGGGATGGGAATGCATGGGGAAAAGCGTTACTTTTCGATCACCGTTACTGTTATTCCCGTTCCAATAAAATCACAGTGAAAAATCACCGTGACTTTCTCACTTCGGTTATTTCGTGTCACGACATTTACGTTTCGATCGATCCTGGCAGTTACTGATATTTCTGTAACAACTGATGTTACTCTGTGACTAGTGTGACTGCTACTTCTACGTTCTGTTCCGGACATTACAAGACTGTCGCGAATTATTTGAACATTGATACGATGTAATAAGGTCTTGAATGATATCGGCTGGTATGGACACTGTTCCAGTGATATCGCAGCGCTAATTAACAACGTTGTTACTTCGTGACAAGTCACACTGTTACTTTTTAACGGCGGATCACCGTGATTTTCTCATCGTGAAATTATTTATCACCCACCTCTACTTTAAGTGGCCTCATCTCAGCCTCAGGAAGGCTCAAAGGCATTCGGAGGGCAATGGAGATGGGAATTATGCGTGATCGCATTAGAAATGAGGCAATTTGTAGCAGAACAAAGTAACCGATATAGCTAAACTCAAGTGTCAGTGGGCGGGGCACATTACACGTATAACCGATGGCTGTTGGGGCTGAAAGGTTCTCGAGCGGACCACGGACCAGAAGGCGTAGTGTAGACCCCCGCAAGGTGGACTGATGACCTGGTAAATGTCGTGGGAGTCCGCTGGATACGGGTTGCGCAAGAGCAGTCATTGTGGCTCTCTTTGAGGGCGGCCTATGTCCAGCAGTGGAAGTCTTTTGTTGTTTTAAGTTGACAATAGACTATTTGACACAGCTTAAAATTTGTAACATGGTGTCACTTTAGGATAGTAAACCATCAAAATATCACATTGGATTGAAAATTATAAACTTTTACCGAAATAGAAAAAAGATATTTAAGGCGATATATCGATTGAAAGAGACACCCTTTGTTTTTCGCTCACGACAAAACGGGATGCAACCCTCTCCGAGAATGGCTTTTTAGACAAATCTCGTTAAATATCTGACTGTGTGCAGGTTTATTAAATTTCCTCTTGTCATTTCCTAGATGAGGTAAAATACCATCATATTAACTTAATCGTGTCTTTTAATAATGAGTTGTTTTAGTAGGCTGAGGAAAAAAAGGAAAATATAGACTCAACTTTGGATTTATTTTCTGTCGAGAAAATTTTAAGCAATCATGTTTCGCTATTGTCAGTACCACAATCATATAGTCAAGAATGATATATCTGAAAATCAGCCCCTACTGTTTGCTAGTCTGGGCAGGACAGCGTTTCAAAGTCTCCAAATTTCTCAGTGTAGCGCCTTAACATCGAAAGTTCGGAAAATTATGTTTTTTTTGTCATTCAAAAGTCAAACAAAAGGCATCAATAGAATACTTAAGTAAAAATAAATAAATAAAATTTACGACAACTATGTACTAAACGCATTATTTTACGACCAAAACAGCAAAATACTTATTTTCCCATACAACAGGTTGGTTCGATACCAGGCGGGTGACGTCATCTGCCCGTGCCAATTTGTAGGAGCCGTTTGGGCGGCCGCTAACGGACGAGCTAGGTTCATATCTATTTTTTGCCCTTTATTGTGGTCTAATTGTAGTTGGTCCCATATAGAAATTTGAGCGTCTATGAAAACTGGTTCGAATGGCACTATATTTTTTTTAGTTAAATAGTGTATTTGAACAGCTTCAACATTGGGAATGGGTACCAACCCTATACTGTGAAAATTTGGAGACTAGCTCCAACCCTTTGGCTGTAAAACTGCGACAGACAACGGACGGACGCCGGACGGACGGACGGACGCGTGTGTGGCTACAACAGGATCCCGTTTGGACATTTCGGGTACGGATTTCCTACTTGAATTTAAACTTTCGTGAGACATGTTATAACTTTATTCCGGGTTTTTTTTTCACGGATTTCCTAATTAGTATTCCATAGGTACACATCGATCGTTAATAATGGGAATTCCTTCCTCAAATAGGAAGTATGAACGGTATATTGGATATCGAGGAAGGCACACATATAAGATAAGATAAGATAAGATAAATAATATAACCGTCTTTGTCTGACGTCAAATTAAAAAAAAAAGACAGCTAAAATTTATCTGACAGATACTTTTCTCTGGGGATTGAAAAATACGAAAACGTAAAAAGCATAATTCTTCAGTGCATCCCCTTTCATACGGACATTTCTTTCGGTTTCCTATACTTATTTATTCTATAATAAATTTAAACTTTGGAACCGACTTAATAATAGTAATTTGTGAGTATTCGAGTTCTTTTAGCCAGTTGAAAGGGACATTATTCGGTAGTCGCGTGCATAATTGAAACTAGAGGAAGGAAACATTAATTAAGTTAAAGGCGGCTACAACGAGAAATTTAGAAACTTTGAAACACTGTTCTGCCCAGACGAGGAAACAATAGGTATTGATTTTCAGATTTTCTTCACTATATTATTGTATTTTTGACAATAGCCGAAACATGATTGCTTAAAATTTTCTCGATAAAAAAAAATCCAAAGTTGAGTCTATTTTTTTCCTTTTTTTACTCAGCCTATTAAAACAACGCATTATGAATGCACTATTAAGTTCTCTGTCATGCCATCTAAACTCTAGAGGGAATTTAATAAACCTGATATTTATCTATATTTCTATGATATTTCTAAATATCAAGATTAAAGACAAGACAAGAGATAAATATCGAGATTTGTCTAAAAAGCCATTCTCGAAGAGTGTTGCATCCCGTTTTGTCGAGAGCGAAAAACATAAAGGGCGTCTCTTTCAATCGATATATCGCCTTAACTTTTTATACAATCACGAAGGTCGTGTGCCTGTTCACCACTATATATACTGTGCCGTCAATAGAAAATGGAAATTATGTAAACAAATATGTCTGACTGACAATTCATTGGTTGTCTATGGATTTGTTATAAAATAGTGACGAGGAAAGTCTAGATAACAATAATTAAGCAATCCACTTGACACTCGAGAAATTATTTTATTGAATATTCATTGCGAGTATTTGTGACTCTTAACTTCATGGCAGCAAATAAAAATAAATGGGCAATGAAAATTCATAACTAAGTAAATGGAAAATGATGAGAAGTGAGGTTATTTGTAATTGAATTTATAATGACATTAAACTTTTTCGATATACTGATATTCCCATCACTTAAACGAACTTTTTTTCAATGACAATATAGATTCCTAGCATTTTTACGAGTAAAAGAAATTGACAAGCTATTGTCACATAATTAATCATTGTAAACGAAAATTGATTTGAAATATGAATAATTAAAAGATATTATAGCTTAAAATGAATGCAAATACAAGGATTATGTCTATAAAATGTTGGTAAGATTGTGTTCGTTGTTTAAAAGTGCGTGATTGCGAAGTAATGAAGGTAAATTGGTCTGTTTACATCATTTCCATTTCCTATTGACGGCACGTATAGTTACCTATTAAAAGACATATAACACATGTTCAAACGGCGGTCAATCGAGCGGTACAATGACAAACCACGATACCAATATGGCATTTGTACTCGTGTGGGCAATTTCATATGCAAATAAGTTATATTATATGTTATATCTTAAGTGATATCGGTATGCGTTACTGTTTTGCAGTTGAGGGACAGTCGTCGGCGCAAGTGCTGTCTTATTAGGAATGTTGATCGTCTACGTGCACCGAATGATCATTATATAAATATTAAATAGATAAATAAATATTTGTGGACAACGTTACACAAATCAACCTAGTCCCAAACTAAGCAAAGCTTGTACTATGGGTACTAAGTGACGATATACATACTTATATTGATAAATAGATACTTAAATACATAGAAAACATCCAAGACCCAAGAACAAATATTCGTGCTCATCACACAAATAAATGCCCCGGCCGGGATTCGAACCCGCGACCTCCAGCTTCGTAGGCAGGGTCACTACCAACTAAGCTAAAGCGGTCGTCAAATATGTATACAATGTTCATATTTTTTAATATCTACGCAAGTGATATTCTATTTTATTCACAATCTTTTTTTTAATAACCATCATTTTAACCCCAAACGCGCAACGCAATAAAGAGGTGGGATAAGTTGTGTATCAGGCTTTTCTTTAAACACTAGAACGCCATGAAAGCCTAAAAGTGTCGCGTGTTGTCGCGCCTACGACGACGCTAATAACGACTATGGGTGTTATGTTATGACGTACGTTGTCAAAATCACCTTCGTGCTTTACACTAATAGTAGATTGTTTGACAAGGGTCTAAAGTAAGCCATATTACCACGAGATGGTTATTTTCCCGAACGTAGAGAGGGAAAATTGTTCGAGTGAACATATGGCGTATGTCTAATTTGACAGCATGTTTTTTTTTCTAAGGCCAGCACCATATGCCTCGCTATGCGTGTTCGCTTTGCGTATTCGCCTCCCTTTCTTTTGCTATATTAAAGAAAGAGATGCATCATGCGCTTCTTTTTTTCTTTTAAGAGGAGTAATTGCTGTGACCATAGACAGCGCTTAATCTTTAGAGAACTGAAAAACGTCTTTCCTGATTGGTCGATTTTAGTACAGCTGTGTTCTGGTTGGTTGATATTTTTACCAAATATGTTTTAATCTGTCAAATTACTTTTCTGTGTATGGTGGATTTAATCGGTGAAGTATTTTGATTGGTCAAATTAAAATGTTTTGTAAATCATAAATATGTATACATATTTTCCCTAGGGCTTAAATGTACTACTTTAGCCCCGCTTCACAAGTCTAATATGACACACTTTTCGAGCATGAGAAGTGAAAAGTTTATTTCAGTCTCTTATGGAAAATGAGCTGTCGTGGTAAGTTTCAATGCCGTACATGAAGTGAGGCGCTCAAAGGTTTAAATAGGTATGATTCAGCTTCTCATAGCCAACTCTAGCATTAAAGTTTAATTCACGAATTACATACACATTTCTGGAAGAGAACCCTTTAAGGGATAAATTCGCCTTTGTTCACTTCTTTTTTTGTAAAATGTCTGTAAATTTTTGTAGGTACGAGTACAATAAAGAGTTTTACTTCTACTACTACATTAGACCTTAAGGCGATATATCGATTGAAAGAGACACCCTTTGTTTTTCGCTCACGACAAAACGGGATGCAATCCTCTCCGAGAATGGCTTTTTAGACAAATCTCGTTAAATATCTGACTGTGTGCAGGTTTATTAAATTTCCTCTTGTCAGTACTTAGATGAGGAAAAATACCATCATATTAACTTAATCGTGTCTTTTAATAATGCGTTGTTTTAGTAGGCTGAGGAAAAAAAGGAAAGTATAGACTCGACTTTGGTTTTATTTTCTATCGAGCAAATTTAATCAATCATGTTTCGCTATTGTCAGTACCACAATCATATAGTCAAGAATCATATATCTGAAAATCAGCTCCTACTGTTTGCTAGTCTGGGCAGGACAGCGTTTCAAAGTCTCCAAATTTCTCGGTGTAGCGCCTTAAACTCTGAAGTCTACCAGTTCGTATCGGGCCTTTTTAAAAGTAGTTGCACGCGGCAGTACCCCAAACAGATGCCAGAGAAATTTGAATAAAAGGGGTCGAACCATGATACCATGTGCGCAAGAGTTGCGCCCGAACGCTCGCCCGAATTTACGAGCAACGTCTACGGTGTTAATGTTTAGTAAAGTATCGGCCATATTTTATTTTTATACGACGACAGTGGATTTTTTATGCGGTATGCGACGTTAAGCAATGACGGCCCAGGTCAGTTCAAGGATGTGTAGCCGCTTTGAGTGGTTATTAACTGAGCGCTCCCGTGCTCTGGAAGGCACGCTAAGCCGTTGACCCCGGCTGTTGTCTATGGCAGCAGTCGTTAAGCCAAGTTAGAGGCTTTCGGGCGGCTTGGGAACTTCTAACAGTCAAGTTGCCCACTCACTTGACAAGCCTAATCCCAATTAAGGTCTAGTTTCCCCTCGCAAAGAAGGACAGATCAGATGGCAGTTGCTTCTGAAAAACTAGTGCCTACGCCAAATCATGGGATGCAACAAATACAAAATACAAATGTGTTTAGTTATCACTTTAAATTACAATGGTGTATCGGTTAGTAAGGTCTTACGTATCTAATTGACATGGAAAAATCGGTGTGAGCATAGCACGGAAGATGATGATGATACGCCGACAGTGGAATGAAGTCTTGTGTCTCAAGATAAATAGCAAAATGATAAGTATAGTGCGCGCCATCCACGAAGGCGCGCCCCTCCACAGCCCAAGCCGTACAACTGCGTACAGATTAGTATGAGATTCGCTTTGGAGGGGCGCGCCATCCACGAAGGCGCGCCTCTCCACAGCCCAAGCCGTACAACTGCGTACAGATTAGTATGAGATTTGCTTTGGAGGGGCGCGCCATCCACGAAGGCGCGCCTCTCCACAGCCCAAGCCGTACAACTGCGTACAGATTAGTATGAGATTCGCTTTGGAGGGGCGCGCCATCCACGAAGGCGCGCCCCTCCACAGCCCAAGCCGTACAACTGCGTACAGATTAGTATGAGATTCGCTTTGGAGGGGCGCGCCATCCACGAAGGCGCGCCTCTCCACAGCCCAAGCCGTACAACTGCGTACAGATTAGTATGAGATTCGCTTTGGAGGGGCGCGCCATCCACGAAGGCGCGCCCCTCCACAGCCCAACTGCGCACAGATTAGTATGAGATTCGCTTTGGAGGGGCGCGCCATCCACGAAGGCGCGCCCCTCCACAGCCCAACTGCGCACAGATTAGTATGAGATTCGCTGTTCGCTGTAAAGGGGCGCGTCGTCGTGGATGGCGCGCACTATAGAATCTTGAGCGTAGCGAGACACTCAAGTGTATAAACACAAGACGGAAATAATTTTGCTACCAGTGTGACACATAGGTATTGCTTTTAACAATGCATGTGAGGCCCACTGCTAAAACAGGCCGGCCCCAAAAAAGCGATAGGAGTGCGCGATTGGAGGGCGGCCTGGGGAAAATCCAGGGGAAACCTCCGACACGACCACGCGGGCGGTTTTAAGCAAAATATTCTTTGAATAATAAGGTACTCACTAATATAAGAAACCAACTCCTCGTTCTACAATTATAGTATAATTTATACGATACGATCATAACCACTAAGTATTTTACTGGCCTATTATGCTTATCGGTGGATCTAAATCAAATTAATCATTTCGTGCCATATGTGGTGCGCGAGCGCCGACGCTTGACCGCAAGGTATAAGGAAACTACGTTTAAGTGTCACTTGTATAACATTTTACGTACCCTATGTAGAAAACACCGGCCAAGTGCGAGACAGACTTCGTACATTTAAGGTTCCGAAACAACCGCAAAATTAAGAGGGTTTAGTTGCATTGCAAAACGTCCCACTCTAACACGCGTGAGTTTGCAATTAACCATCCCGTAGCTCTAGTATAAGTTTTTTCGAAACATTAATTCGAACGCGTTTGCGTTTGTCTCAAAATGTATGAAAGTGGTATGAAAACGTGAACAGCGCCTCTGGTGGTCACTAGTGGAAACTAAAACAGCGAGTATAACATTTGTTGCTAACCGATGAACGCGCGTATTTCAAACTCGGTGAGAGTGTTTTCATACATTTTGAGACAAAACGCAAACGCGTTCGAATTAGTTAATGTTTCGAAAAAACTTATACTAAAGCTACCGCTCTCTACGGAAGCTTAGCGCGTACTTTTCGTAAATATTGATGTTTATTCTAAACGTGTACATTTATAAAGATAATCTTTTTTCTCAGGTTTGGGAACTTATCATTGTACAACAATTAAAGCAAAAATCATTATTAAAATGGGAGGGTTTTAAAGATCGAACCAAAAACATCGAAAAAGGGTTATGTTTGAAAAATAAAAGTATTGAGAAAATTTTTGCAAATCGTGTTTTCACTTTTAGCAGACTGTAGGAAAATAGATATCTAATCATAATAGATGTTGAGATCTACGTCGATAAACATTGGCAATTTTGCATATGATTGTGGGCTCTTAAGCTGGTTTGTTTTCGCGTCCTCTTTAGCTGTATGGGTGCCCCTTAAAACATTGAAAAATAAGTTTTTACTATGTATTTGTATGGATTAGGGGCACCAAGATTGATATATTTTGAAAATTTTAAGAGTTTGGCTGTGAACCTGTGTGACAGACTATGGACGGACGGACGGACAAACGAACGCGTAAGCGACAGCATTAGGGTTCCGTTTTGACCCAGGGGTACGGAACCCTAAAAATTACTTACTTTTATGATAGTCTATAGGGAATTAAATTTCAAATCTATAAACGAGAGAGCGCATTAATTGCCAACTAACTGTAACAGTTCGCGAAATAAATGTGGATATTTTTGAGTTGAATAAATAATAACCAATTTAATGCGAAACTCTATATGGTTGATTGACAACCAAAGGTCACTAAATAATATCGTATTATTATACGAAGGTCACACTGAAAGTTTTTAGAAATGGTTACATAGAAACCATACATTAAAAAACAAAAAATGTCGTTTTGAAGTGGAACTCTTTGGCAACATTATGGAGCATATTACATTCGTCTGTCGGTTGTTTATATCATTTGACGTCAAATTGAAAATTGTTTGTTTCACGTTAAGATGAATTTGAAAAAATGTATACGTATACTCGCAAATATAAAAAGTCCAGATAGCTGTAAACCCTACTTTATAAAATTTTAAATATTAACTCTAACGTCAATATACATACTAGAAATTTGTACATTTGTGAGAAAGCACCCGACATTATTTACAAAATTAACTGATCAACCTCGACGTTTTGAAACTAGATTTAAAAACAATTTAGCCTTGCCAAAAACATCAAAGTTGAAATTGCACAATAAGAGCCCATACGTCATGGCAGTCAAAATTTATAATCATCTCAGAAAAGATATAAAATTAGAGGCAAAAGAAAACAAGTTTAAGACGAGTTTAAGGAATTTCCTAATAAAAAATAGTTATTATACACTAGACGAATTTTTTGACGATAAAGCCACCTAGTAATTACTTTAAAAATAATACGTTCGACATGCTTATAATTATCTGTGACCATTATTTATTATTTATATTTTAGATTTATTTATCAATCAAGGAACATGTTAATCACTTATATTTTTGACTTATATTTATTGACTTATATTTATTGACTTATATTTATTGACTTATATTTTTTGATTTTTTGACATATTTTTTGAATTATATAATTTTAATGAATGTGACATATTATGAAGATTATTTCGATGTAAATTGAGTATTAATTAAGTAGCTGCAAATTTTATAGTAATAAGTTTTTTTGCTTTACCCTATCAGGGTCCATGAGATACCTAAAAATTATTATGTAACACCTGCATTGTACCATGGTTGCAATAAATAAATTATGAATTTAAAGTGAGAAATTTTGGTCGTTATTTTTTTATGCCTTTCTATTGCAATGAAATCAACAATATAGTTATGAAAGGCTTTTCGATGGACCCTTGATGATGAAGCTGCATCCTTTAAGACTATTTACTAGTTTAACGGGTTCAAATGGCATCGCATCAATGACACTGATGATCTTCGTGAGGGACGTCACTTTATGACGATTACTGAAAAAAAAAATCAGTGCTGGGCGGCTTGATAGAGACTGATAAGAGACTGACCTATCAGCAGATGCAGGCAACCTTAGGCATCAGTATGAGTCAAGTGCAGAAAATCGTTCATGAGTATTTAGCTGTTAGGATACTCTGAACTCGTTGGGCACCTCATAATTTGGCCGAAGCTCAAAAACGCCGTAGAACCGAGCTATAAGAACGAGTGGGCAAATCGTTTTTCTCAGAGGCTCCATCGAATTCAGTGATATATTGATGTAATCGTACAGTAGTCCACGAAACAAAATTACCATAAATAACTTGCTAGTTAGCTTAGTTTTTGTTTTTCTAAAAACTTTCAGTGTGGCCTACGTACTGTAGAACACAATATAAGGGTCAGTGACCCAACGACAATCCTACCAGTACAGTAGCTAATTTTTTTTAAATAATGCGATTGCTCTTTGCCAGCATTTAGCCAGGGGGCAAAGATGAGGCCGACGGTGAAGCGAGCTCACCCAGAAAATGTCTATTCACTCTTGCCTTAAATACGGGCGATTATACTTGAAAAATTACCACTAGTCTCTGATCGCCAAGCGAGCATCGCCGAGCGAGTACCGCTGAGCGATGCTCGCTTTCATTGCGGCGATCAACTAGTGAAGAGAGTCCTCGCCGGCAGTGTGAACAGCCAGCGATCAACTATAAATATATCTGTCACTTTTACTGCTACGGGATCTACATCTTTTGTACGTTTTTTGAGCGAGAAAATCGCCGATAGCTAATCGCTTCCTCGCCCCTGGTGAGACCAGTGCCTAAGGCTGGGTTGCACCAAACCGTCTGTAATCGTAAGCGGTGTTCGTCAAATCTGATTGTATGGAGAGTTTGACAAGTTTCTATGGGATGACAGCTGCCGGCGCCATATTTGACGATGACCGATCTTTGTTCGTACGTTGCTGCAACTGACACAGTCCGATAGCTGGAAAAATAAACATAAGTATCACTGTTTAGTTACGAAACCGTTTATTGACAAAAATGTAAAATGTAACCCATAATCGGCACGCTCGCTGCCCATGCGGGTTGGCTATTTGGCATGCCACGCGAACAATTACGCTAATACTGTAACAAAACAATATTTACTTTATCACAAAATAGGGTGTATTATATAATAATGACGATTGTAATGCACTGTGTTTTTACGCATCAATTACATTGCTCTCAAAGATACATATGCAGTTCAAAATGAGACTTCGTACGAGTATTTCTGTACACATTTTGGTATGACAACGGTAAAGTTATGTTTGTACAATTGAACAGATGGTCGAATCAATATGCCCACATTTAATGATGTGTGGAGTGTGAAATAAATACATTTTGAGGGAAAGTTGATATTTTGACAATTGTCAGATCGGTTGGATCGATTGCTATAATATTGGATCGGTGTTGGGAGAAATGCATTTGCGTCACTAAAAACGGATTTCGATTTTATTAAGGGTGTTGACACGTATATTAACGTTTTCTAAATGTTATACTATCTAGAACTCCTGTTTGCGTCCTCCTATTGCGACCTAGCGACATACATTTTAAATGTTTATGTTTTTTTATTAAGAAATATTATTTCAAACATCACTCTAACTCGCCCATTTTCCAGCTAGAAACTGCTTTTTTCCAATAAAATTCAACAAAAAAAAACTCTAATAACTAACAAATAATATTATTTTAAATCTATTATAATGATTACTGTTACATATATTCATCATCATCATTATTTAAGAGTTTCACTCTTGTCGGTGCAGTTCTCTCCAGTCCGTTCTACTTAACGCCAGTTCTTTGACTTCTCTATACGACACGACGTCTATCTTTTTCTTTATTTGGTCCATGTAATTAATCGTCGGCCTTCCTCCTCCTCTTCTTCCCTCAATTTTACCCTCCATTATCTTTCGTATTAGATCGTCGTGTCGTATCAGATGACCTATCATTTTCCCTCTTCGAGTTTCTATTGTACGTAGCAAATATCTCTTTTCCTTTACTCTTTCCAATACTTCCTCATACATATGGACCGCTAGTGAGTAAAACAGGTGTAGTCGCAGATTGCAACAAAAGAATTTACCTACTCCGAAAAATTCGCAAAATCGACACTCTTTCTCACTTTTTTTCGTCAGTTTTTCACATTCTAAGTCTCTTTTTTCTCATTCGATCTATGGCAGCAGTCGTTAAGCCAATTTGGAGGCCTTCGGGCGGCTTGAGAACTTCTAACATTCAAGTTGCCCACTCACTTGACAAAGTCTAATCCCAATAAGGTCTAGTTTCCCCTCGGGGTTGGAAGGTTAGAAGGCAGTCGGTCTCGTAAAAACTAGTGCCTACGCCAAATCTTGGGATTAGGTAGCGGACCCCAGGCATCCATCAGGATGCAACTGTACTTGGATAATGGATGATGTACTTCTAGTAGCCTGTATGAGTAGAGTATGTTTAGTTCAGATCAAATTAGCGGAATCTGAACTCGGTTTAAAATTGGGTAACGTATCAGGTCCCAGTGCTCGACACCTTAGTGCTCGATAGATGACACATATTAACGCATTCACTGCCACTCTCTTTTCCCGGACATTCGGCAAGTGCCGCACTTTGTTGTGTGTCCCAAACGCACAATACGCACATGTGAGTTCAACCGACTATTCTAAGGCCAAACGCACGTATGTGAGTTCAACCGACTATTCTAAGTCTAAGGCACTAAGGCACAGGGTGCAAGTGTCAAATATTATGAACGCGTGTGTGCGTTCAAGGCACTGGGTGAAAGTAACGGAAACGCATATATGCGTTGGGGGCAGTGAATGCGTTTATCAGTTATCACCTCTATCATCATGACGTAAAACTGAAAGTGCTATGTATTGGGCCAGTGTCGAGCACAGGGACGTTTAACTTATATACTACTTGTTTCTTTACCCGTCACCAGAGACTAGGAATTATATAGACTGCCAATGCCTATACATTGTGGCGTAATTTTAAAATAATGGGCCTGCTGTAGCTAGTTTCACTATGGAGAGATCACTTTACCATTTAATTCGTATGCCACTAAGACCTCTGCTTAACACATAGCGCCATCTATGAACACAACGTAGAAGCTCCCAACAGATGGCGCTATGTTTTAAGCAGAGGTCTTAGTCGCATACGAATTAAATGGTAAAGTGATCTCTCCATAGTGAAACTAGCTACAGCAGGCCCATTATTTTAAAATTACGCCGCAATGTATAGGCATTTGCAGTCTATATAATTCCTAGTCTCTGCCCGTCACGAAATCAAACCGCAGATTATCAGTTAAAAGACATCCTGTTTTTAAATCGTCTTAAACTACTCGTTAAAAGAGGGTCAACACGCACTATATAGGAAGTGCCATCGTGGGAATCTAACGTTTTCTAATTGGTCGGCCAAGGACGTCCTAAGACGTGCTTTTGGCCCAGGGTTGTCAGTTAAGTCCAAGAAATACCCCAAATAATAGATTTTGAAACACTAAGGCTCTGAATTGAGCCGGTGAATAAATCTGAAAAAGATGTACATGTTATTCTATTCTTCAATCTTTCGATTATAATTTGAACGTTTGATTTTTCTCTAGATCATTAAATACTATGTCAAAAACAAGCTTGAAATAAGGCTGTCTTCAGTATAAAATTTACTACTACTTCTAAATGACAAGTGATATTTACACGGTTCTTTCAACAAAAGATTGGTAATTCATTATATTTAAAATCTGAACGTTTGTACTCCTCTTAAGAGGAATGCCTAGCTGCGATTTTCCCATACAAACGTTCTCGACTGTTTCCTCCCTGGTTTTTGAACCTAGAGCAATGATTTTTTCAAATAAGATCAATATCATCAATATCTATGCCGCTACGTTTTGTTTTTTTGGATATTTTTATTTTAAAGAAAGTTACAGCCCTCCAAAAATCGCAAAAACGGCTTAGTTGAATTGGCTCCATAAAAAGGCGCAGTATACAAATATGACAACAAATATCCAAAAAATCAAAACGTAGCGGCATAGATTAGTTCTTGCTCTTGCAGTTTCCAAAATTTTGTAATGATTGGTTGCATTTTGGATGAGGAAACAGTCGAGAACGAAACCTCGATTTTTCAGTTTTTTGCAAGGGAATTTTAGTCCGAGCTGCAGTTGTCCTTATCGCACGAATTCATGGCGGAGTCAGTTTCTTAATATACGTACACAGAAGGAATAGGGATGGGCAACAGTCGTTGACATATATTGTCGATACGCTAGTGGTGAAAAATTATCGATAAATCATTATTACCAGAAAAGTTACTAATCACAAGAAAAACCCTGAGTCACAATGGAAGAATATTGAATAGAAAGGTGACCTGGGAACCCTTGTCTTTGATATAGGAATAAATGCTACTTAGTTAGTGGTAAAGTTATTAACGAATCATAGGTTTTTATAACCCACTAGCTTTTGCCCGCGACTTCGTCCGCGTAGAACTCGTGGCGATTAAGGCGACTTCCTGACTTGGCGGGGCGGGATCGATATGTGACATTTTTTTCTTCGACGTAAATTTACTGACGTCGCAAAGATTCTCACTTGACATAATACTGTCAGTATTACGTTTGCGCAGTAGTAATATCATGCGCAGAAGCGGAGCAGTACCGCCTTCGCATAGTCCCGCTACCGCGCATCCCGCGCTAGTCAGGAAGCACTCATTTAAATATAGGGGCGCAGTAAAAAATAGTACCGAGTCGACTGACAGCTGACACTGACATTTGACACTTTTCTCATATCGTACTGCCTCCGCACCGACAAATCAGGAAGTCGCCTAAGAGTAAGAAAAATGTCATGTAATAGAAATAAACCTAAATTTTTTTTATAGGTCTACATATTATATAATAAAAAAAAACTAACTTCAATGGGGTAGACCGGTGAAAGATGATTATACTTAGATGGTGCACTCTTAAATTCCATACAATGAAATAAAAATCTACATATTACCTATATAATAAAAAATAAAATAAAACTGACTTCAATCGGGGAGACCGGTGAAAGATTATTATACTTAGATGGTGCACTCTTGGATTCCATACAATGAAATAAAAACCGGCCAAGTGCGAGTCGAACTTGCGCACGAAGGGTTCCGTACCATTATCTATAAAAACGGCAATAAAAAAATATGTTTGTTGTATGGGAGCCCCCTTAAATATTTATTCTATTCTGTTTTTTAGTATTTGTTGTTATAGCGGCAACAGAAATACATCATCTGTGAAAATTTCAACTGTCTAACTATCACGGTTCTCGAGATATAGCCTGGTGACAGATGGAGAGCTGAGCATTAGTAATAGGGTCCCGTTTTATCCTTTGGGTACGGAACAACAACATTTTTGTCATACAAACTTTCATCCCTTTTTTGAACCCTTTAGGGGATGAATTTTTATACCAACTCTATATCATTTATTTTATTTTTTAATAAGTAACCTTTGTACAAAGTTTCAAGTCTAAGACTTTCCAAATGAACGATTTCCATACAACGGTTCAACCCCTGTTTCACCCCCTTAGGGGTTGAATTTCGAAAAATCCTTTCTTAGTACACGTCTACGTACCCTAAAGAATATATGTTCCAAATTTCATGGTTATATCTTCAGCGGTTTAGGCTGTGCACTGTCTGTCAATAGTTGTCTAAGTAACGCAAGTTTTATAATATGTATAGATAATATTATGGCAGGGCAGCCAAATAAATATACCACAATTTTAGCTAACCAAAAAAAAACAATATTGTTATTTGTTCTTATTTCTGTTTATTATTTTGTTTAGATGTGTAAAATAAAGAGAGATATACATATTTTTATGCCAAGATAAAACGCTATTATTTTCAATATGATATTGCTAAGTATTTCAAGTTGATAAAGTAAAAAAAAGTTTAGGCGTTATTTTATTCATTTTCCTATTAATATATTGACGTAAATAAACATTTATTATAAAAGCATACATTAATTTACTTGGTAAGAAAAATAAAAAGCAAAAAGTTCTGTCAATCTCTGGATTTGAACCATGAACCTCTTGATTGCGTGTCAACCATGTTAACGTCTGAGCTAAAGTGGATTCATTTTAGTTGACGAAATTATTGTACAGTTTTCATAAAGTGATCAAGGGGGGACTTTTTCTATGGTGCGATCTGTACCTACAGCCTAATTTATCGTATGCTGGGTCAGTAAGTAAATTCGCGGGCTCGCGTCTCGCGCCTGTGTGCGTGCGCTCACACATAGACAGCGCCCGCTCCCGCTCCCAGCAGCGCGACAGAAACATTATGTCAAAAATTCAAGATTTGAAAAGTTGGTCAGCTAGGCATTCCTCTTAAGAGGTCTTATAAATTTTAAAATCTAATCACCGCCGCCGCACGCCGCCCCGCCGAACATGACATGGCGCAGGGTGCGTTGATGCCGGCTGCTGCATTATTATTACAGACACCTTATAGCAGTTATTTTTTCCTGTAATTTTAAATTTTGAGAAACGCTTTATCATTAATTACAACAACAAGAATTGTCCTCGTATACTAGATGGCCTCGCCCACGCTCGGCCGTCTATAATACACTCGGCAAGCAATCGCTTTCTTCCCGACCTGGGCAGTAATCCTAATCCTAATAATCCTAATCCTAATTTAATATTACAAGCGTGAAAGTTTGTGCGTATGTATGGATGTACGTTCCGTTTAATCTCAAAAACTACTGAACGGATCTCTATGAAATTTTCCAGTGTTGTAGCTTATATATCAGAATAGGAAGGCTATAATTTATTTCAAAATTCAAAAAAATTAGGTAGCAAAACTAGACTATCCGTGCGAAGCCGGGACGGGCCGCTAGTGTTCTATAATTCTATTACTATTTATCTTTAGGATATTTATAAGCTATATATTTATTCTTGCGTGTTAGCACGCATTCTTTGACGACCCCTTTAGCCTAGTTGGTAATGGTAGTGCTTACGTAGCTGGAGGCCCCGCATTCGAATCCCGGTCAGGGCATTTATTTGTGTAATGAGCGCGAATGTTTGTTCCTAGGTCGTCGATGTTTTCTATGTATTAAAGTTTCTATATATCTATACAAGTACGTATATCCTAGTACCCAAAGTGCTTTGCTTAGTTTGGGACTAGGTCGATTTGTGTAAAATTGTCCACAAATATTTATTTATATTTGTTTACTTGCGGGTGCCAGCCCTGATGCGCTCACAACCCGGAACTCTTTTTTGGGTCGACTATAATTTTTAGGCCAGTAATTAACTTATGAACCATATTTACGTTCGAAATTGGTACTCATTCCCGTGTTGGCAAACGTATTTTTAGATTCTGTTTTTAGTTCGTCAATTTTGTAGTCGTCTATGTACTTATTAGTACCTACTTTCCCGCCACTTCGTCCGCATAAAATTCCATTCCCTATTCCATGGTATTCCAGGGATGGAATAAAAAGTATTCTATATGTTCTTGTATATATACTCGTCGTATATAAAGTTTAATCATAATCCATTCAGTTGTTTTTGCGTGATGAGATTGATGAGTAACAAACAATAGGAGGGTTAGCGAATGACACACAGGGACGGAGATAATTTGACAGGTTTGTCTGGGATTACCACAAAAAGAATAATCTGCCCATTTTTACTGTCAGGTAGGCTTTTAATTATTGAGAATCTTCAAAATAAACTCTTTGTAAATATTAGCGGGCAAACACAAAACATCCGATGTCCTCCCAATTACGATATTAAATGTGTACTAATTTAATACCTACATTATAGTTTACAAAAACACGATTAGATTAAAACGTCTTAGTTATTCAGCCATTATAAGAATGAAATTCACAGTAGTATTCTAATCACGTCACGATTAAATTTTTAATCTGTTATTTTTAACGTTCTAGCCGGTCTGGATTACCCAATATTACGGGTAACATATTTTCTTATAGGTACGCTGGCCACTGGTTTATCGATGACACTTCGGTGGCATAGGCCGGTGGCAAACAATCGGTGCCTTATACGCGATGAGGGACAGGAGATATGTCATTGTTTCTCGCTCCCACGTGTGTTATTGTTTATGCTCACATCTCCTTCATACACCTTTGCATGTGTGTATCACCTGCTCCATCTTATACTTACTTCATGATAATATTAGTTAAGTAGGAGTGAGTAGGTGGTAGGATGTATTCATCACGATTCTGTATACTAGTGATTCTTCAGACCTAGTTTTGAGCTGTTAGACCTAGACAGTGATATTTTTTTACGTTTCCTAACGTTTCGGCTTTTTGTGGAGACATGCAGTTTTAAGATTTTTTTCTACAAGTTAAATATAATAAATGAATACTTTTGGTCCACGATAAGTACTGAACTTTACGAACAGTACAATAAAATAATGAAAGAGTACCTTTGGTGTGCAATAAGTACTGAAAACGGACAATACAATAAAATAAATAGCAGATGCGAGTGCGGTAAGTCGATAATTTATGGACGTAATAATCGTCATTGTTGGTTAAACGAGTGTGCATAAATTGCTACCTAACTAATTATATTTTAAGCGCCAGCGCCGACTGTCCATACAAACAACCGATGTATTTTATTTACGTGACTACGGTAAAACCAAAAGGTATTTTATTAAATCTATAGATGTTGTATTGTCGACCAGCGGGACGCCCAAGGTACGCTCTTCCCAAGGACCGATCGGCCGACCAAGGTATCGCTGGATCGACGAAGTCCAAAAAGACGTGTGCCAGCTTCAAACGGCCGACACTTCGGGTCGCTGAGCCAGCGTAGTAAGTATGTTGCATTGAGTAATCCAGTATACAATACAGCCTGTCTGATCTAATACGAACGGCGTAGCCTATGGACGTATGTGACACCAAAGTCATACGCACGTCGACCCTGTATTTCGATATGGAAGTAAAAGCAGGACCTTCATTCTCAATACAGCATCTTTTTTATAAAATGACGGGGCAAACATGCTTACGGTCTGCTTGAAGGTAAGCAGATACCATAGCCTACGGACACTAGCTACTCAACAAGAGTCACAAGCGCGTTGCCTTTATTGGCTTTAGGATACACTGATCTTCGGGAGCTCTAGAAAGTCTGCTCACCAAGATACAAGATCACATACTTACATTGCAGACAAATAATATTGGATGGTGTCACAAGGGAGCAAATTTAGGGCGAGGGCGGTATATCGAATCCTGAGTAAAGTGAAAGATTCTAGAATAAAATCCTGAAACCTTGAGTGTAGCGAGGGTTTCAAGTGTTATAATGTCAAGACGGTTATAATGTTCCTGCTTAGGAAAAAGAGTCATTGTTGCCTTTAAATGAGGGAAGAGAAGTACAACTGCTTCCTTATTCGAGGGAAACAATAAATATTTTCTGAATAGCAAGTATATTAGTATGCCACTTACTAGTTAGGCTGCTCCAAGTAAGATGAAGTACTTATAGTAAGAGAGTGGTTAAGCCATTTCCATAAGCCAGAGGAAATTCATTCTTAAATTTATGTCATAAAGACCAAAATAATTCTAAATTATTTGGGTCATTGTCACTTGAAAAAACAAAAGTTGTCCTTCCGGTACGGTGGTCAATAGTTAACGGCTTATGTGCATGTAAGTTATGTATGTATGCAAACACTTTATTGTACACAAGACAAGTTATGTTTTTATTAGGTACATGGATTCATGACAACGGAGACACTGTTTACTTATGCGGGTTAATAGAACAATCCCAAAATTAAGCTTAGCCGCGCACCTAAATCTGACAATGACTTATTTCTCTCGCATGTTTGTATGGCTGCCGGCATCGAGACAAAGGTCCGGGCAACTCGTGCGCACCTATTGTTGGAGCATTGTCACTGACCAGAAGGGTTAGCTTAACGGGTCTTGTTTCTAATTCAATTACGTCATAATGGGTTAACATGATGTTTAGGGATACGAGAGTAAAGCGGCCTTTTATTTAATACGTCCTACACTGATTTGATTTGGCTTTTTTGTTTGTTTAAAAATGGCTTTCCATCAAATTTATGATGATTTCGCCAACCACATGTGCAAAGACGTTGTTCGGTAACGACGCCATGACAGTAGGCAACTGGTTTTGTTCGGTAATAATGGATTCTGCTAGTCGTCGCGCCGAGAGCACGTGTGTTCACCAACGCGGCCACTACCGAAATCCTGAGTTGGCTTTGTGTGTCCTTCTATTAGATTACGCAAGTGTCAAGTTTACTTTAGGTAGCTCGTTAAAAAAAGATAGCATTTTTAAAGGGACATAAAAAAAACTAAAACTGCTGAATTGCACAACTAATAGCTTTATACTAATTGCACATCAAAGCAGTATTTTTTTATTGACGCGCGTTTAGTATTTGATAATTGATAAATTATTTTAAGGCGCAGGGGTGGGCAAGGCATTCTCCATACAAACTCTGTGCATTAATATTAATGAAAAAAAAAACATCACGAAATAGCTCACAGAAAAATAAGCATACTGACCAAAAATCATAACTTTAATGCAAACACAAACGAAGAAAATCCTGCACAAAGTTTGTATGGAGAGAGCTTGCCCTACCCCTCCTCTTAATAGAAACTATTTTTTTGTATGAAAATTAATTTAAAATAAACTAAAGAGTTATTTATTTTTGTACAAATCAATTTAAAAAAGTGTGATTGTTGAATTAGGTATGAATCTCCATTTGTTTGTCAGCTTAAGCATTAAAGTGACCAACAGTGACGCTTTAAACTTAGCCGCTCCGGTAAAAAAAACAGTTAACTCGGTAAGTAATTGTGTTTAAAAGGATTTTTCTCAAAAATGGCCCGCAAACTGGACTTTAGTCGCTACATATTGGAAGGTAAAGTGTATAGTTTAAGGTCAGATCCAAATTAAAAAGTAAAAAACATTGCAGGCCACATATAATATGGCCTGCAATGTCACATATAAATTCCTTTATTTGTCGAGTTATAAACTTTTTAAAATGTAGAAACTGTCATATAAAATGAGGCACAGGTCGTATTCAGCCAATTCAGCTCGTATTTTTCTGTTGAAAACGCGAAGTTTTTTTTGTGTCTCGAATAATTTGCGTTTTTCGGTGGAAAAATACACTTGCGATTCTGTTAAAAAAAATAAACGGCGGGAAAACATGATGTTTTTGACGTTTTAAGGTAATGTTTATCAAATCTTAATTAATTTTTTGTCGTATTTTCCCCATTTTTGAGAAAAGCACTATATTAGCCTCGGCCGGAATGGCAATTGCAGGCTTCGTATTATAATTAAACGGACTCGCAAGCTCGTCCGTTTAAACAAATACTCAGCCTGCAATTGCTCCCTTCCCGGCCACGGCAATAATGTACTATTTAACGTGTCTTACGAAAGTTTATTTATAGCTAATTCTATTTTGTAAAAAGTCTGTTTTCACTAAAAAAAACTAGCATCTGTCACCCGCATCCCTTAACAACCGTGTTACAATAACGTGTACAAATACAATGTACATACTTATGAACACGAGGGCTGAGTGGCGATACGTACTTAGCTATGGCTAGACGTATCAAAATATAGACAAAGACAATTCTGGGATTATTAATTCTTTGGTGAAAGTTTTATGGCAACATTGCTATTTTTTATTAAAACTAGATTATATTTATGACGTCAAGGTGAGTCATACCATACTTACATGTGTTTAAATTTACTCAGAAAATGGCAAAAAAAATTCATTGTGAGGTGTTTTTTCGCGGGCAAACATATGTTGATTTTTCGAGATGAATTGATAAAAAAAATCTAATTGCCTTAGATGAAAGTGTCCTAGTTGCGTCATTGTCAGTCGGAAAAACAAAAGTTGTCCATTCGTTGGACAATAGTTAACGGCTTGTGTGCATGTAATTTACGTTTTTATTACATGGATTTATAGACACAGAATTACAGATTATGCGGGTTATCAGATCAATCGAAAATTAAGCTTTGTGACCCTTAACTTTTGACATGTCCATCGAAAAGACGCGCACCTAAATCTGACAATGGCCCAGTTGGTCCTAGTGTAATCCATTAGTTGACTGTGGGCTCGTGTCTCTTATTAAAAATTTTTCGCTTCAAACATAGAGATAATTGTACCGCGACCATCGCACCCGGAATAATTAGGTACAAAGGCACTTTTGGACCTTATTCCATTGGAATAGTGTCCAAAAATGTATACATATTTATGCAATTGACTGCAAACAATTTATGTTTGTTATTTGCTGGACAATTTGTGCGATACCGGTTCAGGCGCTTACGCCGTCATGTGGACAGTTTTAATGAGGGCTCAAGTGACACGCTTACGGCGAGTAAGCCACACTCCAATGTTTGACATAATGATACCCACATGACAATTGTTGTTCAACTACTCATACTCATTTATTCGTAAAGCCTATTCAACTGACCATTGTAGACCTTATCACATTGCAATAACATTCACGATTTATCAAACTGTGATGCTCAGCTTTACGCCCAGCCGTGACTTCGAGCGGCAGCGATAGCGGTTTTCCTAATACATTGCGTGTGATCCCAACTAACCGCAGCGCGTTGCGCGTTTTGACCGTGCAGTGAACAGGCCACTGTTTCACCAACTTGACAATTGTCATCTGACAGTGACAATTCCAAGTACACTTCTGAGTCGTCACGTAAAGATGGTCGTTGGATAGCATCAATACTTACCGGCCTGGCAATGTAAACCGAATTGTCATTGTCAGGTGACAATTGTCAAGTTGGTGAAATAGGGGCCAGATGAAACGCTTGCCACGATTCGTGACCGGGCTGTTATACTTAAAATCATTTGAACTAGCCAAGTTGTGTCAAATTAGTCCGTTCAAAAAACTACTTTACCCTAGCAATACAATTCAAAATCTAATGACAGGATTATAAAAAATCGGACGTTTTTAAATAATTTCAAGTATACGCTCGCCGAAGTGCGTGACGTCGGAGATGTCATTACCAAACTCAAGTGGAGTTGGGCAGGACACATTGCTAGGCAGAGTGATGGCAGGTGGACCAAGAAAGTGTCAGACTGGTGGCCAATTCATGGCAAAAGGAGCGTCGGCCGTCCACCGGCTAGATGGGTCGATGACATTAGGAAGATCGCGGGTCACTCTTGGATAAGACTGGCTCAAGACCGGGACGAGTGGCGTACTCGAAGAGAGGCCTATGCTCAGCAGTGGGCGATTACAGGCTGAAAATGATGATGATGATGATACGCTCGCCGCCTGTGCCACACACCAACGCGCCAGCACGCGGCTGATGGCTTTTTAAACGTATACACATGTACTGTCAATTATTTAATTAGTTACAATTTGACAGATGGCTCTGTGACAGTTTCATCTGCAAACCAATTGCTGGCACGTGATGTTATTGTAAAGGGGGACAAATATAATTAAGTTTTCTGTTTGTTGATAAAAACTCATTAATCATCAGTAAATAAAAGTAGGTAGTGGGACTGTGAGCTGTACCTCGCGAGTATTATAATTGTTTTAATTTCCAAAAAAAATTGGACATGTTGATTTTTTTTGGCGTCAACATCCCCACTGGAACCCGGATTTAATACATAAAAAAGGTTTGTTAAAACTTTAATTCAGTCAGTGGAAACCAGTACAAAAGTGACTAATTACATTGCCATACTAATTAGCGTGCCATTATTTACGAAATTGCAAAAATAACGCTATCTACACTTATCAAATGCAAAAAATCACAACAATACTTTCTCTTATCAATAACTTAGGCAAAAAAGGTCGTATGTGGTCGTCTTACTAATTAGACTTACGCCATAAAGATCCTGATTTGTTTGTTATTCGATTTGCGACAAAACAACAAAAATGGCGTTTACACTCGCGCGACATGCGCGCCAGATCCTACTGATAACGGCAAGCGAGTCGGAGGGTTCTGTAGCTCTAGTATAAGTTTTTTCGAAACATTAACTAATTCGAACGCGTTTGCGTTTTGTCTCAAAATGTATGAAAACGCTCTCACCGAGTTTGAAATACGCGCGTTCATCGGTTAGCAACAAATGTTATACTCGCTGTTTTAGTTTCCACTAGTGACCACCAGAGGCGCTGTTCACGTTTTCATACCACTTTCATACATTTTGAGACAAAACGCAAACGCGTTCGAATTAGTTAATGTTTCGAAAAAACTTATACTAGAGCTACTTTACCTCTAGTATAAGTTTTTTCGAGACAAAACACGAAGGAACGCGTTTGCATTTATAGTCTCATTTCATTTTGTAAGGCAACGCGAGCAGCGCCTCTTTTGGCCTTAGGTGCTAACTATTTTTTGCCATATAAATTATTATTCATATTCGTTTGTGTTTTGTTTCGAAAAAAAAAATACTCGAGGTACAGTATAGTAACTAAACGCCACAGTGTGAAACAAAAAAAAAAAAAGATTATTCCAAACAAACGAGGCAAAAACATCTGCCAAATAGTGAAAATCCTATTCAAACACACTTAAGATCAAAAATAACGGGTACACTTTCTATGGAAGCTCAATACAAAGTGTATGCATTATTTTTGTTCGTAAGTGTACTTCAAAGAATATCTGTTAGGTATAAGACGAAGCGTAGGGCGGGCGCCCTCAGGTTAGAGAAAGAAAGCGCTAGAGATCTGTGACGGATCTCGAACGCCATAATAGATGACAATTTTGCGGTAAAGGGACAGAATATGCCCTCTCTTAAAACCTTGAAGACTGATAAGTGATAACTAAGCAATTTAATATTTTGAGTTACCTACTCGTATTTCATCATTAATCATAACAAAAATAACAAATCTGAGTTTACTACTACCTACTTAATTTTGTGTTTTCATTTCACCACGGATCTGCAAAAATAATAAACAAATCCCTGCCATTTATCGCATTAGCCAGTCACTTGCTTTTGGCAACTCTGGTTGCCAGGCATAACCCTTATTTTCTAGGGAATAGAGTTCAACTCAAAATACAAAGCAAGAGGTACAATCTGATTTTGGTGATAGCGAGTTACTGCAAAAATACAGGACATTTTAAATTCTCTTTTGGAAACGAATATTGGGGTTTGTGGTGCACGCCAAATACGAATTTTAACGACATGACCCGCGTATGAAATAAACATAGGACGTGCAGCGGCACAGAATAAGTAATAGTACTACGTATAAGTACTATAAGTTTTTTAGAAACATTAACTAATTCGAACGCGTTTGCGTTTTGTCTCAAAATGTATGAAAACGCTCTCACCTAGTTTGAAATACGCGCGTTCATCGGTTAGCAACAAATGTTATACTCGCTGTTTTAGTTTCCACTAGGGACCACCAGAGGCGCTGTTCACGTTTTCATACCACTTTCATACATTTTGAGACAAAACGCAAACGCGTTCGAATTGGTTAATGTTTTGAAAAAACTTATACTAGAGCTACAGATGCCTCACTGTTAACAAATCCGCGCGAGGCAAGCCAAACGTGCCTACGCTTGGCCATCTCCTTCTATCGCACGCGCATCACTCGCTACATCACGTTCTATCGCATTGAAAGTCACCCGGCGGGGGACCTTTGAGCGGCGCGATGACGTCACGCGAGTGAGTCGCCCCTGACCAGTGTCACAGCCGCCTGATCCATGAACTTCAAGGGCTGCCACAGTAGTTCAATATCTGGTTAAGGCTGCGTTTCCACCAGAGATGTGAGAGGATGCGTTTTCATACATTTGACACCTCGCAACGCGCCGAGCGTGGTGTCAATTATATGAAAACACATCCTCGCACATCTCTGGTGGAAACGCAGCCTTAGGCGGCATAGACCACAATAAACTAATAATAATGCCACAGTCAGGTTAAAAAAAGGGTCAGTAGCTCTAGTATAAGTTTTTTCGAAACATTAACTAATTCGAACGCGTTTGCGTTTTGTCTCAAAATGTATGAAAGTGGTATGAAAACGTGAACAGCGCCTGTGGTGGTCACTAGTGGAAACTAAAACAGCGAGTATAACATTTGTTGTTAACCGATGAACGCGCGTATTTCAAACTCGGTGAGAGCGTGTTCATACATTTTGAGACAAAACGCAAACGCGTTCGAATTAGTTAATGTTTCGAAAAAACTTATACTAGAGCTACTGGACTAAATCTCGTACACGTCTATCGAGCCAGAATGAGACTGGAAGCTGATTTGATCCTTTTGATCCGGATTATCCGCACACGGGAAACGCCAAGCTCGGAACTGTGATTGGCAGGATGCGGGTAAGGTTAGACAGTGCAGTAAGTTGAACTGGTTATGCAATTAGACAGGCTATGCTATGCTATTTTGCTATGGATCATAATATATTCATTGGTACACATAATATAGCATTGGTGGAAACGGAAAGCTATCACATCCTCACAGTATAGCTGCATATAGCATAGCTCTGGTGGAATGGTAGCCTACAGCCGGCATTAGATATATGTAAGTGGTATGTTCTTTTATTTTAGTTTTAGTTCACTACTTTTTGACCTCTGGTCTTCCGCAGAAACCATCTAAATAAGGCGACTTCCTGACTTGGCGGGGCGGGATCGATATGTGACATTTTCTTCTTTGACGTAAACTTACTGACGTCGCAAAGATTCTCACTTGACATAATACTGTACGTATTACGTTTGCGCAGTAGTAATATCATGCGCAGAAGCGGAGCAGTACCGCCTTCGCATCGTCTCGCTACTGTGCATCCCGCGCCAGTCAGGAAGCACTCATTTAAATGTAGGGGCGCGGTAAAAAATGGTATCGCGTCGACTGACAGCTGACACTGACATTTGACACTTTTCTTATATCGTACTGCCTCCGCACCGACAAATCAGGAAGGCGCCTTAAACTGTTTTTAGTATATTTACGGCCCGCATCATCAACCCGTTGAAATGCGATCGAAATGTGAAGCGATGAATAAAAATTGACTGTTTACGGGCGAGCTGTATAATTAAATTATTTATGGCGGGCGTCGGTAGGAAGCTTAAACAAATGACATGACTAATGATGCGTAGCAGGCAGGTGCGTAAGCCGCTTAGGCCTATCGAACATGACTAACTATTAAGGGGAGGTATCCCCAACGCAATTGTCCCGCTCTAACACGCGTGAGTTTACAATTAACCATCCCGCTCTCTACGCAAGCTCTACGCGTAATTTCGTAAATATTTAGCTATAGTCATTAAGCCAATCATTTTATCAAAGCAAACCCAGCGAATTTGTCTATAACTATAAGTATAAGATAAGATAATTTATTTATTGTTTAACTGTATACAATGGATAGACAATAATACAGTTGAGTTTCAACAGCCACCCGATCCCGGGCATATGATCTTTAATTATGTACAAAAATTAAATGTTAAATATCAGTAATATAGCCGTAGTATTGAAAAAACTTATACTAGAGCTACTAGTTGCAAAGCCGGTGGGGAAATACACCGTTCGATCGCGACAACACAGACACGATATAGTCCCTATTCGTCCCGTTACCGCCGCATATCGGATAGAGACAGTCCGACCATGTCGGACCCAGCTGAGTTTCTTGCTTGGACTCTTCTCAGCTAGGCTAGGTTTGGTGAATCAGCGACAAAACTCCCAGTACCTAGCTCGATTCCACTCACACTTCAGATTCGGCGGAAGCCGCTCAAAACCACCCGCGTGGTCGTGTCGGAGGTTTCCCCTGAAACTTTTCAGGCCACTCTCCAACCGCACACTCTTATCGCTTTATTTTATTGGGATCCGTCCTAACACTTACATATTGAGCTCAACACCTTACTAGAGATTTCGAAATAGCTATTATTAAGTATATGTTAATGCTTATGAACAGTAGCTCTAGTATAAGTTTTTTCGAAACATTAACTAATTCGAATCCGTTTGCGTTTTGTCCCAAAATGTATGAAAGTGGTATGAAAGCGTGAACAGCGCCGCTGGCGGTCACTAGTGGAAACTAAAACAGCGAGTATAACATTTGTTGCTGACCGATGAACGCGCGTATTTCAAACTCGGTGATAACGTTTTCATACATTTTGAGACAAAACGCAAACGCGTTCGAATTAGTTAATGTTTCGAAAAACCTTATACTAGAGCTACAGGGGTCGGACAAAACGTGCGGATGACGTAAAAATGACGTAATCTTGCATGCTGTGTGCAAGATTACGTCATTTTTACGTCATCCGCACGTTTTGTCCGACCTCTGTTGATGTATGTATTTAAACTTCCGTGTGACATGTAGTAATAAAGTAGTATTAATGAAGTAACAAAATAATCGTAAATAAATCAATGAAATTAATAATACAGGTGGTAGGGTGATGTAGTGAATAATAGTAGATTGTTTGACAAGGGGCTAAAGTAAGCCATATTACCACGAGATGGTTATTTTCCCGAACGTAGTGAGGGGAAATTGTTCGAGTGGTAATATGGCTTTTAGACCCGAGTTATACACTCTACTTTTCACTTCGATTGCGAGAAAACACATTAAACACAAATTATCCACCTTCAATGAATAATTTAACTCTTGGCGGGCGTATGTCTAATTTGACAGCATGTTTTTTTTTCTTAGGCCAGGACCATGCCTCGCTATGCGTGTTCGCTTAAAAGCCTTATCACACTACCCTATCGGTAGGGTAGTGTGATAAGGCTTTTACGTATTCGCCTCCCTTTCTTTTGCTATATTAAAGAAGGAGATGCAACACGCGCTTTCTTTTTCTTTTAAGAGACGCAAGTCCTTTGACCATAGACACCGCTTAATCTTTAAAGAACTGAAAAAGGTCTTTCCTGATTGGTCGATTTTAGTACAGCTGTATTCTGGTTGGTTGATATTTTTACCAAATATTTTTTAATCTGTCAAATTACTGTTCTGTGATTGGTGGATTTAATGGGTGAAGTATTTTGATTGGTCAAATTAAAATGTTTTGTGAATCATAAATATGTATACATATTTTCCCTAGGGCTTAAATGTACTACTTTAGCCCCGCTTCACAAGTCTAATATGACACACTTTTCGAGCATGAGAAGTGAAAAATAAATTTCACGAAACTTCAAATATACATTTTAGCTAAATATAATAGTGAAGATACAATAGCTAAGCAATAACGAAGTCAATTTATTGTTCATCTGATTGACAATGTGTCAGTCAGAAACGTACTCACTTCAAGTGGCGATCGTTTAATAAAGAGGTTGATAAATGATAAGTGATAATTGTTTATGAAAATCAAAAATACTATTTGAAATCACCTGTAAGTGGTTTGACGTCATCCGCACTTTTTGTCCGACCCCTGCTTATGAAAATTTAGACTATCTTGTCATCCTCTTCATTTTCAAATCTAGAGATTCAAAACCTTCTAAACGGTCATGTAAAAAATCTCGTACTCTGAAAACAGTTTTTTTAACCAATACTGCAATCTTATTTAATCAGGTTTTGCTAAATGTAGCACTAATAATACAGTTTGCCTTTCCGAGTTTAATTACTGAGTAGCCAGAAACGAGAAAAAATACAAATTCAAATGTGGAAAACATTTAACGGGATTTCACAATTGAATTTGGCTTCCGTTCCGATCGCCGTTTTATTTCCGTTAAGTTAGATTGAATTTCGATCGAGAACATCTATTTCGAAATAAAAAATAGCTATTTCGAAATCTACGACTTTGCTTAAGGTACAATCACGGTGCATTTCATTTGATTGTTGAATTTCGACTTTAATTCAAACTTCATTAGGCCGGAAGCGTGTCCGTACTTTATCACGAAAAACTTTTTCACGAACACTTTTTCACGAACGACTTTGCCACGAAAAACTTTATCACGAATAGATTTTATCACGAAAAGACTTTATCACGAAAACTTTACCACGAAAATTTTATCACTAAAGACTTTATCACGAAAACTTTATCACGAATAGACTATATCACGAAAAGACTTTATCACGAAAAGACTTTATCACGAAAAGACTTTATCACGAAAAGACTTATCACGAAAACTATATCACGAAAACTTTATCACGAAAACTATATCACGAAAACTTTATCACGAAAGACTTTATCACGAAAACTTTATCACGAAAGACTTTATCACGAAAACTTTATCACGAAAGACTTTATCACGAAAACTTTATCACGAAAATTTTATTAGCTTAGCTCGAAATACGGTCCCATCTGGCAGAAAGCATAAGGTACTCGTGTCCGTACTTTATCACGAAAAACTTTTTCACGAACACTTTTTCACGAACGACTTTGCCACGAAAAACTTTATCACGAATAGATTTTATCACGAAAAGACTTTATCACGAAAACTTTACCACGAAAATTTTATCACTAAAGACTTTATCACGAAAACTTTATCACGAATAGACTATATCACGAAAAGACTTTATCACGAAAAGACTTTATCACGAAAAGACTTATCACGAAAACTATATCACGAAAACTTTATCACGAAAACTATATCACGAAAACTTTATCACGAAAGACTTTATCACGAAAACTTTATCACGAAAGACTTTATCACGAAAACTTTATCACGAAAGACTTTATCACGAAAACTTTATCACGAAAATTTTATTAGCTTAGCTCGAAATACGGTCCCATCTGGCAGAAAGCATAAGGTACTATCATCCGCAGTGGGTGTGCGCTTACAAATTATTTAAAAGATAATTTATATTAAATTTTACTACTAGACCTGATGTCGAGGGTCTGATGATGGAGCCGGAAGAGAGGCACTGGTACTGTCTAACTAAAAGTGACAAAGTAGTCGAGTTTGGGCTTGTTGGTTTGTTGTCTTGAGTACTTACCACTAGACCTGACGTCGAGGGTCTGATGATGCAGCCGGAGGAGAGGCACTGGAATTGCCTAACGAAAAGTGATAAAGTAGTCGAGTTTGGGCTTGTTTGTTTTGTTTTCTTGAGTACTTACCACTAGACCTGATGTCGAGGGTCTGATGATGGAGCCGGAAGAGAGGCACTGGAACTGCCTAACAGAAAGTGCTACGGTACTCGAGCTTGGGCTTGTTTGTTTTGTTATCTTGAGTACTTACCACTAGACCTGATGTCGAGGGTCTGATGATGCAGCCGTAAGAGAGGCACTGGAACTGCCTAACGAAAAGTGATAATGTCGTTGAGTTTGGGCTTGTTTGTTTTGTTGTCTTGAGTACTTACCACTAGACCTGATGTCGAGGGTCTGATGATGCAGCCGTAAGAGAGGCACTGGAACTGCCTAACGAAAAGTGATAATGTCGTTGAGTTTGGGCTTGTTTGTTTTGTTGTCTTGAGTACTTACCACTAGACCTGATGTCGAGGGTCTGATGATGCAGCCGGAAGAAATGCACTGGAACTGTCTACGGAAAGGTGAGAAAGTCGTCGAGTTAGAGCTTGTTTGTTTTGTTGTCGCGAGTACTTACCACTAGACCTGATGTCGAGGGTCTGATGATGCAGCAGGAAGAGATGCACAGGAACTGCATAACGAAAAGTGGTAAGTAGCCGAGTTTGGGCTTATATGTTTTGTTGCCTTGAGTCTTGGGTCCTTACCACTAGACATGATGTCAAGGGTCTGATGATGCAGCCGGAAGAAAGGCACTGGAAATGCCTAACGAAAAGTGATAAAGTAGTCGAAGTTGGGCTTGTTTGTTTTGTTGTCTTAAGTACTTACCAGTACCACTACACCTGATGTCGAGGGTCTGATAAGGCAGGAGGTTTTTACCTAAATAGAATTTCATAATGCTTAGGTATACAGTTTCTAAATGTTTTCTTGCAGAATTACACACTGTACATAACTGGTTTTTTCCCTCATTTTATTCTTATTTTTTTTGTTGCTTTATATAGATACTTAGATTTCTTGATCTTAAGTAGGTTAAGTATTATCATTGTAATAAGCATATTTTTGTGAGAAAATGGCTGACTGTCGAGTTTCTTTCGGCGTTTCTTCTCGGCAGTGGCCTCTGTGAAACGCTAGTAGGGTTTGACTTGTAAAAGTGCCATTTCGGCCTGCTTACAGAATAAAGTTCATTTTATTCATTTTTTATTTTTTATTCAACTCGACTACTTACCACTTTTCGTTAAGTAGTTCCAGTGCATCTCTTCCGGCTGCATCATCAGATCCTCGACATCAGGTCTAGTGGTAAGTACTCAAGACAACAAAACAACAAGCCCTAACTCGACGACTTTATCACTTTTCTTTAGGCAGTCCCAGTGCCTCTCTTCCGGCTGCATCATCAGATCCTCGACATCAGGTCTAGTGATAAGTACTCAAGATAAGAAAACAAACAAGCCCAAGCTCGACTACCGTAGCACTTTCTGTTAGGCAGTTCCAATGCCTCTCTTCCAGCTGCATTATCAGACCCTCGTCATCTTGTCTAGTGGTAAGTACTCAAGACAACAATACAAACAAGCCCAGACTCGACTACTTCATGTCTTTCCGTTAGAAAGTTCCAGTGCCTCACTTCCGGCTGCATCATCAGACCCTGACATCAGTTCTAGTGGTAAGTACTCAAGACAACAAAACAAACAAGCCCAAACTCGACTACTTTATCACTTTTCGCTAGGTAGTTCCAGTGCCTCTCTTCCGGCTGCACCATCAGACCCTCGACATCGGGTCTAGTTGTAAGTACTCAAGACACCAAAAGAAACAAGCCCAATCTCGACTACTTTATGACTTTTCGTTACGCAGTTCCAGTTCCAGTGCCTCTCTTCCGGCTGCATCATCAGACCCTCGACATCAGGTCTAGTGGTAAGTACTCAAGATAACAAAACAAACAAGCCCAAGCTCGAGTACCGTAGCACTTTCTGTTAGGCAGTTCCAATGCCTCTCTTTCGGCTGCATCATCAGACCCTCGACATCAGGTCTAGTGGTAAGTACTCAAGACAACAAACCAACAGGTCCAAACTCGACTACTTTGTCACTTTTAGTTAGACAGTTCCAGTGCCTCTCTTCCGGCTGCATCATCAGACCCTTGACATCAGGTCTAGTGGTAAGTACTCAAGATAACAAAACAAACAAGCCCAAGCTCAACTACCGTAGCACTTTCTGTTAGGCAGTTCCAGTGCCTCTCTTCCGGCCGCATCATCAGACCCTCGATGTCAGGTCTAGTGGTAAGTACTCAATACAACAAACCAACAGGCCGAAACTCGACTTCTTTGTCACTTTTCGTTAGACATTTCCAGTGCCTCTCTTCCGGCTGCATCATCAGACCCTCGACATCATGTCTAGTGGTAAGTACTCAAGACAACAAAACAAACAAGCCCAAACTAGACTACTTTATCACTTTCCGTTAGGCAGTTCCAGTGCCTCTCTTCCGGCCGCATCATCAGACCCTCGATGTCAGGTCTAGTGGTAAGTACTCAATACAACAAACCAACAGGCCGAAACTCGACTTCTTTGTCACTTTTCGTTAGACATTTCCAGTGCCTCTCTTCCGGCTGCATCATCAGACCCTCGACATCATGTCTAGTGGTAAGTACTCAAGACAACAAAACAAACAAGCCCAAACTAGACTACTTTATCACTTTCCGTTAGGCAGTTCCAGTGCCTTTCTTCCGGCTGCATCATCAGACCCTCGATGTCAGGTCTAGTAGTAAGTACTCAAGGCAACAAACCAACAGGCCGAAACTCGACTTCTTTGTCACTTTTCGTTAGACAGTTCCAGTGCCTCTCTTCCGGCTGCATCATCAGACCCTCGACATCAGGTCTAGTGGTAAGTACTTAAGATAACAAAACAAACAAGCCGAAGCTCGAGTACCGTAGCACTTTCTGTTAGGCAGTTCCAGTGCCTCTATTCCGGCTGCATCATCAGACCCTCGACATCATGTCTAGTGGTAAGTACTCAAGACAACAAAACAAACAAGCCCAAACTAGACTACTTTATCACTTTTCGTTAGGCAGTTCCAGTGCCTTTCTTCCGGCTGCATCATCAGACCCTCGATGTCAGGTCTAGTAGTAAGTACTCAAGGCAACAAACCAACAGGCCGAAACTCGACTTCTTTGTCACTTTTCGTTAGACAGTTCCAGTGCCTCTCTTCCGGCTGCATCATCAGACCCTCGACATCAGGTCTAGTGGTAAGTACTCAAGATAACAAAACAAACAAGCCCAAGCTCGAGTACCGTAGCACTTTCTGTTAGGCAGTTCCAGTGCCTCTATTCCGGCTGCATCATCAGACCCTCGACATCAGGTCTAGTAGTAGAATTTAATATGAATTAGCTTTTAAATAATTTGTAAGCGCACACCCGCTGCGGATGATAGTACCTTATGCTTTCTGCCAGATGGGACCGTATTTCGAGCTAAGGACTCGTTTTCGTGATAAAGTCTTTAGTGATAAAATTTTCGTGATAAAGTTTTCGTGATAAAGTCTTTCGTGATAAAGTTTTCGTGATATAGTTTTCGTGAAAAAGTTTTCGTGATAAAGTTTTCGTGGTAAAGTTTTCGTGATAAAGTATTTTCGTGATAAAGTCTTTTCGTGATAAAGTCTTTTCGTGATATAGTCTATTCGTGAAATAATCTATTCGTGATAAAGTTTTCGTGATAAAGTCTTTAGTGGTAATGTTTTCGTGATAAAGTTTTCGTGATAAAGTCTATTCGTGATAAAAAAATTCGTGATAAAGTTTTCGTGATAAAGTCGTTCGTGATATAGTTTTTCGTGATTTAGTACTAGCGCCATTTTAAACATTTTTAAATGTTTGACTATACGGAATCATCACTCATGAGTGAGATTTTACTATAAAGATTTTTACTATAACACGACGGTGGCAAACAAGCGTGCAGTCCACCTGATGGTAAGCGGATACCGCAGCCTATAGACTCTTGCAACTCCAAAGGAGACACGAGCGCGCTGCCGACGCTTTATAACATTTAAGGATTCACTGTGTTGACAGCAGAACCGACAAAGTTAGGTCCCTCGCTCTCAACACAGTTCTCCCCGGGAGTTCTGGCAACCTTGCTCACCTCCAGGAACACAACACTACATAGCTGTATAGTAATAGTTATCTCAAACATGCTCGGAAATGTATGTGTTAATGGCCCGTAATGAAGACATGAAGTTGCTTGTTTATGGCGCCCTACATTACTTCTTGGCCGAGGCCAAGTCCGGTCTACACCACACTCGTCCAGCAATCCCTTACTTCACGGCCTCTGCAGTAATGTACTATATTATTGGCTGTGGTCTTCTGCAAGGCGGATGTGTTCCCCAGTTGGGCTGCTCCAAATTCCAGCAAGATGGCATTGAGCCGTGCTTTACCTCTCTTAAAAGAGATTGATTTATAAAAGCCCTCTAGAGAAATAAACTGTTCGCACAATTTTAATACACATACGATGACGCCCCCACGCTCCTGTGCGGGTTGGTAATGGTAACACTGATACCAAACGTCATTAAACTTTGAAGTCCCTAAACGACATTAGACACAAGTGTTCTAACGTCGCTTAGATCATTTTGATAGTTCCGTTCGGAACATCTGCCGCCCCTATCACGTAATTATGTTCCAGGTTAATAAATAATAATAGATGTTGTGTCATTTCGCCGTATAGGGGTTGTTTTCAACAGGTTTTAATGGCCATCCAATGATAGTTCAATAGCCCGCAGAATAGTTTAGAGTAGAATGAAGTTATCTTTGTGTGATTGTGGGTTTTGAGGGTCAGTCAGTAAAAAACGCTGATCAATTTAAGCTTGGATGGATTGGTCCCATGCCCGACTCAACTGGAAAATGGCTCACTCGCCTACGGACTAAAACCTCCACCCGGTATCCGGTGCAGTGTGAGATGTTACCGGAGGCTAAATTCTGTCAAACGAACGCAAGCAAAACTAGACTTAGAGCTCTGACTGTAAGGTAGATTTTTGCTTGCGTTAATTTTATAGCACTTGGCCTTACACTTGCTTTTGGCAACTCTGGTTGCCAGGCATCATCCTTATTTTCTAGGGAATAGAGTGCAACTCAAAATACAAAGCAAGCAATAAGTGGATATCATCTCACACTGCACCGGGTGGGTTTTGTCTTCTGCGCTTTATCTCCTGATGTGTGATTCACATCATGAATGGGCGGGTGGGTGATTGTAGGTAAGGCCTGAGTGGACGCTCGGAGCGGAGCGTTCGGCGTTGCGTCGAGCGGGGCGGGCGAGCGTGCATACTATTTGTGCAGCGGCGACTCAGGACAGTAGTATGAGTTTCAATTGTTTTGACATGCACGCCCCGCTGGACCCCCGACTCGAGCGTCCATTCAGGTTTTACACTAACACTTTTTTTATGATCCTGGCTGTGGCCCAATACAGCGATAGGAGTGCGTGGTTGGAGAGTGGCCTGAGGAAAATCCAGGGGAAACCTCCGACACGACCACGCGGACGGTTTAAACACTGGAATCTCCAGTGAGACTGGTTGAGCGTAGGGCTTGCAGTACCGGTACCATACAAAATCCCGGGAGTTCCCGGGAAATTGCATGCCCTAGTTGAGCGGTTTCAACCGAATCTGCACTGAGCGACAAAAAATACTAATTATTAGTAAGTTTTAGTGAATCCCAGGACAAGGAGATTATATACTGACGGTTACAAACCAGTTTTTGATAATAGTAGTTATTCTATAATACCAAAAAAATTGCCCTTGTAACAACTAAACTGTTTCGTAACCGTTAGTATATAATCTCCTTGTCTTGGGATTCACTAAAACTTACTAATATTAGTATTTTTTTCGCTCAGTGTGAGGTGTCAGTGGATTCGAGCTACTGGGTGTTTTGCCGCTTGTTCACTAAACCTAATAGCCTAGCTGAGAAGAATCCAGCAAGAAACTCAGCTAGGCCCGATTTGGGTCGGACTGACTACCCGGTATCCGGCGGAAAGATTAGAGAGGTATTGGCTGGGTACCTATTGGGCACTGAGTTGTCAAGCGTTGGTTCACCTTATAAACAACGTGACACGCTTCTTCAAATGACCATGAGTCCATGACTGTCAACTTGAATATTGATAAAATACACTTGCCCCAATGTTATTTAACTTTACAACACAATAAAACTAAATAACGAATAGTACTGTAACAGATTTTTATCATCATATTAATTAGAAACAGTATAATTCACACTTTCAACTTTATTAATGGCCTACGATAATGTCGTTGTAAAATCAATCCTGTCTCCACAATATTAGGTTGAAAGTTGCTTATAAATGCATACATTAATGTCGATAGACCGTTTCCACTTGAGCAGATGTTGCAATAGGTAAAATAACCATTTCAAAATTACATCCACATTTACACTTAAATCCTTAAGGATAGAGTAAAAAATCCTGTGCACTAACGGTATAACGTTTCGTAAAACGCTAGTGTTAACAAGTGAACGTGAAAAAAGGTATTTTATAAGGTAAACTTTAAACGGTCGGCATTTTTGTTTAATTCAGCAATTTGTATGGGTATTGGGTTTTTTTTAACTCCACATGTCTTTATAGTTTAATGGGATATCCTTATTTTCATTTCCTTTAAGTATAATTTTATGTTGTACCAACTGATATAAAATATATGTAGCTTTAAAGAACGGTACTAAAAATACAGCCTGGAATTTGATGTTTACCACTAAGCTTTTAGTGTCTTAGTGGTAAACGTCAAATTAAAAACGTAGAACACATTTTTATAATTTCTATCTCGTATAAGTTTCATAATATCAGACAATTTTTATAATATCTTTATATATATAATTCTTCTGTACGTGTGTTTGTTACCTATCTCCTCCTAAACGGCTGCACCGATTACGATGAAATTTTGTGTGTATATTTGTGTTGGTCCCGGGAAGGTTTGTAAATACAATTGGACCCGGTAGGTGGCGCTGCTTCGCCGGGCAGGACGACGTCGGCCGGGTCCGCTAGTATAGAATAATTTTTAAAACTCTAATTTTTAACAGGGATCGGATATTTGCTCCATACAAAATACCAGTATTTTATCGTTCTTTTTCGTTCTTTGGTTTATAATTTCATTTTTAATGGGACACTCTTATGATACGAAGTTGTTAAGCAAATACATGATTCAGTCCTACGTAAAGACCATACAATAATTCAAAATATTGGACAATTTCTGGGATTTTTAAAAATACCGGTTTCGATCCCTGATTTTTAGTGTTCCTAACCGGAAGGGTCCAAACGTAACCCTATTGCTTTTACTCACGCGTCCGTCCATCCGTCCGTTCGTCTTTCGTCTGTCACAAAAGAATTTCTTAACTTCTAAACGATCTATGAACGTGAACTTTAGTGACAATTTTTATTATTACGTATAATTTTAACAACTAATACTAATATACTGATAAAAGTAAATCGTCCAAAAATATATTTTAACATTCAAAGAATTAGGTTGAAAATCCTATAAAAAATTATAGTACTCGTCTAATTCTGGCTTTACTCACCTTACTTATATTAAAGGTAGACTTTTCACAACATTTGGCATATCAATATCAGTCCCTATTTTCTTACAAGAAATTAGTTTAACTTTAACAATAACAACATACGGTATCCATCCCTGATGCTACGCGAAAACGGTCTTAATTACACTCCTTTTTTTGGGCAGTCGTGTAAAAATACCTTCCCTCGATTTCAAATTAATCATGCTTAAAGGCAAGCTTGGCAGATTTTAGAAAAAACATACAGGGTGCGAAAAAAGGGTCATTTTGACGAATGTTTTTTTATGCTAATTTTAATGCCAAAAAGAAATTCCACCTTGTCTGTAAATGTATTTATTTACCCAGCCGCGAAAAACAGGATTAGAGGTGACAGTTTTTCCATACACTTCCGTCAAAGTGTATTAAGAAATAACAGCTATTCCAATTCGTAAACTAAGAAAGAAGTAAGTAAGAAGATTGCGTATTTTAAATGTATGCCATACGATTAAATAAAATAATTCGTAAACTAATCCGTGTATACACACAGTGGTACATTCAGATACACACATTCAGAAAAAAATACACAATTTTTTTTTTCGGCAGCTCGGCGCTTGCGGTTTAAACCGTTAGGTAATTTTTATACAATTTCTTACCTTAAAGATAAAAAAATTGCAGCTGCGCCACGTGCCATTTAAATGCTCCAATTTCTATTGTTAACTTAATTCTGTCTAAGAAATAGCACCCGCGCATTTTTTCTGAACTATTCTGCATATTAATCACGCTATTTTGACCTCTACAAGCATTGACATAAAGTTCCTTAACTTTTTGCCGTCCTATATTGGGTTTAACTCAAGATTTTATTCGGAATTCAACTGTAAAGCTTAAGAAGCGTGTTCGACACAAATTATATCCTTGTCATCAATATTTCTTTAAATTTTGAATCTTAAGGCTTATATCATTGAGTAGAATTTACAACGCATCAGTTTTTTTTAAATAGTAATTCACGTTAGACATACATGTTGACAGCATTGTGAATGTTAAGAAAATGAAAAAAAAAATGTGATAAATCGTGCAACTGGTCCGGCCATTTTCAGAGCAATGTAGACAAATTGCGTAAAATCGTGGAGGGAATATTATGTTACTGCTAACCACATATCTAACTAGGGTTGGTTGTCAAATGATATTTTTCCGAATACATAATTACCTTTAGTGCATGCTAACTACTAGGAAGAGGGTTAATTTTAAGATTGATTCTACTTTAACAATGTGATCAATTGATCATATCTTGCAACTTGAGACTTTGCGAGTATATATAATGACGACCGCTTTAGCCTAGTTAGTAGTGACCCTGCCTACGAAGCTGAAGGTCCCGAGTTTGAATCCCAGTCAGGATTCCCGGTCGATATTTGTGTGATGAGCACGAATATTTGTTCCTGGGGCTTGGATGTTTTCTATGTATTTTAGTCTCTATTGATCTATTATAAGTATGTATATCGTCGGCTAGTACTCATAGTACAAGCTTTGCTTAGTTTGGGACTAGTCGATTTGTGTGAGAGTAAAAAAAAACATATGACTATACAAAGATTTGGTAAAAACTTGAAGCGATGATGAGGCTGAATGGATGAGATTAAATATTTAATTCAATTGGTCACAGTAAAATTGCGCGAAAAAAAAAGAAAACAAATAACTGTCCAGAAATTATTTTACTAGGTATGTACCTACTTACACGGCAGTTGACCTATCATAATTTATAAGGAAGTAAGTTACACCAAGAACCGCATTTCGCGATATCAAAAAGATTTTTTTAATCATCTGTCGGCGACGACAAAGGCGCTGTCCGACTGCCGCACGCGCCGCAGCTGGAAGCTAGTGTCGTGCTACTGTCGATAAAGTATACATCGACGTATAAAGAAATAACCCTCTGTTATCTCCTTTTCTCTTCTCTTTTCTCGTCTGTAATCTTCTTCCTTCTACTTGCACTATCACACTTTCTTTCCTTTTCCATTTCTTCTTGTCCTCATCTCGGCCCTAAAGGCCCTAAAGCCCGAGACCTAAGGCCGAGACGAGAGAGCTATCCACGATAAGAAACTAGCCCCGTAGGATGCCAATCTTCAGAACATTTATAAAAAAACATACCCCCGTATTCATATATTCGTTTGTCCATTCTAAATTTCGTTGGTCCTTATTTGTCATGTTGACATTAACGTTTGTGAGAAATTGATAAAAACATTTTAGTTATTTAGCAGAGGTTAGTTAAGTTTTATGTTTAAGAATTATTAAAATAACTGATATAATAATAATTTGAGTAAATTACGGCTATAAATTGTGATGCTAGGGAATGTTTGGTTAGTAGATTTTGTCTAGGCCATTTCTGTGTTTTAGTAAGTAGACACATGGAGGTGAGTGGCAGACGTCGACATTTTAAAACCTAGTTGTGTTATTGGAATTTATGTAATCTATTTCAATAGAATCATTTTTATTATCACTGGAATTAGTTATTGACATTGAATAATTAAATTCAAATTGAAAATTTGCTTATTTTTCAACTTACTTTTGATAATATATTGGTTAGTAAGTATATAAATTAAAAATATACATGGATAATCCGTGTGAGCACAGCGCTAAGCTTAAAATCATTATTGTTAATTAATAATAATTAAACCTCTGCAAACAAAAATGTTGTTTGTCCCTTTCACACAAACGTAAATGTCAAAGTGACAGACCAAGACAAACGAACTTCTTTTGTATTTGCGAGCATCTATAAGCTGCGGCATTCGCTTACCATCAAGTACGGTAGGCTTCCACCGTCGTAGTATAAAAGAATCGATTTATCGATAAGTCTAACAGACATATCGATACACTGAACCCTCACTGTTTAAATGTATTCAACCGCATTTCTTCTCGCGAATTCCTTCAAAACGCACAAGAAATATTTTATTTCATTTCAAACAATAAGACTAAGAAGGCAGCTGATTTTTTGTACAACATAGTACTTGCGTATCAAAAAGCACTTATCTTTCCACTTTAAACCTTATGACCATTGAGATAAAGTCCACGTTTTTAAGATTCGACAGTAAATAAAATGTTGTAATAGCGCTGGCTCGGTGAAATAGTTTCACTACTGTTTAAAACCTTATTTCCTTCACCGTAAAGTACACTATTTCTTTTCCAGTTACTATAATAACTTAGCTAATTTAAACGCGTGTTTTTAATTCATTCAAACTCACTTAGTACTCAAATTACTTGACTTTGCATCCTTTGAGGAGTCTTATTACAAGGGTACCTTTGTGGAATTAAAAATAGTGTAAATGTCTAAGGCGAATTGAAAAAAATAATAAATGGTTCAAAGTTTACTAGTATTTGACAGCTAATTCCGTTATTTAATTAATGGTGTCAAAAACAGGAGGTAAAAATTAGGCATAGAAAAGTTTTTGTCTGAAAACTCTTTGTGTTGAAGCACTGTCCAATATATAGGGCATTTTTTATGGAAGGTTTTTTTTAAATTAATAGTGAGATTGCTCGGCGGGCACCTAGCCAGGGGGCAAAGACGAGGCCGACGATGAAGCGAGCTCAGTAGCTCTAGTATAAGTTTTTTCGAAACATTAACTAATTCGAACGCGTTTGCGTTTTGTCTCAAAATGTATCAAAACGCTCTCACCGAGTTTAAAATACGCGCGTTCATCGGTTAGCAACAAATGTTATACTCGCTGTTTTAGTTTCCACTAGTGACCACCAGAGGCGCTGTGCACGTTTTCAGACCACTTCATACATTTTGAGACAAAACGCAAACGCGTTCGAATTAGTTAATGTTTCGAAAAAAACTTATACTAGAGCTGCAGCTCACCCAGAAAATGCCTATTCACTCGTTCCTTAAAGAGGTCCAGATTATAAAAACTCGGAAATACAGATGCCGGCAGAGAATTACAAACCTTAGTATACACTGAGCGAAAAAAACATCTAATTGACAACATTTCATATTTTTTACTACTTTATTTTATGAACTAGTTAGAAAATAGGTAAAAATTTAAGCCACCCGTATTTTTTCTTTTTCAATTTAACTCATTATTTCATACAAAAAAACACGTTGAAAAGTAGGTCATTCCAAAAGGGCGTAAGTAAAATATGACGTCATCTTCCCAACAAAAATCCAGAGCCACTCCAGAGCAGCGATTGTCTGTACTCTGTACTAAGGTCTCCCTGAATACAGCGAGGAAGATGACGTCAACTTTCGGTTTACAGTAATTTGCGATTTTTTCCAAAATTAACGGAGAAAAAAATCTAAAAAAATGTTTTTTGTGTACTTCACACGTTTTTACCGAAATGGTTTTCGAATTATGACTTTTGGAAATTGAGAAATATTGTCAATTATTAGTAAGTTTTAGTGAATCCCAGGACAAGGAGATTAATATACTAACGGTTACAAACCAGTTTTTTATAATAATAGTAGTTATTTACTAATACCAAACAATTTGCTCTTGTAATCAACTAAACTGTTTTGTAACCGTTAGTATATAATCTCCTTGTCTTGGGATTCACTAAAACTTACTAATAATTAGTATTTTTTTCGCTCAGTGTAGTGCGCATTATAAAAGATGATAAAAGCGCTTAGTTTTAATATAAGGTAGGTAATAATAGTAGTACCTACATTTTGAATTTGATTGAATGATTTTGGTGAATTCATATAGTACATTACTTACCAAGGGCGATAAAACAAAGAATGTCTCAGATCGCAGGTATTTTACGCCCGAGCCGAAGGCAAGGGCGATAAATATGCGATCTGAGGCTTTCTTTTTTATCGCCCGTGGTAAGTACAAAATTTTATGTCACCCCCTGGCCAGGAAGTGGGTTTTTTCGCGCGCGGAGTGTGCGATAAAGGCCACTTTATGGCCAGGTGTGACATAAAATACTTTTTTTCAATGCTATACGGTTATTCTTATTATTATTACTTAATCCCTCCGGTGATAGTTTCGTAAAAGAGTACCTACCTAATATGCGTCCCAGCTTAACAAATGAAGTATTGTCAGGTACCTATTGTTTAACATGTTTTTCACCACTACTTCCATTTTTTTTAATTAAAGAGTAACATAAATATATTTATGTCACACCTAGCCATAAAGTGGCCATTATCGCACGCTCCGCGCCCGGAAAAACCCACTTCCTGGCCAGGGGGTGACATAAAATGTTGTACTTACCACGGGCGATAATAAAGAAAGCCTCAGATCGCATATTTATCGCCCTTGCCTTCGGCTCGGGCGTAAAATACCTGCGATCTGAGACATTCTTTGTTTTATCGCCCTTGGTAAGTAATGTACTATTTACTGATCTGCCAAACTGTATGACAGTTTGTTGGCAGAAAACATTTATATACCCTCACACACTATTTAAGGTAACGCAATCTATATTTAAGTACTTATTTAAAAAGCAAGACTACTTATTTAAAAATACTTCAGACATCAATGACCTTACAAATTTTAAAACACTGAATTTAAGTTACTTATGACAAAACATAATTTGCATTGTACTTTTGTATTTAATCTGTATAAATTTCCAAATAAAAATAGTGACGCGATAAAAAGATATTCCATACATTTTGAATGCGTTCGGTCAAGCGACTGCTTTTATGAGTGGCACCGACATTATGTCCGATTTTGATTCGGTGAGATGCGTTGACAGTTTTTACGCCCTTATAGTGTAGCTGTCAGTGTCAAACGCAAAAATAAGTTTCGTACTTTTTTTTGGGATTTTGATCGTCGCCGCGTTGGTGAGCACACGTGCCCGGGGCGACGACGGGCAGAATCCATTTACCGTACAAAACCTTATCTACCGTCGTTACCGAACAACGTCATTGAACACGTGACATTGGCGAAGTCATCATAAACTTGATGGAAGCCATTTTTTAAAGAATTGATTGATTGATTACTTTTTTTTAATGAGCCTTCGGGGCCTCAAATTAAAATAGAAGTATTGATTATTGTAAGAAAATATACAGGATAGGATGCTTTTAAATAGTTAACACAGCCATTTAATTGCATTTATAGTGCGTTATCGAGTTTGAGCTAAAAAAAACAGTTTTAGCCCGAAAGTCGATTCAAAGATTTCAAAGAGTGATGTTCTAATGTTCTAATTTTCGAAACGATATTTGAGATATTTCTTAATGGAAAATCCTAAATTTACATAAGGAAAGTAATGTCCTGTGAAACATAGTAACGACGACAAAAAACTTATCTAGAAGCGTGTTAATTGACATAGAAAATAGCCAAACAAAATAGATGGGTCTTTTTAACAGAATTAAGGAATTTGATTTTTTTTTTATTAGTTATAATTGTACGCGATTAAGTCCCGTTCCCCAATAATAATGTGTGAAAATCGTGTAAGTTTAAATCAATATATAGAATTAAGGCCTCTTAAATGTTTTTACCTACATATTAGTAAGTAGGTATTTGGGATAAACAGCAACTGAACAGTAAAAGTAAAAAAAATTACAATAAATTAACACATACCTACATCGCGTGTCGTATGTCCACGCATGGTGTCACAATCGACTTATGCTAATTAAAGTCAATCAATGCGTCAGTTTCATAACGCACATACAAACTTATACGCGCACTCAAAAAAAAACGAACTCACTCCGTATCAAACAAATTGTTTGCCAACCTGCGACAAGAATGTCCCTCGCAACCGCAGCGTTAAGTTGGAAAATTCAAAACGCGAGCAAACTTATTTTTATAAGTGGTTAAATTTGGAACTAAAGTAACCTCATAATAGAATGTTAGAGATTAGCGAGGATAGCGTATTCAGCGGCCGCAAGTTTAACTTTGCTCAGAACGCCCACAAAACGGTTACGATTTTTTAAGGGATAAACGAAATCTGTTGACCCCATTGGGGTGAAATCAAATTATATTCATTTAGTAACTAATTTTGAGTTCAAATTTTAGTGGGGTTAAGGTCATAAGGTCAATTGTGTGGAAATGTGCATATTGTGCTTACAGAGAATTGAAAGATTTAAACAAACCAGTAAATAATTCTACCAGAGAGATAGCTGAGTGGTGAGGCAGGTCTATGCAACGAAGTTATCTGATGGTATTTTACTAAGCGTGGTGAAATAGGCATAACTTATGAGAATGTAAGTTATAAGAATAGACTATTATTTACTTGATTATCTGGTAGTTATTTTAATTTAAATATTTCTTCACATTGTTTGAGATAAACACTACACAATCCTCGGCCGGAACAGGGATTGCATCTCTCGTTTTATCCGTTATCTACCCCAAACCAAACTCGTCCAGCGATCCCTTCCTTACTTCACGGCCTCTGCAGTAATGTACTAATATTCTGAAAGTAGGCCGCAATGGCACTTTTACACGTCAAAAACTACTGCCTAGCGTTTCTCAAAGACCACTGCCAAGAAGAAACCACGAAAGAAACTCGACAGTCAGCCATTTTTACCAAAAATATGCTTATTACAATGATTTAACTTACTTAAGATAAAAAAATGAGTATCTATATATAAAATAACGCAAAAACAAAAATAAAAAACTAGACTAGACTAACTTAGCTTTAAAATGAATGCCTCTACTTCTCTACTAAGTTGCTAACACATTATTTCCGAAGTTGATTGAAGAAGCGTACAGACAATAATATTCTTTTGAAAGTCAAACAAACCGTTCCCGTTCTAATATCTCAGTTCATTTAAAACCCTTGTCGTCCTTCAAGCGCATTGTAAAATAAAAACCAGGGTTTAAAGTAACTACTGAAGTATTAAGAGTCTTAAGAAAATGATTCCTTATGGCGACGGAATACGAGCTATGAAACAAATCCTTATTACCAACTGACAAGTCCTATGTACCTACTAACGTTTTGCGGAAACCACGCTGAGCCGAAAAGTCGTATCTCCCTACTACAAGACTGACATAAGACCTTTGTACTTAAGAATTGAAGCTACACTTCAAGTGCCCAAGTTCTCAGGGCTATTGTTGACGAAAATAAATCAAAAATTTACATTAAAAAAACTGGTTTTGCGAGCAAAGGGTCCTATTGTTTGTCTGTCTGCGTTTCGCACACGTAAGGTATACGGAAGTGCAAGAAGTTTTGAGCAACAATATGACAATAGTAGGACTGACAATAGGTAGTCGGAACGAGAGCAGGCATTGTTTGGCAGGCAGCTGATCTGAGATCGCCGCGTGAAAGGATATATGGAGTAACATTGAATTTTACCAGGACCAAAATTGGTCAAACAAAATCCCAGTTGCTGGGTCATTCTTATTTTTCACACAGTCACTTGAAACAGTCGAGACTGGTGATAAAATTACTGTATTTTCTAATACCACCATATTAAAAAATGTCACGTATTCCTTACATCAGAAATAGGCACTTAGTATTTAACTGGATCCACAATAGTAAACCAACTAAGTCGTTGGACTTAGTGGGTGAACAGACTAACAGTCGCTATTGTGATAAAACTGAGGATTGATAAAATATGCGAATTTAAATTCTTCATTATGTTGTGGCCGTGTTACGTTTTCTGTAAGTACTACTTTACTGTATTAGTAATAATTAAACTCTCTAATGTGGAAGTATCGAGATGCTTTAAAATATTTTAAATTTTCTTCTAAGTCTCAAATTTACATATTTGCTTAACATTGTCATGCCTTCATCCATTTGTCATATAATGTCAAATATCTTTCACTATTATAAAAAAAAACGTTTTTTTACGAATTTAGACAAGACATACGACTTTCTAGTTACATACTGAACTTGCTCAGCCTAAAATTCGTATTTTGAACGGCGTGAATTAAATATAATACGTTGGAAAACACGGATTATAGTTACTAGCTTCTGCCCGCGTTATTCGTTTATTCGTCCGCGGTGAAATCGTTTATATCTTACCTCCATACAAACATCCGCACCCATTTCAGTACTTAGGTGATGATTTTTGAGATAAAAACTGTCGTATGTTCTCCCCATTTACAAGTACCAGATTTTATCGTTTTAATCGGTTCTATTGTTTAAATGTGAAAAAGTAACAGAGAGTATTCAAGTAGTAGAAAGGTCTTTAGTATAAGGCGACATTTCCTAATTGATTGACACATTGAGAATGGCGGTTAAGTAAGTATATACTTAGTATAGTGACTATACTATTTCTTCTCTTCCATATCCCAATTAGCAAAGACGCTTTTGGCGCATAATCGCTGAAAATCCGTCGATGCGCCATTATGCGGCATTTTTACGCTTGCAAATCATAGGCACGGTCTAGCTATTTATGGTTGATAGTTGTTGTAGCTGTTCAGTCAATAAGGTCATAAATTATATCTGAATAATGCTAATTATATATGTGGGTCCGTATGCAATAAGGGGTTAAATTTCTTTCTAAGCAAAAATCATGCTAGTAGTTAGACAACTTTGATTAATTTTTTGTGACTTAGGCTCTGGTACACTTTCAGATTTAATTTTTTATTTACTATTTTGATTTTTTTCTATTTTTTTTGGGTTGTTTGACTAGAAATGTTTGTGTCAACTAGTTATTAAGACCTTATTGACATTTTATTCATATAAGAAGACTATGATTACGTGTATAATAAAAATGATTTAATGTTTTTTTTTAATATTTTGTTTACCATGATATAACTTATCAATATTATTGTTTATTTCGTTTTAGCTTTTTTTTAATGTTGATTTAATATTGCATGGTAGATTAATAATTACTGTTTCAAATAAACATTATGCTAATTTTAAGACAGCGTCAGATCGTAATTACATTGATTTTATTATTGTACGTATGGAAATTTGTGATAAAATTAAAATATTGTTAGGAATGAATACCTAGGACAGCGACGCTATGACAAGGTTATTCTTATCACTGTTAAATATCGAAGTGTTAGAAATCCACGATGCAATCAAGGGAAAAATATGTATCAGTTTTTGCATACTGGTAGGTTTCAAACGTCAAATATTAATGTCATCCACGAGACAGTGCTCCAACTCTGGTTAAGTAGTGATTGTCTATTCTGTGGTAAGAGGTTGTCAGTATTTATTACCTGTAAAGTGTATTTTACAGTCAAGTCGTAAAACCTGTCCAAATTCATTACAGTCCAACGTTATTGTCACCATAAATCATTAGCTACAACCAAACACACTTGATAACGCATTTAAAATAGATTTATACGTATTATTAAAACTACCTCGTCATTCCCAAGTCGTTATAACTAGGCAAACTTAATGTTACGTGTAGTAAAATTAAAAATGCCGTCGTTGAGTACATGTTGAGTACAAGTTTCAAGCGCAACGTGCGATTGCAGTGCTACATCGACCGCATTTATAAAATTTTATTTGATTGAAGACAAATTTAATTATAGAGGCGATGTAGAAAGACACTAACAAAATTGCATATTTAAATTGAACGCTCTTTAGACAGTAGCGCCGCTATCGACTGCAAACGTAATTTTGTAAATGTTAAATATGGGGAAGATACCCCCGCCGTAGGAGGTCATAGGTTAAAGTAAGGTTGGTTTATACTCCATGAAACCGCTTTGACAGTGAAAACTTGTTTCAACTGGTTGTAACTGGAACTCGATTTTGTATGCTTTTCAAAATCACGATTTAGTTCAGGGCGGTATTGTTAAAAATAATAAAAATGGCAAGCCGAATTAAACTAGTATTTATACCAAACGTCTATCGAAATTGTAACAAAAAAATTAAGCTACAATATACGTATTAATCAAATCGACTAAAGCTAAGCAATGCTTGTTCTATTATAAAGACTGTAGGTAATTCACAAAAGTATGTAGGCACCATGTGTGCCATTGAACTTTAAATGAATTGAGATGTCACTGAAAAAAGCCTAAATAATTTTTAAAAGGAAAGCCACTTCCTATTTAGACATTACTTCAAGGCGCTACACTGAGAAATTTGGAGACTTTGAAACGCTGTCCTGCCCAGACTAGCAAACAGTAGGGGCTGATTTTCAGATATATGATTCTTGACTAAGTATATGATTGTGGTACAGACAATAGCGAAACATGATTGCTTAAAATTTTCTCGATAGAAAATAAATCCAAAGTCGAGTCTATATTTTCCTTTTTTTCCTCAGCCTACTAAAACAACGCATTATTAAAAGACACGATTAAGTTAATGTGATGGTATTTTACCTCATCTAAGTACTGACAATAAGAAATTTAATAAACCTGCACACAGTCAGATATTTAACGAGATTTGTCTAAAAAGCCATTCTCGGAGAGGGTTGCATCCCGTTTTGTCGTGAGCGAAAAACAAAGGGTGTCTCTTTCAATCGATATATCGCCTTAATGTAATAGCGTCTTTACACTTACGCCAGATGTGAGTGGTAGTAACACAAATGGTGGCGTTCTTTATTGAAAATCGTTTTACTCTAGCTGGCATGCGAAAGTACCTAAAGTCCTTCTGAAAGGACGTCGGGCAATATTTATTTAGAAGTATTTTTAAAAAATATCCATGTATATTATACGCTCGTTCGTACTACTTTAATTTAACGTGGGAGAAAGCAAACCTTTCCTCGTCTTTGGAGACTTCTGGGGTAAAATATTGGGTATATTTTGTCATAGGGTAGATTTACGAAGCTCTACCTAATGTTGACCTAGCTATGATGTTTATTGTCCGAGTGAAACGAAGGTTTCCGTTTCAGCTTGGACAAAAATGCTTTCTTTATGTCCGGCGAATTTCCGGATGTCCATACGGCTGTTCTCAACAGATTCTCGTGAAATTTAGTGGGGACGTTCGATAATTAACTACTTACATTTATGGAATTTTTAGTCTAGTATTTTTTTCAAAATGGCGGGGGTACGGGGTTTTTAAATTTGTGATTGTGTTTTGTTTTTTAAGTAAGATATAAACAGCTAGCGTTGACAGGTTGACACCATAGATATAGTAAAATATACAAGTAGCTATAGATGCACCACTGAGCGACCTGGGGTATGATGAGAAAGAATATTCATATAAAAGTACTACGTAATTTGAGCGGTTTTCATGTCAAATGTCTTGCTTATAGAAGTGTGCCTGTGCCTATAACCCGACCATGAAAAAATGCTCGGTCGGTAATAGAGACAAAACGTGGCACTCTTTAAGGCTATCATTCTCTATCAAAGCGTGTCAGACAGTTGGCTGACACGTCAGAGCGGAACCCATGTTGAACATGTTGGAATTTGAAATGCGTTCGGGTAAAATAAATGAACCTTGGGTAAAATAATTCAGGTTAATCTAAGCCCGAGACACCAACAAGGAATACTCGTGAATTTTTTATACAAGATACATTGTGGCTAGAGGACCACATTCATATTGTTAATTATTTTGCATCTGTGTTATTTAGCGAAGTAGATTGCAAGAAACGAGTCCTGTTAAGCCAAAAAAAATTACAAACGCATAAATAAGTCCCTAATCCCTTGGCTATTAATACTATTATACTATTCTGTGTTATTGAACATTGGGAGACCAATGCTGCGCATTAAAGACTGCGCTAAGCGTGAAATGGCGGGCTTTCGAATTGATAATCAGGCCTGGGAATCACTTGCCGCTGATAGAGACGGATGGCGCAAACGTGTTGTGGACGGCAGAAAGTTATGCGATGAAGCCTGGTTTGACGAATTAGCTAGTAAAAGGTGCCGCAGAAAACAAATCGGAACCTAGCTTCTGACGTCAACTTTCCCTGTACTCGTAATAATGTGGAAGATCGTGCCGTTCCCGCATTGGTCTTACAGCCACCAAAAACGATGTTCGCAACTACACAGCAATGCTTGAATCGTCTGCAATAGACGCAAATGCCTAATGGTGATGATTCTGTGTTATTAGTGTGCCTGCCAGAACCTTAGTATGTTAATATTCTCGCATTAGCTGAGATTGAATACATACAATACAAATGTTACTTAAGTAAATATAAATGGAGCCTCGTCTGCCAACAAACCGCAATGTGGTTTGGCAGAAGTGCGTAAATTATGTATACATTTGATATTTATGTGAATAAACGATTTATTTGTTTTATATTTATAGACGAGTATATTATGCAGTGTTGGAAGCCCCCCCACGAGGTGGGCTGATGATCTGGTTAAGGTCGCGGGGATCCGCTGGATGCGGGCGGCCCGTGACCGATCTTTGTGGCGCTCTCTGGGGGAGGCCAATGTCCAGCAGTGGACGTCGTTCGGCTGATTATGATGATGATGATATTACATGCCAACGTGCCATGGAAAGAAGTATGGTAGGAGCCAACAGAAGGGACAGAATAAGGAACTCTATCATCAGAAATAAGACCAAGGTCCAGGACGTAACCTTAAAAATAAGGAGGCAAAAATGGAAGTGGGCTGGACACTTGATTAGGGGTAGAGAGAAATGGAGTAAAATTGTCACCCAGTGGTACCCAAGAGACGGGAAAAGGAAGAGAGGAAGCCCACAGAAGCGATGGGAAGATGATATCAGACAGGTAGCGGGTAAGACTTGGGGAAGAGTGGCTATAGAAAGAAAAGACTGGAGAAGATTTGAGGAGGCCTTTGCCGCCCGGCAAACGGACACCCAGAAATGAAAAAAAAGCGATATATACGACTTATTTGGATAAGACCGTAACATACTGTCCGATGGAAAGGCTAATATAATATTATACAACAGTGGCGGCGCGTCAATAATATTCTTAGGGAAGCCGGAAATAATTTGACTTTCTTATTCTTCATCAAATTCCGTTAGCTTTTCGGTGAAGGAAAACATGGTGAGGAAACCTGCATACATCCACGAAGAAATTCTAAGTTGTATGTGAAGTCCCCAACCCGCTCTGGGCCAGCCTGGTGACTACTGCCCAATCCCTCTCATCTATGAGAGGAGGCCTGTGCCCAGCAGTGGGACGTATATAGGCTGATGATGATGATTCTTGCTTCTGGCAGACTGGCTAAAAATTTGGCAAGCCGGTGGGAATCGAGTTGTATGGACGCTCCGCCACTGTTATACAAGTAGATATAGAGATGCTATGCAAAATTTACACTATAGTATTTTAACTCACTAGCGCCGGTTGGTCATTGTTGTAGTTGTGACTACTTGTGACCATAGACAACGTGAACTCATAGCTCCTACGCTGACGCACACATAGGCAATGTGCATGTATAGCTCAACACAACCATGGCTCACCCGCGCTCGTGAGATAAAAGTAGGTACTCTACGCAACTTGACCTTTACATGTCCAATGTATTGCTTAGTTAAATGGTGTGTGAGTGTCCCAGTGCCTATAACTAACTTACTGGGCTGGGACGACGACCCAAAATGAGTCCTGGCCTCCGACACAAGAGCACGCCACTTTTCTCGGTCCTGCGCAGTTTCTCGCCAGCTTGCACCAGCTCCGACGCAGGTCTGCTTCCACCACATCCCTCCAGCGATACTTGGGGCGACCCACATGACGTCGTCCGGTCGGCCGGCCCAAGTATGCTCTCTTCACCTGTCGATCTTCTCCCGTCCTCTCTAGATGGCCACATATTCCATAGAAAAAATTACAATTTTAATCAAATTCTACGCTTGTAAAATTTTGTGCTGTAGGCCCCAGGCCGCGTATAACTATACGCCTTTAACCGACTAAGGCCGGCTGTACATACATACGAGGACAAAATAGCTATCATGTGCCATTTAATTATAAGCTAAGATGTTTCTTTAATAACTTGTAAAGGTCAGGCACGCGACTAGTTAAAAAAACATCTGCTAACGGATATCACACACCTTGAGGTCTGCATTCTAGACCTTTTAACTGCCTAGGCAGTTATGAGAGCTACTTGCATTGTTTAATGTGCATCGGCATCACAGTTAACTGAACATTGGTAGACCTTATCTCGTTGCAATAAGGTTCATGAATGGCTAGTCAAAACGGTCACGGCCACAGCACTATTATAAAAATTGATATGACGTTACATTTAATACATTTTAAACTTAAAATTAACATGTTAAAACACTAGACTGCCTTTTGTTAGAGTAGGATCTTAACATTGTCTCTATGTGTTCGTATGTGTCACAATTACAAATTATGGCTAACCCGTGAGATAAATGTTCTGAGATAAAAGTACTGTACGATGAGTTGCCATGAGCGCGTATTAAAGACATTTAGCGTTAATAAAAAAAACCGGCCAAGTGCAAGTCGGACTCGCGCACCGAGGGTTCCGTACAAACCTGTAGGTATATAAGTAAAAGTTCACCCATCACGACAATCGAGTCATAGTTATGGTCCAAGTAAAAAAATTAAAATTATTAAAAATATTTATATTATATGATGTAACTAAAAATTTACGGTTTTCGCAATTTTTCCTTTATCTGTGCTATAAGACGTAGCTTCGTACCAAATTTCAAGATTCTGGGTTCACGGGAAGTACCCTGTAAGGTTTTGATTCCCTTGCGACTCTTGCGAGTGTCGAAAATTTGCGGAAATTTGCGGCATAAACGGCTGTACCTTTTGATTGCGTTGGCTTAGAACTTTTATTTTTTCACAGCTCCAAGGGACAGTAGACCTGGGTATTTGATGTAAATTCCAGCTTGATACCTCTACGCGTTCCGCAGAAAAAGGGTCTTGACAGACAGACGGATGGACGGACAACAAAGTGATCCTATAAGGGATCCGTTTTTTCCTTTCGAGGTACGGAACAATGAATTTTATCAAAGGACAGAAGATTGTACTTGACTAAATATTAGTGTTAGCCCTCTACTTTCTCCCTACTATACCTTTTTACATAAATTATCGGAATAACTTCGATTACACAGCGGTTTAGTACACACCAAATAAAATTATGTCAACCGAATTTATGACTACCTACTACAGCAATTATTGCATAATTATGCACATAAATATATAGATCTATTTACCATTTGAATGAGAGTTAAAGGGACGTCTAATACCGAGTATTAAAGCTGTGTCGTATGTCAGCGGGAATAAGGATTAAATTCGTGTAGCGAGTTGACAAAACTGCAAAATTATACTTGTCAATTTAAAGTTTATCGGTGGGGCGTTTTCTAAGATCAAATCCAACAAAAGAATGCTCCTAATATAGGGAACTGTCATATTAATTCATTAAAAAACTCACCCCTCCATTTTTTTTTATTAAAAAAACGTGGGTAAGTCTAAAGAGAGGCATAGATAAAAAATGCGAAAGCATTCGCTTCGGTGAATTTCTTGTATGCGCATGCGCAAGAGAATAGTCAGATCGCATCAAGTAGGTACAAAACGAGTTTCTGATTTATCTTTTTTGCAACAGTGCCTTGTCTGTCAGCTGCAAAATCTGACAGGACTAGTAGCTCAAAAATTAGTTTAGGTACGTGTTAAGGGTTCTTATTAGTTAAAAACGCTAAAATCTATTTCGGCCATTTTGCTATTAATTCACTCGTATCTTGTCATTTTCTAAACTCTCTAGAACAGGACTATTGCGATCTAATGACATAACTTTTAAATTAATTTTTAATATTTTTCATTAAGAGTGCTTTCGTTGCCGGGCACAAGTCAAATCTAGGTATTTTTTGACGTTTTTCGCTGCACACAAACGAGCACTGTACACGGTGCGTTCCAATGTGTTCGTAACAACACTATCGCACATAACTTTTCATTTAAATTTAAACCCTTATATAGTGCAATAAGGTATACAATGATATCTGTCATGTATCTTCGTATGCTGTAACAAGTTGCCGTATAGTATGTGTATGAGCCTTGATACTTTTGCAGCGAAAATGTTGTGTTTAGGGATATACAACTACATTCATATTATTATCTTTTTTGTATCAGACTTACTATTGAATGTGAAAATATAATCAGTTGAAGATAAATTAGTGGGAAAATCATCCACATGCGTTTTGTAATATTGAAGGAAAATACAAGTCAATGAAATAAGTATATTCTCGTACCTACCTACTTATACCTATGATTCATCAATACTTCGTATTTGACCAGCTATCTAACGAGAGTGTCTTGAGGCGTCTTGATCGAATCTTTTCAAGAGACAACGTGAAGAACATGGCGGCGGCTTTCAAGTTTTAGGGTGCCTTTCCATCAAAGTTGTGTCATTGCTATGAATGCGTTGATATCCACCAATCATATGTTCACATAACATAGCATTGGTTTAAACGGAAAACTATAACATCCTCGCAGCATAGCTGCATGGCATAGCTCTGGTGGAAAGGCTATCTTAGTCTTGCTAACTATGTCCTACTCGGCCCTTTACAAGGTTCTCGCCATTGGGGATAATGATGTCATCGAGCGTTTTGATCGATCTGTCAGTAGTGGTAGGTGTGTAACCCTGGCTACCAAGTTATGCCTACGCGAGTGCATGCTTGCCGTTAGCAAGATAACTGCAATCGGAAATGATATTCAAGGTGTAGCCAGTAACAGGAGCAAATATATAAAAGGACGCTTCCTTAGAGCATCCGCAGGAGCCCCTTGTGTGTGTATTTCAATTCGGCTTTATAATTTCAAGCAATTTATTAGTTCAAGTTACGGTAGCCCAGTGGTTCAAGCATGCGGCTGTCAAGCGGCGGTCGTGGGTTCGAATCCCAGCTCGTACCAATGAGATTTTTACGGAATTTGAGCACGGAATATCATTTGATATTTACCGTTAGCTTTTCGGTGAAGGAAAACATCGTGAGGAAACCTGCATACATCCGCGAAGAAATTCAAAGTTGTATTTGAAGTCCCCAACCCGCTCTGGGCCAGCGTGGGGACTACTGCCCAATCCCTCTCATCTATGAAAGGTGGCCAGTGCCCAGCTGTGGGACGTAGATAGGCTGATGATGTTGATGATTTCAATTCGGAGAAACTTTAATCTAAACATAAGACCCTCGACTTAAGTGCCGTGAAAGTCCACGGTAAAGGATAAAACTACCGTTATTGTGTAGATAAACATCGTATATTAAAATAAAAGAAGTATATGAAGAATAGGAAGTTAAAAATTGCATCAAAGGAAAAAGGTGATTTTTGTGGACATAAATCACATATGAACCTGAAATTTGGCGATGAAATGTTTACTTTTTTTTCCTAAGCCTATAAAGGTGTCCCACTATTGGGCAAAGGCCTCTCCCCTCGACTTCCACTCGTTCCGGCTTTGAGCTGTTTCGGGCCAGTCGTTTAGAAATGTGTCTAGGTTATCCCGCCACCTCTGCCTCGGCTTGCCACGTCGTCTCCGAGCATATTGCGAAACCCACTCTGTTGCTAATTTTGCCCACCTCCGTGGATGCATACGGCAGACGTGGCCGGCCCAGTTCCATTGCAGCCTGGCAGTCTTGCTCCAACATCCTCCAGCTCTAACATCTGCAATACCAGTTTTGAAGCGCAGCACAGAGTTCCGAACACGGTCGATCAGTTTGACTCCCAGCATGCTGCACTCTATTGCCCGTTGGTAAACCTTCAATTTGGTATCGGTGAGTGACCATGTTTGTGCACCGTAGGTTAGAACAGGCAGAATGCACAATGTCGACGAGCCTCCGCTTCAGAGCTACCGGAAGGCCTCCCTTCAGTAAATCTTTCAAAGCCCAATAGCTCTTCCAAGCATTTTGGATCCGTCTTACAACTTCCTTGTCCTGTCTTTGGCTGAAAGAAGCTTATTGGCCCAAGTACGGATACTCGTCGACATATTTTATCTGAATTTTCTAATTCGTGATTGCGTGGTCCTAAATGTGCGTATTTCGACAATGACTTGGCCGGTTCTTTAACTATCTGTATTTGTAATGGTAACTCATTCCCGGTCTACACTATGTTTCTCCAAGCCACACTTCAGATTCGGTTGAAACCGCTCAACCAAGCTAACTGGAGCGCAAACTCTCAGAGTATTTCTATGTTTAAGCCGCCCGCGTGGTAGTATCGGAGATTTCCTCTGCTCTTTCCCCAGGACACCCTCAAACAGCGCACTCCTATCGCTTTAATGGGCACAGCCAGGTTAAAAAAGAATTTCCAAGCACATATTTCAATTTCAAGGTAGCATTGTTCATTTGCGCCAGATTTGCTATTAATACCATGTATTAAAAGGGATATTATACACAATAATATACCATGTTTATAAAAACATTGTTTCATATGTATGAAAATTACACGCATTTGTATTTGTACTTTGTATTTGTATTTACCATGAGTCACTACATATTATAGTTATTATACTTTTATTAACTTCTAGTTGCTATTGCTACTTTCCAGGTTGTACCACTAGTTCTGGTAGCTGGCTATATTCATACATAATTGCTTATCAAAATAAAGCATTATAGTTTAAAAAACTCTAGTCCAAATACAATAATAAATATATGAAATCAACCAAGTATCAAAGTTGTTAGTCGACAATCAATTGACGGTTGCGTACCATTCATAACTTGTCTCAATTTAGATCACGATTAGTTCCCAGTATAATCTGACTGTGTCGTTCTTAATAAATACGCCTAATCGGAGGTCACATGTTTTATTGGTTTCCTGAGAGTAATTACGGTAGCTTTGTGAAGAGCCACAAAAAAACGATATATACGTCCTCCTCCGATGGCCGCTGGGCCGGTACTGAGTCACAGCAAGCGAGTCTATGAGAAAAAGGTCTGTTTTAAATCGATTAAAATTAATATTTTTATATCCTATTTGTTACTTTTTATTATTTAATATCGTAGAATAGAAGTTATTTTACCCTAATAGCATAGTTAAAAACCTTTTTATTAGCTTTAAAGTGACAATATGATGCAGCGAAGTTTGCCAAAAATATGGAGTTTTCCGTGGCTCTTTTAGTTAAACCAAATTTTAAATTGTGTATTTTCAGACAGTAGGCGAAAGAGACCGTCTTTCGGTGCATCTAACTGTATGTATTACATATTTTAGTTTCAATTGGTTACAGAATAAACAGGTTTGAATGACGACATGGTTTCGAATATTTCGAAATCGAGTGTGAGAAAAGTGCTCGAGTTTCTCTAATAAATGTTTGTAAAAAATGTTTTGACTGTAGCTCCCGTAGTCGATAAGTTGTTCTTCACGGGTCTGTAAACAGTGTTACAAAAAACTATACCGTTTTTGAGATTTTCTGTAATGAATACGTGGTAAAACGCGGAAACACGGCGTTTCCAGCGAATACGCTCTTAACTCTTTTCCAGGCTGCATCAATCTACCAACGTGGTTTTGCGAAAAACAAAATATATATTCAAAAAATAGTTATGTATTAGAAATTAATTAAAGCGCAAGTTAGCGATTTAAACCTTAACTTTGGGTATTAAGGTTGACATTTTAACTACACGCATGTGGCCGATAAATCGTACTATGCCTGGAAATGGGTTAAGACATAATATACGTATATTAAATATTGTTTCGAACGTCACTCCAAATCAACCATTTTTGAGCTAATAACTGTTTTTTCCGTATAAATTTTAAATTAAAACATGTATCTGAAAATTTGTAAGGCCTCTTAACGACTATTTTAATTACGTACATTGCATTAATTGTGTACCTACCTACATTTTTACATTTGCTTTAGCGGTTGATATATTTTTTATTAATGGGAAAAAATTGCTCCTGTTTTTTTCAAGAGAATTTTTTTCAACAATTTTTGCGGCTGACCGTACTATTGGTATCAATTCGGTTTACGTTGTCAAGAAAAAAAAGTAACGATGTTGGTGTCGTGCGCAAGCAACGCATTCTATCATCGAATCGTCCATAGGCTGTTGCTTTGTACCTCAAAACTGTAAGGCCAAGCGCTGTCAAATTAACGCAAGCAAAAATCTACCTTACAGTCAGAGCTCTAAGTCTAGTTTTGCTTGCGTTCATTTTACAGAATTTAGCCTTATAGTTGTGCCCGCACTATACTCGTATACTAGTTTACCACAATCGTAGATTAAGTGTCAGTTGCACCAACGTACGAACACAGACCGGTCATCGTTAAATATGGCGCCGGCAGCTGTCATCCCATAGAAACTTGTCAAACTTTCCATACAATCAGATTTGACGAACACCGCTTACGATTACAGACGGTTTGGTGCAACCCAGCCTTAGTGCCGGTTGCACTAACGTACGAACACAGACCGGTCATCGTCAAATATGGCGCCGGCAGCTGTCATCCCATAGAAACTTGTCAAACTTTCCATACAATCAGATTTGACGAACACCGCTTACGATTACAGACGGTTTGGTGCAACCCAGCCTTAGGCTTAGACCGGTCTGTGTTCGTACGTTGGTGCAACTGGCACTTAGTGCACCGCTTAGGCACCGCTTACGATTACAGACGGTTTGGTGCAACCCAGCCTAAAAAGCGAGTTCAGAAACCCAACCCTTTACTTTATCCGCCATTCGTGCCAGCCAACACTTAGGTACCTACTAGCGAGCAAAAACCGCCGTCTAAGGAATGCACTACACTACAGTATATCAAATAACGGCTTTACGCCCTAGGTATATAATAGTACATTACTTAACAAGGGCGGTAAAACAAAGAATGTCTGAGATCGCAGGTATTTGACGCCCGAGCCGAAGGCAAGGGCGATAAATATGCGATCTGAGGCTTTCTTTATTACCGCCCGTGTTAAGTACAAAATTTTATGTCACCCCCTGGCCAGGAAGTGGGATTTCCCGCGCGCGGAGCGTGCGGTAATTGCCGCTTTATGGCCAGGTGTGACATAAATGACGTTTATGCCCTTTTTCAGTAGTAATGCGACGTAACGATCGTGACCTTTGCTTGTGCACATTTCTAAGTAGTAATGAAGTATCTGTTTCAATTAATATTAATTTCGAACGGTTAACACGTCCACGGTCCCCATACAAAACGATCTGGCAATGTCACAAGTCCAACTGACAGTTGGACTGTGCATTCAGTATTGGGATTTGACCCCACAGCGGAAAAAAAAGTTCATGGCCCCTTATTGGGGACACCCGGACAGGCAACGTGTCAAATTAAATCGCGCAAGATATATACGTACCTATAAGGTCTACAGGGTGGCTCATTTAGATCGGTCAGTATGGGAAAGTCTGAAACTATAAGACATGCGAAGATCTGTTCTTAGGAACCATGTCATCGATTTTAGTGACAAGGAAAACTGCATTCACACATTTAAAAAAGAACCTGTACTCAGTTCGGGAATCGAAACCGGACTAATTGAAAAATAAAACACTTACATAATTTCTATTTGGATGTGGACTGTGTAGGTCATAAGCAGTAAATGTTACTATGAAACATGGCATCTAAAATGAATAAAATGCATTGTATTTTATATCCTTTAATTTAATTAAGTAGATGTTCGAACTGACAACGTCTTTCAACGCAATATTCAACTCGTTTAGGTAATGATTTTACTATTGCATTTAATGTCACTGTGTATTTTGATTTCATATGTTACTATTTATTTATATAAGAATTATTATTAAGTTTATAATCATTGTATACATGTTGACATAATTATTACATGAAAATTAATGAATTAAGAACCTATACCGAATTAAGTGGAATCGCAAATATTTGTATGCCTGCATGTAGGCGGAATACACAGGATAATTAAATTTATTACCATCTAGATTTACTGTATTCTGACAAATAAATGATATTGATTGATTTGATTGATTGATTGATAAAAAGTGGCCCAGAAATCAAATTGGTTGACTGTACGATTCCACAGACAAATACACATATACACAGATATGTACACTTATAACAACCCTCTTTTGCGTTGCGAGTCGGGGGCTAAAATAGGCGAAAATTTATTATACACCTCAAACAATTTCGACCAAATCCAGAGTTTGTCAACTGTTGGCACAATTTGAAGTTATACAATGTTAGCCTGAAACATGGGACAGCGCTAACTACTTTCCACAGTATTCAATTACCGTCCGGATATTCTCCTCTACAGGTCGCATTTTCAACCGATTTTCGTGAATTTTTTTTTTGGCGATTCAATTTTTGGGTTTTTTTTTTCAAAATGAAGGTACCTGACTGTGGCTTTATAGACCGGGCCTAATAAAGCAATAGAAGTGTGCGCGGTTAAAGAGTGGCCTGGGGAAAATCCAGGGGGAAACCTCCGACTCGACCACGCGGGCGGTTTAAACACTGGAATACTCTAAGAGTTTGCGCCCCAGTGAGATTGGTTGAGCAGCTTCAACCCAATCTGATGTGTCAGTGGAATCGAGCTACTGGGAGTTTTGTCGCTGGCTCATTAAACCTAGCTGACAAGAGTCCAGCAAGAAACTCAGCTAGGCCCGACCTGGGTCGGAATCTACCCGATATGCGGCGGTACCGGGACGAATAGGGACTGTATGTGTCTGTGTTGTGACGATCGCGCGGTGGGCCGTTACTGTAAGTTATTGGTTCTACTTAGGGCTCTCGTCCACGGCGACTTTTTGCAGCGATGCTGTCGCACGTTTTGTAAACGCGCAACAGCATCGCAACCAACGCGCTTTACTCGTAGTCGCATTTGCAACGCGCTACAGAAGCGATGCCAACGCGCTACTAACGCGCTACAGCATCGCGACTGCATCGATGCAAACGCGCGACTGTTGACTTGTGCCGTTACTGAATCGCGTTTGCATCGCGACTAAAGCGCGACAGTATCGCTTTTACATCGCGACTGCATCGTGGTTACGTGGGCGAGGGCACACAGCTAGCGACCGTATTGCGAGTGTATCGATGCCAACGCGCGACAGTATCGCTACTGCATCGCTGCAAAAAGTCGCCGTGGGCGAGGGCTCTTGATACAGAACGCCTGCCCGCCTAATGTTTTCCCTTAACGATAAAACTTCAAATTAATATACTGAATATTATCCATAACAATAATATAAACTCAGAATGGCGAGCCTATATGTTGAAAGTCCAGTGCCACCTCTCTACCACCCAGCTCTCTGACAGGTGTTGCCCCTAGGCCATTTTTTAATGTCGCTGTTTAATAGGGGCCCATCGAGCAGGGAGCAAGTCACCGTCTGCCGGAATTAGAATGAGAGACTGTTTTATTAGGCAGGCGTCCGATGTCTCACCCAATAGCCCAGCCATTAGTACATCATCTTCACCTTATAACCCGGTTCATTTAGATTCCATCCACCAACATCTAGTCCTTAAACACCCTGGCGGGTGCTGTCTCTGTGTGCGTCCCATGACACGGGCAGGGACAGCATCCGCTCGGTGTGTCCCTTGCATGTCATTAAATTGTCAAAAGGGTCTCTACGTGTTGGCTATGTGGTACTCGATGGTACTTCGGTACCTCGTCGGTACTTCGGCTCCGCGCACGCCTCCCAAAGGCCCGGGACACTATTGTCCCGTGAACGGGGAAAGACATATAATTGGAATGTATAAAATAACAAAAATTACGGTTCGTGTAAGACAAAGTTTATAGAATAAATTGCCCCAGTCATAGAATCTACGGTAGCCCAGTGGGCCAGTGGTTCAAGCATGCGGCTGTCAAGCGGCGGTCGTGGGTTCGAATCCCAGCTCGTACCAATGAGTTTTTCGGAACTTATGTACGGAATATCATTTGATATTTACCGGTAGCTTTTCGGTGAAGGAAAACATCGTGAGGAAACCTGCATACATCCGCGAAGAAATTCAAAGTTGTATGTGAAGTCCCCAACCCGCTCTGGGCCAGCGTGGGGACTACTGCCCAATCCCTCTCATCTATGAGAGGAGGCCTGTGCCCAGTGTGCCCAGCAGTGGGACGTATATAGGCTGATGATGAATGATGAATGAAATGAATAGAAACTACACCTTGTCATAAACTATGCGTGCAGCTTTACATTTCATAGAAGCATGATATCCTACTGTTATTAAACTTCATACGGTCATCCGTATAAATGACCTAATATAATAACAGTTTAGAAATAGCCTTAGGCGTACAAACTAACCCTGGCTACTATGCTATTCACAAATAGTTTCACCTCATCTCACCACTAACCCCTATTCAAACGCTGAAACCGTAATAACAGCGCGAGGTCCAACTTACACTGGGTTGCCGTAAGTGCTTTGTGAATAGCCCTGCACATTGGGTCTGTGTGAATGACAGTTTAGACAAAATAGCCGGAGGCGTCAACAACGGGCGCCCCGTGGGTCCCCGTCGGCACGCACTGTCAAAAACAAAACGCCATCGCCAGTTAGAAAGGTTCAGAATGGAACTCCGATGAAAATTAAATGGGTAGACAATCATTAATATTAATTAATCTTATAATCATTGACATTCATTCATTCTATTCTATTCATGTATGCAAATTTATAGTGTAATCTTTTATCATGAAATAAATAACCTACATCTAATGCTACATGTACGGGATTTTATTACCTACGCGTGCGAAGTCTTTCGTGTTTGACAGACAGGACAGTGGAGTGTGTTGCGTTTTTAAGTACCTAAAAAAGAAAAAACTACATATCAGTGGCGGTGCATCAAAAATATCCTTAGGGAAGCCGGAAATACTTGGCTTTTCCTATTCTTCATGAGCCGTAGTAAAAGAATTGGACTGGCTGAAAATTAGGCAAGCCGGTGGGAATCGAGTTGTGTGGACGCTCCGCCACTGCTACATATATTCTTTAGTGAACAACACGGAGTATTTTAAAAACAACGCGAGTTATTTTATTACTGGAGAGTGAAGACTCTATTGTCTTTTACGTCGTCGTATAAAAAGAGTCATACGTACTTACAGTCGGGATATAAAAAGGTTCGGCACCTTAAAGTCGTCATTTGCTTGTACAGTCAAGGGCATAAATATGTATACACTTTTGGACCTTATTGCAATGGAATAAGGTGAAAAAGTGTATACATATTGGTGCCCTTGACTGTACCAAGACAAATATCAGTCCTAATAGGTATATTGATTTAAATTCCTTGGCATTATCGCATTAAACACAACGCAGAGTTATTATAGATTGCAAAAATTACAAGAGAAAATATTGACACTGACAAACATTGACAATTAAATATAATATTTGATTAGATCATTAAAAAGGTTTGATGTTGATATGAAACAAGATATAGATCAAAGGTGTATACTATTTCGACTCTTGTTGTCATATCAGGAAAGTATAATTTTATATGCACTTGTCTACTTAGTACTACTTAGGTTTCAAAAGGTAGGTACTAAGAGTCAATGACTATATAAAGATAAAGGAACGAATTTAATAAGTGACGACGGGTTTCGTACCCCGACTGTACATTCATACCTCTAACCATTAGTGGTATAACAGAAATCTACCAATATCCCCCGCTCATTATGTCTCACTTCATGCCCACGCGCAGTGCGACAATGGCCCCCGCTGCGCACAGTGGGCCGTCCACCCCCGACTGGACAAAAGGGTTAATGCAAATAATTACACAATAAAATAATTACCCAAATATCAACTGTTACCGAAACATAATAAGGTCCAAAATCGGATGATCTGTATTAATTTCGACGATTGCGAAAACAAAATATCTATAATTGATTTAAAACTCTATCTGGCTACAGTTGAGGTAACATTTTGTTTGTGCTGTAAAAATGGGGAAAATGTTTAAGATCGTGCGCGTGTTCATTAAAAGGTGGTGTTAATCATTTAATGATTTTTGATTGAATGGAAATGAAACTATTGTGCTGGGTAACATATGCTTACGAAGGGTTGGACACTAAATCTTTACCATATTTTTAAATTTTATATGAATAGTCTTTCTTTTACCCCCGGTCGCTCGGTGGCGCATTTGTAACTTCTTGTATAGGTAGTCCATGTATCTATTATTATAGTTGTATTATTTGGTAGTTCGTAGTATATTAGGTAGTTTGTAGATATATATATATAGACTTTGTACATCTTCTGGTTCCTGTCTCCACTCAATTGCTCAAAGATTAACTGGAAGAGATCCCTTTTAGGGATAAGTTCGCCTTGTAGCAAAATGTCTTAATTTGTTTGTTTTTTACGAGTTTTTTTGTGTACAATAAAGTTATTTTATTACTTACATACATATATCTCATGAGCGCGGGTGAGCCATGGTTGTGTGTTGAGCTATACATGCACATTGTCTATGTGTGCGTCAGCGTAGGAGCTATGAGTTCTTGTTGTCTATGTGTTCGTATGTGTCACAACTACAACCATGGCCAATATAAAAGTACAATAATATATACTATAGGTATCTATAGTGTTGACTAGAGGTGAGACGTACTAGGCAAAACGCGTACTGAGTCTTGCGAGTACGCGTCCACAAAAAGACTAGATCCAAAGACTAGGTCCAAATACGCGCTAAACCGACCCCGACCCGAGGTGCCCCGAAAGAATCCGAACGCGCAGACGAATACGAATAGCGCGGAACATAAAGACTCTTAGACGTTTCGAGTCTTCCGAGTCGTCGTACGCCTAGTACTCGATACGCTAAAAGACGCGCGAGCGGGATCGCTTACTAACGCGTCCATGCTAAAACCTATTCCAAAAACCTGTTCCCGTAAATACGTCTCACCTCTAGTGTTGACTGTTTAAAATGTCAGTGTAAATCCGAATATCACCGTCACGCCGCGTTGGCGCAGGTGCCCCCCCTAATTCGATTAATTAATGTGTAGGTACGTGAGAAATCGTCCAATTTACACGCGGAAACGCGACACCTGTTCGAAATTCTAGTGTGATCGTTACTGGTACGATGTTATTTTTTTTAAGTCCTCTACTCAGTGTAGAGTCAGTTCGGAATGAGAAGAAGCGAATATAAGGGCGCCCTCATATATCCTACGATACGCGTCTTCTTATTCCGAACAGATTCTAGACGTGTTTATACTATGTCGATAGAGAACACGCATATGGTTTACCTAATGGTAAGCAGAAACAATAAATCTATAGACGCATGTAATTCCAGAATAATGACAAGTGAGACCAACTCTTTTTTGAGAATGAGCTGTTATTCACAAACCAACTCGTCTTTGCTTGTCATCTCTCATCTCACCATATAAAACGGGGCTGTGAGGCGAGCTGAGGATGAGTCGGTTTGTGAATCGTATATAACAATAATGATTAGCCTTTATTCCGCTTAAGAGGCACAGTTAGGGATTTATATGAGCACAGGGCAGATTATATTATGTCTCTTAATGCGACGTGCCGGTTGGCATAGGCCTCCTACAACTCTCTCCATTCCTGTCCGTCAGATGCTACCCTGGTCCAGTGTGTACCCAGTGTTAGCCAGATATCATCCTTCCAGCGTCTTGCTTCGCGACCTCTTCTCTTACCATCTCTGGGGTACCAGAGGGTCACTTGTGTACTCCATTTGTCTATTTTATCCAGTAGCACTTTTGCTGGTCGATTCTTTTAAGGCGCTACACTGAGAAATTTGGAGACTTTGAAACGCTCTCCTGCCCAGACTAGAAAACAGTAGGGGCTAATTTTCAGATATACGATTCTTGACTATATGATTGTGGTACTGTCAATAGCGAAACATGATTGCTTAAAATTTTCTCGATAGAAAATAAATCCAAAGTCGAGTCTATATTTTCCTTTTTTTCCTCAGCCTACGAAAAAAACGCATTATTAAAAGACACGATTAAGTTAATATGATGGTATTTTACCTCATCTAGGTACTGACAAGAGGAAATTTAATAAACCTGCACACAGTCAGATATTTAACGAGATTTGTCTAAAAAGCCATTCTCGGCGAGGGTTGCATCCCGTTTTGTCGTCAGCGAAAAACAAAGGGTGTCTCTTTCAATCGATATATCGCCTTAAGAATATCTGTTACTCTTGTCCTTTCTCTTATGACCGAGTTCCGAATCCTATCGTTTAGTCTCACTCCTAGCATACTTCTCTCCATGGCGCGTTGGCTTTCCGCTAGCTTGTCTCTGTGTTGTTCCGTCAGTGACCAAGTCTCATATCCGTATGCATCGGAGGATGCAGGCTCACTATCGCAATCGTCCGGGCTGCCACAAAACCAAACCTAGTAAGAAGTAGTAGAAATATGATTTGCTAAAATGTATTATGTTGATTATATTTTTCTTATGTGCAATAAAGTGTCATAGACATACACACACACACACACATCATAATCATTATCATGATCATCATATCAGCCGATGTCCACTGTTGGATATAGGCCTCGCCCAAAGAGTGCCACAATGCGGTCATGCAGCACCGGTGTCCTGCGCCACACACATCCCGCAACCTTTACCAGATCATCAGTTCACCTTGTGGGGGTCTACCCACGCTGCGTCTTCCGGTCCGTGGTCGCCACTCGAGAACCTTCCAGCCCCAACGGCCATCGGTTCTACGTGCAATGTGCCCCGCCCACTGCCAGTACTGCAACTTAAGTTTAACGAGTCGAAGTGCTTAGCACTATATCAGGTACTCATGGCCTCGTTTCTGATGCGATCAGCCTTCTCCATTGCCCTCTGAGTACCTTTGAGCCATGAGGCCCATGGGAGGCGACCACGTTTCAATACCATTTATGTCATCACTGACAACACACACTGACAAAGACATACATACATACATCAGATAGGCCGCAAGCTTGTGTTGTGCCACTTCTGACTTTGAGGCCAGATTTTGAACCCTCACAACAGGTGGTTTTTGACTGACCCGTCTATACATATATTGTTATTTGTTGAACAGCAGTTGTGGAACTTTTAACATCTGTCGTTAATCCAATTTAAGAAACAGCCGCATAAGCCTATAAAAATAAATAATATTACGCCCCGTATCAGTTTATTAGAAATTGTAGCGATTTCTATAATACGATTGGGTCTATGCTCCGTTGTCTCGCTAACAATATGGAACAGGCACAGTCATATCGTATAGCTACAGTATTTTTACTAATCGGGGCTTAATCTATAATGGGTGAATTTCAAAAAAATTGTACATTCCAAAAAATGTAATTGTCCTCCTACTTCAAAAATCTGTAAAAAAAAAAGTATTAGAGTAGAATGTTTTCCAGATATGTTTTCACGTCGTCTAACTAATTGTTGTGAAGTATTCGTAAAGCTTAAAAGTTTGTAACTGATAGATTTCTAAAAAAGACATATTTGAAAAAAACGTATTTTAGCTCCCATACAAATTGCGTACGTGTCCTGCGTTCAACAGAGGATAAAAAAATCATAACTTTGTTTAAAATATAACGGGCCAAAAAAAAAAATTAGGGTCTATTAAAGTACATAATGATATATCTAGAAAATGGTTTGTTAGGTTTCTAGAACGAACATATTATATCAAAATATTTTTGCAAAGTTCGGGGAAAGATTTCGTTACTTTGTGTTACGTCAGCTGTGTAACGCTGAATTTTGTGTTTAACATAGATAATGTAATGTATCCATAACAGTTTTATGTCGGGATACAAGTAGTCTAGGTACTACCAACACGCGAATGTGTCGATAGCTCTATTAGTTTAAATAACGTTAACGTTAGGCTATGACGAATTAGCTGAGTTTTCTTTCTATGAGTATTTTTTAAAGGCTCTAGCACAACTTACTATCAAGTCGCACTGAGCGCGACTCAGTGACTTACAGCATATTAGAAAGGGGCCGGTAGGATTTTCTCGAAAATCGTCGCGTCGTGTCATGGGCGTTAATTGTGCTATTCTTGCTGAAGCCCCGGCTGAAGCTCGATTCCACTGACACCTCAGATTCGGTTGAAGCCTTTCAACTTTCAACCAATTTCACTGGAGCGCAAACTTTGAGAGTTCCAGTGTTTAAACCGCCCGCGTGTTCGTGTCGGAGGTTTTCCCTGGATTTTCCCCAGGCCACACTAAAACCTGGCACTCCTATCACTTAATTGGGCCCGGCCTATAAAGCCACAGTCAGGTTCACAAACAAAACATTGTCCTAAATTTAGCATCCTGATTTTAGCTCCAAAGATTCTAAATCCAGGAAGGTGTAATACACGCTTAAGGGGAGGTATCCCCAACGCAAATGTCCCGCTCTAACACGCGTGAGTTTACAATTGACCATCCCGCTCTCTACGCAAGCTCTGCGCGCAGTTTTGTAAATATTTAGCTATAGTCATTAAGCCAATCATTTTATCAAAGCAAACCCTGCGAATTTGTCTATAACTATTTACGATCTTTAATAGAGTACAAAAATTTAATGTTAAATATCAGTAATATAGCCGTAGTATTGAAAAAACATTCCAAAAAGGGGTAACTTCGCGATTTTTTTCTGTCGAGTGAAATTCATCAGGTCATGTAACTGACTGCGATTTTGACTAGACAATATCCTTATGTAACACATATTTTTTTTAGATTTTAAGACACTATATTCTATGTCGTAGATGGTTTTTAAAAACTCAAAAGTGGTAATACACGGCCTTAAAAACTACAGGTTTATAGCCCGGACACTGGTTTAAGGCCGAACAGTCATAAAGATAAGCTAATTCTAGTACTACAAAGGAGCTTACTATTACAAAAGAGCATAGGTGATTTCTTACACACAGCATAAGCTAACGTAATAGTTCGCAGTAGAGTTCAATGTGAAATGATACCAATAAAAATTGTACTACGACAAAAAACATTTGACGGTAGTTATTGAGATCTTCTCTCTTTACGGAACACACCATGTATTTTAAGCTTTAAAGAAACTAGGCGTAGGTCCCGATTCAAAAGTTCGTGTTACGACTTGTGACTATTCGAAATAAGAAGTGCTACTGTTGCACAATACCGTATTTGACACATATTAAAATTTATAACACAGTGCCACTTTTTGGATAGTTAGCCATCAAAATATTACAATAAATCGTAAATTATAAAATTTTACCAAAATCATAAAAAGATATGAATCATCAAAAACGAGGAAAATTATGTTATTTTTTTTATCGTCCAAAACTCAAATAAAAGGTATCAATAGAATGCTTATATAAAAATAAAAAATAAATTGTATGGCAACTATGTACCTAAACGCATTATTTTACGACTAAAACAGCAAAATACTAATTTTCCCATACAACGGTTGGTCGAATGCAGTGCAAGTGACGTCATTTGCCAGGGCCAATTTGTAAGAGCCTTTGAGGGCCGCTAGCGTCGAGCTAGGTTTGTCCCTAATTTTAGCCCTTTATTGTGCTCTAAATGTTGTTGGTCCCATATAGACATTTGATGGTCTCTAAAAACTGGTTCGATTGGCATTATAAAAAAAATCTAGTCAAATAGCGTATTTTAGTTTTATTACTTCAAGTTTTATGGCTATTTAGCCTTACGCGGCTGTCCAAGCATACACGTGCCAATTTTGTGCATCGGATGTACTCTGACCTTTGTAGGCGAGCCATGCGCGACCCTTGGCATTTTCGCCCTATACTCCTCCTCCTATAATTTCATCGTTTAGTTAACGTAACGTATAAAACGATTACATTGTAATATTTAGAACATAATATTATCTAATTAATATTTTAATTATTACCAGCCGTTGCCATATTGTCTAACAGGTGCGTAAAATGGTAAGTTAGCTTTATCTTGATGAAAGGTGGTACAAGGGTTGAACTATTTTGGACGCGGGCCAGAAACGGTTTAAATTAATTTATTTAACTCGCAATGTTTGTATCTTGTGTGTTCGGGTTATTTTAAAGCATCCTCAACTAAGTTCGGGTGAAAATACAATATTATGGTTTACCACCGAGCTGATCTGATGATGGAGACGGAAGGTGGCTATAGCAATTCGTAAACTTTACCTACAAGATAAACCCGTCGAACCGTCTCAACGAAAAGTAGTTGATGACTGTGGCAAAAAAGATACAGTCGGTAATAAAAAAAGCTTGTAGGTACCAAAAATGCAATTTTTGACCGAAAGGTTTTATTGTTACCCAATTGGAGGTAAAGCAACGCTTGCAAGTAATTTTTATTATGTTGTAACCTCCATCCATCCATTAAAAAATAAAAGTAAACAGAAACTGAATAAACAAAAAGATCCATAAGTAGGTATATTTATCGAACGTGCTCACAAAATTTCACGAAGTTGAGAAGTGTAGCTTTATATATAATATAATGCCCTAGGATAAGATAAGATAATATTTATTGAATTAAAAACCTTATTGCTAGTGTTTACACAGGTAAGGATGACTCGTAATTCTATCTAATGGCAAGTACACGTTCTCGGGTCTAACTATAGGGCTGTCATCACGGTAATCTACGTAGTTAGGTAGCGCCTAATCACTTTATATAAATAGGTATAATAAGAAACTACGCTAACTACTAAATAGAGTACTTTGGGACAGAGATCTAAGAAGTCTCCATTAACTTAAATCTGTCGACTTTTCATTTAAGGCAAGGCGGTCCCACTGCAAACGTCCCGCTCTAACACGCGGGAGTTTACAATTAACCATCCCGCTGGCTACGGAATTCTGCGCGTAGTTTTCGTGAATATTTAATACATTTTGATAATTTTTGGAAGACTGGATAATTTATCAAAAATCTATCCGGTTAATTTGTTAGAACAATAAAAAATAAACCATTTTGTAAAAAAAAATATCACTGCCGTTGACAGTTAAGAAATACCTAATCAACATGAAAGTTTATTTTCACGATGATATTTATAATTTTTTTACTGAGTCACCAAAGCATTTTTCGATATTTAGTTCGGTTATTTTGTTACTTTCTTTCTTTTTCAATCTACAGTAATTTTTATATGCAGTGTAATTCTGCATTATTTCTTCACACTCTAACCTCAAACTTTAATATTTCCGTCCATTCATGAACTGGCCTGGCCTGGCCTGGACTACGCTGCTAAGTGTGATATGGCGTGCTTTTGAATTACTTAACACTCAGCCCTGGGAATTGTGTGGGTCATAAACAGATTTAGGTTCGCATCTTTCCTCTGGACAAATCAAAAGTTAAGGGCTACAAAGCTTAATTTTGGATTGGTCTAGTAACCCGCATATATAAATGGCGTCTCCGGTTCTATAAATCCATGTAATAAAATCATCTCACATGCTCATAAGCCGTTAACTATTGACCACAGGAGGGACGACTTTTGTTTTTGCAAGTGTTTATGACCCGTGTGATGAAGTCTGGTGTGACCAATTAGCAAACAAAAGATTGCGCAGACATCAAATCGGAGCGAGAGCTTCCGACGTCAACCTTTGCTGCAATTACATATGGAAGATCGTGTCGTTCCCGCATAGCTCTATATCTATACCTATAGGTACTCTCACCAAAAACGGTGTACACAAACTGCATAAAAATGCACAGACGTTAAGGCCCATGATGACTTGCTAAAGTCTAAACTGCGCTTAATATTCATTGCCACCGTAGTTGAATAAAAAAAAACACTCCGCCGACTTCTCCAAGCTGTTCGATACACTGTAAAGCTATATTCAGGACTGTCAGGTTTAATGCAATTAAATGGAATGCAATAAACGTAAGTGTAGCGTTTTACTGGTGCACTCTTCGTCTAATTCACTCAGGATTCACAGGAAGGCTACGGGTACCTATAGCACAGAATAGTATAATAGTATTACATACAGAACGGACACGAACCCCCCCGCACCGAGGTAAGTTACCTTGTCCCTGACAGGCCCAGGCTGACAGGCCGGGTTACGATCGGGTTACAGTCGCGTCTCGCGATTCGCCATCGCCACGCGCTACGCACTCGCGCAAACAATTGACGCGTGTACCGACAGCGCACGCACACATACTTACCCGCAGCGCTCACTTTCCTTCGCGTGTCACCCCCGTACCAATAGAAGTTACCGTTAACAATAGAAATGTGTTTTATCGCTTTATAGGGCCCGGCATATAAAGCCAAAGTCAGGTTTAAAAAACCTTAAATATGATATATTTAACAGATGTTCCTTGAAGAAAAACATTGAAGTCGGGCTAATTCCATCCAACAAGGTCTAGTTTCCTACAATAAATAGCGCCTACGTCAAATCTTGAGGAAGTAAGGTAGCCCGCTTGGATCGCGCACGCTATGTGACAATGTGACCAAAATTCTCATTGTGTTTCAGGCTGATCAAATTGCTCCAACTTTTAAATGTTAGGTAAAGTGTTTTTTCCAAGAACAATTAAAAGTGCAAAAAAGTTGTATGACAGAACAGTCCACCTGTCCCGACCTGTATAATTAGAATGGAGCAACACTCAGACACACATTAGTCAATTGGGGACGGTGGTGCTCAAAGTTACAATATAAGTAACTTGCATTTTTGACGACCACTTTAGCTAATTGATGGACCTAGTCATACAGGGTAATTTTAATGTAAAAACTTTATATATCACTACATACGTATATGTACAGGATTTCTCTTTCTAACTTGATTACAATGACACATCAAGAGATTACACTGGAAGCAAATGTATGCCAGTCAGTAGAGGTTCAACGCCAAAGGCTGTGTTGCAAAAGGTGGTGCAGAAGATTTTATTTTCTTAAATTGTGTATATGGATGCTGTTAATTGTATATCAAAAATGACAACTTCTGGCAGCTACGAAACCTCGAAATTTATGGACAAAAGAGTTTTTGTAGCTGACTAAAGTTGTCCCGAAATACCTCGTGCAACCATTTTTGACATTTACTCAGTAACATCCATATACAACATTTTAAAATATATAATCTTCTACACCACCTTTTGCAAGAGCACTATCTTTTAATTGGCGTAATTTGAGTTTAACGCGACTATTACGTATGCATATGCTCTGTCTCCACAGAGTGCGTTAAGCCATGCCAGTCGCACACTGCAAATTCCCGTCAACCACCTTCTAAAGAGAAGTTTGAGAACCTCCATGTTGTTAGGCAGGTGCGTAACATGCGCACGAGCCGATATCCGGGCCATTTCGAGTGTTTTCCTTTTTTAACTAACATCGCTCTGGACACGCCTTTCGAGCCATCTGTGAGAATAAAAACAAACGTGGAATCATTGTTTCTTTACATATAGATATCCTTACGGCGTTTTCCCATTGCGGTAGGCAGAGACCAAATACATACTTCTTTCGCCTTTTCAGTGCAATAGTTAAGAATCTTCGCGCATAGGGGTATGGATAACCTGGACAGACGAATCGTGACAGGGAAGATAGTGGGTTAAAGAGGCCGAAGTCCCATTCGATGGTCAGACCTCATTAATATCCCAGCAGCTGAATAATAGATATGACTGTCAGTGATGTACTCCACTGGGCGTCTGAGTGGAATCGATGGCGGCGGCTTATTGACAAGATTAGCAAGAGTCACGATCCTCAGCAGTGAGGAAACGATCAAGACGAATAGTAAAGAATAGTGTATGATAAAATTTATGGTTAGGCCATCACTCATGACAGTTATGACACACAAGTCGCATGTACACTGAGCGAAAAAAATACTAATTATTAGTAAGTTTTAGTGAATCCCAAGACAAGGAGATTATATATTAACGGTTACAAAACAGTTTAGTAGTAATTAGTAGTTACAAGGACATTTTTTTTTGGTATTAGTAAATAACTACTATTATCAAAAACTGTTTTGTAACCGTTAGTATATAATCTCCTTGTCCTGGGATTCACTAAAACTTACTAATAATTAGTTTTTTTTTTCGCTCAGTGTAGGTTAGTCGGGTGACCAAGTTGTGTCAAATCTGAAAACTAGCAATTAAATGTAATAAAATTACCGGTTCTTATAAATTATAGACCATAAATAAACGCAAACGCTAGAGGTACACAGCGTGACAAATCTCAAACTTCTTTTTACCAAAAAAATACGTATACAGAAATTTCGTTAAAAATGAAAATATACTACCGTGTATTTTTAATTTACTGTTCATTGATTTGACATGGATAACTTGTATTGTCTGCCATTCGTTTCCCAATCCCGACTCGCCACGCCACCGGGTCCAATATATATTGATCTTGATTTGGATGTCAACTATTCGTATTAAGAGGTCAGTATTTTCTGGTTCTCTGCACTACATGAGTTTACGTCAGAAAAGTATTTCAAATTATACTTGTTTGTGAAAAATGCACCGTTAATCTACATTGATATATATGTTTAATGATTAATGTTCGCTATTAATTTCTACATGTTTCGAAACATTTATATATTTTGTGAATAGTAAAATTGACAGCGTAAAATCTTTACTGGCTATATTTATTTTATTTTATTTATATAGGTAGGTACATAGGTACCTAACTAATTTTTTCTTTGTAACTGATTAGGGAGGGGGAGCAGTTTTAAATTAATAACTTAAAAAGTACGTCTTACACAATAACTATCGGTGCTTATTGATGAGTTTGGTGATAGATATAAATTATTTATTTCGCTTTACAGCTAGTTGTCACCTAGGTGTTACTTGATATAAAAAGCAATTCACAGGGATCTCCAGAATTTAGCATTGCAATATAATTCGATTCTGCCCAATTCGAACTAATAAGTTGTAAGTCTCACAATTGTTGTGATAAATTTTAATGAAAATTTGAATATATTTATACTATAAGTACAAACACCCCTTCCTGCAAGCTAACACAGGTCATCATTTTTCTATCTCGCTCTATATTATAGCTTGCAGGAAGATGCTCTCCCCTTAAAGGGTTAAGAAATTTTCTCAAAGAAGGCTCGCAGGCTTCGTATTATAATTAAAAAACTCGCAGGCTCGTCCGTTTAAACAAATACTCAGCCTGCAATTGCTTCCTTCCCAGCCACGGCAATAAATGTATTATTACTAACTTGTTGCCGTACAAAAATCATACTAACAGAGCAATCAAAATGTTTACTGATTTGACTGTCAGTTGAGATTCCTACAGATGATAGAATCATCTTCAATAAATAATGCAATATCAATGAGCTTCTTTAGATAATGATAGTATCATATAATACGGATGAGTCTCAAGAGACAACCTTTATGACCTACCCTTACTTATCAACATATCTCCTATCAAAAATCCGCACAAAAGACAACCGGTGAAGGCAAAAAAACATGACCGTTCCACCTTCACAATACCGGTTTCATTTCTCCCTCGCACACTGGGAGCGTATGCTAGTGCAAGCGGGACAAGCGAACATGTGGCATGTAACATCCCCAGGTAAGTTCTGTATTTGAATTATTCGAACGCGGGCTTTTCGCGCGAAAGCACGGAGCGCATGCGCGGTTGACTTTTTAAATTTTCATTTTTAATTTCAAATCGTGTGGCCAGTTTTGAATTTCGAATGTCATGCGTGTGTGTTTATAAGGATTGCCGATTTTGAAGGAAGTTCGGATTACCGGTAAGATTTTTTTTTGTGAATTTAGTGTTTTTTCTGTAATGTGACTTTTTAATAGTTTGCGGCCTATGCCCGTTCGAATTAAGTGTATATTTGAAAAAGTGATATTGGCGGTAAAATATGGTGAAAATAAATAGAAAAATCTTCTATATTTCCAAAATTATTCGTTAAATTTGCTTTATACTTAATATGAGTAGAATAATATTTTCTTACATAGATCGTTTAATACTAAGGTGCATTAACAAGATATTTAAGATGCTGTGAACAAGATAAAACACCAAAAAAATAAAATAAAATCGGAAGCCATTTCTTAAATCGACCTCTTGTGAGATTATTACATGTGGGATCTTAAATCAAACCAAAACCATTATGATGTAAAATTAATGCATAATCATGTAATAAATTAAACTTTTGAATTAAGAAAGGGTGCCACAAGGTTTTGTAAGACTACGGACCATGTTTTAATACCACGTGTTTCCTCGATCTGGATTTCACTCCAGACATTGGGTGTGTAGACTGTGTAGTTGTCTTACAGTCAGCTGCATTATTGTCTGATCCGAGAGAGCGCGCAAAACTACTTATCTGATATGTATTTCAAAAAGCCTTGGGACAAGAGACATGAGACCGCGCCTTGTTCTGTCGTATTTGAGGTAAAAAAAGGTTAATTCAATACCTAAATATCGCGTTAGACCCGTTAAAACAAATCTTTCACTGAGCGAAAAAAAATACTAATCATTAGTAAGTTTTAGTGAATCCCAGGACAAGGAGATTATATACTAACGGTTACAAAACAGTTTTTGATAATAATAGTTATTTACTAATACCAAAAAATTTGTCCTTGTAACTACTAATTACTACTAAACTGTTTTGTAACCGTTAGTATATAATCTCCTTGTCTTGGGATTCACTAAAATTTACTAATAATTAGTATTTTTTTCGCTCAGTGTTAAAGTATACTTGAGGTAGATAGCTATGTCGTTCCAATGCCAATTCTACTTTTCTTAAACTGTTCCTAATAGGTAACCTTTTTAATGAATGTAAATAATTTTCTTATTCCAGAACAAGTCCATATCGTAATATAATTATAAATTATAATTAATATATATTTATATTATTTAATTATTATTATTATGTTTCTGTACTATGATCTTTTTGAGGTGTGCAATAAACAGTATTTGTATATGTATAAAATAAAATTTAAATTATTTTTAAGGTTTCCTGTTTAAAAAAAATTAAGGAGTTTCCGCTTGCAATGCAGTTATATCGTTAGTAGATTTGTTTCGTCCAGTTTTAACACTTTCGTTTTCATATTTATATTTATTAATTATTATGCACCTTTTGTATTTTTATAATCATGTGTTTTTTTGTAATAACATACTTTGCTATTGTAAGTTTTCTAGGTAGGTATAGTCAAGGGCAAATATATATATACATTTTTGGACCTTATTTCAATGGAATAAGGTGAAAAAATGTATACTTATTGGTGCCCTTGACTGTACCTATTAGGAAAGTTATGTATAGTTTTAACACTTTATTATAATTTATAAGTGGGTATTATTGTATTACACACTACTTAAAATTGGGAACAATGTACAAGTATTTAACAAAAAACTATCGTAGAACCATGTAAAATTACTGTTTTCCATGTGTATGATTAATATAATAAAAGATAGTTTTGCTATAATAAAAAAAATAGTAACATTTTTTGGGCTTTGCCCAGCAGTGGGACACCTTAAAGGCTTAGAAAAAAAAAAAACTTTTTTGTACCTACATTATTAAAAAAACAACCAACAGCCGAAAAAGCTACTAGGTACCTATATTTATAATTATTGAGCTATCTTAACCTTATAAAAAATATGTTTGTAATAAGCATGTGTTTTCTTATCTCTGTCGGTAAACATATGACGGACGTTCAATATATTCAACGAATTTATCATATTTGTATTGGTGTAAGATAAAGTACGAACGAGCCAGACATTTTTAGCACCATGTCGGTTTAACGCGTTTCATACGTTTTAACTGTCACGGTACTGGTTAATACCGTTAAGTTGCTTAGACAGGGTACTAAATGGACAGACATTTTGCCGCTGAATATCTGAGACTCGTGCCATAGGAGATGGTTATACCTATGTATAAATCAGTGCAGATGGTATTTTTTTGGTGTAAAATTAGATACCGTAGTTTTATTAAAATGAGACAAAAAAAATATGTATAATTATATATGTATAGACATAGACATAGACATAATTTATTGGTAATAATAGGTATTACAAGTCAATTGTACATTCATTATACTCATAATAATACTACTTACACTCATTGTAATAATTAATACATAGAAACGGTCAACCAATTTGATTTCCGGGCAACTTCATACCTTGTCACAGTCATCTCTATGGGCTTTCATGATTCTAACTGCGACAAGGTACGAAGTGACCCAGAAAATAAATTTGGTAACTGTACTTATTCCTTTTGAATATTAAACGTGCTATAATATAACTGTACTTAGCTACCCATATTGAATAACAAGGAAATATTAGAGATAGGAAATAAGGAGAGAGCGTTCAATATCTTGGTTTCAAAGTACTTAATACAAAATTACATAAATTCGTACAAAAGTCGACTTAATTGTGCATGCTAGAAGATTCAAAATTTATTAATAGTTTTATAAAATAACGGCCAGCGTAAAAGATCTCACCATGGTAACCGAATTAGGTACTAAGCCCGAATTTTACCATTTTGCGTATATAAAAATAATATTATTTAAAAAATATTAAATTATATTTGTTAACAACAATTTTTAGACTTACAAAAATAATATCCAATGTAAGGTTTATAAAAAAATATGTAGGTATAGTGCTCGTATTCAGTTTATAAACGTTTTATTTTATTTGGGCGGGACATATATATGCAAAAAAACAAAATTATAGAAACTAAAAAAATATATCAAAATCGGTTGATTCAAAAGGTGTTTTATTATTTCATGTTGTGTTAGAGTTACATTAGTTATTTAATGTAAGTAAGCAAGCACTTTATTATACACAATAAAAAGTTTAAATATACCTACATGTCACAAAAGATTGAACATTGATTTATTGGTTATATAATGTGAAGCGAAGCGATTTTTATTTTTATAGCTCGGCGATTTTTTATGCGAAGCGATATTTTTGTCCATTGTGTTCTTTTTATTTCAGTGCAACGCTCGCTTCGACTTCGCTTCTTGTAAATAATCGTTTGGCCTTATGTGGGTCTCTAGTATAAGGGTTTACTAAACAAAACACAAACGAACGCGTTTGCGTTTAGTCCAGGGATCGGATACCGGTATTTGCTCCATACAAAATACCGGTATTTATATCGTTCTTTTTCGTTCTTTGGTTTGTAATTTCATTTTTAATGGGACACTAATAATACGAAGTTGTTAAGTAAATTATACATGATTCAGTCCTACGTAAAGACCATACAATAATTCAAAAAAATTGACTATTTCTGGGATTTTTAAAAATACCGGTTTCGATCCCTAGTTTAGTCTCATTTTGTAAGGCAACGCGAACAGCGCCTCTGGTGGCATTAGTAGGTAACTATTTTTCGCCATATAAATTAAGACGCAAACGTGTTCGTTTGTGTTTTGTATCGAAAAAACTTATACCTATTAGAGGTACTACTGGGCAATAAATATTGCGCGTCGGTCTTTGGAAAGAGAAAATTAGTAGTTTAACGACGATTTTCGAACGCCGGCAAACATCCATCAAATGTATTAATTGACGATTGACATCAAACAAATACTGCACTTTATGGACTTTATTAGGTTTCGTCAAATCGATGATGTAAACTTTTGATATCTAATAGAGAGCTGTTACAAGTGTTACAACTACCAGAAAAAGTATAGTAAAATAAAGTGTATTATTTTGTTCATGGAAAAATTTGAAGTTGGGGGGTTTCACAACTGTATATTATATATTTTGACGGCTGACAAACGGTAGTGTGAGACAACGCTCTATGAAGCAAAAATTAACCGAGTCTCTTTCCAAAGCTCGATAAGCGACCGCCGGCTACTGTACGTTATGTCAAAATGTGTAGGTACTGAGCTACCAAAACTAGATCAGGGGCCCGATTTTTGAGTGTCGAACGCTCGACTCTTCACTCGAGATCTGTCAAAAAACTATGATGATTTGACAGATGTCGAGTGAAAAGTCGAGCATTCGACATTCAAAAATCGGCCCCTGGTCCAACGGATTTTTATAACACTCAGCCTAATAAAGTCTTCATTAAGAATTTTTACCTGTGCAGTGTGCATGCTCTTAAGGCCGATTTACATTGGTATGAAATTGCAAGCAGGCATTGTACTTCGGAGAGTGTGCTCAGGAGCTCCATGAGCTCATACCGCCTTCCCCCTTCTTCCATCGGACATCAAGACGTACGGCTGGATACCATCCTTACTTGGTCGAAATTCCTCTTATTCGAACCAAGCGCTTTGCATCATCTTTTATAATGCGCACTTCTAAGGTTTGGAATTCTCTGCCGGCGTTTGTGTTTCCGAGCTCATATAACCTAGACCTTTTTAAGGCACGAGTGAATGGGCATCTTCTGGGTGAGCTCGCTTCATCGTCGAACTCATCTTTGCCCCCTGGCTAGATGCTGGCCAAGAGCGATCCCATTTTTAATTAAAAAAAAGGCTTAAAAAAAACATTGATTAATTAATTCGTTCTTTACATAGCGGGGCTGCGGGTTACCTAGGTAAGATGAATACGACCAAACCCCGCAACGTGATGAAAATTCACTGAAAATGGCACGCAAGTTCTTGCTAGTCTAAACCACGCTTTAGTCCATTGAATATTCTACTTTAACCCTTACGTAATTAAAGTTAATTTCTATTACAAACATAAAAGCTCTATTATTTGGGCCAATTTTTTTGGCGTTGTAGTTTTTTTTTCGTTAGAATTGCATGAAAATTGGTAGGTTAGAAGAGCTCCTAAAGAGTAAAAAAAAATGACAATATACCGCCTAAAATTTTTTTTCTCCATACATAACATCCTCTGAGTTACGAAAATCCTATACCTTTTGTCACTCAATGGAAAAAAATTGTGGGACACTGTAGGAAATCGTGCACATATTGTTCAGAATCAGGAGCTCTTCCAACATATCAATTTTCAAGCAATAAAAAAAAAAATCTACGACGCCAAAAAATTGGCCCATTTATAGTATTTTTAGTTAGCCATGATAGTTGTAGATGTGACACATACGAACACATAGACAATGTGAACTCATAGCTCCGCTCGTGAGATAACCTATACCTATACCTTGAATTAAAATACTAATGGCGATCTAAGTTTAATAAAAATACATTTATGTCACACCTGGCCATAAAGTGGCCATTACCGCACGCTCCGCGCGCGAAAAAACCCACTTCCTGGCCAGGGGGTGACATAAAATTTTGTACTTACCACGGGCGATAATAAAGAAAGCCTCAGATCGCATATTTATCGCCCTTGCCTTCGGCTCGGGCGTAAAATACCTGCGATCTGAGACATTCTTTGTTTTATCGCCCTTGGTAAGTAATGTACTATTATTTGCTGTAGGTAAATTGCCGCTTATTGGGGACTAGGTAGTTTGGCTGGCTAGACCTAAAGATAGATATATAGATACATTATATAATCAAAGGTTAATTTTAATCGAATTCAATTACTATACTGTTATAGATCCTTGCAAATAACAAAACAAAGGTTCCCTCAAGAGTCATTGTAAATGGCGACCACACAAAAACAGCGAATAAAAGTCAAGCTATCAACCACAAAAACCATTAAGGGCCCTTTTATGCACTTAACGGAGTACAAAAATAAAACAAAGGATCATGCCTTCTCACGAGTTCTTACCTTCACGGGTCACTGGGACCCTTAATTAGCGGGAACGGGAGGGAAGATACGAAAACAACGCGCGCGAGTATAGGACCGCAATGGATTTTATTAAGGCACCCTTTGCAGTTATCGAACCGTGCTGATTTTTTGCACAGTTTTGAAAGTAGGTTTTTTATTGTGAGAACTGTACAGTCTAGTGAGTTCGACACTCATTAGGTTTTTTTTATAGTCTATGTCGTATTATGGCGTTCGCAAGGCTCTTAATTACTAGTAACTGCAACGTGTAATGGGATATTAGGTATAGGTTTTATATCATCCGCATTAAGGTCCAAATTAAAGAAGGCAAACGGTTATTTATTATTCTAGTTGCTGTTACGACCAAAATATGTACATATATGGATATAACATTCGAGCGTATACAATATTTACATGTAATTAAATCCGTATTTATAGCTATGTATTTGTAATACTAACAGTAGGTACCTACATTATGCTCTAAATATTATTTAAATTCACAAACCTTAACCACAAATAAATCTCTCTAAACGTATTTTAACCACATGCGAACTTACCCTCCAAATAAACAATTAGACAACTGTCACTCCATAAAAAAAACAAAAACAAATCGTTCTTAATTCAAAACAAGGACTCCACTTAATGACACTTCCTTGGGTCAACCAAATCGTAAAATCTCATTGTCATTGAAATTTATTTATTTAAATTATCTTCACAATTTTAAGCTTGTAGCCAGAACATTTTACAACAGTAACGTATTCGGTTAGTCTGGTAATTCGCCACACGCATTTATAAGTTTGTCGTGTAGTCATTTATTTGTTTAATATTCAAAAACGGAACGCACTTTTGATTAAAAGTTTACTTGGGGGTTGGCGCGCAAAAAACCTATTGTCTTGAAAACAAATAGACAAATTTATACCATTAAGTATTTGATAAACGCCACTGAAGATAAAACATCTACATACGCATGGCAATGGCGTGAATATTATAGTTTTTTCCTGATAAAATACTTACAAGAATATCATGAAATTATTCAAGTCATAGTTGCCTTTATTCTAGTATTTTGTGGTTGATTTGTTATTGACTATTATTAACCTACTCCAAAATAGGAAAAAGGCTCTTAAGGCGATATATCGATTGAAAGAGACACCCTTTATTTTTCGCTCACGACAAAACGGGATGCAACCCTCTCCGAGAATGGCTTTTTAGACAAATTTCGTTAAATAAATATGTGCAGGTTTATTAAATTTCCTCTTGCCAGTACCTAGATGAGGCAAAACACCATCATATTAACTTAATCGTGTCTTTTAATAATGCGTTGTGTTAGTAGGCTGAGGAAAAAAAGGAAAATATAGACTCAACTTTGGATTTATTTTCTATCGAGAAAATTTTAAGCAATCATGTTTCGCTATTGTCAGTACCACAATCATATAGTCAAAAATCGTATATCTGAAAATCAGCCCCTACTGTTTGCTAGTCTGGGCAGGGCAGCGTTTCAAAGTTTCCAAATTTCTCAGTGTAGCGCCTTAACTCTTAACCCTTTGACAGCCAAGAACCTATAAAGTGGTTGTGTGTCGTCGTGCCCACCACGCCAACAACCACTTAAAAGGTCGGAGTGAAGGTGTACTTTGATCATGAATAAAATCATTTATGAACTGTTTTAATTTGTTTTTATAGGTTTAGACATTACACCAATTCAACAGTGCTTGGCGTAGTGGGCACGACGACACACTATCGCTTTGGCGGTCAAAGTATTAAGGGGAGGTATCCCCAACGCAAATGTCCCGCTCTAACACGCGTGAGTTTACAATTGACCATCCCGCTCTCTACGCAAGCTCTGCGCGCAGTTTTGTAAATATTTAGCTATAGTCATTAAGCCAATCATTTTATCAAAGCAAACCCTGCGAATTTGTCTATAAATATTTACGATCTTTAATTGAGTACAAAAATTTAATGTTAAACATCAGTAATATAGCCGTAGTATTGAAAAAAACATTCCAAAAAGGGGTAACCTCGCGATTTTTTTCTATCGAGTGAAATTCATCAGGTCATGTAACTCACTGCGATTTTGACTAGACAATATCCTTATGTAACACATATATTTTTTTTAGATTTTAAGACACTATATTATATGTCTCAGATGGTTTTTAAAAACTCAAAAGTAGTAATACACGGCCTTAAAAACAATATATGTGCTCTGCGAAATTTCTTTACCGTGTTGTCCAATTTTGATATATATTTTAGTTTCTATGGTTTTACTTCTTTTGCATTTACATATATTGTATAAGCACAAAGTAAATAGCGGCGGCGCGCGCCGGAGCAGAGAGTCCGCTCAGTACAAAGTGCCATTTTCGCCGCACGCACAATGACGTAACATTTACAGGCATTCTCGGTTGATCTCAGCAATGCTTAGTCGCGACTGTCGCGAGTGCTAGTTGTGCGCGCGTTGATCACTTGACGTCCTCGCCGCTACGTAGATAGTTTATGTCACGTACGTCAAAATGAATAACCGATATTATTACAGTTGGAATGTATTTTATTGTTTAAATACACTTAAATACAACAAAAAACGGTGCCTACACTTTCTTCAAATTTTTAAACGATATTGAAAGGTAAATAAAACGGTTTTCTCATTTTGGTAGTTACAATACCTAGGTAGGTAGGTAATTTTTTGAAACTTGCCGCTTTGATAACGACGATCAACCATTACACATTCATCTTATCGTTCGCTGGTAAAACGCCAGTATTTAAGTAGTACTATGGTTTAGTTAAGTAGGTACCTAATTAATTAGGTATATTTTTGTTGGCGCTCTCGACCGCCGCCGGTCACAAGTCACAACTCGCAGCGGGTCACGCATCAATTTATTAGGGTTCCGTACCCGAAGGGTCAAAACGGAACCCTATTGGTGTCGCCCAGACGTCCGTCCGTCCGTCCGTCGTATGTCACAAAATTTGTTCCGAAGAATTTTTAGACTTCTCATTGACCTATGAACTTGAAATTTGGTGACAATGTTCAATATTACGTATATTTTAACAACAAATACTAATATATGAATAAATCATATTTTTGAGGTTGATTCGGAACCCTAAATGTGCGAAGTCCGACTCGCACTTGGCCGGTTTTTTACCAAGATACGCTGGTTCATATTTAAATGTCATGTTGAAGAATTTTTAATTTATCTGCTCCTTTTTAAAATTCAGAATCAATACAGAAGCAACCCTGTAGTTTAGGTATGTATTTTCAAGAACGGCGGGAACGGACCTTCTGTATATTCTTTATTTTGTGGTATAAGTCCCGTATAAAAAAAAACCGAATACGAGATCTCTATTCTCTACTAGTAAAGCGTAAAATAAAAACGCAAATACGCAAGAAAAAAGCAGGTTATTCATTCCAACTGTTTTTTTCTTCCGTACCTCAATTGGAAGCTACAAATACTTTCGTAACGAGCCCAGGTGTCAGTTGTAAGAGTTGTATGGACTTGTATGGTCATTGTAACCATCCCCCTTAACCTTTAACCCGAGGTTTGTGGGATTAAACCAGGTTCCCAGCAGTTATTTGTTTTGGATTAAGTTTTCAAGGGATTATGGTAGAAAATGTGAAATAATTTCATACGGTTCAGTAGTAATCGTGAATATATTTTTTTGTATAGCAAACCTAAAGCAAATGTTTAGCTTAGATTAGGCTCGACTCTTGTTTCGTATTTCAAAGGTTGTAATAATTTTAAAGACTTTTTAAGTGCACCAGACGGCAGTAGTTTCTGTTAAGGCTCTACAACGAGAAATTTATAAACTTTGAAATGATGTCCTGCCCAGACTAGCAAACAGTAGGGGCTGATTTTCAGATATATGATTCTTGACTATATATGATTGTGGTACTGACAATAGCCGAAACATGATTGCTAATTTTCTCGATAGAAAAAAAAATCCGAAGTTGTGTCTTAATTTTCCTCTTTTTACTTAGCCTACTTAAACAACGCATTACTAAAATACACGATTAAGTTAATATGATGGTATTTTACCTCATTTAAACTCTGTCAAGAGGAAATTTAATAAACCTGCACACAGTCAGATATTTAACGAGATTTGTCTAAAAAAGGCATTCTCGGAGAGTGTTGCATCCCGTTTAGTCGTGAGCGAAAACATAAGGGCGTCTCTTTCAATCGATATATCGCCTTAAAACTAGTGCCTATTCCTATGACAAATCTAGGGGTTAGGTAGCGGACCGGGGCCTCCCTCAGGATTCAACTGTAGTGGGATAACGCTAGGAGGATGATGATGATGAATTATAAGTGTGTTAATGGGAGGTAGCCCCATTGCAAATGTCCCGCTCTAACACGTGTGAGTTTGCAATTAACCATCCCGCTCTCTACGGAAGCTCTGCGCGAATTTTCCATAAATATTCAAACATAGTCATTAAGCCAATCATTTTATCAAAGCAAAGCATACGAATTTGTCTATAACTATTTAGGATCTTCAATTGAGTACAAGAATTAAATGTAAAATATCAGTAATAGAGCCGTAATATTGAAAAAACGTTCCAAAAAGTGGTAACTTTGCGGTTTTTTTCTATCGAGTTAAATTCATTAGGTCTTGTAACTCAATACAAGTTTTACTAGACAAGATCCTTACCTAACACATGGATTTTTTATGTCTCAGATGGTTTTAAAAAACTCGAAAGAGGGTCTACCCACTTACCTAGCCTTAAGGCGCAGGGCAGGGCAAGGCGTTCCCCATACAAACTTTGTGCACGTTTTATTCGTCGGTTTTGGTATATATAATAATATAATATTTTTTTTGGTTGTAAATATTAGATATGCGAAGATCGTGATGTGAAAATTTTCAAATATTTCAAAAAAATTTAAAAAAAAAAATTAAAAAATAAAATTTAATTAAAAAAATTACATCACGAAATAGCTATCAGAAAAATAAGCATACTGACCAAAAATCATAACTTTAATGCAAACACAAACGAAGTAAATCCTGCACAAAGTTTGTATGGAGAGAGCTTGCCCTACCCCTCCTCTTAAGAGACGGGATTCTCATACTAGATAAGGGTCATTGTCAGTCGGAAAAACAAACGGCTTGTGTGCATGTAATTTACGTTTTTATTACATGGATTTATAGACACGGAATTACAGATTATGCGGGTTATCAGATCAATCGAAAATTAAGCTTTGTAGCCCTTAACTTTTGGCATGTCCACCGAAAAGACGCGCACCTAAATCTGACAATGACCCATAACTACCAATAAAAGAATTATCAAAATCGGTCAACATTTGACAAAGTTCTGCTGGAACAAACATATATACACGGATCGAATTGAGTACCTCCTTCCTTATGGAATTTGGTAAAAATGAACGCGAATTGACAGCAGCTGCCATATAAATCCAAAGCTGCCGCCATTATCCGCCTCGAATATTCCATACTATCCTCGGATATCAATTTTTTGTACAGATTTGCGCGAGCCTGCCCTTTAGGTTAGGCCTATTGACGCCTATCACACACTGCAGAGGCTTGCGGTGACGGTCTGGCGATGGCGGTGGCGTCCAGTTGACACTGTGACAATCAAGTCCGCGTGTGTCTGAATGATTCTTAGGATACTAAATAGTGTACAACTGACCGCCACCGCAGGCCGCTGCAGTGTGTGACACACTTTACATAAGAAAGAATTTGCGTGCAAGTTTAATTCATTGCGGCGCCGCGGTCTACGGAAGTAAGATGAATATGATCAAACCCTGCAATGTAATTCAAATTCACTGAGAATTGCACGCAAGTCCTTGCTAGTGTAAATTGCTTTAGTCGTCTGTAGCTCTAGTATAAGTTTTTTCCAAACATTAACTAATTCGAACGCTTTTGCGTTTTGTCTCTAAATGTATGAAAGTGGTATGAAAACGTGAACAGCGCCTCTGGTGGTCACTAGTGGAAACTAAAACAGCGAGTATATCATTTGTTGCTAACCGATGAACGCGCGTATTTCAAACTCGGTGAGAGCGTTTTCATACATTTTGAGACAAAACGCAAACGCGTTCGAATTAGTTAATGTTTCGAATAAACTTATACTAGAGCCACTGTTCTGTTCTTGCCCCTCTGTATTTGTCTCGATAAATGGTCGACATATGATTTTGAACTGTCTATAAGTAATATAATTTAAAAAAAATTGTGATGTGTCGTTAATTGGTTTGTTACTTAATGTCGCCTTTATTCATTCTCTCTTTCCATGCTGAAGAAATTAAATACAGTATTGAGTGAGTACTTTTTGTTAACCTACCTTTTAACTAGTCAATTCAATGTCCTTTTGAAAAACCTATTTTTATTTCAGTACAATATATTTAATAAAAATACCGGTCAACCCTTTTCCTAAAAATAAGTTGAAAAATCGCACGATACAGAAACGAGTTCTTATTTCAAAAATGACAATAGACGAACTTTTTCTTTCGCGTAATAAATGACTTAGGAACAGGGGCATACTGCCAACAATAAATCGATCTTAAGGGGTGTTACGGAAAAAAAAACATTGCGCTCCGATCGTGCCTTACTTGAACCAAAAAACGGTTGTAAAATATTTTACTGTTATATTATTGAGTCTTGGATACTCAGTTTGGCATCATGGCGTCATAAAATTTTATGGAGTTATAACAATCATTTATAAAATTATTAATATCTTAATGTAGCAATGATGACTTACTTTTTATTACATTATAGAACTTTTATAGTATTGCAGACTAGTGGCGTTTCACCAGCACCTGCAGGATTTTTGTGATGTCTGTCTGTCCTATAGCTACACATATATCTAACAAAAAAATATGTATATTAAAAAATAAAAAATTGTATACAATCTTAGACAAATCGACCTAGTCCCAAACTTAAGCAAAACTACTTTGGGCCATAGGCGACGATATGTTACATACTTACCTATATAGATAAAAAGACACGAGTATGTAAGTAAATGCATAATAAACAGGAACAAATAAATATTCATGTTCATCACAAAAATAAATGCTTTAACAGGGATTCGAACCCGTTTGCTGGTTTTCTAGTACAAGAAATCGACGGCCGTCGCGCGTCCTGTATTAGAAAACGGGCCGGCCCGGACACGGAACGGTCTACTGTGAATCATCCTTAAAGGTCGCGTTTTACCCAGAACCGTTGTTTCTACGCGCACTATCTCATGGTAGCCGCTTAACTTTTTAATTTATTGCCGAAACGTCGATTGAAAATCGCTCAGACAGCCAGCAGTATCATCCAAGCCCCATCCGAACTTATAAATATCAATAAGTAATCGGCCACCCCTTGGACTCCGATTCCCACGTAAATATAAATCAAGGCATACAAGCATTAAAAAAAATAGATCAGGAACACTCAGCTTTTATTTGGAAATATGCTTTAACAGTTGGGGATAAGGTCGGTTTTAGCTCGCAGATGATGTAAGGAACAATTTCGCACACTTCCTTATACGTGAATTATAAGGTTAACAATAAACCTTCTTCGGATTGTATAACAATTGTTCTGCCTACTCCAATTCCGTAAGCTGGCGCGATTGTGCCCAACAATGGTTTAATTTAAAGAGGGTGCTGTATCTTAGACATCTGCCCGGTTTTTTTTTTCAGAGAGATTTTAAAAATAACCCAGTTTCCATTATTATTAGGCAATATTATTATTTGCGAATGGTACTTAGGTAGATATGTGTGCAAGACGCCCTATACAGTATACAGTTCCCCTCGACTTTTCATCTTAGGTAAACTAAACCTAACTTAGACGCAATTCTCCCCCTACTGAACACTCCTCAGCGTCGCACTCGCCACACACCAATGTTTTATGTGCCACGATATGGAACTAGCTACGGTAGCTACGGTAGCCCAGTGGTTCAAGCATGCGGCTGTCAAGCGGCGGTCGTGGGTTCGAATCCCAACTCGTACCAATGAGCATTTCGGAACTTATGTACGGAATATCATTTGATATTTACCGTTAGCTTTTCGGTGAAGGAAAACATCGTGAGGAAACCTGCATACATCCGCGAAGAAATTCAAAGTTGTATGCGAAGTCCCCAACCCGCTCCGGGCCAGCGTGGGGACTACTGCCCAATCCCTCTCATCTATGAGAGGAGGCCTGTGCCCAGCAGTGGGACGTATATAGACTGATGATGATGATGATGATGATATGGAACTAACTATGCTAAAAATAACGTACTCGCACGCATTGCTAGAACCTATAATACAGATTTTTCTAGTATAGACATTTTTAGACATCCAAAATCATCTTTTAAACTCAGAATTATGAAAACTATTAAAAATAAGCAGCATCGCTCTTCTTAATTAATAGATACCTATATAATATTTATAACTAACGTGTATTCTAAAAACTGTTGAACATTTGTTAACTAATTGCAAACATATTTTCAAATCACTCAATATTGTAGTCCGTTCGATTGTCCATTGTGCAATACAGATAATTTAAGGGAAACCTGTAATTGGCCGTACTACTGTGTTGGTTTTCTGAAATATATTCGTTGCAAACAATGGTATTATACAAGTGTTCTTACAGTACATTGACCTTAAAAATAACCTAAAAATAAACTTAATATTAAAAACTAAAAACTATGTAAACCTACAAAACCTATATCCCCAAGATCCCCGCTGCAGGGAATGGTTCCCAGAAGGCTGGCTGCGTTTCCTCGTTGCACCGCAATGCCTATACGTTGGCCGAGAAACGCGCCAGCCCTCCGGTCACCAGTCATCATCATCATCAGCCTATATACGTCCCACTGCTGGGCACAGGCCTCCTCTCATAGATGAGAGGGATTGGGCAGTAGTCCCCACGCCGGTCACCAGTGGTGGCGGTTAATTTTCTGAATAAATAAATAATAATAAATTCGATCCGGTACAGCTGCATACCGGGTAGAGTCAGTCCGACCCAGGTCGGGCCTAGCCGAGTTTCTTGCTGGACTCTTCTCAGCTAGGCTAGGTTTAGTGAACCAGCGAAAATACTCCCAGTAACTCGATTTCCCTCACCCCTCTGATTCGATTGAAGCCGCTCAACCATCGCACTGGAGCGCAAACTTTTCCGCCCGCGTGGTCGTGTCGGAGGTTTCCCCTGGATTTCCTGTGGCCACTCTCCAACCGCGCACTCCAATTGCTTTATGTTATCCAGCCTATAAAGTCACAGTCAGGTTAAAAATAAACATAGTTTACGAACTGGTTTTATTCAGATATATTTATATTATATCGTAAAGCAATACACTAACATAGGTACCTATTAAAATATTCTAGGAGACGGCCGTACATTTTTAAGTAATGTGAAACCCTTCCTTACTAAACTATCAGTATTAAATATTAATATCAAGCCGGTGAAAAAATATACAAAAAATATTTAAGAATTTCTTTCCAAGCTTATTACCTTAGGAAACGCACAGCTATTGAAAGGAAAAGATGCCGGAAACAAACTAAATTGACTGCCTATGTAATTGAATTGCAATCAGACATATAGGTAGCTAATTAGACGGGGTTATGTATCATTTATTTGATTATAATCGTGCCAAATTCCCATGCGGCACCACTAGGATTTTTTACTTAAGGGTAGACTTGTGGGAACCGATTATCAACTTTAAGCATTTTTAAAGATACATTTATGTATTTGACATCTTAGTGGTGAATTCGTAACGTTTACACGTAAATTTCACACTTTACATAATAAATCAACTAGCAGTAGCTCTAGTACTATAAGTTTTTTCGAAACATTAACTAATTCAAACGCGTTTGCGTTTTGTCTCAAAATGTATGAAAACGCTCTCACCGAGTTTGAAATACGCGCGTTCATCGGTTAGCAACAAATGTTATACTCGCTGTTTTAGTTTCCACTAGTGACCACCAGAGCTGCTGTTCACGTTTTCATACCACTTTCATACATTTTGAGACAAAACGCAAACGCGTTCGAATTAACTAATGTTTCGAAAAAACTTATACTAGAGCTACAGGTCCAGATAGAAGTTATGCAAAAGGCTTCTGAAGCCCACTAAAATCACAGAAATCAATGTTTAATCATCTTAATCTTTGTCATTGTAGGTGGATTTTGACAGTAGACCACAGACAGACAGATCCACAGTTCTTGCAGAGATATTCAATTACAGTGTGTTGTAGAGTGCCTGGTTTAGTTCCAAATAGGCCATTCGAGTGATCTACTTAGATTTTATGACTTACGTCTGTGTTGACTGTTTTATTAGCTACCGTAGCTCTAGTATAAGTTTTATCGAAACATTAACTAATTCGAACGCGTTTGCGTTTTGTCTCAAAATGTATGAAAACGCTCTCACCGAGTTTGAAATACGCACGTTCATCGGTTAGCAACAAATGTTATACTCGCTGTTTTAGTTTCCACTAGTGACCACCAGAGGCGCTGTTCACGTTTTCATACCACTTTCATACATTTTGAGACAAAACGCAAACGCGTTCGAAATAGTTAATGTTTCGAAAAAACTTATACTAGAGCTACTGGATAGTTGATGTTTTAAAGCGTAACAAGAAATATACGTTTTCTAAAAATACTCCATAGGATTAAGTCTTGGGACTTGCCAACGCATGATATACAACATTGTATTATAATGACGTTTTATTTACTACTGAGTAGATTTTGACCGCTTATATGTAAGACTTCTTTAGCAATATCCACCCGAAAAGGTTTTCAGAAAAGTTTTTTCAAATACTTAAGTTAGTTTTTTTGAATGTAAACTCTAATTAGAATTGGCTACCAACGAGACAGGCTGTGCCTCGTGTAGGGGTCAGTGTGTCCTTATACGAGTGCTTGCATGTACACAATACCCATTTAGTCCTAAGCCCCTATGTATGTTTAGTTCTATGTATAAATCTAATATGTCAATAACGAAGAACATACTTACCTACAGTATCCGGCAATAAATATTGCACGTCATCCTTTGAAAATTGACAATGACGCTGTTTACAACGATTTCCGAACACTGGCGAAAGTTCATCATACACCTGTAGCTCTAGTATAAGTTTTTTCGAAACATTAACTAATTCGAACGCGTTTGCATTTTGTCTCAAAATGTATGAAAGTGGTATGAAAACGTGAACAGCGCCTCTGGTGGTCACTAGTGGAAACTAAAACAGCGAGTATAACATTTGTTGCTAACTGATGAACGCGCGTTTCAAACTCGGTGAGAGCGTTTTCATACATTTTGAGACAAAACGCAAACGCGTTCGAATTAGTTAATGTTTCGAAAAAACTTATACTAGTGCTACTGGTTTATTAATTACTTATGGATTTTGTTAGTTTACGTCAAATCGATGACATAAACTTTGGATATCCATAGTTTCTGATAAACGTCAAAACGTTGTATGAAGCCGAAATCAGCCGAGTTTCTTTCCAAAGGTTTCCAATTAAACCTTTTCTATTTATTTATAGTTAGATTTTGTGGGCCTGTGACCCTTGCGGGCGTTTTTTAGGACGTCATGAAAAAAATTCGTAATTATATCACAGGTTTATTAATGCCAATTTAATTCGAAAACAATGTCACAAACGACCTTTCCCACGGCTATTCGTAAGTGACGTGATGTTGCTCATTAATTTTACGCTACACAGGTTTAATTAGGCGCATGCCTGACGCTCAGTCGCCGTACACTCACGCCCTGTGGGTCTACATCTGAACAATTACATACATTCTATTTAACGAGAGGATAAAGCATATTTACGACCGCTTTAGCTTGCTGGTAGTGACCCTGCCTACGAAGCTGGAGGTCCCGGGCTCGAATCCCGGTCAGGGCATTTATTTGTGTGATAAGCACGAATATTTGTACCTGTGTCTTGGATGTTTTCTATGTATTTAAGTATATCTTTATCTATATATCGCTAAGTACCCACAGTACAAGCTTTGCTTAGTTTGGGACTAGGTTGATTTGTGTGAAATTGTCCACAAATATTTGTTTATTTAATTTATGATTTTTTTATATGGCCTGGCCAGCACCAATATCTGCCATAACAAAGGTGACATAAATATCTGACACGTCCTTATTTTGGCAGCTATTAATGCTGGTGACTGTCAAACAGTCAACCAATTTGATTTATGGCCCACTTCGAAGGAAGAAAGCCATATATTTAGCAATAATAACTCGACTCGACTTTTGATCTTCAGTATACATCGCATAAGGTCTCTCTATTAACTAATTCCGTCCTTGCACAGAAGTAAAAAATATGAAACTGAATAATCCATATCCATTTTAGTGGTTTACATACCAAAACAACCCAGCGGCAAGCTGCCACGCTACACTATGCGCGGCGCCATATGCCATAGATAATATCATAGATAAAGATAACCGCTTCCCCTATTACAAAGAAGGGGAACATAGCGATGGACACTAATTAGATTCACGAATCTAAACGTGTTCCTGGGCAAAATATAACCATCGATAAGTTTAGATGAAATTTTACGGCCAGTGTATGTACCTATACCTCTTCACTGAGCGAAAATAAATACTAATTATTAGTAAGTTTTAGTGAATCCCAGGACAAGGAGATTATATACTAACGGTTACAAACCAGTTTTTGATAATAGTAGTTATTTACTAATATCTAAAAAATTGCCCTTGTAACAACTAAACTGTTTTGTAACCGTTAAGACAGTGATTCCACGGTAAGGACTCTACATATAGTCCTTACCGTGTGTTCAGGAAATAAGAACATTTGCCATTACCGTGTGCTATAGTCATTACCATGCATGCAAAGTCATTACCGTGTCGCTAAAAATTTTGGGGCTACTAATTGGGGCCTAGGAGGGGCCTTCATTTTTTAAATAATCCTTGTATCACAAACTTATAGTTAAGGTTAAATTTGCTATAATAAAACGGTTTCTTTTGTTTTTTATAAAATCGCCCAATTTACACCAAATGAAATAAATACCCATCTAGCCAGGGGTCAAATATAAGGCCGAAGCGAGCTCACCCAGAAAAATGCCTATTCACTCGTGCATTAAAGAGGTCCGGGATATACGTATGAACTTGGAAATACAAATGCCGGCAGGGAATTCCAAACCTTAGCAGTGCGTATTACAAAATATGATGAAGAGCGCTGTATTGGCGCTTTAAGTTTCTTAAAAGAGCAGTATTAATTATATATTTTATATTGCTTTTCTAAAAAATTAGATCTCACAATTCCCGAAAAAGTAAAGAGCAGAGTATTTCATTATCTTTGGGTAGAACCACGAAACAGTACTTACCTAAGAATTTAAGTCCCATACACATGAACGAATCGCATTACGGGTCAGTTTTTACTACGATTACTTATATAATGCTACACTGAGAAATTTAGATACTTTGAAACGCTGTTCTGCCCAGACGAGGAAACAATAGGGACTGATGTTCAGATATATAATTCTTGACTATATGATTGTGGTACCGACAATAGCCGAAACATGATTTCTTAAAATTTTCTCGATAGAAAATAAATCCAAAGTTAGAGTCTATATTTTCCCTTTTTTCCTCAGCCTACTAAAACAACGCATTATTAAAAGACACGATTATGTTAATATGATGGTATTTTACCTCATCTAGGTACCGACAAGAGGAAATTTAATTTATCTGCACACAGTCAGCTATTTATCGAGATTTGTCTAAAAAGTCATTCTCGGAGAGGGTTCCATCCCGTTTTGTCGTGAGCGAAAAACATAGTGCATCTCTTTCAATCGATATATCGCCTTAAAGCCCGCAATGTACTTTGGCTTGCATGCGTTTAGAACTACATCCGTAGCCGAAGAGAGCTCACGATTTCAACGATATCGCCTAGCCCGAATGTTGAACGAAGTCTTCAGAGTTCAGACTTTCGTCTTCATACTCGGCGTTTCTTGCCAACCCGCACAGTCGCACACATGCTTTCCTACACATGGTCTGAATTATTTCAAACCTAGTTTACTAGTTAGTATATGAAATGATCCCAAACGCCACGGTGATGATCCTTTCACAATCGCGTGCTACAAGATTCATTCGAATCCATTTAGTACACATATTATGCCCATTTCTAAAGAGCACTAACAATAAGAACTGGAAAGACTCAGGTCCCCTAGATGTCGACCAGTTTAAAAAAAAACGTTGACGTCTCTGGCTTAAGAGAGCCGAGATTATAGACCTTATTCTAACAGACGGTGAGTTTCCGAGGTGACAGTTGAAGAAACTCCAGCCACCCCAATTTAAAATGAATAGATGCCGAACGCGATTTCTGCATATTGTATTAAACATTGGTTTGGCACAGCGTGTACTCCTGAATGAAATACGAATATGTATGTAATCATACAGTCAATTTGATTTGGCGAAATTTTATTTATGTCCGTAAACCAAGGTAAAGCGAGCATTATGTTTAACATAATAATGGGTGATTGGCGTATAATGAAAATATACCGTCGTTGAATTTAGTGTATGGATGATTAGTGCGCAATTTGTTATGGTAATACGACTTTGTTTTGAAATTAAAGTTTTACAGTCAAATTTAAATCATATGAAAAGTGCAAATTCTTTAAATTAGCACACAACAATTACTGCTTTGACTTCTGTGGATTAGACTACGCTGGTCCTATATTTTTGACCGAAATTGCGCTCGGTAGTACTTACAGTAAAAGTGAAAAAAAAACCTTAACAATATATTTTTTCAATTTCCAAAATCTGACTCCTAAAATAAATTCTATATTATAATTATTATCGAACGTGCTCACAAAATTTCACGAGAATGGGTTGTGAAATGATACCTGTAGAGGTGAATAAACGATATCTTTAAAAAAGCTCATGGTTTTTTTTTTACTGTTATACTTATTACTGATATAAGAATACTAGATTACACCGCGTCGCGAGCCAACCCAACGATCCTATAGGCGTCCAAGGATCCTAGGCTTGTTAGCTTGGAAAACTGATCAGCTGATCACCCTTTTATGTATATGTTTTTTTTTGTTCAGTATTCAGTTAACCTTGTCATAAAGTTCTTTGCGCAACTGACTGTTGAGAAGGCAAATACGGCAACTTCGTTCGGCTCTCTTCCGTTCTTCTTCCAAAAGTCAATGCATTTTGATAACGACGAAGTCTCTCTTTATCTCTGTTTTGACTTTTGATGATTTTTAATAATGTTCGGTCGTTTTTCATTTCCGACGATTTCTCAAGGCTGAGAGGTAGTCATCACCAGCATTTAAGTTCTTGATTTAATCATTAGAGAACTCTTCCACTTATTGCTCTGGCCTGGGCTTACTGAAACTGTTAACAAAATATCAAAATAAATATTTTATGTCACACCTGGCCATAAAGCGGCAATTACCACACGCTCCGCGCGCGGGAAACCCCACTTCCTGGCCAGGGTGTGACATAAAATTTTGTACTTAACACGGGCGGTAATAAAGAAAGCCTCAGATCGCATATTTATCGCCCTTGCCTTCGGCTCGGGCGTCAAATACCAGCGATCTGAGACATTCTTTGTTTTACCGCCCTTGTTAAGTAATGTACTATAATGTCAAATACGTGGGCAAGCCGTGGCAACGGCGGACAAACACCCAAAAGAGGTGAATTATTCATGAACACACCTGTCGTATTGGGAACGACTCGATATTAACGGCATAAGGACTATGTCCACCCTCTAACACAGAAATGACAATTGTAGATACTTGGGTATAGAAAGCCCACTGTCTAACTAACCTGACATAATAACCCGATGCGCGCCATATTTAGGGGTTTTTTTTTTTTTTTTTTTTTTTTTTTTTTTTTTTTTTTTTTTTTTTTTTTTTTTTTTTTTTTTTTTTTTTTTTTTTGAATAGTTGGATTCCTGCTTTGGCCTGCAAAGCGGCCAGTGGCAGATATAGTGGTGGATAACCTGGCCACAGGGGGGAACCATATTTAGGGTTGTCTATGTCTACTTCTCGAACTCGTTACCAAGCAATCTTTCCATCGCAACATTCGCAACGATGCACGACTGCCGTGCGTAGCAAAATCATCGGCAAGCGATAAAATATCCAAGCATTCCGCGCCGGCTGCCCAATGGGGTAGAATTAAATGAAAATCCCTTTTGGAAATATGTATAGGTAATACGCGCGGGCTTACTCGCGTGGGGAATCCTTACCAATTGCATATTAAATCTAAGAAATTTAGTAACTAACTTTATGTAGATAATAAGCAATTTCGAGCCCCGATGAAATAATTTTATTTTACACGACTAATTGCATAATTAGGACACTTAACGCTTTAGCAGCTGCTTCGGTAGTTCAGTACGACATATTGACTGCATTTACTTTATATCCTTAAAAAGCCCTTATTCTTATAACAATAAAGTTTCAAATATGTTGCGCTTGTAACTGATCGAATGAGGGGTGGGTATTTCATAGTTAGATTAGTTTGTCTCTTTTATTAACGTTTAACACGTTGTTAGTATTTTACACAAAAACTATTCCTATCGGGATACAAATGGCTAAATTTCGTCTTAAACAACACATAAAGAATGATTCACGCTAGATCGTTCCGTGTCCGGGCCAGCCCGTTTTCTAGTACAAGAAATCGACGGCCGTCGCGCCTCCTTCGATTTCTTGTACTACAAAGTCTACAAAACGGGCCGGCCCGGACACGGGATGGTCAAGCGTGAATCAATTAATTGAGCGAGTGAAACAAAGTCTCCATTTCAGCTTCGATGAAAAGTGCTTTCGTATGTATATGCATAAGGTATGCATCCGGTTATTTTCTCCAAGTCGCATTTCTCAACCGACTTCCGTGATATTATGCGAGAACGTCCAATAATTAAACATACGGTTTTATTTTATTATCAATTTTGCGGTTGGTTCTGAAATTGGAACCCTACATGTGCGGATTCTGATTCGGTTTTTTGAGTAGCTGTTGTCCCGTTTAAAATATAACGGCATATATAACACCGTGTGATGAGCTGCTAAAGAGCGTGTCAAGAATCGAATCGTAACCACGTTTTACCACTCGACTATCACGACGAGTAGCTTCTAACTTTCGAGAGCCGTTCAGCCATCGAGGTTAGTGTTATGACGTCAAAGATGTGTCAGTAACGGGAAAATGTAACCTTAAGCATAGGTATATTTTTTCAAAACATAAACGCAAACGAGCGCGTTCTCAACATACTGTATGGCAACGCGAACAGCGCCTCTAGTGGCCTTTTTCGGTAATTATTTTTTGCGTACAAATTGACACTAAACGTAAACGCGTTCGTTTGAGTTTTGTTTCGATAAAATATGTACTAGGGGGTACAGCGTGTTTGATTGGTTTGGCTGTAAAATTCGATATTCAATGTGAAATTATTAAATTACCAAGCAAGTAGGTCTATAGGTCTTGAAAGTTTATTTTCATCACACTTATAAATTACTTCATTACGCGTAGGAATCCAGAGCTACATGGATGGCCCAAAAATAAGTTGACACTGAATTTTCAGGATAATATTTTTATTACGACATTGCGATAAGAGAGCCGAGAGCATAATGCTTAAGTATTTCACACTTATAATACGACTTTTTTCAACACATTTGCGAGGAAAAAGCAATTCTATAAGTTAAAGAGTTTATTAATAATTTTCTGCAATTGTTCATGGTAAGAGGTTATTATTACCTAACAGATTATGTATAATATTGTGTTGTACTATCATGTTCCATTTACGTCATCATGTTAATACTATTTAATATCACACTTGTTATTACCATGAGTTCACTATTATTCCACACAATTAATCTGTTTCAGCACTCGTCAATAACGTTTACAAATATTTATGAATTAATGGCGCGCATTAATTTTTTTTCTAGGCGTTGCACTAATGCGCGCGCAGCCACAACGCGGGGCTCCGGAATCCCCAGTCAGCCACTATATAATAAAAATAAATAAATACGTGTACACGTATATTTATTACACGTACGAATTCACTTTAATGATTTTTTTATTATTAATTGTTAATATTATTCATTGTTTTTCAAAATGGATAATTCAAATATTTATATTTACGAAAGTATCGCCAAACCTTACAATGTTTTACCCAGTGTAAAAATCCATTGGCCGAAATTAAAAAAAAAACTGTATAACCCGGTTAATTTAAGAATGCTCCATTTTCTTACTTACAACTTGCTGCGATGTACTCTCGTATCTTAATCGGGAAATACATATTATAGCACAAGTTTCATAAAAAAATTATAGCATGCTTGTTTAATATCCTGGATTATGAGCCTAAAAGGGAAGTAATAAGAGCCACATTACGAGTAAATGTGTTGAAATAAATATAAATCCATCTTTATTTGTAACTGAAGCCTCAGGAACAGTAATATAAAATCGGTTGTATGGCCGCAAATGACGCACCGTCATCAAAATTAGAAACGCATTCTACTTATCAACTAGAACTGTGTGAAGAGATCTTGACCGTTTTGTTCTTTACGGCAGTATTCACAAACAAGTGACAAGTCGAATCAGGCGATCCAGTGTAGACCTGACTTCTCATATATGTGTTAGCGTATTCGAGGTCAAGTAATATTGGAGACGAAAAAGTGATTTCATGATATGAGAGTCGTGAGCATTGAAACCTACATACCCGGTTATCTACATAACGAACCGGCCGCCCATAATGCACATCAGAACTTGTTTATTAATGGAAATGTTACTTTTTAGCAACGCAATAAAGTAGCGTTTCGTGTGAATAATTTTATAGCGTAGAATACCTACAATAAGAGTCTTAGTCATCGTAATGAGCTAGATACTAACAGTGATACCTGTCACTGTATTATTTTATAAGCGTGAATATCCACCAGAGATTTGCAAAGTTTTGTTTTCATGTATATGACACTTCGAAGTAGTAGTTAGTTAGGTATTTAATGAGTGGAAAATCATATTCCTCTATTTCTGGTGGATGTTCGTCACCCTACATTTTGAAATTTTTGAATTTATTTCTACAATCAAGCAAAATAGTTAAATAGTAATATTTTTAACAGCAAAATTTGTGTACATTTTAATAAAGGTTTGTTTGTTTCAGACCAAAAATGCTTAAATGGGCTGTGTATAAAAAGAACCAAGAAGTCAAAAGTGACGCCGAATCAGAAGAAAAAGAGTACGATGGTCCATACAACACCAAGGCTAGACGATCCCTCGACGCTCAGGCTATCAAAAAAAGCAAAAAGCCAAGTCGCTACCAAAGACGATCACTCGGGCCCTCAGCGGTTAGAAAAAACATAAAAACTGTTGATAAAGAAAATCAAAACTACATAGGAAACACCCCTAATTATTATAAGGAAGGTTTCGTCAAGAAAACAGAAATACTAGCGCTGAAAGATGTCAGTAATATAACACCGACAAATGGGACGCCAGTCAAAAATTTCGAAAGGAGGCATTACTACGTCAACGGTTCGAAAGATGATATTCCACCAAGTTTACCACCCACTCCTCCTACGTATAGTAGGAGAGTGAGAGAAGCAAAGAAAAGAAAACTAGAAATGTCTCAAGAGGGTTTCCGAAGAGACAGCAGCGTTTATAAATCAGAGAGGAGGATAAAAACTGTTGACAGAAGCCTCCTTAGTTCAGGATTGACACAGTGTTCCTCAGAACCTTCTCTTAATGAACTTTCTGATAGGTTAAGTATGACGAGCAGTAGATTTTCTTTCGCAGCCAATAAACTACCGAAGAATACTGGTCCTATAAGTACAACAAAAGCCGGCAATGAGGGCATAGTCGAAATTGAATATGATGAAGATTTAATCTTAAACTGTGTAGAAAAACCTATCGAAACCAAAGCCGTAGAAAAAACAACCCTGCCTATCTTTGGCCATCATATTTTTACTGACAATCCTCTTTATTTTAACAAAAACGATAATGGCTTCAGTAATATTATACCTTTGAAAAGGACACGAAAGAAATCGAACGAATTCGAAAGTTCCTTCAAGTCACCTTGTGTCGATAAGCGAGATACGCACACGCTTGTAAGGGATGCATGCTCACCTGTCTCGGTCACACCTTTGTCAATGAAATTAGCTGCTTTAAGATTTAGTACATTGAGTACCCACAGCAAATCAAAAAGGGTTCCGTTTACTAATGACGACACGGAATACTTTCCCAAAATAGAAAATCCTTTCCCTGTTGCACTTAAAGACGAAGAGAGTGCAACTGAAATGGAATACAAATTTATATTGGGCAAAGATTCCATTACAAATAATACTGAATCCACTGTATCTACTACGCAAATGGGGGATGTGACTCTTGAGAGGATGATTGAAGATATCATAAAAAGTACTAAAATTATAAAATCTAAAAGAAGGGTACTAAATAAAGACATTCAGGTTTCAATTGAAGAAGAAATCCCTCCGTTAGAGTGCGTAAAAGATCTATTCGTTAACCCTCAAGCTGAAAACAAAGCTAACCTAATAAAAGAAGCCAGATACGTGAATCTCTCAAGGGAAAATTCAGTGTCACCCAAAACTACGCCCACTAAGAAAATAATGCCTGTGCACAGGGTAAATGAAAAACTACTTAAAAACCTCCCTATTGGATGTTTCATTCTTGATGATGGCGATGGTTATAACGAAAGAGAAGTATGCACGCCAGACAATGCAGTAGAACCTAAATCTAGGATACAAACAAGTCAAAGCTCTAGCAGGACACTATGCAGGTCACAATCTATGAACGCTGCTTCAGCAGATACGGTGAAACTAAGCCGAGTAAATTCCGAATCAACACCAGATATTTCCAGAGAAAGTTCAAAGCTCCGGTTGAAGAGGCAGAGGTGTATACGTAGGAAGAAATCAACCGTAAGCAACGACAGTCAATTTAAATTGAAGGATTCTAGATCAGTGTTAACGCATTTGGACATACCAAGCCCAGCGTTAGACCTCCACAGTGTATCCACTGAAACCTTTAGCCTGGACGTGTTCTATGATGTACAGGATAAATCTTTAAGAACCAACGTGTCCCATAGTAGTCTCAAATCATTTGTTGAAATGAGGAGATCCCAAGAAATGTTCGGTCTTACGCTTGAAAATGGTATTCCAAGTCCCATTAGTCCCGTGCCGAACCTAAAGCGACCAAGTAACGTTTTAAGCGAAGAAAGAGCGCACAAAACTAGTAAGTTAGAAAATTTGCCACTCGACGCTTTCACTCCAGTCATAGAACACAAATCTTCTAGAAGATGTCTAACATATTCTCCCGAGGAGGGTAGTATAAACAGCAGCGAGGAAAAAAGAAGAAGCGTGGCTAGCAATCCTATGGATAATAGTAGTCAACGATTGTACTTAGCAAAAGGGACAATCGATTTAGAAATAATAACCAGGGACGAAGTCATTGATGTGCACGGTGAGTGATGACCGTCGATACCTTTGAATTTCATCGCTTTGTTCAGAAAAATAGCTCAATACAATTTTAGTATGGAAATTAGTAATTATTGTTTTAATTATGTGTTGTCAACAGTGATTCGGTGTCGCGACCTCCGACGTGCCTGCGGGAATACAGAGGACATAAATGCATATGCGAAGGTAAAACACCAAATTCAATTTAGCTAACAGAACTGAATTGTATTGCAGTTTGGCCGTGAGTGCTCGATGCTCGTTTATTTTAACCCACTTTAAAATATTAGTATAATGAGTCCATATAATTTACAATTAAATATACATTTTGCTAATTCGATACGATGTTCTGAGCATTTGTGCATTTTTATAACGATCTTGTTTTTACCATTTTACTGTTCAATTATACATACCTGCTCAAGTTTGCCGCAAATGTGTGCATTAAATAATTGCTACGTATATATTAAATGCCAACCAGCTTCACAAACGTAATAACTATGAGATTCGGAAAATTTGTAGTAATATATAATTTGATTGTCGTTTAAATATGTATACTGCAATAATCACACTATTACTAATACTTAACAAACACGCGGTTTTATCGCAAAAGCGATCTCTTCCTGACCACTTTTGTTGTAGACGTTTCTGTAATAAGGCGTGGCCACTTTTAACCTTTACAGTAGCTCGCAGCCATACCTAATAAGAGTGAATACCAGAGATATTCGAAGCCTGGTTTTCATATTTGACACCTCGCTAATTATATGGTGTCAAATTAATGTATGGGATACATCATCGCAAAACACCACTTGCTCTGTATGTATCGCTAGAGTTTTGACTAGTAGCTTATCAAGGCTGCTTGGCAAGCTACTAGTTGTCATAAAACAAATCGAAAGCAATAAAGGGTCAGAGACACACAGGTGATTTTTCTGAGGTTGCAAGCATCTGTTTACCACCATCGTGCTATTAAAAGAGGTATTTTATGTCCAGGTTGTCATCGGGGGTGCTTCAGAGAACCAATCCCTTCCATCGCAGAGGTCCATTTTTCAACGGACCTCGGTCCTCTATGGTAAAAGGGAGCCAGACTTTCAGAGGCACCTGAAATTGCCTCTTCCTACGTCTGTGTACGACAACCAGATGTTATACGTTTCTGTGTGGCACAGGGACAAGAAATATCGGTGAGTAACTTGAAGTCTGTTGGTTTTTCGAGAGTCGATTCATCCTCATCATCCTCCTAGCGTTATCCCAGTACAGTTGCATCCTAAACGATGCCTGGGGTCCGCTACCTAATCCCAAGATTTGGCGTAGGCACTAGTTTTTACGGAAGCGACTGCCATCTGAGCTTCCAACCCCGAGGGGAAACTAGACCTTATTGGGATTAGGCTTTGTCAAGCGAGTGGGCAACTTGACTGTTAGAAGTTCTCAAGCCGCCCGAAGGCCTCCTTGGCTTAACGACTGCTGCCATAGACAGCAACCGGGATCAACGGCTTAGCGTGCCTTCCAAAGCACGCGAGCGCTCAGTTAGTAACCACTCAAAGCGGTCACCCATCCAAGTCCTGACCGCTGCCCACGTTGCTTAACCTTAGATAAGCGGTATGCAGGCGCCACTGGGCCACGAGAGTCGAGAGTCAATTGAGGATTAATATTTTATTAAGAGGTTTAACGACAATAAGGAATCATGAAATTAAGTATAGTACCTATGGAATGGCAATACATTTTCAACTGAACAAGAATTCCTCAGTTGGAACTTTCAATCCAAGCTTGATTCATACAATTTCATAAATATTTTCATAAGTTAATCGTTTGGGGTCGTTAGTCGAAAATTGGAGAAAAATCTGTAGCTGAAAATGATAAAAAAATATTAATACAGCGCTTTAAAATAAATTTACATTAGCATTCCAGGAGAAATGTATAGTAGGTAATAGTAATTGGCAAAATTAGACAATTGTGTAATTAACGTCAGATTTAAAAACCGTCACCGTTGTCGGTTATTATTATCGCACTACAACAATAACAAGGATTAACAATATTAAAACTAGCTCAATTGTAAGAGGAAGAACATATCAGAGGAGACGATGTTTACGCGGATTAATAGTTCAACAAAAAAATAGGCTTTATAGCCCTTAACTTTAGCAATATCCACCGGAAAGACGCGAAACTAAATATTTATATGATTATGACCCATTTTTACGAAATGCTCAGCTATAACATTGACGTAGCAATCTCCTAAAACCTATAAACCTCACATTGGTCAATTTTAAACTGCGTCAAATTGGACAGTTCGCAGTCCGCAATTAATTTTGATTTCATTAGAAAGGCTTGATGAAACCCATTGTATGTGGGATATTTATATCTGTCGATGACGCACAAGTAAGCAGCAACGATGCGTGGCGCAAGTAAACAAAAGACATAATATTTCAACTATTGAGCAATTAAGGCATTCATAGAATAGAAAAAATATCGGTGGGCTCCAAAAAATTGAGCGTCATAAAGTCGGGTCATCAAAACTGGGTTTTGTGGATTTTTGGTTCTCTTGGGGATTTTAGAAAAAAGAGAAGCTGGCAAGGCATGCTCATACATAAGATATCGGTAGCGACGCGCCGAATTGCACATGCGCAAAAGGATCGATTCTCCGCAACCCCCGGCAGTTTGGCACCGTTACTCCCACGACTAACGCCTGTGCTTTAAAAAAATCTGAAAATAAAAATACGCATTGCATTCGATACAATTGTGCCAGTGTCAGACCGAACGTAACGGTAAGGGCCTATTTTAAGCGCCGTGATTGTGATTTTTTCTGTCATAAATGTTTCTTTTAAGACGTTTTTAGCTAATTATGGTTTATGCTGTGTCTAACGTGGTCAGTTAGGGATACTATTAGCACTGAACCGTGTGACCTATATAATTGAAAGTAAAATTTGACCTACTACACTAAATACGATTCAATACAATTTCACTTTTCCGCCTCGTGAAAAATTTACGTGCATAGTACTCGTAAAGGGGTGGTAGATCTAGCAATTAATAATAATAAGCTCGTAGGCCGCGGGCGTTCCACTCGATTATTTAATAACGTACTAACTTAAATAATTTGTGTTTTTTTTCGAATCAAGAAATGTTTTATTCTTTTTTATATGCTGTCAGTGATCAATGCACGTTGTAACCTACTTTTCGGTGTTCATAGACAAACATTTCATTTTACTTATTATGCTGAGTACCTACCTACACGCCATTTTTATTGTAAATGCTATTATTTTCGACACTGTAATTAAATGAAAATTGTGGCAATGTTTTATGGACATGATCAGGTACTTTTTTGAGTGAAAACACTGAAAAACCCTTTGATGTTAACCAGAAACTTGTTCTATTAAACACATTTCTATCGTAATATTGATTAATTTATACACCTACACTTTTCATTAATATATATAGTTTGAGTTGATATACTCGTATGCTCAAAAGCAAAAAAAGGATTCCAACTCTTTATATAATTCGACTCCCTATTTCATCACTTCGAGGTATGATTTTCGGGATAAAAAGTATTCCATATATGTTAATCCAGGCTATAAACACATTTATACTAAATTTCATCATAATCCATTCAGCCGTTTTTGCGTGATTGAGTAACAAACATTTAAACATCTAACGAAAGTTTAGATATTTAAATGTTTACCTTTATACCTATAATGTTAGTAGAATTATAAAAAGAACACTTCAGTACGCTAGTTCCCAAGATATCACTTATTTACGAGCATGTCTTTCTTCTTCTATGAAAACATAAAATAATTAGGAGTGTTGGCAGCTGGGAAGTGCCACAAACTTATTGAGATCTGAAGTTAAATAACACTATTTATAGTTCCCAAGATATCACTTATTTACGAGCATGTATTTCTTCTCCTATGAAAACATAAAATAATTAAGAGTGTTGGCAGCTGGGAAGTGCCACAAACTTATTGAGATCTGCAGTCAAATAACACTATTTATTTTATAAGGTAGTGCAGGATTCTTCATTGCCCCTAAGATAATATCAACAAAGTCAATCCTTATAATACCATTTGAAGCTCAGCAATTACTTCCACAAGAGTTATTAACGCCCACAGGTTAAAGTAATATTTAGTGTGTCTTTTAGTGGTTATCCACTAGACGTATATTTTTCTCCATCACGGTGTAAAAAGAATCGGTCTCTATAACGACATTTGACACAAAAACTTCTTTAATTACATCCCAGTGTACACTTGGACGGTTTCACGAAGCAAGACTTTGAACCAAGTATTTACGTATCCCTGCAGCTTACTTTTCATAAAGCTTTGACAACTTGCCTCAGGAGAAACAGCATAAAGGTATGATGATTCCGCTGCTGACTGCGTACAGCAACTGCACATTCCGCCGCACTCCAAATTGAACCGTAATGGTATGCGTAAAAAGCTCAATTTGAAATTAGCGGAGAAGTGTCGGAACAGCACACGCCGCTCACTATAAATTGGGACTTTTAGTCTTATGATTACGGTTCAATTTGGAGTGCGACGGAACGTGCAGTTGATGTATGCAGTCGGCAGCGGAATCATACATGAAGGCTTCAATTGGTCAAATAACACTTTGTTGGAAAGAGGCACAGTGAGTAATATAATACAGAGGTCACTCACGTCTGTAAGTTCGAATATCGCTCGTCATGTTTCGAACCAATAAGGGGTCCTTAGTCATGAGAACCAGCCGCGACGGCCGCGCGTCTAGCACTGATAAGTAGTCTAGCTTTGATAAGCACTGAGTAGTAGTATGTTTCAGTTATTTAATATCATAAAAAGCAAACGGATATTTTTGTAACAAACCAAAATGCCCTTAAACGAATGTGTATAATTCTCTTTCAAAATTCCGATTTTATAAACATTTGAAAAGAAAGGGCACTCTTTCGCTTGAGGACACATTTTTACTCCAATTTTTTTAAACCATTTTATCCATTTAAAATACTCATTGTCGTATTTAACACGAATTAACACTTTCCCATTGTTTCCCGGATATAAGCGACTTCCTGGATTTGTCGGTGCGGAGGCGGTACGATATGAGAAAACTGTCAAATGTCAGTGTCAACTGTCAGTCAACTCGGTACTACTTTTTACTGCGCCCTTACATTTAAATGAGTGCTTCCTGACTGGCGCGGGATGCGCGGAAGCGGGACGATGCGAAGGCAGTACTGGTCCGCTTCTGCGCATAATATCACTACTGCGCAAAAGTAATATTGACAGTATTCCGTCAAGTGGGAATCTTTGCGACGTCAGTAAGTTTACGTCAAAGAAGAAAATGTTACATGTCGATCCCGCCCGCCAACTCAGGAAGTCGCCTTACTTGTGTGTGAGGACGGGCAACCCCTTCAGTTAGATTTGCTGGCAGTTATCATAGGTACTCAAACTAAACTTCTAGACATAACAATATCATAAATTGTGTCACGTGACAAATTAACCCTAGCTAAATAGAAAGAGTGCGAGCGTTATTCCTAGTAGATTATTTTAGGACCATTAACTTTTTGTCTTATAACATTGTTATGACCTTTACAAAATGTTGCGAGCTTATTTCGTGTCTGTATCAAAAGTAACACGCATACTTATTTATTGTAGAATATATTTGGCCAGTGGCCACTGAATAATATACATGGAACAAGTATAAGATGGAACTGGCGATACACACATACAAAGGTGTGTGAAGGAGATGTAAGCATAGACAATAACACACGTGGGAGCGAGAAAAAATGACATATCTTCTGTCCCTCATCGCGTATAAGGAACCGATTATTTGTCACCGGCCGTTGTCACCGAAATGTCATCGATGAACCAGTGGCCAGAGTATAAAAAAATATGTTACCCATAATGTTGGGTAAACTAAACCGGCTCGAATGTTAAAAATAACAGATAAAAAAATTAATTGTGACGTGATTAGAATACTATTGTGAATTTCATTATTATAATGGCTGAATAACTAAGACGTTTTAATCTAATCGTGATTTTGTTAACTTTAATGTAGGTAGGCATTAAATTAGTACACATTTATATCGTAATTGGGAGGACATCGGATGTTTTGTGTTTGCCCGCTAATATTTACTAAGAGTTTATTTTGAACATTCCCAATAATTAAAAACCTACTTTGTCAGTAAAAATGGGGAGATTATTCTTTTTGTGGTAACCCCAGAAAAAACTGTCACAATATCTCCGTCCTTGTGTGTGATTTGCTAACCCTCCTTCTATGTATCCTCTTTCTACGATAATATAGCTCCACGGGTTCCAATTGATTCGATACAGACTTCCAAGTTCAACCGCCTATCCTAGTACGAAGTTAGCATACTCCTAGATCGGATTAACGTAGTCTGCTTCTAGTGAACTTTGAGATGCATTGAAACATGAAAAGCAAAGTTCGAGAACTAAGTTGTTTTTAGTTGTTTCGTTTCGTTTCCTTATTTTACGTCTAACCATTATTTTTTTCCATAAAATTTAAGTATCGCTATCGGTGTAAGGTTGAGTATGAGCCACCAGAGATAATTGAAGATGTCTTTTCATATATTGGTCTCCCTGATTTAACTAAAAAACTGAAGTCACGCCCCTCTAGTGGCGTGATCGAATAGACAATACATAGGTATTACATTTTGTCACACGAACAAAACTACATGCAAAGGAACTTTAAGTTTTTCACCTAAAGCTAGATGTCTAAGATTCTGAAACACATCGTCGCATATCTATGATGAATATTCACCCTTAAAATTGATTGCTCCCCATATCTTGAATGTTACTGGTTTAAGTAGTTTTTTCTATACTGAAAAGGGCACTGATACTTAATCTCTGTTGGTTTTAAGTACGAGTATATCGATGTATGTACATGTATGTTCAGGGCATATGATTGTGCATAATATGCTGTCCTTACGAATCAGGAACATGAAACACAAAGTAGCGCCGAATTCTTATAACAATTTTATTATGAAGACACCGTACCAGTCGTAAATTGGTATTTTTAATTGGTTATCATTTTTTATTCATTCAGTCATAAATGAAATTTATGTCGCCTATGTATCGAGGTCACATTTTTTAAAAAATCTTTCATTGGAAGAGGTTTCTGCTCAGCACATATTTTATGATCATGACGATGGTCTAAGCATTTTTCTACTATGCTAAAACTTAAGGGTGTACATCCGCCAGAGATGTACAAACCTGTTTTCATATATTTCACACTTCCGCAAGCATGAAATTTAGGTGTCAGATGCATGGAAACACACTTTCGCATATCTCTGTGGATATTGACCCATACGGTACTGCAATATGACAAAATATTTATTCGGCATCAACAATATTTCAACTGACCCAATCTTCTACAAACCCATGGTCAATTGGTCATCATCAATAGGCCTCGTTATCTTTATGGCTGGATGTATTGGCATATAAGTTCATAATACATTTTATGCAAAGCGAAATGATTTAAGCTGCCATGCGATTTAACGCAATTTTTTACATAAAGTAAAATATATCTGAAATCACTGCTTTGCTAATAGCCGCATTCATAACACATATCGTTTAATCCATGAGGACAAGCCCTATATTTAGTACGTTGTAGCCGAGAAAGACGGGCCATCCTCAAGGACTGAACGAAATGTATCAACATTTTGAATATATCTACTATAATCATCCTTAAGTGTCGTATCATGTTAATGATTAATGTCTTCACATTAATCATTATCACCCTTTTCTCTAGGATTACACTATAATCATCACTTAAAATGTTGTTGAATACTTAAAGAAGCTCACAAAGTAATGTTACCCTAGAGAAAAGTGTGATATTGGTTAACGTCTTTCAAAAAAAGTTTATTTTTATTTTTACATAAAAGGATAGGACACGTAAGAATTAATAAGCAGTTCATATAACCCATTATTAACTATAGTGAAAGCCAATGTGGCCAAACATGTCGTACCGCATCCTTACCGCTACAGTAAGTAATAAAACAAACGCATTTTGCTATATATTTGGAAACATTGGCTGCTACTGACTATCTGATGTTGACTGTACATGTTATATGTATACACAATTTTAAAGTGCTATTACGTATTTTAGTTCTGAATAAAAACAATCAGACCTAGTACAGTCATCACCCCTGTTCCTGAATAATTAATATTTTTGAGAGAAAAAAATATTTGCATCCACAAATACCTTATAGACACAATTCCCCGGACAGTGGAACTGGCAAGGCATATTTTTAGAATAGTTTAATTTGGATTCTCCTTTATACGAATAAGAAGACAAATTAATAGGACTTCAATAGGAATGTTGCCTGATAGTGAAATCAGCAGCTTTTGATGATACGTCAAAAATACTCAATAGGTAATGAACTTTGTAGGGAAATAGGAATCATTGACGTCACGACTTTCCTATGGCCAATCATCGGCCATTTATACGTTTTACACATTTAAAATAATATCATATAGATAAAAAAACAATGTGTTTCCTATTGAATTTTATTAAAGTGTCCTTATCTTGTCCCTCATTAAAACAACAAGTCTGAACTAGTTGCCAGATTTGGCATTTCTCCATATGCTATATCACTTTCCCTGATTCTGCGCCAACAACTCTCTCTGGATGCTAGAACAACCCGATAGGAAAACGTGACCGAGCCTTTCCTACTTTGCCACTTCGGGTAACTTGACTCTTGCACACCTCCGAGGTGCATTTCACTTACTTACTTACTACGCTGGCTCAGCGACCCGAAGTGGATCCGTAGACCCTTTGGATCTTGGCCTCCGACACTACTTAAAATACGCCATGTTGGCGTATAGCTTAGTTGGTAGTGACCTACGAAGCTGGGGGTCCCGGGTTCGAATACCGGCCGGGGCATTTATTTGTGTGATGAGCACGAATATTTGTTCTTGGGTCTTAGATGTTTTTTATCTATTTATCTATATAAGTATGTATATCGTCGCTTAGTACCCATAGTACAAGCTTTGCTTAGTTTGTGACTAGGTTGATTTGTGTAAGATTGTCCAAAATTTTTTTTATGTGCTCTGTCCTGGACAGCTTGTCACCAATCAAAGTCAGCCGTTTGAAGCTGGCACAGATCTTTTTGGACTTCGACCTTAGTTGGAAATAATGTTTGAAACATACAAAATGGAAAAATGTCTTACCCTATACTAGCATACAAAACTAACAGTGACTACTGCACCAATGTGGAACTTTTTAGAAGCAGCTACAATTCATTGTCCTGCCATAAAAGTTACCGTCTAAATTCGTTTACGCTAATTTGATCTCGAAGCCAGGACGTCTAGGTTGAAAATCGACTGGGACCGTTCCCCCTTATTTGCAGGACGGTAGTTACCGCTACGCAAACCCATCAAAGTGTTGTCGTTACACTATACTGCCCTGTACAGCGTAAATATGTTAGTAGTTTGGTTGGACAACTTGTAGCAAACAAGTCTAAAGCGGGTATTACACTGTCCTGAATTCAGGACACTTAGAAGAGTTCGGACCTATACGTTAGAGCGAGATGCTTCAACTCCCCTCCACTAGTCAGGATTCTGAATTCAGAACAGTGTAATACCCGCTTTAGGTCCTCTTGATGTATTATTGACCAAGGGAGCGAGGCGTTTCGTTTGTGGTTTGGGCAAAAATGCTTTCATAATGTCCAGATGTCCGGCTGTTCTCTACAGGCCCCGTATTATGATCGTAATTATCGCGTGATAAACAACAAGATACAGAATCTGTCACTTTCTGCAGACAGTGACAGAGACGCTTTTATTCAGCGTAGACCCCCACACCGTATATCTCCACCGATTTTCCTGAATTTTTCTGATCAGGTTCGATTATTATATAGAATTTTTTGACAAATTAGTTTTCGAAAAATCCCCTCAGGTTAAGTCGTGTCAGGATGGTAAAAATATCCATTTTAATTTATGACAATGATTGGTATGGTGACAAACGCAGGGTGGGTCCTTCGCCATCAGTAGCTCTCACAAAATTTCTCATCATTCAAAAATTCAAATTCAAAATGGTTTATTATTCAAAAAACAGATATAGTACATTACTTACCAAGGGCGATGAAACAAAGAATGTCTCAGATCGCAGGTATTTTACGCCCGAGCCGAAGGCAAGGGCAATAAATATGCGATCTGAGGCTTTCTTTATTATAGCCCGTGGTAAGTACAAAATTTTATGTCACCCCCTGGCCAGCCCCTCTAGCACAACATGCATTCCGTATCTACTCGCGCGCGAGATAAGCTACCTGTCACTTTTCGACAGCATTAATCAGACAGTGACAGGTAGCCTATCTCGCGCGCGAGTAGAGACGAAATCGATGTTATGCTAGCCCCCCAGGAAGTGGGTTTTTTCGCGCGCGGAGCGTGCGATAATGGCCACTTTATGGCCAGGTGTGACATAATAGTACATTACTTACCAAGGGCGATAAAACAAAGAATGTCTCAGATCGCAGGTATTTTACGCCCGAGCCGAAGGCAAGGACGATAAATATGTGATCTGAGGCTTTCTTTATTATCGCCCGTGGTAAGTACAACATTTTATGTCACCCCCTGGCCAGGAAGTGGGTTTTTTCGCGCGCGGAGCGTGCGATAATGGCCACTTTATGGCTAGGTGTGACATAAAATACATTGCTCGAGGTTCCATCAGAGACCAAACTAGGCTGAACATATGTCTTGGCCTCATTTGTAACATAGCCCATTGCGTAGGTACAGGTAGGGGTTGGCTTTGGTCTTCTGTAAAGCGGAGCTACTTCCCCAGTTATGACGTGTCGCAATATATTCCCCTTTTTATTATAGCAGTGCATTGGTTTGAAATACAAAATCTTAAGTTTTAAAAACATGACTAATAACCCATTTTACTTTCTTCAGGCGACAGTTTAAGACCATCTACATAATCTTGACTTATTTCCATAAATAAAAGAATGCTTCGCCTGAGTAGAATTTGGTATCTCCATTCTGGCAAGGTTCGTTTAATGTGAACATCCACCAGAGATGTATACATGACAGCTGCGCATCAAATGTACGACAACACATATTCGCAAATCTCTGGTGGATATTCAGTATTCACCCTTAATCCAGTCTGTTACCGAACCGGTTGCAAAACCTTAGTGGATGGATCCAACGTTTATATAAGGCGGGATTCATGACGCTTTCCAATTTGGTATTTCACTTTGAGGTGACGCTGTTAACTGTATCACTATCTGCTATCATTAGTGAACGTTATTCTGTTGCAATAAGGTCTAAATCTGCTGCTAAATATATAAATGCTAAATACTCGGTAGGATTGCACTGGAAATTCATATTCGGAAATGTACCTACACCGCATTTTCGAGGTATACGGCCAAACAGAGGTTTTTTCTGTTATGCAGAGCCAAATGGTTACATATTCATTGTTCGATGCGGTTACATTCGCTCTTTTGCTTTTCTAATGTGGATTTAGAAATGAAACTTGAAATATTTCGCTGGTATTTTCTGATATGAATAGTTTAGTGAGGTTATTGAATCAAAAAGGTGTGTTTTGTTGCTTTAATGTTTTTCATTTTCATTTATAATCTGGGGAGTGTCGAACGCTCGACTTTTCGCTCGACATCTGTCAGAACGTCATAGTTTTTTGACAGATCTCGAGTGAAAAGTCGAGCGTTCGACACTCAAAAATCGGCCCCCTGGGGCCTGATTTTTGAGTATCGAACGCTTGAATTCTCACTCGACATCTGTCGAAACATCATAGTATTTTGACAGATCTCGAGTGAAAATTCGAGCGTTCGACACTCAAAAATCGGCCCCCTGATCGTATGATATATACTTGGTAATTGCAATAGTTATATCATTCATAGAGTAGGCCCATTTTTGAAGAAGTAGAATACAAGAAGCAAATCTTGTAACAGTTGGGGTGACAACGTAATCAGAGGGTTTAGACCCTGCAGAATACGGATCTGCCTGTCTCCATCCCCAAATTTGAGCCGGAAGAATGTTATATCGGAAAAGGTGCAGCCCATACAAATTTTTTCGTTGTACATTTGGTAAATCGTTGTTCCGGTACCCTAACTATGGTCCAATTGTTATGGATTTTTGATATGCCGTAAATAACAATATTTGTCATCGTATCCTGAAATTTTTGACACTCCAGCCCCACGTCTTTCTCGGCCATCTTGGAAAATCTGTCACTTTTTTCAGTTGTTTGCTTGTACTGTCGTTATAGTTAATTTTAGTGCTAAACATGGTTTGGCAATATTGTAAAACACAAAATTTGCTGAAACTTTTGGGTACAAAGATTTTTTCCATGACCCCAAAGGACGAAGATATGACAGGAGATATCATTATAAATTACCTCTTTTTTCTAGTTTTCCTCTCACGTTTACGTTTAAAGTGCATTTTAGCGTTAACTATAGTTCAGCAATATTGTAGATTACAAAATTGGCTACAATTTTTGTATTGAAATATTTTTTCCACGATCATCAGGAAAGAAGATACGATGTCACCTATGGGGTACTACCGTCGATATTTACTACTTTTCCAGTTTTCTTCACATATTTTCGTTTTAGTGCATTTCTCGGTCAGCAATATTATAGAAGACAAAATTATATGCAAATTCAAAGTACCTACGATCTTCTAGGTATCGTGGAAACAGACGATTTTGTCTTCTGAGGGATTGAAGTGGTACAGATCGGAAAGTGACAGATGCTTTATCTTGTCGTCTATCCCGCTATCACTCGACCATCATAGATCCCCTACAGATTGCGATTAAATGCACTCAAACCTAAATATGAGAAGAAAACTGCAAAAGTAGCAAATTTCAACGGTGCTACTCCATAGATGACTTCATATCTTCTTTCCTAATGGTCGTGGAAAAAATATTTCAATACAAAAGTTGTAGCAAATTTCGTGATCTACAATATTGCCGAACTATAGTTAGTGCTAAAATGCACTTAAAATGTAAACATGAACGGAAAACTAGAAAAAAGTGGCAATTTTTAATGATATATCCTGTCATATCTTCGTCCCTAGGGGTCATGGAAAAAATCTTTGTAGCCAAAAGTTTTAGCAAATTTTGTATTCTACAATATTGTAGAACTATGTTTAGCACTGGAATGAACTTTGACGACAGTAAAAGCAAAGAACTGAAAAAAATGACACTATTTCCAAGATGGCGGCCAAAGTTATGGAGCTGGAGGGCCGAAATTTTTAGGTTACCATGGCTAATATTGTCCTTCATAACATACCAAAAAACCATATCAATCGGACCTCTTTTAGAGTACCAGAGCAACAATTTACTAAATGTACTACGAAATTTTTTGTATGGGCTGCACCTTTTCCGGTATACCGTACTTCCGGCTCAAATTTCGAGATGGCGACAGGCAGATCCGTATTCTGCAGGGTCCAAACCCTCTGATAACGTTGTCACCCCAACTGTTACATGACTTGCCGCTTGCATTGTTTAGAGACGCCTTTTCCAATTCTGTTCCTCCTCTATCACAGGTGATAATTATCGCGAACCGAATATTGCCTGTGTATATTTAACTACCTGCCTACTTAGGATTATAGTAGTTAGCATAATCGTTATTGCATGAGTCTAATCGCATATACTTACGTCGGATTTTACGTCTGACATAAATGCCATAAAGCTAGCTAGGCAGATTATGATTTTATTATAGGGCAGGCTTTGAGTATTTATTAACACCATTCCGACTTTGCATATCTCTTAGACTTACTTAAGTACACGAATCTTTCATAAGTACCTACGTCAACATCACATGCCTGTTTTCATGGATAAAAGGCAAGAGACAGTAAAACGCCCAGATAACTTCTCATAACATTATTAAATTTCTATCCCTTCTACAATATTTTTTCCTTTTAATATATTGTATCTTTCTTTAAGACTAAACGCCATCTATCGGGACCGCAGCGAACTCATTTTGTTATTGCCGAAGTTATAAGGGAGTATCCCTGCGCCGCATTCCTCCTAAATTATACTAATAATGCTAGGAATACGTTTGACCTACTTTAGGAGAGTGAAGTCGTGTTTTTGGCTGTATATTTTAATATATTACCAGTGACTATTACAAGGGTTTTGCTAACTGTTAAAGCCAGTTTATAGACCGTGGAATTTTTATAAAACTGGCCACTAATTGACAATATTTCATAATTATCAAAAGTCTTAATTCGAAAACCATTTCGGTAAAAACGTGTGAAGTACACAAAAAACATTTTTTTAGATTTTGGAAAAAATCGCAAATTACTGTAAACACAAAAGTTGACGTCATCTTCCTCGCTGTATTCAGGGAGACCTTAGTACAGAGTACAGACAATCGCTGCTCTGGAGTGGCTCTGGATTCTTGTTGGGAAGATGACGTCATATTTTACTTACGCCCTTTTGGAATGACTTTGGAATGACGAGTTAAATTGAAAAAAGAAAAAATACGGGTGGCTTAAATTTTTACCTATTTTCTAACTAGTTCATAAAATAAAGTAGTTAAAACTATGAAATGTTGTCAATTGTAGCACGTAGGTTGTAGGTTGTTGCACATGTTACACGACTGCCCAAAAAAAGAGACAAGTTCTGTATATTTAAATGATTTAATTGGAATACATGTGATATACTCGCAATTATAGTATGTTCGGTGGTCTAAGGCCAAACTGCCATAAATTAAGCAATAAAACGAACAGAACAACAATTGCACTTTTTATTTCAAATGGTCACATGTTACTAACTTTTGAACTGCAACCTAAGTCTACCTTCTTTAAAGCTTAAACTACCTTGTGTGGCCCGTATACAGAGATAATCTCAACAATTAGTATTCATCAAAAATTTGTCGCATTACAATTATTATTGGCGTCATTTGACACTGAACTTTAGTGCAAGCTATTACGTCAGCTTCTGCTATGTGTAAGAAATCACTTACGATTTTTAACAGTAGATTAACTAAGGACGGACTATACCTACAAACGGAACCGCGGCTGAAGTGAATAAAACAGTACCCTTACCATGAGTTTGCAATGTTTGCATTACCGTACTCGCTAGCGACTGCGTAAACGATTTAGTATGGCGATTCTTAGTTCTAATGCGTAACCGCCAGAGGCGCTGTACTTTTGTCCATACTAAATAGTTTACGCAGTCGCTAGCGAGTACGGTAATGCAAACATTGCAAACTCATGGTAAGGGTACAGTTCTTTCTTAATAGTACATTACTTACCAAGGGCGATAAAACAAAGAATGTCTCAGATCGCAGGTATTTTACGCCCGAGCCGAAGGCAAGGGCGATAAATATGCGATCTGAGGCTTTCTTTATTATCGCCCGTGGTAAGTACAAAATTTTATGTCACCCCCTGGCCAGGAAGTGGGTTTTTTCGCGCGCGGAGCGTGTGATAATGGCCACTTTATGGCCAGGTGTGATATAAAATACTATCCGTATCCGTACTAATAGAGGCATTTCGAGGGGGAAATTGCTCATCGGGAAACGAATTGAGCCAAGCTGCCAACACTTCCCCTTTCGCGCGAAGCCACGTCATACGAAACAGAATCTTTCTTGGGTCCATAAAGTTTATTGATGCAGTTAGCGGTCGAAGGTCTCCGTTTCAGCTTGGTCAAATAGCTTTGGTATGTCCGAGAATTTTCGGGTGTTACCTGGATTTTGATCGTCGCCGCGTTGGTGAGCACACGTGCCCGGGGCGACGACGGGCAGAATCCATTTACCGTACAAAACCTTATCTACTGTCATGGCGTCGTTACCGAACAACGTCATTGAACACGTGACATTGGCGAAATCATCATAAATTTGATGGAAGCCATTTTGTAAAGAATTGAATTGGGTGTCAACTCTACAGGTAGCGATTCTGGTGAAATTTTGTAAGTAGGTTCGATTATTATATGGAGTTTCTGGCGAGTCAGATTTTGGAATTTTCAAAATGGCGAAGTTTTCACTCGTGAGGTCAACATACTAGAGGTAGAGTCACTAAGTTTAAAGTGTTGTTCTTACTTTATCGCGATTAAATTAGTTTAATCCCAATAAGATCTAGTTTTCTCTCTCTCTTGGGTTGGTAGGTTAGATGTGAGTCCCTTTCGTAAAACTAGTGCCTACACCAAATCTTGGGACTCGGTAAAGTCTATCATAGGCTTATTCTTTAGATGCAACCTCGAAAATGTTACACTGTGAACTGTTTCCGAGAGACATCTAGCGTCACGGCTGGAAGTTGCGTAGACTTTTACCTAATCTGGTTCTGTTCCTGCCAACTCGATCTTTCTAGGGATCAAACAGCTGGCGCCCCTACTGCACTTTTCTCTCCTTTTAATGCGAAGCCAGGCCAGCCATATCAGAGCTCATCAGTAGGGTAAATACATTGTTTGACAGGGTCGCCGTCATCGAAATCGATGAGCAGGACTATATATCTTTTTTATTTGTTACTAAAAAGGCCCATGTGTTCATTTTGTGGTACTATTTGTATCAAGAAATTAGTATTTTTTAAAGCCTCGGCGGCGCTGCATAGTCCAAACGATTCTGATCAAGAAAAAAATACAAAAAGACGGTCAAAAATTATGTATGTCCAGCTGGACACTGCCAAATTAAGGGTTAGTGTAACAAATGCAAGAATCATTTATACTAGATAACTAGGCTTTTCCTAAACTAAACCATGCTTGATTTTACCAGTACTTGCGTCAGAATGGCGTACATTCTCAAAGACTATGCCTACATTGAACATTCAGAGGAAAACTTTTCCGACCTAAAATCATGAATATGAAGCAAGCCTTCGATGGAAACTTCCTTACGCTTTCAATTCAAATTTAGAAGCAGCTTCGTTCAGAAATAACATGAACTGTTATTATAAAGAATACTGACCTAAGCTTTTTACGAAGCTTTAAACTCATGAATTTAAGTAGTTTTCATATAAAGTTCGACGCTTATTTTTACCCCCTTTTATCCCTTTCTTTATATTTTTCACTTCTCATGCTCGAAAAGTGTGTTACCTATATTAGATTTGTAAAGCGGGGCTAAAGTAGTACATTTAAGCCCTAGGGAAAATATGTATACATATTTATGATTTACGAAACATGTTATTTTGACCAATCAAAATACTTCACCTATTAAATGCACCAATACAGTAATTTGACAGATTAAAAAATATTTGGTAAAAATATCAAGCAATCAGAATACAGCTGTACTAAATCGACCAATCAGGAAAGACGTTTTTCAGTTCTCTAAACATTAAGCGGTATCTACGGTCAAAGCCTCTTAAAAGAAATAAAAAAGTGCATTTTGCATATGAGGCGAATACGCAAAGCGAACACGCCTAGCGAGGCATGGTGCTGGCCTTAGAAAAAAAAACATGCTGTCAAATTAGACATACGCCCGCCAAGAGTTAAATTATTTATTTAAGGTGGATTATTTTGTGTTTATGTGTTTTCTTGCAATCGAAGTGAAAAGTAGAGTCTCGTACTCGGGCCTAAAAGCCATATTACCACTCGAACAATTATCCCTCACTACGTTCGGGAAAATAACCATCTCGTGGTAATATGGCTTACTTTAGACCCTTGTCAAACAATCTGCTATTGTGTGAAAAAGAATAAATAAAAGAAGAAAATCCAGTGAAGGTTAATTGTATATAATTATTTCTAGTAAAACAATGTTTCTACATTATAGTCATTCGTAATGTGGACGATCGATAGTTATGTAAAGTAACACTTGTTCAATGTCATGAAAGTATTGCATTATTAATTATTAATTAATCGATATAGCCGCCTGAAATTTAAATTAATGTACGGAAAGATACTATCAGTGCCACTTGAACTTGCCAAGATGCTTCCAAGTGGCTTATGAGAGATCTATAAAATTAAATAAAGAGTATACCTATGAATATAAAAATGGCAAAAAAATCACGTTTGTTGTATGGGAGCCCTCTTAAATATTTATATTATTCTGTTTTTTAGTACATATTTGTTGTTATAGCGGCAACAGAAATCACCTGTGAAAATTTCAACTGTCTAACTTTCGCGGTTCATGAGATGGTGACAGACGGACAGACAGACAGACAGACGGACGTACAGCGGAGTGTTAGTAATAGGGTTCCGTTTTACCCTTTGGGTACGGAACCCCAAAAAATCTCTAACACTTCTAATTTAATAAAAATGGAACAGCTAGTTTCCATTTTTAAAAAATCATAGGAACATTCGAACGGAGTTGCACGTTCTCTTTTTAAAATAAGACTAGTATGGAGCAGGAATTCGTATTTCAAAATGCTACTCGTACGTCGGTGTTACCAGGGATTATTACAATTTGAATTGCTAATGTCGGTTATGTTGGCACAATGACAAGTCTGTTGGTTTTTGTCTGATGTGATGTTTGCCTCCGTCAATGCTGTTAGGGGGCCATTCGGCCATCTAACTGTCTTCGTTAGGTAAATTGAAATGATTCTTGAGAACTTGAAATTAACGCGTATACGACAAAACAGTTTTTTGCGTTTTTCACGAGTTTCTGTAAGATTCTTCACCAAATGAAACAGGTCAAAATATTTAAATTATTGTTATTGCAATTTGAAAAATTACATTTCTAACTACTTTACTTTTCGCTTATTAGGCCAATAGAGAAACTATTTTTTTTACGGAAAGTTTCTGCAACATTACCAAAATGCACTTATTAAGATATTGGCGTCAGTCCCAAAAAAAGTCTAGCTGGAAAAACTTCATTAACGGTTCCGGGCGCGGAAATTGCTTTCCATCCAGCAAATACTCCAGTCTTTTGCATAGTGCAGAATTCATTCCATTTACCGTTCAAGAAAATGTTTGATTATCGTCCATTTTTGCTGTCGAACACTTAAGCCATACCCGTCATCCTAGTCGAACGTCAAATACAATCGCATTAAAAAACACGACATGTTTCTACATTACAAAAATACCAAAAAGTAGACAGAGATATCTTTTAATTGTGTGTAGCAACGTGTCGTGTCTGCATTTCTCACTGACTTATTATCGTTTCCCAATGCAATTAATACCGTACAGAACAAAAAAAAACAAAAAAAACACAATCGCATTAAAACCCAAGGCATCTTTTTCAGCCTTCTAAAGGGATGTCATTCGTCTCCCAAACCGTGGCAGGCTTAAGTAAGACACGTCGGGAAGACCCCCCACCGCCACCTCGGCAGTACTGTCGACAAGCCAGGTTACAACTTTCCAGAAAGAATAGTCTACCAGAGTGGGACCCGCCCTTCCTTGGGACCAGAAAAAACAGCCTACCCACAAATTTCCTGGATACGGTGGCTGAAGACCAGTGACAATTGTCGCCGTAAGTGATATTGGTGTACCCTCTGGTGAAGCATGGTCCTGCACTCGAAAGAGGCCTTGATACGGTCTTGCATGTTAGCTTAGGAGACCTGCACGTTTCCTAGTTTTGTGTTTTGTATATAATTGTTTAAAGGCAGGAATACTGAGGATAAGATGCAGAAGAAACAAATCTCGAAGGAGATGGATGGCTTTTTCTATAATTGATGATAATTGACAATAAGGAAAGAAATCAGAAATGGACATATACGGAAACGTTATAAAGAAATTACCGTATAATCAAAATTACCATTATGAAATTGAGAGCCTTGCCCAGTAGTGGGAGACTAAGGGAGGAACATAAAAATTGCGAATTAAAATTTCTGCATTACCCAATTGCTTTCAAAATTATGCATTATTGAGAGTTTAGTGTGTCCATGTATTTTTGTGATTACCCAATCACCTCTCAGAAAATTAATAAAAAGAGCAACAAGAAAAACATTCTACAAAAATAAACACCTGGCTGCATACAAGTATATGAACTCGATTGCGTTAGATTTCGCTTAGTAGGGCACACGTATAAGGAAAAAGTAAGACATGTCAACATTTTATAAATTCCGTAGCAATTTTACCTAACGACGGCCGATTTGCTAATAAATAAAAATACTGAAATATTTCTTGGTGTGCCTTAATTTCTCAATCTTAGAAATAAATACTTGCTCAGGCTAACTTTAAGATCTTTAATGCAGTAAAATTCTAGAAGGGCTTGAAATAAAAACTAAAACAATAATTGATTAAAGAAGATGTAGAAGATTTCTTGTTAACTCCATGTCATTTAAAGTTACGTATCATAGCCGAGCCTTCAAGTAGTAGCTTGTGTGTTTGCGTGACTACGTTTAGCATAGAGGAAAAATTAAAGACTAAACTAAAGAACTAAATTAAAGAAGACTAAATTAAAGAAGTCTTCGATGCGTCTCGAACCAAAGAGAACTAACTGCGAAATCATCGCATACCAACCACGTTTGATTCCACAATTTGAGCCTAAAGAAACACAATATTAGATTTATCGATGGTTGTTGTTCTTACACTAGAACAAGAATCGGTAATCTTGATGTGATAAGAGTCTAAAAGATGTTCTAAATTATCCAAAAAAACGAATGAGAGAAATGGAAATATTGGAAGAAAGGGGCAAGCAATCTAGAAATCAGAAGATGCAAACTCTAGTGGAATAGCTATGAAATCTTCTCGAAGGAAAAGAAAACTTGAGTGATATTAGGCTGGCAAAAAAATATCAAAAATGGATTTATAGATATTGCTTCATCGAAAAGAGTAGGTATAGTTCTTTGAGGAGTGACGGGATAATATTCTAGTACCTAACTCTGATAAATCTAGAGTTTGTTAATTTATGTATATCTACAGACAATATAGAGAAACGGCGAAAGGGGAAATTAGAACGGCATAAAAATACATCTATTACCTCATTTCTAATCAAGATGACGGAGCTATATCAAAATACTGCGGAATAAATTATGCAACTCAGTGCCGTTCCGTTCCCTGCAGAAACACTGATCGATTTTATCCTTATATGATTGAACACGAACGCCATTATTATTATGATTTATAGCCTTTTAAAATTTATATGTACTTACCTATCGCCTTTTTGGGCTCACCACCAATCGGCCTTTAGACCCAATATTATGTCGCCATGAACCTTTATCGAGCAATGCGAATCCTAGTTTCAAATAGTCAACATTGTAGTTCTCTGTACCAGTTTTGTCGCCTTGGATGAAGGTTCAGGTCATTAAAGTGGACAGTTGAGTTTTAAAATCAAAAAAATGGTGAGACTTCTTTATGATTATTGGAAACTTACGTAGTTTTGATAGAAGCGATTGCGTTGACCGTTGAAAAATGACGATTATAAGACTAACATAATTCAAAAAGTAGGTACATATATAGTGTATACCTACTTTTTGCATTCTTTTAGTCTTTTGAATGAAAATAAACTATATATTCGTTACATTAATTTATTTTGCACACGTGGTACCTACTAGAATTAGCGAAATTAGTAATAGCCGTACCGAACAGACTCCGCTTTTATTACCAACTTTTCCGAAGACTTCTTTGTGTTGATTTTAAGACTCACGTCCATATTTAAACTTATATACAATAAAGCAATGTATCAAACAAGCTTAACTCACAATAAACCAATCTCGATGTTTAGACGTGGCACCAGGAAAATATATATATTAGTTAATAATTAAATTAATTTATAATAAACTTAATTATTAATCAATTTGAACATTAATTTAATTATTACTTAAATTAAGTATTAATTAACAATATGAAGCATTAATTAAATTAATTAAAGTGTAAGTATTCATCATCAGAGATGTGCGAAGCTGTGTCAAACATTTGATAACTAGCCGTCGCTGTAGCTGGTGGATATCCTAATCCTAATCCTAATATCCTTCCTAATCCTAATAATATTATAAACGTGAAAGTTTGTGCGGATGTATGGATGTACGTTCCGTTTAATCTCAAAAACCACTGAACGGATCTCTATGAAACTTTTCAGTGTTGTAGCTTAGACATCAGAATATGACATATGCTATAATTTATTTCTAAATTCAAAAAAATAGGTAGCAAAGGTCTAGACTATCCGTGCGAAGCGGAGGCGGGCCGCTAGTTCACCCATGAATAATAGATATTAAAACAGCTGTCTTTTGTATGGGCTATTTTTTTTAAAGCGCTCGTTAGACGGTTTTTCCTGCTGTAGTCATTGGGAATAGTAAGAAATAAAGTTTAACTAATACAAAACACAACTTTAAGAACTCTCAAGCCTAACGTCTTTTTCATCCACTTCTATCAATGTAAATAGGATACTCGCGTCAGTAATGAACTTTCAATCTTATTGGCGCCGGCAAAAGGCACTGTTTATTAAATTTAAACTAACGTGAGACATAGTTACACTTAATAGGACAAATAAATGACCCAAATAGTGACTTTTCTAAGACGAGTGTCAACCGTTATTCTCTTATTACATTAAGGTACCGTTTCGCTTGATGATGTTTTTTTTATAACGGATTTGTTTTTTCTTAAAAGTGGGAGGTACTTTACTCATTCTAAAGCGCGGCTTAGGCTACCGAGAACTTGCGTGAAATTTTCAGTATTTTTTTTATTACATTGCAGTGTTTGGTTTGATCGAATTCTTCTTACCTCAGTAGCTTAGCTCGTAGCCCTGCAATGTAAAAGTTGAATGCAAGCTCTTGCTAATGTAAATCGGCCTTAATAACCGGTCACAAGTGCGGTAGAGAAGGAGATAGGTACTTCGTTTTAGACCCTCAGATATTGTGACCGTAGTACGTCCTTAGAAAAATAAATCGTTTAATATATGTACACGCTTTAATGTAGAATAAAAGACGTTAAATCGTCCAAATCATATAGAGTTTAAATTTAAACCTCATGTCTACCGGTGACGCGATTACAAGTCAAGTAAACAAAAACATTGTTTTGTTGTGTTTTTTTCGCCGTCAACCCACTGGTTTAACAACCATATTCTACCGAGCCGCTTTCACCTGTGTAAAGCTAAAGCATTAGAAATCACGCTTGTAGTGGTCTAATAATTAAGTATTATATATTATCTAATTGGTAATGAAATATTTAATTTTGGCAAATACAGCTAAGTGACAACCCTATGAGTCTGTACTTTGCTATATGCCAGCCGATTAACATAGCCGGTGTTTTAAAACGATTTGATTCATAAAGGTGTCCCTAGTTTTTTTTTAAATTTTCGACTTTATCCATTTTTATTTCGGGGAAATTTTTTCTCCAAATAGTCGTGAACGCAGCTAGAAACAAACGATGTTATTTTTATTAGCGAAGTAACGGATTTTACATTTTATTTTTTTATTTTCCATGAGACCCAGCAGTTGTGAAAAATCTTAAGTGACTTATAGACCCAAACATCGAAATGGCATAGCTACCAGTGGCGGCGCCTCAAAAATATTCTTAGGGAAGCCGGAAATAATTTGCCTTTCTTCATGAGCCGTAGTAAAAGAACTGGACTGGCTGAAAATTAGGCAAGCCGGTCGGAATTGAGTTGTATGGATGCTCCGCCTCTGATAGCTACTCGTATCTTGGTATTAATAATAGCTTCAGAGACCAGATAGAAACCCTGGGACAATATTGAAACGGTATACAATTGGATACTTTTTTATTATTTGCACAACCCAAGTTTCGCTTTTGTACGCCCTCCCCCCTTACCGACTGCCAAGACACCTACTATTCGACTCATCGTTCAATGGAGTTTGTACCTCATTTCCATCGTCAGTAAGTTCAAATTGGATTGAGCTTATGGTCTAAGAATCGAAACCATACTATGAAAATAGTATAAAAAGAAAATAAAATGAGGACTACAGCATGCTACCCTAAGATTTTTAGCGTTTAAAATTGGTAGAATCTAAGGCATTATTTAAAGTTAAATAGCATATTGAGATATTAATCTAATTGCATTGAAATCAATCTGGGGCTGACGGTAAAGCGTTGAAGAGTGACATACGATATCTACATCTCGCTTTTATAATGTATATGATGCAGCAATATGGCAGCAATCTTATGTCAGCAAGTTATAACAAAATACCTATTAATTAAATTTGATATCCTTTTAGGTAACTACTTAATGGATTTTTGTAAACCTTTCGGTAAATTAGACCAAATTCTGTTGAACCACATCTAGGGCTAGGTGTAAGCATAGAGGTTACTAATGATTTCCATAATTTAATTTTCACTTATTGGATGTGCTCACTAATTCATATACAATTATACAATAAGAATGTATAATATCCATAATCATCTTTATCCATAATCATCTTTATCCATAATCATCTTTATCCATAATTTTATGTTTCATAATTTTAGTGTATAATATAATATGTATATAATATAGGTAATGATAATGACATAAAACTAGTTTTTCCTTATTACAACTGTCATAGTTTTATTTTTTCCATAAGTATTGTAATATAATAATCAAGTTTCATGACGCGGTGCCTATTCCGATCTGAAGGAACTAGGGTTCCTTCAGATCGGAATAGGTACCGCGTCATGAAGTGTCATTGGTGCCTAGGTACTGTCACGAACGACTTTGACAGTAGGCACCAATCTCACAAACGTGTCGAATTTCATAGTTTGATGACGTGCCTGCGTGTCGATGCTCTGAACGACGCAAGTGAATCCTAACCTAACATAACTTTGACAGTACTTATCAGACTACACGCGAGAGCGGGGTTACAGTACAGGCACCCGCTCTCGCGACAGTGCTAGTGCTCTCGCGACAGCGACAGAGTGTCGATCACCTTGTTTTCTTAGAGTATAAGACCATGACCAGACTTAAGCCGTGTTCCGAATCACGCTTACAACGCTCACAGCGCTTACAGTGCTGACGGCCGGTCCGGATCAAATAGCGCGCTCAAGGCCGCGTGAGAAGTGTTTTGTTTCGGACCGCTATTCGCTTGAGCGCGCCTACGATCGGACCGATTCACGCTCATAGCCCGTGTTTACTGTCATTTTCATAATTATATCAAACGTCAACTTGACGTTTGGCTCAAGGTGCTTACGCCTGGGAGTGTGAGCATCGTATAAACGCCAATATGGCGCCGTCCATGACGTCATCTCATGTAAACGCTATGAGCGTGATTAGGTCCGATCGTGAACGCGTTTATAGCGCTGTAAGCGTGATTCGGAACATGCCTTTAGACTCTATACCCCAAAACGCGAGCGCAAGAATCACACCCGATTTTCTGTCTTGTTCTAGCCGGAGCGAGTTCTTAGGATGCGTCTCGTTCCCTCTGAAAGATGTTGCTAAGGCCGACGTCTCGGGGTCGTTCTTCCTGCAGCGGTCTGCGCCCGCGCCCCCATGCGCTAGAGAACTGAACAAAATGGCGACCGACAACATTGATACTAGCACAGAGGAAAAAGAGAATTGCAATGATAAAGGTGAGTGGGATTTATTTAATAACTTCGTGATTGCGACCACATCTTCATCAACATTATAATCATCATCTTAGCCGTAAGATGTCCACTGCAATGGCTGGTCCAGCGAACTCCCGCGAACTTTACCAGAACTACATCGTAGGTCACAACTTATTAGTAAAACTTTCAATTTTTAGAAACCTCGGATTTACATAACGCCGAACGTCATAAATATATCCCGCAATTTTCTACTTTCCGCGGGTTGCATTGCACCAAACTGTTCGCCATTAAATATCCAATGACATTTCTTATAGGAGTTTTTAAAACCAATGGAATTTACGATCGGCCTCGCAAGGGGCTTAACGCCTGTATACAGTTGCCGGCAAACATCTTGAACCTGATTGACCTGCGCAGTAGCGTGATTTGTACGTTAATCGGCTACTGCGCAGACGAGGTTAGGTTCAAGATTTGCCGGCAACTATACCGTGTCGCTTTAACGTCATGTTTAAACTGTCATACTGAATTTTCATCGGTTGAAAGCGACAAAGTAGCAGATTGTCCAGCTATGAGTTCGACTGTACGAAGAGAGGTTCGAAATGACTACACTTTGACCTCTTAAGGCGATATATCGATTGAAAGAGACGCCCTTTGTTTTTCGCTCACGACAAAACGGGATGCAACCCTCTCCGAGAATGGCTTTTTAGACAAATCTCGTTAAATATCTGACTGTGTGCAGGTTTATTAAATTTCCTCTTGTCAGTACCTAGATGAGGTAAAATACCATCATATTAACTTAATCGTTTCTTTTAATAATGCGTTGTTTTAGTAGGCTGAGGAAAAAAAGAAAAATATAGACTCGACTTTGGATTTATTTTCTTTCGAGAAAATTTTAAGCAATCATGTTTCGCTATTGTCAGTACCACAATCATATAGTCAAGAATCATATATATGAAAATCAGCCCCTACTGTTTGCTAGTCTGGGCAGGACAGCGTTTCAAAGTCTCCAAATTTCTCAGTATAGCGCCTTAACCGACACCACGCGGCATGGAAGCGGGAGACTGCCGCCGCCCGCTACCCGCCGTCCGCTACCCTTTGATGTATCACCCTTTGCTCCTCTCCCTCAATTATAGATTCAAAGTCACCTTACCGATTACGGTGGCGTAAAAACTGTAGACAATATAAGTGTTTTCTTCAGCAGGTGCCCTCAACGGTCCATCGGGGCAGACGGCGGTGGCGGCGGCGCTGCAACGCGAGGCGGACGAGCATCTGTTCCTCAGATACTTGGAGCTGGACCCACCTGAGGACGCCGCCGCTCCGAGGAGGGCTCAGCGGAACGGCAGGACACCGTTCACCACCTCTAGGAAGTAAGTAGCACCGCTAATTTGCGCCGCTTAACGTAGGTTGATGAACCAGCAGCAGCTTCTGTTCTTTTACTATTACAATACACATAAGTACGAGTACTATTTATTGCTCAACCTTAACAAAAGAACACACTACATTACATAACCACAATTAGTAGAGGCAAACTGAGCTGAGTCTTCATCAGCAGTGATTACATAATAATCCGAAACCTAAATCTTATTCGAAATATTTAAATGCGAAAATTCTAGAACATTCTACGGAAAGGAATCATGACGTGCACATTTTAAATGTAAATTTGATTATCTTAACTGAAACTTTGAAACAGGAAACAGGCTGGTCAGGCACCGTGCCAAGATGGCATCAGTTCTAACAATGAAGCACATTATATTTCCTACAAGCCAGGTTTTCATTAAGGCCCCTATCCGCTACATCGTATCACACTCCGTCAGGCAAAAAATATTCTTTGTATTGAAAACTATAAGATGCCTACTAGCACGTTTCTTCGCCGACCCGTACCGTCACGTGCCGTGCATAGATCGTCACCAATTGACGACGAGCATATTTTGCCGGTGCCAAAACGCTCCGTGCACGTCACGCGGCGTTGCCAAGCCGATGCGTGCAGGTGGCGAAACGGCGAGCATACGGGTTATAAGTGTTATAACCGCGTATGGCGACCGTTGATCCAATTCTGTCGTGGACAATTTGCTGATAACCATGCGGAATGCGGATGATCCAACGCGGATGCTACGGTCACTAAACCCTTAATACCCGTGGGACCCGTGGGTATGAAATGCTGTGGACACGTTCTAATGGGCGTTGTAGCCCGTATCGTGTTACATTCCGTGCCTGATACGTTCCTGATACGATCATGGTATGATATGGTGTAGTGGGTAGTCGCCTTTTGAGGAATATCACGTGGCGTCAGCGATATCGAACGAAGGCGACACGAGGTCACATAGTTTTCTGAGTCGCGGGACTATAACCCCTAGTGAATTCCTCGTGCCTGACTGAGGATGCGTGCCTGACTGAATGTTGCTAGCACATGGGGCTGTCAGTAATGCCTAACTTGTAAAGATGTCTGTTTAGTCCGTCCTATGGACTAAACAAACATTGTGTCCTTATATTGAAATCAGTCTTAGCTTTATCAGTATCTTATCGCCAACAGCTATTAACTAAGCCGTTGTTCTCAGACTCACCCGAGGCACCAACGGCGGTTTTGGCTTCACTGTAGTATGGACGAGGCCGCCTCGAGTCGAGCGCGTCGCGGCCGGCGGCTCGGCGGAGCGCGCCGGCCTCCGTTCCGGCGACTATATAGTCTTCGTTGGGAATAAGAATGTGGTCACCTCCAATGAGGAGGAAGTTCGGGGGCTAGTCAAGTGAGTATCGAAGCCGTTGATTTTTTCACGCAAAAATGTCACCAGCCGATGGCCAAAAAGGGGGACAAGTTGATATAAATAGAGATTGAGGAAAATATGGTTGTAGGTACAGTCTAGAGCACATGAAGCTTTTAGGGGAGTTCAATTGCCCCTCCCTGCCCCCCATTGGCGACGCCCTTGGTTAGAGATACTGCTATATGCCTACTGATTAACTGAAATGCCGCAGCGGATGGGAGACGTTAAAGCCGTTAAAGGGGTAGACGGGAGACGTTATAAGGAGAGGTTGAAAGGGTAGCGGATCGTGAGCCGCTTACCTAAGCGGTCTACTCGTACCCACACTCATAAGCAATTAAAATGGGTCAATTTGCAGGGAATTTCAAAATTTTATTTGCTCTTGGCCTTATTTACGGTAACTGTCGGTCAACTGTTTATTAACACATCAGAATGACCGATATGTAACCTCTATGTAACATCAAGATTTTCTACATCAAAAATAAATAAAGCAGCGTTTAATCAAACACTCATGAGATAATTATGAAAGCATTGTTACTATTCACTGTCATTTACACTTAATTTTAGGACCTGCTTAGCGAAATTCTAACTGCCAAGCACAACCAACCTTTTCAATGTTCTTAAACGTGTGTTTATTCCCCAGGTCTGCTGGTCAGACGCTATTGCTCGAGACCTTCAGAAGAGTCCCTCAGAACGGCGTCGGGGCAAGACCTCGGCTCTCCCAGGTCACCATACCGTTCCCAGAGTCGACCCCGCCCCCCGCGCCGCGGTCCCCCCGAGTCGCCCCAGCGTCGCCCGCGCCGGTAGCCCGTCCGCCTACAGCGTGTTCCTCCACCAGTCAGAGCTTGGACAGGCGCAAACTGCAGCTGCCGCAAGTGACGTTCTCTAAAGAGGTTGGTAGTGGGATCATTGTTTGAGGTTTGAACAGTGGAAGGCAAAGGATGGTTGGATGTTCTAGCGAAGTGGTTTTTTTTAAACACACGTTAAAAGTTATTATACTTTTTTTGTGTGAGTCTATTAAGATTAATTCAAAATGGAGCCAATTTTAAATTCCTACTTAATTAAGCTTACAGGCGTTTGTTGGTTGGTAATGATGTTTTAGGACCTTCATACCAAGACGACTTTTTGCTCGCTAGGGCAGCCGTACGTCATTGATGTGCGTAATACTAATAATTCTAATAAAGTACATTATGTATACCTTTAATAAGTTATTCTTTAGTACTAATGAAACCCATTCGATTTTTATATCGTAATACGAAATATTTCTAAAACTTTTTTAACAATTTGGTGGCATACTAGTCAAATGTTAGTAAAATTTGTCAACGAATTTATAACTCTAATTTGGAAATGGTGTTCTTTCTTGAAATAATTATGTCAAATAAATTTTAGATATTTTTTTAAAGAAGGTGCTAGAGTAGTTTCGATTTTGTGTGCATTGCGCTTTTTTATTTATTTCCTATAAACAAATTATTTTGTACAGTTAGTGTAGGAATTAAAATTTATTTGTATAAATAAATTAGATGTAACTTCATACATTCCATTACATTAGTGATAATCTTGTAGATTACCTATAGCCATTATGGGAGTGTGTTTTGTATATTTAGTTCACTAAGTTTTTTTTTTCATTTATATAACAAAATATACGGATTTTGGTTATTTTTAAGTTAGGTACGTTTACATTTCTTTGTCATTTCTGACGTCCTGACTGGGACGTTATTATGCATATTTTTGTTTGTAAGATTTTTGTTTGTATCGAAATATGAAACTCAGAATAATAATTTAAATTAACTATTAGTTTTTAAGTTATTTAAATGGGGAATCGTTACGTTTACGCCTTATGCACCTTTTTTGTTGTTTATTTGTTTTATTTTTCTGCATTCTATTATTTGTGTGTTATTTTTGTATTTAAATAATAGGTAATTTCATTAATAGTTTTATATGTGTTATTATAATTGACACATGCAACATTTAATACACATGTCTACACGATATGTTGGTAAATTCACAAAAGTTGGCGTGTATGGATAGAATGAGTGACATGCCCAAAAGTATATCCCCGTCCGGCGGTCTTAATAGGCCAAAAACAGCCCTAAAGATTAGCTAATTAGTTAATCTATTGCAAAAGATCGTAAGTAATTTCTTATACATAGCAAAAGCTAATGTAATAGTTTGCACGAAAGTTCAATGTCAAATGACACCAATAAAAATTGTAATGCGACAAAAAATTTTGACGGTAGTTGTTGAGATAATATCTGTGTTTGCGGAACACGCAAGGTATTTTAAGCTTTAAACAAGCCATGCTTAGGTTGCATTTCAAAAGTTCGTGTTACGACTTGTGTTAATGCACTTTAGTTTTATTGCTTATTGGCCTTAGACCACCGGACAAACTATATAATGCCAGGCACGAAAGTGGAACTAAAGTACCTATGGCGGCAATCGCGCAGGTTCACTATGGGGACTATAATACATATGTAAAAAATTAGAATAAATATCATTATCATTAGTTTCATTCACTATCCACCCACTCCATTCACCCATTCACTCTGGTTTTCGTGAATAACCTTGCATTGCACTTGTATAGACATGCAGTCTATTGCGTAGATTCTTTCGATAACTCAGCGAGACAATATGTCATGTAATAATGGGGAAGAAAATATAACAGTTTTTTTTTTAGAAAGAATGCTACAGCGTGGACTTCTATTCTAACACGCTTAGAAGAAGTCCTTTGATCTTAAAATGTCACTAAAAACCACATTTGGCTCATTCGGCTGATCTAAACTAACAAAGTCTATGTGTTAAAATGGCCCGTTCTCACATTAATGACGTCACCTGAGGCAGAGCCGGATCTAGGGGGTGGGGGGCAAGCCGGGGTCCATGCCACGGGCGGCCAGTTTAGGGGGCGGCAAATTTAGGGGCGGCAGGGGGGCGGCAATTCGAACTTCTTGACAGGCCAAAATACGTCTTGACAGGACAAAACATTTCGCGCTCGCTGCGCCCGCGTTTTTTATGACTAGATGCGTATGAAGTACACCGTATTTTCCGCATCTGCATCATAATGTTCGAAAATTTTCGCGCTCGCTGCGCTCGCGTTTTCATCTATGCGTAGATGTGTTATGACTTTATGACCCGTCCCCCCTTAGAGTAGGTAACTAGTAGCTACTTTTACTGTTCTGAAATGGTAGAGGTAACAATTTGTAAGACGGGGGCAGCATTTTGTAGTTTTTGCCCCCCTCGAAAAAGTTCTAGATCCGGCGCTGACCTGAGGATAGATCCAACTCCATTTTACTAGATCGATGTAGTTGTGACTGGCGTTTATAGATGTCCATAATAATTAATAAAGGTGGCTACTAATTTAAGCAGTGGTTACAGCGGCGGGGATGTGTCATGCGTTGAAGCGAGAGATCGAAGAAGGAAAGATTTAAAAATTTAGGCTCAGAGCAGGATTCGAATCTGCGACTTTCTGGCAATCGCTCTAAGCTCCCTAGTACCCTTACCTCGAGTTTGCAATGTTTGCATTACCGTACTTGCTAGCGACTGCGTAAAAGATTTAGTATGGCGATTCTTAGTTCTACTGCGTAACCGCCAGAGGCGCTGTACTTTTGTCCATGCTAATTCGTTTACGCAGCCGCTAATGCAAACATTGCAAACTCATGGTAAGGGTACGGAGCAACCATGCTCGGCCCCCAAACTCAACAAGTTCTTACAACGCTTTAGGGAAAGTGCTCAGGTTCGAATTCTGCTCGAAGACTAAATATCTCGATTTTTCCATTAGCCTAAAAATTTTAATTTGCGTTAGATGCGTTACTACCTAAATACAAAATAAATTTCGAATCTGGCATCTCGCTTAAGTGTATGGCACACCGCTTTACTGCATGACGTATAAAATTGTTTAAATTCGAACCTTGACCCGTGCCAATAAGGTCATAAATGATATCTGCTAATGGTTTCATAATTATGCAATGTGCAAAGTGTTCTCGCTGATTTCTCGAAGGTAAAAGTCGTTTTACAAAGGCAATTATCAGTACCACAGTTAACTGACTACTTGTGAATCTTATTGCAACTAAATAAAGCCTACCATTGGTCAGTACCTGTAATATATTTTTATTGCAAACAAAACACGAACGAACGCGTTTGTATAGTCTCAATTCGTAACGCGAACAGCGCCTCTAGTCACAGAATAAGTAATAGTACAAGCTAGTGGTACCTAACTATTTATTGCCATGCAAATTGAGACGCAAACGAGTTCGATTGTGTTTTGTTTTGAAAAAGAAATACTAGAGGTAACTGGTAAGTGTAATGCTGATAGTAATGTATATGCTTGGTTATATTGCGTTTTCAGTTGAGGAAATCTTAGGGCGCGTTGCACCAACTTGATTGTCAGACTGATCGACGTTATGCGTACCACACTCTGGAGCCTGCGTTGGCGGTCAGTTGTATACTATGAGACTCCTAACAATCATTCAGATACTAGCGGCCTTGATTGTCATATTGTCAATTGGCCGCCACCGCAGCAGCCGCCACCGCAGGCCGCTCCAGTGTGTGAAACTTGTCAAACTTTCCATACAATCGAATTTTAACCCTTTGAACGCCAAAGTGGTCGTGTGTCTTCGTGCCCACTACGCCAAGCACTGTTGAATTGAAGTAACGTTTAAACCAATAAAAACAATTCATAATAGATTTTATTCATGATCAAAGTACACCTTCACTCCGACCTTTTTAGTGGTTGTTGGCATGGTTGGCACGACGACACACGGCCACTTTATATAGGTTCTTGGCGTTCAAAGCGTTAACGAACTACGATTGTAGCTGGGTTGGTGCCACCGATCCTTAACTCAATACCATGACATAAATTCAGTTTTTATTTCTTCACGTAGTGCAGCGTTGTGTACATTATGTAGTTGACCTTTTTTTTTAATTTAATTTATTTTAATTGTGTATTTAAAGAATTTGGTTCCTGTTAATTTTATTTTGTTTCCGATTTATGTTCCTTTGTGTTAGTGCAAATAAATTTATTGCTTTTAACACCTTTTTTATATTTCACTTTACCTATTTATCACAGGGTAATATCCCAAATAACTAGTCTGCGATAAAAATACTGGGTCTGTTTTTTTATTTAAATTGATATAACCAGAGCCCTAAATGGTTATGTAGAGCAAAAACCGGCCAAGTGCGTGTCGGGCCACGCGCAAGGAAGGGTTCCGTAGTCGTCCACCCGTTACATTCCCCAATCAACCCGTCAATTATTAACCCCGTTAAGAAAACTGGAAAAAGTAGTAAATATCGACGGTAGTACCCCATAGATGACATCGTACCTTCTTTCCTGATGATCGTGGAAAAAATATTTCAATACAAAAGTTGTAGAAAATTTTGTAATCTACAATATTGTCGAACTATAGTTAGCGCTAAAAGGCACTTTAGACGTATACATGAGAGGAAACCTAGAAAAAAGTGGCAATTTATAATGATATCTCCTGTCATATCTTCGTCCCTAGGGGGTAATGGAAAAAATCTTTGTAGCCAAAAGTTTTAGCAAATTTTGTGTTTTACAATATTGCCAAACCATGTTTAGCGCGAAAATGAACTATAACGACAGTACAAGCAAAAACCCGAAAAAAGTGACAGATTTTCCAAGATGGCGGAGAAAGACGTGGAGCTGGAGTGTCAATAACTTCGGGATACGATGACAAATATTGTTCTTTATGGCATATCAAAAATCCATAACAATTGGACCATAGTAAGAGTACCGGAACAACGATTTACCAAATGTACAACGAAAAAATTTGTATGGGCTGCACCTTTTCCGATATAACATTCTTCCGGCTCAAATTTGGGGATGAAGACAGGCAGATCCGTATTTTGCAGGGTCTAAACCCTCTGATAACGTTGTCACCCCAACTGTTACACGATTTGCTTCTTGCATTCTACTTCTTCAAAAATTGGCCTACTCTAATGATGGTTATCAGCACGTCAGTGTCACTGGTGCGGTTTATTTAATAGTAATGTGTTGAATACTAAAGGATAAATGACAAAAAATGCCCGAAACGATTTTCAGGATTTTTCAGGCTCAGGAAATAAAACTATTTCGCTGCAAAACATTTCTATCAATCCAAGTAACAGAATTTAATAAAGTCAATTTGTTGCTATTAGGGCCGACACCAGAGAGAGCACACCAGCGACGTTCTCAACAGTAGTCAACAGTCACTGTGGCCGAAAACGGCTAGGGATGATGATTAGGGCCGACGCTAGCTTACGCGGGTGCATGGAGCGGGTCATACTAAACCGCCCTCTTGACAATAGGGATGACGACACTATAAAAGAAAATCAATAAATCCAAATTTTCTACACAAATGCTCAAATTCTCAATCAAATGGCGAAAAAAGTAATTCAAAAAAATTTATAACTATACGTAATTATAAGTCTTCAAAGTAACTTGGTATGTTATGTCCCTTTTCCGCAAAACGCACCTTTGTGTTGAACGATCGTCATTTACTATGTCTCTCTCTCTCTACTCAACAGTGACGTCACGGTTAGGTAGCACTTTCTCTCTCTAACTACGAACATTCTAACCGTTGTAGCTTCCTTATTTTTTGAGATATTTGAATAGGATTTTCACTATTTGGCATAGTTTTATGTCTTCTTTCTATTAAAGTAATAAAAAAAATTGAGTCGACATCCTTATACTCATATCATATTATATTGAAGGTTTACCTTTACCTATGTACAGGAAAGGAGTATTTATTTACGAGTACCTACAATTTTTTATGAGCCCGTGATAAACACGCGAGTAATTCGTACAACCAGCACACTCAGCGCCATCTCGTGGCAAGTAGTAAAACAAAATAAGTACCTAAAACCAATATAGATAGCGCTGGTATCAAGCGAAATAAGTACCTATATAATAGCTTGCCAGACCATAAATGTTGAAAATTGTGAATACAAAAAAAAGGTACTTATATTCGACAAATTGTTATGTGCTTTTTTTTCTTATTTTAGTAAAATTTTGATGTTGGATTGGTGCGACAATAACCAATAACACTAACAACTTTACCGAAGTCATTTTGCACCAAAATACTATTATATACACACAATAATAAAAAAATATATACTTATTCTGTTGCATTTTCAACTAAAATATCTTTTCGGGCCACAGTTAATATAAATAACAACGCATATTGTGCGTTAACGTCCATACAATGTTGTTATTAGGCCCTGGCCTCCTGTAAACGCCATCGGCCGCTTACAGCGTCACAGAATAAGCGCTGCGTCACAATGCTTACTATAGAGATGTACTGTTATGTTCTCACAGGTCTGTCAGGGCCTAACAGTTAAGTACATCTCTATAGTAAGCATTGTGACGCAGCGTACGGCGTGACGCTGTAAGGGGCCGATGGCGTTAATAGGAGACCAAGGCCTAAGGGACGGGCCTGGAAACTAATGTGTTAAGCAAAGCGAAAGCGACTGTGTCTGTGTGGGTGCGTGAAATCCGACGTTTGTGCGGATGGATGTACTATACGTACTGCTTTAAGCTATGCAGTATGTTATAGGCATGCAGGCTTTCCTGTCTTTCCTCGCGTACCTACTTGTATTGGCAGGGTGCAAAGCGGGTGGAGGGGGTAGCCTAAACGATCACAGCGCTCGCTACGGCTAAAATTTACATTTTGTCGGTGACTTGAGCTGTCAAATCCATATTGCAGTAAACATTTTCTAATCGTTTTTGAGATAAATTTAATATGGCCCTAGTAAAATGTGTTATTGTGAATTGTAAAAACACCACAGAATAGCGACTGTAAATTTTACCAATTTTCAAGACCGTGGTGGAAACGAGACCAAAGAAATAAGTGGATAATTGCCGTAAGAAAACAAAGTAAGTCACATAACCTGACAACAACAACTGAAAACAACAATTTTAATGTTATTGGCAATAATGTTACTGACTACCATCGTCCAATATTGTCTAATATACTAAAATAACACAAGATTTCTTTTTTTTTTCACAATAAGTATTTACTTACTTCTCGCTTGACAGCTATGACATAATGTCCATAATGGCCACCTGTCCGTGGCGCTGTCGTCGTGCACGGTCCCAATAAGTACAAATATGAACCGAGTTTCGAACTCTAATAAAAAAAGAAGATACCAAATTCAAAGTAAAAAAAAATATCCTAAATTTTCATGAAAGCTGGCACAAATAGAAAAAAACTAAATTAATGGTTTAAAAAAGCTGTACGTGTTTTCTACGATATTCTTTATCGCTTCGTGCACCACACCTGTGCCGTGAGAGACGTCATATCAATCAGTAGCTCTAGTATAAGTTTTTTCAAAACATTAACTAATTCGAACGCGTTTGCGTTTTGTCTCAAAATGTATGAAAGTGGTATGAAAACGTGAACAGCGCCTCTGGTGGTCACTAGTGGAAACTAAAACAGCGAGTATAACATTTGTTGCTAACCGATAAACGCGCGTATTTCAAACTCGGTAAGAGCGTTTTCATACATTTTGAGACAAAACGCAAACGCGTTCGAATTAGTTAATGTTTCGAAAAAACTTATACTAGAGCTACTGTACTTAGAACGACGTCAACAACATACACTCATTCCCGTTAATAGGTACGGCTTAGGCCCATATCTACAAATTCGAAACACTAGGTACAGATTGTCAAGTCTACAGTTTTCCATGTCTACAAATTCGCAATTCTACAGATTCGTATAGCCATCCATCAGCCGGTAAGTTCTCAATTTAGCTGTTTAGCTTATCTCTTCCTCTTGGTCGCACGAGTATAGGGACCGTAATAAAATCCATGTACTTAATACACTTACCGGCAGAAAATTTGGCCCAAAAACTTTCCGTGATTTCAAACTACCTACACATTGAATAAATTAAATAATGTTTAATATATAAAAATGAATTTTCCAATTTGGTCCAAATTTTCTGCCGCTGAGTATATTATAAATGCGAAAGTGTCTATCTGTCTGTCTGTTACCTCTTCACGCTTAAACCCCTGAACCGATTTAGATGAAATTTGGCATGGAGATGGAGATAGTTTGAGTCCCGGGGAAGGACATAGGATACTTTATATCCCGGAAATCATTCCTTAAGGGAGTGAAAGTTTGTTTGGAAGAGCGATGACTAGGTAAGCATCTGATATTAAAAAAAACAATTAAATTCTAACGCGATAAACGAGTTCCACGCAGACGAAGTCGCGAGGAAAAACTAGTAATTCCTATAATTTTAATAGAGTATTTGACACATTAAAATTTGTAACATGGTGTCACTTTATATGGATAGTAAAGCATCAAAATATCACATTGAATTGAAAATTATAAACTTTTACCAAAATAGAAAAAAGATATTTAACATCGAAAATTCGGAAAATTATGTTTTTTTTGTCATCCAAAAGTCAAACAAAAGGTATCAATAGAATACTTAAGTAAAAATAATTAAAAAAATGTACGGCAACTATGTACTAAACGCATTATTTTACGACCAAAACAGCAAAATACTTATTTTTCCATACAACAGTTGGTTCGATACCAGGTGTGTGACGTCATCTGCCCGTGCCAATTTGTAGGAGAGGGTTGGGAGGAGGGCGCTAGCGGTGAGCTAGGTTCATATCTATTTTTTGCCCTGTATTGTGGTCCAATTGTAGTTGGTCCCATATAGACATTTGATCGTCTATGAAAACTGGTTCGAATGGCACCATCATTTTTTTTTAGTCAAATAGTGTATTGCATAGCGTTCGTGGCCCAGCGGCGCCTGCGTACCGCTTGCGGTAACATCTAAGGTTAAGGCCTTGGTCGTTCTGACGCCGTCGCCCGCGACGTCTGAAAAATGTTCGCGTTTGGACGTCGCTCGCGGCGGGCGAGAACGACCGCGCCCGAACATTGTCGAACATACCATTCAGACGCCGCGTGCGACGGGCCGCTGCACGCAGCCGGCAACGGCGTCAGAACGACCAAGGCCTAAGCAACGTGGGCAGCGGTCAGGACTTGGATGGGTGACCGCTTTGAGTGGTTACTAACTGAGCGCTGCCCGTGCTTTGGAAGGCACGTTAAGCCGTTGATCCCGGTTGCTGTCTATGGCAGCAGTCGTTAAGCCAAGTTGGAGGCCTTCGAGCGGCTTGAGAACTTCTAACAGTCAAGTTGCCCACTCACTTGACAAAGCCTAATCCCAATAAGGTCTATAGTTTCTCCTTTGGGTTGGAAGGTCAGATGGCAGTCGCTTTCGTAAAAACTAGTGCCTACGCCAAATCTTGGGATTAGGTAGCGGACCCCAGGCATCCTTCAGGATGCAACTGTATTGGGATAACGCTAGGAGGATGATGATGAAATAGTGTATTGTTTAAGGGCAGTTTATCAAAGGCATTGGGAAGACTAAGACACATGCAGCAGACAAAAGAAATAATATTAAAACAAAATCCCAAACTCACAACCACACTACTGAGAACACACAGAAACCAACTACGTAAAGTAGTAGGCATAATGTTTGTTTAGTGTGTTGTGTCCTATACACAACACACTAAACAAACATCTCTACAATTTGGGAATAACCGATACTACCGATAGTCCCTTGTGCAGAGCATGCATGGAGGCAGAAGAGACTGCTAAACACATTCTACTAGACTGTAAGCAGGTAGAAGTATACAGGAAGAAACACCTAGGAAATCCGAACACACTGCAGGAAGCAGTAAACAACATAAAAACACTAATAGGTTTCATACAGGAACTAGGATGGTTAGAGTAGCGCTACCCCCCTTTTCACGCAAAATAGGCACGTTGGATGTCGACTTGCGGAAAATGCCCAGTATAAATAACTAACTAAGGGCAGTTTATAATGACAGCAGACCCTTTATCCCCAGGTACCTGCCGCGGACGGCAGGAAGCGGGCGCTCCTAGCGGTGGTGGCCAGGGAACAGCATTATGCCACTTGTCTTCAGTTTGGGCTGGTCCGATTCGTGTCGCCGTTGGCTGAGCGGGCGGATCTGATATCGCCCAACGACCACCAGCTCTTATTTCAGAATATTGAAGAGGTAAGTGCGGGCGGTGCTTAGGGCCTTAGTTGTAAAAACTGCGCCTAATATCAGTTTTATAAAAAAAGAAGATTTATTGGCGCCAAAAGACCTAGAAGATACGCAAAAAAATTGGAAAGCATTAAAATTAGTAGATTATTTCGGCGTTCGACACTCAAAAAGATCTGTAGCTCTAGTATAAGATTTTTCGAAACATTAACTAATTCGAACGCGTTTGCGTTTTGTCTCAAAATGTATGAAAGTGGTATGAAAACGTGACCAGCGCCTCTGGTGGTCACTAGTGGAAACTAAAACCGCGCCTATAACATTTGTTGCTAACCGATGAACGCGCGTATTTCAAACTCGGTGAGAGCGTTTTCATACATTTTGAGACAAAACGCAAACGCGTTCGAATTAGTTTATGTTTCGAAAAACGTATACTAGAGCTACTGTCGGTAAGTGTCGAAAATTATAATGGATTTGGATTAGATTGGTTTCCTCACCTATTTTTCTTCATCGAAAAGCCAGTTTTATATAAAATGATTATTTCGTAAAATTCATAAGGTTTTTAACAAACCCGTAATTGGTACGGTTAGCTGCAGAGAAAACAGACCCCGTGCAACAAATTTCTATTTGGGGGGGGGGGGGGGGGGGGGGGGGTACCTTTTCTCTGCAGCTGACTGTACAAACCAGGGTTTGAACACGGGACCTTGTCACGTGGCTTAGGCGGTTGTCACAATGATGCGGTTTCCGCGGTGCGAGCGAGACAGCGCTATGCGTGTCTATAGCGATATCGCGCTAGCACCGTCTTGCAGAAACCGAATTGATCAGTGTGACAACCGCCTTACCGCACAGCTTATCACCTACTGACTCCAACTTCAATCTCCCCAGATTTTAAGGCTGTCGGAGGATATATTAGACCAAGTTGTGCAAGACGACGGTGAAATACAGACTTCGACGGTGGTGGCGGTGTATCTACAGAAAGCACCAGTGTTCCTCAGTCTATATAAGAAATACTGTTTGGGGTTAAAGAGGGCTGATTGTGTTCTCGTAAGTATTGAATTATTATACGATTATTATAAAATTTATTTTGTATTAAGCAGTAACGCTGCTATCGCAAACTAGAAATAAAAAAAAGAAGAATTGACAAATTTCAAGCCGGGTAGCAATCGCACCTATAGCTCAGTTGGCTAGAGCGACTGGCCGCGAGTGCCGGGAGGTCGCAGGTTCGAATCCTGCTCGGTGCCTAAGTTTTTCAATTTTTCCTTTATTTCTAAAATTTCTAGTTTACGATTATTACGATTATTTAAAACATAAGTGCGATTGGACGTGCGTCTGCCTACTTTAATCGGCCTACCTACTTATAAACCTCCCGATCAACTCATATGCTGTATGACAGTGGCGTAATGGACAAACAGCCCCCACAAAAAGTTGGCTTTCTAGCCCTTACCTTTTGACAGGCCCACAGGAAAAACGCGGATAATGTGAAGTGACCGAAGCACAACTGTTTTCTTTTCCCCAGGTAAAGAAATCAAAAGACCCGAGCGGTGCTTTTTCCCGTTTCTGCACAAGCCCGCCGATCCCACGCCGGAGACCTGACATCACCTCGCTGGTTCACAAGCCCCTGGAGCAGTTCCGAGAGCTGCTGAGACTGATGAGGGCGGCGGCTGCGTCAGCTGGCGTCGGGCCTTATGATCAACTTGAAAAGAAGCAGCTACAAGTTATCGTGGACCAGTTACAGGTTTGTCATTACAATCAGACATATAATGATTAATTACTACAGAACCCTAAAAACGGGATATTTACCATGCATATTTGTGGTATTGAGTTTCCGATAATTTCGGCACTGTTGCAAGCGCCATTACCACCGGATTAACTGACGTGCTGCGAGTTTTATTTGTGATCTACCCACACACCATATAGCAATCTACCCTCTTCTTGGTTCGCTTTTTTGTAAATCTAATGTAAATGACCACGTGAGCTTGAAATCTTATAATCAGACAGAGGTCCGTGAATCGTAACCACGCTCTGCTACCATATTAGAGAAAAACCACTTTATTAAGATAAAAGTTAGTAAGTTTTATCCATGAATACGTTGTGAGTACAGCTGTTAGAATGTAGAACATAGTAACTGTCACAAAATAGGAAAGTCGTTGTTTACAGTTACTATGCAGCCAGTATAGGACATTTTGTTTACCTATACGCAGGTTCCAATAATGCTGTAGGGTATCTTTTGCCATCTTATATGTTTACCCCCACTCTCAACAAAGCGCATCATCGTGAGCTTGAGTCTGGCGACCTTTCCGGCTTCCATGAACAACACAACGCCACATACCTACGAAGCAAGTAGTGGCTCCGGTTTTCTGTAAGGTGGAGTTACTTCTCTTGTTAGGCTGCTCCAAATATAAACAATAGCTCTATTGAAACTCTGCATGTAGGCCCGCTGCCGCTGGCAGAACTCTGTGAGTCTGAATAGGGGGCCGATTTTTGAGTGTCGAACGCTCGACTTTTCACTCGAGATCTGTCAAAAAACTATGATGTTTTGACAGATGACAGTGAAAAGTTGACCGTTCGACACTCAAAAATCGGCCCCCTGGTGGCTGCGGCGCCGGCCGGCATTATACATTGAACCAACTTAATTCTTAGCTTTTATAAAACCTGCTCATCTACATTTGTTTCCTCTACAGAGCGCCTACCAAGACGTGACAGCGGGTTCAGGGCTGATGGGTTTAGCTGGTGACGGCAAACCGCTGCTTTCTGTAGCTGATCTTGAGAGCAGACTCGTGTTCACTAGATGTAAGGTGAGGTATCGTTTTCTCACTGTCAATGGAAAGATAGGCGGTATGCTGAAAATTATTAATGCAGAGGTGTAAATCAATAATATTCAGTACTGGGCTTCGTATATGTGAATATTATTTGGGTTTGGGAGGTTAATATCATAATTTGTGTCGAAATAACAAAACTGTGGAAGTATTCAGTAACTCAGCTAAGCCTTAATGTTCTACTGGGCATTGACACTCACTTGGAAGACATTGCTGGACATAGACTCCTAGAGAGCGCCACAATAATCGGTCATATGCCGCCTACATCCAGCCGACATCTGTCATCTTCTAGGTCTTCCTATGCTACGTCAGTCGTTACAAGCACCATCTTAATGTTAATCTGTCAATTCCAGCCCTTTATCTTAAGCACCACCGGTCGGCAATGGATCTTCGGAGGAGAACTCTCCAGGGTGGAAGGTCGCGCCGTCCGGCCTTACTGGGCTCTGCTGTTCAGTGACCTGCTCCTCTTCGCGACTGTATCGAGGGACAGGGTTCTCTTTGTCACTGAGGAGCCAGTGCTGCTGGCTACTGTGTCTGATGCTCAGTTTAACTTGAGGAAAAAGGGTAAGTACCATCTGCTTACATTTTAACTTATATGGAGCTGAGCGGTGTGTGTCGCAATAGGAAAGACGGTTAAAGTGTAGCGGACGGGTAACGGGCGGCAACGACGTGTCGGCTACACCATTGAGGTCATCTCTCTGATGCCGCACGACGCTTAGGCACCGTACCTATAGCTCAACCGACAGATATATGTATACCTAGCTATAAATTTATAGATAATTAAACCCACTAACGGGTGCTTCCCATTGAGAAATGCCAATTTACATCATGATGTCAATATAATATGACACCATCCGAACAATGTAACGTCACGCTCGCTATATTCACGTCTACATTTCTTCTAATATAATCTTGTTTCTTCAGCGACAGAATTCCGGTTGATTCTCGGAAGGACAGGAGGAGAAAGTCCTCTGGTATCCTGCGCTCCTCGCACCCCTGGTCGAACAAGGACAGTGGTCCTTCGAGCTCCTTCAATAGATCTGAAGGCGGTGTGGCAGAGTCTGCTACAAAGGCAGATGTAAGTACAAACTCGCCTTTTTATGCCTCTATAGCAGCAGTAAAACACACTGCCTGCCTGAACCGGAAACCGTAAATCAGAGGTTCCCAAACTTTCTTTTCATAATTTTGCTGGTTTCGGTGGACCCCCTTCTGCTACATTTCTACCACGTTCCATTTTTTCCTCACGCTAACGTGGACCCCCACGGAGTCTCTTATGGACCCCTGGGGGTCCACATGGACCACTTTGAAAATCACTGCCGTAAATCAAGCACGTTTGCGATTCTAGAGGCATTACGTTGTCGTTTCTTTATTTACTTGAGGATTCACTGTATTGTCAATAAGAAACTAATACAGTTCCCTTGATCTTACTCACTCTCTATCAAACTTTCAACACCGTTTATAATATGGACGATATAAGAAACATTCTATGTTCCATCATAGATTGACTTAACTAGAACTTTTAACTTCCAGATACCGAGCAAACACGATGTCGGGAACTCCTCTAGGTTCGCCGTTGGACTCACCGGACCCACAGCTCACGTTCTCCCTCGCCACGCTGGACTCCCAACAGCGTCAGGTATCCGCGTCCAGCTTCCAACACGTTTCAAGCCTAGCGTTGCTCCCCGCCAGCAGCTACCGCTCCCACCTCAACATGCTGGTTGAAGAGAGACCTGAAAAGGAAGTCAGGGTTAGCTTTGATGTCCGGACCAATTCTACATCGCCTGTACCCCAACCAGCTAGAGGACCATTAAGTTCGGTGTGGCGAACTGCCCCTACACCAGAAACCCCATCTGCAAATCTCTCCCCAGCGGATTCGCAAACGTTTTCATCTCATTTCGTTTCCACTTCTTCCATGGAGAAGAACGGCGAAGCAACTTCCCCAAGCGCTCAGTTGACGCCTGACGCTGGCGAAGATTATTCTGAAGTATCTCCTTGTAGATGGGAATCTTTTGAAGCTGATCTAGCTATGGCGGACTTGGATGTTGATCCGTCTTATAAACATGCTGTCGAGGAGCGCATATTTTTACCAGACGATCCGCTCTTCCCCCGCATGATGTTGCCAGAGCGGCCTACGCCACCAGCTTATCTAGAACTCTGATCCCCTGACTCCGATTCAGAGTTGGAGACTTTGGCGACCTGTTTGCCCCGGAAGTGTGATAGCGACTGGGGCTAGTCTCCTCTCTGGCCTGTTAGTCTTGTCGTTTCCCGATAGATGGTGTCGGCACGTGATGTAGAAGGCTTTCGTCGTGTAGACCCGAGCGTTTGTTGGATTGTTATAAGATTTGCTTATAGTTGAGAATAAGGTTGTGGTACATTTTTGAGAGACATATTTTCGATTAGCAGTATTGAAGAGATTTAGTATTTTCATCAATACTATAAGTCTGACCTATTTTATTTAGTTCAGTGTCCGATCTCTATCTTCTAGGGAGTGACAACCTGGTAGTAAAATTTTACAGAACTGAAAACCCTTGTAACACCTTGTAAAACAAAGCTTAAAACATGTTTAAAGGTGTCTAGACATAAAATATATGCCAATATATTTTACCGGGTAGCCTAAGTGTCAAAGAAGTAACAATAGGGTACCAACAGTAGTAAATATTTATACACGAATTCATTCCTAGACGGTTTCGGGAGTTTAATTTGGCTTCGTAAGTCTTCCGTCCTTTTCTTATGAGGTATTTCGACGTTGTTAGACTTGATTGTCCTTCAATTTTCTGACTAATGGGAGGTTTTAATGAATGTTTTTCGTAATAGCCCCAAATTTATCGTGTTGTTAATATTAGAAAGATATATTGTGCAGAAATTATAGATATTGTGTAACTTATCTGTACATAGCCTTACAGTCATTGTACAGGTCATGTGGATATTTGGCGATTTGCGTCGCGAGACTAACTTCACTAACCTTAGATTTCTTTGGCATATTCGTTTCGAAAGCTTTTTTTATATCAAAGGTTTGGTTGGATTACTATACGTTTTAACTTCTGTTTCAAACAACGTCGCGGCTGATGTCCGTTTCCACTTATTAATAACAAAAATCGTAGTGTGAACGTTAGTCACAGTACGATTCTAGTCTAATCTAGTCTGCCATTCATTTATAAAATTTGATATCGTACGCAGTCGCCATACTGACCATCGGTGTTCAATACTTTTCCAAACGGTGACGTTCTGCGTCAAATACTCATCTGTTCGCTTTGTCGAAGTTTCTGGCAGACGACTGTCATTTGTTTCAAAACGGACATCACAGTCGCGTTGGAATTTGAAACTAAGAACGGAACGTAATCCGAATAAAACTATTGACGTTAAATGTAAAGCACTATCGCCTTAGAATAAATGTGTTTACAACGAAAAATGGTAGTCGATTGTACAAAATATAGTTATAGATTTTTTGTTAATAGCTGATTGTATGTCAATAAAGTATTATGAGTTTGTCAATACCCGAAATATCGCTGGCATCGCAAAAGCAAAATGTTCACATAACCTTTCATCCCCCGAGCCCCGGTCCTTGTGTATCTAAGCTAAAGTGAATTTTTTACAAAACGAATTCTAGCTAGAAATCTTTCGGTGTTTTCGGCTGTGTGTAAATTTTAATAATTATAAAACAAAAAAAAACATAATTTTGAGAAAAAGTTTTTGACTGGGTCCCCCTGTATAGTTCGCAGATGTATCTTTGTGTTTAGACCGGATATGTCATTAATAAAGACGTTTGTCAATTGTTTGTTTATTTGACTTGCACCCATTTTGCGAAGCTAACGAATTTTTTGTACCGACTTACCATTTTTCTGCGTAGCACTGGCAGGTGAAAGCGGTCGATGTGTCCGGTTAAGCGGCTATTCAAACTGATGCGGTTGTACCTTTGTGCGAGCGGGGCAGCGCTATGCACGTCTATAGCGATGTCTCGTTCTCTCTGTGAAAACCGCATTAGTGTGATAACTGCTTTTGGGATATGTAAAGCCTCTGCCAGACGGTCGCCGACAAGCCCCTACGACGAAGCCGCCTTGGTCCGCAAAGACCGGTTTTTAAAGTATATCTTGCTGGAAACAACTGTCTACAGTCTGTGTGGACCAAGGTCGACCGGTTTTTGGGCTTGTTTACGACAATTTGGCATTAGTTAAGTTAGGATTGACCCTAAACAGGACTTTCAGGTCAAGGTAAACAAGCCAATTCAAAGATAAAGATTTAATTTATTTTTATTGGTTTAGACATTACACCAAAAAAACAGTGATACACTACCGCTTTGGCGGTCAAAGGATTAACGTGCCTTCCAAAGTACGGGGATAACTTCGCTAGCTAGACTCTATTAACCCTTAATAGATCTTTTTGTAGCTTCTTATTGGGACTGCCAACCCGAAAGCGCGATCCAGACGCGCGAAATTCTCTAGGACGGACGGAGCGACATTGGTCCGCAAAGACCGGTTTTCAAAGGAAATCTTGTTAGCAACGACTGTCTACAGCGTCCATGCGGAATAATGTCGCCCGGTTATGGGGCTTGTTTTCCACCGTCTGGCACGATACCTAGTAATAAATTGTCTGGTAATGAGACACATCGACTGCCGCTGATATTAGCCGCGTATATGGATATGAATAAATACTCGTGGTCCTAGACTGCACGCTGCGTCCACTTTTTTTCCGTGGGTGAGGAAATCCTCCTTGGATACCGCCGGGCCGGTTCCGGCCGCATGCCCGACTCAACTGGGAATTGGCACAGTCGCCTACGGACTAAAACCTCCACCGTGTGTAGTGTAAGATGTTGCCGGAGACGCAGCGCTATCGGCATACGCTTTGTCTCCGGGTGTGTCAGAGTGTTGCGATGTGTGATCCGGGAGTGTGTATGGGTATTGTGTGGGTGAGTCATTGCAAGAGTGTTATTAGTGTGTGTGCTGCGTCCACTACTCGGTCAGACAGGTCGGTCAGACCACACATACATACATTTTTCAAGATAGTGCCCGCTCTAGGATTCCCTGGCCTGGGGACTTTTGGGAGACGAAAACAAGGCCATCAATGAACATTCGTACCAAATTTCATCAAAGTTACCAACATTTCGAGGTTTTGCTATTTAGACGGGGTTATACCATCAGACGGGGCGTACGCTTGTTTGCCACCGTGGTATATAATAGTACATTACAACAAGGGCGGTAAAACAAAGAATGTCTTCAGATCGCAGGTCAATGACGCACGAGCCGAAGGCAAGGGCGATAAATATGCGATCTGAGGCTTTCTTTATTACCGCCCGTGTTAAGTACAAAAATTTTTGTCACCCCCTGGCCAGGAAGTGGGATTTCCCGCGCGCGGAGCGTGCGGTAATTGCCGCTTTATGGCCAGGTGTAACATAAAATAGTCAAATAAATTACACATAACAATGGTAGACAATAGGCGGTCTTATCGCCAACAAGCGGTCTCTTCCGGAGAACCTTTGGGTAGTGGTAACGATGCTAGTTAACGAATCCCTTCAGGCACAGACCATAAAGTGCCTTCAGTACCCTTACCATGAGTTTGCAAAGTTTGCATTTTACCGTACTCGATAACGACTGCGTAAACGATTTAGTGTATGGACAAAAGTACAGCGCCTCTGGCGGTTACGCAGTAGAACTAAAAATCGCCATACTAAATCGTTTAAGCAGTCGCTAGCGAGTAAGGTAATGCAAACATTGCAAACTCATGGTAAGGGCACAGGCCTTTATAGTAACTGTAGGGTAAATCTACCGATTATGGAAGGGTAAAGCCAATCTCACTCTGAACGCTCCTCCAGTATTCCGCTGACTCAGAAGTAAGCTTATAAGTGCAATACAAAAACTCACCAGTCTTCCAGGAGAAGGGTGTTCATTTTAAAATTGGTTTGACTCTAAGCCTAAGATTACCACGTTCAAACCCATTCCAAGGTAACTCGATGATTGCAATTTTCCAAAAACCTCGATGCCAAGTATATTTGGTGCTATAATATTGAATTTATACCGTAAGTATTTCTCCCCATGCAAATCTAAAGCCTTATTTACACACGTACGCGACTCACATGCGAGTTTCGTTTCACTGCGGGTCATGGAGGTATCCCGATTTCAAACGCTCTATAAAATTGCGCAATGTAGAACTAGTATGCGGAAGGCGCCTGTAGAGGCAAGGCCTTCTCCATACAAACTCTGTGCAAGTTTTATTCGTCGGTTTTGGCACTCCCGCATATAATTTTTTTTTGGTTGTTAATATTGGATATATGAAGAATGTCAAGCAAAAAATTTCAAAATTTTCAAAAAAAAAATACAAGAAATAAAAAAAAAAGATTTTTTTTCTTGAGGGTCTGGATAACAGAAAAATAAGCATACTGACCAAAAATCATAAGTGTAATGCAAACACAAGCAAAGAAAAACTTGCACAAAGTTTGTATGGAGAGTGCTTGCCTCTAGGCGCCTTAAGGGACTTAAATAAGGAGTAAGGAATTGTCTTCTACCAGGTAGGCTAGCACAACCTGCTGCCAAGTCGTATTTCGCGAGACTCGCTATTCCTGTCATTCTCAAAATGTACGAATTTGAAAGAGGAAGGTACATTGCTCACGCGTCGCAGTGGCAGTTGTGCTAGTCCGGCTGAGTAATAGTAAACCGGTACCCAAATATCGGTTAGTTTCAGTTGATCTCCAAATTTTTCGCGAGAAACAAAATCCACGTTTTTATGATGGAATAGTATTTTTTCTACTCGTCTACTATTATTAGAAGTTCATAGACAATTGCAGAATACCATACATTTAAAGCTGAACCAAAAGTCTATGCCCTATGGAGTAATGAAATAATTTATTGTACCAGTACATCTATGATTATACCCTACAACTGTGCTGTGCGCAGTATCGAAAAATCTTTCAAAAATAGAACGCTGTATTTTTATGAAAAAAGTTTCGTATGAAATGAGTACACGAGTAGAAACAAAGATATAAACTATATTTTTCAAAAAGTTTTGTTTTTTCTTACTGATGATAGTGATGATGCATATTTTTAATACTTCAAGAATAATGAGTAAATCGAATTCTCAACTCAATTCATTAATACTAGGAAGGTTTTCTTGAAAAATATGGTATAAAATAAAAACCATTTACAAATGTACTTAAACAACATGTCAAAAATTTGAGGCCGCAGGTCAAAAAAATAATATAAAGATAAAGTACCACAATCCTATTAGGTAACTCTTTACTGTTAGTCTCTCCCCATCATACAATAAAGTATGCTAGTCTCACCCCACCTTACAAACCTACTGTCTGTAATCGGGAAACTATTCAGTGCTATTCAAATTTGAGGCAGCTGATCATAAAATAGGAAACTAACTTATTGAAAGTTATTGAAATAAGTAATCCACAATGTAGAATAACATTTCTGTTTCGTAGAAACGCAACGTCCGGAATTCGTTTCTGACGCTTTTCCCGTCCACGATTTTGCACTAATTGCGGCGCGGCAAGCATTATATCTGTTCATTGCATGGTCGAGAAGCCCAACGCACTGCGGTTACTTGAGATCACACGTAATGTATTAGGAAAATCGCTGCCGCTCGAATTTGTGGCCAGGCCGTAAACGTTCCTGGTGCGATTGTAGACGCGCCGCAGCTCAGCGGAGACCCAAACTGGCGCTGCAAGCGCCACGGAAGGTGCCAGAAGTTCCAGAAGCAGAGGGTCCACGTTGCATCTTCAGAAGTGGATGACGCAGCTGCCGGAGGCGGAGGAACTGGATCCACCAGAGCCGGATATGGAGGTAATCTAAACAATTCACACTTCAACATAATAGTCATCGTTTATGTCACACCTGACCATTAAGTACCAATTACCGCGCGGAAAATCGCCTTTCCTGGCCAGGGGAAGACATCACATTTTGTACTTACCACGGGCGGTAATAAAGAAAGCCTCAAATCACATATTTATAGCTTATCGTATCGTAACACTTATTTTCTTTACCTACGGAAATGGATACCTTATGTACTCGCGATTCTGAGTCAGAAAACCCTTAATTACCTAGATCCGAAAAAATGGAGGGGTACACCGGAAAGTGAAACTGCCCCATTTACTAAAAAAACGTAACTCACCAATGTTCCCAATTTAGATGTGGAGCGTAGAAGAACTGAGGAAACGCTCGAAGGAGCTTAATCTACTAGAAGTTGCGGAGGTCGTCACGATGAACGGCGACAAGAGTTCTCCTAGCGAGAAGAAGGAGAACGACCGTAGTCCTTCCAAGAGCAGTAACTCAGGGAGCCAAGTAAGTACCTCTAGAGAGAGAGTTGACACGGGGTCTATGATGGTATCGCTTATCACGCGATAAACGACAAGATAAAGCATCTGTCACTTTTTGATACCAGTCGAGAGGAAGTGATAGATGCTTATCTTTTGTCGATAACTGCGACCATAATACGGACACTGTAGATACATGTGGGTCAGCATGCTAGAGGGATAAGCAGAATATCGTTTCACTCATGTTTGAAACAGGCTGGATGGGAAAGTACTTAGTTCAGATAACCGTAACAATAATACCACAACTTAGTAGGTACATATGTACTGCGGCTCGGATTGATAAAGAGCACATATATCTGCCACAACAAAGCGCGCATATATCTGTCACGACATCACTATTTATAGGGCCGTTAGGACGAATCAGATATTTTTTCCGCCATTGTTTTGGCAGATACTAATAGTAGTGTCTCTTAATATAATTTGTTCTCCAGATTACAGTTCGCACCAGTCCAGTTGTGGTCGACACGATCCCTGTCTGCCGCCAGTGCCATAAAAAGTGCCTATCGAAACCCAACAGCCCATTGATCTCTCAAAAGGAGCCACCAGCTCCTCCCAAGCCAAAAGAGGCTTCCCCGCAATCAAACTCGAACAAGAGCTCAAACAGCACATGCAGTGCCCACTGTGGGAACAGGTAACTACACCGACAGTAACTACAATTCTGCCAATACGACAAAATAAATGTTATCTGACACCGACAATTCACCGTGCATTTCTGAGGAACTGAGCACAGCAGCATAAAACAAATGTCATTTGTGAGAATACAGGCATAACAGTTCCCTTACCTATAGATTATGTTGGTAAAAATAATAAAAAAATAACGTTTAGTTGCAAAGAAGCTTTTATATTCATTATTTTTTATTTATTTTTGCTTTTGTTTTATTTATCTTTTTTATTTTATGTATTATGGACACGTTCTAGATTAAATTATTTCATTCATTCATTCATATTCATCACAGTGAATCATTTAATTTTTGTTGTTTCAGGAAGCCTAAAACTTTCTCCACCCATTTAGAACGAAAAGGTGCTATCAAAATACGTCCCGAAGATGCTCCTAAAGCAGCAATGAGAGTAATAGACTCAATTGAGCAAAGCCAAAGAATGCTCAAATCAACGTCGTATGAGTTAAAAACAGATTCCCCCCTACTTAGTAGAAGTATACACTCCACAAATAAGAGCCAACTTGAGTTAAGGAAAGATACTTCTATAAGGTCGCCTAGTCCTTCTTCTAGTTCTAGAAATAATAGTCCTTTGTCAACTAGCCATACAACTTGTAGCTCGATGGTGTTCAATTCTAGTTCTAATGATTTAAGAATGTCTAACTCTAATATTTCTAACCAAGTCCAATGCGTAATAGCTCAAGAGAAATACCTTAACGAAATAAAATGCGTCGAAAGCGTAACATTGTCCAAGACAAGAAATCATAACTCTAACAATCCATCCCCGGCAAGTATAAGGAAAGAACAAATAACAAGACAAAAGGCTGAAAATGTTCTTAATAAAGTATTAGGTATGAACATTATAACGAAAAGAGAAACCGTTGGAACTTGCCTAAAAACATCATCAGTGTTTTTAGATGATGATTCTATGCATGAAGACGATGATAATGATTTTAAAGTTGAAAGAGGTTTAAGAAAATCGCCTCGGATGGGTATTTCAGCGGTAACGAAAATGAATGGTGATATAAAACAAAAGACTGAAGATGTTAATGCTAATAAATGCAATGATGCGTCTGATGACGACCTGGAACTGGGTCCACTTATGTTGATGGGGTTATCAGCGATCAATCCGGCAGCCCATCTGATGAGGGTGGAGCCCTTTAAAAAGGCGTCGGGAAACAACCTGAATTTGAACTCTCGACCAGATAGCCTGGGCTCTATAAAATCGGAGTCTCCCGTCAACATTTCGGTGGTGCCCCCGACGCCAGATTACAACTCTGCTGATAAGACTGTGAGTATTTTAAAGTTTTAAACTCCCAATTATTTTGGCATCGTCTAGGTATGAAGTTTCTGTAAGGTTTTAAGATGTTTCCGGTTATTTGGTAGAAGGCCGGAGTTTACCATCAAAATGTACTGAAAATTCAGCAAAGACACCAAACCGTCTCCAATTCAAAACCTCTACAGTGCTTTTAAAATTGTTTAGGTACACGAGAACCGGGGTAGCCAAACACAAGTGTCTCCGTTTCAAAGACCCCGTAGTCATATCAGCTGCAAAAATATATACCAACTCGAGTAGTCCATTCAACAATACTCTCTCAACTCTGTCGATCTGTCTACGGGCAAAAAAAAAAAAAAACATTAAGTCGCATATTCTAAAATAGTTTACATACTAAGTAGCTACATTCTGATTACATAATTTGGTTTGAGCTATTTCCAGTGTTTTGCGTGTTTCCTACACTAGGTAAACCCTGTCCTGTGGGAAACCAGATTAGGTATAACCAGGTTTTCAAATACAAATTTTATGTGGCCGGTGATCTTCGCGATCGGTATGTGACACCTTACACAGGCACTGACCGCTGAGTGGTTAGCATTTACGAGTGAATTGGCAAACGTGATTCACAAAATTCATATACCTAGACGTGTCTTTCCCTCCGAAGCCAAGTCCTTCACTTTACATGGGTTTAGTGACGCCTCAGAGGCTGAATTCGCTGCAGTAATTTATCTCCGTGCTATAGATCAGCTGGACAATTGCTCCGTCCATTTGTTAATGTCGAAAACTAAGGTTGCCCCAGTTCGGACCCGTTTATCGATTCCAAAATTGGAATTACAAGGAAAAGTGAGTGAGTGGTCAAGTGAAAGTGTTTTTGAACTGACTAACGTGTATATCTTTTTGCAACTTACATAACATGTTTCAGGACACGCTAGTGGATGAATCTCCTGAGTCTCCCGACGCACCAGAAGACCTTCCCTACGTATCACTCAAAAGGTCTGTTATGCCCAGTAGTCATAGCCATTACGCACTATGTTCTGAATAACCATTAGTAAGGCTGATTCTCAGTAGAAGATATAGTGTATTCTTTGCAAAGGGCACATATTTGGGTGAAAAAGTACTGTTTAAAGATTCCTATCCTAATATGACTGATTCATCATCATCATCATCAAATTTAAGAGTTATCCTCTTGTCGGTGGAGTATTTTCCATTTTTCCCTGTCGCACGCCAGCCCTTTGACTTCTTGATATGACACGACGCCAACTATTTCTCTTATTTCATGGATCTTCAATGGATCACCAAAGGTATAAAAAAGTGTTGTAAGCGGAAACGCGATTTACTCTATAAATATAGACATTCGAAATGTGATAAACTTAGTGATAAAGTGACCTTCCAAAATTACTCTAAACGTTTAAAAAAAGTAATTAAATTGACCCAGAGAGCGCAAAATGACTACATCATTAAAAATTCGAGAAATAAGACTAAGGCATCATGGAAAATCATAAATAAGCATAAATTGAAACCACCCGCTGACATCCCACAAATATTCTCGAATGGCAAATGTGTAACATGCCCTCAAAAGATTGCCCAGGAATTTAATCGGTATTTTATTGATTTGACGCATTTGAATGTATCCAATTCCAATCCTAAAAATTCTAGACATATGCAGACAATGACATGTAATTTATCTAATTCTATGTTTATGAGACCGACTAATCCAAGTGACATTCAAATAATAATTAACTCCTTAAAAAATAGCTACAGTACCGGTTACGATGGTATTAGTACAAAAGTTGTGAAATCAGTATCTCATATTATTTCACCAGTGATTAGCTATATAACAAATTTATGTATCGAAAAAGGTGAATTTCCAGAAAGGTTGAAAATAGGCATCGTGAAGCCGCTGTTTAAAAAAGGTGACAGGGAAGATATGGCCAGTTATAGACCTGTGGCACTGCTCCCCATTTTTTCAAAAGTTATCGAAAAAGTTATTCACAATGGTATATATGATTACTTTGAGACAAATAACCTTTTTGCACAAGAGCAGATGGGATTTCGCAAAGGTAAAACTATTAACATGGCAATTTTTGATTTGATGCGTATAATTCTAACTAGTCTTGATAAAAAAGTTCCAGTTTCGGCTCTATATATGGATATGTCCAGGGCGTTCGATTTTGTTGATCATCGTATACTTCTGGACAAGTTACACAAATATGGTGTTAGGGGTAATATCCACGGCTTAATTCAATCATATTTAAGTAACCGTAAGCAATTAACGCAAATAAATAGAATATGCATTAAAACAAAAACTGAAGGAACTTATTCATCGAAAATCAGCCGTATTCACTATGGTGTACCTCAGGGAAGTGTTTTAGGCCCTTTATTATTTATTATTTATATAAATGACCTACCAAAAGCCATCGAGTACCCTACAGTTCTTTTTGCTGACGATAGTACCATACTTTTTTCATGTAAAAATATTGAATCCTATGAAGATGACATAAACTTGACATTAGAATCTGTAATTGACTGGCTAACTACAAATAATTTGAAAATTAATTTGACCAAGACTAAGATCATGTATTTTCAACAAAGACTGAACAAATTTCACAATATAAATATATCATATAAGGGACAACATATTGACAAAACTGATGTTACAAGATTTTTAGGTTTAAGTGTAGATAATAAGCTGACATGGCGATCTCAAATTGACAATATATGTAAGAAACTGAATCAATTCTCATACGCCCTATACAATCTAAGAAAAGTTGTAAATGAGTCAGTGGTTTTAACAGCCTATCACGCTTACGTAACGTCGACTCTAAGGTACGGTATTATTTTCTGGGCAAACTCAGTCGAAAGAGAAATGGCGTTTAAAGCACAAAAAAGATGTGTTAGATCTTTATGTGGCATTCGTCAACTTGAGTCTTGTAAGCCATATTTTCAAAAATTACGTATATTGACACTTCCATGCTTGTATGTATTTGAAATTGTAATGTTTGTTAGATGTAATTTGCATTTATATCCCAGTTTTAGGAGTACACGTCTCAGGAATAAAGTAGGCGGGATGTCTTCCAAAACAGCTCTATTTAGAAAAAGTGTACTGGGAATGGCCCCTAAAATTTATAACAAAGTGCCGAAAGATATTATAAATTTAGATAATGTGATAGATTTTAAGAAGAAGCTATTTGATATTCTCGTAAAAAAAGCATACTATACTGTTAACGAATTTTTGTTTGACTGCGATTAATGGAACTCGGCACAAGCCTGGCTCCATTAAGAGCTCCATAAGATTTGTATGCCTAACGGCCCAACATGGTGTTTCAATATTACCTACTCTTAGACCTCTGTAACATACCTGTGTTGAACAAATAAATATATGAATGAATGAATGAATGATTGGTCCATGTAACTGCACCTTGGTCTTCCCCTGCCTCGCCTTCCTTCTTTCTATCTTTCCTTCCAAAATGCTCTTGAAGAAGTTGTCGTGTCGTATCAAATGTCCAATCATTTTTCCCCTTCTATTGTTGATAGTCGTAAATAGGACGGTGTCTGAATTCCCTTTAATAAAGACGTTACGGTTGATGGTCAGTACCTTTAGTATATACATTGTCGTCTTTGGTCAGTAACCTCTAGTATCTAAAAGTTTTTTCGAAACAAAACACAAACGAGCATGTTTGCGTTTAGTCTTAATTTATATGGCAAATAATAGTTACCACTGCGTTGTGAGAATCGTGCACAACTGTGGTCCCACAAGACTAATCGCAAACGCGTTATTCGTTTGTGTTTTGTTACGAAAAAAATTATACTACAGGTATAGTGCGCGTAATCCACGAAGGCGCGCCCCTCCACAGACCAAGCCGTACAATTGACAACATTTCATATTTTTAATTACTTTATTTTATGAACTAGTTAGAAAAAAGGTAAAAATTTAAGCCACCCGTATTTTTTCTTTTTCAATTTAACTCATTATTTCATACAAAAAAACACGTTGAAAAGTAGGTCATTCCAAAAGGGCGTAAGTAAATTATAACGTCATCTTCCCAACAAGAATCCAGAGCCACTCCAGAGCAGCGATTGTCTGTACTCTGTACTAAGGTCTCCCTGAATACAGCGAGGAAGATGACGTCAACTTTCGGTTTACAGTAATTTGCGATTTTTTCCAAAATTAACGGAGAAAAAAATCTAAAAAAAATGTTTTTGTGTACTTCATACGTTTATTACCGAAATGGTTTTCGAATTAAGACTTTTGGAAATTATGAAATATTGTCAATTACTGCGCTGTATGAGATTCGCTGTGGAGGATGGCGCGCACGTCGTGGATGGCGCACACTAAGCATACAGATGTCGTACATTTTATTCAGATGTATTATGTTTTTCAACGGAAAGAGTCGGATTATGATTAGACGCGACGTGTAAATCATCTTCGCATGCTTGTGATTTTTGCCTCTATGTTTTCTTTATCTTTTATTGTTTTGCGTAATGCTATCTGAGTGTTGAGTGGCAGTGGGCGGGGCACATTGCACGTAGAACCGATGGCCGTTGGGGCCGAAAGGTTCTCGAGTGGCGACCACGGACCGGAAGGCGCAGCGTGGGTAGACCCCCCACAAGGTGGACTGATGACCTGGTAAAGGTCGCGGGAGTCCGCTGGATGCGGGTGGCGCAAGACCGGTCATTGTGGCACTCTTTGGGGGAGGCCTATGTCCAGCAGTGGACGTCTTTCGGCTGATATGATGATGATGATGATGATCTGAGTGTTGATGTCTGAAGGAAGGTAACTGATGTTTGTAGCACTGATTGCACCTGTTACAAGGCATCAGCGCCACATAATTGTCAAATTCCATAGTGGTTAATGAAACAAGTATCATATTGTGACTCATATCTTCATAAAACGAGTTCCCCAGCCTAGTTAGCTAGCATGATTTACTAGTATTTTAAAGATGGTCGTACGCTAGAGATATCTGTTTCGTGCCATTAAAATACGGAAGTTATGTTTTTCGGGAACTATTGTTAATAGTACATTACTTAACAAGGGCGGTAAATCAAATATATATATCGCCCTTGCCTTCAGCTTACGCGTCAAATACTTGCTATCTGAGGCTTTCTTTATTACCGCCCGTGGTAAGTACAAAATTTTAGGTCACCCCCTGGCAAGAAAGTGGGATTTTTCGTGCGCTGAGCGTGCAGTCGTTGCCAATTATGGCCAGATGTGACATAAAAAAAATCTTATTAAATACAACAATAGGGTATTAAACTAAGGTAAAAATAAATTATTTTTTACTTGACTAATAAAAGATCTAACGAAAATACTCGAAAAACATCAATTATTAATTTATTTTAGCTAATTGAAAGATTTTATAAGCATAAAGATTTAAAAAGGACGCTGATTTGAACAAACCTACTTACACTGTCTTAGTGAGGTCACTAAGACAGTATTTCCCTACAAACTTCATATAACCAATCGTTTTTGACATTTAATAAAAAGTTGCTGATTTGACTATGGGTTTAATACCGTATTATATATACGCTATCTTCTTGTTTACACTACACAGTCACTATAAGAAAATTTTTTTAGCAATTAAGAGGAATGCCTAGCTGAACAACTTTTCAAATCTCGAATTTTTGACATAATGTTTCTGTCGCGCTGCTGGGAGCGGGAGCGGGCGCTGTCTATGTGTGAGCGCACGCACACAGGCGCGAGACATCGCCCGCGAATTTACTTACTGACCCAGCATACAATTAATTAGTATAATGGGCTGTAGATACGTTTTTTGGCCGGCGTTGTACACAGGAATAAGACTTTTCTCAAAAATGGCCCGCAAAATGAACATTACTCGCTTGTATTGGATGGTAAAGTGTACCTATGTATAGTTTAAGGTCATATCAAAACTAAAATATTTTTTAAGAAAAAAAACTCACTGCACCCTTAGATTCCATACAATGAAATAAAAATGGCTACCTATAAATATGCTTATAATGGTAGAAGAGTAAGTACCCTCAATTCCTCATGGAATTCACCATCAGAACTCGAGCTTGATAAAAGTGTGTCTTGAAAACCTAGCTTGCTTGACAAACATAACGAAGAGAACGAATCGCCAAATTTACGTAAACTAGGTATGCGTCGTTGTAGAGTTCCAATCTGAACATCATCAACAGTTCCTCTTCATCAAATGTCACATTTTTGTATGAAGATGCTCGATTTGTTGATAAAAACACAAAAAATACTATATGTTGGCCTTTAAGATCTGAGGAGTTCCCTCGATTCCTCATGGATCCCATCATCAGAACTGCGTTTTGACAAAAACGGAACCAACTTGGATATACAATATACCTACAACTAAAAGAAGAATTTTCAAAATGGGTCAGACATGGCGGAGTTATGGAGTGACAAACATAAAAACAAAAAAAAACATACGAGAACGAGAACCTCCTCTTTTGAAATCTTGAAGTCGGTTAAAAATAATACTTAGTACATTACTGCAGACGCCGAGAAAGAAGGGCTCGCCGGGTGAGGTATAGACACACACAGGCCTCCTCTCATAGATGAGGGGCAGGGCAGTACTCCCCACGTTGGCTCAGAGCGGGTTGGGGACTTCACATACAACTTTGAATTTCTTCGCGGATGTATGCAGATGCTTCGCCGAAAAGCCAAAGGTAAATATCAAATGATATTCCGTACATAAGTTTCGAAAGACTCATTGGTACAGTCAAGGGCACCAATATGTATACACTTTTTCACCTTATTCCATTGAAATAAGGTCCAAAAATGTATACATATTTATGCCCTCGACTGTACGAGCCGGGATTTGAACCCACGACCGCCGCTTGACAGCCACACTCTTGAACCACTAGGCTACCGTAGCTACAAAGTGTCCACTACCCATGTTTGTGCACATTTAATTTTTCTGAGGCCTTCGTGCGTTATATTCATTTTTCTGATTTTTTCGAAGGTTAGCTGGAAGAGATCCCTCAAAGGGATAAGTTCGCCTTTGTACTTTATATTTTGTAATTTTATTTCTTGTTAATGTTCCTATTATGTGCAATAAAGTATCATACATACATATATATCCCCTCGCCAGCGGCGACAAAAATGGCGAAAAGTAGTTGCCTATATATAGGCCCCGATTTGGGCTTTATCAAAGACAAGGGTTCCAGGTCACCTTTCTATTCTATATTCCTCCATTGTGACTCTGGCTTCTTCTTGTGATTAATAACTTTTCTGGTAGGTAATATGATTTATCGATAATTTTCCACAACTAGCGTATCGACAATATATGTCAACGACTGTTGCGCATCCCTATTCCATCTGTGTACGTATATTTAGAAACTAACTCCGCCAAGAATTCGTGCGATAAGGACAACTGCAGCTCGGACTAAAATTCCCTTGCAAAAAACTCAAAAATCGAGGTTTCGTTCTCGACTGTTTCCTCCTCCAAAACGCAACCAATCATTGTAAAATTTTGGAAACTGCAAGAGCAAAAAATAATCTATGCCGCTACGTTTTGATTTTTTGGATATTTGTTGTCATATTTGTATACTGAGTCTGTTTTAGCAGCCAATTCAATTTAGCCGTTTTTGCGATTTTTGAGGCGCTGTAAGTTTCTTTAAAATAAAAAGTCCCAAAAAAACAAAACGTAGCGGCATAGATATTGATGATATGGATCTTATTTGAAAAAATCATTGCTCTAGGTTCAAAAACCAGGGAGAAAACAGTCGAGAGCGTTTGTATGGGAAAATCGCAGCTAGGCATTCCTCTTAAGATGTTACGTTGTTATTTGGCTCGTTTTAGTATCTGTATAAACAGTGAAGCAGTTAATAAATTAATATGCTGCCTTAAAATTTGTCCGCACGAGAGAGAGTACCTAAGCTCTGATAATATTTACTAGATAGTCTAACAAACAGATGCCATCTGTAAATAAATCGTATAACCCAGTCCACTTGCTTTTCATAAGCTTCCCAATATTGATTTACACTCTTCTTCAATACAGACACCTAATGTTTAACTCGGATGGTTGCTGCGTAACGCTTGGCGTAAGAGAGATGGAGACATCAAAGGGCCAAGAGTCAAAGGGAGGAAAACTGGCGGCAGAGACCTGCCCTTCTCCCGCCGCACTCTTGTCCCAGTTAACCTATCCCCCAGAATCTGGCTCAAAGAATATAATACTCTGGCTAATGAAAGTGAGACTGCGATTTAATTTTTTTAATGGCACCTATGTGAAATGTGTCAAAACGACATGAAACGGCCGTTTCAGTTTCAGGACAAACATTACTTGACCCTTGACGGATCGCAAAGCAAGTCGAATAAGTACATTATTCCGTTTAAACGGGTTCCATATTCAGATTCAGAATATTTAACGCCTCATCATAGATGTCTGGTAATGTTATCGCATATTAGTATTGTATTGGTCTTTCTTAATACCTGTGTAGTGCGAAAAAGGTTTTTTTGCTTAATATCATTACGCTTTTGTTCCAAAGTTTACATTTTAAATTGTCGCTATTTTCTAGTATCTACTTTCTTTGGCCAGACTTTAGCCTTTGATATCTCCAATCGTACGCCGCTCGCAACGTCGAAACCATTTCAATCAACGATAGGCCTATAGTTATAGTTACACACGTAGTTCACAAGTTACCAGTCAAACCACCTGTTTTAGTATGATCACAAGTCTCACTCATTTTCTCACTATCATTAAGTGCGTAATGGCCTTATATAATTCTATCAACTTTACTAAACTACGTTTTTGATTTAGATCTGGCAACATTGATTTCAGGTATGGCACAATGTCGAGCCTTGAGCGACTGCCTTCGGATGAGACAGACGACGGAAACGTTAGATTGACTGCGATGGAGCCAGAGCCTTCAAAAACGTATAACACAGGTGAATTCAATGTATTTATATTTCCATTAATAATCCACTCTGGTGGTCAGAAGTGTTTTAAAATGAATCACGTCTAAAAAATTCAAAACATGGAAGGTCAACTTGGTCAAAGGCCTTTGAAGAATTAACACGGCAGAACTACTTTAGTAGGTACTACGGTGTATCTATGAAATAGAGGACATAGTGATCAAAGTGACAACACTCTCTGGCCTGTCGTTAGCAAGTCAAGCGCATGTCAAACTTGTAGCTTTGTGACCTGTGTCCCAGGTATTCACTTGGGTACGAACATACTGCGACACGTGAATTGATGAAATCTCGGGTCCCGCTATGTTGTCAGACTTGGATAACACGGGTGCAAGCCACACCTATGCAGCTGGCCCATAACGCCACATAGGGAGGGTGTCCCACAGTATATCTGTTACACTATTCATACCAAAAAGAAAAAACCGGCCAAGTGCGAGTCGGACTCGCGCACGAAGGGTACCTTGGGTTGGTCAAAAAAATCACGTTTTTTGTATGGGAGCTCCCTTAAATATTTATTTTGTTCTAATTTTTAGTACCGGTCTATTTGTTGTTATAGCGGCAACAGAAATAAGTACATCATCTGTGAAAATTGCAACTAACTATGGACTATTGACAGACAGACAGACAGACGGACAGCAGAGTCTTAGTGTTAGGGTCCCGTTTTACCCTTTGGGCACGGAACCCTAAAAAAACGGGTACAAGACACTGTGTCACCGTCAGACCCGTCAGTCCTTGATACCATCTTTCCCAAAAGGCACTTTTTCAAGTGCGAACTCAACGGGACGAAGTCGGTATCGAAGCTCCACGCTATTGTGTGTTCGATTTGTGTAAAAATGTCCCTGATATTTATTTATTTACATTATTTTATTGTTATTATGACATGAGTGAAAGGGGTATGTGTTACTACCTACTTTCTTGCCCGAGTAAGTATGTACAGTCACCGGCAGCATTAATATCGGCCGTTGTAAATCGGGCCAATTTATCTGACATGCCCTCATGGCCCTAGAACTAAACTCGTGTCTGATATTTTATTTATGCGCGCTTTGTTGGTGTCTGTACTTATTTTAAGGCCAAAAGGAATCCATTCGCAACTTTTTTTTTCAGTGTCTGGTGCTGCTGGCGGCATAATGGGCTGGACAGCAAGAGCAGGCTCCTTTGTGGTGGAGAAGATGAACATCTTCAGCTACACCGAGAGTGTCCCTAACACGTCGCTTGCGCACAAACAGCCGTCTTTCTTAGAGAGGTATGATTTAGTGTCAAACAACGTAACGAGTGTTTTTCAGAATTACCTACCTGTCACCAGCTACGCACTACGGCAAGTTTTTTTTTTTAGTAGCAGTCGAAATGCACCAATCAAATGTATTTAATTAAATAGTACAGTCAGAGTACAGAGCGGCCTGTGTGCATTTGTACAGTACAGACACAGAAGAGGTATCGAAGGGTAAATAGTATGTGTGGAGGCCAATCTGCTGCGCCAACTTCAGGTCAACTATAGGAGGATACGGCCGCAGGATCAGGAGGAAAAATGTGTTCTCATTTTGGCCTCTGACACGAGAGCGCTCTAGGTTTTCTCGTGTGAGTACCGTGTGAGCTAGGTATACGATTCACCACGGCGCGGCGACCCGCGGTGCGGATCCGTTCTGAAAACTGGAAAAGTGGCAGCCATTTTGATTTTTTTTATTCACGTCTTGACCGTGATCGAAATTAATAAATGATTACTATTAGAAGTGGACGCCATTTGGTTTATATATACGAGAATAACAAGCAATTGTTCCGTTTACTAATATGATTTTGTTTCCAATAACTAGGTGGAACACCGATGCTGAATTGGTCACAATAAGTATGTGAAAACAAAACGTTTTTGCAATATTTGACTATTTTGATAAGTAGCTAATGTAGGCAAGTTACTTAATAACTTCAAGAAATACAACGGATGTAGTGCCAGACGATTTGCTAGATGATTTACAATTAATTTATTGTTAGGTGTTCAAATAGTGTAATAAACTATTATTCTATACACAGAAGCTAGGGTCATAGTTATAGCTAGAACACTATTTTTTAATCAAAGATAATTTAATAATTGTGTCGTAGATTTTTGTGTCTAGAAAATTGTAGCGTTGTAGTGATTACAGGGTATTTTGATACACTAGTGATACCTACAATAGTGATATCGACGTAATAGTTTGTAAAATACTTATGCTTCGTTAATAATTCAATTTTATTAATTTACAACTTTAGTGAGTCGGCATCGGACTACGAATAAATACGATTATCTACATTCATGATTATTTGTGAACATTTTCAGTTTTTTAAAACAACTCTCTCTCTTAAGCCAGCTGGCTTTATTTTCTCTGTTCTGTTCTGTTCTATCACCTTGATTCTTCTCTTTACTTTATTCTATTTTCATTTCCTCGTTTCTTTCTTCTTGACCTCGGAATGGCCCTGAGACCGTGCCGGGAGGGTAAGAGCCCGGACCGGACACATGTGCACGGTACGGCGCCGCGCCGTACGCGGCAACGTACAAAGAACAAAGGCCGTAGACGGTGCCCGGTGCCGTACCGTTGACATGTGTCCGGGCCCCAAAGAAGCATCTCCAGTAAAAGTAAATGGCCCTTACAGGAGGCCAAGCTTAAAGTTATCATTAAAAAAAAAACAATCATATATATATATTTTATTTTACACGGAGAATCAATAGCGTTTAATACTCGTAACACAACTTCACTTTGACGTTCTTACTTATAGACAGATAGCCAATTTTACCTAGTATCTAACTGGTAGTAACGTAGTACTTACTTAGATGAAATATGAGCAAAATTATACTAGCTTAATTTATTTATAATCTTTATTACACGTGTTATTTTATTATATTACATTGATGATCATAAACCAGGCCATATTATTTTTCAAATGACTGGATTCTGTAGTTTTTAAAACAGTATTTATAGTAGTCATGTATTGAGAAACATAGATTTTTCGGAGCTAAATTTTGTTACAATAATTTTAGTGTTTGTATATTCAAAAGCGTATATTCAATAGTAATTTAAACATAAACATCCTCTTTCTTGGAACTTAAACTACTGCGATTATAAAAATATTGTTTACGTTAAAAATTCCTAAAATTAAGTAGTGTAGAAAGACATAGACCGGCAAAAACTGCCAATATTCATAAATAAATATTACTCCGAAAAAAATAATTTAAGCGAGTCTAATTACCATATAAGGTGCAGCGGGGCAATCTAGACCGCGGGAAATTAAAACTAATCGATTTATTTTCCATGTTTTACATCATTTACTACAGTGCCATCTTAGTGAAATTGTGAAAGCACTTCTCCGCTATCCGGGCATAGATATCACTCCAGTAGCTCTAGTATAAGTTTTTTCGAAACATTAACTAATTCGAACGCGTTTGCGTTTTGTCTCAAAATGTATGAAAACGCTCTCACCGAGTTTGAAATACGCGCGTTCATCGGTTAGCAACAAATGTTATACTCGCTGTTTTAGTTTCCACTAGTGACCACCAGAGGCGCTGTTCACGTTTTCATACCACTTTCAACATTTGAGACAAAACGCAAACGCGTTCGAATTAGTTAATGTTTCGAAAAAACTTATACTAGAGCTACAGTAAATAATGTAAAACACGGAAGATATATTCGATTAGTTTTAATTTCCCGCAGTCTAGATTGCCCCGCTGCACCTTACCTATAATAGATGAATCTGTGACTGCGCTTAATGACTATTTCGATAATTCGATTTTCTATTCAGATTGTATTGGTAGTTTTTGGGCTAGTCCCTCTAGTATTTTGTTCAATAAGCGCTATCTACATAATATATAGATAGTAACTACATCTGACGTGCGTATCTAATGCTGCAATCATTCAGTGGGCCATGATGGCGCAAAACCAGGACATACCTATGCATTGGAATGAGATGAAAATATGTGTTTACCCTTTAAGGATAAATGCGTCCTGTACGTTGGGCCATCATGGTCCATTGTGTGGATTAGGGTGTCCCTTATTTTACGATTTTCAGAAATTAATAACGCACGCCCCTAAATATAACAATATTACCTACCACAACCCTGAAAACAAACAGGACATTCCTGTATCAGGTGCAACTGAAATTCCCATACTAATTACAATGGAGAAATTTGGTGTCACAGTAATTTGATAGTTTTTCAACGGTTTTGTGTTCGCGTCGCGATTATTTTGTTAAATAATGTTTATATGGCAGTATGTTATAAGGTAGAATGAAGAAAAAAAATTGTCATTTTCGTACATTGTATGGGAGATTCGCATGAATTTCGGCACGGGTTACAGTTACAGGACTTACCTGAAATTTATTTTTAGTGTTTTGTTTTGAGATAAAATTACCTAACCGATTTATGGGGTACGCTTTATTAATTTATGAAAATCAGAAAACAAGGGACACCTGTGGATCCAGCAATCGGTCAGTATGGGAATGTCTGAAACTATAAGACATACGAAGATTTGTTCTTAGGAACCATGTCACCGATTTTGATAAAAAGAAAAACTGCATTCATACATTTGAAAAAAAAACTGTACCCAGCTCGGGAATCGAACCCGGTTATTTGAAAAAATAAACTTACACTTTTTCTATTTAAATATCGATTGTGTAGGTCTTAAGCTGTAAATGTTTCTAAGAAACAATGCATTTTATTCATTTTAGACATCATGTTTCTCGTTAATCGATATTTAAATAGAAAAAGTGTAAGTTTATTTTTTCAAATAACCGGGTTCGATTCCCGAGCTGGGTACAGTTTTTTTTCAAATGTATGAATGCAGTTTTTCTTTTTATCAAAATCGGTGACATGGTTCCTAGTTCCTAAGAACAAATCTTCGTATGTCTTATAGTTACAGACATTCCCATACTGACCGATTTGAATGAGCCACCCTGTATACTGAACAGTAAACGATACATAACCACAGATGCTTGGGCGTTAGCGAGTGGAAGTCCGCGCTCACTGAGGACGGCACCGGCGAGACGGGGGACGGCAGCGGGGCGAGCGGGGAGGAGGCGTGGGGGACGCCCTCATCTGGCGATCTGTCAGATAACCTGCCTGACTCCGAGCACGGGACGCTCTCTGTAAGCTGTACCTCTAGTAAAAGTTTTTTCGAAACAAAACGCAGACAAACACGTTTGCGTTATCACCAAAAAATAGTTACGACCTAAGGCAGACCAGTAGCTCTAGTATAAGTTTTTTCGAAACATTAACTAATTCGAACGCGTTTGCGTTTTGTCTCAAAATGTATGAAAACGCTCTCACCGAGTTTGAAATACGCGCGTTCATCGGTTAGCAACAAATGTTATACTCGCTGTTTTAGTTTCCACTAGTGACCACCAGATGCGCTGTTCACGTTTTCATACCACTTTCATACATTTTGAGACAAAACGCAAACGCGTTCGAATTAATTAATGTTTCGAAAAACTTATACTAGAGCTACAGAGGCGCTGCTCGCGTTGCCTTACGAAATGAGACTAAGGCGTCTTCCTGATTTGTCGGTGTGGAGGCGGTGCGATATGAGAAAACTGCCAACTGTCAGTCAACCCTACAAGAGTACTACTTTTTACTGTGCCCTTTTAAATGAGCGCTTCCTGACTGGTGCGGGATGCGCGGTAGCGGAACGATACGAAGACAGTACTGGTCCGCTTCTGTGCATAATATTACTACTGCGCAAATGTAATACTGACAGTATTCTGTCAAGAGTGGGAATTTTTGCGACGTCAGTAAGCTTAGGGGAGAGGGGGGCTTGTTTTAACGGGGGTAGGTATTAACAAGCCTCTAGCGACTAAACTATACACGGCAGAGTACTAATTTCAAGGTTATAACTTTGGGCGAGGGTAACGAACGTGTCCCGACCAGTTAGTCTCCCGCCGGCCGCCGCGTTGCGAAGTTGTGGCACGTGCGTGAAAAAAACACAGGTAACGGACTTTTTTACGTCGTGATTTTTTTGATTTGTGCCTTAATTATTAAGTTCAATGATTACGGATTAGTGTGTGTTGAATACTTATTTAATGGGCTATTACGTGTGCTAGTGTTTTTGTTAAATTTAAGCGTAGTTATTTTTTAATATTTTTTTATGTTTGGAAATCATCTATGAGGCTAGTTTTAACAAAATTAAGGGGCAAGTTTTAACCCGTTAAAAAATCTAAAAAAATATTTTTTCTGTACTTCACACGTTTTTACCGAAATGGTTTTCGAATTAAGACTTTTGGAAATTATGAAATATTGTCAATTGTGATATTAAAATACAACACCTGTCTACCTAAGATTGATTAGTACTTATCTGAGATAAGATCTCTATTTTTTTACTTTATTGCATTAAAACATGTTAATTATATATAATATTAATTAATTACATAAAAAATATATTACAAAAAATAATATCGTTTTATTTTTGACAAACGTCATTACTTTAAACGTCATTATCTTATGTTAATTCTTACCCCTTCATTGTTAATATTTGCCCCAAAAACGGGGTAAATATTAACCGCTGACTTTTAAAAAAAAATGGGTTCTACATGTGAAACCAGGCAATCTGTGTGGTATTTTCCATATAGATATAAAAGATGAATAAATTTCCGACACGTAAGTAAAAAAACATTAACGTTAAGTTTAAAATTTTAAGAGCTATGAGCAAAAGTTTGAATTTTGTTAGGACAAGCCCCCCTCTCCCCTACGTCAAAGAAGAAAATATCACATATCGATCCCACCCCGCCAAGTCAGGAAGTCGCCTACACGCGAACGGGTTCGTTTGTGTTTTGTTTCGAAAAAACTTATACTAGAGGTACTTTTGGTAAAACTTTACATACTTTAACACGGCCATAATATTCGTGCGATTAGACTTGGTCATTTTGTGATACAGAGGGAACACTGTATGATTTTAACAGTCACATAGCCTTGTTTAAATCACACATTCACTGCCAGATAGGCTTCGGTTTGACAATGTCAGAATTTACTTCTAATAGATATGTCACAAGCCGAGGACCAATCAATACTCCAAGAATCACTCTCGTAACCCCGTTGTTTCCGCAATGATCGAGCACATGATTTTCCATAGTCCCGCAAATCTCGCGGGATCCCGCGTTCTTAAACCCTCTTGCAGCGGAACTTGAATATGCCTCGCATCTTTAGAACGAAGCTGTCTCAATGCAAACGCTTTGACTATTTGCACAGAGTCGGATTCATTCTAAAGGTGCCACCTAGTCTACACTAACGCTGGTTTCCGTTACAATGGGATTGCAAGTCCTAGTCAGAACTTACTGTAAGTAATAGCCTCAGAAAATGTCTATGTATTTCCATGTAGCAGAGTTTAAAAGGATTGTGCAGCAATTTTTTTTCCATACATAAACGTGCTTCGGGCGTCAACGTTTTCCACCCCCTAAACCTGAACCGATTTGCGTGATTTTTTGGAAATGATTTACTGTATGTATCGCACGCAAGAATATTCCGGAATGCCTGTTCTCGGTCACACGATAGGTTCACAATAGTCTTAAATTAATAGTACCTCCATAAGAAGGTATAATATTATCATCATGCCTGTTCTTCAGAGGGGTAGGCAGATATCACGGCCTATCAGTAGCTTTCAGGTATAATTAAAAATAATTATGCGCTTGGCATCCCATTCAATTGGAAACTAATCGCACAGATAGTTAGTCTTTTGAACAGAAAGCCCTTTACCTCCACAGTCGCCTACAAAGTCGTCATCGTCATACGCTGGTGATGACGACACCGAGCTGATGATGGACGAGCTCCTGATGGCGCCCACCATCACTGGGCCTACGACCTTGAGGCCGCTGTTACCTAGGTAAATATTATCATTTTTTTTAGCTTACGACCTGGTCTATAGGCCCACCGTTCAACTGAGGCAGCGCGGGAGGAATAAGCACTACCCTTCCCCGCATCCCCTTTTCTACCCTTTGACACCTACCCTCTTACTCCTGCCTCATCACAGTCACCTCAGACGTTAGACCTATACTTATTAATTTACGTGTAATTAAATTCAAATCCAATATTATCTATAATTTAGTAACAATCAAGTAGTAACATTTAATATTACAAATATCAAACAGACTACCAGTGTCTTAATAGCTTTTTTATTTTGTACTGATTAAATGCTACTTAGATAAAAAAAAAAAACAACGGGTTGCACTCCGGGAGTGCCGGCAGAAGTGAAAACTCAATAAAGATAGTAAATGGGTCATTGTCAGATTTAGGTGCGCGTCTTTTCGGTAGACAGGACATGCCAAAAGTTAAGGGCTACAAAGCTTAATTTTCGATTGATCTGATAACCCGCATAATCTGTAATTTCGTGTCTATAAATCCTTATAATAAAAACGTAAATTACATGCACACAAGCCGTTAACTATTGTCCACCGAATGGACAACTTTTGTTTTTCCGACTGACTATGACCCAAATAACAAAGATATTCATATCGGTATCGGTATCCGTATCGGTATCCGTATCTGTACTGTACTCATACTCATGTTCATATTCGCATAATCCATTTACATAATATGTCCCGAGTATCATTGTGTCTTACGCATCTAAGACCAGGAACCTGTACCACAATACTTTACAAGCGTACAATTCGACAAATTTGTGAACTTTTTCTATGGAAAATTGTGCAATTTTGTCAAATTGTAGACTTGTAAAGTTTTGTGGTATAGGGGCTAGCTGAGTTTAGCTGAGTTGACACCTCCTAACATCGCAATCACGATTACTAGGAGCGGTCAACTAGCTGGTCTTAGAATCTTAGAATCTGTCGCGAGTTCAACAAATTTTCCCCAGTACAAAAGTGCTCAGAGCCGCTAAAGAAGTTTTCACTTCAAAAATTGTAAGCAATACTACCTATTTCCCATTTTTATTTCTTTAGATTCGTTGAGTGTGCTCAGGAACTCCATGAGCTCATACCGCCTTCCCCCTTCTTCCATCAGATATCCAGACGACGTACGACTGGCTACTTTCATTACCTGGTCAAAATCATCTTTTTTTATAATGTTTACTGGTTTGTTATTCGAATGGCGTATGTAGGTACTTCCGAGTTCAAATAACCTGGACCTTTTTAAGGTACGAGTGAATCTTCTGGGTGAGCTCGCATAAGCGTCGGCCTCATTTTCAATTTAAAAAAATATATATGACTGGTTAGAATTAGGCGTTTATTTAAGAAAATTTAATTTAGCTGTTTGCTCTAAGGAAGACCCCAAATTCGGTGTATTTTGAAAATTAATTTTATTTTTTAGGAAATATTATATTATTAATATCTATTCATTTAATGTGACTCGTTTACTTTATTTGTCTATTCTAACAGAATCGTGCTCTATCAAGGTCATAGGGGCCCCATTACCCTAATGTGCCCAGGGCCTCAAATTGGTTAAAGACGGCCCGGCCCTGTGCGTTTCCGTTACTGTCACCCGGGGAGGTACCCTAAAAAAAATTTTTTTTTAAGATTTTATTCTACCGTTTTCTCCGCGTCATCGATATGTATACTCATGCCAAATTACAGCTTTCTAGTACTAACGGTTACTGAGAAAAACGGGGGTCGGACGGACGGACGGACGGACATGGCGAAACTATAAGGGTTCCTTGTTTACTACGGAACCCTAAAAACTGAAAAAATCAAATTACTTGAATTTCCCGAAACGTGGGGTAATCTTCAGGGGATTTTTTTATTATTTGTTGGTATCCCGAAATCGAATTATAAACCGACTGAATGATGGGACATCAATTCTAAGCTGGCTTCTATGGTAGATTTATACTACGCGATTTGATCGGTTTATATGTGAAATGTTTGGAGGTTATTTTTGAATTAATTTACATATTTTTCCTATTTCATCAAGTGTCTCATGATATAACTTATAACTTATCAGTAACTTGGTACCGGTGAGATTTTAGAAATAAACACGGGTCCAAAATACAAAGAAAATGTACTTACGCAAATTACGCATGGAATGTAACATCCGCCTTTTTTCGGTCGAGTTTGCTTTTACAGCCCAACACTGAACACCCCACCATGTTTGCACTGAACACCCAAACACTACGGATCTGATAATTGGTAAATTATTATTCATTTAAACCAAACTTATCATTAATTCTCCATTTATAAAATGCACTACCAAATATTGCCAATTTGTTTTGCAATCTTCTTGACACAAAACTTTGACACAAATACAATTTTTTCGATCGGTGATAAGGACAAAACATCGCACTATTTTCTACTTCCTCTCATAGGAATCGCAATAAGGCTATCTTTCTCTTACAAAGCGTGTCAGGCCCTTGGTATTTTATCCATCACTCTTGGCCACTAGGTATTTTGAAGGGATCTGTCACCGTATTTAGGGACAATAAGAACTACTTTCCATGAGAATTTATTTGAAATATGATCTTTACGGAAATCGGTCAGTCTGGCTATCCGATATTGGACTTTGGAAACGCTTTTTTAGGGACAATAAGAGCTACTTTCCATGAGAATTTATTTGAAATATGATCTTTATGGAAAATCTTAGGATTGTCTTAAAACAGTTAGAACCTTGGCTTTCTAAAAAGACCAGCTGGGGACCCCTCGTAACATAGCAATCACGATACTAGGAGGGGTCAACTAACCTGGTCTTGGAATTTATCGCGAGTTTATACATTTTTCCCCAGTACAAAACTGCTCAGCGCCGCTAAAGAAGTTTTCACTTCAAAAAAAATTGCGTAATAAGACCCATCTGAGGACTGGTAAATGTCAGGATGGCCGATTTGTAGCTATGCCTGTCAGAAGAGTTTTAGGGTTCCGTAGTAGCCAGAATGACTAAAACGGAACCCTCATATTTTCGGTCTGTCTATCTGTCTGTCCGTATGTCAGAGCCGATTTACTCGGAGACTATAAGTACTACAATTATGAAATTTGGGAGGATGATGTATTCTATAAACCGCTACATAAAAGTGACGTGAAAATAGGAAAAAAAAAATTTAGGGCGGCCATCCCATACATGTAACTGGGGGATGAATTTTTTTTTCAATGTTGTTAGGTGGGGTGTTTTTCGATAGGCATTTAAAAATGATATAGAGGTTACTAAGAAAGTTTTCCATTTAAGTCAATCGTTGGTGAGATATTAGCTTCCAAAGTCGGACAAATGTGTTCCCCCCCCCCCCCCCCCCTCTAATTTCCAAACTATGAAGATAAAAAATCTGAAAAAAATTGAGACGGTGTACAACCCCTCGTCTACCAGTCCCTGGGATCCTTGGGCAGATAACAAAAGAATGGCATTGTATATTTTTTTCGCCGGGAGAGGACGGCTTAATAAATAGATACCTACTTTCAACGATTTTTGGTTTGAACAAGATGGGATTAAGGGTTTTTGAGTTATTACTGAAAAACTGTCTTGCCGAAACAAAACCTATTTTGATTCAAGGTATTAAATAGTGTTTTGAAATGTGGACTAGTACCTAAGGTGTCGGTACGTAACCCTCGTTGTGCGTGATCCGACACGCACTTGGCCGCTTTTTATTTCTAGATTTAAAGTAACACTGAAGAGAAACTAATAGCTATAAAGGACCAGGGTAGTGTCAGCCGCAGATAAACCCCAGTCACCCCCCACCCCCCGCAAGTTTGTATGAGGGGGCGGCCAACTTCTAATAAACATTTTTTCAATGTGTGTGTTCCCCCCCCCCCCCCCCCCTATCATGCTTATGCGGAAACACACTAGAGGCACGGGGGTGACACGCCAAGGAAAGTAAGCGCTGTGGGTAAGTATGTGTGCGTGCGCTGTCGGCACACGCGTCAATTGTTTGCGCGGGTGCGTAGCGCGTGGCTCGGACGAATCACGAGACGCGACGGTAACCCGATCGTAACCAGGCGGGTCTTTCAGGGAAGAGGTAACTGACCTCGGTGCGGGGGGTTCGTGTCCGTTCTGTATGTAATACTATTATACTATTCTGTGCTAGAGGTTCACTTAGAGATTGGTTTTTAGTCTTTAACTTTGTTACTCTATATAATTATTTCCCATTGGCGTATATAAACAAAATTTTGAACAAGATACTAACCTACAAACGTAACGTAGGGATATTTTCAGGAGGAGACTGGAGCCGCTGATGGAGGAGGAGTGTTCGGACAGCGGGAGTGAAGACAACAAGCAGACTCCGTGCAATTCTGAAGACCAGGTGAATATCTTAAGGCCGGTCGCACATGGTATTGAATCAAAACTCAACAGCTTCGGCTGTATACTAAGGCTGGGTTGCACCAAACCGTCTGTAATCGTAGGCGGTGTTCGTCAAATCTGATTGTATTGAAAGTTTGACAAGTTTCTATGGGATGACAGCTGCCGGCGTCTGTGTTCGTACGTTGGTGCAACTGGCACTAAGCTATCGAGTTGTTATGATTATGACCTCTTTTATGAACAGCTACGGGTGTTTGTCCGTCCAATAATGTATATATATCTTAAAATATACATAAAGCACGAATATCTGAGGGAAACCTTGCAAGAGATAATATTATATTCTATTATTTATCTCATTGCATATAAATATTAGTAGGTACATAATAACTATTACTTTGCTAAATATAAGAATATATTCGTACCTACCTGAATACTTGAGGAATTACCCGTAAATTACTTTTAATGTGATAATAAGTCGTACCATGTTTCAAAGTCAAAGTTGTTGTAAAATATCGTATTTATATAAAAAGGAAGGTTTATGTTTTGCTGTTATAGAAACAACCAACATTTTCAGAATGTTTTTTTAATAGTTAGTTTGAACATTTGAACATCTGACAGAATTTTGAGCGAATAGAAAAACTTTTTGAAACATGGTCAGCTAAACCTCAATGCACTTAGTTAGGAACCAGATTTCATTTCCTGGTACGGTTTGGTGGTTCCAAGACTTCTAAGTGTGCGTAACGCTTGTCATGTTGAAACCTATTTTTTTTATTACTATTACTTTTGAGATACCTAATTAACGCTTAGGTACCGATTTCGTCGTTTAGGCGCTGTACGCAGAATCTTGTCAGGAAAATGGATACGGTAACCTGAATTTTGCGCTGAGCATAGTACTTGTGTGTATTGTTGAATAAAATTATTATGCCCCATAGCATGACGGAAATGACGGAATGGCGCATGCGTTGTGCATGTTCCATTACTGTTAAAATGTTAGAAAAATCCTTTGTATTTTATTACTAATTAAGGGGTTAGCTAGTTCTACAGTTTAAATTGGGGATAAAAACCGGATAATCCGTGTTACCAGTGTCAGTTGAAATGGGTTAAGAGGGACAGAAAAACATGCTATGCATAGATACTTGAAGCATCTATTTCTTACCTCTGTAAAATTTCGTCGCCCTTATTCCACTGACTTGTAATTTATAATTCCCTAAGGACAGTGCCGGCGTTATTTAATATTCGTAACAGTAATGATCTGTTTTAAAATATCAGTTGAAAGGGAAGTTCATTCAGTAAGATTTGATTTTGAACCGAGCTGGGTTTCAGTTTTGGGAGTAATCCCGACCAAATACGTAAGCGAGGTTAAGACCGGATAATATCTTTTTAATGTTCGCGGGGCAACGCCGGCTTTGTCAGATCCCCGGTACATTGGCAGCTAGTGGGCACGTAGCTAGGTGATATCTCACATTGTGAATGTTCCGCTGATGCGGCGATTGCCGCAGGGCAGCGGGTGTGGCCTCGGTGCTGACGGCTGCTCCGACGCGCGCCGGCCGCCCTCTGCTTTAGAGCCAGGTGAGTTAATTTAATCCACTGACTTAAATTAAAGCCCGTGCCGGTCGAAAACAAGCCCCAAAACAGGGCGACCTTGGTCCGCGCGGACCATGTAGACAGTTTTTTCTAACAAAATTTCCTTCGAAACCCGGTCCAAGGTCGCTCCGTCCTAGGGACTTGTCAGCGATCGTCTGGATCGCGCCTAAAAATTAAAGTCAACCGGAACAGAGGCGTCAATGGGTGAATTGTGTCCTTTGAAGATTTAACACAGACAAGCACTTTAAAACTACCTTAGCCCTGTTTAAGGTTTGGAACTACGGTTTTTAAAATAGAGGGTTAAAGTAGTTCTAAGGTACTGATTTTTGTGTTAAGTATAAGACGCATTTCGCCGCAATGACACTTTTTTCCCGCTTGACCTTATTAAAGCATCTTTCATGACACATTGTAGTACACAAACACAATGTGAGCTTTTTCTCTTATCTTATCGTTAAAAAAGCATTGTATTCGTTACAGTAGTGTTGTTGCTCGCAAAAAGGATAGAAAAGTTCATTCGTAACCCAGCAAATGTGTGTGTTGATTTTACCATAACAGATATTAGTTGTCTATTTATTATTCCTGGGTGCAGTGACATAAGTAGGAGTAGGAACACACGTCGTCTCTGAGTGACATGCGCAAAATGTGTCAACAAAAAGAAAAGAGTGATATACTTCAATCCTTCACTGTGAAGTATATCACTCATTTAGTTCACTAGTTCAGTTTAGTTCACTAGTTCAGTAGCTCAACCGATTCAACTAATCATATTGATCAGTCATTCGTCGCGTCGCGTTTCTCTTATTCTAAGGCTAATTCGCTGATAATGATATCAAATTTTATATATATTTTGAATAATTTAAGTAAAAATATTTTTTTTACGAAAAATTCGTCATTATACTTGTTTTCAACTAATTCGGGGATAAGGATTTCAAATTTTACATTTATTTTGAATTTTAAGAAAAAAATTTTTTTTGTAAAAACCGTTATGAGATGATTGAAACGATGACACATGAACTGAAGTACTGAACTAAGTGAACTATTGAAGTATATAGATCCGAACTGAACACCAAGTGAAGTACTTCAATTGAATCATTCATTCGTGAACTACACATGTCTACTGAGTGCGACGGAAACTCTCATTTACCATACCTAAAGTGCACACAGTGATAACGTATAATATAATATACTCCCACAAGCATGACCATCAATCTAGTTCGTTAGAAATTGCATTGTTTTTTTTTTTACATTGGTGATATTATTGCACTAAGAAAAGTTGTTCTCAGCATCATAATCATTTAATGTGACTCAGGTTTCACGATTTATTCTGTTGTACAGTAACTACCTAACACAAGCACAGACAAAGTGAGAAAAGCTTTTCCCTTTCAAAGCATGCGTGAAAAGTTTTTTTCACCCTACATAAAGTAGTTCTTAGGTCCTGTAGCTCTAGTAAAAGTTTTTTCGAAACATTAACTAATTCGAACGCGTTTGTGTTTTGTCTCAAAATGTATGAAAACGCTCTCACCGAGTTTGAAATACGCGCATTCATCGGTTAGCAACAAATGTTATACTCGCTGTTTTAGTTTCCACTAGTAACCACCAGAGGCGCTGTTCACGTTTTTATACCACTTTCATACATTTTGAGACAAAACGCAAACGCGTTCGAATTAGTTAATGTTTCGAAAAAACTTATGCTAGAGCTACTTTTATTAGGCCCCTACATACATCATTAATCAACAAGGACACCAAGGAATGTGGAGTAAACGGGTATAGTTAAAAATAATTAAAAACTGTCTGTTTTCGCCGTTATTATGCCTTCGTACGCCGATTTAATGTATAATTCGATTTTAAGTTTTAAATGTGATTGCAGCTCTTTAGATATAATTTACGATGTTCAATAGATAGACCTATACATTACATGCATATTTATCAACATTTACTCGTGACATGTAGACCGTTAGTTTCCTGAACTAGAAGATGTTACTGGTAGTAGAGAGTTCTGATTCTTCTAAATGTTGAAATTAAGGGAAATAATAAATGCCTTCACAAAGCCTACACACAGACTCTAGCTACTTGTATCTCACGAACGCAGGCTAGCTATATAATAGTTGCACTTGTGACACATACGAACACAGAAAATTCCATACAATCGTGCATCTAAATTTGAAAAAATCCGGAGAATTTTTTTTTTGCGCGGGCCGATATCGATCCATTGTGCAAGTGCAGACACTAGCGCCGAGCTTGAATAGTGATAAGGGTGAATTTGTTGAGACAGGCTACGCGGCGGTCTTGAGAATGGCGGTGTTTTTTGGTGGCAGTACCACGTTACATAAGACATAAGTAAAGATTTCGTATTGTTTTTTGTATTTATATAACATTGATTATTGTAGCTAATGAGTTTAATTAATAAAATAGTTAACCATTAGTTAAAGTTCTGAATTTTTTTGCTGACGCACACATTTATAGTCAGTGTGCATTTTTATACCATGGTCCAAGAAAACAACGTCACTCTGTCGACGACACACTCACACTTACGAATGCATGATACCATCGATTGGCTCGATATTAGTGATGACGTCACTTGGGACCCACACTACTCGGATGGCCACACCTGGCGGAATATATTATTGTATCATCGTTTATACACTCAACCATGGCTCACCCACGTTCGTGATATAAAAGAACCTACCTACTGTAACATATAGGGTCCAATTAATTGCCATGCGATTTGCATTCAATCTTTTTAGCATTTAAAGTTAATTTTTCAACCATATATAGGTACTAACAAATATGGGTGCAAGGTTCACGAAATTGCTCTGCGTTTTTGCACCCAGTGTTAAGCATTTAAAGGTGGTTTTGCTACAGAAGCAGGGGGCGGGGGTGGCGCGCGGGCTGGCGGAGGGCGAGGTGCCGCCGGCGAGCTGAGCCCCGAACGGACGCCCACCAACGAGGCACCCTTACAGCTCTTACAATCTGGTAAACATAGTTTTGTAAACCCGGCACCACACTTCGCTATTCGTCTCGCGTTGCGTATTCGCCTCTCTTTCTTTTGCGATAGGTATTAAAGAAAGAGATACAACACGAATATTTGCACGAATACTGCGAAGTGAGGTACCGACCTAAGAGTAATAGAATATTCTCTTATGACCTCCGCGACTAACCCCCTTATCCATAAAACTGCTGGACTTAGGCCTCCCCCAAAGAGTGCCGTTATAACCGGTCATGCGCCACCCGCATCCAGGTCATCTGTTCTCCTTATTGGGTCTACCCCACGCTACGTCTTCCGGTCCGTGGTCACCACTCGAACGTTTCGGCCCCATCCATCAGCCATCTGTTCTTCGTGCAATATGCCCCGACTACTGCTGGCTGTTATTATGATGATCTGATTATTTTTCTTATCGCGTCGATTACTGTGCTGTACTAAATGGCGCTGGCCCAAAAATCAAGAACGTCTATTACCCTCTGGTTAGCTTTGACCAGATCTTCCTGTGAGCAGGAGGATGGGCAAGCCGGGCAGGTGGTAAGGTGCGCCAGTTTGTGGAGTAACACCACACACGCAGCGGTTAGAAGATGCGATGAAACCCCACTTGCACAAGCTGTCTTTACTGCGACCAACTCCAGTACGCAGTCTATTGAGGGACTTCCATGTTGCCCAGGGCAGGTCGTGGCTTAGTGCACATGATCTGATCTGACCCCATGTTTAATGTTTCAGTTTCAAAAGAGTGTGCGGAGCGTGCAGGTGCTGGTCGCCGGGGCTCAGCGAGCTCAGCAAGCACGCCCTCCACACTCGAGCGTACCGCCATCCACAACCCCAAGCAACAGTCTCCAGGTGGGTCGACCAACTTTTTCTTGTTGTTAAATAGGCACTCAGTTCCGTCTTTGAGGAGACAACAGTAAACGTATACCACTGAAGCATAAGCAAGACACTACACCTACCAGAATTCCAACCTGTATCTATGTAGCCTAGCAACACCCAAATAATGTGATAACTGTTCAACCATTCACACAGGTGAGCTACCCTACACCTGCGATATATGCAAAAAAATATCACGTAGCTCCACATGGCAAAGTCGACACCATAATTAAACCGTATTCGTATCAGACCCCCACGAGGTAGGCTGATGACCTGGTTAAGGTCGCGGGGTCCGCTAGATGCGGGCAGCCCATGACCGATCGTCCAGCAGTGGACGTCTTTCGGGTGATGATAATGATTCTTGTCAGTATGAATAATATGGCTGTTAATTATATCAGAGGGGTGCTGACCTGTGGGGAGTGTGCTCGCACATTCATCGCGAAAATAGGATATGTCAGTCACCTGAGAGCTCACGGTCGCTCTCACTAGCCAGGCTCTTCCAGTCTCCGTGGTCAAAATCGGCCAGGACGATGATGATGATGATGGCCGTTACTTTCAGTATCGGAGCGTGCGCCGGACCCTCCGGAGTCGGAGGAGCGGCTCAGCCCCCGGACAGAGATGCGACTGGCGCTGGACCAGGGGACGGACGTGCTGGCACAACAGGAGGGCGTCTGGGCGAGAAAACAGGTGATGTATAAAACTCTGGTCCACCATTAGGCGAAGTTGTTTGACAAGTCAAAATGCGCAATGTTGCCAGTGCTGTTCATATCGATATTATTTAAGGCCTTACTAGACTTAGGTATACCGATCTTATGGCCCAATTTATCGGGTACCCCTAGGTGCTTGACGAGAACATCGAAAATCGAAATTAGTAGTGTTCATATGCTATGAATTTGACAAATTAAAATAATTTGTAATTAAAAAAAAATGTGCATATGGATGGATATTAAATGTCAGACCGCTGTCTCCACGCCAGCAACCAGCGATACGGCGAGCGACGCGACCAGCGGCGAGCGGCGAGAACAATGTTATCGCGCCACTGTCGTCCAGTAGGCCTAGCACATGATGACGGTGTCAGTTGGTCGGCTTATCTCGAGTTATCCATCACTTGCTAACAGCACCTATCAAAAAAAGACGCGTAGCTCGAGAAACGCCGACATACTCTCGAGGCCATTATGTGCTAGCCATGCAGGACACATTCTTGCCGCTCGCCGCTCGCCGCTGGTCGCGCCACTGTTGTCCAGAACACGTTCTTGCCGATCGCCGCTCGCCGCTGGTCGCGTCGCTCGCCGCATTTCTGGTCGCTGGCGTCGAGGCAGCGGCCTCAAAGCCTTGATGCTTTATCTTGTTGTTTTGATAGCGTACGATACTTTAAATGACCCATTGGTTTCAGGCTGGCGGGTCAGACCCCTGGTCGTTTCGCGCGGCATGCCAACGGTCTCTGCTCCGTCGCGTGGCGAGCGCGGACGCTGTGACGCTCTGCCGCGCTCAAACCCGCCGCACCGTGCCGCATACTACTTCGCGCAGTTCTGTATATGCTTGGAAAGGTACTTAACTCTTTGTTTTTAAAAAAGAGACCAATGAAGGTCTCTCACTCCACACATCGCATCCTCAGGGCTGGTCACTCACTGCCTATGGCGACCTTACTGCTCATCAAAAAATATCTCTTACCAGCCCTGAGAATGTGATGTGTGGAGAGAATAGGCGATGTTCAAATCACAGCATAGAGAGTATAGTGAAGTATACTAAATGATACGTTCATGAGGCAGTGAGTAAGAACTTACTGCCTCTGGCAAAAGGTCGCCAGGTGCAGTGAGTTTCTTACTCACTGCCTCGTCATACTGCATGACAATACGACTTGTGATTGTGTTTTTGATGAGAAGAAAGGACTTCTCCTGAGCACTAAGGCGGTGAATAGGTTAAAGCGTAAATAACCCCCGTCCACATGGAAGTTCCAGAAAGCGAGAAACTTTCGGAGATGGAGCAACTGGCGCGAGTGGAAGCTCAGACGATGCGTTCGCGGACGCGCTCTCTATGCCAGAACGGGAAGATGTAAGTATCTGGCCTACTTTTTTCTGACCTAGGTAATTTTGGGTTTGCTGACTCAAAATCACAAGAATTATTCGTTTCCGTAAACAAAATAAGGGTCCACAAAAAAGTCAATTTTGTGACGTTTTTTCGCACTGTTTTATATGGCTCGTCACAAAAATGACACAGAAAATTAGTAGGTATGGAAAATCAAGGAAAAGCTTTTTCTTCATCAGAATCAATAGTGCTCGTCAGAATACCCAAAATTACTTACCTAGATCCCAAAAAAAGTTAGGGTTACACCGGAAAGTACAAATGCTCTTTTACGGGGTAATTTGGTAATTGAACACTTGTCAAAATGTATAACATTTATATAAAAATAAGTTAATCCCTCACAACTGTACTCAGGACAGTCAGGACTCACGTATTAATTCCCTCGGTTCCTCTCAGGAATTAACTCATCACACCCTCGCTCCGCCCGGGAGTAAAATCTGGAGTGCTTCGTTACAGGAACCAATACCGTGACAAAACTGTATCCCCTTGGTGTACAATCTACTATTATAGGTATCTGTATATTTGTGCCCTGATCACACTTGAGCTGTGACACGCGAAGGAACGTAAGCGCTGTGGGTAAGTATGTGTGCGTGCGCTGTCGGTATACACGCGTCAATTGTTTTCGCGGGTGTGTAGCGCATGGCGCGGTCGAATCGCGAGGCGCGACGGCGCCCGATCGGCACCAGGCGGGTCTCTCAGGGACGAGGTAACTGACCTCCGTGCGGGGGGTTCGTGGCCATTCTGTATGTAATACTATTATACTATTCTGTGCCCTCATTGCAGATTGGGTTTCCTCCGCCGCCGAGCCTCCTCCGATAGTCCGCGTCGGGAGCCCCTCATGCTCGGTACGCGACCGTTCTCGCCTCGACGATCTACAGTGAGCAACAATGGCTATTATAAGATATGCTTTGTTAACGGCTATGTGTGAATGGGACAGGGCTAGTGTCGCACGTCCGGCCTAAAGATGCGCAAAAATCTAGATGATTCCGAATTATTTTCACGCTTCGTATCAGGCAACGAGGCTAAGGTTCAAAACAGGCAGAAGGGATAAAACATGAGATGCCTATGCACCCTCTCAAGGTTCGCAACTAGATTTTGGCCTCCGCCAACGGAAATAACGACTTTCTTCTGTCTTAACACGACACCTCTAATACAAGTACGTTTGCATAAATAAGTAATGATTTCAAAATTAAGGGTATACCCATCCCATCTGAACCTTTTAGTGCCAACGTTTCGTTTAACATCCGTTAAACGCGACCCTGACAACTGTAAACTGCCAATTACCGGCGCTGGCTGACGTTTCGTTGGTATATTCGAACCAAAGTTGTCACCCTACAGTCTCGCCCATTATATTTGAGAATTGACTGTGTTAACAGGGGCAAAATTTGTCATTTAATGTAGGTCCCTCGCTCTCAACACAGTGCATCCTCGGGAGCTCTGACAACCTTGCGCACAACACATACTTGTATAGTAAATAATGTTATTATGGCTGTGGTCTACTGCAAGGCGGAGGCAATTTCCTAGTTAGGCTGCTCCAAATTCGAGCAAAATGACATTTTGCTGTACCGTACAACTACTCCTGGTTCTACAGAGGCGTCGCGTACTTGTGTCCTTTAATTGTTATCTTTTCTGCCTGGATTGCCTCTTAAAAGCAGATTCGCTGATTTCCTGATGCCTTCAATTCTTTGTTATACCACTTTGAAGGTGTGATTTGCCACGCTTTCGTATTTCTAGCCCAGCTAGCAGGTTTTTACCGGTTTCCCTCGTAAAACATGACCATAAATCATATCATGTTGGCTGGGCAGGTGATTGTTAGTTTTGCAACATAAATATTCAGTCCATTAGATACAGGGTAGATCAATTGTAATGTCTTTACTATCACAGAGACAACACAAACAATAAACATGATTTCACCCGCACCTCCTTTTATCGTTTAAGAGATTGGTGATTCTGACTGGCGGTTTTCATAGAAGGTTTCGGTGGCATAGCTAGCATGGATGACACTGAAATGAAACCCTTTGATGGAATTCTTTGAATGGTCGATGGTGGCGGGGGGTCACTAGCAATGAGTCCAGGGGGCGCACCCCTAATCGTATATCATCAGAGATGTGCAAAATACCTTAAAAAAAGTATTTAAATACAAAATGCAAATAGTTTTTCAAATTTACTATTTCAAATGCAAAATACAAAATACTTTTACTTTTTGTATTTTAAATACCAAATACAAAATACGTATTTTCAAAATACTTTATTCAAATAAAATACCTTTAATTTAGATGATATTTGTGTTCTTTATTTTTTATTTATTTATGATTTTAACATTGTAATTGCTCAAAAAGAGCATCCGATCCGACATGTTGCGTCTTGTGAGAACGAATGATCTTGCCACCCTATGGAAATACTCTTTCCACATGTGCGGAATTGGGTAGACAAGTGTTAAACTTTAGGAATACCCTTTTATTATCAAGGAACTGCTGATTATTATATCTCAACAGTAGACCACTACCTAAATCCAATACTTTCTTTTTGATAAATAATAAAATAATTTTAACGGTGTCGAAAAAGAAAGACCGGTAATCCAAGTATTTTAAAATCAACCTCGTCTCGTTCCAAAGATAACGTCCATATTGTTTTGTCACTCGCAAGGATGCAGCACTTGCAGGGCCTCAAGTGGCTAATCCTTGACGAATGACACATTTACATGAAAAGTTGAGTGGTAATGTTGGCGAAACTTAGCAGTAAAGTATTTTGCATTTTACAAATACAAAATACACCTCGAAAAGTATTTCAAATAAAATACAAAATGGTTTTCTTAAAAAGGTATTTAAATACAAAATATAAAATACCTATTTTGCATTTTGTATTTGTATTTGAAATACAAGTATTTCAAATAAGTCGCATCTCTGTATATCATCTAAGGTGGACTACTCCCGCCGACCTCCCATCTAGCTACACCACTTGATCGTTCGACTTATAGATTGTGATATGTAACTTCAAATATTTGCGACATATGAATTGAAGTTTGTAGTGATGAGGCTAAGACATCTCCTCTGTCAAATCAAGCGATTTTTATCTAATGGTTCATTGCATCGATTTTACAGCCGATTTTTGAAATGCTTTTATCAAGCCTATATAAATATATTTCATATCACAATTGTATCATTCAACACAAAGAAAGAATTAATTAATATACTTTCTCTCGTTCAGAAATCGATAACTGTTTTATTCCAACATGGCAAAGGTACGTTCACGGTTTTAGTACAATTTGACTATTTTTCGTGTTGTACTTCATAGTTTAATTGTATGATATTTGGTTTTGATCATAAATGTATCGTTTATACCTAATCGATTCCTATCAATTTACGGCAATGTTATATGAATCGAAACGACAGACTTGGTCACAACACTGGTTTTAAAAAATAAAAGACATAACTCGTAACTGTTTGTGTGGTGAATTATTATCGTAAAATCCTCAACAACTATGATCTGAAAAAATGTAACGTGGGTTAAATTATGTGGGACAAAAGTCAAATAATCTTTTTATTTACTTGAGAAGCCGTATTATTATTCATCATCATCATCATCAGCCTATATATGTCCCACTGCTGGGCACAGGCCTCCTCTCATAGATGAGAGGGATTGGGCAGTAGTCCCCACGCTGGCCCAGAGCGGGTTGCGTATTATTATTACCTGATTTTATTTATAATTTCGATGACTCATGGTTGTTTACGTTCTATGAAAGTTGTCATGTGTCAAATATTTGAAGTTATAAATCACAACGTATATTAATATGAAATATTCGACAAACGCCCTAGTGCAGTTGTGCAAAAGTTTTCTCTTAATTCGACAGAAATAACAGTAAGAGACTCGGCGACGCTGAATATATATGATGATTGCAAAACTTAATAGAACGATAATGCTCAAGAAACATACAAAAAGACGGTCGAAAAATAAGTTACAGCCGGCTGGATATTGTCGAATTAAGGGTTAAAAGCACTCGGATTTTTGCAATTGATTCACGTTGAAACACCAAGTTCAAGCATCTTTGCAACTTACTCACTCTAACTAACCCAAGAAATTGCCTAAACAGTCTTGCTTAGCTTCAATCAAATACTGTGCGATGAAAATATCACTTTCGTAAGTGGCGCCGTTACAAGCCAATATGTTTTGAATGTTGCCGTCAGCGCCATGTAGTGTTATTTTATCATTTTAGTACGCTTATTATTTCGCCTAATCCTCTGCGATTAAATTGAAAATGATAATTGATAAGGGACGTGCGAAACTAGCGCCATATACGTGCTTGCGTTTCCCTGCACGGCTCATGCTTATGCCTGTATGAGGCCTTTATTTCTCATCTCATGCCTTTGGCAGACTACACACGTGTTCCTAAAGTGGTACATGAAAAAAACCCGCACAAATGCGAGTCGGACTCGCGCACGAAGGGTTTCGTACCATTATCTATAAGTACGGCAAACAAATGATGTCTGTTGTATGGCAGCCTCCAATATTTTATTTTATTCTGTTTTTTAGTATAAATTTGTTGTTATAGCTGCAACAGAAATACATCATCTGTGAAAATGTTAACTGTCTAACTATCACGGTTCATGAGATACAGTCTGGTGACAGACGGACAGACGGACAGGCAGGCAGACAGACAGCGGAGTCTTAGTAATAGGGTCCCGTTTTACCCTTTGGGTACGAAACCCTAAAAATAAATATATCGAGCGAAAGACAATGTCAATATTGTTTTGAAGATGTGTGGTCTCTTATCCGGGCACTAGCTTAGCTTGTCCTTTATTAAGAACTCTCATCAAGCTATTAATTACGTTTATTGGCATTATTATTATGTTAAGGTGGGACACTTTCCATACAAGACGTATTTTGACATTCGCAGGCTTACGGCGTGATATTTTAAGAAACTTATGTAACAAACTTTCATAAATTGGCTTTCCATTTGCGCGAAATTCCCCCTTTCCTAGAATAAACTTGTAATGGGTGTCCCAGAAAGGACGCAACATTTAAATTTGCCGCCATTTTTGAATTTTTTGCTGGTAACCCTAAAAAATACCATGTGACAGCTGATTGTTTAGGGTTTTTAAAAATGTAGCATACTATACGAGAGAACACCTCATTGTTAATGTTGAACAAAAAATAATGAAAATTTGGCTATGAATTCTCGCAAGTTTCGTGTACGTAGGTACTGATTCGTTTCGGTAGCAGATTTGGTCCCCTATGTCATATGATTTAACACCATTAAATTTCTTTCTATGGGGTTATTTGAAGTCATAGGTCTATATAATTACTACTATAATTTTGCATTCGCAAAATTCAGCCGCATTTGTACAAAATAGTCAAGGAAATTTTAATCAAAAGAGTTCGTATGTGCCAGCAAAGTCGTGGTGGGTATTTGCCTGATGTGCTATTTCATGCAGAACCCTATCCTATGTATTAAATGTTTAAATAAATAAAAATACAGTAAATAAAAAAAAACCAGTTGTTTATTAAATTCAAATATTGCGATTTTTTGGGACACCTAAGTATATAACTAGAATAATTAGAAAAAAATTATGTCACGTGAATTTCTCAAATTATTCTAGTTTATTCTTGGAAAGGGGGAATTTCGCGCACATGGATAGCCAATTTATATAAGCCTGCGCGCTGTTAGCCTGCGAATGTCAAAATCAGTTTTGTATGGAAACCGTCCCACCATAAAATGTACTGTCAAATGGACATTAACCTCACAATGCGTCCAAGAAAACACGTCTAGTGTATAAGTAGTGAATATTAAGAAAAACATTATAGGTAAGCAGAACAGGTGACAATACTGACAATATATTAAATAACATTTTTTGTACTTGATATTCCTTCCCCATTATCACGCATCACTTGGTACGAACTGTCAATGTCACTTACTCCATAATCACGAGAGTTCTATATTAACTCAGCAAAAATATGTAGTATAATTTTTATTTTATTAAATTAAATTAAAATATCTGGGTGGCCGAGCTTTGCTCTGCGTTTTCCCGGGCATGAGACCTAGTTAGATCCATTTCTTGTCCCCGAAAACCCCCACATACCATATTTCATCAAAATCGTTAGAGCCGTTTCCGAAATCCCCGAAATAAATAAATAAATATATAGATATACACAAGAATTGCTCGTTTAAAGATATAAGATATGTAATTTTGTATAAAGTAACGTAATATTATTTTTAACGATCGATCATTTTGAACGACGCTGTTACTATATTTGATTGTGACTGGTCCTCATATTATCTTCTATTTCCACTTCACTAACATCGAATTAAATATGGTTATTAGTATCAATACACCTCAAACATACGTTTCATAATTACTTAAATTTAATAAAAAATGATTTAAGTACAAGTACGAGTATATTCAATAAACAAGTAAAAAATTGCTTGATTGTGAGATGGGTTGTTAAATTAAATAAATAAAAAACTGTAACGTTATTTAATTAGGAAATTTAGCAAAATTTTTAACGTTTTGTAACGTTAATATGTTTAACGTAAACGTTGTTTACCTTTAAAATTTTGGTGCTGATGACATCACACCAAAACGTTAGACACAATTTCTAGCTTAAAAGTTAATCATTACGGGTTTGACTAGTCCAATTATTGATTAAATTTAGTGGTAATCAGTATAATTAGTCTTCGTTACCTCTTCTTTAACGCCAAACTGCCTTGATGATAGGGTGATCAGTTCATAAAGGTCGAAAAGAGAGAAAATTACTTGTTAGTCCGTGGGATTGATTTCAGTAAATAAATTTACTATAAATATTTGGAATAATTGTTGGTTAGCGAATAATATTTGCTACGTTTGACTATTTCGATTATTGAAGCCCGATGTGTTAAATATATTTAACATTGATAAATTATGTGAAAATTCTTTATTTATTTTAAACAACACATGATACGGTTGATTTCCCCCTGCATTAGTTTTCAAATACAACTGAATTGCAAAAACTTCATAGCGACAGTGGGATTCAATACTCGTCGTAGTCAAGCTTGTATTGAAATGAGTCAATATTGGCATGAGGAATACGTACATTTTTTTAAAAGGCTATTTAACTTTCAACCTTTAGATCTAAACAGATTTCCTATTGAGGTATACCAATGCTTTATAAAGTATTATTAAAAATCTAACCTGGAATTTAAGTGTTAAAGTCAATCGATTGTTAACTTTGGTGTCTCGGCTACGATCATACAGACGGATCGATATTTTGTACAATACCTTGCTGTCCATCACTTAATGTCACTTGATTGTGATGAGGGATGAGATGGATATTGCGCAGTAAATTGATTGTCTGTGGACTCGCTAATGCTCATGTCAATTGTTCTTGCTTAGGCTAAATTTTAATCCAGCTTCATTTTGTTGTTTGTTGAAATCTGTCCATTTTACTTCAAATGATCAAAAAATATATTTATATTGAAATCATTAAGCTTTTTATTTTAAGACCTTGCTTGTTCCTTCCTTAAATTTACTACCTATGGCATAAAATTTATCAAATTGTATAAAATCTTTTTTTTTTAAATTCGTTTTCTTATTCCATTAAGCACAATCCCTTTTTTATCGTAATAATCATTAAAATTTATCTTGGCCATGTGTAGTGACTATTTTATATACGAGCCAATTTTTTTAAATTGTTTTCTTATATATTATCAACATACCGTTTAACTGAGTCTGTTTCTTTGGTAGCAGCGCGGTGCGAAATTACTTTGTATGATATTTGAGCATTAATGGTGCCCCAGGTCCCATGAAAATACAGGAACCGACTCAAACGGTAGCCGTTTATTTTATAGATCACGTATATTGGCGCTATCACTGCACAGCGCATAAAATACGCGACAATAACAGTATGGTTTTAAAAAAACGAGTACAGGTACCTACCAGTTTGTCAAACGTGAAATGCGATAGTATCGTATGAATGATGCCAAAAGTTTATAACAGCGTTGTAAAAATCGAACTGTCATTGTCATAGTGTGCCTAATACGTTTGTAAAACTTGTATCCAAGGTATGGTTTTATAAAAATCCAATAAACCAAAAGACAAATAAAGTGTTATCATTCGGTTTTTCTAAATAAAGTTTGGCTACTATAACTCTACCAAGCAAATGAACTGTCAAACAAATATTTGGTTTGGCAACACTACCTCACACGTCACATTTCCGTAACATTTCTATAGAAATATGACGTATAATGCACAGTGTTGCCAAATTATATTTGTTTGACAGTTAATTTGCTTGGTAGAGTTAAAGTAGCCAAACTTTAAGATTTAAGGGATTTTCATAAAACGGTTGCGTAGTATGTGGAATGCCCTACGATATATACGTAAATGGACTTTTGGTGCAGTGCTAGTACCATTCACAGCAGCCAAATGAAGATTTTCGACCGGCGAGGCGTCGTTTTTTTAGGATTTAAATCCTGAATCGTATCGCCGGTAGAAATGCAGCTTAATATTTTTAACAGCACCTCGCTTTTTGAATAAATAGAGAGGAGGATCTATTTAAATGATAGAATTAATTTCATTAATGTATAGAGAATGGCTTAAAATATTATAATGCTCAAATTTTCTACAACAAATTCAGCCAAATTTACCAACTACAGAAAAGTTTTGAGTCTACTTTAAGAAGTATGTCCCTTAATTTTATCTTTTACATGTTAGATACCTATTCTGTACCTACTCGTCGTAGGAGTGCGACACGGATTTATAACACTCGGTAAGCATATAAGTTTTTTGTTGAAACGGAACATAAATTAAAAAAAACAAAGGTTTGGAATTATGTAATTTGATTATTTTGCTGACGGACATGTCTAATTTGATCGTTTTTTGTTGCGTGTATAATCAAATTTAAGATTTATTTGGATCCTCCTCGCTACGCAGCCGCCATTATAAAACACATTCTCACTGTGTCCTTAACAAGACAGCGAAGTCACTCGTGTATCTTGGTTTTTAGGTTTGCTTAAGATCATTGTATATTGTCGATGGTTAGATGTTAAGAACCTTTTCGCACTTGATGCAATTAATGTTTAATCTAATTATCCACTTAGTCCACTTTAAGAGTGGGACCAATTATTGCTCAATGAAACCTGGTAGGTATATAACGTTATTACAATAACGTTATTCCGAAAAATTACTTAAGGTTAAACTTGACTTTTAAAATATAACTGTTCTACACTATTCGCAAGATATATTTAAATGAAAATGAAAATGAGATGAAGGTGTTCGTCAATTAATAATGAGAGAAAAAGTATTTCTAGAATGGAATAATAAAGAAACAATGCATTCCTACTCTCAATACGTAATAACGATACGATAAAATAATATGATAATATTTATACAATATTTTAGAAAAGTATGGTTTATTATATAATGAATCTCTTAAATACACAACGACAGAAGTACTTATATTTTCTTACTATCCCTCTGGTTATAGATGCATATATATGTATATAGATATATACACATTTATAACCAGAGGGATCATAAGAAAATATTAGAGTAAGAAAATTGAGTGTTATTTGAATAACGGTATATAACGGTAAATGGAAATAACGTTTCTAACTCTCAAGTGTTGTTGTTGTTGTCAAATCACTAACAATATAATTTCAGGAGAAGCATTTCGAGAAAAGATTTTGGAAACAAGTCACTAGAAGACGTCAGTCCCTCGGCTCGATCAGCCAAATATGAACCTTATGTGTGAGACGACAAGGATGATTAGCCTTTAAAGTGTTCAAATTATAGAGTTAGTATCACCTAGCGTTCAAGTAACGGTGGAAACTGTGGACATATTCTGCTAAAGTGTACCAGAGAATGCCGTGCCTATGATAAATAGATTCTAAAATGATTTTACAGACATATTCTGACCTATTTTTTGTTTGAAATATTTACTTAACGCTAACTCAATGTCACAAAATTATGTGATCGACATTTGTTCCAAATATGGAACGGCGATTCTTGAAATCTCGTACATTTTCGCTCCTTATGTCAGTATAGTTTAAGCCGTCATTTTAAAAGCTATTATTTATTGGACGAATTATATAATGTAACGATAAATAATGTCGGTATTAAAAGTATTTCATACCTTACTAGGTATGAAATACTTTAGTAGGTAGTCCTACTGGTGACAAAATACAGTCAGTCTTCATGGCGTCAAATCATATGTATAAGTTTGAGTCTAGTTTTTGAAACTCATTCATAAATTTAACTGCGAGAATTGTCAAACTACATTAGTTGTCACATGCCGACTATTACTTTTATACTACTTCAACTACAACGTTTTAATTGTCATCTGTCTCATATTTCACTATCTTGAATTGCTATCTGAATAAAAATACGCCGTTAATTTCTTGTCAAACCTTTATAGTAGAGGACCTGGCTACAGTTCTGTAGGGAAGTCGCGTACGGAGATTTTTTTCGGGACAGGTGAGTAAGAATATTAGTAAGTATTTTAGAGTCGGGTGGACAGCTGTCACATAGTACATTTTACAGCTATGATGTCATAATTTTAAGTATGTGTACCACCTCTCCCTATAGGAACTAGCCAGGTCTTGGACTAATACTTTTCGATCCAGCGATGTACAGTCGGCCTCACAAGGGCCGACCTTAGATAAACACTCTTACACCGTGTCGCGTTAATGTCATAGATTTCCAACGAATAAAAGCGACAAATCTAGTTATATACAAATCAATTTTCTATTCTTTTTTAAACAAACATCTCGTTGTAGTAGTGGTATTCGAGTTTGGTTATTCTGAGTTAGTGTCAATTTTCAAGTGTGTGAAATAAGCGCTTGATGAAGAAAATTTGGTAAAATACGGACCGGGTACTTTGTACGGTAAGTTACTAACTCAAATGGTTGAATTAGCGTTAGTGGTCGAGTGGAAAATACCATTTTAACTGAGCTATTGCAACCGGATAAGGTATATTAGTGGATACTCCAGCGTGTCTTCGTTAGTGCAGCCATGAGATCAAATGGACCGTTTAAATAAAGGTATAATAAAACCAATCTTAAACAGAACCACAGAAGGGGGTGTACCAGGGCAGAGTTTAGCTGAAGCAGTAATGCCGTTCCTCTTGAGGAATACAACTGAAAACAAAGTATTTCGCCCTTCTGTAGCTCGAATATGTAAGTGCAATAGAAAAACAGCTACTCAATACACAAAATGACATAATGGAACCACATCGACTAGAAGGGAGTTCATTTTAAAATTGGTTTTAACCTATTGCTTTACTAAAGATGACTATATAGAATACTGTTGCCAGATAAGATTATGCCAAATAGAGACGCATGGGACCCGTCTACCTAACTCATATCTTAGATAGAATATATTGTATGGCAGTGATCCTTTCTTTTATTATAGGCGTACCTAAAACGGGCGGGGTATGCGCCTGCCCCACTGCCCCGTCCGCTACCCTTTGATGTCATCCCTGACCGTCTGGGTTAAATGGTAGGCCTAAAGTGTAACTACATAGTTTTCAGACATATTCTGACCTCTTTCTTGTTTGAAATATTTACTTAACGCTAACTCAATATCACAAAATTTTATAATCGATATTTGTTCCGAATACGGAACAGCGATTCGTTTATTATCTCATGGCTCTTTGTTATAATAATTACGTATTTTATATTGATGTGTTGATTTATTTGCCAATTGTATGTTTTTTATTCTAAATAATTTTGCACTTGACCACAGATCCCCTGGTGTGGTGGTAAGCGATATATTGTGATCTAGGATGGAACGCGCTTAACTAGTAAAAACGGATTCACCCACGCTTACTTAAACTTTTAACGTCACGTGTTTATAATGTATAATCAGGTAATAGGTACATGTAATAAGAAACCAAAAATGTCTATCATAGCAGTGAAAATAGTCTCATTTCAATGATAAAGAAAAGGATCACTGACCTATGTACCATACATTTTAGTTTATTTATGCTATTTGTAGATGTAAATACGACAAAATGTACGGTCTAATGTTTCTCAATTGTATATAGTTAAATGTATTTAGAATTTTAACGCTATTTTTATTAACGCTTGATATAGATTTATTGTAAAACTATAATATATTATGTGTTTTAACTATTTTAAAATTTTGCTCTAATTATTGAGCTTTGCTGTTTTCTAATCACTAAGGAATATTTGTGAGATGGTGGTGTTTTAGCCAGATTAAATTATTTAATAGGTACTTTTTTCTTATAGAAATCTAGCGGAGGTGAATAAGCATATTACTCGTATGTAGTTATTTTTAATACAATTAAACTTTTTTGTTATTAATAATCCGCATGAATTTAAAACATTACAATTAAAAAACCAAGTTTTTTCGGAGGTAAAATAATTTCGACTAGACCAATGCTTTAAAATAACTCAATTTTTTGTATATTTTTTTGTGATTTGTATCACGAATAGTAAAAAAAAGATGTTCCTAACGAAACCTGAATCAAGTTCTCGCCAAAACACCAACTATGCATATTTATCTAACGGAATTGTTGTTGTGTGCAATTCGTGGTATTTTCTTGTCTTTGTCAATAAGTTAATTGTATGTATATGTCAAAACAATGAACACCAAAAAATATTTTTAGGTGTATTATTGGCAGTGCAAGTGTCATATTTTCTTGAATTCATCAAATGAAGTAAACCGCAATTGCACACTTATTTGTAAATTAATAAGTACGTCCATTTTAATCGAGATATTTCTGCTTTTTCGTTTTATTCAATATTTAGATATTTTAATATTCTTGTTCAATTACGATAGCTAATTGAGCCTTAAATAATATTTTTGTAGCCTACGCTACGCCTAACAATATGACAAAATAAAAGTAAAGGTAGGGGAATGATTTTAAAGATTCACAGTGATTGTTTTTCGGAAATATTTAATTTTCAGTGTCTTACGATAGGTTCTTAACATAGTAATTTATCATCCAGCGCGGGAATGCTGCCTGCGTGATGGGAACCATTCCAAGGGGGCCTAATTTTGATTCCCTTTTTTATCATATTTAGTTTAAGTTAGTTTAGTTTATTTTTAATTTAGTTTAATTTACTTTTATACCCAATCTTTGTTTAAAATGTTTTTTTATGTTTATGTATTATTAGTTATGCCGAAATATTTTTTTTAAATGTATCATTAAGTGTTGCAATATATCATTGTTACGATCATTGATATTGTATTGGTATGTTGTACTGATCCTTATTAGAACTTGCTAGATGCCACGACCGCTGCAAAAAGTATTACATTTTTTAAAATACAAGTAGGTACTATTGATGAATGACCTTTCAGATCAAGTGTATTGTTAAAAATGGTTGTTTTATTTGATATATCTAAGTATCATCCTTGATTCTGGGTTTTGACTTAACGAAGGAGTATTTTGCGCTGACAGTCGATTTTACATTTTCAGTTAACCGTTCAATTCTCAATCTCATCACTGCCATAACATTGGATCTGGATAGGTAAGTAATTCTCCACGCGCACACGCAAAGTGGCATCTAACTAGTACTTTTTAAACCTTTACAAACCTACAGCTAATCTAAAACTACCTAGAAACAAAAACAATGCAATATTGAAATGGAACTGTTGTTAAATGTTCGATATCACATAAATATTGATTGGTATTTTTATAAAGGTCGGGACGTAAGGATGTCACGTATGAAAACAATTTCATCTACACACATATCATAAATCCTCTAATATGCGTTCGGAAACCGTAGAAAATGACTGTCATTTCAACATTCAATGAATTTATGGCAATTTTCTTATCTGTGGCTAAGGCTACAGTAGTAATATAATTTTCATTTTAATCTCATATATGATGTTAAAATATTAAACGTCAAACAAAACTGTCAAAATTTAAATGTCAAAGTTGACATGTCCCTATTCTAGTATCACTGAAAATTCAAATTCAATCGATGCGAAATGTCAGCTCGATGTTTTTTAGTATATATCGCACGAAATTTGAGCTAGAACGACATGATCACATCAGAATAGGGACTCTTTACTTTTTAAAATAACATTCAGGTATCGTTTGCCAGTTCTGATTTCGATATTTCCGCAACCGTGCAAAAAAGGTTGTATTGTATTAACACAATTATTGCATTTATTTACTACGGTTTCTGAACCCATCTTAGAATAGTTATAATATGTGTGTAGATGAAGTAATGTATGCAACTGTACATAATTAGGCATTAAAACACGAGTGTGTTTTATGAAACGAGCCGAAGGCGAGTTTCATAATAAGGTCACACGAGTGCCACGAGTACCAGTTCCATTAAACTACTATTCTGTAAGCATATATTGTTAGCTTTAGATTAGCTCTAGATTGTTACACTTGGCTATAGAAATATATTTTCTTAGAATGTTGTCATAATCATCAGTGTCAAAGAATGTGTTTTAGATAAATGTATTTCCACTCGCTATAGACTACGGTTTTTGATTGATATCTCCTCCACTAGATGGCATTTAGTGGTATATATTCAGTTCATTTCATCTAGATTTTAAGGAGTTTAATACCGGCGACGCATTTATGCGTACATACAAATAGTTTAGTTATGAGGAGCGTGGTAAGGCAGTGAATGCATCTTAGGTGAAATTTTGTGCTAGTTTTATCACAAGCGGTGCTACACTTTAAGCTCGCACATACAAATTCATATGTAGAGCTGCCAGCCGTTCTAAAATAAATCCAGCTAAATGTTTCACTTAGGTAAGTTTTTGTTTTTTTCAGTAAGATATTGATTTAACAGGTAATTTAGAATCCCGAATTTGTAAAGTAACATCGGAGACTAGGAATTATATAGACTGCCAATATGCAGTAGCTAGTTTCACTATGGAGAGAACACTTTACCATTAACTCGTATGCGACTAAGACCTCTGCTTAAAACATAGCGCCATCTGTTGGGAGCTTCTACGTTGTGTTCATAGATGGCGCTATGTTTTAAGCAGAGGTCTTAGTCGCATACGAGTTAATGGTAAAGTGTTCTCTCCATAGTGAAACTAGCTACAGCAGGCCCATTATTTTAAAATTACGCCACAATGTATAGGCATTGGCAGTCTATATAATTCCTAGTCTCTGGTAACATTATGACACCACATGCGCCATCTAGTGCCTCGAAAAATGTACACGCTTTGTGGTGTTCAAAAATCGTATACTTTATAGCTACAACATTTAATTCGTAAATCCAAGGTTTACATAATATGTGGAATAAAGAGTATGGTACCGACGAGGTGAAGCAAGAGTAGTAGAATTAACCAAGCAAAAGTTTAGCCACATCCATTTCAGTCGAAAACAGTAGAATTAACCAAGGAAAGGCTTAGTCACATCCATTCCAGACGTGATATTTTGAACACAAGAGTGCCCTACCTTTTGAAGATGTATGTTACATTTTGGAATGAATTATATAAATACCTAATAATTATTTTCTTTTAAATTAGTGATTGGATTAAATTCTTTAAACCACGCCTTGTTCCATATTTGGCCCAAAATTCAATCATGAGTTTCAGTCTGGGTGAGTAGTATTTTGAAATAATAGTTGTAAGCATTAAAATCAAATCATGATGTGATTTAGTGCTTTTAACTTGTCAATTTTAAATACTGCTAGCTACAACCGAGTAGGGTGTACGTCGCAGAGGAAAACGTGTTGTCACAAGTTTAGTAAGGTGAATATCCACCAAATGTGGGTTTCCATTAGAGCTGGGTCGTTGCGACTTTTAAGTGTAACGAAACGTAACAGCTTTTCATTATCTGGAAACAGTTTCACGAAACAGTTTCAAAAGTAACTAGTTTTATTCACTGCGGCGCCCGACAAAACGAAACGAACGTAAGAAATATCAATGAATGAATTTTCAAAATTAAGCCTTAATGTCTTGCGAGTAGAGCGCATTTTTGTCAATCATCAATACAAAACTTTATTGGCACAAAGCGCGCCCACCCGAACAAAGCTAAGTTTTGTTTCATTGATCGCTACATCAATGAAACAGCTATAGGTTATAGTTTGAGTTTTGTCAGTTATGATATGAGTTACGTTTCTATTTTCATGTAGTGTAGTTTCATTGTTGCGTTGCATTGCAGCTTTGGAGGTCGTTTTTATAAAAACTGTTTTGGTTCTCATAAGAAACTGTTATTTCGTTACTGTAAGCGAAAGCGTTTTACGAAAAGCTAATTGAAAAAAACGCTCAGCTCTAGTTTCCATACATTTGATACCACTCAAGAAAGACAACTAGTTGTAGAATGTAAGAAACTTGTTCGCACATTCATTCATTCGCCAATGGCAAATATAAACCTCGAAAAAGTTTGGAAGGGGCGCAGGAGCAACACGTACTTTAAAGAGGCAGCCAACATGTTAAAAGCCCGTCCTGGGAGTGTAAGCCCTACTCATCAAACATTTTGCAAGTTATAGTACTCATTGAGGAGTGGATTGTTCCTTAATGGCTTTAACAAAATCTAGAAAACAGTGTATAAGGTATGCACGTGGCGTTCTTCTCATTTCCGATATTATAACTCTATTCTGTAGCTCTAGTATAAGTTTTTTCGACACATTAACTATTTCGAACGCGTTTGCGTTTTGTCTTAAAATGTATGAAAACGCTCTCGCCGAGTTTGAAATACGCGCGTTCATCGGTTAGCAACAAATGTTATACTCGCTGTTTTAGTTTCCACTAGTGACCACCAGAGGCGTTGTTCACGTTTTCACACCACTTTCATACAATTTGAGACAAAACGCAAACGCGTTCGAATTAGTTAATGTTTCGAAAAAAACTTATACTAGAGCTAATGAAATAAAGATGAACGAACGACCATTAGTCGAATAACTGTTATATTTACTGTTATGAAAGACTCAAATTTATTAATTGTTTAATATTTGTGTAGTAATTTTCATCTTACTTAATTTTTTTTGGTTTTAAATTTTGGAAATAAACTTCTTGAATTATGATATTTTTTTACTACCCAAAATTAAACGTTTTCTGCGCCTCGGCTTGTCTCGCAGGTAACAAGTAAGTAGGTAGTACCAAGTCCACTCATATAATAACAGATTCTTCGGCCCAACAGGACAATAATATGTGCCAACCATCGTCGTTAAAGTCATTGAATACTAGTAATTTCGTCTCAGTGCATTTTTATTGATACGTTAAATAACATGAAGAAAATAGTTCAAGATTCGATGTAGGTACCAACTAATAAGCATAAGTCACTGTTCCTTTCAATTGATGAGTGACGCCGTGTTACGCGGGGCATAAAGCGTGTAAGTACAAAAAATCCAGCGCATGTACATAATTGCCCATACGCCAACTTATCCATATATATAAATACGTTATATGCCCGCTCGAACGTTCCGCAGAGCCCAAAAACTCGGCCTCGACTGCGGCACATGTAATTGTAAGCAGCTATGTGGGCCAATTTTTCTGGCGTTGTAGTTTTTTTTTTTTCTTAGAATTGCATGAAAATTGGTAGGCTGGAAGAGCTCCTGATTCTGTACAAGTAATAAAAATATGACAACATGGCGTCGAAAAAATTTTTTTTCTCCATACATTTTTTCCACTGAGTTACGAAAATCCCATACGTTTTGTTTTGTCACTCAATGGAAAAAAATTGTGGGACAGTCGAGGAAATCGTGCACATATTGTTCAAAATCAGGAGCTCTTCCAACCTACCAATTTTCATGCAATTCTAAGAAAAAAAAAACTACAACGCCAAAAAAATTGGCCCATGTACTGGAACTCTAGAAGTGTCCTGGAGCGTCATCATGGACGCGAAAGTCCAATGGAGGATACTAAGCAATATGGCGCCAACCATACAGTTTATGCACCGGTTGCCACTAGTGACGCATACTAGAGACAGAAGCCCGATCACAGTAGCTTTAGTATAAGTTTTGTCGAAACATTAACTAATTCGAACACGTTTGCGTTTTGTCTCAAAATGTATGAAAACGCTCTCACCGAGTTTGAAATACGCGCGTTCATCGGTTAGCAACAAATGTTATACTCGCTGTTTTAGTTTCCACTACTGACCACCAGAGGCGCTGTTCACGTTTTCATACTACTTTCATACATTTTGAGACAAAACGCAAACGCGTTCGAATTAGTTAATGTTTCGAAAAAACTTATACTAGAGCTACAGAATAAGTAATAGTATTACGAACAGTAGCTCTAGTATACGTTTTTTCGACACATTATTAACTAATTCGAACGCGTATGCGTTTTGTCTCAAAATGTATGAAAGTGGTATGAAAACGTGAACAGCGCCTCTGGTGGTCACTAGTGGAAACTAAAACAGCGAGTATAACATTTGTTGCTAACCGATGAACGCGCGTATTTCAAACTCGGTGAGAGCCTTTTCATACATTTTGAGACAAAACGCAAACGCGTTCGAATTAGTTAATGTTTCGAAAAAACTTATACTAGAGCTACAGAATAAGTAATAGTATTACGAACAGTAGCTCTAGTATACGTTTTTTCGACACATTATTAACTAATTCGAACGCGTATGCGTTTTGTCTCAAAATGTATGAAAGTGGTATGAAAACGTGAACAGCGCCTCTGGTGGTCACTAGTGGAAACTAAAACAGCGAGTATAACATTTGTTGCTAACCGATGAACGCGCGTATTTCAAACTCGGTGAGAGCCTTTTCATACATTTTGAGACAAAACGCAAACGCGTTCGAATTAGTTAATGTTTCGAAAAAACTTATACTAGAGCTACTGACTCGACTCACAAGTCAGCGCTGGGGGCCGATTTTTGAGTGTCGAACGCTCGAATTTTCACTCGACATCTGTCAAAACATCATAGTTTTTTGACAGATCTCGAGTGAAAAGTCGATCATTCGACATTCAAAAATCGGCCCCCTGGTCTTCCGGCGGGAACATTTTTGTGGATCACGTTGCCCGATGTCGAACGCGGCCCTAACTTATACAATGCTAATTTCTGAACGCAGCTATTTTGCTAATTTGGGGTTGTAAATTGGGGATTTGTTAACAGTGGGACTTCTGTAGCTCTAGTATAAGTTTTTTCGAAACATTAACTAATTCGAACACGTTTGCGTTTTGTCTCGAAATGTATGAAAACGCTCTCACCGAGTTTGAAATACGCGCGTTCATCGGTTAGCAACAAATGTTATAATCACTGTTTTAGTTTCCACTAGTGACCACCAGAGGCGCTGTTCACGTTTCCATACCACTTTCATACATTTTGGGACAAAACGCAAACGCGTTCGAATTAGTTAATGTTTCAAAAAAACTTATACTAGAGCTACAGAAGTCCCACTGTTAACAAATCCCCAATTTACAACCCCAAAATTAGCAAAATAGCTGCGTTCAGAAATCAGCATTGTATAAGTTAGGGCCGCGTTCGACATCGGGAAACGTGATCCACAAAAATGATCCCGCCGAAAGACCAGCGCTGACTTGTGAGTCGAGTCAGCATTATGCTGAGGCGGGTTCCGTTTCGTGGAAATTTTATTAGTTTATTTATAAGTTAGTTTTGTCTGATTGTATATATTATGTCACGAATGAATTATTTCATTTTAATTTTAATTTCAAATTATAATAAGTAAATCAAACCACACCAAGCGAATGCTGCGACGATCCGACCGTCCGGTATGTACCTAGCCAATGCGCGGTAGCCACTGAAACCACCTACGGATGTACTTGCAGCGGCGCGGTGAACTGACGGAGTGATACCGTACCGTACCGTAGTGACCCGAAACAGATCGGTTCTGCTGTACGTCATACGTGGGAGTCAGTGGGAGTGACATACGCCGCCAGCGAACAAGCCGAGCAGTCTTCAGCGTATGACAGACAAGCATCTTATTAATGATGCCTCCAGACGAACATGCTGTGCTGGGAATCATTTGTATTGACCATCATCATCGCCAGCCGCTAAGCCGTGTCACTGTAAACCAAATTTTATTATTTTAGAGGTTTTTTTTTCCTAAACAATAAACTTCATTATACTTTGAACCGGATTTTATTAGTGGCACAGAAATGCTTTTCTGATGATACCTTAATGTAGAATTCCGTAACCCTTCTCTCCATTATATCGGGTTTTAGGATTGGGTCGTAATTTGTTGTTAATATAGGTAAAATGTGATATAATTACTTTTGATTAGCGCCTGTAAGGCTTCACGGACCCTGGTAGCAGCGGCGGCGTACACGACCGGATTTAAAGCAGAGTTTGTGTAGCCCAGCCAGGTGGACCACTGCAAGGTTGAGTCACGAACGCACTTACACACGGAATCTGAGGAATAAGAATGGACTTACATACTGACTGTAGTAATTTTTTTTTTTTTTTATAACAAAAGAATTATTTTCTATTGAGAAAATTTTAAGCAATCATGTTTCGCTATTGTCAGTACCAAAAGAATACAAAACGTGTACGAGCTAAATTTTCGCCAAACTGCAAAGCTGTTTGTTGGCGATGATGTGACTTAATTATGTGACTTACGATCGCCGAACGGTTATGGAACAGGAACAGTAGATTTATAGGAGGAATTCATCCGATTTGACGATCCGTCCGATATCCGGTCCGACATCCTTTTCCTATTTTTACTTCCTACCCGTTTGGTTACTTGACAATGGCTATATGCATGTCACTTGCTGTGTGAATATTACGCCCTCGCCAGACAAAGAATGAACGACTTTGGCAATGGCTACCCAGAGCTTCGAGTAGGTATAAAGGAGGGGGCAATTGCACAAAAGATCCCATTGGGTCGAAGTGCATCCGCAAGGGCCCTCATCTAGACTAGATAAGATAAGATGGCTATATGCAAAAGCCCCCAAATCCGTGTCCCAAATAATCGGATTGTAGGAAAATTTTGACAAGTGTCTATGGAACGACAGCTGCCGGTGTCATATATGGCACAGGGATTTAACGTTGATCGGCCTGTGCCCGTAAGTTGGTGTAACCAGCCCTATATGAACTTCTACTTACGTATTGGCAATATAATGAAGAAAGGACTCCAACATACAAGAAATAGACACATAAGACGGATGATGGTGATTGTAGCGCGTCTCTGGCGCTCCGAAGCACCTCCTCTGAAAAAAATAAAGGAAGTCAATTTGGATCAATACTTGTATTAGATAATGCGCACCGCGTGGGACCCAGTGCATTGGTCAGTGATGGCAGTAAAGTTTTCACAAAAAATATTTTGCGTACTCACTCATCTGCTTGCTTGGCAGATTCCGAGCAGGTTTTGAGTTTATCCAACTCCACGATTGGACCCTGGAAAGGAATTCAAAGCTATAAGGTTTTTTTTTATTAACAATAGGATTGCTCTTGGCCAGCATCTGGCCAGGGGGCAAAGATGAGGCCGGCGGTGAAGCGAGCTCACCCAGAAGATGCCCATTCACTCGTGCCTTAAAGAAGTCCAGGCTTCCATCATTTTGTGACATAACATTTCAGTGGCGGCGCGTCAAAAATATTCTTAGGCAAGCCGGACATAATTTGCCTTTCTTATTCTTCATGAGCTGTAGTAAAAGAATTGGACTAGCTGAAAATTGGGCAAGCCGGTGGGAATCGAGTTGTATGGACGCTCCGCCACTGTAACATTTGCAAGTTGTTGCAGGTGAGCGGAAAGGCAGGCGACTTTCAACTTGGAAGTCGTGGGTTCCAATCCCAGCCTATCACTGTGTATGAAATAAAAAACCTAATATACTAAATACTATTTAATTTGAAATTTAGCAGCAGCTTTTGAAAAACATTGTATGGCTAAGGAAACCGGGCTAATAACAAAAAAGGTCTAGTTTTCCACCTGCTTTGAAAGCCAGATAGCTGTCGTTTATCGTAAAACTTGTAACTATGCCAAATCTTCGATACCAAAGCGGATCCTAAAGGAAACTGTTGGGACAAAGCTTTAAACCAAGTAAGGTTAACTGGCGTCACCAATGCACATTAAATTTATGCTCATGAAATGCCGCGGTTTTATTTCGCCAAGCGGCCTCGAATCTTCCTGTTAGCAGGTACCTCCCAAAAGGAGAAGGGGACACATGCATTAATTTGTAAGATTTCATTTTAGCATTTCTTATGGTGATGTCTGGTAAAGCTCAGACTCGAGCTGTGAAGGCTATCGCGAGTCTTCTCAGTAGGTATGGTAAAAGACTTAGCTTTACCGTCTCGAACGTTCAAGGTTCCGAGCTCTCTTATACGCACGCTGAGTCGTAATAAACTCGAGTGAAAATTCTGTCAAAAAAACCACTGACTGACATGAATTTTGTTAATACTGCGACGACGGTGGCAAGCAAGCATACGCTCGCCTGATAGTAAGCGTCACATTGCACTCAAGAAATAGAAGAATGGCAAGCGCCTTACCGACCCTTGGGCGCGTTCAGACTTGCGGGAACCGCGCGGTTAGGTATGTCTGAACGCTTCGGAACATTTTATGTAAACAAGGAACCGCGCGGGAATCGCACCCGCGTGGTTCCCGCAACTCTGATCAGGCTTATTGTATGTAAAATTGCACACCTGGCCTCTATGCGCGCGGATCGCTGGTCGCGAAGCAAGCGCTCGCAGGATCAAACCGTACTGCACCAACATGACGCAAGTCGGCAAGTAGAAAGAGAGCGTTATGCTGAAAAACACGTAGCTGCAAAAAAAAGAAAATGAAAATTTAATAAAAGAAAAAACAAATTTGGTTGCAAATACGAGTAATCATGAAAGGCCTTAATATTATTATTTGTATTTGTTTTTTTTTCGGTTAATAGAACGTAGAGCGCATATGTTAGCCTAGCGGCGATGATTTTTAAATCGTCACTTAAAATTCTCATGTTTTTAACACAATAAAAATTGGGGCACTTCAACCTATAGCAGATTAAGCGATCATTGTCTACTTACCTAGGATTAGTGTTAACCACACACGCCGTATCCACCCTCTCTGATTTCACGAACGCCGTCGGTAATGCCACCGCCGCCGCTACCGGCCAAACGAGCAGTGCCAGCCTTTTGGCCCATTTGGTCCGGTCGGCGCGAGACAACGGATGAGTGATGCCGTGGTATCGCTCCCAACCGAGCGCGCATAGTGACAGGATAGAAGCAGTGCAGCAGAGCACGTCTAGAGTATTGAAGCAAGCGCATACGATGAAACCTGCAAGGATGAAACAGCTGTTTAGTGGGGAATAATAAACGGCCCGAAGTATGAAATAACTCTCTCTTATAAGTAAAGTCGGGAATTGTTTATTCATAAAAACGAATAGATATAATAACACAGTGTTAATATGAGATTAAACTAAAACTAAACCCTAAACTTAAAAATAAAATAAAATAATTAATTTGTTATAAGGGGTGGGCCTTTTGGCAGGGTGCCCATCACAGCATTCCCGCGCTGAACTGCGATTGCGATTCTTTGCGCGAGAAAGCTGTCGGCGCGAGGGTCCCCTGTTGCCTCTCTCAGCATTTTGCTGAGCTCCCTTTGGAGCTCCAGCGCACCCTTACCCCAAGGACCATAAGTAAATGTTTTTTTTTTCGAACAATCTTCACAAACCAACCTAAGCCGCAAATCTTATACTACGTATGGGTCCTAGGTACTAGGCGAAGATATACATACTTATTAGATAAATAGATACTTAAATAAATAGAAAACACCCAATACCCAGGAGCAAATATTCGTGCCAATCACACAAATAAATGCCCTGTCCGGGATTTGAACCCGGGACCTTAAAGGATGATTCACAGTAGACCGTTCCGTATCCGTATTCCGTGTAAAGTGACCGTCATATAACGAGACCCAATCTGGAGATCACACAGTGATCAAAGGTCACATAAGCGTAGGCAGTCACTACCAACTAGGCTAAAGTGACCGTCATATAACGAGACCCAATCTGGAGATCACAGTGATCAAAGGTCACTTAAGAATATACTCTGTTTGGTCAATGAGAGGAGCGCTTCGCTGCGTAACTCACTCAGTCTATACGTAAAAAGTTCCCCCACAGCAGCCAACGGCAGCACGCTCACGCCGACAAGAAGATCGGCGGCGGCGAGGCTGGCGAGCGGGTAGTGCTGCGGCGAACGCCGAGCTCTCCAAAGTGCCGACACGACGCCGGCGTTCCCGGCTATCGTGGCTACCGCCAGCGCCGATATCGCCGCCGCCGCCGCCCACCATTTGGCATCGGCGGCGTGGAATTCAGGCAAACTGAAATACAAATGGATTAAACTACTATGTTAAGTCTTTTGTTCATCAGTTATGGTTAGGTACTTAAGAGCGTGCCATTTTCCTTTTTAACTCATACTTATACAATACATTACGAGTTAATCAACTTGAAATGATAGTAGGTACTTATAATTGATCTAAAATCTCATACGAGAAAAATATTAATAACTTCGCAAACTTAGACATTTAAGAATGGAAAGTCAGGTCATTTTTATTTTTTAGATTTAGTTTAGTTATAATTTTTAAGTTTTTTAAAGTTTAAGTACCTATCTTTATTTTAAAGTTTATATATTTAACTATGTAAGTATTAGTATGTAGGTATTTGTTATTGTTAAATTTTTCCTTTACTTAGAAATTATTTGTTATTGTAGGTATTTTGTTTTCATTTGATATTGTTTAAAAACTGACGATCGCAATAAAAAATCCTCAAAATTGACTGTGATATTGTGAAATAAATTTATATATTTCGTAATGATATCACCCATGCGTAATAAACTACGACAGCGTATAAACATCGTTGTAAAAATTAATAATGGAAAGTTAAAAGGTGGGTGGTGGGTGGTGTTAAGGTTGTCTGGAAGAGATCGCTCATTAGCGATAAGACCGCCTGTTGTTTGCCTCTACTCATTGTCATTATGTACTGTTAGTGTTACTTTTGTTGAGGTTATGCAATAAAGAGTATTTGTTGTTGTTGTTGTTGTTGTTAAAATGGGAAACCAATCTTAAACTGATCGCCTCTCCAGTGTGATTCTGCTCCTCTCACTCCTCAGATTTGATTAAAGCCGCTCAAGCAAACTCATTGGAGCTCAAATTCTTAGAGATCACAAACTATTAGTGTCGGAGGTTTCCCTTGGATTTTGGAGCGCAAACTCTTAGAGTACTTCAGTGTTTAATCCCCCGCGTGGTCGTGTCGGAGGTTTCCCTGGATTTTCCCCAGGCTGCTCTCCAACCGCGCACTTCTATCGCGTTATTGGGCCAGGCATATAAAGCCACATCCAGGTAAAAAAACAGAAAATCGTATTTTATATAAGTATTATAAAAAAGAAAAATAAAAGAAAACATTTATTCACTGCACGAAACGAAAGACACACATACAAAAAAAAAACAATAATAATAAACGCACCACATTGAACAAATAAATGACGTGTGTCTTCGCGGCAGTGAATCGGTTGCTGTCTCAGCATTACGACATTTCGCATTTCGGCATTTTATTATAACGATTAGTTTGATCAATAATGGATATTCCTTAATTATATTATGCCTGCATTATTAGAGTTAATTTTGCGCAGTTGGCTACCTTATGATATTTCTCACGAATTAGAAATAATTGACCATGGTCGGGCTTATGGTGAGGTTGAAATTCTTTCTTCCTACCGTAATTCATAAAAAAGTGTTAGGTATTGGAATTTGAACTCTCGCGTTAGAGTGGTAAAAGAGCTTTTTGAATGCATTACTTTGATGCAAGTTAGTCAACTCAAGTTAGTACTTCCGAAAATGTAATGCCAAATTCTGTCACATGAATGCAAGCAAGAATCTACCTTATAGTCTAAACTCTGAGTCGGTTTTTGCTTGTGGTCGTTTAACAGAATTTGGCCTCAGACTTATGCATTTGCAAGTGCCAATGCTGTTACAAGGGAGATGCATTGAATCTTCAAAGTTAGGAAAATAAACATCCTCGACATTTATATAAAGCCTGACCAGGGGGCCGATTTTTGAGTTTCGAACGCTCGACTTTTCACTCGACATCTGTCAAAACGTCATAGTTTTTTGATAGATTTTGAGTGAAAAGTCGAGCGTTCGACACTCAAAAATCGGTCCCCAGGAATATTATGAGCATGCGCCATGTTGCGGAATATCATAGGAACTAATTTCTTACACTCACAACAATTTAAAATTAAAACTTACAGTTCGGACCAAATCCTGGCAGATTTCACCACATATCAAGTTGAATTTCTCCTACAATTTTCAACATTCAAGCGAACGACTATCTCTCCAGTCTTAACACATTCTATTTAGAAGCCAAATCTTGACAACTTATTCACAAAAAGTACTTGGAAACTTTAACACGCACGTGATCTGCATATAATAACACATTCCAAGCTGATTTTCTAACACGTTTTGACATAATTCAGTAAAATTATCACGAATTTAACCACATTTCATAAAATTACATTGATATTGATTTGTCGTTGAACTGACATCATTTGACATTATTCGGAGGGTACATTTCTGTAAATTCAGCTTCTACCCTCTTAAATTTTTGTTAATTTAACAACTGTCTTTTACACATTTTAGACAAATGTACAAATTACGATTAAAGTTACTTTTCTTCCAGCTAACTGGTAAATTATCGGAACTATTGGCGATCAAGCCAAAATTGTCACAACCGTACCCAGTCTACCCTACTAGAGTCAACGAGAATGTGATTTTGACCTGTATAGAGGTATGCTGTTGTTTAGTCACTGAGCTACATAGTTGAATGTGACGGTTAAAACTTCTATATTCTTAAACTTTCCTGTACAACCGCCATACGAAGTCTGACTACGTAAGCTATTTTCCATGACTCAGAGACAGCAAACTAAAGGGAACAATATAATGATCATAAAATCAATATTTTGTAACCCATTTTACCTACTCATTTCGTGATCTTGTTACATTATTTGGTGATCAATTAATCATTTACATTTGGATGATTATAGGTATTCGCTAGGGAAATTAACTCATAACACTTTCGCTCCGTTCAGTAGCTCTAGTATAAGTTTTATCGAAACATTAACTAATTCGAACGTTTGAAATACGCGTTACGCGCGTTCATCGGTTGGCAACAAATGTTATACACGCTGTTTTAGTTTCCACTAGTGACCACCAGAGGCGCTGTTCACGTTTTCATACCAATTTCATACATTTTGAGACAAAACGCAAACGCGTTCGAATTAGTTAATGTTTCGAAAAAAACTTATACTAGTGCTACGGGAGTAAAATCTGGAGTCCTTCGTTACGTTCAGGATTCAATATCGCGCCCGTGACATAAAACAGTACTTTATCTCCTTGGTGTGGGTAGGTACATTATACCTACTGTTTTAAAAACATTTATAATACCTAATAAATATATTCAAATAATTGATAACAAATATATTATTGGTTAGGAACCGACTTAGTAAAGTGTTGAAGATACAAGTACCAATTTGATTTCTGGGCCGCCAGAGATCTCATATTAATGTCAGTGTGACAAGGTACGAAGTGGCCTAGAAATCAAATGGTTGACGGTACCTAATCATTTAGATTACGAATTGAATCGCGTGTGGAAAATTGGTACCTTCACGTATTATATTTATATTTTATTTGATGGGAAACATCATTCGGTAACAATTTCATTGCTTAACTGTCTAGTTATGATCCTTTGATGTGACTATCAAAGAAATAATCGACCAAGTGCAAGTCGGATTCATTAATTACTGTTCCTTTCAGTTATTTTTTTTCTTAGCATATTTGTATGCCCCACTGATGTGCAAAGGCCTCTCCCCATGAATGCCATAAGCACGGGGGTGACACGCGAAGGAAAGTAAGCGCTGTGGGTACGTATGTGTGTGTGCGCCGTCGGTACACGAGTCAATTGTTTGCGCGAGTGAGTAGCGCGTGTAGCGAATCGCGAGACGCGACGGTAACCCGATCGTAACCCCGCCTTTCAGCCTGGGCCTGTCAGGGACGAGGTAACTGACCTCGGTGCGGGGGGTTCGTGTCCGTTCTGTATGTAATACTATTATACTATTCTGTGCCATGAGTCCCGCATCAGTGCCTCCTCCCGCCAGTTGATGCGGAAGGCGTCTAAGGCCGGGTTTTATAAAGATCCGTTAAACCAAATGTCAGATCAAATTTCAGTAACTCAGTAAATTTTTGACATAACATAACCGACATAAGGTCTAACGGATATTTTTAAAACCGGGCCTAAGTCAACCCGCCATCTCCGTTTAGTCTGGCCCCGTCTGCGTTGCCTATGGATAAAAGGGTATAATTTTTGGATTCGAAGTTCAAAGCATTAGTAGAAAGTAAGAGAAAATGGACTGAAAGCGCCAACATCACCAGCCATCTTTTCCAAGTAGAACAATATATCTATTTGCGCTTTCACCAAAGACCGTACAGACATTTTAGTGATGAAAAGATGAATTATTTTTATAAAAGACAAATGACAGCCTCAGCCTCGAGGGCCTTTACCAGTCAGTGAAGGGATAAATTAAATTAACTACCAATCCGATAATGAGATGTATGTACTTGCGTAATTGGACCTGTCCAGCTGACAGAATAATCCAGAAAGAGAAGGATCCGTTTATCCAATTTTGACACGGAACCATAAAACATTATTATAAATAGGTAACGCTAGTCAATAACATTCCTCATCAGTCTATCACATTAAAATCAACTGTGGTAGGGATTGTTCGTAAACAAAAATGCAGCAGCCGAGGTAATCGAGTTTTTTGTTAACTTTTTGTTTTTTCGCGCGTTTTGGCTGTATAGTGCCCCCCCCCCCCCCCCCCCCCAGCCCAATCAATCAATCAATCAATCAAAGGTGTTTATTTGTTAAACATAGGTTAAAAATAGATGTACAATGAAAAATTCAGGTATCACTATGTTTTGCCTTCTGGCGTACAAAAACATGTCCACTTAAACACACTAAAATAAAATACAATCGTCTATAAATTACAATTACATGTCAAAAATAAAATGGTATAAATGTTCTTAAATAAAAAGCATAATATTAAAATTTCAATACAATAACATTATACAATAAAATAAGTTATCAAATTATATGCCAAGCTGTACAACTGCGCACAGACTAGTATGAGATTCGCTGTGGAGGGGCGCGTCGTCGTGGATGGCGCGCACTATAATTAAGTCGTCGTTTTCGGTTATATTTTATGAATAAATATGTCGTCGTTGTGCCTACGCCAAATCTTGGGATTAGATAGCGGACCCTGGGCATCGTTCAGGATGCAACTGTACTGGGATAACGTTAGGAGGATGATGTCGTTGGGAATCTCTGGGCTCGGTAGATACAGGGGCATTGTTATTATTTTTCCACGGCCTAGTTAGGTACACAGGTGATAAGAACCATCTCTTCTATCGGCCATCTTAAATTTTATAGGGGTGAAAGTTTGTATGGGAATAAAAATTAGAACCTGAAAATTCGCTAATAGACTAAGCATCATTGTTTATATCGTGAAAGCGTGAAAAGGGGGTTGAGTTTTTTTTATGAAGAGCATTTTTTTAAAACGTGTAACTTGAAACTTCTTTTATAGACTTATCATTAAAATGTAAAAATAAATTCAGCGTTTTTCCAAATTCGACCTTTGAAGGGAACGGTAAATTATATGAAATTTAGTGTTTGAAATTAGGTGGTCTTTTGTTTTTGGTGGTGGTCATTTATTTGGTAGCAATTTCATTTAATAGGATATATTGAGATCTACTTATTTCAGTTGCACTAAAAGATTTAAATGGGATTGAGATTTAGTACAGATTTAGGGTCGGTTGCACCAAACCGCCTGTAATTGTATACGGTGTTCGTCAAATCTGATTGTATGGAAAGTTTGACAAGTTTCTATGCACTAAGTGCCAGTTGCACCAACATACGAACACAGACCGGTCATCGTCAAATATGGCGCCGGCAGCTGTCATCCATCCCATAGAATCTTGTCAAAGTTTCCATACAACCAGATTTGACGAACACCGCTTACGATTACAGATGGTTTGATGCAACCCAGCCTTAGTATTTTTAGTAAATAATGAAATACAATTATTAGGTCATCATCGGTAATTAATATTTGGTGGTTCGATAAATACTACCCTATATAGAATTGCTTATTTTTATGGAACATAAATACAAACATGGACAAAAAACGAGATTCACAGAAACAGTCCTCATTACTTATTTTTTACATGACTGCCCAAAAAAAGGAGTGTAATGTTTTCAGATTTCATGTATGTATGTATATATGTATGTGAAGTTTTTTTGTTCCCCCAGAACTTCTCAACACCTTAACCGATTTAGATGTGTGAGGTATCGTTGGAATCCTTACGTCATCCCGGGTAACATAGGATATGACGTTGCAATAAAAACAATATGGCAGACTGCAGACTACATTTAGTGTTCCGTCAAAAAAAATTTTTTCTATCCTAGCAAGTGGGGTATCAAAATGAAGCATTTGAAGAGACGATTCCAAAAATATATATAATGTATGTGTTTCAAGGAAAAAAATTCGAAATAAAATAATAATTATAAAAATTAAAAACACGACTGCGTTAAAAAGATAAAAACAAGTTTTCTAATAAAGAACTCAAGGAAATATATTTTGTTTGCAGTCGGGGGACCTACTACATACAAATAAAACCAAAATATTAAGTCCCACGACTGCAAACAAAATATATTTCCTTGAGTTCTTTATTAGGAAACTTGTTTTTATCTTTTTAACGCAGCAGTCGTGTTTTTTGTCTCTAAAATGTTTAATATGTTTGTGAAATATAAAATATTTGTTCCAGCAGTCGAAAAGACGCGTTTGAATTAAATTACATGAAGCAAATACGTTTTTCTATGAACACGATCGGGCAATGGCCGAATGAAACGTTCGAGGGAAAAACTCGTTTCACACGCACGATTAACGCGTACTATTATGTGTTGCTCGTCGTGGCAATCGCGCTAGAAAGCAGTGCTATCCTTTACTTGAAGGTGAATTTCTCCACCATGACGTTCATGGATTCCGGGAGCTGTGCCACCAACATAATGTTGACCCTTGTAATGCTTGTGAGTATAACCCTAATCCTAATAATATTATAAACGTGAAAGTTTGTGCGGATGGAGGGATGTACGTTCGACTTTATCTTACTGAACTGATTTCTATGAAACTTTGCAGTATTGTAGCTTAGACATTAGAATAGGACATAGGCTATTATTTATTTCAAAATTGGGGTGATCATATTGCATGCAGTTCAAAATTGTCTTTAAGATAGAAACTTAAAACTTCGTAAGCATTAGAATTGGAGAAAACAGTTTTTAGCATTTTTGAAATTCACCCCCTGAAGGGGTGAAAAAGGGGTTGAAAGTTTGTTTGGGCAGCAAATATTTTTTAACGAGAAACTTGAAACTTCTTTTATAGAATTACATTGGTTATAAGAAAGCTAATTTCAGCCATTTTGAAAATTTATTCTTTGAAGGGATAAAAAGGCTTGAAACTATTATGGGCAACCTGTTGTTTTTTAGAGTGAGTAGGTGACTTCATTCTTGGCGTGTAGACTCTCAATTAAAATATAACAAAAGTACTTAATTGAAGCGTTTTTGAAGATTCATCCCTTAAGCGTGTAAAAAAGAGGGTGAACGTTATTTATTATGGAAAAAGAGTGAGAAATATATTCAAAGCGAGTAAAAAGAAATTTCAGTTATTAAAAACTGGACTACCCGTGTGAAGCCGGGGCGGCTCGGTAGCAAAGAGTATAATAAGTATGTTGGTCGGTAGTAAGACTAAGTAATAGCGGATAGTTTATTTGCCGTCAGTTGTAGTTGGTTTTGACTGCCGCAAAATACACTCAAACGCCTTGAATGTATACTAGAACCGTGTCGAGATAATTCAATCTTTTTAAAATTAAATGAAGCCCTTTTTATTAGCAAAAATGTCATGTGTCAATATTTAAAGTGTACTTCACCTCCATGTGGCGTGAATTGAAATGTATTGAAATAGTACATTACTTAACAAGGGCGGTAAAACAAAGAATGTCTCAGATTGCAGGTATTTGACGCCCGAGCCGAAGGTAAGGGCGATAAATATGCGATCTGAGGCTTTCTTTATTACCGCCCGTGTTAAGTACAAAATTTTATGTCACCCCCTGGCCAGGAAGTGGGATTTCCCGCGCGCGGAGCGTGCGGTAATTGCCGCTTTATGGCCAGGTGTGACATAAAGTATATTTGTAACGTCTTTGGAAATATGGCAATCTGTAGGCACAAACGAATCAAATACGAATGTATTCATCTATAACTGTATAAATTTTCAAATCTACACGAATTATTTCGGAGCGCTCGTGGCCCAGGGGCGCCTGCGTACCGCTTGCGCTTGCTAAGGTTAAGCAACGTGGGCAGCGGTCAGGACTTGGATGGGTGACCGCTTTGAGTGGTTACTAACTGAGCGCTCCCGTGCTTTGGAAGGCACGTTAAGCCGTTGATCCCGGTTGCTGTCTATGGCAGCAGTCGTTAAGCCAAGTTGGAGGCCTTCGGGCGGCTTGAGAACTTCTAACAGTCAAGTTGCCCACTCACTTGACAAAGCCTAATCCCAATAAGGTCTAGTTTCCCCTTGGGGTTGGAAGGTCAGATGGCAGTCGCTTTCGTAAAAACTAGTGCCTACGCCAAATCTTGGGATTAGGTAGCGGACCCCAGGCATCCTTCAGGATGCAACTGTACTGGGATAATGCTAGGAGGATGATGATGATGACACGAATTATTTCCCCTGATTGCCCATAATATTCGGCATAATTATCTCAGATTATTTAAACTAAATAAGGTCCAATCACGGAAGAGAGGCGATAAAAAGCAGCATTGCTCCTCTTCTGGGTCGACGTCTTATTCATTTTTGCTAAATGCTTTAATTTATTATTTCGTAGTTAGGCCGACATCTATACCAGTGATGCTGATGGGTATCTCCGGGGTAATTTATTCCTTCACTGAATCTGACAAAGGCCCTCGAGGCTGCCATTTCTTTTTTATAATAACAAGTAATAATAAGCGGCACACGCCCCGCCAAGTTTCGAGGCCGTACTATATACTTAGGACAATTTGAAAGACGATGTCTGTAGGTATGTATTTGGTATTTTATACGGGACTCTTGCTATTCAAATCATTAATTTCCAGCAAAGATCGACACTGCCTTTTATGAAGACATTTAAGAACCTCGTGAAAAAGTTTGTTATGGAATTTCAATTAATACACCATGAAAATATGGGTACCCATGCTAAAAAGGTAAGTTGATAATAGTAGTTTATGCAACTGGTACATAATGAGGGGCATTAAAACACGAGTGTGTTTTATGAAACGAGCCGAAGGCGAGTTTCATAATAAGGTCACACGAGTGTTTTAATGCCTAATTATGTACAGTTGCATACATTACTTTATCTACACACATATTATAATTACTCTAAGATGGGTTCAGAAACCGTAGTAAATAAATACAATAATTGTGTTAATACAACCTTTTTTGCGAGGTTGCGGAAATATCGAAATCAGAACTGGCAACAGATACCTGAATGTTATTTTAAAAAGTAAAGAGTCCTTATTCTGATGTGATCATGTCGTTCTAGCTCAAATTTCGTGCGATATATACTAAAAAAACATCGAGCTGACATTTCGCATCGACTGAATTCGAATTTTCAGTGATTCTAGAATAGGGACATGTCAACTTTGACATTTAAATTTTGACAGTTTTGTTTGACGTAATATTTTAACATCATATATGAGATTAAAATGAAATATTTTATTACTGCTGTAGCCTTAGCCACAGATAAGAAAATTGCCATAAATTCATTGAATGTTGAAATGAGAGTCATTTTCTACGGTTTCCGAACGCATATTAGAGGATTTATGATATGTGTGTAGATAAAAGTCGTTAAAGCAGGTCTGTTCCTCTTGCCACGTTGGCTAAACTTGGTTCTCACACCCCCCTGAGGTGTTAACTAAGAATGTTCGCTAATTTTGAATCTTAGCTTTCAGATTGATCTGTTGAAAAAAAAATACGTCAAAAAAATATTTCGATAGGTCAATTAGTTTCTAAGATATGGAAATTTAAGGTGAGCAACGCGACGGCCGGCTCTCGTTTGGTGCGCGTGACGTCATTGTACAGTCAGCGTCATATAGTAAGTATGTAGCAGCAAAAGTGGTAAAATAGTTCGGTACACCATACAAAATACCGAACTATTAACACTTTCTCACAACGCGTCCGTTCGCGTGCTTCCGTAGAAGCGGAGCATTGGAAAATTGTGTCACACGCGGTGGCGGTCACATGACTGTCAATGGGACTCACTTTGATTGCCTGTAGAATCATAAGTATCATAACTACTTGGTATTTTTCAATGAAATAAAAACTACCTAGTGCATATTTATGTGTTGTTTAGCGCATAAATAAATACTATATTCACCGCAACTAACTTTCAAGTGATTTTGCACAACATTCTTAAAACCGCCGGGTTTCTAGGCGTGAACGTGCAAATGACACTACCCTAAGTAGACGTCAGAGCATGTGCTATGCGGTAGAGCGAGATATCATGATTTGGTGTGTTAGTTGGCAGGCTATTTTATTTAAATTTATTGTTGATCGTATTTTCCTGATGTTGCTTCGCATTTTGTCAAATTATTTTAACTAATCAGAAATGCCTTTTTTCTATTTTTACAGGAAATAAAATTGACTCACAAACTATGTTGGATCGCTCGTGGCATTTTTCAAGCGCAGATAATTTTGGGACTACTGACTTACAACATGGTCCCACTAATTCAGAACGTTCAAGCAGGGATGTTCTCTGATAACCGGCCAGAAAATAAAACTTTTGTGTACGCCGTCGACTATCTTGTGCCATTTAATTGTAGAACAGATGAAACTGGTTATTGGGTCATGTTTATGTTTACTTTTTTGCCAATCTATTTTGTGCCTGCTGGGATAGGTTATTACGACCTCCTGATGTTTATTATGTTGTTTCACATTTCTGGACACTTAAACATACTGTCACATAACTTGAAAACTTTTCCCCGGCAAGGTGGTAACCCTAATTTACCGTCCTCAAAAGAATATAACGATGAAGTGTTTGGTCTGTTGAAGGGTGTAATCAGACACTACCAAAGTATTAAAGAGTGAGTATTATTTTAGTTGGAAAACATTCTAAACTGTTTAAAATGGGATTTAACACAAAGGATTACAAAATAGTCTTTAGGTCAGGTCCCTTGCTCACATACCTTAACTGCGAAGTCCAGGGTTCATGTCGCCGGAACACAGACACTGATTCACACGCGTGCTGGTATTTAGGTGAGGGCACAGCCAGGAGCGACATACGTCCTATTAGAATGCGAGCAATAGGTCAACTGTCGGTCATATGTCATTAAGGAAACGCCCGAAGACGCGAGGAGAGGTGGGGCATTAAAATTGTTTATTGAACATAAACCATATTTTAGGTTTGGCCAAAACAAGAAGAGTAATACGAGTATACATGATTGTGTATGGATGCAAGAAACGAGGTAGGCCAATGGAAGGGTTGCTGGATTGTATGAGAGACGATATGAGGGATGTGAATGAAGAAATTACGAGTGACAGAGATGTAGAAGATAAAATACACTTTACGCGCCGACCGCAAATAAATGGTAAAAAAGAATATGCAACAAAAGTCATAGCTACGATCAAACGAAAACATTATGCCGGCGACGGATATAGTTTCAAATGTTTGAACACTCGTTTAAATTGTCATGTGTGGCAAGGGACTTTGAATAGGTGTGTGTTCAAAGTTTGAACAAAGATTTGCACTTTGTCATGCGGTTTCGGTTTTTGGACACATTCAAGCGTTCAAGTGTTTGCAAAGCATGTCTGGCAGGTTGGGTCAATGTGTGTTGCATTGCAAGTTGCGAAGTATTTAAAGAAATGTGATATCTAGCAGCGTCTTTATAATAAATTGACATGTTTTTTTCAGATTTATGTCAGAAATGTCAGATGCGTTTGACATGTCGCTATGTGGTTATCTTGTCTTTCAACAAATCACGTGCTGCTTGTTGCTTCTGGAAATTTCGGTGATGGTATGATTTTTTTTATTATTTTAAGTCGACGCCGTCGGCGGGTTGACTCAGCTAATACACGTTTATTTCGTAGGATAATAGCCTATTGCCCCCGCAAGATAAGAAGTCAATTCTGACGCCTGTAATTTATGACTTTTAGGTTATAAAATGTGTGCAAATGACAGGTGTCAGGATTGAATTTTTATCATGCTGGGACAATAGTCGATGCAACCGGATTAGTATCTGGGAACCGGCATGATGCACGTTTTGTAAGAACATTATATAAATCTTAGTATGACATTTTAAAAATGCGGAGTGGCATGGAAATTTCGATAATTAGGTACCTACGCGAATGGAAAATTTTATGCATAAAAAAATTGTAGGCAAAGAATATAGGCGAGTTTTACCGATCGAAAAACATTGACTATAATCGGTCTTTTTAACACTTTCACTGTCCCCATATAAAACGATCTGACAAGTCACAAGTCCACCTGACATTGAGACTGAGTATTCAGTATAGGAATGTGACCCCACAGTGGAAGCGTGGAGTCCTGAGAAAAAGTTCATGGCCCCATATTGGGGGCACCCGGACAGGGAACGTGTTAACTATAAAGAACTTACTATGCTATACCAGTTCCATGCAAGAAACAAACGAACGTGCCATTAAATGTTACTATGAAGACTGCTTTAAGGTAAATAAAAATAATGTAATTCTCCATTTGTTTTACTTTGTTACAGGATCGCGACGCGGTTGGAAGATATGGAGTTTTGACGATTTTCGTTTTCCAACAGTTAATTCAGACGTCAGTTATGTTTGAGCTAATACACTCCAAGGTCTGAACGTAATAAATATAATGGTTAAATCACATTTCAACTAGTCTCCTAAGGAGGCCGGATAGGCGTTATGTTGTGTGTTGTGAGCCGCGTAATTTCAGCCGAGGCCATACTTGTGACGTTAACCGAAAATTTCGGTTAATGCCACAAGTATTTACAACACACCTTTGCCCCAACTTTCAATAAATGTCTTATTATTATTATTAAGTATGGCCTTGTAACGAGTCAACAGCAAATGTAGATGATCACTTTAGTAATTTGTCGCACTAACGTAACAATACTGCGACAGTTGGGGTGCGTCAAAGAAGTGAAAGTGACAGGGTAATAAAATGATCACCTACATTTTCTGTTGGCCTTTTTACACGGTGATTCGCGCTACCGATTTGAAGTCTAGTTACTAGGCCAAGTGGCCTATCAAAGGAAAGGTCTACATAATCACAAATTTTTAAAATGTTTACCGCCACATCCATGGCTAACTTGGGACACCTATTTTTACAGACTAGTTTTTAGTAAAAACAATTGTCCCAAGTTAGCCACAAATGTCTCTTTTTACTCCGTTGACGGTAATTGTTATTGATACCTATTAGGCTGGGTTGCACCAAACCGTCCGTAATCGTAAGCGGTGTTCGTCAAATCTGATTGTATGGAAAGTTTGACAAGTTTCTATGGGATGACAGCTGCCGGCGCCATATTTGACGATGACCGGCCTGCGTTCGTATGTTCGTGCAACTGACCATCTATTATGATAACAGACTGACAAACTTGGCGATCAAGTGTACGGGCTGCCGTGGGAAGACATGAACGTCAAAAACATGAAGGCGGTGCTGTTTTTCTTGAGGGGCGTGCAAGAACCATTAGGTCTGAAAGCGGGTGGCATGATACCGGTTGGAGTGCTGACCATGTCTTCGGTAAATATTTTTATTTCCAACCAACCATTTGCAATTTCACGGGGAAAAAAGGAAAATTCTGTGTATGTAAATACATATGATGTTTATGCCAGATGTGAACAGAAACCACTGGACCCATTGAACTCTTCTTGTTGTGATATTTATACATGCACGTTTTTTTTTACAGATAATAAAGACTTCATTCTCCGTCTACATGTTACTAAAGACGTTGGATTAGTTCGTAAACAGTTCACGAAACCAGCGATGTACCTACCTCCTCCTCTTCTTCTACCTAGCCTTATCCCGGCTCTGGCCAGGGTCCGCTTTCCGGCTCGCTTTTCTCTACTTAGCACGATACACGGCGTCCTCTTTAGTGAGCCCCCGTTCTCGCTCATGCGGTTCATGCCTTCACGACATCCAGCCTCACACCCGTCACACCATCGCTTCTTGGGTCTATCGCGAGGTCGAGGACCGCTGAGGTCTTGGTCGAGGCATTTGTTTCCTATGTAGTCAGATGGCCTACGAGAGACGTGACCGAACCAGCGAAGGCGAAATTCCTGGGGCTTCTCCGCTACGTCACGAACTCAGACGCTGCCACTGATTGTACTTGTTACTATTGCGATCCACACGCGCAACGCCGCATAGCTATCGCAACGCAACATCTTCATGTCTGTAACGCAAAGCTCCTGTGTGCCAATTGGAACTGATAATATGATATGTTTCATTAGCAATTATTTCCATGTACCGTAAAATGGGGTGAGTAGGGACAAAACCCAAGTTCAAACTTCAAACCTGGATAAAAGTTTATTTTTATATGCGGCACATTGATTTATATCCAAAAAGTGCAGTTCCGGTTGTTTGTATTTTAGTTTATTAATGATTTTGTGTTCATAACTTTAACGATAAATACTAGTTGGAAATCCCACCTCACCCCGTAGTTGCGGTCGGTTGGGGTGAGGTGGAATTTCATACTAAGGTGAGTTGGGAAAATTGTTGGATCGATAGGTACTTTGGGATTATGAACATTATAATAGCTTGATTTGTAATCAGAATACATAATTTACGTAGCGGTAGCCTATAAAAACCAACTCACCCCTCTGTCATCCCTACTCTCCCCATTCATAACCCAACTGCCCTCGCAATCCCACACTCACCCCATTTTACGGTAGTAATACTTTTGTCGCGCACTATAGAGGTACATAGAAAATAAAATACCTTCACTAATAAATATTTTCACACACACGATTACCATTCTTTTATTACTCTTGGTTGAACTACGAGCTAGCGAATGGATTCTAAGGTTGAACAGTTGGAAATTGGTATAGAAGAACCTACTACATAACACCTACCTACTACATAAGTAATCCCCTGATGTCTCGGCACCTGGTTCCACGACGATGTAAGCACCAGGGCACGAGAGTGCAGTCCTAAAGGTCATTTAATGTAAGATATATTACCGAACAAAACCAACGGCCTTCTGTCATGGCGTCGTTACAGAACAACGTCATTGAATAAGTATTGATTGGCGAAATCATCATTAATTTGATGGAAAGCCTTTTTAAAGAAGAAGAAGAAACACAAACGTTATGAAATTCTTGGTGTGCGAGTCACTCTTTGCCTTTTTCTTTAGGCTGGGGTCAGTAAACACAAAAGCCACCTTACAAATCTGTACTAAGGCCTTTTTTGAGCAAATAACAACCAAGTTGGTGATTAGTCACCCGGTTTACAAGTCGCCGCTATCAGTCATGGTGGCAAACATAAGTAGACGCAGCTGCGTCACTCTCATTTTTATTTAACTTGCAATGTATGGCTCAGTATGAGTAGGTATGTAACTATGTTTGTTGGTGGAATACACTATATGACTAAAAAAAATTATGGTGCCATTCGAACCAGTTTTCATAGACGATCAAATTTCTATATGGGACCAACTACAGTTAGACCACAATAAAGGGCAAATACTATCAATAAAGTGATGTTACAAATTTTAAGATGTGTCAAATAGTCTATTTTGCAAGTAAATTTTCTACCAGCTTCCTTCTTCTTCTTAGGGTGCTATATCCTAACGGATGTCAGCGATCATCATGCGAAAGTCTTCTCTGTTCTTCGCCGTCCTGGCGACAGTGGCTGCGTCAACAGTACCGGTCCAGTCCCTGATATTTTCAAACCACGATGTTGTAGGTCTTCCTCTGCCTCTATTTTTCCCTCTATAATGTTTCTTATGATATCATATTTTTTGTTTCTGTAAATGTGGCGTAGATATGCTGTTTTCTTTCTTTGCCAGCTTCCGATTGAGCTGAAATTTGGCATACAGCTAACGTAGTGGCACCAGTAATGGACTTGGCTCCAGTAATGGACGCAAAAATCTTTCACGGTCGAAATTAAGCAACGGAAAAGTATTTTAGTCATGGCAACACTTTAAGCATAAAGAATAGGCTTCTATGTATCACATTGACAAATGGCATACACCTCGGTCATTTTGTTTAAAAATGGCGCGGCGGCAAAAAGTGTGCTCCGGCATTTTTCACGAAAAACCTTATTTTCTTACAGAAATAACTAAGGAAGTAGGTTTACGTTTTTGATTGTAAACTTTATTTTCTCTAAACTATATTATTTTGATATGATTTCGTGAGAAGAGTTAGATATTTAACAACACTTTTTTAAAGCAATAATGCATTAGAATCCAATTTGAATGATTTAGAGAGGATGTACATTACTGGTTCCTATTTTTTGTTAATCTCCAATTATGGACAATTTCTCCATGATTGGTTTTCATACTGAATTCTGGTTACCCAATTATGGACACCCAATGTTGGACGGATTTATTGGCGAGGTAAATGTTTGAAAAATGCCACCCAGTTTTATTATAATATAATAGTAGTTTAAGTATCTACACAAATATCATAATCCTCTAAAATGCGTTCAGAAACCGTAGGCAAATGACCTTCATTTTAACATCAATGTACTTATGAAAATTTTCTTACCTGTGGTGAAGGTTACCAGCAGTAATATAATATTCATTATAATTTCCTATTTAGTACTATAATGTTTTTTTTTTAAATTTGGAACAGGAAAATTAAAATTCAGTGGATACGAAAGGTCAGCTCGATATAGGTTATTTTTTTGGGATAAGGATTCAGGGAGAAGGATTTCAAATTTTACATTTATTTTAAATTAAAAAAAAAGGATTTTTTTCGAAAAATCGTCATTATACTCGATTTCGACTAATTCGGGGATGAGGATTTCAAATTTTAGATTAATTTTGAATTTACAGCGAAAAAAAAATTTTTTTGCGAAATATCGTCATTGTACTTGCCTGCATTGCTTGGTAGCAATGCAGGTCATTTGGTGCTTGGTGCTACCGGTTACATATTTATAGTAGCCGGTATTATATAACATTTGAAATCCTTATCCCCGAAATAGTCGAAATCAAGTAGGTATAATGACGATTTTTCAAAAAAAATGTTTTTTTCTTAAAATTCAAAATTAATGTAAAATTTGAAATCCTTAACCCCGAATTAGTCGAAATCGAGTATAATGACGATTTTTCGCAAAAAAAATTTTTTTCTTACTTAAAGTTCAAAATAAATGTAAAATTTGAAATCCTTATCGCCGAATTAGTCGGAATCGAGTATAATGACGATATTTCGAAAATTTTTTTTATCTTAAAAATTAAAAATTAATATAAAATTTGAAATCCTTATCCCCGAATTAGTCGAAATCGAGTATAACAACGATTTTTCGTAAAAAAAATTTTTACTTCAAATTCGAAAGAAATGTAAAATTTGAATTCCTTATCCATGAATCCTTATCCCGAAAAAAAAATAATACATTATTGCCGTGGCCGGGGAAAAAAGCAATTGCAGGCTGAGTATTTGTTTAAACGGACGAGCTTGCGAGTCCGTTTAATTATAATACGAACCCTGCAATTGTCATTCCGGCCGAGGCTAATATAGTACTTTTCTCAAAAATGAAGGAAATACGACAAAATTTGGATAAATATTTAATAAACATAACCTTAAAATGTCAAAAACCTCATGCTCAACAAAAAACAGGGTGTTAATTTTTTTTAACAGAATCGCAAGTGTATTGGTTTACCGAAAAACGCAAATTATTCAAGACTTAAAAAGACGTCGCATTTCTAACAGAAAAATACGAGCTGAATTGGCTGAATACGACCTGTGCCTCCTTTTATATGACAGTTTCTACTTTTTTAAAAAGTTTGGAATTCAACAAATAAAGGAATTTAAATGTGAAATTGCAAGCGGCCTACAATGTTTTTAGAACATAAGGTGTCCAAGATTGGGTGTCCATAATTGGATTTTGTCTGTCCATCATAGGATTTTCGAAGATTTTCGACTTTTTCAGATTTGGAGCAATTTTCTCGAAACTTACAAGTTTGTCCAAAACTTTTGTATGTTTATTATAATTAGTGATTATTAAGCTACATTTTCTTTGAAATAACTAACATCAAACTTATAAAATAAGAGAGTTACAGCCAAAAGATGTCGACAGAGTTCTTAAGCCGTCCATAATTGGTGCCACTACGTTACATTGGAAATTAAGGTAAAGCCTTGCCTGGTGGCAAGCAGGCACCGCCAAAACAGCTATAGGATGGCAAGGTACAACAATAATTCAATTGTTCACTTCCATCGCGCGATTCTTGAGAAATTGAGATTTTAAATAAATAGTGTGCGTCAGCCTACGAACTATGAGTTTTCATTGTCAATATGACCATAGAGAAAATTAAATATATACTGAGAATAGTGTTATCAGTCAAGCTTTATGGTTGCCGCGCCATCTCTTGCGCAGTTCCAAAAAATGGCCATCAAGCGGACTATTACACTAACGCACACAATTATACTTACGCACACACGCACACATCACCCACACACCTATACGTATTCATATTCTTTATTTGTTGATGAACCAAAGAGGTCGGAGAAGGGATATTTGAGTCATTCTTAAAAACGCAAAACTAGACCCGGAGACTGTAGCGCCCTGCTGCATAACGGATGATTCTTGTAACTAGTAGCATTTTAGCCAATCAGAGCGAGGCACGGCGAGGATTGCGGCAAATGTACTAAGTTAAAACCCCATGAATATGACATTGTGTTCGTATGTGTCACAACCTTGGCACAACTACAACTATGGCCAAGACTGACAAGAGAGATAAAAGTTGGATAAAAGTACTAACTATACTATACTAAGGAAAATTATAAAAGTACTGTAGTATGGATAATCTCTTAAGGGGAGGTATCCCCAAAGCAAATGTCCCGCTCTAACACGCGTGAGTTTACAATTAACCATCCCGCTCTCTACGCAAGCTCTGCGCGCAGTTTTGTAAATATTTAGCTATAGTGATTAAGCCAATCATTTTATCAAAGCAAACCCTGCGAATTTGTCTATAACTATTTACGATCTTTAATTGAGTACAAAAATTAAATGTTAAATATCAGTAATGTAGCCGTAGTATTGAAAAAACATTCCAAAAAGAGGTAACTTCGCGATTTTTTTCTATCGAGTGAAATTCGTCAGGTCATGTAACTGACTGCGATTTTGACTAGACAAGATCCTTATGTAGCACATATATTTTTTTTAGATTTTAAGACACTATATTCTATGTCTCAGATGGTTTTTAAAAACTCAAAAGTGGTAATACACGGCCTTAATAGGAAAATGACTTGGCATGTATTGTGTCACTACCGTACGTGAACAAGTGCGAGTCGGACTCACGCACGAAGGGTTTCGTACCATTATCTATAAAAACGGTCAAAAAATCATGTCTGTTGTATGGGAGCCCGCTATAAATATTTATTCAATTGTGTTTTTTAGTATTTGTTGTTATAGCGGCAACAAAAATACATTATCTGAGGAAATTGCAACTGTCTAACTATCACGGAGATACAGCCTGGTGACAGGCGGACAGACGGACAGCGGAGTCCTAGTAATAGGGGCCCGTTTTACTCTTGGGTACGGAACCCTAAAAATGGAGTCCAAAGGTTTCAAAAGGCGGGTAGGACACTTCTTCGGAAGTGAGACAGCTGCCCCCGTTGCGACGGAAAGGAACACTATCAGTCAGGTGTCTCGAGGACTCCAGTTTTCTAATTATTACGCCCTGCGGCCGTGTTTACGTGACGAAAATAGGCTTCCGGGGGTTTTATTATAGTCACTTACTCAGACTCGCCATCAAATAATAGAGTATACTAGAAATTGAAATAAAAAGTACAGAGAGTATAATTTGATAAGATGGGCCAAATTTTTTGGCGTTGTAGTTTTTTTTTATTTCTTAGAATTGCATGAAAATTGGTAGGTTGGAAGAGCTCCTGATTCTGTACAAGTAAAAAAATTTGACAACATGGCGGCGAAAAAAAATTTTTTCCCCATACATTTTTTCCACTGAGTTACGAAAATCCCATACGTTTTGTCACTCAATGGAAAAAAATTGTGGGACAGTGTAGGAAATCGTGCACATATTGTTTAGAATCAAGAGCTCTTCCAACCTACCAATTTTCATGCAATTCAAAGAAATAAAAAAAAACTACAACCCCAAAAAATTTGGCCCCGATATCACAATCAGTTTGATACAAGGTTGTGGCAAACAATCAACCTACCCAAGTTAAGTAGGTAGTATCCGTCAGCTATTATGAACAAGTTTTCAATTTAGCTGCGTATAGTGCGTGTCATCATCATCAACGAAGTTCCTGGTTGTCCATTTTAGAAGAAAGCTGACGGAATTAATAATAGCGCCACCTAGTCTTAAGGTTATTAAACTTGAACGATTTACTAAATGTGGCCTGTTAAAAAGGTATTCAAAAATTTGATACCTACCAACATCACACACGTGGCCCTGTGGTAAACAATACTGCCTTTAGAGTCAATGTACCCAAGTTCCATCCGCCGCTGGGTACACTGACTCTTAAGGCAGTAAACTTTACCACAGGACCACGTGTGCGATACTGGTACGCATCGAATTTTAGAATACCTTTTTAACAGGCGACATTTAGAAGACAATTCGTGCAAGCTTAATAACATTAAGACTAGGTGGCGCTATTATTAATTCCGTCAGCTTTCTTCTAAGATGAACAACCATGCTCTTATCTAGGCGCTGGACTGTGGAGGGCCATAGTCAGGCCACAGTCCATTCCGTACAATGGGTATAGATTAGTATGAGATTTGCGGTGGAGGGGCGCGTCATCGTGGATGACACGCACTATACCATACTTAGGATCTTTTCGTATTTCAGTATCTGCGACACGATCACCAAGGGACATTGTCTGTCATAATCAGTTAAGTAGTTAGTTTGTGGTAAGCCGTCAGCCATTTGTGCGACATCGGTTCAGTATTCCGGACACTATCACCAAGGGACATTCTTGTCGTTGGATTAACTTATAATCATTTTTAAGAGGTGAGGGCGGACAATCAGTCATTGTATTATCCTTGCAATCAATTACTCCTGGGCGAACAGTGGGGCTAGCATAACATGCATCTCGTCTCTACTCGCGCGCGAGATAGGCTACCTGTCACTGTCTGATTAATGCTGTCAAAAAGTGACAGGTAGCTTATCTCGCGCGCGAGTAGATACGGAATGCATGTTGTGCAGGAGTACATCTGAATGTCTGTCAGATTAGACCAGCGGACAATCAGTAAGCCACGAGAAAATTAAATGATGATAAGTTTTGGAGGTTTCTGTTTCCAAGCGTGTTTTGGTGCTTGGTTTGCAGTCCTAGGAAATTCTCGTAAATCGCGGTACTCCAAAGGGCTTTTCATATAAACCAGTCCCGAGCTGCAAACCCCAATCTAGATTCACCATGTAAGATATCACACATCGTATGTTCAAAACAAACGCGAGTCATTCAAAACAGCGAAATCGAAACTTGGAGCCTTCCACCGGCAACTTTTATCTCAACAAAATGATCTTGGAATGAAATTACCAATGAATAAAACGACATTTAATAATGTCATCTTTAACTGTGAATTAAACCCTATCATTCGATACGTTCGGTGTGTTTTTGATTACAATTACGTCCATTAATTGACCTTTTTACTTGTTTCGTTCACTCCCAAAGTTTAAACAGAAACGAACTGAGAAATAAATTTCTGTTACTGGATGGTTTATGAACGTTGGAGAAACAAGTTTATTTTCTGAAGTGAGTTCTTGCTTGTTTTGAATTGTGACTGGTACCTACCCTATTTCCTTGTAAAAAGGATGAGTATATGGCAACCGGAGTTGCCAAAGGCAGTGTTATGCAGTTAACGCTTGAAGGATGTAGATTAAAAAGTTGTTTAATGTTTGCCATCCTAATTGTAATTACTGCAGAACTTTACTGGGGGTCACAGTTTATATAAATAAACAAATAAATATACGGATATTTTGAAGTTATTATGTTTAATGGACCTACTGTGAATCTGAGATGGTTCGTTTTTTGGTCAGGACCAAATTATTGAAACACAGTTCAGGATTTTAATTCGTCTACATTTTAATTGATTCTCTTGTGACACGAATGTTACCCATTAAATAAATATTACAAATTTTCGTGTCAAAACGGAATCAACTAAATTGTAGACCAATTATAGGCCTGAACTGTGGTCTAATTAATTTAATCCTCACTCTTTTGCACCGCACACGCTTTCCTAAAGGAGTGACGTCAAGTTAAATATGAGTACAGTAGGTACTACCTAATAATATTACGATGTCATCCGGAGGGCGCTTGCTTCCGTCAACGTGCCGGCCATCCTTGAGCCGAACGGTATCGCACGTGACGACGGCAAGCGCCCCGACGGTATGTCACTCATTCCATGGAAGCAAGGGAGGACGCTTGTGTGGGACGCCACCTGCGTTGACACGCTCGCGCCGTCCCACCTACAAGCGACCTCTATTAAGGCGGGGGCTGCGGCCACAATGGCAGAACAAAACAAGCGGCGCAAATATGCTGCCCTCGGGGAGGGCTACATATTTGCGCCGTTTGGTGTTGAAACTTTGGGTCCGTGGGGGCCCAGCGCAAAACAAATATTTAAGGAGATCTCCCAGCGCCTCACAGATGCCTCAGGTGACCAGAGGGCTGGCAGCTACTTCGGCCAGAGATTAAGTCTGGCCATCCAAAGGGGTAACGCTGCCAGCCTTCTGGGCACCATAACCCACGAAGGTGACCTGGGGCACATATTTTATTTATAAGTCTATTTTTAAGTTTATATTTAAGTTTATTTTTAAGTTTATTATATAAGTTTGTTAGTAATTTTTAAACAATATTAATAATCAGTGTTGAATATTATAAACATTAACAGTATTATAGTAGGTAGCAGTGGCGGAGCGTCCATACAACTCGATTCCCACCGGCTTGCCTAATTTCCAGCCAGTCCAGTTCTTTTATACTCGTACTACGGCTCATGAAGAATAGGAAAAGCCAAATATTTCCGGCTTCCCTAAGAATATTTTTGACGCGCCGCCACTGGTAGGTAGGTACAATCCATACTATATATATATATATATATATATATAATATATATATATATATATTATAATATTATAAATGCGAAAGTGTGTCTGTCTGTCTGTCTGTCTGTCTGTCTGTCTGTTACCTCTTCACGCTTAAACCGCTGAACAGATTTAGATGAAATTTGGTATGGAGATAGTTTGAGACCCGGGGAAGGACATAGGATACTTTTTATCCTGGAAATAATCCCTCAAACTGATAAATTAGGTTCAACTTCCAATCTATGAACCGGATCCATGTTAGGTATTTACATTGCCCACGGAAATTCGTCTCTGCAGAACCAGTGAAAGCCTGACCTCCGAACATGCTCACAGTTTTCACGAATCTCAGGTTCAAGATACAATTGGGACATATGGTGAGTTGAGTCTAGACATTTGTAAATGTTACGATATTATTTGACGTTTGACATGTCAAAGACGTGTGTCAAGTGTCAATATACTGATCATAGATATAATATAAACTCTTTAGTTATAGATGCGCAAACGAACGACCAGTGCTATGTCTTTCTCATAATTTGGCCGGTTTGCATGTCCAATGTATTTGCTTATGGAAGTTTGCGTTTTGCCTATAACCCGACCATGAAAAAATGTTCGGTCGGTGATAGGGACAAAACATGCCACTCTTTTCTATTTTCTCTTATAGGAATCGCAATAAGACTCTCTTTCTCTAGCAAAGCGTGTCAGCCCCTTGGTCAGTATACAGATGTCATTCGTTAAAGTTGAAGGAATCTAATGTAGAACTACACTTGCACAATTTACTAATTTGAGTCTTGAAGTGGCAAGATAAAATAGGTATTTGCATGATTTAGATATGATTTATTTATTCTTTCCACCGTAGTTATAAACTGAGTAATTTCGCCACCACTTGATTACGATGAGATATTAAGATTGTCGACAAAGACAAGAAAAAGAGGTCGATAGGAGGACAGTAAACGCCTGGAAGAGCTATTGGTCTATGAATCACCCAATGAAAGGCGACCTACCTCTTTCACTTAAACGTAGGCTCATGGACAAGAGCATACTTCCAGTTCTCACCTACGGTGCACAAACTTGGTCTTTGACAGAAGCCCAGAAATCCATACTCGGGGTTTGCCAGCGAGCCATGGAGCGCAGCATATTAGGTGTAAAGTTGGTGGATCGAATCCGGAACACCACACTGCGCTCCAAAACTCAAATAGTTGACGTAGCTCGGAAAAAAACCCAATTAAAGTGAGACTGGGCTGGACACGTCTACCGGATGCCGAATGAGCTGTGGGCCAAAAAGACCACAGAGTAGATGCCCCACGACTCAAAACAGAGACGTGGTAGACCACGCCGGCGGTGGCGTGATAATTTGGACTCTTTAAAAAGGAGACTGGGCAGATAAACAAGACCGCGAGGAATGGAAAAAGACGGGGGAGGCCTTTTCCCAGCAGTGGGACATTTTAGGCTCAATAAAATATAATAATTAAGGGTGTCGCACACATAAAGGCTCGGCACCAGACCGGCGCCACCCCAATTCTTTGTTAGAAACTTCATACTGCAACGCACAATTAAGGTTTTGGCAAACCAGATGAGTGCGGATGCAGCGGTGTGCTCCAGCCATTAGCCACTACGTAACGGCATCGCCCCAGCTCGGGACAGGACCACCAGCCATGGTGAACAGGCGCAGGCGAAACGGCCTACTTCAAACGTAAAACCAGTGGACACCTCGCGGCAAGCGCGGCACCGCCCCGCGGCCACCTCGGCGCTGCTGAGGCACGATGCGGTTCCATGCTTGCGTTGGATTTACGTGAGGTGAGGCCGCGCCGGTCTGGTGCCGAGCTTTAACTATGTGTGTGTCAACCTTTATTATGACAGATTTAGTTCGAATGTCTGTTACTCTTAGAGCAATTAATAGGTACTATAAATTGCGTATAAAATAAAATAAAATTGATACTTTGGCACTTAGAAATATTTATTTGATAAGATAGCTTTCAAAGTTGTTACTTAAAAATACCAGATATGGTACTACAGTCTATCTAACCTGTAAGCAGGCTTGCAAATGATTAAAAATTATTTACATTCGTGCTACATTACTTGATGGAATTTTCAGCACCTGCATCATAATGTTCGAAACATTTCACGCTCGCTATGCTCGCGTTTTCGTCTTTTTTTCATCTTTTACTTAATGCGTATGAAGTCTTTTCAGCACTTGCGTCATAACGTTCGATATTATTTCATCTACGCTACTTAATACGTATCAAGTATTTTCCACACCTTCATCGTAATGTTCGAAATATTTCGCGCTCGCTACGCTCGCGTTTTCATCTACCTACACTTGAGGCGTATGAAGTCTCTTCCGCACGTGCATATTAATTTTCGAAACATTTCGCGCTCGCTACACTCGCGTTTTCGTTTCCATACTTGATGCGTATGAAGTTTTTTCCGCACCTGCATCATATTAATTTTCATCTACGTTACTTGATCTACATCCATATATTAAATCCTCTGTCACGTGTTTCATGCGGGCATGTTGAGCCGGCGTGCGCAATGTTTAGTGAGATTGCCCGGCCCGCAGTACCTGGTGACGGCGAAATACGGTATAGAAGTTGATATGGACCGAGTTCTACGCAGACGAAGTCGCGGGCAAAAGCTAGTACCTATAATAATTACACAGTTACAAAGCCAAATATTTACACTTTAACCCGTAAAGTAGGTAATAGTAATACCTACATGGTCTAAGAAAACGTGGTCTGCCAAATAGAGATCTGCTAAATTATCGAGTGGGGTATCGTTGTTTAGTGCTCGTTGCGTGCATGAATACTGTAGGTATTTTTTGGAATAAAGGGAAGGGATTTTAAGAATATTGAGGAACAACGGAATGATACTTTCATCCATGAGGCCACCCTATCTTTCCCCCTTTAAAAGAAAGTCTGACAAAGCCAAAAGATATAGAAGAAGGAGCAGGTAATGCAGCAGCTCTCTTAAGGCGCAGGGTAGGGCAAGGCCTTCCCCATACAAAGTTTGTGCACGTTTTATTCGTCGGTTTTGGCACTAACAAATTTATATAATTTTTTTTTTGGTTGTAAATATTAGATATGCGAAGATCGTGATGTGAAAATTATCAAATATTTAAAAAAAAATCAAAAAAAAAAAATAATAATAATAAAAAAAAAATTACATCACGAAATAGCTATCAGAAAAATAAGCATACTGACCAAAAATCATAACTTTAATGCAAACACAAACGAAGTAAATCCTGCACAAAGTTTTTATGAAGAGAGCTTGCCCTACCCCTGCTCTTAAGATACGTACAATGTCGTACATACAAGTCCTTTGTAGATGTATGTGAGGTTCAACCAAATCAAGAACGAGTGCTGATGGATTTAATACTTTGGCTAGCGTATAAAAATGTTTATTAAATTATTTCATTGTGTTATTCTTTTGGCAAGTAAAGTACTTAGTTCAAAAACTGAATAGATTCATCCATTATTTATGTGGACGTCACTGGTCATCATTTATCGATATCGATATATAGGATATCGATATCGATATCCCTATTGCGTTGTTATGTTGGCATGACGTACTTTCGCGTTTGTTTTTTATTGTGGTTCAATATGTCTGCCAAACTGTGTACATCAATGTCATATGATGACAATATTGACAGTGTCACTGTGCTGCCATAAAAAACCTTCTTCGAAGTCCCGTCTCTTAGAACGTAGTGGTTATATTCTCTTTGATTGTACGTAGCGTAATAATTCACGTAGTTATACATACACGTATGTTATGATTTGCTAATACATGGAAATATGTTCCATTTAGCAATTATTTCCACGTATTAGCAAATCAATATCTGGGCGACCGAGCTTTGCTCGGCGTTTTGCCGGGCATGAGACCTATCTAGATCGATTGCTCGCCACCGAAAACCCCCACATACCAAATTTCGTCAAAATCGTTAGAGCCGTTTCCGAGATCCCCGAAATAAATATATAAATAAATAAATATACAAGAATTGCTCGTTTAAAGATATAAGATTTCGTCAAAATCGTTAGAGCCGTTTCCGAGATCCCCGAAACAAATATATAAATAAATAAATATACAAGAATTGCTCGTTTAAAGATATAAGATAACATTCAAGCGAGCATTAATTGACACTGATAAATGATAATATGTTCCATTTAGCAATTATTAATATCAGTGTCAATTGTGTTCAGTGTTGTGTGTTGTACTCGTAATATTTTATAAATAAACAATTGAATTGAATTGAATTAATGCCCGCTTACCGCGCCTTTACCGCGCACAATTAACGCCAGCAATATATCCGACCTATTTAGTAAAAAATTCGAAAATCAAACATCTCCATAGCCGACCAGTAACAACATAGAAATTAATGACAGAAGTGCGTGACATTGGTTGTCGAACGGCAAGCGTTGGGCCGCGGAGATGCAAAACTATTTATAACAAATATAATACACAACAAAAGGTGAGTCAAAACTCGTAATCATGCTTAATTAATGGAGTAATTTATTGGTAAAACTAATATTAAACTGAAAGCCTCTCCAGTGTCTTTCCCGTACAGCGTCCGCGGTACCGTAAGTATAAAAGAGCCCGTTCAGATTTGCGGAAACCGCGCGGTGCGATTCCTTAGAGACCGAGCCGATACGTCTGAACGCTTCGGAACATTTTCATGTAGGTAAGTAAATATTGTAACAGCGCTGGTGCGGCTCCCGCACGATTAACGCAAGTCTGAACAAACTCTTACCCTACGGCCACGTAGTCCGACGGGCTTGTCCGATCGATCGGGCTACGAAGATTTTAATTCGTGCTGGTTCGATTGATCGAACTCTATGTAGTTCTATTAGTTCGATTGTCGAATTACTGGGACATAGCCACTTGACATAAACTCACACATTGAGATGTCTACTAAGGGCGTACATTTTAATACTAGTTTTAACTTTGACCCTACCACAGAATAATAATTGACAGTAATTACTTACGAACCCTACCTAAACTATTTCCTAAGTAATTGTAAGTCCTTCTTTGCCTGAAGCACAGGGTTTCCTAGCCCAGGCACGTACTATTTATTTGGCATCTAATTGTAAGCTCCTAGCCTATAGTTATTATTATTGTACTACATGTTTTTCAATAAATTATTCTTATTCTTATTTCCTGCCTGATACTTGGCTTAACTTGTCCCGTTTGGAGTAACTTGTTGCTTTCCGTATTTCATGTTTGATCAAGGGGTCAATGTGTTGAGTGTGTGTGACAGCATCATAAATAAAATAAGTATACAATTTTCGACCTCATCTCCAACCAAAGCTAGTCTTCAAATTCAACAGTATAATCATCTTGTTGAGCCAAAGCCATAAATATTCTATAGATAACATAAGGGGGAAATAAAAAAAACCGGTCAAGTGCGAGTCCGACTCGCGCACCGAGGGTTTCGTACACAGTTCTTGTATATGTAGTTGTGTACCCGTCCCGACTCCATTAAATCAGGAATAATCTTAAAAAAACACGACAGCACCATCTATCGGCGCATTGTGTTACTAATTTGCGCGACTGAATAACTTAGTACGTATGTTGGTTTTTCAAGGATAATTCTTTATCACATCAACCGATTTCAATAATTGTTTTTTTTTTGAAAGAAGGTATTTTCAACGTAATTTTGTAAATTTAAATATAAAACAAAAATATATACAAAGGTGCTTAAATTACAAACTTAGTATAGATGAGTTTTTTGATGATTAAAAAAAAGAAAAACTAGATTGGGCTATGGCTATATTTTTCCTGTAAAATATACATGCATATTAATGTTGTGTAATAATTTCAAATTTTTTTCTTCGTAAACTTCGGAGATAAGGGGTGTGGGTGTGAGATAATGGTATTTTTTTTTTTACATTTTCCCTCGTAAATCGAAATTTCCCCAACGAAAAAAAAAACTAAAAATTGTTTCAGAATGTACAAGTCAAGCCCTTTCATATAATACCCCACTTGACATAGTTGCCAGACTTTGAAATTTTGAACCCCCTTTTATCTGTCATTATTCACAGAAAATAAAATAAAATAATTTAAAAACCATCTTCTATGTATCTGGGTTACCCTTGTTTATAACTATTCCAAATTTCAAATCGATAGGATAAGTAGTTCCTGAGATATTTAGCGATGTGACAGACAGACAGACAGACAGACAGACAAAGTGAAACCAATAGGGTTCCTTTTTTACCTTTTTGGTACGGAACCCTAAAAACGTGCCTATTTTTAGTCGACTAGGATATTTTTATTTAGAGCTCGTTGAGTAGAAAATTAACGTATTTAATGTTTTAAAAAATATCGCAAAAAGTGCTTATTGATAAGGGGATCCTTTGTAGGTACAGATCCCTCTCTCTTAACACAAAGCATCGCAGGAGCTATGGTGACCTTAACACTACTACCAGAGGGGCTGAGTTCGCTTGTACTCATAGTCATATTCATTTATATTTGCAACAAATCATACCTACATTACACGTCAGAAACAATGATTTGAAAATGATAAAACGTAAAGGTATAATTGATTAATGTCGGATTGTATATATAATCCCGCTCTGCTCTAATACCTACTATTAAAAAAAAACTTGCTACCTAACTTCAGCGTACTCGTACAGTCAAGGGCATAAATATGTATACATTTTTGGACCTTATTTTAATGGATTAAGGTGAAAAAGTGTATCCATTTTGGTGCCCTTGACTGTAGGTACCTAAAGCTTAAGCCACACAGAGAGCGGGCGGGCGGTGGCGGCGCGGGCGCGGGCGGCGGCGGCGCGGGCGCGGGCGTCGGCGGCGCGGGAGCTGCTTTTGGCGGTGGCGGCTGCCGACAAAGGCCGCTGCCGCCCGCGCTCGCGCCGCTGCCGCCCGCGCCCGCGCCACCGCCGCCCGCGCCCGCGCCGCCACCGCCCGCCCGCTCTCTGTGTGGCTTGAGCTTAATTGTTATTTGTATTTTTGCAGTGTCGAATCTCAACATGCAGGAGAGCAAAAACGATCATGCTTGCGGGCATGCCTGCACACGCCAGGTTCCGTATAATGTCACTTTCGCGAAATGTCATATTTGCACATATTGTGAACTTATCGTGCGAGCGAGAACAGGCATTCCGGAATATTCTTGCGTGCGATAGAGACAGTCGTTGCCGTCACCTAATTTCTCGCAGATTAGTGTTTTGGGCGGTGACGTTTTCCACCCCTTAAACCTTCATCAAATGAGATAATATTGACCTTGATCGATTCCTTACATCCTTAACTAGGTTCATATGTTTTGCTTTTTTCGTAATTCTTTCTAGTTTATGAAATATTAGCAAAAAAACTAGGATGAAATTTTCGTGTTAAAAGATCAAATCTTTAAGGGTTCTTGTTTTCAATTGTGTGCAATATTTCCAAAAAAACAAAACGTATTAAACCTAGTATTTTATGATACTTACAACATTCCAAAAATCATGCAAATCGGTTCTGGATTAGGGGGTGGAAAACGTTGCCGCTTTTTGTATGGATTTTTTTTCTACACAATCCTCTACAAAAAGCGGCAACGTTTTCCACCCCCTAATCTTTAGTGTTTAGTGTCACAATTGAGTCACGCATGTGGTTCAATATGTTTTTATTATCTCAAAAGAAATATCACCTTTCACTTAATGAGATTAAAGGTACAAACACACCGGACCGTTCCGTGTCCGGGCCGGCCCGTTTTCTAACAGGACACGCGACGGCCGTCGATTTCTTGTACTAGAAACCGGGCCGGCACGGACACGGAACGGTCTAGTGTTTATACCTTAAGGATGCATGCACTAAGTTTAAGTCACACATATGTCATATATATACATCTAAGTTTTATACAAATTATTTCATTTAACGCTTATTTTCCAGCCGACTGAGTCGATGGCTATTGCCCAGCGGAAGGTAAGTTATCTATCTATCTTGTTGTAATGTCTAAACCAATAAAAACAAATTAAAACAGTACATAAATGATTTTATGTCACACCTAGCCATAAAGTAGCCATTATCGCACGCTCCGCGCGCGAAAAAACCCACTTCCTGGCCAGGGGGTGACATAAAATTTTGTACTTACCATGGGCGATAATAAAGAAAGCCTCAGATCGCATATTTATCGCCCTTGCCTTCGTCTCGGGCGTAAAATACCTGCGATCTGAGACATTCTTTGTTTTATCGCCCTTGGTAAGTAATGTACTATTATTAATGATCAAAGTACACCTTCACTCCGACCTTTTAAGTGGTTGCTGGCGTGATAGGCACGACGACACACAACCACTTTTATAGGTTCTTGGCGGTCAAAGGGTTAAATACTTCTTTTATTTTTAAGTAGAGTGTTCTTGACTTATAATGTTATAATAAGTAAAGTTAGTTTAAGTACCATTGTTTTAAGTGGTGTAAAAAAGTCGATGTAATAATTTACTTGTCGCGGTTCTAATCTAATCTAGATACTTTATTTTCGATAATACTATCCCAACAAGGTCTAGGTTAGAAGGTCAGATGTTAAGTACCTACCTACTTACCTAGACTCTTATGTAAAATTGCCTACACCAAATCGGTAGACCCCTTATCTTGTCGCACTTGACATGGCTTTACAGTAGAGTTTGAATGTTTTTTATATCGACCATCTCGATATCGATGTTTATATAATTAAAATTGAATTTCCGCCTTTTAAGTCTATGCTCACTTGTAATCACCAAAACCCGTTGTCTTAATCTTAACTAATAGTGTACGCCGTACGATTAAAAAAACCGCAAATCGATGTACAGTTTAGCCGTTTGGCACACGCATACTAGAGGTCAAAACAAAAAGGTATTGAAGTAGAACCGTGTCACTTAGTAATATTGAAAAATTAAAAAAAAAAACTTAATGATAATCTTTTCAAAACTACTTTTTTGAGGTTAGATACGAGGATATCACGTATCATTTGTGATATACTGTATCAAATAAAAATCAGCCATTTCGTGTTTGGAGGGCCTCAAACTTGGTATGTTTCGAAAATTATTTGCGATTTATTTAAAAAGAAATTGCTGAAATGTAATGATGTGGTATATTTTTAGAATCGCCTCAAAAAGCCCTTTCATATGATACTACATACGATAGGTTTCTGAAGAAAAAAAATTTTTTTTTCTATACAAAAAATAGAATGTCTCGGCACTCCCCTCCTGAGGGAATTTTTTTTAGGAACTGCGGGTCAAAAACTTTGTTTTGACCTCTAGTATGCGTGTGCCAAATGGCTAAACTGTACATCGCTTTGCGGTTTTTCTTTGAAATTGGGCCTGTACGGCTACAACTATAACGAACAACCGAGACTTTTATTTCTTCGTTTTTTATCATATATACAAAAGTGTCTAGGAGCTCCTCTTTAAATACGCTGTTTGACTAAAAAAAAATTATGGTGCACTTCGAACCAGTTTTTATAAACGATCAAATGTCTATATGGGACCAACTACAATCAGACCACAATAAAGGGCAAACAATAGAGATGAACCTAGCTCGCCGCTAGCGGCCGCTCAAACGGCTCCTACAAATTGGCGCGGGCAAATGACGTCACTGACCTGGGTGGACTGATGACCTGGTAAAGGTCGCGGGAGTCCGCTGGATGCGGGTGGCGCAAGACCGGTCATTGTGGCACTCTTTGGGGGAGGCCTATGTCCAGCAGTGGACGTCTTTCGGCTGATATGATGATGATGATGATGATGAAATGACGTCACACGCCTGGTATCGATGGAACCAACTGTTGTATGGGAAAATAAGTATTTTGCTGTTTTGGTCGTAAAATAATGCGTTTAGTTAGGTACATAGGCATTCTATTGATACCTTTTGTTTAACTTTTGGATGACAAAAAAAAACATAATTTTCGATGTTAAATATATTTTTTCTAGTTTGGTAAAAGTTTATAATTTTCAATTCAATGTGATATTTTGGTTTAGTATCCATAAAGTGACACCATGTTACAAATTTTAACATGTGTCAAATTGTGTATTATCAGTAGTGTTCGGAGTTTCGGTGGCAAATTTCACACAGTGGGTAATGGAGTCGTTTTTATGATTAACTATTTAAGATTTGAATAAATAAATTATTCATTTACCTGAAGTACTTAGTATGACATTAAATGGCGGCAGGTACAAACATTATACTGTCCCGACTGTTTAGATGACATGTTTGTACGTATGTAATAAGTAAAAATAAATAAATTTATTAAACAATGTTTACCTACATACTTGTGTTATTAGTAGTCCTGTGTTATCGTGGTATAAGTACGTAGGTAATGCTCGCAAGATAATTTAAAAGGAGTATAATGCAAAATTAATCATTTAATCGTTATTCGTTTAATCAAAAAAATAGTTAGGCGACTCCATTTACCTCTATGAAATTTGCCACCGAAACTCCGAACACTAATTATCAGTGACATATAACTTTAAGTTCTACACTATCGACATTTAGATAGTCGATATAAAAAAAACATTCAAACTCTACTGTAAAGAAATGTCAAGTGTGACAAGATAACGGGATCTGCTCGGGATACTTGGCATTTGTCGAGTGTCGACATCTTCATTTTTTTATACTACGTCGGAGGCAAACAAGCTGACAGCCCACCTGATGGTAAGTGGTTACTGCCGCCTATAGACGCTTGCAACACCAGAGGCGTCACTCACGCGCTGCCGACCCATAAGAACCCTTTTCACGCCTTTTTTGAAGTGCCCCATGCTGTAGCGGCCGTCCAGCTTAAGAATGATGGGATGTGTGTTCTACCCTTTCGACGCATTACGCGTTTTTGGCGTTTTGCGTTTTTGGCATTATAATGCCAAAAACGCAAAGCGCCATTCATACGCAAAACGCCAAAAACGCGTATTGCCAAATTCTCATAATGCCAAACACGTATAATGCCAAACCCGTGTTTTCGCAGCCGTGTGGTGTATGCCCGCCTTGCCAGGCTCCGTGCAACCCCGCCGCGCCACCGGTAAGTCGCGTACTATAATCATCACAATGCCCGTTGGTGGACCTTATCTCATTACAATAAGGTTCACGAATGGTTATAGTGCAGTTGATTATTTAAAATGTCCGATATTTTACAAAACTGTAATTACATTTTGAACATTAAGCTTGGACGCTAAATACCCTTTTTAAATAGACTAATTCAATACTAATCGGCCACTTCAAATGCTTTTAAGTATAACATTTAACTACGGTTTGCAGACTCCAGCAGAACGCGAGGCGGCGGCGCTAGCAGTGCGGTTACAGCAGACGGAAGAAAGCTTTAAGTCGAAGATCACAGAGGCGAGTATTGCTTATCTATCGTCATTAACTACAATATGATTGTCACCCTATTTATTTATTTATTCATTCGTTAGGTACTAGCTTTTTCCCCGCGAATTCGTCCTCGTAAACTTCCTCTCCTCTGTTAGGTAGTCAAGCAATATTGTCATGATGTATTGTCATGAACATTTGCTCACGAGCGCAGGTTAGCCATAGTTGTATTGTAGTTGTGTCACATACACACACAAACTCATAGCTGCTACGTTGACGCACACATAGACAATGTGCATGTAGGTATAGCTCAACACACAACAATGGCTAAGTACTGTACAAATGCTCATGATAATATTACTTTTCTCAAAAATGGCCCGCAAACTGGACTTTAGTCCCTACATATTGGAAGGTAAAGTGTATAGTTTAAGGTCAGATCCAAATTAAAAAGTAAAAAACATTGCAGGCCCGCCTGCACGCCTGCAATGTCACATATAAATTCCTTTATTTGTCGAGTTATAAACTTTTTAAAAAGTAGAAACTGTCATATAACAGGAGGCACAGGTCGTATTCTGCCAATTCAGCTCGTATTTTTCTGTTAGAAACGCAACGATGTTTTATGTGTCTCGAATAATTTGCGTTTTTCGGTAGAAAAATACACTTGCGATTGTGTTAAAAATAAATAAACGGCGGGAAAGCATGATGTTTTTGACTTTTTAAGGTTATGTTTATCAAATCTTGTTCAAATTTTGTATTATTTCCCCCATTTTTGAGAAAAGCACTATATTAGCCTCGGCCGGAATGGCAATTGCAGGCTTCGTATTATAATTAAACGGACTCGCAAGCTCGTCCGTTTAAACAAATAGTCAGCCTGCAATTGCTCCCTTCCCGGCCACGGCAATAATGTACTATTATACCATCCGCTCCGTGTAGGTACAGCACGACCACTTTGAGTATGAATAAACTGTTATACAGGGCCATCAATCCAAATGGGTCAGTATGGAGAAGTCAGAAACTATTTAAGATAATGAAGTTCTTCTTAGGAACCATGACGTCGATTTTAGTGACAGTGAAAACTGCCTTCAATTATTAAAAAAAAACCTGTACTCAGCTGGGGAATGGGAAATAAAAAATATTTGTGGACAATCTTATACAAATCAACCTAGTCCCAAACTAAGCAAAGCTTGTACTATGAGTACTAAGCGACGATATACATACTTATGTAGATAAATAGATACTTAAATACATAGAAAACATCCAAGACCCAGGAACAAATATTCGTGCTCATCACACAAATGCCCTGGCCGGGATTCCAACCCGGACCCTCCAGCTTCATAGGCAGGGTCAGGGTCACTACCAACTAAGCTAAAGTGGTCGTCAAAAAATATTGAAAAAAACACCTCACAATTTCTATTTGGCTTTGGATTGTGTAGGTCATTAAGCAGTAAATGTTACTATCATCATCATCATCATCAGCCTATATACGTCCCACTGCTGGGCACAGGCCTCCTCTCATAGATGAGAGGATTGGGCAGTAGTCCCCACGCTGGCCCAGAGCGGGTTGGGGATTGGGGACTGTGGGAAATGTTACTATAAATCATGGTATCTAAAATGAATAAAATGCATTGTATTTCATATCCTTTAATTTAATTAAGTACATGTTTGAACTGAAGACCATGTTTTTCAACGCAATATTCAACTCGTTTAAGTACAAAATTTTATGTCACACCTGGCCATAAAGTGGCAATTACCGCACGCTCTGCGCGCGGTAAATTCCACTTCCTGGCCAGGGGGTGCCATAAAATTTTGTACTTAACACGGGCGGTAATAAAGAAAGCCACAGATCGCATATTTATCGCCCTTGTCTTCGGCTCGGGCGCCAAATACCTGCGATCTGAGACATTCTTTGTTTTACCGCCCTTGTTAAGTAATGTACTATAATATTGCATTTTTTTCGTCACTAAAATCGAAGCGATGGTTCCTATTATAAGAACCAGTGATCGGAATAGGCAGAGTATAGGTATAAATACCTAAACTTCTTGGAACAAAGTCATGAATTGGAGACTTTCTTGTGTTAACATTTTTTCCCGGGACGTCCCGGATTAAGAGGATTGTGTAGCATTTCCATACAAAAACGTGCTTCGAGTGCCAACGTTTTCCACCCCCTAAACCTGAACCGATTTGCGTGATTTTTGGAAATGATGTAAGTAGTATTAAATACTAGGTTTTTTAGAAATACTGCATACCATTGAACACATGTGAACCCTTAAAATTTCGCTTTTTTGACACGAAAACTTCGTCCTGCGTTTTTCTTATTATTTCATAAACTAGAAAGAATTACGGAAAAGCAAAACTTATAAACCTAGTTAGGGATGTGAGGAATCGACCAAGGTCAAAATTGTCTCATTTGATAAAGGTTTAAGGGGTGGAAAACGTTGGCGCCCGAAGCACTAATTCTGCTTGAAATTACTACTGTCTCCGCAACACTATTCCGGAATGCCTGTTCTCGTTCGCACGATAGGTTCACAATTAGTCTTAATTGTATCCCGGAAGTATTAAAATTCATTAATAAAACTTACCTTAACTTAGCAGAACAAAGACAAAAAACCGACCAAGTGCATGTCGGATCACGCACAACGAAGAGTTCCGTACCGACACCTAGCAGTCCACTTTTAAAAACACTATTTAATACCTTGAATCAAAAAAAGTCGTATCTTCATAGGGAAGTCACGGCACTTACGTCCTTTTGTTTGGGCAAAACCGTTTTTCAGTGTAACTCAATAACCCTTAATCCCATCTTGTTCAATCCAAAAATCGTTGAAAGTACTTATTAATGTACACCACCTCAATTTTTTTCAGTATTTTAATCTTCATAGTTTGGAAATTGGAGGGGGGGGGGGGGGGGGGGGGCACATTTAGCCGAAGCCAAGCAACAACAACAACAACAACAACAACAAATACTCTTTATTGCACACCTCACAATGCAATCCAAGCAATGCTCCTATTTCATGGGATATTTTACTTTATTACTAATGTAATAAGGTTTCTGTAACATACATACTGCTATCGTGTTTAGTGCGCAGTGCTTCGCGCCGAAGTAGTGAAGAGAAAGGAGGAAGCAGAGCGTGAGCGCAACTTACGGAACGAAACTACGGTCCGTTTGAAGGAATTGGAACAAAAGTTCTCTCTCCTTGGCGCTCGTGCGCTGCACATGCTTGGGGTGAAGGAGCAAGCGCTTGAGCAGGTTAGACTAGTTATTGAGAAGATACTACAGACCAACAGACATACAACTTGATACAAGGCTGCAGCACAGACAGACTGGAGACTTATCGTACGGTACTTGCGGGCTGGAGCGAAACGATGGTCCGTTTGAACAAGGGGCTTGCAGTGGGCGGCGCGCGTCGCTTTAAATGCCTACCGCTCGCTCGGCCCGGGGCCCGCCGTCAGTCGAGGGCCGCCCGCCGCCGCGCGAACGCGTCTATATGCACGTTACCGCTGCCGCCGCAGACTAGAACGAGTCGATAGCCCTAGCGCTACACGTGCCGCGTGTGAATGAATACAAGTTATACGATAGACAGAGATGCACAGAGTAGGCATGTTTTTTATGCCTAAACGCCGTTTTTGTTAGAAAGTGAAGCTTCTGTACTTGTACTATTACTTATTCTGTGGTTTGAAGCAGGCGCGGATCCAGGATTTGGTTCAACGAGGATACACAGACGGGGCAGAAGGTTCTTTCTTGTTCCTCCTTGATGCCCTTCACTGTTTCATCAAATTTACAGAAAACTATTTCCTATCACAGGAAATAAAAATGTAATTTTTCTTGAATGGTCGGCGGCTAGAGGCTATACGGCATTCAGCGGTCTATCGTTATCTCGTTCACATTTGCATGTGATATATTTAATATCAAATACTAAGACGGGATTCCATATTAAGTGTGTTATGTACGTGTGTATTGTATCTCATCACAGGAGGTGGCGGTCAGTACACTGAAGCAATGTTATCGCGAGGCGCGCGAGGAAATCGACGAGCTCCGAATGCTGCAAGCTGAACAGAATCTGCAGTGTCAAGACTACCGCGCCAAGGTAGGGACAGACAATGAAGTGGTGTACCAGTTTTTGACTCTTATTTATTTACCGTATGGCAATTATTTCGAGCCGTGAGATCTTCGAGAAGACGGTAAAAATTGCCAGTATTTGTTGTGCTTTTAGCACCACCCAAGGGTCATGTGTACGGTAGCGGTGGGTAGTGGTTTGTACTCACCACGGGCGGGAATAAAGAAAGCCTTAGATTGCATATTTATCTAAGGACAACAGCGTCAAATACCTACTTGCAATCTGAGACATTATTCGTTATGGTTTTACCACATGAGGTAAGTAACGTACTGGCAACTTACAATACGCTATTTGACTAATTTTTTTTATAATGCCAATCGAACCAGTTTTAGAGACGATCAAATATCTATATGGGACCAACAACAATTAGAACACAATAAAGGGCTAAAATTAGGGACAAACCTAGCTCAACGCTAGCGGCCCTCAAAAAGGCTCCTACAAATTGGCCCTGGCAAATGACGTCACTTGCACAGTATTCGATCGACCGTTGTATGGGAAAATTAGTATTTTGCTGTTTTAGTCGTAAAGTAATGCGTTTAGGTACATAGTTGCCATACAATTTATTTTTTATTTTTACATAAGCATTCTATTGATAACTTTTATTTGAATTTTTGACGGTAAAAAATTGTCATAATTTTGAGTTTTTGATGATTCATATCTTTTTATGATTTTGGTAAAATTTTATAATTTACGATTTATTGTGATATTTTGATGGCTAACTATCCAAAAAGTGACACTGTGTTATAAATTTTAACATGTGTCAAATACCGTATTGTACAGTCAGCCCATGAAAATGTTGAGCATACTTAGAACCTTGTCACATCGAAATCTAAGAAATATTTAGACTGAAACGTCATAAAATTTGAAACCTCTTTAATTTGACAAAGTACTAAAGTGCTCAACATTTTTGTTGGCCCACTGTACCTAACCGTTATTTTGTTTGTCTCTCAGTACCAACGCGCGCAACAAACAATAGAAGAACAGAAGCGGCAACTTTCACTCCTGGATATGGATAATACTAGGATTGCAGACCAGATCAACCTTGAAATCCAACGGATCAAGGTAGGGTAGCCTGTAATAAAGTCCATAGGGCAAAGGCAGGGGGGTCTCACTCTATCAGGTCGCCGCGCCGCTGCAAGTACATCCGTAGGTGGTACCATTCAGTGGCTGCTGCGCATTGCTACTGCCTGGTGCCGTCGACACGTTAGCGTGTCATAAAGCTGTCAAATCTGACGTTTGTCAGATAGGTACTGGCAAATTACTGAATAAATCAAGGGGCTGACGCGCTTTGTTAGAGGAAATAGAAAAGAGTGGCATGTTTTGTCCCTATCACCGACCGAACATTTTTTCATGGTCGGGTTATAGGCAAAGGCAAACATCCATAAGGAATACATTGGACATGCAAACCGGCCAAATTGCGTAGTACAAATTTTGTATGAAAATGAGCAAGTATGAGAAAGACATAGCTCCGGTCGTTCGTTGGCGCATCTTTAACTACAGGGTATATAGGTTAGGTTAGGTTAGATTCATAAAGTTGCCCGTAGGTACAAACGCCAACATAGTTAACTGACCATGCGTGACCCTTATTACAATGCTTGTAAATTGAACGAATGGTCAGTTAACTGTGTTGGCGATGGTACTTAATGAGAGAGGAGCGGGTCCTCGTAGGTATGTAGGTACATTAGGTATTTGAACATAAATATTTATGTTGGCATTATTGACTAAAGCCATGTATGTACAAACTTACGAGATTCGCATGAAAGTTCAACAAGTTAGCGAGGGTTGATACTTGATATATCGATAGAACTCATTATACAACGGTAACTCGCAATATAATGAAACTCACATGGGAAACCTGTACGTGTGTAAATAAGGCTTAATAGGCAATCAGCAACTTTTAATGACACGTCAAAATCACTCTAGTAGGTACCTAAGTTTGTAGAGGGAAATCGCAACAAGTGACATCATGACTTATCTAAAGTCAATAGGTTCTATTTTCGGTTCTTGTATTTAAAATAGCTAAATTGAAGCGTGATTATTTTCCGACTATCATCCATCCTCCTCCTAGCGTTATCCCAGTACTTACAGTTGCATACTGAAGGATGCCTGGGGTCCGCTACCTAATCCCAAGATTTGGCGTAGGCACTAGTTTTTACGAAAGCGACTGCCATCTGACCTTCCAACCCCATCAAGGGGACCCTAGAGCTTATTAGGCTTTGTCAAGTGAGTGGGCAACTTGACTGTTAGAAGTTCTCAAGTCGCCCGAAGGCCTCCAACTTGGCTTAACGACTGCTGCCATAGAAACCGGGATCAACGGCTTAACGTGCCTTCCAAAGCACGGGAGCGCTGAGTTAGCAACCACTCAAAGCGGTCACCCATCCAAGTCCTGACCGGTGCCCACGTTGCTTAACCTTAGCAAGCGCAAGCGGTACGCATGCGCCGCTGGGCCACGAGCGCTCCCTTATTTTCCGACTATTTTCGTGAGTTATTTTTATAGATAATGTAAGAATAAGTAATGTTTATCCTTGTTAACATTGTTGTTAAGTTAACATATGTTCTTTGTTGGTAGCTCAAGTTTCAAGAGAAACTGTCTGAACTTTCCCCGCTGCCCGAAGTGCTGAAACACACTCAGCGGCGGCTTATGGAAGCGCAGCAGAGCCAAGCTCTCGCCGAGCACAAGTCTGATAATCTCGCACGGGAGCTGAGCATTGCACGCGAAAAGGTACGGTCGAGGACTTTAATTGAAAACATTTCAAATTTTTAAAGATGCCATTTTATATGCTAGATCGATAGAAAATGAAATTTTAAGGTCCACGTGTTTTTTTATTTTCCCGAAATCCTAACTTTCATTCAAAAATATCTAATTCAAAAGTAGCAAATCGTAAGTGAATTTTGACGTAATTTTCACGAATTACCAATGTTTGACAGCATTGCTCCTTAACCAGTCGTAGGAATGACGTCACCCTTCCGTTTTATACGGTGGGTTTTATTTTGGCGATTTTCTTCAAATCTAGCGAAGAAAAAAATCTAAAAACTATTTTATTACGTTCAGTTAGCATATTTACCGAAATGGTTTTCGATTTAGGCATCATTATAAATTTTGAAATGTTGTCAATTGTTGAGCTATTCAGAGCTCACACTGCACACTGGACACTTCATAGCTTACTATTAAAATAACGAAATTAGTTTGACACTTAAATGGCTCAACAATTAAAATCTACTCACCTAAAAAAAATGGTCTGCCTCTTATTTTTTATGTGTAGTTAAAAAGTGGTCGTTTTCTTGGCTACATACAAACTGTCCGTGTCAATTTGGCTAGTAGCAGAATCAGCTCTATAATAGGTAATGCTCTCCCGGTCGTTACCAAATATTTATAAATTAGATGACAAATGCATTAAAATGGAATGGATTTAACTATAGCTTATTTAAACTATACTATAATACTTAACTAATACTATAGCTTGACTATTCTACTAAAGGTTAACTATATTCACTCATTATTGATCAAGTTAATATAATTGCCGCCGCATCTATGAATATTTGAAGGCATTGCCTCGCCTCGTAACTAAAAATGTACTTAAAATATAGAAATTAGACACACAATGCCGAACAGAAAAGGCGGGAAATGTGGCCCTATTTGACACTGTCAGTAATATTCCAATAGTTTCTAACAAAAAAGACTTACAACTGTTAGTCTTACGTGTCAAATTTGTAAACACAATACCAACACGAATGTACTTACCGCCCGACGCCCGAGTCGTGCGGGCGGTACTTTTACGGGGGACATCTTTTTCGGCTGATTGTGATTCTAGTTCTATAATATTGCATCTATGTAACCAAAGCCTTATATTTTGTCGCCAGCTGCATATGCTACTTCACTCTATCGCGAAACCGCCACCAGAAAAGGGTCCGGAAAAATCGTACGACGAGAAAATGGTTGCACAGGCGCAAGCGAGAGCAGCGCAGCTCTCTGAGACAAATGCCTTGCTGAAACAGGAGATCGAGAGGCTCAAGTAACATTTATATCTTTTTCACACCTGCTATTCAGAAAAGAGTCATTATTGCCCTCGAATAAGCGATCTAAGTCCTCCTTTTCTTCCTCATTTGAGGGCAAAAATGCAGGGACTGCATAACCGTAGCGTTTCAAAACGGTAATGACGTCATACCGTTTCGTATCAGTTAGGTTTCGATACAGCAAAATAAATTTTTCGGTAGCGGAATATACGATACCGCTATTTTTTTCGATACCTGAATCGTTTTCATTCAAGTATCGTTGGGGCTAAAGCCGGCTGATTGGTTGGCACCGTTGGCGGGGGTGCCGCCAACGGTGCCAACCAATTAGCGATAGTTATTAGGTGTACATGCCTAAAATACCCATTTTTCAGACTGAACGTGATCCGTATGGAGGAAACAGTATTGGTGACCGACAAGCGACTACAGGAGAAGATGCACGAGTGCGCGTCGCTAGGTGGCGAACTGGAGCGGGCGAGAGAACACGCGACCAGGGAGATACTGCTTGCGAACCAGCGGGTGAGTAGCAGGGTCACAGAATTATTGACCTTGTGAACAAACGATAGAAGGCCTCCGTTTCAGCTTGAGAACGAATGCTTTCTTGTCTGGAGGGTTTCCGAATGATCATCTCATGTTCTCCTCTACAAGTCGCATTTTTCTAACGACTGCCTTGCAATTTTGTGAGCACATCCGATATAATATATGAAATATCTGGGCGACCGAGCTTTGCTCGGCGTTTTCTCGGTCATGAGATCCAGCTAGATCGATTGCTCGTCCCCGAAATGGCGTCCCCACATGGCAAATTTCATTAGAGCCGTTTCCGAGATCCTCGAAATAAATAAATAAATAAATAAATATATATATATATATATATATATATATATATATATATATATATATATATATATATATATATATACAAGAATTGCTCGTTTAAATATTAGAAGAGAATTATTCTGTGCCGTATGGCACGTGCTCTCATTGTCTAGTTAGGAGTATCGCTGGCGCGTCAACACCGTTACCTAGTTATGTGCTTACACAGCCTAGTTGAGCTATCTTGTCACTGTCCGAAGGTAAATATTTACACCCGGATTGAAAATGTTGCGAGCTGGTTGAATTACCCCATTGAATTGTCAATTCGTAACACGTGTCATTGTCATTAAAGTCAAGCGGCACTTGTTGTTATTCTGAAGACGCTAATCTTATTCTGTGTATAGGCGGACACCGCTCGGGCGTGCCTGGACACAACGGTTACGGCGATGGAGCGAAGGCTGCAACAAGCTAATGCGCAGCTCGCCTCCGCTGAACTGGATCGGGATGAGGTATGTCTGATGATAATGATGATGGTTATATGGTTATGGACTCCTTTTTCCGCACTCAGTCCGTGTATGTCGGACCATTGTGCGTTGTTTGCTAGCTAGGGGTTTAGCCAGCCTAACTCCGACCAGAAGCGCAGGATCCTCCTGGTGTCTCCACAGGCTTCGCGGAGTGACCTCGGTGCGTTGAGGATTTGAGTCCGTTGTGCAGCCACACCTTCGCACTCCAGGATGACGTGGGGGGCTGTTTCATCATAATGATGATGTTCAGATGTATCTATCAACGGCACACAGCAAAATTTTGACAAATCGGTATTTCAAGATCTTTTTTTGTGCTTCGCGGAGAATCTGTTAAGGATACCTCCGCACCATGGGGGCATTGCTGAGGTTATGTCGGACTTGCACCGACTAAAAACCGTCCGATGATCCTCATCAACCCATTTCGAAAAGCACTCGGATCTTCTACGAATGCACCAGTGCCGCACTAGAATCCGCCTATGCGGGTGCCATGTTTCTATGGACGATCGCAGCCTCCAACTGCGGCCGTCTATGACCCTACGGTATTTCAAGATCGGTTTACGAAAATAGTCACTAGACTGACCTGATGTAATGCGGAGTTGGTATGAAAGACTGTAATCAATAATCATCTGTTATTTATTATCGTCTAGGCTTTTCAACCACTAAATTGTATCGCACACTTACTAACGGGACCACAACACTACATATTCTTACAGAAGAAAGTAGAAATAGTAATGTCAGTATTGCTGCCATCTGTATAATGTACAGTTGCGAATACAGACGTACAGTTGCGAATACAGAATGTTAAAAACTTGGCCGTGTAGTGCAATGCAATTAACGACATATGGCCACAGTGATCGCTTCAAACTAACTGATGCACTGTATTCCAGTTCAGGAACTTTAAATATGAGGCAGAAGAATATTTGCTGTTGGTACCTGAAGTATTTTTCTTTATTCCGATTGCTCTTGGCCTGCATTTAATCCAAGGGTAAGGAGAGGTCGAAGATGGACAGAGCTGCTTAGTAATATATTCTTTTTTACAGACGCAGAAACGCATGCAGTGTCAACTTGGTAGACTGGAGGAGAGTTTAGAGCAGGCCGAGCTGCGCGCTTTGGCACTGGCCGCACAAGCTGCAGCATTGCGGCGCGCCGCAGGTGGCGACGAGGCCGAGGAACAGCCCCATTGTGAATGCAAGGAGTTCTTTAATGCGGACTGATTAAGAGAAGAATAAGTGACAAGTGACCGATTCAACATTTCTCAGGCACGAAGTCCCTCGTCCACCCCCCAACGACACATCCCAAGACCTTCTTCTATGCAAGCACAATAAATCTACTGTGTGTTTCAGGAATCAGCATATCTGTTGTAAATACTTTTGCATTTCCTTGAAATTAAATGTGCTTACTAAGTGGGAATGTTTCTGGTTTTCTTTAACGGTGGATATCGAATCTTGTTTGTATATTAATTTATATGAGCACAATACACACTGCTATCTAAGAATGGGCAAATTAGGCATGCCCGACTCAACTGGGAATTGGCCCAGTCGCCTACGGATTACAACCTCCATTCATCATCAGCATATATACGTCCCACTGCTTGGCACAGGCCTCCTCTCATAAATGCGGGGGATTGGGCAGTAGTCCCCACGCTAGCCCAGAGCGGGTTGGGGACTTCACATACAACTTTGAATTTCTTTGCGGATGTATTCACCGCCATTGTCTTTATAGAAAGTCGGGAGTGTCAGGACGCTACGTGCCCCACACGCCAATGACTTCATATCGATTTGATTAAGTTGATGTAAAGACAAGATACGTGCTAACAAGTAAGGTTCAGTTTCAGTACGTTCAGTCTTTTACTACGAAGACTGGCGTGTGAGGCACAACCCACACTGTGGCGATGAATAGTGTTACGCCGGTGGACTCGACAAAAACTTCAAACGTAAATTTCAGTGCCTTAGAAACGTTTTCAGTAGGCTAAAAAGTCATTTCAGGAGTAGCTCTATCACATATCAGATGATCAAAATATCACCCAAGTTACCGTAGTTTTCAGGCGCCTGAAACATGTTTTCAGTCCGTTTCAAGCCACCCTCTATCGGATGACGCTATTACTTGAAAACCCGTTTCCAGGCGTTTTCAGGACCGCTTATATAAGAATTCAGTTACAGACAATTAACACCTCTATGGGTCTCTGAAGTACATATCGGTATATGGCGATAATATAGGTACTTAGAACATTCGAGACGTAAGTAGGCGGTAGGCGATAGGCGAAACCGCGGTCGTCCGGGGCACACATGGCGGCGGACCGTCGAGAGCGAGCTGCGAGCCGTCGGACTGAGCTGGAGTGAAGCGAGAAGCGTGGCTGAAGACAGGAAGGCGTGGCGCAATTTGACGAAGGCCCTCTGCACCTTCGGGGTTCCCTAGGACATCAACAACATTCGAGGCGTAAGTGTCAGAGATAGCAGTAGTAGAATGCGATAGCTATACTCGGACCATTCCAGAAGAGCGTGACAGAGGTAATCACTATTGGAAAGAGACAGCAATGGATCAGAACATTCTCGACCATTCCCGACACTTCCTACTGGGATAGGGTAGAATGTTCGAGACTGTTTTCACGGGATATAAAAGGGGCCGCCGACCGCCGGAGCAGTCAGGATCCCCCCTGCTGGCCCTTCTGGCCGCAGGGAGAGGCCATCCACAGCTATATCTATAACTGGCCGCTTGCAGGGCAAAACAGGGGCACATTTACTCAAAAAAAAGGAGCAGTCAGTTCACTTTCAACTGCGATACAGTGCGATCGAAGAAATAAATCGGAGCGAAGGATTATAAGTGATTAGTGCGACTATAGTGACGTTTTAAGTACAGTTCGTGTTATTTGTTAGTGTTAATTTTGTGCGACCAGTGACGTTGTTTTAAGTACAGTTTGTGTGTGTTGTGGGTGTTAATTGTGAGAGTTCATTCCGTAATTACTCGTGTTAGGCCTTGGTCGTTCTAACGCCGTCGCCGGCTGCGTGCAGCGGCCCGTCGCACGCGAATGGCACGCGACCATTAGTATCTCCTTAGTAGTTTGTGCACGCGACGTCTGAAAAATGTTCGCGTTTGGACCAGTCACTACACTCTTATCTAGGGTTTGGACGTCGCTCGTGACGGGCGAGAACGACCGCGCCCGAACATTGTCGAATTGTGTCGAACATACCATTCAGACGCCGCGTGCGACGGGCCGCTGCACGCAGCCGGCGACGGCGTCAGAACGACCAAGGCCTAAGCAAAGATCCAGAGAAAAAAGCGGTACCACGTCAGTGATTATATTCTCTTTGCCACGTAGCAAAGTCTTCAGATATTAATACAAATTTACTTTACTCTTTGCTTCAGATCAAAGACAGCCATAATTAGAACGAAGTGGTAATATTCTCTTTAGCCATAATAAAAGTATTTTAAATAGCTGTTTGAGTGTAACCTTCATAGCCTCCGAGTATTTGCCAGAAGAGATTGTACCTATAAGTATTCAGTACGTGGAAAGAGGTCTTATTCTTTCTTCATGATTCAGTCGAATTGAGTGTAATAGACGAGGAATAGACGTCTGACTGACAATACAAATGTCACACTTCTGTCAGATAAAACTGCTTGTTTAGTGGCAGTAAGTGGTCAAGCAATGACCATTCATTTGTATTTAATAATTAAGCAATGTTAAGGGGGGCAGTGTTGTTATTATGCGTGGTAAGCTTGTCAAGCGCGCGTTACGCGTTCTTCCGCACGCTAAAACAGCATCCGGGCGCGCGGCGCGTGTTCGGAGGATGTGAGGCTGCGCCAGGCGCGTGGCCGGGTGCGTGCGCGCTGCTGAATCGAGAAATGGAGCCGCGGTGCTCTTGCGCGGTGGTCGCGCCACGCTGGGCGCTCACCGCGGCGCACTGCGCGCAGCCGGAGATAGTCTACGTGCAGTACAATGGACGCGATCGCTCAGACTCCAACATCGCGACTGTGAAGCTGTTGTATTCACATCCTGCGTGAGTAACGTGATCCTATTGTATAGTCTTTGTTTTGGTGGCTTGAACAAGATAGTCCTTAAACAGTTTCTGTTGTTTGTTAGAGCTAGGCACGACAATGAGAGTCAGAAAACTGCATTTTATTTCTTGCTGTGAACACGGAGAATTTCGAAATCAGTAAGGTCGGCAATATGCATGCGATTGGTCTGCAATTACGAGCGGCTAAAGGTTAACAGTTTCTGCTTGCCAAATCGACTGGTTCAGTGCTTGTTTACGGCTACCGTGGAAATTATATAAGCTGTAGGGACTATGGCCATCGGCGGAGAGATCCTTCTGGCTCCGTCATGTGATCATCTTGATGGTTAATTATATTTGCAAAAAACCAAATCGATGGGTATGATACGCCTGTCTCGAAAGTGGAGTTAGAGCGGATACGTCAGATTGTAGCGGGCGGCAAGTCACTGCCGTCTCATTTAAAGTTGTCGCACACATAAAGACTCGGCACCCGACCGTTGCCGCCCCAGCTCGCGCCGGTCAGTATTCTTTGTTAGAAACTTCATAATGCAACTCACACTTATCCACTCCGTAACGGCATCGCCCCAGCTCGGGACCACCTAACGGTGGGTGACCGGCTCGCCGTCGCAGGGTGAACGCCGCGTGGCCACCTCGGCGATGCTGTTCCGTGCTTGCGTTGGGTTGACTCCTGGTTGACGGCGAGCCGGTGAGTTGAGACGACGCCGGTCGGGTGCCGAGCCTTTATGTCTGCGACAACCTTTCAGCGGTCGGCCTGTAGTAAGGCTGGAAACAGTGCTCGACCGACTGTCAGCGAGGACCGTCGGTCGGGCGTAGCTATCGCTGTATGAAAGCATACGTGCGTTCAGAGCGATGCTCACCGTCAGCCGACAGACCATACGCGCTGATCGTTGGTCGATCACTGTTTGCAGCCTAAAATGAGACTTTTTTGACGCGCAGATTCGAGGCGCAGGTGAAGGACCTGGGCGGGGGCCCCGACGTCGTTTCACTCCAGCACGACGTCGGCCTAGTGTTCACGCGAGGAGAAATGCTGTTGTCCTCGTACTCTTACTTCCCGCAGCCGCGCACGCCGCGCACGTCCGAAAACTTCGACGTGTTAGAAGGGCTGATGAAGTACAATATCGAAGATCTGGTGGATAAAGATATCGATGTGAGATGTTTGTTTTAATACGGCCAGCCAGTTGTAGAATGTAACAAATTTATCTCTTAGATTACACCCGTATTTGAATTGGTTTACAGCAACAAAACCCACTTGGGTTCTTGGGTTATCGTCGGCCTTTTGTCGTTTTTTTTTGTCCTAAACTCACGTGAAGCGCTGAACGCAATAATGCATAAACATGTTGTTGTCCTTCTATGGTGGGTCATACTGACCAAAAATCATAACTGTAGTGCAAAGCTGCTCAAAGTTTGTATGGAGAGAGCTTGCCCTACCCCTCGCTTTGACATGGCGGGACATCCACAGGTGCTAGGTTTCGGCAGGACGGAAGTGAAGCCAGCCGGCGAGCGGCTGCGCGAAGTGAAGCTGCAAGTGGCATTGTGCGGGCGCGAGGGGTGGCGCAATTGCGTGTGCGCGCTGGGCACGGCGAGCGGCGTATGTTCAGGCGACTCGGGCGGGCCTGTCCTCTACAATGGCACACAGGTATAACTTTACTAGCCTCAGGCCTCCCTCCAACCGCGCACTCGGCCTATAAAACCAGTCAGGTTTAGGTTAAAAAAATAGTTTTAACGAGCCGAGTTTTGTACGCTCCTGTATTTTATGTTTCCATTCTGCAACGCACTGCTGATGTGTGGAGGTTGGGTTAGGAAATCACTCGTTAAACTAAGGTAATCGTCGCCTAAATTCCCTAAATAAAATGATTTTTTCCCGTCACTACTGGTTATTATGGTGTAGTTGGCATTATTATTCTGCGTCCCGCTTCCATACGAGTTGGGCTAGCGTATTAGGAAGAACGCGGGAAACATTTTAACAATGTTATTGGGTTGTAAAATAATTTAAACCGTCAACTGCATTTATATACTGAATGGTATTCACTCAACCACACCTCAAAATACACTGACCCGCTGTAAACGCTGTGACAAAAAGGAGACAAACTTAAGTTAAACACCTCACTCCCGGGTAGCCTCACTATCACTGCGTTTTGAGCTGTGGTGTACGTCAGCGGGGGTCGAAATTCACGCTTTCGGCGTAGGTAACCGTCATGCAATAGGGCTCAAAAGTTACCAATAATTCTGCAAATTTGATTTAGACTTTTAACCCCAACTGCAACATTTTAGTCCTATTTACCTACATTAGGATACGCTGAAACTCGTGAAAATCGACCGACCCTAGTGTACTTTTGTACTACGTGTTCCCAGATTGGCGTGATGTCGATGGGCCCCGTAGAATGCGGCACACCGGCCCCCCTCGGGCAGAATGACCCAGCGAGAGCCATGAGCGTGTTCACGGTTTTAAGACCATACGCTTCGCTCATCAACTCCACTATGCACGGGGTAGAATCAGCGCTGCGGATGAGGGTAGTCGAGCTGCAGAGGTCGGGATCTGCCGCGCTTCCCGTGCGTTTTGACGTGCATTCGGCTATATGTGCGGCTTCGCTGCTGCTTTGCAGGTAATAGCTTAAGGTTGCACACGTAAAGGTTCGGCACCTGACCGGCGCCGCCTCAACTCGCCGGCTCGCCGTCAACGGCGTCAACCCAACGCAAGCACGGAACAGCAACGCCGGTCGGGTGTCGAGCCTTTAATCTCTCTTGGCCTCGCTCATGATTTAATCAAAAGTTTAGCCCTTTGGGGAATACCTCTATATAGATATATTTATTTCATGAAGTCGACTCTGAAAGCATTCACCTATTAGCTTTCGAGCTGTTTTATTAGCTATTTTAGTTTTATCTTTGCATTTGGGGATATACCTACAAATTACATCTACTTCGAAAACTATTTTATGTTTAAAAGTGACGTCTTTTTACGGGATTTGCAGAGCTTTTAGTGTAAAAAGAAATAGAAGAATTTCATCGGTGTCTCTCGGTATCTCTTTGTAAAAAAAAACTCACTAGATACACAGTGGATCTACCGAATAATATGATCAAACGAAATAACATAAATTTAATTGTCTACTATGTTATTTCTTTACAGAAGCTTCTAGCTGGCAGCCACCATCAACATCTCCTGTCTTCCATCACCCAACATGTAATCTGTCCTCTTGCTGCAGTCAGTCCGAAATCAAAATTAGAAAACCGCGGACACTAGTAGAAATGCAGGAAAACATGTTTTCCTGTTGACCTGTCTTCTTGTCCTGTCCTGTCTGCTTTTCCGATTGATTAGAATGTCACGCATATCTACTAATGTCCGTGCTTGACGGATATTTATATTGAACTGACTTTGTTTTTTTAATAAACATTTTTTTTGGTTTCATTTGACTGTGTTATTTTTCATAAAACTAAGGTTTTTATTATTTATTTTGTAGCCAAGCGTAATGAGTCTAGCACAGTCGCCATCAGATATATCGGAGCGAACAATATGCTCATAAATATGAACACCCTGAAAGGAATAATATAATATCTGATGGCCACTGTACGTAGAGTCGAAAATCCATTAGAAAAAACCCAAAATGCAGGGAGGACGTTTCTTGATACTGGTATTAGGCATATGCTTAACTCCAAGGCATTCACTGCCGGAAACGCATATGTGCGTTCACGTCCATGCGAATGTATTAACTGCCGTACGTACAAAAAGATTCCCGCGTGATTCCCGCAGTTTTCAACGCTGTCTTAAATAATTGTAATTTACTATGTTGCTCTGTACTTGACACTGTATGATATTATCAAACAAAACGGTAAAAGGATTCAAAGGAAGTCTCAATCTCTAGCATAATAATATTTTCACACCACCTGCTCGCCAATGCCCAATTATATATCATGCAAACCTTACCGAAAGCAAATCATTATAACCCTTTGCTAAAGCCGGGTAGTAATATCGTACTGAATCTCATTGTAACCCGCCGGGTAATAATGTGATTTCACTTTTTATAGTTCTTATTGTTATGTCCTTAAAGTCTAATTTCGTGAAGTCCGCACGGCGGCGAGGACGCGCGTGCTTCTCGGGCTGGTGGCGCCCGGAATTAAAAGACGCGCGGGGCCGCGGGCTGCAGCAGCGCCAGTGCGTCAAGCGCGTTTTATTAGTTACTGTTATTAAGTACTGAATCTTTAAAATTCCATTCGGGAATTGGAGGTTTTTTATAATATTTTTAAATTTCATTACATTAAGGTATTGAGAAAATAAAATCACTATTTAAATGCTAGAGCTGGCCTTCCTTCCTTCACGGCCTTTGCAGTAATGAATTATACATAAATAATAATTTATGCTTATCACTCAAATAAATGCCCTGACCGGGATTCGAACCCCGGATCTCCAGCTACATAGGCAGCAGTCGTCAGTAGGTATACTATTAAATAGCGAACATATTCTGTTTACATAGTAGCCTTGGTATTTTCTATTGTCTCGCAAGAGGTGAGAAAAGTAGAGTATACTCCTCGGGGATAAAACTGTTTTTGTCTTGGGCGCACTTAAATCCCTCACTACACTCAGGACTCAGTCTTAATTCCCTCGCTACGCTCGGGAATTAACTCATTACACCCTGGCTACGCTCGGGGGTAAAATCTGGAGTCCTTCGTTCCGTTCAGAATTCAATATCGCGCCCGTGACATAAAACAGTGCTTTATCCCCTTGGTGTATAATCTACTATTATCTGATAACGCATAATTCACTACCTAAAATTCAAAAGGTTCTTAAGAAGAGGCGGGAGAAATAAGTGAACATGGAATACATCGATAAACTTTTATTTGGCCGAGAATCTCTCGTTTTAAAACGCGTTTACAGCAAATCACAGATAACATTACCTAAGAAGAGTCCAAGCGGGTTACACTTCACGCTGGCTCATTTGAGCGTCACTTGAGCACTGAGTCTAGAAGTGGTCGCGAGCGTGACCATTCGTCAAGTCACCGGGTATGGTGGTTATGGTCGTAGAAGTTGTAGACGGTGGGGCAGGGTATACCGTAGGGGCTGGCTCCAACCGGCGCGGACGCTGCCGGCGCGGTCCTGACCTGCGCAGCGTCGTATCACGCGCCAGCGACACGCGAAGACTTAACCTTTCCGCACCAGAAGCGCAGGAATCATCTCTGGTATGTTCAGGAGAGTCCTCACGCCTGCGTATACATGGCTGCCATGACAGCGCGGGCCGACAGAAGGTCGCGATGAACACTCGCTTGAACTTGTCGCCAAATAGCACGTAGATCAGGAAGTTGGCGGATGAGTTGATGGTTACGAGTAGGTTGGAGGTCTTCACTAGAGCGTCCAGTCGCTCCAACTCGGAGCCAAGGAATACCTGAATGAGAGAAATGTGCTATCAGGGGTGGTAGGACTAGGTGTTAAGTTAGCGCCATTGGCGTACTGGATTAGTTGATGACGTTGGTGGTAGTAGGGCGAAAGGTTCTCGAGTGGCGATCGCGGAACGGAAGGCGCAGCGTGGGTAGACCCCACTCACCCCACAAGGACGACTTGCTAAAGGTCGCGGGAGTCCACTGGATGCGGGTGGCGCAGGACCGGTCATATGTCCAGCAGTGGACGTCTTTCCGATGGTGATGATACTTATAGCATCGTAGTTGGTTCAGGTTTGAATAAATTAAGCTAAATCTTAGTACTATATCATAAATACTATTATGGTACTGTGCGCCTATCGCAAGAGGAGAGAGTGGGGAGACCTTTTCCCCCGTCCACTACCACTTTTGCGGAGACCTCTGAGTTAGCTACCTTTAATACCTAAAGGCGAAGAAGTTTTACTCGTATAAATGGAAATTTCTTACATTAGAAATTAGAAAAGAAGTATGTAATAAAATAAGCAGGGTGACGCTGTCTCGTGGGTAACACCCCCTTATCGTTCATCATACGTATTTTTTTTTGTCCTGTCCTTATGTCACTCAGATATTTGTTTGTACCTTAGCCGAGGTTTCAGTTTGATGAGTAAGGGGGTGACTTAACCGTGGTACTCACTTCGAAAGAGTTGGTGACGAGCGGCAGCAGGTTGCAGAGAAAGAACACCAGAACGACGACTAGAAGCATGGTGGCGAGGGATAGCTCTCGCCGTTGGGAGCGCGACATTCGCGCGCGCTCCGCCCGCGCGCGTCGCACCTGCAACACGGCTTTAGTTCAATTTCACTCCAGGTCTACAGTTTAAAGAGACGACACTTGATGAGATCATGGGACAGGTGTCAGAGCAAGGGCCTGACACTTTGATAAAGATAGCCGTAATGCGATTCCTATAAGAGGAAATAGAAAAGAGTGCCATTGGTTTTCTATATAGGCACAGACACACTTACATAAATGTTCCATAAGAAAGACATTGGACATGCAAACCGGTCAAATTGCGTAGTATAAATTTTGTGTGATCTTTCTCTTAACCCCCGGTCGCTCGGTGACGCAACTATAGCTATTTGTATTACTATCTATGGGTAAAGCGGGTATTACACTGTCCTGAATCAGGCGTCCTAACTAGTGGAGGGGAGTTGAAGCATCTCGCTCTAACGTATAGGTTCGAACCCTTCTAAACGTCCTGAATTCAGGACAGTTTAATACCCGCTTAAGAGGGAGGTCAACGGACAGCGAACGCGTTCTTACGGCCCGACCACGACTTCAAGCGACGGTGGCAGTAGCAGAGTATTCCTAATACACTGCGTGTGATCCCAACTAACCGCAGTGCGTTGCGCGTCTCGACCGTCCGACCCAAAGCTAGGCGTCCACAGTTCCGCGTCCCACGCATTATACGCATAGCACGCAACAGACTTGTGTGACTTGATAAAAGAATACTACGTCCGTTGCGTACGATGCCTTCGATCATCATCATCAGCCTATCTACGTCCCACTGCTGGGCACAGGCCTCCTCTCATAGATGAGAGACAAGCTACGGTAGCCCAGTGGTTCAAGCGTGCGGCTGTCAAGCGGCGGTCGTGGGTTCGAATCCCAGCTCGTACCAATGAGTTTTTCGGAACTTATGTACGGAATATCATTTGATATTTACCGTTAGCTTTTCGGTGAAGGAAAACATCGTGAGGAAACCTGCATACATCCGCGAATAAATTCAAAAGTTGTATGTGAAGTCCCCAACCCGCTCTGGGCCAGCGTGGGGACTACTGCCCAATCCCTCTCATCTATGCCTTCGATATGGACGCCTAATAGCTCAATTCGCGCAAAATCGTGGTCGGGCTGACGTTTCGTTGGTATTATCGGAAGACGTGTTATACACAGCACCCGCTCAGTGCATAGGTAGGCGTACCGCTCGCTGTCAGCAGGGCATTCATCTTCACACCTTAGAATCTGAATGGTCGCGTGCGGTACGGTTTCAGAGGAATTTGCTCCCTCACACGCTCTGGTTGTGGAATGAGGTTTTTCGGAGCTTCAAAAAAGGAGTGTATATTTTTTAAAGGGATTGAGAGATCGGAGCTTTTCCTCTTATTCAGTTTATGGCACACCGCCGTTTGAACTCGTGGCCGAGACTGAGCGACGTGGAGGTGGAATATGTCAAGTATAATCTCTTGACAAGCGTTGCGTTAAGTAGTATCCATCAACTCTTCTCACTAGGCCAGTGAGAAGGCAGTTGATGGATAAGCGCATCTGTGAAGAAATGGAAATTTTATGGATGTTTTGCGTGCTGTTAACTGGGGCGCTTGTGCTCGTGCCCATGACACGCATTTAATATACCTGGGGGGCTAGCATAACATGCATCTCGTCTCTACTTGCGCGCGAGATAGGCTACCTGTCACTGTCTGATGAATTCTGTCAAAAAGTGACAGGTACCTTATCTCGCGCGCGAGTAGATACGGAATGCAAGTTGTGCTAGAGGGGCAGCACTCAACTGCGGGCGGCTCAGCACGGCCACGCAAAGCGCGTTGCCCAGCAGCCCGCCGCAGCCGACCACGTTCAACAGCACGCCGTGCACGACGAACCGGAACAGCTTGTACGACTCCGAAACTCCAATGTCGGAGTAGCATTCGAGCGTGCTGTTAACCGGAGCGCTCGTGCTCGTGCTCATGGCGCACGCTCCAAGTCCCATACGCTCTGTAAAAAGAAAAAGTCAAAGTTATACTTCGATTTATTCTGAGTCCTCGTCTGTGACGGGACAGGGGTAAGAAGGGAGACGGCAAAGGGAAGCGGACGGGTATCCGGCGGCGGGTCGCTGCCTCCTGCTACCCTTTCGCGAAGTCTTAGTTAAGCGGTCGACCTATAGGCATAGTAACATGCACCTATCACCTTAATGAACTACCACCGGTTAGGAAAATAAACCTCTGCCTAGCAAGCGTACGGTCCACCTGATGGTAAGCCAACACCTAATATTTAACAATTATCTCCGAATATATTCGCGAAATCGTGTTTTGTCCTTCGAAACTTACTAGGCGTCGTTATTTTACGTTCCTGAGCTACAGTCATATCAGGCTATACTACAATCAAAAGTAAGTATGACGTACAACAACTAGTCCCAGTTCCAGCCAGAGTGAACTTGACACGCGAGCCGACGCCTTCGTTCTATTTCTCCTCCTCATCTTCATCTTCGGCCTCACTGCACGCAAATGCAACATGTTCTCCGTACCGTGCATAGTCGCGTTAATCACTTCTGCATAAGGCTGCAACACGGTGAACACCGAGCTGTAGAAGGGCGGGGGCGGGCCCGCCAAACGGCCGCACTCCACAGGCCCAAGTGACGTCACACCGATCTGCGATCCAGGATTCGTTAAGGTCGCTACATTCAACCGGGGGGCATAGTTTTAGTACTATTGAAAAAGAACACCTAAGTCTCGTGTAAGGAGAGCGGACCCCTATTTTCTCCCCTTTAACCACGCCTGCTTGTTAAAGTCGAGCTGATGATGAAGATCACAGATTGAAAGTACGGTGCTGAGGTACCTACCTTAGTTTTGAGATACGTTCGGCCAGAATATACCAATGCTGTTGTCGGAAATAGATAGCAGGTTTGCCGTAAGGGGATCACATTGTTGGGCGAATGGCGCATGTATGACATATGAAACGACTGCATTGGTTTATCACTATCAGCCTCAATGTATCACAATTTGCATTTGGTGATAATTAAGATTAGTTCTAGTCCAGAATGTGTGGCGTACCTGATTCGGGTAAAAATGATGATGATTAGGATGAATTGGCAAAAAAACTATCTACTAAATAGTAACCGAAAATACATTTTTGTAATTTGGCCTAAAGGAACCATTACAACTACATAAGGTAAGATAACGGTCAGAGTCCGAACCTGCGTCCCGTTGTAAAGCACTGGTCCGCCCGAGTCACCGGAGCAGACTCCTCTAGCCACGCCCATAGCGCATGCACAGTGTTGCCAAGATTCATGCCCACAGTGCATCATCAGTAACTTCACCATTTTTAGTCGCTCACCTACAGACTGTTCCTCTGTCTTGCCAAAACCAACGACCTGTTACGCAAAAGGAAAGAGAAATGTTGTTTATAATCGTAAAGAAGCTACATATACAAAATTTGTACGGGTAAATTTGTTACGTTCTACATAGTAAACACAAATTAGTACGTAGTCTCGTTCGTACAGCCTAAGCGTATTGGGCCGGTGCAAATCGCTTCGGTGTACATAATAGCCTGATTGCCAAAGCACCGGTTACCCGCTCTTGTAATCGGGGATTGGAATTGAAATTGAAATTATTTATTTTGCAAGAACATACACGGGTGTTAAGATTACATGTCAGCGAGATATATAAATATTTGCCATGAATGTATGATCCGCCACAATATGGCATGCAAAAATAACAATAATAAGCTGGTTTTAAATGTCAAATTATCAAAATATTCATTTAGATTATAAAATGGTCTAGTAAGCAAATATGATTTTATTTTTTTACAAAATTCGTTCATATTATTAGATTGTTTTATGTCATCATTTAAGAAATTATAAATTTTAATTCCATTATATTCCAGACTTCTTTAATAGTTCATTTTGATAGGATCCCCTACTAATCATTCAGTTGGTCCCTAAATGCTGAGAATGGTCATTTTCTAAACTCGATTTTTTTTTGTGTCCGGGATGAAAATCGTATGGTAGCATGAGATAATAAGTACCATTTTTTTTTTCATAAAGAATACATGTTTCCACGTTGAGGTCCACTCAATATCACGGACTAAATTGTTTTTAAAATACATTCAAAAATACCTAAACGCTCAAATTAAGACTCCGTGCCCTGTCCGGCATCGACTTTTGAATCAATCAAAAATTTCTATCAAAAACTGATTTCTATTAGAATCACTGATTTCGTGTCAAAAACTTTAACTCGATTATATTTACTATCACTGAGCACAGACACTATTCACTTCACTGTGGTGAATAACTTGTGATTGATATTTAAAATTCGTCCGAGCGCGAGAGTCCAATTTTGTCGGCAAAATTCAAAGGTCCCTGCCAGCTATCGTTCGCAACTGATCAGCTTCGCGTCCTGCTTCACATGTGCTCTCAAATGTCAGCTATTATACATAAAAAAATGTATATATAGCAAACCGCATAAAGTTCGAGTAAACCACCTAATATTTATCAAATTATCAGCATACAATTTTCTATGTATTATTGGTATTTCAAAATTCCATGGGAATTAGACAAAAATGCCCGTTTGGTGAAATTCACTCAGAATCGTGACCCCTATGCCTCTAGTAAGGTAGGTAACTTACAACTTGTCTTATCATATATTTTCAAAATATCCTACTTCCTACTAATATTATAAATGCGAAAGGTTAAATGTTTAGATATTTGGATGTTTAGGTGTATGGATGTTGGTTACGTTATCACGCAAAATCTGGATTGCATTGATCTCGACTGTGAATACTGTAGGAGCTACTACTATTAGGTATAATCATGTTCTCTCTCACGTCAATCTCCTGTCCAAGCAGCTCATCGACGTTGTATTCAAAAAACTTCGCCACGGGGTCACTCCGCATGTACGCAGGAATTATGGTGTACAAGTCTTCAATTAGCCGCATTTCGGTAGCCGTCCGTACTAGACCGACGTCGTGGTACAAGAGAACGACGTGTCCACTACCCTCGTCGTAACTTATCTCAGATCGGTAGCTGTTCGACAGACGTTCATGTTATCCAAAGAACTACCGAGTAGGTATAGTATGGACTTCTGGAGGGAAAGTATTTGACTGTGACATGACTGTAACATTATTTTTAGGTTATTTATTTATTTATACTGAAGGATTACCAACAGCTATCAAAAACTGATATAGTCTTAGGTAGCGATTCAGAGCCAATTAAAGCTACAGCTTTTTTAAATTATACGAAAATAAGTTGCGCTCAAAAACCGGCATTGCGGACGTTGGAGTCAAAACCGCAAAGATGGGCCAAAATAACCACGATGGGCGACGACGTCGTGGCAGGCCAAGACGGAGATCGTAGGACGACCTGCACGTATGTTGCGACGATTGGAAATCAAGATGATAGGCCTTTTCCCAGCAGTGGGTCCTAAACAGTCGACACTGATTGGCGATACGCTGCCCAGGACAGCGTACTATTTACTGTACGCTGTCCTACTGGATCGTATGCTGAAGCCACTGTTCCGCGCACTCTGTCTTTCTTGTCTATAAAGCCACAGGTAAGTTGAAAAAAATGTTCTAATCGGTGCCACTCACTCAGGATGCGCATACAACATCTCCACTAACGCCAATTCTGAGCCTGCATAATTCACCCCATTGTACTGCACATACTTCGGCGGTGTCGGCAGCAATACGCAGTGCGCCGCGGTAAGCGCCCATCGGGGAGTAACCACTGCGCAAGAGCAGCAGGGTACCTTCTTTCTAGTCAGCAGCGCGCATGCCATAGGCCAGGAGCTACTGCTTGCGTTCGTCCCTCCGAACACGTGCCGTGCGCTCCCTTTAAGTAATCGGAAGAATGTATATTGTGCGCCGGACGCGTAAGCTACACAAAGTAAGACTATAAATGCTTGCATGTTCACATCCATGGAAGTATCTTACACAATTACTCAAAGTTCACTTCTTAACATATTATTATTGTTGTCTTTTATTGACATTTTATGATGGATTTACCCCTAGTGAGTTTGAGTTTATTTAGCTCTAGTGGTGGAGTAAGAGTTAACTGATTATGATGAAATGGGATAAATTAACTACAAAATAACTAAATAAACTATTTAAAAAATATTAATTAAAAAAGTTCAGAGTCCACTTTCATGTGACACTGACATTTTCTGGAGTCACCATAGATAATTTCTAGAATAGGTATAGGTAAAAAGCTTAATAAATGACCTGTTGTATGTAGTTGTGTACAGTTTGCAAAAAAACGCATAAGCAAATCTCAGACCAAATAAAAAATATAGACGGAACGTCACGAACAACAAAATGAAGCCACTTTTGTAAAGATCTGTGAATGTGAGTCTGGCCACTGGAAGGAAAAAATCCCCATAATTGGGGTGACTTTTAACGTAACATCAACCGTGCCCACCTACCAACCGTGTCAGTGGTGGAGTAGCTTTAACAAACAAAGCCATTTATTTGTAACTTTTGCCAACGACTTCGTCTGCGTAGAACTCGCGTCATCGCGTTAGAATGTTATTTCATGCTTCTATTATGAAATGAGCGCTTACCTAGTTATCTCTCTTCCATTCTACCTTAACGGGTAGCTAGTAACGTATTTCGGTACTTACCGATCCGCCCTCGCAGCCGTCTTACGACCCATGATATTTTTTTCTGTCATGATTTTGTAGGCAGAGCTATATTGATATTAACATATTTAGAATCTGCATAAAACCAGATTTCTTATAGTATTTATTTCATTATTTAAGTTAACTTTTTACATCCAATATCAGAGCGCTGAATCAAAAAGTAAAAATTAAAAATGTATAAATTTGCGATTTTAGTAAGAAAATTATTCCAAAATAGTAAAATGTATGATCAGAAATGATGTAGGTGGTGTATTCCTTTTATACGAAAATGATACCAAACTTGCCATAGTAGGTATAAGAAAGAAGTCCGCTTAGTTTGAAATGTACAGGTCGGCTGCTATGTTTGGAGCCCCACATTTCTCACCAAATGAAAAATCCGGGGGGCTCTACTTCGTAAATGCATCTTTGGACTATAGATATCAATCCTGCCAAAGGAAATCTTTTGTTCATTAAACGCCGTATTTTCCCTTTTCTTGTTCCGTGCAGATGCGACTAATTTGGGTATTGAGAAAATAAAATCACTATTTAAATGCTAGAGCTGGCCTTCCTTCCTTCACGGCCTTTGCAGTAATGAATTATAAATAAATAATAATTTATACTTATCACTCAAATAAATGCTCTGACCGGGATTCGCACCCCGGATCTCCAGCAGCTACATAGGCAGGATCACTTAAAATTAGGCTAAAGCGGTCGTCAGTAGGTATACTATTAAATACCGAAAATATTCTGTTTATATAGTAGCCTTGGTATTTTCTATTGTCTCGCAAGAGGTGAGAAAAGTAGAGTATACTCCTCCGGGATAAAACTGTTTTTTGTCTTGGGCGCGCTTAAATCCCTCACTACACTCAGGACTCAGTCTTAATTCCCTCGCTACGCTCGGGAATTAACTCATTACACCCTGGCTACGCTCGGGGGTAAAATCTGGAGTCCTTCGTTCCGTTCAGGATTCAATATCGCGCCCGTGACATAAAACAGTGCTTTATCCCCTTGGTGTATAATCTACTATTATCTGATAACGCATAATTCACTACCTAAAATTCAAAAGGTTCATAAGAAGAGGCGGAAGAAATAAGTGAACATGGAATACATCGATAAACCTTTATTTGGCCGAGAATCTCTCGTTTTAAAACGCGTTTACAGCAAATCACAGATAACATTACCTAAAAAGAGTCCAAGCGGGTTACACTTCACGCTGGCTCATTTGAGCGTCACTTGAGCACTGAGTCTAGAAGTGGTCGCGAGCGTGACCATTCGTCAAGTCACCGGGTATGGTGGTTATGGTCGTAGAAGTTGTAGACGGTGGGGCAGGGTAGTATACCGTAGGGGCTGGCTCCAACCGGCGCGGGCGCTGCCGGCGCGGGCCTGACCTGCGCAGCGTCGTATCACGCGCCAGCGACACGCGAAGACTTAACCTCTCCGCACCAGAAGCGCAGGAATCATCTCTGGTATGTTCAGGCGAGTCCTCACGCCTGCGTATACATGGCAGCCAAGACAGCGCGGGCCGACAGAAGGTCGCGATGAACACTCGCTTGAACTTGTCGCCAAATAGCACGTAGATCAGGAAGTTGGCGGATGAGTTGATGGTTACGAGTAGGTTGGAGGTCTTCACTAGAGCGTCCAGTCGCTCCAACTCGGAGCCAAGGAATACCTGAATGAGAGAAATGTGCTATCAGGGGTGGTAGGACTAGGTGTTAAGTTAGCGCCATTGGCGTACTGGATTAGTTGATGACGTTGGTGGTAGTAGGGCGAAAGGTTCTCGAGTGGCGATCGCGGAACGGAAGGCGCAGCGTGGGTAGACCCCACTCACCCCACAAGGACGACTTGCTAAAGGTCGCGGGAGTCCACTGGATGCGGGTGGCGCAGAACCGGTCATATGCCCAGCAGTGAACGTCTTTCCGATGGTGATGATACTTATAGCATCGTAGTTGGTTCAGGTTTTTATAAATTAAGCTAAATCTTATTACTATATCATAAATACTATTATGGTACTGTGCGCCTATCGCAAGAGGGGAGAGTGGGGAGACCTTTTCCCCCGTCCACTACCACTTTTGCGGCGACCTCTGAGTTAGCTACCTTTAATACCTAAAGGCGAAGAAGTTTTACTCGTATAAATGGAAATTTCTTACATAAGAAATTAGAAAAGAAGTATGTAATAAAATAAGCAGGGTGACGCTGGCTCGTGGGTAACACCCCCTTATCGTTCATCATACGTATTTTTTTTGTCCTGTCCTTATGTCACTCAGATATTTGTTTGTACCTTAGCCGAGGTTTCAGTTTGATGAGTAAGGGGGTGACTTAGCCGTGGTACTCACTTCGAAAGAGTTGGTGACGAGCGGCAGCAGGTTGCAGAGGAAGAACACCAGAACGACGACTAGAAGCATGGTGGCGAGGGATAGCTCTCGCCGTTGGGAGCGCGACAGTCGCGCGCGCTCCGCCTGCGCGCGTCGCACCTGCAACACGGCTTTAGTTCAATTTCACTTCAGGTCTACAGTTTAAAGAGACGGCACTTGATGAGATCATGGGACAGGGGTCAGAGCAAGGGCCTGACACTTTGATAAAGATAGCCTTAATTCGATTCCTATAGGAGGAAATAGAAAACAGTGCCATGGGTTTATAGCCACAGGCACACTTACATAAATGTTCCATAAGAAAGACATTGGTTGGACATGCAAACCGGTCAAATTGCGTAGTATAAATTTTGTGTGATCTTTCTTTTAACCCCCGCGGTCGCTCGGTAACGCAACTATAACTATTTGTATTTATATACTATCTATGGGTAAAGCGGGTATTACACTGTCCTGAATCAGGCGTCCTAACTAGTGGAGGGGAGTTGAAGCATCTCGCTCTAACGTATAGGTCCGAACCCTTCTAAACGTCCTGAATTCAGGACAGTTTAATACCCGCTTAAGAGGGACGTCAACGGACAGCGAACGCGTTCTTACTTACTTAACAGATGCCGCGCCGCAAAGCTGGCGTCCACAGTTCCGCATCATACGCACTACACGCATCGCACGCAACAGATTATAGGTATCCGTACCGTACGGAGATGCGAATCAGTGGACGAATGTGTGTGACTTCCCATAAAAAGAATATTAGCAATCCATTGCGTGCGATGCATACGATGCGTTCGATGCGGAACTGTTGACGCCTAAGTAGCTCAATAGGCGCAAAGTCATGACTGGGCTGACGTTTCGTTAGTATTATCGAACCAAATTCGTGCCTGTTGGGTCTGTCCTCCTTAATGCATAAGATAACGCCGGCGCAGTAATCTATAAGATAAGGCACTGCGTACAGACTACAGCCACGTACAGCTATGATCAGAACTTGACACGCAGTGTGACAGTACCTGCCGCACTATAGCCGCGTTGAGCACTGCGAGCGCGGTGAATGGCACTGCGTACATCACGAGCAGATACAGCCAGTGTACGTAAATCGCCACGTAGAGCTCCGAGCGGAACTCAGCCGCTGATACGCAGTATATGGCGTCTTCTTCGTTGTCGGCGCCTGCGCCGTATGGCGGCATTCGAATCACCTCCACCTGTACCATGAGACAAATAGATACGGATTAATGTTCGGAATATTGTCACTTAATTAGAAAAGTCCGTTAAGCTCAAATTCGACAATCAAAACTCGATGTAACCCAAGATTCCTTCCTTCTGTGTATCTCTCATTTTAATATAACAAGACATCCTGAAGCTCGGGTTGGGGAAAAAACACATTGCATAAGTCGAATATCAATTCATGCTATCGCGATGGATGATCACAAAATTTCTTACCTCAAGAAACTTGGGAGCGTTGTAGGCGAATGAAAATATGGCAACACCGACAACAGCAAACCTTGCTCGACGCGGCGTACACAAAGCTCTAGCTCGCAGTGGCCTGTAATAGAAAGAGTCTCAATAATACGCAGGGCTTGGGGGTGCGGTGAGTCCAGCCCGTATATACGAGCGAGAAAATAGAAGACGGTAGCACCATCGTAAGACGTGTTATACACAGCAACCGCTCAGTGCATACGAGTAGGTAGGCATACCGCTCGCTGTCGGCAGGGCATTCATCTTCACACCTTAGGCTGGGTTTCCACTAGAGCTATGCTGCGAGGATGCGCTACGAGGTATGCGACCGTTTCCACTAAAGCTACGCTATGTAGCTGTGCGAGGTAGATGTATGGACAGCGGGCGCAGGGAGCGGCAGCGCGGTGAGGCGGGAAGCGCTCACGCATCCGTAGCGCGCATCCGTAGCTCGCATACGTAGCACGCATCCGCAGCTCGCATCTTTCCATATAAAAAACATAGCTTAGCTGAACCCTTTTCCACCAGAGCTATGCTATGTGAATAAAGGAATTAAGGGAATGTGATTGGTGGATTTCAATCGCATCCATAGCAACGTAGCATAACATAGCTCTAGTGGAAAACCAGTATTAGAACCTAAAAGGTCGCGTGCGGTGCGGTACGGTTTCAGAGGAATTTGCTCCCTCGCACGCTCTGGTTGTGGAATGAGCTGGGATGCCGAGGTTTTCCGAGCAAAAAGGAGTGTATAATTTTTTAAAGGGAGTTTTTCCTCTTACTCAGTAACTCTTTTTCTCGTACTCTTATTCATAGCACACCGACGCGGCTGCTACCACCGTTTTTAACTCGTGGCCGAGACCATACAGAAAATTAAATATATGGGTACTGGCCGAAACTGAGCGACGTGGAGGCGGAAAATGTCAAGTATAATCTCTTGACAAGCGTTACGTAAAGTAGCTTATACACCCTATAAGTAAACGTGGCCTTCGACTTTGTGCACCTTAGAAAAAGGACGCCATGGACAAAAAATACAACTTTACAAAATAGATTCCTACACATATCTTTAGAAAAAAATGTCTCTGTTATGTTATTAAAACATACAGCTCTATTCTTCAATGAAGTTTATGAGACCAAGTCTTCAGTTATCTTCATAGATACACACCTACACACCGCCACCCACCGCTCCGCCGTCACCACCAACGTCAGGTACACCGACATGGTCTGCGCGACTAGCGCTAGCGGGTACGCTAGGGGTGCCAGCCGCGGGCAAACGTGATAGTAGTAGTAGCGTAGCCTGCCAGTGTACGGGAATATCGCGGAGAGACCGAAGAGGAGAACGCTGGCGGCGAGCAACGCTGCGTCGGCGGCCGCTAGGCCAGCGAGCAGGCAGTTGATGGATGAGCGCATCTGTGAAGCAATGGAAATTTTATGGATGTTTTGCGTGCTGTTAACTGGGGCGCTTGTGCTCGTGCCCATGACACGCATTTAATATACCAGCACTGACCTGCGGGCGGCTCAGCACGGCCACGCAAAGCGCGTTGCCCAGCAGCCCGCCGCAGCCGACCACGTTCAACAGCACGCCGTGCACGACGAACCGGAACAGCTTGTCCGACTCCGACACTCCAATGTCGGAGTAGCATTCGAGCGTGCTGTTGACCGGAGCGCTCGTGCTCGTGCTCATGGCGCACGCTCAAGCATGGCGCGCGTGCGCGCCCACGCCCCACACGCTCTGTAAAAAGAAAAAAGTCAAAGTTATACTTCTATTTATTCGGAGTCCTCGTCTGTGACGGTACAGGGGTAAGAAGGGAGACGGCAAAGGGTAGCGGACGGGTAGCCGGCGGTGGGTCCCTGCCTCCTGCTACCCTTTCGCAAAGGCTCAGTTAAGCGGTCGACCTATAGGCATAATAACATGCACCTATCACCTTAATGAACTACCACCGGTTAGGAAAATAAACATCTGCCTAGCAAGCGTACGGTCCACCTGATGGTAAGCCAACACCTAATATTTAACAATTATCTCCGAATATATTCGCGAAATCGTGTTTTGTCCTTCGAAACTTACTAGGCGTCGTTATTTTACGTTCCTGAGCTACAGTCATATCAGGCTATACTACAATCAAAAGTAAGTATGACGTACAACAACTAGTCCCAGTTCAAGCCAGAGTGCACTTGACACGCGAGCCGACGCCTTCACTGCATGCAAACGCAACACGTTCTCCGTGCCGTGCATAGTCGCGTTAATCACTTCTGCATAAGGCTGCAACACGGTGAACACCGAGCTGTAGAAGGGCGGGGGCGGGCCCGCCAGACGGCCGCACTCCACAGGCCCAAGTGACGTCACACCGATCTGCGATCCAGGATTCGTTAAGGTCGCTACATTCAACCGGGGGGCATAGTTTTAGTACTATTGAAAAAGAATACCTAAATCTCGTGTAAGGAGAGCGGACCCCTATTTTCTCCCCTTTAACCACGCCTGCTTGTTAAACTCGAGCTGATGATGAAGATCACAGATTGAAAGTAAGGTGCTGAGGTACCTACCTTAGTTTTGAGATACGTTCGGCCAAAATATACCAATGCTGTTGCCGGAAATAGATAGCAGGTTTGCCGTTAGGGGATCACATTGTTGGGCGAATGGCGCATCTATGACATATGAAACGACTGCATTGGTTTATCACTATCAGCCTGAATGTATCACAATTTGCATTTGGCGATAATTAAGATTAGTTCTCGTCCAGAATGTGTGGCGTACCTGATTCGGGTAAAAATGATGATGATTAGGATGAATTGGCAAAAAAACTATCTACTAAATAGTAACCGAAAATACATTTTTGTAATTTGGCCTAAAGGAACCATTACAACTACATAAGGTAAGATAACGGTCAGAGTCCGAACCTGCGTCCCGTTGTAAAGCACTGGTCCGCCCGAGTCACCGGAGCAGACTCCTCTAGCCACGCCCATAGCGCATGCACAGTGTTGCCAAGATTCATGCCCACAGTGCATCATCAGTAACTTCACCATTTTTAGTCGCTCACCTACAGACTGTTCCTCTGTCTTGCCAAAACCAACGACCTGTTACGCAAAAGGAAAGAGAAATGTTGTTTATAATCGTAAAGAAGCTACATATACAATATTTGTACGGGTAAATTTGTTACGTTCTACATAGTAAACACAAATTAGTACGTAGTTCGTACAGCCTAAGCGTATTGGGCCGGTGCAAATCGCTTCGGTGTACATAATAGCCTGATTGCCAAAGCACCGGTTACCCGCTCTTGTAATCGGGGATTGGAATTGAAATTGAAATTATTTATTTTGCAAGAACATACACGGGTGTTAAGATTACATGTCAGCGAGATATATAAATATTTGTCATGAATGTATGATCCGCCACATTATGGCATGCAAAAATAACAATAATAAGCTGGTTTTAAATGTCAAATTATCAAAATATTCATTAATATTATAAAATGGTCTAGTAAGCAAATATGATTTTATTTTTTTACAAAATTCGTTCATATTATTAGATTGTTTTATGTCATCATTTAAGAAATTATAAATTTTAATTCCATTATATTCCAGACTTCTTTAATAATGTATATAATTTTGATAGGATCCCCTACAAATCATTCAGTTGGTCCCTAAATGCTGAGAAGGGTCATTTTCTAAACTCGATTTTTTTTTGTGTCCGGGATGAAAATCGTATGGTAGCATGAGATAATACGTACCATTTTTTTTTTTCATAAAGAATACATGTTTCCACGTTGAGGTCGACTCAATATCACGGACTAAATTGTTTTTAAAATACATTCAAAAATACCTAAACGCTCAAATTAAGACTCCGTGCCCTGTCCGGCATCGACTTTTGAATCAATCAAAAATTTCTATCAAAAACTGATTTCTATTAGAATCACTGATTTCGTGTCAAAAACTTTAACTCGATTATATTTACTATCACTGAGCACAGACACTATTCACTTCACTGTGGTGAATAACTTGCGATTGATATTTAAAATTCGTCCGAGCGCGAGAGTCCAACTTTGTCGGCAAAATTCAAAGGTCCCTGCCAGCTATCGTTCTCAACTGATCAGCTTCGAGTCCTGCTTCACATGTGCTCTCAAATGTCAGCTATTATACATAAAAAAATGTATATATAAACCGCATTAAGTTCGAGTACACCACCTAATATTTATCAAATTATCAGCATACAATTTTCTATGTATTATTGGTATTTCAAAATTCCATGGGAATTAGACAAAAATGCCCGTTTGGTGAAATTCACTCAGAATCGTGACCCCTATGCCTCTAGTAAGGTAGGTAACTTACAACTTGTCTTATCATATATATTCAAAATATCCTACTTCCTACTAATATTATAAATGCGAAAGGTTAAATGTTTAGATATTTGGATGTTTGTGTATGGATGTTGGTTACGTTATCACGCAAAATCTGGATTGCATTGATCTTGACTGTGAATACTGTAGGAGCTACTACTATTAGGTATAATCATGTTCTATCTCACGTCAATCTCCTGTCCAAGCAGCTCATCGACGTTGTATTCAAAAAACTTCGCCACGGGGTTACTCCGCATGTACGCAGGAATAAAGGTGTACAAGTGTTCAAGTAGCCGCATTTCGGTAGCCGTCCGTACTAGACCGACGTCGTGGTGCAAGAGAACGACGTGTCCACTACCCTCGTCGTAACTCATCTCAGATCGGTAGCTGTTCGACAGACGTTCATGTTATCCAAAGAACTACCGAGTAGGTATAGTATGGACTTCTGGAGGGAAAGTCTTTGACTGTGACATGACTGTAACATTATTTTTAGGTTATTTATTTATTTATACTGAAGGATTACCAACAGCTATCAAAAACATGATATAGTCTTAGGTAGCGATTCAGAGCCAATTAAAGCTACAGCTTTTTTAAATTATACTAAAATAAGTTGCGCTCAAAAACCGGCATTGCTGACGTTGGAGTCAAAACCGCAAAGATGGGCCAAAATAACCACGATGGGCGACGACGGCGTGGCAGGCCGAGACGGAGATCGTAGGACGACCTGCACGTATGTTGCGACGATTGGAAATCAAGATGAGAGGCCTTTTCCCAGCAGTGGGTCCTAAACAGTCGACACTGATTGGCGATACGCTGCCCAGGACAGCTTACTATTTACTGTACGCTGTCCTACTGGATCGGATGCTGAAGCCACTGTTCCGCGCAATTGTCTATAAAGCCACAGGTAAGTTGAAAAAAATGTTCTAATCGGTGCCACTCACTCAGGATGCGCATACAACATCTCCACTAACGCCAATTCTGAGCCTGCATAATTCACCCCATTGTACTGCACATACTTCGGCGGTGTCGGCAGCAATACGCAGTGCGCCGCGGTAAGCGCCCATCGGGGAGTAACCACCGCGCAAGAGCAGCAGGGTACCTTCTTTCTAGTCAGCAGCGCGCATGCCATAGGCCAGGAGCTACTGCTTGCGTTCGTCCCTCCGAACACGTGCCGTGCGCTCCCTTTAAGTAATCGGAAGAATGTATATTGTGCGCCGGACACGTAAGCTACACAAAGTAAGACTATAAATGCTTGCATGTTCACATCCATGGAAGTATCTTACACAATTACTCAAAGTTCACTTCTTAACATATTATTGTTGTCTTTTATTGATATTTTATGATGGATTTACCCCTAGTGAGTTTGAGTTTATTTAGCTCTAGTGGTGGAGTAAGAGTTAACTGATTATGATGAAATGGGATAAATTAACTACAAAATAACTAAATAAACTATTTAAAAAATATTAATTAAAAAAGTTCAGAGTCCACTTTCATGTGACACTGACATTTTCTGGAGTCACCATAGATAATTTCTAGAATAGGTAAAAAACTTAATAAATGACCTGTTGTATGTAGTTGTGTACAGTTTGCAAAAAAACGCATAAGCAAATCTCAGGACAAATAAAAAATATAGACGGAACGTCACGAACAACAAAATGAAGCCACTTTTGTAAAGATGTGTGAATGTGAGTGTGGCCACTGGAAGGAAAAAATCCCCATAATTGGGGTGACTTTTAACGTTACATCAACCGTGCCCACCTACCAACCGTGTCAGTGGCGGAGTAGCTTTAACAAACAAAGCCATTTATTTGTAACTAGCTTTTGCCCGCGACTTCGTCTGCGTAGAACTCGCGTCATCGCGTTAGAATGTTATTTCATGCTTCTATTATGAAATGAGCGCTTACCTAGTTATCTCTCTTCCATTCTACCTTAACGGGTAGCTAGTAACGTATTTCGGTACTTACCGATCCGCCCTCGGAGCCGTCTTACGACCCATGATATTTTTTTCTGTCATGATTTTGTAGGCAGAGCTATATTGATATTAATATATTTAGAATCTGCATAAAACCAGATTTCTTATAGTATTTATTTCATTATTTAAGTTAACTTTTTACATCCAATATCAGAGCGCTGAATCAAAAAGTAAAAATTAAAAATGTATAAATTTGCGATTTTAGTCCAAAATAGTAAAATGTATGATCAGAAATGATGTCGGTGTATTCCTTTTATACGAAAATGATACCAAACTTGCCATAGTAGGTATACGAAAGGAGTCAGCTGAGTTTGAAATGTACACGTCGGCTGCTATGTTTGGAGCCCCCCATTTCTCACCAAATGAAAAATCCGGGGGGCTCTACTTCGTAAATGGATCTTTTGTTCATTAAACGCCGTATTTTCCCTTTTCTTGTTCCGTGCAGATGCCACTAATTTGGGTATTGAGAAAATCAAAATCACTATTTAAATGCTAGAGCTGGCCTTCCTTCCTTCACGGCCTTTGCAGTAATGAATTATAAATAAATAATAATTTATACTTATCACTCAAATAAATGCTCTGACCGGGATTCGCACCCCGGATCTCCAGCAGCTACGTAGGCAGGATCACTTAAAATTAGGCTAAAGCGATCGTCAGTAGGTATACTATTAAAAACCGAAAATATTCTGTTTATATAGTAGCCTTGGTATTTTCTATTGTCTCGCAAGAGGTGAGAAAAGTAGAGTATACTCCTCGGGGATAAAACTGTTTTTTGTCTTGGGCGCGCTTAAATCCCTCACTACACTCAGGACTCAGTCTTTATTCCCTCGCTACGCTCGGGAATTAACTCATTACACCCTGGCTACGCTCGGGGGTAAAATCTGGAGTCCTTCGTTCCGTTCAGGATTCAATATTGCGCCCGTGACATAAAACAGTGCTTTATTCCCTGGGTGTAAAATCTACTATTATCTGATAACGCATAATTCACTACCTAAAATTCAAAAGGTTCATAAGAAGAGGCGGAAGAAATAAGTGAACATGGAATACATCGATAAACCTTTATTTGGCCGAGAATCTCTCGTTTTAAAACGCGTTTACAGCAAATCACAGATAACATTACCTAAAAAGAGTCCAAGCGGGTTACACTTCACGCTGGCTCATTTGAGCGTCACTTGAGCACTGAGTCTAGAAGTGGTCGCGAGCGTGACCATTCGTCAAGTCACCGGGTATGGTGGTTATGGTCGTAGAAGTTGTAGACGGTGGGGCAGGGTAGTATACCGTAGGGGCTGGCTCCAACCGGCGCGGGCGCTGCCGGCGCGGTCCTGACCTGCGCAGCGTCGTATCACGCGCCAGCGACACGCGAAGACTTAACCTCTCCGCACCAGAAGCGCAGGAATCATCTCTGGTATGTTCAGGCGAGTCCTCACGCCTGCGTATACATGGCAGCCAAGACAGCGCGGGCCGACAGAAGGTCGCGATGAACACTCGCTTGAACTTGTCGCCAAATAGCACGTAGATCAGGAAGTTGGCGGATGAGTTGATGGTTACGAGTAGGTTGGAGGTCTTCACTAGAGCGTCCATTCGCTCCAACTCGGAGCCAAGGAATACCTGAATGAGAGAAATGTGCTATCAGGGGTGGTAGGACTAGGTGTTAAGTTAGCGCCATTGGCGTACTGGATTAGTTGATGACGTTGGTGGTAGTAGGGCGAAAGGTTCTCGAGTGGCGATCGCGGAACGGAAGGCGCAGCGTGGGTAGACCCCACTCACCCCACAAGGACGACTTGCTAAAGGTCGCGGGAGTCCACTGGATGCGGGTGGCGCAGGACCGGTCATATGTCCAGCAGTGAACGTCTCTCCGATGGTGATGATACTTATAGCATCGTAGTTGGTTCAGGTTTGAATAAATCAAGCTAAATCTTATTACTATATCATAAATACTATTATGGTACTGTGCGCCCATCGCAAGAGGGGAGAGTGGGGAGACCTTTTCCCCCGTCCACTACCACTTTTGCGGCGACCTCTGAGTTAGCTACCTTTAATACCTAAAGGCGAAGAAGTTTTACTCGTATAAATGGAAATTTCATACATTAGAAATTAGAAAAGAAGTATGTAATAAAATAAGCAGGGTGACGCTGTCTCGTGGGTAACACCCCCTTATCGTTCATCATACGTATTTTTTTTGTCCTGTCCTTATGTCACTCAGATATTTGTTTGTACCTTAGCCGAGGTTTCAGTTTGATGAGTAAGGGGGTGACTTAGCCGTGGTACTCACTTCGAAAGAGTTGGTGACGAGCGGCAGCAGGTTGCAGAGGAAGAACACCAGAACGACGACTAGAAGCATGGTGGCGAGGGATAGCTCTCGCCGTTGGGAGCGCGACAGTCGCGCGCGCTCCGCCTGCGCGCGTCGCACCTGCAACACGGCTTTAGTTCAATTTCACTTCAGGTCTACAGTTTAAAGAGACGGCACTTGATGAGATCATGGGGCAGGGGTCAGAGCAAGGGCCTGACACTTTGATTCCTATAGGAGGAAATAGAAAAGAGTGCCATGGGTTTTTATAGCACCGACCGAGCATTTTTTCGTGGTCGACTTATAGCCACAGGCACACTTACATAAATGTTCCATAAGAAAGACATTGGACATGCAAACCGGTCAAATTGCGTATACTAAATTTTGTGTGATCTTTCTTTTAACCCCCGGTCGCTCGGTGACGCAACTATAACTATTTGTATTTATATACTATCTATGGGTAAAGCGGGTATTACACTGTCCTGAATCAGGCGTCCTAACTAGTGGAGGGGAGTTGAAGCATCTCGCTCTAACGTATAGGTCCGAACCCTTCTAAACGTCCTGAATTCAGGACAGTTTAATACCCGCTTAAGAGGGACGTCAACGGACAGCGAACGCGTTCTTACCGCCCGCTTCCTGCCCACGCTGTTTCAGGTACGGCCCGACCACGATTTCAAGCGACGGTAGCAGTGGCAGAAGTATTACTAAAACTGCAAGTGATCCTAACTAACCACAGTGCGTTGTGCGTCTCGACCATGCAATGAACAGATGCCGCGCCGGAAATCTAGCGTCCACAGTTCCGCATCGTACGCACTACACGCATCGCACGCAACAGATTATAGGTACTGATACTGATCCGTACCGTACGGAGATGAGGATCAGTGGACGCATGTGTGTGACTTCCCATACAAAGAATATTAGCAATCCATTGCGTGCGATGCGTACATTGCGTTCGATGCGGAACTGTTGACGCCTAAGTAGCTCAATAGGCGCAACGTCATGACTGGGCTGACGTCTCGTTAGTATTATCGAACCAAATTCGTGCCTGTTGGGTCTGTCCTCCTTAATGCATAAGATAACGCCGGCGCAGTTATCTATAAGATAAGGCACTGCGTACAGACTACACAGCTATGATCAGAACTTGACACGCAGTGTGACAGTACCTGCCGCACTATAGCCGCGTTGAGCACTGCGAGCGCGGTGAATGGCACTGCGTACATCACGAGTAGATACAGCCAGTGTACGTAAATGGCCACGTAGAGCTCCGAGCGGAACTCAGCCGCTGATACGCAGTATATGGCGTCTTCTTCGTTGTCGGCGCCTGCGCCGTATGGCGGCATTCGAATCACCTCCACCTGTACCATGAGACAAATAGATACGGATTAATGTTCGGAATATTGTCACTTAATAAGAAAAGTCCGTTAAGCTCAAATTCGACAATCAAAACTCGATGTAACCCAAGATTTCTTCCTTTTGTCCATTTTGATATAACAAGAAAACATGAAGCTCGGGTTGGGGAAAATAGTAGATTATACACCAAGGGGATAAAACACTGTTTTATGTCACGGGTGCGATATTGAATCCCGAACGTAACGAAGGACTCCAAATTTTACTCCCGAGCGGAGCGAGGGAGTAATGACTTAATTCCTGAGCGAAGCGAGGGAATTAAGACTGAGTCCTGAGTGTAGTGAGGGATTTAAGCGCTCCCAAGACAAAAACAGCTTTATCCCCGAGGAGTATACTCTACTTTTCTCACCTCTTGCGAGGCAATAATAAAACCAAGGCTACTAAAACAGAATTAAATCAGTCAATCGCAGCAAATTTTAGTATCTATTTTAATAGAATCTGTTTTACTCCGTATAATTAAGCGTCTTGTAACCCACGCGGATCTTGTTTTTGGTATTTAATACCTAGTACATCGACGACTGCTTGCATTCATTTGTGTGGTGAGCACAAGTATTTTGTTCCTTAATCTTAGATGTTTTCTATGTATTTTAAGTATATATTTATCTTTATAGGTATATGTATATCGTCGACTAGTACCCATAGTACAAGCTTTGATTAGTTTGGGACTAGGTAGATTTGTGTAAGACTGTCCACAAATATGTAAGTATGTATTTATTTACATTGCTGCAACTGCTGCGAAGGGAGGAAGGCCAGCCCTAGCTACGTACGAGGCACGGATATTACGTAGTGATTTTATTTAAAAATGTAATAAAATATGAGAATAATGAAAACTCCAAAATGTAATTCTACAAATATTGTACTAAAACCACGCGTTTGACGCGCTACAGGCGGCGGCCGACGACGCAGTCTTTTGTTTCGAACACGACGTTCCAAACAAAACACGGAGCTGGTGTGCCGCCTCCTCGCCGCTTAGTGGACTTCACGACATTAGACTTTAATGACAGAACTATAAGAACTATGAAAAGTGAAATCTCATTATTACCCGGCGGGTTATAATGAGATTCAGTACGATATTACTACCCGGCTTAAGCCAAGGGTTATAATGATTTGCTTTCGGTAAGGTTTGCATGATATATAATTGGGCATTGACGAGCAGGTGGTGTGAAAAACACATTACATAAGTCGAATATCAATTCATGCTATCGCGATGGATGATCACAAAATTTCTTACCTCAAGAAACTTGGGAGCGTTGTAGGCGAATGAAAATATGGCAACACCGACAACAGCAAACCTTGCTCGACGCGGCGTACACAAAGCTCTAGCTCGCAGTGGCCTGTAATAGAAAGAGTCTCAATAAGACGCAGGGCTTGGAGGTGCGGTGAGTCCAGCCCGTATATACGAGCGAGAAAATAGAAGACGGTAGCACCATCGTAAGACGTGTTATACACAGCAACCGCTCAGTGCATACGAGTAGGTAGGCATACCGCTCGATGTCGGCAGGGCATTCATCTTCACAACGTAGGCTGGGTTTCCACTAGAGCTATGCTACGCAACTATGCTGCGAGGATGCGCTACGAGGTATGCGACCGTTTCCACTAAAGCTACGCTATGTAGCTGTGCGAGGTAGATGTATGGACAGCGGGCGCAGGGAGCGGCAGCGCGGTGAGGCGGAAGCGCTCACGCATCCGTAGCGCACATCCGTAGCTCGCATACGTAGCACGCATCCGCAGCTCGCATCTTTCCATATAAAAAACATAGCTTAGCTGAACCCTTTTCCACCAGAGCTATGCTATGTGAATATAGGAATTAAAGGAATGTGATTGGTGGATTTCAATCGCATCCATAGCAACGTAGCATAGCATAGCTCTAGTGGAAAACCAGTATTAGAACCTAAATGGTCGCGTGCGGTGCGGTACGGTTTCAGAGGAATTTGCTCCCTCGCACGCTCTGGTTGTGGAATGAGCTCCATGCCGAGGTTTTTCCGAGCTTCAAAAAGGAGTGTATAATTTTTTAAAGGGATTGAGAGTTCGGAGTTTTTCCTCTTACTCAGTAGCTCTTTTTGTCTTACTCTTATTCATAGCACACCGCCGTAACTGGTGGCCGAGACCATACAGAAAATTAAATATATGGGTACGGGTACTGGCCGAAACTGAGCGACGTGGAGGTGGAAAATGTCAAGTATAATCTCTTGACAAGCGTTGCTTAAAAGTAGCGTATACACCCTATAAGTAAACGTGGCCTTCGACTTTGTGCGCCTCAGAAAAAGGACGCCATGGACAAAAAATACAACTTTACAAAATAGATTCCTACACATATCTTTAGAAAAAAATGTCTCTGTTATGTTATTAAAACATACAGCTCTATTCTTCAATGAAGTTTATGAGACCAAATCTTCAGTTATCTTCATAGATACACACCTACACACCGCCACCCACCGCTCCGCCGTCACCACCAACGTCAGGTACACCGACATGGTCTGCGCGACTAGCGCTAGCGGGTACGCTAGGGGTGCCAGCCGCGGGCAAACGTGATAGTAGTAGTAGCGTAGCCTGCCAGTGTACGGGAATATCGCGGAGAGACCGAAGAGGAGAACGCTGGCGGCGAGCAACGCTGCGTCGGCGGCCGCTAGGCCAGCGAGCAGGCAGTTGATGGATGAGCGCATCTGTGAAGCAATGGAAATTTTATGGATGTTTTGCGTGCTGTTAACTGGGGCGCTTGTGCTCGTGCCCATGACACGCATTTAATATACCAGCACTGACCTGCGGGCGGCTCAGCACGGCCACGCAAAGCGCGTTGCCCAGCAGCCCGCCGCAGCCGACCACGTTCAACAGCACGCCGTGCACGACGAACCGGAACAGCTTGTCCGACTCCGACACTCCAATGTCGGAGTAGCATTCGAGCGTGCTGTTGACCGGAGCGCTCGTGCTCGTGCTCATGGCGCACGCTCAAGCATGGCGCGCGTGCGCGCCCACGCCCCACACGCTCTGTAAAAAGAAAAAAGTCAAAGTTATACTTCCATTTATTCGGAGTCCTCGTCTGTGACGGGACAGGGGTAAGAAGGGAGACGGCAAAGGGTAGCGGACGGGTAGCCGGCGGCGGGTCCCTGCCTCCTGCTAGCCTTTCGCGAAGTCTCAGTTAAGCGGTCGACCTATAGGCATAATAACATGCATCTATCACCTTCATGAACTACCACCGGTTAGGAAAATAAAACTCTGCCTAGCAAGCGTACGGCCCACCTGATGGTAAGCCAACACCTAATATTAACAATTATCTCCGAATATATTCACGAAATCGTGTATTGTCCTTCGAAACTTACTAGGCGTCGTTATTTTACGATCCTGGGCTACAGTCATGTCAGGCTATACTACAATCAAAAGTAAGTATGACGTACAACAACTAGTCCCAGTTCAAGCCAGAGTGCACTTGACACGCGAGCCGACGCCTTCACTGCATGCAAACGCAACACGTTCTCCGTGCCGTGCATAGTCGCGTTAATCACTTCTGCATAAGGCTGCAACACGGTGAACACCGAGCTGTAGAAGGGCGGGGGCGGACCCGCCAGACGGCCGCACTCCACAGGCCCAAGTGACGTCACACCGATCTGCGATCCAGGATTCGTTAAGGTACATTCACCCGGTGGGCATAATTTTGGTACTATTGAAAAAGAACACCTATTAAGTCTTGTGTATTATGTGAGCAGGATTTCCCCTATTTTCACCCCTTTAACCACGCCTAGTTGTTAAAGTCGAGCTGATGATGAAGATCACAGATTGAAAATACGGTACTGAGGTACCTACCTCAGTTTTGCGATACGTTCGGCCAAAATATACCAATGCTGTTGCCGGAAATAGATACCAGGTTTGCCGTGAGGGGATCACATTGTTGGGCGAATGGCGCATGTATGACATATGAAACGACTGCATTGGTTTATCAGCCTCAATATATCACAATTTGCATTTTGCGATAAGTAAGATTAGTTCTAGTCCAGAATGTGTGGCGTACCTGATTCGGGTAAAAATGATGATGATGAGGATGATTTGGCAAAAAAACTATCTACTAAGTAGGTAGTAACCGAAAATACATTTATATAATTTGGCCTAAAGGAACCATTACAACGACATAAGGCACGATAACGGTCAGTGTCCGAACCTGCGTCCCGTTGTAAAGCACTGGTCCGCCCGAGTCACCGGAGCAGACTCCTCTAGCCACGCCCATAGCGCATGCACAGTGTTGCCAAGATTCATGCCCACAGTTTATCATCAGTAACTTCACCATTTTTAGTCGCTCCCCTACAGACTGTTCCTCTGTCTTGCCAAAACCAACGACCTGTTACGCAAAAGGAAAGAGAAATGTTGTTTATAATCGTAAAGAAGCTACATATACAAAATTTGTACGATTAAATTTGTTACGTTCTACATAGTACACAAATTAGTACGTATAGTCTCATTCGTACAGCCTGAGCGTATTGGGCCGGCGCAATTCGCTTCGGTGTACATAATAGCCTGATTGCCAAAGCACCGATTACCCGCTCTTGTAGTCGGGGATCCCCTACAAATCATTCAGTTGGTCCCTAAATGCTGAGAATCGTGACCCCTATGCCTCTAGGTAACTTACAACTTGTCATATATTTTCAAAATATCCAACTTCCTACTAATATTATAAATGCGAAAGGTGTGGATATTTGGAATATGTGGATGTTTAGGTGTTTGGATGTTTGTTACTCGATCACGCAAAACCTGGATTGCATTGATCTCGACTGTGAATACTGTAGGAGCTACTACTATTAGGTATATCTAATCGTGTTCTCTCTCACGTCAATCTCCTGTCCAAGCAGCTCATCGACGTTGTATTCAAAAAACTTCGCCACGGGGTTACTCCGCATGTACGCAGGAATTATGGTGTACAAGTCTTCACGTAGCCGCATTTCGGTAGCCGTGCGTACTAGACCGACGTCGTGGTGCAAGAGAACGACGTGTCCACTACCCTCGTCGTAACTCATCTCAGATCGGTAGCTGTTCGACAGACGTTCATGTTATCCAAAGAACTACCGAGTAGGTATAGTAAGGACTTCTGGAGGGAAAGAGTCTTTGACTGTGACATGACTGTCACATTATTTTTAGGTTGTACTTTGGTGAGTGTGCTCAGGACATCCAGACGTACGGCAGGTTACCATCCTTACCTGGTTCAAATTCCTCTAACTCGAACCAAGCGCTTTTCGTCCTCTTTTATAATGCGCACTGCTAAGGTTTGGAATTCCCTGCCGGCATCTGTATTTGCGAGTTCATATAACCCGGACTTATTTAAGGCAAGAGACATCATCAACATCATCAGGCAAGAGTCATTTTTTTGGGTCTTTGCCCCCTGGCTAGATGCTGGCCAAGAGCAATCCCATTATTATTAATAATAAAAAAGCTTATTTATTTAAACTTAAGGAGTAGGAGAGAAGGCCTGTGCCCAGCAGTGGGACGTATATAGGCTGATGATGATGATGATGAGTACCAACAGCTGTCAAAAACATGATATTGTCCTAGGTAGTGATACAGAGCCAATTAAAGCTACAGCTTTTATTTTAAATTATACTAAAATAAGTTGTGCTCAAAAACCGGCATTGCTGACGTTGGAGTCAAAACCGCAAAGATGGGCCAAAATAACCACGGGTTGGTTGGGTGTTGGGTTGGCACGATGGGCGACGACGACGGCGTGGCAGGCCGAGACGGAGATCGCGGGACGACCTCGACGTATGTCGCGAAGATTGGAAATCAAGATGAGAGGCCTTTTTCCAGCAGTGGGACATAAACAGCCGACACTGGTTGGCGATACGCTGCCCAGGACAGTGTACAGTCGCATGCAGTTGGCTGGAAGCGCACAGACAGCGATGGCGGTGCGGTGCGGAGGCGGTACCGGTTGTAATGTTCGAACTAATAAGAAAGGGTCCGCACACCCGCTATCGCTGTCAGTGCGTTTCGGGCTTTAATATCGGATTCTGAAGTCACTGTTCCGCGCACTCTGTCTTAATTGACTATAAAGCCACAGGTAAGTTGAAAAAATGTTCTAATTGGTGCCACTCACTCAGGATGCGCATACAACATCTCCACTAACGCCAATTCTGAGCCTGCGTAATCTGCCCCATTGTACTGCACATACTTCGGCGGTTTCGGCAGCAATACGCAGTGCGCCGCGGTAAGCGCCCATCGGGGAGTAACCACTGCGCAAGAGCAGCAGGGTACCTTCTTTCTATTCAGCAGCGCGCATGCCATAGGCCAGGAGCTACTGCGTGCGTTCGTCCCTCCGAACACGCGCCGTGCGCTCCCTTTAAGTAATCGGAAGAATGTATATTGTGCGCCGGACACGTAAGCTACACAAAGTAAGACTATAAATGCTTGCATGTTCACATCCATTGAAGTATGTTACACAATTACTTAAAGTTCACTTTATAACATGTTTTTGTTATCTTTTATTTACATTTTATGATCGATTTACCCCTAGCCGAGTTTGAGTTTAGCTCTAGTTCTCGAGTAAGAGTTAATTGATTATGATGAAATGGGATAAATTAACTACAAAATAACTAAATAAACTATAAAAACATATTAAGTAAAAAAGTTCAAGTGGATGTGACACTGACATTTTCTGGTGTCACCATAGATAATTCTTAGAAAACCTACTATAATTACAGAGTATATATTATATCTATGCTATATTTAAAGTGAGTGCTGCAGAACAGTCCAGATTATATCATCGTAGCTCCTACTTGGTTCCTACGCTGACGTCTATATTACCCATTAATACTTGATGAATACCATAGATATCATATTCTATAATATATCTTCCCCCCTCACCGCGCTGCCGCTCCCCGCGACCGCTGTCGATACATCGTATTGGCTATGTGCGAAGTACGTGGTGACGTAAGTAAAACGACCGCAGCGCACGCCGTGGCAGAAATGTGAACTATACCGGGCTTGTCAGGCAAAATTGATCTGTCATTTCCTACAATTCAATACAATTTGTATTAAATTTTGAAATGGGTCACAGAAGCTGTTGTGTGGTGAATTGTAAAAATACAGGCAGGAATAGTGATTGTACTATTCTACAATTTTCCTACAGCGCCTTGGAAATTAGATCAGAGATATAAATGGATCGCTGCAGTGAAGAGAATAAAGTCAGTAACATAACCTTAAAGTACGATTGAACTATTCGAAGATTTTCTAATATTACGTGTCTTATTTGTGCTTTATGATTTCAGTGTTGATGGCTTACCATGGACTCCAAGATATTAGCTTCGTCTTTTAGCTTTTTATTAAATTTATTTCGTTTAAATAAGCAAAATACGTAGACGTCAAAATTTGACATTAGCCCGTAAAGTTTCAAACGCTAGGTGGCGCTTCTGTCGTGCACATAGCCAATAGCTCGGGCTGCGCATCTTCATAGCGCATCTACCTAGCACAGCTACATAGCGTAGCTTTAGTGGAAACGGTCGCATAGGTCGTAGCGCATCCTCCCAGCATAATTGCGTAGCATAGCTCTAGTGGAAAACCAGCCTTAATACCTTATACAGAGTGGCTCATTCAGATCGGTCAGTATGGGAAAGTCTGTAACTATAAGGTATACGAAGATCTGTTCCTTTGTTTTTAAAAATATTGAAAAACAAAGGAATGAATAGCCACTTAGATTTTCATATAATTTTACATTCCCCCTTCAAAATCTCATTAAATATTAATCCTAGCGACAAAGTGTATAGAACCTTTTTTGTAGATAATTTTATTTAGATTACTTGTGCCTAAGAACGGTTTTTGCTATGGTTCACCGTTTATGAGTTTTTTATGAAAAACCGAAAAATGGGACTTTTTTGGAACCCCCCCCCCCGCCCTTCTTACCCCCCAGGGGGTGGCGGATGGCTACCGGGCTAAATTAACTTAGATTTACGCATATGACATCTGTGCCAAGTGAATTCATCAGATCCCAAAATGTGCACCTCCCATACATTGGGTGACACTACTTCCCGTACTACTGCGCGTCAGCGTAGGAGGTAAGTTCACGTTGTACAACCTTTTTGGCTCGTGACATAAAAATACTACCTATAATTGTAGTTTAGTGTGGCAACTCTTCATAGTATAGTTGTATGATAGATTCAGAAACCAACGCGGACTGTACAGCTCCATCTACTGGGTGAATTCACCAACTATTAGAATCTGTTACAATATTATTATGATATTTGGTAGCGAAGCGCGCCCTCTATTCAAAACGCATCTAACCGTAGACGCATTAATCACCGAAGTGCCGTCTGAGACCCATTAGTGTATTACTGCGCTTTGGCAACTTCACCGAAAGTGCGCGAAGAGTCGGTGCACTTAGAGAGTGACACTCTTTTGATGAAAGTTCACTGTGACACATCTGTGACATTTGATTAGTTCGTTTTTAATGGATGGCGTTACCTACATGTTCCACTTTAACGCTTTGTGGATTTAGAAAGCAACAGAATAATTAATAGTATACCAGTGGCGGCGCGCCATAAATATTCTTAGGGAAGCCAGAAGTAATTTGCCTTTGTTATTCTTCATGAGCCGTAGTAAAAGAACTGGACTGGCTCAAAATTAGGCAAGCCGGTGGGAATCGAGTTGTAAAGACGCTCCGCCACTGTAGTATACCTACGTACGCAGCCACAGAATGTCATCTAAGGAACAATAAACCGAAAACAGCTAGAAAACACCAATTCGTTCCCGCTCTACATAGCCACAGAATAGTATAATAGTATTCATAGTATTACATACAGAACGGACACGAACCCCCCGCACCGAGGTCAGTTAAGTACCTCGTCCCTGACAGGCCCAGGATGACAAGCCGGGTTACGATCGGGTTACCGTCGCGTCTCGCGATTCGCCCGCACCACGCGCTACGCACTCGCGCAAACAATTGACGCGTGTACCGACAGCGCACGCACACATACTAACTCACAGTGCTTACTTTCTTTCGCGTGTCATAGCTTAGACCTGCTTCACACATGAGCGCGATCCTCAGTAGCTTTTCTATAGTGTTCATAGATATCGCTATGGTGTTAAGGCACAGGTATGTGCCATACGAAATGAATGGCACAGCGATCTTTCTATAGTAAATCTAGCTACAGCAGGTCCATTTTTTTAAAGGTTTCGTCAAACGTATAGACATTTGCAGTCTTTAAAATTGATTACCTAATCTTTGGTACCGCCCGCGTTGTACAGTCAGCCTCACAAGGGGCTTAACACCTTTGTACCTTGTCGCTTTAACGTACTGTTTGAACTGTCATACTATATTTCTTGACGGGTGAAAGCGACAAAGTACCAAAGTGTTAAGCAACTTATGAGGCCGACTGTACCTACTAGGTGAGCGATCTTTGAGTGAACGCGTAGCGGCGCGGCACGGCGCGAATGCAACAAACATTCGAGTCTATTGCAGTGTCCTACGAGAACAAACTACACGCGAGCACACCTCTGACACGAGAAGGAACGTAAGTTGCGCTGTGGGTAAGTATGTATGTGTGCGCTGTCGGTATGGTTGACGAAATATAATTTGCACCGATTCGCCATACGAGTTGTTCGAGGAATCGGTGCAAATTATATTTCGTTAACTATACACGCGTCAATTGTTTGCACGGGTGCGTAGCGCGTGGCGCGGACGAATCGCGAGATTCGCGAGGTGCGACGGCACCAGATCGACACGAGGCGGGCCTGTCAGGGACGAGGTAACTGGCCTCGGTGCAGGGGGTTCGTGGCCATTCTGTATGTAATACTATATACTATTCTGTGACGCGAGGTTCGAGCGGCGTGGCGTGGTGCGAAGGGAAGCGAGTGCGATCAGTTGATTTTTTTTTTTGCGTACGCGACGCATTTTGACTGCGACGGCGCTGGTAGTGCGGGCGGGGCGTTCCACGCGCACGTAGGATAAGGCCGCCGCGTCGCACCGCATTGCATTGAAGCCGCGTCACCGCGTCGGATCGCGTCGCAATGTTCGCTTTGAATCGTTCACCTACGTAGGACAACGCGTATGGCTGCGTAGGGCGCGGCGCGGCGTCGCATCGCTCGTCATCGTAGTTTTCGCGATGCGACGTACAGTCAAGGGCACCAATATGTATACACTTTTTCACCTTATTCCATTGAAATAAGGTCCAAAAGTGTATACATATTTATGCCCTTGACTGTACAATAACGTTATATATAACAACGCAGTGTTGTGGCCGCGCCTAATCCGCTGCAAAAAAATGAATAAATAAATAACCGCTGTGAAGTTGTAAAATGAGTTACCCTTGTCAATCAGACAGTCCCTCTTTCTTGTCACTCAGGAGTAATTTGAAGAAATTTTCCAACGATTCAAAGTCGTTGTCGTATAAATATGTATACATAGGTATTATATTTATATATCTAATATGTATTTATTGTTATTTATTTAATTTGGTTTTTGATACACTACAAGTTACGTACCTTTACTTTTAGAAAGGTTATTGTTTAGGTACAGCTACCGTTACGGTAGGTACGCTACAGCGTAACGTACGGTACGTTTGTCAATCTCATTCTCCCACTTTTCTCTCGATCCTTCAAATGTTAGCCGGAAGAGATCCGTCATAGGATAAGTTTGCCTTTGTACTTTAATCTTATGTGACGTGTATATTGTGTTAACCAGTTATTGTATTGTGTACAATAAGGTACATACATACATACAAATTGTCGCATTTTTAAAGATGATTTATGTATCCTCGCTCCGTGACTTTTCCCCCTTTACCCGGGGGGCTCGTAAAGAAAATGTAATTTGTTTCATTCTTAAACGTGTAACAATATATTTTGTTCATACATTTGGGCTATGGGGGTCTTGTGACGTCATTACGGAGCTGCGCGGCATTGAGTATCGGGGAGGCGAATTGTGACCGAGTTTTCGAAAAACATGGCGACATTTGACTATTAGGCAATTAACGATCTCGAAGCTTAAATCAAGAGAGGTAGGGCACAGCAACATATCATCTCTTACTCGAATTTGGAGCAGCCCCACTGGGGGAGTTCGCCTTGCAGAAGACCACCAAGCCATAATAACCTTTATCTACACACATATCATAAATCCTCTAATATGCGTTCGAAAACCGTAGAAAATGACTCTCATCTCAACATTCAATGAATTTATGGCAATTTTCTTATCTGTGGCTAAGGCTACAGCAGTAATATAATTTTTAATTTTAATCTCATATATGATGTTAATAGTACATTACTTACCAAGGGCGATAAAACAAAGAATGTCTCAGATCGCAGGTATTTTACGCCCGAGCCGAAGGCAAGGGCGATAAATATGCGATCTGAGGCTTTCTTTATTATCGCCCGTGGTAAGTACAAAATTTTACGTCACCCCCTGGCCAGGAAGTGGGTTTTTTCGCGCGCGGAGCGTGCGATAATGGCCACTTTATGGCCAGGTGTGACATAAAATATTAAACGTCAAACAAAACTGTCAAAATTTAAATGTCAAAGTTGACATGTCCCTATTCTAGTATCACTGAAAATTCAAATTCAGTTGATGCGAAATGTCAGCTCGATGTTTTTTTAGTATATATCGCACGAAATTTGAGCTAGAACGACATTATCACATCAGAATAGGGACTCTTTACTTTTTAAAATAACATTCAGGTATCGGTTGCCAGTTCCGATTTCGATATTTCCGCAACCGTGCAAAAAAGGTTGTATTAACACAATTATTGTATTTATTTACTACGGTTTTTGAACCCATCTTAGAGTAGTTATAATATGTGTGTAGATAAAGTAATGTATGCAACTGTACATAATTAGGCATTATGTATCAGTTGCATAAACTACTATTATTTACTATACAAGTATGTAGTGGGCTGTGTTGTGTTCCTTTAGGCGAACAAGGTTGCCAGAGCTCCCGAGGATGCAGTGTTGAGACCGAGGGACCTTTTGTCCCTTCTGTCGGCAATGCGCACGTGCCTCTTTGGAGTTGCGAGCGTCTATATGCTGCAGTGTCCGCTTACCATCAGGTGGACCGTCCATACGCTTGTTTTCCACCGTCGTAGTATTAAAAAGCTTCTGACGTCAACTTTCCCTGTAATACCTGTGGAAGATCGTGCCGTTCCCGCATTGGTCTCTACAGTCACCAAAAACGATGTTCGCAACTACACAGCAATGCTTGAATCGTCTGCAATAGACGCAAAGGCCTATGATGATGAGTATTAAATAACCCGGCCTTGCAGTCGGGTAAAAACAAAACGAGTACACCCCGACAAAGTCGCGGGCTGAGGATAGTTAACACATTTAGCGCCGACGAGCCGATAGTGGGGATCTCCGTTCGTACACAGTTTTCGCTACAAATGAGAAAAAACATGTTATCTAGGCGCGTAGCACTATAGTAGGGGAAGTAGTGTCATGAGGTCCACATTTTGGTATCGGATGAATTCACTTAGCACAGATGTAATGTAAATCTAAGTTAATTTAGCCCGGTAGCCATCCGCCACCCCCTGGGGGGTAAGAAGGAAGGGGGGGGGGGGGGTTTGAAAGTCCCATTTTTCGGTTTTTCATGAAAAGGGGGGGGGGGGGGGCATCTTACCCCCCCAGGTGGTGGCGGATGGCTACCGGGCTAAATTAACTTAGATTTATCTATATTACATCTGTGCTAAGTGAATTCATCCGATACCAAAATGTGGACCTCCCATACATTGGGTGACACTACTTCCCCTACTACAAGGCAATAAACTTTTTCGTTGTTCCAATGTAATTTGGTAGACAATGAGCAGGTTCACGTTAAACCACAACGGTTTACCACGTATAAGTACTGTATGTAGATTAGGTACAAAACAGGCGCAGTGTGATTAAAGCGAGAATGCATCAGCATGTTAATTGTTTGTTCTCTGCGCTGGAAAATCGCCCGTGTGGTGACGTCAATAGATTTACGTACTAAGCAGTTCTCATTCATTATGCTTTGTTTACAAGGCGTGTCCCATGCACGGTCTGTTACAAAGGTGATTGTTCGCAGTAAGCTCTGAAACTAACCAACGAAACATTATGAAAAAGGTAAAATGAATGTCCCAATTGTTGACACCTCAACGCCCAGTAGTTGACACAGATTTAGATTTAGATTTCATTTATTTCACAATCAAGCCTTCATTATAAATTAAATTAATGTCAATTTAAAAAAATCTCTATTGTGATCGTCAAAAATACATTGAATAGAATAAAATACATATATCAATGGAAACATTAGGTACATACATTTTCAAATTTCACCCAAAGGGATCGTCATAATATGAAGATACAAATTAATTATAGGTATAAGTACTTATTACAGAACACTGACAATGTCAAAATATGAAATAAAATAGAATGTCACAGTAATGGGGACCGATTTTTGAGTGTCGAACGCTCGACTTTTCACTCGACATCTGTCAAAACATCATAGTTTTTTGACGGATCTCGTGTGAAAATTCGAGCGTTCGACTCTCAAAAATCGGCTCCCAGGATTACGAAGTTGAATCACAAAATTCATTTATAGAGTATAATGGGTTATCCAATAGAAAGTTCACATCATTCTCATTTGTCACTAATGACATAAGATTGAAAGCGCCAAGCATTGGGTCAGTAACGAGCACTGGTACATTTACCTTACATATCTGAAACTTTGTGGATGCCCTGTGGTCGCAGTGACAATTTTCTTATTGATTTGTTTTTTTCAACTTAAAATTCGCTACCATTACATACATACAAATACATGGTTCGCTACTATTACATGGTATATAATATTTATAATTTCGTAAAGTATAAATAATATTTTCGACCTTTCGAGAAAAAATAGTGTTAAAACGAAATCACCAAAATCGTAATTTGATTATACTAGAGCAAAATCAAGTGCCACCTGGTGATCGGCGGTATGATTAGGTACATTTATTACTCCGGTGTAGCAAATTGAGGCATTCAAATGCGAATCACGTTTCGTTAAAACAAAAATAGATGGCGTGAAAATCAATAAACTGGAGCCTAGTCTCATTCAACTCTCCAACAGAAGCTTATAAAATTAAACGTAGCCGCAGTGGATGTGGGTAGCCAAAGTGCCGAGAACGACTATTATAGACGTTAAGGCGTACGCGTCAACTGCACACTTGACACTTTCAAGTAGATGAGTTCATTAGCTATCTTACATATTTGTAATAGACACAAAATGTATATATCACCGTCAGATTGTAATAACCGTTAGTTTATAATCTAACGTAGCGAGATCTCGCGAGATTGTAAACTGTCGAAAGTTTATAATGTATCGAAAAATAATGCGTTAAATTGTAAACTGTATGTCACGGTTCACATCTTTCGACGTGAAACTTGCAACTTAGGTTAGGTTCGTTCGTTTTCTTGTGTTCCTCAGAGCGGAAATAGAAGCCCCGCGCAGCGGGGCTTCGTCGACTTGCCGGATGCAAGCACAAAAAAAATCGGTTCACAATATTTCGATAGTTTACAATCTCGCTAGTTAGATTATAAACTAACGGTGTTTACAATTTTACGGTGACATATACCTATTTAAGTTTTTAGGCGTGTGTGTCTGTGGACTAGGTAATTTGTGTGCGGGACTTTTTAATCGAAAGTGTTGTCTGCCAACATGATGAATAATTTGTTTTCGATTCATGTATGGTAGTTTTAATATTATTCTATTATTTAAGTTATTTTTGTCAAGTTCTCTTTTATGTTTTTCAAAATAAAATGATATGAAATTTCATAATCTCTCAACACTGAAGCTAAGAATTGCAAATAACGAGCGACAAATATAGAAAGAAAGAACCGCTGGCATACCGTTTACACATAATTATTATCACGCGATACCAGTAATATTGAATTCATATCACACTTTTAGTTGTGCATCATGCGCATGACATAGTTGGTCCATGAGGAATGATTGGAATATTGATGTATATCAAAGGAAATTGCTAAAATAATCTGAATATTGAAATCCTAGTATCGCGATAATAATCTCCATGTTCACTAATCACCACCAATTCACCAGTGTGCCACGCGCTTACCGCACGATAATAAATTACATCAATGATTAAGGCACTTTGTAAAAATCAGTAACCCTCACGGCCGGCCAGTATTTTTCAATGAAGCTGATAATACCTCTGGCAGCCGCTCATTTCCCAAGGGGCTATTTATCTACTTCGAGATGACTCCGAGTTCGTTTCAGCGAAGGTTCTTACGGTTCCTTAACTATTTCTTACTTAGGATAAGGTTGTTGGGATCAGTTGAGTAGATCTTTGAACTTAGGTAAGATAAGACAAATAGTCAACTGATTTCAGGATCTGAAACGTGTTGCTAAAATTATACAGGTAGTCCCAAAAAGGACGCAATATTTGAATTATTTAAAAAACCCATTTTTTTTATTAACTGTATTTTTTTTATTTAAACATTAACTACATAGGATATGGTTTATGCATGAAATAGCACATCACCATCAGGCAAATACCCACCACGACTTTGCTGGCACAGTATACGAATTCTTTTGATGAAATTTTCCTTGACCATTTTGCACAAATGTGGCTGAATTTCGAGAATGCAACATTAAACCTCCACCTTGAATGCGTTAGGACTTTTGGCATAAGTCTTTGACTTCAAATAACCCCATACAAAGAAATCTAATGGTGTTAAATCACATGACATACGGGGCTAAATCTGCTACCGAAACGAATCAGTACACGAAATTTGCGAGAATTCGTAGCCAAATTTTCATTGTTTTTTGCTCAAGAATAAAAATGAGCTGTTCTCTGGTATAGTGTGCTACATTTTTAAAAACCCTAAACTATCAGCTGTCAAACAGTATTTTTTTTTGGATTACCAGCCCTAAAATGCAAAAATGGCGGAAAAATTTAAATGTTGCGTCCTTTTTGGGACACCGTTTATAAGTTTAAAGCTCCGAGTCAACTATTGGACATAAAAGCGTCAAGCATTAGAATGTTTAATTTTTTGTCTGATATTTAGATTTAGATTCAGATAATTTTATTGATAAAAGTATATATACATTGTACAACTATAATATCCTCCGGAGATAGAATATTGTCTGTCTGTTACCTTTTCACGCTTAAAATACTGAAGTTTTAGATGAAATTGCAATAATGGATATAATTTGTGACTCTGGCAAGAATATCGGAAGTATTTTTCTCCGAAACGGTCCTTCGGGTGAAAGGGGAATGGAAGTTTGCGTGGAAGACTGATAACTAAGCCTACGCCTGGAAAAAAATAATAGCAATTATCATCTTAGGCGATTATGCTTTAAGTAGGCGAGGTCACGGTCAAAAGCTAGTTTTATTATTATTATACAGATGTTTGTGAAGGAGCGCTCGTGGCCCAGCGGCGCCGGGTACGTTTGCGGTATCTAAGGTTAAGCAACGTGGGCAGCGGTCAGGACTTGGACGGGCGACCGCTTTGAGTGGTTACTAACTGAGCGCTCCCGTGCTTTGGAAGGCACGTTAAGCCGTTGATCCCGGTTGCTGTCTATTGCAGCAGTCGTTAAGCCAAGTTGGAGGCCTTCGGGCGGCTTGAGAACTTCTAACAGTCAAGTTGCCCACTCACTTGACAAAGCCTAATCCCAATAAGGTCTAGTTTCCCCTCGGGGTTGGAAGGTCAGATGGCAGTCGCTTTCGTAAAAACTAGTGCCTACGCCAAATCTTGGGATAAGGTAGCGTACCCCAGGCATCCTTCAGGATCACGGTAGAATGACAGCGACCCCACGATGCCCCCCATTAAACGGCAGCGAGGGTCAACGCCGCAGAGGTTTTAGTGGGTATTCCCTTCCCCTGCGGAACGGCGAGTCCCACACACCCCCCACCATGGGCCTTCCCCGGGCCCGGGAGGGATGCGTAAATGCATTTCCTCTGCGTCAAAAAAAAAGGCATCCTTCAGGATGAAACTGTACTGGGATAACGCTAGGAGGATGATGATTAATATTCAAATTCAAATACACAATTCGACCTAGTCCCAACTCACGTCATCACTCATCTATATCCGTCTGTCTTTGGATTCATCACTGATTCGTTTTGTGACGGAACCTCTGTTAGTTTGTATTTGTATTCACCTGCGAATCGGATTATGAATGATTGATTACTGGCATTGTATTACTCCGTCCACATAGTACTCAACTCAAAATAGTATTCCGGTTCCAATAGGGATGAGATAAAAGAAAAATCAATAAAACCAAATTTTCTATATAAAGGCTCAAATTCTCAATCAAATGGCGAAAGAAGTAATTCAAAAAATTGCTAAAAGGCTCATAGGAAAGGACTCTCTTTGCAATGCGAGGCATGCAGTCTAGAGCATCGCCGCAAAGTTGCCAGTCTTTCGGTTTTCTACCGGTTGCATTTTGGGGAGTGTGCTGAGGAATTCATCATCAAAACTTAAGAGCTTCGCTCTTGTCGGTGGAGTAACCGCCACTCTTCTCTATTCATTGCCAGTTTCTTGACTTCCCCATACGACCCGGCAGCAACTTCCTCTTTCACTTGATTAAAGTAAGTCTTCCTCTTCCTCTTCTGGCTTCAATTTTGCCCTCTAAGATATTTAAGAAGAAGCTGTCGTGCCGTATTAAGTGTCCCATCATCCTGCCTCTTCTATTCCTAATTGTCTTAAGTAAACTTCTTCTCTCTCCTACCATACTCAAAACCTCTTCATTCGTCTTTCTTTCCGTCCATTACACAACTTAATTCCTCCCGCCCCTTTCTACCATCGGACGAGCAGGGATACGGCAAGGCGACACCGTTTTACGGTGGCAGTTCCTAAAACTCGCACGAAGCGTTTTGCTTCCACTTTTATCGTGAGAACAGCCAAGCTGTGGAACTCCTTGCCGGATTCCTTGTTCCCTGTAAACTACAACCTTTCGGTCTTCAAGGCGAGAGTGAATCGGTATTTGCTAGGTAAGCGCGTTCCATCCTAGACCGCAATATCGCTTACCATCAGGTGATTTGTGGTCAAGCGCAAACCTATATTGAATAAAAAAAAATTACGTAATTATAAGTCTTCAAAGTTTTAAGAGTGGGTATTTTCTGACGCTTTTCCGCAAAACGCACCTTTGTATTGAACGATCGTCATTTACTATGACGCTGCTCAACGGTGACGTCACTGTTGAGTAGCACTTTCTCTCTCTAACTACGAACATTCTAACCGTTGTAGCTTCGTTATTTTTTGAGATATTTGAACAGGATTTTCACTATTTGGCATAGTTTTATGTCTTCTTTCTATTGAAGTAATATATTTTTTTGAGTCAACATCCCTATTTGCAACCACCATTTCACTCTGAGGTGCTTCGGGGATAAAACCTGACTCCTCTTACAATGAACCAAACGCTTTTCATTTTATAATGCGCACTGCCAAAGTTTGTAATTCCTATATTACTTACGTTAACTCTTGTTGCGTTTAAGAAATCACTTATTATATTTTGCAATACCTAAATAAACTCATTAGAGGTAGCTTATCTTAGATCACCGAACAAACTGTACAAAACAACTCCTTCTGTTAGTTACTTTTTCACGTTTAACCTCTTGACGGCCACAGTAAATTACGTTAATCGTGTCGCACACTCCAAAGCCTTTGTAAAAAAAGAACCTTTATTACCTTTACATTGTACATGTTTTCACATATATATATGACAATGACATTGTAGACACGACGGCTCTTGTAATTTATACGTGAGCGTGGCGGTGAAGAGGTTAAGAGTCTGACAAGACCTAATTTAGTTGAAATTGATGTTATTTAAGCAGTTTTTTAAGAAAAACTATTTGTTCTAGCACATCAAACAAATATATGTTAATCATCATATTTCAAAGACCGTGTACGGACTGGATACATAATTGGACGAAATCGGCTCGATAGAAAATAATTGCAAAGATTGGTCTTAAAATCATCATTAAACGGTTCTATGTCTTTATTTTTATTACGTATGGGTCTGCAATTAAAAACATGAAGTCAATATATTCATACCTAAACCGCCAACGAGTCATATTTCACAAATAATCCACACTTTTTTCATTTCAACATTATTATAGTATTTATTTGATATTCTACGCGCAGAGCTTCCGTAAAGAGCGGGATGGTTAATTGGAAACTCAACATTGGGACTTTTTTTTAGGTCTTGTCAGCCTCTTAAACCACCTAATAGAAGTACCTACCACATAAAACAATGACAATATTCCCGTGAACATCTTTATAACTGTACCCACAAAAACTATTCCGTAAGATGAGCACGTAAGAAATAAATGAACTCGCGTATCTACTGTCCCTAGTCGCCCTTTGCCCCGCTACTGTGAAGTTAGTGAAAGTTCTTACCCTCAGTAGGGGTGGGTTGATACCAAAAATAAATACGAGTATTTATATAGTGTACGATTAGTCTTACACTGATATGTGCTATTAATACATTGGATATTCGACTTCAACACATTAGTCATTAGAACATCCTGTACTAACACGTATTATCCATTTCCGCGAAGAAAAAAAAATCCATTTTGTGACGCTTTTTTCATACAGTTTATATTGCTAGTCACAAAACTGACACTGAAAATTTTTATTAAAAAAATCAAGGTCAATATTTTACTAAATTACCTAGATCCGAAAAAAAAGTAGGGGGTACACTTTAAAGTGAGAATGCCCAGGTACCTAAAACATTTGTCTAAGGTAAGATTAAATTTGTTAAACGAAAATCGTCACTAATATTTCAATGATAGGGTTGAAGCATTCATGATAAGTAGTCGGTCAAATAAAACGATTTGTATAAAAAATTGTGGTTGGCCCGGGGCGGTGGCTATATTGGTTGTTCAGGATCTTTGCGGAAACGAATAAAATACAATGTTTATTAGGGATGGGATTAGGGGCTTCCTATTTGTTAGAAAAAACAACTGTATTATTTTATCCTTCAAGTTAAGGCGATATATCGATTGAAAGAGACACCCTTTGTTTTTCGCTCACGACAAAACGGGATGCAACCCTCTCCGAGCATGGTTTTTAAGACAAATCTAGTTAAATATCTGACTGTGTGCAGGTTTATTAAATTTCCTCTTGTCAGTACCTAGATGAGGTAAAATACCATCATATTAACTTAATCGTGTCTTTTTGGTAGTCTGGGCAGGACAGCGTTTCAAAGTCTCCAAATTTCTCAGTGTAGCGCCTTAAAGATCTTCTAAACAACGGTAAATTGGTACATTTCAAGCACGTAAGTAGGTACGACCTTTTCAACGCCAACGACGTATATGTCGTCATACGCCGACATATGCCGTCCCAATACCATGCGCAATGAAGAGAAATGTAACAAATTTAGAAATAAAGGAAAAAAATAAAAATTTAGGCACCGAGAAACTCCCGGCACTCGCGGCCTATTTCTAAATTTGTAGTTTGTGGTAGCAGCGTTACTGCTTAATACAAAATTGAATAGAAAGTACTTTAACTCTTCAAACGTTAATCTTCATGTACAGTCAAGGGCATGAATATATATACATATTATCACCTTATTCCATTGTAATAAAGTTCAAAAATATATTTAGGTATGCCCTCAACTGTACGTCAGTGACACATACAGGCCAACTAATTTTTATCGAAGGTTAATAAGTTAATAACATAATAACCATGTTAGTTCTTAGGTTGCATGTGTATTTTCGTCATTTCATGCCATGTAAATTGTGGGAATTAATAAAGTGTTTAGATCTATCTAAGGTGACTTTGACAACGAACGTCATAACACCTGTAGTCGTTATTGGCGCCGTAGGCACAACAACAACTTACCGAGCAAAATGGCAAGACAGTAAAATTAGTATGGAAGTTTTACTCGGCCGAGTAACTAATTTTACTGTCTCGCCATTTTGCTCGGTAAGTATGATCCTGGCATAAGCGCTCTCGGTTTAGTTACAAGGGCTAAATATTTTTTAAAGTCAACTGGATATACTGGATTCAAAGATTTTGTAAAAAAAAATACTTGCTCCGTCGTATTCATACGAGTAGCATGTTTGAGAAAAGCACTATTATACAAGCCTCGACGCGAACAGGGATTGTTGGCCTCATATCTTTACCTTAGATGGCCTCGTTGACACTCGACCATCTATACCTAGGTACTCGGCCAGCAATCACCTGTTTCGTGGCCTCTGCAGTAAAATACTATCAATTTTGATCTGAACTTAAACTACACACTCCCAATATATTCACTTTGAGGGCCAATTTTTGGGAAATATGAATTTAATTCTCTCTAGTCCATTTGTCTTATGTTACTAGATATGTACTGGCTTATGTTTTAATTAAAGTTTCCTTTGACCGTAAACTTACTGTGAACTATGTCCCGTTACAATTTATTTATCACATAATTTCAAGTACACATATTTGCCTACCGAAGTTACGACGAGAATTCGCCTAAATAAATATACCTATCCTACAAAACTCGGGCGCTACGAGATTTCATTGCAAACATTTCAACGCGGTTGCGGTTGGTTTTTGGTAAATACTTATTCGCTTGCTAATCTTGCTATGAAGTTTGAGTTGAACTGTATAGGTACCCTTGTAATAACAATTTCCAAAGTTTTTTTGAACCTGACTGTGGCTTTATAGACCGGGCCCAATAAAGCGATAGGAGTGCGCGGTTGAAAAGTGGCCTCGCAAGATCCAGGGGAAACCTCCGACTCGACCACGGGAGCGATTTAAACAATGGAATACTCTAAGAGTTTGCGCTCCAGTCAGAATCGTTGAGCGGTTTCAAACGAATCTGAGGTGTCAGTGGAATCGAGCTACTGGCAGTTTTGCCTAGCCTAGCTGAGAAGAGTCCAGCTAGAAACTCAGCTAGGCCCGACCTGGGTCGGTTTCCAAAATCAAGTGAGCGTTCCTTCTAGGGATTTGCTGGAACGGTTGTGTCCTATAAAGAGGTCCGGGTCAGCCTTTTGCATCAAATCGCAGGAATTACGTTTTTACGGTTGCTACTGCCATCCGACCTTCCAATACAGAGGGAACACTTTACCTTGTTGGTTGTTGGGGGATAAAGTAGACCGGATTCCTTCGCCAGCATTATGCAATCGTATATGTATAAATAAACGTTTCATGCTACAGAAAAACTATAAGTCCGCATTCAGGGTCCCGAGCCTCGAAATAGCGTCAGGTGTTAACTTAATAAGTACTATAGAGATGTATAATATACAGATCTACTTGAGGACCCCAGTATGAGTGCAGGGGGCATCGCTGAATGTAATTCAATTCTTAAAAAAATGGCTTCCATCAAATTTATGATGATTTCGCCAATGTCACGTGTTCAATGACGTTGTTCGGTAACGACGCCATGACAGTAGATAAGGTTTTGTACGGTAAATGAATTTTGCCCGTCGTCGCCCCGGGCACGTGTGCTCACCAACGATCAAAATCCATGTATGTATTCATTAGATAGTTCTTGGCGTTGCCACTCCAACTGTCACTGTCATTGGCGCTAGTTTATAGCGATAGCCGGCGATAGCGCCAGGCGCAATATGCTGCGTTCCATTTTACGGTTTTTGTTTTTTAAATGTCAAACTTAGCTTTTTATATACTTCTTTTATTTTTAAGTTAATTGTATATTATTATTCTTTTCTCTCTTTTATTTTCTTTAATTCATGTTTGTTATTTTTTATTTATGTATATTCTTTTTTCGGTTTTCGTGTTACTCACCGTGAACTCACTCGACGGTTCCATCGGTAGACCAGCGCTGGCATTTGACCGCATTATGCTGAGATGGAACCGTTTCGTGACAACACAACTTTCCTGTTTTTGCTTATTTTTATTTTTGCTTTGTTATTTGTTAGTTGTTTTTGTCCCGAATAAATATTTCTTATTTCTTATAATGTGTCTTATATTTTGGGCCTCTTCGCAACAGTCGCAGAGAACTGAGTCCCGCCAGCCTCACCTGTTACGGAAGTATAGCCCCAAGTAATACCCATGGTATGTGTAGTATATTGTAACCTACTTGCAAAGATAACTGGCTCCCGCAATGCGCACCGTATCAACTCTCAAGTTTCAAGTTTCAGACAGTTTGCGCTATCTCATTTGTTATTGTGCATGCTATGTTATCCATAATAATATAATATTAACAGCGTGCAGTCAGAAATATTGCATTACTTGAAACCCTGTTTTGGCCAGACGAGGAAACAAACAATATTCAATATAATCATAATCCTTGGTGAAACTATAAGAGTTCTGTTTTTACAATTTTGGCTACGGAACCCTAAACAGGAAATAAGATTAAGTCGCTCTAAAACTCACTCCTTAGGAGTAAGGATGTTTTTGGTCCTAATTCTTAACGATCTGATCGAATTATTCCGAAAGATATGTTATCTGTACTTTATGTTATGTTATTTAACGTTATTGATAAAACATCAATCACGTAGTTAGTTTATATTTGCAGGTACTATGAAGACGTCTCCCCGAAACTCGACACAAACTCGCCTCTTCATAAAGCATTTACGCGTGGCGGCATAGATTACGTTGGTCCTATCATTAGTGCGTTGTATCGCTCCACAGCTCCGTAAATTCTTTAATAAACTGTGTTCGCGGGTTAAATAATGCTCGCAGAAATATTTCACCCGGGGTGAAAGGGTGAAGGAGGCGTTCGCACTAATCACCTTTTAACGAAGTTATTTTTAACTTTTGACGTGAATAGCGATATATGTAGATTGTGTAGTTAAGTTTGTTGTGGCTTTCTCGCGACGCGTAGCTTGGTTTAATAAACCAGACTTTATAATTATATAAAATATCAATATCTGATTCTTAGAAATATGGTTAGCCTTATAAGAGTTATAAGTATGCGGTAACATGAGATAATAATGAAGTACTTAGGTTATTTAAATCGAGATCTTATTATAACGAAACAAATGATTGTTTTTGTCTCTATTGTATTTTATAGTTTATTTATCCATACTTGATTTAAACAATAGTTAATATCCAACTTAACAAAACCAGCATTTCATTAAAAATCTCTTAACTTGACTACAGCCTTTAAATTATGTTAAAGCTTTAGGTTTAATTATTATACAACGAAGGTGGCAAACATTCTTACTCTACTTTAAATAATCACAAACCTATATTTGTAATGAAACTCTATTACATTACTGTTAAAGTGCGATATCAAATGGAACAAAGGCATAATAATGTCAGTGTGTATTGTAAGAATTGAGATCAACGAAAACCCAAAACTAAACACTGTGAACCCCGTTATATCATGTGTGTAAAGAAGTATCTTGTCATATTATCTGCATCATTTCAGAAAAATATTTCGTTTACCATTTCACTAATGGTAATCCGGTTCGAAGGATCACAAAACATATTTAATACAAATACTCTTTATTGAACACCTAGATAAAATATAAACACTTAAAACTACAAGGTAAGGTAAACAACAGGCGTTCTTATTTCTTAGGGCGCAGGGTAGAGCAAGGCCTTCCCCATACAAACTTTGTGCACGTTTTATTCGTCGGTTTTGGCACTAACAAAAATATTTTTTTTTGGTTGTAAATATTAGATATGCGAAGATCGTGATGTGAAAATTTTCCAATATTTCAAAAATATTCAAAATTAAAAAAAAAAATTACATCACGAAATAGCTATCAGAAAAATAAGCATACTGACCAAAAATCATAACTTTAATGCAAACACAAACGAAGTATACTGCACAAAGTTTGTATGGAGAGAGCTTGCCCTACCCTTCCTCTTAAGAGCGATCTTATCCAGACAACTGTGGTCAGCAGAAAATAACGACAGATGTTGGTACTAATGAAATAATATATTGTATGTGATAATTAATGTTCCGTATCTAGAGCATATAAGCAAATTATGAATATGTATATTGAAGCAAATTATGTGCCCATAACACACTTTGAAAGGTTCTCGAGTGGCGACCACGGACCGGAAGGCGCAGCGTGGGTAGACCCCCCACAAGGTGGACTGATGACCTGGTAAAGGTCGCAGGAGTCCGCTGGATGCGGGTGGCGCAAGACCGGTCATTGTGGCACTCTTTGGGGGAGGCCTATGTCCAGCAGTGGACGTCTTTCGGCTGATATGATGATGATGATGATGAACACACTTTGTACTTCAACGGGTTTTATTGTACCTAAGGAATTCGTTGGTTTACATGCTGTATAAATACTCGTAGGTATTTACTGTATACTTTTGAATACCAAAAGAATGAATAACCTGCAATCACATTGAACGCAGCTATCGAGATACCCCATGTCAACCAAGAAAATAAAAAAAAAAAATTTTATTTTCATATAGTTTAATTTGCGAACACGTCCGTTTCGTTTTTCCTATCGCAATTCCTTACATGTCGCCCACATTGTATAGTCAACGTCAAAGATCATTTTTCACCTTATTACAATGGGAATAAGGTAAGAAGTGTAAACATATCCTTTGACGTCCAATCTCATTTCCCTGAGACAACGTATGAAGCAGTCGCCTCATAGTCGCCCGCTGTAATAGTCCTATTACGTATTTGCATACTCATATGCAAGTTTGCAACATAATAGTATAACCCAGTCGAGATATGCACAATCTCGAAATGTCGGTAACTTTGATGACATTTGGCACGAATGTTCATTGAAGGCCTTGTTTTCGTCTCTCAAAAGTCCCCACGCCAGGACCTTCTAGAGCCGCCACTGTCTTAGGAAACGTACTCCATCCGTAAGATTATCGCATTTTGTGTGAAATCTACGTACCCTATTAAAATATGGTCAAGGGCAACATTGAAGCTTAATAAATTCTGCACTAACCTGTAATACATGACTGTGACCAGAAAACATGTTTTCGTGGAGAAAAATCCACCCACGTGTGAGGTTTTGCGTTAATGTCATTCCAGGGGAGAATATCTGAACATGAAGCTTGGCAGAATTTCAACCTATCAGTCAAGTAAGATTCCACCAGGTTCAGGGCATTTCCATGAATTCCGTAGACCTATGCTGTTTAAAAATTTAAAATATTTATTTATTCAAATAAATAACAAACAAAAAAAACAAAAACGTAAAAATACTTAAATATAACTAAACTATTAATAAACTAGCTAAACCTATAAAAAGTCACTGTGTTTAAAAATAATCAGAACCTTTAGGACTTTTTAGAATTTAGAGGTCTTCGATATTAAAATCTATAGTTGGCCAGAATCATTAAATTGCGTTTCTGGTTTTGGCCAAGTGAAGATTAAGGTATATAAAGTGATATAATATAACTTACTTTGAGATTTTTAGGATCATTGATCAAATTTAAAATGAGTAGAGTTAATTGCTCTTTCCAATGGAATGCCTAACTCAATGAGCTCAGTGAATATCTAAGTCACTGAGTTCATTGAGTTAGGCATTCCATTGGAAAGAGCAATTAACTCTATTCACTTTAAATTTGACTTGTCATTCCACTAAATCATTTTGTGCTTTCTATAGGAACCTCGGAGTCGGAAGGTTCATGAAATCTCGCGCGGCTTGTCGAGCGATTTCCGGCAACTTTGCGCCATTTCGCCCGACGTCGTCCGTACGGGGTATACTGTTTTTGATATTTAATGGGCAGATATTAATAGTAGAAAACACGTAAACTACGTTCTTGACTTGCTATAGGTACAAGTACCTATTACTTGAAAATTGTTCTAGCATATTCTTAATATTTAATTTCTAAAATGTTCTAAAACGTAGAAGTACTAAAATGTTTCGAGATTATATTCGCGTTTATGTAAAGAATTTTGTATAATCACTAAAAACAAATAGTTTTGATTGCCAAGTCTAGACAAAGTTAATATTGACAGACGTTAAAATAGATGACAGTTGCGACAACCTTACGCGATAAATAACTCTGGCAGCTCGTTCCAATAGGGTAGCAGAGTGAAATCAATCTTAAACGCCCCTCTAGGGGACATAACACACTATACGGGTAAATTGCCATTTTACGTGACCATAAATACATTTTTAAATTCTTATTCCAAGTACCTAAACATAACTCATAATAAATATACAAAGAGTACCTAACAGCCTGTACCTCTAGTGTAGTGTAGTGTTTTCGAAACTGAACACAAACGAATTTGTTTCCGTTTAGTAGGTATCATTTTGTAATGTACATACGAGTACCTAAGGCAACGCGGCCAGCGTATAAATTAAGGCCGTGTATTACCACTTTTGAGTTTTTAAAAACCATCTGAGACATAGAATATAGTGTCTTAAAATCTAAAAAAAATATATGTGTTACATAAGGATTTTGTCTAGTCAAAATCGCAGTCAGTTACATGACCTGATGAATTTCACTCGATAGAAAAAAATCGCGAAGTTACCCCTTTTTGGAATGTATTTTCAATACTACGGCTATATTACTGATATTTAACATTTAATTTTTGTACCTACTCAATTAAAGATCGTAAATAGTTATAGACAAATTCGCAGGGTTTGTTTTGATAAAATGATTATCTTAATGACTATAGCTAAATATTTACAAAACTGCGCGCAGAGCTTGCGTAGAGAGCGGGATGGTTAATTGTAAACTCACGCGTGTTAGAGCGGGACATTTGCGTTGGGGATACCTCCCCTTAAGACTAAACTCGTCGAAGTCGTAGCTGGGCCGTTGTGCGGCCTTTTAAGTTTTAAGCTTATGTTACAAAACGAAACATTCAAAAAAGTACAACAGTTTTTTTTAAATGTTAATAATCCTGAAAAGTTCCCAAATTAGTAATTCATTAAAAAAACCTGTTATTCATAACAACACAGAAGCAACACATGCGAATCTGACGATATCATCGATCAACTGTCACTGACTGTCACAAACATTCAGAAAAGTTCAACAATTTTTTTTAAATAAGTAAATTCCTTCTTGTCAGAATTTCTTAGCAAAGAAAATTTTGAAAATTCATAACTCGAAAACTACGAAAAATCGGCTGACATACATGGGTATATTCTGATAGCCCACGACGTGAGGAAAATTTGGGCCACCCTGTATATTTAAGTTCGAAAATACATATTATGAGCCCTCATGCGCAATAAAATTGTGTTATGTTTGATAACTTTGTCCGTACAAAGTTATCAAACATAACACAACCTTATCGTTACAGCGTAAGACTGCTCAGATACATCTAACCTAATCGTCACGTGAAATGGAATAATACCCAATTTCCTGCCGAATTCGAATATTATAGTGATCACCCCCCCGTTGAATTATTCCCCAGTTATTTAAATGAGCGCACAGAATTAATCAGCATTAGTCATTTTGGAGGAAAAAAATTTAGGTCACGTCTTCCCATCTTATACAATTTTGCTCCATTTACCTCACTCTTTGTTCCTAGTAAAACTTCAACCCGACATTTTGTAAGTAGGTACTTATTGTTAACACAGGTCTATTTTTGTCTTGATAACGGAGTCGGCCATTGATTGACAGCGGAGTCAGACAGTAACAGCGGAATCTATTTTTACTTTTTAGACGACAGGTTTTGTGAATAACAGCGTTGGATTGGATTAGTTACATCACCAGCGAAGTCAATAAAAAACAAGTGCGAGTCGGACTCGCGCACGAAGGGTTCCGTACCATTAACTAATGTATAATAAAAACTGAAAAAAAAAACATGTTTGTTGTATGGGAGCCCCCTTAAATATTTAATGTATCCCGTTTTTTAGTATTTGTTATTATAGCGGCAACCGAAATACATCGTCTGTGAAAATTTCAGCTGTCTAATTATTACGGTTCATGAGATACAGCCTGGTGACAGACGGCAGACAGACGGACGGACAGCGAAGTCTTAATAATAGGGTCCCGTTTTACCCTTTGGGTACGGAATTAATAACTAGGTAACCTTTACGCGGAGTAATCGCGTTACGGACATACAAAAAAGTTAATGGAGCAACTACGCGTGTTTTTGCAGTCGGCTGAAAAAAGTCATCTACTTAAGCTATTTTCTTTGTGAATGTATATCTTGATATTTTTTTACATTATTTTGACATGATCTATTCGGAACTATCAAATTGTTCAATTGGGTTGGCAAATAATGTAAACAAACCAATTTACCTTCATTACTTCGTAATCAGCATTTTTTCTTTAGTTAAAATCTCATTTTTCATTATTCATATGTCAATAAAAACTAAATTGCTTGCGAAGATGTTTTACTCATCGAATTTTCTTTAAAAACACTTCAATTTGGAGTGATGGGAATACATAGTCCTACTCAATTAGACCTCCTTCTGGAAGAACAAGTAATATATTATGAATAAAAATGATTGGTAATAGGTTTATTTACTACGAATATTAAAATCATGATAAATGTATCTGATTACTAAATAAGTATAGATTTAGATTTACTTATTTTCACAATGTCACTTACACATAATCAATTTTGGGGGAATTTATATTGTGAGACTTATATTATAAAATATACATTTAGTATTCCTTCAACTATATATACTTATATGTATAAGCCCCCGTCGCAACAATACCTTCCAAATTTCAGTCTAATTTTTGGCTATTACAAACAGAATTTACTTGAATGTACTATCGAACCAACTAAACCGTGACCCACCGTGGAACCTTGTCACAGAAAATGTCATAAGTCATAATGATTTTCCTTGTGAGGCAGTACGATGTCACTATGACAGTTTCTGTGACAAGGACCTACGGTGGGTCATGAATGTCATGATTCAGTTGGTTCGATAGTACCTACCAAATTGCTGTACTAAATCTTCATTTCAGACAGGATTGGCGTATAGATTGAAGAATATCATAGGTAAGCTAGCTAGGTATAGGAACGGATATAGGAACCCTGCTTCAACTTATTGTGCCAATAGTAATTTCGCGAGTGTCAAATGTACTTATTACCGGTTACGCCAGTCAGCCATATTTGTTCACATCTTTTGCCGATTCATTGTTTTTTTAATATATTTTTGTATTTGTTATGGAATTAAATATTTAAAATCACCAAGTATATTCAATATGTTTATTTATTGTTTGTAATTTAACCTACAATAGTCACAACAGTTTTCCTTGTTTTTTTTTCACCTGTCCGTGTAGGATGACCCGCGCTTTATCCATAATGCCACACGAATAGTTCTCGTCCGACATTATTCTAATTCTGACATATCAGCGTTAGACGACCCTTCTTTGGTTTAACGGATCGCTGACATAAATATCACTCCAAATTAACAAATTGTTTTTTTTTCTGCTTAAATTTAACGTACGATAGAAACAAACACTGGTTCCATACTGTGTAAAACTTAAAGGCATCGGATCCTATCATCGGTTTGTTGGGTTAATCAATATTTTTTTAATAATTTGAATTCACAACAAAAATTGGTTAGACCTTTTAATTAAGTAGCCTGTTAGCAAATATTGGGTGTATGCATACAATATTTATCAATATGACCTACCAATGGCGGAGCGTCCATACAACTCGATTCCCACCGGCTTGCCTAATTTTCAGCCAGTCCAGTTCTTTTACTACGGCTCAAGAAGAATAAGAAAGGCATATTATTTCCGTCTTCCCTAAGAATATTTTTGACGCGCCGCCACTGTGACTTATACTATGTCTAAGTCTAGACTAGTTTCGATTAAACTATTTCATGAGACGTCACGTTCCACAGTTTCACGCTGCCGGATATTCTGCATATAAATGTACAAGACTGTCATAGAGGGCGTTCCTTCAACTCTGTCAATTTAGATCAGGGGTCGGCGAACGGTGGCTCGCGAGCCGTATGGAACTTTATGAAGGCAGAGATCTCCTAAAAAAATTGTGTTATCTATAACAGGTATGTTTGGTTCTCTGAGGTTCTCAAAAATTTCAAGTTTACTGAATTTGGCTTTTTTGTTTTAAAAGTTTACCGACCCCTGATCTAGATTAAAGTACCTATGTTTTTTTTGCAAATATGCAATGTGCATACATCTTAATCATAAATATGCTGCTGCGCTACGGCGTAGCATACGGATCTTGACTACGAACTGCTTGCTACGCGCTACGAGGCACACCGTAGCGGCTTTACTTAAGAGGAGGGGTAGGGCAAGCTCTCTCCATACAAACTTTGTGCAGGATTTACTTCGTTTGTGTTTGCATTAAAGTTATGATTTTTGGTCAGTATGCTTATTTTTCTGATATAAATTTTTTTTTCGTGATGTATTTTTTTCTTAATTTTTTAATTTTGATTTTTTTTGAAATATTTGAAAATTTTCACATCAAGATCTTCACGAACAAAAAAAATATTATATTTGTTAGTGCCAAAACCGACGAATAAAACGTGCACAAAATTTGTATGGGGAAGGCCTTGCCCTACCCTGCGCCTTAAGGCAAGGCAGTCCCACTGCAGACGTCCTGCTTTAATAAACATGAATGAGTTTACAATTAACCATCCCGCAATATTTAGTACATTTTGATTGATTTTTGAAATACTGGAGATCATTTATCAAAAATCTATTCGGTTATTGTGTTAGAACAATAAAAAAGCAACCCTTTTTGTAAAGAAAAACGTATCACTGCCGATGACAATAATAAATAATCAGTATGTAAGTTTATTTTTACGATGATATTTAGAATTTTTTTACAGAGTTACCAAAGAATTTTTCAATATTTTGTTCGCTTATTGTGTTACTTTCTTTCTTTCTCAATCTACAGTAATTTTTGTGTAGTGTAATTCTATGTTATTTCTTCACATTCTAACCTCAAACTTTAATATTTTCACTATTCGTGAACTGGCCTGGCCTGGCCTTAAATCGTTTGTTTTGGCCGACTTGTATCAAATTAATCCGCTCAAAAAGTGAATTTACTGTCCAAATAAGAAGATTCGAAATCTAGTGACGGCTTACTTAAATGTCGAACATTTTATTAACATTATGACATGTGAAAGTGCCCTTGTTTTTTTTATTGCAGAATAAATGTTTGAATTTTGAATTTTTGAATTTGCCCCTTGGGGTTGGAAGGTCAGATGGCAGTCGCTTTCGTAAAAACTAGTGCCTACGCCAAATCATGGGATTAGGTAGCGGACCCCAGGCATCCTTCAGGATGCAACTGTACTGGGATAACGCTAGGAGGAGGAAGGAGGTAATAATCTACCTAATATAAAATTAGTACAATATTATCCTCGGATTTGCTAGGGCAGGGGTCGGCAACCTTTCGGTTAAGGGCCACATAGCTAACAAAATTGTCGCGGGGCGCTCGTGCTAATTTGTGACTCTTATCAGACAGTACCATATTGTCGGTTGTCAAAAATGAGGCTCGCGAGCCACAATTGAGGGGCTTACGAGCCGCCAGTTGCCAACCACCTGTATATTAGATAAACGAGGATACGTGGGCAAAAATGACCGTTCAAATACTAATCATTAAAAAATCTTTTGGGGAAAATCCCGCAGCTTAACCCTTTTCCAGGCATAGTACGATTTATTCAGGCATATTTAAAATTTCAACCTTAATACCCAAAGGTAAGTTAAGTTGAATGTCGGCAAAAAGTTACTCACGCTTAAATTAATTTCCAATTCATAACTATTTTGAATATAAGTATATTTTGTTTTTCGCAAAACCATCTATGTTGGTGCGGCCTGGAAAAGGGTTAATTAATTTGTCTCAAGCAGTAACCGCTGCTAATGCAAACTACAAATTTCACATCAAAGGAATGGGGCCCCTAGCAGGTTTGAACCTGCACCTTTCTGGCATAGGTAGTAGGTACGCGGTTTTTTGATAAATGGGCATTTTCACTTTAAAGTGTACCCCATAATTTTTGTCGGATCTCGGTGATCTTGGGTATTCTGACTCAGAATCACGAGTACTATCCATTTCCGCGAAGAAAAAAAGTGTCCCACCAAAAAGAGTCAGTTTTGTGACGCTTTTTTCATACAGTCTATATGGCTCGCCACAAAACTGACACAGAAAATTTGTATGGAAAATCAAGGATTTTTTTTTCTCCATCTGAATCAATAGTACTCGTGATTCTGAGTCAGAATACCCAAAATCACCGAGATCCGAAAAAGAAGTAGGGTACACTTTAAAGTGAAAATGCCCATATCTTAAGGCGCAGGGGTGGACAAGGCATTTTCCATACAAACTCTGTGCACGTTTTATTCGTAGGTTTTGGCACTAACGAATGTAATATTTTTTTTGGATGATAAATGTTAGATGCGAAGAAAGTGATGTGGAAATTTTCAAATATTTCAAAATATGAAAAATTTAAAAATAATATCAATCGTAATGACACGAGCCATTTTTGCGTCTAAGTATAAGTAGTAGAATTTAAGCGTATAAAAAACAGCTTCGCTGCTTTATATTACCGAAAAATCCAAAAAATACATATGTAATACCTATCTATGATGTTAAGGGCAAGATCATTGCGGACTAACATCATGTTAGGTACGGTCAACCAATTTGATTTCTAGGCCACTTCGTGCCTTGTCACAAATACAAATACAAAGTTTATTGGTAACAAAGTTACAGGTCAGTATAAGCGCAATTACACTGACATTAATATGAGATCTCTGGCGGCTTTCCTATGATTCTAACTGCGACAAGGTACGAAGTGGCCCAGAAATGAAATTGGTTGACTGTACGCAAAGGCCGTGTCCTGTGCAAGATAGTAAAAAATAATAAAGTAGAGATCAGGGTCAAGATATATTATAAGAATAAGAATAATTTATTAAATATACATTTTACAATTATTTTCTTATAGTCTACAACTTATATTATATGTCACAACACACAAAAAATAGCCAAAAAATGTAAATGAGAGTTTTTATCTGATAAAATTGGAGTATTTAAAAATCTTGTATTAAGAATTAGCTACTGTAAGGTGGTTCGATTTCTATACAAAACGTCTTTTGACATTCGCAGGCTAGCGGCGTGATATTTTAAGAAACTTTTGTAACATACTTTCATAAATTGGCTTTCCATTTGCGGGAATTCCCCCTTTTCTTAAATAAACTTGTATTTTAAACTAGAATAATTTGAGAAATTAGTTTGTCACGTGACATACATTTTTTCAAATTATTCTAGTTTATACAAGTTTATTATATGTTAAGTGGTTATTCTTTTATTATGTCATAGAACGGTTATGCAACCCAGTAGGTAAACTAGTAATCAATAACATGACTACATAAATAAAATATAGTGATAAAATTATATTGCTAATTTTACTCTACACGGTTACGTCTACAGGGTGTCAATAATTCCGATTCGCCATCTGATCCCTCGACTTATAAGATTACTGTGACTCGTCCTGTACAAGTAATATATTTTGTCTCTTCCTAATTTCGTCAGTGTCTTCCATATTTTGGTAGGAGGCTTTTGTTGGCAATACCTATTTTATTATTGCGTTAGTTTGAGCGAGTAATATACGTAGGTAAACTATATTTATCTCAAGAACGCGAAGAAGAAGCCATGGTTGTGTGTTGAGCTATACATGCACATTGTCTATGTGTGCGTCAGCTTAGGAGCTATGAGGTTGTCGTTTAGGTATAATAACAACTAGGTACAACCTATGGCTAACCCGCGCTCCTGTTTAAAGCCATAGAAAGGTGCTACAACGAGAAAACTAAACTTTGAAAATTTTCAGATAAATGATTCTTGACTATATGATTGTGGTACTGACAATAGCCGAAACATGATTGCTTAAAATTTTCTCGATAGAAAAAAATCCAAAGTTGAGTCTATATTTTCCTTTTTTTACTCAGCCTGCTAAAACAACGCATTATTAAAAGACACAATTAAGTTAATATCATGGTATTTTATCTCATCTAAACTCTATCATATAACGTATAAACATATACATATAAAGAGATTTGTCTAAAAAAGCCATTCTCAGAGAGGGTTGCATCCTTTTTTGTCGTAAGCGAAAAACATAAGGGCGTCTCTTTCAATCGATATATCGCCTTAAAGTTTCCAAAGGACTGAGAGCATAATAATATGTCAATGTCAAACAAAAAGTAATCGTAAGTAGGTACTGTATTGTACCATATTAGCATAAAGTCAATTCATCGAACACTATATGTTATAGCATTTGTTACCCGCGAACCATAATATAAGGAGAGACCCTTACGGTTGTTTGAAAATGGTAATACACAGGCCACAGATGGAGAGTTTCCTGAACACGCCAAAATCAACTTTAAACCTCTTCGTTTACGGTCACGAATCAACTGAAGTTGCACTTCGATTCTCCGCACCCATAATTTCATTACTATTTCTAATTCGACAAAGGAGTTACGACTCTGTGCCATGCAGCTAAAGTTTGGCATTCCTTGGTTTATATTTGTGCGGAATAAATTTAGTAAATTGACGATTTTAAGTTCCTAATATACAGTATAATCCGCTTATAACGACTCCGCTTATAACATTTGACCGCTTTTAACGACTGCTAAATCACCGACGTTAGGATCCATACCAAACATTTTCAAAGAAATTCAGTCCGTTTTGTACGACGTCCTGTTCAAAATTCAAAATTTAATTACAGGATGCCTCAAGATGATGGTAAATTGATGTAATTAAAAAATAGTCAACATTTAATTCCAATTCTGTCTTATTTGCCCAGTTTTAGGGAAAGGCACTACGGCTGGAATGAAAATTGCAGGGTTTGTAATAATTAAACGGACTCCCAAGGTCGTCCGCTTAAAATTAATGCTCAGCCTGCAAATGTTTCCTTCCGTGCCTCAACAATAATCTACTACGAGTATTTACTGTGGACTCTTTCTGTTACAGGATGATACTAGAAAACAATAGGTACATGCCGAGGAATAATAATTTGGAATATGAAAATGAAAAATGAAAATGAAAAATGTTTATTGTGTATTTTACATGTTTAGATACATAAGGTTGGAATCCCCTTTTAAGCATAAAGTAAGCTTGTGTCAGGAAATTCCGCTCTTCCATAAATACAAGAGGTTTGACAAAATAAAATAAAATATAAAAACCGGAATAGAAATCAGAAATCATAATATAGATAACTACGGTTGTGGGATTGATCGAGTACTTTTGACAGCTGTCATTAGTTGTTTGGTTGGGTTCGAGTCAAGTTTTAAACGGTTTTAAAATTGTCGTATACATTTTTTTTTCGATGATTTCATACTTATGTTTCTGCGAGCGGGTTTCGGTTCGTTCCCCTCTACAGGTCGGAATTCTCAACCGATTCTCGTGAAATTTTGTGAAGAGTTTGGATATTTTTTTTTTCATGCCATATTTTGGAAATAAAAACAAAAAGCACTCGCGAGATTAATTTTGTATTAAGGCGCAGGGTAGGGCAAGGCCTTCCCCATACAAACTTTGTGCAGGTTTAAGCATACTGACCAAAAATCATAACTTTAATGCAAACACAAACGAAGTAAATCCTGCACAAAGTTTGTATGGAGAGAGCTTGCCCTACCCCTCCTCTTAAGCTGTAACGTTAATGAAGCCTGAATCTTCTCGGTGAATGTCGCTGTATACGCCTCCCTTAAGGCGTTTGGCTAAAGGAACGCTTGAAGAAATTGGGGGCCGGGTACGGGTTGCTCCTATAGCTCAGTTGGCTAGAGCGACTGGCCACGAATGCCAGGTGGTCGCAGGTTAGAATCCTGCACAAAGCCTAAATTTTTCAATTTGTCCTGAATTTGTTTTGAAAACTCGTCGACAGTTCACAGAGCCCCAAACTAAACAAAGCTTGTACTATGGGTACTAAGCGACGATATACATACTTATATTATTATACTCGTAGAAAAAAAGATACGTAAATAAGTAGAAAACATGCAAGGCGCAAGTCACATTTAAATGTCAATGTATGCAGCGTTTTCAGTGCTCGAAAACTTTGCCTCTCATTTTCGTCTTTTGTATTTCTCTAATTGTAGTTCGTCCCATACAAACATTTGATCGTCTCTAAAAACGTCCGCATGGCAAAAGAGAATTTTTAGAAATAAAGGAAAAATTGAAAAACTTAGGCACCGAGCAGGATTCGAACCTGCGACCTCCCGGCACTCGCGGCCAGTCGCTCTAGCCAACTGAGCTATAGGTGCGATTGCTACCCGGCTTGAAATTTGTCAATCCTTCCTTCATTTATACAACGCCTTAAGGGAGGCGTACCCTATAGCTCAGTTGGCTAGAGCGACTGGCCGCGAGTGCCGGGAGGTCGCAGGTTCGAATCCTGCTCGGTGCCTAAGTTTTTCAATTTTTCCTTTATTTCTAAAATTTCTAGTTTGCGATAGCAGCGTTACTGCTCAATACAAAATTAAAAGAGAATTTGTTCTAAAGAAGAGACTTCTGTCATCTGATACATCCCAAAATCAGGTGACCGTAAGTCCGTCCCTTTCAGTGACACGCTACACGTCTTCTTTTTCAAGTGCCAGACGGTAATATTTACTACAAAATTTACTGAAAATAAATAATAACAAAACTCGCGACTCCTGTAAGTCTGTACCTAAAATTTACATGTAAAATATTTTTTGTTGAAACTGAATTATTATATTATTAATTGTTAATTATATTGTAAATTGTAATGAATTATTATACTATTAATTGTTAATTGTATTGTAAATTGTAATGAATTATTAATTGTATTGTAATGTAATAATATAGTGTACCTTAAATGTAATGTTTAATCTATGTAATATTTGACGTGTAAAATGTAACATTTTATAACAGTTTATAAATAAACTATTAAATTGAATTGAAGAGCTCAGCTGTAGTCTTTCATCGCCATATATATAGTATATATACAAGTAGTATATAGGTACATACAATAGACATTCATAGATGCGCCACCGAGCGACCGGAGTTACTCGTAAGAGAAAGAATATTCGTATAAAACTTATACTACGCAATTGCCTATACACATCCTATACATATAATGTGCGTATAATGTGCGTATAATATGTGTGCATATAACCCGACCATGAAAAAAATGTCTTCTCTTTTTCCTCTTATAGGAATCGCAATATGGCTATCTTTCTCTATCAAAGCGTGCCAGGCCCTTGTTAGGCGCCACATACTGTAATGTAGAGCGTATTTGAATATTCAGATGCGATATGGGAATGATATATCTTCGGCACGTAGTCTCTTGCGCCAATCCGTCATGGGGTTATCTGGTACATTTAAACTTCCGTCTTTTTTTTTAATAAAAATGGGATCGCTCTTGGCCAGCATCTAGCCAGGGGGCAAAGATGAGCCCGACGATGAAGCGAGCTCACCCAGAAGATGCCTATTCACTCGTGCCTTAAAAAGGTCTAGGTTATATGAGCTCGGAAACACAAACGCCGGCAGAGAATTCCAAACCTTAGAAGTGCGCATTATAAAAGATGATGCAAAGCGCTTGGTTCGAATAAGAGGAATTTCGACCAAGTAAGGATGGTATCCAGCCGTACGTCTGGATGTCCGATGGAAGAAGGGGGAAGGCGGTATGAGCTCATGGAGCTCCTGAGCACACTCTCCGAAGTACACGTCTTCTGGCACTTGTAGCTCAAATAATATTTCACGTTATTTCCACATGTTAAAGTTTATAACTTATTACTTACTATAAGTAAAGTAAATCATTAAATATCTCAATAAATATCTACTTACAGTACTTTTATCTCACGCGCGCGGTTGAGCCATAGTTGTGTGTTGAGCTATAGATGCACTTTGTCTATGTACGTCAGCGTATAGGAATTAATCTCTAAAATGTAGTTTTAATCTCCAATAATGGTCAGGAACACACTATTAAATTTTGTCGGGTTAGTCAGGCCCACGGTGTATATACCAGATTAGTACCCCACTCAGGTACAGTCCCTTCGTGTCGCAAAACTGGTACACTCCGTATATTTTGATACCTTCTAACTGAATTTGATGTGCCAATATTTGGCGTAGAACAACTCCGTTTTAAACAGGTAGTGTCCTTCATTAACTCGCAAACTCGGGGAAATCCGGACTTGGCGGAATTTCAGCGAGGCTCCACCGAGCAGATGATCGGACTTGGCAACTGCCTGGCAAGGCAACCTGATTTGGAAACTTATAATATTATTATTATACACCGTGTATTATACTAGAGCTGAGCGCATTACGCTCAAAATAGTGCCTGGTACTCTTTTCTCAGCATTTGGATTGTTTTTCCTGCAACATGAGAAATGTATTATAGATTTTGATAAGCAAAAACCTGTACGTCAATTTTATTTCACGTAACTAATATACGAGTACATACAAAATTTTCAATTTGAAAACAAGCACAAAAAAGACACTGTAACTACGATGGAAGTAATACGTAAATTCGTGTCTCGCAAATCTTATAAAATCGCCTTCCCCAAGTAAAAGGAAAACCAAACTGAGTTTATTATCAATTATATTTAAGACAAACATATTTGAAACAAACGTTGCTCAAGATCGTCTCAAATAAATATCAATGTTGATAAATGTCTTCCCTAATTTGTGTTAGTGTTTAAATAAAGGAAAACAAAAGTAAGTAGTACCTTTCCTATAAACCCTACTCAGGACTTTGATGTGAAAGTTTTCTGACGTAAGCAACTAAGGTGTTTGAAATAGTTCGGCTATAGTTCAAGAGCTAAGTAGGTACAGTCGACACAAAATATATAAATTGGATGAAATTTGACACACAGACAGTTTATAACCTGGATTAACACATAAGCTACTCTTTAACCTGGAAAAATACACGGTTCCTGTGGGATAGCTCCATATATCGGAAACTACCCACCCTAGACTACTGGTGTGTAGCGAGAAATTATAGGGCTCGACGAGATCTTCATTTCGGATGACAGCTGTCAAAATTGAAATGGCCATAACTCAGGAACTACATAACTTGGAATTTTGAATTTCGGTTACAGTAGGTAAATTATACACCAAAGGGATTAGGGAACGAAGGACTCCAGAAGTTACTGGGAATGAAGAAGTTATTGAAAACTGAATCCTAAGTGTAGTGAAAATTTTTGATAAAGATATTTTTATTTTTTTAAGAATATTCAAAAGCTAGAGTGATTATTTACCGATCGTCATGGTGTTAACATATTCGGAAGCAGACTAGAAGTGGATTTGAGAAGGAATTTTGAAAATCCTACTTAATATATGAATCCTTATTATTCAGCTTGTAAAGTGTTATTATTCAAGATTTAAAAAAAAAATCGTAAATTTTTGTATTCATTTTCGAAATCTGTGTTTTTTAACTAATAAGGACGCTTAAGTTAGTTTTATTATTATTTAAGTTATTTTTGTTAAGTGCTCTTATGTATATAAATAAAAACGTTTTTAGTACCTACCTAGTTATTTTAAAAGAATCAGGCACACAGATTTCAGTGAGACGATTTGCTAACGGAACATTGCATAGGTATACGCTTTCTGTAGCTCTAGTATAAGTTTTTTCGAAACGTTAACTAATTCGAACGCGTTTGCGTTTTGTCTCAAAATGTATGAAAACGCTCTCACCGAGTTTGAAATACGTGCGTTCATCGGTTAGCAACAAATGTTATACTCGCTGTTTTAGTTTCCACTAGTGACCACCAGAGGCGCTGTTCACGTTTTGATACCACTTTCATACATTTTGAGACAAAACGCAAACGCGTTCGAATTAGTTAATGTTTCGAAAAAACTTATACTAGAGCTACTGAAGGGACTTTCGGAAAGGGGACATTGTAAGTGAGGCCACCGACTTTTTTGTGATTTACATTAGCATAAAAAGTAAACGTCTTCAGGAAAAATGAGGTCCAGAAGTCGTTTTTCACACACATATAACTTTATATACCTACATACATATATAACACGCAAATATTGATCCAATCGCCCGCGAATTCGTCCGCGTATACTTCGACTACCTATTTCGTCCATTCGAGGGGTGATTTCGGGATAAAAACTGTTTTATATGTTAATCCAAGCTATGAACTCGTTGAAAACACATCGTAATCCTTTCAGCCGTTTTTGCAATACGAAAGATGGGTGATATGGTTCCAGCTTGTCATCAAATACAAAAAATGGACAGGATGTTAAGGCGATATAAGGCGCAGGATAGGGCAAGGCCTTCCCCATACAAACTTTGTGCACGTTTTATTCGTCGGTTTTGGCACTAACACATATATATTTTTTTTGATTGTAAATATTAGATATGCGAAGATCGTGATGTGAAAATTTTCAAATATTTCAAAAAAATTCAAAATTCAAAAATACAAAAAATAGTTAATAAATAGTAGATTATACACCAAGGGGATAAAACACCGTTTTATGTCACGGGTGTGATATTGAATCCCGAATGCAACGAAGGACTCCAAATCTTACTCCCGAGCGGAGCGAGGGAGTAATGACTTAATTCCTGAGCGAAGCGAGGGAATTAAGACTGAGTCCTGAGTGTAGTGAGGGATTTAAGCGCGCCCAAGACAAAAACAGCTTTATCCCCGAGGAGTATACTCTACTTTTCTCACCTCTTGCGAGGCAATAAAACAACCAAGGCTACTAAAAACAGAATTAAATCAGTCAATCGCAGCAAATTTTAGTATCTATTTTAATAGAATCTGTTTTACTCCGTATAATTAAGCGCCTTGTAACCCACGCGGATCTTGTTTTTGGTATTTAATACCTAGTACATCGACGACTGCTTGCATTCATTTGTGTGGTAAGCACAAGTATTTTGTTCCTGAATCTTAGACGTTTTCTATGTATTTTAAGTATATATTTATCTTTATAGGTATATGTATATCGTCTACTAGTACCCATAGTACAAGCTTTGATTAGTTTGGGACTAGGTAGATATGTATTTATTTACATTGCTGCAACTACTGCGAAGGGAGGAAGGCCAGCCCTAGTTACGTGCGAGGCACGGATATTACATAGTGATTTTATTTAAAAATGTAATAAAATATGAGAATAATGAAAACTCCAAAATGTAATTCTACAAATATTGTACTAAAACCACGCGCTTGACGCGCTACAGGCGGCGGCCGACGACGCAGTCTTTTGTTTCGAACACGACGTTCCAAACAAAACACGGAGCTGGTGTGCCGCCTCCTCGCCGCTTAGTGGACTTCACGACATTAGACTTTAATGACAGAACTATAAGAACTATGAAAAGTGAAATCACATTATTACCCGGCGGGTTATAATGAGATTCAGTACGATATTACTACCCGGCTTAAGCCAAGGGTTATAATGATTTGCTTTCGGTAAGGTTTGCATGATATATAATTGGGCATTGACGAGCAGGTGGTGTGAAAAAAAAATTTACATCACGAAATAGCTATCAGAAAAATGAGCATACTGACCAAAAATCATAACTTTAATGCAAACACAAACGAAGTAAATCCCGCACAAAGTTTGTATGGACAGAGCTTGCCCTACCCCTCCTCTTAAGTTAGTGTGCGGAAAAACTGGGCGTTAAGTTAAACATATTTTTTCTCAAAAATGGCACGCAAAGTGAACTCTCTAGTCTACATATCGGAAGGTAAAATGCATAGTTTAAGGTCAGATAAAAAAAATATTGCAGGCTCCACCCGTCTGGTGATTTTTTTTTAAGGTAAGGTGGCATATTTGCGCAGGGCATAATTCGTATACAGCCGATTCAAATGCGAATATAAATTAAACGTCGGGAAGCCATTAAATTTTAGTACGAGAAAATTAGGTTTTGGCTTGGACTTTTTGGATTAAGTTCGGACACCTTCTAGTATGACGCTCAAAAAAGTCCCAAGACCTCCCGAATCGAATGAAAAAAGAAGCGTTATTAATGGCGATCTCTAGGAAATTCCCTTTTTTCCGGGATATCTCGGCTATCCCACTAGGGAGGTCTTGGGACTTTTGTGAGCGACATCCTGAAAGGTGTCCGAATATATCCAGAAGGTTCCAATTAGTCATTATCAATTTCCGGGAGCATAATCGGTCTAATACCACTGTGCTATTATAGACGTTTTGAGGTTAGGTTTTGAGGTTGCCACACCTTAATTGATTATTTAAATCCGTTTAGATAAAAAATCTCAGCCTACAATTACCTTCTTTCCGGCCAGAGCAATAGGTAGGTATTGTAATAAGTAATAAGCAAAGAATAATTTCCACGGTGTAATCTATACGAGGAAAATAGTATATTCACTTCCCCTTGTTCAGTTGAAACGCTTTGAGAAATCCAAGCGCTTAACATAAAAAATGAGATTTCCGGCCTAGACAGTAAGGTCGGAATTTGAACTGTGGAAATGTTTGGTTTTTTTTTTTTTTTTTTTAAATATTTGTGGACAATCTTACACAAATCAACCTAGTCCCAAACTAAGCAAAGCTTGTACTATGGGTACTAAGCGACGATATACATACTTGTATAGATAAATAAATACTTAAATACATAGAAAACCTCCAAGACCCAAGAACAAATATTCGTGCTCATCACACAAATAAATGCCCCGGCCGGGATTCGAACCCAGGACCTCCAGCTTCGTAGGCAGGGTCACTACCAACTAAGCTAAAGCGGTCGTCAAATTGTCGTTTTTCTCACGTCCGGTACCGTTCCGGGTTGTGGTCCGGGCAAAGTTCCACCATTAAGGGCCTGTGGGACCCGATAGTGTTATTTACGACGGCCCTACAACACTTATGGCGATTTTACATGTTTAAGACATAAATTATATTTAACTGTTGTGATCGCGGATAAATCGCCAGTAACTGGTCACTTAAGGCTACTTCCTGACTTGGCGGGGCGGGATCGATATGTGACATTTTCTTCTTTGACGTAATCTAACTGACGTCGCAAAGATTCTCACTTGACATAATACTGTCAGTATTACGTTTGCGCAGTAGTAATATCATGCGCAGAAGTGGAGCAGTACCGCCTTCGCATCGTCCCGCTACCGCGCATCCCGCGCCAGTCAGGAAGCACTCATTTAAATGTAGGGGCGCAGTAAAAAATGGTACCGAGTCGACTGACAGCTGACACTGACATTTGACACTTTTATCATATCGTACTGCCTCCGCATCGACAAATCAGGAAGTCGCCTAAGAAAATCACATTCAGTTAGGTAATTACTTGCCAACGAATTTGTGCAGTGAAGACCGCCTTTAAATACATGAAGCTCTGAACCCGTTTACGTTTTAATTTTATTTATTTAGTTGCAGAAATATATACCAAAAGTTGGTTTGCTTTGTGCATATTTTTGCGAAGTGGCCATTTAAGTATGGGGGGTGGCCAACAATAGGCAATTTACGCTATAAGTGTTTAATGAAATCGATTATTTTTACCACTCAGTTTAGCAGTCGTTAAGCAAAGTTAGAGGCCTTCGGGTGGCTTGAGAACTTCTAACAGTCAAATTTGTCAAGTGTGCGGGCATCACTTGACAAGCCAATGAGGTCTAGTTTCTCCTTGGGTTAGAAGGTGAGATGGCGGTCGCTTCCGCACAAACTAGTGTCTACGCCAAATCTTAGGATTAGGTAGCGTAGCGGACCACGTTAGCATTCAGGACGGAACTGTACCTACTGTTATAACGCTAGGAGGATGATGATTATTTTTACCAAGGTTACTCCCGTATTTACGAGTATATTACTAACTCCGTTACTACTTTTTTTAAATAGCCTAATAGAGTCCCACTGCTGGGCCCCTCTTCTCTCGATTTTCACACATATCTGTCCCCGCCATTCCTGGCTAATCATTTATCATATTACTACTAAATATAAGTATCACCCGCTAGTTTTTTTTCTCTAACTACCCTAAAAGAAGTCCTTAAAAAGATCCTTTTAAAAATGGATTTATCTTTCCTCTTCAACGATATATTTTATTTCCAATGTTCCAATCGTTTTTAAAGCAACACAGAGTTAATTCTTGTACCGATCACAAAACAATGAAATTCGAATTTCATAGAGTGTATTTTTATCTTCCATGAAGAATGTCCAATACGAGGGGGAGTAAAATTCCGCCTTTCTGTGTACGTGGATATACGTATAAAAAGGGGTTTGAGTTACACATTATTGAAAAAAAATTCTTTGTTTTACTGTGTCACATAAAACTATACCTCAGCAGTTGTAATTACTATTTAATACTACTATACTATTTACAACAACTACTATACCATACCTACTAGACAATTGGTCAGTTATTAAAAAAACCTGTCAATTGCGAGTCGGATTTGCACATTTAGGGTTCCGAACCAAACACCAAATTAAGTTAAAAACAAGTTTTGACTAATGTATGGCTAAGGCCAAGAACATTTTAAGCCTGTAGCTCCAACCGTTTGCCTGTAAACCTGTGTGATAGACGACGGGCGGACGGACGCGTGACAGCAATAGGGTTCCGTTACTGGATCCTTCTGGTACGGAACCCTAAAAAGAGTCAGTTTGTATGGAAATTCGATACTATTTAAGTCTACTCATTTTATATCAAGTTTTAAATGTTTTTGATTTCAAATTTTGACAAAAGTATTGATAATACCAATAAAGTGATTATAGAAAACGATAATTATATTTAAGTTTTAGATATCATTGCCTTTTTTTGATTGTATTGTGTGTAGTAGAATTTAAGAGGGGAAAAGCAGTTTTTAGCTCGAAAATGGTCGATTTGGAGTGATGTTTGAAACAAAATATCTTAATAAAAAATGCAAGAAATACATTTTAAATTTATGTCGCAATAGTCCTGTTCTAGATAGTAACATTGATAAAATGTCAAGAAACTTATCAATTAAACGGAAAATGGGCTAAATAAATGGGCAATTTTTACCTTATCCCACAGTAGGCCTAGCACAAGATGGCCGCGATAGTATGTCGGCTTATATCTCGAGCTACGCGTCTTTTTTATTGGTGCTGTTAGAAAGTGACGGATAGTTCGAGATAAGCCGACATACTCTCGCGGCCAACACGTGCTAGGCCTACTGTTGGTCCGAAGACGGTCGTAGTTGGGGGCTGCGATCGTCCATAAAAACATGGCGGGACCCGTAGGTGGACTCTAGGGCGGCACTGGAGAGTTCCATGGGAGAGCCCAGAGCCGTCCGAAATGGGTTGAGGAGGACAATCGGGGGGTTTTTAGTCGGTGCAAGTCCGACATAACCTGCGCACTGCCCCCGCGGTCCATAAAGGATTTTCCCCCCCAACAAAAAAAAAGGCCTACTGGTGGTATAATGCCGGCGGCGGCTGCGGCTCGGTTAGTGTCTTTCAAAGGTGTGTGCCAAGCTGAAACAAAGCAGCAAGATAACGCCTGTCAAGGCCTAAACTGGTCGTATGGATGAAAAAAGTAATGAAAGTTAATGGAGCTATTTAAGAATTTTCCTGCCTCGTAACATATACTGGAAGAGAGGTAGAGGCAGAGCACCCGCCCGGTGGATAGACACTTTAAGAGGAGGGGTAGAGCAAGCTCTCCCCATACAAACTTTGTGCAGGATTTGCTTCGTTTGTGTTTGCATTAAAGTTATGAATTTTGGTCATTATGCTTATTTTTCTGATAGCTATTTCGTGATGTATTTTTTTTATTACATTTCTTTTTTAATTTTGTTTTTTTTTTGAATATTTGAAAATTTTCACATTTTCACGATCTTCGCATATCTAATATTTACGACCAAATAAAATATTATATTTGTTAGTGCCAAAACCGACGAATAAAACGTGCACAAAGTTTGTATTGGGAAGGCCTTGCACTACCCTGCGCCTTAAAGGCAGCAGTGGGAACTAGCGCCCAGACTTCCTTATTACGAATGGCGCAAAATAGGAGTGCCTGGAGAAAGGTGGTACAACTGCCGCTGCTGCTGCTGCTGCTGCTGACTGGCTGACTGCAGTGGTAGTCACGACAATGAGGACACGACTGAGAAGAAGAAGAACATATACTATACCTACCGATAAAAAACATTAAACTCCTATGTCGTGTAAAATCCCAACTGAAGTCTTTTAATGTCGGGATTTCCAGTTATAGCTTCCCGGAGATTTCATTTCGAGGCCCGCAATGAAAGCGTTTCTAACATATTGGACCTGTCAGTCCGACCGTCCGACGGACGGGGCTACGCCGGATGCGGTCCGGTCAGACAAGAATTCTTTGAGAATACCTTAGTGAGTGCAGTTTGTGGAGTTACATCGGACTCTTTGGAGATGGTTTTGCATTTTTTTTATCGAATTATGGTGGCAGGGAAACTAAGATTTACGTTTTTTTAAATATCGTTGGTCTTTGCGAGGAAAAATATGAAGCTGCATCGATGTTCTCGACTAGTCTTTTGGCTATTAGAATGACACATGGAATTAATAATAATTGTCAAAGACAAAATCGTATTACTCCGTGTTCTAGCAAGACGCCATATTTTTATTTTTGTCTACTTTTAGACTCGATTTCTAGAAAAACAAAGCGATCCAAAAATGCATTATCGCTTGGAAGCTCTCCATAGGTCCTGTGTGAGCAGTCGATGAAAACGATATGGAGGCATTTGGCTTATTGTGGCAAATTAGCCTAGTCGTTTTGCCCGCGACTTTGTCCGCGTGGAACTCGTTCATCGCGATATACTTTAATTTTAATTGAATTGAATTGAATTTAGGCACTTACCTAGCCATCGTTCTTCCATACAAACTTCCACCCCCTTAGGGGATGATTTCCGAGATAAAAAGTACCCGGGACTCAAACTATCTTTATATTTTTATACTCGTAATAAACTCACCGATACCTACGAGTCAAATAAAATAAAATCATAATTTTCTTCCTTTGTTTCTTCTTTAATTTTTTTTCTTTTCTTTTTATTTGCTAAAACTTGCACAAAAATTCTACTTTGGTTTCGAACCTGCGAACATTGAAAGCCACGTGCTTCACCGCTCCACTAGAGTAGCCTCTGACCCAAACGTATGAGTACCTATCTAAGTAATTACTAAACGGCGCTCAAACATTGGCAGGACAGTGGCTCTCAAACTCTGCTCCCAATCTAATAACCCTCGTGATTGTAACTAGTTACGCAAACTCGACTTTTAATGAATTCAGTAGAGAACACAGAGAACAACCAATAAATAGATTAATTTGGGGCCGCTCGTTTGATTTCTAGGGAATAGCGGCTATTACGCCACCCATTTTACAATCTAAATATAATGGGTAATAGTTAGGCAGTTTCACGTGATAATGTGGACACGCTGGACAAAAGCATTAGATTCTTTTTCGAGGGTCTAGTTAGATTCATTGCTTTATATTTTTCTATAGGTACCAACTCCTGCGTCGGCCATCTTAAATTTATTAGGGGTCCAAATGTATGGGGGCTAAGATAGAAACATGGAAATTCGCTAATAAACTAAGCATTTAAATGGGACAATATAACGTTTATTTATTAATTTAGACATTTTATTGCACAAAAACAGAATTGTACAAATGACGGGCTTAGTGCCAAATTGCATTCTCAACCAGTTAACCATTGGGCTAAAGAGAGATTTTACAGCCTTTATCAAATTTGCCCTTTAAGAGGAGGGGGTAGGGCAAGCTCTCTCCATACAAACTTTGTGCAGGATTTACTTCGTTTGTGTTTGCATTAAAGTTATGATTTTTGGTCAGTATGCTTATTTTTCTCATAGCTATTTCGTTATGTAATTTTTTTTTTAATTTTAATTTTGATTTTTTTTGAAATATTTGAAAATTTTCACATCACTATCTTCGCAAATCTAATATTTACAACCAAAAAAATATTATATTTGTTAGTGCCAAAACCGACGAATAAAACCTGCACAAAGTTTGTATGGGGAAGGCCTTGCCCTACCCTGCGCCTTAAGGCGTGAAAAGAGTATAGAGAGCAATGTTTTTTATCATTAAATTATAAGAATAGTAGATTTTATCACGAGGGTTTAGAGCAAGTCATACTGCCATTCTATTTTTCACTTCGATTGCGAGAAAACAAATAAGCAATAATTATCCACCCAAAAAGAATAATAAAACTTTTGGCGGACATATGTCTAATTTGACAGCAATGACAGCATGTTTTTTTTCTAAGGCCGGCACCACACTTCGCTATGCTTGTTCTATTTGCGTATTTTTCTTTTGCCATATTAAAGAAAGATATCCAACATGAATATTTGCACGAATATGGCGAAGTGTGGTGCCGGCGTAACTGCTCTGACACATACAGACCATAGACACCGCTTAATTTTTAGAGAAATGAAAAACGTTTTTCCTGATTGGTCGATTTTAGTGCAGCTGTATTCTGATTGGTTGATACCCAATATGATTTTTTTTAAACGGTTAAATTACTGCTCTGTGACTGGTGGACTCTGATGACAGCAGGTGAAGTATTTTGATTGGTCAAATTAAAATGTTTTGTAAATATGTCTGAACACGCCTTGACAATATTATAAATACGTGTAAAATAAGTGATATTTACGAGCACCTTGTTTGCTGCAACATGTGATAGTGAATGTGCCCTAAATAATGATACACGACACTACATCGTCTATGATTGATGAATGATGATACACGCACGGAGAGCTGAAAGGCTCTGTTAATCTGCTATTTTTCTTCAAAAGACAGCAGCTAAATGGTAGACTGGGCAAAAAGGATCATAGAAAGAGTACATTATTACGAGAGTATTTTAATTATTTTCCAACGAAAAAGCGCAAATACAAAAACGTCGCGTTTCCAATAGAAAAGTACAGTTCAGTTGACTGAATACGACCTATGTCATTATTAACATGCCTGTTTATACTTTTTTAAATGTTTGGAACTCTACAAATAGGAATTTATATGTGACATTCCAGGCTTTGTTCAAGGCGGCCTGCAATATTTTTTATTTTTTTTTATTTTGATCTGACCAGGGGACCGATTTTTGAGTGTTGAACGCTCGAATTTTCACTCGACATCTGTCAAAACGTCATAGTTTTTTGACAGATCACGAGTGAAAACTCGAGCGTTCGACATTCAAAAATCGGCCCCCTGAAACTATACTCTTTATGTAACGAATAATATTCACTTTGCGGGCCATTATTGAGAGAGATATTATCTTACCAAAAATGTAAAAAGACAGCACCACTTTCGCTTACCACACACTTGAATTTCCTTTACGGTAAATATCCACCGTGCGTTGCTGTGTTTTCACACAATTGATACTTCACAAGCCTGAGAGCTAGGTGTCAAATGTATGAAAACACTTCGCACATCAGATTTCTCTGCTGGAAGTAACTCTTCTGACATCTACGGAATAAAGGGTTGATGGTACGTCACGGAGGTGCATAGAGGCGCCGAAATGCCAAGTGAGAAAAAATAAAGGAAAGAAAAGGTTTTAGAAGCGCTTTTTGAGTGGCGAATAAATATACATTAATAACATTCTTTAAATATTTGTTAAGCGGATGCGCCTGCTAGCGAAAATTTCAATTTTTTAATCAAAGTGAAAATTGAAAAATTCAACACCACAGGTGGGGTTTGAACCCACGACTTCTGGAATCCGTCCATCACGCAGCTTCACGGTAGATGTCGCTACGAGCCTCCCTAATAAGGCTTAATTAGATGAGTGTTAAGATTGAAAAATTCACCATCACAAGGGATACCACGGTGGCTCTTATATATAGAAAGGTACTTTGTGGGTGGCTCAATTGGTAGAGCAATGGACGGATTCCAGAGGTCGTGGGTTCAAATCCCACCAGCGGTGTTGAATTTTTTTAATTTTCACTTTGATTAAAAAATTTACATTAATAACATGTCAGGCTCAGAAACTAAATATTCGTGCTCATCACACAAATTATAATTAAACATCCCAACTTTTGCATGCTGACAGTAATATAATTATTTGACAATACTGACATGGCAAGTCATATAAAAACATCATGTTTAAATATAGAACGCCGAGGATAAAAATCGTAACATGTAGACTTTAGAAACATGAACTACTACTACCTACTACTTTGAACTAGTACTTTGATATAATATAATCAACACAAATGTCCAGACCGGGATTCGAACCCAAGACTAACAAGTAGGTTTACAAGTTAGAATTCGTAGCCAAATTTTCATTGCTTTTTGTTCAAGAATATAAATGAGGTATTCTTTGGTATAGTGTGCTACATTTTTAAAAACCCTAAACTATCATCTGTCAAATAGTATTTTTTTTAGGGTTACCAGCACTAAAATGCAAAAACGGCGGCAAATTTAAATGTTGCGTCCTTTTTGGGACACCTTTTACATAATAAGCTCTTGACTATACGCTCGGCTGCGTACAAGTTTCTCTGAGTAATTCCCAGGGTCAGCGTGGTGAAGGAATAAATGTCAAAACGTGACGCTAATTGGTACAGTTAACCAACACAACGGTAAAGCTACTAAAACGACTAAAGTTTTAGTTTGTACTCGTAGACTTTTATTCAACCATTATCTTCTATGGACAGAAAATTTTCGGGCGCAAAGGTGACGGATGACACAAGATGTCATGTAACGGAGATGAAAATGTTGAGATGGATGAGTGGCGTGACGAGAATGGATCGAATAAGTAATGAGTATATAAGAGGAAGCCTGAAAGTAGTACACATAAGAAAGTTGAAAGCTAATCGCCTATGGCGGTATGGACATATGGACATGTTATGCAGAGGGATGTAATTCATATAACAAGAGGGATTAGGTATGAATGTTGAGAGATGAAGGAGAGGAAGGCTAACGGTGGATGGACTGCTTGAGAGACGATATAAACAGGAAGTATTTTAGTAAACAGATGCCAGGAATTAGAGAGGTATGGACACTCACGGACCCGAACGACGTAATTAGCTAATGTGGAAAGAAGGAATGCTATGCTTACGGCGTCCAACTCAGACACACTTAGGCATTTCTGCGCGACAACACAGACACATATAGTCCCTATTCGTCTCGGTACGGCCGCATACCGGATAGAGTCATTTCTCACCAACTCTGGCCTAGCTGAGTTTCTTGCTGGACTCTTCCCAGCTTTAGCTTAGGCTGGGTTGCACCAAACCGTCTGTAATCGTAAGCGGTGTTCGTCAAATCTAATTGTATGGAAAGTTTGACAAGTTTCTATGGGATGACAGCTGCCGTCGCCATATTTGACGTTGACTGGCCTGTGTTTCGTATGTTGGTGCAACTGACCCTTAGTGAAACAGCGACAAAACTCCCTGTAGCTGACACCTCGGATTCCGTTGAAGCCTTTCAACCAATCTCACTGGAGCACAAACTCTTAGAGTATTCCAGTGTTTAAACCGCCCGCGTGGTCGTGTCGGAGGCTATAAATCCACAGTCAGGTTCAAAAGGTACCTATGGAAGCTATAATATGCTGCACCAACCCCAAGTAAATGGGACGCGCCAGCGAATGATGATGGTGAAACTGTAACAGTCAATTTCATAAAAGAGAATTATGAATTAACAATGACAATAAGGAACAGCGTGGGCTTTCAAAATTAGCTCGGGCGCTACACTGAGAAATTTGGAGACTTTGAACTGTCCTGCCCAGACTAGCAAACAGTAGGGGCTGATTTTCAGATATATGATTGTGGTACTGACAATAGCGAAACATGATTGCTTAAAATTTTCTCGATAGAAAATAAATCCAAAGTCGAGTCTATATTTTCCTTATTTTCCTCAGCCTACTAAAACAACGCATTATTAAAAGACACGATTAATATGATGGTATTCATCTAGGTACTGTCAAGAAGAAATATAAAAAAACCTGCACACAGTCAGATATTTAACGAGATTTGTCTAAAAAGCCATTCTCGGAGAGGGTTGCATCCCGTTTTGTCGTGAGCGAAAAACAAAGGGTGTCTCTTTCAATCGATATATCGCCTTAATGTCATATTTCATTCTCTCTTTCACCAGAATATAACAAACAGATGGAATATTTGACAATATTTCATAATTTCCAAAAGTCTTAATTCGAAAACCATTTCGGTAAAAACGTGTGAAGTACACAAAAATATTTTTTAGATTTTTTCTCCGTTAATTTTGGAAAAAATCGCAAAGTACTGTAAACCGAAAGTTGACGTCATCTTCCTCGCTGTATTCAGGGAGACCTTAGTACAGAGTACAGACATAATTTAAATCGCTGCTCTGGAGTGGCTCTGGATTCTTTTTGGGAAGATGACGTCATATTTTACTTACGCCCTTTTGGAATGACCTACTTTTCAACGTGTTTTTTTGTATGAAATATTGAGTTAAATTGAAAAAGAAAATATACGGGTGGCTTAAATTTTTACCTATTTTCTAACTAGTTCATAAAATAAAGTAGTTAAAAATATGAAATGTTGTCAATTGTTTGCTTTGCAAAAACTCGATTTGTATTTAGGGAAAACTTCGCTTATTATGCATAACATGCAAATAACGTATATATATAATAGCTATATGGGTTATGTTATGATCATTTTTTAGCCAAAACGCTGCACTTTTTAATGAACGCAAGCCGCCGCTTTGCACAGTAATAGTAGGAGCCCAAATAAGCGATTTTTTTTCCAAGTTTTACAATTTTCAGCCCTTTGGAGGCGAAATGGCGCCACTTGAAATATAAAAAGTTTAGAAAATTCTGTAAGCTTAACCGATAACACCGATTTGGACGATTGATATGTCAAGCGAAAGATATTTTTACTGTATTATACAAAAATATATTGGTGGAGAAAATTAAAGAAAAAATTACTACCAAAAAACCATCAACGTTTGAATTTTTAAAGTGGCGTTTTGAGTTTTTCGATTAGTTAATTACTTAATAAAAATGTAAGAACACTTAAGTGTTATTACACAATAAGTAAAGAACTCAACAAAAAAAAACCGTTTTTATTATGTTCAACGGTTATAGATTTTTTTTAAGTAAAATATTTATTTATTTACTTATAATAAAAGTACTGACCAAATTTTAGATGCTTGTTTTTTTAAATATATCGAAGGGGCCTGTTCTTTGCCAGCATCTCGATTATACCCCAAGGGTAATAAAGACGAGGCCTAATATGGTTCATGACTGTCGCATCGCATTCACACTTTAATACATTACTTACTTTACCAAGGGCGGTAAAACAAAGAATGTCTCAGATCTCAGATCGCAGGTATTTGACGCCCGAGCCGAGGGCAAGAGCGATAAGTATGCGATCTGAGGCTTTTTTATTACCGCCCGTGGTAAGTACAGTTTTTTTATTCCGCGCGCGGAAAATCCCACTTCCTGGCCAGGGGGTGACATAAAAATTCTAAACACTGATGCGATTTCAGTACGACGGTGAGGTGTGCGAGCGAGACAGCGCTATGCATGTCTATAACGGCGTCCCGCCTGCACACCGCACCGCCACCGCCCCGCCGCCCGGAAACCGCACCAGTGTGACAACCTCCATAAACCTACCGTTTAACTCGGAAGTTTCCTGGCCTCGTATTATGGTCGCGCGATAGTAGCGTGATTAACGATAATATAAGTGGACGGCCTCAGTGGACGCTTCGCTGAGGGGGGCATGTTCAAATTAATGGCATTTTGTTTTATATGGACACTGCACGCCCCGCTCACAGTGGAGCTTCCAAAGAGGCCGTACACTAATAGTGCTTAGTTGCGTGAGTCAATTAAAATTGCCTTCATTGCGTATTACCTGTAAAAGAAAAAAAAAACAATTAGTCATCATATCGTTTACGCTTGGAAATGACTGTCATCTGTTTATCTACGTCTCGGATAAGTAAAATGAAATAGGTAGAGAACCCTGTGTGAGTTATCTGGTTTCACACATATATATATATATATATATATATATATATATATATATATATATATATATATATATACTCGTAAGTATTAGTCGGCTTTAATCGGCTGCCACAAATCAATAGCTAGTAAGAGACAATTTTTTAGGCAACCTTTTTTTTGCATTTTCTTACATACCTAGTAAGTCCTCACTCATTTCTCCAGCCTCAGCCCAAGACACCAGATTAAATATCGTCATGATTACCGGAGATTTCAATACCACGCAACTAGCAAGTGCCATTACAACTATTACTAAACCAATTTAAACATAACAACTACTTACTAAGGCTTTTTGCCGAGGTCAACGTGGGACCTTAGTAAGTATTCTACATATTTTTTTATTTTTTTCTGAGATATTAAACTTTTTTTAGGCTTATGTTTGTTAAGCGGATGCGTCCGCTAGCGAAAATCTCAATTATTTAAGCTGAGTACTTGTTTTTTTCACTTATTTTTTTAGGTTGACACGATTTAGGTATGTTTTTTCACTCTCCTGTAAAATTTGGTCTAATGAAGATAGCTACCTACTAGGTTTTGATATGGGGCAGCCGCAATGCATGTCTACAAAATATAAATGACTATTCTCACTCAACTCACAAGAAATTAAGAGCTATATTTTTTTCGTTCAAGATTGATATCTAAGGTCCGAGAGAGGTCATTTATACGAATAGAAAATAAAAATAGAAAAGGCTATTTTGTAATTTTTTGTTTGCAGTCCATTCGTTCAAAATCAATATCTGAGGGTTTGAGGGTGCTTGGATACCCCGTGAGTCCCGCAGTAATGAAAAATCAACTACTTTATTCTCCCTGCTTGAATGGATAAAGCTTAGTTGACGTAGAGTAGACGAGAAACAGAAAAATATACAGACCGGTGACTCGGTTGAGTCTAAGCTACTTGTTACGGAAACGGGGTCCGATTCATTTCTTCAGTGAAACATACCTACCGTAATTATGCAACGTCCCGTAATATTTGATCATTTTAAAATTCTGAAATTCTGAATTTTGAAATTCTGAAAATTGGCGTACGTTAAAATCACTAGTACCTACTATGCGCTGAATTAATAAAATACAATAAGATAACTTCTGTAGGTTAGTTAGCCTGATCCTTACACAAGGTCATCGCCTTGTTGTGAAATAAATATCGTTTAAATTAATAAACAATACATAAAGTTAATGCCATCTAATTGTAGATTTTACGCATGAAACAATAATTCTTACATGAAAATATTTCATATTACGCAGGGCATCCCCTTCTTAATATTCATTATAAAAAATATACTTTTCGAGAAAAGTATGAAAAACTAGGTTTTGCCGTAACAATGGCAAAGTTTAATGGCACATAAATTGGTATCAGTGACTAGTTGAGGTTAAGTGAGATGGTATATTAAGTCGGCCTTTGTTAATACGATGTGACAAAAACACCGCGGAAAAATGAATAATTACATTTTCGTCAAAATTTCGTGCGGAACCCCCTTAACTAGCAATGTACATGTACTTACATAAATATGTTTTTCTGGGTGGAATCGCGAAACTCAATTTTTAACCAGACAGAAGGTGGCCCATTGGCATAGCAACTTCTAAACTAAACATGATAAATCCATCGCGTTTGAGATCATTGGACGAACCAAGAAGTTTATGACAGTAAAAAAAGTACAGACGGCAATAATAAAAGTTTGATTGAAAAATTATTTTATGTCACACCTGGCCATAAAGTGGCCATTATCGCACGCTCCGCGCGCGAAAAAACCCACTTCCTGGCCAGGGGGTGACATAAAATTTTGTACTTACCACGGGCGATAATAAAGAAAGCCTCAGATCGCATATTTATCGCCCTTGCCTTCGGCTCGGGCGTAAAATACCTGCGATCTGAGACATTCTTTGTTTTATCGCCCTTGGTAAGTAATGTACTATTTTGACAGTAACTTATTTTTATTTTATCTTGTCTAGTAGTATTGAGAATTTTTGTTCAATTTATGGTTTTAGATGTATAATCGCGATTTAATCTGTGTAAAAAACACGTGAATGCAACGGAGAACACTAGGTATTAAATAATTATAATTTCAAATCAAGCTTCCAACCTCGCCCTTCTGGGCATTATAATAGTCTTCAGTAAACACGCACTATAGAATTCTTGGCAAACCGATCGATCTCCAATAATATTATTATTATGATTGATTGATGAGAACCCAGACACTTGTCCAGTCGGGATCATAGTTAACAAGTTAATGACGAGTGGTCTATGAATCTTATTACAATGAGGTAAGGTCTACTTTAGGTAACTGCGTGTGTTTGTGTATACAGTTACAAAACAGTGGCCAGCTTAAATGGCTTATTTATCAATTGGATGAGGACGTTTATTAAATACAATAAATTAATGGTAGGATTAGATAGATTATTAAGACAGATTCGGATTACTGAATCATGGGATTAGGTAGCGGACCCCGGGAATCCTTCAGGGTGCAACTGTACCTACCTACTGGAATAACGGTAGGAGGATGATGAATAAGCTAGATTGTAAAATTTACCTATATAGATTGACATGTACCTACATAATAATGAAAATGAATATGAACAAGAATATGAATACCAATACGTAACCACCCGCGACCATCGCAGTAAAGTAGTAGTGTGTCTTATTTGTGTATAGTTTTTATAGTAGGTACATTACTTAACAAGGGCGGTAAAACAAAGAATGTCTCAGATCGCAGGTATTTGACGCCCGAGCCGAAGGCAAGGGCGATAAATATGCGATCTGAGGTTTTCTTTATTACCGCCCGTGTTAAGTACAAAGTTTTATGTCACCCCCTGGCCAGGAAGTGGGATTTCCCGCGCGCGGAGCGTGCGGTAATTGCCGCTTTATGGCCATTGGCCAGGTGTGACATAAAGTATTTTATAGATATGTATGTTAGTCTGTAAGGTATATATAAAAGGTAAATATGTGCCTTGTTGCCTGATTAAAAAAATATATATATGAATTTAAATAATCCATACTAATATTATAAATGCGAAAGTGTGTCTGTCTATCTGTATGTCTGTCTATTACCGTTTCACGTTTAAACCGCTGAACCGATTTAGATCAAATTTGGCATGGAGATAGTTTGAGTCCCGGGGGAGATAGGATACTTTTTATTCCGAAAATCATTCCTTGAGGGAGTCAAAGTTTGAATAAAAGAGAGAATGACTAGGTAAGCGCCTGATATAATTAAATAGCAATTACTTAAATTCTATCGCGATGAACGAGTTCCACGCGGACGAAGTCGCGGGCAATAACTAGTTAAATAAAATTATAAATATTAGGGGACTATAGGATTGGATAAGGCAACTCTTGCCATTTCGTCTATTCTCGGCTCTCAGCCCCGGGGTACCCGAATGTGGCTGACACCACATGATGACTGTGACAACATCGTCCAACTAGGTTGTATTCAAATTACACGTGCCTTGGTGACAGCGCTGAATAAACTAACTGGGTCATAAAAAAAAAAAAAACATTTTATTGGCATTCCTAATTTATTCTATTACATTACAATATCAATAAAAGCTTACTAACTAGTATACATTTGACACAAACATGTCTAGTCAAATAACCCGCCCCGGATCATTCCGGGTGAAAAGGTGCCCATCACGCTCGCCGCATTGCCGCGTTGAATCGCGATTGATAGCCTTGGCATTTAGTTTAAACAATTTAAACACTTATTCACCATATTGAATCCACCAATCACAGAAATCTTTTAAAAAAATTGGTAATGGGTGTCAACAAACCAGAATACTCGTACAGGAAATAATTTTGTTTCCTACAAAATTATTTTCTCTAAAGATTAAGTTTTAATAGTCCCTATGGGGTGCATGAAAGGAGCCTCCCCGTAAGACGCAGCCTTTAAATCTATATCTATATTATTTATTATTATTATTTATTCAAGGAGTTTCAACAGCTAACTTAACAATTTGGATTCTTAAATAGAAACATGGAGCCAATTACAGAAACTCACTTATAGAAACAAGATATTAAATATTACACTACACACTTTGATACTAAAATTATCTTAAACTTAAACTTAAAGGCTACATGGGGAACAGTAACCGCAACATGAAATGCCCATCGCTTACCGTATTAACACAAAATATTATGCTAAGGCGACTTCCTGACTTGGCGCGGCGTGATCGATATGTGTCATTTTCTTCTGTGACGTAAACTTATTGACGTCGCAAAGATTCCCACTTGACAGAATACTGTCAGTATTACATTTGCGCAGTAGTAATATTATGTGCAGAAGCGGACCAGTACTGCTTTCGCATCGTCCCGCTTCCGCGCATCCCGCGCCAGTCAGGAAGCACTCATTTAAATGTAGGGGCGCAGTAAAAAGTAGTACTGAGTTGACTGACAGTTGAGACTGACATTTAACAGTTTTCTCATATCGTACCGCTTCCGCACCGACAAATCAGGAAGTCGCCTAAGTCGGTCACACTCAGAAGCATATCGCCACCTGCATCTATTTGGATAAGAAACAACGTTTGGATAAAGTTCGCCTCACACATGGAATAGAGCAATTAAAAATGTCAATATCTAAATCCTTCGACAAACTGTTCACTTTACGTGCTGCACGACATAGAAAGCTATTTTGTCTGTATTTGGAAGAGGTACATTGGATTGAAATGGAGGAATAAAACCTTTTCGATTATATTCTTCTTAGATTATATTCTCGCAGCAACAGCGTCTGGCGCACCCTGGGCAACGCTCGGTATTAATTACCGAGCGGCTAATCCTTTCAACACGATGGTTCCACCAAATTATACAAATAGTCCCTATTTCACAATAATTAAAAAAGTTATAAAATCGTTTGAGGAATGCTTTGAAGCGCTCAATAGAAGGTCAAGCTATTAATAAAAGTTTAGAAAAAATAACATGCTGCCAAATAATACGTATTTTTGCCGTGGAATTAATTAGTCCTTTCGCAATTGAAGTGAAAAGTAGAAACTTTGACCTAAACTATTTTCACTCAGATCGTTCGGGACAAAAAACATCCCGTGGTATAGTTGTAATTTTCCTAGTTGTCCTAAATGTCATAAAACGGTTATCGTTAGCAGTTCAAAACGAAAGGAAATATGAAAAAGTAATCCACAGAAATAGCTACCTTCCGTTCTATGTGATAAGGTTCAAGTTGCAAAACTTGGTCATAAAACGGTAGCACTGTGGTGGCACGCGCCACGCTGGCGACTACCTGGGCAGACTCCGACCGCTTGATACTTGACAACTCGCCGGCTTTAATATGGCTGGCTTTTATATTTTATAATATGGCTTAACTTTAGACCGTTGTTACGTATAAATGCAATCTACCATATACGATTTGTTTAAACTACTATTATAAGATTTGTTTAAACGGGTCTAAAGCGATATAGTTATTTTATATCACACCTGGCCATAAAGTGGCCATTATCGCACGCTCCGCGCGCGAAAAAACCCACTTCCTGGCCAGGGGGTGACATAAAATTTTGTACTTACCACGGGCAATAATAAAGAAAGCCTCAGATCGCATATTTATCGCCCTTGCCTTCGGCTCGGGCGTAAAATACCTGCGATCTGAGACATTCTTTGTTTTATCGCCCTTGGTAAGTAATGTACTATTATGTAGGTATTTTGACGACCGCTTTAGCTTAGTTGGTAGTGACCCTGCCTACGAAGCTGGAGGTCCCGGGCTCGAATCCCGGTCGGGGCATTTATTTGTGTTATGAGCACGAATATTTGCTCTTGGGTCTTGGATGTCTTCTATGTATTTAAGTATTTATTTATCTATATAAGTATGTATATCGTCGCTTAGTACCCATAGTACAAGCTTTGCTTAGTTTGGGACTAGGTTGATTTGTGTAAGATTGTCCACAAATATTTATTTATTTATTTACCTTTATTACCGACGTTTCGACTAGAGCTGCACGCGTTGCAACGGTTGCAAATGTTGCAATTAGAAGCATTGGACAGTTAAAAACTTTTTTTCTTAATTTTTTTAAATCAAAGTGAAAATTGAAAAATTCAACACCACGGGTGGGATTTGAACCCACGACCTCTGGAATCCGTCCATTGCTCTACCAATTGAGCCACCGTGGTATCCCTTGTAATGGTGATTTTTTCAATCTTAACACTCATCTATTAAGCCTTGTTAGGGAGGCTCGCTAGCGGACGCATCCGCTTAACAAACATATTAAAGTACTTTTTTTCTTGTCTACCTTTACATATTTTCATCGACTTTTATGGGGTAGTCAAATCTTGTGTATCCATATCTCCGTTGACAACTTGCTGAGATGACGTTTCTGCATTGATTGTGACCGGTGACCGAGTCGAAAAGCCGGCAACAAAGGTAACATAAATATTGCCTTAGACCTGCGGGGTGATCACGTAACCACACGTAACGATATGTACTACCGTTGGTTACGTATTTTGTCAGTTTTAGTATGGGGTTTGACATTTAAATCTATCGTACGGTCGAAAACGTTACGTGATTACCGCGCTGTTTAAACAAATATTTTAAATAGTATCACTAGACATTGAGTCATTCGAATCAATGATGAGTGGATTGTTATTTTGTTTACACACTGATCGACTGGCCCAGTTTGCACTGAATACTAAAATGCGCCGCCGGGTCTCAGAGGAGCGTATTTATAGATGGATTTAAACGGTGACAGAATTAACTGTCTAAGATAGTTGTCAAGAAGTACAGTCAAGGGCATAAATATGTATACACTTTTGGACCTTATTGCAATGGAATAAGGTGAAAAAGTGTATACATATTGGTGCCCTTGACTGCACGACTGCGACATAGCATAGAAGGTGATTATAAAGGGCAAATTCTTTGACACTATGCGACTGTGCTTCATTTTAAAAAGTATATATATGTCTATCTTTTATGTTTATTATATGTATGTTTATTATAATTTATTTTTCTATTGGTACCCGCATGGTATTATGTTAAATTGTAGGCCACCTACTCAGTTAGATGTATAATGTTGCATTATCTCCGCTACCCAAAGGTTGTCTGGAAGAGATCGCTCTTTAGCGATAAGACCGCATGTTGTTTACCTCTATTTTAAGCCTAATGTTCTGTAATGTGTTCTTTTTGAGGTGTGCAATAAAGAGTATTTATATTGTATTGTATTTTATTATTATTATTTATTTATTATTAAAAACATAAGAAATTATACAAAAAATGACTAAACGACACCGTTAAACCACAGCTTGGTTTGTCTCGGTGCAGCATTCCACGACAGTTCGGTATATTTGGGTCTTGGTGAGAAGATCATTTAGTTAAGATATAGATAGTCTAAATAATACAAATATCATGTATATTAAACACAAATATAAATATAGGTAGCACCGTAATCAGGATCTAGGATCTAGGATGGGCACCCCAGAGCCATCTTCACATCCAATTCGTCTTCTTGTTCCTCTTATTCTTACCTGGGACTTGGTTATTACTAAGGCGACTTCCTGACTTGGCGGGGCGGGATCGATATGTGACATTTTCTTCTTTGACGTAAACTTACTGGCGTCGCAAAGATTCTCACTTGGCATAATACTGTCAGTATTACGTTTGCGCAGTAGTTATATCATGCGCAGAAACGGAGCAGTACCGCCTTCGCATCGTCCCGCTACCGCGCATCCCGCGCCAGTCAGGAAGCACTCATTTAAATGTAGGGGCGTAGTAAAAAACGGTATCGCGTCGACTGACAGCTGACACTGACATTTGACACTTTTCTCATATCGTACTGCCTCCGCACCGACAAATCAGGAAGTCGCCTTAGTCCCTAAAAACAGTCGAGATTGATTTTAATGTCGGGTGTATAAGTGATATTTTGGCAGCTCTTTGTGGAACATAGTTAATAAGTATCTATACTTAAATATATATCATTGTACACATTTTTTATCCGTTATTAGAAAAAACTCGTTTTCATTCTTATTTTGGCAAGTTTCGGCGCGTCGTGGGCGTCTCAAGCACGTCAAATCCATGAAAATTAGCGAGTGGAATAGACAAAATTTTGGTCCAGACTCTATATGAGCTCCTCCTAGCGTTATCCCAATACAGTTGCATCCTGAAGGATGCCTGGGGTCCGCTACCTAATCCCAAGATTTGGCGTAGGCACTAGTTTTTACGGAAGCGACTGCCATCTCACCTTCCAACCCCGAGGGGAAACTAGACCTTATTGGGATTAGGCTTTGTCAAGTGAGTGGGCAACTTGAGTGTTAGAAGTTCTCAAAGCGCCCGAAGGCCTCCAACTTGGCTTAACGACTGCTGCCATAGACAGCAACCGGGATCAACGGCTTAACGTGCCTTCCAAAGCACGGGAGCGCTCAGTTAGTAACCACTCAAAGCGGTCACCCATCCAAGTCCTGACCGCTGCCCACGTTGCTTAACCTTAGATACCGCAAGCGGTACGCAGGCGCCGCTGGGTCATGAGCAATAAGAATATTTTATAAATAATACGATCACTACCTTAATCTCTACGGTTGCTTCCTTCACACCCACACTGCACATAAGTAGTACCTAATGGCATTATGCGGTCTGATACATACCTCTACGACCTAATCAGATAATTTTAATTACCAGTTAGTCCTGCCAGCATCAAAATAGTTATTTGTGCAACATGAGAGCAAACAGACAGACAGACAGTAATAAATGGGTAAAAACGAAACTAAGGAAAAAGAAGAATTTAGTGCGGATGTCTTGTATGCCATCATCTTCGCAGAATTTGTGGAGGACTATGCTCAAGAAAAGTCTTTATGCACATAACATGCCGTTAAAAAATACGGCAAAACAAAAGACTATTGTCGAGCATCTTTAATATTCCCTACTACTTCTGTTCCCATATTTCTTCAACCGGAACAAAGCAAACTGCTTATGCAAACGCAGTAAGGCATGATCTCTTTAGCAGTAACTTCCGTTTATTAGGTGCCTACTCGTACAAACTCGATAACAAGTATACGTTTTCTCGTTATTCTGAGGGTGACTAGATATTTACCCAACTAACCAGTAAATTGCTTTGAAGATGAAGTATTAAAGTTTCTAGAGATTGAAGTACAAGCAGTTTTCATTGTAGAGTAGAATTCACTTTTTAAAGATAAGTAGACTGTTGCTTGCCTCTGCTGGTATGCGTCATCAAAACACTGTGTGTGGATCACAACAAGTAATTGTCAACCAAAAATATATTTTATTATGATTCATTTTACCTTAGCACAGTCCTGTGTTTTTCCGGTACGAAAGGCTTTGAGTTTTTGTAGGATAATCATATTCCTCGGTATCTAAGCAAGTGTATTAAATTAAGTTTTTAAAAGGGTCATGAACATTTAGGCACTCAAGGCGGATCAACGCTAAATATATCGCCTAAATATGTCTAACTTTCCATGTTATCAGGTTTTAACGAACATCCCTTACGATTACAGACGGTTATATAATAAAATGTAACTTTTTTTTAAACCTTACTGTGGCTTTATAGACGGCCCAATAAATCGATAGGAGTGAGCGGTTGGAGGGTGGCTAGGGGAAAATCCAAAGAGAGGGAGAATCCAAGATTCCCACTTGATAGAACACTGTAAGTATTACATTTCCGCAGTAGTAATATTATGCGCAGAAGCGGGCCAGTACTGCCTTCGTATCGTCCCGCTTCCGCGCATCCCGTACCACAGATTAAGACAGATAAGCGCCATTTAATTGGACGATTTGTCATTTATAGTTGTCTCTTAAAATTCTTATGGAAACCAAGATGAGTTAGAGTGGGACAAATGACACGTCATTTTTCGGCTATCCCCGAGCTGTCCCCCATTTTAAGCAAAACCGAACTGTCAAATCAGTATTAAATTTGAACACCGAAACGTCAAAACAAAACAAAACTCTCGCCACGAAGTGGGGACAGTGACAGATGAAGACCTGTCAGACAGTATGGGAAGTATCTCCTTCTTAACTCACTGACAAGTACGTTAGTGAGAATAGATCGGAAGTATAGAAAACGTTCAATTAAAAACCAGCGATCTGCTTTACTCTGATGTCTGTCTATCGTACCGCCTCCACACCGACAAATCAGGAAGTCGCCTAACTAAACCTAGCCTAGCTGAGAAGAGTCCAGCAAGAAACTCAGCTAGGCCCGACCTAGGTCGGACTGACTCTATACACGATGATTTTGAATCCGTGAACAGGAGTGGAAAAATATTAAAATGTAGCCCAAATAAAACTTATTCGGCGAGGTCTCGCGTTATTTCTTCACTGTTTAATTAATTAAAAGTGAAAACTTAGGTAAAACAAGTAACCATTGAATACATGGACATCCTGCAGTTTAATAAAGTTTAACTACGATACGTCAAGTGCCATCAGTGTGGCGGGAAATTTGACGGATCTTATGCGTATCACAAAAGTGATTGACCATGTCAAGGGCAGGGTTTACTCATAAATTGTCAATCTATACATATAATAAAGCAGAAGAGGGTCGAAAATCTGTACATTGAAGATATTAGTAAAAAAATCGATGGAGGGGTCTAAGAATCGATAACAGAACACGTTTCAACTGTTTTTAGAATTCGTGTCTGTTTGTCTGTTTGTCTGTTTGTCTGTTTGTCTGTCTGTTTATATGTCTAACTATCACGCGAAAACTAGCGAATGGATTTTAATACAGCCTTCACTAATATGTTTATTGGATCTTTGGCCAGGTTATAGGCTATAAAAATCATATAGGTTAGGGATGAAAGGGGGTGAAAAGAGGGGTTAAACTTTGTATGAGAAGTCTTTCAGTTCATGATTTACAGGCTTGAAAATTGGCAAGTATATACATGGACGCAAAGTAAATAGAACCCCATTCAAACATTTTATAATAAACAGATAGTATTTGAAAAAATGGGGGGTGAAATAACAATACCTCTGCCTCTCAGGGCTAAAGACAAAAATACAAAAGTCCCTCAAACCATATTAACTGTTTGAAATGAGAGATCTAATTATGTTGGTCAGTCAGTCTCTACTATATCAATATTCACAAACCTTACTATGAAACCTCGGTTTTTTTTTTGTTTTCGATGGAGGGTACCTACGCAGAGCGGCGGGCTCTCGGTTGCATGGTAGCACTTGCGACATGTACCTATATATTAGGTATGCGCATTTTTGTCTAAAATATTGTTTATTGAGGTGCTCATTACAAGAATGACATTCATTTTCAAATCGAAGATGGCGGACATTTACTTATTTACTTTTCTTAATAATCGATATGGGTGTCATTGAGGTTCTTCGAGGTGCCGATTAGTTGCGTTTTCCGTCAGCAAAATGTATAAAATACGTTCAGCGCGTAACAGACATAAATTTAGGGTATACTGGTATTCGTTAGTAAAATATACCTACGTAACAATAAACATCAAGTATGACCAAATTCGAAAGTTATAGGCGGATAAGAAGCAAAAAAAAAAACAATTCTCAGAAAATCGCATAACTCTTAGAAGCAACCAGGGTGGGTGCGCTATCAACCAAGACCTCTACTCCATCTTCCAAAGTGAAAGAACAGACCAAAGTAGGTATTCAGTTATACCTATGTTTTACAATAAAGCACTTTGAACTTTGAAAGGTATTCCACTAATTTATGAACAAAAAAATATCTATTCAACCACCTCTTTACAAAGCCATTTGATAGGTCAACAATTTCTTTTTGTTCAATCATCTACATTGCTTGATGCGTATGAAGTATTTTCCTTACCTGCATCATAATGTTCGAATCATTTCGCACTCGCTTTTTTATCTACATTACTTGACGCGTAGGAATTATTTTCCGCACCTGCATCATAATGTTCAAAAACGTTAGCGCGCGCTACGCTCGCTTTTTCATCTACATTACTTGATGCGTTTGAAGTCTTTTCCGCACCTGCATCATAATGTTTGTAAAAATTTCGCGTTCGCTACGCTCGCGTTTTCATCTGCATGACTTGATGCGTATGAATTATTTTCCGCACCGGCATCATAATGTTCGAAATTTCGCGCTCGCTACGCTCGCGTTTTCATACACATTACTTGATGAGTATGGAGTATTTTCCGCACCTGCATCATAATGTTCGAAAAATTTCGCGCTCGCTGCGCTCGCGTGTTCTTCTACATTACTTGATGAGCATTTTTCGCATCTACATCATAATGTTCGATAATTTTCGCGCGCCCTACACTCGCGTTTTCATCTACATTATAGTTGATGCGTATGAAATATTTTCCGCACCTGCATCATAATGTTCGAAACATTTCGCGCTCACTACGCTCGCGTTTTCATACACATTACTTGATGAGTATGAAGTATTTTCCGCAATTGCATCATAATGTTCGAAAAATTTCGCGCTCGCTGCGTTCGCGTTTTCTTCTACATTACTTGATGAGCATTTTCCGCACCTACATCATAATGTTCAAAAACTTTAGCGCGCGCTACGCTCGCTTTTTCATCTACATTACTTGATGCGTTTGAAGTCTTTTCCGCACCTGCATCATAATGTTCGTAAAAATTTCGCGTTCGCTACGCTGGCGTTTTCATCTGCATGACTTAATGCGTATGAATTATTTTCCGCACCGGCATCATAATGTTCGAAATATTTCGCGCTCGCTACGCTCGCGTTTTCATACACATTACTTGATGAGTATGAAGTATTTCCCGCACCTGCATCATAATGTTCGAAAAGTTTCGCGCTCGCTGCGCTCGCGTTTTCTTCTACATTACTTGATGAGCATTTTCCGCACCTACATCATAATGTTCGAAAATTTTCGCGCGCCGTACGCTCGCGTTTTCATCTACATTATAGTTGATGCGTATGAAGTATTTTCCTCACCTGCATCAAAATATTTCGCGCTCACTACGCTCGCGATTTTCTTCATTTCTTGATGCGTATGAAGTATTTACCGCACCTGCATATTAATGTTCAAAAAATTCGCGCTCGCTGCGCTCGCGTTTTCACCTACTTCCTTCTTAATATGTATTTTGTCCTCTGTCATGTGTTTCATGTGGGCGCATTGCCGGCGTGCGCAATGTTTGGCGAGACAGCCGGTGTAGAAGTTGATATGGATATTCACGCGAATGAAGTCGCGGGAAAAAGCTTAGATAAATAAATTTAAATCTTAAAAAATCCTCTCCCTGTGATCCTGATCTGTGTCCTTTAATTGAGGTGTGCAATAAAGAGTAGGTATTTGTTGTTGTTTGTTGTTGTTTAAAACTGGACTACCCGTGCGAAACCGGGGCGGGTTATACATGCGAAAGTAACTCTGTCTGCCTGTTTCCCCTTAAAATGCTCAACCGATTTAGATGAAATTTGGTATGGATATAGTATGAGTCCTAGGGAAGGACATAGGATACTTTTATCCCGGAAATCATCCCTTAACGGGGTTTAGGTTAGAATGGAAGAGAGATAACTAGGTAAGCGCAAGAAATAGAAGATTTTTTTTATTATTATTAATACCTAATGGGATTGCTCTTGGCCAGCATCTAGCCAGGGAAATAACATTCTAACGTGATGACCGAGTTCTACGCAGACGAAGTCGCGGGCAAAAGCTAGTAGCTAATAAGTTTGTAAAGAGGTTACAAACTCATTAAAACCGATAAGGTAGTAGAGTGACAAGGATTTTAGGATAAAATTAATTTCAAAATTAAAATTATGATTTAAAAAAAAAACAAGTTTGTTTCAACGTAATTACTACTTTAACGTTATCCCCATCAATTACTGAGTTAGAAAAAATGGTTCCTGTTCACGGATTAAAAATCATCGTGTATACGGGTGAAATGCAACCATTTCCGAGCAATATGTGATTGAAAAGAGTACCCGTAAAATGTATTAACCAAGGCTTTGGCACGTCTCAAAGAGAGCCCTGTATAGAAAGAAACTTGACCTACTAAATTGACATGCGGACGTTTCTATGTTTTCCACCAGCGGACACGGCTGCCAACTATTATTTTTAACATTTTTACAGTCCGGTCAAGGTCTCCCAGTGTCACAGCTTTTATATTTACAGACACGAAGCGATGCAATGGACGTAACGAAACTATATCTAATGTATTTTTTTCTGTTTATGACATACTAGCTTATGCCCGCGAATTCATCCACGTAGAATTGCTATTCTTTTATTTCAAGAACTTACCTAGTTATTCGGGTCTTTGACTATTTTCACTCTTCCATACAAACTTCCACCCACTTAAGGTATGATTTCTGGGTTAAAAAGTATCCTGTGTGTCTTTGGGACTGAAACTATCTCAATAACAAAACAATTTCATCTTTCTCAATGTGAAAATTCACCATCACAAGGGATACCACGGTGGCTCAATTGGTAGAGCAATGGACGGATTCCAGAGGTCGTGGGCTCAACCCGATCCCACCTGTGGTGTTGAATTTTTCAATTTCCACTTTGATTAAAAAATTTTCGCTAGCGGACGCCTCCGCTTAACGAACATTTAAATTTCATCTAAATCGGTTCAGCGGTTTAAGCGTGAACACGTAACAGACAGACACACTTTCGCATTTATAATATTTGTATGGATTTTTTATGTTATGTTTTAAATTGGCGGTAGGTAAGTATAATGAGGTAAAGGTCGCGGGAGTCCGCTGGATGCGGGTGGCGCAGGAACGGCGGCGTCGGCAGGCGTAGGCCTCCCCCCAACAGCCGTGTAGACTCGGACTAGAATAGGTCTACGGTCTCCCCCGCCTGTCGTAAAAGGCGACTAAAGGGGGTCATCGGTGTTGTAAGTGCTTAATGCGGTGGGGGCCGAAGCACTTACTTATCAGCCCCAGGGAGGGTGGCCCAAGGGAAAAGGCGGAAAAGCGCGAGGGGGGCTCCAGTGCGTTCAGTATGAGATCCCGGAGTCATCCGCATGAGAGCGCAGATGGCGATCGCCGTGGAGTTTTTAGTGGCTAGAAATACTACATAAACTGATTCGCAGGTTTTCTCCACGTAAAAAAAGGCCTCCCCCAAAGAGTTCCACAATGATGTGGAACTCTTTGGGGGAGGCCTACGTCCAGCATCATATTTAACAGTTCTTCGGAGCGAAAACCCATTATACAAGCGAGAACACGCATAAAGAGGCATAGTGGAGCCTTTATTACGTATTATTTACAAGGCAAATACTCATGAAATTAATAAATTTTGTCACTACTTTTCAGTTAACTACAGTTAGGCAGTTTATTTTGAATAATTGGAACATTAGGTCTAGACTGTGGTTTGTGTTGGAAATAGAGCATCCAAATATGCCAGATATATCTGACCCAGCTTTTAAATGCAGATAATACTAATTTACTAAGGCTGCTTTTGAGGTTGCCCTTTTTGATATTATGTATCTTTAAAACCAATAGTTTTGACTTCGCTTTATCAAGCAGCAGTATTATTTTAGAAGTGTTACAGATAACAGAGCCTCTAGTTTCGTCGTTTAGTCGTTTCGTCGTCATTTTTATAGGGCGACGCGAGCAATGCCTCTGCCCTTTGGTGGTAACTAATTTTTCCATACGAATTATGACTAAACGCAAACGCGTTCATTACGTGTTTTGTTTCGAAAAAACTTACTAGAGGTACAGCTTCACCTCACTCTACGGCGACTTCCTGATTTGTCGGTGCGGAGGCGGTACGATATGAGAAAACTGTCAAATGTCAGTGTCAACTGTCAGTCAACTCGGTACCACTTTTTACTACGCCACTACATTTAAATGAGTGCTTCCTGCCTGACTGGCGCGGGATGCGCGGAAGCGGGACGATGCGAAGGCAGTACTGGTCCGCTTCTGCGCATTATATTACTACTGCGCAAATGTAATACTGGCAGTATTCCGTCAAGTGGGAATCTTTGCGACGTCAGTAAGTTTACGTCAAAGAAGAAAATGTCACATATCGATCCCGCCCCGCCAAGTCAGGAAGTCGCCTAAGTGAACCTGTGCGCCACACCTCCAATTACGTCTTATAATGAGGCCTACCGCGTATGAATTCTCCACTGTATTTAATTGATTTAATATTATTAATTTCGCAGTGTCTTAGGCTTAAGTCCTGTAAAACTGTGTAATTCTTTGGAATAAAATAAATAAAAAATAAATTTGTTTTTAGAATTTAAGGCGCCTGTAGAGGCAAGCACTCTCCATACAAATTTTGTGCAAGTTTCTGTTTGTGTTTGCATTACACTTACGATTTTTGGTCAGTATGCTTATTTTTCTGTTAGCCAGACCCTCAAGCTTTTTTTTTTTTGTTTTTTAGAAATTTTTGAGTTTTTTTTCTTGCCATTCTTCGTATATTATCCAATATTAACAAGCAAAAAAAATTATATGCGGGGGTGCCAAAACCAACGAATAAAACTTGCACACAGTTTGTATGGAGAAGGCCTTGCATCTACAGGCGCCTTAAGACATTGTATTATACCCTCACATGGTTTTAAAAACTCAAAATAGCGATAACCCAGGCTTAAGGGCTGCTACAATAGATAATAATGGCCGAGGCGGAATGGAAAAACCTACAATGACCAAATAATAAATGTCTTAACACCGTTTTTTTCCGTTTAAATTCTACTACTACACACAATACATTTAAAAAATGGCCATGTTACTATGTAAAACTTTAATAAATTAGTCGTATCCTTTAAACCACTTTATTCCTATTATCAACACTTTTGTCATAATTTGAAATGATAACATTTTTAAACTTAGGCATCTTAACGTGTCCAACTTCGAAACATTTACCTTAGACGCGCGTGGAATATTGTATATAATATTGACGGTATTTCACATCACATTAACTGCGATTATGGTAAGGACAATAACAAATTAATACGGGTAAGCAAAGTCAAGGTCATAGTGAAAGACGCTCGATAATTCCAGATCTTACAGTGGGTTAGGATAGTGCCTCAGGCAAGACTAATTGGACTATATTTTATGGAATGAAAAATGTATTAATTAGTAACTTATACTATTTGTGACTTTCACCGCTGGGGTTTACAGCAGGTTTTTGGGGGGAAGATTTTTTTTCGTACTTTTTTGTGAGACTTAAATGCAGCTAAAAATAAAACTATAAATAAAAAACCAAAAAGAAAGTTCTCGTGCTGTGAAGGATACGACGTAACCACGCACTAAGAAAGGATTTTACGAAAGGGGTTGAAAAAGGGGTTAAACGTTTGTATGGAAAAACGTTATTTTTGAAGTGAGAGATTTGATACTTTATACAAACACACTCTGCTGAAATGCAAAAAAAAAAATCAGCGTTTTTAGGAAATCCTCCCCTAAGGGGGTCAAAAAGTTCATAGTTTGTCGGAGAGCAAATCTTTTTTGCAGAGGGAGAGTGTAAACTTCGTAAATTAGTATCTCTCTTTGAATACAACAAAACATATTTCAGCGTTTTTAGAAATTCCTTCCCTAAAGGGGTGAAAAGGGGGTTCATAGTTTGTATAACAAGCAAACTTTTTATTAGTGAGTAATTTGAAACTTCGTATAGACTGTTTGTCAGTGTCAATTTAATATTTTCTCAGGGTGTACTGATTGGTGTCATAACTGTTTTTGTTCACAGTGAGATATGTGTAAGAAAACGTCAATATCTAAGTAATTTTACCAACACATAGTATTTATCATGACTCGATTGCGTATAAAAAACATTCTGACTGTTTCTGTTTTATTTATACGAAAAACCCTATTTCAGCGTTTCTTGAAATCTTTTCCATAAAGCGGGTATTACACTGTCCTGAATTCAGGACACTTAGAAGGGTTCGGACCTATACGTTAGAGCGAGATGCTTCAACTCCCCTCCACTAGTTAGGACGCCTGATTCAGGACAGTGTAATACCCGCTTAAAGGGGTTAAAAAGCGGTTAAAAGTTTACGCCTAGCCGTGGTAGAGGCCATTGTCATTAATGGCTGTGCACGCGGTGAAGCTGTCTATATACCACGGATACCACTTATACCTTCGGAATAGCCCTTAACTTTTAATATGTCCACAGGAAAGACGCAAGCCTAAATCTCTTTATGACCCATCAACATGATAACTTACAGAAAATGGTAAATAAAAAACTGATTATAGTGAGTTGTAGCATTTAAGAGGGCGTAGATGGCATTGCAAAAGTCCCGCTCTAGCACGCGTGAGTTTTCTATTAACCATCCCGCTCTCTCCGGAAGCTCAGCTCGTGTTTTTCGTAAATATTGATGTTTATTCTAAACGTGTACATTAATAAGTATAGTCTTTTTTTATCATTTACAACTATTAAACCAAAAATCAGTTTTAAAGATGGGAGGGTTTTAAAGATCCAACTAAAACATCGAAAAAAGGGTTATGTTTGAAAAATAAAAGTATCGAGAATTTTTTTGCACATCGTGTTTTCACTTTTAACAAACTAGAGGAAAATAGTTCAAGATTAATATACTGAAAGAACAGATATTTAATCACTATAGATGTTGAGATCTAGGTAGATAAATATTTGCAAAAGTGCATATGCGGGCTCTTACATTTTTAGTCATAGATATCCTTCAGCACGAGCGAAGCCGCGGGCAAAAGCAAGCTTGAGCGTTCTGTATCCTAACCATCGTATCCTAACCTGAAAGTTATTGCAGTACGATTGATTGATACCCACTTAGGTATTTAAAATGGCACCCAATCCTAATCCTGATATTTCCCTCTCTGCTGATTTTCCCTCTCTGCTGGCCCATCAGGCCTGAGAGAGAGGTTATCCTACTCTGTCGCTGGCCGCTTTGCTGGCCAAAACAGGGCATCAAATAAAAAAAACCTAATATCTTAATCCATATCCATACTTATATTATATAAATGTGAAAGTGTGTCTGTCTGTCTGTTACCTCTTCACGCTTAAACCACTGAACCGGTTTAGATGTTTTTTTGTAAATGATACAGCCGGATATCAAAAGCATAATGCATTTAAGGCGACTTCCTGATTTGTCGGTGCGGAGGCAGTACGATATGAGAAAAGTGTCGAATGTCAGTGTCAGCTGTCAGTCGACTCGGTACCATTTTTTATTACGCCCCTACATTTAAATGAGTGCTTCATGACTGGCGCGGGATGCGCGGTAGCAATCAATCAAGATGGGGTATTCTCTAAGTGTTAAAATGTACAACATGGTATCACTCCACGGATAATAAACCATCAAAATGTCACACTACATTGTAAATTTCAATTTTTTTTATATAAAATAGTAGTTTATGCAACTGGTACATAATGAGGGGCATTAAAACACGAGTGTGTTTTATGAAACGAGCCGAAGGCGAGTTTCATAATAAGGTCACACGAGTGTTTTAATGCCTAATTATGTACAGTTGCATACATTACTTTATCTACACACATGTTATAACTACTCTAAGATGGGTTCAGAAACCGTTGTAAATAAATACAATAATTGTGTTAATACAACCTTTTTTGCACGGTTGCGGAAATATCGAAATCAGAACTGGCAACCGATAACTGAATGTTATTTTAAAAAGTAAAGAGTCCCTATTCTAATGTGATCATGTCGTTCTAGCTCAAATTTCGTGCGATATATACTAAAAAAACATCGAGCTGACATTTCGCATCGACTGAATTTGAATTTTCAGTGATACTAGAATAGGGACATGTCAACTTTGACATTTAAATTTTGACAGTTTTGTTTGACGTTTTTATATTTTAACATCATATATGAGATTAAAATTAAAAATTATATTACTGCTGTAGCCTTAGCCACAGATAAGAAAATTGCCATAAATTCATTGAATGTTGAAATGAGAGTCATTTTCTACGGTTTCCGAACGCATATTAGAGGATTTATGATATGTGTGTAGATAAAATAAGTTTTTTCTTTATCGTCCGAAAAGGTGTTCACAATTTTGTGAACGACTACATTACCTACCTTATCACAGTATTTCACGACTAAAACAGCAACATTATGCCTTTATGCCCTTAACGGGTCATAAACAGATTTAGGTTCGCGTCTTTCCTGTGGACATATCAAAAGTTAAGGGCTACAAAGCTTAATTTTGGATTGGTCTAGTAACCCGCATAAACGGCGTCTCCTCCTCATGTTCTATGAATCCATTTAATAACATCATAACTCACATGCGCATAAGCCGTTAACTATTGACCAGTGACCACAGGAGAGACGACTTTTGTTTTTGCAAGTGTTTATGACCCTAACAGTAAAGTCCCGCGGGGTAATCACGTAACGTTTTCGACCGTTAGTACGACAGATCTAAATGTCAAATCCCACACTAAAAATTACATTAAATACGTTCCAACGGTAGTACATAAAGTTACGTGATTACCCCGCAGTTCACAATACAATGCTATTCAAATACTCAGTATTGCATAACCTCAATAAACATAACACAGCCCAGAACATCATAACAAAACACACTCGTCACACATAAAACCACTCATAATTTCACATAATATTAATTTTGATGACTTAATCCGCAGACATGTTCTCTAACACGAACGTACAAGTTGGAGAAAATCAATTTAAACTCGCGTGGGTTGGTACCATTAGCGGTATTTAACCGGGACAGCAGGATACTTCCTGGTGACCTGAATAAACACTAACTAGCCACTTAGCAGTTAGCGGGGTTTCGCAACAGACAACTAAGGCGACTGCCTTTTTATTTAACCTGACTGTGGCTTTATAGTTGGACGGTGACCTGGGTAAAGGCCAGGGGAAACCTCCAACACGACCACGCGGGCGGTTTAAACACTGGAATACTCTAAGAGTTTGCGCTTCACACTGAGCAAAAAAAATACTAATTATTAGTAAGTTTTAGTGAATCCCAGGACAAGGAGATTATATACTAACGGTTACAAGTTTTTGATAATAGTAGTTATTTACTAATACCAAAAAAATTGTCCTTGTAACTACTAATTACTACTAAACAGTTTTGTAACCGTTAGTATATAATCTCCTTGTCTTGGGATTCACTAAAACTTATTAATAATTAGTATTTTTTTCGCTCAGTGCAGTGAGATTGGTTGAGCGGTTTCAACCGAACTGAAGTGTGTCAGTGGAATCGAGGTACTCCGAGACGACCACGCGGCGGTTTGAACACTGGAATATTCTAAGACTTAGCGTTCCAGTGGAATTGGTTCAGCGGCTTCCACCAAATCTGAGGTGTCAGTGGAATTGGGCTACTGGGAGTTTTGTCGCTGGTTCATCTATTTGTCTAAAGAGTTCCTTTCTATCCTATCAGGAATAAAGAAAGTGTTCAGTTTAGGTTGCCAGGTAAAATGAGACACTTCGTGGTTAAGTCGCAAAGAAAGCCGAAATTTAACTAGCATTTTTTTACAATACGCTTTTTATTTGGCATCGCAGCAATTCTATAAAGCGTCAAAGTAGATCGAATTACTCGCTAGATGTCGCTTTGGCGTCCGCATGGATTGCTGAATCACCCGATCGAGATATTTCCTGGAATGATGGGTGACCTTTGACGAGTACTTTTTGTTATTTGTGTAACTAGGAATAATCTCGTATTATGGCGTAGACTTGATACTCGCTCAATCATGTACTGTGGAGTCTTCGCGGCATCCGGCGTGCCGTATTGCTTGTATCAAGTTATCCAAAAAATGTATACAGGGTGGAAAGACATGATGGGACTTGGATGGAAACTGTCTTAAATACTTAAGTTAGCTCGTTTTACAGGAAACATTCTTTTATTTTAATAAAGAACCTACCTACCTACCTATCTTCTGTACCTACTTTTGTGAAATTGTAATAAATGATTGAGTATTGAGAAACAAATCTGCATACAAGGATTTTCTAAGATTAGCCTGTCTGCCTATGCACGGGGCAGCGGCATTCCGGGGCAGTTTCAGCTTTGCGGCGTCTAAGTGCTGGAATGACCTCCCACCTCCTACCCAAGGGGTGCTTTTTTTTACGTGAAGAAAACCTGCGAACCAGGTACCCAGGCATGGGGGATGCCTGGGTTATGTGGCATTTCTAGCCACTAAAAACTCCACGGCGACCGCCATCTGCGCTCTCATGCCGGGGACTGCAAGTACCTATACCCCGCCGGACTCGTAGTAGTATTCTGGCGCGACTCCATGATCTAAACTTCCAAAACATTCCTTATTGACTTATAGTCTTGAACTAATAGTTAACCAACTTCCCCGAGCTAAGGGGAAAGTGCGACCTCTTCTACTACGACGGTTAGTTATAGTAGGTACCTACTTTCAGCTCACGAGCGTGGGTGAGCCATGGTTGTGTGTTGAAGGTTTAAGAGGAGGGGTAGGGCAAGCTCTCTCCATACAAACTTTGGGCAGGATTTACTTCGTTTGTGTTTGCATTAAAGTTATGATTTTTGGTCAGTATGCTTATTTTTCTGATAGCTATTTCGTGATGTAATTTTTTTTTTTTTTAAATTTTGTTTTTTTTTGAAGTATCTGAAAATTTTCAAATCACGATCTTCGCATATCTAATATTTACAACCAAAAAAAATATTATATTTGTTAGGGCCAAAACCGACGAATAAAACTTGCACAAAGTTTGTATGGGGAAGGCCTTGCCCTACCCTGCGCCTTAAGCGTAAGCTTAAAGGTTATTTGTTGACGCTCCAAAAATCCCAATCCTAATCCAGCACAATTAGCAGCAAAAAATTTAGCAACCGTATGAATCAATTTTAAATCATGGTAGTAGTATATACGATGAATTTAAAAGGAAATCTATCACAGCTAAGTAGACATTACTAGTTAACGAGTAATAGTCGAACTTAAGAAATGTACTGTGCAAAAGCAAACTTTCGTACAATTTCCATTGATACCTTAGATAATGTTGTTAATTCTGTCAAAAACATAGTAAATATAAGTTTTTGAACTTTTTAGGCTGGGTTGCACCAAACCGTCTGTAATCGTAAGCGGTGTTCGTCAAATCTGATTGTATGGAAAGTTTGACAAGTTTCTATGGGATGACAGCTGCCGGCGCCATATTTGACGATGACCGGCCTGTGTTCGTATGTTGGTGCAACCGACCCTTAGTCCACATAATGTAACGGGAGGACGACTACGGAACCCTACCTTGTGCGTGGCCCGACACGCACTTGTCCGATTTTTTAATTGCATGACATTCCGTGAGTCACCGATGATACTGGCTGAAAATCAGCGCAGTATGTTTTGTTTTATTTATTTCTGTGCTACCATTTTTGTTATAAATATATTATACGTGTCTCTCATCTATCTTGTGAATACATTTTTATTCTTCTTCTTCTGTCTCACCTGGGAATCGATCCGGCTAAAAATAAACACTCGCTTTTTTATTTCACTAGTCGATAATAAAGATAACATTTCAAACAATGTTAAAGATAATATTTCTCCAATAAACATAAGGTCTTAAGAGGAGAGGTAGGGCAAGCTCTCTCCATACAAACTTTGTGCAGGATTTACTTCGTTTGTGTTTGCATTCAAGTTATGATTTTATGTCAGTATGCTTATTTTTCTGATAGCTATTTCGTGATGTAAATTTTTTTTTATTCATTTTTTTTTTAAAATATTTGAAAATTTTCACATCACGATCTTCGCATATCTAATATTTGCAACCAAAAAAAATATTATATTTGTTGGTGCCAAAACCGACGAATAAAACGTGCACAAAGTTTGTATGGGGAAGGCCTTGCCCTACCCTGCGCCTTAACTCGTCTTTCGTAAAGATATCTATAAAATTCAATGTTTAGTACAAATTTTCTTAGAAATTTTTAGAAAAACTTTGGTTGCAGATTTGTTACTTTTCAATAATTAGAGAAGGTTCTTAAGGAATTAACGTACCCTCCAGGTCCCATAAATATTTTCCACTCTGTATCTATATACAAAAAGTCTATTTCCGTAAAACTGTCTCTTATGACCAAATCAATTCAGAAATTTCTTTCGTCTTTCTTGTCCAGGTAACGGAACCTTTGATTTAGGAAAAACCTGAAAGCTATTCGGTTAGGAGATGAATGATTCCCGAGATTTATAATGGGCAATATATATGACACTTGGGATAAGCCACCTGTCCCGAAGGAAAATCAACCTAAGCCATTATTTCACTTAGATCCTTTTTTGCTCTAATCTTATACTATTTCGTTCCAAAACGACGGAAACGTTAGAAAAATTGTAGGTAGTTATTTGGGTATCAAACTTTTCACTGATCTATTTGGGAACGTCCTTTGTCGTTTGAGGTGGTATTGAGAATAATATTTGATGGATAGGGATTGGTGGTAATACAGTTATATTAAATTATTTAGGTGAAATCGAGTCTGATGGGTTTATCAATATATTACTGCCTAGTTATAATACTCGTATGTAGTGATCGCAAGCGATTTCACTCACACCTCAGATTCGGTTAAGGCGACTTGCTGATTTGTCGGTGCGGAGGCGGTACGATATGAGAAAACTGCCAAATGTCAGTGTCAACTGTCAGTCAACTCGGTACTACTTTTTACTGCGCCCCTACATTTAAATGAGTCCTTCCTGACTGGCGCGGGATGCGCGGAAGCGGGACGATGCGAAGGCAGTACTGGTCTGCTTCTGCGCATAATATTACTACTGCGCAAATGTAATACTGACAGTATTCTGTCAAGTGGGAATCTATGCGACGTCAGTAAGTTTACGTCAAAGAAGAAAATGTCACACATCGATCCCGCCCCGCCAAGTCAGGAAGTCGCCTAAAGCCGCTCAACCAATCTCACTGGATTGAGAACTCTTACACTAGTTTCTTCCATTGTTTAAACCGGTCACGTCGGATGTTTCTCCTGGATTTTACCTCTCTCCTGCGCACTCCTATCGTTATCGGGGGAGTGGGCGTGGTTTACCAAATCGATAATATCCCCTTAAATAATTACAGTGACTCTGCTCGTAGGCGCGTAGCCGATACCCGTATGTAGAGGAATGCTTAGCGCTACGAAAAGCTCGACAGCGAAAGTGTTAACAAGTTATCGGCTACGCGTCTACGAGCATAGAATTCCCTACGCGAGTTCATGGCACTAAAAGTGTTAATATAGGTTTTGCCCATGGGACCCGCTTGAATCAAAAACTCCGTGAATTTTGGGCCTTTGGATACAACTATTACTTTGATGTTACTTCTGGCCAAACGTCCATAGTTGTTGTGGTATTAAAAAGGCATTAACATGTAAATTAAATGAGGCCATCCGTAGCAGAACCAAAGTAACCGATATAGCCTTTCGAATCGCTAAACTTAAGTGGCAGTGGGCGGGGCACATTGCACGTAGAACCGATGGCCGTTGGGGCCGAAAGGTTCTCGAGTGGCGACCACGGACCGGAAGGCGCGGCGTGGGTAGACCCCCCACAAGGTGGACTGATGACCTGGTAAAGGTCGCGGGAGTCCGCTGGATGCGGGTGGCGCAAGACCGGTCATTGTGGCACTCTTTGGGGGAGGCCTATGTCCAGCAGTGGACGTCTTTCGGCTGATATGATGATGATGATGATGATGTAAATTAAATGCGAAGTCCATATCTACATATATAGATCTTGATATAAAGTTATGTAACTAGATAGAAACTTCTGACTTCAGAGCACTCGAATCTACATTAATCTACAAGTTTGATAGTTGGTACTTCTGTTAAAGTAAATAAACGTATCCAGCGCTTAACCACTTGCTTGCTTTGTATTTTGAGTTGAACTCTATTCCCTAGAAAATAAGGGTTATGCCTGGCAACCAGAGTTGCCAAAAGCAAGTGACTGGTTAACTGTGTTCCAGGAATTATTTTTAGGGTTTAGTACCTGAAGGGTCCAATCAAAACCCTATTTTTGCCACTCACGCGTCCATCCGTCCATTCTTCGTCTGTCACACAGGTTTTACAGCCAAACGGCTGGAGCTACAGTCTTAAAATTTTCACAGTAAGCATCTTGGTAACCCAAAGCCATAAAAATAGTCAAAACTTCACTGAGAAAAAGTCACCACCAATTAAAAAACCGATTCATAATTGGGGAAAAAAATAAGTTTTACTATTAATTACAGAAGCTTTACGGATTTTGTAAAAGTTATCCATTTCTACAAACAGCCTAAGTAATCTTGAATCTAATTTTAACAAAAATGAGCTTTAGTAAATGTACGAGTAGAATAAAACAAAATTTATTACTTATTACATATCACTGCAATTATTATTAAAGTTCCCTATATTTAACAAATTATATTGCCTACTAGCTTTTGCCCGCGACTTCGTCTGCGTAGAACTCGCGTCATCGCGTTAGAATGTTATTTCATTCTTCAATTTCATGCGCTTACCTAGTTATCTCTCTTCCATTCTAACTTAAACCTCGTTAAGGGATGATTTCCGGGATAAAAGTATCCTATGTCCGTCCCTAGGACTCAAACTATATCCATAACAAATTTCATCTAAATCGGTTGAGCATTTTAAGAGGAAACAGGCAGACAGAGTTACTTTCGCATTTATAACCCGCCCCAGTTTCGCACGGGTAGTCCAGGTTTTTTTATTTATCTAAGCTTTTGCCCGCGACTTCATTCGCGTGAATATCCATTATCCATATCAACTTCTACAACGTATTTCGCCGGGTTGTCTCGCCAAACATTGCGCACGCCGGCTCAATGCGCCCACATGAAACATGACAGAGGACTAAATATATGTTATTAACTTATTATTGATGTAGATGAAAACGCTCGCGAGCGAAGCGAGCGCGAAACTTTTCGCATACTCTGATACGGGTGTGGAAAATACTTCATACGCATCAAGTAATGAAGATGAAAACGCGAGCGCAGCGAGCGCGAATTCTTTCAAACATTACGATGTAGGTGCGGAAAATACTTCATACGCATCAAATAGTGTAGATGAAAACGCGAGCGCAGCGAGCGCGAAATGTTTCGAACATTGATGCAGGTGTGGAAAAGACTTCGTACGCACCAAGTAATGAAGATAAAAACGCGAGCGTAGTGAGTGCGAAATGTGTCGAACTTTATGACGCAGGTGCGGAAAATACTCATCAAGTAATGTAGATGAAAACGCGAGCGCAGCGAGCGCGAAATTTTTCGAACATTCTAATGCAGGCGCGGAAAAGACTTCATACGCATCAACTATAATGTAGATGAAAACGCGAGCGTACGGCGCGCGAAATTTGTTTGAACATTATGATGTATGTGCGGAAAATGCTCATCAAGTAATGTAAAAGAAAACGCGAACGCAGCGAGCGCGAAATTTTTCGAACATTATGATGCAGGTGCGGAAAATACTTTACACTCATCAAATGTGTATGAAAACGCGAGCGCAGCGAGCGCGAAATATTTCGAACATTATGATGACGGTGCGGAAAATAATTCATACGCATCAAGTCATGCAGATGAAAATGCGAGCGTAGCGAACGCGAAATTTTTACGAACATTATGATGTAGGTGCGGAAAATACTCATCAAGTAATGTAGATGATAACGCGAGCGCAGCGAGCGCGAAATTTTTCGAACATTCTGATGCAGGTGCGGAAAAGACTTCATACGTATCAACTATAATGTAGATGAAAACGCGAGCGTACGGTGCGCGAAAATTTTCGAACATTATGATGTAGGTTGTGCGGAAAATGCTCATCAAGTAATGTAGAAGAAAACGCGAATGCAGCGAGCGCGAAATTTTTGGAACATTATGATGCAGGTGCGGAAAATACTTCACACTCATCGAGTAATGTGTATGAAAACGCGAGCGCAGCGAGCGCGAAATATTTCGAACATTGTGATGCCGGTGCGGTAAATAATTTATACGCATCAAGTCATGCAGATGAAAACGCAAGCATAGCGAACGCGAAATTTTTACGAACATTATGATGCAGGTGCGGAAAAGACTTCAAACGCATCTGTAATTTAGATGAAAAAGCGATCGTAGCGGGCGCTAAAGTTTTTGAACATTATGATGCAGGTGCGGAAAATAGTTCATACTCATGTAGTTATGTAGATGAAAACGCGAGCGCAGCGAGCGCGAAATTTTTCGAACATTATTATGCAGGTGCGGAAAATACTTCATACGCATCAAGAAATGAAGATGAGATCGCGAGCGTAGTGAGCGCGAAATGTTTCGAACATTATGATGCAGGTGCGGAAAAGACTTCATAAGCATCAACTATAATGCAGATGAAAACGCGAGCGTAAGGCGCGCGAGAATTATCAAACATTATGTTGTAGGTGCGGAAAATACTCATCAAGTAATGTAGATGAAAACGCGAGCGCAGCGAGCGCGAAATTTTTCAAACATTATGATGCAGGTGCGGGAAATACTTCATTCTCATGATGCACATGAAAACGCGAGCGCAGCGAGCGCAAAATTTTTCGAACATTATGATGCAGTTACGGAAAATAATTCCTACGCGTCAAGTAATGTAGATAAAAAAGCTAGTGCGAAATTATTCGAACATTATGATGCAGGTACGGAAAATACTTCATACGCATCAAGCAATGTAGATGAAAACGCGAGCGCAGCGAGCGCGAAATATTGAACAAAAAAAATTTGTTGACCTATCAAGTGGCTTTGTAAAGAGGTAGTTGAATAGATATTTTTTTTCTTCATAAATTATTGGAATTTACGAAATTTTGTTCCGATGAATTTTCCAAATTAACTTTCCAAACACCTATAAACTTACAATTTGGTAATAATGATTGTTATTACGTATTTTTTACCAACAAATACTAATATATTGATAAATTAGATTTTTTTCTTTGAAATTTCCTTATTTTTCCTATAAAAACCAACTTAACTTTGCGGTCGGTTCGGAACCCTAAATGTGCGGAGTCCAACTCGCACTTGGCCGGTTTTTTTTGCTTTCTAATCCGCCTGTTCGAATTTGGTCATACTTGATGTTTATTGTTACGTAGGTATGTATGTTTTAATAACGAATACCAATATACCCTAAATTTATGTCTGTTACGCGCTGAACGTATTTTATACATTTTGCTGACGGAAAACGCAACTAATCGGCACCTCGAAGAACCTCAAAGATGACACCCATATCGATTATTAAGAAAAGTAAATCTATACATATAATAAAGCAGAAGAGGGTCGAAAATCTGTACATTGAAGATATTAGTAAAAAAATCGATGGAGGGGTCTAAGAATCGATAACAGAACACGTTTCAACTGTTTTTAGAATTCGTGTCTGTTTGTCTGTTTGTCTGTCTGTTTATATGTCTAACTATCACGCGAAAACTAGCGAATGGATTTTAATACAGCCTTCACTAATATGTTTATTGGATCTTCGGCCAGGTTATAGGCTATAAAAATCATATAGGTTAGGGATGAAAGGGGGTGAAAAGAGGGGTTAAACTTTGTATGAGAAGTCTTTCAGTTCATGATTTACAGGCTTGAAAATTGGTAAGTATATACATGGACGCAAAGTAAATAGAACCCCATTCAAACATTTTATAATAAACAGATAGTATTTGAAAAAATGGGGGGTGAAATAACAATACCTCTGCCTCTCAGGGCTAAAGACAAAAATACAAAAGTCCCTCAAACCATATTAACTGTTTGAAATGAGAGATCTAATTATGTTGGTCAGTCAGTCTCTATTAATATTCACAAACCTTACTACGAAAGCTCGGTTTTTTTTTTGTTTTCGATGGAGGGTACCTACGCAGAGCGGCGGGCTCTCGGTTGCATGGTAGCACTTGCGACATGTACCTATATATATTAGGTATGCGCATTTTTGTATAAAATATTGTTTTTTGAGGTGCTCATTACAAGAATGATATCCATTTTCAAATCGAAGATGGCGGACATTTACTTATTTACTTTTCTTAATAATCGATATGGGTGTCATTGAGGTTCTTCGAGGTGCCGATTAGTTGCGTTTTCCGTCAGCAAAATTTATAAAATACGTTCAGCGCGTAACGGACATATATTTAGGGTATATTGGTATTAGTTAGTAAAATATACCTACGTAACAATAAACATCAAGTATGACCACATTCGAAAGTTATAGGCGGATAGGAAGCAAAAAAAAACAATTCTCAGAAAATCACATAACTCTTAGAAGCAACCAGGGTGGGTGCGCTATCAACCAAGGCCTCTACTCCATCTTCGAAAGTGAAAGAACAGACCAAAGTAGGTATTCAGTTATACCTATGTTTTACAATAAAGCGCTTTGAACTTTGAAAGGTATTCCACTAATTTATGAACAAAAAAATATCTATTCAACCACCTCTTTACAAAGCCATTTGATAGGTCAACAATTTCTTTTTGTTCAATTATCTACATTGCTTGATGCGTATGAAGTATTTTCCGTACCTGCATCATAATGTTCGAATCATTTCGCACTCTCTTTTTTATCTACATTACTTGACGCGTAGGAATTATTTTCCGCACCTGCATCATAATGTTCAAAAACGTTAGCGAGCGCTACGCTCGCTTTTTCATCTACATTACTTGATGCGTTTGAAGTCTTTTCCGCACCTGCATCATAATGTTTGTAAAAATTTCGCGTTCGCTACGCTCGCGTTTTCATCTGCATGACTTGATGCGTATGAATTATTTTCCGCACCGGCATCATAATGTTCGAAATTTCGCGCTCGCTACGCTCGCGTTTTCATACACATTACTTGATGAGTATGAAGTATTTTCCGCACCTGCATCATAATGTTCGAAAAGTTTCGCGCTCGCTGCGCTCGCGTGTTCTTCTACATTACTTGATGAGCATTCTTCGCATCTACATCATAATGTTCGATAATTTTCGCGCGCCCTACACTCGCGTTTTCATCTACATTATAGTTGATGCGTATGAAATATTTTCCGCACCTGCATCATTATGTGCGAAACATTTCGCGCTCACTACGCTCGCGTTTTCATACACATTACTTGATGAGTATGAAGTATTTCCCGCACCTGCATCATAATGTTCGAAAAATTTCGCGCTCGCTGCGCTCGCGTTTTCTTCTACATTACTTGATGAGCATTTTCCGCACCTACATCATAATGTTCGAAAATTTTCGCGCGCCGTACGCTCGCGTTTTCATCTACATTATAGTTGATGCGTATGAAGTCTTTTCGGCACCTGCATAAGAATGTTCGAAAAATTTCGCGCTCGCTGCGCTCGCGTTTTCATCTACATTACTTGATGAGTATTTTCCGCACCTACGTCATAATGTTCGATAATTTTCGCGCGCCCTACGCTCGCGTTTTCATCGACATTATAGTTGATGCGTATGAAGTATTTTCCTCACCTGCATCAAAACATTTCGCGCTCACTACGCTCGCGATTTTCTTCATTTCTTGATGCGTATGAAGTATTTTCCGCACCTGCATATTAATGTTCAAAAATTTCGCGCTCGCTGCGCTCGCGTTTTCAACTACATTACTTGATGAGTATAAAGTATTTTATGTCACACCTGGCCATAACGTGGCCATTATCGCACGCCCCGCGCGCGAAAAAACCCACTTCCTGGCCAGGGGGTGACATAAAATTTTGTACTTACCACGGGCGTTAATAAAGAAAGCCTCAGATCGCATATTTATCGCCCTTGCCTTCGGCTCGGGCGTAAAATACCTGCGATCTGAGACATTCTTTGTTTTATCGCCCTTGGTAAGTAATGTACTATTCCGCACCTACATCATAATGTTCGAAAATTTTCGCGCGCCCTACGCTCGCGTTTTCATCTACATTAGTTGATGCGTGTGAAATCTTTACCGTGCCTGCATCATAATGTTCGAAACATTTCGCACTCACCACGCTTGCGTTTTTATCTTCATTACTTGATGCGTATGATGTATTTTACAATTTTCTTTTTTTTCATTTTGCGCTCGCTACGCTCGCGTTTTCATCTACATTACTTGGTGCGTATGAAGTCTTTTGCACACCTGCATCGTAATGTTTGAAAGAATTCGCGCGCGCTGCGCTCGCGTTTTCATCTTCATTACTTGATGCGTATGAAGTATTTTCCACACCCGTATCAGAATATTCGAAAAATTTCGCGCTCGCTCTGCTCGCGAGCGTTTTCATCTACTTCCTTCTTATTATATATTTTGTCCTCTGTCATGTGTTTCATGTGGGCGCATTGAGCCGGCGTGCGCAATGTTTGGCGAGACAGCCGGTGTAGAAGTTGATATGGATATTCACGCGAATGAAGTCGCGGGAAAAAACTTAGATAAATAAATTCAAATCATAAAAAATCCTCTCCCTGTGATCCTGATCTGTGTCCTTTAATTGAGGTGTGCAATAAAGAGTAGGTATTTGTTGTTGTTTAAAACTGGACTACCCGTGCGAAACCGGGGCGGGTTATACATGCGAAAGTAACTCTGTCTGCCTGTTTCCCATTAAAATGCTCAACCGATTTAGATGAAATTTGCTATGGATATAGTATGAGTCCTAGGGAAGGACATAGGATACTTTTATCCCGGAAGTCATCCCTTAACGGGGTTTAAGTTAGAATGGAAGAGAGATAACTAGGTAAGCGCAAGAAATAGAAGTTTTTTTTTTTATTTATAATGGGATTGCTCTTGGCCAGCATCTAGCCAGGGAAATAACATTCTAACGTGATGACCGAGTTCTACGCAGACGAAGTTGCGGGCAAAAGCTAGTAAGTAAATATCCGCCATCTTCGATTTGAAAATGGATAAGTATCATTCTTGTAATGAGCACCTCAAAAAACAATATTTTATACAAAAATGGGCATACTTAATGTATAGGTAGTACATGTCGCAAGTGCTACCATGCAACCGAGAGCCCGCCGCTCTGCGTAGGTAAGGTACCCTCCATCGAAAACAAAAAAAAACCGAGGTTGCGTAGTAAAGTTTGTGAATATTGATAGCGACTGACTGACCAACATAATTAGATCTCTCATTTCAAACAGTTAATATGGTTTGAGGGACTTTTGTATTTTTGTCTATAGCCTTGAGAGGCAGAGGTATTGTTATTTCACCCCCCATTTTTTCAAATACTATCTGTTTATTATACAATGTTTGAATGAGGTTCTATTTACTTTGCGTCCATGTATATACTTACCAACTTTCAAGCCTGTAAATCATGAACTGAAAGACTTCTCATACAAAGTTTAACCCCTCTTTTCACCCCCTTTCATCCCTAACCTGTATGATTTTTATAGCCTATAACCTGGCCGAAGATCCAATAAACATATTAGTGAAGGCTGTATTCAAATCCATTCGCTAGTTTTCGCGTGATAGTTAGACATATAAACAGACAGACAAACAGACAAACAGACAAACAGACACGAATTCTAAAAACAGTTGAAACGTGTTCTGTTATCGATTATTAGACCCCTCCATCGATTTTTTTACTAATATCTTCAATGTACAGATTTTCGACCCTCTTCTGCTTTATTATATGTATAGATTTTTAGAAAAGTCATTTGTGATATCAAGTTATGATTTTAGTAACAGTCAGATTTTAGTAATATCAAGTAACAGAATTTACAAAAGCCAATTTGTTACTAATAATTGTTAGGAAAGCACTTCCAGTTTACTACGCTTCCAGACTCTTTATATCCTTTACTCTTTATATCCGTGTTACGTTGCTATGGTTTGTTGCTGTTATTATTTGGACTTGACAAATATATTTTCCTAAAGTAACAATATTTCGTTATTCCTTAATATGGTAGCAGAGCATTAATAGATTAACGGTTGTAAATTCGGTGCAATAGTGGACGAAGAACTCGAATATGCAAACGGCAGGCGTAAAAATCGAGATCGGTCGGCTCGACGGTCCCACTAACTGGCAAACATGGAGATACAAGGTAAAACTCTTACTTAAAAGTACTCCGGGTACGCTAGAAGCAGTCGAAGGCAAGTTAACTAAGCCAAAAGATCCAGGAGAAACGGGAAAACCTGAAGACATACAAAAGTATGAGAACGAAATTCAATTGTTTCAAAAATATGACAGTCAGGCGCTTCTTATTCTTACGACTAATATGACTGAAGAGACTTTACAAAAGGTAATGCGATGTGAAACGTCTTGTGATATGTGGAAAGAGCTTCATAGGCTTTATGATGGGGCAAAGGAAGACAGGAGTTACGATCTCTGTATGAAGTTCTTCCGCTACCAGAAAAGCGAAGAGCATGATATGGCCACTCATATTTCGACTCTCAAAACTGTTTGGTACGACTTGAACAATGAAATTGAAGGAAATGATCTGCCTGAAATTTTATTGATATGTAAAATATTGGACACACTTCCGGAACAATATTTTAGTTTCAAATCAAGCTGGCTATTGATGAACAAAAGTGACCGAAATATAGAAAACTTGACCACACAAGTATGTGCTTACGAAAGATCTCTTCAACATAAGAATTTAGAAGAAGGCGGAAGTAGCAATGAACTACTTATGCTCAGAGGTGCGAAACAGTATGATAAGCAAGGGCAAAGCAAAAAGAAATGGAAGAAATGCAATTATTGTGGAGAAGGCTTTCATAAAGTCACATCATGCAAGAAGTGGATTGCGCACGGTAGACCTCCCAAACCTCCAAAGCAGTCTTCAAATATTGGGATGTTGACAGGCCTAGCTTTAACATGCGAGAGTAAGATTACAGATAAAGACTCATTTTACGTGGATAATGGTGCTACGAGCCATGTTACAAATAGAAGAGACATATTTCAGATCTTCGAAAACTTTGGTGAACCTCATAAAGTTATGACAGCTAATGGAGAGATAATTGAAGCCATCGGAAAAGGCTCTATTCAACTTGAAGCTGACATTAACGGCCACAAAGAGTTACTGGTCTTAACAAACGTATGGTACGTTCCAAGCATTGAAAGAAATCTATTTTCTGTGCTAGCCGCACAAGATACGCTAAAGAATAGCTTCTTCGAGTCTACTGCTCAGACATGCACTATGAAGAATGATGGCAACGTCATTTTAGTCGGAAATCGTGACAAGTACGGTGGTCTGTACAAACTTAACGTTAAAGTATTGATGCCTAAGCTTGAGATAAACCAACTAACGACGTCACAGAATCTTCAACTCTACCATGAACGCCTAGGACACCAAAACAAGAGACATGTAGCAAAACTGATACAAAACGAGCTTGGAGTAAAGCTAGACTCAAGTTCGGCTGATATCTGTGAAGGCTGCGTCTTCGGCAAAACCCATAGGCAGAAATTTGGAGAGAGACCAAGAGCAACTAAGCCTGGAGAGCTAATCAGCAGTGACGTATGCGGGCCTTTCCCTTACTCGATCTCAAAATCCAGATACTATGTTCTGTTTAAAGATACTTACTCTAAATATCGTTGGATCTACTTTCTGAGACAAAAGTCTGAAGTTCACGCATGCTTGAAGGACTTTCTAGCTGAAGCCAAGACTTCCGGACACGTCGTGCAGGAGTTATTGAGCGACAATGGAGGCGAGTTCGATAACGAACAAGTACGCAATACTTTGAGACAACTTGGCATTAAACATAGATTTACCATGCCATATCATCATCATCATCCCCTAGCCGTTTTCGGCCACAGTGACTGTTGACTACTGTTGAGAACGTCGCTGGTGTGCTCTCTGGTGACTGACGTAACCGATTTTGGCAGTGAACGTGCGTCCACACTCGTTGCACGTCAGCACCCCTCCTACATAGTTATATTGAATGGCCGCAGGTAGTCTGGCCTGCAGCTCGTCGCGCTTAGCGTCCAGTTCTATTCGCCGCGTCGCTTCAAATTCACGCACTTGTATGTGTACCTTGTTTCTCCACTGCGACCGGCCTTCTGCTATTGTTTCCCACTTGAATGGGTCTATATGGGCCCTCTTCATATGACGCTTCAGCACATCCTTATACCGCAAAAACTGCCCGCCTTGTTTGCGCTTCCCGTTCTGCAGTTCGCTGTAAAAGATGCGCTTTGCAATCCTTTCCCCAGCCATACGAGAGACATGTCCACACCATCGCAGTTGGCGTCTCATTAGATAGGCCTCTATTCCCGCGACATCAGCACGCCTGAGGACTTCTGTGTTCCTAACACGGTCGGACCAGTGGATGCCCATTATGTCGCGGAGGCATCTCAGATGGAAACGATCTAACGAGCGGATATGTTTGCGATACAAGCACCACGTTTCTGAGGAATACAGCAAATTTGGCAGGACTATCGCCATATATACAGCTACCTTAGTAGGGAGCTTTATGTCATGTGACCGGAACACCTTGGAATGAAGTTTGCCGAAGGCTGCTGCAGCGGCTCCTATTCTGCAGTTGACTTCGTTATCGAGGTGGCACTTAGATGTAATTGTGCTCCCCAGGTACTTAAATTGCTCTACTTGCTTAAGTGAGTCCCGGCCGAGCTTGATGTCAATATGAGGTTGAGGATTGGCTGTTGTGTCTAAAACCATGACTTCGGTCTTTTTGATACTTATTTTAAGGCCAAATCTTTGACATGACTCATTCAGACTCGACATAAGCTTTTGTAGAGCACCTGGGGATTCCGTCACAAAACATAAATCGTCTGCATACATCATCTCCGTGATGATCGCGTGAGACACTTTAGTGCGCGCTCTTAGCCGGGCTAAGTTAAATATGCCGCCGTCGGTGCGGTAGCGAATACGGATTCCCTCAGATAATGTTTGCAGTGCCTCCCGAACTACTACTGCGAAGTACAAGGCAAACAGAGTTGGCGCTAGGACGCACCCCTGCTTCACGCCACAGCTGACGGGGAAATAATCAGACTGCTCGCCATTGACACTTACGCAGCATAGCATGTTATCATGCAGTAGTCGGACCATCCTTACAAACTTCTCCGTACATCCTAGTTTCGCTAGAACCACCCATAACGCGTCGCGAGGCACACTGTCGAACGCCTTTTCCAGGTCCACGAAACAGAGGTACATCGGTTGACCTTGCTCTCTACATTTCTCTTGAAGTTGGCGCACAGAGAAAATAGCCTCGCAGGTGCCTCGATTGGGTCGGAAACCGAATTGGGTCTCTGGTAAAATACCTTCTGACAACGACATCAGGCGGTTTAAAAGAATTCGGGCAAAGACTTTTCCCGGAGTAGTTAGAAGGGAAATGCCCCTGTAAGAGTTGCAGTTGGAGCGGTCACCTTTGTTTTTGTATAGGGAACAGATGCGAGAGACACGAAAGTCATCAGGTATTCGCTCTTCGTCCCACATTTTCGTGAACAATTTCCAGATAGCTTCATGAAGCTCCGAGCCACCATACTTCATTAACTCCCCAGGCACATTATCAATGCCCACCGCCTTTTTATTTTGTTGTTGTTGTATGGCAGCGACGATCTCGCACAAAGACAGAGGTTCATCCAGCTTAAATTGGATAGGCAGTGGTGTTATCAGCTGAATATGCTGCATATCTGCAGCACGGTCAACATTTAATAAGTTATTAAAATGTTCTGCCCACCTTTTGAGCACATCAAGTTTGTTGGTAGCAAGTTGAGTGCCGTCGGAAGATTTTAGGGGCACAGAACTTCGGTGTATAGGACCAACAAGCTTGCGAATTTCATTGTAAAATGCACCCAGCTGGTTCGTGTCGGAAAGCCACTGTATGCGCGCGGCCTTGTCCTGCCACCACTTATTCTTTACCTCCCTGACTTTTCTTCGGAGTAGAATACCATCCTGCTTGACTGCATCTCTACGACTCAAACGCAACAGAGCCCGGTGTTTCCCTATTGCTTCGGTCAGCGTTTCATCGTTATCGTCGAACCAATCCTCTCGTCTACAAGCCTTAACACCCAGTATCTGTGACGCGGTATCGACTAAGTTAGACGAAACTGAATTCCAGTTAGCAATAGGGTCACCGCTATCACAATCCAGGGTTTGAATCACTTTAGTAACTGCCTGAGCATAGGTCTTCTTAGTCTCTAGACACTGCAGTTTCTCCAAATCTAGGCGCTCAGGTTTCACTCTTTGAGATCTTCGAGGTGCGTGAAGACGAAGCCTCAACTTAGTGATTACCAACCGATGGTCACTCCAGCAATGAGCACCACGCATAACGCGAGTGGTGTGGACTTGGGAGGTATTATTCTGTTTAACTATAATATAGTCAATTAGATGCCAATGTTTTGACCTAGGGTGCATCCATGTAGTTTTATGTTTAGCAGGCAGTCTGAACATGGTGTTGGTAATGGCAAGATCAAATTTTGCACACAATGTCAATAAAAGCAGTCCATTACTGTTCATATTCCCAACACCATGTCTACCTAACACCCTAGGCCAAGCCTGGTAGTCACGGCCGACTCTTGCATTAAAATCGCCTAGCAGTAAAATCTGCTCTCTGAGCTGGATCTTCGATAGTGTTTGCGTGAGTTCTTCATAGAATTGATCTTTAATATCATCACTTCTTTGCAGGGTCGGTGCATAGACTCCAATGACGTTGAGAAAGTTCTTATTCTCTAGGTGTAGACGCAAGGTAGTAATGCGGTCCGATATGTGTATCGGACATTCCTCCAGCTTGTTTACAATACTGGTTTTGACTGCAAAGCCAACACCAGATCGCCTGGGTTCTGAGGACGGTGTACCTTTCCAAAAGAAAGTATAGCCGGCTCCGTGTTCCACCAGTTCCCCCTCGTCAGGTAGATGCGTCTCGCTAAGGGCTGCGACATCTATATCGTAGCGACGGAGTTCTCGAGCTACAATTGCAGTCTTACGCTCAGGGCACTGGTTGCCTTCTCGGTCTAGGAGGGTGCGAACATTCCAAGCGCCAAAAGTCATTTTCCGAATTTTATTTTTGTTCTTGTTTCCAACTTTTTTCTGTGTTCGACCACGTATTGGGTGATGCGGAAGCAGCCGTGGTTACTACCTCCGTAATAGGTGGGTCAAACCATTTTTAGGACACCTTTTCTAGTCCCCTCCCCGGCTGAGCGGGGGAAGCAGGGCCACCCTGAAAAGGGCTGCTTCGTCGTTCAGGGTGCTGCCGAATCCGTACTGTCGACCCAATGCAGTACAAAAGCGACCACTCTCCCTGATCCGCCTATGTGCAGACATTATCCACAGCCTGGCTGGCATCACAACCAGACCCCTCTGACTCTGTCCATCGCCACAGGTCTTGAGTAAAATCGGAGTCCGTTGGTAGAAAACAGTCAGATTGCGCAGGATATATTAAAGTGCATAAATGGTCGCGCTAACACAAATGCACTCTCTCGTCCAAACCCCTCTAGGCCTGATGGAACGGATAACCGCTACGATCAGAGAGACGTTCGGATGCAGACATCTACGGAGATGCCGTTCCGGGTTTTTATTCGAAGTTTTCCTTCTTCTAGGTGATTTATTTAGGAGCCGAAGCTGCAGGGACTGCCCACCAAGCAATGACAGGAACATAGGATAGGGATAGGAAAACAGGGGTTATGGATACTGCCACCTAGGAGAGGATATTTGGGAAAACGATGACAGTAGCTTGAGTAGGCCGGGGCCGCGTACCCGTATATCCACATACTCTTTCCGGATAGGGAGGTAGAGCAGTGAATACCTCTATAATATACAGCACAACAAAATGGTTCGTGTGAAAGAGAGAACCGTACGATCGTGGAGATGACAAGAGCAATAATGCACGCACATGACAAGATACCAGAAGGTTTATGGGCTGAGATATCCAAAGCTTCTGTTTACATACTGAACAGAACGGGACCTACTCCTGTTGAAGGAAGGTCTCCGCATGAGCTCTGGTACGGCAGAAAGCCAAGGATCAATCACCTGAGAGTCATTGGATGCGATTGCTTTGTACATATCCCAAAACAGAAGAAAACAAGTAAGATAGCGAAGAAAGCTGAGAAAGGAATACTTATCGGGTACGACGGTGACGAAGGATATCGAGTATTTGATGTAAAGGAACTAAAACTAATCAGATCCAGAGATGTTGTTTTTGATGAAATTCCTTTACTCGAGAAAAAGAAGACTGACGTAACTTCACAATCATCTACACCTGAAACAAGTACCTACGAGCTCCCATTGCCTCTTACAGACTCTGAACCTATTCGCGAGGAGAGACACTCCCGTCCACCTTCAGAGGCAAATGAAAGCGTTGAAGATAGTGTCAGATCCGATCAAGATGATTATGAATCATTGGAAGAAGATGAGACAGCTGATACAGAGCCTGCAGAACCTGCAGAGCCTACTGCTACACGACAGCTGCGTGATCGAAGCCAGATTAAACCTCCACAGCGGTTTAGCTTTGACCAGTTCGTTAGTGAGGCTGTATCTATTCCTGAACCGACTACATATCAAGACGTCATGCGAAGTCCTGAAAAAGAAAAGTGGATAGAAGCGATGAATAAAGAAATAAAATCTTTACAAGATAATCAGACATGGGAACTGACAAACCTACCTAAGAATAGAAAAGCACTACGCTGCAAATGGGTATTTAAGATCAAAAGAAACCCTGATGGTACTATTGATAAATACAAAGCGCGTTTAGTAGCTGTTGGATATACACAAAAGAAAGGAATCGACTATGACCAGACATTTAGTCCAGTAGCCAAAATGAGCACAATCCGAATCCTGTTGAGCATTGCTGCAAATGAGGGTTTAGTACTCAGACAGTTTGACGTCGCTACCGCCTTTCTATATGGTACTGTTAAAGAAGAAATCTTTATGCGACAGCCCGAAGGATACGATGACGAGACTGGTCGTGTATGCAGACTAAAACGGAGCTTATATGGATTGAAACAGGCACCTAAATGTTGGAACGAGTGTATCCATGATTTTCTTATGGAATCAGGTTTCATCAGGAGCGAAGCAGATCCCTGCGTCTATGTCAGAGAAAGAGGACAAAAGAAAATATTACTTGCACTCTATGTAGATGACGGATTATTGGCCGCATCAGACGAGAAAGAGGCTGATGACTTCATTCAAAATGAATTAAAAGGACGTTTTAAAATTACAACGAAAGCACCGTCCTATTTTCTTGGCCTGGAAATAGAACAACGCAAAGATTGTACTATTAGAGTCCACCAAACTGCTTATACTAAAAAGTTACTAGAAAAGTATGGAATGAGCAATTGTAAAGAGGTTGGAACACCCATAATAAAACCTGTGAAAGGGATGGAGGAACAAGAGAGTTCTGATCAATTGCAAGTTTTTCCGTATCGGCAAGCTGTTGGGTCCTTATCCTATTTGATGGTTGGCACCAGACCAGACATTGCTTATGCAGTTGGGGTAGTGTCACGAAACCTAGATAAACCTAGCAAAAGTAATATACAACAGGTGAAAAGGATATTCAGGTACCTGAAAGGAACTGTCGATACAGGACTCGAGTACAAGAAATGCGAAAAGCGTCTTATCTGCTACAGTGACGCCGATCACGGTGGCGATGATGCGAGTGGATGCTCCACGAGTGGGATCGTGTGTCTGTATGCTGGCTCAGCAATATCCTGGCGAAGTTCGAAGCAAACCATGGTTTGCCTATCATCCACTGAAGCGGAGATAGTGGCGGCCAGTGAGGCTAGTCGTGAGATCGTTTGGTTACGTAGATTGTTCAAAGATCTTAAAACAAACCTTGACACACCTACTTTGCGCATCGATAATGAGTCTGCAATCAAGCTTGCTTACAACCCTCCGTACGAGCAGCACCGAAAAACCAAACACATAAAATTGAAGCACTTCTACGTGAGGCAATGTGTTTCGGAGAAGGACATAACCATTGAGCAAGTACCGACAGCAGATCAACTTGCTGACATCTTAACTAAGCCGGTTTACAAACCAAGATTGGTAAGACTCGGTGAAGAGTTCGGATTGAAAAAGAAGAGGGAATGTTAGGAAAGCACTTCCAGTTTACTACGCTTCCAGACTCTTTATATCCTTTACTCTTTATATCCGTGTTACGTTGCTATGGTTTGTTGCTGTTATTATTTGGACTTGACAAATATATTTTCCTAAAGTAACAATATTTCGTTATTCCTTAATAATAATTACTCTGTTTTTGTTGCCTTTTCTCTCAGTGTTATTTTAAAATGCTTTAGGCGACTTCCTGATTTGTCGGTGTAGAGGCGGTACAATATGAGAAAACTTTCAAATGTCAGTGTCAACTGTCAGTCAACTCAGTACTACTTTTTACTGCGCCCCTACATTTAAATGAGTGCTTCCTAACTGGCGCGGGATGCGCGGAAGCGGGATGATGCGAAGGCAGTACCGTACCTACTGGTACGCTTCTGCGCATAATTACTTCTGCGCAATCGTAATACTGACAGTATTATGTCAAGTGAGAATATTTGCGACGTTAGGTTTACCTCAAAGAAAAAAAATGTCACATATCGATCCCGCCCCGCCAAGTCAGGAAGTCGCCTTAAAGGGCTCCCATACAGCTAAAGGGGGCACAAAAATAAACCAACTTATTTTAAATAGAAAACTCCCGTGTGTGTCAGATATATTGAAAGTGAGGGTGGATGCTCACCACCGCCGCCGCCGCCGACCAGCCGCGCGTGCGAGACGCGAGGCCGTCGCGATTACACCTCATGATTAAGGCTGACAACACCTAGAAAAAGTCCCGCTCTAACACCACTCCGCTCTTAACGGAAGTTCTGCGCGTAGAATAGTAAATAAATACTGCAATAATATTGAAATAAAAAAGTGTGAATTATTTGTGAAATGTGACTCGTTAGCGGTTTAGGTATGAATATGTTGACTTCATGTTTTTAATTGCAGACCCATGCGTAATAAAAATAAAGAGATAGAACCGTTTAATGATGATTTTAAGACCAATCTTTGCAATTATTTTCTATCGAGCCGATTTCGTCCAATTATGTATCGAGTCCGTACACGGTCTTTGAAATATGATGAATTTAACATATATTTTTTTTGATGTGCTAGAACAAATAGTTTTTCTTAAAAAACTGCTTAAATAACATCAATTTCAACAAAATTAGATCTTGACAGCCTCTTAAGGACCACGTTTGATCCGAAACATGTCGAGGGATATTTGATGTTAAAGAAGTGAGTTTAATTTCAATAAACCAACTTAATTTTGCAGTTGACGTATATAGTATATGGGTACAGTACCCAGTATAAATTTTGCCCATCGGTCATTGGAAAAAGACAATTTGCTCTGTACGACAATTTCCGAACACTGGCGTCCGTCCATCCATTATCTTATTTAATTAATTGAAGTTTCATTTCGGATATCTATAGAGAGCTGTTTTGCGGGATATTTACCATGTGTATTTGTGGTATTGAGTTTCCGATATTTGCTGTTTTTCACCTGTGTACTAGAAAAAAAGATAGTCAAACAACTTGGTAATATTTTGTACTACGTACAATTTAAAGTTGGGGGTTCCAACTACTCTATATTATATTTTTTGACAACGACTGACAAACGAAACATAAATAGGTAGGTGCGACAACGCTTTAAAAGGCCGAAAATAGGCGAATCTCTTTCCATAGGTCGACGTGGAATATTTATTGCCGGGTACACTCGCGGATTTAGGTGTCGAAATATAATTTTGTTAATTTTTTAATCAAAGTGAAAATTGAAAAATTCAACACCACAGGTGGGATTTGAACCCACGACCTCTGGAATCCGTCCATTGCTCTACCAATTGAGCCACCGTGGTATCCCTTGTAATGGTGAATTTTTCAATCATAACACTTATCTATTAAGCCTTATTAGGGAGGCTCGTAGCGACATCTACCGTGAAGCTGTAAGCGTGTGTAGGGATACCACGGTGGCTCAATTGGTAGAGCAATGGACGGATTCCAGAGGTCGTGGGTTCAAATCCCACCTGTGGTGTTGAATTTTTCAATTTTAACTTTGATTAAAAAATTGAGGTTTTCGCTAGCGGACGCATCCGCTTAACAAACATATTATAATTTTGTTATTTGAATAGTTAAGCTATGAAGTTGAAGTATCCAGTACAAAGGGAGCTCTAAATGGCTCAACAATTAAAGTCCGAAACCGTACGTAGGTAAATAAATAATGTTAAAATAAATAAAATATTGGGGGACAATCTTACACAAATCGGACTAGTCCCATTATTAAGCTCAATAAGGCAAGCGTTGTAAGATACTAATTCTGTGGTTATAGGTACTAGACGACAATATATTTAATAGATAAAAATACTTAAATAAGTACATAAAAAACATCCAAGACTCAGAAACAATTCATGCTTATGACAAAAATATTTGTCCTTATCGGGATTTGAGCCTAGGACTGTAGGACAGCTCCACAGACAGGGTCACTACCCACTAGACTTAAGGTCGTAAAAAAGTGATTACATGCTTAAATTTGAGACATATCTCTTGACTTTACTACAGGAAACGTACCAATGCTTGACACTTTAATAACCAATAGAGGACACGTATATATATATCACCTGTATGTATTTACCTTAAAATTTACATGGTTTTTTGTCAAGTGACCTTAAAAACATGGCTTCAAACTATATTTACTAACTAGTTAAAGCTCACTTATTAATTGTCACTCCGGGCGACATGTTTCGAACTCCTCGGGAGTTCGTCTTCAGTTTAAGTGCATGCGCGACGAGTTTGCATTGCAACGTACATTGACCAGCATGACTCACCAAAATTTAATTCTAAAATTTGGCCTGTAAAAAAACTGGCTCAGAAAAGCTGTCAGGAAGGAGACATTTAGGTTGTATGTTATGTAATGTGGGTTCTTTCATGTTAGTTCACGTATAGTTGAAACTATTTTTACTGGCCAAATTCAATAAATCTTTGTATGGATTTTGAATCTTCTACCGTAACGATAACGTTGCTTTTTGAACGAATGGTTTTAATACAACTCGGCCAACTTAAATAATAATTAAGTCTTCTCCCGAGAGCCGTATTCACCATAGTCAAAGCCGGCTGGCATTCACAATGTTGACAAGGGTGTTATGTGATTTTGTTTCCGCCGGCATTTCTTTTGATTTTACTCGCTTTGTAGGTGTTGGTCCTTTGAGCCGCGGATAAAGAAATTATGTACTAGACTTGCTCCTTGGGGAAGTGAATTCGTTTGACGGCATTGTATGTTTTACAAGCACTGTACGAGTAAACACACTGAAAACGGGTAAACAGAGCTAGAGATGTGTAACTCATGAAGGAGTGATTCAAATGAACTGCATCTTTTCGTATATGTCACTCGCTCACTCGCTCACTCGCTCACTGAAGAATGAAACAACTCACTATATTACTAACTCAACTGAGCCGAACTGACTGGTATAAGCAGGTTGCGCTCTTCGCACTCACGAATCGAACGTATAAGCCCGTCTCACGCATCCATGTTTACGTAAGATTGAAAATGTGTGAGTCGCTCCTTTCGCTCAGTTAAACTGGTGTGCGTGATTCAGCCACGTTCCATTTCACAACAATTAGCATAATAAAAAATATCGGCAAAATATTGAAATAAAGTAAATTCTGATAAACAATTGAAAATAATTTTATGAAGGAAAATGTGCGATAATATGTTTTATATTTCATAAAGCAGTTAGAGGTAACCTTCAATTACATCATATCTTCGTGTGCCGCGATTTCAAGAGTTGTTACGAGCTACAGATTGACTGAGCGAAATGAGCGAAAAGAGTGATATATATCTTTGTGACATGAAGATATGAATCGCTCCTTTCACTTCAGTGACACGTTTTGCGCATCTCTAAACAGTGCTCACGGAGTGCATGCTCACTTTTAGCAATAAAATACTGTGATAATGCGGTATAAGAACACATCGCAAAGCCCCCTTTACGCATATGCCCATATCCAGTATGCATATCTCACGGAGGTCTATTTCCACTGCACTTTTCGCAATAAGTGATGAGATGCACAACAGTAAAAAATAAATCGTCCCCAATAGTGACGTGCCAGTGACAGAGCCGGATCTAGGGGGGGGGGGGGGGCAAGCCGGGGTCAATGCCCCGGGCGGCAAGTTTAGGGGGCGCCAAATTTAGGGGCGGCAGGGGCAATTCGAACTTCTTGACAGGCCAAAATACGTCTTGACGGGACAAAAAAATTGAAAAATTTTGCGCTCGCTGCGCTCGCGTTTTCATCTATACGTAGATGTGTTGCGACTTTATGACCCCCCCTTAGAGTAGATAACTAGTAGCTACTTTTACTGTTCTAAAATGGTAGAGGTAACAATTTGTAAAGCGGGTATTACACTGTACTGAATCAGGCGTCCTAACTAGTGGAGGGTAGTTGAAGCATCTCGCTCTAACGTATAGGTCCGAACCCTTCTAAGTGTCCTGAATTCAGGACAGTGTAATACCCGCTTAAGACAATATATGCAGACGGGGGCGGCATTTTGTAGTTTTTGCCCCCCCCCCCCCCCTCAAAAATTTCTAGATCCGGCGCTGGCCAGTGATGACTACTTATGCTACGGAAACGTGGTCGCTCACCATGGGCCTCATAAGAAGGCTCTCTTTGCCAAAACTCAGGAGGAGGAGGATTCGTGCTCTTCACACGCACTTCACATAAATGTCCTGACTGGAATTCGAACCCGGGACCTCGAGCTTCGTAGGCAGGGTCAATACGAACTAGGCTAAAGCGTTCGTCAAACACATTTGAGGGGAGGTTTACTTTACAGGATTCATACATAATCCCAATAATGTCAATAGAGCGTTCTGAATTCAACGCTGAATCGTGAGCGTAGTAAGGGGTAAATAAACTAATTATTATGATAATTAGCTTTTCAAAGAGCTCATCTCTTGGCTTTATCATATTATGATACTCGCGTATACCTAATGAATATACAAACGAGATGTAACACGTCGAATGGCAAATATTTGAAGTTATTAAAGTGAGTATGGAAGATTAGAAGCCACTGTTGTCGAGATGTACCTAAGGCGACTTCCTGATTTGTCGGTGCGGAAGCAGTACGATATGAGAAAAGTGTGAAATGTCAGTGTCAGCTGTCAGTCGACGCGATATCATTTTTTACTACGCCCCTACATTTAAATGAGTGCTTCCTGACTGGCGCGGGATGCGCGGAAGCGGGACGATGCGAAGGCAGTACCGGTCCCTTTCTGCGCATAATATTACTACTGCGCAAATGTAATACTGTCAATATTACATTTGCGCAGTAGTAATATTATGCGCAGAAGCGAACCAGTACTGCCTTCGCATCGTCCCGCTTCCGCGTACCCCGCGCCAGTCATGAAGCACTCATTTAAATGTAGGGGCGCAGTAAAAAGTAGTACCGAGTCGACTGACAGTTGACACTGACATTTGACAGTTTTCTCATATCGTACCGCCTCCGCACCGACAAATCAGGAAGTCGCCTAAGGCAAGCGACGCTCAGATTAGTGGCTTTCATGATATAGGTATCCCATCTCGTAGGGGAGAGCGAGTAGGATTCATACATATTGTCCCAGTGGAAGACACTAAACGGAGGAATTTCTGTGACATAATGGACAGACAGACAGTCAAACATGACGAAATTATAAGGGTTCCATTTTAGCCATTCTGGCTACGAAGTACGAACCCTAAAAAATGGTATGTGCACCAGTGAATGACAGGCCGTTACATTAACGACGTAACCAATGTACTTATTACACTATAGTTTGACCCAGTGAATGACATCTCGGCTCCACTCAAGTCGACTTGGTAAAAATATCAACCAACCAGAACACAGCTGTGCTAAAATCGACCAATCAGGAAAGACGTTTTTCAGTTGTCTAAAGATTAAGCGGTGTTTATGGTCAATGCAATTACTCCTCTTTAAAGAAAAAAAAGCGCATGTTGCTTCTCTTTCTTTAATATAGCAAAAGAAAGGGAGGTGAATACGCAAAGCGAACACGCATAGCGAGGCATGGTGCTGGCCTTAGAAAAAAAAAACAAGCTGTCAAATAGACATACGCCCGCCAAGAGTTAAATTATTAATTTAAGGTGGATAATTTGTGTTTATGTGTTTTGTCACAATCGAAGTGAAAAGTAGAGTGTATAACTCGGTCCTAAAAGCCATATTACCACTCGAACAATTTTCCCTCACTTCGTTCTGGAAAATAACCATCTCGTGGTAATATGGCTTACTTTAGACCCTTGTCAAACAATCTACTATTATTTTCGCTGGTATAGTGTTCAAAGTAAAGGAAGTTGCTGCTCGCCTATTCCGCGACTAGACACCGTAGGTATCCTTAGCAGCTCAGTAAAAATAAAAATTATTGACATAGAAAATAGGGAGAACTTTGACTTTTTACTTTTCTTGGCAGTCTTCTATGTAATACCTAATTGGCATCCGGGAACTTAACGGAGACTGGTCAAAGAAGCTAATTAAAATGAACGAGTAAAATGGAAGTTTTTTTGTTTTTTTTCTCCTGTGCGACTAAGTCTAATAGTGGAATCCTTTAGTAGTAGTAAATGTCTTTTCTTATGACTTACTGAAATAGTAGTTTAAGCTACTGCCACATAATGAGCGGCATTAAAACACGAGTGTGGTTTTTGAAAATGAAAAAGTGCTCTGTCAGTGATAGAGCCAGAATATGGCACGCTTTTCTATTTCCTCTTGCAAGAATTGCAATAAGGCTATCTTTTTAATCAGGTGTCTGGCTCTTGGTATGAGGGCATTTTCACTTTAAAGTGTACCCCCTACTTTCTCGGATCTCGGTGATTTTGGGTATTCCGACTCAGAATCACGAGTTTTATCCATTTCCGCGAAGAAAAAAATGTCCCTCCAAAAAAAGTCATTTTTGTGACGGGGTAGGGGGGTTGTAGGGGGTACGCTTTAAAGTGAAAATGCCCATGAAACAAATGACAGATTTGTGTGGGTCGTATGTCATATTCATGAATATTGACTTGTACACACAATGCGTGTTTATTAAATATCTGATACTTAATGTCGGTAAATTGCCAAATATGGGTATTAGTCTCCTTGACAGTACATACATTCGTGGGATTAAATAGAACATCGTGTTATTCAAAATAACAAAACCAGTTGATACTTTTTTAGCCTTGAAAAAGAGGGTACGAACATTTCGCTCCAACTCATCCTAGCCGCGATCTCCCTGCGAGCGGCCATGTTTAGCTACACACTAAAACGATTACTGTGTGCGTGCGGTTCGAGTGCTGCCGGTTGAACTGACAAGTCTTGATCATTGTTATAGAGTTAGAGTGAGGTAGGAAAAAAATGTGGTGAGTTTTAAATGTTTTTATTTTATTAACATTACGTACCTACGCACTTATTAAGGTGGTTCGATTTTCATACAAAAAACGATCGACATTTATTATCTCATTACACATTATTAATACTTAAATATGTGTTAATCTATTTACTTCTGACTATTCATTTTCGCGAAATTAATAAAAAACCTGTGTTTCATACAGAAATTACGCAAAAAACAACGTTAATTTTTTATAAATTTACGTTTGGGAGCGTGATAACTGTCATGTACATTGTGACGTTCGGCCTGGTACTTTAAATTACTTTCCACAGAAACTACTTGGCCTAAAAATCTGAAATTGCACATACATATAATTCGGTAACTAGTCCAAACAACGCAGTCATAAATTATCGGGCGCTCGTTAAGAATAAAAAAATATAAATGAATATGAATATGAGAGTAAATTTACACAAAAGATAACAACCAGTAAACATATGTTGGGAGACTATACAAACGATTTTTAGAGGTGCATGAACACGAATTAATCAACAAAATTGGAATAAGTTTGTCAGGAAAAAAGTCAAATTTGGAATGATAATTACGTGGAGTCCACGTGTTTCGGGGACTAGTTTTACTTTAAATTACTTTCCACAGAAACTACTTGGCCTAAAAATTTGAAATTGCACATACATATAATTCGATAACTAGTTCAAACAACGCAATCATAAATTATCGGGCGCTCGTTAAGAATAAAAAAATATAAATGCATATGTATATGAATATGAGAGAAAATTTACACAAAAGATAACCAGTAAACATATGTTGGGAGACTATACAAACTATTTTTAGAGGTGCATGAACATGAAATAATCAACAAAATTGGAATAAGTTTGTCAGGAAAAAAGTCAAATTTAGAATGATAATTACGTGGAGTCCACGTGTTTCGGGGACTAGTTTTACTTTAAATTACTTTCCACAGAAACTACTTGGCCTAAAAATCTGAAATTGCACATACATATAATTCGATAACTAGTCCAAACAATGCAGTCATAAATTATCGGGCGCTCGTTAAGAATAAAAAAATATAAATGAATATGAGTCATCATCATCCTCCTAGCTTTATCCCAGTACAGTTACATCCTGAAGGATGCCTGGGGTCCGCTACCTAATCCCAAGATTTGGCGTAGGCACTAGTTTTTACGGAAGCGACTGCCATCTGACCTTCCAACCCCAAGGGGAAACTAGACCTTATTGGGATTAGGCTTTGTCAAGTGAGTGGGCAACTTGACTGTTAGAAGTTCTCAAACCGCCCGAAGGCCTCCAACTTGGCTTAACGACTGCTGCCATAGACAGCAACCGGGATCAACGGCTTAACGTGCCTTCCAAAGCACGGGAGCGCTCAGTTAGTAACCACTCAAAGCGGTCACCCATCCAAGTCCTGACCGCTGCCCACGTTGCTTAACCTTAGATACCGCAAGCGGTACACAGGCGCCGCTGGGCCACGAGCGCTTCTATGAATATGAGTATGAGACTATAAATGAATATGAGTATGAGAGTAAATTCACACAAAAGATAACAACCAGTAAACATATGTTGAGAGACTATACAAACTATTTTTAGAGGTGCATGAACACGAACTAATCAACAAAATTGGAATAAGTTTGTCAGGAAAAAAGTCAAATTTGGAATGATAATTACGTGGAGTCCACGTGTTTCGGGGACTAGTTTTACTTTAAATTACTTTCCACAGAAACTACTTGGCTTAAAAATTTGAAATTGCACATACATATAATTCGATAACTAGTTCAAACAACGCAATCATAAATTATCGGGCGCTCGTTAAGAATAAAAAAATATTAGAGTTTGAATTTTACAATTAAAGGAAAAATCCGAAATGTTCACAGAACGTCAAGAACATAGAAGCACATATCCAGACATAGAAATATCACTAGCAGCAATAGGTAATAGGTAACATGGTGTCTTTAGGTATGATTCCGCTGCCGACTGCATGCATACAACAACTGCACCTTCCGCCGCACTCCAAATTGAACTGTAATCATAAGACTAAAAGTCCCAATTTAGAGTGAGCGGCGTGTGCTGTTCCGACACTTCTCCGCTCATTTCAAATTGAGCTTTTTACGCATACAATTACGGTTCAATTTGGAGTGCGGCGGAACGTGCAGTTGCTGTATGCAGTCGGCAGCGGAATCATACCTTTACCTTTTAACTTGTGTGGCCGTAGTACTGTTGGATTTTTTCGTCCCAAACAATTTACGTTTATTGCCCATTTCTGTAAAAAATCATATCACTTTAGTGCTTTGAGAAGAAATAAAATAAATAAATTTAGCATGTTAACTTACTTACCAAGTATCAAATTATTAATCTGTAGCGGACGCGCTACATCTACAGAAAAGCAGTGTCGGTGTGAGCTTGGTCACCGACCTTAACGCACCGAGGAGAGCGACACGTGCGTTCCTTGGGAAGGCCCGGCGCGTAATGAATCGAACAACGTTGTCGCGCGCTGTTATATTGTGAATTATAGTGGTTTTTAAAAATTCGTCTAAATTAAGTGGGTTATCTATAAGCGTTAAAAAAAATAAGAAATATCAAGCAAAACCTGTAGTTTTATAATAATAAGTTTTTTTCCAAAATATTATAAAACATGTGAGGAAAAAAATGTTTAAACAAACCGATTTAGACATTTTGTAGTATTTTTTTTAGATAGTAAAAACCAATATTTCAGAACTAGTGCGATCGCTATGTACTAAAAGACTATACATCCTATTGTAAAAGATAAACATCCAATCGTTTTTGACAATTTAAAATGGAAATATTGTACCTGAAAGATAGCTCTGACGCGTATTTTTGCAAAACACTCCGACGAAAACCTGACTGTTGTAAATAATCGTACATAGAAATAAAAGTTTAGCAACGCTATGGTCTAGAATAAGAGTTTATCTATACAAAACAGAAGTTTACTTTAACAATGTAGTCACTTGAACAAAGATATGACGTTAGAAAAAACCGTATATTTTCTAAAATACCAACTTTTTGTTCGTACAGTCTTAAATCAATACCATTATGGCATATCAATAACTAGACTGACAAAGACAAGTGCACCGAAAAATTTAACCTTAGCATAAACAGCCCTTATTGTAATCTAATCACTTAATAAGGTGGTACTTCTTTTAGGCCTTATTAAAGTATTAGGTACAATGAAGCTCTTTTTCGATTTGTCGTATTTTTCCACAACTGCCCAAAGGAGTGTAATGTTTTTACATTCAGTCACGCATTCAATCCATCCATACACGTCATTTTTATGAACCACTTTTAGTGTTCAATGTCGTTTCGACAAAATTTACTGTATAACAAATCCGATAAATTTAATGTAATGTTGTAATCATCTCATAAATATATGTGATTGATGTGTGGTGTGCCGTAATAGAAACGTAACGCAATCTATAACAGAGTGGTTCCTTGAAACGGCTCATTCAATTTGTTATGTTAATGTGTACTATCGAACCAACTGAATCGTGACCCAGCCTTTTCCACCTTGTCACAGAAAGTCTCATAATGATTTTTCTTGTCAGGCAGTACGACGTCACTATGACATTTTCTATGACAAGGTTCCACGGTGGGTCACGATTCAGTTGGTTCGATAGTACCTACTCATTTTTCACAAATAGATTAAAGGCGCGCATCCAGGAATTTGCAGTCTGTTCATGATATATTTTTTTATTTATTTCACTCAGGCAAAAAGGTCCATATTTACATATTTATACCTTACAGACTAACATACATTTAGTATAGTTACATAACATATCCAGTAATAGTTTTATAATACCACGGTGGCAAACAAGCTAATGGTCCACCTGATGCTAAACGGACACCGCAGCCTTTAGACGCTCGCAACTCCAAAAGAGGCACCTGCGCGTTGCCAACACCTTAATAAAATTCAATTTCAATTTTTCTTAGATCCAATTGCACCAAACCATCTGTAATTTTAAACAGTGTTCGGTAAAATCGGATTATATGGATAATTTCACAAGTTATATTGAAATACAATAAACGGGCCACTCACTTCTTTAAGGGCAAATATCGCTCGACTTGTTTCGGACCAATACGTGGTCCTTAATCATGAGAGATCATCATGATTTCTTTAAATACCGCTAGTAATAAAATGAGTTTACACGCGGATAATTTAATTTAATTGCTAAACATTTTTAGTCTATAAATACAGATCACAGACAATACAATACAAATACAATACAAATACTCTTTATTGCACACCTCAATAAATAGAACTATTACAGAGTATGTATATTACATAGCTAATTAAGAAAATAAACTGAATCTCGTTCATCGTGTTATTCGGGCAAAGATGAATATCTAAAATCACAATAATCCTTTGTTACGCTGTCGGCTGACACGGGCCCGACGAAATCAAGACCTGTCATCTTGACAGGCAATGACAGGACCCGGGCAGGAGGTTGATTAGATACTCACACTGTGTACCTTTTTTATTTACCTACCCTACCTACGCAATGTATTGTGCCTGTCAATCTAAACATATACAGTGTGTAACACAACGAAAGGCAAATAACAGGTGTGCCAAAGTACGGAAAAGTACTAAAAAACAATTTGACAGCTGACAGTTTGGGGTTTTACATGGAGCACTACACGAGACAACAACGCATAATTTATTGTTGAACAAGAAAATGAGAGTTTGGCTCCGGCAGTTCGCAAATTTCGTGTAGGTTGACGATTATATAGATATTTGACTGAAGTCAAAGGTCTATGCCATTAAGAGGAGGGGTAGGGCAAGCTCTCTCCATACAAACTTTGTGCAGGATTTACTTCGTTTGTGTTTGCATTAAAGTTATTATTTTTGGTCAGTATGCTTATTTTTCTCATAGCTAATTCGTGATGTAAATTTTATTTTATTTTTTGATTTTTTTTAAATATTTGAAAATTGTCACATCACGATCTTCGCATATCTAATATTTACAACCAAAAAAAATATTATATTTGTTAGTGCCAAAACCGACGAATAAAACCTGCACAAAGTTTGTATGGGGAAGGCCTTGCCCTACCCTGCGCCTTAAGCTCACAACTACTACAGGTAAAATACTTTCGAGACATTGTTGCATTTGTATATTTACAGGGATTATACATTTATTTATCGTTCTCATTGTACGGTTGCCAGTTTTTGTTGCAGTTTTAGAACCACCCAGGGGTCACGTGTAGGGTAGCGGTGGGTACTTTCCCTACCGACGTGGTGCAACTTCGACCCCCCTTTGTCAAGTGAGTGGGCAACTAGACTGTTAGAAGTTCTCAAGCCGCCCGAAGGCCTCAAACTTGGCTTAACGACTGCTGTCATAGACAGCAGCCGGGATCAACGGCTTAACAATGCCTTCCAAAGCACATTATACATTTAAATTTACACACACTTAAAAAATAATTTACACACAATTGCAAAAACGCCTCGAAAGTAATTTACCTGTAACGCATTTAATGAGGAGGTTTAACGATGCATTCACGAAATTCAGCCACATTTGTGAAAAGTGGTCGTGGAACATTTCATTAAAAGAATTCGCATGTGCCAGCAAAGCCGTGGCGGACATTTGCCCGATGTGCTATTTCATCTCCTATCCTATGTTGCAGTTAAATAAATAAAAAAAAACACTAAAAAATGTGTTTTTTATGTCAACCAAATCTTGCGTTAACTTTGGGACATCCTTTATCATAATGTATTTTTTAGTCATTAGGTACAATCGACAGCCAAAATCGAAATCAAATATTTATTCTGCAAATAGGCCGCAGGGGCACGGGTTTCGGTGATCTTATTTAAGTTTTATTTATTGGTCAGTTATATACATCGTCATTTTGTCATTCGAACTGAAATATTCTTCTCTATGAATCAGGCCGTTAATCCATAGCTTAAATAAAAGTATAATCCTTTAAGCCCCTTATTCATAACACTTAATAAATCAATGTCAGCCAAAATATATTTTGGCTGTTTCTGAGAAAAAGGGTTTGACAGACGGAAATACAGGCAGACAACGAAGTGATCCTATAATTTAAGTTATTTTTTCCTTTTTAAGTAGATCACTGGCCTGTAACATCTATAAAAGATGATTTAAACAGCGTTTTAAACTGCGACACTTGCGTAACATGGCTGGTAAAGCCAATAGGGATGACGAGACTATAAAAGAAAATCAATAAATCCAAATTTTCTACATAAAGGCTCAAATTCTCAATCAAATGGCGAAAAAACTAATTCAAAAAAATAAATAATTACGTAATTATAAGTCTTCAAAGTTTTAAGAGTGGGTATGTTCTGTCCCTTTTCCGCAAAACGCACCTTTGTGTTGAACGATCGTCATTTACTATGGCGCTACTTAACAGTGACGTCACGGTTAGGTAGCACTTTCTCTCTCTAACTACGAACATTCTAACCGTTGTAGCTTCGTTATTTTTTGAGATATTTGAATAGGATTTTCACTATTTGGCATAGTTTTATGTCTTCTTTCTATTGAAGTAATAAATTTTTTTGAGTCGACATCCCTATAAGAGATGATATGCCAAGTAAATGTCATGCTCGACACGACCACTGCTGAGATGTCAGCAGGCGTATATATTTGACCAACTTGACAATTGTCACCTTAAAATGACAATTCGGTTTACATTGCCGGGCCGGTAAGTATCGATGCTATCCAACGACCATCTTTACTTGACGAATTAAAAGTGTACTTGGAATTGTCATTGTCAGATGACAATTGTCAAGTTGGTGAAATAGGGGCCTGGTGTCTCAGCTCTCGCTTATGGGACAAGAGATCGAACCAAGCGCTATCATGTGGCACCGCGCCTTCATCCAATACCTTCCTCCAAAGGTCTCGGTCTGCAGCATACTTCTCCCAGTTTTTGAAGTATGGAACCCCAAAAATAATATACAAGTGCATACAATATTATGATATCTTTGACGATGCCTGTGCAAGACACGTACACGTAAATTATTTTCGAGACGTATTTGCATTTGTAGTTGTGTATGGACAAAATTTAAATGTGTGTAAATTATTTTTTAGATGTGTGTGTATATTTAAATTTAGGAACCCTGTAAATATACAAATACTACTACAAATGCAAAAACGACTCGAAAGTAATTTACCTGTAATAGTATGCTCCAATATAATTATGTATCTTGCTTCATTAAAATATGGTTTCATTTAGGTTGTTAAGGTCAAGAGACAAGAAATAAATTACTTAAAAAAAATCTTGGGCTGAATCCAGCTTACTATGTTATATGACTTACTTGACTTAAGATCCTATGTCCCCTAGATGGGGCAGAGGGCGTCCACAGTGACTCTCCATGTAGATCGATCTTGAGCTTCTCGCTCCAAGACCAAGGGGCTTGCAGTGGGCGGCTCGCGTCGCTTTAAATGCCTACCGCTCGCTCGGCCCGGGGCCCGCCGTCAGTCGAGGGCCGCCCGCCGCCGCGCGAACGCGTCTATATGCACGTTACCGCTGCCGCCGCAGACTAGAACGCGACGAGCGACGAGTCGATAGCCCTAGCGCTACACGTGCCGCGTGTGAATGAATACAAGTTATACGATAGACAGAGATGCACAGAGTAGGCATGTTTTTTATGCCTAAACGCCGTTTTTGTTAGAAAGTGAAGCTTCTGTACTTGTACTATTACTTATTCTGTACCTCCGGAGTGTGTCCAATCCAGTTCCACTTACGGAGCTTGATCTGCTGGTCGATCGGGATTTCGTGGCAACGTTCTCGGAGGTTCTTATTCGAGATGGTCTCGGGCCAGTAAATACCGAGAATTTGACGGCTACGTTTTATATATGGAGTGAATATTTTCCAGTGTTGAAACCGCCCGCGTTATCATGTCGGAGGTTTTCAGGATTTTTCCCCAAGCCACTCTCCAAGCGCGTATATTATTATACTCTAATCGCTTTATTAGGGGGCCAAAGCTACAGTCAGGTTTAAAAAACATAAAGTGTAGTACCATTTATTTGATAGGAATTTTTAAATAAATCTATAGTTTTCAGACTTTTCCCAGTACTTGTACGAGTAGGCAGTATAAGATAAGTATACGATAAATATACATCGTTGATTAGAAGTTCGATTTTTTCACAGCTTCAATGGACTGTAGACCTGAGTACTACATGGTTTTAATTTCAACTCGATACCTCCATGCGTTCCCGAGATAAAGGGTCTGGGCAGATGGACGACAAAGTGTTCTATAAGGGTTCAGTTTTTTAGGGTTCCGTAGTAAACAAGGAACCCTTATAGTTTCGCCATGTCCGTCCGTCCGTCCGTCCGTCCGACCCCCGTTTTTCTCAGTAACAGAAAGCTGTAATTTGGCATGAGTATACACATTAATGACGCCAACAAAACGGTAGAATAAAATCTTTAAAAACATTTTTTTTTAGGGTACCTCCCCTACATGTAAAGTGGTGGTGCAATTTTTTTTTCTGCCAAACCCCATCGTGTGGGGTATCGTTGGATAGCTCTTTTCAAAGTATTATAAGGTTTTTAAAAGCATTTTTTGATTTAAGAATTGGTTAGCGTGATATTAAGGTTTGAAGTGATAATTTTTGCTATGGTCAGTAGTAGAGATGTGTGCGTTCTGGCTCACCTGGAGCTGGCTCAACCTAACCGGACTAACTGTCGCAGTACGTTACGACAGTAAAAATTTAAACTGTGTAATAGCCGAGGGACTAACGCAGCAGGGTACGTTCAACTCGATTTCAATACATAGCGTTTTTTTACAGGTATATTTCCTTAAACAAAAGCGTGTATCTACAAACGCGTTTGCATTTATGTTTCAAATAACGCCTCAGAAAATGCAATCTTTTGTCCCTTTTATTTGCATGAACCTTCTCTATAGCTATTTCTCTCTCATTAATGTCTATTTAAAACTCATTACCTGATTGTATCTTAATGCTAATCACTATAAATGGGATTTAGTTAATTAATCGTTGACGTAACAGGTATGGTTTTTACTTTTTAAACAAGTCACTGTTTAGGTAAACTGGATATTTATAAATTATGATTTTCATGCGAAAACAAAATACCCAGGAAGAGCGGTTTATTTCATAATGAAACAAGATTTAAATTAGCAATATTAATGTAATTATAATAGTCAACTAATTTCTAGTTACGTAATAATGAAACCTAAAATATGTAATCGATCAACAATCGTTTATTTCGAAAGCTTATTAATTATCATCAATGTTGTATATATAAGGGCTTGCTGACAGTCTCTATTATTCAATAACTATCCACGTTGAAGCAGCAGTCACCAATATGATGGTAAGTCATCTTTTAATTTTATTTATGTCATACCTACTTGTGGTTTCCTCCCATTATTAAGTCCGTATAACCATGTTATCACAAATTCGTATATATTTCTAACGTGATGTGTCTTTTTGTTGTAGAACTCCGCATCCAATATTCTCGATGACCAAGACTATACTTTTAAACAGTTCTACTACCCCGCCTCGGATGGAGAAGACAGTGTACCAAGTGCGCAAGATGAAACGATGAAGCGAAAATTAAACACATCCTCCGACATCGATGTGTTCTTTGAACACTCCAAGACGAAAAAAAGGAAAACCGTGTCTTCTACTGTTGGACAAGGCAGTAAAGGGGGTGGTATTTCATATATATCCACAAACAGAGATGACGTCACAAATTCAACGCACTTTATTAAAATTGAAATTTACGATATGAAAAAACTAACCAAAATATCTGATGCGAGCGAACATTGGAAACACGCAGATGTGCGAGTCAAGTACTACGTTAACAAAACAGACAAAAATAAGCACTTGGAGACAGCGAAAGATCTCGTATTTAGAATCACAAAAGAAATTGCCGAAACCGACGAGTGCAAAAAGTACCATTTTAATACTAAAGTATAAGTATGTTTGTAATTATCTTGTGAATAAAATTATTCTTCAACATATTTGAAATTGTTTTAGAAACGTTACTCATCAATCTGGTGGAGGGCTTAAGAGAAAAGCAGATGAAGCTGAGGCAGACTTAGAAGCGGGTCCGTCAAGGGTAGTTGAAAACATAGAAAATAGAGATGATGAAACATTGTGCGAAGTGTGCAATATTTGGGTAAGACGACGCTATTTAACTAATCATTTAAAAAGTAATGCACACAAAAACAATGTTATTCGAAATAATAGTCATGAACTTAGTAATGTTAGCTTGATTAGCACTGCGTTTGGGTCGCGAATCCGCACTTATAGAATAGGTTCCGATAACCATCAAGCCGATTTCGAAACCTCCGAAATATTCTTTGATGCTATCCAGAATAAAATTGTGAAATTACTTAAGGAATGTCTAAATGAATTGACCGCAGTGAAAGTTAATTTTATTGTTCAAGCGGAGTTTGTTCAAGAAACCAAGGAATTAAAAAATACGTTTGATTTTCAAACATTCAACTATAATTTTTGTATTGGAGACGATTTTGAGCCTTTGTTGAAAAAAGTTAAAGATGTTATTTGCACTCGAATGAGTGAATTTGAAAAAAAAGACAGCGGTTGGACTTTTAAGAAAATTTTATTTCTAGATATGAATGTAAACAAGTTTAACCCTTTTAAAGGGTCTTCATTTCTGGACTTACCGAATGACATAGAATAAAAAGGCCGTCATAAATGTACCAAATACAATGTTTATCCTCAATTCTACTGACACGTTAGCTTGGGGCGTCATTATAGTTTAAGACAATAGTTGTTAATGATTTGTATGAGTAAGTTGTACGAATGCAGTAATGTTGTGTTACCTGTCTGTTTTATTTGTATCATTTTGTGATTAATTGTTAGTTTTAAGCATTTAATGATGTAAAATAGTATTATAAATGAAATATTATACATATTTAAGGAAAATAAATAGTTTTCTTTCCATCATTGAACAAGTGTTTATTCCTTAAGTAACATTCTCAAATAGAAGTTGTCTAATTTGTTTCATTATAAAAAATAATGATTCATTTTATTCACCCATTTACAGCTATAGTTGCTGGTCCCAGTAGCTGTGGGAAATCACATTTTGTTACAAGCTTTTTAAATAAGGTGAAAGCGGTTAGTAATCAATCGTTTCAAAATATAGTTTGGTGTTACGATGAAATGCAACCTATGTATAATTTAAAGAATGTAAATTATATTCAAGGCATTCCAGACTTAACTATGTTTGATGGCAGATACCCACAACTACTTATAATTGACGACTTAATGAGGGAATCCGATGGACGCATAGTTGATATTTTTACTAAAGGAAGTCATCATAGAAATTTAAGCGTTTTTTACATCACACAAAACCTATTTCATCAAGGTAAAGGGCAGCGTGATATATCATTGAACGCTAATTACATTATTTACTTCAAGAATCCAAGGGATAAAACTCAAATAAAATATTTAGCGCGTCAAGTATATCCAGAGAATTCAAAATTTGTGGAAGAGGCTTATAAAGATGCAACAAAAGATGCTCATGGATATTTGATGATCGATCTTAAACAGACTACGGAGGACACCTATCGATTTAAAACGAATATATTTAACTATAGAACATATTGTACAGTATATGTACCAAAGAGAGGCTTTAAATAGGACACGCAGTGATGATTCCAATCAGTCTAAAATTATGCATAGAAGAGTCGTAACACACGAACATCTGCTCAAAGCTTTACACACCTTAAAACCAAAATATCAAAAAGTTATATTAAAAGCCTGCAGTAGTGAAGAGATCAATGTTATCTGTGAATGTATTTATAACATTCTAAAAGGTAAAATACCACTTGATGTAAGCGAGAAAAAACATTTGAATAAATACAAACACATTTTACGAAAATTAATTTCAAAGGGTAAAAATAAAATAAGGAAAAACATTATTGTTCAGAAAGGTGGAGCATTCTTACCTATCATATTAGGTGCAGTAATAAATGGTTTACTAAGCACATTAATTAAATAAACATGCAACATACAAAAAAAATGTTACTTGTAGAACCTGACTTAATTGAACGACTTAAAGCAAGTAATGAACATGCATCAGAAAATACCTTGTCACGATTAGATAATGAAATGCAGAACATTCTTCAAAGTAAAATGAATGACCGAGAGAAATGGGCACTATATTCTCAAGCCTTACAAAGATACTTACATGTTACTCAGGAAGGAAGAAGACCTCTCAAATTATCGATATTGGCTGATACTGAAGACGAATCAACAAAGTTCAATAACGTTGATGTACCATATAAACAAGAAAAACATCAAGATTCATCTGCAGTCCCAGAACTACCTTCACCAAGTATAGATGTGACTCCATCAAAAAAAGATACATACTCGTATGCCCCACTGTATACACCATCGTATATGGTTAAATCAATTCCCAAAACTTATCGAAGAAAAGGCGAAGTTTTGATAGATTTTATTAAACAAAGTAAACCTAAGATTTGGTGGAAGGACGGTGGAGAAGTGGTTCTAAATAATGAAGTTTTGACAGGAAGTAACATAATTGACCTTATTAATGATACATTAAGACCATTAAAACGCCCTAAGCCGCTAGGTTGGGAAAAATTTGCTATCGCATTAAAGGATATAAATATACCCTTATCGTGTGTTGGTAATCCCACTTCACTTGAATATATTAATCAATTTGGATCCGCGGAACCTACAGGAAGTAACGAGAAAGAACAAATAACAACTCCAACACCAAAGTCAGACAAACCTATACCTAAAACAAAAATTGATTGGGAAAGATGGACCCCATACTAGATATAAATAAAATATATTATGATGTTTCTCATCCTGCTGGTTTTAGTAGTATTGCACGTTTAACAGAGGCTATGCAAGGCAAGTTGAAACGTAATGAAGTTAAGAAGTGGCTGCAATCACAGGAAACTTACACGCTTCATAAACCTGTGCAGAAAAGGTTTCCAAGAAATAAGTATATTTTATCTAACTATAACGAGCTATGGCAAGCTGATTTGAGTGATTTGCGCACCTATAGTAAATATAATGATGGTTATAAATATATACTGTGTGTAATTGATGTTTTTAGTAAATATGCTTTTGCAAGAGCTATGAAAGATAAAAAACCTGATACGGTAAGAACCTGCTTTGAAAGCATATTTACAGAAGCTAATGCTACTCCTCGACATATTCAATCAGATAAAGGTACTGAGTTTGTTTCAAAAATCGTAAGGGATTACTTAAATAGTAGGAATATTAATTATTATACTACAAACAATCCTGACATCAAAGCCAGCATTGTAGAGAGATTTCAACGAACTCTCAAAATGAAGATGTGGCGTTATTTTACCTTTAAAAATACTTACAAATATATTAACATTTTACCAGATTTGCTAAGTTCTTATAATCATAGTTATCATACGAGCATTAAGATGACTCCAAGCGAAGTCAATAGTGATAATATTATGGAAGTTTGGCGGAACTTATACGAAAAAAAAGCAAATGACATACATATTACTGAACACCCTTCACTTCAAATCGGTGATCATGTTAGAATAACTAAACATAAACATATATTTGAAAAAGGCTATGAAACTAATTGGAGTGATGAAATATTCGTTGTAGATTCCATCATAAGGAGATCCCCCTGGGTTGTTTATACTTTAAAGGATTTAGAAAATGAACCAATCACTGGTACCTTCTACTCAAAGGAACTTCAAAAAGTTTTTTATGACCCTTCCACCAAACACAAGATAGATAAAATAATACAATCACGACGCATTGGTGGCAGAAAAGAAGTATTAGTCAAGTGGAAAGGTTATCCCAGCAAATTTAATAGTTGGATCCCCGCATCAGATATAGAAAAAATATGAACGACGATAGTTTTTATTTAACACTGTTGAGCAACAGTTCAACGTCATACTATCCAGAAAACACAACGGCAAATTTCTTAACCAAGTTACCTAAAACTATCAAGTTAGAAGGGGAGTGGACTGTTGGATTAGTGGAGTTCCATTATCCATGTACTATGTTTAATGTTCAAGAACATGAAAATGTCTTGTATATAAAGAAGAAAACACGTTTGCAAGACGAAAGTAACACAAATGCAAACCCTGTCGCTGGAACTGATGTAATTGTAGAATATAAATCGCACATACCTGCCACTACGTATGACAATGTCAACAACTTTTTGAAAGCCTTTAATGAAAATCCTTTGTTGAAAAACCAACTTAAAATGCGTTATGATGAAATATCGAAACTTGTAACAGCAACTAATAAAAATAGTGATTTAATATCGATGACTGTCTCACCACAATTAAGTCTTCAATTAGGTTTTGAACCGAGAATGAATATAATATCAAAGTCAGTTGGAAAATATCCTATCAATTTGTATTTAGGATTACCATCCCAACTCTTCATTTATTCGGATATCATCCAACCACAGATAGTGGGGGATGTAATGGCATCTTTAATACGTATAATACCCCTAGACCCGACTAAATATATATATGGAGCTTATAAAATGCATTCATTTTCACCAGCTCACTATTTACCAGTAATGCGTAGAGAATTTGATACTATTGAAATAGATATAAGAACAAGCATTGGTAATCGAGTTCCATTCCAGTTTGGTACATCGTGTGTTAAACTACATTTTAGACGCATAAAATGATTCAAAGAAATGCTAGTAACATATGTCCATATCAACATTATTACTCAGATCAGGCCGGATCTGGTGTTGGGATTGTGTATAAAGGTGTGTCTCACCAGCGTGGTCATGGAATTGGAAGTTTTCTGGGAGGGTTATTCAGATCCGTAGTACCTTTATTGTCGAGTGGATTTAAAACTGTGGGTAGGGAAGCACTTAATGCGGGCGTTGGCTTATTATCAGATATGATGAACTCACATCCTCTGGAGGAATCATTAAAATCACGATTTAAAGATGCAAGTACTAATTTGAAAAGGAAGGCAGATGAAAAGATCGATTCTCTAATGAGTGGCTCAGGGTATAAAAGAGTACAGAAAAGAAGGGATCCAGTCATTGCGCGGAAAACACTACAAGGAAGACGTTCTAAAATAACTAAAACAAAATTTGAAGACATATTTTCCTCTTAAATAATGTCTTTTTTACATAACCACTCATGTGAATGCGCCAAGTCTGAATTGGATCTGTTTGCTCTACCATCAACACAAACAAGTATTGAAAGCGGACAATGGGTTCATTACAAGCCGATTTCATCATTAAGTGATGATGGACCCATTGAATTCCAAGTTCCTGGTACAGGAGATGATTACATAGACTTATCTCATACTATGATTTATATCAAAGCTAAAATAACAAGTCCTGATACAAATTCAGTAAAAGAGAAACATATTGCACCCGTCAATAATTGGTTACATTCACTTTTTAATCAATTGGATGTGTATTTAAATCAAAAACTAGTATCTCCACCTAACAATACATACGCATATCGTGCGTACATAGAAACTCTCCTTAACTATGGACCCGCAGCTAAAAGCTCTCATCTAACATGTGGTTTATGGTATGAAGATACCCCTCATAAAATGGACGCTACAGATAATACAAATAACGGATTTAGTAAGAGAGAAAAAATAGTTGAAATGAATAAACCTGTAGACATGATTGGACATTTACATGGTGATATATTTAATCAAGAAAAATTTTTACTTAATGGTGTGGAAATGCGAATTAAATTAGTACGTAGTAAAGAAGTGTTTAATCTCATGTGTAGTCAAGAGGATGAGAAATTAAAGGTTAACATTTTAGACGCAAGCCTCATAATTCGGAAGGCTCGAATTAATCCATCAATTTTAATAGCTCACCAAAAAGTACTAACCTCTACGACTGCAAAGTATCCCATTACCCGTGCTGAAGTTAAAGTTTTAACAATTCCATCAGGAATTCAAGGTAAAACTTTAGATAATATATTTCTGGGTCAAGTCCCAAAGAGATGTATTGTAGGGTTTGTAAAAAATTCCGCCTTTAATGGTAATTTTAAGCAGAACCCATTTAATTTTGATAATAATGGTATTAATTTATTTAGCTTATATGTTGATGGGCAGCAAATCCCATCTAAGACATTACAGCCCTCGTTTAATGAGGGTTTAATTGCATCGACATTTCAAACATTGTTTTCTGGAACTAATATTCATTTTTTAAATGAAGGTAACTCCATAGGAAGGGAGGACTATGGAGGAGGCTATTGTTTGCTAGCTTTTGACTTAACTCCAGACCTTTCAGCAAGCTCAAACTCCCACTGGAACTTAGTTAGACATGGCAGTGTGAGATTAGAGGTTCGCTTTGATTCAGCATTGACTACAACGCTTAATTGTATCATTTATGCTGAGTTTGATAATGTAATAGAAATAAATAAAAACCGCGACGTAAGCGTTGATTACAACAGTTAATCCTAATAAATATAATGGTTAAGGTTTCATTTTATCTCATTAGAAAATAGTAACTCAAGATGGATACACAAGAAATTAAACACTATATGAGTAGAATAAATCCAGATATTGAATCAAATGTATTTGCAGCCAACACACTACCTATGTTAGTTCAGCTACCTGTTTATCTCATAAGCAATTTGGATCCAGATTTTAAACCTGGATCACATTGGGTAGCGATTTATATCGACGAAAATGGTGTTGGTGAATATTTTGATTCTTTTGGTCGAAAACCAGAGGGGTATCACAAAATGTTCTTAGATAGGAATACCAAGCGGTGGTTTTGTAATTGTAATCAACTACAAAGTTATTTTTCATCAGTTTGTGGAAAATACTGTTTAGTTTATCTTTATTTAAAAAATAAAAATGTTAAAATGTATGACTTTATTAAGGTTTTCTCAAATGTTGATGCATTAAGTAATGATGTAACTATTTCTCATTTGTTTCATTTGATTTTTAATTAAATAAATTGTATCAAAAAGTCGTTGTTTTTCTTTACAAATACATAATTTAGAAAATAAAACAATTTCAAATATGTTGAAGAATAATTTTATTCACAAGATAATTACAAACATACTTATACTTTAGTATTAAAATGGTACTTTTTGCACTCGTCGGTTTCGGCAATTTCTTTTGTGATTCTAAATACGAGATCTTTCGCTGTCTCCAAGTGCTTATTTTTGTCTGTTTTGTTAACGTAGTACTTGACTCGCACATCTGCGTGTTTCCAATGTTCGCTCGCATCAGATATTTTGGTTAGTTTTTTCATATCGTAAATTTCAATTTTAATAAAGTGCGTTGAATTTGTGACGTCATCTCTGTTTGTGGATATATATGAAATACCACCCCCTTTACTGCCTTGTCCAACAGTAGAAGACACGGTTTTCCTTTTTTTCGTCTTGGAGTGTTCAAAGAACACATCGATGTCGGAGGATGTGTTTAATTTTCGCTTCATCGTTTCATCTTGCGCACTTGGTACACTGTCTTCTCCATCCGAGGCGGGGTAGTAGAACTGTTTAAAAGTATAGTCTTGGTCATCGAGAATATTGGATGCGGAGTTCTACAACAAAAAGACACATCACGTTAGAAATATATACGAATTTGTGATAACATGGTTATACGGACTTAATAATGGGAGGAAACCACAAGTAGGTATGACATAAATAAAATTAAAAGATGACTTACCATCATATTGGTGACTGCTGCTTCAACGTGGATAGTTATTGAATAATAGAGACTGTCAGCAAGCCCTTATATATACAACATTGATGATAATTAATAAGCTTTCGAAATAAACGATTGTTGATCGATTACATATTTTAGGTTTCATTATTACGTAACTAGAAATTAGTTGACTATTATAATTACATTAATATTGCTAATTTAAATCTTGTTTCATTATGAAATAAACCGCTCTTCCTGGGTATTTTGTTTTCGCATGAAAATCATAATTTATAAATATCCAGTTTACCTAAACAGTGACTTGTTTAAAAAGTAAAAACCATACCTGTTACGTCAACGATTAATTAACTAAATCCCATTTATAGTGATTAGCATTAAGATACAATCAGGTAATGAGTTTTAAATAGACATTAATGAGAGAGAAATAGCTATAGAGAAGGTTCATGCAAATAAAAGGGACAAAAGATTGCATTTTCTGAGGCGTTATTTGAAACATAAATGCAAACGCGTTTGTAGATACACGCTTTTGTTTAAGGAAATATACCTGTAAAAAAACGCTATGTATTGAAATCGAGTTGAACGTACCCTGCTGCGTTAGTCCCTCGGCTATTACACAGTTTAAATTTTTACTGTCGTAACGTACTGCGACAGTTAGTCCGGTTAGGTTGAGCCAGCTCCAGGTGAGCCAGAACGCACACATCTCTACTACTATGGTCAAGTGTCCCCCCCCCCCCTGCCAGCTAAACGGTGGCTACTAGGCATGTGAAAAAAATCATGGTAGTAGTATATATGATGAATTTAAAAGGAAAACTATCATAGCTAAGTAGACATTGCTAGTTAACGAGTAATAGTCGAACTTCAGAAATGTACTTTGCAAAAGCAAACTTTCGTACAATTTCCATTGATACCTTAGATAATGTTGTTAATTCATTCAAAACATGGTAAATATAAGTTTTCGAACTTTTTAGTCCATATAATGTAACGGGTGGACGACTACGGAACCCTACCTTGCGCGTGGCCCGACACGCACTTGGCCGGTTTTTTTCCTTTTAAATTAGATTATGATACATTTATTTATAAAGAAGATTATTGTTGGGCAATTAGGTCATTGTCTCTTTCAGAAGACCGATGTGCGGCAAAATCCTAAAACAGCATGTAGGTACAGTTGTTACGAATTCCAAGGTCATTTTTCGCTAAGGACGAGCAAGGCGGAGACAAAACGTTTGGTGAATGGGCAGGGTAAGTAGGTTGGCGTGGCTTTAGTGTTGGCAGCCGGCCAAAGTTATGTTTTACCGAAACGCCATTTTGAAGAGTGACTTTGGTGTTTATTTTTTCTGCGTTTTTTACTTCAGCATTGGAGGTTCGTGAATTTGGTTTGTTTTAATGATCTCTCGACGATAGCAGTATAAATTATTCATTTTAGCTGATAGTGGTTGAAAAAGCATTTTAACAGAGCGAAATTAGAAAAAACCTGGCGACCTCCATTTTATATGTATCATTCGGATTTTTGATTAAGAAATTTAATATTGTTTCAAACATCACTCCAAATCGACCATTTTCGAGCTAAAAACTGCTTTTTTCCGATTAATTTCTACTACACAATAAAATCAAAAAAGGGTCATGTTACTATCTAAAACTTTAATATAATCATCGTATCTATTAATCACTTTATTAGTATTATCAATACGATTCTGAGAATTTGAAATCAAAATATTTTAAAATTTGTATGTAAGGCCTCTTAATGAACGAACATTTCTTACAGTGTTTCAATTGTTTGAGCAAAATTATCTAAAAAACTATATTTTCGTAGCTTTTATAATTGAGATAGAGAAAACAAAATCGCTAAACAGCAATTTAAACCAAGAAATCGGTACCAAAATGGAAGTTCATTCACTTGTTTCCGTTGTTAATTTACTAGAAATACGTGTTCATTCAAAACTGATGTAACCAAAGCTAACTAGAATACTTTGATTGTGCAATAAAAATAGTCATGGCCGATATTTAATTACAGCTATCTTATACAAAACGATTTTTGAAGTTTTATAAAATATTCTTAAGTGTTCATTCACTGGAGAACTTACCCGAGATACTCTGGCGATGACGGTGACGTTATTTTATTTTAGTGCCTTCATCTCTCTCTAACTAACAACGTAGCTTAATAGATACAGAATAGGCAGAAGAGACTGCTAGACACATTCTACTAGACTGTAAGCAGGTAGAAGTATACAGGAAGAAACACCTAGGAAATCCGAACACACTGCAGGAAGTAGTAAACAATATAAAGACACTAATAGGTTTCATACAGGAACTAGGGTGGTTAGAGTAGCGCTACCCCTTTTTCACGCAAAATAGGCACGTTGGATGTCGACTTGCGGAAAATGCCCAGTATAACTAACTAACTAACTAGATACAGAATAATTTGTGATAATTCAAATGTGTTTTCACAATTAAGCTTCGATTTTGATCTGTCTCTTCAAAATGTTATTCAAGTGCCCAGTTCTCTACGGCCCTCGTTTTGCTACAAAGTGGTAACATTCCTTTTCTCTCCGGTTACGCTACCTAAACCTTTTGGAAGGATTAGTACCAATACTTCTCAAATTTCTCGATAGCGCTTAGAACGCGAGCCGACCAGCATTCGCTGAGGGCACTTTAGCCCTCGGTGCGACGCCCTTAAAGGCTTCAAAAATAAATGAGATTTGGTGTTTTTTTGATAAAAGCCTTTTGTCATCGGATATGTTTACCAATGGGTTTGACTTTTTGGGATGGGAAACGTTTGTTAACAGCATATCAGAAATATCTCCGCCTTCGTATTTCTGTCGTCGAAAATCATAACGACATATAAAAATGACGTCTAATTTTGTAAGAAGCTCTCTCCTCTACTACACCTCCTCCTCTGCTGACAACTGTCATTTCCATAGATAGAATATACCTAAAAGTGACATTAAGGTGTAAAAATGTATGGAAATGAAAATAAACTAAATCCTGACATCATTACCGTACTTTTATACGTTTTATAACGTAAAAGCTGGACACGTCAGAAATGTGTCAGAGTCCAGTTTAGCCGAAGCGGCAAGTGGTCCTTTTTTTATCACGAATAGACTTTTGAACTTTGAACAGGCCTGCCAGTACGCCGTCAGATGTCCTATGGCCTAATTGGAGTGCACTCGACATGTAGGCATATAGAGTTACATTAGCAATGCAAATCTCTGACGTCATATCATCCCACGGGATGGTGTATTCATGTTGACTCTTAAAATCATATTGCCAGAGTCTTCAAAGTGGTGAATGTCCTCTTTTGAGTGACTTTAACAACTCAAGTAGTCAAAGGGCAAAATATGTATCGAAACTAATCTCCAACTAACTAACAAGTAATTTGTACCGAATCCTGAATTCGCCGACATACCTAATATTCGAAACGAGACGTTCAATGTCTACATAGTTTCTATATCTTGACGTTTTCTCAATGTTACTGGATTCTTAATGACATTTTTATTTTTCAGTTTTTTTTTTTAATTTATATTTTATTACAGACATCACAGATCCATAGATTGTTAGTTACAAATTCCTTACTGCTATGTTAGTATATACAGTTTTATTTTGACTAAATTTTATTTTGGACACTGGAAAATGGGCACATGTGTCGAAACCCAGTGTTTATAAAAGGGGCTAGTCTCTCCGCTATCTCTGCCAGAAAACTGTTGGCGGTTTTTTCCTTGCTTTATTTTGTTATGATGTATAATGACATTGTTTTGAATGTAAACATAAATTTAGATGTACAATTAGATTTTTCATTAAGAACTAGCGTGTTCAAACCCCTTTTGCCGCGTACGTAACCGACCTTTCGTAACTGGTACCGGAGGAAGAAAAAATTATCGTTGTACGATACTGAACAAGGCGTTGTTTTTCTTTATATCACCATCAAGTTCTTTTCGACTATTTTCAAGCTTAAAACTGTTTTTTAATCAAAGTGAAAATTGAAAAATTCAACACCACAGGTGGGATTTGAACCCACGACCTCTGACATTGTTATCAACGATTTCCAATGAAAACTTGGGACGTTGGTGCCGTTTCAGAAGTTGTAATAGCTTCATGGTAGATGTCGCTACGAGCCTCCCTAATAAAGAAAGAAAGAAAAAATATTTATAAACCTTTTTTTATTTTATTTATTTATATATATATTTTTTTATAAGGCTTAATAGATGAGTGTTAAGATTGAAAAATTCACCATTACAAGGGATACCACGGTGGCTCAATTGGTAGAGCAATGGACGGATTCCAGAGGTAGTGGGTTCAAATCCCACCTGTGGTGTTGAATTTTTCAATTTTCACTTTGATTAAAAAATTGTGATTTTCGCTAGCGGACGCATCCGATTAACAAACATATAAAACTGTTTGTTTATGCTGCGCCGACCCCAACTAAATGGCATAAGGCCAAGCAAATTATGATGATGATGAAAACTGTTTATTTTTTTCGCTTAAGCTCAACTACTACTTCACTCAGTAAAATCAAAGAAGGCCTAGAAATTATCTAAGGCCTATGATAATATATAAAACAATCAATATCTCCATACTTTTGTCATGTCATAATTTGAAATCAAAATATTTTATAACTTGTAAGGCCTCTGTTGTAACGTTCTTGGCTCTGATTTTTTTGTCGGGAGTTTATTTTACTTTTTAAATTTTATTACTTAACTCTCTTATTAAACTGCATAGTTGGTCGGCACAAAAGCATTCTCTGCTAATAGTGCGGTATCTAAAGTATCTAAACAATTTAACATTCACTACTACTAACAAATGCTCGGGTCGGTAGGGTATTTAATTACGAGGTTCAGGCCTGGGGAGCATTTATAGGCAGCGGGACGTACGGCGGAAAATTGAAAAACGTGATAGTTTTTGCCATCTTTTGTCACTGTATTACTATATATATATATGTTATAGACACCAAATTTTCACATTTTTTACGCACGTACTTATTACCAAATAGTATAAACAGTAAAACAGATAAACAGATCATTTATTGCAGCCATGGAAGGTACATTGAGAAAACCATGCAAGAAACAATGGACCCAGGAAGGGTGTAGCAACATTAAATACAATTATAGCTATTAAATACAAATTAATTATACCTAAGGTACATTTATAAAACATTTTACAAATTCGAATCTTCCATAAATTCCGCTATAGAATAGTAGCACTTATCTAACAATTTCGATTTAAGGGTATTTATGAAGGTAGGAGGTCGGTAGGTACAGTTTTTATGTATGTGGGTAATTTATTATATATTTTTATTGCTCTGTAATATGGACCATTTTTGTATATTTCTAATTTGGGTTCTGGAAGTTCCAGGTTGTGACAGTGACGAGGGTTTTGGTTAAATTGAAATAAATGTAGGTTTTTACGGACGAAAGTTGCAGTTTCTGATATATAAAGTGAGGGTAGAGTTAAAAGTTTCAGTTTTTTAAAGTGGGGTCTGCAGCTATGTGGTTGGTGAATGTTGGCTAAGATTCGTATGCATTTCTTTTGCATGACAAAGATCTGGTGGATGCCAGTGCTGGGACCCCATAGTAGGAGACCATAGCGCAGCCAAGGCGACTGCTTGCGTAATGATTAATGATGTAACAACGGTGTCAAATTTTAATTCTCAGCGGCATTTTCATTACGAGTATGTTGTATTCTGCGATCGTAGCTAAGTTGCTGGAAATAATCAGAGGGTCTTTATTTACAAGAAAATATGTATAGCTATGTGGTATCTAAAGGCATTCACATAACATTCTTGAAGTAAAATGACTTTTATTTGTGTTCCGTATGTGAAACTCCATTCAACTTGAGGTTGTCATCTTATCATTGCCAAAATAACAAAACAAAAAAGAAGTGTGATAAGGCCACGAAACGATAGAGGTTAGTCGCAACTCGTGCCACACTCATTCAGATAATCAAATCAATATAGTTTCTTCCATAAAAGTTGGAAACATGTTTCGATGGCGTTCGCTTGAAAATGGTCGGCGCTTGGCCTAGGCTAGACCGTATAGCTACTAAGACAAGCCATTATGAGAATTGATTTATCCCCACCTGAGCCCTTTTGTCCATTACTGAGACACTTCCAATGAGGGTGTACACCAACCATTCAGACAAAGGGGTATACGTCTACGTTTTACTACACCTAGTATTATTAAAGCCAAATTAAATTGATATTTGTCAAGTGTGAGAACTTGTTTCATTGCAAATTTATTTCAATTCTAAAGGCCTATATTATTCAAAACTATTTTAGCTAACTTGCGGTTAAATTGTGTTAGGCTTTAACATAGATATAATATATGCTCTATAGTTGTAGATGCGCCAACGAGCGACCGGGGCTATGTCTTTCTCATATTTGCTCATATTCATACATTTGTACTACGCATTTTGGCCGGTTTGCATGTCGCATGCTTATGGAAGTTTGCATCTGCCTATAACCCGACCATGAAAAAATGTTCGGTCGGTGACATAGATATAGTATATACTCTGTAGTTATAGATGCGCCAACAAGCGACCGGGGCTATGTCTTTCTCATATTATGACGTCAAAATATGGGGATACCATGGTTGCAAAAAATTACCCCAAAAATTTAGTCGGATAGTACTTAGTTACAAGTGATCAAATTCCATAGTGACTAAGTCGCCATTTTGACTCACTAACTAAATTTACACAACATCGTAGGCGATATCGTAAAATAAGTGATCCCGACCGGGGACTTTTTTTGTGATAATCTTACCTATAAATACATAGTCACCGGTTATCACAGTTGCATCAAACGGCGATTTCACTGATCCAAATCTATACATTTTGTTCTCGCCGCTCGCCGCTGGTCACTGGCCTTCCTGCTCGCCGCTTGACTTGCTGGTCATCACGTCACCCAAAGAACCATGCTAAATGTTTAAGTCTCTAGACGATGAAAGTAGTAAGTAATGTAACCAGATAGTGCTTACTATTTCCATGCCCCTTTTTGTCTTTCACAGATAAATTATGTAGTTGTTGGAATAAAAGAATAAACTTCAATTTAGAACAGATAATTTATTTACAACTAGCTTTTGCCCGCGACTTCGTCTGCGTAGAACTCGCGTCATCGCGTTAGAATGTTATTTCATGCTTCTATTATGAAATGAGCGCTTACTTAGTTATCTCTCTTCCATTCTAACTTAAACCCCGTTAAGGGATGATTTCCGGGATAAAAGTATCCTATGTCCTTCCCTAGGACTCAAACTATATCCATACCAAATCTATATCTAAATCCGTTGAGCATTTTAAGGGGAAACAGGCAGACAGAGTTACTTTCGCATTTATAACCCGCCCCGGTTTCGCACGGGTAGTCCAGTTTTAAATTTATTTATCTAAGCTTTTGCCCGCGACTTCATCCGCGTGAATATCCATTATCCATATAAACTTCTACACTGTATTTCGCCGGATTGTCTCGCCAAACATTGCGCACGCCGGGTCGATGCGCCCACATGAAACATGACAGAGGACTAAATATATTTTATTATCTAGATGTAGTTGAAAACGCTCGCGAGCGAAGCGAGCGCGAAACTTTTCGGATATTCTGATACGGGTGTGGAAAAAACTTCATACGCATCAAGTTATGAAGATGAAAACGCGAGCGCAGCGAGCGCGAATTCTTTCATACATTACGATGCAGGTGCGGAAAATACTTCATGCGCATCAAATAATGAAGTAATGAAGATAAAAACGCGAACGTAGTGAGTGCGAAATGTTTCGAACATTATGATGCAGGCACGGAAAAGATTTCACACGCGTCAACTAATGTAGATGAAAACGCGAGCGTAGAGCGCGCGAAAATTTTCGAATATTATGATGTAGGTGCGGAAAAACTTTATAGTCATCAAGTAATGTAGATGAAAACGCGAGCGCAGCGAGCGCGAAATATTCGAACATTATGATGCAGGTGCGGAAAATACTTCACACTCATCAAGTAATGTGTATGAAAACGCGAGCGCAGCGAGCGCGAAATATTTCGAACATTATGATGCCGGTGCGGAAAATAATTCATACGCATCAAGTCATGCACATGAAAACGCGAGCGTAGCGAACGCGAAATTTTTAAGAACATTATGATGTAGGTGCGGAAAATACTCGTCAAGTAATGTAGATGAAAACGCGAGCGCAGCGAGCGCGAAATTTTTCGAACATTCTGATGCAGGCGCGGAAAACACTTCATACGCATCAACTATAATGTAGGTAGATGAAAACGCGAGCGCAGGACGCGCGAAAATTTTCGAACATTATGATGTAGGTGCGGAAAATGCTCATCAAGTAATGTAGAAGAAAACGCGAACGCAGCGAACGCGAAATTTTTCGAACATTATGATGCAGGTACGGAAAATACTTCATACGCATCAAGCAATGTAGATGAAAACGCGAGCGCAGCGAGCGCGAAATATTGAAAATAAAAATTGTTGACCTATCAAGTTGTAACGGGACGTCCTGTGCCCGTTCATATGTGTAAAATATACTCGTAAGAATATCCAGTTATTTTCATTAAAGTTAGACAGAGACTGCAATAGCAGGTCACTCACTCTGACATGTGTAAGATATTACACTGTTTGACAACAGGCCGTAACTCTGAGATGAAGATGGGTCATCTGTAGGCCTCTTAAATTATCTTGGTTAGAAAAAGTTAAGACGATTGTCTACGGAAAAACGAAAAGGAATTTGAATTTGAAATAGGAAGGGGACTTTTGGGGTGGACAGCGGATGTCGATTGGAGAGTGACGGGTTTTTATTTGGATATTTTCCAGGATTGTTGCAGAAATAGAAAAGAATATTGTAACTCCTTGCTGACTTATAAAACCCAGTGGATCCACAAGGTTTAAGGACGTCGAAACCATAGAACATATAAAATTGTGAACCTTGGACTACATGTGAAATCTATACCCTCAGCACAAGCTAAGTCCTCCTAGATTCCTCTATGTTCCATTTGAAGTAGGAAGGCTAGTGGTAAGCCAAATAAGGCAAGGCTTACTAGCCCTAGGTAGAAATTATAGGTATGGCAGGATATTCCTCCCTAGTTAGGATATTTAGCAGGTTCGTCTATCAGGGCCAGATTCTGGCGAGAAATCGCCAGGATTTCGCCCGCTTCCGAAGATGAAGCCTTGCGGCGTTTCTCCTCATCTTACGGCGCGGCTTTAGAAGCGCTGGTAGACTCATTTGTCAGGTAGAACCATTTCTATGGTTGTCTCTTGCTAAAACCAATTTATACACCCGAGTTCTCCTACGGGTTATCAGTGCACTGCGAGCCGAGACTCATGGAAGTATTTAGGTAGGACCGGTGGGTCTGGCTGCGAATAGGGCTGGATTCACCTATGTTTAACTCTTCAGGTCCGAAGTGACCGATTTCTCAAGTATGAACTGCGACAAGGGTTCTTACTTCTTTTGCTTCTATGAGTTCCGGACCATTGTGTTCAGGTATACCTAGCGGAGTACTCCTTGTTTACAGTACATACGTTACAGTTTGGCGCAGTACCAGCTCTAATTCGGAGTAGTTTTAGTGGCTTTTAGCCACAGTTTGCTGCTAGTGTAATGGATATCATGTTTGAAACCAGTGGCTTGCTTTGCTTGAAAATAGGTAATAAATTTAATTCCCTTTAGGCGATTCATAGATTAGGCTTCATTCTAGGATTTCGTTGTAAACTGGGAGCCCTTATGCCGTCATGTCCGTCCGTCCACGACTTAACGCGGTGATCGGTGGTTCAGAAAAGCTGTACTTAACTTGGAATGTTCGATGCGAACCTAAACGCGTACTGTTTTATTTTAAATTTGGTTATCTATTCTATCTTTCTTAATGAAATATTCATCACTTTACCGTAGAATTGTAGTAATTGTGTTATATTGTATTGTAGTTATTGTAATGTATAAATATTGAGTTGACGTATTTAGCTTCGAGACTATTTTTCAGCGTTTAAGCCACCCGCGTGGTCGTGTCGGAGGTTTTCCCTGGATTTTCACTGGGTCGCTCTCCGACCGCGCACTCTTGTTGCTTTGGTAGGCCCAGCTTTAATTCACAGTCAGGTTCAAAAAAAATCGCGACTATTGCAAACCTGCAGTATTATTGACAAAAATAAGTACCGCTAGCATGACAATTATTAAATTTTTTAACTTTGTCAAATAAAATAAAAAAATTTTTGTTTAACCTTTTGAACGCCAACGACGGATATACCAGTCATGTTGTGCAGTGGGACACCAGTGAGTAATATCTTTTGTATTTTAACATGGCGTTGAAAAGGTAAATACATGCGTACCAAACACATCACTAGATTCAAAATAATACCTTGTTTTGAGAAACGAATTTAATAAATAAATCAAAATTTTAATTTATGTTCTTCCACGTTCGACGGTTATAGACGTACGTACATACAAATCGCGTACAATTATACATGTGCACAGGCCTCTACAAAAACTAACACTAGGGATAATGTTCTTTAGGGTTTCCTTAAAATTTCCAATCTGAAAAAAAAAGATTCCGTTAATATTCAATGATAGTTTTTTTTTGCGAACCATACATGGTATCGAACTTGAACGAATGAATAGTTATATTGTAGCAATAGGTAATCCAAATTAAATTATTTTCGCTCCTATTGAAATAATCGTTTCGAAATAACGCGTGAGTGAGTGTACATAAGTGATAAAACTGATAAAGCAATAATTTAGTAAAACTTTACCTTTAATATTTACTTCACATGAATAATTTGTTACTAAAGGTACATTTATGCACGTGTCATACTACCTATCATACGTTTATAATGTTAGATTACAATTTCATAAATTAAAGATGATATTTTACCTTTGAAAAAAAATTTGAAGTTTGGTATAAAATTATTGCTAATTGCTATAGTTGTATAACTGACTCGCCGTGTTTGAATAAGTTTCTTCACTTCTCCCAAGTATCTGTTTACCTTTTGCTTTGTTTACTCTCGAAATTATCATATAAAATTTACAATAGATATGTATCAACAACATAAATACGGTTGTCAAATTGAAGTACCTTTGACACTAACTATAAAATAAATAATGCAACCTTCACACAATGACTACAAATTAACTTCAATTTAAATAGGTTGATAGCTATTATGACGTTTGGGAAAATTATTGATTTATTTTAGTTCTGTTACACACAATGGTTTGAGATATGTAAGTTCTTATATAAATAAAATGTTTTCAAATACTTTTCGATTAATTAAAAGAGGGAAATAACATAAATAATATATATTTTTAAAACATAATTAGACAATTGGTGACATTTTTAGGGTAAAAGGGTTTTTGACCTAAAACGCGTTTATGATTTTCTGAATACATTTGTTAGACTCTCATAGGTTAGTTTAGGGTCCATTTTCCACCGTTTATATCGAAGGGTGCTGTTCCGTTGTTTTGGCAGCGTGTTTGAGCGAATGAGGAATGACGATTCTTGGTATGCGACTATGTGTGCATGGAAATGACTTGATTGACTACCTATGACTATAAAACATAACTTGAAGTGACAATTGACAGTAATAGTATGCAGGGCCTCTGCAATGGAATCGGACTTAAGATATAGACATTATGGTTTATTAACATTTTACCGGAACATCACATAGTACAAAGAAGTATTTTGGATATTGTGTGTTAGGTAATGTCATCTCAAGCTGACAAACGCAGGTTCCCTGAACTGTTATCCAAAATGAGTTCAACTCCACAAGAAGCTAACATGCTTGATGATTAATCCACACACTCGACAATCATGTGACGTCCTTTAAGTTTAAATACAACCTCCTTTTCTTTTTCTTTCTCCAGTCTTATCTTATCTAGTTATCATTTGATAGAACGCTGATTTATATTATTTTTAATATAAATCGTTGTAATTTTTGACGTCACGTCATTGTTGTACATGCTCCAAGCGAGGGTGGTTGATATTTGGGTGAAATCCAAGTTTTAGTGTTAGAATTGAGTTATTAACGGCTGAAACTGATAAGGCTGATCTCTCTTTTAAAAGGTATGCACTGATTTCCTTTCCCTATATGCGGGTTACTAACGTAGAATATGGTCGGAAGTGTCCTTGCATTACGGCTAGAGTTAACCTGGATTCACAACCCAGGTCACCTTTGTTGAAGTGAGATTTCCCGTGTGAAGGCTTGTGATCGTTCATGTCTAACATTTGTTAACTTGAAAGCTTGATCCTTATATAAGTATCACCCTTCTGATTGGTTTAAAAACACACCTCATAAGAGGATAAATAAAAAAAAAAGAGTCCACACCAGATGGGGAGATGTTAATAAACCTTTATTTATTTTTCTTCGTTTACAAAAAAAAACGGATGCCTTATGCAATAATTAATCTGTTTATTATAAAATTTTACTTTCCATGACACAATTTGTGTTTATGTTCGTAAAATTTGGGGGTAGTGAGTAGTGAGGTATTGCACACGCCTCGGTTTTTTCGGTAGTTATAACTCAGAAAAATTCTTGCTCTAAAAAATTGGGTTTTAAGATTTTACTTTCCATGACACAGACGTGTCTATGTTCGCAAAGTCTGGGGGTAGTGTCTTTGTATCCTTTAGAGTATTTGGTACAAATTTGAGATTTTTGCACCGAAATTTTGTTTTGTTATAGTTATATTAAAATTTTACTTTCCATGACACATATATGTGTCTATGTTCGTAAAATTTGGGGGTAGTGTGTAACGGGACGTCCTGTGCCCGTTCATATGTGTAAAATATACTCGTAAGAATATCCAGTTATTTTCATTAAAGTTAGACAGAGACTGCAATAGCAGGTCACTCACTCTGACATGTGTAAGATATTACACTGTTTGACAACAGGCCGTAACTCTGAGATGAAGATGGGTCATCTGTAGGCCTCTTAAATTATCTTGGTTAGAAAAAGTTAAGACGATTGTCTACGGAAAAACGAAAAGGAATTTGAATTTGAAATAGGAAGGGGACTTTTGGGGTGGACAGCGGATGTCGATTGGAGAGTGACGGGTTTTTATTTGGATATTTTCCAGGATTGTTGCAGAAATAGAAAAGAATATTGTAACTCCTTGCTGACTTATAAAACCCAGTGGATCCACAAGGTTTAAGGACGTCGAAACCATAGAACATATAAAATTGTGAACCTTGGACTACATGTGAAATCTATACCCTCAGCACAAGCTAAGTCCTCCTAGATTCCTCTATGTTCCATTTGAAGTAGGAAGGCTAGTGGTAAGCCAAATAAGGCAAGGCTTACTAGCCCTAGGTAGAAATTATAGGTATGGCAGGATATTCCTCCCTAGTTAGGATATTTAGCAGGTTCGTCTATCAGGGCCAGATTCTGGCGAGAAATCGCCAGGATTTCGCCCGCTTCCGAAGATGAAGCCTTGCGGCGTTTCTCCTCATCTTACGGCGCGGCTTTAGAAGCGCTGGTAGACTCATTTGTCAGGTAGAACCATTTCTATGGTTGTCTCTTGCTAAAACCAATTTATACACCCGAGTTCTCCTACGGGTTATCAGTGCACTGCGAGCCGAGACTCATGGAAGTATTTAGGTAGGACCGGTGGGTCTGGCTGCGAAAAGGGCTGGATTCACCTATGTTTAACTCTTCAGGTCCGAAGTGACCGATTTCTCAAGTATGAACTGCGACAAGGGTTCTTACTTCTTTTGCTTCTATGAGTTCCGGACCATTGTGTTCAGGTATGCCTAGCGGAGTACTCCTTGTTTGGAAATGAAGGTCATTTTGGCATTTGTCTTTGCACTCCGTATAGTGCCCAAAAAAAGATTGGAGGAGATCTGACCAGTCAGGGACGAGGATCACTGGTCTCTGGTTAGCACTAGAGAGGGATAGCAATCCTTCGGGCGGACGGAGGGGCCCGACCTTACACCAATCAATAAAATTGATTAATCTTTACAAACCTGCTAAGCGAACCTAATGTCGTAGGTTAGACACCATTTCCGTAGATTAGTCTTGATGCAGTAGTTTAGGCACAACTTCTTAGGTTAGATGTGACCAGACACAAACAAGTAAGATAGATATTCCTATGACCTAGGCATAGCCGTACCGGAGGGCGCAGTGAGGGTTGACCTTCACAGTGCAGTCTGAAGACCTAGTAATGACCGCGAGAGTTCGCTGGACGCGGATTGCGCGGGTTCGGACGTTTTGGCATCCTTTGAACAAGCCTATGCCCAACAGTAGACGTCTCTCGGTAGAATGATGATGATGAAGGAACTTAATCTCTAATAAACTAAGTAAAGTATGTCACTGGTTTCATTCGTGTTAGAAGTACCCGGGTTCCTACGACACAGCATGAGGGTCCTCCATTTCTCCTAGACGATCACTTGGCCATATCACGTAAAATACACAGAACTGGAGCAGAATTATCAGGATCATCACGAGGGTCCAAGCTTAAGGGGGGGGCACGTTACAGTTAGTGAGTAGTGAGGTATTGCACACGCCTCGGTTTTTTCGGTAGTTATAACTCAGAAAAATTCTTGCTCTAAAAAATTGGGTTTTAAGATTTTACTTTCCATGACACAGACGTGTCTATGTTCGCAAAGTCTGGGGGTAGTGTCTTTGTATCCTTTAGAGTATTTGGTACAAATTTGAGATTTTTGCACCGAAATTTTGTTTTGTTATAGTTATATTAAAATTTTACTTTCCATGACACATATGTGTCTATGTTCGTAAAATTTGGGGGTAGTGTGTAACGGGACGTCCTGTGCCCGTTCATATGTGTAAAATATACTCGTAAGAATATCCAGTTATTTTCATTAAAGTTAGACAGAGACTGCAATAGCAGGTCACTCACTCTGACATGTGTAAGATATTACACTGTTTGACAACAGGCCGTAACTCTGAGATGAAGATGGGTCATCTGTAGGCCTCTTAAATTATCTTGGTTAGAAAAAGTTAAGACGATTGTCTACGGAAAAACGAAAAGGAATTTGAATTTGAAATAGGAAGGGGACTTTTGGGGTGGACAGCGGATGTCGATTGGAGAGTGACGGGTTTTTATTTGGATATTTTCCAGGATTGTTGCAGAAATAGAAAAGAATATTGTAACTCCTTGCTGACTTATAAAACCCAGTGGATCCACAAGGTTTAAGGACGTCGAAACCATAGAACATATAAAATTGTGAACCTTGGACTACATGTGAAATCTATACCCTCAGCACAAGCTAAGTCCTCCTAGATTCCTCTATGTTCCATTTGAAGTAGGAAGGCTAGTGGTAAGCCAAATAAGGCAAGGCTTACTAGCCCTAGGTAGAAATTATAGGTATGGCAGGATATTCCTCCCTAGTTAGGATATTTAGCAGGTTCGTCTATCAGGGCCAGATTCTGGCGAGAAATCGCCAGGATTTCGCCCGCTTCCGAAGATGAAGCCTTGCGGCGTTTCTCCTCATCTTACGGCGCGGCTTTAGAAGCGCTGGTAGACTCATTTGTCAGGTAGAACCATTTCTATGGTTGTCTCTTGCTAAAACCAATTTATACACCCGAGTTCTCCTACGGGTTATCAGTGCACTGCGAGCCGAGACTCATGGAAGTATTTAGGTAGGACCGGTGGGTCTGGCTGCGAATAGGGCTGGATTCACCTATGTTTAACTCTTCAGGTCCGAAGTGACCGATTTCTCAAGTATGAACTGCGACAAGGGTTCTTACTTCTTTTGCTTCTATGAGTTCCGGACCATTGTGTTCAGGTATACCTAGCGGAGTACTCCTTGTTTGGAAATGAAGGTCATTTTGGCATTTGTCTTTGCACTCCGTATAGTGCCCAAAAAAAGATTGGAGGAGATCTGACCAGTCAGGGACGAGGATCACTGGTCTCTGGTTAGTACTAGAGAGGGATAGCAATCCTTCGGGCGGACGGAGGGGCCCGACCTTACACCAATCAATAAAATTGATTAATCTTCACAAACCTGCTAAGTGAACCTAATGTCGTAGGTTAGACACCATTTCCGTAGATTAGTCTTGATGCAGTACCTAGTTTAGGCGCAACTTCTTAGGTTAGATGTGACCAGACACAAACAAGTAAGATAGATATTCCTATGACCTAGGCATAGCCGTACCGGAGGGCGCAGTGAGGGTTCACCCTTCGGGGGACCTTCACAATGCAGTCTGAAGATCTAGTATTGATCGCGAGAGTTCGCTGGACGCGAATTGCGCGGGTCCGGACGTTTGACATCCTTTGAACAAGCCTATGCCCAACAGTAGACGTCTCTCGGTAGAATGATGATGATGAAGGAACTTGATCTCTAATAAACTAAGTAAAGTATGTCACTGGTTTCATTCGTGTTAGAAGTACCCGGGTTCCTACGACACAGCATGAGGGTCCTCCATTTCTCCTAGACGATCACTTGGCCATATCACGTAAAATACCACAGAACTGGAGCAGAATTATCAGGATCATCACGAGGGTTCAAGCTTAGGAGGGGGGGGGGGGCACGTTACAAAGTGGCTTTGTAAAGAGGTAGTTGAATAGATATTTTTTTGTTCATTGATTATTGGAATAACTTTCAAAGTTCAAAGTGCTTTTGCTTTATTGTAAAGCATAGGTATAACTGAATACCTACTTTGGTCTGTTCTTTCACTTTCGAACATTGAGTACCTAGAGGCCTAGGTTGATAGCGCACCCACCCTGGTTACTTCTGATGTGATTTTCTGAGAGTTGTTTTTAGGGTTCCGAACTCGAAGGGTCCAAACGGAACCCTATTGGTGACGCCCAGATGTCCGTCCGTCGTCTGTCACACAGGTTTTATAGCCAAACTGTTGGAGCTACAGGTTTCAAATTTACACAGTATAAGCATCTTGTTGGCAAATTTTTAATGTTTTTAAGGGGAGCTCTCATACCATACAGCTAAAGGGGGGCGCGAAAATTTTTTTTATCCTACCCTATCGAGTGGGGTATCGTTGTTTAGAGCTCATTGAGTAGATACTTACTACATTTTTATTGAAAAAAATATTGGAAAACAAAGGAATGAGAAGCCAACAAAGTCAGCTTTTTTTACGAAATTTTATTCCGATGAATTTTTTAACTTCCCAAACACCTAAAAACCTAAAATTTGGTAATAATGATTGTTATTACGTATATTTTACCAACAAATACTAATATATTGATAAATTAGATTTTTTTCTTTGAAATTTCCTTATTTTTCCTATAAAAACCAACTTAACTTTGCGGTCGGTTCGGAACCCTAAATGTGCGAAGTCCGACTCGCATTTGGCCGTTTTTTTTTGCTTCCAATCCGCCTGTGACTTTCGAATTTGGTCATACTTGATGTTTATTGTTACGTAGGTATGTATGTTTTAATAACGAATACCAATATACCCTAAATTTATGTCTGTTACGCGCTGAACGTATTTTATACATTTTGCTGACGGAAAACGAAACTAATCGGCACCTCGAAGAACCTCAAAGATGACACCCATATCGATTATTACGAAAAGTAAATAAGTAAATGTCCGCCATCTTCGATTTGAAAATGGATAAGTATCATTCTTGTAATGAGCACCTCAAAAAACAATATTTTATACAATATTCGCATACTTAATATATAGGTAGTACATGTCGCAAGTGCTACCATGCAATCGAGACCCCCGGCTCTGCGTAGGTAAGGTACCCTCTATCGAAAACAAAAAAAAAACCGAGGTTGCGTAGTAAGGTTTGTGAATATTGATAGCGACTGACTGACCAACATAATCAGATCTCTCATTTCAAACAGTTAATATGGTTTGAGGGACTTTTGTATTTTCGTCTATAGCCTTGAGAGGCAGAGGTATTGTTATTTCACCCCCCATTTTTTCAAATACTATCTGTTTATTATACAATGTTTGAATGAGGTTCTATTTACTTTGCGTCCATGTATATACTTACCAACTTTCAAGCCTGTAAATCTAGAACTGAGAGACTTCTCATACAAAGTTTAACCCCTCTTTTCACCCCCTTTCATCCCTAACCTGTATGATTTTTATAGCCTATAACCTGGCCAAAGATCCAATAAACATATTAGTGAAGGCTGTATTAAAATCCATTCGCTAGTTTACAATAATATATTACATTTATAACTTTATTTTTCAATAAATAAACAAATATGTAATAAGCAGTTATAGATTATTTTACCCAATTTAATTTCCTGTTCACTCAGTCCTCAAATCCATTTTTTCGGGATTCATCCTCTGTTGAAAAACTGAAAAAATCAAATTACTTGAAATTCCCGAAACGTGGGGTAATCTTTAGGGGATTTTTTTATTATTTATTGGTATCCCGAAATCGAATTATAAACCGACTGAATGGTGGGACATCAATGCTAAGCTGGCTTCTATGGTAGATTTCTACTACGCGATTTGACCGGTTTGTATGTCAAATGTTTGGAGGTTATTTTTTAATTAATTCACATATTTTTCCTATTTCATCTATTGTCTCATGATATAACTAATGATTTAGCTCAGTAATTTGGTTCCGGTGAGATTTTCGAAATAAACACGGGTCCAAAATTCAAAGAAAATGTACTTACGCATGGAATGTAACATCCGCCTTTTTTCGGTCGAAATTGCTTTTACAGCCAAACACTGAACACCCCACCATGTTTGCACTGAACAACCAAACACTACGGATCTGATGATTGGTAAATTATTATTCATTTAAACCAAATTCATCATTAATTTTCCACTTATAAATTGCACTGCAAAATATTGCCACTTTGTTTTGCAATCTTCTTGACACTAATGACAGATTACTTTTACCCGACCATGAAAAAATGTCCGGTCGGTGATAAGGACAAAACATCGCACTTTTTTCTACTTCCTCTCATAGGAATCGCAATAAGGCTATCTTTCTCTTACAAAGCGTGTCCGGCCCTTGGTCGGTGATAGGGACAAAACATGCCACTCTTTTCTATTTCCTCTTATAGGAATCGCAATAAGACTATCTTTCTCTATCAAAGCGTGTCGGCCTCTTGAGCTTTAACTGTCACTTTGACATTTGTGTTTGTGTGAAAGGGACACGTTTAAGTTAGCCCGACGCTCTGATAGAGAAAGATAGCCTTATTGCGATTCCTAAAGGAGAAAATAGAAAAGAGAGCCATGTTTTGTCTGTATCACCGACCGAGCATTTTTTCATGCTCGGGTTATAGGCACAGGCACATTTTATTAATGTTGTGTTATTAGCATGCATTAGCCTGCATTTTTAGCACATTTTTGCATATAAATAAAACACTAAATAAACGTCACATAATAATTTACTACCGCGCATGCAGGGATTTCTTGATTTATTTATAAATCTTGTACCGACTCGCACTTTACTTTTTATTGCCGTCATAAATAACGGAATTTTTATATGCACGTCTATGGATGACGCTACGATATTTTTATTGAGATTCTACAAGTATATTTACGTTTCGATGTCCTTTTTGACAGGAATCGATGCTGATAATCAAATGTGTGACACGAGGACGACTAACTCCGAATCCATCGTTGCCTGAAAAAAAAAACAAATCTTCGCTCATCTCTGGTGCCTTTCCACCGGAGATGAGCGAGGATGTGTTTTAATGACATGTATGAAAACATATACTGGCGCCATTGATTGCCCAGAACTACTACAAAGTCTCATTTGTTAGGCCCTGTCTCCTATAAACGCCATCGGCCGCTTACAGCGTCACGCCGTACGCTGCGTCACAATGCTAACTACTATAGAGATGTACTGTTAGGCCCTGACAGACCTGTGAGAACATAACAGTACATCTCTATAGTAAGCATATGACCAAAGCCTTACTCCTTCCCGATCCAAAAGCCCTTTTCCTCCCATTTCTGTCGAAATACAAAGAAAGTAGTTTCCTTATCCATGCAAGTCGAAATCTGGACAATTTAACGAAAGAGTTTCATTATCATCCTATATACGTCCCACTGCTGGGCACAGTCCTCCTCTCATAGATGAGAGGGGGGGACAAAAGAGCTTGATATCGATATATTTAACTGTGTGATTCCTTCCATGCGGCGACAATTACTTAGCAAGTGTTTTTATTAAGATATCTTTTTTTATTAACATATTTGCATTCGAGCGAGGTTCCGAGTTCTTTAATTGTTTATTAATATTGGTTCTATATTCTGTATATATGCGTTGTTGTACCGTTGCGTTTGTTTTTATTCAATACATATATACGTGAGTTCCTGTAATTGGCTCTGTATTTCTAAGTCAGCTGCCACTATGTACATTTAGCTATTGGTTCTCCTTAAATAAATAATATTTGTTGGAAAGGCACTTGCCCTGCCACCATATTAGAGGACAGATGCAACCAACCCATCCTAAGTTAAAAATTAAATCTGTTTATTTCAAATCATTTACTAAAAAGGTACAAATTTCTTAACAAAGCCTTAATCTTAATATTAAAGATTTTGCGTGGCCTCGGTTAGAGACAGGATGAGTTGCTCACGCGTTTTGATTCAATAAATTATGATTATGCTTACTTACAGTTACTATCAGCTAACATAGGTAATGTTAGCACCCACCTGAAAGTCTTTGCTCTCGACTGAACGCAGAAGTACTGACTTCACAGGACACCCATTCTGTAACAACACAAGTTAGATAATAGTACATTACTTAACAAAGGCGGTAAAACAAAGAATAACTTTAATATGTTTGTTAAGCGGATGCGTCCGCTAGCGAAAATCTCAATTACCTGTGGTGTTGAATTTTTCAATTTTCACTTTGATTAAAAAATTAAAAGCCTTCGGCTCGGGCGTCAAATACCTGCGATCTGAGGCTTTCTTTATTACCGCCCGTGTTAAGTACAAAATTTTATGTCACCCCCTGGCCAGGAAGTGGGATTTCCCGCGTGCGGTAATTGCCGCTTTATGACCAGATGTGACATAAATTAAAATTTATAAAATCTCTGAAACGACTTTCGATTAAAAAGATCGGGTGTAACGATGCTACAGACATACACAAATAATACACATAATATCTGGGCGACCGAGCTTAGCTCGGCGTTTTCCCGTGCATGAGACCTAGCTAGATCGATTGCTCGTCCCCGACAACCCCCACATACCAAATTTCATCAAAATCGTTACAGCCGTTTCCGAGATCCCTATCTTTAAAAACTGCAAAAAAATCAGCCCCCTTAAAATGGCTTAAATATTTATTTTATTCTGTTTTTTAGTAGTATTTGTTGTTATAGCGGCAACAGAAATACATCAGTGAAAATATCAACTTTCTATCACGGTTTTTGAGATACAGCCGTTTCCGAGATCCCCAAAATAAATAAATTGCTCGTTTAAAGATATAAGATATAGTGCGTACCATCCACGATGACGCGCCACTCCATAGCGACACAAAATAAGTAATAGTACAATTACAGAAGCTTCACTTTCTAACAAAAACGGCGTTTAGGCATAAAAAACATGCCTACTCTGTGCATCTCTGTCTATCATATAACTTGTATTCATTCACACGCGGCGCGTGTAGCGCTAGGGCTATCGACTCGTCGCTCGTCGCGTTCTAGTCTGCGGCGGCAGCAGTAACGTGCATATAGACGCGTTCGCGCGGCGGCGGGCGGCCCTCGACTGACGGCCGGCCCCGGGCCGAGCGAGCGGTAAGTATTTAACGCGACGCGCGCCTCCCACTTCAAGCCCCTTGGCGCAACTGTACGGATTGGGCTGTAGAGGGGTGCGCCTGCGCCTACTTGAATGACACGTACTATACACGCGCTATACTTATAACAACCGATCTTTTGCTTTGCGCATCGGGGGTTTACACTTTCGTTACCAAGACTTTCGTAGCGCTGCGCAATTTTCTCTACACACGGGGAAACGCATGTTACCGGCTACGCGTCTACGATCTAGCTCTAGTATAATTTTTTCGAAACATTAACTAATTCGAACGCGTTTGCGTTTTGTCTCAAAATGTATGAAAACGCTCTCGCCGAGTTTGAAATACGCGCGTTCATCGGTTAGCAACAAATGTTATACTCGCTGTTTTAGTTTCCACTAGTGACCACCAGAGGCGCTGTTCACGTTTTCATACCACTTTTATACATTTTGGGACAAAACGCAAACGCGTTAGAATTAGTTAATGTTTAGAAAAAACTTATACTAGAGCTTCAGAGCGCCCGCTGGGCGGGTTCACGGCAGTGAACGTGTTAAAGAACACTGACAGGTGATTTTATCCCATTGAGACTATTTGTTAACATCAATATATTGTATGACAAGGGTCTACAGTACATATAAGCAATACTACCACAAGATTCGTTCGGGAAAAATATTTCGAAGGGGACATGAAAATGGCTTTTAGACCTCAGTTACACTGAACTTTTCAATTCGATTGCGAGAAAATAAATAAATATTTATTTATTTATTATTTATTTAATTAGAATAAAATTATTCCAATTCATTACATCAATTACCTACATCAAGGGACAGGCTTTAAGAAAAATATAAGACATGGTTTAACGAAATAATAAGACAGATTTAATTAAGTCTGCTTAAAAAGCCCAGCAATTACGTTCCAAAACAGAAGACTTAGAGGGAGTTACAATTACAACAGGCATTAGGCAAAGTGAAAAATAGGGAGTTGTCATTTAGAGAACCTGAATCTAAGTATAAAGTCGATATATCTTTGTTGATGAGAAAAATCTCAATTTAATACATATATTATTTTTAGCAAGCAAGAAAAACTTCACAAAGAGGAAGTTGTCACAAAATTTTCGGCTCCGATGCAAAAAACCAAGAGAGGACCATTTAGTCCATTAATGTTTGATATGGACCTTGAAAAATATCTGGTCGTGTAATTTCCGAGTGTCTTTATGGGTCATTATTCGGGCGTTTGTTCCAAATCACTTCCGTGGTTCCTATTCTGTTGAATTTGGATAAAGATTTCAATGCCATTGTCAGTTATCTGATAAAAGTATGGGACATCTACCAACTGACTCAAAATTACCACCAAAATCTACAGCTAATTCGATAAAAACGTGTCCACGAAAGTGAGGCGGTTGAAACGCGCGAATAATGACCCTTATATTTGGACTGATTTAGAAGTTTTTCTTTAGTTTCGTGTTTATAAGCGTCGCCTTTATTATTTTATTTACATACTTACTTATGGTTGACGTTCCTCGGATGCAATTTGAGACTGTAATTGTTGATCACTTATTCTAATAACAAATAATAACGTGGAAAACATTATAATTAATTTACATAGTTTTGCAACTATGTTAATTTATGAAATATTTCGAAACAAAAATTTTTTTTTTTATGTCACTAAAAATGATTCGTATTATTTTTTCCCTACCCTGTTTCAAAATTACCCATTTGCTTATAGAACACCAATTGCTTAGAAATTATGGGCTGTCTTTTTTTAAGCAACAACACTGTTTCATATTTACCTGTTTCTTTTATTAATCTTCGGATTAGGTAGCGGACCCCAGGCATCCTTAAGGATGCGACTGTACTGGGATTACGCTAGGAGGATGGAGACTGTTTCATATTTACCCCAAATTGATGGAAAAAAATGAGGCACATTTTTTTATTGAAAACATTAACATTATATAAATTCACAGTTAAATTAATAGTAGTATGCAAAAGATAGTCCAAGATAGTACATTTCTATAAGTCCAAAACATTATTAGGTACCTAATTTTTAGAAACACGTAAATAAATCCAAAAGTTGCTATTTTTGTCCCATATTTACCCAAAAGAAAATAAATTCCACGGCGAACATACGGTAGGTACCTATAATTTAACCAAAAACACGAACACTCGTTTCAAAGCTTTTACGGGCTCTTAAATATGTTCGCAATGTGTCGTTACGTTATAAACACATTTCTATTCAATTTAAATTCGTTTATGCATTGAATATTGCTTTTGAGTGTAATAGCATTCGAAATTATAGTAGAGTGCAAGCTAGAATGCCAGTGCTTGAATAGAATTTGGAGCTACATCTGACACTCGTGTTTTTATTACCAAATGTGTAAGGTCCGACCGAGAATACCTTTTTTGTCTCGGCCGAGATCGAGACCGAGACCGAGAATAAATTAAATTCTCGGCCGAGACCGAGACCGAGACCGGGAATTAAAAAATGTGAGAGAAAATTCCAATTTGTAATTTTTTATTTATTTAGTAGGTAAAAATAGCAAATTTTCGGCAATGTGCATAGTGTGCCCACTGAGATTGTGTCTACGCTCTTCGTCTGCAATTGCGGCAAAGTGTCATAATTGGTTTGAAAAGTATTACGTAACCAATCAACATGGCGAAAATCAATGGCGAAAAAAACTACCAACCAATGGATCACCTCGTGCGGCTCCACTGGCGCGTGGCAAATTCAAATTCATCAATCATAGATAATTGCATAGTCTCGGCTACGGCCGATAATCTCGGCTCGTTTTGGCCGAGACCGAGACCGAGATCTCGGTCGGACCTTACAAATGTGTTTTATATACAACTATCAATGTGTTTTGCAACGCACGCTGCGTCAATAAACGTCCCAGAGTGGATCCACTGAAAATCAGCGTCGTGGCTTCATGCTCCGACACAATACTGAGTGGACTCCTTTTTGAGATCATCTTCAAATGTGTGTTTCCTAGATTTAAGCTAACTGTATTTTATGTTGTGGTTTCAAATTAATAAGTCATTCATTCATTCAGAGTGCTTGACACCTTATAGTGGCATCTGTACGGAACAAGAAAAGGGAAAATACGGCGTTTAATGAACAAAAGATTTCCTTTGGCAGGATTGATATCTATAGTCTAAAGATGCATTTACGAAGTAGAGCCCCCCGGATTTTTCACGTGGTAAGAAATGGGGGGGGTCCAAACATAGCAGCCGACCTGTACATTTCAAACTAAGCTGACTCCTTTCGTATATCTACTAAGGCAAGTTTGGTATCGTTTTCGTATAAAAGGAATACACCGACATCATTTCTGATCGTACATTTTACTATTTTGGAACAATTTTCTGACTAAAATCGCAAATTTATACATTTTTAATTTTTACTTTTTGATTCAGCGCTCTGATATTGGATGTAAAAAGTTGATTTAAATAATGAAATAAATACTATAAGAAAGCTCGTTTTATGCAGATTCTAAATATATAAATATCAATATAGCTCTGCCTACAAAATTATGACAGAAAAAAATATCATGGGTCGCAAGATGGCTGCGCGGGCGGATCGGTAAGTACCGAAATACGTTACTAGCTACTGGGTACAGTCACCGAATTGAAATGTTTTCCACTTTTAAGAGTAAAAATAACTAATAAAGAATCTTACCTGACTATACCGACGTGTCTGACTAATAACAATGATAGTTCCTCTAAGTTATTTTCAGGTTTTAAAACGATGACTGTGATAAAAATTACACTGTAATATATTATGGATTTTAGTTTCAATATGCATGCGCTTAGGGCAGCCTATCAAGCAGGTCACTTGTGGGGACAAACTTTAAATGACACACAATATATACCCTCCCTAACAGACGAGTGGATAAAAGGAGGAACAGTGGCAGCCCGTATGGACAACCCAACACAGAATCTGGAATGCGGCACGAGAACTTAGCTGCAAGAACAGCTGCAGAGGCCACTGTCCTTGAAAGCGAGAATGAATGCCATGCACGCTGCTTCAAGACCTGTGGGTAGTCGCAAATGCGATTACTGATGGTTTTAAATGTGTGTCCAGTGTGGACCAGGGCTTTCAGCAAAGATGACGTCGATGAGGCCGAAGAAGGAGAGTACAACATCTTTATTAGTTAATACCACGTTTATACTGGTCCTGGGTTTAAAAAATCATAACTAACTTCAAAAAAGATGAGGTCCTGTGTTCGACTGTAAATATTTTTTGATATGTTCACAAATATCTTTGCTAGTTTAAGACCGATTTCGCGTTTTTTTTTTTGGTTTGGAAGGGGCTGCCTCAATGATGTTTTCTTTTAAATTTGGTCAAGATCTGATAATGGGATCCATGAGAAAATGGACACTCTTCAATTTACAAAGGTATCTCCGCGGTATATGAATGCTAATTATTACTTACAAGGTGGACCAACATCATTTTTTTTATTATTATTAATAAGGCAGTACTTTTAGGGTGATCCAATATTATTTTGGACAGGATCCGTTAATGTTAGTTGTCATTTTTTTTTAATTTAGCCGTTATCCATATAATTCATGGAGTCCGAATTTGTACTATCGTTTGTAGGGGCCTATCTTTAGAAGTAATCAAACGATTTTAAAAATTCTTTCTGTAATAGAAACCTACATTAGTCCTTAATAATATAAGCTAAGACTTTTTGTAAATCGTTAACTCGTACGAAGCAGGGCGGCTCTCGAAAATTTGATAAATTTTTACGTGAAATTTTAGGGCGAAATTGATATATTTCATTGTTTTTTTAATATTTTAAGACGTGAATTGGCATGAAATATGTTTTTATTGAGTTAATAAACCCACCACTACGATTCCAAGATCACAAACTATGTTTTTTAATTAATTTGATTTTTTGTTCTATCTTTTAATTTTTAATTTTTTTAACACTTCCACAGTAGGTATATTTTTGAAATATATATTTTTAAATATGATATTAACAGGGTTTTCTGAAGACCTATTTTTTTTTCAAAATGTGTAGGTGTTTTTTAAAGTTATGGCCATTTTTCTGGTTTCAGTATGAATGAAAAATTACCTATTTTTTGTTATTTTTCGAAAATTTTGTATGGAATGGTACAAAAATAATTCCTGAAATGAATTTAGTATCCTTGATTTACTCGAAATTGACACCCAACTTGACCCAGTAGCTTAACTGGCGCAGATATCAAGATTAACCTGGACGCACCCCCCCCTCAAAAATTTGACATAAAAAATTTCGAGGGCTCTACTTCGAAAATCCATCTCTGGGTCCTAAAGGACCTACCCTGATACAGGAAATCTTTTGTTCACGAAATGCCGTATAAGTCCTCTTGCCGAGGCCACTATTAGTGCTCAATAGACGACACATATTAATCACTTCTGTCGTCATGATACATATAAGCAAGTATCGAGCACTGGGCCGTTTATAATAGGAAAAATAAAAATAACAGTAGTATGTGGTCATCAATAGACCCTTATATAGTGACTTTTATATAAAAAAAAAACAACGGGTTGCACTTTGGGAGTGCCGGCAGAAATGAAAACTCAATGACATGATAAAGAAGTTTTCACTTAATACATATTTGATAACAGCGCCACCTACGAACAATACAAGGCACTAATTATACAGAACGCTGCTGTCGGTTGTAACTTAACACGGTAAACCTGCACTGTGAGAAACTTCGCTTGTCTGTTCATAGGTGGCGCTGTTACCAATATCCATCTTCTACAGGTCACGTGTCCGTCTTACGATTTACGATATTAGGAGGGGTCAACTTAGCTGGTCGTAGAGCGTCCTAGGCGCACTTCCGTCCACTATATTGAGACCTCCTTACGAATTTCAATCTAAAGAACTGTCGCTCATTTGACCTGTCGCGAGTTTAACAATTTTTCCCCATCACAAAAAGTGCTCAGCGCCGCTAAAGAATTGTTTCAAAAACTTCTAAATAAGTGCTGTCACTAGTTCCAATGAGAGCTGAATATGTTGAAGACAAAACTTTTTATTTCCACCAAAGAATTAACTAAAGAACCATCCTGTCAATACTTTCGACTTAAAAAACACATTCAAATCGGTTTATCCGCTTAGGAGCTACGATGCTACACATGACTTAGTACGAGTAGCATCCCTCGTTTGCACAGGCCAATCACAGCTCGACTAACATCGGTATAACAAAGATTTAATGGACATTTTTTAAGGAGGAAACCGGCTGGTATATTTTCTACAATTCGATATAATTTACACGACCATTTTTGACGTTTCGTTTTATTGTGAAGATTGAAAAAGTCAATTTTGTAACGAAAATTATTACAAATACCTACCAAGTATTTGAAAAATATCTAATGTTCATTAACATTCGTATTCATTGAATCGCTAATTGATAAAGTAAAATGCAAAACATAAGTGTCACATGGGCCCTTTGATCCGTGCAAAGTTGTCGAATTCCAGCCATCTGGCGGTGCTCAATACTACTTTGCCTTTGCCTGGCATTTGAAACAAAAGCGGCGAAGCGTTGATGCACTGCCTGTTTCTAGGAATCTCGCTGATGCCCAAGTAATAAGACGTCGCGTGTTTTTTTATACAACAAATCTACGGCCTGCCTGATGGTAAGCAGATACCTTAGCCTACGGATGGATATTTGCTTCTTCTTCTACCTAGCGTTGCCCCGTCTCTTGCCAGGTTCCACTTTCCTGCTCGCTTTTGTCCTCCTCCTTTGCACGATCCTGGGCATCTTCTATACTGAGCCCGTTCTCGCTCATGTCTGCGTTCACGACATCCAGCCATCGGTTCTTGGGTCTACCGTGGGGTCGAGAGCCGTCGAGATGTTATGGCATTTGTTTCCAATAGATATTTGCTACTCCAGAAATATTTAAAGCACGCTGTCGACCCTTCATTTAGTTCAGGATTCGTTGTGTTGACAGCTAGAAACATGCAGGTTCCTTACTCTCTACACAGCTCCTCTGGAGGTCTGGCGATCTTACCAGGAACACATCATAACATAATAATAATAATAAGCCTTTTTATTTCCTTAACTTTACAATTTTGATCTAAATTAAATAAAAATATATCTTACATACTAAGTTAAGGCCCCTTTCTGGGTATAGGCCTCCTCCAGTTGTCTCCATTGCTTTCTGTCTTCTGCTTTCCTTTTCCATCTATTTCCAGCGACGTTTTTTATATCGTCGACCCACCGCTCTCGGGGGCGCCCTCTACTTCTATGGTTGCTGGGTCCTGGCCATGTGGTGACTCTTTTTGTCCATCTCTCGTCTGGCGCACGTGCGACATGGCCTGCCCACTTCCACTTTAGGTGTTGAGAGTGATGGAGAGCGTCTATAACTTTTGTCTTATTTCTGATATCGGTACATTTTTTCCTGTCACTAATTTTTATATTAAGAATGCTCCTTTCCATTGAACGTTGACATGTTTTTATTTTGTTTTTTATTTTGTTGTTGTAGATCCAAGTCTGTGAGCCGTATGATAAACTGGGCAGTATAACATACCTAAAGAGCATGTATTGGTCTTCTGTAAGGTAGTTAAAAAAATCGACGCCAATTTAATACTTCGCTATGTCTCACTCATGTGCATGTTCACATACCCTTTTGCATTCCGAGCATTGCCGAGTTCATCCAACACAGAACGTCATCATATATTTAAGAGCCTAGCTCTTGTCGGTGGAGTAATCGCCATTCCGTTCTGTTCTCTGCCGATGCTTTGAGCTCCTGATACGACATTACATTGACCTTCTCTTTAGCTACACAGAACGTAAAGTTTCCTAAATTGCGAGACTTCTATGATATGAACTTTGATTCCTGTGAAAGTTTCCAAAAAATCACAAGAAGTTTCACATACTTTTCGCAGCTTTCACGTCTGTAGTGAATTCGCAACTCGCTCGGCGCTTTTACTAAAACTAAGACCAGGATTTTACTATTACTTATTACCGACCAGTACGAAACTCAGTGAGCTGCACATCTAAACGGGTGTGTATCACGCTGCAATTGCACAAAGACACAATAGAACATCATGCTCCTAGCGTTATCCCAGTACAGTTGCATCCTGAAGGATGCCTGGGGTCACTACCTAATCCTAAGATTAGGCGTAGGCACTAGTTTTAACGGAAGCGACTGCCATCTGACCTTCCAACCCCGAGGGGAAACTAGACCTTATTGGGATTAGGCTTTGTCAAGTGAGTGGGCAACTTGAGTGTTAGAAGTTCTCAAACCGCCCGAAGGCCTCCAACTTGGCTTAACGACTGCTGCCATAGACAGCAACCGGGATCAACGGCTTAACGTGCCTTCCAAAGCACGGGAGCGCTCAGTTAGTAACCACTCAAAGCGGTCACCCATCCAAGTCCTGACCGCTGCCCACGGTGCTTAACCACCGCAAGCTGTGCCCGCCGCTGGGCCACAAGCAGGCCACAATAGAACATACTTTCAAAAATGTTTTGATCTTAAGAGGCCTTACAAGTTTGTTTTTTTTTCATTTCATATTTTGACAAAAGTATTGTTAAAACCAATAAATAGATTAAAGGATAAGATGATTTTACTAAAGTTTTAGATAGTAACATTGCCCTATTATGATTTTATTGTGTGTAGTAGAATTTAAGCGGAAGAAAGCTGTTTTTAGCTCGAAAGTGGTCGATTTGGAGTGATGTTTGACACAACATTTCTTAATGAAAAATCCAAAAAATACATTTCAAATTTATGTCATTAGGTCGCAATAGTCCTGTTCTAGATAGTAACATTGAGAAAATGTCGAGATACGTGTCAATTAAACAGAAAATGGCGTAAACAGATGAGCGTTTTTTAACTGATAAGGACCCTTAAATGATGACAAAAGTATTGATTATTCAAAGAAACTGATATACGGATATTTATTTGCCATTATCATTATCATCGCCCGCCTATAATCGCCCCCTGCTGAGCATAGGCCTCTCTTCTAGTACGCCACTCATCCCATGTTTGCCTCCATACTATTAAGTTAGTAGTCACGACACCCCAACTACAAAAAACCATTTACAAATACCCTATTTTCTTGTTTTTCAAGATTTTATTCAAAGCTTAATATCACGCTAACCAATTCTTTAATCAAAAAATGCTTTTAGAAACCTTATAATATTTTTAAAAGAGCTGTCCAACGATACGGGTTTGGCAGAAAAAAAATGCACCACTGCTTTACATGTATAAGGGTTCCTTGTTCACCACGGAATCCTAAAAAGTATTCTTAAAACAGACAATTAGACAGTCATGATGTTAGACTACAGTACCGGGCGACATATATTGCACATCGACCTTTGGAAATATAGAGTTGTTGCAACCCCCCCAACTCCAAATTGTTCCATGTACAAAATGATACATGATTGTTGTAACAACTCTCTATCTAGATATCCAAAGTTTACGTGTCACCAAATAAAGTCCATAAAGTGCAGTATTTTTTTTAATATGAAACGTTAATAAGTTAGTTGATGGATGTTTGCCAGTGTTTGGAAATCGTCGTAAACAGCTAATAGGGATGATGACACTATAAAAGAAAATCAATAAATCCAAATTTTCTACATAATGACTCAAATTCTCAATCAAATGGCAAAAAAAGTAATTCAAAAAAATAAATAATTACGTAATTATAAGTCTTCAAAGTTTTAAAAGTGGGTATTTTCTGTCGCTTTTCCGCAAAACGCACCTTTGTATTGAACGATTGTCATTTACTATGGCGCTACTCAAAGGTGACGTCACGGTCGAGTAGCACTTTCTCTCTCTAACTACGAACATTCTAACCGTTGTTGCTTCGTTATTTTTTGAGATATTTGAATAGGATTTTCACTATTTGGCATAGTTTTATGTCTTCTTTCTATTGAAGTAATATTTTTTTTTGAGTCATCATGCCTATTGTCTCTTTCTAAAGCCCGACGTGCAATATATGTATATTTCCCGGTACTTCAGTTTATGACAGTTTGTGACTTAATTTTCTGGACTGCCTTAGGTGAGGTCTGTAGCTCTAGTATAAGTTTTTTCGAAACATTAATTAATTCGAACGCGTTTGCGTTTTGTCTCAAAATGTATGAAAACGCTCTCACCGAGTTTGAAATACGCGCGTTCATCGGTTAGCAACAAATGTTATACTCGCTGTTTTAGTTTCCACTAGTGACCACCAGAGGCGCTGTTCACGTTTTTATACCACTTTCATACATTTTGAGACAAAACGCAAACGCGTTCGAATAAATAATAATAATAAATAAATAAATAAATTTATTTCCATTTAACCTTGGGTGGTAAATACAGTTAGGGTCGAGTCCTCCTATTCTGTGTCAGAAGGCCTCGCTCTTCCAAATTATAAACATTCTTATGACGTTAAATGGTATCTATATATCTACAATTATATATGTGTATGTTCGCGCGCGCGCGCGCGCGCGTGTGTGTGTGTGTGTGTGTGTGTGTGTGTGTGTGTGTGTGTGTGTGTGTGTGTGTGTGTGTGTGTGTGTGTGTGTGTGTGTGTGTGTGTGTGTGTGTGTGTGAGTGTGTGTGTGTGTGTGTGTGTGTGTGTGTGTGTGTGTGTGTGTGTGTGTGTGTGTGTGTGTGTGTGTGTGTGTGTGTGTGTGTATGTGTGTGTGTGTGTGTGTGTGTGTGTGTGTGTGTGAGTGTGTATTTGTGTGCTTATGCGTTGGCTTGTACTTAATAATATAAAAACATTTACAGTTCGAATTGGTTAATGTTTCGAAGAAACTTATACTAGAGCTACTGGATCGATTTTGTAACATGGCATTTGGTTTTGATGTGGGTTGGACACTGGACAGGGTACAATTAATACATAGGGTGTGATTAATATACTTTGAAGTAATGTGAAACCAGGCTGCGTGAAACATGGAAATAACATTGAGAAGGATGTGCAAACATTAACGGTCCATTTAAAGTGGTGTGGCTATTGACAAAAAAAAACATCTGTACGCTAGATCCTTGTCATTAAGATCGTGTACCTAATCATAATCATTTTCTATGTTAACGTACCCGACTCATTTGCGTTTGATCGGCATCAGAAAGCATGTGGTGAAGTAGAAATCATGTATTATAAGTATAGTCTAAACGGTTAAAACTCACGTATTGATTGCCACTCCCGGCGACATGTTTCGAACTCTTCGGGAGTTCCTCTTCAGGATGAGTGATTTTGCGACGAGCCTGCGATGACTGCAAAAATATGGGTGCATACAACTTGCTCAAAAAGATGTCCCATAGCTCTTATGTCGGTGAATTAAGGTTTTGGTACATATTTATGAGATGATTCATTCGATACATATTTTTGCACTTGACTGGGTCTCAAGGGAGCAAAATGATATATTTGAGGCAAGGGTGATATCTTGAATACTGAGTGAAGAGAATTGAATCTTGAGTATAGAAAGGGATTCTAAATTAGGATCTCGAGCGTAGCGATGGATTCAAATATTCACGCCCAAGGCGGAAAAAAAAAATCGTACCGTGTAACACATACTACTTTTCACACCGCCTATAAAGCTCACTACTAAAACATGAAATAAAAGAGAGGCATTTACTATTTTTCATCATCTATTGTAGTTGCGTATTAGTTGCGCAATTTTTTTTTATCTAGCCTATAGGGGTGTCCCACTGCTGGGCAAAGGCCTCTCCCCATGAATTCCAGGACTCCCGTGTCCGTGCTTCGTCCGGCCAGTTGGCGAGGAAGGCATCTAAGTCATCCCGCCATCTCCGTCTAGGCTTGCCGCGTCTGCGTCGCTGTTGTGGCATCCACTTGGTAGCTATATTAGCCCACCGATCCGGGTGCATGCGACAGACGTGGCCCGCCCAGTCCCATTTGAGCCTAGCAGTTTTTGCGCCTACATCAGCTATGCGCGTTTTAGAGCGCAGCGTGGTGTTCCGGATGCGATCTATCCTCTTAACACCTAAAATGCTGCGCTCCATAGCCCGTTGACAAACCTTCAATTTGGACTTTTGACTCTCGGTGAGTAACCAAGTTTGAGCACCGCGCGCTAAATTTTAGGTTTGAATAATAATGTGTTCGTAACATTAACCTGGTGTTTCTATTACTATGAGGAAAAGAGTAATTTCTACCTCAAATAAAGGAAGAAAAGTACGACTTTTATCTCTCATTCTAGAGCAACAATGACTTATTTTCTGAATAGCAGCTGTGAAAAGGATATGTGAAAACATGTGGCATGGCGAAGTACAAAATTTTAGTCGAATGTGTTTGGGTACAATCATCATCAGCCTATATACGTCCCACTGCTGGGCACAGGCCTCCTCTCATAGATGAGAGGGATTGGGCAGTAGTCCCCACGCTGGCCCAGAGCGGGTTGGGGACTTTACATACAACTTTGAATTTCTTCGCGGATGTATGCAGGTTTCCTCACGATGTTTTCCTTCACCGAAAAGCTAACGGTAAATATCAAATGATATTCCGTACGTACACAGTTTGGGTACAATACCCTGCCCTATTGTAACCATTATAAGTAAGCACATAAGAACATAAGTTTATGTAATTCGTTCCATTCCGCCATCCCATAAAATCCATATGGATTGGGGAATCCGCTAGTATTCGGGGCTTAGAGTCAAGTAGTGCGAGAGACGACGGATGCATAATAGCAGTTCATCGAAATATTTGTATCGTGTTTTAGAATCTCTTTTCTACGATTAGATTTCGGTACAGAACCTTACGTGCTGTTATTATAAAGCAATATATCTCTCTCTTCATGTCAATGAAAACGATTTCTAATTTCGTAAAGAAATTATAAGAATAATAAAAATAACTTACTAATTATTACAATAATTAGGAAGTACAAAAGCCTGGAGAATTATGCTAAACACAAGTGACATTTGCTTATAGATATTAGCAATTTTCACTGAAATGCCTGCACTAAATACTCTTTATGTCACACCTGGCCATAAAGCGGCAATTACCGCACCTCCGCGCGCGGGAAATCCCACTTCCTGGCCAGGGGATGACATAAAATTTTGTACTTAACACGGGCGGTAATAAAGAAAGCCTCAGATCGCATATTTATCGCCCTTGCCTTCGGCTCGGGCGTCAAATACCTGCGATCTGAGACATTCTTTGTTTTACCGCCCTTGTTAAGTAATGTACTATTAAACGTTTCAGCGCAGAGTATTTTGGAAAAAGAAAAGTCGTTTTTCTAATGTTCTATCACAAAAGTAATTAATAACACGGGTTATAGTAGGTGTGAATCCCCATATAAATGGACATTGGGAGTTACAAGTCATGATAAAGTTTGGCCTCACGATGGAAACTGTTCCTTAGGCTACTTGTAACTTATACTGAGCGAGGCCAAACTATCCACGCAAAAAATTCAAAATGGCGGCTATTTTAGTTTTCAATTTTTTTTATTTTTTTTAGAACTCAAAAATGCTTCGTGCTACACAAAAACTTTGTATGACAATTATATTATGCATAAATTTATCTATAACTTTGGTTATTATCATTTTCTCGATATATCTAATAGTTCATGAGAAAAATGGTGTTCAATATTGCGTTTCTTGATAAAACACTGTTTGTCAAAAGGCTTAGCAAAATCGAACTGCATCGTATGCAGAAAGCAATTTATTTTCTCCAGTGATTCTAGGAACCAATATAAAGGATTTCATCCGACTAAATGAAAATTTCATTGAAGGGAATTCAAAATGGCGGTCATTTACCAAAGGGGGAGCCGCATTTTTTAAAAAGTGTATAATTTCAAAACGGCATCTGCTATTTAAGTAATATGGGTATCAATCGATTGATATTGACACCATTAATTAAAATAAGAAAAATAACATGTAAAAAATTAAAGATAGCGGCCAACTAATATCAAAATTGTAAAATTTTCATTCTTCTTTTTTTCGTTATATTAAAAATAACAACTAAATGTCCAATTATATAGTCAACTTATATATTTACATAAATTCTCATAGTATTATCTACGCGATGAAACAAAAATTATGACAATCCGTCGAGTAGTTTTTGGACTATACGAATTACAAACGAGCCTTGGTGACTATGTCATAGTAGTTATGGAAACAAACTGCACTTTTGTAAAGAAAGCAAGTCGCTTTTGCATAATTGTATTAGTGAAGAGACTAAACTTGATTACTTTTTTCGATAATATCTAATTTTCACCCGTCAATAACCGAGACTACGCCACTTCGAAATTATAAGTCTAAAACGTTCTACTAAGTTAAAAGGTGGCCAAATTTGGACAATAAATGTGGCAATCGATACAGGAAAATGTTGTTCAACATAAAAAATAACGCTGTGATTTTTTTTAACATAACTTAAGAAAAAAAAAATTTTTTTGCAATAAACTTATGATATTCATACCCTATAAGTACTTATATTCATACCTTATATATTTTTTGAACCATAAAAGAATATTTTTTTCCAAAAACAATCACACTACAGAAAGTTTCCCCAATATAAAAAAAAAACAACTATGACACACAATGCACATGCACAATGTACTATAGATTAAAATGTTCTTAAACGCAGAAAAAACAAAGTGAAGGATTTTACAGAGTATAAATATCAAAAAAAAAAAAAAAAGTTTATTGCTAAACACAGAAAAAAAATTTTTCTTAAGTTTTGTAACAAAAAGCGTATTTTATTTAAAGTTGAGCAACATTTTTCTCTATCGATTGCCACATTTATTGTCCAAATCTGTCTACCTTTTAACTTAGTAGAACGTTTTAGACTTATATTTTTGAAGTGGCGTAGTCTCGGTTACTGGCGGATGAAAATTAGATATTATCAAAAAAATAATCAAGTTTGGTCTCTTCACTAATACCATTGTGCAAAAGCGACTTGCTTTCATTACAAAAGTGCAGTTTGTTTCTATAACTACTATGACACAGTCGCCGAGGCTCGTTTGTAATTCGTATAGTTCAAAAACGAATCGACGGATTGTCATAATTTTTGTTTTGTCGCGTAGATAATACAATAAGAATTTATGTAAATATATAAATTGACTATATCGTTGGACATTTAGTTGTTATTTTTAATATAACGAAAAAAAGAAGAATGAAAGTTTTACAATTTTGATATTAGTTGGCCGCTATCTTTAATTTTTTACATGGTATTTTTCTTATTTTAATTAATGGTGTCAATACCAATCGATTGATACCCATATCACTTAAATAGCAGATGCCGTTTTGAAATTATACACTTTTAAAAAAATGCGGCTCCCCCTTTGGTAAATGATCGCCATTTTGAATTCCCGTCGATGAAATTTTCATTTCGTCGGATGAAATCCTTTATATTTGTTCCTAGTATCACTGGAGAAAATGGATTGATTTCTGCATACGATGCAGTTTGATTTTGCTAAGCCTTTTGACCAACAGCGTCTTAACAAGAAACGAAATATTGAACACCATTTTTCTCATGAACTATTAGATATATCGAGAAAATGATAATAACCAAAGTTATAGATAAATTTATACAAAACATAATTCTCATACAAAGTTTTTGTGTAGCACGAAGCATTTTTGAGTTCTGAAAAAAATAAAAAAATTTGGAAACTAAAATAGCCGCCATTTTGAATTTTTTGCGTGGATAGTTTGGCCTCGCTCAGTATAAGTTACAAGTAGCCTAAGGAACAGTTTCCATCGTGAGGCCAAACTTTATCACGACTTGTAACTCCCACTTAAGGATTCATACCTACTATTACCTTCCCACGGAAACCGACCTTGTTCCGTGTTTTAAGGCGATATATCGATTGAAAGAGACACCCTTTATTTTTCGCTCATGACAAAACGGGATGCAACCCTCTCCGAGAATGGCTTTTTAGACAAATCTCGTTAAATATCCGACTGTGTGCAGGTTTATTAAATTTCCTCTTGTCAGTACCTAAATGAGGTAAAATACCATCATATTAACTTAATCGCATCTTTTAATAATGCGTTGTTTTAGTATGCTGAGGAAAAAAGTCAAGTCTATGGCTTTGGATTTATTTTCTATCTAGAAAATTTTAAGCAATCATGTTTCGCTATTGTCAGTACCACAATCATATAGTCAAGAATCATATACCTGAAAATCAGCCCATACTGTTTGCTAGTCTGGGCAGGACAGCGTTTCAAAGTCTCCAAATTTGTCAGTGTAGCCACAAAATAAAAAATATACAGAAGGTCCGTTCCCGCCGTTCTTGAAAATACATACCTAAACTACAGGGTTGCTTCTGTATTGATTCTGAATTTTAAAAAGGAGTAGGTATACTAAAAATTCTTCAACATGACATTTAAATATGAACCAGCGTATCTTGGTAAAAAACCGGCCAAGTGCGAGTCGGACTTCGCACATTTAGGGTTCCGAATCAACCTCAAAAATATGATTTATCAATATAATAGTATTTGTTGTTAAAATATACGTACACGGAGAAAAAAGTCTCGTCCATAATACATAAATACTGTATTCTGAACGAGAAAATCTAGTTAATTCTGGGACAATTGTTCAAATAGTATAACTAAACCGATCTGTTTAAATTAGTAGAGCTTAGTGAACTAGTTATCTTGTAATAGCCACACATTGTCACCAAATTTCAAGTTCATAGGTCAATGAGAAGTCTAAAAATTCTTTGGAACAAATTTTGTGACAGACGACGGACGGACGGACGGGCGACACCAATAGGGTTCCGTTTTGACCCTTCGGGTACGGAACCCTAATAAATTGATACGTGACCCGCTGTGAGTTGTGACTTGTGACCGGCGGCGGTTGAGAGCGCCAACAAAGAATATAAATACCTTATTAATTAGGTACCTACTTAACTAAACCATAGTACTTAAATACTGGCGTTTTACCAGCGAACGATAAGATGAATGTGTAATGGTTGATCGTCGTTATCAAAGATGCTAGTTTCAAAAAATTACCTACCTACCTAGGTATTGTAACTACCAAAATGAGAAAACCGTTTTATTTACCTCTCAATATCGTTTGAAAATTTGAAGAAAGTGTAGGCACAGTTTTTTGCTGTACTTAAACAATGAAATACATTCCAACTGTAATAATATCGGTTATTCATTTTGACGTACGTGACACAAAGTACCTACGTAGCGGCGGGGACGTCAAGTGCACAACTAGCACTCGCGACGCGACAGTGGCAGTCGCGACTAAGCTCGTCCGAAATCAACCGAGAATGCCTGTAAATGTTACGTCTGTGTGCGTGCGGCGAAAATGGCACTTTGTACTGAGCGGACTCTCTGCTCCGGCGCGCGCCGCCGCTATTTACTTTGTGGTGTAGCGCCTTAAACGAACACCCAATACCAATCGCCGGATCTCGACCTACCGCCGGCAGCTGGGTTGCCAGTATTTACATCGTACCGAGGATTAACTTCAAGTCTCCTTATTTCTTATTGTGTAACGCTCCCAAGGTCCCTTCAAACGCCAATAGATATGGAATTACGCCAGTTGTACGAGAAAATCGCTCGAGTGGCCGAAAATCCCCGACTAAGGATTATTTGTTTGGGTCATTGCATTTACTTGTGCGGATTAAGGGGTAAATGCGAGTTGGCGTTTCGTTCATAGCGCTCTAATTTACTAAGTAGCTTTCGAATTTCAATATTGGAGACCTTTTTTACACTCACGTGTCCAAATAGTATTAGTGAAGTGTTAAAATACATTTATTTTACCGTTTCATCAGGCTGAATGCAAACACATGCCAAATAAGGTACAGTCAGCCCATGAAAATGTTGAGCATACTTAGAACCTTGTCACATCGAAATCTAAGAAATATTTAGACTGAAACGTCATAAAATTTGAAACCTCTTTAATTTGACAAAGTACTAAAGTGCTCAACATTTTCGTTGGCCCACTGTACAGTTTTCTAGTACAACCCGTCGGCAAACGGATATAGTGAAACTATATGCTTACTAAATAAATAAATCAAACAATAAAAATAAAATAAAATGCATTTATTTCAGATAACTTTAGATCCATAGATAGTTACTTTACTACGTTACTTGATCCATAGTTATGTTACTACGGAACCCTAATAATTTAACTGTACCTATATAGAGTAAACCTTCGGATTATTTGTAAAGGCTGTTTTTATGTCACGGAATAAAACGTTTTCTAGTCTTATTATCATTCTTAATTATTATCTAAGTCATCATTTACATACAACTAAAGAACCTAACCATACATTATTACTATTAACCTTTTCGACGCCGACGACGGATATATCCGTCACGGCGTGCAGTCTGATATCATCATGCATTCCTATAGCGTTCAACTTCGCGTTTGACATGGCGTGTGAGTGACAGCCATTATATTTGGCATGGCGTTGAAAAGGTTAATCGAAACAAACACGTTATTCTGCTCTCAATAAGTAGTGAATAAAGACACAATAAGTACTGTTTAAGACCGTGTCTAGTTCGTCTGTAGCGTAAAAGTAGCCATAAAACAACAGTAACACAAAAACAGAGCTGTAAAACGTATCCTGATCAACGGGGATCATTGATGATACAATAATATACTTCGTCAGGTATGACAATCCGCTACATTGGTTAGTAGCGTGAGTGACACAAGAAATGCACACGCTTTATGTGCGAGTGGCATTGGTATAATATGATACTTCCCGACTGGGGGTATCCTGTGAGTATTTTACTAAATTATTACGTACATTCATGTTTAACTTGACCTATTTTGTGTGCTTAAACAAGTAGATGACAATTGGATTGGGAAATAATTTATTTTGCACATGGCACAGAATTTTTTCTTCATTTTGTTTTGTTACTGTAAAGTAGCAACTCGATTTCGTGTCACGATCCTGACTGTCAGACCTTGTTTTCTTAGACCATGGGATTATTGTACACTCACGGACTTTAATTACTGAGCTATTTAGGTGTCAGCTATTTTATTATTTCAATAGGTAAGCTATGAAGTATCCAGTATAATGTGACCTCTAAATGGCTAAACAATTCCGTGACCGTACATGTCAAAGACAAAAGAAATGTACAGGTGGAAATTTGAATGTTTGGCATGTATGGACTCTATTAAAATAGAAATAGAGTCCGAAAGTGACAAAACATTCAAATTTCTTGACCGTACGTTCCCAAAGTGACAAAAATATCTGTACGCTCTTACGATTTGGCAAGAATGCTTTTGTGTGTCATGCTGGATGTCCACCGATTCTCTTTTACATGTCCCATTTCTCGACCGCTTTTCGTGAAATTTAGCCGATGCGATAAATACCTTGTTTTTTTTCTATTCAGTTTTTGAATGGTTTAAAAATGGCCGAGCCATGGGTAGTAAAATAGCGAGGTCTCCAGCTCACAGAGCCATTTGTTTCTTTTCCGGAAATAAATATTATGTACCTCATTGCAATAGGCGCTCATTGATTGGACTAACGAGCATAAAAACAAATCAGTCCTCAGTACTCCGCAATCAAAAATCCCAGACCTATAAAAACGTCCTCTCACCCTCATTTCAACACTTACGCACTGACATATAACTATATATTCTAGTTCGTGTCCCCTATTTTGATCGCTTAGAACTTTTTTTATTAATACACAATGAATGTAAACCCAATCCAATAAACGAATGACCCTGGTACCCTGGAAGGTGGGACGGCCGCTAGTCTGGGACGCCACATGTGTGGATACCCTGGCTCCGTCCCATCTTCCAGGGACCTCGGTTAAGGCTGGGGCTGCCGCCGACGCAGCTGAGCACCTCAAGCGGCGCAAATATGCCGCCATTGACGGTGGCTGCATGTTTGAGCCGTTTGGGGTGGAAACTCTAGGGCCGTGGGGACCTGCTGCTCACTGTATCTATAAAGAGCTTGCGAAGCGTCTCGTGGACACCACGGGTGACCAGAAGGCTGGTGCGTACCTTGCTCAGCGCCTCAGCATTGCTATTCAACGCGGCAATGCGGCCAGCCTTCTGGGCACTCTACCGCCAAGCTCCGAGCTCGAGCCCATTTTTTACCTATAAATCTATTTATTTAGTTTTTAGTTTAGTTTATTTTTAGTTTAGGTTATTATACATATTATGTAACTGTGTTGTTTTGACAATAAAAGTACTTGAATCGCAAACAAACATAAACGAGTTTGAGTTTGTGGCAATTACGCTTGCGGCGTTCCTATAATCCTGTTTAGTAATAGTACATTATGATACAAGTGAAGTACGTAGACCTTCACACTATAGGCAGCATTGCATTAGAGAGCTGAGTGTAAGGCGACTTCCTGACTTGGCGGGGCGGGATCGATATGTGATATTTTCTTCTTTGACGTAAACTTACTGACGTCGCAAAGATTCTCACTTGGCATACTACTGTCAGTATTACGTTTGCGCAGTAGTAATATCATGCGCAGCGCAGAAGCGCAGCAGTACCGCCTTCGCATCGTCCCGCTACCGCGCATCCCGCGCCAGTCAGGAAGCACTCATTTAAATGTAGGGGCGTAGTAAAAAATAGTATTGCGTCGACTGACAGCTGACACTGACATTTGACACTTTTCTCATATCGTACTGCCTCCGCACCGACAAATCAGGAAGTCGCCTTATGATCAGTCCTCGCTAGTGTCATATGACATTTTTCAACACATTCATCATCATCATCATCATATCAGCCGAAAGACGTCCACTGCTGGACATAGGCCTCCCCCAAAGAGTGCCACAATGACCGGTCTTGCGCCACCCGCATCCAGCGGACTCCCGCGACCTTTACCAGGTCATCAGTCCACCTTGTGGGGGGTCTACCCACGCTGCAACACATTAGTGAGGGAGAAATCAATTCTATAAGTTAAACATTTTATTAGTAATAATTATCTGTAGTTGTTGATGGTAGGAGGCTTTTAGGTACTAACAGATTAGGTACAGTATTGTACCATCATAAAAACTGTTTCCACTGACGTCATCACGTCAGATGCTATTTATTATCACAATTTTATTGCTTTCGCCATGAGTTCACTTTTGAAGACAATTAAGTATGCAGTTTCAGTGTATACATTTATATTTAGGAAGTAAGTAATAGTGTATTTATTCACCAAACATTATTTTTTTTATATGTTAATGAATCCATTGACCGAAATAAAAAAAACTATTAAGGGGAGATATCCCCAACGCAAATGTCCCGCTCTAACACGCGTGAGTTTACAATTAACTCTATTACGCAAGCTCTGCGCGCAGTTTTGTAAATATTTAGCTATAGTCATTAAGCTAATCATTTTATCAAAGCAAACCCTGCGAATTTGTCTATAACTATTTACGATCTTTAATTGAGTACAAAAATATAGCCAGTAATATAGCCGTAGTATTGAAAATACATTCCAAAAAGGGGTAACTTCGCGATTTTTTTCTATCGAGTGAAATTCATCAGGTCATGTAACTGACTGCGATTTTGACTAGACAAGATCCTTATGTAACACATATATTTTTTTTAGATTTTAAGACACTATATTCTATGTCTCAGATGGTTTTTAAAAACTCAAAAGTGGTAATACCCGGCCTTAAATTCGGTTAATTGAAGAATGCTCCATGTTTTTACTTACACCTTAGGTACTGTGGGGTACAACTGTACGAGTATCTTAACCAGGATATAAATTCATTACAGCACAAGTTTCGTACAAAAATAAAGCACGTGAGTATTATATCTTGGATTACGAGCGAGAGAGTGTAGTACTTAATAAGAACCACGTCACTAGCAATTGACAACATTTCATATTTTTAACTACTTTATTTTATGAACTAGTTAGCTTTAATATTATTTTAGTTATTGTTGTATTCGTGTATATATTTTCTTATGAACTAGTTAGAAAATAGGTAAAAATTTAAGCCACCCGTATTTTTTCTTTTTCAATTTAACTCATTATTTCATACAAAAAAACACGTTGAAAAGTAGGTCATTCCAAAAGGGCGTAAGTAAAATATGACGTCATCTTCCCAACAAGAATCCAGAGCCACTCCAGAGCAGCGATTGTCTGTACTCTGTACTAAGGTCTCCCTGAATACAGCGAGGAAGATGACGTCAACTTTCGGTTTACAGTAATTTGCGATTTTTTCCAAAATTAACGGAGATAAAAATCTATAAAAAAGTTTTTTGTGTACTTCACACGTTTTTACCGAAATGGTTTTCGAATTAAGACTTTTGGAAATTATGAAATATTGTCGAAACAATATTATTAATTCGAAATTGTAACAGTTTACATCAATGATGTTCAAATCGAGACAGACAAACGGTATGTAGATGTACCAAGTCTGCCGATTAGAGGTTAATAACTTTTGAATTTCTTATGTGATATGTGTGAATTCTACTACTACTTACTTTATTCGATAGCATTAAGCCAAACAGATCCGTCGTCATAGTGCATGCTACAATGATATCGCACTTTCAGTCGAATAGTCCTAGTGAATAGTAAAGAGACTTACCGTTCAGCAAGCTGACGCCACGATTCACGGAAGAAGCTAAACGCTGTCATCCGTGAATATGATGTGACGATAGTGTAAAGGCTTGGTCACACCGCTTGCGCGACGCAAGCGGGACGCTGCGCTGCGCGCTTATATGTATGAAACCGTTCCGCTTGCGTCGCGCAGCCCGTGTGACGTCGCTAACCTGTTAGGCCCTGGGTTTTCTGACCACCCGTCGCCGGCGGCCGGCGACCGACGCGTGTCCGCCGCCGACGACGTTCGGATGTTTTGTTCGGGAATGTTTGAGGGTGGCTTATCTGAAACGTCGCCGGCGGCGGGTAGGTCGACGGACGAAGGTCACACGCCGCACGCGTCGGTCGCTATCATTTTTGTAGAATAGCGACGGACGGCGGGTGGCGTCTTGATATTGAAAATGTCTCATTTCAATAAAGACAACGATGAATTATTAATAAATCTAATACGTTGTAATCCTATATTGTTCGACGCGTCTGACAAAGATTATAAAAATAACAATTTAAAGCACCGAACATGGGAAAATATTAGTGAAACAATGAAAATTCCAGGTGAGTGTTTATTTTCCATTTTACATTCTTAGTACCTATAGTTAGTCGAAAATAAGATGTAAATTTTTCTTCATTGCACATCAAGTGTTTGAGAACCAGGTTAAAAAATGCACCTTCATTTTCCCGATTTTTAAATATATCGGTTGGCTCTCTTTTATTTTTTGATTACATTAATATTTCATCGTCTTCTTCTTCTTCTAACAATAAAAATCTTAGTATTTTTCTGTTCATTTTATCCAATTCTCAAAGCGGGCACAATGCGACTGAGCTCCTTCTCCGACGTCGGGTGGCCGCGGGCCAGAAAACCCACGCACCCGCGACCGACGGCGTGTGGCACAGCGTGCGACGCACGTCCAGACGCCGCCGGTAGCGTGTGGCGGGCCAGAAAAACCACGGCCTTAGCATACGTTCCGGCGCGCAGCGGTCGCGTCGCGCGGACGTCGTGCAACGCAGTGTGACCAAGCCTTAAGGCCAAATTCTGTCAAACGAACGCAAGCAAATTTAGACTTAGAGCTCAGACTGTAAGGTAGAGTTTTGCTTGCGTTAATTTGACAGAACTTGGCCTTAAAGTTTTGTACGAACTATACCTCGCAGTGTGATGAAACTCGCATACCCGTGAAAGAGACACGCTTATGTCTGTCGCGCACGGCAAAACGGGAATGATTTTTTTAGACAACTCTCGAATCTCTCGATGAACATATAAGTTCTGACCAATTCCGAGCATTCGCTCAATGAAAATATGGACTATCAAAATATTCTCCAGAACACAAGCAAGATATCTCAAGAGTGACCCCAATATATAATTAACTATAGCCTATTAAAGTTTATGTATGTTTTATGAGGCTAATAAACTATCTTTAATTGTCTTTGGGCTCGCAAGTCTCTGACCCGGCCAAATTGGAATTGGGAATGATTTTCAAACGTTCGCAATAGGCATTATGACTATTTTTTCTCATGTCATTCGAACCAGTTTTTAGAGAACACCTAAAATTAGAGCAAGACAAAAGACAAAAATGAGAGGCAAAGTACAGAATAGCGGACGAGCATTGAAAACGCTCCATACTGATTGACTGACAGGCGTAAATATCTGTCCTTTCATATTAATCTTGAACTACTTTCCTCCAGTTTGTTAAAAGTGAAAACACGATTTGCAAAAAAATTCTCGATACTTTTATTTTTAAAACATAACCCTTTTTCCCTTAACATAACCCTTTTTTTCGAACCTTCCCATCTATGTCTATCTATTTTTAGGAAGCTGGAGGTCTGGTTCAAGTCCTAGTCAGGGCATTTATTTGTGAGGCGAATACAAATATTTACTCCTAAGTCTTGGATGTTTTCTATGTACCTATTTAAAAGTATCTAAAATCATCATCGGGCCTAAGTACTACATCTTGACAGACTATGATTTAAACATATAAGTATGTATATCGTCGCTTAGTAGGTACCTATAGTACAAGCTTTGCTTAGTTTGAGACTAGGTCGATTTGTGTAAGATTGTCGACAAATATTTATTTATTTGGTAATTCACGAGAAGGGGTGGTTTAAATGCTCCGTGGCCTCACCCAAGGCATGTTCCGAATCACGCTTACAGCGCTCAAAGCGCGCTTACGATCGGACCGATTCACGCTCATAGCGCTTGAATGAGATGTCGTGACGTCACTGATGATGTCATGGACGGCGCTCACGGTGCTCACACTCCCACACTCCCAGGCGTAAGCACCTTGAGCCAAACGTCAAGTTGACGTTTGATATATGAACATGACAGTAAACACGGGCCATCGCGTGAATCGGTCTGATCGTAAGCGAGCTCAAGCGAATACCGGTCCGATACAAAACACTACTCACGCGGCCTTGAGCGCGCTATTTGATTTGGACCGGCCGTCAGCACTGTAAGCGCTGCGAGCATTTTTAGCGTGATTCGGAACAACACGGCTCCAGTCTTCTACTATCTCTGTGGCCCCGCCCCCTCGCTATTTGTGCCTGGGCGCACACCTGTCACAAACAGCTGTCTGTGAGCGCGTATTTTTGAAAGTCGGCTACTGGTGCGTTTGCGCATGTCATTGACATTGGACTAATTCTGTGTTTTAGTGGCGATGGCGCGAGTGAATGCTGCAATTGTCTTGAAAATAAAATAAAAGTATTGACGTTGTTCTTCTGACGCCATTAGATAGATAAATACTTTACGAGTATTCAGTTTCACAATATACATGGCATGAAATGAAGAAAAGAAACATGCAACTTAAGGCGCCAGTAGAGGCAAGGCCTTCTCCATATAAACTCTGTGCAAGTTTTATTCGTCGGTTTTGGCACTCACGCATATTTTTTTTTTTGGTTCTTAATATTGGATATACGAAGAATGTCCAGCAAAACTTTCAAAAATTTCAAAAAAATACTAAAAATCAAAAATATTTTTTTTTCTTGAGGGTTGGATAACAGAAAAATAAGCACACTGACCAAAAATAATAAGTGTAATGCAAACACAAGCAAAGAAAAACTTGCACAAAGTTTGTATGGAGAGTGCTTGCCTCTACATGCGCCTTAGGGACTAACATAATTATTAATCACAATGAAATAAAAATTAAAATTTTAAACTATAAGTGATACATATATAGATAGGCATTAGAGAATCAATAATTTTTGACACAAATTTAAAATCTTGTTTTTAAGATTTTAAACAAATGGGAAGTACTAGTACTTTTATCTCACGAGCGCGAGTTGGCCATTGTTGTCGTTGTGACACGTTCGCACACATAGATATCGTGAACTCATAGCTCCTACGCTGACGCACACATAGACAATGTGCATGCATAGCTCAACACACAACCATGGCTCACCCGCGCTGGTGAGACGAAAGTACGAGTACTCTACAAGAAAGAAAGAGAGCCATAGTTAGATATTGCTATCGACGTAAAAAAGGGTCCATAATCATAATGGCATATGACATGTAGTTCAGCAAGCGAGCCCCCAATACACATTGAAAGTCAACTGTGCAAAATTTTGAACAAAACACATCATCATCATCAGGCCACGTCTCATTGATACGAACCGGGATTCGAATCTACGACTGCCAATTTGGCAGCCGAATGCTTGAACCAGTAGGTTAACGTACATCCCACACCCACGCACAGATGTACCTATACAATGATGTAATTTTGCTAAAATAGGTATATCAACACTGTACGGCAAATGGCTAAGAAATTAAAACATTGGCGCCTTGGAAAAGTAAAAGTTCTGAAAATTGGAGTTTCAGTCTCGACCTTTTAAGTTTGGGATAAATTTTTCAATTTTCTTCCAAACTTCTCCAAAAGTCAGACTTGGGATCTAATCGATGGCAGTGTTTTTAGCGCTCTGATGTTTTGCGGTCAGAAAAACATTTAACGTAGTTTTCAATCAAACATAAAACTACAATTTCGTATCACGAAATAATCAATTTGGGATTTGAACTTACTACCTCTCCATTCCGTACATCGCTTTTAACCAACTGAGTGGCGTTACATCTTATGGTGACGAATCTTTCACTCATTTCACTGTACTAATTAGGTTATTGCGGAAGCTCGACATCTAATTAATAAATTAAGACTTTTTAATATTAGGTAGGACGTAGGTGGACGCTACCGCTTGTCAATAATTTACAATTCTGACGTAAGTTTAAAAACTATTATTGTATATATACAATAATAGTTCAATGAAATTACAATAATAGTTTTGAAACCTACTTCAACGGCTGTGCCTTTTAACGATAGAACTCGTTGACTCGTTGAACAAATGGTATTTTTTTGCAAAACGGGAAAAAGCTTCGTACTTCGCACATTTTTTCTAGTAACACGTGAAATGATATTTTTTTATGTAGAAACAAATGTTCAATTACAATCTACTTACTTCCTAGTTGTTGGTATGGCACTTACACTCTGTATATAGCGAGGTATTCGAATGGGGATAATAAAATATACCCCATTCAGGGAGCTGGTTTTAAATTTATTCCTTTATTGAGTGCGATTATTTTATTTATTTTTTATTTTATTTATTTATTTTATTTATTTATTTATCAACACTTTTCGGCAACATTTATCGGCTTGCAACGAACAGTCGCGTAACAGTCAATTATGCAACAATAATCGTTGCACCGGACATATTTTATCACAGAATTTTCCTTGGTGCGGGGGGATTCTATTTGAAATCTTAGTCGTATAAAAGGGATAAGTATATATTTGTAGAAATCATATTTAAAAGAAATGACCTACTTACAGCCCGCTTCATTTTTGTCTTTGGAGAAATCGGCTTTAGAACTTCTAACAGTCAAGTTGCCCGCTCACTTGACAAACGTAATCCCAATAAGGTATTGTTTCCCCTCGGGTTGGAAGGTCAGATGGCAGTCCCTTTCGTAAATAGTAGTGCCTACGCCAAATCTTGGGATTAGGCAGCGGAACCCGGGCATCCTTCAAGATGCAACTGTACTGGGATAACGCTACTTAATTGTAATGTGTATACGCTACTTAATTGTAATGTGTATACGCTACTTATTGTTATCCCAGTTCAGTTATGATTTGGAGGATCGGTTGATATTTAAAACCCTGGTTTTTTGATTATGATGAAGTCCGTTGTCAAAGTCACCTCCGTGCGTTACACTACAGTAGCTCTAGTATAAGTTTTTTCGAAACATTAACTAATTCGAACGCGTTTGCGTTTTGTCTCAAAATGTATGAAAGTGGCATGAAAACGTGAACAGCGCCTCTGGTGGTCACTAGTGGAAACTAAAACAGCGAGTATAACATTTGTTGCTAACCGATGAACGCGCGTATTTCAACCTCGGTGAGAGCATTTTCATACATTTTGAGACAAAACGCAAACGCGTTCGAATTAGTTAATGTTTCGAAAAAACTTATACTAGAGCTACAGTTCATATTTAGGTAATCTCATAGGGAAAATTGTAGGTGTCCCTACCGAACAGTAGGTAAACCAAGTTGATTTCTGTGCCACTACGTACCTTGTCACAGTGAAGATCAATATGAAAGCCACTAGATACTCGTATCTCATATTAATGTCACTGTGACACGGCACAAATGGCCCCGAAATCAAATTGGTTGAGCGTATATGCGTACATGTATTTAATGTCGAGTTCAAAGGGTATCATGACATACATATAGGTATTAGTATACTATACTTGTATGAGTGAGTATTGGTCATACAAAGATTTAAGCTCGCGTCATTTCTGTGGGGATATCTAGTTAAGGGCTAGGAAATACATGTTTGAGTGACTGTGTCCCGTTTCTATACATTTCTGTGACACAAAGTCGTTAATTATTGACCACAGGAAACTTTTGTGATTATGACCCACATTTCACGAGTAACAAACACAACAAAATGTCATCTTGTTCAGCAAAATATCATCTTGCTTGAATTTGGAGCTGCCCAACTGGGTAGTACCTCGGCCTTGCAGAAGACCACAGCCATAATAACATTATTTACCTACTATACTATACAAGTATCTGTTGTTTTGTTCCTAGAGGTGAGCAAGTTTGCCAGACTTCCCGAGGATGCAATGTGTTGAGAGCGAGGGGACCTTTTGGCCCTTCTGCTGTCAACACAGTGAATCCTCAAATTTTACAAAGCGTTGCAACGCGCATGTGAGTCCTTTTGGAGTTGCGAGCGTCTATAGGCTGCGGTGACCGGAAGCTTGTTCGCCACCGTCGTTGTACAGTCAGCAGCAATAGTTGCTACGCGGGTGAGGTACTCAAAATGATCTTCTCACCTCTTTATTATAAGGGAATAAGAGCGTGTGTAGACCATTTTGAACACCTCGACCGCGTGGCAACCATTGCTGTTCAAAAAATCATAACAATATTTTTATTTCAGTAGACCCCCGGGCTGGAACGATGGTAACTGATATTATCCAAGATTTTGACAAATGAGGTGTCAACTGTAGGCTTCACGAAGGACCGAAAATGGCGTAGGGAAAATTGATGAGGCCATATATTTAATATTAATTGGGTAGTTTAACAATGATATAGTATAGACCCTCAGGACCGTTTTAAAAATGTGATTTGTTATAGGTATTTAATGCACTAGCTACTCGTCGACGGTCGGTCTATAGGGATGTCGACTCAAAAAAAAATATTACTTCAATAGAAAGAAGACATAAAACTATACGAAATAGTGAAAATCCTATTCAAATATCTCAAAAAATAACGAAGCTACAACGATTACAATGTTCGTAGTTAGAGAGAGAAATTGCTACCTAACCGTGACGTCACTGTTAAGTAGCGCCATAGTAAATGACGATCGTTCAATACAAAGGTGCGTTTTGCGGAAAAGGGACAGAACATACCCACTTTTAAAACTTTGAAGACAAATAATTACGAAATTATTTATTTTTTTGAATTCCTTTTTTCGCCATTTGATTGAGAATTTGAGCCTTTATGTAGAAAATTTCGATTTATTGATTTTCTTTTATAGTGTCGTCATCCTTATTGCCTTAGTGTGGGACTAAGTAAGTTGATTTGTTTAAAACCTATAGTTCGGACACAATTCTAAGGCTAAATTCTGTCAAACGAACGCAAGCAAAACTAGACTTAGAGCTCTGACTGTAAGGTAGATTTTTGCTTGCGTTAATTTGACAGCGTTTTTCGTACATATCTTGTACTTGTGACACGTATGAACACATTGACAATGTAAACTCATAGCTCTTACTTAAAACATAATGCCTAAATTATGATAGTGACAAAACCAAATCTTCAACGGTATAAGGCGTGTAGAGTAAAACTGTTAAACTGAACGTGCCGCTCTCCAACGCATTTGATAATTATTAGTTACATACATTTTCATACTTTTTCAATGTTTCTTCGCACTATAATTATGTAAAACTGTTTTTCACACGTCTGTTCACTGTCAGTAGGTAAGCTCTGTGATTACCTACCTACTAAGTATATTTTGTTTTTTTAAACTGAACTTAAAGTAGTTACTGTTCATATTAAAATATTCGCGCGGTCAATTGTTTAATGCATGAAACTTGTAAAGCGTACCTAGTAGATACTAAAAAATAGTCGAGGTCGTTCAATTTCATAATTGGTTTTACGCTTCTGAATTCATAAAAAAATCAACCTCATTATAACTAAAAGAATATTTTTCTCCCGCTCTTCATTACGCTCTCTCGACCAATTTCACCCGCGTGGCGAGGTAGTGCCAAGGTGACAATTAATTTTAGACTACCTATGCGCCTGCGACGGACAGTTGTACGGCGAAATCATTCGTGTCCAACGATTTGTTACAACTTGAAAGTAAAAGCTTAGGCAATAAGGTCGGTATTCCATTGGAGATTTCAGTATAAATCGGATAATTTTATCCTGTTCGTGTTTACATTTTTTACGTGTAAATAGATCAAAGATTCATATGATTTATTATTGGACAATGAGTGTCACACAAAACATACATAGCTGAAAATCATCTTCCCCATCAAGAGTTCGATTTAAAAAACGTACTCAAATCGGTACTAATTGTTTTTTTCGAAACAAAACACAAATTCGTTTAGTCTTACTAATTTATAAGGCAAACAAATAGTTACTATCTAAGGCCACCAGAGGCGCTGCTCGAGTTGCCTTACAAAATGAGACCAAACGCAAGCGCGTTAGTATGTTTTGTTTCTAAAAAACTTATCTAGACGTACTGGTCATCCGTTAGGGAACTACGATGCCACAGAAAGACTCACAGATATACATGTTAAATTCATAAGACGCTCTTTTGCGTTGCGCATCGGTTATAATTGAAGGAATACTGTCGATTATTATTGGGAGATATTCGCATTTACTTTATTATTATTTATTGCTTGTGTTAACAATTTCTATTTTATAAATAAAATGACATCGCTCTTCCTTTGATTTCCCCATTTCGTTTAATTTATTTAGGTACTTAACGATCGTGATGTAAAGTTCGTATAACTTTGACAGTTTTGACACTAGGTATAGCAAATTTCGAATTATTTTATTGTATTACCTTTCCCCAGGACACCAATAAGTAAATCGTAATAATAAACAGTTATTGAAATAGGAGCCGATCTAGCAGTGGCCGAGTCATGGTGTGCCCGAGATAAAAATGTGAGGCAGTTATATTAGACAGGCATCTGTTGTCTCACCCAATCACAGTCAATGGGCAAAAAATAGTAGTTTATGCAACTGGTACATAATGAGGGGCATTAAAACACGAATAAGGTCACACGAGTGTTTTAATGCCTAATTATGTACAGTTGCATATATATATTACTTTATCTACACACATATTATAACTACTCTAAGATGGGTTCAGAAACCGTAGTAAATAAATACAATAATTGTGTTAATACAACCTTTTTTGCACGGTTGCAGAAATATCGAAATCAGAACTGGCAACCGATACCTGAATGTTATTTTAAAAAGTAAAGAGTCCCTATTCTGATGTGATCATGTCGTTCTAGCTCAAATTTCGTGCGATATACACTAAAAAAACATCGAGCTGACATTTCGCATCGACTGAATTTGAATTTTCAGTGATACTCAACTTTGACATTTAAATTTTGACAGTTTTGTTTGACGTTTAATATTTTAACATCATATATGAGATTAAAATGAAAATTATATTACTGCTGTAGCCTTAGCCACAGAAAAGAAAATTGCCATAAATTCATTGAATGTTGAAATGAGAGTCATTTTCAACGGTTTCCGAACGCATATTAGAGGATTTATGATATGTGTGTAGATAAAACATATTTCGGCCAGTGTCAATTCAACAAGCAGTCAATTCACGAAATCGATTACGCTATGTTAGTATACATTAAATATTATACAAATGAAATATTTGATCACATAAACATACTTTCAGAAACAAAATAGCAACGGAAAGACAACAAATAACAGAATATTGAGCATAATTCTCTGAATTTGTTTTAAAACTGTACCTTAGGGGTAAAAAGTCTCCAGAAGAATTCTAAATATAATGAAGATAGGTAGTCTCCAAGTTTGTTTTGAGCGTCAGATGGAATTTGTGTCACATAGAAATGGAAATTTTAGCTAAATTGAGGCAAGTAAATCCTCTTTTCAATGGAATACACTCGTGATTCGTTATCACTTGTTTTTCAATAACGTGTCGCCTAGCGATGAAACCCCTGGGCGGTGTTCAAGATGCCTTAAAGATTGCTAGTCATATGGCAGAATTTCTGACTCGTAATAATCAAATATTGTAATTTATAGTACTTTTATCTCACGAGTTTAGTTATGACACATTCGAACACAACATAGCTTCGACGCTGACGCACACATAGACAATGTACATATATATAGCTCAACACATAACCATCATGGCTCACACGCGCTCGTGAGAAGAGATTGCAACAAAAGAATCCACTCCGAAAAATTCGCAAAATCGACACTCTTTCTTACTTTTTTCGACAGTTTTTCTCACTCAGTGGTCCCCCAACGCGACGACGCTTGGAAAATAGAAATATTTGAATTTGAACTTACATAATAATATGTGACGATAATAATTATACTACGTTTAAAATATTCTTTGTTAATTTTTAGAGTTTATTTTTTGTGTCGGTTTTAAACAATTTAGTTTTACTTATATTTTGTTCTTTTTAAAGGGTATAAATATTAGGAAGGGTACCAAATTTGGAATCGATTGGACATATGGAAGGTAGTCAGATCCCCTCATCAACTAATAAAGAGCTGATGATCTTCAAACGGCTGGTCAGGTCATGGTTACCATACCTATACTTTCAATATCATTGAAGTAACACGGTACGAAATTTAGAAACGGTCGGACATAAGGAAGTTAGTTAGATCCTCTCATCAAATAGAAAAGAGCTGATGATCTTCAAACGGCTGAACAGATTAAAAAGACAGGGATAAAATTATCTATGACACAAAAAATAAATAAAAAGAAAATCGGTTCATCCGTTTGGGCGCAAGATACCACAGACAGAATACACAGTTAATAAAAATAAATAAAAAAACCGACACTCAAAAATCGGCCCCTTGCGCGATCTGAAAATCGCAAACTGGAGGATCGGACTAGTGGCGACAAATCGTGTCGGAGACCAGACGCCGACTTTTGAGTGTCGAACGCTCGAATTTTCACTCGAGTTCTGTCAAAAAACTATGACGTTTTGACAGATGTCGAGTGTAAAATCGAGCGTTCGAAACTCAAAAATCGGCCCCCAAGACTCACTTTGGGTCGGTGAGATATTGTAGTTAGTGTATTCATGTCGATTCGAGTCAGAAATTCCTGTTGTGCAAAAATAAATCCACCGGCAGATTTGATTGTTAGTTTGTGAGACTGGAAACATTTTGTCATCCGTATGGACCTTTTCGGGCAAATTGTTCCTTTTACGAGGCGAAAGTATTATTAAAATCGGTCCAGCGGTTCCCGGGATTCTTTTGACGCCGAAGTTAGCCACTTGGTTATCCGGCTGAGCGATAAAGCGGTACGAAAATAATTAGATATATTTTTACTAGACAACTTGTCGCATTTTTGGGGATTAACCGAGATTTCCATTGAGATTAGATGGGCCAATTCTTTTGGCGTTGTAGTTTTTTTTTTATTTCTTAGAATTGCATGAAAATTGGTAGGTTGGAAGAGCTCCTAATTCTGAACAATATCTGCACGATTTCCTACACTGTCCCACATTTTTTTTCCATTGAGTGACAAAACGTATGGGATTTTCGTAACTCAGTGGAAAAATGTATGGGGAAAAAAATTTTTTTCGACGCCGTGTTGTCATGTTTTTTTTACTTGTACAGAATCTGGAGCTCTTCCATCCTACCAATTTTCATGCAATTCTACGTAAGAAATAAAAAAAAACTACAACGCCAAAACAATTGGCCCAAATAATGCTTAAGTGCAACGGATTGGGTTTGAATTTTATTTATACCTACCTACTGTTAATTAGTTAATGGAGAAATGGTAGCCTCCGGGGCCTTTGTAATAAGTAATTTACTTTATGAATAGGTAACAGATTGGTTTGACGATAACAGATTGGTTTCTATTCCAGTAGTCTTAAGAGTTATTTTGACGTTTAAATATCGTGGCACCAACAAAAAAACCGAGCATTGAACAGTAGCAAGTTATACAGAAATACGAAATATCGAACAAAAAGGGAAATTATGTATTAACTGTTAAGTTGCCAATATGTATTACTACACTACACTATATATAGTATACTTTATATATTGCTATACTAGCTTTTGCCCGTGACTTCGTCTGCGTAGAACTCGGTCATCGCGTTAGAATGTTATTCGGACATTATGATTATCGCTAGCGGACGCATCCGATTAACAAACATTAGGTATGATGCAGGTGTGGAAAATACTTCATATTACACATCAGGTAATGAAAACGAAAACGCGAGCGCAGCGAGCGCGAAATATTTCGGACGTTATGATACAGGTGTGGAAAATACTTCATACGCATCAAGTAATGAAGATGAAAACGCGAGCGCAGCGAGCGCGAATTGCTTCGAACATTACGACGCAGACAGGTGCGGAAAATACTTCATACGCATCAAATAATGTAGATGAAAACGCGAGCGCAGCCAGCGCGCAATGTTTCGAACATATATTACTATATATATAGAAATAACTACAATGTAATATTATTGAGGCTAATGAAATTACTAAAAATTGCAATAAACGAAGTGAAAACTAAACGAAGTAAGGAATTAACGTTAGCAGGACGAGGAATATATGAAGGAAGCATATCATAGAAATAAATATTATTACTGTTGCTCAATTTTTAGGTGGTTTCTCAACTTGTCACTGAAGAAAGCTGTCAGTATCAACTGTTAGTCGAGTCAGGCCCGTTTTAATTACTGTGCGCCTAGTGTACATTTAAAGTGCTTCCTGAATGGGGCGGGATGCGTGGAAGCGGGGAGGTACGAAAGTGAGAAACTGAACTAATAGTATGACGAGCTGACATGTATTCGTAATTCTAGTTGACGTTCAACACAGTCAACATAAAAAAATATTATAGTTCTTATTTTGAGGGGTCGTGTAAATAAATATCAATGTGGATTAGTTGCAAAAATATACGAGCATGGGCCTTAATGATAAGAGAGCGTTAAGAAAGATTTGTCAGTTCGTTAACGTTCAAATATGTATTTATGACTATACAGAAACTCGCATGTATTAGGAAATGAGGGTTCATTAAGTTTCATCTTTCATAATGTGATACAATGACATTTAATTACAAGAACATCCCGACGGTTATTGAAGGGACTAAAGGACATAATCCATTAAAATAAGATAATAATAACGTCCGAGGGAGGCGATGCCTGGTAGACGCGTCATGATCGGGATTGGGTGCTGTTTGTGGAGTCCGGTGCCGGTCTGTTCATGCTTGCATGGGCTTAGTGACTACTTTGATGCTAATGTTATTTTATTTACGATTTACGAGAGACACCATTCTGTTCTGGATTGTTTTTTATTGTTATCGACTAGATACCTCCTGCATCTCTAAAATATTAATTAATGTTTTTTATAATGTAAGTATTTTATAATATTTTGACTTTTATAGAAGTATTATTTATTTATACTATACATACGTGGTGTTATCAGCGTGATTGACTCAGCAAATTACTAAAGTGTTAACTTAATTCAGAAGGGACCTAACTGTCGTACTTCAAATTTTGACATACTCAAAAGAAAACTATTAATTTGTAGTTTCGTTAATTTTAGAAACTAATTTGAAATTTGTATGAAATAAGGCAGCAAAGCATATTTAGACGCATGTAGTAACGAAGACTGTCAACCCCCTGAACAAACAAAATCGAACGCTATTGTAAAATGTCACATTTTTCCCACTGTGGAATTAAGGGTCAAGTGGATTTTTTAAATATAAACCTCGATATCCTTTTTAAAGGGCTATTAAAAGATGACTTACACGTCTATGTGCATTGAATTTTTTGAAGTGAAAACTTCTTTAGCGGCGCTGTGTACTTTTTGTGATGGGGAAACTCTCGACAGGTTACGTGACCGACAGATTGAAAATTCGTAAGACGGACAAGTGACCTGATCTTTTTTTTATATATATTTGATGCCCTGTTTTGGCCGGCAAAGCGGCCAGCGACATATAGAGGATAGGATAACCTCTCTCTGAGGCCTGATGGGCCAGCAGAGAGGGAGTCGTGACCTGATCGAAAAACTGTTACAACCGCCGGCGCGGCGTAGGAGAGGAGGAATCCCTCTCTCTTGCTGCCTGCGCCTGCTGTTTCGTTTAGGCGGCGCAGGGCGCTTGCGCGAATGTGCGTGTGTGTTTGTGTTACAGCGTGCTACGCACATCCATGGATGGTGAATCAACAATGCACAACGTTAATATTCAAGTTTTCACTTCTGCCGGCACTCCCAGAGTGCAACCCGTTGTTTTTTTTTCATCCCCGGTTACATGGTATGGAGTGCACATTCTTCGTATATCCAATATTAACTAGCAAAAAAAATTATATGCGGGAGTGCCAACACCGATCAATAAAACTTGCACAGAGTTTGTATGGAGAAGGCCTTGCCTCTACGGGCGCCTTGTTTCGAACACTTTCCAGGTATAAAGTACATATTCGTACCCGAAACAGCAGGATTACTTTCTTCCTTCTATCCCAACAAAATTATAATTTGACTTTAGGCAAAAGTGGTTTCAATTAAGATAATTAACATTGAAATATGTGTGCTAACCGTGTGTAATAACTGTTGGAACCGCACTGGAAAACAAACGAACTTCGTTTGAAGTTAGCAGTAAATTAACAGTTGTGCTTAATTACTTCGAATGAAATAATAGCGTTGACTTCAACGACTGAACGCTTAAAGGGTACTTTATGTCACCAATGGTTAAAACTTAGGCGACTTCCTGACTTGGCGGGGCGGGATCGATATGTGATATTTTCTTCTTTGACGTAAACTTACTGACGTCGCAAAGATTCTCACTTGACATAATACTGTCAGTATTACTTTTGCGCAGTAGTAATATCATGCGCAGAAGCGAAGCAGTACTTCCTTCGCATCGTCCCGCTACCGCGCATCCCGCGCCAGTCAGGAAGCACTCGTTTAAATGTAGGGGCGTAGTAAAAAATGGTATCGCGTCGACTGACAGCTGACACTGACATTTGACACTTTTCTCATATCGTACTGCCTCCGCACCGACAAATCAGGAAGTCGCCTTAGGGTTGGCACTGCTAGGATATTAAATCAGATATAATTTTTTTGACACAAGTTTAAAATTTTATATTATGTACACTAGCTTTAACCCACGACTTCGTCCGCGTAAACTTCTACTCCCTATTTCATGTCTTCGAGGCATGATTTTCGGGATAAAAGGTATTCTATACGTTCATCCAGGCTATAAAATCATTGAATAACAAGTTTCATCATTATCTATACAGCAATGTGAGTTTTCAATTAACCATCCCGCTCTCTACAGAAGCTCTGCGCGTAGTTTTCGTAAAAATTTAGCTATAGTCATTAAGCCAATCATTTTATCAAAGCAAACCCTGCGACTTTAATTGATTCTTTAATTGAGTGTGACCCAAATATGTTTTTAACAACCATATTGCTGGTGTACTGGACCAAAACGCCGTTACTACATAAAGGGTGTACAATCCAAATGGGTCAGTATGGTGAAGTCGGAAACTATGACAGCTAGCGAGATCTGTTCTTAGGAACCATGACGTCGATTTTAGATTTAATAATAATTACATTCAAACTTTTTTATTAACTCTCATACATAACCGGGAATCGAACCTGGTCAAAATCAATGGTTATAAATTCTGCAAGTCGCAAGAAGCACAACACTAATGGAATCTTGTTTACTAGAATAAATTACTGTTTATATTGTTTGAATGTAATTATTATTAAATCTAAAATCGACGTCATGGTTCCTAAGAACAGATCTCGCTATCTCTCATAGTTTCCGACTTCACCATACTGACCCATTTGGATTGTACACCCGGTATATTATGTGGGTCTGGGTATATACTCGTAGTACAGGTCAGCAGATATTCAATTCACAAAGCGTACCGACTGACACATAGTAGGAGTAGTAGGAACTGTGGCCATGCAATAGTGCATGTTGTGGTTCTGACACTGCGTTGTCACGCTGCGGCGGCAATTTTCATGACGTCATCACTCGGGACACCGAACTCATGGAGATTGTCTCCCGGCAGTTTCGGGGTCTAGGAGACATGTCTAACAACATACCAGGGATGTTGCGGATCTAGATTTTTTAACATCCGCGGACGCATGCATATGCGGATTTTACAGCCTCACATCCGCGGAAGCGGATGCGGATGCGGATGTAAGATAAAATACATAATAAAACGACAAATTGTACGTTTTAGTAATTTTATTATTAGATGAAAAATTATTAGTAGTTGAACTTAAAAATAGGTGAGTTATATTTGATAAAAAGTAACTTGGCTGCCTTTTTTGGTTCCAAACGATTTCGCAATAGATCATAAATTTGACCTGCAGCACTAAATAATTGTTCGCTAGGAACGTAATAGCGAATTTACCTACTTTACCTAGCACACGCGGCGCCGCTAAGCCGTTCCTGTGACGACTTGTTTCAACTCCGCATCCGCATCAAGCTCCGCATTGTTTCTTGCGGATGCGGATGCGGAAGCGGAGCATCAAAACTATGCGAAAGTTCTGCGGTTGCGGATGCGGATGCGGATATCCGCAACATCCCTGCAACATACTAAAGTTATTAGTATATTAGTATTTGTTTGACGGCAACCCATGAGGAGGTGGCGCCACCGTCACGTAAACATTCCCTCTGCGTATTAAATTCAATTTAAAATTATTTAAAGCAACAATTGTGCCTTATTAGTAATTCAGTGTGAAATTCGTAACTCAGTTAAGCAGTACAAGTGTTATCCTGACATAAAACTATCAATTCCGGACTTAAAAGTGAAAAGACGCTACGCGCCAAACTCCGCCCGCCAAATTTGTGTTTTTAGTGTTCTCATTTTTAATTTCCAGTGGATTCAAACTAATTTGCTTATAAAGACAGTGCATCAAACTCAGTAGCAGCCTTAAACTGTATTCAGTGCTATAATAAAAAAATACTTGTTCAATAATAACCTCAACAATCAGTTTTAAAAAATTCAAATTCAAACTCCAAGTCGCCACAAAGTTTTAACCGCCATAAGGTCAGAGTGAGCAGTGACATCCACCGTATCTGTTGAAGACTACTGCAACTAGCGCCATCTATTTGAAAACTTTGGAACTTGGTAACGAAACACCGATCGCATGCAATTTTTTACTTACATAATCCGCTAGATGGTGCAAGCATAAATAATCTAAACGCAACTTATATAGTTTTCTAGAGATTATTTGGAATTATTACCTGCAACATGGTTGTGCCTGTAAAGTGTGGTAAATGCGATTGTAGAATTGCCGGCAGACAATTTTTGGATTGTTCTTCTTGCCATGTCCGGCATTGTCTGTCGTGCCTTGATCGCATTGGAGTGAGTAATGGGCGATATTCTTTGATGACGCCTGACAGGAAGACAAAGTGGGTGTGCCGCGACTGCATCCATAAACCGAAGAAATCACTTAGTCCTGTGCTCCAACCTAATGCATCCAAAACAAACGCCATCTTAAACGGTAGCAAAAGGGGTCCACAACAAACGCCTCGCTTAGACGACTCGGCCGTACAGAGTAACATACATATGGAATTCGCTCTGGGTATGAAAGCTTTACGAGAGGAAATTATTCTTCTAAATAGCCGAGTGACAGAAGTAGTAGAATCGGTCCGTACCTGCAATAACAAACTCGATCATAACAATAGCAAGCTGGAACAAATATATAACCGCATCAAAGCTCTTGAGTTGATAAGTATTTCTAGCCCACCTTCATGTCAATGTACACAAGCAAAATTAGAAAACCAGACCACTAAGCTTAACAACATGAAAGAGACCGGTAACGTGTCAGAGCAGAGCTATTCCACCCCAGAAAACGACATGAAGCCATTAAATTCAAGTTCTATCGTAAATCCACCGTTTGATTCCGCCGCATACATTCAAACTGGAGCTGCCTCGAACGTATCTGAAAAAATAGATTCTAATAAACAAGATCTAGATGCGGATCCGCCGCGAACACAGGACTTAGAAAAACCACAAGTAGAAGAGGATGAAGCTACAGCAGGACCCTGGATCACCTGTGACCGTCGTAAAAAACGCAACAATAAACAAAAGACAAACAATTTCAATAACATTACAGATACTATAAGCAATAGCATCCAAAGAACCAACAATGTGACAGTGACACAAGATAACAAAATCCACCCAGTACAACAAACAATCACAGGAGGTAATGACAAACTCAAAACCATCCAAGCTATTACTATACAAAAGAAAAAATATATACATGTATGGTCACTGCATCCGGACACGTCAACTGAAGCAATGATGGATCATGTGAAGTCTGTTAGTGGTGTAGACAGTATTACCGTTGATAAGCTTACTCCGAAGACTGAAAAGCACTACGCGTCTTTCCGAGTGGGTGTTCCAAGTGAAGTGTTTGAAAAGGTATTTACGCCGGACGCCTGGCCTATTTACGCACGAATTAATGAATGGATTTGGTTTCGGAACTTTCGTGAGTCAAAACATTTACCGGCAAAGGCCGAAAACTAGTTCCATTGAAATATATTATCAGAATGCTCGTGGGCTACGAACTAAACTAAATACTTTTTTTAACAACGTTTCGACGTCTACATGTGACTTATTTGCAATAACAGAGTCAGGGACAAATGAAAGCGTCTCTGATGGGGAATTAGCCCCCCAAGGCTTTACAGTAATGCGCTGCGACCGCGCGGACGGGCGAAAACACGGCGGGGCCATGCTGGTGGCTGCGCCGCGCGCCGGCCTCAGCCTGCAGCCGGTGGCGCTGCCCGGCCACGATGTAGATGCGCAAGTGTATGAACTCGTCTCAGCGATAGTGAAAGTGAAAAATAGTTACAGTTTTCTTTGTTGTGTAGTATATATTCCACCTAAAAGTTCTGAAAATGATTATATGCAATTGTTTCACGTTTTGGAATCATTGTCTTCGAAATACGACAACGTATTAATACTAGGCGATTTTAATTTGTATTCAGCTTCACAAGATGTACAAAATTATTTTGATTTTTTTATGACATTCTGTGGATTCAGTCAGAGAAATGTAGTTAACAATGCAAATGGTCGGTTATTGGATTTGGTGTTGACAACAGCGCGAGACGGGGAGGTGTCAGTAAGAACATCAAGCGATCCTCTGGTACCGGTGGATGAGCACCACCCGCCGCTAGAGGTGAGCATGCAGTGCGCGCGCGCGCCGCCGCCCGAGCCAGCACAACTCGTCGACACTCAACCTCTTCCGCAACAATACCCGCAATGGAATTTTCGTAAGTGTGATTTTTTTGAATTGTATACCCAAATGGCACTCGTAGACTGGTCATCACTGTATACAATAAATGACGTTGAAGTCTCTATTAGACATTTTTATGACATTGTTAATAATATCATAAAAAGTTGTACGCCGTCTAAATGCAGAAACCCTAATAGTAGTAAATTTAACTATCCTGAATGGTACACCTCAGACATCATACGTGACATAAAGGAAAAAGCAAATTGGCACAAATCATATAAATGCAGTGGGGCAGAAAGTGACTATCAGATGTTTTCATATTATAGAGCTATTGTGAAGCAGAACATTAGTAGCGCATTTGAGAAATATCAAGAACGTTTACAAGTACAATTTACACAAGATCCTGCTTCCTTCTGGGGTTACGTGAGAACTCGACGAGCTGGTTCAAACACGTGCAATATATCGAAAGGCGGCCAAACACTAAAACAAGAGCAATGCGCACAAGAACTAGCAAGTTACTTCGAGTCTGTATACAGTGACATAGAGCCTCGCCTAGACGCGGAAGCGGCGGCAGCGGCGGCGTGCGGTGCGGATTCGAGCTCGCGCGTGCACGTGGCGCGCTTCGAACTACGCGACGTGCAGGCTGCACTGCGGCGGCTCAAACCAAAGCGGTCCACCGGCCCTGACGGCATACCACCTTACGTTGTTAAAGACTGTCGACTGTTGCTTGCGGAGCCCCTTTTACATATTTTTAATATATGCCTCGACAATAGTGTTTATCCGGAGTGCTGGAAGACGACAAGAGTAACGCCCGTTCCGAAGGGAGGGTCTGGAACAGATGTGAGTGGATTCCGACCGGTTGCAGTTTTGTCCACGTTTGCCAAGGTTTTTGAATCAGTATTACACGCCGCAATATTCCCTCAGGTCAGTGCACGATTAAGTGATGCGCAACACGGCTTTCGGCCGGGCCGCAGCACAGAGAGCAATCTACTGTGCTTCATGAACTACGCGGCGCCGGAGGTCGACCGTCTGGGCGGACAGGTCGATGTTGCGTACCTCGACTTTAAGAAGGCGTTCGATACCGTCGATAACGACATATTGCTGATGAAACTAGCTGAGATCGGGTTCACCCCCCGACTTCTAAATTTTTTCGCAAATTATCTAAAGAACAGACAGCAATATGTCGATTATAAGGGTTACACTTCGGACTGCTATCGGACGTTCTCGGGAGTGAGTCAGGGGAGCAACTTGGGGCCTTTAAATTTCACTTTAATGATAAATGATCTTCCAGAAATTGTCAAACATTCTACCTGTATACTTTTTGCAGATGACCTTAAACTACTACTGAAAGTCAACAATGCTAATGATTGCGAACGATTGCAAAATGACATTGACAGGGTTGTGAAGTGGAGTCATCTAAATAAATTGTATTTTAACGCATCAAAATGTAACATAATGTCTTTCAGTAAAGCACTTACTCCGTTGCACCACGCTTATAATGTAGACGGGCAGCCGGCCGCGCGCGTGTCAAGCGTGCGGGACTTGGGACTGCACATCGACTCCGATTTGTGTTTCCGGAAGCACATCGTTGAAACGTGTAAAAAAGCTTACAGGAACTTAGGTTTCATATTGCGCCAGACAAAGAGCTTTTATAACACCACGGCTGTAAAAGCTCTATATAACGCTCTAGTTAGGAGCAGGCTAGAAAGCGGTGCGATCATATGGAACCCCTACGAAAGGAAATATGTCGAAATGCTTGAGAAAATACAAAATAAATTCATCCGGCATGTGTACTTTAAAGAATACGGGGTATATCCTTTTTATCCACTTATGTACCCGACACTTTTCGTTTTAGGTATGGTAGGATATTTTAAGTTGGAGGTAAGGAGAAATGTCACACTGGCCACATATATATTTAGGGTATTACGGGGAAAGCTGCATAACCCTAGTGTGCTGGAGTCGCTCGGGCTGGCGGTGCCGCGCGGGCCGCGACGACGCGCGCCGCGCCTACTCGCGCGTCCGACTGCGCGCACCAACTTACTCGCCAATGCACCTCTTGTCAGGGCCATAAATATAATTAACAGAATTTCGAGCGAAATTGATGTATTAAACTGTACTCTGACTGAATTCACAAATGTAGCCTATAGACAAATAAGTTATTTTTGATTAGAAAGTATTTTTTATGTGTTTGCTTTTTACGTTCTCTGTTTATTTAATTCTTACTCTGTTTCTGTGTGTTGTATATTGTAAATATTTTATATTTGTATGTCACGAATTGGACTCTCTGTAATGTGATATATATATTTTTTGAATAAATAAATAAATAAAATAAAATAACAGCACGCACTAAAAGCACTAATAGTACTAAATACTACTACGCTTCCGGGGAATCTGGGCCCTATTTATCGAACGTTACAAGCCTTGTATTACAAGTGTGTATCTATGGTAACGCTTGTATATCCATATAAAATACAAGCGTTACCATAGATACACACTTGTAATCCTGGCAGGGTCGCCATGTAGGGATGGGCGTAGTAATACGTCTGTTCACGTTGGGATTAATATAAATTGTCGCTAAATATGGTGGTGAGAGAGAGGCTTGTGAGAGAGTGTGTGTGTAGCACACTACAACAAGGCTTGTAACGTTCGAGAAATAGGTCCCTGGACTAGACTACCAAGTTCAATATCTGAATCACGACTCTATTTTGAAAGTGTTAGGCTGGGTTGCACCAAACCGTCTGTAATCGTAAGCGGTGTTCGTCAAATCTGATTGTATGGAACGTTTGACAAGTTTCTATGGGCTGACAGCTGCCGGCGCCATATTTGACGATGACCGGTCTGTGTTCGTACGTTGGAGCAACTGGCACTTAGAATGCGATTTCAATTTATTTGAGCTGACTGAACACAGATAGATTCGATACCTTGAGATCAAAATAAATTCGATGAATAGGTAGCGAACCTGTTAGAGTACTTTTATCTCACGAGCGCGGGTGAGCCATGGTTGTGTGTTGAGCTATACATGCACATTGTCTATGTGTGCGTCAGCGTAGGGCATGAGTTCAAGTTGTCTATTTATTATTTATCGTATCACACGTAAACAAAGTCGCTTCATGCATGTCTGTCCCGTTGTATGCTTAGATCTTTAAAACTACGCAACGGATTTTGATTCGGTCGTTTTAAAATAGATAGAGTGATTCAAGAGGAAGGGGTATATGTATAATTTGCACCCGTACGAAGCCGGGGCGGGTCGCTAGTGGCAAATAAAAATACACTGGTTACTGAGTGTCACAAGTCACAACTACTACTATTCAGCGAGGGAATGCTGCCAGCGTCTTCGGTACAATGCCGAAGGGGCCATTTTTAGATTTAGTTTAGTTATAATTTTTTATTTTATAGTTAATAGATGTATGTAAGTATTAGTATGTAGGTATTAGTTATTGTATTTTTGTTTCTTTATTGTAAAATGTATATTGAATAAATTAATTAACTACTGTAGCCAACCTGCCCTCGTAAAATTAATATCACATATAAGGAATATCACATTTACTACATGTTTAATTCAACAAAAGGGAACTTGCGTTATTTTAAAGATTTTCTTAAAGATTTAAGGATTAATAAAGTTACTAAACACGATAAAGTTAAAATATGCACAAATAATTTAGTTATTTCAAAACAAAAACCGACATTTCAAATTTCGCGCGTAAACGCTCACTGGCTTGACGTGACGTCACTGCATAAAACGTCAAACATTTCATGCCGCATTATTTTGGTTTGCATCACAGAAACAATACATTTTCAGTTTCATTTAACATATTAAATCATTAAAAATAAGTAAAATTCCATTTTATAGATATTTTTTTAATATTTTCAACTAAAGTTACTGAAGTGAGTGCCGGAGTGACGTCACTTCGCGTTTTAAATTACGTTTCAATTTACGTATTTACATCGAAGAGCCACTGTCAAAAATATCAAACGATATTTCCATCAAGGGTGGTAAAACTAAAAACTGTCTCAGGTCGCAGATATTTGACGCCCGGGCCGAAGGAAAGGGCGCAAAATATGCGGTCTGAGGCTTTCTTTACTACCGCCCATGGTAAGTACAAACTAAAAATCTTTTAACATGCTTCGCGCGCGAAAAATCCCACTTTATGGCCAGGTGTGACATAAAATAATTTACCTACCTATAGCGTAGGTAGAAGGTAGGGCACCTCTCGGTGGATAACTATCTAATAAAGATGGATCGATGGCGGTCGGGTTGTTTCGCAATTAGGCTGCTATAGAAGAAAGACATGTAGCGGTTCCCGCATACCACTTTCCGGTCTGTTATCCGATCGCACACGAGTAAATGACAGCAATGGTGTTTGCAATTTTAAATATTATCCCATTTTAATATGGCTGAAATTGTGGACATATTTTTTGGTAATAGTATAGTTAGGATAGTGACAATTAATCTACTTTACAATAATATGTAAAATAAAATACAGGATAAGAATCAAAAGTGTTAATTATTCCTGATAAAACAAATTCAAAACAACGCATTATTAAACGACACAAATAAGTTAATATAATGGCATTTTACCACATCTAAACTCTGTCAAGAGGAAATTTTCATAAAACTGCACACAGTCAGATATTTATCGAGATTTGGTTAAAAAATTCATTCCCGAAGAGTGTTGTATCCCGTTTCGCCGTGCGCAAAAGACATGTGTCTCTTTCACGGGGCGTGGTTTACCGAATCGACGTCTGCTACCGCAAATTCTAAGTTTCAAAAGAAGGGAAAAATTGCAAAATTTTGGTTGGGTGCATAATACAACGCCATTGCTCTATCCAACTGAGCAATCGGCACATTCGTACTCGATCCCCAAATCTACGGTGTTGTAAGAGGGAGGTGGTTGAAAGATTTAAGGACCGAGCATGAATGTGCCGATAACTCAGTTGGTTGCCAAGAATAAAAATCCTATTAGAGTACAATAAAATTTAGTTTCAGCATCGCTAGCCCTTATTGCACCGCACAAAGGAACAGACTAGATAGTCGTAAATATAATGCAATACCTTTAATAAACTAGAATTTTAGTTGATATCAAAATAAATTGTTTATCAACTGTCGTATTCGTTTTAATTTACTAAAACTTATTATGATTAAAGATGATAAAACCAAATAATTAGCTGCCAGTTACTGGAGCTGCATTAATTAACTAGCTCGGCTATTAATTATGATGAAAATAAACTAAACCCATCGACAGCTACCCCGTAGTACTAACACGCACAGTTTCACAACACGCGTCAAACTCAATAACATACAACCTTGTCGCACCCAACCTAATGCTACAAAAGTTTTTCTACGCACATCTCTATCAGTTCGGATATAGTTTACAAACTTGTTATTTGCAGTCGATCGTCACGCCTTAGTAAACTTAATGTATAGAGAGTTGTTTCGATCGCCAGCATAGTTAAGTTTGTTAATTGACCGCAAGCATCCGTCAGCGTCAGATAGTAAAATGTGGTGCAAATAATGTGTATTCTATTTTAAATTTGCGGTACAGTTGATATCTTACATATGTAGGTACACGACTTTCGCATCACTACTAATAGAGAGAGGTAGGCCACAGCAAAATATCTCTTGCTCGAATTGGGAGCAGCCCCACTGGGGAAGTATACCTCCGCCTTGCAAAACACTGCCATATTATTTTCATCACACTGGCTCGTAAAGTGTGTTATTGCACGCGTGCGTATATAGTACATTACTTAACATGGGCGGTAAAACAAATAATGTCTCAGATCGCAGGTAATTGACGCCCGAGCCGAAGGCAAGGGCGATAAATATGCGATCTGAGGCTTTCTTTATTACCGCCCGTGTTAAGTACAAATTTTATTTCACCCCCTGGCCAGGAAGTGGGAGTTCCCGCGCGCGGAGCGTGCGGTAATTGCCGCTTTATGGCCAGGTGTGACATAAAAGCAGTTATAGCCAATTTACCTCCCGCGGGAGTTATGGAATTTTATAACTCCCGTGGGAGTTATGAGTTTGTGTGTGATTTGATTGGTTTAAAAAAATCTAGTTGGCCGCGCGCCACAAGAATACTCCTCTGTGATTGGCTGAAAAAAATAGTTCGCCACCCGCCGCAAGAATATTGCTCTGTGATTGGTTGCGCGTTGCGCTCCTCTCGCAGTGATACTAGAGGTGAAGTTGTCAAGTTCGTCAATTTTTAATTGGTGTGGTTGTATGAAACATAGATTTTTCTGCCTTTTGTAGTTATTTATTTCCTCGCAAATGTGATGAAACACATTGTGTGTATCACGGGAGGCAAGGGTTATTACAAACTCAAGTCAATAAAAGCCCTGCGCCTCTATGACTTTCGTTAGTATTAACCTGCTTACCTCCCTAAATGCACAATGTACTATTATTCTACAAGTATATAGTGTTGTGTTCCTGGAGGTGAGCAAGGTTGCCAGAGCTCCCGAGGATGCACTGCATTGAGAGCGAGGGACCTTTTGTCCTCGCACGTGACTCTTTTGGAGTTGCGAGCATCTATAGGCTTCGGTGTCCGCTTACCATCAGTACGGCTAGAACATGATGGCTGGCACCGTCAGTTTATCGGCTTATCTCGAGCTATACGTCTTTTTTTGATAGGTGCTGTTGGAAAGTGACGGATAGCTAGAGATAAGCCGACAAACTGACGTTGCCATCATGTGCTAGCCATACAGGTTGGGCGCACGAATGTTTGCCAACGTCATAGTATAAAAAAACACGGAACAACGTGTAATATTATTGTATCTGACGTATGTATATTGTACAGAAATAAACTGCGAGACGGCGGTAGCGCACTTAGTACCGTAGGTCGGATATTTTTAGAGTTTACGTTTTTGTCACACTAAGGCGCTCGTTTGTTTTATGCGTCAAACGCATGCGTTTCCATATAAATCCATTCAACGCAATGCGTTTGCGCAACCTATTTATATGGAACGCGATGCGTTTGACGCATAAAACAAACGAGCGACTAATAAACACAGAATTTCAACTGCCAATTTTTAATATTTTTTTTTTAGAATTGAAGGTTTATTAGAAATTACCGGGTGGATATAATAATTACTAATTAATACTTATCATCGCTTTCCATTACGGTAATTTTCTATAATACTCCACTCGATAGAAAGTGACAGATATTTTATCTTTTCCCTTACCATGAGTTTGTTCTTACGAGTATGTGACATGTATATTGTTTTAACCTGTTTTGTGTACTATAAAGTGCTTACTCGTACATACATACATACATAAAACTCTTAGGCGACTTCCTGACTTGGCGGGGCGTGATCGATATGTGACATTTTCTTCTTTGACGTAAACTTACTGACGTCGCAAAGATTCTCACTTGACATAATACTGTCAGTATTACGTTTGCGCACTAGTAATATCTTGCGCAGAAACGGAGCAGTACCGCCTTCGCATCGTCCCGCTACCGCGCATCCCGCGCCAGTCAGGAAGCACTCATTTAAATGTAGGGGCGTAGTAAAAAATGGTATCGCGTCGACTGACAGCTGACACTGACATTTGACACTTTTCTCATATCGTACTGCTTCCGCACCGACAAATCAGGAAGTCGCCTTTGCGTACCTACTCGCTAGCGACTTCGTAAGCGATTTAGTATGGCGATTCTTAGTTCTATTATTCTCTGTTATGTGCATTAGATATTGTAATCGAAGGTTATAATTTCGCCTTAGTCCCTGCTGGCCCCGTAACTGTTATAGTCGCGCGATTGCGTGATAAACGACCAGTGCCTTTACCATGAGTTTGCAATGTTTGCATTACCGTACTCGCTAGCGACTGCGTAAACGATTTAGTATGGGCAAAATAGTACAGCGCCTCTGGCGGTTACGCAATAGAACTAACAATCGGCATACTAAATCGTTTACGCAGTCGCTAGCGAGTACGGTAAGAGATTTCGATACAAGCTCATGGTAAGGGTAAAGTATTCATATATACTAAAAACTTTGAATTAACAGGTGCTCTAAAAATACGAAGATAACCATAGCTATAATGACAACTAATAAAATTCAACGGGACAGAGCGAGTGCGCGACGCATTGAAACGAAATTTAAATGCGAAATGTGTGTCTCAGGTTAACCGCCAGTAACATTTTATTGTTTATTCTGAACATATTCGTACGTACTCGGGATTTCATGACGATAAACATGAGTAATATGCTGCTGAAGTGCAGTCCTACAAACGAATAGCAAGGTGCATAAAAATATGACACAATTTGATTGTATAGTACAGTCAGATTTATTAGTTTTATTACGCATTTTGTCGTATCAAAATCAAATCAAATAAATTATTATTGTAGGCGATAACGTCCCGTTTCAACTCCTTTAAATCTTTGTTAAATAAAACAAAAAAGGTATAGCTTATTCGAGAGAACAGTGAAATCCCGAATCTGATTCTTTCATAGATTCCATTTACTGATCTTTTGCCAAATTCGTTTACCAACATAAGTGTTTTGCCATCAAATATATCTTCGTTAACACGCCGTTTAACTCACTTTGCCGCCTTACGGTTTTCATAATAAGGTCTATTCTGGCTTGCTCCGTTCCAGGACTGCATAGAACTAAATAGGCGTATACGAATTAGTGTTACTTTAGATGATAGTCTTTTCGGTTGTAAATAGGGGCGCTGTAATAAATAACGTAATGGATATTCGCGAGAAACTTGCGTCCTATCTGTGGGCATAAAGCATTCATTCGAACATAGCCTGTAAAAATGCAGAGAATACTTAGAATATCTTTCCGTTATTTTGGAGCGGTATTTTTCCCATTGAAGCTTACTTTTCAAAGCAATAAGATTACATTTAATCGTAATAAAACACGTTTCGTACTCAAAATGCCGTAGATACAGATTATTACTTGTTTATTTGAAACGGAAACTTATATCCTCTCGTTGATGTAAAAACTCCCTGTCGATTCCCTTCAGGCGAAAATGAGTAAGGCTATGTAGGAATACTTTTTTAATATTCTGATGTGGGTCGTTATCAAATATAAAAGGTTCTTTTATTATATTATATTATTTCTCAGAATTCCTGACCGCCATTGGCCTAATGGCGCAGATAGGCAGCTAGTTCTGCTACTAGTTATATAGACGTACCTACTTTTTTTTTCTCATTGACTCAAATCTTTTTAAAGACAGGGTTTTTCCCATTTTTTCCTTTTAATTTATTGTATTATTTCATGTATATTGTCATGAATTGAGATTGAAAATGTCTAGTTTTAAGCCTTTGTACGTAAGCGTATAGTTTGTATAATAAATATCGTTTATTAGGCGACTTCCTAATTTGTCGGTGCGGAGGCAGTACGATATGAGAAAAGTGTCAAATGTCAGTGTCAGCTGTCAGTCGACTCGGTACCACTTTTTACTGCGCGCCTACATTTAAATGAGTACTTCCTGACTGGTGCGGGACGATACGAAGGCAATATTGCGGGGTAATCACGTAACGATATGTACTACCGTTGGTACGTATTTAATGTCAGTTTTTAATATGGGATTTGACATTTAAATCTATCGTACTAACGGTTGAAAACATTACGTGATTACCGCGCTGGTCCGCTTCTGCGCATGATATTACTACTGCGCAAACTTAATACTGACAGTGTTATGTCAAGTGAGAATCTTTGCGACGTCAGTTAAGTTTACGTCAAAGAAGAAAATGTGACTTATCGATCCCGCCCCGCCAAGTCAGGAAGTCACCTTACACACACAAATGGGAAAAATGGCAAACGAATTTGGCACAGTCCATAAATCAGCAGGTGGTCTTAACGCTTTATAGCGATCTCATTCAGTACAGATAGCACAAGACGGCGCCCGAAATATTTCGACGCGAAATAAACTACTTGTCTTTTTCTGCGTGCAGGTCTATCTCGCGACTCTTAGCCTAGCTCTTATTTTTATTTACCTGAAGGTGGCTTTAAAGGCCGTGCTCAATAAATAAATAAATCAATCAATCAATTTATTTATTTCTGTGAAAGTGGTACAATTAAATTTCTTATAATTATTTTAGTTCAGCACATCCTGCCAGTATCGGCGTAGAAATAGCAATAATAAAATATTAGCATAAAAGTAGGCAACATCTTTAAGGTATCTCTAAAAACTCTTTTATTGAATAATAACATTTTTGAACCAAACATACAACTAATTGTTTTTAAGTAAAATGGTGTGTCTCTAGACTTTTCATAGTGTTCGGTGTTTTATTAAATATTTTCGTTGCCGTTCCAAAAAAGCTGTTCCGCATTAATGTTGTTTTCATAGGCTGATTATGCAGATTTCCTTTATAATGCGAGCGAGTGGGCAGCTTTCGTCTTTCTGATACAAATCTAAACATATCAATTTGGCGTTTAACAAATAAATCGAGGCGCCTTGTGCTAACCGTGCAGACAATATTTGCGTTACAGGAAAAGATGACCAATTTTTTATTATTATTGTGTTATCTTGTGTGTGCAGCCATGTGTGTAAGCGAGACGTACTGAGACGGAATTGGAATGAAATTGTCAGTTGCAAGGTCAAGCCCAGATTAATTTCCGGGTCGCAATGGACAAGTGAATTTGGTAGTGGTTTATTGTTATAACATTGGCATTTTTTTACGACTACAAGCATACTGCCTGTCTCATGCCAAGCCAGCGTAGCTTGCTATGCTTGTGACTCCAGAACATAAATATAGATACGCTCTTAAGAGGCCTTACAACTGTAAAAAAAATTGATTTAAAATTTTGACAAAAGTATTGATAATACCAATAAAGTGAGTATAGGATACGATGATTTTATTAAAGTTTTAGATAGTAACATTGCCCTTTTTTGATTTTATTGTGTGTAGTAGAATTTAAGCGGGAAAAAGCAGTTTTTAGCTCGAAAATGGTCGATTTGGAGTGATGTTTGAAACAAAATATCTGAATGCAAAATGCAAGAAATCCATTTAAAATGTATGTCATTAGGTCGCAATAGTCCTGTTCTAGATAGTAACATTGATAAAATATCAATAAACTTGTCAATTAAACAGAAAATGGGCTAAATAAATGAGCATTTTTTACCTCATAAGGACCCTTAAGTGCTAAACGGACAGCTTGTTAGATAATTTCAAGTTTGACAAGTTACTTAACTACTGTAGTTACACAAGAACAACATTAAAACGGTTGTAGCTAATGTAATGTTATAATGTAGCTTCGTTATTTATTGAGACGAACAACACACACTCACGAACAAAGAATACGGATCGGTAAAAAACCGTCATATTTCCTAAAATACTGCGAGGTTGTAAGTTTTTTTAATCATGTCATTGTCCTTATTTAATTTTACATCTATACTGCAAAAGTAACAGCCAAAAAAGTAACGTTCCAAAGTTTAAATCGGACACGTAAAAACCCATGAAAAAAACAACGTTAACGCAGCGAGATACCTATCGCGAAAATCGTCATTTTTGGACATTGATATTTTTATGATTAAAGATCCCGGAAATTGCTAATACAGTTGGGCAATACGAAGAATAAGTAGTATAATATTTAAATAAAACGAGTGTAGAATATTTAACAAGACCTATTGAGGCTATTTAAACTAGGGTGACCCGAAATTTGTGACCGCGAGTGTATTTTAAAAGCATTTTCACCATTTATTGTCTCTTTTTGACCATTTACCAAAAGAAACATCTTCTGGAGTAGTATTTTAGAGTAGTCAAATTTTGAGTCAATAACCCTTAAGGCGATATATCGATTGAAAGAGACGCCCTTTATTTTTCGCTCACGACAAAACGGGATGCAACCCTCTCCGAGAATGGCTTTTTAGATAAATCTTGTTAAATATCTGCCTGTGTGCAGGTTTATTAAATTTCCTCTTGTCAGTAATCATATTAACTTAATCGTGTCTTTTAATAATGCGTTGTTTTAGTAGGCTGAGGAAAAAAAGGAAAATATAGACTCGACTTTGGATTTATTTTCTATCGAGAAAATTTTAAGCAATCATGTTTCGCTATTGTCAGTACCACAATCATATAGTCAAGAATCATATATCTGAAAATCAGCCCCTACTGTTTGCTAGTCTGGGCAGGACCGCGTTTCAAAGTCTCCAAATTTCTCAGTGTAGCGCCTTAACAGGCTTTGGAATACGATCAACAAGGAAGATTTTAACATTAAACATTGCTAGGTTAAACTGCGACCTATATACCTACTCACAACATATTTTCAGGTTTCAATGAAGGCATGCATTTGAGCGAATAAGTCAATAACAAAGGAAATTCAAACTAAGTTAGACAATAGGATTAAAATTCAATTGTCATATTTTATTGTAGGTACGGCGATGGCGTGGCTATTTAGAGATTGACGTATAATATAATGTACCTTATAATTTTCACAATATTAACTTGCTTACTGTTCTTCGTAAAGTGTGATTGAATAGAAGTGGCAAAGAAAGTAAACAAATACGGCTGATTGACAATTTACAATGAGGGATACCACATGCCAGAACGCTTCACTATTTAAAAATGGCTTTCCATCAAATTTATGTTGATTTCGCCAGTCAATACTTGTTCAAAGACGTTGTTCGGTAACGACGCCATGAGAGTAGGCAACTGGTTTGTACGGTAGTGGATTCAGCCCGTCGTCGCGAAGAGCACGTGTGTTCACCAACGCGGTGACGCACATACCACATAATTCGCCACTAAAGGCACTAGTATGATGCGAGGTCTCCGAAATGTCAAATCTCACTGTTTGTGGGTGCGCCACGCGGGCTAATATCCAATTAAAATAATAAGTATGGTGACTATTTTGCAATGATTGAGATGGCAAATATGAGTTACAGGTCAATGAATTACAGTCATTATTATTATATCGTGTGGCTTTAATCTTGCATTAGAATACATGTTACAACTACACTGGCGGTCAAAAATTTCGGGTCACCCTAGTTTAAATAGCCTTAATAGGTTTTGTGAAATAATCTACACTCGTTTTATTTACATAATATACTATTCTTCGTATTGCCCAACTGTATTAGGAATTTCCGGGATCCTATTGTAAAAATATCAATGTCCAAAAATGACGATTTTCGCGATACCTATCTCGCTCCATTAATGTCGTTATTTTCATGGATTTTTAAGAGTCCGATTTATACATGAAAACGTTCCTTTTTGCAGTATAGACACAGAATAAGTAATAGTACTACGTACAGAAGTCTCACTGTTAACAAATCCGCGCGAGGCAAGCCAAACGTGCCGACGCTTGGCCATCTCCTTCTATCGCACGCGCATCACTCGCTACATCACTTTCTCTCGCATTGATAGTCACCCGACGTGGGACCTTTGAGCGGCGCGATGACGTCACGCGAGTGAGTCACCCCTGGTATAGATGTAAAATTAAATAAATATAATGACATGATTACAAAACTTACAACCTCGCAGTATTTTAGGAAATATTATGTTTTTTACCGATCCGTATTCTTTGTCCGCGAGCGTACAAATTACAATTTTATATCTAAGTTTAGTAGCCAGGTCCTTGCTGCAGGGATCAGCGCCAAAATGTCGTATACTACTTTTCATATAGTTTATATGGCTCGTCTCAAATCTGTCAGAGAAAATTTGTATGGAAAATCAACGAAATTTTTTTTCTTCACCCGAATCAATAGTACTCGTGATTCTGAATCAGAAAAACCAAAATCACCTACATAGGTTCGGAGAAAAATAGGGGGTACACTTTAAAGTGAAAATGCCCTTGTACAGTCAAGGGCACCAATATGTGTACACTTTTTCACCTTATTCCATTGAAATAAGGTCCAAAAGTGTATACATATTTATGCCCTTGACTTACGTAAATCAGCTACCTGCCTGCGTACTCAAGGTCATGTCAAGACGTTTGGCGGTAACAGTACTGGTATGGATGGTCGCTCGTGTCGTAGACCATTTTCCCTATATTATATGTATTGTTATTCGCATATTATAGGCTATGACTGCTACGAGTGCAGCAGCGCTACGAAATCGTTGGCAATGAAAGCATTTTAACACAAATCATACGCGGCCCACAAAAGCTACGAGTGCTACGCCGTAGCGCGTCGCAGCGTTTTTCCGCTCTGTAGCAGAAATCTTACGTAGAGGCATGACGCCTGGTACGGGTCGTCTTGGACCTTGAATGGGATCGTGTATTTTAGCCCTCGACTGTACACTGGATCGGTTGTTACGTTATACTTATTTCTTATGATTATTTTTTGCCAGGATGTCGCCGTCGACGGACACGTCTGGGAGGACATCATCATCATCATTTCTTGAATAGATATCATTTAAGAAAAAATAACTAATTTAATAGCAGTTTACAAGTTTAACTAAAACTTTCAAAGCAGTATGCAGAGGTATGAACCTATGCGAATACCTATGTTTTCTGCGAAGTTTTAATAACACTTTTCGCAGGAATTATTTGTTTTGGAAAGATTTATTATATTCTGGCCCAATAAAGTTTCCCATCCATCAGTACCTAGCTTTTGCGCAACATGTATCTATTTTAGGGTTTAAGTTGATTAAAGGATATGCGGAGTTTTATGTTCTTCCTTTTAAGATGAGAAAATCTCAGAGTTACAGGGTATAGGGTACAAAATCCAATTTTCCACGTAATGTTTTTATTGAGATTTATAGGTTAAAAGGTGTTGAAATATAATTAATAGCAAAAAAATAATAGTAACAGACAAACAAACAGGGGCATATTTACTAAAATAAATTGCATAAATAGAGAGACAGGTGCATATAGTGTGTAAAAAAAATCTCAACATTTCAGAAGCCTGAGTAATAGCGTAAAAATATGGATAACATCGAATGGAAATAACCTACGTGGCAGAAATCATAAAAATCAATTTAGCAGTAGGAACGTGATTCGCATGCTAATAGCATATGGCAATTTTTACCGTAGGTAATCCTTCGTTTTGCATCCGTCTAATGCCATGACCGTCCCTCCAGGGAACCAGGGGTTTGTAGGGTTCCGTAGCCAAAATGGGGCAAAAACAGAAGCGGAACTAATAGTTTTGTCATGTCTGTCTGGCATTATGTCACATACAATTCACTAAAAAATGTTTTGGATAAATAAATGTAAGTGTATATACAAATCAATTTAATTCAATAATAATGTAGGTCGAACAAAGTCACGTCGTCAATATGAAAAACAACTGTTTTTTTTTAAGTTTATCTACGTGTGATGATAATAATCTTGACCGATTTCGGCCACAGCTACTGTTATAATATTATCCTGCGGGGTAATCACGTAACTTTATGTACTACCGTTAAAGCATATTTAATGTCATTTTTTGACATTAGCTAAAGATAAATAAAGATAAAGATAAATTTATTTGGAACCAGACAAGTCTTAATAGAACATGGATATCCGGCAGATCCCGAACTAGGCTGAGCCTGTATCTCGGGACCTAGCAGTACGCTTTACAATAAGATAATATGGAAACTTGTAATACAAGATACATTTTAGGATTAAGAATAACCAGTACTACATATTTATCAAAAATATTATTATGTATGTGTGTGTGTGTGCGCGCGTGTTTTTTGTACATGTGTGTGTGTGTGTGTGTGTGTGTGTGTGTGTGTGTGTGTGTGTGTGTGTGTGGGTGTGTGTGTGTGTGTGTGTGTGTGTGTATGTGTGTGTGTGTGTGTAGGTATGTATGTGAAAGGCGAGTATAAAATTGTTTAAGTATAATGTGTATTTAGTACGGTCTATTTATAAGAACGTAATAAGGATTCTGTCATAGATTTATACGTCAAAATTGACATTAAATATGCTCTAACGGCAGTACATAACGTGGTATGTTTCGGTGTTCCGCCCTGTGTGGCGTACAGTGGGCCAACGAAAATGTTGAGCACTTTAGTACTTTGTCAAATTAAAGAGGTTTCAAATTTTATGACGTTTCAGTCTAAATATTTCTTAGATTTCGATGTGACAAGGTTCTAAGTATGCTCAACATTTTCATGGGCTGACCGTACGTACCCAATCTTGTTAGAGAAGATACGAACACACTTTGGGCACGTCAACCCCCCACCAACGTAATTGTAGGAGATGGCTGCAGGTGGTCTGGCCTTCAACTCATCCCGCTTTATACGTTCGGGTTCGAAGCCTTTCAACATCAATCGATAGGTCTTCAGAAAAAAAATTGATTACGTGAATATTTTTTTCTGAATGGTTTGCTCTGGTCAGCATCGTCGAAGGTTATAAAGAAGGACGAGACTGATGACGGAGTAATCTCGCCCAGAAAATACCTTTTATAAGTATGCCAATAAGTACAGTCAACATCGTTAATATTTTGACGACTTTAGCCTAGTTGGTAGTGACCCTGCCTTCGATACTGGAGACCCTGGGTTCGAATACCGGTAAGGGCTTATATTTGTGTGATGGGCACGAATATTTGTTACTAAGTCTTGGATGTTTTCTATGTATTTAAGTATCTATTTATCTGTATAAGAATCTATATAAACGATCTGAATAAACAATATGATATGATATATCGTCGCCTAGTTACCCATAATAAAAGCTTTGCTTATTTTGGGACTAAGACTGTCCTGTAAGATATTTATTTATCTATAAAGACTTAGTGACAAAATATGCGTACATGTCAATGCGAACAAGGCATCTTCTGGGTGACCTTGCTTCACCGTCGGTCTCATTTATGCCCCCTGGCTAGATGCTGGCCCAGAGCAATCCCATTTTTAATTAAAGAAAAACATAACTTTAGTGACAAGAGCGTAAGACTGTACAGATATATTTGTCACTTTAGGAACGCACATAATATATTTATGATCTTGACTGTACATCCTTTCAGCAACTCTGAGGGATCCATGCTTCCGGCATTGCCTATTAATCATAATAATACCAATAGGGATGACGACACTATAAAAGAAAATCAATAAATCCAAATTATCCACATAAAGGCTCAAATTCTCAATCAAATGGCGAAAAAAGTAATTCGAAAAAATAAATAATTACATAATTATAAGTCTTCAAAGTTTTAAGAGTGGGTATGTTCTGTCCCTTTTCCGCAAAACGCACCTTTGTATTGAACTATAATTATCATTGTAATAAGCATATTTTTGTGAGAAAATGGCTGACTGTCGAGTTTCTTTCGGCGTTTCTTCTCGGCAGTGGCCTCTGTGAAACGCTAGTAGGGTTTGACTTGTAAAAGTGCCATTGCGGCCTACTTGCAGAATAAAGTTCATTTTATTCATTTTATTTTCATTTTTATTCAGAACGATCGTCATTTACTATGGCGCTACTTAACAGTGACGTCACGGTTAGCACTTTCTCTCTCTAACTACGAACATTCTAACCGTTGTAGCTTCGTAATTTTTTGAGATATTTGAATATGATTTTCACTATTTCGTATAGTTTTATGTCTTCTTTCTATTGAAGTAATATTTTTTTTTGAGTCGAAATCCCTATTGTTTGTTTCCCAATTGCGATGCCAATTTGCGTGATTAAAAGCCTCGTCAAAATAAAATAAACCTCGAATATTTAAAAGAACTGGGCTGGAGGTAGATTGATACACGTTCAAAGAGAGCATAACGAACCATTTTATTGAAAATGGAATGGGTTTACGCATGAGTAATACATTCTGTTTTATTTTTTGATGTCGTTAGTGTAGAACCTGAGTGGACGCTCGAGCGTTGCGTCCAGCGGGGCGTGCATGTCAAACAATTGAAACTCATACTGGTGTCCTGAGTCGCCGCCGCACAAATAGTATGCACGCTCGGCCGCAACGCTGGACGCGACGCCAAACGCTCCGCTCCGAGCGTCCTTACACTTAAACAGAAAAAATCATATATACCTTTGAGGTATATATATGTATATCTTATCTTATCTCCTTACTCCTTTCATTGCGTTTAGATATTAAGGATACAGTGAGTGGTTCAGCATAAATTTAAGAAAAATTCATTCAAGCATCTCCTGTTAGGAAGCGCCCAATCATGGTGTGTTTTGAAAATGAATTTTATTTTTTACGACACCAATGGCCGACATCTAAAGGTGTGGTATATGTTTGGAATCAGCTCATAAAGCCCTTTCGTTTGATACCCCACTCAATAGGTTTTTGAAGAAAAATTGTTTATTTTTCATACATAAAACTTATGACGTCATAAAAACTCACTCCACTACTTTAGAAAGCGACAACATGCGTTTTGATAATCAGTAGAGCATGCTAATTCCAACGATACCACTTGTCGGTATAAACCTTTTCAGTCTTAAGGAAATTGCGTTTTTTCAACTTGGCCTCTCTACTATATGAATATGTTGACTTTATGTTTTTAATTGCAGACCCTTACGTAATAAAAATAAAAACTTAGAACCGTTTAATGATGAATTTAAGACCAATCTTTGCAATTATTTTCTATCGAGCCGATTTCGTTCAATTATGTATCGAGTCCGTACACGGTCTTCGAAATATGATGAATATTAACATTTATATTGTATTTGATGTGCTAGAACAAATAGTTTTTCTTAAAAAAACTGCTTAAATAACATCAATTTCAACAAAATTAGGTCTTGTCAGCCTCTTAAACGCTAAGGCGACTTCCTGATTTGTCGGTGCGGAGGCAATACGATATGAGATAAGTGTCAAATGTCAGTGTCAGCTGTCATTCGACGCGATACCATTTTTTACTACGCCCCTACATTTAAATGAGTGCTTCCTGACTGGCGCGGGATGCGCGGTAGCGGGATGATGCGAAGGCGGTACTGTTGTGCTTCTGCGCATGATATTACTACTGCGCAAACGTAATACTGACAGTATTATGTCAAGTGAGAATCTTTGCGACGTCAGTAAGTTAACGTCAAAGAAGAAAATGGCACATGTCGATCCCGCCCCGCCAAGTCAGGAAGTCCTTATAGGAGCTTTTCCAGCAACGAAAACCGAAAATCCGTCAAAAATTTTCTTCACCGGCAGCAAGATACATAATATAGAACACCTGTGGGGCTAGCATAACATGCATCTCGTCTCTACTCGCGCGCGAGATAGGCTACCTGTCACTGTCTGATTAATGCTGTCAAAAAGTGACAGGTAGCTTATCTCGCGCGCGAGTAGATACGGAATGCATGTTGTGCTAGAGGGGCTGAGTAGAAAAATATCAAGTTGCCACTGATGCTATTAAATGGGTTAGCAATGATAAATTACGTCATAAATAGGGACGCAGAATGTCGTCACAGAGTGACGTCAGAGCACGGGACCTTTTGTGGGTTATTGATGAAGGCACATCAACGCAATATCCTTACTAACATGGAATATTGATTCGATGCCCGTACTTTCCGAGTTGATTTTGGGCCGAATTTGAATAATCTCGAATACGTCAAAATTCAAAATTCAAACATTTATTCTGCAAATAGGCCACAAGGGCACTTTTACATGTCAATTTACAATTTACTCGTAATAAAGTCTGACAATACAAGCATATGCTACATTTCTCTTGAGAAAATTAATTTACAATTTAAGAATAAGAATATATTAAATTTTTCATGTCAATAAAGAATCTGTAGTCCAGTACCAGGGTAGTTAGTGTCCTATGCGTATGAAGATTTTTTTTCGGGAATGGTGCTCGCATTACTACTTATTATTATAATTCATGCCGTTCATTTTTTGAATATGAAACTGGCAACCGTACCGTCTTTCGAAGATCTCACGTAACTAAATAATTGCCACGTATACGATAAATAAATAATGGAAAAAGAAATCATTTTCTTCTAAAATTTCTTAAAATGAAAGGGCTCCATAAGCTGATTTCAAAAATATACCACACCATGTCATTTCAGCCAGTGGTTTCGTATAAAATAAAAATCATTTTCAAAACACACCAACTTTTGGCTTTTACAATAATTATAATACATTTTTGCCCACGCTGAAACGGAGATCTTCGTTTCACTCCGTCAATAATTGCCTCAGTAAATAAATGTTAATTTTCACTCGTATGGTTTCTGAATGTTTGGCGTTCCCTCTGACGCAATTTCATGCTCACTCGAGTGGGTCAGTTGGACAAAGACGTTTTCCATTTCAATTTGATTCAAACTTCACACTCGAAACAATATAAACAAATTGTTATAGCGAAAAACCCCTCCACAGAGAATCTCATATGTTATGCGCAATTGTACAAATTGGGCTGTGGAGTGGCGCAACTTCGCAAATGACACGCACTATACATTTGGTATGATGCCTTTTGGCCTATTGGCAAAATGGTACCTTTTACTAGCGGTACCTTTTGGTTACATATGGTAAAAAGGTACATTTTGACAGAGCCAATGAGGGGCCAATTCCTTACTTACGCAGAAATCGTCATTGTCAACATCTACTAAGAGATACATTGAGAATGTCACATTTTGGCAATAATATAGTCTTAGGCGACTTCCTGATTTGTCGGTGCGGAGGCAGTACGATATGAGAAAAGTGTCAAATGTCAGTGTCAGCTGTCAGTCGACGTGCTTCCTGACTGGCGCGGGATGCGCGTTAGCGGGACGATGCGAAGGCGGTACTGCTTCGCTGATATATGCATGCATGATATTACTACTATTTATTTAATCGTATGGCGTATACACACATAAACGTTTCATGCAATAGGAAAAAAACTATAAGTCCTATATTACTACTGCGCAAATGTAATACTGACAGTATTCCGTCAAGCGGGAATCTTTGCGACGTCAGTATGTTTACGTCAAAGAAGAAAATGTCACATATCGATCCCGCCCCGCCAAGTAAGGAAGACGCCTTAGGAGACTTCCTGACTTGGCGGGGCGGGATCGATATGTGACATATTCTTTTTTGACGTAAACTTACTGACCTCGCAAAGATTCTCACTTGACATAATCAGTATTACTTTTGCGCAATAGTAATATCATGCGCAGAAGGGGAGCAGTACCGCCTTCGCATCGTCCCGCTACCGCGCATCCCGCGCCAGTCAGGAAGCACTCATTTAAATGTAGGGGCGTAGTAAAAAACGGTATCGCATCGAGTGACAGCTGACACTGTCATTTGACACTTTTATCATATCGTACTGCCTCCGCACCGACAAATCAGGAAGTCGCCTTACAGTGGCACGATATGACGTCAATCTCCGTAGTTTCGAACGCTATTTCTAATGTCATTGTCGGCCACGCGATTACCTATCTATATTAACCGCGAGAACTTTCGTCAGATAAGATTCAGAACCGCTGTTGTTTTAAGTTTTTAACCAAGCTCAAATCAAGGATTTAGTTCAGGGCGGGGGCGAGGCACTATAAGTGGACGCTCGAGCGTTGCGTCCAGCGGGGCGGGCATGTCAAACAATTGAAACTCATACTCAAAATTCAAAAAAATTCAAAATTCAAACATTTATTCTGCAAATAGGCCACAAGGGCACTTTCACATGTCATAATGTTAATGTACAATTTAAAAAAAGTCTTACAATATAAGCATATGATAGATTTTTCATGAGAAAATATTAATTTACAATTTAAGAAATATATCAATAAGAATTTAATACATTTTTCATGTCAAAATATTAATATTACAAACATTATAATAATAGTAAAATTGAGAGATGTATAAGGTCTCAGTCTGAATAACAAAATTTAATATAATATCTCAAAGATGTAAATGGTGTCTGAGCATCAAAATATTCTTAATAATGACTATTCTAACGTGCTTTGAGATGTACATGGTATCAAAGCGTCAAAATAAAAATAATAAGTTTTAAATATAAAAGGAATAAAAACAATTTAATATAGAGGTGTCTCTCAGAGTCAATGTCAACAAAAACTAATCCATAACAGGGTGATGTCTCTCGTCAATCTCCAAGAGAAGACACTAGTATTATAGTACATTACTTACCAAGGGCGATAAAACAAAGAATGTCTCAGATCGCAGGTATTTTACGCCCGAGCCGAAGGCAAGGGCGATAAATATGCGATCTGAGGCTTTCTTTATTATCGCCCGTGGTAAGTACAATATTTTATGTCACCCCCTGGCCAGGAAGTGGGTTTTCTCGCGCGCGGAGCGTGCGTTAATGGCCACTTTATGGCCAGGTGTGACATAAAATTAGTTACTATGTCCTTGCAAGTATGAACGACCGGACTCCACAAACACTACTGGTGTCCAGAGTCGCCGCCGCACAAATAGTATGGACGCTCGGCCGCAACGCTGGACGCGACGCCGAACGCTCCGCTACGAGCGTCCACTCAGGCCTTACACAAGTGTAAATTAGTGTGTACCTTTATCACTTTCCTAAGTGTAAGTGTAAGGCCTGAGTGGACGCTCGTAGCGGAGCGTTCGGCGTCGCGTCCAGCGTTGCGGCCGAGCGTCCATACTATTTGTGCGGCGGCGAGTCAGGATACCAGTATGAGTTTCAATTGTTTGACATGCACGCCCCGCTGGACGCAACGCTCGAGCGTCCACTCAGGTTCTACACTGAAGGCGAGCGGAATTGAAAAAGGCCTACTACTGGGTCAGACAAGTATTATTGCTCTTCCCCTCCCCTACGCCTAACCTACTTCCCCTAACTAACTTCTACGCCTGTTTACAACAAAACTTAAATTCGGTTTTCATTCTATTTGAACAATATTGGTTGAGACAACAATTACGAAAATAACAATGTAAAAACGCAGAATATTGACTCAGAACCATTGCAATGCGAAACATTACTGACAGATTGACTTCAAGATTTCAATTACAATAGTAGATTGTGTCTTAAGAGAGCAAAATGATATATTTACGGCGAGGGCGGTATATTGACTCCTGAGTGAAGCGAAGTATTCTACAATAGAATCGTGAGCGCAGCGAGGGATTCAAGTGTTTGTGCCAAAGACATAAATAATTTTGCTACCGTGTGAGACATGCTGCTTTTCACACTAACTATGAGACCCGCATCTAAAAACATGAAATATCTAACAAATTAATTTTCTACCGAGTGGCACATACTGCTTTTCACACCTTCTAGAGGTATTAGGAAATTCTTCTGCTATGGATTGTTGCTGAAATGAGGGAGGAAAAGTACGACTTTGATCCCTCATTTGGGGGCAACAATGACACTTTTCTGCATAGCAGGTGTGAAAAGCTATTTTGCTGGTTGTACGTCTAGGAAATAATGAATGTGCAAAACAATCTAAGCAATGTTCGTGGTCGGGGCGATCGGCGGCGAAATACAGTCATTAGAACACGCGCAATGACAAAACATATGGCGTTGCTCATAAATTTCGGTTGTTTTTCCAGTTGTTCTCTAAAAACTAGTTCGAATGGCACCCTAAAAATATTCAAATGACCTATAGTAAAACTTTTATAGGCGTGAGCGTTTCCATACTCCCGCCCGCTATCGCTAAACGATCCACTTATCAAAAACCAGAACCACAGCCTCTTCAGACTATCGTCGCAACTGTCCGGCCAAACTTGATTAAGATCGGTCCAGTTAATGCTCGCGCCGTGACAAATAGGTCTCAATGTCACGCACACTCGTCCATTTAATGATACATTAGCGCCTATTGTTCGCCGAGTTCACTGGTCAGAGATACAGTGAACCAAAAAGTTCTAGCAATTTTAAATCTTAAAGTACTAGCAATAGAATTCAGAAGAGTCGAACATTGGTAGAATTTGGCTTACGTACATGGACATACAGACAACAAGTCGAAGTAATTTATAGTGCGCGCCATCCACGACGACGCGCCCCTCCACAGCGAATCTGATACTAATCTGTGCGCAGTTGTACGGCTTGAGCTGTGGAGGGGCGCGCCTTCGTGGATGGCGCGCACTATACCTATACCTGTAGGTATACTTATGTGTCATTTTCGATTCAAAGGTCTCTCTTTTTTGATGTTAAGAAATATGCATGCGGAATGAATCTTATCTTAACTTATATCTTTAAACGAGCAATTCTTGTATATATCTATATATTTATTTCGGGGATCTCGGAAACGGCTCTACCGATTTTGATGAAATTTCGTATGTGGGGGTTTTCGGGGACGAGCAATCGATCTAGCTAGGTCTCATGCCCGGGAAACGCAGAGCAAACCTCGGCCGCCCAGATATTTTTGATTAATGTGTTATTTACTACATATTAATTTTGATAATTTGATAATCTTCTATACAGCCACACAATGATATAAAATTTAACATGTGTCAAATAGAACCCGTACAACGCCAGTGGATCTTGCAGTGACACCTTTAAATTTAGTCCAAAGATATCTCTAATGTAATTATAGGTACCAGAATTATACAATTTTCCTTGTGTTCGCGACTTTTCCTAACCGAGTTACGTCCCTAACAAATTTTTCATAACTTTTCAAGGGAGAGGGGAACTTTGTTTCGGCTAAACTTTCCTGCCATTGTACGAGTATATACAGTTGACGTCAACGGGGTGTGTATATTTTCGGCCTTAGTACAATGAAATAAGGTGCAGAATGTCTATGACGTAAGTACGAGTAAATTGAAAGAAACCCATCCATGTAACTTCATTCCCTTAGCTTTGTGGCTCTGATTACGAAACGAGAGGTGCAAACTTTGAATCACGGTAAGGCGACTTCCTGATTTGTCGGTGCGGAGGCAGTACGATATGAGAAAAGTGTCAAATGTCAGTGTCAGCTGTCAGTCGACTCGGTACCATTTTTTACTACGCCCCTACATTTAAATGAGTGCTTCCTGACTGGCGCGGGATGCGCGGTAGCGGGACGATGCGAAGGCGGTACTGATCCCCTTCTGCGCATGATATTACTACTGCGCAAACGTATTACTAACAGTTTACGTCAAAGAAGAAAATGTCACATATCGATCCCGCCCCGCCAAGTCGTAGGAAGTCGCCTAAGAGTAACATTTGGATGCTGACAAAGCTTGTGCCTATTATTTATAGTTTATAGTTTTACTCTTAGAAACACAAAAATCCAGGATCAAATATTCGTGCACATTGCAAAAATAAATGCCCTAACCATGATTCGAACCCGGGACCTCCAGCTTCGTAGGCAGGTTCTTCGGCCTCTGCTTAACACATTGGTCCTTTTTTGTTGTTTTAATTGAAGGCGCTATGGTTTTATAAGTACAAATTAAATGGTACCTTCCCTTACTGGAACTGGCTACTATTACTATTTTAACCCTTAAATGCATGATTTTTTTTTTTTCAATAAAAACGCGATATATGGTGATTTAAGGTGTACTGATAACGGGAAAAATAATAAAAAAAATATTTTATCTACACACATATCATAAATCCTCTAATATGCGTTCGGAAACCGTAGAAAATGACTCTCATTTCAACATTCAATGAATTTATGGCAATTTTCTTATCTGTGGCTAAGGCTACAGCAGTATTATAATTTTCATTTTAATCTCATATATATGATGTTGAAATATTAAACGTCAAACAAAACTGTCAAAATTTAAATGTCAAAGTTGACATGTCCCTATTCTAGTATCACTGAAAATTCAAATTCAGTCGATGCGAAATGTCAGCTCGATGTTTTTTTAGTATTTACTATCGCACAAAATTTGAGTTAGAACGACATGATCACATCAGAATAGGGACTCTTTACTTTTTAAAATAACATTCAGGTTGCCAGTTCTGATTTCGATATCTCCGCAACCGTGCAAAAAAGGTTGTATTAACACAATTATTGTATTTATTTACTACGGTTTCTGAACCCATCTTAGAGTAGTTATAATATGTGTGTAGATAAAGTAATGTAAACAACATGTAAGTTATTCATACAATATTTATAAACTTAAAAAAAAAGTTTTTTTTCGTAGGTACCATATCAATAACTTCAAATATTACTTATTTTTATGCGAAATATTTTACTAAACTTAGTACTCAGATAATATTTATGAAGTGTAGAAATACATTCTAGGCAGAAAATAACTGCATAAACTATAAAACAGCCAAAAACACCGATCAAAAAAACCTCAATTTTCGAGACCATAAAAAAATGGCCGCCGTTTTTTTTAAATTACCGGCTTATCGTTTATAAATCAATGTAAAGTTTATTTAATATTTATAGAACGGTTAACATTAAAAATTTTAAGAATGAAAATGGAAATATATTAAGGTCTCTTGTGAAATAAGCCTCAATATTAAGCCTTAATATACCTACATTTAAATAAATCTTGAATTATTTGTTATGATGTATATATGTCACACCATGCATTTAAGGGTTAAAGGTATACACAAATTGTAGACATTGGCAGTCTATATAATTTACTTTACTAGGCTTTGATTAAAATGACTGTTTATATTTAAGAGTGTTAAGTACGTAGGAATATTACTAACAGCTAGGTGAACCTTGAATTTCATTCATTTGGTCAAAGCGCCATTACGCCCTCTTAAGGACTGCAACTAAAAAGGACAATGGTCTTACATGGAAAACCTTGTCGATGTCAACAAAAGTTTTCATGCCCTAAAATATGTTTTGAGTTTGACCCTTTAACTAGCTTAATTACCTAATTAACCGTAGAAGTGGCGTGTGTGGATCTATGGATAGGCTTTTAAAAATCATATAAATGTATCTAAAAAACTGTTCCATTTAATTCAACCGTTACTGAGGTTTAGCTGTCAAAATCGTAAAAAAGTGTCCCGCTGGAGAAAAAAAAATATTTTTTATATTTAGTTTTTTTTTTTAATTTTTTTTTTTTTCGTATATCTAATATTTACAAGCAAAAAAAATTATTCAGGAGTGCCATAACCGACGAATAAAACGTGCCCAAAGTTTGTATGGAGAAGGCCTTGCCCTACCGTGCGCCTTAAATCAAGTCGGAGGTTTTCCCTGTATTTTCCACATGCCACCACTATCGCTTTATTACGCCTGGACTAGAAAGCCGCAGTAAGGTCAAAAAGATCTTGTTGATGGAAGCTAAGTGAATGGGGTCACTAAATGAAGATGATTGACTAACGGCGGGCAAGGGGCTTGCAGTGGGAGGCGCGCGTTGCTTTAAATGCCTACCGCTCGCTCGGCCCGGGGCCGGCCGTCAGTCGAGGCCCCCCCGCCACCGCGCGAACGCGTCTATATGCACGTTACCGCTGCCGCCGCAGACTAGAACGCGACGAGCGACGAGTCGATAACCCTAGCGCTACACGTGCCGCGTGTGAATGAATACAAGTTATACAATAGACAGAGATGCACAGAGTAGGCATGTTTTTTATGCCTAAACGACGTTTTTGTTAGAAAGTGAAGCTTCTGTACTTGTACTATTACTTATTCTGTGCGGCGGGGATATTGGGTGAGACAAAGTACACCTGCCTAATAAAAGTTATAAAACTGTCAGACATTAATTTATCCGGAGACGGTTATTGGTCCTCTGCTGGAGGCCCTTTTTTATTTATGAATATTATTAATTCCAACTTGTATCTGCACTTATAATGACAAAACTTGTAATTAATTTATTGTGTTGTTGCTGAATTTCCTTTAAAATAAGAGTTCCGGTAAACCGACTAAGTACGGAAAACTTACGTAAGGACCTTAATACCAAAATAATTGCAATCGATTATTTGCCAGTGTTGGTAAAGTGTCGATTAACGGGCACCTTTACCTGAAATGGTTTGAGACAATATTTTTTCTAGGCCGTATTAAATAAATATTGGCTTTTTGTAGCTTGTTTTGGCAATAACTATAATCTTAATACAAATTGTTCGCTTTTGCAGAAACAATGTTTATCCACCAATTCATTGGATAGCCTATGAATATTTTAAAGCCTATGAATATGAAAATTAATCTATATAGCCTCAGGCTGACTTATCCTTGCATTCATTGAAAAACTCGTATCCAAACGTGACTGCTTGTTGAAATTTCGTTTAATATTTTGTCTCAAAATGTATGAAAACGCTCTCACTGAGTTTGAAATACGCGTGTTCATCGGTTAGCAACAAAATATGTTATACTCGCTGATTTAGTTTCCACTAGTGACCACCAGAGGCGCTGTTCACGTTTTCATACCACTTTCATACATTTTGAGACAAAACGCAAACGCGTTCGAATTAGTTAATGTTTCGAAAAAACTTATACTAGAGCTACTGTACACGAAAATAACACAATGAAAGTGTTACTGAATAGTGTTGCATAATATAATCTAAAGAATACCATTTAATTATTTACAAAACTGTCCCGGAACGTAGCTTTACTTACGTATCTCGTATTTTGGGCCAACGGCAGAGTATCACTCGTTATAACAGTTTTATAGCAAGTTCCAATTCGCTATTTGTTTGACAGTTGTAAAGATAAAAATAATTAATGTGTTGGATATAGTAGCTTATAGGTTTACAATACTTATACAATAGGTTTTGTGCTTTAAAATTAATTGAAAACATTTTATTTTTGAAAAATAAATTAAGAGTTTTTTTATCTGTGGATTACAAAAACCGAAACGCGTGTGACGTCACAGTTCAAAGTTAAGGTTTAATTCCGCAACAAACCGCAACTGCATTTACTGTACGTTGTGTTTCTCCGCACTCCAAATTGAACCGTAACGGTATTCGTAAAAAGCTCTATTCAAAATGAGGGGAGAAGTGTCGCAACAGCACAAGTTACTGTACAATTTGGAGTGCGGTGTAACATGTAGTTGCCGTCTGCTGTCGGCTGCGGAAGTAAACCTTTAGTTGTTTATCAAGTGCGACGTCACAGTACTCACAGTCACGTGATCGGCTGTTTTCGCGCACAATTCAAATTACTTAAAGAAAAAATATATTTTATGTTACACCTGGCCATAAAGTGGCAATTACCGCACGCTCCGCGCGCGGAATATCCCACTTCCTGGCCAGGGGGTGACATAAAATGTTGTACTTAACACGGGCGGTAATAAAGAAAGCCTCAGATCGCATATTTATCGCCCTTGCCTTCGGCTCGGGCGTCAAATGCCCGCGATCTGAGACATTCTTTGTTTTACCGCCCTTGTTAAGTAATGTACTATTATGTCACACCTGGGCATAAAGTGGCCATTATCGCACGCTCCGCGCGCGAAAAAACCCACTTCCTGGCCAGGGGGTGACATAAAATGTTGTACTTACCACGGGCGATAATACCTAAAGAAAGCCTCAGATCGCATATTTATCGCCCTTGCCTTCGGCTCGGGCGTAAAATACCCGCGATCTGAGACATTCTTTGTTTTATCGCCCTTGGTATGTAATGTACTATTTTGAAAGAAATTAAGCTCTTTGGGGGAAAAAGATAATTGTTACAGGTATAAAATAAACCTACGTATAATTTAAAATACATTTCCGAAAACTGTCAAGTAGCCAATTATGATATTTTTACAACATCTTTCCTTCTTCGGCCATAGACGGTCCTTAAGAATCTCAATAGCAGTGTACTATAATAGATTAGATTAGATTAATTTATTTCCCAATGAGAATTACATTATTGCAGTGCGTCCGGCATGTTCGCGGTGGCGGGCGTGCCGGGATTTCACGCAATTTTGCGCACCAGTAGCTCTAGTATAAGTTTTTTCGAAACATTAACTAATTCGAACGCGTTTGCGTTTTGTCTCAAAATGTATTGTATGTTATTCGACACCCAGAGTAAGCGTCTCGCGTCGACGTCCCAACGTGATACTACTGCTATTTAGTTTTAGGAAATATAATGATATAATATGTATGTTAGTCATTAAGGTATTTGTATTATGGGCCACAGATGCCTGAAATAAATGATTAAATAAATAAATAAATAAATAAAAATAAAATTGCGGCATTGGGATGAGGCACACGCTCCGGCGCGTGCCCATGCCCGCCGATATTAAATGTTATTTTTAGTTTTTTTTTTAAGTATTACTAACACTATTTTAAAGTTTATTTATACTAACCAATTATGGATGATAACTCCGAAATAAATGATTTTTATTTTTATTTTATTTATTATTATTATTATTTTTTTTTATTATGTAATTTACGTATGACGATGTATGTTCAATGCAAATAAACGATATGATATGATATGATATAATAAATTTGCACACAATCATGTCAAATAAAAAATGTAATAGAGTGGTTTTAAAAAGTACGCTTATTTAAAGATAACTCTTGTTAGGTAAGTATAAGAAAACTAAAACAGCACTGCAACAAACACTTGCACAATATATTCTGCTTATTGTGCATTGCAGAGCTGTTATTCACAAACCGAGACGTCCTGACCTGTCTCCTCACCCTTCACCCGTTTTTAGGGTTCCGTACCCGAAGGGTCAAAACGGAACCCTATTGGTGACGCCCTGACGTCCGTCCGTCGTCTGCAACACAGGTTTTACAGCCAAACGGTTGGAGCTACAGCATATTGTTGGCCCGAAGCCATACAAATAGTCAAAACTTATTTTTAAATGTTTTTAAGGGGGGCTCGAGTTAGCTTACCCTCGACTCAACCTATCGAGTAGGGTATCGTTGTTTAGAACTCATTGAGTAGATACTTACTATATTTTTAATTAAAAAAAATATTGGAAAAAAAAGGAATTAGAAGCCACCAAAGTCAGCTTTTTTTACGAAATTTTGTTCCGCAGAATTTTTTAACTTCCCAAATGTCTATAAACTTAAAACTTGGTAATAATGTTTGTTATTACGTATATTTTACCAACAAATACTAATATATTGATAAATTAGATTTTTTCTTTGAAATTTCCTTATTTTTCCTATAAAAACCAACTTAACTTTGCTGTCGGTTCGGAACCCTAAATGTGCGAGTTCCGACTTGCATTTGGCCGGTTTTTATATGGAAACTGTCAAAAAGTGATAATTACATTAATTGACAGTTTCCATATAAAAACGGGTGAACTGTGACTGCTGTGAGGTGACAGGTGAGTAAGGTGCTTAAACTTCAAACATTTTATTAGTGAAATATAATAAACGGTAGCTCTAGTATAAGTTTTTTCGAAACATTAACTAATTGGAACGCGTTTGCGTTTTGTCTCAAAATGTATGAAAGTGGTATGAAAACGTGAACAGCGCCTCTGGTGGTCACTAGTGGAAACTAAAACAGCGAGTATAACATTTGTTGCTAACCGATGAACGCGCGTATTTCAAACTCGGTGAGAGCTTTTTCATACATTTTGAGACAAAACGCAAACGCGTTCGAATTAGTTAATGTTTTGAAAACACTTATACTAGAGCTACGGGTCACTAACGTCTTTATAGTCGAACATCGCTCGACATGTTTCGGGCCAATTCGTGGTCCTTAAACTATGGTCCGTGGGTCAACCAATATGTCAGAGCAGAGACTCACGGAAGTTTCCTATTTAAAATTTTATTAGTGACGTACAAAACAAACAAAGAAATGGGATAAGGTTGTGAAATTGTCACGAAATGGACCCAACTTAATCAATGTATTGTAAATGTAAAGAACCTATTTATTATCGCATGTTAAATGACATTAGTATGGACAATTTTAGTTTTAAGAATATTGTACGCCTTAATGGCAGGTTATAATGGACATATATAATGGACACTTCCTGTAACATCTGTATTACTTACATATAACCAACAATAAAGAGTTTGAGTTTGAGTTTGAATCGCATAGCAGCATTCAATACATATTTGTGCTGCGAGTAACGGCGGCCTCACAAGGGGTTTAACACCTCAGTACCGTATCGCTTTACAACGTCATTTTTAAACTGACGTACTAAATTTGCAACGGGTGAAAGTGACAAAGTACCAAAGTGTTCGGCTACTTATGAGGCCGACTGTACCTAGGTTTAACTTTTTCAAACGAAGTTTAAGAACAAGCTACACCTGATTTTATGTGTCCAGACTACATACGTCTACACATACGTATATATACATGATAATACGCCCGAATTCTTCTTATTGAAATTGATTGATTTACAATTATGAATATAACAATTTTTAAGTGAGTACTTACCTAACAATTCAGTCATGGCTAAGTAGCCATAGTTGCTATGCACTTTTCAGGGTCCATTTTGTTCCATGTTTAATGTTACAATATCTGGGCGACCGAGCCTTGCTCGGCGTTTTCCCGGGCATGAGACCTAGCTAGATCGATTGCTCGTCCCCGAAAACCCCCACATACCAAATTTCATCAAAATCGTTAGAGCCGTTTCCGAGATCCCCGAAATAAATATATAAATAAATAAATATACAAGAATTGCTCGTTTAAAGATATAAGATTGGAAAAAGGCCGTGCATTATAGACCATTTTATAGGTTTAGCAGTAATACAACACTGTACTGCTATTAAATATAGTGATTTTAACATATCGCAGTTACCCGTGATACCCGTTAAGCCTATCATCTCTGTACAATATAGAACCTTAAAACATCAAAAATGACAATTTGTACAGGGGTGACAGCTTTCATCATGCCCAAGCTGTCCCACTGTCGTAAAATGACATTTATCCTCGGCAAGTGTAGGTAAAGATGTGACGACGGTCATTCCTATTCGTACACAGCATATCGTACAGTGTTTAAATTGTACTAAAGTAATCATAAAAGGAAAATAATTAATGAAAAATCCTTAGTGCGCATCAAAAAAACACTGACTTCCACGTGAAAAATTGTAATCTAATCTGTTTTACTATGTATGACACTTTATTGCACATAAGAAAGCCATGTACAAAATAGTACATTACTTAACAAGGGCGGTAAAACAAAGAATGTCTCAGATCGCAGGTATTTGACGGCCGAGCCGAAGGCAAGGGCGATAAGTATGCGATCTGAGGCTTTCTTTATTACCGCCCGTGTTAAGTACAAAGTTTTATGTCACCCCCTGGCCAGGAAGTGGGTTTTTTCGCGCGCGGAGCGTGCGATAATGGCCGCTTTATGGCCAGGTGTGTCAAAAAATAACATTATAAATTAATTATGTTATGCATTTTAATAACAACATAAAAAAGGGAAGAAACTAATATAAACGAAAACTTATACTAAATAAAAACTTATACTAAATAAAAAAATTGCCCCAGGTCCTCGGTGCACGGTAGGGTTCCCAGAAGGCTGGCCGCATTGCCACGCTGGATAGCAATGCTAATCCGTTGTGCGAAATAGTGGCCAGCCCTCTGGTCACCAGACGCTTCTATAAGGCGCGTCGAGATGTCCCTATAGAGGCGCCGAGCACTTGGACCCCATGGCCCCAGGGTCTCAACCCCAAACGCCGCAAACAAGTAGCTACTGCCGAGAGTAGCATATTTGCGACGCTTGAGGTTAAGTATAATAAAAAGGCGAACTTTTTAGTTGTGCAGATCAGAAATTGCGCAGGGCCGAGAAAAGTGGCGTGCTCTTGTGTCGGAGTCCTAGACTCATTTTGGGTCGCCGTGATAGCCTAGTTAGTTAGTTAAATCAGCATATTCTTGGTTTATATGTTTTTTGATGTGCATTTCATTAATACTAGTCACTATTTATTACCATTACTTATTTATTACTACTCTCAGGATTTTTTGTTATCATAGTTAGCAATATATAGGTAAGTACAAGTTGGTAACACATAAAATTGAATGACGGGGATTATCTACCTCGTATTAACTTATACTAGAGCTACAGTAGCTCTAGTATAAGTTTTTTCGAAACATTAACTAATTCGAACGCGTTTGCGTTTTGTCTCAAAACGTATGAAACTGGTATGAAAACGTGAACAGCGCCTCTGGTAGTCACTAGTGGAAACTAAAACAGCGAATATAACATTTGTTGCTAACCGATGAACGCGCGTATTTTAAACTCGGTGAGAGCGTTTTCATACATTTTGAGACAAAACGCAAACGCGTTCGAACTAGTTAATGTTTCGAAAAAACTTATACTAGAGCTACTGTTGTAATATACTATTTTTATAATAGTTAACATATTATGTATCACACAAAATTAAAATGACTGATGACCATTATGTAATAAAGTATTTCCATACATTTTACGCGTGTTTTAAGAACACTCACTATACTTTAGAAGTTAATTTTACTATCGTTTATAAACACACATTATAAAAGTGATTTTATGTCACACCTGGCCATAAAGTGGCCATTATCGCACGCTCCGCGCGCGAAAAAACCCACTTCCTGGCCAGGGGGTGACATAAAATTTTGTACTTACCACGGGCGATAATAAAGAAAGCCTCAGATCGCATATTTATCGCCCTTGCCTTCGGCTCGGACGTAAAATACCTGCGATCTGAGACATTCTTTGTTTTATCGCCCTTGGTAAGTAATGTACTATATTATATTTGCTGAATTCTTAAAATAAATTGATTGAGTCATTATGTATTTAGTTCTCAGAATGAAGATAGAAATCGGAATGAATGAAAATAGAAGATTGAATGTAAATTTTGCAAGGCACTGCAGGCAGTTAAAGTCATCATTCAATAATATTATAGTGATTAGATTATAAAGTGTACGGTATTCTTAACATACATACAATTTCTTTCAAATGTAAAAAGTAGGTAATTACACTGATACATCTTTTTCAAAACAAAAAAATTGCTTTAATGGCAAAAAATAGACGCAGAAAGTGATTTTTGTGGCATACTTTAGCAAACATTTCGTTTCATAATTTACTTTCTACGGTTTATTTATTTTGTATGCACAAAAAAGAAACTTTTTAAAGTTTTTTTTTTATATAAAAATGCACAGCCAAACTTTTGCCAGCATTCGCATCGCACCAATTCGCTCAGCACTGACCTTTTATTTCGCGTCCAGCTTCCCGCCACGCAATCCGTGAACACTACACTGGCACTGCACTACGCGAGCGCGCGCGCTATTCGGCGGCTGGGGGCGATCTGGCGGGCGCGATACGACGGCTACAGTTACTTGGGATAAGGGATACGGTTTTGAATCGGCTGAAAGTTTCAGTTGGGGGTGTACTTAAATAAATTGCAGTAGCTTCATTTTAACTCGCGATAAACGTTACATGTGCTTAATTGAGGATAAATAATATGGATTTGGTGATTTTGAGACTTTTTGGACTATGCTAATGCCAAACGTAATGATATTTTAAAAGATAATGCCTAACCAACTCTACATTTTAAAACATATCTCGCATATTCTCCATGATTATCTCATTGTAAAACCTACTGCAAATACTTCTTTTGTAGATACAGGCTCAGCCTAGTTCGGGATCTGCCGGATATCCATGTTCTAAGTAAAGACTTGTACTTAATGGTTCCAAATAAAACCAAAATAATATATTTTTTGTCTCATTTTTCATTTCACAACTTGGCTATATAGGTGATTATAATATCTTTATAAAAAGTAAATTGACCCAGGGATATACATATGATAATTATTTTCATACTGCTAAAATCGGACTTAAAGTCTCCTACGCGTATGAATCATCTAAAAGTCGAGAGTCAATCTGAAATCCATTTCAGGAACCTATTTTATGTAGGTATACCCGACTGCGCGACACAAAGGAGGGAAATGTGTTTATTGTCATGTGAGTTCGGCGAGCGTGGCAGCACACTAGCAAAACACTGAAAACATATTTAAACGGACGGGGAGTCGTTCTAATTGATCCCTAGTCAGTTATGTATTTAGAGTTATTTATTGCAATCATTACCTATTTAGATACCGATAAAAAAAACGTTAGTATTTACTCAACAAATACGCATTACAATATAATCGTGGCCGCCCATATTAGAGCTCCGAAAATAACTTCTATTCTACCAAAACGTCACAACCTTATTCAAAATGGCCGCCACTTGGGACTTTTCATTTGTGAGCACGAGACGCGTACGCGCCGGTTTATAATTAGATTTAGACGACAACGCATGCCAGCTGCCGGGTTTAATTAGCTATTGTACCGTAACCTAGTCTGTTATCTGTATGTCAGTCTGTTATGCCATTGTTGGGATTCCTTTTATGTATTGTCCAACACTGGCAACTTTTGGTTTCTGTGGTAGTCTTCGGCAAGAACATTATAATATAACATTGCTAGTAGTTTTATACCATTGTACGGATTCCTCGAAAGTATTATTTCAATTTAGGTAAATTAACTTTCACTAATTGAATAACTGCGTAGTTTTTTGAGGTATTTTTATGTACAAAATTCTTTCAATACCTATACATATAAAAAGTCACAGTCGTCATAACAGAGATGAACTGCAACAGGCTTCGTCAAATGAACTTAACATAATATAGAGAACCGCCCCGGATCGTAGATGGCTCAAAAGTCCCCATAATACTGGCGGCGTTGCCGCGCTGAATAGCTAGCGAAATCTGTTGAGCCACGAACGAATTATATTGATTGCTTTCTTTGACAAAACCATGAGATTCTGAGATCCTGGAATTATACTCGATAATGGTAAGTAGTTAATATTGATTAGATTGAAATCAATTTATTATCGTGTGAGAGACAGCGGGACCTTCCTTTACCCTACGAATCCCGCCAAAAGCTGGCATGTGACATGTGACTAAATAATTCAGTATGATAATGGCATGAATTACGCAATCGGTTTATATTGATTAACAAGGGTCACTATAAAAAATGAATAGTGAACCACCAAATGGACACAATAGATTGTAGATCACATATGCTCAAAATAATTTAAAAAAACCGGCCATGTGCGTGTCGGACGTCGCACATTTAGGCGACTTCCTGATTTGTCGGTGCGGTGGCAGTACGATATGAGAAAAGTGTCCAATGTCAGTGTCAGCTATCAGTCCACTCGGTGCCATTTTTTACTGCGCCCCTATATTTAAATGAGTGCTTCCTGACTGGCGCGGGATGCGCGGTAGCGGGACGATGCGAAGGCGGTACTGCTCCGCTTCTGCGCATGATATTACTACTGCGCAAACGTAATGCGGACAGTATTATGTCGAGTGAGAATCATTGCGACGTCAGTAAGTTCACGTCAAAGAATAAAATGTCACACATATCGATCCCGCCCCGCCAAGTCAGGAACCGCAAAAATAAGTTACTTTAATGGGAAAAATAAGGAAATTTCAAATAAAAATCAGATTTATCAATACATTAGTATATTTTGGTAAAATATACGTAATAAAGTAGTACACATTATCACCAAAATTTAAGTTTATAGGGCAATGGGAAGTTAAAAAAATCTTCGAATCAAAATTTTGTGACAGAGGACGGCGGACGGATGGACGGACGAGTGAGTGACAGCAATAGGGTTCCGTTGGATCCTTCGGGTACGGAAACCTAATAAGATATGAGACATAACCATTTAGCCGTTATCGTCTGAAATATCTAACGAAGACAGTGAACCTTCGCTATGTAATAATAGAGTTGAAAATTGCGAGTGACAGTTTCGTTCAATGACATTTCCGACGCAAGTATCTAATCTAAACCTTCCTACCTGCTGCGCGATTTGAAGAATCAGTGCATTTTTACGACCCGCTTTTGTTTGATAATATGAGCAAATCTTAGTGAAGTAGTCTTGTAGTGAACCACAGTTTCCCACAGTTTTATTGCCATGTCATTGCAATTTGAACCTTATAATTTAGAACGGAAGGTGGCTATTTGTGTGGATAATTTCTTTTTCTTACTTCCTTTCGTTTTGAACTGCTAACGATAACCATTTATGACATTTCGGACATCTAGGAAAATTACAAGACGAAAAATTTTTTTCAATGCAAATGCAAGTAGTTGTGAGGGAAAAATGATATAAAGGTTACTAAGAAAGTGTTCCAATTAAGTCAATCGTTGGTGAGATATTAGCTCCCAAAGTCGAACAAAATGTGTGTCCCCCTCCCCTCTAATTTCCAAAATATGAAGTTTAAAATTCTGAAAAACATTGAGACTGTGTACATTAATAAATACTTTCAACGGAAATTGGTTTGAACAAGATGGGATTAATGGTTTTTGAGTTATCACTGAAAAACTGTGTTGCCCAAACAAAAGGCCGTAAGTGCCGTGACTTCCCTATGAAGATGCGACCTTTTTTGATTCACTAGTAGGTGTCGGTACGGAACCCTCGTTGTGCGTGAACCGACAAGGACTTGGCCGCTTTTTTTAAAAATAAAAATGGGATTGCTCTTTGCCAGTAGCCAGTATCTATTCAGGGCAAAAAGATGAGGTCGACGATGAATCGAGCTCACCCATAAGATGCCTATTCACTCAAAAAACGACGAAGTACTTGGAGAAAAGGTAGGTTAGGTTTTAGGTTATGTGCCCTTGCGCTTCGCTTGGCTCATCTTGACGGGGGCACTACCGTGCCCCCAAATACATGTAGACGCCACAAGGGTATTCCAAACAGGTAAAAATGGTATTTTTGAAGGATTAGGAGATCGATACATCATTTTTTTTATTGTATAATGTACTCTAAAAGTTTTCAATAACATTACCGTTGATGTGTTGTTTTTGCGATGGCTACTGATGTCTAATTTTACATGTTTACCGAAAGCTGTTTCCACAATTATGATTATTTCAATCTTTAGCTTTTTTATTGCGATTTTGTTTGCTCGGGGCCGGCATCTAGCCCAAGGATAAAGACGAGGCCGAGATGGGATCGAGCTCCCAGAAGATGCCGTACATTTAATCATTATCATCATCATCATCATCATCATTTTCAGCCTGTAATCGCCCACTGCTGGGCATAGGCCTCTCTTCGAGTACGCCACTCGTCCCGGTGTTGAGCCAGTCTTATCCAAGAGTGACCCGCGATCTTCCTAATGTCATTAATCATTATACTAGACATAAAAGAATTAAAAAAAAGAAAAAGGAAATCATTTATTCGTGGCACAAAGACAGTACCCACAAAGCAGCAAAACATCACAATATACAGCACAGCCAAGAAATGGCCCCAAATCAGCGTACTAAGTATTATGCTATTGCCATTGGCTACCGCTGGTCTTCTTTTGGGACCACGTGAAGCCACGAAGGAAAAAAACACAAAAGTAATGTTAACAGAAAAATAAAAACAAATAATTAAAAAATAAAAAATCGACAAGAAAGTTTTTTTCACCAGACCTCCCTATGCGGGTTTGCGTTGCGTATTCGCCTCCCTTGTGAAAAGATGTAATATAGAGTTCCCACGTATAAATAATCACCAACTTAAAGCACCCTGTTCCTGAAGGACTATATAACAAGCCTTATTAGCTTGGCCTGTCTTTGAAGGCGATGGACAAGCACGCTATTGGTGGTTGCATCGATGGAAATCAGCACTGCAGTTATGTTTAATAAGAGAGGTAGGGCATAGCAAAATGTCATCTTGCTTAAATTTGGAGCAGCCCAACTGGGGAAGTACCTCCGCCTTGCAGAAGACCACATCCATGACATTATTTACTATACAAGTATGTAGTGTTCAGGGATCGAAACCGGTATTTTTAAAAATCCTAGAAATAGTCCAATATTTTGAATTATTGTAGGGTATTTATGTAGGACTGAATCATGTATTCACTGAACAACTTTGAATTTTAGAGTGTCCAGTTAAAAATGAAATTATAAACCAAAGAACGAAAAAGAACGATATAAATACCGGTATTTTGTATGGAGCAAATATCGGTATCCGATCCCTGGTAGTGTTGCGTAACTGGAGGTGAACAAGGTTGTCAGAGCTACCGAGGATGCACTGTGTTGACAGCTAAGGTACCTAAATTTAACTGTGAACACAGTTAGTTAACAACCTCAAATTTTATAAAGAGTCTGCAACGCGCACGTGACTTCTTTGGAGTAACAAGCGTCTTTAGACCGTGGTGCTTGCCATCAGATGGACCGTAAGCTTGTTTGCCCCCGACGTTTTATTACAAAAAAATATTTTCACAACTTATTTCACCTCACCTCACCCTTCACCCTTAAGTAGTCTATCATGACGCAAATTATTACACCTCACCTCACCCGTAGACACCGTTCGACCGAAATTCGTAATAACTACACGTAATCGGAGGCCTGACTTGCACTTTCTGCGATGTGAAGCGTTGTGAATGACAGTCCACTTATGCTATTCACAAGTTACCTCACCTCATCGGTCATCTAGTATATCTTGACGCCAGGATTATTATACCACATAAAAAAAATCGTCTCGATGCTGAGCCGGCTAAGAGGTAGTAGTATGCTATTACATACTGAGTGTCATTGCGGAAAGGTATGACTGCCCAATTTTTATACACTGGGTAGGGCAAATCAAGGCGGTCGCTCAATTTAGATTTAAGTAATAGTGTTATTAGAATAGGTACTAATGATTAGTTTTAAGTTACACTAACAACATATGGATGTAAAAAAATATCCGAAATAAAAGTTATCATTCATTCATTAGTAACAACGCGTTGCCGTAGTCCTGACTTATTTTATAGAATAGAATAAAATTTATTGCAAACCAAAATAACACCACATCTATATACATATAATAAAGCAGAAGAGGGTCGAAAATCTGTACATTGAAGATATTAGTAAAAAAATCGATGGAGGGGTCTAAAAATCGATAACAGAACACGTTTCAACTGTTTTTAGAATTCGTGTCTGTTTGTCTGTTTGTCTGTTTGTCTGTTTGTCTGTCTGTTTATATGTCTAACTATCACGCGAAAACTAGCGAATGGATTTTAATACAGCCTTCACTAATATGTTTATTGGATCTTCGGCCAGGTTATAGGCTATAAAAATCATATAGGTTAGGGATGAAAGGGGGTGAAAAGAGGGGTTAAACTTTGTATGAGAAGTCTTTCAGTTCATGATTTACAGGCTTGAAAATTGGTAAGTATATACATGGACGCAAAGTAAATAGAACCCCATTCAAACATTTTATAATAAACAGATAGTATTTGAAAAAATGGGGGGTGAAATAACAATACCTCTGCCTCTCAGGGCTAAAGACAAAAATACAAAAGTCCCTCAAACCATATTAACTGTTTGAAATGAGAGATCTAATTATGTTGGTCAGTCAGTCTCTATCAATATTCACAAACCTTACTACGAAACCTCGGTTTTTTTTTGTTTTCGATGGAGGGTACCTACGCAGAGCGGCGGGCTCTCGGTTGCATGGTAGCACTTGCGACATGTACCTATATATATTAGGTATGCGCATTTTTGTATAAAATATTGTTTTTTGAGGTGCCCATTACAAGAATGATATCCATTTTCAAATCGAAGATGGCGGACATTTACTTATTTACTTTTCTTAATAATCGATATGGGTGTCATTGAGGTTCTTCGAGGTGCCGATTAGTTGCGTTTTCCGTCAGCAAAATTTATAAAATACGTTCAGCGCGTAACAGACATAAATTTAGGGTATATTGGTATTAGTTAGTAAAATATACCTACGTAACAATAAACATCAAGTATGACCACATTCGAAAGTTATAGGCGGATAGGAAGCAAAAAAAAAACAATTCTCAGAAAATCACATAACTCTTAGAAGCAACCAGGGTGGGTGCGCTATCAACCAAGGCCTCTACTCCATCTTCGAAAGTGAAAGAACAGACCAAAGTAGGTATTCAGTTATACCTATGTTTTACAATAAAGCGCTTTGAACTTTGAAAGGTATTCCACTAATTTATGAACAAAAAAATATCTATTCAACCACCTCTTTACAAAGCCATTTGATAGGTCAACAATTTCTTTTTGTTCAATTATCTACATTGCTTGATGCGTATGAAGTATTTTCCGTACCTGCATCATAATGTTCGAATCATTTCGCACTCTCTTTTTTATCTACATTACTTGACGCGTAGGAATTATTTTCCGCACCTGCATCATAATGTTCAAAAACGTTAGCGCGCGCTACGCTCGCTTTTTCATCTACATTACTTGATGCGTTTGAAGTCTTTTCCGCACCTGCATCATAATGTTTGTAAAAATTTCGCGTTTGCTACGCTCGCGTTTTCATCTGCATGACTTGATGCGTATGAATTATTTTCCGCACCGGCATCATAATGTTCGAAATTTCGCGCTCGCTACGCTCGCGTTTTCATACACATTACTTGATGAGTATGAAGTATTTTCCGCACCTGCATCATAATGTTCGAAAAGTTTCGCGCTCGCTGCGCTCGCATGTTCTTCTACATTACTTGATGAGCATTCTTCGCATCTACATCATAATGTTCGATAATTTTCGCGCGCCCTACACTCGCGTTTTCATCTACATTATAGTTGATGCGTATGAAATATTTTCCGCACCTGCATCATTATGTGCGAAACATTTCGCGCTCAATACGCTCGCGTTTTCATACACATTACTTGATGAGTATGAAGTATTTCCCGCACCTGCATCATAATGTTCGAAAAATTTCGCGCTCGCTGCGCTCGCGTTTTCTTCTACATTACTTGATGAGCATTTTCCGCACCTACATCATAATGTTCGAAAATTTTCGCGCGCCGTACGCTCGCGTTTTCATCTACATTATAGTTGATGCGTATGAAGTCTTTTCGGCACCTGCATAAGAATGTTCGAAAAATTTCGCGCTCGCTGCGCTCGCGTTTTCATCTACATTACTTGATGAGTATTTTCCGCACCTACGTCATAATGTTCGATAATTTTCGCGCGCCCTACGCTCGCGTTTTCATCGACATTATAGTTGATGCGTATGAAGTATTTTCCTCACCTGCATCAAAACATTTCGCGCTCACTACGCTCGCGATTTTCTTCATTTCTTGATGCGTATGAAGTATTTTCCGCACCTGCATATTAATGTTCAAAAATTTCGCGCTCGCTGCGCTCGCGTTTTCAACTACATTACTTGATGAGTATAAAGTATTTTCCGCACCTACATCATAATGTTCGAAAATTTTCGCGCGCCCTACGCTCGCGTTTTCATCTACATTAGTTGATGCGTGTGAAATCTTTACCGTGCCTGCATCATAATGTTCGAAACATTTCGCACTCACCACGCTTGCGTTTTTATCTTCATTACTTGATGCGTATGATGTATTTTCCGCACCTGCATCACAATGTTCTTTTTTTTTCATTTTGCGCTCGCTACGCTCGCGTTTTCATCTACATTACTTGGTGCGTATGAAGTCTTTTGCACATCTGCATCGTAATGTTTGAAAGAATTCGCGCGCGCTGCGCTCGCGTTTTCATCTTCATTACTTGATGCGTATGAAGTATTTTCCACACCCGTATCAGAATATTCGAAAAATTTCGCGCTCGCTCCGCTCGCGCGCGTTTTCATCTACTTCCTTCTTATTATATATTTTGTCCTCTGTCATGTGTTTCATGTGGGCGCATTGAGCCGGCGTGCGCAATGTTTGGCGAGACAGCCGGTGTAGAAGTTGATATGGATATTCACGCGAATGAAGTCGCGGGAAAAAACTTAGATAAATAAATTTAAATCATAAAAAATCCTCTCCCTGTGATCCTGATCTGTGTCCTTTAATTGAGGTGTGCAATAAAGAGTAGGTATTTGTTGTTGTTTAAAACTGGACTACCCGTGCGAAACCGGGGCGGGTTATACATGCGAAAGTAACTCTGTCTGCCTGTTTCCAATTAAAATGCTCAACCGATTTAGATGAAATTTGCTATGGATATAGTATGAGTCCTAGGGAAGGACATAGGATACTTTTATCCCGGAAGTCATCCCTTAACGGGGTTTAAGTTAGAATGGAAGAGAGATAACTAGGTAAGCGCAAGAAATAGATTTTTTTTTTTTATTAACGGGTTAACGGTTAACCCTTAACGGGGTTTAAGTTAGAATGGAAGAGAGATAACTAGGTAAGCGCAAGAAATAGAAGTTTTTTTTTTATTAATAATGGGATTGCTCTTGGCCAGCATCTAGCCAGGGAAATAACATTCTAACGTGATGACCGAGTTCTACGCAGACGAAGTTGCGGGCAAAAGCTAGTTACAAATATTACAATATAAAACTTAGAGCCTAGGAGTTACAATAGGTACTTAAAAATTACCTACTTAAAAATAACACATTTACAAAGAGCAGTGGTGCTGCTAATGGCTGCAATTGGACACCACTCAACATAATGCTCTGACATCTTACAATGCCACAGGTGTAATAACAAGAAACAATAAATAACAACTACTTCCTGAAAACGGGTGAAACACGAAAAGTTTAGTTAATACTGAACCGAGTTATTCAACGCTTCATAAAACGGTTTGGAAAGTCTATAACGTAGGGTACTTCTATTTAATTATGTTACATTTGTGAATTTTGCTGTTAAAGTAAGGCCACTTCCTGATTTGTCGGTGCGGAGGCAGTACGATATGAGAAAAGTGTCAAATGTCAGTGTCAACTGTCAGTCAACTCGGTGCCGCTTTTTACGACGCCCCTACATTTAAATGTGTGCTTCCTGAATGGCGCGGGATGCGCGGTAGCGGGACGATACGAAGGCAGTACTGGTCCGCTTCTGCGTATGATATTACTACTGCGCAAACGTAATACTGACAGTATTATGACAAGTGAGAATCTTTACGACGTCAGTAAGTTTACGTCAAAGAAGAAAATGTCACATATGGATCCCGCCCCGCCAAGTCAGTAAGTCGCCTTACTCTCAAAATCCGTGACTCAAGTGTAAAAGGGCACAAAGTCCTATACTACTGTATGGCACTTTGTATCACTTTCAGGAGAGCCTCGGAAATATTCATGATTTGTCACGAATATTTCCGAGGATGGAATTTATATTATAATACCTATGCAGCAGAGTTGCATCAATAGTACATTACTTACCAAGGGCGATAAAACAAAGAATGTCTCAGATCGCAGGTATTTTACGCCCGAGCCGAAGGCAAGGGCGATAAATATGCGATCTGAGGCTTTCTTTATTATCGCCCGTGGTAAGTACAAAATTTTATGTCACCCCCTGGCCAGGAAGTGGATTTTTACGCGCGCGGAGCGTGCGATAATGGTCGCTTTATGGCCAGGTGTGACATAAAATAATTATTTACTATTTCCTTACTTACTATAAATGACAAAGTGTGTCTGTTGTCTGTCAATTACCTCTTCACGCTTAAACTGCTCTGAACCGATTTATATGGAGGTAATTTGATGTGGAGATACTTTGAGTCCCGAGGAAGGACAATTAATACATTTTATCCCGGAAACCATTGTTTAGGGGGTGGAAATTAGTATGGTATAGCGATCATTAGGTAAGCGCCTGAAATAAAAGAATAGCAATTCAATTCCAACTCGATGAACGATTTCTTATCTATACCTTGATGTTCTTCCCATACCCAGAATACATGGGATTTCTTTTCATCAATGAAAGGGGGACCGCTTCTTTCAAGAGCACAATTTGAGTAGGTTAAAACCTCAACGAGGTACTTAACTATACCTTATGGCAGCTTGTGGACGGACATTAAGGCAGTCTCGTTTTCAGAGCCGGATCTAGGGGGGGGGGGGGGTCCATGCCCCGGGCGGCAAGTTTAGGGGGCGGCAAATTTAGGGGCGGCGGGGGCGGCAATTCGAACTTCTTGACTGGCCAAAATACGTCTTGACAGGACAAAAAATTTCGCGCTCGCTGCACTCGCGTTTTTTTATGGCTTGATGCGTATGAAGTATTTTCCGCATCTGCATCATAATGTTTGAAAAATTTCGCGCTCGCTGCGTTCGCGTTTTTATCTATACTTACGTAGATGTGTTATGACTTTATGACCCGCCCCCTTTAGAGAAGATAACTAGTAGCTACTTTTACTGTTCATAAATGGTGGAGGTAACAATTTGTAAGACAATATGTGCAGACGGGGGCGGCATTTTGTAGTTTTTGCCCCCACTCGAAAAATTTCTAGGTCCGGCGCTGCTCGTTTTCATGCCGAGCTCGTTACGATGCTAAGTTATGTTATAAGTTATAGTTATATTACCTACTCAGGTGATATAACTATAACTTATAACTTAGCATCGTAACGAGCTTGGCATGAAAACGAGACTGCCTTAAGGACCGTCCACAAGCAGCCATAAGGTGTCATGGACGAGCCGTCGCCATCCGGGTCGCTGCGCTGCCTATGTCCTAGGTTCTTAAGAGTGTGAGATACGAATGCTTTAAGAAAGGCCCTATATGACCTAATTTGATCTTCGATGCAGCATTTCGTGGCGCGGATTATTTCTGTCTGGGTCACGACATAAACATGTCAATCGTAGCGGATGCATGTATTTTCGCTAATGTACGACACCAACTATAAATAACGATGAATGAAGTATTTATTTCCTTACAGTAAAAAGTACATGTATCGACCGAGATTCCAAGCACGAATCTCGGCTGATATACAGTCGTCTGCAATAATATCTGGCCCGCCAAAGCGCGAAAAATATCTCGCTCTAGAAATGCGATTTGTTTTAAAGACACAGTAAGACCGCAAAAGTGCGGCGATCTGCGTTAGTAATTAATCCTTCATCAGAAACCATTTTCAAATTATATTGATTAGGTACCGATTCACTCGTAAGCGTTTAATTATGGTACTGGTTAGTTACTGCACTAGGTAGATTTAAGAAAAAGTGACGCAATATGTAACGTTTGCGTATCGTGTTTTTATTAACAATAATATGTGAGGAATAAATATAAACTCCATCAAATGAATGTTAAGGTGGTTCGCTTTCCATACAAAACGACTTTTGACTTTCTCAGGCTAGCGGCGTGATATTTCAAGAAACTTAATATGTAACTTTCATAGATTGGCTTTTAATTTGCGCGAAATTCCCCCTTTCCTAGAATAAACTTGTATAACCTGGAATAATTCGAAAAAAATGACTGAATGAAACTAATTTCTCAAATTATTCTAGTTTATACAAGTTTATTCTAGGACCTTTCCTAGAATAAACCCTTCGCCCTTGCGAACTTTGCGCAAATGGAAAGCAAATTTATGAATGTTTGTTACTTAAATTTCTTAAAATATCACTCCGCTAGCCTGCGAATGTCAAAAGACGTTTTGTATGGAAAGGCGCTACACTGAGAAATTTGGAGACATTGAAACGCCGTCCTGCCCAGACTAGCAAACAGTAGAGGCTGATTTTCAGATATATGATTCTTGACTATATGATTGTGGTACTGACAATAGCGAAACATCATCATCATCATCATCAGCCTATATACGTCCCACTGCTGGGCACAGGCCTCCTCTCATAGATGAGAGGGATTGGGCAGCGAAACATGATTGCTTAAAATTTACTCGATAGAAAATAAATCCAAAGTCGAGTCTATATTTTCCTTTTTTTCCTCAGCCTACTAAAACAACGCATTATTAAAAGACACGATTAAGTTAATATGATGGTATTTTACCTCATCTAGGTACTGACAAGAGGAAATTTAATAAACCTGCACACAGTCAGATATTTGACGAGATTTGTCTAAAAAGCCATTCTCGGAGAGGGTTGCATCCCGTTTTGTCGTGAGCGAAAAACATAGGGTGTCTCTTTCAATCGATATATCGCCTTAACCAAGGGTTGAAAGCTATCCAGATTTCAGACGAGATATTTAGGCGATCGAACGTAGTGCAACCGCCAATCGTTCGAGGCTGAAATGGGTGGTTTCGCCCTTATCCATCCATTTTAAAATCGTTTGTGTATGGACCATTTTGGCGGGCACTGTTGGTTGACGTTAATAGTGTTTGTGTATGGACCATTTCCTGAAAGCAGATCTGTAGGGTAATTTAATTTAATAACTTATATTGAACAATAGGACAAGGGTCTAAATCACTTCTTTCGAGAAAATAGTTCGAGTGGTAATTATAATTATAATATGAGGTAAGAGTATAGTTGTACATTCTATTTTTCATTTTGATTGAGAGTAAATAAATAAACAAAGATTATCCACCCTCAATCATTAATAATATTACAAAAGGGCGCAAGTTTTATTTTAGTATACATAGTAATTGAAATAGGGACGAGTTCCTACCAAAAAAGAACCCAACGCTCTGATTGGCTGTCGATGTGTTTTGTGATTGCTGGATTTAATATGGTGAAGTATTTGGATTGGTCAAATTGAAAATATTTTGTGAATCATAAATATGTATATTCATACTAACCCACGGGGCGATATGCCCCAGTTTCAACCCGCTTCTTAGGTCAAATATGACCTACTTTCAGAGTATGAGGAATGAACAATATAATTATATACTACCTATATCAGTTAGCTCTCGGTAAAATACCGTACCGTATGCAGATTCCGTCCCGTCAAAACGCGGTAGTGATCTTAGATATTCGCCGGGGTTGCCAGACAAACAGGTGGATTCCATCCTTTACCTACGGATCTTAAATGTGTAAGGAAAAATAGTAATAAGATATCCCTGACTCATGAAAATACCCCTCAATCTCATCCGAAGATATTTCTTATTGTAATGGCAAGAAAGGTTAATTTAGCATAAAAGTACAATGTTATAAAGGTATCAGAATGGACAACAATACGTTTTTGATTGGGTCAGCAATATGAATCAAGCGCACGCAAAATACAGTCGAGGAATTTGAATGCTTGGCACTTTAGACTCTAGTTCAATGGAAATAGAGTTCAAAAGTGACAAAGATTCCGTTCGTCCGTCTGTCCCCCCGCTTTTCTCAGTAACCGTTAGTACTAGATAGCTGTATACATATCATATAGTGTTCGGAGTCGCCTAACTATTTTTTTGATTAAACGAATAACGATTAAATGATTAATTTTGTATAATACTCCTTATAAATTATCTTGCGAACATTACTTACTAAAACACTTGCTACTTACACTTTATTACTTAATAAATTTATTTATTTTTACTTATTACATACGTACAAACATGTCACCTAAACAGTCGGAACAGTATAATGTTTGTACCTGCCGCCATTTAATGTCATATTAAATACTTCAGGTAAATGAATAATTTATTTATTAAAATCTCAAAAAGTTAACCATAAAAACGACTCCATTACCCACTGTGTAAAATTTGCCACCGAAACTCCGAACACTACATATCAATGACGCCGACAAAACGGTAGAATAAAAACTTGAAAAAAAATTGTTTAGGGTACCTCCCCTACATGTAAAGAGGTGGTGCAAAGTATTTTTCTTCTAAACCCCATCGTGTGCTTTCAAAAATATTATAAGGTTTCCATAAGCATTTTTTAATTCAAGAATCGGTTGGCGATAATTTTTGTTATGGTCAAGTGTCCCCGTGTCAAGCGCGATCAACGGAGGATAATTGGCGGAAATGGATAAAGGGATTCTTGGGATTAGATATGAGGATATTAGGTATCATTTGAGGCATATTTTATAAAAAAATATTCGACGTTATCGTATCTGGAGGAACCCAAACTTGATATGTTTTGAAAATGATTTTTATAATGTGATATAATGTGAAATGTAATAATGTGATATATTTTTAGAACCGGCTTAAACACACGATAGGTTTCAGAACAATTTTTGTTTTTTCCCCATACAAAAAACTTATTTAATGTATTTAATGTTAATTTTCAATTTCTTAATATGATAATGAACTTTGTCTGGAAAAAAATTATATCATTTCATTTCACTTCATTCATAATCTCGGCTATCCCACTTGGGAGGTCTAGGGACTTTAGTGAGCGTCATCCTGAAAGGTGTCTGAAAATATCCCAAAAGGTCCCAATTACTAATGTGTAAAATGTCCTACTTTGTCTGTATTTTTTACCTATTTTTTGTGTACAATAAAGAAATTACATACCTAGCCTACCTAATTAGTAATTATCAAATGCCCGGGTAAAAACCTAATTTCCCCGTATTAACACCTCAGGCTTTTGCTGTGTCGAGTTGACAAAAGTACAACGCCTCTGGCGGTTACGCAATAGAACTAAGAATCGCCATACTAAATCGCTTACGCAGTCGTTAGCGAGTACGGTAATGCAAACATTGCAAACTCATGGTAAGGGTACAGATTACGCCACGTCCGTGAACATGTTAGGTATGTTGGCGCTGAGGCGAGTTGTTAAAGCTTTATAAACGCCAGACAGGGTCGTGAGAGAATGACAATTTAATTGTCCTTAAGATGGCCGCTTGTGCGCCACAAAACAGTTATTAAAAGTCAACAACTGATCTTACGTAATGTTATCTTTATTAAACAGACCGTCTCAATTTTACGATTGTTTGCCATGTGTCATTCTGGTATATAAATACTGAGAGACACTCTAAATCAACCTAGTTTCAAGTTTCAACAGCAAAACTTGTTTTAGATATTGATTTACCGAAATTTACCCATAAGCCACTCCCGAAGAATCTTTCGAGTAACCACAGAATAAGGCTGAATGATAATTATTTATTAGAGTAGAGTAGGTATTACCATGGCGTAACCGAGGCCAATCAAACTGTCAATAAAATTACCTACAAATTCAATCTTACCGTGAATTTAAAATACATGATTGACAAGAGGATATTAGGTATCATTTGAGGCATACCTATTTTATAAAAAATATTCGACGGTATCGTATCTGGAGGAACCCAAACTTGGTAGGTATGTTTTGAAAATTATTTTTAATTCAATTTAAAATAAGTGACTCATCATCCTCCTAGCGTTATCCCAGTACAGTTGCATCCTGAAGGATGCCTGGGGTCCGCTGCCTAATCCCATGATTTGGCGTAGGCACTAGTTTTTATGAAAGCGACTGCCATCTGACCTTCCAACCCCGAGGGGAAACTAGACCTTATTGGGATTAGGCTTTGTCAAGTGAGTGGGCAACTTGACTGTTAGAAGATCTTAAGCCGCCCGAAGGCCTCCAACTTAGCTTAACAACTGCTGCCATAGACAACAGCCGGGATCAACGGCTTAACGTGCCTTCCAAAGCACGGGAGCGCTCAGTTAGTTACCACTCAAAGCGGTCACCCATCCAAGTCCTGACCGCTGCCCACGTTGCTTAACCTGAGTAACCGCAAGCGGTACGCAGGCGCCGCTGGGCCACGAGTACGAGCCACATAAGTGACTGAAATGTAATAATGTGATATATTTTTAGAACCGGCTCAAAACGCCCACGATAAGTTTCAGGACAATTTTTGTTTTATCCCCATCCCGACGATAATAACATGACGTCATAATCTCGGCTATCCCACTTGGAAGGTCTACGGACTTTAGTGAGCGTCATCCTGAAAGGTGTCGGAACATATCCCAAAAGGTCCCAATTAATAAAATAATTATCGATGTCCGGCTAAAAACCTTATTTAGTTTTTTCCGAAACAAAACACAAACGAACACCTAGGCGTTTAGTCTTAACTTATATGGCAAAAAATAGTTATCATCTAAGGATTCTAAGGCAGACGAGATGCTGCTCACGTTGCCTTACAAAATGAGAATAAACGGAAAACTCTGTGTTCGTTTGTGTTGTTTCGAAAAAACTTATATTATACTAGAGGTACAGTAGCTCTAGTATAAGTTTTTTCGAAACATTAAGTAATTCGAACGCGTTTGCGTTTTGCCTCAAAATGTATGAAAACGCGCTCACCGAGTTTGAAATACAAATACAATACAAATACAAATACAAAATAGTTTATTTGGTTTTACATTTGTGTGTTTACATAGCAAAGGTTGGCACCTTCCAGTAAGCATAGCAATGCTTGTGTCGCGTTCATCGGTTTGCAACAAATGTTATACTCGCTGTTTTAGTTTCCACTAGTGACCACCAGAGGCGCTGTTCACGTTTTCATACTACTTTCATACATTTTGAGACAAAACGCAAACGCGTTCGAATTAGTTAATGTTTCGAAAAACCTTATACTAGAGGTACTGGCCTACCGAAACATACGAGAGTTAGGCGACGGACAATCTCTCCAGTCTGGTGAACCGCAGAGAAACTGTCCATTGGTCGATCTGTTGGCTGTCTGCCAAACCTCGGTCATCGCTCACCTACAAGGTCGCATTTATTAGAACAGTAAGTGGTCGATTGTGAGAAGAATTCTTGTGCCCGTCGACGAATAAAGACGTCATCGGGATCAATAAAATGCGTTGTACTTGGTGTAGTAAACTGGTCCCTTTATAACAGCTGGGAGTTTGACTAAGCGTGTTGAATTGGGATTGGTGTAAGGTGACTTCCTGATTTGGCGGATCGTTATGTCGTGTTTTGTTTGACGTGAGCTGGCCCCGTATTATGGTCGCGCGGTAGCGTGATAAACAACAAATACAAAATAATAAAGCATCTATCACTTTCTATCGAGTGGTATCAGAAAGTGACAAATCATTTTATCACTTGTCGTTTATCATTATATATATTGTCGTTTATCATTATCACGCTATCTTGTCGTTTATCATTAATTCATTGTCGCTATCGCGCGACCATCAACATCATAGACCCCCACTCACTTGGCGGGATCCGTACAGCTTTAGTATCGCCCCGCTCCCGTGCTAAGGTAACCGGGGCTACTTTCCAATTAAGGGCGACTTTAATAAAACCGGCCGAGTGCGATTCGGGCTCGCGCACGGAGGGTTCCGTGCCATTATCTATAAAATCGGCAAAATAATCATGTCTGCTGTATTTATTCTATTTTTTAGTATTTTTAGCGACAACAGAAATACATCATCTGTGGTACAGCCTGGTGACAGACGGACGGACGGACAGACGGACGGACGGACGGACAGCGGAGTCTTAGCAATAGCCCGTTTTACCTTTTGGGTACGGAACCCTAAAAATCCAGCAGTGTTATATTTTTGATCTGGTTAACCTGGGGCCAGTGGTATACCTTCGTAAATTTCCTTTTTACTAAACTGAATCAAACTAGAAATAGTGATGATTATATAATTATTCTAAAGCGACTTACTGACTTGGCGGGGCGGGATCGATATGTGTCATTTTCTTCTTTGACGTAAACCTACTGACGTCGCAAAGATTTTCACTTGACAGAATACTGTCAGTATTACATTTGCGCAGTAATAATATTATGCGCAGAAGAGGACCAATACTGCCTTCGCATCGTCCCGCTTCCGCGCATCCCGCGCCAGTCAGGAAGCACTCATTTAAATGTAGGGGCGCAGTAAAAGGTAGTACTGAGTTGACTGACAGTTGACACTGACATTTGACAGTTTTCTCATATCGTACCGCCTCCGCACCCACAAATCAGGAAGTAGCCTTAATCTTTTAAAGTAGCCCTTTTTTTCCTAAACCCGGCTTACGGTAGTCAGGGATAAATGCAGGCACGCCAAGGGTCTCACACGCGCATAAAGGTAAATTTGTCTTATTGCGATTCCTATAAGATGTTGATGATGTTTTGTCTGTATCACCGACGGAGCATTTTTTCATGGCCAGGTTATAGGCACAGGCAGACTAGCTACCATAAGCTATACATTGGACATGCGAACCGGTCAAAAAGACATATATTTAACATCGAAAATTTGGTAAATTATGGTTTTTTTGTCATCCAAAATTGAAACAAATGGTATCAATAGAATACTTAAATAAAAATAAATAAATAAATGTACTGCAACTATATACCTAAACGCATTATTTTACGAACAAAACAGCAAAATACTTATTTTCCCATACAACAGGTTGGTTCGATACCAGGCGCGTGACGTCATCTGCCCGTGCCAATTTGTAGGAGCCGTTTGGGCGGCCGCTAGCGGCGAGCTAGGTTCATCTCCATTTTTTGCCCTTTATTGTGGTCTAGTTGTAGTTGATGCCATATAGCATTTGATCGTCTATGAAAACTGGTTCGAATGGCACCATTTTTTTTTGTCAAATAGCGTATTGCATAGTATTCATTTTATATTAATATTCTTTCTCTTATATATCTATGATACTTAGGCAACTTCCTGATTTGTCGGTGCGGAGGCGGTACGATATGAGAAAACTGTGAAATGTCAGTGTCAACTGTCAGTCAAGTCAGTACTACTTTTTACTGCGCCCCTACATTTAAATGTGTGCTTCCTGACTGGCGCGGGATGCGCGGAAGCGGGACGACGCGAAGACAGTACTGCTCCGCTTCTGCGCATGCTATTACTACTGCGCATGCTATTACTACTGCGCAAATATAATACTGACAGTATTCTGTCAAGTGGGAATGTTTGCGACGTCAGTAAGTTTACGTCAAAGAATAAAAAGTCACATATCGATCCCGCCCCGCCAAGTCAGGAAGTCGCCTTATGAGGCGTGCAGTAAAAAGCGTTACTGACTCGACTCTCAGATGGCAATAGGAGGTTGCCTTTGATAAGCGTTATTTCGTATTTCGTAGTACACTAATTGTTTCGTGAACAGTTAGACCGGTTACCTACCCTATGAATTGTGTCGAATATATTCTCTTTGGTGTCGAATACCGAACGACCGAGTTACCGGAACCGAGACGGCTAGGCGATGAAAACTAGTGAACACATTTAAGGTCGAGGGCATTCAGAATCTACTCTCGATTGCTCGATAGTCGATGAAAGACAGACACCGCACCATAATATTAATTATCGTTTTTCATACTCCGAAAGTAGGTAATTGTTAATCAAATTGGCGTGCTGAAAGTGGTACATTTCTGCAGTAGAGCAGAAAAGTATTACAAGAAAATTAAATGATAAGCAATTTTTTGTTTAATATTATAGTCTTCAAAATTGCTTTTAGAAAATCCATACACAAACACACAAACTCTGAAATAGGTGACTTCCAACCCTGGATTAACATTAACAACCTTATGTGGTGTTGTGTTCCTGCGGGGTAGTCACGTAACTTTTCTAACATACGGTAGGCATATTTTAATGTCATTTTTAGTATGGGATTTGACATTTAGATCTACCTTACGAACGGTCGAAAACGTTCCGTAATCACACCGCTGGTTGTGAGTAATGTCACCAGAACTCCAGAGAAAAGTGTTTTACAGAAAACTTATGAACACAATATCATCTGTTATCTAACAGTGGCTAGTGGTAAGGAAAAAAATCTTAAGAAAACCTGTTTCGTTTTCTGTCTGGGTTGTAAGTTAAGGTAAGGCAGTCCCACTGCAAACGTCCCGCTCTAACACGCGTGAGTTTACAATTAACCATCCCGCTCTCTATGGAAATCTGCACGTAGTTCTCGTGAATATTTAGTACATTTTGATTGATTTTTGGAATACTGGATAATTTATCAAAAATCAAATCAGGTTATTTTGTTAGAAAAATAAAAAATATACCCTTTATGTAAAAAAAACCTATCACTTGCCGTTGAGTTTATTTTAACGATGATATTTAGGATTTTTTCACAGAGTTACCAAATCATTATTCAATATTTGTTCGGTTATTTTATTACTTTCTTTTTTAATCTACAGTCATTTTTGTGTAGTGTAATTCTACATTATTTCTTAACACTCTATCCTAAAACTTTAATATTTTAGTCGATTCATGAACTGGCCTCGCCTTAAGATGGCAGTCGCTTTTAAAAACTAGTTCCTACAAATCTTGGGATTGCGTGTCAAAGCGGAACCTGGGCTTTTTAGGGCATAACCGGGAAAACAGTAGAAAGAGCAGTTCTTGCTTTATTAAAGAGGTTTTTTTTAAAACCTTTTACGGTAAAAGTTTTCCGGGCTGACTTAAGTATTTATTTATTCTAGACGAATTTTCTTTTAGCTAGGTACGTTCAGTCTTCTTTACCACACTCAAATTGTTAGTTTATGCGATCTGTCGTCTTGATAAATGGATCCGAACGTTCTAGGCCAAACAGTGGTGAGACTGAGGAGAGAGAGAGTCGAGAGATTGAAGAAAAATGACAATGGAAATTTGACCAAGAGATTTGAATTTACGTTCTAAATTCAAACGAAATAAAACAAATAAAACTCTATTTCTTTCAGTCATGAAATTCCATTGAAGCCAAAGAGAAAATTATCTCTAACGTATTAATTAAACCATTAATTTCTTTCAATATCATATTAATCTGGGTCTCAGAAGGATATTTGTTAGACGATAACTTTACTTTTCTTTGGTAAGTACGTAATTCGGAAAGTCATGAAAATTGGTAAGTGAATTAATTATAGCTTTTTTATCTATAAAGTACTAGGTACACTAGAGTCTGGGTAGTAAAAGTTGAGACTAGAAAAAGGCGGCAAATTTGAAAAATCGTTTTGCAACACCGTTATTATTTACAGTATCGTAACAGATGGGGCAGTCACTTTTGTCCTTTTCTCAAATGCACGGACGGACCACTGTAAGTAAGTAGTGTTAATTTTGTTAACACACTCTGTGGGAGTAACTTCTGTTAAGCTTGACATAATAATGCTGATACAATAATATAGTATTCAAAGATAAATTACTCCAATTGACAATATTTCATAATTTCCAAAAGTCTTAATTCGAAAACCATTTCGGTAAAAACGTGTGAAGTACACATAAAACATTTTTTTAGATTTTTTTCTCCGTTAATTTTGGAAAACATCGCAAATTACTGTAAACCGAAAGTTGACGTCATCTTCCTCGCTGTTTTCAGGGAGACCTTAGTACAGAGTACAGACAATCGCTGCTCTGGAGTGGCTCTGGATTCTTGTTGGGAAGATGACGTCATATTTTACTTACGCCCTTTTGGAATGACCTACTCTTTTCAACGTGTTTTTTTTGTATGAAATAATGAGTTAAATTGTAAAAGAAAAAATACGGGTGGCTTAAATTTTTACCTATTTTCTAACTAGTTTATAAAATAAAGTATTTAAAAATATGAAATGTTGTCAATTAAAAAAGTAGTACTGAATATTTTGGATCTTAACTCGACTAAAAGCGAGAAAATGCATGCGATATTTATCGGTATCGGAACTGACGCCGGTACCGAATGTGACAGATATTGTATCGGATAGTGGGAATCGGCCCTGGGGGGCTACCGCGAACCACAAACGAAATATCTGCATCTCTATCGCACTGACAAGTCCGTACGTAACTGCGACAGAGAGGGAAAACTTCGTGTTCAAGATGGCGGTGCGATAATAGGCTCGCTATTTCGGCACACTCGGGAGTTAAGCTGTCATACCCCTGACAATAAAGTGCCGTTTGACACATTTGACGTGAATAATATAGTTGTCATTCAAAAAAATTTGAATTAATGTCAGTAACAAATGAACTCTCCATACATTAAACGATGAGCAGTAAAAATTCGAAAATGAGCATTTTAAATGCAATTTATAGCAATTTACGCCGATATACAAGCTATTTTAAATATATCACTCTGTTACATTACATACTTAAGTAAATTACATATACAGTTTCCAGCTGTTAAAAACACGGGTGGTTTTTTGAAATACTTTTTTGATCGACGACAACATCGCGGGTTCACAGTTTGTGGCGCACCACTATGCTAAGTTGTATATATTCATAAGGGGCCACCCCTGATTTAATCCACACGGAGCAGGTTGACCCGTAAACCCTATTATTTGATTATAATTCGCGCTAATCCGACTTTAACCTCTAGGGTTGTCTCGCGCTGCTTTTAATCGCTAAAGAAAATTATTTTGGCTATACATATAATTATTTTAAGTCTTTTAGTGTTGGGTCTATAGTGTTTGTACATGTTTATCTAAATAAGTATATTGTGTGTAAAAGTAAGATGGTCCCTAATGTGCAACGCGATGTACACTGGTGTTACTTTAGGAATAAATGGGGCTAATTTGATTACTCAGAACGTAGCATAAATAACATTTACTATTGGTAAGTACACAGATTACATCTATTAAACAGCGAGATGGTTCACTAACATTTTCGTTGCCACAGGTCACAGGTCAATAAACAATAATTTAGTTAGAAGAACAAAAATGTATAAGTTTATGTAGTATGTATGTAAGCAGTTTATTGTACACAAAACAGGTTAAAACAATATACATGTCAATATATATGTGTTTTTGGGACTATGTCCATTTGTGAAGCCCGCTCTACATGTTGGCCTAACGTCGGCCAATCTGCGGGACGCAGCTATACGATAGAAGGAGATGGTAATACACCGTGCTCCCTCTATCGTATAGCTGCGTCCCGTAGATTGGCCGACGTTGTGCCATTTATTTTTCAAATACGAATATTTTGATTGCGGAAGTAGCTGCGTTTGTCTGTTATCTCTTCGCGTTTAAACCGCGGAACCAATTGCGATAAAATTAGGTAAGCAGATACTTTTATCCTGGAAATCATCTCCTGTCGTTTACCGGATAACAACGAACATTACATAACAATGACATGTGAATGGTAAATACTGTGTCCAATATATATGACGGATTAAGGGGGCGAGAATTCTAATGGAAAAGCTATACCTAATTAAGCAAACGCCTTAAATAATTGAGTGTTTGTTTTATTAAATGTAAATAACAAGGTAAGCAAATAAATGGGTAAACAAATAATTAGGTAAGAAAGTAAATAAAATAAGAAAATTACAAAAACAAAGGCAGAATAACTAGTTCGACGGGGCGACAGCGTGGGCGAACTCTAATGAATCAAATGGATACCATAAAATCTCCCAGATATACTCCAAATCACCTAATTGGGTATGGCTACGAAGCATTTCAACCACCTTTTTTTATACAACTACGGTGGCAAACAAGCGTGCAGTCGACCTGATGGTAGGTGGACATCGCAACCTATAGACGACCGTTACGTGCGCATTGCCGACCCTTTATAAAACTTGAGGATTCAATATGTTAAGCAGAAGAGAAAACTTTAGGTGCCCCGCCGCTCTCATTTTGAATCATTTTCAATGTATTTCTGATGTAGACTCAAAAAAAACACTTCAATAGAAAGAAAACATAAAACAAATAGTGAAAATCCTATTCAAATATCTCAAAAAATAACGAAGCTACAACGGTTAGAATGTTCGTAGTTAAAGAGAGAAAGTGCTACTCAACAACGAGTACGAGTAGCGCCATAGTAAATGACGATCGTTCAATACAAAGGTGCGTTTTGCGGAAAAGCGATAGAAAATACCCACTCCTTTGAAGACTTATAATTATGTAATTATTTATTTTTTTGAATTACTTTTTTCGCCATTTGATTGAGAATTTGAGCCTTTATGTAGAAAATTTGGATTTATTGATTTTCTTTTATAGTGTCATCATCCCTATTTGGAGTTGAGGGGTTTCAACAACTCTATATTATATATTTTGCCGACGACTGACAAATGTTACATACGTAGTGTGAGACAACGCTCTATGAAGTCTAAATTAGCCAAATCTCTTTGCAAAGGTCGACGTATATATCGCCGGGTACTGTATAACCCTGTGCACACAAAATTTAATTACCAAATATTAAAAGAACAATATTTTACAATTGAAATTCAACATAGACTTCTGCACCCAAACATTACAAGACAGGTAACCAAGTGTGTGCTAATGAAACCTCCATTCAACAACTTTTACGGCACTTCGCCACTTGGCGCTGTGGAACTTCGGAATGTATAATGCCAAGGCACAACCGGTACGCTAGGAGGATGAGACCATAGCACTGTCACTTCCATACAATTGGGTATTTGACACATGTTAAAATTTATAACATGGTGTCACTCTATGCATAGTTAACCATTCATCATCATCATCATCATCAGCCTAATATAAGTCCCACTGCTGGGCACAGGCCTCCTCTCATAGATGAGAGGGGTTGGGCAGTAGTCCCCACGCTGGCCCAGAGCGGGTTGGGGACTTCACATACAACTTTGAATTTTTTTTCGCGGATGTATACAGGTTTCCTCACGATGTTTTCCTTCACCGAAAAGCTAACGGTAAATAATGATATACCATACCATAGTAGTACCATGGTAGTTAACCATTAAAATATCACAATGAATTGAAAATTATACCAAACTTACCAAAATAAGAAAAAGATATTTAACGTCGAAAATTCGGAAAAGTATGTATTTTTTTATCGCCCATAAGTCAAATAAAAGTTATCAATAGAATGCCTATGTAAAAAAAATTAAAAAAATTGTATCGCAACTATGTATACACGCATTATTTCACGACTAAAACAGCAAAATACTTATTTTCCCATAGGTACTGTGCGTGTGGCGTCATTCGCCCGTATCAATTTGTAGTCAGCCTTTTTGAGGGCCGCTACCTAGATTTGTTCCTATTTTTTCTTTTTATTGTGGTTTAATTGTAGTTGGTCCCATAGAGATATTTGATCGTGTATGAAAACTGGTTCGAATGGCACTATATAAATTTTTTGTCAAATAGCGAATTGACTTTGAGTGGTTAGGTAACAATAGGATGATTACCTATTCTCACGAGAAGCCGCAAACTGATATTTGATAGAATAGAACCAATAATCGGGCTCTAACTGCTCCTATTATTCGCTGAATTGGAGCAGATAGTTCGGTTCGACCAATATCAATGCAATTTGGTAATGCGGCGGTTATGTGATGTAAACAGCAACCGATGCTGACCATATGTTTTTAATGTTCTGTACCCGATGGTCCAAATAGAGCCCTATTGGTGGTTGGCAGTATGTAATTTTTCCTTTGTCAGTTTAATGTTAGTAAGCAAATTTAAAAAGTTAGACCGGCAGACAATAATGGTTTTTCATAGGTTTTTTCATACATAATTTCTTGACCTTGGGCCATAGGTAGCAACAAGAAACTTCATGTCTTCATTTCGTGATATTAACACATACATTTCCGATTGTGTTTGAGAAAAAAATATATAAAAGTGCCTCGACGCATGAATTCAAAAATACACTGCCAAGTTTAAGGACCGGCGTCTCGCTTTTATGTGAAAAGATAAAGCATCGGTATTGAAATCTGTCTACCCTTATTTGCATCAATAGAAAAAGTTTTCAATGGAACCAAAGTTGGAGTTCAAAGTTTAACTCATCACTTGGCGCCCTGCCGGAGTGAAATTCCTGGAAAGTGATTAAATCCTTCACTGGTTAGCTAAATAAAATAATATTAAATTCATCTTTATTTCGACCAACTAGGATCATACAAATACAAATACATAGTTCATATACAAATTAAGCTCAGTGAGGAACGCTGATGGATTTGGATCCATAGGATATTTTCGAAAAAATCGGATCGGTTCGATCGGATTAAATTTCAATAAGTAATTGAAAGTCTTTAATTATGTGTTTGGAGAAAATCCATCGCTCCATATAGTGTCTGTCATATAGTCTGGAAGAAAACTCTAAGCACAGAATAGTATAATAGTATTACATACAGAACGGACACGAACCCCCCGCGCCAAGGTCAGTTACCTCGTCCCTGACAGGCCCAGGCTGACAGGCCGGGTTACGATCGGGTTACCGTCGCGTCTCGCGATTCGTCCGCTACACGCGCTACGCACTCGCGCAAACAATTGACGCGTGTATCGACAGCGCACACACACATTCTTAAAAAGAATGTCATTCATTATTAGTAACGGAACCCAAACAAGCTCTTACCTGCCAGGCTTGTTCAGTTCCTCTTGCTGCTTCCAGACACACCTTATTGCGTTAAGACGGCGTAGATGCCATTGCAAAAGTCCCGCTCTAACACGCGTGAGTTTTCAATTAACCACCCCACTCTCTACGGAAGCTCAGCGCGTATTTTTCGTAAATATTGATGTTTATTCTAAACGTGTACATTTATAAGGATAATCTTTTTTCTCGGGTTTGAGAACTTATCATTTTACACCTATTAAACCAAAAATCATTGTAAGAGACGAGAGGGTTTTAAAGATCCAACCAAAAATATCGAAAAAAAGGGTTATGTTTGAAAATAAAAAGTATTGAGAAAATTTTTGCAAATCGTGTTTTCGCTTTTAACAGTCTGGAGGAAAATAATTCAAGATTAATATACTAAAAGGACCTATATTTAATCACTATAGATGTTGAGATCTATGTCGATAAACATTGGCTAAAGTGCATATGTGGGCTCTTAAGAAAGAAAAAGCAAGTGCTATGCGGCGAGCGGAATGTTATATGATTACCTAGCTGGCAAATATTGGTTTTGTAACTAGCACCACACTTCGCCGTATTTGTGCAAATATTCATGCTGCATCTCTCTCTTTAATAGTGCATGAGAAAGGGAGGCGAATACGCAACGCGAACACACATAGCGAAGTGTAGTAGCGGCCTTAGGCGGCTTCCTGATTTGTCGGTGCGGAGGTGGTACGATATGAGAAAACTGTCAAATGTCAGTGTCAACTGTCAGTCAACGCAGTACTACTTTTTACTGTGCCCTTACATTTAAATGAGTGCTTCCTGACTGGCGCGGGATGCGCGGAAATGGGTCGATACGAAGGCAGTGCTGGTCCGTTTCTGCGCATAATATTTCTACTGCGCAAATGTAATACTGACAGTATTCCGTCAAGTGGGAATCTTTGCGACGTCAGTAAGTTTACGTCAAATAAGAAAATGTCGCATATCGATCCCGTCCCGCCAAGTCAGGAAGTCGCCTTAGACAGACTCGGTCGTCTTGAAACTAATTGTATCGGGAGTCCGCACGAACAAAAGTATATACTGATGCTTGAAAAGATACAAAAAACTTTTATCCGTTTTCTTTACAAAAAAATGTATGGGTATTATCCCTACATGTACCCCACGCTTTATGTTCTGGGAATGGAGAGCTATACCTCTCTAGAGACCAGGAGAGATATGTATCAGGTTAAATATTTCTTCCAGCTCATTCGAGGTTTTATGTAACACTTCAATGCTGGAGTTGATTAGTCTGCGGGTACCGCTTGTGTCCAACCAGCAACTTCGCGCTCGCCGCCGCCCCCTATTTGCTGTCCCGACGACGCACACGCGCTCGCTGACCCACTCTCCCCTACATCGGGCCTTGAAGCTTTTAAACGATATCTTCGCCAGCGACAGCCAACTTCATATTTTTCACACCTCTGAACCGCGCTTCTACGCATGCGCCGGCCGGTACTTAGAGACAATTGTTACTGTAAGCTCAGTTCAGGAAAGTGTGTAACTATGTATTAGATGTAAGGTTTCTCTCAATTGCCAATGCCAATTTGCCAAAATAATTAATACGTGTAGCTAGTCTGTAAGTATTAATTTGGAACAAATAAATAAATAAATAGAAAACCTTCCGTACGTAAGTAGGTACTATTAATTACTCCGTGCACCTGCCACGGGCGTAACACCGCAAAGCTCTCCGGGCAGACATTCTCATATTGAAAAGCTTTTATCAAATAACGCCAGCCTAATTGCTTATGAATCGAGTGGACTAAGTGGACTAATTTGAAATAAATATTCAACGATTTTTTCTCTTTTAAATTCCATTTACTTGAAATGTTTAACTGAACCGGGTTGTTTGGTTTAAATATTGTTTGCCTGCTCTTTGATACTTGATACCCGACGTTATATATATACCTACTCGTATTTTTGGTATTGTTTAAAGCTACCCTTGGCATTAGGGTGACCAGATGTCCCACGTTTTTTGAGATGGCCCGATTTTCAGGGATGATTAACATGATTCATATCAAGTCCCGCAGTTTGGTGAGCCCAAATCGGGACGGACCATTGTCTCGAATTCTCAGGAATCAGTAAAAAAAAAAAAAAAAGGCCTTTTACTGTCATTGGAGTTCTTCAGCAAAATCGCAAGGTATGATATATTTACAGATAGAAGACATACAGATATGATAATAAAACACTTATTAATCTTATATCCTGCAATTGTAACGCAGTTTTTCCGAAAATTCGAAAATAGGATTTAGTAGCCATACTTGGCATTAGGCTGGTTTTCCACTAGAGCTGTGCTATGCTATGTTTTCATAAATTTGACACGTAAGTAGCTCGAGCTGGAGCTATGTGTCAAATGTATGGAAACATAGCATAGCATAGCTCTAGTGGAAAACCAGCCTTATGCCGGACTCGCTATTACCAAGAGCGACGAGACACGCATGGCCGGAGGTCCGAAGACAAGATAAAGCATCTGTCACTTTCAATATCACTTGAAAGAAAGTGACAGATGCTTTATCTTGTCGTTTATCACACTATTGCGCGACCATAATACGGGACCAGAGCAGTAGGATCCTTTGACATCAGATAGATAGATAGATAGAAACATTTATTCAGTACCACAGAAGACGCACAATATTACAAGAAAACAAAAGAAGAAAAACATACACAACAAAAGCACACGTGTGTCCCCGTGGCAGTGAAACGGACACTGGCTCAGCATTATGCTGAGGTGTTAAACACCTACAGCGCTGATTTTCAGCCAGTACCGTCAGTGACTCACGGACCGGCATGCAATATATATAATAGCAGGAAATAAAATTAACTGCAATAGATTAATATAAGCTAAAAATAAAGCAATACATAAATAAAATAAAAAATACAATTACTGCTTGCCTACATACAGCATCTTGGGTACAAAAACAAAAGAACTAAAAATTAAATAGGTTGGTATATATTTTTTGCTGCTGTGCTGGATTAGGATTGGGATTTTTGGAGCGTCAAGAAATAACCTTTAAGCTTACGCTTAAAGGAATACTTGGTAGGCGCCCCCTGGATAGGAGGAGGGAGGTCATTCCAGCACTTAGACGCCGCAAACCTGAAACTGCCTCGGAAAGCTGCGGTCCTGTGTACATCAGTACCTAGTCAAAGTATTTGGAGTTGTACTACTCATTTAACTCTGCCTTTTACCAGGGACACTTACTAGTCACCCTTGTAGGCCTCTTATTACACCAATAAGCTCATATAAAAGGTATAATATGACCAATTAGTATTATTAGCAATATAGACATAAATGGAACGATACTCAACGAGCCCAATTTGGGACGACATTAATTTGTCAGTCGAATAAATACAATCAAGTTATTTCATTTTATTACAATGACGGTAGCTAATAAGCGTACGATCTTCCTGATGGTAAGACACCGTAGCCTATGGACGCTTGTGATTGTTCTGCGGTCGACGTGGAGTGTCCTCGGCGTCTCATACCCACTTTGCTCACCCCATAAACTATGGGATTCTATGGCAGTTGCTGTGATCTTGCTAAAAATGGGAGCATCCCAACTGGGATACTACCTCCGCCTTGCAGAAGACCACAGCCATAATAACATTACGTACAGTACAGGTATGTAGTGTTGTGTTCCTGGAGGTGAGCAAGGTTGCCAGAGCTCCCGAGGATGCACTGTGTTGAGCGAGGGACTTAAATTTGTCCCTTCTGCTGTCAACACAGTGAATCCTCAAATTATAAATGGTTGGCAACGCGCACTTTACTTTTTTAGAGTTCAGGGCGTCTATAGGCTGCGGTGTCCACTTACCTGGGTGGACCGGAATTTGGTTGCCACCGTAGTTGTGGAAAAAAAACTGGAACACACAAAACGCATTATTACTTTATTAGGTACGGTCAACCAATTTGATTTCTGGGCCACTTCGTACCTTGTCACAGTGACAATCAATATGAAAGCCGCTCGAGATCTAAATAAATATCACTGTGACAAGGTACGAAGTGGCCCAGAAATCAAATCGGTTGCCTGTACAGTATTTTGGACAACGTCGCTGTAAAAGTCGAGAAAATTAAATAGGTACGTTCTCTGAAGCTTCAAACCACATAATTAAAATTTGTGGTTAAATATTTTCGCAGTCGTTCTGACAGGTCAAAACAAGATTGTTCACTTTGTCGCGAGAGGGCTACGGATCAAAATGGGTGGCGCATCTTGTACTTGTATAAACTATATCTATGTATGTAGGCTGTGGTGACAAAAAAAAGCTCTGGTGACATAAGACAACGGACATTGGCACTAAACTACAAAATTTCAATTTAGTTTCAGTGCCTGTATTACAAGTATCAATACCATGCAACGGGTGCAAAATGGCATACTGCGCCAGATAGTCAATGTTCCATGGTTTGTGACAAACAGCGAGGTCCATGATGCTCTTAATATGACAACAGTGAAGCAAGAAATTGCTCTATATGCAGGGAAATATAAAGATCGTCTCGAAAAACACCCCAATGACCTAGCGGCTAACCTATCACAAATCAGCTGTTGCAAACGACTGAAACGCTATGACGTACAAAACCTGGATAACCGTAGAAAGAGGATATATAGAAGGAGGGTTAGCGAATCACACACAAGGACGGAGATATTGTGACAGTTTTTTCTGGGGTTACCACAAAAAGAATAATCTCCCCATTTTTACTGACAAGTAGGTTTTTAATTATTGAGAATCTTCAAAATAAACTCTTAGTAAATATTAGCGGGCATACACAAAACATCCGATGTCCTCCCAATTACGATATAAATGTATACTAATTTAATACCTACATTAAAGTTAACAAAATCACGATTAGATTAAAACGTCTTAGTTATTCAGCCATTATAATAATGAAATTCACAATAGTACAATTAAATCACGTCACAATTAAATTTTTAATCTGTTATTTTTAACCTTCGAGCCGGTTTAGTTTACCCAACATTATGGGTAACATATTTTTTTATACTCTGGCCACTGGTTTATCGATGACACTTTGGTGGCATAGGCCGGTGGCAGACAATCGCTGCCTTATACGCGATGAGGGACAGGAGATATGTCATTGTTTCTCGCTCCCACGTGTGTTATTGTCTATGCTTACATCTCCTTCACACACCTTTGTATGTGTGTATCACCAGTTCCATCTTATACTTGTTTCATGTGGATAACAGATTCCAAAACTGAAGAGGTGGCTTTCCCCGCACGTCAAACACAACACGTACAACACATCTGCTTAAAGTCAAGTTGACTGATCGCAGATACAAATAGAAGATTTTTTTTTTAATACGTCGTGGGTAATGCCAAAGCCCCAGTTTGTTGTCGCTAAAAGAGTACGGAACGATTTTTCCGCAAATGTAAATTATGGACGCTTGGCTAATGTCGTGTACTTCCTAAGGAAGTCATAAATAAAACCGCATGGATTCTATTTGCACAACCATTATATTATAAGTAATTTAGTTTCATCATCATCAGCCTATCTACGTCCCACTGCTGGGCACAGGCCTCCTCTCATAGATGAGAGGGATTGGGCAGTAGTCCCCACGCTGGCCCAGAGCGGGTTGGGGACTTCACATACAACTTTGAATTTCTTCGCGGATGTATGCAGGTTTCCTCACGATGTTTTCCTTCACCGAAAAGCTAACGGTAAATATCAAATGATATTCCGTACATAAGTTCCGAAAAACTCATTGGTACGAGCTGGGATTCGAACCCACGACCGCCGCTTGACAGCCGCACGCTTGAACCACTGGGCTACCGTAGCTTAGCGAAGGGCGTAGTAATTTAGTTTAAATGTTTTTAAAATAGCTTTTTTATGTATATGGCTGAACAGCGATTGACCTAGGCGATATATCGATGGAAAGAGACACCCTTTGTTTTTCGCTCACGACAAAACGGGATGCAACCCTCTCCGAGAATGGCTTTTTAGACAAATCTCGTTAAATATCTGACTGTGTGCAGGTTTATTAAATTTCCTCTTGAACAGAGTTAAGATGAGGTAATATAACCTTTAACACCGGAGATATCCGTTATGTTATAGATAAAACTTGTACAATAAATATCCACCTCCCCTAAACAATCTGCGAATCATCAATCAATCATCAATCCTCATTTATTTTAATTGTCGCCAAGCAACATTCAAAATTTTAAGCATAATACGGCTCCGAGGTCGACTCCGGGTTATTTGGACCCGAAATAGCCCGAAATAGCGAAATACGCCTAAGTTTACGTCAAAGAAGAAAATGTGACATATCGATCCCGCCCCGCCAAGTCAGGAAGCCGCCTTAGGTCAAGCATCTTCACAAAAAATCTTAATTTCAATACGACCTTAAAGTCATTTTAAATTACTTTGTTTTCGGTAGAGATTGTCTTGTCTGAAAGGATAAGAGCGCCTGTTGTCGACCATTGTTTACATTTGGTTTAATTGCTTTCTCTATTGTGAGTTCTTATGAGCAATAAGAATATTGGTATTGTATTATCTTAAATATCAACCCATAAATTCCTCAAAGCAAATACCTAACATTACCTCGGGGCTTTGAAATGGATTGCTAAGTATCGATTTGCAGTGCCATCACCCATTTTGCGAATTTTGCGAGACAAATTAAATGTTGAGCGTTAAGTCGGTAAGAACAATATAGAAGTTGCGGTAGATTCTCAAAATTTCAGGAAAGTTCCCTGAAATCCCGTCGGAATCCTTCCAATGAACATTCCAACGGGATTTCATAGATGTTTCATTAATATTACGTCTATAACTTATTCTATGGGCAGGTAATTAAAACAACCGATAATGTATGTACGAGTATATACGTATACATCGGATTTTTGACGTACTTTAAAGCTCGAAACGCACTAACAGCGATAGCGGGGCGGGGCATCGCGGTGCGGAGGCGGTACCGGTTGTAATATTCGAACCAATATGAAAGGGTCCGCACAGAAAACCGGCCGGGAAAAAGCGTTCTGTGCGGACCCTTTCATATTAGTTCGACTATTACAACCGGTACCGCCTCCGCACCGCGCCGCCACCGCTGTCAGTGCGTTTGCAGCTTTAACTAGCTTTTTTTTCGGCGAGTTCGTCCGCGCAGAACTCGTTCATCGCGATAAAATTTCATTGCTTTTTACTTATTATAGGCGCCTACCTAGTTATCGCTCTTCCAGTCAACCTTCCAACCACTTAAGGAATGATATCCGGGATAATTTTATTTCATTTTATTTATTTTATCCGGGATAAAAAGTATCCTATGTCATTCCCCGGGACTCAAACTATCTCCGTACCACATTTCATCTAATTCGGCTCAGTCATTTAAGCGTGAAGAGGTGACAAAGAGACAGACACACTTTCGCATTTATAATATTATACACTCAAGAGCAAAAATAACGGGTACACTTTGTATGGAAGTTCAATACAAAGTGTATGCACAATTTTTGCTCGTGAATGTAGTATGGATTAGTAAACTTTTACTTCTGTGTACTTTTAATATACATAGAATTTTAGGTAATATCACAACTTTGGAAACTAACCCTCTGTGCATTAGTAGTCTATGATATTCATCGGAATGTGTAATAACTAGTACCTTGCAATAGTTGCAATTTACTAGCTAAATTTAATACCGTGCACAGACCGTGATCAGTAAGAGGAATCGTTACTGGTCATTTTTCCATACAAATCGTCTCGTCTGATGCTACCTCCCTGGCATTTGACACTTGCCTGGCATTAGATCAATATCATCCACGAGATTTTTCATCCGCTCCATTCCAACCACGCCCAATCCCAGCAATAAAAATAAACAATAGCATTATTTTTTAACACCGGAAATATCCGTTATGTTATAGATAAAACTTGTACAATAAATATCCACCTCCCTTAAACAATCTGCGAATCATCAATCAATCATCAATCCTCATTTATTTTAATTGTCGTCGATCAATATTTAAAATTTTAAGCATAATACGGCTCCGAGGTCGACTCCGGGTTATTTGGACCCGAAATAGCCCGAAATAGCGAAATATATAACAAATACTAATATATTGAATTTTTTCTATGAAATTTCCTTATTTTTCCTATAAAAACCAACTTAACTTGGAACCCTAAATGTGCGAAGTTCCGTTTTATTTTGGAAAAGTAATATAGACTACTATACGCCACGTCACATCTAAATTTAGTTTCAAAGACGCCAATCGAAGGCCATTTTTCAGGCAGATAAGTAAGTGTCGGTAATGCTCCTAAACGACCGCCATCTTTATTTTATTGCTCCTTGTTTGGGGACGAGAGCCTTGAAACCTCGCAACAGCAGCGGCGCGGCGGTCCCACAATAACGTGAAACGGAGAGCTCCGATAGGGATATTTTAAAGGATGTATATATATATCCTTAGTTCAATCGGTGTTAGTATACTGTATACCTATATGGTGGGGGTGGGGCGCAAAAACAAAATATTTACAGTTAGAGCGTGCACAACGAGGCCTAATTAAGGTCATGTACTTTAAAAAGCAAAGATTCCCCACAGACAGATTGTACAGTTTATCAAAACTCCTTACCGTTAGACAGCTTTATATTAACAATACAATTCTAAAAGTACATAAGACCTTACCATATAACTCAAATATAGAAAATAGGCGAAGCAAAGATAGGGTTATAAATGCTTCGAAGACTAATACCAAATTTGCTAGCAGACAATTTTCCAAACTGTCCAGTCACCTATACAATACAATAAATAAAAATTTAGATATATATATAAAAGAAACTACCACAATTGTAAAACTATACTATTAAAGTGGCTTCAAGATAAAAAATACAATGAAACGGAGCGATTACTAGAATGGTAACACACACACACACACACACACACACACACACACACACACACACACACACACACACACACACACACACACACACACACACACACACACACACATTATTAAATGTTGGAAGAGCGGGGCATCCTAACACAGGCTATAAGCTTAAAGGGAGGCCCCAGAAACTGTAAATCTATAACTTTGTTTATTGTAATAAAGATATTTGATTTGATTTGATTTTATTTGACAATAGGGCTGTTGACACAAAATTATTATTACTCCATACGAAAGAATACATAAAACTATGCCAAACAGCGAAAATCCTATTCAAATATTTCAAAAAATAACGAAACTACAACCGTTAGAATATCTTTACTTCGAGAGAGAAAGCGCTACAGATCAGTGACGTCACTGACCTCGAGCGCCATAGTAAATGACGATCGTTCAATACAGAGATGCGTTTTGCGGAACAGGGACAGAATGCCCCCTCCTAAAACTTTGAAGACTTATAATTATGTAATTATTTATTCTTTTGAATCACTTCATTGAGAATTTGATCCTTTTTCGAGAAAATTCAGATTCATAGATTTTCTTATTTGGTGTCAACATCCCTATTTGGTATGAATTTACCACGTAGCTATGCATAGTAAAATGCAAGCCAAGAAATTTACCTTTTGCTTCAAAGTTTCATAAAAATACGCATAATTATCGTCCAAAAGTAAATTAAAAGCGACCAATATAATACTTTTTTATAACTACTCTGCCATAGGTATACCTACCAAAATGTTCCATATCCAGCAGTGGACGTCTTTTGCCTGATAAAGGTAAATATGTGGGCGTTTTCCCGGGCATGACACTTAGCTAGATCGATTGCTCGTCCCCTAAAACCCGCACATAGCAAATTTCATCATAATCGTTAGAGCCGTTTCCGAGATCCCCGAAATAAATATATATTTAAATAAATATATATCTGGGCAACCGAGCTTTGATCGGCGTTTTCTCGGGCATGAAACCTAGCTAGATCGATTCTTCGTTCCCGAAAACCCCCACATACCAAATTTCATCAAAATCGTTAGAGCCGTTTCCGAGATCCCCGAAATAATAAATAAATAAATAGATATATATATATATACAAGTATTGCTCGTTTAAAGATATAAGTTAATAATGATTATGATGTACCAAAATATAAGTAAAATAGCGATTTATTTCATTTTATAAAGTTTAGGACGGACTACGGAGAGGGACGTACGGATCAATTAGTGTCCTGGTTTATTTTCAGAGTAAGCAGGCAAAGTCAATGTTTCACAATGAAACATTGATTTTGCCTGCTTACTCTAGAGTGAAATTCACTCTCAATTTGATACAGCCTATTGCGCCGGCACCACTGCGGCGATAATTATGAGCATTTTCCTTTTGTACAAGCTTTTTTAAGAGGTTACGAATAATTACGAGCCAGTCCACTAGCGCGATCTACGAGCCCAAAAATAAAACACCCGTTTTATTTCATTACGCCACAGTGGACAAATATAGCAACGTAAAATCTAAAAAATAATAATAATTGTTGATAAAAGAATAAAGCGATTTCCTGATTTGTCGGTGCGGAGGCGGTACGATATGAGAAAACTGTCAAATGTCAGTGTCAACAGTCAGTCAACTCAGTACCTTTTACTGCGCCCCTACATTTAAATGAGTACTTCCTGACTGGCGCGGGATGCGCGGAAGCGGGACGATGGGAAGGCAGTACTGGTCCGCTTCTGCGCATAATATTACTACTGCGCAAATGTAATACTACTTACTGACGTCGCAAAGATTCTCACTTGACATGATACTGTCAGTATTACGTTTGCGCAGTAGTAATATCATGCGCCGAAGCGGAGCAGTACCGTCTTCGCATCGTCCCGCTTCCGCATATCCCGCGCCAGTCAGGAAGCACTCATTTAAATATAGGGGCGTAGTAAAAAATGGTACCGAGTCGACTGACAGCTGACACTGACATTTGACACTTTTCTCATATCGTACTGCCTCCGCACCGACAAATCAGGAAGTCGCCTAGAGAGTGTCCGCAGCACGATCCTACTTCCCAATTAGCTAACCAAGATTGCATTCAAGAGAGTTACGCACTTATTCATTAAATAATACTGACCAAGTGCGTGTCGGAATTCGCACATTTATGGTTCCAAACCAATCGCAAAATTAAGTTGGATGTAAGGAAAACTTAAGTAATTATTTGAAAAATTTGGGAGAGAAAACCGAATTAAGTATTAATGTATTCGTATTTGCTTGTTATAAATACGTAATAATGAACATTATCACCAAATTAGTCAATGGAAAGCTAGAAAAATTCTACAGGACAAAATTTTGTTAAGGAAACTGACGTTGGTCTCACTTCTTTTGTTTTCTTTTATTTTTTAAAACTGAACGAGCTCTAAACAATCGTACCTACATCACTCAATGGAAATGAGTTTAATTAAATTGACTTGGAATAACTTAAAGCGATCCACCGAAGTACGGGCGTTGTTTTGATAAAAATATTATGCTTTTATGAAAAGTCAATGGTCAATGCACATATCATTTTTAGGGTTCCGTAGTAAACAAGGAACCCTTATAGTTTCACCATGTCCGTCCGTCCGACCCCCGTTTTTCTCAGTAACCGTTAGTACTAGAAAGCTGTAATTTGGCATGAGTATAAATATCAATGACGCCGACAAAACGGTAGAATAAAATCTTAGAAAAAATTTTTTTTTTACGGTACCTCCCCTACATGTAAAGTGGTGGTGCAATTTTTTTTTCTGCCAAACCCCATCGTGTGGGGTATCGTTGGATAGCTCTTTTAATAATATTATTAGGTTTCTAAAAGCATTTTTTGATTAAAGAATTGGTTAGCGTGATATTAAGATTTGAAGTGATAATTTTAGCTATGGTCAAGTGTCCCCCCCCCCCCTGCCAGCTAAACGGTGGCTACTAGGCATGTGAAAAAAATCATGGTAGTAGTAAATACGATGAATTTAAAAGGAAAACTATCACAGCTAAGTAGACATTACTAGTAAACGAGTAATAGTCGAACTTCAGAAATGTACTTTGCAAAAGCAAACTTTCGAACAATTTCCATTGATACCTTAGATAATGTTGTTAATTCTGTCAAAAACATAGTAAATATAAGTTTGCGAACTTTTTAGTCCATACAATGTAACGGGTAGACGACTACGGAACCCTACCTTGCGCGTGGCCCGACACGCACTTGGCCGGTTTTTTATAGGTTTGTTGTGCCGGTGTTTTATTCTATATAGTTTTTATTACATTACTAGCTTTTGCCCGCGACTTCGTCTGCGTAGAAGTCGGTCATCGCATTAGAATGTTATTGCTATTCTTTTATTTTAGGAGCTAAGCTAGTTATCTCTCATCCACCCCCTTGCGGTGTCCCATGTCCTTCCCTATGTTTCGAACATTATGATGCAGGTGCGGAATATACTACAAACGCATTAAGTAATGTAGATGAAAACGGGAGCGCAGCGGGCGCGAAATATTTCAAACATTATGATGCAGGCGCGGAAAAGACTTCACACGTATCAAGCAATGTAGTTAAAAAGGCGGGCGAAGCGAGCGCGAAATATTTGGAACATTATGATACAGGTAGGGCTGCCATCCGTCCGGGTTTTCCCGGATTTGTCCTAGTTTGGAGGCCGTCCGGGCGGGGTGTCAAGAAGTGTCCGGGGAAAACCCGGACACTTTTCATGTAAGGAAGCACCTCATTGAATTTAAAGGTCTTGTTTTTTTAAGATATTATTTTCGGACTCGTCCGGGGAAAAAATGCGATTTACGCCAAATGTCCGGGTTTTTTGAATCTTTGTCCGGGTTTGGCGAAATTCGAGATGGCAGCCCTAGATACAGGTGAGGAAAATACTTCATACGCATTAAGTCATGTACATGAAAAAGCGAGCGTAGCGAGCGCGAAAATTTTCGGACATAATGATGCAGATGCGGAAAAGACTTTATATGCATCAAGTAATGTTGTTAAAAAGGCAAGCGAAGCGTGCGCGAAATGTTTGGAACATTATAATACAGGTGCGGTAAATATTCATACGCATTAAGTTATGCAGATGAAAACGCGAGCATAGCGAGCGCGAAATCTTTCGAACATTACGAATATTACGATATAGGTGCGGAAAATACTTTACACGTATCAAGTTATGTAAATGAAAACGCGAGCGAAGCGAGCCCGAAAAGTTCCGGACATAATGATGCAGGTGCGGAAAAGACTTCGAATACGCATTAAGTAATGTATGAAAACGCGAGCGAAGCGAGCGTGAAATTTTTGGAACATTATGATACAGGTGCGGTAAATATTCATACGCATTAAGTTATGCAGATGAAAACGTGAGCGTAGCGAGCGCGAAATCTTTCGAACATTACGATGTAAGTGCGGAAAATACTTTACACGTATCAAGTTGTGTAAATGGAAACGCCAGCGTAGCTAGCGCGAAAATTTTCGGACATAATGATGCAGGTGGTTAAAAAGGCGAGCGAAGCGAGGGCGAATTATTTGGAACATTATCATACAGGTGAGGAAAAAAAAAGGTGCGGAATATTTTTCACACGCATTAAGTAATCTAGGGAGCGTAGCGCGCGCGAAAATTTTCGAACATTATGATGCAGGTGCGGAAAATACTCCATATTCATCGAGTAAAATAGATGAAAACGCGAGCGCATATTTTTTCCAACATTGTAATGCATGTGTGGAAAAGACTTTATACGCATCCAGTCATGTAGATGAAAACTCGAGCGAAGCGAGCGTGAGACTTTTAGAACATTGTGATGCAGGGTGCGGAAAAGACTTCTCACGCATTAAGGAATGTAGATGTAAACGCGAGCGCAGCGAGCGCAAAATTTTAAAGAAAAAAAATAGTTGTCGGTGGTTGAATTCATATTTTTTTGTTTAAAAATTATTGGAGAACCTTACTAACTTTGTTTGTTCTTTCACATTCAAAGGTGGAGTAGAGGCCCAGGTTGATAGCGCACCCACCCTGGTTGTTCCTGGGAGATGTGTGATTTTCTGAGATTGAGTTTTTGTTTCCTATCGGCCTATGAATTTCGAATTAGGTCATACTTAATGTTTGTTGTTACATACCTATATTTTACTAACAAATACCTATATACCCTAAATGTGAAAAGTCTGAGCCGGCCGGTCTTCGGTATGTTGTATGGATCAGTTAGTTCCCAAATTTGCAACTTTGACAAACTTTACTTCGGTGCGAACTGCGAACCGGGAGAACATCAATTGGGCCATTTTTTAAAGGGCCATAGCTTAGGCTTATAGAGCTGCAATTATGCTTAATTTGTTTCGAATTAATTACATCAAAAAACGTATTTTATGAATTTTGCTGACTTGTGGAACAGGGGGGGGCTACCACGAACCACAAACGAAGTTTTCCCTCTCTGTCGCACTTGCAAGTCTGTACTAATGTGCGACAGAGATGGAAAACTTCGTTTGTGGATCGTTTATTTTCTGGCTTTGAGAATGGTCAGTGAACCCCCACCCCTGATATCCCCGTAGCCCGAAGAACCTCAAACATATCCCATAACGATTATTAAGAAAATAAATGTCCGCCATCTTGCATTTGAAAATGGAAATCATTGTTGTAATCAGCACCCCAAAAAAAAGATTTTGAACCTTATTATTTGAACAGTAAAATAGCTTTTTAAACAAATAAAGTTGATGCAACTCAAATTATTTCAATCATGCGCATACATATACGTGCCGTAAGTCTTACCATGCAACCGAGAGCCCGCTGCTCTGCGTAGGTAGGTAGAGGTACCATCCATCGAAAACAAAAAAAAAACATCGAGCTTGCATAGTAAGATTGGTATGTACCTAGGTTTGTGAATATTGATAGCGACCGGCTGTCCAACATAATTAGATCTCTCATATCAAACAGTTAATATGGTTTGAGGGACTTTTGTTTTTTTGTCTTTGGCCTCTCTAGTATATTTCGTCCCCAGTTTTTTCAAATATTATCTGTTTATTGCACAATGTTTGAATGGGGTTCTTTTTACTTTGCTTCCAAATTGCTGCTTACCAATTTTCAAGCCTTTAAATTACGAATTGAAGGATTTCCCATACAAAGTTCAACCCCTGTTTTCACCCCTTTTCATCCCCAATTTGTATGTTTTTTATAGCCTATAACCTCGCCGAAGATCCAATAAACATATTATTGAAGGCTGTATTAAAATCCATTCGCTAGTTTTCACGTGATAGTTAGACAAATAAACAGACAGACAAACAGACAAACAGACATGAATTCTAAAAACCGTTGAAATGTGTTCTGTTATCGATTCTAAGACCCCTCAATCGATTTTTTTTCTTATATCTTCAATGTACAGATTTTTGACCCTCTTCTGCTTTATTATATGTATAGATATGGGATGATAGTTGCCATCGATCATTCTGTTATCTTAAGTTGATGCAAACGACCCTTAAGAAACAAAATATCATATTATTTACAACTTCCGTAATTTATTGTCTTTGAATCTCTTTGTGTTATTGCCGTGACAGTATAATCTAAGGCCACCATTTCATCTGTTTTAGTACCCTCATTCTCTTGGCAAAGCTGTATCTGATTGCAGAATATTTAAGTCTCTGTGAAGGCGCTACAACGAGAAATTTTGAAACTGAAACGCTGTCCTGCCAAGACTAGCAAACAGTAGGGGCTGATTTTCAGAGATATTATGATTCTTGACTATATGATTGTGGTACTGACAAAAGCCGAAACATGATTGCTTAAAATTTTCTCGGTAGAAAAACAATCCAAAGTTGAGTCTGTATTTTCCTTTTTTTACTCAGCCTACTAAAACAATGCATTATTAAAAGACACGATTAAGTTAATATGATGGTATTTTACCTCATCTAAGTACTGACAAGAGGAAATTGAATAAACCTGCACACAGTCAGATATTTAACGAGATTTGTCTAAAAAAGCCATTTTCGGAGAGTGTTGCATCCCGTTTTGTCGTGAGCGAAAAACATAAGGGCGTCTCTTTCAATCGATATATCGCCTTAAAGTAAGTAAAGCGTAATAATTATAAATACCTCGGCAGAGAATACAGATTTGTACCTTTTGGCGTCGAAACTCTGTCCACGGGGTCCCATCGCTCACAAGCATCTCACAAGTGTTTTTTACTGAAATTGCGAAGCATCTGGTTGATATTACTGGTGACCGGTGATTGCGATACAGCGAGAAAATTCAGCCAGCATCCTTGGTACGATGCCTCAAGGAGCTCGGTACGATGCCTTTTTAAGTCTAATTTAATTATATTAGGCAGCGGACCCGAGGCATCCTTCAGGATGCTACTGCACTGGGATAACGCTAGGAGGATGATGATGATATTCTTTTATATAAATTTATATTTATAAACTATTCTTGTATAAATTTCTTGGTACATAAATAAAAATTAACTATGACAAGGAAAAAAAAATAGTGCCTGTGATCATATCAACCGCGAATGTATAATGACCCATGGCATGACTAAGGACGTCATATTTTGTCATGTCGATTCGGGGATCTGGGGGCCGATTTTTGAGTTTCGAACGCTCGACTTTTCACTCGACATCTGTGTCGACATAGTTTTTTGACAGATCTCGAGTGAAAATTCGAGCGTTCGACTCTCAAAAATCGGTCCCCAGTTGTCTTAACTCTATTCGTATTACAGTCAAGGAGTAAAGTTCTTTCGATTTGTATGGAAGCCTGTATCAGTGAGGGGCACGTAAGCTAGCGTTGCCAACTTATGTGCTCCGATTTGCGGGACATTTATAATAGAATTGCGGGACTTCGCTAAAAAATGCGGGACTCGCGCACTCTATGGTAATAAAAGCATAAGTATAAAAGCGACCAATTCCTGATGTCAATTGTGATGTACGATACATTATTTATTCCCACGCTATATACCTTCTTACTCGACGATTTCGGAGCTAAAATTATCCTATACGAGTATCTACCGTCCTCCGGGAGCGGGCTACAAATTACTTATTTTCATTTATCGAATTTGCCTTTGCTGAAATGAAACAAAATGTTCGCTCCAGTTCTTATAATTCTGCCGAGGCCTGAAAACGGGACAATCGGCGTCCCGCACGCATCCCTTGCGGGAAGCATCCTGTAGGGTGCCGGAAACGGGACGTCCCGCCCGAGGCGGGACGGTTGGCAACCCTACACGTAACCTGCTTTATCATAAATTTGGTATGAGTGCCTCCACATTTGCTCCGCAAGTTATATGCAAAGGCTGTGTTCGAATATCCACTTAGTGTAGGTAAGGCCTGAGTGGACGCTCGGAGCGGAGCGTTCGGCGTCGCGTCCAGCGGGGCGGGCAAGCGTGCATACTATTTGTGCGGCGGCGACTCAGGACACCAGCATCAGTTGTTAGACATGCACGCACCGCTGGACGCCCGACTCGAGCGTCTACTCAGGCCTTACACTTAATATCCACGCCTTACACTTAATATAATAATTTGCGGTTTTTCAGTGGAAAAATACACTTGTTTCTGTTAAAAAAACCGGCCAAGTGCGTGTCGGGCCACGCGCAAGGTAGGGTTCCGTAGTCGTCTACCCGTTACATTATATGGACTAAAAAGTTCGCAAACTTATATTTACTATGTTTTTGACAGAATTAACAACATTATCTAAGGTATCAATGGAAATTGTACGAAAGTTTGCTTTTGCAAAGTACATTTCTGAAGTTCGACTATTACTCGTTAACTAGTAATGTCTACTTAGCTGTGATAGTTTTCCTTTTAAATTCATCGTATTTACTACTACCATGATTTTTTTCACATACCTAGTAGCCACCGTTTAGCTGGCAGGGGGGGGGGGGACACTTGACCATAGCTAAAATTATCACTTCAAAGCTTAATATCACGCTAACCAATTCTTTAATCAAAAAATGCTTTGATAAACCTAATAATATTTTTAAAAGAGCTATCCAACGATACCCCACACGATGGGGTTTGGCAGAAAAAAAATTGCACCACCACTTTACATGTAGGGGAGGTACCCTAAAAAAAAAATTTTTTTAAGATTTTATTCTACCGTTTTGTTGGCGTCATTGATATGTATACTCATGCCAAATTACAGCTTTCTAGTACTAACGGTTACTGAGAAAAACGGGGGTCGGACGGACGGACGGACGGACATGGCGAAACTATAAGGGTTCCTTGTTTACTACGGAACCCTAAAAACGGCGGGATAGCATGAGGTTTTTGACGTTTTAAGGTTATTTTTATCAAATCCTAATTAAAATTTCGTCGAGTTTAGTTTTTTACTGTCATTGTTATAATCATTAACAAACATTGTACCGTAGATTTTAGTATTCTTGTGTAATTTCGTCTTATTTGCACCAATTGCAGGCTTCGTATTACCTGTAATTAAACGGACTCGCAAGCTCTTCCGGCTTACTGCCCACGACAATAATGTACTATGTATTTTCGTGGATAGCTTTAGACTTTTATTGTACGGTATTATTATAAGTAATGAATTGATTTCATAGAATAATATTTTCACTTGTAATACTTAGTGAACTGTATTGTATTTAAAAAAAAATGTTTTCCTATGTTATTTGTACCATGACTTTATAGAAACTATTAAACACCAGTGATATTTGACAAAAAGGATACAGATTAACCTCTTTCGTGTCTTCACATTCAACAGTGATGTCAGCTTTTGTCAAATACCTATCTCTGTAGCTCTAGTATAAGTTTTTTCGAAACATTAACTAATTCGAACGCGTTTGTGTTTTGTCTCAAAATGTATGAAAACGCTCTCACCGAGTTTGAAATACGCGCGTTCATCGGTTAGCAACAAATGTTATACTCACTGTTTTAGTTTCCACTAGTGACCACCAGAGGCGCTATTCACGTATTCATACCACTTTCATACATTTTGAGACAAAACGCAAACGCGTTCGAATTAGTTATGTTTCGAAACAACTTATACTAGAGCTAACTGATATTTGAGGTAGACTCTGTTCATATCCTCCGTCATCATAAGTTGGTTCCTTTTCTTTTTAGAGGTAAAAGTTTATTTTGTAAAGGGTTCAAGGCAGACAGATAAGTTGTAAGTAAGCAGTAAGCTAAAATTTGAATGTAAATGGGAGAAGAAACGGTGCCGTCAAAGTAAAAACAAGTAGTTTAACTCCAAACATGGTCACATTGTGGTATTTACTTCAATTGTTGGACCAACATGGAACCTTATCAACGTTAAGCTTTGAACTCGCCGTAAAGTTACTTGATGACTCAACTTCTTCTTATTATTAAGGCTACATGTTTGCGCCTTATATAAAAAATGGGTATAGGTATTAAGCTATTACGCGATCATTGCCATGATCAGAGGCGCCCCGCGCATTTAAGCATACCAATACAATTCTTTATTGATAACATTAGTTACAAGTCATTGCGCAGTTTATTTAAATTACAAATAACATTATACACATTAATATTCTAGGTACCTATATCTAAATTACATCATGTCAATCAAATTATTCAATTAATTATCAAATTATTCAATTAATTTTATTGAAAAATTCTTCCACAGAGTAAAATGCCCTATCTATTAGGTATTCTTTTAGCTGGCTTATAAATATGCTTTCTGATATTTCTGTGTTCTTGAGGTCTGTCGGTAGTTGATTGTATATTTTAGGGCCTATGTACCATATACACTGCTCAGATTTTTTTAGCCTATGCCTATTCGGAAGGAGCTTATTTCGGTTTCTACTATCGGTGCCATATTTTTGAAATTGCTCGAGATTCCTACGAACAACTTTTGCTACCTCCAACATGTAAAGGCCTGGAAACGTTATAATTTTCAAGTTTCGGAGACGTATTCCATACCATTGGAAGAAGTTATTTATTTATCGTATGGCATTTATTTCGAACCGTGTAATCTTCGAGAAGACAGTACGGTTGCCAGTATTTTTGTTGCACTTTTAGAACCAACCAGGGGTCACGTGTAGAGTAGCGGTGGGTACTTTCCCTACGGACGTGGTGTAACTTCGACCCCCCTTTGTCAAGTGAGTGGGCAACTTGACTGTTAGAAGTTTTTCAAGCCGCCCGAAGGCCTCCAACTTGGCTTAACGACTGCTGCCATAGACAGACAGCATTGGAAGAAGTATAACAGTCCTAAAGAATAAAAGATTAATACGAACGCCCCTCTCCTAGTAGACATCGTTTCAGTGTGTGAGTTTCTGTGTACCTAATGGCACAGAATAAGTAATAGTACGAATGGAATGCTCACGAGTAGATACACCGGATGTGAGTGGAATCATTGGAGGTGTTTTTTTTTCTTAATTATTAGAAATGGGATTACTTTTAGCCAGCGTCTAACCAGGGGCCCATTGCATAATAAATTACAACTAATATTACAAGCGGTAGTCTCCTTTCAATCCCTTTCATTCGAAAGAGACTTCCGCTTGTAATATTAGTTGTAATTTATTATGCAATAGGCCCCTAGGGGCAAAGATGAAGCCGACAGTGAAGCGAGCTCACCCAGATAATGCCTATTCAGTCGTCCAGGTCCAGGTTAATGAACTCCATACCTTAGCAGTGCGCATAAGAAAAGATCATGAAAAGCGCTTGGTTTGAGACGTTCGAGAAAGAGGAGGATAATTCCAGTGATTTTACATAGTTACACTACTTATTTTGATATACTCGGCCACAGGTTATAGCCGCATCAGGCAAGGTAAATTGGGCAGAAATATCGTAGTGCATCAGTATGCATGGATTTACAGTTTATTTGTAGTGCCGGCGAATTTACGGGATCATTATTTACAAGAATATGTATGTACTTACATGTGAATAATATTTCAAACTTCATACTAACCGAGCGTTCTTGTCGAATGATAAGGGAGTTTTTTCGCGCAAAGGATTGACATCGCAATCCAGAGGGGCTACCGCGAACCACAAACGAAGTATCTCCCTCTCTGTTGCTCCAATATGCAAGTGCAACAGAGAGGCAGTTATTTCGTTTTTGGTTCGCGATAGGCACTCATAATTTCAGTAAAGTAGAAAGTACCGCATAATTTTAGTTAAGTAGAAAGTACCGCATAATTTTAGTTAAGTAGAAAGTACCGCATAATTTCAGTTAAGTAGAAAGTACCGCATAATTTTAGTTAAGTAGAAAGTACCGCATAATTATAGTTAAGGGGGTGCGATCCTCGGTCCGGGTCGTTTGTGGCTCAACAGATCTCCCTGGCCATCCAGCGCGGCAACGCCGCCAGTATTATGGGAACTTTTGAGCCATCTTCGATCCGGGCCGGTCCTTTATGTTAAGTCCATTTGACGAAGCCTGTGGCGGATTTCATCTCTGGTGTCTCTGTGTTGTGATTGTTTGTTTTTGTACGCACCTGACGAAGCCTGTGTTGTGGATTAGATTTTGTGGACTGTTTGTGCCTAGGTAAGTTATTTTATGAATAAATGGATTTTTATTATAGTTAAGTAGAAAGTACCGCATAATTTAAGTTAAGTAGAAAGTACCGCATAATTTTAGTTACGTAGAAAGTATCGCATAATTTTCCCGCTTCGCCAATTCAGGAGGTAGCCTTAGTGAAACTAAAAATAATTATTACCAACTGCTTTGGTTATTAATTTCTGACATCCTAACAAGGAATGAACTTGAATGACTTAAGCCCTAGGCTTTCAGGTACCAACTCAATTAAAAGTTAGCTCTAGACCTAGATTCAATGAAGAAGTTAGATTATTATTATTCCATCCGATAGAGCAACGCGTTAACAACGTACTCTAACAATTTCTACGTCATTCAAAGCGATTATACCTACAGTCAACCAATTTGATTTCTAGGCCACTTCGTAGTACAGTCAAGGGCACCAATATGTATACACTTTTTCACCTTATTCCATTGAAATAAGGTCCAAAAATGTATACATATTTATGCCCTTGACTGTACCTTATCAAAGTGAAAATCAATATGTAAGTTGCTAGAAATCTCACATTAATGCCACTATGACAAGGTACGAAGTGGCCCTGTAATCAAATTGGTTGCCGTACCTATCCGCTTGATTTTCTTAATTCGATATCGTCGATTGAAAAACTTACTAGAGGATCTATAAGTAACTACTACATACAAAGGATTGATTGACTGCCATAAAAACAATAGCTACTCGTACTACGTAAACGCGGTTTCACGTGTCCGTGTGTGTGTGTGTGTGTCTCGTGTGTCACGTGTGTCACGTGTGGTTCGTGCGTCGTGTGTGTGTGTCGTGTACTTAGTCAGTCTTACGGTGGTCTTACGTGTCCTATAAACTTTTTTTGGAGACGTTAATCATTATAACACTTTTCTCTAGAATTACTTATGAGCTTGAGATTCTTTGTGAGCTTCTTATGCAACTACATTTTAAGCGATGATTATTGTGTTATCCTAGAGAAAAATGTGATAATGTTGAATGTCTTCAAGAACAGTTTGTTTACATGATATGACACGTATAAGGATGAATATACTGTAGTATTATATTTCTAAGTTTCGGTATAACTGATCCTTAACTCCACGCGCAATGTGCAACCGGTCTTTACTCGTATATATTGGAGGTGGCATATGTGCCTGCTGGCCGTTTTTATGTAATCATTATTACGTACTTGTCATAGATTTAAACTGACTTAGAAACGGCTTGTTTATATTCTTTTGTACTGTCTAAACATGTCACTTGCGAATAATATATCAACCATGAAAGAACTCTAGCGTGTTTATCTATCAGCCACTGACTCTGCTATCGTCCTAGATCGTATTCTAGCACCCAATTTTTAATAGGTCATGTGCCTCATGCACTGATAGTGCTAGGTTTAATAAAATTCGAGTGGTTTGGTATTTACGTGTGTGAACTTGCGAAATTATGTCAGAACTAGGTGGCATAAGTGGTATAAAGAAGCTGAGTGGATCGTCAGACTACCCGAACTGGAAGTTCCTGGTGCGAAATTACCTTGAAAACAAAAACTGGTGGCAGGTAATTTCCAAAGACGATGAGAGCGATGCAAAAGACGACCCCGTCGTCGACGCAGACGTAGACAGGAAGGCACGAACGACTATATGTTTGTTGTTAGAACCAGAGTGTTTTACCCACGTCTATAATGCGAAAACTGCGAAGGAAGCCTGGGACAGTCTGCAAAGAGCCTATGAAGATAAAGGCTGGGGAAGGCGCATCCAAATCCAGCGAGAGCTATTTAATTGTAAGTTGGAGAACTTCAATTCTATGGAAAGCTACATATCCAAAATTACTTTCCTTGTACAACAATTGCATGATATTGACGCTAAAATCCCTGAGGATTGGACAATATCGATTTTGCTTGGTGGATTGACTGCTGAGTACAGCCCCCTTATAATGGCTGTAGATAACAGTGGCCAAGAGATTTCGTTGGAGCAAATTAAGATGAAATTGTTACAAGAAGGGAGTAGACAGAGCAAGATGACCACACACTATGAGCAAGCTTTGGTGACACGTAAAGCGCAGAACGATGCCAGATCTACTAATAAAACTAATGATCGCAAGCAGAAGTTTGTCTACAAATGTTTTAAGTGCCACAAGCCTGGACATAAGGCGTCCGAATGTAAGGAGCGCATCAAGACTGCGAATGTCTGCCTGAACACCAAGGAGGCGATTAATAAAGACAATTGGCATCTCGATAGTGGGTGCTCCAACCACGTGACCCATGACAGGAGCAAATTAGTGTCCTATAAACCTGAAAAGGGCAACATGAAAATCTCTGTTGCGAACGGCCAGAAGCTGGTGGTCAAAGGTCGAGGGAACGCTGAACCACAAGTCAGCGAAAACGAAAAGTTGGTATTAGAAAATGTTTTACATGTTCCCGACATTTCGATGAACTTAATTTCGGTTAGTGATTTGACGAAGAAAAATTGTTCCATTAATTTTGACAAAGGAGGTTGCACTATTCAAAATAATAACCGAATAATTGCAAGATGTCAAGAAGTTGACGGAATTTACGAGTTGACAGAAAAGAAAAACAACGTCGTAAATGTGACATTGTCAAAGCAGAATGAAAATATTTCAAACATTTGGCATAAACGTTTAGGCCATTTAAGTCGAAATTATATGTCCGAAATGAATAAAATCGTGACCGGAATGGAATTTAAGAGCTCTGATTTGTGCGAACCATGTATTCCGTGCATCGAAGGAAAAACATGTAAGAGTCCGTTTAAAAATAAAGGTACGAGAGCGACCGAAATTTTGCAAATCGTACACAGTGATATTTGCGGCCCAACCGAGGAACCCTCGTTCGGAGGTTCGAGGTATGTGCTTCTATTTATCGACGATTATACTCGAAAAACTCATGTTTACTTTTTAAAACATAAACATGAAACGTTCGATAAGTTTCGTGAATACAAGGCGGAAGTAGAGAACGAGACGAGTAAATCCATACGATGTTTGAGATCTGACGGAGGTGGAGAGTACTGTAATGCCAAATTTAAAACGTTTTTGAAGTCTGCAGGTATAAAACACCAGACGACAGTGCCTTATACGCCGGAGCAGAACTCTGTCGCAGAGAGGTCGAATCGTACGATAATGGAGAAGGCGAGAACTTTACTGTCAGAAGCGAATCTTAGCAAAAAGTATTGGGCGGAAGCTGTAAACATCGTCGTGTATCTGAAGAACCGTAGTCCTACAAAAGCTTTGAAAGATACAGTGCCTGAAAAGCTTTGGACTGGAAAAGATATAGATGTCAGCCATCTGAGAATCTTTGGTTGTTTAGCTTATCGATTAATTCCAAAACAAAAGCGACGCAAACTGGATATGAAGACGGAACCGATGATATTCATTGGATATCCAGATAATCAAAAGGGATATCGTTTGATGAATCCGAAGACGCATGAAGTGACAACTGCGAGAGACGTCAAATTTATAGAGAATGTTTTCATTAAAAAAGAAAATGTTGAGAAGTCGTCGGAGATCATCATTGACTTGAATACGGAGTCTGAACAGTCCAGTTTACCCGGCGAATCCATCGGACCACGTCCCGAAGTATTGGAGGCTCATGATGTGTTTCGTGATGCCATTGACGAGAACGTAGATGTACCTGAACCTGAAATACCTGAAATAAATATGCACGTACCGTATGAGGTGTTCACAGAAGATGTGATTATTCCGGACCAGCAAGAAAGGCGGTATCCTCAGAGAGAACGCAGAGCTGTTGACCGGTACGGCTGCAACGTTATGTGTGCTACGGATGGCAACTACGATGGCGATCCTGTTTCTATTGAGGAAGCTTTGGCGCGACCGGATAGTGACTTATGGCAAAAAGCAATAGATGAAGAGCTTATGTCACTAAAGGAGAACCAGACTTGGACTTTGGTTGATCTTCCAGCTGATAAGAAACCTATTCAGTGCAAATGGGTATTCAAAATCAAGAAAGACAGCGACGGCAAGGTAACGAAGTACAAGGCTAGACTAGTAGCGAAAGGGTTTACACAGGTATGTGGTGTAGATTATACTGAGACATATTCTCCGGTAGTTAGAAGTTCTACTCTACGATTGTTGTTTTCGTTGGCTGCTGAATACGATTGGTTTATTGACCAATGGGATGTAACGACTGCATTTTTGTACGGGAAGATAAAAGAAGATATTTACATGCTTCAACCGAAAGGGGCAGTCGCCAAAGGTCAAGAAACCAAGGTATGTAAGCTGCAGCGATCTCTGTATGGTTTGAAACAAGCATCGAATGCCTGGTTTAACGAATTAGATAAACAAATGTTAAGTTTAGGCTTTGTACAATCAAAAATAGAACCGTGTTTGTACCAAAAACAGCTTAAAGGTAACAAAAAGTTAATAGTTGTTATTTACGTTGATGACATTTTCGTATTTGGAAACTGTGAGCTTGAGAAGCAAAAATTAAAATCGGGTTTGCTTGACAAGTTTAAGGTGAAGGATTTAGGCGCGGCTAGACATGTTTTAGGCATGAGACTGAGACGAGAGAAGGGCGTGATTCATCTCGATCAGGAACAGTTTATTCTGGACATTTTGGATGACTTTAACATGACAGACGCTAAGCCGGTTACTACTCCAATGGAAGTGGGAATGAAATTAGAGAGGTCTACAAGTTCCCACTGCCATCTCCCATATCAAAGTTTGATAGGTTGTCTAAATTATTTAGCCTGCAATACGCGACCTGACATATCTCACGCGGTAAGTGTACTGTCCCAATTCAATTCGTGTTATGATGAATTACACTTTAAGTGCGCGAAACGGGTCTTAAGGTATTTGAAAGGTACGTCAAATCTGTGTCTTACTTTTCGGAAATCAGGCGATTTAGATTTACGCGGCTACGTCGACGCAGATTGGGGAGGGGCGCTGGATAGGAAATCGTTCACGGGTTTAATTTTCAAATTAGGCAAAAATATCGTTTGCTGGGAAAGTAAGAAGCAAGCTACCGTTAGTTTGAGCTCGACGGAGTCAGAATATGTAGGGCTTAGTCAGGCTTCAAAGGAAGCGCTTTATTTACGTAGCTTACTTAACAGCTTGACCGCTGTGACCAGTAAACCTGTCGTAATTTTCAATGACAATCAGTCGGCACATAAAATAGCTGGCAATAAGATGATGCATAATAGGACAAAGCATATTGATATTAAGTATCATTTTATTCGTGAGTGTGTACTGGCTAATAAAGTTGAAATAAAGTACATGCCGACAGATAAAATGATAGCAGACATTTTAACTAAGAGTGTTAATGGCCCGAAGTTGAAAGATTTTTTGAAGGATTTCTCCCTATCAAATTATTCTATTAAGAGGGCGAATTAGTTAGATGTTTTGTTTTGATATTGTGTGTTATGTTTTTTAAGTGCTTTGTTTGGGTAATAGAATAATTTTATTTATTTTATTTCATTATGCGTAGACTTATTGTATGATTTTATTCAATTACTGGTTTTGTGTTCGAAATGCGTGTACACTGTACATGTCCGTATAGTCAGGCACAAAAGTGTTAAGGTTTGTGTTTTACATACATGAGTACAAGTTTGTACAGTCAAACACAAAAGTGTTAAGTTATTATTTATTTTATGTACTGAGTACAGATGAGTACAAAAGTGTTCATGCATGTACGTAATAGATTAAGAGGGCGTATTGGAGGTGGCATATGTGCCTGCTGGCCGTTTTTATGTAATCATTATTACGTACTTGTCATAGATTTAAACTGACTTAGAAACGGCTTGTTTATATTCTTTTGTACTGTCTAAACATGTCACTTGCGAATAATATATCAACCATGAAAGAACTCTAGCGTGTTTATCTATCAGCCACTGACTCTGCTATCGTCCTAGATCGTATTCTAGCACCCAATTTTTAATAGTATATACATATATATATATATATATATATATATATATACATCCCATTAAGGCAATCCATCTCCTATCAGCTTATATCAGTGAATCACGCTAAGCGTAAGGCCCGGGGCTAGCGTATCGTGTGTCAGGAGATTGATTATCACGCTCATTTCCATGTCGTTTATGTCGCCCTGGTACATCGGCCTATTTTTTGATAGGAAAATGATCTTATAATCGAATCACAGACCGAACATTTTAAATACGTACATAGTCGGTGGTGCCGAAAGCGACACATCAACTGACGAAAATAAAGCCTCGTTAGAGTCCGAATCTGAGGTAGGTATATTTTTTATATTTGATTATTGCCATACTTATGTAAGTGGTTTGTAGTGATTCAATTTAGTCAGTCTTTATCTGATACCTCCTTATCTGACATTCGGTAATAATGTCGGCACGAATAGTGTTGCATTTATATCAATTTTACCCCCCTTTGCATTTATATTTTTATTATTAAATACATCTCGTTAATTACGTATACAGTCTAATCCATAGTAATTTATAGATAGAAAATATTTAACGAATGTGGAAACCGTAAATCTTATATCTTTAAACGAGCAATTCTTGTATCTTATCTTATATCTTTAAACGAGCAATTCTTGTATATTTATTTATTTATATGTATATATATTTATTTCGGGGATCTCGGAAACGGCTCTAACGATTTTGATGAAATTTGGTATGTGGGGGTTTTTGGGGACGAGCAATCGATCTAGCTCAGTTTTATATTTGAGAAAACGCGTGTTTTCGAGTTTTCATGTTTTTAAATTTGTTCATGATTGATATTTACAATGGCTGCTGACGTACGGAAAATTAGTGTCAGAAGAACCAGTATAAGCCTGACCTACGAATATGCACATAGTTGTCACGAATCTCAGGGTCAAGATATATAAGGACGTATGGTGAGGCGAGTTTATATTTTGTTATTTGTAGCATTTATAAAGAATGACACATGACAACGACTTACGAGGTTTTCTATCAGGCACGTTCAAGGGGCTGACACGCTTTGCTAGAGAAAGATAGTCTTATTGCGATTCCTATAAGAGGAAATAGAAAAGAGGCTGAGAGAGAGAGGGGAGATGTTTTGTCCCTATCACCGACCGGACGTTTTTTCGTGGTCGGGTTACAGGCAAATGCAAATTTCCATAAGCAATACATTGGACATGCAAACCGGACTAATTGCGTAGTACAAATTTTATATGAATATGAGCAAAAGTATGAGAAAGAAATAGCCCCGGTCGCTCGTTGGCGCATCTATAACTACAGAGTATATATTATATCTATGGGCACGTTCTGCGGTGTCAAATAATCTCAATGAATCAAAAAGTTTAGATACCTACATCCTGGAGGTTGCGTGCCGAACATTCGTTTGAAGCTAGAAAATATGGCTTTGAATGACGTCACGTTATATTGCATCTCTTTCATTCTAATATAAGATGGATCTAATGAAAGAGATTAAATATAACAGTGACGCACGCAACCCTAAGCTTCTTGCAATGAGTATTAAAATCGTTCTTATAGGCTTACAATTTTGTCTCGTTCCACCGCATAGCTGCGTCCTTTTCTCGCACCATCATAGCCCATTATGTGGTCGGGTTTCACGTTTATTTATGTTTATTTTGATTTTTTTTAGTTTATTATGATCGCGGTTTAAAAAAAATGTATGTTGAATCTCGATGAAGAAATTGTTATCATTTTATTTCGCACTGACATTTATTTACTGAATGCGTTATTAAAACAGATCGGAGAAGGAATTAGTCGAGTAGCCAGGAATTCAATAATAATGTTTATTTAAAATGTGTACCTATATGCAAGTGTCGTGAGGACTTTGAAATGCCTAGGAAGCCTTTGAGAAAAACGTTTAATGTACGCATCCAAGGCAGACCTGAGGAAAAACATTTGTGTTGTTGTTGTGTATTTGTCCTTAGTTGTCCTTTATTGCCCTTCGGTCCTTAACTTCGAGTGTACGCGTGAGGTCGGCCTTATCGCTCACCTTTGGTCCTTCGGTCCTCAGGTTCCGCGTGTACGCGAGTGTACGCGTGAGCTTGGCCTTCAGGCCTCGCTTAGCTTTACCGCTCACCTTCGGGCCTTCGGCTCTCAGGGGGCCGATTTTTGAGTATCAAACGCTCGACTTTTCACTCGACATCTGTCAAAACATCATAGTTTTTTGACAGATCTCGAGTGAAAAGTCGAGCGTTCGACACTCAAAAATCGGCTCCCAGGTTCGAGTGTCCGCGTGAGCCCGGCTATCGACCTCGCTAAATCTTAGCGCTCACCTTCGGGCCTTCGGCCCTCAGGTTCGATTGTAACAATGATAGTAAATAGTGAGTGTCTGCGTGGGCTCGCCCTTCTGGCCGCAAGAACTCCTCCGGCTCGCGTGGAGAGCGCGCTCTAAGGGACGCTTCGGGCCTTCGGGCCTGCGAGGCATACATGGAGCACATGAATAGTTGGGCAAACCTTTCTTCCCGTATCGGTCTCGCAAAAAATACTGGGGGGAGGGGATGCTTGGGCACTCGGGATGGGGCTCCGGGCCTTCGGCCCTCCGCCGAGCTTGGCCTGCGGCCTCGCAGCCTGAAGCTCGCCCTTCGGGCTCGCGAAACCTTGTATATTTATATAGGATTTTCGATTGTTTGGTACTCCCGCAGCTCGGCCTTAGGCCTCGCCAAACATTTGAGAGGAGGGGGGGGGGGGGGGGCGCACCTGACCTCTTGAACGCCTGCGGCCTGGCGGCCTGAAGCTCGCCCTTCGGCCCTCAGGTTCGATTGTAACAATGATAGGAATAGTGAGTGTTTGCGTGGGCTCGCCCTTCGGGCCGCAAGCGGCTCTCGGGCTCGCATGGAGAGCGCGCTCTGATGGGACACTCGGCCTTGGGCCTCGCGAAGCCTTGCCTCTCACCTTCAGGCCTTCGGCCCTCAGGTTCGCTTGTAAGATACATGGGTCATATGAATAGTTAGGCAACCCTTTCCTCCCGTATCGATCTCGCAAAAATTACTTTGGGGGGGGGGGGGGGGACGCTTGGGCACTCGGGGTGGGGCTCCGGGACTTTGGCCCTCGACCGAGCTCGGCCTGCGGCCTCGCAGCCTGAAGCTCGCCCTTCGGGCTCGCGAAACCTTGTATTTATATAGGATTTTCGGTGGTTTGGTACTCCCGCGGCTCGGCCTTCGGCCTCGCCATACGTTTGAGGGGGGGGGGGGGGGGGAGGGACGCACCTGGCCACTTGAATGCCTGCATCCTGGCGGCCTGAAGCTCGCCCTTCGGGCTCGCAAAAATTACTCAAAAGTTGTTTTGCCGCCCGAGTCCCCGCATGCGAAATCTCAACGCGCTAGGACCATTTTGAAATTTTTGCCAAAAAATAATCGCCAAAAAAAGTCACCTCACCAAATGGCTTGCAGGTCTCTATGACATTTGGTCGAGCATCCCCCCACCTACCGTTTAGCCAGGCCGTTGGCCAACTTTTTGGTTTTCAATCAATCAATCAATTATTTATTTTACATTAAAACATGGTGTACATTAGAAGATATAAAAGACGTATTCAGAGGTTTTCAGAGGTATTTCTCTGGTAGTCACGGAGCCACCCCCTACACTTTTCCCAGACATCGTATTAGACCTGAGGGACCTCACTAGGAGAACCATTGGGTCATAAACACTTGCAAAAAACAAAAGTCGTCTCTCTTGTGGTCAATAGTTAACGGCATATGAGCATGTGAGTTATGATTTTATTACATGGATTTAGGTATAGAACCGGAGACGCCGTTTATGCGGGTTACTAGACCAATCCAAAATTAATCTTTGTAGCCCTTAACTTTTGATATGTCCACAGGAAAGACGCGAACCTAAATCTGTTTACGACCCAATTATGTCAATAGAAATGTGTCGGGTTGCAGCTTTATATAGGTCTGTCTATCTACTTAATATCTTTATTTAGATCTTTGTAGAGCTATAGTCTGCCTGGTTTACGGGAAAACACCGAGCAAGGCTCGGTCTCCCAGGTACTGAATCCTTAAATTTCATAAAGGCTCGGCAACGCACATGAAATTGCGGGTGTCTATTGGCTGCGGTATCCGCTAATCATTAGGTGGACCATACGCTTGTTTGCCACCATCGTATTAATAAAATATAATAAGTCTCCTCTGATGTCTATGTTCCGTGCGGCGCTCTGTCTGTCAACTCTGTCATGCGCTACTCGATCGTAAGCCGCGCCGCGTAAGAATTACCGGGATGGATGAGGTGAGGGGAGTTCTGTAGCTCTAGTATAAGTTTTTTCGAAACATTAACTAATTCGAACGCGTTTGCGTTTTGTCTCAAAATGTATGAAAACGCTCTCACCGAGTTTGAAATACGCGCGTTCATTGGTTAGCGACAAATGTTATACTCGCTGTTTTAGTTTCCACTAGTGACCACCAGAGGCGCTGTTCACGTTTTCATACCACTTTCATACATTTTGAGACAAAACGCAAACGCGTTCGAATTAGTTAATGTTTCGAAAAAACTTATACTAGAGCTACTGGTATAAGTTTTTTCGAAATATTAACTAATTCGAACGCGTTTGCGTTTTGTCTCAAAATGTATGAAAACGCTCTCACTGAGTTTGAAATACGCGCGTTCATCGGTTAGCAACAAATGTTATACTCGCTGTTTTAGTTTCCACTAGTGACCACCAGAGGCGCTGTTCACGTTTTCATACCACTTTCATACATTTTGAGACAAAACGCAAACGCGTTCGAATTAGTTAATGTTTCGAAAAAACTTATACTAGAGCTACTGGTATAAGTTTTTTCGAAACATTAACTAATTCGAACGCGTTTGCATTTTGTCTCAAAATGTATGAAAACGCTCTCACCGAGTTTGAAATACGCGCGTTCATGGGTTAGCGACAAATGTTATACTCGCTGTTTTAGTTTCCACTAGTGACCACCAGAGGCGCTGTTCACGTTTTCATACATTTTGAGACAAAACGCAAACGCGATCGAATTAGTTAATGTTTCGAAAAAACTTATACTAGAGCTACGGCACACTATTTGAGTTTCATAGTTTATCAAATCCTCGCCTTACGCTTATATTTACTTTGAAAACTAAACAGCAAACAAAACGTTGATCAAGTGGCGGTATAAAAACATTGGTCGACTCGACGGGAAATCTGTTTATTTCTCATTGTTACTGAACTGTTACTTGTCGTCTCGCTGGCCAATTGTGAACTTTATTAGAACCAGATAAGATATGTTATTCTTCACTTAAATATGTCCTGTACAACGGCAAAGTTCCTCAAGTCAATAAATACGGCTCCCGCAGGCCCAATAAATAAAACAGGTAAACTTCTTTACTCCCCCTTACCTAATTAGCCGTGAACAAAGAGAAACTTCCATACAAAATTGTCAATTATAGGGTCAACCTCGCTATTCTTAGCCACCTGGTAACCTACTTTATGCGAATCCTGCAAAATTTTGGCTATGGTTGATTTGTATTTGGGTGATGATCATAGCGCATTTCACCCCCTGCTATTGGGGATAGCCTTAAGCACTTAATAACCCAATAACGGCCTTTAAAAAGGCCTTTTCAGCATTTAAATCGTTTCACAATGGACTGTTGCATTTTTTTTAAACAAAGCAATAAGTATACTAATTCATTCTTCAAACCATACATATAGTATATACATATAAGTAGTTATAGATACGCTATCGAGCGAGGAAAGAGAAAGAATACCTACTAATATAAAATGTATACTATGCAATTTGACCGGTTTGCATGTCCAGTGTATTGCACAGGGAAGTATGCCTGTATCTGTAACCCGACCATGAAAAAAATGTCGGTCGTTTATAGAGACAAAACATGGTACTTCCTTCTGTTTCCTCTTATAGCAATCGCAATTGGGCTGTCTTTCTCTATCAAAGCGTGTGAGGCCTTAGTTCGCAACATAATGTGTAGTAGTAACGTTTTTTAACTGTATTTGTCGATTTCAATCAAAAGAATATTAAGGCGATATATCGATTGAAAGAGACACCCTTTGTTTTTCGCTCACGACAAAACGGGATGTAACCCTCTCCGAGAATGGATTTTAGACAAATCTCATTAAATATCTGACTGTGTGCAGGTTTATTAAATTTCCTCTTGTCAGTACCTAGATCTGATAAGGTAAAATACCATCATATTAACTTAATCGTGTCTTTTAATAATGCGTTGTTTTAGTAGGCTGAGGAAAAAAAGGAAAATATAGACTCGACTTTGGATTTATTTTCTATAGAGAAAATTTTAAGCAATCATGTTTCGCTATTGTCAGTGCCACAAAAATATAGTCAAGAATCATATATCTGAAAATCAGCCCCTACTGTTTGCTAGTCTGGGCAGGACAGCGTTTCAAAGTCTCCAAATTTCTCAGTGTAGTGCCTTGGCAATGTTCCCAGCAATATTGCAACTGGCCGGTAAAGGGAATACAGGCATATAAGCAAGCAGTATTAGCGATATTATCGTGCAATGTGAACAAGGTCTTCTTGTCACAACATTATTAAAGTGCGATAAATCTCGGCCGATAAAGACTCCGTATCGCAAAACGCTCTTCAATGTAACTGCTCAACTAATTAAAAAAGTGTCCGACTTTTTGGAGCTTCCACGATTTATGAGTGTGTTTCAACCTACGCAATTAATTATATATCGGGATTGTTTCGCGGAAATTCATTGCAAATGCAGATATACACAAAATGAAAACTACTCTTCTGTAACTTCAGGAATGCTTTGATTTATCTTGAATCAAGGACCTGACACGCTTTGATAGATAAAGATAGCATTATTGCGATTGCTATAAGATGAAATAGAAAAGAGTGCTATGCTATTGTCTCTTTGACCGACTCAGATTTTTTTCATGGTCGGGTTATAGGCACAGGAACACTTCCATAAGCAATACACTGGTCATGCAAACCGGTCAAATTGCGTAGTATACAGTTTATATTAAGGTCAAGTCCATAATTCGGCGGAGTAAACTGGCAGATGAAATGTTGCCCGGAGTAGAAATAAAGAAATAGTGACGGTATATATCGATAAAAATATGTCGATAAGTATAAAGTAACTAACTATACCCTCTTATTCACAGACAAAAACGTGCCAGCATTTTTCGGAATATTAAAATCGATATACTATTCGATAGGAAGTTTTTTCGATCAAGATTTAAGTCCTACTGCTTTACTATCTAATTTAATAAATGTAATAGTTTCTACTTTTCGGCAACTAAAGGCTCATTAAGCGGACAAAAGTAAAATAAATATGAAGAAATATGAAAAAATCATAAAATTTACAAATCTTTTTAATTTGTCAAATTGAGAGCATTTTAGATTGAGAGAAACACTACTAATTTCGATTTTCGATTATCTCGGCAAGCACCAATGGGTACCCGATAAATAGGTCCGTAAGATCCGTACGTCTAGTGAGGCCTTAAATAATATCGATATGAATAGCACTGGCCGTACTGTGGCAACATTTGTGCATTTTGACTTGTCAAACAACTCCGCCGAATGGAGGACCAGAGTTTAGTAGGTATTCTTAACATTAAAACTGGTCAAATTGCATGTTACAAATTTTATATGAAAAGCTGTTACCCCTGGTCGCTCGGAAGCGCATTTATAAATAGGTACTTGTATATACTATGTATCTTGAACGCACACTTGAACGTCAAGACGCATTTCTTTATGTCCATGATACTTCGTAACAGCAATTACCAAAATGAACATTTCCAAAAATATGGACATTACACAAAAAACTCACAATTAGAAAAAATATCGTTCCATTACATAAGGAGAGAACCATATATTGGCTAGCCGGGCTTCGTGACGTACTGGAACGAATGAAATATCACAAATTTAGTAATATGCATTATTATTTATTAGCCCTGATTTGTGTCACACCGAGTACCGACTTATAAATGTTTTATTATGTTTTGTTCTTTTTAATTTAATTGTCACACTACACCACACATTTTATTTTGAATTTGTAGCTTTGTAAATTTTAACTTGACATGAATTAATTAATTTATATTTATTTCTATGTTTTTATTAATTATCACTTGACATGCTAATTTAAAATGTATTTTATTTGTAATTTGATTTTCATTTTTATTTATAGTCATGAACTGTAATTTAATGTAATTTGCAGCTTTTTTTTTAATTCAACCAAATTGTATTAGGTCTTGTTTATTATTTTGTAACATATATTAACAATAGTTGTAAGATTTCGTAATTTGTATCTACTAACATTTTATGGGCCATGCATGAAATAAATGAATTGAATTGAATTATACTGTGCTATTGTACCTTTGGAATTTAAATACAGCATAGACAGTTTCAAGTCCTGCCATTACCGAATAAAAATGAAATTAGGCACAGGCAGCATTTCGTTCAGCCAAGTCAGCGGATCTCGAGTATTTCCTTTTTATTTCTCGGCAGGCCTCGTAAAGGAAGATTTGCGGAGATTTGGACCATTGGGAATGATTATATCGACGCGTCCCTGCCTCTACACAATGGAAATACTTCAATGTTTAACGACAACGGCTTCTACAGTCTGTAAAATCATTGAGAGCCGGGATAAACAGCGTGTGCTGAATGCACGGTCGACTATACGGATATTTTAAGGGCGATTAGTATTTAGGCCCTATACCCTATTAGGTATGGCCACGTCTTGCGAAAACCGGCAAGTTAAGTGGGTTTAAAAATAAATAAATTAATAATTTAAAAACACTAGAAAAACATATTTCATATTTATTTATTGGTAATATATCATTACACGTCAAATTTTTACATTGTATAATGTCTGGCTTATAATTAAGTAATTAATTACATATTATAAAATAATTATTATACATAATTTCAATGTACAATTTACCTACAAGGTGTTATTGTCATAGAGCTCACGATAATCGTAGAACGCCTGCTCGACAAGCCACTTCTTTTAGCTTGAATTTAAATATAGGGTTGCTTTGTGCTGCAATTATGTCATGAGGTATGTGGTTATATACCTTTGGGCCCATAACAATGAATGAGTTTGCTGGACTTGGCCAGCTTGTGAGCCACGGTCGGGAGGCGGCGGGAGACGTCAGGGCGGCAGGCGCGAACCGGACGCCGCTGCGGCGCCGCGCACGCGGGGGCCGTCTCCACCTGGTCTCGCGCAAACATTGCGGCTTGTAGGATCAGAAGGGATGGCAAAGTGAGGATACCCAACGATCTGAAATGAGGCCTGGCAGATTCGGTTTGTGCACGCTTTGCGTGTTAATTGATACCTGATCATGTTCAAAGTCTTTTCTCACAAGTCCTTTATTACAAGTGCAAACACGACTATGATACGATATACCATCATGGAATGCCAGTGCCTATCTTCCGGCTTCATCACCAGACCTTGAAACCTAATCGTGGTCAAAGTTCATTACAGACTTTTGTAACAAAATAAATAATACTTTTAATAAGGTTTTCGTAGGCACAAAAATGTTACTAACAAATATAGATGTTAAGTTTTAGATAAAGAGTGTTGTTTTCGCCAACAAACTGTGATGCAGTTTGGCGAAGTTAAAAGTACTGTGTATATGTGTAATCTTTTGTAAGAAATAAAATAAGAAATAAATTTAAAAAAAAACAAATCCAAACACAGCTATGTCAGCTATGATACGATGTTCCATCATGAAGTTCCTGTTCATATCTTCCGGCTCCAACATCAGATCAGTTCGTGAGTACCATATTATAGTATTGTGTGTGCTTACGAGCAATGTATGTGGTCGTATGCTCCTTTTGCCACCAACGTGGTATTAAAAAAAATTGGGTAACTGGGATCCGAGCCAGGTCGGGCCTAGCTGAGTTTTTGAGTTTAGTGAACCTGCGACAAAACTCCCAGCAGCTCGATTCCACTGACACACTTCAGTTCGGTTGAAACTCTTAGAATATTTTAGTATATTTATAGCGCCCGCGTGGTCGTGTTAGAGGTTTCCCCTGAACTTTCCGCAGGCCACCCTCCAACCGCGCACTCCTATCGATTTAATGGGCCCGGCATGTAAAGCCCCAATCAGCTTCAAAAAAAAGAAGGGTAACTGGGACATTTATGTTTAATCGTGCAATAAAAGGAGTGGTGTGCGTAGCCCACGCGTGGGGTGCTTTTGTACAATTTCCACTTTTTAGGAAAACCGCTATTGCTGCATATCAACACGAAACATAACTTTTGTTAAAGATAGAAGAATAGGCTATTCCGCAGCATTTAATTCTGATCTGAGACACTTAACGGTTCTGTTTACAGTGCTTACATTAAAAAGTGTACCTACGATTCATACCAACTCTCCCGAGACAAAAAAAAACAACAAAAATAATCCTAATTTTTCATTGGTAGAAACGAAAAGTGTCTCGCCTTTTGTCTCCCACGCTAAAAAAAACAGTTTTCCTTCCCCGCAAAGTAAATTAATGGCCACTTTTCCAGCCCAGAGAAGCGTTTGGAAGCATTGTTTTAACTAGCAAACACTCTGGAGCAGACACGTCAGGCAGGCTCTGAATATCAAGTAGCGAGCTGGGAGGCTCGAACTTTTAATAAATAGAGAGACTCCATAGTCTGTTAACTCGGTTTTAATACAGGCGCTCCCCTTACAGCCCGGCTACGAGTACGAGTGGCGGCGGCAGCGGTTTTCCTGCACTGAAAAAAAATCACCACCAGTAGCTCTAGTATAAGTTTTTTCGAAACATTAACTAATTCGAACGCGTTTGCATTTTGTCTCAAAATGTATGAAAACGCTCTCACCGAGTTTGAAATACGCGCGTTCATCGGTTAGCAACAAATGTTATACTCGCTGTTTTAGTTTCCACTAGTGACCACCAGAGGCGCTGTTCACGTTTTCATACCACTTTCATACATTTTGAGACAAAACGCAAACGCGTTCGAATTAGTTAATGTTTCGAAAAAACTTATACTAGTGCTACAGGAATTAAAAAACCGATTTGTAATTGGGGAAAAAATGAAGTTTTACTATTAATAACATAATGACAGAAGTATTACAGTTTTTATAAAAGTTATCTATTTCTACAAACGGCCTAAGTGATCCTAAATCTAATGTCAACAAATGGGCTTTAGTAAACGTAGCATAAAATAAAATTCATTACTTATTACAAATCACTGTAATTATAATTAAAGTTCCCTATATTTAACAAATTATATTGCCTATTTTTAGAAAAGCCATTTGTGATTCCAAGTTATGATTTAAGTAACAGTCAGATTTTAGTAATATCAAATAACAGAATTTACAAAAGTCAATTTGTTGCTATTAGAAGACATTTCTCGTCCTCGGATTAAGTTTTATTTTAGTAATAATAATTCTATTATTGTTGTCTATTCTCTCAGTGTAATACATAGCGTGTGATCCCCTACTAAGCGCCAGTGCTTTGCGCGTCTCGAACACGCAATGAACATTGAACACGCTTGCCACGCCGCAATTCGTGCAAAGTCGTGGTCGGGGCGTTAGGCGACTTCCTGACTTGCGAGGCGGGCTCAGTATGTAGCATCTTGTTATTTGGTGTGATCTTCCTGATGTCGTTCAGACTTCCTCAGGGGCAGAGCATTATCCTGATTCCTATGTCGACCAGTAACGCGTTGTTCTACGTGCGCGATCTCGAAGCGAACGCGAAGCGCGAATGCAACAAACAGTCGATGCATGTTGAAGTGTGCTACGTGAACAATCTACAGCAATGGTAGTGCTGGAATTATACGCGATGCGGTGCGAAGCGGTGGCCCTTTCCTATGTGCACGTGAATTGTCCCGCTTCGCACTAAGGTATGTTGGGTTAGTTGTTTGACGCAACGTATTTATATGGAATGCATGCGTTTGACGCATTAGGCGACTTCCTGACTTGGCGGGGCGGGATCGATATGTGACATTTTCTTCTTTGACGTAAACTTACTGACGTCGCAAAAATTCCCACTTGTCAGATTACTGTCAGTATATCATTTGCGCAATAGTAATATTATACGCAGAAGCGGACCAGTACTGCCTTCATATCGTCCCGCTTCCGCGCATCCCGCGCCAGTCAGGAAGCACTCATTTAAATATAGGGGCGCAGTAAAAAATGGTACCGAGTCGACTGACAGCTGACACTGACATTTGACACTTTTCTCATATCGTACCGCCTCCGCACCGACAAATCAGGAAGTCGCCTAAGAAAACCGAGCGCCTTACGGGTCAAAATTAGGATAGTTATAGATATAATAGCAAATTGCATTATAGTATTATATTTCGCTAAAATTTTTACTTCAATATCAGATTCCGAATATTTAAATATCCTAAATGTTTCTTTGTACAATTTTATCGCGTAATATGGTCTGAAGTATGAAGCACAAAAAGTTTCTTTTGTTGCCATAATATTTAATCATTGTTTTATCATATTAAATACACAGTGTTGCAACACGTAGATTTTTAAATTTGCCGCTTTTTAGGGTTCCGTAGTAAACAAGGAACCCTTATAGTTTCGCCATGTCCGTCCGTCCGTCCGTCCGTCCGTCCGACCCCCATTTTTCTCAGTAACCGTTAGTACTAGAAAGCTGTAATTTGGCATGAGTATACATATGAATGACGCCGACAAAACGGTACAATAAAATCTTTAAAAAAAAATGTTTTCAGGGTACCTCCCCTACATGTAATGTGGTGGTGCATTTTTTTTTTCTTCCAAACCCCATCGTGTGGGGTATCGTTGGATAGCTCTTTCAAAAATATTATAAGGTTTCTAAAATCATTTTTTGATTAAAGAATAGGTTGGCGTGATATTAAGCTTTGAAGTGATAATTTTTGTTATGTTCAAGTGCCCCCCCCCCCCCCCCCCCCTGCCAGCTAAACGGTGGCTACTAGGCATGTAAAAAAATCATGGTAGTAGTATATACGATGATTTTAAAAGGAAAACTATCACAGCTAAGTAGACATTACTAGTTAACGAGCAATAGTCGAACTTCAGAAATGTACTTTGCAAAAGCAAATTTTCGTACAATTTCCATTGATACCTTAGATAATGTTGTTAATTCTGTGAAAAACACAGTAATTATAAGTTTGCGAGCTTTTTACTCCACATAATGTAACGGGTGGACGACTACGGAACCCTACCTTGCGCGTGGCCCGACACGCACTTGGCCGGTTTTTTCTAGTCTCAGCTTTCATTAGCCAGACTACCGTAAATTAGTATGTTGACATTAACAAAAAAAAAAAAAAAAATTCATTAATAATTTAAAAAACTTAGGAAAATGCTCGGAATATGTAACTCTTATATTTATTTCAACTATTTAGAAGATTTTTAAATAAATAAATATCAAAACCGACCAAGTGGGAGTCGGGCTCGCGCACGAAGGGTTCCGTCCCATTATCTTTAAGAACTGCAAAAAAAATCAAGTTTGTTGTATGGGAGCCCTCTTAAATATATTTTTTTTCTCTTTTTTAGTATAATTTGTTGTTATAGCGGCAACAGAAATACATCATCTGTAAAAATTTCAACTTTCTAACTATCACGGTTTTTGAGATACAGCCTGGTGACAGACTGACAGACGGACGGACAGATGGACAGACGGACAGCGGAGCCTTAGTAATAGGGTCCCGTTTAACCCTTTGGGTACGGAAAATGGACGCTGTTTGATCACAGAAATATCGCGATGTCACTTGTTCCCATTTCCCTACATACTTCAAAACAACTTTTTGACAACGCTTTTGACGTTTAATAAAAAGACTCGGACGAAATCTGCGTTGTGGATACATTCTGCATGTAGAGTATAATTTGAATAAAATTTTATTTGAATATTATTTAATAAAAAGATTTACTCGTGGCCCAGCGGCGCCGGGTACCGATTGCGGTATCTAAGGTTAAGCAACGTGGGCAGCGGTCAGAACTTGGATGGGTGACCGCTTTGAGTGGTTACTAACTGAGCGCTCCCGTGCTTTGGAAGGCACGTTAAGCCGTTGATCCCCGTTGCTGTCTATGGCAGCAGTCGTTAAGCCAAGTTGGAGGCCTTCGGGCGGTTTGAGAACTTCTAACAGTCAAGTTGCCCACTCACTTGACAAAGCCTAATCCCAATAAGGTCTAGTTTCCTCTCGGGGTTGGAAGGTCAGATGGCAGTCGCTTCCGTAAAAACTAGTGCCTACGCCAAAATCTTGGAATTAGGTAGCGGACCCCAGGCATCCTTCAGCATTCAACTGTACTGGGATAACGCTAGGAGGATGAAAAAGATTTAAAAATTGCTGATTTGACTCTCAATCAATGCAATGTGCAATTTGGCACTTTTACCGGATCTCGAAACTAATATCTCACAACGACGCTTCAGTGAACACTGGAAGAATTTCCCTTCGTGACCGACCCTGGGAGCCGGCGACATAAATTGGTCCAAAAACTAATTATCCACATTTCTCTTTGACTGTGAGTGTTGACGGAAAATGCACGCGGCAATAAACACGTGGCGTCACTGACAGTTGCAGTTTCGCAATAGACGTACGAGATTATTGTGGTTCATTACTGGGGCTCCTGTTTCCACGGCTTGTGCTTGAGTCGACTTTCATTCGTTTATTATCGTCAAATAAGGCTGGGTTTTGCCACTTTTTAGTTTTTCAAAACCATCTGAGACATAGAATATTAGTCTTAAATTTTGTAGCTAAATATAAGACTTGTTATTGATACTAAGTCTAATGTGTGATGTATTTTACAGTAAAATACCTACAATGGAATTTTGAAATGGATAATACGCTATTTGACTATTTTTTTTTATAATGCCAATCGAAACAGTTTTTAGAGGTGATCAAATGTCTATATGGGACCAACAACATTTAGAGCACAATAAAGGGCTAAAATTAGGGACAAACCTAGCTCGACGCTAGCGGCCTTCAAAAAGGCTCCTACAAATTGGCCCTGGCAAATGACGTCAGTGGCACAGCATTCGACCAACCTCTGTATGGGAAAATTAGTATTTTGCTGTTTTAGTCGTAAAATAATGCGTTTAGGTACATAGTTGCTGTACAATTTATTTTTTATTTTTACATAAGCATTCTATTGAGACCTTTTATTTGAATTTTGGACGGTAAAAAAATTACATAATTTTCCGAGTTTTTGATGATTCATATCTTTTTATAATTTAGGTAAAATTTTATAATTCACGATTTATTGTGATATTTTGATGGCTAACTATCCAAAAAGTGACACCGTGTTATAAATTTTAACATGTGTCAAGTACCCTATTACCATTATTCAAAAGCAAGTACCTACATCCCTAGAGTTGCCAAAAGCAAGTGACTGGCTATGGCAGATAGATGCCCGATGGCCTGGCTGTCAATACAACAACCTTCTCAATTCAAAAAAGGGTCGATAGTGCGCTTGTGATTGTCCTAGAATTTCAAGGCATAGGCTTCGGTGTCTCCATACCATCAGGCCGGCCGTATGTTTAGTTGCCACCACCGAAGCATTTAAAAAACGTTACATCACTTAGTACCTACATGCCGTAGATCATTAAGAAATTCCCTGAGATTCCTAGAGCTAAGAGGGGTTAAGAGTTCTCAAACTAACCCGTTCAGTCGAGATTGAATTTAGCCAACCCACCACTTAGCTTGCTAAATGTACAGTCGGCCCTTGGAAATTTTGAGCATACTTAAAACCTTGTCACATCGAAATCAAAGAAATCTCGTTAAGACTGAAATGTCATAAGTACATATTTAAAACTTCCTCCGTTTAAACTCGATGAGATAATTGTGTTCCAAAAACTGACAGATTTCAGATTGAATATTTCGCACATATTTCGTAATTTAGACATTATTCCAGAAAAATGTACATGAAAATACATGTACAACCGGTTATACCTGTAGTGTATCCGAACGTAGTAATGTTTAGCGCGCGTCTCCGAACGCAACCTCTGTGACCTATATAAGCATTCCAAGATGGCGGAGCTCTCTCTTTTCCATCACTGAAGAAGCAACGGACAGCAAGATAAAAAGCTAACAAAAATTGTAAAGAAATAATAAATGCGTGTATCCTTCACGTTTATCTTTTATTTAATAGAAGAACATTACAATACCTATAAGGGTAACTTTCATTCATAATAAATAATGTAAGCACTTTAACGATTATGAAATAATCACGTCGGATGTGCGCCCGTTGTTGACGTTAGTTTTTGGAACACGATTTTCTTTAAATTACTTTCAGACCTTTTTGTCAGTAATAAATAAGGTGACTGATAAAACTTATCAGTGACATTCGATTTTCAAAATATGGTTCTTTCTTAAATATTCTGGTGCTCAGTAGCAGTATCAAGAGGTAAAGTAATTCAAATATTAATTAAGAGAAATCTACTTAAAAGGTTTGTTTTAACGGGTCTAACGCGATATTTATGTATTTACCTTTTTTACCGACGTTTCGACACGGGTTCCACCGGCCGTGGTCACGGATAAATGACTGTCGTCTCAGCAAGTTGTCAACGGAGATATGGGTACCTTACCTACACAACATTTGACTACACTCTTTTGCGTGAAAGTCATAACAATCTGTTCTTAATTTGAATGGTTGACAACCTTATTTTTCACGCACACCACTATATGCCTTATCTCAAACACCACAATGTCACTTAAAATACGGTATTTGACACATATTAACATTTATAACAAAGTGTCACTTTTTGGATAGTTAGCCATCAAAATATTACAATAAATTGTAAATTATAAAATTTTCCCAAAATCATAAAAAGATATGAATCATCAAAAACTCAGAAAATTATATAATTTTTTTACCGTCCAAAATTCAAATAAAAGGTATCAAATAGAATGCTTATGTAAAATTAAAAAATAAATTGTATGGCAACTATGTACCTAAACGCATTATTTTACGACTAAAACAGCAAAATACTAATTTTCCCATACAACGGTTGGTCGAATGCAGTGCAAGTGACGTCATTTGCCAGGGCCAATTTGTAGGAGCCTTTTTGAGACCCGCTAGCGTCGAGCTAGGTTTGTCCCTAATTTTAGCCCTTTATTGTGCTCTAAATGTTGTTGGTCCCATATAGACATTTGATGGTCTCTAAAAACTGGTTCGATTGGCATTATAAAAAAAAATTAGTCAAATAGCGTATTACCCGTAGTTAATTTTTGGAATTGAAATTGTGATCGTCAGTTACCTATATAATATTATCAAATTACATTAAAATTATCAATATTTATTCTTGTTTAATTTGACAACGTATTAAATTGCACAATATTTTCGTAGGCCGACTGTACCTACCAGCCATCTTGTGGACTTAATAGTCAAAAGAGAAAAGTATAATAAGTAATAAGTACTAGGAACAAATTAAATACAAAATACTACGTAATAGATGCCACACGAGCAAAACACGAGCTTAATGTACAGTCAGCAGCAATGGTTGCTACGCGGGCGAGGTGTTCAAAATGATCTACACACGTTCTTATTCCCTTATAATAAAGATGTGTGAAGATCATTTTGAGCACCTCGCCCGCGTAGCAACCATTGCTGCTGACTGTACAAGAAAACAAAATAAATTCAAGACGGGAGATAATAAAATAAGTCATTTATAGCATTTGCTGTCAGCTCAGACTGGATACTGTAATCTAGGGCTGGCTTTTATAATATACGAGTATCACAGTGTAATATATCTGTTAGGCAGCGGTTGACAAACGACCGCCCACGTGCCTCCTTACTGACTACTGACCTTTTCTCTAACAAAGTCAATGATTAACACAGTGCGGCTCGGTACCGAAATAATACCGGTTGTCTACCGTTATAAAAAAGGTTTAGTACACATATTAATAATAACAATATCGATATTTTATACCGGTACCTTTATATTTCTACCGGTACAGTTCTACCTTTATAACGAAGCGGTATCGATATCCAATACCGCTACGATACAGTTTATACCGTACCGATATCGGCCCCTGATGCAAAAAAAAAATACTTTTCACCTCACTAGCTCGGAAAGCCCTTTTTTATTCTTTAAAAACAGATAGCAAAACTGCATTTTATCCACATGTGTGCAAAGTAATTTTGAAATCCGAACGTGTTCCTAGTTACTTTTTTAACAGAATAACATGTAAGGCGGTGTTCCCACTATCCGATACAATATCGGTGTAGGATTCGTTACCGATAAAAATGTATGGAAAACTGCTTAGTGCTCACACTATCCGATCCGATATCGGTCAAATTCGTATCGGATCCGATATCGGTTAGTGTGGACACAAAACAGCCAGGACAATTTTCGCCATCTGTTTTTTTTTCAGGTGGTGTGAAAAAAATTAGTCCTTGGATTTTATATTTATTTTTAATTAAAAAAATATATAATTATTTTGAATGTTAAGCAAAAAAAATTTTTTTTTGCAAAAATTCGTCATTATTCTCCATTTCGACTAATTTAGGGGTAGGGATTTCAAATGTTACATTTATTTAGAATTTAAAGTCCTAAAAAATATTTTTTTTTGCAAAAAATCGTCATTATACTCGATTTCGACTAATTCAAGGACAAGGATTTCAAATTTTATAACTATTCTGAATTTTAAGCAAAAAAATTTTTTTTTGCAAAAAATCTTCATTATACTTCATCATAATCATCATCATCAGCCTATATACGTCCCACTGCTGGCAAAGGCCTCTTCTGATTTCGACTAATTCAAGGATAAGGATTTCAAATTTATTACCTATTTTGAATTTTAAGCAAAAAAAATATTTTTTTTGCAAAAAAATCGTCATTATACTCGATTTTGACTAATTCGAGGATAAGGATTTCAAATTTTATAACTTCTTTGAATTTTAAGCAAAAAAAATTTTTTTTTTTCAAAAAATCGTCATTATACTCGATTTCGACTAATTCGAGGATAAGGATTTCAAATTTTATAACTATTTTGAATTTTAAGCAAAAAAATATATTTTTTTTCAAAAAATCGTCATTATACTCGATTTCGACTAATTCGAGGATAAGGATTTCAAATTTTACATTTATTTTTAAATTTATGCAAAAAAAAATTTTTTTGCAAAAAATCGTCATTATACTCGATTTCGACTAATTCAAGGATAAGGATTTCAAATTTTATATTTATTTTCAATTTTAAGCAAAAAAATTTTTTTTTTCAAAAAATCGTCATTACACTCGATTTTGACTAATTTAGGGATTGGGATTTCAAATTTAACATTTATTTTGAATTTTAAGTTGGAAAAAACATTTTTTGCTATAAATCGTGATTATACTCGATTTCGACTAATAGAGATTTCAAATTATGTATATTTTTATTTGAATTTAAAGTAATACATTTTTCACGCAATTTTGCTTTATTTATTTGTTTTTGAATTTTGCTTAAATTTTTTTTTGCGTTTTTTTTGTTCTAATTTAGTTTTTATTTTCTATTTTAATGAAATGAAAAATTAGAAGAAACCCAATTTTTTAAAAAAATAAAAAAAATGAATAAAATGAACTTTATTCTGTAAGTAGGCCGCAATGGCACTTTTACAAGTCAAACCCTACTAGCGTTTCACAGAGGCCACTGCCGAGAAGAAACGCCGAAAGAAACTCGACAGTCAGCCATTTTCTCACAAAAATATGCTTATTACAATGATAAATGATAATACTTAACCTACTTAAGATCAAGAAATCTAAGTATCTATATAAAGCAACACAAAAACAAAGAATAAAATGAGGAAAAAAAACCAGTTATGACAGTGTGTAATTCTGCAAGAAAACATTTCGAAACTGTATACCTTAGATATACAGCATTATCAAATTCTATTTAGGAAAAAAAAATTGAATCCTTTAGACTATAAATTTAGTTATAAATCTTTTGATATGTTTTCTTGCAAGAACTGCGTCAACTAGATAAAATTAAAAAATACACAATATATGAATCTTTACTCTATTTAAGTATCTGGTTTGGGCCATGCTTTTCTGTCTGTTAGATAGTCCTCAACCTTGTAATAAGCCTTCGACATCAATGATTTTTTCAAGTACTTTTTAAGAGCTGGAAAAGGTAAATTCAAAACTTCATCAGGTAACTTATTATAAAAACGGACACATTGACCTACAAAAGATTTGTATACTTTACGGACACGAAATTTTTTAGTGGCAATTTTATTTTTATTTCTAATATTAAAATTATGTATATCAGAATTTTTACAGAAGGAGTCTATGTTCTTAAGGACATAAACAATATTCTCATAGATGTACTGGGACGCTACAGTTAAAATGTTGATTTCTTTAAAGAGGTCTCTTAAAGATTCACGTGAGCCTAGGTTATATATGGAGCGAATGGCTCTTTTTTGTAACACAAAAATTGTCTGTATGTCAGCTGCTTTACCCCAAACCAGGATACCATACGACATAACACTATGAAAATAGCTATGATAAACTAGGCGAGCTGTTTCTACATTGGTAAGTTGCCTGATTTTTCTGATAGCATATGCGGCTGAACTTAATTTACGCGCCATAACGGCTATGTGGGGACTCCATTGTAGATTTTTGTCTAATGTTATACCTAAGAATATTGCTTTATCTACTATTTCTAAGCACTCGTTATTTAAGAGTATACTAGTTTCCACCGGTCTAACATTAGGCAAAGAAAATCTGACACATTTAGTTTTCTTAGCATTAAGTAACAGATTGTTAACGGTAAACCAGTCAAGTACTTTGTCCAGTGTGCCATTAACTCTACTATAGTCAACTGATTTTCGGTCAACCTTAAAGATTAAAGATGTATCATCCGCGAATAAAACTATATCACAAAGATTACTTACTATAGACGGCAAGTCATTTATATAAACCAAAAATAAAAATGGACCTAAGATAGAGCCCTGAGGCACTCCTAACGTTACTATTGCCCCACTAGACTGGGTTCCATTTACAACAACTGCTTGAGTTCTATTGCTGAGATATGAAGACATAAGACTTAACGCATTAGCAGACAAACCATAATGTTTAAGTTTCAAAACGAGCGTCCCATGATCAACGCAATCGAAAGCTTTAGAAAGGTCACAAAAAATACCTATCGCATCACAGGAATTCTCCCAAATATCGTAAATATGTTTAATAAGCACAGATGCAGCGTCAGTCGTGGAGCGCCCTCTTGTGAAACCGAACTGTTTACTTGTAAGCAGTTTATTTCTATTAAAGTGCATTAGCATATTGTTTAACATTAATTTTTCAAAAACCTTACTTAATACAGGTAGTATCGATATGGGACGGAAGTTGGAAAGGTCGTTTAAATCACCCGATTTAAATAGAGGTATGACTTTACTAAACTTCATAAGATCAGGAAAAATACCCTCTGATATGCAGTTATTGTAAATCAAAGCTAATTGGGGCGCAATGACATCTATGATATGATTAATAACTTTTACTGATGTTCCCCATAAATCCTCGGTTTTCTTTAAATTGAGCGATTTAAATGTTTTAACAACCTTGATTGAATCTACTTGACTAAAATTAAACGTTACATCACATTTACTAATGTTAGCACAAAGCAAAGCTTTAGCTTGGGTTTTAGATGACTGCAGACATTTTGTAGTACTACTTGCTATATTTGAAAAATAGTTCTCGAATGCCAAGGCAACATCGTTATTTGACATGACCTGTTGGTCTTCCGTGAGAATGTTGACTTGATAATCGCGAGTTTTAAATTTACCAGATTCTCTATTTATAATATTCCAAACAGTTTTCACCTTGTTGTCAGATACTTTAAGTTTAGAACTAATATAATTTGCTTTAGCAGCAAAACACACTCTCTTGAAGATGTTTGAGTAACTCTTGACATAGTCCAGGAAATCACTGTTCTTGTTCACCTCCCTCTCACCATAAAGTTCATAAAGCCTATTTCTACTTCTATGTATACCTACGGTAGCCCAATCACTAAATTTTATCTTATTATTTTTATTTTTTGACCCAGAAATAGTTTTTAATGAAAAATTTTCATTGAAGCAATTAATAATTAAGCCGAATAAATCTTTATACATGCTATTCGAATTACTTTGTGAAAGTGATAACATACAAATATTATGGTTAATTTCATTTTTAAATAATTCCAAACGAGAACTAGTTATGGGTCGGTATGTTATAGTTTGGGGTTGTTCTTCTTGATTAATCATAGAGAAAGATGCCATTTGACCACTGTGGTCAGAGTTAAAACGATTTAAAATTTTCTTATCCAAACATTCACAGTTACAAAAAATATTATCTAAACAGGTCGCACTAGTAGCACCTACCCGGGTAGGCTCAAGGAACAAATTTATCAAATTAAAAGATTTAAATAAACTTAACAACTTGACAGTATTATTAGATGGTTCAAGTAAATTAACATTGAAATCACCACAAACTATAACATTTTTTTGGCTCTTAGTTACTAACCTCAACACATTTTCCATAGTGGATTCAAATGTGCAGAAGTCAGATGCAGGAGGCCTGTATACACATATGATTATATAGCTTTCTAGTTCTGTACAAGCAATTTCTACAATCCTCTCAATTGATAACTTTACTATATCCTTCCGTTCTTTGCATTTAAAAGAGCTTTTTACAATTATGAGAGAACCGCCATGAATGGCAGATTTTCTGGCATAGAAACTCACTAATTTAAAATTTACAAAGTCAAATATCATCTGTTCTTGTCTAAGCCAATGTTCAGTAATACACAAAACTTGAATGTCACTATTATCTAAAAATAAACCTATTTGTAGTTCTTTGCTGGAAAAACCCTGAATATTTTGATGGAAAATATTAATATTCAATGGCTTTTCCGCTGTCTTACAATTTAGTTTAAAGGCATGCTATTTATGGCGCTATCAACATAGTGGAGTCTGCTAGGTGAGCTATTAAATTGGTTTGGTTCTAAATTAAACGCTAGCAGGTCCACCAAAGTCATTAAATATTTCTTTGGCAAATATATTTTCTCTGATGTCAGCGAGAAGCGCTTTATGAATTTATTTGTATCAAAGAAATGATATTTGTTATTGAAGCAAGTGGCATGGTACATTAAGGAATTTAAATAAGCTATTTTATTGTTATACTTATATGTCATACTCTGTGAGTATGGCAACGCACATAATATAATTTTACCAATGCCAGATTTTTCAATAATATTTAATGTTAACATTAACCTATCTATTGCAGACTTGTCAATACTAACACTATTTCCTAATAAAACTACTAAGTTAGTACTGTCATCACAATGCCCTTTTAACATTGACTCACATTTTTGATCGATACTTGAATTGTGATAACAGTAATTTATTACATTTTGATTTAATTTTTTACTAAGCATGGAACCCAGCCCTGATCCAATCTGATCCGAATAAATAATAGTTTTATTGGTACATGTTAACCTGAGGGGCTGTTCTTTAATGACAGGCGTTACAGTAGCCGGGGTGCCAAGGGCCATGTCCTGTTGCACGACAGCTGTTGGTGGAATATGGCCACAATTACAAAAATTACTATTTATAAGAGAGTTAAAGCGCTCTTCATTTTCTTTGCATTCCTCCAACAACTTTGTGAATGCCTGGACATGCTCCTTGCACTCTTTTTGTGTCGATGCATACAATAATGTGGTAGCTTCAAGCTTGTCTTTTAACCTATTTAATTCATCATGCATTTTCTTAGACTGTAAGTCCTTGCTTTCTAATTCCAAGTTACATTCTTTGACCCTATTTTTCATCACAGATAACTCTAACTTTAATTTGGAATAATTTTTAATGCATGCTTTGCTATTAATAAGCTTTTGTGTACGCCGAATATACCTGTTTATCCTAATATACTTTTTTAACTTTCTACTACTATCAAAGAATACTAGTTTATTAGAGTCATTTGGTTCACTGCCTACCAGCTCTTGGTACAAGTTCTGCAGAATTCTTGCATCATAGCGTTCCCGCTCTTTTCTGAATAATGCCAGCTCTTCATCGGCGGCGCCAAGTTCTAATTTCAGGGTCTCAATCTGTTTCAGCGCTACTTCATGGGTTGAGGCACATTGTGTGAAGGAGTTCACTTGTTTCTCCAAGTAATCCACTAGGTCTTCAGCTTCAGTCAGTTTTATTTCATATTCGGCAAGTTCATTTTTCATTTTTATTGTTTTACTTTTGTTTTTTCCTTTTTCTATTTCCTCGCTTTAGTGAGGTGAAAAGATTTGTGTTACACACGGCTGCAAAGTTATTTTACGTCTCGTGTGTTGCAACACTCGCTATGCTCAGGATTCTAATTTTGAACCACTCGCTTCGCTCAGGATTCTATTTTCGAACCACTCGCTTCGCTCGTGGTTCAACCATAGAATCCATTCGCTAGCTCGTGGTTCAACCCTAGAATCCATTCGCTAGCTCGTGTTCCAATTCCTCACTCGCGGTTAAAATACAACTTTGCACCCTTGTATAACAAATAACTATTACGAGTATGTTCGTTTAGGCTGCGAAGTATCACGTTTCGTGTGCAGCGAAACGAGCGGCCCATAATTGAGAATTTTCAAGCTGGCCATTTTATGTCCTAGATCGATGGAAAATTAAATTTTAGGCTCCACGTGTTTTTTTTATTTCTCCCGGAATCCTAAATTTTCATTCAAAAATATCGTAATAATAATCGTATAGTTGTAAGTGAATTATGACATGGCGTCATTTTTATGAATGTTTGACAGTATTGTTTTTACCGCCATAGGAATGACGTCACATACCGTGATATCCCGTGTAGTCGTTTTTCTTCAAATCAAGCGAAGAAAAAATATAAAAACTATTTTATTAATTTCAGCAGAGACTAGGAATTATTATAGACTGCCAATACCTATACATTGTGGCTTAATTTTAAAATAATGGGCCAGCTGTAGCTAGTTTCACTATGGAGAGATCACTCTACCATTTAATTCGTATGTCACTAAGACCTCTGCTTAGCACATAGCGCCATCTGTTGGGAGCTTTTTCGTTGTGTTCATAGGTAGCATATTTACCGAAATGGTTTTCGATTTAGGCCCCATTATAAATTTTGAAATGTTGTCATTTCATTTCATGCAAAACTGAAGGCCTGCAAAGTAACCGTCTTTTGTTTCCGGGGCGCGGCCTTTTAGATTTTTCTTATAATTTTCGCAATGTATTGCATTTTTTGAGTAAAGCAGTCGCAGGATAATATACCCCTCGGCAGGAATGGCATTTCGTGGACGCGTATCAAAATCAACTAGTCCACGAATTGATTTTTCCTGGCCTCTGTCTGAAATAATGTGTCGCCTACTATTTTTAAAATGTAACAATCCAAATAAAGAATCCGCACTATAATAACCAGTTATCATCTCAGTGAATCTGGAAGCTAAGTGAAGACATAATAGTATCTTTTGACTGTGGGTCGGGTAAAATCTACAATTTGGAGGCGACCGGCGTGTAGTGCCATAGTGCCTTTAAGTGCACATCTTGCTACCTAACCATTAGTAAAAGGGCCCGTAGCAGGCTGCCTTACAAATATTATCAACTAAATAGTTCAGATTTTTAATTTTCTCGACGATTTTTATTTTATGTCAGAATTTGATTAGAAGTATGTGGGCGGGTGATTTAATGCAATATAATTAATTGATAAAGAATTAACCTTGAAAAACCAACATACCTACTATATTATTCAGTTACTCAAATTAGTTACAAAATTTGATAGATGTCGCTGTACCCATTGCTACTTCGCGCTGTTAAGATTTTTCCTGAATTAATGGGGTCGGGCCGGGTACCAGACCTGTTGTGGTTTCGTAGTCTCGTGGTCTTGGTGGGTCTTGTTTAAGATTTTCCCTGTATTAATGGAGTCGGGACTGGTACATACTGTACATGAACTACGTACGGAACCCTCGATGTGCGAGTCGGACTCGCACTTGACCGGTTTTTTTTTAAATATATTAATTTTACAATCTCCATAATATACACAACATTATCCGTTAAAGGTGGTTTTATTTAAAACTAGGTATAGGTATTATATCGTATCTGTTTAAAATAGATGATTTGTGCCCATTGACCTAATTATTACTACGTATAGACTGGCTACCTAGAACAATTGTCGTGACGTTTCCCGCCGGCCGCCATTTTGTGACGTCATCAAAAGTGGTCAAAGAGTATCGAAGGTGCAGGAGATGCGACACTTTTCTGTTGAATAAATAGGTATAGCGGGATATCAATATATTTTTCTCAAACATGCTCGGAAACGTATGTGCTAATGGCCCGAAATGAAGACATGAAGTTTCTTGTTTATGGCGCCCTACATTACTTCTTGGCCGAGGCTAAGAAGTAATGTATGCAAAACCCTAAGAAAAAACATTTAGGGCCGCTGCTCTAACTTCTCGCTCTAAGAGCGAGAGGCTTCAACTCCCCTCCCCTCCGTTTCCGTTCGGAATTCCGTGAGTCTGCGGCCAGGTCTAAAAAAAACAGAATCTAGTATATAGTATATATTTATGTGCGGCTACACATTGCTTGTTCAAATGCATGCAGGGCATGTTTAAAAATAAGCGGGTAATTAAAATCTCTTTTGCGAAAAAACGTCATTATACTCGGTTTCGACCCTAGATAAGAGTGTAATGACTGGAAATAGATAGCCAACTTCTCGTATATTGTGATCCCGACTAAAGCGCTACCAAGTGCCAAAGTTAGTAATTATTATCTTAGATACACGTGAAAAAACATACAAAAAGTGCATCCGCCGCTGGGGATCGAACCCGGGTACATTGTCTCTAAAGACAATATACTTTACCCCAGGCCACGTGTGTGATACTGGTACGCATCGAATTTTTGAATACCTTTTTAACAGTCTACCTACTTTTACTTTTTAGCTGACTATTCGAGCAAGTTTAATAACCATGAAAATAGGTGGCGCTATTATTAATTCCGTCAGCTTTCTTTTAAGATGAACAACCATGGTTTCGACTAATTCAGGGATAAGGATTTCAAATTTGACATTTATTTTGAATTTTTAGCCATTTTTTTATTTTTTAATCTTCATTATACTCGATTTCGAGTAATTCAGGGATAAGGATTTCAAATTTGACATTTATTTTGAATTTGAAGCCAAAACTTTTTTTTTCAAAAAATCGTCATTATACTCGAATTTGACTAATCCAGGGGTAAGGATTTCTAATTTGACATTTATTTTGAATTTTAAGCCAAAATTTTTTTTATTTATTTTTTTAAATATCGTCATTATACTCGATTTCGACTAATTCAGGGGTAAGGATTTCAAATTGTATGTTTATTTTGAATTTAAAGTAAAAAAGATTTTTTTTGTGAAAAATCGTCATTATACTCGATTTCGACTAATTCAGGGGTAAGGATTTCAAATTTTATGTTTATTTTGAATTTTAAGCCAAAAATTTTTTTTCGAAAAATCGTCATTATACTCGATTTTGACTAATTCAGGGGTAAGGATTTCTAATTTGACATTTATTTTGAATTTTAGTACTGGATGTCTCCTCTTGTACCTCAATGTTTGTGCCATGTGTTCGTTACAAAGAGTGTCACCTATATTATTTTTTTCCATTGTGACATGAAAAATTCACTGAAGTTTATTTGGTTTTCGCAATCATTATGTATGGCTGCCGCTCTCACTCTGTCCTACAGCAAATCGCTCCGATCCGCCCTAACTAGGAATAGCGACAGTCACGAATTCTTTTCCAGGTCAAGTACTGGGGGTCCTCTGACTAAAGGTTACATTAAAATAAAATTTACGGTTAAGCTACCTACTTCCTGACTTAGCGCGGCGCAACCTGTATACGATATTTTGTACTTTCCCGACAGCATACGGACGCCAGTGACGGCTTGAGAACTAGGCAGCTAATAGTCAAGTTACCCACTTGACACGCCTAGTTGCAATAAGGTGTAGTTACTGAAAACTAGTGCTTACGCCAAATCTTGGGATAAGTAGTAGCGGACCCTTTTTTTGACGCAGAGGTAATGCATTTACGCATCCCCCGGGCCCGGGGAAGGCCCATGATGGGGGGTATGTGGGACTCGCCCTTCCGCAGGGGAAGGGAATACCCACTAAAACCTCTGCGGCGTTAACCCTCGCTGTCCTTGGGGGGCATCGTGGGGTCGCTGTTCTACCGCGATGCCCTCCCGGCTGCCCAGCGGACCCCTGGCACTTTTGAGGATTCAACTGTACTGGGATAACGCTAGGATGAATATGAGCGGCATATTCTTAGGGAAGCCGGAAATAATTTACCTTTCTTATTCTTCATGAGCCGTAGTACTCGTAAAAGACCTGCACTGGCTGAAGATTAGGCAAGCCGGTGGGAATAGAGTTGTATGGACGCTCCGCCACTGATGAGCGGTATACTGTCAGTAGTATTATATTGCACAAAAGCAGCAGCGGTTTTTTTTGGTATCGCTGCAACGACAATGCCTCGCATCCGCGCATCCCGCGCCAATTGACAACATTTCATATTTTTTACTACTTTATTTTATGAACTAATTACAAAAATGGTAAAAATTTAAGCCACCCGTATTTTTTCTTTTTCGATTTAACTCATTATTTCATACAAAAAAAACACGTTGAAAAGTAGGTCATTCCAAAAGGGCGTAAGTAAAATATGACGTCATCTTCCCAACAAGAATCCAGAGCCACTCCAGAGCAGCGATTGTCTGTACTCTGTACTAACTAAGGTCTCCCTGAATACAGCGAGGAAGATGACGTCAACTTTCGGTTTACAGTAATTTGCGATTTTTTCCAAAATTAACGGAGAAAAAAATCTAAAAAAACGTTTTTGTGTACTTCACACGTTTTTACCGAAATGGTTTTCGAATTAAGACTTTTGAAAATTATGAAATATTGTCAATTAGTAGTCAATTTAATGTAGGCTCGCAATAAAGATACTTACCAATGCCGCTGACAGTTGACACTGACTTACTTGTTGTCGTATCAACCCCCTATCGCCGAATGCATGAAATTTAACTACATTGCGCGGTTTTTTAGAGCGATTGGGCTCGTCAAACCTCCATAACCCGCAGTGTAATGATAATTAAACTCTCATGCGAGTCATCATATCTTTAGTAGTTTCACTCGCTCTGCATGAGACTAGCATGCGAAAAATGTTAATTTAATTTCAATCAGATAATTCAATCAAATTGATCCCCTTAGCCTGGGAGTCCCGGGCCGGAACCTTGAGCACTGCGAGATGGGAAGATAGCTTTTTGAAGGCATTTTAATTAAACAGATTTAGAAATCGCTTACGACAGTTAAAATTAATTGGATTCATTTAGGTACATCGGTAAGGACATTTAAGTTAGTGATAATTAGTTCAACTACGTGACGGAAATGAGTGTACCTATACTTAAGGCGCAGGGTAGGGCAAGGCCTTCCCCATACAAAATTTGTGCACGTTTTATTCGTCGGTTTTGGCACTAACAAATATAAATTTTTTTTTGGTTGTAAATCCATACTAATATTATAAATGCGAAAGTGTGTCTGTCTGTCTGTCTGTCTGTCTGTTACCTCTTCACGCTTAAACCGCTGAACAGATTTAGATGAAATTTGGTATGGAGATAGTTTGAGACCCGGGGAAGGACATAGGATACTTTTTATCCTGGAAATAATCCCTTAAACTGATTAATTAGATTAAACTTCCAACCTATGAACCGGATCCATGTTAGGTATTTACAATGCCCACGAAAATTCGTCTCTGAAGAACCAGTGAAAGCCTGACCTCCGAACATGCTCACAGTTTTCACGAATCTCAGGTTCAAGATACAATTGTGACATATGGTGAGGTGAGTCTAGACATTTGTAAATGTTACGATATTATTTGACGTTTGACATGTCAGAGACGTGTGTCAAGTGTCAATATACAGATCATAGATATAATATAAACTCTTTAGTTATAGATGCGCCAACGAGCGACCGGTGCTATGTCTTTCTCATGCTTGCTAATTTTCATACATAATTTGTACTACGCAATTTGGCCGGTTTGCATGTCCAATGTATTTGCTTAGGGAAGTTTGCGTTTTGCCTATAAACTGACCACGAAAAAATGTTCGGTCGGTGATAGGGTCAAAACATGCCACTCTTTTCTATTTTCTCTTATAGGAATCGCAATAAGAATCTCTTTCTCTAGCAAAGCATGTCAGCCCCTTGGTCAGTATACAGATGTCATTCGTTAAAGATGAAGGAAGCTAATGTAGAACTACACTTGCACAATTTACTAATTTGAGTCTTAAAGTGGCAAGATAAAATAGGTATTTGCATGATTTAGATATGATTTATTTATTCTTTCCACCGTAGTTATAAACTGAGTAATTTCGCCACCACTTGATTATGATGAGCTATTAAGATTGTCGACAAAGACAAGAAAAAGGTGCGAGGTCGTACGGTGGAGCTGACCAGGCTGCCACAAGGTCGATAGGAGGACAGTAAACGCCTGGAAGAGCTATTGGTCTATGAATCACCCAATGAAAGGCGACCTACCTCTTTCACTTAAACATGGACATGAGCATTCTTCCAGTTCTCACCTACGGTGCACAAACTTGGTCTTTGACAGAAGCCCAGAAATCCATACTCGGGGTTTGCCAGCGAGCCATGGAGCGCAGCATATTAGGTGTAAAGTTGGTGGATCGAATCCGGAACACCACACTGCGCTCCAAAACTCAAATAGTTGACGAAGCTCGGAAAACAACCCAATTAAAGTGGGACTGGGCTGGACACGTCTACCGGATGCCGAATGAGCTGTGGGCTAAAAAGACCACAGAGTAGATGCCCCACGACTCAAAACGGAGACGCGGTAGACCACGCCGGCGGTGGCGTGATAATTTGGACTCTTTAAAAAGGAGACTGGGCAGATAAACAAGACCGCGAGGAATGGAAAAAGAGGGGGGAGGCCTTTTCCCAGCAGTGGGACATTTTAGGCTCAATAAAATATAATAATTAAGGTTGTCGCACACATAAAGGCTCGGCACCAGACCGGCGCCGCCCCAATTCTTTGTTAGAAACTTCATACCGCAACGCACAGTTAAGGTTTTGGCAAACCAGATGAGTGCGGATGCAGCGGTGTGCTCCAGCTATTATCCACTACGTAACGGCACCAGCCATGGTGAACAGACGCAGGCGAAACGGCCTACTTCAAACGTAAAAAGCCCTCAACCAGTGGACACCTCGCGGCAAGCGCGGCACCGCCACGCGGCCACCTCGGCGCTGCTGAGGCACGATGCGGTTCCGTGCTTGCGTTGGATTTACGTGAGGTGCGGCCGCGCCGGTCTGGTGCCGAGCTTTAACTATGTGTGTGTCAACCTTTATTATGACAGATTTAGTTCGAATGTCTGTTACTCTTAGAGCAATTAATAGGTACTGTAAATTGCGTATAAAATAAAATAAAATTGAAATACTTTGGCACTTAGAAATATTTATTTGCTAAGATAGCTTTCAAAGTTGTTACTTAAAAATACCAGATATATGGTACTACAGTCTATCGAACCTGTAAGCAGGCTTGCAAATGATTAAAAATTATTTACATTCGTGCTACATTACTTGATGGAATTTTCAGCACCTGCATCATAATGTTCGAAACATTTCACGCTCGCTATGCTCGCGTTTTCGTCTTTTTTTCATCCTTTACTTAATGCGTATGAAGTCTTTTCAGCACTTGCGTCATAACGTTCGAAATTATTTCATCTACGCTACTTAATACGTATTTTCCACACCTTCATCGTAATGTTCGAAATATTTCGTGCTCGCTACGCTCGCGTTTTCATCTACCTATTACACTTGAGGCGTATGAAGTCTCTTCCGCACGTGCATCATAATTTTCGAAACATTTCGCGCTCGCTACACTCGCGTTTTCGTTTCCATACTTGATGCGTATGAAGTTTTTTCCGCACCTGCATCATATTAATTTTCATCTACGTTACTTGATCTACATCCATATATTAAATCCTCTGTCATGTGTTTCATGCGGGCATGTTGAGCCGGCGTGCGCAATGTTTAGTGAGATTGCCCGGCCCGCAGTACCTGGTGACGGCGAAATACGGTATAGAAGTTGATATGGACCGAGTTCTACGCAGACGAAGTCGCGGGCAAAAGCTAGTATTAGATATGCGAAGATCGTGATGTGAAAATTTTCAAATATTTCAAAAAAATTCAAAATTAAAAAATTAAAAAAAAAATTGATAAAAAAAAATTACATCACGAAATAGCTATCAGAAAAATAAGCATACTGACCAAAAATTATAACTTTAATGCAAACACAAACGAAGTAAATCCTGCACAAAGTTTGTATGGAGAGAGCTTGCCCTACCCCTCCTCTTAATGTAAGTTTATTGACGTAAAGTAGTAGAAGGATTTAATTTAACTCTACCTATTTGAAAGTCCTTAACAATGCACTTTTTTGCTGGAATATGCTCATTTATTCGACTAACGCTAATTAGGGTATTTCAGACTTCGTTATACCTACCTACATACCTAATGTCATCAGCAAAACCTGCTGCCAATAAATTTAAGCCCACTTCTGCATTCGCCGGTAGGTCAGCGTCAACTTTAAAATATGTAATTGCTTCCTTAGTGGAGCAGGTTCGCGAAAGCATGACGGTATGAATAGATACCTACGAACGCAACACTGCATCCAGTTCTGCTTGCACGCAATATAATTTACTACTGAATTTAACGGCCCAGAGTGACCCAAAGAGGATCTTGGCCTCCGAAACGAGAGCACGCCACCTTTCCCGACTATTATGCGCCGCTCCCTGCCAGTCTTCGGCCTGAAGCTGCCGCAAATCCGCCTCCACACTGTCTTCCCAGCGATACCTGGGCTGGCTAACCGGGCGGCGACCACTCGGTCTACTCAAATATGCTTTCTTGACGGCTCGATCCTCTCCCAATCTTAGTAGATGACCGAACCTGCGAAGCCTGTGTGCTTTTGTCTCGCCGATGATATTAAGATGACATTAGGTTCAGCTGCTTCGATTCCTCGATCTCGGTATTTTTCCTGATTCTCCAAGAGTCATATACTTTGCCCAATGGTGAAAATCAAATCAAAATACATATCTCAAAAAATCGTAATTATTAATTTTTTTAACTTTATTTTTTGAAATTTGATTGAGGATTTGATCCTTTTTGAGAAAATTGGAACTTATTGACGACCGCTTTAGCTTAGTTGGTAGTGACCCTGCCTGCGAAGCTGGAGGTCCCGGGTTCGAATCCCGGCCGGGGCATTTATTTGTGTGATGAGCACGAATATTTGTTCCTGTGTCTTGGATGTTTTCTATGTATTTAAGTATCTATTTATCTATATAAGTATGTATATCGTCGCTTAGTACCCATAGTACAAGCTTTGCTTAGTTTGGGACTAGGCTGATTTGTGTAAGATTGTCCACAATTTTTTTTTTTTTTTTATGTCAACATCCCTAATTGATAATCAGTAATGTAAGCAAATAAGCGCTTCGCTACCTCCTTATCCTCAGTTCTCCTGTCGCCACTCCTATATGGTTTTATTGGGCCCGGCCTATAAAGCCCTGTGGCTTTTTAACCTGACTGTTCAAGTTTAAAAATAATTCCGGATAGGCTTATACCTATGTCGCAGTCGGATTGTACAGTCCGTCATTTTACATTACCCCTATACCCTGTTCACGATAACGAGTTAGTACTAGAATAGTAAATTACTTAACAAGGGCGGTAAAACAAAGAATGTCTCAGATCGCAGGTATTTGACGCCCGAGCCGAAGGCAAGGGCGATAAATATGCGATCTGAGGCTTTCTTTATTACCGCCCGTGTTAAGTACAAAGTTTTATGTCACACCCTGGCCAGAAAGTGGGATTTCCCGCGCGCGGAGCGTGCGGTAATTGCCGCTTTATGGCCAGGTGTGACATAAAAGTTATTATAGCCGTTTTACAAAACAGATCCGTTTTGCAATACGGCGCGGCGGGTTGACGATAAGGCGACTTCCTGATTTGTCGGTGCGGAGGCGGTATTACGATATGAGAAAACTGTCAAATGTCAGTGTCAACTGTCAGTAAACTCAGTACTATACTTTTTACTGCGCCCCTACATTTAAATGAGTGCTTCCTGACTGACGCGGGATGCGCGGAAGCGGGACGATGCGAAGGCAGTGCTGTTCCGCTTCTGCGCATAATATTATTACTGCGCAAATGTAATACTGACAGTAATCTGTCAAGTGGGAATCTTTGCGACGTCAGTAAGACGACAAAGAAGAAAATGACACATATCGATCCCGCCCCGCCAAGTCAGGAAGTCGCCTTAGCCGGATCGTCATTGCGATACGTTTTGCAATATGGCGGCTCACGTTTAGCCGCATTGTACTTGCCGAATTGCATAATCCGCCATTTTACATTACAACTAGCCGTTTTACAAAACAGCTGAGCCTGCGACACCTATACCTATAACCCAACCAAAGTGTCAATAACAAGCGCTGCTTAAGAGGCAAGCTCTCTCCATACAAACTTTGTGCAAGATTTACTTCGTTTGTGTTTGCATTAAAGTTATGATTTTTGGTCAGTATGCTTATTTTTCTCATAGCTATTTCGTGATGTAATTTTTTTTTTAATTTTGTTTTTTTTTTTGAAATATTTGAAAATTTTCACATCACGATCTTCACATATCTAATTTTTACAACCAAAAAAAATATTATATTTGTTAGTGCCAAAACCGACGAATAAAACCTGCACAAAGTTTGTATGGGGAAGGCCTTGCCCTACCCTGCGCCTTAAGTCATCTGACTAAGACGTTAAGGCCAATTATGTATGTAGGTTGTTCTATAAGCCTTTTCCGAAAATAACTTAAGACCCTTTTTCTCTTTAAAATCTTCTTTAATCTGAATCGTGATAACTGATCCCAATTTAAACCGTAGCTTTAGGTCATGGTTTTAGTACCTACTTTATATTTATCTGGGTGACGTAGAAAACACAAAAAACGCCTACAAATATTGTGTTATTTTTTAATAATTAGGCTCGAAAATATTCGTTATTGGGCATTAGACGCCCAGTAAAGTTAATTGCTGGGGGATTCAATTTATTTCCTGTATAAACTAAAAGTACCTGGGAGACCGAGCCTTGCTCGGTGTTTTCCCTTGAACCAGGCAGACTACAGCTCTACAAAGATCTAAATAAAGATATTAAGTAGATAGACAGACCTATATAAGGCTGCAATCCGACACAGTTCTATTGACATAATTGTTCTCCTAGTGAGGTCCCTCATGTGTAGATCTTAATCATGTAGAAAAACGAGGTTAACAAATAAACTCACAAAAACAATTTCTCGCTCACTGGTTCTGAAGTTTCTTATCTTATCTTCCAACTCCGAGTTTACAATTCTTTATTCTTTCAAACCACTAGACTCATAATGAGAATAAATGTATTTTAACCAGTATACTAACTCCTAAAAAACTACTTACTAAATACTGTGTATTTTAACATGTAATTACGCTTATTCAATGACTACAAATGGTATTCCGTACATAAGTTCCGAAAAACTCATTGGTACGAGCTGGGATTCGAACCCACGACCGCCGCTTGACAGCCGCATGCTTGAACCACTGGGCTACCGTAGCTTCCATACCATTTGATATTTACCGTTAGCTTTTCGGTGAAGGAAAACATCGTGAGGAAACCTGCATACATCCGCGAAGAAATTCAAAGTTGTATGTGAAGTCCCCAACCCGCTCTGGGCCAGCGTGGGGACTACTGCCCAATCCATCTCATCTATGCCTGCCTCATCTCATGCCTGTGCCCAGCAGTGGGACGTATATAGGCTGATGATGATGATGATGATGATGATGAATGACTACAATGCATCCACTCGACCCTACAACATACCACCGCATGGCGCATACCCTGGAGAGTGCAGATATACCCATCACCCATCCAGTAGGCCTAAGGCTACCGCTGCATAATTTGGCGGCGAGGGGTCGAGTACAAGTAAGTCCGACTCATGTACATTGTACGACATGACAGCACGCTAGACCACAGAGGACATATAACAGTTAATAGTTCTTCTATGCCACTGACCTTCGTTAGATCGAGACAGATACAGATATATCACTGCACCGACACGGCCCTTCCTAAAGGCATGCAGCATCCGTATTATTTATTATTTTATTATTTATTTATTCAGAAAACCAACAGCGATACAAATGTATAACTTATTACTATATAACACAGTAGTACGGCCAATTACAGGTTTCCCTTAAATTATCTGTATTGCACAATGGACAATCGAACGGACTACAATATTGAGTGATTTGAAAAGATGTTTGCAATTAGTTAACAAATGTTCAACAGTTTTTAGAATACACGTTAGTTATAAATATTATATAGGTATCTATTAATTAAGAGGAGCGATGCTGCTTATTTTTAATAGTTTTCATAATTCTGAGTTTAAAAGATGATTTTGGATGTCTAAAAATGTCTATACTAGAAAAATCTGTATTATAGGTTCTAGCAATGCGTGCGAGTATTGACTCTTATTTTATCTATACTAGAGTGAAGATACTGCTTACAATAATTTTACTGTGCCAGTGCTCTAGTGCATTATTACGACGACTTGTTCAAATGAAAAAACTTTGACTCCTGACTTATTACGCTCCCGATGTTCCAAGAGAACTTAGTCCCTCTAAATTTACATTAGTACTTTGGACTCTAAAATCGGGAATTAATAGTAAACCCATTAAGTCGTAACAAATTTACAAATACGTTGCCATAAAATATATATGCACTCTTCAAGGTGCTTAAAAATATTGAATATATGCATTCTACTATACATTGATATTTATGAGAACGTTTTGCGACCTGATCTGATAGTTTCTGTCATCATCATCATCAATTTAAGAGCCAAGCTCTTGTCGGTGTTGCAATTTCCAAGTATCTCTTTCTTGAGCCTTTCGTTTGACCGCCTGATACGACACGACGTTTACTTTTTCCTTAAGTTGGTCCATGTACGTTCTTCTTGGTCTCCCTCTCTTCCGCCTTCCTTCTACCTTCCACAATATGCTTTATGAATTCGTCGTGTCGTAACAGGTGCCCAAACATCTTTCCTCTTCTGTTCTCAATAGTCTGCAACAGGGACCTCCTTTCCTGCACAATGTTGAGAACTTCCTCGTTAGATTTTCTCTCGGTCCAACTGATCTTCTCCATCCACCGCCAGCGCCACATTTCAAAGGCTTCAAGTCGTTCTCTGTACCTCTGTGCCATTGTCCACGTTTCGCACCCGTATAATGCTATGCTCCAGATGTACACTTTTATAAGCCTTTTCCTGATTTGGCCGGATATTCTGGCTTTAAATAGGCATTTTTTAGTATTAAAAGCTTTTTAGTAGTAGATAGTTTCTGTATTAAGGCCGTGTATTACCACTCTTGAGTTTTTAAAAACAATCTGAGACATAGAATATAGTGTCTTAAAATCTAAAAAAAATATATGTGTTACATAAGGATCTTGTCTAGTCAAAATCGCAGTCAGTTACATGACCTGATGAATTTCACTCGATAGAAAAAAATCGCGAAGTTACCCCTTTTTGGAATGTATTTTCAATACTACGGCTATATTACTGATATTTAACGTTTTATTTTTGTACTCAATTAAAGATCGTAAATAGTTATAGACAAATTCGCAGGGTTTGCTTTGATAGAATGATTGGCTTAATGACTATAGCTAAATATTTACAAAACTGCGCGCAGAGCTTGCGTAGAGAGCGGGATGGTTAATTATAAACTCACGCGTGTTAGAGCGGGACATTTGCGTTGGGAATACCTCCCCTTAACTACGAAAAACCTAGGTATAGTAATTTTATCTCACGAGAGCGGCTGAGCCATGGTTGTGAGTTGAGCTATACATGCACATGGTATATGTGTGTGTGTGTGGCAGCGTAGGAGCATTGAGTTCACATTGTTTGTGTTCGTACGTGTCACAACTACAATCGTGGCTAGAACCCGCGCTCATGAGATTAAAGTACTATCATCAGCATATCAGCCGAAAGACGTCCACTGTTGGACATAGGCCTCCCCCAAAAATGTCATCATCATCATCCTCCTAGCGTTATCCCAGTACAGTTGCATCCTGAAGGATGCCTGGGGTCCGCTACCTAATCCCAAGATTTGGCGTAGGCACTAGTTTTTACGGAAGCGACTGCCATCTGACCTTCCAACCCCGAGGGGAAACTAGACCTTATTGGGATTAGGCTTTGTCAAGTGAGTGGGCAACTTGACTGTTAGAAGTTCTCAAACCGCCCGAAGGCCTCCAACTTGGTTTAACGACTGCTGCCATAGACATCAACCGGGATCAACGGCTTAACGTGCCTTCCAAAGCACGGGAGCGCTCAGTTAGTAACCACTCAAAGCGGTCACCCATCCAAGTCCTGACCGCTGCCCACGTTGCTTTACCTTAGATACCGCAAGCGGTACACAGGCGCCGCTGGGCCACGAGCGCCCCAAAAATGTACTATAGTTAATTTATATTATGTGAATAATAGCTATGTAACCTTACTATAATCAAAATACAGTTGCTATTATAACGCCGTTCAAGTCATACCGAAATAACTTTGAATATTCTGCATTCGTAGAAGTTTCAACTGTAACTTCCAACATTTAAGTTTCATTATTCTTGAAAAGTGCTACGGCCTTTCTCTGATGTCGGATATGCAAACCCAACTCTAGCGCATTGTAATTCGCTAGTTTCCTACCTTTCATGTAGCACTAGTATAAGAGAAAAACCAAGCGAGAATGAATCTCTACAACAATATTCCTTCGCTGTTCTGTTAAAATTACCAAGCAACTTTCTTTTGTTATGGAAATTCGCTAAAACAAGCAAAAACCGCTACAATAGGCATTTTGGGCGCTTGAGGGCTATTGATTTTGCTCCAAATCTGGACAAAGGCTTTAAAGGTACGACAGTCGCATGTGCAGAGTTTAATTTTAATTACATTGAACGGCCACTTTGGCTGCCACATACTATATGACGCTGACTGTACCTGCAGTGTAATGAATGAGACTGGCATGCGACGTGTGTACATAAAAGGCTTTAGACGAGTTGACGGCTAAAGGACAGAATAAGTAATAGTTCTACGTACAGAAGCCTCACTTTTAACAAATCCGCGCGAGGCAAGCCAAACGTGCCGACGCTTGGCCATCTCCTTCTATCGCACGCGCATCACTCGCTACATCACTTTCTCTCGCATTGATAGTCACCCGACGTGGGACCTTTGAGCGGCCCGATGACGTCACGCGAGTGAGTCGCCCCTGGCTAAAGTATGAACAACGACGGTTAGAGCACGGCCACTGCGTTGCGACGTCGCATCACAATAACGACGTAAGTACTAGATTTCTACGCATGCGATGTCGCAACGCAATGATGTGGCCGCGCCCTTCGAAACCCTGGATGATAAGCGCCATATCATCGGCCGAAGACCTCGTATTATACTCAGATGGTCAGCTACATTGTGAACAGTGTGACCGCATCTTCAAAAAAGGTTTGAATTTGCGAGTTATCAGAGCTTTCCATATTCCCATATAAAGAAAATACGGCGAGGAGGCCTGCATATATTGTTTGAGGAGTATGTACGTAGGGGCGAACACAAGAAGATCGATGACGGTTTCGTCAAGTTCTGTGCCGTGGACCGTCGCGGAGATCGACTTCAAGCGACGTGCGTTCTTTTCAATATCTTTCCATATTCCCATATAAAGAAAATACGGCGAGGAGGCCTGCATATACTGTTTGAGGAGTACGAGTATGTACGTAGGGGCGAACACAAGAAGATCGATGACGGTTTCGTCAAGTTCTGTGCCGTGGACCGTAGCAGAGATCGACTTCAAGCGACGTGCGTTCTTTTCAATATCTTTTGGGTAATGAGTGAGAGGCCGCGCGCGATATCAAGCGCTCGCGCAGGTCACATACGCCATGCCACACATGCATTCATTCGTATGTGAGTGAAGTAAGTGGGGTTGCCAACTTATGTGCTTCGATGTGCGGGACATTTGTTGTAGAATTGCGGGACTTGGCTAAAAAATGCGGGACTCGCGCACTCTATCAATATTGTTAACGTATAATTGTTAAGTAGGATACATTATTTATTCTCGCGAAATATACGTTCTTAGTGGATGATTTCCAAGCTAAAGTTATCCTATTACGAGTACGTTCCTCCGGGAGCGGGATAGAATATACTAAGTGTTATAAACAAAACAATCAGCCTATTGATTAATTTATATATATATGTCCATAAATTAATGTATTTAGGATAGTTTCATTATGTGCTGTAGGGTGTACCAGGGTGTAACCAGTAGTAAGTTGTATACAGTGCGTTACCGGCAAGCGGGCATTAAATGAAACTGATATTGATATGTTCCATTAGCAATAATTTCCAAGTATTGGTCAAATCATAATTATGTGAATTAACTGCAAAATTGAATTTCCCAATTCCGCACCGGCAATGTACTACGTGCACTGCTCAAGATAACTTCATAGTAAACAAAACACTAAGGGCTGTAATTTGTACTGAGTAGGTAGCCAATTTACTTTGCAGTACATTGCTGGCAATTAAAATTTTGTTAGAAAATAAGTTAAGTCTAAATTTTGGTTTAATAATAAAAATAAGCGCATGGTTAAGTTAAGTAACTACGTTTAAATAACCAGTTTAAATAAAAGCCCGCATGCCGGTAACACATTGTATATTACGTTTTAATCAGGTAAGTAGCAAGATTTGCTGTTTATTTCTTCTGTAAATATGTACGTGTAACGGTACAATGAATGTAGAAAACGCGTTAAGTTATTTAATTCCTCTGTTCCTGGCCCTAGCAAATGAAAAATTAAGCGCAGGTAAACGTAAGATTTAGGTATCCCTCCGGGCGACCTCGAGCTTTCAATTTCAATGTGGCGGCAAGGCAGTAATTTAATTGTGACAAAAATAATAAACAGGACAATACACTTCGTGCGAGGAATTTTTAATAGCCTTTTTATCGGGCGCGGACCTAGAAACTCGCCAAAGATCACCAAGGGGTACGGGGCGGGTCTAAAAGTGGCCCAAAAAAATCTTGCGTGATTTCTGGATAAACCCATACGCCCGCGCAAAGATTCATTCTACAATATACCTACTAGTGAAAGATTTTGATGAAAGTGCGTGAGTACCCAATTCCGGATATTATCCCTCACATATAAACTTACAAATATTACCACTTTACATAATATTAGTTGAGCTATGTAGTATCGCAGACTGACACTTTTAAACATACGACATTGTCATATCTAGATAGCCCTGTTCCCTTTACCGCTTCGGCTAAACTCTGCTCTGGCACACCTCTAAGGTTTAAAGGCCCCCAAAAGTTTATTATGGTCGCAGTTCATCATCATCATCATCCTGGTCGATTTGGGCCGGCAACTGGAAACTGGCTAGTGAGAGCGTCGTTCGTGAGCTCACATGACTGACATAGCTTATCTTTGCCCTGAATGTCGCAGTTATCGCGTGATAAACGACAAGATAAAATATCCTTTCACTTTCTATCGAGTGGTATCAGAAAAGGACAGAATAAACGTGACCATCCTAGACCCCCAGATACCCTGTCGCGCTAGGAACGAAAGAGAAACGGCGAACGCGTGTGAGCGGGATTCCATGATTACCGGTCAAACATCGGTTTTGTTTGACAGAAAACGTTATTCTCATTAAGGCGATATATCGATTGAAAGAGACACCCTTTGTTTTTCGCTCACGATAAAACGGGATGCAACCCTCTCCGAGAATGGCTTTTTAGACAAATCTCGTTAAATATCTCACTGTGTGCAGGTTTATTAAATTTCCTCTTGTCAGTACCTAGATGAGGTAAAATACCATCATATTAACTTAATCGTGTCTTTTAATAATGCGTTGTTTTAGAAGGCTGAGGGAAAAAAGGAAAATATAGATTCGACTTTGGATTTATTTTCTATCGAGAAACTTTTAAGCAATCATGTTTCGCTATTGTCAGTACCACAATCGCATGGTCAAGAATCATATATCTGAAAATCAGCCCCTACTATTTGCTAGTCTGTGCAGGACAGCGTTTCAAAGTCTCCAAATTTCTCAGTGTAGCGCCTTAATTTGTGATCTAGACACTTTTTCCCCCAATACAGGAACGCCGGGTTTTGTAAAGGTCCAAAGGTTAAACCAAATGTCATCAGATCAGATTTTGAGAACGCAGTACATTTTTAGACAAAACTTACCGGCATAAGGTCTAGCGGATTTCTTAAAACAGCCTAATTAAGCTTATAAATACGGTAACCTCACTATTTCATCATCACCATTCTGTGTTGTCCCAGTACAATTCCATCCTGAAGGATACCTGGGGTCCGCTACCTAACCTCACTATTTATATATTTTCATAAAAGTAACATCGAAACAAACCATAACGAAACAAATAATAACAGAAAAATATACCTAAATAGGTAATTAAAAAAAGAACTTTCTGCATATAAAGTAAAAGAAGATAAAAGATTCGTTAGTGAATAGATTACGACTTGGCGTGACTAAGTACAATGAAATTCGTCTCCATTCTGCGAGGCTGCAGTGGATTTGATTGGACCATTGATTCGGTATTCAATCACATTTTACAGAGCACGTTCTGAATTCAACTGCTAAGGAAATTATATTTTGCACGGGTTTCTACCGTTTTACTTTTTTGTTTCACTCTGTTGCTGACATTTATAGCATTTTTACGTCAATTTTTCGCTAACTACCTACTCTTTATTAATGAGAAGTAATTAAATCATAGCATAGTTAGCATCAAGTTTATATTTATAAAATAAAGGGTAGCCAACCTCGGAGTACCCAACTGGCGAGGTGGCGCAGAACAAAGAAGAGTGGCGTTCTCTTGTGTCAGAGGCCAAGATCCTCTGGGTCATCGAGCCAGCGTAGTAAGTTTTTGAAGTGAAAACTTCTTTAGCGTCGCTGAGTACTTTGGAAAAATGTTTAAACTCGCGTCAAGGTCACGTGACCGTCAGATCCTCAGACCAGCTAAGTGACCCCTCCTAGGACACGTGACCTCTAGAAGATGGATATTGGTAACAGCGCCACCTATGAACAAACAAGCGAAGTTTCTCACAGTGCAGGTTTACCGTGTTAAGTTACAACCGACAGCAGCGTTCTGTGTAATTAGTGCCTTGTGTTGTTCGTAGATGGCGCTGTTATCAAAAATGTATTAAGTGAAAACTTCTTTATCATGTCATTTTGTTTTCACTTCTGCCGGCACTCCCGGAGTGCCACCCGTTGTTTATTTTCTATTCACATTACACTTCGGTCGACATGCATTAACTTCCTTCATTCAAAGGAACGTTAAGTCGCGTATACAGGCGTAAACGCGCACGACGCCGCACGTGGCTTAGCGCACGTCTGTCATAATGTATCTACCAATGCGTTTGACAAGCTCGCGTGCCATGCGTGTACGAAATTACTCGTCCGAACACGCACGAAGCCGCGCGAACGATCCCGACCTTGAAAAGTACTTGAAAGTACTACGGGAGCGCGCTTACTGGATGCGAATACGACCAATTCGTATCCAGTGAGCGCGCTCCCGTAGTACTTTCAAGGTCGGGATCGTTCGCGCGGCTTCGTGCGTGTTCGGACGAGTAATTTCCTACGAAAACGTGTCCAATGTGCGACCGGCCTAATGCTCTTATAAAATCCTTACAATGACAGGATTTCCGGTATAACGCAAAATTGTCACTGTCATAAGCCCTTTGTGGAATACGTTAGAGTAAATGGGATCGGTAGGGATCACAGGGGATGAGACCGACGGATAATCAAATACAACGCTTTGCTTCATCATTCAATCGCACCACACACACTGTATATGGTATTAAAAGCTTTGATGTGAGCTATTTCGTTACGTGACGCGACAAAATGTTACGTGACGTTACATCAAGGGAAATTAAAAAACTGCCAAGTGCATGACCCGTTACATTATGCGGACTTAAAAGTTCGCAAACTTATATTTAGGATATTTTGGAGCTATAAATATTAGCCAATTAATCAATGGAAATTGTACGAATGTTTGCTTTACTATTTATTTATCGTATGACAGTTCAATTCTTAAGTTCGGCTATGGGTCGTTAACTAGTATTGTCTACTTAGTTTTTAAATAAATCTTCTCCCTTAGTTTTTTCTTGGCTTGGACCCCTCAACCAGTTAACCCTTTTAAAATAGTAGATTGTTTGACAAGGGTCACTGCGTTCGGGAAAATAACTATCTCGTGGTAATATGGCTTTTAGACCCGAGTTATACACTCTACTTTTCACTTTAATTGCGAGAAAACACATAAACACGAATTATTTACCTAAATTGAATAATTTAACTCTTGGCTGTCTAATTTGACAGCATGTTTTTTTTTTCTAAGGCAAGCTACATTCGTTGGGGGTATTTAAAAAAAAATATTTTTGTTTTTTATTAGTGTCGAATTCTAATGCGTTAATTTATTATGGCTGTTTAAACATGACGTTTTAAGATCTCTATTATTTTAAAACATGCTCATATATTTAGGCCAATTTAAATTTGATTTATACGTATCTTGACATTTTTTTCAATGTAGAAAAGGATCTAGAACAGGACTATTGCGATCATCAATTTCATTAAGAAATTTCGTTTCAAACATGACTTTAAATCGACCATTATTAAGTTAAAAACTGAATTTTACAGCTTAAAATCTGCTTCACACAATAAAATAAAAAATGATCTAAAACTTTAACAAAATAATCGTATCCTTTGATCACATTATTGGTATTATCAATAACTTTATAATTTTTTTAAAACTTTGTATACAACCTCTGACCAGGCCGACCGTACCAATAGCACAAATGCTTAGCTGATTACACTAATTCACGGAAAGGTCCCCTATAAAAGAGTCTCGGAGTATATTCAATAACCAGCCTTATATTTCCAAATAAGACTTTTACGATTCGGCATAAACGCGATATTAAGTTTAATGCCTTTTAGAAGAAGCCGTTTACCATGCATTTACATTATTTATCGACGTAGGTATTCAATCCTTTAAAGCTTAGTAACAGCTTAGTGTAATTGAAAAATAAGTACGATTACTAACGGGATATTTACATTTTATATTTGTATCCCTAATTTTAATATAAATGGTGTGAGCTTGAAATCGTATATAGAAAAATTAGTAAATAAATATAACTAAAGCTTGGTTTTGTCAAGATCAGTTAAACCAAATTTTTGTAAACGACCACTTTAGCTAAGTTGGTAGTGACCCTGCCTACGAAGCTGGAGGTCCCGGGTTCGAATCCCGGCCGGGGCAATTATTTGTGTGATGAGCACGAATATTTGTTCTCGGGTCTTGGATGTTTTCTATGTATTTAAGTATCTATTTATCTATATAAGTATGTATTGGGACCGTGCACGACGACAGCGCCACTGACAGGTGGCCATTATGGACACTTTGTCATAGCTGTCAAGCGAGAAGTAAGTAAATATTGTGAAATAAATTAATGAAGTCTTGTGTTATTTTACTATATTAGACAATATTGGACGATGGCAGTCAGTAACATTATTGCCAATAACATTAAAATTGTTGTTTTCAGTTGTTGTTGTCAGGTTAGGTGACTTACTTTTTTTTCTTACGGCAATTATCCACCTATTTCTCTGGTCTCGTTTCCACCACGGTTTTGAAAATTGGTAAAATTTACAGTCGCTATTCTGTGGTGTTTTTACAATTCACAATAACACATTTTACTAGGGCCATATCAAATTTATCTCAAAAACGATTAGAAAACGTTTACTGCAATATGGATTTGACAGCTCAAGTCACCGACAAAATGTAAATTTTAGCCGTAGCGAGCGCTGTGATCGTTTAGGCTACCCCCTCCACCCGCTTTGCACCCTGTCAATATCGTCGCTTAGTACCCATAGTACAAGCTTTGCTTAGTTTGGGACTAGGTTGATTTGTGTAAGATTGTCCACAAATATTTAAATATTTTATTTATTATTAAACCTACAGTACTTTTATTGAGCCATTTGTGTGTTGAGCGTTTTCAGTTTTAGGCTGCGTTTCCACCAGAGATGTGCGAGGATGCGTTTTCATACATTTGACACCTCGGAACGCGCCGAGCGAGGTGTCCGTTGAATCCGACTCGTAAAAACTAGACATGCGCAAAATGTGTCACTAAAAAGAAAAGAGTGATATACTTCATTCCTTCACTGTGAAGTATAACACTCATTTAGTTCACTAGTTCAGTTTCGTTCAGTAGCTCAACAGATCCATCTACGATATAGATTGGGTAAACATATCAGTCATTCATTCAATCATGTCGTCTGTCACTCTCGGAGCGAATGAGTAGGTAAAAGATATGAATCATGAACTGAACCAACTGAACTAGTGAATGAAAGAGTTACTCGAGGTGAAGTACTTCATTTGAATCATTCATTCGTGAACTACTCTAGTAAAAACTCGAGCGAGGACCGAGATATCGCAAAAATCGTAATTTTATAATATTGATATTTATGATTAGAGGTGGGTGATAGATAAATAACTTCACGATGAAAAAATCAAGGTGATCCGCCGTTAAAAAGTAACAGTGTGACTTGTCACGAAGTAACAACGTTACAAAATAACGTTGTTACTTAGCGACGATATCACTGGAACCAGTGTGTAAGCGACGCGTCGCGTCGTGCCTCGTGACCGCTGTTACTACTTACTAACAGGTTACTAACTGTGACTGTGACTGCAGTGCGCTGTCACAGAGTAACATCAGTTGTTACAAAAATATCAGTAACTGCCGGGAACGATTGACACGCAAATGTCGTGACAGGAAATAACCGAAGTTACAAAGTCACGGTGATTTTTCAATGTGATTTTTTTGGAACGGGAATAACAATAACGGTGATCGAAAAGTAACGCTTTTACTCATGTCTATTTATGATAGGATCTTGAATATTGCTAATGCAGTTGATTATTACGAAAATATTATAAGTATTACGTTATTTAAATACAACTAGTCCAAAATATTATTAAATAAACCCTATTGCGGTAATTTTTGAGTGACTCGAAATTATATTGACCTCGTGTGTAGATACCGCGTAGCCCGTGTTACGCCACGCCAACGCGTCCATGTTATCTAATTTGGGCATTGATTCTATTACCTATACATGCAAATTTAAATAATGTCCACTTTGCATACTCTGTCCGCAATTTCAGCTAATTAGTTTGGCCTAGCGACTAAGACTCCCAATTAGCTTATAATTGGTACAGTCGACGACATAGATACATTTACACTAGTGCACCTTGTTACAACACAAGGTGCAAAAGTATAAATGTAGGTACATATGGTGTCGACTGTACACACTTTCAGTGCCATCAGGAGCTCGCTTTTCTCTACATACGGATTTTCAAATGTTATTGGCTACGAGTTTACCGCTACGCCCATTCGCGGCCCAAAAAAGTTGCGTGTGCTACACCGTAGCGCGTTTTTCCGCTCTGTAGCGGAAATCTTGCGTAAAGACATGACGCATATATGTCGTCATGGGCCTTGAATGGGTATCACTATCGCTGCACTTTTCGTAGCGCTATGCAATTTCCTATCTTATCTTATATCTTTAAACGAGCAATACTTGTATATTTATTTATTTACTTATTTATTTATTTCGGGGATCTCGGAAACTGCTCAAACGATTTTTATGAAATTTGGTGTGTGGGCGTTTTCGGGGACGAGCAATCGATCTAGCTAGGTCTCGTGCCCGGGAAAACGCCGAGGAAAGCTCGGTCGCCCAGATATTATCGGGTAATGTGGTATCAGCTACGCGTCGTCTACGAGCAGAGCGCCCGCTATATAGTCGGTTTCCTGTAGGAGTGTAGGTATGCTAATTCGAACGCGTTTGCGTTTTGTCTCAAAATGTATGAAAGTGGTATGAAAACGTGAACAGCGCCTCTGGTGGTCACTAGTGGAAACTGAAACAGCGAGTATAATATTTGTTGCTGACCGATGAACGCGCGTATTTCAAACTCTGTGATAGCGTTTTCATACATTTTGAGACAAAACTCAAACGCGTTCGAATCAGTTAATGTTTCGAAAAAACTTATACTAGAGCTACAGGGTAGAAGTTTGCGTTACGAAGTTAGTTAGGTACACTGCGTATTATCATAAGCGTAACTAGAATTAGGACAATAAAAGTTCCTCTTCAATAAAAAAAAGGTTCCAAATTTTTACAGAGCGCTGTGCTATTCAAAAAATAAAACATTCTAAAGAAAGTTACAATCAGAAACACGGCAGTGAACTTGTTTCCAGGAATACAAATGAATTCCCCCAGTTGCAAGTAACTTTGTGTTCCTCAAGTACATTTAATATTACTCGCCCTCTTTCGCATTTCCCGTACTTCCATCCACTTGAAGCTTATACCGGATTGTCTGTTTCAATTAAGTATCCGTTTACAAAAGGTGATGTGAACTGAACCGTATTACATTACAGGTAAGTTATTTTAAGTTTCCCATTTGAGTTCATATTTTGACAAAAGTACTGATGATACATGGATGATACCAATAAAAATAGCAGTTTTGTATGGAGACTGGCTTAAAAACCAATAATGACAAGCCATATGTCATTTGAAAGGTTTTTTCATATTCTACAACTTTTTGTATGGCGGGAAATCTTAAATCGCTGTGTGAAACAAGTTATGGCAAAATAAAAACATTCCATCAATAAGTATTTTATTACACGACTGCCCAAAAAATGAGTGTAATGTTTTCAGGTTTCATGTATGTATGTATGTATGTATGTGAACTTTTTTTGTTCCCCCAGAACTTCTCAACGCCTTAACCGATTTAGATGTGTGAGGTATCGTTGGAATCCTTACGTCATCCCGGGTAACATAGGATATGTGACGTTGCAATAAAAACAATATGGCGGACTGTAGAATCAATTTTGAGTGTTCCGTAAAAAAAAATCTTTTCTATCCTAGCAAGTGGGGTATCAAAATGAAGCATTTGAAGTGACGATTCCAAAAAAGTATATAATGTATGTGTTTCAAGCAAAAAAAGTTCGAAATAAAATAATAATTATAAAAATTAAAAACACGACTGCATTAAAAAGATAAAAACAAGCATCCTAATAAAGAACTCAATGAAATATATTTTGTTTGCAGTCGGGGGACCTACTACATACAAGTAAAACCAAAATATTAGGTCCCACGACTGCAAACAAAATATATTTCCTCGAATTCCTTATTAGGAAACTTGTTTTTATCTTTTTAATGCAGTCGTGTTTTTAATTTTTATAATTATTATTTTTACTGTTATAGGGTTTTAGTTTTGTACAAAACCGTTGTATTGTAAACGTGTTATCATATTATTAAATACACATGAGAAAACAACTAAATATCGATATACCATCAAACAATGGCTACTATTTTTATGCAGCGAAAACTTTTTCCACACAAAGATTTGGGACTACCTGCCATAGTAAAAGTTTTAGAACTTAAAATAAGCTATCCAGTGACATATCGCTTGTCCTTATTGGTCAATATTATAGGCCCACTCTCCTTTAAGCGAAAAAAATTGATTTCGATGTCGAAAATGGTTGACTTGGAATATGGAATGGATATATCCGTCGATGGCATCCAAAAGGTTAAGACGCGTGTTTTGTCTGCCATAAAACGGTGGGGGAAGGGTTCAAGGCCGGCCCAAGGGTGGAAATGTACTCTTTGGGGTGGAGTGGATGGGGCGGCCGCGCCAGCCGCCGGATGTCAATGGGCGCCAAGCTGGCAACGTCGGAAAAATTCAAACCAAAAGGCGCCCAAAAACCATCTCGCACCACCCGGATATAGGGCTAGGGCCGGCGCTGCAAGAGTTCGACAGTCAAACAGTGAGAAGGGTCCGAATATTGGATTCGTTTGACAGCTATTTCATTACGATTGTGTTTATTTTTGTAAACATACGAGATCGAACAATATTTCGGTATTTACAAACTATTTTTAACCCCCGACGCGCAACGCAAAAGATAGGTGTGATAAGTTTAACACGTGTATCTGGGTATATGTGTGTTTGTCTGTGGCATCATAGCTACTTACGATTTGAGTTAGTATTTTTAATCCAAAATCTTGATGGCGGATATCGAGTATGGTTCATAGCTGTGTTTTGTGTCGGGAGTGCGAGTATAGTACCTACGTTTATCCATACCTATACCTTTTTATAGCATTAGAAAGGTCGGCTCTGAAGGATTTACGAGACCTTCATCACACAGGTTCTGCGGTAAAAGAGTGAAATAATCTGTATTAATATTAATAATTTCTTTGTTTCATACGTCAAGCCAGATGTACCCTTTCATCAGATATACAAACATGATTGCCATTCCAACCACTGACTTGAGAATCGAAATCAACGTATTGGCAACAATATCAATATCAATGAGTGCTCATTTATTATTTGGGCCTGCTCGCCCGGTCATTTCGTAGTCGGCGACCACAGAAACCACAACAAGCGTTGTCCTAGATGGGCGATCTCTCTAGACGCGAACGCGCGACGCGGAAAAACAAACAGTCGATATCTATCGAAGTGTCCTAAAGCCTGACGCTTGCATACAAATCTTCTTAAAAGTGGTCCACTTTTAAGTAGACTTGTATGCAAGCGTCAAGCAAACTTGACAGTAGAATTGATCGTGGGTGGCTGGCTTAACTCCTACGTGAACAAACTACCCGCGATGTGCGAGCGGCGCGGCGCGATGCTAATCGAGCGCGGCGCGATCATTTGGTTTGATTTTTTCAAGTGAACGGGACGCAATATCGCGGTGACTTTTTGTTTTTAAATAATGTTAGTATAATTACCTTCTCATTAATGCTATCCAGGAAAGTCCTTTTTTTTCAGGAAAGTATGAGATAAAAGGATCATACAAAGTATCACAACAATATTACTTGAATAGCAAGGGCCGAGTCCGTAACGTAATTCTTCGTACAAATTGTGAATTTTCTCATAGATACGTATATGCCTAACTGGAAATAATATTGCGTGTTTAGAATATTAGTTCCACTTTTCAGAATATATGTATTTGTTTCCTGTCGCACTTGCATATTAAAGCAACAGAGAGGGCGATACTTCGTTTTCGGTTCCCGGTAGGCCCCCAGTGCCACAGGCGTTCTTACGCGTTGTCCTAGGTAGGCGATTCAAACCGAACACAATTGCGAAGCGATCCAACGCGGTGGAAGTTGTGCTAGCTCCACAGCCGCGGAATTCCGCCGGGTAAATTCCGCAACGCATCTGTTCCTGTTTTACTAAGCTCTTTTTATTCCAATCCTTTACTTATAAAAATAAAGATATTGTGAAACTGAGCAACTATAAAATATAATTTTAAGCAAAAAAAGTTTTAAATTTGTGATATACATATACATATGTATATAATAAAATTTCCAAAATAGAAAACAAAATTGTAACATAGTAATGCCCACTTCTCTAAACAGTCGTGGTTAGCAATGAGGAAAACTTGACATTATTTGTATAGGTAACCGGTGGGTCCCAAAGGGCTTCGTCGGCCAATCGAACAAGTCAACAGCTAATACTGTTTTATTCAACCCTAACGAACCAGGGTTAACCATTTTAATGCCAATGACGCCAAATTACGTCGGTTTAGTTGCCCTAGGACAAATAATGTCCAGAGTTTTATTATTATCTTTAAAAGTAAGTACTTATAATCAGTATCAGCAGAGACTAGGAATTATATAGACTGCCAATGCCTATACATTGTGGCGTAATTTTAAAATAATGGGCCTGCTGTAGCTAGTTTCACTATGGAGAGATCACTTTACCATTTAATTCGTATGCCACTAAGACCTCTGCTTAAAACATAGCGCCATCTATAAACACAACGTAGAAGCTCCCAACAGATGTTTTAAGCAGAGGTCTTAGTCGCAGACGAATTAAATGGTAAAGTGATCTCTCCATAGTGAAACTAGCTACAGCAGGCCCATTATTTTAAAATTACGCCACAGGGTATAGGCATTGGCAGTCTATATAATTCCTAGTCTCTGGTATCAGTATTAACAGATCAATTAATTTATATAAGTATGTTATATATTTCAAACATGATTCCAATTGGGTATTATAACTAATTAGCGAATCATTTACCTTGCCAACAGATGTCATTAATGCTCGTTTATTAGGCATACCTATATTAATAGGGCTCGCCGCATCTTCTTAATCTCGAACCGAGTGAACCGACACCGAGTCAAGTTGCCCACTTACGTTGTAGGAACGCAAAAAAGTTACGTACACAATATTGTATTAGAAAATGGATGACACACGTACACCTAACAAATTATGTTTAATACAAATTCGCATATGATACGGTCCGTATTGCGCTACGCAAATTGGGAGGGTTATGCGATTGACACGTTCTCTCATGCCCGTGACGTAACAGAGCAGAAATATAGCGCAAACACAATTGAACTTGTAATACTTCTTTTTTTATACAACGACGGTGGCAAACAAGCGTACGGTCCACCTGATGGTAAGCGGACACCGCAGCCTATAGACGCTCGCAACTTCAAAGGAGTCAAGTGCGCGTTGCCGACCTTTACAAAATTTGAGGATTCACTGGAATTTGAGCAGAAGGGATAAATTTAGCTCGCTCTCAACACAGTGCATCCTCGGGAGCTCTGGCAACCTTGGTCACCTCCAGGAACACAACACTACCTTACTTGTTTTTTAGTAAACTTGGTCACACTGACACTCAGACATTTAGTACCTATGCCCGGAATCCACGAAGTTTTTCAAGCCAGGATAGCAAGCTAGCTTGCGTGCTAGTAAGATAATTACGGTCCTCGCTTGGACACATGCTAGTGCTGTCTACATGATGCCAGTAATTTTAAGCCAAGTCAGGTACCATTTCAGTAGCGCACTAGCCAAACGGATACTAGCTTCGCTGCCTACACGTAGCTAGTACAGGGCTGCTACCGCGAACGGCGTTCGAAATTTTCCCTCTCGGTTGCACTTGCAAGTATGCACATAAGTGCGACAGAGAGAGAAAACTTCGTTTGTGGTTCGCGGTAGCAGCCCAGAAGCCAGGACAGCGAAATCAGTGGTGGGCGGCAACTACCCTGGCTTCAGAACTAGCTTAAGCGGGTATTACACTGTCCTAAATCAGGCGTCCTAACTAGTGGAGGGGAGTTGAAGCATCTCGCTCTAACGTATAGGTCGGGACGCTTCTAAGTGTCCTGAATTCAGGACAGTGTAATACCCGCTTTACTAGCCTGGAAGTAAGCTAGTTTTGTATACACGAAGATAGATGGACTAGCTTGCTAGTTTACATATAGCTTGCTAGAAAAACTAGCCTCGTGTATTCCGGGCAACAAACAACATAGTGAAGCCAGTTTTTAACCATTCCCAATTCCCAATAAATAAGCACACGCTCAAACTCACGTAAGTATACCACACTCACACTAACTAAACCATGCATAAAAGTTCTCAGTAAGACCGGGACGAGTGGCGTACTCGAAGAGAGGCCTATGCTCAGCAGTGGGCGATTACAGGCTGAAAATGATGATGATGATGATGAAGTAGGTATCGCAATGTCAAGATCTCACGTTTCGAGTTAGTGCATGATTTAGTTTCTGTATTTTTTCGTCAGCGTGTGCATGGTTTAGTAGGTTGTTCATAATGCTCAGCTATTTAGGGTTCTTCAAAAGGAAAACTCTTATAGGATCACTTTCTTGTCCGTCTGCCTGTCTGTCCAGACTATCCTGGGAACGCGTGGATTAAAACGATATACTTACTCAAGTCTACAGTTCCTTAAAGCTGTGAAAAAATAAACTTATACGTTAACGTAGAACGTTTTTTAACGTTTATAGAGTACTTTCCGTTGACCTAGAACTATAAAATTTGACAAGTACCTAATTATCGTCTTATACTACAAGTACAGGGGAAATTAATGATACTAAAGGAACTCATATTTTGGTTTTACTTGTATGTAGTAGGTCCCCCGACTGCAAACAAAATATATTTCCTTGAGTTCTTTATTAGGAAACTAGTATTTATCTTTTTAGTGCAGTCGTGTTTTTAATTTTTATAATTATTACCATATTTCGAACTTTTTTTGCTTGAAACACATACATTATATATATTTTTGGAATCGTCTCTTCAAATGCTTCATTTTGATACCTTTTTTAACGGAGCACTCAAAATATAGTCTACAGTCCGCCATATTGTTTTTATTGCAACGTCACATACCCTATATCACCCGGGATGACGTAAGGATTCCAACGATACCTCACACATCTAAATCTGTTAAGTCGTTGAGAAGTTCTAGGGGAACAAAAAAATCCTCCTTCTTTTGGGCAGTCATGTAAAAATTCTATGGGCATACACAGAGTGCCCGCGCTGTAGAGGTCTGAATTTAATCTGTGGCGGAAACAAGCAGTATTGTTCAGAAAGTCGGGACGGTTTGCCTTACACTGCGCTTTTTTACTTACTTCCCTTTCTCTGTTTGACTAAACCGTAATTTTAGGGGAAAAGAATTGTGCTAAGTATTTCTTTGCTCCGGATTCAGTGGCGTGGTTGGGTAAAACAAAATAATACTTTAACTGAACGACATTTTCCTGAACTCATTTGTTTACTCTCAGTATTTGCTCAATAGCAATCGCACACTGCAGCGGCCTGCGGTGGCGGCGGCGGTGGCGGCCAGTTGACAGTATGACAATCAAGCCCGCCATTGTCTGTATGATTGTTAGGAGTGTCATAGTATACAACTGTAGCTCTAGTATAAGTTTTTTCGAAACATTAACTAATTCGAACGCGTTTGCGTTTTTGTCTCAAAATGTATGAAAACGCTCTCACCGAGTTTGAAATACGCGCGTTCATCGGTTAGCAACAAATGTTATACTCGCTATTTTAGTTTCCACTAGTGACCACCAGAGGCGCTGTTCACGTTTTCATACCACTTTCATACATTTTGAGACAAAACGCAAACGCGTTCGAATTAGTTAATGTTTCGAAAAAACTTATACTAAAGCTACTGACCGCCACCGCGGACGCCACCGCAGGCCGCTGCAGTGTGTGGCACGCTTTATACTGCGGGCGTGACGGAGCGGTAAAAACAAAAAATTAAAAATACTGCATGAGTACACCCAATGTACGCGCATCTTGCGACAGTCAGGAAGTAGGTACTTATTTAAAAGGAGGCGTGCAGTGAACCATGTGTGTGTACTGGCTTGACTGATCAAACACAAGCAAGCTGAAAGACACAGCAAGCTGGCAATTTACTGATGACGGCGACAAATGCGAGAAAAAAAATTCAATAGAAAAAATAATCGTCGAGCATAATATAGATATTTTTTTAACTTTAAAAATAACCTCAACTCTAGAAAGGCCTTCTAATTATAATCATTTAATTAAATCCGTATGAATTAACTCCGCTAATTGGACGAGATCTCGAGTCTGATATTTTTAATAATTTAAATTATTTCACTCCATCGAGCACTTAAACTCAATTAGACGAGTCGAGAACTCTATAAGCGTACTGTGTTTTATTAAATATCAATTAATAAATGTAGGTAACTTTGGCGTGCTCGACATGCAACCTCCACTGCACTTCATTTAAGAACAGTGTTACTGGTTGCTTCACTGAGGCCGCACTAAGTCCTGGGGTATTTTTCTCCTTTGTCCATTAGGGACTGGGCTAGAATGTTTGGATGGTATGCTATAGGACTTAGTGTGCCGAGCAATTTCTTGCTGGGAATTTCTAGGTCGTGATGTAGTTCGTTTACGACAGATATACTCGGAATTTTTTGGCCGGAGAAAATTTCTAACGAAGAACTGTGGAATATCTGTCGTGAGACGCCGGTCGGCCAACAGATCAAATTCCGTAAGTGGACTTGAATCGGACACACCCTAAGAAGAGCTCCCAAACAGACAAGCTCTGGAATGGACTCCACAAGGGAAAAGGAAACGTGGCCGACCTAAACCGACCTGGAGGCGTTCAGTGGCGACGGAACTGAAGACTATCGGGCTAACCTGGTCCGAGGTGAAGCGCTTAGCCCAAGATAAAACGAAATGGCGGAGTACTGTCGACGCCCTCTGCCCCACCTAGGGGTTACAGGACCTTAATTCAAGATGGCTAGTTCGTTTGGTACGAACCAGGGGGCGTTGGTCAACATGCGCAGTGTTTTGTTTTGAAATCTCTGAATAATTTCAATGTTTCAATAGGATGCGGTACCCCATGGTTGTGGTTGGATCCCATATGTCCAGATGGGCTTCAGTATAACCTTATACAAGATTATTTTATTTTCGAGTGATAGCTGTCAGTTTCGGCCAATGCTTGCTCGGGACTAATTAATTAAAATGTCGCAATCAATTTGTAAGGAGATATATTATATTACTCGCTTTATAGAACGAGCGAGCAAAGCCAGGTAACGTCTTCAACAAAGCGGACTCGGGACTACTATGCACGACCAGGAAAACGTTAGGAGAATAATTATGTAGGTATGCTTTATGTTTTCCATCACCATAAAGTTACTGTTAATAGTATATTCTTACCAAGTGCGTTAAAACAAAGAATGTCTCAGATCGCAGGTACCTATTCGACGCCTGAGCCGAAGGCAGGGGCGATTAATTTAATATGTGATCTGAGGCTTTGTTTATTATCGCCCGTGGTAAGTACTAAATTGTATGTCACCACTTGACCTGGAAGGGGGATTAACCGGAGTCTTTGTTGCCTAAAAATAAATATTTTACACGTACCGGTCGACGCAGTGTTGGAAGGCCCCCCACGAGGTGGGCTGATGATCTGGTTAAGGTCGCGGGGATCCGCTGGATGCGGGCGGCCCGTGACCGGTCTTTGTGGCGCTCTCTGGGGGAGGCCTATGTCCAGCAGTGGACGTCGTTCGGCTGATTATGATGATGATGATGATGAAATATTTTACTATTAAATGTCAAGTAATTGTTACCGGGTAGTATAAAAAATTATAGAGGTGGGTGATAAATAACTTCACGATGAAAAAATCACGGTGATCCGCCGTTAAAAAGTAACAGTGTGACTTGTCACGAAGTAACAAGCTTACAAGATAACGTTGTTACTTAGCCACGATATCACTGGAACAGTGTGTAAGCGACGCGTCGCGTCGTGCCTCGTGACCGCTGTTACTAACTGTGACTGTGACTGCGGTGCGCTGTCACAGAGTAACATCAATTGTTACAAAAATATGAGTAACTGCCGGGAACGATCGACACGCAAATGTCGTGACACGAAATAACCGAAGTGACAAAGTCACGGTGATTTTTCAATGTGATTTTTTTGGAACGGGAACAACAATTACGGTGATCGAAAAGTAACGCTTTTCCCCATGTCTAATAATTTATAAACGGTACATAATTTACTATGAGCGCAAGTCCTTCCAACCGGCAACGGATAGCTTTCAGCACATTAACGGCCCAATACACTTTTATAATACCACGCTTTGAACGCTTTCATATTAACCTCGCTAAACAAACAAGATTAGGTCACAAAGTCGCAACACATTTCGCTGTTCATACAGGAAAACACATTTTACAAGCATTTTACAAGGTTTTCTAGTAAAAAGTGAAGGATTTATAGGTAGCTATAGAGGTATCAGGGGGAGGTAGGAGGTTGTCTGGAAGAGATCGCTCTTTAGCGATAAGACCGCCTTTTGTTCTACCTCTGTATCCCTGTTTCTTGGTTATTCTTTTGTATGTGTGTTTATGTGAGGTGTGCAATAAAGAGTATTTGTTGTTGTTGTTGTTGTTGTTGTTGTTATCACGTAACGACCGTGAAAAAAGTAATATAACAGAACCAAATTTTAAATTTTTGCTGTCCTGAAAATTTATATTTGTTACTTCAAGGTCAAATGGATGTCGCCATTTTTAATAAATCATATAGCCCAGCTTTGGTAAAACAATAAATATTGTCTTTTCAAACTGATAACGGTGCGTACTATGCATTATACACTGACAGGCTTCGTTTAGGATTCCTTTTAAGGGTCCTTATTAGGTAAAAAATGCTCATCTATTAAGGCCATTTTCTGTTTATTTTACAAGTTTCTTGAATTTTTTTCAATGTTACTATCTAGAACAGGACTATTGCGACCTAATGACATAAATTTTAAATACATTTCTTGCATTTTTCATTAAGATATTTCGTTTCAAACTTCACTCCAAATCGACTGTTTTCGAGCTAAAAACTGCTTTTTTCCGCTTTATTTCTACTACACACAATAAAATCAAAAAAGGGCAATGTTACTATCTAAAACTTTACTAATATCGTCGTATCCCATAACCTCTTTATTGGCATTATCAATACTTTTGTCACAATTTGAAATCAAAGAAATTTAAAACCATGCGTCAGGGAGCGTATTGTATTTTCTAACTCAGCTGGTACAGTCAAAATCATAAATATATAAATAGTATAAATACATATACAGTGGAATCTCGATAACTCGAACCTCGTTAAGTCGTAATCCTCAGTAAGTCGAAAAATATTGCCATTCCCTTCCGCTGGACGCCCAAATACGCGATATCTCGAATTATTTTGACTCTGTAAGTCGAACTAAGTGGTAATTCCCTGCGATGTATTGATAGTATATATTTATACTCTATAACTCGAATTTCAAAAAGAAGACTCCATAAGTCGAAGTTAGTAAAATTTATTGAATCTTTACTTGGAATTCTCCGAACTCATAGCAATAAAGTCCAAAAGTTCCGTGGTTATAAATGGTTTTTATTAATCTATTGTTTGGATCTTGTACACGTGCAATGAATGAACGCATTCTTTCAATACTTTCTAAGTAACGCAGATGTGTTACTTAAAAAATTAACTGTTTTCAAATGTTTAAGTTTTGGCTCATTACTCAAAGAGTTCATTATCGATCAGTTGTTATTTGGCTGTTAACTAGAAACAACATGAGTTCTAAACGGAAGCTAACCACTTTAACTCTAGGTGAAAAATTGGTGACAAAGATAATCAAAATGTTGATGACGATACTGTTATTCAAAATAACGTTGTTGATACTTATCCAGCAGATTTTAAATCATGTGTACTTATTAAATAAACAATTTAGAGTATCAATTAACACACTAAGAACCTATGTTGAAAGATGTAATGATATTGAGGATCACGTATTCAGTTCATTGTTTTATCTCGAAAATTTAAATTTATAAAAAATATACTTATTCTTTAAATCAAACGAAGATAACAGACTATTTGTAATTGTAAAGTTTTCTTCATTATGTAGTATTTTCATTAAATATGTTCCAGTAAACTTAAGTCGAATTTTTATTTAACTTTGACTCTACAACTCGAAAATAATACTCAGAAATTGCGCCTCGTTAAGTCAAAATTTTAGCAAGTAATACTTCATATCTCAAATATCTTGTTAAGTCGAAAACTCGTTAACTCGAAATTTTTATCACTTCCCTTGAAATTCGAGTTATCGAGATTCCACTGTATATATGAACCTACTTTCCCAATCATCATCATTAAGAGGGCCTTGCCCTCTGTCGTTGCAGCACCCTCCAATCCCCTCTATTCTGGGCCTTCGTCTTCACTTCTTGGTATGTGCGGCTACAGCACCATTCTTTCATACATTCCCAAAGTGACAGGAAAAAAATCTGTACCTACCCTCTTAAGGCCGTGTATTACCACTTTTGAGTTTTTAAAAACCATCTGAGACATAGAATATAGTGTCTTAAAATCTAAAAAAAATATATGTGTTACATTAGGATCTTGTCTAGTCAAAATCGCAGTCAGTTACATGATCTGATGAATTTCACTCGATAGAAAAAAATCGCGAAGCTACCCCTTTTTGGAATGTTTTTTCAATACTACGGCCATATTACTGATATTTAACATTTAATTTTTGTACTCAATTAAAGATCGTAAATAGTTATAGACAAATTCGCAGGGTTTGCTTTGATAAAATGATTGGCTTAATCACTATAGCTTGCGTAGAGAGCGGGATGGTTAATTGTAAACTCACGCGTGTTAGAGCGGGACATTTGCGTTTGGATACCTCCCCTTAATACTCCCTTGTCACTAAACTCATATTCGCTATTTTGTCCCTAGAGTGCCTCTATTTGACGAAATATAATTTGCACCGATTCCTCGAACAATTTGTATGGCGCTGCGGTACAAATTATACCTACCATACCTACATATTAATATTTTCGCTGTTGACAATACCTAGGTTAAAATTATGTTCGCCTTGTCACGTCCAAACGGTCCTGCGTCGCGCACTGTACACGGGCTAATGAAAGTTGTGAATTGGTAAAAAAGTGACTTTAAATAATCTAGGTACAGTCAGCAGCAATGGTTGCTACGCGGGCGAGGTGCTCAAAATGATCTTCACACATCTTTATTATAATATAAGAGCGTGTGAAGATCATTTTGAACACCTCGCCCGCGTAGCAACCATTGCTGCTGACTGTACGTGTTGAATGGCAACACTTTATATTACTCGTAGGGTCAACCGGGGCAAGGGCGTCATGCAAAGTACGCTTGAGCCTATATGACAAAACTATAATGATACTTGGACGACAAAATTTATTTTATTCGACAAGTATTGTATTAGTACATTACTTAACAAGTGCGGTAAAACAAATAATGTCCCAGATCGCAGGTATTTGACGCCCGAGCCGAAGGCAAGGGCGATAAATATGCGATCTGAGGCTTTCTTTATTACCGCCCGTGTTTAGTACAAAATTTTATGTCACCCTCTCCTTTTGGCCAGGAAGTGGGATTTCCCGCGCGCGGAGCGTGCGGTAATTGCCGCTTTATGGCCAGGTGTAACATATTTTATGTCACACCTGGCCATAAAGTGGCCATTATCGCACGCTCCGCGCGCGAAAAAACCCACTTCCTGGCCAGGGGGTGACATAAAATTTTGTACTTAACACGGGCGGTAATAAAGAAAGCCTCAGATCGCATATTTATCGCCCTTGCCTTCGGCTCGGGCGTCAAATACCTGCGATCTGAGACATTCTTTGTTTTATCGCCCTTGGTAAGTAATGTACTATTATGCAACACGTAGGTACATAGGTATGTAATGTACACTCGAGTCCTATGGAAATAAGAGCGTATGTCAGTGTCACACATAAATTACCTAATTTACCTGAACCTACACAAAAAGTCTACAACGGTGCCTTATTCGAAGAACCCACGCAGCGGTATTTAATAAATCTGAAAGTAAGCGCCGGGACGAAAAACAAATCCTCTCCCAATTGTAAATTTAATTAAAAGGAAAAACATTTAATAGGTATCAGTAACATTGTGTGTGAAAACGAGGCAAACAGACCTTCGTCCCTCCGGGGTGTATTGGCCAAGGTGTCAGAATCAAGTCAGAATGCCCAAGATGTCATATAATATCCAATTGACAGAATTATCAAGGAGTCATAATGTGCAGACGATAGAATGGCCTCTTGCCATTATGTCGATATGTCACAATTACCAAGGTGTCATAAATTCATAATGTCCAGCGGGGTAATCACGTAACGATATGTACTACCGTTGGTACGTATTTAATGTCAGTTTTAGTATGAGATTTGACATTTAAATCTATCGTACTAACGGTCGAAAACGTTACGGGATTGCCGCGCAGATGACAGAAAACCCATTTAGCCACAATAACCAAGTGTCAGAATTACCAAGGGGTTATAATATCAAGATGCTATTATTACTTGTATGAGGGACTACCTATAGGCGGTCTCAACACCGGGGGTGTTACAGTTGCGTTTCAAATGCCGAAGTCAAATTTTTTTTTTCATTTTAAATTCCGTCAACAATGGTTGAAAATAATAAGTATGTCTGATAACAAGATAGTGATAGAGTCTGGCTAGTGCAAGTAGAACCCTGTAATTTTGAAAATAGGAATATAGTCTGTTCGCCATAAGAAGCGTGGCAGAAAAGGAAACTAGCATTATTATTTTTTGAAGTGAAAACTTCTTTAGCGGCGCTGAGCACTTTTGTACTAGGGAAAAATTGTTAAACTCGCGACAGATTCTTTCTAAGACCAGCTAGTTGACCCCTCCTAGTATATCGTGACTGCGATGTTAGGAAGGGTCAACTCAGCTTTTGGTTTTAAATGCGTAAGACACAATGATACTCTGGACATATTATGTATATGTAATTGAATTATGCGAATATGAATATGAACATGAGTATGAATACGGATACGGATACCGATACCGATACCGATACCGATACCGATACGGATACCGATACGGATATGAATATCTTTGTTATTTACTTTTTTTATTGAGTTTTCACTTCTGCCGGCACTTCCGGAGTGCAAACCGTTGTTTTTTTTTACATGGCACTACAACCTGTGCTCCAACCATAGATAGAATATAAAAGTAGATCTATAACTGCCACCGAGCAACCGGGGGTAAGAGAAAGAATATTCATTAAAATGTTTACTACGCAATTTGACCGGTTTGCATGGTACAGAGAAAATAAATGTATAAAGGAGAATATATGTAGTACACATATAAATTTTATCTTGCACGCTTTAAACCAAATGAATGGCACAACAATACAACCTCCAACACAATTTATTCTTCTTACAACGCTTTAATGTTCGAATTAAAACGCTAAGGCGTATTTCAACAGCGGAATCGCGCATAGAGCATTAAGCAAAAGAGCAGGCGTACCAACAACGCGCAATTCCACGAATAACAAATGGCGCGCTTTCCCGCTCTTTTTCCGGCAGCCATCCGAGACGTAATTCACTTTTAAATGACACCCCATTCCCGCCAATTTGTATCTGTCGTTACAAAGAAATGTGATATTAAACGGACGTTTTGGCTGGTGTTGAGCTTAAAAACGGTGTTTATCTACACACATATATCATCAATTCTCTAAAATGCGTTCAGGAACCGTAGCCAATGACCGACATTATGACAGACAATGTATTTATGATTTTTTTCTTATTATATTTGTGGTAGAAGGTTACAGCAGAAAACCCAAGCAGCACAAGCTCACTAAAATCGATCTCCAAACAGGCTTGTTTTTAGGGTTCCGTAGTAAACAAGGAACCCTTATAGTTTCGCCATGTCCGTCCGTCAGTCCGTCCGTCCGACCCCCGTTTTTCTCAGTACTAGAAAGCTGTAATTTGGCATGAGTATACATATCAATGACGCCAACAAAACGGTAGAATAAAATGTTAAAAGTATTTTTTTAGGGTACCTCCCCTACATGTAAAGTGGTGGTGCAATTTTTTTTTTCTTCCGAGCCCCATCGTGTGGGGTATCGTTGGATAGCTCTTTCAAAAACATTTTAAGGTTTGCAAAAGCATTTTTTGATTAAAGAATTGGTTGGCGTGATATTAAGCTTTGAAGTGATTATTTTCGTTATGGTCAAGTGTCCCCCCCCCCCCCTGCCAGCTAAACGGTGGCTACTAGGCATGTGGAAAAAATGGTAATGGTATATACGATGAATTTAAAGGGAAAACTATCACAGCTAAGTAGACATTATACTAGTTAACGAGTAATAGTCGAACTTCAGAAATGTACTTTGCAACAGAAAACTTTCGTAGAATTTCCATTGATACCTTAGATAATGTGTTAATTCTGTCAAAAACATAGTAAATATAAGTTTGCGAACTTTTTAGGCCACAAAATGTAACGGATAGACGACTACGGAACCCTACCTTGCGCGTGGCCCGACACGCACTTGGCCGGTTTTTTAAAAATAATTTAAGTAATGAAGTTTTTTGCTGGTAGATATAAAGACTCTTGACGTATCTGATTTGCAAGTTTCATCTATATTTCTATATATAAATAAGAAGACCAAAACAAGCAATAAAAAGTTTTTGTCATTATTGCATTGTCATCTGAACTAAAAGTGTATTCCTAATTTCAGCTCAATACTTGTTAAAGTACTCCTCTGCTCTCTACGCTGTGTTGGTTAGTAGAAAACCTTTCGACCAGAATAATTCCAGAAATTGGCATAACTCATCATGTACTGAAAGAGCCATTATAAGCGTGTACGACGTTTATGGTATTAGGGCAATTATGTATAGCACTTAATCGACTATTAGAAGTTGGAGTCCCGAGTGTGACAGCGGGCCGCAGCGGGGGATTAAGGGTTGTACGTGCGGATACCGCCAGCCACACAAAGATGAACATAAAATCGCCGTACAACAACGAACATACCTACTTAGAAGTCAAGGCCGCGTTCACGTGCAGGCTAGATTCTGTGCTACTGCTATAGGATAACACCACCACCAGTAATAGACACTTTAAGCTCACAAGCACCAGTAATGGACACTTCATTCCTAATTAATAGTACATTACTTACCAAGGGCGATAAAACAAAGAATGTCTTAGATCGCAGGTATTTTACGCCCGAGCCGAAGGCAAGGGCGATAAATATGCGATCTGAGGCTTTCTTTATTATCGCCCGTGGTAAGTACAAAATTTTATGTCACCCCCTGGCCAGGAAGTGGGTTTTTTCGCGCGCGGAGCGTGCGATAATGGCCACTTTATGGCTAGGTGTGACATAAAAGATCATACGCGATATCCCTTACCTAGTAGGGAATAGGGCGATTCTTGTAAGTGTACCTAAGGGTCTCCGGTGTACCGAGGCGGGGCACCTGCTGCCTAGCTACAGCGGAGGCCCTAACGGCCCGTCCACGACTTTGCGCGAATTGGCAGCGCGGCAAGCTTTACATCTCTTCATTGCGCGGTCGAGACGCGCAACGCTCTGCGGTTAGTAGGGATCACACGCAATGTAGGTACTAAGAAAACCGCTGCCGCTGCCGCCGCCGCTCGAAGTCGTGGCCGAGCCGTAAGCACAGATTATATAATATTTCTAAAGGCGGTTAATCCCAACGATACACATTCCTGACGGCTATAGCGAGACATCGCTATAGCCATGCAATCTCGCTCGCACACAAATTATGTATTGAATTGATTCTGTAGCAGCCGGTTCACTGAAGCACTATTAATGCCAATTCATCCACTGCTTGTTACATTATCGTGTATTATGGAAGAGAATATGATAGAAGATTAATACGACAATAATAATTCGCATAGAGATAGACAGTAGCGGTTTACTCGTAACAATATATCTTATCTACTATTTCTTGATATCTCGTGACAAAAATCAGTCCCACTACTAAGGTAATGCGATAAAATCGACCTCTCGGTGTTTGAGCTCTTAAGGTGATATATCGATTGAATGAGACGCCCTTATGTTTTTCGCTCACGACAAAACGGGATGCAACATTCTCCGAGAATGGCTTTTTTTAGACAAATCTCGTTAAATATCTGTCTGTGTGCAGGTTTATTAAATTTCCTCTTGACAGAGTTTAGATGAGGTAAAATACCATCATATTAACTTAATCGTGTCTTTTAATAATTGGTTTGTTTTAGTAGGCTGAGTAAAAAAAGGAAAATATAGACTCAACTTTGGATTTTTATTATCAAGAATATTGCAATCATGTTTTGGCTATTGTCAGTACCACAATCATATAGTCAAGAATCATATATCTGAAAATCAGCCCCTATTGTTTGCTAGTCTGGCCAGGACAGCGATTCAAAGTTTCTAAATTTATCGTAGTAGCGTAGGGCAAGGCCTCCATACAAACTCTTTGCAAGTTTTATTCGTCGGTTTTGGCACTCCCGAATTTATATTTTTTTGCTTGTTAATATGATATACCTACGAAAAAAAGTCAAGAAAAAAATCAAAAATTTCTAAAAAAAATGAAATAAAAAGTACGAAAAATAAGGAAAAATAAAAAGAATTAAAAAAACTCCAGGTTTGCTGTACCGTTTCTTACCCATAAAGGAAGCAATGTTTACCTAATTCAATACACGGTAATTTATTATAGTTGCCATTTAAAAAGATTCAAATACATCTGTCTCAGCTTTCATTAGCCAGACTCTAGTGTATAGTACTAAAAGTACAGGCTACTTTTCTATCTTATTCCACCGTTTTGATAAAAAAAATACGAATACAATCTCTATCCTTCCTTAGCGGAGAATAGATCCCCAGATTTATTCGCTCACGCAAGTTTTATATTTATCATAGGAGATGAGGCCGACCCTCCCAGATTACAACTTGTTTTTTTTTTAAACAGAACTTTCCTCAGATTGATGAGTACTGTCATGGTTCAGCTTATTGAAAAAGAGAAGGGTCACCCAAGGACCCACTTTTCTTGTAGACAAGCAATTAGGTAATTTGTTCTTTCATTTGTCTTTGCATTTATTTTTTCACCGCGTAGTCAAAATGAAGCGACCGCGTAGTCTATTATGTAACGTTTCAAACGTAAATGTAGGTAGGTACACTCAGCTTCATATACCTAGTAATTAGTTCGGTATATCAAACACAATATATTTTGTATGATGTACTGAACTATTTAGCCACTTTGGCCGCTACATGCTATATGACGCTGACTGTATATGTGAGGTTAGTAGATTTAGTTGCTCCGTAGGGTATTAAACTAAGGTAAAAATAATCATTTTTTTACTTGACTAATAAAAGATCTAACGAAAATACTCAAAAAACATCAATTATTAATTTATTTTAGCTAATTGAAAGATTTTATAAGCATAAAGATTTAAAAAGGACGCTGATTTGAACAAACCTACTCACACTGTCTTAGTGACGTCACTAAGACAGTATTTCCCTACAAACTTCATATTAACAAATCGTTTTTGACATTTAATAAAAAGTTGCTGATTTGACTATGAGTTTAATACCGTATTATAAAAAAACGCCTTCGTAATAGACATAAAAAAGTAAAAAAAAACTACGCCAGTACGCCAGTCCGTAAAAGATGGTGCTCTTCGTGGTGGTGAAGATTTTTTTTTAATTGTATATATGGATGCTACTGAGTAAATTTATATCAAAAATGGTATCACGAGATATCTCGGCTCGGGACAACTTTTGGCAGCTACGAAACCTCGAAATTTTCGGCCTTTTTTTCGATTTCTCGCTGATATATTCTATACGACGCACCCTAGCTAAAAGTTACCTACTAGCCAATTAAAGAAAATGAAATTCCGCATCTAATGAATAGCTACACAAACTTAATAATTCGGTCAAGCGATATAGTAGAAAGTTTTCCCCATCTTGGACAAACCTACAATAGGTATACTGATTTTTAAGCATCTTACGTCTGATTTTTAGGTTCCGTAGCCCGTAGCAAAAACGGAACCCTTATAGATTGAGATGTACGTATGTCTGTATTGTCTGTCCGTCCGTATGTCACAGCCGGTTTACTAGGAGACTATAAGTACTACAATTATGAAATTTGGCAGGAAGACGTATTCTATGAACCGCTATATAAATGTGATGTGAAATATGTGTGAAATAATGAAAAAAAATACCTATTTTAGGGGTGCACCCCATACATGTAACGGGGGGACGAAAAATTTATTTTCAATGCTTGTAGTTGTGTGGGGTATTTTTGGATAGGCCTTTTAAATGATATAGAGGTTACTAAGAAAGTTTTCCATGTAAGTCAATCGTTGGTGAGATATTAGCTCCCAAAGTCGTACAAAATGTGCCCCCCCCCCCCCCCCCCTACCCTCTAATTTCCAAACTGAGAAAATTAAAAATCAGGAAAAAATTGAGACGGTGTACATTAATAAATACTTTCAACGATTTTTGGTTTGAACAAGATGGGATTAAGGGTTTTTGAGTTATCACTGAAAAACTGTCTTGCCCAAACAAAAGAAAGTAAGTGCCGTGCGTGACTTCCCTATGAAGATACGACCTTTTTTGATTCAAGGTTAATAGTGTTTTGAAATGTGGACTAGTAGGTGTCGGTACGGAACCCTCGTTGTGCGTGATCCGACATGCACTTGGCCGCTTTTTGAATTTATGACAGATACAACCATGGGCCAGGGTCACACGCGCTCGTGAGATAAGAGTAGGTACTACCAGTATGTACCGTTGGCTACTAACATTTATTAAACGCTATCCTATGTAAAGCGGTAAGAGCTGTTGACACAGATCCGCGGTACTCTGGCATTGTATTTTTGATTGAGGCAAATAAAAGGGGCGGATTCTATTCCCGGCGCGGTTTAGATACAGCCTCAACGGAAGCAGAGGCAGAGGGTTCCGCCTAGGGTTGCCAACTTATGTGCTGCGATTTGCGGGACATTTGTTGTAGAATTGCGGGACTTGGCTTCAAAATGCGGGACTCGCGCACTCTATCAATATCGTTAACGTATAATTGTGATGTAGAATACATTATTAATTCCCGCGAGATATGCGTTCTTAGTGGATGATTTCCGAGCTAAAATTATGCTATTACGAGTACGGTCCTCCGAGAGCGGGATACAAATTACTTATTTTCATTTATCGAAATTGTGCACTCATATAATAAAATCATATCATTGTGATAAGCATATTTTTTTTGTGAGAAAATGGCTGACTGTCGAGTTTCTTTCGGCGTTTCTTCTCGGCAGTGGCCTCTGTGAAACGCTAGTAGGGTTTGACTTGTAAAAGTGCCATTGCGGCCTACTTACAGAATAAAGTTCATTTACTCTTTATTTTGTATACAGCTGACCTGGCACAAAAACTCAAACATTGCAAGATTCATCTTTATGCCGATGATACGCAAATATACTACTCATTCCCGGCCCATGAACTGGACATATCACTTGCTAAAATAAACGAGGATTTGGAGATAGTAGCCGATTGGTCACAAAAAAACAACCTTGTTCTGAACCCAGCCAAATCACAGTTCATCGTCATGGGTAACAAATGGCAGCGCATGAAGATAAAGGAACAAAATCCCAGAGTCATTATTGGAGCAGAACTGGTCTCCCAAGTAGAAAACGCAAGGAATCTTGGTTTAGTAATGGATGGGCAATTAAGGTACATGGAACATGTCAATATAAAAGTAAGGAATGCTTTTTACCGACTAAAAGTGCTATACGGTATTCGAAAATACCTGTCAGAAAAGGTAAGGATAACTCTTGTTGAATCCTTGGTGCTTTCGCTGTTAAATTATGCTGACATAGTATACGGTCCAAGGCTCCTGTCCACAACCAAAAAGTGTATACAGAGGGTACAAAATGCCTGCATACGCTTTTGCTATGACGTTCCCAAACGAGCTCACATTACACCATACCTCAATGATAGCAAAATGCTGAACATGGACAATCGAAGGTGTCTTCACCTGGCAACCACAGTACGAAAAATAATAGAATTCCAGAAACCCTGTTATTTATTTGAGAAACTGAAATGGGTTCAGGATACGCGCTTAAGACAACTACGAAGATGCACAAAACTTAGCATTCCTCAACATAAGACTGCATTTTTCAGAGGGGGTTTCAAATTTGCTGCTGCCAAAATTTGGAACGACTTACCACCACCGTTGCGGGAGCCAATGTCGCTTTTAAAATTTAAAAAACTAACTCAAGCACACCTCCTAGACACGCAGGGAAAGTACCCCCCCTCGAAAGTAATAAATAAGTATAGCTATAGTTTAAACCGCAACGACAAACTAACGAATCATGCACGCACGCAAACATAAACATAAACACCAAACAAACACACGATTTTTTTTATTTTTTTTGCACACGTCACACATCGACCGTTCACATACTCTATCGTAATATACCACTTTTATTTTATTTTTTTTCACACCACACACACACCATACACGTAATACTTCATAACATAGTAAACAATACACCATAAAGATAATACTCCATCCCTCGAGCAAGGAAACGGCTTCATATGCAGGCAGTAGATCAGCGACCACTCTCTAAGGGACCAGTTTGAAAACCAGCGCTGGGCTGCTAAGCTTGGCACATGCTGAAACTGGGACCCATTTGCCATACATACCTACTTTCTATTATTACTTATAGTTTAGTTTTAGTTAGTCTAGTTAAGTTATTATTGTTTTTTCTCCTGTAGGTAATTGATGTTTATTATCTGTTCTGTTTACTTATTTTTTATGTTGTGTAATGGCAAATAAAGAATTTCTTATTTCTTATTTATTTCATTTATTTATTTCACTCTTTCCTGAAATGAAAGCCTTACCTAGCCTGAAAGCCTTTCCTACTTATTACTTACACGATTCTGGTCATTTTGCATGCATTCATGCTTGTTCGTTACGTAACTTACCCAACAATAACGCAGGTAAAGTTCATCTAATTAAATATTTTTTTGCAAGGGAAACGCGACATATAAACTCTTCTCACTCTAGAAAAACCAGTTCTATTCTAGCGCCACTTCCTACATCCTCAAACTAAAAAACAACAACATTCCTTCCAACATAGGGGCCTAGCCAACCCAGCGTTTGGTCACGTTGAAAACGATATTCCACAGTTATTTGACGAGGTTTCCAATCACCCCGCGGAACCCTGAGGGGTTTCAATTTAACGAGAGTCCATTGTCGACGGATGTCGACTCTCAGCGCGACAAATAACACCGATCGCCGGCTTAAAATAGACCTCCCAGTACAGTCGACGGTATCGGGTTTGGCGAGGAAAGTACTCGCAGGCAATATTGAAATTTTTCATCGAAAATATTATAAAATTTTAAACAAAAGTGTTTAGCTATTGAAATTCTACAACATACAAGGTTTTTTATTAGACTTGATACAAAAAAAAATATCCTATGATCGTCAACAACTTTTACGCGCGAAAACAAACTGGTGTTTCATATGAAAAGATCTTCGATCGACTTAACTAACCAAAATGTATAAAATAGCATGAATATACTTAAAATTATTTTGAACAGAGTTATATCAAATTAGGACGTTTAAAAAGCGACTTTACTGTCCAAGCGTGAAGATTCAAAGTCCAATGACAATTTTTATAAAATGTCGGACATTTTAAATAATTTCTACTATAGGTACTTACGGCTGAGAGATAGTGCCCTGGCAATTCAGCTTGGTAACGCTGCCCTGCCAGTGATATGGGGATATTTTGGACTGACTACTATCTGGCACAGTCCTTTTAACTAAGGATAATTAAAGTTAAACCCTTGAATGCCATGAACGCCTAAAGGTGTCGCGCCAAATCATGCCTATGGGTGTTATGACGTAGGTACGTTGTCAAAGTGATATTTATACTTACAGTTCATATTCAATCTCTTGGAAAATGAGTTCGAAGTGTAGGAGTCTATTCTTTCTATTTTTAAAGAAGGCATTCCATCAAATTAGTATAGCAGTCACTGCCGTAGGTACATGAAGAATGGCGAACGTCGAGCGTTTATAAGCATGTTGCGGATGGACATTGATGTAACGAAGCATGTTGCTAATTTTCATTTGTGCCCCCCTGGCGAAGCCTGCGTTGCGAATTATAACATAAGTACTTTTATGTCACACCTGGCCATAAAGTGGCCATTATCGCACGCTCCGCGCACGAAAAAACCCACTTCCTGGCCAGGGGGTGACATAAAATTTTGTACTTTCCACGGGCGATAATAAAGAATGCCTCAGATCGCATATTTATCGCCCTTGCCTTCGGCTCGGGCGTAAAATACCTGCGATCTGAGACATTCTTTGTTTTATCGCCCTTGGTAAGTAATGTCGATCTAATACGAAAGATAATGGAGGGTAAAATTGAGGGAAGAAGAGGAAGAGGAAGGCCGAGGATTAATTACATGGACCAAATAAAGAAAAAGATAGACGTCGTGTCGTATAGAGAAGTCAAAGAACTGGCGTTAAGTAGAACGGACTGGAGAGAACTGCACCGACAAGAGTGAAACTCTTAAATAATGATGATGAAGTAATGTACTATTTATGATAAGCTTTAGTATTGTTACGCTTTTTTTCTGGCATATATTCATCACGACTCGATACGATACACCGAGTACAATCATTACATTACAGGGTGAAATTTCATTGACCGTTCAAATTTTCAGTCCTTCAGTTTTTCGATTTCCTTAGATAAAATTAAATGCTTTTTTCTTTCAGTATCCTGTGGTCAAGTACTGCGAGATTTGCGATTTTCAGTAGCGTCACTCGGCTCCCGATTATCCACACGCTACTTACTAATCATTTATTCGGACAGCAAAATTTGTTGTGAAAATTTCACCTGTTTATTTACAGAAATGGCATCTTTTATTACCGAATGCCTTGGAAAAAATTGAACGGTCAAGAAAAATTTCAATCTGTATGCTCGGTAGGTATGTAGTACTTTTATCTCAACAGCGCGGGTTGGCCATTGTTGAGTTATGCCACATACGAAAACATAGACAACGTGAACTCATAGCTCCTACGCTGACGCAACCATAGACAATTATTATCAAATTCACGCCCATCTAGGTACTCTGACAAAAGCCTTCCTAAATATCAATAAACAACCTAATAACCACATTAAATATCATTTGATTCGTATTACGATCCCATTTCCTGTCTGTTCCTCCGGATAGCGATCAATCATACCCGAAGAATGGTAGCACCATCTCTCAATGGCTTTGAATCCTTTGGTACAGATACGCAGTGTCATTTACACGGATAATCTTTGGGTCTGACTGAATAAACGTTATAAATATTGTAGCCGATTGTGGCTACCGGTACGGACATACTTAAGCGGCAATTACACTTCGTCGTTCACCTAATGCGGTCGCCGAATTCATTTTAAACTACGTAGGCCAACGAATGTCGCCTTTACACTAGTCTGTCCCCCCACTACGGTGTCTTAGCAGCTGTCGATCGCCGAATGCGGCCGACTAACGTGTTCTTTACACTTCGTCGTTCGCCGCATGCAGCATGCGGTGAACGACGAAGTGTAATTGCCGCTTTACTGTAGATGATGAAAAATAAACAAACACTGTCCTTCTTCAATTTGTATTAAAGCCTATTTACATTGGCAACACTTTGCATGCTTGCAAAGTTTCTTTACATTGCGGGGTAGCGGGCTAACGAGGAAGATGAATACGATCAAACCCTGCAATGTAAATTGACTAAAAATTGCACGCAAGTTCCTGCTAGTCTAAACCGCGCTTTACATACCCTACTGACGACCTGGTATCCAAATTTGCCAGAATAATGTACACTCTGTCAAATTGACATAAGAGTCATAAATTAATTGGAGCTTATGTACTATGTATGGACGCTGGTCGAGGAGGATACATTGATTCGATTACAAGTACAATATGCGTACGTTACGTCTATAACTTAATAAGTACCTACACCAGACTCCTGCTAGGGTCAGTATTGGGTCACTCAGTCTGAATCGGAACCCTGATACAAAATTTGATTTTGAGAGTGGTCCTATACGAGCATATTAAATTTTAACGCGAAGCTAAGTTGTTCTATTTGTATTAGCCAAATAGCTTATAGCCTTCCCCACCCATAAGCCGTTAAGTACCTATTGAAGACAAGAGAGGCGACTTTTTTTCTCAACTGCGTACCTACTCTAAAAGTAGGCACATAAATATTTATCAAAGTCTCAAGTTGAAAGTGGCGTAGTTGGAACTTAGGGCTGAAGGATTTAAAAAAAAACAAGCAACATGTAGGTACCTAGCAAGTAGCATGATCGCGTTTACATGCGACACACGTTCGTAGTCGTGCCTCTTTTGTCCCATTCTAACAAGTATGTGAATGCGAGAGACACGTCCGACATAAACGCTAACCACGGTCTTTGGTTTTTAACATTTCAGCCATAAGTTAGAGCTTCAGTGTAAGACCAAATGCTGTCAAATGAACGCAAGAAAGAATCTACCTTACAGTCAGAGGTCTTAGTCGTTTTTTGCTTGCGTTCGTTTGCCAGTTTGGCCTCAGACTTTTGTACAAACTTATACTATCGACGACAACAGCAACAGTTAACTGACCATCTGTGAGCCGTATTGGAACCAGTTAAGGTCTAGGTACTAATGGTCATTCGATAGTACGAGTAACAGGTTCCGATACCCGGAATGAGAAACACACGTCATATCCTAATCCTAATAATGCTAATATCCTAATTAGTTAATCAAAGTGAAAATTGAAAAATTCAACACCACAGGTGGGAAGAATTTTTCAATTTTCACTTTGATTAAAAAATTGAGATTTTCGCTAGCGGACGCATCCGCTTAACAAACATATTAATGCTAATATCCTAATCCTAATATAATATTATAAACGTGAAAGTTTGTGCGGATGTAGGAATGTATGTATGTACGTTCCACTTGAGCGGCTATTACACTTCGTCGTTCGCCGCATGCTGCATGCGGCGACCGCAAAAATGTAAAGAACATGTTAGTTGGCCGCTAAGCATAAAAATGGAAGAAAACAACATTCAGCGTTTTTCAAAATTCGAGTTCTGAATGGATTAAAAAGGGGTTGAAAGTTTGTATGGAGGGTAAATATTATTTTCAACGAGAGACTTGAAAATTTGTTTATAGGCCTAGCATTAAATAATGAAAAAAGTAATTTCAGCGTTTTTAGAAATTCGTCCTCTGAAGGGATGAAAAAGGGGTTGAAAGTTAGTATGATCAACCTGTTTTTTATTTTTTAACTAACTTCGTAACGCAAGTAACTTCATTCTTGGCGTGTAGACTCTCAGCTAAGCATAATATACCTAAGTGATTGCAGCGTTTTGGTAAATCCCCTAAGGGTGTAGAAAAGGGGGTTGAATGTTGATATGGAAGGGTAATTCATTCGAAGTGAGCGACTAGAAACTTCTGTTTTAGTAATATACCTATAGAGAATATACTACAATATATTAAAAAACAACACGTGCGAAGTCGTAGCGGGCTATAGATGCGAAAGTCTGTCCGTTTGTCTGTCGCCCCTTAAACTTAAACCGCTGAACCGATTTAAATGTAAGTTGGTACCTATGGATATATTTAATGTCGCAGGGAAGGATACATGTTACTTTTTATCGCGGAAATCATCCCTTTTAGGGGGTGTAAGTGTATATAATAATAATAATATGGAAGAGATATGACTAGAGAAGCGCCTCAGATAAAAGAATAGCAATATTATTCTATCGCGATAACCGAGTTCTACGCAGACGAAGTCGCGGGCAAAAGCTATAGTCGTTAATAATTCGAAATGCAAACCATTCTGAACGAGCGATAGCGCGGCCTGCTCGTTTTTTTAATGGCCCGTTAATTTTAACATCGGAAACATCCGGTACCAACAAAATAAGCTGATTTGTATTACTTTTAAAAATAATAATGGGTCGATTTGGAGTGAACATACATGTGTAGGCGGAGAATACGTAAAATTATATAGGTAGGCTGCCTTATTAAGTAAACAAAATAGGTTAATCTAAATTGACAACATTTCATATTTTTAACTACTTTATTTTGTGAACTAGTTAGAAAATAGGTAAAAATTTAAGCCACCCGAATTTTTTCTTTTTCAATTTAACTCATTATTTCATACAAAAAAAACACGTTGAAAAGTAGGTCATTCCAAAAGGGCGTAAGTAAAATATGACGTCATCTTCCCAACAAGAATCCAGAGCCACTCCAGAGCAGCGATTGTCTGTACTCTGTACTAAGGGGAAGCGAGGAAGATGACGTCATATTTTACTTACGCCCTTCTTTACGCACTTCTTTACTTTCGGTTTACAGTAATTTGCGATTTTTTTCCAAAATTAACGGAGAAAAAAATCTAAAAAAATATTTTTTGTGTACTTCACACGTTTTAACCGAAATGGTTTTCGAATTAAGACTTTTGGAAATTATGAAATATTGTCATTTCGGGCCCATCTTTTTTGGTAAAGGAAAACATCGGGAGGAAAACAGCATAAGGTAGGTATGCCAATTAACGCCCGCTGTCAAATAACACCCAAAACCGAGAAAACGTTTTTTTTTTTTAATTCGAGCACGTAGCGTCACAGGCAGTCACAGCTCAAGCAGACAGTTTATACCAATAGGAACGCATCTAGCGTAAAAGCGAGTTTCTCGGACCGCCATCCTGCCAGTGACGCGCCTGGCTTCTAGAGCTGGGTCGTTGCGACTTTTAAGTGTAACGAAACGTAACAGCTTTTCATTATCTGGAAACAGTTTCAAAAGTAACTAGTTTTTTTCACTGCGGCGTCCGACAAAACGAAACGAACGAAAGAAATATTTATGAATGAATTTTCAAAATTAAGCCTTAACATCTTGCGAATAGACCGCATTTTTCTCAATCATCAATACAAAACGTTTTTGGCACAAAGCGCGCCCACCCGAACAAAGCTAAGTTTTGTTTCGTTTCGTCGTTTCGATCGCTACATCAATGAAAGTTATAGGTTATAGTTTGAGTTAGGTCAGTTTTGATTTTGAGTTTCGTTTCTATTTTCATGTAGTGTAGTTTCATTGTTGCGTTGCATTGCAGCTTTGGTGGTCGTTTTTATAAAAACTGTTTTTTGTTCTCATAAGAAACTGTTATTCCGTTACTGTAAGCGAAAGCGTTTTATGAAACGCTTATTGAAAAAAACGCTCAGCTCTACTGGCTTCGAGGGTATCGCTCACGAACGTCACTGTTATAAAAACTGCTTCGACGAAATTGTAGGTTCTTTATTATTTCCTTATATTTCTTCTATTATATTTATGTAGTGTTTTGACTATTCTTAATGTTCCACTCTCGCATCGGCTTACACAGCCACAACAGACGTTGTCTACCTGCATGACACTGTTTGTATAGTCTGTAATAGACTCGAAGGCCATTGATTGTATGTTCCACTAACATTTTTTAGGTAACATGTTCTGAATTTAGTGAAAAACCGCGAGAAAGGACAATAACGCCCACTCGGCTAATCGTTCAAATGACAGATGGGCTAACTATTACTGCTAAATAGTGTTGCACTAAATATCTTCCACAGTACTTTTATCTCTAGAGCGCGGGTAAGCCATAGTTGGTAGTTGTGACACATACGAACACCGTTCAGTTCAGTTTACAATGTGAACTCATAGCTAGACATGGGGAAAAACGTTACTTTTCGATCACCGTTATTGTTATTCCCGTTCCAAGAAAATCACATTGAAAAATCACTGTGACTTTGTCACTTCGGTTATTTCGTGTCACGACATTTGCGTGTCGATCGTTCCCGGCAGTTACTGATATTTTTGTAACAACTGATGTTACTCTGTGACAGCGCACCGCAGTCACAGTCACAGTTAGTAACAGCGGTCACGAGGCACGACGCGACGCGTCGCTTACACACTGTTCCAGTGATATCGTCGCTAAGTAACAACGCTATTTTGTAACGTTGTTACTTCGTGACAAGTCACACTGTTACTTTTTAACGGCGGATCACAATGATTTTTTCATCGTGAAGTTATTTATCACCCACCTCTACTCATAGCTTCTACGCTGACGCACACGCACACAGACAATGTGCATGTACTCGTAGTATAGCACAACACACAACCATGGCTCACCCGCGTTCGCGAAGTAAAAGTCACGTACCAGTTCTATCTAAAATAACAAATAAAACGCCCACATAGAAATCTATGCGTGTTATTCAAATTTCGTTTCAAAAACCTGCACAATCAATTTTCCACCGTATCTCTTTCGCTTAAGCTTCATAATCAAGACTGGAAGTCGCCACGCAGCCAACGTTTCGCGTCGCGTGTGTCATTCCCGTACGTCTTGCCAAATCTAGAAGTAAATGTATGATCAGATTAGTAGTACGTACTGACCTACTTACAGTCAAGTTCAAAGACTGTAAAAAAAATTCGCCATATTACAATGGCGTAAAGTGCAAAATTGTAAACATATATTTGACGTCGACTGTGCCAGTATCATTAAGGCTGGTCACCAATCGTAAGTCCCGGGTTTGGGTATATTACTTACCGAAGGTTACATTATACCTACCTAATTCCTTTAGAGTTCGAAAATTAATTCCGGACGGATTCGAGGAATGTTTTAATACCGCCCGTGGTGTGTTAAAAATTTTACGTTTTCCTTCAGCCAGGAAGTGGGGTTTCTCGCACGCGTTCGTGCACTTTGTGGTCAGGGGTATCGTAAATATTAGGTATGTTTCAGACTTAGAAATAGATATACATATTAAGTATGTACTTATACACATTCCGTAATCACAAAAAAAGGTTGGTGTTTGTGAAACTCTTCTGACCAATATAATTCAATTAAAGAAATACGAGAGCTTTCAACAGAAAAAAAAATCGTACCGTAACAATAGGTACGTCTTTTGATATCGATATTCGTTTAGTATGATGCCGATTATACCTACAACCAAATACGTCTTAGTTAAATTTAAACCCCAGGGATGTTTATAATCTCTTAGCATCTATTTCATAAAAGGTAATCTACTAATAGGTCTCTCAATCGCCTTTTATTCCTGTTGGCTTTTCGTTTGTTATGGGCCTTGGTCGTTCGGTCGTTCGGCTGCGTGCAGCGGCCCGTCGGTCGCGACGTCTGAATCGTATGTTCGACAATGTTCGGGCGCGGTCGTTCTCGCCCGTCCAAACGCGAACATTTTTCAGACGTCGCGTGCGACGGGCCGCTACACGCTTGGTCAGAACGACCAAGGCCTTATGCTGCCACCACACTTCGCCGTATGCGTGCAAACATTCGTGCTGCATCTCCTTCTTTAATATCGCAAAAGAAAGGGAGGAAAATACGCAACGCGATACGCATAGCGAAGTGTGGTGCCGGGGTTACATTGTCGAACATACCATTCGGACGCCGCGGGCGACGCGCCGCTGCATGTCGCGGCCGACGTGTCAGAACGACCAAGGCCTTATTAGTTTATTTATTAGTTAGTTCTGTCTGTTGTGTATATTGTCACGAATAAATTATTTCATTTTCATTTTTTATTTCGAGTCAATGGCGGAAAAATAAAAACGTTAACTACTTTTTTTCTGTCTAGTTACACTTCGTTACCTGAACAGGGTTCCGGGCACGTGGCCAGCGTAGTTAGGCAGCATGCCGACGTGCTTATGGTATATCTCGGTCGGGTTTATGGACAGCGGGGGGTCAGGTCTGGAAGGGATAGAGGATAGGATAGATTAGGTCCTGAAAAGGTTTTAAACAGGCTACTTCTTGCCGCTAGTGGCAGGGCCGTCTTTCCCACTGGGCACTCTGGGCACGTGCCCACTGCCCAGGGCCCCGCGATCGATAGGAGGCCCCCCTAGTTGCTAGATCAAGGTGCTGTATCAAGGCCATAGGGGCCCCATTATCCCATTGTGCCCAGGGCCTAAAGATGGCCCTGGCTAGTGGCGGACTAAGCCCGACGCAGCGCCGAGGCGGAAGCAGCTGAATGGGGCACTTGCAACTAGACATGAGTAGTTCAACAATTAATGATTCAAATGAAGTACTTCACCTCGTGTAACTCTTTCATTCACTAGTTCAGTTCGGATTCATATATAGTTCGGATTCAATACTTCAGTTATAGTTCGGACATAACTCTAATGCTAAATTCTGTCAAACGAACGCAAGCAAAACTAGACTTAGAGCTTTGACTGTAAGGTAGATTTTTGCTTGCGTTGCGTATCAGTTCATGAATCATATCGTTCACCCACTCATTCGCTCAGAGTGACATAGACGCCATGATTGAATGAATGACTGATATTATTACCCAATCTATGTCGCAGATGGATCTGTTGAACTTCTGAACTAAACTGAACTAGTGAACTAAATGCGTGATATACTTCACAGTGAAGGAATTAAGTAGGTAAGCATAGATTACACCGAACTACATCTAGTGCACTAACTGGTGGAGGGGAGTTAAACTATCTCGCTCTAATGAGTGAAATGCTTTAACTCCCCTCCACCAGTTAGTGCACTAGATGTAGTTCGGTGTAACCGATGCTGTACACCTATCAGTCATTTCTTTTTAGTGACACATTTTGCGCATGACTTCTTGCAACTGCGGATTGGGTATTTCAAGCATTGGGTAAGCCGAACGACGTCCACTGCTGGACGTAGGCCTCCCCCAGAGAGCGCCACAACGATCGGTCATGGGCTGCCCGCATCCAACGGATCCCCGCGACCAAGAGGAGGGGTAGGGCAAGCTCTCTCCATACAAACTTTGTGCAGGATTTTCTTCGTTTGTGTTTGCATTATAGTTATGATTTTTGGTCAGTATGCTTATTTTTCTGTTAGCTATTTCGTGATGTATATTTTTTTTATTAGTATTATTTTTAAATTTTTTCATTTTTAATTTTTTTGAAATATTTGAAAATTTTCACATCACTTTCTCCGCATATCTAATATTTCACCCAAAAAAAATATTACATTCGTTAGTGCCAAAACCTACGAATGAAACGTGCACAGAGTTTGTATGGAGAATGCCTTGCCCACCCCTGCGCCTTAACCAGGTCATCAGCCTGCGTCGTATGTCGTCGTTGGGTATTTGGCACGTTAAAATTCATAACATACTTAGTGTGGCTATATGGATAGAAAACCATCAAATTATCAGAATAAATAATAAATTAGGCATATTAAACAAAAATATTAAAAAATGGGACTATAAAAATGACGATTTTTTATAGTCAAATATAAATATAATGTTACCAATAGAATTGTCATGTTTCAATAATAAAGACATCGTTCGGCAGGTATGTTTTTTTCCACATACGAAATAATCTTCAAGTATTTTTGTAGATTTCGAATAATAAATAATATAGAAAATTCCAAACGACACCCCACCTTCACAAGAGAAAAGCGGCTGAGATTCCACGCGGGAAAACATTAGGGTAAAGGAGGTAAGATAATTTAAACGACCAATTCAATTGTTGTTCTGGATAAAATATTACGTAACTCATCATCCTCCTAGCGTTATCCCAGTACAGTTGCATCCTGAAGGATGCCTGGGGTCCGTTACGTAACTATACAGGTTAAAGTACAACGCTTGACTTTTGGAGCGTTAGGGACGCATTGTCACTGGAAATAAAGCCTCAACGTAGATTTTTGGTATAAGGGCATTTTCACTTTAAAGTGTACCCCATACTTTTTTATCGGACCTCGGTGATTTTGGGTATTCTGACTCAGAATCACGAGTACAAGTGTATATCACGCATTTAGTTCACGAGTGGCAAAAATGGCATAAGCTTAAGAGAAAAAATGTAAAAAAATAGTACATTACTTACCAAGGGCGATAAAACAAAGAATGTCTCAGATCGCAGGTATTTTACGCCCCAGCCGAAGGCAAGGGCGATAAATATGCGATCTGAGGCTTTCTTTATTATCGCCCGTGGTAAGTACAAAATTTTATGTCACCACCTGGCCAGGAAGTGAGTTTTTTCGCGCGCGGAGCGTGCGATAATGGCCACTTTATGGCCAGGTGTGACATAAAATCACATATTGCTGGGCGGACTACCTCTTAAAACTGGTCGCTGCGCAAAAATACTTATGTCCAAAGTAAAACATGTTGTTGTTTTATCTCACGAGCGCAGGTGAGCCATGGTTATTTGTTGTCCTATACATGCACATTGCCTATGTGTGCGTCAGCGTAGAAGCTATGAGTTCACGTTGTCTATGTGTTCGTATGTGTCGCAAATACAACAATGGCCAACCCGCGCTCGGCAGACACACGCAGACAAACACATCAGGTTAAGTATTGGTGGGTAGCCAATGTGTTAAGGCGATATATCGATTGAAAGAGACATCCTTTGTTTTTCACTCACGACAAAACGGGATGGGATTCTATCGAGAAAATTTTAAGCAATCATGTTTCGCTATTGTCAGTACCACAATCATATAGTCAAGAATCATATATCTGAAAATCAGCCTCTACTGTTTGCTAGTCTGGGCAGGACAGCGTTTCAAAGTCTCCAAATTTCTCAGTGTAGCGCCTTAACATAATTCTTTCCCCTTCGCTTCAATCAATCACATCCATACATCCCATACAGTCTCGTCGGTTAAAATTATTTCGCTTAGTCAAATTGCAGCGCAAGGATTCACGAGGTTCATATCGCGCAAAATATATCTGTAATTGGTCGCTCAGCAGCCCAAAGAGGACAAAAAGGACACATTTCGCATAAAACAATAGTTCGCAAAAGCACGGGGGTGACACGCGAAGGAAAGCAAGCGCTGTGGGTAAGTATGTGTGCGTGCGCTGTCGGTACACGCGTCAATTGTTTGCGCGAGTGCGTAGCGCGTGGCGCGGGCGAATCGCGAGCCGCAACGGTAACCCGATCGTAACCAGGCGGGCGTCTCAGGGACGAGGTAACTGACCTCGGTGCGGGGGGTTCGTGTCCGTTCTGTATCTAATACTATTTTACTATTCTGTGGCAAAAGTACATATTATAAAAAAAATACAATAAAAAAGTACAAAAAAGGTGATCATACAAAATCACTCCAAATGTTTTGTTAAATTAAAACCATTACGGAATAACGAACAAAAATGTGATTAAAAGAAAATAAAAAATACGACAGCCATAAACATGGTATACATATGATAAAGGGACTCCCTTTCAATGTCGGTTATCAATTTATCATATATTGTGAGTATGGATGAGCCGTTAGGTACGTCAGAACTCTCACATGAATGTGAATATAACCATACTAAGTAACACAGATATATTGTCCTATCGCGTCACAACACCTGCCGTCAAACAATTGTCAATTCGGCCTTAGACCACTCAGAATCCACATATCCAATATCTTTGTCAAATTTTTCTGTGTCCAATGTTTGATCAATATTTTTCTATGAAAATTTTGTGACGCGGTGACCCATTTATTCTTTGATCAAATCGCATTGAACAAACATATTGGATAAGTGGTGCCTTAGCACTGTACTCAACAACAACTCAACTAAAAAACAACTCAACTTTTATATTAAAACAAATGAAAAACGTTTATTTCAAACAATTTATTCAAAGCATCTTGACCATATATGGCCCCTCGAGTTTGTACCCAATCTTGGCGTAGTAGTTGCGAGTGCCCACGCCAGATATTACAGCCATTTTATCAGAACCATGCTCTTCTCTGGCTATGCGCTCCGCTTCCTCCATTAAGAGCATACCGAAACCTTGGTGCTGGAATTTGGTTGGGTCGCGAGCGTTCACCTGAAAATGATACATCTATACTGCAACAGTAACCGCCAAAATAAGTTACGTTTAAATCAGACTCGTAAAAATCCATGAAAAAAACAACGTTAAAGGAGCGAGATATCGCGAAAATCGTCATTTTAGACATTGATATTTTTATGATAGGATCCCGGAAATTCCTAATACAGTTGGGCAATACGAAGAATAGTATATTATGTAAATAAAGCGAGTGTAGAATATTTCACAAAACCTATTGAGGCTATGTAAACTAGGGTGACCCGAAATTTATTTTACTATCATTTCGGAGATACACAATTATTTTTAATAAGTTTAATTTTGAAAATCTTGAGAACTTCTCAACGTCTAACACGCTTATCTCTGGTACAATTCTAAATTGGGTGTTAAATTTTTTACCACTCTCACAACCTTGTAAACTACACTAAATGTCAAATTTAACACATTATAACAGCACTCAACATAAGAACAATAAAACATTTTAATCGTTAAGTATATCCGCATTTTGAGGTTAGATGAATTTTGTCATTGTTTTTTCAATTTAAGAAAAAGTCTTATTTTCCATAACTATGGGCCCCAGCCCCGATATATATGGCTAAGTAGCATATATGGCCCCACGTCTTCGATGTTTTCGTTTGTCCCACCATCGACATCGCATCTCTTGGGTCACGGACGGTAACACACACGGTTGTTTCCCGAGTCAAGAGAATCTATCCAGTGTAAATGATTTTTTTTTCCTAAGATGCGAAGGTGTATCCTCGGTTACTAATGTGTCTCGGAAAACAAAGGACAGACAGTGGAACCAGTCCGACCCAGGTTAGGCCTGGCCGAGTTCTTGTTGAACTTTTCTCAGCTACGCTAGGTTTAATGTACTAGCGACAAAACTCCCAGTAGCTCGATTCCACTCACACCTCAGATTCAGTTGAAGCCGCTCAACCAAACTCAATGGAGCGCAAACTTCAGAGTTTAAACCGCCCGCAGCTCGGGCGCAAACGCTGCAGCCCAAGATGCCCAGCCCACCAATATGTCCTGATCGGGGTCCTCGTACGCTAAGAACGTCTCCCGAGTCACGAGAATCTCTATAGAATTGTCTCCTAAGTCAGCAAGGGGTCTCCTCGGTGACTAATGTGTCTCCCTCGGTGACTGATGTCTCCTCGGTGACTGGTGTGTCTCCTCGGTGGCTAATGTCACGAAGGTGTCACCTAAGTCACCAGGGTGCCCTGGTCGGGGTACTCGTACGCTAGGAACGTCTCCCGAGTCACGAGAAAAAATCTCTAGGTACGCTAAGAACGGTGAAAGACGTGTCTCCTTTGTGACGAATGTCTCCTCGGTGACGAATGCGTCTCCTCGGTGACGAATGCGTCTCCTCGGTGACGAATGTGTCTCAGGAGACAAGCACGCTCACCGGCACGACGCTGCCGTACACGTGCAGCTCCCGGACGACGCTGCACTGCCGGAAGCCGGCGCCGGGCGCCGCCCGCAGCTCGGGCCGGTAAGTGTCGCCGGCGCACTTGCGCAGACGGAGCAGCCCCACCAATATGTCCTGGTCGGGGTCCTCGTACGCCAGGAACGTCTCCCAGCCGCCGTTGGCGACGTAGTCGCGACGGATCAGTTCCACCTGGAATAATTATTTTATGTCACACCTGGCCATAAAGTGGCCATTATCGCACGCTCCGCGCCCGAAAAAACCCACTTCCTGGCCAGGGGGTGACATAAAATTTTGTACTTACCACGGGCGATAATAAAGAAAGCCTCAGATCGCATATTTATCGCCCTTGCCTTCGGCTCGGGCGTAAAATACCTGCGATCTGAGACATTCTTTCTTTTATCGCCCTTGGTAAGTAATGTACTATTTGATACTTTTGTATTCACCCCTTTTTATGTTTCGGGAGTAGGGATACCTAAAGGCTTACACTACGACGATATAGCTACATACACAGTAATTTTTTTAAATTTTTTGGACAGGACAAACAGGGAGGACAATTCACAACAAAAGCTTGTCCGTTCGCTCAGCCTAAATTCGATAATACAACAATTCTACCAACCATAATTATTTTTACATTGAGCTTACACATAAGATAGGTAATACTAGAAATTCCATTGGTATGCCTTGCTCCACGCCGATCGACCCTAGCGGCATCGGGATGTCGCGTTGGACCCTGAGAGCGTGCACGGTATTGTAACGTTACCTCGTAGGGCCGCACACGGTTGTGTATCTCCTGTATGCCGACCTCCCTTGTGCGCACGTCGCGACAGTCCGTGCCGAGGTCGACCATGCGAGCCAGCGCCAGTTCGCGCAGGTTGCCGTGCTCCACGCCGGACGACACTAGCGGCATCGGGATGTCGCGTTGGACCCTGAGATCGTTGCACGGTATTGGGACAGTACCTCGTAGGGCCGCACACGGTTGTGTATCTCCTGTATGCCGACCTCCCTGGTGCGCACGTCGCGACAGTCCGTGCCGAGGTCGACCATGCGAGCCAGCGCCAGTTCGCGCAGGTTGCCGTGCTCCACGCCGGACGACACTAGCGGCATCGGGATGTCGCGTTGGACCCTGAGATCGTTGCACGGTATTGGGACAGTACCTCGTAGGGCCGCACACGGTTGTGTATCTCCTGTATGCCGACCTCCCTGGTGCGCACGTCGCGACAGTCCGTGCCGAGGTCGACCATGCGAGCCAGCGCCAGTTCGCGCAGGTTGCCGTGCTCCACGCCGGACGACACTAGCGGCATCGGGATGTCGCGTTGGACCCTGAGATCGTTGCACGGTATTGGGACAGTACCTCGTAGGGCCGCACACGGTTGTGTATCTCCTGTATGCCGACCTCCCTGGTGCGCACGTCGCGACAGTCCGTGCCGAGGTCGACCATGCGAGCCAGCGCCAGTTCGCGCAGATTGCCGTGCTCCACGCCGGACGACACTAACGGCGTCGGAATGTCGCGTTGGACCCTGAGATCGTTGCACGGTATTGGGACAGTACCTCGTAGGGCCGCACACGGTTGTGTATCTCCTGTATGCCGACCTCCCTGGTGCGCACGTCGCGACAGTCCGTGCCGAGGTCGACCATGCGAGCCAGCGCCAGTTCGCGCAGGTTGCCGTGCTCCACGCCGGACGACACTAGCGGCATCGGGATGTCGCGTTGGACCCTGAGAGATTGCACGGTATTAAAATTTTAAATGAGATGAGAAATGTCAAATGAGAAAACGAGGAAATAATTTTAGAGGGTCCTGTGAATCGCGCGGTATACTTATAGCAAAAATCAAGCTTCCAGAGGGATTATGGGTGTGATTAAAAGTTTACGCACACGTAATGGCGGCTGAGAGCTAATAAATGTCATTTTTGCACCAACTTACGGAGTGATTATAGACCAATCAACGTTAAATCTGGCGCGAACAGCACATACAAACTTGAACTTTCCACACAATCAGATTATAACGAACACTGCTTACGATTACAGACGATTTGGTGCAGTGCATCCCACCCTTAGTCCCTTTAGGACCTATTGACACCCCGTTTTTAAACGCACCGTCGACGCGCAATCTTCTACGAAAAACGTGGCGTTAGCCGCGTATTCACTGAGCGAGCGGCCTCGCGAGGCAGCCTCGGACGTTTGCCGCGCGAGGCCACCTCAATTGTTGCACTAGGCTACCGCGCGCGGCAAGCCGAGCCACGGTGAGGCTGAGCCAACATCGAGCGCTTTTCTTTTCTTTTGACTTTTCCCTCCTGTACGATCCTAGCAAGGAAGTCCATCTTTTTCTTTAAGTCTGCTACTGGCATATTAATTTTCTGGCTTATATTTCTCCACGCATCTTCCCTTAGTCCCTTATTATTATAATCGGGACATTTCGCACCCCATAATCGTCTATATTCACTATATAGTAGTATTAACTGAAGGCACTGCTCTTGCTTTGCTTTATCCATTGCGAGGCAAAACACAACCGTCTCGAGTGCGCGCGGCAAACGTACTGAGGCGCCTTTGAGCATGGACAAAAACCGACAACGCTCGGCTCGGGCCGCGGCACGCTTGCCCGAGCACGTGCCTCGGGCGAGGCACGTCCTGACTGACCAAGGATTTGCCTCACGGGGCTGCCTCGCGAGGCCGCTTGCTCAGCGAATACGCGGCTGTTCATAGGTCCTTAGTAACGAATACCATATTCACCTGTAAACTCTAGTCCAAGGAGGCACCAACGCCAGTATCTTAGCAATCAGATCGACCAAAGTGGACGGTGGATAGCTCCTGTACCGCCCCGTCTTCCAGAGCTCATACAGCCCGGTGCCTCGGATCACCAACGTCGGATATATCTTAAGACCATCGGCCCTGAATGCTGGGTTCTCAAAGAATTCGATAAACTGCTCGACGTCTCGCTCAAAGTCAACGTTAGGGAGATCTGGCATCATGTGTGCGACTATCTGTGAATACAATGCAAATAACTCATGATTACACGCTTTTCATGAAAACTGCAGGATAATTATATCTCATACAAGGTATTTTTAATCCAATACAATACGAAACTGGGATGGGATAGACTGAAGTTCTAGAATTTAATAAATAAACATTCTGCGCTGCAACAACTGCTGCAAAGCAAATGTTGGTGACCTTATTCAAATGATTACAACATACAGTGGGTCAACTAAAATGTTGAGCACTTTAGTACTTTGTCAAATTAAAGAGGTTTCAAATTTTATGACGTTTCAGTCTAAATATTTCTTAGATTTCGATGTGACAAGGTTCTAGTATGCTCAACATTTTCATGGGCTGACTATTATATTTTTTTAAATAGAAAACTCCCGTGAATCTCAGACATATTGAAATATACGAATCTCAGACATATAAATACATTTAAATAACGACAATGTTATTTAAATGTATTTATATACTAAATGACTTGTAATTTTTATTTTTATTTTGACATGTAAATGTACTTTACCAATAAATTATGATTATGATTATGATTATAATAATCGGGTCTCTCACGTCAAGTCGAATACCGTTCGACATGCATGTTTCGGATCAATACGTGGTTTTCTGAACCCGACTGTGGCTTTATAGGCCGGGCTCATTAAAGCGATAGGTGTGCGCGGTTGGAGGGTGGCCTGGGGAAAGTCCAGGGGAAACCTCCGACACGACCACGCGGGCGGTTTAAACACTGGAATACTCTAAGAGTTTGCGCTCCAGTGAGCTTGATCGAGCGGTTTCAACCGAACTGAACTGTGTCAGTGGAATCGAGCTACTAAGAGTTTTATCGCTGGTTTAAGGCGCAGGGTAGGGCAAGGCCTTCCCCATACAAACTTTGTGCACGTTTTATTCGTCGCTTTTGGCACTAACAAATATAATATTTTTTTTGGTTGTAAATATTAGATATGCGAAAGATAGAAGAAACATTTCAAAAAAAAAATCAAGATTACAAAATTTAAAAAAAAAAAAAAAAATTACATCACGAAATAGCTATCAGAAAAATAAGCATACTGACCAAAAATCATAACTTTAATGCAAACACAAACGAAGTAAATCCTGCACAAAGTTTGTATGGAGAGAGCTTGCCCTACCCTTCCTCGTAATATGCAGTATCATAAAGTCTAGCCGCGACGGCCTCGCGTCTAACACTCTCGTCAAGCGATACTCGACGTTAAAGACGTGATTTACCCGTTTATTATATTTCAATATATTTTTCTGTATAACTACGGTGGCAGTTAGGCTAGGCTAGCTAATGACCTGCTTGATGGTAAACAAATACCGTACTAGCCAATGGACACGTCACAAAGGTTGTCACAAACACGCTACAATATAATGGAATAACTTTAAATATTGTTTAATATTAATGTAATTGTAAATTGACATCCTAAATTAACCCTATGAAAATGTTAAAATATGACCTAGTTATTAAGATGACATTGTAATGCCCTTACAGGGTAGCATGTATGATACCAAATTATTATAACACCATGTATTGATGACGTTGTCAACCGTTTTGTAATTGAGGATTTGTTGTGTTGACAGCTACAGACATATGCATGCAGGTGCACTCTCAACACAGCACATCCTTGGTTGTTCTGGAGGGATATGTTAGTGTCCTCACCTTATATCCAGCATCTTTTGCCAAATTGAAGTTCTCACACACAGCCTTCACAGTATGCCCTCTATTGGTGTCTCTGGCGATATCCTCGTATACAGACTGCACACCAATTTCCAACCTGTAGCAACATATTAGTTTTATAGTCAGGTCCACAACGGGCTTATCTTGTGAAGTTTAGAAGTCGCTATGGCCACCTTCTGTCTCCGTCAACAGATTACCATAATATTGCATTGTCATCCAAACTATAACATATTTATGTATACAAAATTTAATTTCTAAGGGTTGAAAATTGACTTGCGAGATCCCACTTGAAATAACTTTTTTTTTTTTTTTGACTTGAACTAACATAGTTACTTACATTGCAAGTTAAATAAAAGCTTGTACAAAATCATAATATTTTTTTAAAAAGGTGAACAGAAGCTCTTTCGTCTCCGTGATTCCCCATGGAATCAATCAATAATGACATTAGTATAACTAGACCGCTTAATAATGTTAAATATGGCATCTTTCATTCCGCAAAACAACAAACTCCCAAATGAAATAACACAAAGACTCTGGTTTGATAGATTACCCTGAAAGTGTTATTTCTTGAGTTTTAAGTGCTATAATAACATTACATTAATCTTTTGTTTCATGTCTTATGACATGCACTGTCTCATACTGCCCAATAAAATAGACCACCATCAATACTATAACATACCTAGTACAGCCATAATTAAGCATGTCACTCATGTGTCTCTGTAAACAATAATCTGGTCTTGTCTCAATAGTTATTCCAATGCATTTTGTTTTGGCCCGTTCAGAATATTTCACCGCCTCTGCAACACAGCTCGATGTGTGGCCAGACAGAGCATCATGGAGATTCCTAAAAACATAATTTCGACATGTATAATAAATGGGAATGGTTTTTTTTTTAGATACCTGAAATGATATTGAGTTACTTGAATTTTGGATGATGTGATATAAGGCACATACCGGTGGCGGCACGTCAATAATATTCTTAGGGAAGCCGGAAATACTTGGCTTTTCCTATTCTTCATCAGCCGTAGTAAAAGAACTGGACTGGCTGAAAATTAGGCAAGCCGGTGGGAATCGAGTTGTATAGACGCTCCGCCACTGGCACATACTAAATCAAGAACCGTAAAGCACTTTATTATGTATAGTACAGTATATGTTTAGTATATGGTTGTGTAGTGAGAGAGGAATGGCACCAGGTGGTAAAGCTCGCCACCCATAGCATGACGGCCATAACCACTGGCAAAACTGTAATGAAAAAGTATAGCATCATTCAATCCGCATTCTTGTGGCCATCACTGAATGTGTTTACTTACAGTATGATTACTGAAACTTGGCAATGCCAGGTTCCTGTTCATATTCTGTCTTAACACCTATGTAATGAAGTATTTTTTACAAACATGATTTTTAGATTGTGTTAAATTGCATTAACAATTTTACAGAAATAGTGCCTTATTGACACAATCAAAAATGGTACAAATTTGCTTGACATGACACATATTATGTAAACAAAGAGATTTCATGTGTCAGTGATTTCATGATATAAAATTTGTATTAGTTGTTTTACAAGATTCGAATGGCAATCGAAAAAGATTCAAGCTGGCATGATGCTAGCTAGAACGGTAAGATTTGCATTAGAATATCCTTGGCTAGTAAACTATCTTTAATGTTTTTCATGGAAACATTGTGATACTATTATGCCTTTGAGTTCGGTTTAGAGAGACTGAATTTGTAAGCCCTTTGTCACTCTATATTAAATGAGGAATGTTAACAGTAGAAAAAAATATGAAACACTAAATTTGTAAGGCCTTAGTCACCAAGAAAAAGAAATTACACATTTAACATGACATCTCCCGGTGTCATTCATGTACAGGCACATAACAAAACAAGTCATTGTTTAATTTTTTGCGCCAGGAGACATCAGGTTATAGTTTATGAGATTAGGTTAAATTTCCTCGCTTACCTTATGAAGTAGTCCCTATAATCCTCCGGCAAGCTCATAAAAGTGCCGCCCATTACGATAAACTCCACTTTGTCCACGCTATGTCCCAGCTGCTTCAATTGTTCCACACGGTGCCGAGTTTGCAAGTAGGGATTGTACCGTGCCCTGATCGCTCGCATCGACGTCGGCTCGTAGCCAGTGTAACTCTGCGTAGAGTACTCGAAATCCGAGTCAGGCCCGCCAGGACAGTACACGCAAATGTTCCCCGTGAAGTTAATATGAGGACATCTGTGAGGCTTGCACATAACCGCTACTACCGCGATTCCCGACGCCGTACGTATCGGTTTCGCCTTCAATTTAGGCACGAGGATACTCTTCGAGTCCGCCGGCACCGCCGCTATGATATCCACCAAACGCGGAGATGTCCCCAATCCGTATTTGGAGGAAATACGCGTCTTCATCTTGTTTAGGTTAACATCTTTGCCTTGACGGTGTGCGACCAACAACTCTTGTATAATCTCCGATATAACAATTACCATTTTCTCCTCTTTCGAGAGATTCGGTAAGAGTTTCTTCTTGGCCATTTTTATTAATATTTAATATTGCACTGATAAAACGTAATACAATACAACTACGTTCTGAGAACTACGCGTGTTTAGTCATTTGACATTTGAGTTTGACTTCTTTGACTTTGACAGTAAGAAAATCTATGCTCTATGGTTACCAGACGTAATCGACTTACTATTGTAAAAAAAGTGTTGCTAATAGTACAAAAAAAATCCTACTCTGAATTATCGGGATCGATTTCCAGTCGATACTAAAATAACGAGTAATTTAGTAAAATAAAAGGCTTATCACACTACCCTATCGGTAGGGTCCTAACTGGAGGAGGGGAGTTAAACCATCTCGCTCCAATGAGTGAGATGCTTTCACTCCCCTCCCCAGTTAGAGGTCCTACAAATAGAGTAGTGTGATAAGCCTTTTAATCCTTGGAACGCATCAGATCACAATCACAAAGGCGTTGCGTGTCGTCGTGCCCGTACTAATAATGGCTATAGATGTTATAGCGTGCGCTAACAAAGTCATCTTCCTAATTAATTAAGGTTCATAATTAATCTTTGGTAAGGTGTTACTGTCGTACATGAAAAACGGCGTTTAAAAGGTTAAAATGAAATTGTAACTTACTTGACAACATTAACTGGTGCCCACTCCGTGCTCTGCCTTCGCCTGTAGTTAGACGAAAAGTCGCAGAGAGCAGAGTTAGTAAGTTTCTGCGAGCTCTCGCCAAACCGTTGGAAACCATACGGTACGTGACCCGCAAAACCTAAAAATAAATGAACTTGTGAAATGTGTTGTGGTAGGCCATGAAATTTTATCAAAAAAATAGCCCCACATTATTTATAACCATATAACACAACTTACGGACGTTCTGCGAAGGATTATATCCCCATATTTGGGATCTCACAAAAGAAGAATGAATTTTTGCATAACTCATCGAGAAATATATAATTGTTTGAATTTGTTTCCTAAATACCATAACCTAACCGTAGCTAAAACTATAAAATGTCTAATAAACGACAAAATGACAAGTCATTAAAATTGTGTCGCCAGCATCTTTATTTAATGAAAATAGTTTGCATAGGCATCGAATTAAAAAAATAATCTCACCTTTCTTGATAAATTTGTCCGGCCCGTCTTCCATAAAATATGGACTAACAGAGTGCGAGGCTGGTGAGAGTTTTGCTTCATCCATCGGTAGATTCCGAAGTATACCAGCACATTCTGGCCTCACCACTACTAATGGCAATTTGAATTCTGCCGTCGCAGACTGAGATGAGAAAATGTTTTCATTATCAATAAACGCGCCGAAAGGCTACGTATTGCAGAAAAAATCGTTTCGTTTACGGGTATATCCTTTGAACCAAATCCTATTAATTGGTCGTCACATGGTCCAATCCACCATCCGTGAATGCTTAACTTCAATACCACGTCTCCTTTCATAAACATCTTGCATGCTTCATCTTTCATCTTCTATTCCCCCTTTCTCGCTTCTTTCTTCACGCATCTCTTTCTTGGCTTTGATATTCATGAAAACTTCTTCACTTACGAATCTGTCGACGAGGTTCCAAGGTTTGCCCATGCCCGCTTGCAGGTCAAGAACCCTTTCCAGCTGATTTCTAGTGGCACGAGAGGTGAGCTGCTGTCTTTGAAATTCCGAGAGGGCCTCCGTTGCCAGCACGGTGTAGCGTTGGCCGAAATGTGCATTTAACCGAGGTAGGAAGCCTGATGGATTATATCGTCTTTACACGTCGAAAAAAATAGTAGGGTTGGCACATCGAGGAAACTGTACCGCAACATTAATACAACACAACATTATACAACTTTTGGTGTAGAAATAAGTGTTATAAAAGGTCTTATTTTTATCCATTGACACGTTGTTTTTTATACGACTGCCCAAAAAGAGAAGTGTAATGTTTTTTTTATATTTGAATATCTGGTGTAAGTAATTAAATATTATTTTTAGCGGTGGAGGGTAACTTTTTTTAACTGCCAACAAAGTTTGGTAGATATTAGGTATCTTGTTAGGGATTAGGGATCGTTGGTAAACTAATTTAAAAAAAAAAAAATTGTGTTGCACATTAAGCCTTACGACAAGTCTACAGGTAAACGACCGTTCCGACCGGTCCAGATGCAAGGGCTGACTCACCACCACCGATGAATCACGGTAAACTACTATTTGCGTGGTTCACTTTTAAGCCCAATGCCATAGAACGTGACGAATAACTGTGGCGAGACTGCACAGGCTGGCAAGATAGTGGACAACTACTTTAGGACTATTATTTCTTATTCTTATTTCAAGGTTTGTGTATCTAGCTTTGGTGTGTAGGGTGTAAAATGTAATCCGTATCACGAAGTCACTGGCCTTATAAAACTAGTGTGTGCCTACTAGTTCTATCATTAATTCAATTGATAGGTATACAATAACTAATTTGACGCTTTTATACTTTACCGTGGACGTGTACGTCCACGATAAATTCTATGATTTCATTCATAAATAGACCATAGACTACAGACTTTTGCCTAATTATGAATGAAACTATAGAATACCGTGGACGTGCACGTCCACGCTAAACTATAAAAGCGACCATGGGGTCAAGGTCAAACACAGTTGAAGAAACAAAAGGCGTCCCTCCTGTGGTCAATAGTTTATGGCGTATCTGTATATCTATTGCCTACATAGATAAGAATGGAGTCTCCTGCGGTGGCCATTGAAGTATACATAATTACTTAATTACTCAAGCGCGGTGGCGGCCAGTTGACGGTATGATAATCAAAGCTACTTAGTGTCTGAATGAATGTAAGGATAATCATAGTGCACAACTGACCGCCATCGCCACCACGGCTGCCACCGCAGGCCGCTGCAGTGTGTGATAGGCTTTATGCTGATTAAGTACCTTTGAGTCCAACCAAATATTAGGCTCTATAGGTCTATAGCCCTTAATTATGTATGACCCAATTATTTTGGCGCAGTGATTCCAAAAAAGCCCTTGGACCTCCGAAAAGAGAACAGGTTACCGTTCTTAAAACCAGGCGATATCCTGTTAATTATCGGCCTAAACAGGGATTGTTGGGACAGACCTGCCTTCGCACTGTCATCTGCACCTAAGAGTGCACTACTAAGTTTGAGATGAAAACATTACTATGGTAAGTCACTATAAGTAGTAAGTAGTAGTATCTAAGTAGGTTAAGAAAACACAACTTCACCCGATAGGTGTAGGTACTCAGTAAGTAATCAGTAACGTGGTTTTATTCAAATAATGTGATAGGCTGATGTGGATGGTGCCTTAGTGTAAGGCCTGAGTGGACGCTCGGAGTGGAGCGTTCGACGGGGCGTGCAGCGGGGCGGGCGAGCGTGCATACTATTTGTGCAGCGGCGACTCAGGACACCAGTATGAGTTTTAATTGTTTAACATGCACGCCCCGCTGCACGCCCGACTCGAGCGTCCACTCAGGCCTTTACACTTAGCAATTATTGGTGACTGACGTAGTACTCACCTTCGTAACCTGGTATCATGGGATGCTTGTACACAGGGTCCCCATTCCGGAATCTGGCGTTTACGATGTCTACGTCAGTTTGCGCTGGGCGGAATATCTGGTGACAAAGTTGGCACCTAGTCAATCTCATCTTTACCGTTGGTCCACTGGATTCCGCTGGTGGATATGATATGATCATATAACCCCAAGGATGCGCGAAATAGCCCGGTTCTGGTATACGAATCTGGCCTTTCCTGCCTTTTAACACAGGCCGACATTTCCACTGCCAGACTTAAATCTTGAATGTATCCCAGAAACCGATGTTAGCGACCTGCCTGTAGCGACAGCCCGCCTGTCGGGCTATTCGGTATCTGTGAAAAGTTACACAACACCCGCTAGGCGCCTAATTATGAATGAAAGTGCCTGAAGTCCTGGCAGTGAAAGTGCTCCTGGTTGTTCCTGTTTCAGACAGTCTAATAAAACAAGATCTGACAATCCGGATCGTGACACAAGTGACGTCACTGTTGATGGCACACTAACACTTACAACCACATACCATCACCGATTGGCTCGATAGCCGCTTAGTGTCACCCACACTACGAACCGATGTACCGGATTGCCATACCTGGCGCAGTATATAATTGTATCACGGTAGCATTAGTCGTGGAAACCGGCGATGTTGGTTCTTAACCCTTTGACCGCCAAAGCGATAGTGTGTCGTCGTGCCCAGTACGCCAAGCACTGTTTTTTTGGTGTAATGTCTAAACCAATAAAAACAAATTAGAACAGTCCATAAATGATTTTTTTCATGATCAAAGTACCTACACCTTCACTCCGACCTTTTAAGTGGTTGTTGGCGTGGTGGGCACGACGACACACAACCACTTTATAGGTTCTTGGTTCTTTAAAGGGTTAAAAGCGCGATAGACGGTCGCCGACAAGTCGTTAGGACGGATCCGAGCGATCTTGGTCCGCCGACGTGTTTCAAAGGAAGTCTGGCTGGAAACAACTGTCTGCACGGTCCGTGCGGACCATCAAGGTCGCCCGGTTTTGTGGCCTGTTTCCGACCGTCTGGCATTGGCTTTACCTGGAAGTCATCAGCGGTCCTATCCGACAGCACCAGTCTCTCCGAGTGCTGCACGCTCGGATCCAGCAGGATCTTGTGTGTGGTGGAGCCATAGGTGTCGCCGATTCGGTACTTGTATTCGGGACAGTGTCCTGTGTATCTGTGGAGCGTAACGTCTCAGCTGGAATCCACTTTTTTATCATATGCTAAGTAACTATGTCGTTCGTTACTTTGCTAGCTATTATAAGTGCCATTTTAAATAGGGTAATCAGGGGCGTTGCTAGCATGGATAGCACCCGCGAGGGTGACACCCAGTGCAGCAGCTGAGGTGCTGCGAACTTTCAGCCAGGGATACACTAGGGGACAAATGTCCCACGACAGGTGTCGGCGACATGACATATCCTGCGACATAACGCGACTTATGTCCGTAGCGACGTCAGGCGAAGTCGTGCAACTTCGCGAAACTTCGCCTGACATAAGTATCTGGCGACATCGCGCGACTTATGTCCAGTAGCGACGTCCGTGTCGCGCGATGTTGCCAGACATGTCGAGCGAAGTCCGGCAACGTTGCGCTACCTCACCCGACGTCGCTGGCGACACGTGTCGCGCGATGTTGCCAGATATGTCGAGCGAAGTTCGGCAACGTCGCGCTACTTCACCCGACGTCGCTGGCGACTCATGTCGCAGGACATTTGTCCCCTAGTGTATCCCCGGCTTTACGCCGATCACGGTGGCTCTCCCGATGCATCATCATCTGGGGCTAGGCTTTGCAATCCGGATCCTAATTGTTTGAAATTATCCGGATCCGGGTCCGAATTATCCGGATCTTCCATACATTTTGGATCCGGATTACAAACCCTATCCGGGGCGGACCTCCTCCGCCGATATTTATATTAACATTCTTTAAATTATTGCTGTATCTCTCGTCAGTTACTAAATTAGTTATTTAGCCCTAAGATCTAACACAAATAACACAATCTATGTGCGTGACTGCGGTACGTTATGACACAAAAAATAAATTTAACACAAAGTTGTTGCCTATGGAATATAACTAGTTATATTTCTATGACGAGTAGAGGTGGGTGATAAATAACTTCACGATGAAAAAATCACGGTGATCCGCCGTTAAAAAGTAACAGTGTGACTTGTCACGTAGTAACAACGTTACAAAATAACGTTGTTACTTAGCGACGATATCACTGGAACAGTGTGTAAGCGACGCGTCGCGGCGTGCCTCTGCCTCGTGACCGCTGTTACTAACTGTGACTGTGACTGCGGTGCGCTGTCACAGAGTAACATCAGTTGTTACAAAAATATCAGTAACTGCCGGGAACGATCGACACGCAAATGTCAAGACACGAAATAACCGAAGCGACAAAGTCACGGTGATTTTTCAATGTGATTTTTTTGGACCGGGAATAACAATAACGGTGATCGAAAAGTAACGCTTTTCCCCATGTCTAATGACGAGATGTTTTCTTTGCAACAAACAGTCTAGTTCACTTTATGTTTTTATGCAAACGACGTAATAGTAATAAATAACAAACGCAAAAATGGAGCATCAGAAATGAACTTTATGTAACAAGTTACTATAAAGAAACAGATAGATTTGTATTTGAGCGGCGCGAACTAAGCGCGTCCAATCATTAGGAACAACAATGTTTTGTGAACTGCATCGTAGGGTTGACACTTCATTTTTATATTAACCTGACATGGAGCATTTCTTTTTAAAGCACGACAGTGGCAAGCGAGATTACGGCACGCATACTTAATGGTAAAATATCTGGGCGACCGAGCCTTGCTCGGCGTTTTCCCGGGCATGAGACCTAGTTAGATCGATTTCTCGCCCCCGAAAACCCCCAGATAGCAAATTTCATCAAAATCATTAGAGCTGTTCCCGAGATCCCCGAAATAAATAAATAAACAAATAAATAAATACACAAAAATTGCTCGTTTAAAGATATAAGATATACATACATACACTGTTATTAAAGCCTCATTTACACGTACAAGATTCGCATGCGAGTCTCATTACACTGCTCGTCACGAAGGTACAACAAGTTCAATTCGCTCTACAAACCGCGCAATGTAGTTAAACTCGTTTACGAATCTCGTACGTGTTTATCAGTAGCTCTAGTATACGTTTTTTCGAAACATTAACTACTTAATTCGAACGCGTTTGCGTTTTGTCTCAAAATGTATGAAAATGGTATAATAACGTGAACAGCGCCTCTGGTGGTCACTAGTGGAAACTAAAACAGCGAGTATAACATTTGTTGCTAACCGATGAACGCGCGTGTTTCAAACTCGGTGAGAGGGTTTTATACATTTTAAGACAAAACGCAAACGCGTTCGAATTAGTTAATGTTTCAAAAAAACTTATACTAGAGCTACAGATATGTCACAAGCTCGTAACCGAACCTTTATCGGTTTGAGTATAGTTAGTATAGTTCGTACAAAACTCTGCCAAACGAACGCAAGGAAAAAACGACTGAGAGCTCTGGACTGTAAGGTAGATTCTTGCTTGCGTTCATTTGACAGGATTTGGCCTTACAGTTTTGAACGTACTATACTCCTTGCATTGATAACTAGAGACAAGTGCAAGCGGAAGTCTCTTTTCAACCCCTTTCATTAGAAAGAGACTTCGGCTAGTAATATTAGTTTAATTAGTTACCTAGTACAGTCAGCAGCAATGGTTGATACGCGGGCGAGGTGTTCAAAATGATCACACGTTCTTTTTCCCTTATAATAAAGATGTGTGAAGATCATTGTGAGCACCTCTATATAAATGTAACACCTGACGCTGTTAACTGGTTGCGCAACCTGGATGTCGACTTATGATATTATAGTTGTATTGTAATTTCCTACACTGTAAATATATGCCATACGATTAAATAAATAAATTGTGAGCACCTCGCCCGCGTAGCAATCATTGCTGCTGATGACTGTACAAGTGATTATGCAATAGGCTCTGGGCTCTCTTTTCAATACCTTGTTATAGAAAGAGACTTCTGCTTGTAATTTGTAACTGGTAGATTCGAGAAACGGGCCCCAGAAATTGAACCCGTTATTTATGACTGTGCCCAGCAGTGGGACGTATCGTATGTACATAGGCTGATGATGATGTCATCATCATCAGCCTCCTAGCGTTATCCTAGTACAGTTGCATCCTGAAGGATGCCTGGGGTCCGCTACCTAATCCCAACATTTGGCATAGGCACTAGTTTTTACGGAAGCGACTGCCATCTGATCTTCCAACCCCGAGGGGAAACTAGACCTTATTGGGATTAGGCTTTGTCAAGTGAGTGGGCAACTTGACTGTTAGAAGTTCTCAAACCGCCCGAAGGCCTCCAACTTGGCTTAACGACTGCTGCCATAGACAGCAACCGGGATCAACGGCTTAACGTGCCTTCCAAAGCACGGAAGCGCTCAGTTAGTAACCACTCAAAGCGGTCACCCATCCAAGTCCTGACCGCTGCCCATGTTGCTTAACCTTAGATACCGCAAGCGGTACGCAGGCGCCGCTGGGCCACGAGCGCTGATGATGATGTATTTATTAAAAAAATATATATTACTTGAGCACAATTTGGCAACCCTATCCTAAAACCGATTGCGCCTGCAAATAAATAAAGTTACTTACTCAATTCCCGGCATCTATGCATAATACTACGCCACTCCAACGCATTCGCCACCCTCCAGTAGGTAACAAACAACACAACGTGTTTACGCTATTTGAGTCGCGAACTATCATTTATAAACATACAGCGGACCTGGGGGCCGATTTTTGAGAGTCGAACGCTCGAATTTTCACTCGAGATCCGTCAAAAAACTATGACGTTTTGACAGATGTCGAGTGAAAAGTCGAGCGATCGACACTCAAAAATCGGTCCCCAGGCCCCTGTACCACAAAACTTTACAAGTCTACAATTTGACAAAATTGTACAATGTTCCATGGAAAAAGTTGACAAATTTGTCGAATTGTACGCTTGTAAAGTTTTGTGGTACAGGCCCCAGGCCCCTGTACCACAAAACTTTACAAGTCGCTTTTATACTTTACCGTGGACGTGCACGTCCACGGTAAACTCTATGGTTTCATTCATAATAAACTAAAGTCTATCGACGCTTGTTAGGTTATACTGTATCGTTGCCGGCCACGGCTCAGAAAAATTCTGTGGTTTCATTCATAAATAGACTTTAGACTAATTATGAATGAAACCATAGATTTTTACCGTGCCGTGGCCGTCGACGATAAAGTATAAAGGGCCCCATATACGAAACGATTCATCGTTACGATCCGTCGGTTCAGACTGATCGAAACGACAAATCTGTAGTGTATGTTAAGCTGCCTACTCAAAGCCCTGCCTGCAGGGCCCTGCTTGCAGTGCCACTGCCAAATCCTGTTGTGTGTATGCATGCCGGACCGATTTTTAGGGTTCCGTAGTAAACAAGGAACCCTTATAGTTTCGCCATGTCCGTCCGTCCGTCCGTCCGTCCGTCCGTCCGTCCGACCCCCGTTTTTCTCAGTAACCGTTAGTGCTAGAAAGCTGTAATTTGGCATGAGTATACATATCAATGACGCCGACAAAACGGTAGAATAAAATCTTTAAAAAAAATTTTTTTTAGGGTACCTCCCCTACATGTAAAGTGGTGCTGCAATTTTTTTTTCTGCCAAACCCCATCATGTGGGGTATCGTTGGATAGCTCTTTTAAAAATATTATAAGGTTTCTAGAAGCATTTTTTGATTAAAGAATTGGTTAGCGTGATATTAAGCTTTGAAGTGATAATTTTTGCTATGGTCAAGTGTCCCCCCCCCCCCCCCCCTGCCAGCTAAACGGTGGCTACTAGGCATGTGAAAAAAATCATGGTAGTAGTATATACGATTAATTTAAAAGGAAAACTATCACAGCTAAGTAGACATTACTAGTTAATGAGTAATAGTCGAACTTCAGAAATGTACTTTGCAAAAGCAAACGTTCGTACAATTTCCATTGATACCTTAGATAATGTTGTTAATTCTTTCAAAAACATAGTAAATATAAGTTTTCGAACTTTTTAGTCCACGTAATGTAAAGGGTAGACGACTACGGAACCCTACCTTGCGCGTGGCCCGACACGCACTTGGCCGGTTTTTTAACCTGTTAAATCGGCCCTGCATGCATACACACAATACGATTTGGCAGTGCCACTGCAAGCAGGGCCCTGCAGGCAGGGCTTGAGTAGGCAGCTTTACGATCGTTGGTACTAGAGGTATTAGTTGATACTACAGATCTGTCGTTTCGATCAGTCTGAACCGACGCGACGGATCGTAACGATGAATCGTTTCGTACATGGATGGGGCCCTTAAAAGCGACCATCCACTGCCAGAAACCCGACTATAGCGAGCACTTTGCTCGCAGTCGGATAGCCAGGGGCGGTTGGGGCGGCCGCGCCAGGCGCCCGGATGTCAATGGGCGATTGGTCGCCAAGCGCGGGATGTCAAGGGGCGCCAAACAGGCCACGTCGAAAAAATTCAAAGCAAAGGGCGCCCAAAGGCCATCTCGCACCACCCGGACCTAGGGTTACGGCCAGCGCTGCGCGTAGTCGATACCATGCGTTCCCCCGTATGTAGTGGGATCATCATGTCCCATGAATTGCGTGGATCCGGCATAAAGTGCCCAAGTTTAGTAATTTCGGTACCAATCGATGGTTGCTTTACTTACCCTGGTATGTAGTGGGGTTGCGCAATGCTGACTAGATCCAACGCCATTTTGACTTATAATTTATTTGCAACCCCTTAAACTGTAATTTAATCCAAAATCATGGGTAAAATAACTTGAATTTTGAAAATGAAATGTTGTTATGTAGAAAGGTGGAAAGTCGTGAATTTGACAGCTACATATGGTTCACTTTTGATGTTTTGGTGTGGAGGTTTGAAGTGTTTTTTTTTATTATCTAGATGGCCATTATTAATCAAACAATATCTGGGCGAACGAGCTACGACCGCTGAACGCTGCTGTCGATTGTAACTTAACACGGTAAACCTGCACTGTGAGAAAGTTGCTTGCTTGTTCATAGGTAGCGTTTTAATACAAATAAGTACTATAAACAAATGATTTTATCCTACAAATTTAGAAATAAAGAAAAAATTGAAAAACTTAGGCACCGAGCAGGATTCGAACCTGCAACCTCCCGGCACTCGCGGCCAGTCGATCTAGCCAACTGAGCTATAGGTGCGATTGCTACCCGGCTTGAAATTCGTCAATCCTACCTTCATTTATCCATCTTCTACAGGTCACGTGTCCATCTTACGATATTAGGAGGGGTCAACTTAGCTGGTCTGACGATCTCTCGGTCACGTGACCCTGTCGCGAGTTTAACATTTTTCCCCCATCACAAAAAGTGCACAGCGCCGGTAAAGAAGTTTTCACTGCAAAAAAATAATATTATGTGAATTATGTTCGGATCAGGATCAGATTCTCTAACTTTCAAACAGCGGAATAAAAAAATATGAAAAATAGTTCTTGTACATAATTATAGTATTTACTTAGGTAGGTACTAGGTACATACTTATTAAAAACATGCAACGTTTTTTTAATCAGATAGCTTTCAGTTATCGCTGAAAAAATGCCTTGTCCGTGAGTTTAATTGATGGATGACTGTACCTCCATATATATACAGGATGGAAAAAAGGATGGGCCCTGGAGGGAACCTGCCTTAAATCATTAATTTAGCTCGTTTTGAAACATTATTTTGTTTTTAAAAAGAAACAAAACTGCATTCAAGGGTTTTCTAAAACTCGCCTGTCTCGTACAAGATATCCATAAAATCGAATTTTGAGTTGAAATTTCATAGAAAAACTTTAAAAAGTCTGTGAATGCAGTTTTGTTTCTTTTTAAAAATAAAATAATGTTTCCTTTGAGTAAAATGAAATGAGAGGTAGTTCCCTCCAGGGGCCATATTTTTTTCCACCCTGTATATATAATATCTCGTTTACTCTACTTGGCTTGATCGGAATACTCGATTTTTTTGTTCCCTTACACCCTGCTTGATAAAGTTGTTCTCATAAACAAAATAGGTATAATTATATATCATAATCATAATTTGTAGAAAGAACTATGCATTTTTATGCACTGTAGCATTTAAAGGGTTGTGGTCTGGGTATAATGTAGACTTACCACCATACTATTACGCATCCAATGCGTAAAGAATTTATTAAAATACAAAAAATAAATGTACATATATGTATTTATAAAAATATCAAACTGGAGCCATACAATATAAAAATTAAATTGTTTATGCTTCACAAAATTAACCCTATAAATTCCCATCAACAAGTTTGTTAGTTAGGTCAACAAGAATGAACGAAATCACCGGCCCGCTCATTCGTTCAACTTAGACGCTCAATTCCATTCGGTCCCAACGGCCGCCATATTAGACTCGGTTGCCGAACGGGCCGCGCGTACCGGTGACGTTGTGTCAAGTGACAGCCAGAACGATAAATATACTAAAAACCAATAACTCTCGTAATGTGTGAATTTATTAAAAGTATATACAGTTATCCAAGTGGTAATGCATAATTTTGAACTAGTCTAGTTATCTTTGATCGTGGTCCGTGTTGTTGCATGCATTCCACGGCGACTGTTGAACTTTATTTTTTTCGTTCAGTGTTCTTTTTTCAAATTCCAATGTTTTTATATTGAGTGCTATCAGTAATTTATGAACGTTTTCGTCATTTTTGTGCTTCGGACTCGATTTAACTATTGTTTCAAACTCGACGAGTTTTGCCGAAACTTATACGGTAAGTTTTTATAACTAGCTCTGCGTACTTAAGAAATTTTATATGGTAACTTTTTGTTGTAATTACGAAAACTTAATGCCGCCTTTATGTTTGGCGAGTAACTCGCTTCCGAACTTATCCACTTGAAATTTATGATCGTGGTGATTTTGTTGAACTACTTGGCTACTGCGAATTTTATGCGTTACGGACTGACATTGCACTGAATCAAAAAGCTTTCACTTGTTATGAACCAGTGCTTATTTTGTAAGATTTAGTAGGTGTGTTTACCTTCACTAAAGCTAAAGGAACACGTGACTATGAAAATGCTGACGTCTGATTTAGGCTTAAAGCGGGTATTACACTGTCCTGAATCAGGCGTCGTAACTAGTGGAGGGGAGTTGAAGCATCTCGCTCTAACGTATAGGTCGGAACCCTTCTAAGTGTCCTGAATTCAGGACAGTGTAATACCCGCTTAAGCCAGCCGTTATTTCTGCGTTGTACACCGGGTGAAGAATGCTATCCTTTCTGCAATATTTTATTTATTTAAAACATCTAGAACGCTAAGATTATTCTGTACTTTCTAGCCATCACTAGACAGAATAATTGACCAAAAACACATACGTAAAGTAATTTTTATCCAACGTAATATTTATCATTATCACTATATGGGTCATAAACAGATTTAGGTTCGCGTCTTTTCTGTGAATATATCAAAAGTTAAGGAACACAATGCTTAATTTTGGATTGGACTAGTGACCCGTATTAACAACGTCTCCGTTTCTATTAATCCACGTAATAAACGCATAACTTACATGCACATAAGCCGTTAACTATTGACTTCAGAAGGGACGTCTTTTGTTTTTTCATGTGTTTATGACCCATATTATAAAAGAAAGTCCCATATTATAAATTATAAAAGAAAGTTCTACCGAACGGTTCTCAATACCAGCCGTTCCCTTAGAAACTGAATTCCAATCGTACTAAGTCGAGGATTCAAACCAGTTACTGAAATACGAAAACGGAAATTTGAGACTGAAAATTGAAATCGTTAACATCTAAAAACATGATACACTTACTATGCTGGCTCGATGACTTAAAGAGGATCTAGACTTCTGACACGAGAGAATGACACTCTTCTCTATTCTGCGCCACCTCACGCCATACAACATGACAATATATACCTACATACATTTCTGTAGATATGTATTTATAATAAATAATATGTTCTTTGTACGGAACTACATAGTAGTAAACCCGTCACTTGCGTTCGTTAAATCTTCCGTTTCATAACGACAGGTAATTCATATATTATATGTAGTACAGTACCGGTGATATAAGGTACCCATTCAAACATACCATGTTTCAAAGGAATCCTGTTCGGTCGCCGTTGGTTGAGAGTAACAAAACCGAATCGTGGCTGCAGTGACTAAGTCAAATCAAGGTACTTACACCTTAAAGTACGATTAATAAGATTCGTAATGCATTGAAACTCCTTTCCCTTCTTTACAGATAGATAACTATTTATTTCTAGAAACCTGTACGGTTTTTCGTTCGCTTTGGGTTTTTGGTTTACTGTCGCGTTTTTGGTTTACAGTATATGAAAGCTTTCCTTCACACTCGAAGGACTGGGTATTTCTATTCAACAACAAGTAACAACAGGATAACGGCCCAAAATACCTAACTTGATTTTACGACGTACTCTCGATGACTTACCAAGTAAGCCAAGATTTGCATAATTACTTGTTAGATTTAGTTAGGGCTATAAAGAGGAACTATATATGTGTTATGTATATACGAAGAGGAATTATTATAGGATACTTATATTATGAACGGATATTCTCAAAAATAATGCCTTATGAGAATTACCAGTTCTCCAAATCAATTAAAGTTCACCATCATCCAGGATTCTTCATATTTTTTTTTTATATTTTAAAATTTTTAATTACACTTTTGATGATGGTAAAATGTACAATACATAATCTGTAAGTAATAACCTCTTACCATCAACAATACCGTCTTTATAGTGTAATGATCAAAGTACCTCACTTGTATCATAATGTACTATTTTCTAAAATATACAAAATACTCCCTTATGCTATAGGCGGGTTTTGCCAGTGTTACTCACACTGCGCATTAAACCGCAACCGCAATACCATATTTGTAGCAGTTCCATAGAAACTACGGCAGTCATAGCTGCATTTTTTTTAATTTTAAGAATTTGTTTGGGTTTTTTTTAGTACAAAATTAACCAGAAATCAGAAATGATTTATTTTATAATAACTTGCTTCTCAATGATGAAAGTAGTCTAAATGAGGCTGTTGGGAAATTTTAGTTCCTACTCGTACATACTGATACTGACAGTTGCGTCTTGCGTGGCGTAATCTGAGGGCCTACTGCGAAGTCTGCGAACCAGGAACGAAGCGTCTCCCTCTCCGTCGCTCGATGCAAGTAAAGTACTACTTTTTCGGTTCGCTGTAGGTCCTCCGTTGTTCAGCAAGTATCATCTGCATCTTGTGCTAGCAATACAGTGATTTAAAAAAAAAACCATCCAAAGAAGTATATTGTACTACATTCAGCAAATTACAATCTTTGTTTGCGATTTCTCCATTCCGGGATATTACTAGCAATTTCTCGGTTCATACCCCAATGTTCTCTTTAATTCCCAAGATATAGTTCAGCAAATTTGCGTATCTGTGATTGTGGAAATAAGTTTTTGGTTGGATCTTTAAATCCCTCCCATCTTTAACAATGATTTTTGATTTAATAGTTGTAAAATGATAAGTTTTCAAACCTGATAAAAAAGATTATCCTTATAAATGTACATGTTTAGAATAAACATCAATATTTACGAAAAACACGCGCTGAGCTTCCGTAGAGAGCAGGATGGTTAATTGAAAACTCACGCGTGTTATAGCGGGAATTTTGCAATGCCATCTACGCCCTCTTAAGGTGGTCGTAGACAACTAATGCTCCTTCCGAGCCGTGCTTCGACTCCTTTGTCGTCAAGCTGCGCAAGTAAACGACAAGAATCTGATTGTGGGCTTCACACATAGACAGTTATATTTCTAATACGGTATACGTCATTCCAACATTTCCAACGTTGGCCTTGCTATAAGTGTAAATGTTATTACAATGTTGATCCGTTTTTATCACATTTAATTAAACTTTTTCGTTACTTTATTTGAATATAGATAGCTGATAGTGTTTAGAACATAACGACAGTTGAACGGACATAAAAACAACACCGTAAATATATTAAAATTTTAAATGGTGTTTTTATGTCAAAGTCTACTAGTCACACAATTAATAATCAGTCACACAAGTTAGGTTTTCATAATCAGAAATAATGAAAAAAATTTGCAACAAGAATATTTCTTCCTTCTATGTGATGTGACTTTATCATGAAAGTATTGCAATTAAGTGAATTTAAGATATGTAGAGAGTATGGTAGATTAGTTACAGAGTTTAGTCAACAGTTCTTTATTTCACTAGTACTTTGAGTGAAGGATATTTAGTATACTCTGAGAACGTTATCGTTAAAAGAAACGCGAACTAGTGGCTTCGAAATTAAGACTGCCAGGTAGACATATTTATCAGCCGTAATACCGGTTGCGTCGGTGTGAAAAAACTAAGGCATTTAACGTAATTATCAGGTTATGTTAACGAACGATTGGGGTTTCAACGATTGCGTTTTTTATATGGGAAATATCTTCTGCGAGAAATGGCGTACTTATCAATGATTTTTCTGAGATATACGTGGTATTTTTTTCATGGTACTATGTTATTTGTAGCACTGTCGCACTAACAAATTAAAGATCGTATTAATGTCGTCCTTGTAAAATATGTATTAAACGAAAAGCGTAGAAAAGTCGATTAAGTAAAAGTTAACGTAAAAACCAGTGACGTATTGTGGTTTATTTCTTTATAACAATGAATTAATAGAACGATAGCACCACGAATGTTATATTTTTCGGCGAAAATCGAACCATGCGAGTTACTAAACTCGCATCTACTCTACCCTGTAAAGGCAGCACGGCCGCACAAGAAAGCTGCGTATATGCGTTGCCTCAAAATAGGTTTGGCGCATCAATTCTGAAGCGGAAGTTACCGTAAAGCCGACGGGACCCTAAAACCGCGTTCAACTTGTCCCAATTGTGGACCAGTCGTTTGTAGTACACTTTCTCCGATACGTGACGCGCCCAGCCGCTATTTTCACTCGCGAATGTGTACAGGTGTACGATATCCGAACTCGTTTGTACACTCGTTATTTTTTTTCGTTGTCAATCGGTTTTGTGCGTTAGGTTGGGTTGGGTACGGTAAAAACTGGCCAGTGTTTTAAGACGCTAGGTTCAACGAGAAATATCGCGTTCTTTATAAGGCTGCGTTTCCACCAGAGATGTACGGGGATGCGTTTTCATACATTTGACACCTCGCAACGCGCCGAGCGCGGTGTCAAATATATGAACACACATCCTCGCACATCTCTGGTGGAAACGCAGCCTTACGCTGTTCTGCCCAGACGAGGAAACAACAGGGACTGATTTTCAGATATATGATTCTTGACTATATGAGTGTGTTTCTGACAATAGCCGAAACGTGGCCGCTTAAAATTTTCTCTATAGAAAAAAATCCAAATAAACTTTGGATATTTTTTCCTTTTCTTACTTAGCCTACTAAAACAACGCATTATTGAAAGACACGATTAAGTTGATATGATGGTATTTTACCTCATCTAAACTCTGTCAAGAGGAAATTTATTAAACTGCACACAGGCAGTGTTGCATTGCAATTTGCATCCCGTTTTGTCGTGAGCGAAAAACATAAGCGGTCGAGTGAATCGATATATCCTTTAACTCACGATTGTTTCATCGATTATCAAATATATTTTGAACGATTGTAGCCTTTTCGATAATAGAATGGCTTCATTTTTGAAATTTAAGCCAGTCAGGAATATTGCCTTGATATTGCCAGGGGATCTCAAAATATACCCTACGTTTCAGGATTAGAGCTTCAGCGTAAGAAAAAGACAGCATGAGTCCATCAGCACCTACTCCACGTATGGTCAAACTGACCCCATAATTATGTATAATAACTTCTAACCTAACAATTTCTACTTTATTATGAAAAAGAATTAGTTATAATTTTATCAAAATGCATAAGCACAATTAAAACTGATAGCGTTAATGATGTTACGATTCTGATAAGATAGAGAGCGTGTTGAAATTGCACATTATTAAAAAAAACTAGTTTTGAAACTATCATTGCGATGTACAGCGAGGAAATGCCGCGAGCGTCCTCGGTACGTACATTTGCCTCAACGGCTTGTTTTTATATATATATATATATATATATATATATTTAGGTAAACAAACTGTTTCTACAATGGGTATACTTATCTTGTTAATACAATATTTACAATTAATTTTGGCTTAAATTGTTACAATTTTGATAAAAATATACGTAATTATACATGATCGTGGGGACATGATATAGGGATATGGGGTTCATTGGCGGTACCGTGATTGGGTTGAGCAGCGCTAGTAACTTCTCGTAAGTTAAAATTTTTTATAAAGGATGCGTTTACCCGAGAGAAGCAATGACGTCACGAATCCAGGTGCACATGGATGGCGTTAACTGTCAATGGCGCCCCTTATTTCACAAGTAAATATGATCCGGTTTGTATCCTTCTTAATTCAAATTATCATATATTACCAGCTTGGTAATTATTAAGTGCATCATAGATCACAGTCCGTCCCTAGTACCTTTCGAATATTGATCCCGAAATCCATGACAAATATTTGTAGCTCGCTTCTTGCCCAGCTTATCACTCCCCGAACGTCCATAAGAAGAGTAAAACGCTCGCAAACCGCCCGTGTGATTAAGCCCTTAGTGTGTTGTACGGCCTGTGCGTCCGCTCCGCTTGAGCGGATGCAGTAGCTCTAGAGTCTAGTAGGTATAAAAGTTTTTTCGAAACATTAACTAATTTGAACTATTTCGAACGTGTTTGCGTTTTGTCTCAAAATGTATGAAGACGCTCTCACCGAGTTTGAAATACGCGCGTTCATCGGTTAGCAACAAATGTTATACTCGCTGTTTTAGTTTCCAATAGTGACCACCAGAGGCGCTGTTCACGTTTTCATACCACTTCCATACATTTTGAGACAAAACGCAAACGCGTTCGAATTAGTTAATGTTTCGAAAAAACTTATACTAGAGCTACAGAGCGTCTAGCGTTGAAACAAGTAAAACACATTTTATGCTCCACGCGTACACCGTACAGACATTGATATGCTCACAAAAGTCACATACCTAACTAACGCGCCATGCTTTCAAGTTACACAGCTGCAAATTAATAACACTTGACATTACTGAAGTCTGAATTCACGAAAAACAAAGCCTTCCATCAATCATTCATTTTTAAAATATTCTAAGCGACATGACTAGGAAACCTTTTTAATAGACATAGATCTTATTTCAACGTGTTAAGAGCAATTTTCGAACGACAGGAATCTGACTCGCATTATTATTATGTTGATTTCCTTTGGACACGGTCTCCGCCTTACAGACAAGGAAAGTTCATATACCTACAACCCTATACATGTGTAGGGCTGCCATCTCGAATTTCGCCAAACCCGGACAAAGATTAAAAAAACCCGGACATTTGGCGTAAATCGCATTTTTTCCCCGGACGAGTCCGAAAATAATATTTTTAAAAAACAAGACCTTTAAATTCAATGGGGTGCTTCCTTACATAAAAAGTTTCCGGGTTTTCCCCGGACCCCCGTTAGACGTTTTAGACATTAAAGCCGTAAACTTACTAGCAGTAGCGGAGCGTCCATACAACTCGATTCCCACCGGCTTGCCTAATTTTCAGCCACACCAGTTCTTTTACTACGGCTCCATGAAGAATAAGAAAGGCAAACTATTTCCGGCTTCCCTAAGAATCTAGACACGCCGCTGCGTGTCAAGCCAAAGTTCAAAAAAAAAAAGAACTGGCGTCGCAGCGGCCGTGTGTTATATTACACTAACCATTTGGTGCCACTTTTGACCCCTACGTAACTCAAAATGTATTGAACGTACACATATGAAATTTGGTACGTTTATTAAGATCCTTAAGGCTAACCAGATTCCTAAATTTCATAAAAATAGCTCAATCGGTTATTAAGATACAAACATTTAAAAATAGGATTTTTTCTACATAGGTTAGTACTTGGATTGGGAATAATCAAAAACCTAACCCACTTCCAGGTGACCTAGCAAGTTGAAATTTGGCATGGAGGAGTGTAAATGTATGGTTACGAACCTGAGTAACATAAACAGTGATTTTTTACGATAGTTTTGACGCGCCGCCACTGCTTACTAGTATTCCAAATCAGCTCAATCGGATACCGGCAAGTGATTGAAAAATCGAGTTGCAAGATTCTACCCGAACAAACATTGTTACAAGTTCAATAAAACTTTGTAAAAATGGTTTTACTCTACGTACGTACAGGGAGGGTACTGAGGGGCTAAGATGATCGCGTATATGTCGGACATAAGCATTCCTCCCTTACTGTCCAGTATGTAAGTGCGAGAGGGACGACTGCTTATGTCCGACATATAAGCGATCATCTTAGCCCCTAAGGGCCGACGCTAGCTTACGCGGGTGCACGGAGCGGGACATACTAAACTGCCCGCCGCGGGCGCAGTAACGCAGTTTAGTATGACTCAGGGATGCAGACAAGCACTTTACAGGAAGTAGGTCGAATTTTCTATGCGACAGAATCCGGTACGATGTTTTTTTATTTATTTTTGTAACCTTTGTATGTCATACAACAAGCTTATAAAGAACAGGAAACGACACAGGGTATTTGAATTCAAGTTTTACCATTCTTTGGCGTTAACTAGTGCGTTTTTGAATTAAGAAGGATACAAACCGGATCATATTTACTTGTGAAATAAGGGGCGCCATTGACAGTTAACGCCATCCATGTGCACCTGGATTAGATATGAGCGCCGATAGGTGTTTGGTCGGCGGCGGCGCGCCGGTCAAAATCGGTCGGCGGCGGCGGCGTATCGGCGGCGTGGCCTTGAAAGGACTTGTTGTATATAAAAACTAATAACTTTTAGTTAAAAGGACCGCCCGGGGTCGTAGCTGGTGCGGGAACATAAATTAAATAATCATCTCCATAAATTGCAATGCTTTATGGTACAATAGGTAGGCAGACTTCCGCAAAGAGTGCCTGCCAGGCCTGAGTTCAAGGTCGTGCCCGCAAACTTCGAGCTCGAAGGTTTCGCTCTAAGATGAGGGCATTTAATTTCGCCGCCAAGCCTTGCTGTAATCTTGATCCGTATGGCCCGTTTTGACCACATCAAACGTATAGAGACCTAATTAGTAGCCTACCCTCCTGGTAGTAAGCAGTTCTGGTCCTTATCCAAATCGGTCGAAACCAATTTCTGTCGTCCGATACTTCCTCCTATGCAGAAGTCTGATAGCTCGCTGGCTTTCACCGCATTAGAGACGTCCAATCTCTTCGCCTCTCAGTTTGCCAGTAATTCTCGTATAGTTCGTACAAAACTCTAAGGCCAAATTCTGTCAAACGAACGCAAGCAAAAAACCAGTAAGAGCTCTGTCTGACGGTAAGGTAGATTCTTGCTTGCGTTCATTTGACAGCATTAGGCCTTACAGTTTTGAACGTACTATACCATCGTCAATACCTCAATGCCGAAGCACTCCAGTCTAGACGGGGCCAACGCTAGTGGGCCTTATATTACCTATATTACCTGCAAGGGTTCTCTCTCAAGCACTGTGTTCCCGAGTTGTCTCCTATTTTTACACACTTGTTCTGGCATCCTTGTTTGCCAATGTGCATGTGCAACCAGCAGTGCCAAGCGTGTAGTCGTGCCGATCCTTGTAATTTTTGACATATCGTCATCACCTCCGTACTCTGTAAGGTTATGTAGTGACTAGTGAGTTCTGAACAGTAAGCTGCTGACTTAGCTTGAAACTAAAGATCCCTCAGTGATCGGCAATATGACTTTCGCCAGCGCCGTTCCACTTGGGATCTTCTTGTGTATGTCACGCAGCACGCACTACTGGGGCGAGGCTATCGTGAAACACGGTGAGGCTCTTGCCGTGTCTCTTGACATCTCGAAGGCTTTTGACAAGGTTTGTGATGCTAATCTGCATCGCAAGCTTCCTGCATATCCATTCAGTTTTGGCCTTTGTAGTTGGATTTCAGATTTCCTAAATGAGCGGTCAATCCAAGTAGTCACCGATGGCTGCTCGTCGGACCTCGTGGCTTAACTTGCTGCATTCAGCTTAGTGGATCGCAGAGCCAGGAGGCTCATTGGCGGCTGTACGGTAGTAGAAAGAAACTAAGGTGCAGAACCTAGCACATAGAGGCAAAGTTGCCTGCTTAGGAGCTCCATAACCTCATTCGCCTTCCCCCTTCTTTCATCGGACATCCAGACTTACGTCGAAATTCCTCTTCTACGAACAACGCGCTTTTCATTATCTTTTAGTATGCGCACTGCTAAGGTTCGGAACGTAAACAATGTTCGTGAGGTATACAAGCTCACAGAGCCGCTATTGTATATGAACTACAACGCGCGCGGGTATTAAGAATGCCGCGCCGATGCCACGCCGGTGGCGCCACATCGGCGGCGGCGGCGCGAAGTTTTCATCGGCGGCGGCGGCGCGCCGGCGCGGCGCTCATAGCTAACCTGGATTCGTGACGTCACTGCTTCTCTCGGGTAAACGCATCCTTTATAAAAAAATTCAACTTACGAGAAGTTACTAGCGCTGCTCAACCCACTCACGGTACCGCCAATGAACCCCATATCCCTATATCATGTCCCCATGATCATGTAATTAGATGTATTGTTGCTGAAATACACAAACGAGGCTCTAAGAATTCTAAGCTAAGGCTAAGGCAACGCCGGATCTAGCACGTAGAGTGACCGGTTGTCCCGCATTTTTCGGGACGTACCGAATGTCAGCGTAGGATTTGGTGAACCCGAATTATATTCACGTCAGACTTGTCCCCAATATTGTCCTGAATTTTCAGCAACCAGTGCCATAAAACCAACAAAAACAAAAAAAAATATACAACACATAGTGCTATAAAAAATTAAACTAACTATCTTTGACGTAGACGAGTAAAATGTGCCGATTTTTTTATTATAAGTACCGAAATTTTAACGCCGTTGTCCCGAAAATTAGGACATGGAGTCTGGTAAGTGGTAACCCTACAATCGCACCTCGAATCGATAGGCATTTGTATACACAACTGTCTCCCAGCGTCCAGTGTACATACATACGTCCTCATACTGAATATCCACCAAAGCGTTTTCTTATATTTGGCACCTACCTGTCAAGCTTGTGAGTTGACAAATACATATATCTAAACACAGCATCACAGATGTCTGGTGGATATTCACCCTTAGGCTGCGTTTCCACCAGAGATGTGCGAGGATGTGTTTTCATATAGGTATTTGACACCTCGCTCGGCGCGTTGCGAGGTGTCAAATATATGGTGGAATTGACAACATTTCATATTTTTAACTACTTTATTTTCTGAACTAGTTAGAATATAGGTAAAAATTTAAGCCACCCGTATTTTTTCTTTTTCAATTTAACTCAATATTTCATACAAAAAAAAACACGTTGAAAAGTAGGTCATTCCAAAAGGGCGTAAGTAAAATATGACGTCATCTTCCCAACAAGATACAGAGCCACTCCAGAGCAGCGATTTAAATTGTGTCTGTACTCTGTACTATAAGGTCTCCCTGAATACAGCGAGGAAGATGACGTCAACTTTCGGTTTACAGTAATTTGCGATTTTTTCCAAAATTAACGGAGAATAAAATCTAAAAAAATGTTTTTTGTGTACTTCACACGTTTTTACCGAAATGGTTTTCGAATTAAGACTTTTGGAAATTATGAAATATTGTCAATTCTATACCGGAAGACTATTCAGGAGAGTCCCGACAAAAAAGGTGGTAGACCCATTTGATAACACTGTTATCAAGTCCAAAAGTGTGATTTACCAACGTGTGATATTTCTGTTGGTTATCGTCCGATAACTGAGAACGAACAATGCTTCTGATAACATTATGTTTTGATAAATGTTGATATTACTGCGTTAAGTCCTCTTTTATGCAGCAGTAAGACCGGTATTGTGTTCTATAGAGGTAGAAATTCTTTACACACTTCACTTTTTTTTATGAAAGGAATGGAGGATGCACTGAGCGAAAAAAAAAACTAATTATTAGGAAGTTTTAGTGAATCCCAGGACAAGGAGATTATATACTAACGGTTACAAACCAGTTTTTGATAATAGTAGTTATTTACTAATACCAAAAAAATAGTAGTCACAAACTAATTACTACTAAACTGTTTTGTAACCGTTAGTATATAATCTCCTTGTCTTGGGATTCACTAAAACTTACTAATAATTAGTATTTTTTTCGCTCTGTGTGGATGTCCTAGCATTTAATAAAATAAGTAAATATTTGTGGACAATCTTACACAAATCAACCTAGTCCCAAACTAAGCAAAGCTTGTACTATGGGTACTAAGTGACGATATAAATACTTATATAGATAAATATATACTTAAATACATAGAAAACATCCAAGACCCAAGAACAAATATTCGTGCTATTCACACAAATAAATGCCCCGGCCGGGATTCGAACCCGGGACCTCCAGCTTCGTAGGCAGGGTCACTACCAACTAAGCTAAAGCGGTCGTCAAATTTGACTTATATACCTACTCTGTATTGTTTTGGGTGTATGAAATGGTAGTCCAAAATGTTCAGACGGCGCTTACTTTGAAATCAATGGTTATAACGCGCTTATTTTTAAACTAATTAGAAATGATGTGAACTGTTATCGCAAGAAGTGAAGTAACGCACAAAAGAAACGTTCAAGCGTTTCTTTGGCTTCGGCTTTAAACACATACATTTCACGGGGACCTTGGCCCGTTGTAACTGTGCCGTAGGATAAGCCAATTACTATGGGAAGCTTAGCAAATGCTGCGCCGTGTGTAACTGTATTAGGACTATATTGTTTAGAATACGCTATTTGACTAATTTATTTTTATAATGCCAATCGAACCAGTTATTAGAGACCATCAAATGTCTATATGGGACCAACAACATTTAGAGCACAATAAAGGGCTAAAATTAGGGACAAACCTAGCTCGACGCTAGCAGGTCTCAAAAAGGCTCCTACAAATTGGCCCTGGCAAATGACGTCACTTGCACTGCATTCGACCAACCGTTGTATGGGAAAATTAGTATTTTGCTGTTTTAGTCGTAAAATAATGCGTTTAGGTACATAGTTGCCATACAATTTATTTTTTATTTTTACATAAGCATTCTATTGATACCTTTTATTTGAATTTTGGACGGTAAAAATTTTTACATAATTTTCTGAGTTTTTGATGATTCATATCTTTTTTATGATTCTGGTAAAATTTTATAATTTACGATTTATTGTAATATTTTGATGGCTAACTATCCAAAAAGTGACACTGTGTTATAAATTTTAATATGTGTCAAATACCGTATTCTCGTCGATTATGCAGCTTCTAGCTTCGACAGACTGCTTCAATTCAAACGCGGTGAACTGACCATGCGTTGTCTCAATTATATTCTCGTCGCGATCCCGCATGGACGGATCCTTCTGAAACCGAGGCTAAAAAGTTTCTGGCTCATGTCTGGCTATATACATATAATATATATAGCTAGCCACTCACTGTTAGAGTAGGGCCCGCTAACGGAGCAGGCGTGCTCTCGTTCCGGAGGCTGGCCATACCGGCGAACGGGTCATGCGTTGAGCACACGCACGTCTGCGTCTCCGCCTTTAAAGTTTTACATACTTTCCATGTGAGATAAACCCATACGGACTGTCATCAGCACCAAAATTTGCCATAGCAAAATCGCGCACAAATATCTAACACGACTTGTAGGGACGGAATTATCAGATATTTTTACCGCCGCCGTTCGTTCAGGCGCAGGGTTAGGGCAAGGCCTTCTCCGTACAAACTTTTGTCAAGTTTTATTCGGCGATTGTGGCACTCCCGAATGAATATTTTATTTTGCTTGTAAATATTGGATACACGAAGAACTTCAAGAAAAAAAATATATCAAAAAAATTAAAATTAAAAAAAATACCTAAAAACTAAAAAATCTTGAGGTTCTGGCTAACAGAAAAATAAGCATACTGACCAAAAATCATAAGTGTAATGCAAACACAAGCGAGGAAAAAGCCTTAAGAGTTACCCCACAGTCCCCACACTAAGTATAGCGTCTGGCGTCGCGCCGAAGTTGTGTTGTCGCTGCGCGGGCGCTGGCAGGCCGCCGACGGTCAAAAGATGCTAGTGTGGGTCTCTCTAAGCGGTCTGTGCCGCCCTTCTTTTGTCAGCAAATATGAATGCTGGTGACCGAATGAAACGGTGGTCTCCGCTTCAGCTTTGACAAAAATGCTTTTGTATGTCCGGATTTCCGGTTATTTCTCCTCTAGATTTCGAATTTCACAGATTCTCGTTAAATTTTTGGAGCAGAATTCGATACCTAACTATGTTTATAGTTTTTTAGTCGTGTCGGTTATTGGAAATCTTCAAAAACAATGTTTTGTCAAAAAATATTTTCCCTAAACAAACACGAGGTCTAGGTACTAAGTACAGCTATTGAGACTAGTTTACATAGCTATTCATTTTATTGTGTTAATAAGTCAATATTGCAAGTGCGATAGAGATTAATCGTTTTACAATTTCATCAATAGCCACGCACCGACTGAACGTGATTAGTTCCAATTTCGGCCACCAACACATTTACGTTGGCACTGCACTGTTTGCCAGCAAATTGCGGTTTGCCCAGCTGTTGTGACGTAAATATTCAAAATGGCGGTCTGCCCCATACTCTGCCTCATAGAGTAATGATAAGTAATAAGTACATATATCATGTACGTCCAATTATAAATCGTGCTGCGTTGATTTTAAAGTCTTAAATTATTACTAGTATTGGAGCAGAAATGAAGTTTGTTTCTTTTCATTGTGAAAGAGCACGCGACTGCGTTTTGGGATCGCCTACGCGCGTGTGCATTAAGGCGATATATCGATTGAAAGAGACACCCTTTGTTTTTCGCTCACGACAAAACGGGATACAACCCTCTCCGAGAAGGGCTTTTTAGACAAACCTTCGTACCTGCACATAGTCAGATATTTAAATATCTGACTGTGTGCAGGTTTATTAAATTTCCTCTTGTCAGGGCCTAGATTTTGGCACTCCCGCATATACCTATATATTTTTTTGCTTGTCAATATTGGATATACGAAGAATGTCAAGAAAAAAAAACGAAAATTTCAAAGAAATGAATATTAAAAAAATATAAAAAAAAATCTTGTGATTCTGGCTAACAAAAAAAAAATAAGCATACCTACTGACCAAAAATCACAAGTGTAATGCAAACACAAGCGAAGAAAAACTTGCACAAAGTTTGTATGGAGTGCTTGCCTTTACAGTTTACAGGCGCCTTAAGAGGCCTTACAAGTATAAAAAAAAATTGATTTTAAATTCTAACAAAAGTATTGATAATACCAAAAAAGTGAGTATAGGATACGATGATTTTATTAAAGCTTTAGATAGTAACATTGCCCTTTTTTGATTTTATTGTGTGTAGTAGAATTTAAGCGGGAAAAAGCAGTTTTTCGCTCGAAAATGGTCGATTTGGAGTGAAGCTTGAAACAAAATATCTTAATGAAAAATGCAAGAAATACATTGAAGATTTATGTCATTAGGTCGCAATAGTCCTGTTCTAGAGTAACATTGATAAAATGTCAAGAAACTTGTCAATTAAACGGAAAATGGGCTAAATAAATGAGCATTTTTTACCTTATAAGGACCCTTTATAGGCTGCGAAGTATTAAGTTTCGGGTGCGGAAAGAAAAGGGCACTGTAAGAGAATTTCATTTCCATTCTATTTGTATGTTTCAATAGGTAGGATTTATTCAAAATAGAGGCTTTTTTTTTCAAATTATTTCAATATAGGCATTTTCTGGGTGAGCTCGCTTCACCGACGGACTCAGCTTTGCCCCCTGGCTAGATGCTGGCCAAGAGCAATTCCATTTTTAATAATAATAAAAAAAACACTCCTATTCTTATATTTTATTATGTCCACAACAAACAGTCTCAAACAAAGCACAACAGCTTAATACAACATTATTATACAAGGGGGGAAAATTGCACGCATATTTTTGCAATTGTCTGTATTGTACTGGAACACAATCTATAGTTGTTAGCTTACGTATATATGTATATGTATATCCTTAACATTACAAATATGTAAAATAGAACGGTTGACCTTCTCTGAACTTGTTTTCTTACGACATCAGGCTAAATTGATCCTTATGTCTATGCCGGTGAGGTACCTTGTCCCCTGACGTCGTGTCAATCGAATTGTCAAGTCGTGATTTATTTCGTCTGATAACGACACGACACGTGTTTAGTTCCTTTAAGTTAGGGTTGCCATAAATATGGGCACCAAGGCCGGGGTAACTAAAGAAAAGGTAGTGTAGGTCAAAGAGAAAAACCGGCCGAGTGCGAGTCGGACTCGCGCACGAAATGTTCCGTACCATTATTTATAAATAATAACGTTAAATAATATCAAGTAGAATTTTGGTCAAGTGCGAGTCGGATTTTAGTTTTCCCATACATTTTGAGATCCAGCGCCTGATGAAGGCAACGAGCAAAGTTTTTTACATGGCAGCGGGGCAGGTCCTTGCCGTCGGACAGCATCCTTCATGCGCAGGCGCAGGGCGCCGCGCAGGCACTGTCCGTGTTAAGCAGTAGGCTTTAAAGTCATCCGTAATTTACGTAAACTTGAAATCATTTCAGTTGAACGAAATTGCACCAAAGCGATTACTTCAAAAAGCTACTTTACCGTCCGAACAATAAGGTTCAAAATTCAATAACATTTTAATAGAAATACGTTCAACATAAAGAATTTCAACCATACACGCATACTCATATTACTTATTCACTTAGCGGGTCCCTAATTGTCCCGGTTTAAGTAGTAGTAGGGACGTACTACTACTTAAACCGGGACAATTTGCTTAATGGCCGGGACACTGGGACACCACGCTTCAAACCGGGACGTATGACAACCCTACTTTAAGGAAACAGGGGTCCTTATTTGAAAATAGCAAACGGGGTTTCTGTCTTTGTTAAGTTTTACGGGGTAATAATGATCCGAGAAACAGATTGCAATATTAACTATTAGTAGGCTAATTTTAAACGACGTAGGTTAATAACTATTAACCCTAGATCGGTCTTATCTAATTACTACCTAGTCGCTATAGATATATGGTGGGTATAATAACTGGTCGTACCTAGATAGATTAACTTTATTATATTATAAAATACATATTAAATATTTGTGGTCAATCTTACACAAATCAACCTAGTCCCAAACTAAGCAAAGCTTGTACTATGGGTACTAAGCGACACTATAGGTACTAGGTACTAGATATAAATACATACTTAAATACATAGATAACATCCATGACCCAAGAACAAATATTCGTGCTGATCACACAAATAAATGCCCTGGCCGGGATTCGAACCCGGGACCTCCAGCTTCGTAGGCAGGGTAGGTAGGTAGACCGACTAAGCTAAAGCGGTCGTCAAAGATTAAGATTAGAAACTCTATTACATTAAATTAGCGTCAAAGTGGAATTTCTAATGGAATAATTGACAATATTTCATTATTTCCAAAAGTCTTAATTCGAAAACCATTTCGGTAAAAACGTGGGAAGTACACAAAAAACATTTTTTTAGATTTTTTGGAAAAAATCGCAAATTACTGTAAACCGAAAGTTGACGTCATCTTCCTCGCTGTATTCAGGGAGACCTTAGTACAGAGTACAGACAATCGCTGCTCTGAAGTGGCTCTGGATTCTTGTTGGGAAGATGACGTATTTTACTTACGCCCTTTTGGAATGACCTACTTTTCAACGTGTTTTTTTGTATGAAATAATGAGTTAAATTGAAAAAGATAAAATACGGGTGGCTTAAATTTTTACCTATTTTCTTTTTTTTTTTTTTTTATACTACGTCGGTGGCAAACAAGCGTACGGTCCACCGGATGGTAAGCGGACACCGCAGCCTATAGACGCTCGCAACTCCAAACGAGTCACGTGCGCGTTGCCGACCCTATATAAAATTTGAGGATTCATTGTGTTGACAACAGAAGGGCCAAAAGCTCCCTCGCTCTCAACACAGTGCATCCTCGAGAGCTCTGGCAACCTTGCTCACCTCCAGGAACACAACACTACATACTGGTATAGTAAATAGGTTATTATGGCTGTGGTCTTCTGCAAGGCGGAGGTACTTCCCCAGTTGGGCTGCTCCAAATTCGAGCAAGAGATGACATTATGCTGTGCCCTACCTCTCTTAACTAGTTCATAAAATAAAGTAGTTAAAAATATGAAATGTTGTCAATTGCATCTCTCAAAGTCAAACTCAACGTACATATTATACCTGCTGAAGAGACAATTTGAGCGGGCATTTTATACCTGTACCATTCTTTATTTAACAATTGAGAGGCGTTTTTGCAAAATGCTATAGGTACTTTTATCACCGATATTATGTTATGACTGTCTCAATATCCCTTTATTAGTCGATTGTCTGTGAGGTGGTAAAAGATACCGCCGTCAAAGAAAATAAAGATTTAATTGTAAGTTGTAATCTTTGGACATTTTGGTACTTACCGAGTAACTGAATTGCCTTTTTTCAAACAGAAGTAAATTGGTGGCGTCTCGATTCTTGGGAGTCTACTATTAAGAGATAGAAGGAACTCATAGAAAAACAATAGTTGTATTTCCTGTTGCCGAAGTTTTAGGGTCCTGGCGCTTAATTTCTCTAGAACAAAAGTACATTTGGGTGCGTAGTATAGTGATCGCTATTGCCATTTAGTTATACCTCTAGTGTAAGTTATTTCCAAACAAAACACAATAAACGAAAACTTTGGGTTTAATTTATAAATATGGCAAAAATGGTTATAACCACCTAAGGCCACTAGAGGCGCTGCTCGCGTTGCATTACAAAATGCTTGCATGCGATTTTCATTACATTGCTGGGTTTGATCGTATTCGCCTTACCTCGGTAGCCCCCAGCCTCGCAATGTAATCAAAATCGCGTAAAATTTATTGCGCCAAGTAAAATGGGCCTAGAATATTCCATGCTAAGTAATGTTCTATCGCGTGATCAACACGCACTGTAAGTTTGTAGTCGCTGTGTGCTAAATATAATGCCGCCATGCTAATTGAATAAGCTAACATGCTCTGTTAAAAGTATAAAAAACCAAACCGTTCTGGGACACTTTGATATCATACAAATGTTAGAGGCCTTTACTGGAGCTAAGGGTTACTTCTCCGGCAGCGTTTGCGGACCGCACTTTTCTCCTGATTAAAAATCTGCCGACATGACAGATGCCGGCGCCATTTTTAACGTTGATCGCTCTGTTTTTTTAATTAATAATGGGATTGCTCTTGGCCAGCATCTAGCCAGGGGGCAAACATGAGGCCAACGGTGAAGCGAGCTCACCCAGAAAATGCCTATTCACTCTTGCCTTAAATAAGTCCAGGTTATGTGAACTCAGAAATACAGACGGCGGCAGGGAATTCCAAACCTTAGCAGTGCGCATTATAAAAGATGACGATAAGCGCTTGGTCCGAGTAAGAGGAATTTCAACCAGGTAAGGATGGTAACCCGCCGTACCTACGTCTGGATTCTGCATGTCTGTTGGAAGAAGGGGGAAGGCGGTATGAGCGAATGGAGCTACAAGCGAAGCGAGCGAGCGAAGTACAATTTGTAGAAGACTCGCTACTTTGCGTCTATGTGCTAGGCTCTCTGTAATCGTAAGTTGGCGCAATCTACTCTTAGAGATGTCCAAATCGCTGTGCTCTATTCATAATCTCATTTTCATTCAAGTATTTAGCAAATCAACATACCTATTGAACCGCTCGGAGTTATCAGGGACAAAAACGAACAAGTCCGCTTAGGGCGGCCTACCTGTACACGTAGCATTCCAACTCACGAAAGGTCTTAACTGACTTACTGTTTCTATAGTGATAGAACATTTTATAAGCTAGCTGGACAGTGCGAGATGTTTCAAAAAAGTCGTATAAGCCTTAGAGCGCTAAACATCTATACGTCTTTTTGATTCGGAGCGTGCGGAGATGACTGGTGCATTCCTTACGCGCATTCCTTGATCACTACATGTGAATTATGTTTATATGTTTTGGTTTGAGGCAAGAATTTGAATTTAAGACAAGGTTTAGGTCGAAGTTTCATTGTCATTCTCAAGAAAAAAAGTGCCTTTTGGTGGCTTCAATAACACCCCCGACCGCCTCTTTTCTTAATTGGACCTAACATTTTGAACCTAACCTTGTGTGCGCAGTAGCGGATTTACGTACAAATTACGCTACTGCGCAGGTCAATCAGGTTCAAGATGTTTGCCGGCAACTGTAATTAGGCGATTCTCTTCAAACGACTTGCCACCGTGAATGATGGTAGACCGCCAAGATGGTCTGTTTGCGCCTTACGCCTCCCAGCGCTCAGGAATCAATAGCGCAAGCGCTCAGGTGTCGTTTGAGCAAGCTTGGCCTAGCTAGCCATATCAGAGCTCACGATGCAAATACATAGTTTGTCAGGATCTCCGTCAACGAAATCAATGAGGAGGACAACTTTATAAAAAAACCGCATCAAAATTAAATACGAAATGGGGAAATGCATATTCACAAGTAATGTATTGGTTGAAAGTAAAAGTACAGATTTCAATTATAAGAGCGGTCTCAATAAGGGTGAGAGGCTCGAGAAGACATATAAGACCATTTGGATGTGAAGATGGAGCAGGAATCCTATGAAGACCGGATCCTCTAAACGCCAACGCCAGAGCAGCAAAAGTTTTACAATCAGCTAAGGAGCAACTAAAATGGTCGCTGCTGAAATGAAAAACGAGAAACATTGTATAAATTTATTTTGATCTACGTAAGTTCAATTACTGTACACATGTTTTTTAAAAGGTCTATGATACTTGAAATAAACGAGGAGGACTATATTACCTACCTACCATACTTTCGTAATTAGGAATCGACAGAGTGACCTTTTGGGTATTGTCCGTACTTTAGGTCGCCGCGAGGTTGAGCTGAGCCGATCACTGCTAGGGTCGGATATCACATATATTGCAGACAGAAAAGACCGACCTGTTCGCTTCATGCCAGACCCTCACAGTGCGCCATGATGGCAGAGTCATATTTTTATCCCATTCCACCGCATAGCTGCGTCCTCCTGTCATCATTTACCATTGTGTATCCGGCATCATGGTCAGTTCCTCCGATACACAATACCCATTACCCAGTGCACCGGCCATCCAACATACCTTGAACCAACAGGTAACATGAAAAGAAAACGATTGAATAGCAAAATTACAACACACACAGGTATACAGCAAGCAACAAAGCGCGTTACTTCTTTTGAATAGAGACGTAGTGATGGACCATCGTGGCCGATTGTATAATGTACTCAAAATCATTTGAACTGGCCGAGTTGTATCAAATTAGTCGGTTCAAAAAGCGACTTTATTGTTCAAGCATGCAGATTCAAAATCGTATGACAGGTTTATAAAATAAACGACATTTTAAATAATTTCAAATATACACGCTAACGAACGGGACCTTGACTCCGTGAAAGATATCGGCTCACATTCGATCGGTGATCACGAACATACATTGTTACATTTTCAAATGCCTAGGTCGCGGCACGCACGATGTTAAGGTGAACTTATAGATAAGGAACCGTTTTGAAGGTGTTAGCGGCCGGTTTTAGGGTTCCGTGTCAGGCGGCTTTCACTCCGTCTGTTCGCCGCGCCGCTGCAAGTACACCCCCGGGCCGCTGCAAGTACATTCAGTGGCGAATTGCTTGCGTCGTCGTCTCGTCATTCGCTTGATGTGGTCAATATTTGTTATTTGCCTTATTACAATTTGGGTTTGTAAGTTGGCGATTTGTTAACAGTGCAACTTCTGTACGTAGTACTATTACTTATTCTGTGTCCGCCGTGTTTACAACGTTGCCGGAGCTTTTTATTTGGAGAACCAATGCAACGGCTTTTATCCGGTACACAATAACATTGACATATTCAGTCCGACCCAGGTCGGGCCTAGCTGAGTTTCTTGCTGGACTCTTTTCAGCCAGGCTAGGTTTAGTGAACCAGCTTCAAAACACCCAGTAGATCGATTCCACTGACACCTCAGACTCTGTTGAAGCTGCTCAATAATCTCAGTGGAGCGTAAACTCTTAGAGTATTCGTGTTAAAGCCTCCCGCGTGGTCGTGTCGGCGGTTTCCCCATGTTTTGTCGGGGCCCTTTCCAACCGCTCTCCTATCGCTTTGTTTGGGCCTGGTTAAAAAAAAGGACCTTATTGGAACGGGGCAGGGTTTACCAAGTCAGTCAACTGTTGATACCTAAATCAGGCAGTAAACCCAAACAAAGCAAGCATACATACAGTCAGCCCATGAAAATGTTGAGCATACTTAGAACCTTGTCACATCGAAATCTAAGAAATATTTAGACTGAAACGTCATAAAATTTGAAACCTCTTTAATTTGACAAAGTACTAAAGTGCTCAACATTTTCGTTGGCCCACTGTACATCATACATACGACTTATATACAGTATACTTAGTAAAAGCATGTCAGCAAACCTCACCATTGTCCGTTTGGCACATGCCATGCCTTGCCAGTGACTAACCTCACGACTCGATTTCCATATGTGGCCGCCAGTCATGTCGATCGTGACTGGACGTGTGCAGGTTCGTAAAACTGGTACCTGTGAGGTGACAGGTAAGGTTACCCTTAGGGTTATTGAAAAAATAAAATGGAAAAATAAAAAAACCGGTCAAGTGCGAGTCCGACTCGCGCACTGAGGGTTCCGTACAAAGTTCTTGTATATGTACAGTCAAGGGCACCAATATGTATAATTTTTTTCACCTTAGTCCATTGAAATAAGGTCCGAACATGTGTACATATTTATGCCCTTCACTGTACCCGTCCCGACCCCATTAATTCAGGAACAATCTAAAAACATGACAGCACCATCTATCGGTGCATTTTGCTACTAATTTGCGCGGCTGAATAACTTAGTATTCCGTATGTTGCTTTTTCAAGGATAATTCTTTATCACATCAATAGATTTCAATATTTTAATGGTATTTTTTTTACATTTTCCCTCGTAAATCAAAACTTAACCCAACGAAAAAAAAAATTGTTTCAGAGTTACAAGTCAAGCCCTTTCATATGACACCCCACTTGATATAGTTGCCAGACTTTAACATTTTGAACCCCCTTTTATCTGTCATTATTCACATAAAATAAAATAAAATATTTTAAAATGCTAACTTCCATGTATCTGGGTTACCCTTACTTATAATATAACTATTCCAAATTTCAAATCGATAGTAGTTCTTGAGATATTTAGCAATGTGACAGACAGACAGACAAAGTGAAACCATTTTGGAACGGAACCCTAAAAACAAAATCAAACATTTATTTAGGTATTCAATTGTGCAAGGAGGCCTCATGGGCTCTTTATTATATGGCATAATTTCAATCTAAGTACAATTACAATGAGAATGAGTGAGGTGTAAAGAGTATCTGTGGTCAAATATATACCTACATATAAGCGGAGATGTAGAGAGGCCCCATAGTCAAGTAAATTTTAGAGGTGTCTATCACACTACTGTAAAGTATAAAAGCGACCAATGTCAAAACGAAGTATATGAAGATGAACGTATTAAAAATTTCACGTCAAGATACTGTTAAGCTAATGGAAATAAGCCTGAAGAAAAGAACATACTGTATCAATGTGTCATTATACTGCATTCGTGCGTCGTACTACATATAAGGTCCCTGTGCTCGACAGTCGACACTGACCCAATACATGGCACTTTCAATCTTATGTCATGATGACAGAGGTGATTAAAGGCTTGGTCACACAGCGTTGCGCGACGTCCGCGCATTCCGCGCAACGCGACCGCTGCGCGCCGGAACGTATGCTAGGGATCGTCCTAATTAGCGCGCAACTACGCGATGATCGCGCGATCGCGCGACTTTAACTGCGCTATAATCGCGTAGTCGCGTTTGTTTTAGGACGATCTCTTTAGGACACCTATTCCGAGTTCAATATATTCGCGAATTTCACTTGCGCGTAGAGGTGAGACGTATTTACGGGAACAGGTTTTTGGAATAGGTTTTGGCTTTGGCATAAGTACGCGATCCCGCTCGCGCGTCTTTTAGCGTATAGAGTACTAGGCGTACGACGACTCTGAAGACTCGAAACGTCTAAGAGTCTTTACGTTCCGCGCTATTCGTATTCGTCTGCGCGTTCGGATTCTTTCGGGGCACCTCGGGTCGGGGTCGGTTTAGCGCGTATTTGGACCTAGTCTTTGGATCTAGTCTTTTTGTGGACGCGTACTCGCAAGACTCAGTACGCGTTTTGCCTAGTACATCTCACCTCTACTTGCGCGATCGCGCGATCATCGCGTTGTATTAGGAGTATTAGGACGATCCCGAACATTGCTAACAGGTTAGCGACGCCACACACCTTAAACATACCTATACGCTACATCTCTGTTTTAAGTCCCGCAGTTATTTTTATTGCTGTTGAATTCGCAAATATCGCAAACAAAAAGTATTGACAGGGGGCGCATTATTCGCGGTAAAAAAACTCTATGACAATGCCACCACCCGCATATTTCAAGTTTTCACGTCAAACGTACTTGGAAGGACCACACACGAACGGAATAGTTTTAAAGTGAAGGCAATCCGTAATATAACATTGTAGGGTCAAGCCGGTTTGCGGCCAGCTATCTTAGTGAGCCAGTTTGCGACCACCTGGATGAGTTTATTAAACGACGTTGGCAAACTCTCTAGTTAACCATCGGAATAATTAACCAATACCCAATTTTGTTAAAATATTATAAAATTTGAGGATACACAGCGTTGACACTGTCTAGGCTGGCTGGGCCACTGGCTAGGCCCGCGTGTATTTAAGGTCCGTTTCGCCGTGTACACGGATACACGGGTGCACGGATACACGGGTGCACGGATACACGGGCCTTAATTACATGTGTAGAACGGGTCAGAAAACCGTTTACGTGTAGTTAGGAAACGGATACCGAACACGTGTACGAGTACACGAAACGAAACCCGGACACGACCGCGAGCCCTTAGTTGACCGCAGAAGGGACAAATTTAGGTGAAAAAAATTCTATGTAATCAATGATTACTAATCATAGAAGCTGCTCACAAAATTTCACGAGAATTGTTTATGAAATGCGACCCGTAAAACCGAAATTCGGAGGCAGAAACACAAATCATTGTTTTTTTTTTTCCAAAAAGTGACTCTACAATAATATTCTATATATAGGTATACTTAGTTACCGAACCTGCTCACAAAATTTAATGAGAATCCGTTGAGAAATGCGACCTGTAGAGGAGAACAAACCGAAATCCGGCCGCAGAAACACTTGACCATAACGAAAATAATCATTAACAGATTCGTGAATCAAAAAATTTATATGGGACCACCCCTGACATATGCTCCAACCACCAATAAAAGAATCATTGAAATCGGTCGACATTTGACAAAGTTACACAGTGGAACAAACATATACACGGATCGAATTGAGTACCTCCTTCCTTATGGAAGTCGGTAAAAATACAATACCCTACAATATTATTAAAACCAACCAACATTTGACGTGTAGGGGAGGTACCCTTAAAATAGTAGATTGTTTGACAAGGGTCTAAAGTAAGCCATATTACCACGAGATAGTTATTTTCTCGAACGTAGTGAGGGAAAATTGTTCGAGTGGTAATATGACTTTTAGGCCCGAGTTATACACCGTACTTTTCACTTCGATTGCGAGAAAACACATAAACACTAATTATCCACATTAAATGAATAATTTATCTCTTGGCGCTAAATTGACAGCATGTTTTTTTTCTAAGGCCAGGACGATGCCTCGCTATGCGTATTCACTTTGCGTATTCGCCTCCCTTTCTTTTGCTATATTAAACAAAAAGATGCAACATGCGGTTTTTTTTTTCTTTTAAGAGGCGCAATTGCTTTGACCGCAGACACCGCTCTTTAGATAACTGAAAAACGTCTTTCCTGATTGGTCGATTTTAGTACAGCTGTATTCTGATTGGTTGAAATTTTTACCAAATATTTTTTTATCTGTCTAATTACTGTTCTGTGATTGGTGGATTTAATAGGTGAGGTATTTTGATTGGTCAAATTAAAATGTTTGGAAATCATAAATATGTGTACATATTTTCCCTAGGGCTTAAATGTACTACTTTAGCCACGCTTCACAAGTCTAATATGACACACTTTTCGAGCATGAGAAGTGAAAAATGTTTTTTTTTTCAAGATTTTATTCTACCGTTTTGTCGGCGTCATTGATATGTACTCATACATAAACTGCAGCTTTCTAGGACTATCGGTTACTGAAGAAAGCTGGGGTCTCCTATAAGGGAGGGAGGAAGGGAGGGAGGGAAACTATAATATAAGGGTTCCTTGCTTACTACGGAACCCTAAAAAGCGGTGAAGTAAGAAAGTAACTGGGACGTATGCATAAAAACCATTACTGTTAAACGTCCGTTAAAAATATAAATTAAACGCCGATAATAACTCCAACTTATCTCTTATTCCAAGATTAAACAAAAATGTAAACTACACGTTTAGGTGCACTCAACGCTTGAACAGTAAACGTTATCGCGCGATAAGGAGATGACGCGATAACGGGCGCGGTGGTAACAAAACGATATAAACAATATGCGAATTATGCGTAACTTGAGTCCTTTTGCGTTTGGAAACGTGCCTTGCGTAGTGACTTCTGGGCTATATTTCAGAAAACATGTAATAACATATGAAGTACAATACCCGTGTTTTTATTATAACTCCGGTATTTTTTGCTATGGACATTATTCTGGATTATTTGCCTTTGAAAATAGTTGCTGTTGAGCATTCATAAAAATGATCGGTATAAGTGGCGTCAAATCGTGTCGGAGGCCACAAGGCTCACTTTGGGTCGGTGAGGAAGGAAGGAGTTAGATAAGTTAAATAAAAAACCGTGTCTTCGTAGAATAACAAAGACTAAAGTGCCAGTTGCACCAACGCACGAACACAGACCGGTCATCGTCAAATATGGCGCCGGCAGCTGTCATCCCATAGAAACTTGTCATACTTTCTTTACAATCGGATTTGACGAACAACGCTTACGATTACAGACGGTTTGGTGCAACCCAGCCTAAGTGCCAGTTGCACCAACGTACGAACACAGACCGGTTATCGTCAAATAGGGCGCCGGCAGCTGTCATCCCATAGAAACTTGTCAAACTTTCCATACAATCAGATTTGACGAACACCGCTTACGATTACAGACGGTTTGGTGCAACCCAGCCTAACTGCCAGTTGCATCAACGTACGAATACCGACCGATCATCGTTAATCAGTACCCTTAGGCTGGGTTGCACCAAACCGTCTGTAATCGTAAGCGGTGTTCGTCAAATCTGATTGTATGGAAAGTTTGACAAGTTTCTATGGGATGACAGCTGCCGGCGCCATATTTAACGATGACCGGTCTGTGTTCGTACGTTGGTGCAACTGGCACTTAAACACCAGCATGAAAGAGGTTGGATACTGAAGGATGCCGCACATCATTCATTATTAGGTAGCCACTTATCAATTAGTTTATATCCGAAAAACATCACAATAATGGCCTGGCTGCAGAAAACTCTAACTAAACCCGTTGGCTGAAAGACAAAATACATATATCGATAATTACAGAGGTGCTATGTCTATCGCAATAAGAGGAACAAGAAGACGTGACGTGATGTTGATTGTACAGTCAGCGTCATATAGTATGTAGCAGCCGAAGTGGCCAAATAGTTCGGTACACCATATATTTTGTATACACTTTGGCTGCTACGTATTATATGACGCTGACTGTACGTCATTAATTATTTACTAATTAGTGCAATAAATAAGTTTTAATTATCCCTGTAATGTTACATAACTTTGATACATTGTAATGGATTTTGAGGCCAACTATACCGTAACGTACACACGTCAGTAAATATGTGAACGTTGAGCTCTTTAACACGTACACTTGAAGTCATAACATTTTACTAAAACTGTCATTTGATTTTGAATCTTCTTGGTAGAACAATGAAGTCGCTCTTTGAACGGACATATTAGAAACAACTCTGCCAGTTTAAATTATTAGTATACATGTTTTTGACAGTTCGCTGTATTCTTTATTTAAGGAGCACGTCAATTACGTCGTTATCCCAGTACAGTTGCATCCTGAAGGATGCCTGGGGTCCGCTACCTAATCCCAAGATTTGGCGTAGGCACTAGTTTTTACGAAAGCGCCTGCCATCTGACCTTCCAACCCCAAGGGGAAACTAGACCTTATTGGGATTAGGCTTTGTCAAGTGAGTGGGCAACTTGACTGTTAGAAGTTCTCAAACCGCCCGAAGGCCTCCAACTCGGCTTAACGACTGCTGCCATAGACAGCAACCGGGATCAACGGCTTAACGTGCCTTCCAAAGCACGGGAGCGCTCAGTTATTAACCACTCAAAGCGGTCACCCATCCAAGTCCTGACCGCTGCCCACGTTGCTTAACCTTAGCAAGCGCAAGCGGTTCGCAAGCGCCGCTGGGCCACGAGCGCTAAGGAGCACTACGTCAATAATTATCGTTTTAAATAAGTTTGCGAGCGGATTGAACATTTTTTTCTTAAAAGCATTCCACCGAGCAATTACTTTAACGTTTGTTTTTAATTAATGTTTTTTTTTTGTAAGATTTTTGGCTTCGAATCGTTGAACTTTTATGGATCACTAACCTTGGTATAGTCAATGAAAATGCCACCACATGCTGCCAGCAAGTCGCGTCACGCGTCACTCCGCCATTCCTGTCTCACTCGCATTAACGCATTCACTGCCACCGCCGCATATATGTGTCACCGTGACTTTCACGCAGTGCCCTCGACGCACAGACGCGTTCATAATATTTGACACTTGTACCCTGTGCCTTAGTGCCTTAGAGTTAAAATAGTCGGTTGAACTCACATGTGCGTTTGGGGCACACAGCAAAGTGCGGCACCTGCCGAATGTCCAGGAAAAGAGGGTGGCAGTGAATGCGTTAAGCCTACCTATCACACACTGCAGCGGTCTGCGATGGCGGGCGTGGTAGCGGTCCCACTCCTAACAACCATTCAGACACTAGCCTTGATTGTCATACTGTCAACTGGCCGCCACCGCTCCATTTGTGGTACGCTCTAGAAAAAGAGGAGAGTAGAGACGTATGTTTTTTGGTTTTAAAATTTGCGTGGTGCTTACTACTAATAATTTTAATGGTTTAAAAGAAACAATATTGAAAGGTTGTATGGGTACAAGGCGTCTTGAAAAGAAACTTCCACTAGGTCACATTTGCACTTGCCCATTTTTTGTAATTACCTGCGTGCCCATGGATATTACAGAGTTGCGTGCGTTACGCTCGATCGAATCTGTGCTTATTGCTTGGTCAGTCGCAGGAAACACGTGGCAACATCTGCATGGAAAACTGAAACTTAGCAAAATACTATGTCACGCTGCTGCGTTTCTTTAAATACTACTCATTCCCGTGACATTAAGATTCTTTGTTGTTCAGGCTAAAAAATGAAAAACGAGTTTGCGATATTAATTCTGTCGTCTTTTTCTGGTTATTAGGCGTACGAAAGAATACCGCATACATAACATCACATCAGTCTTGTTTTCGACTGTATGTTGTACGTATCGTAAGGTTGAGAATGCATTATTTAGTAAATGCACTATGGATTCTAGTTGACATATATTTATCTTATATCTTTAAACGAGCAATTCTTGTATATTTATTTATTTATTTATATCTTATATCTTTAAACGAGCAATTCTTGTATATTTATTTATTTATTTATATATATATATGTATATATATTTATTTCGGGGATCTCGGAAACGGCTCTAACGATTTTGATGAAATTTGGTATGTGGGGGTTTTCGGGGACGAGCAATCGATCTAGCTTAGTTTTATATTTGAGAAAATGCGTGTTTTCGAGTTTTCATGTTTTTATTTTTGTTCGTGATTGATATTTACAATGGCTGCTGACGTACGGAAAATTAGTGTCAGAAGAACCAGTATAAGCCTGACCTACGAATATGTACATAGTTGTCACGAATCTCAGGGTCAAGATATATAAGGACGTATGGTGAGGCGAGTTTATATTTTGTTATTTATAGCATTTAGAAAGAATGACACATGACAACGACTTACGAGGTTTTTTATCAGGCACGTTCAAGGGGCTGATACGCTTTGCTAGAGAAAGATAGTCTTATTGCGATTCCTATAAGAGGAAATAGAAAAGAGGCTGAGAGAGAGAGGGGAGATGTTTTGTCCCTATCACCGACCGGACGTTTTTTCATGGTCGGGTTACAGGCAAATGCAAATTTCCATAAGCAATGCATTGGACATGCAAACCGGCCAAATTGCATAGTACAAATTTTGTATGAATATGAGCAAAAGTATGAGAAAGACATAGCCCCGGTCGCTCGTTGGCGCATCTATAACTACAGAGTATATATTATATCTATGGGCACGTTCTGCGGTGTCAAATAATCTCAATGAATCAAAAATCCTGGAGGTTGCGTATTAAAATCGTTATTATATGCTTACCATTTTGTCTCGTTCGACCGCATAGCTGCGTCCTTCTCTCGCACCATCATAGCCCATTATGTGGTCGGGTTTCACGTTTAATTATGTTTATTTTGATTTTTTTAGTTTATTTTGGTCGCGGTTTAAAAAAATGTATTTAGAATCTCGATGACGAAATTGTTATCATTTTATTTCGCACTGACATTTATTTTCTGAATGCGTTATTAAAACAGATCGGAGAAGGAATTAGTCGAGAAGCTAGGAATTCAATAATAATGTTTATTTCAAATGTGTACCTATATGCAAGTGTCGTGAGGACTTTGAAATGCCTAGGAAAAGCCTTTGTGAAAAACGTTTAATGTACACGTCCAAGGCAGACCTGAGTAAAAACATTTGTGTTGTTGTTGTGTATTTGTCCTTAATTGTCCTTTATTGCCCTTCGGCCCTCAACTTCGAGTGTACGCGTGAGCTCGGCCTTGCCTAGCTTAGCCTTATCGCTCACCTTCGGTCCTTCGGCCCTCAGGTTCGAGTGTACGCGTGAGTTCGGCCTTTAGGCCTCGCTTAGCTTTACCGCTCACCTTCGTTCCTTCGGCTCTCAGGTTCGAGTGTCCGCGTGAGCCCGGCTTTCGGCCTCGCTAAACCTTACTTCGATTATAACAATGATAGTAATAGTGAGTGTCTGCGTGGGCTCGCCCTTCGGGCCGCAAGCGACTCTCCGGCTCGCGTGGAGAGCGCGCTCTAAGGGACGCTTCGGGCCTTCGGCCCTGCGAGGCCTTGAAGCTCACCTTCGGGCCTTCGGCCCTGAGGTTCACTTGTAAGATACATGGGGCATATGAATAGTTGGGCAACCCTTTCCTCTCGTATCGGTCTCGCAAAAAATACTGGGGGAGGAGATGCTTGGGCACTCGGGATGGGGCTCGGCCTGCGGCCTCGCTGCCTGAAGCTCGCCCTTCGGGCTCGCGAAACCTTGTAAGTATATAGGATTTTCGGTAGTTTGATACTCCCGCAGCTCGGCCTTCGGCCTCGCCAAACATTTGAGGGGGGGGGGATGCACCTGACCACTTGAATGCCTGCGGCCTGGTGGCCTGAAGCTCGCCCTTCGGCCCTCAGGTTCGATTGTAACAATGATAGGAATAGTGAGTGTTTGCGTGGGCTTCGGGCCGCAAGCGGCTCTCGGGCTCGCGTGGAGAGCGCGCTCTGATGGGACACGTAGCACTGCGCGAAGCTCGGCCTTGGGCCTCGCAGACTTCAGGCCTTCGGCCCTCAGGTTCGCTTGTAAGATACATGGGTCATATGAATAGTTGGGCAACCCTTTCCTCCCGTCGCAAAAATCGCAAATCGGCCTTCGGCCTCGCCAAACATTGGAGGGGGGGGGGGGGGGGGACGCACCTGGCCACTTGAATGCCTGCAGCCTAGCGGCCTGAAGCTCGCCCTTCGGGCTCGCAAAAATTACTCAAAAATTGTTTTGCCCCCCGAGTCCCCGCATGCCAAATCTCAACGCGCTAGGACCATTTTGAAAAAAAAAAACAAATTCCATTCCATCATTTTTCATTTCCATTTTTTTTTCCATTTTTTCCAAAAAATAATCGTCAAAAAAAAGTCACCTCGCCAAATGGCTTGCAGTTCTCTACGACATTTGGTCGAGCGTCCTCCGTTTAGCCAGGCCGTTGGCCAACTTTTTGGTTTTCAATCAATCAATCAATTATTTATTTTACATTAAAACATGTGGTGTACATTAGAAGATATAAAAGAGGTATTCAGAGGTTTTCAGAGGTATTTTTCTGGTAGTCACGGAGCCACACCCTACACTTTTCCCAGACATCGTATTAGACCTGAGGGACCTCACTAGGAGAACAATTATGTCAATAGAAATGTGTCGGGTTGCAGCCTTATATAGGTCTGTCTATCTACTTAATATCTTTATTTAAATCTTTGTAGAGCTATAGTCTGCCTGGTTCACGGGAAAACACCGAGCAGGGCTCGGTCTCCCAGGTACTAGTATGTATTATAAGGGGTCAAATGCGTCCATCTTTGTTGCATTGTTTTACTGTAATAAATAAGTATAAAGATTCCACAGCGTGTAACAGAACTAAGGGCAATTATTTAAAGGTAATTACATTACTTACCAAGGGCGGTAAAACAAAGAATGTCTCAGATCGCAGGTATTTAATAATATAAAATACGGAAAGCTTTTATCGTTGTATCTGATTGTATATCAGGATATAAACTACTGACCTTTACTTATCGGGATGGACATGCGACGGAACCGTAAGGGCCTTTTCACACTTGAGTGATTCGCCAGCGATTTCTATACAAATTTGATCGCGGCGATCACGCCGTTCGAGTTTTGTATAGAAATCGCTGGCAAATCGCCGAAAAGAATCGCTTGTGCGTGAACAGTCTCTAAAGGTCATAATGCCTCGTGCCATAATATAACTACATACTAACTTATAGCACTTTGAAACACTATCATAAGCTCTTAATTTCCATTCGAAACGTGTAAATGAACCTAGGAATAGTACAGTCACGTTTTCACGAACTTTCCATAAGCGTAATCGGTATCCTGATCACACAAACCAATACTTCACTTCACATTTCCCATAGATGAAGTAGCGTACTCGATTATAGTCCTTACTATTTAAATTTAAACCACGCCACGAATTATCCGATTTACGTACATTCCAGCATTGTAGGTATTGATTTAAACTTACACGATTCTTACTAACACATTATTATTGGGAAACGGGACTTACTAAATTATTTATGTCACACCTGGCCATAAAGCGGCCATTATCGCACGCTCCGCGCGCGAAAAAACCCACTTCCTGGCCAGGGGGTGACATAAAATGTTGTACTTGTAACACGGGCGGTAATAAAGAAAGCCTCAGATCGCATATTTATCGCCCTTGCCTTCGGCTCGGGCGTCAAATATCTGCGATCTGAGACATTCTTTGTTTTACCGCCCTTGTTAAGTAATGTACTATTATAATTGTACGCGATTAAGTCCCGTTTCCCAATAATAATTCCAGCATTGTACACGACTGCTTTTTTCTTTAATTTCGATAGTTTTGACTAATTGCTTCCTATAATCGCTGGACGAATTTGTTTCTCCTGTTTATGTTTCATGCAAAACAATTATTATGGTTGACGAAATACGTATAAGCTGCACCGATTCGCCATACAAGTTGTTCGAGGAATCGGTGCAGCTTATATTTCGTCAACTATCACTGCATGTTGTAATAAATAGCCTATGGCTTTGTAATTAAGACAGACGTTTGTATGAAAAGAGCTGTCGAGAAGCATTTACTCTTAAGATTTTTACGGTCCCGTATCGCTATAGTGCGCACCATCCACGAAGGCGCGCCCCTCCACAATCCAAGCCGTACAACTGCGCACAGATTAGTATGAGATTCGCTGTGGAGGGGCGCGTCGTCGTGGATGGCGCGCACTATAACGGCTTTGCTGTCGACTACTATAAATCTGGGAAAGTATACAATTGGTCAGCAATAAGTTCGCCGTTGTACTTTAATTGTTTTAACCTGTTTTTTGTGTACAATAAAGTGGTTACACACATACATACATAAGTAAATAAGGATTTATCCGGAAATCAGGCGAGGATTTTTGGCCCGGTCCCTATCAGTTCAAAGAATTAAGCTTAAGCCACACAGAGAGCGGGCGGGCGGTAGCGGCGCGGGCGCGGGCGGCAGCGGCGCGGGAGCTGGCGGCAGCCAAAAGCAGCTCCCGCGCCGCTGCCGCCCGCGCCCGCGCCGCTACCGCCCGCCCGCTCTCTGTGTGGCTTAAGCTTTAAGACGCACATTTATTCAGGCGATTTCCTGTTTAACTGACACGAATCTTGACTTTTCTCAATGTTACTATCTAGAACAGGACTATTGCGACCTATGACATAAATTTTAAATGTATGTTTTGGATTTTTCAATAAGAAATATTGTTTCAAACATCGCTCTAAATCGACTATTTTCGAGCTAATAAATGTTTTCCGCTTAAATTCTACATTTAAAACTAATAAAATCGTAATCGTATCCTTTAATCACTTTATTGGTATTATCAATAATTTTGTCAAAATTTTAAAAGTCAAAGAAGAAAATGTGATATATGCCCGCCAAGTCAGGAAATCGCCTTATTTTATACATACAAACTGATCGCAAAACTTAACTACGCTGTTAGTGAAAAGCGGAAACAATAGGTAGTGATTTAATGAAGTACCAACTTTTTCATCGCCGATGGTTCCATGTAATTGCGTATACATACGCATGTATAATTTGGTACACATTGCGTGTTGGTCTGTTTTCCTGAAAGAAAAGTGGGACGTCAACATATATAATTACGTTTGAAAATAGAACTTACAGTTTGGTTCAAGTTCGGGCGCGAAATGGACCATAGAGCATAAGCATTTTTTTTTCTGTTTGGTAAAATCGTTGGCATTGTGATTAAATGGGTATCTATGATTTAAGATGATGGCAGTTTTGGCGGTATTGATATTGAGAACTGTTATGGTTGTGTTGTTTATAGTTATCTGTGTTGTTAGGAGTGTGATTTTTTGAGGACTTTTATATGCTTTTATCGACGACTCACCGTCAATAAATGATAACCTGGTTGGTAATTTTGCGTAATTTTATGTAGAATAGAAATACCACATTTTGATACATACGTGCGGAAGGTACGATGTTGAGGTGAGGGACGGGACGCACATGGAAATGACAGTTACGTAGCATTTATAATCAAGGCAATCAAGGCTTCAAGCTAAATATGGACTCGACAAAGAGTGTCCAAAACATAAATCTTCCTTATATAAAAAGAATCTTGCGGCCATGGGAGTCAAGATTTACAATAACCTACCATATGAACTGAAGATGTTACCACTGAAGTCATTTAAAACGAAACTGTACTCTTGGTTAACAAATAATTGCTTTTATAGTTTAAGTGAATATTTTCTAAAATCTGGCAGTTAAATTGCTGCTAAATACTATTGTATACCTGATGTAGGTAGAAAATGGAGACACTGTACTTACTAATCACTAACCACCTATGTAACCCATTTTCATGAAATAAATATTTTTTACTTTTTACTTTACTTTATATCAGACGACTTTTTTGAATACATTTGTAAACAGTAATTAAAAGATACAATACAAAAATGCTTTAACTTGCCATTGTTACCTTTGCACGCACCTTGTCTATATCTGGCGTAGTTTACATACATTTTATTTAACAATCGTACGTATATTATTATTAAAACACAATATTATTAAAACTTTTCTAGCTAAATGCGTCAATTACAAAATTAAATCGTGAAATCATGAATAAAAGAGTCGAGAATGAACATAATGGTGGCTAACTACGGAACACTAAGCACCTGGCCCGACACGCACTTGGCCGGTTTTTTTTCGAAGGAACAATTTTCCCTGGTATAAACACTATCGATTTTTAACTCCCGTATTCACTGTAGGGGCTTCCTAGAAATCTTAAATATTACAAATCATTATATTCTATAGATTAATATACAAATATTGTTCGCTTAATATTATAGTACTAACATAACGACCCTTATAAGTCCAAATGTCGCAACACACCGGTTTTTCCCACCAACAAATGCTCAAATACGTCTTTGTGAAACCAATGCCACAAATAGAGTCTTTGTTCGAAGTCGAAGCACACTTTCCTTTGTTACTTACTCGAAGGCCGTCTGAGTAAAAATTCCCTGACAATTCTCAATATTAAAACTTGATAATTAAATTATAGACATGCGCAAAATGTGTCACTAAAAAGAAATGAGTGATATACTTCAATCCTTCACTGTGAAGTATATCACTCATTTAGTTCACTAGTTCAGTTTAGTTCACTAGTGCAGTAGCTCAACCGATTCAACTAATCATATTGATCAGTCATTCGTCGCGTCGCGTTTCTCTCATTCTAAGGCTAATTCGGGGATAATGATATCAAATTTTATATATATTTTGAATTTTAAGAAATTTTTTTTTTTCTTAAAAACCGTCATGAGATGATTGAAACGATGACACATGAACTGAAGTACTGAACTAAGTGAACTATTGAAGTATATAGATCCGAACTGAACTAGTGAATGAATGAAGGACACCAAGTGAAGTACTTCAATTGAATCATTCATTCGTGAACTACACATGTCTATTAAATTACGCTTTTTTGAACATTCTACGCGACACTATACAGTGTGGAAAGATAAGTCGGGCCCTGGAGGGAAACTACCTTAAATCCCTAAGCTAGCTCATTTTACTCAAAGGAAACATTCTTTTATTTTTAAAAAGAAACGAAACTGCATTCAAGGACTTTCTAAAATTTGCCTGTCTCACCCGGGAATCGAGCCAGCTAAAAAATAAAAAAAAATAACCTTCGCTTTTTTATTTCATTAGTCGATACTGTCAATGTCAATGATAATATTTCTCTAATAAACATTAGGTTACTACACTCTTCTGTTGGACAATATATCCATAAAATCGAATTATATGATTAAATTTCATAGAAAATCTAAGAAAATTAAAAAAAAAACTTTGAATGCAGTTCTGTTTCTTTAAAAAAAAAAAAATTATTTCAGACCAAGAAAAATGAAATGTCTCCTTTAAGTAAAATGAGCTAGCTCAAGGATTTAAGGTAGTTTCCCTCCAGGGCCCGAGTTAACTTTCCACACTGTATATACATCTGTATTGTATGTATAAGGAATTTCTGCAGACTAAACAGTGAGCCGTCCGTATGCATGCTCTTTTAGGTTATAAAATGTATGGAAATGACAGGTGTCAGGATTTAGTTCTTATCTTGCGGGGACTATAGGTTATATCACAATAACTCAGCGTTTCACAACCTATATATATATATATCCATAGCCTATACCTAGACCACCTATCTAGACCAAGATGCTGCCAAGATGTTATTGAAGATACAATCAATTTTATTATCTGACGTCACGTGGTTACTAAACGAAGAAACGTTTTTGTTTCTCCAATTCGATTCCAATTTCAAATCGAATAGATGCTCACACAGAACAAAAGGTGATCGAACCAGAATAAAATGTAGTTTTTCTAGCGAATTATTTTGTTTTACTGTTTTCGGCCAGTGCGTTTGTCTGTGAATTCTGTGATGGGGTCATCGGCTGTTAACCATTACAAATCTCAGAAAAAAACACTGCCAATTGTATAACAGTTAAAGAATGGCCACGTACAATTTTTATTCTGCTTCTGCTAAAGTCGTCTTTAACGCACACAATATAAAACCTGAAATGGCGCGCAGGCACGTATCAGTAAGAATTTTCTCTCTCAAGGTAAACTTGGCTCTGACTCATTGCAAGGCTGCACGAGTTTTTTTTTAATCCGTCGTTATTACGTCAGATATTTGTCTATTTATGGTAACTTCTTGAAATTTAAGAGCACGCTTAATTGCTGTTACTGCAAAATGCTATATTATTTAAACTATAAATGCCCTGACATATATTTTTAAATAAAAGGCCAAGAACATAAGCTGTCATACTGACACTGACCAAAATCTTTTCTCTGCAGCTGACTGTACATACTTTTTGTCATCTATACTTAATTAATCTCAATGAATTAGAATTATGTTTATTCATAAAAGTAAAGTATACAATTAATTTATATTTTGACAACAATACTTTAAATGAGTATAAAAGTGATAAAGAAACTAAAAATTTAACAAAAACTAAACTAAAATGAAAAATTATTAAATTCAATAGTAGTAAGTAATTAAAGGAAAACATCGTGAGGAAACCTGCATACATCCGCGAAGAAATTCAAAGTTGTATGTGAAGTCCCCAACCCGCTCTGGGCCAGCGTGGGGACTACTGCCCAATCCCTCTCATCTATGAGAGGAGGCCTGTGCCCAGCAGTGGGACGTATATAGGCTGATGATGATGATGATGATGAAGTAATTAAACTAGAATTCAACATCAACATATTACTGAATTAGACTTCATCAAAGAATAGAGAAAATATACTATCAGTTCACCGACTCGTCCAAGTGGTCGCAAACCGACACACAAAAATTTTCGGTCGCTATAACCGACATAATAACCGTGTAGAGATGCTTGTTCTATAAGCGCTCTCGTACCATTACCATGAGTTTGCAATGTTTGCATTACCGTACTCGCTAGCGACTGCGTAAACGATTTAGTATGGCGATTCTTAGTACTATTGCGTAACCGCCAGAGGCGCTGTACTTTTGTCCATACTAAATCGTTTACGCACTTTACGCAGTCGCTAGCGAATACAGTAGCTCTAGTATAAGCTTTTTTGAAGCATTAACTAATTCGAACGCGTTTGCGTTTTGTCTCAAAATGTATGAAAACGCTCTCACCGAGTTTGAAATACGCGCGTCCATCGGTTAGCAACAAATGTTATACTTGCTGTTTTAGTTTCCACTAGTGACCACCAGAGGCGCTGTTCACGTTTTCATACCACTTTCTTACATTTTGAGGCGTTTTGTCTCCCGTTCGAATTAGTTAATGTTTCGAAAAAACTTATACTAGAGCTACAGAAATGCAAACATTGCAAACTCATGGTAAGGGTACAGGTGTGTATCGTACTAAACTCTACCAAAAGTGGACATAATTAGTAGAGTGATTTAGTAACAACCGTCTATGATGAATAGATTAGAATTTTCCAAAGCGAAGTTTCACAATGTTTTTTTTGCAATAACACTGATCCACTTCTGCTGTCGTAACCAAGGACTAAACAATTATGATACTGATATAGATTCTATGATAATAAGATCCATTAAGATATTCGCAATAGAGTTTCCATTAGAGAAAATGACAAGTTCGTTAATAACTATTGCAGTACGGTGATTGGATTCATACTTATCAGAATATCAGTGCCTCTTACTAGTATATATTTTTTCGAAACATAAAGACAAACGAACGCGTATTTAATTGCGTTTAGTCTAAATTTGTATGGCAACAAATAGTTCGCCCGCTGTTTTGTAGTAAACAAGGAATCCTTTTCGTTTCGCCATGTGTGTCCGTCCGTCCGTCCGTCCCCGGCTTAGCTCAGTAACAGTTAGTACTAGAAAACTGTAATTTGGCATGCAAACATACATATCAATGACGTCAACAAAATGGTGGAATAAAATTTGAAAAACCATTTTTGGATAACTCCCCTATCCCCTACACGTAAAGTGTGGTGCAAATATTCTTTTCTTTCAAACCCATACACGATGGGTTCGGAATAAAGGTGTCGCTGGATAGCTTTTTCAAAAATATTGTAAGGTTTCTAAAACCTCCCCTGCCAGATGATCGGTGGCTTCTGGACTTTAAAAAAAAATCATAGTAGTAGTATAAACAAGGAAAACTATCAAACCTAAGTAGGCATTGCAAATCACATAAAAGTCCATCATCAACAATTCCGCATATGAACGGTGACGTGATGGACGGAACCTTACACTGTAGCTCTAGTATAAGTTTTTTCGAAACATTAACTAATTCGAACGCGTTTGCGTTTTGTCTCAAAATGTATGAAAACGCTCTCACCTAGTTTGGAATACGCGCGTTCATCGGTTAGCAACAAATGTTATACTCGCTGTTTTAGTTTCCACTAGTGACCACCAGAGGCGCTGTTCATGTTTTCATACCACTTTCATACATTCTGAGACAAAACGCAAACGCGTTCGAATTAGTTAATGTTTCGAAAAAACTTATACTAGAGCTACTGTTCGTGGCCCGACGCGCACTTGTTTATGTTAATTTAATCGTGTTTTTTTTAGATCAGAAAAAAACACGAGACGCCCAAATACGTGTCGTTATGATTGAAATCTAACCTATGAATGAACTAGAAAGATAACGTTGTTTACTGCGAAGTTGTTTTTAGACTGCCATATATCGGAATGTCAGTTTTCTTGTTATTAATTAAATCGTGTGTTCTTTTGTGCTTTGTGACAGAAGACTTCTAATTTCGATGATTGGTAGAGTTCTAGTTTAAGTACCCCAATATTTTTAAGATTAGAATTTTAACGGTCATTTTCGCCTAGTTACAATCCTTCGTTTTCCTAAGACATCACAGGAAAACATTCCACTAATTTCACTTAAATTTCAGTAGCTTATAACGTCTGTGTCTATATTATTTGCCCTGAAATCGCATAACGACAATCGTACGATTTTTCTAATCTGAAATAAAAACTAAAGTATATTATTTTCTCTGTTTTTTTACAAATAAGTAACTTACACATTAATTCCCATTGTTTCAGGCTATAACTTGCCGTGACTTTGACTTCCAACGCTGTCACTTGCGCAACCGCCACCACCGGACCCAACTCGAACGGTCTAGAAATAATATAAAAAACTGAAACTCTACCCGTGGACACACTTAACCGGTCCACTGTACCCTGGACACTGTGTGATGTGCCGGCCACTCCGCAGCCGGGTGCACGAAGTCACCTAAGCGTCAGCCATGAAGTTTTCAACTGGGTCCAGTTCTAGTAGTCTGGCCAGCGATTCGCTGTCGAGAAAGTCCACGCTATGCATCTATACGGAGATCGACGCGCCCGCGCAGCCGCCGCCGTGCGAGAGGGTAAGTGTTAACCCTACCTTAGATGGTTGTCACACTGATGCGGTTTTCGGACGGTTTCCGCAGTGCGAGCGGGAAAACAGTATAGGCTTTTATAGCGCTGTCTCGCTCGCACACCGCACCGTCGTGCGGAAACCGCATAAGTGTGACGACCGCTTAAGGCGCAGGGTAGGGCAAGACCTTCCCCATACAAACTTTGTGCACGTTTTATTCGTCGGTTTTGGCACTAACAAATATAATATTTTTTTTTGGTTGTAAATATTAGATATGCGAAGATCGTGATGTGAAAATTTTCAAATATTTCAAAAAAATAAAAACATAAAAAAAATTAATAAAAAAAAATTACATCACGAAGTAGCTATCAGAAAAATAAGCATGCTGACCAAAAATCATAACTTTAATGCAAACACAAACGAAGTAAATCCTGCACAAAGTTTGTATGGAGAGAGCTTGCCCTACCCCTCCTCTTAAAGAGTTACTAAAAAATATTGACGCGCGGAAGCGTCCCCTAACAAAATTATAATTTTCAATCAAAAAATTTACAAATTAATTATCACAGGTGAGATGAACCTGTGACGAATGGACATAATATGTATGGTGGTAGATAGATCGTTGATCGGCTGTTTAGGGTTCCATACCTGAAGGGCACAAATATGTATACATTTTTGGACCTTATTTCAATGGAATAAGGTGAAAAAGTGTATACATATTGGTGCCCTTCACTGTACCTACCCATGTCAATGATTAAGACGTGTATGCTGTCTTATAATCCATGACAGTATAACCTGCCAGTATGAGACTGCATAACCACTGTGAACCTGCTCGCATGCCACCATATTGATCTAACCGGGTGCCGGAAATTATCTGTGCTCCGGTAGGTGGGCACCTACCTTCTAGTATAAGTTTTTTCGAAACAAAACACAAACGAAACATTTGCGATGACAAAAAATTGTTTCCATCTAAGGCCACCAGAGGCGCTGCTTGCGTTGCCTATGCCTTACAAAATGAGACTAAACGGAAACGCGCTCGTTTGTGTTTTGTTTCGAAAAAACTTATACCTACTAGAGGTACGGAAATCGGTTCCTACATTCGAACTTTACTCTCATTGTTTTCATAATCATACCACGTAAGTGTTAATTAGAGCTACTTAAAAACGAACATTATAAGGCCAAGCGAGTAGCGGTCGAAATAAACAATTACGTTATAGTTTTTATTACCACTTGACCTACTTCCCAGCAGTCCCAGCAGAAGTCTTGTCACAGTAATATTAAAATACAATACAATACAATACAAATCTGCCGTGAGACGCCGGTCGGTCACCAGATCAAATTCCGTAAGTGGACTTGGATCAGCCACACCCTAAGAAGAGCCCCCGACCACATCCCTAGACAAGCTCTAGAATGGACTCCACAAGGGAAAAGGAAACGTGGCCGACCTAAACACACCTGGAGGCGCTCAGTGGCGACGGAGCTGAAGACTATCGGGCTAACCTGGTCCGAGGTGAAGCGCTTAGCCCAAGATAGAACGAAATGGCGGAGTACTGTGGACGCCCTCTGCCCCACGGGTTATAGGACCTTAAGTCAAAGTCAAGTCACAATACAAATATTCCTATATTTATTAACAATTATTCCTGTCGTAATTTCATCTACCGGGGTTATGTAAATATAGTTACTATATTAATAACCTTTATGTCACACCTGGCCATAAAGTGGCCATTATCGCACGCTCCGCGCGCGAAAAAACCCACTTCCTGGCCAGGGGGTGACATAAAATTTTGTACTTACCACGGGCGATAATAAAGAAAGCCTCAGATCGCATATTTATCGCCCTTGCCTTCGGCTCGGGCGTAAAATACCTGCGATCTGAGACATTCTTTGTTTTATCGCCCTTGGTAAGTAATGTACTATTATTGATTTCCTTTATTGCACCATGAAAGAGAAAAACGTCCATAATGATGTTAATTAATTGGTTTTGCTACAACAGAAGCGCGAATAGATAATAACCCTATTTATTTTTACCCGACTGCAAGGCAGGGTTATGTGTTTCGCGCGTATCTTGTATGTATGTATGTATGTAATATTCTTTATTACCTGACATCTTCCAATTCCCTGAACGGATTTTAATGTTTGAGATATCGTTAGATTTGTCTTACCAGCCCGAGTGTTCTTATAAATGTGACGTCAAAAAAAAAACAAAGATGGCGGCCACCAGACATCATTTTGTAAAACAAATAAAAAATAAAATTGACGAACTATATCATGTGGGGTATCATTGAATAGGTATTTTAAAATCATTATAAGGTTTCTTTAGTCATTAGTTAGTGAAAACAACCGTTTAGGATTTATAACTATTCAAAGTTTAATAGTCGGATCCGCTATGCGCAATCACTCATGTTTTCATTGTCATCGTCATTCGAGGTTTGCTTTACACACGTTTAACAATTGCAACAGTGGCGGAGCGCCCATACAACCCGATTCCCACCGGCTTGCCTTACAAAATCTTGCTACAAACTACTTCTGTTAATTTAATAAATCATCAATTTATGAATACAAAATATCCATTACCTAAATACAATTTGATAATACGATTTACTTTAGCGTCATAATAGATTTAAGCTAACCACTACGAAATCTACGCACGCGAATGCCAAACGCAATGCATTTCATAAAGCCAAACAAGCCGGCGGAGTTTAGCATGCCTCCTAGTATCGTGATTGCGATGTTAGGAGGGGTCAACTCAGCTGGTCTTCGCAATCGTAAGACTTTAAACACCAAACATGAGGAATGAAAATTATAATTAAATCCAAAATATACGTGCATGTGAAATGATAATTCATCTTTGTGTTAATTTGATAAATTATAACGTTTTATGCACTCAAAAACAGCACATTTAGGCATTTTGACGGAGCTCTTCACACGCCGGGAAGGATTCTGAGACTGAAGTATAATCGATTAATGAAGTAGTTTTTAATAACTTGGCAGATTTTTCTCCTATGCTTTTGGCAGAGGGCAGAGCCGGATCTTGGGGGGGGGGGCAAGCCGGGGCCCATGCCCCGGGCGGCAAGTTTAGGGGGCGGCAAATTCGAACTTCTTGACAGGCCAAAATACGTCTTGACAGGACAAAAAATTCCGCGCTCGCTGCGCTCGCGTTTTCTATGACTTAATGCGTATGATTTGTTATATTTCTCGATTTGCTATGACTTGATGCGTATGAACTATTTTCCGCATCTGTAATGTCCGAAAATCCAAACGGAACTTTTATAGTTTGGGTCTGTCTGTCCGTCTGTCCGTATGTCTCAGCCGATTTACTCGGAGACTATAAGTGCTACAATTATGAAATTTGGTAGGAAGATGTATTCTATAAACCGCTACATAGAAGTGATGTGAAATTAGGAAAATAAAATATTTTAGGGGGGGCTCCCCATACATGTAACCGGGGGATGATTTTTTTTCAATGCAAGTAATTGTGAGGTGTATTTTTGGATAAGCTTTTAAAAATTACGTACAGGTTACTAAAAAAGTTTTACATTTAAGTCAATCGTTGGAGAGATATTAGCTTCCAAAGTCGTACAAAATATGTCCCCCCCCCCCCCCCTCTAATTTCCAAACTATGAAGATTAAAATTCTTAAAAAAATTGAGGTGGTGCACATTAATAAACACTTTCGACGATTTTTGGCTTGAACAAGATGGGATTAAGGGTTTTGGAGTGAGCGGTGACTTCCATATGAAGATACGACCTTTTTTGATTAAGGTATTAAATAGTGTTTTTAAAAGTGGACTGCTAGGTGTCGGTACGGAACCCTTCTTTGTGCGTGATCCGACACGCACTTGATTTTTGCTGAAATGAGTCACGTGTACTATCTTTGCAAGGTGTTACTTACCTCGTAAAGTAAGTAATAAATTAGTAGGTTCAGTTAAATTTGTTTGTTTGTTTCAAACTTTACAAACTAAATTTAACAAACTTCTCGTAGTCCAATTGAGTTGAAATTTTATATATGTGTAAATAAAGTTTCATTGCAATATTATGTGGCCATAAAGCCGTTCTGACGAGAAAGTCAGAAGGTGGTCATAGCAATTCAAAAACTTCACTAGATATAACTATCGTGTTTGGGTTCATTACAATTTTCTCAAAGAGTATAGGTAGGTACCTAGTTGATGAATCTTCATTTCTAATTTTCGCTCCGGGTTACCCTATAAAAATCTCACGCGCCGCCACTGAATTGCAAGAACCATAGTTGAAACTAAAAAGTCTTAAATAAAAAAAATATTAATTAAGAAACAAAAAACCCGCCTGCACTAAAAATACCAAAACAAGCAATAAAAAGTTTTTGTCAATATTGCATTGTCATCTTAACTAAAAGTGTATTCCTAATTTCAGCTCAATACTAGTTAAGGATAAAAAGCAGTCGGAGGCATGGATTTGGCCGAAAAGTCTCATTTAATGCTACTCCATGCCTCCGACTGCTTTTTATCCTTAACTAGTATTGAGCTGAAATTAGGAATACACTTTTAGTTCAGATGACAATGCAATATTGACAAAAACTTTTTATTGCTTGTTTTGGTATTTTTAGTGCAGGCGGGTTTTTTGTTTCTTAATTAATATTTTTTTTATTTAGTTACGCATTTGACAGTTTCGATAGTTAGTTACTGTAACCTATCTGACACGGTAAAGTGCTTATACGAGTAAATATGTGAGTTTCTGATTGTGTCGCACATATATGTATATACTGACGTCAGCGGGGCTGGCACGCTATACGCGAGTAGAGAAAAATCTACCCACCCCTAAGCCTGGCCGCAGACGCACGGAATTCCGAACGATGCTTCAACTCCCCTCTGAAACCGTATCGAAAAACCGTGGGTAAGCCTAATAGGCTTATTGACACAGTTCGAGCAAGACAGGAGTCGCTGAGTCGCGCGAGATAGTCGAGACACAACTTAGCGGCAAGTTGTGCTAGCCTACCACAGAGACTAATATGATCGCTTATATTATGTCGGACGGCCCTAGATAGAGTCAGATAGCTACACCGACAAGAGTCTAACTCTTTAATTTATCATGATATGTCGGACATATAGCATTCCTCCCTTACTGTCAAGTATGTAAGTGAGGGATGCTTTATGTCCGATCGCCATCTTCACTAAAGCGAGTACTGGATTGCCTCAGAACTCATTGCGTGTGATCAACTGCATTGAGATAAGCTACAGATGGTCACTTAAATACAACCGTTCAAGTATAGCACATTAACTTTCGATTTCATGTAAAAATAATGCGCCATGCCAAAAATCGTTGACCATATTCATACCATTTCGCTTTTACTTATATACCTGGCACACTGGGACCGGCGTATCACCAAATTAAAGCGACAAGGTAACAAAATGAGCGGGCTTTTGAAGACAGCACGAAACAATGCGAAGTCCGGGTCGGTGAAAGTGGACAGTCCCGATACTTGGCTTGTATTCAAAAAGCTTAAGCAGTCGCTTCAGACTAACCAGCCTAAGGATGCAGTCCATCTACGCACAGTCATTAAGAATATCGGGACCAAGATATAAGACATGTGTAGTGAGATGAGTCAACTCCTTGTGAATATTGTTTTGAATATTTAAACACCGATGAGTAAAGTGTCATTTAAAATGTTAATGCCGACCTTTGAACTCGAGTTTTGGTAACATTTCGGCTGTCTGTTTCAATGACATCATTTCGTTGTAGTTTGACATAGAAATCGTTTGGAGAATGCAGCAGCAAAAACCAAGTTTTCAAGAGCCAAGCATGATATTACTTATGTAGATTCATTTACACCACATATTTTCGTATAAATACGATACATAAACTAATGCCTTAGTTTACCAAAGTTGATGATATTATACATAATTGCTCCCATTGCTCTTTAAGGGCGTTGCAATCCCTGCAAAGCTGACAGCTAGCGAATGCGCCTAGTAACATATAAATGTTGTCCGAGCAACATTTTTCAAATCTGGTCAAGTTTTACTGGTTGAGTTCCGTGTCCAAAGAAGGCCCTAATCCTGTCCCTCCTTTAAAGGGTAGGTATCTTTGAACGAGCTACAATAAAAAGAGTGAGCGGCATCATTTTCAGCCTGTAAACGCCTACTTAGCATAATTTTTAGGGTTCGATTCTGCCACCAGTCACCCCTAAACTAGTCTTTATCATCATCATTATCATTTTCAGCAGAGCATAGGCCTCTCTTCGAGTACGCCACTTGTCCCGGTCTTGAGCCAGTCTTATCCAAGAGTGACCCGCGATCTTCCTAATATCATCGACCCAATCTTATCCGAGTTAAACCGACCATCTTCCACGTTGACAAACTATTTCAAACTGGTTTGAATGATGTTATACTTATGTCATTGTTTTTGTTGCACTAACGTCCCTTATGCAGGTTTATTCAGCTTTTTTCCTTGGAAGTAGAAAATTCTGGGAGCGACGCATGCTTGTAGGTTTTCGTTACGGTACTTTTATCTCACAAACGCGGGTAAGCCAAAGTTGTGTGTTGAGCTATATATGCACATTGTCTATGTGTGCGTCAGCGTAGGAGCTATGAGTTTACACTGTCTGTGTTCGTATGTGTCACAAATACAACTATGGCTATCCCGCTCGTGAGATAAAATTACTGTATCTCCTTGGAGCGCTCGTGGCCCAGCGGCGCCTGCGTACCGCAAGCGGTATGCAAGGTTAAGCAATGTCGGGCAGGTTAAGCCTTTGATCCCGGCTGCTGTCTATGACAGCAGTCGTTAAGCCAAGTTGGAGGCCTTCGGGCGGCTTGAGAACTTCTAACAGCCAAGTTGCCCACTCGACAAAGGTGGGTCGAAGTTGCACCACGTCCGTAGGGAAAGTACCCACCGCTACCCTACACGTGACCCCTGGGTGGTTCTAAAAGTGCAACAAAAACTGGCAACCGTACTGTCTTCTCGAAGACCTCACGGTTCGAAATAAATGCCATACGATAAATAAATAACTGTATCTCCTACATCTTTCGTCCTTGCCAACTTGTTACAGGAAATCAGGGCAAGGAGGAAACTTCAGCGGTAGAGCTTAATCCGTCTCCGTCCTACGAATCTTTCATTAATTAAAGATAATCAATGAGTTCCATCAATCAATTGAAAAGAAAAAATATCCAGACGGACTGTACCTGCTCCTGTCAGAATTATTTTTCCATATGCGCTATCATTCCTATCCCAATAAGGTCAAGGTCAGATGGCCTGCCTGCGCCAAAACTTGGGATTAGCGCACCCCCAGGCATCCTTCAGGGTGCAATTGCACTGGGATAACGCTAGGGGGATGATGATGCGCTATCATTCCTATTCTACCTTTGCACATCTGGGGCCTATACAAACGAATTGTAGACTTGTAAAGTTTTGTAGAGGGGCCAGGCCCCTATACCACAAAACTTCGCAAGTCCACAATTCGACAAAATTGTACAATTTTCCATAGTAAAAGTAGACATTTTTGTCACATTGTACGCTTGTAAAGTTTTGTGGTACAAGCCAAGGGGCTTAAATTCGCCAGGGTGGATTTTTACTTCGTTGCGAGATTAAAACTAGATAAAAACAAAGGCATATAAAAAAAATGGTTTACCAACGATCCATTTCGCGATGCTCACTTCGCAACGCGTCAAGGTTGCGCTGTCACGAACTTGGCGTGTGCACTTTCACGTTTGTTACATTATGTTCACGAAATAATGTCTGTGAGCCCGCCTTCGTCAGGTTTTCACTTGTTTAGGGGTAGTGCTGTTTATCTCCACCTGCAATAACCACTACTTGTTCTGTAGGCATAGTCAACCAATTCGGTTTCTGGACCACTCCGTAGTACCTTGTACTATTACCCTATGGTAGTACGGAGGAGTACAGACTCCGTACCTTGCAACTTGTCACAGTGACATTAATATGAGATCTCTAGCGGCTTTCATATGGATTTTCATTGTGACAAGGTACGACCACAGCCATAATAACATTATTTACTTTACCAGTAGTTTATGCAACTGGTACATAATGAGAGGCATTAAAACAGGAGAGGAGTGTGGCCTTCGGCTCGTTTCACAATAATATCACATAAGTGTTTTAAGCAGTGAACGATATTAAAGGCTTAATTATGTACAGTTGCATACATTACTTTATCTAGTAGGTACATACATATTATAAATACTTTAAGATGGGTGATATTATTTATTACACAAAAAACACATAATATAGAAAATATGGGTTCAGAAGCCGAAGGCAAATGACCTGCATTGAGCTGCTACCACTACCAGTGCTACCGGTAACATATTTAGAGGTGCTAATCTAATATACAAATTGAAATCAGAAAGAAATCAAATCAAAGATAGAACATATTTATTTATTATAATAATCGTACCTAAATATATATATTTTGTATTAATACGAAATTTATTGCAAAATAAACAAAATGGCGGAAATGGCGAAATTACTGGCAGCTATTAAAAAAAACATACCGAGCTGACGTTACGTATCGACTGCATTTGAATTTTCAGTGATTTTGTATGATGTTCAAAATTTTTAATTCGTAATTATCGTAATTATTTTATGTTATTGTTGTACCCTTCTACCACACATAAGAAAATTTTCATAAATACATTGATTGTCGTAATGCTGGTCATTGCCTACGGTTTCTGAACGCATTCTAGAGGATTTATGATATATGTGTGCTGATAAAAGTATGTAGTGTTGTGTTCCTGGAGGTGAGCAAGGTTGCCAGAGCTCTCGAGGATGCACTGTGTTGAGAGCGAGGGACTTAAACTTGTCCCGTCTGCTGTCAATCAAAACAGTGAATCCTCAAAACCGGAAAACCAAAACAAACTATTGTTGCTTGGTACCTTAATGTGAATCTTCAAGCAAGGTTACACGTATTGCGTCACTTTTTGTAAACAAATTATGTCACGGCCAAAGTTTTGATTTTATTGATGATCGGACCGTATGGTCCATGCCTTGGGCAATGTTTAATACCTACAAGAGCAAGAAAAGGCTTGCGTTGAGGACGCGACGCGGACATGCAACACAAAAAGCGTAATCGACTAATCGCCCAATGCGTAATGATGTAATTTAAATATTGAACAATAAGTATCGATTTGCCAACTTACTCATTATAAACTTTGGAGTTAAGTTACAAATCAGTTATTATTGTTACTTAAACCGGGTATTCAAAGGTATCATTTCTTCAATTTGGGTGGGGTATCCAGAGGCGTTTGATGGAGTGTACAGCGTGGGGCCCTCAGCGTCACGCCGTCATAAATGTAGTGGGAAGAGATCGCACGCTGTCGAGCATCGTAAATCCCACAGTCCCACAGGAGTCCCACATCATCATCATCATCATCATCAGCCCACTTTCGTCCACTGCTGGACATATGCCTCTCCCATGGCATGCCACTGAACTCGGTCTTGAGTTATTTGTTTCCAACCGCTGCCAGCCACTTTGCGTATGTCATCGCTCCACCCAGTAGTCCCACATCACCGCGCCTAAAACCCCCAGGAAGACCAGTAACAGTATGCATCAAGCATTTTCCAGCGTAAAAAAGGGGGTACCCAGAGGCGTAGCTAGGAGACGGTCGGCCCGGGTGACACCGGTCCTATTACACGGGTACTGCGCCACCATCTGCGAAGCCCCATTGACGGATTTCCCCACGAACAAGCTATTGTCACTCAGTTGCCCACATGATGTGAACCGGCGCCCTTCGATATCCATAATTTCATTTTCATTTAAATATAGAGCTATAAACTTTGTTAATATAGAGCCCTATAGGTTAGGTTTGTTTTATAACAATCAGTCCTGAAAAGTTAACAGTTTCTGAGAAAAGCGATTTAGGTCAAGGCAAATTATGATTATGGTAATCTTTACATTTATGGAAAATAAAGTTATGGATATCATTACTAACCCGATTTCAACTCCGGGTGCCACCCATCTCCTCTCTCAGTATCAAGCGTTTAGTATAATAACCGTTTAAGCATCTACATAAGCTAAATCATCGTAACGTACTTAGGTACTCTTATTTACAATATTTATATATTATCTAATAACTAAATCACTTTCACCGATCGGCTCTCGGCCTATTGTTGAAGGCTAATGAACTTGCCCAAATGGTAACTAGTCAAATATCAACTTAGCTAATCGACTTTATAACTTTCCATTTTGCTCCTAATCATGGCGCGTTAAAGTCGAATTTAGAGAGTGTCCATTTTATTTCTTGTTACCCTTTGTTTTCGAAGGTGCGATATGAAAGTGCCTTAATGATTTCATCTCGCAGTGATGCATATTGTCATTGCGTGTTTTGTCAATCACTGATGCTCGATGAAAGCATAGAGAGTGTCTATCATACAATATTAGGTACCTACTTATAGTCCACTATACATAGATCATTCAATCCACGATGAATCTCTACCTTTTTTTTAACGTTGGGAAAATGCGACGTTACGTATCCCACCCAGTGGAAGACCGGGGTGGGTATGACGGACTATCCGGATTATACCGTACTATATACCGTCTAAAAACATAACGAGTACCGGCTACGCCTTCTTTTGGGGCGCCGTAACGGTAGCCCAGTGGTTCAAGCATGCGGCTGTCAAGCGGCGGTCGTGGGTTCGAATCCCAGCTCGGACCAATGAGTTTTTCGGAACTTATGTATGGAATATCATTTGATATTTACCGTTAGCTTTTCGGTGAAGGAAAACATCGTGAGGAAACCTGCATACATCCGCGAATAAATTCAAAGTTGTATGTGAAGTCCCCAACCCACTCTGGGCCAGCGTGGGGACTACTGCCCAATCGATCCCTCTCATCTTCATAGATGAGAGGGATTGGGCAGTAGTCCCCACTGCTGGGTACAGGCCTCCTCTCATGAGGAGGCCTGTGCCCAGCAGTGGGACGTAGATAGGCTGATGATGAAATGACACTCATTCATCGATCCCATCGATCCCAAATGGCACTCATTCATCTTGGTGCCCCTAGGTTCTATTTTTTTCCACATATAAGGCCTCTATGTTGGAGGCAGCAGGTGCGCATACCGCCGGCGCCTGCCTTCTCTGCGCCTACGGAGCGGATGTGCGACAGGATCATTCTCCCGCAGCCGCTCCGCAGTCTCCTTCTGCGAAATTACCTCTTCACAGAAAGGGACCACTACTTTCCATCGTCTTACGCTGTCGAGCATTGTGCCTACTATGATTCACTTCTAACCTAGTTGCGCCATGGACAACACAAAAATAGTACGCAATGAGGTCTAGTACAGGGTATAGCGAAAAACCTTTTCACATTGGCCACCATTGGGTTTTTTTCTCACTCTGTCAAAATAGGCCAGTCATTTTACGCTCAAAAACTGGTATAGAGGGAAATGCTTAGACTAACGGATACAGCTATAGTCTTCAAATTTGACCCAAAGCTATAAAAATTGACCAAAAATATTTTTATGGGCTCCCATACAACTAAAGGGGGCGCGAAAAAAAAAATGTTGCTTACCCCATCAAGTGGGGTATCGTTGAGTAGAGCTCATTGAGTACATTAATACAGTATTTTTTATTTTTCGCGAAAAAGTGTATTAACCTTTTTTGTCGATAATTTTATGTAGATCACTTATGCCTAAGAACGTAAGAACTTTTTTTGCTATGGGCCACCGTTTACGAGTTTATTACGAAATATCCAAAAATGAGACCTTTAAACATCCTCACTAAATAGTAAATACTAGCTGGAAGTATTGATGACTATGAACGGCAGTTCGATTAGGCTCCACTTTATTGTATTTATGTCACACCTGGCCATAAAGTGGCCATTATCGCACGCTCCGCGCGCGAAAAAACCCACTTCCTGGCCAGGGGGTGACATAAAATTTTGTACTTACCACGGGCGATAATAAAGAAAGCCTCAGATCGCATATTTATCGCCCTTGCCTTCGGCTCGGGCGTAAAATACCTGCGATCTGAGACATTCTTTGTTTTATCGCCCTTGGTAAGTAATGTACTATAATTGATTATATTATCGTCGTGTTTATAAATAATGACTTATTACCAGCCCTCTGAATCGATCTGTCACGGCTCGTTTCGGTATCGTAATCAATTTATGGATATCAGCTATCTTATCGTTCGTTCATTTAGATATATCAATCAACTTTGTCACGTTCTGGAAGATTCTTCAACTATGTTTGTGTCCAAAATTGAGACAAAATATTTACTGTTTTTGGTCAGTTACCAACACAGGAGGAGCGCTCGTGGCCCAGCGGCGCCTGCGTACCGCTTGCGCTTGCTAAGGTTAAGCAACGTGGGCAGCGGTCAGGACTTGGATGGGTGACCGCTTTGAGTGGTTACTAACTGAGCGCTCCCGTGCTTTGGAAGGCACGTTAAGCCGTTGATCCCGGTTGCTGTCTATGGCAGCAGTCGTTAAGCCAAGTTGGAGGCCTTCGGGCGGCTTGAGAACTTCCAACAGTCAAGTTGCCCACTCACTTGACAAAGCCTAATCCCAATAAGGTCTAGTTTCCCCTTGGGGTTGGAAGGTCAGATGGCAGTCGCTTTCGTAAAAACTAGTGCCTACGCCAAATCTTGGGATTAGGTAGCGGACCCCAGGCATCCTTCAGGATGCAACTGTACTGGGATAATGCTAGGAGGATGATGATGGTCAGTTACCAACACAAATAGGGTTTATAATAATAATGTTTATTCTGGTGGGACGTTTCCATCTTGGCTTTTTTTGTGGAGAACTGTAAACCAGGTACCCAAGTCATCGAGGGATGACTGGTGTGTCTAGTGTATGTCATATTTCTGTCCAATAAAAACATAAAAACGACACTATCAGCGCTCTGATGCGGGACTCAAAGCTAGGATCTCTGAGCGCTTGCGGCCCCTCACGCCACCACGCTACCACTGATGATATGCAAGTTAGAGTACTTTAATCTCACGAGCGCGTGTGAGCCATGGTTTTGTGTTGAGCTACATGCACATTGTCTTTGCGTCAGCGTAGGAGCTATGAATCCACACGTTGTCTATGTGTTCGTTTGTGTCACAACTTCAATAATGGCCAACCCCCGGGCCCTGCGCGTGAGAAGTATAGCTTGGGAACAGATCGGTAATGAATTAATTGCCGAGTGTAGCGAGGAACCGTATAGTGAAAATTTCTAAAGAAGATATTTTTATTTTTTTAAGATTCATCAAAAGCTATAGTGATTATTGACCGATCGTCATGGTAATGGTGTTAAAATACTGCGAAATCTGTGAATTTTTTCTATTTAATCTTCGTGAATCACAACTTTGTTGTTAGGCTACTCTAGTTATAGCTTTTAATGCATGGCCTTAAGATCCTTGTTAGTCCATATTCGCTTAAAGTATTTTGCTTGCCTTTTTCGAACGAGTTTCATTAACTACTAAATTTGAACCCTATGCTCGTAGCTTTAAGGTATTTACTTCATGATTGGTTAACTATACTGGGCTATTATTTAAAGTACAAAGCTATGGCGTGAGTCCTTGGTTGATCACGATTTGGATTGTATACTCAGGTTTGCCGTTAGTGGTTGTGTTTTATTGTTTGATATTGAACTTTACTTAACAGATATAAAGTTGTTTATGTTTCAGCAGTTGAACTTAATGGGCTCTGTTCAGGTTTTCTTAGAACTAACCATTGTTAAAGGTTTTTCCAGGCGCCATATCTCTTTTCCATCGGATTTCTTTTCTCAGTACAAATCTTGTTAAACAATGGTCCGTGTCATTGGCCAAGACTGATATTCACAAGGATTACCGATAGGTTGAACTAAGATTTGAGTAACTTACCAGTGGCGGAGCGTCCATACAACTCGATTCCCACTGGCTTGCCTAACTTTCAGCCAGTCCAGTTCTTTTTAACTTCGGCTCAAGAAGAATAAGAAAGCAAATTATTTCCGGCTTCCCAAAGAATATTTTTCACGCGCCGCCACTCGTAACTATACTTTGATCTCATGAGCGCGAGTGAGACATGCGTCTGTGTTGAGATATATACATGCACATTGACTATGTGTGTGCCTCAGCGTAGGAGCTATGAGTTCACGTTATCTATGTGTTCGTTTGTGTCATTCAAGTTGTAGCAGAAGTAATGTGCTCCTAGTATAGGAATAATGTACAGGGTCGATATTTACAGGAAAGGAGATATTTACAAGGTAAATACAAATATACAATAGATAGGAGACACAGGAAGAAACGACAATAGAGAGATCTCTCAGGGGACCGAAGTCCAATGAGAGTTGGTTGGAAGTTCTATATATGCAACTGACTTAAGAAACTTCGATAGCGCGTTGCAGAACATGTCAGATTTGACGGTTGCCTAGCGACGCCACAAAGTCGGTCTTCGTGGACGTGCATTTATTACGCGAAGTGATTATTGGTTGTGGTATCGTAGAGTTTATAGGATTTAAGTGACCAACGACAACTGCTTGAATCACCTCCCCATCAAATTGTATTATTGTAGCTGGTTACTAAGCCGTCCTCTCACGGCGAAAAAAATATACAATGCCATTATTTTGTTATCTGCCCTGGGATACCAGGGACTGGTAGACGACGGCAGATACACTTATAGTTCCAATTATTAAAAATGTCCAACATTTTCTATAACTATAAGATCTTCAATCTTCTGGCTTGAACATTCAAGTAGCTTTTTGAATGGCCTAATTTGATAGTACCTACTCGGCTAGTTCAAATAATTTTAAGTCCCCGATTAGGCTGATCAAATCATGCGCATAGCGAATTGTTTTCTTTGCGAATTGCTGCTGAGCGATTGTAGTTGCCTATTTTAAGCTAAATTAAATTTGCTTACTTAATAATTAAAATTGTGTGTACTATGTATAGGTCTTTTATATTAGGGTTCCGTACCGAAAGGGTAAAATGGACCGGAACAGGACCCTATTACTTAAACTCCGCTGTCCGTCCGTCCGTCCGTCCGTCCGTCTGTCACCAGGCTGTATCTCATGAACCGTGATAGCTGGACAGTTGAAATTGTCACAGATGGTATATTTTTGTTGCCGCTATAACAACAAATACTAAAAAACAGAATAAAATAAATCTTTAAGGGGACTACCATACAACACACATGTTTTTTTATAGATAATGGTACGGAACCCTTCGTGCGCGAGTCCGACTCGCACTTGGCCGGTTTTTTACAATTAACTTACCTCTTTTTTCATTTTACGGGGAATCTATGATGGACAAGATAAAGCATCAGTCACTTTCTGAAACCAGTCGATAGAAAGTGACAGATGCTCTAGCATGTCATTTGATATCACGTGATAACTGCCACCAAATACTGTACCCTTACCATGAGTTTGCAATGTTTGCATTACCGTACTCGCTAGCGCGTAAATGATTTAGTATGGACAAAAGTACAGCGCCTCTGGCGTGGCGGTTACGCAATAGAACTAAGTTTACGCAGTCGCTAGCGAGTACGGTAATGCAAACATTGCAAACTCATAGTAAGGGTACAGGACCGGGTGTAAGTTCGTATGTATATTCTACAGTAGTCGAGCGGAAGTGCGAATTGAATTTCTTGTGATCAGGATACCTTTTTAGAAATACGGGCGTGATTAAATGTTATTATGATTACGCGATGATGTGGCGTGATTATGTGTTGTGTGCTATGTTGTGGCTGATGTTATTGTTCTAGTCGACATGTGTTGTTTCGAAAGCCATGCATCTCAAATGCGGCGTACCGTGGTCATTTGCGTAAGCCTTTGGCTAAGTGTGCCACGGAATAATTAACCTGCGGAATAAGACCATGGTTGCACCATGATCAAAGTGATCTACGCAGTACAGAGGTTTGTAGAGGGAAAACCACGGCGCGATGCCATAAACCCATTCTACACGATGACCTCCTTATTTCATACATGAATTCAACCAAATTCTGGGTGAAAATAGGGTTTGCCTCTTACTCTGTTATATAAATGACAGATGAAGACAAAAGAATTTGACTAAAATAGGTTTTATGATAATTTATGAAAAAGGGCAAATACCAAACTGCGGATTTTCATCTGTAGTTTAATCGCTGTGGATGATCTCGGTCGGACCTTACCCAGAACTCCCAGAAGGTTGGCAGCTTTACCTCTTTGGATAGCTAAGCTATAACCACAGAATAGTATAATAGTATCCAGAGGATCAGGCCAAAGAAGCTGCCATCCCTCTGGTCACTAGATATTTCAAGGAGCCGCTCCGCTTGTTTTCACTCCATTTGCTGTTATGTTAGGTACACGAAAATCTACCTAGTCTATAGCCGCAACTTGAACCTTATCATCTAGAACGGAAGGAAGCAATTTGTGCGGATAATCTTTTTTCAGACTTCCTTTCGTTTTGAAGTGCTAACGATAATCGTTTTATGGTTTTTCGGACATGTTAGAAAATTACCAGTATACCAGTAGCTCTAGTATAAGTTTTTTTCGAAACATTAACTAATTCGAACGCGTTTGCGTTTTGTCTCAAAATGTATGAAAGTGGTATGAAAACGTGAACAGCGCCTCTGGTGGTCACTAGTTGAAACTAAAACAGCGAGTATAACATTTGTTGCTAACCGGTGAACGCGCGTATTTCAAACTCGGTGAGAGCGTTTTCACACATTTTGAGACAAAACGCAAACGCGTTCGAATTAGTTAATGTTTCGAAAAAAAAATACTAGAGCTACAGATCCCTTACCATGAGTTTACAATGTTTGCATAGCTCGCCGTACTCGCTAGCGACTGCGTAAACGATTTAGTATGGCGATTCTTAGTTCTATTGCGTAGCCGCCAGAGGCGCTGTACTTCTGTCCATACTAAATCGTTTACGCAGTCGCTATAGCGAGTACGGTAATGCAAACATTGCAAATTCATGGTACAGCATGGGTGGCTCATGGCTCATGGTGGCTCATGGTAAGTTTATTTAGTAAACTACTGTAACTTTAGATATTAGTCATCGACAATTATCGATTTCCCACATCAAAACACCCTCATAGACGATGGAAAAACTTGTGCACCCGCACTTTATAACATTACATTACCGTCATTACCAATTACCATGTCCGAGCTAGATTTAACTAATTTAAGCTTTATGCGTGTATTTCACAGGGGAAACCTCCGACACGACCACGCGGGCGGGGCGGTTTAAATACTTAAACACTGGGATGCTCTAAGAGTTTGCGCTCTAATGAGATTGGCGGAGCGGCTTCAACCGAATCTGAGGTGTCAGTGGAATCGGGCTACTGGGTGTTTTGTCGCTGGTTCACGAAACCTAGCCTAGCTCAGAAGAGTCCAGCAAGAAACTCAGCTAGGCCCGACCTGGGTCGGACTGACTACCCGGTATGCGGCAGTACCGAGACGAATAGGGACTATATCGCGTTGTCCTAGAGGTGGGCGAACTAGACGCGAACGCGAAGCGAAGCGGTGATAGAGAGAATGCGGTGCGAAGCGGTTCGCTCACGTGAGGACACTTCAATGGGTATCGACCACCGACTGTTTGTTTTTGAAGTGAAAACTTCTTTAGCGGCGCTGAGCACTTTTGTACTGGGGAAAAATTGTTGAACTCGCGACAGATTGTAAGACCAGCTAGTTGACCCCTCCTAGTATCGTGATTGCGATGTTAGGAGGGGAGGGGTCAACTCAGCTAAACTCAGCTGGTCTTAGATGCGTAAGACACAATGATACTCGGTACATATTATGTATGTATGTACATGGATTATGCGAATATGAATATGAACATGACTATGAATATGAATACGGATACCGATACCGATACGAATTTAATGTCTTTGTTATTTACTTTCTTTATTGAGTTTTCACTTCTGCTGGCACTCCTGGAGTGCAACCCGTTGTTAGGGTTCCGTACCAAAAAGGTAAAAAAAAAGAACCCTATTGGTTTCACTTTGTCTGTCTGTCTGTCTGTCTGTCTGTCTGTCTGTCTGTCTGTCACATCGCTAAATATCTCAGGAACTACTTATCCTATCGATTTGAAATTTGGAATAGTTATAAACAAGGGTAACCCAGATATATAGAAGATGGTTTTTTAAATTATTTTATTTTATTTTCTGTGAATAATGACAGATAAAAGGGGGTTCAAAATTTTAAAGTCTGGCAACTATGTCAATTGGGGTATCATATGAAAGGGCTTGACTTGTACATTCCAAAACAATTTTTAGTTTTTTTTTTCGTTGGGGAAATTTCGATTTACGAGGGAAAATGTAAAAAAAAATACCATTCCCCCCCCTTATCTCCGAAGTTTACGAAGAAAAAAATTTGAAATTATTACACAGCATTAATATGCATGTATATTTTACAGGAAAATTATAGCCATAGCTCTATCTAGTTTTTCTTTTTTTTAATCATCAAAAAACTCTTCTATACTAAGTTTGTAATTTAATATATTTTTGTATATATTTACCTATATATACCTTTGTATATATTTTTGTTTTATATTTAAATTTACAAAATTATGTTGAAAATACCTTCTTTCAAATAAAAAAACAATTATTGAAATCGGTTGATGTGATAAAGAATTATCCTTGAAAAACCAACATACGTACTAAGTTATTCAGTCGCGCAAATTAGTAACACAATGCGCCGATAGATGGTGCTGTCATGTTTTTTTAAGATTGTTCCTGAATTAATGGGGTCGGGACGGGTACACAACTACATATACAAGAACTGTGTACGGAACCCTCGGTGCGCGAGTCGGACTCGCACTTGACCGGTTTTATTTTTTTTTTCGCTTCGCTTCGCGTTCGCGTCTGGTTCGCCCAGCTAGGACAACGCGTATGAGTCTGTTGTCGCGATCGCGCGGTGGATGTCCCCGCCTTATTTATTCGTCATTCCACTCGACAAGGGGGTAGCAGGTTACACACAATTCCAGCACTAAAACGAATGTAAAATGTAATGCGAAATGTATAGTATATCCCGGGAAAATCTTATTAGCCGTTACTTAACCGCTTTTCATCAACATGTACAACCAGCATCAGTTGAAGTTTAACAAAGCCCTTATCGTAAATGGCTAATAGACAGTGAAAAAACCTATTTCACATGCCAGCTGAAATTCAATCTTAAGTCTTTGCTATAAAACCTATTCTCATTATCTTTTCCTACCGGGGCACGCGCCACATAACGAACTCGTGCGCTCCGCTCCGTTCTACGCTCCGTCGCGTGCCCGATGACCTTTTGTTTTTAGTTAGGGATTTAATTGGCATTCCATACCAACGGCGTAAAACGGAACGTTAATTATGGAGCATGCGTTGCTAACTTAATTGAAATTCTATCGTTCCTTTTTTGTTATGTTTTCTATGTTACGGCACTAATACTTATTATGTTATGGTCAAGGGACGTAGAAGCACTCCTATATATATACCTAAACAAATATTTTTGCGGATTTTTTTTATATAATCGCTTACTTGAATGAAATCGTATTATGTGTAATATCTGGGCGACCGAGCGTTGCTCGGCATTTTCCCGGACATGAGACTTATCTAGATCGATTGCTCGCCCCCGAAAATCCCCACATACCAAATTTCATCAAAATCGTTAGACCCGTTTCCGAGATCCCCGAAATAAATAAATAAATATATATATATTTACATATATACAAGAATTGCTCGTTAGTCGTTTAAAGATATAAGATAAGATATCAACGCTGGCACTTGTCCCACAGCAAAATTGACAGACATGCCATACAATCACATTTTAACAAATAAGTACAGCTTATGTACCCTACCTACGTACGTACCTACTGTTGTAAGTTTTAGTAGGTTCCATATACTATATCTGCATCACCTACGGTGAATCATTATGTTTAGATTTGACGTCCGCCAACCCTAAGGTTGTCTCGAAGAGATCGCTCATTAGCGATAAGACCGCCTGTTGTTTGCCTCTACTCATTGTTGTGATGTGGTGTGTTATTTTTGTTGAGATTATGCAATAAAGAGTATTTACATTGTAATTGTACGATTACCGACGGTTCAAAACGACCGACCCTAACTTATGTAACTTGAGCATAACGAACATTCAACTCATAATCATAATACCCAAACAAAACAACACCGAGACCAAGTACATTTTGAATAATCGAAAGGCATTCATAATAAAAAACAAAATGCTCGGATTAAACTTATGTAAAGCATTGCTAATGGTTCTTGCACAATACTATGGGTATAACCCTGGTCCGGTTAAGTTAGTTTCAATACTCAAATAATGTAGTTAAGGCTCATTTTCAATTATCGTTACAACGCGATTCCTGCAATAGGGATGTTGACTCAAAAAATTATTACTGCAATAGAAAGAAGACATAAAAATATGCCAAATAGTGAAAATCCTATTCAAATATCCCAAAAAATAACGAAGCTACAACGGTTAGAATGTTCGTAGATAGATAGAGAGAGTGCTACTCAACAGTGACGTCACTGTTGAGTAGCGCCATAGTAAATGACGATCGTTCAAAACAAAGGTGCGTTTTGCGGAAAAGCGACAGAAAATACCCACTAAAACTTTGAAGACTTATAATTACGTAATTATTTATTTTTTTGAATTACTTTTTTCGCCATTTGATTGAGAATTTGAGCCTTTATGTAGAAAATTTGGATTTATTGATTTTCTTTTATAGTGTCATCATCCCTATTCTCCCGACTGGAGACAAAGATTTAAAAAATATCCGATGAGTGATACCTCAAATGGAATTGCTCGGCTCTACAAGTATAAAAAAATTAACTTTGCGCCTATTGGGCATGCATAAGCACCGGGAAATATTTAGAAGAATATTAAAAATTGTATGAAAATCAATCCTCTCATAATTAATATGTTCCGAAACCAGGCCCGTCCATATTGCCGCTTCGGCCAAAGTAGTGCGAAGATACTCTATCCCACTAGGAACGATAGAGAACGCGCTGTGCGGTGAGCGTGTGCGAGCGATTGGACATATTTTTGAGTAAGTAAGTATCAGTTGTATACAACGAGACTTGACTGTATAGTAGAGATGTACCGACTATGGATTTGGCCGACTAGCCGACTAGCCGACTAGTCGTCGCCGAGATGGCCGACTAATCGGCAAGGCCGATCATTGTTTTCGGCTGAGTTCGGGCGCAATCGCGAATGTTCGTTTCAGTCCGCTCGTCGCGCCACTCGACATGCGTTCGTGTTTAAGTTTTAGCGATTTACTTGCTTCACCGGCCGGCGTTTCATATAGCAAAATAAAAAGACAAATCAGTGAAATTATCGAATTGTTGTGTTAAACAAACAACTGGTGAATAATGTCGAAAAGGAAATGGCGAGTGTGGACATTTTTTGACGATGTTGAAGGTGATTTCCAGTAAGTCATAATGTGCCGATTAGTCGGCCTCTTTTAGCCGACTAGTCGGCGACTATTTAGTCGGTACATCTCTACTGTATAGGTACGAGTGTCATCCACGAAGGTGCGCCCCGCCACAGCCCAATCCGTACAATTGTGCATAGATTAGTATAAGATTCACTATACACATTATGAAGAGTTTTTGTAAAATGCTGGCGAATGTAAGTAAATAATTCGCTTTTGACAACTGAAAGTGCCCTTATGAACTATTTTGTGGAATACATATTCTGAAAATATATTTAATTTTGGGATTGTGCATGGTAGTTCACTACACTAATAACTAAAATGGGTACAGTCAACCAAGAAAGCAGACTACCCTTTTTTTTGAAAATTGAGTAGACCAATGACCAATTTATTAGGTCTGGAGTGTATTTCACACACATTTCCCGATTGATTTTGTAACGCCGATATCATGGCACTCATAAAGATAACGTAGCTCAAATTCGTTAATTCTTATCTGAATCAGATATTGGGTTAAGAGCTTCACTTTTAGGAACAAAATTAACGATTTGTGCAACAAACGCGTTTTGTGTGCGATACGAGTATCCAGATTCCAATTTTGTATTATTTGTATCTTTCATTTTCCTCATAGTTCGATTATTGTTCGGGGTATATATTTAATACCCAAAATATGTATAAATAGTAGATTGTGTCTCAGGGAGCTAACTGATATATTGAAGCGAAAGTTTGTACAATAGAATCCCGAGGCATTCTAAAGTAGAATCCTGAACATAGCGAGGGATTCAAGTGTTTACGCCCAAGACGGAAATAATTTTGCTGACACATATCAGTATCACTTTTCCCAACGCCTGAGGCTCGCTGCTAAAAACATAAATTATTTTTCAAATAATTTTGGCTTACACTTACCTTGATACATATTGCATTTCACACCTTCTGTGAGGAAAGGAGTCATTGTTGCCCTCAAAAGTACGGCTTAGATCTTTCATTCCAGAGCAACAATCGCTCTTTTCTAAATAGCGGGTGTGAAAAGTATATTGTTTTTATTATTGTATTGTATTGTATCAGCTTACCATAGACCCCCTATTAATTAAGGATTAATTTTAACTTTACGTTGCGTTACGTAGTACCTACTGTTTTCATATTAAGTACATAATAATGTGCTTTGCTCACATCTCGTGTCACAGCGACATCCAACAATCATGTCGGGCATTGCATCACAATAATATACAATCATGACTCTCCCACGAGCTTTCTCGAAACTGCCGAGGAAAATTTAAGTGGAAACAGGTATTTGGGGCGAGCGAAGTAATTTTGAACGGCGAAAGGTAACGAGAAACGTGTACGAGCTATCTGATGATGTTCATAGCCGATTTCGGCCACAGCGACTGTGTGATCTGGTTTAGGTATCAGTATTAGGTTGGTCCGCTCTCTGCTGCGCTCGCAAGTGGCTCACGTACCCTATCTTGTTAACAAAGGTACGAGCGCACCTTGGGCAGGTTAACAACTGCAGGTGGACGGGCCTTGAGTTCGTCTCGCTTTCTGTGAAGCTCGTTCGTTACGACGCTCAGTTTCAAATGTGTTAACCTGCTCGTGGATGTGCCGTCGCCATTCGGGCCGCTGCGCTGCCATCTCTTCCCACTTAGAGGGCTCGATATTGCATCTCTTCATATGTCTTTTCAGAACGTCTTTGTAGCGTAGGTATTTGCGAACGAGCTATCTATAAAAGTTGCGACACGTGCGTTGCGTTGCGTTGCGATACTTCCCCTATATTTTAGTTTACAAGCCAATATTATAATTTCGATTGTGATGCGGGACTGCGGGCTGCGGGTCCCTATCGCGCCGTCTTCTCAGTTAAGTGGTCGACCTATAGGCTCCAAGACCCGTCGTAAATTGATCACGCTATCGGTTGGCTGATACTATTGGTGTAGAAACATTGGCAATACTACCACTGAAACTGCCAATTAATGTACCTAGTACCCATTTAAGTACGTTATAGAAATGACAATTTCAATCCATATATCATGCAACGTATATGGAACACAATGACATTATTCAAGTCGTTTAATAGGCAATAGTACCGGCAAAATGAGCCTTGCTGGCCGTCTATATTAAAAAAAACTATCTAGTATAGTTAATTATACTGGGCATTTTCCGCAAGTCGAGAACCAACGCGTCCAACGTGCTTTTGCGTGAAAAATTTTTTCGTCATAAATCTTTATTCACACTGTAAATGCTAAATACACTATACGTTTTCAGGTATAAAATTGCGTGAAAAAGGGGTAACGCTACTCTAACCACTCTAGTTCCTGCATCTGTAGCTCTAGTATAAGTTTTTTCGAAACATGCGAACGCTCTCACCGAGTTTGAAATACGCGCGGTCATCGGTTAGCAACAAATGTTATACTCGCTGTTTTAGTTTCCACTAGTGACCACCAGAGGCGCTGTTCACGTTTTCATACCACTTTCATACATTTTGAGACAAAACGCAAACGCGTTCGAATTAGTTAATGTTTCGAAAAAACTTATACTAGAGCTACTGTATGAGTTGTATGACTATCCTAAGTAAAGTGACGACCGCTTTAGCTTAGTTGGTAGTAACCCTGCCTACGAAGCTGGAGTTCCTGGGTTCGAATCCCGGCCGGGGCATTTATTTGTGTGATGAGCATGAATATTTGTTGTTGGGTCTTGGATGTTTTCTATGTATTTAAGTATCTATTTATCTATATAAGTATGTATATCGTCACTTAGTACCCATAGTACAAGCTTTGCTTAGTTTGGGACTAGGTTGATTTGTGTAAAATTGAAGGAAAGTTTGCATTCTGTTTGCGTAGTTCAACTAGTTCATATACAATTTTTTGGGCTACTCAATCAGCGATCCAAATTACGAATTAACCACTTATCATAGTATACTGCGGATTTTGCTGAGTGAAAATTGGATACTTATAATATAATACGTATAACGGATTTTCCCGGGAATAATTACAGTTCAATATTGTTAGAGCCGTTTTCGGAAAACCATTTACAAACAAATGTAAAATAAATATACAATTAAGGCGATATATCGATTGAAAGAGACACCCTATGTTTTTCGCTCACGACAAAACGGGATGCAATAACCCTCTCCGAGAATGGCTTTTTAGACAAATCTCGTTAAATATCTGTGTGCAGGTTTATTAAATTTCCTCTTGTCAGTACTTAGATGAGGTAAAATACCATCATATTAACTTAATCGTGTCTTTTAATAATGCGTTGTTTTAGTAGGCTGAAGCAAAAAAGGAAAATATAGACTCGACTTTGGATTTATTTTCTATCGAGAAAATTTTAAGCAATCATGTTTCGCTATTGTCAGTACCACAATCATATAGTCAAGAATCATATATCTGAAAATCAGCCCCTACTGTTTGCTAGTCTGGGCAGGACAGCGTTTCAAAGTCTCCTCTCAATGTAGCACCTTAATAGTTGGAAGTTGTTTACGATAGGATTTTCTAACTGCAAGGGCCCATTAACATAGGTTGCTATAAGCCCGGCCTCCCGAGTGCGAGATGCTCGTGCATATTTTCGCTTTAAAAAAAATTAAAAACAAGTATAACACGAGCTCCCCACTTATGACATTTTTTTGTGTACGAGGCCGATTCTCGGGCTGCTCCAGATGATTGCGTTTGTTCAGTCTGATTTGATATTTCTCACTATTCGTTGAGATTTAGGCTGGGTTGCACCAAACCGTCTGTAATCGTAAGCGGTGTTCGTCAAATCTGATTGTATGGAAAGTTTGACAAGTTTCTATGGGATGACAGCTGCCGGCGCCATATTTGACGATGACCGGTCTGTGTTCGTACGTTGGTGCAACTGGCAATTATTCTTTTACTGTTTTCAGATTGAGGTCTAAGTTGACGTATCTCTGTTACATATGTAGGGTGGTATCTTGAACATGTTCCTCATAGCCTTGCTTTGGTAACGGTCTAATGTTTCGATGCTAGTATCGCTGGCGAGTGGCGGTTCCCCACAGCTGGCTGCCGCAAGCGCAATTAACGCGCAAAAAACGTAAAAGCTCATTGAAGAAAGCTCAACCTTGAGCGCTTTCGCGTCGACCGGTTCCGGCGCGTGCGTTGGCGCATTCCGCGATCACAGGGTTGCCACTCGACGAAAATATTGAAGTTTGAACTCATAACTCATATTATTGCATAATCTGTTTAACACAAGTACAACATGACACCCTGTAAGGGTATTGCAAGTTCTACTTACAGTCTAAAGGTAGTAAATTGAAGGTAGACTGGAAAAGGAACAAAGTAACACAATAACCGAACAAAGTCCAAAATATCATCGTGAAAATAAACTTTATGTCACACCTGGCCATAAAGCGGCAATTACCGCACGCTCCGCGCGCGGGAAATCCCACTTCCTGGCCAGGGGGTGACATAAAATTTTGTACTTAACACGGGCGGTAATAAAGAAAGCCTCAGATCGCATATTTATCGCCCTTGCCTTCGGCTCGGGCGTCAAATACCTGCGATCTGAGACATTCTTTGTTTTACCGCCCTTGATAAGTAATGTACTATTCATGCTGATTATTGAAGTTTGAGCTTCCAGTGTGAAGAAATAATGTAGAATGAACACTACACAAAAATACCGTAGACTGAAAAAGAAACAAAGTAACACAATAACCGAACAAAATATTGAAAAATGCCGTGGCAACTCTGTCTAAAAATTCTAAACATCATCGTATTATGAGATTCGTTTGAGGGTTATTTCAAGTTGGTGACCACTTACTTATTATTTATTTATTTATTTACTAATAAGGGTATAAAAACATAAAATTAACAGGGTCTCACAAAACCGTCGGAACAGTTTGTCTGTGTGATCCAGTAGGGTCGATGCCATAGCGTTGCAATAGCTAACAGTTGCAACACGTTGTTTTGTGAAAGACAAGACAACAATTATATAATCAGAACGCAAGAGTGAGTGTGATAATTGATAGCTATTTTCTAAATAAAGGAAAAATTTAAAAATGTAGGCTCCTACTGAAGGCTAGTACCTACCCATTGTGTATTTAATGATATCCTTGTCATCCATCAGATCACGTACTACCCATTACCCATCCTTTTTTTATCCGTTGTTGACAACCCTAGCTTGCATTACTCGCGTTTGCGCATAATAGGTGAACTGGCCGGAGTATGCTGACTATGGCCAAGTGTGAAACACTTTTTTATATGATATTCACACTCAATGAAAATACCTCGGCGCATATATGTACTGTTAAGCACACAAGTGAGATTTAGTTTGAATTGCCGTTCATTGGAAACTAACTTCTTATCAAGGCTTCTAGGGCCAGTAATTAAACGATCTCGAAGTAGGACTCTTGTAGAAAAAGCCTTCTTTCTAGGTTTGCAGCACTGTTAGGCTTTAAAGAATAAAAAAATGATTTTCGAGGTCTTGTTCGTACTGTGTATTGAAAATTAATAGGTATAAAGACACAATATCGTTGTCCAAGAATCGAACCTGACACCTTCTGGAAGGCTGGCCCATTAGGACTATCCAGCTAACGAAGCTTTACTAGAAAGGCTCAGGCTGCTTCGAACTCACAGCCTTTCGATTGAAAGCGTGCCTTACCTGTAGGCTAAGTACAGTGGCTGGCTTCTATTCCAAAAAAATCCTACAGCAGTAAATAGTTCGTGACCGACTGTACTCGACTATACAGAGTAATCTTGAATATCGCACGCTTCGGCAGAGCCAACGTTGAATATTCAACGAGATACGAAGAAAGTATTGTTTATGGTGCGCTCTACCAGTAGCTCTAGTATACGTTTTTCGAAACATTAACTAATTCGAACGCGTTTGCGTTTTGTCTCAAAATGTATGAAAGTGGTATGAAAACGTGAACAGCGCCTCTGGTGGTCACTAGTGGAAACTAAAACAGCGAGTATAACATTTGTTGCTAACCGATGAACGCGCGTATTTCAAACTCGGTGAGAGCGTTTTCATACATTTTGAGACAAAACGCAAACGCGTTCGAATTAGTTAATGTTTCGAAAAAACTTATACTAGAGCTACAGGGATTTGTAGAAAAAACTACAAGCGTAGCTATAGCTACGTACAGATAAAATAAGACAAGTTTGCAAGGTACTTAAAAAAAAAACAAACAAACAAAAATAATCCCAAACTCACCTCATCTCCTTTCTAGTATCAGTACTAGTTGGGACTACAGTTTGGGATTATTTTAGAGAGCTATGTCCCCAAAATCACCTCAATTTTATATTTTGTTTAACAACAAGCTACATCCATGTTTTAATTTTTTTACACCAATCAATAATGATTTTAAAAACAGCTGGCATATTATGTACTTACAACGTCGGACGGCCTACGAGTTGAATTGATTGTTTACCATTATCACCGTGAACAATGACCCACGCCAATATGGTGGTGATAAAATACCTAACGATTAGAAAATCACTTTCGATTTTACAATACGCGTGGGTTTGTTTGAATAAGTTTTTGTACGCCTAAACGGTTAGGTAGTGTAGGTGTCTGTTGTAAAACGAAAACACATCACAACGAAGCTATTCACAACTTTTTTTCACATTACCTCACAGCTCACTTGTACTGTATCTGGATGCTAGAAATAACAACGCGTATTCGGAGGTCCGATCTACACTGGTTTCCCCTAGGTGAGGGTGATGCGTTATGAATAACACCTCTGATTTTAAGACGTTTCACAACTACGCGGTTAGTTTTTGACCTTTGAATTCACTTTCTTTTGCTCCAAAAGTGTTGTATCTAGTAATGAAATATGCTTAGTAGGTATAGGCCTAACATATTATGTTTGTAGTGAAAGCGTGTTTATTTTGGCCAAGGCAAAACGGCTATTCCGAACCGAAGTATAACCGTGTGAATTATGGTTTTTGAGATATATTTTTTATACAGTTGCATCAGCATTATATCGTCGGGTTCGTCGGATAATAGCCAAAATCTACTAGTAAATCTGTCATTACTCTTAGAAACCTCGTAGAATTAACGAGAGCGAGTAGACATGTGTAGTTCACGAATGAATGATTCAATTGAAGTACTTCACTTGGTGTCCTTCATTCATTCACTAGTTCAGTTCGGATCTATATACTTCAATAGTTCACATAGTTCAGTACTTCAGTTCATGTGTCATCGTTTCAATCATCTCATGACGGTTTTTAGGAAAAAAAAATTTTTTTTTCTTAAAATTCTAAATATAGGTATATAAAATTTGATATCATTATCCCCGAATTAGCCTTAGAATGAGAGAAACGCGACGCGACGAATGACTGATCAATATGATTAGTTGAATCGGTTGAGCTACTGAACTATACTGAACTAAATGAGTGATATACTTCACAGTGAAGGATATAAGTATATCACTCTTTTCTTTTTAGTGACACATTTTGCGCATGTCTAAGGCTGGGTTGCACCAAACCGTCTGTAATCGTAAGCGGTGTTCGTCAAATCTGATTGTATGGAAAGTTTGACAAGTTTCTATGGGATGACAGCTGCCGGCGCCATATTTGACGATGACCGGTCTGTGTTCGTACGTTGGTGCAACTGGCACTAAGAGCGAGATATTTCAGATGGTCATTTGTTACTTAGTAAGCTCATACTGCCTTCCCCCTTCTATCATCGAATATCCAGAAGTATGGCTGACCACCATCCTTACCTCTTTTACGAACCAAGCTATGCGCACATCTAAGTATACGGTATTAAACCCCTAGTCAAATCAGCAACTTTTTAATAAATGTCAAAAACGATTTGTTAATATGAAGTTTGTAGGGAAATACTGTCTTAGTGACGTCACTAAGACAGTGTGAGTAGGTTTGTTTAAATCAGCGTCCTTTATGCTTATAAAATCTTTCAATTAGCTAAAATAAATTAATAATTGATGTTTTTGGAGTGTTTTCGTTAGATCTTTTATTAGTCAAGTATAAAATAATTTATTTTTACCTTAGTTTAATACCCTATTGGAAGCCCCTGCCGGTGTCTGTATTTCCTAGTTCATTATAACCATGACTTTTTGAGCTCGAGTGAATACGCATCTTATGGGTGAGCTCGCTTCATCGTCGGCTTCATCTTTGCCCCCTAGCTGGATGCTGGCCAACAGCAGACTAGCTATAGGTGTACCGTTTAACTGAGACCGCGCCTGTGACAGGAGAGAGGCAAAATGGGAGACGTCAAAGAGTAGAGAACGGGTAGAGGTGGGTGATAAATAACTTCACGATGAAAAAATCACGGTGATCCGCCGTTAAAAAGTAACACTGTGACTTGTCACGAAGTAAAAACGTTACAAAATAACGTTGTTACTTTAGCGACTATATCACTGGAACAGTGTGTAAGCGACGCGTCGTGTCGAGCCTCGTGACGTGACCGCTGTTACTAAACTGTGACTGTGACTTAACTGCGGTGCGCTGTCACAGAGTAACATCAGTTGTTACAAAAATATCAGTAACTGCCGGGAACGATCGACACGCAAATGTCGTGACACGAAATAACCGAAGTGACAAAGTCACGGCGATTTTTCCATGTGATTTTTTTGGATCGGGAATAACAATAACGGTGATCGAAAAATAACGTTTTTCCCCATGTCTAAGAACGGGTAGCTGGCCGCGGGCCTCTGCCTTCCGCTACCCTTTCGCGCGATCCAATTCAACCGGTCGACCTATAGGCAGGAGTCCAGGACCAGGGATCGGATACCGGTATTATTTTCAAACCGGTTTCGGCCATTGACCCCAAACCGAAATGAATAGCGTTTGTGGTTTCGTTCTTGTTTCTGGTTTTCGGCACTCAAAACCGGTTAGTGAAGGAACTGTTCTGGGCCCAATTTCGTTTCCGTGGAACGAAATTAACCGGTTTTCGACGGAGACAACCAGTCTTAACTCGAATTTTTGACAGAGGCCGCCAAGGGTTACTATTATCCGCAGCGGGAGTGCGCTTACAATTTCTTTAAAAGCTAATTTATAATTTGATATTAAATTTTACCACTAGACCTGATGTCGAGGGTCTGATGATGCAGCCGGAAGAGAGCCACTGGAACTGCCTAACGGAAAGTGATAAAGTAGTCGAGTTTGGGCTTGTTTGTTTTGTTGTCTTGAGTACTTACCAATGGACCTGATGTCGAGGGTCTGATGATGCAGTCGGAAGAGAGGTACTGGAACTGCCTAACGGAAAGTGCTACGATAGTCGAGTTTGGGCTTGTTTGTTTTGTTGTCTTGAGTACTTACCAATAGACCTGATATCGAGGGTCTGACGATGCAGCCGGAAGAGAGGCACTGGAACTGTCTAACGGAAAGTGATAAAATAGTCGAGTTTGGGCTTGTTTGTTTTGTTGTCTTGAGTACTTACTAATGGCCCTGATGTAGAGGGTCTGATGATGCAGCCAGAAGAGAGCCACTGGAACTGCCTAACGGAAAGTGATAATGTAGTCGAGTTAGGGCTTGTTTGTTTTGTTGTCTTGAGTACTTACCACTGGACCTGATGTCGAGGGTCTGATGATGCAGCCGGAAGAGAGGCACTGGAACTGCCTAACGGAAAGTGATAAAGTTGTCGAGTTTGGGCTTGTTTGTTTTGTTGTCTTGAGCACTTACCCCTGGACCTGGTGTCGAGGGTCTCATGATGCAGCCGGAAGAGAGGCACTGGAACTGCCTAACGGAAAGTGATAAAGTAATCGAGTTTGGGTTTGTTTTGTTGTCTTGGGTACATACCACTGGACCTAATGTCGAGGGTCTGATGATGCAGCCGGAAGAGAGGCACTGGAACTGCCTAACGGAAAGTGATAAAGTTGTCAAGTTTGGGCTTGTTTGTTTTGTTGTCTTGAGTACTTACCACTGGACCTGATGTCGAGGGTCTGATGATGCAATCGGAAGAGAGGTACTGGAACTGCCTAACGGAAAGTGATAAAGTAGTCGAGTTTGGGCTGGTTTGTTTTGTTGTTTTGAGTACTTACCAATGGACCTGATGTCGAGAGTCTGATGATGCAGCCAGAAGAGAGCCACTGGAACTGCCTAACGGAAAGTGATAAAGTAGTCTAGTTTGGGCTTGTTTGTTTTGTTGTCTTGAGTACTTACCCCTGGACCTGATGTCGAGGGTCTGATGATGCAGCCGGAAGAGAGGCACTGGAACTGCCTAACGGAAAGTGATAAAGTAATCGAGTTTGGGCTTGTTTGTTTTGTTCTCTTGGGTACATACCACTGGACCTAATGTCGAGGGTCTGATGATGATGCCGGAAGAGAGCCACTGGAACTGCCTAAAGGACAGTGCTACGGTAGTCGAGTTTGGGCTTGTTTGTTTTGTTGTCTTGAGTACTTACCACTGGACCTGATGTCGAGGGTCTGATGATGCAGTCGGAAGAGAGGCACTGGAACTGTCTAACGGAAAGTGATAAAGTAGTCGAGTTTGGGCTTGCTTGTTTTGTTGTCTTGAGTACTTAGCACTGGACCTGATGTCGAGGGTCTGATGATGCAGTCGGAAGAAAGGCACTGGAACTGCCTGATGATAAGTGCTACGATAGTCGAGTTTGGGCTTGTTTGTTTTGTTGTCTTGAGTACTTACCACTAGACCTGATATCGAGGGTCTGATGATGCAGCCGGAAGAGAGGCACTCGAACTGTCTAACGGAAAGTGATAAAGTAGTCGAGTTTGGGCTTGTTTGTTTTGTTGTCTTGAGTACTTACCACTGGACCTGATGTCGAGGGTCTGATGATGCAGCCGGAAGAGAGGCACTGGAACTGTCTAAAGGAAAGTGATAAAGTAGTCAAGTTTGGGTTTGTTGATCATGTTGTCTTGAGTACTTACCACTAGACCTGATGTTGAGTGTCTGATGATGCAGCCGGAAGAGAGGCACTGGAACTGTCTAACAGAAAGTGATAATCTAGTCGAGATTGGGCTTGTTTGTTTTGTTGTCTTGAGTACTTACCACTAAACCTGATATCGAGGGTCTGATGATGCAGCCGGAAGAGAGGCACTGGAACTGTCTAACGGAAAGTGATAAAGTAGTCGAGTTAGGGCTTGTTTGTTTTGTTGTCTTGAGTACTTACCACTGGACCTGATGTCGAGGGTCTGATGATGCAGCGGGAAGAGAGGCACTGGAACTGCCTAACGGAAAGTGATAAAGTAGTCGAGTTTGGGCTTGTTTGTTTTGTTGTCTTTAGTACTTACCACTGGACCTGATGTCGAGGGTCTGATGATGCAGCCGGAAGAGAGGCACTGGAACTGTCTAACAGAAAGTGATAATCTAGTCGAGATTGGGCTTGTTTGTTTTGTTGTCTTGAGTACTTACCACTAAACCTGATATCGAGGGTCTGATGATGCAGCCGGAAGAGAGGCACTGGAACTGTCTAACGGAAAGTGATAAAGTAGTCGAGTTAGGGCTTGTTTGTTTTGTTGTCTTGGGTACTCACCACTAGATCTGATGTCGAGGGTCTGATGATGCAGCCGGAAGAAAGGCACTGGAACTGCCTAACGGAAAGTGATAAAGTAGTCGAGTTTGGGCTTGTTTGTTTTGTTGTCTTGAGTACTTAGCACTAGACCTGATGTCGAGCGTCTGATGATGCAGCCGGAAGAGAGCCACCGGAACTGCCAAACGGACGGAACGGACTACTTTATCCCTTACCGTTAGGCAGTTCCAGTGGCTCTCTTCCGGCTGCATCATCAGACCCTCAACATCAGGTCCAGTGGTAAGTGCTCAAGATAACAAAACAAACAAGCCTAAACTCGACTACCGTAGCACTTTCCGTTTGGCAGTTCCAGTGGCTCTCTTCCGGCTGCATCATCAGACCCTCGACATCAGGTCTAGTGCTAAGTACTCAAGAAAACAAAATAAACAAGCCAATACTCGACTACTTTATCACTTTCCGTAAGGCAGTTCCAGTGGCTCACTTCCGGCTGCATCATCAGACCCTCAACATCAGGTCCAGTGATAAGTACTCAAGACAACAAATCAAACAAGCCCAAACTCGACTACTTTATCACATTCCGTTAGGCAGTTCGAGTGGCTGTCTTCCGGCTGCATCAGCAGACCCTCAACATCGGTCCAGTGGTAAGTACTCAAGACAACAAAACAAACAAGCCCAAACTCGACTACTTTATTACTTTCCGTTAGGCAGTTCCAGTGCCTCTCTTCCGGCTGCATCATCAGACCCTCGACATCGGTCCAGTGGTAAGTACTCAAGAGAACAAAACAAACAAGCCCAAACTCGACTACTTTATTACTTTCCGTTAGGCAGTTCCAGTGCCTCTCTTCCGGCTGCATCATCAGACCCTCGACATCAGGTCCAGTGGTAAGTACTCAAGACAACTAAACAAACAGGCCCAAATTCCACTCCTTTATCACTTTCCGTTAGGCAGTTCCAGTGGCTCTTTTCCGGCAGCATCATCAGACCCTCGACATCAGGTCCAGTGGTAAGTACTCAAGACAACAAAACAAACAAGCCCAAACTCGACTACTTTATTACTTTCCGTTAGGCAGTTCCAGTGCCTCTCTTCCGGCTGCATCATCAGACCCTCGACATCGGTCCAGTGGTAAGTACTCAAGAGAACAAAACAAACAAGCCCAAACTCGACTACTTTATTACTTTCCGTTAGGTATTTCCAGTGCCTCTCTTCCGGCTGCATCATCAGACCCTCGACATCAGGTCCAGTGGTAAGCACTCAAGACAACAACACAAACAAGCCCAAACTCGACTACTTTATCACTTTCCGTTTGGCAGTTCCAGTGGCTCTCTTCCGGCTGCATCATCAGACCCTCGACATCAGGTCCAGTGGTAAGTACTCAAGACAACAAAACAAACAAGCCCAAACTCGATTACTTTATCACTTTCCGTTTGGCAGTTCCATTGCCTCTCTTCCGGCTGCATCATCAGACCCTCGACATCGGTCCAGTGGTAAGTACTCAAGACAATAAAACAAACAAGCCCAAACTCGACTACTTTATCACTTTCCGTTAGGCAGTTCCAGTGACTCGCTTCCGGCTGCATCATCAGACCCTCGACATCAGGTCCAGTGGTAAGTACTCAAGAGAACAAAACAAACAAGCCCAAACTCGACTACTTTATCACTTTCCGTTAGGCAGTTCCAGTGACTCTCTTCCGGCTGCATCATCAGACCCTCGAAATCAGGTCCAGTGGTAAGTACTCGAGACAACAAAACAAACAAGCCCAAACTCGACTACTTTATCACTTTCCGTTAGGCAGTTCCAGTGACTCTCTTCCGGCTGCATCATCAGACCCTCGACATCAGGTCCAGTGGTAAGTACTCAAGACAACACAACAAACGAGCCCCATCTCGACTACCGTAGCACTTTCCGTTAGGAAGTTCCAGTGGCTGTCTTCCGTTCCGGCGGCATCATATAAATTAGCTTCTAATCTAAATTATAAGCGCACACGCGCCGCGGGGCCCGCGGGTGATGGTATTACCTGACGACAAAGCCTTCAAAAGTGAGAAAGTGACAGTCGTGACATTTTAAACCGGTTTAATAAAGTTCCACGGAACGTTAAAATTCCGTTCTCCTAGAATACTGATAACCGAAATAATTCGTTCTTTCACTAACAGGTATTTTGATAAACCGGTATTATGTAAGAACGAAATCAAACCGGTTTAGGAACAAAATCATACCGGTATTTGGAAACCGGTTCCGATCCCTGGGCAGGACTGGTAAGACTCGTCGGTCGTAAGACTACGGGAATAGGGTGGAAGTGTTTTGTACGTACGCTAGCAACCCAAACAACAACATGAGTATTATGTTATTGTACTACGAGTACAGTCAGCATCAAAAGTAGGTAACTAGGTACGCATATGAAGAGGTCGAAAGCTCTTAGTCCCTTATAATAAAAGCTTCTGACGTATTCATATGCGTAGCTACTTCCGATGCTGACTGTACCTATATTTCTCAGGAATGCCTCCACCGAAATGGCTAAGTTGCAATCCCCAACTTGGGCATCCGATTATTGAATGTAAATTCACGTATTGTAATTGGACGTACCTACCGTACGTATTAGGAGTGGAAGTACGCTGCATTTTATTTGAAAATGATATTTGCCGTAGAATACTTAAGGTAGTATTTTGAACGTTGTATACAATAAGGAACAACATCTTCATATATTATACAGTTTAAACGTGTCGGCGCACTATCACTTTGTGCTGGTATCTAGGGTCGGCGACCCTCATTTCCGTAGTGACATTAACACTTAAACATATAATGCTATTTAAGGGGGCGGTGCTGTTTTTTACCTTCGATAGTGGTAGTATTTACCTACATAAGGTTTTCAGTCGAACAAAATAAATGTTTGACGACTATTAAAACACTATCGTGTCTCTGTCGTCTTAAAGGCACCTCGATTGCGCATCACATTCACATACTACATGTAACGTGCTAATGTGTGTACGAGTAAGTTAGTACCTACTGTGAGTAGGCGATTAAAGTTTCTTATCTTTGAAAATGTATTTAATTCAAATTTTCGTATGCATAAATAATATGATTTTTTATATTTAGGTACACAATCATGCATCTAAATTGCGTATTTTGTTTCAAGCAATAAAAAGAATTCACGGTTTTTTTTAAAGCAAACTAGTCTATTACACTCACACAAAAGATAGACGTCGTGTCGTATAGAGAAGTCAAAGAACTGGCGTTAAGTAGAACGGACTGGAGAGAACTGCACCGACAAGAGTGAAACTCTTAAATAATGGTGATGATGAGTCTTACACTAGGTTTCCAAAGGTATGACCGAATTCATCTAAAAATAAATACAATAAGCTGAACCGAATCCAACTTATTTCATACTAGCTTTTGCCCGCAACTTCGTCTGCGTAGAACTCGGTCATCACGTTAGAATGTTATTTCCCTGGCTAGATGCTGGCCAAGAGCAATCCCATTATTAATAATAAAAAAACTTCTATTTCTTGCGCTTACCTAGTTATCTCTCTTCCATTCTAACTTAAACCCCGTTAAGGGATGACTTCCGGGATAAAAGTATCCTATGTCCTTCCCTAGGACTCATACTATATCCATAGCAAATTTCATCTAAATCGGTTGAGCATTTTAATGGGAAACAGGCAGACAGAGTTACTTTCGCATGTATAACCCGCCCCGGTTTCGCACGGGTAGTCCAGTTTTAAACAACAACAAATACCTACTCTTTATTGCACACCTCAATTAAAGGACACAGATCAGGATCACAGGGAGAGGATTTTTTATGATTTAAATTTATTTATCTAAGTTTTTTCCCGCGACTTCATTCGCGTGAATATCCATATCAACTTCTACACCGGCTGTCTCGCCAAACATTGCGCACGCCGGCTCAATGCGCCCACATGAAACACATGACAGAGGACAAAATATATAATAAGAAGGAAGTAGATGAAAACGCGCGCGAGCGGAGCGAGCGCGAAATTTTTCGAATATTCTGATACGGGTGTGGAAAATACTTCATACGCATCAAGTAATGAAGATGAAAACGCGAGCGCAGCGCGCGCGAATTCTTTCAAACATTACGATGCAGGTGTGCAAAAGACTTCATACGCACCAAGTAATGTAGATGAAAACGCGAGCGTAGCGAGCGCAAAATGAAAAAAAAAGAACATTGTGATGCAGGTGCGGAAAATACATCATACGCATCAAGTAATGAAGATAAAAACGCAAGCGTGGTGAGTGCGAAATGTTTCGAACATTATGATGCAGGCACGGTAAATATTTCACACGCATCAACTAATGTAGATGAAAACGCGAGCGTAGGGCGCGCGAAAATTTTCGAACATTATGATGTAGGTGCGGAAAATACTTTATACTCATCAAGTAATGTAGTTGAAAACGCGAGCGCAGCGAGCGCGAAATTTTTGAACATTAATATGCAGGTGCGGAAAATACTTCATACGCATCAAGAAATGAAGAAAATCGCGAGCGTAGTGAGCGCGAAATGTTTTGATGCAGGTGAGGAAAATACTTCATACGCATCAACTATAATGTCGATAAAAACGCGAGCGTAGGGCGCGCGAAAATTATCGAACATTATGACGTAGGTGCGGAGAATACTCATCAAGTAATGTAGATGAAAACGCGAGCGCAGCGAGCGCGAAATTTTTCGAACATTCTTATGCAGGTGCCGAAAAGACTTCATACGCATCAACTATAATGTAGATGAAAACGCGAGCGTACGGCGCGCGAAACTTTTCGAACATTATGATGTAGGTGCGGAAAATGCTCATCAAGTAATGTAGAAGAAAACGCGAGCGCAGCGAGCGCGAAATTTTTCGAACATTATGATGCAGGTGCGGGAAATACTTCATACTCATCAAGTAATGTGTATGAAAACGCGAGCGTAGTGAGCGCGAAATGTTTCGCACATAATGATGCAGGTGCGGAAAATATTTCATACGCATCAACTATAATGTAGATGAAAACGCGAGTGTAAGGCGCGCGAAAATTATCGAACATTATGATGTAGATGCGAAGAATGCTCATCAAGTAATGTAGAAGAACACGCGAGCGCAGCGAGCGCGAAACTTTTCGAACATTATGATGCAGGTGCGGAAAATACTTCATACTCATCAAGTAATGTGTATGAAAACGCGAGCGTAGCGAGCGCGAAATTTCGAACATTATGATGCCGGTGCGGAAAATAATTCATACGCATCAAGTCATGCAGATGAAAACGCGAGCGTAGCGAACGCGAAATTTTTACAAACATTATGATGCAGGTGCGGAAAAGACTTCAAACGCATCAAGTAATGTAGATGAAAAAGCGAGCGTAGCGCGCGCTAACGTTTTTGAACATTATGATGCAGGTGCGGAAAATAATTCCTACGCGTCAAGTAATGTAGATAAAAAAGAGAGTGCGAAATGATTCGAACATTATGATGCAGGTACGGAAAATACTTCATACGCATCAAGCAATGTAGATAATTGAACAAAAAGAAATTGTTGACCTATCAAATGGCTTTGTAAAGAGGTGGTTGAATAGATATTTTTTTGTTCATAAATTAGTGGAATACCTTTCAAAGTTCAAAGCGCTTTATTGTAAAACATAGGTATAACTGAATACCTACTTTGGTCTGTTCTTTCACTTTCGAAGATGGAGTAGAGGCCTTGGTTGATAGCGCACCCACCCTGGTTGCTTCTAAGAGTTATGTGATTTTCTGAGAATTGTTTTTTTTTGCTTCCTATCCGCCTATAACTTTCGAATGTGGTCATACTTGATGTTTATTGTTACGTAGGTATATTTTACTAACTAATACCAATATACCCTAAATTTATGTCTGTTACGCGCTGAACGTATTTTATAAATTTTGCTGACGGAAAACGCAACTAATCGGCACCTCGAAGAACCTCAATGACACCCATATCGATTATTAAGAAAAGTCAATAAGTAAATGTCCGCCATCTTCGATTTGAAAATGGATATCATTCTTGTAATGAGCACCTCAAAAAACAATATTTTATACAAAAATGCGCATACCTAATATATATAGGTACATGTCGCAAGTGCTACCATGCAACCGAGAGCCCGCCGCTCTGCGTAGGTACCCTCCATCGAAAACAAAAAAAAAACCGAGGTTTCGTAGTAAGGTTTGTGAATATTGATAGAGACTGACTGACCAACATAATTAGATCTCTCATTTCAAACAGTTAATATGGTTTGAGGGACTTTTGTATTTTTGTCTTTAGCCCTGAGAGGCAGAGGTATTGTTATTTCACCCCCCATTTTTTCAAATACTATCTGTTTATTATAAAATGTTTGAATGGGGTTCTATTTACTTTGCGTCCATGTATATACTTACCAATTTTCAAGCCTGTAAATCATGAACTGAAAGACTTCTCATACAAAGTTTAACCCCTCTTTTCACCCCCTTTCATCCGTAACCTATATGATTTTTATAGCCTATAACCTGGCCGAAGATCCAATAAACATATTAGTGAAGGCTGTATTAAAATCCATTCGCTAGTTTTCGCGTGATAGTTAGACATATAAACAGACAGACAAACAGACAAACAGACAAACAGACACGAATTCTAAAAACAGTTGAAACGTGTTCTGTTATCGATTCTTAGACCCCTCCATCGATTTTTTTACTAATATCTTCAATGTACAGATTTTCGACCCTCTTCTGCTTTATTATATGTATAGATAGATGTCATTTTATTTTCTAGACATGGTCGGAATACGCTCGTTATTATTTTCAAAAGGTTTTTAAATTATCACCCTATATACACCCTGTTTTATTACGCAGTTTTCAGGTCATTCGTGCTCATTATTTATTTCTTAGGCTTTAAAATGTATTGCGCCCAGTCGCACACGCACCCACCGCGAAGGTCGATACGTATCAAATTGCACGGTATTACTTCGATTTTGCGGTGAAAACTAATTATTATATACTTCCTCACTACTGTAATATGCATCTAGGACAACCTTACTGTGCTATAAATAAAGTAGCGATTCGAATGAGTTTATATTAACGAGATTCATTGCACAATTTTTTGCAAGACACATTATTCATTACAGGCCATGACAAAAGTTAACGTCTTAGACATAAGGTTGAATTTTAAATGTTTAGGTATTTAGTTAATAAATTTGTTATTATTGTATTTGCAGCAGTCTTGATTTCTTGTACAAGTAAGTCGGGGCAAGTTCAAATTGTGTTGACTCATAATATGAGTCTTATATACGACAAAGGCATAACAATGGCTTAAGGCATGAAACAAGTATAAGATGGAACTGGTGATACACACATACAAAGGTGTGTGAAGGAGATGTAAGCATAGACAATAACACACGTGGGAGCGAGAAAAAATGACATATCTTCTGTCCCTCATCGCGTATAAGGAACGTCACCGGCCGTTGTCACCGAAATGTCATCGATGAACCAGTGGCCAGAGTATAAAAAAATATGTTACCCATAATGTTGGGTAAACTAAACCGGCTCGAATGTTAAAAATAACAGATTAAATTGTGACGTGTTTAGAATACTATTGTGAATTTCATTATTACAATGGCTGAATAACTAAGACGTTTTAATCTAATCGTGATTTTGTTAACTTTAATGTAGGTATTAAATTAGTACACATTTATATCGTAATTGGGAGGACATCGGATGATTTGTGTTTGGCCGCTAATATTTACTAAGAGTTTATTTTGAAGATTCTCAATAATTAAAAACCTACTTGTCAGTAAAAATGGGGAGATTATTCTTTTTGTGGTAGCCCCAGAAAAAACTGTCACAATATCTCCGTCCTTGTGTGTGATTCGCTAACTCTCCTTCTATATATCCTCTTTCTACGCTTACAATACAATTTTTATTTACCATCAATCGATCGCATGTAGTGAAACACATCACAAGCTTCCTTGCGCAATAAATTAATCAGTTTCTTGCAATTGTTGTTTCACTTACAATTGAGAAGGTATTAATTTGGTAGACGAACTTTTTTGGGCCACTTTTAGACCAAACATTCAAATTCCTCGACAGTAGGTACATCTCCTTAATGAATTGATCTTGTGTTATCAGCAAATATTTCCGCTGACGTTTTTTTTACTATGCAGTATGCACTTTGACCTGCCGGCACACATTGATTGAACTTTGGACTTACATCATCTTATTAGATCTGTCCACTGTACAAAAGAATACAAGTAGTGTCCACTACTAGACCTTATTCCGTTGCGTTAAGGTTCACGAATTGTCAGTTAATTGTGTTATCGATGGTAGTTTAAAATGCGACTTTATTATATACTGTGGAAGAGTCAAAATCCAGTTTTATGAAATGCTGGAGATCTTTAATTATTTGAACGATACATAATATAAAGTCATATATCAGACATAATTTAAGCACGTGCTTTCATTAGTATAGATTTGGGCTTGTGGTTCGGTGATACTGTGAAATTAAACAGTTTAGTAATTGTCAAGTAAGTTTATTTATTAATAAATACTCAATACAAAATAAGGGCTACTTACATAATATTTCTGTTTTATTGTTAATTATTGGACATAAACTAATACTCATACTCATTTATTCGTAAAATATAACAAAAAAATATATAAAAAATATATTTGTTAAGCATAGATACCTTAACTAAAACATATATAAATATATGTAGAACTGTGACTAATGATTAGTGATCTAGGACGGGCATCCCACAGCCATTTTCACATCTATATATGCATAATATATTTTATGTCACACCTGGCCATAAAGCGGCAATTACCGCACGCTCCGCGCGCGGGAAATCCCACTTCCTGGCCAGGGGGTGACATAAAATTTTGTACTTAACACGGGCGGTAATAAAGAAAGCCTCAGATCGCATATTTATCGCCCTTGCCTTCGGCTCGGGCGTCAAATACCTGCGATCTGAGACATTCTTTGTTTTACCGCCCTTGTTAAGTAATGTACTATATTCGTCTTCTTGTTCCTCTTATTGCGATAGACATAGCACCTCTGTAATTAGCGATATTTGTATTTTGACTTTCAGCCAACTGGTTTAGTTAGAGTTTTCTGCACCCAGGCCATATTTGTGATGTTTTTCGGACATAAACTAATTGATAAGTGGCTACCTAATAATGAATGATGTGCGGCATCCTTCAGTATCCAACCTCTTTCATGCTGGTGTTCAAGTGCCAGTTGCACCAACGTACGAACACAGACCGGTCATCGTTAAATATGGCGCCGGCAGCTGTCATCCCATAGAAACTTGTCAAACTTTCCATACAATCAGATTTGACGAACACCGCTTACGATTACAGACAGTTTGGTGCAACCCAGCCTAAGTCTAATAGCTGAAAAAAAAATAGGTACTTAATAAAATTTCCACGTAAAGATCAAAATACTTGTGGCCCCTATTTTCTATTGAGTATTTTATGTTACAGTGAGATTACTGAAACTTTAACACTGGCATGCAGGTAAAGTAGACTTAATTGATAACCATGGCTCTATTTCACCAATTCGACAATTGTCATTTGACAATGACAATTGCAAGTACACTTCCGAGTCGTCACGTAAAGATGGTCGTTGTATGGCATCGATACTTACCGGCCCGGCAATGTAAACCGAATTGTCATTGTAACGTGACAATTGTCAAGTTGGTCAAATAGGGGCCTGGTTTAACATCAATATAATAAATTATCTATTACAAACATGCGAAATTACCTATTTAATAGAAACTCTGTTATCTACCAATTACATACATTAGTGTTAAAGTATATATCTATATGGAATTTGAGCGTACGAGTATGTCAGTGGTAAACTGTAATAAGAAATCAAGTAAGGATCGTGAAGTATCTTCGTTTCAAATTACCAATAGGTTAGTTTAAATTTCTACTTATTATTGTGTATACTTGGACTACTTAATATGGTGTATAGTAGGAAATAAATCACTATTTCCTCATACCTACAAAAAAACGTACCTGCACTTGACATTTTGTTCACGCGGTCTCTTGAAATGTCTAGCTAAATGTCGATCTTTATCCGATGGTATTTACGAGATAATTCGCTTACGTCACAAGTTTTTGACGTTGTCGGCTGGCAAATGGGTACCACCTACGTCAATTCTGGTGATTTTGATTCATGGTCGACATTATCGTTGAAGTATAGTACATTTATCTCACGAGCGCGTGTAGGCCATTGTTGTATTTGTGACACATAACAACACATAGACAACGTTAGCTCATAGCTCCTACGCTGACGCACACATAGATAAGTGCATGTATAGCTCAACACACAACCATGGTTCACGCGTGCCTGTGAGATAAAAGTACCTACTCTAACAATTTCATATGATGCAACAATTTCGGTTTGTTTAATACTAAAACAACATTTTAAAAAAAACCGGTCAAGTGCGAGTCCGACTCGCGCACCGAGGGTTCCGTACACAGTTCTTGAATATGTAGTTGTGTACCCGTCCCGACCCCATTAATTCAGGAACAATCTTAAAAAAAAACATGACAGCACCATCTATCGGCGCATTGTGTTACTAATTTGCGCGACTGAATAACTTAGTACGTATGTTGGTTTTTCAAGGATAATTCTTTATCACATCAACCGATTTCAATAATTGTTTTTTTATTTGAAAGAAGGTATTTTTAACGTAATTTTGTAAATTTAAATATAAAACAAAAATATATACAAAGGTGATTAAATTACAAACTTAGTATAGAAAAGTTTTTTGATGATTAAAAAAAAGAAAAACTAGATAGAGCTATGGCTATAATTTTCCTGTAAAATATACATGCATATTAATGTTGTGTAATAATTTCAAATTTTTTTCTTCGTAAACTTCGGAGATAAGGGGGGGGGAATGGTATTTTTTTTTACATTTTCCCTTGTAAATCGAAATTTCCACAACGAAAAAAAAAAACTAAAAATTGTTTTGGAATGTACAAGTCAAGCCCTTTCATATGATACCCCACTTGACATAGTTGCCAGACTTTAAAATTTTGAACCCCCTTTTATCTGTCATTATTCACAGAAAATAAAATAAAATAATTTAAAAAACCATCTTCTATGTATCTGGGTTACCCTTGTTTATAACTATTCCAAATTTCAAATCGATAGGATAAGTAGTTCCTGAGATATTTAGCGATGTGACAGACAGACAGACAGACAGACAGACAGACAGACAGACAGACAGACAAAGTGAAACCAATAGGGTTCCTTTTTTACCTTTTTGGTACGGAACCCTAAAAAGCATTATATAAAATGGATCAAGATTGTTCTAAATCGAATGTTGAATTATTTTAATTCAGTACATAGGTACTCGAAACTAGCGAAAGAAAATTCCCGAGAACACCCGTTAGTTAATTCACAGGATTTTTTATTGTAACCGGTCCCAGTCTACTGCAAGCCCTACTCCGAAGCAAAATTGCCCTTTAGTTTTATATAACATCAAAATAACACTCCACTTTCTCACTTTCCAGATGGACAGCAGTTCGGAGGCCATGGAGCTGCGACGGGAGCTGGATGCAGTGCGCAGCGCCCTACAGCAGCAGTCAGAGTCCGTTCTCAAGCAGAGGCACCAGCTTGTGGAGGCCGGGCAGGCCCTGGCCGCCCGGGACAAGCGAGCCACCCAGGAGCGACGCCTCCGACAAGACCAGCTTGCCCTCGTCCTTCGCTCCTTAGTCCTCCTCGAATCCCGCCTTACAAGAGAACAGAAACAAGTACACATAGCCCTCCATCAGAAAGAAAAAATCATCAAGTCCCAACAGGAAGAAATCGTCAAACTCAAAGCCAGAAAATCCTACTGCAGCAACTGCCAACAACTCCTCGGGTTTACTAGTGAACAAACAAACATCGAGACTGACCCGGAATTCCAAAGCCTCGAGAGCACTGACTCCCGATTCCAGAACAACTTCGTCAGGAGCTCGAGCTACCGCGAGCGGAATTCCCCACCGGTGTTCCAGAAAAACACGAGGTTGAGTAAAAGCTTCCAGTTACCCAAAAATGATGTCACGTATGGCAACAGCAGTTCAAGCGAAGAGGGCAACAATGCCAGCACTGGCAGCAAGGGAACGTTTATTAAAAATAAGCAAGCATTTGTTCGGCGTGATGTTTTCAGACGATCTAGGAAGTATTCAGGGAGAAAGAGCAACAAGTACTACGATAATTCGCAAAAGGGTTACAATCAAGCCAACAGCAGTAGCGCCGAAGAATGTGTCGGCATGAGCTACCAAGTCAACAATGAAAACGATCTAACAGCCAATCAAATCGCGAAAGACATAAGGAGGGCGTCTATGAAAATAGATCAACTTATCGGTGAAGCTAAAAAGGACATTGATAACGCGAGTGACTCGGATAAGACTTATTCTACAAAAATGGAAAGACTGCATGGGATAAAACGACAAGCGTCCGATGAAATTAAGGCTAACCGACAAGTATTCTTGAACAATGTTCTCAATGAAGAGTCTAATGAGAAACCTTGGTACTGCAACGTCAGCGATCCCGAACAAGAAACCGACTGCATGGAGCAGAGGGGGACGCTTAGTAATAATAAATCAAAATCCGCCGATGACTTGCTCGTAGCTGGTTTTAACAGTGGTATTCTCAATGCTGAAGTCATTTCAGCTAAAAATGAAGTATTGTGTAATAACATGATACAGGATAACGACCGATTCATTAATAGATTCGATGATAAGAACAATAATTTACCATCTAGTTTGACTAAAGCTAACTCCAACGACCTGAACGATAACTGGTACGCCAGCACAAGCGATGCTGACGACAGCCCTACTAACGAAATATATAAAAATAACCCTGTGCTCGAATGCGTCAATCAGATATTACTCCAAAATTCCCTTGACGACAGTAGCAATGATACCTCCAAGTCTAGTGAAGCTCCCAGTCCTAAATCTTCTACCAAACGGGTCCAATTTTCGACGCTCAATAGTATTTCATACGACGATAAAGTTCGGGCGAACAATCATACTTTGCCGCGATCAGAGAAAAGAGCGAACAAGATCGTCAAGTTCAGCCTGGAGACAGCATCCGAACACAGCTATGAAGTCCCTAACACAGCACAAGGATTTCAGTATGAGATACAGAGTATCTATAGCAATGAGTACGAACCGATAGTTACGAAGACGGCCGAACGGCCCGTACCACTGCCGCGCTCGACCAATGGAAGGGTCACCGTGCCAACCATTAGAGGCTCTATAGTTAAGAATATAGCTGCTAATATAGAACGTAACACTGAGAAAAAAGACGCCGAACTGAGCTCGATGAAGATATTCAATAAGAGAAAAGTGCCGCGAACTCCCCCCGCCCTGCCGCCGAAACCAAAGAACCTGTCGGCAAAACTCAAAGCCGATAAAACAGAACCGTCAGACTCTGAAGCCGTTGCGGCTAACCAACGGGTTGCAGAAGTTAAGAGGAGAGTGGGCCAAGTAGCAACAGTTAACGTAGAACCCGACTACTGCTCCATTTCAGAGATAAATGTTCCAGTAGTCTGTAATGGCAAAAGGGAGTTGCTACTCTCACAGCCAACGGTCGAGATTCACAACGAACAGTACCCCGTGCACGTGAGTCAGCGGAACAACAGCGTGGCCAAGGTAGTGTCGCTGCCTCGCATCCAGAACAAAATAAGCGATAAGGACATACCCAAACTACCGCAAGTCACGGAGATTATAATTCCAGACGAAGATGAAAAGCAAGAAGAAACTAATTTTCCACAAGACAGTTACTTACCCAACTTTAACATGCTTCCGATGCAACCGAAAGTGGACCCCAGGGCTTCTATCCAAATGGGGAACACTGTATCCTCCATCCTGTCTGAGATAAACAAGGGAGGGAAGAGCAGCGGGAAGCACATCAACCTTACAGAGTTGGATCACCAATTCAATCGTGGAGCCGAGAAAGCGGAGTTGCACAAGGCAGAGTACTTAGACGACATCGACAAGTTTGATCTATCCCAGAATTTTGAAGAGTTCAAAATAGATGACGAGTTAGGCAGCATTGTAGCAGAGGAATATCGCATCAGCTCTGGCAGCAGCGACGGTTCCGTGTCTGACGTGGCCACCGAACATATCATACCTGTACCTGAAGATGACGGCAAAGATAAAATCGATACATTTCTCGAAGGTGAAATATTAACTAAGCAAAAAAACGTCAAGCTGTCGAATAAGCCCGATCTTTTATCGAACATAGAGAATCTAGAGACTGAATCAGTGAGGAATTCGGACATCGAATCGAGCAATTCGTCTGGGAGCAACAGTGGGTCTTACAACACAGTGAAGTGTGAGCCCAGGATGATTGTTGGTAAAGCGGAGGTGGCAAAAACCAAGGGTACCTTCGATATCTTCCTAGAGACTTCGGGACTGAGCAGCAAGAGTATTGCGTCGAACAAGCAATTTGCCGGCATCAGGCCGCCGAGCGCTAACCATAAAAATGTGCTCAAGCCAAAAGACATCAAAATGAGGGTTAAAAACCCCACGACAACGAATAAAATCAACGAAAAGCCTATGACTACGGCTATTAAATATTTTGAACCTTACGTGTAAATGTATTAACTTGTCTATAATTTGGTTTAGACTGTATTAAATATTATTTATTTTATAAATGAACTTGCCTTGCATAATATTACTGTGTTGTATTTATCGCGGTGTACATACTATTATCTATAGTTAGCTATCTTTAATTATATATAAATATTTTAACAATTTTTATGCTGTTTTATTGGAATCAAAATAGTACTGAATGTCCCTCATTGTCGGTCTTGCAAATTCTAGGGACAGAGATGGAGATACTTTGTTATTGGTTCGCATAAGGCCATCCGTACCTAGTGATCCTGATCGCAATAGCCAGACCAGAACCTACCTAAATTAATAAATATCACAGAATGTACGTAGTATAATATATAAAAAGTCAGCTGTCGGCAAACCGCGGCTCGCGAGCCCCATGCGGCTTTTTGAGGGGTCAGATGAAGCTCTTCGCCGTCTATATGATAGTGAATTTGAAACAAATATTTGCGGCTCTCTGAGGTCCCCAACAATTTATAGTATGTCGGAAAACTGTAACCGAAGAGCCAACTCTTCGGTTAAAAAGTGTTCTCACCCCTCTAGGTGATGAATGGTAATAAATCTGTACTTACACGTAAAACCTTCTCAAGTAGGTAAAAACAAAAACATGTTTAGGTAGAACTTCCGTGTACGTAACTGGCAATGTACCTAAGTGGTAATGTGCAAAGAACGAAGGTTTCTTGGTACATTACCCGGTTTGAACGAAGAACAAGGGGTTATACCGCATAGGTGTATGTAAATTATTGTAGTTACATGAGCATCTAATTAGGAAGTCTCTTCACTCACTCCATACGAGTGTATACATGGTGGTTTCCTATACCCGGATGCTTTTCAAGAACCTGTATTTATTATTGATGCTTACCTACAGTCTTTCTAACTTTCAGCAGAATTAATTTGGCAGGTCGTTTTCGTCGACAAAAACAGTAACCCGACACCTACCTAAAGCAAGTTTATCAGGTTACAACTATAACTGATGGTATATTTAATGTATCTGCAGTACAACGTTTCCGAACACAAGTACACGGCAAAACGTTTTCAATAATTCACTTGTGTAAACACAGGGCCATTCAGACATTACATTACCCAATCGTTAGTTACATTTCTAGTAATCTAAGATGAACCGCGCAAGTCTAGGTCTTCCACCAATACAACATTCCGTAAACATCTAACTTTTTAAAATTAAAAACTTCTCTGCCTTATGTTATTAAAGTTGTTATTGCAGCAAAGCGCACAGAAGTTGCGATTCTCTGAATAGTACCACAAAGTAAATAGCGGCGGCGCGCGCCGGAGCAGAGAGTCCGCTCAGTACAAAGTGCCATTTTCGCCGCACGCACAATGACGTAACATTTACAGGCATTCTCGGTTGATTTCGGACTAGCTTAGTCGCGACTGTCACTGTCGCGTCGCGAGTGCTAGTTGTGCGCGCGTTGATCACTTGACGTCCTCGCCGCTACGTAGATAGTTTATGTCACGTACGTCAAAATGAATAACCGATATTATTACAGTTGGAATGTATTTTATTGTTTAAATACACTTAAATACAACAAAAAACGGTGCCTACACTTTCTTCAAATTTTCAAACGATATTGAAAGGTAAATAAAACGGTTTTCTCATTTTGGTAGTTACAAGGTAGGTAATTTTTTGAAACTTGCCGCTTTGATAACGACGATCAACCATTACACATTCATCTTATCGTTCGCTGGTAAAACGCCAGTATTTAAGTAGTACTATGGTTTAGTTAAGTAGGTACCTAATTAATTAGGTATATTTTTGTTGGCGCTCTCGACCGCCGCCGGTCACAAGTGACAACTCGCAGCGGGTCACGCATCAATTTATTAGGGTTCCGTACCCGAAGGGTCAAAACGGAACCCTATTGGTGTCGCCCAGACGTCCGTCCGTCCGTCCGTCGTATGTCACAAAATTTGTTCCGAAGAATTTTTAGACTTCTCATTGACCTATGAACTTGAAATTTGGTGACAATGTTCAATATTACGTATATTTTAACAACAAATACTAATATATGAATAAATCATATTTTTGAGGTTGATTCGGAACCCTAAATGTGCGAAGTCCGACTCGCACTTGGCCGGTTTTTTACCAAGATACGCTGGTTCATATTTAAATGTCATGTTGAAGAATTTTTAATTTATCTGCTCCTTTTTAAAATTCAGAATCAATACAGAAGCAACCCTGTAGTTTAGGTATGTATTTTCAAGAACGGCGGGAACGGACCTTCTGTATATTCTTTATTTTGTGATAGTACACCCCCAACTGAAAACTAAGTAGGTAACTACATTCGTTAGCTACTCAGAATTAAACAATGTTCTATATTGCGTAAGGTCGTGATTGCATCAAAACGGACTGAAGTTATGATCTATTGAACTCTTTAAAACCTCCTCATACAGCATACTCTCCTGGTCATGGAAATGGTAATACCACTCTTTAACCGCCGAAATTTGGGCGTTTCAAACGCTGAATACATTTGGGAGCTGTATATTAAACGTGTATTTTGCTTTCTGGAAATAATAGCGAGTAGTTATAGCATAGCATAACATCATAATCAGCCGAACGACGTCCACTGCTGGGCATAGGCCTCCCCCAGAGAGCGCCACAAAGATCGGTCACGGGCCGCCCGCATCCAGCGGATCCCCGCGACCTTAACCAGATCATCAGCCCACCTCGTCGGCCTTCCAACACTGCGTCGTGCGGTACGTAATCGGCACTCGAGAACTCGCTGGCCCCACCGGCCATCGGCATAGCATATACCGCATTGAAATCTAGGGTTTGCACTGCGCAAGTCAAGTTGCATCCGCCAATAGCGATATTATACTTACTCGTCTGAGAACTAAGTGCATTGGTACTCGAAACAAAAGTAGACTGTTTTCCTTATAGCGAAAAGTAGATATTGGAATAAAACTCTGTGGAGTTCAGATCCTCTGGACTTCTAAGACCTTTTCATTGAGTCTACTCTCCTGGTCCTGCAAATGGTGAAGCCAATGTCTAAACGCCGAATTTTGAGCGTTTCGAACGCTGAAACCATACGAGCACAGGGTTTTAACGTCTATTTGAACATTCCAAAACCGACGATAAAGCGTTTAAAATCTTTACCTCGTTGTAACCTAGGTCTTGCAACGCGCAAGTCTAGTGCATCCACCAATTGGAAATTGCAACGCCCCCTGAAAAGTGGAATTCTAGCTTGTTACCTAACATTGAACCTTACCTAAAAACGCTTAAGTTCAGTGTTGCACTCTCCTACTGCAGTTGCGGCCCATTTCTCTTTTTCTCCCTGGCCTGAACCTAATCTCTCTCTCTCTCTCTCTATTAAACACAGCTAGGCAATGCTGCGCCCCTAGTAATGTAAATAGTAAACAAGCGTTCTTAACCTCGAAATGTCAGTACAGTGACTATGAAACGCTGAATGATCATCTAAGTTGTTCGTTATTCACAAAGAATTTGCACTGATCGTGTCCAGTCCAAGTCTTGTCTAATGAATTTATCGGCTTCTGCAATATTATCGACACGAAATTTTGCGTAATGAATTAATCATGTAAGGATCGTCCCTAAACGGGGTCCCTGGCTGGTGTTAAAACAGTATGAGAGTAGGTGGCAACGTTGACAACGGGCACCCACACTGTTCTTTAGGACCACGAAGTAGGTACCTACTCAGCACAGCCAACAATCGACATATGGGTATTATCAGGTAGGTATGTTATCAAATATACCGAGAATATACCTAACTAGAGGAGTTGAATTCTTGTGGACAGCTATTAAAATGTGTATTTATCCTACATGTAATGGTGTTGCCGAAAGTAAGTTTGAGAAACAAGAAACAAATGATTTGAAAGCCGGACTCCGGCCGAGCCGGCCGGTGTTTTATTGCCTCTCATTAATCTCATTATGTACATACCAGTTGCATAAACTACTATTATCTACACCCATATAGTAAATCCTCATTAATATGCTGTAAAAATGTAGATAAGGACAGTTGTACCTAATATGTATATCTATATGTGACGTGGATGTACTTTAATTTATTTTTCACTTCTCATGCTCGAAAAGTGTGTCATATTAGACTTGTGAAGCGGGGCTAAAGTAGTACATTTAAGCCCTAGGGAAAATATGTATACATATTTATGATTTACAAAACATTTTAATTTGACCAATCAAAATACTTCACCGATTAAATCCACCAATCACAGAAAAGTAATTTGACAGATTAAAACATATTTGGTAAAAATATCAACCAACCAGAACACAGCTGTACTAAAATCGACCAATCACGAAAGACGTTTTTCAGTTCTTTAAAGATTAAGCGGTGTCTATGGTCAAAGCAATTACTCCTCTTAAAAGAAAAAAAAAGCGCATGATGCATCTCTTTCTTTGATATAGCAAAAGAAAGGGAGGCGAATACGCCAAGCAAACACGTATAGCGAGGCATATGGTGCTGGCCTTAGAAAAAAAAACATGCTGTCAAATTAGACATACACCCGCCAAGAGTTAAATTATTCATTTAAGATGGATAATTTGTGTTTATGTGTTTTTTCGCAATCGAAGTGAAAAGTAGAGTGTATAACTCGGGCCTAAAAGCCATATTACCACTCGAACAATTTTCCCTCTCTACGTTCGGGAAAATAACTATCTCGTGGTAATATGGCTTACTTTAGACCCTTGTCAAACAATCTACTATATGTGAGGTGGAATGAGATGAAAATATGTCTTCTGCCTTCAACGCATACCTAACTGCGTCCTGTACCTGCTTTGGGCTATCACGGTGGATGGGGATCCGACATCGCACTAATTCATTAATAGTTAAAATACCTATACCTACCTATCGTAAGAACTTCCAAAACTTACATAGCACGAACTTATTAATTTTAATTGTCTTCAAAGGAAATTAAGTATAATTTCAAAGAACAATCGAAATTCTGGATTGAGGCACTTATTACATGAAACCTAATAATGCGACATTATATCTTCTAATAACACGTCAAAGGTGCAATTAATTGCACTTGATTGCATCGATTTACTAATACTAGGGTTTGCTCCCGGGAAATACCGGTACCGAAAATACCGGGATTTCCCGGTTTTTTGAACCAAGGTAGGAACCGGTACTACGAAATCGAATTCCCGGTATTTTCGGGATTTTCGGGAAATGTAATTTGCAGCTTAAATTTAATACGCTAATCTATAAATGATAAGAGATATATCGATAAAATAACGCAAGCGTTGTTTATAAACGGAAACATCGCTCTAAGCAGCCAATTCACGACCACGGGCACCACGGCTGGCCATTACTCCGTCCCGCTTATACAAATTCATCAGCTCCGTCACCTAACCAGTCCTCCACCCGCATACTTACCCCAACGTGCGTGTTCATTGTTCTACAGTTACACTATTAGAAGGTAGTCGCCCAACTAGCACCCAACCAGCACGCTAGCGTTAAGAATACCTGTATATCATTCTTATATCGGTTCCATATGATTATATTAAAGTGTTAACACATGCCTGTATAAAGATGTAAGAGCATGCTATAACATCGTTATAACCCCGAAACAGGCCCACGCGATACAACAGGTAAAGATTACAGAACGCCTGTAGAGCAGTGATCTTTATACCCGTAGTGTTAACCAACCCTCGACAACAGCAATAATACCGATGAAGTGTTAGCTGAGAGTGAATTAACACTCTTGTGCAGGTACTATTACAGGTACAGCAAGAGTGTTAATTCACCCTCACCTAACACTTCCACCGGTATCACTGTGGTTGTAGAGGTTTTGGTTACCGCTAGGGGTTATAGAAGCGCTTCGGCTGAGAACGATTTACCACTTTAGACTTTATTACACCTTTTAAAATATTTCAAGTGAGAATCTTACTTCTTTCTTATTAATATTATCCTACACGGTTACAATAAAATTATGTGACAAACAGCTTACCAAATGACAAAGGAATATTTGACAGAAGGAGATAAGCAATAACTAATTATTGAAATGATTTTTGTTTGTGAAGTGTAAACAATCTGCTCTCGTAATTTTACGGTTATTTTATTTTTGAGATGCAAATACCTTTAGTCAAGAATATTGTACAGGATTTGTCTTCATTCATAACAATGTAACATAACGGTGTAATAATTACACTTACTTTATACTGGACAAACTCTGTACTACAACCTTAAGTTGTACAAGACACTCCACGGCAGCAATGATTATGACAGACTCTTGATTCAATTAAAGTTAAAATAATAATGAACAAATTGTAAGCATTTAGTAAACTCTTTGATATAATTTTGAGTCCTTTTTATAAAACGCTAAGATAAAATAAGCAAATTCATTGTGATTTATATAATTAATGTGTATTTTGATAACAAAACACGTGTATTTTCTTTTTGCATCCCTGATATTATTATCATATTGTCCAAAAAAGGTATTAGGCTAAAACTACTCACGTCTCAAAACCACCACAAGTAATTTCCCGAAAGTACCGAAAATACCGGGAAATCCCGGTTCCTCTACCGGCCAGTACCGAAAATCCCGGGACTGATAAATGGTACCGGTTCTGCATTCCCTAACTAATACGTATTACGGAGAATTCCGTCACTCACTTGAAGATATTACGTTACGACGTATGTTACTTTAAACTTTATTACACTGAATACCCAAAGATAAGAGTCCTAATACACAGTTTTAAAAACGTGAATTAAACAAAATATTTTTTTTGGTCAGTAGATATGCTTATTTTTCTGTTAAGTAACCTGGAAAATATTATTTTAAGTTTTACATTTTTTCGGGAGTGCCAAAAACGAATAAAACGTCCACAGAGTCTGTATGCGCCCAGACCCAGCCCAGACATACAGACAAAACAGAAAATTTAATTAAAACTAAATAAAATACCTATTCCCCACTCTGTGTCCTACCTGATCCAAAGGTCCCAAGAATGCTCGCGGCATTTCCACGCTGTACAGCAATGGAGACCTGTTGGACCAGCCACAACTATAAAACAGTAAAAAACATATAAAAACGCATAACTAGTCATATCCAGTGGCGGATTAGCCACATAGCACAGAATAGCAAAAATGCTACGGGCCCCGCGCACCAAAAAATTTGAATACCATAAACTTCATATAAGAAAACCTAAAGCAATCCAAGGTTCCCATGATATAATTTGCTCTATTACTTTCGAACAAAACTACATAATTACGACTATCCAACTTGAATTATAAAATCGAATTACCTTTTTAAAACAAACTTTACCTAACTACACGTCAACTTGCCTAATTAAAATACTATGGAGGTACGGCGGTTCACAGTACGGTTGTAGCTTGGTGGGTCTACCAGTATACTGGTACGGAGCCGTGAATCCCATAACATATCTTTGCAGTAATAAAACAAAAGAAGACAATCTTAAAATGAAGAATTCCGAGTCCCTCTCCTTTACTATAGCTGTGCTGAAATACACTGGGGTCTGGTTGCCGGACAACCTGACCCACCGTCAGAGGAAGGCGTACATGGTCTTTAGATTCCTCACGCAAGGCGTTATGTTCTTTTTCATTATCTTGGCTGAGATCGGCTACGTGTTTAAAGTAAGTTGGTTCTGTTAAATTATCTAATAGCTCCACGTTAATTCAATATACATATCTAAATTTTCAAAATCTGTCATTTGGTGTTACTTCGTGTCTTAAAATAGTGGACATTGACATAATAGTTTTATTTTGCATCACCTTTTTTAAAGTCACACAGCATGTTTTAATTCTAATACCGATATGATCGAATTAAGCTGCTAAGGTTTGGAATTCCATGCCGGCAATGCATCAGTATTTCGGAGTTCATATAACCAGGATCTCGAATCTATAAGGCACGAGTGAATAGGCATTTTCTGGGTGAGCTCGCATCACCGTAGATACTGGTCACAACACTGGTAAAAAAACCCGATCACGCGAGTCTTGTGCGCGAAACTCCGTCAGATCCTCTTTGCCCACAGCACCGCCAGGACTCTAAGCGCATGGTAGACGCGGCTGTGCTTCTACTGTCGCATCTCGTGGAAGTCGTTAAGGTGTTGACCATCATTATCCGTCAAGAGAGAATCAAGCGCCTCGTCGAATTTGGAGATGGTAAAATAGGTTTTTATTTGTTTACAGTGTTTTAGTTACAGCCAGTTACAGTGGGGTACCCTACACGTGACCCCTGGGTGGTGCTAAAAGGTGCAACAAAAACTGGCAAACCGTACTGTCTTCTCGAAGATCTCACGGTTCAATATAGTTGCCATACGAATAAAAAAAAACAGTGGGGTAGTTACAATAAGTGCAGGTTGCACCAACGTACGAACACAGACCGGTCATCGTCAAATCGCCGGCAGCTGTCACCCCATAGAAACTTGTCAAACTTTCCATGCAATCAGATCTGACGAACACCGCTTACGATTACAGACGGTTTGGTGCAACGCAGCCTAAGTCATAAGTAATTTGGGTCATATAAAGTTGAAAAATAAAAGTCCTCCTGTGGTTAATAATTAATGGCTAATATGCATATTACTTAAGTTATGTTTTTATTACATAAGAGTAGATTGATAGAAAGGGAAACACAGTTAATGCGGGTGACTAGTTCAATCCAAAAAAGCTTTTTAGCCCTGAACTTTTGATATGTCCAGTTTACCACAGGAATGACCGAAGACGGGAACGTTAATCTGTGTATGACCGACAAGGATACTCAATATACTCATCATCTTCACCAGCCTAATACCTTTATGGCTAAACTACAAGTAGCTAGCTAGCTTGGAAACTTCACTTCTTCATATTCGTACTCCACCTTTGAATTTCTTTGCAGATGACATTAGTACTTCTATAATAGTCTAAAGGAGTATAATTAATTATCCAGGTCCTTCGCAGGACCTGCCTTCAACCACACAGACCCAAGGCTGAGGGCGATCCTCAAGAGAGCACTGGAACTAACCTCTCTGGTCAGCAAACTGATGATGTTGTCGGCTTCTTTGACAACTGTGTTCTGGATCGTCGTGCCGATGCTTCGAGAGAATCTTACGCTGCCGCTGAATACAGCTTACCCCTTCGACATCAGTGGGAAGTACATGTAATTCTATATTTTACTAGCTTTTGCCCGCGACTTCGTCCGCGTAAACTTACAATCCCTATTTCATCCCTCAAGGTATGGTTTTCGGTATAAAAAGTGTCCCATATATGTTATTCTAGGCTATAAATTCGTTTTATTAGGTACATATCAAGACGTTTTTGCGTGATTGAGTAGGTAACAAACATCCAAATATCTAAACTTTCGCATTTATAATATTAGTAGGACTGCGTGCACTGCCGTGTCAGACGGATGTCTGCTATCTCAAAAAACACCATTTTGAGTAAATCGACTTTAAAGTTTTTGGTAAACGTGAAAACAAGAAATCGCGTTTCTCGAGTGAGTTTAGTGTATTAAGTAATATTTAAACGCTGTTTTGTATTTTAATAGACGTGAAGAATAATATCTCTTTAATTTTTTCTTGTAAACATACATAGTTAGTTTTAAAAATAAATGCATAAAAATAGTTTGGCGTGACCACTGTTTCATACTATGTTCAACTATGTTATTTTCAAGTTGGCAGGATTCGTTGTATGGGCGCTCATAGTAAACCGTGTTACCAAGACCAGCGAGCTTGAGGGTCATTTGCGGAGTCTCGCGTTTATCTCAAGTTAGAAGAATATTGATGAGTGTTTCTGTAACCAGAGCTGGGGCTTATTGAAGGAGTCATGCGTAACACGTACATACTAAGTTGGAATATTTTGTTGTATGAGCGTTCCTAATAAAACGCATTACCAGACCAACGCATCTTGTTCAAGTGTTCAATGTATTAACTTTATCAATATGCTCAACCGACTGCCGAAAGTGTGCTTGTGTTTTACGAGCGTGTGTTTGCATTATATATGTTTGTACAGTAGATTTCATAAATATATGAACATTTCGAAGGCTTCAAAAATAAATGTACATCCTAAGGTACAAATACATCTGAGCAAATTAATCATTAAAAAATATATACACATATTACTCGTCATCATATTTATCTGAGCAAGCCAAATAATTTTTAAGCAACTTGGAAAGCCTTGGAAATGTTCCTTTTATTATGAACTCGACTGTATAGCCAAAAGCCAGGCTTGACATTTTCGAAAACAGTGTGAATCCTTTTTCTACCGCAGCGCAGTATAGGTTTTTTTAAGCAATGTTTAAAAAAATAACAAATTATAAGTACTTATAATCATTTTTTTATTAGCACTTGTTTTTTATTACACATTTGTATGTATCGTAATTATAAAGCATTACTACAAATGTACCTGCTAAATTTAATGGGTGTCCTAAGTCATGACATTAATCTATATTGTTAAATTAAATATCTTTAAAAAAAAAACGTAATTTAGTGATTGAATATTGATAACAGCAAAAATTGGTTCCACCAACTTTATAATAAAATCAATAATAAGAAATAAAGAAAAATGGTAGTCTCCTTACTTATATGTAAAAGAAAACTAAAAACATAATCATCTTTTTTTTCATATGATTAGGCTTATAGATATTAGAGCAATAATTTTAAACGATTATTGCGTTATTAGCTGCGTGTGGTCACGCGGACTTACGACAAGTTGAGACAGTAGCTATTCGGTCGCTGTAAAAAAATTGCGGACAGTCACGCGAAATTATTTGAACTCGAAAGAAAAGAGATGCGCGTAAATCAAACACAAGAAAATCAAAAACGCTTATCTTGAAAAATGGAATATCTCGGTAACTAAAGACATTTTTTGAAATTTTGTTTGAGTACTATGTAGGATAGTGTGTAGAATATATTTGCACTGGTTAAGCGTAACTTTATTATTTCAAGATAACATACATCCGTCTGACACAGCAGCAAGATGGTCATGGTACATATGAAGACAAATTGATCAAAAATATGTGAACATACGGTTTTATATTGCATAGTCTTTGGGAACGTATGTAAAGTCAGCCATAGTGGTCTGCCGCTGCCCGCTCGGCTGCTCGGTGTTCGGCTGGTCCGAAACATGTCGAGGGTTATTCGACGACTTGAGTGACCCGTTTACTTCTAGCGGACCACCATACAAGGAGGCAATGAAATTTTAATCTCCTGTTACGGGAAATAGAGTAAAGTTTGTTTTGTTATGGGATTGAATAAAACAAAACAAATGAAACTCTGTTTCAAGTTCGAAAGATATACATTCCATTGAAGTGAATTTGTCCTAGTATTATCACTTTGAACCTCAGGAGGCTAAATTTTAATACGTCAACTTATTATTGTTCAGGTTCGGAGTGATGTACGCGTATTCGTCACTGAGCGTCGCGGTCGCTGGCATTGCGGACGCCGCTGAGAACTTTCTAGTGTCTGGCGTACTCACACTAGCTTCTATTCAAGTTGGCTTGCTGAACGAACTGCTGTTAGACATAAACGGTGGTGGTAAGAATTACGAGTACGAGGTGTCTCGGAGGGAATCCAAATCATTTTAACAGTATTCCTGATCCAGGCAGCGAATCACCGATCCAGGATTATTGGAGGATGGGTCATTATTCGCGCGTTTCAACCGCCTCACTTTCGCGGACAAGTTTTTGACGAATCGCCTGTAGATTTTGGTGGTATTTCGGAGTATATAAGGTGGTAGATGTCCCGCACTTTTATCAGATTACTGAGAATGGCATTGAGATCATTATCCAAATTAAACAAAACAGTAAACAGTGACTACAAAAGTGATTTGGAACAAACGCCCGAATAACCCATTGGGCGGGGCGGGGTTAAATACCAGTCAGAGATGGCACTATCCGGCGAGCGGGGGGCTTTATTTGCTTCTGGCAGGGGAGGGGGAGGGCAAATGCCCCTATTGTCAGATGGCCGTCGCTTCGGTAAAACTAGTGCCAACGCCAAATCTTGGGAGGTGTAAAATCCAAAGATTTGTCATTTGTCATACAAATCAAGACAAACATAAGCAAAAGTACATACTAAGTATACATACAACACTCGGCTCGAACAGTGATTGTCGGCCTCGTATCTCTAGATGGATCTATAACTACTCGGCCGGCAATCCCCTATTTCGCCGGCTATGCAGTACGGACAGTCAACTAATTCGATTTCTGGGCCACTTCGTACATTACACACAGTTAATATGAGATCTCTAGCGGCTTTCATATAGATTTTGAGTGTGACAAGGTACGCAGTAGCCCATAAATCAAATAAGTTGACAGTACTATTGTTATGCGCTACAAAAAATAACAACATTGTACTACTTAAAATCTCATGAATATGCTAAAATGCTTTGGGTTCGTTCAGAGGACGGTGTGTAAATAACAACTAGATAGATATGCTACCCGTTCGCTTCGGTTTGGCCGTTTCTTCCCGTCCCGGCACCCATGCCCTACCCCGCTCACGCCCCACTCAGTGCCAAGCGGGGTTGGGGCGGAGGTAAATACGTCACGAGCGAGCGGCCAACTCGAAGCGAACGGGTACTTAAACACGACATCATCATCCTCCTAGCGTTTATCCCAGTACAGTTCCATTCTGAAGGATGCCTGGGGTCCGCTACCTAAATCCCAAGATTTGGCGTAGGCTCTAGTTTTTACGGAAGCGACTGACATCTGACCTTCCAACCCCGAGGCGAAACTAGACCTTATTGGGATTAGGCTTTGTCAAGTGAGTGGGCAACTTGACTGTTAGAAGTTCTCAAGCCGCCCGAAGGCCTCCAACTTGGCTTAACGACTGCTGCCATAGACAGCAGCCGGAATCAACGGCTTAACGTGCCTTTCAAAGCACGGGAGCGCTCAGTTAGTAACCACTCAAAGCGGTCACCCATCCAAGTCCTGACCGCTGCCCACGTTGCTTAACCTTAGATACCGCAAGCGGTACGCAAGCGCCACTGGGCCACGAGCGCTGCTTAAGTTAAACACGACAGTCACGCGTATAAAATGTGTTTTGTTCCAGATAAAGACGAATGTTACAAGAAAGCAGTGCTCAGTGTCAAGTTTCACCAGAGAATCATCGAGTTAGTTTATACTATTGCAGTACCGTTTATAATGCCTGTCACACACTGCAGCGTCTTGCGGTGGCGGTGGTGGCGGCCAGTTGACAGTATGAAAATCAAGCCCGCTAGCACAGAATAAGTAATAGTACTACTGTACAGAAGCCTCACTGTTAACAAATCCGCGCGAGGCAAGCCAAACGTGCCGACGCTTGGCCATCTCCTTCTATCGCACGCGCATCACTCGCTACATCACTGTCTCTCGCATTGAAAGTCCCCCGACGTGGGACCTTTGAGCGGCGCGATGACGTCACACGAGTGAGTCGCCCCTGCCGCTAGTGTCTGAATGATTGTTAGCATTTTACAACTGACCGCCACCGCCAGCGTAGGCCGCTGCAATGTGTGATAGGTTTTAACTCAGACGGTTTCTTCTGCGCCACAGTGGTGAAGTCATATAGGATAGCGGACATATAAATGCCCACCCATCACCCTTTGATCTTAACGTCACTTTCCTAAAGCGTCGCGTCCAGCGTTGCGGCCGAGCGTCCATACTGTTTGTGCGGCGGCGACTCAGGACACCAGTATGAGTTTCAATTGTTTGACATGCACGCCCCGCTCCACTCAGGTTCTACACTAACGCGGTTTGAGATGGATCCACTAGTCATTGGCGCCAATAGGCGGCGCGTACCCCTACCCTGGCAGTGTATTGGCGCCAGCACTGGAATAATTTCTCTCGAACCAGCGACAAAACTCCCTGTAGCTCGATTCCACTGACACCTCAGATTCGGTTGAAGCCGCTCAACCAATCTCACTGGAGCGCTAACTCTTAGAGTATTCCGTGTTTAAACCGCCCGCGTGGTCGTGTCGGAGGTTTTCCCTGGATTTTCCCCAGGCCACTCTCGATACGCGCACTCCTATCGCTTTATTGGGTCGGGCCTATAAGCCACAGTCAGGTTAAAAAAAGGAATAATCTAAAAATAACTTGCGCCGCGTAGGAAATGTCTATTTCTAAGGCCTTTACCACAGAACAGAAGCATAAATATTACTACATATACATCGTGGGATGGAGGACGTAAATTGCTAAAAGTATGATTATTCCTTAAATATGGAAGATATCAAAAATAATTAAACTTACATAAAAAGTACTTCAACCCTTTTCCAGGCCGCACCAACCTACGGGGTTTTGCGAAAAACAAAATAGTATGTATTGGAAATTAATTTAAGCGCAAGTAAGTTTTCGACGAAATTTAATTCGACTTAAACCTTAACTTTGGGTATTAAGGTAGAAATTTTAACTACACGCATGTGGTCGATAAATCGTACTATGCCTGGAAAAGGGTTAATGGGTAAAACCACTTGAATTTTTAAATACATATTATCACTCATAAATATGCCTAAACGCTTCCATCACTACACCACATATATTTTTTACACGACTGCCCAAAAAAAGGAGTGTAATGTTTTCAGGTGTATGTATGTATGTGAACTTTTTTTGTTCCCCCAGAACTTCTCAACCCCTTAACCGATTTAGATGTGTGAGGTAGCGTTGGAATCCTTACGTCATCCCGGGTGACATAAGATATGTGACGTTGCAATAAAAACAATATGGCGGACTGTAGACTCCATTTTGAGTGTTCCGTAAAAAAAAAAATTTTTCTATCCTAGCAAGTGAGGTATCAAAATGAAGCATTTTAATTTCTCAGGTTAATTATCTATTTGTCTGTCATTACAGGTACGTGGACGAAATCGCGAATATATTTGGGTTGCCGATATTCTGCCAGTGTGTTACAAGTAGCATTGTCGTTTGTATGACCGTTTTTAAGATCACTATCGTAAGTACACAACACACATACCTAGAGCGAGGGTTATCCCATAAACCGAGGATAATCTGGGGACAGCTGATACAGCTGCTTTCAATTAACAAATAAATAAATAAATAAATAAATAAATATTTGGGGACAATCTTACACAAATCAACCTAGTCCCAAACTTGTACTATGGGTACTAAGCGACGATATACATACTTATATAGATAAATAAATACTTAAATACATAGAAAACATCCAAGAGCCAAGAACAAATATTCATACTCATCACACAAACATATGCCCCGGCCGGGATTCGAAGCCGGGACCTCCAGCTTCGTAGGCAGGGTCACTACCAACTAAGCTAAAGCGGTCGTCAAAAGCCACATTTCACATTTGAATTCTTTCATGAGCTTCTCTATTCTCTATTTCTCCACCACACAAAATGTACATTGGTATGAAACGATCGTCATTTAGGTATAACTTAAAATTATTTAAACTGACCGAGTTGTATCAAATTAGGCCGTTCAAAAAGCGACTTTACTGTCCAAGCGTGAAGATTCAAAGTCCAATGACAAGTTTTATAAAATGTCGGACATTCGAAATAATTTCCACTATTATGACGCTAGAAATTTGTGACGACACAAGTGCAGCGCTTTCTCCCTCTCTTTAACTAGGTAGCAACATTAAAACAGTTATAACTTCGTTATTTTTTGAGATATTAGGATAGGATTAGGTCTACGCGGTCTGTCGTAAAAGGCGACTAAAGGGAGTCATCGGGGTTGTAAGTGCTTAATGCGGTGGGGGCCCCCGCACTTACTTATCAGCCCCAAGCCAAAAGGCGGAAAAGCGCGAGGGGGGCTCCAGTGCGTTCAGTATGAGATCCCGGAGTCCCCCGCATGAGAGCGCAGATGGCGGTCGCCGTGGAGTTTTTAGTGGCTAGAAATACCACATAACCCAGGCGTCCCCCATGCCTGGGTAACTGGTTCGCAGGTTTTCTCCGCGTAAAAAAAAGGATAGGATTTCCATCATGTGGCACGCTGTGTGACCGGAATTTAATCGTTACAGACTCAAGAGCCAATTGAGCTGGTCACCATGATATTCTACTTGATCTGCGTATTGATGGAGCTTTTTTTGTACTGCTACCCGGCAGACTTGCTGTTGAATAAGGTAGGCGCAATCGAACCAACTGAATCATGACCCACCGTAGAACCTTGTCACAGTAACTGTCACAGTGGCATCGTACTGCCTCACAAGGGAAATCATTATGCCATTTTCTGTGACAAGGTTCCACGGTGGGTCACGATTTAGTTGGTTCGATAGTACAATAAAATATTAAGCCCCGTTCTCTCAAAATATTTATTTCCAAATCCTACGCACGAAATAGATTAAACCATAACTTGTACTCTACCTGTACCCAAAACTTTACAAGCGTACAATTCGACACATTTGGCAACTTTTTCTCAACTCAACTCAACTCACAAATCATTTATTCAAATAGGCCATCAGATAGCACTTTTGCAGGTCAACACTTATTCTAATTTTACAATAATAATTCTGGTTTGGTTACATTGGCGGTGGTACCAGGTGGTGGTCATGCAGAAGCTTCCAGGCAACTTTGTCTTCTATGTACTGATTAATTGTGTAGTAAGCTTTCTTCAACAAAGCAGATTTTACATGACTCTTGAATTTACTTTCTGTGAGCCCAGTGATTTCTTTAGGGATTTTATTATAAAACCGTACAGAGTTTCCTAAGAAAGATTTTTTATTTGTTTTAGCAACTATTTTATCTTTATTCCTAGTATTAAATGTATGAATGTCACTGTTTAATTTAAATTTATGTAAGTTTTTACGAACATACATTTTACATGGGAAATTGCACAATTTTGTCAAATTGTAGTCTTGTAAAGTTTTGTGGTACAGGGGCCGTCACGATGTCGGTATTCCTCGCCGAGTGACGTCATTACGGCGCTTTTTTACGGTGTACGGGCGTCGTATTCTAGCATGCTCGCCTTCAAGAGGCTCTCCTTAAACTCCTTAAGGCCGTGTATTACCACTTTTGAGTTTTTAAAAACCATCTGAGACATAGAATATAGTGTCTTAAAATCTAAAAAATATATATGTGTTACATAAGGATCTTGTCTAGTCAAAATCGCAGTCAGTTACATGACCTGATGAATTTCACTCGATAGAAAAAAATCGCGAAATTACCCCTTTTTGGAATGTATTTTCAATACTACGGCTATATTACTGATATCTAACATTTAATAGACAAATTCGCAGGGTTTGCTTTGATAAAATGATTGGCTTAATGACTATAGCTAAATATTTACAAAACTGCGCGCAGAGCTTGCGTAGAGAGCGGGATGATTAATTGTAAACTCAAGCGTGTTAGAGCGGGACATTTGCGTTGGGGATACCTCCCCTTAAGCTTCTTGCTCTCTTTCGCCTTTATGTGGGACACATAATACTTGAAATCATTTCTGTTGAACGAATTGCACCAAAGCAATCCCTTCAAAAAGCTACTTTACCGTTCAAGCAATAAGGTTCAAAATTCAATAATTATTTAATAGAAATACGTTCAACAAAAAGAATTTCAACCATACCATCCAATCCTTTCACTCACAAACTTGCTAATAAGGGACGGTAGCTATACACAGATATTGGGACCGCCGTCGTTGCGAAACCGCGATCAGTTGAAACAATACACGTTATTGTAAGGATCACTGCGAGCTTTATACACGCAGCGTTCACGCTGCGTCTCCGCCCCGCGCACGTCCAAGTAACAAGGTGGTGTGTATTGTATTGCAGAGTTTGGCAGTTGCTGATGCAGCATACCCGGAATGGTCGGGCGACACCAAGACCGCTAAATTACTGCTGCTTATAGTACTGCGTGGACAACGCCCACTGGTTATAAACGCTGGGGGCATGTTCAGGATTTCGCTGCCTACTGCCGCCGCGGTACGTACCCAGAATGGTCAACAAGACAACTAAAATACTTTTACTAACCTCTGCTACTTTCGGACCGCGGTACGTACTGTTCTGTGGTACAGTCAGCCCATGAAAATGTTGAGCATACTTAGAACCCTGTCACATCCATATCTAAGAATAATGCACTATATAATATAAAAGATTTTTATGACATTCAATTTAAATAATCTATTTAAATAATAATTATGTTATACAATATGTATATTGCAACTATATTAGATATTACATATTATGCAAATGTATGTACTCGTATCTTTAGGTATAAATAATATGATTGTAAACCTGAACCTAGAAATAAGACTAATTCTAGCGCATAATGTATGTCTATGGAATAAATATTTTTTGACTATTGACTAATATTTAGACTGAAACGTCATAAAATTTGAAACCTCTTTAATTTGACAAAGTACTAAAGTGCTCAACATTTTCGTTGGCCCACTGTACAACTCACCACGAATTGTCGAACGACACAGACTGTCTAGCTGTTCTGCCACTGTGCGCAGACAGCGGCTGTTGAACTTCAATGCTGGGGGCATGTTCTGAATCTCTTGCCAATTGGTCCAGACGAAAATTGCTCAAGTATTCAAAAGTGCGAAACAAAATGCACTCTAAGTGTTTCAAACTTTGTTAGTTTCTAGGTTATCTGTGCTGGTTTGTATTATTGTCAAAGTGAGACAGCAGTTATTATGCATGGGTAATCTCCAGACTTAGGAATCGGCGGGGCAAAATTGTTTGACAAGTATGTTCCTATAAATAAGTACAGTGATATACACGCATCAGCTTGTAGCTGCTAGTGTATAATAAATAATAATAATAATAATGTGTATCCCTTACCTTTAGATTATTGTTGTCTTAAAGGGGCCTCTGCGCTGTTGGCTTCGGCCCCACGCATGCCTTCCAAAAGTCCGGGATCAATGGTCCCGAGATATGGTAAAGACTACATAATAATTATAATACATTTTGTTATCCATACATACACACACTTGAACCCCATTGGGGTATAAACCACAGAACGAAACATATAGTAGTAGTCCTTATATATGTACAGTCAACGTCATTAATATGTATAAATTTTTTCACCTTACTCCATTGAAATAAGGTCCATAAATGTATACATGTTTATGCCCTTGACTGTACCTCTTCTACTCCTTATAACATACATTTTCCTTTTCAGGTGGTACAAACTTCCTACACATACTATGCCCTACTGCAACAGAAGATTGGTCGTTAAATAAGAAAACTTTGCACTTAACTTAATGTATTTCACAAATTAGTTGATATGCAGCAGTCTTAAATAAAAGCATCACTTCTTTCGCTTCTTCTTAGAGCTAGACCCATCTTTTTTCTTCAAATCCTTTTTCTGAACCTGTAATAATTATAAAATGGTATGATAAAGCAATACTGCAATAATTTTTTGGTCTTTCACTGTAGACCATTGCTTACTTCAGATAGTATAGTCAGTATCATAAATATGTATACAACTTTCAATCATATTGCAAAAGAGCAGCTAAGCTGAGCGCCACTTGATCCCAAACATTAAAGTAGGGAGTGTGGAGAATTATACGTGCAGATTAGTGTACACCTTCAGTGGACGCTCCACTATGAGCGGGGCATGCAGCATCCATATAAATTGCATTTGTTTCATATAGACGCTGCACATTCACTCACAACTGAGGTACCACTGTCAGTCATGGCAGCAACTTGAGAAATAGACTCACCTTTCCATATGTATCTAGTAAGTGTCCAACATCATTTAATGTTTTTTTCTTCTTCTTGCCACCGCTTTGAAGAATACTCTTTGATCGCATTGTCTGTTTCTCTTCTTGTTCTTTCTGCCTCTCCTGTTTTCTCTTCTGCATTAGCTCCTTGTAGTTCAAATATTCCTTCTTAGGCGGTTTTGCTCCTGTAAACAAAAGGTAAGCTTTTAACAGGATAATTGAACTATAATGGAAGTATGCCCTCCTGTTGTTTACAAAAGATTAAATAACCTATGCTATTATCAAATTATTTCAGCTCACCTAAACTTACTGCAAGTGCTATTCTGGCTTCCTCTTTCTTCGACGGATCGAAACCCGACATACCGAATTTGACCACTTCATGTCTGATTTTCTTAAGATCTAGATCTTTTTTTAAATTAGATTCTTTTTGACTAAGTTTCACTTCCTTTTCTTCAATGATTTGCTTCTTTTTAGGTTTACGTGCTTCAAATTTAACAAATTGAAAGTTGTTTTCTGCATTTTTGAGTGCTAAAGCAGCTTTTGTTAATATAAGGGACATAGTAGAGGCAGTTTTATATTTACAATTCTTAACCAAACAGCTACAAAACCTACAAAATGAATAACAACGTGAGCAAAGCAGAGCAAAGCTAAGCTAACCTTAACGTGACATTCATGTGATTCATGACATTGACATTTCAACCAAAATAAAATAAATAATCACGAGTCGTACTATGGACGATTTTGTTATTGGCTTAAATAGCTTGTTTTTTTTTTAGGTTTATATTTTGCCTATAGATCATATCAATATGCCACAAATAATCGATTAATTACGACTGGTATTGAACTTATTTTTAATTACTTTTACCTTTCGATAATTCGAACCAAATAACGATTTTCGATACCTTTAGGGCGTGACCACATCATCCGAAACGATATCGGTGTAGGATCCTACACTGTCGGATAATAGATTATTTAAGGTAAGACCGCACTAGGCGACGCGACGCTACGCGACACGGCTCTAATATTCTTTGTATGTAAATGTAAGAGGTAAACCGCACTACGCGACGCGACGCGACACTGCACGACAGAGTTGACCAATCGACCAACATTGTCGTGCCGTGGCGCGTCGCGTAGTGCGTTATAGTAAGCGACGCGACACTCAGTGTTGCCAGAACACTTCCGTCAAAAAGTACGGTCGAGTGTCCAAATAAGCACGTTTTTGGAATAAAAAGCGCGTTTTTAGGGTTCCGTACCCGGGGTCCAACGGTCCAAGGGTCCAACATGAATCCTATTGTTGTCACTCACACGTCCGTCCGTCCGTAATCTGTCACAAAACTGACCCGTGAACTTGAAATTTGGTGATACTCTTCATTACTTAAAAAAACACGATTTCACAACGTTTTTGGGGAGCGCACGTAAAAAGCACGTAAAATCGTGCTAAAAAGCATGTTCTGGCAACACTGGTAACAACTGACTGGCAAAATGTGTCGCAAGGTGTCGCGTCGCAGCAGTTTCAGTGCGGTATACTGATTTAGAGCCGTGTCGCGTAGCGTCGCGTGGCCTAGTGCGGTCTTACCTTCATTACACGATAAAAATTACTGTCGCGACTTCCGCGAAACCCTAACGAGGCCTAATCACAACACTGGCAGCATAGACAGGCGCCGTCTTGAAAGCTCTATGGTAAGCATATTTTAATGGTCTGTCAGTCAGACGGCGCGACGGACAAACAGAGTAATATTATTTTGCTGTAGTGTTGGATGAACGTGAATCGTGTGAAAGTATCAAAGCTAAGTATTACATGCGTAATTTCTTAGTACAGCTCGAAGTAGAGGTTGGTGTTACAACGCAATTGATTTGTATGCCTTGATGATTTTATCAGGCATTTGTGGTCTACAAATCAGGTCAGTGAAGGTGTGAAGGCTGCGTCCATTGCTAGTGTCATGGACGAGCCGAGACGTGGGTAGGCTGCTTCCAGGTCAGACTGGAAGTAGGCCGAGGCCTGTGCGGACGCGTACAGGATCTGGTCTCACAGGACTCTGGTATGTTATGCTTTGAGTCGGGCTCGGGTGGTTTTACCCTATGAGCCGTGGTACAGTCGACTGTGAAGTCTCCTCCCCTTTAGGGGGTTGGAGCCATAGCTGTGCCATGTGATGTGGTGCCCAGAAGTGCCGTAAGACAGCTGTGTTCTGAGGTTCTGGAGCGTCAATGATAGTTGCACTGGTAGGCTGCTGCAGGCGGCTACGTGGCTATTAGAACTGTGTGTCAGTTGAACATTGACTCTAGGTAACCTATCCGATCTACCTGTATTTGATTAGATGCGCCTTAGACGAATATGTTTTTATGTCATATTCGTGGGGCAAGATTGTGATATACTTTTTAATCGGTTCCAGAACAGAGGTCTTCTAGTTCCTTTCATTAACATTATAACATCTGCTTCGCAATTCAGGCTGGACCTTCTGCCACCTGTATAAAGATAGCTCTATAAATTGATGTGTACAACACAATTAACCTTGCCATCTGAATGAGCATCACATAATAAGACCTCTGTTCAGGAACCATTAGATATAACACGACAAGCTACCTTGTCCTTCAGAATGAGCGTCACATAAAAAGACCTCTGTTCTGGAACCGATTAAAAAGTATATCACAATCTTGCCCCACGAATATGACATAAAAACATATTCGTCTAAGGCGCATCTAATCAAATACAGGTAGATCGGATAGGTTACCTAGAGTCAATGTTCAACTGACACACAGTTCTAATAGCCACGTAGCCGCCTGCAGCAGCCTACCAGTGCAACTATCATTGACGCTCCAGAACCTCAGAACACAGCTGTCTTACGGCACTTCTGGGCACCACATCACATGGCACAGCTATGGCTCCAACCCCCTAAAGGGGAGGAGACTTCACAGTCGACTGTACCACGGCTCATAGGGTAAAACCACCCGAGCCCGACTCAAAGCATAACATACCAGAGTCCTGTGAGACCAGATCCTGTACGCGTCCGCACAGGCCTCGGCCTACTTCCAGTCTGACCTGGAAGCAGCCTACCCACGTCTCGGCTCGTCCATGACACTAGCAATGGACGCAGCCTTCACACCTTCACTGACCTGATTTGTAGACCACAAATGCCTGATAAAATCATCAAGGCATACAAATCAATTGCGTTGTAACACCAACCTCTACTTCGAGCTGTACTAAGAAATTACGCATGTAATACTTAGCTTTGATACTTTCACACGATTCACGTTCATCCAACACTACAGCAAAATAATATTACTCTGTTTGTCTGTCGCGCCGTCTGACTGACAGACCATTAAAATATGCTTACCATAGAGCTTTCAAGACGGCGCCTGTCTATGCTGCCAGTGTTGTGATTAGGCCTCGTTAGGGTTTCGCGGAAGTCGCGACACTCCCCACAAAAGGCGAAAGTAATGTGACAAGGCTGCTTGTCCACTCGTGAATCTTCTCTAGGGCTCTCGTGGCAGCGACTCTTCTAGGTCTCGATCTCGACTCATGACTTATTTCTGGCAATCCAGATTCGGCGGGTTCATTTGACATAGGCTCGGGCAATATGGCGGGAACAAGCTCATCAGAGTCCTTCTCTTCAGACTGATGCCTGTAAGACGAACTTTCATCAGCATTTCCATCCTCATCAGACAATCGGTTACTTTCCTCTTCAATCGGAGATTCAACAACGTCGTTGATTGGCATATCTAACATGACTGGCACCTCATCTTCTGCTGACTGTACATGGAACTCGGGAAGTTGAAGATCTTCTCCGTCCTCTGTATTTTTAATTTCGGAATTCGAAACACATTCTTCTTCTCCCTCTTCGATTTCCAGTGGGTAAAGATGTGCAATAGATCTTGTGAATATACTTTCACCTACTTTGACCTTGGCTACCCTGCACAAGCCGTCTAATCCTTTTATCAAAGAAACTATCTTCCCAACTTTCCAACCAACACGATTCTTAGAGTCACCTTTGATTTGAACTATTTGACCAATCATGGGACTTAACCTAGAGGTTACCCTCGGTTCCTTAGGTCCATGACTATACCGTTCCCGCAGACTCAGAAGATAACGATTGCAGAACATTTCTTTAAATTCATTTAAAATGATAATCGCTTTTTTCCAGCTTCTGACTAGGTTATCCTTGGTCACTGTACCTGGAGTTATTATAGAATCCATTTCTGATGTTTTCATCTCAATACATTTTCCCATGGTTAGAAAATCTGAGGGTTTTAATACATGATCAGGTTCAGAATCTACTCGAGTCAGAGGCCTAGTATTAAGAACTGCTTCTATTTCTTTCACCACTGTAATGAGTTGATTGTCTCTCAACAAATGTTTATGTAAAGTCCTTTTCATACAATTTTTAACAAGGCCTACTAACCGTTCATAAAATCCACCGTGCCACGGTGCTAATTGCGGTATGAATTTCCAGCGTATCTTCTTTTCCACACAATACTTGTCTTGCAGTATTTCAGATATTAACTTAAAATTTGTCGCATTGTCAGACGTGATTAAGTCTGGTACACCTCTCGTAGATACCATTCTTCTCAATGCAAGTAAACCTTCCTCTGCTGTGAGATCATTGACAACTTCGAGGTGTATTGCCCTTACTGCTAAACATGTATAAAGACATATCCATCTTTTGCAATTGCCATTGCCATTATTAACTATCAAGAGTCCCATATAATCAGTCCCAACAAACGTAAATGGAGAGCTGTAGATAACTCGTTCCTTTGGCAGAGCAGGTGTCAACGGTAGCTTATACGGTCCTCCTGTATATTTAACACATTCATGGCATTTTCTTAAAATTCGTTGAACTCGACTTCTCCCTTGAGGAATCCAATATAATTGTCTAATCCTGTCTAGAGTATGACTGACTCCCACGTGCTTATTATCACAATGATATTTTGTAATGATCTTTTCCGTGAAATCTGTATCCTTGGGAATCAGTATAGGATATCGCTTATCGAATGACCAATCTGCGTACTTCATTCGACCTTTACATCTTAATAATCCATCTATGTCTTTGAATAGACCTAAATTGCGACTTAAACTTGTAATCTTTCCTTCCATTTCTAAAGGAAAATATTCTGATTGAATCCTTTTTAAATTTGAGATATCCTCTAAATCTCGATTGTTAACATCGTTTTGTTTTACTTTCTCGTTAACTTGTGTGTCCATTTTTTCAGACATCGACCCGTTATTGTGTGATTCTGGATTTTCGATATCCATCGGAATATCAATTGTTTCCGGCGTCGGACCCTCCCCAGCCAAACATGAATGGGAATTTACGACGTTCGCCTCAACCGGCCACTTGTTTGTACTATCTACCAGAAACTGTGGACCCATAAGCCATTTTTCCTTATCTTCTTTCGAGGTGATAGGTCTTGTTCTGACGTCTGCTGTGTTCAATTCCGATGGTACATATCTAATATCTAATTCTTGGTTCTTTGTAATTTCCTCAACCCTTCTAGCCACAAACGGAGGTAATAATTTATCAGATTTACACCATTCTATTACGACTTGACTGTCGGTCCATAATATCTGTTTTGTTATATTCAGTTGAAGAAATTGAAGAACAAACTTCATCAGTCTAGATCCGATTAATACACCAAGTAACTCTAGTCTCGGTATCTTAAGATTTTCTTGGTCTTTTATTGGTACGAGTCGTGATTTGCCAATGACAAAACTTTTGTCAGAACCGTTGACCAAAAACACTGAAGCTGCATACGCCAGCAAAGAAGCATCCGTCAGACAATGTAGTTCATAGTTATTTGCTTTAGCATCTTTCATATAGCATCTATTCACTAAAATCTCTCCGATGTCATTGAGTCCCTCATGAATGACAAACCACTCATCTCTCAGTTCTTTTGGTAAAGGTGTGTCCCATTTCAACTTTCCTTTCCACAGATGCTGTAGAAAGAGTTTAGCTCGTAAAGTATGTGGTACAGCGTATCCACATGGATCATATACTGACGCGATGGTCTTAAGAACTTCTCTTTTTGTGCATGCTTCTATGCGTGGATTCGTGAATTTTAACCGAAGTGTATCCTCGTCAGTATTCCATTCTAAGCCAAGTACTTTGACCTTTTCATCAGTACAAGCATCTGGAACTGTATGTACCAATTCTTTGGAGTTCGAGCTCCAGTCTCTGAGATTCATTGATATTTCTTGAAAAGTCTTTTTCAGATTCTTGTACAGTGTCATAGCTCCAGCTGTAGAGTCTGTGCCAGAGATGAAATTATCCACATATATGTCATTTGCCTTTTCTCTCACTTCTTTGATGTCTGAATTTGACAAATGATGTTTGATAGTGGCATTGAGCAAATAAGGTGACGAAATAACTCCAAAAGGTACTCTACAAAATCTTAAATACATAAGATTGTCCTTAGACACAGGTTTCGATTTGTCTTTAATCCAAAGAAATCTCGTGACATCGCGATCTCTATCGTGTAAAGCCATTTGTAGAAATGCCTTTTCAATATCTGAAGACACTCCTACTCGATGACTTCTAAATTTCAGAAGTAAACCGGTCAGATTTTCAAGCATCATTGGTCCACGATACAAACACTCATTTAAACTTTTATTATTCTGGATTTTAGAACTGGCATCATACACAATTCTCATTGATTTTCCAGGATGTTTAATTCCATGAAATGGTAAAAAATGTACAATCCTGTTGGTTGTTGACTTCGCAGAATAAGGTACGACTTCTATTATGCCTCTATCCATTTGATCCTTTAAGATTTTTTCATATTCTGCTAAGTTATCAGTATCCATGCGTTTCAATAAATTTGTTAAACGTCCAAAAGCTAATCCAAAATTATCCGATAAATCTGGCGGATATTTTATCCACGGCCAGCTTACAGTATACCGGTTATCTATTATTTGGGTAGTTTCATTGAAGTATTTAACAGCTTCTTCTTCTCTACTCGAGTTAGGTGAATCATTTATGCCAATAGATTCTAATTCCCACAGCTTCTTAATATCTCCGTTGCATAAAGGTGGATCAGGATGATCCAATCCCATTTCACTGCTATTATAAATTTGCATACGTCAAAATTATAAGAATAGTTATCAAGATCGTCAAAACAGCAAAAATAAGAATAACAATGTCTACAAAAAACAAAAAGAAAACAATCATTTAATTCAAATATATCTCCCGCTAGGGATCGTCATTGGTCACTTTTATATACTTTACCGTGGACGTGCACGTCCACGATATTCTCTATGGTTTCATTCATAATTAGTCTTGTGCACGTCCACGGTAAAGTATGAAAGCGATCATAGCATTCGTCCCTCTGGCACTTAAATACTTGACAGTAAGGGACGAATGCTATATTCCCGAGATGTAAGCGATCATCTTAGCGCCTATGAAGCGGTTTTCCATACATTTTTATCGGTGTCGGATCCTACACCGATATTGTATCGGATGATGAGAACAGATGACAGTGAAAAGCTATGGAAAAGTCCGACCAAACCAAACGTCAAATGTCAAACTTGTCAGAGCAACAGTGTTGCCAGGTCTCCTGTTTTTACAGGAGATCTACTGTTTTCGGGGTGTGTCTACTGTTCTACTGTTTTTCCCAAAAAATCTACTGTATTTTAGAAAAGTCTACTGTTTTTTCAAAAAAATCTACTGGATTTTAGAATTTCACTTGTCCAAATTCAATTATCAAGAAAAAAACAATAACCTACATATAACTTGTCAAATTTCTTGAAGCGAGTGTAGGGGTAGTGTGGGAGGAAAGCGCGTAACGTCGAACGGAATGGCGGAACGGCTCTACTGTTCATACAAAAGTGAAATTTTTTGAACAGCGGCGTTTGGAAAACCTGGACGTGAAGCGGCATATCCGCAAGGCTCGGCCAAAGCCCTGCTAGACGTATACCTACATCTTCGCGGGACAGCTCCCACGCGCAGTGGCGCATCCTGTAACCGCACATTCAAAACTAAATTTGGCTTTGCGAGCCACATTATACTATAATATAATCCTAATAACTGACGGAGTCGCTGTCGCCGGACATGGCGAGGAGGACTATAGCTATACATGAGCAAGCAGACAGCAGCCATGGTCTCCACGACAATGGTCATTGTTTGATGGGCCATCATGACCCTTGGTGTGGATCCGACCGGTATTACTTGGTTATGGTTAGTTGAAGTTGAAGTGACAGATGAAATGAGATTTTTTTAGTAATTATGAAACTTCTCGGAGTGTGGCAGTTAGTACTTATTTTTATATTATCACTTAAAACACTATGAAACACGCATTTACGTAAATTTTATGGAATAAATTTTGTCTACTGTTTTTTGTTCAAATCTCCTGTTTTTTAGGGCATGTATCTACTGGTTTTTTCAGATTGGACCTGGCAACACTGCAGAGCAACCTCAGTTTTCGTATCCTATCGTTTCTTTCTTTGAATATATACGTGAGATAAATTTGTATATATATAATCTATTAATAGGCCGGTTTTTGTTTGTTTTTCGCTTTGATGTTTCACGCGCCGGCAGCGGTCGTATCTCCACTAAAAATAATGTAACCGATGTACGAATGAACTATATTTGAGGTGCAGGTAGTCGCCAGCTAATATTTTCGGCTTTAGTACGGTGTGTCGAAATATAACGTAACATTCCTTCAACATTCACTTTCGACGTCTTACGTTGTCGTTTAGGTAGTTTGAATACTTTTACAATAAGTTAACAATATGAAGAATAAATATAGGAATACAGACTCTAATATTAAGGCGGGAGATTTGCTCTTAACGGAGCAGCCCTTTGCTTTTGTGTTGATGGCCAAAGAAAAGGGGAATCGCTGCGACAATTGTTTAGAAAAGTAAGTACATAGTTGTGGATATTTCATATATTTACATGTCATTTTATTTATCACATAAAGACAGCACAACATTAAAATCTATATATTTTGAGTTAAACTTTATACCTATATAAGTTCTTTGTTAACCAATTTGCACAAGAACTAAAGAAAATACCCATTTATATGTTTATAAGCATACCCTCTTTTTATTCCATGGGTGTTCGTTATGTTTAAAAATTATGTTCTTTGCTGGCACCATTTGTTTTAAATACACTGTGATTGTTTTTTTTTTTGTACCTGACTGTGGCTTTTGGGCCGGGCCTAATAAAGCGAACTGTGATGTCTGCTTTTGCAATTTTCTTTTATAGTTTTAATGTTGACACTTGTGTTTTGTAATTATCAGATTTTTACCCAAAACACTGCAAGTAGGGTAATGGTTTTATTATTGTTTTAATTTTACATGTGATGATTCCTGAAGTTGATGGCAACACACATGGTTGGTGGGTACATAAAAAAAAAAAATATTATGCAACTGCATGTAACAATTTCTTGTATTTTAACTATTAAAATGAAATTTATATTACGTTAATTTAATAGTTTATGTAATAAATCTTCTCTTTAATTTACATGTTCTTCTACACAGCACTAAAAATATTACTTTTTTTACAAAAAATATGTATTTTTATAACAACTTTCTTTATTTTTTTAATCAACAATTTACACGTGACAACCACATTATAGTTTTGTGGGTTTTCTTGCACAACTGAGCATTTTGTTTTATTTTTAAGTTTCAGGGCTTTGGCCAATTCTAACCCTCAATCAATAATGTGAGACTTCAACATTTTAATATTTTCTTATACTTTTTCTCTTATTTTGACGACCGCTTTAGCTTAGTTGGTAGTGACCCTGCCTAAGAAGCTCAAGGTCCCGGGTTCGAATCCCGGCCGGGGCATTTATTTGTGTGATGAGCACGAACATTTGTTCTTGGGTCTTGGATGTTTTCTATGTATTTAAGTATTTATTTATCTATATAAGTATGTATATTGTCGCTTAGTACCCATAGTACAAGCTTTGCTTAGTTTGGGACTAGGTTGATTTGTGTAAGATTGTCCACAAATATTAAATATTTTTATGTCACACCTGGCCATAAAGTGGCCATTATCGCACGCTCCGCGCGCGAAAAAACCCACTTCCTGGCCAGGGGGTGTCATAAAATTTTGTACTTACCACGGGCGATAATAAAGAAAGCCTCAAATCGCATATTTGTAAAATACCTGCGATCTGAGACATTCTTTGTTTTATCGCCCTTGGTAAGTAATGTACTATTATAAATATTTGTAGAATGAATATTAAACTTTTTTGAGATTTTCCTTGACCTTCTTTCGACTAAATTTTTTATCTCATAATATAACTTAAAAGCTGTTTTTGCAGAGTGGACTGGCATCTGACACCCTTGGCAGTCCATTATGGATAAAAAAGTGCATTGGATTCACTGTTTCAGAGATGACTTTCCCCACAAATAGAGTTTAAAACACATTAAATCTACTTACCTTACTTTTTTTTTTTGTCATGTCCGAAAAAATTCAAAGGAAAAGTATCACAGCTATGTAGAGTTGTAGAAATTACTATGTATAGTATATATTTACCTTACATACCTATATATTGTTTGCAATCATCTGTCCTTTTATTTGTTTGTCACTTGGTCTGTTATGTAATACAACAACAATATATTTTCTTGAGAAAATTAACACTACACATACCTAGATAATATAAACTACCTATCAGTGGTGGAGCGGCCATATAACTCGATTCACACCGGCTTGTCTAATTTTCAGCCAGTCCAGTTCTTTTACTACAGCTCATGAAACATAAGAAAGGCAAATCATTTCCGGCTGCCATAACAATATTTTTGACGCGCCGCCACTGCTACGTATATATTATAATTATTAAAATAAATTTAAAATAAGTGCTTAAGGGGAGGTATCCCCAACGCAAATGTCCCGCTCTATCACGCGTGAGTTTATAATTAACCATCCCGCTCTCTACGCAAGCTCTGCGCGCAGTTTTGTAAATATTTAGCTATAGTCATTAAGCCAATCATTCTATCAAAGCAAACCCTGCGAATTTGTGTATAACTATTTACGATCTTTAATTGAGTACAAAATTAAAACGTTAAATATCAGTAATATAGCGATAGTATTGAAAATACATTCCAAAAAGGGGTAACTTCGCGATTTTTTTCTATCGAGTGAAATTCATCGAGTGAAATTCATCAGGTCATGTAACTGACTGCGATTTTGACTAGACAAGATCCTTATGTAACACATATATTTTTTTTAGATTTTAAGACACTATACATTCTATGTATTCTATGTCTCAGATGGTTTTTAAAAACTCAAAAGTGGTAATACACGGCCTTAAAGGAATATAGCATATTTTCTATTTTCAATGCAGGCTGAGAGTTAAGCTGAAATTTCATGCCAGGTTTCTGTGTATTTCGCCTAATACGAGTATACTTACATGATAATCCATTATTTAAATCATAAACTGTTAAAATTGTTTCAATTATCCATGTTGCCCTTAAAATGTCTAAGTATTTCCTTATTATTTTCTATCCAAATGCCCCAGCCTTGGCATTGGCAACACGGGTGTGACACAGCTCCCTTGTAACACGGTTCCATTGTGACACGCATTTCTCGTTTCAGGGGCAAGGTGCTCAAATGCTCGGGATGCCAATTCGTGCACTATTGCGGACGCGCATGCCAGAGGGACGCATGGAACGATCACAAGGTATGTCGAGAATGCGACCCGCTCGGTCATTGTAATCTTAGTCATTACAATTTGTACCTTGTACCTTAGACCGCAAGGTCGATATTTAGACTGATTAATTTGTTACAATTGACATGATTAATTTGTTACAATTGAAAATATTTCATAATTTCCAAAAGGCTTAATTCGAAAACCATTTCGGTAAAAACGTGTGAAGAACACAAAAAAAAAATATTAAGTTTTTTTTCTCCGTTAATTTGGAAAAAAAATCGCAAATTACTGTAAACCGAAAGTTGACGTCATCTTCCTCGCTGTATTCAGGGAGACCTTAGTACAGAGTACAGATAATCGCTGCTCTGGATTCTTGTTGGGAAGATGACGTCATGTTTTACTTACGCCCTTTTGGAATGACCTACTTTTCAACGTGTTTTTTTTTGTATGAAATAATGAGTTAAATTGAAAAAGAAAAAATACGGGTGGCTTAAATTTTTACCTATTTTCTAACTAGTTCATAAAATAAAGTAGTTAAAAATATGAAATGTTGTCACTAGTTCGCATCAATTAATTTCAAGCATACACAGTACAGTGTACACAGTCATCAACACTGCTGTATTAAATAACACAGATTTTGCTTGAACTGAATGACAGTTCTGAACTGTTATAAGTTATTATAATATGGCATTAGATTAGAGAGTGCATATCCTTCCGCCTCCTCTTTCTAATTCGCACAGTTTGAGTGAGACAGGCATCGCTGAGTCGCACGAGATACGACTTGACAGCAATTTGTGTTAGCCTACCAGGTCAAATACAAAAGTAATAATAATAATGCAACTTGTATCTAGTGGAGCCGAAATAGAACCAGAGTAGTCCGTGGTAAAAATAATCGGCGAGGAAATGGCATCGGGCCATGACTACCTGGTTGTGTAACCGCAGTAACGGATGACGTACGGCGTACGCCGTTGTGACGGATATAGCCGGTGTTATGACTATGTAGCGTCATTGGATTTTAATATTTTGATTATTGGAGTGAAAACTTCTTTAGCGGCGCTGAGCACTTTTGTACTGGGGAAAAATTGTTAAACTCGCGACAGATTCTAAGATTCTAAGACCAGCTAGTTGACCGCTCCTAGTATCGTGATTGCGATGTTAGGAGGGGTCAACTCAGCTAAACTCAGCTGGTCTTAGATGCGTAAGACACAATGATACTCGGGACATATTATGTATATATGTAAATGGATTATGCGAATATGAATATGAACATGAGTATGAATATGAATACGGATACCGATAGATTACTTTCTTTATTGAGATTTCACTTTGCCGGCACTCCCGGAGTGCAACCCGTGTTTTTTTTACAGCCGTGCTTGAAACCTGGCTCGTATACTATCAGTCACAGTCAACTCACAATTCGTTTTTTAGGGCTCCGTACCCAAAAGGTAAAACGGGACCCTATTATTAAGGCTCCGCTGTCCGTCTGTCTGTCTGTCTGTCCGTCTGTCACCAGGCTGTATCTCAAAAACCGTGATAGTTACAGTTGAAATTTTCATATTAGCTGATGTATTTCTGTTGCCGCTATAACAACAAATACTAATCAAAATAAAATAAGTATTTAAGGGGGGCTCCCATACAACAAACGTGACTTTTTTTGCAGTTTTTAAAGATAATGGGACGGAACCCTTCGTGCGCGAGTCCGACTCGCACTTGGCCGTTTTTTTTATTATTATTAAATGGAATTGCTCTTGGCGAGCATCTAGCCAGGGGGCTAAGATGAGGCCGGCGATGAAGCGAGCCCACCCAGAAGATGCCTATTCACATAATGTGCCTTAAAGAGGTCCAGGTTATATGAACTCGGAAATACAGACGGCGGCAGGGAATTCCAAACCTTAGCAGTGCGCATTATAAAAGATGAACCTTATTTCAACTATATAGCCCGAAACGCACTGACAGCGGTAGCGGGGCGGGGCGTCGCGGTGCGGAGGCGGTACCGGTTGTAATATTCGAACTAATATGGAAGGGTCCGCACAGAAAACCGGCCGGGAAAAAAGCGTTCTGGGCGGACCCTTTCATATTAGTTCGAATATTACAACCGGTACCGCCTCCGCACCGCGCCGCCACCGCTGTCAGTGCGTTTGCAGCTTATGGGCCATTACTTCAGTGTTTGTTCCACATTCGTGGTCACTATTTGGTCGAATTTGGATAAAGATTATAATATACCCACTAACTCAGAAATGCCACCAAAATTTACACCCAATTCATCAAAAACGCCGGTTGATACGCGCGAATAAAAACCCATATAAGCCCTTAACAGTAGCTTTTCACGATAAAGTCGTAATTCTTTTTTTTTTATATTTGTGGACAATCTTACACAAATCAACCTAGTCCCAAACTAAGCAAAGCTTGTACTATGGGTACTAAGTGACGATATAAATACTTATATAGATAAATATATACTTAAATACATAGAAAACATCCAAGACCCAAGAACAAATATTCGTGCTATTCACACAAATAAATGCCCCGGCCGGGATTCGAACCCGGGACCTCCAGCTTCGCAGGCAGGGTCACTACCAACTAAGCTAAAGCGGTCGTCATTCGTAGAGTAACCTGTCTAGCCCCACGTCTACCAGTCCCTGGGATCCCAGGGCAGATAACAAAAGAATGGCATTGTATATTTTTTTCGCCGGGAGAGGACGGCCTGGTGTATTTTCTGGGAGTGTGAACAGAACACTATTTTCAAAGAGAATATATTTATGAACACCCTGAGGCTGTGTCCCCACTATTGGATATTTCCGGATCGGAGTCAACACCGATAAAAAATGTATGGGAATGTGACCGATATCGGATCTAATAGTGTGAACACTATAAGCGGTATTATATGCACTTTTATATTTTTATCCGCTATTTAATCGGATAGTGGGAACAGGGACTGAAGTGTAAGATCTGCCCCCTATACCACAAAACTTTACAAGTCTACAATTCAACAAAATTGTACAATTTTCCATAGAACAAGTTGTCAATTTTGTTGAATTGTATGCTTGTAAAGTTTTGTGGTACAGGCGGGCGGGCGGTGGTGATGGCCACTGTGACGAGCAAATAAAATCATTGAATCATTCATTCCGTACTTTTGTAGAATTCACATTAAAAAGGGGAATTTGAACCTTCCATAGAGAAGTTAGATTTCATGTTTAAATATGGAAAGAAATGCAACTACTGCGAAGAAAGTTCGAATTTCCTTTGACACGAGCGCGCGCCAACGCCACGTGCCTTTTTAATCCTTATTGTCATAGTGACAAGAACAGAAAAGGTACCTACATGTTTCTATTTCCTTGACTGTACTGTACAACGACGACATAGGTACCTTGTAAATGTGTGTGTATGTACGCCGTTTTTCAGTGGGAATGCGCGAACCTGAAACGTGTCGCTCCAAAAGTTATTCCGGACGCGGCTCGGATGTTGGCGAAGATCATCAACCGCCTAGCGAGAGGTGATGGCCACTCCTACAGGTCATTTTACTCGGCCACCGGCTTCCGAATGTGGAAGGACCTCATGTCGCGTGAGTAGTCTACTTATAGTTAGCCAAGGTCATCAATCGGCTAGCGAGAGGCGACGGCCACTCCTACAGGTCATTTTACTCGGCCACCGGCTTCCGAATGTGGAAGGACCTCATGTCGCGTGAGTAGTCTACTTATAGTTAGCCAAGGTCATCAATCGGCTAGCGAGAGGCGACGGCCACTCCTATAGGTCATTTTACTCGGCCACCGGCTTCCGAATGTGGAAGGACCTCATGTCGCGTGAGTAGTCTACTTATAGTTAGCCAAGGTCATCAATCGGCTAGCGAGAGGCGACGGCCACTCCTATAGGTCATTTTACTCGGCTACCGGCTTCCGAATGTGGAAGGACCTCATGTCGCGTGAGTAGTCTACTTATAGTTAGCCAAGGTCATCAATCGGCTAGCGAGAGGCGATGGCAACTCCTACAGGTCCTTTTATTCGGCCACCGGCTTCCGAATGTGGAAGGGAAGAACCTAATGGCGCGTGAGTAGTTTATTTATGGTTAGCCAAGGTCATAAATCGGCTAGCGAGAGGCGACGGCCACTCCTACAGGTCATTTTACTCGGCCACCGGCTTCCGAATGTGGAAGGACCTCATGTCGCGTGAGTAGTCTACTTATTGTTGGCCAAGGTCATAAATCGGCTAGCGAGAGGCGACGGCCACTCCTACAGGTCATTTTACTCGGCCACCGGCTTCCGAATGTGGAAGGACCTCATGTCGCGTGAGTAGTCTACTTATTGTTGGCCAAGGTCATCAATCGGCTAGCGAGAGGCGATGGCCACTCCTACAGGTCCTTTGTGGACGGGAAGGACCTCATGGCGCGTGAGTAGTTTATTTATGATTATGGTTAGCCAAAGTCATCAATCGGCTAGCGAGAGGTGATGGCCACTCCTACAGGTCATTTAATTCGGCCCCCGGCTTCCGAATGTGGAAGGACCTCATGTCGCGTGGGTCTACTTATTGTTGAGTTAGAGAAACATAGGTATGCGTGTCTACAACTTTTTTATATTTTTTAGTAGCCTAATAGAGTTTAGACAAAGACCCTGAATTTCCACTCATCTCTGTCCACCGCAATCTCTGATCGCAATCATTTGCGAACGCGTCTAGGTCTTCCCGCCATCACCGCCTGTAGGCTGGAATCAGTGTTCGATCGACGGTCAGCGCGTATGGTCGGTCGGGCGTAGCTATCACTCTATGAAAGCATACTTATACGTGCGTTCAGACCGATGCTCATCGTCAGCTCGTATGCTGCCATACAAAACACGCCCGATCGACCATACGCGCTGACCTTCGGTCGAGCACTATTGCCAGTTGCCAGCCCTACGCTACAGACGGAGAGCGTTCCCAAAACGCATTTAGCTAACGTATAACTTTTTTTATTTACAGATTATTCCGATCTGAAAGCAGATAAGAAGAGAATGGACCATTTCTCGTCTCTCTGCGTGGTGCTCTTCGAATTTCTTAAAGACATATCACTCCCTAATACTGTTGAACTTATGGGCATATATGGAAGGGTGAGTTTAAGCTTATCCAGCACTAAATAATCTTCATCAGCTTATAAAAGACCCTCTGCATGGGGCAGGCTTCCCCTCATGGCTCAGCAGGCAATGGGCAGTAGTCTCCACGCGGCACCAAATTAGAACCAAGGGTTGCAGGATGCAGGATTAGGTATAATGTCAAAATAACTAAAAGGTATGGTGCCACACATGTTTCAAATAGTAGATTGTATCTCAGTGGAGAAAATTGATATATTTACGGCGAGGGCGGTTTATTGAATCTTGAGAGAAGCGAAAGATGTACAATAGAATCTTGAGCGTAGCGAAGGATTCTAAATTAGAATGTTGAGCGTAGCGTGGGATTCGAGTGTTTACGTCCAAGAAGGAAATAATTTTGCTACCGTGTTACACATACTGCATTCCTCATTCGAGGGCAACAAAGACACTTTTCTGAATAGCATGTGTGAAAACTTTATATTGATTACACAGAATCGAATGATGTACGTTGCTTGACTTGCTAGCTCATACATACAGGCCGTACGATTATTTCGCACCGTCATAGCATAAAAAAAAGACGACTCGTGACGTCACGACTGAATCATATTCCATGAATCCACAGATGGTGATAAACAGTTTCACGATCCTCGACACGGACATGAACTCGATAGGTACGGGCGTGTATCTCGCGTCGTCTATAGTGGACCATAGCTGCAAGCCAAACGCTGTCGCCACCTTTGATGGGAAGACCATCAGTCTACGTGCACTGACCGATCTGCCGTGCTTGGACTGGGACCAGGTAACTACTGCCTATCCCTGTCAGCCTTACCTACTCCCGGTAAGAGTGATAGAGAGAAGTAGGCACAGCTGCAAGCTGAACGCTGTCGCCACCTTTGATGGGAAGACCATCAGTCTACGTGCACTGACCGATTTGCCGTGCTTGAACTGGGACCAGGTAACTACCACCTTCTCTATCAGCCTTACCTACTCCCGGTAAGAGTGATAGAGAGAGAATGAGGCACAGCTGCAAGGGAACGCGGTCGCCACTTTTGATGGGAAGACCATCAGTCTGCGTGCACTGACCGATCTGCCGTGCTTGGACTGGGACCAGGTAAATACCACCTTCTCTGTCAGTCTTACCTATTTAATTCCGGTAAGACCGATAGAGAGGCATGTAACTTGGCTTATAATACCTCTTCTATTTAATGTATGAATGAAATACCTCTTTCCAGATACGGATATCGTACATAGACCTCATGTACACACCCTACGAGAGACAGGCGGACCTACTGCAGAGCTACTATTTCCTATGCCAGTGTGAGAGGTGTTTGGGTAAATAGATTTATTTGCGCTTTCCTTTGCCACGCATCTGGCCTCCTGAGACGCTTCGTCATCTGGTCTCTTGAGTCGCTCAATGCTGAGGATCGTGACAGCTGTATCTGTCTCCCTGGCGGGAGTATTGCCACAGAATAGTATAATAGTATTACGTACAGAACGGACACGAACCCCCCGCACCGAGGTCAGTTACCTCGTCCCTGAGACGCCCGCCTACTTACGATCGGGTGCCGTCGTGGCTCGCGATTCGTCCGCGCCACGCGCTACGCACCCGCGCAAACAATTGACGCGTGTACCGACAGCGCACGCACACATACTTACCCACAGCGCTTACGTTCCTTCGCGTGTCACAGGCGCATCTATAACTTGTATTTGTATATACTATATCTAGGGCTATAATCAGCTATAGCCGTCGTTTAATGCGCATGCCAAAACCTACTTTTCACATCACCTATTCGGATAAGGGCTTTTTCTTCCCTGCTAGGAGGGATCAAAATGGCACTTTTCTTCCCTGCTAGGAGGGATCAAAGTGGCACTTTTCTGTAACGAGTAATAAGTTATTAGTATCGATTATGATAAAATAAATGCACAACCATTGTTATTTCAGATCTTTTATTATCCTCAATAGGTGATGTGAAAAGCAGTATGTGTCACATGGAAAAAAATTATTTCCACCTTGGGCGTTAATTCTTGAATCCCTCACTACGCTCAGGATTCTATTTTAGAATCCCTCGCTACGCTCAGGATTCTATTATATAATCCTTCTCTTCGTTCAGGATTCAAGTTACGCCCACGCCGTAAATATGTCATTTTGCTCCCTTGTGACACAATCTACTATTACCGTAGCGAGAATAAGGCAATAACTCTTCAACAGTTCGTTAAAACAAATGCTTTCCCGTTCCAGACGAAACCCAACTCAGAACAGTGCACGCAGCGAAATGCATGAACGCTCAATGCAACAACACTGTGAACATTCCATGGAAGGACTGCCCGTTGGTAAGAAGAGCTGACGGCGAAGAGAATGACGTGAACAGTCGCGACCTGAACAGTCGTGACGTGAACAGTCGTGACGTGAACAGTCGCGACGTGAACAGTCGCGACGTGAACAGTCGCGACGTGAACAGTCGCGACGTGAACAGTCGCGACGTGAACAGTCGCGACGTGAACAGTGATGACGTGAACGGTCATGACGTAAAGGATGTGATACGATGCGACGAATGCGGGACCAAGTATACGGATAAGCATGTGGAGGATTTCGTTCAGGCGATGGAGTTGACTGAGGAGCATTTGAAGCTTATGAAGAATGCGTCTGTGGCTTGTATCCTTTGCATATAAAATATAAATATCTGGGCGACCGAGCTATGCTCGGCGTTTTCCCGGGCATGAGACCTAGCTAGATCGATTGCTCGCCCCGAAAACCCCCACATACCAAATTTCATCAAAATCGTTAGGGCCGTTTCCGAGATCCCCGAAATAAATATATAAATATACAAGAATTGCTCGTTTAAAGATATAAGATTAAAGGTCGACCGCTTGAGTGGAGGGGTGCAAGCGGGGGGAGGGGCGCTTGAGGGGGGGGGGGGGGGGCGAGCTCTCTACATACAAACTTTGTGCAGGATTTACTTCGTTTGTGTTTGCATTAAAGTTATGATTTTTGGTCAGTATGCTTATTTCTCTGATAGCTATTTCGTGATGTAATTTTTTTTTTATATATATATTTTTTTATTTTGAATTTTTTTGAAATATTTGAAAATTTTCACATCACGATCTTCGCATATCTAATATTTACAACCAAAAAAAATATTATATTTGTTAGTGCCAAAACCGACGAATAAAACGTGCACAAAGTTTGTATGGGGAAGGCCTTGCCCTACTCTGCGCCTTAACTGAGACTTTGTAAGGCACTAGAACCACCGACGGCGAGCAGTGAGTAGTCTCCTAGTAATTCTACTCTTGTCGCTCAATAGGGATCATCGACATCCTCCTAGCGTTATCCCAGTACAGTTGCATCCTCAAGGATGCCTGGGGTCCGCTACCTAATCCCAAGATTTTGGCGTAGGCACTAGTTTTTACGGAATCGACTGCCATCTGACCTTCCAACCCCGAGGGGAAACTAGACCTTTTTGGGATTAGGCTTTGTCAAGTGAGTGGGCGACTTGACTGTTAGAAGTTTTCAAACCGCCCGAAGGCCTCCAACTTGGCTTAACGACTGCTGCCATAGACAGCAACCGGGATCAACGGCTTAACGTGCCTTCCGAAGCACGGGAGCGCTCAGTTAGTAACCACTCAAAGCGGTCACCCATCCAAGTCCTGACCGCTGCCCACGTTGCTTAACCTTAGATACCGCAAGCGGTACGCAGGCGCCGCTGGGCCACGAGCGCTCCCGTGTCGCTCAATAGGGATGTTGACTCATAATTTATTATTACTCCATACGAAAGAATACCTAAAACTATTTCAAATAGTGAAAACCCTATTCAAATAACACAAAAATTTACGAAACTACAACTGTTAGAATGTCTCTAGTTTGAGAGAGAAAGCGCTACAGATCAGTGACGTCACTGACCTAGAGCGCCATAGTAAATGACGATCGTTCAATACACAGGTGCGTTTTGCGGAAAAGGGACAGAAAATGACCCCTCCCAAAAGTTTGAAGACTTATAATTATGTAATTATTTATTCTTTTGAATTACTTTTTTTCGCTATTTGATTGAGAATTTGATCCTATTTCGAGAAAATCTGGATTCATTGATTTTCTTATTTGGTGTCAGCATCCCTATTACTATGAGAGTACTCGCTACTTGCCGGTGGTGGGACACCTGCCTAATGAGTACCTTTTGTCTGAGAAAATTACTGTCGAGTGTCTTTCGGCGTTGCTTATGCCGGTCTTCGTTTGAGAAACACTAGTAGATTTCGACTTGTAAAACTGCCTTTGCGGCCTACTCTTAAAATAAAGCCCATTTATTACCTACATTTATAGACCGCTCGGAAGGGTAGCGACAGGGGACCCGCTACCCGTTCGCTACCCTTTGACGTCTCCCCTCTTACCCCTGTCCCGTCACAAGCGCGGGCGCAGTTTAACATTGTCACATTGATCATGATCAGTCACCAAGTCGTTGAACCAGTTCCCTCTGTCAAGTCTGTCAACGCTTTACGTAGGCGTACGTAGTACATCAGACGTTACTGCTCAATACAATAAGGTCAACCAGGGTAATGTCGTTTTTAACACAAATACGATACTTTTTTAGTGAAACTTTAGACCTATAATGAAATAAACCACAGTTCCAATCAATTAAAATCTAAATTAGAAATAAATAAGAATAATAAATAAATATTTGTGGACAATCTTACACAAATCAACCTAGTCTCAAACTAAGCAAAGCTTGTACTATGGGTACCTACTAAGCGACGATATACATACTTACGTATATAGATAAATAAATAATTTAATACATAGAAACAACCAAGTCCCAAGAACAAGAAATATTCGTGCTCATCACACAAATAAATGGCCCGGCCGGGATTCGAACCCGGGACCTCCAGCTTCGTAGGCAGGGTCACTACCAACTAAGCTAAAGCGGTCGTCAAAAATAATGGGTCTAAGATGGCTTATCATCAGGTCAGACTACATAACAAAAAATACTAGTTTCCTCAACGTCGGCCCAGACGTGGACATCTGCCAGCACTGCCTGTCGCGCCAGGACTTGCTGCACCCGCTGAACGTGCTCCGCGCGCAGACGCTCGACCACGCGTTCGACGCGCTCGTGCTCGTCGCGCTGTGGGCGCGCGCGTGCGAGATCGCCGAGCAGCTGCTGCCGTGCTTCAGGTCTGTTTGAGACGCTTTCGTATTTGTGGAACAATAGATAATTTATTTATTTATTGATTGATTTATTTATCATTATCATGTGTGTTTAATTTTGGTTGACATTATGTTATTATCCTTTTTTATTATTTATTTTTCCTGTTTATGTCGATCATGATAACTATTCTTATAACTTTGACATGTATGCCATTTCTGAAATTTGCAAAGATTCCCCTCAAGCGGCCTACACAGCCCTCACCAAAGCAATTCAATTCCAATGGTCATTCTTACTACGAGTCCTGAAAAATTCCCATGAATTTTTTGAACCTTTGACAGATGCACTACGCACGATCTTCCTGCCAACACTCTTTGGTAGTAATGTCTCTACTGTGGAAGCCGACCTATTTTCTCTACCTGTACATAAAGGTGGATTAGCAATCTCTAACCCACACGCCACTAACTTAAACTACGAAATTTCCATCCACGTACGAGTAGCTGGAGCTATGAGTCAAATGTATGAAAACATAGCATAGCATAGCTCAAGTGGAAAGGCACCCGTAGGGTCGCAGTTCTAATAACACACCTCCTCGCTTCGCTCGTCGTCGTACCTAACGTAGACCTCGTGGCCAGTTAGAACTGTTTGACCGGGTAACGAACAGGAACAGTTTTGCAGTGTGATTAATAGCTACAAAATTAAGACGTGACTTAGGGCGCAAGGCCTTCCCCATACAAACTTTGTGCACGTTTTATTCGTCGGTTTTGGCACTAACAAATATAATATTTTTTTTGGTTGTAAATATTAGATATGCGAAGATCGTGATGTAAAAATTTTCAAATATTTCAAAAAAATTCAAAATAAAAAAATTAAAAAAAAAATACATCACGAAATCGCTATCAAAAAAATAAGCATACTGACCAAAAATCATAACTTTAATGCAAACACAAACGAAGTAAATCCTGCACGAAGTTTGTATGGAGAGAGCTTGCCCTTCCCCTCCTCTTAAGAGGATTTTTGGTCAGTATGCTTATTTTTCTCATAGCTACTTCGTGATGTAAATTTTTTATATTGATTTTTTTTTAGTATTTAACAATTTTCACATCACGATCTTCGCATATGTAATATTTACAACCAAAAAAAAAATTATATTTGTTAGTGCCAAAACCGACGAATAAAACCTGCACAAAGTTTGTATGGGGAAGGCCTTGCCCTACCCTGCGCCTTAAGAGGGCGTAGATGGCATTGCAAAAGTCCCGCTCTAACACGCGTGAGTTTTCAATTAACCATCCCGCTCTCTACGGAAGCTCAGCGCGTGTTTTTCGTAAATATTGATATTAATTCTAAACGTGTACATTTATAAGGATAATCTTTTTTATCAGGTTTGAGAACTTATCATTCTACAAACTATTAAACCAAAAATCATTGTTAAAGATGGGTGGGTTTTAAAGATCCAACCAAAAACATCGAAAAAACGGGTTATGCTTGAAAAATAAAAGTATCTAGAATTTTTTTGCAAATCGTGTTTACACTTTTAACAGACTGGAGGAAAATAGTTCCAGATTAATATACTTAAAGGACAGATATTTAATCACTATAGATGTTGAGATCTAGGTCGATAAACATTGGCAAAAGTGCATATGTGGGCTCTTAAAAGCAAATTTATATATGTGACAAATTGATGATGTTGATGATGGTGATGAGTTCCTGTCATCCCTCATTAGGGACGGATTAAGACAAATAATATTGCTTTTTGCGTTATGACCCGTTAGAACACTTTGTTGCCTAAACCGTAATAGGTATATACTTTATTTGCTTTTTCACATCACCTATTCGGATAAGGGCTTTTTCTTCCCTGCTAGGAGGGATCAAAATGGCACTTTTCTTCCCTGCTAGAAGGGATCAAAGTGGCACTTTTCTGTAACGAGTAATAACTTAATGAGTTATTGTATCGATTTTGATAAAATAAATGCACAACTATTGTTATTTCAGAATTTTCATTATCCTCAATAGGTGATGTGAAAAGCAGTATGTGTCACATGGAAGCAAAACTATTTCCACCTTGGGCGTTAATTCTTGAATCCCTCACTACACTCAGGATTCTATTTTAGAATCCCTCGCTACGCTCAGGATTCTATTATATAATCCTTCGCTTCGTTCAGGATTCAATTTACGCCCACGCCGTAAATATGTCATTTTGCTCCCTTGTGACACAATCTACTATTTATTTACAGATTTTACTACGGCGAGCGGCATCCCCTTTTAGGCATATTACATTTGAAGTACGGCAAAATACTTCTTTACACGATGGACATACCGAAGGCTTTGGAACAGTTCAAGAATGCCGAGAAAATACTCAAGATGACACACGGCGACAAACATCCGCTGTATAGGGAACAGCTGATGCCGATTATGAGGCAAGCCCTGGTGGAATCTGGAAGCTTCTAGAAGCCACTAGAACCTAGCTCTGTTGGGAAGAGTCCAGCAAGAAACTCAAAAGGCCCGACCCGGGTCGGACAATAGTCGCAGTGATACGAGGGCTTAGTAGCCCAGGCATACGCTAAAACAATAATAATGTGATTAAATATAAATAAAATAAATATTTGTGGACAATCTTACACAAATCAACCTAGTCCCAAACTAAGCAAAGCTTGTACTATGAGTACTAAGCGACGATATACATACTTATATAGATAAATAGATACTTAAATACATAGAAAACATCCAAGACCCGAGAACACATATTCGTGCTCATCACACAAATATATGCCCCGGCCGGGATTCGAACCCGGGACCTCAAGCTTCGTAGGCAGGGTCACTACCAACTAAGCTAAAGCGGTCGTCAATTGGTACAATAATTTGGTCCTCACTCGTAACGGTTTAAGGAATATCGACCTCTGTAATACCGCTGTAGCAATATGCTACCGCGATATGTTTTTTGGGCCACTTCGTACCTTGTCACAGTGAAAATCTCTATATCAAGGCACTAGAGATCTCATATTAATGTCATTGACAAGGTACGAAGTGGCCCAGAATTCAAATTAGTCCTAGCGGTACACCCCGAAATTAGACGACCGCTTTAGCTTAGTTGGTAGTGATCCTGCCTACGAAGCTGGAGGTCCCGGGTTTGAATCCCGGCCGGGGCATTTATTTGTGTGATGAGCACGAATATTTGTTCTTGGGTCTTGGATGTTTTCTATGTATTTAAGTATTTATTTATTTATATAAGTATGTATATCGTCGCTTAGTACCCATAGTACAAGCTTTGCTTAGTTTGGGACTAGGTTGATTTGTGTAAGATTGTCCACAAATATTTATTTATTTATTTAATGCTGCAAATGGTGTTAAAAGCATGAAAATCGGCACGATTGATCTTTAGGCCATATGAATCAATTTGACCCATTGGACGAAAAAAAAAATAATTGCATCAATAAATTGCTCTGAATAATTCGATTCAAACTATGAAATATAAAACTGACGATTTAAAAGTGCTTGTTGCTAGGCCTATTTGAATAAAGAATATTTTGAGTTTGAGTTTATAAAAAACGAGAGGAGTTGTGACGTTATCTTTTTTTTATCGAAAAAAAAATTGTTCTGGAACTTATCGTGTGTAGTATCAAATGAATGGGTCTTTTGAGCTGGTTCTAAAAATATATCACATCGTTACATTTCAGTTACTTGTTTTAAATTACAATGATAATTATTTTCAAAACATACCAAGTTTGGGCTTTTTTCCATACAAAAAAAGATGACGTCATAACTTCTCTCCTTTTCTATTTATTTTGTCGTCCAATGGGTCAAATTGATTAATATGCCCTAAAGATCAATCGTACCGAGTTTCGTGCTTTTAACACCATTTGCAGTATTTTTGGCGTACCGCTAGGACTAAATTGGTTGTCTACACACATTCGATTTGACTCACTCATTCAATATAATCACTTAGGTGCTAACTAGTTTTTGCCATAAGACTAAACGCAAACGCGTTCGTTTGTGTTTTGTTTCGAAAAAGCTAAACTAGAGGTACAGTCCGACAAGAAAGAGTAGAAATTTATTGAGGGCGCCACTGTCCTTTAGCGGGCAACCCGATATAGTACTACTGAAAGGACTGATACTTGAATAGAAATTAAAATATTAAATTTACTTACAATTATTATAACTATCTTTCGTCTGCGATTTCATCCGCGTACTTACAACTTGATAATCGCTGTGTGCCCAATTTCATCATCTATTTGGATGATATTAGGCCCGTTCAGGCGTTTTAAAAAAGATAAAGTCAAATAACCATTTTCATAAACAATCAGGTGTCTTGTTCGGTGCAATGAACGTAACAAGTGAACTAACGTGCACTACGAACCGAAGTGCACGTTACAATGTACCAAAATGTTTTGGTTCAATACCGCTAGACTAGTTTTGACAACTATGACAAGTAAGCTGGTGTTACCAGGCACATATCTCTTGTAGTTCTGTTTTATTTAATTTCTACTCTTTCTTGTCGGACTGTATGTGTCCGTTATTTTTGACGACTAAATTCTATCATATCATATGCATTGTATAAATATTTGTTAAGTTATATAGTTTTAAGTAAAAACAATAATTGTGATAATCTGAATAGACATGCGCAAAATGTGTCATTAAAAAGAAAAGATTGATATACTTCATTCCTTCACTGTGAAGTATATCACTCATTTAGTTCACTAGTTCAGTTTCGTTCAGTAGCTCAACAGATCCATCTACGATATAGATTGGGTAAACATATCATTCATTCGTCTATGTCACTCTCGGAGCGAATGAGTAGGTAAAAGATATGAATCTTGAACTGAACGAAATGAAGTATTGAAGTATATGAATCCGAACTGAACTAGTGAATGAAAGAGTTACTCGAGGAGGTTACTTCATTTGAATCATTCATTCGTGAACTACTCATGTCTAAATCTGAATATTGAAAACTTACTAGAGTAATGTGGTGCACCAAACCGTCGGCTATAGGCGGTATACGGTATTGGGTATTCGTACAATCGGCATCAAAAGTAAAGCCCGACCAGGAATATATGACCATGCGCCATGTTGCGGAATTTCATTGGAACTAATTTCTTACACTGGAATTTTGTACACCTGCATTGCGGGTAAAACATAGTGCTCAAACGTATCTGTATATGTTCCATCTTTCACTGTAACCTATGTTTAACAAAATAAATATTCTGATTCTGATTCTGGCAATATTTTTAATGACAGATTGGCAGCACGTCATTGTCACTGGTGAGGTTTATTTGAATATGAGTAATGTGTACCGACAGCGCACGCACATATACTTACCCACAGCGCTTACTTTCCTTCGCGTGTCACCACCGTGCGTTTACTACGCATATGAACAGGTCAAAAGCGCTTACGCCCTTACAAGAAAGACTTGACGTCTTCATATGCGTAGTTATTTTTGATGCTGACTGTATAACTTGAAGAACATCCACCAGAGACGTGCGAATATGTGTTTCCGTATATTTATATAGCAGAGCAGGTAACTTAACAGCTGTAACTTTTTTTTGGGAACAAATAAAATGACCACCTAAATAACTTTTGATATCATCAAATTTTCGAACCCTAAAATAAGGTTGAACACTCAAAAAAATTTATCGATCAGCAATTCCGAGTCACCAAAAAAATTCTACCTATTTTTGCAGCACTTGCACCTATTTTACTTATTGCGTTCCTATAAATTTATAATCGCATCAAAGAAATTGTCAAGTACCACCAAAAACACTAAACTACCACCTAATCTCATGCTCCTTTTTTCATTAGAATTACATCCAAATATTATACACATCGCATGCTACATTTTAGTAAACAGTTACAAATTAATTGTTTTTAGCACTATAAATATTACAGTCATTTCCAAAATGTTATAAATTAGAAAGTAAAATTCTAAATTAATTTAAAAAGCAACGCGCAATGTGGCTGTGTGAAATAATAACACGTATACTGCTATCTCACTCAATCAAATACAAAGAATTGCCTGAAGCATAAAACCTATTGATATGTCGTTAGAGTGAAAGGTACCTATTGCTGTTTCATTCTAACTACCTATTGCTGATGGTTTACAAACTGCAAGAAGTTTTATTATTAATTTTTTAATGCGTTGACGTGAGCGCGTTTGATTGAAAACTTTTATTTGAAAATGAGTTTTGTTGATTTATTAAATTGTTAGTTTGTTATGAAAATGGATAAAGGTCCTCAAATGAGTTTACTTTATTAATTTAAATAGACTTTCATGGAAAAATTAAAGGAAGATAATAGGTAGAAATAGGTATAGGTAGGTTTAGGTTATGTTAGTTTTGCATCGGCCCGAAGGGCCAAAACAACTCAAAATAGGAGCTCCGCGCCAGCGGAGATCCGTCAATAGTGTGCCAATGTCCACTAGTTTGAAATAAAAATAGATGTCATAGAAAAATACTACTACCTAGGCAAATTGACGATTATCAGCGAATAGAGTAGAGGCAAAAACATCTGAGAACAAATAGCTGTATGCGACCAGTAAGGAAAGCACTGTTGAAAATATATTAAATTAAATTATGTTATGTACGTGTCTCATTAAAGTTACAGAAATTTTGAAGCTTCTATAAAATAAAATCATTTAGCGCTGTCTTGCTCGCACGCGGTGCGACGTGCGAGCGAGACGGACCGTATGGAAAACCGCATCAGTGTGCTAGCAATGAGGTTATACTAGATTGGAACTGCTTTGCGAGTCGGGCGTTAAAAAACAATTGCCGCGTGAAATTTGGTGATCATCTAGTATTTCTGGGTATCGAAAGAATTATTTGGGTGTAAATAATTTTAATAGGATTACGAGCCCTGTAATATTTGGATGTAAATTATATGAAATTTGGTGTTAGAAATTAGGTGATCATTAAGAATTTTTGGGTAGTGACTAATTTATTTGGTAACAATTTAATTTAATAGGTTATCGACATGTTACTTCTTTGAGTTGCACTTTATATTTAAAAGGAATTGAAAATTTGGTGCGAATCTAGTAAGTCAGCCGCATTCTACAATTCCTTAATTTACAAGTAATCAGAAGAGTCTGTTCTCGCGTTTTTATGCCAGACTATTGCAGTATCTGAACATCTCTGTCTACAACTGGGGGGTATTAAACCCATAGTCAAATCAGCAACTTTTTATTAAATGTCAAAAACGATTTGTTAATATGAAATTTGTAGGGAAATACTGTCTTAGTGACGTCACTAAGGCAGTGTAAGCAGGTTTGTTCAAATCAGCGTCCTTTTTAAATCTTTATGCTTATAAAATCTTTCAATTAGCTAAAATAAATTAATAATTGATGTTTTTCGAGTATTTTCGTTAGATCTTTTATTAGTCAAGTAAAAAATAATTTAATATTACCTTAGTTTAATACCCTATTATCACCGATGTGAGTGATTTCCGAAAGTTCGTGTTTCAGAAACTCATCGGTGACTTGCATTTATAAAATAATCGCATGGTGATTTCAATTACGACTGGGTAGGGGCGCTCGTAAATCGATATCATAGGTATGACAAATGTAAGTCACCGATGAGTTTCAATAATACGAACTTTCGGAAATCACTCGCATCGGTGAGAATTAGTCACTTGGTGAGATTCAAAAATCGACCCCCTGATCTGAAATTCTGAATATTACATCGCGACGTTTCTCTATTGCGCTGCAATATTCAGTAGCTCTAGTATAAGTTTTTTCGAAACATTAACTAATTCGAACGTGTTTGCGTTTTGTCTCAAAATGTATGAAAACGCTCTCGCCGAGTTTGAAATACGCGCGTTCATCGGTAAGCAACAAATGTTATACTCGCTGTTATAGTTTCCACTAGTGACCACCAGAGGCGTTGTTCACTTTTCCATACCACTTTCATACATTTTGAGACAAAACGCAAACGCGTTCGAATTAGTTAATGTTTCGAAAAAACTTATACTAGAGCTACAGAGCCAATGCAGAGCAACCGACATCGACAGTGACGCAGCTAGTACACATCTCTCTCACGCTCATCCACAGCCCATCCATTCCTTTCTTCCGGACAAACTGCATAGAATGAATGCGTCTACAGCCCGCTATACAAGTGGGTACTGGGTACAGAGGTGCGTGGTGGTTGCAACACCCTCAACCGTTCCGACTTGGTTCAGACAGTGGTTATCAAAGAGTACAATACTGTCCTCTTTGGTATGGAGGGAAAGTACCTTGAATATTGTAGATGGAAGATTTTACTAAAAGAAGACATTATTTTAATTTAAAAAAACAATTTAAACTGCATTCATAGATTTTTAAATAATGACATGGTTGAACAGGGAATCGAACCCGCTACACAAGAAAAAAAAATACCCTGTAGCTTTATCATATCGATCGAAAGGCTTCATCAAAAGGATTATTTTTTTGCTAAATAACATAGTGTCAGAAACAAAAGGAAGACCATGAATTTTAACATACATTATATACGGTAATACGTGGTTATATTCTCTTTGGTGCAGACAACTCGATACACGGCCCCAAAGAGAATATAACCACTACGTTGTACGGCCCGGCAACCATCAATGTCAGCCGTCAGCAATGCTATATGGTGCATCAATGTCATTAACAAGGAGCGTTATGACTGCCTGCTGTGTGCATTGTCGTAAGGGACTCGGTACAATACAGAGAACGCAGAACGCTCTCTGTGTGCGCCTAGGCTAAATAAAGCACGTTAATGACATTGACAATGACTTTAAACGCGACGGCAACGATCAATTAAAACGTCAGGAGTGCTACCGCGAACTACAAACGAAGTTTTCTCTCTCCGTCGCACTTATGTGTAAACTTGCAAGTGCGACAGAGAGGGAAAATTTCGAATGCCCTTCGCGGTAGCAGCCCAGTGATTTGATTATATTCTCTTTGCAATCAATATTCAGTGAAAAGCACGTAGTATTGACCAAGTATTGACTATTGACGGCTGACATTGATCGATGCTGGGCCGCCATATACATACTCTAAATTACTAGAAGTCTAACTGGCCACACAATTCTAAAATTTGAAAATTTAGCAGAAGAATAAAACTCCACTGTGATTGTCATTCGTCACAACGCACATAGAAGTCTAGGCACGCACGCGAAGCAAAATTCAACATCCATTGTTATGTAGACAAAAATCTTGCCATTGCAATGGCTTCCCAGACAGCCTCTACCACCGATCTCATAAGCCAAGTGACTCCAACCGGGAAGGCGGTGCTGCAATTCCTCCACAACCGTAGCAACGGAGCTAAAATCGAAGACATAGTTAAGCATGTCAGGGAGAGCAACCGTGACACACCCTTGGACGTGATCCACCGGAATGTTGCGATGAGCTTAGACGCTGGAAGGACATGGGGCTTCTTGGAGATGAAGGGATCCCGCTTTGTGGATCCTAACGCTGAGCGTAACACGGAACGTAACGAGGTCCGGCGGGGGGAAGGTGGCGCAGGTGGCAGGATTGGAGCGGAGCCGTCTGATAGATGCCGCCGACTGAGCTACTATTGCTGCCGGCGCCGCCCCCGCCGCCGCCGGTGCTGCTGCCGCCGCCGCCGCCGGCGCAGGAGCCGCAGGCGTCGCCGCCGCCGATAAAATCAAATCCCTTCGTAGGTACGTCAAAAACGTACGTCGGTAACTAAACACTTTTTTCTTTACATTAGAAAGTGTTTAAATGTTTGTGATGTGATGTGTGCGTGTTTTTATATTGTTTTGAAATTGTACAACTGTTTTGTTATACTTGTTTTTTAATACTCATTTAACACAAAAATATCGATGTGGTTTATTTTTTGCTTACAAAAACCGAACAAGTCTAACCGTAGGGAAGTATACCAGGTGTACGGCCTGGATAAAGGATCATCATCATCATTATTTAAGAGTTTCACTCTTGTCGGTGCAGTTCTCTCCAGTCCGTTCTACTTAACGCCAGTTTTTTGACTTCTCTATACGACACGACGTCAAGATCACAAAGTACCTTTCTATATATAATGGTCAAGATAAGATAAGGAATAAGGGATGGAGCTAGGGTTGCCACCTTTTTGTTGCACAGATAAAGTATTTCTCGTCCGACAGTTAAAAAATAAAAAGTACACAGCATAAAAAAAAAGTATTTTATTTCATTTGATCTATACGACCAGTAGCAAACGAGTGTGCGGTCCACCTGATGGTAAGAGGACATCGCAGCCTGTAGACGCCCGCTCCCAACTCCAAAGGAGTCACATGCGCGTTGCTGGTCCTTAATAAAATTTGAGGATTTACTGTGTTGGCAGCAGAGGGGACAAATTTAGGTTAAAAAACTTCTTAATCACGTATTTTTTTGTTTAGTTTGGCGTTTTCTAGCATTTTTTATCGGCCTTAAATATCCAAACATGGCATGCACTAAATTTAAATATGGAAGCTTTCTTAAATACTTAAATATTTTAGGTAAATTACTTAAGATTAATTTTTTTACCCATGCAAAAAAAACGACTTCCACAATTTTTTATATTTTTGCACATGTTTCTGCACTTTACGTCTTTTAAGCGTATTGTAGGCATAGTAGTTGTTACTAGCATCGTCGTCACTTACAGTGCTTACAGTCAGTTATCTTATCATACTCATCTTATAAACTACTTACAACAGAATCAAAGAAGAGAAAAAGCTCAAAACAACATTTTTGTACCATACAATTAGCCGCCAAAGAAAACTTCATTAAGACTTCTGTCAATGTCAAGCGAATATTGAAGGTTGCATTCAAGAACAAGCATCCTAAAATGTATTTTACAGTTCAAATGTACAATATTGGGGCAATATTACCATGAGATTAGAATATTCCCTTAAAAAAAATACCATTCATAACTTAGGGTCGTAAATAAAGTATTTTCGTGTACTTTATGTGTTTCGTAAAATATAACGTACGCATAGCTAAAATAGAGTACAATACTTTATATTAAAGTACGGGTGGCAACCCTAGATGGAGCTGAAATTTGGCATACTTATGTACAAGTTCCGTGACAATGCAACATTATGGTCGGCGTCATATAGTATGTAGCAGCCAAAGTGGCCAAATAGTTCGGTACACCAAATGTTTTGTATGGTGTGCCGAAGTATTTGGATACTTTGGCTGCTACGTACTATATGACGCTGACTGTACCATCGAGCTGATCCCACAAGTCGCACGACTGAGACAGGTGGCCATAGCATCTTCTAAACTACAGGATCTAGTTGACTTAACCTTTTTCCAGGCCTCAACAACTGGTTTCGCGAAAAACGAAAGGGGTCAAAAGTGCCACCAAATGGTTAGTGTAATATAACACACGGCCGCTGCGACGCCAGTTCTTTTTTTTTGAACTTTGGCTTGACACGCTGCCGCGTGTCTAGATATATATTCAAAATAGTATATAGGAAATTAATTTAAGCGCAAGTACCTACCCTTTGAACGGTGTCATATTTGAATGAAGTGATCACTCACACGCCAAGCACTTGGATTGATTTAACGCAAATATAAATAAAAACAATTCATTATAAATTTGATTCATGATCAAAGTACACCTTCACTCCGACCTTTTTAGTGGTTGTTGGCATGTTGTTGGCGCGGTGGGACTGGTGGGCACGACCAAATATAACCACGACGACACACGACCACTTTATAGGTTCCGAGTGTAAATGACCCTAAATGAAGTGATGAAAGACCTACCTACATACTCGTATCTCTTGCAGGATAAATGATCTATAAAAATGCGTATTCCAATATGCGACACTGACTGACCTTCTGAAAAAACTTCTGTCTGTGGCAAACAGGTGGCAAATTGAAAGGTATATTTTGTGGGGTGGACCTGGAGCGACACCGCAATCCGGTGGTTTCACTTCAGCGGTTGAAGAATTCGCTAGCGAGATTGTAATTAATCACGTGATGCTTTTCTATAAAAAAAAATAACAAGGGTCGGCAACAAGCATGTAACATCCCTGGAATTGCAAGCGTCCATAGGCTGCGGTGACCGCTTGCTATCAGCGGGTCTTACGCAATGTTTGCCACCGAAGGTATAACTACTACACTGTGAACCCTTCCCCCCTCCCCCTGGGTGATAAGTGGTGAAGGTTTAGACCCCCTTCCCCCTCCATTACGGCTAGGTAGACCCTTTTTTCAGTTTTTTAACCCTTTGACCTCCAAGAACCTATAAAGTGGTTGTGTGTCGTCGTACCCACCATGCAAACAACCACTTAAAAGGTCGGAGTGAAGGTGTATTTTGATCATGAATAAAATCATTTATGAACTGTTTCATAATGATTCATCTATGAATTTGTTTTTATTGGTTTGGAGTGTTTAGACATTACACCAATTCAACAGTGTTTGGCGTAGTGGGCACGACGACACACTATCGCTTTGGCGGTCAAAGGGTTAAAACCATCTGAGACATAGAATATACACTATATTATGATAATATTGACCGTGTAACGGACCCCAATGACATCGGTTATGCCGGGGCCACACTAACGAGAAATACCATTACATGCACGCGATAATGGTTGTTAATACCTACTGTTAACGTCAATCATCGCGATAATTAATGACATTTCTCGTTAGTGTGGCCCCGGCATTACACGATCAATATTATCACGCGATACAGTATTGGCCTCTCTCTCACTTACATGAAAGTGAGATTTTCGCGTGCATTGTAATGGCATTTCTCGTTAGTATGGCCCGGCCCCGGCATAACTGACGCCAATAAGTTTATATAATCAAAGTTTAATAATAAAGTTTGATTTGGGTTACTAACACAGCGGCGGCGGGGTTCAAATGAATAAGATAGCAATACACACTTTTCTTTTATCTACCCGATCCACAGTTCCACACAATGGGCCACCATTGGGCCACGATGACGCAGGTCAACGACGCAGCTATGCTCAAGCGTGGCTCAAACTATGCATGCTATGAAATGAGATTATCTTTCTCCCTTTAACGCATAACTGCGTCCTTGTCCTGCGCCATCATGGTACATTGGTGTTTAGGGCATTTTAGGTAAGACCGTACAGGCAACGCGACGCTACGCGACGCGACGCTACGCGACGCGACGCTACGCGACACGGCTCTCGCGTAGTGCGGTTTACCTCATACATTTACCAACATTTACATACAAAGAATATTAGAGCCGTGTCGCGTAGCGTCGCGTCACGTAGCGTCGCGTCGCCTAGTGCGGTCTTACCTTTTATAAAATAAATAAAAATAAAAAAGCCTTTTATTTGTCCATACCCTTAAATTACAAAAAGAGATAACAATACACTTATTAAGCTAAGTAGTTATATTTAAGTTTAAACAACGTAGGTTTTGTAAAATACGTAGAAAACTAAGAATAAAATTTATTGAAACGAGTGCTGATGAATATAATACTTTGGCTAGCGTAGATAAATGTTAGTAAAATTATTTCATTGTGTTATTCTTTTGGCTAGTTCCTATGTCCATTATTTATGTGGACGTCACTGGTCATCATTTATCGATATCGATATATAGGATATCGATATATAGGATATCGATATATAGGATATCGATATATAGGATATCGATATCGATAAATAGGATATCGATATTGATATACATAGGATATCGATATCCCTATTGCGTTGTTATGTTGGCATGACGTACTTCCGCGTTTTCTTTTTTATTGTGGTTCAAAATGTCTGCCAAACTATACATCAATGTCATGTGATGACAATATTGACAATGTCACTGTCATCAAAAACCTTGTTCTATGTCCCGTCTCTTAGAACGTAGTGGTTATATTCTCTTTTCTACTAAGGAGATACTAACGTATCTTGCCTGTATCTTGTTCTTATCTGTGCTGTGTCGCTGTCGTCCAATAAAATAATTTATTTACAAAAATATTATCTCGAGCACTAAACAATATATAGATTCCTCCCGCAATCAACTAATCGGGTTTCCAAATATAGTTCATAAACCTATATGTCCTATAATTCCTTTTTTCCGACTCCAGCCTTGGGCTGCTATTTTACAAATATACCATTTTTTCATTGCAAGTTGAGAATACCATGGCGCGGACGAAGATAAAACATCGAACTTATAATGTTGGGACCCGACAACAAACAGAAAACGTTTCCAAAGAAACTGACATGATGCCGGCTGAGGTATTGTTTTACTGAGAACTTTTAGCACTCACAGTTTTTGTGCTTATTATAAGTCATTGTTTGGTTATTAATTTATTATTTGCGCTCCTATTGCACACCTCTATACCCGTTGTCTACCAGTCCCTGAGATCCCAGGGCAGATAACAAAATAATGGCATTGTATATTTTCTACCAGTCCCTGGGACCCCAGGGCAGATAACAAAAGAATGGCATTGTATATATTTTTTGCCGGGAGAGGACGGCTTAATATACTTGATTTTAGGTTGTTTATTAACAGCTTTTTAGAAAAAAAATGGGCATACTTTTCTTTTCGCTTACACGAAAATACCCGATATGTTGGGAGTTGGGACAGTGAATCCAACCCTCTTATCTATTGTTTAATGACAATCAAGCCATATTAATATATGACTATAACACTCTTGCCTTTTTAAGGCTAGATTGGCATCTATAACATGGCCAGTGCCAAATCCAATCCCATTTTTTTTTAATTAAGAAAATAACTATCACAACTATTTCTTATGACTAGGTATGTCGTTGGGAGTCCTTGGGCTCTGGAGATGATTATGTTAAACTTCTCTAGTTTGATGTTTGGGAAATAATGTTTTCAAATGTTTGTACCTATTGTTTGTTCTTTTTAAATAAATAAATAAATAAATAAATATTTGTGGACAATCTTACACAAATCAACCTAGTCCCAAACTAAGCAAAGCTTGTACTATGGGTACTAAGCAACGATATACATACTTATATAGATAAATAGATACTTAAATACATAGAAAACATCCAAGACCCGAGAACAAATATTCGTGCTCATCACACAAATAAATGCCCCGGCCGGGATTCGAACCCGGGACCTCCAGCTTCGTAGGTAGGGTCACTACCAACGACGGTCTTTTGTTTGTTATCTTTCCATGTGTGTGTAATCACTCCTTAGTTTTAAGTCAGGCCCTCACAAAATCATTGTCGTGGCTTGCCATGGCATTATGCTGAGTGGGGTCCTTTTTAGCCTTGTTTCTTTAAGATTACCTACCTGTATTGATGTGTGTTATACAGGGCTTCCCACGCCTATTGCACATGGAGGGCAAGTACCTTGAATATTGTAGATGGAAGATTTTACTATAAGAAGACATTATTTTAATTTAAAAAACAATTTAAACTGCATTCATAGATTTTTAAATAATGACATGGTTGAACCGGGTATCGAACCCGCTACACGAGAAAAAAATTTACCCTTTAGCTTTATCATACCGATCTAAAGGCTTCATAAGGATTATTTTTTGCTAAATAACATAGTGTCAGAAATAAAAGGAAGACCATGAATTTTAACATTTTTAATTCAAAATTATCAATTTAATTTATCAAATACTCAAAATGAGTCCTATTCTGTTGAATATAAAGTCGCACTCTTTAGATTATTTTCATCCCTGTCGATTTTTTGATCATATTGTGGTGGATATTTAGAATAATACGTCTAAGTCTAAGTCTCAGTTCTGCTTGTAGCTCGTGGACACTTTCATACTGGTTCTTGTAAACTAAATGATAAAGTCAGTTGTAGTATGTCCTTACGGCAATGTCATTTTTCTGGACAAAATTTCAAATCAAATGTAAATATCATATCAAGTTTAGTGTGGACAAGGCTTAGCATGCTCAAAAGATGACCCGCATCAAATTGCGTTTATAATAATCACTAAAACTTATCTTTGGTAGATTTAAACCCTATAAAAACACAGTTTTAAAGAGTGAGAGGAGATGTAAACATGGTAATGAGCAACGAAACTTAATTGATGGACCAATGTCTTCTCTTCCAGGAGCCTGCCCAAGATGCGACGACACTACCAGATGTGACAGAAACTGAGGAGGAGGATGACCTTCCTAACGCGTTCTTGGTAAGGATGGGATGGGCAGTGGCGGACCATAGGTGGCAGGGCAATAATAGGGATGTTGACTCAAAAAAAAAATGTAATAGAAAGAAGACATAAAACTATGCCAAATAGTGAAAATCCTATTCAAATATCTCAAAAAATAACGAAGCTACAACGGTTAGAATGTTCGTAGTTAGAGAGAGAAAGTGCTACTCAACAGTGACGTCACAGTTGAGTAGCGCCATAGTAAATGACGATCGTTCAATACAAAGGTACGTTTTGCGGAAAAGCGACAGAAAATACCCACTCTTAAAACTTTGAAGACTTATAATTACGTAATTATTTATTTATTGAATTAATTTTTTCGCCATTTGATTGAGAATTTAAGCCTTTATGTAGAAAATTTGGATTTATTGGTTTTCATTTTTATAGTGTCATCATCCCTATTGGTACAGATGGGGCAGAGATGGGCATTAATCTTTTAATGCCTGAAAATTTTTAATCATAGGAAAAATTTAAAAATTATGTTCCAAGCAGGATTTGAACCTGCGACGTTCTGGCATTTGCGGCCAATCATTCCACCCACTGAGCTAATTGAGCAATCTTGCTCGGCCTCCAAATGCCTCAACCGTGCCCTCCTACAACGCCTTGTGGAGATATGTATTGCGACATCTGTCTAGAAGACTCGGGCTTCCTTTACGACACTAACGACTCAAATTATGAGAGATCGTCAGATACGATGCGCCATCCCATATTTAATTAATTTTGCATTAAGCAGTAACACTAGCGTAAAAAGAAACATTTTGGCTCCGTGAAGACTTATTTAAAGTAAAATATCGAGGTATCTACCTTATATTCCATTTCGATTCGATTATATTCGATTGTTCCAGGATACAAAAACTGTTAAGGGCCAAGGAGATGCAGCTCACAGTCAAGTGGAAGATGTGCCTGATACTAGGCACACGGGTACAACGCCCAAACCACGTGAAAATGGGTTAGTCTTGTCTCCCAAACCACAAGAAAATGGATTGGACCTGTCTCCCAAACCACAAGAAAATGGATTGGACATGTCGCCAAAACCGCAAGAAAATGTTTTAGACATGTCTCTCAAACCACAAGATAATGGTTTGCACATTTCTCCAAAACCACATGATAATGTTTTGGACATGTTGCCTAAACATCAAGAACATGGCTTGGATATGAATGATGACAGTTTGGAATCCGTAAGTGTAACAAGTTAATTAAATAACTCTTTCCCTATTCGGCTCGGATCGCAACGTTTCCCTGTACAATTTATTTCCTGCTTTGTAGTGAAAGTTCGGCGTAGAACTTTACTGTGAATCGCTATGAGCAGCGAATGTAGTGTCTAGAATACCTAAGAGATTTTTTGTTACGGAGTAGGCAAATGAACATAAATTCCGACAGGCCTAACGCGGAAAGTTTGGATGCAACCCTCCCTAATTTTTCCTTTGTAACTTCTTCTCTCCGGTTCCGGTGTCCGAATAGAACAGTCGAGTGTCAGTGCCCTCCGTGAAAAATAATCGTTATCGCAGCGCAAATAAAGCGAAAACAATAAAGTTACGAACAGCAGTGTAAAAAGATCTTGATTAAAGAAAATAAGTGAAAATAACAGTGCATCACACCAGGATAACGACAAAAAACGTCGAATAGCGTAGTAGTGAATATAACCTCAAAAGTTAAACGTCAAATAGAAACCGTACCATAAACCATTTGCAAAAGTGCCAACATATAGGCGGAAGATCAGTGTTGTCATTAAAAAATTAATACGTTCCGTTTTTAACTAATTTGCATAACAACATGGAAGAATACATGAATTCATTGTGGGACAAAATGAAAGAAGAATTCCAAAAGCAAAAAGACGCAATAAATGCAGTAAACGAAACGGTCCACAACACAATTACGTCAACAATAGAAGACAAGCTCACACCAATTATACAGGAAACTGAAAAATTGAAGATCGAAAATAATGTGCTGAAATCTAAAATAAGACAATTAGAAGAAGACTCGAGAAAAAACAACGTGATTATACATGGAGTAGAGGAAAGAGAAAATAACAACACTGAACTAATGAAAATGGTTTTGGACATTTTGAACAGCTCTGACAAAAATAAGAATGGTGCAAAGTGGGATGAATGGGACAAATGGGAAGTCAGTAAAGTTGAAAGATTAGGAAAGAAGGTTGAGGAAAAAACGAGACCAATAAGAATAACACTTACGCTAGAATGGAGAAAAATGGAACTACTTCGGAATAGAAAATCATACCCACAAACATTAAAAATAACCGAAGACTTCACAAAAGAAACTCGCGAAGCAAGACAGGCTCTCATACCACAGTTGATAAAAGCAAGGGAGGCAGGGAAATATGCTATCTTAAAGCACGATAAGCTGGTAATTAAAGACAAAAGAGAATCTCAAATCGATAAAAGAAAAAGGGTTCCATCTTCACCACCCTCCACACCTCCAAATAACTTTGGAAGCGCAGAAGGGCAAGACAAAATCAACCAACCTGCCAAACAAACCAAAATTACACATACATTCCACGCACAGCCAAAAAACTAATTAATAATGGCCACCGGAAAATCATAACAACAACCCCAGCAATCAATAAGGAAAAAAGAACATTCCCCAAGCCGGCTGGTCCCCGTGGGGAATTAGACCAAAACCCCCCAAAACAAAACACAGAATATAAGAAACAAGTAAATAACTATACTCATACCCTGAGTATATGCACATACAATGTAAGATCCCTATCAAAACCGACAAGACATTTAGAATTAAATAACGCAATAGCAAAACTAAAATGGGACATTATAGGATTGTCAGAAGTCAGGAAAATGGGTTGTAACATCGAAGAGCACAAAGAACACATCCTCTGCTACATTGGAGAGACCGCAGGCTTATATGGTGTAGGCTTCTTAATAAAGAAATATTTAAAAGCAAATATAGTGGAGTTCTCTGGAATATCTGAAAGAGTAGCTCTACTAAAACTAAAGTTCGAGGACCAAACAATATCAATTATCCAAGCATATGCTCCGACTGAAAGCTCCACAGAAGATGAATTGAATAAATTCTACAATGACCTAAAAACGGCACACGAGTCAGGAGATAAGCATGTGATCTTAATGGGCGATTTTAATGCGAAGATAGGAAATCCAAAACCACACGAAAATATGATAATGGGCAGTCATGGATACGGAAAGAGGAATGCAAGGGGAGAGCGGCTTATACAACATGCTTACGAACACAAATTGTCGTTTATGAATACTTACTTCAAGAAAAAGGATGCACGAAGATGGACATGGATTTCCCCAGACCAAACAGTAAGGAACGAAATTGATTTCATAATGAGCAATAACCCAAAATCAATAACCAATGTCGAAGTATTAAGTAAAATAAACTATTCAACAGACCACAGATTAGTAAGAAGCACCGTGACTCTAGAGAAACCCAAAATCAGTAGAAAAACATTCAGTGCACCAACTAATGTTTTAAAAACGGAAGCAGAAAAAAAGACATATCTAAGAAATTTGACAAGCAATCTAACAACATCAGAACTACTTGAGAATGGAAAAAATGTACAAACCTTCAGCGACAAACTCGAAGAAGTAATCACAAACAGCCTCAAAGTAAAAGAAAATTTATGCAATAAGCAGCACAAGATACTCAAAGATGAAACCATAGACTTGATATCTAGACGAACAGAACTGCTGGCAACAAAAAACAAATCTAAAGAACAGAGAGAGGAACTGAAAATATTGTTTAAAAAAACTAGCAAACTATTAAGACGAGACCACGAAGAACACAGGAAAGTTGTAATTGAAACCAACATTTTAAAATTCAGAAGTTCAAAGCGCGCCTACAAGGAACTTTCAACACACAAGAACTGGATACAATGTTTAAAAAAAGGAAATAACGACATAAGAGAAAGAACAGATATTGTAAACTGCGCAACAAACTTCTACAAGCAATTGTATAAAAAACTACCACAAGAAGCAGAAAATCCCCAACTAAATCAGCATTCAAATAGCACTGAAAATAGCAATATGACGCTGGAACCCATGAATGAAAGAGAGGTATTAAGACACATAGCCAAGCTCAAATCTGAGAAGAGCCCGGGACCAGACTGTCTGACAAATGAAACCTTAAAAATAGGAGCACCTATACTGTTACCATTTCTGGTTCGGCTTTTCAATATGGTTTTGAACACAGGACAGGTACCAAAGCAATGGTGTCGATCAAATATAATTTTACTGTATAAAAAAGGGAACCCGCTAGATATCGGAAATTACAGGCCCATCAGTTTGCTATCTTCGATATACAAACTATTCTCATCGATAATACTAAGCCGAATAGCTCCATCAATAGAAAAAAATCAACCTATCGAACAGGCAGGCTTCCGACAAAACTACTCCACAAGCGATCACATACATGCGATTGAACAAGTCATAGAGAAATACAAGGAATTCAACAAAACACTGTTCGTGGCATTTGTCGATTACTCTAAGGCATTTGATAGCATAACTCACACATCAATATGGGCAGCCCTAAAAAATAACAAAGTAGAAGAAAAATACATATCAATTATAAAGAACATATACTCTAAAAGTGTAAGCAGAGTGAAGCTCGAAAGGGAAGGAGATGAGTTCGACATAGAAAGGGGAGTCCGGCAGGGTGATCCACTCTCACCAAAGCTCTTCATAGCAGTCCTCGAAGACATCTTCCAAAACCTAGACTGGAAAAATCAAGGCATATGGATAAACGGACAAAAACTCACACACCTCAGGTTCGCAGACGATATCGTCCTTTTCAGCGACTCTGGAACAAATTTGGAAAAAATGCTAAATACCCTAGATAAAGAAAGTCGACTAGTGGGATTGCAAATGAATGCTTTAAAAACAAAGATCATGACAAACGGCCACCAAAAACCAATAAGAATAGAAGGAAAAGAAATAGAATATGCAGAAGAATATATCTATTTGGGCAAACAAATTTCCTTTAAGACCAACAGCAACGAAGAAGAGGTTGAAAGAAGAATAAACACTGCATGGAAAAAGTACTGGAGTCAAAAAGAAATCCTCAAAGGAGACTACAGCCTAAACATTAAAAAAACGATAATGGACTCATGCATCCTACCTACACTAACTTATGCATGCCAGACTTGGGTGTTCACTAACAGAATAAGAAACAAAATTATGAGCTGCCAACATGCCATGGAGAGGAGCATCTTGAAATTAAGAAAAATTCAAAAAACAAGGAATGTAGACATAAGAAATAAAACAAAATTAACAGATGCCCTCCAACATGCCTTAAAACTAAAGTGGAATTGGGCAGGCCATGTTTCAAGGTACCAGGATAAGAGATGGACTAAGTCGACCACAGAATGGACTGGCCCCCTAGGGAAGAGGAGTGTAGGACGACAGAGGAAGAGATGGGTGGACGATATAGTGGAGGTAGCTGGTCAAAACTGGATGGACAAAACTCACGATAGAGAAAAATGGAAGAAGATGGGGGAGGCTTTCACCCTTATAGGGACCACAAATAAAAAGTGAAAAGAAATAACTTTGAAAAACAGACAAATAAGTGGAAAAAAGCTATAATAATATAATAACTTCTTCTCTCACGGTTATTTCTCAGAAGTCACCAGTCCTTGTCTGCAGCCAAAGCCAAAGAAAGTCCGTCAGTCGAGCTCGAGTCGGAAGCAGCGACCGTGTTAGTAGTGCCAGTGACTCACAAGGGGCAAAATGTACCTCGACACGTGGCCAGGGAAGGAGACAACGTTGCCCTGCAAAACAAATCTTGTGTTGTGCAATGTTGCCAGGTATCAGGCATGTCTAGTGATGGGCAGTTTTTGAAATATTTAGGCAGTTTTACATTGGCAAAAACTTGGATGCAAGTATATTGGCATTGAGGGGCTTCGGGCTAGGTTGTGACAACGCTATACGAAATCGAAATTAGGAGTCCCTTTCCAAGCTTTATCGCTTGGTACTGTAACCAGAAACTAGGAATTATATAGATTGCCAATGCCTATACATTGTGAAATAATGGGCCTGCTGTAGCTAGTTTCACTATGGAGAGATCACTTTACCATTTAATTCGTATGCCACTAAGACCTCTGCTTAACACATAGCGCCATCTGTTGGGAGCTTCTTCGTTGTGTTCATAGATGGCGCTATGTGTTAAGCAGGTGTATAAGTAGGCATTTGCAGTCTATATAATTTCTAGTCTCTGCTGTAAAGTTTCTTTCGCGCACGGATCTATACCTAAGAATTGAGTTCTTACTTTTGTCTGCCAATCTAAATTTAACCATATTCCCTAGTCATAAAGTTAAAATCATGCCAAAGCGAAATTTGAATGTTGAAATTACAAGCTGCCCATCGTTAGGTCGTCTGACGTCACCGGCGTTTTTTTTTTTTTTTAATTGGTTTACTATCAGCCGGGCCCCCTCATGGCCTTTTAGTTGAGTGTGTGGCTTGGCATGGGTAGGTCGCAGTGGCGGAGCGTCTATACAACTCGATTCCTACCGGCTTGCCTAATTTTCAGCCAGTCCAGTTCTTTTCCTACGGCTAATTAAGAATAAGAAAGGCAAATTATTTCCGGCTTCCCTAAGACTATTTTTGACAAGCCGCCACTGGACTAGATTGAGAGACCTATACAGCAATGGCGACATGGGTCGCAGGTCATTTTGTTCCCCAGTGAATACCTGGTTTTTTACTCAATATATAACACTAACATATTAACAGCTTGTGCTGGTTTCCGGAAACTAACTTTTCCGCCATTTACTTTGTCCTTAGTCCGTGTCCTTCCACGCGCTAAACTAGTTTTATGAATGTACTGTATGTAATGTATGAAGAAAATTAGTTACGGCACTTACGGCATATACATTTTTAATCCTATGTATAGAAAAACGTACACCTACAACTTTTAAGGTGATCATTATACACTCTCGGCTCATAGTGTGATCAACTTACCAACTACACTTGTATCATAATGGACTATCCTATTTGACCAAAAGTTAAAGTAAAACAGGAAAGTACTCTTACCAAAGTTGAAGTATGCACCCCTGCGTAAGAATTTGTATACAATTTGTCACTATTCCCTGCAGCTGACTGTACTCATTAGAAATAGCTGTACAATAAGTACCTTCTTTGTCTTGTGATTAATTATATTCTTTATCTCAGATACTTGGGTGCGAACAAGAAAGTACCTCCATCAGCCAAGCTCAGCCCAGCGGCCTAGCTGACATCGATACACACATCTCTCGCGATTCCCCATTAAACCTGGCTTGGGTAAGTATCAAACGAAAAATGGTCTTAGAAACCAGTTTGTGGATAGTCAGTTATAAATATATGACAACTATCTATGTGATATTACGCCATTGTCATTTTTAAAGGCTTGTTCGCATATTTTGTCACTTAGTGATATTTTCATTGTGGCGCAAGCTTTTAGTTACTTAGACAGCACGGGGCGCGCGGCTACGACCCACAAACTTGGTGGATAGAATGAACAGGTTTACAACAACAGCAAATACTCTTTATTGCACACCTCAATTAAAGGACACAGTACAATACAAAAAAACACAATAAGTAATAATAGTTTAGTTTAGTTTATTTATTACTTGATGAAAATTTACATGTCATTTTATACAACTAAAATAGCACGAATTCACAAAAAGATCGTCATGATACGTCGTACTTTTTTAAATAAAAAAAATAATCCTAAAGCGTTACAAATTTTAAGAAATTGTTAGTTTTTATAGTACTTTTATCTCACGAGCGCGGGTTGGCCATTGTTTAGTCCTGTCGGCACACAAGGGCTTCATATGGAAAATGCTGCAAATGGTGTTAAAAGCATGAAAATCGGTACGATTTATCTTTAGGATGTATGAATCAATTTGACCCGATGGACGCAAACAAAAAACGAAAAGGAGTTATGACGACATCTTTCTTTGGTATGGAATTTAAATAAAATGTTCTGGATCTTATCGTGTGCAGTATCAAACGATAGGGCTTTCTAAGCCAGTTCTAAAAATATATCACACAATTACATTTTAGTCACTATTCTTAAAATAAAATAATTTTCAAAACATACCATGTTTGAGCTCCTCCAGGTACGATACCGTTGGTTTTTTTTGTTGTAAAATATACCTTCAATGGTACCTAATATTTTCATATCTAACCTCAAGGAAGCAATTTTGAAAATATTTCAATTTAGTATTTTTTTATAATTTTTCAGTATTACAAAGTTTGCTTAGCAACATTTATGAAGGAAAATTGGCGGAAATAATTTGTGAATAAGCAAATTTTGGCAGGGTTGTAGGTACAGTTGACCTAAATAACATACTAAAAGGACTAGTCGATGGGGGTAGAACTAAAGGGTGGGAGGAGGGTGTAAAGGTCCCTTTTTAGTTGTTCGTAAAAAAACTCTTAAATGGTGTCTCATAGCAAAAAATGTTTATAGACACAAGTAATCTACAAAAAAGTCTGTAATACACGTTTTCGCTAGGATGCATATTTAATGAGATTTTAAAGGGGGCAAGTTAATTATCAGTGGCTTCTCAATCTCATTCCTTTGTCTCATTCCCGAACCCGAACCGGCCGAAATATGCATCGAAGCGAAAAATTGTATAGAACCTTTTTGCAGATAATTTTATGTAGATTACTTGTGTCTATAAACATATTTTGCTATTAGACACCATTTACGAGTTTCTTACGAAAAACTAAAAAAGGGACCTTTACACCCCCCTCCCACGCTTTAGTTCTACCCCCATCGATCAGTCCTTTTAGTATGTTATTTAGGTCAACTGTACCTACAACTCTGGCAAAATACGCTTAGTTACGAATTATTTCCGCCAATTTTCCTTCATTGATGTTGCCAAGTAAACTTTGTAATAATGAAAAATTATAAAAAAATACTAAATGTAAATATTTTCAAAATTTCTTTCTTGAGGTTAGATATGAGGATATTATGTACCATATCAGGCATATTTCACAAAAAAAATCCAACGGTATCGTACCTAGAGGGGCCCAAACATGGTATGTTTTGAAAATGGTATGTTTTAAGAGAGTGTAAATGGAATGGTGTGATTTATTTTTAGAACCGGCTTAGAAAGCCCTTTCGTTTGATACCACACACGATAGGATTCAGAACTTTTTTTTTAAATTCATACAAAAGAAAGATGTCGTCATAACTCCGCTGCTTTTCGTTTTTTTTTTCGTCCAACGGGTCAAATTGATTCATATGTCCTAAAGATCAATCGTACCGATTTTCATGCTTTTAACACCATTTGCAGCATCTTTCGACGTACCGCCAGGAGTGACACATACGAACACAGACAACGTGAACTCATAGTTCCTACGCTGACGCACACATAAACAATGTGCATGAATTGCTGAACACAACCATGGCTCACCCGCGCTCGTGAAATAAAAGTACGTATTCTAGTTTCGTAATGTTTTTGTGGGAATAAATGTCTTCATTATTATTTCTAGGACTCATCAATGAAAGAAAACTATCAACCCCAAGCAAACAATCCCAACTTCCGACCAATAACGCCAGAATTCCCCCAGATACCAGTCGACGAGATATTATCACCCACTATACAGAAGGAAATTACGAAAACTATAAGGACCTTATTCCCGAACGGGCCGCCCCCTCCGCCGCCCGTGAGGCCCATGAGGAGGCCTAAAAAAGGCGATGTGCCATACATAGTAGGTTGCAGAAAACGTCCAAGAGTCCCATCCCCTACCTCCCTGACAGTCTTTAAAGGTGACCCATATGGTATTACCAATAACAGTAATATTCAAGAAGATGAGGAGCAGTGCTCGCCTGCCAAGCGAGGCAGACGAGGACCCAATGGCAGCGCAAGCTTATCCAAGTCACGATTTAATCCCCAAAGCAACGAGATAGCCGAAAGGTTGAAATTACATGAAAAAATTGATAGGCTCCTCGGCAGAACACCCAAAGAAGAACCAGTGAGTTACATGTCTAAACCGCGGTCGTTCAGCCCGCTCCCAAGCACATCCACTGATAATGAGACTATTATGAAAAACGATAAATATTTTAGTGAGAGTTTAAACTGTGATGATTTCGAGATAGATGATGATGATGATTTGCCAGAAGTAATATTAAATACTAATAAATATAAACAGGAGAAGGGTAGCAAACACATGCCTTTAGCCATTCTTAAAAATGTAAATGAAGATAATAAAACGCACACTGATAATATCTTCACAAAAATTAATGAAGATAATAAAATGGGCACTGATAATATCTTCACAAAAATTAATGAAGATAATAAAATGGGCACTGATAATATCTTCACAAAAATTAATGAAGATAACAAAATGGGCACTGATAATGTCTTCACAGAAATGAATGAAGATAATAAAACGGGCACTGATAATATCTTGACAGAAATTAATGAAGATATGAATAACAATAATGATATAATTTGTATGGATGATGATTTCCGTGAAATCGAATTTGATAAATATTTGCCAAAGGAAAAAATACTCGACTATTCTGACGTGGAAGTCGTCAAACCGAAACAGGTGTCAGATGAAGATACTTCCTCAAGAGTTCGCTGCTCGTCAAACTATAATGAAGTCATTTGTGTTGACGATGCCTCCAATCGTGCCAGTAATTTGAATCCGGTCTCACAAGCACCGTTGAACTCGGGCACGTCAGTGCTACGAGCGAGCAATAAAATTGCAACACCCACCGAAACAAACCAATCTGATCTAGTCATAGAAGTGCCAGACGTTTTAGCGCCTAGAAACATGTCATGCCAAGCGTCCACAAGTCGGCTGCCCGTTTGGAACGAAGACGTTCAGTTCGTCTCCGAAGTCAAAACAAGCGAGAAACCAAGAGACGAGAATATAGAAAACGTTGCAAATGTTCAGATCGTTACTCAAGGTCCCTCTAGCAGCCAAAGTACTATAAGGGTGGCGCCTGATTTGTCGTTGCATTTCCTTATGTTAGGCATGTTAGAGGAGTATTATGGCAGGCGGAATGTTCGGAGTCAATCTAGAAGGAAAAGCAAAAGGCAAAAGGAAAACCAGGATACAACACTAGTTAATAATGAAAATACCGCACCTTCGGTGAATCAATCTCTACCAGCGAACAGCGCGACTCAACCAGGGTCCACGTCTCCAGGGAAGAGGCTGGGCGAATGCCCTATATGTTTAGAAAACTTACCGACTGGCTCGATAGCTTCAACCAATTGTGGCCACGTGTTTTGCCTGGAGTGCATTAAACAATCGTTGGCAACCACCGGTAAAAGTTGTCCTACATGTCGGAAGAAACTCCGTGGTGTCGGTTATCACCAAGTGTTTTTGTGAATTTGATGTTATTATATTGGTAGGTAACCCAGTTGATAAAGTCAAACTCCGAAATGTTGAGAACTGAGGGACTTTTGGGAGACGAAATCAAGGCCTTTCACAATATTTCAAGGTTTGAATTTATCGACTGCATTGATAGAATAGTGCTTGGTGTTAAGCATTCCATATAGTATCTTGCATTTCATGTTACCAGTCGCACTGTTGAGATATTGTACCTGAAAGTCAGTGAGTCACGTCTATTAATGCAAAAAAATATTTTATGGTTAGAAGAGTGACGGGAATATGGCCTCAGTATCATAATAAACATGGATTCCAGTTTCAAGTCAGTGTAGGGTGGTCCAAAAACTATTTTCGATTTCCAGTTTGAACACTCATTCAATCAGTTGTTTATGCCTATTGATTTAACGTCCTAAAATATTGGCTAATTAATCGTAGTAAAATTTGGTGATAATAGGTTGTTAAATACAAGAACTGTATCATTTTTGTGATAACAACCACGGATGTGACAGTGAACTGTTGTGAACTTGCGAAGTCGTACCCGCATCGCGATTTCGGGATGAATTCGTAATTCAGAAGCGACTTCGAGGAATTAATTCCGATAGTGTGATTTTGCAATCGTTCCGCGATACTTGCATTTAACACTGAAAACAGTTATTCAGCACTATCGTGGGACAGAAGTGCCAATGGGTCCACTTGGTCCTACTGTACGATTTCAAATAGTAGTTTGACCGTTCGTGCGAGCGAATCGTATTATAGGTTAGGTATATTACTTTAAGTTTGACATGATACTTATGCTCTTATTCTATTGGATAGTCTAACGCTAATGGAATTGCCATTACGAGCATAGGATTTTTAGACAGATATAAACTATTACATAAGTCGTTGGTTTTTCGTTTCGTCTAATCCACTTAAATGAACAAAATTACTTGTAAAAAGTCGTTACAGCCTAGAAAGCAGTTGATTATCGACTCGTAAGCAATAGATAAAGAGTGGACTAATAGAAAAATGGGTGTCCAGGGGCCTGTACCACAAAACTTTACAAGCGTACAATTCGACAAATTTGTCAACTTTTTCTATGGAAAATTGTACAATTATGTTGAATTGTAGACTTGTAAAGTTTTGTGGTATAGGGGCCTGATGGCCTGCTTGTAATTCTCAGGTGTTAAGTAAACGCTAAGGGTGGCCATCACATTCATATTACAGGAATTGAAACTTTTGGCTAAGGCCCTAAAGTTGGTAATCCGGAAAAAATTTAATGCAATTTTTGTCTGCGAACGGACGATAATGAGGTAGTAAAACTGCACAATAGGACAATGGATTAGACAGAACCAATAACCAACGACTATAGTTGTTGTCTATTCTGTGTTCAGTAGGCCTAGCACATGATGGTGGTGTCAGTTTGTCAGCTTATCTCGAGCTATCCATCACTTTCTAACAGCACATATCAAAAAAAGACTCTCAGCTCGAGAAAAGCCGACATACTCTCGAGGCCATTATGTGTTAGCCATGCAGGAGGCTTATCCAATCAAAATTATAATATTAAAGGCTGATTTACATGGTGCATGAATTTCATGCGTTTTTCATTGAATTGGAGAGCAGCGTGGTTACCTATTTAAGATGAGATGCAATATGGGCCTTGAATCTGGTATGTGTCATTGATTGAGGCTTGGTCACGGCGCTCGCGCTGCGCGCCGGATTGTATGATATTGATAACGTCCCGCTCGCGTCGCGCAGCCTGTGTGGCGTCGCTAACATGATACCGTACGGTGAGTAGTGGTCGCGCAGTCAACGCGTCGCGCACGCTGAGTGTGACCAAGCCTCTAATCTCATCTATGTGATTATAGTTATAAGGGTGTATTGCACCGTGTGAATATCGTTTATTTGTTTGTATCCAGAAGTACAGTGTATCTTGAATACTTTGGATATGTGAATTAGATATGAAGGTAGCGTGAATCAATGTCATTTTTAAGAAGACAATTCCATATGCGAACAAATAGTTATTCGTGGTTTTCGATAAAAATTCTTAGTTATTATTTGTGTTTAGTATTTACGATTATATTTTAATTGAATTGTTTGTATGTGAAGTTTGTAGAAATTGATAAAAAGATAAGCGCAATAAAACGTCGATTAAACAGCTAGGAACTCTTAACTTTAAGGTATAAAAATCATTTGTACTGGCCGAATAGTATCAAATTACACCATTCAAAAAGGGACTTTAGCATCCAAACCTAAGGTCCAAAATGTAATGACAGTTTAGTAAAATATTGGACATTTGAAATAATTTCAATTAAATTATTTAAATAATGAGCATTTACTTCGACATCGGCAAAATAGCTTCTATTATATTTTTTCTATGAATAATAGAGTGCGATGCGGAGTACAGTCAGCGTCATATAGTAGCCAAAGTGTCCAAATAGTTCGGTACACCATATATTTTGTATGGTGTGCCGAAGTATTTGGACACTTTGGTTGCTATGTACTATATGAAGCTGACTGTACCTACTACAAGTCAAAATCGTTACTCAGAATATTCGACGTTTTATGTCCCGTTTGACCTTTCTATCAATATTTATTTCTTATTGTTTTTATGGTTTCTTGTTTAAAATAATTCAAATGAATCCAAATATCTATTTATTGATGCATATATTTATTATTGTTATATAGTTTGAATAGCTTAAACATACATGTTAAAAATGTTGCTCAAATCTGCATGACTAATCGTCATATACCTTACAAGCGTGATTGCGTTTATATCGGACATAAAGCATTTGTCCCTCTTTAGGTACATGTTCGCTACGATTATCTGTCCCACATAAACGCGTATATTATACGAACGCATGAAATAAGTACCTACTTATTTCGTAAAAGTAACAGGCCCAGGCTAACACGTTTTATCCGCAACGTCCCAGTCCTCGACACCTTAGTGTCCAATAGATAACACTGATTAATCGCCAATTTATATGTACAAATAGTTTATTCGTAATCACAAATTTATATGTACAGAGGTTATTATCCAAACTAGGCAGCGCCTGCGTCTTAAGCTTAAGCCACACACAGAGCGGGCGGGCGGGTGGCGCGCGGGAGCGGGCGTGAAGCGGGCGGGCGTTAGGCGCGCGGGAGTGGGCGTGAGTTTCCCACTGCAGCGCGTTAACACGCGCCCGCCCGCCTCACGCCACCCGCCCGCCCGCTCTGTGTGGCTTAAGGTTTAGACGTGTGCGAGACGTCCCGGCGAGACGTATTGGGCCGGTTCCAAGAAGGTTAGATGCATACTGGAGGTTGCGTGCCGAACATTCGTTTGAAGCTAGAAAATATGGCCTTGAATGACGTCACTGTTGTATTGCATCACTCATTAGATCCATCTTATATTAGAATGAAGGAGATGCGATATAACAGTGACGTCATTCAAGGCCATATTTTCTAGCTTCAAACGAATGTTCGGCACGCAACCTCCAGGATGTATCTAAACTTCTTGGTCGGTTCTAAGGTAAACTTATAGTCTGTGCGCTTGTTTGTCTATGGTATAATATTTTCGCCGCGCACGCCTGAAAGCTAGCGTCCGGCCTAGCGAACTTTTGTAGGCTCATTGAGAGGGTTAAGAATTCAAGACAAAATTAAAACGAACATGAGCATTGAAACCGCCATTGTATTACAGGGCTTGTAATTTACATGAACAGAGGGCCTGATTTTTATTGTTAAATGTCATTATCAGGACGACAAATTCAGGGAGACGCACTACATTCCATTTACTGCAAGTTGCAGATATATATATATATAGTAGCCCGTCTGACCTTCCCTTTATCTTATATAGACTACAAATAGCTAGGTAAAATTCTGTCCGTATTGGTGTTTTGATAATTGTAACTAAATGATTGTTATCCATCTACATTATTAACACGTTCACTGTCCCCTTATAAAACGATCGAACAATGTCACAAGTCCAAATGACTGTTCGACTTTGCATCTAGTATGGTATGTGACCCCACAGTGGAAGCATCATCATCATCATCATCATGTCAGCCGAAAGACGTCCACTGCTGGACATAGGCCTCCCCCAAAGAGTGCCACAATGCAGTGGAAGCATGGACACATGAAAAAAAGGTACATGACCCCACATTGGGGGCACTGGACAGGTAACGTGTTGGTAATGCGTAACAGGTTACTTAATATATGTACATTTGGTGTAAACAATTTATACATACCTGTCGATTATCTTAAGTCTTGTCCCCACTAAAATGTGCTAAACTGCAGGGAATAGCCCTCTCTAATGTGAATTCAGTTCAGTGTTATCTTATACCTTATGTTTAACATTATTCGAGCTTTATGTATAAGGACATCCCTAGATAGCGGCAGGGAAAATGTGAAGACAGTGGTTAATAATCCACCAAATTAGAAGTATTAGAACCAAGATGGTGTCATTCGCGCAAGATCTCTAGTGAGATAGCTAGCGCGGGAAAATCAATCAACTACAGAGGCCTACCGCAGACCGAAAACGAAGTTCGTATATGTATGTATCTCCCTCTATGTCGCATAGAATTGTCAAAAAGTACTGGCCAAGTTGTATCAAATTAGTCCGTGCTAAAAGCGACTTTATTGTCCAAGCGAGAAGATTCAAAACTCTACATTAACTAACTTCGTTATCACTGGTAGCCCCTTTTGCGCAAGTTCTAACTAGTTATTTGTCGGGGATTAAAGTGTTAAATGTTTAATTAAATGTTTCTAATAAGTGTGATTGGTTCAGTGACTTTACGAACGAGATTATTCAACGTGCGTGAATAATTGAATTTCGAGCCTCAAAAAAACAGAGAAAATTGCCGCTATTTTGTGATACCTTGTAAGAAATAAGAGCTCGTTTAGCAAAGCTGATTCTGGATCACACGAATCAATCGTTGATCGATAGATTGTTGACCGATTCGACGCCTTACAAATCTTACAATCGATTGGCTTGGTAACAATTAGGTTCACTTGATATTAAATCGAACTTACATAAAAGTAGATTAGCTATCATATTGACCTTCCGCAACATTAAAGAACCCACCATTATTTTTATAAGTAGCTTTAATTTAAGTTTAGTGAACCCACAAGTACCTAAGATGTTTTATTTCTATATACTATAATTATTACCAAAAAACATTACAATGATTAGGCGCTCGGTTGTTTTATGCGTCAATCGAATGAGTTTCCATATAAATCCATTCAACGCAATGCGTTTAATATGGAACGCATGCGTTTGACGCATTAAAGCAACCGAGCGTTACATGGAGAACGTAATAAAAGGGATTAAAATATTGAACATATAATCTTTGATTTATCTCCTAATAGGTATTAATAATAATCTAGATTATATAAATAAGTATAAAGTATATAACGCATGGGGTTCTGTACCCTTACCATGAGTTTGCAATGTTTGCATTACCGTACTCGCTAGCGACTGCGTAAATGTAAGCAAGTAGTATGGACAAAAGTACAGCGCCTCTGGCGGTTAAGCAATATGAACTAAGAACCGCCATACTAAATCGTTTACGCAGTCGCTAGCGAGTACGGTAACTGCACCATAATGACGTCACGCGGCGAGTTGAATAATCCAGCTAGCATGATACGTTGTATGGTTGTGTTTTAGGCGATTACGGCGTAAAACGTGACGGTAAAACCTATTGCGATAGCTGGGCTTATATTATGACCGAAATGTTCGTACTCCGTAAAAAAATCCTATACTTGTCGGGAGATCAAAATTTCGTACTTACCACAGGCGATAATATACAAAGGCTCAGTTCGCATATTTATCGCCCTTGCCTCACCCCCCTAAGTAAGTATGTACTATTCTTTGATACGGCATAGTAACTATACCTACTCTCCTATATAACTTACATAATAAACTAGCAGCATATTACAAGGTCACAATATCTATGGAAGTATCTCCTCGAACACCGTACACAACACCATACTCAGAGGGCTTAATTATAAAGCACCTTTTTTTTGTTTGATGGCTGTCTCAGCAGGCACACATGCGTTGGGAGTCTTGGTGGTGCTTTATAAATACTTTCACAAATACATCAAACTGTTTAGAAGATTGGAGGGATCTTATGTCGCGCACCGAGGAACTGTCTGAGTCAAATGGTAGAACTATACTATAAATAACTATAATTCCTTTTCCAACACTTTTTTTTCCACTGATATACTAAAAGCTATATACACATCCTCCTAGCGTTATCCCAGTACAGTTGCATCCTGAAGGATGCCTGGGGTCCGCTACCTAATCCAAAGATTTGGCGTAGGCACTAGTTTTTACGGAAGCGACTGCCATCTGACCTTCCAACCCCGAGGGGAAACTAGACCTTATTGGGATTAGGCTTTGTCAAGTGAGTGGGCAACTTGACTGTTAGAAGTTCTCAAACTGCCCGAAGGCCTCCAAATTGGCTTAACGACTGCTGCCATAGACAGCAACCGGGATCAACGGCTTAACGTGCCTTCCAAAGCACGGGAGCGCTCAGTTAGTAACCACTCAAAGCGGTCACCCATCAAAGTCCTGACCGCTGCCCACGTTGCTTAACCTTAGATACCGCAAGCGGCCCAGCGCCGCTGGACTACGCACTAAAAGCTATATACACATGTTGTATAAAATACATTTAACTCTTTTTCAGGCTGGTAATTGAACACGGAGAATTAAATACCTGTCTTGTTTATTGAAATTAATATAGAGTATGACCAATTTTATTATTTTTCATCCTACATGTTTGACTGGTAGTATGCAGTTGATACAAAGTTGCTCCCTGAAAAGGGGTTAACAGTTACATGTTGCATTTGGGCCAATTTTTTTGGCGTTGTAGGATTTTTATTTCTTAGAATTGCATGAAAATTGGTAGGTTGGAAGAGCTCCTGATTCTGAACAATATGTGCACGATTTCCTACACTGTCCCACAATTTTTTTCCATTGAGTGACAAAACGTATGGGATTTTCGTAACTCAGTGGAAAAAACGTATGGGATTTTTTTTTTTTCGAGGCCATGTTGTCATATTTTTTTTACTTGTACAGAATCAGGAGCTCTTCCAACCTACCAATTTTCATGCAATTCTAAGAAATAAAAAAAATTACAACGCCAAAAAAATTGGCCCATTTACCTATTCATTATTATAAAGCGTAAACTATGCTATTTATTTATTGCTGCTTGTTGCACTAAAATTACCATCCGAATGCAAGTGCTCTATAGACGCAGAGAGTTGCTCCAGGCTTTGAACTAACTGTGTCATCTTAAATCTGGAGGTAGATTTGTCGAAACTATCCTCTGTTGGCTTTTCAACGTCAGCACAGAGGCGGAAGTGGAGCCTCGCCAGGTGCTCCTGTTGATCCCTGATGTTGATCATCTGTTCCATACTGCAGCCTTCGCTGAACGCGCTCAATTTTCCTGAATGGAAGTCGTCTAGTAAATCAAGGAGGGCTTTCTCCATATGTTTAACATCTGGCGCTTCCTTGGGCATGTGTTTGGGTCTATTGCTGTAATTGGAGCGCATGAGGTCTCGGTGGAGTCGTCTCTCGTTCACTATGGAGACTTTTGTGGAGTCATTGATGCTGTTACCAGTGCTCGGGAACGCCTGCCCCGGGGTCCGCGACGTGAGGCTGGCGGCGCCGCTCGACATCTTGTTGCTGGCCACGGGCGAAGTCGCGGACTGCGTGATCTTCGCCTCGTCTTCCTCGCCCTCATTCTGCATCAGTTGTTGCGTCTCGTTAGCTTCCTCAACATCAACACTCATGTAGGCTACTCGATATGGTTTGCTACGGCACTTGAACAATCGGCAAGCACTATAATTTAACAAGTCGTTTTAAAGTTACGGCTATGAACATTTTCTTCTTCTAATGCTCGTTGTTATGGTTGTTACTTGTTGGTTGATGAGATGACGTCACGTCAAGCGTGTGTCAAACTGGCAGTGGTCGTTCATGAACCACGAAATTTTAGCGTAAATAACTAACATATTATTTATTACCTTACACCAAAAATACACATTGATTATGCAAAAATCTTAACAACCGTAAAATAATTAATTTTAATAGCTCCTATTAGTGTACTTTTTATTTATTTCCTTTTGAACAGCAAATGTTTTAGGAGTGGTTTATGAACGGAATAGGAAAGTTCCAAAAAAGATAATGAACCATGAATCTATTTCCAAGATAAGAAAATAAAACAGCGTAATAGTCCACGAACATAATAAGTATACTACGGTTATACTTAATAAAGTATGTTCTATTCCTAAACATTTGCTTAAAACAATAAAATTGCATGAATAATAATGTAATAATAATCGTTACAAATTTTCCTTTTGCTTATTTAACGTTACTGAAATTAAGTTGACATTGACAATACTGACATGACATGACATATGTCACTGGCTGGATGATGTGATGTCGTTCGTGTTCGTTCTCAATTTATGTTTATGTTACCTATTTATCAATAAATAAATGTATTGTACCGTTGTAAAAAGTAAAGTTAAATAAAGGCAAGTCTTCTTCTCTTTGAACAACTTATTAAATCACAAGTTACTGAAGAATAAGTTACTGAAAATGTCACAAACGGGTAAGTGCTCTTGATTGTGTTTAAACAACTTGGTTATTTAATTATGTTTATCCCTTTTTCTGGGTTTTTCACGCTGTTGGCAAACAAGTATACACCCTGGTAAGCAAAGTATTACTGATTCTTCTGGAGTTGTGTCTATAGACACTGCAAAGATGCTTGCAGACAGTTCAGTATAGCACTTTTATCTCACTAGCGCTGGTGAGCCATGGTTGTATGTTGAGCTATACATTAGGGTGTCCCTTATTTTACGATTTTCAGAAATTCATATTGCATACCCCCTAAAAATAATGATACTACCCCAAAACACTCCAAAAAAATTTTTTAGGACGTTCCTGTTATGGGAACCCGTGCCGACTTGCAACTGAAATTCCCATACAAATTACTATGGAGAAATTTGGTCAGACAGTAATTTGATAATTTTTCAGTGGTTTTCTGTATGCATCGAGATTTTTTTGTTAAATAATGTTTATATATGGCAGTGTTATACAAAGTTGATATAAAAGGAAAAAAAATTTGGTCATTTTCATACATTGTATGGGGGAATTGCATGAGTGTCGGCACGGGTTACAGTTACAGGAATGACCTGATATTTATTTTCAGCTTGTTTTGGGATAAAAGAAACCGATTTAAGGGGTATGCAATATTAATTTCTGAAAATCGTAAAATAAGGGACACCCTACTATACATGCACATTTTCTATGTGTGCGTTAGCGTAGGAGCTATTGTCTATGTGTGTGTCACAACTACAACCATAGTGCTTGTGAGCTAGAAGTACTATAGCAGTTCCTAGTCAGAAGCATTTGGCTAGCCTTTTTTTAGTGTTGCCAAACAGAGCATAATCACGAATAAATCCCTCTCATAAATTGCATAAAAAAGATGATTATGAATTCATTTTCTTATATGGATTAATATTCTTGTGTATGATGATGATGATGACGAGTTCCTGTTATCCCTCATGAGGGACATAGGGCTCGTAGAAGAGTTCTCCACTTGTCACGGTTTTGCGCGGCTCCTTCCAGCTCTTCCCAGCCAAGGCCACTTGAACCAGCCTCTTTTTCAACTGAGCGCCTCCATGTGGTTCGAGGACGCCCCGGCCGTCTTCTGCCAGTAGATTGCCAGCGTAGGCCCTGCTTGGACAAGTGGTCATCCGATCGTCGAAGCGCGTGCCCAATCCATCGCCATTTCCGTTCCAGGATTTCTTGGCTTATCGGCTTCTGGTTCGTTATCTGCCACAGTCTCGCGTTTGATATAGTTCGTGGCCAGAATACTCCAAGAATGTGCCGCAAGCATTTGTTGACAAACACCTGCAAGCGGTTGGTGAGGTCATTTCTTACAAACCATGTCTCACACCCATACAGTAGGACTGACTTGACGTTGGAGTTGAACACTCTGATCTTAGTGTGTCGAGTAATTATGGTGGACGTGTATACAATATCTATATGTATCACATATAGGAAATACATATGTGTAATGAATAATGATTTAATGTTTTATTCACTGTGATTTTATAATTGTTCTTTTTGCTTCCAGCACCAAAAGTAATAAAGGTAGTCAATTTGAAGCGATTTATGCCTGAAACCTTGGAAGTATCTGAATTAAAAAGAACTAGACAAGGTTTTAGTTCTTTCAATTCGGAATCATCAAATACCTATGAGACCATAGATAATACTTACCAAGATGATGAACACATGGAAAAACAATGTATAATTCAGAATTCTGGAGAAAATACTAGTGATTTCCTAAACCCAGCATCATATTGTATTGTTCATGTTCCTAGTAGAAGCAAAATTAAGTTCAGGAATTGTTCACACACCCCAGAAGAATTATCTAAATTACATGAACATACAGATGACTCATTAGTCAAAGTTGGTGACACATTTGACACTCGAGACGCTTTCAAGGAGTATTTAAATGACAATGCAAAGAAATGGCATTATTACTATGTATGCCGGAATAGTAAGAAAAAGATCATCGAATACAACTGCATTTGTATGGCATACACCATTAAGGAGCGGGAAGTTGTGATAAGAAGGCAGAAGAAGTAAGTATATTTCTGGACAAATGTGATCTTCAAACCATCAAAAAGGGAGTGTACTCCTTTCTGAAAGGCTGGCAACACATATGGTTTGCCCTGAAGTAACAATGTTGAACTTTTTTCTTCGGCTGAAACTTTTGTGGACCATTGTATTTTCTACTGTATGTTTATTATAATAAGGTAGGGTTTAAAATGTTCTGTTTACAGGCGCACAACCGCTTGCCCATGCAAGATACGCCTAACGATTGAACAAACGACGCATAAACTGATAGTGTACTTTGTGTGCAATCACCACGACCACCCGACCACTGCCAGTGCGTTCTACCACTACCCACATGCGAAGTACCTACCTCAGAATGTCAAAGAAGAGGTGTGTATTAGACATGAGTAGTTCACGAATGAATGATTCAAATGAAGTACTTCACCTCGAGTAACTCTTTCATTCACTAGTTCAGTTCGGATTCATATACTTCAATACTTCAGTTCGTTCAGTTCATGATTCATATGACATATCTTTTACCTACTCATTCGCTCCGAGAGTGACATAGACGACATGATTGAATGAATGACTGATATGTTTACCCAATCTATATCGTATCGTCAGTTACACGGTCAATATTATCACGCGATACAGTATTGGCCTCTCTCTCACTTACATGAAAGTGAGAGAGTGGCTAATACTGTATCGCGTGATAATATTGACCGTGTAACTGACGCCGATGGATCTGTTGAGCTACTGAACGAAACTGAACTAGTGAACTAAATGAGTGATATACTTAACAGTGAACACATTTTGCGCATGTCTAGTTTGTATAACATTACGCCTGTACTCTCGATAGGGGTTGTAAGAGTGCATGAAATTTAATTTTCTGTGCCACACGTGTCACAACTACAACAATTGGCCAACCCACGTGAGATAAAAGTACAATTCTTTTTTTGCAGTTTTTAGATTTAACCTACCTCGGTTTAGACGTCGAGCTGATACAGAAATACATACATTCCGTCGTCGGCCTTACTATTAAGAAGAAGGATATCTGGTCGTACGCATATAGATTTAAAAAGAAAATATTTAAAAGAAGTATAAGCGATGAACGACAGGAGTATATGGAGGGTTTAATGATAAGTGAGTACATTTCATTACAGCCAATTCTACCAAGTGTAAATAGTTTATTTCAAGATTAGTCCTTACAATTTTTTCTTTTAACCGCAGATTTAACGTTATTCTTGTTAAGAGGGTACGAACAATAAAATTACGAGCGAGTCTACTAGCGCCTCTCATGAATAATTGTGAATATTTAAATTTAAAGATAGATGGGAAAAGGCGAATGCTATGTACTGTATTTTGTATTTAAGTACCTTCTGAATACATCAAACTACTTTTATGTTGCTAGATTCGTCGATCTACGATCTCAAAAAAAAAAAGGCCGTCACGAGTGGCGCCAGTAGACTCGCTCGTAATTGTTCGTACAGCCTTAATATGATCAAAGAAAATTATAGGCTAATCAAGTTTTCTTTACATAACTTAAATCAGCCCGTTTTACCGTTGCCGGCAAACATCTTGACATGATCTTGAGTGCGCAATAGCCGATTTACGTACAAATCACTCTACTGCGCACTCAAGGTCATGTCAAGATGTTTGCCGGCAACTGTACAGATTTTTCAATGCTTTTTTCAGAGATTCGCGAGACTTATGGCGAATCATGTGACACTGCTGAGATTGATAGGCCAAGTAAGTTTTTATCATGACAAAAAACATTTACTATTGGAACTAACAAAATTAAACTATGATTAACTAAACTAGAACCTATTTCTAAAGCTGCTGCCAAAAATCGGGACGTGATACGGTACCCATAACGCAGGCAGCATTCCCGTGCTGGATAGCGAATGCTATCCTTTGCGCGAGAAAGCTACCTACAGATGCCGGCAAACATCTTGAACCTAACCTTGAGTGCGCAATAGCGTGATTTGTACGTAAATCGGCTACTGCGCACTCAAGGTTAGGTTCAAGATGTTTGCCGGCAACTATACCAGAGTGTCACCTGTTGCATACCGGGCGCTTGGTTAGCGCTTTGTAGAGACTACGCCAATGACTTTTTTTTTACAAAAATGTAACGTTTTAGGTAAACATTCCGAATTAGTGGAATCCATAAATGAAAACGAAACGAAACGGAAGAGGTCACATATGAATGTGAAAAACGGTGAGTTCAATGTCTTCCTTCTCCGATTCGATATTTTCCATGCAAAGCCTTAGTTCTACTGTCTGGGCCTTTTCCGCAACGTCATCTAACGTGCCTATTTTGCGTGGGCACATATAGTCTCCATCAGATATATCGGAGCAGACGAGGTGCTCACAAATATCTGAACACGCCTCTATTATCAAGGCGTTAGAGTGCATGTTCAGATATTTTTGAGAACCCTGAAGAGTAATATATTTAATGGCGACTGTACCGCGTAGACGATCTTTCTATTACTTACCCCCTTATTCATAAACGTCCATCACACTTATTTCAGTTAAAGAGGCTCTAAAATTCGTTTGTCCTTATCTGTCACCTTGACACTTATGATTGTGAGAAAGGGACACAACACATTTTAGCTAGCAGAGGTTTGTTAAGTTTTATGAATAAGGGGGTTAGTCTCTAACATTGCTTATTGCTTTGTGATGAGTGTTCGAAGGCCCTAGGTATTTTTTCCTGTAGACCAAATTCTGTCAGACGAACGCAAGCAAAACTCGACTTAGAGCTCTGACTGTTAGGTAGATTTTTGCTTGCGTTAATTTGACTGATTACAGTCCAGTAGAAGGATTCTAAAAGTCTCCATTGCCTCCATGCATGCTCTATACATGGGAATGTCTGGAACCTAAATAGGGCCTTGGGACATTTTGAAAAATTATGAGGCTAATGCGGCCTTTTATACTTTATCGACTACGGCCACGGCACGGTAAAACACTATGGTTTCATTCATAAAATTCATAAATAGACCATAGACTAATTATGAGTTTTATCCTGCTGTGGATGCCCACGGTAAAGTATAAAAGCATCAAATGATTCTACGGCTTCTATAATTATGTAAGAAAACAGGATTATCTTTGAATGAATCTCTATAGTAAAGCCTGACCAGGAATATATGATCATGCGCCATGTTGCGGAATTTCATTGGAACTAATTTCTTACACTGGCAATAATTTTAATGACATTGTCAGCACGTCAGTGTCACTGTTGCGGTTTATTTGAATATTAGATATGTGTTAAATTTAAAAAAAATGACTAAAACAATTCATAGCCAAGAGCGGAATATTATCAATGTGATGAAATTAAATTATTCAGCTGCAAAACAATTCATAATTTATGTCAGAGCTGACAGGTAAACGAGACAAAATGTCATAATAGTCTGTTGCCATATAAATCAGAATAATAGCGCCCTCTTGACAATGATCATATATTCCTGGTCAGGCTTTATATTTGTCGACAATATTGATTTCCAGATAATATTATAATTGGCAATATGACTGAAGAAGGTACAAACTACAGTGAGGATAGCCTTCTCAAGGAAGTACTTGGAGATAGTAACATAGATAATACGGAAATTATAGTCCAATACATAAACGAGGATGGTATACTGTGCGACGAAAACGGAGTTCCTGTGTCGAATAGTTCAGCTATAATCCAATTCATAAATAATTATACCTACGTAACGTCTGACAATGAACTAGAAGAGACAGTGTTCAATGAACTCGTCGATACTGAAAGAAGACATGAAGTGTATCCCATAGATTGGGAGTATTTGCGTAACAATTCACCGATTGCTAATAGTGTGATATTTGAAAGTGAACCGTATGTCGAAGACAGCGAAGGTGCAGTTTCGAAGGACGCGGTCGCTGACTCGTATAAGTCGGAATGCTTGGAGCAAGCGGCTGCGGTAAACGAAAGTCACATGAAGAGGTAAAGATATGCATTTTGCGCATTCGGGTTACACCTATGGTAAATCGTTTAACGGGGCATGAGAAATCAAAAACTTTACATGTAGGGGAGGTAACCATAAAAAAAAAAAATTTTTTTTAAAGATTTTATTCTACCGTTTTGTCGGCGTCATCGATATGTGTACTCGTGCCAAATTACAGCTTTCTAGTACTAACGGTTAATGAGAAAAACGGGGGACAGACGGACGGACATGGCGAAACTATAAGGGTTCCTTGTTTACTACGGAACCCTAAAAAACGACGCCTGTTGCTCTGCACTCTCTTTCAGCATCAGTATTAGCACAAAATAAAGAATATACAGAAGGTCCGTTCCCGCCGTTCTTGAAAATACATACCTAAACTACAGGGTTGCTTCTGTATTGATTCTGAATTTTAAAAAGGAGCAGATAAATTAAAAATTCTTCAACATGACATTTAAATATGAACCAGCGTATCTTGGTAAAAAACCGGCCAAGTGCGAGTCGGACTTCGCACATTTAGGGTTCCGAATCAACCTCAAAAATATGATTTATTCATATATTAGTATTTGTTGTTAAAATATACGTAATATTGAACATTGTCACCAAATTTCAAGTTCATAGGTCAATGAGAAGTCTAAAAATTCTTCGGAACAAATTTTGTGACATACGACGGACGGACGGACGGACGTCTGGGCGACACCAATAGGGTTCCGTTTTGACCCTTCGGGTACGGAACCCTAATAAATTGATGCGTGACCCGCTGCGAGTTGTGACTTGTGACCGGCGGCGGTCGAGAGCGCCAACAAAAATATACCTAATTAATTAGGTACCTACTTAACTAAACCATAGTACTACTTAAATACTGGCGTTTTACCAGCGAACGATAAGATGAATGTGTAATGGTTGATCGTCGTTATCAAAGCGGCAAGTTTCAAAAAATTACCTACCTACCTAGGTATTGTAACTACCAAAATGAGAAAACCGTTTTATTTACCTTTCAATATCGTTTGAAAATTTGAAGAAAGTGTAGGCACCGTTTTTTGTTGTATTTAAGTGTATTTAAACAATAAAATACATTCCAACTGTAATAATATCGGTTATTCATTTTGACGTACGTGACATAAACTATCTACGTAGCGGCGAGGACGTCAAGTGATCAACGCGCGCACAACTAGCACTCGCGACGCGACAGTGACAGTCGCGACTAAGCTAGTCCGAAATCAACCGAGAATGCCTGTAAATGTTACGTCATTGTGCGTGCGGCGAAAATGGCACTTTGTACTGAGCGGACTCTCTGCTCCGGCGCGCGCCGCCGCTATTTACTTTGTGGTATTAGTAATACAATACTTATTCTATTTCAGTCTTTCGCCTACTCCCGCTAGTGAGGCATTATACGCCGAGATGGATAACTTCAGGAAATATTACTACGTTGACCATCGCTACATCGCACTAGATCAGGGTAGCAGAGAACCAACTGGTGTTTGGAATGAGGCGGTTCGTCATGGGTATGATTCTATTGTACCGATACAAAACTCTAATTTCAAGCATTTACCTCCCTTATTCATAAAACTTAAAAACCTCTGCTATTTTGTCCCTTTCGCACAAACATAAATGTCAAAGTCACAGATAAGGACACACGCTGCACGAGTTTAATAGGCTGACAAGACCAAATTTTGTTGAAATTGATGTTATTTAATCAGTTTTTTTAAGAAAAACTATTTGTTCTAGCACATCAAAAAAATATATGTTAATATTCAGTATATTTCAAAGACCGTGTACGGACTCGAACCATAATTGGACGAAATCGGCTCGATAGAAAATAATTGCAAAGATTGGTCTTAAAATCATCATTAAACGGTTCTGTCTTTATTTTTATTACGTATGGGTCTGCAATTAAAAACATGAAGTCAACATATTCATGCATAAACCGCCAACGAGTCATATTTCACAAATAATCCACACTTTTTATTTCAATATTATTATAGTATTTATTTGCTATTCTACGCGCAGAGCTTCCTTAAAGAGCGGGATGGTTAATTGGAAACTCACGCGTGTTAGAGCGGGACTTTTTTTAGGTCTTGTCAGCCTCTTAAGGCGCTACACTGAGAAATTTGGAGACTTTGAAACGCTGTCCTGCCCAGACTAGCTAACAGTAGGGGCTGATTTTCAGATGTATGATTCTTGACTATATGATTGTGGTACTGACAATAGCGAAACATGATTGCTTAAAATTTTCTCGATAGAAAATAAATCCAAAGTGGAGTCTATATTTTCCTTTTTTTCCTCAGCCTACTAAAACAACGCATTATTAAAAGACACGATTAAGTTAATACGATGGTATTTTACCTCATCTAGGTACTGACAAGAGGAAATTTAATAAACCTGCACACAGTCAGATATTTAACGAGATTTGTCTAAAAAGCCATTTTCGGAGAGGGTTGCATCCCGTTTTGTCGTGAGCGAAAAACGAAGGCTGTCTCTTTCAATCGATATATCGCCTTAAGCGGGGATTTTGCCCGTCGCCGCGTTGGTGAATACACGTGCTCTTCGCGACGACGGGCTGAATTCACTACCGAACAAAACCAGCCTACTGTCATGGCGTCGTTACCGAACAACGTCTTTGAACAAGTATTGATTGGCGAAATCATCATAAATTTGATGGAAAGCCATTTTTAAAGAGTGAAGTGAAGTGAGTTTAAGCGTGAATTTAACTAAAATAGGTTAACTAGGTCTTAAAACACTCGTGTGTTCTTATTACGAAACCACACTCGTGTTTTATTGCCTCTCATTATGTAACAGTTGCATAAACTACTATTACTCTTTATCTGTCACTCTCTTGATTTATTATTGATGGTGTTCGTTGTTTCTTTTAGCAACCGTACAAATTCGTCTCGCGACCCGAATCGAGAGGAATACATAAAAGGTAGGTACTTAATAGAAATATTGTATACCATTTAAATGATTTGATACAAAGAACAAATATCCTACTTAATCGCTATTGTAATAGAGTTTCTAATACAAACATGCAAATTTAAGACAGTTTGTATACAATAGAAACTTTATTACATTAGTCTTAAAGCAGAATATATAATGGCATGGTTGTAATAAGCATATTTTTGGGAAATAACGACTGGCTGTCGAGTTTCTTTCGGCGTTTCTTATCAGCAGCGGTCTTGGGAAACGCTTTAGATTTTGACTTGTAAAAGTGCCATTACGGCCTACTTACAGAAAAAAACTTAGTCTATCTCGCGGCGAGATAGCTTTAGGCACTGCCACCTCCGGCGAGCAGCGAGTACTCTCATAGTAACTCCACAGAATAAGTAATAGTACATGCAAGTACAGAAGCTTCACTTCTTGATAAAAACGGCTTTTAGGCATAAAATACATGCCTACTCTGTGCATATCTATCTATGACTATTATATGACTTTTATTCATTCACACGCGGCACGTGTAGCGCTAGGGCTGTCACGCCAACAATACATCGATGAGGACGAAAAATGTTCTAGCTCACCAGATCAGCTCGAGTACAGTGAACCGATATTCATTAAGTACTAACACTCTACGCGTTCGCGCGGCGGCGGCGGTGGACGGCCCTCGACTGACGGCCGGCCCCGGGCCTAAGCGAGCGCTAGGTATTTAAAGAGACGCGCGCCACCCACTGAAAGCCCCCTGGTAACTCTACTTGTTTTCTCGCTCAAGCGAGTAGAATTAGTTTGAGAGTAGTCGCGACGTTTGAGTGATGATGATGAATGTTTATTCCAGCGCCTGACTTCGTATGCCAACCGATACCCATCCGCCATTGCTACGGCCATGACGACCTAACTCTCGTGACAGACCCCGAGGCCTTATGGCCGGGCGCCAAGTTCCTCACTCACGAAGTATTTCTCGCATACATAAACGAGCGCGCCGGCCGCTGGTACTTCTACTATTCGCTTGTCGAGAGCGGGAAATCGCCTGAGAATTACGTGTACAAATGCGTGTATGGGAAGAGCAGAGTGTCCAAGAATGCTTACCGTGCCAAAGGGTTAAGAAAAAGGTATGTGCTTTCTTATTTTGTATCATTATTAGGAAGTAAATCAAAGATTACACCTCAAAGCTGCTTGAGATAGTGAAGCCTTATGGTCGGGCGCTAAGATCCGTCACTCACGACTCACGAAGTGTTTCTTGCGTATATAAAAGAGCGCGCCGGCCGCTGGTTCTTCTACTATTCAGTGGTGGAGAATTACGAGTACATATGCGTGTATGGGAAGAGTAGTGTCCGCTTACCGTGCCAAAGGATTGAGAAAGATGTACGTGCTTGTGTAATTTTGTATCATTATTAGAATCATCATCATCATAATCAGCCGAACGACGTCCACTGCTGGACATAGGCCTCCCCCAGAGAGCGCCACAAAGATCGGTCACGGGCCGCCCGCATCCAACGGATCCCCGCGACCTTGACCAGGTCATCAGCCCACCTCGTGGGGGGCCTTCCAACACTGCGTCTTCCGGTACGTGGTCGCCACTCGAGAACTCGCTGGCCCCACCGGCCTCCGGGCAATGTGGCCTGCCCACTGCCACTTAAGTTTGGCAATTCTTCGAGCTATGTCAGTTACTTTGGTTCTTTTGCGGATCTCATCATTTCTGATTCGATTTCGCAGAGTAACTCCAAGCATAGCCCTCTCCATTGCTCTTTGAGTGACTTTAGAATTAGAATTTAAACCAGTAAATTGTATTACTATTTAGGAGCGCCATGAAATATCACACCTCTTCACGCAAAGGTGTGTGTGTGTGTGTAGACAAACGTGGTGTTTTGCGTCGTGGTAGATTTGGCTGTATAGGTCGATTTCGAAAATATGTGATAGGATTTACGTTTAGTCTCAGTTTTCGTCTCCTTAATGTATTTTTCAAACTAAGAATTATTAGTTTGAAGACAACCTATGGTTTTACTTTATTATACATTATTCCCGCTAGACAAGCTAGAATTAACACGACGTACGTTTTTTTCGTCGTGTGTAAGGCTAAATTCATGATGACGAGGTGTTTATTGCGGCTACTATGAGCGGCTTGTAATCAGTCGGTATATGAAAAGAGTGAGTGTTGTGCAAAGCTGAATGGTGCGAACACGACACCCGCTCACGCGTCGTATCTACGCGGCTTCAGCTTAGCCTGTACAAGTTGTTTAATTCCAGGACTAAGTTGACGACGCAGTGCCCGTGCCAGATCCGTCTCCGTCGGTTAGAGGCGGATCCGGCGTACCTTACCGTGTTGTACTCGTGCAACCACCACGACCACGCGCTTGATGAGCATCAGTTCGTCGCGCAGCCGCACAGCCGGCGGCTGCCGGGCCACGTCAAGGAAGAGGTAGCGTGGACCATGATACATAACTATAAACTACGATAACAGGTCCCCCCCCCCCCCCTCCCCCCCAAAATTCAAAACGCACTGTGTGCCTGCTGAGACAGGGATAGGGCGGCATATTCAGTTTATAGAACTTTTATTCTCATAAGAAATTTACATTTCACTTAATGAGAAATAATTAAATCATTATTAAAATTAACATGCATCAAGAGCAGTTTTATAAGTACCTAGTTATTCTATAAAAACGCTAGTTATTAATATCTAATAAGCCCATACTTAATAGGTAAACAAACCAAGCTAAGTGCTATAGCACAATAAGGTGGGTAAGAATCAAAACTTTGCTCGGTAACAGGCAGCATAAACTTGACATACAATGTTGCTAATCACCTTGTTACAGGTATATAATTAACATTTTAAACCCTAAAGACTTAGCTATAAGGTTGTAAATAACATTACTATACAATTGCAAGAAAAGATAACATTCATTGCATCTGTTGCTAGTTGCTACCAAGTTAGGACTCCCAGAGCCGGATTTAAACATTAGTAATTACATAGTTTTTTAATTTTCGCTTGTAAGTATTAAAATTTTTGCAATCCTTTATGGATTTAGGTAATCGATTATAAAATTGCGCCCCTTCGAAACTTATGGTTTTTTTGCCGCGTTTAGTTCTTACTGATTGAATAGAAAGATCATTTGAATTACGTAAGGACCGGTAACCCTGTTCAGACTTAGTTTTAAAAATGAGTTCGGAATGAATTTTTTTGTCGATTATCTTTCTTATTGAATCCTGAGTGAAGCGAAAGATTCTATAATATACTAAATTCTAAAGTAAAATATTGAGCGTAGCGAGGGTTTCAACTGTTTACGCCCAAGATACGCCAAACATGAAATATCTTTCAAATAATTTTGCTACCGATTGGTACAAACAACTGCAACTGCTTTTCACGTTTTATCATAATATCACAGTACCTATAATTTGTTAAATAATGATTTATACCTATAAATAATTCTACTAATGAACTATTTGTCGAACAACTAATGAAACAACTAATTTGTTAATCGTTAAACGTTGTTTTTGAAATTAATATGTATTTATGAAAAGCTATATCAGCTAGTGATACCTCATTTAAGAGGAGGGGTAGGGCAAGCTCTCTCCATACAAACTTTGTGCAGGATTTACTTCGTTTGTGTTTGCATTAAAGTGATTATTTTTGGTCAGTATGCTTATTTTTCTGATAGCTATTTCGTGATGTATTTTTTTTTAAATTTTGAATATTTTTGAAATATTGGAAAATTTTCACATCACGATCTTCGCATATCTAATATTTACAACCAAAAAAAAATTATATTTGTTAGTGCCAAAACCGACGAATAAAACCTGCACAAAGTTTGTATGGGGAAGGCCTTGCCCTACCCTGCGCCTTAAGGACAACAATGACTCTTTACAGAATAACAGTGTTTTTTTTATTTGTCTACCAGATAAAAGACTTGATTACCCTCCGCGTGAGCTTCGACGTGATCCGCAATTACGTAGAGGCTGAGACGGGAGTGCGCGTGTATGGGAAGTACTTCCACAACGTGCGGTCGAGCATGCGCGCGCGCGGCGAGAGCAGGCGCTACACCGAGCAGCGGCTCGCTGTGCTCACGGCCAAGATTAGAGGTCAGTGTACCACCACAGGTACAGTCTGATGTATGCGAAGTACTTCCACAACTCCACGCTTAGATTAGAAGTCAGTGGCATACTAGCGCAGGTACGGTCACGCGCTTTATGACCCATTTCGCAAACTTTTTCTTTGAATTTCTATACCGTTTTACAGGACTGTCAACCTTAAGTGGGTTCAAAATTAAAACTCGTGACTGTTGTATGTGCCTACAATCGCCCTCAAATTTATGGGAAGTACTTCCACTAAAGAAGGCGCGAGAAAAAATGTTGACCTCATCGAGAGTTGAGTGGATAAATCACCATTTATTATTTTTTAGAAATATTGAGTAACATACGAATGAGAAGCTACCAAAGTCAGCATTTTTTTTTAAGTTTCTTCCGATCTTGTTTTAACTTCCGATTAACCTATGGACTGGAAATTTGGTGATAATGTTTATTATTACGTATATTTTACTAACAAATACCCACATATCTAATGATAAATCAGATGTTTTCTTAGAAATTCCCTCATATTTTCCATTACAACCAACTTAAGTAACTTGTACTCCGACAGGTAGGGTACAACACGACATGCATTTGATACCATTTTTTTGGTCTTAGTCAAAGGTAAAATTTCAAGGGCAATTGACAATATTTCATAGTTTCCAAAAGTCTTAATTCGAAAACCATTTCGGTAAAAACGTGTGAAGTACACAAAAAACATTTTTTTTTGTTTTTTTTCTCCGTTAATTTTGGAAAAAATCGCAAATTACTGTAAACCGAAAGTTGACGTCATCTTCCTCGCTGTATTCAGGGAGACCTTAGTACAGAGTACAGACAATCGCTGCTCTGGAGTGGCTCTGGATTCTTGTTGGGAAGATGACGTCATATTTTACTTACGCCCTTTTGGAATGACCTACTTTTCAACGTGTTTTTTTTTGTATGGAATAATGAGTTAAATTGAAAAAGAAAAAATACTGGTGGCTTAAATTTTTACCTATTTTCTAACTAGTTCATAAAATAAAGTATGAAATAATGTGTTAAATTGAAAAAGAAAAAATACGGGTGGCTTAAATTTTTACCTATTTTCTAACTAGTTCATAAAATAAAGTAGTTAAAAATATGAAATGTTGTCAATTTGCATTTATGCAGTATCTATATGCTACTATAGGTAATCGTTTTTGTCGATTTGAGTCGAGATTATCCCAATGAATATCTATGTATTATGTTTTTACCGTTTCTTATTTTCTACAGATTTAGAGGCCACATACGGCAATGCGGCTAAAGAAAATCCTGAAGCGGATATTTTACAATACCATACCAAGAAGCGAATGCTACCCTTACAAGGTAAGATTACCTAATCCTACTATAGGGTATTAAACTAGGGTAAAAATAAATTATTTTTTACTTGACTAATAAAAGATTCCCCTACCGAAAAAGTCTAATCCTTCCTCTTTTTCTGACTATCGCCCCATATCCATTCTCCCTTTCCTCTCAAAAGTCCTTGAGCGCCTTGTGCATCAGCAGCTGACATCCTTTCTTAATAGGAATAATCTTATGAATCCTCTGCAATCCGGTTTTCGCTCGGGTCATAGTACGGTTACCGCTCTGGTGAAAATCACTGATGATATTCGTGCAGGCATGGATAACAGAAAGGTCACGGTATTATCGCTGTTGGATTTCAGCAACGCATTTAATACGGTTGATCCTGATATTTTGCTTGGTATAATGCGTTCTCTTAACATATCTCCTGCGGTAATTGATTGGTTTCAAAGTTACTTAGTTGGTCGTCGGCAGCGTATAAAGGTAGATTCTTCCAGGTCTTCATGGTGCAACACGCTTGCCGGCGTTCCGCAGGGTGGCGTGTTGTCTCCTCTTCTTTTCTCTATCTTCATTAACTCCATTACTAGCAATATCTTTTCATCTTATCACCTTTATGCCGACGATCTTCAAATTTACTCTCAGGGTGCAATTAGCGATCTACCTCAGTTGATCCTCTCCACGAATAATGACCTGGAGCGCATCTTGGACTGGAGTAGGCGCTACGGCCTCAAAGTCAACCCGATTAAAACTCAAGTCATAATTGTAGGTAGTCCTAAACTCATAGCTCGGGTTGATTTTGGTAGTCTGCCGCCCATTATCTTTGATGGTGTTGTAATCCCCTATTCACACCAGGTGAAAAATCTTGGCATCATCCTGGATCGCACTTTATCTTGGATACCTCAGGTGAGCGAGGTCAGCAGGAAAATGTTTGCTTCTGTGGGATCACTCCGCCGACTTCGTAACTTCTTACCGCTCGCCACTAAGACTGCGCTTGCTCAATCCCTTCTTTTACCTATTTTAGATTACGCCGACATTTCCTATCTTGATATTTCTGAGGAACAGCTAAATAAACTTGAGCGGCTTCAGAATCTTTGCATCAGGTTCATATTTGGCTTGCGCAAATATGACCACGTCTCCAGCTATCGTTCCCAACTCAAGTGGCTTCCTATTCGTCTTCGTCGTGATTCTCATATCTTAGGTCTTCTGTATAGTGTTCTGTTCAACCCGGCCACCCCCGCGTATCTTAAGGAGCGTTTTAACTATCTATCGTCCATCAGATCGACTAAAACAGACTTCTTGCTCCTCCTTCTTCCTCTTCAAAATTTTTCAACAAATCTTTTACTTTTCGAGCTGTTCGGTTATGGAATGCTCTGCCGTTAGAAATAAGATGTGCCAAGTCTCTGCCCATTTTCAAAAATCTCTTAAGACGTCATTATTTGTCACTCCCTTAACATGCATTACTTGTCTGTATGTGTATATATATATATATATATATATATATATATATATATTATATATGTGTGTGTGTGTATGTATATTTATATATATTTATTTTTATTTGTGTAATTGTATATATTAGTTTAGATGTGTTATTCTACTCCTTATGCCTTATTCTTGCACTACCTGTTGTTCTTGTTTCTTTTTGTCTTAATCTCCTGCTACCCAAAGGTTGTCTGGAAGAGATCGCTCTATAGCGATAAGACCGCCTGTTGTTACCTACTAGCTTTAAGGATTATTTATGTTAATCACTCATTTATGGTGCAATAAAGAATATTTATTATTATTATTATTGTATGTCTTTTCCATTTCACGGGACCATGGGGTCCCGGACCTTTGGAAGGCATGCGTGGGGCCGAAGCCAACAGCGCAGAGGCCCCTTTAAGACAATAATAATCTAAAGGCAAGGGATACACATGGCGGATACCGTCTCCGAACGCACAACATGATACATCCGGAGACGGTCCCCGCCAGGTGCAAAGACTATTGTAGTGCAGCCTTTTGGCTGCGATGGGAACTAAGGTCAAGGGGCTATTGAGTTGAAAGTTGGATGGACTGGATAATGGGTTATGGGAGGAGACTAGCGGACGCCTGCCGTAACAATCAGTCTCAGAATTGTAAGAAGGCAGGCGGTGACTCGCCACTCACTAGGTGGGCCCCCTATAAAAGGCTACCGGATGGCAGCGAGGGTGGCAACACTGGTGTGAGCAGCTCAGGGTGTAGAGAGGTGCGGCCCCGATTTCACCATCGCGGGGTTTACCCCCGTGAGCGGGTTTCCTCGCTATTACGCCATTACGTGCAATACACTTCCACCCTGCGAGCATATAGCTCTGGCACCCCACTCTGACCGGCCGGTTAAGGCAAGCCAGAGGTGAGAGTCCTGCGGCCCCTGCTGGGGTCCACTCCGCCGGCCAACAAAGGCAAGCGGAGAGAGGGGCCTGACCGACTCTCGGAGGCAAGGGACCCAAGGGACGCCACTTCCCATTCAGCTCGCCACAAGCTGCCCTGGGGGCTTATTATTATTATTATTATTATTTATGGTTTTCTTTGGTTATCTCTCCGATAGGAGGCAATTTTAATTCCGTACTCGCGGGCTTTTGGCCAAACGAGTACGGAATGGTAAATCCTACTGTTCTAATGCTAGGAATTTACGCACTATTCGGCACGTGTTCATGATGACCGCTTTTTGTAGGAGAATATAAGTAAGTGGGTGAATATCAAGGGTTTTTAGGCTGGTGTGCAGGGTGCGAGGGATCATTCCTGTAGACGAGATGACGATGGGAATAGTCTTGACGGTGTTGACCTTCCATTGGGTTTTAATTTCTATACATAGGTCTGTGTATTTGTTGATTTTTTCTGTATGTGTAGATGAAAGGTTGTGGGTGTTGGGGATGGCTACGTCGATGAGATATACTGTTTTGGCTGCTTTGTCAAGGAGTGTAATATCAGGTCTATTGTAGTGCACTGTTTTATCGGTAATTATAGTTCGGTCCCAGTAGAGTTTATGTTCAGCTGTCTCTAAAATAGTCTGAGGCGTGTATTTGTAATAAGGGGTTCTGTTATCGATAAGGTGATATTTAAATGCTAGGTATTGGTGGATGACGGCAGCAACTTGGTCATGTCGGTGTTTATAATCTGTCTGCGTTATGGATCGGCATGCTCCTGTGATATGTTGTATGGTCTCTGATGCAGCGTGGCAGCGTCGGCATAGGTCTGTAGGTAAATTACGGTCGTGGATGATGTGTTTCCTATAGTTCCTGGTGTCTATTATTTGATCCTGGATGGCAATCATAAACCCTTCAGTTTCAGGGAACAACTCACCTCTCTTCAGCCACATGTTGGACGCCAGCTTGTCGACGTTGGGGTTGATTAGATCGAGTCGGTGCCTACCGTGGAGTGATTTTTGAGTCCATGCTTGTAGTTTTTGTTGAGGTTCTGTAATTTCTTCATTTTTTTGCTTTTCGTGGCTCATCAGATTTAGTGGAGTAAGTTTTTGATCAGCTTTTACAATGGCCCGGTGTATTTCAGAATTGGAGGACTTATCATGGAAGAATTTTCTAAGGGAGCTTACCTGTTTGTTGTGGAGATTTTTAATGTCTATTAATCCCCTTCCGCCTTCTGCTTTTGGTAATATCAGCCTCTGGATGCAGCTTCGCGGGTGATGTTTCCGGTACTTGGTCATTAAGGTGTTGATTGTCCTTTGTAAGTTTGTGAGGTCTGTTTGTGACCACTGTATAATTCCAAAAGAGTAGGTGAGTATGGGGACTGCATATGTATTTATCGCTTTGATTACGTTTCCTGCATTAAGGTGAGTGTTCAGAATTTTGTGGAGCCTATCGGTGAATTTCTGTTTTAGTGTAGCTTTAGTTAATTTGTGATGAATTTGCTGCGACTGCTGATAACCGAGATATTTGTAGCCTACTTCGTCATCGACCGGGTCTATTCGCTCTCCATTAGTAAGAGTGTAGGAATTATGTTCTATTTTACCTTTTCGAATCGACTGTATCTTGCACTTGTCGATGCCAAATTCCATGTGTATATCGAAAGAAAATGCTTGGGTGATATCTGCAAGCTTGTGAATACCAGTTAAATTGTTACTATACAGTTTGATGTCGTCCATGTACATTAAATGAGATATTGTGTGTGAATCATTGCCAAATTTCAGTTTAAAACCGGACTTGCTGTTGTTCAGTAAGTTAGATAGGGGGTTAAGTGCAAGACAGAACCAGAGCGGACTAAGGGCGTCACCTTGGAAAATACCTCTGCGGATATTTATCGGGTCTGTTACTACTTTTGTGGTGTTGCTGGAAATTGTGAGTACGGTTGACCAATGTAGCATTGCATTTTCGAGGAATCGTATGATAGTGTGGTGTATTTTATAATGTTTTAGGATATGTATAAGCCAGCTGTGTGGTACTGAGTCAAATGCTTTTTTATAGTCAATGTACATAGTGTAAATATCTTGTTTATTTTTAAGAGCTTGTTTGGATATAACGGAATCTATTGTAAGTTGTTCTTTGCAGCCTTGACTGTTCTGACGGCATCCTTTCTGCTGTTCTGCTAATATATTATTTGTGTTAATATGTCTGTATATAAGTTTACTAATGCATGAAGTTATGATTTTGTATATATTCTGTAGACAAGTAATAGGCCTGTATTTGGCAGGGTTTTTCTTATCGGCTTTATCTTTAGGTAACATATATGTCGTACCTTCCGTAATATATTGCGGTAATGTCTCAGGAGCGTGAATAAATTCGTTGATATGTTTAAGCAAGATCGGGTGTAAATAAGTGAATTTCTTAAACCAATAATTATGGATTTTGTCGGATCCAGTTGCTTTCCAATTATGGGTCTTTCGTATAACTGATTGTAATAGATCGAGACTGATATGATCGAATATCATATCAGGTACAGAGATAAGTGATTCTTTATCAACCTCTATCCATTCAGCACTTTGATGTTCCACGGGTTTGGACCATAAGTCAGACCAAAAATGGTGCAGGTCTTCGGCAGAGGGAGATTCAGAGTCGATATTAGAGTTTAGTTCTGCTTCAGGGGTACTATTGTTGGAGTTTTGTAGTGTCCTGTAAAATACTTTCTCATTATTGAGAAATTGTTTGTTTTGTGTTTTACGGAGGGTTGTGAGCTTGTATCTGCGAAGTCTATTGGTAAGTGCGCTAAGTTTCTGTTTCAAAGTATCAAGAAAATGAGCAAGCTGTGTGTTTTCGTTTTCGTGCCGGGAGTGAAGTTTATACTGACGTTTGATTGCACTTATGTGTCTTGTGAGTCTTGGGCTAGTGTTACCATTAATAAATTCTACAAGTCTGCCTATCTTAGCCCTCAAATCTAATATTTTATCCTGTAATCTCTTTTGCCATATTGGTGGTTGATCCCTAGATTGGCGCGTGTCATGAAAATCCCTAATCTTAGCACCATTTTGTGTCGCTGCCACATAGGCGGCGCAGTAGAGGGTAGTTTGAGTGATTTCAAAATTAATGTCCTGGCTTAGGTATTTAGGAAGTATGGTATTGTTGATGAAATGAACTATAGAAGCAAGTCTTTTAGATGGCCTTTGTTTGGGTATAATGGGCCTGCTGGTAGGGTCAGTGTTGTAGAACCTTTCCTTAGTGGCCAGAAAAGCTTGTTCAATCTCTTCCTGTTTTCCCGCTGGCAGATAGTTGTGTGTTTGATTTTCTTCGGTACTTAAACTATTAGGCTGTGTTTCATGGCTACTTTCAGGATGATTTTCGGTTGCACGTACTTCGTCAAATGAGTCTGTCTGTGAATTTTCGGTCTGTGTATCGGTACGGGGTAAATTATCACCAATTTGGGTAGTAACGTCTAAACTTAATTCACGCGAAATTTCATGTTTAATCTCCTGAAGTCTTTCTTCGTTTATATATCTATTGTTGATGATAGCTCGTCGTTGGTCTGCTATCCTTTGCTCGGACACATGTGACAACTGAGGGTGTTTCGCAATTATTCTTTCGTAAAGTGGTTTTCTATATGCGGTTGTGTTACTTCCTAGCTGTGTAATTTTATAATACTCTCTTATTATTGATTCATTAATCGCAGTCGTCCAGATCATTCGTGTATTACTATTTTGTGTGGTTATTTGTGGTTCATGGGATGGGCAAGGTAAATCTTTTAGATCTGATTCGGCAAGTTTTCTAATTTCTGCAATATCTGTGTCTGACAGTAGTTTATTCCGTACTATCGCCCTTCGTTGATCTCCTAGACGTTGTCGGCTGACTTTAAATGCCGGAAACTTTTGGCTAAATTCGTCGTGTAGTTGTGGTAAGTACCTTCTGGTTTCGGTTTCAAGAGCAGTGATTCTAAAATATGTGCGCAAGATGAAAATGTTCATATCACGAGACCATTTCTTGCGCACCATATGATCAGCCGCGGCGGGTGCAGGTTGGTTGGCAGTACTTGCCTCCTGCACAACGTCCTCGGCTGCACTAATAGATCGGGAGGGTGAGGTATATGCTGAATATGCTGATGCACTCTCGGAGTTGGAGTAATTGAAATAAGACGCGGGTGATGACGGGACTGATGAAAACAAAGAACGTGATGACGACGGGATTGAGGAGCACAACGATGTAGGGGAGGATGCATGTATCGATTGGTTTTCGGCTGTAGGGTATTCTTCGATGGAAGCCCGCCTGCTCGACTCCGCATCGCCGCTGGTTCGCATGCTGTAGCACCCAGCAGCGGCTCCAGGTGCGCCCCGACGATTGCCCTCGGGTAGCGGCCCTACTTCGGCTGTAACAAATTGTTCGGTGGGAGCCCGCCTGCTCGACTCCGCACCGCCGTTGGTTCGCATGCTGTGGCATCCAGCAACGGCTCCAGATGCGCCCCGACGATTGCCCTCGGGAAGCGGCCCTGAACGTAAACTTCTTGATCGCAACTGCATATTTACTTACAATACTTACTCTAAGAAGGAAGGAGAAGAAAGATAGGAAAGTAGGAATCTTAGTTTGGGAAGAGTAAGCCTAGTTGTTATTGGCATTTAGTTTCGTTCCTCCCAGACTGGGGTGCGGTCTAGGTGTTTCGACCTCGGTTTTAGTAGTATCATCAACCCGTAAGCCCCCCCACCACGGCAAGGTGATCCCTTGGGGGGGTTATTATTATTATTATTAAAAGATCTAACGAAAATACTCGAAAAACATCAATTATTAATTTATTTTTAGCTAATTGAAAGATTTTATAAGCATAAAGATTTAAAAAGGACGCTGATTTGAACAAACCTACTCACACTGTCTTAGTGACGTCACTAAGATAGTATTTCCCTACAAACTTCATATTAACAAATCGTTTTTGACATTTAATAAAAAGTTGCTGATTTGACTATGGGTTTAATACCGTATTATTATAAATGCAAAACTTCTATCTGAGCTGAACTTTAAGTTTTTCCCCTCAGCCTGATATAGTGCTGACAGATCGATCGAAACGCCAGGCATTGCTCGTTGACATTCACATCCCCCATGACGAGAACCTCGTGAAGGCCGAGAAGGAGCAAGTACCTAGACTTAACCCACGAGGTAACCGCCATGTGGGATGTTGATTCAACAATCATTGTCCCGATAAAGAGTCTCGACCAACACCTCAAGAGACTCTCGCTAGATGGGTGGGTCAAGGGTCAGATACAGAAGGTACTCCTGAAGGTACGCCCTAACCACCGGTAGCTTAGGCCCTGCCTCGCTGCCGGCAGCACCCTAGGTTAGGTTTTTATAATATTTTTGTTTTGTAAGTGTAGTTTTATATTTTACTTTTTATAAAAATATTGCAAAAACCCAACCTAAACCCTTAAATGAATAAACAGAATAATAATAAAATACGGTATTTTACTCATAGTCAAATCAGCAACTTTTTATTAAATGTCAAAAACGATTTGTTAATATGAAGTTTGTAGGAAAATACTGTCTTAGTGACGTCACTAAGACAGTGTGAATTGGTATGTTCAAATCAGTGTCCTATTTAAATCTTTATGCTTATAAAATCTTTCAATTAGCTAAAATAAATTTATCTACACACATATCATAAACCCTTTAATATGCGTTCGGAAACCGTAGAAAATGACTCTCATTTCAACATTCAATGAATTTATGGCAATTTTCCTATCTGTGGCTAAGGCTACAGCAGTAATTTAATATTCATTTTAATCTCATATATGATGTTAAAATATTAAACGTCAATGAAAACTGTCAAAATTTAAATGTCAAAGTTGACATGTCCCTATTCTGGTATCACTGAAAATTCAAATTCAGTCGATGCGAAATGTCAGCTCGATGTTTTTTTAGTATATATCGCACGAAATTTGAGCTAGAACGACATGTTAAGATCAGACTAGGGACTCTTTACTTTTTAAAATAACATTCAGGTATCGGTTGCCAGTTCTGATTTCGATATTTCCGCAACCGTGCAAAAAAGGATGTATTAACACAATTTTTGTATTTATTTACTACGGTTTCTGAACCCATCTTAGAGTAGTTATAATATGTATGTAGATAAAGTAATGTATGCAACTGTACATAATTAGGCATTAAAACACTCGTGTGACCTTACTATGAAAACAAAACACACTCGTGTTTTAATGCCCCTCATTCTGTACCAGTATGCAACTACTATAATAATTGATGTTTTCCGAGTATTTTCGTTAGATCTTTTATTAGTCAAGTAAAAAATAATTTATTTTTACCTTTAGTAGGTATGAATCCTTAAGTGGGAGTTACAAGTCGTGATAAAGTTTGGCCTCACGATGGAAACTGTTCCTTAGGCTATTTGTAACTTATACTGAGCGAGGCCAAACTTTCCACGCAAAAAATTCAAAATTGCGGCTATTTTAATTTACAATTTTTTTTATTTTTTTTAGAACTCAAAAATGCTTCGTGCTACACAAAAACTTTGTATAAGAATTATGTTTTGCACAAATTTAGCTATAACTTTGGTTATTATCATTTTCTCGATATATCTAATAGTTCATGAGAAAAATGGTGTTCAATATTGCGTTTCTTGTTAAAACACTGTTAGTCAAAAGGCTTAGCAAAATCAAACTGCATCGTATGCAGAAATCAATCCATTTTCTCCAGTGATACTAGGAACAAATATAAAGGATTTCATCCGACGAAATGAAAATTTCATCGACGGGAATTCAAAATGGCGGTCATTTACCAAAGGGGGAGCCGCATTTTTTAAAAAGTGTATAATTTCAAAACGGCATCTGCTATTTAAGTAATATGGGTATCAATCGATTGGTATTGACACCATTAATTAAAATAAGAAAATACCATGTAAAAAATTAAAGATAGCGGCCAACTAATATCAAAATTGTAAAATTTTCATTCTTCTTTTTTTCGTTATATTAAAAATAACAACTAAATGTCCAACGATATAGTAAATTTATATATTTACATAAATTCTCATAGTATTATCTACGCGACAAAACAAAAATTATGACAATCCGTCGATTAGTTTTTGAACAATACGAATTACAAACGAGCCTCGGCGACTGTGTCATAGTAGTTATAGAAACAAACTGCACTTTTGTAATGAAAGCAAGTCGCTTTTGCATAATCGTATTAGTGAAGAGACCAAACTTGATTATTTTTTCGATAATATCTAATTTTCACCCGTCAGTAACCGAGACTACGCCACTTCAAAATTATAAGCCTAAAACGCTCTACTAAGTTGAAAGGTAGACAGATTTGGACAAAAAATGTGGCAATCGATAGAGAAAAATGTTGCTCAGCTTAAAATAAAATACGCTTTTTCTTACAAAAGTTAAGAAAATTTTTTTTTCTGTGTTTAGCAATAAACTTTTTATTTTATTTTTATTTTTTTGATATTTATACTCTGTAAAATCCTACACTTTGTTTTTTCTGCGTTTAAGAACATTTTAATCTATAGTACATTGTGCATGTGCATTGTGTGTCATAGTTGTTTTTTTATATTGGGAAAACTTTCTGTAGTGTGATTGTTTTTGGAAAAAAATATTCTTTTAAGGTTCAAAAAATATATAAGGTATGAATATAAGTACTTATAGGGTATGAATATCAAAAGTTTATTGCAAAAAAAAGATTTTTTTTCTTAAGTTACGTTAAAAAAAAATCACAGCGTTATTATTTAAGTTGAACAACATTTTCCTGTATCGATTGCCACATTTATTGTCCAAATTTGGCCACCTTTTAACTTAGTAGAACGTTTTAGACTTATAATTTCGAAGTGGCATAGTCTCGGTTACTGACGAGTGAAAATTAGATATTATCGAAAAAAGTAATCAAGTTTGGTCTCTTCACTAATACGATTATGCAAAAGCGACTTGCTTTCATTACAAAAGTGCAGTTTGTTTCCATAACTACTATGACACAGTCACCAAGGCTCGTTTGTAATTCGTATAGTCCAAAAACTACTCGACGGATTGTCATAATTTTTGTTTTATCGCGTAGATAATACTATGAGAATTTATGTAAATATATAAGATGACTATATAATTGGACATTTAGTTGTTATTTTTAATATGACCAAAAAAAGAAGAATGAACATTTTACAATTTTGATATTAGTTGGCCGCTATCTTTATTTTTTTACATGATATTTTTCTTATTTTAATTAATGGTGTCAATACCAATCGATTGATACCCATATTACTTAAATAGCAGATGCCGTTTTGAAATTATACACTTTTAAAAAAATGCGGCTCCCCCTTTGGTAAATGACCGCCATTTTGAATTCCCGTCGATGAAATTTTCATTTCGTCGGATGAAATCCTTTATATTTGTTCCTAGTATCACTGGAGAAAATGGATTGATTTCTGCATACGATGCAGTTTGATTTTCCTAAGCCTTTTGACTAACAGTGTTTTAACAAGAAACGCAATATTGAACACCATTTTTCTCATGAACTATTAGATATATCGAGAAAATGATAATAACCAAAGTTATAGCTAAATTTATGCAAAACATAATTCTCATACAAAGTTTTTGTGTAGCACGAAGCATTTTTGAGTTTTAAAAAAAATAAAAAAAATTTGAAATTAAAATAGCCGCCATTTTGAATTTTTTGCGTGGAAAGTTTGGCCTCGCTCAGTATAAGTTACAAGTAGCCTAAGGAACAGTTTCTATCGTGAGGCCAAACTTTATCATGACTTGTAACTCCCAATGTCCATTTATATGGGGATTCACACCTACTACTTAGTTTAATACCCTATTGATCCCCGAATCAATAAAGGATCGGTGACGCGATCGGTTCTCTGGGGTCTGGTCGTGTAAAAACGTTTTTAACTGTAGTTTTCGTATTTGCAGTTGAAACGGAAGATCGTTCCACACAGGTGGGGTTAGATGACGCGGGCACGCAAACCCAAGGTACTGTACTCAAAATCATTTGAACTAGCAGAGTTGTATCAAATTAGTTCGTTCAAAAAGCGACTTTACTTTCCAAGAAATTGAAAATCGAATGACAGATTTATAAAATATCGGATATTTTCAATAATTTTCAACTATACCAGTGTGGATAGCACATGATGGCATCGTGAGTATATATGCGTCTTTTTTTAGAAATAGAAATATTTATTTGCTAGAATACGTTACATATAAGGTCTTAAAATAATTAAAGTATCAGTATTCAGTCGACTTATATGTCAACATGCAAATTATTGTTTTACATTAAATTATAGAATTCGAATCATAAAAATATAAATAATTAACATGTCAAAAATATAATATTATAAAAAGTAGAAAAATAATTGAGCCATTCGGTAACAGTAACAAGTCCAGCCTTATCCATTAAAATTTAAAAAGTCCTTCACACTGTAAAAACAATTGTTAGGTGCTGTTAGAAAGTGATGGATAGTTCGAGATAAGCCGACGAACTGACGTTGCCATCATGTGCTAGCCATACTGACCTGTTCCACTTGTTACTAATCCAATTTCCAATATACAACACCGACACTTTAATGTTAACCCATATCTAGGGGCCGACTATGAATTTTGCTGACTAACCGACTAGTCGATGCCGAGGTGGCCGACTTAGGCTGGGTTGCACCAAACCGTCTGTAATCGTAAGCGGTGTTCGTCAAATCTGATTGTATGGAAAGTTTGACAAGTTTCTATGGGCTGACAGCTGCCGGCGCCATATTTGACGATGACCGGTCTGTGTTCGTACGTTGGTGCAACTGACACTTAGTCGGCACATCTCTATTAAAAATATGAAACTTGAAGTAAATATTGGTAGTTTTTTGGGGTTCCGTACCCCAATCCAATAAACTACGAATATTTACTTCCTATCTAAAATTTATGAAAGCATTGTATCCGTAAATGTCGGAACTATTGATACTTTTGTCATAATTTGAGTTCCACACATTTTAAAGTTTGTAAGGCAAGTAAGGCAACATATATATTCTTGTTGAATAGATACTCTACCCAGGGAAGACACTGAGAAGCAGAGCAGACTTGAGACGCGACTGCAGAATATTTCCCACAAGGAGATCCTGATGAAGGTGAAGAAACTGCAAGAGTCCGTGAGATCCGACGGTCTAAGGAGCGAAGTGTTCTAAATAAATTGTGAGCCACTGGAATTGCCTAGTTGGTAGTGACTCCGCCTACGAACGAAGCTGGAGGTCTCGAGTTCGAATCCCGGTGCTCTAGTATAAGTTTTTTCGAAACATTAACTAATTCGAACGCGTTTGCGTTTTGTCTCAAAATGTATGAAAGTGGTATGAAAACGTGAACAGCGCCTCTAGTGGTCACTAGTGGAAACTAAAACAGCGAGTATAACATTTGTTGCTAACCGATGAACGCGCGTATTTCAAACTCGGTGAGAGCGTTTTCATACATTTTGAGACAAAACGCATAGGCGTTCGTATTAGTTAATGTTTCGAAAAAAACTTATACTAGATCTACCGGTTAGGGCATTTATTTGTGTGTGGAGCACGAATATTTGTTCCTGAATCTTGGATGTTGTTTTATGTATTTAAGTATCTTTTTATCTACCCATAGTTAATACAAGCTTTGCTTAGTTTGGGATTAGGTAGATTTATGTAAGATTGTCCACAAATATTTATTTATTTACGCCGTTCACGATTACAAACAGTTTGGTGCAATCCATCCTTAGTTTGGTTATCTTAGTTTATCAATCGACTTACAGATATGAATTGTATCATCATTAATGTGTATAATTTTATTGAATTATAAAATCGTATTTTTATGACAGTGTATTTATTTCTTTAATAGCCCTTTTTCGTTTCCCCGTACAACAATACGGTATTTCACTCATAGTCAAATCGGCAACTTTTTATTAAATGTCAAAAACGATTTGTTAATATGAAGTTTGTTAGGAAATACTGTCTTAGTGACGTCACTAAGACAGTGTGAATAGGTATGTTCAAATCAGCGTCATTTTTAAATCTTGTTTATAAAATCTTTCAATTAGCTAAAAGAAATTAATAATTGATGTTTTCCGAATATTTTCGTTAGATCTTTTATTAGTCAAGTAAAAAATAATTTATTTTTACCTTAGTTAAATATCCTATTGACATGTATAAGGAAAGCACAATCGTAGATGTACTGGGAATCGTAATTATTATTTCTAGTTATATGAAAAATATAATTTTATTAGGGTCCTGTGACACTTCGAATGACGATTTTGATAATGATGGATATAGTGGCTAAAGGGTAACGCCACGGAGCGTTTCTGTTGTTTGGTAACGCACGGGAGGGGCGGTTGAACTTGAAACGCTCCGTGACCTACCCTAAAACCGTCCTACCCTATACCCCGTTTTTTTAACGGTAGAATACGGTATTTTACTCATAGTCAAATCAGCAACTTTTTATTAAATGTCAAAAACAATTTATTAATATGATGTTTGTTGGGAAATACTGTCTTAGTGACGTCACTAAGACAGTGTGAATTGGTATGTTCAAATCAGCGTCCTTTTTAAATCTTTATGTTTATAAAATCTTTCAATTAGCTAAAATAAATTACTAATTGATGTTCCCCGAATATTTTCGTTAGATCATTTATTAGTCCAGTAAAAAATAATTTATTTTTACCTTAGTTTAATACTCTATTTTAACGGTAATTTCCGTCTACAATACTTCGTTTCCCTGAGACAGCAGCAGTGGCGTAGCTACCGAAGGGCTAGGCGGGGCAGTGCCCCGGGGCCCCCAAGCTCAGGGGGCCCCCAAAACCTGATTAGCAAACCTCTTGAACTATAGCGAGAAATAAGTATATATATTGATAAAACCTAAACAGTATAGGGGGCCCAGTTTTTTTTTTGCCCCAGGGCCCTTAGTAATCTAGCTACGCCACTGGACATCAGAGGATGATATTGTACAAATTTTACTTTATTTCAGTAGCTTATCACGTCTCAAAGATAGCACGCCGCATATTTCCCCGTTGGTCAGATTGTTTTCCCTAAAATCGCATGACGACAATTGCACGATTTTTCTATTCTTAAAAAAAACGGTTTATAAAAGCGTCACGCACAACAAGTCAACAGGCTACAGTTGCCGGCAAACATCTTGACATGACCTTGAGTGCGCAGTACAAGTCACGCTACTGCGCACTCAAGGTCATTTCAAGATATTTGCCGGCAACTGTACCTGCACAAAGCCCATGGCCGTCATCCCGCCGCGTTCGCGCAAGTCCCTCGTTAGTAGGTACAGTCACCCAATCACCCAATTTGATTTCTGGGCCGGTTTGTACCTTGTCACAGTGAAAATCAATATGGAAGCCGCTAGAGATCTCTTACTAAGGTACACTTTTTAGTATTTCGTGAATAAACTCTTAAATAGTGACCCATAGCAAAAAATGTTCAACAAAATTCTCTACAAAAAAGATTATTTATATAGGTTCATTGAATTTTGTAATGCGAGTCATTTTCTACGGTTCCTAACGCATTTTAGAGGATTTATGATATTATGTGTGTAGATAAACACTATTTAACATTTCTAAGACCATGGAAACAGTGCTCGAGCGACGGTCAGCGCGTATTTCAGCATTATATTAGTGAACTCTCGTAATGCTTTCTACAGTAATAGCTATAGCTACGCCCGACCGACCATATGCGCTGACCGTCAGTGGAGCACTGTTTCCGGCCTTAGGGTTTTAAATACTAGATAATAGGCTGAAACAAGGCATGTTTACGGAACTCTGTAAATAAAAATAAACCGTCCGTCCGTGCAGAATGGTCCACGAAATCACAAAAAGGTTAATCGTTACATACGTCGTGATCAAAAAAACCAACACAAAACGATACTTCGATCTCAAAGTGAAAGTGACTTATCAGCCTGCATTGTCTGCGGTCCTTTCAAATATGAAGCCAGTTTCGCTTATGGTAATGAAGGTGTGATGAAATTATTGAACCGTGAAATGAAAACACTGAGACTTTCAGCTGGTCACAATATTTTAGTCACAAGCCTTGGTGAATTATGCCACGGGATAGGTAATTTTAGTCCAGTCGGTCTCATAAGCGGCGGGACTCTTCGGTACTTTGTCGCTTACACTCGATAGAAATTTTGTATGACAGTTTAACCCTTTGACCGTCAATAACCTATAAAGTGGTTGTGTGTCGTCGTGCCCACAACGCCAACAACCACTTAAAAGGTCGGAGTGCAGGTGTACTTTGATCATGAATAAAATCATTTATGAACTGTTTTAATTTGTTTTTTAGACATTACACCAAAAAACAGTGCTTGGCGTACGGGCACGACGACACACTACCGCTTTGGCTATCAAAGGGTTAAACATGATATTAAATCGATAGGGTACAAAGACATTAGGTATATGGCATAGGGTGACGCCGACCGTATGCCCGTATATACTTATACTAACGTACACGATGGGCAATTTATTTCCCGCCGGCGGGTGCGTCCGTCGCGCGATCGAGACAACACATCGGATACAATTATAGTCCCTACTTATTCGTCCAGTTACCGCCGCATACCGGGTAGAGTCAGTCCGACCCAGGTAGTGCCTAGCCGAGTTTCTTGCTGGACTCTTCTCAGCTAGGCTAAGTTTAGTGAACCAGCAACAAAACTTCTAGTAGCTCGATTCCAATCACACCTCAGATTCGGTTGAAGTCGCTCAACCAATCTCACTGGAGCGTAAACTCATTATTCCAGTGTTCCGCGTGGTCGTGTCGGGGGTTTGCCCTGGAATTTCCCCAGGGCGCTCTGCGTTCGCGCACTCTTATCGCTTTATTGGGCCCGGCCTAGCCACAGTCAAGTTAAAAAGAAGGCAATTTAGACAATTGAGACATTAACGAATAGGTGCTGTGTTCTTTCTGTCTCTTTAAAAAAGGCTTTCCATCAAATTTGTAATGATTTCGCCAATCAATACTTGTTCAAAAACGTTGTTCGGTAACGACGCCATGACAGTAGGCAACTGGTTTTGTTCGGTAGTGGATTCAGCCCGTAGTCGCGAAGAGCACGTGTGTTCACCAACGCGGCGACAGGCAAAATCTGTCACAGAACTAATAACGGATTTTCAAGCTAAGATTTGTACATTTCTGGTTCGGTCATGTTCATGTAGGTACCTACATTGCGTATCTTAGTTTTTTGTTTTGCCTGCCGGCGCGTTGCGCGTATTGTAGGTACCTTTTGCGGTTTGTGCATTTCGCGCTGAAGCGACGCAGATGTGACGCGGCGCCGGACATTTATCCTCAGTAAAATCCTGGCTGTGATTACCTCATCATCCTCCTAGCGTTATCCCAGTACAGTTGCATCCTGAAGGATGCCTGGGGTCCGCTACCTAATCCCAAGATTTGGCGTAGGCACTAGTTTTTACGGAAGCGACTGCCATTCTGTCCTTCCAACCCCGAGGGGAAACTAGACCTTATTGGGATTAGGCTTTGTCAAGTGAGTGGGCAACTTTGACTGTTAGAAGTTCTCAAGCCGCCCGAAGGCCTCCAACTTGGCTTAACGACTGCTGCCATAGACAGCAACCGGGATCAACGGCCTAACGTGCCTTCCAAAGCACGGGAGCGCTCAGTTAGTAACCACTCAAAGCGGTCACCCATCCAAGTCCTGACCGCTGTCCACGTTGCTTAACCTTAGACACCGCAAGCGGTACGCAGGCGCCGCTGGGCCACGAGCGTTCCTGGCTGTGATTACCTACAAGCTAATATTACCTACCCCGGTAGATCACATAAGCACATCACTGTTGATCGTTTTTATGTCGGATATAAGCATTAGTCCCAAACCGGCAAATATCCAAGTGTGGGACCAACGAATGCTACTGTATGTCCGCCATTTACGTACCTAATCTAGCTAGGTAGCAGTGGCGGCGCGTCAAAAATATTCTTAGGGAAGCCGGAAATAATTTGCCTTTCTTATTCTTCATGAGCCGTAGTAAAAGAACTGGACTGGGTGAAAACAAGGGAAGCCGGGGGGAATCGAGTTGTATGGACGCTCCGCCACTGCTAGGTAGTTAATCTTGTCATAAACTGGCCACAAGGTAATAATGTCCCAAGGCATAGTCTATGAGCCCACATGGAGAAACGTCAAGCACGGCTGCGTATGGCACTGCCAGTTGCGTTAAACCGCTATACAAGCTATAACGAAAATTAACGATTGTTACACCAGGCTGCTTAGTTATGTAATAGTTTTATTTCATGTTAGGCAAATATAAGCACCTTTTCATTTCGTAGTTCCGGCTGCGAAGCAAAGGTCAACGGTTTTGTAATGCTAGATTTAGGCATTTTGTTGTTACTAGATCTTTATATGGCTAGTGACGACTTCATCAGATCAGTTCGACAGTACCATATTATTGTATTGTCATCAGAACTACATACAGCTGCCAATTTTCATGACGCTACGATCCTTGGAAGATGGTTATATTAGTTACCTTAGATTCCATTACATAGTTAGTTACATACAGGTCGACCTATCAGACCTTCAAACCTAATCATGGTCAAAGTTCATTACAAGACTTTTCTAACAAATCCAAAGACAGCTATGATACGATGTTCCATCATGAAGTTCCAGTTCATATCTTCCGGCTCCATAATCAGATCAGTTCGACTCTACCATATTATTGTATTGTCATCAGAACTACATACAACTGCCAATTTTCATGACGCTACGATGCTTGGAAGATGGTTAAATTAGTAACCTTAGATTCCATTACATAGTTACATACAGGTCGACCTAATAAAAGCGTGTTAAAAAGCATACGATAAGGGGCAACGCGCGTCTTTTGTTTTTTCTTGCGCAGACTTGCTGAACATTGTAATGTTCGCAGTCGAATTCTATTTTATTTCACTGAAACTAAACTAATTACTTGATATTTCAACCAACTGATATAGTTATTATCATTGTTATGAATGTACAGTTCGAGTCGCTGTACATATCGTTAAAGATAATAAATAGTTTCATACAAGGGCTGCCTCTTACGCAGCCCTTTTTGCCTGACTACTTTTCTACGGATTCACCGCTGCTGCTGTAAATATTGACGTCTGAGCTGATCGCTGTTTGGAGACCAATCGTGAATTAAAACGAACGGAATCGCCGAGCCTATCACGCCTTACAGCCTCCACCACCTGGATTGCAGATCACCACTCAGGCCAGTGACTTAACTTTTCGTACCAGCTCCGTACTGACTGTTCAAGTTGAACCCATCTCTTTGTACATAGTTTTATTTTTTATGTTATATTGTATTTTACTTGTAAATATACTTAGTTTTATTTCTTACCCGCGGCTAGCCGGGCTACAAAGTTCATAAAAAAAATAGTCACGAGCCGCTATTTGCCTACCCCTCGCCTAGGTCGCGTGACGTTTAAATGTATACGATACTTGAACGCGGCCTAACCTAATATACATACATATAAATATAGTATTCCAACTATGCAGCAAGTTCGTTATAACAATGAAATATCCGTGACAATTTTGCATTATGGATATGGTGAACTTACGAAGTTCATTGTCCTAAAACTCGTACAAGTGCACAAGGAAGTCAAGCTCGTATAGGTGTCATTGGGGAAACGACTGTGATCTGTAAAAAAGAGGTTTCAATTTGTAATGAACGCAACCAAACGCAACGCAATGCAGTGTGTGTGCATGCAGTTTGTTAATAGTACCCGTTACATGTCTGGTAAATAGGTATAAGTAGGTACCTACCCTATTTTATTTGACATAGGTACAACATAATATTCCCGAAGTTTTTTTTACATTTCCTTTTTAACACTTATGAATATAATGCAATAGGTACACGGTGATCATTATCACGCGATCCACTCACATCACAATCTGCTTTGCCATGTTATAATTTCATAGTGTCGATTTTTACTGGGTATTTATTTATGAGAACCAACGGCTACTAAGCATCTTTACATTAATTATGTATGTATTATCGGCACCTGCATCACAATCAATGTCAATGTTCGAAAAATTCCGCGCTCGCTGCGCTCGCGTTTTCATTTAGGCGACTTGCATAAGAAGTATTTTTCGCACCTACATCATAATGTGTGAAAAATTTCGCGCTCACTACGCTCGCGTTTTCATCTAGATGTGTTATGACTTGATGCATATAAAGTATTTACCATCTGCATCATAATGTTCGAAAAATTTCGCGCTCGCTGCGCCCGCGTTATCTTCTACATGTGTTTATGATTATGACCTGATGTGTATGAAGTATTACCCGCATCTGCATCATAATATTCCAAAAATTTCGCGCTCACTACGCTCGCGTTTTCTACTACATCTGTTATGATTATGACTTGATGCCTATGAAGTATTTTTCGCATCTGCACCATGACTTTATGACCCCCCCCCCCCCCCCCCCTGAGAGTTTCTATTTCTACGTGCTTGCACAATACGTATCACTGATGAATTTTGAATCAAAATCCGAACAAGTTTGAATACCACGATAATAGGTATAGACACTCCAGTAATGTGATAACAATCACCATGTTAAGGACCCCATCAAACTTCTGCCTAATGTTGCCCAATTTACCTATTTAAGTATGATATTAGTAACAATGAATACGCGTACAGAACGCCCCCATTGCCTTTATAACGGAATTGCGTGCCTACTTATCGGAAACGTGTGACCCGTTCTATTCTATGTAATTCGAAATGTTAAGAATAATAAGTGGTTACGAGTAAACAAAGAACGAAAGTACACTATCCTCGGAAACGAGTTAGCACTCGGTTTTGAAAATCCCGGATCGCGACTGTACATTGGGGATATCCGAGGTATAATGAGTTGAATCGATCTGTCAAACCGTGGAGTAGTGTCACAGTAATTCGCATAATTAATCATAATTAATAGATTTAATTTGGCAGTTGGTACGAGCCGGGATTCGCATTTCGAACCCATGACCTCCAGCAGGCCTAGCACGTGTTGCGCTCGAGAGTATGTCGGCGTATCTCGAGCTATCCGTCACTTTCTAACAGCGCCCATCAGAAAAAGACACGTAGCCTTGTACTATTACTTATTCTGTGACGTAGCTCAAGATACTTTCGAGCGCAACATGTGCTACGGACGCAGATTGAAAGTCGCGTACTTTGCCACTCGGCTACAGTGGTAGTTTAACTTTATAAAAGTGAGTTATAACGTGGTTTAAATGGTTTAATTGGCAGGTAGGCACCTATGTGAATCAGGAAGAAAGTCTGAAGGTCGTCTAGTTTGACATTTTTAACTGTCACTCTCAACGGTTTTGCGGTCAGTATCCTAGTATAAAAAGACACCGGAGTGAAACCAACTAAAACTTTATAAAATTAGGCTCCTACTTGTTAGACCGTACCCTTACCATGAGTTTGCAATGTTTGCATTACCGTACTCGCTAGCGACTGCGTAAACGATTCAGTATGGACAAAAGTACAGCGCCTCTGGCGGTTACGCGATAGAACTAAAAATCTGCATACTAAATCGTTTACGCAGTCGCGAGCGAGTACGGTAATGCAAACATTGCAAACTCATGGTAAGGGTACAGTTCTAACAAGTAGCAGCCTAATTTTATAAAGTATTCGTTGGTTTGACTCCGGTGTCTTTTTATATTACGGTTGCATACGCTTACGCTTGGGGCGCGTCGCCAGCGCCACCTCTGTATTTTATTTTATTTACCCCCAATTATTTTTTATGTGGCCAAAAACCGTAGGTAAGGACCGGCTTTTTAATACATCGTGGCGGTTTTTTTTGAACCTGACTACGGCTTTATAGGCCGTGCCAGGGGCGACGCCGCTCAAATTTCACCCTAAGCCTGGCCGCAGACGCACGGAATTCCGAACGGAAACGGAGGGGAGGGGAACTCCCGTCTCTCTGAAACCGTATCGGAAAACCGTGCGTGTGCGGCCAGGCTTAGGCGGACTTCCAATGCGATAGAAAGTGATTTAGCGAGTGATGCGCGTGCGATATAGAAGGAGATGGCCAAGCGTAGGCACGTTTGCTTGCCTCGCGGGGATTTGTTAACAGTGAGGCTTCTGTACGTGGTAGGTACTATTACTTATTCTGTGGCCGTGCCCAATAAAGGGACATGATTGCGCGGACACGGCCACGCAGGCGGTTTAAACACTGGAATGGAGTAATCTAAGAGTTTGCGCTCCAGTGAGATTGGTTGAGCATTTCAACCGAATCTGAGGTGTCAGTGGAATCGAGCTACTTGTAGTTTTGTCGCTGGTTCACTAAACCTAGCCTAGCTCAGAAGAGTCCAGCATGAAACTACTCAATCTGAGACATAGATAATAGTGTCTTAAATTTAAAACAAAATAGGTATATACGTTTGATAAGGATCTTGTCTAGTCATAATCGTATTCAGTTACGAGACCTTGAATTTCACTCGATAGAAATAATCGCAAAGCTACCCCATTATGGAATGTTTTTATTCAATATTACGGCTATATTACTGATATTTTACGTGTAATTTTTGTACTCAATTAAAGACATTAAGTAAATATTTATAGACAAATTCGCATGGTTTGCTTTGATAAAATGATTATTATATTTAAATATGTATTTACGAAAACCACGCGAAGAGTTTCCGTAGAGAGCGGGATGGTTAATTGCAAAGTCACACGTGTTAGAGCGGGACTTTTTCTAGGTGTTGTCGGCCCGTATAAATGAACAGCCCGTATATGTTCATATAAATGAACTCGGAACTGTAGGTAGATGTCGGCAGGGAATTCCAAACCTTAGCAGTGCGCATTATAAAATATGATGAAAAGCGCTTGGTTCGAGCAAGAAGAATTTCAGAGTTAAGGATGGTAACCTGCTGTACGTCTGGAGTTGTTTGAAGACTTTGAAGCTGTGTTTTCGTACGTATATTTGGCACTGGTAAGGCTGTCTCACCAGAGCTATGCTATGCAGCTGTCCAACGCATCCATAGCAACGTAGCATGGCATAGGCCCGGATGGAAAGGCACCTTAAGAGGAGGGGTAGGGCAAGCTCTCTCCATACAAACTTTGTGCAGGATTTACTTCGTTTGTGTTTGCATTAAAGTTATGATTTTTGGTCAGTATGCTTATTTTTCTGATAGCTATTTCGTGATGTAAATTTTTTTTATTAACTTTTTTTTAATTTTTTAATTTTACATTTTTTTTTAAATATTTGAAAATTTACAACCAAAAAAAAATATTATATTTGTTAGTGCCAAAACCGACGAATAAACCGTGCACAAAGTTTGTATGGGGAAGGCCTTGCCCTACCCTGCGCCTTAAAGGTCGCGGGAGTCCGCTGGAAGCGGGTGGCGCAGGACCGGTTATTGTGGGTTTTCGGGGAGGCCTATTCCCAGCATTGGGCGTCTTTCGTCTTACCTATATGATGAGTGACGATGATTACAAATAGACATAATGAAAGTTGTCAGCTAAGGTGTCAAATGTACGGAAACCCTAAGAGTCCCTTGTCTACTTAAGGTGAGGTAGTTTACGAATTAGCTAACAATAACTTCTCAAAACAACAAAATTGCGTCTTATTATAGCAATCCTCCATTGACCACAAATCTTTCACATTGTCAATTACACCTAACAGAAAGGGGTGGTAATGCTAAGAAAATCACGCGACTTACGCCCTTTTATTACGTTCATAGCGTGATGCAAATACTTAGTTAACGACCTCATCAACTGATTAAGACCGCAAATATTTTAAATTGTTTCGGCTAGTGCTCTTACCTAGTTACTACAACAAAAATGAGCCTTATGGCGCTAGTGATAAGGTATACGTGTATGCATTTGTGGGATGCAAGCACTATACCGGTTTGCCGCGAAGGAAGAAAAGGCGCGCGCGCCGTCGCCGTCCGTCAGTTGCGCCAACACCGGCAGACCCGTCGGTTTGGAATCTAGTCAATTTTTTTTAAATATTTTTGTAACTCCAAAAGGCCAACATGAAAGTGTTCATCGTACTGACGGCGGTCGCCGCTCTAGCAAGTAAGTTTTCTTTTTATTTTTTGCATCGCAAGACTATGAAGCTTCATTGTGCCTAGATGCGGCATTTAAGCTTTAATAGTGAAAAAGCTTTTATACTTATGACTTTGGCGAATTATTTGAACATTTTATCGTGCTATTTAAATTTTTTTCAACATGTTTTCTCGTTAGCTGCAAGAGGCATCAACGCGCCTTTGACTTCATTTTCTTCATTTGAAATTGTTTTAATTGTATCTATAATTTGAGATATTTAATTTAAATATTTCTTGCCTTGATTTCATTTCTAATATTTCTCCAAAATTTTAATTGTCACTGAACACAATTATGTCATATTTAATTTACTACTATAATCTTCCTTATAAATCAACGCAGTTTTGTGACCTTTAAATCGTACGAAAATATTGCGAAAAAGTTATATAACCCGACCCCAATGGCCGTAGTACCTAAACGGAGGAATAAATACGTGGAACGTCCAATGGAATTGGCCTGGCATAAAAATAGCTAAGTATAATACAAGGTTTGATACCTAACCTACGGAACTTAGTAATTTTTGATACGAATCTATTTGCATATATGCAGTTTAAAAAATAGTATTTGTAGTAAAAACATCTTGAAATAATAATGTTTAGACAAAACGCATTTCTTTTTTATAAAATAAAAATGTCGTATTTCATGTTCCAAAATAAAAGTACTGTATGCTATCCAGAGAAAAAACAGGATATTTTTATTTTGGTAAAGAACACATTAATGATTACGTTCGACGCCTCGTTTTTCAATTTTTTTTAAATACAAGATAGTATAGTTGACGAAATATAAGCTGGACCGATTCCTCGAACAACTTGTATGGCGAATCGGTGCAGCTTATATTTGGTCAACCATAAAAGTCTTGCTCATTTTTATACAGCTTACCGTACCGCGTAACGCCACGCGCATTCATAAAAGAGGCTGTAGAAGAGAAGCTCCGATTGCGACAGGCCACGTAGTGCAGAGTATATTGATAAGGTTCAATGAACTTCGAAATGTTACTAGACCGCGGTTGCACGTTGCATATTAACAAAAATCTTGTACATTATATTGTACATTTACTTACTAGGTATTGAAAATATTTGTTAGATTCTGTTTAATTTAATTAGCGAGGTAAAGTAGTTATAACATGACCAGTTATTGCTCCAGCGCTATGAAGTTTGTTTTTATTCGAAAAGTTTACGAAAATTAAGTAACCAATTGAGAAATTAGGAATCGGTATATTTTCTTTACAAAATTTAGATTTCTATAAGCGCATTTTGTTAATATCATTGTGATATTGATAGGGATTTGCATTTTTACCAAAAAATGCCAAAGTCTTGGGTTGTAGTTGTAGATGGGATATTTCAAGTAGACGTAGGATATGGTACAATCAGCATCGAAAGTAACTACGCATATGAGGAGTTCATAAGTCTTTATTGTAAGGGAATATGAGCTTTTGCTCTCTTCATATGCGTAGTTACTTTTGATGTTAACTGTACTAACTGCAGCGATTTGAACAATCAATGGTAATTTCTTTCAGCCCATATATTATTTTCCTCAGTTCAAGGTACTCTTTACAAATAGACATGATAAAATTAGAGTCGTATGTATACAGAAAGGTAAAAATGTAAATATCTATACCTACCTAGCTTAAGCTCTAAAAGTAATCTCTTTCATCATCATCCTCCTAGCGTTATCCCAGTAGAGTTGCACCCTGAAGGATGCCTGGGGTCCGCTACCTAATCCCAAGATATGGCGTAGGCACTAGTTTTTACGGAAGCGAGTGCCATCTGACCTTCCAACCCCGAGGGGAAACTAGACCTTATTGGGATTAGGCTTTGTCAAGTGAGTGGGCAACTTGACTGTTAGAAGTTCTCAAGCCGCCCGAAGGCCTCCAACTTGGCTTAACGACTGCTGCCATAGACAGCAACCGGGATCAACGGCTTAACGTGCCTTCCAAAGCACGGGAGCGCTCAGTTAGTAACCACTCAAAGCGGTCACCCATCCAAGTCCTGACCGCTGCCCACGTTGCTTAACCTTAGATACCGCAAGCGGTACACAGGCACCGCTGGGCCACGAGCGCTCCTTAAAAGTAATCTCTTTAAAACTTTAAATAGAAGTAGTAGACAATACAATGAATGGACGGTTTAAAAATAAACTAAAACCTCAAAATTTACTGTCGAGTGCATTTGTAGGGCATGATCATTTAATTTAAAACCTTAAGTCAAAGTCCTAAAGCACATTTTCATTAGTTCCGATACGAAAGGAAATTGTCTAGTACGACATTGACATTCACTTGTTTCTTGCAATGAATTTCTTCAGGTTATTCAAAACGGTGGTAGCCAATGTCAATACTTTCTGTCGTTTATAAAAGAGCTTTATGTTTAGCGTAATATGATTTTTTGTTGCTTGTTTATTGTGTTGCGGTAAAAGTAGGTGCCGTGTTGACACCCGGGTATATTAAAATTTACGCAAATATTGTTACTTTTGAAACTCAAACATTGCAGTTTTTGGGCTAATAGAGTTACGCTCCTATTTCATTGGATAGTCTACTTTAACGCTAATTGTAATAGAGTTTGTATTGCAAACATACGATTTTTATACAGTGTGTATGTAATACGAACTATTAAATTACATAAAAACAGATTTAGGTTCGCGTCTTTCCCGTGGACATATCAAAAGTTAAGTGCTACACAGCTTAATTTTGGATTGGTCTAGTAACCCGCATAAACGGCGTCTCCGGTCCTTTAAATCCATGTAATAAAATCATAACTCACATGCTCATAAGCCGTTAACTATTGACCACAGGAGAGATGACTTTTGTTTTTGCAAGTGTTTATGACCCATTATTATTGTCTAAACATAATATTCAGTGGATGGCACATGGCAGTGTCATGTCAAAGTAATTTATACCTGTACGTACATTTATGACCGCGATAATGACATTATAATGTTAAATTATTGTTCAAAATCATTAACTAATAAATAAAGTTATATTATCGATTAGTTAACATTCTGGATTGGACAACTAATAAAACTGTAAACAGTTCGCTAACTTACAGTTATCAATATAATACACTGCGTTCTAGTTATTCTAAGTATTCATGATTAATTTATTTTAAACTAATTTAGAAATAATATATGTTTATTAACTTGATTGCAATAATATAGTAATTAATTTCCGACGAATAGACGACCGCTTTAGCTTAGTTGGTAGTGACCCTGCTTACGAAGCTGGAGGTCCCGGGTTCGAATCCCGGCCAGTAGCTCTAGCATAAGTTTTTTCGAAACATTAACTAATTCGAACGCGTTTGCGTTTTGTCTCAAAATGTATGAAAGTGGTATGGAAACGTGAACAGCGCCTCTGGCGGTCACTAGTAGAAACTAAAACAGCGAGTATAACATTTGTTGCTAACCGATGAACGCGCGTATCAAGCGCGTATTTCAAACTCGGTGAGAGCGTTGGGTCTTATGTTTTCTATGTATTTAAGTATCTATATTATTATAAGTATGTATATCGTCGCTTAGTACCCATAGTACAAGCTTTGCTTAGTTTGGGACTAGGTTGATTTGTGTATGATTGTCCACAAAAATATATTTATTTAATTAAGTATCATTAATAGGAATTTACTTATATTTTTTATTTGGTAATTTAAAATTTGTCCGGTTTGCTTAATTCGCCGTGAGTTCTTTAAGAGTTGACTATGAGAAACCGATAGTTCATTATGATAATAGTCTAAGGGTTGTAGGGATGTTAGGTAGGGGATGGGCAACCTATATCGATAACCTACTTCATATTCGACTACAGTGCTTTTATCTCACGAGTGCGGGTTGGCCATTGTTATAGCTGTGTCACATACGAACATAAAGACAACGTGTACTTTATTCGTAGGCTTTGTTCTTTTTTTTAATTTAACCTCACTGTGGCTTTAATTGCCGGGCCAGGCCTGGAAAAAATCCAGGGGAAGCCTGCGACACGACCACGCGGTTCGACTATTTCTCGCCTTAGGCATATCGTCTAGAGTCCATATGCTCTATGTGTCGTCGTGCCCAGTACGCCAAGCACTGTTTTTTTTGGTGTAATGTCTAAACCAATAAAAACAAATTAAAACAGTTCATAGCTGATTTTTTTCATGATCAAAGTACACCTTCACTCCGACCTTTTAAGGCCGTGTATTACCACTTTTGAGTTTTTAAAAACCATCTGAGACATAGAATATAGTGTCTTAAAATCTAAAAAATATATATGTGTTACATAAGGATCTTGTCTAGTCAAAATCGCAGTCAGTTACATGACCTGATGAATTTCACTCGATAGAAAAAAAAATCGCGAAGTTACCCCTTTTTGGACTGTATTTTCAATACTACGGCTATATTATTGATATTTAACATTTAATTTTTGTACTCAATTAAAGATCGTAAATAATTATAGACAAATTCGCAGGGTTTGCTTTGATAAAATGATTGGCTTAATGACTATAGTTAAATATTTACAAAACTGCGCGCAGAGCTTGCGTAGAGAGCGCGATGGTTAATTGTAAACTCACGCGTGTTAGAGCGGGACATTTGCGTTGGGGATACCTCGCCTTAAGTGGTTGCTGTCGTGGTGGGCACGACGACACACAACCCTTTATAGGTTCTTGGTGGTCAAAGGGTTAATAAAGGTCTGTTGCTGATAACTCGTATGACAGAAGCCGTCAACCTTAGTTGATTTCGACGGATAGGCAATTAAGAAACTAGTTACGACTAGCTTATTTATAACCAGATTTGCATTTGTCACTATCCGGCGAAAACGTGACTCGGGTGTAATATTTAAATTATATGTATTTGAACTATGACATATAGTATAATATCTTTAACATCATTAATTTTTAATTTAGGTAAATGTATTTATAAAATATTAAGCTAATACATTTTTATTTTGAGAGATCTATTCGCGGAAATAAGCTTTAAACTTGACTGATATGAAGATAATATAGATAACCTCTCTAGTATGATTGCGGTTACGTCGGACATAGCATTTGTCACTCTCGCACTTACATATTTGCTCGTAAGGGACGAATATAATGACGAAATAAGCGTGACGATGCTAGCTAGACTGTAACTTGCACTATGGGGCGTTAGAACGCTTTAAGAAATTTTACAGCGGTGGTGCATACTTAAAATGTCAAAGTTTCTGAATTAAGACTGAGTCTTTGACTGAGTGCAGTTAGGGATTTAAGCGCGCCTAAGACAAAATCAGTGTTTTCCCTGAGGAGTATAGTCTACTTTTCTCACCTCTAGCGAGACAATAAAAAAACCAAGCCTACTAGGGACAATCAAATCAGAAACGTTGGCAATTACAGATGATTTGAACCTAATTGATATTTTGTTTTAACATCAATACAATAAAGTACCTATTTATTTTATTACAAACATACTTTTACACAGTCTATGCATAGAAACTCGATTATCCTAGTGTTAAAGTAGAATAGGACAAAGGAATCTGGTACCAAACTATCCAGTGTGAGCCTCCACGTGTGCCGTGGTTCGATCATGCTGGATTATCCAGAGCGGACGTGGTCAGTGCACACAGGGTACGGTCCGGACATGTTCCACTCAACAAGTTTGCATCTGATGAGGAAGAAAGAGTCGCCCGACTGTTATGGAGTGCGGAACCGTCGAGGGTGTGCATCACTTGTTGATGGAATGTGTTCAAATTCAGGAGAAAAGGGAAAAGTTATACAGGGTTTGGGGTTTTTCCTTTTTGGATGTTGGGGTTTTCCAGTCTATTGTAGCGGAGCCTTTGTCAAAGGCTGCAAAGTTTGTATACGGTTTTCTTTGTAAATAAGTATACAAATTTTGTAGTTTTTATTTATATTTAGCATATACATATCTCTCTTTTTATAAGACGCGAGACGTAGTAGTGTAGATAGAGGCTTGCTGGAGCTGACATGGTCATGCTGACGAAAGCTTAAAAAAAAGAATTAAAAAAGTAGAATAAGAGCATAATGTCAATGCCAAACTCAAACTATATAATCTACTTACCCTGTATCATCATCCTCCTAGCGTTATCCCAGTACAGTTGCATCCTGAAGGATGCCTGGGGTCCGCTACCTAATCCCAAGATTTGGCGTAGGCACTAGTTTTTACGAAAGCGACTGCCATCTGACCTTCCAACCCCGAGGGGAAACTAGACCTTATTGGGATTAGGCTTTGTCAAGTAAGTGGGCAACTTGACTGTTAGAAGTTCTCAAGCCGCCCGAAGGCCTCCAACTTGGCTTAACGACTGCTGCCGTAGACAGCAACCGGGGTCAACGGCTTAACGTGCCTTCCAAAGCACGGGAGTGCTCAGTTAGTAACCACTCAAAGCGGTCACCCATCCAAGTCCTGACCGCTGCCCACGTTGCTTAACCTTAGATACCGCAAGGGGTACGCAGGCGCCGCTGGGCCACGAGCGCTCACCCTGTATAACATGGTTAATTGTGAGCTTCATTACCCAGATAATCGATGCTTTTAAACTTTATCGTTGACGGCCACGGCTACTAAAGTCTAAAACTATGGTTTCATTCATAAATAGACTGAATTAGGTATGAATTAAACCATAGACTTTTATCGTGCCTCATGCCGTGGACGTCAAAGCGGTAAAGTATAAAGGCGCCCAAAGATGGCGTGTCACACGTGTTTATAATTACTCAGTATTAAATCTCGCTCGATTCTACAGACACCTCAGGAGCTCTAGTATAAGTTTTTTCGAAACATTAACTAATTCGAACGCGTTTGCGTTTTGCCTCAAAATGTATGAAAACGCTCTCACCGAGTTTGAAATACGCGCGTTCATCGGTTAGCAACAAATGTTATACTCGCTGTTTTAGTTTCCACTAGTGACCACCAGAGGCGCTGTTCACGTTTTCATACCACTTTCATACATTTTGAGACAAAACGCAATCGCGTTCGAATTAGTCAACACATTTTGCCAGTTATGAGATATAATAAAACCTTAACGAGCCATTTATGCTTAAGAGATATATAGGAAGGTCTAGTATCCAATGCCGAGGCTGACCGCATCCAAGGTCAAAGGCGTCAAAATTAAAAAGTTACAGGCAGCCAGCAAGGGTCACTCCGGACTAACATCTAAGGTCAAAGGCGTCAAAGTTAAAAAGTTACAAGTAGCCAGCAAGGGTCACTCCGGACTCGGCCCACTGCAACGTTGCATGTTGTAACCGTTCACTTTCACTTCGTTGCGTCACGCGTTGCGATAGAGCCGATATAATCGTGTGTTAACAATGCATCTGCGTGTGTTAGGAAACTGGGGGATCGTTCCGGTGATCGCTTGAATTAGGTTCAGCTCTTTGTCGTGCAACGATGCAGCTGTAAAGGCGCGTTGACACTGGTTGGAGTCTGGAATTCTGGATCCCGCGTAAGCGGAGCTTGTGCTATCCTTCAGACTGACCCAGGTAGTGCCTAGCTGAGTTTCTTGCTGGACTCTTCTCAGCTAGGCTAGGTTTAGTGAACCAGCGACAAAACTCCCAGTAGCGCGATTTCACTGACAACTCAGATTCGTTTGAATTTGAAGCCGCTCAACCAATCCCACTAGAGCGCAAACTCTTAGAGTAAGTATTCCAGAGTATTTCTGCGTGTATTAATTTAAAAAAGACAGATAGTATCTCGCCCTGCATCTTGTGCTAACTGTAATGGGTTTAAGTGTGAAATTATATCTTAACACCTAAAAATTAAGGCACAAATTACGAAAACAGCGATCTCCGGAACGATTTCACAATTTTTTTCAATGTCAGGTTCAACTGACCGCTTTTGTAGGCTCAGACAATGTGATCAAACGGCTATAGGTAATTGTACTTATTTATTTTCTTTCCAAAAAAAATCTACGTTTGATAGCCGACAAAAAAAAACCAAAAAAAAACATGGAACTTAGCAGTTTAAATTGAGAAGAAAGATACCTATAATAAGACCTATAGATCACTTATATAGCTAACCGATGCATACTGGTAGAATAACACATATGTGATAAATAACATAAATTCTGAAAACAACTGACCAAAGACAAATTGGGCCTACTTTCACCTATCTCGGTTCGTTTTTTTAGGCTTGAGCTATTGCGAAACTGCCACTCGAGAACACTCATTCCACGTAAGCTGTGGCTTACGTGGAATGAGTGTTCTCGCTGAATACATATCGACCGGTTCTCGTAATCTCTGTTTGAAGCTATTCCGGTCGATTCCGTGATTTATATGCCATATATGTATTATGTATATGCTTTTGCCCGCGACTGGAGCGTAGAACTCGTTCATCTCGGTAGAATTTAATTGATCTTTCATTCCAGGTGCGTACTTAGTTATCGCTCTTCCATGCAAACTTCCACCCCTTTAAGGGATGATTTCCGGGATTAAAAGTATCCTATGTTATTCCCGGGACTTATTATTTATTAGTATATTTATTTCAAGTAAATTACACTCATACATGATGTTAGTTATGACTTAGGATTAGGTGTTAGTAAAAACGGTTTACAAATTAAATTACATTAATAATTAACTGGGGGCATGCAACCTACCACAGTTTAGCAAATAGCGGGAGTCGATCCTATCCCCTATCATTCGCAGAATATTGAAACTTAAATGTCCATACTAAATTTCATCTAAATCGGTTCAGTGGTTTAAGCGTGAATACAAACTTTCGCATTAAAAATGCTAGTATGGATTCATGCAAGCTTAATGTTATGAAAACATGCGCAGCAATCTGTGCAATATTGTAAAACTGTTGGAAAACTAATCACTCAAGTTATAACTTGTTTCTTACAAAACCTATACTCTCAATGGTAAGAAAGTTACCTAGGACTAGAAGTACTAGAACCCTGGCATAATTTATCTTAGTCATCTAGGAAGTTTGACTCCCACTTGGATTAAATTCTCTAGTTTCTATTGTTACGAAATCGTCTGCTGCCTACACAGTTTCTAAAGGCGTGTAGGATTTGCTATCATACCATACTGCGCATCATATTTACGTACCAATGTTGACTGAAAATTGTAATTTAATTATTAATTTAACGTTTCTCATCTTATGCATAGGCACGGTTAAGCATTCAAACCTGTAGTTTAATCTGAAGGTCGTCTTTTGATTAGTTGACGCCTCAAACGAGGGGATATATTACACATTTACCGCGTATAGCTATTAACATTTTATCTCCTCTGCCGACTAGATTGTTATTAGTCATAGTCATTTTTAATTTAACAAAAAAAATGGCTCCTGCCACCCTAGGTTCCAGCCCACTAAGCCTATTAGTATATAAATTCACCACTGTTATTAGTTATTTTTTACTATAGGTACACTTTTTTCCGATCTTAAATTAATTGCCTTAGTAGTTAGCTGTATACTCGTAGTACATACGTTCAAAACTGTAGTTTTGTACGAACTACAATACGTTCATGTTTCGCCCTTTCTGACCTTAATAAAAACAATACATAATTGAGCACCAACACCGCTTTTTCAATTCAAAAATGGAACCGTAGTTTTCTTTTTTTTCAGGCGCTCAGTTCAAATGCCCGGCCAAAGATGGCCAGTACGAGGATGACAGGCAGTGCGACAAATTCTACGAGTGCGTCGACGGTGTTTCCACCACTAAGCTGTGTCCGGACGGTCTCGTTTTCGACCCCACCATTAGGAAGATCAACAAGTGTGACCAGCCTTTCAATGTAGACTGTGGAGACAGGACTGAGCTGCGTAAGTGTTTAACTTTTAAATACCATTTACAATAGCTGAGAGCCATCTGGAATGGAAGCCGTCTTGGCAATGTCGGGACATTGACAATGACAATTCGCCTTAAATTGTTGGGTCGATAAAAAAGTAATGACGTATCCAGGAGCCGTATTTCACTAGGTACAGTCAACCAATTTGATTTCTAGGCCACTTCGTACCTTGTCACAGTGAAAATCAATATGAAAGCCACTAGAGATCTTATATCAATGTCACTGTGACAAGGTACGAAGTGGCCCCGAAATCAAATTGGTTCAACGTACTACAAGTTGTCATTGTTACTACAACACAGAAATGTACTTTAAGTTGTCATGATTGTCATCCAGAAGTATAGATACTTCGAATTGTAAATGTTAGGTGACTAGTCAAGTTAGGGAAATAGGGATTCTGAGCGTTAAATTAGCGAAGATAAGGCTACGCATAGCCCTTGAACAAGGTCTCATGGCGCGGCTCACAGTTGCCAATCAGAAAGTATACAGTTATTTATAAATATACAGGATCTGTCATCGACGTAAAACGGAAAGCAATAACCTTCAACCAACCGCATTTCCTTATTAGTGGACGGGATACAAGCAAGGTCGTGAGTTCTTATAGGTTCCTTTTATATTGGTTCCTATTTGTTTTATAAATCGAAGAATGTGCATCGGACATTTCTCAAAGCTTTTCAACCGCCGTGACCGTGAGGTTTCTGAGGTATATTTTGCAAAAAATTATAACCCTCCCCGCCTAGTATACTAAGTACAGCCTGATATGATCACCTGCTCTGCAGTGATGTCTGACTCGTAACCACCGAAGTCACGGCGGTTAAACGCTCTGAGACTGCCCCAAAACGGTGCATCTTAAAATTACGTTCAACCCGTGTTCACTCGAATTAAGTCTGAACAATTGCAGGTGTAATACACAACAGGGTCACTTAGAGCTATATTAGTCAAGTAATTAGCATGTGTATAAATTTTATAGACACTTGAGACTATGTTTGCTCGTCGGCCTAGAAACGCAGTGGCGCATGATGACCTCTTGTCAAAGGTAGACGGGGACGCTCTCTTTATAAATAACTAAAGGTTGGCAAACATATGGCACTTGGGTAAAGAATGCCTGCTATTTTATAATGTGAAGAATATTTGACATGATGACACGGATCGACAGAAACTGTTGGATACATCTTTCATCATAGAATACGCTATTTAACTTGCTCAAGATCGCGAAACATGGTCGTAGTATAAAAAAATGCCTCATATTGGTGATATTCTTGTAGTCACACTAGATAGACGTAATTTTTTTAATGACCGAGTTAATGGCTAATTAATTTGTGAAGTTTGCTTTTTAATCGCTTTATTAGTTCATCCCCACAACTTAAATAAGTGTTTATTATGTTATGTTGCAACCTCGAGCATCGAGATCGTAAATGTCAACACATACCTAATTTATTTTAAATGGCGCATCAGAGTGTGCAATCTACCTGTGCGATTCTGTGAATTGAATAACCAAGTAGATATTGAATACTTATAAAACGGTGGCTATATACCTATCTGCAAAACTTTAAAATTGTTTACGCTTAGGAATGTAGGACTAGGTACCTATACTTACATTGGTATCTCTTAGGTAATACACGACGTTGTGAGGGATGCTAAACAAAATGCAGGTACCAAATAGTAAAATTTTGAATTGTCGTTGTAGCATTTCATACATTCTTATACTGTGTCACTTTAAATGTTATGTTTTTGAGCGCAATACCCTGTCAAATATCATTGCAGGTGACTATATAAAAATCCCAGATCGTTTTAGTCCAGTCATTTTAATCGTGAGCCAATGAGAAACTACGGTTTTTCAATTAAGGAAATAAAGGGTCGTCTTAAACGCGGTCTTGGTGTTTAATATGTACTTATGTTGTAAACGTTACCCAAAAACCTTGACTAACAAATCGAGTTCATTTTTTCTAGGACGTTGAACTTTATTACTTTTCGCCTATTGTCGAAATTTCCTGCTCGGCGTTTTTGCGAAATAGTATTTTGATACGGCGGCGGAATAATAATTATACTTGGCAAAAGTACCATAGAAAGCGTACGAATCCGTGCTGACTTAATATGCCGATTTCGATACGTAATCCAGTTTTTAAAAGTCACCGATTTACCTTGATAATATTAATGTTTAAATTAATACAAGTTTGTTAACGATTTCGCCGAAAAAGTTTTGCACACGTTCGAACGTGATCCTCGAGGTTACCTGTTGACTCGAGACATTTTACCTACTTATTTTTTGGACCGGTTTATTTTCGTTTTAATTATGGGGACTGGCCACATGAGGGCAAAGTCCAGGCACAGCCTGCCAGCAGGTAGGTGGCCCTTAGAATTTATACAAATCAGTTTGGCCAAACAGCTGCCTGAGTAATATGCAAACACAAATAAGTTCGTTAGTCTGTTTATTCCGACACCCAGATTCCGAAACCGAGATTATTAAAACTTGCGGAGAAAGCGACAACCTTACATAGTTGCCGTAACCTTTAACTTTGAAATTAGTTATGACCGCATATTGACTTGACTCCTACGTCCCCTCGATGGGGCAGAGGGCGTCCAAACTCCAAAGTTATTCTCCATCCCGTTCGGTCTTGAGTCTCCACGTCTTCCCGATCTTGTCCGCATATTAAACTTATGTCATTGTCCACAGAGCCCCCTAAGCCCAACACTCAGTGCCCGCGCCGCAACGGTTTCTTCGCCCACCCCGACCCTGCAGTGTGCAACGTGTTCTACAACTGCATCGAGGGCGAGGCTACCGAGGTCAAGTGCACCGCTGGACTGCATTTCGACGAGTACTCCGGCACATGCGTGTGGCCTGACTCGGCCGGCAGACAGGGCTGCAACGCGCAGGAGAGTAAGTCATTGAGTCCGACCGCCCGCGTCGTATCGGAGGGTTCCTCCTAGATTCTCCCCAGGCATTGTTAGGCCCGGCCTATAATGACACAGTCAGTCATTGTTGTTGTTGTGTCATTGAGGTGTGTAACACATTGTCTTCCTGGCCAAATAATTGATAGACAACTGGGTAATTGACCGAGTGAAGCGGTCTCCGTTTCAGTTTGGGCAAAAATGCTTTCATGTGTCAATCAGGATGTTCTCCTCTACACGTTGCATTTCTCAACCGATCCTCGTGAAATTTTGTGAGCAGAATCGATAATTGTTTCTGGAAATTATTCAAAACAGTGGAGCCATTGAGGTGGAATGCGTAAAAAATGCTCGCCAGTTCTACAGCTCACAGAACAACTAGTTATTCAGTCGTATTAATCTCCTCATCTATGTCACCAGTTCCATCTCTCTTCGCACCTTTTTATAAACCTCGCATGATATACCCAACATTCAGTTTCGTTTTAACTAAACCCACTATCAACTTCCAGAGAAGACCAAGGACGGTTTCGAGTGCCCCAAGGACGCGCCAGTGGACCCCCAGGGTCAGGCCGTAGCGCACCCCAAGTTTGCCCACCCCACCGACTGCCAGCGTTTCTACGTCTGCCTGAATGGAGTGGAGCCCAGGGACTTGGGCTGCCAGGTCGGAGAGGTCTACAATGAGGAATCGCAGAGGTGTGATGCGCCTGAGAACGTGCGCGGATGGTCAGTATTTGGTATCTTAGTTTTGACCTGTCTTACACACCTACGGGTCCAGATATGACATATGTAATTTACGATCTTATTGATATTTTGTCAAGGTTTAACAAAACACACAAAATCGTTTCGCGGTTGATGACGGGTTATTCCGCTTAGTGTATTATCTTAACGAGGATACTTATGAGAGGACAAATATCTGCTGAACAATATAACTGGTCCTCTTGATCCTGAAAAGATACACTTCCTAAATTCGGTTTAGTTCATAAACAAGATCTCTAACCTGATTTATTCGTGGCTCTAAAGTGTTTTTCTATCTACGTGTCATTTCTCTCTTTTCCTTGCCTAGTTTATTATTAGTATAAGTAACACGATGGCAGACTGTTTTCATCTCACGCGCACTTTTATGCTTTGGTAACTACTTACCAGGAAGAGACAATAATAGTACATTATTACAATTAGACCGGAAAGTAGGCCATTGCAGGCTGAGCATTTACTCGTACTTCAACGGACGAGCTTGCACGTCCATTTATATTACGAAGCCTGCAATATAATGTTTTTTTTTCCACAGTGAGGACTGGTACAAAGACTCCGAGGAGGCGGCGCCGGGACCCAAAGCGAGGTCCTAAACACTCAATAGTGATACATATAATATAGTTTCAATTTAAGACTTAATAAATATTAAGTAAAATATAAATATTAATGTGTCTTTTATTTTGGACTTCTAAAATTCGGATTAGTAGGTACATTAATTACCAAGTGTGGTAAAACAAAGAATGTTTCAGATCGCAGGTATTTGACGCCCGAGCTGAATGCATGGGCGATAAAAAACAAAATTTTATGTCAACCCTGGTCAGGAAGTAGGGTTTTCAGCCCTTTCAGTAGGGCTGAAAACCCTACTTCCTGACCAGAGGTGAATTTTAAGGCCAGGTCTGACATAAATGTGACATTCTTCATGTGACAAAAAGTCAATTAAAAGGTACAAATACATTAATGCAGTATTTCACGACTAAAACAGCAATAAGTACATTATTTAACAAGGGCGGTAAAACAAAGAATGTCTCAGATCGCAGGTATTTGACGCCCGAGCCGAAGGCAAGGGCGATAAATATGCGATCTGAGGCTTTCTTTATTACCGCCCGTGTTAAGTACAACATTTTATGTCACCCCCTGGCCAGGAAGTGGGATTTCCCGCGCGCGGAGCGTGCGGTAATTGCCGCTTTATGGCCAGGTGTAACATAAATATATTTTCACACCACCTGCTCGCCAATGCCCAATTATATATCATGCAAACCTTACCGAAAGCAAATCATTATAACCCTTGGCTTAAGCCGGGTTGTAATATTGTACTGAATCTCATTATAACCCGCCGGGTAATAATGAGATTTCACTTTTCGTAATTCTTATTGTTATGTCCTTAAAGTCTAATTTCGTTAAGTCCGCACGGCGGAGGCGAGGCGGCACAGCGGCGTTCCAAACAAAACACTGCGCGGGCCCGAGGACGGGGATGCCGCTCCGAACAAATTTGAAAATCGAACGTATTCGTACTGGCCACCACAAGCTGAATGGAACACATTATGAAAATAAGTTACCTAATTCGATTCTGTAATTTGGTTTCAAGCTGATGGCCCTGGTTGCCAAAGCTTAAATAAATTAAAAAAACGAAAATAAAAACAAAACCCGCGAATCTAACAAGACGCTGCGTAAGGAAGTATAGGTACAGAGTAAAATTTCAGATTCTATAAAAATCCATTGGTACTAATATTATAAGATTTATTAGTGCGAAAGTGTGTCTGTTATCTTTTCACGCTAAACTCGCTGCATCGATTCAGATGAAATGTAGTAGGGAAGTAGTTTGAGCACCGGGGAAGGGCAGGATACTTTTTATCCCGGAAATCATCCCTTAAGTAGGTAGAAGTTTGTATGGAAGAGCGATTACTAGGTAATCGTCTGAAATTAAATTCTAGCAATTAAAATTAAGCATTTAAATTCAAACGCGATGAACGAGTTCTACGCGGACAAAGTCGCGGGCAAAACCTAGAAGATAAAAAAATTCTACTAAAATGAGTGACGAACGTGATTTGGCTTTGAATTAGGTACTAATTTGATTCTGTCTCTATTAGCCTTGGTTTTTTTTTATTGTCTCGCTAGAGGTGTGAAAAGTAGAGTATACTCCTCGTGGATAAAACTGTTTTTGTCTTGGACGCTTAAATCCCTCACTACACTCAGGACTCAGTCTTAATTCCCTCGCTTCGCTCGGGAATTAACTCATTACTCCCTCGCTCCGCTCAGGAGTAAAATCCGGAGTCCTTCGTTACGTTCAGGATTCAATATCGCGCCCGTGACATAAAACAGTGCTTTATCCCCTTGGTGTATAATCTACTATTTCACACCACCTGCTCGTCAATGCCCAATTATATATCATGCAAACCTTACCGAAAGCAAATCATTATAACCCTTGGCTTAAGCCGGGTAGTAATATCGTACTGAATCTCATTATAACCCGCCGGGTAATAATGTGATTTCACTTTTCATAGTTCTTATAGTTCTGTCATTAAAGTCTAATGTCGTGAAGTCCAAAAAGCGGCGAGGAGGCGGCACACCAGCTCCGTGTTTTGTTTGGAACGTCGTGTTCGAAACAAAAGACTGCGTCGTCGGCCGCCGCCTGTAGCGCGTCAAGCTCGTGGTTTTAGTACTGAATATTTGTAGAATTATATTTTGGAGTTTTCTTATACATTATTCTCATATTTTATTACATTTTTAAATAAAATCACTACTTATGTAATATCCGTGCCTCGGACGTAGCTAGGGCTGGCCTTTCTCCCTTCGCAGCAGTTGCAGCAATGTAACTAAATACATACTTACATATTTGTGGACAGTCTTACACAAATCTACCTAGTCCCAAACTAATCAAAGCTTGTGCTATGGGTACTAGTCGTCGATATACATATACCTATAAAGATAAATATATACTTAAAATACATAGAAAACATCTAAGATTCAGGAACAAAATACTTGTGCTCACCACACAAATGAATGCAAGCAGTCGTCGATGTACTGGGTATTAAATACCAAAAACAAGATCCGCGTGAGTTACAAGATTGACTGATTTAGTAGCCTTGGTTTTTTTATTGCCTCGCAAGAGGTGAGAAAAGTAGAGTATACTCCTCGGGGATAAAGCTGTTTTTGTCTTGGGAGCGCTTAAATCCCTCACTACAATCAGGACTCAGTCTTAATTCCCTCGCTTCGCTCAGGAATTAAGTCATTACTCCCTCGCTCCGCTCGGGAGTAAAATTTGGAGTCCTTCGTTACGTTCGGGATTCAATATCGCACCCGTGACATAAAACAGTGTTTTATCCCCTTGGTGTATAATCTACTATTATTTTCAAATTTGTATGTGACGTCGTTTTGCCCGTTATTGTGCTCGGCGTACCATGGGAGAGGCCTATGTCCAGCAGTGGACTGAAACAGGCTGATGATGATGATGATTGTGCTCGGATTGCATATAGACATTTGATTGTCGATAAAACTGGTTCTAATGGCACCATAAAAAAATAGTCCTATAGCCAATTGAGAAATGCAAAGCCTTCTCCATCATCAGGCTACTAAGTAGTTACCTAGTATTCATAATAAATGCATGGTTAACGAAATTAAATTACTACGCCTCTGAATCATAACATCAGCAAAGGAGATATAAATATTAGTTTCGTTAGCAAATTTTCTGAAGGCACATTTTCACGTCTACCTAATTATCACCTTACTCATTTACGAACACTAAGTTAATAGGCGGCTTTTAAAAAAAGTCGATTTCCATCGAACCTCCTTTTGTAGAAGTTTCTGAATCAAAATGTTTATGAGAAAGCGTATTGTCGTCTCATTAACAACATGTATACTTAAAATTATTTAAACTGTCCGAGTTTTATCAAATTAGTCCATTCAAAAAGCGACTTTACTGTAAAAGCAAGAAGGTTCACAATTAAATGGCAGTTTTCTAAAAAAGTCGGACATCTTAAATAATTTCATCTATACCAAGTTAGGTTATACCTAGTAATGGTCATGATCCATCAAGTGGTGTAAGAATGAGCAAGGACGCGATAAAAGCAACTAAGTACCCTATGGTACTTAGTTGATTTTATTGCGTCCTATTACCGTCAGCTGCAAAAGTAGCCGTCAGGAAAAGCATTTCTAAAAATCTGTTATTGGTACTGATTTTGAATTGTAAGATACGTTTGCTGTACCGCAGGTTTCAACACTAGTGGCGGCCACTAAACGCGACCACCAGTGGTTAGAGCCCTCGCATTTTAAAGTCACTGGTGGTTGCGTTTAGTGGCCTCCACTTGTGGCGTGGGCCCTTAGGATCGTCTGTTGCCCTCAGTCAGACTACAGTGCAGCAAAGGATCATGAACATTGACGATTATGTGCCCTGTTTTCATTCTAAGATGATACAAAATGCTTCATGTTGCATCGCCTTTGAATGAACTGTAATACAAAACCCGCGATATTTGATGTTCATACTCTCAGTCATACAAATGTAGGTAACCAAATGGATTTAAAATCTAAGTAATTGCGTAGTATTACACACTTTTACTTTTACGAGTAGAGAAGTAGTTTTGCAGCCTACTTTAAATTTTATAGCACTAAATTGTTGTGTAATTTTATTGAAACATTAACCATTTTTTTACAAAAGTAACGCACGCCTAAAAACCTTGCTCATGCGAAATGTAGGAATTGCGTTACTGTAGATAATTGGTCCAAATACTTACTTAGGAAAGCTGTTATATATAATATTGGTTAAAATACGTTTTGGGAAATGTAAAAACACAAAAAACAAATGAAACGCTGAGTTATTCTATAATCGCTACCGTATTGTTAAGTAACTAGATATGTTTAAATCTCATAAACGGGTCACTCACGTCTGTATCGTCGAATATCGCTCGACATGTTTCGGGCCAATACGTGGTCCTTAATCATGAGTGGTCGCGGCGGCCTCGCGTTTAACAAGATATGGTTTCATACAGCAACGACATGGCTAGAGGGGCCTGGATGACACCCTTTCGGAGCGTGACACCTAATATCCGTTTGCAGGACGCCTTCTGGCCTCTGGGTGACACCACAGCCAATGAGACGCGCTGCGTCCATACCAAATTTCATCAAAATCTTTAGAGCCGTTTCCGAGATCCCCGATATAAATAAATAAATATATATACAAGAATTGCTCGTTTATAGATATAAGATCTTGAAGTCTGTTGTTAAGTACTTTGTAGCGGGACAGTAATTACCACCAATTTAACACTTGGGTCATTATTCCCACGTTTCAAACGCCTCACTTTCGTGGACACGTTTTTGACGAATTGGCTGTAGATTTTGGTAGTACTTCTGAGTTAGGTAGTAGATGTCCCGTACTTTTATCAGATGACTGAGAAAGGCATATATTGAAATCTTTATCCAAATTCAACAAAATTGTGACCATGAAAGTGTTTTGGATTGGAACATAAGCCCGAATCAATATTCCGCTGACAATTTTTTAGCCACTTTACTACCACTTTCTTTTAAAATGATAATTTTGTTTTTTAAATGAATATGAGTGATATTTTAATTCATCTATACTTAATTTTGTTAATTAATCCCACTGGGTGGAAACTATTGACACGATAAGGTCAATAAAACTCGAAATAAGAGGATTCGCTACGAGTAGGTAAGAGTACCTACCTAATAGGGAACTACATTAATTTCAACCATTTTAATTTTGCCCATGGTTCGGGTCTCCTCTAGAGCAGTCGCTAAGTTAATGCAGAAATTCAAATACAAAGCAACCCTTGGAAGATGGAGCGGCCAACTGCCGTGCATTGGTCGTCGACCACCAAAATGCTCAAAGTGGTGACAACCACCTGGTTGTACCTTTCCACGACATTTGCTTGGGGTAACGGATACGCTGTTTAACCATCAGGCAGGTTGTGTGATAGTTAACCACCGACATGCTCATGGTATGAAAAAAAGAATCATCAAAATCGGTCAACATTTGACGAAGTGAGGCTGGAACAAACATATATACACGGATCGAATTGAGTACCTCCTTCCTTATGGAAGTCGGTAAAAAAAAATAGAGCGACTCTGTTACACATTTAAATATTTTATGTTGGATTATAGTTAGGCTGCATAAATTGCAATTTTTATGCACAAAGTGAACTTATCCAGCTGAGACGTGAATACGGCCTGCCTGATGGTAGGCAAATACCACAGCCTGCTAACGCTTGCGTTTGTAGAATAGCCTGAAGCGCATTGCTGACAGTTTTTGATAATCAACAAATACTCTTGAGTATTCGATTTATTGACAAATGAATGCCCCTCACTCAAGACAGCGCATCTTTGGGAAAAATAACAATATTTTTGCAAATCTTTATAGTCCCGTTATCTTTTTATGATTTTGATTAATTTATCTAATTTACTATTTATTGTGATTTGTTGATGGTATTCTAACCATATAGCCTTACCATGTTTTAAATTTTAACATGTATCAAATACGACCTTTCTGGCGACCTTAGGTAGGTAGGTACCAGTGGCGGCGCGTCAAAAATATTCTTAGGGAAGCCGGAAATAGTTTGCCTTTCTTATTCTTCATGAGCCGTACTAAAAGAACTGGTGTGGCTGAAAATTAGGCAAGCCGGTGGGAATCGAGTTGTATGGACGCTCCGCCACTGGTAGGTACTCACCACCAGGACGGGGACCACAACACGACATACCTACATCGCCTGTGATTGTACAACTACTATTCAGTTTCATCCCAGCCTAATCCCAGGTCACAGCTACACTGACATTTCTGATCTTTCACGCTGCGCAGTCCTCATTACGATGCATCTGTGTCAAAGACAATGCACTTTCAAAAACACTACCTACGAATAGAAGCTGCATGTCTATACGACGCGTCTTAACGATCAATGTTGGTTACTTAAGCCTTTTTCTGTTGTGGGAGGGAGATGCCCCAGGAGTCTGTCACGGATTGGGCGCTTCATTGAACGGTTATTTCGTAAGGCGTTTAGTCTCATTCAAGTCTCATTTCATAATCCGATTCTAAGGCATGTTCGTTTACATTATCATTTGCGTTCTTCAATTCGCCTAGCCGTAATGCAAAAAGCGGTTGAGTCAGATTGTATAATTCGCCGTAATACATTACGGCTAGCCTTTTCGCAAAATAGCGTCGTTTTTGCTGTCACCTCTTTGACAGCTTTTAGTTCCCATTTCTAACACTCGCAGCGCTGCTTAGCAATGACAATCCGGCCATTTTGTAAAATGGCTAGCCGTAATGTAAAACGGCGGATTATGAAATCCGGCAAATACAATCCGGCTAAATGTGAGCCGCCATATTGTAGAACGTATTGCAATGACGATCCGGCTAAACGTTAACCCGCCGTATTACAAAACGGCTCTGTTTTGTAAAACGGCTAGCCGTAATGTAAAACGGCGGATTATACAATCCGCCACCGTGCGACCGGGGGTAAAAGAAAGAATATTCATATAAAATTTATACTAGATACTCAACTTGGCCGATTTGCATATCATTTATTATTGGTTTTTATTTATTTCTGGGATCTCGAAAACGATCAAGAAAACGAGTTTACTCAGGAAAACTACAACAACGCCGAGCAATGTTCGGTGTCCCAGAATACTGCCATTGAATATCAGAAGGCATGATGAATCTTCGAACGTATGTCATGGCACAAAAACATGCAGTAATTATTAATTAAACACTACGTAGCATAAAACTATTAACAAACCTTAACGATAGGTATTAATTCTAATTTGATAATGACTATCATTATACATTCATTATACAATCTTAGGTGGAGCATAAACGAAACATAACTAGGCTTTCAATTTCTTACCCCAAGGGTATCATTATTATACTAGACGAAGATAAAATACATGTACAATCCATTCGTCACTCTTGTTAGTTATGTTGCGTATTGTTTGACAGCTCTTTGAATTGAAACTTACGAGTGAAACTAAATCACAGATTAATCGTTTTCACATGATACAAAATAAACTTACATCACGATTATTGCCTGCCTGTACCGTGCCACTCATACATTGATATAATAAGATAATAACTCTAATGGAGTAGGTATGGAGTGTACCTAATGTCGTGATGTATTAGCATTAGCACCTAAGATTTCTGGCGGATTACGGAAGTTCTCAGGTGAATTTCTTGTCAAACGATTTTATAAACACAGTAATTCGTTGCATTGCACATTTAATTATAATCCATTAAATTAAAAAAATCCTTTTAGTTCACCAAAACTCATCCAATTGGTCACAAAGTGGCGAACTAAATAATCAGTGCGTCATCGTAACATTTTCCCTCCGACATACATATCCCAATTCTTCGTATGTTATAATTCATGCTGTCTCATTCTCTCAACGTTCCAATTTACTTTATATTTATTTGCACCTTACAACGCCAAACGAGTAATTTTTAATCTCAAAACACCATTCACAAACCATTGAAAGGTCGTCGACCTCTATCAAGAGCAACAATTAATCTTTTTAATTTTGCCGACCTCCTTGCAAACTGGGAGACCTTACAACTAGTTTTTATTGCGAAGAGAAAGGAGCGAACAATGCATAGCGGTTGTAAGTGCAACGATATAAGATTAGAGACTAATTTATTTAGGTATTCAGCAACAAAAAAAAAGCAGGCAAAGACAATACAAAAACTTATAAATAAAAAAATTGTTCCAGGTCCTTGGTGCTCGGTAGGGTTCCCAAAAGGCTGTCGCGAATAGTCTGTGAACCCTATGGTGAGAGTATTCAAAATTAGTGACGTGACAGATGATTGTCATATTATTCGTAAGGAAAGGGTAAGGAAAAATCCGTAGCTCTAGTATAAGTTTTTTCGAAACATTAACTAATTCGAACGCGTTTGCTTTTTGTCTCAAAATGTATGAAAGTGGTATGAAAACGTGAACAGCGCCTCTGGTGGTCACTAGTGGAAACTAAAACAGCGAGTATAACATTTGTTGCTAACCGATGAACGCGCGTATTTCAAACTCGGTGAGAGCGTTTTCATACATTTTGAGACAAGACGCAAACGCGTTCGAATTAGTTAATGTTTCGAAAAAACTTATACTAGAGCTACCGAGCTATGGTTGTGTGTTGAGCTATACATGCACATTGTCTATATGTGCATCAGCCTAGGCGCTATCAGTTCACATCAATGCCTACGTGTACGTTGGCCAAGAGCAATCCCATTATTAATAAAAAAAAAAATATGGCTAGAGTTTGGCTACTTTAACTCTACCGAGCAAATGAACTGTCAAATCTGTCTACGAAGCTGGAGGTTCTGGGTTCGAATCCCGGCCGGGGCATTTATTTGTGTGATGAGCATGAATATTTGTTCTTGGGTCTTGGATGTTTTCTATGTATTTAAGTATTTATTTATCTATATAAGTATGTATATCGTCGCTTAGTACCCATAGTACAAGCTTTGCTTAGATTGGGACGAGGTTGATTTGTGTAAGATTGTCCACAAATATTTATTTATTTTATTTTATTTTTAAACAAATATTTGGTTTGGCAACACTACCTCACACGTCACATTTCCATAGAAATATGACGTACAATGCACAGTGCTGCCAAATTATATTTGTTTGACAGTTCATTTGCTTGGTAGAATTAAAGTAGCCAAACTATAACTCGCGGTCATGAGATAAAAGTAGGTACTATAACCAAAGACGAGTGTCATATTACGAAAACTTTTAGTGTTCGGTGCTTGTATTGCCGAATTTTCTGACGTGCTGTATAAATAGATTGCCATCGAATCTTTTCCTTGTATGATGGACATTCTTGTGTAGGTATCGTGAAAGGGTTGATTCATATTCATTGCCTTGCATTCCGTTCGATAAAATATAAAACAATTAGTCATATCATTCTGTACCTATTTCATCATTTGCGATATATGTATATGTAGCTACAATCTAGCTTTCTAAAGTAACACTCATTAAGTCATTACGATTTTATTCTAAAAATCATGACGACTTGGAGTCGAATCGGTCTAATCATCGTATAGAATATAATGCACTTAGGATATTTTGGAACTCGCAAGTCTAAGTCTCACTCTCCAGAGTAGATGTCTATCATCTGAAATGTAATTTATTTTGCTAACAATGCTTTTGTTTTAATTACTATGTTTTTTTATTATCCGTTATAATTCGCAATAGCACGAGATGAATCGCCATACAGAAAAGAAAGGCCAGTCTAAAGTGTTTTATAATTTCTAACTCATTGATTTTTATCTGTCAGTCTAAGCAGTCAGTGATGCTATTGCGAGATGTTTAAATGCCATTCCAAATTTTGTTATAAACGGATATAAAACACACCTGCATATTTACAATAAAAAAACCGGATCTGTCTGTACCCATTGAAAATGTGCCCAGAAGGCTGGCGGCATTACTTAGACTTGAAAAGAGCACAACAGCTTCCACAAGCCGCATTACGACTTCCTTATAAATCGCGTGTTGGTTTAGTTTTGACTCCGAATAAAATAATACCAAATCCTTTTCATATCTGTAAATCTTCTTGCGCACATTATCTATTTACATTCTATGGTAAGTGACAGAGACAAAAATGCATTAGCTACCGGTACTGTTTTTTAAACAAAACAACACATAACCTAGACTTCTCCCGAAAACCACCCTACTGCTGGCCGCAAAATTAGACAAGAAATCATCATCATCCTCCTAGCGTTATCCCAGTACAGTTGCATCCTGAAGGATGCCTGGGGTCCGCTACCTAATCCCAAGATTTGGCGTAGGCACTAGTTTTTACGGAAGCGACTGCCATCTGACCTTCCAACCCCGAGGGGAAACTAGACCTTATTGGGATTAGGCTTTGTCAAGTGAGTGGGCAACTTGACTGTTAGAAGTTCTCAAACCGCCCGAAGGCCTCCAACTTGGCTTAACGACTGCTGCCATAGACAGCAACCGGGATCAACGGCTTAACGTGCCTTCCAAAGCACGGGAGCGCTCAGTTAGTAACCACTCAAAGCGGTCACCCATCCAAGTCCTGACCGCTGCCCACGTTGCTTAACCTTAGATACCGCAAGCGGTACGCAGGCGCCGCTGGGCCACGAGCGCTCCTTAAAATTAGACAAGAAAAAAAAAAGAAAAAAAAACTTTAAGGTCTAGGTCGCACCGGTCACGCTAGAAACAAATTTAATAGGTTTTATATTATTTGAGTTAAGTGAAAGTATGTCTGGGAGTCAGATCAAAACCTCGTAAAAAGATTCAACGTTGTTTTGGTGCGCTCTTTTCTTGTGTTTGAAATATTTTGCTTTGGGAACAAATAAAATGATCACCTAAATAACTTTTGATATCATCAAATTTTCGAACCCTAAAATAAGGTTGAACACTCAAAAAAATTTATCGATCAGCAATTCCGAGTCACCAAAAATATTCTACCTATTTTTGCAGCACTTGCACCTATTTTACTTATTGCGTTCCTATAAATCTATAATCGCATCAAAAAAATTGTCAAGTACCACCAAAAACACTAAACTACCACCTAATCTCATGCACCTTTTTACATTAGAATTACATCCAAATATTATACACATCGCATGCTACATTTTAGTAAACAGTTACAAATTAATTGTTTTTAGCACTATAAATATTTTAGTCATTTCCAAAATGTTATAAATTAGAAAGTAAAATTCTAAATTAATTTAAAAAACAACGCGCAATGTGGCTGTGTGAAATAATAACACGTATACTGCTATCTCACTCAATCAAATACAAATTGTCGTTAGAGTAAAAGGTACCTATTGCTGTTTCATTCTAACTACCTATTGCTGATGGTTTACAAACTGCAAAAAGTTTTATTATTAATTTTTTAAGGGTAGCATTTAACGAACCACCAAATTAGTTGCCGAATGATGCTCTAAAAAATTACATTGATTACCAAAAATACTAGATTCGCACCAAATTTTCAACTCCTTTTAAATATAAAGTGCAACTCAAAGAAGTAACATGTCGATAACCTAATAAATTAAATTGTTACCAAATAAATTAGTCACTACCCAAAAATACTTAATGATCACCTAATTTCAAACACCAAATTTCATATAATTTACATCCAAATATTACAGGGCTCGTAATCCTATTAAAATTATTTACACCCAAATAATTCTTTCGATACCCAGAAATACTACATGATCACCAAATTTCAGGCGGCAATTGTTTTTTAATGTCCGACGCGCAAAGCAGTTCCAATCTAGTCTAACCTCATTGCTAGCACACTGATGCGGTTTTCCATACGGTCCGTCTCGCTCGCACCTCGCGCCGCGTGCGAGCAAGACAGCGCTAAATGATTTTAAGAAGTTGAAGTTTGAAATAAAAATAGCTATTTTAATTTCAAACTAGTGGAGATTGGAACAGTATTGACGGATCTCCGCTGGCGCGGAGCTCCTATTTTGAGTTGTTTTGGCCCTTCGGGCCGATGCAAAACTAACATAACCTAAACCTACCTATACCTATTTCTACCTATTAACTTCCTTTAATTTTTCCATGAAAGTCTATCTATATTAATAAAGTGAACTCATTTGAGGACCTTTATCCATTTTCATAACAAACTAACAATTTAATAAATCAACAAAACTCATTTTCAAATAAAAGGTTTCAATCAAACGCGCTCACGTCAACGCATTAAAAAAAAAACTTCTTGCAGTTTATAAACCATCAGCAATAGGTAGTTAGAATGAAACAGCAATAGGTACCTTTCACTCTAACGACATATCAATAGGTTTTATGCTTCAGACAATTCTTTGTATTTGATTGAGTGAGATAGCAGTATACGTGTTATTATTTCACACAGCCACATTGCGCGTTGCTTTTTAACTTAATTTTAAATTTTACTTTCTAATTTATAACATTTTGGAAATAACTGAAATATTTATAGTGCTAAAAACAATTAATTTGTAACTGTTTACTAAAATGTAGCATGCGATGTATATAATATTTGTATGTAATTCTAATGAAAAAAGGTGCATGAGATTAGGTGGTAGTTTAGTGTTTTTGGTGGTACTTGACAATTTTTTTGATGCGATTATAAATTTATAGGAACGCAATAAGTAAAATAGGTGCAAGTGCTGCAAAAATAGGTAGAATTTTTTTGGTGACTCGGAATTGCTGATCGATAAATTTTTTTGAGTGTTCAACCTTATTTTAGGGTTCGAAAATTTGATGATATCAAAAGTTATTTAGGTGATCATTTTATTTGTTCCCATTTTTTAATGCGTTGACGTGAGCGCGTTTGATTGAAAACTTTTATTTGAAAATGAGTTTTGTTGATTTATTAAATTGTTAGTTTGTTATGAAAATGGATAAAGGTCCTCAAATGAGTTTACTTTATTAATTTAGATAGACTTTCATGGAAAAATTAAAGGTAGTTAATAGGTATAGGTAGGTTTAGGTTATGTTAGTTTTGCATCGGCCCGAAGGGCCAAAATAACTCAAAATAGGAGCTCCGCGCCAGCGGAGATCCGTCAATACTGTTCCAATGTCCACTAGTTTGAAATAAAAATAGATGTCATAGAAAAATACTACTACCTAGGCAAATTGACGATTATCAGCGAATAGAGTAGAGGCAAAAACATCTGAGAACAAATAGCTGTATGCGACCAGTACGGAAAGCACTGTTGAAAAGATATTAAATTAAATTATGTTATGTCTCATTAAAATTACAGAAATTTTGAAGCTTCTATAAAATAAAATCATTTAGCGCTGTCTTGCTCGCACGCGGTGCGACGTGCGAGCGAGACGGACCGTATGGAAAACCGCATCAGTGTGCTAGCAATGAGGTTAGACTAGATTGGAACTGCTTTGCGCGTGGGGCGTTAAAAAACAATTGCCGCGTGAAATTTGGTGATCATGTAGTATTTCTGGGTATCGAAAGAATTATTTGGGTGTAAATAATTTTAATAGGATTACGAGCCCTGTAATATTTGGATGTAAATTATATGAAATTTGGTGTTTGAAATTAGGTGATCATTAAGTATTTTTGGGTAGTGACTAATTTATTTGGTAACAATTTAATTTAATAGGTTATCGACATGTTACTTCTTTGAGTTGCACTTTATATTTAAAAGGAGTTGAAAATTTGGTGCGAATCTAGTATTTTTGGTAATCAATGTAATTTTTTAGAGCATCATTCGGCAACTAATTTGGTGGTTCGTTAAATGCTACCCTTTTGCTTTTATTATAAGTAACTGTGTAAGATGATTTTAATGGCTAACCTGAGAATAAAATAATAAACTTTAAAATGGAATTAAAATTCGAAAATAAATCTGAATAACATTTAACTAAAATCAGTAAATGTATAGATACCTACTTATGCACCTAGGTACCGCGAATAGATATTGAATTAGAAAAAAATATCCCACTTCGCAGTTACGAAAGGTTATGGTAATGATGGCATTTCGAATTTTTCTTTGCTTTCTTCAGAATCATCTGCAACCGGTTGTTTAATTTAATGCCGTGTTTATCTGCTTTAACTTTACTGGTTGCCTGCCAGTTGCGCAAAGTTCCAAGCCCTCCCGGTCCACATAATAATACCATTGAACGCCATTGGGCCTTTAAGACCAAATTTGGTCGAGCAAGCCATATTAGGGCTCAAAAGAAAAATCCGTAATTACTAGGGTCATTGTCATGTAATCGATGTGCAGCACTGGTTAATACCACAATACATGACTGTTATGTAGTTAATACTGTAATGTATATTCTTAACCTCTGTTCGCATGTTGACAGAAAATGCATGCCAGTTCCATTACATTACATTCCGGGCTGCGGGGGAGCGATGTACGATGTGTTCGATCCAATCCCGCAATGTAGTGAAAATCACAAGTTGTTGTGTGTAAATGGGCCCGTAGGAAGCCTAAATTAGTTGCAAGAAGCGAGTGTTACTCAACGCTATTGCCTAGCATGAACTAATCACGATCGTAACTGGAAATCGTGCGTGTGGCCACGCGAGGACTCCCGGTCTAGCATCATGCTGAATTTAAGAGTCCTTGCCCCGTTTATCCATACTTATTACTTATTACTTGTTACTTATCACTTATCACTTATCACTTATGACTTATTACTTATCACTTATCACTTATTACTTATCACCCGAAAATCATCTTAAGGGAGTGGAAGTTTGTATGGAAGAGCGATAACTAGGTAAGCTCCTGATATAAAACAATAGCAATTAAATTCTATCGCGATGAACGAGCTCCACGCGGACGAATCTGCGGGCAGAACTAGTATTGTCTTGACACAAATCTACCTAGTCCCAAACTAAGCAAAGCTTGTACTATGGATACTAAGCGAAGATATTTTGGTTGAGAGTCTTCTGCACCCCTACCTAGGGGTGACAGGTGGCTCCTCCTTTGCTGGGCGCATTGAGAGCTGTTGCGGGTCGCGTCACCGCTACAGTGCGCGCCATCCACGAAGGCGCGCCCCTCCACAGCCCAAGCCGTACAACTGCGCACAGATTAATATGAGATTCGCTGTGGAGGGGCGCGTCGTCGTGGATGGCGCGCACTTTAGGGCGAAACGGGCTTATGGCCGTCATTTGGGGGACGGCGTCTGCGTCTGTAAGGCAACGCGAGCAGCGCCTCTGGCGGCCTTAGGTAGTAACTATTTTTTGCCATACAATTTAAGACTCTACGCAAACGCGTTCGTTTGTGTTTTGTTTCCAAAACACTTATACTAGAGGTACATAAGGCACTTCGTTATTCACATTAAGTATATTTTAATTGAAGGAGGCATGCTAGCACGGCGGAGCCTGACTCACAACACTAAGACCAGTTCTTGATATACACGGCCAGTGATTGACTGGCACAGCCTGAATGATTTGATTGTGTGTGATAAGGGTAAAGAAAGCTGTGAATTCAGACCCCAAAATCATACGTACAGATAGCAACCAAAGTAGCTTGGCAAATGAGAACCTCAAAAAGTCTTTATTACAAGGGAATTTTTGACCTCTTTCATATGCTAAGCCAGGTCTCGGAACCGGTCTTTTTTAACGGGTTAAAACCGGTTTATTTGGGTTTAGCTCCGAACTTTATTGAGAACGCGAGCGTTTTAAGAACTTTATATTAACTGGTTTATCCGACGAGGTCCGGCGGGGGCACTGTTTGTAGGTATTACGATAGGTGAAATTATTTTCGTTGACCGAATTTCTATAAACATGTTATTGGATTTTCAATCTTATTGTTTGATCAGTAAGATAGCTTTTTAAACAAATTAAGTTGATGCAACTCGGCCAACTCAAATTGTTTCAATCAGAATCGTGCGCCCGCATTAACCGGTTTTTATCGTTCTAAACCGGTCAATACGACAAAACCTTTATATAAAGCTCTTCCGTAAATTTAAATAAAACGGTTTCTGTATTTAAACCGAAATAAAAAGGTTTTGCCGCAAGTACATGATAACGGTTTGAAAATTTAACCGGTTTCCGAGCCCTGTGCCAAGCTACTCAACATGAGAGCAATAAAGTTATGAGTTACTTTTGATACTGATTGTACATACATATATTAGAACGGATACAGATACAGCCAACACACGTATTGTAATCTAGGTACCTACAGTCGCCTAGTTGCCTAGTTGGTAGTGACCCTGCCTACGAAGCTGGAGGTCCCGGGCTCGAATTTCGACCAGGGTATTTATTTGTATGATGAGCACGAATATTTATTCCTGAGTCTTGGGTGTTTCCTACACTGAGAAAACAGTTCATCAATAATTTAGGTGATTCACATAAAGAGGGGATCAAAGTGACAAATCACCAAAAAGTATGATGAAAATTTTAAATATTATGGTGAAGCTAATCACATAATTGCATTACTCCATGATTTTATGATTAGCTTCACCACAATATTTAAAATTTTCATCATACTTTTTGGTGATTTTTCACTTTGATCCCCTCTTTATGTGAATCACCTAAATTATTGATGAACTGTTTAAGCTTGCACTGTGGGTGCTAGGTGGCGATATACAGATACTTAAATTACATATATGTACTTAGTTTGGGACTAAGTAGGTTGATTTGTGTCAGATTGTCCAGAATCAGATATATCGAAGCGAACAAGGCGCGGAAATGTCTGAACAGTTAGTCGTATTACGTTGCAAACACAGAACCAGAAGAAATAGTAGATTGTGTCACAAGGGAGCAAAATGACATATTTACGGCGTGGGCGTAAATTGAATCCTGAACGAAGCGAAGGATTATATAATAGAATCCCGAGCGTAGCGAGGGATTCTAAAATAGAATCCTGAGCGTAGTGAGGGATTCAAGAATTAACGCCCAAGGTGGAAATAATTTTGCTTCCATGTGACACATACTGCTTTTAACATCACCTATTGAGAATAATAAAAGATCTGAAATAACAATGGTTGTGCATTTATTTTATCAAAATCGATACAATACTTAACTATCAAAATCGATACAATACAATTACTCGTTACAGGAAAGTGCCACTTTGATCCCTCGTAGCAGGGAAGAAAAGTGCCATTTTGATCCCTCCTAGCAGGGAAGAAAAAGCCCTTATATCCGAATAGGTGATGTGAAAAAAATGTTTGTACACTAAGATTAAAAGTTCACTACTTTGAATAACATGTCACATTAATAGAAGGTAACAATAGGTGTCGACTACTGGGTAATAGGGTGTCAGACATTGGGACGCTTACCTTACTCATTACGCGCGAAAGTCAATTGGGTTTATAACTTCGCTTACTGGTCATGTTGATTGTGGCCTATAGCATTATGACCATTTAAGGTCGATTTACGAATTGTCTTGTACCTACTGTGTAATTACTGCAATGTTTCATTCCATCTATACGCTATATAAGGTCTTGGACCGTCGTTCAGGTTGTAGTTAACAAATTTAACTTGAGGATCTCATCTTCCTGGAACGAGAAATAGGGCTGGTGCGGCGGCTGAATCGGCGGAAAACCTCAAAAGGCGCAAATATAGTACCCTCGATAGCGGGTACATATCTGAGCCTTTTGGGGTTGAAACACTTGGGCCGAGGGGACCGGGAGCCCATAAGATCTTTAAAGATCTGTCTGGGTGTCTGGTCGATGCAACACGTGACCAAAATGCTGGCCTTTATCTGGCACAAAGGTTGAGCATTGCCATACAACGTGGCAATGCGGAAAGTATTTTGGGAACGTTACCCACTGGCAGCGGTTTTTTAGATTAGGGTTTTTGTTTAGGTATATTTAGGTTAGGTTTTGTTTTATTTTAATTTGTTATTTTATAGTTATTTAAACATTAAATAGTATAAATTTGTTCGTACTTAAGGATAGGCCATCTGAACATTTGGACAACATTTCTTATACCTTCGGCCTTGCCGTTACGTGAATCCTAATGAATTTAAGTAAAGATAGGCCATCCGAACATTTTGGTCAACATTCTTACACCCTAGGCCTTGCTGATGCAGGTGATTTAATTTGGATGTTTCTTATAATTTTATTTCCTTGTTATTTTTTTAGAAAAACAATATTACATGCCTCGTCTGGAACAGGGATTGCCTGCCTCTTGTTACTAGACGGCCTCGCGGAAGCGAGAAGTGGAGTATGACAACAATGGGTTCATCCCGGGTGACACCCTTTTGGGGATGTCACCCGAACCACCGGGCCAGGATTCTTAACCACTCTCGAATGATTATTTTTGACTTTAACTATCTTAACAGTTAAGGATGATTCACGCTAGACAGTTCCGTGTCCGGGCCGGCCCGTTTTCTAGTACAAGAAATCGACGGCCGTCGCGCGTCTTTTATTAAATAATTAATAGTTTAAAGAAACACTAGAAAAACACGCTTTGCGTGTTAATTGAAACCTGATCGTGTTCAAAGTCCATTACGTGACCTTTCTCACAAGTGCAAACACGACTATGATACGATATTCCATCATGGAATGCCAGTGCCTGTGTTCCGGCTTCATCATCAGACCTTGAAACCTAATCGTGGTCAAAGTTCATTACAAGAATTTTCTAACAAATCCAAACACAGCTATGATCCGATGTTCCATCATGAAGTTATAGTTCATATCTTCCGGCTCCATCATCAGATCAGTTCGACAAGACCATGTTATTGTATTGTCATCAGAACCACATACAGCTGCCAATTTTCATGACGCTACGATCCTTGGAAAATGGTTAAATTAGTTACCTTAGATTCCATTACATAGTTAGTTACATACAGGTCGACCTATTAGACCTTGAAACCTAATCGTGGTCAAAGTTCATTACAAGACTTTTCTAACAAATCCAAACACAGCTATGATACGATGTTCCATCATGAAGTTCCAGTTCATATCTTCCGGCTCCATCATCAGATCAGTTCGACAGTACCATATTATTGTATTGTCATCAGAACTACATACAGCTGCCAATTTTCATGACGCTACGATTCTTGGAAGATGGTTAAATTAGTTACCTTAAATTCCATTACATAGTTACATACAGTTCGACCTATCAGACCTTGAAACCTAATCGTGGTCAAAGTTCATTACAAGACTTTTCGAACAAATCCAAACACAGCTATGATACGATGTTCCATCATGAAGTTCCAGTTCATATCTTCCGGCTCCATCATCAGATCAGTTCGACAGTACCATATTATTGTATTGTCATCAGAACCTCATACAGCTGTCAATTTTCATGACGCTACGATGCTTGGAAGATGGTTAAATTAGTTACCTTAGATTCCATTACATAGTTACATACAGGTCGACCTAATAAAAGCGTGTTAAAAACGGGCCGGCCCGGACACGGAACGGTCTAGCGTAAATCATCCTTTAGGGACCCAGGTACCTATACAGTAAACTAAAGTCAACAATAAATTTATATTGCACTCTGATTTAAGGATGATTCACAGTAGACCGTTCCGCGTCCGGGCCGGCCCATTTTGTAGTACAAGAAATCGACGGACGCGCGACGGCCGTCGATTTATTGTACTAGTAAACGGGCCGGCCCGGACAGCGCCGGCCCTAGCCCTAGATCCGGGTGGGGCGAAATGGTCTTTGGGCGCCCTTTGGTTTGAAATTTTTCGACGTTGCCAGTTTGGCGCCCCTTGACATCCCACGCTTGGCGCCCATTGACATACGGCGCCTGGGGCGGTCGCCCCATCCGCCCCAGCCTTGGGCCGGCCCTGAGCCCGGACACGAAACGGTCTAGCGTGAATCATCCTTTAATACGACGACGGTGGCAAACAAGCGTACGGTCCACCTGATAGTAAGGGGACCCGGAGCGGAGCGGATGGTTTCCTTAACTTTCACTTAATGTTCGGGCTGGTGTGGACATCAATTAACTTTAAATATGAGAATCACCCCAGCGACCGGGTGCCTAAGTTTAAGGCCTGAGTGGACGCTCGGAGCGGAGCGTTCTGCGTCGCGTCCAGCGTTGCGGCCGAGCGTCCATACTGACTCAGGACACCAGTGTGAGTTTCAATTGTTTGACATGCACGCTCCGCTGGACGCCCGACTCGAGCGTCCACTCAGGCCTTACACTAATGTCGTAAGCTACGGCAGCTACGTCACTTGATCTTCTAAGGTTTCGTCACCACCGAAGTCAATGTATGAAATTCTGTTGCATTATTTTCATTCTCATTACCTAAATGATGTTAGAAATGTACCCTTTATAGCCATCGGTGTTTTTTTTTAAATCTGTAATTAGCACTTAGTTTTTTGTCTCACCTCTTTATTGTATAATCTACTATTATGACGTCCAAAATACAGGCTCAGCCTAGTTTGGAGTCTGATAGATAAGTTCCTATTTTGTAAGCACTTTTTTGCCAAATAAACCATATTGTATTTGTATTTTGTATTTGTAAATACCTATAAGCGATTAGCTGCAAACTCGTTTTAAATTACAATGCCATTATCTCGGTAATGTAGACATGAAATGGTTAAAAGGAGAAATTAACCAAGTTTAGGAAGCAATCATTTCATTTATTATGTATTTGTTTAATTTAGCATAACTATTATATTATTGCAATCATAAAATTATGTATGATGGATATTAGGTACCTACTTAAATACCTAGGTATGAACTTGTAGATATTTTACGCTTGAAAAGTTTCCGTACACTATTTACGTTGGCGGAGTGTTAAATGATTGCATTAAGACTTTTATTTTAATTAAATTAATCATTTAATTGAACTTGATATGTAGGTATAGGTAGTATGATGACAAACCACGCTTTTTGACATCACATGGCAACCGGTCGACTTTCAGCGCAATGCCGTGCGGTTGGTCAAGGGCACCAATATGTATATACACTTTTTCACCTTATTCCATTGACATAAGGTCCAAAAATTTATACATATTTATGCCCTCGTCTGCACAAGGTCGGAGGATCGCCTGAGCAACATAAAAACTACATCGTTATTAAGATAATTTATTTATTCAGTTTAGGTCAAGTCGTTACTGTTTTCAATGTTAACGGGATGCGCCGGTAGATGTCGCTGTAACACCGGGAAACTAGATAATGAAGCGAGTTCTCATATGTCATGGCCCCGGGTCTAAGAACATCTCGATCTCGACAAACAAGACTTTCAAATCGGTCCACCCGTTTGGGAGCTAAGATGCGCTAGACATATTATGTAAACCCCCTCGGGCATGAGACCTAGCTAGATCGATTGCTCGATCGCGAACAGTTTTTGATAATAGTAGTTATTTACTAATACCAAAAAATTTGTCCTTGTAACAACTAAACTGTTCTGTAACCGTTAGTATAATAATCTCCTTGTCTTGGGATTGCACTAAAACTTACTAATGATTAGTATTTTTTTCGCTCAGTGTAGATCGATTTCTCGCCCCCAAAAACCCCCAGATACCAAATTTCATCAAAATCATTAGAGCCGTTTCCGAGATCCCCGAAATAAATAAATAAATATACAAGAATTGCTCGTTTAAAGATATAAGATATGGGTGTTACAACGGAATCAATTATAATAAATTTAAAGATATTTCATAGAAACATACTTATTACAGACAGAATGTGTAGGTACAGTCAAGAGCACCAATATGTTTGGACGATATTTCAATGGAATAAGGTGAAAAAGTGTATATATTATAATGACCTCGACTGTACATGAGTAGATATCATTACTCGGTATTGTAGGTGGAGTAAAAAAATACACGTGAGGTTTCCTTGAACCTCCCCCTCCCCGAACGTGATGAGTAGTGAGGTTTTCGTAACCCCCTCCCCCCCTTCGGAACCTCGCGTGATTTCCATAACGGATTTTCGGATGAAGAGTGAATTTCCCTGAAAATAATAAATAAATATAAATATTTGTGGACAATCTTACACAAATCAACCTAGTCCCAAACTAAGCAAAGCTTGTACTATGGGTACTAAGTGACGATATAAATACTTATATGGATAAATATATACTTAAATACATAGAAAACATCCAAGACCCAAGAACAAATATTCGTGCTATTCACACAAATAAATGCCCCGGCCGGGATTCGAACCCGGGACCTCCAGCTTCGTAGGCAGGGTCACTACCAACTAAGCTAAAGCGGTCGTCAAAAATATAAGTGTATTTATTTTATATACTGTAGGTAACAATGATAACATATGACGACCGCTTTAGCTTAGTTGGTAGTGACCCTGCCTACGAAGCTGGAGGTCCCGGGTTCGAATCCCGGCCGGGGCATTTATTTCTGTGACGAGCACGAATATTTGTTCTTCGGTCTTGGATGTTTTCTAGATATACAATATAAGTATCTATTTATCTATATAAGTATGTATATCGTCGCTTAGTACTCATAGTACAAGCTTTGCTTAATTTGGGACTAGGTTGATTTGTGTAAGATTGTCCACAAATATTTATTTATTTATTTATACTGGGTGACACATAAGTCGTGATACAAAATAGCAAAATATGATTATATCCATGATCCTGAACCACTTTTACTGTGGGACCTACCTTGTAAGGGCGAAAAATAAACTGCTGTTTCATAGGAAAGGGTCTTCAATCGACTAATCAAAATGTATGAAGAAGCAGTTTTTTTTTCGCCCGTACAAGGTAGGTCCCATAGTAAAAGTGGTTCAGGATCATGGATATAATCATATTTTGTTATTTTGTATCACGACTTATGTGTCACCCTGTATATAAACGACTACCTATTAAATTGATAATGATAACTAGTTTTAGCATAATTAGATTACAAAATATCTACATTTCACAATAACAATTAAATATCTAGTTCCTTAATACCCTAGTTAAAAATCATAAAGGCGATTACACATTTAAGGTAAAAGTGTAAGTGAGGTGATTTAGGCGACTTCCTGATTTGTCGGTGCGGAGGCAGTACGATATGAGAAAAGTGTCAAATGTCAGTGTCAGCTGTCAGTCGACGCGGTACCATTTTTTACTACGCCCCCTACATTTAAATGAGTGCTTCCTGACTGACGCGGGATGCGCTGTAGCGGGACGATGCGAAGGCGGTACTGCTTCGCTTCTGCGCATGATATTACTACTGCGCAAACGTAATACTGACAGTATTATATCAAGTGGGAATCTTTGCGACGTCAGTAAGTTTACGTCAAAGAAGAAAATGTCACATGTCCATCCCGCCCCGCCAAGTCAGGAAGTCGCCTTACATGTATAGCCTTATTGGAATGCGGTGTAGGCGAAGGCAGCTGGCGGAGGCAACGCGCGCGCTGCCAATGCATTGCTACCCCTGACAGGAGCAACACGTGTACTTAAATTAAAAAAAAAAATTAAAAAGTCACAGTAAAAATGAAGATATTGATTTTATTAGTGGCCGGTTTGGCGTGTGCTTTCGGTAAGTTGATCCCCAGATAAACATATCCGTCGCTTAAAATTATGACTGTGTTTTTTCAAATTAAAATTAAAAAAAAAAGACAGAGCTAACTAACATATCTGACAGATACTTTTATCTGAATTTGTAAAATTGCCCTTAGTATTGTATTGTATTATGCTAGTTGGTCGAAATTAAACGGGTTTATTATTTTATTATTAATGGTTTATTTGTGTATTATAGCGAAGCAAAGCGAATTTAATAATCACTTAAAATGCTATGTTACATTATTATAAAACACATAATTATATTTTTATTATAAAACTGCTATAATATAAAACATTAACGTAGTTTAAGTATTAAAACTACCTATAGATTGAAATAGTCGCTAGGCGGCAAGTCGGTTTTAAAGTAAAAGTTATGCGTGGTACTTTTTGTGTAAGTAAGTACTTATATTTGTAGGTGCTCTTTTTTCGTCACCGGTTTTTATGTAGTTAGATAAGTGTAAAAACAGTAATTTAATTTACTGTGTCGAAAAACATAAAGTAAACAGGTTTTTACTTCACTGCGTGTCACGATTTTCTGTGATGTAACTTTCCTATTGAAATATTCGTAGGTATCGGAAAGAAGCTCATCTACACCTACAGCCTTGGCCAAAAGTGTTGAGCACCCCTTATTTTCCTTTGTAACTTATAAAAAAACCATTATTTTTTAATTACAAAAATGCACATTGACGTAAAATATGAAAAGGCATACTAAAGAACATCTAGAGAACTTTAGATAATATCATTTCGAAGTAGCTATTGCTAACGAAGACTAAAAATAGACGGGTTTGCAATAAAAGGACAAATTGCGTTTTTATCCGTGCAATTATCTTTAACGTCAACGAAAGTAGCTAGTTTTTGAAAGATTTAATTTTCTTTAATAAAAGGATATGAAATGCTTGATTGAAAGTTTAACTTTTACATGGAAAACGTGTGAGTGCTCAACACTTTTGGCCAAGGCTGTATTAGTAACTTGTTATATAATGTATTCGTCATTTATTAATTATATGATCGCTGTCGTATTGTTTTTGACTCTCCAAACCTGTAGTCGCATCGGTCAATTCAAGAACTTCTATTTTTAGACTGTTTACCGCTTGTTGGACAAACGGACATCATTTAAGAATTTAAATATATCTGTGGGCCGATTTTTGATTGTCGAACGCTCGAAATTTCACTCGACATCTGACAAAACATCATAGTTTTTTGACAGATCTGGAGTGAAAAGTCGAGCGTTCGACACTCAAAAATCGGCCCCCGGTTTGACCACAACTGATACACGGACACGGCGGATACTTTCATTTAACTATGGTGTACGAGTATACCCACAAGTCGGATTTTGCACACAAGTACAACACATTACTTACTACAAAGTATACTGTAATGTCATCATCATCATCATCATCATCCTCCTAGCGTTATCCCAGTACAGTTACATCCCGAAGGACGCCTGGGGTCCGCTACCTAATCCCAAGATTTGGCGTAGGCACTAGTTTTTACGAAAGCGACTGCCATCTAACCTTCCAACCCCGAGGGGAAACTAGACCTTATTGGGATTAGGCTTTGTCAAGTGAGTGGGCAACTTGACTGTTAGAAGTTCTGAAGCCGCCCGAAGGCCTCCAACTTGGCTTAACGACTGCTGCCATAGACAGCAACCGGGATCAACGGCTTAACGTGCCTTCCAAAGCACGGGAGCGCTCAGTTAGTAACCACTCAAAGCGGTCACCCATCCAAGTCCTGACCGCTGCCCACGTTGCTTAACCTTAGATACCGCAAGCGGTACACAGGCGCCGCTGGGCCACGAGCGCTCCAAAGTATACTGTAATGTAAATGACATAAATTACACAATTTCATTGTATTTTTAGGGTTCCGTAGTAAAGAAGGAACTGTCGTTTTTTTTTTCTGACCGTCTGTCCGTCCGAGCTTTCGTTCCCGGTTTAGCTCAGTAGGTACTAGAAAGCTGTAATTAGGCATGAGTATACATATTAATGACGAAGACAAAAGGGTAGCTCCCCTACACGTAAAGTGGTGGTGTATTTTTTTTCTTTCAAACCTTACCACTTATTGTAACGGGTGGACAACTACATTGAACGTGGCCCGATTAGCACTTGGTCATGTTTTTAGGGTTCCGTAGTAAACAAGGAACCCTTATAGTTTCGCCATGTCCGTCCGTCCTTCCGTCCGTCTGTCCCCCACTTCTCAGTAACCGTTAGTACTAGAAAGCTGAAATTGAGTATACATATGAATGACGCCGAAAAGACGGAAGAATAAAATTTTGAAAATATTTTTTTTAGGGTACCTTCCCTACATGTAGTTGTGGTGCAATTTTTATTCCCATGCCCATCGTATGGGTTGTCCTTGGATAGCTCTTTCAAAAATATTATAAGGTTTCTAAAAGCATTTTTTTATTCAAGAATCGGTTGGCGTGATAATTAAGCTTTGAAGTGATAGTTTTTGTTATGGTCAAGTGTCCCCCACCCCTGCCAGCTAAACGGTGGCTACTAGAAATGTGAAAAAAATCATGGTAGTAGTATGTACGATGAATTTAAAAGGAAAACTATCACAGCTAAGTAGACATTACTAGTTAACGAGTAATAGTCGAACTTAAGAAATGTAATTTGCAAAAGCAAACTTTCGTTCAATTTCCATTGATACCTTGGATAATGTTGTTAATTCTGTTAAAAACATAGTAAATATAAGTTCGCAAACTTTTTAGTCCACATGCTGTAACGGGTGGACAACTGCGGAACCCTACATTGCGCGTGGCCCGACACGCACTTGGCCGCTTTTTTTTTATATAATATAGTTAAGTCATCATGTTAGTAAATATTTCGTAACTAATCGTTGACCAAATAACTTTTGAAAATACCGACCCACAATAACAATAATTGGCATTTAAGTTAAATGCCTTAGGAAATAATTTTGCAATAATATTCATAGCTGTTCGACCTATGTTCACATTTATTCATCCGTACCATTACATAGTTAAGTATTTATTTAGTAGTTAGTATACAAATCGAGTTACGAATGTCAAACTTTTTAATGCACACATCACATAATAAAATATACGTAATGGATCAATAGCCTTAAAACTAGGTTACCTACATTATTAATGACTAGACTATTTAAGCAGTCTTTCTTAACTATAGTAAATGAAATATTAACAAAAAAAAAAGAAAATAGTAAACCAGATAACGGCGCGGAAAGCTTTTCACTCAAAAACTTATGCTTACCTACTCAGTAACGCTTTTATCAGTTTCATTGCAGTGAGCTTGCCCTCTTACAAGTAGGGTAACGGCAACAGTGTTGGCCACTTAATGCTGACCAGCATCAATAATGGACACTTCATTCCTAATTCAAACATAATTTTACTGTTTTATTGAAAAATAGAGGTAATACACGGGTTACTCAAGTCTTTAACATCAAATATTGCACGACATGTTTCGGACCAATACGTGGCGTGACATGAAAACGCGATGCGATGTCGCGCGATGTCGCGCGATGATGCGATGATGTGATGACCTAGCTAGACCGTCCTGGCTAGTTGTTTTCATTAAGGACCACATATTGGTGGTATGAGCCAGATATGCGAAAATACCCCAAGAATTATCCCATTTTTCTCAGAATCGTTGATATTTGTAGACGTGGGAAAAATATATATTATTCTTGATTATATTATCTTTAATAACACAGCTTTCGATACACGATTCATAACACTTCGCTCGATACAATGAATTCCCAAAATCGACAAATTCCACCGTAACAAGATATGCGGCCTCCAAGCTCTATCTCTGTTACCCTTTCGAAATGTGACAGTGACGGCTGAGCGCTCGATGTTCGATTTCATCTGGGTAAGCATGAACGGTAGGGTGGGCCGTTGTTGTATGGAAAAAAATAAAAGTTCCAAATTCGAAGTGTAATAGGAATAAAAAGTTGCAGTTTAATATGTAGATTATGATGATTATATCAAATTTAAAAATATGTACTACTTTTAGCCCTCTACCAGGTGCCAAAAATTTGAAGTTAGGGAAATATTTGATAATTATTTAAATATATAATATTACTAGTATTTAACCCGTTTATTTTTGTAAAATAAAGACGAATGTTAATATAATAGAAATCATCACTAGTATTCATTTCTTTTTTAATATAATCAATATTAAAAATATCCCAAATTTTGTGATAAATAAAAAAATACCATTAAACGACCGATGTACTGTATTATAAAAAAATTGTACTACATATTTTTCAAATATAATCTCATACAAAAGTACGAATGTTAGTATTAAAATAAAGCGGGGTTTGATTGAAAATATATAACTTTTTAATGGTTTAAATAGACGGTCAAAGGTCCTATTTCGCACTTTTCCGGGTATGTTGCCACGTAGTTTTGGCCATATTTTTGCTTTAATCATTATCATTTTTATGCTTTATGTAATTTGTTTAATCCACGACAGCTCTGACAAATGCTTTAAGCACCAATTTGGATATATTAAATAGATCAAAAAGCATTTTTTTGAAAAACCCAATTTACGTCGTCTAAGTGGGTCACAAAAAAAATCTTCTGATAATAAATAATAACCAAAAACAAGTATAATTGATACCAAAAGATGTAATTTAATTAATAATAAAGTTAAAATAAACTTAAAATATAAAATTTATACTTTTTGAATTTTTGAATTTTCTGACAGTTAATCGTCGGTAGAGGGCTAAAAGTATATGCCAATTTTTTTTTCATTATTTTTCCCCTAATCTACAAAAAATCATACAGCGTAATTATACTATTACAATACGGAATTCCAAAATTTTAAAAATCGGCCCACCCTAATGAACGGCCTTAAAGACGTGAGTGACCCGTTCTCCATTATTGGTGTTGTTACTATTACCCTATGTATTTATTTGTTTTAACAAGGCTACGAAATCGCTATGATTTCATACTAAATTTTAACACTACAGTGAATTGTAAAGGTGCCTGTACCCCGAATTAATTTGCACTCTTATATCGCTTTTGTTTTATATAAATTTTCGCTTTATAAAAATATCGCTTATCGCCTATAAAGCCACAGTCAGGTTAAAAAAAAACATTTAAGGACGATTCACGCTAAACCGTTCCGTGTCCGGGCCGGCCCGTTTTGTAGTACAAGAAATCGACGGACGCGCGACGGCCGTCGATTTCTTGTACTAGAAAACGGGCCGGCCCGGACACGCAACGGTCTAGCGTGAATCATCCTTTACAGGGGCTGCACTGGGACTTCTCAGTTACCTTGAATATTAATTACCTGACATTCTCCGTCTGCTCTTAGCAATGTCAATCGACTTTGATTTTATTTTCGTACGACACGACACCTACAAGTTAGGCGACTTCCTGACTTGGCGGGGCGGGATCGATATGGGACATTTTCTTCTTTGACGTAAACTTACTGACGTCGCAAAGATTCCCACTTGACATAATACTGTCAGTATTACGTTTGCGCAGTAGTAATATCATGCGCAGAAGCGGAGCAGCACCGCCTTCGCATCGTCCCGCTACCGCGCATCCCGCGCCAGTCAGGAAGCACTCATTTAAATGTAGGGGCGCAGTAAAAAATAGTACCGAGTCGACTGACAGCTGACACTGACATTTGGCACTTTTCTCATATCGTACCGCCTCCGCACCGACAAATCAGGAAGTCGCCTGTGTGTAATTTTATCTCACGTGAGCGGGTTGGCCGTGGTTGTAGATGTGCCAGATACGAACACATAGACAACGTGAACCCATAGCTCCAAGCCTACGCATACATAAACAATGTGCATGTATGTATAGCTCATCACACAACCATGGCTCCCCCGCGCTCGTGAGATAAAAGTAGGCACTATACTTACCTACCTATTGATTGAGCTTTACTCTAAATTACTTTAAATTTGACACTGATATATGCTCTAATTCCATTGCACTTTCTACTTTTACACTAATTATTTTTATTTATTTAATTATTTAATAATCAAAGTATAAAAAACATGAAATTAATAGGATCTCACATAACTGTCGGAACAGTTTGTCTGTGTGATCCAGTAATTATTCAATTGTTTCTATTACATAGTTATACACTGTCTATAAATCTTATGGCTAATACTTCACCATAATATTGACGTAAAGACGGAATCTTAATTATTATTACCTACCTGTTAGTGTCAAAGTTTCAGTACTTAAACGTAATATAGACAAAAGCCTGACACGCTTTGACAGAGAAAGAGAGCCTTATAGCGATTCCTATATTACTTAAAAGAATTAACAACATTATCTAAGGTATCAATGGAAATTGTACGAAAGTTTGATTTTGCAAAGTACATAAATTTCTTAAGCTCGACTATTACTTGTTAACTAGTAATGTAATGTCTACGTAGCTGTGATAGTTTTCCTCTTAAATTCATCGTATATACTACTACCATGTTTTTTTTTCACATGCCTAGTAGCCACCGTTTAGCTGGCAGGAGGGGTGGGGGGGGGGGGACACTTGACCATAACAAAATATCACTTTAAAGAACCGACTCTTGAATCAAAATGCTCTATGCGTTTAGAAATCTTATAATATTTTTAAAAGAGCTATCCTACGATACCACACACGATGGGGTTTGGAAGAAAAAAATTGCACCACCACTTTACATGTAGGGGAGGTAACCTAAAAAAAATTTTTTTCCAAGATTTTGTTCTACCGTTTTGTCGGCGTCGTCAATATCTAAACTCATGCCAAATTACGGCTTTCTAGTACTAACGGTTACTGAGATAAACGGGGGACAGACGGACGGACGGACATGGCGAAACTATAAGGGTTCCTTGTTTACTACGGAACCCTAAAAAGTGCCTATCTATAATAGGTACTTGTTCAACGAGTACGAATATTTTGTCATTGAGTCCTACATTTGGTTTTGTATTCAATACGTCGTTGCTATTAGAACTAATTATTAAGACGAGGCACCCGAAAAATAATCCCACGGTTGCTCCGCCCATCACCCCCACCTGCCTGCCACCGCTAGCGAAACTCGTAGGCCACGCTGGCATGGTCGCTTCCATAGCTGTCCCAGTGCTCGACACCTTAGTGTCCAACCGATGACACACTATTAATCCCCTGTTGTCATGATATAAGATTGACAGGACCATGCATTGGGTCAGTGAGGGACGTTTACTGTAGTAAGTGTAGTGACACAGTATTGGAGTTTTTAGCCCTGTGTTTAGTTTCCTGTTATTCATGTAACTAACATCATTACTTAAATGTTACAGACGCTAATCTTATACGGGTACCTAACTTTCTTCCTATACTGTAACTGAACGGTTACTTAACCACACTGCGATCGGAAACGCTTTCTATTCTGAATATAAGCGTGTACAGTCGCCGTCAGATTACATTATTAGTAAACGGGATTAAGGAGGATTATTAATAGGCTGACGACACTATAAAAGAAAATCAATAAATCAAAATTTTCTACATAAAGGCTCAAATTCTCAATCAAATGGCGAAAAAAGTAATTCAAAAAAATAAATAATTACGTAATTATAAGTCTTCAAAGTTTTAAGAGTGGGTATGTTCTGTCCCTTTTCCGCAAAACGCACCTTTGTATTGAACGATCGTCATTTACTATGGCGCTACTTAACAGTGACGTCACGGTTAGGTAGCACTTGCTCTCTCTAACTACGAACATTGTAACCGTTGTAGCTTCGTTATTTTTTGAGATATTTGAATAGGATTTTCACTATTTGGCATAGTTTAATGTCTTCTTTCTATTGAAATAAAAAAAAAATTGAGTCGACATCCCTATTATTCGTACCTAAATGGGAGTAATCAGATACATTGGAGCGAAGAACGTGCTCAGAAACATCTGAAGATCTGAACACGATTCTATAAAGGCTGTGTGAGTTGGCTAGGCGCTAGTATGATATGATGCGTGTGGTCTCCGAAATGTCAAATATCATAGTGTGTGGGTGAGCTAAGCGGGTGAATAATAATTAATGAGATTAATTATAATGTATTCATAATTAATGAGAATAATAAGGTGACTATTTTGCAATAAATGAGATTGATTATGGCAAATATGCGTTACGGATCAACGGATTTCAGTGCTTTGAGACAATTTTAGCGTTCGTAAACTTGTCCTAGTACTTTGTCAATGAGCGAACAAAGGTAGGTATAGGTTACCTATAACGGCAAAGGCGGTGTCACGACTTGAGGTCATAGAAACACTGCGCACTATTGAGTGATAGTACAGTACATAAACACATACATACCTACCTCTAGGTACTACTTATCTAGGTCAGTATTTACTAGGCATCTACGCTTAGCGATGACTTGTGTAACAATGTTTGTGAGTGACATTAGGATATAAGAAAATCCCTCCAAAAACATTATCATGTAAAAATTTGCCAAGACGAGACCATAGATAGATAGATATAAAAGAGAAATGGCAGCCTCATTTAAGGGCCTTTGCCAATGACACACGAAGGGATAATTAAGTAAAATTGAATAAAACCACTTAGTAAAGAAAAAGATGTGACTCTCGCCAAGATGGCGGCGAAAGTCGACGAGACCATAGGTATGGCTCGCACGTTATCAGATGTCATGTAGAGTCATGCTTCTAACTTTACACGCCGTAACTCAACAACATAATACTGAGGGGCTAGCATAGCATTCGCTCCTTACTGTTATATAGGCTATCATATCTTCCCTCTCTCTGGTGACGAAGAATCGAGAACAAGCTCTTGTTTGAGTGCACACACACATGGGAATGTCGTAAGTAAGGATTATGTTACATGACTGCACATGTTAAAGATCGGCGAATGAACTTTCATATCGGAATAAGACGTAGGTATGACATTGGTGTACCTAAATTCTGTATTGAGAATATTCCAGACTATTAATAGTAGTACACTTACCTTATGACATGACTCAGAGCCCAGTTGTAATAAACTAGTTTAAGTAATTGCAAAAGGAAAATTAAGAAATCAGATAGACAATTTATGTTTTGAAGAAATTCAGAGTAATGCGCGTTTTGATTTCGAGTAAGTAGGTATTAAAATGTAGGAAACTAACATGTTTAGTATAATTACCTACTTACCCGTTCATGTGCACATCGTGTAGGTACCTATAGACATCGTGAAGTGGTAACAATTCGTTACTAAACATTTCCTTATAAGGGTTTTGAATATCATATTCATAAAAAATAGGTATTATTAATATATTGTAATAAAGACAATGGTTTCGTCGTTTCTTCCGCAAACAAATCGTTTAATACTAGCTAATGATCTGTGAATCGAATGCACAACAACGGTTATGCACGTTTTCTGATTATAATAACCGTTTCGATCTCGAGTTTGCAATCGTAGCTACCCATACTTAAGGTCAAAGGACTACATAACCTTTAGGCGACATCGACACGGGCATCAACCGGCAATGAACCGATTTGTCCCGTCCTCCTTTCACTCACGTCCTATGAGGCGTTTTTTTTCGATCGAGTCGATAATGACTGGCGGTCACGATTCGAGTCGAGTCTCGCACGGTATTATGACACTAGTCTCGTGTCGGCAATATGAGACACGCATATTAATTCGGTGCTTATCTTAGAAACGTTTGATTGATTTTAACCGCGTGAATAACTTAAATGGGTCGTGGGTGAATAGCGGAAATGCACCTTGCTCTATGATTGTTGCTGCAAAGAAGTTTTATTGTATTTTTTTTTAATACGTTAGATATTCTCTTGTTCTTCAGGATATTGTTTGTTATAAAGTTTAATAATGCCCAACAATCCTACACATACATAATACCTGTCTATATAAAGCGCGCCGTGGGCTTAATTAAGGAAGATTGCTTACTGCATCAAGCTGCCCCGACTTCAACAATTAGAGCACGTCACTTCATTCCTAGCCATACATTACTGGGTTACCACATGGCACGCTAACGAGTACCGTACAATAGCCGTCGTGTACTGTAAACCACGGTAAACGCTCTGGTAATTTCTTAACAGTCTGATGCAATATCAATTTGACTATCGTGTGTTGTCACGGATATCGGATTTGTACCGCGATATGGCGCAGCAGTCAGCTCGAACGGAATTCTTAAGAACATATTCAATTTTTGGACATATGGGCTGTTACTAAAAGTCAACCAGAATCTATAATGCGAACCACACGCGTAATACTTATTTCTGCTGATAATTATATAATAGACTGCCAAAAAGCAGAAGGTTCTCGATTGTAGATTAGTACATTACTTAACAAGGGCGGTAAAACAAAGAATGTCTCAGATCGCAGGTATTTCAAGGCAAGGGCGATAAATATGCAATCTGAGGCTTTCTTTATTTACCGCCCGTGTTAAGTACAAAGTTTTATGTCACCCCCTGGCCAGGAAGTGGGATATCCCGCGCGCGGAGCGTGCGGTAATTGCCGCTTTATGGCTAGGTGTGGCATAAATATATTTATATTTTCCCAATAGTTAGGTAGTAACGTTACGAGATAACTCATTTATATTTGCCATTTAGGTAGATAATTTTTCGTTTAGGTAATTTTACATTCAAAAGTATATTAAGGTGAAAATAGTATAATTTAATATCAAAACGGCGATCTATCTCTACTGATTCCCATCATCAAAAATCAAGTAGAAATTATGATCCATAAGAGTTCACAAGGTGGAAAAATTAAAAATCTCTTGTAGAGGCTAAATTATTCGTTTCGTGAACAACCAATATGCACTAATGTCATTGCGTAATTTCGCCGAACATTAGTAGATTATCTAATAGGACTGGGTTACTAATGAATGATTAATAACAAGGAGATAAATCGCAAGTTTACCGGCTGGTTGTTAATGTAGGACATTGTTAAGTAACAAAGTATTATGAGTCAGATCGGTAGCTCTGCTGCACCCTTGTCCCCAATATTGTGTTACCAACTTACCATGCGGTAATACTTGGGAATACAGAGAAATTGATTTGTAATCCTTACCATACAACTTTAAAATGTCGATACTTATGTCTTTCGTAACAGCGATGAAATAAACTCGTTGTCAAGCGGATGCGTCCGTCGAAAATAGAAAAATGAAACACCACAGGTTTTGATTTCATTTTTTAATTACGACCTTACTACTAGGTATATAAAAAGGGCAAAATGCGATGGTTAGCTATAAGGCTGTTTTTTAAAACATACACACCTACTTGCCTACATTTTTTCCCAGCTGAAGTCGTAAAACTTTTTAAGCCGAGTGTAACCAATTAATTTATTTCAAATCTTAAATTTTACGGTAGTTAACTAGCTATGAATAATCAAGAGCTTTGTTCATAACTATGACTTTTTATCGACTGTATTATTACGAAACCGCTGCGCCAACGCCTAGTCTGCGACAGCAGGTTCCAGAGCTTCTTAGGCCTCAACCGGATGATGATGTTATCTAATAGTGCGTGTTGTGTCGAAGGCGCGCCCACAGCCGTTGCAATTGACAACATTTCATATTTTTAACTACTTTATTTTATGAACTAGTTAGAAAATAGGTAAAAATTTAGGCCACCCGTATTTTTTCTTTTTCAATTTAACTCAATATTTCATACAAAGAAAGCACGTTGAAAAGTAGGTCATTCCAAAAGGGCGTAAGTAAAATATGACGTCATCTTCCCAACAAGAATCCAGAGCCACTCCAGAGCAGCGATTTAAATTGTGTCTGTACTCTGTACTAAGGTCTCCCTGAATACAGCGAGGAAGATGACGTCAACTTTCGGTTTACAGTAATTTGCGACTTTTTCCAAAATTAACGGAGAAAAAAATCTAAAAAATTTTTTTTTGTGTATTTCACACGTTTTTACCGAAATGGTTTTCGAATTAAGACTTTTGGAAATTATGAAATATTGTCAAGTATTATATAGTTCTTTTTTAAACTGACTGTGGTTTTATAGACTGGGCCCAAGCCCAACACAGCGATAGTATATTAGTGCGTGGTTGGACAGTGACCTGGGGAAAATCTAGGGGAACTGAAACATCTAAGAGTTTGCGCTCCAGTCAGATTGGTTCAGCGGCTTCAACCGAATCTGAGGTGAGTGGAATCGAGCTACTGGGAGTTTTGTTGCTAGTTCACTAAACCTAGCCTAGCTGAGAAGATTCCAGCAAGAAACACAGCTAGGCCCGATCTGGGTCGGACAGACTACCCGGTTTGCGCGGTACCGGGACGCATAGATTAGTATGAGATTCGCTGTGGAGGGAATCGTCGATGACACGCACTATACATTTGTGATTCCACGTACATGTTACGGAGAAATTAGTAATCTAGAACAGAAACCGCGCAGTTTGCGCAAGATCAGGCATTATTCAGAATTATTTCAAGCACGTTTACTAACAAGAATTGGAGACACGGTTGGTTGCGACACCGTTGGGAGACAGTGACTGCCTCACAAAGCACTGTTCCACATTGAAATATAAATAAACGAGTCACTCACGTCTTTAACGTCGAATATCGCTCGACATGTTTCGGATACGTGGTCCTTAATCGCGAGGTGTAATCCGTGACGTGACGTGACGTGACGTGAGATGTGAGTGGCCCGTTTGTTATATACACCTATTTCAATATTTTCTGAGACTCACGGGAGTTTTCTATTTAATTACATAAAAAAAAAAATCTATTCTTTGGCCTATTGCTGTTCTAAATTCAAAATTATTAACTGCCAGTCTATGTTTCGGAAGGAGATCTGTAAAGGTAGACACCTTGTACAGACATAAAACTTCTACAATAAGTACATAATATCCGGGTCCCGGGCATGAGACCTAGCTAGATCAATTGCTCGTCCCCGAAAACCCCTACATACCAAATTTCATCAAAATCGTTAGAGCCGTTTCCGAGATCCCCTAAATATATATGTATAGAAATATATATAGATACTAGCGGACCCGGCAGACGTCGTCCTGCCCGGCGAAGCAGCGCCATCTACCGGGTCCAATTGTATTTTCAAACCTTCCCGGGACCAACACAAATATACACACAAAATTTCATCGTAATCGGTGCAGCCGTTTAGGAGGAGATAGGTAACAAACACACGTACAGAAGAATTATATATATAAAGATATACAAGAATTGCTCGTTTAAAGATATAAGATAAGTATAACACATTGTGTGGCCTGACACTCAGGGTTATGTAATTACTGATCACACAGCTATGTCCTTTCTAGGCCAGCCTATCCTGTTATGGTCTTATTATAGAGTCGTATACATACAGTCAAGGAAATATGTATAGTGCGCGCCATCCACGACGACGCGCCCCTCCACAGCGGATCTCATACTAATCTGTGCGCAGTTGTACGGCTTGAACTGTGGAGGGGCGCGCCTTCGTGGATTGCGCGCACTATACCTTACGATCTCTTGTTGTGTAAAATGAGACATTTTTCGTTTCTTTCTCGGAGATGGGCATTTTCACTTAAAGTACTTAAAGTACACCCCCTCCTTTTTTTCCGGATCTTGGTGATCACGAGTAAAATCCATTTCCGCGAAGAAAAAAAGTGTCCCGCCAAAAAAAGTCAGTTTTGTGACGCTTTTTTCATACAGTTTATATGGCTCGTCACAAAACTGACACAGAAAATTTGTATGGAAAATCAAGGACATTTTTTTTCTTAATCCGAATCAATAGTACCTACTCGTGATTCTGAGTCAGAAACTCAGAATACCCAAAATCACCGAGATCCGAAAAAAAAGTAGGGTGTGTACTTTAAAGTGAAAATGCCCAGATACAAACGCCTTATATGGACGTGGGGTAGACGTAGACGGAGTTGGTTCCATGTTTTCGGAGCAACAGGCAGTAACAGTAATTCCGCCAAAAACCCCCTCTTTTGTAGAAAAATGTCTACACCGATACTTAGTTCAGTAAATGCGTGTAAAAATGAGAAGCTTCATTATTTACACTTCACGTAACTATCTGGAAAATTAAATGGAAAAATAAAGCTACAATATTTTTTTTTCTTATTTCAGCCCAAGACTTCAAGTGCCCCGAGAAGAGCGGCTTCTACCCGGACCCGTACCAATGCGACCTCTATTACAAGTGCAGCAAAGGTCAGTATTGTGATTGAAAAGGTTAACGAGTAGCTTGTGAAAGTAGGTACTGTATTAGCTGGTAATGCCGTTCAGTTCCGACAGAATATAAGGACAAATGTCAGAATCAGTTATCAACTTATCAAAAACAATTAAAAATGCCCGCATGCAGAAGGAACATATCTCGGCACCCGTGTTACCTGGCCCCTATTTCACCAACTTGACAATTGTCACCTGACAATGACAATTCCAAGTACACTGCTGAGTCGTCACGTAAAGATGGTCGTTGGATAGCATTGATACTTACCGGCCCGGCAATGTAAACCGAATTGTCATTGTAAGGTGACAATTGTCGACGTGGTGAAATAGGGCCCGGGTCTTATAAATCTGATTGTATGAAAATTTCGTCTATTTTGGGGTTACAGCAGGTCTGCTACCGCGAACCACAAACGAAGTTTTCCCTCTCTGTCGCTTTTGCAAGTCTGTACGTAAGTGCGACAGAGAGGGAAAACTTCGTTAGTGGTTCGCGGTAGCGCCCCTGGGGGGATAATATGGGATGATAGCTGCCGGTGCCATATTTAATGTTGTCAAAGTCAAAAGTCCAATTCTTATCAGTTATCATATACATTAATGCATTTAAAAAGCCACAAATCGTAAAAGTCACATTAATTGTTCTCATAGGTAATTAAATTATACATTTTGTATAATAGAAAACAATTCTATCAATAAAATACAACAATTCAAATAAAACAGTTTAAATAAGGCCAGCTAAAACGCAAATGTTTTTCATCCATTATTTAAATAATCGTTCACACTGAAAAATACTTATAATTATAGAATTGTGCGTGCTCGTTCATTGTGCAGATCGCTCAAAACTAGTTCGATCGGGTAAATATAGGTACTAGTTCAGTCCTTTGGTTTACTAATGTACGTTCGTTCATTCCGTACAATGTTGCGTTCTATCTAACGTGGTTCTATCTGATTAGATCGACCTTCTTGCTGTTGCATGCAGTGTAGTTGGGTAGATGGGTGCTCGGTTAAACTTAGGTACTACGAGTAGAAACGAAACGGAATAGTTCATTCTAGTACAATGACCGGATTTAGTTCATTTCAGTTCTTAATACTACACAAGCCTATTAAAAAAGAATCTTTTTGGCTTTTTCTCCATGCTGATTTTAGTAAGGTGGATTCGCCAGCCTATTCAATTATAAAAATACTCGCCGCAGTGTCATAACTTTGCGTTCTCGGCATAGAGCTATGTGCTTACTACGGCAAATAGAGTGTGAAAACTTAGTTTCTACACGGTTACGCTAATGTTGCCTATTTTATACAGAAACCAAAAGGCTTATAAGTCTCTACGTGAGTTTTCTAGATACGACCGATTAGCACCGCGAAGCTGGGGCATTTTTACTAGTTGACCCAACATGAAATTTATTGGGCGTAGCGAATTGCACTTGGCATTGGAAATTTATGCTTAGTATTTCATTGATATTATAAGTAATTCATTCATGTAATGTTTCTAGTACTACGTATTTTGTACTGATGGGTTATCGTGAAGTTAATACGAAACTGGTGGCGACTGTCGGTTGTTTTTTTGCACAACATTCAATATGGCGATCGTTTTCAAAAGTTAAGAGTTGGCCCTCGGCAGCCCCACATTTGGTTATCATAGCAATTAATTTAAATGCTTAGTGGGCGCATAATATTTTAAGATACCAGTAAAGTTAGCTTAGTATTCCAAAGATAATTCTGGAAAAAAAACAGTATCATTACTAGTAACAAAAACAAACATGGCGAAATATGTGTAGAGGGAACCTTTAAACTTTCGGATGATGCCTACTGTAATTAACCAGACCCCTAACCTAACCGAGAGTGCTTACGTATAAAGGTTATGCTTTACTTTGGAAAAAACCAATAAAACAAATTAGCTACAAATAGTTTTTTTTATTAAATACAACAATGAGAAAATAACAACTAGTTTACTACAAAATTAATACCCAATCAGCACCGTTAAATCGTTGGCCGAGGTCTTCGTGACTATTGACTTTTTGGTCAGCAGACGTTATGTCACAAACTGTAACCTCAACGAAATCAGAATCCCCTCCCATCTCTTCAAACCATAATCCTAGATCCATTACTGTCGGAGTTTCCAAAAATAGGTTTAACGGCTCCCAGCCTATAGACGAACGTACGTTTTTTTATTGCCACGACGGTGGCAAACAAGCGTACGGTCCACCTGATGGTAACTGGACACCGCAGCCAATAGACGCCCGCAACTCCAAAGCAGTCACTTTGTCTCGTCCACCTGTTGGAAATTTAGTATGATAGTTTAAAAATGAACTTAAAGCGAGACGTGTTAAACCCCTTGCGAGGCGGACCGTAGGTACTAATTATATTTGTGTACTTAGTACTGAAATTCTCACTCTTGTATTCACCACAGGCAATTCTGAAGCGAAGCTGTGTCCCGACGGTTTGGTGTTCCTTGACGAGAACCCTAACAAGGAGCGGTGCGACATCCCCTCCAACGTCGACTGCGGCGATAGGAAGGAGCTACGTAAGTATTTGCAGTTACTAGCGACATCTATTGTGGAGTTGATGGTGTTTTCATAGGAAGGAGCTACGTAAGTATTTGCAGTTACTAGCGACATCTATTGTGGAATTGATGGTGTTTTCATAGGAAGGAGCTACGTAAGTATTTGCAGTTACTAGCGACATCTATTGTGGAGTTGATGGTGTTTTCATAGGAAGGAGCTACGTAAGTATTTGCAGTTACTAGCGACATCTATTGTGGAGTTGATGGTGTTTTCATAGGAAGGAGCTACGTAAGTATTTGCAGTTACTAGCGACATCTATTGTGGAGTTGATGGTGTTTTCATAGGAAGGAGCTACGTAAGTATTTGCAGTTACTAGCGACATCTATTGTGGAGTTGATGGTGTTTTCATAGGAAGGAGCTACGTAAGTATTTGCAGTTACTAGCGACATCTATTGTGGAGTTGATGGTGTTTTCATAGGAAGGAGCTACGTAAGTATTTGCAGTTACTAGCGACATCTATTGTGGAGTTGATGGTGTTTTCATAGGAAGGAGCTACGTAAGTATTTGAAGTTACTAGCGACATCTATTGTGGAGTTGATGGTGTTTTCGTAGGAAGGAGCTACGTAAGTATTTGCAGTTACTAGCGACATCTATTATGGAGTTGATGGTGTTTTCATAGGAACGAGCTACGTAAGTATTTGCAGTTACTAGCGACATCTATTGTGGAGTTGATGGTGTTTTCATAGGAAGGAGCTACGTAAGTATTTGCACTTACTAGCGACATCTATTGTGGATGCTTGAATTTAAACTTTCGTGAGACATGTTATAACTTTATTTTACTAAACGGTTAAATGTTGTTGGCAGTATGGCAGTAAATGGCGCCAATGTTCATCGCTGAATTTAAACTTTAAGCCTACTTAATTGAATACGATTTCAGTTTTAAATGCCAGACTGCCAGTGATCTCTCAAGTCATGCTCATTTGCTCTGGATGTTTCCATAGTACTTAGTCCAAATGATATAAAGTCACATCATAGTTACCGTCAATAACTGGCCCCTATATCTCAAAACTTTACAAGTCTACAATTTGACAAAATTGTACAATTTTCAATAGAAAAAGTTGAGAAATTTGTCGAATTGTATGGTTGTAATGTTTTGTGGTACAGGCCCTTGCTCTATCCTTATAATCATTTTATATAGCTCACAATGATTATATTTGACATGAATATTATGTTATTTATGTATGACAATGTACGAGTATGTTCAATGCAAATAAAGGATATGATATGATATTTTTTATTAACAACACCTATTGAAATTTCAGAGGAGCCTCAGCCCACGAAGGATTGCCCGCGCCAAAACGGATACTTCAAGCACCCCGACCCACAGGTATCATTCTATTATACTTACCGGTACCCTGCATAAATCTATACATATAATAAAGCAGAAGAGGGTCGAAAATCTGTACATTGAAGATATTAGTAAAAAAATCGATGGAGGGGTCTAAGAATCGATAACAGAACACGTTTCAACTGTTTTTAGAATTCGTGTCTGTTTGTCTGTTTGTCTGTTTGTCTGTCTGTTTATTTGTCTAACTATCACGCGAAAACTAGCGAATGGATTTTAATACAGCCTTCACTAATATGTTTATTGGATCTTCGGCCAGGTTATAGGCTATAAAAATCATATAGGTTAGGGATGAAAGGGGGTGAAAAGAGGGGTTAAACTTTGTATGAGAAGTCTCTTAGTTCATGATTTACAGGCTTGAAAATTGGTAAGTATATACATGGACGCAAAGTAAATAGAACCCCATTCAAACATTGTATAATAAACAGATAGTATTTGAAAAAATGGGGGGTGAAATAACAATACCTCTGCCTCTCAGGGCCAAAGACAAAAATACAAAAGTCCCTCAAACCATATTAACTGTTTGAAATGAGAGATCTAATTATGTTGGTCAGTCAGTCTCTATCAATATTCACAAACCTTACTACGAAACCTCGGTTTTTTTTTTTTCGATGGAGGGTACCTACGCAGAGCGGCGGGCTCTCGGTTGCATGGTAGCACTTGCGATATGTACCTATCAGTGGCGGAGCGTCCATACAACTCGATTCCCACCGGCTTGCCTAATTTTCAGCCACACCAGTTCTTTTAGTACGGCCCATGAAGAATAAGAAAGGCAAACTATTTCCGGCTTCCCTAAGAATATTTTTGACGCGCCGCCACTGGTACCTATATATACTCACCGGCAGAAAATTCGGCAGGTATGCGCATATTTGTATAAAATATTGTTTTTTGAGATCCTCATTACAAGAATGATATCCATTTTCAAATCGAAGATGGCGGACATTTACTAATTTACTTTTCTTAATAATCGATATGGGTGTCATTGAGGTTATTCGAGGTGTCAGCAAAATGTATAAAATACGTTCAGCGCGTAAAAGACATAAATTTAGGATATATGTTGGTATTCGTTAGTAAAATAAGTAAACCTACGTAACAATAAACATCAAGTATGACCAAATTCGAAAGTTATAGGCGGATAGGAAGCAAAAAAAACTATTCTCAGAAAATCACATACCTCTTAGAAGCAACCAATTTAAATAAAAAATAAATAAAAAAAATAAAAAATAAAAACCAGGGTGGGTGGCGCTATCAACCTAGGCCTCTACTCCATCTTCGAAAGTGAAAGAACAGACCAAAGTAGGTATTCAGTTATACCTATGTTTTACAATAAAGCACTTTGAACTTTGAAAGGTATTCCACTAATTTATGAACAAAAAAATATCTATTCAACCACCTCTTTACAAAGCCATTTGATAGGTCAACAATTTCTTTTTGTTCAATATTTCGCATTCGCTGCGCTCGCGTTTTCATCTACATTGCTTGATGCGTATGAAGTATTTTCCGTACCTGCATCATAATGTTCGAATCATTTCGCACTCGCTTTTTTATCTACATTACTTGACGCGTAGGAATTATTTTCCGTAACTGCATCATAATGTTCGAAAAATTTCGCGCTCGCTGCGCTCGCGTTTTCATGTGCATAACTTCTTGAGTATGAAGTATTTTCCGCACCTGCATCATAATGTTCAAAAACTTTAGCGCGCGCTACGCTCGCTTTTTCATCTACATTACTTGATGCGTTTGAAGTCTTTTCCGCACCTGCATCATAATGTTCGTAAAAATTTCGCGTTCGCTACGCTCGCGTTTTCATCTGCATGACTTGATGCGTATGAATTATTTACCGCACCGGCATCATAATGTTCGAAATATTTCGCGCTCGCTACGCTCGCGTTTTCATACACATTACTTGATGAGTATGAATTATTTTCTGCACCTGCATCATAATGTTCGAAAAATTTCGAGCTCGCTGCGCTCGCGTTTTCTTCTACATTACTTGATAAGCATTTTCCGCATCTACATCATAATGTTCGATAATTTTCGCGCGCCCTACACTCGCGATTTCATCTACATTATAGTTGATGCGTATGAAATATTTTCCGCAATCATAATGTTCGAAACATTTCGCGCTCACTACGCTCGCGTTTTCATACACATTACTTGATGAGTATGAAGTATTTTCCGCACCTGCATCATAATGTTCGAAAAATTTCGCGCTCGCTGCGTTCGCGTTTTCTTCTACATTACTTGATGAGCATTTTCCGCACCTACATCATAATGTTCCAAAATTTTCGCGCTCGCTGCGCTCGCGTTTACATTACTTGATGCTTATGAAGTATTTTCCGCACCTGCATCACAATGTTCTTTTTCTTCAATTTGCGCTCGCTACGCTCGCGTTTTCATCTTCATTACTTGATGCGTATGAAGTATTTTCCACACCCGTATCAGAATATCCGAAAAATTTCATCCACTTCCTTTATAACATATATATAGTCCTCTGTCATGTGTTTCATGTGGGCACATTGAGCCGGCGTGCACAATGTTTGACGAGACAGCCCGGCGAAATACGGTGTAGAAGTTGATATGGATATTCACGCGAATGAAGTCGCGGGCAAAAGCTTAGATAAATAAATTTAAAACTGGACTACCCGTGCGAAACCGGGGCGGGTTATAAATGCGAAAGTAACTCTGTCTGCCTGTTTCCCCTTAAAATGCGCAATCGATTTAGATGATATTTGGTATGGATATAGTTTGAGTCCTAGGGAAGGACATAGGATACTTTTATCCCGGAAATCGTCCCTTAACGGGGTTTAAGTTAGAATGGAAGAGAGATAACTAGGTAAGCGCAAGAAATAGAAGAATGAAATAACATTCTAACGTGATGACCGAGTTCTACGCAGACGAAGTCGCGGGCAAAAGCTAGTATGTAAATATAAATTAATATAAAACTCGGTTTCACAATATAGTATTTAACAACAGTAAAAATATGTTATTTTTACGCAAGGACCTAATCAATAAACAAAGCTTACGAGAATACTCTTAAAACATCAAATCTCAAATCGTTACGTTTGTGACGTCATTAGTTATTTCCCCTTAAACTTCATCCTAACCGAGCATCTTTGAAGTTTCGTACGAGTAAATAGCTACTGATTTGACTGTACGTAAAATTTCGTATATTAACCCGACGAATAGTGCAACTAGCGACATCTAGCTTCGAATTTAAAAAAAACACTTGGAATGTCCGTTATTTATTACCTTAAGCATTTATAAACTTGCTTACTAAGCTCGAAGCATTTTCCGATTAACTAATTGACTTTTTGATCAAATCAATAACTTTGATAAGTTATCACTTTTGCTATTCGTTGCTAGATGTGTCAAGAGTAACTTTCAATAATATGTGACATTTTTAAATTGCAAATTCCAGGGAAATGCGGACGGGTTGTACAAAAAGGAAAAATGATAGTAACAAATAGAGGGAACAATAACAGCGTTTTCATTGATCGTCTATAGCGATTTTTTTTGTGATGCAGCCCCCTTTTATCTACCAAACACTTTTAGCGGCTTTTAAGCCCCTTTCTGCTCTCAACTTGTAGTTTTAGTGTTGTAAATGAAACTTTACACCGTTACCTTGTCATCAATTATTAATCATTTACATAAAATCGTAAAAGTTTCAATATTGCAAAAAAAATGAGTTGACTGGTGAGCGGCGTTTTTGGAGGCCTATCATTGACTTGATATCCGCAGATTAAAGAATAATAATAGTACATTACTTAACAAGGGCGGTAAAACAAAGAATGTCTCAGATCGCTGGTATTTGACGCCCGAGCCGAAGGCAAGGGCGATAAATATGCGATCTGAGGCTTTCTTTATTACCGCCCGTGTTAAGTACAAAATTTTATGTCACCCCCTGGCCAGGAAGTGGGTTTTTTCGCGCGCGGAGCGTGCGATAATGGCCGCTTTATGGCCAGGTGTGACATAAAATATATTATGTTATGTTCAATAGGCGTGCGACAAATTCCTGTACTGCTCGGACGGCATCCCCAATGAGCACCCGTGCCCGCCCGGCCTCATCTTCGACGAGGAATCTTCCAACTGCGACTGGAAGGATGTCGTCAACAGACCATCGTGCGACCGTCTCACCAAGGGTACGAGGAACTTCCTAGAACTCATACACAAAGGCGGCTTTACATACTCGTATACTAATTTAAATGAATTAATCACATTACTGAAGCAGAGCAATATTGTAAATAAACATTATTAACTGTAGTTTAACATCAAGTGAAAATATTAACAATCCACAGATTTGTTACAGATGTACAAGGTCTCTACGCGCTAAAGTAAAATAAAAAGTAAAAAGTACCTACTTACACTGATCATAATCATATCCTATCAGATGTTCATGCAACATTCAATAAAAAAAAATCTAAACCTTAATAAAATTTTCTATAACCTTATCATAATTCGCAGACGTTCTCGATGACGGTTTCTCCTGCCCCGATGGCGACGTGATGGGGCCGAACGGGCGCGCGCTGCCGCACCCTACCTTCCCCCACCCCGAGGACTGCCAGAAGTTCTACATCTGCCGCAATGGCGTGCAGCCGCAAAAGGGCAGCTGTCCGCTCGGCAAGGTCTACAACGAAGACACGTTCATGTGTGACGAGCCGGAGAAGGTTCAGGGATGGTGAGTAGTATCTTACCCCATATTTCCCAGCCCCGAGGACTGCCAGAAGTTCTACATCTGCCGCAACGGCTGCCACAGAAGGGCAGCTGTCCGCTCGGCAAGGTTTATAATTACAACGAGGACACTTTCATGTGTGACGAGCCGGAGAAGGTTCAGGGATGGTGAGTAGTATCTTACCCCATATTTCCCAGCCCCTAGGACTGCCAGAAGTTCTACATCTTCCGCAACGGCTGCCACAGAAAGGCAGCTGTCCGCTCGGCAAGGTCTAAAACGAGGACACGTTCATGTGTGACGAGCCGGAGAAAATTCAGGGATGGTCAGTAGTAATTTGCTCACCCCATATTTTCCAACCCTGAAGACTGCCAGAAGTTCTACATCTGCGGCAACGGCTGCCACAGAAGGGCACCTGCTCGCTGGGCGAGTAACAAACAACACGAAGTGACGATATTGTTTTGAACATGAGTTAAAAAAGCAAGCAGTATCAGAAAATGCTAATTTAGAAACGTAACTAGGTACCTACAATAGGTTACTCTACTTAACACAGTAGCTCAAGTATAAGTTTTTTCGAACATTAACTAATTCGAACGCGTTTGCGTTTTGTCTCAAAATGTATGAAAACGCTCTCACCGAGTTTGAAATACGCACGTTCATCGGTTAGCAACAAATGTTATACTCGCTGTTTTAGTTTCCACTAGTGACCACCAGAGGCGCTGTTCACGTTTTCATACCACTTTCATACATTTTGAGATAAAACGCAAACGCGTTCGAATTAGTTAATGTTTGGAAAAAACTTATACTAGAGCTACAGAATTATAGTAGATTTTAAGTTAAAAAGTGATGTAACTAAAGCTAATATGGTTCATGATAACTAATATGGTTTATTTGTTTCAGTGAAAACTTCTACGAAGGGACGCAGCTTGAGAAGAAATCGTCCAAGAAAGCGTAAAGTGCCGTAGTTATTTTAAGAATTAGATATGTATTTTAAATAAATTTACTTCCTATTATAGTGTTTATTTATAATGTCACCACCAACTAAAGGACTACCAACGCCATCTAGTTTCAACTGTATTCAATTAGGTGAAGGTGAAGTTTACGACTGCGTTAGGTTAGTATGGTGCTGGTCTACACGTTTAACAAAAGATCGCGCACAAGCAAAATGGCTAATAAATAGAGTTGAGCTCTAAAATTAGTATCTACATAAAAAGAATCGCGCACAAACAAGCATGTCTCGCTCTTTCTAAGTGGTAAAACTACCTGTCTCTATCAAAGTGTGTTTATTAGATGTCCACTCGTTACATTATGCGGATTTAAAAGTTAACAAATTTTTAATATTTACTTTATTTTTGACACAACTAATACCTAAAATATATACTAATATATATATAGTCCCCCACATCGGTTTCGATGACGGCGACTCTAGCCATTACTGCATTATCCTTCTATGAGCTCTAATATGGCTTGCAAGACCAAACTTGGTCTTAAAGACTCTATGACATTGCTGACAGTAGAGTTGCCCTGCTGAGTTGTACGCGTATGTATATGAGGGCTTAGGTCTTTCTTTGCGTAATTGGCGATTGAGGTCCAAGGTCGAGATTCGCTTTTCCACGAACAGTTTGACTTTACTATAAATAGTAGATCGCCAAGAAGACCTTTTCGCAGCGAGTTTCTCCCAACAGGCAGGATCTATGGCGCAAGCGTTCAGGTGTCGTTTAAGCACGTCCTTATAGCACAGATGTTGACCACCGTGCTTCCGCTTACCCTCAGCTAACTCTGAATAGAATACAGCCTTAGGCAAGCGGTGGTCATCCATACGAAGGACATGCCCACTCCACCTGAGCTGACGTTGCATTAGGAGAGCTTCCATGCCGTACATCCCGGAGCGACGCAGGAGGCCGATTTTTGAGTTTCGAACGCTCGAATTTTCACTCGACATCTGTCAAAAAACTATGATGTTTTGACAGATGTCGAGTGAAAAGTCGAGCGTTCGACACTCAAAAATCGGCTCCCAGGACCTCAGAATTTGAGACGCGGTCCTGCCACTTTACTTTTAATATATATCTGGGACACCTCAGATGGTAAGTGTCCAGCTTTTTTATGTCAGCCTTGTAGATACACCATGCCTCTGAGCCGTACAATAAAACTGGAATGATTAGCGCCTTGTAGACACTAATTTTCGTCTGCAGCTTCAGGTCATGGGATTTCCAGACACGGTCAGTGAGTCGTCCGAAATTGGCAGCGGCGTTTGGGATGCGCGATGGGATCTCCGAAGCCAAGGTGTTATCACGCCTGATATAACCTAACATTATCTGAGTGCTCAATAGAAATTTTAAGAGAGTTGCCTTTTTAAATACATTTCTTAAGTTACTACTTTATTCAATTAAAATTCAATTAATATGTTTGTTAAGCGGATGCGTCCGCTAGCGAAAATCTCAATTTTTTTAATCGAAGTGAAAATTGAAAAATGTGTGTTGAATTTTTCAATTTTCACTTTGATTAAAAAATTAAAATTCAATTGTGAGAATATATTGAGAAGAATCAAACCAAGGAGGCCTCAAGGGCTCTTTAGCTTAACCGACGGCCCGGTAACCTCTTTAACGTCTCACCGTGAGACGGTACGAGACGGTGACGAGACAGGTGGTCAGCCATATCAGAGCTCACGATAATATTACTATTGCGCAAATGTAATACTGACAGTATTCCGTCAAGTGGGAATCTTTGCGACGTCAGTAAGTTTACGTCAAAGAAGAAACTGTCACATATCGATCCCGCCCCGCCAAGTCAGGAAGTCGCCTGACAGTAATAAATCATTTAAGGGCCTATCGTGCGGGGTAAATTCTCAGCGCCTGTCAAATATCAATTTTTTTAATAATTTACCCAATTAACCCACACATGCATTATTCACGCACACTACCTCATTTTGCTGGGTCGGGTCATTGACCCATGTTTATGTCAACTTATGACAATATAGATTTTGAATATTTAAAGGTTTCTTGGTGCATAAGAGAAGTGTAACAAAAATCGTCAAGTTCTGATCTGTAACCAAAACTCAAGTATTAGTTGTATCTGAAAATGTCTTGAATTTGGAATTTGTGGTAGTAAAATACTCAGTTCCTTGTTTATAAAATAAAACTTGTCAAACCCCTGTTTTGTAAAATGTATTTTGTTTTGCCCTTTCCTCACAGACTCACTTTTATACAACTTAAAACAGAGAAAGACTTTTCCTAATCGGTTCGTGCATGTTATGACTGTTTTATGTTTATGACTTAGGTACTTATTTTGAGAGTTTACTTGGTGATTTTCATGATACGAGTATATGTTGTAGCTTAAATAGGTTATTTTAAGCAAAACTTTTCATAAATTGATTATTTTCTGTTTATCAGTTGGTTAACTCTAAAATGGACACTGAATTAATGCAAGTTTTAAGAGAAGAAGCGGTAGTTTTATTACAATATATATAATAACTACTGAAACTATTTATACGGCACGGGATAACTGCAGCAATATTGTGAATCAACTTTGTATTTGAGGAACCAGTACCTAACCTTATAGGTAGTTCTTGTTATTCACGACCTCCCGTCGTAACCCAATCCGCAGAATTGCGCATAGAATAGTATGACATTCCCTGCGCATCGTCGTTATCGTGAATGACAAGCACTATAAAACCTAATGATATAACAAATATCATCAAGAAAGTCATTGTAACATTCTGCAATTGTGGAACTTGGCCGGACCACAACTGTATCAGCTCTGACACATTAACTTTTATACAGTCGTGCCGTCGATGACACTTAACTGAACATCCGTGAACCTTATTGCAACGAGATAAGGTTCAATAATGGTTAACATTGCGTCTATTTTCATCAATAAGAAATAGCAATTATTATTATTTCCTATTCGTTTACTATAACGTCGAGACAATTATTGCGATGCGACATAAGTACTTACTTGTACAAAATCAAAGCAACGGGATTTCCAACGCATGAAAGCTTTAGATAGAAACTAGCGCAGTTTAATATTATAAGTAATTACTGCATATTTGTTTGTTAGACATCGTCATTGTCACCACATCCCCAACAACTACTTGGTTTATTATTTATAAATGAAACATAGGTTTATTATTTTAATTCTAGGTATAATTATATTATGACCAGGCGGCTTAGACACTACACAATTTAAATCCACATCACTCAAACTGGCGAAGAAACTCCGATATTCTTTCTTCTGCTCCCGCTGCAAGAGAGCACTCTAGATCTGTTTCTTGGTATAACGCTGATATTTTATAAACTTCTGTTCAAAGCACCATAATAATTGTGCCTGTTTGTACAAATTCTGGGATATGTTTTGTTTATGCAGATTCTGCGATATATTTAGGTAATCATTGTTTGACGTGAAAGCGCCGTACATATACACATAAAATATAACATTAGATTCGTTAAATTATTGAAATATAAAAATACAATTTGTTTACAAATTTTAATTTGAAATATGATGAGTGACATAAATGTCATAACGTTCCGTTCTGGGTGGCCAATTTATAAAAAGTAAATTACTTTGAACTGAAATACATCGGTAACCTTTTTACGTTTAAAATGCCTTTTCGTAAAGGAAATCATTATAATTTAGTTGCATTAGTAAACATTGGGGACCAAAGATTGCATTTTTATATATGTTATAACGAATGGCTAATACTAAAAATTCCATGTTAAAAGAATCTTCAATAGCCACACGTCAACATTTATTTACCCTACTTCAATTAATGCAATCTTTGTGTGTGGTATACATTTTGTATTTGTATACGAGCAAGCTGTCAAAAAGCGTGTTTTTATGAGATGTCAAACTGAGAAAAGCAGCATACGTCTGCTCCCATTGAGGGCCGGAGCCCATCTGCCGGCAAGAAAACTACGGCGGCCGGTCAAATTTTCGGAATTTCCTTCACATTGTTAAAAAAATCTCCACATTTTGCAAATGTTAAACACATACGACCTAGATAACATGTAGTTTTGTTACTATTCAAAAATTGAAGACCTTTCATAAAGTATTAACGTTGTAGTTTGCGTTTATTTCCTTTAGTAGAGCTAACTTTGGATTGATTTTTTATGAAGAAAACTATAAGTAATTGTGTTTCTGAAACACATGACGTGAAGAGTGTATCCTTAAATATCATATATAGGAATTACAGAATTCAAGCTTTAGTAATAATAATACAGCAAGTGATCCAACCATCGCAATTATTCAGAAATTTGCTCGGTGCAGTCATACGTTGACAGTACCTATCTGCACTCTAAAAGCAAGCAAGCATAGTGTAAGCATTTCACTTATTCATTTTTGGTTATTTATTAATAAATTATCATTATCATCAGTTACCCTTTTGTCGGTGGAGTATTTTCCATTTTACGTACTCTTGTACGCCAGCCCTTTGACTTCTTGACACGACACGACGCCAACTGTGTACCTATATTTTATCCTATGTAACTACGCCTTGGTCTTTCACTGCTTCACCTTCCTTCTATCTTTCCTTCCGTTATGGTGTCTAATCGTTTTCCCTCTTAATAGTGTTTAACAACGTTCTCTTCTCTTTCACACCTCATTTGTTATTTATAACCAACAATTTATCACGATAAAGTTACTGCAATCGATCCAAATTTACCCAAACCGGTAAAAGTACAGGCCGCTTATTATTCCACTTTTATAATTGGTAACGACTGGGGCCCAATCACAATCCCCAACTACCCGCCCTACAGGGATCTTGTATACTATTAAGAGCATATTTAAACTGAACTCACCTCTCACATCTACTATATCTTGACCCCGATCCGTAACAACAACGCGACATCCAAAAACGATCTTTTATTGGTTATGCTCTGGCGACTGCGGACGATAAGCGTTGTAAATAACAACACAGGTTAGGTTACGCAAACGTGGTGTAAGAATACGAGAAACGGGACTAACAGGTCTGACAATAAAACAGACGTACGTCTGTCGATTGTAATTTTTTTTTGTGACACACTTGTGACACAATTCTGCTAAAATTGTTTTCTAATCAAAGCCATGCCGTTCTTTTATGATAGGGAGGTTGTTAGGATATTATCGCTTATGTTTGGTGTCTCTCTTAATCTGCGTTATTTGTTAAAAGGCTAAGCCGTAATGTATTACGGCGAATTATACAATCCGAGTTAACAGCTTTTTTACATTACGACTAGGCGAATTGTAGAACGCAAAGCGCCGAATTCTGGCGGATTTTCATTCAGCCGTATTCAATATCCGCCTAATTGTTGACCCGCCTTAGTACAAAACAGCTCTATTTTGTATAACACCTAGCCATAATGTAATACGGTGCATTATACAATTAGCCTACGACGTATAGATATGTAGGCCGTTAGGTTATGTTAGGTTTGTTTAAAAACATTCGTGTAAGATATAGGTGCGGTTTCGCAAAAGAAATAGATGCGTGTAATAAAATTTAGGCTAAATGAACTTAGTATATGCGTTCAATTGTGACATGTCAAACATTAGTAAACCTATGGCAACTATGTTGACTATGTTTTCATCGCGTATTACTTTGTACCGGGTATGTACCTTTCTTCAACGAACGTGACACAAACCAATAGGTACACACAAGGTCAACAATAAATTATATGTCAAGGGGTTAGGTCCCACTTACATTTCGCATTCTGATTCGATATCAACGCGTTGCGTGCGCTCGTTGTGACAGCTGCCTGAAGGTTAGAACTCAAACGCTGATTCAAAACTAGATTATGAAATGTTAGTGCCACATTGGCCCCGAAGTCCAGTTCTTTTTGCTAACTTGTGTTCCTTGTGTTGTTAACTGGACATGCACGGGCGTAATGTTACTAAACTAGTTTGTTTGTACAATGTTTTTTGTCGTGCTCATGCACTTATACTGTTCGGTAACATTTTCTTTGATCGAAGGGACTCGTTTAGGCCGTAAGCGGGTCAAGCGTAAAACTCTTCATAACGTTCATTAATACTAATAATCTAAGTTCACATTAGTAATCTAAGGCTGGGTTGCACCAAACCGTCTGTAATCGTAAGCGGTGTTCGTCAAATCTGATTGTATGGAAAGTTTGACAAGTTTCTATGGGATGACAGCTGCCGGCGCCATATTTGACGATGACCGGTCTGTGTTCGTACGTTGGTGCAACTGGCACTAAGTACGAAAGTAATTTTGGTAGGTAGTACTTTATCTGTGTTTTATTTTCATACGTAAACCGATTTAAATGAAACCTGTCAAGGAGTAAGTTTTGGAACTGGATGTAATAATGACACAGGCAAAAGAAAGATATTTTAAGTAAAATGGGTTTTATTAACGTTTATGAATAAAATCATAAGTATCATCCCCATCCTCCTAGCGTTATCCCAGCACAGTTGCATCCTGTAGGATGCCTGGGATCCGCTACCTAATCCACTAGATTTAACGCGTAGGCACTAGTTTTTACGGAAGCGACTGCTGTCTGACCTTCCAACCCGAGGGGAAACTATTAATGTCACAAATGCATACTTATCAATTTTTATTCAACAGTCTAAAATAGTAAGAAAATGTAAGAAAATAAAAAATATATAAAATTAAAACTAACCTAAATATAAATCTATTTTAAATATAAACCCTAAATCTATACCCTGAGGCAGGATTTAACTTCATCTATGTACACTATAATTTAAAATAATCGTATTACGCAAGATTTGGAATAGTGAAGCTAAACTGAAACTGAACATATAATAGATATTATACCGGCCTGAAGTCACGAAATGATAACTACTGCGCCTTAAGTCTTAAAGCACTGTTTCACCTCGTCATGAGCCTTAAAGCCTAAGGCGACTTCCTGATTTCTCGGTGCGGAGGCGGTACGATATGAGAAAACTGTCAAATGTCAGTGTCAACTGTCAGTCAACTCAGTACTACTTTTTACTGCGCCCCTACATTTAAATAAGTGCTTCCTGACTGGCGCGGGATGCGCGGAAGCGGGACGATGCGAAGGCAGTACTGGTCCGCTTCTGCGCATAATATTCCTACTGCGCAAATGTAATGATGACAGTATTCTGTCAAGTGGGAATCTTTGCGACGTCAGTAAGTTTACTTCAAAGAAGAATATGTCACATATCGATCCCGCCCCGCCAAGTCAGGAAGTCGCCTAACTGGTTATCTAGTTAAACATCGATTACGAAACCATGTCGTATTGACAATCTTTCAAGTCATTATCTAATGACAGCCAGTTTTGTTCATGGGGGATCTGTCGAGCCACACATTTCTATGCATAGGTATTTCATTTATCTCACGAGCGTGGACTAGCCATTGACGTAGTTGTGACACATACGAACACATAGACAATGTGAAATCAAAGCTACTACGCTGACGCACACATAGACAATGTGATGTATAGCGCAGTATAGCTCAACTCACAACCATGGCTCTCCCGCCCTCGTGAGATAACATACTGTATCTGTGAGCCTGATGGCTCTAATATGCAGGATTCTTCTTAATAGGTAGGAAAAAATCGCCAGTAAGTAACTGGCCACTTAGAAAATGTCACTCAGTTATAACACAATTTGTGAAGTGAAGATCGCCTTTAACAAAATACATGAAGTCGGCTGTAACGCAATCATTTTAACCACCAAAAACATACATGTTAAAAATGGAAGCCAAGTCCAACATTAACAATATCGTGACATTCGTGGCTGCAGATTTCGTTGACAAAAGAGTTGAGATTTAAAATAATACCAAGTGCTGTACGGGTACCTATGTGAATCATAACACAAATTGAAGTTAAAGATTAAACTTTGACAAGTTTATAAAACGACTACCCCAAAGCTTCTTATTCCCAAGTATTTTTTTTGCCTGAAATTTTTGACACAATATGTTTTTCATGAGCACAAAATAAATGGTACCTAAATAAATCGAAAAAGGTCGGCTACATGCTTTTTATTTTTCTTGTGCCGCAAGTGTCTATAGGCTAATTACCTTACTTAGCACCAGTTGCACCAACGTACGAACACAGACCGGTCATCGTCAAATATGGCGCCGGCAGCTGTCATTCCATAGAAACTTGTCAAACTTTCTATACAATCAGATTCGACGAACAGATTCAGCCTTAGGCTGAATCTGCTTCCCATCTGGCAAGCTTGTTTGTCACCGTCGTTGTATTAAAAAAAAAAAAACGATTTGACTACAAAAAGTTGGATAGATTAAGCATTAGGATTTAATTACAAGCATCGAGACAGGCGAAATAAAATAAAAACTTGTAAAAAATAGTTTAAAGCAATTACCGGCAACCCTAAAGTCTTTTCAGCGTCCACCGAAGGGTTATTTAGTAACTGGTAGGGAGTAAAGTGCGCCCACCATCGCTTCACACGACCAGTGGTGCCGCACTGACTACGACGCGCGGACGTGCAACATGAGAACCAGTGCAAGAATAACCTCCCTACTCGCCTGCGTGGCCTTTGGTGAGACACTTTTTTTTCTTAAACTTTGTCACTGGCCGGATCGATCTGGTGTTCTTTTCCTGAAATTTTAAAAACTTCCTGGCCAGTAACGACGTTTCTTAGAATTTGGAGGCAGTAAACATGATGTGTTTTTTGTTGATCCATTTTCTTTTATTTAGTTGTGAAATTACCACCGCATCGTTGAGAAATTGATGAAACAAAGAACCATTAAAGCTTATAAAGCTGGCGTTTGATTAGTCTATAGTCTACACAGCTCTATTGAAATCACAATTTGAATTACTAGTTAGTAATTTTAAAAATACGTCTCGCTATCTTAGCTGGAGCAAAGACACTTTCTAGTCCAGGTCTTAATTAACTTTTTTCAATTAATCCATTACGAACTTACCTTAACTAATTAAAAATAATTAGGAACTCGTTAGCGAACGATTTTGTTAAATATATTTCTTAAAATCGAATAATAATCTATACCTTTCTATCAACTCTTCGTAAACCTATATATGTATGTACTTGTTTTATATAATTAAATTGGTGCGTAGTATCTGTATCTGTCGTGGGTCTCTATGATAAAATAAAATCGACACCGGCAAAATTAAAAATGTAGGATGTGACATAACATTTCTAAATAATTTAAAAAGAATGGCTAACGGCGAATGCTTTTTATGACATAGGAAAAATTCGTTGCACGCTATTGAAATAATTAATAGTGATAATAATAATAATATTAAAATTATAAATATGTAATTGAAGGAAAAAATCATTGCACGTTATAGAAATTGTATTTTTGTCATTATGTTTAATCGACATAATTTTATTACTAATTTTATAATTATACTTATCAACTGACATTTTCAAATTTCTTTTTTCTTTCTTCAAATTTATGAATAATTGAATATGAATATGTATGTACAGTGGGCCAAGGAAAATGTTGAGCACTTTAGTACTTTGTCAAATTAAAGAGGTTTCAAATTTTATGACGTTTCAGTCTAAATATTTCTTAGATTTCGATGTGACAAGGTTCTAAGTATGCTCAACATTTTCATGGGCTGACTGTACCTACCCGTACTTAATGTTTGATCCTGTTTATAATTCTTTGCGTGTTATGGTCTTACGTAATAAAACGAAACTAGTTTTTCTGGTTCACATTTAAGACTAACTCGGCATTATTTCGAAATTAACAGATGTAATAAATGGCCGATCCTTGATTACCATTAATGTATGTACACTAAATGTACTAACCTAAATATTAGCAAGTCTGGTTGCTAGTCCTGTAATGTACAGTCGACCAAAAAGTGGTCTACCACTTTTCGACTCTATTATGTGTAGATACGTTAAAGTCCAAAAGTGGTAGAGCACTTTCTTAGCTGACTGTACATCCACCAACATTAATCGGAGCGCTCGAGAGTCGTGGCCTGCGTGCTGCATGCGGTATACGAAGTTAAGCAGCCTGGGCCGGGGTCAGTTCTTGGATAGGTGACTACTTTGAGTGGTTACTAACTGAGCGCTCCCGTGCTTTGGATGGCACGTTCAGCCGTTGATCTAGGTTGCTGTATATGGCAGCAGTCGTTAAGCTAAGTTGGAGCTTCTATCAGTCAAGTTCAGATAGCGCATAAAAATCTGACACATCCCTAGACGTGTCAGATATTTAGTCTCGTCGTCTAAATCACGCTATCACTTGACCACCATGTTAGTTTAGTTTAAATAGTTGTAGATTCCAGATCAATTCCAATTAGCTATTGTTATAATCATATTACTTTTCTTCTTGTTGTGCCATTCTCGCAATAACCAGTGTTGACGTCTTACCTCTCCCGCGTTCATTTTTAACCTAATTTAATTTACCTTCTGTGCACGGTGTGCACGCGTGTTCAAACGTTATCAGCCTCCTGACCACTAGGTATCAAAATTTGCCAGAATAAATTATACTCTGTCAAATTGACAAAAAGTCAAAACTTAATTGCGGCCTATGTATGTACAGTTAAGGGCACCAATATGTATACACTTCTGGACCTTATTTCAATGGAATAAGGTGAAAAAGTGTATACATATTGGTGCCCTTGACTGTACTACAGGTTTTTCTCGAATGTCCTCTCGATTTCCATACACCCGAACTAATAGAATAGATCTTGTTGAAGTAAAAGCTCGGCCGAACCGTTGCGTCACTAAAACCAGTCGGCAGCTTTATACATCTCTATAGTAAACACTAATTCTAAACCACTATATACCTACTACGGCATCAGCGTTAAGGCGAATGCATCATGCGGGCTAGGAAAAGTTCAATTTTGAAAGCTCTAAATTTACGTATCAAAAATTTCAAAAAAATATGTTAATCAAAGAACTATTGGTATTTTATTAGTATAAATTATCATTTTATTTATTAATGGAATTATATTTAAATACTTTATCAAAAAAATAGGCTGTTCAACAATAAAAAAGCTACTGTTTCTAAATAGATATCATCTCTACGGTAATTGCGGGAAAATAATGAAAATAGTTAAGTTACCTAATCTAAAACTTTTTAAACTACGATGCAAAATTTATTTTTTACTAGTTGCCTTTCAAATCGTTTAGGTACTAATTAGGGTTTGCTCCCGGGAAATACCGGTACCGAAAATACCGGGATTTCCCGGTTTTTTGAACCAAGGTAGGAACCGGTACTACGAAATCGAATTCCCGGTATTTTCGGGATTTTCGGGAAATGTAATTTGCAGCTTAAATTTAATACGCTAATCTATAAATGATAAGAGATATATCGATAAAATAACGCAAGCGATGTTTATAAACGGAAACATCGCTCTAAGCAACCAATTCACGACCACGGCTGGCCATTACTCCGTCCCGCTTATACAAATTCATCAGCGCCGTCACCTAACCAGTCCTCCACCCGCATACTTACCCCAACGTGCGTGTTCATTGTTCTACAGCTACACTATTAGTAGGTAGTCGCCCAACTAGCACCCAACCAGCACGCTAGCGTTAAGATAAGAATACCTGTATATCATTCTTATATCGGTTCCATATGATTATTAAAGTGTTAACACATGCCTGTATAAAGATGTTAGAGCATGCTATAACATCGTTATAACCCCGAAACAGGCCCACGCGATACAACAGGTAGATAAAGATTACAGAACGCCTGTAGAGCAGTGATCTTTATACCCGTAGTGTTAACCAACCCTCGACAACAGCAATAATACCGATGAAGTGTTAGCTGAGAGTGAATTACCACTCTTGTGCAGGTACTATTACAGGTACAGCAAGAGTGTTAATTCACCCTCAGCTAACACTTCCACCGGTATCACTGTGGTTGTAAGAGGGTTGATTTTGGTTACCGCTATGGGTTATAGAAGCGCTTCGGCTGAGAACGATTTACCACTTTAGACTTTATTACACCTTTTAAAATATTTCAAGTGAGAATCTTACTTCTTTCTTATTAATATTATCCTACACGGTTACAATAAAATTATGTGACAAACAGCTTACCAAATGACAAAGGAATATTTGATAGAAGGAGATAAGCAATAACTAATTATTGAAATGATTTTTGTTTGTGAAGTGTAAACAATCTGCCCTCGTAATTTTACGGTTATTTTATACGCTTTTTGAGATGCAAATACCTTCAGTCAAGAATATTGTACAGGATTTGTCTTCATTCATAACAATGTAACATAACGGTGTAATAATTACACTTACTTTATTCTGGACAAACTCTGTACTACAACCTTGTACAAGACACTCCACGGCGGCAATGATTATGACAGACTCTTGATTCAATTAAAGTTAAAATAATAATGAACAAATTGTAAGCATTTAGTAAACTCTTTGATATAATTTTGAGTCCTTTTTATAAAACGCTAAGATAAAATAAGCAAATTCATTGCGATTTATATAATTAATGTGTATTTTGATAACAAAACACGTGTATTTTCTTTTTGCATCCCTGATATTATTATCATATTGTCCAAAAAGGTATTAGGCTAAAACTACTCACGTCTCAAAACCACCACAAGTAATTTCCCGAAAGTACCGAAAATACCGGGAAATCCCGGTTCCTCTACCGGCCAGTACCGAAAATCCCGGGACTGATAAATGGTACCGGTTCTGCATTCCCTAGTACTAATATTTTGTGATCTGATTTATGACAGCGATTCAATTCTAATTTCAGGGCAACATTTTGCCGATAAAACAGTCAATATGAATACTAAATCTACTGACTAGAACGCACGCAGCCCCGTAGCCTTACCATGAGTTTGCAATGTTTGCATTACCGTACTCGCTAGCGACTGCGTAAACGATTTAGTATGGACAAAAGTACAGCGCCTCTGGCGTTTACGATATAGAACTAAGATTCGCCCGTACGGTAATGCAATCATTGCAAACTCATGGTAAGGGTACTGAAAAGTACACGAATTAAGATAGTCACCAAAAATATTTATATTCAATTTAAATGGTAAGACCTTCAGATACCACTGACCTTTGAGTGTGCTATTAAAAGCTTTTAATAGAAAATTAAAATTAGCAATCAATTCTACTCCATCAAATCGTATATTCCGATTAGGTACAAGGTACAAATGTAAAAGTTTACTTATAGTTATTGTGTTTACTTATAGTCCTTATATATATCCGTTATTGGCAAACGAAGTGCAATATACTTATGAAAAGGTCGTAAAATTTGAATAAAATTTAAAATCTTCGATATATAACGTACAATGTGTAGCTTTTCCTAACCTTGTCGCGTGACTGTATCTTCACGTTGTTCTATCATTTTCATAGCATTTATTACACACAATTTCTATAGGTTATATGAATTTTGTTATGCTTTATCAAATTCTAGATCATGTTTTAAATAACACCCATAAAATACGCTTTCTTCACAGACAAATAACATTAATAACTAGACGCAATTCTATATGTTACGCAATGCCAAATTTACGCACAAAGCCCATAACATATACACACTACACAATAACACATTATATATAGCATAATACGGTTTCTTCGTATTATGTAATCTCCATTCAAAGTCTGATTCTCACTCTTACAACTTTATAGCGTTGCCTGTGCGAATTTCATAGTATCACTTTTCGGCATACTAATTTGTAATCATAATAAGTTGTAGTGTAAAATTAGTCCCTACGCAGCAGGGTGAGCAGGGTAATCACGTAACTTTTCAAACGTACGGTAGGCATATTTTAATGTCATTTTTAGTATGGGATTTGACATTTAGATTGACCGTACCGTACGTCCGAAAAGTTACTGATTAAGTGGACGCTAGGAATATGATAATTTAACAAGTAGTAGATTAGATTCATACACTATTTATAGATGAATTATTACTAACTTTATAAGGGTATATACGCCACAAAGCCTCCATGAATTAGAGCTGGGTCGTTGCGACTTTTAAGTGTAACGAAACGTAACAGCTTTTCATTATCTGGAAACAGTTTCAAAAGTAACTAGTTTTTTTCACTGCGGCACCCGACTAAACGAAACGAACGAAAGAAATATTTATGAATGAATTTTCAAAATTAAGCCTTAATATGTTGCGAATAGAGCGCATTTTTGTCAATCATCAATACAAAACTTTTTTGGCACAAAGCGCGCCCACCCGAATAAAGTTAAGTTTTGTTTCGTTTCGTCGTTTCGATCGCTACATCAATGAAACAGTTATAGGTTTTATTTTGAGTTATGTCAGTTATGAGTTTCGTTTCTATTTTCATGTGTAGTTTCATTGTTGGGTTGCATTGCAGCTTTGGTGGTCGTTTTCATAAAAACTGTTTTTTGTTCTCATAAGAAACTGTTATTCCGTTACTGTAAGCGAAAGCGTTTTACGAAACGCTTATTGAAAAAAACGCTCAGCTCTACCATGAATGAATGAATGAATGGCTTACATCTAAATAAGGTGTAGCTTACGTTAGGGATGTTCTCCCTAAGGGTGACGTGTAAATACTAAAGAACCTTGTGTAGGCGCGATCAACATGAGTACAAAGGCGACCTATTTACCTACATCAAATGTCCAAGTCATTACAAGGTAATAGGAACTTTTGACTTCTTTTATATGCCAAGCCACTTTTGATGTTGACTGTACAAAGCGGTAGCCTATAGACCTAATTGTGGCCAATAGAGTAAATGGTTTCCTGCGGCCGGTTGCCACACGGATTGGAAAGGTGTCTCAAGGCCCACACCTGCTTGAACGACATTTAAAAAAATTCGGGCGTGCCGTATCGTATGTTGTTACATTGATAATGCGAGGTAAAATATTACGCTTCATGACAAATAAGTAGGTACCTAGTTTTTCACACCATCTGCTCGACAGTGCCAAATTATATTTCGTGCAAATCTTGCCGAAAGAGGACAGGGCCCGCGGGCATGGAGCCTGTGCCGAACTGATTTGAAAATCGAACTTATTCGCGCTGGCCACCTCAAGCTCAATGGAACACATTTTAAAAACAATAGCCACGAGTGTTACTAGACGTTGTAGATAGTGTACCGAGTAAAATTGCAGGTTTTATAAAAACACAAGATCGAATTTTAGTAAAATTCCGAGTGACGAAAGTGATTTGGACTCAGGACTCAGTCTGAATTCTCTAGCTTCGCTCGGGAATTAACTCTTAATACCCTCTCCACGCTCCGTTCGGGAATATAAATAATCTGGAATACTTCGTTACGTTTAGAATTCAATATTCCGTGGCATAAAACAGTGCTCTCTCGTTTTGGTGTTGTTGTGTTGCACATAAATAATGCAGAAAAAAATAACTGCTGTATCTCATGAACCCTGAAACAGGTAGACAGTTGAATTTTTTTACCACTATAACAACAAATAATAAAACATATAAAATTAAAGAGCGCCCATACAAACGTGATTTTATACTTTACGTACTTGTAGGGTTCAAGGGTTCCGTACTATCGTACGATACAAACGGTATGTACCTACGATGGTACGGAACCCGTCATGTGCGAGACTGTTTTTTTGTAGTTTCAATACGCTAAGTTTTTGACAGCTGAGCAAAGCAGATGTTGACGATTCTGTGAGGCCTAAAGAGTTCTACTAAATATACAGTGAACCCAAGTCAATGACGATTGCATTGTGTTGCTTATATGTAGCCACTGGTAGGAATAAGATTACATGTAATAGTTATACGTTCATTACATAGTTATACGGAAACGGGCGATATCCTTCAACCAACCGGACGGACATGGATACTTTTAAGAATTCTCGGATAGAAATCGAGCAGCTGATGCACATGCCTTGATTATAAAACGCTTTTAATTGTATTAGAAAATCCCTAGAGAATACGGTTTTAAATTGTAGGTATAATAACAAGCTTTAGAATATGACTAGTGACCAACGTTTGCGTTGTTCCACTTAGGAAAGAAATCCTTGTTCCTTGCCTCTTAATACAATTATCGCCCTAAAGCGATTTCCTGACTTGGCGGGGTGGGATCGATATGTGACATTTTGGCGACTTCCTGATTTATCGGTGCGGAGGCAGTACGATATGAGAAAAGTGTCAAATGTCAGTGTCAGCTGTCAGTCGACGCGATACCATTTTTTACTACGGCCCTACATTTAAATGAGTGCTTCCTGACTGGCGCGGGATGCGCGGTAGCGGGGCGATGCGAAGGCGGTACTGCTCCGCTTCTGCGCATGATATTACTACTGCGCAAATGTTATACTGACAGTATTCTGTCAAGTGGGATTTTTTGCGAAGTCAGTAAGTTTACGTCAAAGAAGAAAATGTCACATTTCGATCCCGCCCCGCCAAGTCAGGAAGTCGCCTTTCTTCTTTGACGTAAATTTACTGACGGCGCAAAGATTCTCACTTGACGGAACACTGTCAGTATTACTTTTGCGGAGTAGTATCATGCGCAGAAGTGGACCAGTACCGCCTTCGCATCGTCCCGCTACCGCACATCTCGCACCAGTCAGGAAGCACTCATTTAAATATAGGGGCGCAGTAAAAAATGGTATCGATTCGACTGACAGCTGACACTGACATTTGACACTTTTCTCATATCGTACTGCCCCCGCACCGACAAATCAGGAAGTCGCCTAAGGGTGGGAACACCGCGAACGCAGGTGATTGTACAATCACCAATGTAATAATACCACTAGGTACCTACATAGGTACCTAGTGCCTAAAAGTTACTTCCACTTTTAATAGCATTTTCCTATGAAGATCTCAACTACCTACCTATTCGATATATTTAAAATTTTCGATTTTTTCCGTAAAAAATGGAATCAGAGGAGACAGGTTCCACGGAGTTGAATTGTACGTATTGAAATCGGTTTCACTATTGGTCGTATTGCTCCCATGAAAGTAGATATAACGGGAACATCGAATTAGAAGTCACACCCTTGGAATATCCTCCTAATCCTCATAAAATAATTATTTACTTTATTTATTTACAACACAACACAAAAATACAAGACACTTAACTAATAAGTACCTACTTCGAGATTTAAAATAGGTACTTCTAAAATATTTGCCGTACAAAAAGCTTGCCAACCACTACTTGCATTCCATTGTGTACGTGAGCTGTTTTACAATTATTAGTTGCATTTTTGTTTGCATGCGGCCGTGACATGAATTAAATTCAACTCTTATTTATACTAAGTATATTATGTGAGTTCAATATAAAACCTATATTGACTTTCATGAGTCAATGAATTTAAAAGTATATATGTCACCGTAAAATTGTAAACACCGTTAGTTTAGAATCTAACTAGCGAGATTGTAAACTATCGAAATATTGTGAACCGATTTTTTTTGTGCTTGCATCCGGCAAGTCGACGAAGCCCCGCTGCGGGGCTTCTATTTCCGCTCTGAGGAACACAAGAAAACGAACGAACCTAACCTAAGTTGCAAGTTTCACGTCGAAAGATGTGAACCGTGACATACAGTTTACAATTTAACGCATTATTTTTCGGTAGATTATAAACTTTCGACAGTTTACAATCTCGCGAGATCTCGCTACGTTAGATTATAAACTAACGGTTATTACAATCTGACGGTGATAAATACATATCAATATTTTACCGATCATTTTTTTACGAAGTGATCGTAAAACGTTAACGTTTCTTAAACGTTTGATAATAAGTTAACCTTCCTAGTTCTTGCCAATCTGCCTAAATATATTAATACTTCGATCTTAATTCATGAGTTTCATGACTGTAGTAGTGAAGGATATGCGTTAACTATTGGGCATTAAGCTATCAAACATTAAAACGGTAATTAGAGTTCCGTACCCGAAGTAAAGGGTCCAAACTGAATCCTATGGCTGTCTCTCACGCGTCCGTCCGTCCGTGTGCCGACTGTCACAGAAGACTTTTTTAACTTCCCATTGACCTATGAACTTGAAATTTGGTGACAATATTCATTATTAATTTATCACGTATATTTTAACAACAAATGTATTTATAATGATAAATTTCCTTATCTTTCCTATTCAAACAAACTTAATTTTGTGGTTGGGTCGGGACCCTAAATGTGCGAAGTACAACACGCACTTTGCCGATATTTATATAGTTACGTATTTGCGGTGTACGAACTTAAATACGAAGCCATCATGTCTTTGTATATTGTTACACAAATGACAGTTACACAATAGAATGACGTGTTGTCAAAATGTATTATTTTTATTATAATTTAGACTTTAGTCTAACACAGCCCTTTAATTAATTACTTATAAGCATGAATGCTATGCGTCCACTTGTTTTAGTTCTCGGCCGCATCGAGCGTAGAAACGTTTGCATAACGTGTCAAGAATGGACAGTAATTAAGCACCTATTGAGGAGTATTACGCCAGCTCGTATAAGAAGGTCAAGTCACTACTGCTGTAAACCTGCTTAAAGAGCCTATTTAATTTTACTACATTGTTATCGAATGTGAACATTTTGGAAGGGAAAATTGAAGGAAGAAGGGGAAGAGATAGACCCAGATTGACGTACTTTAACCAAGTGAAGGAGAAAATTGGTGCCGCGTCGTATCAGGACGCTAAAAGACTGGCAGAGAACCGAGAAGACTGCGATCTCTCCACCGACAAGAGCGTAGCTCTTAAGTTTGATGATGGTTATCGAATGTTGGTGAATCCTTTTTTCGGGAATTACGAGTACGTTCAATGTACCTAGAGCGGTGTTGCACTATTTTTCAAGCTGTTAAACACCGGTATTCTAAAAAATCGGCCAAGGGCGAGTCGGACTCGCGCACTAAGGGTTCCGACCATCATCTATAAATACGGCAAAAAATCATGTCTGTATGGGAGCCCCTCTTGAATATTAATTTGATCTGTCTTTTAGCGGCAACTGCATCATCTGTGAAAATTTCAACCGGACAGCGGAGTCTTAGGTAATAGGCTCCCGTTTTATACCCTTTGGGTATGGAACTCTGAGAAAGTTGAAAAAATCTATGTTCGTCAACATAAGATTAGCATTTTCTGTTGCAAAAAAAGAATGACTAAACTCTTGTTACCCTTCTTGGTTCACGGTATTCTTAATAACTAACGGCAATTAAAGATCAAAAAGTTAAGCATCATGTATTTATTATAATTAAGGTTTAAATACAGCGTTTAGCACCAATTAAAACTCATTGTACGAATAGATATGGATCGTAATGATAAGTCATAGAATACGCTACTTGACTACCCAAGTCAATGTACATTGACCAGTACCCTTACCATGACTTTGCAATGTTTGCATTACCGTACTCGCTAGCGACTGCGTAAACGATTCAGTATGGACAAAAGTACAACGCCTCTGGCGGTTACGCAATAGAACTAAGAATCGCCATACTAAATCGTTTATGCAGTCGCTAGCGAGTACGGTAATGCAAACATTGCAAAGTCATGGTAATGGCACAGTTTTTTATTGTGACGTAAACGTCGCCCATAAATTGACACTAGCGCAAATATGACGTATGGATGATAAACATAACATTCCGAGGTTTTCGATTTTGGTACCTACACTTTATACTTATATCTTTATGATTTTGGGAAAAATTGTAATTCCCAAAATTATTGACGACCGCTTTCGCTTAGTTGGTAGTGACCCTGCCTACGAAGCTGGAGGTCCCGGGTTCGAATCCCGGCCGGGACATTTATTTGTGTGATGAGCATGAATATTAGTTCTTGGGTCTTGGATGTTTTCTATGTATTTAAGTATTTATTTATCTATATAAGTATGTATATCGTCGCTTAGTACCCACAGCACAAGCTTTGCTTAGTTTGGGATTAGGTTGATTTGTGTAAGATTGTCCACAAATATTTATTTATTTATTATGATATTTTGATGGAGTGACTTTAGGCGAGTGTTGTTTCAGCCACTTGCACAGTTTATGATCTACATACGAGAATACTTTTTGCCACTCGCTTTAGAGTCGTTTTCGAGAAAAATTTCAATAGTATTAGTTAGGTAAACATGGTATATTTAATATCACAAACTGTTTTCAAACCCACTTAGTAATCATACATAAATAGTAGGTAATGAAAAGGCTAGTAAGTATTTTAACTAAGCAACGCTTTAACTAAGCGTTTGTGTCGAAGCGTTGGTTTCCTCATTGTGCCCGAGCACGAGCGTAGGTATTGTCTCAGCGAGTGCTTTCCATCTCGATCGTTACGTAATGCACACCACGGTTCGTCGCCGGTTAACACAATAGACATAGTAACACAGTAGAACCGGTGTAAAGAAAAAACTTTAATTAACTAATTCAATTCAATTCAATTCTTTAAAAAATGGCTTCCATCAAATTTATGATGATTTCGCCAATGTCACGTGTTCAATGACGTTGTTCGGTAACGACGCCATGACAGTAGATAAGGTACGTACGTACGTACGTTTTGTACGATAAATGGATTCTGCCCGTCGTCGCCCCGGGCACGTGTGCTCACCAACGCGGCGACGATCAAAATCCTTTAATTAACTAACTTAACTTTAAACATATAAAGGAAGTAGGTTTTATCTTGAGACTTTTTATGCTATTGATTAACGATTGAATTTCACCTGGCCATTCACAACGTCAACCTTTATGCACTTGAAAGATTTTTTAAATTCACTTTATTGATTAAAAGGACCTACAATCAAATTTTTAACTAAACAAGTAAACTGACAGATGTCAGCGTGAATATTATTATACCGTATTGACTGATTGGTCTGCTGCGATAATAAACTGATAAGTATATTATGATATGATAAGGCACAAACTCCGTATGCGGCCTTAGAAAAATAAATAAATAACTTTCCGGTGTGCCTTTTTTTAGAATTAGATTAAGTTTGGGTTTTCTGACTCAGCCTTACAGATATATTTTTCAATTCCGTAAAAACAAAAAGTGTTCCCACAAATGAGCCAGTTTTGCGACGCATTTTTCATACAGTTTATAAATACGGTTCGTCACAAAACTGACACAGACAAGTTATATGAAATATCAAGGTCATTTTTTTCTTCATCAGAATCAATAGTATGTACTTACTCGCGAGTCTGAGTCAGAAAATACGTAAATTACCTACATAGTTCGGAAAAAAATAATTTTGAGGTACACCAGAAAGTGAACATGCCCTTTTAGGCGGGTATCGATCGCTGGACCGACTTATAAACTTTTTGTCCCCGACGACTGAGTGCGTCGATCGCACTATCTTCGGCACAATGTCACGGAGGCCATTTTAAGGCGATATATCGATTGAAAGAGATACCCTTTGTTTTTCGCTCACGACAAAACGGGATGCAAGCCTCTCCGAGAATGGCGTTTTAGACAAATCTCGTTAAATATCTGACTGTGTGCAGGTTTATTAAATTTCCTCTTGTCAATACCTAGATGAGGTAAAATACCATCATATTAACTTAATCGTGTCTTTTAATAATGCGTTGTTTTACTAGGCTGAGGAAAAAAAGGAAAATATAGACTCGACTTTGGATTTATTTTCTATCGAGAAAATTTTAAGCAATTGCTATTGTCAGTGCCACAATCATATAGTCAAGAATCATATATCTGAAAATCAGCCCCTACTGTTTGCTAGTCTGGGCAGGACAGCGTTTCAAAGTCTCCAAATTTCTCAGTGTAGCGCCTTAAGATTTAGTTTATTTGTAAGGTCTCATTAGGTTGTAATTAGGTTTATTTATGGTAGTTAATACATTTTTGCATTTATTGTTTTACTAAATAAATCCATAACCAATTAACCATCCTGTAAAAAAACCACAATAGACTCAACCAAAAAAAAAGTTTTTCGTGCAAATTGTCGCCTGCTGTGTCTGTGCTGTTTGTCGAATAGCAGTCGTGACGTTCACCCCGTTATCTCGCTGGTTAAAGGAAGATCTCTTTTCACACTTCTGATATAATACGCGATACATTACAACGTAGTTTTGTTTTATAGTAATCGCGCCAAAGCACGCTAGGGATGTCAGCACGGTCGTAAATTTAGTGGTGTTTGGTACAATAGTACATTACTTAACAAGGGCGGTAAAAGAAAGAATGTCTCAGATCGCAGGCATTTGACGCCCGAGCCGAAGGCAAGGGCGATAAATATGCGATCTGAGGCTTTCTTTATTACCGCCCGTGTTAAGTACAAAATTTTATGTCACCCCCTGGCCAGGAAGTGGGTTTTTTCGCGCGCGTGGTGTGCGATCATGGCCACTTTATGGCCAGGTGTGACATAAAGAATATTATAACTGAGTAATCAAACATAATAACATCCATTAATATAAGATTTGTGTTATAAATGTACAGATTTATTGCCTAAATAATTTATGGAAGAGTTGAAAATTGCGGGATTCTTTTTTGACGTTCGTCCGTTAAAAAACACTTAAAGGCCCTAATAAATATATGTACGAGACACATATTCGAGTTTAACTACATTGCGCGGTCTTATAGAGCGATTGAACTCCGTAACCCACAGTGTAATCAATGAAATAAATCTCGCATGCGAGTTTCCTTCGTGTGTGAACTGTGAATAAGGCTTTATGGAGATGAAAAATATAGGTAGTTCTTAAAGCCAAGTAGGCGTATAACTTGCGTAAAGACAATCTCTACGGCTGCATAAACGGATTACCTGCATAGCTTGTTTATTCAGCAACCCACTCGATAATGGAATTGAGAAATGGCGGAAGCCAGAGAAGCATGTTTACCGCCATCTTATTTACGTAACTTACTCAAATTAATTCATGATTATACTCATCTCTGCAGTTTTAATTAGTCGCATATATACATTGCAAAGCATTGGTATTAAAAACTACAAATGAAAATATTCATGTTAAGCATGAACATGAAAATGTTCATGCTTATGCCATATTTTTTATGGATTTTGGATAGTTTTTAATAATCCCAGGTAGGTACCAGAAAATGCCTGATATTAAAGACCTATGCAGGCAAATTCTTATTATTATTATTAATCGTTTATTTCGAATACCAGGATTCATATTTTTACATTTTACAAACACACACACTTCGACATATATTAAATAATACGTAAAATTAAATTGGTAAAATTACATTAAATTATATTGATAAAATAAAATAATATTAAATTGATAAATATATAAATTAAATTATAAAAAAATGTCAATTGGTCAAAAATCATTAATATACATAACTTGAATTTAACATGAAACATGAAACATGTCGCCCGAAGTGACAATTAATACGTGAGTTTTAACCGTTTAGTAAAATAAAGATAAAATATACATTACTATTAATTGTCTATTAGGTATGTTTTAATATTGTGTATTTCTATCTATTGATGACTCTGTTCAATGTTTGAAAACTCAATACGTGGTAACATCCAGATTCGAATTACCTAAATAAGAGTTTTATTCACAACACAACACAAAAATACAAGACACTTAACTAAATAAAAAATAATAATTATAAATGGAATTGCCCGTCCATACCACCTTGTTGCCCGAGGCATAGTTCCCAGAACGCTAGCTGCGTTGCCTTGCTGAATAGCCAGGCTCAGCCGCTTAGCTGTTTACAGAAAAAAAAACTCATTGTAACCAACTGAAAGCTCATTAAGAGGAATGCCTAGCTGAACAACTTTTCAAATCTCGAATTTTTGACATAATGTTTCTGTCGCGCTGCTGGGAGCGGGAGCGGGCGCTGTCTATGTTTTAAGAACAAAGGGGTATATCTATATAACTATCTATGTGAGTTTCCATTATGCACCTAATAAAAATGTGTAGGTAAGTTGAGTGCAAAAGTGCATGCCATACACTGGATTGGAACCCGAGTACACTGACCCTGTAGGCTATGAATTAGCCAAACCACAGACCTATGTGTGACTTATAACATTTTCAACCATCACGCTTTGTAAACATACTTAAAAGATTTCTTAAAACAAATATTTTAAGCACGTGTGACTTAACTAAAATGTACGTGTATGTATGTGAGTTGAGGGTATTGTGGTTGTTGAGTAATACTTGACTGGATATTTCATTTTATTTTATTTTTATTCGGTATTTAGTTATCATAGTGTGTATTTATTTATTTATTTATAACTATATGTATATTTTAATTGATATTAATACTTTGGCTTTTAGTTATATATTGTCATGTTATTAAGATAATTATTCGTATTGTACATGTTTTTCGGTTTGCCTATTAGTCTCAATCTCCACTCAATTGCTCAAAGGTTAGCTGGAAGAAATCCCTTATAGGGATAAGCTCGCCTTTGTACATGCATGCCAACTGTTCTTGTATTTTTATGCTATGTTTACTCATGTACAATAAATAATTATACATACATACATACATGTACAGTTATAGTAAAAGCACAGAATGTGTATGTATGTATGTAATTTTTCGAACTCTAAAGATGGCTTATAGCATAATAGATGGCTTTAGCAGTTAAGCAATTCCATTCCAAACTCTGCGATTAACGTTATTTGAAACTTTAATAATAAAAAAAAAGTAATAGTACTACATAGTAAAAGGACTGTATATTTTACTTACTCGTATGTCAAGGTTTTAATTATCTTACAAAACTTGCTACCTCGAAATGTTACAGATTATAAGATATAGATTCGAATCATGTTTATAAACACGTAACTAATCGATCGGAAATGTCAATCGCCGATAAAAAAAACTAAAGGTCAAATAAACCAGAACATTTCATATTCATGTGCACGGAATTATATTGAACTGAACTGGTCACAAAGACTGTCATGTCATGGCTTTTTAGGTTACTTGGCGAATGTAGCTGTCAAAACTTTGTCCCGCTCGCTCGCTACTGCTAACTCGATAAGCTGTGCTCATTCTATATAAACTCTCGTCTAGGGATGTGCCATTACCGAGATATTCCCGGATTTATATTGGGGAAGACTTCTTACCGGGAATATTCCGGGTAGGTAAGGCCACACAATAAGTAATAGTACTACGTAAGGCACAGGGTAAAAGTTAAAGCGGGTTTCTGATTATTAAAAGAGCGAGAGCGACAAGAGGAGTCGTGTCTAAAACGGTAGAGAATACGGTATTTTACTAATAGTCAAATCAGTAACTTTTTAACGTAGTCTACCAGTCCCTGTGATCCCAGGGCAGATAACAAAAGAATGGCATTGTATATTTTTTTCGCCGGGAGAGGAAGGCTTTATGAAGGTTGTGGAAATAGTGCCTTAGTGACGTCATAAATTACTCTGATCAAATAGTGTCCTTTTTTAAATCGTTATACGTATAAAAATCTTTATAATAGCTAAAAAATAATTTATTTTTACATTTCTTTAATACCCTACCTATGAGGATGGACTCCTAATTAATTCATAATATTATGTCACCATTCGTGACATAAAGTTTTACATTTGGCACCGTTCCATACAAGTTTCATAGACGGAACATTGCTAAGTAATTATGATACATTTTCTGTTTAACGTCGATGTCCGGCATTTAAGATGAGAGGATAAAGCGATGGACTAAGTATGATGCAACATTGCTTCAAACGGAAGCAAGTTTCCGTTAATATTGCCGATCTAAACCTATTACTTATAAAAGATGAGACTCTTTATAATGAAGTAAGTACATTGCTTATGCGTTTATTTCAAAACTCTGTTAATCAATAAAAAAAAACAAAAAAATATGATTGTTTGAATGACTAAGTCTTAAGCAATATTACTTAAGACTTAGTCATAGTACTTAAGACTTAGGTAATATTTATGTATACCTACTGTGTACGTTAAGCGTGTTGAATAGAGGCTGGGTAATAGCCACCCGTGCTGGCACTTTCCGCAACCTTGCTTTACTTACGCGCGACCTCTCACTTTGGTGATAACGTGTCGTTACGGGCCTATAAAATGCCGCAAATCGATAATTTACTAGGTAATAAAATAGCCTAGCAAAATCAAATTCTAAACACACCCTACATAATCAGCTGGTTACTAGCTAGCTGGGTAGTGTTACGAACCAAGTGTTAATTCGACTAAATAAGAATGAAGGGTATAAAGTATAGTCAGGCCTATAAATCTTACCGCTTTGCCTAGACTCGGACGAACGAACTTTCAAGAACGAATAAGGAAAGAAAGAGCATCAGCTAGGTTCATTCCATTCGTCCATCCACAGAAAAGGCATATCCGTTTTAAGAAAACTATGCGGATGTTATTCAAAAATAATATGCGGGTAAAAAAACACCCTTACCAGGTCATCAGTCCACCTTGTGGGGGGTCTACCCACGCTGCGCCTTCCGGTCCGTGGTCGCCACTCGAGAACCTTTCGGCCCCAACGGCCATCGGTTCTACGTGCAATGTGCCCCGCCCACTGCCACTTAAGTTTAGCGATTCGAAAGGCTATATCGGTTACTTTGGTTCAGCTACGGATGGCCTCATTTCTGATGCGATCACGCAGAGAAACTCCCAGCATAGCCCTCTCCATTGCCCTCTGAGTGACTTTGAGCCTTCTTATGAGGCCCATGGTGATAGCTGGTAATAAACTCATAATTTACCTACATCATGCACATAACCCGTTGACGTTTGACCACAGAAGAGACGACTTTGATTTTTCGACCGTGAATAACCCTTGAACCATGTTAGTTAGGATAAACTGATGAAGAAAACCTATTGACACAAGAATAGTTCCCATGTGGCTTTCATAACAATGCGTCCAACTTTCGACCCGATCAGTTATAGAGCCAATTTATTGATGATGGAACGATGAGAATTTTGTACTTGTAACACTAAGGCCGGTCGCACATTGGACACATTTTCGGTACGAAATTACTCCTCCGAACACGCACGAAGCCGCGCGAACGATCCCGATCTTGAAAGTACTACGGGAGCGCGCTCACTGGATACGAATTGGTCGTATTCGCATACAGTGAGCATTACCACTTTTGAGTTTTTAAAAACCATCTGAGACATAGAATATAGTGTCTTAAAATCTAAAAAAAATATATGTGTTACATAAGGATCATGTCTAGTCAAAATCGCAGTCAGTTACATGATCTGATGAATTTCACTCGATAGAAAAAAATCGCGAAATTCGCGAAGTTACCCCTTTTTGGAATGTATTTTCAATACTACGGCTATATTACTGATATTTAACGTTTTATTTTTGTACTCAATTAAAGATCGTAAATAGTTATAGACAAATTCGCAGGGTTTGCTTTGATAGAATGATTGGCTTAATGACTATAGCTAAATATTTACAAAACTGCGCGCAGAGCTTGCGTAGAGAGCGGGATGGTTAATTATAAACTCACGCGTGTTAGAGCGGGACATTTGCGTTGGGGATACCTCCCCTTAATCTACTATACTATACCCAACATTTTAGTGGTCCGGTGGAGCGAAAGTAACGAGTGGACAACCTTGGAGGTCGGCACGTTAGCTCTGCCTCCGTTTTATTAATACATCATTATTGTCTTTGATTGTAGGTACGGGGAGTTTTAATACTTAGGTAACTAAGACTTGGCTGTTTTAAAATTGACAATAAACTGTATAAAATTGACAATATTACCCTACGAGCAAAAGGGTGTCACCCGGGCCGAAGTCCCCTTAACTACGGCACTGATCATCATGTACTAGGTACCTAAATTAAATCTCCGATCATGCCCTTCTATCCATATTCATTGCCGAAGTAAAGCTCGGGCATACACACAGAGCGGGCGGGCGTGAGGCGGGCGTGAGGCGGGCGGGCGTGTGGCGGGTGGGCGCGTGTCAACGCGCTGCAGTGTGAAACCTCGGCGGTGCGGCGGACCGAAAGGCAGTCTGTTTGCGCCCGCCCGCCTCGCGCCCGCGCGCCTCTCGCCCGCGCGCCACACGCCCGCCCGCCACACGCCCGCGCCCGCGCGGCGCGCGCCTCACGCCCGCTCCCGCGTGCCTCACGCCCGCCCGCTCTGGTGTGTTTTAAGCTTATTAAAAGGCGTGATTAATCAATAGGAGCATTTGGAGCAATTATACAATAGGAACCTCTGATCGTATTGTCACGACCGTCTCGAATACTTTTACTTTCAAGATGAACTCGAGATATCATTTTACCTATGTTATGAGTTTAAATCCTATGTTTAAGTTTTAAAATATTTTGTTTACAAATTTTGATAAAAGTATTTGCCAATAACAATAAAGTGATTAATAGATACGATGATTTTATTAAAGTTTTAGGTAGTAACATAGCCCTTTTTTGATTTTATTGTGTGTAGTAGAATTTAAGCACAATAAAGCAGTGTTTGGCTCAAAAATGGTCCATTTGGTATTTTTGCAACAATATTTCATAATGAAAAACTAATATAAAAATAATAACATTTAAAAAAATTAACGTCATTCGATCGCAATAGCCCTGTAGCTCTAGTTTTTTCGAAACATTAACTAATTCGAACGCGTTTGTGTTTTGTCTCAAAATGTATGAAATCGCTCTCACCGAGTTTGAAATACGCGCGTTCATCGGTTAGCAACAAATGTTATACTCGCTGTTTTAGTTTCCACTAGTGACCACCAGAGGCGCTATTCACGTTTTCATACCACTTTCATACATTATGAGACAAAACGCAAACGCGTTCGAATTAGTTAATGTTTCGGAAAAACTTATAATAGAGCTACACATAGTAGAGAATTAAGAGATTGAGCAAATTGACTCACCGCAACATTTAGTGGGATATGTAAGAGATTCATTGAAATACTAAAATGACAACGAAAACTACAATCAAAAAAGGTTGGCGAAGGGCTTGTGACTTTTTAGGAGAGGTAGGGCACAGCAAAATGTCATCTTGCGCCAATTTGGAGCAGCCCAACTGGGGAAGTATCTCCGTCTTCCTTCTGCAAGGTGGTGTGGTCTTTTGACCACAGCCATAATAACATTATTTACTATACAGTGTTGTGTTCCTGGAGGTGAGCAAGGTTAAATTTGTCCCTTCTGCTGTCCACACAGTGAATCCTCAAACGCTGCTCCCAAGATTTGCGAAAGGGTATTTTCTCTCTCCGGTGTATCCAATACTTTTTTTTTTGGATATAGGTAATTTTGGGTTAAGTATAATCCATTTCCGTAAAGAAAAAAGTCAGTTTGAGACGCTTTTTTCATACAGCCAGCCATTAATATGGCTCGTCACAAAACAGACACAAAAAATTGTATGGAAAATCAAGGACTTGTTTCTTCATCAGAATCAATAGTAATGCAGATAACCCAAAATTACCTAGATCCGGAAAAAAAGTTACGAAATAAAAGTGAAAATGGCCAAAGCGACTAGTTTGACGAAAGCGCCTGCCACTGTCGGCAGGTTTGCAGATGTTTGAATAAGGACATAAGTGTTCACCAAACATTATGAAGCAACAGGGGTTATTACCCCGTCGACCCGGTGTCGACACTCGGTCACGCTTCACGTGTGATTACGAAGCCTATGTGCTATTATATCGAAAGCAGCCTCGGGCTGAGTGCGTAAGAACTAAGAACCCCCTCAGCGTTGTCGATTTCGATTGGCCTAATTAATTATTAATCTGATAAAAGTCTGATTAATGAGTCCGGACTTTATTCCGTTGATTAAAAAGTAAAATAAATAAAAAGTGGTGACAGGCATACAGCGGAATCTTAGTAATAGAGTCCCGGTTTACCCATTGGGCATGGAACCCAAAAAAAAGAACGCAGCAAGAATATACTAGGATAGTTAGGTTTTTCTTGTGATGATAAAATATGATCAGATGTCCTCGAAAATGAGTTGAATTTCAAGAATATACTAACTTTTACAGTGAAAATAAAATATACAAATAACATTATAAAAATTAGACTAACCTATGAACTAAAATAAAATATAACTAAGTATTTACAAATAAAAAACGGTCTCCAGGTCAGTACAGTGTGGCAAGGCGCCCAGACAGGTGGCGGCATTGACTCGCTGGATTGCAATGGCTCTCAGTTTAACGAGATAGGCGCCAGCCCTCTAGTTCCCAGTTGCCTCCGCAAGCCGGTTTGCCAAAACTCCCTCGATTCAAGTGACACCTCAGTTTCGACTTTCGATTGAATCCGCTCAACCTTACTGAAGCGCCACAGTCAAGTTAAAAATCAGCCTGCTTATTTAATGATCTTATTTTTTTACAGCCAACGCTGGCATCCTGCTGCAGCATGCGCCGGAGTGTCCAGAACACTACGGAGTCCAGGTAAACACTAAACGCCGATATACACAACACAACTCCATGCGATTTTCATTACATTGCGAGTCTGCGAGCTACAGAGATCCGACTAGTTCGATCAAAACCTGCAATGTAATGATAATCGCAGTGCTTTTCCACGGACGAAGCGAACTGAGGATGGGATGGATATTACGCAGGAATGAAAAAAGTATGAAAAACAAGGGCTTTAATGATTACTTTATTGCCGAGAGTAAATTAAATTTTCTGCTCAGTCTAACTTCGTATCGACAGTGGAAACAACCCTAATTGCTCATTAACTCATTATTAATTAACCCCCTTATTTATAAAAGTTAACAAACCTCTGCTAACTAATTGTTGAGAAAGGGACAAAACTGTCCCTTTCTCCACAATATAAATATCAAATTGACAGATCAGGACAAACGAATTTTAGCGGCAATTTAAGGGGGTAAATATGTGCAAAATCCGGTAGGAAGATGTTAATAAAATTTCCAGACTATATACTTTATGGCTTTGGCTTGATTATGTGAAATATTAATGAGAATATTTAACGCACAGCGAATGTTTTTATTAAAGCAATCATCGTAAATTGCGCACTGGTGTAAATGGATTGGGCGGACATTCGGATAATTTATTGCTAAAAACTGTTCAATAATTCCATATACGCTGGCGGTCAAAAATTTCGGGTCACCCTAGTTTAAATAGCCTCAATAGGTTTTGTGAAATATTCTCACTCGTTTCATTTACATAATATCGTATTATCTAACTGTATTAGGAATTTCGGGGATCCTATTATAAAAATATCAATGTACAAAAATGTCGATTTTCGCAATATCTCGCTCCGTTAACGTTGTTTTTTTCATGGATTTTTACGAGTCCGGTTTAAACCTGGAAACGTTACTTTTCTTGGCTGTTACTTTTGCAGTATAGATGTAAAGTTAAATAAAGATAATCACATGATTAAAAAAACATACAACCTCGCAGTATTTTAGGAAATATGATGTTTTTTTACCGACCCGTATTCTTTGTCCGCGAGTGTATTAATTCGTCCGAAAATTGTTTCCTGTTTTAACATCAGAAATAAAATATATTCGAACTCCTCGGATATTTTTATTTCTTTTTCATTTACACGCAGCTAGTCACGACGACATCTTATTAATTTACGATGTCAGCGATCCAGTGATAAATGTATACAGACGCTTTATTAATTGCCCAGCGAATTTTCCTACACAACAACTATGCGAATTGAAAGCGAATGTCGATTGCAGATTGCAGCCAGTTACAACACTAAGTACAATAGCCAAACGACGTGCTTAATCATATGCAAGAAGGTTTTATACATAGCCAACCCAAGTAACACGGTCATGCTGAATAAAGTAATAAGAATTTGCAAACGTTTACAGCTATTTATAATCTCCATAACGTGTGAGTAAATTAAAGAAGTAGTAGCCAAATTCTGAATAATGTACTCTCGGCCTTTATACTTCGTTAAGGTTAGTAAATAAAAGTTGTATTCAGTTGAGTATTATGCTAAGCTATTACCCAGACTTTACATCGCTGTTATACAGACTAAGGCGACTTCCTGATTTGTCGGTGCGGAGGCAGTACGATATGAGAAAAGTGTCAAATGTCAGTGTCAGCTGTCAGTCGACGCGATACCATTTTTTACTGCGCCCCTACATTTAAATGAGTGCTTCCTGACTGGCGCGGGATGCCCGGTAGCGGGACGATGCGAAGGCGGTACTGCTTCGCTTCTGCGCATGATATTACTACTGCGCAAACGTAATACTGACAGTATTATGTCAAGTGAGAATCTTTGCGACGTCAGTATGTTTACGTCAAAGAAGAAAATGTCACATATCGATTCCGCCCCGCCAAGTCAGGAAGTCGCCTTAAGCATTTAAAATGTGTCCAAATTGCGGTCAAAAACTTTATTCAATATATGATGGATATATGAGTGTTACTTGGGTATTTGATGTAAGTTAAACATCCCTGTGCTTGACACCATATTATAAAATAAAAGAGAAATATAAATGTCAATCATAGGGTACTGAGGTGTCAAAGCTTGGACCGTTTACCTTATGGCTATAGACAAAACTACCATGTTTTTTACAATGGCATAAGGCGAATGATATAATTTAGAAGATAATACATATTTTATCGTGATTACAAGAAATTACGCTCAAAACCTAAGAGCTACACGGGAACATCAACTCAAAACTAAGCATTGTACCATTCGTTCCAGGCTTACGCCCACCCAGAGCTGTGCGACCAATTCTTCCTCTGCACCAACGGGACCTTGACGGTGGAGACCTGTGAGAATGGTCTGCTCTTCGACGGCAAGGGAGCTGTTCACAACCACTGCAACTACCATTGGGCCGTGGACTGCGGGCAGAGGAAAGCTGACCGTAAGTCTTTTGACTACGCCTCTTAAAGTACTTAGGAACTTTCCAAAAACCAGACGTAATTCTTGAGGAGTATGGTAACTTAGATCTCTTAAAAGCAAGGTGAGTACAGTATAATGGGGTGAGTTGGCACAACACCGAAGTTCAAACCCGGATAAAATGTGTGTAGATAAAGTAATGTATGCAACTGTACATAATTAGGCATTAAAACACGAGTGTGACCTTATTATGAAACTCGCCTTCGGCTCGTTTCATAAAACACACTCGTGTTTTAATGCCCCTCATTATGTACCAGTTGCATAAACTACTATTTTGTATGTGGCGCATTGATTTATTTACAAAAAAAGTGTTCCGAATTATTGTATTTTAGTTTTTTTTTATGATTTTGTGTTCATAACTTTAACGATAAACACAATAAGTTGGAAATCCCACCTCACCCCGTAGTTCAGGTAGGTTGGGGTGAGGTGGAATTTCATACTAAGGCGAGTTTGGGAAATTGTAGGATCGACACTGGGATTATGCAATTCAATTCAATTCAATTCAATTATTTATTAATAAAATATTGCATAATAATATAATAATAATGCATATTATAATAGCATGATTTGTAATTAGAATTTATAAATGTTACGTATCAGTAGCCTATAAAAACCAGCTCACCCCTCTGCCATCCCTACTCTCTCCATTCATAACCCAACTGTCCTTGTAATTCCTACTTATCCCATTTTACGGTAGTCACAATTAGAGCGTGATCAGTGATCACCTTTTTATTTATCTATCGTGTGGCAATTATTCATCACCTACCATCTCTCTACCACCTTCCAAAAATATTTTAAGATCACTTACAAAACTTTAAAATGTTTTGAACTCAAATCATGATTAAAGTTAATTCCTATAAACTGATAAAAGGATACGTTTTAATTATTAAAGCTATGTAAAAAAATACGCGGCATAATCAGTTTTTATTTTGAAGTTAGTCGATTTGGAGTATGTTTTTGGATGTTTGAAATGTTTCAGTCCACTTTTATCCATTGTAACGAAGAGGACCTGTCAATTCACACAGAAACTAGCTACATAGATGAGGGAGTTTTAATTGATAAGAATACTAATTTCATTTGTATTCATACTCGTATACTACACTGTCCGCGATCTGTCACATTGTAGAAGACCGTGTCATAGATCTGAGAATAATTTTGCAATAACTAAAGAACTGCGGGTTCACATAAAAGGACACTCAAGATAGTGTACATTGCAGAAAAGTATTGGTGGGATGAATATTGATCCCGGATTTGGTCCGGTGTGGGACGCCTGGAATGCTAAATCTAATCTCTCTTCCGCAGTGGTGCCCCTCTCTACTCCCGGCTGCGAATTCCAGTTCGGCATCTACCCGGACAGCGAGGAGTGCTCCACTAGCTACGTAAAGTGCGCCTACGGTATACCCGAGCAAGAGCCATGCACCCCTGGGCTCGTGTACGACCACCGCACCCACGGATGCAACTGGCCGGATCTGCTGCAACCATTCTGTAACCCTGAAGGTGAGACATTCGACTAGCTTTTTTTTTACTCATTATATACAGCGAAGTTGGTAAGTGGTTTAAACGTAGCCTATCTATAGACCCTTGCAATTTGAGATTTACAAAAGGGCTTGAATCTATTTATTTGTCGATCACAAAAACCATGTTAGGGCATAGCAGCAGGATATTTTTCTATTGCTAAGGCGACTTCCTGATTTGTCGGTGCGGAGGCGGTACGATATGAGAAAAGTGACAAATGTCAGTGTCAGCTGTCAGTCGACTCAGTACCATTTTTTACTGCGCCCCTACATTTAAATGAGTGCTTCCTGACTGGCGCGGGATGCGCGGTAGCGGGACGATGCGAAGGCGGTACTGCTCCGGTTCTGCGCATGATATTACTACTGCGCAAACGTAATACTGACAGTATTATGTCAAGTGAGAATCTTTGCGACGTCAGTAAGTTTACGTCAAAGACGAAACTTACTTAAGTACTATTAATAGCTAAGACATACATTCCATCAGTTTGCTTTGACAACTGCGTAAATATGATCAGGGTCTATGATGGTCGCGCGGTGATCTGTCACTTTCTAATACCACTGGATAGAAAGTGACTAATGCTTTATCTTGTCGTTTATCACCCTATCGCGCGACCATAACACGGGGCCAGAATATTTTTTCTATACCGATAGGTAACTAGGTACCAGTCGCGGAGCGTCCATAGAACTCGATTCCCACCGGCTTGCCTAATTTTCAGCCAGTCCAGTTCTTTTACTACGGCTCATGAATAATAGGAAAGGCCAACTATTTCCGGCTTCCCTAAGAATATTTTTGACGCGCCGCCACTGCTAGGTACACATACATTCCGAACTCATCGGAGTTCGATAATCGTATAAGCCAACCACAAACGCATATGATTGAATAATCGTCAAGCATTCATCATGAAATCAATTATCACTAAACCATTATTTTCCAGCGGTCGTCGGCTTCAAGTGCCCGTCTAAAGTGCCCGCCAACACGCAATCCGCCAAGTTCTGGCCGTTTCCCCGCTTCCCCGTGCCCGGAGACTGCCACCACCTGATCACCTGCGTGGAGGGCCAGCCGCGTCTTATCACCTGCGAGGAGGGCAAGGTCTTCGACGACCAGAACCTGACCTGCGAAGATCCGGAGCTTGTGCCGCATTGCGGCCACGCGTGATTCCGCTATAGCCATGTTGCGAAACGGATGTAATTATTTTAGTATCCAGTTCGGAGCCCATTCTTTTTCAACTGAGCCGAGTAAATTAAGTCAACAGATTGGGTTAGTTGTATAACCATGCGTTGGTTTTGCTGACCAGCGATTTTATGTCACACCTGGCCATAAAGCGGCAATTACCGCACGCTCCGCGCGCGGGAAATCCCACTTCCTGGACAGGGGGTGACATAAAATTTTGTACTTAACACGGGCGGTAATAAAGAAAGCCTCAGATCGCATATTTATCGCCCTTGCCTTCGGCTCGGGCGTCAAATACCTGCGATCTGAGACATTCTTTGTATTACCGCCCTTGTTAAGTAATGTACTATTATACGATACCATTCTGTCAATAATGAGTTTCTCTTGCCATAAAATAAAAGAACAGGGGGCCGATTTTTGAGTGTCGAACGCTCGACTTTTCACTCGAGATCTGTCAAAAAAACTATGATGTTTTGACAGATGTCGAGTGAAAATTGGAGCGCTCGACTCTCAAAAATCGACCCCCTGTTCTGTTATGAATTGGTGAAAAGAGAATCTCATTTAATGAACTCATAGCTTCACAAATTAACATTGACGAGTCTATAGACACTTACTGTATGCCGGCGACTAAGTGTCTATAGACTCGTTCCCGGTTCTGTTACAGGGTCTCACAAAATCTGGAGACGACTCTATTGTCAAGGCATTGCACCCTGCAGTACCCTGGCACCCTGAAATGTACAGATATTTCTGGTAGTGACTGTACATTTACAAACATACAAGAAATAGATCGTTGACTTACAAGTTCCTTTACACAAACGTTTCGCATTCGCAACATCGTTATTTCTAATTAATTTAAAATGCCGTCCATTTCTAATAAATTATAAGTTGATTTACTTAACATCACTTTTAAAATACCAACGACTCAATCGAATACAGTGAACTATTTATTTCCACATAAATAAAATATGCTTTTAAGTTACGCAAAGTTTCCTACAAATCTGTTACCTATAATAAAGTTGCCAAATGCAGAATGATTCGTGATATTAGTTACCGTAGATATATATGTTTTGATACGTCAAAGTTTATATGTATTTTCATGTACACTTCTATGTAAATAGAACAGCAAAAAGATGGATATGTAAATAGGAAAATAAAATATATAAAAATAAAGACAATACGTTTGTTTTAAACCACGACACCTAACCTATCAATCCTAATATGTCATCATCATATCAGCCGAAAGACGTCCACTGCTGGACATAGGCGTCCCCCAAAGAGTGCCACAATGACCGGTCTTGCGCCACCCGCATCCAGCGGACTCCCGCGACCTTTACCAGGTCATCGGTCCACCTTGTGGGGGGTCTACCCACGCTGCGCCTTCCGGTCCGTGGTCGCCACTCGAGAACCTTTCGGCCTCAAATCCTAATATGTAACATTATCAAATGTGAAAGTTTAGATGTGTAGATGTTTGGCTGTTTAGATACAGTATGGATGTTTATTACTCAGTCACGCAATAACGGCTGAACAGATTATAGACTTTTTCGTTTCTCATACTTCGAAAGAGGGTCATTGTTCATCTAAGTGGCGTGCTGAAAGTGGTACATATCTGCTCTAGATTACATATTATATCATTAGTTACCTACTGAGTAATTTGAAAAACTCTCAGCTGCGGTGAAGGTGGCCGAGTTCATTGTGCTTTTTTAGATATTTACCTGCACTTTTTGGCTTGGCGACATAATTAATCATTTATTTTTAATTTCTATATATGTAATAAATGGTGCATTTGTTATTTTACACGTAAAGGTATACATTGCAGATTTAATACAGGAAATAATGAGAAAATATAAGTGCAGCTGTGCCCTACCTGTCTAACGTACCTACCGTACATTTTCCATGTAAAAATGACATTTAAATTTTACTGAATCACGCTGCTTTTCAAGGTAGTGTAATTATTGATTCCAATTACTGGGAAATAATCCAATCGCCAAGAAAATGCCGGGAAACTGCAAATAATTAAGTGAGCAAAACGTAATAGGCTATTCACGGTCGAAACGGTTCCCGCTTCCTCGGAATTTCATTTTACATATTTCAAGGTCTGTAATATATATTTCCTTTATCTACACACATATCATAAATTCTCTAATATGCGTTCGGAAACCGTAGAAAATGACTCTCATTTCAACATTCAATGAATTTATGGCAATTTTCTTATCTGTGGCTAAGGCTACAGCAGTAATAAAATATTTCATTTTAATCTCATATATGATGTTGAAATATTACGTCAAACAAAACCGTCAAAATTTAAATGTCAAAGTTGACATGTCCCTATTCTAGTATCACTGAAAATTCAAATTCAGTCGATGCGAAATGTCAGCTCGATGTTTTTTTAGTATATATCGCACGAAATTTGAGCTAGAACGACATGATCACATCAGAATAAGGACTCTTTACTTTTTAAAATAACATTCAGGTATCTGTTGCCAGTTCTGATTTCGATATTTCCGCAACCGTGCAAAAAAGGTTGTATTAACACAATTATTGTATTTATTTACTACGGTTTCTGAACCCATCTTAGAGTAATTATAATATGTGTGTAGATAAAGTAATGTATGCAACTGTACATAATTAGGCATTAAAACACTCGTGTGACCTTATTATGAAACTCGCCTTCGGCTCGTTTCATAAAACACACTCGTGTTTTAATGCCCCTCATTATGTACCAGTTGCATAAACTACTATTTTCTTAGTGCGGCGGAACGAATCGATTATTATTATAACTATAGATACTTCCGTTTTTTTTAAGTTTCACAACACAGCAAAGGGTAAGTTTCACAACACAGGTAAATTAATTTCGAGACGTTTTTGAATTTGTAGTAGTATTTGTATATTTACATTTAAACTTACACATTACTTACAAAATAATTTACACAGATTTAAATTTTGCCCGTACCCAACTACCAATGCAAAAACGTCTCGAAAGTAATTTACCTGTAGGTAGTTTTTTTTTACCTACGATCGCAAGAAAAATATAAGTTCGTATACTTCGTAACTGGTTAGACGACGGAAAGTAGGTACTTAAGACCTACCATTACCAACATTAATTGTCTAGTTGTTATCTTCAATTAGGATTTTAAAACAACTGCTCAGGTGTGTATTGTTTAAATCTGTTTACAATTACAATAAGGCGACTTTATGATTTGTCGTTGCGAAGGCGGTACGATATGAGAAGACTGTCAAATGTCAGCCAATTCAGTACTACTTTTTACGGCGACTTCCTGACTTGGCGGGGCGGGATCGATAAGTATGTGACATTTTCTTCTTTGACGTAAACTTACTGACGTCGCAATGATTCTCACAAGACATAATACTGTCAGTTTTACGTTTGCGCAGTAGTAATATTATGCGCAGAAGCGGAGCAGTACCGCCTTCGCATCGTCCCGCTACCGCGCATCCCGCGCCAGTCAGGAAGCACTCATTTAAATGTAGGGTCGTAGTAAAAAATGATATCGCGTCGACTGACAGCTGACACTGACATTTGACACTTTTCTCATATCGTACTGCCTCCGCACCGACAAATCAGGAAGTCGCCTTGCGCCCCTATATTTAAATGAGTGCTTCCTTCTAGACTCCTCCTAGGCTCCTGTCACCCGCCTTGTGGATGCCTCGTTCAGATGTAGTTGCAGGGGTGTAATGATGTGGGTGCTCCATCTAGCGGCTGGTCTGCCCCGGGACCTCTGGCCCTCAACTTTTCCCGTCATTATATTTCTCCCCAGGCTATCAGAAGGACGTAGTGAGGTGCTCGAAAAACGAGAGGATGCGGTCAAGTTTAGACACGAATAAAAAAACACACGTCTATTTAAAACTTAACCCGTTTATTTTTCTAATAAATGCTCATTCCTCTTCGACCGCCTTGCCCTTGGGGGGGCGCTGGGGCTTGCGGCGGCTCGGCTGGGAGCCCGAGGGCTTCGGCTTCACGGTGGGAGGGTTCTCCAGGGCTTCGAGCTCGGCGTCAGTCAACTGGCCCTTGTACCAGTCGGCGCTGGAACAAATCATTAAATTATTTGAGATGTCATTGGATTATGAATCATCTGGGTTGGAAAGTAAAGTTGCTTCTTGAATGGATTAATTTGATACAACTCGGCCCATTGGAATAATTGTAAGTAGGTTTAGGCGACTTCCTGACTTGGCGGGGCGGGATCGATGTGTGACATTTTCTTCTTTGACGTAAACTTACTGACGTCGCAAAGATTCTCACTTGACATAATACTGTCAGTATTACGTTTGCGAAGTAGTAATAACATGCGCAGAAGCGGAGCAGTACCGCCTTCGCATCGTCCCGCTGCCGCGCATCCCGCGCCAGTCAGGAAGCACTCATTTAAATGTAGGGGCGTAGTAAAAAATGGTATCGCGTCGACTGACAGCTGACACTGACATTTGACACTTTTCTCATATCGTACTGCCTCCGCACCGACAAATCAGGAAGTCGCCTAGGCAGTAAAGTAAAAGCTTATATTCCATTACAATAAACACTGTACACACGACACAGTATGACAATGTGAATGTGACTAAAGTGTATTCAAGCCATCTTCTACCGGGTACGGCGATCTCAGGGCACATAACAAAACAATGCCACTGTTTACTTTTTGTTGTTGGGTTGGGTAACAGGTTGTTAAACCTCTTAAATCGTGTTTTCAAAGTGAATTTTCGCGGGCTGCACGTGTCAATTATTCTCATTTTATCAGACCAAAGGTTATATCATCTAGGCACATGTCGGTTGTCAATAAGGAAGCTGGCGGGCCGCTTGTTCTCGACCGCCGGTCTAAATTCTATATATTCCTAAGGCGAATTCCTGACTTGGCGGGGCGGGATCGATATGTGATGTGACATTTTCTTCTTTGACGTAAACATACTGACGTCGCAAAGATGCCCACTTGACAGAATACTGTCAGTATTACATTTGCGCAGTAGTAATATTATGCGCAGTAAGCGGACCAGTACTGCATTCGCATCGTCCCGCTTCCGCGCATCCCGCGCCAGTCAGGAAGCACTCATTTAAATGTAGGGGCGCAGTAAAAAGTAGTACCGAGTTGGCTGACAGTTGACAGTTTTCTCATATCATACCGCCTCCGCCCCGACAAATCAGGAAGTCGCCTAACACGCTCGACTAGCATCAACTCACCACTCAGGCACCTTTCTGGCCCACTCGCACTTCTTGTTCACGTCGTCGAAGGCCTGACCGAGCTTGCAGCCGGAGCGACGAGGGGTGTTCCCGTTAATGCACACGTAGAAAAATTGGCAGTCGTCAGGGTCGGCGTAGCGCGGGTGCGTCAGCCCAAACGTTTCGTTCACGGCTGGGCAGTCGAATTTGAACACGTCTGTGGAAGGGAACGGTTTTAGGCAATTACATTGTACGTTACCGAGGTATGATGAGTTCAATCGATCGATCAAATCGCGCAATAAGCTCCCAAGCGAGTATTGAATGAATGAATGAATGATAACTTTTATTTCGGATATTTTTTTACATCCATATGTTGTTAGTGTAATTTAAAACTAATCACATTAGTACCTATTCTAATCACACTATTACTTAAATCTAAATTGAGCGACCGCCTTGATTTGCCCTACCCAGTGTTTAAAACCGGCCAAGTGCGTGTCGGGCCACGCGCAAGGTAGGGTTCCGTAGTCGTCCACCCGTTACATTATATGGACTAAAAAGTTCGAAAACTTATATTTACTATGTTTTTGAAAGAATTAACAACATTATCTAAGGTATCAATGGAAATTGTACGGAAGTTTGCTTTTGCAAAGTACATTTCTAAAGTTCGACTATTACTCGTTAACTAGTAATGTCTACTTAGCTGTGATAGTTTTCCTTTTAAATTCATCGTATATACTACTACCATGATTTTTTTCACATGCCTAGTAGCCATCGTTTAGCTGGCAGGGGGGGGGGACACTTGACCATAGCAAAAATTATCACTTCAAAGCTTAATATCACGCTAACCAATTCTTTAATCAAAAAATGCTTTTAGAAACCTTATAATATTTTTAAAAGAGCTATCCAACGACCACACGATGGGGTTTAGCAGAAAAAAAAATTGCACCACCATTTTACATGTAGGGGAGGTACCCTAAAAAAAATTTTTTTAAAAGATTTTATTCTACCGTTTTGTCGGCGTCATTGATATGTATACTCATGCCAAATTACAGCTTTCTAGCACTAACGGTTACTGAGAAAAACGGGGGTCGGACGGACGGACGGACGGACGGACGGACGGACGGACGGACGGACGGACATGGCGAAACTATAAGGGTTCCTTGTTTACTACGGAACCCTAAAAATTGGGCAGTCATACCTTTCCGCAATGACACTCAGTATGCTATTAGAATTAGAACTGCCTCTTAGCCGGCTCAGCATCGAGACGATTTTTTGCGCATAATCGCTTGAAAGCCATCCGTGCCAGCCTCAGCGAACATACGCGATGCGCTACACCATCGAGGTAGTCCCAACAACACTCTGAATCCATTGTTGTACTGCACACGTAGGGCATTATATTTGTGGACAATATTTGTGGACAATCTTACACAAATCAACCTAGTCCCAAACTAAGCAAAGCTTGTACTATGGGTACTAAGCGACGACATACATACTTATATAGATAAATAAATACTTAAATACATAGAAGACATCCAAGACCCAAGAACACATATTCGGGCTCATCACACAAATAAATGCCCCGGCCGGGATTCGAACCCGGGACCTCCAGCTTCGTAGGCAGGGTCACTACCAACTAAGCTAAAGCGGTCGTCATTATAGGCTCTTTTGGTATACTTCACCCACAGGCTGCTCAAGCTGTTATATTGTACGTGCGTAAATAAGGCCGCACCAACAAGTCATTAAAAATTTAATCCATATTGTTTGAGTGCTAGTAAACTTATAATTTTAAAAGATGGACCACCCATATCACTACAACCATGTAATGTCCCTAGTCAACCGCCAGGGGTGTAGAACTGGTGGGTAATACTCCGTAAGTGGCCGCGGACAAGACCAAAATTTGATGTCGGCATGGTACGGTCAACCTATTTGATTCCTGGGCCACTTCGTACCTTGTCACAGTGACATTGATACGAGATATCTAGCGGCTTTCATATTGATTTTCACTGTGACAAGGTACGATGTGGCCCAGAAATCAAATTGGTTGACTATACATGTAGTGTGTACAACTATACATGTTGCGGTTTTGTTTCTGTTTGTAACTGATTCGTTTGTCTAAGGTGTGCAAGACAGAGTAGGTACATATTTGTATTGTATTTTACATTTAGCGAATCCCTCTGATGGCGCATGACACAAGAATCTATGTTATCATTTAAAGACAGTTGAAAAATGAGGCGCTAACTCGGACCGCGACGCCATAGGCGGTTGCTCGCATCGCCGACGCATAACGCCGCCTCTGGTAATGCAAGCAGAAACATTTGAATGTCTATAAAATTCTCCTCTCAGCTAGGCTAGGTTTAGTAAACCAGCGACAAAACTCCCAGTTGCTCGATTCCACTGACACCTCTCAGCGACTTAAGAGTATTCAAGTATTCAAACCGCCCGCATGGTCGTGTCGGAGGTTCCCCTGGATTTTCCCAAGGCCACTCTTCAAACGCGCACTCCTTACGCTTAATAAAGCGTCCCAATAAGCAAAGCCTTTAAAAAAAGTCTTTAAAATTACCAGCAGCACCACAGCCCTTCTTCTTAGCCTCATCAGGCCAGGTGCAAATTCCTGTCTTCTCGTTGTAGACCAGACCATCGGGGCAGGTGATCATGTTGAATTTGCCGTCCACGCAGTAGTAGAATATACCGCACTCTTTTGGGTCCTCGTGCGAGAAGTAGCCGTTGAGGCGGGGGCAGTGCTGCGTGGGTTTGGGTTCCTCTGTTGAAATAAATAGTCCTCAATATCCTGTCTAGTAATTTTATCTCACGAGCGCGGGTTGCCCATTGTTATATGTAGTTGAGACACATACGTACACATAGAAAACGTGAAGTCATAGCTCCTATGCTGACGCACACATAGAGAATGTAGGTATGCTCAACACACAACCATGGCTCCCCCGCGCTTGTGAGATAACAGTAGGTATGGTAATTAAATTCAAAGTTGAGAAATAGAGAATACGACCATTTTGAACGGGGTTGAAACATTGACGTTTCCAGTTTAATCAGATACATAATCTGCAAAAATCCAGGAAAAACGTACCGACGGGTAAACGAAACTGAGTGAAATCCCGGCCTGTAGGGTCAAGTGAATAATAATGTAGGTATTTATTGACCCTGTACAAAGGTTTTCTTTTGATGACTTCCATGTTTAAAAAAGTTCAAAATCAAATCATGAATCATTTTCGTCGTCAAAAAGACATAAAATCTTGTACCTAAACGTTCCAGTGGTCGACACTGACCCTAAAATAAGGACTAAAAATCTTATGTCATAATCATAAATAATAACACGACTGAACAATAGGTGCTCAAACATTGGGAGGTTTACGGTACCTAGTACCAAATTTAATCTGATTTAGTTTCAGGGGTTTAACCCTAAAAAGGTAACAAACATACACTCAGAACTCGCGTAGGTAATTACTGTAGACTTAAGGAACCGAAAAAAGGCTAAAATTATTTCAACACGCTCGTAATTAAAAGTTAATGTATAAATTCAAAGATATATCAACAATTTTGCACCATAGTCCATTGTAGCAAGGGCGAGATTGTATAGATGTCTTTGACGTCAACACAATGAAGGCGGCTGGCTCCCCTTGAGATTGGAAAGTTGCTCCGAGTGGCCGACCCCCGCGTTACCGATGCACCGTATGCATAATCTGTATTGAGTTGATGCGACCCGCAATAGGGAAAAACCAGGCAACTCACGTGTGAGCACATGTTTGTCACAGATTTGATTGAATTAACTTGCCCATTGAAACATGTCAATACCTCCTACACTCATTTTCTATTCTTATGTATAATATTACTTATGTTAATATTGTATGCTAACATATGTTAATATTTTACGCCCGAAATGGGCAAACTGTTGGACTATTATACCTTATTACATTCGACCTAATTGTACACAGTTTCTGACAATAAAATTATCTTTATCTTTACTTCTCTCTCTTCTCTATCTTATGTATAAGAAAAAACAGTCGAATACATAAATATGAAATAGATTTTAAGGAATAGGAAACTCTATTGTGTCCTAAATATATGCAAAATAGATGTAATGTGTACTGCATCTATTTTGCATATATTTAGGACACAATAGAGTTTCCTATTCCTTAAAATCTATTTCATATTTATGTATTCGACTGTTTTTTCTTCCCAATAAAAATTAAATTAAAAAAACATTAACATAGCCAAAATACTGAGTTGATTGCCGGTAGGCAACTGGATATTAGAAGAAAATATTGGTCATGATATGTCACTAATTATCATAAATTATCAATACTTGCTTATTATTATTTCATACTCTTTTAGTAATAGCAAATTCCCTGTCATTCTACAATTATCCATTGATTATCTTTTTTAGCATATTGAGTTTAAGTTAGATTAGTTTAGTTTTAATTTAGTTTTGTTTTATTTTACTTTTATACCTAATCTTTGTTTATAATGTTTGTTTATGTAATTATGAGTTATGCCGAAATTAATTACTTGCGTTCTACAATTTAAACATACCCAAACTAAAAAATATAGCATTCATTCCAACATACAAAACCAATAAGTAATATCGGGTCACTAAACTTATTTGTACCTAAGCCTGGTCAACGCGTGTTCAAGTTCTACATGTGTTAAACCGAGTCAATGCACTTCAAACATGGCCTGTTCCTTTTGCAAATATGCCCAAGCTTAAGTAGGATGTTTCTTCTTAATACGAAATGTATTTCACGACATAATTTAAAAAGGGTAGCATTTAACGAACCACCAAATTAGTTGCCGAATGATGCTCTAAAAAATTACATTGATTACCAAAAATACTAGATTCGCACCAAATTTTCAACTCCTTTTAAATATAAAGTGCAACTCAAAGAAGTTACATGTCGATAACCTATTAAATTAAATTGTTACCAAATAAATTAGTCACTACCCAAAAATACTTAATGATCACCTAATTTCAAACACCAAATTTCATATAATTTACATCCAAATATTACAGGGCTCGTAATCCTATTAAAATTATTTACACCCAAATAATTCCTTCGATACCCAGAAATACTACATGATCACCAAATTTCACGCGGCAATTGTTTTTTAACGCCCCACGCGCAAAGCAGTTCCAATCTAGTCTAACCTCATTGCTAGCACACTGATGCGGTTTTCCATACGGTCCGTCTCGCTCGCACGTCGCACTGCGTGCGAGCAAGACAGCGCTAAATGATTTTATTTTATAGAAGCTTCGAAATTTCTGTAATTTTAATGAGACACGTACATAACATAATTTAATTTAATATATTTTCAACAGTGCTTTCCGTACTGGTCGCATACAGCTATTTGTTCTCAGATGTTTTTGCCTCTACTCTATTCGCTGATAATCGTCAATTTGCCTAGGTAGTAGTATTTTTCTATGACATGTATTTTTATTTCAAACTAGTGGACATTGGAACAGTATTGACGGATCTCCGCTGGCGCGGAGCTCCTATTTTGAGTTGTTTTGGCCCTTCGGGCCGATGCAAAACTAACATAACCTAAACCTACCTATACCTATTTCTACCTATTAACTACCTTTAATTTTTCCATGAAAGTCTATCTAAATTAATAAAGTAAACTCATTTGAGGACCTTTATCCATTTTCATAACAAACAAACAATTTAATAAATCAACAAAACTCATTTTCAAATAAAAGTTTTCAATCAAACGCGCTCACGTCAACGCATTAAAAAATTAAAATAATAAAACTTTTTGTAGTTTGTAAACCATCAGCAATAGGTAGTTAGAATGAAACAGCAATAGGTACCTTTCACTCTAACGACATATCAATAGGTTTTATGCTTCAGACAATTCTTTGTATTTGATTGAGTGAAATAGTAGTATACGTGTTATTATTTCACACAGCCACATTGCGCATTGTTTTTTAAATTAATTTAGAATTTTACTTTCTAATTTATAACATTTTGGAAATGACTAAAATATTTATAGTACTAAAAACAATTAATTTGTAACTGTTTACTAAAATGTAGCATGCGATGTGTATAATATTTGGATGTTATTCTAATGAAAAAAAGTGCATGAGATTAGGTGGTAGTTTAGTGTTTTTGGTGGTACTTGACAATTTTTTTGATGCGATTATAAATTTATAGGAACGCAATAAGTAAAATAGGTGCAAGTGCTGCAAAAATAGGTAGAATTTTTTTGGTGACTCTGAATTGCTGATCGATAAATTTTTTTGAGTGTTCAACCTTATTTTAGGGTTCGAAAATTTGATGATATCAAAAGTTATTTAGGTGATCATTTTATTTGTTCCCATTTAAAAATACATTTTGCACTTTGTTGTTTTGTTACTATCAATGGAAAAGTTACACTAAGAAATATACGTTTATAATGTATGATCAAATAATTTGCTTTGCCATTAAAATATGAATAATCTCATTTAATTTCGACTTCCAAATTCCATTCCAGTTTGATAAGTGGCATTAACTCTTGGGTGTAGGCTACAATTTTGGACATGGTGGTCTCCTATGGTATGTCAGTACTGCATGTACAGACTTTTTCGAAACACAACTGTCATTGTCACCTTCAAATTTCTTCAAAATTTACAGTTTTCTTCGCCCTGAACCCTAATTCGCATTTAAAACGTTGGTGTTAACCTATGATTTTATTAAACTTTTAGATAGTAGATGTAGATTTAGATATAGATTTTTAGATTTTACTGTGTGTAGTAGAATTTCAGCGGAAAAAAATAGTTTTTAACTCGAAAATGGTCGATTTGGAGTGATGTTTGAAACAATATTTCTTTATGAAAAATGCGTAAATAATTCTAAAATGTATGCCATAGGTCGCAAAAGTCCTGATCTAGATAGTAAAATTGGGAAATCGTCAAGATAAGTATGTATGTAAGTATGTAATAACTTTATTGTACAAAAAAAAACACATACAATACAAACAAATTAGGACATTTAAGTCTCAATTAAACAGAAAAGGGTTATAAATGTGCGCATTAAGGGTTATTCACAGTAGACCGTTCCGTGTCCAGGCCGGCCCGTTTAGGACGCGAGACGGCCGTCGATTTCTTGTACTTGAAAACGGGCCGGCCCGGACACGAAACGTTCTAGCGTGAATCATCCTTTAGACGGCCATCAGTGGCGTAGCTAGGGATGTACAGTCAGCATCAATAGTAGCGACACATATGAAGGCGTCAAAAGTCTTAATTAAGGTAAGTGTACGGAATTACGGAGTATTAAGGCATTTTTGACTTTGTATGCTATTTGCAGCAAACCCTGACATCTTAGCTAATGAAACGTAAATTACGTACGTTTACGGAATTCCGTACATTTACCTTAAAAAGGAATAAGAACTTTTGACATCTTCATATGTCAAGTTACTTTTGATGCTTATTGTAAAGTGGGGGCCATCCGCGCCTGGTGACACCCTGGTGCCATCGAGTGGGACCTCCCGCAATGGCCCTCCATCTGGACAAGTCCACGCAACTGGGTGATCCGCATACCCAGACGGTCCCCGGTCCGGGTGGCACCCAATCTAGCTACGCCACTGCTTTCAGTAACTTACGTAGCTTAGGCCACTGTGAGCAGTCCAAGTTGCCCAGACGGTCTCCGGTCCGGGTGGCACCCAATCTAGCTACGCCACTGCTTTCAGTAACTTACGTAGCTTAGGCCTCTGTGAGCAGTCCAGGTTGCCCAGACGGTCTCCGGTCCGGGTGGCACCCAATCTAGCTACGCCACTGCTTTCAGTAACTTACGTAGCTTAGGCCACTGTGAGCAGTCCAGGTTGCCCAGACGGTCTCCGATCCGGGTGGCATCCAATCTAGCTACGCCACTGCTTTCAGTAACTTACGTAGCTTAGGCCTCTGTGAGCAGTCCAGGTTGAAGGGCAGGTCACACTTCTCATCGTCAGGGTTGTAATCATTGAACACCATGCCGTCAGGACACAGCTTCTCAATGATCTCGCCATTTCTGTGAAGTTAAGAATAATAGTACATTACTTAACAAGGGCGGTGAAACAAATAATGTCTCAGATCGCAGGTATTTGACGCCCGAGCCGAAAGCAAGGGCGATAAATATGCGATCTGAGGCTTTCTTTATTACCGCCCGTGTTAAGTACAAAATTTTATGTCACCCCCTGGCCAGGAAGTGGGATTTCCCGCGCGCGGAGCGTGCGGTAATTGCCGCTTAATGGCCAGGTGTGACATAAATAAAATTATTAGATCGACAGGTACAATGCAAATAAAATCTTTTGCGCACTTTAACAAAAGTACAAAACAGTACACAACACAGTGAAAGAGCAGATTCGTCTCTGTTTTATCAGCTGGAAACAGGCGGTTTTATTGCTGAAAAGAGATCTCTCTCTGATAGCCTTTTGTTAGTGGTAACAAAGCATTATTAATATTATTATCGAAAATTTAGCCAGAAACAGTAAAATAAAAAGCTACTTTCTGTACTTAAAACGACGAAAACTAAATCTGGTTCGGTGCTACAGAGCTAGAGCTAATACGATGTCAGAGACACCTCATTGGTTTTGCGTCGGGCTTAAAAATAAAATGCCACCTACTTTTTAAGGTCGATTATAAATAAATTAAGCATAAGGAAAAAGGCTGCATTCCGACACGCTTAAGAGTAAAAAGTTTGCCGGGTTATTAATACCACAAAGGTTCTTGAACATGCAGGGTCTACAAACTTACGTCTTCTTTCAAGTCATACCTACTTTTATTTTATTACTGACACTTTGACCAGTTTTTAGTAGGTGGATCATCAACACGAGGCGTGCTTTCCCCTCAGCGTATTTACGCTTCGGTGTGGGCGATCCTTAAATCTGTAAGTTCAGGCCCAGTCAGTTTACACTGTCGCTGAAGACACCATAGCCTAGACACTTGCGAATCACTAGAGCGCTGCCATGGAGTCGTTGTATTGATAGCCAAAGACGTTTGCATGTCCCCCACTCATGATCGGGAGCCCCGGCGACCTAACTTAGCACCAACACAATACCACAGGATAATCTATTCGAGCGTTTTAATCGCGTCACTATTTTGTCGAAGTGGATATATGCCAATTCGTCAAAATGTGTGCACGGAAATGACGTGGTTGTATAATTATCCTGTGGGATTGTGTTGGTGGTATGTAAGGTCGCCAGAATAATTGCGCCATACCTATACCATGTTCTACTTATTGTGTTTTTTGTATTGTACTGTGACCTGTATTGTCCTTTGTTGTGATTGAATTGTGTCCTTTAATTGAGGTGTGCAATAAATAGTATTTGTATTGTATTGTTCTTTTTTTTTTCAATACCACGTCGGTGGCAAACAAGCGTACGACCCGCCTGATGGTAAGCGGTCACCGCAGCCTATGGACGCTTGCAACTACAGGGGTATCTTATGCTCATTGCCGACCTTTTAAATAATATGTATACACTCCTTTCTTGCAGAGCCCCAGAGCCCGGACACATGTCCACGGTACGGCGCGGCGCCGTACGCGGCCACGTACAAATAACAAAGGCCGTAGACGGTGCCCGGTGCCGTACCGTGGACATGTGTCCGGGCCCATACTGTAGCCCCTCGGGAAAACCTCGGAGCTCATTCCACAACCGGAGCGCTCCATGTTCTTGTCTCACCTGCACTCATAGTACTTGTCGCACTGCTCTGCGTCTGCGAAGAAGCCGTCATCGGGGCATGAGTTAGTGATCTCCGCGTCACGGTCTGCCTCAGCTTGCGCCCGCGCAGGCTGATTCGCCGGCTTGCGGTTCTGTTTCTTTGGTAGTGCGGAGGACGCTAGTACTGCGGATGAGAGGAAGGCAGGTTGTTAAAATTATACCTAATTTTAATTTGTTTATTTTTTCATAAAATTATGTAACACGGTATTTGACACATGTTAAAATTTATAACACAGTGTCACTTTTTGGATAGTTAGTAGTTAGCCATCAATAAATCGTAAATTATAAAAGTTTACCAAAATCATAAAAAGATATGAATCATCAAAAAGTCAGAAAATTATGTCATTTTTTTACCGTCGTAAATTCAAATAAAAGGTATCAATAGAATGCTTATGTAAAAATAAAAAATAAATTGTATGACAACTATGTACCTAAACGCATTATTTTACGACTAAAACAGCAAAATACAAATTTTCCCATACAATGGTTGGTCGAATGCAGTGCAAGTGACGTCATTTGCCAGGGCAAATTTGTAGGAGCCTTGTTGACGGCCGCTAGCGTCGAGCTAGGTTTGTCCCTAATTTTAGCCCTTTATTGTGCTCTAATTGTTGTTGGTCTCATATAGACATTTGATCGTCTCTAAAAACTGGTTCGCTTGGCATTATAAAAAAAAATTAGTCAAATAGCGTATTGGGTGCTTAAATAAGATAAGGTTTAGCAGCACAATATGTTTATCATCAAAATACCTGACTATTTTCATGGTGCCATTCAAACGACTTTTAGGCGACTTCCTGATTTGTCGGTGCGGAGGCAGTACAATATGAGAAAAGTGTCAAATGTCAGTGTCAACTGTCAGTCGACTCGGTACCATTTTTTACTGCGCCCCTATATTTTAATGTGTGCTTCCTGACTGACGCGGGATGCGCGGTAGCGGGACGATGCGAAGGCGGTACTTGTCCGCTTCTGCGCATGATATTACTACTGCGCAAGAGTAATACTGACAGTATTCCGTCAAGTGAGAATCTTTGCGACGTCAGTAAATTTACGTCAAAGAAGAAAATGTCACATATCGATCCCGCCCCGCCAAGTCAGGAAATCGCCTTAGAGCGATCGGCGGTGCGATCACGGAACGTTTTCCACCGTTCGTAAGGTAGATCTAAATGTCAAATCCCATACTAAAAATTTTGGTTTAATAATAAAAATAAGAGTTAAGTTAAGTAACTACGTTTAAATATCCAGTTTAAATAAAAGCCCGCATGCCGGTAACACATTGTATATGCTATAACTCAGAAAGTGGTAGTACATTTTCCTGGCTCATTGTACCTTTAAGTTGTTTAGCCGTCGGCTTACCATTTTCAGCGAACAACATTGATCTCATGAATTAACTTTAAAAAGCGGCTTGCATTGAAACAGCGGACTTCCTGTTTGCTGTTGACAATGAGACCTAAAGGCCGGCCATTTTCTAATGAACCTTTCTCTTATAATATGAAGGCTATCTATGCGTCTGTGTAATGTCTGTCAATTATTTGTTCGATGACTAAATTCGATCATGTTTGATTTTTTTAAATTTTATACAACTACGGTGGAAAACATGCCTACGGTTCTTCTGATAGTAAGCGGACACCGCAGCCTATAGATTGCAATTCCAAAGGAGTCACGTGCGCGTTGCCGAACCTGTATAATATTTGAGGATTGACTGTGTTGACAGCAGAAGGGACAAATTTAGATCGCTCGCTCTCAACACGGTGCATCCTCTGGAGCTCTGGCAACCTTCCTCACCTCCATACTTATACCTATAGTAAATAATATTATTATGGCTGTGGTCTTCTGCAAGGCGGAGATACTTCCCCAGTTGGGCTGCTCCGAATTCGAGTATGATGACATTTTGCTGTGCCCTACCTCTCTTATTAAATGGTTGCTGTGTTCACTCCATCTTATAGCTGCGTCTCTATGTTCTTAGTGAAAAATGAATAGCCGTATGACATGCCACGTGACATCATATTTTAACACCAAGAATATTATATCTTCGGAATATTTTGTATTAACTACAATACATAGATGAGAGGGATTGGGCAGTAGTCCCCACGCTGGCCCAGAGCGGGTTGGGGACTTCACATACAACTTTGAATTTCTTCGCGGATGTATGCAGGTTTCCTCACGATGTTTTCCTTCACCGAAAAGCTAACGGTAAATATCAAATGATATTCCGTACATAAGTTCCGAAAAACTCATTGGTACGAGCTGGGATTCGAACCCATGACCGGCGCTTGACAGCTGCATGCTTGAACCACTGGGCTACCGTAGCTTCCCTCTCATCCATGAGAGGAGGCCTGTGCCCAGCAGTGGGACGTATATAGGCTGATGATGATGATGATGATGATGATGAACTACAATACACCAAATATCGCAAGTATAAAAGCTAGAGAGTTCACAGACAAACTAAACCTGGCACTTAGTATATGCAATGTGAAAGTGAAATAGTTAACTCCAATTCACATCAAGTCATCACAAACTCATTCAACCAGTGATTTAACAGATGTTATCGAAATGTATCGAGTGGGTGCTAATATTAATCTATTGCCAAATGTACGAACATTGTGGGCAACAAAGAGGGTGAGGCAACATATTTGCGCTGATTTCTCTCTTACCTAACCTGACAGAATGAAGTCGAGAACTACATACGTCGAAAGTATTTTTTGCAGATCTGCGCTTGCATATTGTTGGCACTCATTTGTTTAATAGTCCAAGCTCTGTCTGTACGAAATGCACTATGTGTTTAACTGAAAACATTTCTTTTTTTAACTAGACTTGATACCAAAATAACCAACTTATGTTTTGAAAATCACTGCATCACACTAACTCAAATAAACAAATTAAATCCACTTTTTGGGGATACAATCATTTTAAGAGTAAAAATATTAAGGTGTCAGTGTACACCGGTAAATACGATTAACCGATATGCGATGTTACGATTTTTTACACCAGCGATCGGATTTCTACCATAAGAATGTACAAGTAGATTAAACACAAAACATTTCTAACGGCCGTTCGGACATATCAACTGTCATTTATTGAAGCTGAAAATTATAGTAGGTAAATGATATCGCTCTTTCAAAAAGTCAATATTTAGCGTATTATAAGTCTTATTTAACTAGATTGACGTTGTATAAATACTATGAGAGTATTTGTTGTTGTTGTATGCATAAATAATGGCGTAGATGTATGGGTGCCACCCATACCTGTAATGTCCTCGTTGTCTCCCCGGGAGCCCGGGTGTCTCCCCCAGAAGGGTGTCACCCGCACAGGGCACACCGCTTCCGTTTTTCAAAGTGATTGTACAGTTTTATATATTTAATAGTACTTGTATCTCACTCCCAATATTTTTTTGATTCCATATAGGCAGTTGTTGTATTGGCAATCTTTTACTAGTGCCTAATATTACATTTGATTTCAATTAGTCTGGCCCATAGGTTTCTAATCTACGAAACTCAGTTAAAACTAATCTGATCTAAGCTAATTAAATAATTTCTTTTCATCAAGGCCGCTGTCTGCTTTCGCGATAAAGCCAATATTGTTACCGCGATGACACAAAAGTGTACAAGTTCTCAACATAACTCAACATAGGTATTATAAGTCATTATTTTTCTCAAAATGACATTATCATGATGACTATTACTAAAAATTAGTTTGTGTTATTTGAGATATTAGTGCAATGAAAAAATATAAGGGCGTCAAAATACTTTTGAGTGCGGTACCAGCGCAGATACTTTTGTCGCTGTAAGTATCTTATCATGATAATTGACTTAACCTTTTAAGCAACGCTGTTTACCAGGTAACATTTATGATATACCAAAATACTTCAATTTGCTCAATCCTTAACGCACCGTGTCAGTTATTACTTCGGTATTCGTTTTCAAATCTGTGTAATATTTAAATGTTAACGTTGCGTGGCATTTGCTTAAATCTTAAGACTGTCTTAACTTTACGATGAAACCATTGACTTATGCCTCTACGCCAACGCCAGTTGTAAATTTTAATTCAGAACTTGTTTTATAATATGTAGGTATTTAATGGCCTCTAATTAGTATTCGTAACCGAACGCCGTGGCCGTTCTAGGAATTGCATATCTAGAATACAAGGTCAATATCTTTTCGAATGAACGTCGTTGTGCATATTAAATTAAAGGACACTTACTATAGGTCATAGTTGCGATTGAAAAAATAAGTGAAGGCCCTTACATACGTAAGTACGAGACTCGCATGCGATTTTAACTACATTGCGCGGTTTTGTAGAGCCTTTGGACTCGTTATGTAGATCTCCGTGACCCGCCGCAGTGTATAGCATCCACGACGAAGCGCCCCTCCGCTGCGGATCTCATACTAGGTAATCTATGCGTGATTGTATGGATTGAGCTGTAGAGGGGCGCGCCTGCGTGAATGACACGCACTGTAATGAAACTCGCAAGCAATTATCGTACGCTAAGGCCTTATTTACACGCGTAAGAGACTCGCATGCGATTTTCACTACATTGCGCGGTCTGATAGATCGCTTGAATTATTTATACCTCGGTAACCCGCAATGTAATGAAACTCGCATACGAGTCTCGTACGTGTGTAAATAAGGCCTAAGGCTATAGAGTCTATTCGAATTGACACCTACCTATGCCTGCCTATATTACGCAATTATAGCTTATAAGTTTAACCTGATAAAGACTAGAACGGGTTAGCAGAGCTTACATTAATCTTATTAGGTTTAAGTACCTAACAAATTAGTGGAGTAAATACAATCTTAAACTGAACGTGCTTCCTGTGTGTTTACGCTCACATCTGACGTAAGCATATTATACTTAATCGTATTATAGAAACTCACTTTTAACCCTTAAGCAGCCGGACGTCAAAAACCCTATCTTAAATCAATAAGTAGGTGTCATTTACAGTGTAACTTTGAAATATTGGACAATGGGTGTTGCCAAAGTCTACGAGAAGAGAAATGCGTCCGTTTTAAGGTCAGCTTTACTCTTATATGACAAACAATACTTAGGGTGACACCACCAGTAATGGACAAGGCCCAATGATGTACATTATACAAAAGAAAATAAAAGACATTAATTTTTTATAGAATAATCAATTTAAAACCGTGTAATCTTTGAATAAGCGTTGAAGTGTCCATTATTGGTGCTTGTTATTTAAAGTGTCCATAATTGGTGGTGTCAACCTATACATCCGGTAACCGTTTTAATAATATACATGACAAAGGCATCAGCAACAACAATTCGCAGCGCAAAGCCACATGAAACTTACCAACTAGGCACGCGAAGAAGACCAACCCTATACTCGGCTTGAACGCCATCTTTCGATATTAAAATACACTATTATGCAATAAAATGACACTTTTTATATGACTTTATGAGATTGAACAGACGCCGGCACCGCACTCAGGCGCACTGAGCATAACAGTTTTTGTCTTCGAGTCTTAGCGAGTGAGCGTCTCGGCTCAGCGAAAGGCTGGTTCACTGTCCTTTACACTCTCATTGCCTCGGGCATGAGGCGGCACTCTTCTTTCAAATGAAGTTGGAACACTTAAGATCCTGTTATCGACGGACGTGCTCAGCAAGGAAATTAGGATGGAAATAATGAGCTATTTTGATTTTAATAGATTTAATTGTTTTGTAATGATGAGATATTTTCCTAATTATGTTGACATTAGGTTTTGGGTACAAGACCTGCTGGTCAATTTAATTTGCAATGTGTTTTGTAACTTTAAGCATCGTTATTTGAATATGTCCGATTAAAACCTCCAAATTTCACTGTCACCATAGGGTAACCTTGCCTTTGTTTTCGTTGAGAATGCTTTTGGACAATCCTGGCTAGATATTGTTGTCTAATTAGATATGATAAGTCTTTAATTAAGATTAGGTTATAAACTAGTCATAGCAGATATGTGTGACAAGGGACGATTTTATTATATCAAGCCGTACTTAAGTTAGGTAAATGTCCCAGCCCAGAGTTCAACAATGTTATGTCAAAATTATAGGTGTCAACTAATGGGTATGAAGTGCAGCGTAAACGTTGCATTTAACATCTAATTAGCGATATTTTGTTGCCCATTTCGTACGCCAAGATTCCCCAAGATGTTGAAATTGCGACGCAAAAAACTACAAATGCCTGCGAAATTCAACATCTTCGGGCATCAATATATTCTCGAGCTTTAATTATTTTACAAAGGTATAATCCACGACGACGCGCCCCTATACGGTGATTCTCATACTAATCTATGCGCAATTGTACGAATAGGGATGATGACACTATAAAAGAAAATCAATAAATCCAAATTTTCTACATAATGACTCAAATTCTCAATCAAATGGCAAAAAAAGTAATTCAAAAAAATAAATAATTACGTAATTATAAGTCTTCAAAGTTTTAAAAGTGGGTATTTTCTGTCGCTTTTCCGCAAAACGCACCTTTGTATTGAACGATTGTCATTTACTATGGCGCTACTCAAAGGTGACGTCACGGTCGAGTAGCACTTTCTCTCTCTAACTACGAACACTCTAACCGTTGTTGCTTCGTTATTTTTTGAGATATTTGAATAGGATTTTCACTATTTGGCATAGTTTTATGTCTTCTTTCTATTGAAGTAATAATTTTTTTTGAGTCATCATGCCTATTGGGCGATGAACGGGCGCGCCTTCGTGGGTGTCACGTACTGTAGCTGTCATTCAATGCATACCCTTGTGATACGCTTCGCGTAAGCGGCATTCTCGTGGAATACCCCTTCAAACATTAATACATTTCATCATCATCATATCAGCCGAAAGCTAGATAATGGCCTCCCCACAGAGTGCCACAATGACCGGTCCTGCGCCACCCGCAGCGGTCTAGCTAATGCAAATATTACGACAATGCATATAACGACTTTTCAGCCTACTTCATAACTTGACTCATAATGAGTGCAAATAATCATCAATTAGCCAGAATTGCTGTGTTAAAATTAAGCAACTTGTTACGTAGGCTGCAAATATGATAATTAGTGTACTATTTACAGGAATGATTACATTTTTATTGCATTTTTAATTACAATTAAGCACTTAATGTCACGAACAATGGACTATTTCATTATTTAGAAACCAGTTTATCTGTTTTACGTTTGAAACAAAACACACGCATTTTTGGGTTCCGTAGTAAACAAGGAACTCTTTTAGTTTCGCCATGTCCGTCCCACTCACGGACGAAATGATATTTTTTGCTTTAAAATGATATCTTTTGTTATGGTCAAGTTTCCCGGCCCCCTTCCACACTTAAAAAATAATTTACACACTTTTAAATTTTGTCCATATACAACTACACTGAGCGAAAAAAAATACTAATTATTAGTAAGTTTTAGTGAATCCCAGGACAAGGAGATTATATACTAACGGTTACAAAACAGTTTTTGATAATATAGTAGTTATTTACTAATACCAAAAAATTTGTCCTTGTAACTACTAATTAGTTACTACTAACCTGTTTTGTAACCGTTAGTATATAATCTCCTTGTCCTGGGATTCACTAAAACTTACTAATAATTAGTATTTTTTTTCGCTGAGTGTACAAATGCAAAGACGTCTCGAAAGTAATTTACCTGTAGGTAGTTACTTTTTGCCGTGTGGGGGGAATCATCCAAATATTGGGCATTGGGCAAAGTTGCACATCCAACCGTGGGCATTGGGCACGTTCGTGTGCATGCAAATCTCGCTTTCGACGAGCGTGCGAGAAACTGATCTCGCGTCGGTTTCACTCCGCAAATCGATTGTTCAAATACTTACTCCAGTTTTAGTGATCCGCGGGCCATTTTTTTATTTTTTTATTAAAAATGGGATCGCTCTTGGCCAGCATCTAGCCATTCTCGTTTATGTATGTGGATGTCACCGTGGATGAATTACACTACAGATGTAATAGGCCAGTTTAACGATGAATTTATCGGGTACTAGTTTTTGCCCGCGACTTCGTCCGGGTGGAACTCGTTCTCCTTCACTCTTTAAAAAAGGCTTTCCATCAAATTTATGGTGATTTCGCCAATCAGTACTTGTTCAAAGACGTTGTTCGGTAACGACGCCATGACAGTAGGTAACTGGTTTTATTCGGCAGTGGATTCGCCGCGCCAACCACGTGTTTTTACCAACGCGGCGACGAGCTAAATCCGTGGAACTCGTTTATTGCGATAGAATTTAATTGCTACTTTTTATATCAGGCGCTTACCCAGTTAATCGCTCTTCCATACAAACCTCCACTCTCTTCAGGGATGATTTCCGGGATAAAAAGTATCCTATGTCCTTCCACGGACGTACACATAATAGAGTCGAAAAGTTATAGACCACTCTTTTGGTCGACTGTTATCATCATCATCAGTCATTCCCTCAATGCTGAGAACCGTGACATCATGTCGTATTCTTGTTGACCAGACTCCTCCATTGGCCTCGTGCAGATGTAGGTGCAGGGGTGCAGTCAGGGTGCAGTGATTTAGGTGCTCCATCTAGCGGGTGGTCTGCCCCGGGACCTCTGACCCTCAATTTTTCCCGTCATTATAATATTTCTCTCAAGGCTATCAGAAGGACGTCGTGAGTGGTATCCGAAAAATATGAGGATGCGGTCCTGGCATACTTTCGATAGATAGATGACTTATGCGTAGCCTCTCCAGGATAGTGTCTGGATGGATTGGTTTGCTCTGTTATTTTGACAGAGGGAATCAAGAAGTGGTATAGGCGACGAAACCATTTTTTTAAAGGTGTTCGCACTTGACACATTACAGCAGTAACATCTGTTACATTACAGCAGCACTTACTATGCATGTTTGAAAGTAACGCGACGTTCTGAATTATAACAGTTGTGCGCGTGAATATTATCTCGTCTTCCATTAGGTATTAATAATAATTGACAAGTTACATAAGTAAAGAGGTATTTTTATATTCGTATTGTTTTGTTCACATTGTTGTTGCTGTCTATGGCAGCAGTCGTTAAGCCGAGTTGGAGGCCTTCGGGCGGCTTGAGAACTTCTAACCGTCAAGTTGCCCACTTACTTGACAAAGCCTAATCCCAACAAGGTCTAGTTTCCCCTTGGGGTTGGAAGGTCAGATGGCAGTCGCTTTCGTAAAAACTAGTGCCTACGCCAAATCTTGGGATTAGGTAGCGGACCCCAGGCATCCTTCAGGATGCAACTGTACTGGGATAACGCTAGGAGGATGATGATTGTTTTGTTCCCATCATGATGCAGGCAAGATATTAAACGGTCTACACAGAAAGCAGACATTTAAGCCTATGGACGCGACCCAAGAGACAAATGAGATGCATTTCTAAGCAATTCCGTTATCCTATGGAGCCTGGCTGGGAATGATAAAATTAACAACGGTACTCGGCGTTTCAGCGTTTGTTTTCGGCAGTGGTCTTTTGAAAGACGGTAGTTCATTTTGTAAAAGCGCCATTGCGGTCTACTTACAGAATTTAGTACATGTTATTCAATTGTTCACTTTACCCCGACAACTCAGCTATTTGCTAAACAAAACACTGTATAATTTATAGAAAGGCGCTCAACCTTTCCAATTGTTTATGTTAATTTATGGTGGGGTTCTACATACTCATATATACGGAATGTGAGGACATTCCTCTAAAATGCATAGGCAATTGCAATTAACAGTAGGTACTTACTAATGAAGGGTCTCGACGTAGGCGGCATAATTAAGAATACAGCTTCTATTGATTCTTATACAGAACGCCGAATGTTTAGCATCATTTTCTCTTCTCTTATGCCCTTCTTTACGAAGGAAAATGTTCTTTAACAACATTCGGACGCAGCACCCACAGTTCGCCCACTACGTTCTAGGAATCACACATTTATAAACATATTAAACACTAGCTTGTGCGCGCGATTTCGTACGCGTAAGATTCCACTCGTTATCTTATCTCTTCGAGGGATGATTCATGGGATAAAAAGTATCCTATATGTTAATGCAGGCTATAAGCTCGTTGAATACCAAGATTCGTGATAAACCATTCTGTCGGTATTTGCGTGTTTGCACAAACATCCATACCTACTAATAAACTTTCGCATTTATAATTATAATATTAGTATAGCGAGGGTAACTAAAGTAGAATCATGAGTTTAGCGAGGGATTCAGATACAGATTGATTATTTCTCAATAGTCATATGGCATGGTTTCAGTAATTTCAGTATACAGAAAGCAGAACATATACACCTACTGAGATCGTCAAGGTATTATACAATGGGCATTATTGTTCTAGATATAATTACATTATTCATATATGTCACAAGTTATGATTAGTATTTCAAGTATATTAAGGTTATAAAACAAATGTTAGTTCAATTTTCAAGTGTTTACACTGAAGACGGAAATAATTTTGATACCATGTGGTGCATGACTGCTTTCCACGCCGCCTATGAGGCCCACCGCTAAAAACGTGTCTCACAAATACTTTCGCTACCGAGTGACATATACCTAATAGGTCAGTAGCTTTAGTATAAGTTTTTTCGAAACATTAACTAATTCGAACGCGTTTACGTTTTGTCTCAAAATGTATGAAAGTGGTATAAACGTGAACAGCGCCTCTGGTGGTCACTAGTGGATACTAAAACAGCGAGTATAATATTTGTCTCTAACAGATGAACGCGCGTATTTCAAACTCGGTGAGACGTTTTCATACATTTTGAGACAAAACGCAAACGCGTTCGAATTAGTTAATGTCTCGAAAAAACGTATACAGGTAGGTTTTCACACCTTCTATATCTAAGGAAAAGAGTCTTTGTTGCTCTCAAATGAGGGAAGAAAAGTAAGACATTGATCCACAATTAGAGGGCTTTTTACGCTTCGTCTTTACATGAGTTTTCTTCTCACGTTTGATAGAGCTCTATTCCAGCTAGCACGATACCATATACCGTTTATGGTCATGGTTTAAGTGAAGTTATGGGCGATTAGGAGATGACCATAAAAATCATGCTAGCGGGGAACATATCTTTATTTAGTGCATGCTTTAAAAGTAATACTCAATACTTACTTATCTAAGATATGGCTAGAATGCATTTCAGGTTGAATAAATGTCCTTATTCTGTTTAAAGAGTATTGTATTTACTTAATATTATAAAATAATAATATAAATTAACTAAGGTCTAAAAAAATTACAAGTTTCGTATTTAACTTTATAATTGGGTATTTATATTGTTGAAACAGTTTGTATAAAAGTTTATAATATTAGTACAACATCTAAGATTGTTATCTATATAAAGTACTAGCCTATACAAGTTCTATGCATGCATTTGCAAGAAACAAATGAACGCTCCATACATTTTACTATGGCAGCACTTCACAGATAAAAAACGGGGTAGAGATATGGTTCCACTTTGAGAGACAGAGTTTTGATGAACAACAATTAATTTTGATAAAATTTATTGTGTCATTAAATGTCAATTCATATTGCAAAGCTACGTAAGGCGACATCCTGATTTGTCGGTGCGGAGGCAGTACGATATGAGAAAATTGACAAATTTAGCTGTCAGTTGACTCGGTACCATTTTTTACTGCGCCCCTACATTTAAATGAGTGCTTCCTGACTGGCGCGGGATGCGCGGTAGCGGGACGATGCGAAGGCAGTACTGCTCCACTTCTGCGCATGATATTACTACTGCGCAAAAGTAATACTGACAGTATTCCGTCAAGTGAGAATCTTTGCGACGTCAGTACGTTTACGTCAAAGAAGAAAATGTCACATATCGATCCCGCCCCGCCAAGTCAGGAAGGCGCCTAAGTAGTGGGATAAGGCTAGAAATATTGGCAGCTATAGAAAAACGAGGTCAAAGAAGGTAACAGATATTGAACTGTATTTCCACTGCAATAACTGATAAGAAACATCCAACTCTCGTGGAGTATCACAGCCATAACGTGGAATAAGCTTAGCATGACAAAATGCGATTTTGTAAAACAAAACTATAAAAGACCCACGATAAAATTCGCGTAATGAGATACGCATGCGAGTAACTTCGGGTATCCTGTAAAATTTTATCAATAACTTTAGCTACGGTTTTCAGACGACTGTTAAGCATCGATAGAAATAAAAAAAAACCGGCCAAGTGCGTGTCGGGCCAAGCGCAAGGTAGGGTGACGTAGTCGTCCACCCGTTACATTATGTGGACTAAAAAGTTCGCAAACTTATATTTACTATGCTTTTGACAGAATTAACAACATTATCTAAGGTATCAATGGAAATTGTTGGAAAGTTTGCTTTTGCAAAGTACATTTCTGAAGTTCGACTATTACTCGTTAACTAGTAATGTCTACTTAGCTGTTATAGTTTTCCTTTTAAATTGATCGTATATACTACTACCATGATTTTTTTCACATGTCTAGTAGCCACCGTTTAGATGGCAGGGGGGGGGGACACTTGACCATGAAAATTATCACTTCAAAGCTTAATATCACGCTAAACAATTCTTGAATCAAAAAATGCTTTTAGAAACCTTATAATATTTTTACAAGAACTATCCAACGATACCCCACACGATGGGGTTTGGCAGAAAAAAAATTGCACCACCACTATACATGTAGGGGAGGTACCCTAAAAAAAATTTTTTTTTTAATTTTATTCTACCGTTTTGTCGGCGTCATTGATATGTATACTCATGCCAATTTACAGCTTTCTAGTACTAACGGTTACTGAGAAAAACGGGGGTCGGACGGACGGACGGACATGGCGAAACTATAAGGGTTCCTTGTTTACTACGGAACCCTAAAAAAGATCTTATAAGCAAAAAATGCATATTTTTATTCCGACCGCAATACGCATAACTAATAACGTAGCATAGTTATGTCCTGCCTATAAAAGAACGAGGACAGTAAAAATATCATAAACGTCGATTCCATATAAACTTTCGTCCAGGCTTTAACTAGAGCCCACGTATGTTCATATAAAGGTACTTGTTTGTACGGGTAAAGGCTATAAAAGCTAGGGTCCGAACTCGCCCTAGACATTGTCCTGGCTGAGTTTGTATCCTGTGCCCTTCAGTACCCCATTTCACCTACAATCATGTTGAAGTTTATTGTGCTTATAACTTTCGGGCATTTGGCTAGCGCGAATTCATTGCTGGAGAAAAATACAAATGAAAATCGCAATAAGAGGTTGCTATGTGAGTATTATTTTCATTTCATTTAGCATTTTTGTTTTTTTGTAAGATTTTTACGATCATTTTTTTTTCTCGATAAATGCTTAAGCATTCTATTCTATCATAACCTATTCTTTTATTTTTAGCTAAGTATTTAAATATTATGTGCTTATGATTAAGTTATCTTGTACTTTAAGAATTTTAATGAACCCAAAGGAACTTTATCTGATATAAATCGTTTGAATTTATCTCTTTAAATATACTGGCGGTCAAAAATTTCGGGTCACACTAGTTTAAATAGCCTCAATAGGTTTTGTGAAATATTCTACACTCGTTTTATTTACATAATATACTATTCTTCGCATTGTCCAACTGTATTAAGAATTTCCGGGATCCTATCATAAAAATATCAATGTCCAAAAATGACGATTTTCGCGATATCTCGCTCCGTTAACGTTGTTTTTTTTTCATGGATTTTTACGAGTCCGATCTAAACTTGAAAACGTTACTTTTTTTGGGCTGTTACTTTTGCAGTATAGATGTAAAATTAAATAAAGATACCTAATCATAATCACATGATTAAGCAAACTTCCACCTCGCAGTATTTAGAGAAATATGATGGTTTTTTACCGACCCGTATTCTTGGTCCACGAGTGTAGTAGGCAGCTCCCTGCCTAGCACATTTAAGAATAAGAAAAAAAAATGAAATACTCATTTAGCAATCATATTATTATGCCCTCAAATGTATGAATAGAGAAATTATATCACGTCGAAATATTGACGTCGTATACACATTTTTGAGATAAGAATTGCTGGGTTTTTGAAGCATGGTCCATTTTTCTACCCCTATAATATATATATCAAACCCCCTTTTATACCCTCCCCCCTTACGCTCCGCGTTCTTATATTGTAAGTTGTATTCCTCGAAAAAGTATAAGAAAGAATAAATAAGAAAATTAGAGCCAGCAAAAGTGCGTTTGTTAAGCCAAATATTTAAAATAATGTGATTTAAATATCTTGGAGGCTTAGGTCATTTACTTACCTTGCACCCATGTCGTTGCAAGTCCACGCATTTAACCATAACTAACTTAAATAGACACGTCTTATAAAATGGTCTTGAACTTGCGATCTTGTAGAGCTTGGATGTAAGTAGAGTTTGTCCACTATTTATCATTCGAGTGTCCATTTGTACAGACTGCAGGTGAGCATACAGGGTGGAAAAGTATGCGTTGCGAAATTGTTTCTATAAAGTTTTTCAAAATCAAGTAGGTACCTAATCGTTTATTTGTACCGCCATGACTACTAATCAAGTAATACGTTTTTTATTTAGTAGATAGACAATTAAACATGAAGTCATAGTGATTTTAAAGAATTTTTAAATTAAGAACTAAAAATACACAAATTTAATTGCGAGAATAATAAAAGAAATAATGTAATTCAAAAAGTTTTAATGTAATTCAAGAGTTTCCAAAAAAATGGTTGTATTGTATAATACAACCATTTTTTGGATATTCTTGGATGTTTCCAAAAAAATGGTGTTTATTTTCAACGGCCAAATTTATAATAATTAAACTGATAATGTGGCCTTTGTGCTGCGATATTAAGTAGGTACTTTTACGTTAAGGATAAAGCCATTAGTACCTTTTTCACTCTTGTCGAAAAAATAATAAGGTATCGAAAGGTATGTGTTTCCGCTAACCGTATCTAATTTTATAATTGCACAAAGCTCTACTTTCAGAAAATAATAAAATTTAATAATTACGAGACCACCCTGTATAGGTGATTCTACATTTTATCTGACTGTCCGTACACGACAAGACAAGACGCGGTGCTGTGTACAAAGGGTGATTTGCGGCTTTTCATACTTGATTTATGTTGTTTGTGGATCGGGAATGTGAATCCGATGACTTTTACATTCGATGAATCGGATAGTCTTCGGGTACAGTCACCATCTTAAATATATATACACTCTAGCACTTTATTGTTTAGAAATAAGGTCGAAAAGTGTATGTATAAGTTCGTACAAAACTCTAAGGCCAAAATCTGTCAAAGTAACGCAAGCAAAAAACGACTAAGAGCTCTGACTGTATAAGGTATATAGTAGAAATTATTTAAAAAGTCCGACATTTTATAAAACTTGTCATTGGACTTTGAATCTTCACGCTTGGTCAGTAAAGTCGCTTTTTGAACGGCCTAATTTGATACAACTCGGACAGTTCAAATAATTTGAAGTATAAATTCATGCTTGCGTTCATTTAACAGCATTTTGCGTTACAGTTTTAAACGTAATATATTATTTATGATGGTGTTTGGTCGAATCGAGTAACCGCTGTGGAATCTTTTAATGGTGTTTATTGTTTCATGTCAACCCCTTGCAAAATATTAAATTTTGAAGTGCCGATACCGTATAACAAGAAATTCCCCCACCTGCAACAAAACTCCCAGTAGCTCTAGTATAAGTTTTTTCGAAACATTAACTAATTCGTACGCGTTTGCGTTTTGTCTCAAAATGTATGAAAACGCTCTCGCCGAGTTTGAAATCGCGGTCATCGGTTAGCAACAAATGTTATACTCGCTGTTTTAGTTTCCACTAGTGACCACCAGAGGCGCTGTTCACGTTTTCATACCACTTTCATACATTTTGAGACAAAACGCAAACGCGTTCGAATTAGTTAATGTTTCGAAAAAACTTATACTAAAGCTACAGTAGCTCGATTCGACTGATACCTCAGATTCGGTGGAAGGCGCTCAACCAAACTCACTGGTGCGCAAACTCACAGTATTTCAGTGCGCAACGTGTCGGAGATTTCCCCCGTATTTTCCCCTGGCCACCCTCCAACCGCTCACTCCTATCGCCTTATTGGGCCCGGCCTATTAAGCAACAGTCAGGTTAAAAAAAGGCATTTCTCACATGTTAAAATTTATGACATACCATCACCATAGGGATAGTAAACCAAAATAAATAGTAGCATACAATTATTTTATAAAACATTATTTAATTTATTCAATTTATAGTTTGAAATCATGAAAAGTTTTTCGGCTAAATTTTCTGCCGGTAAGTGTACTAAAATTATAAAGAGATATGTAACCAACTGCAAGAATTCGGAAAATCGATTTTCTATGACTGCTTATGACCTTAGGCGACTTCCTGATTTGTCGGTGCGGAGGCAGTACGTTATGATAAAAGTGTCAAATGTCATTGTCAGCTGTCAGTCGACGCGATACCATTTTTTACTACGCCCCTACATTTAAATGAGTGCTTCCTGACTGGCGCGGGATGCGCGGTAGCGGGACGATGCGAAGGCGGTACTGCTTCGCTTCTGCGCATGATATTACTACTGCGCAAACGTAATACTGACAGTATTATGTCAAGTGAGAATCTTTGCGACGTCAGTAAGTTTACGTCAAAGAAGAAAATGTCACATATCGATCCCGCCCCGCCAAGTCAGTAAGTCGCCTAAGGTATGTAACTTACTTACCGCAGTATTTTATGACAAAATCAGCAAAATCATTTATTGTTTGCTAATTTTTACCCGTACAACGGTTGGTCCGATAACTTGTGTGTAATCAAATATTTGTTATTTATTAATAATCATATGAAGTGTCAATTCGTAGGAAGAACGGAGCCGTTTTAGGACATCGTATTGTCCTACTTTTTGCTCTTTATTGTGCTATCAAAAATATGAAGTGACATCATTATTTCAGTTTATGACGAGCAAGGGAACCTCATCAAGACTTACAACAACCCCCTCCGCGATTTCCCAGAACAGATCGAGAAATTCCCGTTCTTTGGACCGTTTTTGCAGCCACTCTACAACTATGTTCGCGTAAGTTATTAGACAGTCACAGAAAACAGTTTCATCAAATTAGTATTATACTTAAGTCAGTTAGAATCGCGACCTAAACATTATAATCAATACATAGTTAACAGTCTGAGTATAGATTTTTGTATAGGTACACTAGACGTAGATTTGAGGGTATAAGTTTTTAATAAAACAAATGAAGGTGTTTATTAAGGCCTAACTAAATCAAACTATATTATAGTTTACAGATATTCTTGCCCAGATCTGAGTGTTGTACAGTCATCCAACAACCTATTGAATGAAATCAGTGGAACCACAATTGTAGAGTTCTGTAGCTCTAGTATAAGTTTTTTCGAAACATTAACTAATTCGAACGCGTTTGCGTTTTGTCTCAAAATTTATGAAAGTGGTATGAAAACGTGAACAGCGCCTCTGGTGGTCAGTAGTGGAATGGAAACTAAATCAGCGAGTATAACATTTGTTGCTAACCGATGAACGCGCGTATTTTAAACTCGGTGAGAGCGTTTTAGGTAGTACATTTTGAGACAAAACGCAAACGCGTTCGAATTAGTTAATGTTTCGAAAATACTTATACTAGAGCTATGGTTCTTCAGTGTATTTTAAAATTAGAATTATTAGTAATGTGTTTTTAATTTCTAACATTGGGAATTATGTGAAAGTTAATGTAAATTCATTATTTTTTCAACAATCTAGTGTCTAAAGTAGGATAGAAAAATGTAAATGTCAAGTGTAATAATATGCAGATTCCATTGTTTGTCAAAATCCTCAACAAAATCTTGTTATTTACTTTTATAGCCGCTCCAAACCTTCACTGGACGTCCAATGACCTACATGATCCCAGTATCAGATGAAGTAATACACCAGATTTCCCAAGACCCGATCATGCAGAATAAACTACTTCTTCTGCCGCGAGATCCGGTCATTGAACACAATGCTCTGTGTCTCGGGAAGAGAGCTCAGATTCCTTCGCCGACGTTGTGTAATAACTTCCTGAACTGCTGGGATGGATGGGCGTTTGAGCAGGAGTGCCCGAGTGGACTTTTGTTCTCAAGCGAAGGGTACTGTGATTATCCGCAGAGAGTTGACTGCAGTAATAGGCGGATGAACGGTAAGTTTAACTTAAGGCTAATTCCTCCTGTCTTTATTTACACAGATTGTTTACTTGTCGGTATAGCATTTGCGAATTGGATCCAAGTTATCTGAATAAAGAATTTAAATTATTATTATTATTAGTAGTAATATCATACGCGAAAGCGGGGCATCATGTATGCAGTACTGCGTTCATTCCGCCCCACTTCGATGCATCCTGCGCCAGCCAGGAAGCACCCTCGACTCAGGAGTCGACTGATTGTTGTAGTACAGTCAAGTGCAAAAATATGTATGGAATGACTCCTCTCATAAACATGTACCAAAACCTTAATTCACCGACATAAGAGCTATGGGACATCTTTTTGGGCAAGTTGTATGCACCAATATTTTTGCACTTGACTGTATCACACTGACATATACTCGTACGGAGAGTATCCTTAGTTTTCTCTATGAAAAACTCTATCTATATACCTATATATTTTTAATTTTAACCCATGAAACAGTATTACAAAACAAGTTTTGTGGTTTTCAATTCAACTATTCAATGCATGTATAAACAGTTCTGTTATACATACTTTTCCTACTTAAATAAATACAAGTACCTACTTTATTTTACTAAACGGTTAAAACTCACGTATTAATTGTCACTTAAGTTATAACATGTCTCACGAAAGTTTAAATTCAAGTACCTACTTCATTCTTACTATACAATAAACTAATATCTTGTCACATAAATGTTTCCTCAAATGTTACTAACACCTGGTTCACACACAATTGTGTAAGGAAATGAAATTGTGAACTTAAGGTGTCGTCAACAGTGGTAATGCCACGTTAAGTAATGAACAGGTTGATTGCACAACTGCGAACGCGTTCAGATAATCATCAAATGGCAGTTAATTTTCGACTGTATAATGTATAAAATTATGTGAAGAGAGCTCCGAAAGTCATGATCTAGCTCGTAGTTGGAGATGTCCCACTGGGCAAGTTCCTCCACCTTACATAAGACCGCGCCAAACCAGCACAATAACACCACCACTGTTTAGGTATGGTGTTAGTTTGGTGTTATGTTCCTGGTGGTGATTAAGTCCAGTGCTCCTGAGGATGCACTGTGTTGAGAGTTTGGCGCCAGCATATCATTGTAGTATAGATAGCTAGTTGATGATATGACTCCCCACGTTTTGTTAAATAAGTCACGATGTTAGCTGATCATATTAAGTAAGAGATGAGGCAGACCAAGAACATGCTCGGATACGAGAAGCCGTAGTCGCTCTAACAAACAAAAAAAAATCTAATATACAGTGTGGAAAGTTAACTCGGGCCCTGGAGGGAAACTACCTTAAATACTTGAGCTAGCTCATTTTACTTAAAGGAGACATTCCTTTATTTTTAAAAAGAAACAAAACTGCATTCAAAGTTTTTTTTTAATTTTCTAAGATTTTCTATGAAATTTAATCATATAATTCGATTTTATGGATATCTTGTCCAACAGACGAGTGTAGGACCTAATGTTTATTAGAAAAATATTATCATTGACATTGACAGTATCGACTAATGAAATAAAAAAGCGAAGGTTATTTTTTTTTAATTTTTAGCTGGTTCGATTCCCGGGTGAGACAGGCAAATTTTAGAAAGTCCTTGAATGCAGTTTCGTTTCTTTTTAAAAATAAAAGAATGTTTCCTTTGAGTAAAATGAGCTAGCTTAGGGATTTAAGGTAGTTTCCCTCCAGGGCCCGACTTATCTTTCCACACTACATAAGGTTAGATTCAACCCTGGGAACGATTACCTTATACCCTGCTTTTGTTTTTAAACAAGTGCCGGCGCCAGTGCGCTGCGCAAGCGACTACGAAGCGTTCCGTAGTGAGTGGAGCTGCCATGAGTTCTTCGTGTGCGTCAACCGACTGCCTGTGCGCTTTCAGTGCCCGGCGGACCTCGCCTTCAACACGGTAGGTACTAAGGCTTGGTCACACCGCTTGCGCGACGCAAGCGGGACGCTGCGCTGCGCGCCAAAATGTATGAAACCGTCCCGCTCGCGTCGCGCAGCCTGTGTGGCGTCGCTAACCTGTTAGCATACGTTCCGGCGCGCAGCAGTCGCGTCGCGCGGACGTCGCGCAACGCTGTGTGACCAAGCCTGTATAGTTCGTACACAACTCTAAGGGCAAGTGCTGTCAAATTAACGCAAGCAAAAATCTACCTAACAGTCAGATCAGCCCCTCTAGCACAACATGCATTCCGTCTCTACTCGCGCGCGAGATAAGCTACCTGTCACTTTTTGACAACATTAATCAGACAGTGATAGGTAGCCTATCTCGCGCGCGAGTAGAGACGAGGTGCATGTTATGCTAGCCCCACTGAGCTCTATCTAAGTCGAGGTTTGCTTGCGTTCGTTTGACAGAATTTGGCCTTGAGTTTTGTACGAACCATATAACTTCATACTTAATATATCCAACATTTTATAAAACTGTCATTAGATTTTGAGTTTTCTTGCTTAGATATTAAAAATTCTAATGATTTTTACTTTCCTTCCAAAATGGTCTTGAAGAAGTTGCAATGTCGTATAAAATCTTTCCTCTTCTATTGTCAATCAATAGTGTTTAACAATAACAACGTTCAGAGAGTCATCATCATCATCATCATCATCAGCCTATATACGTCCCACTGCTGGGCACAGGCCTCCTCTCATAGATGAGAGGGATTGTTCAGAGAGTATTTTCATATAATTCTCCAGGAGCTGGGTATCTGTGACTACCCTGCCCGTGTTAACTGCTCCGCGTCAGGCGCCGTGTCGGCGGCTGCCGAAGTCCAGACCACAGCTACGGATAGCCCCGCACCCGCCGACGGCAAGACTGTACTTCTGAAGTCCTTCAACACTCAGAGTGAGTCAAGTCATATCTGATCATGCAGTCTAACGTCGTAACGTAACGTAACGTAACGTAAGTCTAAGTGTTCAGAACTAATTCGAACGCGTTTGAGTTTTGTCTCAAAATGTATGAAAGTGGTATGAAAACGTGAACAGCGCCTCTGGTGGTCACTAGTGGAAACTGAAACAGCGAGTATAACATTTGTTGCTAACCGATGAACGCGCGTATTTCAAACTCGGTGAGAGCGTTTTCATACATTTTGAGACAAAACGCAAACGCGTTCGAATTAGTTAATGTTTCGAAAAAACTTATACTACTTAGAGCTACAGATATTTGTGAGCACCTCGTTCGCTCCGATATATCTGATGGCGACTGTACTTCGCAGCATTAGTCCCTGTGTACTTAAATTTCAACGTGAATGGTCTATACTATCCGCAAAAAAATATATTTAACTGCAACGTATGAGTATGATTGAGAACTAACTTAAATTTCAATCTTAGTTAAGGCGCAGGGTAGGGCAAGGCCTTCCCCATACAAACTTTGTGCAGGTTTTATTCGTCGGTTTTGGCACTAACAAATATAATTTTTTTTTTTGCTTGTAAATATTAGATATGCGAAGATCGTGATGTGAAAATTTTCAAACATCACGAAATAGCTATGAGAAAAATAAGCATACTGACCAAAAATCATAACTTTAATGCAAACACAAACGAAGCAAATCCTGCACAAAGTTTGTATGGAGAGAGCTTGCCCTACCCCTCCTCTTAACTCTAGATGATAGCAATGATTATCCACACGATATATTGCAATTGCTTACCACTAGGAGTAGGATATTTGGAAAGTTCTAGATTGTCTAGCAACAGTTTTTGAAGTCATTGAGAAAGCGTCAACGGTCCATTGACTCATTGAATACTATTTATTGAAGAAAGACCTACTTCTCATAGCTTGCCTGAGGACTTATGTCCTTAATCATTTGGCAAATAGATTATGATCTGAATAAGTAAACATTATTCTAGTTTATTACAGTACTTCGATAAGGCAACGCTATTTAGTAACGGCCGAAAGCTAGTTTGACTATGAAATTGAAGTGAAACTGCTTCGATGGCAGTGTTACTAAAATAACAATTTGAGATATCGATATATCTACCGTACCAATGTATATAAGTACGAAAAGGGCCAATTTTTTTGGCGTTGTGCATAGTTTTTTTTTAGAATTGCATGAAAATTGGTCGGTTGGAAGAGCTCCTGATTCTGAACAAAATGTGCACGATTTCCTACAGTGTCCCACAATTTTTTTCCGTTGAGTGACAAAACGTATGGGATTTTCGTAACTCAGTGGATATTTTGTATGGGAAAAATATTTTTTTCGGCGCCATGTTGTCATTTTTTTTACTTGTACAGAATCAGGAGCTCTTCCAACCTACCAATTTTCAAGCAATTCTAACGAAAAAAAAACTACAACGCCAAAAAAATTGGCCCTAAGGGTTAGGTAGTCAATGGAGAAATCGCAGCCTAAGGGGCCTTTGCCAATGACCTTACATAAGTACAAATCTATACGTTTCACGATTAAAATATTCACAATTTAAACCGATTCATCCTCACCTGTCACCTCACCACTGTGAAAAAGTGACAAATGCCATTTGACAGTTTCCATATTTTTACGGGCGAGGGGTGAGGTGACAGGTGGTGACAGGTGGTGACGAGTCGATTTAAGAACCCTTATCTATAGAGCATGAATATACACAAATTTACTTTACCTATTAATGAACCTACGTACAAGATAAAGACAAACCGATAATGGTATTAATTTTTCAGGTTGGTCGTCCCACTCCCACGTCGCAATGTCACGCCAAGATGCACTCCGCCAACTCCAACTAGGTCGCATCGCTAACGTCAATACAGCTTACTAATTTTATACGTACTATAAAGCCGGATTCATACTGTTTACTACAGATCGACCGCTTAACTGAGACTACGCGGAAGACGGGTCCCTGCCTCCTGCTACCCTTTGACGTCATCTCTTTTGCCCCTCTTCGGCGACTTCCTGACTTGGCGGGGCGAGATCGATATGGGACATTTTCTTCTTTGACGTGAACTTACTAACGTCGCAAAGATTCTCACTTGACATAATACTGTCAGTATTACGTTTGCGCAGTAGTAATATTATGCGCAGAAGCGGAGCAGTACCGCCTTCGCATCGTCCCGCTACAGCGCATCCCGCGCCAGTCAGGCCCCTATACCACAAAACTTTACAAGTCTACAATTTGACAAAATTGTACAATTTTCCATAGAAAAAGGTCACAAATTTGTCGAATTGTACGCTTGTAAAGTATTGTGGTACAGGCCCCTGGAAGCACTCATTTAAATATAGGGGCGCAGTAAAAAGCGGTATCGCGTCGACTGACAGCTGACACTGACATTTGACACTTTTCTCATATCGTACTGCCTCCGCACCGACAAATCAGGAAGTCGCCTTCCGCCATAGGCGCGGTTTCAGTTAAACTGTACAACTATACTTGATGTTCGTTTCTAGTTGGCCGTTTCTTCCCGTCCCGGTACCCATACCACACCCCGGTCAGCACCGAGCGGGGTGGGGTCGAAAGTAAATATGTCACAAGGGAGCGGCCAACTCGAAGCAAGCAGGTTGTATCTGTAGCTCTAGTATAAGTTTTTTCAAAACATTAACTAATTCGAACGCGTTTGCGTTTTGTCTCAAAATGTATGAAAACGCTCTCACCAAGTTTGAAATACGCGCGTTCATCGGTTAGCAACAAATATTATACTCGCTGTTTTAGTTTCCACTAGTGACCACCAGAGGTGCTGTTCACGTTTTCATACCACTTTCATACATTTTGAGACAAAACGCAAACGCGTTCGAATTAGTTAATGTTTCGTAAAAACTTATACTAGAGCTACTGAAGTGATAGTAGGTTCTGTCATAGTACCTATGGGGCTTCGCGTCACAGCGCAACACATGTATTTAAATACGTACTAAATACATGCGACCGACATCGTTCTGTCGGGTCATCAGGTCTACACATCACGTGAGATAAATATGGATCTGGCTTTTTACACATGATGGCGACTAAACGGTCGTTTTAGTGGCAGAAATACTAGATTATTAGGATACGGTTAAGTAGTATAAAGGAATGTTTTAGATTAATTCATTACGATTAAGATATCACACCTCAAATTCGGTTGAATCCACTCAACTAATCTCACTGGAGCGCAAACTTTCAGTACCTAGCTCTAGTATAAGTTTTTTCGAAACATTAACTAATTCGAACGCGTTTGCGTTCTGTCTCAAAATGTATGAAAGTGGTATGAAGACGTGAACCAGCGCCTCTGGTGGTCACTAGTGGAAACTAAAACAGCGAGTATAACATTTGTTGCTGACCGATGAACGCGCGTATTTCAAACTCGGTGAGAGCGTTTTGATACATTTTGAGACAAAACGCAAACGCGTTCGAATTAGTTAATGTTTCGAAAAAACTTATACTAGAGCTACAGAGTATTCCACTGTTTAAACCGCCCGAATAGTCGTGTCGGAGGTTCCCATTTCCCTGTTTAGCATTTAGATGTCCAGTAGCATTAAACAGTTGCCCATATTGCTCCAATATCCGGAGAGAGGACATTGCTCTACAGTGGCGGCGCGTCAAAATTATTCTTAGGGAAGCCGGAAAACAAATTGCCTTTCTTATTCTTCATGAGCCGTAGTAAAAGAACAGCACTGGCTGAAAATTAGACAAGCCGGTGGGAATCGAGTTGTATGGACGCTCCGCCACTGTTGCTCTATGACCCAGGCCCAGAGATGGGCATTATTCGTACAATTTTTCATCCGAATAATTATTCGAAGAATTAATAATTTTCGAATAAATTTTGCCCATCTCTGGACCGAGCTTCATTTCTCACGTCAAAGGAATTTATATCTGAGCCGTATTTGTGCAAATAATCGTGTTGTATCTCTTTCTTTAATATCACCAGAGACTAGGAATTATATAGACTGCCAATGCCTATACATTGTGGCGTAATTTTAAAATAATGGGCCTGCTGTAGCTAATTTCACTATGGAGAGATCACTTTACCATTTAATTCGTATCGTATGCCACTAAGACCTCTGCTTAACACAAAGCGCCATCTGTTGGGAGCTTTTTAGTTGTGTTCATATATGGCGCTATGTGTTAAGCAGAGATCTTAGTGGCATACGAATTAAATGGTAAAGTGATCTCTCCATAGTGAAACTAGCTACAGCAGGCCCATTATTTTAAAATTACGCCACAATGTATAGGCATTGGCAGTCTATAATTATAATTCCTAGTCTCTGATATCGCAAAAGAAAGCGAACGCGCATAGCGAAGTGTGGTGCCAGAGTGACGTGAGATGTGTTGCTAAATGTGTTGTCTGAAATGTCAGGTGACTTTATGACTATAAGAATTATTTTCCTCAATATTAATTGTATGAATCTGACTAATATACATTATTGTAAACCAAGTATATACTTATAATTTTAATAAATATTTGCATTTGTGACCTATAGTGTTATCTTTGTTAGAATAGCACCATCGCCTTTCATCCCATCACTTCATATATTAGACTCTCTGATTAATTACACTAATAAAATATTTCAGCTTTATTGGAAATTTCTTTTCAAAATGGGTGAAAAAGGGGTTCAAAGTTTGTATGGGGAGCAAACCTTTTTTGTAAGAGATTAGAAACCTCGTATATAAACTCTTTGTTTAATAACACTGATAAAATATTCCAGCGTTGTTCAAAATTTCTCCTCAAAAAGGGTGAAGAAGGGGTTCAAAGTTTGTATGGGGAGCAAACATTTTTTGAAGTGAGAGATTTGAAACTTCACATTTAGACTCTGTTTAATTACCTTATGATATTTCAGCTTTTTTGGAAATTTCTTCTCAAAAGGGGGTGAAATAGGGGTTCAAAGTTTATAAGGGGAGCAAATCTTTTTTGAAGTGAGAGATTTGAAACTTCGTATGTAGACTATCTGTTTAATGGCACTAATAAAATATTTCAGCGTTGTTCAAAATTTCTGCTCAAAAAGGGTTAAGAAGGGGTTCAAAGTTTGTATTGGGAGCAAACCTGTTTTGAAGTGAGAGATATGAAACTTCTCATTTAGACTGTTTAATTACCTTATGATATTTCAGCTTATTTGGAAATTTCTTCTCAAAATGGGTGAAAATTGAACCCATTTTTCACCCTTTTTGAGGAGAAATTTTGAACAACGCTGTAATATTTTATTAGTGTAATTAAACAGAGAGTCTATATACGAGGTATCAAATCTCTAACTACTAAAAAGGTTTGCTCCCCATACAAACTTTAAACCTCTTTTTCACCCTTTTTAGGAGAAATTCTGAACAACGCTGAAATATTTTATTAGTGTAATTAAACTGTGAGTCTAATATATGAAGTTTCAAATCTCTCACTTCAAAAAAGGTTTGCTCCCAATACAAACTTTGAACACCTTCTTCACCCTTTTTGAGGAGAAATTTTGAACAACGCTGAAATATTTTATTAGTGTAATTAAACAGAGAGTCTACATACGAAGTTTCAAATCTCTCACTTCAAAAAAGATTTGCTCCCCATACAAACTTTGAACCATTTTTTCACCCATTTTGAGAAAATATTTCCAGAAACGCTGAAATATTTTACTAGTGAAATTAATCAGAGAGTCTAATAGATGAAGTTTCAAATCTCTGACTTAAAAAAAGGTTTGCTCCCCATACAAACTTTGAACCCTTTTCTCCTCAAAAAGGGTGAAGAAGGTGTTCAAAGTTTGTATTGGGAGCAAACCTTTTTTGAAGTGAGAGATTTGAAACTTCATATATTAGAATCACCGATTAATTACACTAATAAAATATTTCAGCGTTTCTGGAAATATCTTCTCAAAATGGGTGAAAATGAGGTTCAAAGTTTGTATGGGGAGCAAACCTTTTTTGAAGTGAGAGATTTGAAACTTCATATATTAGACTCTCTGATTAATTTCACTAATAAGAAATTTCTTCTCAAAAGGGGTGAAATACGGGTTCAAAGTTTGTATGGGGAACAAATCTTTTTTGAAGTGAGAGATTTGAAACTTCTTATGTAGACTATCTGTTCAATTACACTAATGACATTTCTCAGCGTTTTTCGAAATTTCTTCTTAAAAGGGGGTGAAATAGGGGTTCAAAGTTTGTATGGGGAGCAAACCTTTTTTGAAGTGAGAGATTTGAAACTTCATATATTAGACTCGCTGATTAATTACACTACTAAAATATTTCATCGTTTCTGGAAATATCTTCTCAAAATGGGTGAAAATGAGGTTCAAAGTTTGTATGGGGAGCAAACCTTTTTTATAGTTAGAGATTTGAAACCTCGTATATAGACTCTCTGTTTAATTACACTACTAAAATATTTCAGCGTTTCTGGAAATATTTTCTCAAAATGGGTGAAAAAGGGGTTCAAAGTTTGTATGGGGAGCAAAACTTTTTTGTAGTTAGAGATTTGAAACCTCGTATATAGACTCTGTTTAATTACACTAATAAAATATTTTAGCGTTTCTGGAAATATCTTCTCAAAATGGGTGAAAAAGGGGTTCAAAGTTTGTATGGGGAGCAAACCTATTTGAAGACAGAGATTTGAAACTTCATATGTAGACTATCTGTTCAATTACACTAGTGACATTTTTCAGCGTTGTTCAAAATTTCTCCTCAAAAAGGGTGAAAAGGGGGTTCAAAATTTGTATGGGGAGCAAACGTTTTTTGAAGTGAGAGATTTGAATCTTCATATATTAGACTCACTGATTAATTACACTAATAAAATATTTCAGCGTTTCTGGAAATATCTTCTCAAAATGGGTGAAAAAGAGGTTCAAAGTTTGTATGGGGAGCAAACCTTTTTTGTAGTTAGAGATTTGAAACCTCGTATATAGACTCTCTGTTAAATTACACTAATAAAATATTTCAGCGTTGTTCAAAATTTCTCCTCAAAAAGGGTGAAAAGGGGGTTCAAAGTTTGTATGGGGAGCAAACGTTTTTTGAAGTGAGAGATTTGAAACTTCAGATTTAGACTCTGTTTAATTACCTTGTGATATTTCAGCGTTTTTCGAAATTTCTTCTAAAAAGGGGTAAAAAGGGGTTCAAAATTTTTATGGGGAGCAAATCTTTTTTTAAGTGAGAGTTTTGAAACTTCATATTTAGACTATCTGTTCAATTACACTAATGATATTTTTCAGCGTTTTTCGAAATTTCTTCTCAAAAGGGGTGAAATAGGGGTTCAAAGTTTGTATGGGGAACAAATCTTTGAAGTGAGTGATTTGAAACTTCATATGTAGACTATCTGTTCAATTACACTACTGACATTTTCAGCGTTTTTCGAAATTTCTTCTAAAAAGGGGTGAAATAGGGATTCAAAGTTTGTATGGGGAGCAAACCTTTTTTGTAGTTAGAGATTTGAAACCTCGTATATAGACTCTCTGTTTAATTACACTAATAAAATATTTCAGCGTTTCTGGAAATATTTTCTCAAAATGGGTGAAAAAGGGGTTCAAAGTTTGTATGGGGAGCAAACCTTTTTTGAAGTCAGAGATTTGAAACTTCATATATTAGACTCTCTGATTAATTTCACTAATTAAATATTTCAGCATTTCTGGAAATATTTTTTCAAAAAGGGTGAAAAAGGGGATCAAAATTTGTATGGGGAGCAAATCTTTTTTGTAGTTAGAGATTTGAAACCTCGTATATAGACTCTCTGTTTAATTACACTAATAAAATATTTCAGCGTTTCTGGAAATATTTTCTCAAAATGGGTGAAAAAGGGGTTCAAAGTTTGTATGGGGAGCAAAACTTTTTTGTAGTTAGAGATTTGAAACTTCGTATATAGACTCTCTGTTTAATGACACTAATAAAATATTTCGGCGTTGTTCAAAGTTTCCCCTCAAAAAGGGTGAAAAGGGGGTTCAAAGTTTGTATGGGGAGCAAACCTTTTTTGAAGTCAGAGATTTGAAACTTCATATATTAGACTCTCTGATTAATTTCACTAATAAAATATTTCAGCGTTTCTGGAAATATCTTCTCAAAATGGGTGAAAAAGGGGTTCAAAGTTTGTATGGGGAGCAAATCTTTTTTGAAGTGAGAGTTTTGAAACTTCATATGTAGACTATCTGTTCACTAATGATATTTTTCAGCGTTTATCGAAATTTCTTCTCAAAAGAGGTGAAATAGGGATTCAAAGTTTGTATGGGGAGCAAACCTTTTTTGTAGTTAGAGATTTGAAACCTCGTATATAGACTCTGTTTAATTACAATAATAAAATATTTCAGCGTTTCTGGAAATATTTACTCCAAATAGGTGATAAAGGGGTTCAAAGTTTGTATGGGGAGCAATTCTTTTTTGAAGTGAGAGATTTGAAACTTCGTATGTAGACTATCTGTTTAATTACACTAATAAAATATTTCAGCATTTCTGAAAATATTTTTTCAAAATGGGGAAAAAGGGGATCAAAATTTGTATGGGGAGCAAATCTTTTTTGTAGTTAGAGATTTGAAACCTCGTATATAGACTCCCTGTTTAATAACACTACTAAAATATTTCAGCGTTTCTGGAAATATTTTCTCAAAATCGGTGAAAAAGGGGTTCAAATTTTGTATGGGGAGCAAAACTTTTTTGTAGTTAGAGATTTGAAACCTCGTATATAGACTGTTTAATTACACTTATAAAATATTTTTGCGTTTCTGGAAATATCTTCTCAAAATGGGTGAAAAAGGGGTTCAAAGTTTGTATGGGGAGCAAGCCTATTTGAAGTCAGAGATTTGAAACTTCATATGTAGACTATCTGTTCAATTACACTAGTGACATTTTTTAGCGTTGTTCAAAATTTCTCCTCAAAAAGGGTGAAAAGGGGGTTCAAAATTTGTATAGGGAGTAAACGTTTTTTGAAGTGAGAGATTTGAAACTTCATATATTAGACTCACTGATTAATTACACTAATAAAATATTTCTGCGTTTCTGGAAATATCTTCTTAAAATCGGTGAAAAAGAGGTTCAAAGTTTGTATGGGGAGCAAACCTTTTTTGAAGTCAGAGATTTGAAACTTCATATATTAGACTCTCTGATTAATTTGACTAATAAAATATTTCAGCGTTTCTGGAAATATCTTCTCAAAATGGGTGAAAAAGGGGTTCAAAGTTTGTATGGGGAGCAAACCTTTTTTGAAGTCAGAGATTTGAAACTTCATATATTAGACTCACTGATTAATTAAACTAATAAAATATTACAGCGTTTCTGGAAATATCTTCTCAAAATGGGTGAAAAAGGGGTTCAAAGTTTGTATGGGGAGCAAATCTTTTTTGAAGTGAGAGTTTTGAAACTTCATATGTAGACTATCTGTTCAATTACACTAATGATATTTTTCAGCGTTTATCGAAATTTCTTCTCAAAATGGGTGAAATAGAGATTCAAAGTTTGTATGGGGAGCAAACCTTTTTTGTAGTTAGAGATTTGAAACCTCGTATATAGACTCTCTGTTTAATTACACTAATAAAATATTTCAGCGTTTATCAAAATTTCTTCTCAAAATGGGTGATAAAGGGGTTCAAAGTTTGTATGGGGAGCAAATCTTTTTTGAAGTGAGAGATTTGAAACTTCATATGTAGACTATCTGTTTAATTACACTTATAAAATATTTCAGCATTTCTGGAATTTTTTTTTCAAAATGGGGAAAAAGGGGATCAAAATTTGTATGGGGAGCAAACCTTTTTTGTAGTTAGAGATTTGAAACCTCGTATATAGACTCTGTTTAATTAGACTAATAAAATATTTTAGCGCTTCTGGAAATATCTTCTCAAAATGGGTGAAAAAGGGGTTCAAAGTTTGTATGGGGAGCAAGCCTTTTTGAAGTCAGAGATTTGAAACTTCATATGTAGACTATCTGTTCAATTACACTAGTGACATTTTTCAGCGTTGTTCAAAATTTCTCCTCAAAAAGGGTGAAAAGGGGGTTCAAAATTTGTATGGGGAGCAAACGTTTTTTGAAGTGAGAGATTTGAATCTTCATATATTAGACTCACTGATTAATTACACAAATAAAATATTTCAGCGTTTCTGGAAATATCTTCCCAAAATGGGTGACAAAGAGGTTCAAAGTTTGTATGGGGAGCAAACCTTTTTTGTAGTTAGAGATTTGAAACCTCGTATATAGACTCTCTGTTTAATTACACTAATAAAATAATTCAGCGTTGTTCAAAATTTCTCCTCAAAAAGGGTGAAAAGGGGGTTCAAAGTTTGTATGGGGAGCAAACGTTTTTTGAAGTGAGAGATTCGAAACTTCACATTTAGACTCTGTTTAATTACCGTGTGATATTTCAGCGTTTTTCGAAATTTCTTCTCAAAAGCGGTGAAATAGGGGTTCATAGTTTGTATGGGGAACAAATCTTTGAAGTGAGTGATTTGAAACATCATATGTAGACTATCTGTTCAATTACACTACTGATATTTTCAGCGTTTTTCGAAATTTCTTCTAAAAAGGGGTGAAATAGGGATTCAAACTTTGTATGGGGAGCAAAACTTTTTTGTAGTTAGAGATTTGAAACCTCGTATATAGACTCTGTTTAATTAGACTAATAAAATATTTTAGCGCTTCTGGAAATATCTTCTCAAAATGGGTGAAAAAGGGGTTCAAAGTTTGTATGGGGAGCAAGCCTTTTTGAAGTCAGAGATTTGAAACTTCATATGTAGACTATCTGTTCAATTACACTAGTGACATTTTTCAGCGTTGTTCAAAATTTCTCCTCAAAAAGGGTGAAAAGGGGGTTCAAAATTTGTATGGGGAGCAAACGTTTTTTGAAGTGAGAGATTTGAATCTTCATATATTAGACTCACTGATTAATTACACAAATAAAATATTTCAGCGTTTCTGGAAATATCTTCCCAAAATGGGTGACAAAGAGGTTCAAAGTTTGTATGGGGAGCAAACCTTTTTTGTAGTTAGAGATTTGAAACCTCGTATATAGACTCTCTGTTTAATTACACTAATAAAATAATTCAGCGTTGTTCAAAATTTCTCCTCAAAAAGGGTGAAAAGGGGGTTCAAAGTTTGTATGGGGAGCAAACGTTTTTTGAAGTGAGAGATTCGAAACTTCACATTTAGACTCTGTTTAATTACCGTGTGATATTTCAGCGTTTTTCGAAATTTCTTCTCAAAAGCGGTGAAATAGGGGTTCATAGTTTGTATGGGGAACAAATCTTTGAAGTGAGTGATTTGAAACATCATATGTAGACTATCTGTTCAATTACACTACTGACATTTTCAGCGTTTTTCGAAATTTCTTCTAAAAAGGGGTGAAATAGGGATTCAAACTTTGTATGGGGAGCAAACCTTTTTTGTAGTTAGAGATTTGAAACCTCGTATATAGACTCTCTGTTTAATTACACTAATTAAATATTTCAGCATTTCTGGAAATATTTTTTCAAAATGGGTGAAAAAGGGGATCAAAATTTGTATGGGGAGCAAATCTTTTTTGTAGTTAGAGATTTGAAACCTCGTATATAGACTCTCTGTTTAATTACACGAATAAAATATTTCAGCGTTTCTGGAAATATTTTCTCAAAATGGGTGAAAAAGGGGTTCAAAGTTTGTATGGGGAGCAAAACTTTTTTGTAGTTAGAGATTTGAAACCTCGTATATAGACTCTCTGTTTAATAACACTAATAAAATATTTTAGCGTTTCTGGAATTATCTTCTCAAAATGGGTGAAAAAGGGGTTCAAAGTTTGTATGGGGAGCAAACCTTTTTTGTAGTTAGAGATTTGAAACCTCGTATATATACTCTCTGTTTAATGACACTAATAAAATATTTCAGCGTTGTTCGAAATTTCCCCTCAAAAAGGGTGAAAAGGGGGTTCAAAATTTGTATTGGGAGCAAACGTTTTTTGAAGTGAGAGATTTGAAACTTCATATATTAGACTCACTGATTAATTAAACTAATAAAATATATCAGCGTTTCTGGAAATATCTTCTCAAAATGGGTGAAAAAGAGGTTCAAAGTTTGTAAGGGGAGCAAACCTTTTTTGAAGTCAGAGATTTGAAACTTCATATATTAGACTCTCTGATTAAGTTCACAAATAAAATATTTCAGCGTTTCTGGAAATATCTTCTCAAAATGGGTAAAAAGGGGTTCAAAGTTTGTATGGGGAGCAAACCTTTTTTGAAGTCAGAGATTTGAAACTTCATATATTAGACTCACTGATTAATTAAACTAATAAAATATATCAGCGTTTCTGGAAATATTTTCTCAAAATGGGTGAAAAAGGGGTTCAAAGTTTGTGTGGGGAGCAAACCTTTTTTGAAGTCAGAGATTTGAAACTTCATATATTAGACTCTCTGATTAATTTCACTAATAAAATATATCAGCGTTTCTGGAAATATCTTCTCAAAATGGGTGAAAAAGGGGTTCAAAGTTTGTATGGGGAGCAAACCTTTTTTGAAGTCAGAGATTTGAAACTTCGTATGTAGACTATCTGTTTAATTACACTAATAAAATATTTCAGCGTTGTTCAAAATTTCTCCTCAAAAAGGGTGAAGAAGGTGTTCATAGTTTGTATTGGGAGCAAACCTTTTTTGAAGTGAGAGATTTGAAACTTCATATATAAGACTCACAGTTTAATTACACTAATAAAATATTTCAGCGTTGTTCAAAATTTCTCCTAAAAAGGGTGAAGAAGGGGTGCAAAGTTTGTATTGGGAGCAAACCTTTTTTGAAGTGAGAGATTTGAAACTTCACCTAGACCCTGTTTAATTACCTTATGATATTTCAGCTTTTTTGAAAATTTCTTCTCGAAATGGGTGAAAAAGGGGTTCAAAATTTGTATGGGGAGCAAATCTTTTTTGAAGTGAGAGTGTTGAAACTTCATATGTAGAATATCTGTTCAATTACACTCAAGACATTTTACAGCGTTTTTCGAAATTTCTTCTCAAAAGGGGTGAAATAGGGGTTCAAAGTTTGTTTGGGGAACAAATCTTTTTTGAAGTGAGAGGTTTGAAACTTCTTATGTAGACTATCTGTCCAATTACACTAGTGACATTTTTCAGCGTTTTTCGAAATTTCTTCTCAAAAGGGGTGAAATAGGGGTTCAAAGTTTGTATGGGGAGCAAACCTTTTTTGAAGTGAGAGATTTGAAACTTCATATATTAGACTCACTGATTAATTACACTACTAAAATATTTCAGCGTTTCAGGAAATATCTTCTCAAAATGAGTGAAAATGAGGTTCAAAGTTTGTATGGGGAGCAAACCTTTTTTATAGTTAGAGATTTGAAACCTCGTATATAGAATCTCTGTTTAATTACACTAATAAAATATTTCAGCGTTGTTCAAAATTTGTTCTCAAAAAGGGTGAAAAGGGGGTTCAAAGTTTGTATGGGGAGCAAACGTTTTTTGAAGTGAGAGATAAGAAACTTCACATTTAGACTCTGTTTAATTACCTTGTGATATTTCAGCGTTTTTCGAAATGTCTTCTCAAGAGGGGTGAAAAAGGGGTTCAAAATTTGTATGGGGAGCAAATCTTTTTTTAAGTGAGAGTTTTGAAACTTCATATTTAGACTATCTGTTCAATTACACTAATGATATTTTTCAGCGTTTTTCGAAATTTCTTCTCAAAAGGGTTGAAATAGGGGTTCAAAGTTTGTATGGGGAACAAATCTTTGAAGTGAGTGATTTGAAACTTCATATGTAGACTATCTGTTCAATTACACTACTGACATTTTCAGCGTTTTTCGAAATTTCTTCTCAAAAGGGGTGAAATAGGGATTCAAACTTTGTATGGGGAGCAAACCTTTTTTGTAGTTAAAGATTTGAAACCTCGTATATAGACTCTCTGTTTAATTTAAGTCAGAGATTTGAAACTTCATATATTAGACTCTCTGATTAATTTCACTAATAAAATATTTCAGCGTTTCTGGAAATATTTTCTCAAAATGGGTGAAAAAGGGGTTCACTGTTTGTATGGGGAGCAAATCTTTTATGAAGTGAGAGATTTGAAACTTCGTATGTATATTATCTGTTTAATTACACTAATAAAATATTTCAGCGTTGTTCAAAATTTTTCCACAAAAAGGGTGAAGAAGGTGTTCAAAGTTTGTATTGGGAGCAAACCTTTTTTGAAGTGAGAGATTTGAAACTTCACATAGACCCTGTTTAATTACCTTATGATATTTCAGCTTTTTTGAAAATTTCTTCTCGAAATGGGTGAAAAAGGGGTTCAAAATTTGTATGGGGAGCAAATCTTTTTTGAAGTGAGAGTTTTGAAACTTCGTATGTAGAATATCTGTTCAATTACACTCATGACATTTTTCAGCGTTTTTAGAAATTTCTTCTCAAAAGGGGTGAAATAGGGGTTCAAAGTTTGTATGGGGAACAAATCTTTTTTGAAGTGAGAGATTTGAAACTTCTTATGTAGACTATCTGTTCAATTACACTAGTGACATTTTTCAGCGTTTTTCGAAATTTCTTCTCAAAAGGGGTGAAATAGGGGTTCAAAGTTTGTATGGGGAACAAACCTTTTTTGAAGTCAGAGATTTGAAACTTCATATGTAGACTATCTGTTCAATTACACTAGTGACGTTTTTCAGCGTTTTCGAAATTTCTTCTCAAAAGGGGCTGAAATAGGGGTTCAAAGTTTGTATGGGGAGCAAACCTTTTTTGAAGTGAGAGATTTGAAACTTCATATATTAGACTCACTGATTAATTACACTACTAAAATATTTCAGCGTTGCTGGAAATATCCTCTCAAAATGGGTGAAAACGGGGTTCAAAGTTTGTTTGGGGAGCAAACCTTTTTTGAAGTGAGAGATTTGAAACTTCATATATTAGACTCACTGATTAATTACACTACTAAAATATTTCAGCGTTTCTGGAAATATCTTCTCAAAATGGGTGAAAAAGGGGTTCAAAGTTTGTATGGGGAGCAAACCTTTTTTGAAGTCAGAGATTTGAAACTTCATATGTAGACTATCTGTTCAATTACACTAGTGACGTTTTTCAGCGTTTTCGAAATTTCTTCTCAAAAGGGGCTGAAATAGGGGTTCAAAGTTTGTATGGGGAGCAAACCTTTTTTGAAGTGAGAGATTTGAAACTTCATATATTAGACTCACTGATTAATTACACTACTAAAATATTTCAGCGTTGCTGGAAATATCCTCTCAAAATGGGTGAAAACGGGGTTCAAAGTTTGTATGGGGAGCAAATCGTTTTTGTAGTTAGAGATTTGAAACCTCGTATATAGACTCTCTGTTTAATTACACTAATAAAATATTTCAGCATTTCTGGAAATATTTTTTCAAAATGGGTGAAAAAGGGGATCAAAATTTGTGTGGGGAGCAAATCTTTTTTGTAGTTAGAGATTTGAAACCTCGTATATAGACTCTCTGTTTAATTACACTAATAAAATATTTCAGCGTTTCTGGAAATATTTTCTCAAAATGGGTGAAAAAGGGGTTCAAATTTTGTATGGGGAGCAAAACTTTTTTGTAGTAAGAGATTTGAAACCTCGTATATAGAATCTCTGTTTAATGACACTAATAAAATTTTTCAGCGTTGTTCGAAATTTCCCCTCAAAAAGGGTGAGAAGGGGGTTCAAATTTTGTATAGGGAGTAAACGTTTTTTGAAGTGAGAGATTTGAAACTTCATATATTAGACTCACTGATAAATTACACTAATAAAATATTTCAGCGTTTCTGGAAATATCTTCTCAAAATGGGTAAAAAAGGGGTTCAAAGTTTGTATGGGGAGCAAACCTTTTTTGAAGTGAGAGATTTGAAACTTCATATATTAGACTCTGTTTAATGACACTAATAAAATATTTCAGCGTTGTTCGAAATTTCCCCTCAAAAAGGGTGAAAAGGGGGTTCAAAATTTGTATAGGGAGTAAACGTTTTTTGAAGTGAGAGATTTGAAACTTCATATATTAGACTCACTGATAAATTACACTAATAAAATATTTCAGCGTTTCTGGAAATATCTTCTCAAAATGGGTGAAAAAGAGGTTCAAAGTTTGTATGGGGAGCAAACCTTTTTTGAAGTCAGAGATTTGAAACTTCATATATTAGACTCACTGATGAAACCTCGTATATAGACTGTTTAATTACACTTATAAAATATATTTGCGTTTCTGGAAATATCTTCTCAAAATGGGTGAAAAAGGGGTTCAAAGTTTGTATGGGGAGCAAGCCTATTTGAAGTCAGAGATTTGAAACTTCATATGTAGACTATCTGTTCAATTACACTAGTGACATTTTTTAGCGTTGTTCAAAATTTCTCCTCAAAAAGGGTGAAAAGGGGGTTCAAAATTTGTATAGGGAGTAAACGTTTTTTGAAGTGAGAGATTTGAAACTTCATATATTAGACTCACTGATTAATTACACTAATAAAATATTTCTGCGTTTCTGGAAATATCTTCTTAAAATCGGTGAAAAAGAGGTTCAAAGTTTGTATGGGGAGCAAACCTTTTTTGAAGTCAGAGATTTGAAACTTCATATATTAGACTCTCTGATTAATTTCACTAATAAAATATTTCAGCGTTTCTGGAAATATCTTCTCAAAATGGGTGAAAAAGGGGTTCAAAGTTTGTATGGGGAGCAAACCTTTTTTGAAGTCAGAGATTTGAAACTTCATATATTAGACTCACTGATTAATTAAACTAATAAAATATTACAGCGTTTCTGGAAATATCTTCTCAAAATGGGTGAAAAAGGGGTTCAAAGTTTGTATGGGGAGCAAATCTTTTTTGAAGTGAGAGTTTTGAAACTTCATATGTAGACTATCTGTTCAATTACACTAATGACATTTTTCAGCGTTTATCGAAATTTCTTCTCAAAATGGGTGAAATAGAGATTCAAAGTTTGTATGGGGAGCAAACCTTTTTTGTAGTTAGAGATTTGAAACCTCGTATATAGACTCTCTGCTTAATTACACTAATAAAATTTTTCAGCGTTTATCGAAATTTCTTCTCAAAATGGGTGATAAAGGGGTTCAAAGTTTGTATGGGGAGCAAATCTTTTTTGAAGTGAGAGATTTGAAACTTCATATGTAGACTATCTGTTTAATTACACTTATAAAATATTTCAGCATTTCTGGAATTTTTTTTTCAAAATGGGGAAAAAGGGGATCAAAATTTGTATGGGGAGCAAACCTTTTTTGTAGTTAGAGATTTGAAACCTCGTATATAGACTCTGTTTAATTAGACTAATAAAATATTTTAGCGCTTCTGGAAATATCTTCTCAAAATGGGTGAAAAAGGGGTTCAAAGTTTGTATGGGGAGCAAGCCTTTTTGAAGTCAGAGATTTGAAACTTCATATGTAGACTATCTGTTCAATTACACTAGTGACATTTTTCAGCGTTGTTCAAAATTTCTCCTCAAAAAGGGTGAAAAGGGGGTTCAAAATTTGTATGGGGAGCAAACGTTTTTTGAAGTGAGAGATTTGAATCTTCATATATTAGACTCACTGATTAATTACACAAATAAAATATTTCAGCGTTTCTGGAAATATCTTCCCAAAATGGGTGACAAAGAGGTTCAAAGTTTGTATGGGGAGCAAACCTTTTTTGTAGTTAGAGATTTGAAACCTCGTATATAGACTCTCTGTTTAATTACACTAATAAAATAATTCAGCGTTGTTCAAAATTTCTCCTCAAAAAGGGTGAAAAGGGGGTTCAAAGTTTGTATGGGGAGCAAACGTTTTTTGAAGTGAGAGATTCGAAACTTCACATTTAGACTCTGTTTAATTACCGTGTGATATTTCAGCGTTTTTCGAAATTTCTTCTCAAAAGCGGTGAAATAGGGGTTCATAGTTTGTATGGGGAACAAATCTTTGAAGTGAGTGATTTGAAACATCATATGTAGACTATCTGTTCAATTACACTACTGACATTTTCAGCGTTTTTCGAAATTTCTTCTAAAAAGGGGTGAAATAGGGATTCAAACTTTGTATGGGGAGCAAAACTTTTTTGTAGTTAGAGATTTGAAACCTCGTATATAGACTCTGTTTAATTAGACTAATAAAATATTTTAGCGCTTCTGGAAATATCTTCTCAAAATGGGTGAAAAAGGGGTTCAAAGTTTGTATGGGGAGCAAGCCTTTTTGAAGTCAGAGATTTGAAACTTCATATGTAGACTATCTGTTCAATTACACTAGTGACATTTTTCAGCGTTGTTCAAAATTTCTCCTCAAAAAGGGTGAAAAGGGGGTTCAAAATTTGTATGGGGAGCAAACGTTTTTTGAAGTGAGAGATTTGAATCTTCATATATTAGACTCACTGATTAATTACACAAATAAAATATTTCAGCGTTTCTGGAAATATCTTCCCAAAATGGGTGACAAAGAGGTTCAAAGTTTGTATTGGGAGCAAACCTTTTTTGAAGTGAGAGATTTGAAACTTCACCTAGACCCTGTTTAATTACCTTATGATATTTCAGCTTTTTTGAAAATTTCTTCTCGAAATGGGTGAAAAAGGGGTTCAAAATTTGTATGGGGAGCAAATCTTTTTTGAAGTGAGAGTGTTGAAACTTCATATGTAGAATATCTGTTCAATTACACTCAAGACATTTTACAGCGTTTTTCGAAATTTCTTCTCAAAAGGGGTGAAATAGGGGTTCAAAGTTTGTTTGGGGAACAAATCTTTTTTGAAGTGAGAGATTTGAAACTTCTTATGTAGACTATCTGTCCAATTACACTAGTGACATTTTTCAGCGTTTTTCGAAATTTCTTCTCAAAAGGGGTGAAATAGGGGTTCAAAGTTTGTATGGGGAGCAAACCTTTTTTGAAGTGAGAGATTTGAAACTTCATATATTAGACTCACTGATTAATTACACTACTAAAATATTTCAGCGTTTCAGGAAATATCTTCTCAAAATGAGTGAAAATGAGGTTCAAAGTTTGTATGGGGAGCAAACCTTTTTTATAGTTAGAGATTTGAAACCTCGTATATAGAATCTCTGTTTAATTACACTAATAAAATATTTCAGCGTTGTTCAAAATTTGTTCTCAAAAAGGGTGAAAAGGGGGTTCAAAGTTTGTATGGGGAGCAAACGTTTTTTGAAGTGAGAGATTAGAAACTTCACATTTAGACTCTGTTTAATTACCTTGTGATATTTCAGCGTTTTTCGAAATGTCTTCTCAAGAGGGGTGAAAAAGGGGTTCAAAATTTGTATGGGGAGCAAATCTTTTTTTAAGTGAGAGTTTTGAAACTTCATATTTAGACTATCTGTTCAATTACACTAATGATATTTTTCAGCGTTTTTCGAAATTTCTTCTCAAAAGGGTTGAAATAGGGGTTCAAAGTTTGTATGGGGAACAAATCTTTGAAGTGAGTGATTTGAAACTTCATATGTAGACTATCTGTTCAATTACACTACTGACATTTTCAGCGTTTTTCGAAATTTCTTCTCAAAAGGGGTGAAATAGGGATTCAAACTTTGTATGGGGAGCAAACCTTTTTTGTAGTTAAAGATTTGAAACCTCGTATATAGACTCTCTGTTTAATTTAAGTCAGAGATTTGAAACTTCATATATTAGACTCTCTGATTAATTTCACTAATAAAATACTTCAGCGTTTCTGGAAATATTTTCTCAAAATGGGTGAAAAAGGGGTTCACTGTTTGTATGGGGAGCAAATCTTTTATGAAGTGAGAGATTTGAAACTTCGTATGTAGACTATCTGTTTAATTACACTAATAAAATATTTCAGCGTTGTTCAAAATTTTTCCACAAAAAGGGTGAAGAAGGTGTTCAAAGTTTGTATTGGGAGCAAACCTTTTTTGAAGTGAGAGATTTGAAACTTCACATAGACCCTGTTTAATTACCTTATGATATTTCAGCTTTTTTGAAAATTTCTTCTCGAAATGGGTGAAAAAGGGGTTCAAAATTTGTATGGGGAGCAAATCTTTTTTGAAGTGAGAGTTTTGAAACTTCATATGTAGAATATCTGTTCAATTACACTCATGACATTTTTCAGCGTTTTTAGAAATTTCTTCTCAAAAGGGGTGAAATAGGGGTTCAAAGTTTGTATGGGGAACAAATCTTTTTTGAAGTGAGAGATTTGAAACTTCTTATGTAGACTATCTGTTCAATTACACTAGTGACATTTTTCAGCGTTTTTCGAAATTTCTTCTCAAAAGGGGTGAAATAGGGGTTCAAAGTTTGTATGGGGAACAAATCTTTTTTGAAGTGAGAGATTTGAAACTTCATATGTAGACTATCTGTACAATTACACTAATGACATTTCTCAGCGTTTTTCGAAATTTCTTCTTACAAGGGGGTGAAATAGGGGTTCAAAGTTTGTTTGGGGAGCAAACCTTTTTTGAAGTGAGAGATTTGAAACTTCATATATTAGACTCACTGATTAATTACACTACTAAAATATTTCAGCGTTTCTGGAAATATCTTCTCAAAATGGGTGAAAAAGGGGTTCAAAGTTTGTATGGGGAGCAAACCTTTTTTGAAGTCAGAGATTTGAAACTTCATATGTAGACTATCTGTTCAATTACACTAGTGACGTTTTTCAGCGTTTTCGAAATTTCTTCTCAAAAGGGGCTGAAATAGGGGTTCAAAGTTTGTATGGGGAGCAAACCTTTTTTGAAGTGAGAGATTTGAAACTTCATATATTAGACTCACTGATTAATTACACTACTAAAATATTTCAGCGTTGCTGGAAATATCCTCTCAAAATGGGTGAAAACGGGGTTCAAATTTTGTATGGGGAGCAAATCGTTTTTGTAGTTAGAGATTTGAAACCTCGTATATAGACTCTCTGTTTAATTACACTAATAAAATATTTCAGCATTTCTGGAAATATTTTTTCAAAATGGGTGAAAAAGGGGATCAAAATTTGTGTGGGGAGCAAATCTTTTTTGTAGTTAGAGATTTGAAACCTCGTATATAGACTCTCTGTTTAATTACACTAATAAAATATTTCAGCGTTTCTGGAAATATTTTCTCAAAATGGGTGAAAAAGGGGTTCAAATTTTGTATGGGGAGCAAAACTTTTTTGTAGTAAGAGATTTGAAACCTCGTATATAGAATCTCTGTTTAATGACACTAATAAAATTTTTCAGCGTTGTTCGAAATTTCCCCTCAAAAAGGGTGAGAAGGGGGTTCAAATTTTGTATAGGGAGTAAACGTTTTTTGAAGTGAGAGATTTGAAACTTCATATATTAGACTCACTGATAAATTACACTAATAAAATATTTCAGCGTTTCTGGAAATATCTTCTCAAAATGGGTAAAAAAGGGGTTCAAAGTTTGTATGGGGAGCAAACCTTTTTTGAAGTGAGAGATTTGAAACTTCATATATTAGACTCTGTTTAATGACACTAATAAAATATTTCAGCGTTGTTCGAAATTTCCCCTCAAAAAGGGTGAAAAGGGGGTTCAAAATTTGTATAGGGAGTAAACGTTTTTTGAAGTGAGAGATTTGAAACTTCATATATTAGACTCACTGATAAATTACACTAATAAAATATTTCAGCGTTTCTGGAAATATCTTCTCAAAATGGGTGAAAAAGAGGTTCAAAGTTTGTATGGGGAGCAAACCTTTTTTGAAGTCAGAGATTTGAAACTTCATATATTAGACTCACTGATGAAACCTCGTATATAGACTGTTTAATTACACTTATAAAATATATTTGCGTTTCTGGAAATATCTTCTCAAAATGGGTGAAAAAGGGGTTCAAAGTTTGTATGGGGAGCAAGCCTATTTGAAGTCAGAGATTTGAAACTTCATATGTAGACTATCTGTTCAATTACACTAGTGACATTTTTTAGCGTTGTTCAAAATTTCTCCTCAAAAAGGGTGAAAAGGGGGTTCAAAATTTGTATAGGGAGTAAACGTTTTTTGAAGTGAGAGATTTGAAACTTCATATATTAGACTCACTGATTAATTACACTAATAAAATATTTCTGCGTTTCTGGAAATATCTTCTTAAAATCGGTGAAAAAGAGGTTCAAAGTTTGTATGGGGAGCAAACCTTTTTTGAAGTCAGAGATTTGAAACTTCATATATTAGACTCTCTGATTAATTTCACTAATAAAATATTTCAGCGTTTCTGGAAATATCTTCTCAAAATGGGTGAAAAAGGGGTTCAAAGTTTGTATGGGGAGCAAACCTTTTTTGAAGTCAGAGATTTGAAACTTCATATATTAGACTCACTGATTAATTAAACTAATAAAATATTACAGCGTTTCTGGAAATATCTTCTCAAAATGGGTGAAAAAGGGGTTCAAAGTTTGTATGGGGAGCAAATCTTTTTTGAAGTGAGAGTTTTGAAACTTCATATGTAGACTATCTGTTCAATTACACTAATGACATTTTTCAGCGTTTATCGAAATTTCTTCTCAAAATGGGTGAAATAGAGATTCAAAGTTTGTATGGGGAGCAAACCTTTTTTGTAGTTAGAGATTTGAAACCTCGTATATAGACTCTCTGCTTAATTACACTAATAAAATTTTTCAGCGTTTATCGAAATTTCTTCTCAAAATGGGTGATAAAGGGGTTCAAAGTTTGTATGGGGAGCAAATCTTTTTTGAAGTGAGAGATTTGAAACTTCATATGTAGACTATCTGTTTAATTACACTTATAAAATATTTCAGCATTTCTGGAATTTTTTTTTCAAAATGGGGAAAAAGGGGATCAAAATTTGTATGGGGAGCAAACCTTTTTTGTAGTTAGAGATTTGAAACCTCGTATATAGACTCTGTTTAATTAGACTAATAAAATATTTTAGCGCTTCTGGAAATATCTTCTCAAAATGGGTGAAAAAGGGGTTCAAAGTTTGTATGGGGAGCAAGCCTTTTTGAAGTCAGAGATTTGAAACTTCATATGTAGACTATCTGTTCAATTACACTAGTGACATTTTTCAGCGTTGTTCAAAATTTCTCCTCAAAAAGGGTGAAAAGGGGGTTCAAAATTTGTATGGGGAGCAAACGTTTTTTGAAGTGAGAGATTTGAATCTTCATATATTAGACTCACTGATTAATTACACAAATAAAATATTTCAGCGTTTCTGGAAATATCTTCCCAAAATGGGTGACAAAGAGGTTCAAAGTTTGTATGGGGAGCAAACCTTTTTTGTAGTTAGAGATTTGAAACCTCGTATATAGACTCTCTGTTTAATTACACTAATAAAATAATTCAGCGTTGTTCAAAATTTCTCCTCAAAAAGGGTGAAAAGGGGGTTCAAAGTTTGTATGGGGAGCAAACGTTTTTTGAAGTGAGAGATTCGAAACTTCACATTTAGACTCTGTTTAATTACCGTGTGATATTTCAGCGTTTTTCGAAATTTCTTCTCAAAAGCGGTGAAATAGGGGTTCATAGTTTGTATGGGGAACAAATCTTTGAAGTGAGTGATTTGAAACATCATATGTAGACTATCTGTTCAATTACACTACTGACATTTTCAGCGTTTTTCGAAATTTCTTCTAAAAAGGGGTGAAATAGGGATTCAAACTTTGTATGGGGAGCAAAACTTTTTTGTAGTTAGAGATTTGAAACCTCGTATATAGACTCTGTTTAATTAGACTAATAAAATATTTTAGCGCTTCTGGAAATATCTTCTCAAAATGGGTGAAAAAGGGGTTCAAAGTTTGTATGGGGAGCAAGCCTTTTTGAAGTCAGAGATTTGAAACTTCATATGTAGACTATCTGTTCAATTACACTAGTGACATTTTTCAGCGTTGTTCAAAATTTCTCCTCAAAAAGGGTGAAAAGGGGGTTCAAAATTTGTATGGGGAGCAAACGTTTTTTGAAGTGAGAGATTTGAATCTTCATATATTAGACTCACTGATTAATTACACAAATAAAATATTTCAGCGTTTCTGGAAATATCTTCCCAAAATGGGTGACAAAGAGGTTCAAAGTTTGTATTGGGAGCAAACCTTTTTTGAAGTGAGAGATTTGAAACTTCACCTAGACCCTGTTTAATTACCTTATGATATTTCAGCTTTTTTGAAAATTTCTTCTCGAAATGGGTGAAAAAGGGGTTCAAAATTTGTATGGGGAGCAAATCTTTTTTGAAGTGAGAGTGTTGAAACTTCATATGTAGAATATCTGTTCAATTACACTCAAGACATTTTACAGCGTTTTTCGAAATTTCTTCTCAAAAGGGGTGAAATAGGGGTTCAAAGTTTGTTTGGGGAACAAATCTTTTTTGAAGTGAGAGATTTGAAACTTCTTATGTAGACTATCTGTCCAATTACACTAGTGACATTTTTCAGCGTTTTTCGAAATTTCTTCTCAAAAGGGGTGAAATAGGGGTTCAAAGTTTGTATGGGGAGCAAACCTTTTTTGAAGTGAGAGATTTGAAACTTCATATATTAGACTCACTGATTAATTACACTACTAAAATATTTCAGCGTTTCAGGAAATATCTTCTCAAAATGAGTGAAAATGAGGTTCAAAGTTTGTATGGGGAGCAAACCTTTTTTATAGTTAGAGATTTGAAACCTCGTATATAGAATCTCTGTTTAATTACACTAATAAAATATTTCAGCGTTGTTCAAAATTTGTTCTCAAAAAGGGTGAAAAGGGGGTTCAAAGTTTGTATGGGGAGCAAACGTTTTTTGAAGTGAGAGATTAGAAACTTCACATTTAGACTCTGTTTAATTACCTTGTGATATTTCAGCGTTTTTCGAAATGTCTTCTCAAGAGGGGTGAAAAAGGGGTTCAAAATTTGTATGGGGAGCAAATCTTTTTTTAAGTGAGAGTTTTGAAACTTCATATTTAGACTATCTGTTCAATTACACTAATGATATTTTTCAGCGTTTTTCGAAATTTCTTCTCAAAAGGGTTGAAATAGGGGTTCAAAGTTTGTATGGGGAACAAATCTTTGAAGTGAGTGATTTGAAACTTCATATGTAGACTATCTGTTCAATTACACTACTGACATTTTCAGCGTTTTTCGAAATTTCTTCTCAAAAGGGGTGAAATAGGGATTCAAACTTTGTATGGGGAGCAAACCTTTTTTGTAGTTAAAGATTTGAAACCTCGTATATAGACTCTCTGTTTAATTTAAGTCAGAGATTTGAAACTTCATATATTAGACTCTCTGATTAATTTCACTAATAAAATACTTCAGCGTTTCTGGAAATATTTTCTCAAAATGCGTGAAAAAGGGGTTCACTGTTTGTATGGGGAGCAAATCTTTTATGAAGTGAGAGATTTGAAACTTCGTATGTAGACTATCTGTTTAATTACACTAATAAAATATTTCAGCGTTGTTCAAAATTTTTCCACAAAAAGGGTGAAGAAGGTGTTCAAAGTTTGTATTGGGAGCAAACCTTTTTTGAAGTGAGAGATTTGAAACTTCACATAGACCCTGTTTAATTACCTTATGATATTTCAGCTTTTTTGAAAATTTCTTCTCGAAATGGGTGAAAAAGGGGTTCAAAATTTGTATGGGGAGCAAATCTTTTTTGAAGTGAGAGTTTTGAAACTTCATATGTAGAATATCTGTTCAATTACACTCATGACATTTTTCAGCGTTTTTAGAAATTTCTTCTCAAAAGGGGTGAAATAGGGGTTTAAAGTTTGTATGGGGAACAAATCTTTTTTGAAGTGAGAGATTTGAAACTTCTTATGTAGACTATCTGTTCAATTACACTAGTGACATTTTTCAGCGTTTTTCGAAATTTCTTCTCAAAAGGGGTGAAATAGGGGTTCAAAGTTTGTATGGGGAACAAATCTTTTTTGAAGTGAGAGATTTGAAACTTCATATGTAGACTATCTGTACAATTACACTAATGACATTTCTCAGCGTTTTTCGAAATTTCTTCTTACAAGGGGGTGAAATAGGGGTTCAAAGTTTGTGTGGGGAGCAAACCTTTTTTGAAGTGAGAGATTTGAAACTTCATATATTACTCACTGATTAATTACACTACTAAAATATTTTAGCGTTTCTGGAAATATCTTCTCAAAATGAGTGAAAATGAGGTTCAAAGTTTGTATGGGGAGCAAACCTTTTTTTATAGTTAGAGATTTGAAACCTCGTATATAGACTCCCTGTTTAATTACACTAATAAAATATTTCACCGTTTCTGGAAATATCTTCTCAAAATAGGTGAAAAAGGGGTTCAAAGTTTGTATGGGGAGCAAAACTTTTTTGTAGTTAGAGATTTGAAACCTCGTATATAGAATCTGTTTAATTACACTAATAAAATATTTTAGCGTTTCTGGAAATATCTTCTCAAAATGGGTGAAAAAGGGGTTCAAAGTTTGTATGGGGAGCAAACGTATTTGAAGTCAGAGATTTGAAACTTCATATGTAGACTATCTGTTCAATTACACTAGTGACATTTTTCAGCGTTGTTCAAAACTTCTCCTCAAAAAGGGTGAAAAGGGGGTTCAAAATTTGTATGGGGAGCAAACGTTTTTTGAAGTGAGAGATTTGAATCTTCATATATTAGACTCACTGATTAATTACACTAATAAAATATTGCAGCATTTCTGGAAATATCTTCTCAAAATGGGTGAAAAAGAGGTTCAAAGTTTGTATGGGGAGCAAACCTTTTTTGTAGTTAGAGATTTGAAACCTCGTATATAGACTCTCTGTTTAATTACACTAATAGAATATTTCAGCGTTGTTCAAAATTTGTCCTCAAAAAGGGTGAAAAGGGGGTTCAAAGTTTGTATGGGGAGCAAACGTTTTTTGAAGTGAGAGATTAGAAACTTCACATTTAGACTCTGTTTAATTACCTTGTGATATTTCAGCGTTTTTCGAAATTTCTTCTCAAAAGGGGTGAAAAAGGGGTTCAAAATTTGTATGGGGAGCAAACCTTTTTTGAAGTCAGAGATTTGAAACTTCATATGTAGACTATCTGTTCAATTACACTAGTGACGTTTTTCACCGTTTTCGAAATTTCTTCTCAAAAGGGGCTGAAATAGAGGTTCAAAGTTTGTATGGGGAGCAAACCTTTTTTGAAGTGAGAGATTTGAAACTTCATATATTAGACTCACTGATTAATTACACTACTAAAATATTTCAGCGTTGCTGGAAATATCCTCTCAAAATGGGTGAAAAAGGGGTTCAAAGTTTGTATGGGGAGCAAACCTTTTTTGAAGTCAGAGATTTGAAACTTCGTATGTAGACTATCTGTTTAATTACACTAATAAAATATTTCAGCGTTGTTCAAAATTTCTCCTCAAAAAGGGTGAAGAAGGTGTTCATAGTTTGTATTGGGAGCAAACCTTTTTTGAAGTGAGAGATTTGAAACTTCATATATAAGACTCACAGTTTAATTACACTAATAAAATATTTCAGCGTTGTTCAAAATTTCTCCTAAAAAGGGTGAAGAAGGGGTGCAAAGTTTGTATTGGGAGCAAACCTTTTTTGAAGTGAGAGATTTGAAACTTCACCTAGACCCTGTTTAATTACCTTATGATATTTCAGCTTTTTTGAAAATTTCTTCTCGAAATGGGTGAAAAAGGGGTTCAAAATTTGTATGGGGAGCAAATCTTTTTTGAAGTGAGAGTTTTGAAACTTCATATGTAGAATATCTGTTCAATTACACTCATGACATTTTTCAGCGTTTTTAGAAATTTCTTCTCAAAAGGGGTGAAATAGGGGTTCAAAGTTTGTATGGGGAACAAATCTTTTTTGAAGTGAGAGATTTGAAACTTCATATGTAGACTATCTGTACAATTACACTAATGACATTTCTCAGCGTTTTTCGAAATTTCTTCTTACAAGGGGGTGAAATAGGGGTTCAAAGTTTGTTTGGGGAGCAAACCTTTTTTGAAGTGAGAGATTTGAAACTTCATATATTACTCACTGATTAATTACACTACTAAAATATTTCAGCGTTTCTGGAAATATCTTCTCAAAATGAGTGAAAATGAGGTTCAAAGTTTGTATGGGGAGCAAACCTTTTTTATAGTTAGAGATTTGAAACCTCGTATATAGACTCCCTGTTTAATTACACTAATAAAATATTTCACCGTTTCTGGAAATATTTTCTCAAAATAGGTGAAAAAGGGGTTCAAAGTTTGTATGGGGAGCAAAACTTTTTTGTAGTTAGAGATTTGAAACCTCGTATATAGAATCTGTTTAATTACACTAATAAAATATTTTAGCGTGTCTGGAAATATCTTCTCAAAATGGGTGAAAAAGGGGTTCAAAGTTTGTATGGGGAGCAAACGTATTTGAAGTCAGAGATTTGAAACTTCATATGTAGACTATCTGTTCAATTACACTAGTGACATTTTTCAGCGTTGTTCAAAACTTCTCCTCAAAAAGGGTGAAAAGGGGGTTCAAAATTTGTATGGGGAGCAAACGTTTTTTGAAGTGAGAGATTTGAATCTTCATATATTAGACTCACTGATTAATTACACAAATAAAATATTTCAGCGTTTCTGGAAATATCTTCCCAAAATGGGTGACAAAGAGGTTCAAAGTTTGTATGGGGAGCAAACCTTTTTTGTAGTTAGAGATTTGAAACCTCGTATATAGACTCTCTGTTTAATTACACTAATAAAATAATTCAGCGTTGTTCAAAATTTCTCCTCAAAAAGGGTGAAAAGGGGGTTCAAAGTTTGTATGGGGAGCAAACGTTTTTTGAAGTGAGAGATTCGAAACTTCACATTTAGACTCTGTTTAATTACCGTGTGATATTTCAGCGTTTTTCGAAATTTCTTCTCAAAAGCGGTGAAATAGGGGTTCATAGTTTGTATGGGGAACAAATCTTTGAAGTGAGTGATTTGAAACATCATATGTAGACTATCTGTTCAATTACACTACTGACATTTTCAGCGTTTTTCGAAATTTCTTCTAAAAAGGGGTGAAATAGGGATTCAAACTTTGTATGGGGAGCAAAACTTTTTTGTAGTTAGAGATTTGAAACCTCGTATATAGACTCTGTTTAATTAGACTAATAAAATATTTTAGCGCTTCTGGAAATATCTTCTCAAAATGGGTGAAAAAGGGGTTCAAAGTTTGTATGGGGAGCAAGCCTTTTTGAAGTCAGAGATTTGAAACTTCATATGTAGACTATCTGTTCAATTACACTAGTGACATTTTTCAGCGTTGTTCAAAATTTCTCCTCAAAAAGGGTGAAAAGGGGGTTCAAAATTTGTATGGGGAGCAAACGTTTTTTGAAGTGAGAGATTTGAATCTTCATATATTAGACTCACTGATTAATTACACAAATAAAATATTTCAGCGTTTCTGGAAATATCTTCCCAAAATGGGTGACAAAGAGGTTCAAAGTTTGTATTGGGAGCAAACCTTTTTTGAAGTGAGAGATTTGAAACTTCACCTAGACCCTGTTTAATTACCTTATGATATTTCAGCTTTTTTGAAAATTTCTTCTCGAAATGGGTGAAAAAGGGGTTCAAAATTTGTATGGGGAGCAAATCTTTTTTGAAGTGAGAGTGTTGAAACTTCATATGTAGAATATCTGTTCAATTACACTCAAGACATTTTACAGCGTTTTTCGAAATTTCTTCTCAAAAGGGGTGAAATAGGGGTTCAAAGTTTGTTTGGGGAACAAATCTTTTTTGAAGTGAGAGATTTGAAACTTCTTATGTAGACTATCTGTCCAATTACACTAGTGACATTTTTCAGCGTTTTTCGAAATTTCTTCTCAAAAGGGGTGAAATAGGGGTTCAAAGTTTGTATGGGGAGCAAACCTTTTTTGAAGTGAGAGATTTGAAACTTCATATATTAGACTCACTGATTAATTACACTACTAAAATATTTCAGCGTTTCAGGAAATATCTTCTCAAAATGAGTGAAAATGAGGTTCAAAGTTTGTATGGGGAGCAAACCTTTTTTATAGTTAGAGATTTGAAACCTCGTATATAGAATCTCTGTTTAATTACACTAATAAAATATTTCAGCGTTGTTCAAAATTTGTTCTCAAAAAGGGTGAAAAGGGGGTTCAAAGTTTGTATGGGGAGCAAACGTTTTTTGAAGTGAGAGATTAGAAACTTCACATTTAGACTCTGTTTAATTACCTTGTGATATTTCAGCGTTTTTCGAAATGTCTTCTCAAGAGGGGTGAAAAAGGGGTTCAAAATTTGTATGGGGAGCAAATCTTTTTTTAAGTGAGAGTTTTGAAACTTCATATTTAGACTATCTGTTCAATTACACTAATGATATTTTTCAGCGTTTTTCGAAATTTCTTCTCAAAAGGGTTGAAATAGGGGTTCAAAGTTTGTATGGGGAACAAATCTTTGAAGTGAGTGATTTGAAACTTCATATGTAGACTATCTGTTCAATTACACTACTGACATTTTCAGCGTTTTTCGAAATTTCTTCTCAAAAGGGGTGAAATAGGGATTCAAACTTTGTATGGGGAGCAAACCTTTTTTGTAGTTAAAGATTTGAAACCTCGTATATAGACTCTCTGTTTAATTTAAGTCAGAGATTTGAAACTTCATATATTAGACTCTCTGATTAATTTCACTAATAAAATACTTCAGCGTTTCTGGAAATATTTTCTCAAAATGCGTGAAAAAGGGGTTCACTGTTTGTATGGGGAGCAAATCTTTTATGAAGTGAGAGATTTGAAACTTCGTATGTAGACTATCTGTTTAATTACACTAATAAAATATTTCAGCGTTGTTCAAAATTTTTCCACAAAAAGGGTGAAGAAGGTGTTCAAAGTTTGTATTGGGAGCAAACCTTTTTTGAAGTGAGAGATTTGAAACTTCACATAGACCCTGTTTAATTACCTTATGATATTTCAGCTTTTTTGAAAATTTCTTCTCGAAATGGGTGAAAAAGGGGTTCAAAATTTGTATGGGGAGCAAATCTTTTTTGAAGTGAGAGTTTTGAAACTTCATATGTAGAATATCTGTTCAATTACACTCATGACATTTTTCAGCGTTTTTAGAAATTTCTTCTCAAAAGGGGTGAAATAGGGGTTTAAAGTTTGTATGGGGAACAAATCTTTTTTGAAGTTAGAGATTTGAAACTTCTTATGTAGACTATCTGTTCAATTACACTAGTGACATTTTTCAGCGTTTTTCGAAATTTCTTCTCAAAAGGGGTGAAATAGGGGTTCAAAGTTTGTATGGGGAACAAATCTTTTTTGAAGTGAGAGATTTGAAACTTCATATGTAGACTATCTGTACAATTACACTAATGACATTTCTCAGCGTTTTTCGAAATTTCTTCTTACAAGGGGGTGAAATAGGGGTTCAAAGTTTGTGTGGGGAGCAAACCTTTTTTGAAGTGAGAGATTTGAAACTTCATATATTACTCACTGATTAATTACACTACTAAAATATTTTAGCGTTTCTGGAAATATCTTCTCAAAATGAGTGAAAATGAGGTTCAAAGTTTGTATGGGGAGCAAACCTTTTTTTATAGTTAGAGATTTGAAACCTCGTATATAGACTCCCTGTTTAATTACACTAATAAAATATTTCACCGTTTCTGGAAATATCTTCTCAAAATAGGTGAAAAAGGGGTTCAAAGTTTGTATGGGGAGCAAAACTTTTTTGTAGTTAGAGATTTGAAACCTCGTATATAGAATCTGTTTAATTACACTAATAAAATATTTTAGCGTTTCTGGAAATATCTTCTCAAAATGGGTGAAAAAGGGGTTCAAAGTTTGTATGGGGAGCAAACGTATTTGAAGTCAGAGATTTGAAACTTCATATGTAGACTATCTGTTCAATTACACTAGTGACATTTTTCAGCGTTGTTCAAAACTTCTCCTCAAAAAGGGTGAAAAGGGGGTTCAAAATTTGTATGGGGAGCAAACGTTTTTTGAAGTGAGAGATTTGAATCTTCATATATTAGACTCACTGATTAATTACACTAATAAAATATTGCAGCATTTCTGGAAATATCTTCTCAAAATGGGTGAAAAAGAGGTTCAAAGTTTGTATGGGGAGCAAACCTTTTTTGTAGTTAGAGATTTGAAACCTCGTATATAGACTCTCTGTTTAATTACACTAATAGAATATTTCAGCGTTGTTCAAAATTTGTCCTCAAAAAGGGTGAAAAGGGGGTTCAAAGTTTGTATGGGGAGCAAACGTTTTTTGAAGTGAGAGATTAGAAACTTCACATTTAGACTCTGTTTAATTACCTTGTGATATTTCAGCGTTTTTCGAAATTTCTTCTCAAAAGGGGTGAAAAAGGGGTTCAAAATTTGTATGGGGAGCAAACCTTTTTTGAAGTCAGAGATTTGAAACTTCATATGTAGACTATCTGTTCAATTACACTAGTGACGTTTTTCACCGTTTTCGAAATTTCTTCTCAAAAGGGGCTGAAATAGAGGTTCAAAGTTTGTATGGGGAGCAAACCTTTTTTGAAGTGAGAGATTTGAAACTTCATATATTAGACTCACTGATTAATTACACTACTAAAATATTTCAGCGTTGCTGGAAATATCCTCTCAAAATGGGTGAAAAAGGGGTTCAAAGTTTGTATGGGGAGCAAACCTTTTTTGAAGTCAGAGATTTGAAACTTCGTATGTAGACTATCTGTTTAATTACACTAATAAAATATTTCAGCGTTGTTCAAAATTTCTCCTCAAAAAGGGTGAAGAAGGTGTTCATAGTTTGTATTGGGAGCAAACCTTTTTTGAAGTGAGAGATTTGAAACTTCATATATAAGACTCACAGTTTAATTACACTAATAAAATATTTCAGCGTTGTTCAAAATTTCTCCTAAAAAGGGTGAAGAAGGGGTGCAAAGTTTGTATTGGGAGCAAACCTTTTTTGAAGTGAGAGATTTGAAACTTCACCTAGACCCTGTTTAATTACCTTATGATATTTCAGCTTTTTTGAAAATTTCTTCTCGAAATGGGTGAAAAAGGGGTTCAAAATTTGTATGGGGAGCAAATCTTTTTTGAAGTGAGAGTTTTGAAACTTCATATGTAGAATATCTGTTCAATTACACTCATGACATTTTTCAGCGTTTTTAGAAATTTCTTCTCAAAAGGGGTGAAATAGGGGTTCAAAGTTTGTATGGGGAACAAATCTTTTTTGAAGTGAGAGATTTGAAACTTCATATGTAGACTATCTGTACAATTACACTAATGACATTTCTCAGCGTTTTTCGAAATTTCTTCTTACAAGGGGGTGAAATAGGGGTTCAAAGTTTGTTTGGGGAGCAAACCTTTTTTGAAGTGAGAGATTTGAAACTTCATATATTACTCACTGATTAATTACACTACTAAAATATTTCAGCGTTTCTGGAAATATCTTCTCAAAATGAGTGAAAATGAGGTTCAAAGTTTGTATGGGGAGCAAACCTTTTTTATAGTTAGAGATTTGAAACCTCGTATATAGACTCCCTGTTTAATTACACTAATAAAATATTTCACCGTTTCTGGAAATATTTTCTCAAAATAGGTGAAAAAGGGGTTCAAAGTTTGTATGGGGAGCAAAACTTTTTTGTAGTTAGAGATTTGAAACCTCGTATATAGAATCTGTTTAATTACACTAATAAAATATTTTAGCGTGTCTGGAAATATCTTCTCAAAATGGGTGAAAAAGGGGTTCAAAGTTTGTATGGGGAGCAAACGTATTTGAAGTCAGAGATTTGAAACTTCATATGTAGACTATCTGTTCAATTACACTAGTGACATTTTTCAGCGTTGTTCAAAACTTCTCCTCAAAAAGGGTGAAAAGGGGGTTCAAAATTTGTATGGGGAGCAAACGTTTTTTGAAGTGAGAGATTTGAATCTTCATATATTAGACTCACTGATTAATTACACTAATAAAATATTGCAGCGTTTCTGGAAATATCTTCTCAAAATGGGTGAAAAAGAGGTTCAAAGTTTGTATGGGGAGCAAACCTTTTTTGTAGTTAGAGATTTGAAACCTCGTATATAGACTCTCTGTTTAATTACACTAATAGAATATTTCAGCGTTGTTCAAAATTTGTCCTCAAAAAGGGTGAAAAGGGGGTTCAAAGTTTGTATGGGGAGCAAACGTTTTTTGAAGTGAGAGATTAGAAACTTCACATTTAGACTCTGTTTAATTACCTTGTGATATTTCAGCGTTTTTCGAAATTTCTTCTCCAAAGGGGTGAAAAAGGGGTTCAAAATTTGTATGGGGAGCAAACCTTTTTTGAAGTCAGAGATTTGAAACTTCATATGTAGACTATCTGTTCAATTACACTAGTGACGTTTTTCACCGTTTTCGAAATTTCTTCTCAAAAGGGGCTGAAATAGAGGTTCAAAGTTTGTATGGGGAGCAAACCTTTTTTGAAGTGAGAGATTTGAAACTTCATATATTAGACTCACTGATTAATTACACTACTAAAATATTTCAGCGTTGCTGGAAATATCCTCTCAAAATGGGTGAAAAAGGGGTTCAAAGTTTGTATGGGGAGCAAACCTTTTTTGAAGTCAGAGATTTGAAACTTCGTATGTAGACTATCTGTTCAATTACACTAGTGACGTTTTTCAGCGTTTTCGAAATTTCTTCTCAAAAGGGGCTGAAATAGGGGTTCAAAGTTTGTATGGGGAGCAAACCTTTTTTGAAGTGAGAGATTTGAAACTTCATATATTAGACTATATGTTCAATTACAATACTGACATTTTCAGCGTTTTTCGAAATTTCTTCTAAAAAGGGGTGAAATAGGGATTCAAAGTTTGTATGGGGAGCAAACCTTTTTTGTAGTTAGAGATTTGAAACCTCGTATATAGACTCTCTGTTTAATTACACTAATAAAATATTTCAGCATTTCTGGAAATATTTTTTCAAAATGGGTGAAAAAGGGGATCAAAATTTGTGTGGGGAGCAAATCTTTTTTGTAGTTAGAGATTTGAAACCTCGTATATAGATTCTCTGTTTAATTACTATAATAAAATATTTCAGCGTTTCTGGAAATATTTTCTCAAAATGGGTGAAAAAGGGGTTCAAAGTTTGTATGGGGAGCAAAACTTTTTTATTGTTAGAGATTTGAAACCTCGTATATAGACTCTCTGTTTAATGACACTAATAAAATATTTCAGCGTTGTTCGAAATTTCCCCTCAAAAAGGGTGAAAAGGGGGGTTCAAAATTTGTATAGGGAGTAAACGTTTTTTGAAGTGAGAGATTTGAATCTTCATATATTAGACTCACTGATTAATTACACTAATAAAATATTTCAGCGTTTCTGGAAATATCTTCTCAAAATGGGTGAAAAAGAGGTTCAAAGTTTGTATGGGGAGCAAACCTTTTTTGAAGTCAGAGATTTGAAACTTCATTTATTAGACTCACTGATTAATTACACTACTAAAATATTTCAGCGTTTCTGGAAATATCTTCTCAAAATGAGTGAAAATGAGGTTCAAAGTTTGTATGGGGAGCAAACCTTTTTTATAGTTAGAGATTTGAAACCTCGTATATAGACTCTCTGTTTAATTACACTAATAAAATATTTCACCGTTTCTGAAAATATCTTCTCAAAATGGGTGAAAAAGGGGTTCAAAGTTTGTATGGGGAGCAAACGTATTTGAAGTCAGAGATTTGAAACTTCATATGCAGACTATCTGTTCAATTACACTAGTGACATTTTTCAGCGTTGTTCAAAATTTCTCCTCAAAAAGGGTGAAAAGGGGGTTCAAAATTTGTATGGGGAGCAAACGTTTTTTGAAGTGAGAGATTTGAATCTTCATATATTAGACTCACTGATTAATTACACTAATAAAATATTTCAGCGTTTCTGGAAATATCTTCTCAAAATGGGTGAAAAAGAGGTTCAAAGTTTGTATGGGGAGCAAACCTTTTTTGTAGTTAGAGATTTGAAACCTCGTATATATAGACTCTCTGTTTAATTACACTAATAAAATATTTCAGCGTTGTTCAAAATTTGTCCTCAAAAAGGGTGAAAAGGGGGTTCAAAGTTTGTATGGGGAGCAAACGTTTTTTGAAGTGAGAGATTAGAAACTTCACATTTAGACTCTGTTTAATTACCTTGTGATATTTCAGCGTTTTTTCGAAATTTCTTCTCAAAAAGGGTGAAAAAGGGGTTCAAAATTTGTATGGGGAGCAAATCTTTTTTTAAGTGAGAGTTTTGAAACTTCATATTTAGACTATCTGTTCAATTACACTAATGATATTTTTCAGCGTTTTTCGAAATTTCTTCTCAGAAGGGTTGAAATAGGGGTTCAAAGTTTGTATGGGGAACAAATCTTTGAAGTGAGTGATTTGAAACTTCATATGTAGACTATCTGTTCAATTACACTACTGACATTTTCAGCGTTCTTCGAAATTTCTTCTAAAAAGGGGTGAAATAGGGATTCAAAGATTGTATGGGGAGCAAACCTTTTTTGTAGTTAGAGATTTGAAACCTCGTATATAGACTCTCTGTTTAATTACACTAATAAAATATTTCAGCATTTCTGGAAATATTTTTTCAAAATGGGTGAAAAAGGGGATCAAAATTTGTGTGGGGAGCAAATCTTTTTTGTAGTTAGAGATTTGAAACCTCGTATATAGACTCTCTGTTTAATCTCGTATGTTATCTGTTTAATTACACTAATAAAATATTTCAGTGTTGTTCAAAATTTCTCCTCAAAAAGGGTGAAGAAGGTGTTCAAAGTTTGTATTGGGAGCAAACCTTTTTTGAAGTGAGGGATTTGAAACTTCACATAGACTCTGTTTAATTACCTTATGATATTTCAGCTTTTTTGAAAATTTCTTCTCGAAATGGGTGAAAAAGGGGTTCAAAATTTGTATGGGGAGCAAATCTTTTTTGAAGTGCGAGTTTGGAAACTTCATATGTAGACTATCTGTTCAATTACACTCATGACATTTTTCAGCGTTTTTCGAAATTTCTTCTCAAAAGGGGTGAAATAGGAGTTCAAAGTTTGTATGGGGAACAAATATTTTTTGAAGTGAGAGATTTGAAACTTCATATATTAGACTCACTGATTAATTTCACTACTAAAATATTTCAGCTTTTCTGGAAATATTTTCTCAAAATGGGTGAAAAAGTGGTTCAAAGTTTGTATGGGGAGCAAATCTTTTTTGAAGTGAGAGATTTGAAACTTCGTATGTAGACTATCTGTTTAATTACACTAATAAAATATTTCAGCGTTGTTCAAAATTTCTCCACAAAAAGGGTGAAGAAGGTGTTCAAAGTTTGTATTGGGAGCAAACCTTTTTAGAAGTGAGAGATTTGAAACTTCATATGTAGACTATCTGTTCAATTACACTAATGACATTTCTCAGCGTTTTTCGAAATTTCTTCTTAAAAGGGGGTGAAATAGGGGTTCAAAGTTTGTATGGGGAGCAAACCTTTTTTGAAGTGAGAGATTTGAAACTTCATTTATTAGACTCACTGATTAATTACACTACTAAAATATTTCAGCGTTTCTGGAAATGTCTGCTCAAAATGAGTGAAAATGAGGTTCAAAGTTTGTATGGGGAGCAAACCTTTTTTATAGTTAGAGATTTGAAACCTCGTATATAGACTCTCTGTTTAATTACACTAATAAAATATTTCACCGTTTCTGGAAATATCTTCTCAAAATGGGTGAAAAAGGGGTTCAAAGTTTGTATGGGGAGCAAACGTATTTGAAGTCAGAGATTTGAAACTTCATATGCAGACTATCTGTTCAATTACACTGGTGACATTTTTCAGCGTTGTTCAAAATTTCTCCTCAAAAAGGGTGAAAAGGGGGTTCAAAATTTGTATGGGGAGCAAACGTTTTTTGAAGTGAGAGATTTGAATCTTCATATATTAGACTCACTGATTAATTACACTAATAAAATATTTCAGCGTTTCTGGAAATATCTTCTCAAAATGGGTGAAAAAGAGGTTCAAAGTTTGTATGGGGAGCAAACCTTTTTTGTAGTTAGAGATTTGAAACCTCGTATATAGACTCTCTGTTTAATTACACTAATAAAATATTTCAGCGTTGTTCAAAATTTGTCCTCCAAAAGGGTGAAAAGGGGGTTCAAAGTTTGTATGGGGAGCAAACGTTTTTTGAAGTGAGAGATTAGAAACTTCACATTTAGACTCTGTTTAATTACCTTGTGATATTTCAGCGTTTTTCGAAATTTCTTCTCAAAAAGGGTGAAAAAGGGGTTCAAAATTTGTATGGGGAGCAAATCTTTTTTTAAGTGAGAGTTTTGAAACTTCATATTTAGACTATCTGTTCAATTACACTAATGATATTTTTCAGCGTTTTTCGAAATTTCTTCTCAAAAGGGTTGAAATAGGGGTTCAAAGTTTGTATGGGGAACAAATCTTTGAAGTGAGTGATTTGAAACTTCATATGTAGACTATCTGTTCAATTACACTACTGACATTTTCAGCGTTCTTCGAAATTTCTTCTAAAAAGGGGTGAAATAGGGATTCAAAGATTGTATGGGGAGCAAACCTTTTTTGTAGTTAGAGATTTGAAACCTCGTATATAGACTCTCTGTTTAATTACACTAATAAAATATTTCAGCATTTCTGGAAATATTTTTTCAAAATGGGTGAAAAAGGGGATCAAAATTTGTGTGGGGAGCAAATCTTTTTTGTAGTTAGAGATTTGAAACCTCGTATATAGACTCTCTGTTTAATCTCGTATGTTATCTGTTTAATTACACTAATAAAATATTTCAGTGTTGTTCAAAATTTCTCCTCAAAAAGGGTGAAGAAGGTGTTCAAAGTTTGTATTGGGAGCAAACCTTTTTTGAAGTGAGAGATTTGAAACTTCACATAGACTCTGTTTAATTACCTTATGATATTTCAGCTTTTTTGAAAATTTCTTCTCGAAATGGGTGAAAAAGGGGTTCAAAATTTGTATGGGGAGCAAATCTTTTTTGAAGTGCGAGTTTGGAAACTTCATATGTAGACTATCTGTTCAATTACACTCATGACATTTTTCAGCGTTTTTCGAAATTTCTTCTCAAAAGGGGTGAAATAGGAGTTCAAAGTTTGTATGGGGAACAAATATTTTTTGAAGTGAGAGATTTTAAACTTCTTATGTAGACTATCTGTTCAATTACACTATTAACATTTTTCAGCGTTTTTCGAAATTTCTTCTCAAAAGGGGTAAAATAGGGGTTCAAAGTTTGTATGGGGAGCAAATCTTTTTTGAAGTGAGAGATTTGAAACTTCATATATTAGACTCACTGGTTAATTACACTGATAAAATAAATCAGCGTTTCTTAAAATATCTTCTAAAAATGGGTGGAAAAGGGGTTCGAAGTTTGTATGGGGAGCAAACCTTTTTTGTAGTTAGAGATTTGAAACCTCGTATATAGACTCTCTATTTAATAACACTACAAAAAATATTTCAGCGTTTCTGGAAATATCTTCTCAAAATGGGTGAAATAGGGATTCAAAGTTTGTATGGGGAGCAATCCTTTTTTGTAGTTAGAGATTTGAAACCTCGTATATAGACTCTCTGTTTAATTACACTAATAAAATACTTCAGCGTTTCTGGAAATATTTTCTCAAAATGGGTGAAATAGGGGTTCAAAGTTTGTATGGGGAGCAAACCTTTTTTGAAGTGAGAGATTTGAAACTTCATATATTAGACTCACTGATTAATTACACTACTAAAATATTTCAGCGTTTCTGGAAATATCTTTTCAAAATGGGTGAAAATGAGGTTCAAAGTTTGTACGGGGAGCAAACCTTTTTTATAGTTAGAGATTTGAAACCTCGTATATAGACTCTCTTTTTAATTACACTAATAAAATATTTCAGCGTTTCCGGAAATATCTTCTCAAAATGGGTGAAAAAGGGGTTCAAAGTTTGTATGGGGAGCAAACCTTTTTTGAAATCAGAGATTTGAAACTTCATATGTAGACTATCTGTTCAATTACACTAGTGACGTTTTTCAGCGTTTTCGATATTTCTTCTCAAAAAGGGTGAAAAAGGGGTTCAAAATTTGTATTGGGAGCAAACCTTTTTTGAAGTGAGAGATTTGAAACTTCATATATTAGACTCACTGATTAATTACACTAATAAAATATTTCAGCGTTTCTGGAAATATCTTCTCAAAATGGGTGAAAAGGAGGTTCAAAGTTTGTATGGGGAGCAAACCTTTTTTGAAGTCAGAGATTTGAAACTTCATATATTAGACTCTCTGATTAATTTCACTAATAAAATATTTCAGCGTTTCTGGAAATATGTTCTCAAAATGGGTGAAAAAAGGGTTCAAAGTTTGTATGGGGAGCAAACCTTTTTTGAAGTCAGAGATTTGAAACTTCATATGTAGACTATCTGTTCAATTACACTAGTGACGTTTTTCAGCGTTTTCGAAATTTCTTCTCAAAAGGGGCTGAAATAGGGGTTCAAAGTTTGTATGGGGAGCAAACCTTTTTTGAAGTGAGAGATTTGAAACTTCATATATTAGACTCACTGATTAATTACACTTATAAAATATTTCAGCGTTTCTGGAAATATCCTCTCAAAAAGGGTGAAAAAGGGGTTCAAAGTTTGTATGGGGAGCAAACCTTTTTTGTAGTCAGAGATTTGAAACTTCATATATTAGACTCTCTGATTAATTTCACTACTAAAATATTTCAACGTTTCTGGAAATATTTTCTCAAAATGGGTGAAAAAGTGGTTCAATGTTTGTATGGGGAGCAAATCTTTTTTGAAGTGAGTGATTTGAAACTTCATACGTAGACTATCTGTTCAATTACACTACTGACATTTTCAGCGTTTTTCGAAATTTCTTCTAAAAAGGGGTGAAATAGGGATTCAAAGTTTGTATGCGGAGCAAACCTTTTTTGTAGTTAGAGATTTGAAACCTCGTATATAGACTCTCTGTTTAATTACACTAATAAAATATTTCAGCATTTCTGGAAATATTTTTTCAAAATGGGTGAAAAAGGGGATCAAAATTTGTGTGGGGAGCAAATCTTTTTTGTAGTTAGAGATTTGAAACCTCGTATATAGACTCTCTGTTTAATTACACTAATAAAATATTTCAGCGTTTCCGGAAATATCTTCTCAAAATGGGTAAAAAAGGGGTTCAAAGTTTGTATGGGGAGCAAACCTTTTTTGAAGTCAGAGATTTGAAACTTCATATATTAGACTCTCTGATTAATTTCACTAATAAAATATTTCAGCGTTTCTGGAAATATGTTCTCAAAATGGGTGAAAAAAGGGTTCAAAGTTTGTATGGGGAGCAAACCTTTTTTGAAGTCAGAGATTTGAAACTTCATATGTAGACTATCTGTTCAATTACACTAGTGACGTTTTTCAGCGTTTTCGAAATTTCTTCTCAAAAGGGGCTGAAATAGGGGTTCAAAGTTTGTATGGGGAGCAAACCTTTTTTGAAGTGAGAGATTTGAAACTTCATATATTAGACTCACTGATTAATTACACTTATAAAATATTTCAGCGTTTCTGGAAATATCCTCTCAAAAAGGGTGAAAAAGGGGTTCAAAGTTTGTATGGGGAGCAAACCTTTTTTGTAGTCAGAGATTTGAAACTTCATATATTAGACTCTCTGATTAATTTCACTAATAAAATATTTCAGCGTTTCTGGAAATATGTTCTCAAAATGGGTGAAAAAAGGGTTCAAAGTTTGTATGGGGAGCAAACCTTTTTTGAAGTCAGAGATTTGAAACTTCATATGTAGACTATCTGTTCAATTACACTAGTGACGTTTTTCAGCGTTTTCGAAATTTCTTCTCAAAAGGGGCTGAAATAGGGGTTCAAAGTTTGTATGGGGAGCAAACCTTTTTTGAAGTGAGAGATTTGAAACTTCATATATTAGACTCACTGATTAATTACACTTATAAAATATTTCAGCGTTTCTGGAAATATCCTCTCAAAAAGGGTGAAAAAGGGGTTCAAAGTTTGTATGGGGAGCAAACCTTTTTTGTAGTCAGAGATTTGAAACTTCATATATTAGACTCTCTGATTAATTTCACTACTAAAATATTTCAACGTTTCTGGAAATATTTTCTCAAAATGGGTGAAAAAGTGGTTCAATGTTTGTATGGGGAGCAAATCTTTTTTGAAGTGAGTGATTTGAAACTTCATACGTAGACTATCTGTTCAATTACACTACTGACATTTTCAGCGTTTTTCGAAATTTCTTCTAAAAAGGGGTGAAATAGGGATTCAAAGTTTGTATGCGGAGCAAACCTTTTTTGTAGTTAGAGATTTGAAACCTCGTATATAGACTCTCTGTTTAATTACACTAATAAAATATTTCAGCATTTCTGGAAATATTTTTTCAAAATGGGTGAAAAAGGGGATCAAAATTTGTGTGGGGAGCAAATCTTTTTTGTAGTTAGAGATTTGAAACCTCGTATATAGACTCTCTGTTTAATTACACTAATAAAATATTTCAGCGTTTCCGGAAATATCTTCTCAAAATGGGTAAAAAAGGGGTTCAAAGTTTGTATGGGGAGCAAACCTTTTTTGTAGTTAGGGATTTGAAACCTCGTATATAGACTCTCTGTTTAATTACACTTATAAAATATTTTAGCGTTTCTGAAAATATCTTCTAAAAATGGGTGGAAAAGTGGTTCAAACTTTGTATGGGGAGCAAAACTTTTTTGTAGTTAGAGATTTGAAACCTCGTATATAGACTCTCCGTTTAATTACACTACTAAAATATTTCAGCGTTGTTCGAAATTTCTTCTCAAAAAGGGTGAAAAAGGGGTTCAAATTTTGTATTGGGAGCAAACCTTTTTTGAAGTGAGAGATTTGAAACTTCATATATTAGACTCATTGATTAATTACACTTATAAAATATTTCAGCGTTTCTGGAAATTTCTTCTCAAAATGGGTGAAAAAGGGGTTCAAAATTTGTATGGGGAGCAAATCTTTTTTGAAGTGATAATTTTGAAACTTCATATGTAGACTATCTGTTCAATTACACTAATGACGTTTTTCAGCGTTTTTCGAAATTTCTTCTCAAAATGGGTGAAATAGGGGTTCAAAGTTTGTATGGGGAGCAAACCTTTTTTGTAGTTAGAGATTTGAAACCTCGTATATAGACTCTCTGTTTAATTACACTAATAAAATATTTCAGCGTTTCTGAAAATATCTTCTAAAAATGGGTGGAAAAGGGGTTCAAAGTTTGTATGGGGAGCAAAACATTTTTGTAGTTAGAGATTTGAAACCTCGTATATAGACTCTCTGTTTAATTACACTAATAAAATATTTCAGCGTTTCCGGAAATATCTTCTCAAAATGGGTGAAAAAGGGGTTCAATATTTGTATGGGGAGCAAATCTTTTTTGAAGTGAGAGTTTTCTAACTTCATATGTAGACTATCTGTTCAATTACACTTCTGACATTTTTCAGCGTTTTTCGAAATTTCTTCTCAAAAGGGGTGAAATAGGGGTTCAAAGTTTGTACGGGGAACAAATCTTTTTTGAAGTGAGAGATTTGAAACTTCATATGTAGACTATCTGTTCAATTACACTACTGACATTTTTCAGCGTTTTTCGAAATAATAAATCTATTTCTTCTATCTTTTGTTATGTCCCCCCCCCCCTTGCCAGCTAAACGGTGGCTACTAGGCATGTGAAAAAAATCATGGTAGTATTATATACGATGAATTTAAAAGGAAAACTATCACAGCTAAGTAGACATTACTAGTTAACGAGTAATAGTCGAACTTCAGAAATGTACTTTGCAAAAGCAAACTTTCGTACAATTTTCATTGATACCTTATGTAATGTGGTTAATTCTGTCAAAAACATAGTAAATATAAATTTGCGAACTTTTTAGTCGACATAATGTAACGGGTACACGACTACGGAACCCTACCTTGCGCGTAGCCCGACACGCACTTGGCCGGTGTTTTTTTAGTTGAAACATCTTAATATACAGGAAACGATAACAATAATTGTGGTACTTTTACCCGGTGAGACCAAATTTCAAATTTATTTATTCGCTTAAACACACAAGTTTACATTATAACAAAGAAATGTCTGGCGGACCCCAAACTAGGCTGAGCCTGTATCTTGGGGCCCTGGAGTGCAAATACGTGAAACAGGTTTGATTAAGTACAGAAACATTTTAATAAAATTAATGAAAGAGATGATACGACAGTGCATGAGCCTCGGTATGTGTGTGTGTGTGTGTGTGTGTGTGTGTGTCTGAGGGTATGTTGAGTGTCTTGTTGCACGTTTTAGCATGTCAGGAGAAGGACCTCCGTGTCATGGTATTAAGTGCTAGTAACCAATTTTTTACAAGCGGCTTAACTTTACCTTTTGTGTAATGTTGATGTGCTTGACAGATTTCATTATAGATGCGTAGATGTATATAGTCTGGTGAGCGTTTGGCAAGAGCTGATTTGTAATTCGGTAAAGGGACTCTAAACTTGCGCTCACCAGTAGCTCTAGTATAAGTTTTTTCGAAACATTATCCATATCGAACGCGTTTGCGTTTTGTCTCAAAATGTATGAAATTGGTATGAAAACGTGAACAGCGCTTCTGGTGGTCACTAGTGGAAACTAAAACAGCGAGTATAACATTTGTTGCTAACCGATGAACGCGCGTATTTCAAACTCGGTGAGGGCGTTTTCATATATTTTGAGACAAAACGCAACCGCGTTCGAATTAGTTAATGTTTCGATAAAACTTATACTAGAGCTACAGAAGTTGGCTATCAAGAGCTGATTTGTAATTCGGTAAAGGGACTCTAAACTTGCGCTCCACCAGAAGTTGGCTATAGTTTGGTAAGTTTGATACTCTAATATGTGCTCTAATCACTGCTTTTAGGATATATAGCCATCTACCCGTACGAACAACCATGAATTTATGGTGTATAAGTTGAATATGCACGTGCAACTTATCATGTACTCGTACTTATATATGTTGTCTTTAAGGGGAGGTATCCCCAACGCAACTGTCCCGCTCTAACATGCGTGAGTTTACAATTAACCATCCCGCTCTCTACGCAAGCTCTGCGCGCAGTTTTGTAAATATTTAGCTATAGTCATCAAGCCAGTCATTTTATCAAAGCAAACCCTGCGAAAATGTCTATAACTATTTACGATCTTTAATTGAGTACAAAAATTTAATGTTAGATATCAGTAATATAGCCGTAGTATTGAAAATACATTCCAAAAAGGGGTAACTTCGCGATTTTTTTCTATCGAGTGAAATTCATCAGATCGTGTAACTGACTGCGATTTTGACTAGACAAGATCCTCATGTAACACATATATTTTTTTTAGATTTTAAGACACTATATTCTATGTCTCAGATGGTTTTTAAAAACTCAAAAGTGGTAATACACGGCCTTAAGGGTGAATAGGCATTTTCTGGCTGAGCGATTGAATAGGCCGTTTATGGGTGAGCTCGCTTCACCGTCGGCCTCATCTTTGGCCATGGATAGATAATGGCAAAGAGTAATCCCATTTTGAATAAAAAAAAGTGAAAATTTTAACTAATGCCTCCCCTAGCACCATGTATCATATTTTTATGAGATGCTAATAAAAAGAAGTAAAGAACTATATTTTAAACGAATTTTTTTTCAATCGACTTGTTTCCCTTTCCGTTTCATTTATTGACGTTCAAAGTGAAATTCTATGACAATAATCACAGGGACTACAATAAAATCAATGTTAGTGGCTAATAACAACGCTGTTATACAAAATAGAAAGTTTATTTACAGTACCATTTTACTCATAAACTAGCTTAAACTAAACGTACACTAAAAGTATGACTAAATCCGACTTAGCGTCGGAATCCAAAGCAATGGGAAAGAAACAATTTTTTGGCAACAATTGTAAGTCTACAGGTTGATACAATTTTTGTCAAAAAAATAATAATGAGTGTGCGTAGTAAATGGAACGCCATGAGCGCCTCTTCAGACAGACGGTATTTCATTCAACCATAACCAACTGGTAAGTATCTAGATACACTTTTCTTGCCACTTGCGTATCTCTACTCTGACTAACACCGCCATTGCTTTTACAATTTCATTTTTTTAACGAAGTAGCATACATTTAATATCATGGTTGAATATCAAAGATATTTCACAAGTACTTATGTCATCTCATAACGTATGTACTGTCAAACATCCCATAAAACAAAACATTAACGAACTTAAATATATTTAAGTTGCCGTCAATGATCTAGAAATAATTTTTGGTGCTGTTACAATACTTATTCTCAAGAACCAATATTTATTCCTTATTTTATTATAATAAAATGTCAGTTTGAAGTCAGATTCAAAGTCTGAAGAACTATTTTTCACATTTTTAGAGCTTTAAAACTGACAACACAGTCATGTACTCATTAAATAACGCCATGGTACTTAAGTGAAGATCTTGAGTGGTAGTAATACGGACCTAACTATAAAACCGACTGAAGAGGCATGTCCCTATAACAAGCCGGAAAGATTGAATTTCAGTCTGTCTTTGGAGCCGCTCCGCAGCATTCAGAATCCCAGTTTCTTCAGCGCTTTCAGGTCCACGTCTCCATAATAGTCCTCGCTGAAACCGGATACTTGTTATTAGCCAGATAAACACATAAGTCACAACCAAATATATGGAATCTTCAATGGACTGTGAATGCCGTTTTTTATATATGTAGTATAAGACAAATATCTAGGAGCATAAAAGTCTGGGAAAGAATTTGATTTCTGGACCACTTCGCACATTGTCACACAGTGAAAATCTACATGAAAACCACTAGGGATCTCATATGAACGTCACTGTGACAAGATACGAAGAAGTGGCCCAGAAATAAAATAGGTTAGCTATACATTTCATTGGAAAAAGGTCTATAACACTTTGGGAGGTGTAGTCAGTGATAAAACCTTGTCATAATACTTATAGTTAGACTGACACCTAGGCTAGTTAATTAACCAAGTAATGTATCCAGTCAATATTTCAGTCACATTCCACAAGGTTAATATCACTGTTATTTTCTCGCAAACGATTCAAGACCCGTCGTAAACTGTACAAGTTACAGTTATTTATCGACAAAACAGCTATGCGTTTATAAAATTGTGTTCATCAACTGAAAGTAAATCTAAGCGCGCATCACAGTCCAGTGGAGATCTCCAGTTAGAAAGCGTGTCTTGAACACTCACTGGTGATAAATAACTTCGTTGTTAAATGAAAAACAGCAATTTAAAACTAGTAGTTATTGTTAATGGTAAAATATAGACATACCTGGATAACCAAGGAAAGGTTGACGAGAGACTGGTTAGGTATAGTACCAGAACTTTCGACAGAAGAAACTTGAACTAGAAGTGGATTAAGTATGAGTAGGTATTAATGTTATTCTATAGAAAGTATGTGAGTGCATTAGAAATATTTTGTGTAGAGGTAACAACCATGTGTGGAGTGTTGGTAGGAAGAGGTGCAGTGCTTAGAACACAAGTAAAGAACAAACAAATATTTTTACATTTTTTATTTTATCACTAATAATAAAACTTAAGTATTACAGTTTCTATCAAACAACAACACTCAGTCGCAGTGAAATTCAGTACAAAAGTAAAAAAAATATATTTACAAAGTCATGGGTGTTAAAAAATGTCTACTCTGGTCAAACTGAACTACGGGGTCGTAAATGCAAGCCTCCTCGCGGAGGCGGCCACAGAACCGTCTATAACTGTAATAATATGTACGATATCTTTAAAATTCAGGTTTTTACAGGTGTATCAAAACTAAGATAGGTACAATAAGATAATAAATATTTCTACCGCGATATGATCTCAACTATAATAATTTCCTAACCTGCCTCTGAAACTGTTAAGAAAGGCTACGAGAAAAGTATTTGGCAACTAGAAATGAATATAAATCAATTGGCATAACTCACTTATAGGTACATTCGAATTTTTAATTTTAAATTTGAACCTGGGACGCCGTCACGCATACCAAAATGATGGGTTCGTTTTGGTATGCGCATCGAGGGTTTAAAGGATGTGAGTATTTAAGAGTATAGGTGGGTTAGAGTGTTTAGTTCTCCTTTTGGGGGCGGGGTTTGAGGGGCTTGGGCTGCGCGACTCGGGTCTGGCCGTCGCTCTGGAGTCCGGCCAACAGCTCGCTCTTGCGGATGGCCTTCAGATCCAGGTCTCCGTAGTAGTCCTCGCTGAAAATGGACGCGCACCTTACTGCTAGCCGCTCGGCATCGCCATTGCTTAACCTAACCTAACTAACCAGCTACTCTTTAGTTACAAAAATCTAAATTTCTACAAGTCTAAGTTGTACGTATGAGTGGCCGGTCGCCGAGAGAATTGTGTAACAAATTCCTGTCGTTAGAGTAAACCGCCTTGAAACGCCAACAAGAATAGTATCCGTTCGCTTTTCTAAGTAACGTTATCTAACACTTGTTTTTCTTGACCAGTCATGTAGTTCGGAGCTTGCAAAAAGTAAAAAAAAAACTAGTTTCGACCTTGACTTGACCGGTTGTGCCGGCGCATCTCGGATCGAAGCGATTGTTCGACGCAGTCAGACCATGAACCGAGTTTGAAAGGTTTCATTGTTCTCGGGATATTTTGTTAAGGATGCGTCGTGTCCTGTTGCATGGCTGAGGATCGTTTACTTTATCGATATTAATTACAGCTCAACCTATTCCGTCAAATCAGACAGCTGCTTAATCGTGCATAGTGAATCATATACTATGCTGGTTGACAAGTACGGTTCAAAATTTAAATATTCAATGTTTTTGTCCAGTTAAATGGCATTGTTAGGACATGTACGAATGTACAGTTAGCCTGAAGTGTGCGGAAGAGGCGGTCATTATCATGCGCGCCGTTACACCTGGCGGCATTGACCACGGCCCTCCAAACATCAACTATGCGCGAGCGACTACCTTAAGTCATGTTAATTTCAACGCTGTCCTAAATATGTTTGTCGCATAATAACCAAGCAAGGCTCCGAACCGCATATATTTGCCGGCAGGAATTCGACTGGGTGGCCTACCTACCTTGACAACTTTGTTTCCTATCGCTATATCGATACATACATGTAATACCTATCCGATAAGTGCAGAAGAATGGTTAGTCACAGGGATGACAGTTGTTTGGTTAATAATGGTGTTATCTCTGTGACAGTCATCAACACAGAGTCAACCAATCGGGAATAAGTGTTCAAGTTGCTCAGTTTATTCTGCTTTTGCTTGAACATAACCGAAATCCTATCATTTTAGACAACGCATACACTCTTCAACTTAACAACACCATTTTAAGTCAAGGTGGTTTGTTAAAAGAGTAGTTAATATGTCTAAGAGATTCCGACTGTTACACCGTTTGCCAGGTCAGTTGGAGCGTATGCGCTGATATAATAAGTTCAAAACTCACCATCCGGGAACATCTTCGGGGTCTTCGCAGTTGCCGGTGCCGTCGGCGTCACCGATCTTGAACACTGTGCCGATGGGGCAGCCGTATTCGCGGGCCACACCCTCGAGGCAGATGTAGTATTTGCGGCAGTCTTCGGGGTGAGCGTGGCGGCTGAAGGAGCCTGCGTTGGACACCTCACCGGGGGCGGGGCAGGCGAAACCGTTGGCGACCTCTGAGGAGTGATAGAAGCGATAAAATAGGAAGATATTTATTATTGTGTTTGTTGAGATTGGTTTTAGTAAGGAAAGAATACTTATAAGTCAAGCACATGGCGGTCCATCAGGACGGTTCCTAAAGGCTAAGACACTCATTAACGTAGAATAAGAATCCACTTTTGCTTTACAATCAAGGAGTTAAAGGAGGCTGATGATCGCTTGAACATTTCCGGAATCTAAATTACTGACAAAAGAGTCCCGATAACTAGGTTCAATTTCCCCACAGCTGGGTTCATATTTTGAAGTAGGTACTTTGTAAGCTACTTACATGTATATAGATTGACTTACCCTCGTTCTTGCACTCAGGGACCTGGTCAGCCCACATGCACACGCGGGCTTCCCTGTCGTACGCGAGCCCGGGGCTGCACTGGTAGCGGGAGGCCTCGCCGTTCCAGCAGTTCCAGAATACGTCGCACTTCTGTTCGTCGGGGAAGATGCCGTACAGCCTCTGGCAGTGAGGGGTGGAGATCGGGGGCTCTGGAAGAGTTTGTGGATTTAGGACTCTGGTAATTCATTGCCAACGACTGCAGTAAATATATCAAACTATTGAAATTTTACATCCAATTCTACCTACATACTTTCTCAAAGAGTAAGGACAATGAGACAAACCAAACGTCAAATAATTTATTCAGAATATGAAAACTAGAAACTTTAAATTACTGATTAGTTCATTTGTGTTTAACTCGACAACAACATCACGATTCCAACAAATCAATTCAGAGATCAATCAGAGGTGCCATTGTGTCAGAGATTATGAAAATTAATCGCTAAAAACATCAGACATATTCAACGTCCACAAAAAATGTTTAAATTATAAATGTTCGAAATAAAACAAAATGTCAGACCGCATTGTTGTCGACCTTGTCGACCTTGGCGACATCCTGGTAGGGTCGTGTTTTTCGCATAAGTATATTAAAGTGGACATTATTTATGCATAGCCTTGACCCAAAATAGGTTCGGATCATCGCGTTACTAGGTAAATCGTACAGCACAGGTGTCTTCATTTGAAACGCTAAGCGGATATATGTATTTATGGAATTCTTGTACCTATAAAATTGAATTCGTAGAATAAAATTATCTGGCATTTATAATGCCACGCGTCAAAAAGTTGTTGTATAGGTCATAAATGATGAGTAAAAGAGCCTTTTCCTCAGGGCAGATGATTTATTAGTTGACAGAGAAACATATATATGTATACTGCGACAGGTAAGTACTTGAATTTAGGCGACTTCCTGACTTGGCGGGGCGGGATCGATGTGACATTTTCTTTTTTGACGTAAACTTACTGACGTCGCAAAGATTCTCACTTGACGGAATACTGTCAGTATTACATTTGCGCAATAGTAATACCATGCGCAGAAGCGAAGCAGTACTGATTTCGCATGGCTACGCTACCGTGCATCCCGAGCCAGTCAGGAAGCACTCATTTAAATGTAAGGGAGCAGTAAAAAGCGGTACTGCCTCGACTGACAGTTGACACTGACATTTAACAGCTTGCTCATATCATACCGCCTCAGCACCGACAAATCAGGAAGTCGCCTAAGTATTCCGGTATATCGTTTAGTAGTGTGAGTGACACAAGCTGCTATCGAGCCAATCGATGGTATGCGATCGTGAATGTACCTAGTAGGTATGGGGCGTCAATAGTGCCGACACTTGTGTCACGCTCCGGAGTGGAAGACCTTGTTTTACTATTGTTACGAATCAAAATTATTATGTTAAATAATGAGCCTTTGAAGAAAATACAGAGAGGTCGCTAGTAGTGGCTTAAGAATGCGTGATCATGGTTAATTTTTCCTTTGTATTTGTTCTCTGTATCTAATAATTAGACCTTGTTTTCTTAGACCATGGTCACTCACCAAGCTGTGTCCTCTCGCCACACTCAACGTTGTGGAGGTAGTCGCAGTTTTCGGTGAGGTACTTGGAGTCGGTGGCGTCGAAAGCGAGACCGTTGCCGCATGTCTTCAGCTCAGCGACACCGTTGTCGCACTTCCAGTATTTGTCGCAGGAAACGTGGTGGGGGTAGAAGCCGAAATCATCCGGACATTTGAAGGATTCCTGGCCCATCGCTGTGGAGAGAAAACAAGGTTAAGAAGCTGCTACGTTCTTGGTTACATTCAACATTAGGTACAAATGCGTGTGCAATGGAACGTGGTGTCAACAATGCAGTTTGAAAAATATGTGAGAGATAAATTCCAACTAAAATACTGATGACTAATTAATCGAAAGATGCAAGAGCTAAGTGTTTCATGTTAAAGTCTTCCAATACTTGTCAAACTGCCGTAAGTAGCAATGAGGAAACGTATCAACACGAATCCTCTTGAATTTTAATTGAAATTTCAAAATAAACCACAGTTTGCGCCAGCGATTATGGAGTCATTTTGCAACGCGCGGGCAGGGCCACTCTCTCTGAGGAATGCGCTCCGGCGTTGCGCAACACAGCTGTTATCACTGTTTGTTACTTGCAACACGATTGTCGCGTTGTCCACGTGTTCGGTTGCTATTGTACGAGATGACGATGTGGCAACGCGACTAATCGCTATGACAATTGGCCCACGGGGCAAGTGTAAAGCAAAAGGTCTGAAACTCTTGTTATCATCATGACGTGTTTTAGTGAGTCTGAGTGCAATGATACACTTTGTATATTGATGCAACAAGAAAAGATAAATGGAGGTCTAAGACAAGCAGCAGTTCAATATGAAATTTAAAATGGAACGGATAAACAGCGTCGGTTAAATAAAGAGATGCTTAACACATAATTTTCGAAATATGGGAGTGCGCGGGTCACGTTACGTCACGACACCGGTTGACATTTGATACCGGAGGCATCTAGGAAGTTTCTCAATGCGCCTCTCGCTGGCCTCTGCAAATGTTATTCATGCAGATTACCTAAGTATGCCACTCGCTTAGTAGTTATTAGGTTAATTTTGACGATTATGTACTAAACTAAAAAGTATTATTCTAAGACCAGATATCCAGCGAAAGAACCCAAAATCTAAAAGACGGCTCAAGGCAATGTGGTTGGTAGGTATGTGCTTCTATTCGCGATTACGAAGCAGTCGATCGTTTTAGATAGTATAAATCAATATCCGACCAAGAATTCATTGATCGTTTCACAAAAACACGCCCTCGGATACAAAATCGGGCCGTTACAACATTTTTAAACGTGTAATGAAAACTACGTTAATCACTTTATGTAACAGATCGACTTTCATGTCATGATGAGCTATTAGGTTCCTTGCAAAACGCGACCCTGTTCAAGTGTTTTGATGTCTAATCATTACTAAACTACTCTCTTTCATAATAAGCATTTTATACAATATGACTATCATTTCTATCTTCTTTTTTTCGTTATCTTCGGGTTCAGACTTCATTATCTGTTTAATCCAAATATATATGTCGAGGTATATGCTTAAATGTCTTGCTGATGTATTCCACTGAATAGTCATAGTAGCAATCTACATAAACATTAACAGTTTAGACAACTTTTCTCTGAATCTGATTCGTCAAGGCAATCCAGGTTAGCGACCTGAAATTCCTCAATAATTAGCTTCATTTTACTGCAATATTTAAACAAAAACATTTATCGCGTGTTTTGTTTCGCTTAATTTGATCGTTTCACGCCACTTGCCCGCTTTGATAATTGTGACTTAATTGCTTGAACTCTATTAGACAATCGTGTACTTTCTACGCCTCTCATGCACAGACATGCGTAATTGACCGTGAAGTATTGCAATGCGGTGTGCAAAGCGACAGTTTTACAGTCCAGTTGGCTGGACAAATTGGCCCAATTATTTATACTTACATGTATTTAATAAAATATCAATTGTAAATTGAGTAGCTATTAAATTCATTTTTACACACCTTTTAAAAATTTAAATATTTTTCTACTTTTAAACAATGAAATTAGACCACAACACAATGTGGCTACGAAATTGACCTAACCTGCACTGCCATTTTTTATGGTCAACTACTCGTTGTTTATTAGTAACTCTATCCGTAGGGGTAACAACATTGAGTGCTTGGATCAGTCAAAATGATACCTTAATTCTTTAGCAATAAGTAGCCCAATGTCCATAAAGAATGGATGTCATACGAGTAATGTGGGGCGGCCGGTCGAGTCGTCGAGAGGTGGCGCAATATACACTAGGGCCCTGCCGGTGTCATAATGTCGATCTGCCTACTCACTGAACCGTTGTGTAACCGAGATGTGTGTTCAATCAGTCAATATGTATGCTTGCTGATGTATGCTTTTATTACTACAACGGAGAGTATCTTTTTGAGTGTAGGTAGTTTTTCGGCTAAATATCGGTCGTGGGTTATGTTTATCGTATTACGCACAGTATATCTAGGTCTGAGTGTCAAATCGAAGGTTGCCGGACTTTTGATATTCTACTATTGATTTATAAAGAAAGTCATGCAGCGTTTCTTAACCAAACCATTTAGTGTCACGAGTCTTGAATGTAGGTTATTTCTAATGCTAAATGAGGCGAAACGGCGTCTCAATCTCAAAAAGCATAGATCATGCAGGCGTAAAAGTATCTCTTTCCTGTCACGGTATCGACCTGAGAACGAATTTATTTGTTACTGAACCCAAAAAGCGCGATGACCAGCATGCGTATCACATGTTATTTAAAATACGTGTAACGTTAAGTAATGCGGGTGAAAGCCCAAAGCTGACCCAGAGGCGGCACTCTCGATTTCAAATGCGTTGGGTAATCTGACCTTTGCGGACTAGTTCGATTCATGTTTGAATTGGGAATACAATTTGTTCGAAATTGAGTGAATTCCGGCTGGAAAGAAATATATGACTGCATTAAAAGAAGAAAACTAAATACGTTCTAAATTCTTTGGGGTATTCAGTGAATTTTCATATCAATAAACAAGTCCTCATTAACTGTCGTACGTGCTTTACGTTCACTAACTACTATCAAATCTTTATTGTCAATTGCAGCAATAATGGATTAAAAACAATACCAATTAGTTAGATTATCAGTGTATTAAAAAAATGTACTTTCTAAGGTAATGTATTATAATCGCTATAGAGAAATGATTGCGTCTAAAATGATGTAACTCAATATAAGATTAGATAACAATAGCTGGTGAAAGTTGTGAGCACATTTAGTTTCGATGCGGGAGTAGGTTCGTGTCTGTCATCCACATGACTGGTGAGTGATGACTCAAGATGGATGCTGCGAGATGATTGACGTACTATTGTTAGGTAAAGTTTAGGTTTAAGTTATGGATCGGCCATTAAAAATGGACGTCGGTTCAGCCTATATGGACGTAGCAGTGCATACAACTAATAATCTGTCATAATTTTTTTAAAGTAAATAAATAAATAAATAAATAAATATTTGTGCACAATCTTACACAAATCAACCTAGTCCCAAACTAAGCAAAGCTTGTACTATGGGTACTAAGCGACGATATACATACTTATATAGATAAATAAATACTTAAATACATAGGAGACATCCATGACCCAAGAACAAATATTCGTGCTGATCACACAAATAAATGCCCCGGCCGGGATTCGAACCCGGGACCTCCAGCTTCGTAGGCAGGGTCACTACCAACTAAGCTAAAGCGGTCGTCAAATTATGATGTTATTCATATATTAGATAAAGTTTACATTGACTGTGCTCATATAAAACTACCTATAGGTATAAATTATAGATTGTTAGTAAATGCGAATCGAAGCTTAGCATTTATTTCATCGCAAATTTCGCAAAAGCAAGCATGTTATTAAAACCTTCAATATACACTACAAATAACTAATTTAAAAAGTTAGTTGTCAATACATTTAATGAATAAGATGCTACCTATCTTATTAATAAATACTTCGACAACATTGCTTTCGTATATCCGTTGGATTTCCTAAGTTCTTGAGAAATTTTGGAAGCAGGTTCGATAATTAAATTGTTTTTTGTTGGTAGAACAGTTTTTGGATAAAATAACTAACTCGCGAGCGCGAGGTACTAGGTAGTGGGTACATTTCCTGGTTTACAAAACGATAGTGTTAATATTTGTATGTAATCGTCAGCCCAGTATGTCCCTTACTGCTAATGTCGTAAGATATTGTAATGAAGAAGGGCTTGAGTTGGGTAACTATTAGGTAAAACTAATTTTATACTGCGGCTTGGCTTAAGTGTTAATTTAACTTTTGCTAACACTAACGTTGCGTCAATGGTTACGACTAAAAAAGCTACGCGTTTGTAATGTTTACAATTTCTTTATACCTTATCATATAACCCTCACCATACTACTTTTTTTTTGTTGTTCTCAAATTGGGACAGTAGCAATTTCATGGCTCAACAACAAAAAGTACGATAACTAAGATTTGACACTAATATATTCTCTTATTGCATTGGATATTTTATTTATAACGCTAATTTAATAGATAGGTCTGTATGTCATAGCTTAAGAATTTTACTTGTAGGTACGAGTTAAAACCAGTTAAGGCGATTTATCGATTGAAAGAGACACCCTTTGTTTTTCGCTCACGACAAAACGGGATGCAACCCTCTCCGAGAATGTTTTTTTAGACAAATCTCGTTAAATATCTGACTGTGTGCAGGTTTATTAAATTTCCTCTTGTCAGTAGCTAGATGAGGTAAAATACCATCATATTAACTTAATCGTGTCTTTTAATAATGCGTTGTTTTAGTAGGCTGAGGAAAAAAAGGAAAATATAGACTCGACTTTGGATTTATTTTCTATCGAGAAAATTTTACGCAATCATGTTTCGCTATTGTCAGTACCGCAATCATATAGTCAAGAATCATATATCTGAAAATCAGCCCCTACTGTTTGCTAGTCTGGGCAGGACAGCGTTTCAAAGTCTCCAAATTTCTCAGTGTAGCGCCTTAAAACATACTCGTAGGTATGGCGCGCGTTGATGTCTTCCACACTCGATTCTCCACCTTCATTGCTACAGAGTTACACAAAGTTGTTACTAACAAACAATATTTATAACCGCACTGAACTAGTTTCCTACATACATATAAAGAGTGAAACTTGTGCGTAAAAATAAACCATTTCCTTGTGAAACCGGCAGCGTGCCCGAGACCAAACACAGCACGGAAAAGAACAGCAGTTTTGAAAATGGAACGCCTTGTGTGTGCATAAGGTTATTTATAGTCGAAGGACAGACAATCACTGAGGCTGTGGGACTATCTAGACAAAAGGGCAAGTGCTGATCCAACGATACCTATCTACTAACAGGTATATACTTGGAATGCTAGTGCAGTTATTCTAACGTTTTGTTTCGACGACAATGATGTTCTTCCTTCCAATTTTATATTTAAAACATACACAAGTTTTCAGCGTTAATAAATGAAAGTAACTTCATCTGAAAGTATCGATAATAACGCTTCTTAAAATATTATCAGTGATTTATATCTAAATTCGTAATATTTGTTATTAAAATGAGATTGCTCTTGGCCAGCATCTAGCCAGGGGGCAATAATGAGGCTGACGGTGAAACGAGCTCACATAGAAGATACTCATACTCATACTCATTTATTCGTAAAACCAATTACCTATTTATTCGTGCCTTATTAAAGATGTCCAGGTTATATGAACTCGGAAATACAAAATCGGAAATAGTACTCTAACTCTAACTAATCAACTCTAACTCTTCACTCTTCTTCTTCTTCTTCTCTTCAGATTAGTGAAGAGTTAACCACCAGAATGACGTACATTTATGATTGCTTAAATGCCAAATGATTGCGCCAAAACGCTATAAGGGTATCCCTGACTATAAGTATATTAAGTAAGTAGACTTAGAAAACTCTAATGTACAATTTAATTTAAGCGTACCTATATGATGAAATAAATTCAACTTTGTGCACATTTGAAGAGGGTTCAAAAATAATAAATTCACGTCTGAAGGCTGGTTAATTTCGGCCGTTGTATAAATATATCAATCGTGGGTCTTCCTGTGAGCTATCTAAATTGTTTCCGTTGCATTGTTCGGCATTGTAGTTCCGGTCACCTTGGCGTAATGAAAACTTAATTAAGAAATAGTGGGAAGGTTGACACAATAGTTCCGCGTGAGTTTGACAGGGCCGCTCCTTGGCTATATACCTCTAGTCTCTGTCTATAGGCTCGGCTATTGTCTGAAAGATATCATCACCGAAAAAAATCGTGATAAAGCGATGTACCAATCCAATTTTGATAATTTCAAATGAAACAAAAGACTGATACCAGATTTTACTTATTAATTCTGACTTGGGCTTTGGATAAACTTAAGTTTTTTTAATATAGTAAAGCGTTTTTATTACTAATAATTATCTATTATTTCCTGTACGTGTTAGACGTTAATTATTTTTATGATGCTTTAATTGAATCAAATTACAATCAAATTACGGCTATTTCCACCGATAAATTTGCATTAATTAATAATCATTAACTAGTTTATTAGGACACTAACATATCTCTTGTAATTGTGTCATTTATGATCCTTTATAATGGGAGTCATCATCATGTTATAATTAAAAATAGTATTGCTTTACAAGGGTCCAAAATAAGCCAAACTACTACGAGATAGTTATTTTCCCGAAGGAAGTAAGGGAAAATTGATCGAGGTGTAATATGGCTTTTAGACCCGAGTTATTACACTTTACTTTTCACTTCGACTGCGAGAAAACCTCGAAACAACCAATAAATATAGATATCTACTCAAAACGAATAATAAAACAAAACCCTTGGTAATAGATAGTAGTAGATAATAAAATAGTATAGTATAGTATTTTTTTTCTAGGCCGGCACCACACTTCATTATGCGTGTTTGCGTTGCGTATTCGCCTCTCTTTCTTTTGCAATATTAAAGAAAGAGATGCAACACGAATATTTGCACGAATACGGTGAAGAGTGCAGCCGCTATAATTGCTTTGACCCATACGCAAACCATAGACACCGCTTAATCTTTAGAGAAATGAAAAACGTCTTTCCTAATTGGTCGATTTTAGTACAGCTGTATTTTGATTGGTTGATACCCAATACCAAATATTTTTAAATAGTTAAATAACTGTTCTGTGATTGGTGGATTTAATAGGTGAAGTAATTTGATTGGTCAAATTAAAATGTTTTGTAAATCATAAATATGTACTTAATCATATTTTCCCTAGGGCTTAAATGTACCACTTTATCCCCGCTTCCCAAGTCTAATATAACACACTTTTCCAGCATGAGAAGTGAAAAAATATTTAATTTCATATTTAATAAAATGCACATAATATTCTAGAAATTTTAAAGAGATGTTCTCAAGACAAAAGCGAGCATTATCGCGACTTTCATTTCAATGTCGTAATAATATAATTAATGATAGTATAAACCTGCGGATTCCTATTGCATTTATACGAGCTTTGGTAAGCGAATGACCTCGGCAAAGTCGCTACAGTGACCGATATTACCAGGACTCTTTGCACATAGTATACTGTGTCTTTAAGGTATAACATGCAACATTTTTTTTCCGGTTACCCTAACAAAGTTATTATTTTCTTTAAGTACTTAGATCGCACAAAACTAAAACCTGACGCCAACAAAGAAAGAGATGAACACTTTGGACTTTAACGTACAAATCATAATCAAAAAGTGGTAGACCCATGACAGAGTAAATAGATAATAGTGCTCAAGTACAGAAGGTCCACTCGAACAGTACCGGCGTTTGAGAGTTTCAAATCAAGGCATCCCACTCGCCATATAGAACATGCTCTTTCGTTGTTAGCTCGGTCTGGTGTATAACAGCTAGGAGATGCAGAACTGAGATTAGCTGAGGCAGTGAGATGAGCCGTGTCCCGTGCTTTTGAAGGCACGTTAAGCCTTCGATCCCGGCTGTCTATGATAGCAGTGGCTAAGCCAATTTAACAGATACTCGGAATTTTTTGGCCAGAGAAGATTTCCAACGAAGAACTGTGGAATATCTGCCGTGAGACGCCGGTCGGTCACCAGATCAAATTCCGTAAGTGGACTTGGATCGGCCACACCCTAAGAAGAGCCCCCGACCACATCCCTAGACAAGCTCTAGAATGGACTCCACAAGGGAAAAGGAAACGTGGCCGACCTAAACACACCTGGAGGCGCTCAGTGGCGACGGAACTGAAGACTATCGGGCTAACCTGGTTCGAGGTGAAGCGCTTAGCCCAAGATAGAACGAAATGGCGGAGTACTGTGGACGCCCTCTGCCCCACCTAGGGGTTACAGGACCATAAGTCAAGTAAGTCAAGCCAATTTAAAGGCCTCGGGCGGTTTGAGAACTTCTAACAGTTGCCCACTCACTTGACAAGCCTGATCCCATTTTTTTTCCGTTGAGTTGGCATCTTGGGATTAGTAAGCGGACCCCGCGTATCCTTCAAGATGAAACTACTGGGATAACGCTAGAGATGAGCCGTGCGGATCTCTGATCATGGGCAACGATCAGTGATCGGCACGCGCTCACTCATGCAGATGAATAATTTTCACCTGTTTTCTTTATTAGTGAAATGCGTACGCGCTGATACGCGGTATAATTGAATGCCTTCACGCCACTGTATAAATTACCACTTAGAAACCTAAGATCTCTGATAGCATCGATATTGATGGTTTAGTAATACGAAAATTGAATGAAGGTAATGGTACGAAAAATTCTATAAGGGTGGGATATGTATCAAATTGTTTGTAATAGTAAGCTGTGATTGTTACAATTTGATTGTATTAATACGAACAGAATGAAGGTAATGCTACGAAAAACTCTGTAAGGGTGGCCTGCATCAATTTGTCTGTAATAGTAAGCTGTGTTCGTTAAATTTATTTGTATGGAAATTTTCACAATTTTTTATGGGATGATATTGGCATATATTTAATGTTGGTTGTAATATTAAGTTAGTGCAACCCGCACTACGTCATATTTTGAGCATAAATAACATAACTGACTTCCTATTTGGTTATTATGCTTCTTAGCATAATAGCTTTAGCAATTGGCATATTTAATTTTAATCCTGATTTCTTTTGTGTTTTTGTGAACAATAAAGAATATTTGTATTATATTGCAGCTTTAGTATCCCTTTTTTGTAAATTCTAGTTATAAGTAATTTGAGAACTCAGAATTTTGTATTTACGCCGCTCTCCCTTTTTTTAAGTAGCTAGTGCACGATAAGTATTAATTAAGACATGCGACAATCGAAATAGATATTACTGTGGCAGAATACTAAATCTTGATGCGTTTGCGCAACATCGTGGGAACAGAGAACGTGTCACACGTACGGAATGACAATTGTTGTCAGAAACAGGACGTCCTGTGTTACCTCACCCTGGACAACGACCGCCATGATGGAAAGGGGAAAATTACCTGTTTGTTTTAATTTTTTTTAATCTGATCGGAATTGCATGAATTGAGAAGTGCGATGCATCTCATCACCTCTGATTACTAGTTTATCGCTATTATTAAAATTGGGAGTATAGAATAGAGTTTACGTAGTCAGAACAGTAATTAGGGACAAAATGTTTAGTTGTGTCATGTTGGAAAATTAAATTGAAGAGTTATGAAGAGTTATTCATACAACAAAAACTGAATGAAGATAATGCTACGAAATATTCTGTCAAGGGTGGGTTGCATCAAACAGTCTGTAAGAGTTAAAATGTGTTCGTTAAAATACGAATGTAAACTAAACAACACAGAAAGCGTAGTATATAGGTATAAGAGCATTTCATTATTCCAATATTTATCGTGTTATTCTAGAACATTAGTTTTAACACGCAATGTAAAAGGCAATCGAAGTTTCTTAAGTCAACGGCTGAATTTAATAGAGTTGAACATACTAGCTGGATCACATCCAAGTAATAAATAGTATTACGTAACTTTCGGTACATTCCGATATTTCCGATACCTTGTCACAGTGTCGCGAAACTCTAATGATACTTTACATCAGATATTGTACTTGTGCCCATATTGAAATGCAACTACCTACAAACCAGTAGTGATAAAATGATAAGTGAGTGAAAGTGAATATGGAGTATCTCAGCGTCGAACAGCTTTCGATTCGGATATCTTTCAGCAGGAGAGTAAACAAACATTCCTGGCAACCCTCTGGAGCGCAGTGTTGCTATATAAAAAAAGTCATAAATTACAGAAAAGCGTCCTTAAATCTGCGGGATAATTTTATAATTTTTTATAATTTACCTTCAATTGTTTTTTTTTCTACGAATGACAGTGATAAACCTTAAAATAATATGCGAATACCAACAGTTGCAAAAATTATATGTACAACTAATCGTTTGGTCATGTATTTCTAAAATGAAATAATAATTATTTTATCAGTTCCAAACATCACAAGTGAAAGTATTTCCGATTTGTTGAAATCATGAAATAGTTAAACGTTGTCAGAATGTGAGATGTGATATTTGTAACCATCCCATTGCACACAGTCGCATTGCCTTGTGGAATCAGAAAACGGTTCCACTGCCGCTGAAATCGCGATAGCAAACGTGACACCACGTTAAAAAGAAAAGTCGCCGGCAGTGAAAACCGCTCGCATCGCCACAATAGAGCCCTTCCACCGGCCGTGAAGCCCAAAGAAAATCGTTTGATTTCCTTTAAGCTGTCGCGGTTCGTACGTACCCACGCCAACGGCCGCAAGCACTATCAAACACCTTGAATACATCTTGTAAGTCCTTGCACGGGAGTTGTGGTCACACTAACGATCGAGCACACACTGCGAGCGGGAGAGCGGCAACCTGAGGCATTTATACTGGGTGTTAGCGCGCACGCCGCCGCGCGGTGAAAAGCGGCGCCCGCGCGCCCCTCGCACCCTCCACACCCCATGCCCGAAAAGAAGACACACCAAACTTATCCTTAGGTATAACCCTTCCATTCGTACACTCCCTAAAGGTCAATATCTTCTGGCATATGCGCTATAAGCTTACGACTGTTATCCTTATCAGTCTTGCAAATTTGTACGCCCTAAGGGTCAGTTTCATTTGGCGTTAGTAAGCTCATCAATGAGTAATTAATATAATGCAATGCTTCATGCGGAATTAGCCATTAAGATATCACCTTTAATGGCAATTAAAAAAATATGAATATGTAACTCATCTATTGTCTAAGTATATGTTGCAGGGAAATTATCAAAACGAAGAAATGATCAAATCCCTAAGGGGTGGCTACTCGGTTTCTTGCTACACCAAAAAAAAATCCCTGACTGTGTTTAGAGAATTGATTAATTCGTCCAGAAAGGTCAACAGGTCATTTCCCAAGACTAGGTAGTGATTTGACAGAATCCCTAAACCTCGTCAGTGAAATAATGATATTATTACGAACTCGTACCTACTCGTTTGGTCTGTGGAGGGGCGCGCTTTCGTGGATAGGACGGACTGGGGGTCCAACCCGCGGCCTACACGAATGTCGCGTGCCTTACCGCTAGCACAGTGTACCTGATTCATACAGTGTTATAACGCCTTTGATGTTGACGAAAAAGCCGACAGTCTCGCTGAGGCGATATAAGCCAGAATAGTCACATAGGGTCCATTAAAAAAAATCATTCTATTTTACTAAAACATTAGCGATTACAATTTATTTTACAGTATTGCTTTTAGAATATATAGTATTTGTTGCTAAACCACAAATATTAATTCTATTATAGGAATATCCGCAGCACAGACTTCGTCAAATGAGAAAAATGTTGTCAGTATAAAATAGTTATAAACGTCTACAATTATTGTTTGACGCCTTTAAAAATTCAAATTTTGCTAAAATATTGAGACTTTTTGTAACGAAACTAAAAAATAATCAAATTAACACGCGCAGATCAGAGGCATCCCTTCGACTTAAGGCCGTGTATTACCACTTTTGAGTTTTTAAAAACCATCTGAGACATAGAATATAGTGTCTTAAAATCTAAAAAAAATATATGTGTTACATAAGGATCTTGTCTAATCAAAATCGCAGTCAGTTACATGACCTGATGAATTTCACTCGATAGAAAAAATCGCGAAGTTACCCCTTTTTGGAATGTATTTTCAATACTACGGCTATATTACTGATATTTAACATTCAATTTTTGTACTCAATTAAAGATCGTAAATAGTTATAGACCAATTCGCAGGGTTTGCTTTGATAAAATGATTGGCTTAATCACTATAGCTAAATATTTACAAAACTGCGCGCAGAGCTTGCGTAGAGAGCGGGATGGTTAATTGTAAACTCACGCGTGTTAGAGCGGGACATTTGCGTTGGGGATACCTCCCCTTAAGTACCCCAATGCCTAACAATGCGTTGTATGCATTGCGGTGCGGCTCGCCCCCCGCCTCACACCGCAGCCCCCGCACGATTTCCCCGGATTTTGCGTTCGTTATAACCCTGTATGAAATTACACTGTGCCGCTAGGCTACAGCGGCTTCTTCTTGATTGGTGGAGCGCTCGTGGCCCAGCGGCGCCTGCGCGTAAGCGTTATTCAAAGTTAAGCAACGTGGGCCGCGGTCAGTACATGGATGGGTGACCGCTTTGAGTGGTTACTAACTGAGCGCTCCCGTGCTTTGGAAGGCACGTTAAGCCGTTGATCCCGGCTGCTGTCTATGGCAGCAGTCGTTAAGCCAAGTTGGAGGCCTTCGGGCGGCTTGAAAACTTCTAATAGTCAAGTTGCCCACTCACTTGACAAAGGGGGGTCGAAGTTGCACCACGTCCGTAGGGAAAGTACCCACCGCTACCCTACACGTGACCCATGGGTGGTTCTAAAAGTGCAACAAAAACTGGCAACCGTACTGTCTTCTCGAAGATCTCACGGTTCGAAATAAATGCCATACGATAAATAAATAAAAAATAATTCTTGATTGATTTAGCATCTTGATGACTAGATTACCTAACAAACTTCAATGGTTCACCGACCCAAAGCAAGCCTCCGACACGTGTATGCCACTTGCCCCGATTTGTACCATTTCCCTTCAATTCGTGGATTGAAGATTCTACGTCGTTCATTTGTTATACGTCCGACTTCGTTGCAAAAACGGTTAACTCCGAAACTATTATCCCAACATTCCCAACAGGGTCTCTTGAAAATCCGAATGGAAACTTTTTAATTCCACGGCGTAAATTTGAAGACCATTTAACTTAGGTACTTCTAGTTACCACAGCAAGGGTCTTCTACATCGAAAAGGCCAATAAACCCCTAGAAGAATAGGTATTAAGGCCACAGAAGCTCGTGGTAGATAAGAAAGTAAGCCGTGTTAATAGTATTACAACAGCTGATGTGTGGGACGGATGACCTGTAGTCGATTGATCGCGCAAGTCTTGAGCACACCTACGTAGCGAATGTTAGCACGTTGGGTGTTGAGAATATAAGTAGGGGTCACGCAGGTTAAGATCGACTCGCCTTTTATGTGGCTGACGTTTAAAGTACTTTAGAGCTTGAGTATGAATACCCCTAATTTTAATACAGATCAAACAGGATTACTGTAAGAGAATGTACTGTACCTATGTAGTACATAGTAATACCTACCGCTGAACTCAGATAGTGCCTACTCATCACGCAGCGTAAAGGCTGATTTACATGCTGCAAGAACTTGTATGCAATTTTGATAACATTGCGGGCTGTAAGGCTACCTATGTTAAACTTAGGACGATCAATCCCCACGATGTAATGAAAATAGAATGCAAGTTCTTGAACCTATCTGAGTAAGTGGTAGGTGGCCTATTGGTCTTTATAGTATTAGAGGATAAAGACTAAGGTCGAGACATATTAGATACAAACATGGTTTCTCACGATTGTTAATAAAAAAGCGATATGATATATTACAACAGACCTGAATGACAAGCTATTAAGGCGAAATTTATAATTCTTTATGAATTAAGTGATTTGGCAATTTTTATTGCTTGCTTCTTGGCAGAAATCTTTTGCCAAACAAATATTGATGGGATTTGTAAGAGAAATCTAACGTTGTTCTTATACACTCAAGACCAAAATAACGGGTACAAAGTTCAATACAAAGTGTATGCATTGTTTTTGCTCGTGAGTGTAGCTTCAGATTGTGAGGGATAGAGCTTTTAATGTGTGTTTATGAACTTATGCTGGTTTTCCTCATTTGCTCATATATTTTACTTCCATTCCTACCAGCCCTTTTATTTCGCAGGACAACAATGAAAAAAGATAACTATAAGGTTGAACTAGCCTATTTTAGTTGAATTATTTTAAAGGGGTAATGTACGCATATTACTCAGATCCCGTGCTTTGGAAGTGGAAGGCACCTTAAGCCGTTGATCCCGGCTACTGTCTATGACGGCAGTTGTTAAGCCTTGAGAATTTCGAACAGTCAAGTTGCCCACTCATTTGACAAAGGGGGGTCGAAGTTGCACCACGTCCGTACGGAGTACCGACCGCTATGCTACAGGGCCTACAGGTGACCCCTGGTTGGTGCTAAAAGTGTAACAAAACTGGCAACCGTAATTTCTTCTCGAAGATTTCACGGTTCGAATTGTCATACGATAAATAAAAATAAAAGTCAGATTCTCGTTTACACAAACTTTTAAAACAAATAACATACAACACAACCCATACGCTGCAATATTTGCATTCTGCTTCCAAGAATTATTTTTCATAAAATTCAATCGACATAGGATGTAAAAAATGGTTGGCGTAACTCAAGATACTGATATTCTTTGGAGCTTTAATATATCTGTGACGAATATGACAAACGGTCGTGTAATAAAAGTTTACATGATATCATAAATCGACCATCGCCGCGTTCGGAAAGGGAAAATCCTCTACGCACGACCACGGTCGAGGCCGCTTACATGTGATTGGCGTGCACACCTAGAAATTAATGAAAAAGAAAATAATCGAGGAGGATATTCATTTTAAAGCACTGTGGCTCTAGTGTCGTATGGTTAATTTTGTATATTAAAAATGTCAGTGTAAATATTTGGTGATTTCATAAATATTAGGTATGTAACCGGTGACATAAGGTTAAGTTTAATATTATCATTAAAAGTGCTATACTTTAAACATTATTCAGTAATCACGACCGATGTCCGCCCGTACGTATACATGCCAGTTTACTTGGTCTAATTAAATCTATACGAAGGGGAATAATATTTATTTTAATTTTGTATTTATGTTCATTTTTATTTTAAATTATTTCTTTTAATACTTAAGGGGAAGTCTCGATTCGTGTAAACCATGCCCCCGTGTCAAAGATACATTTAATGATGTCTTCAGCGCACGAGAAATTACAATGAACAGACATTCTTCGTAAACAACTTTTTTGGACAACATTAATACCTATAACTTTGTTAAGTTTTATCATCCTATCTCTTTCTACGAGGTTAAGATGATAATAATAATATGTACCATCAATCATCATTTTAACTTAATAGTTCCGTAACCTATATTGTTTCAGTAGGTTGAGTTAGAAAAGAAAAATAAAGGCCAATCTTTGGATTATTCCTATAGAAAGAGCAAGGTCGCTAAACACATCAAAATTAAATTGGTAACAAATTTGTGTCAACTAATAGGAATGGAGGAGTCATGGGGAGCATGAGGAAGCCAAGGAGATGCTTCTATCGAATTTCAATTTAAGCCACTAGCATCTCAGAAAAGACTTAGTTTTGTTTCAGTATTATGTTTTGCATTAGCTTTAGTTTGTAGTTTCTTTCTTGCCAAATGTTAGACTTGTAATTGTAACCAATCCTGATACTTATATTGTAACTGGTTCCCCGCGATACAGGCGTAGCCTAGTGCGGAGACCCCTGGTATATTCTGTTAATTGCAATTATGAAATAAATGATCTTTATCTTTATCTTTAATAATTTAGCGGTTATACCAGCCTGTCCCATTTTGATAAGTTATTGTACAATTTTATATTTAGACACCGCGCACGCCGTCGGCACGTCGCTGGTAAGCGCATTCACAACGTACTTGTCAACTCGCTTAAGCTCAGCATAAATCCGATCTCGGAATACACAATTACACACCGTTGCCTCAATCCCATAGCTCAAGTTACTTAAGGGACGAGTGAGGTTAGTTGTGATAGGTTGTGAATCGTACAAAAGTATGCGGAAATTCGTTAGCTGATGCTCGAACCATAACCCAGACAAGGGGACAACTCTCGTGCCCTGGCTAAATTATGAGCCGGACGATGCATGTACGATGAATGCCTGCGACAAGAATTTTTGTTATTTTTTAATATGTGAAATTGTGGAAAGAAAATATTAAACGTATTTATTTGTCCCTGTATTTCAGACACAAACAAACAAAAAATACCTTTCTGTTCGTAAAGGGTAGTTTTATCTTGCAAGTACATATTTTAATATTAAGATTGTTAAACCGAGGGTTAAAAGCCACCCATTTCTGACGAGGTTTAAGGCTATAGATATATAAATTCGAGGCTGACATGGGTGGTTTAACCCGAGTTAAACACTCTACTTTTCATTTGAAATACGAGGAAACTAAAAAAAAAATACTAAATAATTTTCTGAGACAGTCAATTTTTAAATCGTATGTGTGGACAATTTTTGACTGATGTTAAAAGACGTGTTTAGGTCAGGACCATTTTCTGTAATAATAATAGGTTGAAGAATAATTGGCAGTGTAGCTGTACTCGTATAAGTTCCTTGAGTTTTGGAGGCGGTTCTCAATTTAGTGGTTCCAGGTTAGAATAGCACCACCCCCTTTCTTCCCTTGGGGTGTCGTAAGAATCGACTATGGGAACTGGGTTGAAGAGTGTTTGTGGGCGATGGGCTAACAACCTATCACTGCAATATATATCACATTTTCTCCATCTTTAAACCTACAATTTTATTGCTAAAAGTGGCACTGGAATTTAATTTCATGTGCTCTGCCTACCCCTTTTGGGAATACAGGCGTGAGTTTATGTAGGTATGTATGTGTATATACTATGAATTAGATTACGTGGTCAGTACCTATCATGGGAAAAGTTGTTCAGTGTGAACATTCCTGACTTGATGAGGACCCCAGTATTTGTACCACAAAAACAAATAATAAAATTGGCCCATCTATCAATAAACTTTATTTAGCGGTACAAATTGTATGATTGATAATCGTGCACTGGGAAGAGAAACATTAATTGAAATGGAAATACATATGTTGTTCTTTTCCGACTTTTACGAGTAAGTGACAAGGACATGCACATATCTTGATGTAGAAAAGTGCGCTTGGAACCGCGAGTAAGGTTTTTCCTATAAGTCGGGTTCAGAAATCTATGTACATTCACGAAGGTTTAAAAAGATCTGAGCAACCTTATAATGAGCAGAAACACCAAGCTCCGTATACTCGTATATAAAACTGACAAAAGGCTGATTTTCATATACCTACGGGTGCGAAGCCTGGACCTTAACACAAAACGAGGAACACGTGCTCCTGGGAGCCACTCGTAGAGAGAAAAAACCAGGAAGATGAATATCAAATTGTTCTTCCATCGGACATCCAGACGTACGGCTGGCTACCATCCTTACCTGCTCGAAATTTCTCTTATTCGAACGAAGCGCTTTGCATCATCTTTTATAATGCGCATGGACCTTAACACAAAACGAGGAACACGTGCTCCTGGGAGCCACTCGTAGAGAGAAAAAACCAGGAAGTCGAAGATCAAATTGTTCTTCCATCGGACATCCAGACGTACGGCTGGCTACCATCCTTACCTGCTCGAAATGTCTCTTATTCGAACGAAGCGCTTTGCATCATCTTTTTGCGCACTTATAAGGTTTGCAATTCTCAGCCGGCGTTTGTATTTCCGAGTTCATATAACCTAGACCATTTTAAGGCAGGAGTGAATAGGCATCTTCTGGGTGAGCTCGCTTCATCGTCGGCCTCATCTTTGCCCCCTGGCTAGATGCTGGCCAAGAGATCCCATTTTTAATAATAACAACGGGTTGCACTCCGGGAGTGCCGGCAGAAGTGAAAACTCAATGACATGATAAAGAAGTTTTCTTTTAATACATTTTTGATAACAGCACCACCTACGAACAATACAAGGCACTAACTATACAGAACGCTGCTGTCGGTTGTAACTTAACACGGTAAACCTGCACTGTGAGAAACTTCGCTTGTTTGTTCATAGGTGGCGCTGTTACCAATATCCATCTTCTACAGGTCACGTGTCAGTCTTACGTTATTAGGAGGGGTCAACTTAGCTGGTCGTAGAGCGTCCTAGGCGTACTTCCGCTACTAAATTGAGACCTCCATACGAATTTTCAATCTGACGAATCTGTCGGTCACGTGACCTGTAGCTCTAGTATAAGTTTTTTCGAAACATTAACTAATTCGAACGCGTTTGCGTTTTGTCTCAAAATGTATGAAAGTGGTATGAAAACGTAAACAGCGCCTCTGGTGGTCACTAGTGGAAACTAAAACAGCGAGTATAACATTTGTTGCTAACCGATGAACGCGGTATTTCAAACTCGGTGAGAGCGTTTTCATCCATTTTGAGACAAAACGCAAACGCGTTCGAATTAGTTAATGTTTCGAAAAAACTTATACTAGAGCTACTGACGCGATTTTAACATTTTTCCCCCATCACAAAAAGTGCACAGCGCCGCTAAAGAAGTTTTCGCTTCAAAAAGAACTCGAGTGTCAGAGCCAAACATCATGGTAGAATCGAATTCTGCAAGATTCCGATGGCTCGGACTCGTACTCCTACAGGGTGACGATCATGCTGTCCCGGGAACGTAGGTACTCAGGTAATCCATCTGGTCGAAGAACTGCTGGGTGTCCTAGCTAGGTACCGAACTGGACGGAAATAGCTAGGGACAAAGAAGCCTGGCGATTTTTAGTGTCGGACAGTAAGAGCTACTTCAGGTAGTTGCGTCACAGCAACAAGTAAACACACACGCACACACACACAGACATATGTCAAACGCGAAATATTCTATAACTATATTAACCAATATTTTAACAGTAATTATATTTAAATTCATTAACTGCTGACCGAAGAGCTGGCGACTTCCTCGCATCGCACATCAGCATTGCGATAGCGCGGGAAAATGCCGCCAGCATCCTCGGTACAATGCCTCAAGGGCCTGTTATCGATTTAAAAAAAAATTGTGGACAATCTTACACAAATCAACCTAGTCCCAAACTAAGCAAAGCTTGTAGTTAGTTACGATGGGTACTAAGCGACCATTATAGTTGGGATTTAAGTTATTTAATATTGTTCACGTTAATTTGCAAAATATTCTCATGTATATAATAAATAAATATTTTTACTACTTTAAATTAAATTTTGGTCAGGTGCTGTGAAATAATTTCGGTATTAAATTTAAATCAATGTGCGTAATGACGCGTTGAAACGGTACATGTTATTTATTATTCAAGGTCCGTCCAAGCGCCGTCGGTCATATATGCAGCGACACTCTTCACATGAAAAACTGATCGATAAACAATCTCGTATTTTCTAAAAGGTCATAAGTATTGATTGTTGACTGTGAGTTTGCAAAATAATGGGCATTTCATGTTGCGGTTACTGTTCCCCATATAGCCTTTAAGTTTAAGTTTAAGATAATTTTAGTAACAAAGTGTGTAGTGTATTTAATATCTTGTTTCTATAAGTGAGTTTCTGTAATTGGCTCCATGTTTCTATTTAAGAATCCAAATTGTTTAGTTAGCTGTTGAAACTCCTTGAATAAATAATAAATAATAATAAATAAATGCTTGGCACCTGACAAATAATCAGCCATTTTTAAAAGCATTTTCTATTTTTATTGCATTTATTTCATCTTCAGTCTGCGTCGCGAAACGTCGATGTGTATAAAAATACGCGATTAATACAAGTACCTGGGAGACCGAGCCTTGCTCGGTGTTTTCCCGTAAACCAGGCAGACTATAGCTCTACAAAGATCTAAATAAAGATATTAAGTAGATAGACAGACCTATATAAAGCTGCAACCCGACACATTTCTATTGACATAATTGGGTCATAAACAGATTTAGGTTCGCGTCTTTCCTGTGGACATATCAAAAGTTAAGGGCTACAAAGCTTAATTTTGGATTGGTCTAGTACGCGATTAATACAATAAGATAGGTTACTAAAATTGGTGTAAAAACCTGAATCATTAATGTAATTAACCTAGTTCAAACTGTCGTGAAATTTCATCAGTGAAAATTAAGTATGTAGTTAGTTACCGTCAATCGCATAATTCTTAAAATCGTCAAACGGCCGAATTAGGCTTAATATAACGGCCCTATTACTCGTAATAGAGCCGTGTTAGTTTGTTGTGGCAGATATGTGACTGTGCAAAGTCTAATTGACGACAAGATAAAGCATCTATCACTTTCTGTCACGACTTGATATAAAGTGACGGATGCTATCTCGACGTTTAACCTTTCCTTGATATAAAGTCAGGCCATAAGATGCCGCACACGCCAATGACTTCATATATGAGTCGATCAAGTCGATGTAAAGGCAAGCTACGTGCTGTCAAGTAAGGTTCATTTTCAGTCTTTTGCTACGAAGAATTTGGCGTGTCAGGCACAACTTACAGAATCTACTGTGGCGGTGAATAGGTCAGTACGTGGCCTGCTTGCGGAAATGGGCGTCGATGGCCCAGCTGCCGCAACTAAACTAATGTACATGACTGACGAGAGACTGATGTCCCTGATTGGCCTTTCAGACAAATGATAAAATTATTAAACGAGTGAGAGCTATAGAAGATCTCCGTTTTAGCTTGGGCAAAAATGTCTTCGTATGTCCGGAGGACGGATTTCCGGATTTATCAACCGATTGTCGTGAAATTTTGTGAGCGGGTTTGATAATTAGGTATATGGATTTTTTTGGCGAGTCAGTTTGTGGAAATTTTGAAAATAGCGGAGGCAGTTCTACATCTCACAGAGCCACTATGGTGTACAATATTGGCGAATAAGGTAAGTGTCCGAATGCCGGACATTGACGCAATTGGTACTTGCTACTATCAATAATAGGAGCGAACCATAGTGTCACTATTTGGGTATTAAGGTGCCAAAGATTATTACGTTATTGTACGTTTACCTTCTTTTTGATATATCGATTGAAAGAGACACCCTTTGTTTTTCGCTCACGACAAAACGGGATGCAACCCTCTCCGAGAATGGCTTTTTAGACAAATCTCGTTAAATATCTGACTGTGTGCAGGTTTATTAAATTTCTTCTTGTCAGTACCTAGATGAGGTAAAATACCATCATATTAACTTAATCGTGTCTTTTAATAATGCGTTGTTTTAGTAGGCTAAGGAAAAAAAGGAAAATATAGACCCGACTTTGGATTTATTTTCTATCGAGAAATTTTTAAGTAATCATGTTTCGCTATTGTCAGTACCACAATCATATAGTCAAGAATCATATATCTGAAAATCAGCCCCTACTGTTTGCTAGTCTGGGCAGGACAGCGTTTCAAAGTCTCCAAATTTCTCAGTGTAGCGCCTTAATTTCTTCTTCCGTGGCCTGTAAAACATTAATACACATCAATTCGATGGCACTGTTCGGTACTTACTCACAGCTTTACTTAGCTAATATTACAAAACCCGAACCATCAAGGAAAATAAAAACTTGATTTAAAGTGTTTGGCAATGTTTCTGTTAATCACGGGTGATTGTGGCTATATTAAAACAATATTACACATTTTTCCAGCCAGTCAATTACTTCTAGTAGTTTTTAGTGATTAGTAATGACATCAGTTTTTTTTGTTGCGTTTTAAGACTGCAGTGATTAAATGTTGTGGATCACTTTCCCGGTGATTGTATGATTGCCTGACTGTTTAAACACTGAAAAGGTTCAACTACAAAACAAACTATGAATTACTATATTATATTTTATCAATTTGGTACACGGCGTGTCCAAATCGATAAAATATAGGTCAAATAACATTATCATACAAGGATTGGTACATTAATTATTTGAAACTTCCATGAGTTTCACGCTTAATCTGACGTTAGCGTGGCAGACGTGGTACTACATATAATAAACACACTGAAATTTAAATTTGATTTTTTTTGAAAAATATGTAATGACGAACAAAATTAGTCCTCTGGTAACCGTAAATACACTAAGACAGACTTTAAACCAAATGTCACATAATATTTTGGTTCCTCAGTAGGTATCATTATTTTTTTTGACATTACGTACCGACATGCGTTCCGACAGATCTTTTTAAAAGCTTAAGCCGGCATGGAACTGGCGCCATGTAAATATATTTTTGCGCCAGTCTAGCGCTGGCTGGCGTCGCCTACTTACGCCAGCAGCTATATTGATTCATCTAAAAGAGCCTGTCAAATACATCCCACAATTTTTTACGAAATCCTTGTCTCCTTACAAAAGTTTGCACACCATACTCATCTCGCGAGAGGCGAGTTATAATAATAACAGCCGACATGCTAACATCACTATCACTTAAAAGATGCCTGTTGCATTTCAATTGATGCAGTAACAGTTACTCAAGCATTACAGTAATTGTTTAGTGATTGATTCGGCCTTCAACTATCTGATGTGACAGGCGGCAGATTAGCAAAACGAGAAATTAATCACGTCATGTGGGATTATCGGAGATATTATGATAGCGCTTAGCGCTAATTGTTATTGGTGTGCGTCAAATGATAATTGGAATAAAATCTTGAAGAAAGAAGACAAATGACGACACCGTATCACTTTTCAATCTTGTACTTAACAATCGCATAATTTTAATTTATCAATTGGATATCCTTACTAACTATTTAACAATATATAAAGACAATATCTGGGCGACCGAGCTTCGCTCGGCGTTTTCCTAGGCATGAGACCTACCTAGATCGATTGCTCGTCCCCGAAAACCCCCACATACCAAATTTCATCAAAATCGTTAGAGCCGTTTCCGAGATCCCCGAAATAAATATATAAATAGACATATAAATAAATAAATATACAAGAATTGCTCGTTTAAAGATATAAGATTTATTCATGAAAGTACCTATACATAGTTTAAATCCTAATAAAACTTAACTAAACTAAAATCTAAAACTAAATAAGCCTAAAAAATACCTAAAACATTCGGCGCCCTCGGCATGGCGCGGAGGATGCTGGCAGCATAACCTTATAATGACTTCAGGTACCTAGATGATAAGATAGAGTTTTATTTGATTTTTTAAAGATGTAAAAAGAATGTACTGGCATGTTATCATTTGCAAGACCGAAAAGAAGAAGAACGAATATTAATATAAAAGCGTAATTGACGTTTAACAGTCAGACATGCCTATTTGATCCGGTATCAACGTGATGTACAGTATTATATAATCTGTGGTGATACTTTACATCCAAATTTACAAGGATTTTTAAGACCTCAATCGCAGAGGTCAGGCTAATATCATAAAACCAGATGGGTAACTATAGGTAGTTACATAAATTAACTCAATTATCTCTCACGATTCAACTAAATGCAATACTTGGTTTCGATCCATAATTTGTTCTGTTTCGGGTATTTTGATCAAAAAATGGCTAATGATATTTTACGTGTTTGTATTTTTTTTGGTTTATTTATAATTAATTTACCAAAAAAAAACAATCGTGCCCCAGATAGATAAAGTGGTCATGTTTTGAAGAAAAAATAAGTAGTTGGGTCTATTATAGTCATCCTACGGGTACTTTTTTCCTCTGGGCGGTGCAAATCGGCCCCTTGAAGAATCACCCAGTTCCAATAGTAAACATTACATTTTGCTCAGCGCTAAGCAAGGGCTTCAATTTCATTGAAATAAGATCCAAAAACTCCTACGTATTTATGACCTTGATTGTAGGTATGTCAGCAACGATGACAAGTGTAAGGTACCTACGGAAACTAATCGAGTGCGTTTGTACATTCGCGAACCGGTAGCTCTGGTATAAGTTTTTTCGAAACATTAAGTAACTAATTCGAACGCGTTTGCGTTTTGTCCCAAAATGTATGAAAGTGGTATGAAAACGTGAACAGCGCCTCTGGTGGTCACTAGTGGAAACTAAAACAGCGATTATAACATTTGTTGCTAACCGATGAACACGCGTATTTCAAACTCGGTGAGATCGTTTTCATACATTTTGAGACAAAACGCAAACGCGTTCGAATTAGTTAATGTTTCGAAAAAACTTATACTAGAGCTACAGGATTGTTGAGCTGACTAGTGTCCGTAATTTAGCCGTGTAATGAATGACCACATAACCACATAATGACCACAAATAAATGCGTCTATCCGACGAGTCTCAAACGCTTCACTCGATTCTCTGGCCCGGCCTTCAAAACATGTCTACAAATTATTATCGTTCATGACCAAACTACTATACAAGGAGTGACCGTTCATGATCTAGATTATCAAGCGGAGATACAGAGTAATTAAAAATAATCTTACCATTCAAAGGTGACTTCTTTAAACTTGTCAGTCATACCTAGTCAGAATACGTAAATTTTACAATCTGAATCTGTGAGAAGCATAACATATCAAAATAACAGCCTAAGTAAGGCAAACTCAAGAGAGATTTATTATGGCCTTACTTATAACCTTAGAGCCTAAGTATATAGGTAAGCCATGTCACAATCATTATTATATATTTATTATTATAAAAAAGTACAATTTTACAGTTGGTGTTTGTCCCACAAAACGTATTACACAGTTTGACTGTGGGACCTGAGTCTCTTCGGTAACTAAGTTAACATTAATTACTATGTATGTTTTTGTTTATACTTTAATTACCTATAATATTATTTTACACTATTGCCTACTATGCTATCCATTAAGTAACTAAACAATTTTCTTTTAAATGTTGATCTATACCCTGATATCTGCGACATGAAATTGAAAAATAGAATGTTTCTTTAATTCATTATTCGAGCTAGAGTGAATACATTGAGGTCATACAATACAGTGTTGCTGTAAGTACCTATATAAATAGGTCTATAACGTGATAAAGTTTTATCTATGAAGGCCAAATGCTTAATATAGTATGTAGTAAAATACCATAGATATCATTGTGGGGACACTAATTGGTCAATTCTATTTGCATTTCACACATTCGTTTTTAATCTTCTTCTAAGGCTATATACGCACTGTCGCAATCGAGTGCTTGCTACTAATCGCAAGTCCTTCGATCACTTTTATCACGTTATAAGATAAGGGAGGGATGCTTCACCGCAATTGAAAATCATATGTGAAATATCTATATCTATCTACCTATTCAAAAGTTAACGCTATTATGCAAAAATCGCCCCGAAGAACGCACTAAAAAGGCACAAATTCCTCATTGCAAGGACCTTTTACTGATAGCCGTGTACCTACAATTCGCTTCGGTGACACAATAGGATAGGTTTCGAGAAATAGACCTCGGCGGCGCGTGAGCTGCCTTTGAAACGGTTTGCCAATAAAGCGCAACGATGCAAGTGCAGGTGGGTGACAACATTAAGGCCGTGTATTACCACTTTTGAGTTTTTAAAAACCGTCTGAGACATAGAATATAGTGTCTTAAAATCTAAAAAATATATATGTGTTACCTACATAAGGATCTTGTCTAGTCAAAATCGCAGTCAGTTCATGACCTGATGAATTTCACTCGATAGAAAAAAATCGCGAAGTTACCCCTTTTTTGGAATGTATTTTCAATACTACGGCTATATTACTGATATTTAACGTTTTATTTTTGTACTCAATTAAAGATCGTAAATAGTTATAGACAAATTCGCAGGGTTTGCTTTGATAGAATGATTGTCTTAATGACTATAGCTAAATATTTACAAAACTGCGCGCAGAGCTTGCGTAGAGAGCGGGATGGTTAATTATAAACTCACGCGTGTTAGAGCGGGACATTTGCGTTGGGGATACCTCCCCTTAAGTTATAGACAGGACACTTGAAAAACGTCTGCCATATTATATTTGAAGCATCGATTACACCGAACTACATCTAGTGCACTAGCTGGTGGAGGGGAGTTAAACTATCTCGCTCTAATGAGTGAAATGCTTTAACTCCCCTTTAGTGCACTAGGTAGATGTAGTTCGGTGTAATCGATGCTTGAAACAGCTTACCCGAGGACATCCGCCTGGAAAAAACTAAAAGTCCCCGGCTCCACGGAATACGTTAAAAATAAAGATTTATTTGTTACACTGCCATATAGGTGTATTTATTAATGTAACTGTAGTTAAATTTATTAATTAAGAAGTTGTTATATGCTTTTTTTTTGTAAAAAGTCTTCCTACAGACAAACTGTTATATAACAGTTTTGCAGGGCTTTTCAGAATCCGTTCAGCGGTTTTTGCGTGACTGAGTAACAAACAAACAACTAAACTAGCTCGGACTCATTATAAGCGATAGAAGTGCGCGGTTGATGGTAACCAATAGTAATTGATAACCAATAGTTTAGATGTTTGGATGTTTGTTACTCAATCACGCAGAAACGGCTCAACTGATTCTGATGAAACTTGGTGTACAACTAGTTTTTAGCCTGGATTAATATATAAGATAATTTTTATCCCGAAAATCATCAAATAGGAAGTCGAAGATGACGCGGACGAAGTCGCGGCAAAAAGTTAGTTATACATATATTTATATATATTTTTCACTTCTCATGCTCGAAAAGTGTGTCATATTAGACTTGTGAAGCGGGGCTAAAGTAGTACATTTAAACCCTAGGGAAAATATGTATACATTTTTATGATTTAAAAAACATTTTAATTTGACCAATCAAAATACTTCACCGATTAAATCCACCAATCACAGAAAAGTAATTTGACAGATTAAAAAATATTTGGTAAAAATATCAACCAACCAGAACACAGCTGTACTAAAATCGACCAATCAGGAAAGACGTTTTTCAGTTCTTTAAAGATTAAGCGGTGTCTATGGCCAAAGCAATTACTCCTCTTAAAAGAAAAAAAAGCGCATGATGCATCTCTTTCTTTGATATAGGAAAAGAAAGGGAGGTGAATACGCCAAGCAAACACGCATAGCGAGGCATATGGTAAAAATTGCCTTAGAAAAAAAAACATGCTGTCAAATTAGACATACACCCGCCAAGAGTTAAATTATTCATTTAAGATGGATAATTTGTGTTTATGTGTTTTCTCGCAATCGAAGTGAAAAGTAGAGTGTATAACTCGGGCCTAAAAGCCATATTACCACTCGAACAATTTTCCCTCTCTACGTTCGGGAAAATAACCATCTCGTGGTAATATAGCTTACTTTAGACCCTTGTCAAACAATCTACTATTTTGTGATTCTCATGTGAGAGACTGTCATGATGTCCTTTTGAGAAAAAATAATTAATCCGACATAGTTAATATACAAATAATGGTATTCAAATAACTGTAATTCCACCATTATTACTTTTTTCTAACTTTGAATCGGCTGTATTGCCGTTAATATTAAGTCTGCAAATCTGGTCGACCACTTAACTTTTAGGTAATTTAATGATCTTCAACTTTTTAATACCATATAGGATAAAAAAAGTGCATAGTTTCAGAGATATAAGCGAAATTCTGAAAAATGTCACACATTTCCCTCCCCTCTCCCCCCTTAGCACAAGGTCCTCGAGGTGGAAAACTTAGGGTAGTCTTCCTAGTGTATCCCCAAATAATCCCATAAAATTCCATCAACTTCCGAGCACTTTCCAGGTAAATACCCCCCCTTGTTACGACATATCGACTGGATTATTATCTGCCTTACATCGGTCACAGAGGCATCTATGTAGTTGTGAGGTTGGTTCATAATGCGTTTTTTGACTAAAGAAGGTTTCAAACAAATTCAAAATACTTTACCAATATTATGGCAAACTCGTTAAAAAAATATGAAAAGTCTCCAACCTACATTAAGTTATACATTTACTGTGCAGTATAGTGACTATAGTAAGCTGAAAATTGTAAAATATTCCGGTTAAAAGGTATCCATAGAACCTAATTGTATCTAACATCATTATGGAATTAAAGAAGCATAAATGTCATCAAACCATCTTTGATTACCTAACTAGCTCAACATCTTTGTGAAATTTGGAAAGAATTTTTGAATATTTATGCACCGTTCAAGGTTCTCTGCGTACCTATAGATTTATATTCGAGTCAACGTGTGTAAATAATGGTATTCCTCGTACATCATATATTATGTAAATGTCATTACGAAAATGCGGGCGCGGCGCGAATCAGTTTGGCGAAAAGTTACGGTGCTTTTTCATGTAGGTATTTGCAAACTGACGGGCCAATTGGGTACAAAGTGAAGTTTTGGGTACAAAGTGAAGTTTTGGCTACAGACGGTGCTGTTAACCTGTATTCTGCTGCTAGGAATACTGTACACGGGGAACGTTACACGTTGCCGGTACATGAACTGTAAATGTGATATATTATCTAGATTTACTTAAATTACAAACTCGCAAAAAAATGTAACGCTAGTGCGAATTTTTCGCTTCATAAGTAAAACATTAACAGTTTTCAATAAAATTGAGACGTCATCAGGTGGTGGCTTGTCTTAAATTCCAGCATCTTTAAGTATCATCCACACTCTTGCGAAGCAAAGTAATATTTTACGACACACAAATAAGTAAAGTATAAGGACAAGCTGTACGGACTATTCGGTCAAAGAGCCAAATCTTGCAAGTTTTCTCAGCGGAAATCAAAACAATTGAACTGGATAGTTGCACCAAACCTACATGTAACCATAATATGTCACGGGCCATAGCAGGCGTGGCCCGGTTACGCGACCCACTGCGGTCCCAATGGGCAAAAGTGTCCACAGTAACGGGAGCGAATGTGAGGCGATTCGTAATGGTGACCTATTATGACGTGTGACGTTACGGTATTACCAGGAGGGTATAGGGCAACAGAACTAGAACTGCAGGCATTTTTAAGTTTAATGGGTCCACGTTATAACGGACGGAGACAAGGGCAGATTGGGCAGGCCACTTTGAGAAGATGATAGAAGATGATAGACGATCTAGCCGGAATCTAGCCTCACCCTACAGACGTGAAACGGCGCAAATTGGGAAGACTAGCATTTTCTTGGGTCAGAAGGTAAAAGAAGCCAAGATCCTATTTGGGTCGACGTAGGTAGTATGTAAGTTCATGGGCTCAATTTGCGTGTGGGCGGTGTTAGGACCAGGGCCGATTTTTAGGTTTCGAACGCTCGACCTTTCACACGAGATCCGTCAAAAAACTATGATGTTTTGACAGATGTCGAGTGAAAAGTCGAGCGTTGGACACTCGAAAATCGGTCCCCTGTTTTGTAAATATTTTGCTGAGAATGACGTACAAAGTTGAAGTAATACTTATTACAAAATGTTATTTATTATATTTAGATTTTTGATTCATATATATATTTTTTTATGTTATATTATTTAGAGTTAGATTTTAAATTTTCAAGCTTTCACCCTTCTTACAAGAGACCAACTTGAGACCAACCATTAAATTATTGTCAATAATTTTGACGGATTCACAACTGATTCTGATGACATTCTTACGAGTACCTACACTAGCAGATGTCTGCCTTTCACAACACAAAAAAAATATTGTGTCGAAGACATAAATACCATAGGCAGGGTTAGATAATTAAATGTCGAGACGTGACCTATGATTTTTAAGCCTGACATCCATCATTTGCTATTCTTAAGCTTGAGCAGGGTTATCCTTGCATTTGGATTTACATAAATGTTAAAGATAAAATTAGCATAGGTCTGATGAGCAGAGAGATTTGTAGGCCACGAGCCATGTGCAATTTTCGTCAGTTATTTCCTCCCAGGTGATAACGTATAAAATTATTTAGCCTCCTGAGACCGCATACAAGATAATGGAATTTGAACAAAGTGTTTCGGGTTCATAATTCTCATATGTTCTAAATTCAAACAAACCAAAACTAATAAATATATTCCTGAAAAATTTCGACTTGAAATTCTATTCTATTGAATCATTTTGTTTCATTCGTTGTATTATGCATGAAACCCCGTGAACATCAACAACTGCTAACATTTAAACCTAGCTGTTGTAGAATTTACTAACTTTATTAGTTGCAAACTATTTGCACCTACAGTACAGACTTAGTCATTCAATGATTCATTCAAAAGAATGTAGAGGGAAAAGTTAAAATTTGTCGGCTTACCTATATGGCAGCAAAGGCACTGAATGACTTGCCAGTTATCACATCTAAGTAGTTTAAACTTTTCTAAAACATAGGAGTATGTTCTTATACGTATTAGGTATAAATATATATATACCTACATTAATTTCTTACCTACATAAGTATGTCTAGTAAGTGAATTCAAAATTACATCATAATATTATGCATTTTAAAGTGAGTCTGTAGATAATGATAATCATTAGGCAGCCAAGAAAAGTCAGGGTCGTAACAATTAAAGATGACTTTTGAGCGAATTTCAGGTTAATCATCTTTGTTCTAAATACCAATAGTTTAATTTATTCATGTCGTGGTCTAGATTCTGATCAGAAGGTGAGGTAGCATAGAATTAGGGTATATAATAGCAGGTAATTAGCATTTATCGAACCACCAAATTAATTGCCGAATGATTCCCTAAACAAATACATTTCATTACCAAAAATACGATAGGATACAGTCACCTGCATTTCCCTTCAAAATGTAACGATTTAACGTTTAACGAAGTTTTTTTTAACGTATTAGCGATTAACGAAGTTAACCTTTTGATTAACGGTGCCCACCCCTGGATACAGTTCAATTAAATTGACGTTTGGTAAGTCGTGATCACGGATGTGGGGGCCGATTTTTGAATGTCGAACGCTTGAATTTTCACTCGACGTCTGTCAAAAATCATAGTTTTTTGACAGATCTCAAGTGAAAAGTCGAGCGTTCGACACTCAAAAATCGGCCCCCTGCACGAAGAGAGTTGTTTACAATTATTACTGACTGCAATGTGGTGTTATGTAGGTAGGCACAGAGCGAATATGCCACATAACTTTAGAGTCTTTAGACACGGTCACTGACCTCAGCTAGCATTTGGACTTTCAAATTTCTCGCACTATCATCTTACATTGTCGCGACTTCCAAAAAAGTACCTTATTTTGCTTATCAAAAGATTGTTTTTGCACATGCGCGTTAAAATAAGATAGGAGCTTGACAGGGTAATTAGGTAGGTAGTCAATTCCTTTTCATAGTTACATTCACTTAGCTTACAATTACATCGAAGATGCTTTTTACATTATCATAACCTAAAAGCCGCGTAGGTACTTGAATTTTACGTAAACCAGCCTATCTTTTATCCAAAATCACTTGGCGAGTGCAGCGACGGGCGGATCGCACAATATCCAATCACAAACCGCTCATTGTGTAAAAATACAAATGTGCAGCATTCCGTGGCAGCTTCCGGTTCCAGGCTACCAAATGCTGGAATGACCTGCCGCCCCCGATTAGGAATTGTAGGTCCAAGTTTTTGCTTGCAGCGAAAACTGCGTGAACAGTACATGCTATTCAGAAAGCTGGAACTGCTATCCAGATATCTACCTGATTTATAACATCCAAATGATATACATATTTTACATATATACTCATGCTTTAATTGGGTTTTTTTTACAATTCTAAATATAAATATTAAATAGGTATACATTGTTTTTCTTTTTTCCCACTGACATTTATTTATTTAACTAATTTAGCATTAAAATCGTATATGCTATTTAAGCAGGCATCGCAGGCATAGAAATTAGAAACTCTATAAATACTACTACATCATTTCATATCATACAGAGCCAACTGAAGAAATGTACTTTGCAAAAGCAAACTTTCGTAGGTACAATTTTATTTCCATTGATACCTTAGATAATGTTGTTAATTCTCAGACATTCAGATGTACTCCTGTTCGCTCAAGAGTAATTGGATTGCAAGGATAATACAACAATGAGTTGTTAATTCTGTCAAAAACATAGTAAATATAAGTTCGCAAACTTTTTAGTCCACATAATGTAACGGGTGGACAACCTCGGAACCCTATATTGTGCGTAGCCCGACACGCACTCGGCCGGTTTTTTTAAACTGTGGCATTACCTGCAAGAGTTCGTGAAACTCACTCAACCCACTGAATCACAAGACAAGCTGTCTTGGCTTTGCCCGTAACAGCGAAAGGATAAATCAAGTTTTCTTACGTATCAACATAAATTCGAGAAGTATCCGAAAACTTTTGTAGATTTCCGTGGCGCTGATGTTATCGCTAGTGACATTATGTAGTCCGCAGCTCAGCAGCCCCTTTGAATTCCAATACGTATTGCATCACACTTGTTTCTTAGTACGTATTGAGATTATGTTGTAATGAATCCCCTCGTATATACGCCCTTTTCGAATTTGCACATTAATATTCTGCCAAGCCTACGCAAAGCCGTATGTTAATACTGGATCGCAAATCGTTGCACCTTTCTGCGGTCGGAAGTTTACTCGCTTCGAATTTATTTTCTCGCCTCGAATTCCAATCAGGTTTCTGATTATTCAACTTCGTTCAAAAACTCCGTAAACAAACCCTTTTAGGTTATCGTATCTTATAGCACGGTCAAGTGACGTGTTAATTCGATTCTGGTTAGCGATGAAAGTCACAATAACAGTGACGTCAAACTTGTTTAAATACCTAAGCTCGAGATAATTCAAGGAATACAAGTTTTGAACTGTGGATAGGTTCTTTGGACGCATACAATGGAGTAAACGGATCTTCAAATTAGGATAGGACTTCAAAATGACGAGCTGTTTAATACAGTGTGTTGAACTACTACTACAATTACTACTTAGTTTAACAGCGCAGCGACCTAACTATTTAGGGCGCAGGCAGACGCATGGTTACTTGATACGGTTTCGAGAGAGGAGAGTTGAAGCATCTCGCTCTAAGAGCACATCCCTCTCTGTGAAACCGTATCAGGAAACCGTGCGTCTGCGCCCAGCCTTAGGATCTTGGCCTCCGAAATGAGAGCTCGCCATCTTTCCCGATCCCGTGCAGTCTTCCTGCCAGTCTTCGGCCTGAAGCTGCCGCAGATCCGTGTGTTGAACTGAATGGCCTTTTTCACAGACGCTAATCAAACCAATTTTAGCGACATCCTATATCTTTAAACGAGCAATTCTTGTTTATATCTATATATATTTCTATATATCTATATTTCCGGGATCTCGGAAACGGCTCTAACGATTTTGATGAAATTTGGTATGTAGGGGTTTTCGGGGACGAGTAATCGATCTAGCTAGGTCTCATACCCGGGAAAACGCCGAGCAAAGCTCGGCCGCCCAGATATTAAGTACTTTATCTTACCTTTCACTTTGACATGTGGTTGTTGATAAGAAATAGTTACTAGAGATTTGTTGTTTTGACTCAGTTCCAGTCGCTTACAAAGATGGTGTAGAGTTCGAGGAAGATCTTTAAATTAAATTAATTTAAGTTAATTATACTAATTTAAATCGTATCTTGGAGGATGCTTGGGGTCCGCTACCTAAACCCAAGATTTAGCGTAGACACTTCTTTTTATGGAAGCGAGTGCCACCTGACCTTTCAACCCAAAGGGGAAACTAAACCTTATTGGGATCAGGCTTCTCAAGTGAGTGGGCAACTACTAAAACAGTTAAGTATGATATTATTACTATTGTACCACAATATAAGCCAGAAGGAGAACTGATCGTTCAGCACTACACCATGAGCAAGGCTTTCAAGAATACGGCACAATGAACGGTTTATGCCAAACATGCAGCCTAAATAGCCTAATTGAGAGAAAAATTGCACAACCAGTCAAAATGCTTAATAAAACATTCTAGCATACCACTAGGTACTACATAATAATTACGTATATTGCATCAACCAATAATCTTGCAATCGTTTTATTAAAGTATATAGATTCCACGTTAACTTAACATGTGCAAATATCAACTTTCCCTACTCAGTTTGAATAATTGTCTCGTCACTATGCTGTGGGTGTCTCATCCAACAATGCGGCGTTTAGAATATTAGGTAATCGTTCCTTTATTTGCCTGTCTGTTACCGAAGGATAATGTTGCGTCTAGTGATTGCAATAAGACTAAATATAATATAAATATATTATTACTCACTTTTCATAAAATCGATGCACATGATTGTAAAGGACGAGAAAAATGTGTTTCTTCTATGGGGCAGCCCTTTTATTTTCATCGTGAATTGTTAAAGCGGACAAAAATACATATATTGTAAAAAAATAAACAACTGTCTCCTTACAAATATAGCCATGGATCTACAGAAGGAAAATCTACAATAGAATTATGAAAAATCCGGAATAACGGCAGGCGGTCTGTCCGTTGCCAAGCCCGTTTCTGTGCAGGGATTCTGAATCATCAGACTAACACGGATACACAAACCGACACACTCATATTGTAAGGTAACTTGCAAAAATTACTCATTATGTAGGCCTTATTTAGCATAATAATACCATACTGTTACCACGTCATATTCTATTATAAATAACTAACGTAAAGACAATTTATAACGGTATAGCAACGCGGTTACGTCTCTCTCAATTCGTCACAAACGTAACAAAAATGTCAGCAAAGACCGACAAAGCCTGATATGTTCTTACTGCTAGCGATCATATGCCGTTCTATGTTACGTCGTGTGACAAAGATACTATGTCGATTTCACGGCACCATCGGCCTGACGACACGCCGGAGACAAAAGCGTGCGGCTGCGGGTGCTCGCACGATCATGACACTGTTCTTGCACCGCATTTTTTTTTCTTTGGACTTGGGGACTTTTGCTCATACCCCAATTCGTTGTCTTGACAGCTAGAGACATTTAGGCGACTTCTTGACTATCGTTACCTAATCCTATAGGCAGTGACATGTCACAGAGATTTTCTCACTTGACGGGATACTGCCAGTTTTACATTTGCGCAGTCGTAATATCATGCGCAGAAGCGGATCAGTAAAGCCTTCGTATTGCCCTCATTCATCATCATTTTCAGCCTGTAATCGCCCACTGCTGAGCATAGGCCTCTCTTCGAGTACGCCACTCGTCCCGGTCTTGAGCCAGTCTTATCCAAGAGTGACCCGCGATCTTCCTAATGTCATCGACATCGTATTGCCCTGCTTCCACGTATTCCGAGCCAGTCAGGAGATACTCATTTAAATTTAAAGGAGCGCATTAAAAGGCTGTACTGACTCGACTGACGGTTTACCTGCACTAACTGAACAGCTAACAGTTTTCTCATGGTACCGACTCCGACTCTGCACCGACTAATCAGAAAGTCACCTTATGCAAGCCCCTCATTCTCATATACTGATATGCCACTCCCAGTGTTACCTACTGGTAATTAACATTGCCGGCACAAGACAATGAAGGTGTTATTTTCTTGATATTCTAAAGAAATCTTTGGCGCTCGCGTACACCTCAACTTACTGCGAACTTTTCTTAGCCTCGGTGACAAATAATGATATATTCATTCACTTCACATCACTCTTTAAAAAAGGCTTTCCATCAAAAAGTTCCATCAAAGTGTTCGGTAAAGACGCCATGACAGTAGGTAACTGGTTTTGTTCGGTAGTGGATGTGGATTCAGCCCGTCATCGGCATCGCGAAGAGCACGTGTGTTCACCAACGCCGCGACGGGCAAAATCCATATATATTCATTCACAGTTTTCGAAAAATATGTGGCGTCAGCCGGCTGTCTAATATAAAGTTGCCGGCAACTTAGGCAATTTATCCGGGAGCGTTGCTGATAACTACAAAGTTCTCCAAGCCGTGTTCCGTCACGACACGTCATTATCAGTACGCTTAACGCTAAATTTAATTATAGTGGGCCCTAGTTACCTGTTTTTTCAAAAAGTTGTAGTCGCCAGTAACGGAAAGAAATGTTGTGTTATTAATTCTAACCCTACTGGGTTGGGGGTGAGTTGGGTTGGGATTGGCTTTGACTGAGCACAAATTGGGTATCAATTACATTATTTGTCATAGAATAGAGACCCATGTTTGACGAGAAAGCTCCCAAGCGGTATGCGAAGACCTTTGCGTAAGTGTTGCGTAAGTTGATAGCTGTAGCGAGGTGTTATGCCTGATTGTTTTTTAACTGTGGAACTTTTTGAGGATGGGCTTTGCTTCTACAATATAGACATTTATATTTTCATATTAAACTACGAGTACAAGTAGGTAAAAAAAACAACGGGTTGCACTTCGAGAGTGCCGGCAGAAGTGAAAACTCAATAAAGATAGTAATTTATAACAAAGATATTCATATCGGTATCGGTATCGGTATCCGTATCCGTACTCATACTCATGTTCATATTCATATTCGCATAATCCATTTACATATATACGTAATATGTCCCGAGTATCATTGTATCTTACGCATCTAAGACCAGGGGCCTGTACCACAATACTTTACAAGCGTACAATTCGACAAATTTGTGAACTTTTTCTATGGAAAATTGTACAATTGTGTCAAATTGTAGACTTGTAAAGTTTTGTGGTATAGGGGCCAGCTGAGTTTAGCTGAGTTGACACCTCCTAACATCGCAATCACGATTACTAGGAGCGGTCAACTAGCTGGTCTTAGAATCTTAGAATCTGTCGCGAGTTCAACAAATTTTCCCCAGTACAAAAGTGCTCAGCGCCGCTAAAGAAGTTTTCACTTCAAAAAAACAATAAAAATAATCAACTAAAACTACCTACCGACCTTAATAAAAATAAAATAAAACTAAATAAAAATATAAAACTGAACTAAAATGTATCTAAATAAATTGGGCCCCCGTGGTATGGTACCGAAGAGGCTGGCAACATTTCCTCGCTGTACCTATTGCAATACTAATGCGTTGAAAGAGGAAGCTGCCAACTCTTCGGTCACCAGTATACATAAATAAATGGTTGTAATCCTTGCGAAACTATAAAAGTTGATTACTCAGACCCTTTGCACAAGTAGGGTCTTTTTGCTATGGATACGCTTAGAAATTCAATAGTTAGGTCTGTTTTTCAGACTAGCACACGGCCTGTGTAATACAACATTCATCTCCCTTTAATTATCGATAGTCACGGGAAAAATAATTAAAGGTAAATACGAGAACGAAATTTTGTATATAGTAAGTAGGTTAATCAGTTTACTTAGACACACTTGCATGGAAAGTTGCACGGCTTTTCTGTCATTTTTTTGAGAATTCTCACAAAACCCTTTTAATATGGCTGTTGGGTCTCACAAGAAGTAATACTTCACAAAAAAATTCTTTCAGGATGTATATTGCGTGCCATCCAGGAAGGCGCACCCCTCCACAGCCCAATCCGTACAATAGGGATGTTGACTGAAAAAATATTATTACTCCATACGAAAGAATACATAAAACTATGCCAAACAGTGAAAATCCTATTTAAATATCTCAAAAAATAACGAAACTACTACCGTTAGAATATCTTTAGTTCGAGAGAGAAAGCGCTACAGATCAGTGACGTCACTGACCTCGAGCGTCATAGTAAATGACGATCGTTCAATACAGAGATGCGTTTTGCGGAACAGGGACAGAAAATGCCCCCTCCTAAAACTTTGAGGACTTATAATTATGTAATTATTTATTCTTTTGAATCACTTTTTTCGCTATTTCATTGAGAATTTGATCCTTTTTCGAGAAAACTCGGATTCATTGATTTTCTTATTTGGTGTCAACATCCCTATTGCGCATGCGCATGGATTAGTATGAGATTTGCTGTGGATGGGCGCGGGCGCGACGTCGTGGGTGACATGCACTAAGTAGACATGCAGAACCATACAAGTATTACTTTATATGAAAGCAAAATAACACAAGCTTATAGGCATAAGTATTAGCGTCAGATTTCAACGAGGAATTATAAAACAGCCTTGATCGAGCGATCCCAGGAATGCAATTCGAAAATTGTGAATTGCATCCGTCTGCATGATTAGTCACACATTTTAAACCTAGTTACAGAGAAACAAGAAGCAAGCATTGAAAACATATCGTTAAAGTCAGCTTTAAACTTTTAAAGGAAACCAAGAAAGCGGAGTTTTCGACTCTATTATTTGTGCGTTAAGGTACAAAAGTCAGCATCAAAAGTAGGGTAGCTTGGCATATGAAAAGGGTCAAAGTTCCTGTTCCCTTGTAATAAAGACTTGACGTTTTCGTAGGTATGCCAAACTACTTTTGATGCTGATTGTAGGTAGACCTCTTTGTCGGCTGCCTGTAGGTATTAGTGGTAGCGGTACAGGCCCAATTTCAATGAAAAACCGCAAATCGATGTACAGTTTAGCCGTTTGGCACACGCATACTAGAGGTGAAAACAACATTTTTGACCCGCAGTTCCTAAAAAAATTTCCCTTAGGGGGGGAGTGCTGAGACATTCTTTTTTTTGTATGGAAAAAAAAATATTTTGTTTAGAAACCTATCGTACCACATATCATATGAAAGGGCCATTTGAGACGATTCTAAAAATATACCACATCATTACATTTCAGCTATTTTTTTTTTATAAAATCTAAAATAATTTTCGAAACATACCAAGTTTGAGGTCCTCCAGACACGATATGGCTGATTTTTATTTTGTTCAATATACCAGAAATGATACGTTATATCCTCATATCTAACCTCGAAAAAGCAATTTTGAAATGATTTTCATTAAGTATTTTTTTTTAATTTTTCAATATTACTAAGTGACACGGTTCTACTGCAATACCTATTTTACGTGATTTATGGAACTTTAGTGCAGATACGGTACAGATGTGGTATATTTTTAGAATCGCCTCAAAGAGCCCTTTCATATGATACTACACACGACAGGTTTCCGCAAAAAAAAAAACCATACAAAAATATAAAGAATGTCTCGGCGCTTCTCCCCCAAGGGAAATTTTTTTAGGAACTACGGTTCAAAATTTTTGTTTTGGCATTTTATGATAAATATGTACCGTATCTGCACTAAAGTTCCATAACTCACGTAAAATAGGTATTGAAGTAGAACCGTGTCACTTAGTAATATTGAAAAAAAAAAAAAAAACTTAATGAAAATCATTTCAAAATTGCTTTTTTGAGGTTAGATATGAGGATATAACGTATCATTTTTGGTATATTGAACAAAATAAAAATCAGCCATATCGTGTCTGGAGGACTTCAAACTTGGTATGTTTCGAAAATTATTTTTGATTTAATTAAAAAAAAATGGCTTAAGGCCGGGTATTACCACTTTTGAGTTTTTAAAAACCATCTGAGACATAGAATATAGTGTCTTAAAATCTAAAAAAAAAAAATGTGTTTCATGAGGATCTTGTTTAGTCAAAATCGCAGTCAGTTACATGATCTGATGAATTTCACTCGATAGAAAAAAATCGCGAAGTTACCCCTTTTTGGAATGTATTTTCAATACTACGGCTATATTACTGATATTTAACATTAAATTTTTGTACTCAATTAAAGATCGTAAATAGTTATAGACATTTTCGCAGGGTTTGCTTTGATAGAATGACTGGCTTGATGACTACAGCTAAATATTTACGAAACTGCGCGCAGAGCTTGCGTAGAGAGCGGGATGGTTAATTGTAAACTCACGCATGTTAGAGCGGGACAGTTGCGTTGGGGATACCTCCCCTTAAATGTAATGATGTGGTATATTTTTAGAATCGCCTCAAAAAGCCCTTTCATATGATACCACACACGATAGGTTACTAAAAAAAATATTTTTTTTTCCATACAAAAAAAAGAATGTCTCGGCACTCCCCCCCTAAGGGAATTTTTTTTAGGAACTGCGGGTCAAAAATTTTGTTTTCACCTCTAGTATGCGTGTGCCAAACGGCTAAACTGTACATCGATTTGCGGTTTTTTTAATCGTACGGCTACCACTATATCGTACAATGCATTCATCCAATGTTGAATCCACATAGGATTCATACCATGCAACATGTTATCCTAATGTGACCGACTCGAGCACCCGAGTTCGGAACATTATTATTTTTGTCCTGTAACTCGTACAAAAACCTAATCAGGCCTCGTATTATGGTTGCACGATAGAGTGATAAACAAGATAAAGCATTTGTCACTTTGTTACGAGTGCCATCAGAAAGTGACTGATGCTTTATCTTGTCGTCTATCATGCTATCACGCTACCATGATAGACCCCGGCAGTGGCTTAGCTAGAACGGTGACCGCCTGCTTTCTGGAGGTGACACTGACACCTGAAACCTATCGATAACCACTTCCGTCAAGGGTGCCACCCTTGCTACGCCACTGAATCACGTTACACTGTAACTTACATTGTAGTTATAGGCCTTCAGACGGCTTTTCTAAAGTCAACTTGCCCACTCACTTGACAAAGGAGGGTCGAAGTTGCACCACGTCCGTAGGGTGTACTGTACCCGCCGCTGCCCTACACGTGCCCCGTGGGGCCTATACCACAAAACTTTACAAGCATACAATTCGACAAATTTGTCAACTTTTCCATGGGAAATTGTACAATTTTGTCAAATTGTAGACTTGTAAAGTCTTGTGGTATAAGGGGCCTGGGCGATGCTAAAAGTGCAACAAAACTGGCAACCGTACTGTCTTCTCGAAGATCTCACGGTTCGAAATGATCGCCATACGATAAATAAAATTCTAGTTACTAATATGCGCTGGCCAAACAGTGCGGTACTCATGTAAATTTCAACACCTCGCGACGTAATGAATTGTCAACAGCGTCATGTCATTAGGTTCATGCTCTAATTGACTACATTCCTGCCCGCTGACCAATTGTCTTCCTAGCTGACGCACTTGGCATACGAAGGACCTAACTACAAGCAAAAATTCAACTGCACAAAATTGTATCTTGCTAAAATAAGGGTTATTATTCCGTAATCTTATTGACAGGACTTAAGGCTGATTCGGTACGATGACGATACTTCAAGGCTAATTTCAGAGTATCAACTGTTTACTGTATCAAGATATTAAATCCGGTTGGTGCTTAATTGAAATAGGAACGGAATTAGCTGGACTTAAAGGTGATTTTAAAACTTCGCTTGTACGACAAATACGAGTTGGAGAAATGAAACTATCGGTATGATATCACCGGTAATGAATCCAGTTGCAGTGAAAATTACATTCCAGTAGTAAATAGGTATACTGGTAACTACTATAGCGTAAACAAGCATTTAGTATTAAAGGTAAAGAAACACCTTAGCTCACGGAGGACTCTAGAAGAATAACAAGTGCATTGCCAACCATATGTTGATTTCACAGTTCGTTACAATGACCACAAGAGTCAAATTCAGATGCAAAACGCTAGACTTATGCAAGTTTATTCGAGACGAGAAGAGAAGTATATGTGAATGCGTCCAGAAGTTTAATATTTTTTATTACCGATGCATGTGCTATATGGTATGGTTGTCATACATTAAAATTAATAATGAGTCAATCTTAACGATCATAAAATCAACGCGCAAGGGCGTGTTTAAAACAGAAAGTGGTTGTAGGCGTCCCTCATTGTTCAAAACTACAATGGCGGCATCTTGCAATAACTCAACCCTTGAATCCAACAGATGCAACTCTCAAAATATACCTACTTTCTAATTTGAATCCTAAAGCCGCTAGCCTAAGACTAAAATCGAAACTTATGGATGTGATCAGATCGCTTTTTGTCTTCAAGGAGATAAGAATTAGCAGCGGCTAACACGCTTTAGCAAAATACGTCTTAGGGTTATAGTAATAAGGATTTAATGAAGTTGCTACCGACGAAATCGCATTCGCTACGAGATCCGATTAATACGTGATGAACATATCGCAGGCATCGTGAATTTCAAGTTGCGTTTATTGACAGACTATTGTGAAATTCATGATTATTTATCTATAAGAGAAAGCCTTTTGTTCCGTATATACCTACCTAATTAAAATACAGTGCCATTTTGTTGTACGGATATTTTTTATACTGCACTAATGAAACATACTAGAGTACTTATAACTCACGAACGCGGTTGATCCATGGTTGTGTGATGCAAATTGTGTATGTGTTCGTCAGCGTAGGAGCTATGTGTTCGTACAACAATGGGCAACCCGCGCTCGTGATATAAAAGTATTATACATCTTACAATAGGGCTGCTTTCCGTATATGTTGGTGGGGTATCAGTAGGTAAGTGTCTAATCTGATCTAATCTTCATTTAAATGAGTGCTTCCTGACTTCAGTGGAGTGTGTGGAAGTGCAATGCAGTACTGCATCCACACTGCCAGTAAACTGACTAGCGAGGAACGATATCAGTAAGATCTCGGTGAAGTAGTACATGCCACATACAGATTCGCCCCGACAAGTCATGTTTTTTCAATAAGGTGAGGTATGGATGGCAGGAGGATATGAGATTAGAGATTACCGTCAGCTGTCAATATCGATCTGTCAAATGTTCAGTCAGTATCGCTTTTACTGCGCTTCTTCTCCTCTCTGGCGCATGATGCGTGGAAGCGGGGCGATGCGACAGCAGAATACAGACAGTACCTCGTCAAATGAGGAAATTTCTGCAACACCATTAAGCTCACGCCAAAGAATACAGTATCTCCACCAAGTGAGGAAGTTGCCTAAAGACGGGTACTCACTAGCGAGCAGTAACTGTAACCGAATGGTTACACTAACCAGTGTATACGTGGTACGCGAACCGCACTCTCTCAGTTACGTACACACTTTAAGGCTGGGTTGCACCAAACCGTCTGTAATCGTAAGATTCGTAAGCGGTGTTCGTCAAATCTGATTGTATGGAAAGTTTGATAAGTTTCTATGGGATGACAACTGCCGGCCCCATATTTGACGATGACCGGTCAGTTACGAGTACAGTTCGCTAATGAGTAAGACGAACGACTGGGTATGACAAATTGACAAATAAACCCTGAGTTGTGCGTTGCGTTCTGATTTGCTGTGGCCAATTACCATTCTCTATCTAAATGAAAATTTGAACACAGCTCATTCATCGATCACAATCGATAACAGTATCGAATTCAGCTATCCAGTCTAGACGCGGATCCGTGTCAGCAAGTCGTTGCTCCCGCGCATGGTTAGCATACAAAACGGTGGCCATACTGTAAAGTCGATTTTCATCGATCGGTGGAGGTTTGGAACCCTCAATTAGTAGGTATCTTCTTATGTTTTAAATTACTACTGGCCCTGTGAGCTGTAGACCTCGTGAGTGTTTTTTTATTTTCAAAAGACTGTTATCGAACTTGCTCACAAAATCTCACGAGAATCGGTTGAGAAATGCGACCCTTAGAGAACAAACAATGAAAAAAATAATTTGCCAATTGCGAAAAATATTATACTCAACAAAAAAAATATCAGCCGGAGAGCGACGTAGCCAGCTCTCCAGCTATATAAATTTCCCTGCTGAGGATCAAACCATATACCGACTTTGGCAAACTGATGGCCATAATCCGATAATTAATAATCACCTACCGAAATCGCCCTTTATCTTTATTTTACCGTTGCATCTTCATTATCATAATTGCAATAAATATTGTCTAGAATCGCAATTAATCTTAAATGCGAAACAAAAACAACAAAGGTCACCTGCCCAGAATCCATCATGGTTCAATATCATCCACTTTATTTTTGGGATTAATTGGTTTGACCGACATCGCTGAAGGATTCACCTGCTAGGTCATCGAGAAAGTACGGTAAGTACTTAAAAAGGTCACTTAGCAAAATGCTAACTAAACTTATTATTTAACCAAAAATGTTTAATGTTGACTAGAATTTGTTGTACCGTGAACTCGCTATCAGCTCCGAACTTCGATATTTTAATAACAACATAAAAAAGGGAAGAAAATAATATAAACGAAAACTAATACTAAATAAAAACTTATACTAAATAAAAAAATTGCCCCAGGTCCTCGGTGCACGGTAGGGTTCCCAGAAGGCTGGCCGCATTGCCACGCTGAATGCTGAATAGCAATGCTTCGATATTATATCTTTGAGTGATGAATTTCGGAATAAATTTTGGCATAAGAAGTAATGTCCTGTTTTAATCCCAGGCTATGTAGATATTATCATTACCTATACCGACATTAAGATTAATCAATCAGTTCTGTCGTGTATATGTGAATTCATTGTGATTGCTGATTGAGTAACAAGAAACATCTTAACAACTTTGTTTTCACATTACTATTTGTTGTAAGTAGGATGGTACAATAGTATAATTAGATGAAAAATAGGTACCAATTTCCATACGTCGTTGGCTCAAAAAGGAAGCTATTAAAATTAAGAAATTTGTGCCATTGGTGTTATGTCTAACATCGATAGAATGTAATTTTCCAAGCCAATCATTGAAATTGAGTTTATCACAATAGATGAAGCATAAATTCGACTATTACCTACGAACTCTAAACTTATTTTAAAATAAATCTTTTTGCACAGTCACATCACTGATCGTTGCAAGATGCAATAAGCTGGGATTAATTTTGCATCGTCCACAGTCCAAGTGGCGGTCAAACCGGACTTTTGGTGTATCAGCATTCCTTAGGTGCTCAACCTTGCGCAGGTTTGGTAATGACATTTGCCTTGCTAGGTTAGGGCTTATGCAGAACTTCGCACCAGATTAAAGATTACTAGATAAAATGATTACCAAAACAGATGCCATTTAATCATTGTAACATTAAGAATTGATAGAATTGATGTTCAGATAATATATGTTCTGTTGTGTTTTTATGTTTATGTTTTTTCGCTCCTGGGTCTTGGATGTTTTATATGTATTTAAGTATCTGTTTTTACTAAGCGACAATAAGTATGTATATCGTCGCTTAGTACCCATAGTACAAGCTTTGCTTAGTTGGGACTAAGTTGATTTGTGTGTTGAAGAATATTTATTGATGAATATCCTCTGATTAAAGTCGAATCATGACGTGAAGTCATCACAGACAATAACTTAAGAGCTCTTGAACGGGTCGACTAACGCCACTCGTGAATCATTTTTATTATTTAAATTTAATTTACAATAATATTTACAAAAGGAGAATGCTACGTACTGTATTTTGTATTTAAGTACCTTTCGATTACATCAAACTAGTTTTTACATCGCTCTCTCTAATCGACTTTATTTCTTTACAGCCTGTGAGTAAGGCCTTTAGCACCGCGGTTGGGGCTATATAAATTATATAGGAATGATACACGAAATTAGGATAATGACGAGTTTTATGTATATATATAAAGAATTAAATATTTTACAATAAATTCGATCATAACCTTAGAAAAGCAAAAAATAATTTGGGTATAAAACACTCGATTTAAAACCGCGTTTTCGATCAAGTGTGCACTAGCCCTGTTGTTTATTTGCTCATTACCTTAGCAGTAACATTGGTTTTACGATGCCTACTAGTATTCATAAACTCGTTCAGTAATGGGAGCAAGTTGGTCTTGTTTCACATACGGAGCTCATTTGTATGGGGATTAGTATTAAGGTGAATAACTATTCATGTTCACCTTATGCTACCTTGCTTCTATTTAAATGATTTGTTATTTATTTGTATAGATGTAAGTAGAAGATCTTATCTTCTCGAAGATCTCATGTTTCAAAATAATTGCCATACGATAAATAAATCCATGAGTCCATGAGTCCATGAGCGCATGGTGGCTTGGAAAAGAACAAGACAACACGAAAACTAAAGCATTTCAAAATGGACTCCTTAGAAACCCGCAGAACCATCTTAGATGCAGCCTTTTTGTATAAAATAGTCAACCATAAAATAGATTGTCCAATGTTACTATCGGTTATACACTTCCGTGCTCCATCTCGTTTTCCACGAAATCCCATTACTCCCTTGCACCCACCGCTGAGAAGATCAGTGTCGGGCAGTAATTCCCCGATATGCAGGCTATGCAAGATTGCCAATAGCTGCAGTGACGCCACGGATATCCACTCTGACTCGCTTGCTAAATTCATAAGTTTCATAATATCTGTTGTTAAGCACACTGTAAACTAATTAGTAATTAACATATCACACCGTATAACACACACTTACTGTAATTTTATAGATGTAATTTTTAGTCTATGAGAGGAGGCCTGTGCCCAGCAGTGGGACGTATATAGGCTGATGATGATGATGAATTTTTAGTCATTATAACTTTTTTCTTTATATAACGCATGTGGTATTCGCCTGTAATTGATTGTGGCATTTATGTCTTAAATTTAAAACTACAAATCATGAATGTATTGATGTTAACAATTGTTGGCGATCCTTAAATAAATGAAATAGTATTGTTTGACAAGGGTCTAAAGTAAGCCATATTACCACGAGACAGTTATTTTCCCGAACGCAGTGAGGGGAAATCACAGAACAATAAATGGGGAAATTGTTCGAGTGGTAATATGGCTTTTAGGCCCGAGTTATACACTCTACTTTTCACTTCAATTGCGAGAAAACACATAAACACAAATCTTATCTTATATCTTTAAACGAGCAATTCTTGTATATTTATTTATTTATATATATATATATATGTATATATATTTATTTCGGGGATCTCGGAAACGGCTCTAACGATTTTGATGAAATTTGGTATGTGGGGGTTTTTGGGGACGAGCAATCGATCTAGCTTAGTTTTATATTTGAGAAAACGCGTGTTTTCGAGTTTTCATGTTTTTAAATTTGTTCATGATTGATATTTACAATGGCTGCTGACGTACGGAAAATTAGTGTCAGAAGAACCAGTATAAGCCTGACCTACGAATATGCACATAGTTGTCACGAATCTCAGGGTCAAGATATATAAGGACGTATGGTTAGGCGAGTTTATATTTTGTTATTTGTAGCATTTATAAAGAATGACACATGACAACGACTTACGAGGTTTTCTATCAGGCACGTTCAAGGGGCTGACACGCTTTGCTAGAGAAAGATAGTCTTATTGCGATTCCTATAAGAGGAAATAGAAAAGAGGCTGAGAGAGAGAGAGGGGAGATGTTTTGTCCCTATCACCGACCGGACGTTTTTTCGTGGTCGGGTTACAGGCAAATGCAAATTTCCATAAGCAATACATTGGACATGCAAACCGGACTAATTGCGTAGTACAAATTTTATATGAATATGAGCAAAAGTATGAGAAAGAAATAGCCCCGGTCGCTCGTTGGCGCATCTATAACTACAGAGTATATATTATATCTATGGGCACGTTCTGCGGTGTCAAATAATCTCAATGAATCAAAAAGTTTAGCTATACCTACATCCTGGAGGTTGCGTGCCGAACATTCGTTTGAAGCTAGAAAATATGGCTTTGAATGACGTCACGTTATATTGCATCTCTTTCATTCTAATATAAGATGGATCTAATGAAAGAGATTAAATATAACAGTGACGCACGCAACCCTAAGCTTCTTGTAATGAGTATTAAAATCGTTCTTATATGCTTACAATTTTGTCTCGTTCCACCGCATAGCTGCGTCCTTTTCTCGCACCATCATAGCCCATTATGTGGTCGGGTTTCACGTTTATTTATGTTTATTTTGATTTTTTTAGTTTATTTTGATCGCGGTTTAAAAAAAATGTATTTTGAATTTTATTTCGCACTGACATTTATTTACTGAATGCGTTATTAAAACAGATCGGAGAAGGAATTAGTCGAGTAGCCAGGAATTCAATAATAATGTTTATTTAAAATGTGTACCTATATGCAAGTGTCGTGAGGACTTTGAAATGCCTAGGAAGCCTTTGAGAAAAACGTTTAATGTACGCATCCAAGGCAGACCTGAGGAAAAACATTTGTGTTGTTGTTGTGTATTTGTCCTTAGTTGTCCTTTATTGCCCTTCGGTCCTTAACTTCGAGTGTACGCGTGAGGTCGGCCTTATCGCTCACCTTTGGTCCTTCGGTCCTCAGGTTCCGCGTGTACGCGAGTGTACGCGTGAGCTTGGCCTTCAGGCCTCGCTTAGCTTTACCGCTCACCTTCGGGCCTTCGGCTCTCAGGGGGCCGATTTTTGAGTGTCAAACGCTCGACTTTTCACTCGACATCTGTCAAAACATCATAGTTTTTTGACAGATCTCGAGTGAAAAGTCGAGCGTTCGACACTCAAAAATCGGCTCCCAGGTTCGAGTGTCCGCGTGAGCCCGGCTATCGACCTCGCTAAATCTTAGCGCTCACCTTCGGGCCTTCGGCCCTCAGGTTCGATTGTAACAATGATAGTAATAGTGAGTGTCTGCGTGGGCTCGCCCTTCTGGCCGCAAGAACTCCTCCGGCTCGCGTGGCGAGCGCGCTCTAAGGGACGCTTCGGGCCTTCGGGCCTGCGAGGCATACATGGAGCACATGAATAGTTGGGCAACCCTTTCTTCCCGTATCGGTCTCGCAAAAAATACTGGGGGGAGGGGATGCTTGGGCACTCGGGATGGGGCTCCGGGCCTTCGACCCTCCGCCGAGCTTGACCTGCGGCCTCGCAGCCTGAAGCTCGCCCTTCGGGCTCGCGAAACCTTGTATATTTATATAGGATTTTCGGTTGTTTGGTACTCCCGCAGCTCGGCCTTCGGCCTCGCCAAACATTTGAGAGGAGGGGGGGGGGGGGGACGCACCTGGCCACTTGAATGCCTGCAGCCTGGCGGCCTGAAGCTCGCCCTTCGGGCTCGCAAAAATTACTCAAAAGTTGTTTTGCCGCCCGAGTCCCCGCATGCGAAATCTCAACGCGCTAGGACCATTTTGAAATTTTTGCCAAAAAATAATCGCCAAAAAAAGTCACCTCACCAAATGGCTTGCAGGTCTCTATGACATTTGGTCGAGCATCCCCCCACCTACCGTTTAGCCAGGCCGTTGGCCAACTTTTTGGTTTTCAATCAATCAATCAATTATTTATTTTACATTAAAACATGGTGTACATTAGAAGATATAAAAGAGGTATTCAGAGGTTTTCAGAGGTATTTCTCTGGTAGTCACGGAGCCACCCCCTACACTTTTCCCAGACATCGTATTAGACCTGAGGGACCTCACTAGGAGAACAATTGGGTCATAAACACTTGCAAAAAACAAAAGTCGTCTCTCTTGTGGTCAATAGTTAACGGCATATGAGCATGTGAGTTATGATTTTATTACATGGATTTAGGTATAGAACCGGAGACGCCGTTTATGCGGGTTACTAGACCAATCCAAAATTAATCTTTGTAGCCCTTAACTTTTGATATGTCCACAGGAAAGACGCGAACCTAAATCTGTTTACGACCCAATTATGTCAATAGAAATGTGTCGGGTTGCAGCTTTATATAGGTCTGTCTATCTACTTAATATCTTTATTTAGATCTTTGTAGAGCTATAGTCTGCCTGGTTTACGGGAAAACACCGAGCGAGGCTCGGTCTCCCAGGTACTGATGTTATTATCAGAGACTAGGAATTATATAGACTGCCAATGCCTGTGGCAAAATCTACGGCCTGACCCGTGTTGACAGCAGTGCATCCTCGGGAGCTCTGACAACCTTACGCACCTCTAGGAACAACACTACATACTTACCTGTGTAGTAAAATGATGTTATTATCAGAGACTAGGAATTATATAGACTGCCAACGAAGAAGTTCCCAACTGATGGCGCTGTGTGTTAAGCAGAGGTCTTAGTGGCATACGAATTAAATGGTAAAGTGATCTCTCCATAGTGAAACTAGCTACAGCAGGCCCATTATTTTAAAATCACGCCACAATGTATAGGCATTGGCAGTCTAAATCTGTTTATGACCCAATTATGTCAATAGAAATGTGTCGGGTTGCAGCTTTATATAGGTCTGTTTATCTACTTAATATCTTTATTTAGATCTTTGTAGAGCTATAGTCTGCCTGGTTTACGGGAAAACACCGAGCAAGGCTCGGTCTCCCAGGTACTTATCTACCTAAAATGAATAATTTAACGCATTGGCGGGCGTATGTCTAATTTGACAGCTTGTTTTTTTTTCTAAGGGCAGCACCATGCCTCGCTATGCGTGTTCGCTTTGCGTATTCGCCTCCCTTTCTTTTGCTATATTAAAGAAAGAGAAGCAACATGCGCTTTTTTTTTCTTTTAAGAGGAGTAATTGCTTTGACCATAAACACCGCTTAATCTTTAGACAACTGAAAAACGTCTTTCCTGATTGGTCAATTTTAGTACAGCTGTGTTCTGGTTGCTTGATATTTTTACCAAATAATTTTTAATCTGTCAAATTACTGTCCTGTGATTGGTGGATTTAATAGGTGAAGTATTTTGATTGGTCAAATTAAAATGTTTTGTAAATCATAAATATGTATACATATTTTCCCTAGGGCTTAAATGTACTACTTTAGCCCCGCTTCACAAGTCTAATATGACACACTTTTCGAGCATGAGAAGTGAAAAATATATATATAGTGATCCATACTAAGACAAGATATTGTATTTCAATTCAAACCCATGGACTAAAGTATAAGGAGCCTACTTTTGAAATCATTGGAGTCGGTACCGCCGCATATCGGGTAGAGTCAGTCCCACCCAAGTCGAACCTAGCTGAGTTTCTTGCTGGACTCAAGACTCAGCTAGGCTAGGTTTAGTGGACCAGCAACAAAACTCCCAGTAGCTCAATTCCACTGACTCCTCAGGTTCCAATTTACCATTACACCTACTAGGTATGTACCAGTGGCGGCGCGTCAAAAATATTCTTAGGGAAGCCGGAAATAGGTTGCCTTTCTTATTCTTCATGAGCCGTACTAAAAGAACTGGTGTGGCTGAAAATTAGGCAAGCCGGTGGGAATCGAGTTGTATGGACGCACCGCCACTGGTATGTACATACCTACTTCTGCGTAAGAAAGGGCCTTCGACGACATATTATTCCGCTCACAACCGAAACGTCACACGAGCCTATAAAGCATTTTAGTTGATGTTACATTTTAGAGCGTTGCTGTGGCATTAGTAATTGAATATTAGAATGCAAGAAAGTGCCGCTAAGTAACGGTCTCGTTGCCCGTGTGTTGAATAGGTCCCGAGGGAGCTTGCACCGAATTTTAATTTCAACAAGCTAATTAGGCCAAATAAGGCCTAGGATGTACACTCAGTCACGAGTAGTAATATTTTTATCTACACCCATATAGTAAATCCTGTTTAAAATGTTCAAAAACCGTAGACAAGGTGCCCGGAGATAGAGCTGCTGCCGAAGCGTGGACGGAGATGGCCATACCCTCATCATAAATTGAACGGTTATGTGATTTAACTGCACAGCCCGTGAACTGAACAGCACACGCCGGCTCAGCGCGCCCACATGAAACACTTGAAAGAGGGTTTAATATGTATATGGATGTAGATAAATTAGTGTATGCAACTGTACATAATTAAGCATTAATATTTTAATGCTTCTCATTATGTTGCAGTTGTATAAACGACTATTAAGTACACCATAGTTGTGGCAACGGCCCTTGTGGCCTGCAGCTTGCAAGTTGCAACTCCCGAGGGCACGCTATTATTGAGAGTGAAGAGCCTGCATTTATCCCTAAAGCTATATGAAAGCAGCTAGAGATCTCATATTAATTTCACTGTGACAAGGTAGGAAGTGGCACAGAAGTCAAATTGGTTGACTATGACCTACGTTAGAATATGAACAGTGGTGTAATAATCGCTGTCGTCTTCTGAAGGTGTAGATATGGCTGCCATTACTTATTCTGTGATGGCGGGTTGCCTAAACGAAATCAGTATATTTAGGTCTATGTGACCGACTGTATAGTGATTTATAGCCATGATTTTCTGTGCTGCGTTTTTAAAAGGAATATTCAAATACCTAATTAAACATTCAAAGTGAGTTCCGGTGCAAACGGTGCTTACAAAAAAATACAAAGTTAGTTACAGATGGCGCCAATCATAAAAATGTTTAAGGCGACTTCCTGACTTGGCGGGGCGGGATCGTAATGTGACATTTTCTTCTTTGACGTAAACTTACTGACGTCGCAAAGATTCCCGCTTGACGGAATACTGTCAGTATTACATTTGCGCAGTAGTAATATTATGCGCAGAAGCGGACCAGTACTGCCTTCGCATCACCCCGCTACCGCGCATCCCGCGCCAGTCAGGAAGCACCTCATTTAAATGTAGGGGCGCAGTAAAAAGTAGTACTGATTTGACTGACAGTTGACACTGACATTTGACAATTTTCTCATATCGTGCCGCCTCCGCACCGACAAATCAGGAAGTCGCCTTAATGAGCTCGAATTCGAAATAATTTATAGGTCTGTGATTCCTATAAGGGCGTTTAGCGCCACTTTGACACGGACAGTGCCTGTCAAATTCCAGACGTTGCTGCACGGTTAACCTTTTCACCGCTATTGACTTGATACACAGTCAAGACATTAGGTGCCCCACACGCCTATGACTTCATATCGAGTCGATCAAGTCTATGTAAAGGCTAGCTGGGTCATTCTCAGATTTAGTTGCGCGTCTCTTCGGTGGACAGGACATGTCAAAAGTTAAGGGCTACAAAGCTTAATTTTCGATTGATCTGATAACCCACATAATCTGTAATTCCGTGTCTATAAATCCATGTAATAAAAACGTAAATTACATGCACACAAGCCATTAACTATTGACCACCGAATGGACAACTTTTGTTTTTCCGACTGACAATGACCCAGCTACACTGAGCGATAAAAAATACTAATTATTAGTAAGTTTTAGTGAATCCCAGGACAAGGAGATTATATACTAACGGTTACAAAACACCAAGAAATTGGTCCTTGTAACTACTAATTACTACTAAACTGTTTTGTAACCGTTAGTATATAATCTCCTTATCTTGGGATTCACTAAAACTTACTAATAATAATAATAATAACTAACTAACTAACTGGGCTGGCACGACGACCCAAAATGAGTCTTGGCCTCCGACACAAGAGCACGCCACTTTGCTCGGTCCTGCGCAATTTCTCGCCAGCTTGCACCAGCTCCGAGCTCACGCAGGTCCGCTTCCACCACATCCCTCCAGCGATACTTGGGGCGACCCACAGGACGTCGTCCGGTCGGTCGGCCCAAGTATGCTCTTTTCACCTGTCGATCTTCTCCCATCCTCTCTAGGTGGCCAAGCCAAGCCAATAATAATAATAATATGACCAACTACGGCGCCCCAAGGGTAAAAAACCTGCTTGGTGCATAACATTAGAGAAAGACATCGCCCAATTAAGGTCTGACATAGGTAGGTTAACTCAATATATTAATAACAACAGGTCACAAAGAGTTGTAAATCGGGTGAATGAAATATTTAGAAACTTCAGCGTACACAGTAGCCATGAATGCAATAACACGAGACCCGAAGAATATTTGGACACATTAAAACAAAAACTAAAACTGAAGGCCCATAGATTAAAAAGGTATAATAAGGCACTCAAACGGAAAAAGGATAACAAATTATTCAGCACTAATGAAAAAATATTCTATAGGCAGCTTAATAACCCAGAAGAAAATGAAGTACCCATAGAACCTGAAATTCCAGAGGTAAGTGAATTAGAGCAATTTTGGGCAAATATCTGGGAAACCGAACTACAGCATAATGAAGAGGCAATATGGATAAGTGAAGAAGTAAGTAGATGGGAGGCAATGGAGCAAATGGAATTTGAAGCAATAACTGAGTCAGACATAGAAGCTATCACGGGTAGACTGCACAACTGGAAATCCCCGGGCATTGATAGGATTCATAACTTTTGGTACAAAAAATTCCATATCCTCCATAAATCGCTAGCCAGAAATATTACAGAAATCATTCGGGGTCAACAAATTACACCGGAGTTTTTAGCAAAAGGCGTTACTTACATGCTCCCTAAGGGTAAATATAGCACACAACCATCGCAATACAGACCAATCACATGCCTACCTACTATATATAAAATACTTACGTCCGCAATAACCCGGAAAATCACCACACACGTAGAGAAAAATAATATAATAGCTGAAGAACAGAAAGGATGCAGGCGGAATCACATGGGGTGCAAGGAGCAGTTAATAATAGATTCTCTAATACACAAACATGCAGCAAGTAATAAAAGAAACCTACACTGTACATATATAGACTACAAAAAAGCTTTTGATAGTATCCCTCACTCTTGGTTAATACGAGTACTAAATATTTACAAAATAGATCCTGTCTTGATTAGTTTCCTAGAAAACGCAATGAAACTCTGGAAAACTACTTTACACCTTAACCAAATAAAAACAAGAGAGATAAGTATTAAGAAGGGTATTTATCAAGGTGACTCCTTGAGCCCCCTGTGGTTCTGCCTTGCACTTAACCCAATCTCCAATATGCTAAATAAATGCCGATCTGGATACCGCCTGAAACATGAACACCAAGAAACATGCATATCGCACCTGATTTATATGGACGACATAAAACTTTACTCAAAAACAGAGACTGAAATGAAAACATTAATAGACACTACTGCAGAGTTTAGCCGAGATATTAACATGGAGTTTGGACTCGAGAAATGTAAAACAATCCACATCATTAAAGGCAAGATACGACCCGGAGACTTTACAGTAAACAACACTGACTCAATAACAGCTATGGAACCAGACGAGTTATATAAATATTTAGGTTACCAACAATCAAAAGGAATAGACCATATTAAAATTAAAAAAGCATTGACAGCAGAATACAAGAAAAGAGTTCACACAATTTGCAAAAGTCAACTCACCGCAAAACATTTAATAAAAGCAATCAACAGTTACGCAACACCGATTTTAACATATTCATTTGGAATCATTAAATGGTCTAAAACTGATATCCGCCATATTGAGATTGCCACTAGAACTATATTAACAAAGCATAATAATCATCACCCTAAATCCGCAATAGAGAGAATATCAATAAAAAGAGAGAATGGAGGTCGAGGAATAACAGCCATACACCCACTTTGGATTAAGCAAATTAACAATCTTAAATCATTTTTCTTCCATAAAGCCAATAGCAGTGATATTCATAAAGCAGTAGTTGTTAACGATGCGAATCACACTCCCCTAAACTTAACTGAACAGGCATTACTTACCACTGAGAATGACCCCGAAACCGAAAAATTAGAGCAGTGGAAGAAAAAAGTTTTACATGGAAGACACCCTCATGATCTCTCACAAGCACATGTTGACCCCATAGCCTCAAACAAATGGCTGCAATTAGGATCACTGTTTCCAGAAACCGAGGGTTTTATCATTGCTATTCAAGACCAAGTAATTAATACTAAAAACTACAGGAAACACATTATCAAGGACCCTAATCTCGCAGATGATAGATGCCGTAAATGTCACAGCCACCCAGAAACAATACAGCATATCACTGGAGCATGCCCTAATCTAACGCAAACAGACTACACGCACCGTCATAATCAGGTAGCAAATATTATACACCAAAAATTAGCACTCAAACATAACCTCACACCCAACAATAGTACTCCATACTACAAATATAGCCCTAGTCCCGTATTAGAAAACAATACTCACAAAATGTACTTTGACCGGGCCATCCTCACTGACAGAACTATACATTTTAACCGTCCAGACATAACTCTAACAGATAAAATAAATAAAATCACCTACCTCATAGATATTGCCGTCCCCAACACCCACAACCTGCAGAAAACAATAGTGGAAAAAATACACAAATATACCGACCTTAAAGATGAAGTCGTCAGAATATGGAACCAGGAAAAGGTATACATAGTTCCCGTAGTTCTTTCAACCACTGGTGTCATTCCTAAATACCTCCATCACAGTCTGAAGCTCGTTGGTCTTAAACAAAATACTTACATGCAGTTGCAGAAAGCCGCAATACTGAATACGTGCAGAATTGTGCGAAAGTTTTTGCAATTAGACGATGACCGAACGGACTTAGACTAAAACCGACATTTAAAATATAGATTATATTGATTAGGCTAATGTCATCTACTTGGTTTTAACCCGTAGGTGATGTTTATTACCAGCAGAATGCTGAGAAATAAAAATCCAATGAAAAATAATAATAATAATGTTTTATTGCAGGCATAAAAAATCCCATATAAGTCTTAAAACTAGCAAACTATATACTATTGATTACATCACAGATATCAATCTAAATATCTTAAAAATTATTTTATTTCCGGTTCTCGTTGTGATGCACGGACAGCCAATGCCTAAAAATATGACTGTCTGGGTTGTCACTGATAGTTTTCAGAATTCCGTTCTTCGATCTTCTAATAGTCTCCCAGAACCCGGCTACCCTTGCCCTGAGGATCGCGAAGAAGTCAGGTACCCTGTCCGCCGCGAACATGTTCGAGGCGCTGCAATAGCGTGGCATCCTCATCCTAATAATTAGTATTTTTTTCGCTCAGTGTGATAACCCACATAATCTGTAATTCCGTGTCTATAAATCCATGTAATAAAAACGTAAATTACATGCACACAAGCCGTTAACTATTGACCACCGAATGGACAACTTTTGTTTTTTCGACTGACAATGACCCAGCTACACTGAGCGATAAAAAATACTAATTATTAGTAAGTTTTAGTGAATCCCAGGACAAGGAGATTATATACTAACGGTTACAAAACAGTTTTTGATAATAGTAGTTATTTACTAATACCAAGAAATTGGTCCTTGTAACTACTAATTGCTACTAAACTGTTTTGTAACCGTTAGTATATAATCTCCTTATCTTGGGAATCACTAAAACTTACTAATAATTAGTATTTTTCATCGCTCAGTGTGATAACTGATAACCCACATAATCTGTAATTCCGTGTCTATAAATCCATGTAATAAAAACGTAAATTACATGCACACAAGCCGTTAACTATTGACCACCGAATGGACAACTTTTGTTTTTCCGACATGACCCCTACGCGCTATCAAGTAAGGTTCATTTTCAGTCTTGCTACGAAGACTTTGGCGTGTGAGGCACAACTTACAGAATCTACTGTGGCGGCGAATATATTTAATGCTACGTATACTTTACCTACACTGTAGGTATATACCATACAAAATTTCTCTAAATCTGTTAAGCGGTTTAAGCGTGAAGAGGTAACAGACAGACACACTTTCGCATTCATAATATTAGTAGGTACGGATTGCTTGCATGTACAGTCATCAAATGTAACTAGGTAAGCATACGCACATGAAGAGGTCGAAAGTCTTTATTACTAGAAAATAAGAGCTTTTGACCTGTTCATATGAGTAGTTACTTTTGGTGCTGTAGGTACCTAGTTACTATACTTATATTATCAACTATCGAATCCAATAGCTCGATTCCACTGACACCTCCGTAGCTCTAGTATAAGTTTTTTCGAAACATTAACTAATTCGAACGCGTTTGCGTTTTGTCTCAAAATGTATGAAAGTGGTATGAAAACGTGAACAGCGCCTCTGGTGGTCACTAGTGGAAACTAAAACAGTGAGTATAACATTTGTTGCTAACCGATTAACGCGCGTATTTCAAACTCGGTGAGAGCGTTTTCATACATTTTGAGACAAAACGCAGACGCGTTCGAATTAGTTAACGTTCCGAAAAAACTTATACTAGAGCTACAGATACGGTTAAAGCCGCTCAACCAATCTCACTGGAGCACAAATTCTTAGAGTATTTCAGTGATTAAACCACCCGCTTGGCCGTGTCGGAGGTTTCCCCTGGATTTTCAACCGTGCCTTTCTATCGCTTTATTGGGCGGCCTATAAAGCCACAGTCAGGTTAAAAAAAACTACCGAGTCTTAAAACACGCTATTTCAATTCTAGTTATGCCTGCGTAACACAAACTAATTTAACTGAGGTGCTATTGAACTTGTGTTCGTTCTCACATACTAAGCGTCACGTGATCCCAATCATTAATGACCAAATTATTATCACCACGTATATGTGCATTTAAAATATAACTAACAGTATATTAACTTCTCAAAAACGCGTGGATCGGTGCATGAACACTTTCCCCTTCGCTGGATGGAAAACTGACCCCCGTGTTTCTTTAGGTACCTATGAATTTTACCTATTAATTCTGTTAGTATATTGCAAAGATAAATAAAATTTAAAAGCCTTTTATTCTTTTCCATTCAGTATCCGGTTTCCATGTCGAAAATATCAAACTTTCATTATGTGTAACAAAATCTTAATTAGGTACCTAACTCAATAAGTTCTTCACGAGGGAACCCTTCTCTTTCATTGTAGAGATACTCAGGTATTATTAGTAGAAGCAGCGCACATGAAATAATGTCGTACACGGCAAATCTGAAAAAACTAGGTAGGTAACAGGAGGTTGCCATCACAACCCATAACACATTTCGACCCATTGACAAAGAGTGCCTCAAATCGCTGAATATTTGACGCACGGGCCGAAGGCAAGGGCGATAAATATGCGATCTGAGGCTTTCTTCATTACCGCCCGTGGAAAGTACAACATTTTATGTGTCCCTCTGGCCAGCAAGTGGTATTTTCTGCATGCGTAGCATACGGTAATTTCCGTTTTATGGCCAGGTGTGACATAAAATACTGTACATATAATTACTGTATCATTCTCGTAGATTTTAATCTAGTTTGCGTGACAGCTCTTCGCATCTATAAGTATAGAAACTCAATTAAAACACGTACCATCATAACTCTGCTGATAGTTCAATGGAATACGAATATCGTGCCCTGGAACTTGTCATTTACTAAGGGTTTCTTAATTGATAGTGTTCCTGCTTACATAGCGGGCCGTGGTTAATATCATGGTATTCATGGTGCTACTCGTAGAAGTAGGGCTGCCATCCGTCCGGGTTTTCCCGGATTTGTCCTAGTTTGGACGCCGTCCGGGGGCCGTCCGGGGGGGTGTCAAGAAGTGTCCGGACACTTTTCATGTAAGGAAGCACCTCATTGAATTTAAAGGTCTTGTTTTTTAAAAATATTATTTTCGGACTCGTCCGGGGAAAAAATGCAATTTACGCCAAATGTCCGGGTTTTTTGAATCTTTGTCCGGGTTTGGCGAAATTCGATATGGCAGCCCTACGTAGAAGGCATATATTCGTATAATGAGCCAACTTGAATTTGATGTCGAATTTTGGATATAATCCCTGTTCCTCTTGCTTGTTGCTTAGCTAAACTCGACTCTGGCACACCGCGCAGCGGTGTCCAGATACCATAATATGTTTTGGGAAGTCAGGTGTCAAACATTGGGAAGTTTCCCTCAATTTTGACACTTAAATAGGCTGCGTTTACGACAGATTCAGATATATTCAAAATCATTGGATTTCCTTTTTTCAAATTCTGAAAAATGGGCGCTACGCTACGACTTGCGCTTTTTTCGCGTCGCCTATTTATGTAAAACGTCGGTGTGAGCAATCCTTTTATTGGAGTAATCTTGCCTCACGTTCCCACACATCTTACATCGTCATTAATAACGCCGCACATATTTAATTTCTCCGGTGTATGGCCCAGCACACGGCCAAGCCTTTTAAACTTGCAATAATCGCTCCAACAACCGATGACATGCACGCACTTCCGCGTAAACCGGAAACTGACGTAACATTCGCCGCTGTTGGCTCCAACTGGTTTCTCGCCGCTCGCCCAGAGTATATCTTGACGCTGGGAATCGTAATAACAACTGCTATTCGGAGCTCTTACTTACCCTGGTTCGATTCAGAGGTAACGTGTTGCGAGTAACAATCCGGGCGACATTGGTTCGAGGCCGACACCAGGCCGGCTTTCAAAGAGGACCTTAGTCCTTAACGTGTATCTAATTAGCTTTATGACCCCCCTTGAACACGTTACCTGTACCCATACAAAACGGTCTGACAATATCACAAATCCACCTGACCGTTGGACTGTGGAGTCCTGATAAAAGATTTATGGCCCCACATGGAGGGCACCCGCGGACAGGGAACGTGTTATTACCCCTTTTAGCCTTTCTTCTTTTATTATTGATATTTGACAGACCAAACGCGCAAAAGTATCTTACTTAAAGTGTCATTCAATGGAACTTCATGGAACAAACCGCCATATTGAAAAAATAACCTAACTTATGAAACAATTTTAAACTTTTAATGAAATATCCAAGATACAGTATATATATTATGTTTTTGTATTTTACGGTAACGACAGTTTCATTAGTGTATGGTTTCAATGATGTTTGATGAGGTGGTGTGAAAATTCAAGGAGAAACAGTGATAAAACTAAGTTACGTCTTTTGTTTACATAGTTAGCAAGTTCCATTGAATGACACTTAACCCATTGCGTGCGTATTTATGAACCGTTAAAGGCACCTGTTCCTATTAAGGTTTATAATTTTATAAAATAAACATAATTATGCATAGATAGACTCCCACTTCTAGGCAGAGACCTCCTTCTTACTATTCAACGCATCCCAGAGACATGGCAAGAAAAGAGCCACGTTCACCGATATCGAAAATGTGAGGTATTTTCCTTCTTTGGAGGTTCTAAGTAGGTACTTACTAGAAAATAAAACTTCAAACATTAATATTTAAACATGTAAAATTTTATCACACAGTTGCACGAAGTCGACTATATTAACAGACATGCCTCGGGCGACTTGTTCAAAACGCTCTTTTTGTCGACTTCCGTTTCCGATCCGAGTCCAATATCATATTTAAATTAATAAACCAGTTAAAATTCATGCAGTGAAGTGACCCTTGAAAATACTTAAGTAATTTGAGTAGGTAGCTATATCTAGTGACCTTAAATTAATACGAGCCCTCTCCATGGTGTCCAAATGGATGTGTAAAGTTAATAATAATCCGGTCTCACAATGTTCTACAGTCGACATCACAATGGAATAAGATGCAAAAGTGTAAATGTATCTTTGGCGTCGATTGTACCAACAGTAAGATTACCTACTGAAACTTTGTAACTGACAGGTGATGCTTGCTTGGGTGATGCTAAATTCGTATTTGGTAGCTAGGAAGTGGTGGTAGCTTGTGGTATATAAATATACGTAGTTAGAGTACCTAGTTACATTGTATCACTTTGTATGACATTCATACTTTGTATTAAATTACTTTTATGTCACACCTAGCCGTAAAGTGGCCATTATCGCACGCTCCGCGCGCGAATAAACCCACTGCCTGGCTAGGGGGTGACATAAAATTTTGTACTTACCACGAGCGATAATAAAGAAAGTCTCAGATCGCATATTTATCGCCCTTGCCTTCGGCTCGGGCGTAAAATACCTGCGATCTGAGACATTCTTTGTTTTACCGCCCTTGTTAAGGAATGTACTATTACGGAAATTATAATAAAGTATTTATTACAAACATAGTTACGATTTTTAGACAGTGTATTATGTAATAAAAACCCTATTACATTAGTGTTAACGTAGAATATCCAATAAAATACTTAATATATTAGCATATATATCAGTGGCGGAGCGTCCATACAACTCGATTCCCACCGGCTTACCTAATTTTCAGCCAGTGCAGTTCTTTTACTACGGCTCATGAAGTATAAGAAAGGCAAATTATTTCCGGCTTTCCTAAGAATATTTTTGACGCGCCGCCACTGATATATATATATACCAGGTGCCTATTTCTCGAACGTTACAAGCCTTGTATCTATGGTAACGATTGTATTTTATATGGATATACAAGCGTTACCATAGTTACACACTAGTAATACAAGGCTTGTAACGTTCGAGAAATAGGGCCCAATGTAAATTGGGTAGTTTTGTAAGAGGAGTAATTTGGTATAATATATTTGGTATAATATTCGGAGTAATTTCGTACGAAAACGTGTCCAATGTGCGACCGGCCTGCACTGCACAAGCACATCTGACTAACTAAACCATTTGGCGTTCGTTAGGCTATAAGGTCCACTAAAGAACGTGGCGTTAGAAATAAGTTTCTATGGTGTATCTCGCTACAGCGCTGAGAGCCGCAGCGGCCACGCCGCTGACGTGGCTGTTGCACGCCATCGCTGAGCTTGGCGTAAGTGGGCTACCTCGGTTGTTCACGGCGTCCAAAACCGCGGAGAAACAGCCGATCGGAGTCTGCTGCCTTAGGAGATGGCTCAGCCACGACCGTTGGAGGAACCTGACATGCCCCGCCAGAGCGCATGTGGAAACTAGACAAAAGAAAACATGTGAGTTTCGGTTGTCAAACCATCGATAGTCGTATGCTGTGTTTTTTAAACTCTGATTGCATTGGCAAGTGGGTATCATTGGCTTGCCCTTTTCCCATTGATTTGGGGTCGGCGCAGAATGTCTACTCGTATTTCTTCCATACATCTCTGTTACTCGTCATCGCTTCATTCACACCCTACTTGTTTATATCGTCTCTCACACAATCCATCCACCTTTTCTTTGGGCTACCTCGTTTCTTGTATTCATCCACATTAATATTATCTAGTATATATTGTATTAGCAAGTATAGGTAACCGTTTTTAACGGGACCATCATTAGCGTTGTTTGGTTTGAATCTTAAGTTGATATTATTATAACCTACACAGTAATTTTCGTCACAGTAATTTTTCAAAAAGCTTGGACAGTCGTCAAAATGTTTACATTTTTCACCTTATTTCAATGGAATAAGGCATAAAAGTGTAAACATATCTGTGACGTCGACTGGACACGTAGGCAGTTGTCATTCCAGCGCAATTTATGGCATCTTCGGCATTGTAGAGTCCGTTCGGAATAAGAAGAAGAATTGGATAAAAGGTCTACCATATTTATATCCTATGCTTCTTCTCATTCTGAAAAGACTCTAATTGTTAGGGTATAAATTGTACCGAATCATTAAAATGACTGGTGTTTCCGTCCCAAAATATCACCCGATAAAGTTTACTTACTCTGCTCCATTAATAGGTCTGGCGATCGAAAATTGTTCATCACTATGTAATGGGCTTCCTCGTAGACGCTGTCACACAGTTTGTCGACGAACGCAGCGTCGAGTCGCGGCGTGAACGCATAGCAGCCGCGGCTGAATCGCGCCACCAGGAGAAATAACACTCTGTATAGAAATAACAATTGAATATCACTATCAGTGAGGTGACTTCCTTATTTGTCGGTACGGAGAAAATGACGGAACGGAGAAGCATGTCAGTGCTGTCAGTCGAGTTAGTAGTAGTTACCTACAGCTTTTTACTGGCTGGCACGGAATGATACGACTGCATTACTTTACTACCCCGTTTGCGTGCATGATATTCTTCCGTCGAGTGAGGATACCTCGAAGATCACGCCGAAGAACAAAATACCAATTCCCGCCCCGCCAATTTGGTACTTAACTCAGTAAATTTTTTGACAACCTACCTACATAGGTACCTAAGATATAACAGAGGGGCTAAGATGATCGCTTAGCATGCTGTATGTCCGACATATAAGCAATCATTTATAAAACCGTTAATAAATCTAATTAAACGTTTCGTGACACAAAATAATGATTCATTCAATCTGTTGTTATAGTTGTAAGTATGTTCTGTTTCGAATTAATGTTTCTTTCTTCGTTTCTGTCTTTAAACTTACTTGTTTGTTTTTTAAACTTACCTGTGGAGTAGAGCGTATCCGAAATCTGATCCATTCGCCACATAGCTCAGGCATTCACTCGGAGTAGTACATTTGTAGGATTGAGTGCCAGCGCCGGCCTCTGAAGGATTCCATCTTAGAGATAGCATACAGGTGTCTGCAAACAATGTTCGTGACATGAGAAAGGACATTGTATTTTCACCTATTCTCCATCTAATTAGCCTGTTTAGCGTAGCATTGTAGACTCATTTAGGCAGCATCAGTTATTGGGTATAAAATGCAAAGACAAGGTGTAGGCTAGGTCTTGGCCTCTAGCGGACCTCATCCTTCAGGATGCAACTGTGATGAAAGAGGGGAACTTTTTTGCTTGAAAATGGTACCTGACTGCTCTGGGCTAGGTATGTTGTTATCAAAGTCAAGCACTCTCTTCTCATACCAAGTCCAGTGTGAGTACTCATTCAATAGATACTCCTCGCTAAACCCTTGCAAGTGCGCGTCGGAAACCGTGCTGAACTCCTGAAGCCTCTCTGCCCACTTTTTCTCATCTATGAATAAATAAGTTACTGAAACAGATTCAAAGAGTTTTATTTGTCCAACACAGGTAATAGTAGAAGATCCGGACCTAAGTCGAACTTCACCGAGCTGGTAATAGAATGAAACATATTTTATCATAAATTTAGTATAGTATGTGAGATAATTTTAAGACATAGATCAACATACAAAATAAACCTAAATAAAATTAAAATAAACTTAAAATATATCTAATTAAAATTAAATACATAATCGCTTTGACTAAAAAATCCTGGACAGTTTATTTTTAATATTTTTTTAAATAATTAAAAATAGTCTGTCCAGGATTTTTTTACGTCACGTCACATTTTAATCAAGACATTATAGTAGAAGATCCGAACCTACAACATCTAAAAGAAGTTATATTTATTTCGTATAAAGAAAATAAATTAGGTACAATAAAACAAACTTAAAACTTAACATCTAAAATAAAAAATAACCCATTTTTAATATTTTTTCTAATATGCCAAATTTATTATCTATAAAATATGTTTCATTCTATTATCAGCTCGGTGAAGATCGACTTAGGTTCGGATCTTAGACTATAATAATTTAGTATTTACAAGGCGTTTGTTAACAATTGTAAAACTTATCACTTGTTGGCAAACAAATGTAATTATCAAAACATGCCTAAATTCATCCAAACTAATGTTATAATATAAATGCGAAAGTGTGTCTGTCTGACTGTCTGTCTGTCGGTATGGTGATAGTTTGAGTCCCAGCCGGGGAAGGGTATCCCGGAAATCGTACAACGTAAACACCTGAAATAAAAGAAGAGCAATGAAATTCAAAGGGTGCCTTTCCATTAGAGCTATGCTATGCTACGTCGCTATGGATGCGTTTGAAATCCATCAATCACATTCGTTGGTTCCACATAGCATATAGCTCTGGTGGAAACAGGTTCAGCTAAGCTATGTTTTTATTTGCTACGTTTAGGTGCTACGGATGCGTGCGCCGACTAATCCTATCTACGAGTAGGTATACCTACATCGCATAGCTCGAGCTGCGCATCTTCCTCGCACAGCTACCTCGCGGCTGCGCATCTTCATAGCACAGAAGCCTGCCTTCGTATGCACACAAGCATGTGTCCAGTGTTCAAATGAATCCGATCGTAGTAGTGTAGTAGATCTTAGTTATAAGTACCTACTGTTATATAATAACATAGTCTTAAGTTATATGTTACTAACTATATATGAATGTATCCGAAATAAAAATAATTGAATTGAATAGCGCATCTTCCTCGCACAGCTACGTAGCGTAGCATTAGTGGAAACGGTCACAGTTTCGTAGTGTAGCTTTCGCATCCTCGCAGCATAGCTGCATAGCATAGCTCTAATGGAAAGGCAGCCGAAACGGTCCCATAGTTTCATAGCGTAGCTTTCGCATCCTCGCAGCATAGCTCTAATGGAAAGGCAGCCTAACGCGATGAACGACTGCGCGGACGAAGTCGCGGGTAAAAAGTAGCTGAGTTATAATTATGGAATTTATGGAATACAAATACAAGGGTTAATTTTAAAAAGGGGTAATTAAGCAGTTCCATGTAGGTATGTGTCTCAGGGGTGTGTGGCGAGTCAAGTACAGTCAACGTCAAAGTAATTTATACCTACACTTTTCGTCGTAACACAATGGAATAAAGCGCAAAAATCGAAACATCTACTTAACGTCGACTTTGACCATTTAGCAGGCATTGAAAGCCTGACAGCAGCCTAGCCTTTGGACAAATTATGTGTCAATATCTGGGCGGCCGAGCTTTGCTCAGCGTTATCCCGGGCATGAGACCTAGCTAGATCGATTGCTGGGGGCCGATTTTTGAGTGTCGAACGCTCGAATTTTCACTCGAGATCTGTCAAAATACTATGACGTTTTGACAGATGTCGAGTGAGAATTCGAGCGTTCGACACTCAAAAATCGGCCCCCTGGTCCCCGAAAAACCCCACATACCAAACTTCATCAAAATCGTAAGGCGACTTCCTGATTTGTCGGTGCGGAGGCGGTACGATATGAGAAAACTGTCAAATGTCAGTGTCAACTGTCAGTCAACTCAGTACTACTTTTTACTGCACCCCTACATTTAAATGAGTGCTTCCTGACTGGCGCGAGATGCGCGGATGCGGGACGATGAGAAGGCAGTACTGGTCCGCTTCTGCGCATAATATTACTACTGCGCTAATGTAATACTGATAGTATTCCGTCAAGTGGGAATATTTGCGACGTCAGTAAGTTTACGTCAAAGAAGAAAATGTCACATATCGATCCCGCCCCGCCAAGTCAGGAAGTCGCCTTAGAGTCGTTTCCGAGATTCCCGAAATAAATATATATAGATTTAAATATATATAAGTTTATAGATGTAAGATTTTTAAAAAATACGGTTTTTTTAATTGTTTAGTTAATTGCATTTTAAAAAGTAAAAGCAATATTTGTTAACGTAAACTTTCATTAACACATAACGTCAGGCGCTCTAAATCTCGGTTATACATATAAGAGTGCGATAGATCTTTGGACGAATCAATATCAATATTTATTAATAATTCTGAACATTGTAACAACAAAAAATGTTAATAAGTGGATTGTTATAATATCGGGCTTAAGTCAATCTATAATTTTATACTTTGATTTACTTACTATCACACGAAAGACTTTCTAATTTGCGAACCGTCCAAAACTCAGGACTACATAACGTAAAGGTATCAGTGGTTAAAATAGAACCAATACTTGACTAGACGTAAACAAATAGCTATCCACTATTGGCTGTCAGGGCCACTATGTGGTTGGGGTCAAAATAAGGCAGTAGGCACCGTGTGCTCCACAACCACATGAGCACGCGCACGCACAATGTGATCGCGTTCTATCGCAAAGGAACGAGGTAGTGTACGCCGTACGATTAAAAAAACCGCAAATCGATGTACAGTTTAGCCGTTTGGCACACGCATACTAGAGGTCAAAACAAAATTTTTGACCCGCAGTTCCTAAAAAAATTTCCCTTAGGGGGGGAGAGCCGAGACATTCTTTTTTTTGTATGAAAAAAAACACATTTTTTTTCAGAAACCTATCGTGTGTAGTATCATATGAAAGAGCTTTTTGAGGCGATCCTGAAAATATACCACATCATTACATTTCAGCTATTTTTTTTAAATTAAATCATAAATAATTTCCGAAACATACCAAGTTTGAGGTCCTCCAGACACGATACGGCTGATTTTTATTTTGTACAATATACCACAAATGATACTTAATATCCTCATATCTAACCTCAAAAAAGCAATTTCGAAATGATTTTCGGTAAGTATTTTTTTTAAATTTTTTCAATATTACTAAGTGACACGGTTCTACTTTAATACCAATTTAATACCCTTTTTTGAGGTTAGATATGAGGATATTACGAGTAAGTATCATTTGTGGTATATTGTACAAAATAAAAATCAGCCGTATCGTGTCTGGAGGACCTCAAACCTGGTATGTTTCGAAAATTATTTTTGATTTAATTAAAAAAAATAGCTGAAATGTAATGATGTGTTATATTTTCAGAATCGCCTCAAAAAGCTCTTTCATATGATACTACACACGATAGGTTTCTAAAAAAAAAACAACGGGTTGCACTCCGGGAGTGCCGGCAGAAGTGAAAACTCAATAAAGATAGTAAATGGGTCATTGTCAGATTTAGGTGCGCGTCTTTTCGGTGGACAGGACATGCCAAAAGTTAAGGGCTACAAAGCTTAATTTTCGATTGATCTGATAACCCGCGTAATCTGTAATTCCGTGTCTATAAATCCATATAATAAAAACGTAAATTACATGCACACAAGCCGTTAACTATTGTCCACCGAATGGACAACTTTTGTTTTTCCGACTGACAATGACCCAAATAACAAAGATATTCATATCGGTATCGGTATCCGTATCGGTATCCGTATCTGTACTGTACTCATACTTATGTTCATATTCGCATAATCCATTTACATAATATGTCCCGAGTATCATTGTGTCTTACGCATCTAAGACCAGGAACCTGTACCACAATACTTTACAAGCGTACAATTCGACAAATTTGTGAACTTTTTCTATGGAAAATTGTGCAATTTTGTCAAATTGTAGACTTGTAAAGTTTTGTGGTATAGGGGCCAGCTGAGTTTAGCTGAGTTGACACCTCCTAACATCGCAATCACGATTACTAGGAGCGGTCAACTAGCTGGTCTTAGAATCTTAGAATCTTATTCTTTCTATTTCCCATTTTTATTTCTATAGATTCGTTGAGTGTGCTCAGGAACTCCATGAGCTCATACCGCCTTCCCCCTTCTTCCATCAGATATCCAGACGACGTACGACTGGCTACTTTCATTACCTGGTCAAAATCATCTTTTTTTATAATGTTTACTGGTTTGGTATTCGAATGGCGTATGTAGGTACTTCCGAGTTCAAATAACCTGGACCTTTTTAAGGTACGAGTGAATCTTCTGGGTGAGCTCGCATAAGCGTCGGCCTCATTTTCAATTTAAAAAAAAATATATGACTGGTTAGAATTAGGCGTTTATTTAAGAAAATTTAATTTAGCTGTTTGCTCTAAGGAAGAACCCAAATTTGGTGTATTTTGAAAATTAATTTTATTTTTTAGGAAATATTATCTATACATATAATAAAGCAGAAGAGGGTCGAAAATCTGTACATTGAAGATATTAGTAAAAAAATCGATGGAGGGGTCTAAGAATCGATAACAGAACACGTTTCAACTGTTTTTAGAATTCGTGTCTGTTTGTCTGTTTGTCTGTTTGTCTGTCTGTTTATATGTCTAACTATCACGCGAAAACTAGCGAATGGATTTTAATACAGCCTTCACTAATATGTTTATTGGATCTTCGGCCAGGTTATAGGCTATAAAAATCATACAGGTTAGGGATGAAAGGGGGTGAAAAGAGGGGTTAAACTTTGTATGAGAAGTCTTTCAGTTCATGATTTACAGGCTTGAAAGTTGGTAAGTATATACATGGACGCAAAGTAAATAGAACCTCATTCAAACATTGTATAATAAACAGATAGTATTTGAAAAAATGGGGGGTGAAATAACAATACCTCTGCCTCTCAAGGCTATAGACAAAAATACAAAAGTCCCTCAAACCATATTAACTGTTTGAAATGAGAGATCTAATTATGTTTGTCAGCCAGTCGCTATCAATATTCACAAACCTTACTACGCAACCTCGGTTTTTTTTTTTGTTTGCGATGGAGGGTACCTTACCTACGCAGAGCGGCGGGCTCTCTATATTAAGTATGCGCATTTTTGTATAAAATATTGTTTTTTGAGGTGCTCATTACAAGAATGATACTTATCCATTTTCAAATCGAAGATGGCGGACATTTACTTATTTACTTTTCTTAATAATCGATATGGATGTCATCTTTGAGGTTCTTCGAGGTGCCGATTAGTTGCGTTTTCCGTCAGCAAAATGTATAAAATACGTTCAGCGCGTAACAGACATAAATTTAGGGTATATTGGTATTCGTTATTAAAACATACATACCTACGTAACAATAAACATCAAGTATGACCAAATTCGAACAGGCGGATTGGAAAGCAAAAAAAACCGGCCAAGTGCGAGTCGGACTTCGCACATTTAGGGTTCCGAACCGACCGCAAAGTTAAGTTGGTTTTTATAGGAAAAATAAGGAAATTTCAAAGAAAAAAATCTAATTTATCAATATATTAGTATTTACAAATACAAATACAAATACAAATCGTTTATTGCTAAAAAAACGGTTATTTGTTGGTAAAAAATACGTAATAACAATCATTATTACCAAATTTTAAGTTTATAGGTGTTTGGAAAGTTAAAAAATTCATCGGAATAAAATTTCGTAAATTCCAATAATTTATGAACAAAAAAAATATCTATTCAACTACCTCTTTACAAAGCCACTTGATAGGTCAACAAATTTTTTTTGTTCAATATTTCGCGCTCGCTGCTCTCGCGTTTTCATCTACATTGCTTGATGCGTATGAAGTATTTTCCGTACCTGCATCATAATGTTCGAATCATTTCGCACTAGCTTTTTTATCTACATTACTTGACGCGTAGGAATTATTTTCCGTAACTGCATCATAATGTTCGAAAAATTTCGAGCTCGCTGCGCTCGCGTTTTCATGTGCATAACTTCATGAGAATGAAGTATTTCCCGCACCTGCATCATAATGTTCGAAAATTTTCGCGCGCCGTACGCTCGCGTTTTCATCTACATTATAGTTAATGCGAATGATGTCTTTTCCGCACCTGCATCAGAATGTTCGAATCATTTCGCGCTCGCTGCGCTCGCGTTTCATATACATTACTTAATGAGTGTGAAGTATTTTCCGCACCGGCATCATAATGTTTGAAAAATTTCGCGCTCGCTGCGCTCGCGTTTTCATCTACATTACTTGATGAGTATTTTCCGCACCTACATCATAATGTTCGATAATTCTCGCGTGCCCTACGCTCGCGTTTTCATCTGCATTATAGTTGATGCTTATGAAGTCTTTTCCGCACCTGCATCATAATGTTCGAAACATTTCGCGCTCAGTACGCTCACGATCTCATCTTCATTTCTTGATGCGTATGAAGTATTCTCCGCACCTGCATAATAATGTTCGAAAAATTTCGCGCTCGCTGCGCTCGCCTTTTCATCTACATAACTTCATGAGTATGAACTATTTTCCGCACCTGCATCATAATGTTCAAAAACTTTAGCGCCCGCTACGATCGCTTTTTCATCTAAATTACAGATGCGTTTGAAGTCTTTTCCGCACCTGCATCATAATGTTCGTAAAAATTTCGCGTTCGCTATGCTTGCGTTTTCATCTGCATGACTTGATGCGTATGAATTATTTACCGCACCGGCATCACAATGTCCGAAATATTTTGCGCTCGCTGCGCTCGCGTTTTCATACACATTACTCGATGAGTGTAAAGTATTTTCCGCACCTGCATCATAATGTTCGAAAAATTTCGCGCTCGCTGCGTTCGCGTTTTCTTCTACATTACTTGATCAGCATTTTCCGCACAACCAACCTACATCATAATGTTCGAAAATTTTCGCGCGTCGTACGCTCGCGTTTTCATCTACATTATAGTTGATACGTATGAAGTCTTTTCCGCGCCTGCATCAGAATGTTCGAAAAATTTCGCGCTCGCTGCGCTCGCGTTTTCATCTACATTACTTGATGAGTATTTTCCGCACCTACATCATAATGTTCGTAAAAATTTCGCGTTCGCTACGCTCGCGTTTTCATCTGCATGACTTGATGCGTATGAATTATTTTCCGCACTGGCATCATAATGTTCGTAAAAATTTCGCGCTCGCTGCGCTCGCGTTTTCATACACATTACTTGATGAGTGTAAAGTATTTTCCGCACCTGCATCATAATTTTCCAAACTTTTCGCGCTCGCTGCGTTCGCGTTTTCTTCTACATTACTTGATGAGCATTTTCCGCACTTACATCATAATGTTCAAAAAATTTTCGCGCGCCGTACGCTCGCGTTTTCATCTACATTATAGTTGATGCGTATGAAGTCTTTTCCGCGCCTGCATCAGAATGTTCGAAAAATTTCGCGCTCGCTGCGCTCGCGTTTTCATCTACATTACTTGATGAGCATTTTCCGCACCTGCATCATAATGTTCGAAACATTATGCACTCACTACGCTCGCGTTTTTATCTTCATTACTTGGTGCGTATGAAGTCTTTTCCACACCTGCATCAATGTTCGAAACATTTCGCGCTCGCTGCGTTCGCGTTTTCATCTACACTATTTGATGCGTATGAAGTATTTTCCGCACCTACATCCTAATGTTTGAAAGAATTCGCGCTCGCTGCGCTCGCGTTTTCATCTTCATTACTTGATGCGTATGAAGTATTTTCCACACCCGTATCAGAATATCCGAAAAGTTTCGCGCTCGCTTCGCTCGCGAGCGTTTTCATCTACATCTATAATAAGTTAATAACATATATTTAGTCCTCTGTCATGTTTCATGTGGGCGCATTGAGCCGGCGTGCGCAATGTTTGGCGAGACAACCCGGCGAAATACGGTATAGAAGTTGATATGGATAATGGATATTCACGCGAATGAAGTCGCGGGCAAAAGCTTAGATAAATAAATTTAAAACTGGACTACCCGTGCGAAACTGGGGCGGGTTATAAATGCGAAAGTAACTCTGTCTGCCTGTTTCCTCTTAAAATGCTCAACCGATTTAGATGAAATTTGTTATGGATATAGTTTGAGTCCTAGGAAGGACATAGGATACTTTTATCCCGGAAATCATCCCTTAATGGGGTTTAAGTTAGAATGGAAGAGAGATAACTAGGTAAGCGCATGAAATAGAAGAATGAAATAACATTCTAACGCGATGACGCGAGTTCTACGCAGACGAAGTCGCGGGCCAAAAGCTAGTATTATTAATATCTATTCATTTAATGTGACTCGTTTACTTTCTTTGTCTATTCTAACAGAATCGTGCTCTATCAAGGTCATAGGGGCCCCATTACCCTAATGTGCCCAGGGCCTCAAATTGGTTAAAGACGGCCCGGCCCTGTGCGTTTCCGTTACTGTCACCCGGGGAGGTACCCTAAAAAAAATTTTTTTTAAAGATTTTATTCTACCGTTTTCTCCGCGTCATCGATATGTATACTCATGCCAAATTACAGCTTTCTAGTACTAACGGTTACTGAGAAAAACGGGGGTCGGACGGACGGACGGACGGACGGACATGGCGAAAATATAAGGGTTCCTTGTTTACTACGAAACCCTAAAAACTGAAAAAATCAAATTACTTGAATTTCCCGAAACGTGGGGTAATCTTCAGGGGATTTTTTTATTATTTGTTGGTATCCCGAAATCGAATTATAAACCGACTGAATGATGGGACATCAATTCTAAGCTGGCTTCTATGGTAGATTTATACTACGCGATTTGATCGGTTTATATGTGAAATGTTTGGAGGTTATTTTTAAATTAATTTACATATTTTTCCTATTTCATCAAGTGTCTCATGATATAACTTATGATTTAGCTCAGTAACTTGGTACCGGTGAGATTTTAGAAATAAACACGGGTCCAAAATGCAATAGTAGATTGTTAACCAAGGGTTGAAAGCGACCCATTTCAGACGAGATATTTTGGCGCTCGAACGTAGTGAGAGCGCCAATAGTTCGAGGTTGAAATGGGTGGTTTCACCCGAGTTAAACACTCTGCTTTTCATTCCGAATACGAGGAAACTAAAAAAAAATTTTTTTTCTTATAATTCAAAATTATTATAAAATTTTAAATTCTTATCCCCAAATTAGTCCAAATCGATAATGATGATTTTTCGCAAACAAATTTTTTTTGAACTCATAATTGAAAATTAATGTAAAATTTGAAATCCTTATCCCCGAATTAGTCAAAATCGAGTATAATGACGAATTTTCGTAAAAAATATTCATATTCATATCCATATCCATATTCATGTCCATGTCCATGTCCATGTCCATGTCCATGTCCATGTCCATGTCCATGTCCATGTCCATGTCCATATTCATTCATTTGGCTGTCGACGTGTTTTGTGATTGGTGGATTCAACGTGGTGAAGCATTTGGATTGGTTAAATTAAAATGTTTTGGAATCAAAAATATGTATACATGTTAGCCCGTGGGGCGCAATGGCCCACTTTCAACCCGCTCCTTAGGTCAAATATGACACACTTTCAGAGTATGAGGAATGAAAAGAAAATGTACTTACGCAAATTACGCATGGAATGTAACATCCGCCTTTTTTCGGTCGAGTTTGCTTTTACAGCCCAACACTGAACACCCCACCATGTTTGCACTGAACACCCAAACACTACGGATCTGATAATTGGTAAATTATTATTCATTTAAACCAAACTTATCATTAATTCTCCATTTATAAAATGCACTACCAAATATTGCCAATTTGTTTTGCAATCTTCTTGACACAAAACTATGACACAAATACAAATTTTTTCGATCGGTGATAAGGACAAAACATCGCACTATTTTCTACTTCCTCTCATAGGAATCGCAATAAGGCTATCTTTCTCTTACAAAGCGTGTCAGGCCCTTGGTATTTTATCCATCACTCTTGGCCACTAGGTATTTTGAAGGGAACTGTCACCGTATTTAGGGACAATAAGAACTACTTTCCATGAGAATTTATTTGAAATATGATCTTTACGGAAATCGGTCAGTCTGGCTATCCGATATTGGACTTTGGAAACGCTTTTTTAGGGACAATAAGAGCTACTTTCCATGAGAATTTATTTGAAATATGATCTTTATGGAAAATCTTAGGATTGTCTTAAAACAGTTAGAACCTTGGCTTTCTAAGAAGACCAGCTGGGGACCCCTCGTAACATAGCAATCACGATACTAGGAGGGGTCAACTAACCTGGTCTTGGAATTTATCGCGAGTTTATACATTTTTCCCCAGTACAAAAGTGCTCAGCGCCGCTAAAGAAGTTTTCACTTCAAAAATTGTTTTTTTCGTACAAAAAAAAGAATGTCTCGGCTCTCCCCCCCTAAGGGAATTTTTTTTAGGAACTGCGGGTCAAAAATTTTGTTTTGACCTCTAGTATGCGTGTGCCAAATGGCTAAACTGTACATCGATGTGCGGTTTTTCTTTGAAATTGGGCCTGTACGGCTACCACTAAGGGAGAAGACAACAGATAGATACTTAGATTGGGTATAAGTGTCAAACAATTGGGACATATATAAGTACCTTATTTATATTCGTGATTATGCTTGATTAGCACATTCATTGCCGACGAGTACGAGACGCTCGTAGCCGATAACATAGCTTTTCTCATTTGTAGCGAAAACTGTTTAAGAACGGAGAACACGATATCGAATCCTCGGCCCTGAATGTGTTAAGTTATGTAGGTGTATGTTTGACTTACGCTCATCATTACCATATTTGTTGGCTCTAAACAACTTGAAGTAGCTCAATAATGCGTTGTTTTTGTTCATTATCCTTTGTATCTGAATCTTTAAAGCTATCGGCATACTGGAGTTTTTCCTTAGCATCACACTTTTCAAATTCACTGAAAAGAGATTTATATTATTTTAATTGGTTAAAGTCAACGTTGTTGTTGTTTAGGTCATAAACAAATTTGGGTTCGCGTCTTTCCTGTGGACATATCAACAGTTAAGGGCTACAAAGCTTAATTTTGGATTGGTCTAGTAACCCGCATAAACGGCGTCTCCGGTTCTATAAATCCATGTAATAAAATCATAACTCACATGCTCATAAGCCGTTAACTATTGACCACAGGAGAGACGACTTGTTTTTGCAAGTGTTTATGACCCGTTTAGAACGCGCTTTAAGCCAAACTTAAAATATGAAACTATTTTAAGTGAAAGTGAAAGTGAAAAGTAATTTATTCCATAAAACACACAAAACAAGACTTTTATACAGGTGCTACCTACAACTATAGACAACTATATCAAATACCCTTAAAAATATAAAATTGTAGGTTCATCGCCGACAGAGGTCACAAGGTAGATCCAGCAATGTCTTGTGTGCAGTAAAGAAAAGGCTAAAACTCAGCAAAATGTTGCAATTTGCAAGAAATGCAAGTCGCAACGCTGTTATTCTGTCCTAGCCTTAGTGAGCATGGTTTGAACAAAAAACGAGACAGAAAAATAATATAAAATGATTAAGATAAGAAGTCCAGTCAGTATCAAACAGTAAAAAGTGCAAGCAAAACATATTTATTATGTGCTACATACTTTAGTTTTTTGTATGTGACAATGTAACTTTATTGAGATAAAAAACATTAAGTGTGATAAATAAATAAATAAAAGTAAATAAATAAAGGTAGGTTTTCATGTATTTTTAATTTCACGATTTTACTTTCGATACGAGTTTAGGAAATTTCATACCGCCACTCGTCAGCGCCGTCAACAAACAAAGCGGTTATCTTAATTAGGTATTTCTTAATCCTTGTCAAGTTTTAAGTACAGAACAACGAATAAAGTAGATAAGTATGCTATTGCCAATATTTTAGCGGGATTATTAGTTATATTACCATTTGCGAGAAACAGTCCCAGTCCAAAGTTCCCGTCGATTTTGTTTTGTGGTGTTCCGGCGCTTTGCACAATTCGTTCCAAGGCTTTCAAGAAAATCGGCAGGTCGGCTTTCGTGGGCAAGACATTCGATTTTACAGATTTAACACTTTGATTATGTTCTAAAATTAATATGAATACGATAGGGAAGCATTTGCATAAGATTTTCATGGCTTTCGTCGGTGAACCTTTGAGCGAGTGCGGTGGAAAACTGTAAGTCTTCTTAGAGGGACCCCTATTTTATAGCCTTCGGTAGAGAACAAAAGATGACCGGGTGACAAATAAAAATAGCATTAGGTTAGAGCCGCACTGCCAGCGGATAGGATACTTACATATATTATTAGTCAGTAGCTCTAGTATAAGTTTTTTCGAAACATTAAGGCTGGGTTGCACCAAACCGTCTGTAATCGTAAGCGGTGTTCGTCAAATCTGATTGTATGGAAAGTTTGACAAGTTTCTATGGGATGACAGCTGCCGGCGCCATATTTGACGATGACCGGTCTGTGTTCGTACGTTGGTGCAACTGGCACTAAGGGTCGGTTGCACCAACATACGAACACAGGCCGGTCATCGTCAAATATGGCGCCGGCAGCTGTCATCCCCCATAGAAACTTGTCAAACTTTCCATACAATCAGATTTGACGAACACCGCTTACGATTACAGACGGTTTGGTGCAACCCAGCCTAACTAATTCGAACGCGTTTGCGTTTTGTCTCAAAATGTATGAAAGTGGTATGAAAACGTGACCAGCGCCTCTGGTGGTCACTAGTGGAAACTAAAACAGCGAGTATTAACATTTGTTGCTAACCGATGAACGCGCGTGTTTCAAACTCGGTGAGAGCGTTTTCATACATTTTGAGACAAAACGCAAACGCGTTCGAATTAGTTAATGTTTTGAAAAAACTTATACTAGAGCTACTGGAGGTCCCGGGTTCGAATCCCGGCCGGGGCATTTTTTTGTGTGATGAACACGAATATTTGTTCTTGGGTCTTGGATGTCTTCTTTATTTTTTTGTGTGTCTATTATACTAGAGCTACGGATCAACGCTCACAGTGGGGCCAAAGGCCTCCCGCGGGGTGACGGAGCGCCGACCACCCTCAATAATCCCCGGTAAACTCCACCTAAAACCTCATTCAATTCATTTTAATATACCTAATACTGAAATAAAACAAAATGTTTTTTATTCGGCTACCTACTTGCGATATTTGGCTACGTCGCTGATTGTTTAATTTGGCAATCTGAATTGAAAATTTGTTGATCATTTAAGACTTAAGTCGTAGGTACGTAGGTACGTTTGTGTTTGACTTTGTTGTTTATTTATGTTTTTCGGCGAAGGAAGGTTTTCAAATTACATGAGAGTAATTCGGTGAGATTAAGGGGAGATATCCCCAACGCAACTGTCCCGCTCGCACATGCGTGAGTTTACAATTAACCATCCCGCTCTCTACGCAAGCTCTGCGCGTAGTTTTGTGAATATTTAGCTATAGTTATTAAGCCAATCATTTTATCAAAGCAAACCCTGCGAATTTGTCTATAACTATTTACGATCTTTAATTGAGTACAAAAATTAAATGTTAAATATCAGTAATATAGGCGTAGTATTGAAAATACATTCCAAAAAGGGGTAACTTCGCGATTATTTTCTATCGAGTGAAATTCATCAAATCATGTAACTGACTGCGATTTTGACTAGACAAGATCCTCATGTAACACATATATTTCACACAAAATGCGAATATCTTACGGATGGAGTAAGTTTCCCAAGATAGTGGCGGCTCTAGAAGGTCCTGGCGTGGGGACTTTTGGGAGACGAAAACAAGGCATTCAATGAACATTCCGTGCCAAATATCATCAAAGTTACCGACATTTCGAGGTTGTGCATATCTCGACTGGGTTATTATCTAAATACCGACTAACTAAAACATGGGGTCGGCCATTAGTTTTAAGTGGGGTCCGGATATGATGAAAAAAAAATTCGGGGTCCAGAAAAAAAATCTTTTAATGAAATCAATATGCATGCAGCCTATTAAACATTATTTGGGGGTCCGCGGTTGGACCTTGGATACGGACCGCGGTCCGCCTATTGCCGACCCCTAAACTAAAACTTTCTTCTTGTGGCATCACGGCCACAGCCGTTACATCCAGGTAAGTACAGACGAATGGTGCCACGCCACAGCACGCGACGTTCTTCTTATACCCGTTGAGCTGGCTACGTCCAACAATTGGTTATTTTTGTAGGCATGAAATCCATCTAGTTAGTGTGCCATACTATTATTATTATTGATCCCGATGACTGGCAGCTTTTCAGCGGTCGGGGTAAAAGCAAGTGAGGGTGCCCAATTTATAGAGGAATTTTCTTAATTGTTTTATTTCTTTTTGGCAGACAATGAAGAATATTTGTATTGAATTGTATAGTTAATTGCGTATTTAATTCGGATACAATGTTGCCAGTCATTATGTTTGTGGAAAAAGTAAAATGCCAGTCACCATTCGCGTTATTATATGTAGAAGTGTATGCAGCGCCTACCGTTTTATCAATAGCAATGTACTGCCCGCGTCGTTCTGAGAACTTATGCGGTTTAAAAACGTACGGTACGATTAAAAAAACCGCAAATCGATGTACAGTTTAGCCGTTTGGCACACGCATACTAGAGGTCAAAACAAAATTTTTGACCCGCAGTTCCTAAAAAAAATTCCCTTAGGGGGGGAGAGCCCAGACATTCTTTTTTTTGTATGAAAAAAAACTTTTTTTTTTTCAGAAACCTATCGTGTGTAGTATCATATGAAAGAGCTTTTTGAGGCGATTCTGAAAATATACCATATCATTACATTTCAGCTATTTTTTTTTAATTAAATCAAAAATAATTTTCTCAACATACCAAGTTTGAGGTCCTCCAGACACGATACGGCTGATTTTTATTTTGTACAATATACCACAAATGATACTTAATCTCCTCAATCCTCAAATCTAACCTCAAAAAAGCAATTTCGAAATGATTTTCGGTAAGTATTTTTTTTTTTAATTTTTGAATATTACTAAGTGACACGGTTCTACTTTAATACCAATTTTACGTGATTTATGGAACTTTAGATAGATACTCGTACGTTACATATTAATCATAAAATGATACGTAGTATCCATATATCCAACGGGAAATACCTCTTTAACCCTTTACCCCCCCACCCCCCACCCACCACCTACCCACTATACCAATTGATGACAAGGTGCAGTTAAAGGGTTAAAGAGGTATTTTCCGTTGGATATATGGATACTACGTATCATTTTATGATTAATATGTACCGTATCTGCACTAAAGTTCCATAACTCACGTAAAATTGGTATTAAAGTAGAACCGTGTCACTTAGTAATATTCAAAAATTATTTGCGGTTTTTCTTTGAAATTGGGCCTGTACGGCTACCACTACTAATTATATTGAATGGAGACAAAAAAAAACAACTGAGGCATAAAGATGTAACTTGGTCATACCTACACGGATTTAGGCTCGCTTTTATCCTGTGCACATCAACAGTCATCGATTTATTTTAAATCAATGGAAACAGTAGGTAAAATTAAGGTCCATAATACCTATTTTTTCTGTACTTAATAAAGGTTATGAGAGGTAGGGCACAGCAAAATGTCATCTTGCTCGAATTTGGAGCAGGCCAACTGGGGAAGTACCTCCGCCTTGCAGAATACCGCGGCCTTAATAACATCGCTCGTGGCCCAGCGGCGCCTGCGTGCCGCAAGCGTTATGCAAAGTTAAGCAATGTGGGCCGCGGTCAGTACATGGATGGCTGACCGCTTTGAGTGGTTACTAACTGAGCGCTCCCGTGCTTTGGAAGGCACGTTAAGCCGTTGATCCCGGCTGCTGTCTATGGCAGCAGTCGTTAAGCCAAGTTGGAGGCCTTCGGGCGGATTGAAAACTTCTAACAGTCAAGTTGCCCACTCACTTGACAAAGGGGGGTCGAAGTTGCACCACGTCCGTAGGGAAAGCCGCCGCTACCCTACACGTGACCTGGGTGGTTCTAAAAGTGCAACAAAAACTGCCAATCGTACTGTCTTCTCTAAGATCTCACGATTCGAAATAAAATGCCATACGATAAATAAATAATAATAACAGAGACTAGGAATTATATAGACTGCCAATGCCTATACATTGTGGCGTGATTTTAAAATAATGGGCCTGCTGTAGCTAGTTTCACTATGGAGAGATCACTTTACCATTTAATTCGTATGCCACTAAGACCTCTGCTTGACACACAGCGCCATCAGTTGGGAACTTCTTCGTTGTGTTCAAAGATGGCGCTATGTGTTAAGCAGAGGTCTTAGTGGCATACGAATTAAATGGTAAAGTGATCTCTCCATAGTGAAACTAGCTACAGCAGGCCCATTATTTTAAAATTACGCCACAATGTAATACAGGCATTGGCAGTCTATATAATTCCTAGTCTCTGATAATAACATCATTTTACTACACAGGTAAGTATGTAGTGTTGTGTTCCTAGAGGTGCGTAAGGTTGTCAGAGCTCCCGAGGATGCACTGTGTTGAGAGCGAGGGACCTAACTTGGTCCCTTCTGCTGTCAACACGGGTCAGGCCGTAGATTTTGCCACGGTCGCGCAAAATATTCTACGAGTCGATCGCGCAGAGTGATGCAAAACGGTAACGCAAAATAGTATAGGGGAAGGTTGCTATCATTGAACTGGCGCTTTGATTGGACCACCTACATATTTTAAAATCTGCGCATGCTAGACAGACACAACCAAGGTACGGTCAACCAATTTGATTTCTGGGCCACTTTGTACCTTGTCAAAGTGACATTGATATAAGATCTCTAGCGGCTTTCATATCAATTTTCATTGTGACAAGGTACGAAGCGGCCTAGAAATCAAATTGATTGACTGTACAAAGTGTCCTTGAGATACCCGGCCGGCCCCACGGAAACCTCAGTCGCGCCGCGCTTCTCGGCAACGAGTGACGTAAGCAAGTGTGTTTCGAGCGCCGGCGATTTAAAAATTACGCGAAGGAAAACTCGTGTAAGTATCATATCACAGAAAGATGATAATATTCTGGTTTTTTTAAACAAAAAATATTAAGATATTTAACAGAAATATGTTAAAATGTTGATTCCTGTTATTTATTTCATAAAAAAAAGTATTTAAAAAATATATATTCAAATGACAATTTCCATAAGTATCATTGATTGGACCATCAGTATAAATTTCCTAAGTCCATTGATGGCGACTCAGTGGTTCAATCAAGGTGACCATGGTCCAAAGAAGGCAACAGCCTGAGAATCCCTTTTCACGTTTTTTCTCCAAGATTATTATACCTTATTATGTTGTGTTTAAGGTAATGAAACTAATGAATAAATATATTTGAAAAGTTAAAAATTGTCAAACTTGTTTTATTTTCTTACATAATACATTTTGTAGATAATAAGGCAGCAAAGTTAAGTGGTCCAATCATAGCAACCTTCTCCTATATTCGTATAATGAGCCAACTAAGTGCGCTTACATTGTTTGATTTTTACATTAAATATTTTGAATGTATTAACCGTGGGATGAAAAGTACCTACCTATTACAGCCGAGATATTATTTTGGCAGTCTAACGAAGTGAGAGAGCTAAATAGTTCGTGGCTGGAATGTGTTGTTACACCCGACAAATTACACCCGGAAACGCAAAGTATGTGGCTTGATTGTGTAATAAATGAAATCTAAATCATGCACCTTTGATCGGTAGCGCAAAAAAAGTTGTAACGCAAAGAGGGATATTTTTCATATTTGAATTTACACAAAAAAAATACCTTTACACCCCGGCCTACCCGTTACCTCCACCCCCATCCCCCAGGACTTTTAGTATGTTGCTTAGGACATTTTCACCTACAACTGTGCCAAAATTCGCTTTTACACGAATTATTTCCGTCAATTGGCAGTTTGTGGTTCCAACCAAAGACTACAATATATATACTAAAGTATAGACTGGTAACTCTACCGTTTTAGGAAACTGGATGATAGTGCTGCCATCTATCCCTCGTGATGTGTAAATTGATTTACACACGCACACACACATGCATAGTAGGTAATACATACACATATAAAACATTCATTCAATTAGTTTGACACATCTTAGAAGTTACGTAGAAATAAGTTTCTAAACGCGATTATGAAATTCATTGCGTACCTGTTTAGAAACTTATTTCTCTACGTAACTTCTAAGATATGCCACTAGTCCATATTGGAGATTATAATAGGATAGAATTGGAATAGGTCCATATAAACAGAATAATATAATATCAATATTAAATAAAAAATCAAGTGAAACTTCATTTAATTGTTTATGTGTGTTATTATTATAAACAATCTATTAAAAATAACATACATGGCATAAATAAAATCAAAACTAACTTGAATCTACAACAGGCCCCTTGAGGCATGGTACCTAAATTTTCTCGCTATATGGCAATGATCGCGCGCGCGTTGAGTCCTTTGGAGTTCGCTTACCATCAGGTGGCCCGCACATATAAAAAATGCAGATACGTTGTATGAGGAAGTCACCAGGTTCGTCAGTCACCAGTTACTTCAAGCATTTCACGATTTCAGTAAATAACTTGTGTGCGCTGGGACCCCATGGACCTCGAGTTTTCGATGCCAAAAGGTCAAAATTGTACTCACAGCCCACTACAAGGCCCTTATTTAATGAGCTGGAAACAAACAAATCAACATATAAGTATACGCAACCTATCTAACGGTAAGCAGTCATCATAAGATATTGACGCTTGCAACTCCCGAAGAATTACAAGCGCGTTGCCAACCCCGAAGTGAATTGAGGATTCACTGCAATTACACAAAAAGAAAAATGCAGATTGTCTCTCAACACAGCGCATAATTGGGAACTCTGGCGACCATACTGACCACTGTAACATCAAATTAGTACAAACAGACATAGTTTTGCTGTTATTATGGCTGCAATATTTTTACTCCAGTTGTTGCTCAAACCCTTCAAGTGATAACAATTCGCTTGTATCTTTTTCTTTTTTAGTAGGCACTCCTCCATATCCCTCCGAGAATATGACTGTGGTCAAAATTGTACCTATGCTTTAATTTTTCCGTCCCACAGTCCACTCTGATATCAACAAATCTAATCAATAAAAATAAATAAATACCTCGCAAGCATATTTTCTGGGTAGTGGTATACTTCAGTAAAATGCATTCTATAACCCTCCTGTTTGTGCTGTGATGACTGCTCTTCAAAATCAAATCCGCAACTGAGCTTCCCAGCCCTAACCTGTTTGAATCTTTAGGTGAGGACTTGGAAATCTGTGTAAGGGGTTCCTGCAATTGTGAAAGGAAAATAAATGCCAAAAATGAAAGAATTTACTTGATTAGACTTTATTACCTATTAATCTATTATAACTTAGTTGCTTCGTTTAAGTTTTTTGTTATGTTATTACTGTGTGGTGCACAATAAGTCATATTATTATTACATATCAATTACACAAATACAAATAATTATAATTTAATTACCTTTTCCGTGTCCATCCTTACAAAATGGCTACCGTACAAAACGCAACAATTCCTGTCCTGTGTCCTGAATGACATAGGTATTAGGTATTCCTGGATTACGAGTCCTGGCTCACTATTACATTCTCAAACTATGCGTATTACACTACAATGTTTTTTATTTCGAATATGGTGGCATTTAAATGAAAACGTAACTATTTTAAATTAAATTAAACGGATTTGTCGGTTACAGTTTTATAAATACTATATTTGAAGTTTTATTTTGAAAATTGTCAAAAGATGAAAGATGTCAACGTATAATATAAACGTTCCGTTACTCCCAAATTTAAGCTGATATACACTCATACTCCATAAAATTTTGCTCGTAACTTATAACGTAAGAGAGGCTGACAACATATATTTATCCATGTCTATGGGGTATTTAACTAGCACTCCAATCAATTTTCTGTTAGCATGAACTATTGATGAGGCTCAATTAGCTCGATGTTGTTATTACATAATTGTGTACATTACCTAAAAATGTAAATATTTTGTGTAAATTGGAACGATAAGGAAAAAACTCCTACTACCATAAATTTAGGTAGCAAATACGTCATCTAAATTAAGGCATAGACAAGTAAATGTAAAGGTTAATGTATACATAGTAGACAAGTGTGTGGTACTTGTTACAGTTGTTACAATGTGTACATTACCTAAACATAACTGTGTGCAGTACTGACATCTAACAGCATAAATAAAAACGACGAAGTCCTTGGCTTGGAAAAGAAGACAAGCAGTACTTAGAGCTGAAGAGCTCGTTATTTTGTCACCAATATATAGATTGCAGCTCAATCTAAGCGTTCCATTTCTTTTCTTCTAAGTTGCCATAGCATGGTTCCAACCCAGATTCTATAGACATAGGTGTGTAGAAAGCTTAAATAACTAAACAAATTGCCAAATGTGATAGAGATGGCAATATATTCGATGTGTCTATGGTATAAAAACCTGGCAACATTCGGCAACGCACACTTGTAACACTAGAATGGCGTCTGTCAACCATTTTGAAGTATCATTCTGATTCTCCGATTGTTGTCGTCCGAAGTTGCTCGTTAGCTTTCCGATATTTATATAAATTATGGGTCTAGCCACAGTAATTGAGAATGAGGGCCATTTCCAGCACGAAATGGCCAACGCTGGCACAAAACTGGTCGTTGTAGACTTCACCGCGACGTGGTGAGTTGTAACCTACAAGTCAAAAGTACGGAGTCATCGTGGTACAGGATGGTGTTAGTGACTGACTTTGATGCTTTCAGGTGTCCTCCTTGCCAGAGGATCGCACCGTTTTTCGAGCAGCTGCCGGCGAAGTTCCCTAGAGCGGTGTTCCTTAAGGTCGACGTAGACCGTTGCGCCGAGACGGCGGCCGCCCAGGGCATTAGTGCTATGCCTACATTCGTTTTCTACAGAAATAGAGTAAGTAGTTTTTGTATTGAAATGGTTTATCTAAATCTCATATGACTCATTTCAAACTCTTTCTAGTAAGAAAGTTATATTGATAATCAATAGTAATATGCTAGGTACCTACCTGAAATCACAATCTGCTATATGCATATCAGAAAATTGTCCTTTGTTGACTATAGAAATGAACAAGTTGTTCCAGCAGTACAATAAATATAAATAGCCTTTATTACTGAAGTTTTTTTTTAACATCAATACTCTATGTACTTAAAAAATATACCTTAATTATTTTCTATACAATTATATATAATACTATTTTCTATTCCCATCAACAACTTCAGTTTGTCTTCCGACATAGGCCTCTTCCAAGTCCTTCCAGGTGACGCGGTCTCTCGCTTTCCTGAGCCAGTCCACTCCTCCTATTCTTTTAAGGTCATCTGACCATCTAAGAGTAGGCCTTCCTCTCTTCCTTTTATGTCCCCTTGGGTACCACACTATGAGGTCTTTTGTCCACTTTCCCAGTCCTTCTCTGATGATGTGGCCAGTCCACCGCCACTTCTGTTGCTTGACCTTTTTGACCACCAACAGTTGTTCCAACATTACAATACTAAATATAAATTGAATTGTGTTTACAAAGTGCATCTATCCTCACTTCATTCACTAAAAAATGTTATCAAATTTTACATGGGCAAGCTAAAATCCATTATTTAAAAAAGTAACATTTAGTATTTTTGTTAGTTCAAGTTCTGCATACTGTGAATATTGTTCCTGTTGCATCATTGTCATGATAATGATAATTCTTGCTTTACACAATTGTAACATAAATAATGGCAATACAATAATATACTGTAGTCGTAGCAGTATTGTAAAGTGTAGCAGGTGTTTTAGAGATAAACTATGAAACATGTCCTGCCCCTCCAGAATTCAAAACGCTTCGAACTTTGCAATGGTGAAAGTATTTATAAAGCATCACCAAGATTGCCAACGCATGTTTGCGTGCAGAGACAGCCGCCAAACAAAAAAGGTGCTTGCTTATACTCTCATTTCCCAATTACATAGAAGTGTTTTGAACTTTGGAGGTGCAGGACATCTTACTGTAGTTTATCTCTACTAAGGTATTATTCTCATGTTCTTCTTCTTCTTTCATGTCGAGGTTCCTCAAACAAGGTATGCCCAATGAGCAGCGATGGAGACAGCCTTGACCGTCGCGCCTCTCAGGTCGTGTTCTGAGCAGGAGAGTGGGCATGTGGGGCACGACAGCAGGTGTGCCATGGTTTGTGGTGCTGTATCGCACACACATTCTCATGTTTGAAACTTTGTTCCAGACAAAAATTGATCGGCTACAGGGGGCCGACCCGGCGACTTTGGAGAGCAAAGTGAGACACTACTACGGCTCTGAAGATGCTGGTGATGAGGACAATGCGGTTGCTGGCCATGTAAGCTGTTTTATTTCAATATAGGACGTCTTCCTTTCCTTCATGTGTAGTGTTAGTAGTACCAGTAGTTATAATTTTTGTGGTACCAGTTAGTTATAATTTTTGTCCACCTTTTGTTTATCACTATAATACCAACTTAGCCCTTGTGAATCGCTTCAAAGACGGGCAGTGAGAATCGTCGACGATCCCAGTGTGACGGGCGACCTTGAACCGCTTGATCTCAGGAGGGACTTTGCCTCCTTGTGCGTGTTCTACCGCCTGTATAACAGGGTGTGCTCAGAGAAACTGTTGGACATGATGCCCACGGCCACCTTTCATCATCGCACCGCTCGCCATCGGCAGCGAGCTCATCCCACCTTAGAGCCACTGCGTTCTCATACAGTGCGATTCAACAGGTGCTTTATACCGCCGAGGTATTCCCAATGGGCTACAGCATGGGGCTGTTCAAAAAAGGCGTGAAAAGGGTTCTTATGGGTCGGCAACGCGTGAGTGACGCCTCTGGTGTTGCAAGCGTCTATAGGCGGCAGTAACCACTTACCATCAGGTGGGCTGTCAGCTAGTTTGCCTCCGACGAAGTATAAAAAAATAAAAATCACTTTGTGTATGCCCTGCCCATCTCCATTTCATGTCTGTTTAGCTACATCTGTGGCTTTGGTTGTATGTCTGATTGTCTTGTTTTTGACTCTAAGTTTCAGTCCTCTATATATATAGCTTCACTCTACTCCTTTCTGACATATCTTCAGTTTGTTCAGCACTTTTTTTAGTTAAAGGCCAGGTTTGGCATAGATACGTGAGACATGGATTAAATAGGCAGAAGTTCATGGGTTTTGTTTGTAATTTAGGTGGCATTTTGCTTTTTAAATATTTCCTTCAAGGACCAATACCCATCGGAGACGGTGCACTTTCATCTCTCCGATGATGTTGGGTGCTGCCACAAGAACCTCAATTTTCGCGTTCTTTCGGACTCTGTAGCTCCCATCAACCCTCCTCCCGGGACCCAGTATTTTACGTTGGATTTTTCTCTCCGTCACCAGTAGCTTATGTTTTTCTTTAAGTGTTAGCATCCATGCTTCGCATCCATACATGGGTATTGGCCTTATGACCGTTTTGTAGATTTGGAATTTGGTGTTTCTACTTACTTCGCTTTTAATTAAAAAGGTAAAGTTAATCATTACAAATAGTTCATCAAGTTTATGTTCAAAAAAATTAGTCAACAACAATTGAACCTGGTTACAAAATTGTTTTTTGTGTACTGAGTATGATCCGTTGTCCGTCAATAAATGTCATAGAACATTCCAGATGGATTTAAGCACATTCATCACCAAGAGCGAGTGCGAGTGCCTGAACGAGGCGGACGATCACCCGCTCGCTCACGCGCTCACCAGCAATGGTGGCTACCTGGCCAGCGACTGTGACGAGCAACTCATCATCAACATCACTTTCAACCAGGTAACGTAAGAGACTTCCTACTGTCTGTTGGAAATGAGTTGGTGCTAGTGCCAGAATACGCGGTCACCAGCAATGACTCATCTTCCCCGCTATCATCATTGCCTGATAGTCGGACGGGCACTAGCCAGTGTGAGTGTGAGTGCCTCATGCCCGACGACTTTGTTACTCATAACGCATCTGAGGCAATTTTCCTTTTTCCAGTAATACAACTCATACACAAAATTATACTGGCTTCTTGTGAAAAAGGTCAATTGAACACTCAACTTTTTTGAGTTCTTCCACAAATTTCTCAGAAAGGTGGTAGTTTGCTTAAGTCTTAAGCATGCCTACAAGTCTGTTATAGACAAATAGCTTTCTATTCTTGTAGCTGGTGAAGCTGCACTCGCTGAAGATCAAGGGCCCCGCCGACAAGGCCCCGAAGTTTGTGAAGCTGTTCATCAACCAGCCGCGCACGCTCGACTTCGACCAGGCCTCCGGGAACACTTCGGTGCAGGACTTGGAGTAAGTAAACTAGGGGACTACTTATATATAGGGGACAGGGTATTTGACACATGTTAAAGTTTATAACACAGTGTCACTTTTTGGATAGTTAGCCATCAAAATATCACAATAAATAGTAAATTATAAATTTTTACCAAAATCATAAAAAGATATGAATCATCAAAAACTGTAATTGTAATTTTTTTTACCGTCCAACATTCAAATAAAAGGTATCAATAGAATGCTTATGTAAAAATAAAAAAAATAATTGTATGGCAACTATGTACCTAAACGCATTATTTTAGGACTAAAACAGCAAAATACTAATTTTCCCATACAACGGTTGGTCGAATGATGTGCAAGTGACGTCATTTGCCAGGGCCAATTTGTAGGAGCCTTTTTGAGGGACGCTAGCGTCGAGCTAGTTTGAGGGACAAACCTATATCCCTAATTTTAGCCCTTTATTGTGCTCTAATTGTTGTTGGTCCCATATAGACATTTGATCGTCTCTAAAAACTGGTTCGATTGGCATTATGAAAATATTTTAGTCAAATAGCGTATTTCACAGAATAATTAATACAATATCTGGAGCGTTGCGGTCATGCGGTGGGCCACAAGTCACAACTCCTTGACGATATTGGGCCATTCATCTTTCCGACGCACTTTCTCCTCTTAAACACCGCCATAGCGGGCTATTTCTTTCACTTCTCCTGTTAATACAAAAGGTGAAAATCCGAAATAGAATTCAATAGTGAATCCTGACATATATTTTTTTTTTATATTAATACTAACTGATACTAAATATTTCAATTCCCAGGCTCACCCCAAGCGACGCGGAAGGCAACCCAGTGCCCCTCAAGTTCGTGAAGTTCCAAAGCGTCCAGAACATCCAATTGTTCATAAAAGACAACCAATCTGGGGGAGAGGTGACCCAGATTGACCATCTTGCGTTCTACGGCACGCCTATCTCTACAACTAATATGGGGGAGTTTAAACGCGTGGCTGGCAAAAAGGGCGAGGGTCACTAGCTTGGCTGTGAAGGGCTTGGGTACGGTACAAGAGCAATACAACTGCCTATCTTTTCGTAGCGTGCGTAACTGATACAATGTATTCATTTGTAGTGAAGACAGCCTGCGCAATAAACCGCCTAGCGGGTTCTTAGTGAATGTTAAAATCAATATTGAAGCGCTTTTATGATTTATAAAAGCAAACAAATCATTAGTGTCCGGAGTTTCGGTGGCAAATTTCACAGAGGCAAATGGAGTCGCCTAACATTATTTTTGATTAAACGAATAACGATTAAATGATTAATTTTGCATAATACTCCTTATAAATTATCTTGCGAGCTTTACCTACTTATACCACGATAACATAGGACTACTAATAACACAAGTATGTAGGTAAACATTGTTTAATAAATTTATTTATTTTTACTTATTACATACATACAAATATGTCACCTAAACAGTCGGGACAGTATAATGTTTGTACCTGCTGCCATTTAATGTCATACTAAGTCATCATCCTCCTAGCGTTATCCCAGTACAGTTGCATCCTGAAGGATGCCTGGGGTCCGCTACCTAATCCCAAGATTTGGCGTAGCCACTAGTTTTTACGGAAGCGACTGCCATCTGACCTTCCAATCCCGAGGAGAAACTAGACCTTATTGGGATTAGGCTTTGTCGAGTGAGATTTAATGTCATACTAAGTATTTCAGGTAAATATTTGTTCAAATCTTAAAAACGACTCCATTACCCACTGTGTGAAATTTGCCACCGAAACTCCGAACACTACAAATCATACAATGAAAGGTTTCATCATACGCACTTGGATCTAGACAATTATGTTCTATATTCTGTATATTAGGTACTTTATTTAGCCTCAATGAACGTAATCCACAGTAGACGTGGACCAAAGGTCGATACAGGGGCGTATTTTGAAATTTGGCGCCCCGGGCCAATAAGTTTCGCCGCCCCAGAAATCAAGAAAAGGCGCCCAAAAAATTCCTGTGAAGGTGCTCTCTCAACCTGCCGCCCTGGGCCATGGCCCCTTTGGCCCTAGGGTAAATACGCCTCTGGGTCGATAGTTCATAATGCAAGCAGAGGCAGACAAATTTTTCCTTTATTCCGAAAATATCAAAAGTTTAGAATCATAATTTCAATAATAAATAAATAAATAAATATTTTTTGTGGACAATCTTACACAAATCAACCTAGTCCCAAACTAAGCAAAGCTTGTACTATGGGTACTAAGCGACGATATACATACATATATAGATAAATAAATACTTAAATACATAGAAAACATCCAAGACCCAAGAACAAATATTCGTGCTCATCACACGAATAAATGCCCCTGCCGGGATTCGAACCCGGGACCTTCGTAGGCAGGGTCACTACCAACTAAGCTAAAGCGGTCGTATAATGTTACAATACAGTGGTGTTTTGTTGATTTTGCTTTGCGAATGAACTAAAAGTCCTTGCTTATATGAACTAAATTAATAGTGTGAATGTGATTATGATGAAATTGATGAAAGATCGCCGAGTGTCTTTTGACAAGGACTTTACAGCAGACCTCTAAAGCTGTTCTACGCGCTACTTTAGTGGAAATTATCTCTGCTGAGTTGGAATCAGCTCAATGCAAAGACGCTACTAATTTCTTCTGAGATTACTGGCGGTCCAAATTTAATAATCATGCCCACCATTATCTGTAAAAGGTGTCTTCGGGTAATTTTGTGTCAAACTGACCCTGGATTTCAGGGGCGGGGCGGCCCACTCCGCGATTGCGTCGCGCCGCGACAAGTACCCCTTTTGGCGGCCGCTCCATACGATAGAAAGTGTTGAAGCGTGTGACTTGCGTGCGATAGAAAGAGATGGCCACGTTTAGGCACGTTCGGCTTACCTAACGGGGATTTGTTAACAGTGGGCCTTCTGTACGTTGTACTATTATTACTTATTCTGTGCCCATTTTAATATAGCAATAAAAAAAATTAACATACCCTGTTTGTGGTAGAAATTAATAATTTTCGGAATTTTACGACATTCAGAATTAGCCGAACACCTAACTCAGAATTTAACCCCTTCATTCATAATTGTTCATCAAATCTATTTTAGTTAAATTGCCCCTAATCTTCGTGTGTCCTGACCTGTCACTTAACATTTATGTTTGTGAGAAAGGGACAATACAAATTTACCTAGCAGAGGCTTGTTAAGTTTTGTCGATATTGAGCGTCTCAAGCCCGTAATACCGCCAATGCAAAGACATCTAATTATTGTTATACATAACATTTCCCAAACTGTCTAATATAGCAAAAACATTATGTAATATATTTTGTGACATTATTATCATATTATTTAAATGGAACATCAGGTATTCAAGGTATTTTGTAAGCGTAAGGGGTCATTCCACGGGTTCAACGCATATGATCATATTATATCCAAAAACCAAAATTAAAAAAAAATGCAATAAAGGATATGAAGTTTGAGACGTAATGTATAAAGGCTTGGTCACAACGCTTGCGCGACGCAAGCGGGACGCTGCGCTGCGCGCCAAAATGTATGAAACCGTCCCGCTCGCGTCGCGCAGCCTGTGTGACGTCGCTAACCTGTTAGCATACGTTCCGGCGCGCAGCGGTCGCGCAACGCTGTGTTGCGCAGCGTTGTGTGTTCGCAAAGAGTTGAGTTGAATAGATCAAATACAATTAAATATTGCACGTCGATCTTTGGGAAAGGCAATTGACTGTTTACTTCTATTTCCGAAGTTCCGAACACTGGTGAAATCAATCATCTTATTTATTAATTGAAATTTCATAGCAAATCGATAAATAAATAAAATAAAATCGTTTATTTGGATAACTTAAAATTAGTTTGACAATAGTGGTTGAGGCCTTCTAGTAGGTTTTCATGCAACTGTATCAGGAGGTCTCGCTCTTCCATTTAATAATACATTTAGTAACATAGACTATTTTTAGCAGATAGATATTAAACGATTTTTAAACTACATAAACTTAAACTTAATTAAGAGTTGTCTTTTAGTAACTAGAGCTCGTATTCATTGAGATAGCATTGTAAACTTTGGATATCTATAGAGCTGTTACTACTAGAAAATAAACAATTTTGTATTATTCAGAACATCAAACAATTTAAAGTTGGGGGTTGGGGGTGTCAATACTAGGACAAATTCACTTCAATAGAATTTATATCTTTGGAACTTGAAATAGAGTTGCATTTGTTTTGTTTCAAGCAATTCCAAAACAAAACAAACTACTCTCGTTCCTGCGACAGGAGATTCAAATTTTAGTGCCAAATTTCCTTGTATGGTGGGCCGCTAGAGATTATTGTATATTTTGACGACGACCCAAATTAGCAGTCTCTTTCCAAAGGTCGATGTGCACTACTTATTCGGGATTTACATTACGAAATGAGTTTCATGCATTTTTGATTACATTGCGGGCTTTGATAGCCCTCGTCTTACCTCGGCAGGCTGCAGCCCGCAATGTAATCAAAAATGGATGAAACTCATTTCGTAATGTAAATCTCGCATTAGGGTACTGTACAAGTGTACATGTATGCCTCACCTCTAGATGTGATACCTATAGTATGAACGCAGATGACAGATGACCAAATCTTATAGTATCTAGAGATTAACATTGTACAGTACTCTACTCCCAAATTTTTAATGAGCGCGCCTCCAATTCGTTAGGCTGGAAACAGTGCTCGACCGACGGTCAGCGCGTACCGTCGGTCGGGCGTAGCTATCGCTGTACGAAAGCATACGTGCGTTCGGAGCGATGCTCACCGTCAGCCGACCGACCATACGCGCTGACCGTCGGTCGTGCTGTTTCCAGCCATAGACGCGCATAGATATATCTACGCCGACCGACGGTCAGCGTTGACCGTCGGTCGAGCACTGTTTCCAGCCTTAACGCTGCAGTCGGCAACAGGCGGCACGCTAGCCCTTCACTTGCACGCGAGCCTCCTTATGGACAACCGCCATGTTCATAAATTATTAACACCTGCGGCCCGCGACATTTTTTTAGCTAGTATGTGGCCCCTGGGCAAAAGGTTGCCGACCCCTGTGTTAACGTAACAAAATTTGAAAATATGATTAATATCGTCATGCTCCTGGCAGGACCACCTTGGTTTTCGTGAATTCCAATATATGGAAAGAAATGTATACAATATCTACATAATTCTATAACCAATAAAAAAATTCTACGTCAACAGTTTCACTATAAATTATATATCTTTGTGGTACTTGTACTTGCATTGACACTCCAATGGTCCCCTGGATACAATGCATTTTTTTTAATACTACCCTCTAGGCAAGTTTGCCATAATGGTCTGCTGGAATACTACAACGCAAACTTTTATTGTTTTATTAATAAACGCCTGGATGTAATTCACTGCAAACCATTTATATGTAAACATATTTGTTGCCGAAATCTTTCGAGCAGGCGCTTAGTTAATTTTCTACTATAAAAGTTTGTGCTGTCGTAACTTTGAAAATTTATATTAAAATGAGAGATTGTGTAAGCTAGGTAAATATAGAATTGTTATAGAATTATTTTATGTCTTGTATGTGCTTATACTGTGCGTAGTAATAAAAATATCATGGTGGTCCTGCTGTGGAGCATCTCCCCAGCAGGACCACAAAGATATATCATTTACAGTGAAACTGTTGATGTAGTTTTTTTTTTATTGGTTATAGAATTATTTACATATTGTATAGATTTCTTTCCATATATTGGAATTCACGAAAACCAAGGTGGTCCTGCTAGGGAGCATGACGTGATTAATATCTGAACTCAAAATTCATATACAAACAAAACTGAATAGTAATAACAACTTCTACGTGAACACGTAGATATTTTGGTTTTTGCCTTATCTAGAAATTTAGTCATAAACAGATGGCCGAAACCGTGTATTGGTCATTTGCGTTGATGGTCATATGCGGCCAACCTATTCCAAGGTCCGCAGTTTGTTGAATGGTACTGGAATATCAGACTTTGTATATGCAATAAATAAAGATTATATTTTATTTATTGTTTTATTGCTTAAATCTAACCTGGGGGGCTAGCATAACATGCATCTCGTCTCTACTCGCGCGCGAGATAGGCTACCTGTCACTGTCTGATGAATGCTGTCAAAAAGTGACAGGTAGCTTATCTCGCGCGCGAGTAGATACGGAATGCATGTTGTGCTAGAGGGGCTGAATTGTCCTAGATGAACGACTTAAAGCGACAAGATGCGATACGACACGTGCCATATTGTAAAATAATTAATGATCTACATAAGTATACTGGGAGGATGTTTCAATTAATCGATTACAGGATTTTTTTAATTAAATGCCAGCATCACCTAGACCTACACACGCTACGAGATCTCGTTATGATCAGTTTAACCCTTTGAACGCTTTCATATTTAAATGAAGTGATCATTCACACGCCAAGCACTGTTGAATTGATGTAACGTTTAAACCAATAAAAACAATAGGGATGTCGACTCAATTTTTTTTATTATTTCAATAGAAAGAAGACATAAAACTATGCCAAATAGTGAAAATCCTATTCAAATATCTCAAAAAATAACGAAGTTACAACGGTTAGAATGTTCGTAGTTAGAGAGAGAAAGTGCTACCTAACCGTGACGTCACTGTTAAGTAGCGCCATAGTAAATGACGATCGTTCAATACAAAGGTGCGTTTTGCGGAAAAGGGACAGAACATACCCACTCTTACACCTTTGAAGACTTATAATTACGTATTTATTTTTTTGAATTACTTTTTTCGCCATTTGATTGAGAATTTGAGCCTTTATGTAGAAAATTTGGATTTATTGATTTTCTTTTATAGTGTCGTCATCCCTATTCATAATAGATTTTATTCATGATCAAAATACACCTTCACTCCGACCTTTTTAGTGGTTGTTGGCGTGGTGGGCACGACGACACACGACCACTTTATAGGTTTTTGGCGTTCAAAGGGTTAAACTGCACCGATAAATAGAAACGTCGTGTGTGGCTTACGATTATCGGCACAGTTACCTTCGACTCCGTTTTACAAGATTCAAATTTACTGCGTTTTCGGTTCCCGGTAGGCCCCCTGTACTCCGAACTTCGGTTTGGTGCAACCCAACCAATGTGAACTCGCTGACGCACACATAGACAATGTGCTTGTATAGCTCAACACAACCGTAGCTCGCCCGCGCTTCATAGACTTTTATTTCATAATAAAAGTACTGCAGGTCTACTCCGAACATCGAAATCCGAAATTCGTATCGTAGCGTCCCCTTTACTCTCATCATGAGAGTAAAGGTCCCAACGGTCCCAATTAACATGAGAGTCTCATGTTAATTGGGACCGTGTACGACGACAGCGCCACGGACAGGTGGCCATTATGGACATTATGTCATAGCTGTCAAGCGAGAAGTAAATATTGTGAAAAAAATTAATGAAATCTTGTGTTATTTTACTATATTAGACAATATTGGACGATGGTAGTCAGTAACATTATTGCCAATAACATTAAAATTGTTGTTTTCAGTTGTTGTTGTCAGGTTAGGTGACTTACTTTTTTTTCTTACGGCAATTATCCACTTATTTCTTTGGTCTCGTTTCCACCACGGTCTTGAAAATTGGTAAAATTTACAGTCGCTATTCTGTGGTGTTTTTACAATTCACAATAACACATTTTACTAGGGCCATATTAAATTTATCTCAAAAACGATTAGAAAATGTTTACTGCAATATGGATTTGACAGCTCAAGTCACCGACAAAATGTAAATTTTAGCCGTAGCGAGCGCTGTGATCGTTTAGACTACCCCCTCCACCCGCATTGCACCCTGCCAATACACTATGAGTGAAAGGGACGGCACTATACGAAGTACAGGTCCATATACAATTAGCTCAGTCTTGCGCGTCATACTCATACCGCCCGTCGTTCACCTAGGACAGTCTCTATGGTTTGGGGTCCTGGTTCAGTTCGTAGATCTGTATGTAGGCTTCGGTGAGCGTGATCATCTGCGGCAGGATGCTGGTCACGTGGAGGTCCTGCATTTCGTACCTGGGATTTAGTAAAGTAATTCGTTCAAAAAGCTATTTCACCATTCAAACAATAAGGTTCAAAATACAATAAAAGTTTATACACAAATTCCGTCAACAAAAGTGATTTCAACTGTAACTGGTTAGCGACGCCACACAGGCTGTGCGACGCGAGCGGGACGTTATCATACATTCCGGCGCGCAGAGGTCGTGTTCGCGTTGCGCAGCGTCACGCTTGCGTCGCGCACCCTGTGTGACCAAGCCTTTAACCATGTGTTCGCCATTTATTGACCGCGGTCCCCGTTTCAGCTTAGACGAAAATACTTTCGTATGTCCGGATGTCCAAGCGGGTATTTATCTCGTTTTTTCCTCGTGAATTTTTGTGAGCAGGTTCGATAGTAATACAGATTTTTTTTGGCGAGTTAGGTGTTGGAAAATTTTCTATAACATTTCAATGGAACATCCGACTTGTAATTATCATGTTGTTAATCTAAGAACTAGAACACTTTTTTACTCTCTAGGTACTAGCCAAAGTTTTTCAAAGAGTATGTTCGAGAAAATTCGAAAAAAAAATGTTTTTTTTTATTTGTTGTCAACATCTAGGGATGATTTTGATCGGATAGTAGATGCTTGAGTCACTCCGCTGCCTAGCTCTGAACAGTCAGTACAAGGTTCTCATACTCATTCGTAAAGCCAATACGGTATTTGACACATGTTAAAATTTATAACACAGTGTCACTTTTTGGATAGTTAGCCATCAAAATATCACAATAAATCGTAAATTATAAAAGTTTACCAAAATCATAAAAAGATATGAATCATCAAAAACTCAGAAAATTATGTCATTTTTTTACCGTCCAAAATTCAAATAAAAGGCATCTATAGAATGCTTATATAAAAATAAAAAATAAATTGTATGACAACTATGTACCTAAACGCATTATTTTACGACTAAAACAGCAAAATACTAATTTTCCCATACAACGGTTGGTCAAATGCTGTGCAAGTGACGTCATTTGCCAGGGCAAATTTGTAGGAGCCTTTTTGACGGCCGCTAGCGTCGAGCTAGGTTTGTCCCTAATTTAAGCCCTTTATTGTGCTCTAATTGTTGTTGGTCTCATATAGACATTTGATCGTCTCTAAAAAGTGGTTCGATTGGCATTATAAAAAATTTTTAGTCAAATAGCGTATTTACGATTTTTTATATTTGTTTTCTCACCACTGCTGCGTCGGTTTGTGTAACACGTGCGCCCGATACGTGCCCTTCTCGGGCGCGCCGTCGTGGACTATGTTCCCGACCAGTTCGTACGTCGTGCGCCCATTGTGTTTCGCCTTCACCTCAGGCGTGAGTATATCGCCAAAGTCCACGTTCCTGTGAGTCAAAAGGGTTGTTGTTGAAAAGATCCGAGACAAAATAAGATGCCGAATGGTGAAAATCCTATTCAATTATCTCGAAAAATAACGAAGCTACAAACCGTTTGAATGTTGTTAGTTAGAGAAAACGCGTGTGCGTTGCCTGGTCCGTGACGTCACGGACCTCGAGCGCCATAGTGAATGACGGCAGTTCCAATACAAAGTTGCTCATACTCACTTGACAGGAAAGTTGACAACTGTGGGGTTCTTCTCCACGAAGAAAGTATTCTTCGTGAACCGTTTGATGTACAGTATGAGGTACGGCGGGAGTTGCGTTATCTCGAACCGTTTCATGAAGTTCTCCTTGTAAGTCTTGTATTCTTTGGACGTTTGCCCATTGAATTTCGAGAGGAGTTGGTAGAGGTTGACCTGTGGGCAAAATTGTTCGGATCTCAGACTAACGAGACTCGAAATCAAATAATACCACTATCGAGAGAGACGATCGTACATAAAATTGAATGAGAGCAACAGAGAGATATTTTATTTGTTGTTGTTGTCTTTGTTTCACTCTTTTTTGTCTGCTACTATAGGTTTGATACAAGGTTGTGGCAAACAAATCATTACCCGCCCTAGTTAGTTAGATAGATAAAAAATTATTGAAACCAAAATAACACCACATTACAACTTAAAACTTAGAACCTAGGAGTTACAATATTAAATATTACCTACTTAAAACTATAGCATTTTTACAAAGAAAAGCAGTGGTGCTGCTATAATGGCCGCAATTGGACACCACTCAGCATAATGCTCTGACATTATACAATGCCACACACAATGCCTTTTATTACGTAGGGTGTTACCCTCAGAAACTCATTATCGGCTCCTTAAGCTCGCTGTTGGGGTCCACAACACTGACCTGAGGGATGATGTTCTCTCTAAACTCGTCCGTGAAGAGCGGCGTCGGCGGCAGATCGCAGGTCAGGTACAGGAAACGATTGGAACCTTGATTGGATTATCAGCTACTTGTATTCGCTGTTGGGGTCCACAACACTGACCTGAGGGATGATGTTCTCTCTAAACTCGTCCGTGAAGAGCGGCGTCGGCGGCAGGTCGCAAGTCCGGTACAGGAAACGATTGGAACCTTGATTGGATTATCAGCTACTTGTATCCGCTGTTGGGGTCCACAACACTGACCTGAGGGATGATGTTCTCTCTAAACTCGTCCGTGAAGAGCGGCGTCGGCGGCAGGTCGCAAGTCCGGTACAGGAAACGATTGGAACCTTGATTGGATTATCAGCTACTTGTATTCGCTGTTGGGGTCCACAACACTGACCTGAGGGATGATGTTCTCTCTAAACTCGTCCGTGAAGAGCGGCGTCGGCGGCAGGTCGCAAGTCCGGTACAGGAAACGATTGGAACCTTGATTGGATTATCAGCTACTTGTATTCGCTGTTGGGGTCCACAACACTGACCTGAGGGATGATGTTCTCTCTAAACTCGTCCGTGAAGAGCGGCGTCGGCGGCAGGTCGCAAGTCCGGTACAGGAAACGATTGGAACCTTGATTGGATTATCAGCTACTTGTATTCGCTGTTGGGGTCCACAACACTGACCTGAGGGATTATGTTCTCTCTGAACTCGTCCGTGAAGAGCGGCGTCGGCGGCAGGTCGCAGGTCAGGTACAGGAAACGATTTGAACCTTGATTGGATTATCAGCTACTTGTATTCGCTGTTGGGGTCCACAACACTGACCTGAGGGATGATGTTCTCTCTGAACTCGTCCGTGAAGAGCGGCGTCGGCGGCAGGTCGCAGGTCAGGTACAGGAAACGATTTGAACCTTGATTGGATTATCAGGTACTTGTATCCGCTGTTGGGGTCCACAACACTGACCTGAGGGATGATGTTCTCTCTGAACTCGTCCGTGAAGAGCGGCGTCGGCGGCAGGTCGCAGGTCAGGTACAGGAACGGCGACTCTGTTATCAGCTCCTTATACTCGTCGCTGTTAAGGTCCACGCGCGCCGCGTCGTCAGCGTCGGGTGGAGGCAGTTTCCTGTCAAAAAAAGAGGCAATGGAGAGGTATTAATTCATTCCACAATGATACATTAGATACCTAGTGTAAATGCACAAGAACCCGTCGTCTACCAGTCCCTGGGATCCCAGGGCGGATAACAAAAGAATGGCATTGTATATTTTTTTCGCCGGGAGAGGACGGCTTTAGAGATAGAAATATACGAACTTAGAATAGCATCGTAAGCCTGAATAAGGCTGAGAATGTGAATACTGGACCACGAAATGAGTTTGGGTACCTAATAGAAAACATGAACGAATTACAAACGATAATTCGACGTCATTCCAAAATCATATTCTCCGTACTTCGAAATGTGGACTTCTAATATTATGAAATAAATATATCTAATCTAATCATGATGGAGCTAGCTAAATATAAGTTTTATGACAATTGTGACAAACTGTACCTACCTATATCTACAGTCAGCAGCAATGGTTGCTACGCGGGCGAGGTGCTCACAATGATCTTCACACGTCTTTATTATAAGGGAATAAGAGTGTGTGAAGAGCATTTTGAACACCTCGCCCGCGTAGCAACCATTGCTGCTGACTGTACTAACGGTCGCTTGTTCCAAGTGTAATAATTGTATAGGATGTCAGACGTTTTGATGCAATCCATCGCCACCCTTACGGCTCGGTCACGCTTTTACTAATACATTGCGTGTAAGCCCAACTAACCGCAGTGCGTTGCGCGTCTCGACCGTGCAATGAACAGATAAAACACTTCACCATCATCATCATACGCCTCATCAGACATGCCTCCCCCAAAAGAGCGCCACAATGACCGGTCCTGCGCCACCCGCACCCGCATCCAGAGGACTCCCGCGACCTTTGACAGGTCATCAGTCCACCTTGTGGGGTCTAGCCACGCTGTGCCCTCCGGTCCGTGATCGCCACTCGAGAAAATTTCGGCCCCAACGGCAATAGGGTATTTGACACATGTTAAAGTTTATAACACAGTGTCACTTTTTGGATAGTTAGCCTTCAAAATATCACAATAAATCGTAAATTATAAAAATTTACCAAAATCATAAAAAGATATGAATCATTAAAACTCAGAAAATTATGTAATTTTTTTTACCGTCCAAAATTCAAATAAAAGGTATCAATAGAATGCTTATGTAAAAATATAAAATAAATTGTATGGCAACTATGTACCTAAACGCATTATTTTACGACTAAAACAGCAAAATACTAATTTCCCCATACAACGGTTGGTCGAATGCTGTGCAAATGACGTCATTTGCCAGGACCAATTTGTAGGAGCCTTTTTGAGGGACGCTCGCGTCGAGCTAGGTTTGTCCCTAATTTTAGCCCTTTATTGTGCTCTAAATATTGTTGGTACCATTAAGAAATTTGATCGTCTCTAAAAACTGGTTCGATTGGCATTATAAAAAAAATTTAGTCAAATAGCGTATTCGGGCAACGTCGTGGCCGGGTCGTTAAGGATTAGTCTGAGACACTCATTATTGAGTGCGCTTGCGCGGCGCGCAGGAACATACGGTAACAGGTTAGCGACACCACACAGGCTGCGTGACTATATCACACATTCAGGTGCGCAGAGGTCGCGTTGCGCGGCATCTTGCTTGCGTCGCGCACGCTTTATGACCAAACCTATAGCAGGAGGGGCAATCTACCGTGACGTCATCGCGCCGCTCAAAGTACATGCGGCGGGACGGGTCCCCAGTCTTAGGACTATTTAGTGGTTGCGGCGCAACTATACGGATCGCACGCGCACGCGCTGCTGTACCGCTGTACAATCATAATTCGTGTCGTGAACTGACGTGTATAAATAATAATGCAAAAACCAAAACATTATTGCATTGCAGCAGGTTGTGTAATAATAAAAACTCGGACCTTTAAATATTATATAAAACTTTGTATCCCCTGGTTACATGATTGTATGGAGTGCCTTTATGGAGTACTTTAATATTTTTGACATAAAGACGGACGGACGGGTTCCGTTTTCACCATTTTGGCTACGGAACCTTAAAAGTACTATTCGTAATTGTACTGTAAACAACACCACTAATAATAAAGTACACATATTAAAATAGGTTCTCGCTGGTGGTAACCCTAGCGCTGAGGGCGGGGCCTCAAAAGAGCGCGTTGCGTGCGATAGAAAGAGATGGCCACGTTTAGGCACATTTGGCATACCTAAACGGAGAATTTGTTAACAGAGAATCTTCTGTACTTGTACTATTACTTAATCTGTGCCTATAGCAACTATTATACATACCTCGTGTATATCCTCATGTGACCGAGGAACGATTTGTATATAATGGAACTGTCCGCTTTCTTCGTTCCGTTCAGGGCCATGTGCAGAGAGTTGAGGAACCACGAGAGAAAGTCCACGGGATCGCCTGGAAATACATACGGCTTTGTTGGAACCTTGTGTTTCAATATTGGAGCCTGACAAGTCGTGTTATTATAGGCAAATATAGGAAGGCGTGGTCCATGACCGCGCAGCTTGGAGAGCGGTCGTGAAGGATGCTCTCAATCGTCACGTCCCTCAGTCATGAGGATACGGCGAAGGAGAACGAAAAAACTGGAGGAGGCCTAAAGCCAAAGTGGGGTCCATATTTTAAGCATAGAAGATAAAACTAACAGTAGCACTTACAATTCCAATTTATAAGCGACTTATATTAGACTAGAACTAGTAACTAGAACATTGCAAAATATATTTAAAAAATAAAGGAATAAACGGCTTAATCATGTTTATTTATTATTTTATGTCACACCTGGTCACAAAGTGGCCATTATCGCACGCTCCGCGCGCGTTAAAACCCACTTCCTGGCCAGGGGGTGACATAAAATTTTGTACTTACCACGGGCGATAATAAAGAAAGCCTCAGATCGCATATTTATCGCCCTTGCCTTCGGCTCGGGCGTAAAATACCTGCGATCTGAGACATTCTTTGTTTTATCGCCCTTGGTAAGTAATGTACTATAAGTCGTGTTATAGCAATGAAGCGGAACATTTTATGAATGCATTATATGATACTTATATATTGACAGCTTATCTGATATGTAAATCCTTGCCTATGAAAATACTTGGATATACCTATGTTTGTGACACCACTAATGCCTAGTCAGACTTTATAGAGAGGCAAAGATCGTTTGGACACACAGTCATCGCTAATTTTTTAAAAATCTCGGTTTTATATCCGATTAAAGCAGATTACTTTTTTTTTTAATTTATTTAAGAACACAAACAGTCGCGTATACAAATAACAAATGTTGTACACGTAGTGTACTAAATAACGTTAGTACAAAGACCTGGAGGTTCATTTATCAATACAAATTGTTAACAAAAACGTACAACTAATAAGAACTAAACTAGGTAGAACCGGTTTTCGACGCAATATACAAATAAACAAGATGAAAATGAATCATAAGCATGCCAATGTCAATCATTGCATGAGTCGAAAACCGGAACACACTTTGAATCCAATTTTTGGTTACCTACAAATTTAGAATTTGGCAAAACCTGGAATTTCACGTTTAAATACATACCTACATATGTACTTTAATAGGTTACAGTGGAGGCGCGTCAAAAATATTCTTAGGGAAGCCGGAAATATTTGCCTTTCTTATTCTTCAGCCAGAGCCAGAGTGAAAGAACAGGACTGGCTGAAAATTAGGCAAGCCGGTGGGAATCGAGTTCTATGGACGCTCCGCCTCTGATAGGTTATATAGCATAGATGAGCTAAAATAATTTGCGTTTGACTAACATCTTAAGACCAGAAAGTGGACTATGGAATGGATCAATATCTATAAGATTATTGTTATATAAAACCTAGGGACATTTTGTATTAATAGGCACACACGAGTACATTGACGCAGTAGCCGGTAAACATTATATAGCAAGCTCGCTCATTGAATTTCATTCGCTATAGCGGTACAATACTAAAAAATAGTTGTTATTCGCGTAAAAATTGATGTATTTTGATATCTCTCATTTACCTAATTATATCAAAATAGTCGCAATTCATATATTTACTAATTCTGGTGTGTGCATTATAGACGCGAAGGAAAGTTTTGTAAGTGACGTATGGGGATTCACGCAACGAAGGTAGAAGGCAAAAGGTTGTGCTAATATATAATTCTCAATGCATTAACTATTTATAAACATATATTCCACAGCTTGCCTTGCGGATCAGCTCGCCTAAGCGCTGCGCGAGTAGAGTCAGCGAGTCAAGTGTCAGCTGTCATATACTAAGGGTCAGTTGCACCAACATACGAACACAGGCCGGTCATCGTCAAATATGGCGCCGGAAGCTGTCATCCCATAGAAACTTGTCAAACTATCCATACAATCAGATTTGACGAACACCGCTTACGATTACAGACGGTTTGGTGCAACCCAGCCTAAGTGCCAGTTGCACCAGCGTACGAACACAGACCGATCATCGTCAAATATGGCGCCGGCAGCTGTCATCCCATAGAAACTTGTCAAACTTTCCATACAATCGGATTTGACGAACACCGCATACGATTACAGACGGTTTGGTGCAACCCAGCCTAACTCTGCTTGATGAACTGGTACCGCTTATTGGACCACAGCACGACCGCTTGCAGCATCTCGTGCGCCTTGAACGCGCGCGGGTTCTACAACTTGCGGATCAGCTCGCCTAAGCCAAAAACAGTTGTAAAGGTGATTACTCGAAGTTGTTCAAAATATGTAAAATTCTTCCGGTTAGCTTAAAACACAAATATCTCTTAGCAGTCAATAACCATGGCAACCAACAACTTAGTCCATCTCTGATCGCGCATAACCATGTTACAAGGTCCGTGTCCTCGGGAAGGTTTGAAGTACCTCGTGTCAATAATTACTTTGGTGACAGAACATTAGCGAAACGTCTTCCGTACTTTCTAAATACCCTCCCCGAAGACATTCGACACGAGCCAAATAAGGCTAAATTCAAGAGAGCCCTGAAAAAATATTTACTACAGACACTTAAGTGAAAATTGCATATATGCAAAATTCACTTAAGTGTTGAGTACATTCCCATGGCTTCTGCACATACTTCATTATTGTAATAGCTATTAAGTTTTATAGATATTTATAGAGACTCGTACCTGCAGGCAAACTGACAATACGGTTTTCCAGGAAAATGTATATAGAGTAAGATTTGTATTCTGTCTAATAAAGCAAATAATAGTAAAATAAGCGCTGCGCGAGTAGAGTCAGCGAGTCAAGTGTCAGCTGTCATATACTAACTCTGCTTGATGAACTGGAACCGCTTCTTGGACCACAGGACTACCGCCTGCAGCATCTCGTGCGGGGATACGTGCGCCTTGAACGCGCGCGGGTTCCACAGCTTGCGGATCAACTCGCCGAACCGCTGCGCGAGTAGGAACAGCGAGTCGCCTGGCGGCCGTTTCACGTTCGCGTAGTTCGCTTCGCGGAGGAAGTAGTTGCGTAATGGTCGTACTTGGGACAGGCACTGGAAATTAAATAAATAATTGAATATAAGAGGGGGTTTCTCTTCTAAAAGGGATTTCAGCCCAGAACAGTCAGCTTCACAAGTAGGGTCACTAGTGTCACCGACTAAGCTAAAAGTTTCCTTTTTATTCAAGATGTAACTTAACCCGAGGGTACCCATGACACAGCGAAATTTTTATTACCGCTGTTTGATGAGCCAGGATATCTCCAGCCTAATTTCCAGCCGCTCGAGTCTAGTACAAAATGGAGGCCGAAGATCTACATCAGGCTCTCAAATAAACCCTAAGCAAGGATGATGGTGAGTGTTCTGACAAGTACGGGATTATGTTATACAAAGGCGGTGGCAAACTTGTGTATGGTCCACCTGATGGTAAGCGGACACCGCAGCCTATAGACGCTTGCAACACCAAAGGACTCACGAAAACGTTTCAAGAGGCTGGACATCTCTGGACCGAGAGAAATTACGTATATCATTGCACCCAAGGTTCAATTCCGATAAATACCTGCAGTATGACGTTGCAGTAATCGTTGGCCTTGATGTTGTTGAGGCCAACAATGCCCGGCATGTACATGGTGCCGTCGATGGCGCGCGACATCTTCGTGTTGGAATCCATCTGTTGGATCTGCTCCGGGGTAAACACCGGGTTCAACACATACTTGATGTCGTTTAGGGACGAATCTGAAAAATAATCTACAGTTAAATATGCCTTCACCTCCTCTCTGGTCCAAATAATGCCCCCGATAGACTCCGGTGTGATTTTTTTACAACACAATGCTATAACCGATATTGTAACCATTTCCTTTAAAAGCTTTTTCATTTCTTTTATCATGATCCAGAAAAAGTTAAGAAGTTACGGTCTTCATTACAGGCAACTGTATGAAAGGCCAAGACCGAACAACCTGGAGAGCAGTGACCCGTAGCCATCACATCCCTCAGGCATGAGCATACAACCAAGAATGAAACTAAGTAAATTTTTTTTCACCTCACTCGCTCGGAAAGCCCTTTTTTATTCTTTAAAAACAGATAGCAAAACTGCATTTTATCCACATGTGTGCAAAGTAATTTTGAAATCCGAACGTGTTCTTAGTTACTTTTTTAACATAATAACATGTAAGGCCGTGTTCCCACTATCCGATACAATATCGGTGTAGGATTCGTTACCGATAAAAATGTACGGAAAACTGCTTAGTGCTCACACCATCCGATCCGATATCGGTCAGATTCGTATCGGATCCGATATCGGTTAGTGTGGGTGGACACAAAACAGCCAGTACAATTTTCGCCCATCTGATTTTTTTTTCAGGTGGTGTGAAAAAAATCAGTCCTTGGATTTCAGATTTTATATTTATTTTGAATTTTTTTTTTTTAAATAATTATTTTGAATTTTAAGCAAAAAAATATTTTTTTTGCAAAAAATTGTCATTATACTCCATTTCGACTAATTTAGGGATAGGGATTTCAAATTTTACATTTATTTTGATTCTTAAGTCGAAAAAAAATTTTTTTTGCAAAAAATCGTCATTATACTCGATTTCGACTAATTCAAGGGTAAGGATTTCAAATTTTACAACTATTTTGAATTTTGAGCAAAAAAAATTTTTTTTGCAAAAAATCGTCATTATACTCGATTTCTACTAATTCAATGATAAGGATTTCAAATTTTACATTTATTTTGAGTTTTAAGTCGAAAAAAATATTTTTTTGCAAAAAATCGTCATTATACTCGATTTCGACTAATTCAAGGATAAGGATTTCAAATTTTATAACTATTTTGAATTTTGAGCTAACAAAATTTTTTTTGCAAAAAAATCGTCATTATACTCGATTTCGACTAATTCAAGGATAAGGATTTCAAATTTTATATTTATTTTGACTTTTAAGCAATTTTGATTTATTTATTTACTTTAGCATTTGTTTTTGAATTTTGCTTAATTTTTTCTTGCGTTGTTTTGTTCAAATTTAGTATTTATTTTCTATTTTTGAAAAATTGGAAGAAACCCATTTTTTTTTATTGTTTTTCTTTTGTTTTCCTTTTTCTATTTCCTCGCTTTAGTGAGGTGAAAAGATTTGTGTTACACACGGCTGCAAAGTTATTTTACGTCTCGTGTGTTGCAACACTCGCTATGCTCAGGATTCTAATTTTGAACCACTCGCTTCGCTCAGGATTCTATTTTCGAACCACTCGCTGCGCTCGTGGTTCAACCATAGAATCCATTCGCTAGCTCGTGGTTCAACCCTAGAATCCATTCGCTAGCTCGTGTTCCAATTCCACACTCGCGGTTAAAATACAACTTTGCACCCTTGTATAACAAATAACTATTTCACCTCAGCGGCTCGAACACGGCTGTTTTGCTGCTTGAAACCAGTGGCCAAAATGCAATTTTGCTGCGAGCGTGGATCAAAGTAGCTTTTTAATTTTTGGTCCACGAATGCCAAGATCTGCCACTTCGTAGTTCGAAGTATATTACGAATTCGATATATTTGACCTTCAATCGCTCTGTCCCTTTCAATTCGTTATATTAAAAAAGAGAGGGCCCACATAGGTCGATTCTTAATTTGATATTCAAATTCTCTAATCGACTCAAATCGACTCCCAAAAACGCGCTAAATAAGTAACGTAAAAACACGTTCGAAAACTCATAAATTAACCTAAGAGTTATAATTATCAGGAAGTTGTTGGCAACGGTTCTTTTAAATATAATATTATAATGATAATACATATTTATAAATAAAACCTTTAGTGCAGAAAAAAACAGAAAGTTTATCACTTTAATTATTAATTTTACTTTTAACAATGTTTATTTTAGTAGAATAATAAAACCGGAGCCATTTCAGAACGCACCCTTTAAAAAAATTGTGCGATTTTTTTTAGTTTTTACTTTTATCCTGTCTTGCGCTAAAAGACATTAATTAATAATCTTAATCAGCCTTGAATATTATAAAAATATCTACAAAACAATATAGTGATGAAGGGTGTATTTAGACTTAAAAAAACAGTGCGTCTTAGTGTACACGCGAGCTGACCCGAGTGAGAAGAGTACCTACTTAAAAAGTGTTATTGTCTCATTCTTGCGCTACAGATATTGTTCAAATAACTAAAATACGTAGGTAAGTGAAATCTGTGACACTGACATAGGCTGTATTTTAACAACAATACAACTAATTTTTAGTGTGCATGTGAATTAGTTCGCGCGATTATGTACCTAAAGTCCGCCGCGCCTAAACTCGTGTCGCGCGCTTGCGTTCGTCTTGTGCTGGCTTAGCTGAGGAGTTAAGACAAGCAGGAGATTCCTAATCAATGCTGAATTAAATCTGCCTGATTTATCACGAGACACGCACGTAAAAGCCTATGATAAGCCGTAAATGATGTTATTAAAGTTTAATATGTTCTCGCCGCTGAGGTGAAAAGTTGTATGTATCACGCGAGAGCAAAGATATTTGCATCTCGTGTCTTTGAGTCCCTCGCTACGCTCAAGATTCTAATTTTGAATCACTCGCTACGCTCGTGATTCAATTATAGAATCTTTCGCTTGCTCGGGACTCAACATCAACACTCGCAGCAAAAATCTACTTTGCTCTCTTGTTGAACAAATAACTATTATCCTGTGAACACAGTTATCTCAACAAACATATTTGTAAAAAAACAAACATTAAGGGTACCAATACACCAGAGATGTGCGAAGGTGGGTTTCCATAGATTTGACACTTAGGCTGGGTTGCACCAAACCGTCTGTAATCGTAAGCGGTGTTCGTCAAATCTGATTGTATGGAAAGTTTGACAAGTTTCTATGGGATGACAGCTGCCGGAGCCATATTTGACGATGACCGGCCTGTGTTCGTATGTTGGTGCAACCGACCCTTAGCTGCCAAGTGGAGAGGTCCAACATATGAGAACATAGCTTTACACATCTCTGGTGGATATTTGCTCTTAGGCTGTGTACGCACTGGCTGGAGATTAGCAATGTGATGACGATCTCAGTACTTTAAATCGCCCAATTTTTTCTGGAGTCACTGTCATGTTGCCACTCACACAGTCAGTGCAGTCCCGGCCTAAATCAGATGTAAAGCCTGCATAAAGTGCAGATATAAGTACATATGTATGTATATCATCGCTTAGTTCCCATACTACAAGGTTTGCTTAGTTTCAGACTAGGTTGATACCAGTACCAACACTTCCCTCCATTAGCGCGAGGGTGGCTCTGGCGCACTAGCCGGGGCAGCCGGGGGGGCATCGCGGTAGAATTACAGTGACCCCACGATTCCCCCCATTAAACGGTAGCGAGGATTAACGCCGCAGAGGTTTTAGTGGGTATTCCCTTCCCCTGTGTAAGGGCGAGTCCCACATACCCCCCCACCATGGGTCTTCCCGGGCCCGGGGGGATGCGTAAATGCATTTCCTCTGCGTCAAAAAAAAAAAAAAAAGTTGATTTGTGTAGATTGCCCACAAATTATAAAATGTATTACATTATAATGATGTATGGTCTCCTGACTCACCTATGACCTCATAGTTGTCAGGCAAGCAGTAGAACTTGAGAGTATGTAGGTTGAGGAACACATGATGACCATCCGACACAGAATGGGTGTAAGCATGTGTGTTAGTACCACGTCCCTGAAAGAACAGAAGATTGTACAGCAAGTCCATTAAACGCGCAATTTTATACGAGATGTTTATATACACCACAATAGTACATTACTTACCAAGGGCGATAAAACAAAGAATGTCTCCGATCGCAGGTATTTTACGCCCGAGCCGAAGGCAAGGGCGATAAATATGCGATCTGAGGCTTTCTTTATTATCGCCCGTGGTAAGTACAATATTTTATGTCACCCCCTGGCCAGGAAGTGGGTTTTTTCGCGCGCGGAGCGTGCGATAATGTCCACTTTATGGCCAGGTGTGACATAAAATATAATTAAGGCTGCTGGAGGTGCACAATCTATACATGCCCCATACTAAAGGAAAAACAAGTAATATGTTTTGTTTTCGTCATGAAATATTGCGTTTAGGTACATAGTTGTCACACAATTTTTTGTTTATTAAAACTTGAAAATCCTCATTGTGGTTCTTAATTTACTTAAAAGTTAATAAAAAAAATTCAAGGGTCAAGTATGTTTTTGAGGTTTTGAGCATATTTATTTACTTTTTTTTAGGATAATTTGATGGTTAACTATCCATATAGTGACATCTTCATGATTCCACTTGCATATTCTCTGTTAATCAGAAAACTGCTTTTCTGACAAAAAAAAACATAGTCTAATCCTAACAAGGGCTAGTTTTTTCCGTGGGTTGGAAGGTCAGGTGGTGATTGCTTAGGTAAAACTAGTGCCCAGGCCTAATTTTGGGATTAGTTGCCCAGGGTTCCTCTTGGATACAACCAGTAAATTACTAGGAGCAAAACTCAATCCATAAAGAAGCGCCTCACTCCTGCTTCTTCTGATCGATAAAATAAAAAATAATATATAAAGACAAATAGCTACAATGTGTAAAAGGTATAACCACTAACCTGGAAATACTTCCCGCATATTAGACACGCGTAAACGTTGATTCTAGTTAATGACACGGAGCACAGTTTCTCGAAGTCAAAGTCAAGGACATGACGATTGATAGTATCCAGATATGGACACTGGATGTGTGGCATCTTCACTGGAGGCGCCGAAACCTCTAGAATTATTGCAAAATCAGTTAGCATCCTAAACTAGCAATGAATATAGGTTATGTTAGTTTTATTCGTTAACTCACCGGGTTCGGCGGCATCGGAAATTTTGCGCTTTTTTGCTTCTTCAGACATATTTGCTCTATCGCGTTATTATCAGTAATAACAAGTAAAATATCAATTAACGATGGTTAGGCTTTGGTTAGGCTTGTTTGGCAGCAAAGCTGACACTTTCTTTACCTCAAAGAGACTAATCACTGACGTTTAACGTTTTACCTACCCAAGCACAGATTAAAAATATCATGATGACATTGACAGCGTTCAAAACTGCGTGAAACGGATCTCAAACAGAAAATTGTAGGTCTGTGCATCGCGAAAGTCTCCACCTCCAGCCCAAAGAGTAAAGTAAGTATTAATCTGCAGCCTCTGCTCCAGTCCTGCTAGAGTTATTTATCTTTGTGCTAGAGGCTTAGAAAAACTCCTACCTCTAGGGTTCTGTAGTAAACAAGGAACCCTTATAGTTTCGCCATGACCGTCCGTTAAAGTAGTATTAGACAAAGGTACTAGAAAGCTGTAATGTGGCATGAGTATCAATAAGCCGACAAAACGGTAGGTAATATAAAATTTGGTAAAAAAATTGTTTTAGTGTACAGTCGAGGTCATTAATATGTATACCTACACTTTATAATCGAATGCGGTCGCCTACTATTTGTAAGCAAACGCATTCGATTAACGTAAAAAAGTATATACCTACATCTAATGACCTCGACTGTACTGTGTTTTTTCTTTCGTGTGGGGTGTCGTTGGACAGCTCTTTCAAAAATATTGTTACCTAGGTTAACCTACTGAATCCATGGGAAACCTTCGACACGACCACCCGGGCGGTTCTAAGAGTTTGCGGTCCAGTGAGATTGGTTGAGCGGGTTCAACCGAATCTATAGTGTGAGTAGAATCGAGCTAAGTAGGTATGGTTGAAACTTGGTTGAAACAATATCAACTGAGCTTGTCTATTTAAGACCACAAATTAGCACAACAAAAGAATAATGGCACTTGGATTTTACAACCGCCGGTCATCCGCCACCCAACAAGAACGTAATCACTAGAAAAAAGGACTACGGTATATCAAGTGATTTCGTCGGGTTATCGACTCTATAGCTTTGACATAAGAATAAAAATGTGAACAAAGAAAAAAACGTTTCGCACGTTTTGCATTTACAGATACCTGGCGTTGCGCGTGCCCATTTCCTAGAATAAACTTGTATATAAATTATTCTAGTTTATATACAAGTTTATTCTAGGAAAGAGGGCATTTCGCGCAAATGGTAAGACAAATTATGAAAGTTTGTTACATTAAGTTTCTTAAAATATCACGCCGTTAGCCTGCAGAAATTAGCTGAATGTCAAAATACGTTTTGTATGGAAAACGCCCCTCCTTAAGTACACGAAACTCCAGAAGCAAAAAGTACGAAATTAGATTTTTAACCTTCGAATTTAGAGCTTTAAAATCTCGCGCGCAGAGCGTTAGGTTAAAAAGATTAACTCTTTTTTGCGGATTTAACCTGGAAGAAAGACGCAAGTTTAAGTCTATGAGATTTTATTTAATTTGCAATGTTCCATCTCAACCTTAACTAGATAATTAAATTTCAAATCTTATCAGCCGGTCTCAATATTTTTTCTTACATTATTGCTTAAAGTTTGTAGCGAGTCGATACTATGTTACATAAGCCTTTGCTTTGCGATTCATAAATTGTATCAACCCTCACTCACCCACTATATCTGGACTCTGACATTCTTAACAAATACATGTGTCATATGTACCTAAGAATTAAACTGGTTCGACACAGGAGTAAGCGTACCTAGTGAATACTCCCTGGATGGCCAGTAGAGACTAGAGTGGAAGTCGACTCGACTCCAGCCAGTCGAGTACTGCGCCCCAGAGCGAGCGACCGCGCCCGCGCCCTTACGCAACGCGTAACAGTACTCTCGTGGTAACTTGAATTAAAAACGTAACCGTTCGCCATTTGTTTTAACCGTGATTTTCAATTTCGAACAAGTGTTACCTAATTATTTGTTTTTATTTTTTCCACGTTCTATTGTTTATTTTTGTAAATATACGAGTTACCGGTTCATGCGTTGTTTTATTTGTTTTTATTATGGTTCTGTTGCATTCAAAATACTGATGCTTAGTTTTAAGGGTCATACATTACGTGGAAAATAACACAAAATCTAGTGTCACAGAAAATTCAAGATAATACCTACTGGAACCTTAAATGCGGGCCGTGAAATAATTACCGGCTTATAACCACCCCCGTCTTCCTAGCATGGGTCTGTAGCAAATATAAGGGTATACTTATTCGAATCCGTTACGTGTTCATCTTATTACTGTCATATAATTTTGTGCAAAAAAAAGGACCTACAACCCGGTTAATTTAAAAATGAACCGTATTTATACATAATGCATAGGCCTTGGTGTAAAGTGTGAATTTATCTCAATCGGGGTATAGAGATATCACCATAAATCACAGTATCGTAATGTTGTAAAACACGCCTGTTTTATATCCTGGATAACAGTGGCGGCGCGTCAAAAATATTCTTAGGGAAGCCGGAAATAATTTGCCTTTCTTATTCTTCATGAGCCGTAGTAAAAGAACTGGCCTTGCTGAAAATTAGGCAAGCCGGTGGGAATCGAGTTGTATGGGCGCTCCGCCACTGCTGGATAATGAACCTAAAAATAACGTACAGTAACTACCCAATTTAAGAATTCTTGTCCTTCGGTCGGTAACTGAAACTGGGCGCGAAACTAGGGTAATTACTTACACAGTTATAAGGTCGCGTTCACGCAACGTACCGCGCGCTTATCATAATCACAACTTATGGAAAACTGACGCATTTGACAAAGTACGTACTGCGAGCGCTGCCTGTGCTAGATATTATTTATCCAAAGCCTTTGGCATAGCTTTGCAAATTCGATATTTTGTGGCAGATATTTCCATTTAATAGTGTCCGTCCAAAACCGCACAAAGTTGTCGTTCGCTTACAATTTCTTTGGTGAAGTTGGATAATATTTCCACTTCTGTGATCAAGAACATTAATCATTTCAATTTCGCGATACCTATTCAAGCTTTGTTTATTCTAATTTTGTCTCGTGTTTCTACTTATCACCGCTAGTTGCTCAATCTAGCGACACGACGAGCGAGCTACGAAAATTTAAACAAGCGAGCTGTTATAATTATTATTAACACTTTAACTTTCAACCTTTTAGTAGCGTTTGCACGCTTAGCCGATACTACCTAAAGAGATTCAGTTTACGGTTGCGAGCAGTGGAACTATTAACCCATTCGAGGCCCATCGGCCCATGACGACACAAATATGCGTCATGCTTCTACGTAAGATTTCCGCTACAGAGCGGGAAAACGCTGCTACGCGCTACGGCGTAGCACATGTAGCTTTTGTAGGCCGCGAATGGGGTGTAAGTACCTACGTTTTGGGGTTTCATAAATTCGCCCCATAATATTGTATCTAATTTAAAAAAAACATGTATGGATCGTACAAAAAAGGCCAAATTCTGTCTAATGAACGCAAGCAAAAAACGATTAAGAGCTCTGACTGTAAGGTAGATTCTTGCTTGCGTTCATTTGACAGCATTTGGCATTACAGTTTTGAACATACTATACTACTAATTATGGTAATCTACATTGAAAGGGCAAGTTACGCCTTTATTGCCGTTGATGTTCGAATTATACAATAGTGAATCGGGGCGACGAAAGCGCCTGCCGCGATAATGTCCCTTTTATTGTGGACTATCACAATTTTAAATAGCATTCTGAAAAACCAGCCAATGTTCCGAACCAACCGCAAAATTATTAAATAATAATAATAATAAGACATTTATTCAAAGTTTGTATACAATACACAATACATGCGACTTATACTATGGCACAGTAAAAATTATACAAAACAATTGAAAAGGTAAGTGGCTCAGCTTGTTAAATTGTTGGTTTTAATGAGAAAAATAAGGAAATTTCAATGAAACAACCTGATTTGTCAATATATTATTAATATTTGTTGGTATTTATTAAATATGCCAAACCACAATATACATGCAGTCGCTGTGGCCGAAATCGGCCAAGACTATCATCATCATCATCATCATCATCATTTGTTGGTAAAATACCTAGACGTAATAATAAACTTTATCGCCAAATCTAGACGACGGAGGCGCGGACGGAAGCGGGAGTGACAACAGTAGGGTTCCGTTTGGACCCTTCGGGTACGGAACCACGAAAGCGATCTTAAGAAAGAGGCACGAGTAAGCTCTCATAGCGGCGCGGCGCGCTACGGAGTACCTACGGGACCGAATGCTAGACACTTTCGCTTATAGATAGTTATATTATTTAAAATGTACGACATTTAATAAAGCTGTCATTAGATTTTGGATATTCTTGCGTGGGCAGTAAAGTCACTTGTTGAACGGACTATTTTTACAGAACTCGGCCACTTCGAATGAATTTACATAGGTATGTAGGTACGTAGGTACACGTTTTTGCTGATACGTGTGCTACGCCGTAGCAGTATTTCTGAACTGAACTGGGACCCATGTAGACATGGGTCTCATATGTATACTATGCGCACTGAAAGGGTTACCAAATACTAGTCCATTAACTAATTAATAATTACAATTATTAATGTTGAAATAACGTGTCTGTTACCCACTCCGAAGTGACACCGAAATAATAACAACAATAATGACATCATAAATATCATAATAACAGACCGTCCCTTATTATGGTGTTCGATAAGATCATAAAATTTGATTATGGAAATGCCATGATAGCTCCCGGCGCCATATTGAACGTAAATAGATTTGTAACATAGATATAGTAAATACAAGTAGTTATAGATGTGCCACCGAGCGACCGGGGGTAAGAGAAAGAATATTCATATAAAATTTAGACTACGCAATTTGACCGGTTTGCATGTCCAATGTATTGCTTATAGAAGTGTGCCTGTGCCTATAACCCGACCATGAAAATATGCTCGCTCGGTGATAGCCACGAAACATGGCTCTCTTTTCTATTTCTTCTTATAGGAATCGCAATAAGGCTATCTTTCTTTATCAAAGCGTGCCAGGCCCTTGGTCTGTAATAATAGGGCAGATGACCCTGTTTTGGCCATTTTAAGAGATTTTCACTACTCAAGCGCTTGGTATTTCTAAAATATAATTATTTCGGACATTATTTTTATTTAATGTTATTGTCGTCACCCATAAGGATCCCTAAGACGTTATGGGGGAAATATGAATCCCATACGAGTGGCGGCAAAAGCGTAGTCAAGGAATGCGGCGCATACATACCTTAGTGTCTTAGAGCTTGTCTTCTAGTTCCTTTCATTAACATTATACATCTGCTTCGCAATTCAGGCTGGACCTTCTGCCACCTGTATAAAGATAGCTCTATAAATTGATGTGTACAACACAATTAACCTTGCCATCTGAATGAGCTTCACATAATAAGACCTCTGTTCAGGAACCATTAGATATAACACGACAAGCTACCTTGTCCTTCAGAATGAGCGTCACATAAAAAGACCTCTGTTCTGGAACCGATTAAAAAGTATATCACAATCTTGCCCCACGAATATGACATAAAAACATATTCGTCTAAGGCGCATCTTATCAAATACAGGTAGATCGGATAGGTTACCTAGAGTCAATGTTCAACTGACACACAGTTCTAATAGTCACGTAGCCGCCTGCAGCAGCCTACCAGTGCAACTATCATTGACGCTCCAGAACCTCAGAACACAGCTGTCTTACGGCACTTCTGGGCACCACATCACATGGCACAGCTATGGCTCCAACCCCCCAAAGGGGAGGAGACTTCACAGTCGACTGTACCACGGCTCATAGGGTAAAACCACCCGAGCCCGACTCAAAGCATAACATACCAGAGTCCTGTGAGACCAGATCCTGTACGCGTCCGCACAGGCCTCGGCCTACTTCCAGTCTGACCTGGAAGCAGCCTACCCACGTCTCGGCTCGTCCATGACACTAGCAATGGACGCAGCCTTCACACCTTCACTGACCTGATTTGTAGACCACAAATGCCTGATAAAATCATCAAGGCATACAAATCAATTGCGTTGTAACACCAACCTCTACTTCGAGCTGTACTAAGAAATTACGCATGTAATACTTAGCTTTGATACTTTCACACGATTCACGTTCATCCAACACTTCAGCAAAATAATATTACTCTGTTTGTCCGTCGCGCCGTCTGACTGACAGACCATTAAAATATGCTTACCATAGAGCTTTCAAGACGGCGCCTGTCTATGCTGCCAGTGTTGTGATTAGGCCTCGTTAGGGTTTCGCGGAAGTCGCGACAGTTATCAAAAATATATTATTCTTGACATATAGAACCATAGTATTACCAAACTTATAATAAATAACTATTTTTAAGAAAAAAAGCCTCGTTGGAGGTCCGGGAGCCACTTTTGGCCACATTTTACCCATTTGTGGCCACACTGTGTGCCAGTTCTGGCCATTATGAAATAAAGCAACAATAAATTAGAAATTAACGTAGTATTTATTAGTAAATAGCTAGAAATTGCACAATCAACTATTTCTTAGGTGTTCAAAATAATTAAATAGGTACTCAATTACCTTTTACAGTATTCAGTCTTATACTAAACACTTACAAGATTTAACATGAGAAATTATATCGCAAATAGCAACTTTAACCTCATTCAAATAGCAAACATAGGTACATAACAGTGCATTAATGTGGAAGCCTGAAATAAAATAATTGAAGAGTAGTGAGACATTAAAAGGCAGAGACATAGACAAGGCCTATTTAATAATTGCGATTTCTACTTGTAATCCACATTCAAATTTATTTATTCAAAATCGGATTTTTAATTTCATCAACGTCGTGAAGAAACAGCAAAAAAGGCCACCAACTTTACATAAAAAGTCCACGTTAAACATTAATTGGCCAGAACTGGGGTTTCAACGTGTGCCACTTTTGGCCATCGACCTGGCCAAAGATGGGAAATCGCATAATATTTGCCCCATTTGTGGCCACCGGCTTATATCCTCACTTTTCGTGCAATTAGCAAGCAAATTACTAAAACTCTGCTTAGACAATCTTATTTCAATATAGTATAAACATTCACATTTAAAAAACAAACAAAGATTCCAGAGATATGAACTGATTACTCATCCACTGCCCTTATTGTTTTTATTAAGAAATGAGCACATTTCACACACATCCACACAAAATGGCAGCTATCGTCTCAGTGGCGTTTGACACTGATAGCTGACTAACTGTATCTGTGTTGCCATAATTCATTATTGTAACTACCATAGATTATAGACTTGTTTTGTTTTCTATGTCTTGTTAGCATCGCTTTGAAGTTGAAAATGGCCAAAACAGGGTCAGTGGCCAGAACAGGGTCATCTGCCCTATTTGACGTGCCACACTAGTTTTTAGGCTGATCCACACATGGGGCTGACACGCTTTGATAGAGAAAGATAGTCTTATTGCGATTCCTATAAGAGGAAATAGAAAAGAGTGGCATGTTTTGTGCCTATCACCGACCGAACATTTTTTCATGGTCGGGTTATAGGCAAATGCAAACTTCCAAAAACAATACATTGGAAATGCAAACCGGCCAAAATGCGCGCAAATTATGCATGAATATCAGCAAATATGAGAAAGACATAGCCCCGGTCGCTCGTTGGCGCATCTATAACTACAGAGTATGGTTGCAATTTTTTTTGTTGAACGTATTTCTATTAAAATACATAATATCTAAACTACCAGATAAAATGAAAAGATGTGTTCAAAGAGTCATTGAGACGAATTCGTCACAATGGCTGACAATTATCCCTACTACCGCCAATAATACCGATCTCACAGCCACTCAGTTTAAGGATGCCCTAGCCATTCGATATGCTCATGAACCTACCAGCCTCCCTCAAGCCTGCGATGGTTGCGGAGAGAATAACTTCGATCTAAACCACGCACTAAATTGCAAAAAAGGTGGTCTAATAAAACAAGGTCATGATCAACATAGAGATGACTGTAAACAATGGGCTGAACTAGCCTGGGGAACAGGTACAACAGAACCCATAATGCGTGACACAAGTAATACTCAACCGGCCCTCATAGGAGACTTGTTACTAAACAGTGTTTGGGAACCTGCAAGGAAAGCGTTCTTCGATGTTCGCATAATAAATGCCGACGCTTCTTCTTATAGCAACCTCACATGGCAACAAACAGCACAGAGACATAGCCGAGAGAAACACACCAAATATGACCGAGCAGCAGAAGATTTAAGAGCCTCCTTTACTCCACTTGTCATCTCATGCGATGGAGCATTAGGGACAGAATATAACAACTTTATAAAAAAAACCGCATCAAAATTAAATACGAAATGGGGAAATGCATATTCACAAGTAATGTATTGGTTGAAAGTAAAAGTACAGATTTCAATTATAAGAGCGGTCTCAATAAGGGTGAGAGGCTCGAGAAGACATATAAGACCATTTGGATGTGAAGATGGAGCAGGAATCCTATGAAGACCGGATCCTCTAAACGCCAACGCCAGAGCAGCAAAAGTTTTACAATCAGCTAAGGTGCAACTAAAATGTTCGCTGCTGAAATGAAAAACGAGAAACATTGTATAAATTTATTTTGATCTACGTAAGTTCAATTACTGTACACATGTTTTTTAAAAGGTCTATGATACTTGAAATAAATGTTTCTGAAGCAAATTTCTATTAAAATGTTATGGAATTTTGAACCTTATTGTTTGAACGGTAAAGTAGCTTTTTGAAGGAATCGCTTTGGTACAATTCGTTCAACTGAAATGATTTCAACTTGAATTTTCAAGTATAACTATAAGTATATTATATCTATGGATCCATACCACACAGATCACCTTATCAGCGGGCTCAATCTTTGGAAAATGCGTTTTTATTAAGATATATGCATCCCGATAAGTTATTTAATTACTTGACCATAATTTCATACATAATACATAAAGTGGGTGGCTAAGATGAACTTTTATAATCAAAAGCTCCGTCATTTTACGATCACCACTCAACAATTTATTATTATGGTCGTAATTCTACACTATGTGTTCGCCCACACGGGTTACAAATATTACTACACTGTTATAGTTTCATTTCTTCCAACAAGTCGTAATGAAGGTATTGTAAAATAAGGAGTAACAAGGCGTCAGGTGAAGGGTTAACTTATCTCAAGAAATTCCATAATCGATAAAGATTACAATTTCATCTCTTGCATTTTTGGTTATATTTATTTTCGTGCATTTTTACTTTTTTTTCGAACTAAATTACTTAAAAAGACAGCAGTTAAAAAAAAATATATAAATATAATTACTGGCGGTCAAAAATTTAGGGTCACCCTAGTTTAAATAGCCTCAAAAGCTTTTGTGAAATATTCTATACTCGTTTTATTTACATAATATACTATTCTTCGTATTGCCTAACTGTATTACGAATTTCCGGGATCCTAATCATAAAAATATCAATGTCCAAAAATGACTATTTTCGCGATATCTCGCTCCGTTAACGTTGTTTTTTTCATGGATTTATACGAGTCCGATTTAAACTCATTCATTCGAATCCGATTGAAGCCTAAATGCGCATTTGTTTTTCAACAGTGTTCTAAAATTACCACGGGAGTACCCTTGGTGATTTTATTTTGTAAGCGAGGGACCGGACCGCCCGCGAAGTGTTTGCCTTTCCGATTGTTGTTAAAGTGATGAACATAAACAGTGAACTGTGAAATGGATAAGCGGGGAGACGAGAAACACCGACAGTCACACGATCAGGGTAAGTGCAAGCATTTATTTAAAAAAAATAGTAGATTGTTTGACAAGGGGCTAAAGTAAGCCATATTACCGGTTATTTTCCCGAACGTAGTGAGGGAAAATTGTTCGAGTGGTAATATGGCTTTCAGACCCGAGTTATACACTCTACTTTTCACTTCGATTGCGAGAAAACACATTAAACACAAATTATCCACCTTAAATGAATAATTTAACTCTTGGCGGGCGTATGTCTAATTTGACAGCATGTTTTTTTCCCAAGGCCAGTACCATGTCTCGCTATGCGTGCTCGCTTAAAAGCCTTATCACACTACCCTATCGGTAGGGCCTTACCGATAGGGTAGTGTGATAAGACTTTTACGTATTCGCCTCCCTTTCTTTTGCTATATAAAAGAAGGAGATGCAACACGCGCTTTTTTTTCTTTTAAGAGACGCAAGTCCTTTGTCCATAGACACCGCTTAATCTTCAGAGAACTGAAAAACGTCATTCCTGATTGGTCGATTTTAGTACAGCTGTATTCTGGTTGGTTGATATTTTTACAAAATATTTTTTAATCTGTCAAATTACTGTTCCGTGATTGGTGGATTTAATAGGTGAAGTATTTTGATTGGTGAAATTAAGATGTTTAATGAATCATAAATATGTATACATATTTTCCCTAGGGCTTAAATTTACTACTTTAGCCCCGCTTCACAAGTCTAATATGACACACTTTTCGAGCATGAGAAGTGAAAAAAATCGGTTGAGAAATGCAACCTGTAGAGGCGAACAGGCATAGGTACAATCGGCAGGAAATCCGGACAGACATAGTATCAATTAGTAAGTATTAATATTTGTCTCTTTTGGCCAAATGTTTCTACTTAGACGCAAAATGAAATCGTAATATATAACGCAATCAGTGACAAAATATACAATTATGACTTTAATGACATGTAGTAGTTACTTACCTACAGATATTTTTGTCGTTTTGGGAACAATAGGAACGTACAGTCGCGAATAGGGGTTGCAATATCGGACGGTTTTCCAATTCCGGAATTGTATCCGATATTGGGCTCCAATTCGGGAATTCCGGAACTGGTTCCGGAATTGGGATTTTACCTATTTCAACTAAATTAATGTCACAAAAATGTACTAAAAATATAATCATTATCGTTTTATAGGCAATATCCAGATAGGGTAGCCTGTATTTTAAATTTTAGTATAAATATTAAGATATTTCTTACTTTCTATTTTCTTTTTCACTTTACCTACTGAATTAACGGCTTTCCGGGATCAAATAAGCTGAGTGCTAAATGTGATCCATTAGTAGTCATATATGGTCATTAATTCATTATCAGCACTAAACTCGTGATTTTCGAAAAAAATGCACATAAGTTTCATGGGTAAATATTCGTCTTACTGGAAGGGGGAACGCCAAAAGCATAAAACACAGGCGAGGTGGCGCTGTTCTTCAAGATCCTGACAAGTGACAACACACTACTCAACAACTACCGAACCATCACGCTTTTGAGCCATGTCTACAAGCTGTTTCCAAGAGTCATTGTCATTACGAGCCATCTCGCACGCAGGCTAGATGAATTCCAGCCTCCCGAAAAAGCCGGTTTCCGAAGAGGCTTTAGTACCATAGACCACATCCATAGGCTCCGTTAAGTTATACAGAAGACTGAAGATTACCACTTGTCCCTCTGTTTATTGTTTGTGGGTGATTCGATCGAAACCTGGGTGATACTACAAAACTTTTATGTCATTATGTTTATGGTGTGCTCACGTACCCACTCCGTGCAGTCCGTGCAGTGCACGGGTCTTCGTGGATAAGAACTGCTAGGTACGTAAGCCACACTAGAGCACACGAACGCAGCTAACGGCGGAGTTTAGTGATCGTCGTATCCAAAATACGGATAGGAGGAATATACGTGATGGAATACCAATACCAGTTTGAAATCTATTCACAAAATGTTTATGAATCTGGTGATAGGCGAACAATTCCTCAGTTGAACGTTGTAAAAGTTAAGAATAAACATACAAAACACTCTATTTTCTCTCTCTAAATTCATCAAATCCAATTCCGGAATAGTAATATCGGAAAAATTGGCCGAGATTCCGGAATGCAAGCCCTAGTCGCGAACGAGGAGTTGACATCGGTTAATAAACATCGGTCATTAGGTACTTAATTAGTAAACATAAAATAAATAAGAAAGCATAGAAAATATTACACATTGCTGCTTAGTAATAATTTAGGTAAACTTAGTATTCTAATTTTAAACTTAATTTGTAATCAAGCTGGTCTGCAAGAATTCCCTGTGCGGGTAAAGGCCTCCTCCAACCACCTTTGATTAGGTATGGCAACTGAACAATCCCGGTCCGCGACTTTACATGTATTTATGACTTTGACTGGTACCCCTGGTACCCCAGAGATAAGACAAGAAAGAGAGGGAGACCATTTAGAAGATGGGTAGACAGCACCTGGACCAGGAAAGCTGATCAGGGAAACGTGGAAACAATTGGAGGAGGCCTTTGTCAATGGACAAACAGACGAAGATAAACATACCAATATTATAACGTAGAGCCCTTAATTGAAATTGTAAAAAGAAATGTCTGAATAAAGGCTATATTATATTATTATGACTTTGACTGAATGAGCTGAGATCCGGCGGCAACGACCCATGGATTGAAAGTCGCATGCCACATTCCGGCCACGATTTCGGGCAACGGCGACAGTGGCAGCGCTTTTCCCAATACATTGCGTGTTTTCCCAACTAACCGCAGTACGTTGCGCGTTTCGACCGTGTTATGAACGGATAAAATGCTTGCTGCGGCGCAATTCACGCAGCTTTGGCTGGGTAAAACCGTTCGGCTACAGTGGATACATCGGCAACGTCTGTTCCACTTACGAGGGGTTAAACTAGCGAAGGCTTTTAGCTTCCGGCCTGTATCGCTAAGACTGCGTGACAAATAATGGGATTGATTTTCCTTGAATCATCTACATTTCTACAGTACACCAACCTTGGTTAGATCGTAGGTATATCTTCGTCTCTGTCGCTCAAATAACTAGGGATACACTGAGCGAAAAAAATACTAATTATTAGTTTTAGTGAATCCCAAGACAATGAGAATACTAACGGTTACAAAACAGTTTAGTAGTTACAAGGACATTTTTTTTGGTATTAGTAAATAACTACTATTATCAAAAACTGGTTTGCAACCGTCAGTATATTATCTCCTTGTCCTGGGATTCACTAAAACTTACTAATAATTAGTATTTTTTTTCGCTCAGTGTACGCGTGTGAACGTAGAGTTGGCGTTTCAAGGGACATAAATACCTATAGGCACTTTAAATTTTGGTGTTACTTACTTTTAATATTGCTATTGCAAATAATAATGTAGTAGTGAACTGAAGTATTATATTGCGTACTCGTACTCGAAAAGGTACCTAACTTCGAAAAAATTAGCTCACGTCACTGTGTAAAAGTGCTTGTTGGTACTAAATTAGATAAAGTACATTTGACGACTAACTTTAAAAAGCCTTATAGTGTCTTCCCTGTCCCACTCACAACTCGGTACCTACACGTCTAGAAACTTCATGCCCACCTATTTCTGTTAATAAGTAAGTAAAAACTAGATTGACACAATATAGGTACCTATAGTACCCATAGCACAACAACAAAAATAACTTATTTTACGCTGAATGTTTTGAAATGTTGAAATAACCACATAATTCAGACAAATAAAATCAACAAGTAGACAGGACCCCACCTACCGACATACATTTAAAATTAAAAATGTGACCTAAATGCTTAATGTGTGCTCGTCAGTAGCATGTCGAGAGTTGAATAATTAATACGCACATTTAAACATTTTAGCAAAAGAAATATTTATTAATTCGTTATACAGGTCACATATAACGATTTCTGTGTCACTGCCATCCCAACTCAGATCTCTAAACCATTAAAAAAAAGGATTTTTAAACACGACTGCGCTGAAAAGATAAAAAAATCGGGAACCTAATATTTTGGTATTGTGGCTGTCCCCCGACCGCATGACAATAGTACATTACTTAACAAGGGCGGTAAAACAAAGAATGTCTCAGATCGCAGGTATTTGACGCCCGAGCCGAAGGCAAGGGCGATAAATATGCGAACTGAGGCTTTCTTTATTACCGCCCGTGTTAAGTACAAAATTTTATGTCACCCCCTGGCCAAGAAGTGGGATTTTCCGCGCGCGGAGCGTGCGGTAATTGCCGCTTTATGGCCAGGTGTGACATAAAATAGATTTCCTTAAGTTCTTTATTTTGAAACTTGTATAATCTTTTTAGTGCAGTTGTCTTTATTATTTTGCAATTTTTGTTGGATTTTCATTTTAAAGTGTTATGTTATAATAGTAGTTTATGCAACTGGTACATAATGAGGGGCATTAAAACACGAGTGTGTTTTATGAAACGAGCCGAAGGCGAGTTTTATAATAAGGTCACATGAGTGTTTTAATGCCTAATTATGTACAGTTGCATACATTACTTTATCTACACACATATTATAACTACTCTAAGATGGGTTCAGAAACCGTAGTAAATAAATACAATAATTGTGTTAATACAACCTTTTTTGCACGGTTGCGGAAATATCGAAATCAGAACTGGCAACCGATACCTGAATGTTATTTAAAAAAGTAAAGAATCCCTATTCTGATGTGATCATGTCGTTCTAGCTCAAATTTCGTGCGATATATACTAAAAAAACATCGAGCTGACATTTCGCATCGACTGAATTTGAATTTTGAGTGATACTAGAGTAGGGACATGTCAACTTTGACATTAAAATTTTGACAGTTTTGTTTGGCGTTTAATATTTTAACATCATATATGAGATTAAAATGAATATTAAATTACTGCTGTAGCCACAGATAAGAAAATTGCCATAAATTCATTGAATGTTGAAATGAGAGTCATTTTCTACGGTTTCCGAACGCATATTAGAGGATTTATGATATGTGTGTAGATAAAATCATATTTGAAATACAGTATAGTGTACATTATATATTTTTTTGAAATCGTCTCTTCAAATGCTTCATTTTGATATCCCACTTGTAAAGATAGTTTTTTTTTTATACTCAAACTCAAAATATTCTTTATTCAAATAGGCCTAGACACAAGCACTTTTAAATCGTCAGTTTAATATCACATAGTTTGAATTGAATTATTCAGAGCAATTTATTGATGCAATTATAATTTAAAAAAAAGTTGAATTGCTGTAATCTATGGCAAACAGAATATATAACAAATTCACAAAAAAAGAACACACGAAATTTTTTCTTCGGAACACACAAAATAGAGTCCACAGTTGGCTGTATATTGTTTTTATTGCAACGACAGATATCCTATGTTACTCGGAATGACGTAAGGATTCTAAATATACCTTCCCAGAACTTCTCAGCGCCTTAACCGATTTAGATGCAATCATCTGGGGAACAAAGAAACTCACATATACATATTACATACATACCTACATGGAATCTGAAAATATTACACTCCTTTTATTGGTTAGTCGTTTTAAAAAAAAGCTAAAGTTTGTCTGAAAAGAAAAGATCGCTTTTCGGAGATAATACCGCCTGCTTTCTACCGTTGTTATGTTTAAAAATATTTTCTCTTCTGTATTTTTTGATGAGCAATCTAGATGTACTCCGACTCCGAGGCATTTGAGACTATAGTGGCACCAGTAATGGACCTGGCTCCAGTAATGGACGCAAAAATCTTTCACGGTCGAAATTAAGGAACGGAAAAGTATTATAGTCATGGCAACACTTTAAGCATAAAGAATAGGCTTCTATGTATCACACTGACAAATGACATACACCTCGGTCATTTTGTTTAAAAATGGCGCGGCGGCAAAAAGTGTGCTCCGGCATTTTTCACGAATAACCTAAGTTTCTTGCAGAAATAACTAAGGAAGTAGGTTTACGTTTTTGATTGTAAACTTTATTTTCTCTAAACAATATTATTTTGATATGATTTCGTGAGAAGCGTTACATATTTAACAATACTTTTTTAAAGTGTTTATTGCATTAGAATCTAATTTGAACGATTTAGAGAGGATGTACATTACTGGTTCCTGTTTTTTGTTAATCTCCAATTATGGACAATTTCTCCATGATTGGTTTTCATACTGAATTCTGGTTACCCAATTATGGACACCCAATGTTGGACGGATTTATTGGCGAGGTAAATGTTTGAAAAATGCCACCCAGTTTTATTATAATAGTAGTTTATCGACACAAATATCATAATCCTCTAAAATGCGTTCAGAAACCGTAGGCAAATGACCTTCATTTTAACATCAATGTACTTATGAAAATTGTCTTACCTGTGGTGAAGTTTACCAGCAGTAGGTAATATAATATTCAATCAAATAATAATATAATAATATTCAATTTAATGTGAAACAATAATTTGCATGTTGACATATAAGTCGACTGAATACTGATACTTTAATTATTTTAAGACCTTATATGTAACGTATTCTAGCAAATAAATATTTCTATTTCTATTTCTATTTTATAATGTCCTATTTATTACTATAATGTTTTTTTTTTAAATTTGGAACAGGAAAATTAAAATGCAGTCGATACGAAAGGTCAGCTCGATATAGGTTATTTTTTTTGGGATAAGAATTCAGGGAGAAGGATTTCAAACTTTACATTTATTTTAAGTTTTAAGAAAATAAATTTTTTTTTCTAAAAATCGTCATTATACTCGATTTCGACTGATTCGGGGATGAGGATTTCAAATTTTATATTAATTTTGAATTTACAGTGAAAAATTTTTTTTTTGCAAAAAATCGTCATTATAAAAATTTTTTTTTACTTGAAGTTCAAAATAAATGTAAAATTTGAAATCCTTATCCCCGAATTAGTCGGAATCGAGTATAATGACGATATTTCGAAAAAAAAATTTTTTTTTAACTTGAAATTCAAAATTAATATAAAATTTGAAATCCTCATCCCCAAATTAGTCGAAATCGAGTATACAGACGATTTTTCGTAAAAAAAAATTACTTAAAATTCTAAAGAAATGTAAAATTTGAATTCCTTATCCATGAATCCTTATCCCGAAAAAAAATAATACATTATTGCCGTGGCCGGGGAAAAAAGCAATTACAGGCTGAGTATTTGTTTAATTATAATACGAACCCTGCAATTGCCATTCCGGCCGAGGCTAATATAGTACTTTTCTCAAAAATGGAGGAAATACGACAAAATTTGGATAAATATTTGATAAACATAACCTTAAAACGTCAAAAACATCATGCTCAATAAAAAATAAACAGCGGGATATTTTTTTTTAACAGAATCGCAAGTGTATTGTTTTACCGAAAAACGCAAATTATTCAAGACATAAAAAGACGTCGCGTTTCCAACAGACAAATACGAGCTGAATTGGCTGAATACGACCTGTGCCTCCTTTTATAGTTTCTACTTTTTTTTAAAGTTTTGAATTCAACAAATAAAGGAAGTTATATGTGAAATTGCAGGCGGTCTACAATGTTTTTAAACCTTAAGGTGTCCAAGATTGGGTGTCCATAATTGGATTTTGTCTGTCCATCATAGGATTTTCGAAGATTTTCGACTTTTTCAGATTTGGAGCAATTTTCTCGGAACTTACAAGTTTATCCAAAACTTTTGTATGTTTATTATAATTAGTGATTATTAAGCTACATTTTCTTTGAAATAACTAACATCAAACTTATAAAATAAGAGAGTTATAGCCAAAAGATGTCGACAGAGTTCTTAAGCCGTCCATAATTGGTGCCATTACGTTACCTATCTACTACATTTATCGATCTCTAATCTCCCACTGCTGAACATAAATAGCTCTCTCTTTGAGACTTTGAGTAAATATGCGACTCATCCCGGTTCCATGCTACTCTCATCCAGGGGTGACCCGCGGTCTTTTTAAATGTCGTTAACTATCCACCTGGTGGACGATTGACTTTTTTGCTTGACATGGCCACCAATTTCCTAACGTTTTGGTCCATCTACCATATCAATCGGCCTGGCGGCACAAGTCACCAACTCCATTTTAGTTTAGTAATGAATTTTCCCACGTCAAGAACCTTAATGCGTCATTGGCTATCACCTCAACATTCCTCACTTGATTTTATAAGTAGCACGGAGCGCTCCATGAAACCTGTTTTTATTTACATCCTCATTTGTGAGCGTCCATGTTTCTCCATCGTACTTTATTATGGAAAGAACCTTGATTATAGGGACGAGTTTTCAGTACCTAGTAAATATAAACGTTGTTATTGTAGGCTAGACTATACAAGAACGCTCATAAACAACGAGAATGAAGCTCCGACTCGTAAAGTACGTACCTAACCTAGCTAAACCCAAGTACTTGAGCGGCTTATATTACGTACAGACAGTAGCTTGGCATATGAAAACGTCGCAAGTCTTTATTACAAGGGAATATAAACTTTTGACCTCTTTCATATACCAAGATTGCCAAGCTACTTTTGATACTGACTGTACGTATGTATCTGCCATATGAAGCGTGGTTTAAAGTTTTAGCCTAGTTGCGAGCAAGTTTCAGTGAATTTTCATTACATTGGCATCGTATTAGGTAACTAATAAACTCGGTTGCAGACCACAATGTAAAGAAACTTGCATGCAAGTTCAAACTAGTGGAAATCGGCCTTCAGAACCAAGTATATCAGCATCACAGTAGACCTTATCTAGTAACAATGAGGTTCACACATTGATAGTACAATCATCATCGTTAATATTGGTCAGCACATAAACAACTAAACATCAAACTCGTCCTAAATGGTCCTAAGAAATAGAGGCCTGTCAGATGATTATATGCGCTTTGTGTTGGTACTTAGATATTGAATGCTGGATATTGGATATTGGATACGGCACGGGTAGCACAAGACGGCGCACCAACTATCTCGCCGCGAAATAAACTACTTGTCTGTTTCTCGCGGTGAGATAGCTCGCGCGCCGTCTTGTGCTAGCTGGGCTTTGCACCACTGTTCTAGTACACTTGACACTTGTGCTAGGACTACCTAGCACAATTGACAACATTTCATATTTTTAACTACTTTATTTTATGAACTAGTTAGAAAATAGGTAAAAATTTAAGCCACCCGTATTTTTTCTTTTTCAATTTAACTCATTATTTCATACAAAAAAAAACACGTTGAAAAGTAGGCCATTCCAAAAGGGCGTAAGTAAAATATGACGTCATTTTCCCAACAAGAATCCAGAGCCACTTCAGAGCAGCGATTGTCTGTACTCTGTACTAAGGTCTCCCTGAATACAGCGAGGAAGATGACGTCAACTTTCGGTTTACAGTAATTTGCGATTTTTTCCAAAATTAACGGAGAAAAAAATCTAAAAAAATGTTTTTTGTGTACTTCACTCGTTTTTACCGAAATGGTTTTCGAATTAAGACTTTTGGAAATTATGAAATACTAGCTTTTGCCCGCGACTTCGTCTGCGTAGAACTCGGTCATCGTATTAGAATGTTTTTGCTATTCTTTTATTTTAGGCGCTAAGCTAGTTATCTCTCTTCCACCCCCTTGCGGTGTCCCATGTCCTTCCCTATGTTTCGAACATTATGATGCAGGTGCGGAATATACTACAAACGCATGAAGTAATGTAGATGAAAACGCGAGCGCAGCGGTCGCGAAATATTTCAAACATTATGATGCAGGCGCGGAAAAGACTTCACACGTATCAAGCAATGTAGTTAAAAAGGCGGCTGAAGCGAGCCCGAAATATTTGGAACATTATGATACAGGTGAGGAAAATACTTCATACGCATTAAGTCATGTACATGAAAACGCGAGCGTAGCGAGCGCGAAAATTTTCGGACATAACGATGCAGGTGCGGTAAAGACTTTATATGCATCAAGTAATGTAGTCAAATAGGCAAGCGAAGCGAGCGCGAAATGTTTGGAACATTATGATACAGGTGCGGAAAATATTCATACGCATTAAGTTATGCAGATGAAAACGCGAGCATAGCGAGCGCGAAATCTTTCGAACATTACGATGTAGGTGCAGAAAATACTTTACACGTATTAAGTTATGAAACTGAAAACGCGAGCGAAGCGAGCGCGAAAATTTTCGGACATGATGATGCAGGTGCGGAGAAGACTTCATTCGCATCAAGTAATGTAGTGAAAAAGGCGAGCGAAGCGAGCGCAAATTATATGGAACATTATGATACAGGTGAGGATTACACTTCTTACGCATTAAGTCATGTAGATGAAAACGCGAGCGTAGCGAGCGCGAAATGTTTCGAACATTATGATGCAGGTGCGGAAAAGACTTCATACGTATTAAGCAATGTAGTTAAAAAGGCGAGCGAAGCGAGCGCGAAATATTTGCAACATTGTGATACAGGTGAGGATAATACTTCATACGCAATATACGCATTAAGTCATGTAGATGAATACGCGAGCGTAGCGAGCGCGAAATGTTTCGAACATTATGATGCAGGTGCGGAAAAGACCTCATACTCATCAAGTTATATAGATGTAACGATGTGGAAACGCGAGTGCAGCGAGCGTGAAATGTTTCGAACATATGATACATGTGCGGAAAATACTTTATATGTATAAAGTCATTAAATGAGAACGCGAGCGTAGCGAGCGCGAAATCTTTCGAACATTATGATACAGGTGCGGAAAATACTTCATACGCATCAAGTATTATAGAGAGCGTAGCGCGCGCGAAAATTTTCGATCATTGCGATGTAGGTAGGGGCGGAAAATACTTTACACGTATCAAGTTATGTTAATGAAAACGCGAGCGAAGCGAGCGCAAAATGTTTCGAACATTATGATGCAGGCGCGGAAAAGACTTCATACGCATTAAGTATAAGTAATGTAGATGTAAACGCGAGCGCAGCGAGCTTGAAATGTTTCGAAAATTATGATGCAGGAGCGGAAAAGACTTCATACGCATCAAGTAATGTAGTTAAAAAGGCGAGCGAAGCGAGCGCGAATTATTTGGAACATTATGATACATTTTTCACACGCATTAAGTAATGTAGGGAGCGTAGCGTGCGCGAAAATTTTCGAACATTATGATGCATGTGCGGAAAATACTCCATATTCATCGAGTAATGTAGATGAAAACGCGCGCGCAAATTTTTTCGAACATTGTAATGCATGTGTGGAAAAGACTTTATACGCATCAAGTCATATATGTGTATTTTTTAATTTTATCTAGTTGACACAGTTCTTGCAAGAAAACAAATCAAAAGATTTATAACTAAATTTATAGTCTAAAGGATTCCATTTTTTTTTTACCTAAATAGAATTTGATAATGCTTAGGTATACAGTTTCGAAATGTTTTCTTGCAGAATTACACACTGTACATAACTGGTTTTTTTTCCTCATTTTATTCTTTGTTTTTGTGTTGCTTTATATAGATACTTAGATTTCTTGAGCTTAAGTAGGTTAAGTATTATCATTGTAATAAGCATATTTTTGTGAGAAAATGGCTGACTGTCGAGTTTCTACATGTTTCACATTCAAAGGTGGAGTAGAGGCCCAGGTTGATAGCGCACCCTAGTTGTTCCTGGAAGATGTGTGATTTTCTGAGATTGAGTTTTTGTTTTCTATCGGCCTATGAATTTCGAATTTGGTCATACTTAATGTTTATTGTTACATACCTATATTTTACTAACAAATACCTATATACCCTAAATGTGGAAAGTCTGACCCGGCCGGTCTTCGGTATGTTGTATGGATCAGTTAGTTCATCCAAATTTGCAACTTTGACAAACTTTACTTCGATGCGAACTGCGATTTCGTTTATTTTCTGGCTTTGAGAACGGTCCGCCCCCCTTCCCCACTCCTGATATCCCCGTACCCCGAAGAACCTCAAACATATCCCATAACGATTATTAAGAAAATAAATGTCCGCCATCTTGCATTTGAAAATGGATATCATTGTTGTAATCAGCACCCCAAAAAAATATTTCGTCCCCCGTTTTTTCAAATACTATCTGTTTATTGCACAATGTTTGAATGGGGTTCTTTTTCCTTTGCTTCCAAGTAGATGCTTACCAATTTTCAAGCCTTTAAATCACGAATTGAAGGACTTCCCATACAAAGTTCAACCTCTGTTTTCACCCCTTTTAATCCCCAATCTGTATGATTTTTATAGCCTATAACCTCGCCGAAGATCCAATAAACATATTATTGAAGGCTCCATTAAAATCCATTCGCTAGTTTTCACGTGATAGTTAGACAAATAAACAGACAGACAAACAGACAAACAGACATGAATTCTAAAAACCGTTGAAATGTGTTCTGTTATCGATTCTAAGACCCCTCAATCGATTTTTTTTCTTATATCTTCAATGTACAGATTTTTGACCCTCTTCTGCTTTATTATATGTATAGATTGTCAAATGATATCTCGCGCGTCAAAAAGCGACATACGGCGAGACATAGCAAATTGGCACAGTATTACGGCTCGTGTATCGCCTATAGAGGCCTATGTCTATGTCCAGCAGCTATTATCTATTACATATAATACAGCAGAAGAGGGTCGAAAATCTGTACATTGAAGATATTCTAAGAATCGATAACAGAACACGTTTCAACTGTTTTTAGAATTCGTGTCTATTTGTCTGTTTGTCTGTTTGTCTGTTTGTCTGTCTGTTTATATGTCTAACTATCACGCGAAAACTAGCGAATGGATTTTAATACAGCCTTCACTAATATGTTTATTGGATCTTCGGCCAGGTTATAGGCTATAAAAATCATATAGGTTAGGGATGAAAGGGGGTGAAAAGAGGGGTTAAACTTTGTATGAGAAGTCTTTCAGTTCATGATTTACAGGCTTGAAAATTGGTAAGTATATACATGGACGCAAAGTAAATAGAACCCCATTCAAACATTTTATAATAAACAGATAGTATTTGAAAAAATGGGGGGTGAAATAACAATACCTCTGCCTCTCAGGGCTAAAGACAAAAATACAAAAGTCCCTCAAACCATATTAACTGTTTGAAATGAGAGATCTAATTATGTTGGTCAGTCAGTCTCTATCAATATTCACAAACCTTACTACGAAACCTCGGTTTTTTTTTGTTTTCGATGGAGGGTACCTACGCAGAGCGGCGGGCTCTCGGTTGTATGGTAGCACTTGCGACATGTACCTATATATACTAGGTATGCGCAATTTGTATAAAATATTGTTTTTTGAGGTGCTCATTACAAGAATGATATCCATTTTCAAATCGAAGATGGCGGACATTTACTTATTTACTTTTCTTATAATCGATATGGGTGTCATTGAGGTTCTTCGAGGTGCCGATTAGTTGCGTTTTCCGTCAGCAAAATTTATAAAATACGTTCAGCGCGTAACAGACATAAATTTAGGGTATATTGGTATTAGTTAGTAAAATATACCTACGTAACAATAAACATCAAGTATGACCACATTCGAAAGTTATAGGCGGATAGGAAGCAAAAAAAAACAATTCTCAGAAAATCACATAACTCTTAGAAGCAACCAGGGTGGGTGCGCTATCAACCAAGGCCTCTACTCCATCTTCGAAAGTGAAAGAACAGACCAAAGTAGGTATTCAGTTATACCTATGTTTTACAATAAAGCGCTTTGAACTTTGAAAGGTATTCCACTAATTTATGAACAAAAAAATATCTATTCAACCACCTCTTTACAAAGCCATTTGATAGGTCAACAATTTCTTTTTGTTCAATTATCTACATTGCTTGATGCGTATGAAGTATTTTCCGTACCTGCATCATAATGTTCGAATCATTTCGCACTCTCTTTTTTATCTGCATTACTTGACGCGTAGGAATTATTTTCCGCACCTGCATCATAATGTTCAAAAACGTTAGCGCGCGCTACGCTCGCTTTTTCATCTACATTACTTGATGCGTTTGAAGTCTTTTCCGCACCTGCATCATAATGTTTGTAAAAATTTCGCGTTCGCTACGCTCGCGTTTTCATCTGCATGACTTGATGCGTATGAATTATTTTCCGCACCGGCATCATAATGTTCGAAATTTCGCGCTCGCTACGCTCGCGTTTTCATACACATTACTTGATGAGTATGAAGTATTTTCCGCACCTGCATCATCATAATGTTCGAAAAGTTTCGCGCTCGCTGCGCTCGCGTGTTCTTCTACATTACTTGATGAGCATTCTTCGCATCTACATCATAATGTTCGATAATTTTCGCGCGCCCTACACTCGCGTTTTCATCTACATTATAGTTGATGCGTATGAAATATTTTCCGCACCTGCATCATTATGTGCGAAACATTTCGCGCTCACTACGCTCGCGTTTTCATACACATTACTTGATGAGTATGAAGTATTTCCCGCACCTGCATCATAATGTTCGAAAAATTTCGCGCTCGCTGCGCTCGCGTTTTCTTCTACATTACTTGATGAGCATTTTCCGCACCTACATCATAATGTTCGAAAATTTTCGCGCGCCGTACGCTCGCGTTTTCATCTACATTATAGTTGATGCGTATGAAGTCTTTTCGGCACCTGCATAAGAATGTTCGAAAAATTTCGCGCTCGCTGCGCTCGCGTTTTCATCTACATTACTTGATGAGTATTTTCCGCACCTACGTCATAATGTTCGATAATTTTCGCGCGCCCTACGCTCGCGTTTTCATCGACATTATAGTTGATGCGTATGAAGTATTTTCCTCACCTGCATCAAAACATTTCGCGCTCACTACGCTCGCGATTTTCTTCATTTCTTGATGCGTATGAAGTATTTTCCGCACCTGCATATTAATGTTCAAAAATTTCGCGCTCGCTGCGCTCGCGTTTTCAACTACATTACTTGATGAGTATAAAGTATTTTCCGCACCTACATCATAATGTTCGAAAATTTTCGCGCGCCCTACGCTCGCGTTTTCATCTACATTAGTTGATGCGTGTGAAATCTTTACCGTGCCTGCATCATAATGTTCGAAACATTTCGCACTCACCACGCTTGCGTTTTTATCTTCATTACTTGATGCGTATGATGTATTTTCCGCACCTGCATCACAATGTTCTTTTTTTTTCATTTTGCGCTCGCTACGCTCGCGTTTTCATCTACATTACTTGGTGCGTATGAAGTCTTTTGCACACCTGCATCGTAATGTTTGAAAGAATTCGCGCGCGCTGCGCTCGCGTTTTCATCTTCATTACTTGATGCGTATGAAGTATTTTCCGCACCTGCATCATAATGTTCGAAAAGTTTCGCGCTCGCTGCGCTCGCGTGTTCTTCTACATTACTTGATGAGCATTCTTCGCATCTACATCATAATGTTCGATAATTTTCGCGCGCCCTACACTCGCGTTTTCATCTACATTATAGTTGATGCGTATGAAATATTTTCCGCACCTGCATCATTATGTGCGAAACATTTCGCGCTCACTACGCTCGCGTTTTCATACACATTACTTGATGAGTATGAAGTATTTCCCGCACCTGCATCATAATGTTCGAAAAATTTCGCGCTCGCTGCGCTCGCGTTTTCTTCTACATTACTTGATGAGCATTTTCCGCACCTACATCATAATGTTCGAAAATTTTCGCGCGCCGTACGCTCGCGTTTTCATCTACATTATAGTTGATGCGTATGAAGTCTTTTCGGCACCTGCATAAGAATGTTCGAAAAATTTCGCGCTCGCTGCGCTCGCGTTTTCATCTACATTACTTGATGAGTATTTTCCGCACCTACGTCATAATGTTCGATAATTTTCGCGCGCCCTACGCTCGCGTTTTCATCGACATTATAGTTGATGCGTATGAAGTATTTTCCTCACCTGCATCAAAACATTTCGCGCTCACTACGCTCGCGATTTTCTTCATTTCTTGATGCGTATGAAGTATTTTCCGCACCTGCATATTAATGTTCAAAAATTTCGCGCTCGCTGCGCTCGCGTTTTCAACTACATTACTTGATGAGTATAAAGTATTTTCCGCACCTACATCATAATGTTCGAAAATTTTCGCGCGCCCTACGCTCGCGTTTTCATCTACATTAGTTGATGCGTGTGAAATCTTTACCGTGCCTGCATCATAATGTTCGAAACATTTCGCACTCACCACGCTTGCGTTTTTATCTTCATTACTTGATGCGTATGATGTATTTTCCGCACCTGCATCACAATGTTCTTTTTTTTTCATTTTGCGCTCGCTACGCTCGCGTTTTCATCTACATTACTTGGTGCGTATGAAGTCTTTTGCACACCTGCATCGTAATGTTTGAAAGAATTCGCGCGCGCTGCGCTCGCGTTTTCATCTTCATTACTTGATGCGTATGAAGTATTTTCCACACCCGTATCAGAATATTCGAAAAATTTCGCGCTCGCTCCGCTCGCGCGCGTTTTCATCTACTTCCTTCTTATTATATATTTTGTCCTCTGTCATGTGTTTCATGTGGGCGCATTGAGCCGGCGTGCGCAATGTTTGGCGAGACAGCCGGTGTAGAAGTTGATATGGATATTCACGCGAATGAAGTCGCGGGATAAAACTTAGATAAATAAATTTAAATCATAAAAAATCCTCTCCCTGTGATCCTGATCTGTGTCCTTTAATTGAGGTGTGCAATAAAGAGTAGGTATTTGTTGTTGTTTAAAACTGGACTACCCGTGCGAAACCGGGGCGGGTTATACATGCGAAAGTAACTCTGTCTGCCTGTTTCCCATTAAAATGCTCAACCGATTTAGATGAAATTTGCTATGGATATAGTATGAGTCCTAGGGAAGGACATAGGATACTTTTATCCCGGAAGTCATCCCTTAACGGGGTTTAAGTTAGAATGGAAGAGAGATAACTAGGTAAGCGCAAGAAATAGAAGTTTTTTTTTTATTAATAATGGGATTGCTCTTGGCCAGCATCTAGCCAGGGAAATAACATTCTAACGTGATGACCGAGTTCTACGCAGACGAAGTTGCGGGCAAAAGCTAGTAATGATAATAAATCTTTTGCCCGCGACTTCTGCCGCGTTGTAATCGTTTATATATCGCATCTCCACACAAGCTTTCGTTCCCATTATCCCCTCAGGGGACGATTTCCGGGATTACGAGTATGTCCTTCCCATGATTTTTTTTTGTAATTCATTAAGCGGTTTAAGCGTGTTTAGGTAACAGACAGAGATAATTATATTCAGATTTATATTAAATATTAGTAAGCAAGTATGTATAGATCACTGGGGACTGAAAATACCCAATGAAACCTCATGCCGCAGCATCCATAAGTTAATGTCATAGAAATTGCAAATTTAACGTCATGGTATTAAGTTTCATAATCGCTCATCCCAAAAAGTACCCTGCTTTAGACCGCGGCCAGCAGTTAGTAATGATGTCCCCTAATGGATGCAAGTTTCCTTGCTTTTAAGAACCGCTCACTTCCATACAGTCAGAAGTTATTAAGTTGTCTCGCCAACATACGACTGTGTATTAAAAAGCTGGAAACACATAAAGCCCTCTCCTCTTTTATGGCCTTGGCATGGGTAATCTAAGGCACTTGGATGGCAGTGTGTACCGGACTTGGCCTATTTTACTCGCTGAATATAACTGAGACATGTATTTTATATTCAGTTTTTCATGATCTCAATTGATTGAAACTTATAACGAAATAATATTGTACTAACCATTGATTTACAAGAAGATATATAGAGGAATAAAACAATAACTTTTAAATAATATTAAAGCTAAGTTAAATCTAAAACAGGCCCTTGGGGAATTGTACCGAGGATACTTCTACTCGAGGGCGGCATTTACGACCGCTTTATCGTAGTAAGTACCTATTTATATCTATATAAGTATGTATATCGTCGCTTAATACCCATAGTGGCCATAGTACAAGCTTTGCTTAGTTTGGGACTACGTTGATTTTTATAAAATTGTCCGCATATATTTATTTATTTAATTATATTAAAGTTACATAAGTTAATATTAAAGTGTGAGTAATTTAGAGATATATTCGGCTAAACATATGAAAATCTATGAATAAGGTCGCCAGGCCACATATTATGCTCATAGTTATAGCGTGATAATGAATAAACCCCACCACGTACGGGGCCAGCGTCTGGTCCCGTACGATTTAACCAGAGAAGAAACCATCGACACGAGAAGAAGAAGAATGAATAAACGACAAGATAAATCATCCGTCCGTCACTCTTTATCAAGTAGTGACAGAAAGTTGCTAAATTTAATCAATACCTACTATGAGTCAAGACAATTTTCTTTCACAGACGAAACTTGAGCAAGATCATAACTTTCACTAAACTGGCGCCAACTAGTTCAAACTGGTAACAGTGTTTCAATCTTTGACTCTGGCCGGCAACTTGAGTCGGTAATGAATTAATTATATAATAATGAATATATAATATGAATATATTACATTACGTAACAAGGGCGGTACAACAAAGAATGTCTCAGATCGCAGGTATTTGACGCCCGAGCCGAAGGCAAGGGCGATAAATATGCGATCTGAGGCTTTCTTTATTACCGCCCGTGTTAAGTACAAAATTTTATGTCACACCTTGTACTTTGTACAGTAGTAGTAGTACTAGGTACTTTTTTTCTAATGAGTTTTTATGGACTCGATCTTCTCAGATACGCTAGGTTTAGTGAACCAGCGACAAAACTCCCAGTAGCATGATTCCACTGACACACTCCAGTTCGGTTAAAACCGCTCAACCAAGCTCACTGGAGCGCAAACTCTTATAGTATTCCAGTGTTTAAACCGCCCGCGTGGTCGTGTCGGAGGTTTCCCTTGGACTCTGGACTTTCCTCCAACCGCGCACTCCTATCGCTTTAAAGGGTTAAAAAAAGAGGTGTGAGTGGAATCGAGCACTCGGTCCATAATGTTTAAAATTACGCTGTAGTGTAAGGCGACTTCCTGATTTGTCGGTGCGGAGGCGGTACGATATGAGAAAACTGTGTCAAATGTCAGTGTCAACTGTCAGTCAACGCAGAACTACTTTTTACTGTGCCCTTACATTTAAATGAGTGCTTCCTGAGTGGCGCGGGATGCGTGGAAGCGGGACGATACGAAGGCAGTACTGGTCCGCTTCTGCGCATAATATTACTACAGCGCAAATATGTAATACTGACACATTCCGTCAAGTGGGAATCTTTGCGACGTCAGTAAGTTTACGTCAAAGAAGAAAATGTCACATGCCAAGTCAGGAAGTCGCCTAAAGCAGGTAAAAAGTTTACCGTCAGTATCTCAATGTAATTCGTTTTACCGTCGGTTTTTGTATATAGGTACAACGACTACATGACTATGTACTGCTTGTATTTATTAGCAGTAAGTACAGAAATTAAAATCCTTAAGAGGCTGACAATACCTAAAAAAGTCCCGCTCTAACACGCGTGAGTTTCCAATTAACCATCCCGCTCTTTACGGAAGCTCTGCGCGTGGAATAACAAACAAATACTATAATAATATTGAAATAAAAAAACCGGCCAAGTGCGTGTCGGGCCACGCGCAAGGTAGGGATCCGTAGTCGTCTACCCTTTACATTATGTGGACTAAAAAGTTCGAAAACTTATATTTACTATGTTTTTGAAAGAATTAACAACATTATCTAAGGTATCAATGGAAATTGTACGAACGTTTGCTTTTGCAAAGTACATTTCTGAAGTTCGGCTATTACTCGTTAACTAGTAATGTCTACTTAGCTGTGATAGTTTTCCTTTTAAATTCATCGTATATACTACTACCATGATTTTTTTCACATGCCTAGTAGCCACCATTTAGCTGGCAGGGGGGGGGGGGGGGGGGGACACTTGACCATAGCAAAAATTATCACTTCAAAGCTTAATATCACGCTAACCAATTCTTTAATCAAAAAATGCTTTTAGAAACCTTATAATATTATTTAAAAGAGCTATCCAACGATACCCCACACGATGGGGTTTGGCAGAAAAAAAATTTGCACCACCACTTTACATGTAAGGGAGGTACCCTAAAAAAAATTTTTTTTAAAGATTTTATTCTACCGTTTTGTCGGCGTCATTGATATGTATACTCATGCCAAATTACAGCTTTCTAGCACTAACGGTTACTGAGAAAAACGGGGGTCGGACGGACGGACGGACGGACGGACGGACGGACGGACGGACGGACGGACGGACGGACATGGCGAAACTATAAGGGTTCCTTGTTTACTACGGAACCCTAAAAAGTGTGGATTATTTGTGAACATCTTTGGACGCGTGAGCGTATCCATACTCGCCTGACAATGAAATAGAAATAGAAATATTTATTCCAAAAAATACAAGTTAAGTGTGTTTCGCGCATCGCCTCACGCGTCACCTGTCCGTACACATGACCTTAGGGCCGCCACATACAGGCTGCATTCCGCGACTGAACCGCGAGGATTCCGCGACTGAATTTGCTCGCGGAATTCACCCCCGGAACTCCAGCCATCTATGCTTCGTCACATGCAAAGCTGAATTCAGCGACCGAATTCGGCAGTGTTGCCAGATGGTTACATTTCTTACATTTTTCGTAACTTTTGACCGGCTCATCTAACATGTAAGTAAAAGGACATTTTCGCAACTTTTGAGAGTAATTAAATTCGATTAGAAAGGTATAATATATATCAGAATTTAAAAGAAAATTAGAAAGCTCTTTACTGAAGGCTTGCTTCTACAGTGTGGAGGAAATACTACTAGGTAACTATATTATTATTATTTTCTTGACATTTTCTTATTCAGTTTGACATTAAATCAATCTACATAAATAGGGCATTTTTTTTTTTACACTTTTTATCTATAAGTTAATGTAATGTTCTTTATTTGATGTGTATTCTTTATTTTATGATTTTTGATATTAATATTAAATTGTACTTTGGAAATAAAAAAAATCGAACACAATGTATACTTATTGTTAACGAAATAAATGAAATGAAATGACTCTAATTTAGATTGTAAAGTCAGAAGCTTGACTCAACATGAGATCTGAAACTTTTTGACAGTGCGAGCCATAAGTAATGTAATAATGGTCTTATCTTGGCAAACTTACTTAAATGAAAATGTTTTTGGTGGGATACGTTATAGGAATGTAATCGTTTATCACCTTTTTTATTGAAATAAAAGTTTAATATTTAAACTTTGGCAATTATTATGATAGAATTTAAATGATTGAAGTATTATTATTTATTTTAAATTGTATGATGAATCTTAGCAAATTATTGAACGCAGCATGACATTTTAAGTTTTTTATATATTTTTATTGTATACTAGTCAAAATGGAATTAAGCTTAAATTGCAAAACTTGTAATTTATTTCAATTATTAATCTTTGAGTTACTTAGGTATGGAAAATTGATTAGAATAATATGTGCATGTAACAAATTAAGGAAATAAAAAAGGCTTTATTATTTATTATTATTATCTAAACTTTATACAAAACTAAAAATATATTACGTTAATAGTCTCAGTTAAAAAAACAAAAGACTTCTTTCTATGGTCATTTGTCAATAGTTAACCACTTTATTATGAGCATGTGAGTTACGAGACTTATTAGCATGTCTTTAAATTTATACTAAATATAGACGTATAAAAACGGAGGCGCCGTTTATGCATGAGTCGAAACAAAACTAAGACTCTCTAGACCGTAATTTAAGATATTTTCACGGAAAAGACTCGAACATAAATCTGTGTATGAGCCAGACATAACAAAACACAATTTCGCACATCTCTGGTTCCGCTGGCGGATAGTCACCCTAACTCACTTGCCAGTGCGGAATAGAGCGGAAAAGAAGCGCTTCACAGGGGATGGCACCGCCTGTTCTGTAGTCATTGTGATATGAGGCATAGAAAACCCAGTCACTGTATAATATACAGGCAAATATGTTGTGTCATTACTGTAAATATTAATAGCTTGATGCTTGTCATCGTACAATACGTCCATATTGATGTTCACGTAACATTTGACGCGGAGATAGGTGTATTCCTCGTGAAAGTCGGGTAGGTTGTGCTGAAAAATAAAGGTAAAGTAGATTTAATATTTATGATATTCCGCAGATATTTTATTGGCTTAGCTCCCTATGAACGGAACGTTACGCAATCGACCTGCCATCTCACTGGCCGAGCGACTTGTACCTACTGAGAATGAAGCGAATCGATTTATCACATCAATAACTCGCCTAACTAACACGTAATAAATATAAGGAAAATTCTTTTCTAAGTAGAGTTCGTAAAACATATCAATGATAAGTTTAGCGAAGCCGATATGTTTCATATGTCGGAATCTCAACATAAGCGAAACCTACGTTTATGTTGCTTTGCAACTTAAAAAAAAAGATGTGAAAAGTATTGTTTCGACTAAAAAATTACCTAATCTAGTTTAAGTTTATTCATTTCTTGCATGTTTAATGTCCTCAAAGTCTTGAAATATTTAGTTAAGTCTAATATGTTGTTTTTGGTTACCATCACGATTATGTCAATAATTTAGATGCATTACTTAATAGTGGCAGCTTTGCTGGTCGATCTATCTATTGTTTTATTTAGTTTAATGATAGTATTTTTAACGCTATTATATAAAACTCCTGTAGTCGTGTCGTAATAAAAAATATCCTAAAAATTCCGTGTCAACATATTTTTGGGCCACCTGTAGAAAGTGACATGATCCTAAAGTCTTTATGTAGGTAGGTACAACTATTTGAGTTGATGAATCCTTACTTAGTTCTAATACGGGTCGCTTTCTGGCTATTTGCACGTAGATGCTATTTGCCGATCTACTTACTTTTAAATCTAACGTATACACGTGCTGGAAAGGTGGTATTTTTCCTTCCCGAGATATTGTCAATTTTTCTCCCTGTCGATGAGTACCTTAAAAGGGCATAATTTAAAACGTTACTTGTGTGCTGTTAGCTGAGGAAGTGGGTGGTATCGGTAGTGGTGTTTAAAGGCCCGTTTACACAGTGCAAGAACTTGCATACGATTTTCATTACATCGCGGGGTTTGGTTGTTCTCGTCTCGTCGTACCTCGGTATATAGCCCGCAGCCCGCAATGTAATCAAAATTGCATGCAAATTGCAAGGACTTGCACCATGTGAATAAGCCTTTAGACCGAAACGTTATTTTTCTCGTATCGCCACCCAAAATCCAGTTCATTTTATTAAACCTCACTTTATTTGTCTATGAGCTACGATAATTATTGCACCCCTTATTTGCTGACGTGATACACAGAAACGAAAATAATACCTATTTAGCAAAAATTTAATATTCACCGTAAGTAAATTCAAAACAATAAGTTTTAAAAACCAGTACGAAACACACAATGAAGAAAAATATTATTTTAACCATATCTGCACACTGCAGTTAACTTATAACAACGTAAGGAAGCAATTATGTCTACGATCCAGCAATCCAAGAACCACTAATAAAAAATCTGTTCAAAATCGATTACACACAGACTCTTATTCAATTTCACACTCGTATAAGTCCTTTAGACACGGTCGTCAAGAATTGATCATATAGATTCATAAAAATTAATAGAAAACGCACCTAATAAGATCTAAACTTAAAGTCGATTATAGGAATTCACTTTTGGAGGAAATAAGTCATACTAAAACTCGTATATTTAATAGCATAATCGTCTTTACTAATGTCATGCATTACTAAGTTATGTTGAAATGTAATTGTATTAAAATAGTAAATTATTTAACAAGGGCGGTAAAACAAAGAATGTCTCAGATCGCAGGTATTTGACGCCCGAGCCGAAGGCAAGGGCGATAAATATGCGATCTGAGGCTTTCTTTATTACCGCCCGTGTTAAGTACAACATTTTATGTCACCCCCTGGCCAGGAAGTGGGATTTCACGCGCGCGGAGCGTGCGGTAATTGCCACTTTATGGCCAGGTGTGGCATAAAGTTAGTAACATTATACACATGTCTCGTGTGCACGGAATATAATAGTATAGTGCGTGTCGTCCAGGAATGCGCGCTCCTCCACAGCCCGATCCGCACAATTGCGCATAGATTAGTATGAGATTCGCTCTGGAGTAGTGGAGTGATGCGTCGCCGTGGATGACACACACTATACTTACGTAGAGAAGGTTTTCTATCTATAAACACCGATGTTTTACACCTAGTAAACGGGTCATAAAGAGATTTAGGATCGCGTCTTTCCTGTGGACATATTAAAAGTTAAGGGCTCAAAGCTTAATTTTAGATTGGACTAGTAACCCGCATAAACAGCGGCTCCGTTTCTATTGAGAGACACCTCTATATTAAATTGTTTTCTTTCCTTTTATATTTAAATCTTGTTATTTTTATTTTGACGCTTTGAGACCATGTACATCTCAAAGCACGTTAGAATAGTCATTATTAAGAATATTTTGACACTCAGAGACCATTTACATCTTTGAGATATTATATTAAATTTTGTTATTCAGACTGAGACCTTATACATCTCTCAACTTTACTATTATTGTAATATTTGTAATAGATAATTCATATTTTGACATGAAAAATTTATTGAATTCTTATTTATATATTTTTTAAATTGTAAATTAATATTTTCTCATGAAAAATCTATCATATGCTTATATTGTCAGATTTTTTTAAATTGTACATTAACATTATGACATGTGAAAGTGCCCTTGTGGCCTATTTGCAGAATAAATGTTTGAAGTTTGAAGTATTAATCCACGTGATTAAAGCATAACTTACATGCACATAAGCCGTTAACTATTATATGTATGTTTTTTTTATATATTTTTGTATGCTATATCTATGTTTTTATATATGACTGTATGTGTTCTGAGAAAAAAAAAACTATTGACCACAGAAGGGACGAGCAGCGGAAGGGAAGACAGGGTTGTCACTCTCCGGCGATGTCAGCCGCTTTCGGGTAGAATTGATAAGTAAAGAGTACTGTTTAATAATGAATAATAATAATGAATACTGTATCTGTGATAATGAATACTGTATAATAATGAATACTGTATCTGTGTCACCTGCGACAGTGACAGTGACAAATTTCAGAGGTCTATCCTGACCACCCTCTATCGCTCGAAGCAAATGAGATAGAGACGGAGATATTCCAAAGATTTTAACCCAGTTACTTCACTTGACAAGATAGCCACATCTGACAACTGTCGAATGTGTCGATGTCAAAATTGACAATGTCGCATCCACAGACAGTTTTTATTGTTTTAATAGGATTGAATAGGATACATAAGTCATGTCACGGAATATTCTTATTCAGCCCAGTAATGGCTTCTTATAAGTATTTTCCAGTTTTGAAGAACTATCGAATATAAAAATCCAATATTTTTTATATATACTCAGCAAGCTCATATTATTATCTCTAAGTGGATTTCTGCTTCAAACCGCTAAGGTAAAATGAAATGTTGTTAATTACACCTCGGACGGAGGTGTGCGAGACCTAAGTGATTGATCGCAGTGAAATCGTATATTACCTAGTTGGGTAACGCTTTCAAGCTTAATGTGCGAGCACGTGTGCCCGCTACTAATGAATATCTGCACTACTAAATAGTTACGTATTAACTGTAGCTACGGGCGATTTATTTTGTACAGGGGCGGGAAAAAAATTGTTGTATGAGACGCCGGAATAGGATTACCTCTACCCTCTACCGGTCAATGACAAGTACACTAACCTCAAATTCACACACACAATCCCCTTCTCACAAACACCTATTATGTATATGTCAATGTGACTAAGGACAAACCAATTTTTGACTAACGATAATGAATAAGGTGACTTCCTGACTTGGCGGGGCGGGATCGATATGTGACATTTTCTTCTTTGACGTAAACTTACTGACGTCGCCAAAATTCCCGCTTCACGGAATACTGCCCGTATAACATTAGCGCAGTAGTAATATCATGCGCAGAAGAGGAGCAGTACCGCCTTCGCATCGTCCCGCTTCCGCGCATCCCGCGCCAGTCAGGAAGCACTCATTTAAATGTAGGGGCGCAGTAAAAAGTAGTACTGCGTTGACTGACATTTGACAGTTTTCTCATATCGTACCGCCTCCGCACTGACAAATCAGGATATCGCCTAAGTTGGTAAGTTTTGGTAAGTCACAACACACTGCTTGCTGCTCCTTCTCGATTTTATTACTATCGTTTCAATTAAGAGGAGGGGTAGCGCAAGCTCTCTCCATACAAACTTTGTGCAGGATTTACTTACTTCGTTTGTGTTTGCATTAAAGTTATGATTTTTGGTCAGTATGCTTATTTTTCTGATAGCTATTTCGTGATGTATTTTTTTTTTAATTAAATTTTTCTTTTAATTTTTTAATTTTGATTTTTTTTGAAATATTTGAAAATTTTCACATCACGATCTTTGCATATCTAATATTTACAACCAAAAAATATATTATATTTGTTAGTGCCAAAACCGACGAATAAAACGTGCACAAAGTTTGTATGGGGAAGGCCTTGCCCTACCCTGCGCCTTAAATGAAAATTTGATTTCAATTTCACAATGTTTAGTCAGATAGACGCCCGAGGGTTTCGTGTCACTATTGCGTGCAGGCGTCTATTGAATTAAGAAGTTTGAATTTATATCTCTGCTAAACTTGCTTAAACTTTAACAGAATCCGTTTCAGACACAAATACCCTTTAGACAAACCATTTATCAGGCGAACATTGTACTCGTCTCAAGCTAGTTATCTCTAGTTGAAAAATAAACAAAGAAAATAACGCTTTAAATAGGTAACTAAATACCTGTGCATAAAACAAAAGAGCGCAGTCTGTACCTAACGTTTTAAATAGGGATGTTGACACCAAATAAGAAAATCAATGAATCCGAATTTTCTCGAAAAAGGATCAATTCTCAATCAAATAGCGAAAAAAGTATTTCAAAAGAATAAATAATTACATAATTATAAGACTTCAAAGTTTTAGGAGGGGGCATTTTCTGTCCCTGTTCCGCAAAACGCACCTCTGTATTGAACGATCGTCATTTACTATGGCGCTCGAGGTCAGTGACGTCACTGATCTGTAGCGCTTTCTCTCTCGAACTAAAGACATTCTAACGGTTGTAGTTTCGTTATTTTTTGACATATTTGAATAGGATTTTCACTATTTGGCATAGTTTTATGTATTCTTTCGTATGTAGTAATAATTAATTTTGAGTCAACATCCCTATTAAAACTCAATTCGCAATGTACAAGCAAGGTCGATTTAGCAGTGTCCACTATTATAAAATACGATCTTTGAATCTAATCAATTAATCATTGTCGAATGGAAAGAGCGCACGTGGCTTGAACGACCGTGAGGATCGTCGCGGCACTAAAAAAAACCGGCCTAGTGCGTGTCGGGCCACGCGCAAGGTAGGGTTCCGTAGTCATCTACCCGTTACATTATGTGGACTAAAAAGTTCGCAAACTTATATTTACTATGTTTTTGACAGAATTAACAACATTATCTATGGTATCAATGGAAATTGTACGAAAGTTTGATTTCTGAAGTTCGACTATGTCTCGTTAACTAGTAATGTCTACTTAGCTGTGATAGTTTTCCTTTTAAATTCATCGTATATACTACTACCATGATTTTTTTCACATGCTTAGTAGCCACCGTTTAGCTGGCAGGGGGGGGGGGGGGGGGAAACTTGACCATAACAAAAATTTGCACTTCAAAGCTTAATATCACGCCGACCAATTATTTAATCAAAAAATGCTTTTAGAAACCTTATATTATGTTTGATCCAACGATACCCCACACGATGGGGTATGGAAAAAAAAATTGCACCACCATTTTACATGTAGGGGAGGTATCCTTACAATAATATTTTTTAAAGATTTTAGTTTATTTTTTTGTCGGCGTCATCGATATGTATACTCATACCAAGTTACAGCTTTCTAGCACTAACGGCTACTGAGAAAAACGGGGGACAGACGGACGGACGGACGGACGGATGGACATGGCGAAACTATAAGGGTTCCTTGTTTACTACAGAACCCTAATAAGTACCTAAACAAATGAAAATATACCTACGTAAATAAGGTGCTCTAATCATTGTGGGCTTAGGTACATGGGACTTACAGGCTTCTATAGGGCCGTTTGTATTAGAGTAAACAATAGGCATGATGACTCAAAAAAAATTATTACTTCAATAGAAAGAAGACATAAAACTATGCCAAATAGTGAAAATCCTATTCAAATATCTCAAAAAATAACGAAGCAACAACGGTTAGAATGTTCGTAGTTAGAGAGAGAAAGTGCTACTCGACCGTGACGTCACCTTTGAGTAGCGCCATAGTAAATGACAATCGTTCAATACAAAGGTGCGTTTTGCGGAAAAGCGACAGAAAATACCCACTTTTAAAACTTTGAAGACTTATAATTACGTAATTATTTATTTTTTTTAATTACTTTTTTTGCCATTTGATTGAGAATTTGAGTCATTATGTAGAAAATTTGGATTTATTGATTTTCTTTTATAGTGTCATCATCCCTATTACCATAAATGGGTTTTTATTCTCAGGTGATTCTCAGTCGTCCATTGTTCGATTTAAATCTGTAGCTCTATAGTATAAGTTTTTTCGAATCATTAACTCATTCTTACGCGTTTGCGTTTTGTCTCAAAATGTATGAAAACACTCTCACCGAGTTTGAAAACTTTGAAATACGCGCGTTCATCGGTTAGCAACAAATGTTATACTCGCTGTTTTAGTTTCCACTAGTGACCACCAGAGGCGCTGTTCACGTTTTCATACCACTTTTATACATTTTGAGACAAAACGCAAACGCGTTCGAATTAGTTAATGTTTCGAAAAAACTTATATACTAGAGCTACTGTTGCGATGCCGGCGAAGCCGAAAATGAAACTGTATACGAGTTTCCAGCTGGATCATTGGGGAATAGAAGTCGTTTAATGTCTTCAGCAGGTTTGTCCAATGGGATGAAAGTTCTTTTGCGAGAGCAATAGCCAGCTGGGTCGTGGGCAAGGATAACCCGACAAACTTGGTGTATTCCTAAACAAGGCTTGGAGACTAAAATGCCCTACAAGTTTTGCTCGTGATTGTCTAATATTTGATGTTTAAAGAACTTTTCACTTCTCATGCTCGAAAAGTGTGTCATATTAGACTTGTGAAGCGGGGCTTAAGTAGTACATTTAAGCCCTGGGGAAAATATGTATACATATTTATGATTAACAAAACATTTCAATTTGACCAATCAAAATACTTCACCTATTAAATCCACCAATCACAGAACAGTAATTTGAAAGATTAAAAAAATATTTGGTAGAAATATCAACCAACCAGAACACAGCTGTACTAAAATCGACCAATCAGGAAAGACGTTTTTCAGTTCATTAAAGATTAAGCGGTGTCTATGGTCAAAGCAATTACGCCTCTTAAAATAAAAAAAGCACATGTTGCATCTCTTTCTTTAATATAGCAAAAGAAAGGGAAGCGAATGCGCAAAGCGAACACGCATAGCGAGGCATGGTGCTGTTCTTAAAAAAAAAACATGCTGTCAAATTAGACATACGCCCGCCAAGAGTTAAATTATATATTTAAGGTGGATAATTTGTGTTTATGTGTTTTCTCGCAATCGAAGTGAAAAGTAGAGTGTATAACTCGGGCCTAAAAGCCATATTACCACTCGAACAATTTTCCCTCACTTACGTTCGGGAAAATAACCATCTCGTGGTAATGTGGCTTACTTTAGACCCTTGTCAAACAATCTACTATTATTCCCGTAAGGATTCACTTTCAATATTTAGAAGTTGTTGATTTTTATGAAGTATGGAACCAAGATTCAACATTTTGGGCAATATCAAAGTGACATGTCTTTTCTGAAAGTCATCTTAAGTTTCTCATTGTAATAGTTTATGCACCACCTACTACTCAGTTTTGTATTCCATTTCTCCACTACCCAAAGATTGTCTGGAAGTGATCGCCCTTTAGCAGTAAGACCGCCTGCCGTTCTACCCTGTTTTTTGTTTTCCTTTAGTATGTGTTGCTTTATTATGTGAGGTGTGCTCGAAAGATTGGAAATAGAAAAACCGGCCAAGTGCGAGTCGGACAAGCGCATGAAGGGTTCCGTCCCATTTTCTATAAATAAAAAACAAAAAAACATACAACCGAATTGAGAACCTCCTCTTTAGAACTCTTAGAGCTCTTGAAGTCGGTTAAAAATGCAACAACCCTAGACGAAAGAGCGCGTTTCTGTAAGCTTGCTACTGTTAAACGTATGTTTTTATGTTGGCTTCAATGTGCCACGATATTTCAAGAGCTAGACTAGACGCTAAAACTGTTAATTTAGACGCTAAAGCTAACTAAACAGTTCGTGCTTTGTTTTGACTCAGCTGTCGTCACGAGCAAAAATAATGCATACACTTTGTATTGAACTTCCATAGAAAGTGTACCCGTTATTTTTGCTCTTGTACTTTTATAAAAGCACGCGTGGCAGCGCGGATAACAATGAAATCAATTCCCTCTTGATTAGAATTCCAGGGTTAGCAAACCTACACAAAAATTAAAAACCACAAGTGATGCCTGGACAACGATTTGCATTTAAAGTGGAGTAATTTGGGTCTGTTGAACACTCGATGTTTAGTTTGACCCCTAGCAAACGTTTCGCTTCGCCAATGGATTGTAATTGTAACTAAACGTGAAAATCGAGTCATTTCATCGACGACCGCTTTAGCTTAGTTGGTAGTGACCCTGCCTACGAAGCTGGAGGTCCCGGGTTCGAATCCCGGCCGGGGAATTTATTTGTGTGATGAGCGCGAATATTTGTTCTTGGGTCTTGGATGTTTTCTATGTATTTAAGTATTTATTTATCTATATAAGTATGTATATCGTCGCTTAGTACCCATAGTACAAGCTTTGCCTAGTTTGGGACTAGGTTGATTTGTGTAAGATTGTCCACAAATATTTATTTATTATTTATTATTTATTTATTTGTGTGCTGCTGTTATATAGAAGTATTGCACAGAAATAAAAATGACTTATGTGCAAAATGCATATTATATCACGAAAACGCACACCACGAAAAGGGTATTATGCATTCTGCGTATCGTACATTTTACGTATTAATAAGAATAACACATGTAGGTATCTCTAAAATGGACGTTAAACGCACTTTTTTAATGTAATATATACATTTTGCATATTATGCCTTTCATTCCGCTTAGCGGATAAATCATCCAAAGAATGTTTTGCAAGGCATCTTGCGGCTGAGGAAGTAGGTATTGAATAGGGATGTCGACTCGAAATTTTTTATTACTTCAATAGAAAGAAGACATAAAACTATGCCAATGCCATCCTATTCAAATATCTCAAAAAATAACGAAGTTACAACGGTTACAATGTTCGTAGTTAGAGAGAGAAAGTGCTACCTAGCCGTGACGTCACGTTTAAGTAGCGCCATAATAAATGACGATCGTTCAATACAAAGGTGCGTTTTGCGGAAAAGGGACAGAACATACCCACTCTTAATACTTTGAAGACTTATAATTACGTAATTATTTATTTGTTTGAATTACTTTTTTCGCCATTTGATTGAGAATTTGAGCCTTTATGTAGAAAATTTGGATTTATTGATTTTCTTTTATAGTGTCGTCATCCCTATTCAGTCCGAACTTTGCGAATGATTACCATGCAAATTGTTAGACTATGTTGACTCGCTAAACAGTGCTCAAACGATCCTATTTAACTTACAGGATACAGAACCACGAGACTTAGTTCAAACTTGTGTTGAAAAACAGATAATTGAAATTTTAATTGTACACAATAGGTACACACGTCTAATTTGTCCAAAGTTAACTGATAGAGACTGTTATATCGACAATCAACCAACAGATAAATGGCTAGGCTCATTTCTATAAACTTATCCTATAATACAGAGATGTAAATAGTGTCTACGCTACCCACCCTAACTGGCACTCTTCTTGGCAGGTTGGCAGTCAGCCTTTTAAATTTCTCTTTGTCACGTGTCAATCGGAAAAGTTGCTCAACGGTCTTAGGTGACTTCCTGATTTGTCGGTGCGGAGGCGGTATGCTATGAGAAAACTGTCAAATGTCAGTGTCAACTGTCAGTCGACTCGGTACTACTTTTTAGTGCGCCCCTACATTTAAATGAGTGCTTCCTGACTGGCGCAGTGTTGCCAGAACGTGCTTTTTAGCACGGTTTTACGTGCTTTTTTGGATACGAACGTGCTTTTTTGGATACGAACGTGCTTTTTACGTGCGCTCCCCAAAAACGTGCTAAAACCGTGCTTTTTTAAGTGCTATGGTGCTTTAATATTTTACTACTAAAAATGGGGAGGTAATTTTGGTTTGGTACTCTCTAAAACTGTATTTTTTTTCTTACAATCATTGTGTTAAACAATCTTTCTCTCCTACCCTACCCTATCTGTGGTTGCAGGAAAGAACTTGTCCTGCAACTGCAAGCAAAGAGAATATAACCACTATCGTTCGTGTCGTGCAATGTGTACACGATGTAGTAAAGGCTCAATAGGTACTCTGTATGTGACGAAAACCAGCTAAGTGCGTATCGGACTTCGCACATCTTGGTAAAATACCCGTAATAATGAACAGTTTAAATTTCAAGTGTATGGGTCAATGGGAAGAAAAAATAATCTTATGAACAAAATTTTGTGACAGACGACTGACGGACGGACGGACGGACGCGTGAGTGACAGCAATAGGAGTCATTTTCGACCCTTCGGGTACGGAACACTAAAAACGTGCTTTTTATTCCAAAAACGTGCTTTTTGACGGAAGTGCTCTGGCAACACTGGACTGGCGCGGGAAGCGCGGAAGCGGGACGATGCGAAGGCAGTAATGGTCCGCTTCTGCCCATAATATTACTACTGCGCAAATGTAATACTGACAGTATTCTGTCAAGTGGGAATCTTTGCGATGTCAGTAAGTTTACGTCAATGAAGAAAATGTCATATATCGATCCCGCCCCGCCAAGTCAGGAAGTCGCCTTAATCTCTGCCTTGCAACGGTTTAATAGTAACGTTTAGTTAAAATAAATCTAATGTTTCACTGATATTTGACACATTATTTTGAGTCTTTATCGTAATTTTCTTCATTGAGAAAATGGCACAGAAAATCCGTTATGTAAGTGCGCTGGGCGCATATTGAACGTGATAAATGGGATTCTGATCTAACTAAGATAAAGAATAATGGCGATGGAGATTCAGCTTTCCAAAGCACATTTTAAGGACCTACGAGTATTAAGTATTTGAATTCATATTGCGTTTCGTATAGATTAAATACAGTACACTGATACATGTATAGGTATGCAATGGTAAAATTATAAATGAAAAAGTCTGAAAACACGCCTTCATATGTCATCACAGGAGGAAAACAATGCCTTTCAAAATTATGAGAAAAAAATAGAAGTGGTGAACATTAATAAATACTGATTTTTGGTTTGAACAAGATAGGTTTAATGGTTTTTGAGTTAGAAATATTGTCTTGCCCAAACAAAAACGTAAGTGCCGCGAGTTCCCTTTGAAGATGCGACCTTTTTTTATTCAATGTATGATCAGAGAGTGGTTTTAAAATTTGGAATAGTAGGTAATTCTGCAGTAAGTAAATAAGGAGTCCATAAAGAAATTCAACTAACATTTGGCAACATTATTTCTTAATTACTCAATTTAAGATCCGTTTTAGTTACCGTAGTGGCGGAGCGTCCATACAACTCGATTCCCACCGGCTTGCCTAACCTTCAGCCAGTGCAGGTCTTTTACTACGGCTCATGAAGAATAAGAAAGGTACTTAAATTATTTCCGGCTTCCCTAAGCATATTTTTGACGGGCCGCCACTGGTAGGTACTCTGGAAAATTAAAATGCCTAAATATAGTCTGTGTCATGTCCCTAAATAACTGTTAGGTATGTGTCACGTGTCACCACGCTATCGGCCCACGCTTCATTACCATTGCATCACTGCATCCCCTACCCCGTATTTGTTCCTATTGGACGCGCGGTCCTCGTGGAAACGTCACGTAGGTATGGTTAGTAACAATGTGCAGTGATTGTATTGTTTGTGAGCTATTCAATATCGCGACTGTATTACTAATATAAATTTCTATAACAACATTCCTTCGATATTCCACTGAAAGAACGTGTAGGTCTATTAAGCCCGGGTATTACCACTTTTGAGTTTTTAAAAACCATCTGAGACATAGAATATAGTGTCTTAAAATCTAAAAAAAATATATGTGTTACATGAGGATCTTGTCTAGTCAAAATCGCAGTCAGTTACATGATCTGATGAATTTCACTCGATAGAAAAAAATCGCGAAGTTACCCCTTTTTGGAATGTATTTTCAATACTACGGCTATATTACTGATATTTAACATTTAATTTTTGTACTCAATTAAAGATCGTAAATAGTTATAGACATTTTCGCAGGGTTTGCTTTGATAAAATGACTGGCTAGATGACTATAGCTAAATATTTACAAAACTGCGCGCAGAGCTTGCGTAGAGAGCGGGATGGTTAATTGTAAACTCACGCATGTTAGAGCGGGACAGTTGCGTTGGGGATACCTCCCCTTAAGCCTATGTACACGTGTAATAAAAGATTCGCATGCGAGTTTAACTGCATTGCGCGGTTTGATATTTAGATCGATTGAACTCATTATACCTCGGTCACCCGCAGTGTAACTGGCCCTTTGACTCTTGTCAAAATCCGTAGTTGGAATCATTCTAGAATCGATCCTAGTCTACGGTCACTAACTAACGTGGTGTAAAAATAAAAAAAATTAAATATGTGTCGCGCGATGTTGTCAAACATATAGACTATAGAGTGATGTTGCGAGATTTTGTCCGACGTTAACGGCTACAAGGGTGAAGGGACATTCGTCCCCTATTAGTGAATGTCTGGCTCGCTCGCCCCCCACAAACCCGAATATTGATTTCACAAGTTGAATCGTAAACTTGATGAATGGTATAGAAATGAAATAATGCTTTGTTTTCTTCCCTGTGGATCCTTGGTTTTGCCGCTGCAGCTATCCTCCGGGAAATCAACATTATTCAATACGAATAATAGTGGTACCTTTATATTGCTTATCGCGTCTAGGTAATTTATCGCTGGCCGCCGGAGGTTATCATTGTAAAGAGCCTAAGCAAGTGGTTTGTTACTAACCCCCTTATTCATAAACGTCCAATAAACCTATATTAAGGTAGATGTACCCTTTACCGGATCTGCCCTATCACCGGATTTTCTATATTTTGAGCCATAAGTCGAGTTCTTACAGCTAATATTACGTTGTGATATTTTTTTCCGTTAGCTAGATACCTATTCCTTCCACTACGAGGCAAAGAAAGCCATTTTGTTTCTTAGTTGTAACGGGAGAATCGATTGAGCAGGTCGATCGCGGCGTTGTATGGGACTCCTTACGAAAATGGTTAAGAAACTGAGTGTACTTCGTAAGGTCATAAAAGCGTTTAAAAGTGACTTTATGCTTCAAAATAGGGTGTTATCGTATCATGAGTTAATAAGTGTGTGTGTTTGAGTTAAATAAGTGAAATTAGTGCAGTCAAATTTACAGAACTCAACAAAAATGTAAATTCGGTGATGGGTCACCCTCATCTACTGCTTGAAGGTTTTACCGAACAGCGTTCGGAATCAGGGAAAAACGTATGTTTTGAAAATTATTTTTTCACTCGTTAATTTTAAACGTTACATATATACTACTCCGCTTTACGCATATCCAATTAATAGAGTAATTTAATGAGCAATTACCGAACGCCTATAAACGAGACAGATTTTTTGTAAATTGCATTTGAAATGTATAGTTTTCACGACTTTTTGACGTCAAAATAAGCTTCATTGACCAGGTAATTTTAAAAATTCCATATTATTTATTTAACATCAGTAGAAGCAAAATAATTGTGTATTTATTATTTTGCAATAGTTCTTATTTCTAGATAAAATGTACTTATGTTGTTATGGCAGAATCATTAAGATTAAAACACTATTTTATTAAATATGTTCGCGTGATAGGTTCAATGTGTACGCTTTACCGAACGCCCGTTCGGTAAAGCGTACCCATGGTCTCTGATACCGAACATATGATTATCTCGGCCTAGCTGCTATTTGGCGTTCATTGGAATATAAACCATATTCAGCGTACAGCTAGATCTATATTGAAATGTGTTATTTTTCGTATATCTTTAAAAAAAAGCCAGCGCTACTTAGATGTAAACCGTTAACGAATAAATTATATTAAAATAAATTATTGGCGATTAGCGAAGAATTTTTAATAGATTAGTATATTATTTATATAAAAAAAAATATTTGATTTAAATTTTTAATTATAGACAGTTTTTTCTTAGATTAAATTACCGTCAAGATTGCTCGAAATCACAAAACTAGTGCAGTTAGGTTGAAATAAATAGTCACTCATCAGTTTACAAACTCACACACTGCCATCATTCCATACATTTCTTCCCTAGTTCGGTGAAACGGCATGCCGATCCGGTAATGGGTGCAAATTCCGTTTCTTAGTTCGTTGAATGGGACAAATCAGTGTAATCGATATAAAAAACTTTAAAAAACATTTTTATATACGTCTAACTATGTAATAAATTTCGACGTACATTTAAATGATGACAAATTTATCTATCTTCACCATATGCTGTTGATCATAATCGTACAAAAATTCTAAACCTTATTAAAAAAACAAACGTACATGTAGGTCTTAAGCGTCCGGTGAAGGGTACTTTTACCTTAGTTAACAAGCCGCTAAAGTTCGTTTGTCCTTATCTGTCACTTTGACATTTACGTTTGAGAGAAAGGGACAAACAACACATTAGTTAGCAGAGGTTTGTTAAGTTTTATGAATAAGGGGGTTAGTAGTTAGATATCAGCGTCAAGTCGTCAGCGTAAGAGCTATGAGTTCACGTTGCCTAGATATGTGTTCGTGTGTGCCCAAGCCACAACTACAGCAATATGCAATGCGCGCTTATGGGATAAAAGTACTACTTATATCCACTGTTAAGGCGATATATCGATTGAAAGAGACACCCTTTCGCTCACGACAAAACGGGATGCAACCCTCTCCGAGAATGGCTTTTTAGACAAATCTCGTTAAATATCTGACTGTGTGCAGGTTTATTAAATTTCCTCTTGACAGTACCTTAGATGAGGTAAAATACCATCATATTAACTTAATCGTGTCTTTTAATAATGCGTTGTTTTAGTAGGCTGAGGAAAAAAAGGAAAATATAGACTCGTCTTTGGATTTATTTTCTATCGAAAATATTTTAAGCAATCATGTTTCGCTATTGTCAGTACCACAATCATATAGTCAATAATCATATATCTGAAAATCAGCCCCTACTGTTTGCTAGTCTGGGCAGGACAGCGTTTCAAAGTCTCCAAATTTCTCAGTGTAGCGCCTTAAAGCTAATATCAACCAACGGTTGTAGCTGTGTCCAATAATACATTATATTTAAATACAACGTAGCAATCCGCCTCCGAGATAAGGCACAGAATAATTAAACGTTAAAGTGCTAAGGCAGCTAAGTCGAATACATATCCCCGATACATATAAATGGAAATATTATACTTATCGCATGTAGGTAGCTATACCTAACTCCATTGGGGCGCTATACACAGAATTCCACTCAAATTGACCTGAATTATTTATTTCGTTTAATCATTCATGAACACACCTTCCAACATATTTATCTCGCCAGAAATGGGATGTTCCTTCATATTAAAATTCATAATAAGGTTTATGGATGGATATGGATGGTAGCCCATAAAAGGGTCTCCGCAAATTGTTGTCAATGGTTCACGGCTCAGCGGTGCCTGCGTGCCGCGTGCGGTATGCGAGGTTAAGCAATGTCGGTCGCGGTAATTTCTGGAATGGGCCGCTTTGAGTGGTTACTAACTGAGCGCTCTTTTGCTTTGCAGCTGCTGTCTATGGCAGCAGTCGTTAAGCCAAGTTGAAGGCCTTCAGGCGGCTTGAGAACTTCAAACAGTAAAGTTGCCCACTCACTTGACAAAGGGGGGTTGAATTGCACCACCGCTACTCTACACGTGACCCCTGGGTACTGTCCTCTCGAAGATCTCACGGTTCGAAATAATTGCCATCATCATCATCCTCCTAGCGTTATCCCAGTAGAGTTGCATCCTGAAGGATGCCTGGGGTCCGCTACGTAATCCCAAGATTTGGCGTAGGCACTAGTTTTTATGAAAGCGACTGCCAAATAATTGCCATACGATAAAAAAATAAACAGTGCCAGCAGTGGCACTGGTACAAAAAAATGCGAATCGTAAATTCAGATGGTGTGTACTCGTATGTCCGCGTACCTAAATATTGCTAACTTTTTCATATCATGCATATGACGTAAATTAACAGTTTTCAAAGAAATATGCGGCTTTCAGTCTCATCTCAACCGCTAGTCGGAAAATTTTAAATGTCCCGGCGATGGCACATCACTATTGCTATTGGATACGATAGCTTAGGAGTCTATTGGTCTAAACGGTATTGGTTTGAAATCAAATTTACCTTTACCTACACGTGTCACGCGCTTGCGTTGTAAACTAATAACGCGATAGGCTTGTGTTACATGTTCATTAGACAGAAGTAAGGCAGACCTACAGAGTCAGTGTGTTCTCTGTGTGTACTGTTCGTCTATGGAATCTCTGCCTAGCAACAAAAATACGTATGTATTAAATTACCAGCCAGAATAAACGTTTCTGATTTCCTGACATCTGATCTGATATGATATGTATAATTGTGTTATTTTAATACCTTGTATGCGCCAAGCTATTTTGAATTAAAAAAAACCATGTGAAAAGCTTCGTCCAAAAATTCATATTTTTTCGTCATCACGTTCTAATGGTTGAATTTTGTTACCTTAGCTCCAATACTAGTAAAAAAAAGTGACAACCATAGTGCTGCCATTTTTTATGCCAAAATGTCATAAGTTTTAATTGTGCGGTTACTGTGTGTGTGCCGAAACGTCGGTATAGAAGGTAATTAACTGAAAAATCTTATTATAAAGTGTCGGAATACCTAACAGAAAAATATGTATGGAATGACTGTAATGTTTAAATGATAAGCTGACTTAATTAACCATATGTTATTATCAATAGTTTTTAAGTCGAAAATGTGTAAAAGTTGACGGACATAAGTGTATCAATGTATACCTACATGGAAATAAATTGAATTGAATTGAATTGAATTGAATTGAATAAATACATAAATATCGCGTTAGACCCGTTACTTAAAACAAACCTTTTAAGTATGTTTACAAAGCGCAATAGTTTAAAGTGTTATAAGTTATAACACATAAAAACATTTTAACCAAGCTCTTCACACTCCCAGAAAAAATCGAGACTGACGCTTAAGTAATCGATTAATGAAGTAGTTTACATTATATTAACGTGGCAGATTTTTCTCCTTTAACTTTGGCCGAGGGGTAAGTATATTTATGACGTTTCCAGGTTCTAAGGAGTAAGGATATATCATCATCATCATCATCATATCAGCCGAAAGACGTCCACTGCTGGACATAGGCCTCCCCCAAAGAGTGCCACAATGACCGGTCTTGCGCCACCCGCATCCAGCGGACTCCCGCGACCTTTACCAGGTCATCAGTCCACCTTGTGGGGGGTCTACCCACGCTGCGCCTTCCGGTCCGTGGTCGCCACTCGAGAACCTTTCGGCCCCAACGGCCATCGGTTCTAAGGAGGCGGTTCTGTGTAAGGATATATATGTTACGATAATGTTTAGATACTCTTGTTCAGTTTCTACAAAATGTATGTACCTATAATTATGACTATACTTATATTGTCCCGCCCATTCATGCGCGACAAACAAGCTCAAATGCGACGCCGTCGCGATCCCGACAGTTCGTATTTGTATATAAAAAATATTGGATAATATTGCTGAGCCAGGAATAAGTATTTTTCATAGAAATCGGGAATATTACCAGGAACAGCACATCACTACGCGTAACAAATATATACAATTTCATTATTCTTTGAGTCAGATAGAATCCAGATATATTTTGCCGCACACGCCTCGTCGGTGCTTCTGCGTAAGCACAACATAACGTAATTTTATGGACGTGTACCTATTACGAATATTTATTCGTATCAGACCTGTGACAAATGCGGGTGTTCAATAAGGGACGATTGATTTATGTAGGTAGGTACCTACAAACGTGAATGATCGAATCGATCGATCGTCGAATGATTCGGTATCCCTCATTTATATTTGCAAAAACTTTTAAACTTAATCAAACAAAGTAAAATTATTTTTTACTGGAATAATTAACACTTCTTTAGGATTCTATTTAGGTACATATTAATACTAGTAATTGAAGAAAGAAAGACATCTTGGGGCCAATTTTTGAGTGTCGAACGCTCGACTTTTCACTCGACTTCTGTCAAAAAAGTATGAAGTATTGACAGATCTCGAGTGAAAAGTCGAGCGTTCGACACTCAAAAATCGCCCCCCTGGTCTGCTCTGAGTTTAAAACGTAAACCTCCTGTTGGTGCCGTGTCGCTTTTGACAAGTTAAACGTTAAGGTACTAGCGGGTCGTAATTAAAATTAATTGTTCGGTTGAAGTCATTTCGGTTGTCGGTAAAGTTAAAGTTCGTAAAACACTTGTACAATGTTATCATGTGACCGTTTTATTTTCTCAATTTAAATTAAAGACATGCCTGCGGCCCTTGACCCGACGGTAGATCTACGAGTATCAAGCGATGGCTTTATGTTATGAAGGGCGATACTTTTTGACTGTGGTTTTAAAGGCCGGGCCCAATAAAGCTATAGAAGTGCGCGGTTGGAGAGTGGCCAATGCGCTATGAAGATGTGCTATGCTACGTAGCTGTGCGAGGTAGATGCGCTATGAAGATGTGCTATGCTACGTAGCTGTGCGAGGTAGATGCGCTATGAAGATGTGCTATGCTACGTAGCTGTGCGAGGTAGATGCGCTATGAAGATGTGCTATGCTACGTAGCTGTGCGAGGTAGATGCGCTATGAAGATGTGCTATGCCACGTAGCTGTGCGAGGTAGATGCGCCATGAAGATGTGCTATGCCACGTAGCTGTGCGAGGTAGATGCGCTATGAAGATGTGCTATGCTACGTAGCTGTGCGAGGATGCGCTATGAAGATGTGCTATGCCACGTAGCTGTGCGAGGTAGATGCGCTATGAAGATGTGCTATGCTACGTAGCTGTGCGAGGTAGATGCGCTATGAAGATGTGCTATGCCACGTAGCTGTGCGAGGTAGATGCGCCATGAAGATGTGCTATGCCACGTAGCTGTGCGAGGTAGATGCGCTATGAAGATGTGCTATGCTACGTAGCTGTGCGAGGATGCGCTATGAAGATGTGCTATGCTACGTAGCTGTGCGAGGTAGATGCGCTATGAAGATGTGCTATGCTACGTAGCTGTGCGAGGTAGATGCGCTATGAAGATGTGCTATGCCACGTAGCTGTGCGAGGTAGATGCGCCATGAAGATGTGCTATGCCACGTAGCTGTGCGAGGTAGATGCGCTATGAAGATGTGCTATGCTACGTAGCTGTGCGAGGATGCGCTATGAAGATGTGCTATGCCACGTAGCTGTGCGAGGTAGATGCGCTATGAAGATGTGCTATGCTACGTAGCTGTGCGAGGTAGATGCGCTATGAAGATGTGCTATGCCACGTAGCTGTGCGAGGTAGATGCGCTATGAAGATGTGCTATGCTACGTAGCTGTTTATGTATGTTTATCTGTATATTGTATTTATGTATGTATATTATTCTTAATTTAGTTGAATTGTTGTAATTATTAAGAGGTTTCATATATTATCTCTGCACCACCTACTATCAATCGTTATGATTAGACTTAATTTCCGCTACCCTAAGGTTTTCTGGAAGAAATCGCTCTTTAGCGATAAGACCGCCTGTTGTTTGCCTATACTTACTGTGATTTTGTATTGTACTGTATCCTTTAATTGAGGTGTGCAATAAAGAGTATTTGTATTTGTATTTGTATTTGTAGCTGTGCGAGGTAGATGCGCTATGAAGATGTGCTATGCTACGTAGCGTTCTTTTTCGCACATTGCGATATATAAAATAACTTTTTGCTTCCACGATGGCATGTCTACTTTCGTTGACAAACACGCGTCTACTGAACACACTCGCGACCATTCATAGCACGCAAACATAGCACGCATCCACAGCACGCATCCGCAGCACGCATCCACAGCTCACATCCGTAGCGCGCATCCACAGCTCACATCCGTAGCGCGCATCCACAGCTCACATCCGTAGCGCGCATCCACAGCTCACATCCGCAGCACGCATCCACAGCTCACATCCGTAGCGCGCATCCGTAGCGCGCATCCGTAGCACGCATCCATAGCACGCATCCGCAGCTCGCATCTTTCCATATAAAAAACATAGCATAGCTGAACCTTTTTCCACTAGAGCTATGCTATGTGAATCAAGGCATGTGATTGGTGGATTTCAAACGCATCCATAGCAACGTAGCGTAGCTACTCTAGTTGAAAACCAGCCTAAGAGTTTGCGCTAAAGTGAGATTGGTTGAGCTGCTTCAACCGAATCTGAGGTGTCAGTGGAATCGAGCTACTGGGAGTTTTGTCGGTGGTTCACTAAACCTAGCCTAGTTGAGAAGAGTCCAGCAAAAAACTCAGCTAAGCCTACGGCGGTACTGGGACGAAAACCTTGTACCTTTTTAGTACAAGTAGGGTATTAGGGACGCGTTAGAAACCTTAATACCATAAAAATAAACATGCCACGTTTTGAGTCAGTGTCAAACACTGACCCGTTTACCTTGATCCTCCTAATTTACAGAAGCGTCGGATACGTACCTATCACTGTCGGATACGTAAATATTCCTAAGCAAAGACGTAAAGCTTACACGTGTTGCGTATCGTACCATTTACAACCTAGGGGCGCCGATACACATGTGACCAGATGTAATTTACATTGTAAAGGAAAACCTATATGAAAGGATCCAAGCCGCAAGTACGAGCTGTAAATTCACTTTAAAATGGATATTTTCAATAAAAATAGATAGCACCAAGCTCCTACATTACGAGATTTTTATGTATTTGCACTGCTTTGAGAAGATATTCAAGAGTAGGTCCGCGTTTTAGCTCAATAACCTACTTATAGAAAGCTGTAAGGTTTATACCACACAATACGATATTTTACTGATATGACTATCTTTGACTTTTTATGAAAAGTTTCAAACGCTCAGTTGGTAGGTAGATATGAAGTTTCTAGAGAAGATAAATAAAACTGGACAAGTGAATGACGTTATCAGATAGTAAACTGTGATCAGAATTTCTGTGACATCGTAATAATAAGGTGAAACAAAAGGCTATCCATTCAAAAAAGTCTCAACAACAGCTTGTTGGTCCGCTATCATGGCTTGATACGGAGATTTTCGAGAGCTGTGCGTTATAGTAGGTCAGATTTTTACTGGTAGGCTGGTTGCGTGGTTGGTTAACGCTGTGAACAGCCCTAGACCCTGTTACGACACGATATGAAACGATAAGAAGTTATCTTCCCGTGACGTCATTCGCAGTTTCGGTAAGGTCCGTTGTTTAAGATGCTTTGTTGGCGTAGCGTTTGGTACCTAAGTATTAACATTTACAATTATATTATACAATTGAAACCTATTCTGTACAATATAATTGTAAACTTAGGTAACAAACGCTATATAAGTTACTTTATGTCACACCTGGCCATAAAACGACAATTACCGCACGCTCCGCGCGCGGGAAATCCCACTTCCTGGCCAGGGGGTGACATAAAATTTTGTACTTAACACGGGCGGTAAAAAAGAAAGCCTCAGATCGCATATTTATCACCCTTGCCTTCGGCTCGGGCGTCAAATGCCTGCGATCTGATACATTCTTTGTTTTACCGCCCTTGTTAAGTAATGTACTATAAAGTTGCTCAGTAATTACTCTTCTATTTAATTCAAGAAACAGAAGAAATAGTACATTACTTAACAAGGGCGGTAAAACAAAGAATGTCTCAGATTGCAGGTATTTGACGCCCGAGCCGAAGGCAAGGGCGATAAATATGCGATCTGAGGCTTTCTTTATTACCGCCCGTGTTAAGTACAAAATTTTATGTCACCCCCTGGCCAGGAAGTGGGATTTCCCGCGCGCGGAGCGTGCGGTAATTGCCGCTTTATGGCCAGGTGTGACATAAAACATTTTTTATTTACAAATTAACTAACTTAATTTTTGTTCCGTATGTATAATAATAATAAAACTCTGCCGAGAATTTAAACGAGATATATTCATCATGAATTCACTCACATATAAAATATAAGTTTGAATGTTGAGTTTCTGTTTTACGTTGCTTTTATGTGACTAATAAAAGGAGCCAGTGAAAAAACATTCACCCATTCAAATGCCGTCTACAGAAGTTGTTTTAGTAAGCCCCCTTACCTTTCTTTGATGCTGTCGTGGGATGTTTTTGTTACTTTATTACTTTCAGACTAAGGTATAATGTAAACGTACATAGGGAGTATGAAATATTTATCTATGGACGTTGTCTGGAATAAAATTATATCATTTCATTTCATAATCAAAATATCTGTTCAATACTTTAGTACACGTCAGACTTTCCAGGGTTCGCGGTACGTATTAGTAGTTTATGCAACTGGTACATAATGAGGGAAATAATGAACGGCCCTAAAAATAGAGTCGTGTTCGTGTCAGATATTATATTTATCTACACACATATCATAAATCCTCTAATATGCGTTCGGAAACCGTAGAAAATGACTCTCATTTCAACATTCAATGAATTTATGGCAATTTTCTTATCTGTGGCTAAGGCTACAGCAGTAATATAATTTTTCATTTTAATCTCATATATGATGTTAAAATATTAAACGTCAAACAAATCCGTCAAAATTTAAATGTCAAAGTTGACATGTCCCTATTCTAGTATCACTGAAAGTTCAAATTCAGTCGATGCGAAATGTCAGCTCGATGTTTTTTAGTATATATCGCACGAAATTTGAGCTAGAACGACATGATCACATCAGAATAGGGACTCTTTTCTTTTTAAAATAACATTCAGGTATCGGTTGCCAGTTCTGATTTCGATATTTCCGCAACCGTGCAAAAAAGGTTGTATTAACACAATTATTGTATTTGTTTACTACGGTTTCTGAACCCATCTTAGAGTAGTTATAATATGTGTGTAGATAAAGTAATGTATGCAACTGTACATACTTAGGCATTATGTACCAGTTGCATAAACTACTATTCTTTTATTTTCCAACAATTGCGTATAAAATTGCAGTGACCCATTGGCGGTTTGGCATTGGAAGCATTCGATTCGAACTGGCATTGTATTACGTTCGAGCATCAACAAGTTCGACCCACATTTGTGCTGCCAATTTGTTGAATAACCTTTTTAAGCTGCTTTGTTCACGAAACTTCGAAATTTTATCAATATAATAGGATTGCATTTGTGTTTTATGTAACCGCGTATTGTTTTAACTGGCCCAGTTATTGAGTACAGTAGCTCTAGTATAAGTTTTTCGAAACATTAACTAATTCGAACGCGTTTGCGTTTTGTCTCAAAATGTATGAAAGTGGTATGAAAACGTGAACAACGCCTCTGGTGGTCACTAGTGGAAACTAAAACAGCGAGTATAACATTTGTTGCTAACCGATGAACGCGCGTATTTCAAACTCGATGAGAGCGTTTTCATACATTTTGAGACAAAACGCAAACGCGTTCGAATTAGTTAATGATTCGAAAAAACTTATACTAGAGCTACAGAGTAGTTTTTAGATAACTGGCATGGTAGGGAGAATATTGGATAGTTAGCGAGCTTTCGATGTTGATTGAAACCTAAGTGTGGCTTTCATAAATCATTCCATTTGTCATCATTGTCCTCTCGGGGTCCGCGTAATATGATTTTTACTTCCATACCTCTCTATCGCCCGTCATCTCCACATGCAACATCCACTTCTGCCTCCCACAATTTAACAACAACACTTCATACAGTATGTTACATTCTGGGAAAGTCAACATTTTGGGAACTCAACATTTTAGGAATTCAACTTTGTGAACCGGGAGGTATTTGTCATATCATTTGAACTTATGACATTTATCCCTCCGCATAACATGCCCATAATTTGTATGTCACCTATTGATATTAATTAAGGCGTAGACACCCCTCAAACTTTTGTCTTACTCGCTCGCTTAATGTTTGCTCGACCTGGGGACCGATTTTTGAGTGTCGACCGCTCGAATTTTCATTCGACATCTGTCAAAACTTCATAGTTTTTTGACAGATCTCGAGTGAAAAGTCGAGCGTTCGACACTCAAAAATCGGGCCCCAGTGTGCTCGTCGTCCGCCAATTTGCCATGAAAATAGATATTGTTTGCCAAAACGGATTTATTTTCCAAAAACGCGAAATCGAAGTTTTAAATTTATTGAATTGGATTCTTCTTACCTAAATATGTATATTATGTTGAATAACGAATTAAAATAATAGCCGAATAATTTAAACTGTAAAATTTATGATCCAGGAAAATTCTGCGACCCGAAATTTTGCTACAATGAAATAACGATTTCGAGTAAAACATCTGACAAACCGATTCTTGTTATCTAAATATGTCATATTTTGATCTTTCCGAGAAAGCGGTTTAAATATCACTCATAGTTTAGACCAGCAGCTGCGAATAGTAAAATATTGTTCCGAAATAAAACGATCTGTAACTAGTCATAACCTGTAGTTTTTTTACCCACGACGGAACGGAGACGGTATATGCGTTTAGGGTGAGAGATTGTTTGTTTGCTTGTTTGTTTGTTTGTTTGTGTGTGCACACCAATATCTCCAAAACGGCTTGACCGATTTAGATACGGTTTTCTGCAATAGGTTTGTAGTTCAGTCGGGAAGAATTTTAGATAGATTTTACGAGGAAAACTCGCCAGGGGGCGCTGCTGTCAACATTTTTCACTTGCTAAAGTGCGTTTAATATTTCATTTTATTGATTTTATTTTTACTATGTTCAAGAAAGAGATAACTATACTCCCGACATTCTTACTTCAACTATATTTCATTTGAAAAGAAAAAAGTACGGCTGATATTATCCTTTGGTGCGATACGAGTTCTATTTGGCCGTAACTGGCAACCCCGTGCCGCACCGAGATGCGGGTACGGAGCGCTTCAGTTGGTCATAGTGCTGTGCAGTATCCAACCTAAATATATAATGCAAAATTTTATTGTCGCTTACTATGCAAGTTTGATCTCATGTGATGGTCCTATTAACATTGTTCATTTTGAATAATTAAGTAAAGGATATTTCGTGTGCACTATGAATATTTTAATTATGAATCTAAAATCGGTAATCAGAAATCGGGTTCTTGGCGATATTGCTTCTTGATACGACACGTTCACGATATCTGTATAAAATACTCTAAATTATTTATAGTATTTATGTTTACGTGAATGATGATAACAAATATTGTATATACTTAAATAAGTTGTTATCGATCCTTTATTATCCCATCAGTCCCATCACTAAGCAGTATGTCTGTCCAGTGCGGCTAGGGAAGTATGTTCCCGTAAAAGTTAGGGTTTTATAAACCTTTATATTTTTGAGAATATTACACAGATCCCGGGGCGACGGCAGCTGTATAATATACACAAGGATATATACTATTGATTAGAATGGTTATTTATTCAAATGAGTAATTTTCCATGTGTTTGGGGACCTTTAAAGTCAGGACATGATACGGGAAAATGGAGGTCGTGCCGCAAACTTGGAAATCCTCATACGGGAAGTATTTGGCCCGTATAGCACCGGCAGTAAGTTCGGTTTTGCCGCTGCCGCAGCGAATGTGTTAAAAATCAACCAGACCGAGGATTCCCTTTAATATATTCTTATTCACTTCGAGAAATGCGTTAGCCGGAGTTCGAGTAATATACGACTTAACTTTGAAAAGTTTGAAAGTCGCAGGCTCCACACGGCTACAGCCAGGAATTATGGCCCGAATACAGATCCATCTCAACACATGCAAGAACTGTATGCAAGTTTCTTTACTTAATTTAGCTAGATACTTCTGTGTTATTACTACAAAAGAGAAATGGCAGCCTCGAGAGTCTTTGCCATCAGAGTCAGTAAAGTGATAAATTAACTAACGCTATTTGACTAATTTCTTTTTATAATGGCAATCGAACCAGTTTTTAGAGACCATCAAATGTCTATATGGACCAACGACATTTAGAGCCCAATAAAGGCCTAAAATTAGGGACAAACCTAGCTCGACGCTAGCGGGTCTCAAAAAGGCTCCTACAAATTGGCCCTGGCAAATGACGTCACTTGCACTGCATTCGACCAACCGTTGTATGGGAAAATTAGTGTTTTGCTGTTTTAGTCGTAAAATAATGCGTTGCTATACAATTTATTTTTTATTTTTACATTTTAGGCATTCTATTGATACCTTTTATTTGAATTTTGGACGGTAAAAAAAAATTACGTAATTTTCTGAGTTTTTGATGATTCATTTCTTTTTATGATTTTGGTAAAAATTTATAATTTACGATTTATTGTGATATTTTGATGGCTAACTATCCAAAAAGTGACACTGTGTTATGAATTTTAATATGTGTCAAATACTGTATTGAACCATTTAGCAAAAATAAATAAACGTGACTTTCTCCAAAATGGCGACGAGAATTTTACTTCTGCGTTATTACTATAAAAGAGAAATGGCAGCCTCGAGGGTCTTTGCCATCGGAGTCAGTAAAGGGATAAATCTAGCGTGATCACCCTTTAACTTTCAACACCCTTTTCCCCCTTCAGAGGCCGAATTTTGAAAAAAAAAACTGAAATTCATTTCTTGTAATTTAATGATTGATGACAGTCAGATTTTAAAGAACACCCCGCTTACGATTCGGTTGATGACGTTGACGACCACATCAACCGATGTCTTCGCCGTATTCTTGGTGTTTACTCGCCCGAGAAAATCTCCAATTGCGAACTATGGGAACGTTGCCATGAGACTCCGATCGACCAGCAGATAAAACGCCGCAAGTGGAACTGGATCGGTCACACGCTCCGAAAGGATCTCGACCACATACCGAGGCAAGCCCTAGATTGGAATCCCCAAGTAAAGCGTAAGCGTGGCCGCCCTAAGCAAACCTGGCGGCGGACGATCATCGCAGAGGCGAAGACAATAGGGAAGACGTGGGGCGAATTGAAGCGCGAAGCTCAACATCGAACGAGATTGGCGGCGCACTGTGGAAGCCCTCTCTCTGCTCCATCTAGCGGACATAGGAACATAAGTAAACAGTCAATAAACGAAGTTTCTAGTTTCTAGCTTAGAAAAAAATGTTACTTGCACAAACTTTCTACCCCATTTTCACCCCTTTAAAGAGAAATTTTTGATAAACGCTGAAAGCAGTTTTTTTTAATTTTTTTCTATTAGCGAATTTCCAAGTTAATTCCCAAAAATATATTTTTTATACAAACTTTCCACCCCTATAAAATTAAAGATGGCCGATGGAGGAGCTGGTTCCTATCAAATACATAAGGCTATGGATTTAACTAGACGTCCACATTATCACGTCACGTGAATATGCCTCAATAAAAGTACTGTTTCAGTTTGTAACTTCTATTGTACATTCAGTAGCTCTAGTATAAGTTTTTTCGAAACATTAACTAATTCGAACGCGTTTGCGTTTTGTCTCAAAATGTATGAAAGTGGTATGAAAACGTGAACAGCGCCTCTGGTGGTCACTAGTGGAAACTAAAACAGCGAGTATAACATTTGTTGCTAACCGATGAACGCGCGTATTTCAAACCCGGCGAGAGTTTTCATACATTTTGAGACAAAACGCAAACGCGTTCGAACTAGTTAATGTTTCGAAAAAACTTATACTAGAGCTACAGTTTGTAGGCGTCGTCGGGTTGGTACTTCACGTTAATTTAGGCTAAGTTTATCAGATCGTGGAATTTCGTGCTAAATTTGGATTTCTGAGTACCTAGTCACGAAACAAAAACGAGTTTTTGTGATTTCAATAAGTAGACAAAACGCAACAAATCAATTACGAGGTCTCATTTGGTTTAGGTACCTATAAATTACATACTTAATTACTGACTTGCGTCTTAACGCGTTGTCTTAGGTGGGCGAACTATACGCTAACGCGACGCGACCGTAGATTTAGGATTAGCGCTACCGCTTAAAGATAAATGAAGTTTGCGAGAAAGAAACCAAAACGTAGGTATATATGAACAATCCACGAGTGTAAATTAAAGAGATAGACGATCAGTCTCAAAGTATGACGATTCAATCAATTCAATTCTTTAAAAAATGGCTTCCATCAAATTTATGAAAGCTTACTAAATCATTTATTTCAAGTATCATAGACCTTTTAAAAAACATGTGTACAGTAATTGAAATTACGTAGATCAAAATAAATTTATACAATGTTTCTCGTTTTTCATTTCAGCAGCGACCATTTTAGTTGCACCTTAGCTGATTGTAAAACTTTTGCTGCTCTGGCGTTGGCGTTTAGAGGATCCGGTCTTCATAGGATTCCTGCTCCATCTTCACATCCAAATGGTCTTATATGTCTTCTCGAGCCTCTCACCCTTATTGAGACCGCTCTTATAATTGAAATCTGTACTTTTACTTTCAACCAATACATTACTTGTGAATATGCATTTCCCCATTTCGTATTTAATTTTGATGCGGTTTTTTTTATAAAGTTGTTATATTCTATCCCTAAAATTAAATGATGATTCAAATTTATGATGATTTTGCCAATGTCACGTGTTCAATGACGTTGTTCGGTAACGACGCCATGACAGTAGATAAGGTTTTGTACGGTAAATGGATTCTGCCCGTTGTCGCCCCGGGCACGTGTGCTCACCAACGCGGCGACGATCAAAATCCCAAAGTACCTATGACGACTTTTGACATTCAGTAATAATATAACCACTTAGACCGTCGAATTCTGCGCATATTTGAATATTTAAAAAAATTCATACCCGTGAGTGAAATCAGTTTAGAACAAAAACAATAAACATGGTGTCGTGTGTGTGTGTGTGATTGCACCACAACTCATAAGAAAAACCCAGAAAATTACTCATTTCACAAGTAAAGTCTGACCGATGTTTTAACAATATTTTATGTCACACCTAGCCATAAAGTGGCCATTATCGCACGCTCCGCGCGCGAAAAAACCCACTTCCTGGCCAGGGGGTGACATAAAATTTTGTACTTACCACGGGCGATAATAAAGAAAGCCTCAGATCGCATATTTATCGCCCTTGCCTTCGGCTCGGGCGTAAAATACCTGCGATCTAAGACATTCTTTGTTTTATCGCCCTTGGTAAGTAATGTACTATTATTAAATTAGCAAAATAATTAATGTAATTAGGCACTAGATATAGTAGAACATTAGTTTTTATATTAGGTACCGTGTGCTAATATTTTATGCAAAAATGTATTTCACAATTTGTTGTTGATCTTCCAACCAAGCACTATTGAACACTTTGATTCCTTACGTCAATTTGTCGTTGACAGAGCTGCTTACTTACCCTTTCAATTCATGTTGTTTGCGAAAATCCGCGACAGTATTTACGGGTTAGAATAGGCCCACAAAATCTCAAAACTCTACTAGTTCGAGACCTTATAAGGTACTTTTAGGCGTTATCAACAAAATTCGACTTAGGTACCTGAAAATAAAGTTAGGGTGTATTGTAGGTATATTCACCTATATAACACTTTATAAAATAGTTATAAGTACCCTAATTAAAATATGTTTAACATTTTAAACTGCAGATCAAAAAGGAGTAGGCAAAAAATTACATTAATATGCATTCTACCACTTTCGTAAGATTTTCGGCATTTTATGAATAATCGTAACCTATCTATTTGTAAGTAAATCAAGTTAAAATAATTCATAAGAAGAACATATCGTAGGTAAATACAAATACAAAGTCACCCCGAAGGAGCTTTTTAAGCAAGATTTCTATTAAGAGGTCCTTTGAGCTCACGATGAAAGGAATTTAATTTCGAAGTAAAATCTCAGTCATTCAGTGCATTTGCCATTGATTTAGGGTCGTAATGTCCTGGATAAGATGTAAAATCCCTAGTAAATCCTTTGTGGACGATGCTGATTTAGTTGAGAGTTACCTACCCACGACGTTCCGCGTGAATATCCATCAGAAATGTGGAAAGCTGTGTTCATATATATTTTGAACACTCGAAATCTTGGCAGTTAGCTGCCAAATATACCTACAAACAATAAGTTAGCACACGCCTACGACTGATATTCAATTAATTTTGTATTTTTAAACTGATATCAAACAAAAAATTGCATGGCAGTTCGTTGGCGAACAACACTCTTCACTTTATCTTAACCTAAACTTATGTACCTACTATGCAATACGGAATTGGGAAACACGAATAAACTTTGTATAGAATTTCCTTACAAACTGGCCCGTCTTATCTGGCATAATTAATTAAATGATGTTACCTAAAATGATGTTGATTAAGCAGTAACGCTGCTAACTGCTGTGTTGTGTATCGATCGCTGTACGCCTTCCTATTACTTCCTAAGGCGTTGCAAGAAGGAACGGTTGTGGAATTTGGGGGCCGCGCATGGTTGCTCCGTTAGTTCGGAGACTATAGCGAAAGAAAGTCGCAAGTTTTTTTAGATTTTCCTTTTTTGAAATCATACACAAAATTGACCTAGTCCCAAACTAGGCAAAGGTTTTTCTATGGGTACTGTAGGCGACGACATACATACTTATAATAGGTAATAGATACTTACATAAGTATTATACTTATTTAATACAATTATTTTTCCTGACTTTGACGACCTGGTTTCCTGGTTTTGACGACCGCTTTAGCTTAGTTGGTAGTGACACTAACTACGAAGCTGGAGGTCCCGGGTTCGAATCCCGGCCGGGGCATTTATTTGTGTGATGAGCACGAATATGTTCTTGGGTCTTGGATGTTTTCTATGTATTTTAGTATATCTATTTATCTATATAAGTATGTATATCGTCGCTTAGTACCCCATAGTACAAGCTTTGCTTAGTTTGGGACTAGGTTGATTTGTGTAAGATTGTCCACAAATATTAAATATTTTTATAAATATTTGTAGAATGAATATTAAACTTTTTTGAGTTTTTCTTTGACCTTCTTTCGACTAAATTTTTTATCTCATAATATAACTTAAAAGCTGTTTTTGCAGAGAATGGACTGGCATCTGACACCCTTGGCAGTCCATTATGGATAAAAAAGTGCATTGGATTCACTGTTTTAGAGATGACTTTCCCCAAAAATAGAGTTGAAAACACATTAAATCTACTTACCCAACCACGCCAACAACCACTAAAAAGGTCGGAGTGAAGGTGTAGGTACTTTGATCATGAATAAAATCAATTTTGAATTGTTTTTATTTATATACAAATATATAAATATTTGTAGGTTTAATTTTATACTTTGTAAATATTTATTTTACGTTTGCTATTGTACCTTATTTATGTTATAAATACGAAATAAATTATTAAAATATAAATATACAGAAAACATCCAAGACTCAGGACAAATATTCGTACCGCCAGCTTCGTAGGCAGTGTCACTACCAACTAGGTAGGCGAAAGTGGTCGTTAATATCTCCGTCTACCTTTTTAACTTGGTCTCAGGTGTACGAAAACACAGCTTTGCATATATCTACCTCTAGTATAAGTTTTTTCGAAACATTAACTAATTCGAACGCGTTTGCGTTTTGTCTCAAAATGTATGAAAACGCTCTCACCGAGTTTGAAATACGCGCGTTCATCGGTTAGCAACAAATGTTATACTCGCTGTTTTAGTTTCCACTAGTGACCACCAGAGGCGCTGTTCACGTTTTCATATCACTTTCATACATTTTGAGACAAAACGCAAACGCGTTCGAATTAGTTAATGTTTCGATAAAACTTATACTAGAGCTACTGGTGGATATTCACCCTTTATCCCGTAAAAAACGGAGCGCGAACGGTTTGGCTTAAAACCTTAAACACAAAACTCAAACTCAAAATATTCTTTATAGGCCTAGCAACACGCACTTTTAAATCGTCAGTATTATATTACATAGTTTGAATTGAATTATTTAGAGCAATTTATTGATGCAATTAAATTAAAAAAAAAAGTTGAATTGCTGTAATCTATGTCAATTGTCAAACAGAATATAACAAATTCACAAAATGATCGTCAATAAGTAAAATAAAAACATATAAATAATAGAATAATCTAGACAGTTTCTAGAATAAAATCTTAATTTTTATCCGTATGATCCAATCCTAAGAAATCGGCATAAAAAAAACACGACGTAATTAAGTACTCGTATATGCACGACTTTTCAACGCCATGTTTTTCAACGGTGGAATTAACATCAAAGAGTTACCTTTATTAACTTTTTATAGTGCAGTCAGCTTTAAGCCACTGCAAAAATAACACGAAAAAGGCAGAACGGCGAGTCAACTGAGCCGTTCATATAAAAACTCTTTTAGTGTAAACCCAGTTTATATGAAGTTTAAAACATCTGGAGGCCATTTTTCTCTTAAAATGTCTATCGAATGGGGACCATTTCGTGTCAGTTTTCAAAGAAAAGTTTTTGAGTATATCTTTAAACGAGCAATTATCGTATATTTATTTATTTCGCGGATCTTGGAAACGACTCTAATGATTTTGATGAAGTTTGGTATGTGGGGGTTTTCGGGGACGAGCAATCGATCTAGCGCCCAGATATTGCTATAAATTAACAGCGCTAATTTTGCTTTTGAACTTTGTCGCAATTCTGAACGGTACCTACAGTCGAGGCCATAAATATGTATACATTTTTGGACCTTATTTCAATGGAACAAGGTGAAAACGTGTATACATACTGGTGCCCTTGACTGTACATAACTACGCTTGTAAGTTATTAAACTAACATTGCGGTATATTCATCTCATTTTGTATTTCAAAAGTTGACACTGTTGACAGTTGTTAGGAATTTAACACCCAAAGAACTTGTCAGATTAGCACGCTGTTTAAAATTTTCCCCTATAAAACTGGCATTTAGATTTATATAGGTATAGTAGAAGAAGATACAAAGAATCAAAATGTTTAAATTTTCATAAAGATTAGTTTTATTTCTACAAAACGCAACGCAAGCGACCCGTATATATGAATAAACTTCGTTCCGGAGGATAACTCCTGGCACTCCAGCCTATAGTGTGTATCACTGTATCTCTTGACCGCAACAGTAAATTACGCAATTCGTGATCGTGTCTCACACGGCAAGGTCTTTGTAGAAAAATACGGAAAATGTACCCTACTTGATAGCACCAAGGTTGCCTTTACATGGCACGTGTTGTCATCTGTATATGTCAGCGGCGTTGTAGCCACGGGGGCTCTTGTCATGTATACATACGTGACTGTGCCGGTCAAGAGGTTGGAAGTACAAGCGACCATTGAACTCACGCGTTCGCAGCAGCGCCGAGCAGGCGAGCACCAAGTTCACAAGCTGGTATAGGGATGTTGACACCAAATAAGAAAATAAATGTATCCGTATTTTCTCAATTGTATCAAATTCTCAATCAAATAGCGAAAAAAGTAATTCAAAAAAATAAATAATTACATAATTATAAGTCTTCAAAGTTTTAGGAGGGGGCATTTTCTGTCCCTGTTCCGCAAAACGCACCTCTGTATTGAACGATCGTCATTTACTATGGCGCTCGAGGTCAGTGACGTCACTGATCTGTAGCGCTTTCTCTCTTGAACTAAAGACATTCTAACGGTTGTAGTTTCGTTATTTTTTGAGATATTTGAATGGGAATTTCACTATTTGCCATAGTTTTATGTATTCTTTCGTATGGAGTAATAATAATCAACATCCCTATTACACTGTCCTGAATCAGGCGTCCTGACTAGTGGAGGGGAGTTGAAGCATCTCGCTTTAACGTATAGGTCCGAACCCTTCTCATCATCATCAATCATCAATTTAAGAGCCAAGCTCTTGTCGGTGGAGCGATTTCCATGTATCTCTTTCTTGAGCCTTTCGTTTGACCGCCTGATACGACACGACGTTTACTTTTTCCTTAAGTTGGTCCACGTACGTTCTTCTTGGTCTCCCTCTCTTCCGCCTTCCTTCTACCTTCCCTTCCACAATATGCTTTATGAATTCGTCGTGTCGTAACAAGTGCCCAAACATCTTTCCTCTTCTGTTCTCAATAGTCTGCAACAGGGACCTCCTTTCCTGCACAATGTTGAGAACCCTTCTAAGTGTCCTGAATTCAGGACAATGTAATACCCGCTTCAGCACTACCTAATTGAGGTTTAGGCTGGCAACCGCGCACTTTTCAAAATTTGATAGAGGAGTTTAGAATGGAAATTAATCACTTCGGGCCTTGGGACTTTATTCAACTTTTTAACTAGCCTTTAAAAGTTTCCTTTCTTTTTTGTTTCTAATTGCTTTTATAAGACAAAGGAAGGAGATGAAGAGCCACGTGCAGCCAAGTTGAAAGAAAACTGATTGCAGCACGTATTGTCTTAACAATGCCCACGCCCGTATCCTATTGAGGTAGGCAGAGACAAAAAAGTCTTGAAGACTACTATCCAAGACATATCACGGGCGTATTAGTATCATTTACCATATAAATTCATATTTGGTCATATAAATAAATAAATATTTGTGGACAATCTTACACAAATCAACCTAGTCCCAAACTAAGCAAAGCTTGTACTATGGGTACTAAGCGACGATATACATACTTATATAGATAAATAAATACTTAAATACATAGAAAACATCCAAGACCCAAGAACAAATATTCGCGCTCATCACACAAATAAATGCCCCGGCCGGGATTCGAACCCGGGACCTCCAGCTTCCTAGGCAGGGTCACTACCAACTAAGCTAAAGCGGTCGTCAAACCCAATATGACCCAACGATGATGATATTGTGACGAGACAGGCGAAGCCTAATTCGCACTTGGAGTTAGTAGTATATAAATTTCAAAAGGAAAAATCAATTAGTTATAATGCATCATTGAAATAAACAAGAAAAAAACCGGCCAAGTGCGTGTCGGGCCACGCGCAAGGTAGGGTTCCGTAGTCGTCTACCCGTTATATTATGTGGACTAAAAAGTTCGCAAACTTATGCTTACTATGTTTTTGACAGAATTAACTAGATTATGTAAGTACGAAATGTAAGTTAAGTTCGACTATTACTCGTTAACTAGTAATGTCTACTTAGCTGTGATAGTTGTCCTTTTAAATTCATCGTATATACTACTACCATGATTTTTTTCACATGCCTAGTAGCCACCGTTTAACTGGCAGGGGGGGGGGGGAACCTTTACCATAACAAAAATTATCACTTCAAAGCTTAATATCACGCTAACCGATTCTTTAATCAAAAAATGCTTCTAGAAACCCTATAATAATTTTTAAAGAGCTATCCAACGATACCCCGCACGATGGGGTTTGGCAGAAAAAACTGAAAAAAACATATAGGGAATAGGGAAGGAACCCTAAAAAAAATTTTTTTTTATTTTATTCTACCGTTTTGTCGGCGTCATTGATATTACTACTCCTGCCAAATTACAGCTTTCTAGTACTAACGGTTACTGAGGAAAACAGGGGTCGGACGAACGGACGGACGGACGGACGGACATAGCGAAACTATAAGGGTTCACATATAACTCACATATAACCATATAAATTCATATTTGGTCATATGACCCAACGATGATGATATGAGGCACAATTTTGTTAAATAATTAGCTCAATAAACCATAGTTTTAAGTAAATAAGCAAGTTCTAATTAAAAATACCTAAACAAGTAAACTATGATGACATGACGTGTAGTTACGAGTTAGGTAAATAAGTCAATATTTTTTTTAGGTGTAACATTACTAAGTTCTTGAATAAACTGCATGAAAAATAAAGACACTCCTTTCTATAACTGTAAATAAAGGATTCTATCCTATTATTCCTAAACAATTACCTAAGGCTGCCCAAAAAGCGAGAGTGGCATGAATTTTTTGTGTTTTAGTGTTCCGTACCCAAACGGAACTACTACTACGCTGTCCGTTCGTCTGTCTGTCCGTCCGTCTGTCACCAAGCTGTATCTCAGGACCCGTGATAGTTAGACTGTTGGAATTTTCACAGATGATGTACCTACTCGTATTTCTATAGTCGCTATAGCAACAAAATGCTAAAACAGAATAAAATTAATATTTAAGGGGGCTCCTATACAACAGTAGCTCTAGTATAAGTTTTTTCGAAACATTAACTAATTCGAACGCGTTTGCGTTTTGTCTCAAAATGTATGAAAGTGGCATGAAAACGTAAACAGCGCCTCCGGTGGTCACTAGTGGAAACTAAAACAGCGAGTATAACATTTGTTGCTAACCGATGAACGCGCGTATTTCAAACTCGGTGAGAGCGTTTTCATACATTTTGAGACAAAACGCAAACGCGTTCGAATTAGTTAATGTTTCGAAAAAACTTATACTAGAGCTTGAGCTACAGACATGATTTTTTTGCCGTTTTTTTACCTAGATAATAGTACCGAACCCTTCGTGCGCGAGCCCGACTCGCACTTGTTTTTAAATTTACATTTTTGGACACGACAAAGGGGTAGGTGCGCCGCACGGAGGAAGTATTTACCTCAAGCCCGCTGTTACGCTTTGAGCGGGTCTTCCTGAACCTCGTAATACTTTCTTTAACACTATTCTCACCTGTACTGCCCGTGGTAAAATACCGAGAATCGTCTGCACTAATATCTTCGAAAATAATAAAGAGTCGGGGTTTTTTGTTCTTCAAATTGCTAGTAGTTTCCGATTACTAACATTAATTCGACGAAATGGACAAATACCTAATTACCTAAATAAGTATAACATTTTGTTACTTAAGAAAACCGAATTTCTTAGTGGTTTTGAGCACTTTAACGCTAAGTGTAAATTAAGACAATAAATAAGGTAAGTAAGTATACTTACCTACCAATTTTCCGTTGGTGATAAGTATACAAGTATCATAATCAAATAGATTGAATATTTACAATTTAATAAAATTGTAAAATGAAAAAAAAAAGCAAAAAAAAATGTAAAAGGTTAGGTAAGGTACGGTAAGTATACAGTCGGCCAAGAAAGTGGTACTTTTCGACTTATTTGTACATTAAGGTTCAAAAGGTGGCAGATTACTTTTAAGGCTAACTCTGACTGTACCTAACTGTAAATATTTTATCTCGGATCTCTCACAACACAATAGGTAGGTACGTCGCCAGTAATTTGAATATAGTATTAAAGGAACTGGGCACTGAAACTAAGGCGACTTCCTGATTTGTCGGTGCGGAGGCAGTACCATATGAGAAAAGTGTCAAATGTCAGTGTCAGCTGTCAATCGACGCGATACTATTTTTTACTACGCCCCTACATTTAAATGAGTGCTTCCTGACTGGCGCGGGATGCGCGGTAGCGGGACGATGCGAAGGCAGTAATGGTCCGCTTCTGCCCATAATATTACTACTGCGCAAATGTAATACTGACAGTATTCTGTCAAGTGGGAATCTTTGCGACGTCAGTAAGTTTACGTCAAAGAAGAAAATGTCACATATCGATCCCGCCCCGCCAAGTCAGGAAGTTGCCTAAGGCATTTGATGACTTATAAACAAGTGTGCTTTAAATAGAAACTCTAAATTTGAAATTAGGACCTAGTAACTACACCAAAAGGTTCATAATCCAACGGCAATTTTTCGTAGCGTTTTTCTTTTCCTATTTAAACGTGTCCTGTGTGTGTCCCAGAGGACGTGAGCAGTTTAGAGTAGCGGAACTACGTCCAGCCGGGAATAATAAATATCCGCCGTCCACGGACTTTCTGAAGTCGACCAAGGTCGCGGTAATTACCGGTCAAGTAGAGTCCAACTCGTGCGCCGAGGGTTTCGTACGGTCAGGCTCACAAGGGGCTTAGCACCTTTGTACCTTATCGCTCGTCATTTTTAGGGTTCCGTAGTAAACAAGGAACCCTTATAGTTTCGCCATGTCCGTCCGTCCGTCCGTCTGTCCCCCGTTTTTCTCAGTAACCGTTAGTACTAGAAAGCTGTTTTTGGCATGAGTGTAGAATTTTCATCAATATGACGCCAACAAAACGGTAGGATAAAATTTTGAAAAAAATTTTTTTTTAGGTACCTCCCCTATATGTAAAGTGGTGGTGCAAATTTTTTTTCTTCCAAATCCTATTGTGTGGGGTAATCTTGAATAGCTCTTTTAAAAATATTATAAGGTTTCTAAGAGCATTATTTGATTCAAGAATCGGTTGGCGTGATATTAAGCTTTGAAGTGATAATTTTTGTTATTGTTAAGTGTCCCTCCTTCCCCTGCCAGCTAAACGGTGGCTACTAGGCATGTGAAAAAATCATGGTAGTAGTATATACGATTAATTTAAAAGGAAAACTATCACAGCTAAGTAGACATTACTCGTCAAAAAAATTTTTTTTTAGGTACCTCCCCTATATGTAAAGTGGTGGTGCAAATTTTTTTTCTTCCAAATCCTATTGTGTGGGGTAATCTTGAATAGCTCTTTTAAAAATATTATAAGGTTTCTAAGAGCATTATTTGATTCAAGAATCGGTTGGCGTGATATTAAGCTTTGAAGTGATAATTTTTGTTATTGTTAAGTGTCCCTCCTTCCCCTGCCAGCTAAACGGTGGCTACTAGGCATGTGAAAAAATCATGGTAGTAGTATATACGATTAATTTAAAAGGAAAACTATCACAGCTAAGTAGACATTACTCGTTAACGAGTATTAGTTCTTTACTTTGCAAAAGCAAACTTTCGTACAATTTCCATTGATACCTTAGATAATGTTGTTAATTCTGTCAAAAACATAGTAAATATAAGTTCGAAAACTTTTTAGTCCACATAATGTAACGGGTGGACAACTACGGAACCCTACATTGTGCTTGGCCCGACACGCACTTGGCCGGTTTTAAACTTTCATACCACTCGATAGAGAGTGACAGATGCTTTATATTGTCGTTTATCAAGCTATCGCGCGACCAGGATACGGGACCAGCTACTTATGAGCCGACTGTACCATACAAAATGTATGGTAAATTATGTATATAGGTACCACTCATTCGGGAAAACGATCATTCGAATAATCGATATTTTGTCATAAATGTACGTATGTTTTGCATTCCGTAAGTTTTTTCGAAATATTAACTAATTCGAACGCGTTTGCGTTTTTACTTATTCTGTGGTTTTGTCTCAAAATGTATGAAAACCCTCTCACCGAGTTTGAAATACGCGCGTTCATCGGTTAGCAACAAATGTTATACTCGCTGTTTTAGTTTCCACTAGTGACCACCAGAGGCGCTGTTCACGTTTTCATACCACTTTCATACATTTTGAGACAAAACGCAAACGGGTCTGATTTAGTTATTGTTTCGAAAAAACTTATACTAGAGCTACCGATTTCAATGTTTTCGCTCGTGCGTTTTCTGGATACGCGTGAAAGCGAGAAACTTGCGTGAAAGTGAGGAATAATGTAATTTGTGTAATTTTTGACAGAAACTTATTTAAATACCGCCCGAGGTAAGTACAACACTATATGTCATTTCGTGGCCAGGAAGCAGGATTTTCCGCACACTACGGTAATTTCTACTTTATGGACAGGTGTGCCATAGGTACTCGTAAATAAATAAACGTAGACAGGAATTAGTAATTACCTACCTACACTAATCATAAAATTTATATTTACCGAAATGACAACTCACATAAAAACACCATAATCGAATTTGGTTGACAGCAATATCACCAGATGGCGTTACTTTGATAAAACAATTATAAAGACAACATTATACATTATCCAGTACACATCCACAGGTTGAAACGTCAACCTATACCTAAATAGGTAACCTTATTAGGTTACCTAATAAGTAATTCCTACCAACGAACGAAACTCATGTACCTAAGAAAAACGTATATTTATCCGCCTTAAATATTGTGTCATCCGAAACCCGAAACGAAATATAGTGTGCGTGAACAAATATATGCGGATATATTCATGCATAAATGGATACGCGGCCGCGTGCCACGCAAATCAAATAGCAGAATTGTGTAGGTGGGTATAGGGTAGTGATTCTCATAAATTCATATACGAACATTATACCAGAGACTAGGAATTATATAGACTGCCAATGCCTATACATTGTGGCGTAATTTTAAAATAATGGGCCTGCTGTAGTTAGTTTCACTATGGAGAGATCACTTTACCATTTAATTCGTATGCCACTAAGACTTCTGCTTAAAACATAGCGCCATCTGTTGGGAGCTTCTTCGTTTTGTTCATAGATGGCGCTATGCGTTAAGCAGAGGTCTTAGTGGCATACGAATTAAATGGTAAAGTGATCTCTCCATAGTGAAACTAGCTACAGCAGACCCATTATTTTAAAATTACGCCACAATGTATAGGCATTGACAGTCTATATAATTCCTAGTCTCTGATTATACGAAGCAAAGAGTTATAGAAAGTGTAGAAAGGATTTAACACCTAATTTCTAGACATATCATCCGTTGGATTACTATTGAGTATAGCTTGCAGTTTAAAGTATGCTTTTTCTCTAATACGCTATTTGACTATTTTTTTTATAATGCCAAGTGAACCAGTTTTTAGAGACCATCAAATGTCTATATGGGACCAACAACATTTAGAGCACAATAAAGGGCTAAAATTAAGGACAAACCTAGCTCGACGCTAGCGGGTCTCAAAAAGGCTCCTACAAATTGGCCCTGGCAAATGACGTCACTTGCACTGCATTCGACCAACCATTGTATGGGAAAATTAGTATTTTGCTGTTTTAGTCGTAAAATAAGGCGTTTAGGTACATTAGTTGCCAAACAATTTATTTTTTTATTTTTACATGAGGATTGATACCTTTTATTTGAATTTTGGACGGTAACAATTTTTACATAATTTTCTGAGTTTTTGATGATTCATATCTTTTTATGATACTGGTAAAATTTTATAATTTACGATTTATTGTAATATTTTGATGGCTAACTATCCAAAAAGTGACACTGTGTTATAAATTTTAATATGTGTCAAATACCGTATTATCTAAGATTATTTAAATTTTATTGTTATTAATAGGTACAGTCAGCATCAAAAGCGCCACATATGACGACGTCAAAAGCCTTTATTACAAAGGAATAAGAACTTTTGACCTCTTCATATGAGGCGCTATTTGTTTGATGCTTTATGTTCATTGTGAGGTCACTGGACAATCTAGACAACACTGCAGTCGTTGTGCGAGCACAAAATGAATACTCTCTATGATAGTGTTTACTAAGTACTCAGTAAGTATTCATTTCCTGTCCGTAGCTCGAGGTTAAATCGTGGAATTTTTACTGACGAGGGCACAAACATGTCATACATTTCTAAACCTTATTTCAATGGAATAAGATGAAAAAATGTATATATATTTATGCCCGTTTCAAAATGTACTGTATTATTTTGAAACGGTCTCGAATAACCGACGCATTGCGGGCATGATTATCTCAATGCATAAACTGAGCTTGGAAGAGGAAATAATACGCATAAACGAATTTAATGCTCGTAGAAATATTGCAAACTTTTTTTTAATTTATAGGAGGGTAGTTTTAAAACATTTTTACATAGTTAGGGGCTTTAATTAAAACAAAACTTAACTCATTCCTTTGTGTAACGATAACTCATATGGCTAACTTTCGTAACAAAAAGGACGAGATCGTAATTTTGTTTTCATCTTATATCTTTAAACGAGCAATTCTTGTATATATCTATATTATATATTTATATCTATATATATATTAATTTCGGAGATCTCGGAAACAGCTCTAACTATATAATTTTGTTATGTGGGGGTTTTCGGGGACGAGCAATCGATCTAGCTAGGTCTCATGCCCGGGAAAACGCCCAGATATTTAAGTAAGCCCTTACAACGAGAAATACTGCGTTTTTTGAAACGCTGTTCTGCCTAGACGAGGAAACAATAGGGATTGATTTCCAGGTTTATGATTCTTGACTATATGGTTGTGTTTTTCTGACAATAGCCGACACATGATTGCTTAAAATTTTCTCGATAGAAAAAATAAACCAAAGTTGAATCTTTATTTTCCTTTTCTTACTCTGCCTACTAAAACAGCGCATTATTAAAAGACACGATTAAGTTAATATGATAGTATTTTACCTCATCTAAACTGTGTCTAGAGTAAATTTAATAATAAAACTGCACACAGTCCGATATTTATCGAGCTTTGTTTAAAAAGGCCATTCCCGAAGTGTTGCATCCCTTTTTGTCGTGAGCGAAAAACAAAAGCGCGTCTCATTCGAGGGGGGCGTGGTTGAGCACATCGATTTTTATACGACGACGGTGGCAACAAGCGTACGGTACACCTGATGTTAAGCGGAGGCCGCAGCCTATAGACGCTCGCAACTACAAAAGAGTCACGTGCGCGTTGCCGACCGCTTTATAAAATTTGAGGATTCACTGGGTTGACAGCAGAAGGGATTAAGAATTCTCTAAACTATGTAATTTTTTTTTAAAAAACGGCCGTACAAGCTCGCATATAGTATTAATTTCAAATTCTAATCGAATTTATTGGGAGTTCTACGGGATGAGTGTTGTCGCGGCTCGCTCTGCGTACTGGCTGAATTATCGCATTGTTTACTCAGGTATTGTCACCACAAATTGGAGAAATAGGAGACTGAGCTAAACTCGGTGAGGATACGGAGATTTTTTTTTTACGGAAATGATATCAAGGTACCAAAACGATGATGCCAAGATATAGTTAGATTTATAATGTAAGTGTATTATATAAAATATTTATTTAAGTTTATAATGTATAACATATTACTTATAAGTAGTTTTAATCTATAATTGATGTGTGAATCCATGCCCCGAACAAATGTTTATTTTTATCTCAGTGGTTGACTGGTAGAGAATGCCTTAAGGCGCTACACTGATAAATTTAGAAACTTTGAAACGCTGTTCTGCCCAGACGAAACTATAAGGGTTCCTTGTTTACTACGGAACCTTTGATCTGAAGCTTTCTTTGTTACCGCCCGTGATAAAGTACAAAGTTTTATCATTTTATGTCATCCCCTGGCCCGGAAGTGAGATTTTCCAGGCGCGGAGCGTGCGGTAATTGCCACTAGTGTGACATAAAATAACGTGTAATACGTAAGATTGATATAAATTGTATTTAACATACAAAAAATGACAGATCTGCGTAAGTACGTACGTTTGAAACGTTCATACCTGACCCATGGCACAACTACGCTGCTCAACTGTTTGAGCCATCGAGAATTTTAATTCCCCATGGCACACGTAATTGTGCGATTAGGAAAATTGGAGCAGCCCAACTGGGGAAGTACCACCGCCTCGCAGAAGACCACAGCCATAACAACATTATTTACTAGGTATACATACAAGTATATACGTACCTAGTGTTGTGTTCCTGGAGGTAAGCAAGGTTGCCAGAGCTCCCGAGGATGCACTGTGTTGAGAGCGAGGGACCTAAATTTGTCCCTTCTGCTGTCGACACGGTGAATCCTAAAAATTTATAGAGGGTCGGCAACGCGCACGTGAATCCGTTGGAGTTGCGGGCGTCTATAGGCTGCGGGGTCCCCTTACCATCAGGTGGGTCATACGCTTGTTTTCCACCGTCGTTGTTTTAAAAAAGAAATAATGTACCTATGACACAATCATGACACAATTGACAAATAGTCTCATCCTTGAAAATTCCTGAATTACGTATTAATTTACGTAGGTGGGTCATAAACACTTGCAAAAACAAAAGTCGTCTCTCCTGTGGTCAATAGTTAACGGCTTATGTGCATGTGAGTTATGATTTTATTACATGGATTTATAGAACCGGAGACGACCTTTATGCGGGTTACTGGGCCATTTTACGGAAAGTTGTACACTCGACTTTTTTTTTAAATTTGGATATAATCGGGTTTTTTCTACTCAGAACCGAAAGCACTTTCGAACCTAATAGGAGAAAAAAAGTGTCCCAAATTTTTCATACAATTTTCAGTTTTTCCATTCCGTTACCACCATGCAAGCATTAAAAACTTAGTATGAAAACGGTAACGGAATGGAATAAAAAAAATTGGGACACTTTTTTTCCATTTATTATTCGAAAGTGCTTTCGATTCTGAGTAGAAAAAACCCAATTTTATCTAAATTAAAAAAAAGTCGAGTGTACAACTTTCCGTAAAATGGCCCTACTAGGCCAATCCAAAATTAAGCTTTGTAGCCCTTAACTTTTGTCCACAGGAAAGACGCGAACCTAAATCTGTTTATGACCCAGGTAGGTAATCAACTGGCTGTACTGTACAGGTCGCGAAGCGTCGGTTGCACCTATTGATTGTTAAAAGTATTTATAATTGCCAGACAGAGCGTCTAGACGTCTCAAGGACCTTAAAAAGGCTTAATTACAGACATTGTTACGGCCAAGTTACCGATAGATAATAAGAGTACTTTACTTATTACGTCATGCATTTATTGCGTTTATATATACAAGAATTAAATTAAAACATTATTTTCTTCGTTGACAATGAAATTATTGAAAGATTAAAACACACTTTTCTTGTGACAGTTTCGAAAACTGTATAAAAATCGAACGCCAGAATACTCGCCAGCCAGCGAGCACGTGAAGGGTTTGCAATCCGGATATCCGGATATCCGAAATATTAAATACAAAATTAATAAGTTTCTGGCACATATAAATTTCAGTTGCCGTGCGAGCCTTCATTAGCGATTGTACTTTTTTTTCCACAGTCATCAACTACTCGCTTTCGGTTATAAGGAGCCCAAACACGACGTGTGTATCTTGTGTATAGTTTAGGAGTCTTCGCTATGACCTCCAGCATCAGATCAGCTCAGACTCGGTCGCCCTAATGTAAAATCAATCTTTTGCTCGTCCCCGAAAACCCCCACATACCAAATTTCATCAAAAACGTTAGAATCATTACCGAGATCCCCGAAATAAATAAATATATATACAAGAATTGCTCGTTTAAAGATATAAGATAAGATAAGATTAATTGACGTTTCATGTCAAAAAATACTGCAATTTATGTCCTTTCCCCGGGGCTCGGAAATCGGTTCCAATCTACACTCACGAGCAAAAGTAATGCATACACTTTGTATTAAACTTCCATAGAAAGTGTACCCGTTATTTTTGCTCTTGAGTGTAATCCGGTTTGAGATTTGAACTGACAGACACTACAGATTATGTATGGATAACCAACAAAACCTAATCTATATTCAAGTGTATAAATAAAAGTCTACATAGTAATAAAAGTGAGTTTCGATTTCACAACCAACGTCAAATAGTATTCTTGGAATTCTGAGTGTGGCTTTTTAGGGTTCCGTAGTAAACAAGGAACCCTTATAGTTTCGCCATGTCCGTCCGTCCGTCCGTCCGTCCGACCCCCATTTTTCTCAGTAACCGTTAGTACTAGAAAGCTGTAATTTGGCATGAGTATACATATCAATGACGCCGACAAAACGGTAGAATAAAATCATAAATAAGAATTTTTTTTAGGGTACCTCCCCTACATTTAAAGTAGTGGTGCAATTTTTTTTTTCTGCCAAACCCCATCGTGTGGGGTATCGTTGGATAGCTCTTTTAAAAATATTATAAGGTTTCTGAAAGCATTAAAGAATTGGTTAGCGTGATATTAAGCTTTGAAGTGATAATTTTTGCTATGGTCAAGTGTCCCCCCCCCCCCCCTGCCAGATAAACGGTGGCTCCTAGGCATGTGAAAAAAATCATATACAATGAATTTAAAAGGAAAACTATAACAGCTAAGTAGACATTACTAGTTAACGAGTAATAGTCGAACTTCAGAAATGTACTTTGCAAAAGCAAACTTTCGAACAATTTCCATTGATACCTTAGATAATGTTGTTAATTCATTCAAAAACATAGTAAATATAAGTTTTTGAACTTTTTAGTCCATATAATGTAACGGGTGGACGACTACGGAACCCTACCTTGCGCGTGGCCCGACACGCACTTGGCCGGTTTTTATTTGTGATTTCATTGCGTATACTTAATTATCACCTTCGCCTTAAAATGCACTCGTGAGCGGACACGGGTGCATTGCATTAAGTTAACTTTCAGTGTAGGTACTTTATAGACCCACTGGGTGCACAAAGTGAATAAAGGTTACTATTAGTATAATTAATTCACCCAGGTGAATCAACCTAGGTGTTTCAGGTATACTACAGGGCTTTTGCCCTCGAATTTCCATTTTCACCTTATCGCTTTGTATCAAAGTGATCTGACTTTACTGTCGACCGTCCTCTCTGCTACAGAACTCTCGGATAACTTGGCGTCAGTTTCTTTCAAAGTTAGAAAGAACATTAATTTCTTCTTTAGCACGGTTCTAGGAATCTGCTGCAAGTAAGATGTTGATTGAAAAAGGCGTACAAAGGGATTGCGTTGTTTGAGAAGTACTTAATGTCCGCTCCTTGCTACAGTGCACGAGGCACTAATGTGACTTGAGGAATGTTCATTCTTTAGTCAGCACTTATAGAGCAGGAACAGAATTGGAAAAGGCGTCTCTAAACAATGCAAGCGGCAAGTCATGTAACAGTTGGGGTGACAACGTTATCAGAGGGTTTGGACCCTGCAGAATACGGATCTGCCTGTCGCCATCTCGAAATATGAGCCGGAAGTACGGTATACCGGAAAAGGTGCAGCCCATACAAAAAATTTCGTAGTACATTTAGTAAATTGTTGCTCTGGTACTCTAAAAGAGGTCCGATTGATATGGTTTTTTGGTATGTTGTGAAGGACAATATTAGCCATGGTAACCTAAAAATTTCGGCCCTCCAGCTCCATAACTTTGGCCGCCATCTTGGAAATAGTGTCATTTTTTTCAGTTCTTTGCTTTCACTGTCGTCAATGCTCATTTCAGTGCTAAACATAGTTCTACAATATTGTAGAATACAAAATTTGCTAAAACTTTTGTGTTCAAAGATTTTTTCCATGACCCCTAGGGACGAAGATATGACAGGATATATCATTAAAAATTGACACTTTTTTCTAGTTTTCCATTCATGTTTACATTTTAAGTGCATTTTAGCACTAACTATAGTTCGGCAATATTGTAGATCACGAAATTTGCTACAACTTTTGTATTGAAATATTTTTTCCACGACCATTAGGAAAGAAGATATGAAGTCATCTATGGAGTAGCACCGTTCAAATTTGCTACTTTTGCAGTTTTCTTCTCATATTTTAGGTTTGAGTGCATCTAATCGCAATCTGTAGGGGATCTATGATGGTCGATTGATAGCGGGATAGACGACAAGATAAAGCATCTGTCACTTTCCGATCTATACCACTTCAATCCCTCAGAAGACAAAATCGTCTGTTTCCACGATACCTAGAAGATCTTTGAATTTGCATATAATTTTGTCTTCTATAATATTGCTGACCGAGAAATGCACTAAAACGAAAATATGTGAAGAAAACTGGAAAAGTAGTAAATATCGACGGTAGTACCCCATAGGTGACATCATATCTTTTTTCCTGATGATCGTGGAAAAAATATTTCAATACAAAAGTTGTAGACAATTTTGTAATCTACAATATTGCTGAACTATAGTTAACGCTAAAATGCACTTTAAACGTAAACATGAGAGGAAAACTAGAAAAAAGTGGTAATTTATAATGATATCTCCTGTCATATCTTCGTCCCTAGGGGTCATGGAAAAAATCTTTGTACCCAAAAGTTTCAGCAAATTTTGTGTTTTACAATATTGCCAAACCATGTTTAGCACTAAAATGAACTATAACGACAGTACAAGCAAAAAACTGAAAAAAAGTGACAGATTTTCCAAGATGGCGGAGAAAGACGTGGAGCTGGAGTGTCAAAAATTTCGGGATACGATGACAAATATTGTTCTTTACGGCATATCAAAAATCCATAACAATTGGACCATAGTTAGGGTACCGGAACAACGATTTACCAAATGTACAACGAAAAAATTTGTATGGGCTGCACCTTTTCCAATATAACATTCTTCCGGCTCAAATTTGGGGATGGAGACAGGCAGATCCGTATTCTGCAGGGTCTAAACCCTCTGATTACGTTGTCACCCCAACTGTTACACGATTTGCTTCTTGTATTCTACTTCTTCAAAAATGGGCCTACTCTATTAGTAAAGGGGCGAAGCAAGGAAGCTTTGTGCCGGTGTTATATTTGTTTAGAGATATGTATTTAAATTACCGGTTTCGATAAAGAAGCTGTCTCCTTTATATCTTCTTCTTCTATGTTTTCAGATGTACTACTCGTACAAACAACGTTAATTCTTTCCACTGAGCGGCAATGTTTGTGATTTCGCCTAAGTTTTGACCACAGACAATTTTATATATAGTAGGGAAAACCACGATGCTAAATGTGGATTTATTTAAGCGTCGTTAGGGGCTAATGGATTTTGAAGAAAAAGTGATGTGATATTTACTCCTCTCTAAAAGAACACAGTTTCACGCACATACTATCAAAGCGTCAAATATTGATAGTAAGTACGCCTCAGGTATCTCTGATAACGGAAATCTGTTAATTTGTCGGTTTGCATGCCAGGAGTGGCTGTACGAAAAGGTAGCAATTTCAGAAACTACAAATAATCGAGCGCGTTAGGCGACTTCCTGACTTGGCGGGGCGGGATCGATATGTGACATTTTCTTCTTTGACGTAAACTTACTGACGTCGCAAAGATTCTCACTTGACATAATACTGTCAGTATTGCGTTTGCGCAGTAGTAATATCATGCGCAGAAGCGAAGCAGTACCGCCTTCGCATCGTCCCGCTACCGCGCATCCCGCGCCAGTCAGGAAGCACTCATTTAAATGTAGGGGCGTAGTAAAAAATGGTACCGCATCGACTGACAGCTGACACTGACATTTGACACTTTTCTCATATCGTATTACTGCCTCCGCACCGACAAGTCAGGAAGTCGCCTTAGATATTCATACAGGATGTTAAGTAGACCCTAAAAAAAGTTCCCTTACATACTAATATGACGATGTGAACGTGACGCAAGTTCGCAGCGGTTTTTTTAAATGTAAATATATCAAACATAGTGCAAGGTAGTCAACAGAGTGCAAGGTATCCCCCATGTCTTATCGATGGAGTTTATCGATATAGGAACTCCCTACTTGTCAAACAATTTTGCCCCGCCGATTCCTAGGTCTGTATTGATGAATAATATCAGACTGGACCGTAAACATGAGCAAGTTGAAGTTTACCGAAGCCGTGTTGCAGGGTCATCGCCGTCGTGGGAGCAGTTCGTACGCGAGTCGCTGTTGCATGCGGCCTGGCCGGTCGCGCTAGCCCCGCCCCCTCGCCGCGCACTCACTGTCGACCAACAACAGTAAGTACCTTAGTAGATTAGCTCCAGGCCTAAATCTTTAAAATGACAAAAGTATTCATAATTTCAATAAACTGGTTTTTTTATATCACAAACGCGGATGAGCCATTTTTGTATGTTGACTTATAAAGGGTGTTTTTTTAGAGGTATAGAACTTTAAGTTGGCAAAACTTTTTTAACTGGCGGCCATTTTGTCAGCTGTCAAGTGATTTGTGTTTAGTTTGGTTTGGCATTTCAACATGTGCATTAAGTTGGCAAAACTATTTTAACTGGCGGCCATTTTGTCAGCTGTCAAGTGATTTATGTTTAGTTTGGTTTGGCATTTCAACATGTGCAGGAGCTGTGGTTTCAACAAAACGGGGCAACATGCCACACAGCTCGTGCCACAATTAATTTATTGAAGGAAACCTTTGGTGATCGCATAGTTTCACGTTTCAGACCCGTGAAGCCTCCAAGATCGTGCGATTTAACGCCACTTGATTCTTTCCTGTGGGGATATGTGAAATCGCTAGTCTACGCCGATAAGCCCGAAACCATTGACCACTTGGAGGACAACATTCGCCGCGTTCTTGCCGATATACGGCCACAAATGTTGGAAAAAGTAATCGAAAATTGGACCTCCAGATTAGACTACGTCCGAGCCAGCCGTGGTGGTCATATGCCAGAAGTCATATTTAAAATATAATGCCAGAAAATTGTCAATCGAATAAAGTTAATTTCATGTCAATTTAAAAAGAACATCTTTGTTTTATTCCATTTCAAAGTTCTATAGCTCTAAAAAACACCCTTTACATGCACATTGTCTAAGGCGACTTCCTGATTTGTCGGTGCGGAGGCAGTACGATATGAAAAGTGTCAAATATCAGTGTCAGCTGTCAGTCGACTCGGTACCATTTTTTACTGCGCCCCTACATTTAAATGAGTGCTTCCTGATTGGCGCGGGACGCGCGGTAGCGGGACGATGCGAAGGCGGTACTGCTCTGCTCCGCTTCTGCGCATGATATTACTACTGCGCAAATGTAATACTGACAGTGTTCCGTCAAGTGAGAATCTTTGCAACGTCAGTAAATTTACATCAAAGAAGAAAATGTCACATATCGATCCCCACCCTGCCAAGTCAGAAAATCGCCTATGTGTGCGTCAACGTAGGAACTATGAGTTAAAATTGTCTATTGTGTTCATATGTGTCACAACTACAACGAAGATGGCTAACCCGCGCTCGTGAGGTAAAAGTACTATACGATACATTAATTAAAGTTTAAGATACTAACAAAGGCAGTTTACGGAAAATAATTTTTAGCGTGAAACCTGCCAATTTGGAGTCATGTTTAATAGTAGGTACATTACTTAACAAGGGCGGTAAAACAAAGAATGTCTCAGATCGCAGGTATTTGACGCCCGAGCCGAAGGCAAGGGCGATAAATATGCGATATGAGGCTTTCTTTACTATCGCCCGTGTTAAGTACAAAATTTTATGTCACCCCCTGGCCAGGAAGTGGGAATTCCCGCGCGCGGAGCGTGCGGTAATTGCCGCTTTATGGCCAGGTGTGACATAAAACAATATTTCGTAATTAACAATTGCGCATGAAAATATGTTCTAAGTATACCAAATCAGCTGTAAATGTTGTGCTCTACAATTTGTAAATAGATGTTAACATCGTCGGTGTTATAGAAACTGAAATAATCGCGAAAAACCGAAACTTGTGACCTTTGACCTTGACTAACTTGCGAAGCGTACATTGAGATTTGCGGTGACTTTTGAGTTTTGAGGCAGCTTATAGAACGCCAAAATTAAGGTGTATACAATTTTCCAGCGGTTATCTCTCATTCCGAGGTTGAACCCCTAAAATAACTGGAGTATATCTGCGATTTTTGAGGCAGTTTATAGAGCGCGAAAATGTAAGTGTATACAAGTTTCCAGTTTATTATCTCTCATTCCGAGGTTGCACCCCTAAAACCACTGAATAATAAGTGACCGTTACTACAAATACAGTGCGATTGAAATTGCCGCGACACATGTTCTGTCACACGGCGGCGGCGGTCTATTCTAATATTCACACTTACTATCTATTCACTACCAGGCTCGTTGGCCTTACCACAAGCAACGGAACCCTGATATCCGTAGCAACTGCTTTTAATGGGAGCTCAGACTTAGTTGGTTTTCTTTGATTGTTGTCGGCAAATGTCGATCAACCTTGCTTTATTTGCGCTACTATACTGTACTAGGTTATTAGGGACACCCTACGATTACCTTTGAAAGCAAGACGTTCTTTCTTTGACCTCATTCGATATGCAGAACACCTGCATGCAGTTGACATGTATTGACGTCAGTTGATGACATGAATTTTTGAATACATGCACGTCTCAGTATATAAGTAAGTTACTTTATGCATGCACGGATCTATACCTAAAGGCGACTTCCAGATTTGTCTAAACATTAAAATAAAAAACAAAAGACCATAATTAATTGGTGCATATTGAAAAATAGTACTAGCTTACAAAAATATCTGGTAACTCCGCTATATTATAATTTTTTATAAGACGATTAAAAACTATAATGTTTTAGTACGTTACGCTACGCCAGTGCTACGGTGGGGCATGTGTTGAATCGTAGCATTCAACACGTCGTGCTACGTACTACGTGTTTTCGTAGCCTTTGAGGTCCACCAGGTCCACTGCAGTTCGTATAGTCGTGGACTGAGAAAATTTACTTTATGTCACACCTGGCCATAAAGTGGCCATTATCGCACGCTCCGCGCGCGAAAAAACCCACTTCCTGGCCAGGGGGTGACATAAAATTTTGTACTTACCACGGGCGATAATAAAGAAAGCCTCAGATCGCATATTTATCGCCCTTGCCTTCGGCTCGGGTGAAAAATACCTGCGATCTGAGACATTCTTTGTTTTATCGCCCTTGGTAAGTAATGTACTATTATTTTAATTTTAAATGCGGTGAAAAGTGACGCACCTCTTCATACGCGAGTGTACGTACTTTTGATTGATTTGCGAGTTCCAGGTGATACATTTAAGGAGGCATTTTGTATGTTCATTTAATAGCTATTCTATACTTGAAATATTTTATGACGTTATGCTTGAAAGGCCGTTAGCGTTGCTATATGACTTTGACTCATGGAATAGACTTAATGACTTTGTAACTCCAATCTCTTGCTTGGCTTCACGTACTGATTACAAGCCTAGATTACTCTCACAAGCTTCAGACATGACACGTTTGAGAGCTGTAACGTGTATTTTAGTCATTTATTTCGTAAATTTTACGCACAGTCACGTAATAATTGTGTCAGATCGTGACATAGTTAAAAACGAAGAGCCGAGACACGTCTCCACGAATAAGGTTTCTTTAGTCAGGAGACTAGTACCTTATAATTATAGGACACCAGAGTTTGAGTACGACAGAAAGTATAAGAGAATTTTTGTCCCAAAATACAGAGCGCACAAAAGACGACTTGTTCGAAACGAAAAGGAAATGGTTGAACTGTACAATCAACTATTTCATCCGAGAAAGGTACAGATACCAAACCTTTTCAACGCCATCTTGAAGTTGGCGGCAAAACAAAAGACGAAAGAAAACCGGCAAAAAAAATTTTTGAGATTCCTTTACGATTCGCCTAACGCTGAGGGCTCACCGGATAATGTATTGGACCTCGCGGAGGCAGAAGAGAAAAAGAGAAAGAGAATGTCGGCCTGGAATTTCCCACGTTTTTCATACTTGAGTTATTGGAAGGTGAGTATTGTTTATATTACCTTAGGTAAGGAGTTCCGTACATGGCAACAAGATTCAGAATCACAGCTGACGTTCACGGGGCTACGTTGTAATACATCTTGGAGGCATTTTGCAAGTAAACCCGAGAGAAACGTGCTTGTAAAGTCTGTTGCGTCAGCAAGCGAGTCATCGCGGGATAAATTGTCTCTGTTTTTAAATTTGATGCAAAAATTCTATAACACCAATATAAATAGTCCCAACAAGATACGAATTCAATCCTGACATCTGTAATTTTCACATATTTTATAACCTAAAAGTCATTGTAGGTTAACAAAACTATTTATTCATGGTTGTGTGTTGAGCTATATGAATGCACATTGTCTATGTGTGCGTCAGCGTAGGAGCTATGAGCTTGTTCTGTAAGTACCTACGTGTTCGTATGTGTCTCGTGAGATAAAAGTACTGTACCATAACGTGTTGTGTCGTCTAGTTAGAGTAGTTAGTGTTCTCACGTTTTCGTAGTAAGTAGAATATTCGCGATCCCAAGCTTCCCCGTAACGGAAAAGCGGGAAAACGCTGGTGTGGTTTTTGAACCGCTGAGTTACCTATGTAGACCGCATTTTCACATCGAGAAAATAGAGGTGGGTGATAAATAACTTCAGGATGAAAAAATCACGGTGATCCGCCGTTAAAAAGTAACAGTGTGACTTGTCACGAAGTAACAATGTTACAAAATAACGTTGTTACTTAGCGACGATATCACTGGAACAGTGTGTAAGCGACGCGTCGCGTCGTGCCTCGTGACCGCTCTTACTAACTGTGACTGTGACTGCGGTGCGCTGTCACAGAGTAACATCAGTTGTTACAAAAAAATCAGTAACTGCCGGGAACGATCGACACGCAAATGTCGTGACACGAAATAACCGAAGTGACAAAGTCACGGTGATTTTTCAATGTGTTTTTTTTTGGAACGGGAATAACAATAACGGTGATCGAAAAGTAACGCTTTTCCCCATGTCTACGAGAGAAAAAGACAGCGCTGGCCACACTACGATGATTAGGTAGTATTTGTTACTATTTCTGCTATTAAATTAAAATAACTAGATTCAGTGTTGTGCTGACTACTATAAAGCCACTTTATGTGTTTTATTAAAGGCATCTGCACACGAGATTGATTGATGGCTAGCAATAGCAACTAGTAAACTGAATAAGTTGTTTCATAAGTGAGTGGCCAGTTGTTATTAGCTATTTATTTTGTGTATTTTGTTAGTAGCCGTGAACGATCGTCTACTTTTTTACTTATTGTTTACAAATTTTTGCCTGTTTGTTTGTTGTAATAGAGTTTCTATTAGGTACAGTGGGCCAACGAAAAGGTTGAGCACTTTAGGAATTTTCTCAAATTAAAAAGGAGGATTTTATGACGTTTCAGTCTAAATATTTCTTAGATTTCGATGTGACAAGGTTCTAAGTATGCTCAACATTTTCATGGGCTGACTGTACATACAAAATCGTATGGTGTGTAATAGAAAATGTAATACATGAGTGTTAACCTCTTGGCCGCCAGTCACGTATAGATGACAAGAGACGCCGTGCCTATAACGCCACTGTCATGTATATGTCGCAGCCGGATTGTATAATTCGCCGTTTTACATTACGCCTAGCCGTTTTACAAAACAGAGGCGTTTTGTAATACAGCGGGTTAACCATTAGCCGGATCGTCATTGCAATACGTTTTATAATATGGTGGCTCACGTTTAGCCGTATTATACTTGCCGGATTGTATAATTTTACATTACATTTTACATTACAACTCATCATCATCATCATCATCATTGGCCTGTGACATCTATAAAAGATGATTTAAGCAGCGTCCATTAAATTGCGGCACTTGCGTACATGGCTAGTAAGGCCAATACGAGAGCGGCAGGCACGTCCGCATATATGGCAGGGAAATATGATGCTCGACGCTGTAGGAGGTGCAGCAGCGCGCTGGTGTCTCAGCTCTCGTTTATGGGACAAGAGATCGAACCATGCGCTATCATGTAGCACCACGCACATTTTACATTACAACTAGTCGTTTTGTAATACGGCGCGGCGGGTTAACGATTAGCCGGATCGTCATTGCCAAACAGCTGAAACAGCGCTGCGAGTGTTGAAAATGGGGAACTAAAAGCTGTCAAACTGTCATCTAATCTATAATTTATAAAGTAATCGTTTATTGTGAAATAAATTTATATATTTCTAAATCGAAATCAAGAGGCGAAGCGCCCAACACACATTCCGGCGACTTTTCATTCAGCCATATTCAATCCGCCCAATCGTTGACCCGCCGAAATATAAAACGACGCTATTTTGTGAAAATGCGAGCCGTAATGTATTACAGCAAATTATACAATCCAAGTGAACCGCTTTTTTACATTACGACTAGGCAAACTGAACAACGCAATGCGCCGAACACATTCCGGTGGATTTTCATTCAGCCGTATTCAATCCGCCTAATCGCTGACCCGCCGTAATACAAAACAGCTCTGTTTGCCTAGCCATAATGTAATACGGCGGATTATACAATTAGCCTACGACATATAGATGACAACACGTATAATGTAAAGGCAACCTACGTACTATCAAGTAAGGTTCATTTTTCGTCTTTTGCTGCAAAGACTGGTGTGTGAGCCACGTCTTACGTAATTTACTATGGCGGTCAAGAGGTAAAAGTACCTCTATAGTCTCTAGACCATCCAATGGAATAAGCTCATTGTAAGTTTCTAAGTATTTAATGGTACTGTACGTCTTTGATTTCAGTATGATAAGGCACTGTTCCACGACAAGTGTCCGCTAAACCAGGCTATGGTCGGCAATCACTGCATCTACGCGCCACACATAGTGACATGAAATACTTGATATCATATCAGTTGGCCGACTGGCATCAAAGTAATTCGTCATAAAGCTATTTTACCGTTCGAATAATTGTCGGCCAACAGAAAAAAAATCTGCCTTACCATTATTTTGTTTTTAAAGCCTGACAAAGAGTTATAGTGTCTGAAAAAAGAAAATGTGCTATTAAACTAAGCTGGTTTCGGCCCAGGTTTATTATTTTTTGTATTATTTTATCTTGTATTGCTCTATTAATTCATTTATTTATTTATTTACGTATGTCATGTTTATTCTGTGCTAATGTACGTATGTCAAAAAGACTTTCATATTATAGGTACCATGTTTAACTCCTTACAACTTCAACTCCTTTGAGTTCGCCTCGAGCATGCGCAGGCGAATTTGTTTCAAGGATTAGGGGGAGTCAGATTTGCTCAAAGGCTTGCTTCTGAGTGGGGGGGGGGTAATTTCAATGGAATTTGTTAACCCCCGACGCAAAAAGAGAGGGCGCTGTGTATCTGTCTGTGGTATCGTGGCGCCCAAACGGATGAACCGATTTTCATTTAGTTTTTTTGTGTCTTAGACAATTTTATTTTGTTTATCCAATAGAGTGGTTAATTTATTACACTCCGCGCGTAAACAAGCATAATGTGACGCCCATGTTACGTAGGTAACTCCAAAAGTATTTATTTTATGCCCCACAAGATTTATGTAGCGAGTTACTTTCCACATTACATTTATCACGCCTTTTACGACGTTAGCTTTGGAAAACTTTTCCTATAAAGATTATAGGCTAACCTTAAACATTCCTTGGGAGCCCTAACTTTCAGGAAAATGAAAACATTTTTTAATAATCTTGTTCAGGCAACTACAGAATGATAATCAATGTATACCGAGGGGATGAAGCACTGTTCAATGTCACGGGCGCGATATTGATTCTTGAATGTAACAATGGGCTCCAGATTTTACTGCCAGTAAAAGCAGTTGCCTATTATCATGACGTCGTTACCGAACAACGTCTTTGTACAAGTAATTGGCACATGGTACAAAGACATTTAAAAAAAAAAAAAAAACATTTATCTCCGGTCAACTCGATTCGACTTGTTTATTCCGATATTGTATTAAAATTGCGCGGCGAAATTAAAATGTGCTCATTTTGACGCCGCTCGACCGTCTGAAATAATATCCGGTGGAGAGAACGAGGAAATTATTTACAACTTTTAAAACACAATCTGCGGTGAAGGGCTGCGGCAGCGAAGGTATATTTTTTTTGTTTGAATTGGAACATGTAATGTTACATATGGTTTGAAGCAACCCTGAAAATTGCAGGCAAGTTCTTGTACCGTGTAATCGGCCTTTAATATGTAAGTTTTGTGAACGGTGGTCGTGCGGTAACCTTGTGAATGCACTCTAGAACACCTCTTGGTCGCTCGCTACCTCTAGTGTCTCGCTAGACGTTGGCCTATACCCACTTCATTCTAATTTTAAAATGTCGCGACTAGTGTTGTGAAAGAATCGAGAATCTACCTGATCTATTAGAACGAAAATTCGAAAATGTATAGCGGTCATCACCGGTTGTATACTAAAAACTAAAGGACGCCGCTTTGGCACCTAATCCCAAAAATTGGCGTAAGCACTAGTTTTACTAAAACGACTGCCATTTGACCATCCAGCTTAGAGAAGAAAACTACTTTTGTTTTAATTAGGTGTCCTCAAGGTATCCTTCAGCGAAAACCTAACAGTTACCGAAATATGGAATGATATTTCGAGCTTAATGTAGTTCTTCTCGTAAATATACGTGTTGTTTTTATAAACGTTAGAGCGAAGTTCATAAAGGAATACATTGCCTAAGATAAAGCCGCCATATTTCGCAAGTAAGTTTGTAATATTTAGCGAGCAAATTCCGGGGGCTGCTTCTATTACATATCTCAACATTTCACCGCCCCGCGCGCGCCTAGCACGCGCCTAGCGCGGAAAGTACTTACTTACGCCGAATGATAAAGGCATTTTCGAATTGGGACAAACAAAGTTTTTTGAATAAAGGGAGTGCTTTTGGGTAACATATACGTAACATACATTTGTAGTTGTAAATAATTGACCGGCGTTTATTGCTAAGAAATAGACAAATAGATGATTAATACTCTAATAGTTGACCTATTCTAGTATTCATGTACACTTTATGCCATGGAGTTTGAATTCTCATTACACCGTAGATAGTTCATTTGTTTTGTTAAATCATCGAGCTAAATGCGGCAACCGCGTCACTTGCCAACACAGATAACCTCATGCGAAACTCTTAAGTATTCCGCCTTCTCACCACGTGACTTGGGAATATTACAAACTTTTAATAATTCCCATTTCCCAGTTTGGATTAGTGGCAGCCTGGTAGACTGTTAAATGATAAAAGATGATGAATGCCTCGAGGAAAATGCGAGCAACAACATCCATGTTTTCAGACCACGTTTCGACTTTTACTCAAAATAAAAAGGTACTGTAGAGGTTGTTACTGTATGAGGCTGGCCATGTTTGGTCTTGAATCATAATAGTAGATTATACACCAAGGGGATAAAACACTGTTTTATGTCACGGGTGCGATATTGAATCCCGAACGCAACGAAGGACTCTAAATTTTACTTTAACGGATTTAAGCGCGCCCAAGACAAAAACAGCTTTATCCCCGAGGAGTATACTCTACTTTTCTCACCTCTTGCGAGGCAATAAAAAAACCAAGGCTACCAAAAACAGAATAAAATCAGTCAATCGCAGCAAATTTTAGTATCTATTTTAATAGAATTATTTTACTCCGTATAATTAAGCGCCTTGTAACCCACGCGGATCTTGTTTTTGGTATTTAATACCTAGTACATCGACGACTGCTTGCATTCATTTGTGTGGTGAGCACAAGTATTTTGTTCCTGAATCTTAGACGTTTTCTATGTATTTTAAGTATATATTTATCTTTATAGGTATATGTATATCGTCGACTAGTACCCATAGTACAAGCTTTGATTAGTTTGGGACTAGGTAGATTTGTGTAAGACTGTCCACAAATATGTAAGTATGTATTTATTTACATTGCTGCAACTGCTGCGAAGGGAGGAAGGCCAGCCTTAGCTACGTGCGAGGCACGGATATTACATAGTGATTTTATTTAAAAATGTAATAAAATATGAGAATAATGAAAACTCCAAAATGTAATTCTACAAATATTGTACTAAAACCACGCGCTTGACGCGCTACAGGCGGCGGCCGACGACGCAGTCTTTTGTTTCGAACACGACGTTCCAAACAAAACACGGAGCTGGTGTGCCGCCTCCTCGCCGCTTAGTGGACTTCACGACATTAGACTTTAATTACAGAACTATAAGAACTATGAAAAGTGAAATCACATTATTACCCGACGGGTTATAATGAGATTCAGTACGATATTACTACCCGGCTTAAGCCAAGGGTTATAATGATTTGCTTTCGGTAAGGTTTGCATGATATATAATTGGGCATTGACGAGCAGGTGGTGTGAAAAGTAACATATTCGTATTTGAATATATTCTGGAATGCATGTCAAAGCGGATTTCTGCTGGAAACAAATGGTTTTCCAGGGACTCTAGCCTGGGACTCGCTCGGAGTCACAACTGATGTGTTATTTTAATTAGATTACAATTGAATGTGAATGTATTCGGATATAGTATGAATACATTAATTTATATGTGGATTGCGTATTTCCTTCCAGATATCTAAACCCTTCTCCTAGATCCCTCAACCGTACCTCTACGCTAGGACCCCTATCACAGTATACCTACTAGAGATGCTAAAATAGGTATTCTGAATGAGTTTGTATTTATGATCTGTTTGTGTTTAGTCAAACGTAGTGAATAAAAATACATGAAAATGATTCAGTATGTACATCCTTTAAACAAACACAAGAAAATGTGCCTATCCATTCATAATAATAACCCATAATAACAAATAGGTGTAGACCAGGGGGGGGGAAACTTAAAGAAAAGACCAATTTCGCGTGAATTTGGCGTAGAAAGTGCTGCCTCCTATTATATTTGATGTCGACATATTTTGTGTAATCCGTCTCAAGCAGGTTTCGTTTTCATTTCATCTATCCCAATACAATTAATCAAAGCTGAACGTGAAAAGAAACGTTACAATTTATCGTAAAATTAAATTTTCAACTCTATGGTCACGGATTTTATAATACTCTATGGTCGTATGGTTGCCATGGTTATTTTTAAATATTGAAATAACACGTGTGTCAATAACGTGTCAACATATTGAAAATAAAATAATGCTAATTATAAAATTTTCTGCATTATTCTTGTGAAAAGCAGTTAGTGATATAGATCTACAAAGTCAAGTTAATTTATCATTTCCTTAAAAGTGCTTTTTTATGAACTTTTCGGGAACGCCTTTTCCCAGATCGAATACGATGTGTTATCGGATACGCCGAGTTAAGTAAGTATTTTTTAATTCTTTATTTACTATCCCTGTTCACACCGATGCGATGTTATATTTATATTCCAATCAATTGATTTATTTAGGTAGGTAGTCTGTTTTGCCGGGTGGTTATGCAGCTCATACATAAATGAATATCAATGAAAACAGTTGGTTATTTAGCAATATAAACGTTTGAGTATTGAATTACGTGAGCTATACGATAAACGAATATGAAGCCCACTTTCTTCTTGTTGTTGTCTTTGAAATTTGAAATAGGTATAGTAGATAATTAGAAACATAATTTCAAAAATACATACATACCTCCTACACTTTCATCTCATTATTTAATGTTATGTTTTGCAGATGCATAGTGCATACAATCATGCCACGTCCTCATGCTGAGAAAAAGTCAGGACAGAGGTATTTTCAATATGGATGTCAATTGTTGGAGAAAACAACAATTATCCTGGGCCAATACATGAAATCAGGAAGATACAGCGTGCATCCATTTCAAGGTGAAAAAAATGGATACATCTTTTTGTAGACGATCGTACTTCACCAATTCGTTTACCAGTTAGTGATTGAAGAAGTTAAACAAATCGCTACAAGTTATAGGTAATCGTATTTAATCCTCCTTTTAATATACTATTCATAAATAAGTTAGTCAAAAATAAATAAATGATATTATATATACAACTTAATTTTATTAGTCTCCTGACTGGAATAATTATTTGTGTACAAATCACTTAACCCTTTCAGTACGGCGTGATTATAATTTGTACTTAAATTGGACGAGTTAACTCGCCAATCCGAGAAAGATTTTTTATAGATAAAATTAAACAATAAAATACTGTTCATGTACTATCTACCTACTGAGGCATCTTAACCTTCCCGTATAAACTTCCCCATTTTCATACTAAACAATGATAGTAAATTATGACTTCTGAAAAGAATAACTTTATTACCATTATTCAATTTAAAAAGTGGGAAGTTGCCACGGGAAGTTTAAGATGTCACAGTGGGTGGATGGTACATGAACAATATTTAACGGATAATATTATGGGTGTGTGTGTGCACGCACACAGACACACGAAATTAGTCCACACCAAATCCGTGTGCGGCGCTTGTGTTCACGAGTATCCAAGTTTTCACGCGAGATGGCTCTCTTTACCTGATATATATTATTATACTCTTTGCTAATGGGTATGAAGGTATCAAGCATTAAGGCGGAGACCCACTACACTGTATCATACCATGACCGTACTGTGAACGTAAGCAGCCACGGAATGTAACAAGATACGGGCTACTACGCCCATTATATTATAATGTGTTGTGTCTACCGCGTTTCGCGTTTCATACCAGTGCATAACGGGTTTAGTAGCATCCACATATCATCCCCGTACCGTAGAATTCGTGTTAGGTCATTCCGCATGGCTATCAGCACATTTTGAAGCAGAGAATTGGATGAACGGTCATCATACGCGATTATAACCAGTATGCTCGCCGTTTTATCGCCAACTCGCACTGGCTTGGCAACATCGCGTGCCGTTCTCGTAGCGTTTTGGCACCGGCAAAATATTCTCGTCGTCAATTGTTGACGGTCCATGCACGGCAGGCAATGGTGCAATCGGTGAAGATACGGGTTAGTCCCAAACTAAGCAAAGCTTGTACTATGGGTACTAAGCGACGTTATACATACTTATATAGATAAATAAATACTTAAATACATAGAAAAACATCCAAGACCCAAGAACAAATATTCGTGCTCATCACACAAAAAAATGCCCCGGCCGGGATTCGAACCCGGGGCCTCCAGCTTCGTAGGCAGGGTCACTACCAACCAAGCTAAAGCGGTCGTCGACGACATAGTCTCATGGTTCTTATTTTTTTTTGCCTGACGCGGTCCTAATACGGTCTTGGTATGACACTGTCTAGTGGGTAGACCTAGCCTTTAATAAGTACGCTTGTTCCCCTGAGCTAGCGTTTGATGCTCGGCCTTAAATAAACAACCAACTTCAATATTTGATAGCGCGGTGAGCTCGTCCAGGATTAAATTTAATGAAAGCGGTGGAGGCATTTGATTCAATATTCAGTAGGTACAATATCAGCCAATTTGTTAGCGAGTCTGGCATTAAGAACCTACATATGCACTTTTGCTAATGCTTATCGACATAGATCTCAACATCTATAGTGATTAAATATCTGCCCTTTCAGTATATTAATCTTGAACTATTTCCCTCCAGTCTGCTAAAAGTGAAAACACGACTTGCATTCTCGATACTTTTAGTTTTCATACCTACAAACATACATACATTTTTGCAAATCGTGTTTTCACTTTTAGCAGACTGGAGGAAAATAGTTCAAGATTAATATACTGCAAGGACAGATATTTAATCACCATAGATGTTGAGATCTATCGATAAACATTGGCAAGTTTAAAATTATTACGGCTCGATGGTCAGTAAGTTTTGGCTTCTGCCTATCTTAAGTGCTTTAAAGGCAGGTTAGAAGTAACAGTAGTAATTTTTTTTCTATTTTTCCAATTAGGCATGTACTTAATTGCTATGCTAGTTTTTATTTAGTAACTTAATTTACGAGTATAACGTAAAAATAAAAACTATATATAAATTAATATCCATGTACAGTCACAAACTGGATAATGTAAGTACCCCTGGATGGGGTTGTAAGTAATGGTAAGTTACCCTGGACGGGTAGGTATTTTAGGTAATATTCCCAGGGTGGGAATAGTATTGTTTTATTTCCCTTGGATCGGGATTTGGTTATCCAGTATGCGGCTGCACAGACTACGTACAGTTAAGGGGTGGGCTTAGATCCGGTTCGAAGGACCATATGTACAGTCACAAACTGGATAATGTAAGTACCCCTGTATGGGGTTGTAAGTAATGGTAAGTTACCCTGGACGGGTAGGTATTTTAGGTAATATTCCCAGGGTGGGAATAGTATTGTTTTATTTCCCTTGGATCGGGATTTGGTTATCCAGTATGCGGCTGCACAGACTACGTACAGTTAAGGGGTGGGCTTATGCAAGGGAGCCTAGCATCCTACGTCCCTAAGTCCCTAAGTCCCTACCCTATCAACTTACGAAACAGCTACTCATGTAACCAGGGATATCTGTTACCGCGAGACCTAAGGCAACAGATGGACTCCTACGGGGAGGAATAGGGTTGGCGGAGGTTGATTTCTCACAGCCGACCAAGCAGGCTCACTTGGTCGATTGAGGGCTTGAAGGTGTCTTCGCCACTGTGAGAGGAACTCTGAAAAGGGTGGACCCTACACTCCCGGAGAGAGCGTAGGGTTTAAGGTAATTAAAAACCAACGGACAATTGGTAACTGAGATTTATTTCGTATTTCTTATTCTATATATACAAGGTTTGCCTACAGCACACTATTACATATTTTCTTAGTATGCTGTAGGTGTGAAGTGCAAGGTGTAGAAAAAAAGTGCAAACAATTTATTTGATCTTTAGACTGCATCATTGTGCGGAATCTTCAGATTACTTATTCTAGGTCGATGCGATGCCGCAATCTAAGGCGCCTTAGTGGCGCGTGAATCTGTTCTCTGAACATATTGGCGTCTCTCGGCCGGGCGGGCGTGGCCGCTTTTAGAGGGGCTGTATCGGGCGTAGCTCTGTCATCTCAAAGCTGTCTCCGTGTTGTTCTGCGTTTCCTTGGCTGGGCCTCTGCCGCTGGGGCTTCGGCGGAGCCCGTCTGGGGGGGGCCGGGCTGATGGGGCACGACGGTGCGGGTACCAAGGGGGGCCGGCGGGCGTCTGCATTGGCTCGTACCCACTTGACGATCTGTGGACCACAATAAAATATTAATAAAATAAAAATTAATGTCGCTGCTGATGAGACTAGACTGACTGTTAGCGAATGTGACTGTATCTGTTGCCAAATCGTGTTGTCTAATTCTGTTTTAAGAGCAATCTCGTTATTTACTAAGTGTTTAAATAAGTCTCTGGAACTGTCAAGAACTTCCTCATCTCTGGCCATATTCTGAACTAATCTTGTGGTTGTGTTTGTATTCATAGAAAAATTGGCTTTTTTCGTATATGTAGCTAATACTCTCATTGTGTTTATTCGTCTGGCGGCTAATATGTTATTCCTTGTTTTTATTATACAGTTTTCTGATATGTGAATGACCCCAGTTGTTTGTATTGTTATCTCTTCTCTTTCGCCGTCGCAGATAATTGAAGTTTTGATCTTTTTATTTGTAACTAGCTTTTGCCCGCAACTTCGTCTGCGTAGAACTCGGTCATCACGTTAGAATGTTATTTCCCTGGCTAGATGCTGGCCAAGAGCAATCCCATTATTAATAATAAAAAAACTTCTATTTCTTGTGCTTACCTAGTTATCTCTCTTCCATTCTAACTTAAACCCCGTTAAGGGATGACTTCCGGGATAAAAGTATCCTATGTCCTTCCCTAGGACTCATACTATATCCATAGCAAATTTCATCTAAATCGGTTGAGCATTTTAATGGGAAACAGGCAGACAGAGTTACTTTCGCATGTATAACCCGCCCCGGTTTCGCACGGGTAGTCCAGTTTTAAACAACAACAAATACCTACTCTTTATTGCACACCTCAATTAAAGGACACAGATCAGGATCACAGGGAGAGGATTTTTTATGATTTAAATTTATTTATCTAAGTTTTTTCCCGCGACTTCATTCGCGTGAATATCCATATCAACTTCTACACCGGCTGTCTCGCCAAACATTGCGCACGCCGGCTCAATGCGCCCACATGAAACACATGACAGAGGACAAAATATATAATAAGAAGGAAGTAGATGAAAACGCGCGCGAGCGGAGCGAGCGCGAAATTTTTCGAATATTCTGATACGGGTGTGGAAAATACTTCATAAGCATCAAGTAATGAAGATGAAAACGCGAGCGCAGCGCGCGCGAATTCTTTCAAACATTACGATGCAGGTGTGCAAAAGACTTCATACGCACCAAGTAATGTAGATGAAAACGCGAGCGTAGCGAGCGCAAAATGAAAAAAAAGAACATTGTGATGCAGGTGCGGAAAATACATCATACGCATCAAGTAATGAAGATAAAAACGCAAGCGTGGTGAGTGCGAAATGTTTCGAACATTATGATGCAGGCACGGTAAAGATTTCACACGCATCAACTAATGTAGATGAAAACGCGAGCGTAGGGCGCGCGAAAATTTTCGAACATTATGATGTAGGTGCGGAAAATACTTTATACTCATCAAGTAATGTAGTTGAAAACGCGAGCGCAGCGAGCGCGAAATTTTTGAACATTAATATGCAGGTGCGGAAAATACTTCATACGCATCAAGAAATGAAGAAAATCGCGAGCGTAGTGAGCGCGAAATGTTTTGATGCAGGTGAGGAAAATACTTCATACGCATCAACTATAATGTCGATGAAAACGCGAGCGTAGGGCGCGCGAAAATTATCGAACATTATGACGTAGGTGCGGAAAATACTCATCAAGTAATGTAGATGAAAACGCGAGCGCAGCGAGCGCGAAATTTTTCGAACATTCTTATGCAGGTGCCGAAAAGACTTCATACGCATCAACTATAATGTAGATGAAAACGCGAGCGTACGGCGCGCGAAAATTTTCGAACATTATGATGTAGGTGCGGAAAATGCTCATCAAGTAATGTAGAAGAAAACGCGAGCGCAGCGAGCGCGAAATTTTTCGAACATTATGATGCAGGTGCGGGAAATACTTCATACTCATCAAGTAATGTGTATGAAAACGCGAGCGTAGTGAGCGCGAAATGTTTCGCACATAATGATGCAGGTGCGGAAAATATTTCATACGCATCAACTATAATGTAGATGAAAACGCGAGTGTAGGGCGCGCGAAAATTATCGAACATTATGATGTAGATGCGAAGAATGCTCATCAAGTAATGTAGAAGAACACGCGAGCGCAGCGAGCGCGAAACTTTTCTAACATTATGATGCAGGTGCGGAAAATACTTCATACTCATCAAGTAATGTGTATGAAAACGCGAGCGTAGCGAGCGCGAAATTTCGAACATTATGATGCCGGTGCGGAAAATAATTCATACGCATCAAGTCATGCAGATGAAAACGCGAGCGTAGCGAACGCGAAATTTTTACAAACATTATGATGCAGGTGCGGAAAAGACTTCAAACGCATCAAGTAATGTAGATGAAAAAGCGAGCGTAGCGCGCGCTAACGTTTTTGAACATTATGATGCAGGTGCGGAAAATACTTCATACGCATCAAGCAATGTAGATAATTGAACAAAAAGAAATTGTTGACCTATCAAATGGCTTTGTAAAGAGGTGGTTGAATAGATATTTTTTTGTTCATAAATTAGTGGAATACCTTTCAAAGTTCAAAGCGCTTTATTGTAAAACATAGGTATAACTGAATACCTACTTTGGTCTGTTCTTTCACTTTCGAAGATGGAGTAGAGGCCTTGGTTGATAGCGCACCCACCCTGGTTGCTTCTAAGAGTTATGTGATTTTCTGAGAATTGTTTTTTTTTTGCTTCCTATCCGCCTATAACTTTCGAATGTGGTCATACTTGATGTTTATTGTTACGTAGGTATATTTTACTAACTAATACCAATATACCCTAAATTTATGTCTGTTACGCGCTGAACGTATTTTATAAATTTTGCTGACGGAAAACGCAACTAATCGGCACCTCGAAGAACCTCAATGACACCCATATCGATTATTAAGAAAAGTAAATAAGTAAATGTCCGCCATCTTCGATTTGAAAATGGATATCATTCTTGTAATGAGCACCTCAAAAAACAATATTTTATACAAAAATGCGCATACCATATATATATAGGTACATGTCGCAAGTGCTACCATGCAACCGAGAGCCCGCCGCTCTGCGTAGGTACCCTCCATCGAAAACAAAAAAAAAACCGAGGTTTCGTAGTAAGGTTTGTGAATATTGATAGAGACTGACTGACCAACATAATTAGATCTCTCATTTCAAACAGTTAATATGGTTTGAGGGACTTTTGTATTTTTGTCTTTAGCCCTGAGAGGCAGAGGTATTGTTATTTCACCCCCCATTTTTTCAAATACTATCTGTTTATTATAAAATGTTTGAATGGGGTTCTATTTACTTTGCGTCCATGTATATACTTACCAATTTTCAAGCCTGTAAATCATGAACTGAAAGACTTCTCATACAAAGTTTAACCCCTCTTTTCACCCCCTTTCATCCCTAACCTATATGATTTTTATAGCCTATAACCTGGCCGAAGGTCCAATAAACATATTAGTGAAGGCTGTATTAAAATCCATTCGCTAGTTTTCGCGTGATAGTTAGACATATAAACAGACAGACAAACAGACAAACAGACAAACAGACACGAATTCTAAAAACAGTTGAAACGTGTTCTGTTATCGATTCTTAGACCCCTCCATCGATTTTTTTACTAAAATCTTCAATGTACAGATTTTCGACCCTCTTCTGCTTTATTATATGTATATAGATGATAAGCCAAGTATTTGGCATGTATAATTGCTTCCAAATTGTGGATGTTACGTTAAGGAGTCGGGTGTTGCATTCGATTGCTTCTGTTTTCTTAAATAATATATCGTTGACACAATTCTTGTTTGATTGCATGTTTTTTACGGAAGTTGGGTAACAGATATAATCGTTGTTTCTCTTCAGGCATGACTGGAATTCTTCTTTGTCGAGTTCAAAATAGTTTTCATTGTTGTAATCGATTCCAATTATATTGTGGTATATTTCTATGCTGTATAGTTTTCCTTCTTTATCTTTTTTCGGAACCGGTGTTACATGGATCAGAGAATATTTTGCGATATCTTGAATTGCGAAGTAACCATACACTTGTATGTGTGTTTGGTTTTCCGTGCTTTTCGTGTGGATTAATTGATTTTGAACTATTCTTAATTTGGTGGGCAGTTTCGTGTTTGCATTAGTGATAATCTGTTTTATCTCTTTGATTTTCAAGACATTGTAGATTGTGCCTTGATGCAGGGATACTTCTAATAGTCCTGAGTAATGTTCCAATATTTCGGTTATGTAGTTTACTGCCAATTGGTACATTTGTAATATATGTATATGCAACCGGTTGTTATCTATTCTCTTGTACCATACGTTTACTTTGTTTATATAGTCGATGGCTTGGTTCAGATTAGTTTGGAATCTTTCGAGCTTTTTGTTAATTCTTTCTTCTGTTTGGTTGACTGTGGCTATTGTGGTAATCATGAACTTAGTTTGATGATTCGCCGCCTCTATGAGTTTATTCTGGTTTGTTCTCAATGTGTCGATGTCATTGTAAACTTCATCATTTACACCGAATATAGATGTTAGTAGTTGTCCAAATAAGCCTCTTTTCCTTCTAACATATCCGATTTCCATTATAACTTCTTCTGCTTTTTCTAACTTCATCTGTTCTTCGTATAAATGTTGATATAACTGCATACACTGGATGTCCTTGTTATCTCTTTTGGTTTGTTCGCAGAAGTGTTGAAATTGGTTCACTATGCCTTTCACATTTTTCACATCATGTGCTATTGACTCCTTTTCATAATTTGCCTGTATTCGAAATATCCCTCGATCTATGGTTGAAGTTCCAATGTGTTCCACATATATTCCTTCCTCTATATTTTTTATAGTGTAATTAGCGTATGTTGTTGTGAGTAAGCTCAATAAAATACCGAATAATAACATCCAATTAATTAATTCAGTTGGCGTTCCATTTCGCTTACGTTTGTTTTCATTATTGTTGGCTCGTGCCGTGCGGATCATGTTGCAAGTTACTCTAGACGCCGCCGCTCTGTCTGGCGTAGTTTGAATATTTGCTCTTTCAGCATTACTCGGCGCCGGCTCGCACCTGTTCATTGTTATTGTATCATGTTCTTCAATCGGTAAGGGAATTACTGAGTGTATTGCCCTCTTCAGACAGGTGCCCGACGACCTTTGTAATGTCAGCACTCTATTTATACCATCGTTACCTATGTGTGTTTCTTTTATTTTTGCTAGTGGCCATTTGCTTGGCGATATGTTTTCGTCTTTTATTAATACCACAGTTCCGATTTTTAAATTATCTTCGTTGAATTTCCATTTATACCTATGTTGTAACTGATGTAAATAATCTTTTGTCCAACTTTTCCAGAAGTCTTTTTTCATTTTTTGAATTAATTTCCACCTACTTTGGAGGTCCATATTGGTCTCCGCTACTGGGTCCGGAATGCCTACTGATTCTCGTGCTATCAAGAAGTGGCTAGGGGTTAGAATTACGCTGTCGTTCACATTATCATTCTGTGCGCATAACGGTCTAGAATTCAAGCATGCCTCTATCTGGCATAGGAGTGTTGATAATTCTTCGTAAGTTAGCGTCGAGTCTCCTATTATTCTTTTTAAATGGTGCTTCATAGATTTTACTCCGGCTTCCCAAATCCCTCCGAAATGGGGTGCTAAGGGTGGCACAAAATGCCACTGTGTTCCCAAATTTGTTATCGCGTTATGGAATTGCGGTGACTGTGTTATCTGCAACAGTTCAGTGTGTAGGAACCTGGCTGCTCCAACAAACGTTTTCGCATTGTCACTGTAGACATGGTCCGCATGACCTCTTCTTGACCTGAATCTGGCGAAGGCAGCTAAAAAGCTCTCAGTTGTTAAATCTCCCACTAACTCGAGATGTATGGCTTTTGTTGCGAGACATACGAATACCGCTATGTATCCTTTGGTGGATCTGTTTCCTCTTCCTTTCGTTGTCCTTACTTGCACGGGTCCCGCATAATCAATGCCTGTATGGCTAAACGTTGGTGATGGGGTTACTCTTGGTGCTGGCAACTGTCCCATTTTCTGATGTGGTGTGATAGCTTTATAGCGTATACATCTAACGCATTTGTTTACGCAGGCTTTGACCATTCTTTTTACACCAATTATCCAATATTTCTGCTGGACATAAGCTAATGTTAACTTATTTCCGCCATGTAATGTTTTTTCATGTGCATCCCGGATAATTAGCACCGATACGTGGTGATTGTACGGTAATATCGTCGGATGCTTCTGGTTGTATGGTAAATGTGAGTTTTCTAGTCGCCCTCCTACACGCATTATCCCATTTTCGGAAATGAACGGGTCCAGACTTGATAATTTATTACTTCTTTTAATGCGTTGTTTGTTCTGCAGCGACATATACTCTTCGGGCATGCTTTCAATTTGAGCCATCTTAATGATTTTACGCTCGGTTTCTACAATTTCTTTGTACGCTAGTTGCTCGCTGTTTATGTTTCTTTGGGTCAATCTGTAGCAATATGACAATACTCTTATCATTTTTTGCCATTCTGAAAATCGATCCCAAATCTTTTCATTACTGGACGGTTCGTTTACAACAATGTGGTGGCTCATTTCTATCTCCTTACATATTTCTGGTATCGTTTTCGTGACTGGTAGCTGTTTATCTTGAAGCCAACTTGGCCCTTGCCACCACAAGTGATGGTTCTCTAACTTAGTTGGTTCAATTCCCCGAGACAATACATCTGCAGGATTATCTGTAGTTTTTACGTGATACCAATGTTCACTTGGTATTAGTTTCTGGATTTCTGTCACCCTATTTGCGACAAACGTCTGCCATCTCCCGGCTTCTCCTTTTATCCATCCTAAGGTTATCATTGAGTCGGTCCAACAGTAACAGGCTATATCTTTGCAATCCAATGCAGTTTTGATCTTGTCCATCAATTTCGCTAGTAAATGCGCGGATGCTAGTTCTAGTCTGGGTATCGTAGTCTTTTGATTTTTTGGCGATACTTTACTTTTTGCTTGTAACAATGACACATAATATTGTCCATTGACCTCGATTCTACTGTAGACTACTGCACCGTACGCCGACTCACATGCGTCAGCATACCCGTGTAATTCGATCTTTGTACCTATATACTTCGTCCATCTAGGTATTTTTATTGTCTCGATGGCTTTTATTTGTTGTTGAAATTCGACCCACTTCTTTTTGGAGGCCTCGTCTACCGGTTGATCCCATTCTGTCCCATTGGTCCAAAGTTCTTGGATTAACGTCTTCATCCTCACAATAATTGGTGCTAGCCACCCCATGGGGTCAAATATTTTTGAAATCTCGGACAAAATAAATCTTTTAGTTGGATTATCATTGCCTGTAATCTTGATTTGAAACTGGAAGGTGTCCTGTAACGGCGACCACATAACTCCGAGTGATTTCCTTGTTTCATGTTGGGGTAACTTCACCATGTCTTCCTTCAAATGTTCTGGAATATTATCTAAAATATCTTTACTATTCGACGACCATTTCCGTAAATTAAATCCTCCTGATTTCAACATGTTTATTAATTGGTTTTGCAGAACTTTAGCCTCCTCTTCACTTTTCTCTCCAGATAACAGGTCATCCACAAAAAAATCTTGAAGGGTGGTTTTGCTAGCTAGCGGATAGTTTACTTGTTCGTCCAATGCCAACTGCTGGAGTGTCCTTACGGCTAGATGGGGCGCTGCAGAAGTTCCATATGTGACGGTTGTAAGCTCGTATTCATCTATTGGATCCCTGGGAGACACCCTCCAAAGTACTCTTTGATATGTTAAATCCTTTTCATTTATCTTTATGAATCGGTACATTTTCTCTATATCCGCCATCCAGGCTATCTTATGCTTTCGCCAGCGTAACAAAATAGTTGTCAAATCTTCTTGTAACCTCGGACCTTTATACATGTTTTCATTTAGGCTCATTTCGCCTCTCCCTTTGGCACTTGCATCAAAAACTACCCTTAACTTCGTCGTCAAAACATCATCCCGGACCACCGGTTGATGTGGTATATAAAAGGCCCCTTTTCCGTACGCTGTCTTCTTCACTTTCCTCATGTGACCCATCTCTTCATATTCCATCATGAACTCTATATATTGTTTTCGTAATGGCTCATTCTTCGCAAACATCCTTTCTAACTGAAATAATCTAGCCGCCGCTCTCTTTCGTGAATCTTCGTATGTTAATTCTCGGTTCTTAATCGGAATGCGAACCGTGTAGGTGCCGTCTTCATTTCTTTTCGTGGTTTTTTTGTAATATTCTTCACATACTCTATCTTCTTCTTTCAACTCCACCTTCCCTTGAACCTCTTCTAGCTCCCAAAACTTTGTCAACTGCTTGATTTCCTCAGTACAAACAGACATACTCATTATTTCCATATGGTTAGTGAACAACTGGGTCCCAAAATGATACACTTGTGCTTACCAAAATAATCACTTTAATGTACAAATATACAATTTCTCCTAGCTGGGGTCATGTTTCGCGGAAAAATCTTAACACCGCGATTCAGCGGGCGGAACAGCGACATCTTCTGACTAATTAAGTAAACACAAAATCATAAACATAAATAAACCAAACCTGCATAGTTCAAATGACACTTGACAGTTAGACATTCCGCCCACCAAGGACAATTATAACAAATTTCCTTAATTCCGCCCACCATGGCCTCACAATTTACATTGACACTTTAAGAACCGAAAATCAACATGGTGGAACATCTTAATAAGTTGAAAACATATCTTACATTCACAAACATAATCAAATCATACATAGTCTAACAACTTGAAACAACAAAATCAGAATAGACTAAGACAACAATGCAAAGAAAAAATCATAACAATAATCCTAATACATTAAGTTTCTACTGGTAGGAAACAAAGTTTACCAATAGATCTTTTGATAATATTTCCCTTGCAACGTAAACTAACAACTCGGGTGATTCCATCCAGCCCTGGGTGCTTATCAGTAATAACGCCATACAACCATTTTGCTGGAGGCAAATCATCCTCCTTCACTAACACCACGCTACCTACAGCTGGCTCAGGCGTTTGGTGAGCCCACTTATAACGATGGTAAAACTGAGTCAGATATTCACTCGACCAACGCCGCCAAAAGTCTTGAACCATCTTCTGAGTTAACTGCCACCTTCTTAAGTTACCTATATTGGCAGTCTCGTAGTTAGAATCGGGTACTAAAACTAGAGGCTCTCCAACGAGAAAATGTCCCGGAGTCAACGGGATTGGTTGACCACTATTATTGCTACTGATCCTAGAGAGTGGCCTTGAGTTCAGGCAAGCTTCGATTTGCGCCAAGACTGTTGCCATTTCCTCGAACGTCAAGGTAGAGTTTCCGATCACTCGCCTAAGGTGGTGTTTTGTGGATTTGACTCCAGCCTCCCAGAGACCTCCAAAATTGGGAGAGTGTGGAGGAATCCAATGCCAGTTAGTGGAGTTCGTAGCAAGTTGATCAGCTATTTCAACAGCTACACTGGATCTTTCTTCGGCGTACAAATGTTTTAATTCACGAGCGGCTCCAACGAAATTCGTTCCATTGTCGCTCCACAAGTCAGCACAATGACCACGTCGTGCTGTGAAACGTTTGAAAGCCGCAAGAAAGCCTTGACTTGTCAAATCGCTGACAGCTTCGAGATGTATCGCTCTTGTAGCCATACAAATGAAAAGACAGATATATCCCTTGTAAGAGCGGTGGCCTCTTCCTTTAGATGCGCGCATACTTATCGGGCCCGCGTAGTCAACGCCGCTCTGAAAAAACGGGCGATTGACAGTTCCACGGACTGATGGTAACTGACCCATCAGTGGATGTCTAGATGCGGCAGCAAAGCGAGCACATCTCACACACTTGCGAACGAAAAACTTGACTAGATTGGTTGCTCCAATTATAAAATATCTGCTTCTCAAATAATTGAGCATCAGTTGCGGATTCCCATGCAAAGTTTTTTCGTGAGCATTGTCGATGATTAGAGTCGTGAAGTGTGATTTTTGAGGAATAATGATTGGATGTTTCATTTGTTCACTAATTCCTGCATGCTCCAATCTCCCACCAACTCTCAAGATGCCATCTTCATCAATCATCGGACATAGCGAGGTAAGTTGACTTTTTACTAATTGTTTTGTTTTCTTTCAGGTTCTTCAACTCCTCTTTGAAATGATTTGCTTGTACTATCTTAATGCATGTCTTTAGACTATCTTGAATTTCACTACTTGATAGCCACAAACTAACATCTTCCTTTCTAGCGCATTTGGCAAATCGTTTGCAGAAAGCCAACACGCGAAGAAGTTTTCTAAGTTTAGAAAATCTTGAAATCAGCATTTCTTCAGCATCTTCAGTGAGATCGTAAGTATTTACAAGACATATCTTATTTTTCTTTTCTTCTAAGTTTGTATCTGTTATATTCAACCTTTTGTAGCTAATTTCTTTATTTTTCAGCCACAACGGACCTTCTCTCCAGAGCACTTCTTGTTCCAGATGCTGTGTACCCCTAGACGCGCAGTCTGCAGGATTGTCCTTTGATGAGACGTGGGACCACTGGTAAGGCTCTAATGTAGTTATAATTTCAGATACGCGATTGGCGACGAAAGTCTTCCATCTGTTTGGACGACTATTGAGCCACGAAAGCACAACAGTGGAGTCGGTCCAAGCATGGATGTTTGCTTTGTTAATACTCATGACGTCAGCCACTTCTACCAGCAGTTTTGTGAGCAGCACAGCACCACACAACTCCAAACGCGGTATCGAAATCTGTTTTATAGGTGCCACTTTCGTTTTAGACGTAATTAGTGACACATGTACATTTCCGTCCTTATCCACAGTCCTCAGGTACACAACAGCAGCAAACGCATCACTAGAAGCGTCGCAGAATCCCTGAAGTTCCTTAATCACGTCCGAACTAGCGTGATTCCATCTGGGCAGCTTGAATTCGGCAAGTTGATTTAAACTTTCCCTGTAATTTAGCCATTCTTTCAGTAATTGAGGTGGAACCTGATCATCCCATTCAATCCCTGAAAGCCACAATTTTTGGATGAAAATCTTGGCCACTATTATCACTGGTGCCAACCAACCAAGGGGGTCAAACAACCGTGATATATCAGATATGACACTCCTCTTTGTTACAGGAACCTCTTTGTTGAGTGGAGGAAGCTGTACCGAATATTCGAACTCGTCATTTCTAAGGTTCCAGATGAGTCCAAGGATTTTCATGACTGCATCTATTTTGAGTTCGAGATTTCCTTCCACTTCGACATTACCTTCATTCATGTGCCGCAGTAATTCTTCATTGTTGCTACTCCATTTCTGTAACTCAAATCCGCCCTTTTGCAACAGTTCACTCATTTCTTTATACACCTCTTTGCCTTCTTCCACAGACACGCAACCTGTTAGCAAATCGTCGACATAGAAATGTTTAAGCACTTTATCAGCAGCTGCAGGGAACTGACCACCTTCATCGTAGGCTACTTGCTGAAGAGCACGCACTGCGAGATAAGGTGCTGAGGCAGTCCCGAAAGTAACTCGTAGAAGTCTGAGGTGCTTCAACTTTTCTTCTGGGTTTTCACGCCATACGATGCGCTGAAAGTCTATATCGTCTTCATGCACCTTCACCTGCCTGTACATCTTAACAATGTCAGACACCAGACAAATAGGATGGCAGCGCCAACGTAGAATCGTATGTCGTAGGACAGGTTGAAGAGTTGGGCCAACTAATAGGTTTTGGTTTAATGAAACGCCATTAGTTCCTGGACACGACGCGTCAAATACAACCCGTACCTTAGAAGTGGTTTTATCCTCGCGGATGACAGCGTGATGTGGTAAGTAAACAGCATCTGGTTTACTTATTTGTTTAACAGGAACCGCTTCCATGTGTCCCAGGTCAAGGTACTCATTGATGACGTCAGAGTAGCGTTTCTTCATATGAGGGTCCTTGGCAAATCTCTTCTCCAACTGAATGAAGCGTCTGGTTGCAACTATTTCTGAATTGCCATACTTACAGCTGGGATCTGAATCACGAAAAGGCAGCTTCACAATGTATCTACCTGTGCTATCCCGTTCGGTGGTAGCAGCGAATAAATCTTCACATTGCTTCTCTTCCTCAGTGTAATGTTGCTTGGGATCTGTTGCAATGGTGTCAGCTTCGAGCTCCCAAAACTTCTTCAAAAGCTCGTTTTCATTAATTTGAACGTGGTTAACTCTAACACTGTTGCATAATTCCGAATCACCTGCGTGAATCGGCCCTGAAAGGATCCAGCCTAAGGAAGTTCGCTGAGCAATGGGTGCTCCCTGTGAAGGTTTAATAATACCCTCTAAGAGTATTTGAGAATAAATATCAGCTCCAAGGAGCATGTCAATTTTGCCCGGTACATAAAATGTTGGATCTGCTAAATCCAATTGGTTTAACTCTGACCACAACTCAACGACGACTCTCTTTTCCGGGAGTACCGATGTGAGTTTGCCCAACACAAAAGCATGCACATTAACCTTAAAATCAGGGTCTAGGAGTGATGCAATATTAACTTTCACAACCGACTTGGAATCCACAGAGGAACTTCCTTCACCACCTAATCCCGTGATTGTGCTTTTGTGGGGTATTTTCTTAAGTCCAAGCAATTGGACCGCAGACTCCGTTATAAACGAAGCCTCTGAACCTTGGTCGAGTAAACATCTGAGCGTTATGCCTGAACCTGTTTTCGACTGAGCTTGAACCAAAGCCGTTGCCAATAGGACTTGACTACGACTGGTCGAAAAACAAGTTGTTATATTGGTAGGCTCACCATGCGATGATGATGTATTAGCTGATGTTGCGCGTGCAACATTGTCTCTTTCAACCGATTGAATGGGTTTAGCTTGAGAATCGGTTGAGTTAGTGAACATTTTGGGGTGCAGTAAAGAATGATGTTTGCGTTTACAAATTCGGCATCTGGTGGATTGGCGACATGAATAAACGTTGTGACCTGAACCTAAACAATTGAAGCAGAAATTACCGGACTGGATGAAATCACGTCGAGCATCGACGTCGATCTTAGCAAAACCTTTACAATTACATAACTTGTGATTTTCGGAACAGTAGGCACAAGAAACCTCAGTAACATGAAGCACTTTGGGGTTACTGTTGAAGTGCACATTGGGTTTCTTTGGGATAAAGCTCGTCTTGGATGATTTGCCATCAAAACATTCTAATGCCCTGAATCGGGTTTCTAAAAACTCCTTAAGTTGTGTCAGGGTAGGCAAATCGTCAGAAGACTCACTGATCTTAAGTTCCCACTGCTTCCTAGTCTCATTGTCTAATTTGAGACACACAATGTGAATGACGATTATGTCCCATGTAGTTGTATCGATGCCTAAGTTCTTTAATCCATCTAAACACTCATTAGTAGTGTCCAGCAATTCTTTGAGCGCGTTCGCTGACTCCGTCGTAATGTTCTTCTGGCTCATGAAGCGTTTGAGAATGCAGTTTGACAGGAATTTCTTATTATTATAGCGTTTCCCTAATTTTTCCCAACATGTGCTATAATTGTCATGTGTGATCTGGACGTGACGCAGAAGCTGTTCAGCTTCGCCGACTAAGTAACCCTTTAGGTAGTGCAGTTTTTGGACGTCATCTAGGTCTTTGTTATTATGTATGAGAGACGTGAACAAATCTCTGAAGCTAGTCCACTCAGAATAATTGCCAGAAAACGTAGGAATCGAAATCTTCGGCAAACGTACCAGCTCAGACTTAGTCTCGACAGTGGTAGGCTCGCTGCTCTTTGAAGGATTCGCCAGATTACATTTCCTTAAAGCGGCTTTTAACTCCGACTTGTACTCCATGAACAACTCTTCAGCACTTGTGTATGTGTCTTCAGTTACATAGGCACTAGCATTTAGTTGCGTTGCATCAGACTCGTGTATAATTCGAGTGTGAGTTGATGTAAACTGAACCCACAAAGGTTCCAAAGTCTCCAATCTAGTGCTGATATAGTCAGAAGTTAGGCGTTCCTTTGGCGATTTCTTAAAGTTAATTCTAGCTTTTTCAATCCGTGAATGCAAGTCCTGTTGAACTTTAATCCGAGCCTCCATGATGAATTTTCTAAGTGTTTGGGACTTAGCCAAATTTTAGCCGAAATCAGTCGTAATTTTTCTAAGTGTTTCAAAGTTGCCGACTCTGGGTAAAATTGGGCGTGGATTCCCCGTCGTTCCAACTTTATTGAAATTATTCTAAGTCTCTAAATTTTGAGTTGAAATTATTCAAAGTCCAAATTTGATGAAATTTTCCTAAGTCCAAATTTGACAGTTGCACTACGTAATAATTAAATGTACTCACAGTTGTCACTTCACTACGTCACACACATACGCTCACGTAACCTGCTGCTCTTCTCTGCCGTCACACGCTGCTCCGGAGGGCAGGCTCTTCTGCCTTGGCACCGCACCTTGGTAGCGATCCACTACCGTGCTGGTGGCCGTCGACCCGAAGTATTCGCCGAATCCTTCAACCGAACTTATCCGGTTCGAAGGACCAATGAACAACTGGGTCCCAAAATGATACACTTGTGCTTACCAAAATAATCACTTTAATGTACAAATATACAATTTCTCCTAGCTGGGGTCATGTTTCGCGGAAAAATCTTAACACCGCGATTCAGCGGGCGGAACAGCGACATCTTCTGACTAATTAAGTAAACACAAAATCATAAACATAAATAAACCAAACCTGCATAGTTCAAATGACACTTGACAGTTAGACAGTTAGTGACGTTACTTAAGTGGCTTCCGGATAAAATCCACCCGAATTCCGTATCCTGCGCTATCATATTGTTTTGTATTTTTTCTAAACCCCCTAGCAATATTTTACTATACTCCTGAGCCCCTAGTATGATATCAATAGGACCTCTCTTATAATATGTTGGATCGGCTACCAGCCGGTTCCCTAACTTATCGGAACTTATTTGTGGTATTTCGTGTTTTGGAAGTGCGGACGTCAGTTTTGGTAACACGATAAGTGATACTGGCAATCTAAATTCACTTGGAAAGCGTGGTTTTAATGTTATAGAAATAGTACTTTTCGATGTCTTGGGCCGTTCATCACCAATACCCTTTATCTCGTTTTGAATCTTCTGTCTAGGATAGGATAATATCTGCGCAGTTTCCTCCGTACAAAACGATGCCTCTGAACCTTGATCACACAATACTCTTAACAACTGAGTCCCTCCATGGTATGTAGTGGTTTCTACTAGGGCCGTCGCTAAAATTGTAGTTTCCTTGCCGCCAGTGCTTGGCTCCATTGACGATACATGAGAGTTTACTCTATACGGCGGTTTTTCCTTTTGGGGCATCCCTCTATTACCAAGTTTATAATTATTCGTATTAGTCATCGCTGGTCTATTGTATTTGTTATTGTAATTGATATCCATGTGAAGCATTGAGTGATGATATTTCCCGCATACACTGCACACAGAGTTGCTATAACACTTGTCTGCTGCGTAATGGCTAATGCAATTGATACATATTCTTTTATTTTTTACTGCATTCGTGCGATCTTGTATATTCAATGCTTTAAATTGCATACACTGGTAAATACCGTGGTCGTGTTTGTTGCAATACCAGCAACCCTGGATCGTCACCTTCCCTGTACCATACTCTGGCTTGTACGAACTGACACGACTCGGTTGCGGATAATATTTATTAGTACTGTTAGCTGATTCCAGGCATTTAAATCTTTTTGACATGAATTCCATCATGCCGGCAAAACTTTGTTTCTTATTCGGTTCACTTAGAGACAACTCATACATATTGTTAGTCTCTGAATCCCACTTTCTGGAAATGATTCGAGTCAGTATGGGATCCCAAGTCGCGGTATCCACTCCTTGGTTCCTTAAGCCCGCTATACTTTCACTTATCAAATCGTACATGTTTTTCAACTTTATTGTGTCAACCCGTTCTATTTTTGGCAAATCTAAAATCTTGTCTATAAACTTTGAAATGATTAATCGTTCATTCTCGTATCTTTTTGTCAGCAATTCCCACGCTGCATTATAATTTAACTCACTAATACACAAATGCTGAATCATACGCGCTGGCTCACCACGTACGTGCGTTTTCAAATATTGCATTTTTTCTGTGCTAGTTAATGTGGCCTCGTTATGAACCATATTCTTGAATAAATCGTGGAACGAATACCATGACTCATAGTCTCCCGAAAAGATTGGAATCGTCATTTTCGGTAGATTTATCCCAGCCTTGGTACTACTGGTTGCAGTTGGTTTTATAGACCCTGAGGTCTTATTTATTCTCGTTAACAATTGGTATGTTATATTCTCATACTCTTCCTGAACTTCCTCAAACCTCTTGGCAGTAAAATATTCGTCAGTCAGGCTTTTTCCTTCTATGAGCAACTCCGCATGTGATACTTCTATGGCGTCCCATTGCTTTTGGATGCTCTCTAAGGTCGCTTGCAATATCCAACTTATTTCGTCTCTGGTCAGTAACTGTCTGGCTACAGCTAACTTTCTTTCTAACTGAGATACTCGGAACTTATGCATCCCTAGTTTAGGGTTTGACACTTCTGCTCCTAACTCCTTCATGGCATCGTTACTAGAGGTTGACGGTTTATGCACGGTCTGCCCTTCCTCCTTCAATTTTTTCTCATATTGGCTTAAATGGGTTATAGCTTCATTGTAAATTTCCATGATACCACTAAAGTGATCCGTGGTGATGTAGTCATGTGTAAGCAACCTTTCTTCGTCCTTTAATTGGTCGTGGTTGTCTTGTACTGCCCTTATTAATTCTCTTAACGTAGACTTCCTGTCCGCGATGTACTTCAACGTCTTCCTACTTGCGGCATCTTTTTTTATATTGGTCAATATAGTTTTTATCTGGTTCCCTAGTCGTTCCTGGCTTTCGATGAGGTTGTTGATATGGACAGTGTCCATGTTGTCAGTTTGTTAGTCGATCCCTAAGTATTTTTATATATCTTGGGAGGGTACGTTAAAGAGGCGTGGGAAACCACGTTCCTGAATATGGTGGGAGGGTTTTTTTTTTTAAATCCGGTACTAATCCGGACCCGGTTCTAATCCGGCTCGAAGGACCATATGTACAGTCACAAACTGGATAATGTAAGTACCCCTGGATGGGGTTGTAAGTAATGGTAAGTTACCCTGGACGGGTAGGTATTTTAGGTAATATTCCCAGGGTGGGAATAGTATTGTTTTATTTCCCTTGGATCGGGATTTGGTTATCCAGTATGCGGCTGCACAGACTACGTACAGTTAAGGGGTGGGCTTAGATCCGGCTCGAAGGACCATATGTACAGTCACAAACTGGATAATGTAAGTACCCCTGGATGGGGTTGTAAGTAATGGTAAGTTACCCTGGACGGGTAGGTATTTTAGGTAATATTCCCAGGGTGGGAATAGTATTGTTTTATTTCCCTTGGATCGGGATTTGGTTATCCAGTATGCGGCTGCACAGACTACGTACAGTTAAGGGGTGGGCTTAGATCCGGTTCGAAGGACCATATGTACAGTCACAAACTGGATAATGTAAGTACCCCTGGATGGGGTTGTAAGTAATGGTAAGTTACCCTGGACGGGTAGGTATTTTAGGTAATATTCCCAGGGTGGGAATAGTATTGTTTTATTTCCCTTGGATCGGGATTTGGTTATCCAGTATGCGGCTGCACAGACTACGTACAGTTAAGGGGTGGGCTTATGCAAGGGAGCCTAGCATCCTACGTCCCTAAGTCCCTAAGTCCCTACCCTATCAACTTACGAAACAGCTACTCATGTAACCAGGGATATCTGTTACCGCGAGACCTAAGGCAACAGATGGACTCCTACGGGGAGGAATAGGGTTGGCGGAGGTTGATTTCTCACAGCCGACCAAGCAGGCTCACTTGGTCGATTGAGGGCTTGAAGGTGTCTTCGCCACTGTGAGAGGAACTCTGAAAAGGGTGGACCCTACACTCCCGGAGAGAGCGTAGGGTTTAAGGTAATTAAAAACCAACGGACAATTGGTAACTGAGATTTATTTCGTATTTCTTATTCTATATATACAAGGTTTGCCTACAGCACACTATTACATATTTTCTTAGTATGCTGTAGGTGTGAAGTGCAAGGTGTAGAAAAAAAGTGCAAACAATTTATTTGATCTTTAGACTGCATCATTGTGCGGAATCTTCAGATTACTTATTCTAGGTCGATGCGATGCCGCAATCTAAGGCGCCTTAGTGGCGCGTGAATCTGTTCTCTGAACATCCACGTTCAGTAGCTCTATTATAAGTTTTTTCGAAACATTAACTTATTCGAACGCGTTTGCGTTTTGTCTCAAAATGTATGAAAGTGGTATGAAAACGTGAACAGCGCCTCTGGTGGTCACTAGTGGAAACGAAAACAGCGAGTATAACATTTGTTGCTAACCGATGAACGCGCGTATTTCAAACTCGGTGAGAGCGTTTTCATACATTTTGAGACAAAACGCAAACGCGTTCGAATTAGTTAATGTTTCGAAAAAACTTATACTAGAGCTACAGAGAAGTTCGTGTTTGAAGTTGGCTCTGATACTAGTGAGACATCTGACTCTGACAGTGACTTCAATAAGTCACTTTCTGGGTCTGAATTTGAAACCACTGCCACAGACACGGAATATTTGGATTCTGATTTTGATTACGGTGAAGGAAAGTAAGTCAAAATTAAGAGTTGCCAATTCACATTGTCTACTAATCTCTCTACTATACTAATCTCTTGCCATATAAACCCGAATAATAGCGCCCTCTTGACAATAATCATATATTCCTGGTCAGGCTTTTAAATAACATGCGAACTAGCAAAAAGAAAAAAAAAAAGAAGATCAATGGGCAATGGAGAGGGCTATGCTGGGAGTTTCTCTGCGTGATCGCATCAGAAATGAGGCCATCCGTAGCAGAACCAAAGTAACCGATATAGCCTTTCGAATCGCTAAACTTAATTGGCAGTGGGCGGGGCACATTGCATGTAGAACCGATGGCCGTTGGGGCCGAAAGGTTCTCGAGTGGCGACCACGGACCGGAAGGCGCAGCGTGGGTAGACCCCCCACAAGGTGCACTGATGACCTGGTAAAGGTCGCAGGAGTCCGCTGGATGCGGGTGGCGCAAGACCGGTCATTGTGGCACACTTTGGGGGAGGCCTATGTCCAGCAGTGGACGTCTTTCGGCTGATATGATGATGATGATGATGATGATGATGATATAGAAGATAATTTGAGATATCAGAAAATACACAGCCATTTGTAAAAGCGGATGACAACGAATGAAATTGTCAAAGCTTGACACATTGTCATCTAACTACAGACGCACTGATAGTATATAGGCTAGGAGTATGTTTATACTATTTGAACAGTAAAGATCTGTAATTTATGTAATTAAAAAAAAAACTTTTTGATGTCCTATACAAAGACTACAATATATATACTAAAGTATAGACTGGTAACTCTACCGTTTTAGAAAACTGGATGATAGTGCTGCCATCTATCCCTCGTGATGTGTAAACTGATTTACACACGCACACACACATGCATAGTAGGTAATACATACGCATATAAAACATTCATTCAATTAGTTTGACACATCTTAGAAGTTACGTAGAAATAAGTTTCTAAACGCGATTATGAAATTCATTGCGTACCTGTTTAGAAACCTTTTTTTTCTACGTAACTTCTAAGATATGCCACACTAGTCCATATTGGAGATTATAATAGGATAGAATTGGAATAGGTCCTTAAAAATAGAATAATATATCAATATTAAATAAAAAATCAAGTCTTCATTTCCTTGTTTATGTCTGTTATTATTATAAACAAACAATCTATTAAAAATAACATACATGGCATAAATAAAATCAAAACTAACTTGAATCTACAACAGGCCCCTTTGAGGCATGGTGTAACGGTACGAGTATCCATGGCATTATAGAAATAATATTAATAGGGGCAAGCTTTAATTCATGGCTTTTATTCAGATAATTTTTTTTTATTTGGAATCTTCTTATGTCAATAATTTTTATCATTTAAAAGTGGGATTTCATAAGAGAATATATCAGACTCACCTAAGTGCAAACAAAACACCGGAATAAAACACAGTTACAAGATGTTCATATACATACGCAATACCATCGGTATTTAAAGTAACGGGAGTAAGCGAATTGCAACCTAATTCTTATAGCAATAAAGTTTAACGACATAACGGCGGAGGATTCAGCGCGAGAATTCGGAATGTCTACATAAAACCTTATTGATACATAATTATCAAAAGATTATTTTCATGGTTAGCAAATCACTATGAGTTAATAGTATAAGGTTATTCCTAAAAATATCTATATTTATATTAACCTAACGCAGTACTAAGATGGCAAACAATAACATTAGATTTTTACCGAGTGGTTATCAAATTTCAACCATATTGGCTAGGCTATAAAGTCGGAGAATTGGTACTGTAATAGCTTGGAAGGTCTCGGGCGACTCTCACTACCTTTGTTGTCATGAAGCCTTGGTTACATTAGACAAAGTATTGCCGAACTGTATGACGTTAATGTATTAAGGTAGTTTAATCAAATCAAGTGATAAAATATTATTCATTTACTATATCCGATTTTCATTATTATTTAGTTGTATTTGATAACTGAAATTAGAACGGGGTAATTTCTATGTTAAATTCGCGAATAAAAAAAAAACAATTTCAAAAAATAATTTGATTCGTATCAATGGTTGTAAATAAACAAATATCATGTAAAATATAAAAATAAATCATTGTCCATTAAAATTAGATTGAAATATAAGAAGGAGTTAATTAGATGGGTAGTATTGTTTATTATAACCTTATTTTTGGAGGGTTTATTGTACGAATGGGTTAGGCCTTATAAATTTAACACTAATCGCTTTATTGTTAATGGTTTAGGTTGCAGCGTTTAAATACCTTTGTTATTATATTATTATCGGACACGGAAAGATTGGCTGGCATTAAATAACGCTTTCCGAAGAAGGCCAACCTAAAGTATATTAAGTTCTTTGAAGTCATTAATTTAATGAAAATGGGATTTATAATAAACTATTTGCTTTAATAAGTAAGAAAATAATTAAATGAAAAAGAACCTTAAGATGATTGTAATTACGTCGGTTGTTAATCGTCTATGGGATAAGAATCATTTCTCCGCGGTACTAAGGTGACATAAAATGTGAAGAGAATGACAATGCAACGTTGGTTGAGTATCTAATTAGCGAGTTTCCACCTTATTAGCAGCGGGTTAAAGGATGGGCGTAACCTTTCTTGTCTTACAATAAGATAGGAAGAAGATTCGTTCAATCACAGAGTTGTAGGATATATACAGTGTGATACCGGTAAAAGGGTATTGCTTTCAAACGGAGATTAATATGTTCCATTAGCAATTATTGATTGTCACATCGAATTTCCAAATTTCGTACCGTTAATGAACTATAAGTGCTGCGCAAGGTAATGACATAGTGGATAGACCATTAAAGATGATCATTTGAGTCAAGTAATTAAAAAATTACTTTGTAGTACGTTGTCGTAAGTTAAAATTTGATTCTAAAAGGATTGAAGATTAGATTTTGATTTAGTAATAGACTTAAGCCACAGAATAATATACTAGGATTACATACAGGACGGACACGAATCCACCTCGCGCCGAGGTCAGTTGTTACGTTCCAGACAGGCTCGGAATGTCAGGCCGGGTTACGATCGAGTTATCACGTCACGAAAGTTCTCCGCGCCGCGCGCTGCGCACTCGCGCAAGCGATTGGCGATTGTACTGACTGTGCACGCATGTGCGCTTGCCCACATCGTTTGCTTTCTTCCCGTGCCATTCCTTACGCTTAGGCGCAAGGTTCAGTTAAGAAATTGCAATTGAATGCCCATCTTGAATAAAAGGTTGTTTGCCGGTGACACCCTGTAGTTATTCATAATAATTTGCGCCGACCAATCATCAAGTTTCGACCACGCCCACAAAGTCGTTCAATTGAGAGATATTACTCTTGAGATTTATGCAATCCTAGTGTAAGGAGCTCACAAGAGATGTCGCCCGAGTTCCCCGAGACGCCTGAGTTCCCTGAGTTCCCCGAGTTCCCCGAGTTTCCTGAGTTCCCTGAGTTCCCCGAGTTCCCCGAGGTCCCCGAGACGCCTGAGTGCCCAAAGGTTGTTTATAAACCAATGGCTTTAAAAGGACGTGTGGAGGCAGTGAGCGAATCATTCTTGTATCGACCGCGAACTGGTAAAGGTCACTGGGCTTACGTACCGCGACATTATTGGTGGGTGTAGTTATTATGGTTGAGATTCCAATACTATGTGGTCACCCGCTAGTTGAGGAATTTCTCTCATAATGCTGTTATTGTGTAATCTTTATGGTCGAGACCCTAATACTATGTATTCACTTACTGGTTGAGGGGTTTCTTTCATAATTTAACTTTGTTTTACTTTTTATTTTTATCTTATTGGGGTTGAGTTTTTAATCGTTTTTGCTGCCCAGAACCTTGCCTAGACATACAGTACGTCTAACAGAACAGTGATTATCGAGTAACGGTGACAAACAATCGGTGTTCTGGAGTTCAGTAAATTCTTCAGCCTTGAGAGTGGGCTGACGTCTTTTTTTTACCAACATAAAGACGAGTTCGACCTCTCCTGTTCTCCTGGGTCCCACTGGTATTAGCTGAGACTTGGCCTTCGCGATTGAAGATGGGCATAGACGTGTATACGTCGCTAGTTGAAGCGTACCAGCCTCGGAGTTCAGTCTTGTTAAATATATTTATATATTCTTTTATATACATGTTAAGGCGTCCTACTCACACCGCCCAGTCGTATTAGACGTGTGGGGGGGGACAATTACACGGATTATAGGTTGCCAATCCCGGAATAATCCACCGGACTTTACAGCTTAGTTAGGGAATACACATTCTTTGAAACTGAATTTGGTAAGTTTTCATGTTTCAACAGTTTTGATCTCTGGGGGGTAGAGCTAGGTTAGCGTCACACACATTGGGTAATAGGGAATTCATTTATGGGTAGAAATTCAAACGACGGGTTTGGGTATTTTGGGTTGCTAACTTATTTATTTTATTGACATAGATGTGGCTAGGTCTCGCACGTCAATCTATGTATTATCTTATAGATTTCATGTTTAGAGATACGCGTTTACGTAGATATCACATTATATTGTCAGGAATAAGTTTCAACCGGGTTTTAGGGATTTCTTGGTCTCGTTATGCACTAGTAGAGGTATTTATGAAATACCTAGGTATTATATTATAGACTTCATGTTTAGAGAAACGCGTTTACGTAGATATCATATTATTTAGTCAGGAATAAGTTTCAACCGGGATTTAGGGATCTCTTGGTCTCATAATGCACTAGTAGAGGTATTTATGAAATACCTAGGTATTATATTATAGACTTCATGTTTAGAGATACGCGTTTACGTAGATATCATATTATTTTGTCAGAAATAAGCTTCAATCGGGATGTAGGGATTTCTTGTCTTCTTCATGCGCTAGTAGAGGTATTTATGAAATACCAAATGTAGGGAAACGGGTTTTAATAAAGTTTATTTAATTCCAGTTATGATGGGATAGTAGAATCATTTCAAAAAACTGAAATGGTTCTTTACATAAGGGCAAGCAGAGCAATCCCTCATGTCTCAATCTTATCACAAATGGAATAAAATTTACACATTAGTTAAGAGTATATTTAGTGAGTTCTGACGTCTAATATTTTATATACGACTATCTTAGAAGAATATTTAATCGCAGAAACGTATTTGTAGGGCTAGGGTGGGTGTCGCTAGAATTGGCTGGGGAAGTCAATGGGTTGACACGTCAATGAGTACATCCTCATAGACATGTCTAGCTAGGAAGCTTACATAGAGATTTTTCCCTTTCCTCGCATGGTTCTTGGCACGTATGGAATAAAATTACAAAACAACCATACACCGAATAATCAAAATTATTTTTGTTTCGAAAGCTAGGTTAACACTAAGGATTTCATAATAGACTGAGACTGTGAGTCTAACTGAGCAAGTAGGATAAATAATTTTGATTTAGGAAGGCTCTTAACGAAGATTTGTCCTTCGTTAGGGACCAAGGGCTAATTACCATGGTAACAAGTCGAACGAGAGGAGGTGGGGGATAGTTTACCGAAAAATATATATAAACCAACTATTTTCGTCATTATTATTAGGTTTAGGCTGGGTCAAGGGTTCTATTAGTATAAGGGGTCAACTTTGTTAATAAAGCTAAGTATTACTAAGTTAGAGATAGGAAAATAGTTTTGCGTACTACAATAGGAAATATGAAGGGTTAATGAGTCCAGGGTTTCGTCAATTATCATAGAACTTATGGGTTACTACGATTCACAACGTAAAGAGGGTCCTCCCTAGAACGATCACATTTTGGCCAAATTTCTTCTTAAATATCGGTTCTTTGAGCTTCAGCGTGCGCGACCTTTCTTTTGGGGGGGATCCGTTACAGTTTGGTGCCGAGAATAACCAGGATGTTCCCAGTCCCGGGGGCGCGTCAGGATAGGTCAGTGGTCTCCTGGAGATCACAGTTTGTTGTACGTGCAAGTGGTGTGATTTTGACGGGATTTGGACTCACTTTCCTTCAGCAGAAACAGGGTTAAGTTGGTTTTAGTCGCGAGTTTTATCTAAAAGTAGGGAATTATTAGTAGTTTTATCTTAGCAACAAGGTATAAATAATAAAATTAGGGATTAGATAAATAAATAAACAAAATAAATATTCGGAATTCTATTCCAAATTATAAAAGTCCGGGGGCGTTTTTAAATAAGTAATAGGTAACAATAAAATCGTTATGAGTAGTTAACTAACGCCAAAGTAGGTTTATTTTAATCACAACTAGAAATTAGAAACGTGCGTCCATAGACTATGATGACCGGGCGTCAAGATCGAATAGGTTGTCCGCATGTTTACCATCATCAGCGATTACATAGTTGTTACAGTTACATTCATATACAGTAAACGGGCGTCTCTAGGCTATGGCAATTGATTGTCAAGTTAATAGGTCGTATGTTTATTTACCACCGCCACCGTTTACATTTTGCCATTAAAATTTTATTCATATACATTAGAAGGGATATCATAGGCTATGACGACTGTTTGTCAAGATCAAGTAGGTCGAGTGCTTGTTAGCCACCATCATTTATTTCGTAACTTTATTCAAGTTTCATTCATAGACAAAACGCGTTAGTCCCTAGGCTAACACGGTAACGTTTATTTATCAAAACCAAATAGGTCGCGCACTTGTTTGTCACCCAACATAATTTTACTCAAATTTATTGGAGTTTCACTCATAAACAATTACCAAGCGTCCCTAGGCTATGACATTTAGTTATCAACAACAAATAGGACATGCACTTGGTTACCACCCATCATAATTGTGCACGAATGTAATAAAATTCAATTCTTAGACATGACACGCTAGTTCCTAGGCTATGCGGTTGATCGTCAAAATCGAATAGGTCGTGCGCTTGTTTACTTTATACTATTTTATTGAAATTCCATTCATAAACAATAAAGGCGCGAATAGGTCATGTATTTGTTTACAACCATCATCTCACCTTTGATAATTTGAAATTTAATTCATTAACAGGAAACGTTTATAGGTTACAGCAGTATAGGTAAAATAGAGTATAACACATACACATATTTGTAGGCAAAGCAGTTAAGTAGCAATGAGGTACTTAGGTGACCACGCCATTATTCGGAATTATAGGTACAATCAAAATCAGTATAAAGGTATGATGTCTTATACAGTCTGTAGCCGACCACAGATTTATACCTTTAGCACGCACTAGATTGAGTGAATGAAGATTGCGCTAGTGCAGTCTTTGTCATTTAGCGGCAATGTTCGGATCTCGCGCAGGAGCAGGGCTTGTTCGATTATCAATGACCGGGTTCATTGTTCGTCAGTAGCCGTTGCGCTCGCACGCTCGCTTAGCTCACTTGTACCTACTTACTGCCGTTATCATTGTTACGCGTAAAATTGTAGCTATTGCTTTTCTTGTACTATGATACTAATAATGGGTTTTATTAGACCGCTAGAATAGGAAAACGTTATTGAGTTTAAGTTGGTTTTAGAATTAACGCCGCTCCACTACGAGTAGGAAGGAGTAACACGTAAACTCAGTCATAATATAGTTTAGGAAGCGTAATTCTAGCACCAATTCGTTATATTCTTGAAAATAATACAAACTATACTTGATTTAGGCATGTCGCAGTTAATGGGTTAACTTCAGTATGAACGGGTTAAGTTCGTTTATCAACATTATCATCATCTTCTTAGCTTTGTCCCGGTACGGTTGCGTTCTGAAGTTATTTATGGCCTGACATTACATTCTAATAAATAAAATCCAGCCTTGCAGTGATTGAAATAAGGCTTACTATTGTTCCTAAAATAATTAAATAATTATTAGTTTAGTAGTCGAGTGCAACATTCTTTTAAGTGTTTACTACCTATTATATCATGGTCGCCTAGTATTTTTATCGAAGATTGAAAGCTATCTTTTGGGGTTCCGTACCCGAGGGGTCCGAGCGGAACCATGTTGTTGGCGCTCATGTGTCTGTCCGTCCGTATGTCCGTCTGTCCGTCCGTCCGTCCGTTCGTCTGTACTAATCTATCCAACACTTCATAGAAAAACGGTAATTAAGTATAGTAATTGTAGTAAATAACAAGCGGAGAAGAGGTATTTAAAGGTTGTATAAAGGCACGGAGGTGGCGGCGGGCCCGCACACGCGCCGCTCCTGAAACGCGTCCGACGCTCGTGCGCCGGCGCTCCTCAATCATCTCGTGCTAAGGCGGAATGCCGACGTGTACGCGGATAGCTGGAGTACCCTACTCTCTAAAATAAGTCATTTGTGCAACACATATTGTTAGTTCATTGATTAGGGGTATGGTTTCTTTAATCTGTTACTATTAGTTTATTGTATTCTATTGTAACATTGTATATTGTATATCTTATACCTAAAATCATTACAGTTGAACAAATTGCTCCGAAGCAATTCCTTCAAAAAGCTACTTTACTGTTCAAGCAATAGGGTTCAAAATCCAATAACATTCTAATACAAGAATACTAGTAAGAATTTCAACCATAACATTGAAGGCGCTTTGGTACCTTGCTGTAAGGCTATAAATTTATGTATAAACACTTTAATAAATAAATAAATAAATAAAATGAATAGCGGGTAGCATAGGCATTAGGCTTTACTTATCATTAGGGCAGATTCATTTCGGTATTTTGTCAATAGGGTACAATTCAGGAATTCTACTACAAAGTGGGGTGCCTACATTAACGCTCTTAGCAATGTGCACATTCATTGACGTTAAAACACTGATTCATTAACTAGGTAGAATTCATTATACATTTAGCGATAATTATAAAATAACATTGGTTGGTTAAACCTACGTTTAGGAAATGATAAGTTATTTCAGAAATTTAGTAAAGGTGAAGCAAAAAATAGCTCTAGGGACATTTGTCCGTAACCGGCGAAGTTATAATTACTCCTATTTCATTGATAATGTTATAACATGGATAGTTAAAACCTTATTTGAGATTAAAATTATTAAGTAAATAAAACCTGGGGGCGTGAATATTAAATAAATAAATGAATAAATAGTAGATAGAATTTGGGGGCGTGGGTAATAAAAGGTTTGTCATACAATCCTTAGTCGTACAATTCGTCGTGATTTCGTCCGTCTGTACCTTTCCATTCAGTAAAGTTGTACAATTCATCATGATATGTTAGCTATTTTATAGTAAAACGGCGAATAGGCAATAGGTATGATGATTATAGCGAATATCAAGCGAAGTACAGACATTCCATGTTTGTGTATGTGCGTTTGTACTAGACGTTTATGATAGGAGTTAATAAAGAGTTCATGATCAAGGTAGTTTACTTAGAATAGGATAGAAAGCCCTCATATCAGGTTTAAGAATATTTATTCCCACAGGAAGGTATTTACATCTTCACTTATATGAGAAATACATATTTGTAATTATCTATCATTAAATTAATTAAATCTAGACCGCTAATGCACACTTAGTGTCATAAAGTCGTAAGATGTATGGGAATACGCCGATCGTAACAAAAGAATTTTAAACAATCATGTTTACCGTATGTTTACATCATGGTGTGCGCCTCGCGAGAGGGTAGATTTCGAATGCGCCGTGCTGCGGCACGACCGGCGAGCAATAGCAGTAGGTTATTATCTTATTATAAACAAATAACTTATACGCATATTACATTGTATTTGTTGGAGAAAAAAAATTTTTAGGTAGTACAGTTTGACGAACGTGTACATGTGGGCAACATTCAAAACAATTAGGAACAGTAGGTACAGTAAGTAAGTGCCAGTTTGTACTGTGTGATGTTCAAAGTCGAAATACTTAATTATATTATTGTTTTATCACTATCATTACATATTATTAGACAAAGACCCGGGCCACATCTGTGGGCCTGCTTGTATGTATATTTGTAATAATCTTATTAACTACTTAGCATATTTTAATAGTTTTTAATGGCACAAAGGGGTTTACGTCAGTATTATTAGGTATGTATTTTATATTTCATTAAGTACGCGTAATTTCAGCCTTTCCTTAAAAATATCAAATTATATCTTACAGTCATTAACATCATTGCAGTCTCGATTAGAGAAAATCAAATATCACATGAGATTGCGCCATTAGATTTGCATATTTTATATTGATTTAAGGTATTTTTCTTTGTTTAATTTATACAAGATATTGAAATTAGTGCCCTCTAGCGGTGATTAGGAAGATTTGATTCAGAGATCAAATATTACAGTTAGTTTAGTTAGTAAGAGGTACGGATATTTTTCGGTAGATGGCGTAAATCATGCGAACTAGCTTTTGCCAGCGACTTCGTCTGCGTGAACTTCTATTCCCTGATTCATCTCTTTGAAGAGTGATTTCCGGGATGGAGATGATCTTATGTGTTAATCCAGGCTACAGTTTCGTTGTATACCAAATTTCATAATAATTCGCTAGGCCGTTTGTGTGTGATTGAGTGGCAGACATGCTCACGAACACACACTAACTTAAGCATTTATAATATTGGTAAGATTAGTAGGATTGCATAAATAGGAATCAACGGAAATACCAATATGAACTTATTCTAGTTCTCAGTTTCTGTCTCCTGACCGTGTACGGTAATGGAAACTTCATATGGCACGCGTTACAAACATACGGTTTGCCCTCAGTGTAGACATGATAATGCAGTTTAAATGCAGCTAGAACTAAGTACAAATGTACATCGCACGAATAAGGTTTTTGTCGTAAGTGCGTGCGATGGTTATGTTCTTTTGAGATACTTTTATAACAAATATCGCAGGTGTACTTTTTTTATCATGTATAGTTCGGGCATTGCTCTAGGACTTGGTTCTGTCGAGGGGGCGCGGGCAGAACTAGACTTAGGGTTCTGACTGTAAGGTAGATTTTTGCTTGCGTTGGTTTTGCAGCACTATACGAACTACATACCAACTAAATCAACATGTGATTTTGTAACTCTGAGCTCCGTCGGAATCCCTTGTGACATATTTCGCAATAATACGGTTTTCTACCTGTAGAAATTATATTTAGTAGTATTGTATTTTTATTAATGTGACCTGGTGGAAACGCAGCCTTAAGCCAACTGATGGTGACTGTTGTTTTGTTTAGGTATGTTCACATTATCCGACACGGTAATACCGCGTTCTGTGTCAATGTAGAATTGGACTGTTATGTTGGTCAAGCTATTTAACGTATGTAGTTTTTTTTCCTATAATTGAATCATTTATTTCACGCATTCAATAATATGAGGGGATTTTGTTCAACTGAAATTGGAGTTGAAGTACATTGTATTGTAGACTCACTGTATGTGTGAATTCATTTTGAATTTTATGATTTTTTTTAAGAAAAATGTTCATTATACTCGATTTCGACTAATTCGGGGGTGGAGATTCCAAATTTTGTATTTGTTTTGAATTTTGAGAAATTTAATTTTTTTTTACGAAAAATGGTCATTATACTCGTTTTCGACTAATTCGGGGATGGGGATTTCAAATTTTGCATTTATTTTGAATTTTAAGGAAATTATCATTTATTTTGAATTTCAATTTTTTTTTTGTGCGAGTTATTTTGTCAAATGGATAAGACCTGCCGAAGCAAGTCTCAGTCATTAAAGGGTAATAAGCATTTTTACAATTGTCATTGCTGAATTGGGTAGTATATAAACTTGATACTTAAAGCACTTTGAAGTGAGGGTATAGAGGGGATGTTTTAAATATGAGATAATTTTGTAATTGCGTTTAACAATGAAAATAATAAATGGGAAAATTGACTAAACATAAGAAGGGGAATATGACATGGTTGGGTAGAGGGAAAAGGGGTAAAACGGGTAATGTGGAGCGTTAAAACATGTTTTTTTTTCAGAATGTTTTTATATAATGAATATACTATTGAAGCTTTGGCTGGCTGTGGAAATCGTGTGTACTAGCGAGTGAGGAGGGCTGATGTGATTTGATGGAAGACAAACTTTATTACGGAGTGAAAAAGATAGTGTGAAGGGTAGTTTGGAAGTGAGACTTTGTTATCTTTTGTGAGAATGGATTGAAACAGTCAGACATAGCTGGAGTATTATTCATAACCTAGATTTGTTGGAATTTAAGGGGTTGGAACACAAATAGCCACTAAAATTTTTATCAGTAGGTTAAAACTGAAATGACAGTTCGTCCCATTGTATAAGGGAAGGTTTTAATGGCTAAGGACTACACAAATTTATATGGTTACTACACACCTCACGTGATTAAAGTGGAATGGGTTCGGAATGTTTCCGATTATGACACACACAAGGGTTTTAAATTTTAATTGCTGAAGCTATTGGGAGGTATATCCACTTTAAGTAATGTGAAACAAGCGACTTGAAAGGTGGTCATTATTGCCTGAGGCTACCTGTACGTGATCTGAATTTTGTTATGGGAATTGAGAGCCTCGGTACCTGTTCAAATACTTTTTTGGTTTGTATGAGGAAACTGTGTGGTATTTGCCTATAGGAAGTACAATGGTTCCTGAATTACCGCCTGTACAATGGAGGCAATTATTCAAGGTAAATGCGCAGAGTTGGGTCACTAGGGCCTGTTGAATTCACAACTCAGCACCTCTGACAAAGCGAGAAAACTTGGGGAAATGGTTACCATGACTCATAATAAAAATTCATACGATTATGTCAGACGTCAAAGGCACTAATGGTCGCTCAGTAATGGTTAAGCACACTACGCAATTAATGAAGGGGGGGAAAATTTCCAGCAAATCAGGTATCTAGGATGAAGTTTCTACAAGGACAACTATAGGTCCTTTGCGAAAACTTCATGGGGGCGATGTAACGGTACGAGTATCCATGGCATTATAGAAATAATATTAATAGGGGCAAGCTTTAATTCATGGCTTTTATTCAGATAATTTTTTTTTATTTGGAATCTTCTTATGTCAATAATTTTTATCATTTAAAAGTGGGATTTCATAAGAGAATATATCAGACTCACCTAAGTGCAAACAAAACACCGGAATAAAACACAGTTACAAGATGTTCATATACATACGCAATACCATCGGTATTTAAAGTAACGGGAGTAAGCGAATTGCAACCTAATTCTTATAGCAATAAAGTTTAACGACATAACGGCGGAGGATTCAGCGCGAGAATTCGGAATGTCTACATAAAACCTTATTGATACATAATTATCAAAAGATTATTTTCATGGTTAGCAAATCACTATGAGTTAATAGTATAAGGTTATTCCTAAAAATATCTATATTTATATTAACCTAACGCAGTACTAAGATGGCAAACAATAACATTAGATTTTTACCGAGTGGTTATCAAATTTCAACCATATTGGCTAGGCTATAAAGTCGGAGAATTGGTACTGTAATAGCTTGGAAGGTCTCGGGCGACTCTCACTACCTTTGTTGTCATGAAGCCTTGGTTACATTAGACAAAGTATTGCCGAACTGTATGACGTTAATGTATTAAGGTAGTTTAATCAAATCAAGTGATAAAATATTATTCATTTACTATATCCGATTTTCATTATTATTTAGTTGTATTTGATAACTGAAATTAGAACGGGGTAATTTCTATGTTAAATTCGCGAATAAAAAAAAAACAATTTCAAAAAATAATTTGATTCGTATCAATGGTTGTAAATAAACAAATATCATGTAAAATATAAAAATAAATCATTGTCCATTAAAATTAGATTGAAATATAAGAAGGAGTTAATTAGATGGGTAGTATTGTTTATTATAACCTTATTTTTGGAGGGTTTATTGTACGAATGGGTTAGGCCTTATAAATTTAACACTAATCGCTTTATTGTTAATGGTTTAGGTTGCAGCGTTTAAATACCTTTGTTATTATATTATTATCGGACACGGAAAGATTGGCTGGCATTAAATAACGCTTTCCGAAGAAGGCCAACCTAAAGTATATTAAGTTCTTTGAAGTCATTAATTTAATGAAAATGGGATTTATAATAAACTATTTGCTTTAATAAGTAAGAAAATAATTAAATGAAAAAGAACCTTAAGATGATTGTAATTACGTCGGTTGTTAATCGTCTATGGGATAAGAATCATTTCTCCACGGTACTAAGGTGACATAAAATGTGAAGAGAATGACAATGCAACGTTGGTTGAGTATCTAATTAGCGAGTTTCCACCTTATTAGCAGCGGGTTAAAGGATGGGCGTAACCTTTCTTGTCTTACAATAAGATAGGAAGAAGATTCGTTCAATCACAGAGTTGTAGGATATATACAGTGTGATACCGGTAAAAGGGTATTGCTTTCAAACGGAGATTAATATGTTCCATTAGCAATTATTGATTGTCACATCGAATTTCCAAATTTCGTACCGTTAATGAACTATAAGTGCTGCGCAAGGTAATGACATAGTGGATAGACCATTAAAGATGATCATTTGAGTCAAGTAATTAAAAAATTACTTTGTAGTACGTTGTCGTAAGTTAAAATTTGATTCTAAAAGGATTGAAGATTAGATTTTGATTTAGTAATAGACTTAAGCCACAGAATAATATACTAGGATTACATACAGGACGGACACGAATCCACCTCGCGCCGAGGTCAGTTGTTACGTTCCAGACAGGCTCGGAATGTCAGGCCGGGTTACGATCGAGTTATCACGTCACGAAAGTTCTCCGCGCCGCGCGCTGCGCACTCGCGCAAGCGATTGGCGATTGTACTGACTGTGCACGCATGTGCGCTTGCCCACATCGTTTGCTTTCTTCCCGTGCCATTCCTTACGCTTAGGCGCAAGGTTCAGTTAAGAAATTGCAATTGAATGCCCATCTTGAATAAAAGGTTGTTTGCCGGTGACACCCTGTAGTTATTCATAATAATTTGCGCCGACCAATCATCAAGTTTCGACCACGCCCACAAAGTCGTTCAATTGAGAGATATTACTCTTGAGATTTATGCAATCCTAGTGTAAGGAGCTCACAAGAGATGTCGCCCGAGTTCCCCGAGACGCCTGAGTTCCCTGAGTTCCCCGAGTTCCCCGAGTTTCCTGAGTTCCCTGAGTTCCCCGAGTTCCCCGAGGTCCCCGAGACGCCTGAGTGCCCAAAGGTTGTTTATAAACCAATGGCTTTAAAAGGACGTGTGGAGGCAGTGAGCGAATCATTCTTGTATCGACCGCGAACTGGTAAAGGTCACTGGGCTTACGTACCGCGACATTATTGGTGGGTGTAGTTATTATGGTTGAGATTCCAATACTATGTGGTCACCCGCTAGTTGAGGAATTTCTCTCATAATGCTGTTATTGTGTAATCTTTATGGTCGAGACCCTAATACTATGTATTCACTTACTGGTTGAGGGGTTTCTTTCATAATTTAACTTTGTTTTACTTTTTATTTTTATCTTATTGGGGTTGAGTTTTTAATCGTTTTTGCTGCCCAGAACCTTGCCTAGACATACAGTACGTCTAACAGAACAGTGATTATCGAGTAACGGTGACAAACAATCGGTGTTCTGGAGTTCAGTAAATTCTTCAGCCTTGAGAGTGGGCTGACGTCTTTTTTTTACCAACATAAAGACGAGTTCGACCTCTCCTGTTCTCCTGGGTCCCACTGGTATTAGCTGAGACTTGGCCTTCGCGATTGAAGATGGGCATAGACGTGTATACGTCGCTAGTTGAAGCGTACCAGCCTCGGAGTTCAGTCTTGTTAAATATATTTATATATTCTTTTATATACATGTTAAGGCGTCCTACTCACACCGCCCAGTCGTATTAGACGTGTGGGGGGGGACAATTACACGGATTATAGGTTGCCAATCCCGGAATAATCCACCGGACTTTACAGCTTAGTTAGGGAATACACATTCTTTGAAACTGAATTTGGTAAGTTTTCATGTTTCAACAGTTTTGATCTCTGGGGGGTAGAGCTAGGTTAGCGTCACACACATTGGGTAATAGGGAATTCATTTATGGGTAGAAATTCAAACGACGGGTTTGGGTATTTTGGGTTGCTAACTTATTTATTTTATTGACATAGATGTGGCTAGGTCTCGCACGTCAATCTATGTATTATCTTATAGATTTCATGTTTAGAGATACGCGTTTACGTAGATATCACATTATATTGTCAGGAATAAGTTTCAACCGGGTTTTAGGGATTTCTTGGTCTCGTTATGCACTAGTAGAGGTATTTATGAAATACCTAGGTATTATATTATAGACTTCATGTTTAGAGAAACGCGTTTACGTAGATATCATATTATTTAGTCAGGAATAAGTTTCAACCGGGATTTAGGGATCTCTTGGTCTCATAATGCACTAGTAGAGGTATTTATGAAATACCTAGGTATTATATTATAGACTTCATGTTTAGAGATACGCGTTTACGTAGATATCATATTATTTTGTCAGAAATAAGCTTCAATCGGGATGTAGGGATTTCTTGTCTTCTTCATGCGCTAGTAGAGGTATTTATGAAATACCAAATGTAGGGAAACGGGTTTTAATAAAGTTTATTTAATTCCAGTTATGATGGGATAGTAGAATCATTTCAAAAAACTGAAATGGTTCTTTACATAAGGGCAAGCAGAGCAATCCCTCATGTCTCAATCTTATCACAAATGGAATAAAATTTACACATTAGTTAAGAGTATATTTAGTGAGTTCTGACGTCTAATATTTTATATACGACTATCTTAGAAGAATATTTAATCGCAGAAACGTATTTGTAGGGCTAGGGTGGGTGTCGCTAGAATTGGCTGGGGAAGTCAATGGGTTGACACGTCAATGAGTACATCCTCATAGACATGTCTAGCTAGGAAGCTTACATAGAGATTTTTCCCTTTCCTCGCATGGTTCTTGGCACGTATGGAATAAAATTACAAAACAACCATACACCGAATAATCAAAATTATTTTTGTTTCGAAAGCTAGGTTAACACTAAGGATTTCATAATAGACTGAGACTGTGAGTCTAACTGAGCAAGTAGGATAAATAATTTTGATTTAGGAAGGCTCTTAACGAAGATTTGTCCTTCGTTAGGGACCAAGGGCTAATTACCATGGTAACAAGTCGAACGAGAGGAGGTGGGGGATAGTTTACCGAAAAATATATATAAACCAACTATTTTCGTCATTATTATTAGGTTTAGGCTGGGTCAAGGGTTCTATTAGTATAAGGGGTCAACTTTGTTAATAAAGCTAAGTATTACTAAGTTAGAGATAGGAAAATAGTTTTGCGTACTACAATAGGAAATATGAAGGGTTAATGAGTCCAGGGTTTCGTCAATTATCATAGAACTTATGGGTTACTACGATTCACAACGTAAAGAGGGTCCTCCCTAGAACGATCACATTTTGGCCAAATTTCTTCTTAAATATCGGTTCTTTGAGCTTCAGCGTGCGCGACCTTTCTTTTGGGGGGGATCCGTTACAATGGTACCTATATTTTCTCGCTATGTGGCAGTGATCGCGCGCGTTGAGTCCTTTGGAGATCGCTTACCATCAGGTGGCCAGCACAAATAAAAAAAATGCCGATACGTTGTATGAGGAAGTCACCAGGTTCGTCGGTCACCAGTTACTTCAAACATTTCACGATTTCAGTAAATAACTTGTGTGCGCTGGGACCCCATGGACCTCGAGTATCCGATGCCAAAAGGTACAAAATTGTACTCACAGCCGAGGCCCTTATATTTAATGAGCTGGAAACAAACAAATCAACATATAAGTACACGCAACCTGTCTAACGGTAAGCATATTAAAAATTGTGTGCTAGAATACGATCTAGGACGATAGCAGAGTCAGTGGCTGATAGATAAACACGCTAGAGTTCTTTCATGGTTGATATATTATTCGCAAGTGACATGTTTAGACAGTACAAAAGAATATAAACAAGCCGTTTCTAAGTCAGTTTAAATCTATGACAAGTACGTAATAATGATTACATAAAAACGGCCAGCAGGCACATATGCCACCTCCAATACGCCCTCTTAATCTATTACGTACATGCATGAACACTTTTGTACTCATCTGTACTCAGTACATAAAATAAATAATAACTTAACACTTTTGTGTTTTACTGTACAAACTTGTACTCATGTATGTACAACACAGACCTTAACACTTTTGTGCCTGACTATACGGACATATACAGTGTACACGCATTTCGAACACAAAACCAGTAATTGAATAAAATCATACAATAAGTCTACGCATAATGAAATAAAATAAATAAAATTATTCTATTACCCAAACAAAGCACTTAAAAAACATAACACACAATATCAAAACAAAACATCTAACTAATTCGCCCTCTTAATAGAATAATTTGATAGGGATAAATCCTTCAAAAAATCTTTCAACTTCGGGCCATTAACACTCTTAGTTAAAATGTCTGCTATCATTTTATCTGTCGGCATGTACTTTATTTCAACTTTATTAGCCAGTACACACTCACGAATAAAATGATACTTAATATCAATATGCTTTGTCCTATTATGCATCATCTTATTGCCAGCTATTTTATGTGCCGACTGATTGTCATTGAAAATTACGACAGGTTTACTGGTCACAGCGGTCAAGCTGTTAAGTAAGCTACGTAAATAAAGCGCTTCCTTTGAAGCCTGACTAAGCCCTACATATTCTGACTCCGTCGAGCTCAAACTAACGGTAGCTTGCTTCTTACTTTCCCAGCAAACGATGTTTTTGCCTAATTTGAAAATTAAACCCGTGAACGATTTCCTATCCAGCGCCCCTCCCCAATCTGCGTCGACGTAGCCGCGTAAATCTAAATCGCCTGATTTCCGAAAAGTAAGACACAGATTTGACGTACCTTTCAAATACCTTAAGACCCGTTTCGCGCACTTAAAGTGTAATTCATCATAACACGAATTGAATTGGGACAGTACACTTACCGCGTGAGATATGTCAGGTCGCGTATTGCAGGCTAAATAATTTAGACAACCTATCAAGCTTTGATATGGGAGATGGCAGTGGGAACTTGTAGACCTCTCTAATTTCATTCCCACTTCCATTGGAGTAGTAACCGGCTTAGCGTCTGTCATGTTAAAGTCATCCAAAATGTCCAGAATAAACTGTTCCTGATCGAGATGAATCACGCCCTTCTCTCGTCTCAGTCTCATGCCTAAAACATGTCTAGCCGCGCCTAAATCCTTCACCTTAAACTTGTCAAGCAAACCCGATTTTAATTTTTGCTTCTCAAGCTCACAGTTTCCAAATACGAAAATGTCATCAACGTAAATAACAACTATTAACTTTTTGTTACCTTTAAGCTGTTTTTGGTACAAACACGGTTCTATTTTTGATTGTACAAAGCCTAAAATTAACATTTGTTTATCTAATTCGTTAAACCAGGCATTCGATGCTTGTTTCAAACCATACAGAGATCGCTGCAGCTTACATACCTTGGTTTCTTGACCTTTGGCGACTGCCCCTTTCGGTTGAAGCATGTAAATATCTTCTTTTATCTTCCCGTACAAAAATGCAGTCGTTACATCCCATTGGTCAATAAACCAATCGTATTCAGCAGCCAACGAGAACAACAATCGTAGAGTAGAACTTCTAACTACCGGAGAATATGTCTCAGTATAATCTACACCACATACCTGTGTAAACCCTTTCGCTACTAGTCTAGCCTTGTACTTCGTTACCTTGCCGTCGCTGTCTTTCTTGATTTTGAATACCCATTTGCACTGAATAGGTTTCTTATCAGCTGGAAGATCAACCAAAGTCCAAGTCTGGTTCTCCTTTAGTGACATAAGCTCTTCATCTATTGCTTTTTGCCATAAGTCACTATCGGGTCGCGCCAAAGCTTCCTCAATAGAAACAGGATCGCCATCGTAGTTGCCATCCGTAGCACACATAACGTTGCAACCGTACCGGTCAACAACTCTGCGTTCTCTCTGAGGATACCGCCTTTCTTGCTGGTCCGGTATAATCACATCTTCTGTGAACACCTCATACGGTACGTGCATATTTATTTCAGGTATTTCAGGTTCAGGTACATCTACGTTCTCGTCAATGGCATCACGAAACACATCATGAGCCTCCAATACTTCGGGACGTGGTTCGATGGATTCGCGGGGTAAACTGGGCTGTTCAGACTCCATATTCATGTCGATGATGACCTCCGACGACTTCTCAACATTTTCTTTTTTAATGAAAACATTCTCTATAAATTTGACGTCTCTCGCTGTTGTCACTTCATGCGTCTTCGGATTCATCAAACGATATCCCTTTTGATTATCTGGATATCCAATGAATATCATCGGTTCCGTCTTCATATCCAGTTTGCGTCGCTTTTGTTTTGGAATTAATCGATAAGCTAAACAACCAAAGATTCTCAGATGGCTGACATCTATATCTTTTCCAGTCCAAAGCTTTTCAGGCACTGTATCTTTCAAAGCTTTCGTAGGACTACGGTTCTTCAGATACACGACGATGTTTACAGCTTCCGCCCAATACTTTTTGCTAAGGTTCGCTTCTGACAGTAAAGTTCTCGCCTTCTCCATTATCGTACGATTCGACCTCTCTGCGACAGAGTTCTGCTCCGGCGTATAAGGCACTGTCGTCTGGTGTTTTATACCTGCAGACTTCAAAAAAGTTTTAAATTTGGCATTACAGTACTCTCCACCTCCGTCAGATCTCAAACATCGTATGGATTTACTCGTCTCGTTCTCTACTTCCGCCTTATATTCACGAAACTTATCGAACGTTTCATGTTTATGTTTTAAAAAGTAAACATGAGTTTTTCGAGTATAATCGTCGATAAATAGAAGCACATACCTCGAACCTCCGAACGAGGGTTCCTCGGTTGGGCCGCAAATATCACTGTGTACGATTTGCAAAATTTCGGTCGCTCTCGTACCTTTATTTTTAAACGGACTCTTACATGTTTTTCCTTCGATGCACGGAATACATGGTTCGCACAAATCTGAGCTCTTAAATTCCATTCCGGTCACGATTTTATTCATTTCGGACATATAATTTCGACTTAAATGGCCTAAACGTTTATGCCAAATGTTTGAAATATTTTCATTCTGCTTTGACAATGTCACATTTACGACGTTGTTTTTCTTTTCTGTCAACTCGTAAATTCCGTCAACTTCTTGACATCTTGCAATTATTCGGTTATTATTTTGAATAGTGCAACCTCCTTTGTCAAAATTAATGGAACAATTTTTCTTCGTCAAATCACTTACCGAAATTAAGTTCATCGAAATGTCGGGAACATGTAAAACATTTTCTAGTACCAACTTTTCGTTCTCGCTGACTTGTGGTTCAGCGTTCCCTCGACCTTTGACCACCAGCTTCTGGCCGTTCGCAACAGAGATTTTCATGTTACCCTTTTCAGGTTTATAGGACACTAATTTGCTCCTGTCATGGGTCACGTGGTTGGAGCACCCACTATCGAGATGCCAATTGTCTTTATTAATCGCCTCCTTGGTGTTCAGGCAGACATTCGCAGTCTTGATGCGCTCCTTACATTCGGACGCCTTATGTCCAGGCTTGTGGCACTTAAAACATTTGTAGACAAACTTCTGCTTGCGATCATTAGTTTTATTAGTAGATCTGGCATCGTTCTGCGCTTTACGTGTCACCAAAGCTTGCTCGTAGTGTGTGGTCATCTTGCTCTGTCTACTCCCTTCTTGTAACAATTTCATCTTAATTTGCTCCAACGAAATCTCTTGGCCACTGTTATCTACAGCCATTATAAGGGGGCTGTACTCAGCAGTCAATCCACCAAGCAAAATCGATATTGTCCAATCCTCAGGGATTTTAGCGTCAATATCATGCAATTGTTGTACAAGGAAAGTAATTTTGGATATGTAGCTTTCCATAGAATTGAAGTTCTCCAACTTACAATTAAATAGCTCTCGCTGGATTTGGATGCGCCTTCCCCAGCCTTTATCTTCATAGGCTCTTTGTAGACTGTCCCAGGCTTCCTTCGCAGTTTTCACATTATAGACGTGGGTAAAACACTCTGGTTCTAACAACAAACATATAGTCGTTCGTGCCTTCCTGTCTACGTCTGCGTCGACGACGGGGTCGTCTTTTGCATCGCTCTCATCGTCTTTGGAAATTACCTGCCACCAGTTTTTGTTTTCAAGGTAATTTCGCACCAGGAACTTCCAGTTCGGGTAGTCTGACGATCCACTCAGCTTCTTTATACCACTTATGCCACCTAGTTCTGACATAATTTCGCAAGTTCACACACGTAAATACCAAACCACTCGAATTTTATTAAACCTAGCACTATCAGTGCATGAGGCACATGACCTATTAAAAATTGTGTGCTAGAATACGATCTAGGACGATAGCAGAGTCAGTGGCTGATAGATAAACACGCTAGAGTTCTTTCATGGTTGATATATTATTCGCAAGTGACATGTTTAGACAGTACAAAAGAATATAAACAAGCCGTTTCTAAGTCAGTTTAAATCTATGACAAGTACGTAATAATGATTACATAAAAACGGCCAGCAGGCACATATGCCACCTCCAATAAAGCAGACATCATAAGATATTGACGTTTGCAACTCCCGAGAATTACAAGCGCGTTGCCAACACCGAAGTGAATTGAGCATTCACTGCAATTACACAAAAAGAAAATGCAGATTGTCTCTCAACACAGCGCATAATTGGGAACTCTCGCGACCATACTGACCACTGTAACATCAAATTAGTACAAACAGACATAGTTTTGCTGTTATTATGGCTGCAGTATTTTTACTCGTGTTGTTGCTCCAACCCTTCAAGTAAAAAACTTACAACTCGCAACTTACAACTTAGTGATAACAATTCGCTTATATCTTTTTCTTTTTTAGTAGGCACTCCTCCATATCCCTTCGAGAATATGACTGTGGTCAAAATTGTACCTATGCTTTTATTTTCCCGTCCCACATTCCACTCTAATATCAACACATCTCTAATCAATAAAAATCAATAAATACCTCGCAAGCATATTTTCTGGGTAGTGGTATGTGGTATACTTCAGTAAAATGCATTCTATAACCCTCCTGTTTGTGCTGTGACGATTGCTCTTCAAAATCAAATCCGCAACTGAGCTTCCCAGCCCTAAACCTATTTGAATCTTTAGGTTAGGACTTGGAAATCTGTGTAAGGGGTTCCTGCAATTGTGAAAGGAAAATAAATGCCAAAAATTAAAGAATTTACTTGATTAGACATTATTACCTATTAATCTATTATAACTTAGTTGCTTCGTTTATGTTTCTTGTTATGTTATTACTTCGTGGTGCACAATAAGGCATATTATTATTATAACATATCAATTACTCAAATACAAATAATTATACATAATTACCTTTTCCGTGTCCACCCTTACAAAATGGCTACCGTACACAACGCAACAATTCCTGTCCTGTGTCCTGAATGACATAGGTATAAGGTATTCCTGGATTACAAGCCCTGGCTCACGACACATTCTCAAACTATGCGTATTACACTAAAATGTTTTTTATTTCGAATATGGTGGCATTTAAATGAAAACACAACTATTTTAAATTAAATTAAATGGATTTGTCAGTAACAGTTTTATAAATATATTTGAATTTTGAAGTTTTATTTTGAAAATTGTCAATAGATGAAAGATGTCAACGTATAATATAAAGTAAACGTTCCGTTACTCCCAAATTTAAGCTGATATACACTCATAGTCCATAAAATTTTGCTCGTAACTTATAACGTAAGAGAGGCTGACATCATATATTTATCCATGTCTATGGGGTATTTAACTAGCACTCTAATCAATTTTCTGTTTGAATTAACTATTGATGAGGCTCAATTAGCTCGATGTTGTTATCACATAATTGTGTACATTACCTAAAAATGTAAATATTTTGTGTAAATTGGAACGATAAGGAACTAAACAGGAAAAAACTCCTAGTACCATAAATTTAGGTAGCAAATCCGTCATCGAAATTACGGCATAGAGAAGTAAATGTAAAGGTTAATGTATACATGGTAGACAAGTTTGTGTTACTTGTTACAGTTGTTACAATGTATACATTACCTAAACATAACTGTGTGCAGTACTGACATCTAATAGCATGAGTAAAAACGACGAAGTCCTTGGCTTGGAAAAGAAGACAAGCAGTACTTAGAGCTGAAGAGCTCGTTATTATGTCACCAATATATAGATTGCAGCTCAATCTAAGCGTTCCATTTCTTTTCTTCTAAGTTGCCATAGCATGGTCCTATACAAATTTAAGCCCGTGACTGTATTTAGTAGTAAGTAGGTATACGAGTGCACGAAGTACAGTGAAATAAAATTGGAACGCGAAACATACTTCTCAGATTGATCCCTGGCAGGTGCGCTCTCGGTTGCAGCTGAACCCAAAAACTTTTATGACTCATAACTTTTTTACGTTTCATATTATGTGGGCTGGGGTAAACCGCAAATGAAGAGGTGCTTCGCTGTAAAAACAGAGACACTTTTGTGTTTCGCTTGACACAATACTGTACGTATTACCTCTACATTACAAGAGTTTGAGTGGATTCTAGCTAAATTTTCAATTTCAAATTCATACTCGTATTCATATTCGAATAATCCATCTATGAATGAATTATCTGATATTAAGAACATCAATATATATGTATATGTAGATGGATTATTCGAATGGTGTCCACAATACTTTACAATGACCAGCCCAGTTGACCCCTCCCAACATCGTAACCACCACACTAGGAGGGGTCAACTCAGCTGGTCTTACGAATCGTCGCGAGTTTAACAATTTTCCCCCATCACAAAAAGTGCTCAGCGCCGCTAAAGAAGTTTTCACTTCAATAAAATTAAAAATTAAATTTCGTGATCGATTCCGGACGTAGGCTGCACTAAACCGTCTGTATCTGTAATCGTCAAGCAAACTTACTTGACTTATGTTCCTATGTCCCATAGATGGGGCAGGAGGGCTTCCACAGTGCGCCGTCATCCCCGTTCGGTATTGAGCTTCGCGCTTCAATTCGCCCCATCCCTATGGTTTTCGCCTCGGCGAAGATCATCCGCTGCCAGGTTTGCTTAGGGCGGCCACGCTTACGCTTTCCTTGGGGATTCCAGTCTAGGGCTTGCATCGGTATGTTGTCGAGAACCCTTCGGAGCGTGTGACCGATCCAGTTCCACTTGCGGCGTTTTATCTGCTGGTCGATCGGAGTCTCATGGCAACGTTCCCATAGTTCGCAATTGGAGATTTTCTCGGGCCAGTAAACACCAAGAATACGGCGAAGACATCGGTTGATGTGGTCGTCAACGTCATCAACCGAATCGTAAGCGGGGTGTTCTTTAAAATCTGACTGTATGGAAAGTTTGACAAGTTTATATGGGATGGGATGACAGCTGTCGGCGCCATATTTAACGTTGATCGGACAGTACTTGTAAGTCGGTGCAACTCACCCTTAATCTCACGATGTTCCCGAAAGCCAAGAAAGTCTTTCATCTCCACAAAAGCCAGATAGCCGCGATTTTTATCTCTACAATACAAAATTTCCACGGTTAATTCAAAAACTGCCAACTCCTGGATCCTAATTTGCTTGGTATTATTTGTACCGTTCGGCACGACTTATGAGCTTACACAGGCACGGGGCGGAATAATAATGAACGTAAAATGATCGAAACTGGATCCATTCTGTAATAAGAAATGTTTCCGTTTTGCAACCTAGGGTTCGTTACGCGGCCAGCGTAACTTTGCGGCCACATGTACTTCTAGAATAAGTTTTTTCACAAAACGCAAACGTACACGTTTTCGTTTAGTAGAATAGTTACCGGTAAGGCTACCAGAGGCGCTACGCTACTCACGTTGCCTTAACCGTTGCGTTGGGACTAAACTTCAAACGCGATCGCGTTTTGTTTCGAAAAAACTAGAGATACTGAAGTCCACTCCACCACTCGTTACCACTAGTTTGTATTTTATCTAGTCTTCTCTTAATAAAGAAAGAAATAAAGAAGGAAAGAAAGAAAACATATTTATTACCATATAATAGATATTAGAAGTAGGTACATGCATTTTTATATACCTATATGTTATGTGACGAAAGGAGCGAAATCAGCATGTGCTGTGCTAGCCATTACGGCTGCACAGCGCTGGTTTTCAGTTCGACCCTCCTTCGCTGATAACTTAAAGTTAACATTTCTTCAAAACAAACCTTGAAATACTAGTCAGTTGCTTGCATTTTATTTGGTAGTAGGTTGCGCGAACCGTGTCGGTTTGCTACCTAAAGGAGAAGACTAGTGCCTCCAACAAACCTTGGTTTAGGTGTCAATGCCTAGATTCCTTTATACGTTGAATGCAACCGGGAATCAAACGTTAGAGAACGATGATGCCATTGCCACCTCCATGTAAAATAAAGTCTTTTTTACCTCATCAGTCGAATAACCACTAAATTTTACCAGTGCAAGCATTTCGGGGAATGAGTATATTTTATACGTACAGTTCCCCAGTTTTTCTGGAAATATTAATATTGGCACAACTCGCATCAAAGCTGTGAAACCATTCAAAAAGAATATTTATTTTATATACCGTTACGTAGGCGAACTTTTAAATCCATCTGGAACGCATATTGAGCGGCACCTTCAGCTTCACTTTCCGTTGCGCCGTAGGTACCTACTAACAAAACACAGATATGATAGTACCAATGCCACAGAATAAGTAATAGTACTACGTACAGAAGTCTCACTGTTAACAAATCCGCGCGAGGCAAGCCAAACGTGCCGACGCTTGGCCATCTCCTTCTATCGCACGCGCATCACTCGCTACATCATTTTCTCTCGCATTGATAGTCACCCGACGTGGGACCTTTGAGCGGCGCGATGACGTCACGCGAGTGAGTCGCCCCTGCCAATGCACAGTTTAGACCTTAATCCCTCCCTATAAGGGACAAAATATACATATCTTAGTAACCGCCAATGTACCATTGATTGAAATTGGAAAAGCCCTGACAAGCTGCCTGCTCCATGCCTTTTTCCCTTTGCCCAGTCGGCTATCGGAATTCAATCATACCGAAGGTTATGCTATAAAGGAATTTAAATTGGATCCGCTAGTACCAACATATTGAGAATAGATAACTAATGATGGAACGGGTAACACCCGGTTTTTTTTATTTGACTGTGTCTTTTTCTGGGTGTACCCTCTATATACATATAGGTATATAGTCGAGATTGATTTATTTCAATTTTTCGATCGAATGTTCATCTATTGGTGTGTGTTCATCTTTTGGTTCTTGACCCTGCATCTGCAATCAAAAAGTTGTAGTAGAGCTGTAACAAAAACATCATACTAATCCTTTAACCAGTTTATTAGAATTTGCAATTATTTTGTCACAATTTGAGTTCACAACATTTTAAAATTTGTGAAGCCAATATCCCGAAGTAAAAAACCTACTGTGTTCATTTGCGTTTTTTTCCTCAGCCTACTCAAACAATGCATTTTTATAGGGATTATTATGAAACAACAGAACCAAGATAAAATTATGATATTTTCGTTCACCTAAAATCTTTTAAGAGGAAATTATGAATAAATCTTCACAAAGTTTTCGTACCTATTTTCATGTGGCTGAAATAATGTCAGTAAAATATCAAAGTGAGAGCCAGGAAAAACGGAACGGGGCGCTAAATTTAACTAATTCAGTGGGATCAGTGACTAGGACAATATATATAAAAGTCAGGTAAGGATTTATCGAAACGGGGGGCCAATAGAGAAACCCAGACGAGGAAACAATAGGGACTGATTTTCAGATATATAATTGACAACATTTCAAAATTTATAATGATGCCTAAATCGAAAACCATTTCGGTAAATATACTACCTGAACGTACTTAATAAAATAGTTTTTAGATATTTTTCTTCGCTAGATTTGAAGAAAATCGCCATAATGTATGAAACGGAAGTGTGACGTCATTCCTACGACTGTTAAGGAGCAATGATTCGCTACTTTTAGATTAGATATTTTTTGAAGGAAAATTAGGATTCCGGGAGAAATAAAAAAACACGTGGACCTTAAAATTTCATTTTCTATCTATCTAATATATATAAATTAATAGTTTAAAAACACTAGAAAAACACGCTTTGCGTGTTAATTGAAACCTGATCGTGTTCAAACTTCATTACGTGACCTTTCTCAAAAGTGCAAACACGACTATGATACGATATTCCATCATGGAATGCCAGTGCCTATCTTCCGGCTTCATCATCAGACCTAGAAACCTAATCGTGGTCAAAGTTCATTGCAAGACTTTTCTAACAAATCTAAACACAGCTAATATGATACGATGTTCCATCATGAAGTTCCAGTTCATATCTTCCGGCTCCATCATCAGATCAGTTCGACAGTACCATATTATTGTATTGTCATCAGAACTACATACAGCTGCCAATTTTCGTGACGCTACGATTTTTGGAAGATAGTTAAATTAGTTGCCTTAAATTCCATTACATAGTTAGTTACATACAGGTCGACCTATCAGACCTTGAAACCTAATCGTGGTCAAAGTTCATTGCAAGACTTTTCTAACAAATCCAAATACAGATATGATACGATGTTCCATCATGAAGTTCCAGTTCATATCTTCCGGCTCCATCATCAGATCAGTTCGACAGTACCATATTATTGTATTGTCATCAGAACTACATACAGCTGCCAATTTTCATGACACTACGATGCTTGGAAGATGGTTAAATTAGTTACCTTAGATTCCATTACATAGTTACATACAGGTCGACCTAATAAAAGCGTGTTAAAAACGGCTAACTTGAAAATATGAAATGTTGTCAATTATTGACTATATATGATTGTGGTACTGACAACACGTTTCACGTTTTCTCTTAGAAAAGAAATCCAAAATTGAGTCTATATTTTCCTATTTTTACTCAGCCTACTAAAACAACGCATTATTAAAAGACACGATTAAGTTAATATGATGTATTTAATAAATCTGCACACAGAGAATCATCGAGATTTGTCTAAAAAAGCCATTCCCGGAGAGTATTGTATCCCGTTTTGTCGTGAACGAAAAACATACGCGCGTCTCTTTCAATCAATTTAAACGCTTGAAACTAAATCCCACAAAAAGGTAAAAAAATATCAATTTTAACAAAAATTAAATGCATAAAACGTTTAATTATACAATCAAAAATGATGTAAACAATGAAATAAATAAAACTTATTTTTTTAGGAACCTCTTAGGTACCTATAATATTGTATAGGTCATAAAATATATACACCATCAGGTGTGTGGCAGGGTATTACATACCCGAGCGCTGTTTTCAGTTGCAGCGAGACTGAAATTACGCGGCTAGCCTCATCGGCAGCTTCTTAGCTCCAGCTACTCGAAACAACAACAGGTTTGGGAGTTTTTAAAAATAAATAGACGCATTAAAGTAACAGACAGGGTATGTCACACCCTACCGCACTCCCGCCGGGTTATTCTGGGTACTAAAAGTTTATTAAAAGGCTACTTGAAATTAAATACCTATCTCATGCTGCTTTTCTGCCTTTTCCACGTAGTCATTAAAATATTATTCCAGTTTGACTTAAATATTGTATTGACTATTTGATTATATTATTATTTATATTTGACATGTTTGACATAAATTTGACATATTTCATATTTGACTTCAGCAATATGTGTAATTAATATATGAATTTAATGATTAGATTATAATGAATATTTGCACGCCTACACCGGCTGAATACATGACACTATACATAATATTGTAACATCCCTTATAATACTGTGTTCTATGCAAATAAATATTTGATTGATTGATTGATTGATTGATTGATTTGTACGTATACTTGCACCTGTGGACGTATGCCACGACGCAATTCACTAAATAAACTTGCTTTAATCGAATCCCCATACCCCCAAGCCTCGTTAAGCCAAGGCATTGATTGTATCTACCCGTATCTGAGTGTGTCTAGTTGTTACCTAAAGCTACTGTAGAGTAGGCGACTTCCTGATTTGTCGGTGCCGAGGCAGTACGATATGAGAAAGGTGTCAATTGTCAGTGTCAGCTGTCAGTCGACGCGGTACCATTTTTTACTACGCCCCTGCATTTAAATTAGTGCTTCCTGACTGGCGCGGGATGCGCGGTAGCGGGACGATGCGAAGGCGGTACTGCTCCGCTTTCTGCGCATGATATTACTACTGCGCAAATGTAATACTGACAGTATTCTGTCAAGTGAGAATCTTTGCGACGTCAGTAAGTTTACGTCAAAGAAGAAAATGTCACATATCGATCCCGCCCCGCCAAGTCAGGAAGTCGCCTACTCTAAATTAAAGGTAAGTACCGAAAATACGTGCACGGAAAAAGTGGTGATCAAATGTGAACAGTCAGATATTTAGAGAGGTACCTGGTAGAGGAATTTGGAGCAGCCCCACTGGGGAAGTACCTCCACCTTGCAGAAGACCACAGCCATAATAACATTCTTTACTATACTACTAGTGTTGTGTTCTTGGAGGTGAGCAAGGTTGCCAGAGCTCCCTAGGATGCACTGCGTTGAGAGCGAAGGGACCTTTTATCTTTTCTGCTGTCAACACACTGAATCCTCCAATTTTATAAAGAGTCGGCAACGCGCACGTGACTCCTTTGCAGTTGCGAGCGTCTATAGGCTGTGGCGTCCTTTTACCATCAGGTGGACCGTACGCTTGCCGTCGCCGTATAAAAGAAAAAAAACCTTTGGCACAGCGGAATTTCATCTCGCTCATATTTGAAGCAGCCCAACTGGGGACATTACAGAAGATTGCAGCGGCCATCACAAAACCACTTGTTCTTTAGGTATGAGGTGTTGTAAATAAATAAATAAATAAATATTAGTGGACAATCTTACACAAATCAACCTAGTCCCAAACTAAGCAAAGCTTGTACTATGGATACTAAGCGACGATATACATACTTATATAGATAAATAAATACATAGAAGACATCCAAGACCCAAGAACAAATATTCGTGCTCATCACACAAATAAATGCCCCGGCCGGGATTCGAACCCGGGACCTCCGGCTTCGAAGGCAGGGTCACTACCAACTAAGCTACAGCGGTCGGTCGGTCAGCGGTTGTGTTCCTAGTGATGAGAACGGCCGCCTCAGAGATTACGATGAGGCTCTGTGTTGAGTGTGAGAACCTGTATAAGTTTCTACCTATAAACACAACGGAACCTTACGTCAATAAAGAGTCGGCAACGCGCTTGTGATTCTGCTGGCGTTCATAGGCTGTGGCGTCTGCTTACCATTTGTTTGCCACCGTTGTATAAAAAAAACGTACAAATATTTTGTGTATTGGGAGTGGGGTAGAGGCATTACCCCGCACCATTTCGTGGGGGCTAGCATAACATGCATCTCGTCTCTACTCGCGCTCGAGATAGGCTACCTGTCACTGTCTGATTAATGCTGTCAAAAAGTGACAGGTAGCTTATCTAGCGCGCGAGTAGATACGGAATGCATGTTGTGCTACAGGGGCAGTATCTAAGGTACTTTTATCTCACGAGCGCGGGTGCGCCATGGTTGTATGTTGAGCCATACATGCAAATAATCTATGTGTGCGTCAGCATAGGAGCTATGAGTCCACGTTGTCTATGTGTTCGTATATATGTGTCACATCTACAACAACGGCCAACCCGCTCTTGAGATAAAAGTACCTACTACCCTCATATTATTCCTAATCTTATTCTGACACGTTTATATATGTACAGTCAGCTGCAGAAAAAAGGGACCCTCTGCAAAGAAATTTGTATGCACGGGGGGTCAGGTTTCTCTACAGCTGACCGTACAATAGTCCAGTACCTACCTGGCTAGTGTCCTGTAGGGAAGTACAAATCAGGGTCATAAACAGATTTAGGTTCGCGTCTTTCCTGTAGACATATCAAAAGTCAAGGGCTACAAAGCTTAATTTTGGACTGGTCTATAGTAACCCGCATAAACGGCGTCTCCGGTTCTATAAATCCATGTAATAAAATCATAACTCACATGCTCATAAGCCGTTAACTATTGACCACAGGAGAGACGACTTTTGTTTTTGCAAGTGTTGCAACCCATCAATGTAATTATGCCTATAAGTTTGTAATTTAGTTCATTGTACTGAGGGCACAAAAACTGCAAAGTAAGCAGTCTATCTCTAGTTACGCAACAAAGTTTTCTCATTAATAAAAAATAATCTACAGAATCTACAGATCTGTTGTATTTATCTTTTTATTTATTTATCTTTAACATCTATTATCTACCTTTTATAATCATTCCAGTGTTTTAAACAAAGTATTAATTGGCAATTGTTTTCAGTGTTTCAAAACAGAAGGGGACCTAGGTGAGTTTAGTTTGCCAGTGCTAAAAACACCACCATGAAGGTGGAGTATAGACCACAATAAGGCGGGTAACACACTGCACCGTGTATTTGCACAGTGCCATTCAATTCCTACAAATCTTGATGAGCCTTGCTAGCATGGTTGCATTTAAGTATGCAGTCCCTCATATCCCTTACTAAGGACGGATACTATATGTCAGAGTTAAATTAATGTGTATATATATATATGTACTTCAAAGCAGTTAAAATGGCCGACATTTTAATAAAACTGTCATTTGATTTTGAATCTTCGTGGTTGGACAATAAAGTCGCTCTTTGAACGAACCAATTAGAAACAACTCGGTCAGTTTAAATGATTTTATGTCACACCTGCCCACAAAGTGGCCATTATCGCGCGCTCCGCGCGCGAAAAAACCCACTTCCTGGCCAGGGGGTGACATAAAATGTTGTACTTACCACGGGCGATAATAAAGAAAGCCTCAGATCGCATATTTATCGCCCTTGCCTTCGGCTCGGGCGTAAAATACCTGCGACCTGAGACATTCTTTGTTTTATCGCCCTTGGTAAGTAATGTACTATTAAGTATAAACGCGATTATCCTATTTTATTAGCTAGGCTAGGCTTGACGCCAGTACGCGTGTCACGTCTCACGTCACGATTTCTTTGTCTCTTTCGGTTGTACAACAAACTGCTATTTTTTATACCACTTCACGACCTACAGTTCAACATCAAGTTGTGAAACCTTTAACTTTACGCTACACAGCGCTGTGTGTTTAACCGTATAACAATAATTCTTCAAATGACAACCAAGAAAGAATTGAGAAGATTTATTGTTCAAATCAGCACTCGCTGATTGGTCTAAAAGGCTATCGCAAAGAATAAGACAGGGTTTCCCAACCCCTTGGGGGGCGTCGAGCGATTCCAAGGGGGGCGCAGCGAGCGGCTCCAGATTTCCCCTTGTTCAAAAAAAAATTACAAATCTCTATTTTCAGCCCCTAAGGGGGGCGTCGAATTTTGGCTTGACGTTATTAAAAGGTTGGGAACCTCTGAACTAAGAAGACTAGCATTTTTAGCAGTTTTCCACAATTAAGCTATACTTACGTATTTAATTAAGCACGGCTTGCATGGCTTACTTTGGTACTTATGTTATGTGAAAATTACTTTTACCTACATCGCGCCTTATTTTTAAATGAGGATATGTGAATGTAGCCTGAGCTTTAAGAGAAATAGACATGGGGAAAAGCGTTACTTTTCGATCACAGTTATTGTTATTCCCGTTCCAAAAAAATCACACTGAAAAATCACCGTGTCTTTGTCACTTCGGTTAGGTATTTCGTGTCACGACATTTGTGTGTCGATCGTTCCCGGCAGTTACTGATATTTTTGTAACAACTGATGTTACTCTGTGACAGCGCACCGCAGTCACAGTTAGTAACAGCGGTCACGAGGCACGACGCGACGCGTCGCATACACACTGTTCCAGTGATATCGTCGCTAAGTAACAACGTTATTTTGTAACGTTGTTACTTTGTGACAAGTCACACTGTTACTTTTTAACGGACTTTCGCCGCCACCTTGGCGAAAGTCACATTTTTTTTCTTCTTGTTAAGTGGTTTTATTCAATTTTACTTAATTTATCCCTTCGTGTGTCATTGGCAAAAGTCCTTGAGGCTGCCATTTCTCTTTTATATCTATCTATCTACTTTTTAACGGCGGATCACCGTGATTTTTTCATCGTGAAGTCATTTATCACCCACCTCTATAGAGAAACCATGTGCCTAGTTATTAGGTATCTACACATATGTACCTCTTTATCCAAGCATCCCTCTGATTGTTCTATTTGTAGGACAATACAATAGTGTTATAAATAGTACGCTGCGGCAGATATTGGCACGTTTATGACAGTTATATAAAAGTTGCAAGTTCGGTCGTTTGCTATTTTCCAACAAACATCTTTCCACGCCGACGTGGGCTATCTATACCATTCATTACCAAAACCTATATGCTCATACATGTAGAACATACCCCAAGATGTTACGAATATATTTACAACTAGCGGCCCGCCCCGGCTTCGCACGGATAGTCTAGTTTTGCTACCTAATGTTTTGATCTACTTACCTGCTATATTACTACAGACGACATTTCTCTTCGAATATTCAACCCCCTTTTTTACATCCTTAAGGGATGAATTTTCCAAAAACGCTCAAATCACTTTTCTTATATTTTAACTGAGAATCTCCACAAATGCCTATGAAGTCACTCACTTTAAAAATTCAGGTTGCCCAAACAATGCTTTAATCCCCTTTTCACCCCTTCAGAGGGTGAATTTCAAAAAACGCTGAAATCAGTTTACTTTGTATTTAATTCTACAAACGAAGTTTCAAGCTCCTCGTTTAATAAAAAAAATGCTCTCATACAAACTTTCAACCCCCGTTTCACCCCTTTAGAGGGTGAATTTCGAAAAACGCTGAAAACAATTTTCTTCCATTTTCATGCTTAGTCTTTTAGGGAATTTTTAAAAATAATTTTGTTTCCCATACAAAATGACCACCCCCTTTTAACCCCCTTTAGGAATGAATTTTGAAATAAATTATAGCCTATGTCCTATTCTGATGTCTAAGCTACAACACTGGAAAGTTTCATAGAGTTCCGTTCAGTAGTTTTTGAGATTAAGTGGAACGTACATACATTCCTACATTCATACATCCGCACAAACTTTCACGTTTATAATATTATTAGGATTAGGATATTAAGATTAGGATTAGGATATGGTAAAAACGAAGTTATCGAAGTATCACATCTAAAAAAACAAATAAGTATGCTATCGAGGTATCACATTATTTAACGGCACCGTAAGGCGACTTCCTGATTTGTCGGTGCGGAGGCAGTACGATATGAGAAAAGTGTCAAATGTCAGTGTCAGCTGTCAGTCGACGCGATACCGTTTTTTACTACGCCCCTACATTTAAATGAGTGCTTCCTGACTGGCGCGGGGTGCGCGGTAGCGGGACGATGCGAAGGCGGTATTGCTCCGCTTCTGCGCATGATATTACTGCGCAAACGTAATACTGACAGTATTATGTCAAGTGAGAATCTTTGCGACGTCAGTAAGTTTACGTCAAAGAAGAAAATGTCACATATCGATCCCGCCCGCCAAGTCAGGAAGTCGCCTAAGGCAGAAGATGCAAATCTCACATGTACTTATACCTATGTATTTAATATCTGAAGATGTTAAAGGAATTTAAATCTTACATTCTACTAGCAAGACCCAGTTTTGCATGTAATAGCTACAGTTGCCTACAGACCACAGATTTGGTGTATCTACTAAAGTCAGGTTCCAAATTAATCCCATTAGCATAACGGTGAGCGCTTGAAGGGGCTGATTTCCAGAACACATACAAATAACTGACAAGTATCAGCTTGCTAATATTAGGCTAGTAACACCCTAGTAACTAATTAACCCTTTGACCGCCAAAGCGATTAGTGTGTCGTCGTGCCCAGTACGCCAAGCACGGTTTTTTTGGTGTAATGTCTAAACCAATACAAAGTACACCTTCACTCCGACCTTTTAAGTGGTTGTTGGCGTGGTGGGCACGACGAAACACAACCACTTTATAAGTTCTTGTCGGTCAAAGGGTTAATACAGGTAGGTATATGTTGGTTTATCTACATTCTTGTCGTAGGAAGTACAGTCAGCATCAGTACGTCAGTACTACGGATATGAAGAGATCAAGTGGGCTAGCACAGATCTGGCTGTGATTCCTATCTCGCTCGAACTGAGCGAATTAGAAAAAGGAGGGTAGATTTTTCACTACTCGCGTCGGTAGTGCCCAAGTCGTTATTGTACGAGTAATAGAATATGATATACTGGGATTTTGGTCTGGGCGTTGGTGAGCACACGTGCCCGGGGCGACGACGAGCAGAATCCATTTACCGTACAAAAACTTACCTACTGTCATGGCGTCATTACTGAACAACGTCACTGAACACGTGACATTGGCGAAATCATCATAAATGATGGAAAGCCATTTTTTAAAGAATTGAATTGAATTATGATACTGAACGTTAGCACTTGGACTTTTCAGCCCGTATCGGAACCTGGACTTGCGATTAAGTACCACAGAAGTAGTAGCACTAATGTTGTAATGTACCTAAGTCCTAATATTGTAGGCGTTTTGGTACCTTGCTGTAAGCCTACAAAAGCACAGTACAAATTGTATGTTTTTAATAAATAAATAAATGATCTTTCGAAATTCTCGTTTTCGTAGCTGACACTTTTGATGCTGACTGTAATAGGTGTCGTTTTTTAAAAAAATGTACATTGTTAAGGGCTTAATGAAAACAAAATTACGATCGCGTCCTTTGTGCAACGAAAGTTAGCCGTACAAAATATATGAGTCATCGTTACACAAAGGAATCAATAGTTAAGTTTTGTTTTAATTAAAGCCCTTAACTATTTACAATTTTTTTGAAAACGACTCCGATACCTATCTCATAAAATGATGCTCTTTTTGCAATTTTCCAGAAACTTGTTATGTCGGTAATGGATATGCCAGCCTGTAAATCTTTAAGGGGAGGTATCCCCAACGCAACTGTCCCGCTCTAACATGCGTGAGTTTACAATTAACCATCCCGCTCTCTACGCAAGCTCTGCGCGCAGTTTTGTAAATATTTAGCTATAGTTATTAAGCCAATCATTTTATCAAAGCAAACCCTGCGAATTTGTCTATAACTATTTACGATCTTTAATTGAGTACAAAAATTAAATGTTAAATATCAGTAATATAGTCGTAGTATTGAAAATACATTCCAAAAAGGGGTAACTTCGCGATTATTTTCTATCGAGTGAAATTCATCAAATCATGTAACTGACTGCGATTTTGACTAGACAAGATCCTCATGTAACACATATATTTTTTTTAGATTTTTAGACACTATATTCTATGTCTCAAGATGGTTTTTAAAAACTCAAAAGTGGTAATACACGGCCTTAAGCAGTTAGTCTCCCTTGTATCCCATTATGCCAAGTGCAACCAGCGCAGTGATTAGATTTACCCACAATGAACGCTTAGTACCCTCCTACCCTATACCGTATAAGTAGGTACCACAGTTAGTAGGCCGTGTTCACTGTTCCACTCCAGTGGACGTTCGGCTCCCGTCGGGACAGGTACATCGGCACCATCCCGGGTTTACATTTACTAAAACTTTCATAATAACTTAATTATTACAATTCGATTAATAAGTGTACTTTATTGTCTCATTCGATGTTCGAAATGACATTTGAAAACAGTCGCAACGCTTGCGCTCAACTTGTGCTTAAAACGTGAACAGTGTAAACTTACAGCATGTTTATAAAAGATTTCCAGCTAATGTAGTCACCACTAACACCTTAGTGGTCATATCTAATTGGAAATTTCCTAGTAACATTGGTATCTTATGTAACTGTAGTTTAAATAAAGCGTAGTTTAAATAAGGCGTCAGATACTAAAAAGATATTAGTGTCATAGAATGTGTTATACAAGGCGACTTCCTGATTTGTCGGTGCGGAGGCAGTACGATATGAGAAAAGTGTCAAATATCAGTGTCAGCTGTCAGTCGACCCGGTACCATTTTTTACTACGCCCCTACATTTAAATGAGTGCTTCCTGACTGGCGCGAGATGCGCGGTAGCGGGACGATGCGAAAACGGTACTGCTTCGCTTCTGCGCATGATATTACTACTGCGCAAACGTAATACTGACAGTATTATATCAAGTGGGAATCTTTGCGACGTCAGTAAGTTTACGTCAAAGAAGAAAATGTCACATATCGATCCCGCCCCGCCAAGTCAGGAAGTCGCCTTATACGACTTACGAGCTTCGGCGTTCGGCGAGGGGAGCTCGCGCTATATTCAACTAAGCGAAGTCGGCCCGCGAGTTGCCGCGTGTTTTACATCAGGGGAAACGCGACCAGCGGAGAAGCGGGGGTGAAATCGCGAAATCTCGTGGGGGTGACCATAGCCTTAACCTGATTGTGGCTTTATAGGCCGCCCAATAAAGTGATAGGAGTGCGTGGTTGGAGAGTGGCCGGGGGAAAATCCAGGGAAACCTCCGAAACGACCAGGCAGGCGGTCTAAACACTGGAAACGTTTGCGCTGTAGTTTGGTTGAGCGGCTTCAACCGAATCTGAGGAGTGAGTGGAATCGAACTACTTACTGGGAGTAAAACGGATGCGCTGTCGCTAGCTGTCAAAGGTACTACGAATCTTCAAACAAAGATAGGGTCGGCAGCGCGCTACGTTCCATAGGCTTCGGTGCCTGCTTACCATCAGGTACCTATATGCTTGCTTGCCACTAATTTTGTTTAAAAAAACCGCACAAGTGCGAGTCGGACCCACACGGGCCTACTTGCACCACGCTGATGGATTACTATGATTAACTGAGTTACTTAATATGCTTTATGTCACACCTGGCCATAAAGCGGCAATTACCGCACGCTCCGCGCGCGGGAAATCCCACTTACTGGCCAGGGGGTGACATAAAACTTTGTACTTAACACGGACGGTAATAAAGAAAGCCTCAGATCGCATATTTATCGCCCTTGCCTTCGGCTCGGGCGTCAAATACCTGCGATCTGAGACATTATTTGTTTTACCGCCCTTGTTAAGTAATATACTATTCAGTTGTTTAACCTCTATGATTGATTAGGTGCGTAGGTACTTACTTTAAATGGTGACCATATTTTTATGATTTAACAGATTTAGTGTCGAAATTACGTTTTTTTTTTCGGCATAAAGGCTTGGTCACACAGCGTTGCACGACGCGACCGCTGCGCGCCGGAACGTATGCTAACAGGTTAGCGACGCCACACAGGCTGCGCGACGCGAGCAGGACGGTTTCATACATTTCGGCGCGCAGCGCAAGCGGTGTGACCAAGCCTTGAAAGGCCGTATCTTCTTGGTTTCTAGCAGCTTCACGGGACGGAAGAACTGAAGAGGCGTTCCTGAGATAGTGTCGTGACAGACAGACATTTTTTTAATTTCAAATGCAATTTATATTGTTTATTGAATAAATGAACTATGAACTATGAACAGACGGACAACAAAGTGATCATATAAGGGTTCCGTTTTTTCCTGACAAGGTACGGAATCCTTAAAATAATATAGACGTGTTGCAATACATTTGACTAATTACTTTGGTTGCTACTCACTGTACGTAATACAAGATGAATTTTGTTTCTGATGGGCTATTTTGTACCTTGTGATAGTGACATATGAGGTCTCCTACTTTTTAGGGTTCCCTACCCGAAGGGTTAAAACGGAACATTATTGCTGTCACTCACGCGTCCGTCCGTCCGTCTGTCACACAGGTTTACAGGTTTTGGAACTACAGTCGCATCTTGGTGTCCCACAGCCATATACAGATAGTCAAAACTTATTTTTAAATGTTTTAACCCTTTGAACGCCAAGAACCTATAAAGTGGTCGTGTGTCGTCGTGCCAACCACGCCAACTTTGATCATGAACAAAATCTATTATGAATTGTTTTTATTGGTTTAAACGTTACATCAATTCAACAGTCCTTGGCGTGGTGGGCACGACGACACACAACCACTTTGGCGTTCAAAGGGTTCGGGGGGCACCCATACAGCTAAATGGGGCGCCAAAATAAACAAACATAATTTTGCGGTTGGTTCAGAACCCTAAGGCTGGGTTGCACCAAACCGTCTGTAATCGTAAGCGGTGTTCGTCAAATCTGGTTGTATGGAAACTTTGACAAGTTTCTATGGGATGACAGCTGCCGGCGCCATATTTGACGATGACCGGTCTGTGTTCGTACGTTGGTGCAACTGGCACTAAGGCTGGGTTGCACCAAACCGTCTGTAATCGTAAGCAGTGTTCGTCAAATTTGATTGTATGGAAAGTTTGACAAGTTTCTATGGGATGACAGCTGCCGGCGCCATATTGAGGATGACCGGTCTGTGTTCGTACGTTGGTGCAACTGGCACTAAGTGTACGAAGTCTGACTCGCACTTGGCCGGTTTTTTTATGTGTGGCGTTGTAATAAAATAATAATACGAAATAGTTTAACTACATAATATTCATTTTATTTACACTATAAGGAAAAATTAAAACATTAATTTAAAATTCATTAAAGCCTAGCCTATTAACTAGCATTCATTACAAATTGATTTTTTAAAACCATAGATGTACTATAAAAGAACTAGATACACAGTCAGGCGAAAAAAATGGCACCCTCAAATGTACCGCGTTGCGGTACTTTCGTGTTGACGGCAGACAGTGACAGTGACAAAGCGTGTATGCAACTGACAGTGTCAATCAGTGCCACATTTTCCGTCATTTTTGTTCGGCATTGTGTGTCTATTTCTATATTATAAGTCAATGTTTAAAACACGAATCTTTATATAAAACAATAATTTGTAGATTCCGATTAGTTTAGCTAATCATAGCTTCCTGTCATTAACTTTTTTATTGGCACCCAAATTAAAATGCAAGAAAATTAATAAAATATACAAAAAAAATCCTGCTATACCCTGACTTCTGGGTATTTTAATATGTACTTTTTTATATGTTTGAATTTCAAACAAAAAACAAAAAACACAGAGGTCAGGGTACAGTAGGAAATATTTTGATATATTTTATAAACTTTGCTCATTTGATTGAAACAAAATCTAATCTGTTAACAACTGATCAAAAATGTCTTACTATTTAGTATCTGGGTCATTGTCAGAGTTAGGTGCGCGTCTTTTCGGTGGACATGTCAAAAGTTAAGGGCTACAAAGCTTAATTTTCGATTGATCTGATAACCCGCATAATCTGTAATTCCGTGTCTATAAATCCATGTAATAAAAACGTAAATTACATGCACACAAGCCATTAAATATTGACCACCGAATGGACAACTTTTGTTTTTCTGACTGACAATGACCCATCTAGTAAAATGTATTATTTTTTTGTCAAATTTACCTGATTTTTCCTTAACATATTGATAAATTGCAGTATAAGATTACAATTCTACTATAAAACCACGAAATATTAAGCATGTTGGTCCTTTTCAGTGTAATTCACCAGAAAATGGCATGTCTGTCTAACACCGTTTACTACTATGATTGTGTGATTTGGATCGATCAGGCGTACTTGAAGTTGACTGTATAGCACTGGCACTATCCAAAGGTATCCGAACAGGAGTCAATTTTTCTTTAGGCAAATGCTTTACAACACAGTCCGTGCAATAATCCGTGCCAGCATTGTCCGTCCACCGCGCTCCAAGAAACCCCTTCGCCTGGCATCCAACACACATAGTGCTCTTCTGATAGACGGGTGCCGTTTCATCAAGAGCTCGTTGTTGTTTAGCTGCCCGTAATAATTCGACTATATATTTGTTACCAACCTTAGTCTCCAATGCAGTCGTAGCTGTGGTGGATGTGTATGGGCTCTCTGTAGCATCATATTGATCATCCATCTTAACAGGTACATGCAGTTGAGGGAAGAAATTTGATTTCTTGTAAAGTATTGACTTGCATTTCTCTCGAGCCATACCTTTCGGAGTGCGGCCTGGTATGGGCAAACCTGCTTTGGCTAATTTAGCAAAATACTTTTGTACTCTACTCATTACTTGGATTGGAGTGCGAGTTCCTAATGCTTTGGCTATTTTCTTATATCGCCTTGCTTCAATGGGCTCCTCGGGATAAATTTCTAAAAGTTCTTCTAACCGTTTCTGTTCCTCACAGGACCAGAGCTGATTGAATGTCTCTGGTTTGCTGTCAGTGAATTTTCGCCCCCGCACTTTCATTCCAGCTTCCAAAATTGGTTTAATGTCTCGAATAAACTCATCATCCGGTATGTCGTCTACCCCATATTGGCTCCAATCTATTTGTGGTATCTCTCTAATGTGATGTCGGGGCGGGAACTGGATCTTGCCAGCTTGTAGCTGTTGAACAAACTTCAGTGGTTCTTGAAGCGCCTTGTTTCGTGCTTCAGTCAAGTCCTCTATGTCTTTCAAAGCAGCAACTCTTTGGGATTCAAGCACAACAATGTACTTCAACAAATCACAGTAGTCCTTGTTCCCGCGCAACGCGAGGTGGTCCGTTTCGAAACCGAATTCACCATCTGACTCTGGATTTTCTGTACTGTCCATAGCTCTGTAAATAGATATGCAACAACTTTAAACGCTACTGAGAAAATGAACACGAAATCTATTATAACCATGCCAACTAGTCCCAAACGTTTGAGTGTTAAAATTAAAAAGAAACTGACCAGTGTGAAATATAAAAAGTGCAAACCTGAATTCAGGAGCAGCTCCCTTGAAGGGTGGACCAACGGGTGAGTAGCGATTTTAGCACGTATGAAAGCCTTAGTTTTGCACGATGATGTTGTTATATGCCCCTAGATCATAAAATTTCGTGCGTTTCCCTTAATTTTCGCACGGACTATCAACATCATTTACGCGAAGGTGAACTGTCACTGTCAACACAAAGTACTTTTCTCACTGTGTCAAACTGTGGTGTCAAAAGTAGTAACATTCCGAATATACCACTTTAAACATTCTACTTTACGTTTGAGTTGTTGGTACAAAATTCGCTTACAATAAATAGATTATGATTACTGTTGAAATAATTTACTAATAGCGTATTTGTTTTTTTTTGTATAGATATTGGTTTCAATTTAATTACATCATATTGCTTAAAATTCCCTCGCGTCGACAAATCAATAAGTAACGTAGGAAGTTTCGGAACGTGACCTCCCTTCGTGACTCGCGCCATCTATCAGCTGCACGTAAAACTTATTCGCTAGATTGTTCGCTCGCTTTGCACGGTAGAATTTTTAGTAAGCGTTGTAATGTGTGAAACGGCGCAATGTATAAATACAGCAACAGATGGCGGTAAAATAAGAATGAATTTGAAATTTATTGTTATGGTTTAGGATTAAAATTGTCAAGTATTTAATTGATTCCTTTGTATAACGAAAATTAGTAATAAATACAATTTATATAGGTAACGTTCGTTACACAAAATAATCTTAACTAATTGTAAGTGCCTACAAAATATTAGCAAATTACGACTAAACGCAAACGCGTTCGTTCTGTGTTTTGCGTCGAAAAAACTTAAATACCTAGGTACTACATGTTCTGTTCCTCGGAGCTCCGCTCAAGTTCTAACTTACGAAATTTGTTAGGGTGTATTTCATTTGAAGCATGGGAACCGAACATATCTCAGTGGTCTATTTGAGTTGTTTGAGTGTTCCTCAAACGTAATAGTGACTGAACTAGCTTAGGAATTTGAAGATTCCGGGAACATATATAACCTACACTAGGTTTCAATGCAGCATAGGTACGTAAATCAGTCGTCATACCTACTTATGTAAGTAATTTTTACGCAGCTAAAGGGGGGCGTAATTAAAAATATAGAACTACCCCATAGAGCCCCCCTTAAAAAGTAACGGATGGAGCTATAGTTTTCACAGTACAAATTGTCCAATAGTACATTACTTAACAAGGGCGGTAAAACAAATAATGTCTCAGATCGCAGGTATTTGACGCCCGAGCCGAAGGCAAGGGCGATAAATATGCGATCTGAGGCTTTCTTTATTACCGCCCGTGTTAAGTACAAAATTTTATGTCACGCCCTGGCCAGGAAGTGGGATGTCCCGCGCGCGGAGCGTGCGGTAATTGCCGCTTTATGGCTAGGTGTGACATACAAATATTTTACGGGTTTACTTATAAGGGGGGCTCCCAATGCTCCCATAAAGCTAAAGGGGGCGCGAAATAAAAAATTAGGCTACCCCATCAAGTGGGGTATCGTTGGGTAGAGCTCGTAAGTGCATTAATATGGTGTAGTATATGCGAGAAAGAGAAGCATATATCTGTCGTCTCCTGCGCACACGGCACGACTCTAGACGGGCGGACGCGCGGTGTCTATGAGCGGGCGAAGCGGTGAAGTGTGTGTGACCGGTGGCAAGGAGCCGATATAAAATATCTAATAAAATAGTTTAAATACAAAGTGCTACTGTTGTGACCAGTGATCCAGGTAAACAATTACATTCCCTATCAATTGGATACTACATTTTGGCGACGGGTTAAACCGGTAAGTAATCACGGCCATATTTATAACCTAGAAAGCAATGGCTACCTAAACATTAAAACAATTATTTTTCGGTGTTCAAAAAGGGGATACAGAGGTTTAATTCGCTAAGCTGGAATAATCTAGGTACATACAATCCATACTGTTATGGTGAAACAATGGTGAATGGTTTGAGGTCACTGTGGTTAGGTTGAACGTAAACACACGTAAAGTTACGAGTCCCGTAATTAAGTTCACGGGGGGAAATCATCAATAATTGAACATAATGTAACTATTTACAAAAAAAAAAAACTAAAACAAATTAAGCTACGCGAACGCTAGGTATTTACCGTAAGCTACTACCTGCCGAACATTTCCAAGAACTCGCGCAGGAGTAGGTATGTACATACGACGCGCCGGCGCGGCGGCGGCGCGGCGCCCCGTTCGGAGCGACTGAGCGAGCGGCCGGGCCGACGGGTTAAAACTAGCTTACTATCGCGGTACCTAACTACCTATTTGGTCATTTGAAACGCCACAGCAAGTAAATACTAAATATACTAGAAGAATACATAAAAAAAAACAAAGTAGCCTAAAATATAATAATAGTGGAAGTTTTGGTGTTAGCGATGTTTTGAGAAACTGGGTGGGATTTTGAACCTTATGTCATTCACAATTGGGTCGCTTTTAATGGATTGTTTGGGCACAGATCGACGGCTCAAATATCCTAATCAGCATTAACCACCTGCAATTTTGGTATGAATGTGCATGTTTCGACAACACATTAAAACAGTTGTTGCTTATCAGTATCTCATGTTCTACCTCCACACGGAACATGTTGTTGCGATTTGCGATATACCTAAGTTAGTGAATCTTAGTTTAAGAAGTATTTTATTCGCGGAGCAAGGAACTGCGCGTAATAACTAATAAACTAAGTACCTAAATGACGGCGCGTACGACGATTACGATGTACTTAATTTAACATTATTATTAGCATGTGTCGTACGACATGAATGAATCAGTAAGTACGTAGTGCAAGTATTTGTAAGTATCTAAGTAAGCCAAACGCCTCTCTATATGGACTCAGGTTAGCTAGTCCAGTCAAGGAGGAATAGTCGAGTCAATAAAGAGTTACGTTTTTATTACAGATTTTGATTCAATTTGAATTATCCTATTTCAATGTACTGAAATGAAATAAAATAAAAACATATACCTATGCGCAAATGCTCAATGCAAGTTAAATAAAATACCTATCTACATAATAGTAAATGATGCAGATTATCGTAGAGCGTGATGGCTAAGAAGTAGGTATGCAGATGATGACTGTAATACCTGGCAAAAAAACAAGTATTTTGGAAGTTTGAAGCGAAGTGATGTTGACTTATGACTAAGAAGTAGGTATGCAGATGATGACTGTAATACCTGGCAAAAAAAAAAAGTTTTTGGAAGTTTGAAGCGAAGTGATGTTGACTTATGACTAAGAAGTAGGTATGCAGATGATGACTGTAATACCTGGCAAAAAAAAAAAAGTTTTTGGAAGTTTGAAGCGAAGTGATGGTGACTTATGACTAAGAAGTAGGTATGCAGATGATGACTGTAATACCTGGCAAAAAAAAAAAAAAAAAAAGTATTTTGGGAGTTTGAAGCGAAGTGATGGTGACTGAGTGGGGATTAAACAGATGACGCCTGTTTAGTCTGCTGCTACAGTCTATGTTTTTGCTTGTCAACAGGGAGCCACTATGACGACGCTGTCACTCGAAAGGTTTGAATGTGAAGGAGATACCAACTCCGTATGCACGAGATGGGAGCGATGGAAGAGGAGTTTACATATATATTTGGAAGCTGCAGGGATTAAAACTGCTGCAAAGAAACGGGCAAGTTTACTGCACTGGGGAGGAGCCGAGCTACAAGAAATATTCTTTAATATACCAGGGGCAGATGCCGCCTCAGACGATTCTGCTGATCAGGATGTGTTCCAGATTGCAATTCAAAAACTGGACAATTATTTTGTACCAAAGCAGAACAAAAGATTCGAACGACATACCTTCAGACAAATGAAGCAAGAAGCGAATGAGAAATTTGAAAAGTTTTTAGTGAGACTTCGGCAACAAGCCACCAAATGTCAGTTTGACAATGTAGAAGACCATTTAATTGATCAAATAACAGAAAGATGCGCATCAGAAGATCTTCGGAAAAAAATACTTAAAGCAGGAGACAACATGACAATTGACAATATTATTTCGGAAGCTAATGCCTTAGAAGCAATACAAAGACAGTTAGGAGAGTTTAAGGACAAAGAAGGAAGTACAACACTAGGGGTTAACAAAATAGAAGACAAGTCCAAAGAATCAACTAAAACAAAGGAATGCTTCCGATGCGGGAGCTGGGGGCACTTTTCAAACGAAGAAAATTGTCCCGCAAGAGGAAAAAAATGTCTTAAATGCGGGAAAATAGGTCATTTTAAATTACAATGTAAAAGTCAAATTTTGAAAAGAAGACAAGAAGACACTAGAACAGATAAGGGACAGAAAAAGTTTTCAAAAAAATTCAAGAAATCCTCAAACGCACACGAAGTAGGAAACATAGAGGAAGGGGAGGAAGAAGATACCAGTCAAGTAGATTATATATTTAACATAAACGGAGATGATATGGTTCATTGCTTAGTCGGCGGAACCAAGATAAATATGATGATAGACTCAGGATGTAAGCATAATCTTATCACGGACAAGACATGGGATAAAATGAAAAGCATGGGAGTAAAGGTAACTGATAAAGAGAAAGAACCAAAATGGACGTTTTTCGCTTACGGCTCTGAAACACCATTGCGACTTTTGGGATCTTTTCGCTCTAATATTCAACTTGCCGGAAGAACAGAAGATGCAGTTTTCTACGTAGTGGACAAAGGCACACGAAATTTATTAGGAAGGAAAACAGCAATCGGACTTGGAGTTTTAAGAATTGGAATAGACGTTAATTAGATTGAAGACAAACCTTTCCCTAAACTCAAAATATTTTAATACAAATACCTGTTGATGACAAGATAAAGCCCATAGCGCAGCCATACAGAAGAATCCCAATTCCACTAGAAACAAAATTGGAAAAAAAATCAGGAGATAGCATTTAAAACGCCTTAAGACTGCTTTGAGCGAAATACCGAATTTAGGTTATTACAAAGTCAAGGAGAAGACATTGGTATTTGCCGACGCCAGACTCGTAGGGCTAGGTGCAGTGTTCATTCAAATTAATGAATCAGGGCCACGCATAATCGCGTATGGGGACAAAACTTTGACCGATTGCGTGCGACGGTACTGCTAAACCGGAAAAGAAGCCTTGGCTCTCGTGTGGGCCGTGGAACACTTCCACATGTTTTGTATGGCAAGAAATTCCAACTTATAACCGATCATAAGCCCTTAGAAGTGATATTCGGACCGAAGGCAAAGCAGTGTGCTCGCATCGAACGGTGGGTATTGAGACTTCAATCATACGACTACCAAATCGCTTATCGCCCTGGAAAGAACAACATGCTGTCTCCCTTTCAAGGCTTTGTAAAAAAAAAAAAAAAAAAGAAAAACCTCGTCGGACCTAACAACATTAACGAAGGTACAGATTATGTACACAACATAGTACAACAAATAAAACCCGTAGCGGTGTCGCCGGAAGAGATTGAAGCTCATTCTAGACAGGATCCAGAAAAAATAAAATAAAAAAAAAGTAATAAAAGGTGCATACAACTCCAAATAGGACGTGGATATAAAAAAAAAAATGCAAAATTTTTTAAAAATTATTTATTTTTCTGTGGCGATATCCTTTTGAGGGGTACAAAAATAGTTGTACCGAAACTACTACGACAGAAAGTTTTAGATGCTGCGTATGAAGGGCATCCGGGAGTTGTGGCCATGAAATCCCGACTTCGAACCAAGGTCTGGTTGCCTAGATACAAAGAGATGTTCAGTCGATTAGGATGTCCAGTCACAATTACGGCCGATAACGGCAAACAATTCGTTAGCCAGGAATTTAAGGATTTCTGTCGTAATAACAACATACATTTGTTCAACACGATCTCCTATTAGCCGCAACAAAATGGGGAGGTGGAAAGGCAGAACCGGGATATAGTTAAGCGCTAAAAGATAAGTCAAATTGAAAAAAAAAAGAATTGGAAAGAATCCCTTCTCAACTATCTCACTATATATAATGACACACCGCATATATATATATATATATATATATATATATATATATATATATAACCACGGGGAAAACGCCCGAAAAAATTGTTTTTCAGCGCAAATTTAATGACAAGATTCCAATGATAGATACACTTGAGTATATCTATAGGGACCAGGACGTAAGAGATGAGGTGTATATATAAAAATATATCACAGAACAAACTCTCTCCCAATTTTGAGCCAACACCTCATACGGTAAGATCATGTAAAGGAGGGGATATCGAAATCGAAAGCGACAGAGAAGAAACGTGTTGCACTAAAAGAAAATAGATGGGGAGTGGCAGGTAATAGATGGTGGAGACGTCAGTAATAAGGACGTGTTGATGAAAAAATATATATATAGAAGAAAAAAAGTATAGAAATAGGAAGCGAAGGAAGTTAAACGTATGCATGGCAGGCATAACGGAATAAAAGAAGTGAGAAAAAAAAAAACGAAATAGGAACTTGGGAGCTAAGAAGAAAATTAAAAGTAAAAAGGATGATGTGATGTTTGTGATGTTAAAAAAAAATAATAGAAACTTGGAAGCTAAGAAGAAAATTAAAAGTAAAAAGGATGATGATGATGATGCTTGTGATGTCTAAAGTGATGATTATAGGTAACTATGTAGCAATAAAGCTGATTGATAAAATCTTTGTTTCATTATATCTTAAAACAAAAAACAATCTAAACAGTAAGGAAGGGATGTAGTATATGCGAGAAAGAGAAGCATATATCTGTCGTCTCCTGCGCACACGGCACGACTCTAGACGGGCGGACGCGCGGTGTCTATGAGCGGGCGAAGCGGTGAAGTGTGTGTGACCGGTGGCAAGGAGCCGATATAAAATATCTAATAAAATAGTTTAAATACAAAGTGCTACTGTTGTGACCAGTGATCCAGGTAAACAATTACATTCCCTATCAATTGGATACTACATATGGTATGGTATTTTTTGCTTTTAAAAATATAATTTTGTTTTTGAAAGACAAAGGAATGGGAAGCCTCTTAAATTGTCAAACAATTTTATTTTCCCCCTTTAAAATTTCATTAAATATTAATGCTCGCGAAAAAGTGTAAAGTATAGAACAGAACCTTTTTTGTAGATACTAATTATATTATAGACTAGCTTTTGCCCGCGACTTCGTCTGCGTAGAACTCGCGTCATCGCGTTAGAATGTTATTTCATTCTTCTATTTCATGCGCTTACCTAGTTATCTCTCTTCCATTCTAACTTAAACCTCGTTAAGGGATGATTTCCGGGATAAAAGTATCCTATGTCCTTCCCTAGGACTCAAACTATATCCATAACAAATTTCATCTAAATCGGTTGAGCATTTTAAGAGGAAACAGGCAGACAGAGTTACTTTCGCATTTATAACCCGCCCCAGTTTCGCACGGGTAGTCCAGGTTTTAAATTTATTTATCTAAGCTTTTGCCCGCGACTTCATCCGCGTGAATATCCATTATCCATATCAACTTCTACAACGTATTTCGCCGGGTTGTCTCGCCAAACATTGCGCACGCCGGCTCAATGCGCCCACATGAAACATGACAGAGGACTAAATATATGTTATTAACTTATTATTGATGTAGATGAAAACGCTCGCGAGCGAAGCGAGCGCGAAACTTTTCGCATATTCTGATACGGGTGTGGAAAATACTTCATACGCATCAAGTAATGAAGATGAAAACGCGAGCGCAGCGAGCGCGAAATTTTTCGAACATTCTGATGCAGGCGCGGAAAAGACTTCATACGCATCAACTATAATGTAGATGAAAACGCGAGCGTACGGCGCGCGAAATTTTTTTGAACATTATGATGTATGTGCGGAAAATGCTCATCAAGTAATGTAAAAGAAAACGCGAACGCAGCGAGCGCAAAATTTTTCGAACATTATGATGCAGGTGCGGAAAATACTTTACACTCATCAAATGTGTATGAAAACGCGAGCGCAGCGAGCGCGAAATATTTCGAAGATTATGATGCCGGTGCGGAAAATAATTCATACGCATCAAGTCATGCAGATGAAAATGCGAGCGTAGCGAACGCGAAATTTTTACGAACATTATGATGTAGGTGCGGAAAATACTCATCAAGTAATGTAGATGAAAACGCGAGCGCAGCGAGCGAAATTTTTCGAACATTATGATGCAGGTGCGGAAAATACTTCACACTCATCGAGTAATGTGTATGAAAACGCGAGCGCAGCGAGCGCGAAATATTTCGAACATTGTGATGCCGGTGCGGTAAATAATTTATACGCATCAAGTCATGCAGATGAAAACGCAAGCATAGCGAACGCGAAATTTTTACGAACATTATGATGCAGGTGCGGAAAAGACTTCAAACGCATCTGTAATTTAGATGAAAAAGCGATCGTAGCGGGCGCTAAAGTTTTTGAACATTATGATGCAGGTGCGGAAAATAGTTCATACTCATGAAGTTATGTAGATGAAAACGCGAGCGCAGCGAGCGCGAAATTTTTCGAACATTATTATGCAGGTGCGGAAAATACTTCATACGCATCAAGAAATGAAGATGAGATCGCGAGCGTAGTGAGCGCGAAATGTTTCGAACATTATGATGCAGGTGCGGAAAAGACTTCATAAGCATCAACTATAATGCAGATGAAAACGCGAGCGTAAGGCGCGCGAGAATTATCAAACATTATGATGTAGGTGCGGAAAATACTCATCAAGTAATGTAGATGAAAACGCGAGCGCAGCGAGCGCGAAATTTTTCAAACATTATGATGCAGGTGCGGGAAATACTTCATTCTCATGATGCACATGAAAACGCGAGCGCAGCGAGCGCGAAATTTTTCGAACATTATGATGCAGTTACGGAAAATAATTCCTACGCGTCAAGTAATGTAGATAAAAAAGCTAGTGCGAAATTATTCGAACATTATGATGCAGGTACGGAAAATACTTCATACGCATCAAGCAATGTAGATGAAAACGCGAGCGCAGCGAGCGCGAAATATTGAACAAAAAAAATTTGTTGACCTATCAAGTGGCTTTGTAAAGAGGTAGTTGAATAGATATTTCTTTTCTTCATAAATTATTGGAATTTACGAAATTTTGTTCCGATGAATTTTTTAACTTTCCAAACACCTATAAACTTACAATTTGGTAATAATGATTGTTATTACGTATTTTTTACCAACAAATACTAATATATTGATAAATTAGATTTTTTTCTTTGAAATTTCCTTATTTTTCCTATAAAAACCAACTTAACTTTGCGGTCGGTTCGGAACCCTAAATGTGCGAAGTCCGACTCGCACTTGGCCGGTTTTTTTTGCTTTCCAATCCGCCTGTTCGAATTTGGTCATACTTGATGTTTATTGTTACGTAGGTATGTATGTTTTAATAACGAATACCAATATACCCTAAATTTATGTCTGTTACGCGCTGAACGTATTTTATACATTTTGCTGACGGAAAACGCAACTAATCGGCACCTCGAAGAACCTCAAAGATGACACCCATATCGATTATTAAGAAAAGTAAATAAGTAAATGTCCGCCATCTTCGATTTGAAAATGGATAAGTATCATTCTTGTAATGAGCACCTCAAAAAACAATATTTTATACAAAAATGGGCATACTTAATGTATAGGTAGTACATGTCGCAAGTGCTACCATGCAACCGAGAGCCCGCCGCTCTGCGTAGGTAAGGTACCCTCCATCGAAAACAAAAAAAAAACCGAGGTTGCGTAGTAAAGTTTGTGAATATTGATAGCGACTGACTGACCAACATAATTAGATCTCTCATTTCAAACAGTTAATATGGTTTGAGGGACTTTTGTATTTTTGTCTATAGCCTTGAGAGGCAGAGGTATTGTTATTTCACCCCCCATTTTTTCAAATACTATCTGTTTATTATACAATGTTTGAATGAGGTTCTATTTACTTTGCGTCCATGTATATACTTACCAACTTTCAAGCCTGTAAATCATGAACTGAAAGACTTCTCATACAAAGTTTAACCCCTCTTTTCACCCCCTTTCATCCCTAACCTGTATGATTTTTATAGCCTATAACCTGGCCGAAGATCCAATAAACATATTAGTGAAGGCTGTATTCAAATCCATTCGCTAGTTTTCGCGTGATAGTTAGACATATAAACAGACAGACAAACAGACAAACAGACAAACAGACACGAATTCTAAAAACAGTTGAAACGTGTTCTGTTATCGATTCTTAGACCCCTCCATCGATTTTTTTACTAATATCTTCAATGTACAGATTTTCGACCCTCTTCTGCTTTATTATATGTATAGATTATTTACCTATGCCAAAGAACGTAATTGCTATGGGCCACCGTTTACGAGTTTTTTATGAAAATTATGAAATACCGAAAAATGGGTAAATGGGACCTTTAAACACCTTTGCCGCGTGTGGTATGCAAGGTTAAGCAACATCGGCTGGGATCAGTTCTTGGATGGGTGATTTTATCAACTCGTACCGAGTTCCACGCGTTAGCAAGATAAAGGGTCTTGACAGTCAGACAAACAACAAAGTGGTCGGACAGAAAATGTTTTGTTTTTCTTTTGAGGTATGGAAACCTAAAAAACCGGCCAAGTGCGTGTCGGGCCACGCGCAAGGTAGGGTTCCGTAGTCGTCCACCCGTTACATTATGGGGACTAAAAAGTTCGCAAACTTACATTTACTATGTTTTTGACAGAATTAACAACATTATCTAAGGTATCAATGGAAATTGTACGAAAGTTTGCTTTTGAAAAGTATATTTCTGAAGTTCGACTATTACTCGTTAACTTGACCGGCTTTTATTTTTTATACTGGATACATTTATAAATAGTTAACACCTAATTGGTTTAACAATCAAAGTCCCTGAATGTAAACAAACAAGGCCTAATAGACACCGCGAAATCTAACCCCTGGGCCCGTAGTCGAATAGTTATATGATCATTAATTATTTATGAAATGATGAGAACAACATAATTATTCACGTAGGTACTGTTGATGTTAACGCATCATGTTAAATCTATGAGACAACGGGTAACCATATTAACGTTATAACATCACATATTCATCGCGCATTGCACACTGGGGAGTTATGATTTATTGTAATGTGTCCCCCCTAGTGTAACATACGCAAACCTTCATGCCATTGCCAGCAAAACATTTATACCTACACGTACTTGTAATATGTATTGAATATATTATGAAGGAATGCAGACAAAGTTAAGTGTCAAATAAGGTAACCAAAGGTCCCCAGAATGCTCGCGGCATTTCCACGCTGGACAGCAATGGAGAACTGTTGGACCAGCCATGATCCAGAGCTTTGGTCATTAGCCCTCTCTCTTAGTGTTTTTCCAAGGACTTTTTTGTTTCAAGACATTACATTTAATAATGAAGAAATCGATACCTAGTTACCTTAACAGTCACCAGCGCTAATAGGTGCCGAAACCAAAGTGGCGAAAATCCAAGGCTCTGCAAGTAGAGTCATGTCAGATTTGTAGTTTCATATCATGGTGCTGTGCTGGTGACTTGACTGGTATCTACCTACACATCTAAAAAAAAAGCTTATTAACACGATTTTGTTTAAAAGCCTTGGAACTCGTTGTTAAGAAGATGTTTCTACGTATTTTAAATACATAAATTAAGGGTGTATTATAGTATATAACAAAAAAATCAGCCGATCTTCTCAGTTTTCCTTCTCTCCTTACATAAGATATTGAGCATTAGCTATAACATAGGTAGTTATGCTAACATTCATAGTTTCAAAATCGATTTTTATTATAATGATCGTTTTATTTCTTAGCCTAATATTTGTGTGTCCCACGGCTGGACAAATGCCTTTCCCGTATCAGTGTCTCATCCTTCTGCCAATCGATGAGGAAGGCGTCTAAGTTATCTCCATTTAGGCCGGCCCCGTCTGCGTCGCCCTTGTGGCATCCACTTGGTAGCTAAATATATTAGCCCACCCGTCCGGATGCATGTGACAGACGTGACCCGCCCAGTAATACCAATAAAAAAAAAATCTATTATCCAACTAAAACCCTTAAAGCCACAAGCTTGTCAATCGCGTTCACTCGTGCGTGTGAACGCAATTTTAGATCAAAACTCAAGGTTATGAAGCCTAATTAAACAAAATTCCACATCAAAAAGTTGCCTGCCCGTGGGCTGAAAGGCAAGCGAACAATTCACGGTTTTCCCCAAGAGGGCAGTTATGATTGGGACGAGGTAAGTATAATGAAGGACACATTTTAACAATCACTGGCCCCGAAGCTGCATTCGCTTATTATTTTATCAAGCTCGTATCTGATACAATCGCTGGAGAGTACCTAATCAACAATTCGTCTGAATCCGGATGGGCATATATCGTCGCCCCCATGCTAAACTAACATAAGTGCATTTTTGTCAAAATTGAGTTATTGATGTAATTATGTACCAAATATGGTAATCTACAATGTCACAAATTTCTAGACTTCTATCTTTTAAGATTTCAAAGTTACGGTTGTGCTAATCTGACATTTTATCTGTTTTATCCCATGGTAGACTTGCGAAGTGTAGATAAGGCATTTTTCCTTGGCCGATAAAGTTAGGACGCCTGTGAATAATTAACGAATCTGCCATTTTCGTTAACTTTCTATGGTGGAAATTATTAATGACCGGTACGATTAGCCCATAGCAAATTTGCGATTCTGACAGATACGATAGTTTACTATGGTGGCATTTATTCCTCATCCATATTATTAACTATAGCATATTTGCGAATCTGCAGATTGGTTAATTTAATATAGTGGCAATTATTACTCAACCAAAAAAGTAGACTACAGCAAATTGGCGAATCGGGCACATACGTCAGTTTATTATGGTGGTATTTAATTCTTATACATTCATAACCTTTAGCAAATTTGCGAATCTGCCATATTAGTTATTTTGCATGGTTGCTATTATTACCACATCACATAAATTTGACTATCAAACTTTGCGAATTTCACATTTCCGCGAGTTTGTAATAGTAAATCATTCGTATGTACCTTAAGAAAAACTTAAAATAATGCATGTTTGTTAATGGCAGTTTTCGTTATCGTTGATAATCATAAAATTAAATAGTGCGAGTTGTAATTTTTTATGCATAAACTAATTATTTAAATGTACCTACTTTTCAAAAGTGTATTTTTTGGCTGAAATATTAAATGCCTTCGCCTACTATGTTTTATAAACTTTCATCCTGACAGTACATGCAAATTAGTAAAATTAATATTATAGAAACTTGTATTGCCTACATGGTGACGTACTGCAAAAGTTGGTCTGTAAGTCTGTATCGATTAACGAAGCGATGCTGTCGATAAACAGATATCGATAATTGAAATAAAAGTTATAAAACGTGTCTTATATTCCAATTATATTGTAATGGGATTACGGGACTGTATATAAATAAACCAGCGTTGTGTTATAATTTAATGCGCTTAAAAATATGTAAGACATTATTAGAAGTGTGTATACTAAAATTAATAAGCATGTCGACCAACATAGCTGCATAAAAAAAATAGAAGCATGTTCATAACTATCAGGTATCTCACTGTCAGTGTCATAGGACTCATCTGTGCCCGTGGCTTCTATAAAACATTAAAGACTGGAGACACCATTATATTCGAACTTAACCCTCTGCCCAAGGTACAGGAGGAAAATCTGCCACGTTAATAAAAAAACTACTTATTTAATCGATTAAATATGTCAGTCTCAAAATCGTTTCCGGCGTCAGAAGAGCTTCGTCAAAATACCTTTATTTGCTGTTTTTGGGTGAAAAAACCTTTTAGTTTATCAAATCTACAAAAATATTATAATTATCGCCACATACACATTTATTTTTGCTTCAGTTAAAAATTTCTGCAACATTAATGATTTAATTCAAATCATATATCGAGCATCCCCAAATCGATTAAAAAATATTCGTACTTGGCCGCTATTTTGACGTCTCACGTCATCGTATTTTAGGACCGTAAGGACTACTAGCTATAAGAATTTCTTTGAAATGTGATCCTTAGTGGGATTGGTAAATTTTGCTATTCGATAGCGGACGTAGAATTCCGAGAAACTTTATTAAATCGGGGGAAATAATTTGTGTATATTTGAAAATTGGTACAGTTATCTTTTATAGCATGTTCATCTGAATACCGCAATGTAAAACTATACCAATTTTAAAATCTACACGAATTATATCCCCTTATTAATTTAGTATTTGGCGTAATTTTCCCAGACATGGTATCGAATACAGCATTTTGAATCATCTATATTTAAATCACTTCCGTTGGGTTTTATTTTATTTTATTAAACATAGGATTGCTCTTGTGAAGCGAGCTCACCCAGAAGATGCCTATTTACTCATGAAAAGAGCTTGGTTCGAGCAAGAGCAATTTCAACCAGATAAGGATGGTACCTAACCATGTTCGTCTGGACGCCCGATGGAAGAAGGGGGAAGGCGGTATGAGTACAATTTGTAGAAGACGCACAGACACGCTACTTTGCGTATATGCTAGGCTCTGCAGCTTAGTTGCTACTACCGTACTGTCCCCGTATGAGCCCCCTGCTCTGCGATCCACCGAGTCGATTGCGGCAAGTTGGTACTTAGCCAAACAATCCCAAAGGACTACAATATTCCATGCTGTATAGGACTTGGGCTGATTACGAATATTAGTAATCCATTTATATATCTTATAGGCGGAAGGATTGGAAGTGATTAAAATGTGGACGATTGAAACTGGATCGATTGAATCGATTTCGATCGATTTAATCGATTTAAACTGGAATCTGGAACAAGAAATGACGGCCTCACCCTTATTTATAAATTCCTGTATTGGTTTTAAGTATTTTGAAATGATATTACAATATATTTCTGTTGGAATTACAAATAAATACAGATTCGCAAATCAATGTCTCAATACAAATGCATAGGAAGGCATTCAAATACACCATAGTTAACACACGAAACTGCCATTTTCGTCACTTTACCTGGGTTCAAATATATTAAAAGTAGTTTTAATTTGCGAAAGTGGTAGTTTCGTGAGTTTATTATGGTGAAAAAACTTACCTTTGTTGCACTTTCTATGGAGATGCAAAATTGCGAATGTGCTGTAATTTCTAAATCCAATAAAATAATGCTTATCTGAGAAATTGATCATGTAATACATCCATTTTGAAGACACTACATGTATACTATATCAATACAACTTCAACTAATACATAAAAAAAAATCAATATAAAATTTTTAGCACCTTTAAATCGCTCTCCTCAACATTTTGTTTTTTGCAGTTATGTTAGTTTAGCATGGGGGCGACGATATTATGTGAAAAAAAAATATGATACTAAACTGAACGTATTGTTTTGAAACAAAAAAAAATTAACTTGGCATGGCACTCTAATGTCAAACTAAAATACGCATGACATGACGAAAACCAAAACTGAGTCAAAGTTTTCCACTTGATAGTACAAAACGATGAAAGCAATAATCATTACTCTTCTGACGACTAAAATAAAACCAATTTGTTTTGGGCAGAACAAATTTTATGGATAATTCACAGTAGACCGTTTCGTGTCCGGGCCGGCCCGTTTTCTAATAGGTCTGTAGGTATACTCTTGAGTTTGGTTTGCATTACCGTAGTCGCTAGCGACTGCATAAACGATTTAGTATGGCGATTCTTAGTTCTATTGCGTAACCGCCAGAGACGCTGTACTTTTGTCCATACTAAATAAGTACTCGTAAACGATATTTTATAAATTTTCGTTTCATGGCTTACCATGTATCTGCAAGTAGAGTCATGTCAGATTTGCCGGCCGCCCGGCAAATCTGACATGATTCGGCCGCCCGGCGCGTCCAGTAACTCTAGTATAAGTTTTTTCGAAACATTAACTAATTCGAACGCGTTTGCGTTTTGTCTCAAAATGTACGAAAACGCTCTCACAGAGTTTGAAATACGCGCGTTCATCGGTTAGCAACAAATGTTATACTCGCTGTTTTAGTTTCCACTAGTGACCACCAGAGGCGCTGTTCACGTTTTCATACCACTTTCATACATTTTGAGACAAAACGCAAACGCGTTCGAATTAGTTAATGTTTCGAAAAAACTTATACTAGAGCTGCAGTGCCCTTAAGCACAAAGTAAATAGCGGCGGCGCGCGCCGGAGCAGAGAGTCCGCTCAGTACAAAGTGCCATTTTCGCCGCACGCACAATGACGTAACATTTACAGGCATTCTCGGTTGATTTCGGACTAGCTTAGTCGCGACTGTCACTGTCGCGTCGCGAGTGCTAGTTGTGCGCGCGTTGATCACTTGACGTCCTCGCCGCTACGTAGATAGTTTATGTCACGTACGTCAAAATGAATAACCGATATTATTACAGTTGGAATGTATTTTATTGTTTAAATACACTTAAATACAACAAAAAACGGTGCCTACACTTTCTTCAAATTTTCAAACGATATTGAAAGGTAAATAAAACGGTTTTCTCATTTTGGTAGTTACAATACCTAGGTAGGTAGGTAATTTTTTGAAACTTGTCGCTTTGATAACGACGATCAACCATTACACCTTCATCTTATCGTTCGCTGGTAAAACGCCAGTATTTAAGTAGTACTATGGTTTAGTTAAGTAGGTACCTAATTAATTAGGTATATTTTTGTTGGCGCTCTCGACCGCCGCCGGTCACAAGTCACAACTCGCAGCGGGTCACGCATCAATTTATTAGGGTTCCGTACCCGAAGGGTCAAAACGGAACCCTATTGGTGTCGCTCAGACGTCCGTCCGTCCGTCCGTCGTATGTCACAAAATTTGTTCCGAAGAATTTTTAGACTTCTCATTGACCTATGAACTTGAAATTTGGTGACAATGTTCAATATTACGTATATTTTAACAACAAATACTAATATATGAATAAATCATATTTTTGAGGTTGATTCGGAACCCTAAATGTGCGAAGTCCGACTCGCACTTGGCCGGTTTTTTACCAAGATACGCTGGTTCATATTTAAATGTCATGTTGAAGAATTTTTAATTTATCTGCTCCTTTTTAAAATTCAGAATCAATACAGAAGCAACCCTGTGAGTCTGGCAAGTTTAGGTATGTATTTTCAAGAACGGCGGGAACGGACCTTCTGTATATTCTTTATTTTGTGCCTTAAGGATGATTCACGCTAGACCGTTCCGTGTCCGGGCCGGCCCGTTTCCGAGGGCGACCGTCGCCCGGCCGGGCCCGGCCGGGCGACGGTGACGCTCGGGCACGGGCCGGCCCGGACACGGAACGGTCGCTCTATCAACAATGCATCCGTTTGACGGCCGTCAAGCGACGGCCGGCCTCGGAAGCGCGACGGTGGCCCTCGGAAACGGGCCGGCCCGGACACGGAACGTTGACTTAGAACAATGCACCGTCGACGGGCGCGGCGAGGACGGGGCACGGGCATATACGTCAAAAATACGTAGGTTGTAAACCGTCAAATATTAATACGTGAAATATGGAAGACCTTTCAACCTTGCATTTAGTCGGTTTATATTAGCTGCTGGATGGCTGCCGGGCTAGGATGATAGTCAAATGACATTATTTATGGTCACGTTTTACCGTCAAATTTGGGTAAAAGATATACGTGAATTTTTAAATATAATACCCAGACATATAAGTTAGTTTTAATTTTATTTAAGTTATTATTGTATTCTACTATATATTTTCTTGTAAATAAATGATTAATAACTGTCGGACGTTCAATCGTATATTTGTCAAATCAATGCTAAATTATTGACATAAACTTATATGTCACTCGGGAGGCCCCTTATGATTGAACACTATACACATTTTCGTGTCATTATTATCAACATCAGCATATACAGGCTGGATTTTCTTTTGGGTCAGTGAGGTTAGCTCTACCAGATCCCGTGCTGCTACGTGAAAATGGTTTTAGAAGATGTTGAATTAATGAAAAATGGCGTTTTCAGATTTTGGAAAAAACATCTAGTGTTCGAGAAAAAGGTCATTTTTGACAAACTTTTTTTTTATGCCAATCTGCCCTCACTGACCCAAAAAGAAAATCCACCCTGTATACCGTCCCACTGCTGGGCACAGGCCTTCTCTCATAGATGTCTCTCGTTTTATGTATGGAGATAAATTAACGTTGCAATATTAACATGACACTATTTGAGATAAAGTCTCCGCCGCACTAAGAATTATCTCAGGATCTCAGGTTATATGTCGGAGCATATATTTGGTCCGGATTTTCATGCTAGCCGGGCTGGGGTTCGCACGGTGTTTAGCGCATAAAAAAAGAATCGGCACACAAATTCATAAGGACGTAGATATACTGACTGACAATGGTTTTAAGGACTGTTCTGCACGATTGTGATTGTAAGTACATAATTTTGTTTTCTATATAAGGTATTGTATGGCATCGGTTACACGGTCAATATTATCACGCGATACCGCGATACAGTATTCACCTCTCTCTCACTTACATGAAAGTGACAGAGAGGCCAATACTGTATCGCTTGATAATATTGACCGTGTAACTGACGCCTACAAGCATCGTGCGATCCCAAAATGTTTTTAATAAAATGAAAATTCAATAAAAATACTAAAAAACACAAATAATACCCACAAGTAATTTATAATGTGATGTAATAATATGAAATAAATTAATATCAATAATATTTAATAATAATAATTACAATTTGAATCGCCCGTCCTCAATTCCTCCTAGTGTTGCCCGAGGCATCGTTCCCAGGACGCTCGCTGCGTTGCCTTGCTGAATGGCCAGGCTCAGCCGCACGGCGAAGTAAGAGCCCAGCCCTCAGATCACCTGAGACCCCGATCAGTTTTTGAAAAACTTTTTTGACTAATTCTTTAGTATCTGTCGACCAGGGTACCAGGGTCTCTACTGCAAGTGCCGAAAATATGTAATTATATGTTAAGAAAGCGTATTTACGACACTTGACAGTAAAGTTTGGGCATCGTTAGCGGCTGAGCCCGGCGTATTGGCAGAGCGCTGGACATGGGACGGGGCCAACGTGTCCACGCAGGTCACATCCCATGCCAAAGGTCGACATAGATGTCACGGTACTATTGTGCACCCGTCAGGTCTTTTGCCATCAGCAGCGGACAGACCTACTGGCTCCAGAGTTGATGGGATAGCTGCGGAGCCGAGAGCCCGGTGGATGAGGTCGTTGACCGATCGGCACTTGACTGGCAGTATAGGCCGTGGCGACCGAGCCACCGCAGCGGCTGCAGGAATGTGGCTTGCAGACTTTGAGCCCTAGTGTAAGGCACGGACACTGCCAGTAATCGAGCGCGCTCGGTTGGGATAAGGTTCTGTTCTAAAAGACTTTTGTGGATAGATTTGACTTTTAAAATGTCCCAGGCAGCTTGGCTCGCTTTTTCAGCAGGTGGGCTCTTACCAGGATTCCCGATCTCCTAAGTTGACTCTGCATCGGCCAAGCAGCGGGATTGGAAACATTAAGAATTCCACTGATGAGCGTGGCGGTGCTGTGTACAGATGACAGAAAAGCAGCAAGAGCCAGGTCACCAGTACAGCGGATACCTAATCCGCCATATTTTATTGGCAGAGTTGCCTGGGACCAAGTATGAAAATCGAGGGAAACGTTTAGGATTTTACTGATTGATTCTTTTAATGTGTTATCTATTAATGATGTCAATAGAGGGAATTTCCATAACGGTCAGTTTATTTAACGACCGAGGCCTTAGATAGCATACCGCATGAGGCATGTCTGGCGTTCAAAGCGTGATGGAGTTGATAAAATTAAATTACACAATGCATGAACCTGCCTTATTCCATTATCGAAACATTAAAAGAATTATCCAAAATGTTCCTGTGATATGAGTGTACATCTTATATCTTTAAACGAGCAGTTTTTGTACATATATTTATTTATTTCGGGGTTCTCAGAAATGGCTGTAACGATTTTGAATAAATTTCGTATGTGGGGGTTTTCGGGGGTGAACAATCGATCTAGATAGGTCTCATATGTACGGGAAACGCCGAGCAAAGCTCGGTCACCCAGATATTATTTATTAAAGCAGGTAGCGAGACATTATTAAACCTGTATTGAGTACTGACGACAGTGCAAAGAACGACTATAATTTGTGGCAAGTAACCATCAAGTAACACGTCGGCAATCTTTAATTTCCATAGTTTTCTAATAAAGAAACAGGCTATAAATATGGTTTATTACATCTATGTTTAAGGAATTAAAGTTAGGAGTGTTAGGAGGACGTATCGAAATATTGTTATGTTCTTCTGGGTGTGCCGACGCGGTGTGACAATTTCAACGTTGCAAAGAAGACTGTCGCAAGCCGTAAGTTGACGAAGATAAACTTCTGTTTGTAGTTTTTAGGCATTCCTGAAAAAAAAAAGATTTTACAATCCGATAGATGCTATCACGGAAAATCATCATAGTAGGTAATATGTAAATTAACGCACGTAATGTACGAGGCGTAAGTCAATTATTAAGTTATTTGGAGCAGTCGAACTGGAAACGTATTTTGTTATCTACCTTACAGTCATAGAAGACTGCTGCAGTCATAGTAACGACGATGCACTGAATGTGTAGGTATGGTGTTGCATTACTGGTGGTCATTAAGGCCTCCAGAACTCCCGAAAATGGGCTGTGTTGAAAGTGAAGGACTTAAATTTGCCTCTAGCAGTAGCAGTCAACACTAAGAATCCTCAATCGCTTGCCATCAGACAGGTCCAATACCTAAGCTAAGCTCGTTCACAAATATTTTTTAAGAAAAAAAAAACCGACTTCAATGTGGGAGGCCGGTGAAAGATTATTATACTTAGATGGTGCACTCTTAGATTCCATACAATACATACTTAATTCGTCATGGAATCCACCATCAGAACTCAAGCTTGACAAAAATGTGTCTTGAAAACCTAGCTTGCTTGACAAACATAACGAAGAGAACAAATCGCCAAACGTGAACTATGCGTCGTTGAAGAATTCCATTCTGATCATCATCAGCAGTTCCACTTCATCAAATGTCACTTATTTAAATGTAAATGCTCGATTTGTTTATGAAAATACTAAAATCACTATAAGTATGTATGCCTTTAACATTTGAGGAGTTCCCTCGATTTCTCATGGATCCCATCATCAGAACTCGAGCTTGACAAATGATTGTCTTGTAAATCTAACTTGCTTAACAAACACAGCAAAGAGAATAAATCGCCAAACGTGAACTATGCGTCGTTGAATTCACTATTTGACAGTTGTAAAGATAAAATAATTAATGTGTTGGATACAGTAGCTATTATAGGTTTACAATACTCATACAATAGGTTTTGTGTTTTAAAATTAATTGAAAACATTTTTTTTTATAATAAATTCAGAGATTTTTTATCTGTGGATTACAAAAACCGAAACGCGTGTGACGTCACATTTCAAAGTTAAGGTTTAATTCCGCAACAGACCGCAACTGCACTTACTGCACGTTATGTTTCTCCGCACTCCAAATTGAACCGTAACGGTATTCGTAAAAAGCTCTTTTTAAAATGAGCAGAGAAGTGTCGCAACAGCACAAGTTACTGTACAATTTGGAGTGCGGTGTAACATGCAGTTGCAGGCTGCTGTCGGCTGCGGAAGTAAACCTTTAGTTGTTTATCAAGTGCGACGTCACAGTACTCACAGTCACGTGATCGGCTGTTTTCGCGCGAAATTCAAATTACTTAAAAAATATATATATTTTTTGATAGATATTAAGCTCTGGGGAAAACGATAATTGTTACAGGTATAAAACAAACCTACGTATAATTTAAAATACATTTCCGAAAACTGTCAAGTAGCCAATTCTGATCATCATCATCAGTTTCCCTTCATCAAATGTCATCAAATGCTTAATTAATTGATGAAAATACTAAAATGCCTGTGCCTTTCACATTTGAGGAGTTGCCTCGATTGCTCATGGACTCATCAGAACTTGAGCATGACAAAAATTAGTCGTGAAGATAGAATTTGCTTAACAAACACAGCTAGGACGACAAATCGCCAAACGTGAACTTTTCGTCGTTGAAGAGGAAATCCGGACATATGAAAGTATTTTTGTCGAAGCTGAAGCGGAGACCTTCATTTCATTTGATCGGCTCTGCAAAAACAAGACAATAATCACATTATTACTCTCTGTGTATGGTTGATGAGAAATGAATTGAAATCTAATCTGTAGTTCTGGAGTTTAACCCTTATATACTCATTAAGGTGAAACAAGGTATCAATTATTAAGAAAATAAAAGGTTCGATTATCTCGGAAACCTAGGGACTCTTACTAAACCTGAATGTCCATTTTCTGGACCAGCCTCAGAAGCTCTATCAGTGGTTAGAAGTTTGTCCATTAATTACTGGACACCCTGTATAAACATACAATATCTGGGCGGCCGAGCTTTGCTCGGCGTTTTCCCAGGCATGAGACCTAGCTAGATAGATTGCTCGTCCCCGAAAACCCCTACATACCAAATTTCATCAAAATCGTTAGAGCTGTTTCCGAGATCCCGGAAATAAAGAAATATAGATATATAGATATAAACAAGAATTGCTCGTTTAAAGATATAAGATTTCCGAGATCCCGGAAATATAGATATATAGAAATATATATAGATATAAACAAGAATTGCTCGTTTAAAGATATAAGATAATCCTTTAGTTTATGTCAAATTTCAAAAAGCTTATACTTACTAGTGTTTGACACAAACTTTACGTAGATAATAGGAAAAAACCGGCCAAGTGCGAGTCGGATTTCGCACATTTAGGGTTCCGAACCAACGTCAATAAATGTGATTTATCCATATATTAGTATTTGTTTTGTAAAATATACGTAATAACCAAATCATCATCATTATCACCAAATTTCAAGTTTATAGGTCAAAGGGAAGTTGAAAAATTATTTGGAAAAAAAATTGTGACAGACGACGGACGGACGTGGACGGACGGATGGACGGACGGACGGAAGCATGAGTGACAACAATAGGATTCTGTTTGGACCCTTCGGGTACGAAACCCTAAAAAGCCCAAAAAATATGTTTTCCAAGATTTCAATCTACCATTTTGTTAGTGTATGTAAATTTATTTAGAACTATGTATTTAATTAACGGATACTGAGCTAAGCCGAGGACAGACGCACAGACGGACGGACAGACGGTCTGACATACGGACTTATGGACGGACATAAGTCCGTAAAGGGAAAATAGGGTTTTTGTTAAGCATGAAAATAGGGTTTTTGTTAAGGATGAATATGTCCAAGACTAAAGTTATGGCGAACTTCTCCGGTGGCTCGAATCCAATCATAACGGTTGGAAACGAGGAACTGGAGTTGGTCAACCAATACGTGTATCTTGGACATGTTCTATCCTTTGACAAGGTAAGCCAAGCTAAGGAGATCTCCAGGAGAGTCCAGCTCGGGTGGGCCGCGTTCAATAAACTGAACGACTTCCTTAAATCCACCGACGTTCCACAATGCCTGAAGACTCGCCTCTTTAACCAATGTGTCCTGCCCGCCATGACGTACGGTGCCGAGACATGGACGCTTACGAATGAGGCTGTGCACAAAATACGTGTAGCACAGAGAGCAATGGAGCGTGCCATGCTCGGCATTAGATTGCAAGACCGAGTGAGGAATGACGAGATCCGACGCCGCACGAAAGTGCGGGACGTCGGAGATGTCATTACCAAACTCAAGTGGAGTTGGGCAGGACACATTGCTAGGCAGAGTGATGGCAGGTGGACCAAGAAAGTGTCAGACTGGTGGCCAATTCATGGCAAAAGGAGCGTCGGCCGTCCACCGGCTAGATGGGTCGATGACATTAGGAAGATCGCGGGTCACTCTTGGATAAGACTGGCTCAAGACCGGGACGAGTGGCGTACTCGAAGAGAGGCCTATGCTCAGCAGTGGGCGATTACAGGCTGAAAATGATGATGATGATGATGATGATATGAAATGCTGCTAAAAGCGATACGTAATTTTTATTTATTAATGCTAGTTTTTGACCGCGAGTTCGTTCGCGAGGAACTCGTTCATCGCGATAGAATGTAATTGCTATTGCTATTATATCAGGCGCTTACCAATTTATCGCTCTTCCATACAAGCTTCCACTCCTTTAAGGTATGATTTCCGGAATATAAAGTATCCTATGTCCTTCCCCGGGACTCAAAATAGCTCCATGCACAATTTCATCCAAATCGGTCTAGCGGCTTAAGGGTGAAGAGGTATCAGACAGACAGGCAGACAGACTTTCACATTTATAATATTAGTATGGATGAGAGGAAAAGTCATTACATTTCTCATACCACCATTTCGTGGTTATAGGGATCCATTCAGCACACTGAATTTAATCCGCACATTTATATGAGGATAGGTATCGCGACACGTGGGTGCTATTCAATACTTACTTACATACATACCTACATAACATTGGTACCTACATATACTCAAGCCCCTTAATGCCGTTGGCGTGGGTAGAGACCATATAATGCCAAATACTGAGTACCTACTGCTAATGGCAAATGGCAGTCGCTTTCGTAAAAACTAGTGCCTACGTCAAATCTTGGGATTAGGTAGCGGACCCCGCGGAACTGTACTGGGATAACGCTAGGAGGATGATGATGATGTTGATGGCGGGCTTAATGCCAAATGGCATTCTCTACCAGCCAACCATGAATTCTTACTTCTACTCTTTTTTTTTCTTTCTTTATTATTTCTTTCTTTTTTCTTTCTTTCTTATTCAGGCTCAGTAAATAATAATGCTTGGTCTTGGGTGGGGTCTGGGGCCAAAAAAAAAGTACTTATTTATTAGCCCTTACCGTAGTTGATTTAATTTGATGCTGCTTAGATTTTTGGTGTAAGTCCTCGATAACATGATGATTGTCGCTGATACAAGACGTACGATTATTGTTACGGAACTTGCAAACTTTTCATTTTCTTTTTTCTATCGTCTGAAAATAAGAATTGCCATGTAGAAAGTTGCGTAGAATCAAGTTTAATATAAGGAGACGGAATGTCACATGACATGACTGTCGTCCCTCGCTGTTTGACGGTGATGTTGAAATACCTACTGTAAGTTCGGTGACTGTTATATCACTGTAAATTGCACGAATGGATTGCATGCTACAGAAAAAATATATACTTACACTAGCGGACCCGGCAGACGTCGTCCTGCCCGGAAAAGCAGTGCCACCTACCTGGTCGAATTGGTTTGTTAGATGTTTTACTCGAAATCGTTATTTAAGATCCGCGTGGTCGTGTCGTAGGTTTCCCCTGGATTTTCCCTAGGCCACTCTCCAACCGCGCAGTCCCATCGCTTTAATGGGCCCGCCTATAAAGCCACAGGTTAAAAAAAGTCCATAAAGTGCAGTATTTCTTTGATATTAAAGTTCAGTTAATAATTAAGATGTTTGATGGATGGTCGCGAGTGTTCGGAAATCGTCGTAAACAGCTAATTGTCTCTGTTCAAAGACCAATGTGCAAATACTTATTTATTGTCGGGTACTATACATACAAGAAATTTCAATGTATCATCGTTTACGTTTTCATGTAGATATTGTCTGTACAAATGTGGAGGACTGAGAGTATGAAAATAATCTACTAAGAAAACTTGCTTGTATTTTAAAAATTAAGCAATGGAAAAATCTGCGCAGAATTTCGATACACGAAAATCAACTCTGGTAAAAAAAGCTGTAAAGTAAATGGTAATTCGCGGAAAAACGCGACTAATGAAAAAAACTTGTGTTAAAATAGTAGCCGAATAATTTAAACGACTGCAAAATTCACGATCGAGGAAAAATGCGATCCGAAATTTTGCTACAATGAAATAACGATTTCGAGAAAAACATCTAACAAACCGTCGAATTGTATTATGAAACCATGCAGGATTTATGCGCTCGTGAGATAAAAATACTGGGCTGTTATTCATAATGGTAGAAGAGCCGGTGACACTGAACCTAGTATGATAAGATTCCCAGATGGCATATATATAACTAGCTTTTGCCCGCGACTTCGTCTGCGTAGAACTCGGTCATCACGTTAGAATGTTATTTCATTCTTCTATTTCTTGCGCTTACCTAGTTATCTCTCTTCCATTCTAACTTAAACCCCGTTAAGGGATGATTTCCGGGATAAAAGTATCCTATGTCCTTCCCTAGGACTCAAAATATATCCATACCAAATTTCATCTAAACGGGTTGAGCATTTTAAGGGGAAACAGGCAGACAGAGTTACTTTCGCATGTATAACCCGCCCCGGTTTCGCACGGGTAGTCCAGTTTTAAACAACAACAAACAACAACAAATACTCTTTATTGCACACCTCAATTAAAGGACACAGATCAGGATCACAGGGAGAGGATTTTTTATGATTTAAACTTATTGATCTAGGCTTTTGCCCGCGACTTCATTCGCGTGAATATCAACTTCTACACCGTATTTCGCCGGGCTGTCTTGCCAAACATTGCGCACGCCGGCTCAATGCGCCCACATGAATCACATGACAGAGGACAAAATATATATTAAGAAGGAAGTAGATGAAACGCGAAATGTTTCGAAGATTATGATGCAGGTGTGCAAAAGACTTCATACGCACCAAGTAATGTAGATGAAAACGTGAGCGTAGCGAGCGCAAAATGAAAAAAAAAAGAACATTGTGATGCACGTGCGGAAAATACTTTATACGCATCAAGTAATGAAGATAAAAACGCGAGCGTAGTGGATACGAAATGTTTCGAACATTATGATGCAGGCACGGAAAAGATTTCACACGCATCAACTAATGTAGATGAAAACGCGAGCGTAGGGCGCGCGAAAATTTTTGAACATTATGATGTAGGTGCGGAAAATACTTTATACTCATCAAGTAATGTAGTTGAAAACGCGAGCGCAGCGAGCGCGAAATTTTTGAACATTAATATGCAGGTGCGGAAAATACTTCATACGCATCAAGAAATGAAGAAAATCGCGAGCGTAGTGAGCGCGAAATGTTTTGATGCAGGTGAGGAAAATACTTCATACGCATCAACTATAATGTAGATGAAAACGCGAGCGTAGGGCGCGCGAAAATTATCGAACATTATGACCTAGGTGCGGAAAATACTCATCAAGTAATGTAGATGAAAACGCGAGCGCAGCGAGCGCGAAATTATTCGACCATTCTGATGCAGGTGCCGAAAATACTTCATACGCATCAACTATAATGTAGATGAACGCGAGCGTACGGCGCGCGAAAATTTTCGAACATTATGATGTAGGTGCGGAAAATGCTCATCAAGTAATGTAGAAGAAAACGCGAGCGCAGCGAGCGCGAAATTTTTCGAACATTGTGATGCAGGTGCGGAAAATACTTCATACTCATCAAGTAATGTGTATGAAAACGCGAGCGTAGCGAGCACGAAATATTTCGAACATTATGGTGCCGGTGCGGAAAATAATTCATACGCATCAAGTCATGCAGATGAAAACGCGAGCGTAGCGAACGCGAAATTTTTACAAACATTCTGATGCAGGTGCGGAAAAGACTTCAAACGCATCAACTATACTTAATCATACTCATATCTTACTTAATCATATTTGAAAATGAATTCAAGTAACATACCTTAATATTGTAAACTTTATCTATTTGACATGTAAAATTTCACATTTTATAAATAAATGAGTATGAGTATGAGTATAATGTAGATGTAAACGCGAGCGTACGGCGCTCGAAAATTTTCGAACATTATGATGTAGGTTCAGAAAATGATCGTCAAATATGGTAGAAGAAAACGCGAGCGCAGCGAGCGCGAAATTTTTCGAACATTATGATGCAGGTGCGGAAAATACTTCATACTCATCAAGTAATGTGTATGAGAACGCGAGCGTAGCGAGCGCGAAATATTTCGAACATTATGATGCCGGTGCGGAAAATACTTCATACTCATCAAGTAATGTGTATGAGAACGCGAGCGTAGCGAGCGCGAAATATTTCGAACATTATGATGCCGGTGTGGAAAATAATTCATACGCATCAAGTCATGCAGATGAAAACGCGAGCGTAGCGAACGCGAAATTTTTACAAACATTATGATGCAGGTGCGGAAAAGACTTCAAACGCATCAAGTAATGTAGATGAAAAAGCGAGCGTAGCGCGCGCTAACGTTTTTGAACATTATGATGCAGGTGCGGAAAATAATTCCTACGCGTCAAGTAATGTAGATAAAAAAGCGAGTGCGAAATGATTCGAACATTATGATGCAGGTACGGAAAATACTTCATACGCATCAAGCAATGTAGATGATTGAACAAAAACAAATTGTTGACCTATCAAATGGCTTTGTAAAGAGGTGGTTGAATAGATATTTTTTTGTTCATAAATTAGTGGAATACCTTTCAAAGTTCAAAGTGCTTTATTGTAAAACATAGGTATAACTGAATTCCTACTTTGGTCTGTTCTTTCTCTTTCGAAGATGGAGTAGAGGCCTAGGTTGATAGCGCACCCACCCTGGTTGCTTCTAAGAGGTATGTGATTTTCTGAGAATTGTATTTTTTTTTTGCTTCCTATCCGCCTATAACTTTCGAATTTGGTCATACTTGATGTTTATTGTTTCGTAGGTATATTTTACTAACGAATACCAATATACCCTAAATTTATGTCTGTTACGCGCTGAACGTATTTTATACATTTTGCTGACGGAAAACGCAACTAATCGGCACCTCGAAGAACCTCAATGACACCCATATCGATTATTAAGAAAAGTAAATAAGTAAATGTCCGCCATCTTCGATTTGAAAATGGATATCATTCTTGTAATGAGCACCTCCAAAAACAATATTTTATACAAAAATACGCATACCTAATATATAGGTACATGTCGCAAGTGCTACCATGCAACCGAGAGCCCGCCGCTCTGCGTAGGTACCCTCCATCGAAAACAAAAAAAACCGAGGTTTCGTAGTAAGGTTTGTGAATATTGATAGAGACTGACTGACCAACATAATTAGATCTCTCATTTCAAACAGTTAATATGGTTTGAGGGACTTTTTTTATTTTTGTCTTAAGCCCTGAGAGGCAGAGGTATTGTTATTTTACCCCCCATTTTTTCAAATAGTATCTGTTTATTATAAAATGTTTGAATGGGGTTCTATTTACTTTGCGTCCATGTATATACATACCAATTTTCAAGCCTGTAAATCATGAACTGAAAGACTTCTCATACAAAGTTTAACCCCTCTTTTCACCCCCTTTCATCCCTAACCTATATGATTTTTATAGCCTATAACCTGGCCGAAGATCCAATAAACATATTAGTGAAGGCTGTATTAAAATCCATTCGCTAGTTTTCGCGTGATTGTTAGACAAATAAACAGACAGACAAACAGACAAACAGACAAACAGACACGAATTCTAAAAACAGTTGAAACGTGTTCTGTTATCGATTCTTAGACCCCTCCATCGATTTTTTTACTAATATCTTCAATGTACAGATTTTCGACCCTCTTCTGCTTTATTATATGTATAGATTAGGTGCGTCATTAGTCGGGGAACACGAAACGGCGATGCTGCAATGCGAAAAACATGGCGAAGCCATTGAAAATTAAAATTGAAAAATGATGAAAAATCCGGTTTCTAGTATGATAAGATTCCCAAGTTTCGTTTGTTCCTCGAAACAGGGGAGGGGTAGGACTATACGATAGTGCAGTGCTGCAAGCCCTCCTGACTGGCCTTGTCAGTGGCAGCAGTATGATAAGCGACCACTTTTCTGAGGTATCTAGTATGATCGGATTCCTGAAAAAAACAGGGCTCATCTGAAAGATCAGCTCTTTCTGTGTAAGAAAAACCACTGCTGCATTTTCCAAACAGTGGAGAAGGTGGTTGCTGCAGCGATTGAAGGAGCCGACAACACTGAACCTATTTCGATAGATTCCCAGATAATATATATATATAATTAGTCGCGGCATTAATGGGGGAGACGAAATGGCGATGCTGCAATGCAAAAAAGCACACAAAGCTATTAAAAAGAAAATTTTAATACATAAAAAAACTGGTTTCTAGGATGATAAGATTCTCAAGTTTCGTTTGTTCCTCGAAACAGGGGAGGGGTAGGACTATACGATAGTGCAGTGCTGCAAGCCCTCCTGAATGGCCTTGTCAGTTTCAGTTTCGAGGAACAAACGAAACTTGAGAATCTTATCATACTAGAAACCGGTTTTTTTATGTTTTCAAAATTTCTTTTTAATAGTTTGTCTGCTTTTTTGCATTACAGCATCGCCATTTCGTCTCCCCCATTAATGCCGCGACTAATTATATATTTATATCATCTGGGAATCTATCGAAATAGGTTCAGTGTTGTTGGCTCCTTTAATCGCTGCAGCAACCACCTTCTCCACTGTTTGGAAAATGCAGCAGTGGTTTTTCTTACACAGAAAGTGCTGATCTTTCAGATGAGCCCTGTTTTTTTCAGGAATCCGATCATACTAGATACCTCAGAAAAGTGGTCGCTTATCATACTGCTGCCACTGACAAGGCCAGTTAGGAGGGCTTGCAGCACTGCACTATCGTATAGTCCTACCCCTCCCCTATTTCGAGGAACCAACGAAACTTGGGAATCTTATCATACTAGAAACCGTTTATTTATTATTTTTTTAAATTTGAATTTTAATAGGTTTGCCTGCTCATTTGCTTTGCAGCATCGCCATTTCGTGTACCCCCATTAATGCCGCGACTAATTATATATATATCATCTGGGAATCTATCGAAATAGGTTCAGTGTTGTCGGCTCCTTTAATCGCTGCAGCAACCACCTTCTCCACTGTTTGGAAAATGCAGCAGTGGTTTTTCTTACACAGAAAGTGCTGATCTTTCAGATGAGCCCTGTTTTTTTCAGGAATCCGATCATACTAGATACCTCAGAAAAGTGGTCGCTTATCATACTGCTGCCACTGACAAGGCCAGTCAGGAGGGCTTGCAGCACTGCACTATCGTATAGTCCTACCCCTCCCCTGTTTCGAGGAACAAACGAAACTTGGGAATCTTATCATACTAGAAACCGGATTTTTCATCATTTTTCAATTTTAATTTTCAATGGCTTCGCCAGGTTTTTCGCATTGCAGCATCGCCGTTTCGTGTTCCCCGACTAATGACGCACCTAATTATATATATGCCATCTGGGAATCTTATCATACTAGGTTCAGTGTCACCGGCTCTTAAACTATAAGGCTGGAAGCCGCTCAACCAATCTCAGTGAAGCGCAAACTCTATATATTTCCGGCGTGGTCGTGTCGGAGGTTTCCTCTGGATTTTCCCTAGGCCACTCACCTAGCGCGCGCCCCTATCACTCTATTGGGCCCTGCCTATAAAGCCAAAGTCAGGTTAAAAAAAAACACTGTCTTTGTCCAAGTACTTGCCGTTAGGATGATGATCACAACCGAAAATGATATGCCTGAGTGACACTCCTGGACGGCGGCATGCCCGACAAATGTCGATAGTAGGTACCGCTTTTACGATTTATTTCCAGTAATTCTTCGTCATGCACGATAACTTCGTCTGCGATTGCACAGACAAAACCTTCGGTTTCCCCGCAACGTACCCAGTTCACAGACGCGAGCAGTCTATGTCGGGCCCCGTACGGGCCCCGTTGAAGCGCCTGTGTAGCTCTTTAGGCACAGTCATTAATATGTATACACTTTTTTACCTAATCGAATGCTTTTGCTTTCAAATTGTAGGCGACCGCATTCGATTAGGTAAAAAAGTGTATACTTACCTTTATATCAATGAACTCGACTGTATCTTCCACTCCGCCTTGTGGTAGTCTAGTCAGTGCTCAATACTTTGAAGACTGTGCCAGTTTTCGGATTCTCTGGCGCACCTGTCTTTGCCTTAAAGTGTGAGGCCGAAGAAGGACGTATGTAATACGTAATGTATTTAAGCCGTTGTGTGGATTGTGTGGTAATTTGGTCACTTACACTTGCATTTTCCCGTAAACCTTATTTCTGCATTCATATTTGTTCGCCGCGTGTAAACTGCTTACAGTTCGAGTTTCGTGTGTGACGACCAATATTTCCACAACATATTACGTTTTATGTTTATGTATTGAAGCTTTTTACTGATTTTATAATTCAAGAGTTATTTATATATTAAATTGCCTTACGTCCACTCTACCATAATTTTACAATAATAAATAAATATCGCTTACTCCCATTTGTTTGATGGAAATGTCAGTGAAGCAAGTGACTTCGCATGTCTTATTCCGTCAAATGCCAAAGAGTTTGTTCTACGCTATCTATGATACACAAATGTTCAGCACATCCGTTTTTTAACGAAAACACGAAAACGACGCCACCTGCCGGGTCCAATTGTCTGAATTGACCTTTCCGGGACCAACACAAATATACACACAAAATTCATCCCAATCGGTGCAGCCGTTTAGGAGGAGATATGAGCCTAACACACGTACAGAAGAATTAAATATATAAAAAAAAAAAATTAATAGTTTAAAAACACTACAAAAACACGCTTTGCATGTTAATTGAAACCTGATCGTGTTCAAAGTCCATTACGTGACCTTTCTCACAAGTGCAAACACGACTATGATACGATATTCCATCATGGAATACCAGTGCCTATCTTCCGGCTTCATCATCAGACCTTGAAACCTAATCGTGGTCAAAGTTCATTACAAGACTTTTCTAACAAATCCAAACACAGCTACGATACGATGTTCCATCATGAAGTTCCAGTTCATATCTTCCGGCTCCATCATCAGATCAGTTCGACAGTACCATATTATTGTATTGTCATCAGAACTACATACTGCTGCTAATTTTCATGACGCTACGATCCTTGAAAAATGGTTAAACTAGTTACCTTAGATTCCATTACATAGTTAGTTACATACAGGTCAACCTATCAGACCTTGAAACCTAATCATGGTCAAAGATCATTGCAAGACTTTTCTAACAAATCCAAACACAGCTTTGATAAGATGTTCCATCATGAAGTTCCAGTTCATATCTTCCGGCTCCATCATCAGATCAGTTCGACAGTACCATATTATTGTATTGTCATCAGAACTACATACAGCTGCCAATTTTCATGACGCTACGATGCTTGGAAGATGGTTAAATTAGTTACATTAGATTCCATTACATTAGTTACATACAGGTCGACCTAATAAAAGCGTGTTAAAAAGACAAAATTTCATCCCAATCGGTGCAGCCGTTTAGGAGGAGATATGAGCCTAGCATACGTACAGAAGAATTATATATATAAAGATAGTAGAAAGGTAAATGTTTTAATTAGCTGTCTGTGCTCTTTAAGAAAACTACCTGTAACCTGTAACAGACGGACAAATACTAAGTTTTTTTTAAGGTCAAGTAAAATGTCACCTACTTTATCACAGACATAGACAATTCCACTATAAACTTACATACATACTCGCAAATAGGGCATGCAACCGGGATCCCGGGATCCCGAAATCCCGGTAATACCGACATGATTTTCTCGGTATTTCAATACCGGTTTTCCAAGGACTAATACCGAAATACCGCAATTAAACATTTTTGTTCTTTTAAAATTCATAAAATTGAAACACGTAGTTTATTTTCGATAAAATGAACAATCGCAGTTAATATCGAGTGAAATTCGTTGTTTAATATTGTATTTCGCCATTTTAAGGCTATTTGTAGTGCTAGTTCGACATGGATCGAATGCTTGGGGCTTTTTTTATTTCTCTTTCTAACTCATTAAGAATATTAAGACAAATACGCCACGGTCAAAAATAAAATATGTTCAATCAGTCACCAAATAGCACAAAGTATAATAAGTATATTTATGAACAAATAGCCACGGTTACTAAAAGTACTCAGTCAGTGTCACTTAATGGTAATACCAGTTAGTTGTCTTCTATGATTCGGCGGATGTTTTTAAAGTTATGGTGATGTGTGAGTGTAAATTAAGCGATTACCTACTTTATTTTGAAAGAAAAGAAAGAAAGAAAAGAAAGGAAGAAAAAGAAAGAAAGAAAATAAACATTTATTCGTGACTGGAGAAGCTATTGGTCCATGAAACATCTTATGAAGGGAGACCTACCCTTATCACTGAAACGTAGACTCATGGACATGTGCATACTTCCAGTTCTCACCTACGGTGCACAGACTTGGTCTTTGACACAAGCTCAGAAGTTCAAACTCGGGGTTTGCCAGCGCGCTATGGAGCGCAGCATATTGGGTGTTAAGCTGTATGAACGTATCCGGAACACCACGCTGCGCTCACAAACTAAAATAACAGACGTAACTCAGAAAGCGGCCAAGTTAAAATGGGACTGGGCTGGTCACGTCTCCCGCATGCCCAGTGAGTTATGGGCAAAGACCACTACGGAATGGAAGCCTCAGAACTCGAGGAGACGTGGCAGACCCCATCGGCGATGGCGGGATGAACTGGACTCATTTTTAAAGGAGTGGACAGATGAAGCAAAAAACCGTCATAACTGGAAAAAGAGAAGGGAGGTCTTTGCCCAGCAGTGGGACACATTAGGCTCTAAATAAATAAATATAAATAAACAAAACACTTACGAACAGGACATTACGAAACCGAATTTTGCCACGAAATGGTCACAACTCAGCGTTATGCTGGCAGAGCCAGCGCTGGTCTTCCGTTTTTCGCTTTAATTAGTAGCTACTTAAAATATTTTAGGTTTATTTTTGCTGTGATTAATTATATTATGTGAGCAATGCTGCCACATAACTATTTTAATTTAATTGGAAGTAAGATTGTTGACTATTAAACGAATTATCAAAAAAACAAAGATTTTAAATGAAAAATCACCAAAATACCGAAACATCGGTATTAATACCGAAATCCCGGGATTGAGATTTGAATACCGAAACTCAATCCCGGTATTGAGTATGGTCCGGTATTGTATGCTCTACTCGCAAATTTAACTTTTTTACAAAATTGCTGTCGCTCCCGTATCGGCCTTACAAGCCACTTAGATAAGTGCCGCACCTCTTCATACGCATACGGAAGCTTCTTAAATCATCTTTTCATGGATGAACAAGGCCAATGATGATTATGTACAACTATAAAAAATATAAATAGGAGTCGGCGAATGATTTCCTGTAGCTGTAAACGTTTATAGGTTACGGTAGCAGGCCATTACGGCAGCATGACAGTCATCAACTAGTCATTCAGAAGCTTCTAATGAGCCCAGACACGACGAGTATAGCTTGTGCAGTTTAGTAGTTGCTATGGTCACCTCCTCTCTTCAGCATCAGATCATATAAATTTATAATATTGCGCATTTACAAACTTTACCATTCTTTACTCTTTCCATAGATATGGTTGGCTAGAAGAGATGGCTTGACATACAGTTTTGATTATTTTGAATGAATCCCCCATAGTCAGGAATCTGGAAATAAAGTGGGCAACCGCATGTTGAGTTTAAAATTAATAAATATTAAATAATGATGTAAGCTACTTAGGTGATATAACTAGGTGGGTTTTTTGATTTAACTAATTCACATACATATAGTTATATATTCATGTAGATACCTCAACCAACAACTCCAAGCAAATTACTGGCACCTAATATTAACAACATCAGGCCTGCTCTCATGAATCGCACTTTGCCACTTCTCGGCTTGGAACAGTTCCCTTATTTATACCTTTCAATTTCTTCGCAAATACACATATTGCGTAACTAACTACTACACACAAGTTTCGAAGAACGAATTATTAATATATTAGATTCTAGTCAGGATTCGAACCCACAACCTTTGTAAGTAATAAATCCATGTATGCGCTTTACTCGCCACTAAATTGTAATACTTTTAATGAAGGAAGAGGAAATGATACGGCTTAGGTAACACTCAATTTGTAATTTTTTTTATTATTACCTATCGATAATCATCAGCCTCAGACCTGGCTGCTGCCCGTTAACTAGTCGTTGTTCGGTGGGTTTAGGCCTCCGAAGATTATTTAATAGCACGGGAAAAAACTTGACATGAGAAAATAAATAATTGCTTCATTTACCCCATGAGAGCGCCAAAGCGGATGCATACCAAACTATCGCAGAGAACATTTTGCCTCTTCTTCTTCAATGAATCATCTCCACCATCACCAGATGTTATATTATATATTAAGTATTCACTTTATCACTGCTTGACCATTCTTGCGATACGTATGACATTCTTGTAATGACATGACATATGCCATGCCTGACACGCCGGCCGCTCGCTAGTTGCTACGCAACTCACAAAACGGCCCGGCCCGGGCACGGGCCGGTCATGCCCGGAGACGCGACGTTAGCATACGGAAGAGCCCGGTGGCCGAGCGACGGGCTCGGCACGGGCCGGCCCGTGCTCGGGCCGACCCGGACGCGGAACGTGTAGCATATTGACACACAAAAAAGCTCGGCGACGGGCCGGCCCGGGCACGGGCCGGCCCGGACACGGAACGGTCTAGCGTGAATCATCCTTTAGGCACCGGACGCGCGACGGCCGTCGATTTCTTGTACTAGAAAACGGGTCCGGATACGGAACGGTCTAGCGTGAATCATCCTTTACCTACTGTGCATTAATTTCTTTGAACACGATTGGCCTTTTTTCATTTTATGTAACCAGAATTATTATGATTGTGTCGAACGTTAGGTAGGAACCTAATTTAGTGGTACTCTAATAAATTGATAACTGCCGAACGTATTTCACGCGAAGATTAATAAAAATATTCCTATTTGAGTAGTTATACGACTTAGTCTTATTTAAATTGTTTTCAGCTACAATCCACGTAAATGAAATAAATAAATGAAATAAATGAACTTTATTCTGTAAGTAGGCCGCAATGGCACTTTTACAAGTCAAACCCTACTAGCGTTTCACAGAGGCCACTGCCGTTAATATGTTAAATGTGTATAATACCTATATTCCTGTAGCCGAAATGGCAGACCAATTCCACAAAAATCGATAGGAGGAAATTCTAAAACTAGTAACTCCATTCACCAATAGAATTTAAATTAGTTACCAATCCACTAGGATAAAGTTTACTTACCCGGGGCTACTGACTTACACAAATTGAGTACCCACTCTACCTGTGCCTCAGATATTTTAATTATTAATCAGATTATACAGTCTATTCATGCTTAAGTGTCCTATCATGTAAACAAACTCCTTGAAGACTTTAATAATTATCAGCATTTTCTCTAGGATAACACTATAATCATTGCTAAGTAGGCAATTATTATAGTGTAATCCTGTTAGTAGGGGAAGTAGTGTCATGAGGTCCACATTTTGGTATCGGATGAATTCACTTGACACAGATGTAATATAGGTAAATCTAAGTTAATTTAGCCCGGTAGCCATCCGCCACCCCCTGGGGGTTAAGAAGGGGGGGGTCTTGAAAGTCCCATTTTTCGGTTTTTCATGAAAAACTCATAAACGGTGACCCATAGCGAAAAATATTCTTCAAATTTTCACCATTTAAGCATCTTGTTGACCCAAGGCTATACAATTTTTTCAAAAATATTTTTGCCTGTTTTTAAGGGGGGCTCCCATACAAGTAAAGGGGAGCGCGAAAAAAAAAATTTTACCCATCCCATCGAGTGGGGTATCAATGAATAGAGCTCATTGAGTGCATAATTGCAGTATTTTTTGTTTTTAAATATATTGAAAAACAAAGGAATTAATAGCCACTTAAATTTTCATATAATTTTACATTCCCCCTTTAAAATCTCATTAAATTTTAATCCTAGCGACAAAGTGTATAGAACCTTTTATGTAGATAATTTTATTTAGATTACTTATGCCTAAGAACGTTTTTCGCTATGGGTCACCGTTTATGAGTTTTTCATGAAAAACCGAAAAATGGGACTTTCAAGCCCCCCCCCCCCCCTTCTTACCCCCCAGGGGGTGGCGGATGGCTACCGGGCTAAATTAACTTAGATTTACCTATATTACATCCGTGCCAAGTGAATTCATCCGATACCAAAATGTGGACCTCCCATACATTAGGGGACACTACTTCCCCTACTATGTTGTTGTATAGGTACTTAAAGAAGCTCACAAAACATTGTAGGTAATCAAAAGTGTGATAATGCTCAACGTCTTTAATTGTAGATTATACACCAAGGGGATAAAGGTATGTTTTATTTCACGGGCGGGTATTGAATCCTGAACGTAACGAAGGACTCCAGATTTTACTCCAGAAATCAGGCACATAGAAAACATTCCTTAAGTATGTGGACGTTTGTATGGAAGAGCGATAACTAAGTAAGCGCATGATATGAAAGAATAGCAATTAAACTCTAACTGGATCAATGAGTTTTACGCGGACAAAGCTCGCTTCGCTCGTGAATTAACTCATTACTCCGTCGCTCCGCATAGCCCTAAAAAAATTTTTTTTCGTAATTTCACATGACTTTTATGCAGCGGTTCATAGAATACATCTTCCTACCAAATTTCATAATTGTAGCACTTATAGTCTCCGAGTAAATTGACTGTGACATACGGACAGCCAGACAGACATGACGAAACTATAAGGGTTCCGTTTTAGTCATTCTGGCTACGGAACCCTAAAAATGTGCCTGATGTACCTTGCTACTAGCAAGGCAGGTAAAAGTTACTCTTGCAGATAACCATTACATATTCGGCGAACACCAATGAAATTCGATCCAAAATGTCATAATGGTCGCCAAACTCGGAAACACCCAAGTACAAGTACATTCACAAATGTTTCCGTAACTGATAGACCTTCATACACTTCATAACACAAGTGTTATGATATCTAGGGCAACGTTTATGTAAGTGGACGTGCGCCCGCTGTGTTTTTATGTGATGACAACAATTTAATTAAATGCTGGTGACAAGAAGACTGCGGGAGACACTTGCCTCGCCGCGGCGGAAGATATTTTACAATTACCTCTCAATGGGGAATCTAAGCTACATATACATTTAATATTTTTCACTTCTCATGCTCGAAAAGTGTGTCATATTAGACTTGTGAAGCGGGGCTAAAGTAGTACATTTAAGCCCTAGGGAAAATATGTACAGATATTTATGATATACAAAACATCTTAATTTGACCAATCCACCAATCGCAGAACAGTTAATTGACAGATTAAAACATATTTGGTAAAAATATCAACCAATCAGAATACAGCTGTACTAAAATCGACCAATCAGGAAAGACGTTTTTCAGTTCTCTAAAGATTAAGCGGTGTCTATGGTCACAGCAATTACCTATGCCTCTTAAAAGAAAAAAAAGCGCATGTTGCATCTCTTTCTTCAATATAGCAAAAGAAAGGGAGGCGAATACGCAAAGCGAAAACGTATAGCGAGGCATGGTGCTGGCCTTAGAAAAAAAAACATGCTGTCAAATTAGACATACGCCCGCCAAGAGTTAAATTATTCATTTAAGGTGGATAATTTGTGTTTACGTATTTTCTCGCAATCGAAGTGAAAAGTAGAGTGTATAACTCGGGTCTAAAAGCCATATTACCACTCGAACAATTTCCCCTCACTACGTTCGGGAAAATAACCATCTCGTGGTAATATGGCTTACTTTAGACCCTTGTCAAACAATCTACTATAGCTACTACAACCAAATCTGTTGTATTCGTTATGGTGAATAAGGTCTCCATGACAGAAACATTAAAGTTTTTCAAGCGGGTTTTTCTTTAAGTTTGTTTCTTTTCACACCACCTGCTCGTCAATGCCCAATAATAATAATAATGCTGCAATATATCATGCAAACCTTACCGAAAGCAAATCATTATAACCCTTGGCTTAAGCCGGGTAGTAATATCGTACTGAACCTCATTATAACCCGCCGGGTAATAATGTGATTTCACTTTTCATAGTTCTTATAGTTCTGTCATTAAAGTCTAATGTCGTGAAGTCCAAAAAGCGGCGAGGAGGCGGCACACCAGCTCCGTGTTTTGTTTGGAACGTCGTGTTCGAAACAAAAGACTGCGTCGTCGGCCGCCGCCTGTAGCGCGTCAAGCTCGTGGTTTTAGTACTGAATATTTGTAGAATTATATTTTGGAGTTTTCTTATACATTATTCTCGTATTTTATTACATTTTTAAATAAAATCACTACTTATGTAATATCCGTGCCTCGGACGTAGCTAGGGCTGGCCTTCCTCCCTTCGCAGCAGTTGCAGCAATGTAAATAAATACATACCTACTTACATATTTGTGGACAGTCTTACACAAATCTACCTAGTCCCAAACTAATCAAAGCTTGTGCTATGGGTACTAGTCGACGATATACATATACCTATAAAGATGAATATATACTTAAAATACATAGAAAACATCTAAGATTCAGGAACAAAATACTTGTGCTCACCACACAAATGAATGCAAGCAGTCGTCGATGTACTGGGTATTAAATACCAAAAACAAGATCCGCGTGAGTTACAAGACGCTTAATTATACGGAGTAAAACAGATTCTATTAAAATAGATACTAAAATTTGCTGCGATTGACTGATTTAGTAGCCTTGGTTTTTTTATTGCCTCGCAAGAGGTGAGAAAAGTATTAGAGTATACTCCTCGGGGATAAAGCTGTTTTTGTCTTGGGAGCGCTTAAATCCCTCACTACACCCAGGACTCAGTCTTAATTCCCTCGCTTCGCTCAGGAATTAAGTCATTACTCCCTCGCTCCTCTCGGGAGTAAAATTTGGAGTCCTTCGTTACGGTCGGGATTCAATATCGCACCCGTGACATAAAACAGTGTTTTATCCCCTTGGTGTATAATCTACTATAACCTAACCATGCGCTTAATTTTATTAAGAAAGCAAAATGTCGACTTCACTTAGTATCTAACAAAATTTAAATTGCCAGTAATTTTAATTGTCTGTTATTTTTTATTTAGTTATAGTTGCCCGTAGGTATATCTTCGTAGGTAACACAAAAGAACCAATTAAAAAGTAGTCGAATTTACAATTTTTGTTAAATCGATTCTCATTTCATTTTGTCTATTAATTACTGTAAATTGAATGGTATGAGAAAGTAGATAAATATATATTACATGATAATCGATGTGATGAAATCATTATGATAGTTGGTTTGTCACGATGCAGCTCCGCAACCGCATTCTAAAAGTAAGTACAAAAGTAAATCGGTTTAAACTTGCGACAACTAGTCCGCCGGAGAGATGTCTACTCCGGTTTCAGGAATCTTATCAACTTTGTACCTGAGTAACAAGATCTTATACAATGAATTTCCATTGGAATGACAAGACCCAATTTCTTAGCCCACAATTGCTATTCATTAAAATTATAATAGACACAATTTTAATCAATCACATCACGGTTTACCGACATCAATCGACTGACGTTTGTGTTAATTAATATTTGGTAAACCTCTTTACTTACAAATAAGAGGATTCGGTTACAGAATTGGTTCTATATTTACGTTTTAATAGGACCAACACGGCCACCAGTAGCTCTAGTATAAGTTTTTTCGAAACATTAATTCGAACGCGTTTGCGTTTTGTTTCAAAATGTATGAAAATGCTCTCACCGAGTTTGAAATACGCGCGTTCATCGGTTAGCAACAAATGTTATACTCGCTGTTTTAGTTTCCACTAGTGACCACCAGAGGCGATGTTCACGTTTTCATACCACTTTCATACATTTTGAGACAAAACGGAAACGCGTTCGAATTAGTTAATGTTTCGAAAAAATGTATACTAGAGCTACTGATCGAGAGGCGGCAGCAGCACAGAATAAGTAATAGTACAAGTACAGAAGCTTCACTTTCTAACAAAAACGGCGTTTAGGCATAAGAAACATGCCTAGAGTAGGTGCATCTCTGTCTATCGTATAAATTGTATTCATTCACACGCGGCACGTGTAGCGCTAGGGCTATCGACTCGTCGCTCGTCGCGTTCTAGTCTGCGGCGGCAGCGGTAACGTGCATATAGATGCGTTCGCGCTGACGGCTGGCCCCGGGCCGAGCGAGCGGTAGGCATTTAAAGCGACGCGCGCCGCCCACTGCAAGCCCCTTGGCAGCAGCGTCAGCGGTTTTTCTAATACATTGCGTGTGATCTCTACTTACTGCAGTGCATAGCGCGTCTCGTCGCAGATAAAACGCTTCCGCGCCGCACTTCGCGTGAAGTCGTGGTTTGGCCAAACTAACCTTATTCTGCTTACTATGACACTAGTTGCATTTCTGGAAGATTTTCGCCATTATATTATATTTTAGTTCTCTAAAAACATTATTTATAGAAAACTATGTATAAGGGTTTTTAAATGTACAGTTTTAATCAACAAAAATAGTAATACTTCTTCGAAAACAATATAAAATATGAAAATTTACAGCCAAAGTTTAAAAATAAAAATAATTTATTCTTGTAAGTAGGTATATATATATATATATATATACAGTGTAAATGTGAGAATAAACCACTACTATTAAAATAAAAACTAAAACTAAACCCTAAACTTAAAAATAAAATAAAATAATTAATTTAATAAAAGGGGTGGGCCTTTTGGCAGGGTGCCCATCACGCAGGCAGCATTCCCGCGCTGAACTGCGATTGCGATTTATATTTATTTTATCAGATCTCAATGTTATAAGATTTATACCTAACCGAAATTTATAATTCTTAGCGAAATACTACTAACCTTACTAAGATACCAGATGCCTCTGGTTTGTCTGGCTAGGCCAAGTTACATGCTCCTGAATACTTAAGTGAGTGACAGTACTTAGTGTTCGCCAGACATGTTATACGTAGGAAGGTTTAAGCCTGTCCTTGCGAAATACGGAACGTTTTCGACAGACTGTTCGTAAGGTAGATTTAAACGTGAAATCCCATACTAAAAACCGGCCAAGTGCGTGTCGGGCCACGCGCAAGGTAGGGTTCCGTAGTCGTCTACTCGTTACATTATGTGGACTAAAAAGTTCGCAAACTTAACATTTAGGTACTATGTTTTTGACAGAATTAACAACATTTTTTTGCAAAGTACATTTCTGAAGTTCGACTATTACTTGTTAACTAGTAATGTCTACATAGCTGTGATAGTTTTCCTGTTAAATTCATCGTATATACTATTACCATGGTTTTTTTCTCATGCCTAGTAGCCACCGTTTAGCTGGCAGGATGGGGGACACTTGACCATAACAAAAATTATCAGTTCAAAGCTTAATATCACGCCAACCAATTCTTTAATCAAAAAATGCTCTTAGAAACTTTATAATAATTTTGAAAGAGCTATCCAACGACATCCCACACGATAGGGTTTGGAAGAAAAAAAAAATGCACCACCACTTTTTTGTAGGGGAGGTGCCCTTAAAAACTGTTTTTTTAAGATTTTATTCTACCGTTACGTCGGCGTCATTGATATGTATACTCATGCCAAATTACAGCTTTCTAGTACTAACGGTTACTGAGAAAAACGGGGGACAGACGGACGGACGGATATGGCGAAACTATAAGGGTTCCTTGTTTACTACGGAACCCTAAAAATGACATTAAAATACGTCTATGCCGTTGGAAAAGTTACGTGATAATGACAACCCCGGCGCTGCTCGAGCGTGCGGTTATGCTTGTGTTGCTACTTACAATAGGGTATTAAACTAAGGTAAAAATAAATTATTTTATGTCACACCTGGCCATAAAGTGGCCATTATCGCACGCTCCGCGCGCGAAAAAACCCACTTCCTGGCCAGGGGGTGACATAAAATTTTGTACTTACCACGGGCGATAATAAAGAAAGCCTCAGATCGCATATTTACCTATCGCCCTTGCCTTCGGCTCGGGCGTAAAATACCTGCGATCTGAGACATTCTTTGTTTTATCGCCCTTGGTAAGTAATGTACTATTTTACTTGACTAATAAAAGATCTAACGAAAATACTCGAAAAACATCAATTATTAATTTCTTTTAGCTTATTGAAAGATTTTATAAGCATAAAGATTTAAAAAGGACGCTGATTTGAACAAACCAATTCACACTGTCTTAGTGACGTCACTAAGACAGTATTTCCCTACAAACTTCATATTAACAAATCGTTTTTGACATTTAATAAAAAGTTGCTGATTTGACTATGGGTTTAATACCGTATTAATTAAGGTGCACTCGTGTCTATATTGTGTCATTAAACATTTAATTCGTAATTGACAAAACTGGGGCAATCTGCGGTTGAGATTTCATGCTCTAATTAGACATACGTGCTTAAATAACACGTGAGAACGCTCTACGATTTATTATTATAATTACGTCTTTCCCGCTCAAGGGACAATGATATCCCGTAGCTTTAGTAAAGTTTTTTCGAAACATTAACTAATTCGAACGCGTTTGCGTTTTGTCTCAAATGTATTATTACTCGCCTTGCCGCGTCTAGAATTCTACGTCATAATGTTCTACTTCTACCCCTCTCTGATTTCCTTTTTATCGCTACCTAATTCTAGATGACGCTTAAGTCGCTAAAATTAAATGAAATTAAATATTCATTTATTTCGAACCACACAGTCCATATTAACATTATCAAGTACGATTACAGATAAATTTGTCAATGAAATTATAATAATACATTACAGTTACATTTTAAACTATATTATTTTCAAAATCAAATTATTAAAAAAGAAAAAGAAAAGAAAATGAAAAGGCCCGTCACTGTGCTACGGCATGCTACGAGCGTTGCTACGTCGTAGCATGCCGTAGCAGGCTACGACGCCGACACAGTCATGCATGACCATTAGGCGCTGCTGTTATTTTATAATAAAGTACAGTCAGTGTTGAAATAAAATAGCTTGTTTGCTTCCAAAAAATTCCTGTTTTCTCAAAATATAAACTTCCCAGCCCCCTTAAAAACTTTTTTTTATTATAAGTAGGTAATCGATAGTCATAGGCTATCTACTCTGCGGAATATCAACGGAGTATTGTTATAGAGGTGATTTTTTAAATTAATTTCTAAGATGTTATTTTTTCATTTATTTTTTTATTGGTATGGGCCGACTGACAGTTTTTAGGGTTCCGTACCCAAAGGGTAAAACGGGACCCTATTACTAAGACTCCGCTGTCCGTCCGTCTGTCCGTCTGTCACCAGGCTGTATCTCATGAACCGTGATAGACAGTTGAAATTTTCGCTATAACAACAAATACTAAAAACAAAATAAAAGAAATATTTAAGGGGGCTCCTATACAAAAAGACTTTGCTCGTTGCCTTCATCAGGCGCTGGGTCTCAAAAAGTATGGGAAAACTAAAATCCGACTCGCACTTGACAAAAATTCTACTTGATATTATTTAACATTATTATTTATAAATAATGGTACGAAACCCTTCGTGCGCGAATCCGACTCGCACTTGGCCGGTTTTTTTTTAATAACCTCGTAAGTCCCAAACAGATTTATAAAGACTTTTTATTTCATTTTCGAAGTTAAGGGTTAAATGAAGTTTGGCATAAAGATAGTTCATACCCTCCAGGGTAGCAGGGACAGAGTTTAATACATTAAAACATTTAAGATTTTTTTATCCCCCAAACGGTTTTTAAACCCTTGAAATGAAAGTTGACAAGCTAGTTCACGACAACGAAGTCGCGGGCAAATGCTATAGTAATATCAACAATTAAAGCTATTGGAACTTGGACAAGCTTCCCGCAGCTTTGACCGCAGAATCCCATTTCACCAAAGAATTTCTCTAAGTGCGCGCTTGTTTTATTTCCAACGAGAAAATGCTATTAATATGTGAACTATAAGTGAGTTTAGATACCTAGTTCACGCAGAGGTACTCTCGCAGCGCACACTGAGCGAAAAAAAAACTAATTATTAGTAAGTTTTAGCGAATCCCAGGACAAGGAGATTATATACTAACGGTTACAAAACAGTTTTTGATAATAGTAGTTATTTACTAATACCAAAATTTGTCCTTGTAACTACTAATTACTACTAAACTGTTTTGTAACCGTTAGTGTATAATCTCCTTGTCTGGGGATTCACTAAAACTTACTAATATTTAGTATTTTTTTCACTCAGTGCAGCACACCAGTAGCTCTAGTATAAGTTTTATCGAAACATTAACTAATTCGAACGCGTTTGCGTTTTGTCTCAAAATGTATGAAAACGCTCTCACCGAGTTTGAAATACGCGCGTTCATCGGTTAGCAACGAATGTTATACTCGCTGTTTTAGTTTCCACTAGTGACCACCAGAGGCGCTGTTCACGTTTTCATACCAATTAAAAAAAAGAAAAAACGCAAACGCGTTCGAATTAGTTAATGTTTCGAAAAAACTTATACTAGAGCTACAGCTAGGGACTCAATTCCATTGGTCGTATTGAAAACGTTATTGGAACATACCCATTATATCACAGTTGTATTGTGACTTCTTTGACTTTCTAATTTTGAAGGATAGATAATAAATGTAATGTCATGAATGCGAACACGATTTTATTGCCAAGGCATTATAGTGCATGCCATAACCAAATAGGGATGACGACACTATAAAAGAAAATCAATAAATCCAAATTTTCTACATAAAGACTCAAATTCTCAATCAAATGGCGAAAAAAGTAATTCAAACAAATAAATAATTACGTAATTATAAGTCTTCAAAGTTTTAAGAGTGGGTATGTTCCGTCCCTTTTCCGCACAACGCACCTTTGTATTGAACGATCGTCATTTACTATGGCGCTACTTAAACGTGACGTCACGGCTAGGTAGCAGTTTCTCTCTCTAACTACGAACATTGTACCCGTTGTAACTTCGTTATTTCTTGAGATATTTGAATAGGATTTTCACTATTTGGCATAGTTTTATGTCTTCTTTCTTCATTTTCATTGAAGTAATAAAATTTTTCGAGTCGACATCCCTATTGAATCAAGTTTCTGTTTTTTTTCGCATGGACTAATTTGCTCCCATAGGAAAAAACAGGAACATACCTGTGATATTACTTTTGTGATTTCTTTGAGATTGTGATTTTGAAGGACAGATTTATTCGCTTCAAATGACTGAATGACTGATTGGATAGATTCCAAATTTGATATAACGACTATTGTGCAAATCAGTATTTTTTGATGCGCAATCAGTAAATATTTTTTGATATGCGATTAACTATTCCGTTTATAAATAAGGGCATAAGGCTCAAAACTGTTTACATAACATAAACAGCTATGACCGTGTCACCATAGTCAAAAAGTAGAAAAGGCTTAACGCGGGCGGATAGCCAAGGCTGTTCATTTGTTGTGTCTGGCGGGAGAAAAGCAGCATGCGTACGCACTAGGGCGGTTTTTGGCAGGATTCCCCCATAACCCGGTCATCGACCCGGCTGCAGGGGCGTTGTCAACAACTGCAACGCGTTGCGACCTAACACAATAACACTACGTTAGAGGCCGGGATGGCTCAACATTAAATGACGGGTAGTAAAATGCGACATTATACGAGACAGTTTAATATTACTAGTAGGACAGGTAGGTACGTTTTAAACCTGTTTAGTGCGAGTACGAGCAGTAGCTCTAGTATAAGTTTTTTCGAAACATTAACTAATTCGAACGCGTTTGCGTTTTGTCTCAAAATGTATGAAAACGCTCTCACCGAGTTTGAAATACGCGCGTTCATCGGTTAGCAACAAATGTTATACTCGCTGTTTTAGTTTCCACTAGTGACCACCAGAGGCGCTGTTCACGTTTTCATACCACTTTCAAACATTTTGTGACAAAACGCAAACGCGTTCGAATTAGTTAATGTTTCGAAAAAACTTATACTAGAGCTACAGAAACAGCTTCCCGTCTAGAGATACGAGAAAATGGGTCAATCAACTTTCTTCTTGTTATTTTGTCCCGTCAGCGAGGAGACAACAGTAACCGAGTTTCTTAGAAAACCCATGACCCATATCCAAATGGATTTATAGTGTTACTCATCGCCTATAATTTTTAATGAGTGACTCAGGAGACGTAACCATGGTAACGAGCAACAAAGAATAGTTGATCCCAGTTGATCCACCCAAATAATAAGATTGACTGGATGATGAAGAAAACTTGAATAATAGGCACTATCTTGATCTGACGCCCTTAACGAATCATTTTGTAGATTTATGTATGGATGGTACGTTAGACGTCCCACTGATCGACACCTTAGTGCCCAATGGATAACACCTATTAATCACCTCGGTCATCATGAGATACATATATATATATATACAGTGTGGAAAGTTAACTCAGGCCGTGGAGGGAAACTACCTTAAATCCTTAAGCTAGCTCATTTTACTTAAAGGAGACAATCCTTTATTTTGAAAAAGAAACTAAACTGCATTCAAAGATTTTTTTAAACTCGCTTGCCTTGCCCGGGACTCGACCCACTAAAATTAAAAAAAAACACACTCTATTTTATTATAATAATCGATAGTATTAATATTCAGGATAAAATTTCTCCAACAAACATCTGAATGCAGCAAAATACATTGAAATATTGGAGCTTCTACAAAATGTAAGTAAAATGAGCTAGCTCAAGGATTTAAGGTAGTTTCCCTCCAGGGCCCGAGTTAACTTTCCACACTGTATATAAGATGAGTGGCATGAATTGGGTCAGTATCGAGCATTGAGACGTTTTTCACTTTAATTCTTATATCAAGATTCTTATTGTTTCCTAATAAACCGGACTCAAACACAAAGGGCTCCATACCGTCGTAGGTATGTGTTTTTTTTTAAATATTGGCAACAGTAATACATGTACTGTAAACATTTCAACGGTCTAACTATTACTGAGATACATCCCGCTAAGGGACGGACGGAAATCATTACAGGTACTTTACTTATACGTAAGACCAAGGCGCTAATAGCTATTCAAATCGTATAGTTATTGTTTTGTTGGTCGATATTCTTTAAGTTTCATTTAATTTCCTAACACCAAGTGTACTTATAAAACTTATACTTTACTTGTTCATGCATAGAATCACAAATACATTAGAAGTTGTTAATAAATAGGAATAGTGAATTCAGCCGCCCGTATCCTTCGCGGGGACTGTTTTCTTATAAAACAGTATTAAAAAAAAAAAAAAAACTTTACATACACTTTGTCTATGTCTGCGTCAGTTTAGGAGCTATGTGTTCACATTGTCTATGTTGTTAGTAAAATCTCACAGCTACAACTCTAGGGTTAACCCGCATTCATGAGATAAAAGTAGTGCAACGGCTTAGTGGAAAACCTGCCCTAGCCCCTGAGGCAGTCAATGATATAGGCCTCGGTGGCGGATCGTCCATACAATGCTACCCGATCCCCACCGGCTTGCCTAATTTTCGGCCAATCCAGTTCTATTACTACGGCTCAAGAGGAATAAGAAAGGCAAATTATTTCCGGGTTCACTAAGAATATTTTTGACGCGCCGCCACTGATTTTCTGCTCAGAATCGAAAACACTTTCGAACCTAATAGGAGAAAAAAGTGTCCCAAATTTTTCATACAATTTCCAGTTTTTCCAGGCCCAACTACGACATATAAATTATTTAAATGCCTTTTTTTGTGCTATCAGTGCGTAGGTACAGTCAAGGGCACCAATATGTATACATTTTTTCACAAAAACGTATACATATTTATGCCCTTGACTGTACAACTTACGCAGTTAAAAACGCAAACCAGCAAAGCTTACTCGTAGGCAAGCTAAATGATACAGTAAGCTAATAACGCAGCTAAATGTTTTTGTGTTCAAACTGTACAAAGTCATGACAACTTTAAACCTCTGGATAAAATCACAGAGTCAAAACAATGAAACTTTTCTATACAAATTCTACGCCGCTCTGGTCAATTTAGTAGTATATAGACCGACTATATCAAGGCAGGAGCGTAGCGGATCGCGGCAGTTCACGTCGCGCCGCGGACCGAACCAGTCGAAAGCGCCTTCAGCGCTCGAAAAACAAGTGAAGAACACTTTGAAGTGTTAACAAACAACTAAAAACAATTGACATCAGTGTTTGTGGCGTTCACGGTGGCACGGCGCTCACTAATCCTATTAAACGAGCTCGTGCGAGCGACACGTGATGCTAGTAAACACGTAACTTTGCGACGTGAGTGATTTGCCGCATTTAACTGTTTAATTGTGCCTGAAATCGCTAAAGTGACCGGTGTAAAAAAAATATCGTAACTTTTGTCAAGTTTATTTATACGTGTGACGTTCGAATTGTAAATTGATAATGTCTCGCGCTGGTGGTAAAGACTAAATCTTCCCGGTCTTTAGTGATGTCGGAATGCTTTGCTTGGAATCTATAATGGCGCGATGGCGGGAGCGTGGGGAGCGGCGGGAGATGGAAGAGAGCCGTCGCGCGCGCAGCCGGAGCCTGTGCTCATCGGCCGAAGGCAGCCTGTTCCAGCTGCTGCATCGCAGAGCCAGCAGCGCTATGTAAGACCCTTCCCATTGTTACAGACTCCAGAATCTCAACTTTTCCCTAGACCAATAGCTGTTCCAACTGAGCCAACAGACAGCATTTCTATTATTCTCTGTACCATACACGCAACGCATTTAGCAACGCATGGGAGGCCCTTCCCGTAGTTGCAATGCGAGGAGTATTGCAGATTTTTTATTGTTTTCGCTGCTACGGCGACCAGCTACGCTATCTGTTTTAAGGCTGGGGTTTTACCACTTTTGAGTTTTTTAAATACTATTACGGCTATATTACTGATATTTTATTTTTAATTATTTTACTCAATTAAAGACCCTAAATAGTTATAGACAATTTTTATTTATCGTCAACCAATCAATTATTCATAAAACATAATACAAACATAGAGAAATTCGTTGAATTTGCTTTGATAAAATGATTGGTTTAATGACTGTTTAAATGTTTACGAAAACTACGCGCAGAGCTTCCGTAGAGAGCGGGATGGTTAATTGCAAACTCACGCGTGTTAGAGCGGGACATTGCGCAACCTAGCCAGTATCGCTTATAAGGCCCCTCCCATTATTTTCAAACTATCTCTAGAATCTCCAATATTTTAACTAAAACAGCTATGTTCGGCTAAATGCTCTATGTTCGGTAATTCATGCACAGATTAAGGGTCTACACTGAGAAATTTAGAAACTTTGAAACGCTGTTCTGCCCAGACGAGGAAACAATAGGGACTGATTTTCAGATATATAATTCTTGACTATATGATTGTGGTACTGATAATAGCCAAAATATAATTGCTTAAAATTTTCTCGATAGAAAAGGAATTCAAATTTGAGTTTATATTTACCTTTTTTTACTCAGCCTACTAAAACAACGCATTATTAAAAGAAACGATTAAGTTAATATGATGATATTTTACCTCATGTAGGTACTGAAAGAGGAAATTTAATAAATCTGCACAGAGGCAGATATTTATCGAGATTTGTCTAAAAAAGCCATTCCCGGAGAGTGTTGCATCCCGTTTTGTCGTAAACGAAAAACATACGCGCGTCTCTTTCAATTAATATGTCGCCTTAACAATAAATATCAAGTTACATAATTTATTATCAACAACATAAAAAAGGGAAGAAAGTAACATTAACAAAAACTTATACTAAATAAAAAAATTGCCCCAGGCCCTCGGTGCACGGTAGGGTTCCCAGAAGGCTGGCCGCATTGCCACGCTGGATATCAATGCTAATCCGTTGTGCGAAATAGTGGCCAGCCCTCTGGTCACCAGACGCTTCTATAAGGCGCGTCGGGATGTCCTTATAGGGGCGCCGAGCACTTGGACCCCATGGCCCCAGGGTCTCAACCCCAAACGCCGCAAACAAGTAGCTACTGCCGAGAGTAGCATATTTGCGACGCTTGAGGTTTTCTGCCGAGGAGGCAGCTGCGTCAGCATCAGTTTTGGTGCCTGGAATATGGGACGGTGCCAGGGTATCTACACAAGTAGCGTCCCAGACGAGAGGCCGACCCATATTATCTGTTCTTAGTTCTTACTGCCATTCGGCTGGACTAGAGGGCTTTTTCTCCTGCGGCCGCGTGGTTCGACAACCTTCTAGCTGCTGCTTAGACGAGTTCCCTTTAGATTATTGGACTACCCTACTGCTTTCACTGCGGCAACGATAATGGAGAATGTCAACTAATTTAGGATTCAATTTTTCTGTATTCTCTGTTGAAAATAAAAGAATTATTTCAATAAGTCCATTAGTTTCCAAGTGATTGAGATTTTAAAGTGACGCGCGACGACCCGCCCTCTTACGTCATAGTGCAACACTTGCCATACACGCGCTCACTCCGTTCGCGCGCTTCCGTACTAGACTAGCGTTGCAAAATGACGTCACACGCGGTTAGCGGGACTCACTTTAAATGCCTGTAAAATCAAAACAACTTGGTATTTTTAATGAAACAATAACTAATGTATTTGTATGAATCAAAGCTTTACCGTAACAAACTTTCAAGTGATTTTTCAGACCTATTGACATTCTCCATTAGGATGTATCATCATCATCATCATCATCATCATATCAGCCGAAAGAAGTCCACTGCTGGACATAGGCCTCCCCCAAAGAGTGCCACAATGACCGGTCTTGCGCCACCCGCATCCAGCGGACCCCCGCGACCTTTACCAGGTCATCAGTCCACCTTGTGGGGGGTCTACCCACGCTGCGCCTTCCGGTCCGTGGTCGCCACTCGAGAACCTTTCGGCCCCAACGGCCATCGGTTCTACGTGCAATGTGCCCCGCCCACTGCCACTTAAGTTTAGCGATTCGAAAGGCTATATCGGTGCTATTGGAATGTATAGCAGGTTTTAATAGCATGTATTTTGTCAGAAATTTTCTACAATGTTTTCAAAGGTTCTCGTAATGTGAACGCATGTTTATAATTGAAATTGTGTAGTGTATCGAGCTGGGTCGCGGCACCTCTTATCTAAGGCCCTCCTTAGTAAATGTCTTGCTTGCAGTCCACTTGAATTGAGGTCAAGCTGAGTAGACTGTTTTTAATAAACTCTTAACTTTCGCAATATTTTGCCCACTTTTGTTAGCTAAATTCGAGTTGATTGAGTGTGACTAGGCTTTCAAATCATTCCCATAATCAAATAGGTTGGGAGAATTTTTAATAAAATACTTCATTGGTGGCCCTCGACATGCAATTAAAGATTTCGTCGTTTCAGATTTTAATCATAATCGCACAAAAGGTGGTGAAATTAATAACGGAATTGAAATAATATTATTCCAGCGATCAACTTTGTATTCCGTGTTTAGCGGAATAATCTTCGAGCAACAAGGGAAGTTCGGAAATCTGTGTTGCTCGAAGGGAATATTGGATAACTTTTTGAGGGACGTCAACTGTTTTTTTTTCACCGTCGAAAACTGAAAGTTAAAATGTCCTAACGCGTGTTCGGAAAATTTACAGACGGGTAGGTACAGTCAACATCAAATTAGCTACGCGTATTAGGACGTCAAACGTCTTTATTAACATGTTTTGGCGTCTTCATACGCGTATTGCGTAGTTTCTTTTGATGCTGAAATTCCATAAAGAGAGTTAGGACATTTCAACTGTTACCATTCGTTTATCCAGCTAAGCTTTAGAACGATTAATGGTACTTACGTCGAAAGTGTTCTAACAAAACCGACGTTTAATAGCTAATCATAGCACAGCGCTCGCACGCGCTCGTCGCTCTTTCGGTCCTATCGCGATAGGGTACCTATCTGGACACCACAGAGGTGTGGCAGAGGCGAATTTGGCGACTTCCTGATTTGTCGGTACGGAGGCAGTACGATATGTGAAAAGTGTCAAATGTCAGTGTCAGCTGTCAGTCGACGCGGTACCATTTTTTACTACGCCCCTACATTTAAATGAGTGGTTCCTGACTGGCGCGGGATGCGCGGTAGCGGGACGATGCGAAGGCGGTACTGCTCCGCTTCTGCGCATGATATTACTACTGCGCAAACGTAATACTGACAGTATTAATGTCAAGTGAGAATCTTTGCGACGTCAGTAAGTTTACGTCAAAGAAGAAAATGTCAACATACCGATCCCGCCCCGCCAAGTCAGGAAGTCGCCTTTAGCCGAAGCAGCAAGAGGAACCAGTATAGTACTTTTATCTCACGAGCGCGGGTGAGCCATGGTTGTAGTAGTGACACGCACGAACACATATAGACAACGTGAACTCATAGCTCCTACGCTGACGCACACAAACACAATGTGCAATTGACAACATTTCATATTTTTAACTACTTTATTGTATGAACTAGTTAGAAAATAGGTAAAAATTGAAGCCACCCGTATTTTTTCTTTTTCAATTTAACTCTTTATGTCATACAAAAAAAACTCGTTGAAAAGTAGGTCATTCCAAAAGGGCGTAAGTAAAATATGACGTCATCTTCCCAACAAGAATCCAGAGCCACTCCAGAGCAGCGATTGTCTGTACTCTGTACTAAGGTCTCCCTGAATACAGCGAGGAAGATGACGTCAACTTTCGGTTTACAGTAATTTGCGATTTTTTCCAAAATTAACGGAGAAAAAAATCTAAAAAAATGTTTTTGTGTACTTCACACGTTTTTACCGAAATGGTTTTCGAATTAAGACTTTTGGAAATTATGAAATATAGTCAATTGTGCATGTATAGCTCAACAGTTACTATGGCTCACGCGCGTTCGTGAGATAGAAGTACTATACCTGTGGGGCTAGCATAACATGCATCTCGTCTCTACTCGCCCGCGAGATAGGCTACCTGTCACTGTCTGATTAATGCTGTCAAAAAGTGACAGGTAGCTTATCTCGCGCGCGAATAGAGACGGAATGCATGTTGTGCTAGAGGGGCTGTAGTATCAGTTTTTTCGAATTAAACACAAACGTGTTCGCGTTCAGTCTTATAGCAAAAAATAGTTTTATTTGGAAAAAACTTACACCAGTAGCTCTAGTATAAGTTTTTTCGAAAGATTAACTAATTCGAACGCGTTTGCGTTTTGTCTCAAAATGTATAAAAGTGGTATTTATTCATTACTAGCTTTTGCCCGCGACTTCGTCTGCGTAGAACTCGCGTCATCGCGTTAGAATGTTATTTCATTCTTCTATTTCTTGCGCTTACCTAGTTATCTCTCTTCCATTCTAACTTAAACCCCGTTAAGGGATGATTTCCCGGATAAAAGTATACTATGTCCTTCCCTAGGACTCAAACTATATCCATACCAAATTTCATCGAAATCGGTTGAGCATTTTACCCGCCCCGGTTTCGCACGGGTAGTCCAGTTTTAAACAACAACAAACAACAACAAATACTCTTTATTGCACACCTCAATCCTCAATTAAAGGACACAGATCAAGATCACAGGGAGAGGATTTTTTATGATTTAAATTTATTTATCTAAGCTTTTGCCCGCGACTTCATTCGCGTGAATATCCATATAAACTTCTACACCGTATTTCGCCGAGCTGTCTCGCCAAACATTGCGCACGCCGGCTCAATGCGCCCACATGAAACACATGACATTATGATGCAGGTGCGGAAAAGACTTCAAACGCATCAAGTAATGTAGATGAAAAAGCGAGCGTAGCGTGCGCTAAAGTTTTTGAACATTATGATGTAGGTGCGGAAAATGCTCATCAAGTAATGTAGAAGAAAACGCAAACGCAGCGAGCGCGAAATTTTTCGAACATTATGATGCAATTGCGGAAAATACTTCATACTCATCAAGCAATGTGTATGAAAACGCGAGCGTAGTGAGCGCGAAATGTTTCGAACATTATGATGCAGGTGCGGAAAATATTTCATACGCATCAACTATAATGTAGATAAAAACGCGAGTGTAGGGCGCGCGAAAATTATCGAACATTATGATGTAGATGCGGAAAATACTCATCAAGTGATGTAGATGAAAACGCGAGCGCAGCGAGCGCGAAATTTTTCGAACATTATTATGCAGGTGCGTAAAATACTTCACACTCATTAAGTAATGTATATGAAAACGCGAGCGCAGCGAGCGCAAAATGATTCGAACATTCTGATGCAGGTGCGGAAAAGACTTCATACGCATCAACTATAATGTTGATGAAAACGCGAGCGTACGGCGCTCGAAAATTTTCGAACATTATGATGTAGGTGCGGAAAATGCTCATCAAGTAATGTAGTAAAAAACGCGAGCGCAGCGAGCGCGAAATTTTTCGAACATTATGATGCAGGTGCGGAAAATACTTCATACTCAGCAACTAATGTGTATAAAAACGCGAGCGTAGCGAGCGCGAAATATTTCGAACATTATGATGCAGGTGCGGAAAATACTTCATACTCATCAAGTAATGTGTATGAAAACGCGAGCGTAGCGAGCGCGAAATATTTCGAACATTATGAAGCCGGTGTGGAAAATAATTCATACGCATCAAGTCATGCAGATGAAAACGCGAGCGTAGCGAACGCGAAATTTTTACAAACATTATGATGCAGGTGCGGAAAAGACTTCAAACGCATCAAGTAATGTAGATGAAAAAGCGAGCGTAGCGCGCGCTAAAGTTTTTGAACATTATGATGCAGGTGCGGAAAATAATTCCTACGCGTCAAGTAATGTAGATAAAAAAGCGAGTGCGAAACATTATGATGCAGGTACGGAAAATACTTCATACGCATCAAGCAATGTAGATGATTGAACAAAAAGAAATTGTTGACCTATCAAATGGCTTTGTAAAGAGGTGGTTGAATCAGATATTTTTTTGTTCATTAATTAGTGGAATACCTTTCAAAGTTCAAAGTGCTTTCTTGTAAAACATAGGTATAACTGAATACCTACTTTGGTCTGTTCTTTCACTTTCGAAGATGGAGTAGAGGCCTAGGTTGATAGCGCACCCACCCTGGTTGCTTCTAAGAGGTATACATGTGATTTTCTGAAAATTGTTTTTTTTTTGCTTCCTATCTGCCTATAACTTTCGAATTTGGTCATACTTGATGTTTATTGTTACGTAGGTATATTTTACTAACGAATACCAATATACCCTAAATTTATGTCTGTTACGCGCTGAACGTATTTTATACATTTTGCTGACGGAAAACGCAACTAATCGGCACCTCGAAGACCCTCAATGACACCCATATCGATTATTAAGAAAAGTAAATAAGTAAATGTCCGCTATCTTCGAATTGAAAATGGATATCATTGGATTGTAATGAGCACCTCAAAAAAAAATATTTTATACAAAAATGCGCATACCTAATATATAGGTACATGTCGCAAGTGCTACCATGCAACCGAGAGCCCGTCGCTCTGCGTAGGTACCCTCCATCGAAGACAAAAAAAAACCGAGGTTTCGTAGTAAGGTTTGTGAATATTGTTAGAGACTGACTGACCAACATAATTAGATCTCTCATTTCAAACAGTTAATATGGTTTGAGGGACTTTTGTATTTTTGTCTTTAGCCCTGAGAGGCAGAGGTATTGTTATTTCACCCCCCATTTTTTCAAATACTATCTGTTTATTATAAAATGTTTGAATGGGGTTCTATTTACTTTGCGTCCATGTATATACTTACCAATTTTCAAGCCTGTAAATCATGAACTGAAAGACTTCTCATACAAAGTTTAACCCCTCTTTTCACCCCCTTTCATCCCTAACCTATATGATTTTTATAGCCTATAACCTGGCCGAAGATCCAATAAACATATTAGTGAAGGCTGTATTAAAATCCATTCGCTAGTTTTCGCGTGATAGTTAGACAAATAAACAGACAGACAAACAGACACGAATTCTAAAAACAGTTGAAACGTGTTCTGTTATCGATTCTTAGGCCCCTCCATCGATTTTTTTACTAATATCTTCAATGTACAGATTTTCGACCATCTTCTGCTTTATTATATGTATAGATGACATGTGAAAGTGCCCTTGTGGCCTATTTGCAGAATAAATGTTTGAATTTTGAATTTTGAATATGAAAGCGTGAACAGCGCCTCTGGTGGTCACTAGTGGAAACTAAAACAGCGAGTATAACATTTGTTGCTAACCGATGAACGCGCGTATTTCAAACTCGGTGAGAGCTTTTTCATACATTTTGAGACAAAACGCGAACGCGTTCGAATTAATGTTTCGAAACAACTACTACTACTACTAGAGCTACTGAGGTATAGAATTAGCTGAAGCCATACTCATAGCGCAATACCGTAGCCCCTAGCTGCTATTTTCACTGCCATCGATTTCGTAGCGTAGAAAATAATATGCTAAAAGCCGTATGTTTAGAAAAGCGCCTATGTGGCGAACGCCTACCTAGCGCGTTCTTGGGACCGAAAGTGTTCTTCCTATACATAGTAAGTGACAGATACTTTACCCATTGTCATTTAATACAACAATAAAGGTCAGAGTCGAGGGCATTCAATACGTAGGTGTACATTCTTGGGCCAAATTTCAATGTAATAAGGTAAAAGAATAATTGTGTATTTCACTATATTATGTATAATATCTGGGCGGCCGAGCTTTGCTCGGCGTATTTCCGGGCATGAGACCTAGCTAGATCGATTGCTCGTCCCCGAAAACCCCCACATACCAAATTTCATCAAAATCGTTAGAGTCGTTTCCGAGATCCCCGAAATAAATAAATAAATAAATAAATAAATATACAAGAATTGCTCGTTTTTAAGATATAAATAAATATATAAGATATAAGATAAGATAGGAGGTACGATACCACCTAGGTCGCGTTTACAGAAGCGAATTATCACGCGACTAGACGCGCGTTTTACAGCCGCTATTTTTAAAAGCTTTTATTTAACTTGCACTGTACGTATCGTATATACTTGTCTTGTCTAAAGGTTAACTGGAAGAGATCCCTTAAAGGGATAAATTCGCCTTTGTACATAATGACTAACGTAGTGGCACCAGTAATGGACCTGGCTCCAGTAATGGACGCAAAAATCTTTCACGGTCGAAATTAAGCAACGGAAAAGTATTATAGTCATGGCAACACTTTAAGCATAAAGAATAGGCTTCTATGTATCACATTGACAAATGACATACACCTCGGTCATTTTGTTTAAAAATGGCGCGGCGGCAAAAAGTGTGCTCCGGCATTTTTCACGAAAAACCTAAGTTTCTTACAGAAATAACTAAGGAAGTAGGTTTACGTTTTTGATTGTAAACTTTATTTTCTCTAAACAATATTATTTTGATATGATTTCGTGAGAAGCGTTACATATTTAACAATACTTTTTTAAAGTGTTTATTGCATTATAATCTAATTTGAATGATTTAGAGAGGATGTACATTACTGGTTCCTGTTTTTTGTTAATCTCCAATTATGGACAATTTCTCCATGATTGGTTTTCATACTGAATTCTGGTTACCCAATTATGGACACCCAATGTTGGACGGATTTATTGGCGAGGTAAATGTTTGAAAAATGCCACCCAGTTTTATTATAATAGTAGTTTATCGACACAAATATCATAATCCTCTAAACTGCGTCCAGAAACCGTAGGCAAATGACCTTCATTTTAACATCATTGTACTCATGAAAATTTTCTTACCTGTGGTGAAGTTTACCAGCAGTAATATAATATTCATTATAATGTCCTATTTAGTACTGTTTTTTTTTTTAAATTTGGAACAGGAAAATTAAAATTCAGTCGATACGAAAGGTCAGCTCGATGTAGGTTATTTTTTTTGGGATAAGAATTCAGGGAGAAGGATTTCAAATTTTACATTTATTTTAAATTTTAAGAAAAAAAAATTTTTTTTTTCGAAAAATCGTCATTATACTCGATTTCGACTGATTCGGGGATGAGGATTTCAAATTTTATATTTATTTTGAATTTACAGTGAAAACAAAATTTTTTTGCGATAAATCGTCATTATACTCGTTTTCGACTAATTCGGGGATAAGGATTTCAAATTTTATATTTATTTTGAATTTTAAGAAAAAAAAAATTTATTTCGAAAAATCGTCTTTATACCTACTTGATTTCGACTATTTCGGGGATAAGGATTTCAAATGTTATATAATACCGGCTACTATAACCCATCTTAGAGTACTTTTAATATGTGTGTAGATAATAGTACATTACTTACCAAGGGCGATTAAACAAATAATGTCTTAGATCGCAGGTATTTTACGCCCGAGCCGAAGGCAAGGGCGATAAATATGCGATCTGAGGCTTTCTTTATTATCGCCCTAAGTACAAAATTTTATGTCACCCCCTGGCCAGGAAGTGGGTTTTTCGCGCGCGGAGCGTGCGATAATGGCCACTTTATGGCTAGGTGTGACATAAAGTAATGTATGCAATAGGGAATGCAGAACCGGTACCATTTATCAGTCCCGGGATTTTCGGTACTAGCCGGAAGAGGAACCGGGATTTCCCGGTATTTTCGGTACTTTCGGGAAATTACTTGTGGTGGTTTTGAGACGTGAGTAGTTTTAGCCTAATACCTTTTTTGGGCAATATGGTAATAATATCAGGGATGCAAAAAGAAAATACACGTGTTTTGTTATCAGAATACACATTAATTCTTTAAATCACAATAAATTTGCTTATTTTATCTTAGCGGTTCATAAAAAAGACTCAAAATTTAATCAAAGAGTTTACTAAATGCTAACAAATTGTTCATTAATATTTTAACAAAAATCATTTCAATTATCTCCTCCTGTCAAATATGCCTTCGCCATTCGGTAAGCTGTTTGTAAAATTTTTTTTTGTAACCGTGTAGGATAAGAAGAAAGAAGTAAGATTTTCACTAGAAATATTTTCTTCAATCAATCAATCAATCAAATAATTTATTTGTTAAACACAGGTACAAAGGTGTAATGTAATAAAATATGGTTCAACTGTGTTTTGTCATAAGACAGGTTGTGTTTTAATAGGTGTATTAAAGCCTAAAGTGGTAAATCGTTCTCAGCCGAAGCGCTTCTTTAATATAGATAACCCTTAGCTTTAACAAACCCTCTACAACCACAGTAATACCGGTGGAAGTGTTAGCTGAGGGTGAATTAACACTCTTGCTGTACCTGTAATACTACCTGCACAAGAGTGTTAATTACCTCTCAGCTAACACTTCAACCGGTAATATTGTGGTTGTCGAGGGTTGGTTAACACTATGTGTACCTACAAGAATAACACTGCTCTACAGGCCTTCTGTAACCTGTACCTGTTATATAGTGGGCCTCTTTCGCGGTTATATCGGTGTTATAGCATGCTCTAATGCGCTAGCTTGCTGGTTGGGTGCTAGTTGGGCGACTACCTACTGTACTGATAGTGTAGCTGTAGAACAATGTACACGCTCGTTGCGGTAAATATTCGGGTGGAGGATTGTTTAGGTGATGGCGCTGATGGATAGTGTAGCTGTAGAACAATGTACACGCTCGTTGCGGTAAATATGCGAGTGGAGGATTGGTTAGGTGATGGCGCTGATAGATTTGTATAAGCGGGACGGAGTAATGGCCAGCCGTGGTCGTGAATTAGCTGCTTAGAAAGGATTTTATCGACATTACTCTATTATGTCTAGATTAGCGTATTAAATTTAAGCCGCAAATTACATTTCCCGAAAATCCCGAAAATACCGGGATTTCAATTTCGTAGTACCGGTTCCTACCTTGGTTCAAAAAACCGGGAAATCCCGGGATTTTCGGTTCCGGTATTTCCCGGGAGCAAACCCTAGTATGCAACTGTACATAATTAGGCATTAAAACACTCGTGTGACCTTATTATGAATAGCATAAACTACTATTATGCAACTGGTACATCATGACAGTCATAATAGGGTCACACGAGTGTTTTAATGCCTAATTATGTACAGTTGCATACATTACTTTATCTACACACATATTATAAGTACTCTAAGATGTGTTCAGAAGCCGAAGGCAAATGACCTGCATTGCTTACCAGTGCTACCGGTAACATATTTATAGATGCTCTAAATAGATATCAAATTTGAACTCCTTATCCCTGAATTAGTCGAAATCGAGTAAACTGACGATATTTGGAAAAAAAATATTGTTTTACTTAAAATTCAACATTAATGTAAAATTTGAAATCCTTAACCCCGAATTAGTCGAAATCGAGTATAATAACGATTTTTCGTAAAAAATTTTTTTTTTACTTAAAGTTCAAAATAAATGTAAAATTTGAAATCCTTATCCCCGAATTAATCGGAATCGAGTATAATGACGATATTTCGAAAAATTTTTTTTTTTAACTTGAAATTCAAAATTGATATAAAATTTGAAATCCTCATCCCCGAATTAGTCGAAATCGAGTATAATGACGATTTTTTGCAAAAAATTTTTGTTTTCACTGTAAATTCAAAATTAATATAAAATTTGAAACCCTCATCCCCGAATCAGTCGAAATCGAGTATAATGACGATTTTTCGAAAAAAATATTTTTTTTTTCTTAAAATTTAAAATAAATGTAAAATTTGAAATCCTTCTCCCTGAATTCTTATCCCAAAAAAAACAACCTATATCGAGCTGACCTTTCGTATCGACTGAATTTTTATTTTCCGGGAAAAAAACAATTGCAGGGCTGATTATTTGTTTAAACGGACGAGCTTGCGAGTCCCTTTAATTATAATACGATCCCTGCCATTGCCATTCCGGCACTTTTCTCAAAAATGGAGGAAATACGACAAAATTTGGATAAATATTTGATAAACATAACCTTAAAACGTCAAAAACATCATGTTCAATAAAAAATAAACAGCGGGATGTTTATTTTTTTTTAACAGAATCGCAAGTGTATTGTTTTACCGAAAAACGCAAATTATTCAAGACATAAAAAGACGTCGCGTTTCCAACAGACAAATACGAGCTGAATTGGCTGAATACGACCTGTGCCTCCTTTTATATGACAGTTTCTACTTTTTTTTAAAGTTTGTAATTCAACAAATAAAGGAATTTATATTTGAAATTGCAGGCGGTCTACAATGTTTTTAAACCTTAAGGTGTCCAAGATTGGGTGTCCATAATTGGATTTTGTCTGTCCATCATAGGATTTTCGAAGTTTTTCGACTTTTTCAGATTTGGAGCAATTTTCTCGGAACTTACAAGTTTATCCAAAACTTTTGTAAGTTTATTATAATTAGTGATTATTAAGCTACATTTTCTTTGAAATAACTAACATCAAACTTATAAAATAAGAGAGTTATAGCCAAAAGATGTCGACAGAGTTCTTAAGCCGTCCATAATTGGTGCCATTACGTTATTTCCTTTTGTATTTTTCATAATTGACAACATTTCATATTTTTAACTTTTTAATTTTATGAACTAGTTAGAAAATAGGTAAAAATTTAAGCCACCCGTATTTTTTCTTTTTCAATTTAACTCATTATTTCATACAAAAAAAACACGTTGAAAAGTAGGTCATTCCAAAAGGGCGTAAGTAAAATATGACGTCATCTTCCCAACAAAAATCCAGAGCCACTCCAGAGCAGCGATTGCCTGTACTCTGTACTAAGGTCTCCCTGAATACAGCGAGGAAGATGACGTCAACTTTCGGCTTACAGTAATTTGCGATTTTTTCCAAAATTAACGGAGAAAAAAATTTAAAAAAAATGTTTTTTGTGTACTTCACACGTTTTTACCGAAATGGTTTTCGAATTAAGACTTTTGGAAATTATGAAATATTGTCAATTGTTTTATGTACAATAAAGAGTTTTACTACTACTACTACATGACTACTACTTGTCTTCAAACTTTACAATATTTTTTTCGACCACTTGCCGGTATCCGATTGAGCTGTTTGGCATACTTATGTTAGATCGGTGACAATGCAATATTATGGTACCACCGAGCTAGTGACGTGCGGCGGGAAAATCTTTTGTGCCCGGGAATATTTCCCAAACCGGGGAACAATCAAATAGTAAAAAATAAAAGGAATGAAATCTTCAAATATGATAGTAGTGAGCTATAGTGAGGTCCAATATGGCGCAAAACAAAGAAAATCTAGCCTAACCAGCATCTAGATGAGTATTACCTAAAACAACTGAAGGGACAGACATTCTGGTTCGGTACGTATTAGGCTTCGTACGTTTACTTCAAAGAGAGTGGAGAATAGAAACTTGGGAAATAGGAAACACAGAGTTAGAATAGAGAAAATCAATTAAACGCGTAACACTGCAGTACCGGAGAAAGAAGAAGACTTATCTAAGCAAAGAGATATTCGTCATCGAGAAAACTCGTTAGAAAAAGACATAGTGGAAAGCAGTGATGAAAAGTGAAGTGAAACAAGTGAGTACAGTGCAGTGTTAGTGCAAGTGTCAGTGAAGAATAAGGCTGGCTTGCACCAAACCGTCTGTAATCGTAAGCGGTGTTCGTCAAATCTGATTGTATGGGAAGTTTGACAAGTTTCTATGGGATGACAGCTGCCGGCGCCATATTTGACGATGACCGGTCTGTTTTCGTACGTTGGTGCAACTCAGGCGCCGACTCTGAGGCTTGTGTGAGTAAGTCGAGTCAGTGTACAAGTACTTACGTGTGAACTCAGTTACATAGTTGCGCCTAACAGGTGTTTAACTCTATCCCGCTCCCCACGCTCGTAACATTTGGTCGTAAATCATGAAGGACGAGAAGGTCGTAAATAAAATTACCATTTGCATCAAACTTGCTCAACACGTGGAGTTTCCAGAGGAAGTTGAAGCATTAAGCTATGATTCCGTTGCCGACTGCATACAGCAACAGCACGTTCCGCTGCACTCCAAATGGAATCGTAATCATTAGACTAAAAGTCCCAATAGGGATGTCGACTCAAAAATGTTCATTACTTCAATAGAAAGGAGACATAAAACTATGCCAAATAGTGAAAATCCTATTCAAATATCTCAAAAAATAACGAAGCTACAACGATTAGAATGTTCGTAGTTAGAGAGAGAAAGTGCTACCTAACCGTGACGTCACTGTTAAGTAGCGCCATGGTAAATGACGATCGTTCAATACAAAGGTGCGTTTTGCGGAAAAGGGACAGAACATACCCACTCTTAAAACTTTGAAAAATTATAATTACGTAATTATTAATTTTTTTGAATTACTTTTTTCGCCATTTGATTGAGAATATGAGCCTTTATGTAGAAAATTTGGATTTATTGATTTTCTTTTATAGTGTCGTCATCCCTATTTAGAATGAGCGACGTGTGCTGTTCCGACACTTCTCCGCTCATTTCAAATTGAGCTTTTTACGCATACCATTACGATTCAATCTGGAGTGCGGTGGAACGTGCTGTTGCTGTATGCAGTCGGCAACGGAATCATACCTTTAAGAAACCGAAAACTGATAAAGAAAGGAAGCCAATTACTGTCACTTACGCCGTTCCTAGATGATAAAAGAAGTATTGAGAGTTGAGAGTTGGACGGCGATTAAAAAACGTAAATATAGAGTTTCTGGGCAAACATCCAGTAATCATATTATCAAAGAAAAACGTGGTGATACAACTTTTACTTTATGACGCTCCCAATAAGACTTCTTAATGAATACATACCAGAGAGGAAGATACTGGCTTATTGACGCGGGAAACTCAATTAAGGTCTATGTGATACGCGTACGCATGAGCCCTGGGCGAGGGCCACAAGCATGTACCTATCAACATTTTCATGCTATTGCATGACATAAAAGATTATCCACATTGAGTGTATGACTGTACCATATATAACGTCTGCTGTTTCTAACTTGAATTTATTCTATACAATATTCAAATTTCTTGATTGATGTCTGCGACCCGTAAAAAGACTTTGCTTCCCACGTGTTGAAAATAGCCTGCTTACGTCGGTACTGCGAATATTAAAATTTTTCATTGCGTTGTTATTGCTTACAGCTTAAAAAAGCGTTTGAGGCGTACATAAGTTTTTTTTATCATTATTTAAGAGTTTCACTCTTGTTAATGCAGTTCTCTCCAGTCCGTTCTACATAAGTTATGTATCAAAGAAAATAATTTTTATATACTTAAGACGTAAACTTCCACTCCAGTATTTTTGGGATAAAAAGTATCCAATGTTAATCCAGACTATGAACTCGTAACGTACCAAGTTTCATCATAATTCCTTCAGACGTTGCGTGTATGAGTAACGAACCTCTAAACTTTCTTATTTGTAATATAAGGTAGTAGGATTCAGTTTGCGCGTGTATTTGTGTAGTCTTCATAGAACAAACTCCGGTACAGAATAGGTATCATTGAAATAAATTTAGTTTGTCACTTTAAAATTCAGCTTTATGGGCGCAGCTCGGCTAGGTTGGATCAAAGACTACAATATATATACTAAAGGGTTGGATGCTTTCACTTTAACGAGTGCACGGCATTTTCACGACGTCAAGTCGAGGTAAGAAAGAAATAGAACTGCCAATGTCAGTCGACTTAAGCGTTTCAGCGGCCGAGGTAGGTGCAGTACATGTGAGTAATTTGTAAATGTCCGCGTTAGCTTGTCGGAGTCGTCTGAGATTTCATTCCGACCTTACACAAAATTCGTAAAAAGTAGAGAAATATTACGTTTTAACTTCAGCGGGTTGAAGCGTAAAACGCCATTATCGTTAAAACTCATACGACGATCAATAATAGTTTTGAGGGATTAATTTGTGGTGGTTAAGGCGCGTGTGTAGACGCTAATAAAATTATTAGCAAGGTTTATTTACATTCGATATTTACAAATTTACAACAATAGTGCATTAAAATATTAAAATAATAGATCAACGTGTTGCGTAGGTTTCGGTCAGTGCTGACAATAGTGTTATTTTCCGTTGCTAGGTAACGGCGCGCTGCGGCGCTCAAGTGTGATGTCGTATAGTGGAGATGACCAGGTTGCCATACATTCATTCTACGAAAACCTGTAGGTTAAGGAGCCTTTTGCAATTATTTTAGTAAAATTAGAGATTAATTAACGATGTCTATATTTTATTAGTTCCATTGCGCAACGAAAATTATTAATACAATCAATTAAAATGTATATAGACAGGTTACACACACAGCCTTTAGCTTTGTACAAAAAAAATCTAATGGCTCTAAAACCAATTTTTAACCAAACTGCTCCAGTGTTTTTCCGTTCTAGTCTCGTAATTGTATACCTTGTGGTATCACAACAAAATAATTTTTATTATTTTTCAGTAAAGTTTAAATTTCCATAAACGCTGATGAACGCTGGGCTACATTGGACAGCGGCTCGTGAAACTTAAGAACATAGTTCCAGTGAATGAAGCAGACGATAAGCAACTTATGAGAGTTTTTATAGAGTTCAAAATCAAATGACAAAAGGGAAAAGGCTTGTCAATATTTGATGGCACTCTCTTTAGTGATTTTTATTATGGAAGGGTTACACGACATTTTCCGACCAGCGAAAAGTGGCCAACTCAGAATATTTATGATATTAAATTGGAATTTGGAATGCTTAACTGCAGTGAGTTCTTGTTGTTTCATACAGCAAACACGATAATGGTACCTAGTTGGGTCATAAACAGATTTAGGTTCGCGTCTTTCCTGTGGACATATCAAAAGTTAAGGGCTACAAAGCTTAATTTTGAATTGGTCTAGTAACCCGCATAAACGGCGTCTCCGGTTCTATAAATCCATGTAATAAAATCATAACGCACATGCTCATAAGCCGTTAACTATTGACCACAGGAGAGACGACTTTTGTTTTTCTTGCAAATCTTGTTTATGACCCAGTTGAGTTTGTACACAGCGTAAGCGTTAGTAAGTACCTAGGTAGTGGTAGTTCACAAGATAAACCCGTCGTGTTTGGAATCGTTGGAAACGGCTCAACGTGTAGTTAATGTTAAATTTGCACCAAATTAAAAAAAAAATGTATAATGGAACTTATTCCAAGCGTTTATTCAACCTGCAATGTATGTCTGTAAACATGTGTGTTCAGGTGGAATCGTGCAACTCAACTTTCAACCACTTGCACTTGCTAGTGCATCCTCAAATTTTATAAAGGGTCGGCAACGCGCACGTGACTCCTTTGGAGTTGCGAGCGTCTATAGGCTGCGGTATCCGCTTACCATCAGGTGGACCGTATGCTTGTTTGCCACCGTCGTAGTATTAAAAAAAAAAAAAAAAAAACCACTTGTCGGTATACGATTGAACTGAAATTTGGCATAGTTACGTAATTTCGATGATATTGCAATATTATGGTACAGTGGCCCAACGAAAATGTTGAGCACTTTAGTACTTTGTCAAATTAAAGAGGTTTCAAATTTTATGACGTTTCAGTCTAAATATTTCTTAGATTTCGATGTGACAAGGTTCTAAGTATGCTCAACATTTTCATGGGCTGACTGTACCATCGAGCTGATCTGATGATCGAGACAGAAGGTGGCCATAGCCACTCCTAAACTACATAAGATAATAAATAACCCATCGTGTTAGGGCACATTGGAACCGTCTCCACGAGTAGTTGATGAATGCGAGCAAAGTACAGTCGGCAATTAAAGCTTGTACTAAAAATATTTTTTTACAGAAAATTACGAGTTTCTAAAACGTTTTTTTGTGCAACGACGGTGGCAAACAAGCGTAAGGGTTTATTGTCGCTGGTTCACTAATAAAGAAGAGGCCAGCAAGAAACTCAGCTAGGCCCGACCTGGATCGGACCGACTCTAATACCCGGTATGCGGCGCGGGCGGCGATACCAGTACGAATAGGGACTATATGTGTCTGTGTTGTCGCGATCGCGCGGTGGTCGTCCCCCACCGGCGGGAATGCCTAACGTTCCGTTCCTGAACTTCTTCTTCTTCTTCTTCTTGGTCGTAACCTAATGTCTGAGGGACGTGACGAGTATGGGCGACTCTCTCGACTACTGCTCTCCAGGCTGTTCGGTCTTGTGCCATTTGTACAGTTGCCTGTAAGGTGGACCCGGTGACTTCTTGGATCACATCTGTCCATCTCCTGGGTGCTCGTCCTCTGCACCTCCTACCATCGACACGCCCAGTAATTATGCGCCTTTCTAGCGCATCCGCGGTCCTGAACTAGTCATATCCTAAACTGACCTGTGACTTTCCTAATTTTCGTCGACCCGTCGCGCTGGTAGACGTTCGACCCTCCCTTTATTTCCTGTGCCTCTGTGCGAGTTACAATTGACTTTTGTTTGTATTATGATTGCGCTCGATAAAATCGTTTTTATATGCATGTGCGTAACTACGTATCTAATTAAGGGTCTCATTATCCACTCCATGCAGGCGGCCAAAAAGGCACGCGCTCCTATTTGGCTCCAAACTGCAAATATATGCAAACTAGCAGTGTGCCAGCGACGGATTAAAGGTACTTACTCTGCCTGTCTGGTTACACTTACTACTTGACTTCCAACGAACTGACGTGTCTACATGTAGGTAGTACCAAATATATTTTTATTTAAATGTGCATGATTTTCACACATTAAACTATCTATACGGGACTACCATATTACGTATTATTACGTAAGTGGGACTAACCAAAGGAGCATCCCAACTAGAGAAGAAAAACTTCGAGAAAACCGCAGTCATAATAACACCACTATGTACTTGCGCTGTACCTCTAGTATTTGCCTTTTTTTCGAAACATAAACGTAAACGAACGCGTTTGCGTTAGACTTAATATGCATGGAAACGCGCACAGCGCCTCTAGTGGCCTTTGGTGGTAGGTAACTAAGTATTTTATGGTAGGTATACAAATTGAGACTAAACGCAAAAACGTTAGTTTGCGTTTTATTTTGAAAAAAAAAAACAAGAGTGTAGTACTTATATATCACGAGAGCGAGTTGACCATTGTTATAGTTGTGACACATACGAACCCATCAGAAAACGTGAAATCATAGCTCCTGCGACAGCGTAGGACACAGATAAAATACATGTTTACTGTGGCTCACCCACGCTCCTGAGATAAAAGTACTCTAAGTACTGTAGTTATTTGGTGTGTGGTGAATACTTAGATGTGTTGAGAGTTAGGCACATGCATTGTCATTAACTGTTAAGGGGAGGTATCCCCAACGCAAATGTCCCGCTCTAACACGCCTGAGTTTACAATTAACCATCCCGCTCTCTACGCAAGCTATGCGCGCAGTTTCGTAAATATTTAGCTATAGTCATTAAGCCAATCATTTTATCAAAACAAACCCTGCGAATTTGTCTATAACTATTTAGGATCTTTAATTGAGTACAAAAATTAAATGTTAAATATCAGTAATATAGCCCTAGTATTGAAAATACATTCCAAAAAGGGGTAACTTCGCGATTTTTTTTCTATCGAGTGAAATTCATCAGGTCATGTAACTGACTGCGAATTTGACTAGACAAGATCCTTATGTAACGCGTATATTTTTTTTAGATTTTAAGACACTATATTCTATGTCTCAGGTGGTTTTTAGAAACTCAAAAGTGGTAATACCCGGCCTTAACACAATGAATCCACAAATCAATACAGGGTCGGTGACGCCATTGTGATTCTTTTGGAGCCGCAAGCGTCCATAATGTCCATATACTACGGTATCTGCATATCATCAGACAGGCCATAAGCATGTTTGCCACCGTAATTGAATAAAAAGATCATAAATCTACTTATTATGTAACAGTTTAAATTACAATGACAGTGCAAAAAGCAGTATGTCTCGACGGCATTGAAGTTTCAACTGTAACTACATTACAATAGGGATTATTATCATTCGTCTCCTCACTTCCTATGTCGTGCCGACTGTACGTCGGCGCTAGCAATTGTTTGACTGGATAGCTCCATAACAATGTGTGACGTCTATTTTTAGCTCTTGATCATACGTCTATTGCCACTAGGGACCAAAACTTTCCAAATCTTTTACCTAGATAATCGAATAGGAGTAGATAATCAAAACAGTTCAACGATATACTAGGTAGGTACCTATGTTTATATCTGGGTTAAGCATTTGAACACATGCATTGCCGACGAGTGCTATAGATGAAATTATTTAAAATGACCGATGTTTTATAAAACCGTCATTATATTTTAATCTTTCTTGCTTCGACACAAAAGTCCCTTTTTGAACGAACTTATTGGTTACAATTCGGCCAGTTCAAATAATTTTCAATTTACGCGCTACGCTCGTAGCCGGTAGCACGGTTTTTCCGCTTTGTAGCGAAAACTGTCTACGAGCGCTAATCCCGACTATCGAGTCCTCGGCGCTGCATGTGCATGAGCCGCCCATTCGCGGCCAACGATCGCTACGTGTGCTACGCCGTAGCGCGTATCAGCGTTTTCCCGCATTGTAGCGGAAATCGCACGTAGAGGCATGACGCATATGTGTTGTAATTGGCGTTGAATGGATTAAGTAAGTGCTTAAAATAGAATATTTGTAGGACTTTACAGTCGTCACTCCGTTGCGTAGGTACAGTTAAGCTAAATAATATGGATGCATACATATTAATCAAAAATATGTCCCACGGGTTTTATGTCGCGTTTCGGTACATATTTATCAGGGGGTTCTTTCTATGCATAATTTTGCCCTTGACTGTGCCTAATATATCGCTTAAATTGCTTGCTTCAGTAAGCCTCAGATGTGACACCAGTAGGTTGACTCATTTGACTGCGTAAAGTTTCGTACACGGTCCCTTTAATAGGGTATAATAGTACATTACTTACCAAGGGCGATAAAACAAAGAATGTCTCAGATCGCAGGTATTTTACGCCCGAGTCGAAGGCAAGGGCGATAAATATGCGATCTGAGGCTTTCTTTATTATCGCCCGTGGTAAGTACAAAATTTTATGTCACCCCCTGGCCAGGAAGTGGGTTTTTTCGCGCGCGGAGCGTGCGATAATGGCCACTTTATGGCCAGGTGTGACATAAATAAATGATTTTTGAAGTGAAAACTTCTTTAGCGGCGCTGAGCACTTTTGTACTGGGGAAAAATGTATAAACTCGCGATAAATTCTATGACCAGGTTAGTTGACCCCTCCTAGTATCGTGATTGCTATGTTACGAGGGGTCCCCAGCTGGTCTTCTTAGAAAGCCAAGGTTCTAACTGTTTTAAGACAATCCTAAGATATTCCATAAAGATCATATTTCAAATAAATTCTCATGGAAAGTAGCTCTTATTGTCCCTAAAAAAGCGTTTCCAAAGTCCAATATCGGATAGCCAGACTGACTGATTTCCGTAAAGATCATATTTCAAATAAATTCTCATGGAAAGTAGTTCTTATTGTCCCTAAATACGGTGACAGTTTACTTCAAAATACCTAATGGCCAAGAGTGATGGACAGGGGGAGGAAACTTTAAGAAAAGACCAGTTTCGCGTGAATTTGGCGTAGAAAGTGCTGCCTCCTATTATATTTGATGTCGACATATTTTGTGTAATCCGTCTCAAGCAGGTTTCGTTTTTATTTCATCTCTCCCAATACAATTAATCAAAGCTGAACGTGAAAAAGAACCTTACAATTTATCGTAAAAATTTAATTTTCAACTCTATGGTCACAGATTTTATAATACTCTATGGTCGTATGGTTGCCATGGTTATTTTTAAATATTGAAATAACACGTGTGTCAATAACATGTCAACATATTGAAAATAAACCAATCGTAATTAATTATAAGATTTTCTGCATTATTCTTGTGAAAAGCAGTTATCAGATACGCCGCCGAGTAAAGTAAGTATTTTTTAATTCATTATTTACTATCCCTGTTTACACCGATGCGATGTTATATTTATATTCCAATCAATTGATTTATTTAGGTAGGTAGTCTGTTTTGCCGGGTGGTTATGCAGCTCATACATAAATGAATATCAACGAAAACAGTTGATTACTTAGCAATATAAACGTTTGAGTATTGAACTACGTGAGCTATACGATAAACGAATATGAAGCATCACTTTCTTCTTCGTGTTGTCTTTGAAATAGGTATAGTAGATAATTAGGGACATAATTTCAAAAATACACACATACCTCCTACGCTCTCATCTCATTATTTAATGTTATGTTTTGCAGGTACATAGTGCATACAATCGTGCCACGTCCTCATGCTGAGAAAAAGTCAGGACAGAGGTATTTTCAACATGGATGTCAATTGTTGGAGAAAACAACACTTAGCCTGGGCCAATACATGAAATCAGGAAGATATCTAAACGTGCATCCATTTCAAGGTGAAAAAAATGGATACATCTTTTTGTAGACGATTGTACTTCACTAATTCGTTTACCAGTTAGTGATTGAAGAAGTTAAACAAATCGCTATCAAGTTATAGGTAATCGTATTTAATCCTTCTTTTAATATACTACTCATAAATAAGTTAGTCAAAAATAAATAAATGATATTATATATACAACTTAATTTTATTAGTCTCCTGACTGGAATAATTATTTGTGTACAAATCACTTAACCCTTTCAGTACGGCGTGATTATAATTTGTACTCAAATTTGACGAGTTAACACGCCAATCCGAGAAAGATTTTTTATAGATAAAAGTAAACAATAAAATACTGTTCATGTACTATCTACCTACTGTGGCATCTTAACCTTACGTATAAACTTCCCTATTGTCATACTAAAAAAATATAGTAAATTATGACTTCTGAAAAGAATAACTTTATTACCATTATTCAATTTAAAATGTGGGAAATTGCCACGGGAAGTTTAAGATGTCACAGTAGGTAGATGGTACAGTCGAGGTCAAAAATATCTTTACAATTGAGTGTGACAAAATAGTACATTACTTAACAAGGGCGGTAAAACAAAGAACGTCTCAGATCGCAGGTATTTGACGCCCGAGCCGAAGGCAAGGGCGATAAGTATGCTATCTGAGGCTTTCTTTATTACCGCCCGTGTTCAGTACAAAATTTTATGTCACCCCCTGGCCAGGAAGTGGGATTTCCCGCGCGCGGAGCGTCCGGTAATTGCCGCTTTATGGCCAGGTGTGACATAAATATCTTTACAGTTTGACACAAACCACCGTTCTTCTTTCAATTATGACGTGTAGATCGCAAAATGTGAGACAAACATATGCACTGACAAGTCTGCACTGTTTTCGTGAATTGTCAGTTCATTTTATTCAAGTTTGTTTCATATAGCAAGAACATAAAGTAGCTTATTGGAGATTTACATGTTGTATACCTACATATTTTGCAGCTGTTAGGAACTGATTACATATTTAATGGTTTTATATAACGGGAACAAATAAAATGATCACCTAAATAACTTTTGATATCACCAAATTTTCGAAACCTAAAATAAGGCTCAACACTCAAAAAAATGTATCGATCATCAATCTCGGGTCACCTAAACAGTCATACCTATTATTCCAGCAGTTAAAGCTATTTTATTTACTTACTGTGTTCCCAGAAATTTTATAATCGCATCAAAAAATTGTCATTGTATACATACCACCAAAAATACTAAACTTACACCTAATCTAAGGCGCTGAGCACTTTTTGTGATGGGGGAAAATTGTTAAACTCGCGACGATTCGTAAGACCAGCTAGTTGACCCCTCCTAGTATCATGATTGCGATGTTAGGAGGGGTAAACTCAGCTAAACTCAGCTGGTCTTACGATTTACGATGCGTAAGACACAATGATACTCGGGGACATATTATGTATATATGTGAATGGATTATGCGAATATGAATATGAACATGAGTATGAATATAAATACGGATACGGATTTACGGATACCGATACCGATACGGAGACGGATATGAATATCTTTGTTATTTACTTTCTTTATTGAGTTTTCACTTCTGCCTGCACTCCCGGAGTGCAACCCGTTGTTTTTTTTTACTTGACTAATAAAAGATCTAACGAAAAAAAAACGAAAATACTCGGAAAACATCAATTATTAATTTATTTTAGCTGATTGAAAGATTTTATAAGCATATAAAGATTTAAAAATAATTAATTAAGAAACAAAAAACCCGCCTGCACTAAAAATACCAAAACAAGCAATAAAAAGTTTTTGTCAATATTGCATTGTCATCTGAACTAAAAGTGTATTCCTAATTTCAGCTCAATACTAGTTAAGGATAAAAAGCAGTCGGAGGCATGGAGTAGCAGTAAATGAGACTTTTCGGCCAAATCCATGCCTCCGACTGCTTTTTATCCTTAAACTTTAAAAAACACTATTTAATACCTTAATCAAAAAAGGTCGTATCTTCATAGGGAATTTAAAAAGCCTATCCAAAAATACACCTCACAATTACTTGCATTGAAAAAAAAATTCATCCCCCGGTTACATGTATGGGGAGCCCCTCCTAAAATATTGTATTTTCCTAATTTCATATCACTTTTATGTAGCGGTTTATAGAATACATCTTCCTACCAAATTTCATAATTGTAGTACTTATAGTCTCCGAGTAAATCGGGTGTGACATACGGACAGACGGACAGACAGACCCAAACTATAAGGGTTCCGTTTGGATTTTCGGACATTATAATGCAGATGCGGAAAATACTTCATACGCATCAAGTCATAGCAAGTCGAGAAATATAACAAATCATACGCATCAAGTCATAAAAAACGCGAGTGCAACGAGCGCGGATTTTTTTGTCCTGTCAAGACGTATTTTGGCCTGTCAAGAAGTTCGAATTTGCCGCCCCCTAAACTTGCCCCCCCCCCCCCCCTCCCTAGATCCGGCTCTGCCCTCTGCCAAAAGCATAGGAGAAAAATCTGCCAAGTTATTAAAAACTACTTCATTAATCGATTATACTTCAGTCTCAGAATCGTTCCCGGCGTGTGAAGAGCTTTTGAGTGCATAAAACGTTATAATTTATCAAATTAACACAAAGATGAATTATCATTTCACATGCACGTATACTTTGGATTTATTTATAATTTTCTGAACAGTTAAAGTTTTAATTGAAATCGGAAACCAAGCATCGATTACAAAGTCGATTCAAAGTTATTCGTACTTTGACCATCACGCTTGGCCACTATTTTGACGTGAACTGTCACCGTATTTAGGGACAATAAGAACTACTTTCAGTCTGGCTATCCGATATTGGACTTAGTGGAAAAGCCAGTAAGAGGAAACTTCATTCCTCAAGTTTGGTGTTTAAAGTCTTACGATTGGGAAGACCAGCTGAGTTGACCCCTCCTAACATCGCAATCACGATAGGTACTAGGAGGCATGCTAAAGTCCGCCGGCTTGTTTGGCTTTATGAAATGCGTTGCGTTTGGCATTCGCGTGCGTAGATTTCGTAGTGGTTAGCTTAAATCTATGATGACGCTAAAGTAAATCGTATTATCAAACTGTATTTAGGAAATGGATATTTTTTTATTCATAAATTGATGATTTATTAAATTAACAGCAAGTAGTTTGTAGCAAGATTTTGTAAGGCAAGCCGGTGGGAATCGGGTTGTATGGGCGCTCCGCCACTGTTGCAATTGTTAAACGCGTGTAAAGCAAACCTCGAATGACGATGACAATGAAAACATGAGTGATTGTGCATAGCGGATAGCGGATCCGACTATTAAACTTTGAATAGTTATAAATCCTAAACGGTTGTTTTCACTAACTAATGACTGAAGAAACCTTATAATGATTTTAAAATACCTATTCAATGATACCCCACATGATATAGTTCGTCAACTTTATTTTTTATTTGTTTTACAAAATGATGCCTGGTGGCCGCCATCTTTGTTTTTTTTTGTCGTCACATTTATAAGAACACTCGGGCTGGTAAGACAAATCTAACGATATCTCAAACATTAAAATCCGTTCAGGGAATTGGAAGATTTCAGGTAATAAAGAATATTACATACATACATACATACATACATACATACAAGATACGCGCGAAACACATAACCCTGCCTTGCAGTCGGGTAAAAAGGACATTGATTTGAACATAAGTATTCACACTGACTTAGTGACGTCACTAAGACAGTATTTCCCTACAAACTTCATATTAAAAAATCGTTTTTGACATTTAATAAAAAGTTGCTGATTTGACTATGAGTAAAATACCGTATTGTTGAGCCACTTCATACTTAAGGTACGAAGTATCCAGTATAAACGGAGCTCGAAGTGGCTCAAGAAATAACCTTATAAGACTCATACAGATTTTTGTGATTTTCATTAATTTTGTTAGAGTTTGAAACTCGATTTGAATTTGTACTTACAAGTACAAGTACGCAGGACCTTACGAGGAGTCCGTGAGTATAGGGTACGTCGGCTAGATGTCATTGTTTGTAATTTGTCCTTAGTTACGTTCAAAGAGTTACGCAATTTCTCAGCAGTTGTAAACATTCTAAGCTACTGCATTCCCTTTCCATTAGGCTTGTTCGTTACAATCAGAGGAGAAACTATCGTATAATAGATTATGAAATACCGCACTCATGGCACCGCCGATTGAGACAACACAATAAATTTTTATAAAAAAATTCGATTCGGCAAGCAATAAATACTTTTATCTACACACATATCATAAATCCTCTAATATGCGTTCGGAAACCGTAGAAAATGACTCTCATTTCAACATTCAATGAATTTATGGCAATTTTCTTATCTGTGGCTAAGGCTACAGCAGTAATATAATTTTTAATATTAATCTCATATATGATGTTAAAATATTAAACGTCAAACAAAACTGTCAAAATTTAAATGTCAAAGTTGACATGTCCCTATTCTAGTATCACTGAAAATTCAAATTCAGTTGATGCGAAATGTCAGCTCGATGTTTTTTTAGTATATATCGCACGAAATTTGAGCTAGTACGACATGATCACATCAGAATAGGGACTCTTTACTTTTTAAAATAACATTCAGGTATCGGTTGCCAGTTCTGATTTCGATCGATCGGAAGCAACCGTGCAAAAAAAGGTTGTATTAACACAATTATTGTATTTATTTACTACGGTTTCTGAACCCATCTTAGAGTAGTTATAATATGTGTGTAGATAAAGTAATGTATGCAACTGTACATAATTAGGCATTAAAACACTCGTGTGACCTTATTATGAAACTCGCCTTCGGCTCGTTTCATAAAACACACTCGTGTTTTAATGCCCCTCATTATGTACCAGTTGCATAAACTACTATTTCACGGCCTTTGTTTTTACAAAAATATAAACTTAAAAAAACTAGCTTTTACTAACTTTTGTTAAAATAAACTTTATTCTGTAAGTAGGCCATGGCATTTTTACAAGTCTAACCCTTAGTAGCGTTTCTCAGAGGCCACTGCCGAGAAGAACTCGAACTAAGAAATCAACTTCGTCTACTTTAGCATTATCGGAATAAAAAATCCGCGGATTTTGTCGGGGTCTGTTCCAGTGGCGGCGCGTCAAAAATATTCTTAGGGAAGCCGAAAAAAAAATTGACTAAGGCAAATTAATTAGCCTTAGTAAAATAACTTGATTGGCTGAAAATTAGGTAAGCCGGTGGGAATCGAGTTGTATGGACGATCCGCAACTGGTCTGTTCTTCTGCCTTACTCCACTTTGAACGAACAGGCGCCCTCTTCTTATAACACAGATTCGGTTGACTGACACCTCACATTCGGTTGAAGCCACTCAACCAATCTCACTGGAGCGCAAACTCTTAGAGTATTCCAGTGCTTAAACGGACCGTGTGGTCGTATCGGAGGATTCCTCTGGATTTTCCCCAGGCCCCATTCCAACCGCGCACTCCTATCTAAAAAAAATGTCATAAAGTATTCTACCGATATATCGATATACCGAATGTCATAAACTCAAGTGGAGTTGGGCAGGACATATTGCCAGACAGAGTGATGGCAGGTGGACGAGAACGTTGACAGATTGGTGGCCACTTACAGGAAAAAGAAGCGTCGGTCGTCCGCCGGCACGATGGGTTGACGATATTAAAAAGATCGCGGGTCACTCCTGGATGAGATTGGCGAGGGACCGGGACGGGTGGCGTACGAGAGGCCTATGCTCAGCAGTGGGCGATTACGGGCTGACGATGATGATGATGATGATTCTACCGATAATTAATCACTGTAGATATCTCAATGTTTTGTGTGAAGAAAGACCAATCAGTGCACAATTTGAATGTAATCCTTCATTGTTACAGCTAATAGGTTTTCATTTCTTTGTGTTAAATAAATCGCCCCAGCCTTCAATTAACGACTTGTGATGGGCGCTCGAGGTCAACTTGTGTAAACGCCGCTTATAAGGTAACACACTGTAAATGTACGCTTATGTCACCCTTTTCTAACTCGTCGCGTATGAGAGGGACAGGAATGCCAAGCTGTGCCCCGCCGCCGTGTCTAATGTACGAGTTTCTCAAATAAACCATTTCCCCTAATCGAATTTATGCTGAACGCCGCTCATTCCCATTGTAATTGCCATTGTTTCGTTTTTAACGTGTTTACGAATCCAGTTTCTGACAGACTTGGCTCCGGTTTAGCATTTTTTTTTCTTTATTCCCTAGGAGCGTTAACTTGAAATTCAATTTGTTAACTTTTACGACGTAGGCCGGGCAAATATACTAGAGTGGATCGTGAAGTCTGCCGTATCCGAATAATACAAATCTAATACTTAGTAACACAATGCCATTTTTGTACTAACATGTTAAATTGTGAATACTGTGCACATATTCAAGCGGGTACACTAGGTATAAAAGCGTAAACATATCATTTACATCTGTAGCTCTAGTATAAGTTTTTTCGAAACATTAACTAATTCGAACGCGTTTGCGTTTTGTCTCGAAATGTATGAAAACGCTCTAACCGAGTTTGAAATACGCGCGTTCATCGGTTAGCAACAAATGTTATACTTGCTGTTTTAGTTTCCACTAGTGACCACCAGAGGCGCTGTTCACGTTTTCATACCACTTTCATACATTATGAGACAAAACGCAAACGCGTTCGAATTAGTTAATGTTTCGAAAAAACTTATACTAGAGCTACTGGATATTGCAGTGATATGTGAATGGCTCTAACACTTTATAGAATAAAATTAAATCCACACAATAAAACAATGTAGGTAGGTATATATAAGGAGAAGGGCGTTCATTTAAATAAGGCTTTATTCTACTTGCATAAACATAAAAAAATTAACTGTTTATTTCAGAAATTTGCATACATTACATTTGACAGGGTTAGGCATTTAATCTTATTTTTTAAAGTTTTTTTTATTACCTAAACCTATTGGAAATAAGAAGGTCATAGGGTGGAATAAGCATGTTGGCGAAGCCCACAGGGAGGCTAGGCTTTGTTTCCAGAACTGGATCTTGTGCGGTAAACCTACTACGGGATATGTTTACAAGTCAATGTGTCACAGCCGGAAAGTTTTTAAATCTAGGCTGCGGTGGGTGCAAAACCATCAAGAGCAGGTTAAAATGGACATACTTGCCTCTCACCATAGAAAAAACGATTTTAGGAACTTCTGGAAACTCACAAAGAAGTTGGAAGCAAGGACTGGTCTCCCAGTTAATGTTAACGGTATTTCCGATACCAAAAGCATTGCTAATATGTTTAAGGATCATTTTAATGTCAAGTCGGCGATTGTGGATCCCGGGGGACTGCCGGTGCTCGACGATGAGATAACAAGTGACCTTCATGTACGTTTCAGCGCGAAAGAAATAAATAAGACAGTACGAGATATGAAAAGGGGTAAGTCCCCTGGCCACGATTGTCTCAGCGTTGAGCACTTGCAGTTCGCTGGTCCTCACTTGCCTAGGCTTTTGTCGATGTTTTTTAATCTCTGTATTGGCCACTCATACTTGCCCATGCAAATGACGAAAACAGTAGTTGTTCCTATTGTGAAAAATAAAACAGGAGATATATCTGATATGACGAACTATAGGCCTATATCGCTGGCAACAATCGTAGCCAGAGTACTGGATAGTTTACTTAGCATACAATTGGACAAATACTTGCAGCTACATGATGGTCAGTTCGGCTTCCGAGCCGGCCTGTCCACGGAGAGCGCGATTATTTGTCTGAAGAACACAGTTGAGTACTATACCAGGCGTAGGACACCTATATATGCGTGTTTTTTAGACCTTAGTAAGGCCTTTGACCTTGTTAATTATAGCTTACTTTGGAAAAAGCTAAATGAGACACATTTTCCCAGGGAACTAACGCGCATATTTAGGTACTGGTACGCGAGCCAGAAAAATAGTGTCCGATGGGGGAATAGTTTGTCAGACGAATATGGGTTGGGTTGTGGTGTGAGGCAGGGCGGGATTACCTCACCCAAACTGTTCAATCTTTACATGGATGAACTTATCGGTGGGCTCAGCAGCACTCATGTCGGATGCCACATAAACAGAGTTTGTCTCAATAACATAAGTTATGCTGACGACATGGTGCTGTTGAGCCCATCGGTAGGTGGGCTGAGAATCCTTATTGAAAAATGCGAGTCTTACGCTTTAAATCACAACCTTAAGTATAATGTACGTAAGAGTGAATATATGGTGTTTAAGGCGGGAAACAAGTGCCCTTCATATGTTCCTCCCATTACCCTGTATGATGAGCAGTTAAAAAGGGTTCATTTGTTTAAATATCTTGGGCACTTGGTGACCGACGACCTGCGTGATGACGCAGACATAGAAAGGGAGCGGAGGGCATTAGCCGTCCGAGCCAATATGATAGCTCGTAGGTTCAGTCGATGTACAGCTCAAGTCAAAATAACCCTGTTCCGCGCGTACTGTACATCACTGTACACCTGCAGCTTATGGTCGAGGTTCACGCAGCGAGCCATGAATGCGTTGCGTGTACAATACAACGACGCGTTCAGGGTGCTGTTGCGGCTGCCGCGATACTGCGGTGCGTCGGGCATGTTCGCGGACGCGCACGTGGACGGTTTCCATGCGACGTTGCGCAAGCGCTGCGCCTCGACGCTCCGCAGGGTGCGCGGCAGCCGCCACAGTCTCCTGACCGTCGTGGCGGAGAGATGGGACAGTGGCTTACTGAGACACTGGACATCTCATCACTTAAGTTTAAGTAATAACATAGTTATATAAGTTGTCAACACTAACAATCTATGGATACACTTAGTCCGAAATAAATGCATTTTATTTTATTTTATTTTATTTTATTTTTTATTTTAAACGGTCAGATAATAATATAAAAATTTAGGAATGTGTTAAACGGTACTTAATTATTTTCATGATCTACTTGTCAACATATCCTTATATTTTTTAACTACATGTTCACTTGACTTGTTACATATTTGTTCATATGAAAGTCTATTTAAAGCGCATGGCAGGACATAATTCTTTATTCTCCTTCCATAAAAGTTATTAGTAGCGGGTAAGACAAACGGAGAAAGGTGTACAGTCAGCCCATGAAAATGTTGAGCATACTTAGAACCTTGTCACATCGAAATCTAAGTAATATTTAGACTGAAACGTTATAAAATTTGAAACCTCTTTAATTTGACAAAGTACTAAAGTGCTCAACATTTTCGTTGGCCCACTGTACATAAGTATGTGAGCGAGATAATAAGATGAGATTGGAACGAAGTAGGGATAGATAGGTACGACACGCACGGTCGTTACGTCAGATTCGTGCCATTTCAAAAGATCCAACCAAGTGCTTCCATAAAGCTTAAGCCACACAGAGAGCGGGCGGGCGGTGGCGGCGCGGGCGCGGGCGGAGGCGGCGCGGGCGCGGGCGGCGGCGGCGCGGGCGCGGACGGCGGCGGCGCGGGAGCTGCTTTTGGCGGTGGCGGCTGCCGCCAAAGGCCGCTGCCGCCCGCGCCCGCGCCGCCACCGCCCGCCCGCTCTCTGTGTGGCTTGAGCTTAAATACGTATCAAAAAAGCTTGTTATTTGTTCCTCCATCTTTAAATTATAATTTCAAGGCCCTTGAAATTTTAATTTATTTAGTTTTTATTATTTGTTGCGGCGGATAGCGGCAGCAGAATCTAATAAATAGTTAAGGTTCATGAGATACGCACGCGCACGCGCTTGCACACTGACAGATGAATGGACAGCAGAGGAGGCTTTTGCACGGATCGGAATTCAAAAATCTATAATTTTTTTATTCTACAAGTTCAAAGCTCATTTGGTTTATAAATATGTTATTTAGAAAATACTCATTGAGTTTGAAAGAGAGTAAAATATAGGAGAGAGGGAAGTGTGAGGAAGCGAAGAGAACCAGCCCCTCTAGCACAACATGCATTCCGTATCTATTCGCGCGCGAGATAAGCTACCTGTCACTTTTTGACAGCATTAATCAGACAGTGACAGGTAGCCTATCTCGAGCGCGAGTAGAGACGAGATGCATGTTATGCTAGCCCCCCTGGTATCAATGATCAACCATGTGTGTACCTATGGACTTGAATACTCAAAACAGAATGGCCAGCATACTATAACTCTTCCAATTCACGAAGGCGAGTGGACTGGGTCCTATTACTATGGCGTTAAAGTCTAATTTTGTCACATCCACTTGCCTTCGTGAATTACAAGAGCCATACAAACGGGTCTAATTAATTAATTAATGGAACCTTCACGGACAGAGGTTCTAATATCCGCCCAAGGCAACGGCACGGAAGCGTCTGCGAATGAATTAAATTTATCATATCAACTTGTTTGCTCAGATATCTGAAACAAGCTGGAACACTAATACAAACTTCTATCGTGTATGTTAAACACGTCTCATGTAAAATCTAATAATACTGAATAATAATGGAGCAGTGGTGGATAATAACCTATCTGTTTATACGTGGCCAATAAAAGAGAAACGAGTAAGCATTCACTTAATGGATCGCTCGAAATTTTATGTTCACCTCGAGTACCTAGACGCTTCGTTACTTAAACTAACACCGGTCGTGAAGACATGGGTTTTACACTGGCTAATAAATAAAATATTAACATACTTTTATCAGTAATAATTATAAATTAAAATATAATATACATATTATAAATGCGAAAGTATACTTGCTTTGGAAGTTTGTTATATCACACAAAAACGGCTGAACGGATTTTGACGAAGCTTGGTAATTGTTTGAGGAGAAGGTGTGAAAAGTAGCAGTATATGCCACTTGGTAGGAAAATGATTTATATTTAAGACATTGCATGTTTTTAGCAGCGGGCCTCATAGGCGGTGTGTATAGGTATGTGTCACACGGTAGCAAAATTATTTTCGTCTTGGGCATAAGACATTTACACTTGGACTCCTCGTTACGCTCAGGATTCTACTTTAGAATCCCTCGCTACGCTCAGAACTCTATTGTAAAACCTTTCGCTCCACTCAGGATTCAATACAATCGTGTCCTCGCAGTAAATATCTAATTTTGCTGTCTTGAGTCGCAATCTACTTTTACACTTTTGCACCTTATTCCGTTGTAATATCTAAGGCGAAAAATGTATACAATATACATACCTTTGACGTCGACTGTACATACTCGTATAATAGGTTCTCACTTTTGGACAAAAACTAAACATTGCAACTTATTTTAATAGGGTATTTGACACATGTTAAATTTAATAACACAGTGCCACTTTTTGGATAGTTAGCCATAAAAATATCACAATAAATCGTAAATTATAAAATTTTACCAAAATCATAAAAAGATATGAATCATCAAAAAACTCAGAAAATTACGTAATTTTTTTTACGGTCCAAAATTCAAATAAAAGGCATCAATGGAATGCTTATATAAAAAAAAAAAAAAATTGTATGGCAACTATGTACCTAAACGCATTATTTTACGACTAAAACAGCAAAATACTAATTTTCCCATACAACGGTTGGTCGAATGCTGTGCAAGTGACGTCATTTGCCAGGGCCAATTTGTAGGAGCCTTTTTGAGGGCCGCTAGCGTCGAGCTAGGTTTGTCCCTAATTTTAGCCCTTTATTGTGCTCTAATTGTTGTTGGTCCCATATAGACATTTGATCGTCTCTAAAAACTGGTTCGAACGGCATTATAAAAAAAATAAGTCAAATAGCGTATTAGTAGAAAATTGCCTAGTTACGTACACATAACATAACACTCATGCATACACAATACAATAGAATAGTACATTAGTTAACAAGGGCGGTAAAACAAAGAATGTTAATAATCCCACTTCCTGGCCAGGGGGTGACATAAAATTATTACTTAACACGGGCGGTAATAAAGAAAGCCTCAGATCGCATATTTATCGCCCTTGCCTTCGGCTCGGGCGTCAAATACCTGCGATCTGAGACATTCTTTGTTTTTACCGGCCTTGTTAATTAATGTACTATTACGTATCACTTGCTAGGTAGTTTCGTTATAGGTAAGCAATTTTTTTTTAAATATGCTTGCCGCAACCGTGAAGCTTGTCAACCAAAAAGATAAGACTGCTACTGTCAGGACAGCGTGCCTCTTCTCCGCTTCCGCAGTAAATTTTACAAGTGAAATAAATCCGTGCCATGCTAGATTATTACGTAAACATTACTTCCCCAAACTCGTATGACGTGAAGGATCTGACGTGAATCAAACTTTGTGTCCAGGGAACAAGGTCGGTTTCACGAGTAAGCAGATTAAGTTACCTAACGAATAGTTGGATCTAAATATCGTAACGTAGCACAAAGCCTTACTTTGCGTCCCATAATTTCAGTTTTATGTTTATGGCGTGCCATCAACAACGATCGTGCCACATAGTGGCAAATGTGATTTTCCGTTGGATTTTGAGCGATTAAAAATTAAGACGCTACATTGTCTCGTGGAGTGAGTTAAATCGCATTTTACCCACTGTTTTCAAGCAGGGAATTAAAAGTTGTTCCAGATGTGTGTGAAAAATAGGTAGGTACTTTTTATGGTTTATTGAGCCCCAAAAATCTCGATGTCAAATGCTTATTTTTAACACGTTTTTAACAATATTGATGTAAAAAATTAAAGGATGTCCCAGAAGTAAAGAGACAACTTTCAGCCTTACTGGCTGAAACTTTTATTGATAAGAAAAGAAACATTTTTGGTGTCATGGCGTTTATGGTTTCCTAATCTGTCATTTTAAGCGGGAAATTAGTTAATTAATAATATTTTCTCGAAATGACGTGTCAAAATATGAAGTGTATGCCAATATAGTTTCTATTTTACGAGTCTCATAATAAAAATGATACAGTAAAACACTTTCTTCAAGAAAGAGCTGCACGAACAAGTATATATAGCATAGTAAGACATTATGATGAAACAGGTAAGGTTAGTTTTAAGAAGATTCCCGGAAGAAATAGGACAGTGAAGGTACCTCGAAATTTAAATCGAGTTAAATCGATTTTTGATAAGACTCCCTCGACTTCCGCCCGTGTAGCAGTGGATAAATTAAAAATATCGAAGTCGTTTGTTGCCAGAATGAAGAAGAACGATGTAGGTTTGAAAGCATTTGTGAAACAATCAACTCCTTAATATATAAAGAACCAGGACGAACGTGCCAAAAGAGGGTGCTGAAGAGTTTATAACTGTAACAGTCAACTGAGGAAAGTACTCGTTATTGACAATGAACCTTCATGTTCCGGCGAAAGCAGTATTATCATTCAACCAGTCGTAACGATGTGATTTACGACCAAATTTTTTTACCAAAAATCCTGTTTCTAGTATGATTCCCAGGTATCGTCTGTTCCTCGACACAGGGGTAGGACTATACGATAGTGCAGTGCTGCAAGCCCTCCTGACTGGCCTTGTCTGTGGCAGCAGCATGATAAGCGACCACTTTACAGAGGTATCTAGTACGACCGAACTCCTGAAAAAGTGTAAGAAAAACCAGTGCTGCATTTTCCAAACAGTAGAGAAAGTGGTTGCTGCAGTTGACTAAACTTCTTATCCGCTGATGGTGTTCACAATGCTTGACAACAACCACGCCCCGGGCAAACCTTCTAACCTCCGATTAAGAATAGTTGCAAACGCATATTTGGTCTGTGATTTGGTCAAAGACTCACGGGCTCTAGCTCACTGGTATCACTAGTTGGTACCTGGCCCGCGCCGTGGTAATGTGGATAGGCCCTTAGCATACTTTACACTCAATACGAACATCAAAAATTCAATTCTTTAAAAAATGGCTTCCATCATGATGATTTCGCCAATGTCACGTGTTCAATGACGTTGTTCGGTAACGAGTAGATAAGGTTTTGTACGGTAAATGGATTCTGCCCGTCGTCGCCCCGGGCACGTGTGCTCACCAACGCGGCGACGATCAAAATCTAATCCGAACATCGAACAACCGACTGAGAGTTGACATTCCAGCGTTTCTGACAGTCTCACCTACCCACCAAATAGATATACGACTGCGACGACTGATGTTGTTAGCGACTTTTTGACCTCATGTTGCCTGCAAAAGGGCCCAGTGCAATCGCCGTTGCCCATTCCAATCCTAATTGGTTACTATTATTATTTATTCTATGATACAACCTACCAACGCGTGCAAAATGCAAAAACACATTTATATCAAATTTAAATGCAAAAATGTGAGTGATTGAAGCCAAGTTATTTGTAGAACTTTGTAAAAAACAACGGTACGCGGCAGTTTTACAGTCAGGGGACCGATTTTTGAGTATCGAACGCTCGACTTTTCACTCGAGATCTGTCAAAAAACTGTGGTATTTTGACAGATGTCGAGTGAAAAGTCGAGCGTTCGACATTCAAAAATCGGCCCCCAGATTCGTAACCACGATATTTTTTTTCTTTTTGCGGCATACTAAACAGCCTATTTGCATTACAAAATACCACCTCAGTTTAATAAAATAGCATTTACATTTTAAGTCTGTGGTAATTAATTTCAGTAAGAATTTATTGAGGGAAATAATGATAAGTGGGGGAATAATAATGACTTTGAAACGTATTTTAGGGATTTTATAATCGTCCTATAACTTCGGGGTTTTGATACAGCTATAATAAAATACATGTAGTCTGTGATTTTAAATCAAAGTGAAAATTTAAAAATTAAACGCCACATGTGGGATTTGAACTCGGGACCTCTGGAATCCGTACATTGCTCTATACCAATTGAGCTACCGTGGGTAACACTTGTCGTGGTGAATTTCCCAATCATTACCCTCCTCTAATTGAGTCTTATTAGGGAGGCTCAAATCCGACCTGCGTTTTATTTTCGTTAGCGGACGCATCCGCTTGACAGCATTTACTTCTCTACTGTGCTTTAATAATCTATGCATATAATAAAGCAGAAGAGGGTCGAAAATCTGTACATTGAAGATATTAGTAAAAAAATCGATGGAGGGGTCTAATAATCGATAACAGAACACGTTTCAACTGTTTTTAGAATTCGTGTCTGTTTGTCTGTTTGTCTGTTTGTCTGTTTGTCTGTTTGTCTGTCTGTTTATATGTCTAACTATCACGCGAAAACTAGCGAATGGATTTGAATACAGCCTTCACTAATATGTTTATTGGATCTTCGGCCAGGTTATAGGCTATAAAAATCATACAGGTTAGGGATGAAACGGGGTGAAAAGAGGGGTTAAACTTTGTATGAGAAGTCTTTCAGTTCATGATTTACAGGCTTGAAAGTTGGTAAGTATATACATGGACGCAAAGTAAATAGAACCTCATTCAAACATTGTATAATAAACAGATAGTATTTGAAAAAATGGGGGGTGAAATAACAATACCTCTGCCTCTCAAGGCTATAGACAAAAATACAAAAGTCCCTCAAACCATATTAACTGTTTGAAATGAGAGATCTAATTATGTTGGTCAGTCAGTCGCTATCAATATTCACAAACTTTACTACGCAACCTCGGTTTTTTTTTGTTTTCGATGGAGCGGCGGGCCTCTCTCTCGGGCCTCTCTACCTACGCAGAGCGGCGGGCTCTCGGTTGCATGGTAGCACTTGCGACATGTACTACCTATACATTAAGTATGCCCATTTTTGTATAAAATATTGTTTTTTGAGGTGCTCATTACAAGAATGATACTTATCCATTTTCAAATCGAAGATGGCGGACATTTACTTATTTACTTTTCTTAATAATCGATATGGGTGTCATCTTTGAGGTTCTTCGAGGTGCCGATTAGTTGCGTTTTCCGTCAGCAAAATGTATAAAATACGTTCAGCGCGTAACAGACATAAATTTAGGGTATATTGGTATTCGTTATTAAAACATACATACCTACGTAACAATAAACATCAAGTATGACCAAATTCGAACAGGCGGATTGGAAAGCAAAAAAAACCGGCCAAGTGCGAGTCGGACTTCGCACATTTAGGGTTCCGAACCGACCGCAAAGTTAAGTTGGTTTTTATAGGAAATATAAGGAAATTTCAAAGAAAAAAATCTAATTTATCAATATATTAGTATTTGTTGGTAAAAAATACGTAATAACAATCATTATTACCAAATTGTAAGTTTATAGGTGTTAGGAAAGTTAAAAAATTCATCGGAACAAAATTTCGTAAATTCCAATAATTTATGAAGAAAAAAAATATCTATTCAACTACCTCTTTACAAAGCCACTTGATAGGTCAACAAATTTTTTTGTTCAATATTTCGCGCTCGCTGCGCTCGCGTTTTCATCTACATTGCTTGATGCGTATGAAGTATTTTCCGTACCTGCATCATAATGTTCGTATAATTTCGCACTAGCTTTTTTATCTACATTACTTGACGCGTAGGAATTATTTTCCGTAACTGCATCATAATGTTCGAAAAATTTCGCGCTCGCTGCGCTCGCGTTTTCATGTGCATCATGAGAATGAAGTATTTCCCGCACCTGCATCATAATGTTTGAAAAATTTCGCGCTCGCTGCGCTCGCGTTTTCATGTGCATCATGAGAATGAAGTATTTCCCGCACCTGCATCATAATGTTTGAAAAATTTCGCGCTCGCTGCGCTCGCGTTTTCATCTACATTACTTGATGAGTATTTTCCGCACCTACATCATAATGTTTGATAATTCTCGCGCGCCCTACGCTCGCGTTTTCATCTGCATTATAGTTGATGCTTATGAAGTCTTTTCCGCACCTGCATCATAATGTTCGAAACATTTCGCGCTCACTACGCTCGCGATCTCATCTTCATTTCTTGATGAGTATGAACTATTTTCCGCACCTGCATCATAATGTTCAAAAACTTTAGCGCCCGCTACGATCGCTTTTTCATCTAAATTACAGATGCGTTTGAAGTCTTTGCCGCACCTGCATCATAATGTTCGTAAAAATTTCGCGTTCGCTATGCTTGCGTTTTCATCTGCATGACTTGATGCGTATGAATTATTTACCGCACCGGCATCACAATGTTCGAAATATTTCGCGCTCGCTGCGCTCGCGTTTTCATACACATTACTCGATGAGTATGAAGTATTTTCCGCACCTGCATCATAATGTTCCAAAAATTTCGCGCTCGCTGCATTCGCGTTTTCTTCTACATTACTTGATGAGCATTTTCCGCACGACCTACATCATAATGTTCGAAAATTTTCGCGCGCCGTACGCTCGCGTTTTCATCTACATTACAGTTGATACGTATGAAGTCTTTTTCGCACCTACATCATAATGTTCGTAAAAATTTCGCGTTCGCTACGCTCGCATTTTCATCTGCATGACTTGATGCGTATGAATTATTTTCCGCACCGGCATCATAATGTTCGAAATATTTCGCGCTCGCTGCGCTCGCGTTTTCATACACATTTGATGAGTGTAAAGTATTTTCCGCACCTGCATCATAATGTTCGAAAAATTTCGCGCTCGCTGCGTTCGCGTTTTCTTCTACATTACTTGATGAGCATTTTCCGCACATACATCATAATTAATGTTCAAAAAAATTTCGCGCGCCGTACTCTCGCGTTTTCATCTACATTATAGTTGATGCGTATGAAGTCTTTTCCGCGCCTGCATCAGAATGTTCGAAAAATTTCGCGCTCGCTGCGCTCGCGTCTTCATCTACATTACTTGATGAGTATTTTCCGCACCTGCGTCATAAAGTTCGACACATTTCGCACTCACTACGCTCGCGTTTTTATCTTCATTACTTGGTGCGTATGAAGTCTTTTCCACACCTGCATCAATGTTCGAAACATTTCGCGCTCGCTGCACTCGCGTTTTCATCTACACTATTTGATGCGTATGAAGTATTTTCCGCACCCACATCGTAATGTTTGAAAGAATTCGCGCTCGCTGCGCTCGCGTTTTCATCTTCATTACTTGATGCGTATGAAGTATTTTCCACACCCGTATCAGAATATGCGAAAAGTTTCGCGCTCGCTTCGCTCGCGAGCGTTTTCATCTACATCAATAATAAGTTAATAACATATATTTAGTCCTCTGTCATGTTTCATGTGGGCGCATTGAGCCGGCGTGCGCAATGTTTGGCGAGACAACCCGGCGAAATACGGTGTAGAAGTTGATATGGATAATGGATATTCACGCGAATGAAGTCGCGGGCAAAAGCTTAGATAAATAAATTTAAAACCTGGACTACCCGTGCGAAACTGGGGCGGGTTATAAATGCGAAAGTAACTCTGTCTGCCTGTTTCCTCTTAAAATGCTCAACCGATTTAGATGAAATTTGTTATGGATATAGTTTGAGTCCTAGGGAAGGACATAGGATACTTTTATCCCGGAAATCATCCCTTAACGAGGTTTAAGTTAGAATGGTAGAGAGATAACTAGGTAAGCGCATGAAATAGAAGAATGAAATAACATTCTAACGCGATGACGCGAGTTCTACGCAGACGAAGTCGCGGGCAAAAGCTAGTAGCTTCATATACGCGAATTTTTGGTACTGTGTATTGTGTCCGTTTCAATTAATGGCTAGAACTCCAGTTCCTGCATATCAGTATATCGAATTACTTGCATGATGTATCGTTGAATGTATAATCCGTCCCGTAACACGTACCAAAGCGCCATACTCCGGAACTGGGTCGTCCGGACAATCGCTCATCCCTGCTGGTCGCTGTCATCAATATCCCTTTATAAACGAGAAATCGCAATTAAACAAAGTCAAAATGGACCATAATGATACTTGTAAAAAAATTTTATTAGAGCCAAAGAGTACATTATTAATACTGAGAAATTAGAGCTCACAATCGTTTTAATCCGCGTTTAGGATATAGCGCTCATTGTTTTCACCTAACATGGTCATTTAAGGCTGAGTTATCGCATTTTTGAGTTTTATAAAACCATGTGAGCCATAAAATATAGTTCCTTAAATAAATAAAAAAGTATTAGATAAGGATCTTGACTACCTTGACTAGTCAAAATATAACTTTTGTTTACTGTGGCAGATTGTTGCAGGGGCTATAAGAAGCAATTCAAGCATTAAAGTTAGGCATCAGTGAGACAATCGTTAATTACTTACTTGAAATAAACACGTTACCCGAATTATTTTTGTAACTTCCTGCACACACATCGCACAAACACACGTGAAAATATGGTATGCTATGTGGCACAGTACTTCATCTCGCGCTAGTGAGCCATAGTTGTAGTTGTACGTACCTACGTACCAGTGGCGGCGCGTCAAAAATATTCTTAGGGAAGCCGGAAAGAATTTTCCTTTCTTATTCTTCATGAGCCGTAGTAAAAGAACTGGACTGGCTGAAAATTAGGCAAGCCGGTGGGAATCGAGTTGTATGAACGCTCCGCCACTGCTACGAACAATACGTACATACGAGCACATAGACAATGTGAACTCATAGCTCCTACGCCGACGCACACGTATACACTGTGCATGTGTAGCTCAACCACACAACCATGGCTCACCCGCGCTCGTGAGATAAAAGTACTGTATAAAATAAAATGAATAAAATGAACTTTATTCTGAAAGTAAGCCGCAATGGCACTTTTACAAATCAATTGTAAAAGTGCTATTGCGGCCTACTTACAGAATAAAGTTGGCACTTTTGCAAGTCAATTGTAAAAGTCCCATTGCGGCCTACTTACAGAATAAAGTTGGCACTTTTGCAAGTCAATTGTAAAAGTGCCATTGCGGCCTACTTACAGAATAAAGTTGGCACTTTTGCAAGTAAATTGTAAAAGTGCCATTGCGGCAAGTTGTGTAAGTATACACTGAGCGAAAAAAATACTAATTATTAGTAAGTTTTAGTGAATCCCAAGACAAGGAGATTATATACTAACGGTTACAAAACAGTTTAGTAGTAATTAGTAGTTACAAGGACAAAAATTTTGGTATTAGTAAATAACTACTATAATCTGCTTGTCCTGGGATTCACTAAAACTTACTAATAATTAGTATTTTTTTTCGCTCAGTGTACCAGATTATGTTTCGATAAGTGTTGTTGTGTTTCTTCTGGTGATGGTAAGTAAGGTCACCATCAAAGCACCCGAGGATCCGCTGTGTTGAAAGTGAGGGACCATCATTTGTCTCTAGCTACAACGAATATTCATATCTATACTTACAACGGTCACGGCCAGACACACAATGCGACCTCGCTGCTCATCAGAATACTGCAAAGATCTTACTATAGATAGAGGTATTCTTATCAACTTATTAAGCCTTGCTTGATATTCCGATCTATCAGGTCCAACCGTCAAAGCCAAGGGTAAATGAATGAGGTCGAGCTTGGACGTCGAGAATTAATAGGTGTTATCAATCTAGGGCTACCAACGCGGCGTATAGTTAAGGCACGGAGCGCTATCACTTAAGACCCCTCCGCTTTCTTTTTAGGGTTCCGTACCCGAAGGGTCAAAACGGAACCCTATTGTTACGCCCAGACGTCCGTCCGTCGTCTGTCACACAGGTTTTACAGCCAAACGGTTGAAGCTACAGGCTTCAAATTTACACAGTATAAGCATCTTGATGGCCCGAAGCCACACAAATGGTCAAAACTTATTTTTAAATGTTTTTAAGGGGGTTTTACTTACTATCTTTGTAATTAAAAAAATATTGGAAAACAAAGGAATGAGAAGCCACCAAAGTCAGCTTTTATTACGAAATTTTGTTCTAATTAATTTTTTGACTTCCCTAATATATTTTACCAACAAATACTAATATACTGATAAATTTGATTTTTTCTTTGACCTTATTTTTTCATATAAAAACCAACTTAACTTTGCGGTCGGTTCGGGGAAGGGATGCTCATGCTGCTACGGTAGGATCTTATTGGTTAATGATGTGCTTTACGATAATATTGCGCCGACTAGTGGATTCTTTGTGTCGCGTATGTAGTTTTGTTCGAGCTAGAAAGCCTTAATATAAGTTTTTCAGCTGAAATAGGTTTAAAAAACTGCTTGGTAAGTTTTACAGCAACGTCGAGATGCAAAAAACCCAGTGCAAAGCAACTCAGTAATCGAGATGTTTTTAGGCTACCTATAGGTTGTACACCAAACTAAAATGTAAATTCCAGTGGTCAAGTCTACAATACAAATATCAGTTGCATTAGAATATTAACAAAGATTTCTTTGAGATTTGCAGTCTGTACTGTAAACAAAATGTAATCTTGCATTATACGAACTGAATTAAATGAAGCTGACATGTTAAATGTAGCTACGTACGTATTGCCTATACAAATTAAACAGTTTCTCAGAAGACGCGTTGGAGTAAAACTATTTTTAAACTGAACGCCCCTCTAGTGTTTTTCCGCTTACACGGACTTTCATCTGGAACTAATTATTTTCATGCTCTCGAAACTCGCACATTCCCGGGCCACACTGGCTGAAAAGTTATCAAATCTTATTTTTTTATATCTAACACATTACCTACACACGGGGACTGTATAGGTTAAATACATTAAGAGAATAGGAAATGAATCATTCTGTCGATACAAAAATAGCAAATGTTATGGTTCGCCTCCCTTCAAAATTCAACCGATGTAAACATTTTTTTCCCAGAGTACGAATTGTAATTTTGATCTTTGTATATGTTCCTAGGTATAGTAGACGACGCGCCCCTCCAACGCCCGTTCCGTACAATTGCGCATAGGTTAGTATGTGATGCGCTGTGGAGGGGCGCGTCGTCGTGGATGGCGCGTACTATATAGGTATAATCAATCACCAAAGCTGACGTGAATATAATAAACAAAATTAATGATTTTAAAAGTTGTACGTGATTCTATGATGTTCTTTATAACTCACATTAACAAGTGCGAATCGTGCACCAAACCTGCCGTGCCAGAGCCGTCATGTCAACACTTACAACGACATCGTTACATCTAGTAATTTGAGATATTATATTAAATTTTGTTATTCAGACTGAGACCTTATACATCTCTCAACTATACTGGTATTGTAATATTTGTAATAGATAATTAATATTTTGACATGAAAAATAAATTATATTCTTATTTCATATTTCTTAAATTGTAAATTAATATTTTCTCATGAAAAATGTATCATATGCTTATATTGTCAGACTTCATAATTCATTTATTGCAAACCATGGTAATTGTACAGTTGTTACATAATAATAATAAAAAAGTAATAGTGCCCTTGTGGCCTATTTGCAGAATAAATGTTTGAATTTTGAATCATTTCCAAAAATCATGCAAATCGGTTCAGGTTCAGAGGGTGGAAAATGTTACCGCCCGAAGCACGTTTTTGTATGGAAAAAAATTACTACACAATCCTCTCAACAAAATAATATGATTCGTAACAATAGTAGAATGCTAATTAGCTATTGATACACTGAGCGAAAAAAATTACTAATTTTATTAGTAAGTTTTAGTGAATCCCAGGACAAGGAGATTATATACTAACGGTTACAAACCAGTTATTGATAATAGTAGTTACTTACTAATACCAAAAAAATTGCCCTTGTAACAACTAAACTGTTTTGTAACCGTTAGTATATAATCTCCTTGTCTTGGGATTCACTAAAACTTACTAATAATTAGTATTTTTTTCGCTCAGTGTAGTGAGAATAAGATTCCCCTCGCTCGTGCGAGATTCCGACTCGCACTTGGCCAATTATTGTATTTTAATGGGATCTCTCTGAGGTTTTTGATGTTTCAAGCAAGCAGAGCTTATTGTACCTACCCTCGAGACTCTTGATTGATCGAGGTAGGTACTATTATGTATTCTAATCTAACAGACTTCTTTTGTTTGTTCCCGCAAATCCTTAAATAATCTATTTGCAGGATTTTTACACGCCTTTTATGATTGTATTTTGTCTTTGCATTGTCCACCGCATGAATGCTAATTGACTGACTTGCAAAGCTTGAAAAACAAACATTATTTTCGTACAGCACCTACCTAATGGAACTGTAGGTACTCGTATTAAGCGACCAAACGGTTACGTAGCCGGTATTCGATCCATACGCCACGCTTAGGGTTGCCATACGTCAGGATTTGTCCTGACATGTCCGGATTTTTGACCCTTTGTCCGGATTGCGGCCGGACTTGGCAAGTGTCAGGATTTTTATAAATGACCCTAACTATTAAAAAAATTGTTTTGACGATACAATTTTAACGTTTACACAGTTTTAATAAATGTAATGATAAATTAGTAAGTAATCAACAAAAATATTAATATTTCTTCGAAAACAATATAAAATAGGATAGGTAATTTACAACCAAAGTGATCTCAATCAATTGGCGAGTCCCCGCATGCCAAACTTAATTTCGCGCGCTCGGAACATTTTGAATATTTTTTTCAAAAATAAAGTCAATTAAAAAAAAAAGAACTAATTCAGTGCTAAAACGGCAAAAAAAAGTATAAACAGGTTTATGAACTATGATCTTGAATTGTGGAGGTCATAGTCATATGGGTTATGAAAAAAGTCCTGCACTTTTTGATGAAAGCAAGCCACTTTGCACAGTGATACCTAGTAGAAACCAAATTAAATTATTTTTTTCGAGGTAATCGAAGTTTGGCCCCTTTCTAGAAGAAATATCAGGACTTTTAGGAGGATGTCCGGATTTTTATCAGGACATTTCAATTTTCCATATGGCAACCCTAGCCACGCTGCAGAATTTGTGGATAATATTGGAATTCAATTTATTGGGCACTCTGGTTTTATGGCCTAAGTCAGCGATCAGGAAAGATTCATGGGCTAGGAAGAATCCCTCTCTCACAATTGTTATAGACGATAATTTGGTACTCACTGTGGGGATAATCCTACACTTACCTATTCTTAATTACAAAATAATACATACGTATTACGAAATAAAGTTGACGTATGTTAAAACATCGAAGATCTCTTGAATAATTTATTCACTTATACTGGAAGTTACAATCACTCGTACACGTTTATGGTCTAACTTAAACTAAACCACGTCTTCAAACTATACTCAACCACATCTACACTTTAGCACGGTTAACCAAGGAGAGCCCAGAAAAAACGTTCCCTCCTTTTTAAGACCACCCGCCATCTTTTTTTTAAGTCGTAATGGCGGTGAAGTACCCTCAAACTTAATTAAAAGTGCAACTTATATTAAAATTAACTACACTAAACATGAAATCATTACACGTATTAATCAGTTTTGAATACAAAATAATGTACCTGTTACTAAATAGATATTTTACGAAAATACTTAATGCGTTAAAAATAATGTTATCGTCGTGTGAAAATGACTAATAGTCCTAGCGGCAAAAAATGCTGCAAATGGTGTTAAAGCATGAAATCAATTTGACCCGTTGGACGAAAAAAAAACGAAAAGGAGAGGAATTATGAGGATTTTTTTTTGTATGGAATTTAAAAAAAAAGTTCTGAAACCTATCGGGTGTGGTATCAACGAAAGGGCTTTCTAAGTCGGTTCTAAAAATATATCACACAATTACATTTAAATAAAAATAACTTTTCTTAAAATAAAATAATATTCAAAACATACCAAGTTTTGTAAAATATACCTAATATGGTACCTAATATCCTGATATCGATCCTCAAGAAAGTAATTTTGAAAATATTTACATTTAGTATTTTTTTATAATTTTTCATTACTTATTACAAAGTTTGCTTAGCAACATCAACGAAGGAAAATTGGCGGAAATAATTCGTGACGTATTTTGCCAGAGTTGTAGGTACAGTTGACCTAAATAACAAACTAAAAGTACTGGTCAATGGGGGTAGAACTAAAGAGTGGGAGGGGGGATGTAAAGACCCCTTTTTTAGTTTTTTTGTAATTAATGAAAAATGTGTAGGTAATAATGTAAAATGTATGTTTGTCGTAGTAAACAGAACACTAAGGGCTGCTATTTGTACTGCGTTCTCAATACGGTATTAAACCCCTAGTCAAATCAGCAACTTTTTATTAAATGTCAAAAACGATTTGTTAATATGAAGTTTGTAGGGAAATAGTGACGTCACTAAGACAGTGTGAGAAGGTTTGTTCAAATCAGCGTCCTTTTTAAATCTTTATGCTTACAAAATCTTTCAATAAGCTAAAATAAATTAATAATTGATGTTTTTCGAGTATTTTCGTTAGATCTTTTATTAGTCAAGTATAAAATAATGTATTTTTACCTTAGTTTAATACCCTATTCACTTTGCTGTACATTGCTGGCAATTTAAATTTTGTTAGAAATTAGCGAAGTCTAAATTTTGTTTTATAATGAAATTAAGCGCATGGTTAAGTTAATAATTATAGCTCGTACGTTTGTCTCGATATCGATTCCGAGTAAATAATATCGTGAATTTCCGTCCATCAACTCGTCTTTTTAATACATTAGCTTTTATAATACATTAGCTTTTATAATACATTAGCTTTATAAATCCAATGCATTTTCCCGAGGAAAATCGCGGCATCATCGCCATTCACATCAATGTCAATCCTAATTCATATTCAGCACCAAACTTGCGTCTTACGTCTTACGTCACTGTCAGACTCGGAAATTTCATCAACTCCCCATCGGAGTCCCCTATGACCCACAAATGACCCAAATAGGTATCGGTCCGAAACAACGCTACCAAGTTTGCCATACTAGAGTTATGACATTGCATCTAAGCTACTTCGCTACTTATATCGTCGCAAAAAACAAACAACACTTGGTGTTTGGTGTTATTCATAATCATAAACGTACAGCATACTTCAACTTACATGCCGTTAAAATTCGTATGTATCTGTCTGCCACTTTCAAATTTAGGTGGTAAGAGACAAAAATTGACGACCGCTTTAGCTTAGTTGGTAGTGACCCTGCCTACGAAGCTGGAGGTCCCGGGTTCGAATCCCGGCCGGGGCATATGTTTCTGTGATGAGCACGAATATATGTTCTCGGGTCTTGGATGTTTTCTATGTATTTAAGTATCTATTTATCTATATAAGTATGTATATCGTCACTTAGTACCCATAGTTAAGTACAAGCTTTGCTTAGTTTGGGACTAGGTTGATTTGTGTAAGATTGTCCAAAAAAAACAGATTAGTTAACGGTGGTTTATTAAGTTTTATGAATAAGAGGGTTATTAAATATCTTTAACATAATACCTAGTATGTACACGGTGTACCATAACATAAGTATATAACCCAGTGCAAATTCGATCTAACGTTAATAGTTTTGATAATAATTATACACATGTTAATTAATATCTTATTAATTATGTTTGCCACCGTTGCGGCAAAAAACTAGGTAACTACATAATTTTAATTATTTTTGTAATCCCACTAATGAGGTTAGAAACCAAACATAAGGTCTTCAATATCACTATCATTGGCAGAGAGTTGCGTGTAACACGATACCATCACACGACTTCCACAAAATCGCATCTCAACTGCACAGTGCACATAAAACACAACCTTACTATATGGGAATACGGTTCCAAATGCAGGCTTAATTTTGAGCGATATACGATTGGCTCTTGTTTGCAGTTTTATGAAAGTCATTCAGGAATTCAATTACTTACCTACTGTTAGATACTGCAACTGCACCATCTGCACGTGTACAGTCAAGGGCACCAATATGTATACTCTTTTTCACCTTATTCCATTGAAATAATGTCCAAAAGTGTATAAATATTTATGCCCTTGACTGTACCTACAAAGCGGTCGCATTCGTTATTTTTTATGGCTTATAAAAATACTTAATTTTTTTAATCAAAGTGAAAATTGAAAAATTGAGATTTTCGCTACCGGACGCATCCGCTTATCAAACATATTAAAGTTTATAAAAATATTGCTATTAAGAGGACATTTACGCAAATTTTTCGAGTGCGCATACTACCTAAGGTTGATCGAAATGTTATTTCCTGTACAAACAAAACACACAAGGTGCAGTGGAGCAATCTAGACTGCGGGAAATTAAGACTAATCGATTTTTTTCCATGTTTTACATCATTTACTACAGTGCCATCTTAGTGAAATTGTGAAAGCACTTCTCTGCTATCCGGTCATAGATATCACTCTAGTAAATAATGTAAAACACTGAAGATATTTTCGATTAGTTTTAATTTCCCGCAGTCTAGATTGCCCCGCTGCACCTTAGAAAGAGTTCCTTGCTTTTACCCAAACGAGGACTGCACTATTTTATCTAAGATTTTAACTAGTATGTAATGCTCTTTTATCAGGGTATCATCCTCTGACACATTGACATACATATTGCTAGCTATATTGATAGCGTGTACTGTAAATCTCAGATAAATTTAATAACGAAGTTGAAAAGGCACCGTACACCACTGGACATTATTCTTAACAACGAAATTAACTCCATCGGATGGAAACCACGATTAAGGCGCTACACTGAGAAATTTGGAGACTTTGAAACGCTGTCCTGCCCAGACTAGCAAACAGTAGGGGCTGATTTTCAGATATATGATTCTTGACTATATGATTGTGGTACTGACAATAGCGAAACATGATTGCTTAAAATTTTCTCGATAAAAAATAAATCCAAAGTTGAGTCTATATTTTCCTTTTTTTTCCTCAGCCTACTAAAACAACGCATTATTAAAAGACACGATTAAGTTAATATGATGGTATTTTACCTCATCTAGGTACTGACAAGAGGAAATTTAATAAACCTGCACACAGTCAGATATTTAACGAGATTTGTCTAAAAAGCCATTCTCGGAGAGGGTTGCATCCCGTTTTGTCGTGAGCGAAAAACAAAGGGTGTCTCTTTCAATCGATATATCGCCTTAAACCCAAAGAATAAATATTGAGGGCGTTAGAGATGTTATTATCATTTAGGTAATAATTTTATACGCACAGAATATCAGTGGAGGTCGTAAAACGCAGCCGCTGCTTGGTGTTCGAGATTTTATGATGGCCGTTAGCCCTCCAAAATAGCCTCATCCACCCCGATGATTAACTTACTGTTGTCATTTTGCTCTGGTAGGTACTTTTCTAAACTACGTATTCAAACGGCTTAAGATATATTTAACCCTAATTAACCGTCCATTTTAGAAGGTACTCTGATCATAACCGCAGCGTATCTGAATGATACTGGTGACATTATTTTTGTTATAGGGTATTAAACTAAGGTAAATATAATAGTACATTACTCACCAAGGGCGATAAAACAAAGAATGTCTCAGATCGCAGGTATTTTACGCCCGAGCCGAAGGCTTTCTTTATTATCGCCCGTGGTAAGTACAAAATTTTATGTCACCCCCTGGCCAGGAAGTGGGTTTTTTCGCGCGCGGAGCGTGCGATAATGGCCACTTTATGGCCAGGTGTGACATAAATTATTTTTTACTTGACTACTAAAAGATCTAACGAAAATACTCGAAAAACATCAATTATTAATTTATTTTAGCTAATTGAAAGATTTTATAAGCATAAAGATTTAAAAAGGACGCTGATTTGAACAAACCTGCTCACACTGTCTTAGTGACGTCACTAAGACAGTATTTCCCTACAAACTTCATATTAACAAATCGTTTTTGACATTTAATAAAAAGTTGCTGATTTGACTATGGGTTTAATACCGTATTCTACGGCGCCGGCGTCATATACCTACTCGTACATAGTTAATTACGTCGCGCATATACATCAATCATTTATGTGTGTGAGCACTGTGCAGGTATGTGCGTGTTTCTGGTGTACTGACCACCAGAAACCAACGATTTTCGGCGACTATTTAACTAAAATAGGTTTGACGGACATTTTATAAATAAGCGGTTTAGCCTGGGTTGCACCAAACCGTCTGTAATCGTAAGCGGTGTTCGTCAAATCTGATTGTATGGAAAGTTTGACAATTTTCTATGGGATGACAGCTGCCGGCCCCATATTTGACGATGACCGGTCTGTGTTCGTACGTTGGTGCAACTGGCACTTAGTGTACTGCTGCAACATAAGGCTTTATGAGGACGGCGTAGCAGCCGTAGCATACATAACGTGTGGAGTCCTGTAGCATTTAGGTTTTATTCTCATAAGAAATAATGAAGATTCAACTTCCTAGTAAGACTAGTTCTCGTAAGACGCCCTAGATGGCGTCAGTAGTAGCGGGTTTCGCCCCGCAAACCTTTCCCTAAAAATAAGTGAAAGGTCATTCCATGTTGTCAAAAATATTTAAGACCAATTCGGAATGTTTAAACTTAGCTAAGTAAGAGTATGCAAATCTTACATAAATGTAATTCCCAAGATTAAGCCTAGATGGCGCCAGTTACATGCAAATAAATCGATGTTCCTGAAAACTGTAAAATACAGCACATCACTTACCATATTATTTAAATTATTCCGAACATGCTGACATTGTTTAACGTTGCATTTACACATGTTAATGTGATAAAAGTTGATTACCCAATTACATGGTAGATGTCGCTGTACCGTCCATGTAATCTTTCACATCGCGCTGTTAAGATTTTTCCTGAGTTAATGGGGCCAGCCCCGAACCAATGTATAATTGAGTTAGCTAGGAGAATTTAATAGTGCACGACAGACATCCACACATTCGGATTCTGAACGGACCTGTTATTTTCGAAGTAGGAACCCCGTAGCGATTGCTATTATATTTTCGTAGGCACCTAAATTGGTCCTTGAAAATACATATAGCTGCCGCCCTGTTTAGTTTTAGTTAGTATTTAGTGTAGCTAGGTTAAATCTATATTCGCCTCTGTACTTGCACGTGTCAACTTCTGCAATTATACCAATTGATCTCGACTTCGTTGTTTCGCTGCTCCTGCGCTCCTGCCTACCCCGAAACTCTACTACAAACTGGCGCCCAACGTGGGGCATAGGAACGAAGAGAGGGAGCCGATACTCACGAGATCGAGGTCTGCGGCGCTTTTGAAGGAAGAAGTAGACACAGAAGAAGACATGACGGTGAATATGTCAGATACCCAGTTCAAGCAGCTGCTGGAAGCCATCACCAAGCGAGAGACTGTTGCCCCGCCTGCACCAGTAGTGCGACGATCGTCCTTTGCTGCTGCCAACTTCATTTTCAATGGAGAGCGTGATCCAGCCCGCGTTGAAGCTTTCTTAACCGCAGCTTCTGTTTTCAAGCTGGTAGAGAAAATCACTGACGATGATGCCCTACTCAGCCTGCCCTTGATATTGGGAGGTGAGGCCTCGACATGGTGGGACGGCATTAAAGGCTCCATCAAGAAGTGGGATGACTTCAAAGAACGCTTGCGCCGTGCCTTCGCGCCTAAGCGTCCAGCCCACTTACTATTTTGGGATATTGTCACTTCAAAGCAGCCAAGTGACATGTTGACGGAGTCATTTATAGCTCAGAAGCGCGCTCTGTTCGCGCAACTGCCGCCACCGACCATCGCCGAGTCGCATCAACTGAACCTGACTTACACCTCATTGCACGAGCGTATAAAGGACAAAGTCCCTCGGGAGTCGGTGTCAACGTTCGACGAGCTCTTGCAAGCGGCTCTTAGTGCCGAACGCCTGTACCAAGAGCTAGGCACCGCTTCTGATCCTCAAGACTATGATTCAAGTCGTCTGAAGTCGAAGAGTACAAAGAAGGACAAGATGCGTTGTTTATATTGTCGTCTCTTCGGTCACAGCATTGACGTTTGTCGTAAGAAGCAGAAAGCACTGCAGGAACAACAAAGCTCGGGTTCGCAACATCGCGCAGCCCAACGTCAATCAAGTTACGTAGCGACCGCCACTCAGGCACCATCCCCATCTCAACCTGCATTTGCGTGCTACGGATGTGGAGCCCCTGGTGTTGTAAGGAGCCGTTGTCCAACATGCAAGGGTACGGCCGCACCTAAAGTGGAGGCCAGTAGCTTAGACTTTTGCCCAGTCGATACCGTACCCATACCCAATACGGATGCTCAACCGAGACCCTACGTTGCTATCGGGATAGGCAATATCGTCGGTACAGCATATATTGATACCTGCGCCAAAACCAGCGTTGCATCGTATAAACTATACCAGTGTCTCAAAGCCCAAGGACACCGATTTTTCTCCGAGCAAGCGGAAGTGACGCAAGCCGATGGGATAAGGAGGAGCCAAACCATCCTGAAAGTGAGGGTCCCAGTGCAGTTATGCGGACGAACGATTCCGACAACATTCATCGTACTGCCACAATCTCGGGATAATTGCACCCTTCTGGGAGTAAGATTTATTCAGGATGCCGGCATGATCCCGAATTTGGCCCAACTCACGTGGCACTTCTTGGACAAGCCGGGGATAATCTACGATCTCCACGAAGAGCAAGGTGATGGGGTATCGATGGCGCACATGGAAGCTACATCCATGAGAGAGCCCGCTCTTGGAACCTATAGAGCAAAGGAACCATCCCTGCCTCAAGCGAGTGCTACCACTACGCTACAACGGGCCCTGCCGTTCGAGGAACCTGATCCACCCATCCAAACAGCAACGGACACCTACCGCATGGTCCCTATTAACGTAAATGAACGTACTCAGCCTTCGAAACGCACTAGAATGCAGATGTTCGATGACGACTCACCGCGGTACAACTACATGCTTAGAGATGCCCAGCAAAGCATCCACAACGCGGAAGTCGAACTTTCGCCACATTCCATGGCCCTCTTTCCTGACCCAGAAGACATAGGGATTGGCTGCGTGGCTGTAGTACCCATACACTACAGTGGTAAATGTGCGGTGGACGCGCAGCGACCTATAGAGTGTGCACCTAGGCACACCACAGTATGTATCCACAATCTAGGGGGAGGAGGGAGAACAGAAGATGCAGGACGCCGCATAATGACTCCTCAACTACATGCTACGCAACGGTGCAGACTACCGGTAGTAAGAGAGAGAGAGGGACAAGACTGAACCCATCCTAATCCTGTTACCTCGTCGGGACGCCTTCGGTAACAGAGGGGGAGATTGTAGCATTTAGGTTTTATTCTCATAAGAAATAATGAAGATTCAACTTCCTAGTAAGACTAGTTCTCGTAAGACGCCCTAGATGGCGTCAGTAGTAGCGGGTTTCGCCCCGCAAACCTTTCCCTAAAAATAAGTGAAAGGTCATTCCATGTTGTCAAAAATATTTAAGACCAATTCGGAATGTTTAAACTTAGCTAAGTAAGAGTATGCAAATCTTACATAAATGTAATTCCCAAGATTAAGCCTAGATGGCGCCAGTTACATGCAAATAAATCGATGTTCCTGAAAACTGTAAAATACAGCACATCACTTACCATATTATTTAAATTATTCCGAACATGCTGACATTGTTTAACGTTGCATTTACACATGTTAATGTGATAAAAGTTGATTACCCAATTACATGGTAGATGTCGCTGTACCGTCCATGTAATCTTTCACATCGCGCTGTTAAGATTTTTCCTGAGTTAATGGGGCCAGCCCCGAACCAATGTATAATTGAGTTAGCTAGGAGAATTTAATAGTGCACGACAGACATCCACACATTCGGATTCTGAACGGACCTGTTATTTTCGAAGTAGGAACCCCGTAGCGATTGCTATTATATTTTCGTAGGCACCTAAATTGGTCCTTGAAAATACATATAGCTGCCGCCCTGTTTAGTTTTAGTTAGTATTTAGTGTAGCTAGGTTAAATCTATATTCGCCTCTGTACTTGCACGTGTCAACTTCTGCAATTATACCAATTGATCTCGACTTCGTTGTTTCGCTGCTCCTGCGCTCCTGCCTACCCCGAAACTCTACTACAGTCCTAAATTCTTAATAGGTACTTCTACAAATACCTACCTTAAGCCGTTTGTTCTATGTTCCGTTGTCCTAAATGTGTCCTAAAAAAGACTTAATTATTTTGAAATTGGAAATTATGCTACAAACAGTCCACGAGGTGCTTTTGCATATTTACGTTCTTCGAAAAAAGGGTTATGTTTGAAAAATTAAAGTGTCTTGAAAATTTTTGCAAATCGTGTTTTCACTTTTAACAGACTGGAGGAAAATAGTTCTAGAATAATATACTGAAAGGACAGATATTTAATCACTATAGATGTTGAGATCTAGGTCGATAAACATTGGCAAAAGTGCATATGTGGGCTCTTAAGATTTTACGCACGTGCTGCAAACATTGTGTAACATGGATCACACGACAGAATCAATTTCAAATAAGAAAGTATTAAACATTCTTTCTTACTTTACATGATTCTAGTACGACGAAAGACTTACGAGATTTGCGAAAATGAACACAATTTATCTGCTTTACCCGTTATTGACTCGTAGCCTCCTTCATGGTCATGGCACTAAAGTCTGCCCTGCCTCTTGTACAATAATGTTCTTCTGTTGTAAGTACAGTGAAGATTAAACAAAAAATCGCAATGTGTATGCGTTTTGGCCACAGTTTGTTCGAATGACGGCTGCTGCCTATCGCCCAGATAAAACATACTTAATAAAATATTATAAAAAACAGTCTTACATGACGACCGCTTTAGCTTAGTTGGTAGTGACCCTGCCTACGAAGCTGGAGGTCCCGGGTTCGAATCCCGGCCGGGGCATTTATTTGTGTGATGAGCACGAATATTTGTTCTTGGGTCTTGGATGTTTTCTATGTATTTAAGTATTTATTTATCTATATAAGTATGTATATCGTCGCTTAGTACCCATAGTACAAGCTTTGCTTAGTTTGGGACTAGGTTGATTTGATGTAAGATTGTCCACAAATATTTATTTATATTTTCGCGTATTTTCTTAGCAAGTTTATGCCTGCTGCTGGAACTACAAAGATACACTAAGACTTAATCTGCTGAGTACTCAACAAGAAGCTTCGCTAACTTGTTTTCCATTCACTTACAACGGAAAAAGAGCTCGGTGTTTGTTTCATTCAAGTTGATCAGACGCCATACCGCACCGACTAATGCAATTGTTTATTTTTCGAACGAGTTTCATCAGCAACGAGTTCTGTCACTTCTGTCAGGCAGTGAGCTTCAAATTTTATTTATTACGTTACAAGCTTTATTCTCACGGTTGCCGCAAATTATTCTTCTTTTAGGCTCTACCTATATTAAATTTACTTCGTATATATTTTGTTTGCTTATGGCTGGCTAAGCCATAATTTCATACAAATACATATGGCAAAACAGTTAAGGGGGTCCTGCAATACTTAATTTTTCCGCGCTACAATATACCATCTTACTTTACCTCAAGTAGTCACTGATACCACAAAGTAAATAGCGGCGGCGCGCGCCGGAGCAGAGAGTCCGCTCAGTACAAAGTGCCATTTTCGCCGCACGCACAATGACGTAACATTTACAGGCATTCTCGGTTGATTTCGGACTAGCTTAGTCGCGACTGTCACTGTCGCGTCGCGAGTGCTAGTTGTGCGCGCGTTGATCACTTGACGTCCTCGCCGCTACGTAGATAGTGTTGGAGTTTCTCCAGATGAGGAGGTTCGAGGATGGAGTAGGTGATGGAGACTACACTGAGGGAGAGGAACCACGAAGCAAACGCTGCTAAATATTTTGCCGAACTGTTTTTATTTGACGTTTTGCTTATATATAGACAAAACCATAGACAACACAATGTTAAGGCATTAATACATTTGACTAATAAGGTGTCATACACACAACCCTTAACAGATAGTTTATGTCACTTACGTCAAAATGAATAACCGATATTATTACAGTTGGAATGTATTTTATTGTTTAAATACACTTAAATACAACAAAAAACGGTGCCTACACTTTCTTCAAATTTTTAAACGATATTGAAAGGTAAATAAAACGGTTTTCTCATTTTGGTAGTTACAATACCTAGGTAGGTAGGTAATTTTTTGAAACTTGCCGCTTTGATAACGACGATCAACCATTACACATTCATCTTATCGTTCGCTGGTAAAACGCCAGTATTTAAGTAGTACTATGGTTTAGTTAAGTAGGTACCTAATTAATTAGGTATATTTTTGTTGGCGCTCTCGACCGCCGCCGGTCACAAGTCACAACTCGCAGCGGGTCACGCATCAATTTATTAGGGTTCCGTACCCGAAGGGTCAAAACGGAACCCTATTGGTGTCGCCCAGACGTCCGTCCGTCCGTCCGTCGTATGTCACAAAATTTGTTCCGAAGAATTTTTAGACTTCTCATTGACCTATGAACTTGAAATTTGGTGACAATGTTCAATATTACGTATATTTTAACAACAAATACTAATATATGAATAAATCATATTTTTGAGGTTGATTCGGAACCCTAAATGTGCGAAGTCCGACTCGCACTTGGCCGGTTTTTTACCAAGATACGCTGGTTCATATTTAAATGTCATGTTGAAGAATTTTTAATTTATCTGCTCCTTTTTAAAATTCAGAATCAATACAGAAGCAACCCTGTAGTTTAGGTATGTATTTTCAAGAACGGCGGGAACGGACCTTCTGTATATTCTTTATTTTGTGCTGATACAAAGGAATTGTTTATTAATTTTAAATTCGTTTATTTCAAATTTCATCAAGGCGATGACCTTGTGTAAGGTTACATAAGTTATTTTGTTGTATTTAACTAATTCAGCGCATATTTCTAGTGATTTTAAAGTACGCCAATTTACAGAATTTCGTGCAGGGCCGCCTTAAAGCTATGTGAAACTCTCATATGGAAACGCAGCTTAGCTCCGGTGGGAAAGAAGCCTAACGTTGGTCTAACCCAGCGAACCTCCTTATTGACAACCAACAATATAGTACCGTTTGTCTGATAGTCACAAATTATTATCACGTGCGACCCGCGACAATTTTCATAGTAACTGGCCCTTGGCTGTTAAAAGGTTGCCGACTCCTGGTCTAACCTAAAATAATCACACAAAGACGTGCTTCTCCTTTTTCACTTCGTTTTCGCCTTCGTTCGTTCGTTACGTACACACTACACTGAAGTTGTATCGCGAGGATAACGAGCACCAACACTCGCTCACACGAAACGGACCACTCCACGTCACGTAGCTCCATCTCCGTCGAACCAAATCAAACAAAGAAGGACGGCAGTATGTTTCGTGGGCTGTCGGTCACGGCCTGTCTCCGTTCGGGGCTGTTTGCACGCCTACCCTCACCCAAATGATACTTATTACGACACGTCGACTTTTACCTCTCTTAAAATGATGTCATCGCCTTCTTTTATTTTAATACAATTCTTTTGATGTTTACTTCGATTTCTGGGCATTCGTGTTGAATCATGTTATATTTTTGGGACACCTTGAATTATGTCTCAGAAATATAAAATTAAACTCTCTGGTATAAAAATACGGGTGTCTATTGTTTGCCCGAAATTTATATGGAATAATTTCAATTGCTCGATAAACATTTGCCCGATCTTCATTTGCCCGAATGGTTCATTTACTAGAAAAATCGTTTGACATACTCTTGTATTCCCGAATATTACATGACAGAATGATACGAATGCCATACGTATTGTTATCCATATTATTAAGTGCAATAATATTATTTAACAGAATATTTAAATAAATATTTATATATTCTCATTCTCAGCTATTCGATTCGAACAGTTGAGATGGATGGCAAATTGTTCCGACGAGGAACAGATGTAGAATTAATTTTACTTTCTTAATTTTCTTTAAGAGGATTATAGTAATTTCTTATTGCATACAAGACAACACGATTGGTAAAGAATGAATTTTCCTTGTATCAGTTTTCTGAGCTGGCAACCTTACGGCTGTCTCAAAGCCTTTCCTTCCGGGGCACAGTAACGCCCCCTGGTGTGATAAAAAAGAACTCTCTACGCGCCTTACGACAGATGGCCGATCCGCGCTAATTCGCGAATTAAAAATATTATACGTGAATCTCCCGTCGAATTATCTCAGCTTTTGAAACCTGGACAGTCCTACAATCAGTGCCTATGTGTGAAAATGTTGGAGAAACAGACTGAGTGGTGCTAAGCTGCATATCCCAGAAACCACGTGGACGTGCTCGAAAGTGCTGCTGGATATCTGTAAGTTAGCCATTCAGATAAACTGCCTCAACATAATTTTTTGATCCGTTCGATCCGGATTATTCTTTACCAGGTTGTTGTTGTCTTGTATTTAGTGTTTTGCGGTATTACGTACCCATTTCTAACACGTTCGTAATTCAAATTCACATTGTCATATATCCGCCATCTTTGTCTTCGCAAAATGGCACCAAATCCGAGTGATGGCAATAATGAAGTAGATACGTCGTGTATTACACAAGACATCTTTGAAAGAGATTTAATTCTCGACGAATTAAATAGAACATTACAATTCGCAGCGACAAACATCGAACAATTTCGTTCTGGAACAAAAGATTTAACCGTGCACCAGCGAAAGTTTACCAAACTACAAACTAAAATTGAAAAAGTATTAATTAAATCGCAATCGTTCAATAAAGAAGCGAATATTAAGATTCGTAACGATTTCAATGATGCGTATTACGCGATAGTTACGCATTTAAATAATTTAAAGGAGGTAGATGAACAAAAGCGGCGCGCCAGCCGAGTACATATCCCTCACGACGCGTTGACCGCCGATCGTCGTAATCTACCAAAATTGTCACTTCCCGAATATCACGGCGACCCGACGGGTTGGCCTGCCTTTTTCGATTTATTTCAATCGCTGGTACACCACAACAATGCCTATACGGACGTAGAGAAATTTAGGTATTTACTTCTTTCGGTTAAAAACGAACCACACAATTTAATTAAATCGATTCCTATAACGGAAGACAACTATACAGTTGCGTTAGGTATACTGAAATCCCGTTATGACAACAAACGCATAATTGCAACACAGCACCTGGATCGCTTGTTTGACATTGAAACTTGCTCCGGCCGGTCAGCTGTGGCGATAAGAAATCTATTGAATGTTTACTATGAAAACACAAAAGCGCTAGAAGTAATGGATTTTCCTGTTAGCCAATGGGACTTCGTACTCTTAAATTTACTATTGCGTAAAATTCCAATCAATACACGTAAGGAATACGAACGCTCATTGACTAATCCAGGTGAAATACCTAAAGTAAATACTTTGATTACGTTCCTAGAACGCGAACTGTCGGCCGAACAAATGATCACCGTAAACAATTCACAGTCCACGAAAAATAATTCATTAACTAATAGAAGTAATGCATTTATGGGTCAAGGTCAAGCAAACTCCAAGCGTGTATTTGCTGCAAGTGTAGCTCCAGACCAAAGTCGACCTTATGTCCATGCGAATAAGGTTCGATCTTGCTTGAAGTGCAAAGGTGGTCACAATTTAAACAAATGTTTAGAATTCTTGGATCTGTCCCCGCAAGATAGATTCTCATTTGTACAAACTAAAAACGTGTGTTACAATTGTTTGTGTCCCGGACACGACGTAAACAGTTGTAAGTCGAACTTTAGGTGTCAGAAATGTAATAAAAAACACCATAGTTTAATACATTTATCTACGACCGCCAATTCATTACCGGTTATAAGTGAAGTTGAGAAACCTGTTCCTGCCTCGCTCGCTCCTACGGAGCAGCCCGATAGTTGTGGAATAGTTCAACATTCTTACGCAACTAACGCGCAAAACTTAGATAAACCGAATAGTACGGTGTTATTATCGACTGTTTTAGTTGATATTTGTTTAGAAGGCAATACCTATGCCACCATACGTTGTCTAGCGGACAGTGGTTCTCAAGCATCACTTATATCGGAGTCGTGTGTTCAACGTTTGAATTTGCCGCGACGGCAATCTAGCACTCCGATATTAGGTATTGGGGATGCGGAACCGGTGGTACCAAGAGGTACAGTTTCTTGTACTATTACGCCTAAGGGCAAACAACAGCCGGTTATTCCAGTTGAAGCATTTATTTTGCCTAAATTAATGCCTAAAATGCCTAGTGCTCCACTAGCGCCGGCCGAATGGCCGCATTTACAGGGACTAACCTTGGCGGACCCTGAATTTCATAAACCTCAACCTGTTGAAATGTTGCTAGGTGCGGATATCCTATCCCATATTTTACGTGATGGCGTAGTCACGGGTAAACCCGGCACGCCCATCGCAATGAACAGTGTTTTCGGTTATTTACTATTAGGTAAATTGACTTCTAATGCGAATGTTTCGACTCCACTCCACACATGTTTTAGCTCGTTTGACAACGACAATCTTCAAACATTCTGGGAGCTGGAGTCAGTTCCAGAGATGCGGAGTTACGCTCCCGATGAGAAGTTATGCGAGGCCTTTTTTCAAAAGACTCAAACACGTGATGAGACAGGGCGATACGTGGTCGCTCTGCCGTTCAAGCCCGACGCACCGCCCCTCGGCGAGTCTCGGCAAATTGCTCTAGCACGATTCCATAAAATGGAATACCGTCTAGAACGTAACCCCCAGTTGAAGGCGGATTACCACGCGTGCCTCCATGAGTACGTGGATCTCAACCACATGGAGCTCGCGGACGATAACCCCCCCGCTGGCGCGAGTTACTACATCCCTTGGCATTCCGTCGAGAAAATTTCGAGCGAAACTACCAGGACTCGTATTGTCTTCGATGCTGGGTGCCGTTCTACGAGTGGTTACTCGCTAAATGATACCTTATTGACAGGTCCTAAGTTACATTTAGACATCGTCGACGTGCTTCTGAAATTTCGAGTGCATGACATTGCATTTTGTTCCGATATCAAGCAGATGTATCGCAATATTCTTGTGCGTGAATGTGATAGAGATTTTCAACGCATCCTTTGGCGTCAGTCGCCCGAGGAACCACTTCGTGACTACAGACTTCGGACTGTCACTTTTGGAATTTCAAGCAGCCCTTACCTCGCTTTACGCACGATTAAACAGCTAGCCCATGACGAGGCTAAGCATTTTCCGCTAGCAGCACCAGTGCTGTTGACAGACGTCTTTGTTGACGACATTGTCACCGGTGCCAGCACCGTAGAGGCAGCCCTAGCTTTGCAGCAGGAGCTAATAGGTATTTGCGCAACGGCAGGGTTCGAGTTACGTAAGTGGCAGAGCAATTCGCCAGCGATTCTCGCTGCAACGCGGCCGCCGGATTCTCACGGTGAGCGGCGTGAACCTGTCCACTTTGCTGAAATGGAAAATGATAAAGGGGTCAAAGTCCTTGGACTTCAATGGAATCCGGGATCCGACTCGTTTAGTTTCAAAGTACAAAGTACTTCTTCGGTTTGTACGAAGCGCGCTATCCTTTCGGAAATTGCAAAAATATACGACCCGCTCGGGTTATTATCTCCGGTAACCTTGTTTGCCAAACATTTGATCCAAAGGCTGTGGTTGGCTAACATTTCGTGGGACGCCGAACCACCTATTGATGTAGTAAATTCATGGAGAAATTTCGTCAACGAGCTTCCGCTCTTGACACAAGTGTCGTTTCCGCGTCACATTTTTAATACTGAGGACTTTGATTCAATACAAATTCACGGATTTGCAGATGCGAGCCAAATTGCGTATTCTGGATGTGTTTACATACGTTTCACCGACAAAAACGGTAAAGTGCAAACTTACTTGGTCATAGCAAAAACGCGCGTCGCGCCCTTGCGTGTTTGTCTTACCATACCGAGATTAGAATTGATGGCATGTCTAATCCTATCTAAGTTAATCGAAAAGGTAATGCACATTTACAGTGATCGTATTCGCCCCGACCAAGTATATGCGTGGTCCGATAGCTCCGTCGCGCTGGCATGGCTCCAGTCATCCCCGCACGAATGGAAAACATTTGTCTCGAACCGCACCAGTGAGATTCTGTCCCGCGTTCCTGCGAGCTGCTGGCGTCACGTTTCGTCGGCTGATAACAGTGCCGACCCGGCATCACGTGGCCTACTCCCCGCCGCGCTGGTACACAACGACTTGTGGTACCATGGTCCTGCATGGCTCCAACATAGTCAAGACTCCTGGCCGGTCCGAAACCCCGTATTAAATACATCGGAAGAAAAACGCAATAAAACCGAATCCGTAATTAATAATTGCGCATGTGTATCCACAATACCTACTTCCTCGGATGACAGCCTTATCACGCGATTTTCATCGTTAGGTAAATTAGTTCGCGTCACAGCTCTAATTTTTCGTTTTTATAACAAATGTAAAAAACGTGTACATTCGTTTCCTGAGTACATCACCGTACCAGAATATAATTTTGCATTGAATCGACTGATCCTAATTACGCAACAAAATGTTTTTAACGAGGACATTAAACACATTTTGTCAAATCAATTACCTTCCTTACGTTTGCGGCGTCTCGCGCCTATTTTAGATAATGACGGATTACTTCGCGTCGGCGGACGCATTCATAAATCGTTTTTACCTTACGAGTCCAAACATCAATTGATTTTACCTAAACGACACCCGTTAACCAATCTTATTATTGATGACGCTCATATCAAAGAGCTTCATGCCGGCCCGCAATGCGTGCAAAACTCGCTCTTACAGCGATATTGGATTATATCAGGTCGCGACATTGTGCGTCTTCGAGTACATCGTTGCATACCTTGTTTCCGGGCACGCCCGACCCGCGTGCAGCCTAGAATGGGCGCCCTTCCCGCCGTTCGCTTACGTCCCGCGCGCGTATTTCTGAAATCATCGTGTGATTTCTGTGGACCGTTCTACGTTCGCGCAAATAAGGTGCGCAACGCAAAAATAATAAAATGTTATGTGGCAGTTGTCGTATGTATGAGCGTTAAGGCCGTACATCTTGAACTCGTTTCCGAACTTTCGACAGAAGGTTTTTTAGCGGCTTTACGACGTTTCACGTCCCGACGCGGCTATTGTACAGATATCTATACGGATTGTGGGCGCAACTTTGTGGGATGTAACAATTACCTCAAAGATTTGTATGCGTTTTTACGTAACGATTCGGTAATGAGCGCTCTCAATCAACAAACTTTAAAACAAGGATTAACTTGGCATTTTCAGCCACCTTATGCTAGTCATTTCGGTGGACTATTCGAGGCGGCAGTTAAAAGTTTCAAAACGCATTTTTATCGAGTTGTAGGTACTCGAACGCAAACCTATGATGAGATGCACACACTCACGTGTCAAATCGAGGCTGTTTTAAATTCACGCCCGCTTTGCGTGCTAAGTTCGGACGCATCCTCCCCCCTCCCCCTTAGTCCAGCTCACTTTCTGATCGGTGAACCTTTAACGGCTTTGCCCGACGTCTCTTTAACGGATGAGAACCCTAATCGTCTTACTCGTTGGCGCTGGATTCAACAAGCTGTCCAACACTTCTGGTCCAGGTGGAGTAAAGAATATTTACACCAACTTCAACAGAGTACTAAGTGGTTTAAAGACCGCGGTTCTGCTATCCGTGAAGGCACTGTTGTGGTGGTTTGTGATGACCATCTACCACCGTTGCAGTGGAAACTTGCGCGTATTCACGCGCTGCATTCTGGCTCCGACCAAGTCACTCGCGTGGTGACTTTGAAAAGTGGGGATACACTTTACAAACGACCGGTGGTCAAAGTATGTCCCTTACCTTTAGAATAATTACAGGGTATCGTTACGAGCCTTACTATTTTAGCAGATAAGTTAAGTTTAGTTCTAGTTTACATTGTTATGTTAAACTTTCGCATGGTTTCTTTTAAAAGACACTACGTGCTTTTAAGGTGAGCGGCATGTTCCGACGAGGAACAGATGTAGAATTAATTTTACTTTCTTAATTTTCTTTAAGAGGATTATAGTAATTTCTTATTGCATACAAGACAACACGATTGGTAAAGAATGAATTTTCCTTGTATCAGTTTTCTGAGCTGGCAACCTTACGGCTGTCTCAAAGCCTTTCCTTCCGGGGCACAGTAACGCCCCCTGGTGTGATAAAAAAGAACTCTCTACGCGCCTTACGACAGATGGCCGATCCGCGCTAATTCGCGAATTAAAAATATTATACGTGAATCTCCCGTCGAATTATCTCAGCTTTTGAAACCTGGACAGTCCTACAATCAGTGCCTATGTGTGAAAATGTTGGAGAAACAGACTGAGTGGTGCTAAGCTGCATATCCCAGAAACCACGTGGACGTGCTCGAAAGTGCTGCTGGATATCTGTAAGTTAGCCATTCAGATAAACTGCCTCAACACAAATAAAAGTATGGCATGTGATAATTATGGATTACAATGATTATGGAACATGAGATTATTGGAATTGATATTATGGAAAATAAAGATTCTGGCATTTGATTAATATGGTAGACAATGAGTATGACTTACGAAATTATATCAAACGACATTATGGCAGTTGAACAGTATGGCAGTTAAAGTTTGGGCAAATGAAATTCTGGCAAGTAAGGGTTTCCCATAAAAACCAACCCGCTAAAAAATTACAAAGTTTCACATCAGAACTCGGTTTTGTCCAATTAGTATTTTAGCTGTGCAGCTCATTTGTAGGTTGTTAGGTCTTTTTTATTTGCCTTTAAATTTAAATATGTATTAGCCAATGTTAAGAGCGACAATTGACAATATTTCATAATTTCCAAAAGTCTTAATTCGAAAACTATTTCGGTAAAAACGTGTGAAGTACACAAAAAACATTTTTTTTTATTTTTTTCTCCGTTACTTTTGGAAAAAATATCAAATTACTGAAACCGAAAGTTGACGTCATCTTCCTCGCTGTATTCAGGGATGAAATAGTCAGTTAAATTGAAAAAGAAAAAATACGGGTGGCTTAAATTTTTACCTTTTTTCTAACTAGTTCATAAAATAAAGTAGTTAAAAATATGAAATGTTGTCAATTATGGAGATACGCGAACCAACTTCTTTTTCGGTTTACGGTAGTCCCTCTGAAGCGTTCCTGTATTTGATTCGATTTCTTCAGATGTCAATTCTCGATTTATAATCCCAGATTTCTCTTTGATCGAAATATTTTCCTTATCCACTGGATTGCTTCTATAAATGTATATAACGTGATGAAAATGCTTTATGACTATTTAACATCCGAAAATAGATCAAAAATAAGTCAAGCTTTCGTTACCTGTTAATAATATTGATATATACGAGTATGTAGGTATGAAATTAAAAACTATAATATCTTCATCTATATATCAATACTAGTAAATGGGCATTTTCACTTTAAAGTACACCCCCTTTTTTTTCGGATCTCGGTGATTTTGGGTATTCTGACTCAGAATCACGAGTACTATTGTTCGGATGAAGAAAAAAAAATTCCTTGATTTTCCATACAAATTTTATGTGTCAGTTTTGTGACGAGCCATATAAACTGTATGAAAAAAGCGTCACAAAACTGACTTTTTTTGGCGGGACACTTTTTTTCTTCGCGGAAATGGATAGTACTCGTGATTCTGAGTCAGAATACCCAAAATCACCGAGATCCGAAAAAAAAAGTAGGGGTGTACACTGTACTTTAAAGTGAAAATGCCCAAATAAAACATAGTATCAAAACCATGCATAACATCATAACTAATACGATTACATCTCCACGATTTTATTATAGACTGCTCAATCTGAATCTATATCAGTAGTATAAAATAAAGGTGATCAGTATAAAAAAAGATAACCATAAAACCTGGACGAGTTCTTAGAAATTGAAAGTATTTTATCTACACACATATCATAAATCCTCTAATATGCGTTCGGAAACCGTAGAAAATGACTCTCATTTCAACATTCAATGAATTTATGGCAATTTTCTTATCTGTGGCTAAGGCTACAGCAGTAATAAAATATTTCATTTTAATCTCATATATGATGTTAAAATATTACGTCAAACAAAACTGTCAAAATTTAAATGTCAAAGTTGACATGTCCCTATTCTAGTATCACTGAAAATTCAAATTTTGTCGATGCGAAATGTCAGCTCGATGTTTTTTTAGTACATATCGCACGAAATTTGAGCTAGAACGACATGATCACATCAGAATAAGGACTCTTTACTTTTTAAAATAACATTCAGGTATCTGTTGCCAGTTCTGATTTCGATATTTCCGCAACCGTGCAAAAAAGGTTGTATTAACACAATTATTGTATTTATTTACTACGGTTTCTGAACCCATCTTAGAGTAATTATAATATGTGTGTAGATAAAGTAATGTATGCAACTGTACATAATTAGGCATTAAAACACTCGTGTGACCTTATTATGAAACTCGCCTTCGGCTCGTTTCATAAAACACACTCGTGTTTTAATGCCCCTCATTATGTACCAGTTGCATAAACTACTATTTTAAATCTTTGAATGCAGTTTTGCTTATTTTTAAAAATAAAATAATGTTTCCTTTAAGTAAAATGACGTAACTTAAGCATTTAAGGTAGTTCCTCTCCAGAACCCATATTGTTTTCCACCCTGTATGGAATCATTTAACAGGGATCCCCTCGTGTTATGTTTACAAAACATTTTTTTTGGAAATTGTATGTTTTGGCAAGTGATTAATTCGGTAAAATGAAACTTGACGATATATAATTTGACCACTAGAAATAATGTCTGAACATTTCTTTGCAAAATATGTTTTTGATAAATCATTATTTGGCGAACAATTATTTGGCAAATGAATGTTTGGGAAATATTTTTTGGGAAGTGAACATTTGTCAAAAATAATTTGGTAAAACATCAGTAACCCCATTTAACATAATATTGTCATTTATCATACGTACTATATACTATTCAGAATAAATTGTTAAATTACAGTTATCTATAATAATCTATAATACCTATGATAAACCAGAAAATGTGTAACTTACCGAGCCTTTATTAATGATAGTTCCGATTGATTAATTGGTTTAATTTTGATTTCTTTAACTGGAAAATGCAAGCGTCATATCATAATGGAGCCTACTTTTACATAGTTATTCATTATGCTGTACTTATAAAAATCTGAAGTTAGTTTATCGTTTATTTTTATTGACGCGCAACCCTAATTTGTTTAATTCGTTATATTTTAACTATAACCAACAATACTCATCATCCTAGCGTTATCCCAGTACAGTTGCATCCTGAAGGATGCCTGGGGTCCGCTACCTAATCCCAAGATTTGGCGTAGGCACTAGTTTTTACGGAAGCGACTGCCATCTGACCTTCCAACCCCGAGGGGAAACTAGACCTTATTGGGATTAGGCTTTGTCAAGTGAGTGGGCAACTTGACTGTTAGAAGTTCTCAAGCCGCCCGAAGGCCTCCAACTTGGCTTAACGACTGCTGCCATAGACAGCAACCGGGATCAACGGCTTAACGTGCCTTACAAAGCACGGGAGCGCTCAGTTAGTAACCACTCAAAGCGGTCACCCATCCAAGTCCTGACCGCTGCCCACGTTGCTTAACTTTGAGTAACGCTTGCGGCACGCAGGCGCCGCTGGGCCACGAGCGCTCCTATTATAACCAACAATACTGTATATAATATAAAAAGAAAATTGCAGTTATGAATTATGTCCAGGTTTTGCTAATTTTATTGGTCTAAGTACAAAATATGAAATCAAACGTAGACGGCACGGCACGGTACACGTCATTTCTTTACATATAATATAACACGCCCTTATGCATTTTAGTAATAACGACTAATTTGAAACTCATATCCTTATACTTTTGGGGTGTAGGTTACAATTATAATGTTACAATTCATCGTCTCTATTTAGTGATAATGTACTTTACTAACTAATACTACTCGTATTTTACTTCAATCCAGTTCACATATACTCGTTACGCATATATTTAATGAGAATGAGGGGCTATTTACGGCAAGGGTTTTATATTTGACTCGTATTTGTATGCTTACTCGCCTTTATAGGTACTTAAGAATTCGCGCGCGTGGCCAATGTAAGCGTCAAAATACGTAAACTATTCATAGGTAGTACATTTCTGACGTAAACGCCCCACTGTTCCATGCATGTCAAATGCGTTGCTGTTATCCATGTACTCGCTGCGGTCATACTTATACTCAACAATCTCAACATATATGTCCCACCAAGCCCACCGAACAGCTGTTTAATTTGCAACACACAGCTCCAGGGAATAAAGTTCTATGTTGTCAATAAAACTGACAATCTTAGGACTGACCAACAGTAGGAGATTTTCATGTATTTCCAGCTAAACCGTCTTGCCGACACTGATGGTGTTCAAACTAAGGCTGGGTTGCACCAAACCGTCTGTAATCGTAAGCGGTGTTCGTCAAATCTGATTGTATGGAAAGTTTGACAAGTTTCTATGGGATGACAGCTGCCGGCGCCATATTTAACGATGACCGGCCTGTGTTCGTATGTTGGTGCAACTGACCCTTAAACGTGTTCAGGTGGGACGATTTCCATACAAAACGTATTTTGACATTCGCAGGCTAACGGCGTGATATTTTAAGAAACTTGTGTAACTAACTTTCATAAATTGGCAATGTGACAAACTATTAATTTCTTACTTATATACTTATATAGATACTTTTGAATTTTTTATGAATTCTGTATCAATGTTATAAAGATTGTATTTCAACCATTACATCAAATACTGGCTGCTTTTAAATAATAAAGAAAGCATCTACATCAATAACTAAGCTTTAATAATAAAAATAGTCTATACAATACAGGTGTGGTTAAGTTCACTAATTGTAATTACTTTACACTTATACAAACGATAAAGCTCAACGCAACAAATGCTCGAGCTTGATATTTCTTTAAGCCAATATGGTATTGACGTAGACATTGAAAAATTCCTTCAAATTAAGCCTATTTTTACAATATGATAAGCAGTAAGCTATTTAGGTGGCGGTGGTAGAAACCGTACACAAAATCAAAGTAAATAGTTATAACTTATAAGAGAGCGTAATAGCGTGCCCGTTGTTACGCACCCTATAAAACCCCACGTGTCCATAAAAAAGGCGCAAAGTGCCGCTATCTACTTTAAGCATGCAGATACGATCCTGACTCGGAGACTTGTTTGTAAGGATAGTGTGTGTCCGGCATAGCCAACTCCGCGGCATAGTACAGTGTGTCACCGTCTCGCACTGGCTGTAGGCGCGCCAGGCTCAGCGGCGACGCCCGCCCGTGCAGCGCCAACTGCTCCAACTTCTCCATCACCCCCGCCTGACACTCGTTCGCGTGCGAACGCATGTGAAAGTTCAAGTGGCTGGTCTGCTTGAAACGCCGCCCGCACACTGAACACTCGAACGGCTGTATGTTGGTGTGCGTTCTCATGTGCTGCCGCAAGTGAACTGACTGAGAGAAGCATTTGTGGCAGATCACGCATTTGAATGGCTTTATTTTCGTGTGGATACGCAAGTGTTGGTCCAGGCCAGCGCGTTGAGTAAAGGCTTTCGGACAGAAGGTGCATGCGAATGGGCGGATCCCTGTGTGCATCCGCATGTGTTGCTGCAAACCGCCTTGCTGCGTGAAGCGCTTGGCGCAGATGGAGCATTGATGAGGCTTGGCCTTTGCGTGTACAGAACTGTTGTGCTCGTCGAAGTCTAGACTGTCGTGAAACGTTTTATCGCACAGACGGCAGACGAAGGTCGCGCGCGTGGGCGCCCGCAACTGATGGGCCAACGAGGGTCCTAGATAAAGGTCGTTGTCCAAACGTTTTTCGCAGATTTGACACCGCAATGCGGCCTTTCGCCGCTTGGTATGCTCCTCACGGTAGTGGAGCGAGTATTGGCAGCAGTTGAAGAATACCTGGTGACACTGCATGTCGGGCCGCATCGTCGACGGCAAGGTGCATGTAAAGGGTCCCCTGCGCGAGGGGAAATAATTACGATGAGAACACAGCGAAAATGTTACCGTGTTTCGACTTAAAGGCATCGCACACGGCGAAGTTTGCAGCTATACGAGTAGGTATGCAATTTTGATAAAGTCTTCTTTTTTGAAAGGGGCAACTGTATTGCTGCAAAACCTCGCTGTGTGCAATAGTAACTTAATAGTCAAATGTTTGTACTTATCTTTTACTAATGAAACTCACCTCAAATCTACAGTCTGCTTCGCCGGTTTCATCCTAGCTCGCTTGACCACTCCTTCGAGCCGACGCCGTTTGGCATCGTCGATCCCCATGATCCCCTCAACCTTGACAATGAGGTATGAGGTGTCCTCTGTGAACCTTCTGGTCGTAATTCCGTCCTTTTGCATAACTATTTCACTCGGGTCATATGTTTTTTTTATTGGGATGAATTTGTAATCGTAATTGCCGCTACCACTCTAAAATATAAAAAATGACATTATTATGTACCTATGTAATGATTAAACTATTTTAGTACCCAGTACCTAGTATTTATTGGCTTTTAGTGCGATCAACTAATTTGAAGTAATGTTTAAACACTTTTGCTCCTCACTCCTTTGGGCCGATATGCCAACCGATTTAAACATAAGTATCATTGTCTAAGGCTGGGTTGCACCAAACCGTCTGTAATCGTAAGCGGTGTTCGTCAAATCTGATTGTATGGAAAGTTTGACAAGTTTCTATGGGATGACAGCTGCCGGCGCCATATTTGACGATGACCGGCCTGTGTTCGTATGTTGGTGCAACCGACCCTTAAACTGTATGTTGCATAGGTACGTGAATTAATAGAGGTACGTATTTAAGAAAGACCAGTTAAATTGGTAATTTACATCACAGACTAGCGTATTGTAATGGCTGCCGATGCCCAGTTTCGCCAGATGGCACTGTCTAAGCGAAGTCACAGTTCTTAATATTTTACGAGTACATGGCACTGTGGTACCTCGATAATACATAGACATCAGACATCTGTATGATTTTCTAGTCTTTTGTTACACTCGTATGCATGCTTTCAAACCTAAAATTTAATTTAATTAAGATTCTATATTCAAGATATTCTAATGTTCGGATATTTTGATGGTGACTGTACGTGAACAGTGTACATCCGAGCTAGGAAAAGGCAGAAGAGTGTATAAAAATTAATAAACTGGAAAATGTACCCTTTATATTCTAAAAGATTTTACACGAATAGCACTGCAATATTTTTGTAAAGTGTAGGTAGGTACCTACATCTGGGGAAAGGGCGAAAAGTGGATAAAATTTCATATAATCGACAAGTGTATACCCTCTATATATCCCAATAGTAATAAGACTACATATTTTTGCCAAATTTTGAGCTGAGTTTCTAGAAATAAACAAAGCCCCTTCTGCTTTCAACACAGTGAATCCTCAAATTTTATAAGGCCTTGGTCGTTCTGACGCCGTCGCCGGCTGCGCGCAGCGGCCCGTCGCACGCGACGTCTGAAAGATGTTCGCGTTTTGGACGTCGCTTGCGACGGGCGAGAACGACCGCCCCCGAACATTGTCGAACATATACATGCTCGTGAAGACAGCCACCCCATTTCGTGTGCCCGCAAATTAACATATACCATTCAGACGCCGCGTGCGACGCGCCGCTGCCTGTCGCGGTCGACGGCGTCAGAGTCAGAACGACTAGCGCTTGGTCGTTCTGACGCCGTCGCCGGCTGCGTGCAGCGGCCCGTCGCACGCGACGTCTGAATAATGTTCGCGTTTAGACGTCGCTCGCGACGGGCGAGAACGACCGCGCCCGAACATTGTCGCACATACCATTCAGACGTCGCGTGCGACGGGCCGCTGCACGCAGCCGGCGACGGCGTCAGAACGACCAAGGCCTAAAGGGTCGGCAAAGCCTACGTGAGTCTTTTGGAGTTGCGAGCGTCTATAGGCTGCGGTGTACGCTTACCATCAGGTAGACCGTACGCTTGTTTGCCACCGTCGTAGTATAACAAAAGCCATGCAAGTGCCATAGCAATGTCTTAATATTAGTAAAAAATGTTGACTTGCCTGGCCCTGAGTCATAGCCGACTGGAACTCCCCGTCGCTGCCCGAGCATTGAATGTCATGTTGCATGTTCTTGTGGTTTTGTAACGCGTTAGCGTTGTAAAAAGTCTTGTTACAGAGGCTGCAGACGTACTTGGCGCCAAAGTCGTCGTCCCACGCCATTGGGTTCTAAATGTGATTATTAAAAATAAGCTTGCAATAAAATTTAGCAAGGCCGTAGCGTTGAGTGGATTGAGCGGTCGTTCAAGAAGCTATGTGCCAAGGGGCGCCTAAAAAGCCAAATAATCAAGGGAAAGAAAATTTGGGGGGCGCGATTTGAATGGCGCGTAATGTACCTAATATCGGTCTTCGCTGATCAAGCAACCCGATGTCCAATGATGGTCGCGCAAGATAAAGCATCTGTCACTTTCTGATACCACTTGATAGAAAATTATATTTTGTCGTTTATCCCCCGCCAGCTACGCATCAGTATACTTAGGCCTCAATCTGTTTGAGCATGAAGCGACCGCGCGAATCTCAATAAGTAATCAATATTATGGATCATGCATGATATAAGGCGGAAATAAATGCGACGTGAGGTGAAAATGTAAAATAGATGTTTAATGTAATAACTTAATAAGTACCTGCAAAGCAAAAACACCATTAGCGTTGGTCGCCACTTGCATCGTGAAAGACATTTGCCCGTCTGTGGTCATGCTGGTCATGTAAAATGAGAATGAATAAACGTTAATCTTATTACGTTCTCAATAATCACATAGATACTGACATAAAAATATGAAATTGCTTACCTGTCATCCATTTCGATAATTATTGATTTAAAAAATTACATTAAATAAAATATACCTACGCAATTCGATGTCACTGTCACACGCTGTCACTAGAAAGTTACCAAGATGTCAATTGTTGTCATAACATCAAACAAGATAGACTATAATAGAGTCTGGCTAACCAAATTTTGTTGACAGATATTTCCTTGCGGTATCACAAATTGTCTATGATTTTAAATGTCAGTTGTCATTCTTTAAAATTTTCCACGGTTTATTAAGGGTTTATTTTAAATAAAATTAATAATGGACCTACCGAGTGAGGCCCGCAAACTATTATTTGAGCTCGAAAATTATTACGACAATGTGCGAAGGCGACGTGAAGCGTTGTATAACGAAAAACTGCAATGTTTACAACTCGAAAACAATTTAGGAGGTAGTTAAAGTTGGGAGCTCATGAGGACGTTTCAAGGTAAAACTCAGGTTACTTGGACTTAACTTTAATGATTAAAATATAAGATGAGTGAACAGCTTGAAGCTTAAACTGTAACTAACTTATTCTATGTAAGAACTATCTCATACACAGCGGTGGGCTTGATTCCCGGTACTCGCCACCTGTGCGCGGGCGCTCTGGGCATAACATCCTTACCGCAATGTCAGCGGTTATGCATTCACTGTAACTGGCCGGGAGGCCCGGGAGTCAACATACATAACTCTTCCCTCCGCAAGTTCAAAATCCTCAGTCGGACGATTTTGCGACTGATGATTTTGAAAACATAAAAGTTTCTTATATTTAGCAAAAATGGTTATACATGTGCCTAAAACTAGGATTATATATAGCCCCAATGTCCAGACACTGATACCTTTCACTTTCACTATGCTTTCATTACTACTTTCCACTATTTCACTATCACTTTTCTGTAACGCATATTGTATGAACTGCAAATCCGCCAGGTTAACTCCGTTCAAATTCAGAGGCTTCCTCTCTGGTAGCGGTGTCGGCATATCGATCTCTGGTAGGTTTATAATTGGTAATTTTGTTACTGGTACATCCTTCCCTTTTATTAAATGTTGGCTCAAAAAGATGTCTGTGATCCTTACTTCACAATTGTCTTCCAAGGTAAGTATGTAAGTGCCTCGGATCATGTGCTGAGTGACTCCTGTTTCGCAGAACCTCTTCAGTGTGAGGGGCTCTTTTGTAAAAATTAGCCATTGATTTAGTTGCAGGGTTTCTATTTTTAGCCCTTGTATGTTAGCAACCACAGGATGGCAAGAGCTGGTATTTGTGTTAAATTTCATCAAATCTGCTACGCAGCGGTCAGGGGTTAACGGGAGTATTTCATTTTCTTGGCAGAGGAAATAGCCTTCTTCAATCTCCATACACGGTGTAGCAACCGGCTCGGTTTTCGACCCTTTTACGAGGATATAAGGATGTACAGGTATGATAACGGTTATTTGGTTATGGATATTTACGGTTGGTAAGGGTAAGATTTTATAGTAGGAATAAGTTTCCTTTCGAATAACTGGAATGTCTAGCAAAAATGTTATTGTACTTCCTTTAGTGTAAGCTTTTAATTCTATACATTGTTCAAGTTTTAATAAGTTCTCTAAGTTAACAGGGTACACTAAAATGTTCTTTGATTCAATAGTTCTTAGCATAGTTAACAATTCATCGCTATCCACAATGGTTTGGTGTAGGGTTCTTAACTTACTGAATGTTATGGCTGTTTCTATTTCATCCAGGCGGACATACAGCGTCATAAAATTATGCAAAAACAAATTAAATGTAAGAATGATTTTGTTGACGGTCTGATTACTTGCAGTTTGGTTAAACATTTTTCTTAATTCCCATATTTCCTTGTCCAGCTGAATGAAGTTAGATCGAGAGGAATTGGTGGCATTTATGAATGAATCCGCCATTTTTCTAACCAAGGTGAACCTTTTGTTAGTTGCATCCTGACTCGACTTTAATTCGTTTATCAATCTATCATACCTAAGGGCGTCTTGGTGATCTAGATTACCAGTTATAGCCTTAACTAAAGAGCCAAGGGGGTTTAGAATTCCACGTTTAACTCTACGCGATGGGAGTATTTGGGCAATTTTTTGTATCGTTATATTCTTTATGTGATCTGTCTGGAGTTTAATGTTTTTTAACTCTGAGTTAATACCCCTTTGTGTATAAAAGATCGAAATATGTTTGCATAGATTCGCGTACCTGTTAATGTTGAATTCTAAATCTTCACAAAGCAAGTCTAAATCTAAAACTTTAACTATAGTCCATTTGTCGTGACTAATAACCGCTTGACCCTGTCTAATCGGAAAAATGCCCCTGTCATTTTCCATTTGTTGAAGAAGGAGGGTCTGGCTCTGTATTCCCTGGATCAGCAGGAGGGCGGCAACCCTGCGAAAGACGTTTAATATCCTTAATTGGAGTTTTAGTCTTTCTGCCGCGAATTTCTATTGGTACAATATTTCTAGCAACTTCTCCCGTAACCTTTGCTTTTTGATAGCGAGGTGCATCTTTACTACGTCTTACATTGACCCCTTTTACGAATACTGTATCTCCTTCTGTAACATCGAATTCGGTTTCGCCACCCCGTTTTTCCCTAACTTTATCTTTTTGTTTCAAAATTTTATCAGTCAAATATTTATAGAGATATTGCGTTTTCTTAACATGATCTCGAACTAGTTTTTGAGTATACTGTTTGTTAAAATCCACATCAAAGACATCGTTAGAATCAGTGTGACCGAATACTATTTCGAACGGGGTCAAGCCCGTTGTGGAGTGTATTGTTGAATTATATGACATGATCGCATAGTTCATGGTGGATATTACATCGGTAAGTTTGTATTCACGCTTAGCTAAACGGTATATTTCCAAAATGGTAGAATGAAATCGTTCTATAATACCCATAGAGTTGGGATTATGCGGAGTGCCAATGTGCATGTCTACTTTGTAAAATTCTAGCATCTCTTTTAGTAGTGTGTTGTTGAACTCCGACCCTGGGTCTGAGCTCCACCTTTTAGGAATGCCATATAACGAGAAATATTTTAGGAGGGCCTTGATAACTTCGGGGGTAGAGCGATTTGGGATTTCAAAGGCTTGCCCTAATTTGCTAAAGGCGTCTATTATGGTAAGGAAGTATTGCCCTTCAATAGAGAAGAGATCAACAAAAATTTCTTGAAAAGGTTTTGTCTGTGTTTGTGTGAGTTGCAGCTTAGGTTTCAGTGGTTTTCTGTCATATTTCATAGTTTGGCAAGTCTCACAGGAATTAATAATACTTGCTACAGTGGTGAGCATATTATTCCAGTAGTAAGTTCGTTTTAGATGCATTAGAGTTTCCCTAATGCCACGATGGCACGTTTTGCCTTGATGATACTGTTTTACGATATCGCGTTGTTCATTTTCATCATCAACATATATTACTCTTTCAGTGCATTCAAAGAACCATACGGAGTCTTTTCTATAAAGGGCCATCACTGCTTGGGTGAATTGGGCTCTATGAGCAGCATTTTCGAAATACATAAAGTATTTAATCTTGGGCCTTATATATTCTTTCAGGAACTGTTTTACTAGATCAGGTCTATCTCGGGGAAGGTGGACTTCTAACACCTTTTGTTTATCTCTTGCAAGGTCTTTTACGCTTATATGATTTCTATTCCAATCATATATCAGTATTTGATTAGGTTTTGTATCGATGGCTTCGTGAAGAATTGGTATACCAATGGTATCTACGAGCTCTGCGGAGTGTGCAGTATCTGTACTAGAGTCACTATGTTTCTCTGAAGCCGTTAAAGTACTTGACGTAGATGAATGTGCCGTTTCCGTATCAGAATCATTGCCTTCCCGATCGTATTGTTCATTTGGATCGACGTTTGCACGCATTGAATTTTGGTCATCAGTGTCATCATTTTCTAATACATTAATTACAACACGGGATAAGGCATCCGCGTTCGTGTTCTGTTTCCCGCTTTTGTACATAATTTCGTAATCAAACTCCTCCAGTCTCAACTTCCATCTCGTTAACTTACTGTTAGGTTCTTTGATAGATTTTAACCATGCGAGAGGTCTGTGGTCTGTATATATAGTAAACTTTTTGCCATAAAGGTAAGGCCGGAAATACTTGGTAGCCCAAACTATCGCTAGCAGTTCCTTTTCAATCGTGCTGTAGCGCGCTTCAGCATCGTTCAGAGTACGACTCGCATAGGCGATAGGTTTGTCGCTGCCAATAGGGCCTTGGGAAAGGACGGCGCCAATTGCTACATTTGACGCATCCGTGGTGAGAACGAATGGTTTAGAAAAGTCAGGGAATTGAAGCAACGGTGCATTCACTAATAATTCTTTACATTTTTCAAACGCCGTCTTATATTCGTCCGTTATTAGAATTTTCTTTCCTTTGTTTTTCTTCTTCAGACAAGCGGTAAGTGGTTGGGTTATTTTGGAGAAATCTTTTATGAATTTGCGGTAGTATCCTACAAAGCCCAAAAAGCTTTTAATTTCTGTCGGTGTTCGAGGAAGGGGAAAGTTGAGAACGGCCTTTATCTTGTCATCATTGGGTTTGAGGCCGTCTTTTGTGACTTGGTGACCCAGGTAGAGTACCTCTTTTCTTAAGAATTCACTTTTGTCTAATGTGACCTTTAAATTTGTTTCTCTTAACCTGTTAAAGACCTTGCGTAATTTTTCTATGTGTTCTTGTAGACTTGTTGAGAATATAATTATGTCATCCAAATATACGAGGCAATGTGAGCCTTGTAAGCCTCTGAGAACATTGTCCATAGTACGCTGAAATGTAGCGGGTGCTGTTTTCAACCCGAATGGTAGGCGGGTGAATTCATAGTGTCCTGATTGTGTCGTGAATGCAGTTTTAGGTCTGTCTTGTTCGTCAACCTCTACTTGGTGGTAACCGCTCGCCAGATCTAGAGTGCTGAAATAGTTGGCTCTTCCTATTTTATCAAAGAGGTCAGTTATATTAGGAAGCGGATATTTGTCGTCGATGGTTATATCATTTAGGCGTCGATAATCAATTACCATTCTATATTTCTTTTCGCCGCTTGCATCTTGTTTTTTTGGTACCAGGTGGACCGGAGCGCTCCACGGGGAATAAGATTCCTGCACCACGTTGTTCTTAAGGAGCTTATTGACTTGTCGCTGAATTTCTTCATTTTGCGAAGGTGGGTGACGGAATGGCCGGATGTAAATTGGATCTTCGTTCTTAGTCCTGATTTTATGCTTTACGTTATTAGTAAAGGTAAGTGGCAATTCTTCGCAGTAGAAAATGTCGCGGTATTCGTGGCAAAGTTTTTGTATGCATGCTCGTTCTTCGGCATTGGTGTGATCTAATCGTAACTTCGACAAATTTTGTTTTAGCAGATCGTCCACATCGCAATTTGCTCGAGAAGTAAAATTAACTAAGACATCATCTTCATTGAATTCAATCTTTTCAACGTGTACAGCTTTTTTAAATTTGATTGTCACATTATGTTCGGTCGCGTTCTGTATAACTGTAGTTGCAAAATAGTTTTCACATTTGACTAATGCAGATGGCATTCTTACAGCGTCCTTGAATTCTTGAAAGCATACAATGGCTGTTCCGTCGCGGAGATCCGTTGGAATCTTGACTCGTGTCTCTGTTCTTGGCTCTAAGTTGATTTCGCAGGGGGGGTTGTATATAATTGGTATGCTTGTATTCCGTGTGTGTAACATAAGATCTTTCATGTTCACTGTTGCGTCTAATTGTTTGAGTAAGTCAGATCCGATGAGTCCGTCATAACCTTGGGCGACATCATATACATAAAATTTGTGATATTCCGTACTTTTAAATGTTTCTAGAAGTGGTATATATATAATTTCGTTATGCATACTTCTTGCGTGGGTGCTGATCACCTCAAAGGGCTCTGTGTATTTAAATTCCGAAAAATAGCGATTGGCCAGTGTAGTATTTATGAAAGATCGGGTGCTTCCCGTGTCGATCATAAAGCGTGCACCGATTTCCGGTAACTCTATACACGGTAATTTCGAAATTTTGTCGCAATTTAATTTGATCACTAAGGCTTTGGGTTTTTCGAGGCCGTTAACTGTTTTTTCAGTTTCGATTACGTTTTGTTCATCATTCGCGTTTTCTTCAGGTATTTCTTCGATTTGAGTCGGTTCAACAGGCTCTTGTTCATAGTAATATTCGTTGTCTAAATACTGCGGGGTGTCACTGTAAAACAGGTTATCATTTTCGCATGGCACGACCAAGTTGTTCTGTCTAACTGTGCGCATGGTGACGTCAGAATTGTCAAGGGCTCTTAGGTTTGGCTGAACCCGTGGACCACCAAACCGAAAGCCTGGAGATGCTGTTTGTTGGTTGAAACCGTGATTGGGCAAAGGCCTGTAGCCTTGTTGAGCAGGAGTGCCAAATCTAAATCCATTATATTGTTGGGGTGCACCATACCCAAATACTTGATTAGAAGTAGGCCTAAAACCTAGCTGTGGCTGATTTGGGATACCAAATCTGAAACCCCGATTCGGCGTTGAATTGGGTTGGAAACCATTTGGTCTCGGTGTCGAATTTTGAGGAATGCCAAATCTAAAATTGTTTTGTTGAGGAACGCTAAAATAACGATTTTGTGGTGGTTGTTGGAAGGTCAGACGTGGCTGTGAGTTTTGCTGCTGTTGCACTGGACGCGTGCCGTTTTTAGAATTGTACTGGAGTTGAAAATTCACTTCCTCAGTTACCACACTTAACGCACTCTCCAAAGTGGAGCAACCCTTCAGACGCACTATCCTAAGCATGTGCTCGGGAAGGTTATACAAAAACGAGTTTAATGCGGTATTATTATATATTGTCGTCTTAGCATTTCGTAATTGTTCGTCGTCAGTTTCATTGACCTTAGCAAATAAAGTACTTCTTACGTGCTGAATTCTATTGCAAAAATCGGTGTAAGATTCTCCTTGTTTAATTTTTAAATTTTCTAATTCAATAGCAATACATTGCTCTGAACGAGGATCACCGAAATGTTGGCGTAATACACTTTTTAATTGATCCCATGACACCAAATCTCCTCGTTCACTCAGGAGGGTCGCAGCCCTACCAATAAGTCTGCTCGTTACAGCATGAAATACATATTCATCTTGAATAACATTTTCATCTACACCTCTAAATCTCTGAATTACATATTCAGCTTTACGGATGAATAAATCTAATTGTTTATTGTCACCCTCAAATCTAGGGATGATATCAATCATCTCTTTGGGAATTACTTGTAATTGTACTTGAGCCATTTTATTTTAATAAAATTTATGATCAATGTGAAATCACGAATTTCTATTTACTGGCTCAAAAAAAAAAACACAAATTTATTTATTATATTTTTTTTTTTTTTTTTTTTTTCGAAAAATTAGCACAAAACACTTTTAGCACTTATTCCTATATCAGTTTCTTATAATTTACGCCACTCTATCGATGGAGAGCAGAGCACGATAACTTAAACACTATTTGCTAGAGTTTCCAGTGAAGTTTATCCGAAAATCTACTATTAACAACTACTACTAAACCTACTAGTAACACGAGTTTTCACCAGCTTTCAGGAAAAATCAGGAATAAGCAAGGAATGCAAAAAGGTCTACTCACAAACCGCCGATTGCCATGACTTCCGCCGCTGATGACACCTTTTATCACGTACCTCACGTTGTAATTCAATTAATGTCCACAATTTAACTTATTTATTTGGTTCGAAGATATTCGAGTTACGCGTGAGAACCAATAGTAGTGTCCTTTATCACGCGACGCGACTATACGCACTATTTTCACGAATATCCTTCAAGGCTGCGCCAGTTAAAGTTGGGAGCTCATGAGGACGTTTCAAGGTAAAACTCAGGTTACTTGGACTTAACTTTAATGATTAAAATATAAGATGAGTGAACAGCTTGAAGCTTAAACTGTAACTAACTTATTCTATGTAAGAACTATCTCATACACAGCGGTGGGCTTGATTCCCGGTACTCGCCACCTGTGCGCGGGCGCTCTGGGCATAACATCCTTACCGCAATGTCAGCGGTTATGCATTCACTGTAACTGGCCGGGAGGCCCGGGAGTCAACATACATAACTAGGTTGGCGCTCTATTATTATTTTGATACTTTTTTTTATATGTATGTATTTATTTACACTGCTGCAACGGCTGCGAAGGGAAGAAGGCCAGCCCTAGCTGCGGGCGAGGCACGTACATTACATAGTGCTTTCAATATACATTTTACAATAAAGAAACAAAAATACAATAACAAATACCTACATACTAATACCTACATACATTTTAATACTTTAATTACTAGTTCTATTATTTGCCTATAGCTTTCATTAAGTACGTAATTTATTAATAATCTCATAAACAGGACAAGTAGTTATGTACCTCTACAGAAACGGATAAACTAGGAGTATTGGAAAATATCAATACTTTAATCAAAATATTGGCATTGCAGTCTAGTGGTTTAATGGATACGTTAAAAAATCTTGTTTTGATGATAAGTTTATCTCATCATCCTCATCATCCTCCTAGCGTTATCCCAGTACAGTTGCATCCTGAAGGATGCCTGGGGTCCGCTACCTAATCCCAAGATTTGGCGTAGGCACTAGTTTTTGCGAAAGCGACTGCCATCTGACCTTCCAACCCCAAGGGAAAACAAGACCTTATTGGGATTAGGCTTTGTCAAGTGAGTGGGCAACTTGACTGTTAGATGATAAGTTTATCTATTAAAAATTATTTAAAGCCTTTAATATATAAATCATTTTCTACTTTTCCAACAATAATCTGGGGTCTCTAAGAGCGAGATGCTTCAACTCCCCTCTCCTCCGTTTCCGTTCGGAAAACCGTGCGTCTGCGGCCAGGCTTGTCGGTTGGTGTGGGAAATGGATAGGTGTGTAGAACGCTTATGATTATTAGTTTTTCGCGCGAAATACGCGCGCAGTTTGGCAAACTAAGTTTGCAGATGGCGCCACTGTCTGTGGTTCAAAAACTTGCCAGGTGTAAAAATGCAATATGTCTTTGGCCGTGACCTCTCTTTTACGTTCGCACGTGTGTGTGAGCACTAGGCGCTGATATTTTTTAGCAATTTTCTGCGAAATTCAGGTAGGTACAGTCCATTGACGGAATCAAAAATAAATTGAGTTTTTTTTACTAAAATACGAGTTAACAAATATATTTTAAAAGGTAACTACAATTTGAACTGCCTTTCATTTGCCCAATTAAATGAGACTCGATCTAAATGAAGCTCCATTTTAATGAATGCATCACGCCACGAGCAATCTTGGCCCGCCTTCTCAGTTGAATCATTTGACTTGCCAAGTTGTATCAAATTGGTCCACTCAAAAAGCTACTTCAATGTCCAAGTTTTAGAAAATGATGGACAATTTAAATAATTTGAACTATACGTATAATAGGCATGATGACTCAAAAAAAATTATTACTTCAATAGAAAGAAGACATAAAACTATGCCAAATAGTGAAAATCCTATTCAAATATCTCAAAAAATAACGAAGCAACAACGGTTAGAATGTTCGTAGTTAGAGAGAGAAAGTGCTACTCGACCGTGACGTCACCTTTGAGTAGCGCCATAGTAAATGACAATCGTTCAATACAAAGGTGCGTTTTGCGGAAAAGCGACAAAAAATACCCACTTTTAAAACTTTGAAGACTTATAATTACGTAATTATTTATTTTTTTGAATTACTTTTTTTGCCATTTGATTGAGAATTTGAGTCATTGTAGAAAATTTGGATTTATTGATTTTCTTTTATAGTGTCATCATCCCTATTGAATAGGTAAAATAAGTATCGATAAGCTGCACTTAAATATGGCATGACGGGATCTTTCGAATCAGTCACCTTCACTTTCTTCCAATTGCCTACAATTATTTATCTACACACATATCATAAATTCTCTAATACGCGTTCGGAAACCGTAGAAAATGACTCTCATTTCAACATTCAATGAATTTATGGCAATTTTCTTATCTGTGGCTAAGGCTACAGCAGTAATATAATTTTCATTTTAATCTCATATACGATGTTAAAATATTAAACGTCAAACAAAACTGTCAAAATTTAAATGTCAAAGTTGACATGTCCCTATTCTAGTATCACTGAAAATTCAAATTTATTCGATGCGAAATGTCAGCTCGATGTTTTTTTAGTATATATCGCACGGAATTTGAGCTAGAACGACATGATCACATCACATCAGAATAGGGGCTCTTTACTTTTTAAAATAACATTCAGGTATCGGTTGCCAGTTCTGATTTCGATATTTCCGCAACCGTGCAAAAAAGGTTGTATTAACACAATTATTGTATTTATTTACTACGGTTTCTGAACCCATCTTAGAGTAGTTATAATATGTGTGTAGATAAAGTAATGTATGCAACTGTACATAATTAGGCATTAGAACACTCGTGTGACCTTATTATGAAACTCGCCTTTGGCTCGTTTCATAAAACACACTCGTGTTTTAATGCACCTCATTATGTACCAGTTGCATAAACTACTATTTACCAACACTATACTTTTATGACACTTTGCCACTACGTAGGTATATTTATAAAGTTAGTTAGCCTCAACGATCTTAGCACGCGACATTTATTATCCCCGATTATATTGTAGGTACGTACTATAAATCATTAGGATGTAGCTAGAACCCTCTAGAGAGCCCGAACAAAGGTTGTAAAGTAAGGTCAAAGAGAAAGAGATATATACCTACCTAATAGCGGGAGAGAGAAAAGGAGCGAGATACTATTAATGACGTATCAGACAATTCAGACAAGGATATCTCGTTGGCTTTGCCTAATGCTAGCACCACATTTCGCCGTATTTGTGCAAATATTCGTGTTGCATCTCTTTCTATAATATCGCAAAAGAAAGAGAGGCGAATACGCATAACGAAGTGTAGTAGCGCCATTATGACGCTACCACACTTCGCCGTATTTATGCAAATATTCGTGTTGCATCTCATTCATTAATATCGCAAAAGAAAGCGAGGTGAATACGCAACGCGACACGCATAGCGAAGTGTGGTGGCGGCCTTACGGCGCTACCACACTACGCCGCATTTGTGCAAATATTCGTCTTGCATCTCATTCAATAATATCGCAAAAGAAAGCGAGGTGAATACGCAACGCGACACGCATAGCATAGCGAAGTGTAGTAGCGGCCTTAGAATTAGATGTTTGTGCCGGCAATGGCAGAATAGAATGGGAGGACGTTACTGGCCACTTACTGGCAGACTTACTCCCACATAATTTCTCGCAGGGTCAGCGATGTTATTTCCACTTGAGTTGCAGCTTGTGTACACTGAAGAAACGAAACGTTAGCAAAGTACCAATTATTATTATTATTATTGGGAGCCTATTGTGTCCCACTGTTGGGCAAAGGCCTCCCCCCTCCGTTTCCAGCTCTCCCGATCTTGAGCTGCCTCCGGCCACTCCTTTAAAAAGGACTCTAACTCGTCTCGCCATCGCCGGCGAGGTCTGCCTCGTCTCCGTTGCGAGCTGTCGGGCTGCCAGTCAGTGGCGATCTTGGCCCACAGCTCGCTCGGCATGCGGCAGACACGACCAGCCCAGTCCCACTTCAAATTAGCCGCTTTCCGAGCCACGTCGAATATTTGGGTCTTAGAGCGCAGTGTGGTGTTCCGGATACGGTACCAATTAGGCTCGGTTAAAAAATAGTTACATACAGCCAAGATTTAATTAAAATGCGAAAAATTGCTTAGTAAATGATAAACAAGCAAATACTGTTAAACGTTTTTGGTTATTGTAACAAAACACTTATTAATTTCCGAATGAAGATCTCGGTAAAGATAATCTTTACCCGACTCAGTTAGAAATAACGAATTTTACACTGTCATTATTTAATGACAGACCTTGCACGACTTGCTTAATATTAGATATGTTGTTTTGTTGCAAATAACTGCGTGAATCACTAAGAAACAAACAAGTTGCTTTAGTAAATATAATCCTTATTTTATCAGTTAGAAATAAACGAGGTTACACTGGTATTAGCTAACAACTGCATTATTTAATTTTAAACATGTAACATAACTACCCGAGCTGGCTGGCTGTAGTTACCGAATAAATCGTTTAAAAAAATAATAAATAACGCTGGTGTTATGTATCAAGCAAGGAGGCAGTAGTAACTGGGTTAGTTTTATCTGATTACAAAGTAAAAATTGGCTAATTGCAGCCAATTAACTTTAATAATTTTTAACCAAGTGTTGACTTATTTAATTTTAGCTACAAAGTTTGCAGGTGCTATATTGACAAACTCGGTGGGTTTTTTTGACAGTATTTTTGTTATTTTTAACCCAGACGTTTTCAGTGTGTGTTTTTTTTTTCAGTGTACGTAGTATTTATAGCTGTTAATAAAATAAATTAAATTACAATTTAGGTAGTAAATTCATTTTTATTTAGTTTTCAAAAATAATTATTTTTCTATGCTCTCAAAAACGTGCCATCCATCATCACCCTCCTAGCGTTTTTCCCACTTGTATGTACCTACGCGGTACCTACAGTCGTGCAATGGAATAAGGTAAGGTGCAACAGTGTAAACTATCTTTGACGTCGAGTGTACATATCCAATTATCCAGTCCTAATTTTATGAAAGCGACTGCATACTGACCTTCTAACCCAGAGGGTAAACTAGACATTGTTGAGATTACAACGACTTCCTCGTGACGTTTACCGTACCGAAAAGCTGCTTTTAAGCAGCCCTTACACCTCTAAATTTAGAGCGAGGCAGTTTATCTCCCCTCCATCAGTTAGTGCACTAAATTTAGTCAGGTGTAAAGGCCGCTTGAAATATCAAATGACATTCGATTAAGTAGATTAGATTATTTATTTCATGATAAAAATTACATTATAAATTGGCATACATGTCAAAGTTATAAGAATAGTTATCAATTCAAAACAAAACAACAAAAATCAAAAACAAAACAATCAAAACAGCAAAAATTAAAATAAAACAATGACTACAAATAAAACATTTCGTACCTACATTGAAAAACTCTGAAAAATCCAACCAAAAAGTTCGAACCCCCGACCTCCAGACCATATATAGATTTTATGTCACACCTAGCCATAAAGTGGCCATTATCGCACGCTCCGCGCGCGAAAAAACCCACTTCCTGGCCAGGGGGTGACATAAAATTTTGTACTCACCACGGGCGATAATAAAGAAAGCCTCAGATCGCGTATTAATCGCCCTTGCCTTCGGCTCGGGCGTAAAATACCTGCGATCTGAGACATTCTTTGTTTTATCGCCCTTGGTAAGTAATGTACTATTAAGCCTCTTCGTAGCCGACAGCAGACAGCAACGGCGCGTTCCGCAGCACACAAAGTTGAACCGTAATAATTAGACTAAAAGTCCCAATTTGGAGTGAGCGGCGTACCTAAGTCTCGTCGTGCGGTTGCGAGTTGCGACACTTCTCCGAGTTCTCCGCTCACTTGAAATTAAGCATTTTACCAATATCATTACGGTTCAATTTGGAGTGCGGCGGATCACGCCGTTGCTGTCGCCTATTTACTTACGACCTTTAGTGTTGGTTACAGTGCTCACAATTATCTGAACACGACATTACTGTTAAGACACTAAAGCACATAATTGAAAATTTACTTGCAGGATTTGATGCACTAACATGCATAGTGCGTGCACCTCGATTACCAAAACTTTATATAGTAATGCCTGTGAAAAAGGCACGTGAAAACGAATTGAGAACCTCCTCATCTTGAGGAGAACCTATTAATATTACTTTCCTACCTTTCCTGATCCAGTTTCGTAGGTAATTGATTGTTATTATCGAGGCTAAAGCTTAAGAGGAATGCCTAGCTGCGATTTTCCCATACAAACGCTCTCGACTGTTTCCTCCCTGGTTTTTGAACCTAGAGCAATGATTTTTTCAAATAAGATCAATGTCATCAATATCTATGCCGCTACGTTTTGTTTTTTTGGATATTTTTATTTTAAAGAAAGTTACAGCCCTCCAAAAATCGCAAAAACGGCTTAGTTGAATTGGCTCCATAAAAAGGCGCAGTATACAAATATGACAACAAATATCCAAAAAATCAAAACGTAGCGGCATAGATTAGTTCTTGCTCTTGCAGTTTCCAAAATTTTATAATGATTGGTTGCGTTTTGGATGAGGAAACAGTCGAGAACGAAACCTCGATTTTTCAGTTTTTTGCAAGGGAATTTTAGTCCGAGCTGCAGTTGTCCTTATCGCACGAATTCGTGGCGAAGTCAGTTTCTAAATATACGTACACAGAAGGAATAGGGATGGGCAACAGTCGTCGACATATATTGTCGATACGCTAGTGGTGAAAAATTATCGATAAATCATTATTACCAGAAAAGTTATTAATCACAAGAAAAACCCTGAGTCACAATGGAAGAATATTGAATAGAAAGGTGACCTGGGAACTGGGAACCCTTGTCTTTGATATAGGAATAAATGCTACTTAGTTAGTGGTAAAGTTATTAACGAATCATAGGTTTTTATAACCCACTAGCTTTTGCCCGCGACTTCGTCCGCGTAGAACTCGTGGCGATTAAGAGTAAGAAAAATGTCATGTAATAGAAATAAACCAAATTTTTTTTTATAGATCTACATATTATATAATAAAAAAAAACTGACTTTAATGGGGGAGACCGGTGAAAGATGATTATACTTAGATGGTGCACTCTTAAATTCCATACAATGAAATAAAAATCTACATATTACCTATATAATAAAAATAAAAAAAAAACGACTTCAATCGGGGAGACCGGTGAAAGATTATTATACTCAGCTTCAGCTTCAGCTTTTTCGCTTAGTACCCATAGTACAAGCTTTGCTTAGTTTGGGACTAGGTTGATTTGTGTAAGATTGTCCACAAATATATATATTTTTTTTTTTTTTATACTTAGATGGTGCACTCTTGGATTCCATACAATGAAATAAAAACCGGCCAAGTGCGAGTCGGACTTGCGCACGAAGGGTTCCGTACCATTATCTATAAAAACGGCAATAAAAAATATGTTTGTTTGTTTGAGAAGCTTGTGACCGAAGTTTCAAACTTCTTGCTTGAAAAACAACATTTTTGTCATACAAACTTTCATCCCTTTTTTGAACCCTTTAGGGGATGAATTTTTATACCAACTCTATATCATTTATCTTGTTTTTTAATAAGTAACCTTTGTACAAAGTTTCAAGTCTAAGACTTTCCAAATGAACGATTTCCATACAACGGTTCAACCCCTGTTTCACCCCCTTAGGGGTTGAATTTCGAAAAATCCTTTCTTAGTACACGTCTACGTACCCTAAAGAATATATGTTCCAAATTTCATGGTTATATCTTCAGCGGTTTAGGCTGTGCACTGTCTGTCAATAGTTGTCTAAGTAACGCAAGTTTTATAATATGTATAGATAATATGGCAGGGCAGCTATATAAATATACTACAATTTTAGCTAACCAAAAAAAACAATATTGTTTTTTGTTCTTATTTCTGTTTATTATTTTGTTTAGATGTGTAAAATAAAGAGAGATATACATATTTTTATGCCAAGATAAAACGCTATTATTTTCAATATGATATTGCTAAGTATTTCAAGTTAATAAAGTAAAAAAAGTTTTGGCGTTATTTTATTTCATTTTCCTATTAATATATTGACGTAAATAAACATTTATTATAAAAGCATTACATTAATTTACTTGGTAAGAAAAATAAAAAGCAAAAAGTTCTGTCAATCTCTGGATTTGAACCATGAACCTCTTGATTGCGTGTCAACCATGTTAACGTCTGAGCTAAAGTGGATTCATATTAGATGACGAAATTATTGTACAGTTTTCATAAAGTGCTCAAGGGGGGACTTTTTCTTTGGTGCGATCTGTACCTACAGCCTAATTTATCGTATGCTGGGTCAGGAAGTAAATTCGCGGGCTCGCGTCTCGCGCCTGTGTGCGTGCGCTCACACATAGACAGCGCCCGCTCCCGCTCCCAGCAGCGCGACAGAAACATTATGTCAAAAATTCAAGATTTGAAAAGTTGGTCAGCTAGGCATTCCTCTTAAGGCGCTACACTGAGAAATTTGGAGACTTTGAAACGCTGTCCTGCCCAGACTAGCAAACAGTAGGGGCTGATTTTCAGATATATGATTCTTGACTATATGATTGTGGAACTGACAATAGCGAAACATGATTGCTAAAATTTTCTCGATAGAAAATAAATCCAAAGTCGAGTCTATATTTTCCTTTTTTTCCTCAGCCTACTAAAACAACGCATTATTAAAAGACACGATTAAGTTAATATGATGGTATTTTACCTCATTTAGGTACTGACAAGAGGAAATTTAATAAACCTGCACACAGTCAGATATTTAACGAGATTTGTCTAAAAAGCCATTCTCGGGGAGGGTTGCATCCCGTTTTGTCGTGAGCGAAAAACAAAGGGTGTCTCTTTCAATCGATATATCGTCTTAAGTGCGTCGGTGATTATGTCCTTTCGTGTAGGTGTAATCTTCAAACAATAAAGCACCTAACCGAAATTACGGAATTCTAGTACTGTTTATTGTACAGTAGCTCTAGTATAAGTTTTTTCGAAACATTAACTAATTCGAACGCGTTTGCGTTTTGTCTCAAAATGTATGAAAACGTTCTCACCGAGTTTGAAATACCCGCGTTCATCGGTTAGCAACAAATGTTATACTCGCTGTTTTAGTTTCCACTAGTGACCACCAGAGGCGCTGTTCACGTTTTCATACTACTCTAATACGTTCTGAGACAAAACGCAAACGCGTTCGAATTAGTTAATGTTTCGAAAAAACTTAAACTAGAGCTACTGTACCTACCAACTACGAGTAACTAAGGACGTGTATGACGAAACATGATGTTTCGTTATATGGCTGTAGGTTTCTGACATTATTACTCAATTTCGTTGTATTACTTTTCACCTAAGCCGTCCTCTCCCGGCGAAAAAAATATACAATGCCATTCTTTTGTTATCTGCCCTGGGATCCCAGGGACTGGTAGACGACGGGGGGATGATTCACACTAGACCGTTCCGTGTCGTAGTTACAAGAAATCGATTCAATTTCTTGTACTAGAAAACGGGCCGGCCCGGACACAGAACTGTTTAGCGTGAATCATCCACTAATCTGCCGTTGCCACAGTAACATAATTATAGGTAGGTATACTCGTATACGTTAGATTTTTTACGCAGAATGGAGCCCCCTTTTCGTGGATGTGATTTGTTAGTATTTCACTCTAAAGCAACCTTGAGGGATATTTAGTGACCTTTGTCACGCCGTCCTTCATATCGCTCGGATCTATTTATAGGTAGGTAACAAATTACCTTTGTGGTCTGGCGTCAACTCCATAAATTAAACGCTTTGCAGTTTCCGAAATAGGTAACCTACATACCTACAAGGCCCGCGAAGGTGAAGCTAAATTTGAGGATCAAAAGGGATTAGTTTGAATCGGTACATGATGGTCTACTTTGAAGCCTTTGTAAGACCAGTAACATATGTCAGATCACAGAGCAGAGCTATAAATAACCACGAAATTCTAAATCCTAAGATCGAATATCTCGGTCTCTATTATGTGTAATAGATGGACATTTACGAACTATGCGATCCGATTTTCGTAGTTGTGTCGCAGCGCTCAAAATGCTCAAATGTATATTTTTAAGCAGGCGCCAAATAATATACCTACTTACCAACAACAACAAATAACATACCAAATAAATAAATGATATGATATGATACTTTATTCTCATAAGGCGACTTCCTGACTTGGCGGGGCGGGATCGATATGTGACATTTTATTCTTTGATTTAAACTTACTGAAGTCGCAAAGATTCTCACTTGACATAATACTGTCAGTATTACGTTTGCGCAGTAGTAATATCATGCGCAGAAGCGGAGCAGTACCGCCTTCGCATCTCGCGCCAGTCAGGAAGTACCTACTCATTTAAATGTAGGTCGTAGTAAAAAATGGTACCGCGTCGACTGACAGCTGACACTTTTCTCATATCGTACTGCCTCCGCACCGACAAATCACGAAGTCGCCTAAAGCATCGATTACACGTACCGAACTACATCTAGTGCACTAACTGGTGGAGGGGAGTTAAACTATCTCGCTCTAATGAGTGAAATGCTTAAGAATACAATACCTGGGCGACCGAGCTTTGCTTGGCGTTTTCCCGTACATGAGACCTATCTAGATCGATTGCTCGCCCCCAAAACCTCCACAGCAAATTTCATCAAAATCGTTAGAGCCGTTTCCGAGATCGCCTAAATATATATATAAAAATTAAATAATTTAAAGATATAAACATAAAACTATCCCTTGAACGCTTTACGATATTACCACCCACGTCGTGGTATAATTTAAAGCTTAAGCCACACAGAGGGCGGGCGGGCGGTAGCGGGCGGTACCGCCCGCCCGCTCTCTGTGTGGCTTAAGCTTAAGTGGCCATCCATAGCTCTATCAGTGGGCCTTATTATTATGTATGGATTGGGAATATTGGGATAAGGTAAAGTCGTACTCAACTGCGACTGGTTAGTACCTATATTGCCTGGAATTCACGTATTGCACGTGTACGATATGAAGCACGTGTTGCGATTCACGTGATATGATTTGCTGTTGGCACGACTTACTACTACACAACGTGACATTCAATACATAGGGCCGGTTTTATTGATCTGTAAGACCTAACGTCGTTAAGTTATGTCAAATAAAACCGGTCAAGTGCGAGTCCGACTCGCGCACCGAGGGTTCCGTACACAGTTCTTGTATATGTAGTTGTGTACCCGTCCCGACCCCATTAATTCAGGAACAATCTTAAAAAAACATGACAGCACCATCTATCGGCGCATTGTGTTACTAATTTGCGCGACTGAATAACTTAGTACGTATGTTGGTTTTTCAAGGATAATTCTTTATCACATCAACCGATTTCAATAATTGTTTTTTTATTTGAAAGAAGGTATTTTCAACGTAATTTTGTAAATTTAAATATAAAACAAAAATATATACAAAGGTGATTAAATTACAAACTTAGTATAGAAGAGTATTTTGATGATTAAAAAAAAGAAAAACTAGATAGAGCTATGGCTATAATTTTCCTGTAAAATGTACATGCATATTAATGTTGTGTAATAATTTCAAATTTTTTTCTTCGTAAACTACGGAGATAAGGGGGGGGGAATGGTATTTTTTTTTACATTTTCCCTCGTAAATCGAAATTTCCCCAACGAAAAAAAAAAACTAAAAATTGTTTTGGAATGTACAAGTCAAGCCCTTTCATATGATACCCCACTTGACATAGTTGCCAGACTTTAAAATTTTGAACCCCCTTTTATCTGTCATTATTCACAGAAAATAAAATAAAATAATTTAAAAAACCATCTTCTATTTATCTGGGTTACCCTTGTTTATAACTATTCCAAATTTCAAATCGATAGGATAAGTAGTTCCTGAGATATTTAGCGATGTGACAGACAGACAGACAGACAGACAGACAGACAGACAGACAGACAGACAGACAAAGTGAAACCAATAGGGTTCCTTTTTTACCTTTTTGGTACGGAACCCTAAAAAGTACTATATTTACTGAATTACCAAAATTTGATCTATGCCGCTAGTATTCTTTATTTTCCAGTTATGTTTTTGATAGAAACCAACTCCTCCGTCGGCCATTTTAAACTACAAGGAATGGAAAGTTTATATGGGGTACAATTATTTTTTAAGATAAAAACTTAATAATAGATTAAGCATTGAAATGGACGAAAACAGTTTTCAACGCTTATCAATATTTGAGGTTGAAAGTTTGTATGGGGAGCAATTTTTTTAGTTTCATTGGTAAGCATATACTCGTACAGAGAGCGTTCTCCGTTCAGCGCTCCGCGTTCTGCGTTCTGCGTGCAGAGTTGTATGAATTCAAAGAGCGTTCTGACTGCCTGCTGTGTGCATTATCGTAAGGGACTCGGTACAATACAGAGAACGCAGAACGCAGAACGCTCTCTGTGTGCGTCTACTCTAAATGTTATAATATTAAACGTCATTTTTATTTCTTTATTTATTTTATTGATATGGCTTTCGGTGTTGAGACCCTCGGGCCGTGGGGCCCGAGCGCTCGGCAACTACATAGGGACCTAAGCAAAAGGCTCGTCGACGCCACTGGTGACCAAAGAGCTGGCAGCTTCCTCGCACAGCGTTTAAGTATTGCCATACAGCGAGGGAATGCTGCCAGCGTCTTTGGTACCATGCCACGGGGGCCCTTTTTAGATATATTTTAATTAAATTAGTTTTAATTTTAGTTTATTTTTTGATACCTAACTTGTATTTGCAGTTAGCTTTAATATTATTTTAGTTATTGTTGTATTCGTGTATATATTTTCTTATTAATAAAGTCGGCGACTAGTCGGTACATCTCTAATATAGAGGTAATAGATGTAACAATATATTACTAACATTAATTTTATTGATAATAACATTAATAACGTTCACATGACATTACAGTAATAACCAGGTGCTTCACGAAACATAAGACAAACGATTAAAAAATAACAAACAATAAGAGAGATCAGAGATAAAAATAATAATAATATAGATATAGAAATTAACAATCAATTTACATTACATGGGAACAGTTGAGCACCTATTATCCATCGCCTCGCAATATCTCAAGCATTCACGAGACACTGCCAGATCGCACTCAGGTGTTGATGCCAGGATCGCATAGAGCTGTGAAAGTGCGCAGCTGGGCACTGGGCAGCGGAGAGTTCCTGCAGGAGACGGTGCGCGCCGGCGGCATGGCCAACAGGTCACGTTGGCGTGGCCAACAGGTCACGTTGGCGTGGCCAACAGGTCACGTTGGCGTGGCCTGAGGGGGATCCTCGGGACATCCGGGACAGACAGTCGCACGAGACGCTCTACCAGTTCGGGACAGGTAGAAGGTTGAAAGTATCGTGGCTCCGTCACTCTTGATTCCCTGCACGATCGCACCGATTATGCTAGTTAAGGCGATATATTGATTGAAAGAGACACGCGTATGTTTTTCGTTCACGACAAAACGGGATGCAATACTCTCCGGGAATGGCTTTTTAGACAAATCTCGATAAATATCTGACTGCGTGCAGATTTATTAAATTTCCTCTTGTCTGCAGTACATAGATGAGGTAAAATACCATCATATTAACTTAATCGTATCTTTTAATAATAATGCGTTGTTTTAGTAGGCTGAGTAAAAAAGGAAAATATAGACTCAGTGTTGGATTCCTTTTCTATCGAGAAAAGTTTAAGCAATTATGTTTCGGCTATTGTCAGTACCACAATTATATAGTTAAGAATTATATATCTGAAAATCAGTCCCTATTGTTTCCTCGCCTGGGCAGAACAGCGTTTCAAAGTTTCTAAATTTCTCAGTGTAGCCGCCTTAATGAGCACTGGCTAACATATGTAAATACATTAAAATATAATAGTATTAATATTTTGCTTAAAGCCCCCGCAAGATAAGAAGTCAAACCTGTCGCCTCTCATTTAGTGTATTGAAATGGCAGGTGTCAGGATTGACTTCTTATATGGCGGGGACTATATTGTCAAATTTATAAGTAACAAATGCTCGATGCTCGCCAGGCCATAAAATGTGGAAGCAGGACGCCTCTATTGCGTTTTCTTTCGCACCAATGTTTTCTCTAGGATTACAATACTTTAGCCGTGTAGACTCGGACTAGAATAGGTCTACGGTCTCCCCCGCCTGTCGTAAAAGGCGACTAAAGGGGGTCATCGGGGTTGTAAGTGCTTAATGCGGTGGGGGCCGAAGCACTTACTTATCAGCCCCAGGGAGGGTGGCCCAAGGTAAAAGGCGGAAAAGCGCGAGGGGGGCTCCAGTGCGTTCAGTATGAGATCCCGGAGTCCTCCGCATGAGAGCGCAGATGGCGGTCGCCGTGGAGTTTTTAGTGGCTAGAAATACCACATAACCCAGGCATCCCCCCATGCCTGGGTACCTGATTCGCAGGTTTAATCCACGTAAAAAAAAAAGGATTACAATACTTTGTGAGCTTCTTTACGTATACAGCAACATTTTAAGTGATATCATTGCGTTATCCTAAAGTAAAGGATGATAGTGATTAATGTCTTCAATAAGAGTTTGTTCACATGATAGGACACGTAAGCGTGAATAGACTGTAATGTTAGGGTACTGTATACATTTACATTTTCCGAGACTGTGAAGTGTAGCGGTCACGGGCGTTCGAGCCCTTTCGAACATCGCTTAGTCCGCTCGCTTCAATTGTACCCTCGACTCGAGACACTCCGAATTCTGTCAAGGTTAGCTGACTTAAGCCAAGCGCGTTTTTAGGCGACTGTGCTTTATCTTTACGACGGCGCAAGTGTTGATAATGGTGGATCGGCTTTGTAAAGGGCAGAACAAATCGTGTGCATATTTTGTATGTTGAGTTTAGGACGCTGTAACCTTGCCTACGAATGTGACCAGGAGAATGGTTACGCAACGTTAGAAAAGTGCGTAAGGTAGGTAGATCTGTCCTTTTCTTGTGGGAAAATGACTATTATCACAAAGTAAATAGCGGCGGCGCGCGCCGGAGCAGAGAGTCCGCTCAGTACAAAGTGCCATTTTCGCCGCACGCACACAGACATAACATTTACAGGCATTCTCAGTTGATTTCGGACGAGCTTAGTCGCGACTGTCACTGTCGCGTCGCGAGTGCTAGTTGTGCGCGCGTTGATCACTTGACGTCGCCGCCGCTACGTAGGTACTTTGTGTCACGTACGTCAAAATGAATAACCGATATTATTACAGTTGGAATGTATTTTATTGTTTAAATACAACAAAAAACTGTGCCTACACTTTCTTCAAATTTTCAAACGATATTGAAAGGTAAATAAAACGGTTTTCTCATTTTGGTAGTTACAATACATAGGTAGGTAGGATTTTTTTTTAAACTAGCCGCTTTGATAACGACGATCAACCATTACACATTCATCTTATCGTTCGCTGGTAAAACGCCAGTATTTAAGATATTCTTTGTTGGCGCTCTCGACCGCCGCCGGTCACAAGTCACAACTCGCAGCGGGTCACGCATCAATTTATTAGGGTTCCGTACCCGAAGGGTCAAAACGGAACCCTATTGGTGTCGCCCAGACGTCCGTCCGTCCGTCCGTCGTCTGTCACAAAATTTGTTCCGAAGAATTTTTAGACTTCTCATCGACCTATGAACTTGAAATTTGGTGACAATTTTCAATATTACGTATATTTTTTTAATAAATCATATTTTTGAGGTTGATTCGGAACCCTAAATGTGCGAAGTCCGACTCGCACTTGGCCGGTTTTTTACCAAGATACGCTGGTTCATATTTAAATGTCATCTTGAAGAATTTTTATTATACCTACTCATTTTAAAATTCAGAATCAATACAGAAGCAACCCTCAAGTTTAGGTATGTATTTTCAAGAACGGCGGGAACGGACCTTCTGTATATTTTTTATTTTGTGCTATTATTGTACTTAGGTACTAGTGGCGGAGCGTCCATACAATTAGATTCCCACCGGCTTGCCTAATTTTCAGCCGGTCCAGTTCTTTTACTACGGCTCATGAAGAATAGGAAAAGCCAAGTATTTCCGGCTTCCCTAAGAATATTTTTGACGCGCCGCCACTGTTAGGTACTTAGTTATATCGACCTAACAGTGGCGGCACTAGTACCTAAGTACAATAATCGTCATTTTCCCACAAGAAAAGGACAGATCTACCTACCTTACGCACTTTTCTAACGTTGCGTAACCATTCTCCTGGTCACATTCGTAGGCAAAGTTACAGCGTTGTTGTTACCCGACTGCAAGGAAGGGTTATTTACTAAAAAGGCCCATGTGTTCATTTTGTGGTATGGTATTATTTGTATCAAGAATTTAGTATTTTTAAGCACACAAACGTAGACGAAAGACATTTATAGTACACTAGCTGTTGCCCGCAACTTCGTCTGCGTAGAGCTCGGTTTTTAGTTAAAACATCTTAATATCCAGGAAACGGTATAATAATTGTGGTACCTACTTTTACCCGGTGAGACCAAATTATTAATATGCTGTACAGATATAAATCGGTCAACCCAAATTCTCAACACCTCTAAAAATCCCTTTAGGGACCTACTTATCGGTTAAAAACTCTCATTTACTTAGGCTATTTTTTGTGTGAGTTGCACGTATCTTGTCGCTTTCTCTTCGTTACTGTACGTATTTAATTATGGACCTGTAGAAATTTCGTTTCAAACATCTATCCAAATCCACAAATCCTGAAATCATTTAAACAGTCTTTTTGTGAAATGAAAGTCTCTCAATTAAAATAATGTTGCTCCCCATACAAACTTTGAACCCCTTTTTAACCCATTGAGCGGATGAATTAAAAAAAACGCCGAAATTTGTTTTGTTGTATTTAAACAGAGACTGTAAAAAATTTGAAGTCTCTCTATTAAAAAAATTTTGCTCCTTATACAAACTTTGAACCCCTTTTTAACCCCTTGAGGGGATGAATTTAAAAAAACGCTGAAATTAGTTTTTTAGTATTTAATTTAAACAGTTACTGTAAGAAATTTTAAGTCCTTCACTCAAAAAATTTTTGCTTCCAATATAAACTTTGAATCCCTTTTTAACCCCTTTTAGGGGTTGTATTTCAAAAAACGCAGAAATTAGTTTTGTTTTATTTAAACAGAGAGTCTCTGTAAGAAATTTGAAATACCTCACTTAAAAAAAATTTGCTCCCCATACAAAATTTGAACCCCTTTTTAACCCCTTTAGGGGTTGAATTTCGAAAAACGCTGAAATCACTTTTTTTCTATTATTATAAGGAACTTTCATACAAAGCTTGAAGACTCTCACTTTTAAAAAAAATTGCTCCCCATACAATATTTCATCCCTATTTTCAACCCCTTAGGAGACGAAAATTTTAAAACCGCAGATATATCACTTTCATTGTCTTATTTTAAGGAGTCTTTGTACAAAGTTTCAAGTCTATACCTTTAAAAAATTATTGCCCCCCATACAAACTTTGCACCCCTGTTTTACCCCCTTAGGGGTGGAATTTCCAAAAATCCCGTCTTATCCCTTGCCTCCGTTATATAACCTAACTATAGTGTAAATTTTAAATTTCTAGGACCGTCAGTTTCGGCGGGGCGGTGATTAATCAGTCACCCATCAACTTTATATATATAGATTACTTAACAAGGGCGGTAAAACAAAGAATGTCTCAGATCGCAGGTATTTGACGCCCGAGCCGAAGGCAAAAGGGCGATAAATATGCGATCTGAGGCTTTCTTTATTACCGCCCGTGTTAAGTACAAAATTTTATGTCACCCCCTGGCCAGGAAGTGGGATTACCCGCGCGCGGAGCGTGCGGTAATTGCCACTTTATGGCCAGGTGTGACATAAAATAAATTACGCATTTAAAAGCATAGGTACACAATAAAAGTTATGGGTCTTCCAATGTAAAATTTTAGGTAATTTAGGAAAAAACTTTTAAAAAATCGTACCTCCATGACCGTCACTCTTAGGACCCAGGGTGCGAGGGTGGAAAGGTAGCAAATGACCCAATCAGAACCCCAAAAAATTTTGACGGTCCAAGTGCCGAACACCCTGTAGGTGTACTGTTGATGCCAAAAAAGTGTTACAATTTTAGGCTTATCTCAATTGCATAAAATACAAAAGAATAAAACTGAAACTGGACTGCAACGCGAAGTGATAAATCTAAATGTATCTCTTAAGGCGCAGGGTAGGGCAAGGCCCTCCCCATACAAACTTTGTGCACGTTTTATTCGTCGGTTTTGGCACTAACAAATATAATATTTTTTTGGTTGTAAATATTAGATATGCGAAGATCGTGATGTAAAAATTTCAAATATTTCAAAAAAATTCAAAATTTAAAAAAGTTAATAAAAAAAAATTTACATCACGAAATAGCTATCAGAAAAATAAGCATACTGGCCAAAAATCATAACTTTAATGCAAACACAAACGAAGTAAATCCTGCACAAAGTTTGTATGGAGAGAGCTTGCCCTACCCCTCCTCTTAATTGTGATTTGCGAGCGCAGCTTTAATTTATTTACTGGCCTTAACTTCGCCGAGTTGTGTCGCTCGGTGTACCTACATTCCACTTTAACTTATAAATTGTCAGCGAACTTTGCAAAGTGTATAACATATTCCGTATGCCACAACTAAAATTGTTATTATATTCGTGGCAGCTAGCAACACCCTAACGGAGTTACTGTAACTAGGTGAAACTGCGAACAATTTTCTGTACACGGCGGTGGGAATACCGCATGTATTGTATGCAGGCAACCTGTGTGTGAAGAATACGATTTGTATTAATGAACCTCTTATATAACACTGCATCTAGCGACGATCGTTGTATAGCAAATCTCTTGTAATACTCGTAATTCATCTTTATCGCATAATCAAATATGTATAAAAATGGAGCTTACACATTTCGGTTTTCGTGGTATCCATCCATGTTTCGACTCGTTTAATCAATTTTGTTTCCAGTAAAACTCGAAACCAAGGTCCGTCAAGTTACTTCATATCACGTCTAACACAAGGTTAACGATGTGTCGAAGTCTTTAATAATATAAACTGAATAACAATATAATATAAACAATATTGAATATACATTTATGAGTTTAAGTAGGTATATCTCTACACCTACCACCTCAGTTGCAGCAAAGAGTACTTAATTTTTGTGATGTTGTATACTTGATACTGTAATTCTCTGTTTTTGTATTCGATATTACTTTATTCAATAAATTGATTGATATTCAAGTAGTTAAATAATCGTAAACTGTGTATATCCAATCACATCTGACGTAAGCATATATTTATCTACATATAAACCTACCCCGCGGGAGGTAGGTAGCTTTATTTACGCTCGTAATCTACTATAGAAAAATAAATTATATATACTATTGGTAATCAGTGGATCTAGTCAGTATGTGATGCTCAAGCCACAACCCCACCAAAAGGATCAATCAATCAATCCACCAATGCCCCTGCATGCAATGGCCTTTCATCAATGGGTGAATTGTTCCACTAGCCTGTAGCGGGTTAGTAAGCATTATAAGTAAAAACTAGACCACGGCAAACCACGGCATCCCGTTATCGCCAAGAAAATTCTCGAACGAAAATATTCAAAGTGCCTCTCCTCGTTGTTCAGCGATTCTGTTCTGCAAGCCGCAATTATGTCAAGGTTCGGTTCAAAAACCTTTATTACATTACTTACCTATTGTTACTTTCGTAACTTATTAATATTTAATAGGAATGTAGTTAGAGACGCAGCAGAGTCGATATCAATATATATATATATATATATTTTTTTAATGATCTAACAGCGTCCATTTCTTCTCCTTTAAGTACCTACTTGTCCTAAATATCTTACCTACCCTAATACATTTCCGGGATATAAAATCTTATATCGTTTTTCAGCGTACATACTATCTAACGTGATATAGCGAACGGGCAAACAAGGCTCGGAAAAGGTAGATCAACATGGTTTATTTCAATTTCACTCCCAATTTTTACGGGAACGCGAACGTTTGAAGAACTTTGTTTTTACGTAAATTAACCAGTTGGAAACAATTGTAATCATTCTAAGCCTGTTAATCGAACAAAATATTTACATAAAACTACTCTTATAGTGCGCGCCATCCACGACGACGCGCCCCTCCACAGTGAATCTCATGCTAATCTGTGCGCAGTTGTACGGCTTGGGCTGTGGAGGGGTGCATCGTCGCCGTACACACGCCGTACAGGGCCATAAGAACACGTTTTGTTACTTAAAATATATAATCGTACTTATACTTAGATCGTTTTTACTCTGTGCGCGAAATATTAAATCGATGGTGCGAAATCTTAACCGCTCGCGCGTCTCACAGTAAATATGATTTATGGTGTGATATACCTATTTTTTTAAAGAACCTACGTTTTTATTGTCCACAGTTCGTCAGCCAGCGAGCTGATCACGCGACGGGGCGTGTTCTCGCGCAGACAATATGGCTCCGTGGAACAAGTCAGCAATGTAAGTAACTAATTCATTATCTCATTATACTAGCTTTGCCTGTGGATTTCTAAATATTTTTAAACAGGCTTCAATATAAACTTCCTCATCCTCATAGAGTGAGGGATTCAGTACAGAACAATTGTACAGTCAGGCATTATTCGTTTACGGTGTTGATTGTACTAAGTTATATCACACATTAAGGAAAAACGAAGACCATTGCTGACCACCGTTAGATTTTATGATCACTAAAGATCACTATTATGCACTTGCCTATTGAAAAGTGCTGTATGGTTTCGGCGTTGTACCTACAGTGTCCAGCGAAATACAATGAAATCAATTGAGTATTCACAGCTGTTTTGGGCAGTTTTGACTACATTATTATTAAAAAAATAAGAAATTTCAACCGGAATCTTCGTGGAATCCAGTTATTAGTAAGTGCAAGCGTGGAAACACATCGTCCATTACATCAACGGACATTGTTAGTGTTGTGTGTCGTGCGAGTGACAACCCTAGTGAGAATGTAATTAATAAAGACCAAGTGCGGAAAATCCGTGCGGTTAGAAGATGTCACGCCAGTCAGCTCGTAACCACGGATGTTGTGATACATTCGAAACGTCGGGAAAAACCTTAAAAAAGGTAAATTAGTTATAATTGTACGCGTAACGCGATTAAGTCCCGTTTCCTAATAATAATGTGTGAAAATCGTGTAAGTTTAAATCAATATAAATTTTGCCTACATTTTGACTATTAGGCACTAGTGTGACACAGCCATATCAAAAATTCAATCCAAAACTCCAAAATATATGCTATATTTTGGATATATGATATATTCTATACAATAGCATCAACTTACCACAAACTAGCTCAAGTAGGTTAATTTGTTCAAACAACTGTGTCCGAGTGGCCAGTGAGTTTCTGACTCACCACCAACCGCAGGAACCATTTTCGATAGAGCGCATACGATATTGGTGCTTATCACTTAATTTCAAACCTTACCTGCAAGGAGTAAGATTGAATTTCGGAGTTCGCCACGACTGCCTGATTTAAAAACCATGTTACACCACTATAAACTCTCGTCTGATACTACGTAGGTATTAGAGAATATACTGTGCTGTATAAGTAGGTACGAGTAACTTGAGCTTACGGTTCCTAAATCTACATTAATGAGCAGTGATTAGATTTCGCATTGCAATACGCTATTTGATTTTTTTTTTTTTATAATGCCAAACGAACCAGTTTTTAGAGACGATCAAATGTATATATGGGACCAACAACTATTAGAGCACAATAAAGGGCTAAAATTAGGGACAAACCTAGCTCGACGCTAGCGGCCTTCAAAAAGGCTCCTACAAATTGGTCCTGGCAAATGACGTCACTTGCACAGCATTCGACTAACCGTTGTATGGGAAAATTAGTATTTTGCTGTTTTAGTCGTAAAATAATGCGTTTAGGTAGGTACATAGTTGCCGTACAATTTATTTTTTTATTTTACATAAGCATTCTATTGATACCTTTTATTTGAATTTTGGACGGTAAAAAAAATTACATAATTTCCCGAGTTTTTTATGATTCATATATTTTTATGATTTTGGTAAAATTTTATAATTCACGATTTATTGTGATATTTTGATGGCTAACTATACAAAAAGTGACACTGTGTTATAAATTTTAACATGTGTCAAATACCCTATTTGGGGTGTGGGAAAAGCTATGGGTTAACTTCCGGGAAACGGTTAATACTCGTACGGTTGGTACTTCACAATTCCCTTCACTGTATGTATACTTCTATAATCGGCAGTCTGATGGGTTTGAAATTGTTGTGTCACCGCACCGCCGTACCGACGGAATTAAATTACTTTGGAGCTTCACCACTTTTATGGAATGCCAAAATGCCAACAACAAAAACAGACATGTTTTTCTTAATTCTATAAGCACTTAGCATAGAAGGAATTATTGGAACTAAAACGTAAAATATCTTTTAATAAATATTTTAAATAATCACTCTCGAATTAAAAATTCCATAAAAACCACCCACCTGTGGCGTTGAATTTAGCAATTTTTCACTTTCATTGGAAATTAAAAATTCCATATCCGTAAACCCTTCTTTTGAGTCCATACCTACTTATACTTACTCGTACTCGATATTCGGTGTGCCATACTGTTAAAAACATTAGAAGCAACGCTAGATGCTTTTAAAACGCTTGGCTTTGGCTCTTTAAATATTATGTAAGTACTAAATATTGAAGCTAAGAATACGAGCAGTGAACAAAAGCTAAGAGCGATCAGCCATAACGACTTTCCTTCCATAGCTTATTTAACTTTTATAAATTTGCATATAACCGTTATGCGAGTTAAGTAGCCCCAGCTCCGTTTGCTTCGGTATAAAACCCTGAAATTTTCAACCACTAACTGAGACTGCAGCGTTCTTTATAGAGGCAGCTGTGAGATACCAGCCCCTCTAGCACAACATGCATTCCGTATCTTCTCGCGCGCGAGATAAGCTACCTGTCACTTTTTGACAGCATTCATCAGACAGTGACAGGTAGCCTATCTCGCGCGCGAGTAGAGACGAGATGCATGTTATGCTAGCCCCCCTGAAGAATTCAGATATCCTTTTTTTTAACCTTGGCTTTATAGGCCGGGCCCATTAAAGCGATAGGAGTACGCGGTTGGAGAGTGGCCTGGGGAAAATCCAGGAGAAACCTCCGGCACGACCACGCGGGCGGTTTAAACACTGGAATACTCTAAGAGTCTGCGCTCCAGTGAGCTGGGTTGAGCGGTTTCAACCGAACCTGAAGTGTGTCAACTCAGCTAGGCCCGACCTGGGTCATTCAGATATGCATATGGGTGTATAAGTATCCATTGAGATGATTTTATTTCGTTGCGTAATACGTTGCACCAATGACTTTATGTCACACCTGGCCATAAAGTGGCCATTATCGCACGCTCCGCGCGCGAAAAACCCCACTTCCTGGCCAGGGGGTGACATACAATTTTGTACTTACCACGGGCGATAATAAAGAAAGCCTCAGATCGCATATTTATCGCCCTTGCCTTCGGCTCGGGCGTAAAATACCTGCGATCTGAGACATTCTTTGTTTTATCGCCCTTGGTAAGTAATGTACTATTATTTGGCGACCGCTTTAGCTTAGTTGGTAGTGACCCTGCCTACGAAGCTGGAGGTCCCGGGTTCGAATCCCGGTCGGGGCATTTATCTGTGTGATGAGCACGAATATTTGTTCTTGGGTCTTGGATGTCTTCTATGTATTTAAGTATGTATTTATCTATTTAAGTATGTATATCGTCGCTTAGTACCCATAGTACAAGCTTTGCTTAGTTTGGGACTAGGTTGATTTGTGTAAGATTGTCCACAAATATTTATTTATTTATTTATTTATTATAAAATATTATGATAGTAATTTTATTGACTAAGTATTAATCATGAAAAATAAATCTGATTTAATAATGAAGATATGATTAAGTACAACATGATTAAAGAAAGCCTTATTTATCCTAGGGATAAGGATAAATTTAATTAACAACTTACAGGTAAACCTAGTTTTAGGTACGTTAGCAAAAGTAATCTTAATTTGAAGGGGTCTTTATATAAATAACTCAATAGGTACATATCATAAAAACATTTGAACACACACGTTGTACACGCTGTAATTAAATTTGTCTATTTCATTTTCTCACTTTCCACTCAATCCCTCAAAGGTTAGCTGGAAGAGCTAACCTTTGAGGGATTGAGTGGAAAGTGAGAAAATGAAACGAAGTTGAGTGAAAGGTTAGCTGGAAGAGCTAACCTTTGAGGGATTAAGTGGAAAGTGAGAAAATGAAATAGACAAACTTAATTACAGCGTGTACAACGTGTGTGTTCAAATGTTTTATGATATGTACCTATTGAGTTATTTATATAAAGACCCCTTCAAATGAAGATGACTTGCTAACGTGCCTAAAACTAGGTTTACCTGTACGCCTTTGTACCTACTTTGTACATGTATATTGTTTTAACCTGTTTTGTGTACAATAAAGTGCTTACATACATACATACATACATTTACAATTTTACATTCAATTACTTAAAAACATTTTCAAGGGCGGCTTCTTCCTACTTCCCAAAAAGAAACTCATTTATTGGCATAACACTCCGCCCCTGAATACCTGTTTTCCTTCATTATGCTGAATTACGGCGCATAGCTCGGCTAAGACCCTATTATGAATCCGAGGTAAACGAGACTTACGACCATATACGATCGTACCGTACCCTCTTATCTCGCTTTTGAAATGTTTAATATTTTAACTCTATTTTTTAAGCCATAAGGTTCCTTTTAAATAAGCAGTATAAGTAGAGCACCTACGTTAAGAGCACGGTAAACAGTTATAAACAGAAAGGGCCTTATTCACGCTTTTTTAGGGTTCCGTAGTAAACAAGGAACCCTTATAGTTTCGCCATGTCCGTCCGTCCGTCCGTCCGACCCCCGTTTTTCTCAGTAACCGTAAGTACTAGAAAACTGTAATTTGGCATGAGTATACAATATCAATAACGCCGACAAAACGGTGGAATAAAATCTTAAAAAAAATTTGCCAAACCCCATCGTGTGAGGTATCGTTGGATAGCTCTTTTAAAAATATTATAAGGTTTTAAAAAACAATTTTTGATTAAAGAATCGGTTAGCGTGATATTAAGCTTTGAAGTGATAATTTTTGTTATGGTCAAGTGTCCCCCCCCCCCCCCCCTGCCAGTAAAACGGTGGCTACTAGGCATGTGAAAAAAATCATGGTAGTAGTTTATACGATGAATTTAAAAGGAAAACTATCACAGCTAAGTAGACATTACTAGTTAACGAGTAATAGTCGAACTTCAGAAATGTACTTTGCAAAAGCAAACTTTCGTACAATTTCCATTGATACCTTAGATAATGTTGTTAATTCTGTCAAAAACATAGTAAATATAAGTTTCCAAACTTTTTAGTCCACATAATGTAACGGGTGGACGACTACGGAACCCTACCTTGCGCGTGGCCCGACACGCACTTGGCCGGTTTTTTTATAATACGGGTATTTGACACATGTCAAAATTTATAGCACAGTGTCACTTTTTGAATAGTTAGCCATCAAAATAACACAATAAAGCGTAAATTATAAAATTTTACCAAAATCATAAAAAGATATTTGAATCATCAAAAACTCAGAAAATTATGTAATTTTTTTTACCGTCCGAAATCCAAATAAAAGGTATCAATAGAATGCTTATGTAAAAAGAAAAAATAAATTGTATGGCAACTATGTACCTAAACGCATTATTTTACGACTAAAACAGCAAAATACTAATTTTCCCATACAACGGTTGGTCGAATGCTGTGCAAGTGACGTCATTTGCCAGGGCAAATTTATAGGAGCCTTTTTGAGGGCCGCTAGCGTCGAGCTAGGTTTCTCCCTAATTTAAGCCCTTATTGCCTGGCATTATAAAAAAATTTTAGTCAAATAGCGTATTGGATTCCTGCTTTGGCCAGCAGAGCGGCCAGTGGCAGATAAAGTGGTGGATAACCTCTCCAGGGGGGAATGCCTTATTCACGCAGAGACGTCTTTTGATTTTTAACTCAATCTTTATCTATAGAAGAAATTTAATAACTGTTCGGGCGAGGACCAAACTTTTGGCACACAGTTAAGGCATTTAATACTTTTTACATACAAATTATATGGGTAATATAGGCGAATTAAATGCCTTAATTTTGTGCCAAAATGTTGTGCCAAATAGTAACGATTGCACTGACACACTTCAGTAGCTCTAGTATAAGTTTTTTCGAAAGATTAACTAATTCGAACGCGTTTGCGTTTTGTCTCAAAATGTATGAAAGTGGTATGAAAACGTGAACAGCGCCTCTGGTGGTCACTAGTGGAAACTAAAACAGCGAGTATAACATTTGTTGCTAACCGATAAACGCGCGTATTTCAAACACGATAAGAGCGTTTTCATACATTTTGAGACAAAACGCAAACGCGTTCGAATTAGTTAATGTTTCGAAAAAACCTATACTAGAGCTACAGTTCGGTTGAAAACGCTCAACCAAGCTCACTGGAGCGCAAACTCTTAGAGTATTCCAGTGTTTAAACCGCCCACGTGGTCGTGTCGGAGGTTTCCCCTGAACTTTCCCCATATCACCCTCTAACCGCGCACTTCTATCGCTTGAATGGGCCCGGCCTATAAGGTCACAGAAGGGTCACAGTCAGGTTCAAAAAATATTTTTAAAAAAAAGTTACTGCGGTACATATTACCTAAGAATATTCAATGGTATACGAGCATACGTCACGAGGCTGTTCAATAATAAATAGCTCCTTGCACACATAAACTATTCCCATCAATAAATCACTCAAAGGACCGTAATATTTTTATACGGAAACCGGGCAATATTTATTGATCTTAACCCTTCTGAATGTATTTTATTGCATGCATATTTAAATCAAATAAAACGTCAATCTTACGCAGATGAAGATGTGGGTAATAAAACTTGGCTGTCGATTATATTATTTCTAGAAATATGGGACCAACAGGTATTATGTAAATGCCTGGTTTCACTTAATTCTTAGGGTTCCGTAGCCGAAAAGGTAGATAGAAACGCATTAATCTGTACTGTTTGCATTTTTTCAGAGATTTGTAATTATTGGTATTCTTAGCAGGAAAAACAAAAAATTCATAAGCTTTTGAAAAATAATTACCAGGTACAAGTTTTGGGTAAAAGCCCGTTAATTTTGGTTAAGACGATATATTGATTGAAAGAGACGCCCTTATGTATTTCGCTCACGACAAAACGGGATGCAACACTCTCCGAGAATGGCTTTTTAGACAAATCTCGTTAAATATCTGATTGTGTGCAGATTTATTAAATTTCCTCTTGACAGAGGTAACCTCTTAGATGAAGTAAAATACCATCATATTAACCTAATCGTGTCTTTTAATAAATGCGTTGTTTTAGTAGGCTGAGTAAAAAAAGGAAAATTTCTCGTTTATTGTGTATTTCTCCAGATGTAAATAGTCGAGCCGAGTATAGTTAATTGTTTGTAAAGACCTGCTTTTCCTTGGCTAATTGCCACAGCGCCAATATTGTACAGAAATAATAAGCTTCCTAGAGTTTCATAACGATCCTGGGAAAACATCATATATATTAATTCTCGCTATTTGTACAAGAAGGAAACAAGCCAATTAGTAGCAATTTTCTAGAATCTAGACTTATAATAGTTATAATGATGGCGCAGCTATTTCTTTGCTCTAACGCAAAAGATTAAATAAAATACCTCCTTAACTAGGTTTCATAAATCATATTACAATTAATCCTTCCTGATGATCGTATCTAGTAATTTTAACACCATACTTATATACCTACATCGAGATTTTATTAAATGGGCATTTTCACTTTAAAGTGCACCCCCTACTTTTCTTTTCGGATCTCGGTGATTTTGGGTATTCTGACTCAGAATCACGAGTACTATTGATTCAGATGAAGAAAAAAAATGTCCTTGATTTTCCATACAAATTGTCTGTGTCAGTTTTGTGACGAGCCATATAAACTGTATGAAAAAAGCGTCACAAAACTGACTTTTTTTGGCGGGACACTTTTTTTCTTCGCAGAAATGGATAGTACTTACTCGTGATTCTGAGTCAGAATACCCAAAATTTCCGAGGTCCGAAAAAAAAAGTAGGGGTGCACTTTAAAGTGAAAATGCTCAAATATAGCACAATGCTTATTTGCAAGTTTGTGGGTCAGATTTGATTGTCATTTAATGCTATCCGTCATAACATAAATCTTCAGAATTATATTTTTAATTCAATGTTTTCATCAATATTTGATACGATCGACAGCGAGTACTGGGGGCCGATTTTTGAGTGTCGAACGCTCGAATTTACACTCGAGATCTGTCAACAACACGTCAAAAAACTATGATGTTTTGACAGATGTCGAGTGAAAAGTCGAGCGTTCGACATTCGGCCCCCAGATTATTGTCTAAAAAGACTAATCCGGCACTCAATCTTGCTTCAATTTATACACACGTGATGTTGGCTGTTAAATTATGAAGCTAAAATATTTTATATACTCAACTTTTTTAGTGAGAAACAACTGTACGCTTGTTTCTCACTAAAAAAGTTGAGCGTTCGACACTCAAAAATCGGCCCCCAGGTTACAAATAAATCTTTTATTGTCTAGCATTGCGTTTTCACTCAAATTAATTTTACTGTTTTGTTTAACTTTATTCTCTAAATTTTGCAATTTTATGCTTTTTTCTACGCTGTTAGTGAACGGCGTGGGTATGTACAATCATAAACACTCTTAATTCTGATAACGAAAAAAAAACATCATTTTTTTATTCTGCCACGTAATATTTTTTATACGTTTGTATGGATCGTCACATAGTGGGACCCTAAAAAAGGTATAGAAAATGTGGAAATTATTTTCTACTTGAGAATCAATACCTAGTTACGTACGCATGATTCTAAATAGAAAAAAAAAACATCCAAGTTATGAAATAGTACATTACTTACCAAGGGCGATAAAACAAAGAATGTCTCAGATCGCAGGTATTTTACGCCCGAGCCGAAGGCAAGGGCGATAAATATGCGATCTGAGGCTTTCTTTATTATCACCCGTGGTAACTACAATATTTTATGTCATCCCTGGCCAGGAAGTGGGTGTTTTCGCGCGGGGAACGTGCGATAATGGCCACTTTATGGCCAGGTGTGACATAAAAATAATTGTATAGTACAATTCAAGGCCCGGTCAATACGTCTGCAACCATTCTAAGTGACACATCCTTCCAAATCACGCGCGACGGCCGTCGAATTCTTGTATTAGAAAACGGGCCGGCCCCGACAAGGAACGGTTTAGCGTGAATCATCCTTTAAACAAGGAAATACAATACATTAGTTAAGTAGGAAATACATATTATTAGACTTGTAAAGACTATTATTTTTGACATCTTAACAATTTAAATAACAAGTCTTTTCTTAATACAAAAAATCCAACATGCAAAAACAATATTAATGTCATTATGGTGTGTGTTAAATGGGCCATTTTTTTGACGTTGTAGTTTTTTTTATTTCTTAGAATTGCATGAAGATGGAAGAGCTCCTGATTCTGAACAATACGAGTATGTGCACGATTTCCTACACTGTCCCACAATTTTTTTTCCATTGAGTAACAAAACGTAGGTATGGGACTTTCGTAACTCAGTGGAAAAAATGTATAGGAAAAAAATGTTTTTCGTCGCCATGTTGTCATATTTTTATACTTGTACAGAATTAGGAGCTCTTCCAACCTACCAATTTTCATGCAATTCTAAGAAATAAATAAAAACTACAACGCCAAAAAAATTGGCCCAAATACGACTTCACAAGCCTGTGCAGGCAGGGGGTCGCGCTCGCCCGCGTGGGTGCGGCAGCACGCGCTCGCGAACAGTTGGTTAGCGCGCACAGTTGGCGCGCTGCAGCATCCGTGCTGGTTGGTACGCTGTAGCATAGCTCCCCGCTCGTCGAAATTGCTGTGGCACAGACTGTATAGAAATAGAACCATTGCCTCCGGGAGGATGCGCCGGTTACGAAAATCAAGTTGTTTGTATAGGGATGATGACACTATAAAAGAAAATCAATAAATCCAAATTTTCTACATAAAGGCTCAATCAAATGGCGAAAAAAGTAATTCAAAAAAATAAATAATTACGTAATTATAAGTCTTCAAAGTTTTAAGAGTGGGTATGTTCTGTCCCTTTTCCGCAAAACGCACCTTTGTATTGAACGATCGTCATTTACTATGGCGCTACTTAACAGTGACGTCACGGTTAGGTAGCACTTTCTCTCTCTAACTACGAACATTCTAACCGTTGTAGCTTCGTTATTTTTTGAGATATTTGAATAGGATTTTCACTATTTGGCATAGTTTTATGTCTTCTTTCTATTGAAGTAATAAATTTTTTTGAGTCGACATCCCTATTTGTCGAGAAGCTGCTGGTAACTAAGTCGCTTCTACATCTGTACTGCATGGCACGGAAGATTTTTTTCTGTACATTCTCAATCGATTTACTGTACTCATTATAAAAGGGATTCCATATGGGCGCAGCATACTCAAGTTGAGACCTAACCAAGGATTTATATAGGTAGAGGTAGGTAAGTGTAAAGGGTTGTTTGAAATCCATTCCGAGGCGCATAATAAATCCATGCATTTTGTAGGCTCTGTTAATAATTTGATGTAGGTATATGGGTATCTAAGTGAAGTTTGGAATCTAGGTTAACTCCGAGGTCCCTAATCACATAAACTTTATTGAGGGATGTGCCTTATGATGTGCCGATGTGATTATCGCCCTTTCCTTCGGCTCGGGCTTCGTCATTTGAAATATGATCTTTATGGAAAATCTTAGGATTGTCTTTTTTATTATTATTATTATTATTAAAAACATAAGAAATTATACAAAAAATGACTAGACGACACCGTTAAACCACAGCTTGGTTTGTCTCGGTGCAGCATTCCACGACAGCTATAAAAACGAGTATATTATATGTGTACCTGCGATCTGAAACATTCTTTGTTTTATTGCTTTCTTAGTAAGTAATGTACCATTCTAAGTGACCCAGCGGAACTCCTCGTTGCAGTTGCCGGGACCGAGCGATGGGCCGGACGCAGTCATCAGGCGCTACCGCCTCGAAAACGGGAACTCGCTGGGCGAAAAAGACGAGGTAAGTGAACGAAATTTAATTTTTACTAACTCACTTGAAACTGGCAAGGTAGACCGGCAGTATTTTGTTAAAGCCTCTCTTCTTTTTAAGGTTCGGTACCTAAAGGGTCCAAACGGAACCCTATTGCTGTCACTTACCTACGCGTCCGTCCGTGCGTCCGTCCAAAACTGGCAACCGTAGGTACTGTAGCTCTAGTATAAGTTTTTTTCGAAACATTAACTAATTCGAACGCGTTTGCGCTTTGTCTCAAAATGTATGAAAAAGCTCTCACCGAGTTTGAAATACGCGCGTTCATCGGTTAGCAACAAATGTTAAACTCGCTGTTTTAGTTTCCACTAGTGACCACCAGAGGCGCTGTTCACGTTTTCATACCACTTTCATACATTTTGAGACAAAACGCAAACGCGTTCGAATTAGTTAATGTTTCGAAAAAACTTATACTAGAGCTACTGTCCTCTCGAAAATCTCATGGTTCTAAATAATTCTATACGATATACATAAATAAATCAGTCCTTCCGTCGTCTCGCACACAGGTTTTACAGCCAAACGGTTAGAGCCACGTTTGAGCAAGCATCTTGATGGCCCAAAGCAATAGGTACAAATAGTGAAAGCTTATTTTCAAATGTTTTTAGGGCGCTACAACGAGAAATTTAGAAACTTTGAAACGCTGTTCTGCCCAGACGGGGAAACAATAGGGACTTATTTTTAGAAATATGATTCTTGATATATACTTTTTATATTGTGGTACTGACAATAGCCGAAACATGATTGTTTAAAATTTTCTCGATAGAAAAGTAATCCAAAGTTGAGTCTATATTTTCTTTTTTTTACTTAGCCTACTAAAATACGCGTCTCTTTCAATCAATATATTCGCCTTAAGGGGAGCTCACATACAGCTAAAGAGGGGCGCGGAAAAAAAAAACCAACCCATTGACTTTATTTTACTGAACGGTTAAAACTCATGTATTAATTAATTGTCATTTCGGGCGACATGTTTCGAACTCTTCGGGAGAGTACTACCCCATTGAGTGAGATTTCGTGGTTTAGCTCATTGAGTAGATAAATACACTATTTTTGTTATTAAAAAAATTTGAAAATTAGGTTTTCTCAAAAATAGTATGTAATGTTCTCATAACATCTGTGAAGACAGTATCCGAAAGTGGGTCATCCTGGACAGTTGGCAGAAGTGTCCAGGAAGTAACAGCTACTGTCCAGGAAGTAAGTATGTAAATCCCATTACATATCATAAGTTTGGAGCTGGCGGCGCGCGTGTCCCGCGAGCCCGCCCGGCGCCAGCCCGGCGCGCGCCGCGAGCGCGCCAGCGCGCAGCTGGTTCTTTAACTACAATTTTAGAACGATCGAGGCGGAATTGTCGAAAATTATTTAAATATTGTTATTCATACTTGTTTCATTTTTGAGAAAAGCACTATACAAGCTTCGACCGTAAGTGCCATCCTGGCCTCGTATTATAGCCGGACCTCGCCTTCGGCTCGGCCGGCTAATTCATACTCGTCCAGGATGGCTAACTTACTGGTCTCTGCAGTAATGTACTAATAACGCCACTATTGGCTTGGCGGAGCGTGCAGGGCGCAGGCAGGGTATGGGCCACCCAGCGGGTGATTTTACTAGTGAATAATATTAATTTCATTTGTATTTTTACATACCTCGGCCGGAACAGGGATTGCCTGCCTCGTATTATTAGACGACCTTTGTATTAACATACTATTCCGCGAAATACAATCGATGCAATAATGTATTGATTACATTATGTATGTTATCGGTTATTCGATATTCAAATATGCGTAGGTACCATCGATCCTACCCAGTTTTCCCGTTCCGTGTGAAATTTTCCCAGTAATGCAATAATATCCCTCACTAGCATCGGGGTAAAAGAAAATAGAGATGAAAATGAATCGCTAAATAATCAATCAATTTATTCCACAACAATATAAAACTATATGTAGGAGATTACAATATTATTAATTACTAAGGTTAAAATTTATAATAATCTTTCACAACACAAAATTACACAGTTTCAGACAAAAAAACCGGCCAAGTGCGTGTCGGGCCACGCGCAAGGTAGGGTTCCGTAGTCGTCCACCCGTTACATTATGTGGAATAAATAGTTCGCAAACTTATATTTACTATGTTTTTAACAGAATTAACAACATTATCTAAGGTATCAATGGAAATTGTACGCAAGTTTGCTTATGCAAATTACATTTCTTAAGTTCGACTATTACTCGTTAACTAGTAATGTCTACTTAGCTGTGATAGGTTTCCTTTTAAATTCATCGTATATACTACTACCATGATTTTTTTCACATGCCTAGTAGCCACCGTTTAACTGGCGGGGGGGGGGGGGGGGACTTGATCATAACAAAAATTATCACTTCAAAGCTTAATATCACGCCAACCAATTCTTTAATCAAATGCTTTTAGAAACCTAATAATATTTTTGAAAGAGCTATCGAACGAAACCCCACACGATGGGGTTTGGAAGAAAAAAAAATTGCACCACCACTTTATATGTAGGGGAGGTACCCTAAAAAAAATTTTTTACAAGATTTTATTCTACCGTTTTGTCGGCGTCATTAATATGTATACTCAATATACTCATGCCAAATTTCAGCTTTCTAGTACTAACGATTACTGAGAAAATCGGGGGACAGACGGACGGACGGACGGACATGGCGAAACTATAAGGGTTAAGGGGGACTTGTCCTATTTAGATACACAGAAAACTAAATGAGAAAGTCTGTACAGTCAAGGGCACCGATATGTATACACTTCTTCACCTTACTCCATTGAAATAAGGTCCACAGTGTGTGTGGTGTGGTATACATATTTATGCCCTTGACTGTACGTTGTGTAAATAAATGACGCCTGAAGGCAGCAGAGTTCCGTCGAAGGAAATAAACATAATCTCGCAGATTCGATCAAATCACGATCGAGGCACTAAATTGAACGTTATTGGTTCACGACTAGGCACCTGACGTTCATTCAGTTTAGAATCTGATAATAATTTTCAGGGTCCTTATCAGTTAAACAAGTGCGTGTCGGGCCACGCACAATGTAGGGTTCCGTAGTTGTCCACCCGTTACATTATGTGGACTAAAAAGTTTTCGAACTTATATTTACTATGTTTTTGACACACACAATGGAAATTGTACGAAAGGTTGCTTTTGCAAAGTACATTTCTTAAGCTCGACTATTACTCGCTAGTAATAAAATTATCTATACCTTTGCTTCTTATCACTTTATTGATAAATCTAATAGTTCACGAGAAAAATGCTTTACAACATTGCGTAATTATTATACATATATTGTATACTGAGAAATTTCTTTGAATCAACGTTTTGGTTTGTGTTTTCTCCTACAGTTACTGTTCCTTAGAGTAAGCGTGGGTGCCGGGTGACTAAGAATACTTCAATCAAATTTTATTGATGAATAATGAAATAAAATGTGCCTTAAGGCGCAGGGTAGGGCAAGGCCTTCCCCATACAAACTTTGTGCAGGTTTATTCGTCGGTTTAGGCACTAACAAAATTTTTTTTTTTTTGGTTGTAAATATTAGATATGCGAAGATCGTGATGTGAAAATTTTCAAATATTTCAAAAAATAAAAAAAATAAAAAAATTACATCACGAAATAGCTATGAGAAAAATAAGCATACTGACCTAAAATCATAACTTTAATGCAAACACAAACGAAGTAAATCCTGCACAAAGTTTGTATTGAGAGAGCTTGTCCTACCCCTCCTCTTAAATGTTTTTTTTTAACCTGTTTTATTTGTTATTTGCAGCTATTCGGGCCTCATAATGCGCCGGTGCTTGAAAATCCGGAATTTCAAACCCGCTGGTACTTCAAGTACTTCCTGGGAAAAAGTGAGTATTTCATTTTTCATTCGTCATACTCTGAAAGTAGGTCATATTTGACCTAAGAAGCGGGTTAAAAGTGGGTCATTTCGCCCTAGGGAAAATATGAATACATATTTATGATTTACGAAACATTTTAATTTAACCAATCCAAATGCTTCACCATATTGAATCCACCAATCACAAAACACATCGACAGCCAAATCAGCCAATCAGGGCAGGTTCTTTTATATAAAAATTATCAGCCACACTGCCATTAAATTTTAGTAGTATTTGAAGCTAAAGGATAAATTATAATGAATAAACTTTTAAAATAACGGAAATAAACAAATATGTTTGCGATACTTTTCAATGTTTTCAATAAATTATAAGTATTTTTTACTCAATATAAGTTGTTTAATTACGCTACAGATTCGCTTTCACTATAACCACTATAACGTCAACCAATAGTGCCCGCCAAATTGGTCCATACACAAACGATTTTAAAATGGTTTTAATAGGATTTGACTGATTCTGCCTATATTTTTGCATATTTGGATTTGTTTTAGTTTCCTCGTATTCGGAATGAAAAGCAGAGTGTTTAATTCGGGTGAAACCACACATTTCAGCCTCGAACTATTGGCCAAAATATCTCGTCTGGAATGGGTGGCTTTCAACCCTTGGTTAACAATCTACTACTTATACCATAATCGCGCGATTGATTTCGAGGAACTTACAGCATTTTGTACACGACTTTTTACACGTGGAAGTCTTTTATAATATATCATCAGAATCAGAATCAGAATAATGTTTATTGTAGACACAAGTAGGCTGATACAGAGTTGTTAATAGGTACAATTTGTAATCTTCCATGTCTTGCCAAGAGGCGTACAAAACATTAGGTCAAAATACAAAATTAAATCATACTACATAGGTACAAACTTTTGTCCCTATTTAACCTCTTAGGGGATGATTGGATGAAAGCTATATTAAGGAACGGAATAACGAAATGTTGTATTCTTTAGGAAAATATATTTGTCAAGTCCAAATAATAAAATAACAGCAACAAATGATAGCAACGTAACACGGATATAAAGAGTCTGGAAGCGTAGTAAATCCTTGAGAGTTTCATAGATTTTTTCTATTGTTAAAAGTACCTATTATTTATTCAAGTAAATGTCAATATAAATATAAATGTCGTATCAAAGCGTGGTTTGAGATTGTAAGTACCTACATTATTCAGGTCATTTCCTTTAGAGTTCCTTGACATGAAAATGTTAACTGAGAAAATAGCCATTCTTTTTCCGACTTCAAAAAAGGATTAGGTTTTCAATTCGTTTCTTTTTAATGTTTGTTTCATCAGAAACCGATTTGAAAAATTATTTTATGTCACACCGGCACAAAACGGCAATTACCGCACGCTCCGCGCGCGGGAAATCCCACTTCCTGGCCAGGGGTGACATAAAATTTTGTATTTAACACGGGCGGTAATAAAGAAAGCCTCAGATCTATGTTAAGTAATGTACTATTTTAATACAGTTGCTCAAAAAGTGGTACTTTATGTCGCTATATTACTATATTAAGCTGTATATCGTGCGCAGTTGGATTTCGCGCACTAGTGCTTTTTAGTTTTCCAACTTTTTTAAATTTACTATTGACCTAAGCCATATATCCAACCAAAGAGTTTTAGGTTCAGTCACTTTACTTATTTATTTAATAAAGCAAAGGCCATTAAAAGTAACCTTCTATAATATTTAAAACTTTAAAAATGCATATTACACAAGTTAAATGGTTATAAAATATTAAAACATCTAAAACTGTATTCAAAAAGTTGACTGATTGAGTATTTTGTATTGAGTATTAGACCTCTAATTAATAGAGTATTATGGAAGACCGTCGCGCCGGATGTGAATGAACGCTTATCTTTTTACGCCAAAAAATACATTTAGTTACTTAAAAATCAAATAGAAATTAATTATAAAATGAAAAATTATGATTTATTAATATTTACATGTAATTAAACTACCATGAGACATAAAATCTCCTCCAAAATAGTCATTTGATTTGGCTGAATGCTGATTTATACGATTGGTATAAAAAAATAAAATAAAATAAAAATCGTTTATTTCAGACCAGTGATCCATACAAATGGGTTAGATAAAAAATCTTACGAACTATCAGTGGTGGCGCGTCAAAAATATTCTTAGGGAAGCCGGAAATAATTTGCCTTTCTTATTCTTCGTATTCAGCCGTAGTATATAGAAGAATTGGACTGGCTTACAATTAGGCAAGCCGGTGGGAATCCAATTGTATGGACGCTCCGCCACTACGCACTATGTTAGTATTTAAAGATAAAATAAAACATAAATGAGGCAGGTGAGCATGGATGGTGAGCATGACCTGTCGTGTCCCATTGAGAGAGCGAAGAGAGTACGCAGTACTCTCTACTTCGCTCTCCCAATAGCCATATGTGTTATATAAAGTGTATATCTGTATGTAAACTACGCCAGATAGACCAGTAGCTCTAGTATAAGTTTTTTCGAAACATTAACTAATTCGAACGCGTTTGCGTTTTGCCTCAAAATGTATGAAAGTGGTATGAAAACGTAAACAGCGCCTCTGGTGGTCACTAGTGGAAACTAAAACAGCGAGTATAACATTTGTTGCTAACCGATGAACGCGCGTATTTCAAACTCGGTGAGAGCGTTTTCATACATTTTGAGACTAAACGCAAACGCGTTCGAATTAGTTAATGTCTCGAAAAAACTTATACTAGAGCTACAGGTAAGTACTCAAAGCCTACAATGGCAAGTAAAAGTATTGTGTTATGTATCTTTTAATTACTGTTTTATTTTAGTTTCTTTGATATTTTTTCGCAACTGTATTAAAAAACGTCGTTTGATACACGTGCGGAAGTGTCATTTTCACTCGTCCCGAGTCTTGTCCCTCGCCCGTCGGCTCGGGCCAAGACAACTCGGGACTCGTGCAAAATGACATACCTTCCGCACTAGCATCAAAATGTACTATTTTGTGATATGTGGGATTTATACGATTGTTATACCTACAAAATGTATGACTTTATGTAAACTACGCCAGATGGACCAAGTAAGTAGGCAAAGCCCAGAATGGCAAGTAAAAGTATTGTGTTTTGTTTAAGTATTTAGTTTCTTTGATATTTTTTCGCAACTGTATTAAATTATTTTTCATTTGAGAACCAGTCAAACGAAGAACCTTCAAGTTGGTGGTCCCATATAATTTTGGTGAAGTTTTGATGACGAGATGCATGAGGAATAGAAGGAACTCCTTAAATATTACAGGCACATCGATGACAATTTCATGTTTTTAATAGTAGGTAGTTAGTAGTTCAACCAGTTTTACTTTGTGTCTGTACACACGTAATAGGTACTTTATGGTCTTGATACATTATTATGCAAAAATATTGTCCCATTTCCCGCTAGTTTTAATTTAATCGCCGTCTTTCTCAGTACGAGTATGTACTCACGTGGGATAAGTATTATTTAAAGGCTGTTTTCGCAGAACGTACCTATCGTTTCCCGGAATAAGGGGTTGAACATAATGGAATTTAATCAATTAGGATAACTGTCCTGTGTGTGTGTCGATACCCACGTAATTAAATAAACCGCATTTCGTATTTGCCGGATACGGCGACTGAGTAAGTAATACTTACAATTTGAATACAATATGGATGTCAAATCAGCAACTTTTTTATGAAGATTGTAGGTAAGTGATTAAATATAAATATGCTCAGTGGATTGTAGGGAAATTTTATGACTATGTCAACATTGAGCTTAAATTGACATCTTTAAACTGGTATAAGTACCTAATCATTAAAAAATGTAAACTTTCTGATGCCTCGTGATTGGTCGAAATTTGCCAAAGCCGATCATGGACGTCGACGTGACACTGATAAATGTTGATTTTCTTTTTCTACTTATTAGGGGCACTGACCCCATCTTGATTATTATTACAATACTGTCAATATTACTGTGGATTTCAGAATTGTTTGGACTTTGTAAAAGAAAGTTGAGAAAGAAAGTTGTTTGGAAGTTGTTTGTTGTTTGAGAAAGTCGCAGACGCACTCATCCTGATGAAGAACTCCCGAAGAGTTCGAAACATGTCGCCCGAAGTGACAATTAATACGTGAGTTTTAACCGTTTAGTAAAATAAAGTTTGTAAAAGTGCCCCATAAATTTTGATTCCCTTGAGAGTGTCGTTTAGGTACATTTATTAAGGCAGATTTACGTTTGATGATTGTTTTTTTACAGCTTATTGGGACTGTAGACCAAGTATATTAACTCTTCGGTTTTAATTTTAACTCGATACCTCCACGAGTTCCCGAGAAAAAGAAGACAGACAGACAGACGGACAACAAAGTGATCCTATAAGGGTTCCGTTTATTCCTTTTGAGGTACGGAATCCTAAAAAAGGAAACGCATTTCTTCAGAGGAAAGAAATTATAACAAAAACATAAAAAATAAAAGGTTTCTTTGCGTCACAAGTCGTTCCACTCTGAAGAAGCTGGCACAAAGGCGACGTTTGGATTCAAAGGATTTTTCACCCGATAGAAATGAATGGGGTTTATTCCAAAACACTTCCTCGATACAAGATAGTATGTGTCTCATTTTCCGATGATGTGGAATGGGGACAATGGAGACATCCTTTTTAGGGTTCAGAAGTAAACAAGGAACCCTTTTATTTTTGCCATCTTTCTTATAGATTGGGCCGGTTTCCTTATAGAAGTTAAGGCGCATTATGTATACATTACCGGGAGTTTTTCAACAAAGTTATACAACCAAAACACTTAGGTACAAAAAGTATTAGCCCCGTCCCTGTGAGACGTGCAGGCAAATGGATCACCCGGGAGTAACAGAATTTGTGTCGTCGTTTGTTTTTGACACTTCCTTTGTTGCCGCTGGCAGCGTTGTGTCCGTGACAATAGACTCCACTCCGCGTTTTTAATAAAGTACCTACCAGTGATGTGCCGTAACTTACGGTAAGAGAGAGAATTTTGGGGTATTGCGTTCCCATTTTTCGGTATTTCATAAAAAAAGCTCGTAAACAGCATACGTGCAAGTGCAAGTCCACACAAAATAATCTACAAAAAGGTTCCATACACTTTTTCGCTAGGATTAATATTAAATGAGATTTTAAAGAGGGAAAATGAAATTCTATGATAATTTAACTGCATCCTGATTTCTGAATTTTTCAACATTTTTAAAAACAAAAATACTATATTTATGCACTTAACGAGCTCTACTCAACGATACCTTGATGGGGTTGGAAAATATTTACCCGTTACTTTTTAAGGGTGACCCCCATGCAGCTAAAGAGGAACGTGAATAAAAAAAAGAACTTCCTCATAGAGCCTCCCTTAAGTATCAATTTATCCTAAGTTATCTGCATTGTGTAAGAATTCGTGTCTTCAAATATGACTTGTGTCATCCCAAACAAATATACTTGCGGAGAACGTTGCCGAGAATTTACGGTAAGTTACGGTAATTTTCAACGATGAGAATTACCGTAAGTGGGTAATTTCTCTAGTACCTACGTAGTAGTTACGAAAACTGAATAATATTTAGTAGATCTGATTTTTGGACGTTTATGCGACAAGAGATTTTTTTAGAAATGAATCTGAGCAAAATTTAACATTGTTGGGTTATAATTATAACCATTCCAAAACAAAAGTCGTCCCTTCTCTGTTCAATAGTTAACGGCTACCTTACATGCACATAGCATGTAAGTTATGCTTATATCAAGTGGAAACGGAGACACTGTTTATTACTAGTCCAATCCAAAATTAAGCTTTGTAGCCCTTAACTTTTTATGTCCACAGGAAAGACGCGACCCTAATCTATCTGTTTATTTTCATTTCATTTCATTTTTTTTTCATTTATTTATTTATTCCAGATAACATTGATCCATACAAATTAAATTATATTAGATTAAATTAAATTACAAATTATAATAATAATGAAATAATAAAATAATAAAATAATAATGTGTTAGTACAATTTTCTTATATCTAATGTTAGTATGGCTTCTGATCAAGCTTATAAAATATGCAGTTTGTCCCAGTACTGCATTATGGGACAATCCAGTCTATTTGCTACAATGCTTAAGAGGCTGTTGGAGCTGCTCCGTACGCGGTGTTTAATAGCGGCGGCCCGTTTTCGCATGATGGCGTGGAAACCGTCAACTCGCGTCACCGTGAACATTCCCGACGCGCTACAGTATCTAGGGAGGCCCAACAGCATCCTAAGCGTATTATTATATTGCACGCGCAAGACGTTGATTGCCCGTTGGGTATAGCTGACCCACAGGGCGCACGTGTAAAAGGTTTGGCAGTAGGCTTTAAATAGAGTTAGCTTGACTTCCTGCGTACATCGTGCAAACCTGCGAGCCAACATATTCCCCCGCACAGCCAACGCCCTGCGCTCCCTCTCAATGTCGAGATCGTCTGAAAGGCACTCCGTGACCCAATGACCCAGGTACTTGAATTTGTTGGTTCTGTTAAGAGCCACCCCATACAATGTGACTTCCGGTACCCTATCAACCTTGTGTTCACGCGGCTGGAAAACAAGGATTTCACTTTTCGCCACATTGTACCTAAGTCCGTGCGCCACGGCGTACCTCTCACACTTGCTCAGAAGTTTTCTGATTGCACAGACAGAGGGCCCCAACAGCACCATATCATCGGCATAACTTATGTTGTTAACCATTTCCCCGGCAATTGCACAACCAACCCTGGTACTGCTGAGGTCCTCTATGAGAGCATTAATGTACAGGTTGAAAAGACGGGGTGAGGTTAACCCCCCCTGCCTCACTCCGCATTTCAACCTGTACTCATCAGAAAGCGCACCATCCCACTTGACAACGTTAATTTGGTTGTTGTACCAATAATCAAGAACACTGACAATTTCCTCTGGTACATTAGTATCCGTACGCAACTTTTGCCATAATAGGTCATATGACACCATATCAAAAGCCTTCGATAGGTCTAGAAAACATGCGTAAACCGGCGTTTTCCTATCGGTATAGTAACGGACAGTCTGCTTGAGACATAGAATTGCTGTATCAGTAGATAGCCCAGCTTGGAAACCAAACTGGGCATCGTGCAGCTTAAGATGTTTACAAAGTTGTCTATCAAGCAAACTATCCAATACTTTAGCTGTCGTGGTTGCTAAAGATATGGGCCTATAATTGGCAATGTCCGAGGGATCCCCCGTTTTATTCTTGATTATTGGTACAACCACCGTTCTCATACACTCACCAGGCAGATAAGAGTGACGAACACACATGGTGTAGAATAATGATAACACTCGCGGCAAATGAGCTCCAGCGTGTTTAAAGTGTTCGATACTTAGGCCATCATGACCAGGTGATTTCCCTCTGGTCATGCTGCGGATGATCGAAGCGACCTCTGGGGCATCGAACTTAATGATGGGCGACCTGGAACCGCACGTCGTCACACCTGTCGCCTGGTGAGTCACCACTTCACCGTCAAGAGGTTTCACCGAAAAGCTATTTTTAAACATATTAGCTATGTCAATTGACTCGCTACAACCATTGACATTGAGAGGAGTACACGGTTTCGGGCTAAGTTTATTGGTCTGCTTCCAGAAACTGCGAAAGTCTTTTTTAGTATGGTGAGTGGCTAAAATATCCATCCTTATCTGTTCGGCATTGTCCTGGCACCATTTCAATCTGGACTTAAAAATGCGCTTGGACTCCGCCATGCACTCGTACAAGGGCCCGCTAGACGGTTTCCCATGCGACATCCATGTTTGAAAATGGTGCCTGGCATCCTGATGCGAATGATAAACGTGTTTGTTCCAACCAACTACACACTTACGTTTCTTAACGTTATTACTAGACGCAGACGAACTTTCCTCCGCCGCGTACTGCAACGTATTAACAATGTCATTATGCAACCGGTCTAATACTATCCTGTGCTCTTTGTTGTTACATAAACCATCACAACATTCGGATAATTCTTGGGACACGTCAATAACACTAAGTCCTTCGTTACACAAATAATGGAACTTTTCGATTTGTGTAGCGTCCCTATGGCCCCACAGTACTTTGTTATAAACAATCACAAAACAAAAGTTTATGACCCTTACCTTTCATTCAGTGAGAACATGCAGTAAAATAAATTTATCTACACACATATCATAAATCCTCTAATATGCGTTCGGAAAGCGTAGAAAATAACTCTGATTTCAACATTCAATGAATTTATGGCAATTTTCTTCCAGTTGCATAAACTACTATTCTTACACTCTACAAAAAAAATTTAATAGCAGACTGAAAGTGACGGATACTGGAGCCTATTTCAAATTTTAAGATAAGATAATCATTTATTTCACAAAATTCTATAACATAGTTACCAGGGGTCCCCACACTAGGCCACGCCTGTATCGTGGAGAACCAGTTAAAATAAATTTATGAAATAAGTTCGATACTACATCTGGTAGAATATAGAAAATATGGCGATATTAAACATTGAAAAGTTTTATACTTATTCTAACTTAGGTGTAACTTAGGTGTAGAAAAGTTTCAGTTTCAGCATAATTAAGAGTCATCAGAAATTTAAGAATAGTGCAGCTCGTTAAGTTACAGTTTTTGAGCAATTTGTTGTAAATAGATACTCTAATGTAATTTCCAAAGCGCTGGCCAAAACTGGAGAGCACCCTGGGAACTGGTAGCTTAAAGACACGTTTTTTAAGTAGTGTATCGTAGCAAGTCTTAGATTTAGAGGTTTTGTGTGTGATTAATGCAATTTTATGTATAAATAATTGTCTAACTGTTAAAACATGTGCTTCGGCATATAAAGTCGCAGTTGGAAATCGGAAAGGCCTTTTTAACATAACTTTTAACACCGAACGTTGCGCTCTTTCGATTTCCAACATTGTGGTCTTTGCTGAATATATGAGAATATGAGTCCCGTCATCATTTTAGCTTCGTATCAAATCAACCACAGAAAAAAAAGAAACGATACAATTTGTATTGTCGCTTATGTGATCATCTTTTGTTTAGTGCACCAGAATTACGTCGGCCTGGACTACGCCCGCGAGCCGTTCCTGCTGAGCGTTGTACAAGAGAGCGCCGCCGGCCTCATGCGCGCCATACTCTTCAACAAATATGTAAATATATACTTCATATTTTACATGAATGTATGTAAATGTATGCGTTTAGTTTTTAAATTATATGGCAAAAACCAGTTACCACCTAAGCCCACCAGAGGCGCTGCACGCGTTGCCTTAAAAAATGAGACTAAACGCAAACCCTTTTTTTGTATTTTGTTTCGGAGCTATCCGTGTCATAGATAAGGAGAAAAACAAAATACAGTTGCCGGCAACATCTTGACATGTTATTATGCCTGTGGTTTTCTGCAAGGCGGAGGTAAGTTCACGCTCGTTGTACCATATAGCAAACTTTTTCTTTGAATTTCTATACTGTTTAACAGGACTCTCATCTCAACCCAAGTAAGGGTTCAGCAAGATATAACATAAAATATTTATCTAATTAAATATTTGTGGACTCGGGGACAAATATTCGTGTACATTACACAGATAAATACCCTGACCGGGAATCGAACCGGGGACCTCGAGCTTCGTAGGCAGGGTCACTGCCAACTAGACTAAGGCGGTCAAAGATGACATGTTGCCGTGCCTGTCCCCAAACTTATCGACGCCGAGTCGGCAGCGGCACGTCGATATCTTTTTACACGACTGCCCAAAAAAAGGAGTGTAATGTTTTCAGGATTCATGTATGTATGTACCTATGTGAACTATTTTTGTTCCCCCAGAACTTCTCAACGCCTTAACCGATTTAGATATAGGAGGTATCGTTGGAATCCTTATGTCATCCCGGGTGACATAGGATATGTGACGTTGCCATAAAAACAATACGGCGGACTGTAGACTCCATTTTGAGTGTTCCGTAAAAAAAATTGTCCTAGCAAGTGAGGTTCGAAATAAAATATTAATTATAAAAATTAAAAACGACTGCATTAAAAAGATAAAAACAAGTTTCCTAATAAAGAACTCAAGGAAATATATTTTGTTTGCAGTCGGGGGACCTACATAAAAACAAAATAACACCAAGTAAAAACCAAAATATTAGGTCCCCCGACTGCAAACAATATATATTTCCTTGAGTTCTTTATTAGGACACTTGTTTTTATCTCTTGTCTTAAATTATTTTGATCAGCTAACGCAACCATTACCTCTCTCAATTCTAATGACACTATCTATGTACAGGGTGCGCAGAAGATCTACATTCCGCCGAGCGCGTGGAACGTGGATCCGAAGACGGAGGTGCGCACGCGACCCTCCGTCAAGCAAATCCTTGCCCAGTTCCCGGCCATGGAGCGCGTCGACAAAATACCCAGAGAGGTGAGCACCATCATTTCTGCTCTTCCACTTTTACCCCTATTTTAAGGCACACATTAACTTTTATCTTGCTTTTATCTACGTCCATGTCATAAATCCTCTATAATGTGTTCAGGTACGATTAGCAAATGAGCACCATTACAACACTAAATACATAATTTCTACAACACTAAACTACCAGTACTTTGATGTTGACATTAAGGCCGTGTATTACCCCTTTTGAGTTTTTAAAAACCATCTGAGACGTAGAATAGTGTCTTAAAATCTAAAAACAATATATGTGTTACATAAGGATCTTGTCTAGTCAAAATCGCAGTCAGTTACATGACCTGATGAATTTCACTCGATAGAAAAAAAATCGCGAAGTTATCCCTTTTTGGAATGTATTTTCAATACTACGGCTATATTACTGATATTTAACGTTTTATTTTTGTACTCAATTAAAGATCGTAAATAGTTATAGACAAATTCGCAGGGTTTGTTTTGATAGAATGATTGGCTTAATGACTATAGCTAAATATTTACAAAACTGCGCGCAGAGCTTGCGTAGAGAGCGGGATGGTTAATTATAAACTCACGCGTGTTAGAGCGGGACATTTGCGTTGGGGATACCTCCCCTTAAGATACAGTTGTACTCACAAAACACTGCAACAAACTTACGAACTCGAGCCCTGTATAACATTTGTTGCTAACCGATGAACGCGCGTATTTCAAACTCGGTGAGAGCGTTTTCATACATTTTGAGACAAAACGCAAACGCGTTCGAATTAGTTAATGTTTCGAAAAAAACTTATGCTAGAGCTACTGAACTTGAAACGCAATGGTTCCTGAACACATGACAGAAGATTTATATATACCTATGCATGTAGATAAGTATGATAGAAGATTTATGGATATGTAATGCAACTGTGTGGGTACATAATTAGGTCTTAAATACTCGTGTTTGAAGAAATGGGTTTTGAGTTTTTGGTTCGGTGTGGGACGTAGTAGAGGGGCTCAGCAGAACTAGCTAAGCGTACGAAGTTCAAACAAGGACACATAAATATTACCTATAGAGTATAAGTGTTTGCGACAGAAATGAATGAGGTACAAGTGAATAATAAACTAAGGGCCGATTTATCAATCCCAGATAGTTAGCTGTCAGATAAATGTTAGCTCTTTCTTTCACTTGATTTCTGAATCCATAATTGACAAAATTTCATAATTTCCAAAACCATTTCGGTAAAAACGTGTGAAGTACACAAAAAACATTTTCTTCGATTTTTTTCTCCGTTAATTTTGGAAAAAATCGCAAATTACTGTAAACCGAAAGTTGACGTCATCTTCCTCGCTGTATTCAGGGAGACCTTAGTACAGAGTACAGACAATCGCTGCTCTGGAATGGCTCTGGATTCTTGTTGGGAAGATGACGTCATATTTTACTTACGCCCTTTTGGAATGACCTACTTTTCAACGTGTTTTTTTTGTATGAAATAATGAGTTAAATTGAAAAAGAAACAATACGGGTGGCTTAAATTTTTACCTATTTTCTAACTAGTTCATAAAATAAAGTAGTTAAAAATATGAAATGGGGATTGAAAAATCGGTCCTAATGCTTCGTAAACAGTTATCCGTATTCCGTATCTATTAAAAGATAAACTATTCGTCAATATAAATGGTACATTCTACATGGTGATGACAATCTCAGCTACCTAAATCCTACATGCTACACTTGTATCCAACACTATCGTTTCTCATCAGTACAGTCTCAAGGGTACAGTTGCATCCTGAAGGATGCCTGGGGTCCACTACCTAATCCCAAGATTTGGCATAGGCACTAGTTTTTACGAAACTGACTGCCATCTGACCTTCCAACCCCGTGGGGAAACTAGACCTTATTGGGATTAGGCTTTGTCAAGTGAGTGGGCAACTTGACTGTTAGAAGTTCTCAAGCCGCCCGAATGCCTCCAACTTGGCTTAACGACTGCTGCCATAGATAGCAACCGGGATCAACGGCTTAACGTGCCTTCCAAATCACGGGAGCGCTCAGTTAGTAACCACTCAAAGCGGTCACCCATCCAAGTGCTGACCGCTGCCCACGTTGCTTAACCTTAGATACCGCAAGCGGTACGCAGGCGCCGCTGGGCCACGAGCGCTCCCCACTATGGTTTTCATGTATCTAATTAAAATTAAATAAATAAAAAAGAACATGTACTGCAGATCATTTTGAGTATTCACTGCAGTATGTACAGTAAGCCACGAAATTGTACTAACAATTAGGTACTCATCAAGGTTCAAAAGCGGTAGATCACTGTCTTGGTTGGCTGTACCTACCAATGCCTAGAATCCTGTGCTGTCCTGTTGCTCCGCTTTTCCAAATATTTGATGTGCCGACGCCACTGTTTGTGAAAGACCTGACGCTTTCACAGAATGCCACGTGTCAAGTCCAGTCGAGTTCATGAATACATGTACATTTTTGAACTCTATTTCTTAGCAATAAGGTCCAATATAAATAAACCTGACTGTAACACTCGACACTGACCCGAGCGACATGTGAACGGCTAACGTGTCAAATGCAAATTATGCTTGCGTCCTGCAAACTAGGTGCTGTCCAAAGGTGACTTACATAGAATGAGGGCACTTTAAACTTCACAAAATAAAGTGAAATTTGTGACGGTAGCAGCAAATATAGGTACCTAATAGAAAAATCTCAATTTTGGGCGTTTTGATATTAATTTGTATGTCAATACGTTAAGGCTATGAGGCTGACTCTTCTTGAGGTGTGCAATAAAGAGTATTTGAATTGAATTGAATTGACTATTTACCAAGGGATGAAATTGATGCATTTAGCGCTCGAATGTTAAATTGTGACTGTCAAACCGGATTAAACTAAACACATTACTATTTAAATATTATGACTCATAATTGTGATTATGACTATGAAGAAGACACATAAAATGTACGGATAGTGTCTGATGATTGTCAGCCTGATCCTTGTCATTAGTTTCTTTAACCTGACAACAATTTTCCGAGTTTAAACCACAATCTTGAATTAAATGTGTACAGGATAACTTAAAATGCTAGGGTAGGTATCCCCAACGCAAATGTCCCGCTCTAACACGCGTGAGTTTATAATTAACCATCCCGCTCTCTACGCAAGCTCTGCGCGCAGTTTTGTAAATATTTAGCTATAGTCATTAAGCCAATCATTCTATCAAAGCAAACCCTGCGAATTTGTCTATAACTATTTACGATCTTTAATTGAGTACAAAAATAAAACGTTAAATATCAGTAATATAGCCGTAGTATTGAAAATACATTCCAAAAGGGGGTAACTTCGCGATTTTTTTCTATCGAGTGAAATTCATCAGGTCATGTAACTGACTGCGATTTTGACTAGACAAGATCCTTATGTAACACATATATTTTTTTTAGATTTTAAGACACTATATTCTATGTCTCAGATGGTTTTTAAAAACTCAAAAGTGGTAATACACGGCCTTAATAGAGAAAGATATCCGTATTGCGATTCCTAAGTATAAGAGAAAATAGAAAAGAGGGCCAAGTTTTGTCTCGATCACCGACCGAGCATTTTTTCATGGTGGGATTACGGGCACAGGCGCACATCCATAAGCAATAGATTGGACATGGACGTGTCAAATTGCGTAGTACAAATTTTATATGAATATTCTTTCTCATACCCCGGGTCGCTAGGTGACGCATCTATACTCGTAACTACTTGTATACAGCGTGTCCCAAGAGTCCCAAGACTATGGGACATCAAGGGAAAGCACTTTAAATATCGTAGATAGGATATTTTGCTGAAAGAAGACTTAGGCTGGGTTGACGAACACCGCTTACGATTGCAGACAACCGTCTGTAATCGTAACCGGTGTTCGTCAAATCTGATTGTACGGAAAGTTTGACAAGTTTCTATGGGATGACAGCTGCCGGCGCCATATTTGACGATGACCGGCCTGTGTTCGTATGTTGGTGCAACTGACCCTTAATGTTATTTTTAAAAGTTAGTAATTCGGCATTTAAAGATTTATTTTTTTTATTTGCTATTTTTCGAACGTAATACGGCAATAAATACTTTTCTTGAAATTTTTACGTTGTTCTTTTGTTTTAAAATACTATGTTACTCAAGAAGAATTATTAATTTTTTCCAATATTTCGATTGGCATCATAAAAATAGGGGTGGTTTTTTTTTTCACATTGATGTCAGTTCTATTCTTAGACGAAACAAGTAATTCTTAGAAAATCTTTAAATGCAGAATTACTAACTTTTAAAAATAACATAAAGTCTTCTTTCAGCAAAATATCCTATCTACGATATTTAAGGTACTTTCCCTTGATGTCCCATAGTCTTGGGACGCCCTGTATACTACGTATATCTATGGTCTGAGCCAATAAGTGTCTAACACAAAATAGGTTCCTACTCAATACTCATTGCTTTTAACGTAATTGATGTTTCGTTTATTTTTTTTATATTGTTTCATGGTTGAATGCAGCCGCCGCGAGAGGTAGGTAAGGACGGCTGGCACCGTGATACCTGTACGAAGATCTGCAAATACAAGTGATTGAATATTATTTAGTTCCCGTTTATTGTTGAAGATATCGTGCGCCGAGGTGCAAAAGGACGTGCTGCTACTAGAAGAGCAAGAAGGTTCAGTGAACTTCAAAATTGGGGTCATGTTCATGAGACCCGGCCAACGGACTGACGACGAGATGCTATCCAACGGTGAGTAACCCAAGTGCTTGGGGCTTATCCAGAAATAACGCGAGGTTCCAAAGGGGTGGGGGGGGGTGGGGGGTTACGAAAACCTCACTACTGATCACGTTGGGGGAGGGGTGGGGGGGTACAAGGAAACCTCACGTGTATTTTTTTTACTGCACCTACAATACCGAGAAATGATAACTGTTCATGTATCATTTTCTTAAAAAATCGAAGAAATTACACAATCACGTTTTCATAACGCATATACCTACCAAAATAAGCACAAGACCAACTAATATAATTCATTTTCTTAAAAAGAAAAAATAGGCGGTGATATATTAAAAAAATACACGTGAGGTTTCGTGGGGGGAGGGGGGTCGTCCAAAACCTCACCAAAGATCACCAAGGGGGGAGGGGGGTCTAAAAGGGTAAAAAAAGTCCTGTATGATACATACTTTATTGAATTGAATTTGCACTCTTGTATAAGAGATGTTCCACGGGTTAAGAACAAGCATGACGTTGGACTGTAAAAAGAAATGTGCTTTTTCAACCCCTAATCATCAAATAACTTCTAGGTAATATTACTGAAAGCCATGTAACGTAACAGGACACAATACGGTATTAAACCCCTAGTCAAATCAGCAACTTTTTATTAAATGTCAAAAACGATTTGTTAATATGAAGTTTGTAGGGAAATACTGTCTTAGTGACGTCACTAAGACAGTGTGAGTAGGTTTGTTCAAATCAACGTCCTTTTTAAATCTTTATGCTTATAAAATCTTTCCATTAGCTAAAATAAATTAATAATTGATGTTTTTCGAGTATTTTCGTTAGATCTTTTTTTTTAGTCAAGTAAAAAATAATTTATTTTTACCTTAGTTTAATACCTACCCTATTCTTCTTTTTCATGTGCATACAAAAAATGTCAACACTTTATTTACAGCTAAAAAGCGCATAAGCTAATTTGTTTAGGTATTCACATTCTCTACGTAAAATGCAGGATGTGACCTAAACGAAATACCTACAACTACTAACTCGTTAATGGATGGAACAGAAACTATTTAGTGGCAGGTATCTCGTTAATACACACAACCGCTGGTGTACAATACAGGAGCTCTAGTATAGGTTTTACGAAACATTAACTAATTCGAACGCGTTTGCGTTTTGTCTCAAAATGTATGAAAGTGGTATGAAAACGTGAACAGCGCCTCTGGTGGTCACTACTGGAAACTAAAACAGCGAGTATAACATTTGTTGCTAACCGATGAACGCGCGTATTTCAAACTCGGTGAGAGCGTTTTCATACATTTTGAGACAAAACGCAAACGCGTTCGAATTAGTTAATGTTTCGAAAAAACTTATACTAGAGCTACTGACATATATGGTCCTTGCAATTGGATTTTATTACACTTTAAAGTGATACAGGAAAGTACTTTTCTCAATTATATTTGAATCGCCTGTGAATCGAAGCCGAGCATGGGTCTCCGGAAAAACAATACGATTGAAAAAATGTTTTTATGTCACACCTGGCCATAAAGCGGCAATTACCGCACGCTCCGCGCGCGGGAAATCCCACTTCCTGGCCAGGGGGTGACATAAAATTTTGTACTTAACACGGGCGGTAATGAAGAAAGCCTCAGATCGCATATTTATCGCCCTTGCCTTCGGCACGGGCCTCAAATACCTGCAATCTGAGACATTCTTTGTTTTACCGCCCTTGTTAAGTAATGTACTATTACGCGTCCTCATTTCTTCCAGAATTTGGAGACGCCGCGTTCAACCGATTCATTGCCCTATTGGGCGACAGAATTCGATTAAAAGGATGGAATCGATTCAGGGGCGGACTCGATGTCAAAGGTAAGGCTTTTTGTAATTTGAGTGTCTATTGAAATAGGTACTGTGCTCCTGCCTGAAAAGAAGTCGAGGCTGCCATCTGTTATTTCAGTATTTACACATTTTGCTTTTAAGTTATCAAATGTACTGAATTTACCTAATCTGCTTACCGACCGGAGATCAGAGCTTCTTTGTTGACAAATAAACCTCTGATAAATTCTGCATTGGTCCTTAGCTTCAAAAAACAAACGCCAAAATAAAGATATGAATTTTTACTCATATTTTGCCGCGCTACGCGCCACCTCGACTATGACGTAGCCTGAGCATGTTACTAACGCGGCCAAATATGAAATCTCTGCTACTGATTTCACAAAATTGACCAATATAGGATGCGGCTCCAATAAGGAACAGATCTGTACCTATAAGTAATTATTATAAGCTCTGGAACGTATTCGCAGCGTGTGTTGAGCTATACATGCACATAGTCTATGTGTGCGTCGGGATTTATGTGTTCACATTGTCTATATGTGTCTACTACAACTACGGCTAACCCAAGCTCGTGAGTTAAAAGTCGGCACTGTACCCATGGGGTCTATGATGGTCGACGTGATAGACGACAAGATAAAGCATTCTGTCACTTTCTGATACCACTCGATAGAAAGTGACAGTTGCTTTACCTTACCGTTTATCATCACGCGACCATCAATAGGGTAACTGTTTTGCATTTATGATTGAACTGGTTGAAACGCAGGTGACATGACTGGGCTGTATTCCGTGTACACCATGCATCACGGGCACGAAATCATGTTCCATGTCTCTACGCTACTGCCCCACTCTAAGGACAACAAACAGCAGGTCAGTGCAATACACCCCACCAGTTGATTTTAAAACATTCAATCAATCAATCAATCAAATTATTTATTCGTAAAAACTTCGGTACATACAGAGGACATATATACATTGGACAACGGAAGGCATGTTAAGCCAGGGATACTGGACTACTGTTTATAACAGCAGTTGATATGACAAGTCAGAGGCCTTCGGGCGGCTTGAGAACTTTTCATAGTCAAGTTGCCCAATCGCAATACGCCTTGAAAAGCCTAATCGCAATACGGTCTAGTTTCTCCCTAGGGTTGGAAGGTCAGATGGTAGTCGCTCCGTAAAACCTAGTACCTACGCCAAATCGTGGGATTAGGTAGCGGACCCCAGGCATCCTTCAGAATTAGGGCTGCCATCCGTCCCCGTTTTCCCGGATTTGTCCTAGTTTGGAGGCCGTCCGGGGGCCGTCCGGGGGGGGTGTCAAGAAGTGTCCAAAAAACCCGGACACTTTTCATGTAAGGAAGCACCTCATTGAATTTAAAGGTCTTGTTTTTTAAAAATGTTATTTTCGGACTCGTCCGGGGAATAAATGCGATTTACGCCAAATGCCCGGGTTTTTTGAACGTTTGTCTGGGTTTGGCGAAATTCGAGATGGCAGCCCTATTCAGAATGCAACTGTATTGGGATAACGCTAGAATGATGAGTTGAATTTAAAACAAAGCGTCGACCGTCGCCAATTTTGTCTTGCTCGCTCGCTAGTGTTACCTCGATATGCTATATACTCGTTGCGCGCGGAAATTTGCGAAAATCACCATCAGAAAATAAGTTTTTTTGTCAAAACGAATATTGTTTCGGTAAGTTTCTGTCATAATTTTGATTTTTGGTGCAGGCTCTTATAGCCGATTGCATGGCCACCTTCTGTCTCTACATCAAATCAGCTCAGTATTACCATAATTTGCATTGTCACTGGTATTAATATTGTAAATATAATCTATTGATTAAAATGGTTACTAATTAGTGGTTTTGTAGTTTTACCATAATTTATCCCTGCAGCCCTGTTGAGTAGAGCCTTAATAATATCGAAATCGACAGTTATTGCACAACTAACGTCATCTTGCATCCTTCTAACAAACTAAAACAGGTGTGTTGGTTTTGCATTGGATATGATATGTTATAAAACGTATTTGTAGATTTTGACTCATTTTGCCAAAGACGCACTTATCCTTGTAGGCACTTGAATGAAAATAGCGTGCAATATGCAATTACAAGATTTTAAGCAGGAAAACCAAAAAATCCAAATTCTTGAATGAAACTTAATATAGTTAGGTAGAATGCTAAAATTGCAGTGGGCAGGTCACGTATGCCGAAGAACCGATGGCCGTTAGGGCCGACTGGTTCTTGAGTGGAGACCTCCGTGACACGCAAACGTAGTGTAGGACGCCCTGTAACTACTTTTAAGTCACACCTGGCCATAAAGTGGCCATTATCGCACGCTCCGCGCGCGAAAAAACCCACTTCCTGGCCAGGGGGTGACATAATATTTTGTACTTAACACGGGCGGTAGTAAAGAAAGCCTCAGATCGCATATTTATAAACTAAGCTAAAGCGGTCGTCAAATAATAGTAAGTAATGTACTATTCGGGCGTCAAATACCTACGATCTGAGACATTCTTTGTTTTACCGCCCTTGTTAAGTAATGTAATGATATACGCAAGGCAGGGGGCAGGGATTGGAGAAGAAAAGCTGAAGACAGAGCTCAGTGGCGTGCCATGGGAGAGAGGCCTGCCATACAGGCTGATGATGATGATGATGATATAGGAAGACCGAGCTCAGTGGCGCGCCATGGGAGAGGCCTATGTCCAGCAGTGGACTGATACAGGCTGATGATGATGATGATAGTTAGGTTACATTTAAAGTGAAAATACTCTCCTCCAAGTTCAATATGTATGTCACTGTATTTTTTTTTCATACCTAATTGCCAGAGCATACCACTTCGTGCAAGAGCCCATAATGACATAATGGCTACTATTAACCACTACAATTTTATTGTAAAAAGTCATTTGTTTCTAATTTTGTGTACTCGTGTACTATCGAACCAACTTAATCGTGACCCACCGTGGAACCTTGTCACAGAAAATGTCATAGTGACATCGTTCTGCCTGACGAAGAAAATCATTATGACACTTTTTGTGACAAGGTTCCACGGTGGGTCACGATTCAGTTGGTCCGATAGTACCACCACTATTATTAATGTATTACGAGTACATCAATGACAATGCTGCGAGTAGTTATAGAGCAAGAACAGAATTGGAAAAGGCGTCTCTAAACAATGCAGGCGGCAAATCATGTAACAGTTGGGGTGACAACGTTATCAGAGGGTTTGGACCCTGCAGAATACGGATCTGCCTGTCGCCATCTCGAAAGTTGAGCCGGAAGTACGGTATACCGGAAAAGGTGCAGCCCATACAAAAAAATTCGTAGTACATTTAGTAAATTGTTGCTCTGGTACTCTAAAAGAGGTCCGATTGATATGGTTTTTTGGTATGTTGTGAAGGACAATATTAGCCATGGTAACCTAAAAATTTCTGACCTCCAACTCCATAACTTTGGCCGCCATCTTGGAAATAGTGTCACTTTTTTCAGTTCTTTGCTTATACTGTCGTCAAAGTTCATTCCAGTGCTAAACATAGTTTTGCAATATTGTAGAATACAAAATTTGCTAAAACTTTTGGGTACAAAGATTTTTTTCCATGACCCCTAGGGACGAAGATATGACAGGATATATCATTAAAAATTGGCACTTTTTTCTAGTTTTCCGCTCATGTTTACATTTTAAGTGCATTTTAGTGCTAACTATAGTTCGTCAATATTGTAGATCACGAAATTTGCTACAACTTTTGTATTGAAATATTTTTTCCACGACCATTAGGAAAGAAGATATGAAGTCATATATGGAGTACCACCGTCGAAATTTGCTACTTTTGCAGTTTTCTTCTCATATTTAGGTTTGAGTGCAATTAATCGCAATCTGTAGGGGATCTATGATGATCGAGTGATAGCGGGATAGACGACAATATAAAGCATCTGTCACTTTCCGATCTATACCACTTCAATCCCTCAAAAGACAAAGTCGTCTGTTTCCACGATACCTAGTAAGATCGTAGGTACTTTGAATTTGCATATAATTTTGTCTTCTCTAATATAACAGACCTAGAACTTGAGCTAAAATACACTAAAACGCTAATATGGGAAGAAAACTGGAAAAAGAAGCAAATATCGACGGTAGTACTCCATAGATGACTTCGTATCTTCTTTCCTGATGATCGTGGAAAAAATATTTCAATAGAAGAGTTGTAGCAAATTTTGTGATCTACAATATTACAGAACTATACTTAGCGCTAAATTGCACTTAAAACGCAAATATGGGAGGAATAAGAAATAAAAAATTGCAGTTTTAAAGATATCTCCTGTCATACCTTCGTCCTTAGGGGTCAAACAAAAAATCTTTGTAGCCAAAAGTTTTAGCAAATTTTGTCTTCTACAATATTGCCAAACCATGTTTAACACTAAAATGAACTTTAGCGACAGTACAAGGAAAAGACTGAAAAAAGTGACAGATTTTCCAAGATGGCGGAGAAAGATATGGAGCTGGAGGGTCGAAAATTTCGGGATACAATGACAAATATTGTCCTTTACGGCATATCAAAAACCTATAACAATCGGACCATAGTTAGGGTACCGGAACCACGATTTACCAAATGTACAACGAAAAAATTTGTATGGGCTGCACATTACCCGGTATAACATACTTCCGGCTCAAATTTGGGGGATGGAGACAGGCAGAACCGTATTCTGCTGGGTCTAAGCCCCCTGATAACGTTGTCACCCCAACTGTTACATGACTTGCTTCTTGCATGCTACTTCTTCAAAAATGGGCCTACTCTATTAGGTATGTTTAATTTTTTACTATCAATGTCAAAAAAACTCTTAACTCTTTTATTAGACAGAGGTGTTATATCGACAACATATACATTAATTTGGAGAACAAATAGATATAGACGTACTTAAGAAATAAATATCTGGGCGACCAAGCTTTTCTCGGCGTTTTTCCGGGCATGAGACCTAGCTAGATCGATTGCTCGTCCCCGAAACCGGCACATACCAAATTTCATCAAAATCGTTAGAGCCGTTTCCGAGATCCTCGAAATAAATAAATATACAAGAATTGCTCGTTTAAAGATATAAGATTTACCTACAGATTAATTATTACTAAAACATGCATCTAAGTCTTAAGAGGAGGGGTAGGGCAAGCTCTCTCCATACAAACTTTGTGCAGGATTTACTTCGTTTGTGTTTGCATTAAAGTTATGATTTTTGGTCAGTATGCTTATTTTTCTGATAGCTATTTCGTGATGTAATTTTTTTTTATTAATTTTTTTTTTGTTTTTGTATATTTGAATATTTTTGAAATATTGGAAAATTTTCACATCACGATCTTCGCATATCTAATATTTACAACCAAAAAAAATATTATATTTGTTAGTGCCAAAACCGACGAATAAAACGTGCACAAAGTTTGTATGGGGAAGGCCTTGCCCTACCCTGCGCCTTAAACAAGTACAGTTTCAACAAGACATACATCGTTATGTTACTTGGCTCTTAATTTTTACGGGTAAGTCAACACTTTCTCAAGCTTATGTGTGTGACACACGGTTGACTGGCAGACGGCGTTGAAAGTGTTATTATTTCTATCATTATTCAATATAACATTAATCTTATAATTTTTGGCAGTTGGAGCGCAAACGTCACATCGGCAACGACATAGTGAACATTATATTCGTAGACGAGAGTGCCCACGAAACATTCAACCCGCAGTTTATAAAGAGCCACTTCACACGTATCCTTTATCGACCGAACGTGAACAACACCGGCATGGCGCACCATTAATGTAAACTTGTTAAGGATGACTCACAGACCTCAGTAGCTCTAGTATAAGTTTTTTCGAAACATTAACTAATTCGAACGCGTTTGCGTTTTGTCTCAAAATGTATGAAAGTGGTATGAAAACGTAAACAGCGCCTCTGGTGGTCACTAGTGGAAACTAAAACAGCGAGTATAACATTTGTTGCTAACCGATGAACGCGCGTATTTCCAACTCGGTGAGAGCGTTTCCATACATTTTGAGACAAAACGCAAACGCGTTCGAATTAGTTAATGTTTCGAAAAAACTTATACTAGAGCTACTGTTTTCTAAACAAAACACAAACGAACGGGTTTGCGTTTAGTCTCATTTTGTAAGACAACGCGAGCAGCGCCTGATCTGGTGGCCTTACGTGGTATTTTTTCGACATAAATTAATAAGACTTATACTAAAGTACAGATGGCGCATAACCCGGCACGTGCCGGCACGAGTGCCGATTGGCACTCGATCTAATTATCTAGTTAGTTAGTTCCGCAATAATTATCCATGCCGTATCGGCGTTTTAAATTGTCAGTGGGCACACCCATCGAATACGTGTTGGAAACAGATTGTTAATTATCAAACACAAAAAATTATAATTTTAAAAATTAAAAACACGACTGCATTTAAAAAAAATAAAAACAAGTTTCATAGTAAAGAACTCAAGGAAATCTATTATGTTGGTACCTGTAACCTATGTTTGATCTATGAATCTGTAAGGCGACTTCCTGATTTGTCGGTGCGGAGGCAGTAAGTACGACGATATGAGAAAAGTTTCAAATGTCAGTGTCAGCTGTCAGTCGACTCGGTACCATTTTTTATTGCGCCCCTACATTTAAATGAGTGCTTCCTGACTGGCGCGGGATGCGCGTTAGTGGGACGATGCGAAGGCGGTACTGCTCCGCTTCTGCGCATGATATTACTCGTACTACTGCGCAAAAGTAATACTGACAGTATTCCGTCAAGTGAGAATCTTTGCGCCGTCAGTAAATTTACGTGAAAGAAGAAAATGTCACAAATCGATCCCGGGGGCCCAGTCAGGAAATCGCCTTAGAAAAAATAGTATTCCTATAACACAGCAGATATCTTTGCCATCGTGTCTGAGGTCCCCGAAGGCTACAAGCTCAGCATCTTCAGCGACGACTGCGTGCCTCCGTTCGGCCCGTCGCTCCCTTGTCCACCCATTTTCTTGGACCCCAATCTGTTCAGAGACTACTTATTGGTAAGTTTTAACTGTGTTATAAGTACTAGAACAGCTACAAACGGACGTGTAGATAATAATGGACACAGTTTGACGATGGAAAATTGTGAGGTGATTAGTCATATTTCCCTACACACTTTTACACTATAAGACGTTTCTGATTTGGCGTTCGGTTCTGTTTTTTTTGCGTGATTTTTTTTTCAGTGTTTAATTTGAGTTTTTCCGCTCGTTTCTGATTTGGCGGTCGGTTTTGTTTTTTGTCTGATTTTTTTTTAGTAATTTGATTGTTCCGCTACCCAAATTATTTCATATGTCCTAAAGATCAATCGTACCGATTTTCATGCTTTTAACACCATTTGCAGCATTCTCCATACAAAGCCCTTCTGTGCCACCAGTACTAAAAGGTTTCTGGAAGTGATCGCTCTTTAGTGATAAGACCTACAGGTTGCGATTTGATTCTATGTGTAACTTATTCATTTGTGTGAGATGTCCAATATGGAATATTTGTATTTCACTTGACTATATCATCAGTAATACGTATTTACGTAATGGCGGCCATAGCAGGTCGCCGATCGATCTTATCATTAAGGGCTTAAAGGACTACGCGACAAATAATGAAGTGAAGCGTAAACTCGGCCCTAAACTAATTAAACCCGTTCCAGTTTAATATAGACTAAGCTGACTGACCTGGTTAAGTACAATACAATTGTTCAGGACAGATCTCAATTAGTTTACAGAATGTTTAATTAAGATTGCGAATCGTATTTATTTTAGAAGAGATTTATATCAATAGACAAAGTTTAATAGATAATTAACAATTTACTTGACTACAGAAAGGTCTCTGTCTAACACATTGTGGGTAGTGGGTAGCTAGCACGCGATCTGTAGCTCTAGTATAAGTTTTTTCGAGACATTAACTAATTCGAACGCGTTTGCGTTTTGTCTCAAAATGAATGAAAACACTCTCATCGAGTTTGAAATACGCGCGTTCATCGGTTAGCAACAAATGTTATACTCGCTGTTTTAGTTTCCACTAGTGACCACCAGAGGCGCTGTTCACGTTTTCATACCACTTTCATACATTTTGAGACAAAACGCAAACGCGTTCGAATTAGTTAATGTTTCGAAAAAACTTATACTAGAGCTACTGATGACTGAGAATAAGGCAGGCGTGAAAGTGAACAATCGACAACACCATATTAGGAACTAAGTTCGCCCTTTAGTCATGGCGTCTTAGCTACGTACTTACATAATTCCTTTTTATTAGCAACCAACTAAACTAAATTAAAAAGAAAGTCTTCAACTTGAGATCTACAATATATCAGATGACACTGCACGATTAGTGCATAATTAATGTTCCCCACCCACTGCATAATTAATGTTCATTTTTTCCGCTACCCAAAGGTTGTCTGGAAGAGATCGCTTTTTAGCGATAAGGCCGCCTGTTGTCTACTTTTACCTACATGTTGCTGTAGGTATTGTTTCTATATGTAACTGATCCATTTGTGTGAGGTGTACAATAAAGAGTATTTGTATTGTATTGTATTGATTAGCAAAGATTAAGTAAGATACATGTTTTTTTTTATTAGGTGAAAATGATGAACGGTGAGAAATCCGCCTTCCAAACGCCGATATTCACCCAGAAGCGGCAACGCACCCTGGACACTCTTATCAGGGACATCTACACTGAACATTGCACGGACCACAAAGTGGTGAGTTACAAATTTATTATTCAACAGCGAGGGGGAAACCCCATTATTCATAATCGTTTGTATCTAACCTATTTATTTAAATTGCCGCTAAAGTTGGTTTGTCTTTTATCTGACACTTTGACAATGATAGGTTTTAGAATATATTTTTTAAATTCCATACAAAAAAGATGTCGTCATAACTCCTCTCCTTTTCGTTTTTTTTCGTCCGACGGGTCAAATTGATTCATATGTCCTAAAGATCAATCGTACCGATTTTCAAGCTTTTAACACCATTTGCAGCATCTTTTGGCGTACCGCTAGCACTACTTGTTCCCCGTGCATAAACATAACCAGCACACAAACTTACTTTTTTAACGACGACCCTTAAAACACGAAATACATTTTCTTCTTCCCTGAGTAGACGGAGCTTGTATCTCTGGGCGGTTTGCCCTTCGAGCATCTGAAGCTACCTCTAACCTCTAACGAACTTAACCTACCTATTTGTCGACTCAGAGTGCTGGTTATTTACGTTACGGGTAACAAGAGGAAATTACTGAGAGGGTTCTCGGCATCAAAACTATTAAGCACTGTGTGGAAGATCGATTTTTGTCCAAATAGAAAATAGAACTAATGGGAACGTGCGCGCTAATTACTGAAATTAGATCCCATTATTGTGTAAAACGATATTTTATCCAAACAAAAGCAAAAGCTTTCTTAACACACATTGTTCGGCAGTCCAAAGTCATCATGATAGACGTGTGAATGGAATGAACATTGAACATGTTATATAGCTAGTTAAAACCTCTTAGCACCGAAATAAAACTTATGATTGTTTACTCTATTATATTATATTAGGAATGATGTGAGTTAAATTACTGCCCGATAAAAAGCTATTGTTCTTTTGTTTACTGCGGCCGACACCCGAAGGATCTGGTTTCTATTCAGTCTGTTCTAATTTAACAAACTGAAGATGAAAGTGTCCAAACTAATTACCTACTTTTCTTGCCAATATGGCCAACAGGCGATATATTGATTAGAAGAGACGCGCGTATGTTTTTCGTTCACAACAAAACGGGATGCAACACTTTTAATAATGCGTTGTTTTAGTAGGTTGAGTAAGAAAAGGAAAATATAGACTCAACTTTGGTTTTTTTTATCGAAAAATTTTAAGAAATCATGATTCGGCTATTGTCAGGACCACAATCATATTAGTCAAGAATCATATACCTGAAAATCAGTCCCTATTGTTTCCTCATCTGGGCAGAACAGCGTTTCACAATTTCTATATTTCTCGGTGTAGCGCCTTAAACTATGCCAAAAAATGCACTAGACATGTAGGAACATGTGTATACGAGTGCGAACTAGGGTAGGAACCCTAATTCGCACTCGTACTAAATGCAGGGAAAAATAATTGGTGTAATTAATACGAGTGTGAACTGTGAACTAGGGTAGTCAATTATGCACTTTTTGTAATTGGCTATGTGCTGCCGACTGGCTATAATAGTGAAAAGTGTAATTTGTTTGTGCAATCAAATCTTTTATCTACTTTTTACGAGCTTTTATTTAGAGTACTTTTATCTCACGCGGGCGGGTGAGCCATGGTTGTGCGTTGAGATATAAGTACATGAGCATTGTCTATGTGTGCGTCAGCGTAGGCGCTATGAGTTCACGTTGTCTGAGTTCGTATGTGTCACAACTACAACTGTGGTCAAAAAAAGTACTATAACTGTTAGGCTAGGTTCACATGGAGCCATTTTTCCCGTATACCGTATACGAGATTTTTTCGAATATCGTAGTGGCAACTGAATTTGCATAGAAACGTTCACACGGCATCCATGCGGGAAAAACCGAATACCGTATAGTTTTGTCACCGGGGATGCGGGAATCTCGTATCGATTTTATCGAATGCGATGCTCAGTGGCGCTAGTGTTTACGTTGTGTCGTTCACACGGACGTGGTTTATTTCTCGTATACGAGTCGCGCGCGCGCAGGCAGTTGTGTTTGTGGCGTCAGACCGCAGACGTGAAAAAAACCGAATGGAGCTCGCACCGTGTGAACGGCCGTCTCGTTTACGGTAAAACCCTATGCGAGAAAATATCGAATCGAATAGTTGCCGTGTGGACCTAGCCTTAGTATGTAAAAACTATATTATATTTACTAAACGGTTAAAACTCACGAATTAAATGTCACTCCGGGTGAAATGTTTAGAACTCTTCAATCTCCCCGCCGCCCGCCGCAAGGCTCGTAACGCGCGCGCCGACAGGGCGGTAGCAATGGGGGCAGTTTTGCGTTGAAGGTGAAAATTCATTGAAATACATACACATATAGGTAAAAACATACAGGGAAATAGGTAAAAATGAGTTTCAAGATTAATGATTCCCAGTTTTACATATTATCACAAAAAAATTATCAATAACTATTGGAGAAAAAATATCGTCTATTGCACAGTTTTACTAAAATTACAAACCATTTTTCCCGCGTCGTATTCGATTTATTTCCAGTGTTGCCATTAGCTCCATTTTAAACTGAGAGAATTCAGCACGATTATCGAGGAAGTTCATATTTTTACCGAACATAAAATTAAGTAAGAACATAAAATTATGACATCAGACATATTTTGACAAATAAATGTCAATTTAGTAGTAAGTATTATTATAGAGTTCAACAACCAAATGAAACCTTTTTTTAAGGCAATTGGCCTATGAATGAAATAAGTAAGTATATTGTTTTCATCAAATATTAGGTATATCAAATTATACACGTGTGAATATTAATGTGTAGTGCCAGCCCTAGTATTTTCAATGTTTCTTCACCACTGATAACGGGGTCTGGTTAGTATGTGTGGTAAGTATGTAGTTACTAATTACTATAGTTAAATCCTCTCGTTCATAGCCGATGCTGTCCCGGCGCGCGCTCTCCGACGTGTGGTCCGGCAACAGTCAAAGCGCGGGCGCAGCGCGCACCGAGCGCTTCCTACATATCGGGCAGGCCATCAAGTTGGACGCGGTGCTGCGCGGCGACGCACCTACCAGCCTGCTCTCCTCCGGACAAGTCCCACGTAAGCACAATAGTACATTACTTAACAAGGGCGGTAAAAACAATGAATGTCTCAGATCGCAGGTATTTGACGCCCGAGCCGAAGGCAAGGGCGATAAATATGCGATCTGAGGCTTTCTTTATTACCGCCCGTGTTAAGTACAAAATTTTATGTCACCCCCTGGCCAGGAAGTGGGAATTCCCGCGCGCGGAGCGTGCGGTAATTACCGCTTTATGGTCAGGTGTGACATAAAATAAGTAATAGTACAGAAGTGCCACTGTTAACAAATCCCCAATTTATGTACAGTCAAGTGCAAAAATATGGGTGCATACAACTTGCTCAAAAAGATGTCCCATAGCTCTTATGTCGGTGAATTAAGGTTTTGGTACATATTTATGAGAGGATTCATTCGATACATATTTTTGCACTTGACTGTACAACCCCAAATTTTAAAAGGTAAAAAATAACAAACTTTTTATTTTATTATACTAAACGGTTAAAACTCACGTATTAATTGTCACTTCGGGCGACATGTTTCGAACTCGAGAGAGTTAAATAAAGTTATAACATGTCTCACGAAAGTTTAAATTCAAACTTTTTATTTCTCACACTCTGAAAATGGATTTATTGTTCATCTAAATAGCGTGCTGAAAGTGGTCCATTTCTGCTCTAGCGCAGAAAATTATTTAAAAAATGCCACAGAATAAATATTTCTATAGAGATCCTATACGCGTGCCAAATTGAGAACTTGTTTAAGTTAAATGGCTGACTGCTTACCATAAACAACCTCCTTTATTTGGGCGGGACGTTTTCAAAATAGGTTTACTCTACTATATACCTACTATACTATTGTCAACTGTTTAACAAACTAACGGTATCCTACCTATGTATTTAGTAGGCGCGTCGCGTGCGACGTATGCAAACTTGTATATATGTAAATGATGTAAATCCAATGCTTTTCATTGACAAGCGCGCACGGCGTGTGAGGTCGCGTGTCGTCTGTATGTAAACGCATTAACGCAGCCTTCAGGTCAATTTAACCAACCAATAATAAACCTCCAAGATTATCTAGTCCTTACAATTTACAATAGTCTCAGATCAGATCAAGGGGCCGATTTTTGAGTGTCGAACGCTCGAATTTTCACTCGAGATCTATCAAAACATCATACTTTTTTGACAGATCTCGATTGAAAAGTCGAGGGTTCGACACTCAAAAATCGGCCCCCAAGTCTGCATTCCAATTTGAACAAATGGGGCCTCAATTAAAATTATAGCTCAGCTTTTGTTCGATGTCGAGAAGCCTGCAGCGAGATGATCCGTGATTATGGCTCAACTATTATTATAATTCGAGAATTTGATAATTACTTAGCGTTGTTCTTGTCTGAAAATAACTGAACATTTGTACGGTATTTCATAATAATGTACTTACTGTTTTTTTCCGGTCAGTGATATAAAATGACCCAATTTATTTACTAGAAACTGATATATACTGGTCTATTTTGACATCTGTGTACCTATTCCGTAACGTAGCTACCATTAATCAGTTACAAATTTACAATGAATATAGATTACAATTACCTATATCTTCACGCATTCCGTCTTGCGCACAACAAATGCTAAACCAAATTTCAAACGTCATACGTCAAGTAATTATACCCCCACATATTGTTTTGACAGCGAGTTACCGCAATACGGAATCGTGGCTGCATGTTAAGATAACCGCTTCTCTGCGACTTTGCGGTTTGCCAACTTCGCCTCAAGCTCACGATTTTAGTAATTGTTAAGCAAAATAGTCTTAAAAAGATATATCTGTGCACTTTCCGTAAAAACATTCATATTAGTACGTAACTAGTTATAAAACATACTTAAAAGGTTTGTTACCTTTTTTTACCGACGTTTCTACTGATACTGTGAGTGTTGTGTGCCGTGCCTTAGACAATTAGAAACATACTTAGATAATGGAGAAGTGGCAGCCTCCAAGGGCCAGAAACATACTTAGTGGACCTGGGTACCTATAGTGAACTTTTTTCGAGTCTACCCTTCACATTTTTATCAACTTTTGTGGGGTAGTCTCTCAATCTCCGTTGACAACTTGCTGAGACAACAGTGCCATGACCGGTGTAACCCGTGTTGAAATGTTGGTAAAAAAAAGGTAAATAGGTACCTACATAAATATCGCGTTAGACCCGTTAAGGCTGCGTTTCCACCAGAGATGTGCGAGGATGTGTTTTCATATATTTGACACCTCGCTCGGCGCGTTGCGAGGTGTCAAATGTATGAAAACGCATCCTCGCACATCTCTGGTGGAAACGCAGCCTGAAACCGTTAAAATTAAATTTGAACCCAAGGCCGCCATTCGATAACAGCATATTTAAACCAATTCGCTCCCTAGATTATTGAACGAAAATTGCTAAGCGAATTTTAATTGTGTATTCTATTTTACGCTAGTACCTTATAGTCAATAAATGGCGTAGTTGATAAGTACTTTTATCGATTATTAAAGGTAACGGAAAACATGATGAATCACAGCGATTGAATCAAATACTCGTATCATTTGAAGTAGGTAGTTCTCCAACTCTCGCAACTCGCTTCACTTTTATTTTCTGTTACCAACAAATCCACGTATAACTTACGCAAGCTTGTATGAACCTTAAGTTTAACAAGAAATCCGAACTTAACTCAATTACGCAATGTTTCTTTTGCAGTGGCACCGTTAAGTAAGGTACGAGCTTGCAAAAGTTATGCCTAATGTGGTGGAAGCGCAGAAGACGGCTTAGCCGAGAGCCTGGGGGTGCGAGGGGTCTCCGGTCCCGCTCGAGCGTAGGTACATAGGCGTGAGAGTGTCAGCTTAAGCGAAATCTTTGTATAACTTTTGGCAGTGCGCAAGATTGAATCCAATGGTTTAAGATAGCGTGAATTTACCCTTGTCACTGTGACAGGTACCGTGTTATCACATAGCACGTGGGCTAAGTGGAAAGGTTAGTGAACTTTTGGCCATATCGGTGTTTTTATAGTATAGTGGGGCAGATTGCTAGAGCAAATGGTCGTAAATGTGGACAAAAGCACCAAATTTTTACCAGGGTCCGTCTTACGCTGTAAGTAGTTTTCTTATAATTGAATGATTAGTCTATGCACAAAGTTTCAAGTTTCTAGCTCAGAAAAAAAATGTTACTTGTACAAACTTTCATCCCCTTTTTCACCCCTTTAAAGGGCAAATTTTGATAAACGCTGAAATTAGTTTTCTTTCATTTGAATGTTTAGTCTATTAGCGAATTTCCAAGTTTCTATCTTAATAATATTTTGTTTCCCATACAAACTTTCCACCCCTATAAAATTAAAGATGGCCGACGGAGGAGCTGGTTCCTATCAAAAACGTAAAGTTATGGACCTAACTAGACCCTGGTAAAAATTTGGTGCTTTTGTCCAGCGTGTCCGCATTATCACGTGAAACTGCCTCACTATTACTAGCGCTCGGTGATGAGTCTATCTACTTATAAACTTATAGCTACCCAACTTTGTGTCCGACCAGACCGAAGAGCACTGATTCGTCAACCTAAACGTAAAATATCAATTTCCATGGGACTTGTTAAACGTTAATCAATTAAATCTTCAGTAGCTCTAGTATAAGTTTTTTCGAAACATTAACTAATTCGAACGCGTTTGCGTTTTGTCTCAAAATGTATGAAAACGCTCTCACCGAGTTTGAAATACGCGCGTTCATCGGTTAGCAACAAATGTTATACTCGCTGTTTTAGTTTCCACTAGTGACCACCAGAGGCGCTTTTCACGTTTTCATACCACTTTCCATCCACTTTCATACATTTTGAGACAAAACGCAAACGCGTTCGAATTAGTTAATGTTTCGAAAAAACTTATACTAGAGCTACTGATTCGTCAACCTAAACGTAAAATATCAATTTCCATGGGACTTGTTAAACGTTAATCAATTAAATCTTGAGAACCCCGCTGGGTTGTCACACTTTACGAAATATTATTAGAAGGTCCCCGTAGGAAAAATAACTCAAATACCAATATTGATCAAAAACGTGTTAAAACATTGAGTACCTAGCGGACCGTTCACAAATATTTACAGGCTGATATTTGCCTGAAAATAACTACGATGTTTTACTGAAAACACCTGTATGTATACCTGTTTTTATGTACGCCAAACAATGTTTTACTTTACGCCTACGCGCCTACCCTACATTTTAAACTGCGTGCCAGCAGATATCAGATTGGAGGTCAATAGGGCAATATTTAAAAGAAAATTGTTCAAGTGTTATATAGATATCATAGTAGAGAAGGGGAAGGTATAGTAGATACATAGTAATAGTTATATATGTGAATTTATAGTTACCGAAGAGACTCAGATCCCACAGTCAAACTGTGAATACCGTTTTGTGGGACAGACGTTCTTTGTAAGATTGTACCATTTTATAATAATAAATAATAAAAATTAAAAAGTGGACCGATTTCGTTCTGTGGCGGGATTCTGTTTACTTTTGGGTTACATAATATAATACGAGTATAATAATATATTGAAGAATTTTCCGTAAGAGAAGTGAAACATAAGGTAACCAGTTGGCTTCTTTCCCTCTCGTATGAGGACATAGAGGATCTAATGAGAGTAATTAAATAAACACACACACACACTCACACACACAGAGACACACACACACACACACACACATACACACATGCACACACTCAGAGACACACACACAACCGCTAAGCTATTTCATAATCTTAGTTTAAGATTTCACCCTTCTGCTGTTTTTTACACGACTGCCCAAAAAAAGGAGTGTATTGTTTTTCCTATGTTTAAATTAACTTAGTAATTAACTTTTTGAGCTTATTAACTTTTCGCACCTATTATGTAAACTCTAATACGAATTGGCTACCTACGAGACAGGCTGTGCCTAGTGTAGGGGTCAGTGTGTTCTTATATGAGTGCTTGCATGTACACAATATCCTTTTAGTCCTTTTAGTCCATATAACAAATGTGCCATGCTCATATATATTACATTTGTAGATAATAGCATCCAATTTCGATTGTTTACCTCAAGGTTTAAACCTCTCAAACTCTATACGGTTCTGTTATATCTATAACTTTAATGGACAAGATAACATTTCAATGAAGATAATGGATAAGTTTCCTTAATCGCTAGCCTCGTCGTTACAAGTAAAATATAGATCTACTTATACGGTCTAATGTAAGGGTTATTTGTAGGTACGCTTCAGTTTGTTTAGCCGATAAACTTAGCCTAGTTCATCACATTAAAATGAGATAGAACACTCTCTTTTTACTCGACATCTGTCAAAACCTCATAGTGTTTTGACAGATCACGAGTGAAAAGTCGAGCGTTCGACACTCAAAAATCGGCCCCCAGCTCGGTTTGGGGTATTTGCGGTGCAGAGAACTGCACCGCAAGGTTACTTAGAAAAGTAACCGTGTACGTGTAAGTAATCGTGTACGCATTTAGTTATTTTCCTAGCCCAGAACATGCAATCACAAATACCACAAATCGACATGGGCATAGGGAGTAACCGCCTTAACGCATTCACTGCCCCCAACGCCTATATGCGTTTCCGTTCATCCAGTGCCTTGAACGCACAGACGCGTTCATAATATTTGACACTTGCACCCTGTGCCTTAGTGCCTTAGACTTAGAATAGTCGGTTGAACTCACATGTGCGTTTGGGGCACACAGCAAAGTGCGGCACTTGCCGAATGTCCAGGAAAAGAGGGAATATTATTATATCCGTTATAATCACCAAGCGAATCACTCTTGCGAACTGCCACTGTACGCCTATTTGCCGCTGCGAGTTTTGATATTTAAGGCCGTGTATTACCACTTTTGAGTTTTTAAAAACCATCTGAGACATAGAATATAGTGTCTTAAAATCTAAAAAAAAATATATGTGTTACATAAGGATCTTGTCTAGTCAAAATCGCAGTCAGTTACATGACCTGATGAATTTCACTCGATAGAAAAAAATCGCGAAGTTATCTCTTTTTGGAATGTTTTTTCAATACTACGGCTACATTACGGATATTTAACATTTAATTTTTGTACTCAATTAAATATCGTAAATAGTTATAGGCAAATTCGCAGGGTTTGCTTTGATAAAATGATTGGCTTAATCACTATAGCTAAATATTTACAAAACTGCGCTCAGAGCTTGCGTAGAGAGCGGGATGGTTAATTGTAAACTCACGCGTGTTAGAGCGAGACATTTGCGTTGGGGATACCTCCCCTTAACGTTCGCACCTCTATTCGACACCCACCAATGACACCTGACAAAAACTTTTACTACTTTAACATTTTTACCCGGTTTTGTACGAAGAATATTTATTTTGGGTAGAAAAGGTACCCCCCCCCCCCCCCTTTTCATAGAAGTTTTGTATGCACGGGGGGTCCCTTTTATCTGTTGCTGACTGTACATTGCTGGTAATGTAACACAGTAATGTACAAATAAAGGATGATTCACGCTAGTCCGTTCCGACAAGGGCCCATTTCCAAGGGCCATTCGAGGCCCACAACCGCTGCGTATGCTACGCCGAAGCGTGTTGCAGAATTCTTCCGCATTGTACCGTCGAGGAATTTGAATGTTAAGCACTCTTGGACTCTGTTACAATTGAAATAGAGTCCAAAAGTGACTATCATTCAAATTATCCGAGTGTACTCAAGGAAGATAGGGGGAACAGTCATGACGCAGTGTTGTCATGGGGCTTGAATGGGTTAGGAGTTGTGTAGCGAGGGTGTAAAGAATTCTGAGGGGCTAAGATCTCTTATATGCCGGACGGTCCGAATGCTATGTGCTTCAAAGGTTTGTTTTAACGGGTCTAACGCGATATTTATGTATTTACCTTTTTTTACCGACGTTTCGACACGGGTTTCACCGGCCGTGGTCGCGGATATGACTGTCCACAAACCTTTTAAGTATGTTTACAAAGCGCGTGAGTTTAAATTGTTCGAATACTATATGTCCCTTACTGTCAAGTGTGTTAAATAGTGCCAGAGGGACGAATGCTATATGTCTGACATATAATATAAGCGATCATCTTAGCCCCTCGGGTGTCGATATGAAGCGAATGTATTTGTAACTTATGTATTAGGTATTAATTTTGCATATTTCTTTAAATGTCTAAAAAACGCCTATAAATTTCCCTAAAGTAAAACTATAAAAGCACACATTTTTATATTTCACATGGTAGGTTTAAGCAAAAAATAAAGTGGTCTCAACCAGGGATCGAAACCGATATTTTTAAAACTCCTAGAAATAGTCCAATATTTTGAATTATTGTAGGGTCTTTATGTAGGACTGAATCATGTATTTACTGGACAACTTCGAATTTTAGAGTGTCCAATTAAAATGAAATTATAAACCAAAAAACGAAAAAGAACGATATAAACACCGGTATTTTGTATAGAGCAAATACCGGTATCCGATCCCTGGTTTCAACAATACCCAGAACTTTAGGGAAGAGGAAACACAAATTAGAAACTAAATCTGTTTATGATTATGTTATATTATGACAAACCCTTTGGGGTTTGTATACAAACAACCGAGATGAGTGTCAATATTTATTCAGTGTGAAATTACGTGATCTATCCAACCACATTAGCGTTTAATATTATTATGTGTTATGTTATGATTATGAATGTTTTGATTTGATATGTTTATAGTACATAAATTAATCTAAAATTTAGATTCTAAATAAACTGGTCGCGTACGGTACGGTTTCAGAGGATTTTTTTCCCTCGGACGCTCCGATTGTGGAATGAGCTCCCTGCCAAGGTTTTATCGAGAGACAACAGTATGGGCTCTTCAAGAAAGGAGTGTATATACATTTTTAAAGGGTCGGCATCGCGCATGTGACACTCCTGGAGTTGCAAGCGTCCATTGGCTGCGGTGGCCGCTTACCATCAGGCGGGCCGTATGTACACTTGTTTGCCATCGACGTGGCATAAACTAAAAAAATCTGGTTATATTACGGCTGCTGTCTAAATCGATTAAAACGTTAGCAAGCAACCTTTAAGCGATTTAAACCTCATGGAATTACTTTACGCTGCAGAGGTTGATAGTAATTTAATTTGACGCGAAACCCGGCCGCAGGATAATATATATCGGTACGTGGTACGGATACATACGTAATTACCATAATTTAAAAAGAAATTCCTTCGTATATCGACATTGGCAAGTAATTAGTTTCAAACTAACTGGCAGAAACTGGGTAGGTACTAAAGTTGCTAAATTGTTAATTTTAAACTATTTGAGTCACGTAAAACTTTTCAGCTAACCAATTTCAAGTGTCAGTTAGTCCTTCTCAGTAATTAATGGATATAATTTTAACAGTTTTTTTAAAATAAGTAAATTGCTCCACTTCAGTATTTCTTAGCAAAGAAAAGTTTAAACATTCATAACTCGAAAACTACGAAAAATCGATTAACTACATGGGTTATATACGGATAGCCAACGACGTGAGGAATGTAAAAAAAAAATTTTCACGTCAATATTTGGGCCACCCTGTATACCAAAAGGTTTTGTAACTATAACTCCATCACAAAGTTAATTTAAATCTAACGCAACAAGAATATCCTAGCGTAACTTGTGCGGTGGAGACTGGTGATGACATACTCGTAAGTACGAACCTAGTTTTTAACTCGACTTCGAGTACCTAAAACTGAAATGCAATGCAATCAAAGCGGGAGCGCTGGGAATGCTGTAGCTCTGTTTTTTGCAAGGACATTGCACATTAATACGAGTCGTTTCTGGGGCAATCCGATCGCCCAGGTATAGCTTGAAGAATTGACAACATCAGAGACTAGGAATTATATAGACTGCCAATGCCTATACATTGTGGCGTAATTTTAAAATAATGGGCCTGCTGTAGCTAGTTTCACTATGGAGAGATCAGTTTACCATTTAATTCGTATGCCACTAAGACCTCTGCTTAACACATAGCGCCATCTGTTGGGAGCTTCTTCTTTGTGTTCATAGATGGCGCTATGTGTTAAGCAGAGGTCTTAGTGGCATACGAATTAAATGGTAAAGTGATCTCTCCATAGTGAAACTAGCTACAGCAGGACCATTATTTTAAAATTACGCCACAATGTATAGGCATTGGCAGTCTATATACGAGGGGCGTTCAATAAATTCTCGGTATTGATATCTTTTAAACCTTTTTAGTAAACTTTTTAATACTGGCCGGTAAGTGTCATTCATTAACATAAAAAAAGGTAAAATTCAAACGGCGATGTTCTTTTGTTTTTCTGCAACTGCCGAACAAACGTGATCACAATGAGCGATTTTTCAATGTTAATTAAATTAGAGCACCGAGCGGTAATAAAATTCTTGACCAAACAAGGAAAAAATCAAAAAGCTATAAAAGAAGAAATGGATTATGTTTACCGAGAGTCTGCTCCTTCTTTATCAACAATTCAAAAGTAGTCAAGTGAATTTAAGTGTGGGAGAGAGAGTATCGAAGACGACCCCAGACCTGGTCGGCCCGTCGAAGCTTCTTCACAAGAAAATATAAAAAAAGTGGAGAAAATTATATTGGAAGATGCTCGAGTGAAGGTGACAGCAATAGCTCAAATAACCAAGCTTTCTATTGGTACTATACACAATATAATCCATGACAATCTTAATATGTCAAAAGTCAGTGCGAGATGGGTACCGCGAATGCTGACGCCGCTTCAGAAAAATACGCGCGTTGCTTGTTGTTCCGAATTTATTAAGCTGTGTGGTGAAAATCCTGATGAGATACTGCAAAAGATTGTTACCGGAGATGAAACCTGGGTTCATAATTATGACTCTGAGAGCAAACAAGAGTCCATGCAGTGGCACATTAAAGGAACTCCTCACCCTAAGAAGTTCAAGGTCATGCCTTCAGCTGGAAAGGTCATGGCCACAATATTCTGGGATTGTGATGGAATATTGCTGTTCGATTATAAAGAAAAGGGTGTAAATATCACAGGAGGGTACTACGCTTATATTCTAAGCCAATTAAGAGAAGCAATCAAAGAGAAGAGAAGGGGAAAATTAGCCAAGGGAGTTCTGCTTCTGCACGACAACGCCCCTGTGCATACTGCTCATATCGCCAAGGCTGCTGTTCGGGAATCTGGGTTCGAAACTATTACACACCCACCGTATAGTCCAGACTTAGCCCCGAGTGACTTCTTTTTGTTTCCCAACCTCAAAAAGGACCTACGAGGAAATCGATTTTCTGACGATGAAGCTTTGAAGACAGCACTGGAGGAGCATTTTGACACTAAAAAAAAAAATATTTTTATGAGGGGTTAAAAAAACTAATTGACCGATCTTATAAGTGCATAAACATAGGGGGGGAGTATATTAAAAAATAAAATAAAAAAACCTATCGTATTCTTTTGTTTTCATTCTCATACCGAGAATTTATTGAACGCCCCGAAAATCTTTTATTTTAGTGGAAATATCCATTTATATCATTACTCGGGCAGAATAGGCCAGTCATTCTAGTGATATATGCTCTTGCAAGAGGTGGTGTAGAAGATTTTATTTTTTTAAATTGTGCATATGGTTGCTATGACTATATATCAAAAATGGTACCACGAAATATCTCGGGACAACTTTTGGCAACTACTTAACCTAGCTTTTTTTGGGTTTATCGTTCATATGTTATATACAAAGCATCCTAGCGTAAAGTTATCTACGAGCAAGTTTAAGAACATTAAATTCTGACAAACACGTAATAAATCGATCAAGCGATATAGTAGAAAACCTTTGTCGAAAAATGATATTTTCCCGAACTTGGACAAAATTTCAACATAGTGATTTTTAAGTAATCTGCGTTTGAATTTTGAATTTATCCTGGCGTATAACGCTTTAATACTAAGCATTTACAGATTACATGCCAGCATTATAATCTTCGAGTAGATGCTTCCCGCGACTTTGTCTGCGTAAACTTCCACTCCTTATTTCATCCCTTCCAGCGGTGATTTTCGGGATGAAAAGTATATTATAATTATAATCACCCAAAAACGGCTGGACGGATTGTGGTGAAACTTGATATACAACGAGTTTATAGTCTAGATAAACATATAAGATACTTTTCATCCCGAAAACCAGCCCTGGAAGGGATGAAATAAGATATTTAAAAATGCTCATTTATGGTGCAAGAGTTTACATGCGATTTTCATTACTAATGTAATCATTACAGGGTTTACTCGTAGGTGCTCGTACTACTCGTCTTACCCCGGTAGCCTGCAGCCAGTACAGTAAATGCGGACCTGGGGGCCGATTTTTGAGAGTCGAACGCTCGACTTTTCACTCGAGATCTGTCAAAAAACTATGATGTTTTAACAGATGTAGAGTGAAAATTCGAGCGTTCGATACTCAAAAATCGGCCCCCTGTACCATGAAATCGGTCTTTACGTATGATGTAATGTAACACTTTCACTGAAAACAATTTAGTAGCGCTTCGCGTTATCTATAACATGCGAAACCGTAGAGGAAAGTACTTTCAAGACGACCTCCCACCTAGCGCTCCTGACACGAAAGCGTTAAACAGCATGTTATGTACGCAGAGGTCGCAGGGGCAACGACTCCCTCGATTATGGCACGGAAATTGCGGGACCGTATGATCTGTTGTCTCTTGATATGCCTAGTTTGTCATATCCTTCATTGCGCCTTTATGTTCTGACTGTTCTGACGACCGTCTTGATACGTAGGGTAGGGTAGGGCATACGCATTAACGATCAACTTGTTCGCTTTAATGGGCCCGACCTATAAAGTCACAATCAGGTTAAAAAAAACAACTTGTAGGCAACACAGCATAGCAGCCTGAAATAACATTTTCACATCACCTATTCGCATAAGGGCTTTTTCTTCCCTGCTAGGAGGGATCAAAATGGCACTTTTCTTCCCTGCTACGAGGGATCAAAGTGGCACTTTTCTGTAACGAGTAATTGTATTGTATCGATTTTGATAGTTAAGTATTGTATCGATTTTGATAAAATAAATGCACAACCAATGTTATTTCAGATCTTTTATTATTCTCAATAGGTGATGTGAAAAGCAGTATGTGTCACATGGAAGCAAAATTATTTCCACCTTGGGCGTTAATTCTTGAATCCCTCACTACGCTCAGGATTCTATTTTAGAATCCCTCACTACGCTCGGGATTCTATTATATAATCCTTCGCTTCGTTCAGGATTCAATTTACGCCCACGCCGTAAATATGTCATCTTGCTCCCTTGTGACACAATCTACTATTCCTCTGCGTCAAAAAAAAAGGGTTGGACCCTGGCCCTGCAAATGCGACAGCTGAAGAACCTACATGTTGGGCATCTTGGCTCGGAGTAATGTCACGGAATAAGTAATAGCACTACGTACAAAAGTCCCACTGTTAGAAAATACCCAAATTCTAATAGCTAAATGAAAAAACTTTGACCACACCAAGCGAATGACGCGACGACGTGACCGTCCGGCAGCAATGCGCGGCAGCCGCTGAATGGGACCTTAGGATGTACTTGCAGCAGCAAGACCTCCCTGGTAATGTTAGATTTGTGGCAGGGAGCGGCCGCCGAGCGCCGTGGGAGGGCCGCGTGTGGCGCTCCACCCCGCTGCCTGGCTCGCCTGTCTGCGCCGAGCAGATCTCCGAGGGGAAGCTGCTACTGTCCACCAATAGCAACACCTATGTATTGGAGGGTAAACAACTTTTTCACATGCTATTCAGAAAACATCATGCTTCATTCATATTTTTAGCGGCAAGCCTCATAATATATCCATATTCATACAATTTTACGTGTCAGTTGATAATTATAATTAGTCATAACATTAGTAACTAGGTAATTAAATTATGTCAATTAAAATGCGATGTCAAAAACACAATTTCAATAGCATACAATTAACATAGGCGGTGTGAAAAGCAGTATGTGTCACACGGTAGCAAAATTATTTCCGTCTTGGGTGTAAACACTTGAATCCCTCGCAACGCTCAATATTCAATATACCACCCTCGCTGTAAATATGTATCATCTTGCTCCCAGACACAATCTACTATTTATAATAAAAAGAAATAGTGCCGTACAAACTACGTTTAATTGACGGTAGACTACTTTTATCTCACGTACGTGGGTGAACCATTGTCTGTCGTTGTCTTTGTCTTCGTATGTGTCACAACAACAACAATGGCCAACCCGCGCTATAACTGAAACGCAATAGTACATTACTTTACAAGGGCGGTAAAACAAAGAATGTCTCAGATCGCAGGTATTTGACGCCCGAGCCGAAGGCAAGGGCGATAATTACGCGATCTGAGGCTTTCTTTATTACCGCCCGTGTTAAGTACAAAATTTTATGTGGATTTCCCGCGCGCGGAGCGTGCGGTAATTGCCACTTTATGGCCAGGTGTGGCATAAAGTACTATAACCGCAACCACACTGTTCCGCCACAGAGTGAAGCTAACAGCACAGAATAGTATAATAGTATTGCATACAGAACGGACACGAACCCCCCGCACCGAGGTCAGTTACCTCGTCCCTGACAGGCCAGGATGACAAGCCGGGTTACGATCGGGTTACCGTCGCGGCTCGCGATTCGCCCATGCCACGTGCTACGCACTCGCGCAAACAGTTGACGCGTGTACCGACAGCGCACGCACACATACTTACCCACAGCGCTTGCTTTCCTTCGCGTGTCACCCCCGTGCTAACAGTCAAATGCTGCTTTATGTTTACAGAAAGTGGCACGACCCGCGTGATACTCCGCTGGGAGGGCAGCGTGCGCGCCGCTCGCCTGACCGAGCACGCGGGGCTGTTCCGCGTGGGCGCACGTCAGAACGGCGTCGGCTCGCTCTCTAGCAACGCCGGCAGCGCGGGAGTGTACGCCGTTCCTCTCGCAGAGCTCTACGCCGGCGCCTGGGCCATGCGGCCGCTGCAGGACTGCAAGCAGGCGCGGCTGTCGCGAACTAAGACCGCGCACTACTTCGACCTAGTTGAACACAGTGAGTTATCTATAGAAGTATAGATCGACCGTTTTATTGCTTGTGATGTGACAGGGGTAAGAGGGGAGACGTCAAAGGGTAGCCCGGTTTCCGCGGGGTCTCAGTTAAGCGGTCGACCTATAATTTATAGTATGTTGCCTGTGCCGTGACAGGGGTAAGAAGGGAGACGTCAAAGGGTAGCTGACGGGTAGCCCGACTTCCGCGCGGTCTCAGTTATGCGGTTGATCTATAATTTATAAAAATTACTATGCGACTCCCTGCTCTAGGGCTGACAAATCATTTAATTTCTTATTCACACATTTAAATACAGAGGAGTCTGTTCTTCGTTCAGATGGCAGAATCACCCTCGCCGTGTCAGTCGGCAGACGAGTGCTGATCATGGCTGAGGAAGAACGTCTTGACAACGATAGAGGATTCGATTACGTCCATATCAAGGTACCTATTACTTTATTCGTATGCAAATCAGGAAAGCACTAAGGAAAACACTAGGGGAAGAGAGGCCGTGGACGACCAACTGTCACCTGGAAGAGCAGAATCCAAAAAGACCATTAGGCTCTAGAAGTGGACGAAGTGACAACACAAGACAGAATGTTGTGGCGAAAACGTACGAGGAGGGCTGACCCCAAATGAAATGGGATTAAAGCCAGGACAAAGAAGAAGAAGAGAGGAAAACACTAATGTCGTAAACCAGTCGAAGTACCTACTGACCACCAGTAGCATAACGCTGGATAGGCCTACAGATCGGACATAGTTTTTCGCAAGAGCGGCTTATTCTGTCAGATAAAATTTTATTGCAATTTTTCGGGTAAATGGGCGTTTAATTAAAAGCAAAGTATTTTATTTTCATTATTTCTCGCCTCCTAGGTAACACACAGCTTTGTAGTACCTAGTAGTAGTACTCCACTGCTTGTATGTAACTACAAATGGTAATAATAAGTTCCGTCTTGCCCAATGACCCAGCCATTATATAGTCCATCATATTCACTCAATAGGCCAGTTCATTTAGACTCCATCAATCAGCAATAGTTCCTATACACCCTGTCGGGTGCTGTCTGTGTGTGCGTATGACACGGGCAGGGACAGCATCCGCTCGGTGTATCCCTTGCATTTCATTAAATTGTCAAAAGGGCCTCTACGTGTTGGCTATGTGGTACTCGTTGGTACTTCGGTGCCTCGGTACTTCGGCTCCGCGCACGCCTCCCAAAGGTCCGGGACACCATTGTCCCGTGAACGGGAAAGTTCTGTCTAATCTAACAAAATATATATATATATATATTCTCATTTCCATTACAGCAAAAAGTGAAAATCTAAAGAGGCAACTGGTTTCTAGTTTCAATTTGTAATTTCGGAACCCGAGGAAATCCGCTTACCTAAGCTATTATGTCCGTCAACTAGGTCCTTTAACGCTCGCCGTCAAGGCCAATAATAGACTTACAGACTTTCCATAAAAGTAATGGAATGCTGTTCTGCCTTGCTTAGACTGAAAGGCTCTCTAAGTCGCGAAATATGCTAGTTACGCTGTTTTGTCGTCGAGACCAGAATCCCGGACACTGAAAGCGTCCCAATGTCGTTAGCACAAAATCTTTTCTGTAATTGGACTCTTCGTGAGTAAATTTCGTGAGTCATTCTGAGAAGTTATCACGCAATACGATGCGCAATTGTTCTTGCTAACTGCGTTTATGTCTGCGAAATGGCCTAATCAAGACGAGCCGCTTTGACTTAATTTGTTTAAGGTTTATTCTTAAACTAATTTTACTGTAGGTACTTTTTTTCATTGAACTGAACACCGCACTGCAACAAATATTTTAAGAAAAGCCAGTGTAGGGCCAGTTTAAATAAGAACCAGCCAAATTGGGTGCCATTGACAATTTCAATTGAGCCTCAGTTTTGCAATTCGACCGAATGGTCCTCCCGAGTCAAATGACTGAGGTAAGAAGTAGGTAGGATACAGGATCCACCAGTATTTAGAAAGATAATAGATAATTGAATTGAAATCGTTAAGTATAAGTCAAACACAAGGCGGGCCTATAGAAACGAGCGGGAACTCCGCGTTGCATTTACCTATACGTACGTACACTGTACGTTTTAATACCTACCCCGATGACTATTCATTATAGTCACAACTTGTTAATTTTTGTTTCATAACTTCATTACAATTCCGCTAGAGGCAGAGTGCAAAAGATAATTTCCCCGAAGAAGATACTTATTTTTTTGGGCGCTACTAATATCGAAGTAAGCTTTTACTCACACACATGGATCCCTGGTGTCTGATAATAAATTATTATTAATAATAAAGGATCTTCATTCAGCTTGGTGTCAGTGTCACGAAGCGAGTCACATGACACACTAAATGACGCTGATAATCAGTGAAGACATTGAATGTATTTAATGGCACTGAAAGATTACAACACTAAAAGAAACAAATGATCAGAAACAACTTTATAACAAGAATCGGAATATGAAATTTATACCTTTATCCGCAAATGCAGATATACATTCATTGCACATATAAAGAAATATTAATAGAAAAAGAAAGGATGATGATTTGAAAACTATTATTGAAACCTTCACCTTACAATGTAATTGTAATTATTGTCTTGACCTGTCTACTATTTTTTTCCAGATTAGATTAGATTAGATTCATTTATTTCATGATAAGAATTACATTATAAATTTGTACACATGTCAAAATTACAAGAATAGTTATCATGATCGTCATAAACAGGAAAAATAAAAAAGTATAATAACATAATGTCAACCAAAATTAAACACACATGATAATGATAAATAGTAAAAATAAAATAATTGCATCTCCCTTTCGGGATCGTCAAAGTCCATTTCAAAATACAAATTCCAATATACTAATCAAGTCAAAATACAAGTTCAAGTCCATTACAAAATATAAATCAATTTAATACAAATTTAGTAATCATTATTTACACGTCAGTAACTTAAGGTCCATATACTTACTCTTTAACAGAGTATAATGGATTTTCCAATAAGAGGCGTTTCAGGCGGCGTCGAAATGCATCGTCAAATGGTTCAAGTCTAAGATCAGCGGGCAGTCGCTCGTAATAGGTGGGCAAGTGCCATGCGATGCGACGGGGAACTGTTCTCAAACGCCCAGTGTGGCGGAGGATGGTTTCCATCTTAGATAATTAAGTTTTTCTTATAAAAAGTACCGCACTCTATCACTGCTCTTGAGATAACTATCTTCAATCAGTATCTTTCTCACTAGTTCCAAAAACAATAGTGCCGTTTTCTTCTACAGGGTGTCTAGTAGCTAGGCGGGTAAGAGAAGGTATGATTAATATCTGGCGCTACCAACTACTAACCTTTGTGACCAAACGTGAACATAATATTATGTACTTAGGTAATGGATATGTATAGAATATTGTCCATAGGTCCGTGACGCGTGCGTCCTTGCCTTTAGTTAAGTTACATTACACTGCGTGTCACGGATGCATAACGAGTTCACTCGCCCTATAAAGCTGCGCAATGTACTTACCTAGTTAATAAACTCGCATGCGAGCTCGTACGTGTGTAAATAAGGCTAAAAGGCTTTGGTGCGCTCGGCAGGATATCGTGCTATCGGAGGTGCCGTCGCTAATCAAGTATTTGGACTGCGATTCGGGCGTCATCGTGGCCGGGTACAAACACCACTGGGAGGTCGTGGACTGCGCCAATGGTCAGGTGAGTTATTTTAAAAATCTTCAATTAATCATCAAGAGGATCAAAAGAGGATGTTCTTATAATTTAGTAATTTAGTTCCCTTTATTATTTGGCGCCCGATTCTCTCGAATAAGCACCAAATCCAAAAAAGACTAATGATTATGATTATGATTCTTATTGTTATTAATAAAACTTATTATCGACGCCGTCTTATGAATTATGAGAACTCGCTTCATTATCTAGTTTCCCGGTGTTACAGCGACATCTACCGGCACATCGCGTTAACATTGAAAACCGTAACATGAGACTTGACCTACAGTCAATAGATAAAGTATCTTAAGGCGATATATCGATTGAAAGAGACACCCTTTCGCTCACGTCAAAACGGGATGCAACCCTCTCCGAGAATGGCTTTATTGGCTTTTTAGACATATCTCGTTATATATCTGACTGTGTGCAGGTTTATTAAATTTCCTCTTGTCAGTACCTAGATGAGGTAAAATACCATCATATTAACTTAATCGTGTCTTTTAATAATGCGTCGTTTTAGTAGGCTGAGGAAAAAAAGGAAAATATAGACTAGACTTTGGATTTATTTTCTATCGAGAAATTTTAATCAATCATGTTTCGCTATTGTCAGTACCATAATCATATATTATAGTCAAGAATCATATATCTGAAAATCAGCCCCTACTGTTTGCTAGTCTGGGCAGTACAGCGTTTCAAAGTCTCCATAATCATTCAATAGTGGTTAAGCGAATAATCCGGGCGGTCTCGCAAAACGGACCTCGTAAGGCCCACCATACAAAAAAAAGAAACAAAGGAATTTAAGTCAATTTTCTCTATCAATAGGGTTTAAACTATTATTTCGAAAATCGAACGTAACAAATGAAAATGCATCTCTGTTCAAATCGCAAAATAATTCAAATTCCATTGAAAGTACTATGTCTTAAATTTAGTACGCAGGACCTAAGGCAGGTAAAGTTTTGCATTAACAATAAAAATGGTCCTGAAGTAACTATTACCTCTATTATTTCAGTATCGTAGAATCATGTGAGAATGGTAACTAACTCCATAGGTTCCAAGATCGGGCTCAGCCCGATTTGGAACTCAGATAATGACTATTTCGTGAACTGTCTAATATGTTCATAGCTGGCCGGTGGGCCTGGGCCAGCGATAGCACCGCACAGGTTTTTTGACTTTTGGGTGCTTAAAAAGACATACCTATCTACATATCGTGGTTAATTGACAATATTTAATAATTTCCAAAAGTCTTAATTCGAAAACCATTTCGGTAAAAACGTGTGAAGTACACAAAAAACTTTTTTTTAGATTTTTTCTCCGTTAATTTTGGAAAAAATCGCAAATTACTGTAAACCGAAAGTTGACGTCATCTTCCTCGCTGTATTCAGGGAGACCTTAGTACAGAGTACAGACAATCGCTGCTCTGGAGTGGCTCTGGATTCTTGTTGGGAAGATGACGTCATATTTTACTTACGCCCTTTTGGAATGACCTACTTTCAACGTGTTTTTAGGGTTCCGTAGTAAACAAGGAACCCTTATAGTTTCGCCATGTCCGTCCGTCCGTCCGTCCGTCCGTCCGTCCGTCCGTCCGTCCGTCCGTCCGTCCGTCCGTCCGTCCGACCCCCGTTTTTCTCAGTAACCGTTAGTGCTAGAAAGCTGTAATTTGGCATGAGTATACATATCAATGACGCCGACAAAACGGTAGAATAAAATCTTTAAAAAAAATTTTTTTCAGGGTACCTTCCCTACATGTAAAGTGGTGCTGCAAATTTTTTTTCTGCCAAACCCCATCGTGTGGGGTATCGTTGGATAGCTCTTAAAAATATTATAAGGTTTCTTGAAGCATTTTTTGATTAAAGAATTGGTGAGCGTGATATTAAGCTTTGAAGTGATAATTTTTGCTATGGTCAAGTGTCCCCCCCCCCCTGCCAGCTAAACGGTGGCTACTAGGCATGTGAAAAAAATCATGGTAGTAGTATATACGATGAATTTAAAAGGAAAACTATCACAGCTAAGTAGACATTACTAGTTAACGAGTAATAGTCGAACTTCAGAAATGTACTTTGCAAAAGCAAACGTTCCTACAATTTCCATTGATACCTTAGATAATGTTGTTAATTCTTTCAAAAACATAGTAAATATAAGTTTTCGAACTTTTTAGTCCACATAATGTAAAGGGTAGACGACTACGGAACCCTACCTTGCGCGTGGCCCGACACGCACTTGGCCGGTTTTTTTTGTATGAAATAATGAGTTAAATTGAAAAAGAAAAAATACGGGTGGCTTAAATTTTTACCTATTTTCTAACTAGTTCATAAAATAAAGTTAAAAATATGAAATGTTGTCAATTGTGAAACTCTAAAACCAAATTCTGTCTAATGAACGTAAAACCGGACAAATGCCAGTCGGACTTCGCACATTTAGGATTCCGAACCATCCTCAAAAATGTGATTTATCAATTTTTGAGCCTTCGGGTACGGAACCCTAAAACGACTAAAAGCCCTTACTATACCTAAGGTAGATACTGGCTTGCGTTCATTTGACAGAATTTGGCCTTACCAGAGACTAGGAATTATATAAACTGCCAATGCCTATACATTGTGGCGTAATTTTAAAATAATGGGCCTGCTGTAGCTAGTTTCACTATGGAGAGATCACTTTACCATTTAATTCGTATGCCACTAAGACCTCTGCTTAACACATAGCGCCATCTATGAACACAAAGAAGAAGCTCCCAACAGATGGCGCTATGTTTTAAGCAGAGGTCTTAGTCTTAGTGGCATACGAATTAAATGGTAAAGTGATCTCTCCATAGTGAAACTAGCTACAGCAGGCCCATTATTTTAAAATTACGCCACAATGTATAGGCATTGGCAGTCTATATAATTCCTAGTCCCTGGCCTTACTGTTTCGGACGTACTATAACTGTAGGCACATATTTATGTTTTAGTGCGTGAAACGCGCAGACAACACCGAAAGCCGCCGCGGGACGCTCGTGAACGCGCTGCGTATTGGCGACGAGCGCGACCGTCAACTCGTATTGTGCTACAATCGTCAGTATTACAAACTAATTAAGATCTATTTCAGTTTAGCAAATATCAAACAGGTGTATATTTTTATAGAACTAAAGAAGCAATTAGTCGTGTACCGTAAAATGGGGTAAGTAGGGATTGCGAGGACAGTTGGGTTATGAATGGGGAGAGTAGGGATGGCAGAGGGGTGAGCTGGTTTTTATAGGCTACTGCTACGTAACATATAAATTCTAATTACAAATCATGCTATCATAATATGCATAATCCCAAAGTGTCGATCCTACAATATCCCAAACTCGCCTTACTATGAAATCCCACCTCACCCCAACCTACCTGAACAACGGGGTGAGGTGGGATTTCCAGCTTTTTGTATTTATCGTTAAAGTTATGAACACAAAATCATAAAAAAACTAAAATACAAACATCTGGAACACTTTTTTTGTAAATAAATCAAAGCGCCACATACAAAAATAAACTTTTATCCGGGTTTGAACTTCGGTATTGTGCCAACTCACCCCATTTTACGGTACCTAAATACTTGTTATTTTTAGAGTACGTATAATAACTTTTCTTAACGTTCATTTATGTCACGTTTTAAAAGAAAAAGGTATTCCACAGATACATGCCACTTCGAGAGGCTGACCAACCGCGGGCTGGAGAGCGACGCTGAATATGACTTCCACTGGACCACCGTGCCACTTGCAGTCGGTACGCGCCATTATACAAGAAACAAAACCTCACTTTGATCACAAGAATAGTACATTACTTACCAAGGGCGATAAAACAAAGAATGTCTCAGATCGCAGGTATTTTACGCCCGAGCCGAAGGCAAGGGCGATAAATATGCGATCTGAGGCTTTCTTTATTATCGCCCGTGGTAAATACAAAATTTTATGTCACCCCCTGGCCAGGAAGTGGGTTTTTTCGCGCGCGGAGCGTGCGATAATGGCCACTTTATGGCTAGGTGTGACATAAAGTAATTTTTTTAACGCTCTGGCTACACGGCCAGAGATTTAAAGTGATCACAAGAACTGCCGACCCCCTGTTGAAGTTAAAACTTTATCATGTCATTTAATTTTCACTTCTGCCGGCACTCCCGGAGTGCAACCCGTTGTTTTTTTTTATATATTCAGGGTCGCGTTTACGAAATATTAAAGCTTGAATAAGCTAAAGTGCAAATTTTGGTTACACGGCGGCTACAGAACCCAAGAGCTTGGCTCGACACAAGTGCCTTTTTATTTTACCATTTATTTGGCTTGGAACCCTGAAAGGCCAATTATGCCTTAGAAGTGTCAAACAGTCTTGTCGTTGCAGTGAACGCGTTCCCGTACATAATGGCGTTCGCTGAGGACCTGCTCGAGATACGACTGGTGGCGAACGGCTCGCTGGTCCACGCCGCGTGCATCCCCGGTCTGAAGCTGCTGTGTGGCCGCCGGGTGAGTACTCACAACATAATACGCTATTTGACTAAAATTTTTTTACAATGCCAATTGAACCAGTTTTTAGAGACGATCAAATGTCTATATGGGACCAACAACAATTAGAGCACAATAAAGGGCTTTTATAAAATTAGAGGATTCACTGTGTTGACAACATAAGGGGCCATTTAAGATCCCCGCTCTCAAGCCCTCACACAGTACACCCTCGGGAGCTCTGGCAACCTTGCTCACCTCCAAAAGTACTTAAAGGCTATATCATCATCCTCCTAGCGTTATCCCACTACAGTTGCATCCTGAAGGATGCCTGGGGTCCGCTACCTAACCCCAATATTTGGCGTAGGCCCTGGTTTTTACGAAAGCGACTGCCATCTGACATTCCAACCCCGAGGGGAAACTAGACCTTATTGGGATTTGACTTTGTCAAGTGAGTGGGCAACTTGACTGTTAGAAGTTCTCAAGCCGCCCGAAGGCCTCCAACTTGGCTTAACGACTGCTGCCATAAACAGCAACCGGGATCAACGGCTTAACGTGCCTTCCAAAGCACGGGAGCGCTCAGTTAGTAACCACGCAAAGCGGTCACCCATCCAAGATGCTGACTGCTGCCCACGTTGCTTAACCTTAGATACCGCAAGCGGTACGCAGGCGCCGATGGGCCACGAGCGCTCCTACTTAAAGGCTATATAAAGCTGTATTAGTACATTACTTACCAAGGGCGATAAAACAAAGAATGTCTCAGATCGCAGGTATTTTACGCCCGAGCCGAAGGCAAGGGCGATAAATATGCGATCGGAGGCTTTCTTTATTATCGCCCGTGGTAAGTACAAAATTTTATGTCACCTCCCGGGCCAGGAAGTGGGTTTTTTCGCGCGCGGAGCGAGCGATAATGGCCACTTTATGGCCAGGTGTGACATAAATTAACTTATGTCCAGGACATATTCTACGTGGCGTGCGCGCCCGAGTACGTGCCACTGTCGGACGAGGACGAGGCTAACCTGGGCCTGCCGCCGGAGAGCATGGAGCAGATCCGACAGAAGCGGCAGCCATACTCCGTCGACGAGGACGAGCGTGGCGAGAGGTCAGTAGATTCACATACTTTTTTTATGGCCTGTTTGGACAGCTAAGCGGCCCGCCCACTGGCCAGTAACAGATATTTTTGAGGACAACCTCCCTGTACGGCCAATGAGTATCACCAGCCTGCACCACTGAGTAACGTACCTATCACCAGCTTAGCTATGGAGATTATACACGAAAAAATAGTACATTACTTACCAAGGGCGATAAAACAAAGAATGTCTCAGATCGCAGGTATTTTACGCCCGAGCCGAAGGCAAGGGCGATAAATATGCGATTTGAGGCTTTCTTTATTATCGCCCGTGGTAAGTACAAAATTTTATGTCACCCCCTGGCCGGAAAGTGGGTTTTTTCGCGCGCGGAGCATGCGATAATGGCCACTTTATGGCCAGGTGTGACATAAAAGACTTTATTCTTTATTGCATTGCAGTCATGTTCATAATATATTGAGGTGTTACAGACAAGTTTGGTAGGTACATGACACCCTGTAAGGGCACTCAATAGTATATCTTAAATCTAGGTATACATACATTAAAATATTTAAAATTATTTGAAACTTCTTGAAATAAAGCAAAATTTTTCCCTTCGAGCAAATAAAAAAATTAGTATATATTAGATCGAATAATGTTCTTGATCAAAGATTTTTCAGTTTTATTTTACCTAAGATTGTCTTTGATCGCAGAGAATATCCTGGAAGCTTTTTTTTTCCGTGTATTGATGAGTGGCCCACAGTTATCTCCTATTGTAAGTACAGGCCAGGAAGTAGCAGTATAGCTTTACTCCGTCTATTTCTGTGTGTATACTTGTGCTCCCATCGGAGCCAATCTCCCGGAAGATAAAAAATATGGTGGCGTTGGCGATGTATGGAAATTTTACTGTAGTTTTAAGACTGCGTCGTGCAGGGTAAATTATCAGCGCCTGTCAAATTTCTATTTTTTTAAATAATTTACCCCAGTAACTCACACATACATATTTCACACACACTACTTCATTTTGTTGGCCCGGGTCATTGACTTACATTTTTTTAATAGGTATTTTCGGTTGTGTATTGCCACCAGTTAATCAGAGTTAAAAACTCCTTAGAGAAATCGAAATTGTCATAACTTGTCACTGTACAATGACAATGCTCTGTCAATTTCTGTAAGGAATACAAAGTTTTGATTTACAATATTTGATGATTTATTAAGGCATGACAAACATGTAAAAATAAAAGTCAAGTTCTGATCTGTCACCAAAACCTTACTTCTGAAAATTGGGATTTGATTTTAGTAAAACGCTCCTAATGATTCATATACAAATAGATTAAAATACCAATATTAGTGTATCAATGCCATGGCTTAAGCTGTTATGTTGTTAAATTATATATAATTGAATAAATGGTGAATAAAACTTAAGAATGTGTAATCCTTCTTTCTCACAAACCCATTTTTTACACGACTTTTACCTACTTATCCTTTCGCATTGGTCCGACGCCAACGCGCATATATCCGTTATGGCATCTAATAGATATCAAAACCTACATGCAGGTTCAATCTCACACTTGGCATTCCCGTGCCATGGCGTCCTAAAATACACAGACAACGCAAAGTGAGAAAAATTATTGCATTATTTGGCTATTTTTTGTCTGGTTTTGGTTTGCGCCAGAAGTAATATATATATAAATATATATATATATATATATATATATATAAATAAATAAATATTTGTGGACAATCTTACACAAATCAACCTAGTCCCAAACTAAGCAAACCTTGTACTACTATGGGTACTAAGCGACAATATATATATACTTTACAGATTTAAATAGATACTTAAATACATAGAAAACATCCAAGACCCAAGAACGAATTCGAACCCGGGATCTCCAGCTTCGTAGGCAGGGTCACTACCAACTAAGCTAAAGCGGCTTTTATAGGTAATGCGAGTTTTAAGCGAAGATGCGGTTGTTTTATTTCGATATATATTAAAATTAATGGCTTAATGAAAATTAATGGCAGTATTTTGAAATAAGTTTGTTAAGTATTCTTAAAACCTAATGATAATGAAATAAGTAGGACAAATATGATCAAGTAGGATTTAGTAAATCATTGTCACTATCTGTAATTGGAACTTGGCCGGCCGGACGCGCTATCGTGTGCATGGTTGAATGTAAGAGTCCATAGTTATGTTATGACAAATTAGCTCTCATGTTCCTCCTTATAAGAACGATAATTGAATAGAATAATTAGTGGAGTAAATTTTACTGAACTTTTAACACTACTTGGACAATGGTTGCGTATAGCTAAATCCATGTACATGCTGCATACATGCTGTAATGTAACAGTTATAATACTTATAATATACGCAATTGAAATTGCAATCTTACTATTATTTACTACGTTTACGTAACGTCCAAACAATTATTGCGACGTACTTTTTTTTGTTTTTTCAACCTGATTGTGGCCTTATAGGTCGGGCCCAATAAATCGATAGGAGTGCGCGGTTGGAAAGTGGCCTGGGGAAAATCCAGGGGAAACCTCCGACACGACCACGCGGGAGGTTTAAACACTGGGATACTCTAAGAGTTTGCGCTCCAGTGAGATTGGTTACGCGGCTTCTACCGAATCTGAGTTGTGAGTGGAATCGAGCTACTTACTGGGAGTTTTGTCGCTGGTTCACTAAACTCTACTAGGCCCGACCTGGGTCGGACTGACTCTACCCGGTGTGACGTACTTACGTATATCCAAAGACTATAATGTATATACTAAAGTACGTATATCCGTATATCCAAAATCAAAGCAGTGAACCAAATAATTTCAAACCATAAAAAACAATCAAATAGAAATTAGAAACCGTACTTACAGACCTGCAGAAATAAGTAGGACTACATACATATATTTTGTTATAAGACTCAGATTATACGTCGTCGTTAGAGATATAACTAAGATAAAAAAACACACATTTATATTTTCATTCTATAATTAGTATGACCATGCGGCTTCGACAATACAATCTTCTGCTGCTTATTACTTTCTTTGTTGTGTGACACTGCAGATTGATAATCCACGATTCCTGAAGTTATATCACGACATCTGAGATATATTTAGCCATTAAATGTATTCCTATTTGACGAGAAAGCGTGAATATCCACACAAATTTCAATAAGTATTCCAATCCAATCAATCCAATCAGTGGGTTCTTCAATGCTGAGGATCGTGACCGCTATGTCTCTGGCGGGGAGTGCAGATGGCTCGCCAGTGGTTCCGATGATGCGCTGCATGCAGCGCCTGGTGTTCTCGGAGTCCGGCGAATTTGGAGATTTTTTCAATCTTTCCCGTCATCATGATGTACTCGAGGCTAATAGGGACGACGCGCGATATGTCCAAAAAATGCCAGTAGATAAGTATGCGTTGTTGGCAAACTGTCGAGAGGCGTGTGTGTATGCGTATTTGGTGTTCGATATCAACATTAGATACGTAAAATTATTGAAATATAAAGAAAGAAAAATGTACACAAATTTTCATTTGAAGTAAGTGACAAATGTCATTACGTTATAAAGATGTTCCGTCAGGGTGACCATTCATTGAAATTAATTTCCATTGTAATGAAACGCATCGGCAACCTTTTAGCGTCTAGAATGCGTTTTCGGGAAGGAAAACATTATAATTTGAACGCATAAGTAAACTTTCGGGACCAAACACTGTATGTTCTCTAAAAAATAAAAGGCTAATACCAAAAATTCCATGTTAAAAGGTTCTTAAAACGCCACACGTCAATATTTATTTACCCCACTTCAATTAATGCAATCTTTGTGTGTGGTATACATATTGTATTCGTATACGGGCAAAATGTCAAAAACAGAGCTGTCAAAGCGAAAAAAGGAGCATGCGTCTGCTCTCACCGAGGGCCAATGCCCATCTGTCGATTTTTCCAAAGTATGGTGGCAGGGAAAATGTATGGAAAAGTCACTAAAGTTTAGATTTACGTTTGAAATTCTCATTGGTCTTTGCGAGGAAAAATGTGAAAAGTGTGATAACTTATAGTGAATACTTTTGAGATTTGTTTGAGTGTGATTTTGAAACGAAATGATATATTTTTCAATTCAATTTTGCCTAAACGCCGACACGCGTTCTTCTCATTTTTAGTGCAACTTTACGGTATTGTATTTATTAAAGTGTAATTTATTATAGATTACTAATAGTGATAACTTGTAAACACACTCTTTGTGATAATAATTACATATATTTTATATATTTTTGTAGAGAATTGTGACCTCCACAGATTGAGAGGTGACGGCTGGTTTTGCTAAATATGCTCGGCGCCCTCTTAAGTCCAGTCTTTTGGCATTTAGAATAATAGGGATGTTGACTCAAAAAAAAGTATTACTTCAATAGAAAGAAGACATAAAACTATGCCAAATAGTGAAAATCCTATTAAAATATCTCAAAAAATAACGAAGCTACAACGGTTAGAATGTTCGTAGTTAGAGAGAGAACGTGCTACTGTTGAGTAGCGCCATAGTAAATGACGATCGTTCAATACAAAGGTGCGTTTTGCGGAAAAGCGACAGAAAATACCTTTTTTTTTAAACCATGACTTTAAAAGTTGGTCCCCGAAGGGAACCTCAACTAAATGCCCATAACGGCCAGGGGCTGTACCTAAATAGCCCCTGAGAGCAGAAAATACCCACTCTTATATTATGACATTTTACCTATTTATTTCATATTTTTAAATGATTGACATTGATTATAATTTTTATGACTTTATTATTGTGACATTGTATGAATTGTGTAAATTGCGACTTTGTTGTTAATAATTAATTATTCTATATTATCCTACACGTGGTAGGTATAATTACTATTTTCGTTTTAATTCAATTTATTATAATAATATAACTGACATGTTATATAATGTTATGAATAAATGATGATTATGATTATGATTACGTAATTATTTATTTTTTTGAATTACCATTTTCGCCATTTGATTGAGAATTTGAGCGTTTATGTAGAAAATTTGGATTTATTGATTTTCTTTTATAGTGTCATCATCCCTATTATAAAAAATAAAAATCAAATTCTATCCCACCCGCTATCAAATGTAGCCAAAGACCTGTACAAAGTTGTAAACATAGGTATTAAGCGAAGATGAAATGTTATTTAAGTGATCTGTAACAATAGGGGTTACATCCGCCTCCGCCGTGCGTTCGCCTTTGTACTTTAATCTTATGTGACATGTATATTGTTTTAACCTGTTTTGTGTACAATAAAGTGCTTACATACATACATCATCATTCCTGATAAAGCCCCTTACAAATAACAAAAAAAAAAAGAATAAAAAAAAACTTATTGACATTTGCAGCACGGGCGAGCCAAGCACCAGCGGCGTCGCGACGCGCGCGCCCGACGCGTGCGCGTCCGCCTCCAGCCGCAGCAGCTCCCTGTCGTCCGAGCACGACAGCATCCGCCCGCCGCTGCAGCGCACGGCGCCCGTGTCGCCGCCCAGCTCGCCACACGGTAAACTCCCACAACTGGACATGGGGAAAAGCGTTACTTTTCGATCACCGTTATTGTTATTCCCATCATCATCCTCCTAGCGTTATCCCAGTAAGTTGCATCCTGAAGGATGCCTGGGGTCCGCTACCTAATCCCAAGATTTGGCGTAGGCACTAGTTTTTACGAAAGCGACTGCCATCTGACCTTCCAACCCCAAGGGGAAACTAGACCTTATTGGGATTAGGCTTTGTCAAGTGAGTGGGCAACTTGACTGTTAGAAGTTCTCAAGCCGCCCGAAGGCCTCCAACTTACCAACTGTTACTCCCGTACCAAGAAAATCACATTGAAAAATCACCGTGACTTTGTCACTTCGGTTATTTCGTGTCACGACATTTGCGTGTCGATCGTTCCCGGCAGTTACTGATATTTTTGTAACAACTGATGTTACTCTGTGACAGCGCACCGCAGTCACAGTCACAGTTAGTAACAGCGGTCACGAGGCACGACGCGACGCGTCGCTTACACACTGTTCCAGTGATATCGTCGCTAAGTAACAACGTTATTTTGTAACGTTGTTACTTCGTGACAAGTCACACTGTTACTTTTTAACGGCGGATCACCGTGATTTTTTCATCCTGAAGTTATTTATCACCCCCTAGCTAGATGCTGGTCAATAGCAATCGCAATTTTAATTAAAAAAAATTAAGAACGAGGCCTTAGGCTTGGGAGGCGCGGGCCACCTACAGCCACGCGGTTCGAAGGGCCACACGCCTCCGCCACCATCAGAGGACCTCGCTAATTATTCCTTGCCCACATCAAAAATGTTGGTCTTGACCCGCCACTGACGGTAAATTCCTTTAAGGTGCAGGGGTGGGCAAGGTATTTTCCATACAAACTCTGTGCACGTTTTATTCGTAGGTTTTGGCACTAACGAATTTAATATTTTTTTTGGATGTAAATATTAGATATGCGAAGAAAGTGATGTGGAAATTTTCAAATATTTCAAAAAAATAAAAAAATATTACCTATCATTGAAAAAAAATTACATCACGAAATAGCTAACAGAAAAATAAGCATACTGATCACTAATCTAGATTACAGTTTTACAAGTCTAAACACACGTTGGGATTGGGACCCTTCGAGCAATGGCGAGTGGCCCTTTTGACTCACTTTATTACTCACGCACTCGTCTTTAGCCATGCCACTCAGTATGGCTAGATAAGACCATGGTTAGACTAGTAAAGTCATGGTTTCTTAATATGCCACCGGATATGTGGGATATTCAATAAGCAACAGCAACCAACAATAAGACTGCCCGCACCGAAGCAAACCTTCAAGAATGTCAAATATATGCGCCAAATCATCGACATCATCCTAGTGCTTGACCCGTCTGACGACGGGGTCAACTAATGTTCTATTTCCACTTGAAATGAAATGAAATATAGTTTATTAGCGCAAAACACACTTACAAACGAAAATATAATGAGCCAACTGAGCTTGGTGTCACGAAACGAGTCACAGACACGCTCCGCGACGCTGATTTTCAGTGAATAGATGGCACTGAAATGTTACAAACATTGACTTATATAACTACATCTATGTTTACATATAAAACAACGAGAGATCAACCAGAGAAACATTAATACATTAAGAATCAAAGTAAGCTGAACGATCGACCGGTAACTGAGACCGGGCGAATAGCGGGCGCCGGGTCCCTGCACTCCCTGCCTCCCGCTACCTGCCCGCTACCCTTTGACATCTCCCATTTTGCGCCTCTCCCATCACATGCGCGGTCTCAGTGAAACAGTACACCTACACGTATAATAAAATTGACCTGTACTGTAATTTCAGTGACGGCATCGAGTTCGAGCGACCACCCGCCGCCGACGTCGTCGCGCTGCGTGCGAGTGTTCAAGATCCCTCAGGGCAACCTCGGCGCAGGGGCCTACGCTCGCCAATCGGTGTCGAATGATCAGGTTAGGGCGATAACAATTTTTATGTCACACCTGGCCATAAAGCGGCAATTACCGCACGCTCCGCGCGCGGGAAACCCACTTCCTGCCCAGGGGGTGACATACAATTTTGTACTTAACACATTACTTAACAAGGGCGGTAAATATAAAATATTAAATTACTTAATAAAACAAAGAATGTCTCAGATCGCAGGTATTTTACGCCCGAGCCGAAGGCAAAGGCGATAAATATGCGATCTGAGGCTTTCTTTATTGTCGCCCGTGTTAAGTACAAAATTTTATGTCACCCCCTGGCCAGGAAGTGGGATTTCCCGCGCGCGGAGCGTGCGGTAATTGCCGCTTTATGGTCAGGTGTGACATAAATATATATTAATATCTATAATACTAGTACTGGTACTTGTATTTATAATACTAGTACTGGTACTAGTATTTATAATACTAGTTTGTATTTTAACGACGTCCTGTGGGTCGCCCCAAGTATCGCTGGAGGGATGTGGTGGAAGCGGACCTGCGTGAGCTCGGAGCTGGTGCAAGCTGGCGAGAAATTGCGCAGGACCGAGCAAAGTGGCGTGCTCTTGTGTCGGAGGCCAAGACTCATTTTGGGTCGTCATGCCAGCCCAGTTCGTTAGTTAGTTATTTTTACGCTTGCAGCCCCAGGGAGCGGCCGGCGCCGTGCTGGAGCCGCAGCTGCAGCAGCTCATGCCGCAGCACCTCCAGATGCAGCAGGCTCTGCTGGAGCAGATCGAGCTCCAACAGGTCCCGCTGGAGCCCCCGCCACACCCGGACCCACTGGAACCACGCCCATCCACATCGCGAAACTGAACCGTGCACAATGTTAAACAATTTCTATAGATATACTTTTATGTCACACCTGGCCATGAAGTGGCCATTATCGCACGCTCCGCGCGCGAAAAAACCCACTTCCTGGCCAGGGGGTGACATAAAATGTTGTACTTACCACGGGCGACAATAAAGAAAGCCTCAGATCGCATATTTATCGCCCTTGCCTTCGGCTCGGGCGTAAAATACCTGCGATCTGAGACATTCTTTGTTTTATCGCCCTTGGTAAGTAATGTACTATTTAACTGAGACCGCGCCTGTAACATGGCGTGAGGCGTCAAAGGCGCGGTTCCCTGCCTCCCGCGCGGTCTCACTTAAGCGGTCGACTTATAGTTTATTTACAAATTCTAGGTACAGTCGGCCAAGGAAGTGGTCTACCAGTTTTGACAAATGTTTCTGTGAGATCTAATTATCGCTAGGGTTGACTTTTCTAACGGCGTGTAAGAGTTGCACAAATTGACGTACGTCTATTATCTGAGATGCTTGACATATAAAGTCATGGGTTATTTTATTTTGACCTTTGTTATCAATGCAATAGGCTATTATTTTGCAATAATGTTATATATTCTCCACTTCAATTAAAACCATTACGATCGTTTTCAAGAAAATCTTTTTGCAACTGAAAAAGAAAGTATCACTGACAAATAAAATAAATAAAACACAAACAACAAATACACAAACAAATAGTGTCAAGTATTATTGTCAACGTAATAATCAACAATCGTGTTATTATATAGTATTCTAATTTCTTGATTTCCAACTGCTGTAATGCCTTTTAATTTAACAAGAGCCGAACGAGCTAATAATAAAGCACTTCATAACGAGGGCTTCAATAATAGTGAGATTTCTAGACACTGAACTGAACTTGCACATGACATGACGTAAATACATGTAATAAATAAAAGCAATTGTCACTGTCATTATATTATTGCAAGGGGAAATCGACCTTGTTGCTTCACGACGTCCACATGAACCTCGACCGTAGGGTGGTAGACCACATTTTTTGCTGACTGTACTGTACTATGGACCAATTTTTCTGGCGTTGTAGTTTTTTTTTTCTTAGAATTGCATGAAAATTGGTAGGTTAGAAGAGCTCCTGATTCTGTACAAGTAAAAAAAATATGACAACATGGCGTCGAAAAAAAAAATTGTCCCATACATTTTTTCCACTGAGTTACGAAAATCCCATACGTTTTGTCACTTAATGGAAAAAAAATCTGGGACAGTGTAGGAAATCGTGCACATATTGTTCAGAATCAGGAGATCTTCCAACCTACCAATTTTCGTGCAAATCTAAGAAATAAAAAAAAACTACAACGCCAAAAAAATTGGCCCCTATATGTTATAGATAACTTTGAAGTATACCAAAATTTAGATGAAGTTAAGATATTTGGAGTGAAAAAGTAGTTTATTTATATTATAATTGAAGCGATACGCTGTTGGTGATCCCATATTAGGTACTAAATATACTCTTCTAGCTCATAACCTTCGGAAGATGCAGATATTTAAGGCGCATTTTTCCGCAGCTATCCGCTAGTTATATTATGATTCTGTCTCATACGACGTCTCCCGGGTCACTTACACGGTCGTATCTCTTATGTGGTAATATTTAGTATTAGATGTACTGTACTGTTGGAAAAGATGTGATATTTAATGATGGCGAGGCGACGGAGTAGTGTGGACTGCATATTAGTATATCTTCCTAGTAAAACGATACTAACCGCTGTATTCACAATAAAATTGTATTAAATTCTCTCATTTGTGAGTAGACAACTTCGTCTAAAATTATCAATCATGTAGAATAGGTAGAAATGTTAATATCACCAACGTCACAGCATTTTGATAAGTTTGTTTAATTATTTTCTCCGCGGTTTCAAAATTTATCATAACTACAATGTAAACTAAAATGTATGAGACTACAATACTTTTAAAGAACTGATTTTGACATTTCGGCAATTTAGTTAGATTTTTATGCACAAAATATATGCTCAAAGTAATTAGAAAGACGGTTTTTAACAAATCGTAAATGACATAAAAGTACGAAATGCGACACATTAAATATGCATTTTAAAGACGCTAGAAGTATTAAATAAATCACTATACTCATATTTATAACGTAAAGGTGGATCTAAAGATTCTAAATGTAAATATTAACTCGAATCTACGTACCTGGACTATTGTGACGACGAGCAGGATTTTAAAAATTTGATGACTATTTCTGATCATTTGTCCTTAGTGTAGATTATTTTTACCACTCATCTTATACCTACTATGTAGTTATATATAGTTAAAGTCCACTTTTCTAAACATATTTGATACAAATATATACGTTACATCTCGATATGCAGATTGAAAATGCTTTGATAAGGCCCCGCTGGGAAATCTGCTCTTCGTCAAAATAATATAAACACGTAGAGTAGGTAATATTACCAACTCAAAGTTCTAGTCAATATTTTAAATCACGAAGAGATTGTCTAACATATTAAATCTCTCAATACTCGCTAATCTAGCTTAGATAATGAATTTCTAAATGAAATCATACCTTGAATGTCTATTAGGACACCAGAAAAGAAGTGCCATCCAATTGATTTGATTATCTTTCTAGATTTAATTAAACTTACATTTTGCGATGCAAGAGAATTGAGAACAGTAAATATTTACTTAAGTATAACAATAACAACTTTCTTTACAGAGATGGAATATAAGTAGTAGGTAATTAACTTGATATTTCAGGGAGTATTAAGTAAGTAGCGCCGAGGGGCGAGGCGGGCCCGACGGCCAACCAAAGAAAGAACCAATCTGATAGGAACCTAAGATCTCTTTATAGAATAAGAAATGAATTTAAAACACTAGTACGAAGTTGTTAAACGTATTTATATATATACATATATATGTATGCAAACCTAATGGATAGGTATTTCTGAAATATATAAGGAGCCGAATGGCATATAACCGCCAACTAATTTCGAGACATACTTATAGAAGAGATGCAACGGATAGTTGTTTGACCGGATACCGGATACCGGATATTCGGCCTCATCACCGGCCGAATATCCGGTATCCGGCCGCCGAATATTCGGCCGGCCAAACGATACCTACATTTTAGTTTGGCGGCGGGCGCGTCGTGCAGGTTTCAACCTGTTACGTATTGTAGGTTCGCGCGGACCGTTTTCTAGGCAAGAAACGAGTTTTATTAGGTCAGTACGTACGAAACTATTTCGTATGCAGTACACGTGCACCCGCCTATTTTTCAAAGTTAAATACAAAGTTAAATACCAAACAGAATCACTATTCGGTATCCGGACGGATAGTGCGCAACTATCCGGTATTCGGCCGGATAGTAAAATAATGGCCGCATAGGCCGGATACCGGATAGCAACCGGATATCCGTTGCATCTCTAGTTGAGTTATTATATTAAGTTAAATTTATTTCTACGACATTAATAGGCCTACGTAACCACACTGATTATTTTGTCTCCAAATTCGTATAAGTTAAGGAACCTACGCCGCCTGTACCAAGGGTAACTAATGCGATATCGGAAGAAGTTAGGGAACTTATGGCGGACTTTTGGTGTGCTAGTGAATATTATGTTATGAACTGTTGATGGTGCAGCCGGTACGGCGGTCGTGTTGTGTCACGCATACATCATGCCACGTTACACTTAACTTTCTAATTGTTATTGGTAGTGACTACTCGTTATTTGGAAGACGTATTGAAATCATTTTTATGTGATGTCTATTACTTATATAAAAAAAAGATAAAGAATATAAAAATAAATAAATGTTATCTTTACAAAGTAGGGAGGGGGTATGATGGGCGGTACAATACTGAGCGGGACGCTAGGACTGAAACAAATGTTCTCATTGACAACTCATCCGGATTGAGTTGCACGGATCGCCACGGTTCCGACACGCTTTATGGAAGCCAAAAACGGACGTAAACGGAACTGCATGTGGTTAAACCTCCATAGTCTGTAAGTAATGCATGTATTTCCACAGATTTTGTGTAATGTTATCCAAACCGTGAATAAATGTCACATAGATCAATATTTACTCTGATGTAGCGATCAATAAATGTCAATATTTTATGTAGAATGATGAGCGCCATGGCGACCAATGTTAGGTACTCGAGGCTCGTGGGCATGTTTAGGGCAACGAGAGAAAATAAAGCTAACCCTATTAATAAAAACACGCACATCTCAATATAGCTACGGGAAAAAATGCGTACGTGTGTACGTGTTGACAACTCTAATAAGAAATTGCTAAATATACACTATCATATTGGCATTAACGGGTACAGCATTGTAATAGCAAGTAATCTTGCCCAAAATATGCCCTGTGCAATTCACTATTCACGGACGAACAGACGGACGACGACGAAAAATTTAAATGTTACCATAAGTCGCCGAGCGGGATAAGTGTTTACGAAGTAGCGTTTAAGTTAGTTCATCGAAGTTTTGTCAGGGGATGATTGCTACAAGGAAAAGTCAACGGATATAGATGGAATTGGTTTGGTTACCCCTTCACAAGATTTCGACGGTAAGCGCTAGGTATCCGATTGCATGTAGTTTCAAATGCACTCGCTCGCACTTTCGCGATAGCGTTAACACAGGCACCTAACTATAAACACTAGTCAGTGGGCAGGGTCGTAGATCTCGTTTCTATGTAATGTAACAACATACAAAACGTACTCGGCCGTAAGATTATATGCGAAATCGGAAACTTACCTCTTACCAGGGTCTTTCCAAAATATCTCGACTGCTTGAAGTAAGCTACTAAATGTTTCATGTGTAGATCGTAAATGTCTATTTAAAGTAGATATAATGCTGCGATGTCTCTTTGGACCTGTCATGTACCTTGGAAAATGGAAAGACCCGAAACCCGCTCCGGTGACGTCATATAAGGAAATAGTAGTTGAGATAAGCTATATTTTATGTCTACAAGTTTGAAAATACATATTTCGACCTACGACAATGCATTCCTACATAAATTAAGAAGATATATTTAACAGATTATATCGAACTGTTCTGTAGAGTTAAAATGCGTTGCAAGAGAGAGGATAAGAATATTAAATAGTGGACTGGTATTGCTAATAGGGATGTCGACTCAAAAACTTTTATTACTTCAATAGAAAGAAGACATAAAACTATGCCAAATAGTGAAAATCCTATTCAAATATCTATAAAAATAACGAAGCTACAACGGTTAGAATGTTCATAGTTAGAGAAAGTGCTACCTAACCGTGACGTCACTGTTAAGTAGCGCCATAGTAAATGACGATCGCTCAATACAAAGGTGCGTTTTGCGGAAAAGGGACAGAACATACCCACTCTTAAAACTTTGAAGACTTATAATAACGTATTTTTTTTTAATTACTTTTTTCGCCATTGGATTGAGAATTTGAGCCTTTATGTAGAAAATTTGGATTTATTGATTTTCTTTTATAGTGTCGTCATCCCTATTAAACCCACCAGTTTCCTGTAACCACAGAGTTATGAGAACCATTACAAAACGCTTATATACTTTCACGTACTAATTTCTAATACAACATTAGCATATACCTATACGAAGAAACATTAAAAATTTCACAGAATGCATTTCCGAAAATCATTATAAGTTGACAGGTATACGCTTCGAAAAAACATTTCTTTAACTATTGTAACTATGATCCCAGTTGGTCGAAATAAATGAATTTATTCTTATTCTTATTAAAAACGCTCCACAGTTCCGCATCGCACGCATCGTACGCATCGCACGCATTGTACGCATCGCATGCATCGTACACATCGCAGGCATCGTAAGCATCGCATGCAATAGTTTGCGTGCGATGCGTACATAGGTGCGGATCAGTTGACGCACTTGCGTGACTTAACAAAAAGAATACTACAAACCGCTGCGTACGATGCGTGCTATACGGAACTGCGGACGCCTCGCCTGCCTTAATAGGGTATTTGACACATGTTAAAATTTATAACACAGTGTCACTTTTTGGATAGTTAGCCATCAAAATATCACAATAAATCGTAAATTATAAAATTTTACCAAAATCATAAAAAGATATGAATCATCAAAAAGTCAGAAAATTATGTAATTTTTTTACCGTCCAAAATTCAAATAAAAGCTATCAATAGAATGCTTATGAAAAAATAAAAAATAAATTGTATGGCAACTATGTACCTAAACGCATTATTTTAGGACAAAAACAGCAAAATACTTATTTTCCCATACAATGGTTGGTCGAATGCTCTACAAGTGACGTCATTTGCCAGCATTGCCAGGGCCAATTTGTAGGAGCCTTTTTTATGGCCGCTAGCGTTGAGCTAGGTTTGTCCCTAATTTTAGCCCTTTATTGTGCTCTAATTGTTTTTGGTCCCATATAGACATTAGATTGTCTCTAAAAACTGCTTCGATTGGCATTATAAAAATTTTTTAGTCAAATAGCGTATTGGACGTAGCGTATTTTTTAGCCGGTATTTGGTGTATCCGAAACTAATTCACTCCTATTTTTAATTACTGTATTTACTAAGTATATTCTACATTTATATAATTTTATTAACGTGGAACGTTTTATCGTGGTGATTTCATGTGATTTTGTGATATTTTTCTCTTCTCTCGACGACAGCATTTTACAATTTGAAATTTTAACCCTGTTGTTTTTATCTGGAGTTTATCAAAAGAAATAAATGTCTGTTCAATGAGAATTCGTGTTATTTTATTCACTTAAATAAATAACTTAGCAAATACATTAAAGTATCTCTTGTCTTAAAATATACTCATAATAACATACAGTAAATCTATAACAATGTGCTATAACAACTTCGGTTGTTGTTTCAATGTAGTTATGTCCAAAAACCGCGGGACCTCACCTTGTGGGGCGCGTTTTGAAGAACTTTGTCCTGAAACAATACAACGCGAAACAATTAATGCCTGTCTTATGTTGAATGACTGAGACTAATACAAATATGTACTCTTTATTGCACATATACCTACCTACATGTGACAGACATGTTGATTACAGATGTAGTGCAAAATGATTTTCCTTCGTACTTTATCAGAAAATTTCTTATTTATCGTGCTCTCTCAATTAGCTTCAGTATTTGACACTAAACAATAAAGTTCCATAATAATTGATATGAAAACGTCACTCATTTAATACAATCATTGATTGACAGATCGGGTGCCATCGTATTCCGATTGAGATCCGAGTTTTCCCGAAAGAAAATCATTTTGCAATACATCTATCTGTACATGATAATTTGGACACGCTGGACAAAAACACCAATTTTTCCAGTGTCAAGTTAGGTAATACTACTAAAAATATGTGGATAAGTATAAAGTAACTAACTATACCCTCTTATTCATGAACAAAAATGTGCCAGCATTTTTCGGAATATTAAAATCGATATATACCTATTCGATAGGAAAATTTTTCGATCAAGATTTAAGTCCTACTACTTTACTACCCAAAAGTTTCTACTTTTCGGCAACTAAAGGCTCATTAAGCGGACAAAAGTAAAATAAATATGAAGAAATATGAAAAAATCATAAAATTTACAAATCATTTTAATTTGATAAATTGAGAGCATTTTATAAAGAGAGAAACGCTACTAATTTCGATTTTCGATGATCTCGGCAAGTACCAAGGGGTACCCGATAAATAGGTCCGTAAGATCCGTACGTCTAGTGAGGCCTTAAATAATATCGATATGAACAGCACTGGCCGTACTGTGGCAACATTTGTGCATTTTGACTTGTCAAACAACTCCGCCGAATGGTGGACAAGAGTTTAGTTCTCATCAGAGCTCGGCAGGGTGAGCCATTTTTACGTCAGTAATGTCAAGTGTAGATATTAATATTAAAACACCACACACCTTAACAAAATATTAAAAGAAAATAAAACTTTGTTCATTTATCATATTTTTATAATTATTTGACATTTTTGATTCAATGACATGCGATGAGCGTATCTATTGAATATTGTACGCCGAACACTGGCTGATTGTGACGAACTTATTATCATTGTGACCTTTTTATTATACTCACATTCGGACAATAAATATTTTCAATTTTGGATTCATTTTGAATTATAATTTAACTAAAATGACAATGCATTATGTACAAAACGAGTAGATAATAAGTTTTTTATTCATTCTTAATTTTCTTTGTTATTGTAATAAAAACTAAGTTTTTCTATATTTTCTATTTTCAACGCATTTTGACGTAAAGACCGTAGCAGAAAGGCAGCCTAAATAAAATAAATTCATTAGTAAATTACACTACATCTATAATTTAATGAAAAGGTATGTCCATGTTATGCACACTCTGAAAACAGCTCACCCCTGCCAAGCCCTGGTTATCATAAACTTTATTTACCTTGTATAATCTTGTGTCTCTCCATGTAATTCCTAGTGGCGAAGCTCATCTCGCTCGGCCGCGGCTGCGGCGCCGCGCACTTCAGGTACTTGGCCGCGAGTTGGTTCATACGCAGACTCGTGTCGGCAGACTGCGGAGCTGGCTCGTCGCCGAACGTCACTCTGTTGACAACGACACGTCATAGGTTTGTAGCACGGCAAACCTCCGTGGTACGGTCGCTGGCGCACTGGCCGGTAGTAAAAAAAATATTCTTTTGTTTTTTTTTATTATTCGCGTCTTTTGTTTTTTTTCTTGGTCAGACTTGCTGAAGATTGTAATGTTCGCAGTCGAATTCTATTTTATTTCACTGAAACTAAACTAATTACTTGATATTTCAACCTACTGATATTGGGACCGTGCACGACGACAGCGCCACGGACAGGTGGCTATTATGGACATTATGTCATAGCTGTTAAGCGAGAAGTAAATAAGTATTGTGAAAAAAAATTAATGAAATCTTGTGTTATTTTACTATATTAGACAATATTGGACGATGGTAGTCAGTAACATTATTGCCAATAACATTAAAATTGTTGTTTTCAGTTGTTGTTGTCAGGTTAGGTGACTTACTTTTTTTTCTTACGGCACTTATCCACTTATTTCTTTGGTCTCGTTTCCGCCACGGTTTTGAAAATTGGTAAAATTTACAGTCGCTATTCTGTGGTGTTTTTACAATTCACAATAACACATTTTACTAGGGCCATATTAAATTTATCTCAAAAACGATTAGAAAATGTTTACTGCAATATGGATTTGACAGCTCAAGTCACCGACAAAATGTAAATTTTAGCCGTAGCGAGCGCTGTGATCGTTTAGGCTACCCCCTCCACCCGCTTTGCACCCTGCCAATAGTTATTATCATTGTTATGAATGTACAGTTCGAGTCGCTGTACATATCGTGAGGCGCCGAAATGTATGAGACCGTCCCGCTCGCGTCGCGCAGACTGTGTGGGGTCGCTAACCTGTTAGCATACGTTCCGGCGCGCTGCGGTCGCGTCGCGCGGACGTCGCGCAACGCTGTGTGACCAAGCCTTAAGGCGATATATCGATTGAAAGAGACACCCTTTGTTTTTCGCTCACGACAAAACGGGATGCAACCCTCTCCGAGAATGGCTTTTTAGACAACTCTCGTTAAATATCTGACTGTGTGCAGGTTTATTAAATTTCCTCTTGTCAGTACCTAGGTGAGGTAAAATACCATCATATTAACTTAATCGTGTCTTTTAATAATGCGTTGTTTTAGTAGGCTGAGGAAAAAAAAGGTAAATATAGACTCGACTTTGGATTTATTTTCTATCGAGAAAATTTTAAGCAATCATGTTTCGCTATTGTCAGTAGCACAATCATATAGTCAAGAATCATATATCTGAAAATCAGCCCCTACTGTTTGCTAGTCTGGGCAGGACAGCGTTTCAGTCTCCAAATTTTTCAGTGTAGCGCCTTAACGGATGAAGTTCCTTTTTTACCCCGACTGTGGCTTTATAGGCCGGGACAAAGCGATAGCACAGCGCGGTTGGGGCCTGGGGAAACTCCGACACGACCACGCGGGCGGTTTAAACACTGGAATACTCTAAGAGTTTGCGCTCCAGTGAAATTGGTTGAGCGAATTCAACCTAATCTGAGGTGTCAGTGGAATCCAGCTACTGGGAGTTTTGGCGCTGGTTCTCTAAACCTAGCCTAGCTGAGAAGAGTCCAGCAAGAAACTCGGCTAGGCCCGACCCGGGTCGGACTGACTCTACCCGGTATGCAGCGGTACCGGGACGAATAGGGACTATATGCTTCTGAGATGTCGCGATCGCGCGGTGGCCAAATAAGGGACGCGCGCCATCACTGGCGCCATGATGTAATAGTAATTTATGATACCAGTGTGGAATAGTACATACTATTTTATTTATTCAATATACATTTTACAATAAAGAAACAAAAATACAATAACAAATACCTACATACTAATACTTAACAAGGGCGGTAAAACAAAGAATGCTTTCTTTATTGCCGCCCGTGTTAAGTACAAAATTTTATGTCACCCCCAGGCCAGGAAGTGGGTTTTTTCGCGGACCGTGCGGTAATTGCCGCTTTATGGCCAGGTGTGACATAATAGTACATTACTTACCAAGGGCGATAAAACAAAGAATGTCTCAGATCGCGGGTATTTGACGCGCGAGCCGAAGGCAAGGGCGATAAATATCCGATCTGAGGCTTTCTTTATTACCGCCCGTGTTAAGTACAAAAATTTGTCACCCCCTGGCCAGGAAGTTGGTTTTTTCGCGCGCGGAGCGTGCGATAATGGTCGCTTTATGGCCAGGTGTGACATAAAGTACATTTCAACACGAATATCATACATTTTATGGATTATGCGAGGAAAAAATATACATAGCATTTCATTAGCAATTCGTGCTTCAATAAACGCTTGACCTCTTCAAGCCTGGCGGCCCTGCGCTGCGGCCTACGACACTTTAGTGCGGAAAAGTGTCACTGTCTATGCATAAGTTTAGCCTTATATAATAGTAAATTACTTACCAAGGGCGATAAAACAAAGAATGTCTCAGATCGCAGGTATTTGACGCCCGAGCCGAAGGCAAGGGCGATAAATATGCGATCTGAGGCTTTCTTTATTACACCCCCTGGCCAGGAAGTGGGATTTCCCGCGCGCGGAACGTGCGGTAATTACCGCTTTATGGCCAGGTGTGACATAATAATACAGTACTTAACAAGGGCGGTAAAACAAAGAATATATTTATGCCACACCTGGCCATAAAGCGGCAATTACCGCACGCTCCGCGCGCGAAAAAACCCACTTTCTGGCCAGGGGGTGACATAAAATTTTGTACTTACCACGGGCGATAATAAAGAAACCTCAGATCGCATATTTATCGCCCTTGCCTTCGACTCGGGCGTAAAATACCTGCGATCTGAGACATTCTTTGTTTTACCGCCCTTGTTAAGTAATGTACTATTTCGTGCCAGTCCATGGCCGGCACTGCAACTGGATTGGTCTAAAAGCGCGCTCGCCGACGACGTCAGAGTCTCGCAGCATTTCGTTCACGCGCGTCTGTGAGATAATACCAAGCGTACCTTTTGGTGACGGATATATTGGTCTTGTCGATGTGCATTTGCACGCACTGCTGCCTCGTGTTGCGGTACAGCGCGCTCGCCGACGACGGCATGTCCGAATCTTGCAGCATCCCGTTGACGTGCGTCTGTAATTTGTATGATTACAAAGTTATAAGCATAACGAGAACGGAAATCATACCCCCCCCCCCCCCTACCTCTGGTGTACAAGAACTACCATGACTCAGGCAATACATACTTTTGGGACCAATGTCATAGGAAAAAGATTAAAGGTCAAAATTTTGTTAGAAGTTTGTTTTATATTAAGTCATTGAACTTCTCAAGTTGTACAAAAATAATTTTGAAGATCATAATCATATAATTATTCAGTTTTTTTATGTAATAATTACCATGACTTTATTGTAGTAGGTCCATCCAACATTAGAATGGTCGCTGCCTGAATCTGAACTAAAAAGAAAAAAAAAATTGATTAAATAAAATATTACAAGCCGTTGTCTACTGGTGACGGGGATCCCCGTCAGGTAAACAAAAGATTGTTTTACAATGCATTTGCGCAGAAAGTGCCCTTTGCAAGGCTAAACTTATTCATAGAAAGTGGCACTTTTCTGCACGGCCCGTGCAGCCCGTGCAGAAAAGTATCGCTAATGCACGCATGCGCTAATGAATAGCTATATATTATGTTACTTTCCTCGCATAATGCATTGTAAAATGTAGTATGATACTCTTGTTGAAATGTAGGTTTTTTCCCAACTCATGTTGGTTGAAAACACTCACTTGGTTCGTGTTTTCAACTCACCGACATTTGTTGGGAAAAAGCCTACTTTCCAAACTTGTATCATAAATAACCTTTGTTTTTTATAGTAGAGGACAGGCTATGAGAAAAAAATATTTAGCTTTAGGTCATACTTTGTCATTTCTTACCCACTGTAATCCCTGACATCCAAATAAAGGCTTTGCTCCGGAGACATGAGTGGTGTAGTGGCATTGTCAACCTGCACATTATACAGACTCTGCTCATTCAGTGTCTTCTCCTCATTGTAATTTGATACCAGCTCTGGGCTCTCATGCATACTCGGCTCCAATGTTTTACCAACAGGTAATATGCCCTCAAGAAAATTTAAATTCACAGGCTGCTTCACAACTTCTTTAATGCTTATCTCAGACCGGTTACACTGTATCTGTGCATTGTCATAAGTTTGTTTCAAATCTTTGTTTCTAACTGTGGATGTCCGCACCATTTCCAAACTCGTCATTACCCCTATGGAAATTTTGTGCTGTTCTCCATCTATAGTTTTCATGGCAACATGCTCTGTCACAATGTTTTGCATCTGGGGTGCACAGCTAGCGGTTGATATCAACTTGTCCACTTTTTCTTGCAACAGTTGTATTTGTTCATTTTGCAGCTTGATAATCTTTAAGAGGTCACCAACGGTTGGCTCACGTTTTTCCTTGCTAATGTTCATTTGTTTCTCAACATCTGTGCATTGGTTTTTAGCTTGTTCGTACCTCTCTATGATCCATGCTTTCTTATCAACTGCATTCTTCTTCGGTGAAGGAGATTCTTTTGTGCCATTTATTTGTTTGTCTTGTGAACACATACAATGGTTGCAGTTTGTTTGTGGTGTTTGTTTAATGTTCGGGTAATTGTTGTCTCTTGGACTTGGCCCATAGTTCATTCCAGGTGTAGAAGTGTTAAAGTTGGAATGTGTTTGAGCTTTACAACAATGGTGACATCTGCAAATACTATCTAAATCACTGGTTGCAAGGCTAGAGGTCTTACAGGAACTGTTCACAGGGATTTGTGCATTCAAATTATTATTATTCTCCTTCCCCAAGGACATTTTGTTCATTTGGACCCGCACTGAATCTTGCAGCTGGAATCTATTCAGGCCTCCACGGGTTATAAAAAAGTTATCATCCTTGTGCAAGACATTAGGTGGGGTAACAATTTTACCGTTTTCAATTGGAGACAATACATTTATAGATGGTTCTGGTGTTAAACGCAAATTTCTGTTCTGGCTGCATGTGTTATCTTGACTAGACACAGGAGTGAAGTACACTGGTTTTCTAGGTTGCTGGCTAGATGAATCTAGCATGCTCAGCTCCAAGTCGTTGCTGGGGGACCACTGGTTACCAGCGTCGAATCTGCTGACTACTTCGGTCTTATTCACAGTCGGATAGGGCGACGCGTCACTATATTCGAACCTCTTCACAGGATCTGGACTATAATATACATTTTGCGCAAAAACACGCGGTAGTTCCGGCGCCTCTGCATCCTGATTCCTCTGAACAAAAGGCCTCGGGGAATGGCAATCAGATTCGTTCATCGTAGTCAAGCTTTCTGCCTTTGACGGAGTAAGAAACCGCACTCTCTTCATGGAGCTGAATAATAAGGTTTTACTTCATAGATGCAGTCACAAATTGATTACACACTTGTATATTAATAATGGAGACGTCGACAATGAAGAAATCATGTTAACAAGAACACTTTACAAGGAAATCCTCCAAAAAACGCTTGAAAACTTGTTGAAAACACTGAGTTTGGACCATGTTTGAACTGATTGAATGATTGATATTGATACACTTTTAAAATTTGACAGTTATGTAGATTATAAACGATGTCATGGACAAAATAATAATATTGTCCGGCGGACCGCTGTACACACTATCGAATATGGTACGGAGCGGACCAAGGTCGCGGTGCGGAGCGCACCAGGTTCGATCGTCTGTTACAGCCACAGACTTCCCAGACAGGACACGCAAACCACGTGCTCGCGATCAAGCGAGACGGCCATATACAAATCTCGGTAAGTGCGACTGAGATATATAGATTATTTGCTGTCTTTGTCACCGTGCCGCTTTTTTTTGTTGGGCGCAATGTCAGATTTGACACTAGTTGCGCCCAACAGAGCCGCCATCTTGCCGCCATTCATCAATTTAGGGATACCAGCTAATATGATTTAAAAATAACCTGATTATCGGGTAATTTAGGATTATATGAAAATGTTAATTGTGATGATATAAAATACTTATACTTCTAGACTTGGGTGAATTGTATTATCTATTATTTAACATTATGTAGAAGTAAATATTGTGAAAAAAATATTTCACTAGGTAGTAGGTATCATCACTACATAGTATAAAACAAAGTCGCTTCCTGCTGTCTGTCTGTCCCATTCCAATAACGCTATCGAGAGAATTACATTTTTTTTAATCTTTATTATAAAACAGTGCCTATAATGAATCGCATTATACAAAATAAACAGAAGCAATGGGGTAATTTTAGCGATATGGTCACCCCACGGTAGCCATCTTGCTTTGTTGCCGTCCCTCATGGTGGCACACGTATTTCGACTCTTTAGTATATTTATCCTCTAAGGTTACAGCTATTATATATGTGAATCAGATGTGAATGCAACTGCTTGAAACTGTATTATTAATCAGGTTAGCCAATCTTGGGAAACTGTGTCTTTCCAAATTCGTTCGAAGCCTTTAACTAAATTTTAGAAGGAAAGAGCGATGTCGCTATATTAGTTTATAATAAGAATATTAAAAGCTGTAAATATTATTACTTATTACTGTTGTTGTTGTATGTAACCCCTGGATTTTTCAAAATATTACATTTAATTTATAAGCTGAACTACTGCCGTGCCAAATTTTATTTGCTTTGGAATGAATTGGAACGGCAGCATTCAATTCAACGTTGTTTTTCTTTATCTGTGGTTAAAAAAATACTGTGTTATGGGAGTGAGGTTAGGTTTCCTGGGGGTTAATTATTCTGGATAACTAAATCAAATAAACAGATCTTTTAACATGTACAGACAGCTCCTCAAAGTCTGTAGCCCATTGGCTACATTTTCACGAGCAAAAGGTTTCGTACAACCGGGCGGAATCAAATACCCTGGAGGGATCACTTATTACCCAAGGTATTTAGAGATCATTTAGCTGTAACGTATTGACTGTCAAATAAATTACTGTATTTATAATATTATGTTTCGTGTTTGAAGGTATCCAGATCACAAGGACCCTGAGTACACCCCGTCTAAATTGTTTAGAGTGGAGCGCATAAAGACCCTCAAACATCAACCTTTCTATCTGAAGAAAATTATGAAAGACATGAAGATTGATGAGGAGGTATTGTTTCATAGAATTTATTTTTTAATTTTTTATTTTATTTTTTATTTTACTGGCTCTAGTCTACAAATCAATGAGAAATAAATAAATAAATTTCTCATTGATTTGTAGACTAGAGCCAGTTTATGTATTTTAACATCTTTATACAAATGTTTTAGAACACAATTTTATACAACTGTTTTAGAATAGAAACTTAAATATAAAAAAGTGCTGCTTGAGGCTTATTTGCAAAATAATATTTGGATTGTCATCTGAATGACAGCTGAGCATCTTTTCTGTAGCATTAAAATAAATATAATGTAGTTCAAGTATTATATGAATGTTAAAATGATTATCCAATGTAATGACGTCTTTTTTGAAAATTAAGGCAAAAATCATATGAAGGGATAAAGTTTAATATCTTGTAGTTTGGAAGATTAAGCCGTCCTCTCCCGGCGAAAAAAATATACAATGCCATTCTTTTGTTGTCTGTCCTGGGATCCCAGGGACTGGTAGACGACGGGTTCATCATCACTGTATTTAATTATTCAAGCGTACAAGTAACCCAAAGAGTTTATTAAGAGTTCACATGATGTTGGTGGAGCAAAAGCCCAGAAAAAATTGCATATTCTTGTTTGGTTGTACATCTTAAAATATTAAATTCTTATTTGACTAGTGATGAGGATAATACATAACTGGAGCATGTCAATTTCATTAAAATATTGTTAAAGCTTAAGCCACACAGAGTGCTGCTCCCGCGCCGCTACCGCCCCCTCCCGTCCCGCTCACGTCCCGCTACCGCCCGCTCACGCGCCGCTACCGCCCTACCGCTCTCTGTGTGGCTTAAGCTTAAATTGACATGCTTCAGTCATGTTTAAATTTTTCTAGTTAACACATCAAATATTTTATTTCAGACAAGAGTTACCGTTGTGAAGAACATACCTGAGATGAATAGCAAGCTTTGGAAAGTAAAACATTTGATAAAAGTTACCCCTATCACTTTTCCCTATGGAGAACCTACACCCGAAGATATCAAGCACACAATACTGAAAGAAAATGGTCAGTGCATAGTTACGAAAACACTTGCACCTCGACCAGAACAGATTGAAGCTTTGGAAAGTTTTGATAGTAACAAAAAGAAAATGGATTCTACCACAATAAAACGAGACTCTAGGTATAAATGGGATCAAGCATTCACTGGTGGATTTTAGATTGAATAACATGTATGTATAATAGTGATAGATGCAATAAAAATGTTTAAATTATTGGTTGTTTCTTAACCATACCCTTTTAATTATCCTCAGAATAGGTTCTAATATGTTACTCAGTGGTTAACTAAACTGAAAATATGTCCCAAATTTTAGTCTAATTTTTGGCTTTTAAAAAAGGACATAAATAACTGGAGTTGAAAAAAGCTATAGTGATTGGGCTATTTTCTCTAGTAACCAGGGCATTGCTCTTGAAACCAGCAAATTTCAAAGCAAATGTGCATGGGGAAGTACAAAAAGGAAGTAAATTTATAGGCATAAATTATAATTTTATTAATTTCTCATTCTTTAACTTAATAAAACAATAGATTATTTACACTACTTTATTACATAAATACATGTATTACATAATACCTTCACAGCTATTCATCATCTTCAGGTTTATGTATCTTATTTTTAAACAATAAATAATTGAAATGTTCTGGAGTTTTGAAATAGTCCTCGAGTATTATTCCATGCTTATTTCCCAAGTCAAATCGAGCATCACCCCAGGACACAAAATAAGTGGGTGTCAATTTTTTAAATTCCTTCAAATGGAACTGGTGTTTGGTGACGGTATTGAACATATGTCTTCTGAACACGGCTATATAATTGTCACCGTCTTGATAAAGGCGGAGTACGTATTTATTGAGAAGTACTTTGAGCATTACATGTAAGGCTACAAATACTCCAACATAAACAAGGCATTCAGTTGGACTATTGGCTATAACAACGTCGGTCCCGAGAACAACTGGCTTGTCCAAAGTGGCTCTATCGAAGACCGTCGCATAGTACACTCCACCGGCCGCTGAGGCTACGGCCGATAGGCTGAGGTATGTTGAGACATATTTTAGTTGGGTGTCCATGGGCGCTTTATATATCAACTGCCATCGCTGCGATACACCATCTTTCTCCTGCCATTTTTTCTGGGATTCCAAGAACTTCAGAGGATGGGTGGCATATTTGTTTGCAGAAAATGTGAAGATTTTTCCATGACTCGGTCTCAGTAATCGCACGTAGTTCATATTTGGTTCGTTATTAAAACTTATGATATTTAATAAAACTTTAGCTTAACTCGATAAGATGCTAGCTATCATTATATAAACAGATTCCGATATTATTTAACCAATTTAGGACAGTTTAAAAACATTGTTTTATATTTTAGGTTATCTGTCATTGTGAACGAAGTGAACATAGCGAACTGTCAAGTTTGACATTTGTGTAATGCGGGTATTACATTGTCCTGATTCAGGACACTTAGAAGGGTTCCGACCTATACGTTAGATCGAGATGCTTCAACTCCCCTCCACTAGTTAAGTTAGGACGCCTGATTCGGACAGTGTAATACCCGCTTACGGGTGGTACACACTTGCGAATATTTTGAATTAAAGCTGCCTATACAAAGCCCTGCCTGCAGGGCCCTGAATGCAGTCCACTGCCAAATCGTATTGTGTGTAGGCATGCAGGGCCGATTTTTTTATCTGTTAAATCGGCCCTGCATGCCTACACACAATACGATATGGCAGTGGCACTGCAAGCAGGGCCCTGCAGGCAGGGCTTTGTGTAGGCAGCTTAAATGATAAACGCCTTACAAACAATCCTACCGTCCGGTGGAACCTTCCTTGGTTAAGGCACATCCCCACGGGCGAGCATAGCAGTCATACAAGTCGGCCCGTCAGGACAGCTGCACTTGTCATCTTTATTTTATGAAAACTGCTTTTAAATTACATGATCTCTATCTCTTTTTATCCCATAACCACCCATAACCGCGTCTTTAAGTTAGTGGCAAATAGGGTATTCTACTATGTTGGAAAAAGTACTTCAAAATGTTGATTTTCCTAATAAAAAGCCACAAAAAATATATTACGGAACAATAAACACGCTTTCTTGCCATAAAAATAAATTAAGTTTTAAAACTTTTATATTTCCGCGAAAACGCTGTCAGCCATTGTGGTGACGTATTATTGGTAACGTAGAAAGAGGATATACCACAGGGGATACCACAAAAAGAATAATCTCACCATTTTTACTGACATAAGTAGGTTTTTATTGAGAATCTTCGAAATAAAATCCTAATAAATGTTAGCGGGCAACATATTGATCTTGTGGCATATTAAGTTACACTTATGATTAAAACGTCTTAGTTATTCACATTAGTGCAAAATCTCATTAAAAACGTTATTGACACCAATTATTATTCAGTATTCTAATCACGAAAAAAAAAACTGATTTTTTTAACATTCGAGCCGGTTTGCCCAACATTATGGGTAACATATTTTTTTATACGCTGGCCACTGGTTCATCGATGACATTTCGGTGAGGAGATATGTCATTTCTTCTCGCTCCCACGTGTGTTATTGTCTATGCTTACATCTCCTTCACACACCTTTTATGTGTGTATCACCAGCTCCATCTTATACCTGCTTCATGATTGGTAATAACAACAGAGGGCCTACCGCGAACTGAAAAGATATATCGTTTTCGGTTCGCAGTAGGCCCCCACATTCTTACTTATGGAACTGACAGTAGTGACAGTTTTGTTATTGCCAATATGACGTCACACCGTGGCGGCTCTAGTTTTAGGTCACGTGATATACAGATTAAAAATTACGACCTTTAATTTCAATGTAATAAAACAATAATGTACTTTTACGACTCAAAATCAGAATATTTAAGTATATTTATACATAAATATTATTTTTTATCAAATTTCATAATTTATTTTTTACTACCGAAAGAAAGTGCCCTAATTTCCAATACACCCCTGCTATGCCATGGATTCTACCAACATACAATCACCGGCAGAAAATTTGGTCCAAAAACTTTTCGTGATTACAAACTATAAATTGAATATTTAAATAATTCTTAATACCTATATACCTAAAAATGCATTTTTCTAATTTCGCACAAATTTTCTGCCGGTGAGTATACTTTAATTATTATACTCTTTGGGTTCTATAACCTATCAGCAACCTTATATTTATTATAGGTACAGTATGGGCACAGTCAGCGTCCATACGTTTTGTAAGGTGCACCGAACTATTTGTCCAGTTTGCCTGCTACATACTATATGACGCTGACTGTACCATGATTATAAATGAAAGAGAAATTCATTTTTGTAATTTATTTTTATTTCACTCATGTTGAAGACAATAGAAGTATTCAAATGCCAATAATAACGTTTTTAAAATAATATACGATCTACAAACTTTTATTTTAAGCACAGTAACTAAAAGTAGTATTAATTATAATTACATAATTTGTTTTCCTATTCCATTAAATAAATTGCATCAACTCTTTTACTATAAAGTATTTTGTATTGTATTCTATAGAGTAAATTATCTCACACGTATAATATCCTCACTTAAATTAGAAATAGTAGGGGCCCCTTAAAACAATATGAATACATATAGTATTTACCTATTTTGTTTAGAACATTAAACAAAGAAACAATATGTATATTTTCTTGGTAACAAACATATATAAATAAAATTTGTGCACATAAAATACAAAAACCTGTTTAAACAAATGCAATAAGTGATATATAATTAATATTGAAGGTAGCATTCATTAATTCTGGAATAAACTACGTATGTGTTTGTATAAAGTCACATAATAAATTTTTACATCAATTTATTGACCAGTGTTTCAATTCACAGGTACAGTACTTGGTCATACAAATTGTTTCTAAAATTAGAACAAAGGCTACATACAAGAAATGAAACTAGAAAACGATTGAATATTAGTGCGTCTTTTGCCTTTTTTGCACTGGATCATTCGATAAATTAGAAGGTCTACATTACCAAACTTTTTCCCAACTAATGAAAAACAGTTTATTGCTATTCTGAACTAGTTTAACATAACATATTTTATATTATAACATATATCAATTTTACTGAGATCGTTAATATATTTTATGCCACACCTGGCCATAAAGTGGCAATTACCGCACGCTCCGCGCGCGGGAAATCCCACTTCCTGGCCAGGGGGTGACATAAAATTTTGTACTTAACACGGGCGGTAATAAAGAAAGCCTCAGGTCGCATATTTATCGCCCTTGCCTTCGGCTCGGGCGTCAAATACCTGCGATCTGAGACGTTCTTTGTTTTACCGCCCTTGTTAAGTAATGTACTAATATCTACAAATTTATAGAGTCAATTAATAACGCTTCTTATACGTAAAACACTCGTGTATAATTAATACACAGTATAAAATTAAAGCGACACGACGCTATAAGAAAGAACGAGACAGGGACTACTTATGACCTCTGATTCATATACCTATCTCGTTCAGTTCGTGTTTACGCCGCGCTGGAGCAGCAGGATACGCCATATGTAACACTTTACCAGGCACTTGTTTTATCAATTTTATCATGAAGAAATTTTTTATAGCTATAACTTACAAAATCCGGCTTCAGGGCCACACTTCACGCCACAAGTTAATGTTTAGTGCCTGAACCGCTACCCCCGCATTTCATAATCTCTACAAGTCTCTTTGCAGTTCCTTTTTATTAGAAAAAGACTGCTACAATTACAAGTACAAAAACAGACCGTGGCCAAAAAAGAAGAAATAGGCTGAGGTATAAGAAACATGCCGGGTAAAACCAATCTTAGACTGAGCGCCCCTCCAGAGTGCTTCCGCTCAGATCTAGGCGTAATCGTAATACACAGAAACTCAAATACATTTTGAAGCAATGGCTTATCTTATCGCAGATACAAATACAAATAATTTATTTTGCAAGCACTCAACCCAGTGGGATCTTTTGTGCCATTACCCCCTCTTTTAGCCCGGACGAAGGGGGACCGGGCGGGTGTGTGGGACTCCTGGGCAGAAGGCTCAGACTACCCACTAAACCCCCAACGATTGTCCGACGACATCGCTTCCAGGGAGGGCGAAAGGTTCGCTTGGCGCATTCAACTTTGACCCTCGCGACTCGCCCGCTTTATGCTGGCCTGGCCAAAGGGCCCTCTTTTAGACCTACTCTAAGCTGCTCTCCAACATTTCCACAAACCGGATGGAGCTCAGTGGGAGTACTCTGAATTTCTTTGGTTTTGGTTTGGTATCCATTGCCAAAGTCATTCATTCTCTGTCTGGCAACGGCGTGGCTATAATCCCAAGCCTGCAATTATTCTGCGATACTTCGCGGGGCGCTTTTTATCTAGTCTTCTATATTTCTTACCCATACTTTAGCGGGTTTTATGTCGCGTTACATAGAATAGGGATGACGACACTATAAAAGAAAATCAATAAATCCAAATTTTCTACATAAAGGCTAAAATTCTCAATCAAATGGCGAAAAAAGTAATTCAAAAAAATACATAATTACGTAATTATAAGTCTTCAAAGTTTTAAGAGTGGGTATGTTCTGTCCCTTTTCCGCAAAACGCGTCTTTGTATTGAACGATCGTCATTTACTATGGCGCTACTTAACAGTGACGTCACGTTTAGGTAGCACTTTCTCTCTCTAACTACGAACATTCTAACCGTTGTAGCTTCGTTATTTACTCGTATTGAGATATTTGAATAGGATTTTCACTATTTGGCATAGTTTTATGTCTTCTTTCTATTTAAGTGATAAAATTTTTTGAGTCGACATCCCTATTGCATTAAATAAAATATACTGTCCTAGCATATTGTCCAGGACAGGGATAAATTAAAAGTACTCCATGCTTTTAATATTGCATTTTTTAAAAAGTGGTTAGCATTCGGTTTCTTTCTCTTCTATAACTTATTTCCTTTAATCTATGATTAGATAAATTCCAGTTGATGAACTTCCACTTGTTACGATTCAAATAAGGTCATTAGGAATTCAAATTATTTCCCATTCACAAATCCCAGTTTTTACTACCACCAACGCTAAGAGTTCATGAACATATTTAATTACATTTTAATGATTTATTTAATTCCAATTTAATGTAAAAAAATAAATTAAGGTGACCAACAAAAGCACTTGTAAAGCGTGAATTAATTAGATTATTATAATAAGATATACCTACTTGTAAATATAGGACCTAATAATAAGTATTGCAACAATCACACCATAATATTAGCAACTTACTCTCTAATAACGTACTGTAAGGGTCGATTCCACCAAACGGATCACATCGCATCGGATCGGAGCGGATTTTACAATTTTTAAACGATATTCAATCATGTACATTTAATTTAAAGTCTATATTACCAAGCGGCGCACATCAGCCAGCCATCATATAATTAAACGGACTCGCAAGCTCGTCCGTTTAAACAAATACTCAGCCTGCAATTGCTCCCTTCCCGGCCACGGCAATAATGTACTATTATGTCACACCTGGCCATAAAGTGGCCATTATCGCACGCTCCGCGCGCGAAAAAACCCTCCTGGCCAGGGGGGTGACATAAAATTTTGTACTTACCACGGGCGATAATCAAGAAAGCCTCAGATCGCATATTTATCGCCCTTGCCTTCGGCTCGGGCGTCAAATACCTGCGATCTGAGACATTCTTTGTTTTACCGTCCTTGTTAAGTAATGTACTATTATATGGCAAGTAATAGGTAGTTACCACCTAAGGCCATCGGAGGCGCTGCTCGCGTTGCCCTACAAAATGAGGCTAAACGCAAACGCGTTCGTTTGTGTTTTGTTTCGAAAAAACTTATACTAGAGGTTCTGGTCACTGTTTGATGAAACTGTCATTAGATATTGAATATTGTAGCATTGAAATTTAAGTCGCATTTTGTATGGATTTGTCACAGCTCTACGAACTCGTACAATCTTGAGTATAGGGTTTCCTAAACCTATCGACGCAGAATCGGCATAAGCCAAGAACTTTACTCCACACTATTTACATTAAGCATAATCGTAATCGCCGCCGACAGTAGTCGCTTCGCGTCGGCCGAGCCGATCATCGTGTTTTTCACTCTTATTGCGTAGACATAAAGGTCTTTTTTGATCGGCTCATGCTGACTCCGCGTCGTTAGGTTTGAGGAGACCCTAATTTACCATTCAATTTGGCGCGATCATATTGAATGAGTTTATAAACGCTGTAGTGTGTCAGTCTGACAAGGATCCTTGTATGAAGAACGTTAGCTTAAAATTTGTAAATACCAAAACGAAAATAACATGAAACGGATATAATAAAATGTAAAATAAAAATAAACGTTTTTGAGAAAAGGACAATGTTAGCCTTCGCTGAAATGGCAATTGCAGGTTTCGTATTAATATATATATATATTTTTTAATTTATTTAAAACAAGCAGTTGATACAAACTTATTGCGTACATATGGGCCACTATTTAAAACCTTTAACGGTTTCCGGCCGAGGCTAGTATAGTGCTTTTCTCAAAAATGGGAGAAATACGACAAAAATTTAATTATTTCCCGCCGTTTATTTTTTTTAACAGAATCGCAAGTGTGTTTTTCCACCGAAAAACGCAAATTATTCGAGACACATAAAAAACGTCGCGTTTCCAACAGAAAAATACGAGTTGAATTGGCTAAATATGACCTGTGCTCCTTTTATATGACAGTTTCCACTTTTTTAAAAGTTTATAACTCGACAAATATAGGAATTTATATGTGACATTGCAGGCGGCCTGCAATGTTTTGTTTACCTTTTAATTTGGATCCAATATGTAACGACTAAAGTCCAGTTTGCGGGCCATTGTTGAGAAAAAAAAACTTATACTAGAGGTACAGCACAAATGATCTTACCTATCTATACAGCAAACGCAAGTACGGTGCCTGTTCAATAAACAATTTTAATGCCCCACCTCTCCTCGCGTCTTCGGGCTATTCCTTAATGACATATGACCGACAGTTGACCTATTGCTCGCATTCTAATAGGACGTATGTCGCTCCTGGCTGTGACCTCACCTAAATACCAGCACGCGTGTGAATCAGTGTCTGTGTGCCGGCGACATGAACCCTGGACTTCGCAGTTAAGGTATGTGAGCAAGGGACCTGATCTAAAGACTATTTTTTAATCCTTTGTGTTAAATCCCATTTTAAACAGTGCCCTAAGATTACTTCTGGAAAACAATCGTTGTACTAAACGGATCCCTTCGATCGAGTCCTCGCCTCCTTTGCGCTACTGCTGTTGGCCTTTGCGCTACTACTATTGTTTTCGTATTTTGAAAACAAATACTGAGCAAAATAATCGTCCTTATTATCTGTATTCTTAACACGTTTCTTGTTTTCCGGGAAGTTGGATATATTCTTGCTTATATTGTTGAGTCCGTCGGAAAGCGTATTGTCTATGGGCATTTTCTTATAGAGCTCTTTGTCGGGTTTGGACGGGTATACTGCTGGTTTCACCTGTTCGCTCTTCGTTCTCAGGCTCTCGGGTAGCGCTTCAGACTTCAGTTTCACTAGGGAGGTGTTCACGACGGAGCAATCGATCTGCATTAGTGTGACGTGGTCGTTCATCGAAGAATCTGGGAACAATTGACAACATTTCATTTTTCTAACCTCTTAATTTTATTTAGTTATTTAATAGTACTCAAAATGTTAGGAGATACGTATTTTTTCTTATTCAGTATATTTTCATTAAAACCCCCTTGTTTTATTAATCTAAAACTGCCGCTCAAGTAGCTCAGTACAGATAAGTGCTATAGTATGTATCGAATTAATCATCTCATAAATATGTACAGAAACCTTTATTCATACGATTTAGGGACACATTTTTGAGCAAGATGTTTGTACCCATATTTTTGCACTTAAAAGAAAAATGAACACAACGAAGAAGCTCCCAAAAGATGGCGCTATGTGTTAAGCAGAGGTCTTAGTGGCATACGAATTAAATGGTAAAGTGATCTCTCCACAGTGAAACTAGCTACAGCAGGCCCATTATTTTAAAATACGCCACAATGTATAGGCATTGGCAGTCTATATAATTCCTAGTCTCTGCTTAAACTTAGAAAAAAATAATTAAATAAGAGGGCTGGGCTTATCACGCAGGTAGCATTCCCGCGCTGAACTGCGATTGCGATTCTATACGCGAGAAAGCTGCCAGTCGTTGCCTAATCTGTGCAAAGCCAGAAAAAAAATGTTTTTATGTCACACCTGGCGCGAAAAAACCCACTTCCCGGCCAGGGGGTGACATAAAATTTTGTACTTACCACGGGCGATAACAAAGAAAGCCTCAGATCGCATATTTATCGCCCTTGCCTTCGGCTCGGGCGTAAAATGACTGCGATCTGAGACACTCTTTGTTTTATCGCCCTTGGTAAGTAATGTACTATATTTTTACCGTTCCCAGTCCTAGCGGGCAGTATCAGCGCCATCTTGGGCGGTCGCGTCACGTTGTGCGAGACGGCGGGCAGGAGCAAATGCTCGCCTTTGCCCACGCCGACCACGTAGAACGTGTCGTCCCGTCTGTGGAGCGCTTGCAGCAACGCGTTCCACTCGCCGAAGTCGCCGTAGTCGTAGTCAGGCTTCACCTTTGTAAACGATGAATAAATAATGAATAAAATGACGACCGCTTTAGCTTAGTTGGTAGCAGTGGCGGAGCGTCCATACAACTCGATTCCCACCGGCTTGCCTTATTTTCAGCCAGTCCAGTTCTTTTACTACGGCTCATGAAGAATAAGATAGGCAAATTATTTCCGGCTTCCCTTACAATATTTTTGACGCGCCGCCGCTGGTTGGTAGTGACCCTGCCTACGAAGCTGGAGGTCCCGGTGTCGAATCCCGGCCGGGGCATTTATTTGTGTGATTAGCACGAATATTTGTTCCTGGGTCTTGGGTGTTTTCTATGTATTTAAGTATCTATTTATCTATATAAGTATGTGCATCGTCACTTAGTACCCATAGTACAAGCTTTGCTTAGTTTGGGACTAGGTTGATTTGTGTAAGATTGTCCACAAAAAATATATAAAAATATAAATAGTAGGTACATGACTTAACAAGGGCGGCAAAACAAAGTATGTCTCAGATCGCAGGTATTCGATAAATATGCGATCTGAGGCTTGCTTTATTACCGCCCGTAATAACAAAATCTAACATTAGTACCTTCGGGTAAAGAGTCTCGTAGTCCATAACATTGGTGCCGGGAAACTCTAGCTCTTTGGCGCGCCGCATGCGCCGGAGACGCGGTTTCATGTCGAAGTTGTCGAGGTGTAGCTTGTTGTACAACTTGTACGAACCGAACAGACCTGAAAACGGCGATGGGAATAAAGCTCAAATTCGCTATTTGACAGTTGTAAAGATAAAACAATTAATGTGTTGGATACAGTAGCTTATAGGTTTACAATACTCATACAATAGGTTTTGTGCTTTAAAATTAAATATCTGGGCGACCGAGCCTTGCTCGGCGTTTTCCCGTGCATGAGACCTAGCTAGATCGATTGCTCGTCCCCGAAAACCCCCACATACCAAATTTCATCAAAATCGTTAGAGCCGTTTCCGAGATCCCCGAAATAAATATATAAATAAATATACAAGAATTGCTCGTTTAAAGATAAAAGATAATTTTTTTTTAATAAATTTAGAGTTTTTTAATCTGTGGATTACAAAAACCGAAACGCATGTGACGTCACATTTCAAAGTTAAGGTTTAATTCCACAACAGACCGCAACTGCACTTACTGCACGTTATGTTTCTCCGCACTCCAAATTGAACCGTAACGGTATTCGTAAAAAGCTCTATTTAAAATGAGCGGAGAAGTGTCGCAACAGCACAAGTTACTGTACAATTTGGAGTGTGGTGTAACATGCAGTTGCCGTCTGCTGTCGGCTGCGGAAGTAAACCTTTAGTTGTTTATCAAGTGCGACGTCACAGTACTCACAGTCACGTGAACGGCTGTTCTCGCAGCGAAATTCAAATTACTTAAAGAAAAAATATTTTTTTTGAAGGAAATTAAGCTCTTTGGGGGAAAAAGATAATAGGGATGTTGACACCAAATAAGAAAATCAATGAATCCGAATTTTCTCGAAAAAGGATCAAATTCTCTATCAAATAGTGAAAAAAGTAATCCAAAAGAATAAATAATTACATAATTATAAGTCTTCAAAGTTTTAGGAGGGGGCATTTTCTGTCCCTTTTCCGCAAAACGCCCCGTTGTATTGAACGATCGTCATTTACTATGGCGCTCGAGGTCAGTGACGTCACTGACCTGTAGCGTTTTCTCTCTCTAACTAAAAACATTCTAACGGTTGTAGTTTCGTTATTTTTTGAGATATTTGAATAGGATTTTCACTTTTTGGCATAGTTAGATGTATTCTTTCGTATGGAGTATTAATAATTTTTGAGTCAACATCCCTATTGTCACAGGTATAAAATAAACCTACGTATAATTTAAAATACATTTCCGAAAACTGTCAAGTAGCCAATTATAATAGGTCTGCCACGCAGCGCTCAAACTCAAATAATAGACGTAACTCAGAAAGCGGCCAAGTTAAAATGGGACTGGGCTGGTCATGGTCACGTCTCCCGCACGCCCAGTGAGTTATGGGCAAAGAGCACAGCGGAAGGGAAGCCTCATAACTCGAGGAGACGCGGCAGACCCCATCGGCGATGGCGGGATGAACTGTACTCCTTTTTAAAGGACTGGCCAGTATAAGCCAAAAACCGTAATAATTGGAAAAAGAGGGGGGAGGCTGCCCAGCAGTGGGACACATTAAGCTCTAAATAATATAATAGTAGATTGCGACTCAAGCGGAGCACAATAATATGATATGATATATTTACGGTAAGGGCAGTATATTGAATTCTAAGCGAAGCGAAAGATTCTACAATAGAATCCTGTGCGTAGCGGAGGATTCTAAAGTAGAATCCTGAGCGTAACAAGGGATTTTGCGCCCAAGACGGAAATAATTTTGCTACCAATACCAAGGCAGAAATAATGTAACCAAAGCTAAACAGTGGGGTTTCTTAAACTTATATTCTAATCTTGGACTGCCTTAAAGCGGGTATTACACTGTCCTGAATCAGGCGTCCTAACTAGTGGAGGGGAGTTGAAGCATCTCGCTCTAACGTATAGGTCAGAACCCTTCTAAGTGTCCTGAATCCAGGACAGTGTAATACCCGCTTTAGTTGGGACGCTTTCCATACAAAACGTATTTTGACATTCGCAGGCTAACAGCGTGATATTGTCACAAACTTTCATAAATAGGGATGTTGACGCCAAATAAGAAAATCTATGAATCCGAATTTTCTCGAAAAAGGATCAAATTCTCAATCAGATAGCGAAAAAAATAATTCAAAAGAATAAATAATTACATAATTATAAGTCTTCAAAGTTTTAGGAGGGGGCATTTTCTGTCCCTGTTCCGCAAAACGCACCTCTGTATTGAACGACAGTCGTTTACTATGGCGCTCGAGGTCAGTGACGTCACTGATCTGTAGCGCTTTCTCTCTCGAACTAAAGACATTCTAACGGTTGTAGTTTCGTTATTTTTTGACATATTTGAATAGAATTTTCACTATTTGCCATAGTTTTATGTATTCTTTCGTATGGAGTAATAATAAATTTTGAGTTAACATCCCTATTGGCTTTCCATTTGCGCGAAATTCCCCCTTTCGTAGAATAAACTTGTATAAAAAAAAACATGCACAACATTTGAAAAAAATGATGTCACGTGATAGTATCACGTGACAAACTAATTTCTCAACAACCTTAATTTCAATGAGCCATAGCCATAGTTGTAGTAGACACATACAAAACACATAGGCAATGTGTACTCATAGCTCCTACGCTGACGCACTATGTATACCAGTGGCGGCGCGTCAGACATATTCTTAGGGAGGCCGGCAATAATTTGCGTTTCGTATTCTTCATGAGCCGTAGTAAAAGAACTGGACTGGCTGACAATTAGGCGAGCCGGTGGGAATCGAGTTGTATTGACGCTCTGCCACTGATGTATACCTCAAACAACCACGGCTCACCAGCGCTCGTGAGATTAAACTACTGTAACTCAGTACAGTGTTTGTCATAACTTAATGACAGTAATGACACAAGGCGCCTATACCACAAAACTTTACAGGTCTACAATTTGACAAAATTGTGCAATTCCCATAGAAAAAGTTGACAAATTTAGCCGTGTTCCGAATCACGCCAACAACGATCACAGCGTTTACAGTGCTGACGGTTGGTCCGAATCAGTAAGCGCGCTCAAGGCCGCGTGAGTGGTGTTTTGATTCGGACCGGGCATGTTGTGTTTACTGTCATGAGCCGTGTTCCGAATCACGTTTACAGCGTATAAACGCGTTTACGATCGGACCGAATCACGCTCATAGCGTTTACATGAGATGTCGTGACGTCATTGATGATGTCATGGACGGCGCCATGTTGGCGTTTACAGTGCCCACACTCCAAAGCCGTGTTCCGAATCACGCCAACAACGACCACAGCGTTTACAGTGCTGACGGCCGGTCCGAATCAGTAAGCGTGCTCAAGGCCGCGTGAGTGGTGTTTTGATTCGGACCGGGCATGTTTTGTTTACTGTCATGTTCATATATCAAACGTCAACTTGACGTTTGGTTTACGGTGCTGACGCCTCGGAGTGTGAGCACTGTAAACGCCAATATGGCGCCGTCCATGACGTCATCAATGACGTCACGACATCTCATGTAATCGCTATGAGCGTGATTCGGTCCGATCGTAAACGCGTTTATACGTTTTAAGCGTGATTCGGAACATGGCTGAATGAGGGCTACCGTATTTGCGCTCACCAGTTGGCGCCACCGTGCTGTCAGTCCAGCAGTTTGTTATTGGTTATTATGGGCGTAAAAACTAAATACACTTTGAAATCGTATTTTATACAAAAAAACCGCACTGTAAATATTTTTATCGAACATTCCGTATTGTAGTGCACTCCCGTTTTGTACGGAAAAAAGTATGACATAAGTTTATTGACGATAAAATTATCGCAAAGCATTGAAATTCGTTGACCCGTAATTGACAACATTTCATATTTTTAACTACTTTATTTTATGAACTAGTTAGAAAATAGGTAAAAATTTAAGCCACCCGTATTTTTTCTTTTTCAATTTAACTCAATATTTCATACAAAAAAAACACGTTGAAAAGTAGGTCATTCCAAAAGGGCGTAAGTAAAATATGACGTCATCCTCCCAACAAAGCCGTGTTCCGAATCACGCCAACAACGATCACAGCGTTTACAGTGCTGACGGCCGGTCCGAATCAGTAAGCGCGCTCAAGGCCGCGTGAGTGGTGTTTTGATTCGGACCGGGCATGTTGTGTTTACTGTCATGTTCATATATCAAACGTCAACTTGACGTTTGGTTTACGGTGCTGACGCCTCGGAGTGTGAGCACTGTAAACGCCAATATGGCGCCGTCCATGACGTCATCAATGACGTCACGACATCTCATGTAAACGCTATGAGCGTGATTCGGTCGGATCGTAAACGCGTTTATACGTTTTAAGCGTGATTCGGAACACGGCTCAAGAATCCAGAGCCACTCCAGAGTAGCGATTGTCTGTACTCTGTACTAAGGTCTCCCTGAATACAGCGAGGAAGATGACGTCAACTTGCGCTTTACAGTAATTTGCAATTTTTTCCAAAATTAACAGAGAAAAAAATCTAAAAAAATGTTTTTTGTGTACTTCACACGTTTTTACCGAAATGGTTTTCGAATTAAGACTTTTGGAAATTCTGAAATATTGTCAATTCATATTTGCCAATATCAATCTCAGATATTGCAAAATAGTCATCATATCAATCTAATTAGAAATACTTGAATTTAAACTTTCGTGAGACATGTTATAACTTTATTCCCGAAGAACTCCCGAAGAGTTCGAAACATGTCGCCCGAAGTGACAATTAATACGTGAGTTTTAACCGTTTAATAAAATAAAGTTAATTAGAAATAAACCCGCGTAACCCACGTACAAAACAAAGTATGAAATTTGACATTTCGGAGAACTGACGTCACACTAGCGCCTCTAGCGGCGAATCCATACGCGGTAGCCCTCATTGCTTCCTGCTTCATTGCCTCACGCTTGTAAAGTTTTGTGGTACAGGCCCAAGGTCTTTTTCACTCACCATTAATCTTATTATCCGCGAAGTACCGACTGGGCCTCTTCTTAAGCTCATCATGCGTCCAGTTAAGGGTTTTCCCACGTCCGATCCAGCGCTTCAGCTCGCCAGCGAGCCGTATACTCTCGTTTTGATTGATGTGCCCTAGATCGGCTTTCACCGACGCGTTCTGACAGTCCGGGGAGTAAGCGCTCTGGTTGGCGACTTCTTCAAATGCTGAAAAGTGTTTATGGATATGAGATTGTGCATACAATGTGGGGCTCTTCGATAAAGGTGTGTATACATTTTTAAAGGGTCGGCAACGCGCATGTGACGCCCCTGGGTGGGATTGCAAGCGTCCATAGATTGCGGTGATCGCTTACCATCAGGCGGGCCGCACGCTTGTTTGCCACCGACGGGATATAATAGTACATTACTTAACAAGGGCGATAAAACAAAGAATGTCTCAGATCGCTGGTATTTGACGCCCGAGCCGAAGGCAAGGGCGATAAATATGCGATCTGAGGCTTTCTTTATTACCGCCCGTGTTAAGTACAAAATTTTATGTCACCCCCTGGCCAGGAAGTCGGATTTCCCGCGCACGGAGCGTGCGGTAATCGCCGCTTTATGGCCAGGTGTGACATAAAATAAAAATTAAAGCGATTAATTTGGGGGCATTGCAAAAAAGTAAAGCAATAGAGAACTTGCATTATTCTATTGATCTAGTCTATCTTAAAGATTTAAGGATTACGTAAAGAAACAAAACACGAAAAAGTTAATATATGCAAGTTATTTCAATTATCAAGTCAAAAACCGACATTTTAACAACCGATTGAAGTTACTAAAGTGACTGATGGAGTGACATCACTGCGCGTTTTCAATTACGTTTCAATTTACGTTACTTCTAATCAAAATATTACGCAAAATAAAATGAATAAATCTGTCTTCTCGAAGATCTCACGGTTCGAAATAAATGCCATACGATAAATAAATAAATAAATCTTTCACTTATCCACTTTTAATGGCTACCATTAATGGATTACTTACATCATTTCTCGATGTTATCTTAACGCAAGTCCCCCATTCACAAGGCGGTCGGGCGTTTGAAACATTGCACAGAAACAAGTGATAATTGTACTAGTTACATCGTAAAGTCGGCATCGTAAGTAACTGGACTCTTTGTTACTTTGTCTCTTTCATTAGGTAATTTAGTATGGTAGTAAAAACATGACTTTAAAGCGACAAGGCACAAGTGTTAAGGTAAGCTCGACCGTGAGGCCTATAAGTACCTGGACCTATTTATAAGTAATGCTGACAACATTTCATATTTTTAAGCCTACAATTTTATTACTTCCCTCTATTCTGCTTGAAAAAAGGAACACGCCAACGGTTTCAAATCTTTCATGGGCCTCATATTTAATTTGGTATCATTTTTTACACGACTGCCCAAAAAAAGGAGTGTAAAGTTTTCAGGTTTCATGTATGTTTGAATTCTGTAACCTCATAACTCCAGTTCGATGGCCGAATCGACCCATTGCTTTAGTCACCTCCGATCAGCTCTAATTCAAGCTTCAGCTCAAGTGTCAAAATTAGACCCATAACAGACGAGCATTTAAGTTCGCGCATTTAAGTGGATCATAGACGACCTGATGGAAGAAAATTCACGAGATTTACTCGGAATCGACATCGAGACAAACGTACCAGCGTACGTATGATTTTATAGCTCGTACATTTGTGTCAATGTCGATTCCGAGTAGATATCTCGAATTTCCGTCTATCAACTCGTCTATCACCCACTTAAATTCGCGAACTTAAACGCCCGTCTGTTACGGGCCTAATCTTGACACTTGTCAAATGAGCCGTCTATGCATAGATATTTTTTTAAATCGGAGCTGTCGGGAGGTGACAAAAGCAATGTGTCGATTCGGCCATAGAACTGGAGTTGACATTACAGAATTCAAAATTTGATATTAAATTAAATATGAGGCCCATGAAAGATTTAAAACCGTTGGCGTGTTCCTTTTTTCAAGCAGAATAGAGGGAAGTAATAAAATTGTAGGCTGACAAATATGAAATGTTGTCAATTAAGTATAAGATTAATTATACATACCAGGTACTGGTACTTCTTTGGTGTCCTCAGACCACAGCAAGTGTCTCGAGCCAGAGTGTGGCGCGGTGGGTGCCACCAGCGGTTTAGAACTCCACCTGATACCAAAAACGTGAGTTAATGAGGGCTACTATGGGTGACCGCTTTGAGTGGTTACTAACTGAGCGCTCCCGTGCTTTGGAAGGCACGTTAAGCCGTTGATCCCCGTTGCTGTCTATGGCAGCAGTCGTTAAGCCAAGTTGGAGGCCTTCGGGCGGCTTGAGAACTTCTAACAGTCAAGATCCCCGCTCACTTGACAAAGCCTAATCCCAATAAGGTCTAGTTTCCCCTCGGGGTTGGAAGGTCAGATGGCAGTCGCTTCCTTAAAAACTAGTGCCTACGCCAAATCTTGGGATTAGGTAGCGGACCCCAGGCATCCTTCAGGATGCAACTGTATTGGGATAACGCTAGGAGGATGATGAAATAAATAAAGCGACTCACCCTAAAATGTTGAAGTTAAGCGACACCATAAATACCATAGCACACAGCAGCGCAATGTTCTTCTTGGGTATAAGCACTCTTCCGTCCAGCCGTGGAATCTGTGAAAATAAGACTTTATGTCACACCTGGCCATAAAGTGGCCATTATCGCACGCTTCGCGCGCGAAAAAACCCACTTCCTGGCCAGGGGGTGACATAAAATTTTGTACTTACCACGGGCGATAATAAAGAAAGCCTCCGATGGCATATTTATCGCCCTTGCCTTCGGCTCGGGCGTAAAATACCTGCGATCTGAGACATTCTTTGTTTTATCGCCCTTGGTAAATAATGTACTATTTCACTTCTCATGCTCAAAAAGTGTGTCATATTAGACTTGTGAAGCGGGGCTAAAGTAGTACATTTAAGCCCTAGGGAAAATATGTACACATATTTATGATTTACAAAACATTTTAATTAGACCAATCAAAATACTTCACCTATTAAATCCACTAATCACAGAACAGTAATTTGACAGATTAAAAAATATTTGGTAAAAATTTCACCCAACCAGAACACAGCTGTACTAAAATCGACCAATCAGGAAAGACGTTTTTCAATTCTCTAAAGATTAAGCGGTGTCTATGGTCAAAGGAGGGGAGGTCTGAGGAGGACGGTGTAGACTTGCAAGTACAGTTTACGCTGAAACAGGTCACGGATGTGATCACGTCAATGAAGCGAGGCAAGTCACCAGGACACGATGGACTCAGTATTGAGCACCTTCAGCATGCCGGGCCTCACCTGCCTCTGAAGATGCTCTTCAATCTTTGCCTGAGTCACGGTTTCCTGCCTGAGGACCTCATGAGGACAGTGGTCGTGCCGGTTATTAAAAACAAAACAGGCGATGCCTCCGACAAATCCAATTACAGACCCATATCGCTGGCCACCATTGTGGCCAAAATACTGGACAGTTTGCTCGACCGGGTGTTGTCAGATTTCGTACCTTTACATGATGCGCAATTTGGTTTTAAACCTGGGTTATCGACGGAGAGTGCGATCCTGTGTTTGAAGCAAACTGTTCAGTATTACACAGAGAGAAAAACGCCAGTATATGCGTGTTTTTTGGATTTGTCGAAGGCGTTCGACCTAGTGGCGTATGATGTCCTCTGGCGGAAGCTGAAGAAGGACACGAGCACTCCCAGTGAAGTGGTGAACTTATTTCAATACTGGTACGGAAATCAGGGCAATCAGGTTCGTTGGGCGGGAGCTTATTCTGACATGTATAGGTTGGAATGTGGGGTGAGGCAAGGGGGGTTGAGCTCACCTAGGCTTTTCAACCTATACATGAATGATCTTATTGCCGAGCTTAGTAACACCAAGGTCGGATGCTCAATTGGTGGTGTGTGTATGAACAACATCAGTTATGCGGACGACATGGTGTTGCTGAGCCCGGCGGTGAGCGCTCTCGAAAAGTTGATTGCGGTCTGTGAGAGCTACGTAGAGACGCATGGCCTTAAGTACAATGTGTCGAAGAGCGAGCTAATGATTTTTAAAGCGGGCAATAAAACACCCAAAATAGTGCCGCCAATTATGCTCTGCCAGTCGCAACTTAAAAGGGTTGCGAAGTTTAAGTACCTAGGGCACTGGCTCACCGAGGCTCTCACAGATGACACGGACATGGAGAGGGAGCGCAGGGCGTTTGCTGTGAGGTGCAATATGCTGGTCCGTAGGTTTGCGAAAAGTGAAAAAGGCGTGAAAATCACGCTCTTTAAAACGTTTTGCCAAACCTTTTATACCTGCAACCTATGGACCAGGTATACCCGAAAAACGGTCGACTCCCTGCTAGATATGAGCGCCGATGGGCAATTGGCCGGCGGCGGCGCGCCGATTAAAATTGATCGGCGGCGGCGGCGTCGGCGGCGTGACCTTGAAAAAACCTTAGGTTCAAAACAAAAATCCTACATATAGTCGTTGAATACGATTTTTTTACGTATTTGATGCCGGACACGCCTGTCAACGTCATTTTTACTGTCAGGATGACAAACACGCCTATTTATTTGATTTATATCGATGCTCTCCATTTTATCCCGTCCTAGTCGATTACGCTCTGCTGTATGTAACATCTAAGTGCCAATGAAAACAGCAAGTCTGTTGCTACCTGCGGGAAACTTCGTGTCAAGGTGGTCCAGTCACATGACAAAGCTCTAAACTATGATACCAGTATGTAAACATGACAATTCTGCCTCTTGGATAAACTCTTGGATGCTTACGGAACATGGTGTTTCTAACGCAAACACACTCGCATATTATATACTTCTAGGATTTATCACAAACACTAGGCGCTGCATTATTCCCATCTTTTGGTGAACCTCGAACACATCGTACCGTGTAAGAAACAAGCAAGTTCTTCACTAAGCCAAGCAAATTTCAACGGCATTTAAGATTATTTAATACACAGTAGTCGCGTACTAACTACAGGCCCATTTCGGTCACATTCGTTCACTGCAAGATTATGGAGAGTGTCCTGAACAGCAGGCTCTTGGGCATACCTAGAATCAATGAACTCCTCAGTGACCGACAATACGGCAGTCGTCAAAATCGGTCCACTGGGGATCTTCTAGCGTACACCACACACACACCAAATTTCGCAGAGTCTGCTGAGGAATCACATAATACCTCCCGCCCCTTCAAAGCGACACCGTTTTACGGTGGCAGTTCCGAAAACTCGCGCACGAAACGCTTTGCTTTCATTTTTATTATTAAAACGGCCAAGCTATGGAACTCCTTACCGTAATTCTCCTTGAACCTATATTATTATGGTCCTCAAGGCGAGAGTGAATTGTTTTTTTCTAGGTAAGCGCATTCCATCCTAGACAACAATATCACTTACCATCAGGTAATTTGTGGTCAAGTGCAAAGCAAACGTATTTAAAATAAAATAAAGAATAATTGCTATAGTATGTGATATTTTACTTTGATAATTATAACACAAATACTACACATAGGCTATTTTACCAGTAGGTATTCCAAATTTCAAATCGGTAACATAAATAGTTTCTGAAATTTAATATTTAGCAATCTGACGAACAGACGGCTAGAATCGCTCATTAAGGATCCTTTTATGCATTTTTGGTACTGAACCCTAAAATAAATAACCCTATATAACCGTAAGCAATCAAATTCCAAACTAGTTTGCCGATCGATGATAAAAGTGTGTAAAAGATAGGCTACACAGTATCTGAAACGCGCGCGAGACATAGATCGGCGCGCCGATCGCCCTGTATCGGCGGCGGCGGCGTGGGATTTTCGCCGGCGGCGGCGGCGCGGCGGCGCGGCGCTCATATCTACTCCCTGCGCGTCCAATATAATAATGGCTTCAGGATGCTGTTGGGACTCCCACGGTACTGTAGCGCGTCAGGTATGTTCTGTGAGGAGCGCACCGACGGGTTTTGTGCGATCATACGCAAGCGCGTGGCCTCCCTGATGCGCCGCGTACGTGAAAGTCCCAACAGCCTCCTTAAAGCCATTACTGAAGACATACACAGCCCACTATGGAGACACTGGAACTCCATTCATATGGAAAATAGGCAAGATATTTACAGATTAATGAATTGACTGAAATATGAAATTTAGAATTAATTATGCTGTTATATTTTTTGTTTGACATTTTTGTGATAATCCTGTATTTTAATTTATTTTGATTTTGATTTTAATGTATTTTAATGTTAATGTATTTTAATTTTAATTTATTTTAATGTTAATTTATTTTAATTTGATTGATTTGAATGTACTGTAATTTGATGTTTTTAATGAAATGTAATGTATTTTATTGTTAATGATATGGGCTAAGCCTGAAATAAATAAAAAATAATAATAATAAAAAAAAGCAATTACTCCTCTTAAAAGAAAAAAAAGCGCATGTTACATCTATTTCTTAATATAGCAAAAGAAAGGGAGGCGAATACGCAAAGCGAACACGCAAAGCGAGGCATGGTGCTGGCCTTAGAAAAAAAAACATGCTGTCAAATTATACGCCCGCCAAGAGTTAAATTATTCATTTAAGGTGGATAATTTGTGTTTATGTGTTTTCTCGCAATCGAAGTGAAAAGTAGAGTGTATAACTCGGGCCTAAAAGCCATATTACCACTCGTACAATTTTCCCTCACTACGTTCGGGAAAATAACCATCTCGTGGTAATGTGGCTTACTTTAGACCCTTGTCAAACAATCTACTATTAAAAATCTCCTAGTCAAAAATCATCGGATGAATTGATGGGGTAGTTTACAGTTTTATGTACAGTCGGCGTCAAAGAGATGTATAAGTCACCGTTAGATTGTAAAAAAACGTTAGATTATAATTTAACTAGCGTGATTGTAAACTGTCGAAAGATTGCAATCTAACAAAAACTAAAATTGCAAAAACCGTTAGATTATAATCTACCTAGGGAGATCTTGCGAGATTGTAAACTACTGAAAGATTGTAATGTAACGAAAAAAGCAGGATGTTACGGTTCACAATCTTTCGACGTTAAACTTGCAATTTAGGTTAGGTTCGTCAGATATCTTCTATTCCCCAGAGTGAAAATAGAAGCCCCGCGCAGCTTCATCGATTGCTGGAGGACAGCACAAAACAACAGGGATGTTGACTCAAAAAATTGTATTACTTCAATAGAAAGAAGACATAAAACTATGCCAAATAGTGAAAATGCTATTCAAATATCTCAAAAAATAACGAAGCTACAACGGTTAGAATGTTCGTAATTAGAGAGAGAAAGTGCCATATTAAATGACGATCGTTCAATACAAAGGTGCGTTTTGCGGAAAAGCGACAGAAAACACCTACTCTTAAAACTTTGAAGACTTATAACTACGTAGGTAATTATTTATCTTTTTGAATTATTTTTTTCGCCTTGATTGAGAATTTGTGTAGAAAATTTGGATTTATTGATTTTCTTTTATAGTGTCATAATCCCTATTTTCGGTTCACGATCTCCCAGCAGTTTACAATCTCGCGGAGACCTCGCTAGGTAGTTTACAATCTAACGGTTATTGGATGTTTATTTTTCGTTAGATTACAATCTTTCAATAGTTTAGTTTTAGTTCGCAAAGGTCTGTTAAGTTTTATGAATAAGGGGGTAAGGTTTTAGGATTGTCGCAGATTATTTTATCGTCGTAATCACAAACTTGCGACAGAGAAATTTCGTGTTGAGGAGGTCCTGATTTGTTAAATATACGTCCACCTTGACAGCTGCCACTCAATGAGGGCTACCGTATTTGCGCTCACCAGTTGGCGCCACTGTGCTCTCAGTCCAGCTGTCAAAGTTTGTTATTGGTTATTATGGGCGTAAAAACCAAATTTACGTTGAGATCGTGTTTCATACATTAAAACCGCACCGTAATTATTTTTATGTCACACCTGGCCATAAAGCGGCAATTACCGCACGCTCCGCGCGCGGGAAATCCGACTTCCTGGCCAGGGGGTGACATAAAATTTTGTACTTAACACGGGCGGTAATAAAGAAAGCCTCAGATCGCATATTTATCGCCCTTGCCTTCGGCTCGGGCGTCAAATACCTGTGATCTGAGACATTCTTTGTTTTACCGCCATTGTTAAGTAATGTACTATTATCGAATATCCCGTAATGTAGCACAGTCCCGTTTTATTCTGAAAAAAGTGTGACATAAGTTTACGAGCGATAAAATTTTCGCAAAGTACTGAAAGCACCCTTAACTCGTATTTCTCATTATAAATCTCAAATATTGCAAAATAGTCACCATACCCGTCGTCTACCAGTCCCTGGGATCCCAGGGCAGATAACAAAAGAATGGCATTGTATATTTTTTTCGCCGGGAGAGGGCGGCTTAATCTAGTTAGAAATAAACCTTCGTAACCCACCCATAAACTATGCAATTTGACATTTCGGAGGACTGACGTCACACTAGCGCCTCTAGCGGCGAATCCATACGCGGTAGCCCTCATTCGAATTAGTCTTGGATCTATGATTTTTTTAATGACGTGATTGAATTTTAAACTTGTCCCTCACCTTGCGTCCCCGCGGCTGACACAGAGCCAGCTGACTCCGCAACTCTGTGTTCTCGTGCCGCAGTTGAGCGATCTCGTTGTGTGCTTCCATCAACTGATGCTGTAGCGATAGGACGTAGTCTTTCTTCTTTTGCCGCGACTGACATGCTGATTCACTGTAAATTATACAACTGTAACAGACTTATCTTCATAAACAGATGCCTACGACAGATACTCGGAATTTTTTGGCCAGTGAAGATTTCCAACGAAGAACTGTGGAATATCTGCCGTGAGACGCCGGTCGGTCACCAGATCAAATTCCGTAAGTGGACTTGGATCAGCCACACCCTAAGAAGAGCCCCCGACCACATCCCTAGACAAACTCTAGAATGGACTCCACAAGGGAAAAGGAAACGTGGCCGACCTAAACACACCTGGAGGCGCTCAGTGGCGACGGAACTGAAGACTATCGGGCTAACCTGGTCCGAGGTGAAGCGCTAAGCCCAAGATAGAACGAAATGGCGGAGTACTGTGGACGCCCTCTGCCCCACCTAGGGGTTACAGAACCTTAAGTCAAGTCAAGTAACAGACTTATCGAAATCAGAAAAGTTCTTTTTAGGGTACCGAACCCGACGGCTCAAAACGGAACCATATTTCTGTTACTCACGCGTCCGTCCGTCGTCTGTCACACAGGTGTACAGTTACCGACTATTGTCTTAAGTATACCAGAAACGACACATAGTCACGGGGGTGACACGCGAAGGAAAGTAAGCGCTGTGGGTAGGTATGTGCGTGCGCTGTCGGTACACGCGTCAATTGTTTGCGCGAGTGCGTAGCGCGTGGTGCGGGCGAATCGCGAGGCGTGCCGGCACCCGATCGTAACCCGGCCTGTCAGCCTGGGCCTGCCAGGGACGAGGTAACTGACCTCGGTGCGGGGGGTTCGTGTCCGCCGTTCTGTATGTAATACTATTATACTATTCTGTGACATAGTTACACATAACTAATACTATTTATAAAAGTTTCGTTCGTGAGAAGCTGTATCGGCGTAGCCTCACTCGTAGAATAGTACAGATCATACGAGTAAAAGGAAGTTGTTTGTACAGCCTTGGCCAGAAGTGTTGAGCACCCCTTATTTTCCTTTGTAACCTATAAAAAAACTATTATTTTTTAATTACAAAAATGCACATTGACGTAAAATATGAAAAGGTATATACTAAAGAACATCTAGAGAACTTTAGATAATAACATTTCGAAGTAGCTACTGCTAGAACTGAAGACTAAAAATTTTGCACTAATGACGGGTTTGCAATAAAAGGACAAATTGCATTTTTATCCGTGCAATTATCTTTAACGTCAACGAAGGTAGCTAGTTTTTGAAAGATATTTAATTTACTTTAATAAAGGGATATGAAATGCTTGATTGAAAGTTTAACTTTTATATGGAAAACTTGTGAGTGCTCAACACTTTTGGCCAAGGCTGTATATACACAAATATATTACCGATTCTTGATCATCCTCTGCTGTTTTTTCAATGCTTTTATTTCATCTTCACTTAAATTAGTCATGTCTATTGAGTTTGAATTGTCGTCTATGGTGGTAGGGTTTTTTATAACATTCTGGTTAGTATTCGGCACCGCGGGTAGCAGTACTATATTGCTTCTAGGTGGAGAGACCTGGAATACAATTAACAAAAGTGACATACGTAAATTATTGAATAGTAGTAAATTGGCTTTTCTAAGGTCAAGTCCATAATTCGGCGGAGTAAACTGGCAGATGATGTTGCCAGGAGTAGAAAAAAAAATAGTGACGGTATATATCGATAAAAATATTTCGATAAGTATAAAGTAACTAACTATACCCTCTTATTCACGAACAAAAATATGCCAGCATTTTTCGGAATATTAAAATCGATATATACCTATTCGATAAGAAGTTTTTTCGATCAAGATTTAAGTCCTACTACTTTACTACCTAATTTAATAAATGTAAAAGTTTCTACTTTTCGGCAACTAAAGGCTCATTAAGCGGACAAAACTAAAATAAACATGAAAAAATCATAAAATTATATACAAATCATTTTAATTTGTCAAATTGAGAGCATTTTAGATTGAGAGAAACACTACCAATTTCGATTTTCGATGATCTCGGCAAGCACCAAGGGGTACCCGATAAATTGTTCCGTAAGATCCGTACGTCTAGTGAGGCCTTAAATAATATCGATATGAACAGCACTGGCCGTAACTGTGGCAACATTTGTGCATTTTGACTTGTCAAACAACTCCGCCGAATGGTGGACCAGATTTTAGTAATGAGTCATATTCATATCAGCGAGTCTGTACGAGTTCGCTTTGCACACTATAGTTAATCATTGTAAATGATTTGTAAATTGTAACACAGACGGTAACTTCTTTCCAACATCCATTAGAAAGATAATTTTGCTATTTGACCCATACAGATTGACGCTCGGTTTTTTTGTCCCATACATACTATATTCTTTAAATATACGAGCAGTTCCCAATGATGCCGTGTACAAAATTAAACACTTGCCTATTATTTTGAACTCAATTTATAAATAAACTAATTATGCTTCATGCGTGCGTGGGCGCGCGCGCGTGTGTGTGTGTCCGCGCGGGTATGTATGTGTGTGTGTGTGCGTGAGTGCGAACGTGTGTTTGTGTGTGTGTCGTACAGAAAATAGCCTGAATAGATTGGCGTATTTAAACTGATATTTTTTTTCTTTATTGGTGGTTCACCAACAGTTGCTTACATCATTACATCTGGTAATTTATAACTTGCGACCAAACATGGAGTAATGTATCAACTACTTAAAGGTAAACTCCACTTGCAATATTATAGTACTAGCTTTTGCCCGCGACTTCGTCTGCGTAGAACTCGCGTCATCGCGTTAGAATGTTATTTCATTCTTCTTTTTCATGCGCTTACCTAGTTATCTCTCTTCCATTCTAACTTAAACCCCGTTAAGGGATGGTTTCCGGGATAAAAGTATCCTATGTCCTTCCCTAGGACTCAAACTATATCCATAACAAATTTCATCTAAATCGGTTGAACATTTTAAGAGGAAACAGGCAGACAGAGTTACTTTCGCATTTATAACCCGCCCCAGTTTCGCACGGGTAGTCCAGTTTTAAATTTATTTATCTAAGCTTTTGCCCGCGACTTCATTCGCGTGAATATCCAGTATCCATATCAACTTCTACACCGTATTTCGCCGGGTTGTCTCGCCAAACATTGCGCACGCCGGCTCAATGCGCCCATATGAAACATGACAGAGGACTAAATATATGTTATTAACTTATTATAGATGTAGATGAAAACGCTCGCGAGCGAAGTGAGCGCGAAACTTTTCGGATATTCTGATACGGGTGTGGAAAATACTTCATACGCATCAAGTAATGAAGATGAAAACGCGAGCGCAGCGAGCGCGAATTCTTTCAAACATTACGATGTAGGTGCGGAAAATACTTCATACGCATCAAATAGTGTAGATGAAAACGCGAGCGCAGCGAGCGCGAAATGTTTCGAACATTGATGCAGGTGTGGAAAAGACTTCATACGCACCAAGTAATGAAGATAAAAACGCGAGCGTAGTGAGTGCGAAATATTTCGAATATGATGCAGGTGCGGAAAATACTCATCAAGTATTGTAGATGAAAACGCGAGCGCAGCGAGCGCGAAATTTTTCGAACATTCTGACGCAGGCGCGGAAAAGACTTCATACGCATCAACTATAATGTAGATGAAAACGCGAGCGTACGGCACGCGAAAATTTTTTGAACGTTATGATGTAAGTGCGGAAAATGCTCATCAAGTAATGTAGAAGAAAACGCGAACGCAGCGAGCGCGAAATTTTTCGAACATTATGATGCAGGTGCGGAAAATACTTTACACTCATCAAGTAATCTGTATGAAAACGCGAGCGCAGCGAGCTCGAAATATTTCGAACATTATGATGCCGGTGCGGAAAATAATTCATACGCATCAAGTCATGCAGATGAAAATGCGAGCGTAGCGAACGCGAAATTTTTACGAACATTATGATGTAGGTGCGGAAAATACTCATCAAGTAATGTAGATGAAAACGCGAGCGCAGCGAGCGCGAAATTTTTCGAAGATTCTGATGCAGGCGCGGAAAAGACTTCATACGTATCAACTATAATGTAGATGAAAACGCGAGCGTACGGCGCGCGAAAATTTTCGAACATTATGATGTAGGTTGTGCGGAAAATGCTCATCAAGTAATGTAGAAGAAAACGCAAACGCAGCGAGCGCGAAATTTTTCGAACATTATGATGCAGGTGCGGAAAATACTTCACACTCATCGAGTAATGTGAATGAAAACGCGAGCGCAGCGAGCGCGAAATATTTCGAACAGTGTGATGCCGGTGCGGTAAATAATTCACACTCATCGAGTAATGTGAATGAAAACGCGAGCGCAGCGAGCGCGAAATATTTCGAACATTGTGATGCCGGTGCGGTAAATAATTCATACGCATCAAGTCATGCAGATGAAAACGCAAGCATAGCGAACGCGAATTTTTACGAACATTATGATGCAGGTGCGGAAAAGACTTCAAACGCATCTGTAATTTAGATGAAAAAGCGATCGTAGCGGGCGCTAAAGTTTAGTAAAGTGCGGAAAATAGTTCATACTCATGAAGTTATGTAGATGAAAACGCGAGCGCAGCGAGCGCGAAATTTTTCGAAATTATTATGCAGGTGCGGAAAATACTTCATACGCATCAAGAAAAGAAGATGAGATCGCGAGCGTAGTGAGCGCGAAATGTTTCGAACATTATGATGCAGGTGCGGAAAAGACTTCATAAGCATCAACTATAATGCAGATGAAAACGCGAGTGTAGGGCGCGCGGGAATTATCGAACATTATGATGTAGGTGCGGAACATGCTCATCAAGTAATGTAGATGAAAACGCGAGCGCAGCGAGCGCGAAATTTTTCAAACATTATGATGCAGGTGCGGAAAATACTTCACACTCATTAAGTAATGTATATGAAACGCGAGCGCAGCGAGCGCGAAATGATTCGAACATTCTGATGCAGGTGCGGAAAAGACATCATTCGCATTAACTATAGGTAATGTAGATGAAAACGCGAGCGTACGGCGCGCGAAAATTTTCGAACATTATGATGCAGGTGCGGGAAATACTTCATTCTTATGAAGCTATGCACATGAAAACGCGAGCGCAGCGAGCGCGAAATTTTTCGAACATTATGATGCAGTTACGGAAAATAATTCCTACGCGTCAAGTAATGTTGATAAAAAAGCTAGTGCGAAATGATTCGAACATTATGATGCAGGTACAGAAAATACTTCATACGCATCAAGCAATGTAGATGAAAACGCGAGAGCAGCGAGCGCGAAATATTGAACAAAAAAAATTTGTTGACCTATTAAGTGGCTTTGTAAAGAGGTAGTTGAATAGATATTTTTGTTGTACATAAATTATTGGAATTTACGAAATTTTGTTCCGATGAATTAAAAATTTGGTAATAATGATTGTTATTACGTATTTTTTATCAACAAATACTAATATATTGATAAATTAGATTTTTTTCTTTGAAATTTCCTTATTTTTCCTATAAAAACCAACTTAACTTTGCGGTCGGTTCGGAACCCTAAATGTGCGAAATCCGACTCGCACTTGGCCGGTTTTTTTTGCTTTCCAATCCGCCTGTTCGAATTTGGTCATACTTGATGTTTATTGTTACGTAGGTATGTATGTTTTAATAACGAATACCAATATACCTTAAATTTATGTCGGTTACGCGCTGAACGTATTTTATACATTTTGCTGACGGAAAACGCAACTAATCGGCACCTCGAAGAACCTCAAAGATGAAACTCATATCGATTATTAAGAAAAGTAAATAAGTAAATGTCCGCCATCTTCAATTTGAAAATGGATAAGTATCATTCTTGTAATGAGCACCTCAAAAAACAATATTTTATACCAAAATGCGCATACTTAATATATAGGTAGTACATGTCGCAAGTGCTACCATGCAACCGAGAGCCCGCCGCTCTGCGTAGGTAAAGTACCCTCCATCGAAAACAAAAAAAAACCGAGGTTGCGTAGTAAGGTTTGTGAATATTGATAGCGACTGACTGACCAACATAATTAGATCTCTCATTTCAAACAGTTAATATGGTTTGAGGGACTTTTGTATTTTTGTCTATAGCCTTGAGAGGCAGAGGTATTGTTATTTCACCCCCCATTTTTTCAAATACTATCTGTTTATTATACAATGTTTGAATGAGGTTCTATTTACTTTGCGTCCATGTATATACTTACCAACTTTCAAGCCTGTAAATCATAAACTGAAAGACTTCTCATACAAAGTTTAACCCCTCTTTTCACCCCCTTTCATCCCTAACCTGTATGATTTTTATAGCCTATAACCTGGCCGAAGATCCAATAAACATATTAGTGAAGGCTGTATTAAAATCCATTCGCTAGTTTTCGCGTGATAGTTAGACATATAAACAGACAGACAAACAGACAAACAGACAAACAGACAAACAGACAAACAGACAAACAGACACGAATTCTAAAAACAGTTGAAACGTGTTCTGTTATCGATTATTAGACCCCTCCATCGATTTTTTTACTAATATCTTCAATGTACAGATTTTCGACCCTCTTCTGCTTTATTATATGTATAGATAATGTCCCCGTAATAGTACATTACTTAACAAGGGCGGTAAAACAAAGAATGTCTCAGATCGCAGGTATTTGACGCCTGAGCTGAAGGCAAGGGCGATAAATATGCGATCTGAGGCTTTCTTTATTACCGCCCGTGTTAAGTACAAAATTTTATGTCACCCCCTGGCCAGGAAGTGGGATTTCCCGCGCGCGGAGCGTGCGGTAATTGCCGCTTTATGGCCAGGTGTGACATAATAATTATTTGTAGCTGATCTTACCTTTCTTTGGTAGTTTACTTTAAGAGGTAAAGGAGATATGGCGATCTTGCCCGCCTTCGCATTGTCTCTCGCAACGACGTTGCCGTGGTCAAGTATAAGACTGGGCACTTTCTTCTGATCAACCACTAGTTTGATTTGTTTATGGACATCTTTGACCACCGGTGAACTGTGTTCGTTGACTACTTTGAAATAATTTGCGGTGTTCTGGAGGCGTCCATTACCTGAAATATGGACATTTAAGTCAAGACAAAGTCCAGAATATTGATAAAACATATAAACAGATCATTTATTGCAACCATGTAAGGTACATTGAGAAAACCATGTAAGATACAATGGACCCACGAAGGGTGTAGCAACATTAAATACAATAGGGATGATGACACTATAAAAGAAAATCAATAAATCCAAATTTTCTACATAAAGGCTCAAATTCTCAATCAAATGGCGAAAAATGTAATTCAATAAAATAAATAATTACGTAATTATAAGTCTTTAAAGTTTTAAGAGTAAGTATTTTCTGTCGCTTTTCCGCAAAACGCACCTTTGTATTGAACGATCGTCATTTAATATGGCGCTACTCAACAGTGACGTCACTGTTGAGTATCACTTTTTCTTTCTAACTACGAACATTCTAACCGTTGTAGCTTCGTTATTTTTTGAGATATTTGAATAGGATTTTCACTATTTGGCATATTTTTATGTCTTCTTTCTATTGAAGCAATAAAAATTTTTGAGTCAACATCCCTACTAATTATAGCTAAGGTACAATTTAAGTATAAAACATTTGACAATTTCGAATCATCCATAAATTCAGCTATAGAATAGTAGCACTTATCTAACAATTTCGATTTACGGGTATTTATGAAGGTGTCGCGGTAGGTACAGTTTTTATGTAGGTGGGTAATTTATTATATATTTATTTTTATTGCTCTGTAATATGGACCATTTTTGTATATTTCTAATTTGGGTTCTGGAAGTTCCAGGTTGTGACAGTGACGAGGGTTTTGATGTTTAATTATTATAAATTTCTGTCAAAAAATATCATTTTTAGTGCAAGCTTTTATTGCCGACTGTACTTTATTTTTCACAGTCATCAACTACTCGTGGAGACGGTCTCAATGAGCCCAAACACGACGGGTTTCTCTTGTGTAGTTTAGGAGTTGCTATGGCGACCCTCTGTCTCCATCATCAGATCAGCTCGATGGTACATGGTACCACAATATTGCATTGTCAACGAACTTACATCAGTATGCCAAATGTCAGCTCAATTGGATAACGACATGGAGAGTGGTTGAAAATTTGAGTTGCAAGATTCCACCCACGTTAAATAAACGCTTGTAAATAAAATTAGAGCTGTCACAAATATGAACTTCCCACGAGTATTTAAAAATTAGTTATAAAACCTAACCGACTTACAAATAGCGATGTTGACCCCAAATAAGAAAATCAATGAATCCGAATTTTCTCGAAAAAGAATCAAATTCTAAATCCAATAGCGAAAAAAGTAATTCAAAAGAATAAATAATTAGATAAATATGTCTTCAAAGTTTTAGGAGGGGGGCATTTACTGTCCCTTTTCCGCAAAACGCCCCTTTGTATTGAACGATCGTCATTTACTATGGCGCTCTAGGTCAGTGACGTCACTGATCTGTAGCGCTTTCTCTCTCTAACTAAAAATATTCTAACGGTTGTAGTTTCGTTATTTTTTGAGATATTTGAATAGGATTTTCACTATTTGGCATAGATTTATGTATTCTTTCGTATGGAGTAATAATACATTTTGAGTCAACATCCCTATTCTGTGCAAACCATGTTTGTAAACAATAATAACATACTTTTAGATGTAATCTTTTCCACCGGCTGAGTTTTCACGAAGCCTTGACTGAAGCTCGTATCTTCCAATTTGATGCCCTAAGAATTACATCAAATTATAAGTAAAATATACAAGGTGGATAATTTTCTATCTAGCACTAAAAAAGGCTTAAGAATAGCACATTTATCCAATATTACTTTATAAACTGCGCGGAATCTTTTCGAATTTCTTGTACTGTGAAAATTTAAAATGTAGCTCCAACCGTTTGGCTGTAAGCCTGTGTGACAGACGACAGACGGACGGACGCGTGAGTGACATCAATAGGTTTCTGTTCTGACCCTTTGGGTACGGAACCCTGAAAAAGAATCTCATCATATTCCTTTAGAGTTTAGACTATAGTATTTTTTGTCATTGGATTTTGTTACTCTAGCTTGTACGGTAAGGTCGCTTTTTGCATTATGTTAATACAACTCATAAACCTCTATTTTGATGACTCCATTTTCAATAGCGACGACTGGTCGCACCAGCCCGTTCTCGGGCTGTCTCACGTTCGGCAGCGCGCTTAGAGAAGGCGTGCAGATAGTGGAATCTGCATCTGTAACACCAACAAAAATATGTCAATAATTCCATACCTACTGTAAAAAACTGTAAAATCTAGGGCATACTCGTAAATATGTTTATGTCACTCTTGGTCAAAAAGTGCCAATTACCGCACGCTCCGCGGCATAAAGCCCCAGATATACCGCCCGTGGTAAGTAATGTACTAATACGTTTATGGACCTTATTTCAATAGGATCAGGTGAAAAAATGTATATACAGTAGAATCCGCTTATAACGACTCCGCATATAACATTTTACCGCTTTTAACGACTCTGAAATCGCCTCACGATAGGTTTCATGCCAAACGTTTTCAAAGTAAATCAATCCCTTTTGTGCGACGTTCTGTTGGTACGACGTAATATCACTGGTCCCTTGACTGTCGTTGTATCCGGATTATACTGTATATTGGTGCCCTTCACAGTACTTGCAACTACCGTATGACTACTGACTTCTGCCACTCCTCCACTTTAGAAAAATCCGCGAAATGCTTTTGTGTACCTATGATTCAATTCCTTCTGGAGCGAATGAGATGTCAATTCTAAATGAGCATTTAAATCTGTAAATAATAAAAATGTATACAAACATGTATACAGATTAACCCTTTAACCGCCGAAATGTAGCCAAAATGCAAACATACCACATTTCTGTAGGAACTGTTCAATATCTTCTAGTCTCAGGTGATTTTCGGGTTCGTCTTCGAAGCAGGGAATCCAATCGAATGGAGACACAGACGAGTCTCTGGCTGTGTTTGAAGAACTGGTGACACAACAGATAAGAAACAAAAGGTTATTAAAAATTGGTAACTCTTTAAGTCTCCTTCTTTCCCTATGGATGTTATAACGAAAATTGTAATTTTACCTTTAAGGTTGGCACATAAAGGTTCCGCACCCGACCTTTATTGAGAAACTCGTTAACCTTTATTGAGATTTTTTGTCTTACTTTTAATAATGAATACTATATTGATTGACGTTTTTTCATACATTTTATATAAAGTGCAAACTTAGAAAAACTTTTTTTATAACAGAATACTAAACTGTACACAGGATTCTGAGGAAGAATAATCACCAAATACTGAGAAATAAAAACACACCACACGAATGGTTCATTTTTGAGTGAAAATAACAACATAACGCCAACAATCGGCCCCGACGGAAGACCAGCGTTGGCCAGTTAGGTTGGCACCATGCTGAGTCGGGACCATTTCATGGCACTTCCGTTTAATTGTTTTATTTTTTATTGTTTGTGTTATTTTTAATTTTTTCAAGTCTTTGTTTTGCTGTATACCTACATTGTAAGTGCAATCAATCAATCATCTTTATTGCAGACCAAAACGATCCATAGTTTGTTAGCATGTGAATAAACTATGAATAAACTTGATTCTATTCTATAAATGTTGTCGATTGCAAGCTAGCCTATTGAATTACAGTAGAATCCGCTCATAATGACTCCGCTTATAACATTTGACCGCTTTTAACGACTGCTAAATCACTGACGTTAGGATTCATACCAAACATTTTCAAAGAAAATCAGTCCGTTTGTGCAACATAATAGGGTATTAAACTAAGGTAAAAATAAATTATTTTTTACTTGACTAATAAAAGATCTAACGAAAATACTCGAAAAACATCAATTATTAATTTATTTTAGCTAATTGAAAGATTTTATAAGCATAAAGATTTAAAAAGGACGCTGATTTGAACAAACCTACTCACACTGTCTTAGTGACGTCACTAAGACAGTATTTCCCTACAAACTTCATATTAACAAATCGTTTTTGACATTTAATAAAAAGTTGCTGATTTGACTAGGGGTTTAATACCGTATATCGCCAATCCCTTGATGGTCGCTGTAGCCGGATTCTACTGTACCTAAATGACAAGATAATTCACTTGCTCATTTTGTGATCAATCGAAGACGCTTATAGTCATAGTAATTTCACTTACTTCTTCGAATCGTCATCACTGCCCGAGTCTGAATTGCTGCTTTCATTGGAGGATGATTTGATGCTCTGTACCGGTGAAATAGGTGGGACGAGGAATGGTGCAGCATCCGCCAGTATCTCACTTGGTGATGCATCTGTCGCATCCAGAACCGATGACCATTGGTACTCTTTAGTTAAGTGATCCAGGAAATCATCTCCTAGAAATTAAAATACAACATTATTAACCCATCCTCTCCCAGCGAAAAAAAAAAGCAAAAAAAACATTCTTTTGTTATCCGGGCGGGGATCCCAGTCACCGGTAGCGGACGGCTTAGTTAAAGTATAACGGGATTTAATTATATAGGTATTTGGGGACAGTTAATTACAAAATTTACAACTGGCCACATCATCAGAGAAGGACTAGGAAAGTGGACAGAAGACCTCATAGAGTGGTACCCAAGGGGACATAAAAGGAAGAGAGGAAGGCCTACTCTTAGATGGTCAGATGACCTTAAAAGAATAGGAGTGGACTGGCTCAGGAAAGCGAGAGACCGCGTCACCTGGAAGGACTTGGAAGAGGCCTATGTCGGAAGACAAACTGAAGTTGTCAATGGGAATTGAATTAGTATTATATATAATTGTATAGAAAATAATTAAGGTATATTTTTAAGTAGATAGAGTATTAATGTTAAAAAAAAAAAACTTCAGTAATATAGGCTATTTTTATTTTATTTATTTAGTACCTGGGAGACCGAGCCTTGCTCGGTGTTTTCCCGTAAACCAGGCAGACTATAGCTCTACAAAGATGTAAATAAAGATATTAAGTAGATAAACAGACCTACATAAAGCTGCAACCCGACACATTTCTATTGACATAATTGGGTCATAAACAGATTTAGGTTCGCGTCTTTCCTGTGGACATATCAAAAGTTAAGGGCTACAAAGCTTAATTTTGGATTGGTCTAGTAACCCGCATAAACAGCGTCTTCCGGTTCTATAAATCCATGTAATAAAATCATAACTCACATGCTCATATGCCGTTAACTATTGACCACAGGAGAGACGACTTTTGTTTTTTGCAAGTGTTTATGACCCAATTGTTCTCCTAGTGAGGTCCCTCAGGTCTAATACGATGTCTGGGAAAAGTGTAGGGGGTGGCTCCGTGACTACCAGAGAAATACCTCTGAAAACCTCTGAATACCTCTTTTATATCTTCTAATGTACACCATGTTTTAATGTAAAATAAATAATTGATTGATTGATTGAAAACCAAAAAGTTGGCCAACGGCCTGGCTAAACGGTAGGTGGGGGGATGCTCGACCAAATGTCATAGAGAACTGCAAGCCATTTGGTGAGGTGACTTTTTTTGGCGATTATTTTTTGGCAAAAATTTCAAAATGGTCCTAGCGCGTTGAGATTTCGCATGCGGGGACTCAGGGTGCAAAACAACTTTTGAGTAATTTTTGCGAGCCCGAAGGGCGAGCTTCAGGCCGCCAGGCTGCAGGAATTCACGTGGTCAGGTGCGCGCCCCCCCTCAAATGTTTGGCGAGGCCGAAGGCCGAGCCGCGGGAGCACCAAACAACCGAAAATCCTATATAAATACAAGGTGTCGCGAGCCCGAAGGGCGAGCTTCAGGCTGCGAGGCCGCAGGCCGAGCTCGGTCGAGGACCAAAGTCCCCCCCCCCCCAAGTATTTTTTGCGAGATCGATACGGGAGGAAAGGGTTGCCTAACTATTCATATGATCCATGTATCTTACAAGCGAACCTGAGGGCCGAAGGCCTGAAGGTGAGAGGCAAGGCTTCGCGAGGCCCAAGGCCGAGTGTCCCATCAGAGTGCGCTCTCCATGCGAGCCCGAGAGCCGCTTGCGGCCCGAAGGGCGAGCCCACGCAAACATTCACTATTCATATCATTGTTACAATCGAAGCTGAGGGCCGAAGGGCGAGCTTCAGGCCGCAGGTGTTCAAGTGGTCAGGTGCGTCCCCCCCCCCCCCCCCCCCCTCCTCTCAAACTATCATTGTTACAATCGAACCTGCGAAGGTGAGCGGTAAGGTTTAGCGAGGTCGAAAGCCGGGCTCACGCGGACACTCGAACCTGAGAGCCGAAGGCCCGCAGGTGAGCGGTAAAGCTAAGCGAGGCCTGAAGGCCAAGCTCACGCGTACACTCGCGTACACGCGGAACCTGAGGGCCGAAGGACCAAAGGTGAGCGATAAGGCCGACCTCACGCGTACACTCGAAGTTTAGGGCCGAAGGGCAATAAAGGACAACTAAGGACGAATACACAACAACAACACAAATGTTTTTCCTCAGGTCTGCCTTGGATGCGTACATTAAACGTTTTTCTCAAAGGCTTCCTAGGCATTTCAAAGTCCTCACGACACTTGCATATAGGTATACACATTTTAAATAAACATTATTATTGAATTCCTGGCTACTCGACTAATTCCTTCTCCGATCTGTTTTAATAACGCATTCAGTAAATAAATGTCAGTGCGAAATAAAATGATAACAATTTCTTCATCGAGATTCAAAAATTTTTTTTTTTAAACCGCGATCAAAAGAAACTAAAAAAAATCAAAATAAACATAAATAAACGTGAAACCCGACCACATAATGGGCTATGATGGTGCGAGAAAAGGACGTAGCTATGCGGTGGAACGAGACAAAATTGTAAGCATATAAGAACGACTTTAATACTCATTGCAAGAAGCTTAGGGTTGCGTGCTGAACATTCGTTTGAAGCCTGATAATATGGCTTTGAATGACGTCACGTTATATTGCATCTCTTTCATTCTAATATAAGATGGATCTAATGAAAGAGATTAAATATAACAGTGACGTCATTCAAAGTCATATTTTCTGGCTTTAAACGAATGTTCGGCACGCAACCTCCAGGATGTAGGTATCTAAACTTTTTGATTCATTGAGATTATTTGACACCGCAGAACGTGCCCATACATATAATATATACTCTATAGTTATAGATGCGCCAACGAGCGACCGGGGCTATTTCTTTCTCATACTTTTGCTCATATTCATATAAAATTTGTACTACGTTATTAGTCCGGTTTGCATGTCCAATGTATTGCTTATTGCTTATGGAAATTTGTATTTGCCTGTAACCCGACCATGCCAAAACGTCCGGTCGGTGATAGGGACAAAACATCTCCCCTCTCTCTCTCTCAGCCTCTTTTCTATTTCCTCTTATAGGAATCGCAATAAGACTATCTTTCTCTAGCAAAGCGTGTCAGCGCCTTGAACGTGTCTGATAAAAAACCTCGTAAGGCGTTGTCATGTGTCATTCTTTCTAAATGCTAAACAAAACAAGATTTATACTCGCCTCACCATACGTCCTTATATGTCTTGACCCTGAGATTCGTGACAACTATGTGCATATTCGTAGGTCAGGCTTAAACTGGTTCTTCTGACACTAATTTTCCGTACGTCAGCAGCCATTGTAAATATCAATCACGAACAAAAGTAAAAACATGAAAACTCGAAAACACGCATTTTCTCAAATATAAGACTGAGCTAGATCGATTGCTCGTCCCCGAAAACCCCCACATACCAAATTTCATCAAAATCGTTAGAGCCGTTTCCGAGATCCCCGAAATAAATATATATACATATATATATATATATAAATAAATAAATATACAAGAATTGCTCGTTTAAAGATATAAGATTAATTACAAAATTAATGGTTAAATCAAAATATCAAACATATTAGAATCTTGTTAGGTATTATTCAGTAATACCAGTTTGAAGATAAGAGCATGTTTTCAGTAAAATTGCAGGCAGTAATTTAACAGTGAAACTTCCATCCTGTTAAGCAGTTAATTCTCGCTTCGTATATTACGAATGTAAAAATTTCGACCCCAATTAAAGAGCTTGAAACAGCTTCGATAACGCTACTAAATATTAATGATACCCACCTTATCAGTACTTTTCACTGATAAAAATTAACTATAAATAAAAACGTAATAGGTATGATGCATATAAACAGAAAGCGGGTCTTATCCAAGGCCAAAAATGCGTAGGCACCACGTATTTTGCGGATGCAGTAAATGGCAGTAATAAAATAAAATATTACAGTATTTAATAGTAGTAACCATACTACTAACGTTACGCACAAACTAGAGTTCTAGAGTTTATTCAACTAGCTAGGAACTAAGGAAAGCGCGAGAAAATCTATTGAGAAAAATGCATTGTTATTATTTTAAAACGAAACAAAGCCGCAAGTTTGTGTGATTATATTTACCATACAAGTAGTCCTTGTTGTCAATCAAAATATCTACATCCATTGGATTGAAGTGTCTTTCTCTTGCAGTAATCACACATAAACACTATTTTATTAATCTAGTAAGATCGCACTGATCGCATTACAATTTGTATCTACTAAATAAATACTTGGATGAAGATGAAACTGATGAAACACGCTACGAGCATAGGCTATGACCTATGAGTGTGTTCACTGTGATGCATCTGTGATGTGCTGTGCTACATCAATCAAATTACAAATGTCAAAAGTACCACAGAGTAGGAAAATTCGTTGGCCGAGTTTGTAACAGAGTCCCGATGCTCTATTTTTATTTACCTAACAATAATATAGTCAACTTCTAGTGATTGATCACAAGAAATACGGAAATTGTAATTTTTTACGTCTTTTTCATAGATTAATCAGTTACTCGTTGATTAGGAACGACGAAGGTTACTGCCGGAGTCACATAATGGGCCATGGTGGCCCATCGTACAGGACGAAGTTAGGCTCTAGCATCTACCCATTATCCGATTTGATATCGGTGTAGGATCCGACACGTGCACGTTCACGTCGTCCGTTCCGATAACAGTCACATTCCCAAATACATTTTTTATTTGTTTCGGACCCGATATCGGAAAATGTGAACAAAGACTTAAAGCGTACCTATAAAGTTAATTGTAACGTCGCTGACAACCCTACGCCGGATGACAGCCATTTAGGCTTTTATCGATTACCTAGGTACTTGCTAGGTACTGTACTTTACCCAGATTTTCACTAGAGTAGCTAAAGTACCTAGTCTAGTTGTATAGCGACTTAACATTACTAATCTAACTCAAGTAATGTGAGCAATTCAGTATATTTCGCGAGTGAAGGGTGGGAGTGACCGAGTGTTGATACCACATTCTTGTTCCGGTTACGATGCAAGCAATCTTAATAATATGATGTGACTGTCGGGTAGCGAGGGTCAGTCACGACAATGTCTGGCGCGGAGGACACGGACGACTTCATCTTTCGTCCGCAGCAGCATTTCGACGCCAAATGGCTGAATCCCGACCTGCAAGGGTCGGTGCAGTGCCCGCAAATTCTGGCGAATCATTACAATACCATAATTCAAGACAGTGAAGTTATTCTAGACGCCAGTGCAGGATTGCTCAACAAAGCTGGGATTACTGCCAAGCTTGGAGACAACGGGAAATATTACTGTGGATTGAGGGTTAGTACAATAAAAAAATGCTTGTATAACGTTTTTACGTTACTTTGCTTTACAGTGGGTCAAGGTCATCTTTCAGAAACTTTGGTAGCGCAAAGCAAATAAGTAAGCAGTATAAGATAGCTAGGTAGTGCATTGAGTAAGATTGTATAGATATAATATTAACTATGAAATCACAGACATGCAACAGTTGGTATTTGGGTCACTGAGTTTGCAATCATACCAACATATTATGATTGTGTTAAGAATAATTATAATAATTTATAATTGTGTTAATTATGGTTGTGTTATTATTAACTGTTCATGGATAACCGTACATTCAGTAGGTTCTCAGGTTGACATGATCACATGATGAAAAGGAGAAACTATGGTTATTGTTTCGATCAATGGCATTATTCACTGACAAATATACATATTTTATATTTCAATATCTGGGCGACCGAGCTTTGATCGGCGTTTTTCCGGGCATGAGACCTAGCTAGATCGATTGCTCGTTCCCGAAAACCCCCACATACCAAATTTCATCAAAATCGTTGGAGCCGTTTCCGCTATCCACGAAATAAATAAATAAATATACAAGAATTGCTTGTTTAAAGATATAAGATATATTTTTTTTTATCTCGAGGTTGTGAGTTCAAACCCTGGCTTGTTTGTGAAGGTCTAGTCCCAACAAGGTGGAATTTTCCCTTTAAGTTGGAAGGTTAGGTTATAAATATATATTTAAATTATTGATACTACATGAAGAAATCAATAACATAATGTAATCTAATTATGACAATTAGAATTCATTTCTATGCCCCATACACACACACACGTGGGGTACACTTTTTGCATCAATTGAAGTGAATATCTCCTAGTATTATCACTTTGAACCCCAGGAGGTTGATCAACATCATCTCCGCAGATCCTAACATGCACATGCTGCGACGGCCTCTGCGGCCCGCACTCGGGCTGCGCGTGCGGGCCCTGCTCGACACTCTCTGCGGAGGAGGAGCTCCGCATCGCGATGATGACCAAGCTGCCCATCCCGCAGCCCTCCATTCAGATCATGGATGAGCTTAAGTGGAAATTAGACCCAGGTACTGTCACCAATACAATTTACTTTTTTTTACCAGCGGCGCCCGCGTGCAGCGTGCGCTATGCGAGATTAAGCTATATCGGCCCAGGTTAGTTCATGGATGAGTGACCACTGTGTTCTATCATGGGCCACTCTCCTCCAATTTGGGCCCGCAGGAGAGTGGCCCATGGTAGAACACAGTGGTCACTCATCCATGAACTAACCTGGGCCGATATTGCTTAATCTCGCATAGCGCACGCTGCACGCGGGCGCCGCTGGTATATAAACACAATGGAAAGAGCTAGAGGAGGCCTTTGCCAAGCGGCACACTGAATTAAGAGACATTCTCTAATTCAGAATAAAAGGGCTTAATAGATAGAGTGACCACTTTGAGTGGTTATTAACTGAGCGCTCCTGTGCTTTGGAAGGCACTATAAGCTGTAGATCCCGGCTGCTGTCTATGATAGCAGTCGCAAGTTAAAGACCTTCGGGCGGCTTCAGAATGTCTAACTCACTTGACAAAGCTTAATCTCAATAAGGTCTAGTTTCCCCTCGGGTTGAAAGGTCATATGGCAGTCGCTTCCGTAAAAAAACGAGTGCCTACGCCAAATCTTGGTATTAGGTAGCTGATCTCAGGCATCCTTCAAGATGTAACTGTACTGAGATAACCCTAGGAGGATGTTGATGAGGATCACAAACCAGCAACTGTAGTGTCTTCTCGGAGGTCTCACGGTTCCAAAATAATTGCCATAATAATAATAAGCCTTTTATTTCCCTTTTCAGTATTATTTAAATATAAATATATGTGATACAATTTCAGTTATTGAGTTGTCCATTGTTGGACAAAGGCCTCCTCCATCTGATGCCATCTTTCTCTGTCGGTGGCTATTCTGGTCCATGTAGGTCCTCCTATTTTGATGATATCACGCGGGCGGCCCCATTGGCGCTTATCCTCACGCGGCCACCAGTGGAGCACCCGTTCGCTCCATCGGCCGTCTTGTGCTCGGGCCACGTGTACTGCCCATAAATAAATAAATAAACAAACCAGCATACATCTTCGATGAGTATCTTCTGCGCCCTCCATGGGTACTGGGGGCACCTCGCGCAGAGGGCATTGGAAGCCGTGGCGGGTCGCGTCACCGCTACGGTGGGTCGGGCTTCTGGCTTTTCTTGGGAGACGGGGGCCCGCTACGGCGTACATACAGCTTGATTTTAAGGAGAGGCTCTTCTTGCACATTGCCATCTAAAGCAGTGGTTCTTAACTGGTGGTCCCTGGAAGCAACCGAAGTGGTCCGCGAAGACATCAAAAAAATATTGAATAAGTGTTAACTGATAATGAATCAACTAAACAATGATGTGTCGCGTGAGTTGCGCTATGAGGGAGCCGAGCCAAAAATAGGAGGTGGTCCACGGCAAGACAAAAAAAATTCAAATGGTCCCTCATCACTAACAGGTTAAGAACCACTGATCTAAAGTTTTGTACCAAGAGAATGCAGTGGATTTGTATAATGATTTGGAGTTTCTCTAAGTTGCCTTCCTTAGAGAAGGCAACATAGATCTGCATCAATGTTGCAGGTTGCCATGCCTTTTAAACATGTTTTACCCCATCTCGTTCCAGGCCCCGAAAGCCTCAAAAATCTTCTAGAGGCACTAATATGGGAGCAACGGCAAAGGGCCATCCACACGGCCGTGACCGTCCCCTACGTTTCACAAATACGACGATTGATTGTACTGTGCAAAAGGCACCTTGTGGCTGTAATAAGGTATAACATATGGTTTGCTGGTATTGACTTTTTATTTTGCAACGCGCAGAGCTTTAGCGTGTAATTTTGCCAAAGTTGGTTACAATACAGTGTAATCCGCCTTAAAGGCACTATCAACATTATGAATTCATCATAAATTTTATATTAGCATTTATGGATTGCGAATTTTATCAAAATTAACACAGTGAATTGAAAGAAAGTGACATTCCCTCTGTCTCTAAAAGAAGAACGCCTGCTGCTGCTGTTTTGCCTGCGTATGGCTTTAGGAGTAAAGCACTCTGATACACTACTATAGTAGTGTATCATCATCATATATAGTGAGAAGATTTCCCTGTCAAAGTCTTTATGACATTGACTTAAGATCGATTTTCACCTGAATGTAGAGACGATTGATTTTTACTATTAACTACTTTTAACAGTGCCGCAACAATTTTCTGAATCATCATTAGATGTGTATTTCATTGATATACATTATACACAACATTTGTGATAAAGTAAGCTTCAAATAAGCATAAAACAGATGTAAGTAAGTGAGCGGGTTCTTAGTTGCACGTGGAATATTTATGGAATCCTTTGCAGAGCCTAGGTATATCTGTCTCAACCGTCTGTCAATTTTTCATACAACACACATGTAAGTATAACGGCTACATCTTTACCTTAGAAACACCATTATTATTAATGGCCTTGTCTTTATCCATGGGCTAGGCTAGATGCTAGCCAAGAGCAAACCCACTAGTAATAAAAAAGAACGTTCATGTATGTTTGTATGTATGTTTCAATAAAGTAAATCGCAATTTAAGGCGATATATCGATTGAAAGAGACACCCTTTGTTTTTCGCTCACGACAAAACGGGATGCAACCCTCTCCGAGAATGGCTTTTTAGACAAATCTCGTTAAATATCTGACTGTGTGCAGGTTTATTAAATTTCCTCTTGTCAGTACCTAGATGAGGTAAAATACCATAATATTAACTTAATCGTGTCTTTTAATAATGCGTTGTTTTAGTAGGCTGAGGAAAAAAAGGAAAATATAGACTCGTCTTTGGATTTATTTTCTATCGATAAAATTTTAAGCAATCATGTTTCGCTATTGTCAGTACCACAATCATATAGTCAAGAATCATATATTTGAAAATCAGCCCCTACTGTTTGCTAGTCTGGGCAGGACAGCGTTTCAAAGTCTCCAAATTTCTCAGTGTAGCGCCTTAATAAGCTACACATAGAAAGACACATTCTTATTAGATTTTAATGTAGGTATTCGCCATATAAATTAGTGTCTTTTACAGTAGGTTATTAGAGAGGTGACGTGAGATTTGGAGGAAGGCACTGGGTGAAGGCGTTGTGCTACATGATAGCGCATGGTTCGATCTCTTGTCCCATAAACGAGAGCTGAGACACCAGCGCGCTGCTGCACCTCCTACAGCGTCGAGCATGATATCTCCCTGCCATATATGCGGACGTGCCTGCCGGTCTCGTATTGGCCTTTCTAGCCATGTACGCAAGTGCCGCAATTTAATGGACGCTGCTTAAATCCTCTTTTATAGATGTCACAGGCCAATGATGATGATGATTAGAAAGGTAAAAGTGCCCATTTGCAGACAAAAATATTTGATTTTAATTTTTATTTCAATTAACAAAGAGCTATTTAACTATACGGACTTGTTACGACGTTTGCGTAATAAGTGCAATAGTAATAAATCAGTTATAAATTGTTGGCGTTACAGCTAGTATTAACTTATTAGAATCGCAGGAGTCCAAGGCTCCATTTGCTTGAATACGGCGAAAGTACAGTCGAGTTCATGTATACTGTAAACCTTTATAATAAATAACTTTTACTGTAGCATTGAAATTTTCTAGAAATGTCATACAGTAATTTTATATATATTGTATGTATATTGTTTTGAAAAAAAATGACACCTCGCCGAGTTTCCTACGCCTGTTCTTCTCGAGGCTGAGATTCATTTTACGAACCGATAGGAAGTTTTTTGACATTCATAGGTGCATGTATAATTTGCCTAAATTAAAGAATTAATGAATTTATTTATTTTATTTTTATATTATAAGGTCCAATAATGCGTGTATAATTAGTACATGGGGTAAAACGCAGACTCAGATTATGTGGAAGTAGGGTCCAAAGCCACTCTTGCAATCCAAAAAGGAGTAGACAGACACATGAAATTTAATCATTGTCACTTATTTATAACTAGTAACATTAGGTTTAAAGATAGAGGAAAATTTTATATTACAGTGAGGTTGATGTTGATAGGCCATATCGCTTACAACACACTTCAACTCAACGCTATTTACATAGTTGTCTCTTATCTTATAACATCTTACTGCAGGGCTTATTAAGCTTTATTTAGTCACGGATCCCTTTTGAAATTACCAAGTGCCAACGGAACGGACCCTTTCTGGAAAAAATAAATTGACCTACCCCATCGAGTAGGTAGGGTATCATTGTTTAGAGCTCATTGAGTAGATAAATACCGTATTCTTGTTTTTAAAAATATTGGAAAACAAAGGAACGTTAGGCCACCAGTCAGGTTTTTTCACAACAAAAAATTCCGAGGTATTTTCTAACATCCCGTTGACCTATAAACGTTGCCCTTAAAGCGATGTTCCGGACCTTTGGGGGGTGTGCGCGGAGCATAAGTACCGCAGTACCGAAGTACCAACGAGTACCACATAGCCAACACGTAGAGGCCCTTTTGACAATTTAATGAAATGCAAGGGATACACCGAGCGGATGCTGTCCCTGCCCGTGTCATGGGACGCACACAGAGACAGCACCAGCCAGGGTGTATAGGGACTAATGCTGGTTGATGAAATCTAAATGAACCGGGTTATTAGGTGAAGATGATGGAATAATGGTTGGTTTATTGGGTGAGACTTCGGACGCCTGCTTAATAAAACAGTCTCACATGATAATGTTTATTATTACGTATATTTGACCAACAAATACTAATATTGAGAAATAAGATTTTTCCATTGAAATTTCCCTATTTTTTCTATAAAAACCAACTTAAATTTGCTGTTGATTGGGAACCCTAAATGTGCTAAGTTATGTTTTTATATTAAATCACTTTATAGGTAGGCTTCCCATGGACCACTGGAGTTCCCCCTGGGGGACTTGGACCACAGTTTAAGAAACCTTACCGTACTGTTACCCTAACCCGATACCATACGGGTAAATAATCGGACGGCTCTTACAAAATACTCAAATTGTTTAGGGATCAAATTTTCTACTAAGACTCCACTGTCCGCCTTTCACCAGGCTGTATCTGATGAACCGTGATAGTTAGACAGTTGAAATTTTCACAGATGATGTATTTCTGTTGCCGCTATAACAACTACGGGTAAATAATCGGACGGCTCTTACAAAATACTCAAATTTTTTAGGATTCAAATTTTTTACTAAGACTCCACTGTCCGTCCGTTTGTCCGTCTGTCACCAGGCTGTATCTGAGGAACCGTGATAGTTAGACAGTTGAAATTTTCACAGATGATATATTTCTGTTGCCGCTATATCAAAAAATACTAAAAAACAGAATAAAATAAATATTTGAGTGGGCTCCCATACAACAGACATGTTTTTTTTGCCGTTTTTATAGATAATGCTACGGAACCCTTCGTGCGCGAGTGCTACTCGCACTTGGCCGGTTTTTTTTAGTTCATTCTAATTATTGTCGAGACAGACGTAGGGGGGACGCCATATTGGATAAAAGCTTTGACATGCCTTGATTTCTATTGGATGTATTTATGTATGTATGTAGTCTTAGAAATGGATTTCAAAACACATCTATAGGAATTAGATAGCGATCTGATGATGAAATGTCTGTTCTGCCACTCGAGGAACCAAAATTATTCCTAATGGTAGTTGTTACAGCTATGTATTAGTAGGAATGGAAATATGCGACCGCCATATATATGAATACACACATCGAATAGGGTATTAAACTAAGGTAAAAATAAATTATTTTTTACTTGACTAATAAAAGATCTAACTAAAATACTCGAAAAACATCAATTATTAATTTATTTTAGCTAATTGAAAGATTTTATAAGCATAAAGATTTAAAAAGGACGCTGATTTGAACAAACCTACTCACACTGTCTTAGTGACGTCACTAAGACAGTATTGCCCTACAAACTTCATATTAACAAATCGTTTTTGACATTTAATAAAAAGTTGCTGATTTGACTATGGGTTTAATACCGTATTACCAAGTTTACCAATCAGTAGTATATAGTCGACTTCTGCAGAATGATGGGTGTTTTTAACAAACTTTTATTAAACTTTCCATGTATGTATGTTTGAGCGTCCCATGCATGTATGTTTCGGTCAAATTTGACCTATCTTTCCGGGAATTATGTTCTAGTTTCGTACACTCAATAAAGTCGGATGGTTGCCGATTCTATATTATGGTGCCAATTGGATTTATTGTGCCAAGCCAAAGAAATTCTAAATAAAATATGGATACCATTGGTACCTAAACCTTTCGCGATAAGGCTCAGTAGGATAGTCTTGATGAGTTAGTAGTTGATATTACCTATAGTACATATTGTAGTAAATTTAGATTTAAGTTATATTGTAGTGCCCTACAGGGTTTCATAGCTGAACTTTAATGATGTAACATCTTACCTAACCTATGAAAGCAATAAAGACACTGATTACTGATTACTGATGCCTGCAAATTAAAAATATTTTTTTTTTTAATATAAAACCTTATATAAAACGTTAATACTGTGTTCGAGTGTACGTGAGAGTAAGTGGTATGACGAAGTAACATATTCAATTTGATTCTGATATAGTATTACGTGCATTATGCTAAAACAGTGTTATTTGATTTTGGACCATGCCTAAAAACTATAAGGTTCCTTCATACATGTTTCATTCTTGCGTGAGTTGAAAATATGGATCTTCATGGAATTTAAAATGACATGATACATTTTTGTATTACAATTAAGTTTTTCACCTACGTATTCATGATTTTACAGTTTAAACTTTTAAAACTACCCACGTGATATAAACACATGACGATTTTAATTAATAAGCAATTTACATTTATGAAAATGAAAAAAAAATGAAAATGACTCTGAAACACGTGAACACAGTACAAGTTATTTTATGAACATGATATTAATGAATACTATGATTTAAGAAACAATAAAAAGCTTTTTCCGTAGGTAATTATTTTAATTTAATTACCTACAGATTAAGTAGCAGTGCTAGTTTTAAGAGTGCTTATGGACATTAAGACTGATGCGTTTTGGGAGTAACCTAACGGTGCCAACAACCCAGGGCGTATCTGCTATGCGAAGTGTTACTATTAAGGCCGTGCGTTTCTTGAAACCTAATGGCATGTAGTCCTGGTAATGGCTTGTATAAAATCAAGTTTCATGCAAATCCGTACCGGGACTGCAAGCCTCGGTTTCCTCACTTCTAAGGTGGTTAACCTAACGGTGTCAACAAGCCATGGGAGTGGGTCATGTGCTAGTTATAAGAAAGTGCAGTGCTAGTGACTCTAAGATCACGCACTCAGTGGTTTGGTCGGTTTCTGCCTATCAAATTACTGGGGCTGCGTGTGGTGAAGTGCTAAAGACTAGTATCACGCATTGCATTATGGGAGTAACCTAACGGTGCCAACAACCCACGGTGGAATGCGTAAAGTGCAAGTGTTAGTGACTCTAAGATCACTAATCCATTGCTTTGATGGTGCCTGCCAATCAAAGTAATGGGTTTTGTGAAGTGTTAAAGACTATATGGCAGTGCTTAGTTCTTAAGAGCGATATGTGCGTTTTGGGAGCTAACCTAACGGTGCCAACAACCCAGAGCGGACAGCTATGCGAATTAATTTGTATCATTAGTGTCATGTTCATAACTGCTTTGGCAACCAATTCATTTACACTTAACACAGATGTGTCTACAATGGGTAGATCCATATATACACACAGTACACGGAATTATTGCAACAACATTTAGCTTAGTAACCAAAGTAAACCAAATTAAAGTCATAATCATACGTAAAATGAAAAAAATATACGAGTTAACGTTACTAAATTAAAAAAAGAATAATGCAACTATTTATATCATCGAATGACTATTTACTGGCAAAAACAGTTGACTTTTAATCTTGTACTCGTACTATAATGGCATGGTTCACAATCAAGTAAAAAAGTAAATTATCGATCGAAATTGGTGATCTTTTTCTGATACATAGTTAATGAATGACACAAGTATTTAGTCTAATAGATACTTTTTGAATTCATTACGAATACTGTTCTGAAGACGCATTATTGTAAAGTCAAATAATTACCTACATAGTTAATGCAAACCATAGTTTCTTAAAAATATAACCATGTTTGTAAAATATAAATACAACATTCTGAAATACTATGTATGTATGTAGTAGATTAGCGATTGAGTATTGCCAAATTGCTAAGAACATGTTTTTCGATTATATGTGGGTATGGAAGGTGTTTTTTTCTTTGGCATACTCGTATTTTAAGCCTTAATGGCATGGCAGGTATTAGGCTCTCTTCTTATTCGTCCTTATCAAAGTCATTTATAATACGATATAATGATAACAATGGTATATGTAATATGTATGTGTGTACGTATGTTAGTAGCAGGTTTTTATATGAAATATTTGTTTTTTTTTGTTAATTTAGTCATTACTTTTATGACGTTACTACCATATTGGCGTTCCTTCTACGTTAGTTACCTTGTCTGTATCTTCATCCTCTTAGAGTTATTACCAGTGCAGTTGCATCCTAAAGAATGACCGGGATCCGCTACCTAATCCCAAGATCTGAATATTAGGGTTTTATTTAGATATGGGAAATGGAAATAGCCAGTATTAGAAGAATAAAAATAGAAGCGAATGTCTGTCCGTCTGTCCGTCTGTCCATCACTACGTCCAAGATAGTCTGTTGGTTCGTCTGTCCGTTTGTCTGTCTGTCTTTCTTATCACTAGGTCCTTGGAAGATTCTAATAGCGTCTGTCCGTCTGTCCATCATTCTAATAGCTAGCTAGATTCTAATAGCGCCTGTCGGTTCACCTGTCCGTCTGTCTATCACTAGGTCCTTGAAAGATTCTAATAGCGTCTGTCCACCACCAGGTCCTAGGTAGATTCAAATAGTGTCTATCGTTTCGTCTGTCCGTCTGTCCACCGCCAGGTCCTAGGTAGATTCTAATAGCGCCTATCGTTTCGTCTGTCCGTCTGTCCACTGCCAGGTCCTAGGTAGATTCTAATAGCGCCTATCGTTTCGTCTGTCCGTCTGTCCATCGCCAGGTCCTAGGTAGATTCAAATAGTGTCTATCGTTTCGTCTGTCCGTCTGTCCACCGCCAGGTCCTAGGTAGATTCTAATAGCGCCTATCGCTTCGTCTGTCCGTCTGTCCACCGCCAGGTCCTAGGTAGATTCAAATAGTGTCTATTGTTTTGTCTGTCCGTCTGTCCACCGCCAGGTCCTAGGTAGATTCTAATAGCGCCTATCGCTTCGTCTGTCCGTCTGTCCACCGCCAGGTCCTAGGTAGATTCTAATAGCGCCTATCGGTTCGTCTGTCCGTCTGTCCACCGCCAGGTCCTAGGTAGATTCAAATAGTGTCTATCGTTTTGTCTGTCCGTCTGTCCACCGCCAGGTCCTAGGTAGATTCTAATAGCGCCTATCGTTTCGTCTGTCCGTCTGTCCACCGCCAGGTCCTAAGTAGATTCTAATAGCGCCTATCGGTTCGTCTGTCCGTCTGTCCACCGCCAGGTCCTAGGTATGTAGATTCTAATAGCGCCTTTCAATTCGTCTGTCCGTCTGTCCACCACTAGGTCCTAGGTAAGTTTTAATAGCGCCTGTCGGTTCGCCTGTCCGTCTGTCCACCACTAGGTCCTAAGTAGATTTTCATAGCGCCTATCGATTCGTCTGTCTGTCTATCCACCGCCAGGTCCTAGGTAGATTCTAATAGCGCCTATCGGTTCGTCTGTCCGTCTGTCCACCGCCAGGTCCTAGGTAGATTCTAATAGCGCCTTTCAATTCGTCTGTCCGTCTGTCCACCACTAGGTCCTAGGTAAGTTTTAATAGCGCCTATCGGTTCATCTGTCCGTCTGTCCACCGCCAGGTCCAAGGTAGAATCTAATAGCGTCTATCGGTTCATCTGTCCGTCTGTCCACCACTAAGTCTTAGGTAGATTCTATTAGGGCCTATCGTTTCGTCTGTCCGTCTGTCCACCCCCAGGTCCTAGGTAGATTCTAATAGCGCCTATCGTTTCGCCTGTCCGTCTGTCCATCGCCAGGTCCTAAGTAGATTTTCATAGCGCCTATCGATTCGTCTGTCTGTCTATCCACCGCCAGGTCCTAGGTAGATTCTAATAGCGCCTATCGGTTCGTCTGTCCGTCTGTCCATCGCCAGGTCCTAGGTAGATTCTAATAGCGCCTTTCAATTCGTCTGTCCGTCTGTCCACCACTAGGTCCTAAGTAGATTTTCATAGCGCCTATCGTTTCGTCTGTCCGTCTGTCCACCGCCAGGTCCTAAGTAGATTCTAATAGCGCCTATCGTTTCGTCTGTCCGTCTGTCCACCGCCAGGTCCTAAGTAGATTCTAATACCGCCTATCGTTTCGTCTGTCCGTCTGTCCACCGCCAGGTCCTAAATAGATTCTAATAGCGCCTATCGGTTCTTCTGTCCGTCTGTCCACCGCCAGGTCCTAAGTAGATTCTAATAGCGCCTATCGTTTCGTCTGTCCGTCTGTCCACCGCCAGGTCCTAGGTAGATTCTAATAGCGCCTATCGTTTCGTCTGTCCGTCTGTCCACCGCCAGGTCCTAGGTAGATTCTAATAGCGACTTTCAATTCGTCTGTCTGTCTATCCACCGCCAGGTCCTAGGTAGATTCTAATAGCGCCTATCGTTCCTTCTGTCCGTCTGTCCACCGCCAGGTCCTAAGTAGATTCTAATAGCGCCTATCGGTTCGTCTGTCCGTCTGTCCACCGCCAGGTCCTAGGTAGATTCTAATAGCGCCTATCGTTTCGTCTGTCCGTCTGTCCACCGCCAGGTCCTAGGTAGATTCTAATAGCGTCTTTCAATTCGTCTGTCTGTCTATCCACCGCCAGGTCCTAGGTAGATTCTAATAGCGCCTATCGTTTCGTCTGTCCGTCTGTCCACCGCCAGGTCCTAGGTAGATTCTAATAGCGCCTATCGTTTCGTCTGTCTGTCTATCCACCGCCAGGTCTTAAGTAGATTCTAATAGCGCCTATCGGTTCGTCTGTCCGTCTGTCCACCGCCAGGTCCTAGGTAGATTCTAATAGCGCCTATCGTTTCGTCTGTCCGTCTGTCCACCGCCAGGTCCTAGGTAGATTCTAATAGCGTCTTTCAATTCGTCTGTCTGTCTATCCACCGCCAGGTCCTAGGTAGATTCTAATAGCGCCTATCGTTTCGTCTGTCTGTCTATCCACCGCCAAGTCTTAAGTAGATTCTAATAGCGCCTATCGGTTCGTCTGTCCGTCTGTCCACCGCCAGGTCCTAGGTAGATTCTAATAGCGCCTATCGTTTCGTCTGTCTGTCTATCCACCGCCAAGTCTTAAGTAGATTCTAATAGCGCCTATCGGTTCGTCTGTCCGTCTGTCCACCGCCAGGTCCTAGGTAGATTCTAAAAGCGCCTATCGTTTCGTCTGTCCGTATGTCCACCGCCAGGTCCTAGGTAGATTCTAATAGCGCCTATCGTTTCGTCTGTCCGTCTGTCCACCGCCAGGTCCTAAATAGATTCTAATAGCGCCTATCGGTTCGTCTGTCCGTCTGTCCACCGCCAGGTCCTAAGTAGATTCTAATAGCGCCTATCGTTTCGTCTGTCCGTCTGTCCACCGCCAGGTCCTAAGTAGATTCTAATACCGCCTATCGTTTCGTCTGTCCGTCTGTCCACCGCCAGGTCCTAAATAGATTCTAATAGCGCCTATCGGTTCTTCTGTCCGTCTGTCCACCGCCAGGTCCTAAGTAGATTCTAATAGCGCCTATCGTTTCGTCTGTCCGTCTGTCCACCGCCAGGTCCTAAATAGATTCTAATAGAGCCTATCGGTTCGTCTGTCCGTCTGTCCACCGCCAGGTCCTAAGAAGATTCTAATAGCGCCTATCGTTTCGTCTGTCCGTCTGTCCACCGCCAGGTCCTAAGTAGATTCTAATAGCGCCTATCGTTTCGTCTGTCCGTCTGTCCACCGCCAGGTCCTAAATAGATTCTAATAGAGCCTATCGGTTCGTCTGTCCGTCTGTCCACCGCCAGGTCCTAAGAAGATTCTAATAGCGCCTATCGTTTCGTCTGTCCGTCTGTCCACCGCCAGGTCCTAAATAGATTCTAATAGCGCCTATCGGTTCGTCTGTCCGTCTGTCCACCGCCAGGTCCTAAGTAGATTTTAATAGCGCCTATCGTTTCGTCTGTCCGTCTGTCCGCCACTAGGTCCTAGATAGATTCTAATAGCGCCTGTACGTTCGTCTGTCCGTCTGTCTTTCACTGGGACCTAGATAGACTTTATTAGCGCCTGTAGGTTAGTCTATCCGTCTGTTTATTACTATAGATAGATTATTAGTAGCCCCTATCGATTCGTATGTCCGTCTGTCTATCCCTTGGTCTTAGATAAGTAGATACAAAGCAATGTGGTAACTCTATTGGAACTAACTGGATCCGAAATCTACTCTGACTGCAATATCGGAGAGATAAGTGGTTGCTTTCAGTAAACTCTACTGCGTATAATACAGTGATTTTTTAAACGATTCTTTTGTAAAGTTTAGAACTTTGGCAGCCAGTAAGGAATGCAGCAAATACAAGATGTGCAAAAAGTTTTTTTTTTTAATTAGAAATTGGATTGCTCTTGACCATCATCTAGCTAGGGCGCTAAAATGAGGCCGACGGTGAAGCGAGCTCACCCATAAAATGCCTATTCACTCGTGCTTTAAAGATGTCCTGGTTTTATGAACTCTGAAATGCAGATGTCGGCAGGGAATAAATTCTTTTATGTCACACCTGGCCATAAAGTGGCCATTATCGCACGCTCCGCGCGCGAAAAAACCCACTTCCTGGCCAGGGGGTGACATAAAATTTTGTACTTACCACGGGCGATAATAAAGAAAGCCTCAGATCGCATATTTATCGCCCTTGCCTTCGGCTCGGGCGTAAAATACCTGCGATCTGAGACATTCTTTGTTTTATCTCCCTTGGTAAGTAATGTACTATAAACTGTCAGCTGCTCCGTCTGTTCATAAGAAGGGCCTAAGTTGATTGAGATTAATTGAATATTGTGAATGATGCGGTGACAAGAGATTGAGTGGTATGGAAGAAAAAAATGCAGCACCGGCCTCCATATAAATGGAGTAAAGACAAGCGAATGGTGATAGCCTATATTGATTTAAGATTATACATGCGTCCGAGAAATTTATATTTAGTGGAAGACAAGTTGTGTAGTGTTTTATCCAGTAAGCAATGGTGTTGTATTTAAAAGATCATCAATCAATCTTCAGCCGGTTGGTTACGGCGATTTTCTGATATCCGGTTGGATTCTCGATTTATTTTCCTAAGTCATGTCGGGTTCGAATCCCGGTTAATCACGCAAAGTGAGTGATAAGGTGGGTAGAACACACATTATCTTGCAGGGATCTTACGTAACATAATATGAGAAGATCTTGTTGGTTTTGCGGCAACGGTAAGATATAAACGTAAATATCCAAAAGTGAAGTTTCTTCATTAAAATGTTCTCATGTTCTAACTAACATTTTGGGTCATTGGATCGTTGACTTTTTAAGTCCTAATTTATTGAACTCTGCGATACAGATTTTATTAAGTTGACAAAGAAATTTTTGACTAACCGGTTAACACTATGTTTCGGGTTCGATTCCCGATTGGGTTGACTTTTAAAGAGATTCGAGGGATCATTTCGAACATCAGCCACCCCAACCCCCGCTTCTGCTTTGAGTCTTGCATTGCGAATTTGCTTAGTCCTAAACACATTTAATGTACGTTGATGCGAGTAACTATGCATCATAACGATAAATGTGTTAAGGCCATTTTCACATATGGCTACGACACGGTCGTCGCAAAAATAAACGACACTACTGCTACTGCTTTCAACTATAGCACCGACTGTGTCATTACCATGTGTGTCCGTGTGTGTCCTTGCCGAGCATATTACAGTTATCTGTTGCCTAGTTTAGGCTCTTTTACAAAAACACGGGTGCATCACTGCCAGGCTCGACTCTACGGTGCTATTTTGTAACTTATTTCCTTCACTATTTCGTTTGACCGCCGCAGAGTGCGGCCGTGCATGTTTGTGATGGGCCTAAACAAATGCTGTATCATTAAGAGTTCCATATTTTCAGAGAGTACTATTTCAGTGGAAGAACGAACGGTATCAAGTTAGATAAAAAGACGGCAGCCGCCGCTGACGATAGGGCGGTTGGCCTCTTAAATAAGACGTTTGATCTTGATGCCCATGACGAGCGTGAAGAACCGGATGCTGATTCTGAGAGGTACGAGTAGTTTAGTAGTGTCTTTTTTTTTCAAAAATATCTGGGCGACCGAGCATTGCTCGGCGTTTTCCCTGGCATGAGACCTAGCTAGATCGATTGCTCGTCCCCGAAAACCCCCACATACCAAATTTCATCAAAATCGTTAGAGCCGTTTCCCAGATCCCCGAAATAAATAAATATATATACAAGAATTGCTCATTTAAAGATATAAGAATATCTGGGCGACCGAGCTTTGCTCGGCGTTTTCCCGGGCATGAGACCTAGCTAGATCGATTGCTCGTCCCCGAAAACACACCCACATACCAAATTTCATCAAAATCGTTAGAGCCGTTTCCGAGATCGCCGAAATAAATATATATAGAAATATAGATGTATACAAGAATTGCTCGTTTAAAGATATAAGATTATTAAACAGATGGCGACTGACCAAACCATGTATTTTAAATTCAACAATATTCCTTTGCTATAGGGATGTGTACTCAAAATTTATTATTACTCCATAAGAAAGAATACATACAACTATGCCAAATAGTGAAAATCCTATTCAAATATCTCAAAAAATAACGAAGCTACAACCGTTAGAATGTCTTTAGCTCGAGAGAGAGAAAGCGCTACAGATAAGTGACGTCACTGGCCTCGAGCGCCATAGTAAATGACGATCGTTCAATACAGAGGTGCGTTTTGCGGAACAGGGACAGAAAGTACCCACTCCAAAAACTTTGAAGACTTATAATTATGTAATAATTATTGTTTTGAATTACTTTTTTCGCTATTTGATTGAGAATGTGATCCCTTTCCGAGAAAATTCGGATTCATTGATTTTCTTATATGGTGTCAACATCCCTATTCCGCTGAAAGAACGTGTAGGTGTATCAGTGATATTGAGATACGCCCACTTGCTTATTTTAGCATCCGGTTAATGCACCCATCCTCCCTCCGCCCACGCAAACAAAACATGCAAGTAAATAAATACAACAAACCACCACCGACAGACAAGATGCAATATTTTCATTATTGCTTTCATTTGAAAGAATTGCATGTAGAATAGATCACGAGTGTATTAAAAAAATTAAAATAATATGATTTATAGTCTTAAATTGCTTTTACAAACGGACAATTTAAACTTTCGCGCCTAAACGGATCTACAGTTCCTGTGACGTCACTCGTGTTATAACATTGACAACCAAAGAGAATATATATAATCGTATGGCTAGCACATGATGGCAACGTCAGTTTGTCGGCCTATCTCGAGCTATCCGTCTTTTTTTGATAGGTGCTGTTAGAAAGTGACGGATAGATCGAGATAAGCCGACAAACTGATTGCCATCGTGTGCTAGCCATACAGATTACATATATTCTCTTTGGTTGTCAATGTCATAATAGGTGTGACGTCACCAGGCGCTGATTGCCGTTTTAAAACACGTTCCGTTTCACGTTAATTCAAATCGAAATTATTGTTTGAAATGAGTATATAATAAAGTAAAAACGTTTCAGTAGCTATTATTTTATTTTTTTTCACCATTTTGGTCACAAAACAATGGTAAATATTATAATTGCATCTTCCCTATATTGACAAAAACCTCGACGCGTGTTTCGCCTCTCGTCTCGTCAGGAAATGTTGCTTGCGCCAAGTCCGCCGAGCGACTGGGCCGTGGCCGTCCAGTATAGCCCGTCCGCATCGGCATAATAATCAAGTGGGTGCATCGCATTATCACTGATAGACCTACACTAATATTGTTGGATTTATCATGGAATTCCGCAAAGTAACGCCTCTATAGGGATGTTGACACCAAATAAGAAAATCAATGAATCCGAATTTTCTCGAAAAATGATCAAATTCTCAATCAAATAGCGAAAAAAGCAAATCAAAAGAATAAATAATTACATAATTATAAGTCTTCAAAGTTTTAGGAGGGGGCATTTTCTGTCCCTGTTCCGCAAAACGCACCTCTGTATTGAACGATCGTCATTTACTATGGCGCTCGAGGTCAGTGACGTCACTGATCTGTAGCGCTTTCTCTCTCGAACTAAAGACATTGTAACGGTTGTAGTTTCGTTATTTTTTGAGATTTTTGAATAGGATTTTCACTATATGGCATAGTTTTATGTATTCTTTCGTAATGGAGTAATAATAAATTTTAAGTCAACATCCCTATTACCATTGTATTTTTTCCGACGCGCATCGCAAAAGGGAGATCTTAAGCGCTCGGTTGTTTTATGCGTTCAACGCAATGTATGTATATGGGAACGCTGCGATTGACGCATAAGACAACCGAGCGCTTTATAAGTCTCTGGCATCGTAGCTCCCTAACGAATGAACCGATTTGAGGGCGGTTTTTTTTTTAAGTCTTGATGGCGGAGATAGTAGCCTGCTATGCTTTATTTAACTTGTGGTTTAATTCACTAGACGCTTTTAATTTCGCAGCGCGTTAGGCCTGGCCCGCGTGGGCGCGCGTGCCGCGCTCCGCCTCGCGCTCTCCCTCGTGCGGCGCGCGTGGCGCTGCGGCGAGGACGCGGACGTATGCTCGGCACTCCTCCGTGACGCGCTAGAGGCGGTGCGCGCGCTGCCGGACGCGGCGTTGTTCGCGGGCGGGGGCGACCCGGCGCAGGTGGGTCATATTATACAATAGGGATGACGACACTATAAAAGAAAATCAATAAATCCAAATTTTCTACATAAAGGCTCAAATTCTCAATCAAATGGCGAAAAAAGTAATTCAAACAAATAAATAATTACGTAATTATAAGTCTTCAAAGTTTTAAGAGTGGGTATGTTCTGTCCCTTTTCCGCAAAACGCACCTTTGTATTGAACGATCGTCATTTACTATGGCGCTACTTAAAAGTGACGTCACGGTTAGGTAGCACTTTCTCTCTCTAACTATGAACATTCTAACCGTTGTAGCTTCGTTATTTTTTGAGATATTTGAATAGGATTTTCACTATTTGGCATAGTTTTATGTCTTCTTTCTATTGAAGTAATAAAAATGTCGACATCTCTATTGAAAACAGTCGAAACAAAAGTCAGCCCTCCTGTGGTCAATAGTTTACGACTTATGTGCACGTAAGTTGTGCTTTTATCGCTTGAATTTATAGACACGGATACACTAGGCATGTTCCGAATCACGCTGACAGCGCTAAAAACGCGTTTACGATCGGACCGAATCACGCTCATAGCGTTTACATGAGATGTAGTGACGTCACTGATGATGTCATGGACGGCGCTCGCGGTGCTCACACTCCCAGGCGTAAGCACCTTGAGCCAAACGACCAGTTGACGTTTGATATATGAACATGACAGTAAACACGGGCTATGAGCGTCAATCGGTCCAAACGTAAGCGCGCTCAAGCGAATAGCGGTCCTTGAGCGCGCTATTTGATTTGGACCGGCCGTAACACTAAGCGCTGCGAGCATTTTTAGCGGGGATTCGGAACACGGCTACTGTACTGCCTTAAGGCGCAGCGTAGGGCAAGGCCTTCCCCATACAAACTTTGTGCACGTTTTATTCGTCGGTTTTGGCACTAACAAATATAATAATTTTTTTTGGCTGTAAATATTAGATATGCGTAGATTGTGATGTGAAAATTTTCAAATATTTAAAAAAAAAAAAAAAAAAATTATTAAAAAAAATTACATCACGAAATAGCTATCAGGAAAATAAGCATACTGACCAAAAATCATTACTTTAATGCAAACACAAACGAAGTAAATCCTGCACAAAGTTTGTATGGAGAGAGCTTGCCCTACCCCTACTCTTAAGCGGGTTAGTAGTCCAATCCAAAATAAAGCTTTGTAGCCCTTACCTTTTGATACGAGAACCTAATTCTGTTTATGACACAGGTGCCGCGCTCGCAGAAGATATGGGCGGAGGTGGTAGGCAGCGCCGCCGAGTTCCTGCATCAGGTGGTCACCAAGTGAGTGTGTCGCCTGTACCTCTAGTATAAGTTTTTTCGAAACAAAACAACCCTTTTTTGGTTGGTCTTAATTTATATGGCAAAAAAACAGTTACCACCTAAGGCCACCAGAGGCCACCATAAAAGACTAAACGCAAACACGTTCGTTTGTTTTTATTTATTTATTTATAGTTATTTATTTACAGGTAAAAACCCATTTGTTGTAAATACAAATATAAAAATCACATTTAAACATTTAGATAAAAGTGTATAAGTTAAAATAAAATAAAATTATAATTAAATGGTACCCAATAATATAATATTAGGCAGTCACAGCAGAAAACCTACTTCTTGTTCCTTTCGCGATGCACGGAAAGCCAATGTTTATATATTGGATTATCCAGATACCCAGACAGCTCACGAAGAATACCGTTGTCTGACGTTCGCAACCGATGCCAGAAGGAAGCAACGCGAGAGCGTATGATGGCGAAAAAATCTTGTACTTCGGCCTCGGCAAACATGCTTGATGCGCTGCAGTATCTTGGCAGTTTCATTAGAATGCGGTATGCGTCATTATACTGCACCCTAATTTTGCTCATCGCGCGTTTAGTGAATCTGCTCCAGAGTTGACATGTGTAAAAACATAGACAATATGCCCTAAACAATGTTACCTTCACTTCATCACTACAACGCGCGAACCTGCGAGCAAGCATGTTGCACCTGACGGCCAAAGCTCTGCGCTCCCGCTCAATGTCTTGGTCATCCTGCAGATGCTCCGTGAGCACGTGTCCGAGGTATCTGAATTGTTCCACCCTTTCCACTTGCGCTCCGTCCAAATACACTGGCGGGACACTGGCCGGACCTCTTCCAGCCCTAAAAACTACCAATTTGGTCTTCTCCACGTTATACTTTAGTCCATGATTGCGGGCATAGACCTCGCATATAGATAACAACTTTCGAAGCCCCCTGATAGATGGGCTGAGAAGAACCATGTCATCGGCGTAACTAAAATTATTAGTGCAAGTGGCACCAATATGACAGCCCACTCTAGTTCTTCTCAGCTCAACTATCAGGTCATTAACGTAGAGACTGGAGTGGTCCGGCGAGGGAGGGAGGAGGGCTGCCTCCTTGGCGAACTCCACACTCTAATCTAAATTCATTAGAGGTTGTGTCACCCCATCTCACACAGTTGGATTGGTTCTCATACCAGTACCTCAACAGATTCACGATTTTTGAGGGTACATTGGATATAGCGAGTTTCTCCCATAGTAACTTCAAGTTAACTAGGTCAAAAGCTCGACTGAGGTCTAGGAAACATGCGTATACCGAAAAAACGAAACTTTTGTTTCGAAAAAACTTATACTACGAATTTCATGATTTTTTGCTCCTTCCCCCGTCCTTGTCACAGCTGGTCACATTTGTGAGACTCCCCCCTCCCTAGTGTGACGTCACATATTTTGCAATTTAACATTTAGAAATACTTCGGTAAATATTCAATTTCACTGACACAAAATTCATGTGACAAATTTTGAGATTTAAACTTCATTTTTGGCGCGAAACCTTCTTTCTAAACCTTCTCTTATGGTAATACTAGTAAAGCGAGTGGTCGACAAAACAATTGGTATCTTATATTTACACAGATATAGGGTCGGTTGCACCAACATACGAACACAGGCCGGTCATCGTCAAATATGGCGCCGGCAGCTGTCATCCCATAAAAACTTGTCAAACTTTCCATACAATCAGATTTGACAAACACCGCTTACGATTACAGACGGTTTGGTGCAACCCAGCCATAGTTGTATATGTTTTTGAGGTTTTCGTAAAGTAATAGTTTAAAGTTCGTGTTTTAACACTTAGATTATAATAGATTTTGAAATGTGACGTCACGAAATTTAGGACCCCTCCCACCCCCTTGTCACACAATGTCACACTTCGTCGACCCCCTCCCTCCCCCTTAACGTGTGACGTAATTTATGGATGGCCCCTTGGTCACCAAGTGAATATGGTTTGTCGCTTGCTCTCCGTCACCAAGTGCTGTGTTCTCTGCTATGCTCTCGCTAGTATGGCGGACATAATTGAGCCGAGCCCGTGTTGCGAAGAGCAAGTGCGAAGTAGTATATTATTTTATCCTACATGTAGTAGGCATAATGTATTTTATATCACACCTGGCCATAAAGCGGCAATTACCGCACGCTCCGCCGAAATCCCGCTTCCTGGCCAGGGGGTGACATAAATTTTTGTACTTAACACGGGCGACAATAAAGAAAGCCTCAGATCGCATATTTATCGCCCTTGCCTTCGGCTCGGGCGTCAAATACCTGCGATCTGAGACATTCTTTGTTTTACCGCCCTTGTTAAGTCATGTACTATTATTTCATTTTTTCTAATTTAACGAAGGATTGTAACATTTGTAACTATAAAATTGACATGTAATACGATATTATGAATAAATGATGATTATGATTATGAACTCCGTACTTGCGCTTTGCTAGGAGTAAATAGGCCATTAGATTAGGCTTGTGTAGTACATGTACAAAGAACTAAAAAGGACCTCGTTCGCGAACTATTTCGTAACGTTTCTGCTCTAAGTACATTTAGTACATGCGGAGCGAAACGTGAGTAGGGACAACAATATCCGAATGACCGAGTGATGACCGACCGACCAAAACTACCGAACGAAACCGAACGGCTCTAATCTGGCGCGAACGCGAGCGAATGGTCATTCGATAGTTCACTCATTCAATGGAGCACGAATAGGCACGTTTCTTTCGGTGTACTAGTGTTGTACTAAAAGACCGAACTAGGACATGTGAGAGATTGTATTAGTCCTACTTTAGTATATATATTGTAGTCTTTGACTAGTCCGGAGCGATCCGCTCAGTCAACGAGCGCGCACAAGCCTATTGGATAGGAAGGTATATATTTAATTTTCTCTATGTTAGAGGTGGGTGATAAATAACTTCACGATGAAAAAATCACGGTGATCCGCCGTTAAAAAGTAACAGTGTGACTTGTCGCGAAGTAACAACGTTACAAAATAACGTTGTTACTTGGCGACGATATCACTGGAACAGTGTGTATGCGACGCGTCGCGTCGTGCCTCGTGACCGCTGTTACTAACTGTGACTGTGACTGCGGCGCGCTGTCACAGAGTAACATCAGTTGTTACAAAAATATCAGTTACTGCCGGGAACGATCGACACGCAAATGTCGTGACACGAAATAACCGAAGTGACAAAATCACGGTGATTTTTTTGGAACGGGAATAACAATAACGGTGATCGAAAAGTAACGCTTTTCCCCATGTCTACTCTATGTAGGAAGCATGGGTTATTAACTTATTATTTAAAATAACCGTTACATTTTAATGGGTACACATGCCTGCGCATGTTAACCCAGTCAAAAATACGATAATAACTTTATATACTCTAGGTAAGAACGAGCATACTCACATAAAACATATAGTACATACTACGGGAAACAAACGATAGCGCCTTCTATTTCGAAGCCAGCGCCATCTATTGGATTATTGGAACACTCAGGGTCGAAGTCGCACCAGTATGTAGGGTGTACCCACCACTACGCCACCCTACACGTAACCCCTGGGTGGTGCTAAAAGTGCAACAAAAACTGGAAAACGTACTGTCTTCTCGAATATCTCACGGTTCCAAGTAATTGCCATACGACAAATTAGTATTTTATACAATCGTTATATAATGAATGCTTTTTTAGTCGAGAACCGCGTTTAGACCACGAGGCTTGCCGAGTGGTCTAAGTAAGGTTCGAGACTCAAAATGAAATATTATATTACTCCATAGAGCATAGACTTTTAGTTCAGCTTAAAATGTATAATATTGTGCAATGGTCTATGAAGTTCTAATTGTAATATTGTAGTCGACGAGTATAAAAAAATTATACTACCTTTGCCTGCCATACAGTAGACACTCAGTACACACAGTAGGTCCGTTATCAGCTTTCATCCCCAGCTTCATAGTCATATGGGTTTATAAAAAAAATCCTGCACTTGATGAAAGCAAGCCGCTTTGCACAGTGATAGTAGGAACCAAAATAAGTGTTTTTTTTTTTCGAGGCAACTAAAGTTTCATACCTTAGGTGGTGAGATGGCGCCACCTAAAATATAAAGATTTATATAAATTCTGGAAGCTCAACGGGTATACACCGATGTGGACGGTTAATATGTCAAACGAAAGATCTTTTTTAGGGTTCCGTAGTAAACAAGGAACCCTTATAGTTTCGCCATGTCCGTCCGTTCGTCCGTCCGTCCGACCCCCGTTTTTCTCAGTAACCGTTAGTACTAGAAAGCTGTAATTTGGCATGAGTATATACATTCCATATTATGTAACGGGTAGACGACTACGGAATCCTAACTTGCGCGTGGCCCGACATGCACTTGTTTTTATATTACTACACAATACATTTGGGGGTTTTTTTTAAATAGTACCAAAAAATGTTGTTTGTTTAAATTTTTTAAATGGTGTTTCGAATTATCCATTCTATTACTTAATAAAAATGTAAGAAAGTGACATTTTTATATTCATAATAAATAAAGACGTAAACAAAAAAACCGTTTGTCAATATCTTTAGCGGTTACAGGAATACTAAACATTTTGTTCGCGCTGGTGAGGTGAAATTGTATGATCATATTAAATTTTATCCTAAACGCTACACTTTTTCATGAAAGCAATCCGCTATGCACAGTGATAGTAGGAACCACATTTAGTGACTTTTTCAAGGCTCCCGAAGTTTCACCCGTTGGGAGGCGAAATGGCGACACTTCAAAAAACAAAGATTTTAATAATTCTGTAATCTCAACGGGTATGTAGTAATAATTGACAACATTTCATTTTTTTTAGTGCCGCTTTTTATTGTCTGGCTCGAAAGAACGCATAATTTTAAGGCACCCGTATTTTTTTTTATTTATGAAAGTCTTTTATTTTAGTGGAAATATCCATTTATATTATGACTCGGGCAGAAAGGGCGTAAGTAACAAACGTCAAAGTACTATGTAAATGACGTCACTTGTTGTGTTTCATACACTTAAAAAAACGTTGAAATAATTTAAACAAATTAATAATTACGTATAAAAACATACTTAGTAGGTATGCTTAAACAGCTTGACAGTTTCGAGTTGTCACGAATGTCACCACGATAAACGTCAAAGTTCTCAACCGCTAAATTCTAACGATTTGTAAAGGGAATTATCCCTTCGTGTGTCATTGGCAAAAGTCCTTGAGGCTGCCATTTCTCTTGTATATCTAACTATAACTAATTTATCCCTTCGTGTGTCATTGGCAAAGGCCCTTAAATGAGGCTGCCATTTCTCTTTATATCTATCTATCTATCGATTTGTAAAGGATTGTTGAAAATGACTCTCAAAAAATGTTGTATGAAAAGTTGCAAAAACAACACATCATTGTCGCCCGGCAAACAGTTTTTTAATGTTCCCAATAGCAATAAGGCCGAGTGGTGTACTGCAACTGCAGCGGGTTTGGATAAAGTAACAAAGAGGACACTTTTTACGAAGATCATTTGAATGTGAGTATAATGGGTGTATATTTTAATAAGCTTTTAGAACCGACAATACCTAGTTTTCAATTGTATTATTAATCGCGTGTCTGTTTCTTTCAGTTGGAAGAAAATATGGAAAAAATGTTGTTCCTCTATACTGGAAAACAATGAAAGTAAACGCGCGTCTATAATCTCGATTGCCGGTGTTTAAACGACCATTGCAGGAAGTGACAAACATTTTAGGACCCAGTACTTCAACAGAAATGAGCCTGTGTACGGCAGCTACTGCTTCACTTCAAGAAGTATAGGTGTTACTAGCTGGAGCACACAAATCACTGCACCCCTGCAACTACATCTGCACGAGGCCATCCATAAGGCGGGTAACAGGAGCCTATGGAGGAGTCTGGTCAGCAAGAATAGGACATGATGCCATGATCCTCAGCATTTGAGATGATTTACTTACATTTGCTTTGTTCAGGGTAATGATATTTTCAGTTGATGAACCTGGTTCCTTAAGCGGATAGTGATTGTTGTTTTTATTGTGCTAAATTGTGAAGTTTGCTTGTTTATTATATTTTGTGAGACTATTATGTTTTATTTACCTATTTATTAATTTGGAATGGTAGGTACAAATAAAGAAATTTAAAACAACAAATACAACTAATTTAAAATTAAATTTAAGTAGGTACAAAAACTTTATTAACTCTTTGACCACCAAAGCGATAGTGTGTCGTGGTGCCCTACTGGGCACCAAGCACTGTTTTTTTTGGTGTAATGTCTAAGTAAACCAATAAAAACAAATTAAAACAGTTCATAAATGATTTTTTTCATGATCAAAGTATACCTTCACTCCGACCTTTTAAGTGGTTGTTGGCGTGGTAGGCACGACGACACACAACCACTAGGTTCTTGGCGGTCAAAGGGTTAAAGTAATTTTATGATAATGAATTTATTTGACCTGATGCTATGTACTTGTACCTGACCATTATAAGTACCTAAAGGATGGATAGGTACTTTAACTATTTACAAGTCATCAGAAAGAAGTTTTATGCTGGTTCGGAAATAACAAATTCTCATAATAATAAAAGTAGTTTATTCAACATAAGATGTCCGCGAAGATAATGCAGCTTTGGCACCTCGGGCGCCAGTCAAATTATATTTATCAGAGCTTTGCAAAAACTTCATCATCATGATTCTCTGGTCTGTCTCTACACGAGGCAAGTTTCTGCGGTCAGCTTTCACAAATCCTTCAGACTTTCTCATGTTCGTGTCGTTACGATGAAAAGCGCAGGTAAAGTAATTCGAGGGATGGGATTGCAGAATCGTTCTTTATGAGATTGTCCAAGGGGGTGCCAAGTCGTCGTGTAAGAAAGCAGTCCGGGGTCCGTAAGAGAGCGAGAGTCGTTGAAAATCAAAATAATTCAAAGAAATACGAGATTGCAAGCAAATATTCAAAACGAATTAATGAACTGTCAAGAGCGTCAAGTGTCAACTCAACTGTCATTGATAGTTATAAAGAATGTCAGACGTAAAGCCGGAAAATATAGTTTTTTATAATAGCAACATTGGAACCTCTAGGGCTCTAGGTAAGTGACGTAATTTCCTGTTAAACATATTTTACTACTTTATCCAAAAAATACTGTAAAAAAATCGAAAAAAATGTTTTTTGTGTTCTACAAACGTTTTCCTCGAAATGGTTTTCGATTTAGCAAAATTTTTTTTTTTGAAATGTTGTCAATTATAGATATATTTAACATTTAGTGCGCGCGGTCGAAGGAGGGAACTAAATGGACTGGACTGGATGGAATGTAATAAAAAAATCTTTAGTTTCAAGTTTGACATATCAACCGTACCGTTGAGCTTACATTTTTTTTTACTTTTTAGATTTTAAGTGGCGTCATCTCACCTCGTAAGGGGTGAAAGGCTTTCTTTGCATGTTTTCATTAGTTTCAAATTCTACTCACATTTGTAGCGAGGTGGGCTGCAACGCGCCGCTCGGCGACTGGCGCACTTCCCTCTGCGTGTGGGTGGAGCTGTGCGCGCGTCGGGCGGAGCTGCCGGCGCTACTGAAGGCCGCCGACGTGCTCGTCACGTTGCCGCCGCACCAGAAGCGACGGGCTGATAACAGGTGTGACCGCATTCGCATCTGTAGCGAGGTGAGCTGTAACGCGCCGCTCGGCGACTGGCGCACTTCCCTCTGCGTGTGGGTGGAGCTGTGCGCGCGTCGGGCGGAGCTGCCGGCGCTGCTGAAGGCCGCCGACGTGCTCGTCACGCTGCCGCCGCACCAGAAGCGACGGGCTGATAACAGGTGTGATCGCATTCGCATCTGTAGCGAGGTGAGCTGTAACGCGCCGCTCGGCGACTGGCGCACTTCCCTCTGCGTGTGGGTGGAGCTGTGCGCGCGTCGGGCGGAGCTGCCGGCGCTGCTGAAGGCCGCCGACGTGCTCGTCACGCTGCCGCCGCATCAGAAGCGACGGGCTGATAACAGGTGTGATCGCATTCGCATCTGTAGCGAGGTGAGCTGTAACGCGCCGCTCGGCGACTGGCGCACTTCCCTCTGCGTGTGGGTGGAGCTGTGCGCGCGTCGGGCGGAGCTGCCGGCGCTGCTGAAGGCCGCCGACGTGCTCGTCACGCTGCCGCCGCACCAGAAGCGACGGGCTGATAACAGGTGTGATCGCATTCGCATCTGTAGCGAGGTGAGCTGTAACGCGCCGCTCGGCGACTGGCGCACTTCCCTCTGCGTGTGGGTGGAGCTGTGCGCGCGTCGGGCGGAGCTGCCGGCGCTGCTGAAGGCCGCCGACGTGCTCGTCACGCTGCCGCCGCATCAGAAGCGACGGGCTGATAACAGGTGTGACCGCATTCGCATTTGTAGCGAGGTGGGCTGCAACGCGCCGCTCGGCGACTGGCGCACTTCCCTCTGCGTGTGGGTGGAGCTGTGCGCGCGGCGGACGGAGCTGCCGGCGCTGCTGAAGGCCGCCGACGTGCTTGTCACGCTGCCGCCGCACCAGAAGCGACAAGTGGATAACAGGTGTGACCGCATTCACATCTGTAGCTAGGTGGGCTGCAACGCGCCGCTCGGCGACTGGCGCACTTACAGACAGGCCTCTGGTTCTAGGTATGGTAATAGTTTGTGAGAATGGTAGCTCACTCAGTTTTAGGGTCCCGTAGTAATCAAGGAACCCTTATAGTTTTGCCATGTCCGTCCGTCCGTCCCCGACTTAGCTCAGTAACCATTAGTACTAGAAAGCTGTAATTTGGCATGAGTATACATGCAGGTGTAGTGCAAAATGATTTTCTTTCGTACTTTATCGGAAAAGTTCGTATTTATCGTGCTCTTTCAATTAGCTTCAGTACCCATCTTACAGCAACTTTGACACTTTGACATTTTTCACTTTGACATTTGACACTAAACAATAAAGTTCCATAATAATGGATATGAAAACGTCACTCATTTAATACAATCATTGATTGACAGTTCGGGTGCCATCGTATTCCGATTGAGATCCGAGTTTTCCCGAAAGAAAATCATTTTGCAACACATCTTTAACAATGTAGCCGACAAAATGTTTTAGTGTCCTCGTAAAGTCTTGGTGCAGAACCCTACATTGCGTGTGGCCCAGCCCGCACTTGGCTGGTTTTTAGGGTTCCGTGCCCAAAAGGTAAAACGGGACCTTATTGCTAAAACTCCGCTGTCCGTCTGTCACCAGGCTGTATCTCATGAACCGTGATAGTTAGTTGAAATTTTCACAGATGATGTATTTCTGGTGCCGCTATAACAACAAATAATAAAAAACAGAATAGAATAAACATTTAAGGGGGCCCCCATACAACAGACATGATTTTTTTTGCTATTTTTATAGATAATGGTACGGAACCCTTCGTGCGCGAGTCCGATTCGCACTTGGCCGGTTTTTTTCTTAAATATGTAACCACCGAAATATAATAAGTATAAAGGCATAACGCCTAACAAACTTGACGTTAAAATTTGACCTGTTTACGACGTCTTTGAAACCAAAATGTCTTATGATTCGTTATCCAATCAAAATTCACTTGAAGTTTGAGTAGACCTAATTTTCGCAAAGGTTTTATACCATTGTACCTAATAGGGATGTTGACTCAAAATTTTTTAATACTCCATACGAAAGAATACATATAACTATGCCAAAAAGTGAAAATCCTATTCAAATATCTCAAAAAATTAACGAAACTACAACCGTTAGAATGTTTTTAGTTAGAGAGAGAAAACGCTACAGGTCAGTGACGTCACTGTCCTCGAGCGCCATAGTAAATGAAGATCGTTCAATACAACGGGTCGTTTTGCGGAAAAGGGACAGAAAATGCCCCCTCCTAAAACTTTGAAGACTTATAATTATGTAATTATTTATTCTTTTGGTTTACTTTTTTCACTATTTGATAGAGATTTGTCAACCAATGTCATCCCATTTTCCATATGTGTGGCTTCTATACCAATTTACGGTGCAGGCCGGCATTATTACCAGAATATTTGTATCCACTAACCATTTAATTTGAATTATTTTCTTTTGACAGATCGAATCAATGTCGGATAGCCGACTGAGAAGCAATCCGGTACTGAAACGTCACTAACAGTATAAGCCCCGCTTTCGGCACTAGATTCGGTGGCACCAGTTTTGAGCGACAGTTATGCTTCCATACTTATTATATTTCGATGTATGTAACATTTAAATAAATAAAATAAATAAATATTTGTGGACAATCTTACACAAATCAACCTAGTCCCAAACTAAGCAAAGCTTGTACTATGGGTACTAAGCGACGATATATATACTTATATAAATAAATAGATACTTAAATACATAGAAGACATCCAAGACCCAAGAACAAATATTCGTGCTCATCACACAAATAAATGCCCCGGCCGGGAATCGAACCCGGGACCTCCAGCTTCGTAGGCAGGGTCACTACCAACTAAGCTAAAGCGGTCGTCATTTAATAATAACTGGCCATGTTTATTTCAGCACGACATCAGAAGAATGCACGGCGCCTCTAGGACCGTTCTTGAGGCGTATGGCGAAGGTGGCTGCGCCGAGCCCTATGGTGATAACTGAACCGAACTCCGAGATCAACCCCACTGTCACGTTCCTAAGGCAAGTGTAAATTTAATCGGGAATATAGTTTTTATGCCACACCTGGCCTACCGTAAAGTGGCAATTACCGACCGCTTCGCATGCGGAAAATCCCACTCTCTGGCCAGGGGGTGACATAAATTTTGTATTTACCACGGGCGGTAATAAAGAAAACTCCATAGCGCATAACTTTGAGACATTCTTTGTTTAACCCCCTTTGGTAAGAAATATACTATTACGCCACGCTTGGCTATAAAGAAGCAATTACCACCCGCTTCGCACGCGGAAAATTCTACTGCCTGGTCGGGGCAGAAGTGAAATGTTGTACTCGCCACGGGCGGTAAATAAAAAAGGCTCTGAACCAAATTCTATTCAAAATCATCTATTGTTTCAATTTAGTTAAATTGCCGCTAAAATTCGTCTGTCCTTATCTGTCACCTTGATGTTTATGTTTGTAAGAAAGGGACAAAAGAGATTTAAGTTTGCAAAGATTTCAAATTAACGCAAGCAAAAATCTACCTCACAGTTAGAGCTCTAAGTCGAGTTTAGCCTGCGTTCGTTTGACAGAATTTGGCGTTAGATTTTTGTACGAACTATAACTATCTTTCTGCAACTATATCGATCGTTTAATTCTCAGGGATCTCCAAATACCCAATGGCGACGGTCTGATGAATGTGCGGAGGGCGGGCATAGCTCTCATGTGCCATCTGAATCGGCTTGGCGAACCATTATTACCGCCCATCAAAGGATTTGTCACGGTAAGATTGTAATTGTAGGTCGACGTGAGTTACTTTTTTTTTTTTTTTTTTTATACCACGTCGGTGGCAAACAAGCATGCGGCCCGCCTGATGGTAAGCGGTCACCGCAGCCTATGGACGCTTGCAACCCCAAGGGAGTCACACGCGCGTTGCCGACCCTTTTAAAAATTTATACACTCCTTTCTTGAAGACCCCCATATTGTAGTCCCTCGGGAAAACCTCGGCAGGGAGCTCATTCCACAACCGGAGCGTGCGAGGGAGGAAATTCCTCTTAAATTTAGGTTCTAAACTGGTACTACTGGTCGATAAGTGGTATACTAGAATAGAATAGAATAAAATATGTTACTAACAAATAGATATAGATGTTAAGTTTTAGATAAAGAGTGTTGTTTTCGCCAACAAACTGTGATGCAGTTTGGCGAAGTAAAAAGTACTGTGTATATGTGTAATCTTTTGTAAGAAATAATTTTTTTTTTTTTATATAGAATAGAATATTTATTTAAAAATTCTTATAACTAACGTTTACATTGTGCTTACTACATATACATTAGATAAATTGTTGCATGTGCCTAAACTAGGATTATTCCTGTATCTTAGGCAAATATAGAACTAATTACTTATACATAAGAATATCAAATTAAATCATACACAAGAAAGACAATTATTGCGTACATTATTTTAACGTGTCAGCGTACGACACCAATAAACTAGGTCAATCGAGTTTGCAATTAATTACACACATCACATTCACAGTGTAGAACCTATTTTTAGGGTTAGTAGGGCAAAATTAAATATGACGAGTTAGTAATTAAAACATACATACAAACATACTGACATACATACCACACACATACTGACATACATACTGATTGATGAGAGGATTATTGATGTTTTTATTCTGTCAAGCACTAACAAAACTTTTCACGTTCGTGCTCGGAAACTCTCTAGGGATAATTATATGTTACGATGACAAAAGTGCGCGTGTTGCCATAATTTACTGTAACTGTCACACATCGGTTTTGTTAGGCAGAGGACCTTCTGTACGTATAAGCCGTCCTCTCCCGGCGAAAAAAATATACAATCCCATTCTTTTGTTATCTGCCCTGGGATCCCAGGGACTGGTAGTTATTCTGTACGGCGATATAAATATAAGTTATTAGGCGAGTATAAGTGTTTTTGAAACGAAACGAACGCCTAAACACCTAAAGTTTAAGTAACAATGTAACAATTTTTTTAAGCCGACTTAATCATATGATGTATGGCTTATTAAATAAATGAGATTAAAAAAAAAACACGAACGCGTTTACGTTTAGTCCCATTTTGTAAGGCAACGCGAGCAGCGCCTCTGGTGGCCTTAGGTGGTAACTATTTTTTGCCTTATAACGTGTTCGTTTGCTTTTTGTACATTTGTATACACGCAGAAACGGACGATATATAATAAATAACTAAACAAAATATTTACGGAAGCGACTGCCATCTGACCTAACGAGGTGAGGTGAGGGGAAGTAGACCTTATTGGGATTAGGCTTTGTCAAGTGAGTGGGCAACTTGACTGTTAGAAGTTCTCAAGCCGCCCGAAGGCCTCTTTGCTTAACGACTGCTGCCGTAGACAGCAACCGGGATCAACGGTTTAACGTGCCTTCCAAAGCACGGGAGCGCTCAGTTAGTAACCACTCAAAGCGGTCGCCCATCCATGTCCTGACCGCTGCCCCCGCTTAACCACGTAAAAAAAAGTTCAGGTGGACGGGGTACTTCCATATACTCATCATTCATCACACATGTCACATGTTTTGTATTCTATTACAGTGCACAGAGTCAGCCCAAGAGCTGTACTCCGTCGGTTACGGCCCGCTCTGCTTCAGCGGCCTGCGTTTTAGGCAGATCGCCTGCGCGGAGAAGCTAGCTCTAATGCTAACGTGCGACGGTGACGTCTATACTATGTACTACGATACTATGGCACCGCATTTAGTACAAGGTGAGTTGTCCTACCAACTGGGTGTCCAGGCAAGGGGCTTGCAGTGGGAGGCGCGCGTCGCTTTAAATGCCTACCGCTCGCTCGGCCCGGGGCCGGCCGTCAGTCGAGGGCCGCCCGCCGCCGCGCGAACGCGTCTATATGCACGTTACCGCTGCCGCCGCAGACTAGAACGCGACGAGCGACGAGTCGATAGCCCTAGCGCTACACGTGTCGCGTGTGAATGAATACAAGTTATACGATAGACAGAGATGCACAGAGTAGGCATGTTTTTTATGCCTAAACGCCGTTTTTGTTAGAAAGTGAAGCTTCTGTACTTGTACTATTACTTATTCTGTGGTACAGGGTGAAATTTTATTGACCATCATCCTCCTAGGGTTATCCCAGTAGAGTTGCATCCTGAAGGATGCCTGGGGTCCGCTACCTAATCCCAAGATTTGGCGTAGGCACTAGTTTTTACGAAAGCGACTGCCATCTGACCTTCCGACCCCGAGGGGAAACTAGACCTTATTGGGATTTGGCTTTGTCAAGTGAGTGGGCAACTTGACTGTTAGGAGTTCTCAAGCCTTCGAAGGTCTTAACGACTGCTGCCATAGACAGCAACCGGGATAAACGGCTTAACGTGCCTTCCAAAGCACGGGGGCGCTCAGTTAGTAACCACTCAAAGCGGTCACCCATCCAAGTCCCGACCGCTGCCCACGTTGCTTAACCTTAGATACCGCAAGCGGTACACAGGCGCCGCTGGGCCACGAGCGCTCCTTACGAAATTTTATTGACCATTCAAATTTTTCCCAGGCCTTAGCTATCAATAAAAGATGCCATTTCTGTAAGAAAGACATAGGTAAATTTTTGGGCGTGTTGTCGTATTATGTTATACAAAAAATAATAAATATATGTGGACAATCTTACACAAATCAACCTAATCCCAAACTAAGAAAAGCTTGTACTATGGGTACTAAGCGACGATATACATACTTATATACACTGTACCGCTGCTTTCTTGTCAGCAAAGCAGCAGTATAACATAGCTCTAACAGAACAGAGTATTTAATAACACACTGAAATACTCGTTCCGCGAGCTGTTAAAAGTTTCATTGGGTTCCCGAAATAAAGAAAGAGACTTTAAAGCTTAAGCCACACAGAGAGCGGGCGGGCGGTAGCGGCGCGGGAGCGGGCGGAAGCGGGCGGTAGCGGGACGGGAGCGGGCGGTAGCGGCGCTACCTCCCGCGCCGCTTCCGCCCGCTCCCGCGCCGCTACCGTCCGCCCGCTCTCTGTGTGGCTTAAGCTTAAATGTTACGAACGTAGTTTCGGTTTCGGCCAGTCTCGGCTAAAATATCTGTTTACGATTTCAGCTGAAATCGTGTTTATCTCGAAAACTATTTTTATTATTTTTAATTTATTCTTTTTATTTACTAAAACAGGTTTCGAGAACAAAATAATCACCCAAGTGGCGTGTCACCCCGCCGGCCGGCACTACCTCTGCGTGTCTCAGGACGGGGGCGTGTGGTCGTGGGGGTCGGGGGATGACGGGCGGCTCGGGCACGGCGACACCGCGCCGAGGGAGGTTCCCGCGCAGATCAACCACCTCGCGCACCACGAGGCAGTGCGCGCGGTCGCGGGGCCCACTAGCAGGTCAGTGTAGTGGCACAGACAGTGGCGTGTCACCCCGCCGGCCGGCACTACCTCTGCGTGTCTAAGGACGGGGGCGTGTGGTCGTGGGGGTCGGGGGATGACGGGCGGCTCGGGCACGGCGACACCGCGCCGAGGGAGGTTCCCGCGCAGATCAACCACCTCGCGCACCACGAGGCAGTGCGCGCGGTCGCGGGGCCCACTAGCAGGTCAGTGTAGTGGCACAGACAGTGGCGTGTCACCCCGCCGGCCGGCACTACCTCTGCGTGTCTAAGGACGGGGGCGTGTGGTCGTGGGGGTCGGGGGATGACGGGCGGCTCGGGCACGGCGACACCGCGCCGAGGGAGGTTCCCGCGCAGATCAACCACCTCGCGCACCACGAGGCAGTGCGCGCGGTCGCGGGGCCCACTAGCAGGTCAGTGTAGTGGCACAGACAGTGGCGTGTCACCCCGCCGGCCGGCACTACCTCTGCGTGTCTCAGGGCGGGGGCGTGTGGTCGTGGGGGTCGGGGGATGACGGGCGGCTCGGGCACGGCGACACCGCGCCGAGGGAGGTTCCCGCGCAGATCAACCACCTCGCGCACCACGAGGCAGTGCGCGCGGTCGCGGGGCCCACTAGCAGGTCAGTGTAGTGGCACAGACAGTGGCGTGTCACCCCGCCGGCCGGCACTACCTCTGCGTGTCTCAGGGCGGGGGCGTGTGGTCGTGGGGGTCGGGGGATGACGGGCGGCTCGGGCACGGCGACACCGCGCCGAGGGAGGTTCCCGCGCAGATCAACCACCTCGCGCACCACGAGGCAGTGCGCGCGGTCGCGGGGCCCACTAGCAGGTCAGTGTAGTGGCACAGAATAGTATAATAGCGAACATGCATTAAGATTATATCGAGAAATTATATTAGTAGTCGAATAATTATAGCAATTACAAGTGTATTACTGGAAAATTTATTCTGAAATTATCATTTTTATGCAAAATATTATGATTAAAAGTTACGTAAATTGAAACGTAATTTTAAACGCGCAGTGACGTCACTCGAGTCTGTCGCTTCAGTAAAATCAGTTAAAAACATTGAAAAATATGTAAAGAATGGTTTTTTTTTATAATGAGTGATTTATTATATTCAATAAAACTGAAAACATATTGTTTCTGTGGCTCAAATAATATTCTTTGGCTATGAAAAGTTTCACGTTTGCACCAGTGACGTCACCTCAAGCCAGTGAGCGTTTACGCGCGAAATTTGAAATCTCGGTTTTCAATTTTAATTAAATAAATTATTTGAGCATATTTAAACTTTTTCGTGTTTGGTATCTTTACCTACTCCGTTAATCTTTACGATAGTCTAGTTCAATGAAACAATGCATGTTCCCTATAGTATTACATACAGAACGGACACGAACCCCCCGCACCGAGGTCAGTTACCTCGTCACTTAGAGACCCGCCTGATGTCGATCTGGTGACGTTGCGCCTCGCGATTCTTCCGCGCCACGCGCTACGCATCCGCGCAAACATTTGACGCGTGTACCGACAGCGCACGCACACATACTTACCCACAGCGCTTACGTTCCTTCGCGTGTTATAGGTGTGGTAGTGGCGAGCTCTGACATACTATTCAAAGGAGGCCGTATGAATCTTGACTAGCGAACTGTTTCGACGTTGCTAAGCTGAATACACGATTTGACTAAAAAAAAAATTATGGTGCCATTCGAAACAGTTCCCATAGACGATCAAATTTATATATGGGACCAACTACAATTAGACCACAATAAAGGGCAAAAAATAGAGATGAACCTAGCTCGCCGCTAGCGGCCGCCCAAACGGCTCCTACAAATTGGCACGGGCAGATGACGTCACCCGCCTGGTATCGAACCAACCTGTTGTATGGGAAAATAAGTATTTTGCAAAAACAAAACATAATTTTCCGAATTTTTGATGTTAAACATATTTTTTCTATTTTGGTAAAAGTTTATAATTTTCAATTCAATGTGATATTCTGATGGTTTAGTATCCATGAAGTGACACCATGTTACAAATTTTAAGATGTGTCAAGTAGTCTATTATAGAATCTTTTCTTTTTCTGTTTATAGTGCGGTGATAACGTCCCGCGGCGCGCTATACACGTGGGGCCGCGCCAGCCACGGCCGCCTGTGCCACGGCACTCTCGAGAACTACCTCACGCCGCAGCCCGTCAGCTTCCACGCGCACAACATAGAGCGCGTCGTGGACATCGCTCTCGGTGAGTCACCAACCATACAACTCTACAGTGCGGTGACAACGTCCCGCGGCGCGCTATACACGTGGGGCCGCGCCAGCCACGGCCGCCTGTGCCACGGCACTCTCGAGAACTACCTCACGCCGCAGCCCGTCAGCTTCCACGCGCACAACATAGAGCGCGTCGTGGACATCGCTCTCGGTGAGTCACCAACCATACAACTCTACAGTGCGGTGACAACGTCCCGCGGCGCGCTATACACGTGGGGCCGCGCCAGCCACGGCCGCCTGTGCCACGGCACTCTCGAGAACTACCTCACGCCGCAGCCCGTCAGCTTCCACGCGCACAACATAGAGCGCGTCGTGGACATCGCTCTCGGTGAGTCACCAACCATACAACTCTACAGTGCGGTGACAACGTCCCGCGGCGCGCTATACACGTGGGGCCGCGCGAGCCACGGCCGCCTGTGCCACGGCACTCTCGAGAACTACCTCACGCCGCAGCCCGTCAGCTTCCACGCGCACAACATAGAGCGCGTCGTGGACATCGCTCTCGGTGAGTCACCAACCATACAACTCTACAGTGCGGTGACAACGTCCCGCGGCGCGCTATACACGTGGGGCCGCGCCAGCCACGGCCGCCTGTGCCACGGCACTCTCGAGAACTACCTCACGCCGCAGCCCGTCAGCTTCCACGCGCACAACATAGAGCGCGTCGTGGACATCGCTCTCGGTGAGTCACCAACCATACAACTCTACAGTGCGGTGACAACGTCCCGCGGCGCGCTATACACGTGGGGCCGCGCCAGCCACGGCCGCCTGTGCCACGGCACTCTCGAGAACTACCTCACGCCGCAGCCCGTCAGCTTCCACGCGCACAACATAGAGCGCGTCGTGGACATCGCTCTCGGTGAGTCACCAACCATACAACTCTACAGTGCGGTGACAACGTCCCGCGGCGCGCTATACACGTGGGGCCGCGCCAGCCACGGCCGCCTGTGCCACGGCACTCTCGAGAACTACCTCACGCCGCAGCCCGTCAGCTTCCACGCGCACAACATAGAGCGCGTCGTGGACATCGCTCTCGGTGAGTCACCAACCATACAACTCTACAGTGCGGTGACAACGTCCCGCGGCGCGCTATACACGTGGGGCCGCGCCAGCCACGGCCGCCTGTGCCACGGCACTCTCGAGAACTACCTCACGCCGCAGCCCGTCAGCTTCCACGCGCACAACATAGAGCGCGTCGTGGACATCGCTCTCGGTGAGTCACCAACCATACAACTCTACAGTGCGGTGACAACGTCCCGCGGCGCGCTATACACGTGGGGCCGCGCGAGCCACGGCCGCCTGTGCCACGGCACTCTCGAGAACTACCTCACGCCGCAGCCCGTCAGCTTCCACGCGCACAACATAGAGCGCGTCGTGGACATCGCTCTCGGTGAGTCACCAACCATACAACTCTACAGTGCGGTGACAACGTCCCGCGGCGCGCTATACACGTGGGGCCGCGCGAGCCACGGCCGCCTGTGCCACGGCACTCTCGAGAACTACCTCACGCCGCAGCCCGTCAGCTTCCACGCGCACAACATAGAGCGCGTCGTGGACATCGCTCTCGGTGAGTCACCAACCATACAACTCTACAGTGCGGTGACAACGTCCCGCGGCGCGCTATACACGTGGGGCCGCGCGAGCCACGGCCGCCTGTGCCACGGCACTCTCGAGAACTACCTCACGCCGCAGCCCGTCAGCTTCCACGCGCACAACATAGAGCGCGTCGTGGACATCGCTCTCGGTGAGTCACCAACCATACAACTCTACAGTGCGGTGACAACGTCCCGCGGCGCGCTATACACGTGGGGCCGCGCGAGCCACGGCACTCTCAAGAACAACCCTAGTCTTTATACTCAAGCGAAAGAGCATTATATTTAAACACATAACGTATGTATATAGTTTTCCAGTACCCATAGTGCAAGTTTTGCTTATTGTTAGTCTGGGACCAGATCGATTTGTGTAAGTCTGTCCCCATGTATGTGGGATGGGGCGATAGTAGAAAACCACTTTAAATGTAGAAAAGCTGTATATATAAATAAAATAGAAAAATTTTAACAGCACACGTCTTTCGTTTTAAGCTCCGACCTCAATCTTCCATAGAAAATCCCTCCACCGTGTCTTATATCTAAAAAGTCATAAGTCATTCATTCGTCTCTTTCACACTCGTACACTCCGTCTGCATGCTATCTCATTCACTCACAATACGTCATTCATACGTTCCTTTTCATGCAATCCTACATGTATTTATGATCATTATTAATTATGGGTCGATTTTTCAATGCCCAGATAAAATTATCCGTCGTTTAAAATTATGACTCTAGAAGCGCTCGTGGCCCAGCGGCGCCTGCGTACCGCTTGCGGTATCTAAAGTTAAGCAACGTGGGCAGCGGTCGGGACTTGGATGGGTGACCGCTTTGAGTGGTTACTAACGGAGCGCTCCCGTGCTTTGGAAGGCACGGTAAGCCGTTGATCTCGGTTGCTGTCTATGGCAGTAGTCGTTAAGCCGAGTTGGAGGCCTTCGGGCGGCTTGAGAACTTCTAACAGTCAAGTTGCCCACTCACATGACAAAGCCTAATCCCAATAAGGTCTAGTTTCCCCTCGGGGTTGGAGGGTCAGATGGCAGTCGCTTTCGTAAAAACTAGTGCCTACGCCAAATCTTGGGATTAGGTAGCGGACCCCAGGCATCCTTCAGGATGCAACTGTACTGGGATAACGCTAGGAGGATGATGATGTTTAAAATTATGACTGTCTTTATCTGAAATCAAATGAAAGAAAAAGTCAGTACTATTTACATCCAACAGATACTTTTATCTGGGAATTGAAAAATAGGCCCTAGAGGTAATACTAGCCGTTGTCCGCAGGTTGGGGCGAGAGTTACACCCTCTGCTGCACGCTCGAAGGCGCCGTGTTCATGTTCGGCGAGAACGACGGAGGCGCCCCGCGCGCCGTCACCATGCTCGCGACGATAAAGGTCGTACGCGTGTACACGGGCGAGAACTACTACGGCGTGCTCACTGAACAGTAAGTATAATATAGTCCCAATAGGGATGTTGACACCAATACGGTATTAAACTAAGGTAAAAATAAATTATTTTGTACTTGACTAATAAAAGATCTAACGAAAATACTCGAAAAACATCAATTATTAATTTATTTTAGCAAATTGAAAGATTTTATAATCATAAAGACTTAAAAAGGACGCTGATTTGAAAAAACCTACTCACACTGCCTTAGTGACGTCACTAAGACAGTATTTCCCTACAAACTTCATAGTAACAAATCGTTTTTGACATTTAATAAAAAGTTGCTGATTTGACTAGGGGTTTAATACCGTATTAGGAATATCAATAAGTTCAAATTATCTCGAAATAGGATCTAAAGCTTAAGCCACACAGAGAGCGGGCGGGCGGTAGCCACACAGAGAGCGGGCGGGCGGTAGCGGCGCGGGAGCGGGCGGTAGCGGGACGTGAGCGGGACGGGAGCTGGCAGTAGCGGCGCGGGAGTTAGCGCCGCTACTGCACGCCCGCTCTCTGTGTGGCTTAAGCTTAATTCTCAGTCAAATGGCGAAAAAAGTAACTCAAAATAATAAATAATTACATAAGTATAAGACTTCAAAGTTTTAAGAGGGGGCATTATCTGTCCCTTTTCCGCAAAACGCACCTCTGTAATGAACGATCGTCATTTACTACGGCGCTCTAGGTCAGTGACGTCACTGATCTGTAGCGCTTTCTCTCTCCAACGAAAAACTTTCTAACGGTTGTAGCTTAGTTATTTTAAGAGATATTTGACTAGAATTTTCACCATTTGGCATAGTTTAATGCCTTCTTTCTTTTGGAGTAATAATAAATTTTGAGTCAACATCCCAATTCGTCTCGGTACTGCCGCATACCCGGTAGAGTTAGTCCGACCCAGGTCGGGCCTAGCTGAGTTTCTTGCTGGACTCTTCTCAGCTAGGCTAGGTTTAGTGAAATAGTGTCGAAACTCCCAGTAGCTCGATTCCACTGAACTCCTCAACTTCGGTGGAAGCCGCTCAACCAATCTCACTGGAGAGCAAACTCTTAGAGTATTTCAGTGTTAAAACCGCCCCCGTGGTTGTGTCGGAGGTTTCCTCTGGATTTTCCACATGCCACTCTTAAACCGCACACTCCTAGCGCTTTATTGGGCCCGGTCTATAAAGCCAAAGTAAGGTTTAAAAAAACAATTAGTGTCCGCGGACGATTATACACCTTGACACTGTTTGTTTAGAGCGCTAATTTCAATGTGTAGCTAAATCACAGGGAGTCAAGTGTAGTCCTGTCACGGTCGCCACAATGTTACGAATGTGAAATGCGATTGTGCAACATACGACTGTATTTAATTCGGACGGCGGGCTCACTGAGCAGTTAGTGTCCGCGGACGATAATACACCTTGCTACTGTGTATTTAGAGCGCAAATTTGAATGTGTAGCTAGATCACAGGGAATAAAGTCTAGTCCTGTCACGGTCGCCACAATATTAAAGATGTGAAATGCGATTGTGCAACATACGGCGGTATTTAATTAAGAGAAGAAACTATGGACATTAAATACGGCCTTGCTAATTTCTGTAACTAAGCAACATATGTCACAGGGATGTCAATTGGAATTTGGACTCTATAGGCATTAAGATAAGCTTTACAAGCACCTGATAGTATTTAGACTGCCATATTGAATACACTTCTATAAAATCTTTACATTATTTCAGAGGAGTGTTGTACACCTGGGGCAAAGGAGAGGGTTACAGACTCGGCCACGGCAACGCAGAAAACGTGAACTTTCCAAAGCCCATTGAGGCTCTCAAAGGTCAGTAAATCAGTTGTATAATACGTTCAAAACTGTAAGGTCAAATGCTGTCAAATCATCATCATCATCATCCTCAGCCTGTAGTCGTCCACTGCTGGACATAGGCCTTCCCCAATTCGCGCCACCACACCCGGTTCTCAGCTCTCCGCATCCAACCGCTTCCCGCCACTCTCTTCAGGTCGTCGGTCCACCTGGGCCGGGAGGCCGAGTCGTTCGCGGTCTCCACTCCAGAACTCGTCTGCCCCATCGGCCATCGGCTCTTCGACAAATATGCCCCGCCCACTGCCACTTCAGCTTGCTTATCCTCAGTGCTATGTCGGTAACCCTGGTTCGCCGTCGGATATCCTGATACCGGATTCTGTCCCTCAGAGAAACCCCGAGCATAGCTCTCTCCAGCTCGCTGAGCGACTTGGAACTTGTGGATGAGGCCTTTTGTAAGTGTCCACGTCTCGGCCCCGTAAGTGAGGACCGGAAGGACGCACTGGTCGAAGACTTTCGACGATTCTGTCAAATGAACGCAAGCAATAAACTACCTGCCTTACAGCACAAAGTAAATAGCGGCGGCGCGCGCCGGAGCAGAGAGTCCGCTCAGTACAAAGTGCCATTTTCGCCGCACGCACACAGACATAACATTTACAGGCATTCTCGGTTGATTTCGGACGAGCTTAGTCGCGACTGTCACTGTCAGGTCGCGAGTGCTAGTTGTGCGCGCGTTGATCACTTGACGTCGCCGCCGCTACGCAGGTACTTTGTGTCACGTACGTCAAAATGAATAACCGATATTATTACAGTTGGAATGTATTTTATTGTTTAAATACAACAAAAAACTGTGCCTACACTTTCTTCAAATTTTCAAACGATATTGAAAGGTAAATAAAACGGTTTTCTCATTTTGGTAGTTACAACGGCCTAGTTTGGGATCCACTGACTATCTTTCCGTGTAAAATGTGTTTAAGTTAAATAAATTATCTTATCTTATCTTATCTTACAATACATAGGTAGGTAGGAAATTTTTTCGAAACTAGCCGCTTTGATAACGACGATCAACCATTACACATTCATCTTATCGTTCGCTGGTAAAACGCCAGTATTTAAGTACTATGGTTTAGTTAAGTAGGTAGGTACCTAATTAATTAGGTACTTATATTCTTTGTTGGCGCTCTCGACCGCCGCCGGTCACAAGTCACAACTCGCAGCGGGTCACGCATCAATTTATTAGGGTTCCGAACCCGAAGGGTCAAAACGGAACCCTATTGGTGTCGCCCAGACGTCCGTCCGTCCGTCCGTCGTCTGTCACAAAATTTGTTCCGAAGAATTTTTAGACTTCTCATTCTCACCTATGAACTTGAAATTTGGCGACAATTTTCAATATTACGTATATTTTTTTAACAACAAATACTAATATATTGATAAATCATAATTTTGAGGTTGATTCGGAACCCTAAATTTAAATGTGCGAAGTCCGACTCGCACTTGGCCGGTTTTTAACCAAGATACGCTGGTTCTTCTGGTCATGTTGAAGAATTTTTATTATACCTACTCCTTTTTAAAATTCAGAATCAATACAGAAGCAACCCTCAAGTTTAGGTATGTATTTTCAAGAACGGCGGGAACGGACCTTCTGTATATTTTTTATTTTGTGCTTACAGTCAGTCCTCTTAGTCGTTTTTTGCTTGCGTTCGTTTGACAGAATTTGGCCTCGAGCTTTGTACGAACTAGAAATGAACCTTGAGTTGAGGTTGATATTCTGGGATTGAATGGAACGAGAGATTATCACTTTCGTTTGTCAGTGAAAAAAAGCCGTAAGATTATATACGATGCATTATTGGATTGTAATGTATCTGAAATACAAATTTAGAAATAAAGGAAAAATTGAAAAACTTAGGCACCGAGCAGGATTCGAACCTGCGACCTCCCGGCACTCGCGGCCAGTCGCTCTAGCCAACTGTGCTATAGGTGCGATTACTACCCGGCTTGAAATTCGTCAATCCTTCCTTCATTTATACAACGCCTTAAGGCGCAGGGCGCAGGCCTTCCCCATACAAACTTTGTGCACGTTTTATTCGACGGTTTTGGCACTAACAAATATAATATATTTTTTGGTTGTAAATATTAGATATGCGAAGATCGTTATGTGAAAATTTTCAAATATTTCAAAAAAATTCAAAATTAAAAAAAGAAGTTAATAAAAAAAATTACAAAACGAAATATTTATCAGAAAAATAAGCATACTGACCAAAAATCATAACTTTAATGCAAACACAAACGAAGTAAATTCAGCACAAAGTTCGTATGGAGAGAGCTTGGCCTACCCCTCCTCTTAAGGGAGGCGTCTAGTGGCATCTACCTGATCTACCAGAAGACTCAGGCTTCATTACGGCACTAACGTCTCAAAACGATGCGCTTCCCATACTAAATTAATTTTGTATCAAGCAGTAACGATACCTGAAATAACTTTCTCAATAACTTTGACTATTTTTGCTATTACATCTAGATGCCATACAAAATTGAGCCTTGCGTATTGAGCATAAGGTGTTTATTCCAGGCAAGCGTGTAGTCGACGTATCGCTAGGTTCGTCTTGCGGCGTGGCGCTACTAACCGACGGGCAGTTGTACTCGTGGGGCACGCACGAGAGGGCGCACCTGTTCTCGTCAACACCGGTCAAAGTGAACGTGCTGAGCGCGCCGTTTAGAGCCAACGGTGAGTGAGATACATGCTTGCTGTATTGCAGAGGAGTGAGAAGGAAAGGTGTCATTTATAGCTAACGGTGAGCAGTGAGAGACACGAGGTCTACTACAGGCGAGAGAGAGCAATAATTTGAACTGAGCCGATGAATAGTACAATAGACACAAAGGATACAATGCCAAGTTTATTTAAGACACAATACCATTGTGTTGTTTTGCATTTAGATACCTGGCGTGCAGAGATGCGACTTATTTCAAATACTTGTATTTCAAATACAAATACAAAATGCAAAATAGGTATTTTATATTTTGTATTTAAATACCTTTTTAAGAAAACCATTTTGTATTTTATTTGAAATACTTTTCGAGGTGTATTTTGTATTTGTAAAATGCAAAATACTTTACTGCTAAGTTTCGCCAACATTACCACTCAACTTTTCATGTAAATGTGTCATTCGGTAAGGATTAGCCACTTGAGGCCCTGCAAGTGCTGCATCCTTGCGAGTGACAAAACAATATGGACGTTATCTTTGGAACGAGACGAGGTTGATTTTAAAATACTTGGATTACCGGTCTTTCTTTTTCGACACCGTTAAAATTATTTTATTATTTATCAAAAAGAAAGTATTGGATTTAGGTAGTGGTCTACTGTTGAGATATAATAATCAGCAGTTCCTTGATAATAAAAGGGTATTCCTAAAGTTTAACACTTGTCTACCCAGTTCCGCACATGTGGAAAGAGTATTTCCATAGGGTGGCATGATCATTCGTTCTCACAAGACGCAACATGTCGGATCGGATGCTCTTTTTGAGCAATTACAATGTTAAAATCATAAAAAAAAAAATAAAGAACACAAATATCATCTAAATTAAAGGTATTTTATTTGAATAAAGTATTTTGAAAATACGTATTTTGTATTTGGTATTTAAAATACAAAAAGTAAAAGTATTTTGTATTTTGCATTTAAAATAGTAAATTTGAAAAACTATTTTCATTTTGTATTTAAATACTTTTTTTAAGGTATTTTGCACATCTCTGCTGGCGTGGCGCGTGGCCTTATCTGTTCTTAAGAAATACACAAGTGTTGAAGGTGCTATTATCCTCTTAGGTCATTGTAAACCTACTCAACAAGGTATAAGGTTGAAAATTCTATATACATGAAATGTAGTTCCAACTTTTTTTTGTAAGGTATAAATACAACGGCTTTTGTATCTAGGTATTGTCCCATTCATGAGCTCAGTTGAAATTCATCAAACTGTGATTGACTCTTCCACTCCAACTGTGAGTTCTTGAGCAGTCAAGAGACACACTACCTTATTCATAAAACATAACAAACCTCTGGTAACTAAAATGTGTTTTGTCCCTTTCTCACAAACTTAAACGTCAATGTGACAGATAAAAACCGGCCTAGTGCGAGTCGGACTCGCGCACCGAGGGTTCCGTACATAACGGAAAGGGGTAGTAAGTTTAAAATTATTTTTATTATATGATGTAACTAAAAATTTACGGTATTCGCAATTTTTCATTTCTCTGTGCTATAAGACGTTGCTTCGTACCAAATTCCAAGATTCTGAGTTCACGGGAAGTACCCTGTAGGTTTTGATTCCCTTGCGAGTGTCGAAAATTTGCGGCATAAACGGCTGTAATTATCTTTTGATTGCGTTGGCTTAGAAATTGGATTTTTTTACAGCTCCAAGGGACAGTAGACCTGAGTATTGGATATAAATTCCAGCTTGATACCTCCACGCGTTCCTGAGAAAAAGGGTTTTGACAGACAGACAGACGGACGGATGGACAACAAAGTAATCCTATAAGGGTACCGTTTTTTCCTTTCGAGGGTTCCCTAAAAACAAATTAATTTTCACGGCATTTTAGCTAAAATAGACGTAATGAAAGTTTGCGTTTGATTTTAATCAACGATCGCATTCGACAGACTCATATGAAACCCATTGCGCTGCATACCGTTTGAGTCCAAGTTAAGCCTTGAAGCCACAACACAACTTAAAACTTGTCCTACTTTTTTTTAAATAAGTTTGTTTGACTTCAGGCGTGACGGTGGGACTCATAAAGATGTTCGTGTGGAGCGAGGAGACGGCGCGCGACCTGCCTGCCTCCCTGCCTTTTGTCATCGATCTCTCCGACAGTACCTTCGAGTAAGTCTAAACTAAAGCCGTGTTCCGAATCACGCTAAAAATGCTCCCAGCGCTTACAGTGCTGACGGCCGGTCCGAATCAAATAGCGCGCTCGAGGCCGCGTGAGTAGTGTTTTGTTTCGGACCGGTATTCGCTTGAGCGCGCTCACGATCGGACCGATTGACGCTCATAGCCCGTGTTTACTGTCATGTTCATATATCAAACGTCAACTTGACGTTTGGCTCAAGGTGCTTACGCCTGGGAGTGTGAGCACCGTGAGCGCCGTCCATGACATCATCAGTGACGTCACGACATCTCATGTAAGCGCTATGGGCGTGAATCGGTCCGATCGTAAGCGCGCTTTGAACGCTGTAAGCGTGATTCGGAACATGCCTTAAATTTAACACACACAGCACAATCGCTTATATTTTTGCAATGCATTTGCTCAGAAAGTGCTCTTTATAAGGCTAAACTTACGAGTATGCATAGAAAGTGACACTTTTCCGCACTAGTTTCTTACTTTTGCCTCAACCAAATTTATTGTATAGGCGTGCTTTGAAAGGATCAAACGTGAAAAATGTGTATGCTGCAATTTGTGAATAAATAAATAAAATGTCGAGCTGGAGCCAACTGGAGTGTAGTGTCAAAGGTGGCCCTCTGGGCTCAAGAAAGTTAGGTCGTGTACTATCGAACCAACTGAATCGTGACCCACCGTGGAACCTCGTCACAAAAAGTGTCATAATGATTTTCCTTGTCAGGCAATACGATGTTGCAATGACATTTTCTGTGACAAGGTTCCACGGTGGGTCACGATTCAGTTGGTACGATAGTACATGTGAAATGTGCATGTGTGAGTTTATGGGGAAAATTATTATAGATAATAGAAACTTGACGCGCTGAATATTTACCCGCATTAGAGGTGGGTGATAAATAACTTCACGATGAAAAAATCACGGTGATCCGCCGTTAAAAGTAACAGTGTGACTTGTCACGAAGTAACAACGTTACAAAATAACGTTGTTACTTAGCGACGATATCACTGGAACAGTGTGTAAAGCGGGTATTACACTGTCCTGAATCAGGCGTCCTAACTAGTGGAGGGGAGTTGAAGCATCTCGCTCTAACGTATAGGTCGGAACCCTTTTAAGTGTCCTGAATTCAGGACAGTGTAATACCCGCTTAAGCGACGCGTCGCGTCGTGCCTCGTGACCGTTGTTACTAACTGTGACTGTGACTGCGGTAGGCTGTCACCATGTCACAGAGTAACATCAGTTGTTACAAAAATATCAGCAACTGCCGGGAACGATCGACACGCAAATGTCGTGACACGAAATAACCGAAGTGACAAAGTCACGGTGATTTTTCAATGTGATTTTTTTGGAACGGGAATAACAATAACGGTGATCGAAAAATAACGCTTTTCCCCATGTCTAACCCGCATACCCCGCGTCCACAAACGAGTTTAAAAAAATATTCAATTTTTGTGTTTTAGGTTATTAGAGAAGCTGCTGAGATTAGTTGTGGAGGACAGCAACGGTGAGGCTAGCAAGGAGGCCATGCACGAAGACGAATGCCTCGCCGTTTCGTGTCTCAATCTTTTGAGGCTTCAGGTAATCTTCCTAAAAGCCCGGCCACGACTTTGCGAGAATACGCTATTTGACTACATTTTTTTCATAATGCCAATTGAACCAGTTTTTAGAGACGATCAAATGTCTATATGGGACCAACAACAATTAGAACACAATAAAGGGCTAAAATAAGGGACAAACCTAGCTCGACGCTAGTTGCCCTCAAAAAGGCTCCTACAAATTGGCCCCGGCAAATGACGTCACTTGCACAGCATTCGACCAACCGTTGTATGGGAAAATCAGTATTTTGCTGTTTTAGTCGTAAAATAATGCGTTTAGGTACATAGTTGCCATACAATTTATTTTTTATTTTTACATAAGCATTCTATTGATACCTTTTATTTGAATTTTGGACGGTAAAAAAATTACATAATTTTCTGAGTCTTTGATGTTTCATATCTTTTTATGATTTTGGTAAAATTTTATAATTTACGATTTATTGTGATATTTTGATGGCTAACTATGCAAAAAGTGACACTGTGTTATAAACTTGAACATGTGTCAAATACCCTATTGCGCCGCGGAATGCGTTTTATCTGTTCAATGCGCCGTCGAGACGCGCAACGCATTGCGGTTAGTTGGTATCCCACGCAATGTATTAGGAAAACCACTACCGCTGCCGCACGAAAACGTGGTCGGGCCGTAACCTGTACTGTCAAGGGCACCAATATGTATACACTTTTTCACCTTATGCCATTGAAATAAGGTCCAAAAATGTATACATACTTATGCCCTCGATTGTGCCAGGGCACAGAATAAGTAATAGTGCTACGTACAGAAGTTGCACTGTTAACAAATCGCCGACTTACAACCCCAAATTATAATAGGTAAATAACAAATGTTGACTGCCAGACGAATGACGAGACGACGCGACCGTCCGTTAGCAATTCGCGGCCGCCACTGAATGAGTACCACCAGAGGATGTACTTGCAGCGGCGCGGCGAACTGACGGAGTGAAAGCCCCCTGGCCAGGGGCAGCGCACTCTTGTAGAAGCGCAGAGCACGTCCGCGTTTCTAAATTCAAATACCTTTGGCAAATAATTGAAGGCTAGTAAACGCATAGGTACGAGAGAGCGAAACTGCGTAGTGTGACAATATTCAAATACACCGACTGATTGGAGTTATTATGCCGGCTGCCGTCTATGATATCAGTCGTTAAGAGGAGGGGTAGGGCAAGCTCTGTCCATACAAAGCTTGTGCAGGATTTTCCTCGTTTGTGTTTGCATTAAAGTTATGATTTTTGGTCAGTATGCTTATTTTTCTGTTAGCTATATTGTGATGTAATTTTTTTTCATTGATATTATTTTTTAATTTTTTAATTTTTATGAAATATTTGAATATTTCCACATCACTTTCTTCGCATATCTAATATTTACATCCAAAAAAAAATTACATATGTTAGTGCCAAAACCTATGAATAAAACGTGCACAGAGTTTGTATGGAGAATGACTTGCCCACCCCTGCGCCTTAAGCCAAGTTAGAGGCCTTCGGGCTGCTTGAGAACTTCTAACAGTCAAGTTACCCCTTGACAAGCTTAAATCCAATAAGGTCTAGTTTCCCCTCGAGTTGGAAGGTCAGAAGGCAGTCGCTTTTGTAAAACTACTGTTACTAGTGCTTACGCCAAATCTTGGGATTAGGTAGCGGCCCCCAGGCATCCTTATGATGATGACGATGAATTGTGAATATTACTTAGGCTGAGATTACGATTTTCTATTCACCAGGTCCAAGCATGGCAGTGTACCCGCGGCCCTATTTGCGAGGAGGCGAACGAAGTCCGCCCCTGGTGCGCCGGTCTGCATAGCTCGCTAGTGGCTCTAGTGGAGGGCCGAGTGGGCCCGGCGGCGGCGGCGGCCGCTCGACGCGCGCTAGCCGCCGCGTGGCCGCTACTGTTGCCTACTCCGCAAGTGCGCGCGCAGCACCTTATTGAGCTGCTGCCGCAAGGTGAGGGGTGACTGTTATCTGTTGACTGTGAGGATGATGTCCGCCCCTGTTGTACTGTGGGCTGAAAAATCGGCTCTCATGAACTGGAATCAAAGTTTACCAATCATAGTTTTTTTTTTCGTTAAATGGGTATCGTGATTTTGCTCAGCGCGCCTTTAAGGCGCAGGGGTGGGCAAGGCATTCTCCATACAAACTCCGTGCACGTTTTATTCGTAGGTTTTGGCACTAACGAATGTAATTTTTTTTGGATATAAATATTAGATATGCGTAGAAAGTGATGTGGAGATTTTCAAATATTACAAAAAAATGAAAAATTTTAAAAATAATATCAATGAAAAAAAAATTACATCACGAAATAGCTAACAGAAAAATAAGCATACTGACCAATCATGCACAAAGTTTCTATGCAGAGAGCTTGCCCTACCTCTCCTCTTAATGAGCTTAGTAGAGGACAGAAGTGGGCACGGCGTAAAAAAACAATGACGTTGGTCGTACGATCAAGGACAAAAAACAGAAGCGCTGAGGTTCAATCAATCAATCAATCAATAATAATTTATTTCGGAAATGTCCATATCGTATTAGTAACAATGAAACTTAAAAACTATGTTAGTATTACATGTAACTTATCCTATGTGACAAATGTAAGCCATTCCAAGCTATTTCAGGCACAAACGCGATCAGCGCCGGCGCCCACTTCATGACGGAGCTGCTGGTGTGGTCGCTGCTCGGCGGCGGCGGGCTCAGCGACGCTCTGCAGAGCGTCCTGCAGGAGCGCACTGTCGACGAATACTCGCATCTGAAGCTTTACGAGTAAGTTTGAAGCTTGGGTCTCGTGTATGGAAGCTCGCAGGCCAGGCGACTTTTTGCAACGATGCAGTAGCGATACTGTCGCGCGTTGGCATCGATACACTCGCAATACGGTCGCTAGCTGTGTGCCCTCGCCCACGTAACCACGATGCAGTCGCGATGGAAACGCGATACTGTCGGTAGTAACGGCACAGGTCAACAGTCGCGCGTTTGCATCGATGCAGTCGCGATGCTGTAGCGCGTTAGTAGCGCATTGGCATCGCTTCTGTAGCGCGTTGCAAATGCGACTAAAGCGCGTTGGTTGCGATGCTGTTGCGCGTTTACAAAACGTGCGACAGCATCGCTGCAAAAAGTCGCCGTGGGCGAGAGCCCTTATGGTCACAGTTACTGGGCATTTTCCGCAAATCGATATCCAACATAATGCCTATTTCGTGTTATTAGTGATTTATATTGTTTATGTTTACTGCTTCCTGCAGGGTTTTCGGAGTTCCTACATGCTTTTTCCGCAGTTATCCTTCTATCGAGTGGAATGAGAAAGTGACAGATGCTTTATCTTGTTATATTTCGCGATATTTTTTGACTAATTCGCATGACTACAAATAGGTCGACATATAGGCAAATGGTCGCCGACCTCCGGGATGGAGATGGCACATAAAGAAGAAGAAGATATTTTGCGATAAACGTGACCATCATAGACCCCCTGGACTTAGAGACCCAGGGCTCTAGGCACTTGCCTTTTTGGGGCGGCAGCAAAATTTCTACAGATCAACACGTGTTCTGGAATGATGTCTTCACACACTTGCCCGATTATTCATAGAACTTTGTAACTGCGTTTTGTCCCTTTCCCACAAATATTAATGACAAAGACAATAGATTTGATGCACTTTAATGAATGAGATCGTTTATCTTGCGCTTAACGTTTACTTCTTTCGCCATTTTAGAAAAAAAAAATAGTTGGGTGATATATATATTAGGTGTGTCAATAACCATGCTATGGCAACTTAGAAGAAAAGAAATGGAACGCTTAGATCGAGCTGCAATCTATATATTGGTGACAAAATAACGAGCTCTTCAGCTCTAAGTACTGCTTGTCTTCTTTTCCAAGCCAAGGACTTCGTCGTTTTTACTCATGCTGTTAGATGTCAGTACTGCACACAGTTATGTTTAGGTAATGTACACATTGTAACAACTGTAACAAGTACCACCACAAACTTGTCTACTATGTATACATTAACCTTTACATTTACTTGTCTATGCCTTAATTTAGATGACGTATTTGCTACCTAAATTTATGGTACTAGGAGTTTTTTCCTGTTTAGTTCCTTATCGTTCCAATTTACACAAAATATTTACATTTTTAGGTAATGTACACAATTATGTGATAACAACATCGAGCTAAATGAGCCTCATCAATAGTTCATGGAAACAGAAAATTGATTAGAGTGCTAGTTAAATACCCCATAGACATGGATAAATATATGTTGTCAACCTCTCTTACGTTATAAGTTACGAGCAAAATTTTATGGACTATGAGTGTATATCAGCTTAAATTTGGGAGTAACGGAACGTTTATATTATACGTTGACATCTTTCATCTTTTGACAATTTTCAAAATAAAACTTCAAATATATTTATAAAACTGTTACTGACAAATCCATTTAATTTAATTTAAAATAGTTGCGTTTTCATTTAAATGCCACCATATTCGAAATAAAAAACATTGTAGTGTAATACGCATAGTTTGAGAATGTAATAGTGAGCCAGCACTCGTAATCCAGGAATACCTAATACCTATGTCATTCAGGACACAGGACAGGAATTGTTGCGTTTTGTACGGTAGCCATTTTGTAAGGGTGGACACGGAAAAGGTAATTAAATTATAATTAATTGTATTTGTGTAATTGATATGTTATAATAATAATATGCCTTATTGTGCACCACAAAGTAATAACATAACAAAAAACTTAAACGAAGCAACTAAGTTATAATAGATTAATAGGTAATAAAGTCTAATCAAGTAAATTCTTTCATTTTTGGCATTTATTTTCCTTTCACAATTGCAGGAACCCCTTACACAGATTTCCAAGTCCTCACCTAAAGATTCAAACAGGTTTAGGGCTGGGAAGCTCAGTTGCGGATTTGATTTTGAAGAGCAGTCATCACAGCACAAACAGGAGTACTGAAGTATACCACTACCCAGAAAATATGCTTGCGAGGTATTTATTTATTTTTATTGATTAGATTTGTTGATATCAGAGTGGACTGTGGGACGGAAAAATTAATACAATTTTGACCACAGTCATATTCTCGGAGGGATATGGGGGAGTGCCTACTAAAAAAGAAAAAGATACAAGCGAATTGTTATCACTTGAAGGGTTTGAGCAACAACTGGAGTAAAAATATTGCAGCCATAATAACAGCAAAACTATGTCTGTTTGTACTAATTTGATGTTACAGTGGTCAGTATGGTCACCAGAGTTCCCAATTATGCGCTGTGTTGAGAGACAATCTGCATTTTTCTTTTTGTGTAATTGCAGTGAATCCTCAATTCATTTCGGGGTTGGCAACGCGCTTGTAATTCTTCGGGGGTTGCAAGCGTCAATATCTTATGACGACTGCTTACCGTTAGATAGGTTGCGTATACTAAATTTACTCTACAAATAAATACATTGACAATATTTAAAAACTAAACTCTAAAATTATAAACGGTTGCGTATACTTATATGTTGATTTGTTTGTTTCCAGCTCATTAAATAAGGGCCTCGGCTGTGAGTACAATTTTGACGTTTTGGCATCGAAAACTCGAGGTCCATGGGGTCCCAGCGCACACAAGTTATTTACTGAAATCGTGAAACGTTTGAAGTAACTGGTGACTGACGAACCTGGTGACTTCCTCATACAACGTATCTGCATTTTTTATATGTGCGGGCCACCAGATGGTAAGCGAACTCCAAAGGACTCAACGCGCGCGATCATTGCCATATAGCGAGAAAATTTAGGTACTATGCCTCAAGGGGCCTGTTGTAGATTAAAGTTAGTTTTGATTTTATTTATGCCATGTATGTTATTGTTAATAGATTGTTTATAATAATAACACACATAAACAAGGAAATGAAGTTTCACTTGATTTTTTATTTAATATTGATAATATATTATTCTGTTTATATGGACCTATTCCAATTTTATCCTATTATAATCTCCAATATGGACTAGTGTGGCATATCTTAGAAGTTACGTAAAGAAATAAGTTTCTAAACAGGTACGCAATGAATTTCATAATCGCGTTTAGAAACTTATTTCTACGTAACTTCTAAGATGTGTCAAACTAATTGAATGAATGTTTTATATGTGTATGTATTACCTACTATGCATGTGTGTGTGCGTGTGTAAATCAATTTACACATCACGAGGGATAGATGGCAGCACTATCATCCAGTTTCCTAAAACGGTAGAGTTACCAGTCTATACTTTAGTATATATATTGTAGTCTTTGTCAATAACCCCTTAGACCTACACCAGGAGCAAAGAAGATATATAATATACTAACGTAACAAGAAGCGACACCGAAGCATGTGTGCTGTAAACCTGTTTCGCGGCTATGTGTGCGTGTCCGGACGCGAGCGGGGGCGCGCGAGGGTGGCGCGGTGTGTGGAAATCACACCTCGGACAGGCAAAGTATAGAATCGTAGCGTTCCAAGGTCACCAACACTCGGTTCACACCGATGGTAGACCCGTGAATGTCGACAACTGTGTGTGATTGTACTGAGTCTGTATATTTTTATTACGTTACAAACGTTATGTGGATTTTTCAGTGACTACGATCAAATCGACATCACGACAGGGCACCGTGGGAATGGCATCTCGCCGTGCTGCCCAGAGACTGAATGCTGTGTTGGTGAGTTGCGTTAAATATACAGTGTGTAAAGCAACTAATGGGTCATAAACACTCAAACAAAAGTCGTCTCTCCTGTGGTCAATAGTTAACGGCTTATGAGCATGTGAGTTATGATTTTATTACATGGATTTTGTAGAACCGGAGACGCCGTTTATGCGGGTTACTAGACCAATCCAAAATTAAGCTTTGTAGCCCTTAACTTTTGATATGTCCACAGGAAAGACGCGAACCTAAATCTGTTTATGACCCTAATACCCAACACTAAACCATACCCCGTGGTACAAGTCATGGTAATCTTATAAAAGTATTTCCTGTGCCACTTCAATGATAAAATCCAGTTCGAATTACTATACACGGACTTATAGTAATTCGAACTGGATTTTATCATTGAAGTGGCACAGGAAATACTTTTATAAGATTACCATGACTTGTACCACATAATTTTTTGTATCTGGAGCATTTATGATCGATTGATCTCGGTTTTAAAACTTGAATGTCTGTCACCTTCTTTGTTTGGGTCATTATTCGGGCGTTTGTTCCAAATCACTTTCGTGGTAACTATTTTGTTGATTTTAGATAAAGATTTCAATGCTGTTCTCAGTTATCTGATAAAAGTACGGGTACATCTATCACCTAACTCAGAAATACCACCAAAATCTACAGCCAACTAGTCAAAAACGTGTCCACGAAAGTGAAGCGGTTGAAACGCTCGAATAATGACACATTTACACGCGTACCATATTTGAATTCGAGTGTCACTACATTGCGTGGTTTGATAGATCGATTGAACGCCCTATACCTCGGTAACCCGCAATGTAATGAAACTCATGCGAGTCTCGTACATGTGTAAATATAGGGCTCTAGTGTTGGGATTTTGATACTTTACGTAATTTTCAAAAATGCATGATGCTTTCGGCATTATATTGCAAAAATTCGTTACGATTCTTTTAGAAATGTGTAAGATTTTAAAATAATTTTGAGAGCAATGGACATGCATGAATGTAACGCGCTGCTCTCCGTTTCAGTATCTGACCAGTATCAACCGACCAAGAAATCCGCTTCAGAGAAGGCTGCTGCGGTTCCACTGATGCACTTGGTAAGTATATTAATTGACAATATTTCATAATTTCCAAAAGTCTTAATTCGAAAACCATTTCGGTAAAAACGTGTGAAGTACACTAAAAACATTTTTTTAGATTTTTTTCTTTGTTAATTTTGGAAAAAATCGCAAATTACTGTAAACCGAAAGTTGACGTCATCTTCCTCGCTGTATTCAGGGAGACCTTAGTACAGAGTACAGACAATCGCTGCTCTGAAGTGGCTCTGGATTCTTGTTGGGAAGATGACGTCATATTTTACTTACGCCCTTTTGGAATGACCTACTTCTCAACGTGTTTTTTTTGTATGAAATAATGAGTTAAATTGAAATAGAAAAAATACGGGTGGCTTAAATTTTTACCTATTTTCTAACTAGTTCATAAAATAAAGTAGTTAAAAATATGAAATGTTGTCAATTCACCGATCGGCCACATCCCTTAGGTAAAAACCTTAGATAAAGCGGATATTCCAATTAAAACGTTTCTCAGTTGAATATAAGCACTATGTTACATGTTATAAGAACGTCGATTGCATTTCTGTTAAAGGTAAAACACCTAGTCTACAATACGAGCGCCCAAACCCAGATATACTTCAAGGCGCTACTGAGCGGGGACCCCGTCGATTCAAACCGGCAGGACACAGTGAGCCCTAGCTGCGAGCTGCTCATTCGATTCCAAAGGTACGTACACGTACAGAGGCATGTTCCGAATCACGCTTACAGTGCTCAAAGCGCGCTTACTATCGGACCGATTCACGCTCATAGCGCTTACATGAGATGTCGTGACGTCACTGATGATGTTATGGACGGTGCTCACGGTGCTCACACCAGGCGTAAGCACCTTGAGCCAAACAATCGTCAAGTTGACGTTTGAATAGCGGTCCCAAACAAAACACCTCTCCTGCCGCTTTGAGCGCGCTATTTGGTTCGGACCGGCCGTCAGCACTGTAAGCGCTGTGAGCGTTGTAAGCCTGATAAGGAACACGTAGAGCATTGTCACACACTTACCATCAGATGATTGATGATGTGCCCCGTGTTCCCAAATCGTCATAAGCCGTGTTCCGAATCACGCTTACAACGCTATAAACGCGTTTACGATCGGACCGAATCACGCTCATAGCGTTACATGAGATGTCGTGACGTCATGGATGGCGCCATGTTGGCGTTTACAATGCTCACACTCCCAGGCGTCAGCACCTTAAACCAAACGTCGGACCGGCCGTCAGCACTGTAAACGCTGTGATCGTTGTTGGCGTGATTCGGAACACGGCTCAAAACACCACTCACGCGGCCTTGAGCGCGCTTACTGATTCGGACCGGCCGTCAGCACTGTAAACGCTGTGATCGTTGTTGGCGTGATTCGGAACACGGCTCAAAACACCACTCACGCGGCCTTGAGCGCGCTTACTGATTCGGACCGGCCGTCAGCACTGTAAACGCTGTGATCGTTGTTGGCGTGATTCGGAACACGGCTATAGACAGTCAATTGTCTCTTTCCAAAGACCGACGTGCAATATTTATCGCGGGGTACTGTAGCTCATTCTCGTTGAGACCACGTAATACATACGAACCTAACCTTGAATGACCTAGAATTTAAGTGTAGTTTGACTAAGTGGCTTCAAGAACATTGTTTTTATTCAGTGAAGGAATATATGGAAATGAAACATTAAAAAATAAGGACTAGAAAAGTAAATTTTACAATACATTCTGAACATTTGCATGCTGTTTTGTGGCTGAATACTGAGACTATTTTTTTTTTCATATTATGTAACACATGTACTACGTATTCTTGCAAATAAACGTTTCTATTTCTACCGAAAGTGGGATCCCGTTGTAGCGGGCGGCAATTGGCGCTTTACAGCCTGATTTGACGTGAAAATTCTCTCCTTTCAGACTGCTGTTTTGCGAAGCGATGTGGCTACGCGGCGGCCGGAGCAACCGTGGTGGCGTACGCGCCATCATTACGGAATATATAGAGATGCTCGCACATCATGTGCAGGCGACGCTCGGCGAGTTCACGAGGGCCGTGTACAAGGCCGACAACACGCAGCTGGAGAAACTCACGGAGATACTCGCTTCGGACATTGTCGGTGAGTGTGTGCCATCATCACATAATACATAGATATGCTCGGACAGCCCGCTAGCGTCCGCTATAGTGCGCGCCATCCACGAAGGCGCGCCCCTCCATAGCCCAAGCTGTACAACTGCGCACAGGTTAGTATGAGATTCGATGTGGAGGGGCGCGTCGTGGTGGATGGCGCGCACTATAGGAGGGCTGTCACTATATTTATATTAACGCTATGCCTTAACAGGGCCCATGTGAGACTGTAAATACTTTATAAGATCTGTAATATCATGGTTGCAATGAATAAATGAAAAATTGGCCGCTACATCGGTTTCTGGAGTACATTCAAGTTTTAAATCTGGCAGTGAAAGGTATGAGAGTGACTAATGACGACTGCATTAGCCTAATTGGTAGTGACCCTGCCTATGAAGCTGGAGGTCCCGGGTTCGATTCCCGGTCAGGGCATTTATTTGTGTAATGAACACGAATATTTTTTCCTGAGTCTTTGATGTTTTCTATGTATTTAAGTATCTCTATTTATCCATGTTGGCATTCGCAAATAGCTCAAGACCGAGAAAAATGGAATTCTTTGGAGGAGGCCTTCACCTTCACTTGAGGAGGGTTTCTTGCAAATATCAACTATAGTTTGAGTTTTAAATTGTTACATTTTCGTTATAGTGCATGAAATAAAAGGCTTTTTATTTTATTTTATTTATTTATCCATGTAAGTATGTATATGTATATCGTCGCTTAGTACATACCTACGCTTGTGTAAGATTGTCCACAAATATTTATTATTTATTTTATTTATAATGATAACGATACTCTTTACCAGGGCGGGTGGTGAGCGAGCTCTCGATATGGGTGGCGACCTGCGTGGGCCGCTCGCCGAACATGCTCGCCGACGCGGGCCCCGCGCTCGAGCGTATTGCGCGCGCCTGCGACGACGCCGCGCAGATCTTGCCGTCCGCGGCCAACCTCGAAATGGACCAGCTGGGCTGGCCCGGGCTGGTCACCAAGCTGAACCAGCAGCACAACAACGTGATCAGGAAGTGAGTGGAGCCAGTGTGGTACTCTGTAGGCATGTTCCGAATCACGCTCACAGCGCTCAAAGCGCGCTTACGATCGGACCGATTCACGCTCATAGCGCTTACAGGCATGTTCCGAATCACGCTTACAGCGCTAAAAACGCATTTACGATCGGACCGAATCACGCTCATAGCGTTTACATGAGGTGTCGTGACGTCATTGATGATATCATAGACGGCGCCATATTGGCGTTTACGATGCTCACACTCCCAGGCGTAAGCACCTTGAGCCAAACGTCAAGTTGACGTCTGATATATGAACATGACAGTAAACACGGACTATGAGCGTGAATAGGTCCGATCGTAAGCGCGCTCAAGCGAATAGCGGTCCGAAATAAAACACTACTCACGCGGCCTTGAGCGCGCTATTTGATTTGGACCGGCCGTCAGCACTGTAAGCGCTGCGAGCATTTTTAGCGTGATTCAGAGCAGGGCTTGTGTAGATTAATTAATTATTTTTTGTTACTTATTCTAGCTATATATGTTCACTAACATAATACAGCGCCCGTAGCACATGTTACGCTTGAGAGTATCTCGACTTATCTCGAGCTACGCGTCTTTTTCTGATTGGCGCTGTTAGAAAGTGGCGGCTAGCTCTAGATACGCCGACATACTCTCGACCGCAACACGTGCTAGGCCTACAGTACCTAATAAATGTTCTTTCAGATGTGATCTCCTGAACCACACGAAAGAGGGCGGCTCATGGATTATAGTCCGGGGGCACGTGTTCGACGTGGAACATTTCGAGTGCGACAACCCTAGCACCAACGAGTTGGTGCGTAAACTGCGCGGCTGCGACGCGACCGCTGCACTCAGTGTGGAGCCACACGCGCTGTACCTGTCGCTGATCACTGAGAAGTGCGTCGGCATGGACGCGGACCAGATACACACGCACAAGTTGGAGGTTAGTCGACATGTTCAGCTTGCTGTGCCGTCTGTGCCAACACTAGCACCAACTACTTGGTGCGCAAGCTGCGAAGCTGCGACGCCACCGCTGCGCTAATTGACAACATTTCATAATTTCCAAAAGTCTTAATTCGAAAACCATTTCGGTAAAAACGTGTGAAGTACACAAAAAACATTTTTTTGTTTTTTTTCTCCGTTAATTTTGGAAAAAATCGCAAATTACTGTAAACCGAAACTTGACGTCATCTTCCTCGCTGTATTCAGGGAGACCTTAGTACAGAGTACAGACAATCGCTGCTCTGGATTCTTGTTGGGAAGATGACGTCATATTTTACTTACGCCCTTTTGGAATGACCTACTTTTCAACGTGTTTTTTTTGTATGAAATGATGAGTTAAATTGAAAAAGAAAAAATACAGGTGGCTTAAATTTTTACCTATTTTCTAACTAGTTCATAAAATAAAGTAGTTAAAAATATGAAATGTTGTCAATTGTGGAACCACGGGCGTTGTAATTGTCGCTGATCACAGACAAGTGCGTCAGACACACACATACAAGTTGGAGGTTAGTCGGTTACACTGTATCGGTTTATCCATAGTCAATACACTCGCCGCAATCTCACCCAAGCATCTCGTATCTGCGTGTCCTAACAACAAGGATATCTTCGGACGTGAACAGGACTCTCTGGTTTGCATGTTCTACTGATTCAGTCTTGAGCCAGCTACTTACAATAAGTTTCTTACTGCGCAATAAATACTAAATTGACAAATGAATCTTGCAGGAAAGCACGTCGTCGCTCCGCGTACACCACTTGATGACGTCAGCGTCGTTCCACATAGCCCTGAGTGTGGCCCAGTGCGGGGTACAGTTGGCGCGCTCGCTGCCGCAACAGCAGGCCGAGCGCGAGGCGGGGAGCTACGCCGCGGCCGTGTTCCTGAGGGGAGGCCTGCAGGTCAGTCGACTCACTGGTGACAGGAGCCGTGTTCCGAATGACGATAAAAATGCTCGCAGCGCTTACAGTGCTGACGGCCGGTCCAAATCAAAAAGCGCGCTCAAGGCCGCGTGAGTAGCGTTTTGATTCGGACCGCTATTCGTTTGAGCGCGCTTACGATCGGACCGATTCACGCTCATAGCCGGTGTCTGTCATGTTCATATATCAAACGTCAACTTGACGTTTGGCTCAAGGTGCTTACGCCTGGGAGTGTGAGCACCGTGAGCGCCGTCCATGACATCATCAGTGACGTCACGACATCTCATGTAAACGCTATGAGCGTGATTCGGTCCGATCGTAAACGCGTTTTTAGCGCTGTAAGCGTGATTCGGCACATGCCTAGGACAGAACATCGTCGCTCCGCGTACACTTGATGACGTCAACGTCGTTCGATATTGCCCTGAGTGTGGCCCAGTGCGGGGTACAGTTGGCGCAGCAGTAGACCGAGCGCGAGGCTACAGGTCAGTTAAGTCACCGGTTATAATAATAAAAGCATGGTAACAGAGTGCGCAATGCTAGCGGGACGCCACGCAACGCGACCGCTGACTGCCAGAATGTATGATAACTTCTCGGTCGCGTCGCGCAGCCTGTGTGGCGTCGCTAACCTGTAACCGTATGTTCCAGTGCGCAGCGGTAGCACGCACTGTGTGAGCAAACCTCAACGCCAGTCGAAGTAGTGGATGAACCGTAAAAAAACATTTTTATTCTCTAATTAAAATTCTCTTGTTGTACACATTGACATTATTATAAATAGTACATGAATATTATTGGGACAATCATACTCAAATCTAACTAGTTCCAAAGTAAGATCAATAAAACTTGTGTAATGGGTATTAGACGGCGATATAATAATTAAATAGATACATAGAAAACATGCAAGACTCGGAAGCAAATATTCATGCTCAGCACATCAATATTTACGGGACCCTGACTGGGATCGAACCCATGACCATCCACCACCAGGCAGGGTCACTAACCACTTCGCTAAACAGGTCGTGTCTTTATGTTTTGCCACGTGGGTGACACGCGAAGGAAAGTAAGCGCCGTGGGTAAGTATGTGTGCGTGCGCTGTCGGTACACGCGTCAATTGTTTGCGGGTGCGTAGCGCGTGTCGTGGACGAATGGCGAAACGCGACGATAAAACCCGATCGTAACCCGGCCTGTCAGCCTGGGCCTGTCAGGGACGAGGTAACTGACCTCGGTGCGGGGGGTTCGTGTCCGTTCTGTATGTAATACTATTATACTATTCTGTGGTTTTGCTCCAAAATTTCACACAAGATGATATACTAAACTGTGTCGTTACAGGACGCCAATCCACCAAACCCCTTCGAAGAGGAGAAGGCCGAAGCCCGAAGCGGTTCGTCGACGGGCGGCAACAGTCCCGCGGGCGACGCCCCTCCCCCCGCTTACACGCCCCGCGCCCCCCGCTCCGGGCCCGGGGCGGGGACTAAGGCTGATGCACTACTGCTCGCGCTAGGAGAACCGAAATTACATGTGAGTATGGCCATGGTTGTGTGTTGAGCTATACACGCACATTGTCTATGTGTGCGTAAGCGTAGGAGCTATGAGTTCACGTTGTCTATGTGTTCGTATGTGTCACAACTACAACAATGCCCGACCCGCGCTCTTGAGATAAAAGTATTATAGCAGAGGTTTGTTAATTGTTACGAATAAGGGGTATATTATGCGAGCATGTTTTGTACAGGACCACAGGGGTGACACGCGAAGGAACTTAAGCGCTGTGGGTAAGTATGTGTGCGTGCGCTGTCGGTACACGCGTCAATTGTTTGCGCGAGTGCGTAGCGCGTGGCGCGGACGAATCGCGAGACGCGACGGTACTCGATCGTAACCCGGCCTGTCAGCCCTGGCCTGTCAGGGACGAGGTATCTGCCCTCGGTGCGGGGGGTTCGTGTCCGTTCTGTATGTAATACTATTATACTATTCTGTGACAGGACCCCCTGGCGCTGCACCTGTGGTGGGCGTGCGAGCGGCGCGAGGGCTCCACGCCCCACTTCCCCCCGGACCACCCGCTGGAGGAGTTTAGGCGGACGCTGCTGGCCGCGCTGCTGTACCACGCGGGCCTCATGGAGCACGCGCTCGCCATCGCCAGTACCGGTCAGTAGAAATAGTAGATCCATATTTAGAGGTCATACTTTACACACAGTTCTATTTTAACGAACACCACTTACGATTACGGACGGTCTGGTGCAACCCTCCGTAAGTCTGACTCAGTAATAATAGGGATGTTGACTCAAAAAAAATTATTACTTCAATAGAAAGAAGACATGAAACTATGCCGAATAGTGAAAATCCTATTCTAATATCTCAAAAAATAACGAAGCTACAACGGTTAGAATGTTCGTAGTTAGAGAGAGAAATTGCTACTCAACAGTAACGTCACTGTTGAGTAGCGCCATAGTAAATGACGATCGTTCAATATAAAGGTGTGTTTTGCGGAAAAGCGACAGAATATACCCACTCTTAAAACTTTGAAGACTTATACTTACGTAATTATTTATTATTTTGAATTACTTTTTTCGCCATTTGATTGAGAATTTGAGCCTTTATGTAGAAAATTTGGATAGTGTCATCATCCCTATTCTACAGTGACTTACTTAAGGTCCTGTAACCCCTAGGTGGGGCAGAGGACGTCCACAGTACTCCGCCATTTCGTTCTATCTTGGGCTAAGCGCTTCACCTCGGACCAGTTTAGACCCGATAGTCTTCAGTTCCGTCGCCACTGAACACCTCCAGGTGTGTTTAGGTCGGCCACGTTTCCTTTTCCCTTGTGGAGTCCATTCTAGAGCTTGTCTAGGGATGTGGTCGGGAGCTCTTCTTAGGGCGTGGCCCATCCAAGTCCACTTACGGAATTTGATCTGGTGGCCGACAGGCGTCTCACCTCACGACAGATATTCCACAGTTCTTCGTTGGAAATATTATCTATCTTCTACAGTACCCGGCAATAAATATCGTCTTCTTTGGAAAGAGACAACTGGCTATTTACGACGATTTCCGAACGTCCATCATCATGTTATTTATTAATTGACGTTTCATATCAAATAAATACTGGACTTTTTGGACTTTATTAGTTTACGTCAACTAGTACTGTGAGAAAACGCTCTATGAGGCCCACATACTGTCTAAAATAGTTTACTAGTGGCTCTGTGAGCTGTAGACCTCGTGAGTGTTTTTTTTTATTTCCAAAACTATGTTAGATATCGAACCTGTAGAGGAGGACAAACCATAGATTTTTTTTAGATTACTCGACAAAAATATTCTATGTAATCAAAGAACGTGCTCACAATACTTCACGAGAATTGAAATGCGACCCTTAGAGGTGAACAAATCGAAATTCGGCCGCAGAAACACCAAATAATTGATAAAAAAGTTGTTTTTTTAAATTTGGAAAAAGTGACTCGATAAAAAAATTCTATAGAATTACCACACCTGCTCACAAAATTTCACAAAAATCGGTTGATAAATGCGACCTGTAGAGGAGAACAAACCAATGAATAAATTTAAAAAAAAAATGAAAAATTACAAAAATTTACTTGCCTATAAAATTCTATGTAATCATAAAACCTGCTCACAAAATTTCACTAGAATCGGTTGAGAAATGCGACCTGTAGAGGAAAAAACGGCCGCAGAAAAACACGAAATCATTGATTCAATGTTTGTTTTTTGAATTTCCAAAAAGTGACTCGACAAAAAAATTCTATATAGTTACCGAACCTGCTCACAAAATTTCACGAAAATAGTTGATAAATGCGACCTGTAGAGGAGGACATACAAAAATCCGGCCGGACATACGAAAGCATTTTTGTCGAAGCTAAAACAGAGACCTCGTTTCACTCGGTCAACAAGTAAAGAATTGTTACTAACAAAATATGGAACCTCTTCTGAATTTTTTTTTTTTTTTTTTAACCGAGTCTCTTTCCAAAGGTCGATGTGCGATACTTATCGTCGGGTACTGTAATTTATTTACAATATAATTACAATTTATTTATTGTATGGCATTTATTTTTATTTTTTTGTATCTTCGAGAAGATAATACGGTTGCCAGTTTTTGTTGCACTTTTAGAACCACCCAGGGGTCACGTGTAGGGTAGCGGTGGGTGCTTTCCCTACGGACGTGGTGCAACTTCGACTCCCCTTTGTCAAGTGAGTGGGCAACTTGACTGTAAGAAGTTCTCAAGCCACCCGAAGGCCTCCAACTTGACTTAACGACTGCTGTCATAGACAGCAGCCGAGGTGAGGTACTGTAAATGATATCATAGTTCCTAAGTTACTTCACTCTACTGACTGATTATAGGGATGTTGACTCAAAATTTATTAATACTCCATACGAAAGAATACATATAACTATGCCAAAATGTGAAAATCCTATTCAAATATCTCAAAAAATAACGAAACTACAACCGTTAGAGTGTTTTTAGTTAGAGAGAGAAAACGCTACAGGTCAGTGACGTCACTGACCTAGAGCGCCATAGTAAATGACGATCGTTCAATACAATGGGGCGTTTTGCGGAAAAGGGACAGAAAATGCCCCCTCCTAAAACTTTGAAGACTTATAATTATGTAATTATTTATTCTTTTGGATTACTTTTTTCACTATTTGATAGAGAATTTGATCCTTTTCCGAGAAAATTCGGATTTATTGATTTTCTTATTTAGTGTCAACATCCCTATTGTGAATGACTGGTTGTTCGCAGAAATGGATAAAGGCGAAGTGAAGCTGTCGCCAGCGATGTCTGAAATAGTGAAAGCTGTGCAGCAAAGCAAATGGACCCTCATGAGGACGAAGCAGCAGCAGTCCCGGGGGTACAAAGAGGTGAGAGACTCAATACTAAAGTTCCAGGGGGGCTAGCATAACATGCATCTCGTCTCTACTCGCGCGCGAGATAGGCTACCTGTCACTGTCTGATTAATGCTGTCAAAAAGTGACAGGTAGCTTATCTCGCGCGCGAGTAGATACGGAATGCATGTTATGCTAGAGGGGCTGGTAATATTGTGGTGGGGCAATGTGACTTATTTACTTGCCATGCCTGCCAGCCACTATTAGCCGTGTTCCGAATCACGCGAAAAATGCTCGCAGCGCTTACAGTGCTGACGGCCGGTCCAAATCAAATAGCGCGCTCAAGGCCGCGTGAGTAGTGTTATTTTTCGGACCGCTATTCGCTTGAGCGCGCTTACGATCGGACCTATTCACGCTCATAGCCTGTGTTTACTGTCATGTTCATATATCAAACGTCAACTTGACGTTTGGCTCAAGGTGCTTACGCCTGGGAGTGTGAGCACCGTGAGCGCCGTCCATGACATCATCAGTGACGTCACGACATCTCATGTAAGCGCTATGAGCGTGAATCGGTCCGATCGTAAGCGCGCTTTGAGCGCTGTGAGCGTGTTTCGGAACATGCCTATTGTCGGTGCTTACCAGAGCTCAAACTTTTAGTGGGTATTACGTAAAAATTACGTAATTTTGCACGCAGGTATGATTTGGTAAATAAAATGAGTTTTACGAAACGTATTGCCGTAATAGTACATTACTTAACAAGGGCGGTAAAACAAAGAATGTCTCAGATCTCAGGTATTTGACGCCCGAGCCGAAGGCAAGGGCGATAAATATGCGATCTGAGGCTTTCTTTATTACCGCCCGTGTTAAGTACAAAATTTTATGTCACCCCCTGGCCAGGAAGTGGGATTTCCCGCGCGCGGAGCGTGCGGTAATTGCCGCTTTATGGCCAGGTGTGACATAAAGACTATTTGAAATCATCCTGTGTGTTGTTTGACATCATCCGCACTAAAATTTCGAGCCCTGGTGCTTACACAACATTGTAACACATTGAGACTTAAATGTTACTGTCGAACACCCGATGGTAACAGATTTCATTAAAAAATTACTAAAAAAAGTTTCGAAACAAAACTGCACATTCTTCAAGAAAGGAACGTATACATTTTTATCGGGCAATGCGCATGTGATAGCCCTGGAGTTGCAGGCGTCTATAGGCTGCGGTGACCGCTTACCATCAGGCGGGTGGTACGCCTGTTTGCCACCGATATGGCATTAAAAAAAATACATCTATTACTTTATATTACACAAAGCTGTAGCACGTCTGAAATTGAAAGACCAAGTTCTGTCAAATGAACGCAACCAAGAATCTACTTTGTAGTCCAGAACTCTTAGTAATTTTTTGCGTGCGTTTATTTGACAGAATCAGGCCTAAGTTTCGTATAAACTACACACGGTTGTATTCCCTTTCGTAAGGTGTGCGCTATGCCGCTAGAGCGCGCGAGATTCCTCCTCCACGAGGTCCGAGCGGCGATATCTCCGGCCGTCTCCGCGCTGCACAAACGGCCGCCGTCCCGCCGGCCTCCCACCGCCAAGAGAATATTCCAGAAAGTCATGAAGCTTGCCAAGTCCGGATGCTTCAATAAATGGTAACTAAAAATCTTTTCTCAAAAATGGCCCGCAAACTGGACTTTAGTCGCTACATAGTGGAAGGTAAAGTGTATAGTTTAAGGTCAGATCCAATTTAAAAAGTAAAAAACATTGCAGGCGTGATGTAGGCCGCCTGCAATGTCGCATATAAATTCCTTTATTTGTCGAGTTATAAACTTTTTAAAAAGTAGAAATTGTCATATAAAAGGAGGCGCAGGTCGTATTTTTCTGTTAGAAACGCGACGTTTTTTTATGTGTCTCGAATAATTTGCGTTTTTCGGTGGAAAAATACACTTGCGATTCTGTTTAAAAAAAAAACGGCGGGAAACCATGATGTTTTTGACGTTTTAAGGTTATGTTTTTCAAATCTTAATTAATTTTTTGTCGTATTTCCCCCATTTTTGAGAAAGGCACTATATTAGCCTCGGCCGGAATGGCAATTGCAGGCTTCGTATTATAATTAAACGGACTCGCAAGCTCGTCCGTTTAAACAAATACTCAGCCTCCCATTGCTCCCTTCCCGGCCACGGCAATAATGTACTATTAGCGCGCGAGTTTTCACCTCAAAGAGGTCCAAGCGGCGATATCTCCCGCCGTCTCCGCGCTTCATCATATTCGCGCACCATCGAACGAATATTCCAGAAATCTCACAACTCGCCAAGTCAGATTGGTTCAATAAATAGTAACAATCAGGCCCCTATACCACAAAACTTTACAAGCGTACAATTCGACAAAATTGTACGATTTTCCATAGGAAAAGTTGACAAATTTGTTGAATTGTACGCTTGTAAACCACCAGTACAAGGAATGCAAAAGTACCAGCCGATAAGTATTGCACATCGACCTTTGGAAAGAGAATCGGCTAATTTCGGCTTCATAGAGCATTGTCTCACGACCTATGTGAACGGGCAGTATTTATTTGATGTGAAACATCAATCAATTCATATTAAAATGACAATGCACAATGCATCTATGATGCGTTCTGATTACCTATGCTCTTCCCAGTTTTTAACTTGAATGTATGTACTATTACTTACTCATTTGATGGCGCACCAACAAACTGGTCATTACAGTTGAGCTCATTTATTTGTACTGTTCTGTAAGTGTAACTGTAAAATAAAAATAAATTAAAGTAAATTAATTTCTCAAGGTAGTGTATGCGTTTGAGATATTTTTCTATCTTGTGAATAATCGGATGGTTCTTAATTTGAGTGAGAAGCAAATTTTATTAATATTGTCCGCTTTCAGTTTCGAAACAACGAAAGACCTACGCAACAGACAGAATAGTTTAAGCAAAAGCATGCTCAAAGCCACCGGCAGCTTATTACAGGGAGACGCGTTACTTATAAAGTCGTCCATAGCCAATGCTTCGAGCAAAACTCCGGACGAGCTCACCCCTAGCATATTAGAGAACTCAAAGTCCTCTGAAAAAGTAGAGAGCGCCAGCGACCCCAGTTCAAAAGAACTCGCCAATCAGCAAACTAAAACAAAGACGAGGAAAGTTCTGGATAAAGATGTGAAAAACGCTTCGAACTTTGATGGCCAACGGACCGACAGAAGCGATTGCAAGCTATCGGAGAGGGAGGATGACGACAAAACGCCCACTAACGAGATATCGATTAGTTCAATCAATGATACTGACAATTCGATTCTGAAAGAGTCGATGGAGAGCGGGAAGCAAGTGCTGTTGCTTGCCGACGATCTGAAGAACGATTTAATCATGGCCGACGAGGAGAAAGACGATGACACGTCGGAGAGAAACAAGTTTGTCAATGCTTGGGTGGCGAAGCTAGCATGCGAAGAAAAAGGTACACATTCAATACACTATATAATTTACCTTTTTCAGAGACTAGGAATTATATAGACTGCCAATGCCTATACATTGTGGCGTGATTTTAAAATAATGGGCCTGCTGTAGCTAGTTTCACTATGGAGAGATCACTTTACCATTTAAGTCGTATGCCACTAAGACCTCTGCTTAACTCATAGAAGCTCCGAACAGATGGCGCTATGTGTTAAGCAGAGGTCTTAGTGGCATACGAATTAAATGGTAAAGTGATCTCTCCATAGTGAAACTAGGTACAGCAGGCCCATTATTTTAAAATTACGCCACAATGTATAGGCATTGGCAGTCTATATAATTCCTAGTCTCTGCCTTTTTTAAGGTTTTGCCCGACGTTTCGAATGTATCACAACATCCGTGGTCGCGAGCTGACTGGCGTGAGCGGGTATCAACATCTTCTAGCCGCACGGGTTTTCCGAACTACCCGCACTTGGTCTTTATTAATTACATTCTCACTAGGGTTGTCACTCGCACGACACACAACACTAACAATGTCCGTTGATGTAATGGACGATGTATTTCCACGCTTGCACTTACTATTATTTATCGTATGGCATTTATTTCGAACCGTGAGATCTTACTAATAACTGGATTCTACGAAGATGAGATTTTGAAACCGTCGTCCCGGTGGTTGAAATTTCGATGTTTTTTAATTTCAACGGCTTCACGTACTAAGTCCCGTTCCCCAATAATAATGTGTGAAAATCGTGTAAGTTTAAATCAATAAATTGTGCGTGTTCCGGCGTGTGTTACATCAATTATTCTTTCTACAGATATATATTGGATGCTCGAGGAAGTCTCTGCGGAACAACAAAATATAACTACATCTATAGTCGACTTTGTGCTCTCAGAAACTCCTTGCGATATCGATATTTTGAAGAGAGCGCTGTACTGCCAGGTAAGACTGCAATGTTTGTTTAAAATATTATAGTATCGGTTTTCTTCCGTCTTTCACCGTTTTTCATATTTGGCTTTAGTTTACTGTTGCTTGTTTAAAAAAAAACTTCTATCTTGGTCATTACCAAGGAAAAGTTAGAAAATCGAGTGACATAATTTCGATACGTTTATTATTTTTTAGATTAAGAGAGCAGAGATAAGGAAGAGTGGCTACGTGATGATAAACAAGCTTCTTTGTGCCGCTCAAACCATGTCAGAGACAGTGAAATACGCTTGCCTAACTGGCTTACTAGGCGGTGCAGTGTCCGAGACGCCGCCATACTGCCCGCTAAGACCTCACTACCCGCTGACACCGCCGCTACAGGGCATCGAGTCTGTGGTCCCTTACACGAAATACATGGTGTTGTTAGAGAAATCGAAGCTTCTAGATTATATACTGATAGAGCTGAAGGCGAAAGTACTGGATGGTGAGCAGAATCAGCCGCTGCCGTTGAAGATGAGCGCGAATTATGGTGCGCACGCGTTGCTGAATAGGCCGGCCAGAGCGAGGTAAGATAGAGAGGAATGTGAATAATACTTTTGCCTCTGTCATTCTTTATTAGACGAGATAAAAATAGCTCGTAGTCAAGTAAACTTCTACTCAATCGGCTTGGTTTCCTAAACATGATGTACAGTACAGACATCTTTCGACCCAGATCCTTTAACCCTTTCAACGCCAAGAACGGCTAAAGGTGTCGCGTGTTGTCGTGCATACGGCGCCAATAAAGCCTATAGGTTACGTACGTCACAACGTTCTCAAAGCCACCATCATGCTTTAAAATAAAGTTCGGATTCAATCTCTTTGGAAAATAAATTGGCGTGAAGATGTCACTGCCGTACATGAAGAATGGCGTTCAAAGGGTTACAGAGTTATCCGAGCTTACTTCTCCCTGAGACATTGTTTCAAACGTCTTTAGGCTACGCGGAAAACATCAATCTCAATCTCATCATGTTAGATAGATAGATAGATAAGATAGATAAAGCATTTATTTGATTGCTACAAATACACACACAAAATACAAAGAAAAAGAAACACAAGGAATAACGATAGGTACACATACGGAATATAACAAAATGAAAAATAAAAACACAAGAAATTACAATAGTATCATATCAAATTATATATAAAAAAAAACTTATAAACACAATGTGTGCATTGCAGCAAAAAAAGGTTCAGGCTCAGTTATACGCTTCACTCTTACGAGTGAAGCACTGATATTCTGCCAGAACCCAGATCACGGCAAGGCAAATGCAAGGCAAATGTTCTTAATTGGTGTTAAAAGTCAGTCAACGAATACCATTGTTTCTTATCCAGATTCCTGCTGGCATTTCTAACCTTCCTCGTGGAAGGTTGCCAGGGCCCCGAGATGGAGCAGCTCGTCAATGGAGGCGCTCTTAGCTCCTGTCTGACGCTGCTCAAGCAGATAGGCGGCGATACGCTGCAGGTCTCCTGTCTAGCGGTCAACACGGTTAGGGGCAAATGTGAGTTAATTCCTCAACCATAGTGTTGCTGGTTCTCTAAAATTAATATCATGTCAACAAGGCTGTCGCATGACTCATAATGGTCAGATAAATAGGCGGCGATACGCTGCAGGTATCCTGTCTAGCGGTCAACACGGTTAGGGGCAAATGTGAGTTAATTCCACAACCATAGAGAGTAGCTGGTTCTCTAAAGTTAATATCATGTCAATTTGTTGACATGATATGACATGACAGCCTTGACTGTCGCATGTCTCATAATGGTCAGATAAATAGGCGGCGATACGCTGCAGGTATCCTGTCTAGCGGTCAACACGGTTAGGGGCAAATGTGAGTTAATTCCACAACCATAGAGAGTAGCTGGTTCTCTAAAGTTAATATCATGTCAATTTGTTGACATGATATGACATGACAGCCTTGACTGTCGCATGTCTCATAATGGTCAGATAAATAGGCGGCGATACGCTGCAGGTCTCCTGTCTAGCGGTCAACCCGGTGAGGGGCAAATGTGAGTTAATTCCACAACCATAGAGAGTAGCTGGTTCTCTAAAGTTAATATCATGTCAATTTGTTGACATGATATGACATGACAGCCTTGACTGTCGCATGTCTCATAATGGTCAGATAAATAGGCGGCGATACGCTGCAGGTCTCCTGTCTAGCGGTCAACCCGGTGAGGGGCAAATGTGAGTTAATTCCACAACCATAGAGAGTTGCTGATTCTCCAATAGTAGTTTATGCAACTGGTACATAATGAGGGGTATTAAAACAAGAGTGTGTTTTATGAAACGGGCCGAAGGCGAGTTTCATAATAAGGCCACACGAGTGTTTTAATGCCTAATTATGTACAGTTGCATACACTACTTTATCCACATCCATATATTAAATCCTCTTTCATGTGTTTCGTGTGGGCACGTCTCGCCGGCGTGCGCCATGTTTGCGTCGACAGGCCGGCCCGCGCGCCGCCGCCAGCCCGCAGCTGTGTCTTAATATTGTACGTGATCTCATAAAAGTGTTCTATTTCGTGATCTAATAGGGGACGCGCGCAACAGCCGCACAGTATATTATAAAGCGGGGTCTTATCTACGGTATTTGAACTTATAAAAGAGGATTTACTATATGGGTGTAGATAAAATTAATTTCATGTCAACTTGTTGTCATAATGGTCAGATAAATAGGCGGCGATACGCTGCAGGTCTCCTGTCTCGCGGTCAACACGGTGAAGGGCAAATGTGAGTCAATTCGACAACCATAGAGAGCGACGAGAGGTTGCTGGTTCTCTCAAATTAATATCGTGTCAACGAGACTGTCGCATGTCTCACATGCTCAAATAGATAGGCGGCGATACGTCTCCTGTCACGCGGTCAACACGGTGAAGGGCAAATGTAAGTCAATTCGACAACCATAGAGAGCGACGAGAGGTTGCTGGTTCTCTCAAATTAGATATCGCATCGATAGACTGTCGCATGTCTCACATGCTCAAATAGATAGGCGGCGATACGTCTCCTGTCACGCGGTCAACACGGTGAGGGGCAAATGTGAGTTAATTCCTCAACCATAGTGTTGCTGGTTTTCTAAAATTAATATCGTGTCAACAAGGCTGTCGCATGTCTCATAATGGTCAGATAAATAGGCGGCGATACGCTGCAGGTATCCTGTCTAGCGGTCAACACGGTTAGGGGCAAATGTGAGTTAATTCCACAACCATAGAGAGTTGCTGATTCTCCAATAGTAGTTTATGCAACTGGTACATAATGAGGGGTATTAAAACAAGAGTGTGTTTTATGAAACGGGCCGAAGGCGAGTTTCATAATAAGGCCACACGAGTGTTTTAATGCCTAATTATGTACAGTTGCATACACTACTTTATCCACATCCATATATTAAATCCTCTTTCATGTGTTTCGTGTGGGCACGTCTCGCCGGCGTGCGCCATGTTTGCGTCGACAGGCCGGCCCGCGCGCCGCCGCCAGCCCGCAGCTGTGTCTTAATATTGTACGTGATCTCATAAAAGTGTTCTATTTCGTGATCTAATAGGGGACGCGCGCAACAGCCGCACAGTATATTATAAAGCGGGGTCTTATCTACGGTATTTGAACTTATAAAAGAGGATTTACTATATGGGTGTAGATAAAATTAATTTCATGTCAACTTGTTGTCATAATGGTCAGATAAATAGGCGGCGATACGCTGCAGGTCTCCTGTCTCGCGGTCAACACGGTGAAGGGCAAATGTGAGTCAATTCGACAACCATAGAGAGCGACGAGAGGTTGCTGGTTCTCTAAAATTAATATCGTGTCAACGAGACTGTCGCATGTCTCACAGTACTCAAATAGATAGGCGGGCGATACGTCTCCTGTCACGCGGTCAACACGGTGAAGGGCAAATGTAGGTTAAGGCGCAGGGGTGGGCAAGCCATATTCCATACAAACTTTGTGCACGTTTTATTCGTAGGTTTTGGCACTAACGAAAGTAATTTTTTTTTTGGATGTAAATATCAGATATGCCAAGAAAGTGATGTGAAAATTTTTAAATATTTCAAAAAAATGAAAAATGAAAAAATTTAAAATCAAATTACATCACGAAATAGCTAACAGAAAAATAGGCATACTGACCAAAAATCATTTAATGCAAACACAAACTAAGAAAATGCTGCACAAAGTTTGTATGGAGAGAGCTTGCCCTACCCCTCCTCTTAAGTAGGACTACAATAAAAAAAATCGTAAGTGGTTGTTTTTATGCGAATTTCTGCAAGCATTCACTTATTTACTACTACCCAAATGCTTGGAATGAGTGCATGTTTTTGATACTCTTCAAAGAATCCACTTGGCTGGTCCAATTACACGACTGTTGTATCCATTTTCAGCCGCGGAGCGTCTCCTTATATTCGAAGATGAGCGACTGGGTGCGCGAGCTCGCGGTGCCTCGTTGACGGGGCCCGAGCTGGCGTCCCTCATGAAGATAGGCACCAGAGTGGTGCGCGGGAAGGACTGGAAGTGGGGCGACCAGGTTAGTGGGGCCAACTCAGTACAGATACAGCACTTTTATCTCACGAACGCGGGTTAACCATAATTGTACTTAGCCGTGTTCCGAATCACGCCAACAACGATCACAGCGTTTACAGTGCTGACGGTTGGTCTGAATCAGTAAGCGCGCTCAAGGCCGCGTGAGTGGTGTTTTGATTCGAACCGGGCATGTTGTGTTTACTGTCATGTTCATATATCAAACGTCAACTTGACGTTTGGTTTAAGGTGCTGACGCCTGGGAATGTGAGCATTGTAAACGCCAATATGGCGCCGTCCATGACATCATCAATGACGTTACGACATCTCATGTAAACGCTATGAGCGTGATTCGGTACGATCGTAAACGCGTTTTTAGCGCTGTAAGCGTGATTCGGAACATGCCTCTTGTGACACATACGAACACAGACAATGTGAACAAATGGCTCCTACGCTGACACACACATAGAGAATGTCCATGTATATCTCAACACACAACCACGGCTTACGATGTGAATTCATCATCAAGTGATTGCGTGTGTCCAGTGTCCACCTACAGACGATCATGACGTTCAGCGAATGGTAAAAGGCTGCTGGCAAACGTTCTGCCCAATAAGTCGTTTAGATTGGGAGACTTCACGATCATAACAAAATACACAGCAAGTACAGTCAAGATTTTTTCATGAAAATATATACAAGAATACAGCAATAACTTAAATTTAATACAGGCATCTTGAGGCATTGTACCGAGGCTGCTGGCGACATTTCCTTCGCTGTATCGCAATAGGGATGTTGACACCAAATAAGAAAATCAATGAATCCGAATTTTCTCGAAAAATGATCAAATTCTCAATGAAATAGCGAAAAAAGTGATTCAAAAGAATACATAATTACATAATTATAAGTCCTCAAAGTTTTAGGAGGGGGCATTTTCTGTCCCTGTTCCGCAAAACGCATCTCTGTATTGAACGATCGTCTTTTACTATGGCGCTCGAGGTCAGTGACGTCACTGATCTGTAGCGCTTTCTCTCTCGAACTAAAGATATTCTAACGGTTGTAGTTTCGTTATTTTTTGAGATATTTGAATAGATTTTCACTGTTTGGCATAGTTTTATGTATTCTTTCGTTTGGAGTAATAATATTTTTTCAGTCATCATCCCTATGCTGATACGTTGTGCGAGGAAGTCGCCAGCTCTTGGGTCACCAGTTACGTCAACCTGACGCTTTTTTATTTATAATTTTCAGGACGGCGGTCCCGGTTCTGAAGGGCGGGTGATAGGTGACCTGGGCGAGGACGGTTGGGTGCGAGTGGCCTGGGACGCGGGCGGTACTAACTCGTACCGAATGGGGAAGGAGGGCAAGTACGACCTCAAGCTTGCGCGGACGCCCTCCCCGCCGCCCTCGGACGATGAAACCGTCAATGAGGACTGTGAGTGTGATATCATATAATTTGGTGGTGGTGGTACAACTACGAGTACCGCTGCGACGCGTGTAGAGAAAAATCTATTCTCCTCTAGGATCTAATTTTCAAAGATCGAACGAGACAGGAATCGTCCAGTCGCGCGACATACGACTTGACAGCAAGTTGTGCTAGCCACACCAGGTGTGGGTTTGATTTGATGGCAGAATGAGGATGGATACATAAACAAAAACATGGCCCCAACTCGTACCGAATGGGCAAGAAGGGCAAGTATGACCTCAGACGACGAAACTGTTAATGGTTTCATTTTGTGGTACCGAAGCGTATATGGTCAGCTTAGTCAGGATTTTGATGGAATACGAAATATTTACTCACAGACAGACCCTCGAACACCCAAGCCGTGATCCGAATCACGCCAACAACGATCACAGCGTTTACAGTGCTGACGGCCGGTCCGAATCAGTAAGCGTGCTCAAGGCCGCGTGAGTGGTGTTTTGATTCGGACCGGGCATGTTGTGTTTACTGTCATGTTCATATATCAAACGTCAACTTGACGTTTGGTTTAAGGTGCTGACGCCAGTGTGAGCATTGTAAACGCTAATTTGGCGCCGTCAATGACGTCACAACATCTCATGTAAACGCTATGAGCGTGATTCGGTCCGATCGTAAACGCGTTTATAGCGTTGTAAGCGTGATTCGGAACACGGCTCCAGTGTCGCTGAATAAGTCTGATAGTAAATCTATTTTCTGCAAACTCTGGCCAGAGACAGACTTACCACCTTAAGTATTCTGATTAAAAGTCTGATTTGTCTTTATCTGCAGTTACCAAATACTGCCTCGATCGTCGGGCTGTATTGTAGGCTGCTTTAAAACACCGATCATTTTGTTTCGCAGCTGACTTCATCCTTGACTGGTGGCCGGTAGGCGAAGTCCGCTCAGCCTGTGCCGGCGCGGTGCGTCTCCTATGCGCGGCCGCCGGTGAGCTGAGCGCTCATAGCGCCGTCGCGAGACGGAACGTGGCCGCGCTACACCGCAGGCTGTTGGCGCTGGCCCACGCGCACCACACGCCGTCGCCTACCGCGTTCAACGGGTACAATCACACCGCGCTGGCGCTGCTGCGAGGTGAGCTAGTGTAACACACAAGTCGTTTCAAAGACAGTTGTTTATACAACGACTAGCTGTTGCCCGCAACTTCGTCTGCGTAGAGCTCGGTTTTTAGTTAAAACATCTTAATATCCAGGAAACGGTATAATAATTGTGGTACTTTTACCCGGTGAGACCAAATTATTAATATGCTGTACAGATATAAATCGGTCAACCCAAATTCTCAACCCCTCTAAAAATCCCTTTAGGTACCTACTTATCGGTTAAAAACTCTCATTTACTTAGGCTATTTTTTGTGTGAGTTGACACGTATCTTGTCGTTTTCTCTTCGTTACTGTACGTATTTAATTATGGACCTGTAGAAATTTCGTTTCAAACATCTATCCAAATCCACAAATCCAAAAATCATTTAAACAGCTCCAGTCCTTACCTCCTTTGCTTCCAATATAAACTTTGAATCTCTTTTTAACCCCTTTAGGTGTTGAATTTCAAAAAACGCAGAAATTAGTTTTGTTTTATTTAAACAGAGAGTCTCTGTAAGAAATATGAAGTACCTCACTTAAAAAAAAATTTGCTCCCCATACAAACTTTGAACCCCTTTTTAACCCCTTTAGGGGATGAATTTCGAAAAACGCTGAAATTACTTTTTTCTATTATTATAAGGAACTTTCATACAAAGTTTGAAGACTCTCACTTTAAAAAAAAATTGCTCCCCATACAATATTTCACCCCTATTTTCAGCCCCTTACGAGACGAAAATTTTGAAAACGCAGATATCACTTTCATTGTCTTATTTTAAGGAGTCTTTATACAAAGTTTCAAGTCTATACCTTTAAAAAATTATTGCCCCCCATACAAACTTTGCACCCCTGTTTTACCCCCTTAGGGGTGGAATTTCCAAAAATCCCGTCTTATCCCTTGCCTCCGTTATATACTCTAATTACAGTGTAAATTTCAAATTTCTAGGACCGACAGTTTCGGCGGGGCTGTGATTAATAACCCATCAACTTTATATATATAGATGATGGCATACAAGCGTACGGGTCACCTGATGGTAAGAGGACACCGCACCATATAGATAGACGGTCGCAATTTCAAAGGAGACACGTGCGTGTTTGTAGAATTTGAGGGTTCACTATGCTAACAGCAGAAGACATAAATTAAGGTCCCTCGCTCTCAACACAGGTGCATCCACGGGAGCTCTGGCAACCTTGTTCACCTCGAGGAACACAACCCAATATACTTTTTAGTAAATAATGTTGTCATGCCTGTGGTCTTCTGCAAGGCGTAGGTACACTAGGTACTTCCCCAGTTGGGCTGCTCCAAATTCGAGCAAGATGACATTTTGCTGTGTATATTTTGTACCTATCAAAGGATATCAACATATGAGAAAGATCTAAATCTTTTTGTCCATGTATTTAGCAGGGTAGTGGCGATAAACACGCTCAGCCAATAGGGATGTTGACTCAAAATTTATTATTACTTCATACGAAAGAATACATAAAACTATGCCAAATAGTGAAAATCCTATTCAAATATGTCAAAAAATAACGAAACTACAACCGTTAGAATGTCTTTAGTTCGAGAGAGAAAGCGCTACAGGTCAGTGACGTCACTGACCTCGAGCGCCATAGTATATGACGATCGTTCAATACAGAGGTGCGTTTTGCGGGACAGGGACAGAAAATGCCCCCTCCTAAAACTTTGAACACTTATAATTATGTAATTATGTAGGTATTCTTTTAAATTACTTTTTTCGCTATTTGATTGAGAATTTGATAATTTTTCGAGAAAATTCGGATTAATTGATTTTCTTATTTGGTGTCAACATCCCTATTGGTTCAATATTGACAAGGCGTCAACTTATCGTATACATTTTGGTTACAGCAAGCGCACACAATCCGGAGATGCGAGTATTATTCTGCACCGACTCCTGGTTCGAACTGTGTTACAGCATCATATCGGGAACCGAGAAACCGATCAACCAAGATCTCATTTACTCTCAGGTATGAATGCTTGGAAATATTAAGAGTAGTATAATAAGGTAAATGTACCAATGCTCGACATCTTAATGCCCAATAGTTGACGCCTATTGATCACATCGGTCATTATGATATAACATTGAAAGTGACATGTACGGTGGGCCAAGGAAGTGGTCTACCAGTTTTGACAAAAGTTTCTGTGAGATCTAATTATCGGTAGGGTGACTTTTCTAACGGCTAAGAGTTGCACAAATTGACGTACGTCTATTATCTGAGATGCTTGACATATAAAGTCATAGGTTATTTTATTTTGACCTTTGTTATCAATGCAATAGGCTATTATTTTGCAATAATGTTATATATTCTTCTCTTCAATTAACACTATTACGATCTTTTTCAAAAAAATCTTTTTGCAACTGAAAAAGAAAGTATCAGTGACAAATAGTGTCAAGTATTATTGTCAACGTAATATTCAACAATCGTGTGATTATAGATTATTCTAAGATTTCGAACTGCTGTAATGCCTCGTAATTTAACAAGAGCCGAACGAGCTAATAATAAAGCACTTCATAACGAGGGCTTCAATAATAGTGAGATTTCTAGACATCTGAACTTGCACATGACATGACGTAAATACATGTTATAAATGAAATAGCAATTGTCACTGTCATAATATTATTGCAAGGGGAAATCGACCATGTTGTTTCATGACGTTCAAATGAACCTTGACCGTAGGGTGGTAGACCACATTTTTTGCTGACTGTACCTAATGGGTCAGTGTCGAGCACTGGGGCGATTACCTACAGCGTAGCATGAGCCCTACCGGCTTGTTCATGCGTTACTGCTGCTTGAAGTGCCGCTCCTCGAAGTTATGATCGAGTCCTGCGTGGATACTGTGGGGGGGTCTCACTCCTTCAGTTCGCCACGCCGATGGAAGTACATCCGTAGGTGGTACCATTCAGCGGCTGCCGCGTATTGCTATCGGCCGGTAGCGTCGACGCGTCATCGCTTGGCGTGGTCGAAGTTTGTTATTTACCTATAATAATTTGGGGTTGTAAATTGGGGATTTGTTAACAGTGAGACTTCTGTACGTACTCGTAGCACTATTACTAAAAGCTTGGTCACACAGCGTTGCGCGACGTCCGCGCGACGCGACCGCTGCGCGCCGGAGCGTATGCTAACAGGTTAGCGCGTTAGGCTGAGTGACGCGAGCGGGACGGTCTCATACATTTTGGCGCGCAGCGCAGCGTCCCGCTTGCGTCGCGCAAGCGGTGTGACCAAGCCTTTGTTCTGTGATACAGTGCTGTGTAAACCCGTCGTTTACCAGTCCCTGGGATCCCAGGGCAGATAACAAAAGAATGGCATTGTATATTTTTTTCGCCGGGAGAGGACGGCTTTAAAGTATGGCCAACGTTCTCAGATCCAGTGCATGTGGCTCCTCCGCCGTGTGCTTACCGAGCACACAGGCGCCGAGGAGTGGCGGCACACGGTGTGCGCGCAGCTGGTCGCGCTCACCGGCCGGCTGTGGCTCGAGACGCACCCCCACGACCCGGCGCTGCGGCAGACGCTGGCCGCCGTGCTGCCGTGCGACGAGGAGGAGATAGGTCTGTACCGTGCGTGCGAGCGAGATCAACGGATGTTGTCAGTGTTGGGTGTCGGGTGAGTGACAACCGTAGGGTTAATAAAGACCCAAGTGCGGGTAGTTCGGATACCCGCTCACGCCAGTCAGCTCGCAACCACGAATGTTGCGATACATTGGAAACGTCAGGAAAAACCTTACAAAAGGTAAATAAATTATAAGTGTATGCGATTAAGGCTGGGTTGCACCAAACCGTCTGTAATCGTAAGCGGTGTTCGTCAAATCTGATTGTATGGAAAGATTGACAAGTTTCTATGGGATGACAGTTGTCGGCGCCATATTTGACGATGACCGGTCTGTGTACGTACGTTGGTGCAACTGGCACTCAGTATCATTTTGTAAATCAACGTGTGCAGCGCCTCCGGTGGCCTTATAACTGGCCACACTGCCACAGATGCCTGAAATAAATGATTAAATAAAATAAATAAATAACTATTTTCGCCATATAAATTAAGACTAAACGCAAACGCGTTCGCTTGTGTTTTCTTTCGAAAAAACTTATACCAGAGGTACGGATGATAACCATCCCTAATGGCATGATAGCTATCCCTATACTAATGTAATCGCCGCACTGATTCCAGACATCCGCTGGCGCGCGCCGGCGACCGCGAGCCACACGGGTGCGACCTGCGCGTCGCTAGTGCAGCTAATAAGGCAGCTGCACGCCACGCCACAGTGGCACGGGCCCGTCACAGCGCTGCTACTCGACAAGTTACAGCTCGCTGGGCAGATGGTAATATTGCCTGGTGGCTGCAACGTTGCAAAAATAGTACTATCGAACCAGCTGACTCGTGAACCACCATGGAACCTTGCCACAGAAAATGTCATATTGACATCGTAATGCCTGACAGGTTAGGTGCATGATAGAAGACTAGTTGAAATGAGCGCGGTCTCGCCAATAAACTGCACGACTTCACGACACACGATTCAGTTGATTCGTTAGGACATTACTTACCAAGGGCGGTAAAACAAAGAATGTATCAGATCGCAGGTATTTGACGCCCGAGCCGTAGGCAAGGGCGATAAATATGCGATCTGAGGCTTACTTCATTAGCGCCCGTGGTAAGTACAAAACTTTGTGTCACCCCCTGGCAAGGAACTGGGATATATCGCGCGCGGAGCGTGCGGTTATTGCCACTTTATGGCCAGGTGTGACATAAAAACTGTCGTAGTTGAGGCTATGGTTTACCGCGCGTGTTATTCCCGGATTATGGTCCTGAAAGCACTAGAGCGGTACTGGCGCTTATTGTCGCATTCGAGCGGTGTTAGCGGTTTTCAAATCCCAGGTTTTTAATTGTATTAAACTGACGGTAATCGTTAGCTGTGTTAAAATCTGGTTATACAACTAATTTAGGTTGTCAATTTTCAATGGAATGAAATCTGACGGTCATATTTAAGTTCAGGTAATGCCTGTGATTTGAAAACCGCTGTAAAGCCTTAAACAATAGAACTCATCAGATTCGTCATTCTACGCAGTCCTGATTTTTACACAATAGCGTTTTACCCGACCCACAAATGTGCATACGCGTAGTTCATCACAGCAAGACTAAGTACAGAAGTAAAATTAAGGACTGTGAGGAATAACGAATTTACAGAAAGACTAATCAAGAATCTCGTTTTTGTAGAGATTGCGAATAGGAAGAAACGATTTGGTATAAAAATTAAGTTCAAGAATAAAAAATTAAGCAAAGCTTGTACTATGACAGTTTTGTAAGACCCTGTTTGTTTTATGTATTTATATTCTGATTATTGAATAAAATAAATAACGAGGTAGTCCTCGGCGACGAAATACATAATAAACATCTAAGACCCAGGAACAAATATTCGTGCTCATCACGCAAATAAATGCCCTAACCAGCATTCGAACCCAAGACCTCCCAGCTTCCTTCCAGAAAATTATAAATGTTCTAATTGCTGATGAAGATTATTCAATATGGAGTAATGCTTTTGTATAAATACTGCACGGGTATCATATGTTTTTTGGCAGACGAAGATAGATACCATTAAAATCGGAGTATTAAACAATCTTAAAATGAACCCCCTCAGTGTGTTCCCGCTCATTCCTGACACAGACAGAAACTACACATTGAAATATTGGTGGGGCGTTCAATTTGAAATTATTCTTATTTTACTTATTGCTTGCGATGCGAATGAAATGAGACAGACATAAATGCTCGGCAAGTAGGTACAACATTGTAGTATTAACTTTGTGAACTTATTACATTTTGTATAGTGTTCCTCTTATTTTAGTTATTACCTCTTTGTATGCCTTGTCTCAGATATTGTCCGATGCGTTAAAAGTTATATTTTAATGACACAAGGCATACGAAGGGTTAAGACGATACTGACTTTGTTAAATAGTTCCTAAAGTCTAGAATAATTTGTTTGAATGCGACAATGTGCGTCAGATGCCATTGAGGCACCATAATACCAAAACCGTGTCATATTCTATAAAGATCTCTACAGTCGAGGTAATTTCTAAAAATCAATGAACAGCGAACGGCTTCAGAATAGACCTCAATCCGGGTCTAACTAACGATGGTGAGCCTACAGCCTTGGTCGTTCTGACGCCGTCGCCGGCTGCGTACAGCGGCCCGTCGCACGCGACGTCTGAAAAATGTTCGCGTTTGGACGTCGCACGCGACGGGCGAGAACGACCGCGCCCGAACATTGTCGCACATACCATTCAGACGTTGCGTGCGACGGGCCGCTGCACGCAGCCGGCGACGGCGTCAGAACGACCAAAGCCTATGATTAGCGAAAGAAATATTGCCTTGATTGATGCAAGTTACGCCTTTTTAGGCTACAGAGACTGATAAAACTATATGATTAACTACTATGCGATTCAAATAACAGTAGTTTGATGCACGCCATTCTTGGCTTGTATTGCTAATTTGAAATTTAGCACTTAATTTTGCTAGTTTCCCATTTTTTATTGGATTATTTGTTTAAAAAAGGTTAATATATGTATGTATGTACATATGTATATCGCTACTATATCTTTGTGTTTAAGGTGGGACGCTTTCCATACAAAACGTATTTTGACATTCGCAGGCTAATAAATTGGCTGTCCATTTGCGCGAAATGCCCCCTTTCCTACAATAAATTTGAAAAAATTGATGTCACGTGATACTCACGTGATAAACTAATTTCTCAAATTATTCCAGTTTATACAAGTTTATCCTAGGAAAGGGGGCATTTCGCGTAAATGGAAAGCCAATGTATGAAAGTTTGTTACAAAAGTTTCTTAAAATATCACGCCGTTAGCCTGCGAATGTCAAAATACATTTTGTATGGAAAGCGTCCCACCTTAACAACTATAATGCGTGATTTTACTTTCACGCATTATAAAGTTGTTTAACTTCTTCTTATAAAGTTGTTGTCTTCTGTTTACAAAAGCAGCAAAGCATTTTAGAATGAGCAAAATATATATTCGTAAATTATGAAAACAATAATCCGAAAATTACAGAGAGTAGCAAGTGAAATACATGCTAATTCAATCCTTATGTTATTTGAATCGCATAGCGAAATTGCTTCGAAATCATCCGCCACCTATCCTTAACTGATGGGATAGGAGTGATAGGCATCAGGACTCCGCTACGAGGGAACAGTAGGTTTGGCAAACAGCAAGGTAGGAAGTTTACCTGGAAAATGTTAGATGGCGCACTATTCCTATCTTTTGTTATATCACGAAGATGTCGCGGTCGACAACGCTGCTCTGCTTCTTCAAAGTAAGACAGTAGACGAGGCGCCGTTGTGTACTACTAAGCATATGCGAGAGATGGCGCAATTCAGTTGAAATATTACATATATGCTAGGACGCAGCAGCTGTCGATAATAACCGATAGATGGTGCGAAAATTGATTTGTTATGAGTTCGGGCTCTGATTATATAGATGGCGCTGGGCTTGATACCTTCTCTTATGACAGGCAGTTGGCGTATTAGTTCTGCCGCCTTGAGATAGATGTATTGCTGATCATGATGAGTAGATGGCGCCGAAACTATAAGCGGTTTAGATAATGGTCAATAGATGGCGCAAAAGTTAGTTTATTATTAGTTTAGGGATAACAAGTAGATGGCGCTTTATCTGCTACTGTTCAGGTGACGCTCAATAGATGGCGCAAAAGTTAGTTTAGGGGCAACTAGTAGATGGCGCTTTATCAGCTACTGTTCAGGTAACGCTCAATAGATGGCGCTAAATCAGCTGCTGTTCAGGTAACCCTCAATAGATGGCGCAAAATTTAGTTTATTATTAGTTTTTAGCTCGTTTCATAGATGTCAGCACAGAAACCGCGGTTCAGCTAAGCCTCGATAGATGGCGTCAATATGCGACGGATAGCGTTCTGTATATGGTAGTTCAGTGGACACTCGATAGATGTCGCTACGCCAGTAACTGTCATAGTACTCAATAGATGGCGTAAAAGCTCTTAATGTCACCGAAATCTGATAGATGGCGCCCGTCGAGGTCTTTGGTTCATGATCACTAGATGGCGTGGATGATGCAAGTTCTGGACCTATTCGCTAGATGGCGTTGGCAAAGCGGTTTATCTACCTTCAATAGATGGCACTATTATCAATATCATATAGTTTCAAATTTATATTATAGATGGCGCTAATTTCAATTAGTTAATTTCAAATCTGCTAGATGGCGTTGATGGTTATTATAATTTCTAAATATTACAAATTAATTCTGTAGCTTATCAACATGTTAATTAGTAACAAACAGTCATGTATTACTTATAAGTTGTAAGTCTCAGTAGTTGTAGGGGTAAAATATACAAGGCAGGAATCACTATCCCTAATTTGTACCGGCGACGGGACAGAGGCAAGAGGCCTGCCTTACAAGTTTTAAAATTTTTCGATTACAAATTTCGACAAAAGTGGTGATGATACCTATAAATTGATTTAAGGATACTATGATTTTATTAAAGTTTTAGATAGTAACCTTGCCCTTTTTTGATTTTCTTGCGTGTAAGTAGGTTTTAAGCGGAAAAAAGCCGATTTTGGCTCGAAAATGGTCGATTTGGAGTGATGTTTGAAACAATAAATGAAAAATCCAAAAAATGCATTTAAAGCTTATGTAATTACGTCGCAATAGTCCTGTTCTAGATAGTAACATTGAGAAAATGTCAAAATATGTCTCAATTAAACAGAGAATGGCCTAAATAGATGATCGTTTTCTACCTTATAAGGACCCTTAAGCGGTACTTCTGCCTCCCTACACTTTCAGTAAAGCAGTAAAGCTTTAAGTAATAGACGACTACTAGGTATTTTAATTTAATAACCATTTTTATTTGTATCGCAGGTGACGAGCGACTGGCACTGGTGGCCGCACACCAACCAAGAACTGAAGCGTACCACCAAACCCATACCACCCAGTCTGGAGACCTGTCTCATAGGTATGATTTGCGTTGTGCCCTTGCGTTCCGTAGGTACTCGTACTAGGTAGACGACATAGGCGACATAGTTTTTGAGCACAGCACAGGGTTTAGGAGGTAAGTATTTAGGAGGACACAAAGCAAACTACCGCTTTAGCTTTGACGACCGCTTTAGCTTAGTTGGTAGTGCCCCTGTCTACGAAGCTGGAGGTCTCGGGTTCGAATCCCGGCCAGGGCATTTATTTGTGTGATGAGCAATGAACATGAATATTTGTTCTTGGGTCTTGGATGTTTTCTATGTATTTAAGTATCTATTTATCTATATAAGTATGTATACCGTCGCTTTAAGTACCCATAGTACAAGCTTTGCTTAGTTTGGGACTAGGTTGGTTTGTGTAAGATTGTCCACAAATATTTACAAAATATTATTTATTTATTTAGGAGGACAATGTTACACAAAGCAAACTAACCACATAGTTGACTCAATAAGGCATCGGTAAAGAACTAGGGAACAGCGGAATGCTATCTGACAATATTTGGAACAGTCCAACTCTAGCTACTATACTGGTGGTGCAGCTCAGAGGTGGTGGAAAAGAACGAACACATAAGACTTGATATATGATTTATTGATTTCCAATGGTATATCACAGGAGTTTTTTACGTCACTTCGAGAACAAAGCCTCTTAGGCGACTGAAATGAGAATATAAAAAATAAATAAATAAAAATAAATATTTGTGGACAATCTTACACAAATCAACCTAGTCCCAAACTAAGCAAAGCTTGTACTATGGGTACTAAGCGACGATATACATACTTATATAGATAAATAAATACTTAAATACATAGAAGACATCCAAGACCCAAGAATAAATATTCGTGCTCATCACACAAATAAATGCCCCGGCCGGGATTCGAACCCGGGACCGCCAGCTTCGTAGGCAGGGTCACTACCAACTAAGCTAAAGCGGTCGTCAAATCACTAACTGCTTGATTCTTCTGAATGTCTTTATTTATAATCTTCCAGACAGCTTAATATGTTTTTTTTTATTAAAAATAGCGTTACTCTTGGGCAGCATGTAGCTATAGCTCAGTGGCGGAGCGTCCATACAACTCGATTCCCACCGGCTTGTCTAATTTCCAGCCAGTCCAGTTCTTTTACTACGGCTCATGAAGAATAGGAAAAGCCAAGTATTTCCGGCTTCCCTAAGAATATTTTTGACGCGCCGCCACTGCTATAGCTATAACCGTTTCCGAACCGCTTCCAGAAAATGGTCCATACACAAACACTTATATCGCTAAAACGGTCCATACACTAAAACTGATTCGGTAGAATTTGACTGATTTCTTAAATTTCCTCGTAAAGCAGAATGTAACTCGGGAGCAGCGTCCCATTTCGGTCTCGTACTATTAAATGAAATAAATGAAATAAATGAACTTTATTCTGTAAGTAGGCCGCAATGGCACTTTTACAAGTCAAACCCTACTAGCGTTTCACAGAGGCCACTGCCGAGAAGAAACGCCGAAAGAAACTCGACAGTCAGCCATTTTCTCACAAAAATATGCTTATTACAATGATATTGGCGCTCTCTGCCGAATATATCGCCTCTGGAATGTGTGGCTTTTAACCCTTGGTTGACAATCTACTATTTCCCAGCCGGCGCTCTCGGCGTGGCGGGTGGCGTGGAATGGCGCATCAGACTGGGCCAGCGCGTGGCGGCCGGTGCGCTCCCCCGGAACGCCATTGTCACGCAAATATCCCCCCGGGCCAAGGTCACCTTGGTGTCGGATGACAACACTTTCACGAAGGTAAGGATTTTCCCCTGGATACTCTCCAAGCGCGCACTCCTATAAATCCACAGTCAGGTTAAAAAACCGGCCAAGTGCGAGTCGGACTTCGCACATTTAGGGTTCCGAACCGACCGCAAAGTTCAGTTGGTTTTTATAGGAAAAATAAGGAAATTTCAAAGAAAAAATCTAATCTATCAATATATCAGTATTTGTTGGTTAAATATACATAACAACAAACATTATTACCAAATTTTAAATTTATAGGTATTAGGGATGTTAAAAATTCTTCGGAACAAAATTTCGTAAAAAAAAGCTGACTTTGGTGGCTTCTCATTCCTTTGTTTTCCAATATTTTTTTAAATAAAACATATAGTAAGTATCTACTCAATTAGCTCTAAACAACGATACCCCAGGGTAGGATAAAAAATAATTTCGCGCCCCCCTTTAAAACATTTAAAAATTAGTTTTGACTATTTGTATGGCTTCGGACCAACAAGATGCTTATACTGTGTAAATTTGAAGCTTGTAGCTCCAACCGTTTGGCTGTAAAACCTGTGTGACAGACGACGGACGGACGGACGGACGGACGTCTGGGCGTCACCAATAGGGTTCTGTTTTGACCCTTCGGGTACGGAACCCTAAAAAAGAGGATGAGTAAACTGTTTCTGTCTACTCGTCTCATCGTTTGTCTAGCAACTAGCTAGACTCCAGCTAGTGGATACGTTGGGAATTATCACATCAATATAAGATTCTCTCAGCCTACAATATCCTCTTCATGCACATCATGTATCCAGAGGGTATTGTAGGCTGTGACCCAAAGAGTCTGGAGATTCCTGGAAGCGACGGGTATAAGCAAATAACTTTATGTCACAGCTGGCCATAAAGTGGCCATTATCGCACGCTCCGCGCGCGAAAAAACCCACTTCCTGGCCAGGGGGTGACTTAAAATTTTGTACTTACCACGGGCGATAATAAAGAAAGACTCAGATCGCATATTTATCGCCCTTGCCTTCGGCTCGGTAAAATACCTGCGATCTGAGACATTCTTTGTTTTATCGCCCTTGGTAAGTAATGTACTATTAAGGGCTGCCACAATAGATCAATGACTGGTCGAGGCGGCATAGAAAGGCCCACAACTAACCAATAATGATAAATAATAGGGTAAGCTGTAGTAATGTTGGCCCCCCTCCAATTATTGACCTCTTGAATGTTGTTTTTTTTTTCAAGTGTTCTACCTGTGAAGTTTGAAAACTATCTACTACATCTTAGGACTGAGTATAGTCATCATACTCCTAGCGTTATCCCAATACAGTCGCATCCTGAAGGATGCCTGGGGTCCGCTACCTAATCCCAAGATTTGGCGTAGGCACTAGTTTTTACGGAAGCGACTGCCATCTGACCTTCCAACCCCGAGGGGAAACTAGACCTTATTGGGATTAGGCTTTGTCAAGTGAGTGGGCAACTTGACTGTTAGAAGTTCTCAAACCGCCCGAAGGCCTCCAACTTGGCTTAACGACTGCTGCCGTAGACAGCAACCGGGATCAGCGGCTTAACGTGCCTTCCAAAGCACGGGAGCGCTCAGTTAGTGACCACTCAAAGCGGTCACCCATCCAAGTCCTGACCGCTGCCCACGTTGCTTAACCTTAGATACCGCAAGCGCTACGCAGGCGCCGCTGGGCCACGAGCGCTCATTTAAGAGGCTAATGATTGGGTAGGGGGCATCATTACTGCAGCTTACCCTATTGCTGGCTTTCGTCGACAGATGGAGTTGAGCGGCATCCAAAGCATAGAGAGCGAACGTCTGATTACACCTGTCGGCGGCGGGGAGAGCGGGCTCCGCGTGTGCGCAGCCCTGCTCGGCGCAGGGCCGCAGGCCACGCCCATGCACCCTCATCACTTGCCCGGTACGTGTATGATTGTATGAACAACTATTTTATCTACACCCATATTTGACGACCGCTTTAGCTTAGTTGGTAGTGACCCTGCCTACTAAGCTGGAGGTCCCGGGTTCGAATCCCGGCCGGGGCATTTATTTGTGTGATGAGCCCGAATATTTGTTCTTGGGTCTTGGATGTTTTCTATGTATTTAAGTATCTATTTATCTATATAAGTATGTATATCGCTTAGTACCCATAGTACAAGCTTTGCTTAGTTTGGGACTAGGTTGATTTGTGTAAGATTGTCCACAAATATTTATTAAAAAACAAAAAATATATATAGTAAATCCTCTTTGATGTCAAAAATCGTAGGTAAGGAGCAGCTTTACAATATACCGCGCCGCAGCTGATAGCTCCGGGTATCTCGTCAAACATGGTTCCGCCGGCTCAACCAAACCACATGAAACACATGAAAGAAGATTAAGTGCCAGTTGCACCAACGTACGAACACAGACCGGTCATCGTCAAATATGGCGCCGGCAGCTGTCATCCCATAGAAACTTGTCAAACTTTCCATACAATCAGATTTGACGAACACCGCTTACGATTACAGACGGTTTGGTGCAACCCAGCCTAAGGGTCGGTTGCACCAAGATACGAACACAGGCCGGTCATCGTCAAATATGGCGCCGGCAGCTGTCATCCCATAGAAACTTGTCAAACTTTCCATACAATCAGATTTGACGAACACCGCTTACACTTACAGACGGTTTGGTGCAACCCAGCCTTAGACTAATATGCCACGGCGTGTTGTTACAGCGGAGCTGGACGTGTACGGTCTGAGGAAGCAGCAGATCGAGTTGCTGACGCTGTGCGCGGTGCGCGGGCTGCTCACCACGCGCACGCGGCTGCGGAAGGTGCTCTCGCAGCCGCCGGACACCGGTGAGAGCCTTTTGTTTCTTTTTTATTGCTAATGGCCTTGCTCTTGGCCAACATTAGCAGACCTGCCAGACACTGGTGAGACGCTTTTGTTTCTTTTTATTGAGCACGGGCTTGCTCTATGCTGCCAGACACTTCTCTTCTCCCTTTTTTTCTTTTTTATTGTGAATGTCCTTGCTCTTGGCCAACATTAGCAGAGCTGCCAGACACTACTGAGCCATTTTTGTTCCTTTTTTATTGTGAATAGGCTTGGTTTTCGCCAGCATCAGCTGCCAGACACTGCTGAGCCATTTTTGTTTCTTTTTTATTGTAAATTGCCTTGCGCGTGGCCAACATTAGCTGCCAGATATTGGTAAGCTTCTTTTTGATTTTTTTTCTTGCTAATGGGCTTGCTTATGGCCAGCATCAGCTACCTGACGCTCGTGAGCCACTTTTTTTTTATTGCGAATGGCCTTGCTCTTAGCCAGCATCAGCTGCCAGACACTGGTGAGCACGGCGCGCGGTTATAGTGCGTGTCGCCCCTCCGCAGCCCAATCCGTACAATTGCGCATAGATAAGTGTGTGAGATTCGCTGGGGAGGGGTCCGTCGTCGTAGATGACACGCATTATACCCGCTTAAGCCGTGACGGGGCAGCGGGACTGGTCCCTGTACAAAATGTTCAATAGTACAGTCCCAAGCACCAATATTCCTTCACGTCCTTAAGGGTCCTTATTAGTTAAAAAAGGCTCATCAATTTAGGCGATTTTCTATTTAATTAACGCGTATTATGACATTTTATCAATGTTACTATATAGAACAGGACTATTGCGACCTAGTGACTTGCATTTTAAATGTATTTTTTGGGTTTTTCATTAAGAAATATTGATTCAAACATCACTCCAAATCGACCATTTTCGAGCTAAAAACAGCCTTTTTCCGCTTAAATTCTATTACACACAATAAAATCACAAAAGGGCAATGTTACTATCTAAAACTTTAATAAAATCATCGTATCCTTTAATCACTTTATTGGTATAATCAATACTTTTGTCGAAATTTTTGATCAAAAATAATAGAGTCGTGTCAGATATTTATGCCGCGTTTGTTTTGGCAGATATTATTGATGGTGTCTGTACCTTCGCTTACTGAAGTTTTGTTCACCAGGCTCATCCGACTGCGGCACCGAGGGCACCCTGTTCCGGCGCCTGCTGGCGCTGGCGATGCGGCCGAGCCCGCTCGCCGCGTCGTACACGCCGCGCGAGCTCGCCTCCGCCGCGCTCACTATAGTGCAGCAGCTAGCAGCTCACGTGCACACTAACGGTAACAGAGTACCTGTACTGTCCTACCTCTAATCACAGAATAGTATTAAGGCGCAGGGTAGGGCAAGGCCTTCCCCATACAAACTTTGTGCAGGTTTTATTCGTCGGTTTTGGCACTTACAAATATATATATATATTTTTTGTTGTAAATATTAGATATGCGAAGATCGTGATGTGAAAATTTTCAAATATTTCAAAAAAAATCAAAATTTAAAAAAAAAATTATAAAAAAAAATTTACATCACGAAATATCTATGAGAAAAATAAGCATACTGACCAAAAATCATAACTTTAATGCAAACACAAACGAAGTAAATCCTGCACAAAGTTTGTATGGAGAGAGCTTGCCCTACCCCTCCTCTTAAGTATCTATCAGGTCAAAGTTACTCTGTCTTTTTCTTTCATATGACTTCAGTAAAAGACACTCATAATTTTAACTGACGGATAATTTTATCTGGGTATTGAAAAGCGGCCCCTAATCGTTAATCAGTTTATTTGCTACCATGAAGTTGATAGCCGCAACGCATGTCAAATAAAATTGTTTCGCGAGTGTCAAATGAATTGTTTAATTGATGTTAATACTATTCTCATCACTATTACAACAAATCCATAGACAACAAATAAATTGTCAGTGAGCCATATATTTGTTTACATCGTTTTCACGAGTGCCGATAGGGTGCCGGCGCGCCTCGCCATTCGTCCGCGCCACGCGCTACGCACCCGCGCAAACAATTGACGCGTGTACCGACAGCACACGCACACATACTTACCCACGGATTTGTCTCGTCGCCGCGTTGGTGAGCGCACACGCCCGGAGCGACGACGAGCGGAATCCACTACCGTACACTGTCTTGCCTACTGTCATGGCGTCGTTACCGAACAACGTCTAATGTACACGTGGTTGGCGAAATCATCATAAATTTGATGGAAAGTCATTTAAAAAAAAGTGAAGTAAAGTACTTACCCACAGCGCTTACGTTCCTTCGCGTGTCACAGGTGTTCTCTAGTATAAGTTTTTTCGAAACAAAACACAAACGCACGCGTTTGCTTTTAGTCTCATTTTGTAAGGCAACGCGAGGAGCGCCTCTGGTGGCCTAAGATGGTAACTATTCTTTGCCATATAAATTAAGGTTAAACTTAAACGTGTTCGTTTGTGTTTTGTTTCATAAAAACTTACACTAGAGGAACTGTACTGTACACCAGAGGCATGTTCCGAATCACGCTTACAGCGCTATAAACGCGTTTACGATCGGACCGAATCACGCTCATAGCGTTTACATGAGATGTCCTGACGTCATTAATGACGTCATGGACGGCGCCATATTGGCGTTTACAGTGCTCACACTCCCAGGCGTCAGCACCTTAAACCAAACGTCAAGTTGACGTTTGATATATGAACGTGACAGTAAACACAACATGCCCGGTCCGAATCAAAACACCACTCACGCGGCCTTGAGCGCGCTTACTGATTCGGACCGTCAGCACTGTAAACGCTGTGATCGTTGTTGGCGTGAGTCGGAACACGGCTCTAGCTCACACACTGCGACACCGGGCACCCTCTTCTTTCGCTCGCTTCAGATAAATTCGGCTCTCGCACGCGTCCGATAAATGTGACGATCCTAATTATATTAAATAAACATTAGCCTAGTTAGGCAGCTGGCCTTCTGTACGTAAGCGCTTGGGATACGGTCACATTGAACTCATAGCCGGCCTGTGGTAGTTACTTTCGATGAGAATCCCTTGCCGATCGTGGCGCACGACAAGCAGTGGTCCGCTACACATTGTTACACTAATTATAAAAGAAAATCAATAAACCCAAATTTTCTACATAAAGGCTCAAATTCTCAATCAAATGGCGAAAAAAGTAATTCAAACAAATAAATAATTACGTAATTATAAGTCTTCAAAGTTTTAAGAGTGGGTATGTTCTGTCCCTTTTCCGCAAAACGCACCTTTGTATTGAACGATCGTCATTTACTATGGCGCTACTTAAAAGTGACGTCACGGTTAGGTAGCACTTTCTCTCTCTAACTACGAACATTCTAACCATTGTAGCTTCGTTATTTTTTGAGATATTTGAATAGGATTTTCACTATTTGGCATAGTTTTATGTCTTCTTTCTATTGATGTAATAAATTTTTTTGAGTCGACATCCCTATTAGCAGAGCAGAAGCAATAAGCTTATTTTATTTTGAATGTACCTTTAAACCGATATAGCGACCTACCCTACCTATAGCGACATCAGACACAGGGTTACTAGCATTGAAACTGTTGAACATATTTATTCAATTTGGTTATGTTTATCCCAATTCAAACAAGATATCGTTATCAGTATAATCTCTAATTACGTAATTATCGTTCCAGGCGATGAAAAGGATCACGAAACTCCTCCGGACATACCCTTGGTCGACAGAAGCAACGTGATGCAAGCATCCAACGGCCCCTCAACAAGTACGGCATCATTAGGTGTGTACGCACAAATTTAAACTTTAGCCCTTCACATTAAGATCTGTTTTACACTACACTCCCTAGCAAGATCCAGGCAACTTTTATATCAGCCTCCGTTCCACACTTCTATTTATATGAAAAAATGCTATAATATGTGCATAGTGTAATATACTGCCTATAGACAGTAAACTAGAACATAAGATATTATTCAAAATTAAATTGACAACATTTCATATTTTAAACTACTTTATTTTATGAACTAGTTAGAAAACAGGTAAAAATTTAAGCCACCCGTATTTTTTCTTTTTCAATTTAACTCATTATTTCATACAAAAAAACACGTTGAAAAGCAGGTCATTCCAAAAGGGCGTAAGTAAAATATGACGTCATCTTCCCAACAAGAATCCAGAGCCACTCCAGAGCAGCGATTGTCTGTACTCTGTACTAAGGTCTCCCTGAATACAGCCAGGAAGATGACGTCAACTTTCGGTTTACAGTAATTTGCGATTGTTTCCAAAATTAACGCAGAAAAAAATCTAAAAAAAAATGTTTTTTGTGTACTTCACACGTTTTTACCGAAATGGTTTTCGAATGAAGACTTTTGGAAATCATGAAATATTGTCAATTGCCTAAATGGCTACAGGATTATTGTTTCTCCGATTAGGCTGAATACGCATGAACCTTTTTAAATTTAAGACCTTGTAATCGTGTAGCAAATAAAGAGTTTTGAAATTGAATTAAATTGGGTGATATAACACTTTCAGCTCGCAAAGACCTCAACACGTGGAGCAATTCGCCGCAAGTCAAGCAAGTCGTGGAGATGGGATTCTCTAGGAACGCCGTATACTCGGCCATACAAGTTCTAGGTAAGATTTTTCATAGCCTATATTATTGTGATCTACTTTTAGGCGAAGGCCTCCCTTAAATTCCTCGCAAAACGGATTCTTATTGTTGGAAATGTCGTCAGCGTCCTTGTGTTCTTCCGGTTGCTTGTTACCTGTGTTAAAACATCCGGGGACCATAGGGCATTCATAGGGATGGTCCGTCTCTCGCTGTTTGCGCGAACAGAAGCGTATGCAGCGCCTACATAAATGTACACTGCAATGTATTGCCCGCCGTCGCAATTCACATATCAAAATTGCATGTCACTTGTTTCATTTCATTTCATTTCATTTATTCGTTGCAAACCATGGTATTATACAAGGTGTTCTTACAAGCTAGATAGTACAAACATGGACCCTAGTAGGATGTAGCAACATATTTATGAACTAAAAACTATACTAAACATTATATGTATGTAAGTATTTATACAATTGTGTGCGAAATAATAACAACCAATTAGAAAATAAAATATTTGAGATAAACCAAATTTTTGAGGCTGTAATTATAATTGGTTAAAATATTCATTTAAACTATAAGGACATAGATTAATGAGATATTTTTTAAAAACTATGAAGAACTTTGCAGACGCTAGTGATTTAATTTCTCTTGGTAGGGCATTGTACACCTTTGCTGCAACGTGCATATGGCATCTACGAAACATTGATGATTTACCAGCAGGGATCATGACGTCATTCACGAATAAATGATTCAGTCTGTCACTTTTATAGTTCTTCAGTGGGAACTTGTCTGCGAATCGTCGCACGAGTTTGCACAGCTCCATGATATAGAGGGCTGTTAAAGTAGGCAAACCTAGTTGCTTGAAAGATTGTCTACACGACTTGTTCATTCGCTCCGTACCCTTTGTCACGGATTACACGTCTCTTTTGGAGTTTTTATAAAGGACCCATCATCTCCCCCCTGAACACTCGCCTAGATAGGCACAGCCAGAAAGGGTAAACGCTGCCAGTATTATAGGAACCCTTCCACAGGGATACGACACAGGGGACTTTAAAAATATTTTTTTTGATGTGAAAACTTCTTTAGCGGCCTTGAGCACTTTTGTACTGGGGAAAAATTGTTAAACTCGCGACCATCGATTTAATATACCCTAGATACACTATCACCTACAAATTCAAGAAGAAAAAGTGTCCAGCCGTCATTGCGAGTGTGTGAGTGTCGGAGATACACTACACAAACATAAGTCAATTGGGATGAATTTCTTTTTTTTCGATAGTAAGCCTTATGTATCAAGCATACGATTGTATTTTAAATAAAGTGTTTGGCGGTTATAACATTACAGATTGCACGGTACAATTGTGGAAAATTTCTAAAAAACACCGAATTATTTTAAAAGATTGTACACCGTAAGTCCAATTCCGTTAAGTTCAATTTTGTCTACGATAATTTTCCACTCATTTTTGGACTGACAACACTGGACTTAGGGATGAAATTGGAACAGAGTCTGGATGGAGTCGAAAATGTTTTTTTTTTAACAGGTACTGCACCGGTGGTATACTAGCATTCGGTTGTAGGTTCTTTTTACAAGCTTTTATTTAACTTCCAATTAATGTATGTATGTATGTAACTATGTTCGGGTGTAATCTTGCAGCTCAATTTTGAAGCAGATATCTTCAACCGATTGAGCTGAAATTTTGTATACACGTTTAATTTGGATGACAGTGTAATATTATGGTACCATCGAGCTGATCTGATGATGGAGAGACGAGGTGGCCATAGCAACTTCTAAACTACACAACTCGTCATGTTCGGGCTCATTGGAATGAAACGGTCTCTATAAGTAGTTAATGTGATGACTGTGAAAAAAAAAGTAAGTACAGTCGGCAATAATACATTTAAAGCAATAATATTTTTTTGACATTATAATCATCATCATCATCAGCCTATATACGTCCCACTGCGGGGCACAGGCCTCCTCTCATAAATTGACATTATAATGTAGGTATTTATTTTTAAAATACCTTTTATATTTATTTTTTACCTCAGAACTCAGCGTTAATGAACCGATTTGGAAAATTATTTCGTTGATTGATTGAAAGCTTACATAGGTACCATAATACCTTCTAATGATGGGAGCCATGAGGAATTGAGGGAACTCTTCAAAAATACAAGGGAAACAGCGATTATAGTATTTTCGGTAAAAAATCGAGCATTCAGAACTAGCATTTGGTGAACAGGAGCTGATGACGAAGATCATGGATGGTTATCCAAAACTCCTAGTGTTTCATGGGTGGCTGAAGCGATGAAGAGGCCGATTTAAATGGTTCCGCTGTACTGCTAAATTACCAATGACCTGATCTGGTATTTGAGGCCGGAAGGTAGGCAACGGAAATCCGCAATAAAATAGTATAGCTTAGGAGTTAGGAGTGTTTGAAAGAAGCGTAAATTCTATGAGCTACTAGTTATTGCCCGAGACTTCGTCCGCGTGGAACTCGTTCATCGCGATAGAATTTAAGTACTTAATTTAGTACTTTAATACTTGTCCATTTTGATTAAAAATGTGTCTCAGTCTGCGACTCCATTCATTCGAAATTTTACTATAGGCCGATTCCACAATATTCCGTTTCGGTTCGATATACAGCTATTTAAACGCGGGGAAAGAGACAGTAGCGTTGCTAGGTGTCTGCCTGTTATTTTCAAATTCTTTAAATAATATTTGTTATAAGCGTAATACAATTATATATTTATCAAAATATGAAACTGTAAAGAAATACTTATCGAAAATACGAAATTTCATGCGTTTTTAAAGTCGTTAAGGTGTTGTTTTTGCATTTTTTTACGGAGCACTTCGGCATGTTGACAAGACGGTGGCTGGCGCGCAACTCCGAGCGCAAGAGTGCTTACAAGGCATTTAAGCACTCTTGAGCGCGGACGTTTTTGACAGGCGGATAGTGTATCTAGGGTATATTAAATCGATGCTCGCGACAGATTCAGATTCTAAGACTAGCTAGTTGAGCCCTCCTAGTATCGTGATGGCGATGTTAGGAGGGGTCAACTCAGCTGGTCACGTAGCTGATCTTACGATACGACAACTGCACTCCAAATTGAACCGTAATCATAAGACTAAGAGTCCCAATTTAGGGTGAGCGGCATGTGTCGTTGCGACACTTGTCCGCTCATTTCAAATTAACCTTTTTAACTGACCGATTTCCGTAAACATCATATTTCAAATAAATTCACATGGAAAGTACTTAGTTCTTATTGTCCCTAAATACGGTGACAGTTCCCGTCAGAAGTTGTAGATGGGTTATTCGAATACAAGGGGCTGTCACGCTTTGCTAGAGAAAGATAGTCTTATTGCGATTCCTATAAGAGGAAATAGAAAAAAGTGGCACGTTTTGTCCCTATCACCGACCGAACATTTTTTCATGGTCGGGTTATAGGCAAAGGCAAACTTCCATAAGCAATACATTGGACATGCAAACCGGCCAAATTGCGCAGTACAAATTTTGTATGAATATGAGCAAATATGAGAAAGGCAGGCCGTCGGTCGCTCGTTGGCGCATCTTTAACTACAGAGTATATATTATATCTATGTTCGAATATCTTTGTTATTTACTTTCTTTATCATGTCATTGAATTTTCACTTCTGACGGCACTCCCGGAGTGCAACCCGTTTTTTGAAGTGAAAACTTCTTTAGCGGCGCTGAGCACTTTTGTACTGGGGAAAAATGTATAAACTCGCGATAAATTCCAAGACCAGGTTAGTTGACCCCTCCTAGTATCGTGATTGCTATGTAACGAGGGGTCCCCAGCTGGTCTTCTTAGAAAGCCAAGGTTCTAACTGTTTTAAGACAATCCTAAAATTTTCCATAAAGATCATATTTCAAATAAATTCTCATGGAAAGTAGCTCTTATTGTCCCTAAAAAAGCGTTTCCAAAGTCCAATATCGGATAGCCAGACTGACCGATTTCCGTAAAGATCATATTTCAAATAAATTCTCATGGAAAGTAGTTCTTATTGTCCCTAAATACGGTGACAGTTCCCTTCAAAATACCTAGTAGCCAAGAGTGATGGATAAAATACCAAGGGCCTGACACGCTTTGTAAGAGAAAGATAGCCTTATTGCGATTCCTATGAGAGGAAGTAGAAAATAGTGCAATGTTTTGTCCTTATCACCGACCGAAAAAAAATTCACGGTCGGGTAAAGGAAATCTTTCATGAAGTGTCAAGAAGATTGCAAAACAAATTGGCAATATTTGGTAGTGCATTTTATAAATGGAGAATTAATGATAAGTTTGGTTTAAATGAATAATAATTTACCAATTATCAGATCCGTAGTGTTTGGGTGTTCAGTGCAAACATGGTGGGGTGTTCAGTGTTAGGCTGTAAAAGCAAACTCGACCGAAAAAAGACGGATGTTACATTCCATGCGTAATTTGCGTAAGTACATTTTCTTTGCATTTTGGACCCGTGTTTATTTCTAAAATCTCACCGGAACCAAGTTACTGAGCTAAATCATTAGTTATATCATGAGACACTTGATGAAATAGGAAAAATATGTAAATTAATTCAAAAATAACCTCCAAACATTTCACATATAAACCGGTCAAATCGCGTAGTATAAATCTACCATAGAAGCCAGCTTAGAATTGATGTCCCATCATTCAGTCGGTTTATAATTCGATTTCGGGATACCAACAAATAATAAAAAAATCCCCTGAAACCCCACGTTTCGGGAAATTCAAGTAATTTGATTTTTTAAGTTTTTAGGGTTCCGTAGTAAACAAGGAACCCTTATAGTTTCGCCATGTCCGTCCGTCCGTCCGTCCGTCCGTCCGACCCCCGTTTTTCTCAGTAACCGTTAGTACTAGAAAGCTGTAATTTGGCATGAGTATACATATCGATGACGCGGAGAAATCGGTAGAATAAAATCTTTAAAAAAAAATTTTTTTAGGGTACCTCCCCATACATGTAAAGTGGTGCCCCTATACCACAAAACTTTACAAGTCTACAATTTGACAAAATTGGGTCATTGTCAGTCGGAAAAACAAAAGTTGTCCATTATTCGGTGGACAATAGTTAACGGCTTGTGTGCATGTAATTTACGTTTTTATTACATGGATTTATAGACACGGAATTACAGATTATGCGGGTTATCAGATCAATCGAAAATTAAGCTTTGTAGCCCTTAATTTTGGCATGTCCTGTCCACCGAAAAGACGCGCACCTAAATCTGACAATGACCCATTTACTATCTTTATTGAGTTTTCGCTTCTGCCGGCACTCCCGGAGTGCAACCCGTTTTTTTTTTTGTTTAATTAAGTTAGTGTATCAGTCAAAAACATACACTCTCAATTTCAGGCGGCAACACCGTGCCATCAGTGGAAACTCTAGTCGCGTACCTTCTAGAACTGTCCCAGCACGGGATCGAAGAGTCGGTGTTCGAGCCGAAACCTAATTCGTCGAAGGCCGAGAAAAAGCAGACTCCGTACCGGTGGCGCAGTTGTTTCGCGTCCGAGGACGAATACGCGCAGTACTTATCTGACGTCATCACGGCCGGGATGACTGTTCGGTGCTGCAAAGCATATGAATCTGTAAGTGTTGCTAAATCTGTACCCCTAGTCACGGAATAGTATAATAGTATTACATACAGAACGGACACGGATCCCCCGCACCGAGGTCAGTTACCTCGTCCCTGAGAGACCCGCCTGGTTACGATCGGGTGCCGGCGCGCCTCGCGATACGTCCACGCCACGCGCTACACACCCGCGCAAACAATTGACGCGTGTACCGACAGGGCGACAGCGCACGCACACATACTTACGCACAGCGCTTACGTTCCTTCGCGTGTCACAGGTGTGCTCTAGTATAAGGTTTTTTGAAACAAAATACAAATGAACACGTTTGCGTTTGGTCTATACAATTACAATACAATACAAAAACTCTTTATGTCACACCTGGCCATAAAGTGGCCATTATCGCACGCTCCGCGCGCGAAAAAACCCACTTCCTGGCCAGGGGGTGACATAAAATTTTGTACTTACCACGGGCGACAATAAAGAAAGCCTCAAATCGCATATTTATCGCCCTTGCCTTCGGCTCGGGCGTAAAATACCTGCGATCTGAGACATTCTTTGTTTTATCGCCCTTGGTAAGTAATGTACTATTATTGTACACCTCACACAAATGGATCAGTTACACTATAACACACCTACTTTAGGTAACTATTTTTCTATATATTTATATAGGAAAAATATTTCCCACCTAAGGCCACCAGAGGCGCTGCTCGCGTTGCCTTACAAAATGAGACTAAAACGCTAACTGACGCGTTCGTTTGTTTTGTTTCGAAAAACTTATACTATACCCTCTGTAGTTGTGACCAGTTGTGACTACGTTAGATTAGTTAGACCGGTTTGGCAGCTGTCATCTCATAGATACTTGTTGTTGATCGGTCTGTAATAGTAAGTCGGTACAATCCACTCTAAATTCACTCTCCCTTATTCTAATACCTATAAACTGCTGCCTGCTAGCCTGTACCTCTAGTTTTGTTTCGAAATGTTTTCGAAAATTTCGAAAATGTTTATATAAACGCGTACCGTTCGATTCGAAAAAAAATATAGGTACTGGAACGGTGAGATGAGCCACCGCACTGAATGGGCGGCAAATTGCATTGACTTGTCATACACAGTGTACTAGTTTCATTGCTCTTTAGTGTACCTACAAATGGGTAAGAACACGGGCGTCTGTATGAACCGTACATTTATTCGTCCTCAACGCGAAGAGTGTTATCCAGCCAGAAGTAAGATATTTTACTGAATAAATTTTAATAATAGGGAAGTCGACTCAAAATTTTTTATGACTTCAATAGAAAGAAGACATAAAACCATGCCAAATAGTGAGATTCCTATTCAAATATCTCAAAAAATAACGAAGCTACAACGGTTAGAATGTTCGTAGTTAGAGAGAGGAAGTGCTACCTAACCGTGACGTCACGTTTAAGTAGCGCCATAGTAAGTGACGATCGCTTAATACAAAGGTGCGTTTTGCGGAAAAGGGACAGAACATACCCACTCTTGAACCTTTGAAGACTTATAATTACGTAATTATTTATTTGTTTGAATTACTTTTTTCGCCGTTTGATTGAGAATTTGAGCCTTTATGTAGAAAATTTGGATTTATTGATTTTCTTTTATAGTGTCGTCATCCCTATTTTCAGGTGCAATTGGGAGATGTTGGCCAGGTCCAAAAAGTCGAGCGCGACATAAAACAGAATGTTTACTTGCACGTAAGTTTTAATTCTTTTTATCCTGTTTATAATTGATAACCAATTAGGCGGCAGTAACCACTTACCATCAGGTGGGCTGTCACGTTGCCTCCGACGTAGTATAAAAAAAAATTAAATTCAAGTCAATTCCTCCCTTACACGTGTATGGCGCAGCGCTTCCGCTCGGAGTATCGGCCGAGCCTTAGATATTCCTTGACCCATGATACTTCCTTTTTTCAAAGGTCATGATCCTAGCGTTACCCCAGTACACTAGCATCCGGAAGGATGTTCGGGGTCCGCTACCAAATCCCAAGATTTGGCGAAGACAGTAGTTTTTACGGAAGCGACTACTATCTGACCTTCCTTTAATTTTCTTTGGGATGCAAACGAACAGACGGGTCTGCCTGATGGTAAGCGATTACCGTCGCCCATAGCTACGAGCACGAGTTAAGAGGAGGGGTAGGGCAAGCTCTCTCCATACAAACTTTGTGCAGGATTTACTTCGTTTGTGTTTGCATTAAAGTTATGATTTTTGGTCAGTATGCTTATCTTTCTGATAGCTATTTCGTGATGTAATTTTTTAATTTTGATTTTTTTTGAAATATTTGGCAATTTTCACATCACAATCTTCGCATATCTAATATTTACAACCAAAAAAATATTATATTTGTTAGTGCCAAAACCGACGAATAAAACGTGCACAAAGTTTGTATGGGGAAGGCCTTGCCCTACCCTGCGCCTTAAGGCACGAGTGAATAGACATCTTCTGGGTGAGCCCGCTTCCCCATCGACCTCACCTATTTATGCTTCCTGGCTAGATGCTGGCCAAGAGCAATTCCATTTTTAATACAAAAAAGGCACCGGCAACGTCCGTGTTCCGAATCACGCTAAAAATGCTCGCAGCGCTTACAGTGCTGACGGCCGGTCCAAATCAAATAGCGCGCTCAAGGCCGCGTGAGTAGTGTTTTGATTCGGACCGGTATTCGCTTGAGCGCGCTTACGATCGGATCGGTTCACGCTCATAGCCCGTGTTTACTGTCATGTTCATATATCAAACGTCAACTTGACGTTTGGCTCAAGGTGCTTACGCCTGGGAGTGTGAGCACCGTGAGCGCCGTCCATGACATCATCAGTGACGTCACGACATCTCATGTAAGCGCTATGAGCGTGAATCGGTCCGATCGTAAGCGCGCTTTGAGCGCTGTAAGCGTGATTCGGAACATGCCTAACATTTGTAAAAGTTTATTTTACTAAACGGTTAAAGCTCACGTATTAATTGTCACTTCGGGCGACATGTTTCGAACTCTTCGGGAGTTCTTCATCAGGATGAGTGCGTCCCCGCCCCCGCCCCCGCGCTGTCTGCGCGTGCGTCACGTGCCTTACGGCGGGCGGCGGGTAGTTCGGCAGTGTGCAATCGGCGCGGGTCGCAGACGCACTCATCCTGATGAAGAACTCCCGAAGAATTCGAAACATGTCGCCCGAAGTGACAATTAATACGTGAGTTTTAACCGTTTAGTAAAATAAAGTTATAACATGTCTCACGAAAGTTTAAATTCAAGTATTTGTAAAAGTGTCATGTTGACGGTGTGTAACGTTATTTGAATTTCGAATGTTTCCGATGTTAGGTGGAGTGGCGCGGCCTCGGCCGAGTGGCAGGCGTACGCGCGATGAACGCAGAAGTGGTGTCCGGCGGGGCGCCCTTCATGTCCGGGGACCGCGTGCGGGTGCGCTCGGCCGTCACGCAGCCGCGCTACAAGTGGGGCTGCGTCGATCACACCAGCGTCGGGACCGTCATCGGTGAGTGTCTGTACAAAGCCGTGTTCCGAATCACGCTTAAAACGTATAAACGCGTTTACGATCGGACCGAATCACGCTCATAGCGTTTACATGAGATGTCGTGACGTCATTGATGACGTCATGGACGGCGCCATATTGGCGTTTACAGTGCTCACACTCCGAGGCGTCAGCACCGTAAACCAAACGTCAAGTTGACGTTTGGTATATGAACATGACAGTAAACACAACATGCCCGGTCCGAATCAAAACACCACTCACGCGGCCTTGAGCGCGCTTACTGATTCGGACCGGCCGTCAGCACTGTAAACGCTGTGGTCGTTGTTGGCGTGATTCGGAACACGGCTCAAGTGTACAGCTGTGTCCGGGTGTAACAAAGTGAGTGGTCTCCGGCGGAGCGCCGGTTCGCAGACACCAACAAACGATAGATGTAAATACGTTACTAGACACTGTATAAAACAATATTATTTTCGTCAGGCACGCTTAACGTCTGTAGATGTAAACCGACCTCTACTCGCAGGTTTAAACGCGAAACAGGACGTCCTAATCAATGAATGACATAAGAAAATATCCATAATGTTTCCAGGTATCGCCCACAACGGCAGGGATTTGACCGTGGACTTCCCGCAGCAGCCCGGGTGGACGGGGCAGGTCAGCGAGATGGAGCTCGTCACTGATCAATGTCAGTATCAATAGTAGATTATGTCTCAAGGCAGCAAAATGTTATATTTACGCCGAGGGCGGTATATTGAATCCTGAGTTAAGCGAAAGATTCTAAAGTAGAATCTCGAGCGTAGCGGGGGATTCAAGAGTTTACGCCCAAGACGTAAATAATTTTGCTACCGTGTGACACATACTACTTTTCACACCGGCTATAAACATGAAATGTCTTACAAAACATTTTTATACCGAACATGAGGAAAAGAGTAGTGTTACCTTCAAATGAGGGAAGAAAAGTACGACTTTCATCCCTCATTCGAGGGCAACAATGACTCTTTTCTGTATAGCAGGTATGAAAACTTGTGGTTCAGACACACAAAATACTCGCTAACTTCTGCCATAAATAAAGCATGATCAATAGCGAAGGGGTAGTCCTGAGCCGTGTTCCGAATCACGCTTACAACGCTATAAACGCGTTTACGATCGGACCGAATCACGCTCATAGCGTTACATGAGATGTCGTGACGTCATTGATGACGTCATGGACGGCGCCATATTGGCGTTTACAATGCTCACGCTCCCAGGCGTCAGCACCTTAAACCAAACGTCAAGTTGACGTTTGATATATGAACATGACAGTAAACACAACATGCCCGGTCCGAATCAAAACACCACTCACGCGGCCTTGAGCGCGCTTACTGATTCAGACCAACCGTCAGCACTGTAAACGCTGTGATCGTTGTTGGCGTGATTCGGAACACGGCTCTGGGTAGTGATTAGTTATACATACCTACATCAATAAGCATGCTATACATCAAAATTATACAAACTTGGAATTTGACAAAGGTTGGCGAGTCAACACTTACCGCGTTTGTTTACACTTATGATTGTTTGTAGCTTAAGCCAGCCATCCACAATCAATTCTACTCGTACTGTCAAGTTTGCTTGACGCTTGCATACAAATCTACTTAAAATTAAGTAGACTACTATTATAGACCGCATACTTATATTTATACTTATAGCCATCCTTTAAATATCAAATTATTTAACACTTTACAGCGGAATGGGGCGAAACAGCCGGCGGTACCACTGTGAACTGGCGCGGGGCGATTCGCGTGATCAGAGTATCATCGTGTAGGCCGGGGGCGGGCGCGAGGCGGCTCCTCGATTCGCAGCCGCATACTTACTGGCAGAGCGCTAGCGGCACGGGACAGGTGAGAGCACTGCGCAGTTTAGTCCAGTAGTTGCACTATCAGGGAGATTGTGGTAGCACTGTGACGTCATCGTGTAGGCCGGGAGTAGGCGCGAGGCGGCTCCTCGATTCGCAGCCGCATACTTACTGGCAGAGCGCTAGCGGCACGGGACAGGTGAGAGCACTGCGCAGTTTAGTCCAGTAGTTGCACTATCAGGGAGATTGTGGTAGCACTGTGACGTCATCGTGTAGGCCGGGAGTAGGCGCGAGGCGGCTCCTCGATTCGCAGCCGCATACTTACTGGCAGAGCGCTAGCGGCACGGGACAGGTGAGAGCACTGCGCAGTTTAGTCCAGTAGTTGCACTATCAGGGAGATTGTGGTAGCACTGTGACGTCATCGTGTAGGCCGGGAGTAGGCGCGAGGCGGCTCCTCGATTCGCAGCCGCATACTTACTGGCAGAGCGCTAGCGGCACGGGACAGGTGAGAGCACTGCGCAGTTTAGTCCAGTAGTTGCACTATCAGGGAGATTGTGGTAGCACTGTGACGTCATCGTGTAGGCCGGGAGTAGGCGCGAGGCGGCTCCTCGATTCGCAGCCGCATACTTACTGGCAGAGCGCTAGCGGCACGGGACAGGTGAGAGCACTGCGCAGTTTAGTCCAGTAGTTGCACTATCAGGGAGATTGTGGTAGCACTGTGACGTCATCGTGTAGGCCGGGAGTAGGCGCGAGGCGGCTCCTCGATTCGCAGCCGCATACTTACTGGCAGAGCGCTAGCGGCACGGGACAGGTGAGAGCACTGCGCAGTTTAGTCCAGTAGTTGCACTATCAGGGAGATTGTGGTAGCACTGTGACGTCATCGTGTAGGCCGGGAGTAGGCGCGAGGCGGCTCCTCGATTCGCAGCCGCATACTTACTGGCAGAGCGCTAGCGGCACGGGACAGGTGAGAGCACTGCGCAGTTTAGTCCAGTAGTTGCACTATCAGGGAGATTGTGGTAGCACTGTGACGTCATCGTGTAGGCCGGGAGTAGGCGCGAGGCGGCTCCTCGATTCGCAGCCGCATACTTACTGGCAGAGCGCTAGCGGCACGGGACAGGTGAGAGCACTGCGCAGTTTAGTCCAGTAGTTGCACTATCAGGGAGATTGTGGTAGCACTGTGACGTCATCGTGTAGGCCGGGAGTAGGCGCGAGGCGGCTCCTCGATTCGCAGCCGCATACTTACTGGCAGAGCGCTAGCGGCACGGGACAGGTGAGAGCACTGCGCAGTTTAGTCCAGTAGTTGCACTATCAGGGAGATTGTGGTAGCACTGTGACGTCATCGTGTAGGCCGGGAGTAGGCGCGAGGCGGCTCCTCGATTCGCAGCCGCATACTTACTGGCAGAGCGCTAGCGGCACGGGACAGGTGAGAGCACTGCGCAGTTTAGTCCAGTAGTTGCACTATCAGGGAGATTGTGGTAGCACTGTGACGTCATCGTGTAGGCCGGGAGTAGGCGCGAGGCGGCTCCTCGATTCGCAGCCGCATACTTACTGGCAGAGCGCTAGCGGCACGGGACAGGTGAGAGCACTGCGCAGTTTAGTCCAGTAGTTGCACTATCAGGGAGATTGTGGTAGCACTGTGACGTCATCGTGTAGGCCGGGAGTAGGCGCGAGGCGGCTCCTCGATTCGCAGCCGCATACTTACTGGCAGAGCGCTAGCGGCACGGGACAGGTGAGAGCACTGCGCAGTTTAGTCCAGTAGTTGCACTATCAGGGAGATTGTGGTAGCACTGTGACGTCATCGTGTAGGCCGGGAGTAGGCGCGAGGCGGCTCCTCGATTCGCAGCCGCATACTTACTGGCAGAGCGCTAGCGGCACGGGACAGGTGAGAGCACTGCGCAGTTTAGTCCAGTAGTTGCACTATCAGGGAGATTGTGGTAGCACTGTGACGTCATCGTGTAGGCCGGGAGTAGGCGCGAGGCGGCTCCTCGATTCGCAGCCGCATACTTACTGGCAGAGCGCTAGCGGCACGGGACAGGTGAGAGCACTGCGCAGTTTAGTCCAGTAGTTGCACTATCAGGGAGATTGTGGTAGCACTGTGACGTCATCGTGTAGGCCGGGAGCCGGCGCGAGGCAACTCCTCGATTCGCAGCCGCATACTTACTGGCAGAGCGCTAGCGGCACGGGACAGGTGAGAACACTGCGCAGTTTAGTCCAGTAGTTGCACTATCAGGGAGATTGTGGTAGCACTGTTAAGTCATCGTGTAGGCCGGGAGTAGGCGCGAGGCGGCTCCTCGATTCTCAGCCGCATACTTACTGGCAGAGCGCTAGCGGCACGGGACAGGTGAGAGCACTGCGCAGTTTAGTCCAGTAGTTGCACTATCAGGGAGACTGTGGTAGCACTGTGACGTCATCGTGTAGGCCGGGAGCCGGCGCGAGGCAACTCCTCGATTCGCAGCCGCATACTTACTGGCAGAGCGCTAGCGGCACGGGACAGGTGAGAGCACTGCGCAGTTTAGTCCAGTAGTTGCACTATCAGGGAGATTGTGGTAGCACTGTGACGTCATCGTGTAGGCCGGGAGCCGGCGCGAGGCAACTCCTCGATTCGCAGCCGCATACTTACTGGCAGAGCGCTAGCGGCACGGGACAGGTGAGAGCACTGCGCAGTTTAGTCCAGTAGTTGCACTATCAGGGAGATTGTGGTAGCACTGTGACGTCATCGTGTAGGCCGGGAGCCGGCGCGAGGCAACTCCTCGATTCGCAGCCGCATACTTACTGGCAGAGCGCTAGCGGCACGGGACAGGTGAGAACACTGCGCAGTTTAGTCCAGTAGTTGCACTATCAGGGAGATTGTGGTAGCACTGTTAAGTCATCGTGTAGGCCGGGAGTAGGCGCGAGGCGGCTCCTCGATTCTCAGCCGCATACTTACTGGCAGAGCGCTAGCGGCACGGGACAGGTGAGAGCACTGCGCAGTTTAGTCCAGTAGTTGCACTATCAGGGAGACTGTGGTAGCACTGTGAAGTCATCGTGTTGGCCGGGAGCGGGCGCGAGGCGGCTCCTCGATTCGCAGCCGCATACTTACTGGCAGAGCGCTAGCGGCACGGGACAGGTGAGAACACTGCGCAGTTTAGTCCAGTAGTTGCACTATCAGGGAGACTGTGGTAGCACTGTGAAGTCATCGTGTGGGCCGGGAGAGGGCGCGAGGCGGCTCCTCGATTCGCAGCCGCATACTTACTGGCAGAGCGCTAGCGGCACGGGACAGGTGAGAGCACTGCGCAGTTTAGTCCAGTAGTTGCACTATCAGGGAGATTGTGGTAGCACTGTGACGTCATCGTGTAGGCCGGGAGCCGGCGCGAGGCAACTCCTCGATTCGCAGCCGCATACTTACTGGCAGAGCGCTAGCGGCACGGGACAGGTGAGAACACTGCGCAGTTTAGTCCAGTAGTTGCACTATCAGGGAGATTGTGGTAGCACTGTTAAGTCATCGTGTAGGCCGGGAGTAGGCGCGAGGCGGCTCCTCGATTCTCAGCCGCATACTTACTGGCAGAGCGCTAGCGGCACGGGACAGGTGAGAACACTGCGCAGTTTAGTCCAGTAGTTGCACTATTAGGGAGACTGTGGTAGCACTGTGAAGTCATCGTGTAGGCCGGGAGCAGGCGCGAGGCGACTCCTCGATTCTCAGCCGCATACGTACTGGCAGAGCGCTAGCGGCACGGAACAGGTGAGAACACCAGTGTAGTCCAGTAGTTGCACTACCAGGGAGACAGTGGTGGCACTGTGAAGTCATCGTGTAGGCCGGGAGTAGGTGCGAGGCGGCTCCTCGATTCGCAATCGCATACGTACTGGCGTAAATAGATACTTCACCATATTAAATGTGTTTACGCTATCAATTTAACTCTTTAATTATATTTTTTTGTACTTGATACCAACACAGATACAGCTTTTCTAAAATTGACCAATCTGGAAACATAATTAATTTTTTGAAACCTTTTTTTTCCTTTTTCATAATAATTAAAAAAGTGATTGTTTCGTTTGACCAACGTTATGACTGCTATGAGTTCTCAATGGAAGATTTGTGGCGTGTATTCGCGGAGTCTATAATATTTTGTACGCGGCATACCTATTTATAATAAAAATGCTTCCATTGCTGCCAAGTTATACATGTTCGCTGTTTAATTTCTCGAGAGTCTGAATAATGATCATCTCGAAGTACTACGGCTCATTTTAGAGTTTTAGACCCTAGTTATACAATCTACTATTTATTTCATGACTCCTCCTATCTCTCCTACTATTTATTTCTTTCATGTCCACAGCACTGGATCCGCATAGAGGTGCGCGCCGGCGTCCTGGTGCGCCGGCTCGGCCTCGGCGTGCCCGCGGGCAGCCACGGGCCGGCGGCGCTCGCCGTGCGCGCCGGCTCGAGCTTCGAGGACGCCGCGCTGACGCCGCTGGCGGCCGTGCCCTGCGCGCCGGCGTCCCGCGACCGTCCGCTGCAGCACCTCAAGCAGATACAGCTGCTGGTCGACTGTAAACAGGTGAGTCAGCGTTACACACGACCACAGAATAGTAATACATTATTGCCGTGGCCGGGAAGGGAGCAATTCGCTATTTGACAGTTGTAAAGATAAAATAATTAATGTGTTGGATACAGTAGCTTATAGGTTTACAATACTCATACAATAGGTTTTGTGCTTTAAAATTAATTGAAAACATTTTTTTTTTTAAATAAATTAAGAGCTTTTTTATCTGTGGATTACAAAAACCGAAACCCGTGTGACGTCACATTTCAAAGTTAAGGTATTAATTCCGCAACAGACCGCAACTGCACTTACTGCCCGTTATGTTTCTCCGCACTCCAAATTGAACCGTAACGGTATTCGTAAAAAGCTCTATTTAAAATGAGCGGAGAAGTGTCGCAACAGCACAAGTTACTATACAATTTGAAGTGTGGTGTAACATGCAGTTGCCGTCTGCTGTCGGCTGCGGAAGTAAACCTTTAGTTCTTTATCAAGTGCGACGTCACAGTTCTCACAGTCATGTGATCGGCTGTTTTCGCGCGAAATTCAAATTACGTAAACAAAAAATATTTTTTTTGGAAGAAATTAAGCTCTTTGGGGGAAAAAGATAATTGTTACAGGTATAAAATAAACCTACGTATAATTTAAAATACATTTCCGAACACTGTCAAGTAGCCAATTGCAGGCTGAGTATTTGTTTAAAGGGACGAGCTTGCGAGTCCGTTTGATTACAATACGAAGCCTGCAATTGCCATTCCGGCCGAGGCTAATATAGTGCATTTCTCAAAAATACGACAAAAAATTAATTAAGATTTGAAAAACATAACCTTAAAACGTCAAACACATCATGCTTTCCCGCCGTTTATTTTTTTTTACGCAAATTATTCGAGACACTTAAAAAAACGTCGCGTTTCTAACAGAAAAATACGAGCTGAATTGGCTGAATACGACCTGTGCCTCCTTTTATATGACAGTTTCTACTTTTTAAAAAGTTTATAACTCGACAAATAAAGGAATTTATATGTGACAGGCGGACTGCAACACGCCTGCAATGTTTTTTACTTTTTAATTTGGATCTGACCTTAAACTATACACTTTACCTTCCAATATGTAGCGACTAAAGTTCAGTTTGCGGGCCATTTTTGAGAAATAGTATAATAGTACTACATACAGAATGGCCACGAACCCCCCGCACCGAGGTCAGTTACCTCGTCCCTGAGAGGCCCGCCGGATGCCGATCGGGTGTCGTCGCGTCTCGCGACTGGACCACGCCACGCGCTACGCACCCGCGCAAACAATTGGCGCGTGTACCGACGGCGCACGCACACATACTTACCCACAGCGATTACGTTCCTTCGCGTGTCACAGGTGTGACACGCATGAATATGACACTCAAGTGTAGTATCAGGAACTTCGAGCATGCTCAGATTTATTAACACGTTCCCTGTCCGGGTGCCCCCAATGTGGGGTCATACACCTTTTTTTTAAAAGTCCGTGTACTCACTATGGAGTCACGATCCCATACATTGCACAGTCCAACTATCAGTTGGACTTGTGACATTATCAGATTGTTTTGTATTGGGACAGTGAACGTGTTAATGTGAAATACATAGTTCACGTTGTCACAACTAAGTGCCAGTTGCACCAGCGTACGAACACAGACCGGTCATCGTCAAATATGGCGCCGGCAGCTGTCATCCCATAGAAACTTGTCAAACTTTTCATACAATCAGATTTGACGAACACCGCTTACGATTACAGACGGTTTGGTGCAACCCAGCCTAAGTATAGCAATGGCCAACCCGCGCTCGAGAATTAGAAGTACTATATTGAAAAACTACCTATACCAAGTTATCATTGTTATCGAACTCTCGTTTTCAGCATTACACCTGCATAGAGATCAGCATCAAACAGAACCGCAACATGAACGCGGACTGCCGCGTGCACGGGCTCTACATCACCGGGTTCAGACCAAACCCGCTCTACACTGACATCATCCAGGTGTGTCGTCTATAGCCGTAACTCTACATATCATTCCTACAAATGAGAGCGAGAACTCACGTTATCTCCATCTCCGTGTTCCGAATCACGCTAAAAACGCTCGCAAGTGCTGACGGCCGGTCTAAATCAAATAGCGCGCCCATGGCCGCGTGAGTAGTGTTTTGTTTCGGACCGCTATTCGCTTGAGCGCGCTCACGATCGGACCGATTCACGCTCATAGCCCGTGTTTACTGTCATGTTCATATATCAAACGTCAACTTGACGTTTGGCTCAAGGTGCTTACGCCTGGGAGTGTGAGCACCGTGAGCGCCGTCCATGACATCATCAATGACGTCACGACATCTCATGTAAGCGCTATGAGCGTGAAACGGTCCGATCGTGAGCGCGCTTTGAGCGCTGTGAGCTTTATTCGGAACATGCCTCATATGTCGTGTAAGGTGCAGCGGGGCAATCTAGACGGCCGGAAATTCTTCCAAAAACACTAATAAATGATGTAAAATACGGAAGATATTTTCGATTAGTTTTAATTAGCCGTAATTTTAAAATACACAAAGTAAAGTAAAGTAAAGTAAAGTAAAGTAACGTTTATTTGCTAGAATACGTACAATAGTTGTTAACATTATATGGTGAGTCACAGTATTCAGCCTTAAATGGCATGCAAATATTATAAGTATAGCCTATTAATTACAATATTATTTACACATTTCATATAACAAAATTAATTATATTATAAAAAGAAGAATATTATAAGAAGAACATTTAAAATCCATTAATAATTATAATAAAATAACAAATAAAAATAAGTAATAAATTATTTTCGTGCAATGTCAAAATATTCCTTCACAGAGTAAAAACAATGTCCAAGCAGCCATTTTGTCAATTTTGTCCTAAATTCTAAATTATGCAAAAGTTTAATGTCATCCGGTAAATTATTATATATTAATATGCAGGAATAGTAGGCATTACGTTTATATATGTCAGCACAACATCGAGGTTGATACAAGAGATTTCTGTACTGTGCCCAAAGTACACTCTCATCAGTCATCACCGTAATAATCTTCGGAATTCCTAAGGTTTTTACGGTTTACGTGATTATAGTTTTCATGTTTTTACACGACTGCCCAAAAAAAGGAGTGTATTGTTTTCAGGTTTCATGTATGTATGTATGTATGTGAATTTTTGTTGTTTCCCCAGAACTTCTCAACGCCTTAACCGATTTAGATGTGTGAGGTATCGTTGGAATCTTTACGTCATCCCGGGTAACATAGGATATGTGACGTTGCAATAAAAACTATGGCGGACTGTAGACTCCATTTTGTGTCTTCCGTAAAAGAAAAACTATCCTAGCAAGAGGTATCAAAATGAAGCATTTTTAGTACATTTTACTCTTACAAAACTCGTGAAATGCCAAACTTAGTAACTGAGTCAAAACATGAGCAAACAGGAATAAATCTTATATCTTTAAACGAGCAATTCTTTTATATTTATTTATTTATATATATATATATTTATTTCGGGGATCTCGGAAACGGCTCTAACGATTTTGATGAAATTTGGTATGTGGGGGTTTTCGGGGACGAGCAATCGATCTAGCTAGGTCTCATGCCCGGGGAAACGCCGAGCAAAGCTCGGCCCGCCCAGATATTAATTATATAATTTAATCTTCAGAGCATGAACTTCGTAGCGGACGATTGGATGGAGAAGGAGAACTCCACCGGAGCGGTCTCCGTTGATAATAACCCACCCGCGATGCCCGCTGATTGCCCAAAGGTAAATGTAAAACATAAGAATATTATTGTCACTAGCTGAACTTAATTATATAACCTAGCTATAGGGTATTAAATTAAGGTAAAAATAAATTATTTTATGTCACACCTGGCCATAAAGTGGCCATTATCGCACGCTCCGCGCGCGAAAAAACCCACTTCCTGGCCAGGGGGTGACATAAAATTTTGTACTTACCACGGGCGATAATAAAGAAAGCCTTAGATCGCATATTTATCGCCCTTGCCTTCGGCTCGGGCGTAAAATACTTGCGATCTGAGACATTCTTTGTTTTATCGCCCTTGGTAAGTAATGTACTATTTTACTTGACCAATAAAAGATCTAATGAAAATACTCGAAAAACATCAATTATTAATTTATTTTAGCTAATTGAAAGATAATTATTATAAGCATAAAGATTTAAAAAGGACGCTGATTTGAACAAACCAATTCACACTGTCTTAGGCTGGGTTGCACCAAACCGTCTGTAATCGTAAGCGGTGTTCGTCAAATCTGATTGTATGGAAAGTTCGACAAGTCTCTATGGGATGACAGCTGCCGGCGCCATATTTGACGATGACCGGCCTATGTTCGTATGTTGGTGCAACTGACCCTAAGGCTGGGTTGCACCAAACCGTCTGTAATCGTAAGCGGTGTTCGTCAAATCTGATTGTATGGAAAGTTTGGCAAGTTTCTATGGGATGACAGCTGCCGGCGCCATATTTGACGATGACCGGCCTGTGTTCGTATGTTGGTGCAACCGACCCTAAGTGCGCAGTATTTTTGTTAAATTTCTTGCTCTGCTTCTATCTGTGAGTTACTATAATTGGCTTTTTGTTACTACTTAAGTTTCTATGTTAATTTTATTAGCTGTTGGTACTCCTTAAACTATAGTACATTACTTACCAAGGGCGATAAAACAAAGAATGTCTCAGATCGCAGGTATTTTACGCCCGAGCCGAAGGCAAGGGCGATAAATATGCGATCTGAGGCTTTCTTTATTGTCGCCCATGGTAAGTACCAAATTTTATGTCACACCCTGGCCAGGAAGTCGGATTTTTCGCGCGCGGAGCGTACGATAATGGCCACTTTATGGCCAGGTGTGACATAAAATATATTAATAAGAATTAGAGGTCTCTCTGCGGGCGTTTCCACCGCCATCAGTGCCTAGATCTGAATATTGAATAAATAAGCACAACAATAAGACACAATAAGACAGATACAATAAGGTTGAAACTTGATTACTACTGACAGTACTGACATTACTGACAACATCTGCGCGTTCAGCTTGTTCGCACAAACAATTGCAATCGCAATCCAGCGCAGAAATGCTGCCTGCGTGATGGGCTACCTACCTAGGGCCTTAGGTTGTGGTTTTTCAATGAATGGTTGAAATATCACTGCACTTCACATGCACTGCATGTTGCATGCATGTTGAGCACTGTATATTGTTGCATTGCATCAAAACGTAACTCTTGATGTAGCCTCATTGCTTCAATATTTAGAAATAGGGACTGACGGCAGTTTAATCGCTCGTGAACTTACAGACAAGTACTTAGCAGCAAGAACTACTCGAGTATTAATCACAATATTGGCATTGGTTTTGTTATTTTTACACACTAAATGAATTATTTAAACGGAATTAATCGCGTGTACTATGTAAAGGCAAGGTTACGCACGCCCAGAAGGGTAGGTATACTCAAGGTATACTAATTCCATAATCCAGTTTTTTATTAATACCTACAAAAGCACAATTTAATTATACCTACATAAGTATTTAATAATGCAAAAAAATAAAAGTAATGTAGTCGGATAGTGTAGACATTTTTGCGCTGTGCAGGTGTACGTGTGGGGGCTGAACGACAAAGACCAGTTGGGCGGCGTGAAGGGCTCCAAGGTGAAGGTGCCGGTGTTCTCGCCGAGCCTCAGCGCGCTCAAGCCGGTGCACATCGCCGGCGGCTCCAAGACGCTCTTCATCGTGTCTCACGACGGGAAGGTGAGTCCTGTGACAATGTTCTGTACAGACCAGTAGGGGCTCCAAGGTGAAGGTGCCGGTGTTCTCGCCGAGCCTCAGCGCGCTCAAGCCGGTGCACATCGCCGGCGGCTCCAAGACGCTCTTCATCGTGTCTCACGACGGGAAGGTGAGTCCTGTGACAATGTTCTGTACAGACCAGTAGGGGCTCCAAGGTGAAGGTGCCGGTGTTCTCGCCGAGCCTCAGCGCGCTCAAGCCGGTGCACATCGCCGGCGGCTCCAAGACGCTCTTCATCGTGTCTCACGACGGGAAGGTGAGTCCTGTGACAATGTTCTGTACAGACCAGTAGGGGCTCCAAGGTGAAGGTGCCGGTGTTCTCGCCGAGCCTCAGCGCGCTCAAGCCGGTGCACATCGCCGGCGGCTCCAAGACGCTCTTCATCGTGTCTCACGACGGGAAGGTGAGTCCTGTGACAATGTTCTGTACAGACCAGTAGGGGCTCCAAGGTGAAGGTGCCGGTGTTCTCGCCGAGCCTCAGCGCGCTCAAGCCGGTGCACATCGCCGGCGGCTCCAAGACGCTCTTCATCGTGTCTCACGACGGGAAGGTGAGTCCTGTGACAATGTTCTGTACAGACCAGTAGGGGCTCCAAGGTGAAGGTGCCGGTGTTCTCGCCGAGCCTCAGCGCGCTCAAGCCGGTGCACATCGCCGGCGGCTCCAAGACGCTCTTCATCGTGTCTCACGACGGGAAGGTGAGTCCTGTGACAATGTTCTGTACAGACCAGTAGGGGCTCCAAGGTGAAGGTGCCGGTGTTCTCGCCGAGCCTCAGCGCGCTCAAGCCGGTGCACATCGCCGGCGGCTCCAAGACGCTCTTCATCGTGTCTCACGACGGGAAGGTGAGACCTGTGCCAATGTTCTGTACAGACCAGTAGGGGCTCCAAGGTGAAGGTACCGGTGTTCAAAGCCTCAGCGCGCTCAAGCCGGTGCACATCGCCGGCGGCTCCAAGACGCTCTTCATCGTGTCTCACGACGGGAAGGTGAGACGTGTGACAATGTTCTGTACAGACCAGTAGGGGCTCCAAGGTGAAGGTGCCGGTGTTCTCGCCGAGCCTCAGCGCGCTCAAGCCGGTGCACATCGCCGGCGGCTCCAAGACGCTCTTCATCGTGTCTCACGACGGGAAGGTGAGTCCTGTGACAATGTTCTGTACAGACCAGTAGGGGCTCCAAGGTGAAGGTGCCGGTGTTCTCGCCGAGCCTCAGCGCGCTCAAGCCGGTGCACATCGCCGGCGGCTCCAAGACGCTCTTCATCGTGTCTCACGACGGGAAGGTGAGACCTGTGCCAATGTTCTGTACAGACCAGTAGGGGCTCCAAGGTGAAGGTACCGGTGTTCAAAGCCTCAGCGCGCTCAAGCCGGTGCACATCGCCGGCGGCTCCAAGACGCTCTTCATCGTGTCTCACGACGGGAAGGTGAGACGTGTGACAATGTTCTGTACGGACCAGTAGGGGCTCCAAGGTGAAGGTGCCGGTGTTCGAAGCCTCAGCGCGCTCAAGCCGGTGCACATCGCCGGCGGCTCCAAGACGCTCTTCATCGTGTCTCACGACGGGAAGGTGAGACGTGTGACAATGTTCTGTACAGACCAGTAGGGGCTCCAAGGTGAAGGTGCCGGTGTTCTCGCCGAGCCTCAGCGCGCTCAAGCCGGTGCACATCGCCGGCGGCTCCAAGACGCTCTTCATCGTGTCTCACGACGGGAAGGTGAGACGTGTGACAATGTTCTGTACAGACCAGTAGGGGCTCCAAGGTGAAGGTGCCGGTGTTCTCGCCGAGCCTCAGCGCGCTCAAGCCGGTGCACATCGCCGGCGGCTCCAAGACGCTCTTCATCGTGTCTCACGTAGGGAAGGTGAGACCTGTGCCAATGTTCTGTACAGACCAGTAGGGGCTCCAAGCTGAAGGTACAGGTGTTCGAAGCCTCAGCGCGCTCAAGCCGGTGCACATCGCCGGCGGTTCCAAGACGCTCTTCATCGTGTCTCACGACGGGAAGGTGAGAGACAATACGATACAATACAAATACTCTTTATTGCACACCTCAATTAAAGGATACAGTACAATACAAAATCACAGCAAGTACAGGCGGTCTTATCACTAAAGAGCTACCTATAAGAGAGACCTATAGCTGTCTTCGTCTTCTGAACGATAAAGAACGAGTTAGACGTTGTACCCTTCACATTCAAAATTATTCCAGCTTGTTATTACGTAACGTGTCAATGCGAGGTATCGGTGACTGCGAGCTCTCTGGAACCCGAGGCAATCTTGTTCCAGCCAGGACTTGAAGTTTGAGTAAAATTGTAACCTGTAGCGTCGTGAAACAGGGCTCTGAAGTCGAGGCAGTGCTTTTGTCACTCATTTTACAATCCGATGCCCCGGAATGCCAAACCTGGCGCAATATATAATTGTATCACGTATTAATTATGCTATTTCCATTTTATTCCCAGCTATACGCGTGCGGTGAGGGCACGAACGGCCGGCTAGGGCTCGGCCACAGCAACAACGTGTCCACTCCCCGCGCTAATCCCCACCTGTCGCACGCACTCGTGCGCCGCGTCGCCGTGCACTCGGGCGGGAAACACGCCCTAGCGCTCACCGCCGATGGCAGGGTACGTCGACCCCCCTCTAGTATAAGGCTGGGTTGCACCAAACCGTCTGTAATCGTAAGCGGTGTTCGTCAAATCTGATTGAAACTTTCCATACAATCAGATTTGACGAACACCGCTTACGATTACAGACGGTTTGGTGCAACCCAGCCTTAGCCTGGGTTGCACCAAACCGTCTGTAATCGTGCCGACCCTTAGTGCCAGTTGCACCAACGTACGAACACAGACCGGTCATCGTCAAATATGGCGCCGGCAGCTGTCATCACATAGAAACTTGTCAAACTTTCCATACAATCAGATTTGACGAACACCGCTTACGATTACAGACGGTTTGGTGCAACCCAGCCTTAGGGTCGGTTGCACCAACGTAAGAACATAGGCCGGTCATCGTCAAATATGGCGCCGGCAGCTGTCATTCCATAGAAACTTGACAAACTTTCCATACAATTAGATTTGACGAACACCGCTTACGATTACAGACGGTTTGGTGCAACCCAGCTTAAGTCTTTCGAAACAAAACAAACGAATGTGTTTGCGTTTAGTCTCATTTTGTAAGGCAACGCGAGCAGCGCCTCTGGTGGCCTTAGGTGGTAACTATTATTTGCCTTATACACTCGGGCGGCAAGCACGCACTAGCACTCACCGCCGATGGCAGGGTACGTCGACCTGTACAGTCGAGGACATAAATATGTATACATTTTTGGACCTTATTTCAATGGAATTAAGGTGAAAAAGTGTATATACGTGCCGTCAATAGATTTTGGAAATTATGTAAACAGACCAATTTACCTTCATTACTTCGTAATCACGCACTTTTAAAGAACGAACACAGTCTTACCAACATTTTATAGACATAATCCTTGTATTTGCATTCATTTTAAGCTATAATATCTTTTAATTATTCATATTTCAATAAAAACAATTTTCGTTTACAATGATTAGTTATGTGACAATAGCTTGTCAATTTTTTTTACTCGTAAAAATGCTAGGAATCTATATTGTCATTGAAAAAAAACCTCGTGTAAGTGATGGGAATATACCAGTATATCGAAAAAGTTTAATGACATTATAGATTCAATTACAAATAACCTCACTTCTCATCATTTTCCATTTACTTTGCTATGAATTTTCATTGCTCATTTATTTTTATTTGCTGCCATGAAGTTAAGAGCCACAAATACTCACAATGAATATTCAATAAAATAATTTCTCGAGTGTCAAGTGGATTGCTTAATTATTATTATAGACTTTTGTCATCACTTTTTTACAACAAATCCATAGACGACAAATGAATTGTCATTCAGACATATTTGTTTACATAATTTCCAAAATCTATTGACGGCACGTATACATATTGGTGCCCTTGACTGTACCTCTAGTAGGGAAAGCTGTAGTTATGTTGCCCCCCCTCCAATCTTAGCCTCTTCGATGATAATACGGTATTTTACTCAAAGTCAACTCAGCAACTTTTTATATGTCGAAAACGCTCTGTTAGTATGAAGTTTGTTGGGAAATACTGTCTTAATGACGTCACTAAGACAGTATGAATTGGTATGTTCAAATCAGCGTCCTTTTTAAATCTTTATGCTTATAAAATCTTTCAATTGGCTAAAATAAATTAATTATTGATGTTTTCCGAGTATTTTCGTTAGATCTTTTATTAGTCAAGTAAAAATAATTTATTTTTACCTTTGTTTAATACCCTATTCAATGTATTAGACGCAATCCTTCAATACAAGGTAGAAAATACACTTCAAATTTTTCTTTGTTTATTACACTCTAAAATGAAGTAGATAGTTTTCAAACCTTACAGGTAGAATACTTGAAAAAAAGTTCAGCATTCAAGAGGTCAAGGATTGGAGGGGGCCCTACATTACTACAGCTTACCCTATAAGTTTTTTCGAACGAACGCGTTTGCGTTTAGTCTCATTTTGTAAGGCAACGCGAGCATGATTGATGAGCGATATGACTATGAATCTGGCTTTACTTCCCACACAAACCTCAAGACCGGACTTAATGTTTTTTTTTCAATGCAGGTATATTCATGGGGCGAGGGCGAAGACGGCAAACTCGGTCACGGCAACAAGCAAACCCTGGAAGTGCCGAAGATGATAGAGGCTCTAGCGGGCGAGCGCGTGGTCGCGATAGCGTGCGGCTCTGCTCACAGCGCGTGCGTGACCGCGCGCGGCCATCTCTACACGTGGGGCATGGGCGAGTACGGCCGGCTGGGCCACGGGGACGACACTACGCAGCTGACGCCCAAGCTGGTGAGTGCTGCGATTCTAGAAGCGTCTAGAACGACGCAGTCTTTAGCGAGATGAGTAGTTGGTATAAAGTGCGCGGCCATCTCTACGCGCGGGGCATGGGCGAGTACAACCCAACCAACGGAAGCTATTGAATGTTGTAAATTCATGACCACCTGAAAATCATCAACACCACCATTATATCAGACCCATAGTAAGCGAAAACGTTTTAGGGCTGTGTTCATAAATGCTCATAAGTCATCACTAGCTGGCATCAACAAAAACATGACTAGGTATTTGTTCTCACAATAGTACAATAATGCGAAGGCAGGGAAGGAAGGGATTGGATACCGAGTGTGATATAAATAACTTCCAATACAAATCCCATTATTAACTTGTGATTTCGATACACCTGCAACGATTGGTCGCAGTCCTATCGCGAACGTAAAGCGGTTATTACACTGTCCTGAATTCAGGACACTTAGAAGGGTTCGGACCTGTACGTTAGAGCGAGATGCTTCAACTCCCCTCCACTAGTTAGGACGCCTGATTCAGGACAGTATAATACCCGCTTAACTCCTCCTTTTCCGAGCACATTTGAGAAAAAATTACTTTGGGTTAGAATATTTTTAACAAATGTCCGACATTTTAAAAAACTGACATTATATTTTGAATCTTCACGCTTGGACGTTAAGATCGCTTTTTGAACGGACTAATTTGATACAAGTCGGCCAGTTCGAATAATTTTAAGGCGATATATCGATTGAAAGAGACACCCTTTGTTTTTCGCTCACGACAAAACGGGATGCAACCCTCTCCGAGAATGGCTTTTTAGACAAATCTCGTTAAATATCTGACTGTGTGCAGGTTTATTAAATTTCCTCTTGTCAGTACCTAGATGAGGTAAAATACCATCATATTAACTTAATCGTGTCTTTTAATAATGCGTTGTTTTAGTAGGCTGAAGAAAAAAAGGAAAATATAGACTCGACTTTGGATTTATTTTCTATCGAGAAAATTTTAAGCAATCATGTTTCGCTATTGTCAATACCACAATCATATAGTCAAGAATCATATATCTGAAAATCAGCCTCTACTGTTTGCTAGTCTGGGCAGGACAGCGTTTCAAAGTCTCCAAATTTCTCAGTGTAGCGCCTTAAGTATATAATTTCTGTTCGCAGGTGGAAGCTCTGCAGAACCTGAGAGTGGTTCAAGTGGCGTGCGGGTCGCGCGACGCGCAAACGCTCGCCCTCACGGCGTGCGGCAAAGTTTTCTCGTGGGGGGACGGTGATTTCGGTAAATTAGGTAAATACTACACCCATTCTAGGCCCGTAATACACGTTGCGATTGGCTTTCCTCGTTGACATTGGCGTTTTGTTGTGGTACCTGGGAGACCAAAGCAAGGGGCTTGCAGTGGGAGGCGCGCGTGGCTTTAAATGCCTACCGCTCGCTCGGCCCGGGGCCGGCCGTCAGTCGAGGGCCGCCCGCCGCCGCGCGAACGCGTCTATTTGCACGTTACCGCTGCCGCCGCAGACTAGAACGCGACGAGCGACGAGTCGACAGCCCTAGCGCTACACGTGCCGCGTGTGAATGAATACAAGTTATACGATAGACAGAGATGCACAGAGTAGGCATGTTTTTTAAGCCTAAAGCCGTTTTTGTTAGAAAGTGAAGCTTCTGCACTTGTACTATTACTTATTCTGTGACCAAAGGGTTGCCTTTACACTCTAAGTGGAGAGGAGACGTGCGAAAGTGACCAGTCAAATGAATCCATTAAATCGAAGCGGGGCGCAGGAGCAATTTTGATTGGTCAAGTATGCAGGTCTCCGAACACTCCGCCTCAGTGGGAATTCATCCTAAGTCTAATTTTGCGAAGTTATGGCATGAAACAGGCTCTCATTTTAGGAACGGTAGCTTCGTGAAGAGGCTTTTGTACCTTGGAGACAAGGATAAAATAGCATCAAAATTATGAAAAAAATTTTTTTAACGATACTGTACTGTACAAAATGTACCGCTCCACTTTGGCTTGTTTGGCACTAAATTACTAATACACTAATTGTTGTGGTATTAACTCCTGCATTAATATAAAACTGAAATCTAACTGAAGTAATCACCCCAGTTGACCTAGTGCTCGTTAGTGCCTTCCATTTAGATAAACCTGATACAGATAAGTAATTCCCTCTAGCATACCATCTTACCCATTTAATCTTAGAATACAAACCTTTGCTACTGGTTTATAATTTACTAGCGGACCCGGCAGACGTCGTCCTGTCCGGCGAAGCAGCGCCACCTACCGGGTCCAATTGTATTTTCAAACCTTCCAGGGACCAACTCAAATGTACACACAAAATTTCATCCAAATCGGTCCAGCCGTTTAGGAGGAGTTAGGTGACAAACACACGTACAAAATAATTATGCATATAAAGATAATCAACGGCAAAGTAGAACCAAGATTGCAGTATTAGCGCAATTACAGCAGTACGCATGCTATGATAGGATGCGCGGTTCCCTCGCCGCCCATTTGCTATGAATATAAAATAAATTGACTGGTTTCTACTAACAGACCAAGCCAACTAGACACCGATGTACAGTCAAATGCGGAAAAAGCCTAACCCCCTTGCATACAAACTTCTATACAGGAGGGCTCAGGTTTCTGTTCAAATGACTTTTCTGAAACATTATGTTTCATTCGCTTAGTTAGGTATCCCAAACTTGAATATCAATAACCACGTGACACCCCTGACACAGAATAGTATAATAGTATTACATGCAGAACGGAAACGAACCCCCCGCACCGAGGTCAGTTACCTCGTCCCTGAGAGTCCCGCCTGGTTATAATCGGGTGCCGTCGCGCCTCGCGATTCGACCGCGCTACGCGCTACGCTCCCGCGCAAACAATTGACGCGTGTACCGACAGCGCACGCACACATACTTACCCACAGCGCTTACGTTCCTTCGCGTGTCACAGGTGTGCCCCTGGTAAATCCCACAAAATTACTGACATCCTTTCGAAATTTGTTTGACGCCCAACTCAGTGTAGTACGGTCCTATGGCTGCGATACACTTTCATTTTTTAATGCACAGCTTTTTGTTCATTTGCTAAAGCTGCTTCTAGACGAGCTATACTTTTCCTGAAACTGTGGTCGTCTTGTTCTAGCATGGAAGTAAGAGAAAGACGCCCATGTCCGCAGGCTTCATATTTTACGAAAAGTATAGCCCGTCTAAAGGCACCTTAACCTAACGTGTTGTGTGATCTACTTAGTATAAGAATGATGATTACATAATATAGTCGCCATCGCCTCGTAATTTAATGCTAGCTGCGTGTATTTATCAATAATCATGTAATAGAACTATTTGCAAGAAAACTGTCTGAAAATTATCACAGTTACAATTTGATCAGATTTAATCAGTTGAAGACTGAAGAATGCTCGAGAAAGATCCTTCCAACACGGATTATTAAACTTTCCTATACTACTAAAAAAAATAGTTACTTGTAACCGAATTCATTATTCTTATACAACTTACCAAATATAAAATTACTGTTAGGTAGTGTTTATTCCTTCCTGTTGTGTTCCTTTTTTTTTATTCGTGTTCACCATCTGCTTTTTCAGTCTAAAATAGTTGTAATATTGTATTTTTTAGTTCAATTCACGAAGAAACGCCGCTTCTAACTACACAAATTATAGTGTCTTGCCAACCAAAGTGACCAAAGTAAGTTACTTTATGAAAGTGACTGCTAGAATATGACGGGTATAGAAGATATGAGACACACTGCGTGAAACGTCGCTGTTGGAAAGAGATTCTTATGAAGTAACATAAATAGATCTATACATACCAGTCGAATATAATATCTCCTCCTTTTTTGAAGTCGGTAAAAATATTTGAGCGTTGTGAAACTTGCCACAGATTGTCCGTTTGGCTGGCGGAATACTATGGCGCTTCTTCGTGCGTTGAAACTACAAAAAAAACGTCGATTTACATTGCAAGATCGCGCGTGCAATACCTACTCATTACATTGCAGGTTTTGATCGTATTGGTCTTACCTCGGGAGCGTGTAACTCCGCAATGTGCAGTCATCATTAATAATATCAATATGTGTACAGTCTAGCTCTTTATTGTTAAGTGACATAGTGAGTGTCACTGCCCAATCCGTACAATTGCGCATAGTTTAGTATGAGATTCGCTGTGGAAGGACGCGTAGTCGCGGATGACACGCACTATATACTTTAAATAAATAAATAAATATTTGTGGACAATCTTACACAAATCAACCTAGTCCCAAACTAAGCAAAGCTTGTACTATGGGTACTAAGCGACGATATACATACTTATATAGATAAATAAATACTTAAATACATAGAAAACATCCAAGACCCAAGAACAAATATTCGCGCTCATCACACAAATAAATGCCCCAGCCGGGATTCGAACCCGGGACCTCCAGCTTCGTAGGCAGGGTCACTACCAACTAAGCTAAAGCGGTCGTCGCGAAGTTTAAGGTCGAAAAGTGTATAGTGCCCGAAAACTACAATGTATATAAGGTGTTTATTTATTAGTTGCAGATATTTTTACAGCTGATAGTACTCGGTCCCTGGATTATATTTAAGTATGAAACATTATAGCTTTTACGATGTTTTTTTGGAGAAAACTGAAAAACAAATTTGCTACGAACAGCCTGTTAATGTGATTATTAAATGAGAACTCATTGAACAGATTCTAGTACCTCTTTTACGTACCACTTAACTGTAACTGGCCACTTCAAGTCAATAAACCGAACCATATACGTGATAATGACATTTAAGACAAACAATTGTTGACATGAGTGACATGACAGTGTTAAACGTCTTGTCAGTAAAATGCACATGCTGATTATTTTTTTTTTTGTTCGGTAAATGAAAACAAAAAAATTATATGAAAAGATTTCTTAATTTCTATCTAAAGTTAATTGTTTTAAAGTAAAGTATCATCTGTTAAAATATCTGCAACTAATAAATAAACACCTTATATACAACGTCATAGTGCCTCCACAGCCCAATTTGTACAGTTGTGAATGGATTCGTTAGAGATTCGCTGTGGAGAGCCGCGTCGTCGTGGACGACTTCTGTATTGCTGACTGTATAATGAAGATCGCATCCAAGCTCTTGCAAATGTAAATCGGCCATAGCCGTGTTCCGAATCACGCTTACAACGCTATAAACGCGTTTACGATCGGACCGAATCACGCTCATAGCGTTTACACGAGATGTCGTGACGTCATTGATGACGTCATGGACGGCGCCATATTGGCGTTTACGATGCTCACACTCCCAGGCGTCAGCACCTTAAACCAAACGTCAAGTTGACGTTTGATATATGAACATGACAGTAAACACAACACGCCCGGTCCGAATCAAAACACCACTCACGCGGCCTTGAGCGCGCTTACTGATTCGGACCGGCCGTCAGCACTGTAAACGCTGTGAGCGTTGTTGGCGTGATTCGGAACACGGCTCATAAGTACTCGAGTTAGAACGGTTGTATGTGTACTTGTTTCAGGGCGGGGCGGCTCGGACGGCTGCGCAGTGCCCATGAACATTGAGAGGCTGAACACGTTGGGTGTTGTCCAAGTGGAGTGCGGCGCTCAGTTCAGTCTCGCTTTGACCAGAGACGGGGAAGTAAGTTGGCTACGGCCTCAAGACTAACCAGACTCGACATCAAACAATACTAATGCCGAGCGAGATGGTTGTATACGACTTTGTGTAAGAGTGACAGAGATACATATTATTTGTTGTCCTTGTAACTTTTTCTGCCATAAACTATTTGATATATGACTGTGGCAGAAAAGCGATTACCCGCTCAAGTTAAGGAGGTAATTTATGGTAAACCGTCAGCCACTTTAAACAAGGTCTCTAAATTTATATGTATAAGAGCTTTCCCGGCCCCCTTGTTGGCACGCGTATACAATCTCTATAGAATCTTTACTCTGTGGCAACTCTATTCAATCCAATCAGACGTTTTTCAATACTGAGGAACGTCACCGCTTAGTAGAGGAGTACCTAAATTTGGCACCCAAGATAAATTTTAAAATTCTCTCGATTCAGGTGGTTGCAGAATGTATTTCCAAGCGTGTTTCCAATGTTACGCCAAACTAGATTTATATACTGACTGCACCTACATTCATTGAAGACGTATCGTGCTCTTTCATGGTCCCTGTTTCCTCTACTCAGGTGTGGACGTGGGGAAAAGGCGACTACTTCCGACTAGGGCACGGCTGCGACGTCCACGTGCGCCGGCCGACCATAGTAGAAGCGTTGCGCGGCCAGAGGATCGTGCATGTCGCCGTCGGCGCGCTGCACTGCCTCGCCGTCACTGCTGACAACCAGGTATGCGAGATGTTCTATTGAGCTGTGGATGTGGGGCAAGGGCGACTACTTCCGACCAACCCACGGGTGTTACGCCAAGTGCGTTGGCCGACCATAGTAGAAGCGTTGCGCGGACAGAGGATCGTGCATGTCGCCGTCGGCGCGCTGCACTGCCTCGCCGTCACTGCTGACAACCAGGTATGTGAGATGTCCTATTGAGCTGTGGATGTGGGACAAGGGCGACTACTTCCGACTAGGGCGCGGCTGCGACGTCCACGTGCGCCGGCCGACCATAGTAGAAGCGTTGCGCGGACAGAGGATCGTGCATGTCGCCGTCGGCGCGCTGCACTGCCTCGCCGTCACTGCTGACAACCAGGTATGTGAGATGTCCTATTGAGCTGTGGATGTGGGGCAAGGGCGACTACTTCCGACTAGGGCACGGGTGTGACGCCAAGTGCGTTGGCCGACTATACTAGAAGCGCTGCGCGGGTAGAGGATTGTGAATATATTGCCGATGGCGTCACAGCCGAGAACCATCAGGTTTGTGTAGGCATGTAATATACAGGTCCGGACGTGGGGCAAGAATTCTTTACCTCATATGCAGTATTTCGCTGACACTGCTCCTTTTACTGACAGGAGACTGCCAAATGAAATGGTTCATATTTACACTAGCGGAGTTTTTTGTGTGAATTCGCAGTTTGATGGCGCGTCGCGCTCGCAATCTTCTAACAAGCACTAATACAGTAGAGTTCATTTATGGGTCATTATTTTGGGCGTTTGTTCCAAATCACTTTCGTGGTCACTATTTTCTCGAATTCGAATAAAGATTTTAATGCCGTTTTGGGTTATATGGCAGAAGTACGGGACATCTACCAACTAACTTAGAAATGCCACCAAAACCTACAGCCAATTCGTCAAAAAATGTCGCAACGAAAGTGAGGCGGTTGAAACGCGCGAATAATAAATATATGTGAACAATAAATATATGTGAACAATCTTACACAAATCAACCTAGTCCCAAACTAAGCAAAGCTTGTACTATGGGTACTAAGTGACGATATCGATATAAATACTTATATAGATAAATACATAGAAAACATCCAAGACCCAAGAACAAATATTTGTGCTCATCACACAAATAAATGCCCCGGCCGGGATTCGAACCCGGGACCTCCAGCTTCGTAGGCAGGGTCACTACCAACTAAGCTAAAGCGGTCGTCTAAAGTAGTATTAGTGAACGTGACTGTACAAAACGCAATGTTGCAGGTGTGGGCATGGGGCGACAACGACCACGGCCAACAGGGCAACGGCACTACGTGCGTGAACCGGCGGCCGGCGCTAGTAGCGGGCGTGGAGGGCGTGCAGCGCGCCGCCGCGGGGTCGTCGCACTCGGCCGCGTGGTCGGTGCGCGCGCCCGTCGCGGACACGCGCGCGCCCGCGCAGGAGCCGCTCGTGTTCCCAGTGCTGCGGGACCCGCTGGGGGCTACGGCGCTCGGTCAGTACCAAAGACCTTATATATAATAAGAATAGAATAAGAATAATTTATTAATAGTACATTACTTACCAAGGGCGATAAAACAAAGAATGTCTCAGAGCGATAAATATGCGCTGTGAGGCTTTCTTTATTATCGCCCGTGGTAAGTACAAAATTTTATGTCACCCCCTGGCCAGGAAGTGGGTTTTTTCGCGCGCGGAGCGTGCGATAATGGCCACTTTATGGCTAGGTGTGACATAAATATACATTTTACAATTATGTTCTTATAGTCAGTCTGCAACTTATCGATAGAGAACATATACATCACATGCCTGAACTAGGATGTTTCCTGTGTTTCAGGCAAATGGGCAATAAATTAATTACTATTTATCTACAAAATATAAAACATTTTAATTCTTATAATCTAATACAATTAATGATAAAAGCAAAATTCTGTGTTTCCGAAAAAACGAGCCATTAATAGTAGATTGTGTCACAAGGGAGCAAAATGCCATATTTACGGCGTGGGCGTACATTGAATCCTAAACGAAGCAAAGGATTCTATAATAGAATCTCGAGCGTAGCGAGGGATTCTTAAATAGAATCCTGAGCGTAGTGAGGGATTCAAGTATATACGCCCAAGGTGGAAATAATTTTGCTTCCATGTGATACATGCTGCTTTTCACATCACCTATTGAGGATAATGAAAGACCTGAAGTGCTACCGGTAACATATTTATAGATGCTCAAATTTGAAACCTTTTCCCTGAATTAGTCGAAATCGAGTATAATGACGATTTTTGCAAAAAAAAAAAACAACTTAAAATTAAAAATAAGTGTAAAATTCTAAATCCTTATCCCCGAATTAGTCGAAATCGAGTATAATGACGATTTTTCGTTTTTTTACATAAAATTCTAAATAAATATAAAATTTGAAATCCTGATCCCCGAATTAGTCGAAATCGAGTATAATGACGATTATTCGTAAAAATTTTGTTAGTTATAATTTAAAAAAAAAGAAGCTGACGTTTCGTATAGACTGTATTTGAATTTTCAGTGATACTAGAACTTTGTTGGATTTGTATGATGCTTCAAATTTGAATTTTTTCATTATATATTATTAAATATTTTATACTGGCAACACAGGGTCCTTGAACAGAAAAGTGCCACTTTGATCCCTCCTAGCAGGGAAGAAAAAGCCCTTATCCGAATAGGTGATGTGAAAAATAGTTATCTATATATATAAAGTTGATGGGTGACTGATTAATCACCGCCCCGCCGAAACTGCCGGTCCTAGAAATTTGAAATTTACACTATAGTTAGGTTATATAACGGAGGCAAGGGATAAGACGGCATTTTTGGAAATTCCACCCCTAAGGGGGTAAAACAGGGGTGCAGTTTGTATGGGAGGCAATAATTTTTTTAATGTCTAGACTTGAAACTTTGTACAAAGCGTACAGCGGAGTCTTAGTAATAGAGTCCCGTTTTACCCTTTGGGTACGAAACCCTAAAAACTGACCTACCCGTCCTAAGTCGTGGCGGGTTAGAAATGCTAAAGTATGTCTGTCTGTAACCCCTTCACGCCGATTTAGATGAAATTTGGTGTGAATATAGTTCGAGTCCGAGGAAAGAACATAGGATAGTTTTCATCCTATCCCTTAAGGAAGTGGAAGTTTGTATGGAACAGAGATAACTAGGTAACCGCCTGAAATAAAAGAATAGCGATAAAATTCTAACGCGATTACCGAGCTCTACGCAGACGAAGTTGCGGGTAACAGCTAGTAATTCATAAAGTAGGTAGGTAGGTAACAGTGGCGGAGCGTCCATACAACTCGATTCCCACCGGCTTGCCTAATTTTCAACCAGTCCAATTCTTTTACTACGGCTCATGAAGAATAGGAAAAGCCAAGTATTTCCGGCTTCCCTAAGAATATTTTTGACGCGCCGCCACTGGTAGGTAAATATTTATTAAAAACACAGTTATGGTCATTTTACCACAGTCAATAACTCCTCTGTATCCTCGTATGACATATTTATTAGTGAGTCGTGGAGTTCTTTCTTGCAGCTAGCGTAGTTGAGAGTGTATATATTGAACCTTCCATTGAGTCTATTATAAAGAAATGGGCCTAGAAAAACAAAGGATCTAGAAGAAAAAGCTTGTTTCTTTTTTATAGTATTTGGGCAAACAACGATAGTTGAGTTTATCGATATAGGAACTCCCTACTTGTCAAACAATTTTACCCCGCGGATTCCTACATCTGATAATGTAACTAGTGGAGGGCGTGTAGCGAGCTCGTCGCACTCGGCCGTGTGGCCTATAAATTAGAACGTGCGTACTCGTCCTCGTAGACTTCAAGTACTAGGTTATCATAACTAAACCAATACGATCTTTGAACAGGTCTTTACTCCGAAGAAACGATGGTGGAAGAACGGCAGGAGCCGATTCCGTCGCTGGCTGCGGCAGCGCTGGCTCTTGAGCCACCGGTGGCGGTTCAACACGCGCTGTCGCTCATACTACTAGGACTACATATCACGCAGGTATACGGATATAATTTAAAAAAGTCAAGTAATGTAACTAGACTCCGTGGAACCCACTCATAATCCTAGCGTTATCCCAGTACAGTTGTAGCCTGAAAGATTCCCGCGGCCCGCTATCTAGTCCCAAGCTTAGGCACCAGTTTTTACGGAAGCGAATGCCAAATAATCTTTATCTACATCTACACCCATATAGTAAATCCTCTTTAATAAGTTCAAAAACCGTAGATAAGACCCCGCTTTATAATATACTGTGCGGCTGTTGCGCGCGTCCCCTATTAGATCACGAAATAGAACACTTTAATGAAATCACGTACAATATTAGGACACAGCTGCGGGCTGGCGGCGGGGCGCGGGCCGGCATGTCGAGGTAAAAATGGCGCACGCCGGCGAGACGTGCCCACACGAAACACATGAAAGAGAATTTAATATATGGATGTAGATAAAGTAGTGTATGCAACTGTACATAATTAGGCAATAAAACACTCGTGTGACCTTATATAATAGTACATATAATAGTATAGGTTGCATAATAGTACATTACTTAACAAGGGCGGTAAAACATATTTATCGCCCTTGCCTTCGGCTCGGGCGTCAAATACCTGCGATCTGAGACTTTCTTTATTACCGCCCGTGTTAAGTACAAAATTTTATGTCACGCCCTGACCAGGAAGTGGGATTTCCCGCGCGCGGAGCGTGCGGTAATTGCCGCTTTATGGCCAGGTGTGACATAAACTACTATTACCCTCAAGGGCGAAATTAGACCTTATTGAGATTAGGCTTGACAAGTGCGTTGGCTACTTAGTGTTAGAGTTGACTGTTAGAACTTGTCAAGCCGCCCGAAGCTTTAAGCTTTTAGCTTAACGACTGCTGTCATAGACACCAGCCAGTATCAACGGCTTAACGTGCCTTCCAAAGCACGGGAGCGCTCAAATAACCATTCGACGAATTCATACGCGGTAGCCCTCATTGGAAACTAATCATAGCAAGTTTAAAAACCAGCCTATTATTACGATTCTTGGTTTATGTTTCACTAGGCGCGCAGCCTATTGGTGGAGGCTCTCCGTACCCACGAAGCTTGCGCGACCGGCGCGCCCGTGGTCGCCGGGGTCGACATTGAGGACGAGGACACTGACACCGACGCCCGCACGGGAGGGGGCGAGGCGCCCGCCGACCGGGCCACGTTGCAGGTGAGTCTAGATACCAGGGTCACAGGCCGCTATAGGAGACTCCGCGACAAAACAGCCTATTGGTGGAGGCTCTCCGTACCCACGAAGCTTGCGCGACCGGCGCTCCCGTGGTCGCCGGGGTCGACATTGAGGACGAGGACACTGACACCGACGCCCGCACGGGAGGGGGCGAGGCGCCCGCCGACCGGGCCACGTTGCAGGTGAGTCTAGATACCAGGGTCACAGGCCGCTATAGGAGACTCCGCGACAAAACAGCCTATTGGTGGAGGCTCTCCGTACCCACGAAGCTTGCGCGACCGGCGCTCCCGTGGTCGCCGGGGTCGACATTGAGGACGAGGACACTGACACCGACGCCCGCACGGGAGGGGGCGAGGCGCCCGCCGACCGGGCCACGTTGCAGGTGAGTCTAGATACCAGGGTCCCAGGCCGCTATAGGAGACTCCACGGCAAAACAGCCTATTGGTGGAGGCTCTCCGTACCCACGAAGCTTGCGCGACCGGCGCTCCCGTGGTCGCCGGGGTCGACATTGAAGACGAGGACACTGACACCGTCGCCCGCACGGGAGGGGGCGAGGCGCCCGCCGACCGGGCCACGTTGCAGGTGAGTCTAGATACCAGGGTCACAGGCCGCTATAGGATACTCCGCGGCAAAACAGCCTATTGGTGGAGGCTCTCCGTACCCACGAAGCCTGCGCGACCGGCGCGCCCGTGGTCGCCGGGGTCGACATTGAGGACGAGGACACTGACACCGACGCCCGCACGGGAGGGGGCGAGGCGCCCGCCGACCGGGCCACGTTGCAGGTGAGTCTAGATACCAGGGTCACAGGCCGCTATAGGATACTCCGCGGCAAAACAGCCTATTGGTGGAGGCTCTCCGTACCCACGAAGCCTGCGCGACCGGCGCGCCCGTGGTCGCCGGGGTCGACATTGAGGACGAGGACACTGACACCGACGCCCGCACGGGAGGGGGCGAGGCGCCCGCCGACCGGGCCACGTTGCAGGTGAGTCTAGATACCAGGGTCACAGGCCGCTATAGGAGACTCCGCGGCAAAACAGCCTATTGGTGGAGGCTCTCCGTACCCACGAAGCTTGCGCGACCGGCGCTCCCGTGGTCGCCGGGGTCGACATTGAGGACGAGGACACTGACACCGACGCCCGCACGGGAGGGGGCGAGGCGCCCGCCGACCGGGCCACGTTGCAGGTGAGTAGATACCAGGGTCACAGGCCGCTATAGGAGAGACATTACATATACACGTTCGTTCAAAATAATGAGCGTGTGGATGATCGACGCCAAGTGTATTTTATGTCTATCCTTTTCGTTTCAGAGCGGTGCGAGCAGTCCGCTTAGCGGTTCGATATCGTCCCGGCACTCGGCCGTGATGTCATCCAGCGCGGTGTCCGTCGCCGCCGCCACCATGACTGTACAACAAGCTGAGGCGCCTAAGGTAAATAATTATAATACAATACAATACAAATATTCTTTATTTAAAAAATACAAAAAAACAGCTAAATTAAAATTAAACTTGTTGTTGTTAGACAATAGTCGGTCTGGCGGTAATTAATAAGTATTTATGTAGAAAATATTGTATGTACAGTGAGCAAAGAAAGTGGTCTACCACTTTTGAATCTTATTTGATTTTTTTTTAAACCGCAAATCATTTATTCATAAAACAAACTCACACAGGCTTCGTCAGGTGCGCACATAAACAAACAATCACAACACAGAGACACCAGAGATGAAATCCGCCACAGGCTTCGTCAAATGGACTTAACATAAAGGACCGCCCCGGATCGTAGATGGCTCAAAAGTTCCCATAATACTGGCGGCGTTGCCGCGCTGGATGGCCAGCGAAATCTGTTGACTGTTTGTTGTCTTATTTGATTAATAGTCGAAAAGTGGTAGACCACTTGTTTGGCCGACTGTACAGGTTGATATGACAGGGTAACACTAACGTAAAAAAATTAGGTAGTCCAAACATTTACCAAGTATTCGATTTGTAGTCAAGGAATGAATGTCGTTGAGATCCGAAAGCTTCCGCAACTGTAAAGTCAGCAATTTATAGTTAGGAGTTGTCAACATGTTTTTATTGTAGAAGTAAGGATGTGTTACAAATACAATATAATTGGCTCCTTTGGCTGCTACTACTACATGATGCGGACTGTATCTATCTGAAACGTTCTTTTTCGTTTCATTTTTGATGCGTGTTTAACTATCTACATTGCGCGGTTTTATAGAGCGATTGAACTCGTTATACGTCCGTGCCGCGCAGTGTAATGAAACACCCACACACATATCGTTTCAGATGGCGCTGGACGAGTTCACGTCACAACTGGGCGAGACAGACGCGCGGGCCCTCGTGGACTTGCTCAAGCTCGCATCCGCCGGCCGCATACCGGACGCGAACAACGCGGTCAGAACCATCACAGAGGTGCTCATGGGTGAGTGTGGCTTGAAGGCCACAATATCGTATGTATTCAGATGGCCCTGGACGAGTTCACGTCACAACTGGGCGAGACAGACGCGCGGGCCCTCGTGGACTTGCTCAAGCTCGCATCCGCCGGCCGCATACCGGACGCGAACAACGCGGTCAGAACCATCACAGAGGTGCTCATGGGTGAGTGTGGCTTGAAGGCCACAATATCGTATGTATTCAGATGGCCCTGGACGAGTTCACGTCACAACTGGGCGAGACAGACTTGCACATGATATTTCAAATTTCCTCGCATACTCGTACTTCATCGCATTTTTTGAGAAAAGCACTATTTAGGCCTGTGCCGAAACAACCTTGTTTTATTTCCTCTTATTTTTTGAAAAGTCATTATATACACCTTGGTGGAAACCGGGGTTGCTTGCCTTGGTTCTTGGTGGATCTCGGTAAAGCCTCGCCCGGCCAACCACCTCGCCAGGCCAGGCAACCCTTACTCTCCGTGCCTCAGCAATAATGTACTATTTCTCAAAAATGGCCCGCAAACTGGACTTTAGTCGCTACATATTGGGAGGTAAAGTGTATAGTTTAAGGTCAGATCCAAATTAAAAAGTAAAAAACATTGCAGGCCACATATATGGCCTGCAATGTCACATATAAATTCCTTTATTTGTCGAGTTATAAACTTTTTAAGATGTAGAAACTGTCATATAAAAGGAGGCACAGGTCGTATTCAGCCAATTCAGCTCGTATTTTTCTGTTGAAAACGCGACGTTTTTTTATGTGTCTCGAATAATTTGCGTTTTTCATAATAAAACATGATGTTTTTGATGTTTTAAGGTTATGTTTATCAAATCTTAATTAAATTTTTGTCGCATTTTCCCCATTTTTGAGAAAAGCACTATATTAGCCTCGGCCGGAATGGCAATTGCAGGCTTCGTATTATAATTAAACGGACTCGCAAGCTCGTCCGCTTAAACAAATACTCAGCCTGCAATTGCTCCCTTCCCGGCCACGGCAATAATGTACTATTTACCTCTACAGCTCTATGCGCGCACAAGCCGGCGGTCGCCGACATGGTGATAGAGGTGTGCGTGTGCGAGTTGGAGGAGGCGTGCGCGGGCCCGCAGAAACAACTGCCGCGCGCCGTCACCGTCGAGAGCCCGCACCCGTATCCGGACGACACGGACATATCGGGTGAGACAGTTTTAACACTATACCAGGGTGTACAATCCAAATGGGTCAGTATGGTGAAGTCGGAAACTATGAGAGATAGCGAGATCTGCTCTTAGGAACCATGACGTCGATTTTAGATTTAATAATAATTACATTCAAACTATAAACAATAATTTATACTAGTAAACAAGGTTCCATTAGTGTTGTGCTTCTTGCGACTTGCAGAATTTATACACATTGATTTTGACCAGGTTCGATTCCCGGTTATGTATGAGAGTTAATAAAAAAGTTTGAATGTAGTTATTATTAAATCTAAAATCGACGTCATGGTTCCTAAGAACAGATCTCGCTATCTCTCATAGTTTCCGACTTCACCATACTGACCCATTTGGATTGTACACCCTGTATATCGACCGTCTTACGACCCGACCACGGCGGCAGCGATTCACGTACTCCGTTGCGTGTGATCTTAACTAACCGCAGTGCGTTGCGCGTCTCGATCGCGCAATGAACAGAGTATACGCTTGCCGCGCCGAAATTCGCGCAGTCGTGGCTGGGCCGAGGAGTCCCCGCCTGCGACGGGACAGGGATAAGAGGGGGAGACGTTAAAGAGTAGCGCCGGGTCCTTGCCTGCTGTCACCCTCCCGCGTGGTCTTAATGAAGCGGTCGAGTCATAAAACCATACTGTAACATGTCATCATCATCATATCAGGATCAGGCCAAGGGGCTTGCAGTGGGAGGCGCGCGTCGCTTTAAATGCCTACCGCTCGCTCGGCCCGGGGCCGGCCGTCAGTCGAGGGCCGCCCGCCGCCGCGCGAACGCGTCTACATGCACGTTACCGCTGCCGCCGCAGACTAGAACGCGACGAGCGACGAGTTGATAGCCCTAGCGCTACACGTGCCGCGTGTGAATGAATACAAGTTATACAATAGACAGAGATGCACAGAGTAGGCATGTTTTTTATGCCTAAACGCCGTTTTTGTTAGAAAGTTAAGCTTCTTTACTTGTACTTTTACTTATTCTGTGATCAGGCGAAAGACGTTCACTGCTGTACAAAAGCCTCCCCCAAAGATGACGCAATGACCGATCCTGCGCTACCCGCATCCAACGGATTCCCGCGACCTTAACCAGCTCATCAGTCCACCTCGTTGGGAGTCTACCCACGCAGCGTCTTTCGTCTACGACCTACGTGGTCGCTTCCTCAAAGAGTGCTATAATCACCGGTCCGGCGCCACCCGCATCCAACGGATTCCCGCGACCTTAACCAGCTCATCAGTCCACCTCGTTGGGAGTCTACCCACGCAGCGTCTTTCGTCTACGACCTACGTGGTCGCTCCCTCAAAGCGTGCCACAATGACCGGTCCTGCGCCACCCGCATCCAGCGGATTTCCGCTACCTTAACCAGCTCATCAGTCCACCTTGTGAGGGGTCTATCCACGTACGCGGTACGTGGCCGCCTCTCGAGAAACTTTCCCCCCCAACAGCCATCGGTAACGTCGGTAATAATAAAGCAAAAGTACTCAGTGACGCTGAGCAATGGACCTCGCGAAGTACATATTTGCTCCCACATTGTTGCTCGTTGTTCTATCTTAAGAATACCTCCTTTGTAAGCCATCGCCTTTTGTGTTTAATTTTTCTAGCAAGTTTAAACTGTGACTTTGGATGTAATCAAAGTTTGATAAAAATTAACCAATTATCAAATCCCACTTCCTGGCCAGGGGGTGACATAAAATTTTGTACTTACCACGGGCGATAATAAAGAAAGCCTCAGATCGCATATTTATCGCCCTTGCCTTCGGCTCGGGCGTAAAATTCCTGCGATCTGAGACATTCTTTGTTTTATCGCCCTAGGTAAGTAATGTACTATTAAAATTCGTTAATTTTATGTTTTTGTTTACCAGGCGTGGTGAAAATACCCGGAGCTATCTCACTCCGCGTGATGTTCGAACAAGGCTGCTCGACGGAGAGACGAAACGACCCGCTGACAATCTCTGATGCGTCCGGGCGGGTCATAGCCACGCGCTCCGGACGAGACCCGGCCGACTGGGAGGACGAGATCATAGTCATGGGTGAGTGATGTACCTGGCGTGGTGAAGATGTCTCGAGCTCATGTCGCGTAATGTCCGAAAAATATCACGGAAAGCCGAAATTACCTTCCGACCATCTCGAATGCGTCCAGGCGGATCATAAGCCACGCGATCATCGGTGTCTTTTATATTTTTCATCTCTCCTGTTCGGAAAGTTCGATTTTCATGAGTAGATAGCCGGGTTGAAAATCGCTTTTCCAACCCTAGGGTGGAAAGTATTTTTTTTTTAATTTACATAGGCCTGGGTTGCGCGCCTGCCGCGCTTGGGCGCTGCGCGGGCAGCCAGCCGCGGACACGCGGCCCGGGCCGGGACTGAATCCTTAGAATATCATTTACTATTAATTTTATTTCTCAATTATTTTTCTCATAGTCGAAATGAAAAGTAGAGTGTTTAACTCGGGTGAAAGTACCCATTTCACCATTGAACTATTGGCGCTCTCACTTCGTTCGAGCGCCAAAATATCTCGGGTGAAATGGGTCGCTTTCAACCCTTGGTTAACAATCTATTATACCTGCGATCCTCAGAGAAGGCTGCTTGATGGAAAGGCCGATCTGCTGAGTATCACAGTTACAGCCTTACCGTTAACTAATCTAAATCATATCTTGCTTTTACATTTATTTACATACATTGTAATATTTTTGTACAGGTGATGAACTGAGATGGCGCTTCAAAAGTGACGGCTCCGTGAACGGTTGGGGATGGAGGTTCTCCGCTTGTCCCACCATACCCAAGATAGCTCTCTACGTGAGTTTATATTTTATTGACTTTTTCAATTCGGAGCCTCGCTACACTTGTCTTGTCTATAGTGAACATTGTTTGATGAAAGATAAAAGTCGTAGGGATATAGACAAGTTTCAATGTTATTAGTCGTTGCAATAAAACGAAAATTGATGTTTCCTAGTCAGTTTCCTAGTAGATATCAGCAGTTTGCGGACATTTTGGAAGAGTGTGTACAGAGCATTCCGAAGGCTTTGGCATAATTTATTGTATGGACGGTATACGAAGATCTCTATGACACTGACAGTGACATATCATATAGTGATGTGCATGTGTCGATACTTCAATTGTTTTTTTATCTGTGGCGGTTCTTATCAGCGTCCTCTCATGTACATTAATGTAACCTCAAATGCGGTTATCGTGTAAAAGACGTTTCTGGCTACTAAACCGCCATTTTTAGGGTTCCGTTACCGAATGGTCCAAACGGAACCCTATTGTTGTCACTCATGCGTGCTTCCGTCGGTCGTCTGTCACAAAAATGTTTTTCGAAGATGTTTTCAACTTCCCTTTTACCTATTGACATAAAATTTGGACATATGCGTCTTCGACTCGAATGTCAATCCTAACATTCCTAACAATACGCTTCACTCTAAAGGCGATTTGGCTCTCGCATAGTGCCTGTAATTTGCTATTATTGTCCTCATTATGGCATTATCGTGTCACTCCAGGGAAACCGCCACATTATGCCGAGTAGGGATAGGTACTAGTTTTTGCGTAAGCGAGTGCCGTCTGACTTGCCATCCAAAGGGGAAGAAACTGCAAAACAGAATTAGGCTCCAGTCAAGTCACATTTGATTGTTAGAAGTTTTCAGCTGCCCAGAGATCTCTGACTCTGCAAGTACTGCAGTCATAGACAACAACCGGAATCAACGGCTGGCGCGGAAGCACTCAGTTAATACTCAAAGCGCTCACATATCCGAGGATACCGCCCTGTGCCTTTCTTGACTATTATGCCCGTCTTTAAAGGTACAGAGGCAACTACATTGCGCGGTTTGATAAATCGATTGAAGTCATTATAAATGGGTAATACGCAATGTAACCCGCAACCCACCCTAAGCTTATTTACCCACGTACGAGACTCGTACACTAGTTTCATTACACTGCGGGTCACGGAGGTACAACGAGATCAATCGCAAAACTGTTGTTGTTTATGACAGCAGTACTTGCCGAGTTAGAGGTCTTTGGCCAGCTGAAAGTTTCCAAAAGTCAAATTGCTCTCACTTGACAGGGGCCTAATTCTATTGTGCAGTTTCGTACACATACATTCAGGCACACATTAATCCCCTTAATCATAAAACTTAACAAGTCTCTGCTAGTAAAAAAGTCTATTGTCACTGACTCACAATCACACGTGTCAAAGTGACAGATAAGTACAGACTACTTTTGGCCGCTATTTAACGAAATTAGGTTTTATGCACGTTTATGAATAAGGTAAGGCTTTGAACAAATGGAAAATTGGTTTCAGGAAACCGGTTCGGACCGGTTCGTGCTCTCGCGGCCGTCGGTGGAGCTGGCGTGGCGCCTGCTGGACGGGCCGCTGCTGGCCACCATCTCCAACGACCACCTGATGGCGCCGCGACTCGCAGAGGCGCTGGCCACCTGCGCTCAGATGAACACTTTGTGTGAGTAATACACGCAATGTTTTGCTTTTGCACGTAGTGTTTTGCTTTGCTTAGTTTGGGACTAGGTTGATTTGTGTAAGATTGTCCACAAATATTTATTTTTTAATGTAATTAATAGTAGATTGTGTCATATGACAGCTAAATGATACACTCACCGGCAGAAAACTTGACCCAAAAACTTTTCGTGATTTCAAATTTTAAATTCAACAAATTAAATAATGTTAAATATCAAATTTTCTGCCGGTGAGTATATATTTACGGCTAGGGCGACATGTTGAATCTTGAGCTTAACACGAATTCAAGTGTTTACGCTCAAGACGGAAATAATATTGCTACCGAGTGGCATACTGCTTTCCACACCTAAGTGGAAAAAACTAAAAAGTCATTGGTCCCCTCAAATGAGGACAGAAAAGTACGTTGAATAGCAAAGGTGAAAAGAAATGAGTTCATAAGTTTATTATCCCCGTAACGTCAAAAAAATTACTCGCATTTTTCAACGCTATCGTAAATCAGGAAGGTGTCATTTACTGTCACTTTGACTTATATTATATCAGAGGCTATAGTAACTCAAGCAGTTGCCCTTATTATCAACTCTCTATTTAACTTTGATCAGTATCCAATTGTTAACTCCAGCATGGCGCGCGCGCGTGTGGTGCGTCCGTCGTCTACGCGGCGTGATCTGCGTGAACAACGAACCAGTGGGCCCCATACCGCCGGCCCTCAAAGATCTGCCGGGCCTACTGTTCGAGCAGTACGATTTTGAAGAGACCGCCGTGCACCTGGGGGCACATCTGCTGCACACACAGTATTTGAAGGTAACCTTTTCAGCCTTATTACGGACTTTAGCCGTGTTCCGAATCACGCTAAAAATGATCGCAGCGCTTACAGTGCTGACGGCCGGTCCAAATCAAATAGCGCGCTCAAGGCCGCGTGAGTAGTGTTTTGTGTCGGACCGGTATACGCTTGAGCGCGCTTACGATCGGACCGATTCACGCTCATAGCCCGTGTTTACTGTCATGTTCATATATCAAACGTCAACTTGATGTTTGGCTCAAGTTGCTTCCGCCTGGGAGTGTGAGCATCGTGAACGCCGTCCATGACATCATCAGTGACGTCACGACATCTCATGTAAGCGCTATGAGCGTGAATCGGTCCGATCGTAAGCGCGCTTTGAGTGCTGTACTGTAAGCGTGATTCGGAACATGCCTTTTGTCAAAGGACAATATGGTGTGCCCTGGCAGCGTGATATGCATAAACAAAGAGTCAAGAGATTGCAACAAATCAAATCAAATTATTTTCATTTAATTTCAAACCGACTGTGTTCGTTAAAACTTTATTGATCGCAACTTTATTTACCTGACAGCTGCCGGTGCCATATTTAACGTTATACCTTGGTTCATTACATTAGGTCATTGCAATGAAAACGATGTAAACAAATATGGCTCACTGACAATTTATTTGTTGTCTATGGATTTGTTGTAATAGCGATGAGAATAGTATTAACATCAATTAAACAATCCATTTGACACTCGCGAAACAATTTTATTTGACATGCGTTGCGGCTATCAACTTCATGGTAGCAAATAAATTGATTAACAATTAGGGGCCGCTTTTCAATTCCCAGATAAAATTATCCGTCAGTTAAAATTATGAGTGTCTTTTACTGAAGTCATATGAAAGAAAAAGACAGAGTAACTTTGACCTGATAGATACTTAAGAGGATTTACTATATGGGTGTAGATAAGGTTTATAATAAAAGTTTAACACGTCACCAGGAGCTGGCATGGCTCGCCTGCGGCCTCCGACTCGACTCTCGCGTCTGCCACGGCTCGGACGCGGCCCGCTGGGCGTGGTTCAAGCGCTACTGTCTCTGCGTGCGCACCGCCGACGCGCTCATCAAGCGATCACCGCTCCCTATGCCGTTCCTCGCCGAAGTGCGCAAGAGACTGGCTGACCTGGGAGTCTACAATCCTGAGGAAGGAAGCATAGATCATTACTATCCGTGGGAGGAGGACGTCAAGTATAGCAGGATGAGGGATGATCAGCTAATGAATTGGGTGCCGAAGTGAGTATCTTCTCGATAAACTTGTAATATTACGGCGATCAAGTACAGGGGTTGGCTGTGCACTTATATGTTGGCTAGCTTGAATTGTTGTCTTTTAAGAGACTGTAAAGACTTATTCCAAGAGAAGAGCCCTTCTCTTATATGTACGGTCAACCAATTTGACTTCAGGGCCACTTCATACCCTTGTCACAGTAAAAATCTATATGACATCCGCTAGAGATATCTAATTAAAGTCACTGTGACGAGGTACGAAGTGGCCCAGAAATCAAATTGGATGACTTTACAATCAATAATGATCCTTAGTTTGTATTTAGTGATGTGTATGATTGTGTTTAGTTTGTGCAATGTATTTTGACATGGGTCTACCCGCTAACGCTAGACCACGAGCGTCAATCGCATAGGGCTTAATTGCACCTTAGAGGTGTAAGGGAACCGAGTTTAGAAGAAGCGGTAAAAAGGCCGGTCGGGCCGCACGGTCCGGCGTTCTAGGCACACACTCATGGACCCGGAAGACCTTATCACAGCGTCCATCGAAAGATGGAACGCTGCGCTTACGGCGTCCAACTCAGGCACGACGCGTACGCTTAGGCGTTGCCGCCGGCGGGGACGTCCACCGCATGATCGCGACAACACAGACACTCAGACTCTTCTCAGCTAGGCTACGTTTCGTGAACCAGCAACAAAACTCCCAGTGACTTGATTCCTCTGTCACACCTCAGATTCGTTTGAAACCGCTCAACCAATCTCACTGGAGCGCAATCTCTTAGAGTATTCCAGTGTTTAAACCGCCCCCGTGGTCGTGTCGGAGGTTTCCTCTGGATTTTCCCCAGGCCACTCTCCAACCGCGCCCGCCCTCCAATCGCTTTATTGGGCCCGCCTACAAAGCAACAGTCTGGTCCAAAAAAAGGCCGGGTAGGTATAATCGAGTGTCTTAACTCGTCAGACTTCATTTAATTTTTACAAGAAAACTACTCTGTGCCGGACTTAAATCTTGAATGTGTATAGCTTGGACAGCCGCGTAAGGCTAAATAGCCATAAAACTTAAGCAATAAAACTAATTGTGCAACAATACGAGGGGCGTTCAATAAATTCTCGGTATTGATATCTTTTAAACCTTTTTAGTAAACTTTTTAATACTGGCCGGTAAGTGTCATTCATTAACATAAAAAAGGTAAAATTCAAACGGCGATGTTCTTTTGTTTTTCTGCAACTGCCGAACAAACGTGATCACAATGAGCGATTTTTCAATGTTAATTAAATTAGAGCACCGAGCGGTAATAAAATTCTTGACCAAACAAGGAAAAAATCAAAAAGCTATAAAAGAAGAAATGGATTATGTTTACCGAGAGTCTGCTCCTTCTTTATCAACAATTCAAAAGTGGTCAAGTGAATTTAAGTGTGGGCGAGAGAGTATCGAAGACGACCCCAGACCTGGTCGGCCCGTCGAAGCTTCTTCACAAGAAAATATAAAAAAAGTGGAGAAAATTATATTGGAAGATGCTCGAGTGAAGGTGACAGCAATAGCTCAAATAACCAAGCTTTCTATTGGTACTATACACAATATAATCCATGACAATCTTAATATGTCAAAAGTCAGTGCGAGATGGGTACCGCGAATGCTGACGCCGCTTCAGAAAAATACGCGCGTTGCTTGTTGTTCCGAATTTATTAAGCTGTGTGGTGAAAATCCTGATGAGATACTGCAAAAAATTGTTACCGAAGATGAAACCTGGGTTCATCATTATGACTCTGAGAGCAAACAAGAGTCCATGCAGTGGCACATTAAAGGAACTCCTCACCCTAAGAAGTTCAAGGTCATGCCTTCAGCTGGAAAGGTCATGGCCACAATATTCTGGGATTGTGATGGAATATTGCTGATCGATTATAAAGAAAAGGGTGTAAATATCACAGGAGCGTAGTAACGCTAATATTCTACGCCAATTAAGAGAAGCAATCAAAGAGAAGAGAAGGGGAAAATTAGCCAAGGGAGTTCTGCTTCTGCACGACAACGCCCCTGTGCATACTGCTCATATCGCCAAGGCTGCTGTTCGGGAATCTGGGTTCGAAACTATTACACACCCACCGTATAGTCCAGACTTAGCCCCGAGTGACTTCTTTTTGTTTCCCAACCTCAAAAAGGACCTACGAGGAAATCGATTTTCTGACGATGAAGCTTTGAAGACAGCACTGGAGGAGCATTTTGACACTAAAGATAAAAAATATTTTTATGAGGGGTTAAAAAAACTAATTGACCGATCTTATAAGTGCATAAGCATAGGGGGGGAGTATATTAAAAAATAAAATAAAAAAACCTATCGTATTCTTTTGTTTTCATTCTCATACCGAGAATTTATTGAACGCCCCTCGTAGCACTTCTTATTTCGAATAATCATAAGTCGTAACACGAACTTTTTAGGACCTACGCCTAGTTACTTTAAAGCTTAAAATACATGGTGTGTTCCGTAAAGAGAGAAGATCTCAATAACTACCGTCAAATATTTTTTGTCGTAGTACAATTTTTATTGGTGTCATTTCACATTGAACTTTAGTGCGAACTATTACGTTAGCTTATGCTGTGTGTAAGAAATCACCTATGCTCTTTTGTAATAGTAAGCTCCTTTGTAGTACTGATTAGCTTATCTTTATGACTTTTCTCAAAAATGGCCCGCAAACTGGACTTTAGTCGCTACGTATTGGAAGGTAAAGTGTGTAGTTTAAGGTCAGATCCAAATTAAAAAGTAAAAAACATTGCAGGCGTGTTGCAGGCCGCCTGCAATGTCACATATACATTCCTTTATTTGTCGAGTTATAAACTTTTTAAAAAGTAGAAACTGTCATATAAAAGCAGGCACAGGTCGTATTGAGCCAATTCAGCTCGTATTTTTTTGTTAGAAACGCGACGTTTTTTTAAGTGTCTCAAATAATTTGCGTTTTTCGGTGGAAAAAACACTTGCGATTCTGTTAAAAAAAATAAACGGCGGGAAAGCATGATGTTTTTGACGTTTTAAGGTTATGTTTTTCAAATCTTAATTAACTTTTTGTCATATTTCCCCCATTTTTGAGAAAAGCACTATATTAGCCTCGGCCGGAATGGCAATTGCAGGCTTCGTATTATAATTAAACGGACTCGCAAGCTCGTCCGTTTAAACAAATACTCAGCCTGCAATTGCTCCCTTCCCGGCCACGGCAATAATGTACTATTATGACGTAGAAACTGATGTAGCGACCTTCCTATAGCGATCAGCCATCTGAGAAAAGTTACCAAGGCTAATACTAAAATCACTTCGCTAACTACAACTTGTTATACCCCAGAAAAGGCACGGAGCTGGCCGAGCCGAGCCCCCGCGCCGCTAAACCGGAGCCGAGCACCTCCTCGCCGCTGTACTACCCGTGGGAGGACAATACTAAGTTCACGAGGCAACACGACGAGCAACTACTGCATTGGGTTAACAAGTAAGTTAGCTTCGGATCGTACGACAACCAACCGACCCCATGCCGTGAGCTCTTCGAATGACATTCGGGTTTTTGAAAGACACTTCGGGTATAGTGCGTATCATCCACGATGGCGCGCCCCTCCGCAGCCCAATCCGTATAATAGGGATGTTGACTCAAAAAATGTTATTACTTCAATAGAAAGAAGACATAAAACTAAGCCAAATAGTGAAAATCCTATTCGAATATCTCAAAAAATAACGAAGCTACAACGGTTAGAATGTTCGTAGTTAGAGAGAGAAAGTGCTACTCAACGGTGACGTCACTGTTGAGTAGCGCCATAGTTAATGACGATCGTTCAATACAAAGGTGCGTTTTGCGGAAAAACGACAGAAAATACCCACTCTTAAAACTTTGAAGACTTATAATTACGTAATTATTTATTTTTTTGAATTAGTTTTTTCGCCATTTGATTGAGAATTTGAGCCTTTATCTAGAAAATTTGGATTTATTGATTTTCTTTTATAGTGTCATCATCCCTATTGCGACAGATAAGTATGAGATACGCTGTGGAGAGGCGCGTCGTCGTGGATGTCACTATACACGGTGACACGCGAATGTGAACTGTTGTTCCACGAATTAGTTCTGTTTGTGTTTCAAATTTGGCAACCGTACTGTCTTCTCGAAGATCTCACGGTTCGAAATAAATGCCATACGATAAATAAATAACTTACAGGAGGGGACTTACTTACGTTTTTACCTCTCGTGACTTTTCTTTACCGGCGCCGCAAACGGGGCAGGCCCAGACGAAGATGGCGTGACGACCTGGGTGTATTTGTCGATCGCTAACTGGGAGGAAGAAGCGCTGACGACGATATAAACGTATTTGTATTTGTAATAGGAACGCCCGGTCCACACGCCTTTGCCCCGCAGTGGAACATATTTGGCTTTAAAAAAAAAGTTATCGCCACTTTTATTCGTTTCCACAGACGGCCAGAGGATTGGACCGGCTGGTGGGTGGGCAACCCCCGCGGCTGCGTCGTCTACGGCTGGGGCCACAACCACCGCGGCCAACTGGGCGGAGTCGACGGAGCGAAAGTGCGCGGTCCGAGCGCCTGCCACGCGCTCGCACAACTCAACCCCGTCCAGCTGGTTGGAGGAGAGCAGACGTTATTCGCAGTCACGCCTGATGGGAAGGTCTATGCTACTGGTAAGCGGTTGTGCGCTGTCACTACATAGTCATACTGGTTAGAGTTGTGTGAAAACAACAACTGGATGGGTGGGATGGAGGACGCGAAATTGCGCGTTCTAACAGTGCGATTATGTGTTGTAACTCCTCAGACGTAAAATATAATAATCATTAAATTTAATTTACTAAGCAGCGATATAATGCGTGAGTCCCCGCAAATTTGAATCTACTTTATCATCATCCTCCTAGCGTTATCCCAGTACAGTTGCATCCTGAAGGATGCCTGAGGTCCGCTACCTAATCCCAAGATTTGGCGTAGGCACTAGTTTTTACGGAAGCGACTGCCATTTGACCTTCCAACCCCGAGGAGAAACTAGACCTTATTGGGATTAGGCTTTGTCAAGTGAGTGGGCAACCTGACTGTTAGAAGTTCTCAAGCCGCCCGAAGGCCGCCAACTTGGCTTAACGACTGCTGCCATAGACAGCAACCGGGATCAACGGCTTAACGTGTCTTCCAAAGAACGGGAGCGCTCAGTTAGTAACCATTCAAAGCGGTCACCCATCCAAGTCCTGACCGCTGCCCACGTTGCTTAACCTTAGATACCGCAAGCGGTACGCAGGCGCAGCTGGGCCACGAGCGCTCCTACTTTATTTGAATCTACTTTAGTTAGTTATTAAAAAAAATCGACTCCTGATCACCGATTAAAAATCCCCGTGTGTAGCGCAATAATGGCATAGGCAAAGTAACAGCTAGATTGTATTTTATTTTTATACGTTCTATAGATGCTCCATTAGTGTCAAATTAATAATAAAATTGCATGTGTTGCTTCAGGCTACGGCGCTGGCGGGCGTTTGGGCATTGGCGGAATTGATTCCGTATCGACGCCGACGCTACTGGCGTCAATACAACACGTCTTCATAACTAAGGTAAGGGAAAAATAGAATAGGCAGCAGAATGTGTCATTATCATTCATGGGCAAAAGACTGAGATCGCACCGCACCTGCGCAATGCACTCACGGCCTTTAATAGGGATGTTGACACCAAATAAGAACATCAATGAATCCGATTTTTCTCGAAAAAGGATCAAATTCTCAATCAAATAGTGAAAAAAGTAATCCAAAAGAATAAATAATTTCATAATTATAAGTATTCAAAGTTTTAGGAGGGGGCATTTTCTGTCCCTTTTCCGCAAAACGCCCCGTTGTATTGAACGATCGTCATTTAGTATGGCGCTCTAGGTTAGTGACGTCACTGACCTGTAGCGTTTTCTCTCTCTAACTAAGAACATTCTAACGTTACTAGTTTCGTTATTTTTTGAGATATTTGAATAGGATTTTCACTTTTTGGCATAGTTTTATGTATTCTTTCGTATGGAGTAATAATAAATTTTGAGTCAACATCCCTATTGTTGAGCCATTTAGGTCCCTGTTGCAGACTATTGAGAACAGACGAGGAAAGATGTTTGGGCACTTGTTACGACACGACGAATTCATGAAGCATATTGTGAAAGGGAAGGTAGAAGGAAGGCGGAAGAGAGGGAGACCAAGAAGAACGTACATGGACCAACTAAAGGAAAAAGTAAACATCGTGTCGTATCAGGCGGTCAAACGAAAGGCTCAAGAAAGAGATACATGGAAATTGCTCTACCGCCAGGAGCTTGGCTCTTAAATTAATGATGATGATGAATCCGTATACTAATTTTTAGGGTTCCGTACCCGAACCCTATTGTTGTCGCCCGGGCGTCCGTCCGTCCGTCGTCTGTCACATAATTTGTTCTGAAGACTTTTTCAACTTCCCTTTGACCTATGAACTTGAAACTTGGCGATAATGTGTATTATTACGTATATTTTACCAACAAATACGAATATATTGATAAATCACATTTTTAAGGTTGGTTCGGGACCTTGAATGTGCGAAGTCCGACTCGCGCTTGGCCGGCTTTTTGTTTTCTAATTTGTTAAAAGCTATGAAGTGTGAAGGAAAGAGATCTCTTTATAAACGTTTTTATTAATTAGATAAAATAAACAGAAATATATAATAAACAGTTAACTCACGTATTTAAAGTCGAATATCGCTCGACATGTTTCGGACCATTACGTGGTCCTTACTCATGAGAACCTGTCGCGACGGCAGCACGTCTATTGATTTATTATTGGTTTAGTTACTGTGACACGCGAAGGAACGTACGCGCTGTGGATAAGTATGTGTGCGTGCGCTGTCGGTACACGCGTCAATTGTTTGCGCGGGTGCGTAGTGCGGGGCGTGGACGAATCGCGAGGCGCGACGTCACCCGATCCACCCCAGGCGGGTCTCTCAGGGACGAGGTAACTGACCTCGGTGCGGGGGGTTCATGTCCATTCTGTATGTAATACTATACGCTATTTGACTAAAAATTTTTTATAATGCCAATCGAACCAGTTTTTAGAGACCATCAAATGTCTATATGGGACCAACATCAATTAGAGCACAATAAAGGGCTAAAATTAGGGACAAACCTAGCTCGACGCTAGCGGCCCTCAAAAAGGCTCCTACAAATTGGCCCTGGCAAATGACGTCACTTGCACAGCATTCGACCAACCGTTGTATGGGAAAATTAGTATTTTGCTGTTTTAGTCGTAAAATAATGCGTTTAGGTACATAGTTGCCATACAACTTATTTTTTATTTTTACATAAGCATTCTATTGATACCTTTTATTTGAATTTTGGACGGTAAAAAAAAAACATAATTTTCTGAGTTTTTGATGATTCATATGATCTTTTTATGATATTGGTAAAATTTTATAATTCACGATTTATTGTGATATTTTGATGGCTAACTATCCAAAAAGTGAGACTGTGTTATAAATTTTAACATGTGTCAAATACCGTATTCTGTGACGTTGTACTTTTTTCAGGTGGCGTGTAACTCGGGCGGCAAGCACTGCCTGGCGCTTTCTTCCGAGGGAGACGTTTACAGTTGGGGGGAGGGAGACGACGGCAAGCTTGGTCACGGAAATAGAGTGTATGTAATTTTTTCATTTATAATAAATGAAACAGACATGGCCTTTGCTATAATGTGTGCCATATTCTTATATCTTTAAACGAGAAATTCTTGTATATATATTTATTTCGGGGATCTCGGAAACGGCTCTAACGATTTTGATGAAATTTAGTATGTGGGGGTTTGCGGGGACGAGCAATCGATCAAGCTAGGTCTAATGCCCGGAAAAACGCCGGGCAAAGCTCGGTCGCCCAGATATTCATAATAATGAGGGGTCCTCATAGAAGATGTGAAAAGCAGTATGTGTCACACGATAGCAAAATTATTTCCGTCTTGGTCGTAAACACTTGTATCCCTCGCTATGCTCAAAATTCTACTTTAGAATCTCTCCTTACGCTCAGGATTGTATTGCAGAATCTTTCGCTTTACTCAGGATTCAATATACCGCCCTCGCCGTAAATATATCAGTTTGCCCCTTTGAGACACAATCTATAATCACGTTAATTCAAATCGAAATTATTGTTTGAAATGAGTATAATTATAATAAAGTAAAAACGTTTCAGTAGCTATTATTTTATGTTTTTCACCATTTTGGTCACAAAACAATGGTAAATATTATAATTGCATCTTCCCTATTCGTCCTTTTGCACGTCAGATAATAAATTATAACATTTATAACCCCCTTATTCAACTTCAAATTTTAACTTACCTACAACATATAATTACAAGAATTTAAAGGTATATAAAATAACGAAACAAATATAAATAATAACATGAAACCACTTAAAACCACGAACATATCAAAACTAATAAAAACTAATTACAAAACTTACTTACCTTACAAAACTTCGATCAAAACTTTCTTAAATACCTGCTAAAATTCATTTGTCCTTATCTGTCACATTGTCACTTGCGCTTGTGAGATAGTGACAAAAGACATTTCAGTTAGCAGAGGTATGTTAAGTTTTATGAATTGCTACGCTTTGGCTATACGTAGCTACGTTGTGCTACGGCGTAGCGCATTGAACGACCATTATCTGCAGGAGCTACGACCGGCCTCGGCTCATTCCGTCCCTCTCCGGCATGGAAGTGGTGCAGATAGCGTGCGGCGGCGCGCACTCCGCGTGCCTGACGGCGCGCGGCCGGATATACACGTGGGGCAAGGGCCGCTACGGCCGCCTGGGCCACGGGGACTCGGAGGACCAGCTCGTGCCCAAGATGGTCAGTATGTCATATTGGGTATCTGACACACATGTCATTATAACATTTTGCGCGGCTGCTTTTAAATACACTGCGTGGTTTTATAGAGCGATTGATCTCGTTATACCTCCGGGCTCCGCAGTGTAATGTAACTTTAGGCTTACGGTCACGTTGCCACGTTTCAGGTGGAGTACCTCGCGTCGTACCGCGTGATCGACGTGGCGTGCGGCTCGGGCGATGCGCAGACGCTCTGCATCACGGACGACGACAACGTGTGGTCGTGGGGCGACGGCGACTACGGGAAACTAGGTGACTGTTTTATAAATAATTTTATCTACACACATATCATAAATCCTCTAATATGCTTTCGGAAACCGTAGAAAATGACTCTCATTTCAACATTCAATGAATTTATGGCAATTTTCTTATCTGTGGCCGGCGCGGAATGTGTGACCGGGACGGCTCAAGTAATAATGGCTATAAGTATAATAGTAAGTGAATAGTTTTATGTTGTTCGTCAACCCTCAAATATTATTGTTGATACTAGTTCTATGACTAGTTAACTTAAAATCATTTAAAAAAAAAATAATGCTAAAAGTGAATTTACTACTAATATATTCGCAATTGTTATTATATGTTATTTTATCATGCAAGTAAATTCAAATAATAATGTTAAAATAGTATTACAATAAAACCGATGTCGTAAACTTTTATAGGTGCTTCAATCTGATAAAGTATATATATAACGGATTATTTGTAAGTAACTGATGTATTGTACAGTTAATTACCTTGTATTTAAATTGTTATTGTGAAATAAAGATCATTTGAAAACGAAAACGAAACTTATCTGTGGCTAAGGCTACAGCAGTAATATAATTTTCATTTTAATCTCATATATGATGTTAAAATATTAAACGTCAAACAAAACTGTCAAAGTTGACATGTCCCTATTCTAGTATCACTGAAAATTCAAATTCAGTCGATGCGAAATGTCAGCTCGATGTTTTTTAGTATATATCGCACGAAATTTGAGCTATAACGACATGATCACATCAGAATAGGTACTCTTTACTTTTTAAAATAACATTCAGGTATTGGTTGCCAGTTCTGATTTCGATATTTCCGCAGCCGTGCAAAAAAGGTTGTATTAACACAATTATTTTATTTATTTACTACGGTTTCTGAACCCATCTTAGAGTAGTTATAATATGTGTGTAGATAAAGTATAATGTATGCAACTGTACATAATTAGGCATTAAAACACTCGTGTGACCTTTATTATGAAACACACTCGTGTTTTAATGCCCCTCATTATGTACCAGTTGCATAAACCACAATTTTTTTTTATTAAAAATGGGATTGCTCTTGGCCAGCATCTAGCCAGGGCGCAAAGATTAAGCCGACGGTGAATCGAGCTCACCCAGAAGATGCCTATTCACTCGCTTTTGACCGAAATCATTTATCGCGTTAGTAGGCCCGGCAACGTTAAAAAGTACGTTGTTGATAGCTATACTTGTAATCCTTTTTGTAGAACGAATTATCCTTCTCTTTGTGCCTTCTAAACAAAAGCATTGTCTTTCATTGTTAAGCGTAACCACTAATTGATACTGTAAACTAAACGAAGTAAACGTTAACACTTTCAGCCAAAAGACGGCTTTACGTACAAGGAAAAAAGGTCCTCATTTAAAAAATACGACTTACTGATAAGTCGTATTTTTTATACCTATTGTATTTAAAACAACAGTAGTGTCCGTAGAGCAGCCTTTTCATTTCGAAGCATTTATGGCACGTGGCTAAACAATGGCATTGTTGGACCGATGGGTCCTTAAGATAAGACCCGTTCTACAAAAAGGATTACAAGTATACATTGAAATGCGTTTTATGGGTTTAATCGGCACGCCTAACACGTAATTTTCGTATGTAATTAAAGTGTTTGCAACTTTATTTGTTCCCCTACTGGAGAAAGTTAATTAGTTTATATTAAATTCTATTAGAGTCTGGCTAATGAAATATTACACATAATTTTGGCGGGAAATTCAAAAAATCTTGGGATGGTCACACTTTGTGTAGTAGGAAGTATAGTTTTGATACTAGAAAATATTTTTGATTTTCTGTGCACACGTAGTTAAGGTACCTATAGTGAAACATGTTAAAAGTGAGTGAGTTTGTGATGTGCACTCAAAATCAGCTCACATAATTTCTATCACTATGTGGAGTACAGTCAACGACAAAAACATATATTTACACTTTCTCATCATATACCATTTTAACAAGGCGGAAAAATGAATTTGTAGTGTAAATAAGACCTAGTAACAACAAGTCAATAAAAAAATTAAAAAGAAAAAACTATTTGTACCAGACTAATTTTTTTTTGCACAGCTATCGTTCATCGTCAAGCCATTCACGAAAATCACCATGCCATTCTTTTCCGATGGGGCCAAATGGCCGCCATACCACTGCAAAAGAGTATTTGTAATTTTTTTGCACAAACGATTTGTACCAGTATGGCGTTTGGATTTTTGCAAAGTATATGTATGATACAATGTGACATACCATACTTGAAATTGAAAAACTAGGATTTATGACACGTCTAGTTCTTAGTTAGGTCAGGTAATTGTAAGTAGTGTTGTGTTCCTAGAGGTGGGCAAGGTTGCCAGAGCTACTGGGTTGCACTGTGTTGAGAGCGAGGGACCTAAATTTGTCCCTTCTGCTGTCAACACAGTGAATCAACAAATTTTATAAATGCAAATGTAAATATTAAAAATGCGAACGTGCCTTCTTTGGAGTTGCGAACGTCTATAGGCTGGGGTGTCCGTTTACCATCAGGTGGACCGTACCCTTATTTAACACCGTCGTTGTATAAAAAAAAACTAGTACTGAAAGTATCAAAATATTAATAGAGCACCAACCTATTACATTGTTTACATCTTGTAAACATTGCAGTTTCTCGTTATTGTCCACTTCGCACATTGTCGTAATTATTTACGGCCTTAAATAATAGTTGGCGGACCTCAATCGGTATAGTAATTATTAATATTATTTAAAATAAACACAATAAATACCTTATAAACCGCGACCAATTTGAATGATTGACATAAATTGACAACGTGTTGACAACAGACATTTAAACAATCATAGACAATTAGTGATACAGCATGTAAATATCTGTCAACCAATTTTGGCTAGCCAGACTCTATTTTATGTAATAATTTAACCGAGTTGTATTGGGACAGGGCGAGGCGGCTCCGAGGGTTGCAAGCAACCAATGAAGATCGAATGCCTGAAAGGGCTGCGAGTGATAAAGGTCGAGTGCGGCTCGCAGTTCTCAGTCGCGCTCTGCCAGTGCGGGAGCGTTTACACCTGGTAAGTAACCTCGCAATGGAAATACGACTTTATCACGCATAGAATGGAGAATGTCAATAGGTCTGCAAAATCACTTGAAAGTTTGTTACGGTGAAGCTTTGATTCATACAAATACATTAGTTTTTGTTTCATTCAAAAATACCAAGTAGTTTTGTTTTTACAGGCATTTAAGGTGACGTGAGCTTAGAGAACAGAGTTTTTGAAGCCTTTTAACGCGTTTGTAGATGAAGATATGGTTCTAAAAAAATATGCACAACAATTTCGAGACCTTTCTGTAGTAGAAACATCGATTCAAAACATAATTATGCAACTTTCGCTGGATAAAAAAAAATCGCGAACTTGTGTCTAAACCACACCTTTTAATAGTTATAACTATTTTTGCACACTAGCTATCAACATGAAACTTATATCAATAAATGCGTAATGTTCTACTTCATTCAACTCATCGATTACTTTTTCTTAACTAAAATTAAAAAAAATTGTAGTAAAATAATACTCATTTCTACGAGCGCGGTGGCAAGCGGCTAACCCCGCGCCTGCTCCCCTCAAGCCACGCACCTCACCCCCTCGAAAGCAGCTAAGCGCTGAGCTCATATCGCCTTAAAGTGAGTTCCGCTAACCGCGTGTGACGTCAGTTTGCAATGCAACGCTAGTCTATTACGGAAGCGCGCGAACGGAGTGAGAGTTGCACTATGACGTCACGAGGGCGGGTCGTCGCGCGTCACTTTAAAATTCAATATCTTGGAAACTAATGGACGTATGGAAATAATTCTTTCACATATATTTTTTACTTTCAACAGAGAATACAGAAAGATGGAATTCTAAATTAGTTGAAATTCTCCATTAAGTACATTACTGGATAGGCCGGAAAGGAAGAGGTTGGCTGCCGAGTCTAGTAATGCGAGTAACTAGCTACTGATCACCCACTGCCAGGAAGCCATCTAGTGGGCGTTGCGTAACTTTTCTCAGATGTAAAACAGCCCGCGATCGCCCGCGTCCGTCCATACACAAACATCTAGGGTAACACCTCCAGTAATGGACACTTTAAGCTGACAAGTACAAGCAATGGACACTTCAATCCTAAACGCCGTGCATCTTGCCTGGCCGCACAGCGTATAGATAATGCTTGTTTCATGTCAGGTCTAACGGACGCTTACCATACAACACAGAGTATAGCAGGAACACAACGCGGTATAGTTACCACCAAAATTATATATTTGTGTGGTCGTATCCATGGTGGCTTGCATTTATTCGTATCATAAGTAGTACCTGCTTTAACTTGTCCAGGTCATCACACCAACACCAACTCAATCATCACTACCATCCATTACCACTATTACTATTCATCACTATTCATTTGTATGGAAACCTAAAGACAAAACATAAAGACAAAATAGTTAATTTGCGGTATTACGGTACAATAAAATATGGACATAAAACAATTAGTTCAGTATAATAAACGATTTTATGTCACACCTGGCCATAAAGCGGCAATTGACAACATTTCATATTTTTAACTACTTTATTTTATGAACTAGTTAGAAAATAGGTAAAAATTTAAGCCACCCGTATTTTTTCTTTTTCAATTTAACTCATTATTTCATACAAAAAAAACACGTTGAAAAGTAGGTCATTCCAAAAGGGCGTAAGTAAAATATGACGTCATCTTCCCAACAAGAATCCAGAGCTACTCCAGAGCAGCGATTGTCTGTACTCTGTACTAAGGTCTCCCTGAATACAGCGAGGAAGATGACGTCAACTTTCGGTTTACAGTAATTTGCGATTTTTTTCCAAAATTAACGGAGAAAAAAATCTAAAAAAATGTTTTTTGTGTACTTCACACGTTTTTACCGAAATGGTTTTCGAATTAAGACTTTTGGAAATTATGAAATATTGTCAATTACCGCACGCTCCGCGCGCGGGAAATCCCACTTCCTGGCCAGGGGGTGACATAAAATTTTGTACTTAACACGGGCGGTAATAAAGAAAGCCTCAGATCGCATATTTATCGCCCTTGCCTTCGGCTCGGGCGTCAAATACCTGCGATCTGAGACATTCTTTGTTTTACCGCCCTTGTTAAGTAATGTACTATTAGTAAATTACCTCCAGGTGAATACAGATGTAGTGTAAAATGATTTTCCTTCGTACTTTATCGGAAAGTTCGTATTTATCGTGCTCTCTCAAAACTAAGCAGCTCTCAAAGCAAAGCTTGTACTATGGGTACTAAGCGACGATAGACATACCTATCTATATAAATAAATACTTAAATACATAGAAAACATCCCAAGAACAAATACATCACACAAATAAATGCCCCGGCCAGGATTCGAACCCGGGACCTCCAGCTTCGTAGGCAGGGTCACTACCAACTAAGCTAAAGCGGTTGTCAATTTGACACTTAAAGTTCCATAATAATAGATATGAAAACGTCACTCATTTACTGCAATCATTGATTGACAGTTCGGGTGCCATCTTATTCCGATTGAGATCCGAGTTTTCCCGAAAGAAAATCATTTGCAATACATCTGTAATACCGATTTAGGTCGGTTATGTAGTTGGGCCCCTTTATGTTCTTAACTCTCTGTAAGAATATTTTGTTTTGTTGTTAGCTTGTGAGTAGGTATCCCATGAACAAGAATTATTGTCCTGTGAGTCTATAGCCGTGTTCCGAATCACGCCTAAAATGCTCGCAGCGCTTACAGTGCTGACGGCCGGTCCAAATCAAATAGCGCGCTCAAGGCCGCGTGAGTAGTGTTTTGATTCGGACCGCTATTCGCTTGAGCGCGCTCACGGTCGGACCGATTCACGCTCATAGCCCGTGTTTACTGTCATGTTCATATATCAAAATTCAACTTGACGTTTGGCTCAAGGTGCTTACGCCTGGGAGTGTGAGCACCGCGAGCGCCGTCCATGACATCATCAGTGACGTCACGACATCTTATGTAAACGCTATGAGCGTGATTCGGTCCGATCGCAAACGCGTTTTTAGCGCTGTAAGCGTGATTCGGAACATGCCTTATGTAAGCTTTAGAACCCTGCATCTGTAATGAAGGCGACCATGGAACGGCCCATCTGTGTCTGTGTCAGGCTCATGAGTCGTTTAGCGCCTCGCAAATTGGTCTTTATCTCAACAGGGGTAAAGGCGATTATCACAGGCTCGGGCACGGCAGCTACGAGCACGTGAGGAGACCGATGCGGGTCACGGGCATGCAGGGGAAGATGATAGTTTCTATCGCTACTGGTGAGTTTTTATTTAAGTTTTAAGTCCTGACCACGATATTGCGCGAATTGCGGCGCGGCAAACGTTTTATCTGTTCATTGCGCGCTCGAGACACGCAACGCACTGCGGTTAGTTGGGATCAAACGCAATGTATGAGGAAAACCCGTGCCGTTGCCGCTGCCGCGCGAAGTCGTGGCCGGGCGGTTAAGAATTTTATGCAGCGATCTCTATTGAGGTATATTCAAAATAGAGAAAGCTGTAGTCATCGGCCTCTTGAATGGAAATTCAATGTATTAAGCGCAATACAAGGAAGAAAATAGATTTCATGCTTTTCTTTGTTTACTACACTCTAAAATGTTGTAGATAGCGATTATTGTAAATGTGGTAGATAAGGTCTCGCTCGACATGTTTTAAACAATAAAGAGCACTCGTCCCGACGACAGCACGTTTATAAATCTTCATTGTATTTATTTGTGTGTTAACTCTTTATTCAAGAAGAAAGAGAACTGAGACTAGCTACGAGAAGAAAGGACTTACCAAAGAAAATCTTTCCCAAACTAAAAATTGTACAGCATGTTGAATTCTATCAGGCGATATGTTTGTATAACAAATTGCCATTAGATTTTAAGACCATTTTCAGCGTAAACGTATTTAAGACCAGACTTAAACGGTTCCTTTTAACCCAATGCTATTATTCGATAGACGAATTTATGGAGAACAATAATAATTAGACATAGATAATACAGATTTTAATGAATTTATTGAAACAAGGCACATTATATTTTGACTTTATTATATATAAAATTAGGTATAGTTGGTATTTTTATTATTTATTATTAATAATAATTTCTCGCATTGTAAAAAAAAAGAAAATATTTGTTTCGTGTATTTGGCAGTATTTTGACAATTTTATGATTTTTATGTTGTATCAATGTTTTACTGGATTTTTATTATTATTATTATTTATTTTAATGTTTAAACTGACATCTGTGTATAAAATCATTATTCATTGTAGATAATTTTGACAATTAGTAGGTAAGATTTCAAACACAATGTATATTGTTATTGGAAATAAATGAAATGAAAATGAATATTGTAATACTTCTGCTTCTGACATATGCTGGGAGATTAAAAAAAAATATGATTCTAAAGTGAATCTAAAAACACCAGCATGGAATCAACTTACAAAGAAGTTTTTAATCTTTTTTCAATGTCGAAGGTATTAGGCAGGCAGAAGGTATAGGCGTTAAGACGTATAGTCAAGGGCACCAATATGTATACACTTTTTCCCCTTTATACCATTGAAATAAGGTCCAAAAGTGTATACATATTGGTGCCCTTGACTGTACATTAAACACTGGTTGACAAAAACGCGTTTTATTTTTGTAGGGAGTCTCCACTGCGTTGCTTGCACGGACACCGGCGAGGTGTACACTTGGGGGGACAACGACGAGGGACAGCTGGGGGACGGGACCACGCTGGCGGCGCAAAGGCCGAGATTGCTCACGGCATTACAGGTATGATTATCATACGTCATTAACATTAACGTTAGGTTTTGAAGCGGACCGACATATACATTATTTAATAAAGTTCTGCTCTAGACAACAAATCGTTTTGGGCATTTTTTGGCATTTATTATTTTAATATTCAGCACTTTACTATTGTCCAAATAAAGCACTATAGTGACACTGACATCAGTGACGGTTTTTCATTAAAATTATTTCTAGGGCAAGAAATTAGTTACTATGAAATTCCGCAACATGGCGCATGGTCCTATATTTCTGTTCAGGCTTTAATCATTTAAGTTTTCTTATTCCAGGGTAAGCGGGTGACGAAGGTGGCATGCGGCAGCGCGCACACCGTCGCACTCTGCGTCGAGGCGCCGCGCGCGCCGCGGCCCCCGCCCCCTCCCCCCCTCGAGTGCCATCTGCTGAGGGACCTGTCCCCCCAACTAATATGTAATCGATTGGTAAGTGTCTCGCATCACAGTACCTCTAAGGAATGTTCTGAATCACGCTTACAGCGGTAAAAACGCGTTTACGATCGGACCGAGTCACGCTCATAGCGTTTACATGAGATGTCGTGACGTCGTTGATGATGTCATGGACGGCGCCATATTGGCGTTTACGATGCTCACACTCCCAGGCGTAAGCACCTTGAGCCAAACGTCAAGTTGACGTTTGATATACGAAAATGACAGTAAACACGGGCTATGAGCGTGAATCGGTCCGATCGTAAGCGCGCTCAAGCGAATACCGGTCCAAAACAAAACACTTCTCACGCGGCCTTGAGCGCGCTATTTGATTCGGACCGACCGTCAGCACTGTAAGCGCTGTGAGCGTTGTAAGCGTGATTCGGAACACGGCTCCTAGTATATATTTTATTCGAAACAAAACACAAAGGAATGCGATTGCGTTTAGTCGTAGTTGCCACCAGAGGCGCTGTTCACGTTGCCATTCAAATCCAAGCAAAATATGATGGTCACGTGCGGCAGCGCGCTCACTGTTAATCTTTGTAGAGGTATAGTTTGTGCAAAACTCTAAGGCCAAATTCTGTCAAACGGCCGCAACACACAGAACAGATGGGTTTGACAGAATTTGGCCTTAGAGTTTTGCACAAACTATACCTCTACACGCGCAATGACAAGCGCGCGCATGAAGAATATACCATACAGTCAGCTGTAAGGTATATTCTTGCTTGCGTTCATATGACAGCATTTCGCCTTACTATCTTGGACGTACTACATAGTTGCGGAATAAAATGTTCGTCACTTACTGAACCTCAATGTCATAATCTTTTTATTCCTCGACTATACTTGTCCGAACTTATATGCAATGCAACCGATCAAAGAAATTGCGTGATTCCTTTAATGTCATTATCACACAATTAGATAGTGATCTGGATATTTGTTTTATATCGATTGGATTCAATGAGCGTCGCTTGATAAAATATAACCGTTTCGTGCCTTTAAAGTTCGAAACGCACTGACAGCGGTAGCGGGGCGGGGCGTCGCAGTGCGGAGGCGGTACCGGTTGTAATATTCGAACTAATATGAAAGGGTCCGCACAGAAAACCGGCCGGGAAAAAAGCGTTCTGTGCGGTCCCTTTCATATTAGTTCGAATATTACAACCGGTACCGCCTCCGCACCGCGCCGCCACCGCTGTCAGTGCGTTTGCAGCTTAAAAACAAAACATATTCAACTATTTTAGTAGATCATAAATTTGTTTCCAGGTGCTGTTACACCAGTTCTCCGAGCTGGTGTGCCCTAATCTGACGCTGCTCATTCTTGAGGGTAATCTGGATCAGCTGAGGAACTTGATGTTCTATTCCGTCAAAGAGGCTGCATTCAGAAAGGTACTCGCAATTATGTCCTAAATTAGGTTAAAGGTTAAAGTAATGTCTCGGATTTGAAGGTGGTGTTTGGAACATGTTCCTACGCATCCTCTACAAGTAAAACAAGAATTCGGGCGTGTAGGTATACATTACATCACCGAGGCAGAATTCTTTATAAGACTTTACTTACTGCGGGCAGTGAGCGACATTAATAATTGGCCATGCCGCCGGGATACATAAGCCTCAATCACCATTACTTATCTATTCCGTGCTATAATTTGAGCTAGACGGGTTTGTAACTTTGAACTTATGTTCCCGATAATAAAACTTGCCTGCATTCTTCCAAAATTCTTCTTTGGTGAAGGTATAGATGAGAAGAACTCTCACTACAAAGGAATTAAAATTCACGTTGTGTTCAACCTCTATGGTGTTCAACCTCTACGGTGCACAATCTCTATAGTGTTCAACCTCTATGGTTTTCAAGCTCTACGGTGCTCAACCTCTATGGTTTTCAAGCTCTACGGTGCTCAACCTCTATGGTGTTCAACCTCTGTAGTGTTCAACCTCTATGGTTTTCAAGCTCTATGGTGATCAACTTCTATGGTGATCAACCTCTATGGTGTTCAACCTCTGTAGTGTTCAACCTCTATGGTGATCAACTTCTATGGTGATCAATCTCTATGGTGTTCAACCTCTATGGTGCTAAAACTCTATGGTGCACAACCTCTGTGGTGTTCAAATTCTATGGTGTTCAACCTCTATGATGTTGGACCTCTATGGTGCCTAATCTCTATGGTGTTCAACCTCTACCGTACTCAACCTCTATGGCGTTCAACCTCTATGATGTTCAACCTGTACGGTGTCCCAGGCGGTGATGGCGACAATGGTCCGCGAGCGTCAGCACGGGCCGGTGGTGGAGCTGTCCCGCGTGGGCGCGCGGCGGTCGCGGCGCGGCGGCGGGCTGGCCGGCCCGGCGGGCATGCGCTCCGTGTTCGGACAGATGGTGGCGCGACTGCCCGCGCTCACGCAGGAGGCGCTCGCGCTGCCGCACCGCGTGTGGAAGGTCAAGTTTGTAGGTGAGTGGACGTTATCAATTTGTCATTATCAGTACCTCTAGTATATATACTCACCGGCAGAAAATTTGGACCAAAAACTTTTTGTGATTTCAAACTATAAGGACATCTCGACGCGCCTTATAGAAGCGTCTGGTGACCAGAGGGCTGGCCACTATTTCGCACAACGGATTAGCATTGCTATCCAGCGTGGCAATGCGGCCAGCCTTCTGGGAACCCTACCGTGCACCGAGGACCTGGGGCAAATTTTTTATTTAGTATAAGTTTTTATTTAGTATAAGTTTTCGTTTAACTATAATTTAAATAATGTTTAATAATATAAAAATGCATTCTTCTAATTTGGGCCAAACATATTGCCGGTGAGTGTATTTTCGTTTTGTATTTCCGATGTCCAATGTTTTTTGCAAGTTATATAAAAAAAATACAAGTTTATAAGGGGGGCTACTATTCAGTTAAAAAAATGGCCTACCTCATCAAGTGGGGCATTTTTTTGTTATTTAAAAATATTGAAAAAAATTGTAATTCTCATCCTTTGTTTTTCGTAGTTTCATAAACATTTATTGCTAACGGTGGCCCGTTTGCGAGTTTTTAACGAAATACGAAAAAATGGGACCTTATCGTTTCCGATCCCTGGACTAGTGATTGAACGGTCAAAACCTCGTATTCCAGGCGAGAGCGTCGACGACTGCGGCGGCGGCTACAGCGAGAGCATCGCCGAGATGTGCGAGGAGCTACAGAACGGTTCCCTGCCCCTGCTGATGGCCACGCCGAACGGGCGCGGCGACGCGGGCGCCTCGAGGGACGCGTTCCTGCTCAACCCCACCGCCAACACGCCGCTGCACCTCAACTGTTTCCGGTTCCTGGGTGAGTGACTGGCTGTCTAATATATAGATGAGATGTGCGAGGAGCTACAGAACGGTTCCCTGCCCCTGCTGATGGCCACGCCGAACGGGCGCGGCGACGCGGGCGCCTCGAGGGACGCGTTCCTGCTCAACCCCACCGCCAACACGCCGCTGCACCTCAACTGTTTCCGGTTCCTGGGTGAGTGACTGGCTGTCTAATATATAGATGAGATGTGCGAGGAGCTACAGAACGGTTCCCTGCCCCTGCTGATGGCCACGCCGAACGGGCGCGGCGACGCGGGCGCCTCGAGGGACGCGTTCCTGCTCAACCCCACCGCCAACACGCCGCTGCACCTCAACTGTTTCCGGTTCCTGGGTGAGTGACTGGCTGTCTAATATAAAGATGAGATGTGCGAGGAGCTACAGAACGGTTCCCTGCCCCTGCTGATGGCCACGCCGAACGGGCGCGGCGACGCGGGCGCCTCGAGGGACGCGTTCCTGCTCAACCCCACCGCCAACACGCCGCTGCACCTCAACTGTTTCCGGTTCCTGGGTGAGTGACTGGCTGCTATATAGATTTACCCCCTTATTCATAAAACTTAACAAACCTCTGCTAACTAAAGTGTTGTTTGTCCCTTTCTCACAGCCGTACATGTCAAAATGACAGATAAGGACAAACGAACTTTAGCGGCTTGTTAACTAATAGAGGTTTGATGGACGTTTATGAATAAGGGGGTACGTATATACAAATGTGACTGTGTCTAGTAAAAGGGACCACTTTGAGGACTTTAGTTTCCGAGTTATACGCATTTTTAAAAAGTTGTCGAAAATTACGTAGAATGCGTTTTTGTTACTAATCTGTTATTAATACCTTAAATATCATTTTGTATAAAATAATACCTGTATAATTATAATATTTCACTATACTAATAGGTCACGAAGTTTAGTACCAAGGGTACCATACCCCCCCCCGGTCGCTCGGTGGCGCATCTATAACTATTTAGTAGTTATAAAATAAATAAGTATAAGTTTAAATAGGGTATAAGATAAAATATTCATATAAAATTTGTACTACGCAATTTGACCGGATTGTATGTCCAATGTATTGCTTATGGAAGTGTGCCTGTGCCTGTAACCCGACCATGAAAAAATGCTAGGTTGTTGATAGGGACAAAACATGCCACTCTTATCTATTTCCTCCTATATGAATCGCAAGAAGGCTATCGTTCGTTATCAAAACGTGTCAGGCCCTTGACCTAATATTACGTTAAGCCCTTGCCAGACGGTGCGCCGACAAGCCCCTCCAACGGGCGACCTTGGTCCGCACGAACAGTGTGGACCGTTGGCACACCTGTGACACGCGAAGGAACGTAAGCGCTGTGGGTAAGTATGTGTGCGTGCGCTGTCGGTACACGCGTCATTGTTTGCGCGGGTGCGTAGCGCGGGGCGTGGACGAATCGCGAGACGCGACGGCGGGTCTCAAAGGGACGAGGTAACTGACCTCGGTGCGGGGGGGTTCGTGTCCGTTCTGTATGTAATACTATTATACTATTCTGTGCTACAGGTGTTCTGATGGGCATCGCGATCCGCACCGGCTCGCCGCTGTCCCTGTCGGTAGCGGAGGGCGTGTGGCGGCAGCTGACCGGGCAGCCGCTGCGGCCGCGCGACCTCGCCGAGGTGGACCGCGACTTCCTGCCCGCGCTGCTGTGCATCCGGGACATGTCGCCCGCCAACAAGGTATAGTGCATGCCACCCACGGGCATCTTCCGAATCACGCCCACAGCGCTCAAAGCGCGCTTACGATCGGACCGATTCACGCTCATAGCGCGCTTACATGAGATGTCGTGACGTCACTGTTGATGTCATGGACGGCGCTCAAGGTGCTCACACTCCCAGAGGCATGTTCCGTATCACGCTTACAGCGCTCAAAGCGCGGTTACGACCGGACCGACTCACGCTCATAGCGCTCACGATGACGCGCCCCTCCACAGCGATTCTCAAGCCGTGTTCCGAATCACGCTAAAATTGCTCGCAGCGCTTACAGTGCTTACGGTCGGTCCAAATCAAATAGCGCGCTCAAGGCCGCGTGAGTAGTGTTTTGTTTCGGACCGCTATTCGCTTGAGCGCGCTCACGATCGGACCGATTCACGCTCATAGCACGTGTTTACTGTCATCTTCATATATCAAACGTCAACTTGACGTTTGGCTTAAGGTGCTTACGCCTGGGAATGTGAGCACCGTAAACGCCAACATGGTGCCGTCCATGACGTCATCAATGACTACACGATATCTCATGTAAGCGCGAATCGGTCCGATTGTAAGCGCGCTTTGAGCGCTGTAAGCGTGATTCGGAACATGCCTTCATACTATAGTGGATACATATAGTGGACCATAGTGGATGGTGCGCACTACGAGTATACTGGCGACGTCAAAAAAATTAGCAAAACAGGAATCTAAATTTTGTAAAATGAAAAATTGTGATGACAGCGTAGTATCACTATCACATAGGTGTGACATAGGATGTTTTTTTTGTATGATATGGGGTGTGGAAGTTTGTATGGAAGTGCAGGCAAAAGCTGGTTAGTATATTAACCCTTTTCCAGGCTGCACCAATCTACGTGGTTTTGCGGAAAACAAAATATATATTCAAAATAGTTGTGTATTGGAAATTTATTTGAGCGCAAGTAACTTTTCGCCGAAACTCAATTCGATTTAAACCTTTTCTTTGGGTATTGAGGTTGAAATTTCAACTACACGCATGTGGTCGATAAATCGTACTATGCCTGGAAAAGGGTTATAGTACATTGTGCATTTAGGGAGGTAAGCAGGAAAGCAGGTTATTACTAACGGAAGTCAGAGAAGACTTTTATTGACTTGAGTTTGTAATAACCCTTACCTCCCGTGATACACACAATGTTTTTCATCACATTTGCGAGGAAATAAATAACTACAATAGACAGAAAAATCCATGTTTCATACAACCACACCAATCAAAAATTGACGAACTTGACAACTTCACCTCCAGTATCACTGCGGGAGGAGCGCAACGCGCAACCAATCACAGAGCACAATATTCTTGCGGCGCGCGGCCAACTAGATTTTTTTCAACCAATCACAGAGCAGTATTCTTGCGGCGCGCGGCCAACTAGATTTTTTTAAACCAATCAGATCACACACATTATAAAATTCCATAACTCCCGTGGGAGGTAAATCTGCTATAACTGCTTTTATGCCACACCTGGCCATAAAGTGGCAATTACCGCACGCTCCGCGCGCGGGAAATCCCACTTCCTGGCCAGGGGGTGACATAAAATTTTGTACTTAACACGGGCGGTAAAAAAGAAAGCCTCAGATCGCATATTTATCGCCCTTGCCTACGGCTCGGGCGTCAAATACCTGCGATCTGAGACATTCTTTGTTTTACCGCCCTTGTTAAGTAATGTACTATATACGCACGCGTGCAATAACACACTTTACAAGCAACTGTGATGGAAATATATGTGTTTTCATGTCCTCAGGAGCTGCAAAACCTAGAGCTACCGTTCTCGATACCGTCCGCGGCCGGGCACGAGGTGCCGCTCTCCACGCGGCACAAACGCGTCACGCCGGGGAACAAGGACGAATACGTGCAGCTCGCGTTGCATTACAGGTAGGGCTAAAATTCTCTTTTTTAAACGTATTTCTATTAAAATGTTATTGGATTTTGAACCTTATTGTTTGAACGGTAATAGTACATTACTTAACAAGGGCGGTAAAACAAAGAATGTCTCAGATCGCAGGTATTTGACGCCCGAGCCGAAGGCAAGGGCGATAAATATGCGATCTGAGGCTTACTTTATTACCGCCCGTGTTAAGTACAAAATTTTATGTCACCCCCTGGCCAGGAAGTGGGATTTCCCGCGCGCGGAGCGTGCGGTAATTGCCGCTTTATGGCCAGGTGTGACATAAAGTAGCTTTTTGAAGGATGATACGTGCAGCTCGCGTTGCATTACAGGTAGGGCTAAAATTCTCTTTGTTGAACGTATTTCTATTAAAATGTTATTGGATTTTGAACCTTATTGTTTGAACGGTAAAGTAGCTTTTTGAAGGATGATACGTGCAGCTCGCGTTGCATTACAGGTAGGGTTGGAATTCTCTTTGTTGAACGTATTTCTATTAAAATGTTATTGGATTGTGAACCTTATTGTTTGAACGGTAATAGTACATTACTTACCAAGGGCGATAAAACAAAGAATGTCTCAGATCGCAGGTATTTTACGCCCGAGCCGAAGGCAAGGGCGATAAATATGCGATCTGAGGCTTTCTTTATTATCGCCCGTGGTAAGTACAAAATTTTATGTCACCCCCTGGCCAGGAAGTGGGTTTTTTCGCGCGCGGAGCGTGCGATAATGGCCACTTTATGGCTAGGGTGTGACATAAAGTATCTTTTTGAAGGATGATACGTGCAGCTCGGTTTGCATTACAGGTAGGGTTGGAATTCTCTTTGTTGAACGTATTTCTATTAAAATGTTATTGGATTGTGAACCTTATTGTTTGAACGGTAAAGTAGCTTTTTGAAGGATTCGCTTTGGTGCAATTCGTTCAACTGGAATGATTTCAAGTTTAACCTCACGTATTATCCATCTAGCTCTACAATGTATATTTATCTTTACGTGTAAGGCTGCGTTTCCACCAGAGATGTGCGAGGATGCGTTTTCATACATTTGACACCTCGCAACGCGCCGAGCGAGGTGTCAAATATATGAAAACACATCCTCCCACATCTCTGGTGGAAACGCAGCCTAAACCAACTCTTTTTGAACACATTAATCATTTGTTCTGAGTGAAGCGAAAAATTCTCAGCGCTCAGGATTGTAAAGAAGAGCATGAGCGTAGCGAGGGATTCAAGTGTTAACGCCCAAGACGAAAATAATTTTGCTACCGTGCTACGCATACTGCTTACACACACCGTCTATGAGGCCCGCTGCTAAAAACATGAAATGTCCTACAAATAATGTTGCTTGCTGCTTTTCACACCTACTACAAGGAAATAGTAGATTGTTAATCAAGGGTTGAAAGTGACCCATTTCACCCCAGATATTTTGGCGCTCGAGACCGCCAATAGTTCAAGGGTGAAATGGGTGCTTTCACCCGAGTTAAACACTCTACTTTTCATTTCGACTATGAGGAAAATAATTGAGAAATAAAATTAATAGTAAATGATATTCTAAGGATTCAGTAATAAAGACACGCGCTGCAGCCGCCAGCAGCGGGCGCGCAGCCCCGGCGTACGGAAATTAAAAAAAAATACTTTCCACCCTAGGGTTGGAAAAGCGATTTTCAACCCGGCTATCTACTCATGAAAATCGAACTTTCCGAACAGGAGAGATGAAAAATATTTATATACTAGGGCAGGGTTGCACCAAACTGTCTGTAATCGTAAGCGGTGTTCGTTAAATCTGATTGTATGGAAAGTTTGAAAAGTTTGTATAGGATGACAGCTGCCGGCGCCATATTTGACGATGACCGGCTGTGTTCGTACGTTGGTGCAACTGGCACTAAAGGTACTACAGTAACGCGATCGTTTCCAGATTGCACGAGTTCGAGGAGCAAGTGCGCGCAGTCCGCGACGGCATGTCGCGAGTCGTACCCGCGCCGCTGCTGTCGCTGTTCACCGCGTCGGAGCTCGAGGCGCTCGTGTGCGGCTCGCCCGACATACCGGTGCACGCGCTGCGCGCCTCCGCCACTTACAAAGGTCGGTGTTTGTAGGTGTAGCGTCTAACTGAGAAAAAGTCTGGGGCGGGATTGGAAAGGAGAGACCACAAACGGTAGCGGGAGGCTGGGACCCGAAGGTTTCGTTCTAACAAAATCGACGTTTGAAAGCTAGTCATGACATCAACACTACTTTGCTCCTATAAAACAAAACGTAAAACCACACCCGTGTTTTAATATTAAAAGGCACATCGAAAAAATAAACCTAACAACCTAAAACGCGGATGCATACCCACCCAATCAGTATTTTTAGATGTGCAATTATATATCACTTTTTAGTATGCATGCTAGTAGTACTATTAACCTTACATTACATTACTAATAACTATAACATTACATTTAATCAATAAAAAATAAAATGCCTCCCATATGTAACAGTTGCATTATAGTACATTACTTAACAAGGGCGGTAAAACAAAGAATGTCTTAGGCCGCAGGTATTTCACGCCCGAGCCGAAGGCAAGGGCGATAAATATGCGATCTGAGGCTTTCTTTATTACCGCCCGTGTTAAGTACAAAATTGTATGTCACCCCCTGGCCAGGAAGTTGGATTTCGCGCGCGCGGAGCGTGCGGTAATTGCCGCTTTATGGCCAGGTGTGACATAAAACTACTATTACTTTAGCGTCAAAATTTGAACCGAAGGTCCACTTAACGAAGGACCAAAAACAATGTGTAAGGATGCACTATGTCAGTTGGAGGACGATTGCCGCGGAGTAAAAATACCGCGATATACGAGAGATGTTTTATCATTATACCTAGAGATTTTCCTAGCGCGAACGGCGTTTCGTTAGTGCTTGACAAAAAAAAACACCGACAATCCTGTTATCGATAAGTACCAACGTCATCGAAAAAATATATGAATTTATACTTTTGTTATTCTTATTAATTTTTTTTCTAACGCACCACAGTATTTTATGAACGATATGACATATCAATGTCACGAACCTAGATGTAATTATTTCCTTCATTAAATAATTTCGCTATTTTCTTATTAAGTACTTCAATAATTCTAGTCTATTGTGATTTTTTTGAACCTGACTGTGGCTTTATAGGCCGGGCCCATTAAAGCGATAGGAGTGCGCGGTTGCAGGGTGGCCTGGCCTAAAAAACTATATTATGATGGATTTCCTCTATGAAGTTAAAGTGGTAGTTATCGATAGCAGGATTGTCGACGCTTTTATTTTGTCAAGCACTAACAAAACGTCGTTCGTGCTAGGAAAATCTCTAGGTATATTTATCATCGTTGGCTAATCGTACACTGATGGTTTGGTCAGCTTATACTTAACGTTACAGATTAGCTGCATCGATACGCGTGCGGGGTGAACGACCTTGTTTGGGGCTAGTGCAAAGTACACGTGCATCGTTGCAGAAAATAATGTACATCTACTCATACATAAATGTTATTATAATATCAATGACTTTCTGAATGATTCGTTTTAACATTTACTGACATTCATTCTCTTTTCTGACATTTATTTCAATTTTTAATTTTTAATTTTATTGTAAATCTCTTGCCTGCCCTGACATTTTTTTTTAATTTTTACCGTTTTAATTGTATGACCTTAATTTTAATAATACATATGTAGAATAAGATGTATTGTACACCTGAAAAGGTAGGGTATGGTGAGTCTGCCAGATGTACTGCTACAAAAACTGCAAATTGTAACCCATTTCTCACATACATGAATAAATCATTTATGTCATACCTGGCCATAAAGCGGCAATTACCGCACGCTCCGCGCGCGGGAAATCCCACTTCCTGGCCAGGGGGGTGACATAAAATTTTGTACTTAACACGGGCGGTAATAAAGAAAGCCTCAGATCGCAGGTATTTATCGCCCTTGCCTTTGGCTCGGGCGTCAAATACCTGCGATCTGAGACATTCTTTGTTTTACCGCCCTTGTTAAGTAATGTACTATTATCATTTACATCTTTGTACACAGGCATAGAGCCGAACTCGCCGCTGGTGCACTGGTTCTGGGAGGTGATGGAAGAGCTGTCTGGCTCGGAGCGCGCGCTGTTCCTGCGCTTTGTGTGGGGCCGCACGCGGCTGCCGCGCGCGCCGCAAGACCCGCGCCAGCGCGACTTCGTGCTGCAGGTATCACTGACACTGCACCACAGAATACTATAACAGGGATGCCGACTCAAAAAATTTTATTACTTCAATAGAAAGCAGACATAAAACTTGAATTTAAACTTTCGTGAGACATGTTATAACTTCTGTTGTTCTGTCTTGTGTTGTTTCTTGTTGTTCTTTGTTGTTTGTTGTTTCGTGAAACATGTCGCCCGAAGTGACAATTAATACGCGAGTTTTAACCGTTTAGTAAAATAAAGACATAAAACTATGCCAAATAGTGAAAATCCTATTTCCTATTCAATATCTCAAAAAATAACGAAGCTACAACGGTTAGAATGTTCGTAGTTAGAGAGAGAAAGTGCTACCTAACCGTGACGTCAGTGTTAAGTAGCGCCATAGTAAATGACTATCGTTCAATACAAAGGTGCGTTTTGCGGAAAAGCGACAGAAAATAGTAAAATACCCACTCTTAAAACTTTGAAGACTTATAACTACGTAATTATTTATTTTTTTGAATAACTTTTTTCGCTATTTGATTGAGAATTTGAGCCTTTGGGTCAGTTGCACCAACATACGAACACAGGCCGGTCATCGTCAAATATGGCGCCGGCATCTGTCATCCCATAGAAACTTGTCAATCTTTCCGTACAATCCGATTTGACGAACACCGCTTACAATTACAGACGGTTTGATGCAACCCAGCCTTTATGTGGAAAATTTGGATTTATTGATTTTCTTTTATAGTGTCATCATCCCTATTGTCAAGCTGGTGAAATAGAGGCCAGGGGTGCACCCAATGCGCCGCGCATACGGTGTAACCCTGCCTTCAGTATACCACAGAATAACTAATAGTACAAGTACAGAAGCTTCACTTTCTAACAAAAACGGCGTTTAGGCATAAAAAACATGCCTACTCTGTGCATCTCTGTCTATCGTATAACTTGTATTCATTCACACGCGGCACGTGTAGCGCTAGGGCTATCGGCTCGTCGCTCGTCGCGTTCTAGTCAGCGGCGGCAGCGGTAACGTGCATGTAGACGCGTTCGCGCGGCGGCGGGCGGCCCTCGACTGACGGCCGGCCCCGGGCCGAGCGAGCGGTAGGCATTTAAAGTGACGCGCCCCTCCCACTGCAAGCCCCTTGAGTATACATACAAGAGCCGTGCTCCGAATCACGCCAACAACGACCACAGCGTTTACAGTGCTGACGGCCGGTCCGAATCAGTAAGCGCGCTCAAGGCCGCGTGAGTGGTGTTTTGATTCGGACCGGGCATGTTGTGTTACTGTCATGTTCATATATCAAACGTCAACTTGACGTTTGGTTTAAGGTGCTGACGCCTGGGGGTGTGAGCATTGTAAACGCCAATATGGCGCCGTCCATGACGTCGTCAATGACGTCACGACATCTCATGTAAACGCTATGAGCGTGATTCGGTCCGATCGTAAACGCGTTTATAGCGTTGTAAGCGTGATTCGGAACACGGCTAAGGGCATCACGTTCCAGGTGTTGGACAAGTACCAGCCGCCGGACCACTTCCTGCCGGAGAGCTACACCTGCTTCTTCCTGCTTAAGATGCCGCGCTACTCCTGCAAGGCCGTGCTAAGGGAGAAACTCAGGTCACTTTTCCTACTGCATTTTGATATGGTTTAACCCATTAATCGCCATTGTTTTCACATACATCGACGGTGGCAAAAAAGCGTACGGTCCGGCTGATGGTAAGCGGACACCGCAGCCTATCAACGCTCGCGACTCCAAAGGAGTCACGTGCGCATTAAATAAATAAATATAGTACATTACTTACCAAGGGCGATAAAACAAAGAATGTCTTAGATCGCAGGTATTTTACGCCCGAGCCGAAGGCAAGGGCGATAAATATGCGATCTGAGGCTTTCTTTATTATCGCCCGTGGTAAGTACAAAATTTTATGTCACCCCCTGGCCAGGAAGTGGGTTTTTTCGCGCGCGGAGCGTGCGATAATGGCCACTTTATGGCTAGGTGTGACATAAAATAATTTATTTAGGTTTGCACTACATCTGTAATACGCTATTTGACAACATTTTTTTATAATGCCAATCGAACTAGTTTTTAGAGACCATCAAATGTCTATATGGGACCAACAACATTTAGAGCACAATAAAGGGCTAAAATTAGGGACAAACCTAGCTCGACGCTAGCGGCCTGCAAAAAGGCTCCTACAAATTGGCCCCGGCAAATGACGTCACTTGCACAGCATTCGACCAACCGTTGTATGGGAAAATCAGTATTTTGCTGTTTTAGTCGTAAAATAATGCGTTTAGGTACATAGTTGCTGTACAATTTATTTTTTATTTTTACATAAGCATTCTATTGATACCTTTTATTTGCATTGGAATTTTCTGAGTTTTTGATGATTCATATCTTTTTATGATTTTGGTAAAATTTTACAATTTACGATTTATTGTGATATTTTGATGACTAACTATCCAAAAAGTGACACTGTGTTATAAATTTTAATATGTGTCAAATACCGTATTGATGCTACTGATGTATGTTTTTTAATAACGATATATATATTTCCAGATACGCGATCCACTTCTGCAAGAGCATCGACACGGATGAGTACGCGCGCGTGGCACTGAGCGCGGCCGAGCGCGTCTCTTCAGAGGAGTCGGACTCTGACGGGGAGACCACGCCCCCCGTCGCGGCGCCGCCCCCGCTCTACTCGCTCGCTCGTCCGCACAGAAACTAAACAGATCGTGACATGTAGAATAGTACATTACTTACCAAGGGCGATTAAACAAAGAATGTCTCAGATCGCAGGTATTTTACGCCCGAGCCGAAGGCAAGGGCGATAAATATACGATCCGAGGCTTTCTTTATTATCGCCCGTGGTAAGTACAAAATTTTATGTCACCCCCTGGCCAGGAAGTGGTTTTTTTCGCGCGCGGAGCGTGCGATAATGGCCACTTTATGGCTAGGTGTGACATAAATTAATAAACGAGTCACTCATGTCATGTCTATAAGGTGACGAATATCGTGACAATTAATAGTATTAACAATAAAAAAAAAACACCACAACTAGATCATCATGAGACCCTCATTTAGTGAGCGATGAAAATGCTACTAAAACTGAACATATAACCGAAATTTGGAATTCTCAACTTCAATATTGGCTGAGATCCTGTCACTAGTTTCAATGAGAGCCGAGTATCGTGGAGACGCCTTTATTTCCACCAAACAGCTAAGAACCATCTCGAGAGACAAATAAATGCACTCTAATTGGTTCTTCCGTTTGAGAGCTGCGATGCCACGCTTGCACCTACGTATAACACGATTATGGCCTTTGTAACGAGATTTACGCGACTATTGACTACAGTGTCAACTTTATGCACGCAATGTCAAAAAGAAACTTGAGTGCTTGAGATAGACTAACCTTGATTATTAGTAAGGCGTGTGCCAAAAGATGTTCAAAAGGTCAAAACGTCTAGGATGTTACTGATAAATGGCCTGTCTTCAATATTATTTGACCTGTAATATGTTGAAGGTCAGGGGACCGATTTTTGAGTGTCGAACGCTCGATTTTTCACTCGACACCTGTCAAAACGTAATAGTTTTTTGACAGATCTCGAGGGAAAAGTCGAGCGTTCGACACTCAAAAATCGGCCCCCTGGGGACCGATTTTTGAGTGTCGAACGCTCGAGTTTTCACTCGACATCTGTAAAAACGTCATAGTTTTTTGACGGATCTCGAGTGAAAATTCGAGCGTTCGACTCTCAAAAATCGGCCCCCTGGACTGATTGTCAAAGTGTTGTTCACTCGCCACGAAAATTACAGATTGAAATTTTATTTCTACACGGCCACCGTGCTAGTCGGTTTAGTTGTACGAATTTTATATCGGGTCTCACTTTAAATGTAACTAGATCTAAGCACATATGATTAAAACATAAAGGTTGTTATAAAATTGTGTAAGGAGACTTTGACGCTGTTTTGCCACGAAAACTAAGACAAAGTTCCGCCATACCCGGAATCGTAATACTCTCAATGAAAATTCCACTATCATCGAATATTTGATAGTTTAAAGGTATAATAATATGATTGTAAGACATAAGCCGTGTTCCGAATCACGCTTACAACGCTATAAACGCGTTTACGATCGGACCGAATCACGCTCATAGCGTTTACATGAGATGTCGTGACGTCATTGATGACGTCATGGACGGCGCCATATTGGCGTTTACGATGCTCACACTCCCAGGCGTCAGCACCTTAAACCAAACGTCAAGTTGACGTTTGATATATGAACATGACAGTAAACACAACATGCCCGGTCCGAATCAAAACACCACTCACGCGGCCTTGAGCGCGCTTACTGATTCGGACCGGCCGTCAGCACTGTAAACGCTGTGATCGTTGTTGGCGTGATTCGGAATACGGCTATACTTATGTTGGTAATGATAAGCCATACCGCAGCTTTTTTCTACTTGTGCATTCCATCCAGAAGTATTTCTATGTGGTAGCTATTGACGCTTCGCTTGTTTTAAATTATCTCCCGTTTGTGCTACATACCACTTACATTCCATTTCTAAGTTAATTGATCTTGATGTTTGGAATATTTCGCTTAAGAGGAGGGGTAGGGCAAGCTCTTTCCATACAAACTTTGTGCAGGATTTACTTCGTTTATGTTGGCATTAAAGTTATGATTTTTGGTCAGTATGCTTATTTTTCTGATAGCTATTTCGTGATGTAATTTTTTTTTAATTTTTTTTTTTTTTAATATTTGAAAATTTTCACATCACGATCTTCGCATGTCTAATATTTACAACCAAAAAAAATATTATATTTGTTGGTGCCAAAACCGACGAATAAAACGTGCACAAAGTTTGTATGGGGAAGGCCTTGCCCTACCCTGCGCCTTAAGTATTTCCATGATAACTTATGATAAACTTGTCCGTGCAGCCATTTCATTTACTTTTACTACCACCTTGATAGTATTAAACAATTTTTGGTCACTGTTAAAATAGATTGACCGTTCGTCAGATGTTAGCGTAATTATGAGCCATCTACATGTTTTAGCTGTTGTTTTGTCTCAGATAGTCAATATGATCATTTGGATGTCATAGTACTCAGAGTAGCTTGTCCGATCATGAAAACATCACATGTCACGTTTAAAAGTAGATTCAGTGTTTTTTTTTAATGATAATATCTTACCTCAACCAACCATGCTTGTAGTCCAGTATAGTTTCATTCGTGTTTGAATCTACGAGTGCTGTAAATAAGTCTCGGGGCATTTTCACTAATTCTGCCGCTCAGTTATTTCAGTATTATTCAAAGCGATTGCATATCGTTATAATTAACTAGGCACCTTATCAGAAAAATGATGTTGACGTCATGTTGAAGCCTGAGGCATGTTCCGAATCACGCTCACAGCGCGCTTACGATCGGACCGATTCACGCTCATAGCGCTTACATGAGATGTCGTGACGTCACTGATGATGTCATAAGCCGTGTTCCGAATCACGCTTAAAACGTATAAACGCGTTTACGATCGGACCGAATCACGCTCATAGCGTTTACATGAGATGTCGTGACGTCATTGATGACGTCATGGACGGCGCCATATTGGCGTTTACAGTGCTCACACTCCGAGGCGTCAGCACCTTAAACCAAACGTCAAGTTGACGTTTGATATATGAACATGACAGTAAACACAACATGCCCGGTCCGAATCAAAACACCACTCACGCGGCCTTGAGCGCGCTTACTGATTCGGACCAACCGTCAGCACTGTAAACGCTGTGATCGTTGTTGGCGTGATTCGGAACACGGCTATAGACGGTGCTCACGGTGCTCACACTCCCAGGCGCAAGCACCTTGAGCCAAACGTCAAGTTGACGTTTGATATATGAACATGACAGTAAACACGGGCTATGAGCGTGAATCGGTCCGATCGTGAGCGCGCTCAAGCGAATAGCGGTCCGAAACAAAACACTGCTCACGTGGCCTTGAGCGCGCTATTTGATTTGGACCGGCCGTCAGCACTGTAAGCGCTGCGAGCATTTTTAGCGTGATTCGGAACACGGCTCTGGTTAAAAACTTTGATCCCAATTATCTTATCGTGATCATTTGATTGATACCAATGGATACCTACATATAGAGAATATTATTTTAATAGTATTACATACCATCTCTCTACTATCTGATTATTGCAACTGATCTTGAGTGCATACTTTGTGATGGGTGATGCCATGTGTGCCGGTGGCGTGGGAGAATATTCACGTCTAGTTTACTAGTTTAATTTGCATGTTAGTTGTACATACGTCGTTGTGACGAGGGCGCCACAGGGCCGTGGCTGCCGTGTGGAGCTCTATCACCCTCGCTTAGTACCCATAGTTCAAGCTTTGCTTAGTTTGGGACTAGGTTGATTTGTGTAAGATTGTCCAGAAATATTTATTATTTTATTTTATTTTATTTTTATGTCTCAATTTCACGTCACGGGAAGTGGCGAGAGCGCACTGGGTCTAGAGCGCAAACTCTTACGAGTATTCCAGTATTTAAACCGCCCTAATGGTCGTGTCGGTGATTTCTCTTGGATTTTCCCCTGGCCGCTCTCCAACTGCGCACTCATATCGCTTTATTGGACCCGCCTACAATGCAACAGTCAGGTCCAAAAAAAAAGGCCGGGTATAATCGAGTGTCTTAACTCGTCAGACTTCATTGAATTTTTACAAGAAAACTACTCTGTGCCGGACTTAAAATATATAATGACTAATATTGGGGCCTAAAGCCAGAGTCAGGTAGAAAAACTGGGTCTAATTAACAGAACCGCATGAAGCGAGGAATGGCGCGACATTATAGGGTCGCTAGGCCAGTTACGCGGCCTGCGCCAGTTTGCGGCCTCCTGAAGAACGAAGTATATTCAATTCAAGATATTTACATTTTTACATGCCCTAAAGAAACGTCGAGTCGTATGCGTTTTTATTAGTAGCTATTGAATGGGAATAGATTAAAAAATCAAGAAAATATCCTTACAGTTTATCAACTCATGCAAGTGGCCGCAAAACTGGCGCATCAAATTAAATGGCCGTAAACCCACCTATCGACCCTACCTTTAGCAACGCGCCCACTTTTATCAACATCCTAGTACTAGTGACTGTCTATATTCAACCTGAGCAGGTACCTAGTTGGTGATGATGAGTTTACACTGACCAAGGTATCTGTCGCCACTACTCGTTACGTGTAATCGAGGCAAGGGGCTGAGCTTGATGAACTGTGATGTAACCACGACGGAGGGATCTGTACGGCCTTGAATTTAGGTAGGATTTGAATAGAATTGCATTTTAAAATGGAAAACATGAAAATACTAGTCATGTTGATATTAAGACATCGTATTAAGCGGTATGCGGTATTTAGGGCGTTCTTGTACGTTATTTATTGATGCGTAATGATTCGAACGCGTTTTATTCCTAGACTAGATTTGTCACGCTAATGATCCTAGATCTCATTACGCCGCTGTTTAATTATTTATTGGTGCTTCGAGGTTAGTATTGAATTGTATATTTAATGTTCGTTTTAAAATAATTATGCACAAAAGTGGTCAAACACCTGCCATGTGTTAGGTGAACGTTATGATATAGTATTACCAGTATATGACTTTTCTAATTTCTGTCTGCTTCTTGATTTACCATTTCAGTATATGTTTCTGTATTTTACATAATATAAACAGGTTGGCGTTTATATAAATCCCAAATGGTACAATTCCATTTAGACCAAAGATGATTTCAATGAAAAGTTCTATTTTCCTAAGACTGCCTTTAGTATTTATAAGATCTGAAAATATTGTATTTATTTTGTCTGGTGCATTCAACACGATTATTTTCTATCTGTGTACCCTACGAACGTGTATCTTAATAAATAAAGCATATAAATTACATGGTCTTATTCTTAACTTCATAGGTTCAGAATTCGCACATTGAATGTTAACCTTTTGGATCGACCGTCCAAACGGGCACTCCTATCGCTTTGCCCGCTACAGTCAGGTTAAGGCGCGGGGATGGGCAAGCATTCTCCATACAAACTTTGTGGAAGTTTTTCTTCGTTTGTGTTTGCATTACATTTTCTGTTAGCCAGAACCTGGAGCTATATTTTTAATTTTTGTATTTTTTTTTTTTTTCTTGACATTCTTTGTATATCCAATATTAACAAGCAAAAATAGTACATTACTTACCAAGGGCGATAAAACAAAGAATGTCTCAGATCGCAGGTATTTTACGCCCGAGCCGAAGGCAAGGGCGATAAATATGCGATCTGAGGCTTTCTTTATTATCGCCCGTGGTAAGTTCAAAGTTTTATGTCACCCTCTGGCCAGGAAGAGGGTTTTTTCGCGCACGGAGCGTGCGATAATGGCCACTTTATGGCCAGGTGTGACATAAAATATATTCGTGAGTGCCAAAACCGACGAATAAAACTTGTACAGAGTTTGTACGGAGAATGCCTTGCCCTACCCCGCACCTTAAAAAAAAGGATCGACCGTCTTAAAGAGACCGCGCCTGCGGTGGACCTATAGCGATTTTTCTTGGGTGTGTCGTCGTGCACAAGGCTTGTATACTTCGTTCCAGATTAGATGACGAAAAGTTCTCATACTATTCTATAAGAAATTTTCGTTATCTAATCTGGAACGAAGTATACTTTGATGTTGTTTGACGTCCTGCTTCATATAGGGTGAATCTATAATAATCAGTCTTATTGTAATCAATACATTCTCAAATTAACCTCTTGGTCGCCATAGTAAATTACGTAAGTCATGTCTCACATGCCAGTGTTGTCATGACAATGGCGTTGTAGGCACGGCGGCTCTTGTCATCTATACGTGACTGTAGCGGTCAAGAGGTTAAGGGCTATATCTATCCATTTAATACCTATACACTCACCGTCAGAAAATTTGTCCCGAAGACTTTTCGTGATTTCAAACTATAAATTAAATAATGTTTAATATATAAAATTGCAATTTTCTAATTTGGGCCAAATTTTCTGCCGGTGAGTATATTTAAACGGTTCCTGTACAGTCAGCAGCAATGGTTGCTACGCGGGCGAGATGCTCAAAATGATCTTCACACATCTTTATTATAAGGGAATAAGAGCGTGTGAAGATCATTTTGAACACCTCGCCCGCGTAGCAACCATTGCTGCTGACTGTACATTTATTTATTTCCTTAACGATTTCGATGAAATTTGTTGTGGAGATTTTCGGGGGCGACCAATCGATCTAGCCTAGTAGTTATCCCTGGGAAATCGATCGGGAATGGAAAAAATCGATCATCCGGGTACATAAGAGTTACTGACAGTAGACTACTGTGCCAATTTTTTGTAGTTACGTACCTATCTCACGAGCGCGGGTTGGCCAGTTACAGTTGTGACCACAGTTGTGACACATACGAACACAGACAACGTGAACTCAGCTCCTACGCTGACGCACACATGGACAATGTTCATGTATACACAACCGTGGCTCACTCGTGCTCGTGAGATTAAAGTACTATAAATTTAGGTAACAAACGTCAGCAGAGTACCTACAGAAAATTAATGCAAAAATACATATTAAGCATTTAGCGCAAAAAAACGTCAAAGGTATAAAAAAACCTTGGGCTTGATAAAGAAAACCATTTTCAGTGACACATGATTTTATTACTCACTAAATGAATGTATATACTTTACTTAACAAAAACCTGGCTAATAGCATGAAACAAATGAATTATGAACAATTTGCATTTACTTTTTTGACTTGGGTTTAAGCACATTGTATAGGATCACAACTCCGAAGAATGCATACGTCGCCTTGGCCACCTGAAAATAATTAAAACAACATTAAATAAGTCATTAGAAGGGAGTTTGCGAGTTATAGAAAATTTTGTGCTGCTGTAGAGGTTAGTTATCAGGGGCCTGTACCACAAAACTTTACAAGCGTACAATTCGACAAATTTGACAACTTTTTCTATGGGAAACTGTACAATTTTGTCAAATTGTAGACTTTTAAAGTTTTGTGGTATAGGGGCCAGGTCCCTGTGCAGAGATTTTCTTAATCTGCTATTTTGACCAGTAAATATCTAGTCATCAGTGCAAGTTCATGCCACACCATTAGGGACTTGTTCTTCAGGAATACATAAGTAATAGTCGCACCTATTGTGGTAGCGGTAGAAAAGTTGATTCACCAAAAAAATATTCCAGCCAGAGGGATTGGGATTAAATTGTATCGAAGAATCATCTCTGTTGATGGGAGGAAAGGGGTCAAACACATTAACACGTTCACAGTCCAGTGCCCCATACATGGGTCACGGCGAACTATCTCCGCAAGTCTGTGCCCCATACATGGGTCACTATAGCCGACCAGGTACACACTCAAATCATTATAACTGCATTCGATAAAAGGCTTAAAAAGACAATTCTGATTTATCAATTCATATTTTAGTTAGATATGAAATAGCATTCTATAATATATTGTAATAATCCGAGTGTGTACCTGGTTGTTTCATAGTGACCCAAACGTGGAGCACGGATGTGTGATGGAAGTAATTTGCTTGGACATCCAAGAAAATTGAAACATTTTGTATTGGGAGTGTGAATGTGTTAAATGGTTTCACACTTGGAGTAGATTTATTGTATTTATTTCTAGCATGAAATATCTATTGGTAGTAGAGTAGACAAGGTGCAAAGCAAAGTCTTGCTTGCATCTGCAATATCAGTAAGCCCCAATGATTAAAATGCTTGTCGAGGTAGATCTCACCCAAATAACTTATTACAACATCAATTTGGCATGGGCATACACTAGTTTTCTACTACGATTTTGGTAAACAAAATCACTCTCTATATGCCACTCTGTTGTTTTTGAACTACGAAGTACTGCTCATAGTACATAAAAGGTATGGCTTGTTCATTTTTTAATGTGTAGAACTTGTATCTTCTTGTGTAGAGTATAGTAAGTTAGTATTCAAAAGGGCATTGTGTTGGTGACTAAAACAAACATAAATAATTATATGCTCTTATCAGAGGAACAAAAAACAGGTATTCTAGGGAGAATAAAATTTCATAGTAGTCCAATGAATTTCCTTACTTATTTTTATTTTATTCAAAGGGGTAAACTGTAAGTGGCAAAAACAATAGGCGGTTATGAACTCCAATAATCGAGGACGTCGAGGAAAGAAACATCACCCTGTCACCTATACTGTAGCTGATACCTTGTCACTAAAATACTTCGCCAAGCCAATTGCGCAAATTACATTTCTCGAAGGGAATGGTGTGGTATGGTTGACGAAATATAAGCTGCACCGATTCGCCATACAATTTGTTCGAGGAATCGGTGCAGCTTATATTTCGTCAACTATCAATTACCATAGGAATGAACTTACGTTTGCTCTGCCGGTGTATGTCTGGCTGTTGAAGTACTTGGACAGGCCTTTCAGCTGGGCTCCATCGGCGTTATCTCCGGACATTCTGAGGGCGAATAAATAAAGTGACAACGATAAATAACTCAAATCATTTACACCCTAATATGACAAGGAAGTGAAAAACTGTTTTTTACCTGATTTTTATGCAATTTAGCTTTCTTATGTAATAGAAGACTAGCAGGTTAGAATAGAGTGAGAGATAACGAAAAAGACAGCAACAATTCGTCGCAAAACGACACAGATAAAGTAAAAATGCGTTCCATTTTCATGGTTATCAACACATGCCGTAAAATAAAATCGTAATAATTTAAAATGGTTTTGAGCCGCTAATAAATCACATTATCACTTTAGTTTACTTTACAGAAAATTTCATCTTTATTATCTTTCATCTTTTTAGGTTATGCTACTTAAACTTGCCTAACATTGGCGCGAATATTCAAATCGTCACACGTAGCGTAGGTAAGGAAGGTTCTTTCCAAAAGTCTTTGAAACTTACCATCACAGTTTACGAACAGCGGTGGTTCCAAGGTAGTGGAAACCATTATTATGTAGTTGCCTGCAAACATACATATATTATCAATGTCAACGTGAATTGTATGCTTAGAACCTTTTCCTGTTTATTAGGGAATCAATAGATCTATAGGTAAAGTATTAACGTATTAAGCTATCTTAAGCGGGTATTACACTGTCCTGAATTCAGAATCCTGACTAATGGGAGTTGAAGCATCTCGCTCTAACGTATACGTATAGGTCCGAACCCTTCTAAGTGTCCTGAATTCAGGACAGTGTAATACCCGCTTTAGGGCCTATAGTCTGCGCGCAATACTATACCCAGTTTTTTTTTCACGATAGAATTTTAACGGTAATTTCCGCCTACAATTCTTCTTTTCCCTGGGACATCAGAGGATAATAAAGGATAATATTGTACAAATTTAACTTATATCAGTAGCTTATCACGTCACAAAGATAGCACGCCGTATATTTTCCCGTTTCAAGATTGTTTTACCTGAAATCGCATGACGACAATCACACGATTTTTCTATTCTAAAAAAAAACAGGGTAAAGCTGCCTACTCAAAGCCCTGCTCCTGCCGCAGCGGGTGTTGCTCCACAAAGCCCTGTAAATCATTTAGTGCGGCTACGCTACGTTGTTCACCTGCCTTCTCAAGGCTTTGAGTAGGCAGCTTAACACAGCTCCATTATCACCGCTACTATAATAATAACTTAATAACACTCACCGAATAATAAGTAGAGACACAGGACCGTAAATAAGTAATGAAAACTACATTCATCTATTAATGTTTTGGTTTTGGTTTAGGTTTAGGACCTCTTATCTTGCTGTATATATAATACACGAAAAGTAGAGCATAAGTTACCTTGGTCACCTGAAAAATAACGAATTGTTACACATAGGATAGGCAATTACAACAGAGCACGTATACCTAGTTAGGTACATAAAGACGTGGGTAGCATTCTTACATTTACGTACGTTGTGAATACACATACCTACCTCTACACCAGATGATTGCTTATATGTAAGACATATAGCATTTGTCCTTCTCGGACTTACTTACTTCAATTCAATTCAGTCTTTATTTTTTTACTTGACAGTAAGGGACGAATCCTGTTGCCCCCAGCCCCCAGCGTGCCCCAGCTGTACTCACATTTATTACAATAAGTAGCGAGAATTAATTTTCATCAGTGTGCGAACTGCTAAAGAAGAATGGATTTTGTAGGTCTGTATATAACCCAGTGGTTCTTAACCTTTTAGTGATGAGGGACCATTTGACTTTTTTTTGTCTTGCTGTGGACCACCTCTTATTTTCGCTCGGCTTCCTCATAGCGACACTCACGCGGACCACTTCGGTTGCTTCCAGAGACCACCAGCGGTCCGCGGACCACTGATATAACCGCTGTGGTCAAGTAGGCTCAGACATGTCGTAACGACTCACACGATAAAATCTGCTCTAATAACGTCAATGAGAGGCCAATTAAGGGACGAGTTTCTGGTCTGTATTAGAATATCAGGTCACACGCTTCTGGTCTTCAAAACTAATGCTAAAGTTAACGTGAACCGGATTGAGCGACTAGCATTGACCTCTTGACCGCCACAGTAAATTACGTAAGTCTTGTCTCACGCGTGAGTCTTTCTAGCAAAAGATCGAAAATGAACCTTATTCGATAGCACGTAGGTTACCTTTACATTGTACCAAGGTACGAGTTGTCATCTATAGGTACCTACATGACAATGGCGTTGTAGGCACGGCGTCTCTTGTCATCTATACGTGTGGTGACTGTGGCGGTCAGCGGTCACGACTTCGAGCGGCAGTGGCAGCGGTTTTCCTAAAGCAGCCTTTACACCTGGCTAATTAGTGCACTAACTGGTGGAGGGGAGTTAAACTATCTCGAGATGCTTTAACCCCCCTCCACCAGTTAGTGCACTAAATTTAGCCAGGTTAGCCGCTTAATACATTGCGTGTGATCCGCTGATCCCAACTAACCGCAGTGCGTTTCGCGTCTCGAGCAGAATAAAACTTTGGTATGCCACAATTCTCGCGATGTCGTGGCAAGGCAGTAAGTCTAGGTACTCTCTAGGTAAACTATGTTCTAGAACAAAAGGAAAATTGTAGCGTCTCCAGCTTACATTAGCTCTTCCTCGATTTGTGCTGCTGTTAAAATACCGGAATATACCCTTTAAGCTTGGATCATCATCTACCCCATGACCTGCCATTTTATCTAATTAAGATAAAATATATTGATGCTGATACATGTACATAATAACTTCGATTTTATTAAAATTACACTAATTTGACATTTTATAGTTTGACTTCAATTTGACTTTGGCATTTATTACCGTTTCATTTTTTTTTCAAGAATTTATTATTATCGTACACAGAAGATTTCATTCAAAGAGTTTTCATTACAGTACACTTAATTTTTAGGGTTCCGTACATGTTTCGCCACGTTCGTCAGTCCGTCCGTCCCCGACGTAGCTCAGTAGAGTGTTGATGAAGTATACATATCAATGATGCCGACAAAACAGTAGAATAAAACCTTGAATACACGTAAACTGGTCGTGCTATTTTTTTTCTTTCAAACCCCATCGTTTCGGGTATCGTTGGATTAAATATTGTAGGGCTTTGTTTATAATTTAAACAAAGGAAAACTATCACAGCTAAATACAGACATTAAATTTTGCAAACTTTTAGTCCACATAATAAATAAATTTAAGAAGGAATTAAATTCATATTTGGTAAAAAAATGCTATTATTCTATAAATGACTTTTTCGGTGACAATGAAATAATATAATTATATAATTTTGTACTTATTGAATGTTATAGGATAAATTGATTATTGGCTTGTTATTAATATTATAAATTGACGATTTAATGTAATGTATGATTTAATGTAATAATGACTATAATGATGTATTTGACCAAATTAAAGTATTATTGATTAACTACGCAGTAAATAACATTTGTACGCCAATAGGCAAAACACGGAGTTCTGTATCACATTTTAATTAAGACCTATATAATATTACCACCTGTGTTTCACAAATAAATGATTTCTATTTCTATTTCTATTTCTATTTCTATAATGTAACGGGTGGACAACTACGGAACCCTACCTTGCGCGTGGTACGGAACGCACTTGGAGGTATTTAATAGATGTTCACGTCACGTTAGTTCATTACTACCTGATATATATTATTATACTCTTTGTTCATTACGAACAAATATGGACTCCACTCAGAATCTAGATATAAGCTTAAACAATAAAATTATTCACGAATTGATTATATTGTTAACCAACGGTTTTCATCATAACATTAATATATTTTTCTCAAAAATAGTATGTAATGTTCTCATAACATCTGTGAAGATGGTATCCGAAAGTGGGTCATCCTGGACAGTTGCCAAAAGTGTCCAGGAAGTAACACCTACTGTCCAGGAAGTAAGTATGTAATAGTAGATTGTGTCACAAGGGAGCAAAATGACATATTTACGGCGTGGGCGTAACTTGAATCCTGAACGAAGAGAAGGATTATATAATAGAATCCTGAGCGTAGCGAGGGATTCTAAAATATAATCCTGAGCGTAGTGAGGGATTCAAGAATTAACGCCCAAGGTGGAAATAATTTTGCTTCCATGTGACACATACTGCTTTTCACATCACCTATTGAGGATAATGAAAGATCTAAAATAACAATGGTTGTGCATTTATTTTATCAAAATCGATACTAATAACTTATCACTCGTTACAGAAAAGTGCCACTTTGATCCCTCCTAGCAGGGAAGAAAAGTGGCATTTTGATCCCTCCTAGCAGGGAAGAAAAAGCCCTTATCCGAATAGGTGATGTGAAAATGCCATTACATATAATAAGTTTGGAGCTGGCGGCGCGCACGTCCCCCGCTCGCCCGCCCGGTTCTTTAACTACGATTTTTTATTTTTGAGAAAAGCACTATACAAGTTTCTCTTCTTACTTACTGGTCTCTGTAGTAATGTACTATTACACCACTAAATGAACGAAATAAATAAAATACCAAATACTTTATACATATATTTTAAGAATTACATCATATTCAATATTTTTGTAAAACACTATAAAACTTATGTTTTAGAAAATACAATTTTTTGAAAATAAAGTTTCGTACAAAATCTTTTTATATAATAATATATATCAATATCACCAGCAGTCAAACCAATCTTTGGCCAATCTTGTAGATATTTTATTTTACAAATTGATCAAAATGCGTAAAACAAACGAAAAACCGTATAAGCACAGTAACTCTAATTTAAACACGTGTTAAAATATAAAACTGTCACATTATCTTTACAACAAGCGTGCCTTCAGCACTAAATTAGAGTTTCTCTATATTTTCTTATTATAAAGCACATTCTTAACTAAATGAATGGACTAGTATTCAATACAACGAGATACAACGAAGGTACTATCCAACCATTATGTATTTATAATTAAATACGAAATTTACGTATAAACGTGACCAAAATAGGGACATTTTCACCGTATTATAGACATAATCATAGACATAAATTTCATTGTCATGTTAGTCATTAAGTAAAACGAACAATTCGGTACGCAAAAAACATTTGTAGTAATTTCCACGATTTTTGTTTACTGTACCGTACAATGTCTTGCACATAATATGTACATCTTCCTGTATGTATAAGAAAGAACTTATCATTATAGATCCAGCAAATTATAAATTCCTTGCCTTATCACTAAATATTTACTTAAGTACCTACACATCTCTTTGAGCACAATAAAATAATGCATTATTTATGTATTACTTAAAAATCCGTTACACCATTCAACCCATGAGAACTCGCTGGAAATATATTGCACAAACCCATAAAAAAATACTGCTTACTTTCTGTTAATTGTGTATGTAAATGTGGGTATGTATGATCCACTATTCCCAGTTACTTGATTAATGAGAAACAACTTACTTGAACACGTAATAAAATTTGATGTGGGATACCTGGCCCCTATACCACAAAACTTTACAAGCGTACAATCCGATAAAATTGTACAATTTTCCATAGAAAAAGTTGACAAATTTGTCGAATTGTACGCTTGTAAAGTTTTGTGGTACAGGGGCCTGCTTCAACAGATAATGGTTTGCCCACTAAAACACAAGCAAATACAATGGCTAGCTCTAAAAGAAACCTTCGCACCTCGCATATAAGGGTCAAAAAGAAAAACTTACAATTTCAAATCTGGCTCAGTTAGAATGATGACATGTGACGTGCGAAATGAAAGTAGTTGTTAAAGTAAGCAGTTAATAGGCAAAAAAACCAACTTACTAAAAAAAAATCTGTGCAAACCACGATTTCAATACAGGTGCTTAGGTGTACGGAATCCACATTTGCTCTTACATAGAACATTATACTTGCACAAAATAATAGAATACACAATTGATATCGTCATCTTTTACATGACAGATCACAGGTAGGTTAGGGCCAGTATCACAGCAGGCACGAGCCATAAAAATAATAAGTAAAATTACTTGATATCGACAATAATTAAACCAAATACTCCTGTTTGCCTGTATAATGCATGGTTTGGTTTATTAACAAGGCAAAAAATAGTATTTTGAGTTAAGGATGATTTGTGACGTTTAATGTGAGACTAATGAAAGCTTTGCATCAGTCAAATACTGCAATGTACATTGTCGAGTTATTTTTATGTAGTGACTATCACAGGCCCGTTAATTAGAATGCAAGCTCCGGCCCCTATAGCTCGTTGGCTTAGATGAGGAGGTCCTCTTCCCAGTCCTCCTTGACTCGCTCGGAGACGGCCACGGAGGGCCGCGAGAGCTGCCGCAGCTCTTCGTGGATCCGCGGGGGGATGGGGTTGTCGCTCAGGTCCACATACTCGAGGGCACGTGATCGGGCCAACCGGTCCACGTCTACTTCTGCAATGATAACATTATAAAATTATACTATGACCTTTTATTATATGAATGTGGTGTATCAAGTCAATCGTGGTGAAAAGGTTAAGTATGTAGAAAATAATACATAAAATAAATAAAAATAAATAAATATTTGTGGACAATCTTACACAAATCAAGCTAGTCCCAAACTAAGCAAAGCTTGTACTATGGGTACTAAGCGACGATATACATACTTATATAGATAAATAAATACTTTAATACATAGAAGACATCCAAGACCCAAGAACAAATATTCGTGCTCATCACACAAATAAATGCCCCGGCCGGGAATCGAACCCGGGACCTCCAGCTTCGCAGGCAGGGTCACTACCAACTAAGCTAAAGCGGTTGTCATGTGTGAACATACCTATGATCTGATTATGGTGTGCATGTAGTGTGTGCAGGCTGGGGCACTGGCAGGCAATCGCCGGGAGCGCCACAAAGCTGTTGTGTGAGATGTCCAGACGCTCCAGGCAAGCCAATGTGCACAGCTCGTCGGGCAGTCGGGCCATTTGATTGTTTGACAGGTTCAAATCTGAAATTATAATAGGGATGTCGACTCAAAAAAATTTATTACTTCAATAGGAAGAAGACATAAAACTATGCCAAATAGTGAAAATCCTATTCAAATATCTCAAAAAATATGGAAGCTACAACGGTTAGAATGTTCGTAGTTAGAGAGAGAAAGTGCTACCTAACCGTGACGTCACTGTTAAGTAGCGCCATAGTAAATGACGATCGTTCAATACAAATGTGCGTTTTGCGAAAAAGGGACAGAACATACCCACTCTTAAAACTTTGAAGACTTATAATTACGTAATTACTTATTTGTTTGAATTACTTTTTTCGCCATTTGATTGAGAATTTGAGCCTTTATCTAGAAAATTTGGATTTATTGATTTTCTTTTATAGTGTCGTCATCCCTATTGTTAACAACATTTTATAAATTTGTTAACAGTGAAAATATCACAGGTATCAGTTGAATATCTAACTTATTACATAAAGTCAGAATGCAAATAAACATATTGTTTTTGGTATGTGATGGAACTAAGAAAAACTATGCAACTGACTAAGGATATCTCTTAGGGCAAGGAAGAATATGGTACAAGACTGTTGAAATACGGACCTGTGATCAAGCTGAACTTGACAGCAAACTTGGGAGGTATTTTGGTGATGACATTGCCACTGAGATCACAGCTCTTGAGCTCTGTGTGTCGCATGAGGTGGTACACAGCATCAGGTACTTGCATCAGCTGGCATTCTGAGAGGTCTGTAAAGATGACAAAACATTGGGTAAGACATTTGTAATTAATATAACTGCTCTCTTGATTTGCTGGGAAGATAAATGACATAGTTTTGCAAACAAATGAGCCCTGTTAAAGCCAAGTTGGTTTCTGATTAGTGTTTAGCATGAAACTAGAATTTAAAAATAAAAATAGTTGTAGTTCAAAAAATACTAGCTCATCATGACTTCATGAGCTACTTTCTATACATGTAAAAGAGGTTTTACCAACACTGTTAGAGCCAGTAATAAATTAATATCTATCAAATAACCAAGAGTATAATCATTACATCACGTGTAACTGATATGCATCTAATAATAGCGCACTAATCACGTTACCTAGGGCCTGAGATTCCTGGGCGTCTTCGCACCTCAACACAACACGTGTCACCGCTAGGGCCATGGTCTAACACTTATTCGAGTCTAATAGAGAACGGCACGAAAGTCACGGCGAGCTGCAAATAAATTGAACGCTACAAAGACCAGAGAACTCGTGCTACTAGGCTGACCTATTTATAAGTTTTATGAGTGCGCATGTTACAAGCTTTATGTTTTTGTTTCCTCGAAATTGTGATTGGACGGAATTCGCAGACTTAAACTACCACGAATTTAGTTTAACTCATATGTTTGACTGTGTTTTTTATTTAAAATACGTATTTTTTTGTTCACTCTACAACGTAATCATGAATTGTTGATATTTATTTTTGAAGACCAATTGAAGACTTTTGAGTCTTTTGACATTGACAATGTAATGACGTAAGCAGCTGGAAAAGGATGCGTTCATAACTTCATAACTTTAGAAATGTTGGGACGATAGTAGACAGCTTCCTTTGATTAGCGGTCTTTGCAGACCAAGGTCGCCCGGTCTCTGGGCTTGTCTTCGACCGTCTGGCACGGGCTTTATCCAAGTCTTATGTATCTGTCAAAATGTTAACGTAGTGTAGCGTCGCGGGTATTTTAAATTCTTAACAAATTAAGACTAAACTAAACTAAAGATTAAACTAAAGTTAGAGTTATTTTTATATTCTGCTTCTGTACTGTATTTGTTAAGCAATAATTATAAGTAAACCTGTTTTAGTGAAACATGTAAATATATTATAAAACAGTTCCCAATGTTTATATAGTCCAAATAATTGTGTTCGATAAACATAATTGTATTGAGGATGATAGTTTTGTTAGATTCCGGCCAAAGAGTATAATAATTATATTACGACTAGGAGGCCTACTTAACTTTTATAAAACGAATCAAACTCGTTCGCAATTTAACACAGTCCAATTATTGACAGTGAGTCATACGCGGCACGTTCACATGAATAGCAAGGAAGTAGGTACAACGAACAGTGACCTTTTCTCGTCCAGTTTACCTTTATGGAATTAATTGCTTTGTAAGGTCAACATGCGCTGGAGAGTCAAGTTTGTAAATCACTGCTCGAGATGTTCTAAATCGATCGTGAGGCATGTCGGCGGTCGGCGAGTGCGACTGACATCGACAGCACGCAGTGAATCTAGCATGCATGTCTTCCGCATGTTATCGAATTCATTGTACTTATTGTCGTCTTCCGCAAGCCTATATGGATGTAGTTAAGAACGAGGAAAACGATAAAGTAACACTAGTTTTGCAGTCTGTTTTGTAAGTGACTTCCGCGGAATATAAGGCTGTTGTTCATAAGACTTGTACGTAATGTGCAATTGTATGACCACGTTCTCTTTCAAAACGGTCAGAATACATTTTGGAGACGCATTCATCCTATTATAATAAGTACTTTTAATTCTTCGTTTGAGTTGATTGAGAGCATAGTGAGACTCAAAAATACCTGTAACACCATATGTGTTATACCTATGTTTTACAAACAAATATATGAATAGGGATGATGACACTATAAAAGAAAATCAATAAATCCAAATTTTCTACATAAAGGCTCAAATTCTCGATCAAACGGCGAAAAAAGTAATTAAAAAAATAATAATTACGTAATTATAAGTCTTCAAAGTTTTAAGAGTGAGTATTTTCTGTAGCTTTTCCGCAAAACGCACCTTTGTATTGAACGATCATGTCACTGTTGAGTAGCACTTTCTCTCTCTAACTACTAACATTCTAACCGTTGTAGCTTCATTCTTTTTTGAGATATTTGAATAGAATTTTCACTATTTGTCATAGTTTTATGCCTTCTTTCTATTGTAGTAATATTTTTTTTTGAGCCAACATCCCTATTATTATGATTATATGTGCTGCTGACTGTACAATTGTTATCACGTGTAATCCTCCTGTGCAGAGGTCTCTAGGTATTGACTAGCTATCTCTCTGTGGACTGGATATTTACATTATATAGCTCTATTATTCCCTGCTTTCTAATAAAATTATTTTATGTCACACCTGGCCATAAGCGGCCATTATCGCACGCTCCGCGCGCGAAAAAAACCACTTCCTGGCCAGTGGGTGACATAAAATTTTGTACTTAACACGGGCGGTAATAAAGAAAGCCTCAGATCGCATATTTATCGCCCTTGCCTTCGGCTCGGGCGTCAAATACCTGCGATCTGAGACATTCTTTGTTTTACCACCCTTGTCAAGTAATGTACTAAAAAGTACACTCGTAATTAGGTGTATTTACCGACTGAGGCAACACAAAGCCAAGCAGAAGATATGACGATTTATCCGTTGCGGAATACAGACTGCGCAGAACGTTTCCTTTTCCAAAATAACATTCTAATATTAGAAAATGCGACTCACGGTAAAGCCAACTTCTCAAACACTCCAGATTTGTTTTCAACATCCCATTCCTATAGAATAGATGGTAGTAACGGATGAATCGATAAAAAAAATAACCCGCGGTTAATAATAATAAAAGGTACAATTATATGAACTCTACCATAGAGTCTCGGTCTCTACCTATCTAGTTAAAAATTGCCTTATCCTACTTATGAATCTACTGAGGGGCTATTCATAAATTACGTCATCTATTTTTGACGATTTTTGACCCCCCCCCCCCCCTAAAATCATCCAACCATCATAATTCGACTGACCCCCCCCCCCTACCAAATAAAATGATGTCATTTCTAAAAAATGCGTTCTTAGCTTAATTTTTCAATAATAGTAGTTTATGCAACTGGTACATAATGAGGGGCATTAAAACACGAGTGTGTTTTATGAAACGAGCCGAAGGCGAGTTTCATAATAAGGTCACACTCGTGTTTTAATGCCTAATTATGTACAGTTGCATACATTACTTTATCTACACACATATTATAATTACTCTAAGATGGGTTCAGAAACCGTAGTAAATAAATACAATAATTGTGTTAATACAACCTTTTTTGCACGGTTGCGGAAATATCGAAATCAGAACTGGCAACAGATACCTGAATGTTATTTTAAAAATAAAGAGTCCTTATTCTGATGTGATCATGTCGTTCTAGCTCAAATTTCGTGCGATTTATACTAAAAAAACATCGAGCTGACATTTCGCATCGACTGAATTTGAATTTTCAGTGATACTAGAATAGGGACATGTCAACTTTGACATTTAAATTTTGACAGTTTTGTTTGACGTAATATTTTAACATCATATATGAGATTAAAATGAAATATTTTATTACTGCTGTAGCCTTAGCCACAGATAAGAAAATTGCCATAAATTCATTGAATGTTGAAATGAGAGTCATTTTCTACGGTTTCCGAACGCATATTAGAGGATTTATGATATGTGTGTAGATAAAAAACTATTTAAAATGATTTAGTTATTATTATTTCTTTAAAGTTAAAACAATCAACAAACAATAAATTAAGATTCAACTCTAAATAAAAAATATCAATTTTTATTAACCTCATGTCGACCGGTGACTCGAAAACAAGTCAAGTAAACAAAAACATTGTTTTGTTGTGTTTTTTTCGCCGTCAACCCACAGGTTTTTAGTGTTTTCCCATGGGGACTTCACCCACTCCTCCAAGTTCTGAATCTAATCGGGCCTGGAATCATGTGGTTCTTGATCAGAGCCTCCAGCCAATTTCATTAGCTATTTATTTATTATAACAATTTATTGTTGATTCAAGTTTAGTAGGTAATTTTTTATAGCATTAACAGTTTAGAAACACGAATTTCATTCCTTTTTTACTCATTAAAACACTTTTTAAAGATGCGAGAGATGATGTCATCTTGGGATTGACCCCCCTCCCCTCCTACGTCATGCTACCATCATCCAATGTTATGACCCCCCCCCCAAATTTGAAATGACGTAATTTATGAATAGCCCCTGAGCTCTATACAAAATTATATTTAAATAGGTACTTAGTATAACTTTGATTGTTTTAGAACCTATTAAGTGCCCACTAACCACCTTACATTTGTTTGAAGTCAACGATGTGTGTAAGTATATACCTATCTAAACAACACACGCTTGCATCGAGGGTGAGCTCACAGATTAACACGGATAACCGAATTAATTAAAACATTAAGAAATTAATCACCGTTACAAAGCGACGGTCCCGGCCCGGCCTTGGACAATTTCACAATTTTTACACGATATCTTCGTTAGGTTTACGAAAGCCAACACCTTAGAACAGTCAGCTTTGCGTTGCGTAAATGGAGTTATGTTCCGCGTAATTATCCATTAGATGTCTTACTGTGCGATAGTGAACTCTAAATCGCAGAGCGCTAGCATTTCTTTTAGTAAGTCAAAGTTGTAGCGACAAAGGAAAAATACGCGGATTCTAGTTTAGATTCTTGCGGTTCTTTACGATGGTTCGGGCGGAATAGATGGCGGGCTGCGGTCTCGCAAAAAATACATTGTTACGTCAATATAATTGTTACGGGATTGAAGGTGTAGTAACTACCTACGCTTAATCGCCAATGAGGTAAAATTTTCTCGTGTGTCTATTGTAGGTACACGTGTCCGTCTCTCAATGACCTATTTTAATAAAATGCAGATACTAAAATCTTATTGGTAGAGGTTTGGCTTAGTTTAGATAATGTAACAGATCAGGGCTGGGGCCTAAGAAACTACATTAGAAGACAAGAAAACAAAATATAATAAAGACTATAATATATTGCATACAAGTCCATCTACTAGTAGCAAGTAAATGGTCAAGTCGACTTCATACTAACATGCTTTCATAAAGAATATCTTTTTAAACTTGGTTTCTTAACCATGGGAATTTAGTAAAATAATGACAGCAATGGGTGGATTTAGTAGTGATATTATTAAGCATACAAAGATAAATACCATTCATTGAAATGACTAGATGTAATTATTAATAGACAAACAAATACACGGAATAGACATTAGTACAGCAAATAGTAATGATATGTTCTCAAATATATCCAATTATGCGAAGTTATTACATTATATCCTTGTTTATTTAGTAAAACTTTGACTTGAACGGGTGAGTTAATCTAAAATATTAGTCAAGTGATAGGCCAACTTGGGACAGTACTTAACCAAACACCAATATGCTCAAACGGGCGTGTAAGGAAGCACAGGTTGCAACGAGTTTGAGGCGGGCGGCAGCTCAAACGGTACAGACAATGTGGGGAAGTCCATCGTAATTTCCCTTAATTAGCATAATGATAAGGTTGAATGTTCCTTGGCTGAGATGTGGGGATACTTGGGCCGGTCGGCATGCTTCAAAAACCTTGTCGGTGTAATTAAAAGGATTGTTTAAGATTAAGTAAAATTGGGTCTTGTAGTGTAGTACAATAAGGGTTATGTGTGTAGAGGGAGTTAGGCTCAGATTATGGGTATAAAAGGACTAGTCCTCGGTCATTCGGGTTTATTCTTAGTTTGGAAGTGGGCTAGCTCTAATCTCTGGAATACGTGTGAAGAAGTGTTTTTAAGCTGTTTTATTCTAAGATCAAAGTGTAGTTTTTGTTCAGTGATAAAGTCGGTTCGTAATGTTTTCATCCAGGATCATTTGAGGATATGAGGCTACCGAGCTGGCCTCACACAAAGTTAAGTGTTTAATCCTTGGTAATATGAATGTTCTGTTTATTGATTCTAATAGGTTTGACTTATTAAGTGTTTTTGCCTTTGGTAATATGAATGTTCTGAATATTGGTTCTGATTTGTTTGACTTGTTAAGTGTTTTGGTTTTTTAGTATTTTTAAACAATTCTAATATGTAAGTTTTTTTAATATGACGATATAATTATTTGTGTCATTATCAATATCATCATTACTGATTTAAGGTAAGATTACAGGATTACTTAAAACTTTCTGACAACATATGACTGGGGTAGAGTGACGTTGACAATGACTATAATTCCCCGACGGACATTCAATCTACTTGAAAACGAATACATAATGATAATTCCCCGACAAATATTTCATACTTGAGAGAGATTATCCGTAATAGTAAACACTGATCCTTTATAAAGAAATTTACAAATAGTAATTTCTTGATGTTCTAGTAAATTTAATCAGCAGTATGTAGATAACTTCATCCATATCAGAGAAATAACTTTAGATAACAATTTAGTCAAGCTTTTCTTTGAATGGATCATATATCTTACGTTATAGGTAGTTGAACTTTTATATGCTAGGGGCTAAGCGCTTAATGACAAGTTGTGTCATGGGTCTTTTAAACCCACAGATGATTGAAACGGAGAGAGGCAGATATGGTGTAGAGATCTCGACGGACGTATTAATAAGGTATGGATGCACATTTCTGATTGAAGTAGGCCCAACTTTGGTTCATTTAAAGTATAATTATTTGCACAGTAGGATAAATTAATCATGTTCTATCTTTTCGCGATAAGAGTTTTAATAAAATAAAAGAATATCTTAGTTTTTTGAAGCTTAATGTTGAGTAAAATAGGAAATTAGTTTGCTTATTTTAATAGAGATCAACAGGAGTCCAGAGTCCCGTCAAATATCATAGAATTTATGGGTTACTACGATTCACAACTATCAGAGGGTCCTCCCTAGAACGATCACATTGGCCAAGTTTCTTCTTAAATATCATTTCTTTGAGCTTCAGTATTTGCGACCCGCTTTTGGGGGGTTGATTTATTACAATTTGGTGAAAGCCGTGCCAAGGATCTGAAGCCTTGGGGGCGATAAATTAAGATTCAGTGGTCTCCTGAAGACCACAATTTGATGACGTGCAAGCGATGTGATTTTGACGGGGTCTGGACACTTGTTTCTAAAATACAATTTCGAGGGTCTGGGGGCGAGTAAATAAGCAGAAGGTAATAGTAAAATCAAAAATTGCCAAGTGCCAAAGTGGGTCTATTTTTGAGATGTGCATCCATAAGGTTGTGATGAAAGGCGTCAAGATCAAATAGGTCGTGCGTTTATAAATTTGTGATTCATCATATTATTATACAATTTTTATTCCATTCACAAACTAGAAAACGCTAATAGGTTATGTGGTTGGTTATAATTATCGTCTGTCACCATAGGTTATTTGAAATTAAATTCATTTACAGGAAATGTTCTTAGGCTACAGTAGTATTTGTAGTTATGCTACTTCTTGGATATGTAGGATTAAGTTCAGTTCAGTTAAAGGTGTAAGTCGGTATACAGTTAGGCTACGGAATTACACCTTAAGCTCTAGAAAGTAAAAGTTTTAGATGGTCACAAATGTTTCATAGCAGTGGTAATAATACTCCTTATTACACCCCTAATATAGGAAATCATTATTTCTATTCGATTAGACATTGCTAGGATATCTGAAAAGGAATAGGTAATTCAGCTAAAAAAAATATAGGTTATAGTCATAGTTTAGCCCAAAAGATTGCAAATCATATTATTTTGGGTGAATCACCATTAAAGGGTTAACATGAGTAAAACAGGGTTAGCAATGTACTCATTCATTTAGTAATTAGAAACGTAAGTAATTGCTCTCTAAAGTTTGAGTGACCGAGCTTTGTTCGGCTTTGTCCAAGACAATGTAGAATTTTATCAAAATTGTTGTCGTTGTAACAGGAATTTCCATAATAAATAGATAAATAAATTAAAACGCAGGATTTGGTTGTTTAGGAATAAAAGATTTTAAGTTGGTAAAGTAAAATATTCAGTAATAATTATTGACAAGTTATAGGAACGGTAGGTTAAGAACAAGTTTATGTTTAGAAAAGTTACCTCAGTAGTCTAAATAAAAGATCGACACTCTCATTGTATGAGTTTATTCAGTAATATCTTTTGTCAGTACCACTTTAATAACATTAAATACTCCATAGAAGGCTGCAAATAGGAACAATAAATAAAACAAACAGGCCTGGTAGGTTATAAAGAATGTAGTGGCAAGCGTCCATAGGCTGTGGTGATCATTTATCACTGGGTAGTTTATGGAATAGCGAGTAATGTAAGTAAGAGTATGTGCAAGTTTATAGTAATGGGCATTCACGGGCCACGGAGATCAGTTGTCATCTGATTGAGTCATGTTTCTGATTGTCACCGAGGTTATGTAGTGTAGTTTTATTGCTGCCTGCGTTGCGGTTTCGATGGTCGTTTTTATAAAGACTGTTTCTTTTGTTCTCATAAGTAGCTGTTTTTCCGTTACTGTAAGCGTGAGCGGGTTACGAAACGATTGTTGAAGGAAACGCTCAACTCTAATTCTAGATCTTATAACATAGTATCAAGGTTCAAATAATTCGCGACAGTCTTATAACGTCCGGAACAGAACGTAGAAGTAGCGGTCACACTAGACATCAGTTGTTATAGAAATCTCAGTAACCGCCGGGAACGATCGAAACGCAAAAGTCGTGACACAAAATGACCGAAGTGACAAAATCACGGTGATTTTTATTGTGATTATTTTTGGAGCAGGAATAATAGTAACGGTGATCGGAAAGTATGATAGTTTATTATTGATGGGGAATATTAATGTATGCCGTATGGAAATGTATCAAAATACCATTATTATACTTAGCAAAGAACTATTCTTCGAACATTGAATTGTTATATTTACTGGGTGTTCGTTGATTTCAGGAATTCTAGGCTAGATATCTTTGTATCAGAATGAACTGAGATTAGGTAAAATTCAAATTTTAAAATAGATACATGAGAGCCAATATTTTAGTTATTACATACAGAATTTCCATACATACAGACAGTAAGATTATGTGGAGTTTAATTTTTTTTTTGTTTTGTAATAAAAGGCATATCAAGAGGAGATAAATTAATAACACAGACACAATTTTAATAATATTTTAAGTATTCAGAACACAAAGCCATGGTCTAGGTAGGTAATACAAAGAAACAGTTCAAATTCATTTAATCAGAAAGCAAGATAGGTACAAGAATAACATTTCAAAGGTACATTATTAGACATATAATAACCTATATGTTAGATCTAAATAAAACTGGTTTTAAGAAAGTTCCTTTCGATGCGGTCATTTGATTACTTCAGAGTCCAGGCCGATTTTCACTGTAACAAAATTTGTTTTGTTAAATGAGTATTTACATACAGTTGAAAGGTAGATGGCTAGATACTAATAAATATGATAAGGGAGAAAGGGTGCAGTTGTGTGTCTATATTACAGGTTAAGCACAACAGTCATCTATAAAAATTGAATTTTGTTTTCCTTTAGACACTATATCTATAATAACCATTATGTTTATGAAAGAAAACATGGGTAAACATGTAGGTACCTGTTGTTAACAAATATTTTATGATAATACAAAGGTGGCTTTGTCATTAGTATGGGGGTCAAAATGAAACAGAACATTGGATATTTCTTGGAAATGTTGGTAGTATTGGATGTCACTCACAGTTTCCTTAAACCTTTAATGCAAAATTAGCATGTAGGTAGGTTAAGACAGAGTCGAGACGTGCGTCCATACAGTGCTTTGATCGAATAAGTTGGGTTTGCGAAGGCACATTGTTAGAATTTTGCTGGCCGTCCAAGACTATTTATTGTCCGGGATTGTTTGTATTAAAATTTTTGCGTTCTGGCGTTCTCATAGTAAAAATTTGAGTAGGAATGCTTGTGCTGAAATAAAGAGACACAGATTAATGTAAACATTTTTATAGCAAGCTGTTAAAATTCTGTGAAGTTTAAACGCAAATTTAGTTGGGCAATGCAGGATAGCTTAACTGAAACAATTAAACTACTTAGAATAGGTAGTGGGTCATCAAATTGTAGAAAAAATTGAATGGACAAATTAAGACGATTGAATCGTAGAATAAATTTAATGATGTAAAACTTATATCCAAGTATGGGAATTTAATACTCACTCATAATAGTTCTTCCAGAAGATAGTACCGTAGTGTTTAAATACTTTACACAAACGGAGATGGTAATGTCCTACTAAAACTATAATTTCTTTGTTATAAGATAAAATAAATAAGATAAATTTAATTTATCTGACATTTATGTCACTTGTTGTGGTTTTTATTTATTGATGTGACCTGGGTACAAGGTTTTTAGGCTAGTTGACGCATTATCTGGCACGGATTGTAAAATTATGACGGATGGTAGAGGCGTGTTCACAACATTCGGTACGTATAGTTTATAGTAATGCGTGTTCGCATCATACGATACGGCATAATATCGTGCTTTATGGATTTCTATGTTGACAAAACTGATTAAAATTTTAGATTCTTTTCCTTTAATAGAAATATTTATTTCACATCATCATTATTAAGTGGAGTGTGTTCCATTGGAATTGGGGTAGAATGGGCAGTTGAGTCGGTTGACCTTTGGAAATGAAATTACTGGAATATACTTACGGGTTTTGCTAGTAAGGAAAAATAAGATGCTCATAATATTTTCTTAATTGTCTCATATTACAATTAGTAACAATACGCATATTAATGAAGTCGGGCTACGTTAGCTCTTCCAGGCGAATAAAGTGTCAAACCAATGTGGTTTGGTGGCACAGTACTTTGTACGTCATATTTATATGGGAACGTGACGTGTGGGGTGGTGTCGTCGAGCCAACTTGGTTCATTTTTTCAATACAGAATTTACATCCATGGTCAAATTCTATGTACTATTAAGATTTAATTTTGTATTGGCTTAAAATATTGCGAACTTGAAAGGAGCAATGTTTATATTGTGGTGGTACTTACGGAGTTTTGTTTGATCGTTAGAGGCTGTACGTCTGATATGAATAAAATAATGATTTGCATGTGTTGGCGTAAAAGATGAAGGATGCATAGTCACGAATGATTGAATATTAGGTAGACCGTGAATGTGTTATGAGAGGTATGAATGAGTTTCTTGCGACCGGACGAAACTTACAGTACAGCCTAGATTTATTTGGTAATTGGTCCCTCCAAATGAAAACACGATTGTGTCACCACAGTAATAGGTGCTAGGTTACAGTCATGATATGACAAGGTCTTTTAAGACTTACTGTGTTGGCACAGACTTCACTCGAGCTAAGAAAGCTATGATATTGGGTATACACACCTCACTTTGGATAAGGTAACCGATACCTATAAATATGGATTTCCATTATCACACAAATGCGAGTAAAATGTTACTCTGGTGGTACATGAATAAATTATGTTACATAATCAATTAAGTAGTGTGCGCATATGTGCATACACATGCGTTGAGCCGTATTAATTAATTTATTGAACTACAATGGTGGTATAAAATATTATCGTTTAAGTCCGTACATTACAGTTGTAAGTCCGTCACTAGTGATAAATTTTGTCATGTTAAAATTGAACAAACGGTTATCTTGTTCAAGTGAAACACACGCCAATGGGGAGGCGCTATGGTGATTTGTGGATAGGGAGTGGATTGAATCTTGATTCTGACGAGTGATGAATCTTAGTACTTACATAATGGATTTTTCTATATTTGCGTGGAGAGTTTTTGGGGGATCAGGCAGAACTCGGACAATGTGAGTCAGGACGTATGGGTGCCCAGCCAGACCCAGAAATCCAGCTTGATACCGCAAAATCGGACTAATAGAGTCTATCAAACTCACAACTTGGTACTCCTGGCAAATGGAAAGTTCTTGAGGAATAGGTTATCACGAGTCTTTGTTGAAGGTTTATTGGTTCGCTCCCCTTCACCGGGTCGCCCCTGCTCTTTCCTTTTGGTCTAAATACTCACCACACTAAAGTCACTTTTGTGGAGGGATTGACATATCAATGAATTGAAACCTTTCAAGTTTGTTGTTGACAATAAACTAAGATCATTGATTTTCATCACTGAAAATTAGGTAACTATAGTTATGTTCTGTTAAGAGGTTGAAAATGGGGTTTATAGACGAGATCTGAGGGATCTCGCTTCTAAGATTCATCTGGGGTTTGCGGCCGTTTGATACACACTTTATGTGTCGGGTTATTAACAAGAAACGGGTTTTATTATACAGTTGGGCTGTGTTCACGGGACTTCATTGCCGATTTTTAGTTACATTGTGTTAACCAAGTTTAACATTTAATTTAAGTTGAGACTACTAAAATGTATTGCCATATGTATTACAATATGCGTAAATAATATTGATTTCACCAATACATTGTATTGTAAGCTCACTGTTTGGTTAAGACCAGACAAAAACAAAGAAGATAAAAATAACTAAAACATGTAATTCGGAATTTGTATTAATTAATTGAATTTGCCTTTAAATATAACAAATTTAATACTCTCTTGTAGCGTTAAGACCAAAATTATAAACGAAAAATGATATTGTAATATCGGTCCGTGATATTATTGAACAGGCAAAGTTAAAGCGGAAAAATCGTGTCGGGTGGTGTGGATGCGCCTTAACACTCTATTATTTTCGTCACATTTTCGCATTTGACCGGAATATTCTGTCAGCTGACCGCGACAGTGACACTGACATATTGACATCTGTCGTTAGAATTATTGCCAGTAAAAAGAAATTAGTTCCAAGGAAATTTTGCAGTGCCGCGTGTGGTCGAATATTCCTGATTAAGTTTATAATTATGTTTCCAAATGATTTCAAATAAAATAGATAATCATACAATCATATTGAAACATGAGTTCGAGATATAATTTGCTGACACAACTATTTAAAACCATATGTTAGATCGTAAAGTGACGTTTACACAGTAGGGAAAATACAGGTTTCCGAACGTAGTATTAGGGTAGAGAGAGGTTTGACGTCTGCTGAAAAGTTGAAAACAAAGTTTATTGTTGTTATGCAAATAGTTTTAATTTGTTTATGCTAATGGTGTAAGCTCGGTTCAACAGCAAAGCCCGCAAGATAACCGTCGTTCAGTGCTACGCGCCCACAAATTTGGCTTCGGAGGAGGACAAGGACGATTTCTATAGTGCACTCAACCTGACTTTGAAGAACACCCGCAAGCAGGACATAGTTATCGTCATGGGGGATCTGAATGCCAAGGTTGGCATTGATAACGACGGCTGTCAAAGACACATGGGCAAACACGGGCTGGGAGTTCGGAACGAGAACGGAGAGAGATTCTTGGAGTTCTGTCAAGACAACGACCTCACCATCGGAGGTACTCTATTTATCCACGGAGATCACCACAAGTACACATGGAACTCACCCGATGGAGTAACCAAGAACCAAATTGACCACGTTGCCATCAGCTCCAAGTGGCGCTCATCGCTGCTCGATGTTCGCAACCGTCGTGGCGCAGATATCGACAGTGACCACCACCTAGTCGTAGCAGAGGTGCGGCTCAAAGTAGCCGTGGCTCGGACGGCTAACGCGTCCACCAAGATAGGCAAACGGTTTGAGGTAAACAGGCTCCGGGATCCGGATATAGGCGACGCCTTCAGACTTGAGCTGCGAAATCGCTTCTCCGCCCTTGAGACTGACTCTACTACTTCTGTCGACGCGGAGTGGAATCACATCAAAATGGCCTACGTAGAGACCAGCTCCGTCGTTCTCGGACACAAAACACATACACGTGAAGACTGGATGTCACCGACAACCTGGAACCTTATTGAAGAAAGGCGCGAACTACATCTTCAACTCCTGGCAACCGACAACCCAGCGGTGCGCGAAGACCTGAGGCTGCAGTATAGAGGGATACGCCGGAGGATCTACCGCAGTACTCGTCATGATCGACGAGTATGGGCTGATAGTGTGGCGGACTGCGCCCAACGTGCTGCGGACTCCGGTAATCTCAGGGAGATGTACAAGGCGACGAAGACGTTGGCTGGGAACCGGAACCGGAGGAAGAAGAAGCCCTTGAAAGACAAAAGAGGCCAGCTTATCTTGACATCGGAGGGGCAGCTCCAACGCTGGCGGGAACATTTCGAGGAGATCTTCCGAGTCCCGAACGACCTCGGTACTACAACACCTGCTGCCAGCTTGCCTGCGCAATGCCTCAATATTGACGAGGGTCCCCCCACTGGAGAGGAAGTGGTGAAGGCTGTCCGTTCACTCAAGAACGGCAAAGCGCCAGGAGTCGACCTCATCGCGGCGGAAATGCTGAAAGCTGACGTACCTACCGCCGCGAACGCGCTGACACCCCTCTTGCGGAACATCTGGTCAGCCGAAGAGTTACCCGATGACTGGAATAAGGGCCTTCTCATCACCGTGCCTAAGAAAGGAGACCTCAGTGAATGTGGCAATTGGAGAGGCATTACTTTGCTCTCGATCCCGTCTAAGGTGCTTTGCAAAATTATCCTAGACAGATTATCGAGGGCCGTTGAACCTCTCCTCCGCAAAGAGCAGGCTGGTTTCCGCCCAAACCGATCGTGCACGGACCAGATCAACACCTTGCGCATAATTCTCGAACAGGCATCAGAATGGCAGAGGGAAATGTATTTGACCTTCGTGGACTTCGAAAAAGCCTTCGATACGATGAGGTGGAGTTGCATCTGGGACAGATTGCGTGAAATTGGGGTCCCCGAGAAAATCATCAACATGATAAAGGCCATCTACGGGAAGTATTCCTGCAGAGTGACACACGACGGTCTCGTCTCGGAGGACATACCGGTGCATGCGGGTGTGCGACAGGGGTGTCTTCTCTCACCTCTCCTATTTCTTGTTGTTCTCGATGGCATCATGACAAACGCAGTAAGCAATAAGCGCCGCGGCATAGAGTGGGGACTTTCCTGCGTCTTGGAAGACCTAGATTATGCCGATGACCTATGCCTGCTGAGTCACACACGCGCTGACATGCAAGCCAAGCTGGACGACCTACAGAGAGAGGCAAAGGAGGCGGGACTGAAAATCAACACCCGGAAGACCCAGGAAATGAGGTGCGGGGCGACAAGTTCTTTGCCGCTACTCATTGGCACAGAGGCTGTGGAAAAGGTCCACAAATTCACTTACCTCGGTAGTGTAGTGTCGGAAACTGGAGGAACCGAAGAGGACATCGCTTCGAGGATCGCCAAGGCACGAGCAACCTTCGCACAGCTCCGCCCTGTATGGCAATCGCGGAAACTGACTAGGAGAATAAAGCTCAAAATATTCCGGTCCAACGTAAAGACCGTGTTGCTGTACGGGTGTGAGACGTGGAAGGTTACGAAGGACATCTCGCGCCGGCTTCAGGTCGCCATCAACCGATGCCTTCGCCGTATTCTCGGTGTTTACTGGCCCGAGAAAATCTCCAACTGCGAACTGTGGGAACGCTGCCATGAGACTCCGATCGACCAGCAGATAAAACGCCGCAAGTGGAACTGGATCGGTCACACGCTCCGAAGGGATCCCGACCACATTCCGAGGCAAGCCCTAGACTGGAATCCCCAAGGAAAGCGTAAGCGTGGCCGCCCTAAGCAAACCTGGCGGCGGACGATCATCGCAGAGGCGAAGACAATAGGGAAGACGTGGAGCGAATTGAAGCGCGAAGCTCAAGACCGAACGGGATGGCGGCGCACTGTGGAAGCCCTCTGCCCCATCTAGGGGACATAGGATCATAAGTCAAGTAAGTCAAGTAAGTCAATGGTGTAAGGAAAAACGTAATTATGTTCCGCGTTTCGAAGTGGATTGATAATCGTACCGAAAAGGTTGCGTCTACATCAAAATTAGTGCGTGCATTGTTTTATTGGTTAATCGGATGTTTATACATGTTTGGATTTAGGATCTCTGTCTTATTTGAAAGTAGGCAGGAAGTTTCACAAGTAAATAACGGATGTACTTAGCTGAAATCATTGCGTTGGATATGCAACGACATAAGAAGTGAGTAATTACTAAATTAATTATTGAAAACAAACACCTTGTTATATTATCATTTCTTTTTGTTACTTAAGTTCTCTAGGGTTCTAGGGTTGAATGTTCTACAAGGGAGCTTATAGGTCTTCCCTTTGCGAAGCATTCAAGGGGGCGAATTGTAACAGATCAGGGCTGGGGCCTAAGAAACTACATTAGAAGACAAGAAAACAAAATATAATAAAGACTATAATATATTGCATACAAGTCCATCTACTAGTAGCAAGTAAATGGTCAAGTCGACTTCATACTAACATGCTTTCATAAAGAATATCTTTTTAAACTTGGTTTCTTAACCATGGGAATTTAGTAAAATAATGACAGCAATGGGTGGATTTAGTAGTGATATTATTAAGCATACAAAGATAAATACCATTCATTGAAATGACTAGATGTAATTATTAATAGACAAACAAATACACGGAATAGACATTAGTACAGCAAATAGTAATGATATGTTCTCAAATATATCCAATTATGCGAAGTTATTACATTATATCCTTGTTTATTTAGTAAAACTTTGACTTGAACGGGTGAGTTAATCTAAAATATTAGTCAAGTGATAGGCCAACTTGGGACAGTACTTAACCAAACACCAATATGCTCAAACGGGCGTGTAAGGAAGCACAGGTTGCAACGAGTTTGAGGCGGGCGGCAGCTCAAACGGTACAGACAATGTGGGGAAGTCCATCGTAATTTCCCTTAATTAGCATAATGATAAGGTTGAATGTTCCTTGGCTGAGATGTGGGGATACTTGGGCCGGTCGGCATGCTTCAAAAACCTTGTCGGTGTAATTAAAAGGATTGTTTAAGATTAAGTAAAATTGGGTCTTGTAGTGTAGTACAATAAGGGTTATGTGTGTAGAGGGAGTTAGGCTCAGATTATGGGTATAAAAGGACTAGTCCTCGGTCATTCGGGTTTATTCTTAGTTTGGAAGTGGGCTAGCTCTAATCTCTGGAATACGTGTGAAGAAGTGTTTTTAAGCTGTTTTATTCTAAGATCAAAGTGTAGTTTTTGTTCAGTGATAAAGTCGGTTCGTAATGTTTTCATCCAGGATCATTTGAGGATATGAGGCTACCGAGCTGGCCTCACACAAAGTTAAGTGTTTAATCCTTGGTAATATGAATGTTCTGTTTATTGATTCTAATAGGTTTGACTTATTAAGTGTTTTTGCCTTTGGTAATATGAATGTTCTGAATATTGGTTCTGATTTGTTTGACTTGTTAAGTGTTTTGGTTTTTTAGTATTTTTAAACAATTCTAATATGTAAGTTTTTTTAATATGACGATATAATTATTTGTGTCATTATCAATATCATCATTACTGATTTAAGGTAAGATTACAGGATTACTTAAAACTTTCTGACAACATATGACTGGGGTAGAGTGACGTTGACAATGACTATAATTCCCCGACGGACATTCAATCTACTTGAAAACGAATACATAATGATAATTCCCCGACAAATATTTCATACTTGAGAGAGATTATCCGTAATAGTAAACACTGATCCTTTATAAAGAAATTTACAAATAGTAATTTCTTGATGTTCTAGTAAATTTAATCAGCAGTATGTAGATAACTTCATCCATATCAGAGAAATAACTTTAGATAACAATTTAGTCAAGCTTTTCTTTGAATGGATCATATATCTTACGTTATAGGTAGTTGAACTTTTATATGCTAGGGGCTAAGCGCTTAATGACAAGTTGTGTCATGGGTCTTTTAAACCCACAGATGATTGAAACGGAGAGAGGCAGATATGGTGTAGAGATCTCGACGGACGTATTAATAAGGTATGGATGCACATTTCTGATTGAAGTAGGCCCAACTTTGGTTCATTTAAAGTATAATTATTTGCACAGTAGGATAAATTAATCATGTTCTATCTTTTCGCGATAAGAGTTTTAATAAAATAAAAGAATATCTTAGTTTTTTGAAGCTTAATGTTGAGTAAAATAGGAAATTAGTTTGCTTATTTTAATAGAGATCAACAGGAGTCCAGAGTCCCGTCAAATATCATAGAATTTATGGGTTACTACGATTCACAACTATCAGAGGGTCCTCCCTAGAACGATCACATTGGCCAAGTTTCTTCTTAAATATCATTTCTTTGAGCTTCAGTATTTGCGACCCGCTTTTGGGGGGTTGATTTATTACAATAATTTAAATTCCCATTTTGTCTAATTTACTTTAGCTGTTTAGATAGGTACTTACCTATCAAAAGCTACGTAATAATACTCTGTTTTAGAAATATGAAATACCTACTCATCTTTCTGCATTCATGAGGGCCCTGCCTGGCGCATACCTCTCATAATGCATTGCCCTTGCAATAGGTCCAGAGAGGTAATGCCGCCAGCATAATGGGAACCATGCCGCAGTCGGAGCTGTTGGAGGGGTATTCTTTTTATAATTCGGTATTTAGGTTTAAAGAACTTTATTTTATCTCAAAGAAATTTACATTTCACTTAAGAGAAATTAATTTATAAAACTAAAATATTAATAGGTAAGCACCGCATTTGACAGTTGTAAAGATAAAATAATTAATGTGTTGGATACAGTAGCTAATAGGTTTACAATACTCATACAATAGGTTTTGTGCTTTAAAATTAATTGAAAACATTTTATTTTTGAAAAATAAATTATGCGTTTTTTTATCTGTGGATTACAAAAACCGAAACGCGTGTGACGTCACATTTCAAAGTTAAGGTTTAATTCCGCAACAGACCGTAACTGCACTTACTGCACGTTATGTTTCTCCGCACTCCAAATTGAACCGTAATGGTATTCGTAAAAAGCTCTATTTAAAATAAGCGGAGAAGTGTCGCAACAGCACAAGTTACTGTACAATTTGGAGTGCGGTGTAACATGCAGTTGCCGTCTGCTGTCGGCTGCGGAAGTAAACCTTTAGTTGTTTATCAAGTGCGACGTCACAGTACCTACATCACAGTCACGTGATCGGCTGTTTTCGCGCGAAATTCAAATTACTTAAAGAAAAAAAAAAATGTTTCAAAGAAATTAAGCTCTTTGGGGGAAAAAGATAATTGTTACAGGTATAAAATAAACCTACGTATAATTTAAAATACATTTCCAAAAACTTTCAAGTAGCCAATTGTCAGTTTTTAGTTTGTTATTTATATGTACTATTAATTTAGGTTTAGGTAGTTATTTTCTTTCTTTTACAGTATTATTTGCTTTCTTGTAACCCTGTATATTATGTTTTCTCAGTACCTAAATAAATATTCTCATCTTTTAAGTCGACCATTGCTAAAAATTAGGAATATCAAATACCTAACCAGGTTCAAAATTAAGTAGCGATCGAGATACGTAATGCGTAGACGCAGAAATCACACGAAACCGAATCCATAACCATAAGTCACGTAAGTAACTCGACGGGTCGCAATTTGTAACAGAATTCATGATATGTTCCAATAAATAAACAGCCGTGAACTGGAAATTGGGCAGTGCGGTGTAGAATGACTCAACTGACCCTACCTAAATTAAATATAATTTAATACGTTATCGAAAACATTGGCCATCAATAAATTTTGTGATCGTCTAGTTCAAACAATACGAATAGGACCCTTTACGTTGTGTTAAAATCATAATGAAAATAAACCGTTAATAATAACTCTTAAATTGTGTTATAATAAAAACACAATTAACGCAATCGATAAAAAAAAGCCGTTAATAAATCAAGTCTGAAATAAATGTCGATACTTAAAATCAATATTTCAAAATAATGACCGAAGATAAGTTTTATCGCCCGCAATTTTTATCAAGTGATAAAAATCATAGTAATCCGCAATGATTAATTCAATCCGCAATAAAACAATAATGAAGAATTAAATCAGAATAATCTGCATTCGTCAAAGCAATAATAATCTAACTACATAAGTGAACATGCGACTCACCCGATTCAGCAACAGCTCGAACAAAGATAATTGATTCAATTAATTAATTACAATATGTGAATTATTATTAATAAGTAAATGAAATACAAACATGTTTCACTTAAAACTAACTAAAATTATACTATGATAATATATGCTCCAACACGATGCAAACAACGACGACCTGTAGAAAACAGACTACAAGGGGACCTTAGGAATTCAGACCTTTAGGTCTTAAAAGGGGACCTAATCCTATGTTATATCTTTGACATTGAGGGGGCTCCCTACACCCTACACCCCCTACCATCCAGCAAATCCGTCATGAACAACCTATCTATCCCTTAACTACACAGTTCAAACCATCCCTCCTATTTATTCATTCCTCATCAATCTCTCGTACTATTTTTTTTAATAGAAAGTACTTTACGCAGAATGCCAAATAACTAGTTTTATTTATTTTATTTAAAGTTACGCTAAGCTTTACGCGCTGCTGAATTTACGCTTCCCTAATCCGTCATGCAGCCGCGGTATTTGTGACAAAGTTAGTGATTGTTGTCGATTATGTACAAGGTAATCTGAATATCATTTATATGCTACAACACACTCTGTACTGCAAACTCCTTAAAATGCGACGCAGAGCTCTCTGCCTTCACACACGGCTCCGATACCAGGGGTTAGCTTATGTCGAGAGATTACGCCCCAGAGAATGCAGAGATTATGTTACAGACATATGAACGACTCAGGCCTTGCTTGAGTACCTAACGTGTAGTGTAACGGCTCCTAACTTCTAAAGAACTGACCCGTCAGATTCTTTAGGTAAGAGCCTGATTCAGCTCCAGTAATCCCAGGATCTAATATCAGCCAAGATACCTTCTGCCGAGTGTACCTAAATGTGTGTATGCAAATTGACTAATCATGTGGTGTGTCAGCTAGTGTGTGTTAGTGTGTGTGTGGTGTGTACGAGAGAGTGTGCTCATTATAGCCAGGCTATGCCATGGAATACAATGGTTGTGTGTAATAGTTTTTTGTTGTAAGTTCACTATCTTGTCACAAATAATAGGATCAAAAGCAATCAAATGTTTGACACTGCAACGCCCTCAAAATGTTGGAAAGAGTTAATAAAAATATTAGATGTGTGTAGCAATAACTCTCTCCTAAAAAATCAAGTACTTCGCAATGTCAACACTTAATTCATGCAATTTTAATTTAAAATAATGTTCATGAAAATATAAACTACTATTTTAAATTGCACTTTCATTCCATGACGTAATAAAGATATATTATGTATATAGAATTTAATGTTGACCCTAGTGGTCCCTAATAAATCTTCTCTGGAACGCTCCGTCAGCTCAATTGATATGCAGAAACGATCTAACATAGCCAATAATGTTGCCGTGAAAACAACAACGATTTTTTTAAACTGCTTGCAGAACTCTAGAACCAGTGAAATGCCCGTCGAGATGACCTAAAAATATGAAGGAACAACCTTAATACCTATCATTTGTAATACATAATAATTTTATTGTACTACCTGTTACACTGACTCTATTAACAATTATAATTTACACTCAATAAATTAAAAATAATAATAATTAAACACTTAGAGTCATTACACATATCGTTCATTGTCAATTTTCACTATAACTACGTATTTCCCTACATTAAAACTACTTAATTGTTCACTACAAAAGTCAGAATGTCTTTGTATAAATAACACATAAAAACTGAATTAATGGACCACTAATTTATAATTAAAACCGCGAACGCGCACACATAATTTTAAATAAATATCAATTATTTAATTAATCTTAAAGGAGATTCTATCAGACTGATTTTTAACCTGTCGCTACGCCTCCCGTAACTCCACTGCCATGAATTTTTTAAACAATATCTCACGTGAATTTACTTGCATATTCAAATGTAGTAATTACCTTATATTTCATATTAAGATACGTCATTCTGGCTTCCAAATTATTAATAATTTTAACTAATGAGCGTATGTGTTATATTAACAACGCTTAACATAGGCTCTTTTGTCTTTAAAAACCTTGTATTTTTTGTCAAGTGGTCACCTAGCCCAGAAATGTGAGAACAAATTGGCACTTCAACTTAACCACTTCAGAACGATAAACTATGCAATTTATTGCCACAGTGTTTACGTTATTATATTTAAAAGAAAGCTTGTCGTGGGAACATTTTTTTAGGCATGTGTATTAAATAATATAAATAACTATATCAGACAATCATCAGGTACTGTAACCATTGCGGTTACAGAGCGCCCTCAGATAGACGATACAATTTTATAATCTTCGATTCTAAATTTGTGAGGCTATCTAAATAGAAGAATCAACTAAATTTCTGTTAGCATATGCACTAAGCAATTACCTGCGCCCTCACTTTTCTAAGACTGATAATAACATTGATAAATTTCATTAATAATCTTGACTTTCCCGTTAAGCAATGAAATATGAAGTGACTGAAGTTACGCCCTCGCATCGATATTATACTACGCAATGATGCGATTTATTTATCATTTTACTCAAAACGAAAACATAATCCTAATTAATATTAACAGTTGTTGTTAATCTTAGAAATACTACTAATCTCATTCATAATTTTTTTCATATCAAACTCCAGTATGAACTCATATGAAGTATACGGTAACTCAGATTCGTAATCAAGTAATTAAGTCAATAAAATTGATTTAATTTTTAATGACTTGAATCCTGGTCCACGGCACCACTGTAGAATGACTCAACTGACCCTACCTAAATTAAATATAATTTAATACGTTATCGAAAACATTGGCCATCAATAAATTTTGTGATCGTCTAGTTCAAACAATACGAATAGGACCCTTTACGTTGTGTTAAAATCATAATGAAAATAAACCGTTAATAATAACTCTTAAATTGTGTTATAATAAAAACACAATTAACGCAATCGATAAAAAAAAGCCGTTAATAAATCAAGTCTGAAATAAATGTCGATACTTAAAATCAATATTTCAAAATAATGACCGAAGATAAGTTTTATCGCCCGCAATTTTTATCAAGTGATAAAAATCATAGTAATCCGCAATGATTAATTCAATCCGCAATAAAACAATAATGAAGAATTAAATCAGAATAATCTGCATTCGTCAAAGCAATAATAATCTAACTACATAAGTGAACATGCGACTCACCCGATTCAGCAACAGCTCGAACAAAGATAATTGATTCAATTAATTAATTACAATATGTGAATTATTATTAATAAGTAAATGAAATACAAACATGTTTCACTTAAAACTAACTAAAATTATACTATGATAATATATGCTCCAACACGATGCAAACAACGACGACCTGTAGAAAACAGACTACAAGGGGACCTTAGGAATTCAGACCTTTAGGTCTTAAAAGGGGACCTAATCCTATGTTATATCTTTGACATTGAGGGGGCTCCCTACACCCTACACCCCCTACCATCCAGCAAATCCGTCATGAACAACCTATCTATCCCTTAACTACACAGTTCAAACCATCCCTCCTATTTATTCATTCCTCATCAATCTCTCGTACTATTTTTTTTAATAGAAAGTACTTTACGCAGAATGCCAAATAACTAGTTTTATTTATTTTATTTAAAGTTACGCTAAGCTTTACGCGCTGCTGAATTTACGCTTCCCTAATCCGTCATGCAGCCGCGGTATTTGTGACAAAGTTAGTGATTGTTGTCGATTATGTACAAGGTAATCTGAATATCATTTATATGCTACAACACACTCTGTACTGCAAACTCCTTAAAATGCGACGCAGAGCTCTCTGCCTTCACACACGGCTCCGATACCAGGGGTTAGCTTATGTCGAGAGATTACGCCCCAGAGAATGCAGAGATTATGTTACAGACATATGAACGACTCAGGCCTTGCTTGAGTACCTAACGTGTAGTGTAACGGCTCCTAACTTCTAAAGAACTGACCCGTCAGATTCTTTAGGTAAGAGCCTGATTCAGCTCCAGTAATCCCAGGATCTAATATCAGCCAAGATACCTTCTGCCGAGTGTACCTAAATGTGTGTATGCAAATTGACTAATCATGTGGTGTGTCAGCTAGTGTGTGTTAGTGTGTGTGTGGTGTGTACGAGAGAGTGTGCTCATTATAGCCAGGCTATGCCATGGAATACAATGGTTGTGTGTAATAGTTTTTTGTTGTAAGTTCACTATCTTGTCACAAATAATAGGATCAAAAGCAATCAAATGTTTGACACTGCAACGCCCTCAAAATGTTGGAAAGAGTTAATAAAAATATTAGATGTGTGTAGCAATAACTCTCTCCTAAAAAATCAAGTACTTCGCAATGTCAACACTTAATTCATGCAATTTTAATTTAAAATAATGTTCATGAAAATATAAACTACTATTTTAAATTGCACTTTCATTCCATGACGTAATAAAGATATATTATGTATATAGAATTTAATGTTGACCCTAGTGGTCCCTAATAAATCTTCTCTGGAACGCTCCGTCAGCTCAATTGATATGCAGAAACGATCTAACATAGCCAATAATGTTGCCGTGAAAACAACAACGATTTTTTTAAACTGCTTGCAGAACTCTAGAACCAGTGAAATGCCCGTCGAGATGACCTAAAAATATGAAGGAACAACCTTAATACCTATCATTTGTAATACATAATAATTTTATTGTACTACCTGTTACACTGACTCTATTAACAATTATAATTTACACTCAATAAATTAAAAATAATAATAATTAAACACTTAGAGTCATTACACATATCGTTCATTGTCAATTTTCACTATAACTACGTATTTCCCTACATTAAAACTACTTAATTGTTCACTACAAAAGTCAGAATGTCTTTGTATAAATAACACATAAAAACTGAATTAATGGACCACTAATTTATAATTAAAACCGCGAACGCGCACACATAATTTTAAATAAATATCAATTATTTAATTAATCTTAAAGGAGATTCTATCAGACTGATTTTTAACCTGTCGCTACGCCTCCCGTAACTCCACTGCCATGAATTTTTTAAACAATATCTCACGTGAATTTACTTGCATATTCAAATGTAGTAATTACCTTATATTTCATATTAAGATACGTCATTCTGGCTTCCAAATTATTAATAATTTTAACTAATGAGCGTATGTGTTATATTAACAACGCTTAACATAGGCTCTTTTGTCTTTAAAAACCTTGTATTTTTTGTCAAGTGGTCACCTAGCCCAGAAATGTGAGAACAAATTGGCACTTCAACTTAACCACTTCAGAACGATAAACTATGCAATTTATTGCCACAGTGTTTACGTTATTATATTTAAAAGAAAGCTTGTCGTGGGAACATTTTTTTAGGCATGTGTATTAAATAATATAAATAACTATATCAGACAATCATCAGGTACTGTAACCATTGCGGTTACAGAGGTAACTGCTAGAGAAATAATTGGGAAACACGAGTGCGTAGTTTGGTTAAGTAGTGCTGCCAAGGTTAGAGCATCTTCGGCGTACCTATGTAGCCTGCTGCAGAATTAGCTACGCGAGCGAGGTGCTCAGAATTATCTGAGCACAGCACTACAAGAGTAAGGATCGTGAAAATCGTTTTATTAGCTGCTGTTAGCGTAGGTAGGTAATCAAGCCTAAGAAAAATATTTGACGGCCCGGCCGGGGCATTTATTTGTGTGATGAGCACGAAAGTATCTATTTATCTATATGAGTATGTATATCGTCGCTTAGTACCCATAGTACAAGCTTTGCTTAGTTTGGGACTAGGTTGATTTGTGTAAGATTGTCCACAAATATATTTTTATTTTATTCATATGACATGGCTTATTTATTAAATAGGTCTTTAGTTTTTATGTTAAGTACTTATTGCCTTTTAAAACATTACAATGTAACTTATGAGAATACTTACTTGTTATTGCCCGCGACTTCGTCCGCGTAAAACTCGTTCATCACGTTAGAATTTATTTTCTATTCTTTTATATCAGGCGCGTAATTAAATTATGTATCGCTCTTCCATGCAAACTTCCACCCCCATAAGGGATGATTTTCGTGATAAAAAGTATCCTATGTCCCTTTTATGGGACTCGAAATATCTCCATTTCATCTAAAGCGGCTTGCATGAAGAGTTAACAGACAGACACACTTTCGCATTCATAATATTAGGTAGGTGGTAGGTTTAGATTTCCTTAACAATTAAATTACATAGGTACTTTACGTTAACTACCTACCTCCACGAATAATTTTCTCAATCTATTGAATGCCCAAATACACAAACAAAGAGGATCTAATGTGGCAATGACTTTTTTATTCATACTGATATTATATTTTATTTAAGGCTCGGTCGCGAACATGCTCGTTTGTAAACATAAAATGACCACTATACGATATGTGCGTTGAGTTGTTAATTAGTGCAAACATGTAACTTACGGCAATTAAGTAGCGGTTTGCGGGTATTTACGTAATTATCTCCTCAATTCTTTTTCTTCACCAGCGGAGCATGTAAGGTCAGATCAAACAATGTAGAGACCCAAGGATAGGTACCTACACACTTTTACTTCATGATATCTGGTCGGGGGTATCTCATCATCATCAGTCGCTCCCCCAATGCTGAACATCATGTCCCATTCTTGCTGACCAGACTCCTCCATTGGCTCCTGTCAGGGGTATCTAGACTTGTGTACAATTCAATTTTTCCTTCTATAGAATACAACCAGTTTCTACGTAGAAGGTTGGCTAATGATTGTCCATTTAGATTTAAAGAAATGAATAGTTATACCAATTTCTACTGGAGAACATAAGTAATAATTGTATTATGCGGTTCGGGGCTATCCTATTTAGTTGATGGATTAAGGTTAATTGACGAACCCTGTTGCGGATTGTTTTATTGTTGTGTGAGTATCTTATATGTGACGGACGACGCCTGTTGCTGATTATCTCGTATTACTTATCTGCTTATCATTCTCGTATTATATTAGAAGAGCACTAAACGATCTACTGTCTTTACAAATATACAAACTATTAGGTACCTATATTTATGTACTTGAGCGTCATTGTTTTTATCTTGTCGGACATCGTTAGCTGTTCAATTTATTGACGTTATTTTTAACTTTTTGCCGGCATGCACCCGTAATTATAACCAAACAGGTGTTATGTGCAATTAACTTGTAATTAAAATTACCAGCTAAACTACTGAGCGGCTGAAAATACTTAGAAACTTGAACAAATCCATCGCTCATCGCGTGAACTGAAAGTATTAAGTAACGTAAGATTTATTAACTTTCATGTACTTAACGGGAATGAGTTGTCTTTACAGGGATTTTTTGGCACTTGATAATCTAGAATCATAATTGCCCAGGACTGGGATATAACGGGTTCACCCACAATCAATAAAGGCGATATGATCCAATGAAAATCGATGCTAAAGATTATCAATGGAAATCTAGACGTTACCACTTTCCATGCTTGACCTACCCTTGATTAATGATTAGTGGTTTAAGCACCTTCAATTATGCCGACCCGCAATCATGCATGTGGCCATAGAAGGACATGCCCTGGTAACAGTGGTAACAATGACTCCAACTTTCAGTACTAACTAGTTACTACTAAAGAATAGGTACAACTGGCAATTGATTGTGCCGGCGATTATTGTATGTAGGTATCTGCGGAATAGGTAGAAGCGAGAGTAGAGTTTCTTTTGGTCAGCGCCAGCCCTAGCCTGGGTGAAGTGATCCCTTCCGCACCATCCAAAAAGAGTCTCCATAATTTTATCTTGCCCTTATTTTAATCTTATTGCAATTATTTTGAACCGTGAAGATATTCAAGAAGACAGTATGGTTGCCAGTTTTGTTGCAGTTTTAGCATTACCCATGGGTCACGTGTAGGCTAGCGGTGGGTAAATAGATAGATAGATAGATAAACACTTTATTCATTCCCACAATTTACATGGCATGAAATGACGAAAAGAAACATGCAACTTAAGGACTAACATATTTATTAATCACAGGCAATATTAAATATTAAACCATGTGTTGTGGCAGAGAATGGGCGCTGGCTCAGCATAAATTGATGCGGCAGGAGGCCACATCTTCACTGATATTCTGCCAGGACCCTACAAAAAATAATTAAAACGCGACCAGTGCAACGCTGTAAGGTACTCCCTACGTTGTGTGCAACTTCGACCCCCCTTCGTCAAGTGAGTGGGCAAGCCCTTGCTCAAGCCGCCCGAAGGCCTCCAACTTCCCTTGATTTTACTGATTCGGCATTCGGCATTCGGACTAGCACATAGAGCAGCCGCTACATCCACTCTACCCTAATGACGGGCCTGATTATAACTAAATGACGATGATCATGTTCTTCAGGTTTAGCATCTTAGGTTAGACGGTTTACAGTCAGGCACTAAAATGACTCCTTGCTCAATTTATACCAAGTCTGGCACTTTGCGAGGCTCAACGGTACTAAGACCTTGCCATGATCATGACTTCGCCGTCATATGGACTGATTTGTTTAACTGAATAAAATTTTATATTTTGTCGATGTGACTACCATATTATCCCAGAATTACTTAGGTACCTACCTACTGCTACCTACTCCCAAAAATTACGTCTCGTACGTTTGTAAACATAATTTAGCTCGAGAGATAATGAGATAACGTTATTAAATACGTATCTATAATGATAAACTAGTTTGCGAACTACGTAGTCACACGAATAATATTTTGAATATCATCAGGATAATATCAATAATGTGAGAACAGTAATACTAGAAGAATATTTATAAATGATTGCAAACAACTTTCTACTCGTATTGTGCAAATCGCGCGGATTAATAGAAATAATAGACTTGTTAACTTCTTTAGGTAGGTAGGTAGATAGTATCGAGGAGGAAGGAAGGAAGGAGTTTAGAAAGGGTTAAGGTAGAATCTTTGTTGTATATTACAAATACATATAAATGGGTACTTATCAATTATCATAACGTTTTTAAATAGGTTAATTCAGACAAAATTAGTCTGGAAGTAAGAAGAATGAAGTGACCATCGTTTTTAAACATTGGTTTAACCCTTTTGTTTATCAGAATACTCGACTCAATAATGGTCGCTTCGCGTTCGCGTCTAGTACGCCCAGTCGCCCACCCCACCTAAGGAGTCCTAGGACAACGCGTAAGAGAATAAATAATAATTCGGGATGCCCTCAATCTCCTGTCATTCAACATGAAATACACCTTATGTGATTAATTAGACACGTTAGACATTCGCGATAGTCGCTTGGCAGGCGATGCGAGAGCTGATCAGCTCGCATCATAAATAGGTAGGTAAGTATATGGTTTTGGCTTGTACAAATATAAAGTTGATATATCTGCTACTACAAACTAGGATTAGTGCGTTATAATGGCAGTTACTTATATGTATAGATAATGTAGGTAAATAAGTAATAAGCACTTCGTGTTACAATGAAAAAATAGTTCTATCAATGTACCTTTTATACCTAAAACGAAATTATTGACATCTCAAAATGTGGTAAGTATTAAAAAAAAGTATTTAAGTCGGTATAAAAAAAGGAATTCGAGGAGTCCCTCAAGAAGCATGTAATGTCCCATACATTGCTAATTTGATTTCTTGGCCACTTCGTTCATACCTTATCTTATCACAGTGAAAATTTATACCTACCGCGCGTGTTACCGGCAAGCGGGCTTGCCGGTAACCTAACCTAACCTAATTTCTAACAAAAAATTAATCGCCAGCAACGAACAGCAAAGAAAATTGTCAACTTAGTACAAATGACAGCCCTTAGTGTTCTGTTTACTAGGACGGCAGTGCACGAAGTACATTTAAGGTGCGGAATTAGAAAATTTAATTTTCCAGTTAATTCACATAATTTACGACTTGCTAATATATGGAGATCATTGCTAATGGAACATATTAGTATCAGTTACGCTTGCCGGTAAAGGTAACGCACTGTATGCTGTATGAAAGCAGCTCATAAGCCGCTACAATAGACTAGAGATCTCTTATTAATGTCACTGTGATAAGTGAAAGTGAAATCAAAATGCATTAGGTATATTTATTAGTTTATTAGTAATAAATATAAATTTTATAAAGTTTTTATTCAATAATAATATACATAGTCATAAAACAATAAACTTAAAACTAGCCAAAAAAAAAATTAAAAAAATTTTTTTTAGTTTAAATAAAAAATAAATAAAATAAAAAATAAAAATAAATCAGTAAATAAATATAAGTAAATTAGTTTTTTATTAATATCTAATAGCTTCTATTCAGTACGATGAATGAACCCACAATTTTCACCGCAAGTCCACGCGGCTCTTTCGTTTGCGTAAGCATTCCTATGTACGGTCAACCAATTTGATGTCTGGGCCACTTCGTACCTTGTCACAGTGACATTGATATATGAGATCTCTAGCGGCTTTCATATTGTTTTTTCACTGTGACAAAGTACGAAGTGGCCCAGAAATCAAATTAGTTGACCGTACCCGCAGTTAAGTGGTATTCCGCCTTAAATCCGGCCTTAGATATAGTCTCTACCCAGGTATATTAAAGTTTTGGGTTTTGGAGTCGCATTGGATACCTGCCTAACGCAACTTCACAGTCGATCGTATTAAATATAAAATACTGTAGGTAATCTGAAAATATCATGAATCAAAAATATCATTAAAATGTGTTTTTTGAACCCGTGACGCGCGGCTATGACGTGTATCGTACTTTTTATTACAGCTGCAATCCTATAATGATTATTAGTATGTATTTTACGAGTTCTACACAAACTCTAAAGCGTTTTTGACGTAAAGAAATATGTTAATGGTCTGTATTCATTTGTGTGATTGATCGCTACGCACTGATAATGATAACCGAATATATTTAGGCAAATTGGAGGCTCTATTGTTACCAGTGGGTCGTGTTGATATCTATCGTTATAGAGACTAGATTTGTTAACATTAACATAACTAATTAATAATAACAATTAGTTTTCGACCTCAATTCATGATATTCATAACAATGAGTAAATATATTCAATTAGGTGTTTCGACAACGCAATTTGCAGATAAGATAACGCGTCTACGCTGTAATTTGAATAATTATAGCTCGTCTTTTGTCTTGTAAATATTAGGGGACAGAAGCAGTTTTAGTAGGTAGGTATACCTTGAGTTTATCGACCCGTCTCCTTTTTCTAGCAGTTTAGTCAGAGTATAGAGTTTTAGCAACATGCAAAACATGCCTAACGTGGAACAAAGACACATGTTACTATATGCAAACGCATATAACATATATTTTTTCACATCACCTATTCGGATAAGGGCTTTTTCTTCCCTGCTAGGAGGGATCAAAATGGCACTTTTCTTCCCTGCTAGGAGGGATCAAAGTGGCACTTTTCTGTAACGAGTAATAAGTTATTAGTATCGATTTTGATAAAATAAATGCACAACCATTGTTATTTCAGATCTTTCATTATCCTCAATAGGTGATGTGAAAAGCAGTATGTGTCACATGGAAGCAAAATTATTTCCACCTTGGGCGTTAATTCTTGAATCCCTCACTACGCTCAGGATTCTATTTTAGTATTATATAATCCTTCTCTTCGTTCAGGATTCAATTTACGCCCACGCCGTAAATATGTCATTTTGCTCCCTTGTGACACAATCTACTATTGACTGATATGTAAGTAAAAATATGATTATTATTAAGTAAACACAAGTAAGAAATTTAAATTGATATTAAATTATAGGCCTAGAAGAGAGCGTTAGATACGTGATCATAATTATAACAATAACCCACTTTTAATTATTTGATTGTACTCACACAAACAAACCAACTTAATTTTGAGGTTCGTCCGGAACCGTAAATGTGCGAAGTCTGACTCGCACTTGGCCGGTTTTTTAAAACTTTGAGCCCCATTTAGCGAGTACCTAACTTGCGAGTACCCTTACTTTTTTTAATATAGATAGACGCATGGATAATAACTCGACTATTTATTTATTATTATTTATTTAATAATCAGAGTATAAAACATAAAATTAACAGGGTCTCACAAAACTGTCGGAACAGTTTGTCTGTGTGATTATAATCTGTAAGTGCTTATTCCATGTACTTACTGCAAGTACGTTAATAAGTCTAGATGGGAACATACTGCGTACATAAATGAATTATATCTAAAATAGGTACACAGAGATTTTGGCAGCTGACCACCACTTACAAAACACTAAGCACTAGTCCGTGCTAGTAGGTACTATCATATTTTGACAACGTGTTTCCTAACAACTCTTTGTAATCGGCGGCCCAAGATAAACTAGTGCATCTGTATCCTGTAACGATGCGGTCACTAGCTTTTCTAAAGAACAAAATTCCGTACCGTATCTACTTAGGTATAGGTACATAGACTAGCTAGACTGAGTGATCATATTGATAGGGTTTTGTTTATTTTGGTTCCTCCCGCGCAAGTGCAGTTTACAACGCTGGCTTATCGACTATCGTGGGCATAAATAGCTATTGATATATACATATTATTTACATGCAGCATATTGTTCAGTAGATCAGCGCATCAGCTAGGTAATTTTTACACCTTTAAAACATGTAAATTTCATAGAAATAACAGTCGCTTTTTAATGAATAGTCATGTATCCAAAAACTTTTGAAACCTATTAGGTACTAAAGTCCATGTACTGACCGAGCTGACTATTCTCCTGGGCATCCTCACAGCGGCCCACCACCCTGATGATGGCGCGGCCAGCCAGCCTCGCGCAGATCATCATCGCGGGCGCCCGAGGGTCCACCTCCTCAGCCTCCGTGGGCAGGCGCGCACCCCCTTCATATTCTGCAGGCGGCCTCATCACTGATCACAACACAAAAGTCACTGGCTGAAAACACTAGCGAAAGACTTTTTTTTAAAGTCCTAAGTTTTTTTTTTAAGTTCAACTGCTGCCGCTTTGAAACGCGAAGCGCCTCTTTACTCGGCTGCACTCTGTAATATTCGAGCGGCGATTCGCGGCCAGCCTTTATATCATCGCCAAAACAAAGAAGCGTGGTGTGCGAGCGGGAGCGCGCAACAACAAAGCGCTCTCGCTCTGTCTGCTGCGCAGTTGACGCACGCGCGGAAATGAGGAAAATTTGAGGACATTTTCGCGAAAAGCTGTGTTTTTTGTAATATCTGCATGCTGGAGCTTTTGAGGGACTATCAACATTTTATGAGGATTGATTAGCTAATGCTTTGATTTTAGCTTCTATGTCCTATATTAACCCTTTCGCGTTTTGAGTAGATATCTGCCTATGCCAAAACTGGCTCATCAAAATATGGCCTTGAGATTGAAAACTAAGTAGGTCCAAATGCCTGGCGCGGATAATACGGGTATGCGGCTTAAGCGACGGGTTGTCTTGTTTTAATATGTTTCTATTATAGCTTTTTAATAGTTTTGGTCTAATTCTTACAATTATTTATTTGAAAGCCTATATATTTAGTCCGTCGGCGACTGGGCCAATTCCCAGTTGAGTCGGGCATGTGGCCGGAACCGGGCCGGCAGTATCCAAGAAGGATTTTCTCCACCCACAGAAAAAATATACCCAAAAAACCAAATCTTGTGTGAAGTTCATTAAATGAAAATAGAGTTTTATGGTTGGCCCCTTTCGGTCGTTTTGTATGAATTTCCCATTTCCGCCGAAACCAATTCAGATTGAAAATATTCTTCTTTTTATAATAATAAAATAATAATTTAAAGAGACACGAAAACTAGACCTAAAAATAAAACTAAATTACATATAAATTAAAACTAAGCTAAAAATAAACTAAAACTAAAGATAAAAAATTTGTCCCAAATCGCTGCCAGGCGGGAGTGTGCCCAGAAGGCTGGCAGCATTGCCACGTTGTATGGCAATGCTGATCCTCTGGGCGAGGTAAAAGTCTTTATTGAAAATTTAATTTACATCTGACAGATATCTACAAATGAGGCTTCAGTAGTTGCAAACAAACAGTGCTAGAGCTTCCTTTGATAAAGTGCCCCCGGAGTTTGCGAGTCAGATTGTCAATCGCACTTGTTAGGTCGCTGGTTTGGTTCAAAACACATTCATACACTCAACCACTTCAAGCGAGCTTGTAACTCTTGAGCTTTGATTTAGTATCCTTGGTACATATTTCGATGTCAAGTTGAACTGGAGGAAATTGACACGAGTTGTGAAATACGCGCCAGCTCCATCTTCGTGAACCTTAATTGCTTCGTGTCGTTGAGGTTGTTTCGAAGTGCATTCGCTTAGGATTTTCCCTCAAATTGGACTGAAGGGCGTCACGAAACGAGCATTGCCAATTAGTGTCTGTACAGACCAACTATCCAATTCAGAAAATCTGTAAACCCCTTCTAAACACAACACGAAACTTGTGTTCAAACTAACTTGACTACGTAACAATATTGAGTAGGCACCGCACCAGACGCGAGAACCGGCGCTAAGTACTGAAACTATCCTTAGACACGATCTATTGGTAGGTATTTGTTACTTAGTGAGGACTTGGTTGTCAACTGGCGATATGTTTGTGTTTGCGCGAGACCGCCGCCGGCCCCGAGAAATATCGTCCTACATTTCTCGTTGATATAGGCGTTGTGAATAACAGTAGCTATGGTTTAAGCCTTAAACATAAACTTTAAGGGATGATAATCTTTAGACAAATAATAAGGCACCTAGGTATTTTGTATCTACATTCGTGATTCGTGACAATGTGATTAAGATCAACGCATTTAGATTACGGTTCTTTATAGTTGGAGTACAACAATTAAGCGAATAAGTAAAAATTACGACTATTTATTGCTATTCAATAGGTTTTTGATTACCTTTTCTTCCTACTTAGTTACAGTAGTGAGGGAGCGAGGGTGAACAACTGAACATCACAAGCCGCTTCTCGAATCTTCGTATCAATCGAAGATGCGTAATATGTACCTATTCTAGTTTTTACGTACTATACTGACCTCAAAGCCTATAAAGGCACTTTTACGGCCTTGGATTATTCAAATTAGGAGACAAAGTTCGTGATCCGAGAAACCGGCACCGTGATGATAGCCTCGTTAGACCTAGGCCGGGCCACATTCAACGGTGTGGTGTGACGTGTGAGGTGTGAGCCACCTGATTCATCGTTCCGCGTACAATCAGACGGGGGTCGTTTGCAAAAAAATTGTACTAAAGGCTTAATGAGAACAAAATTACGATCGCGTCCATTGTGTAACGAAAGTTAGCCGTACAAAATATATGAGTAATCGTTACACAAAGGAATCAATAGTTAAGTTTTGTTTTTATTAAAGCCCTTAACTATGTACAATTTTTTTGCAAACGACCCACTGTGGGTTATGATGGTGCATCATTTGACGTTTGTCACTTACCATCATTAATTCGTTTGGCATGACATGTAAGAGAAGGGGTTGGCCAAGGAAAAGGTGGATGGTCATGAGAGACGTCATTGGGGATCACCGATGTGACCTGTGTGTTAGTCAGTTTTTTAATTTATTGAATGTACGGTTAGAAACGTCATAAACCAAAGAACTTTTTAAAATAAAATGAAGCTCTCAATAGCTGCTACTTTTTTTAAAATTGAATTTAGTTTTGGATATTTTTTCGAAAATTCGTTGTATTTGTCACTAAAAAGGCCCATGTGTTCATTTTGTGGCATTACTCGTATGAAGAAAAAAGTATTTTTTAAGCACACGTACATAGACGAAAGACATTTAATTAAATGATGCATTTAAAAGCATGACACAAAAAAGTTATGGGTCTTCGAATGTCAGATTTTGGGTAATTTAAGAAAAAACTTTTAAAAAATCGTACCTCCATGACCTTACTAAGGTCCAAGGGTAGAAAGGTAGCAAATGACCCAACCAGCTCCCCAAAAAATTTTGAATGTCCATGTGCCGAACACCCTGTATAAATAGACACTTAAATACATAGAAAACGTCCAAGACCGCAGGAACAAATATTCGTGCTCATCACACAAATAAATCGCCTAACCGGGATTCTTGATTCGAGAGCTTCGTAAACAGGGTCACTACCAACAAGGTCAATGAAGATGTTGATGACGTAGTGTCTGGTCCTGGAGTCCCTCGCATGAGACCTCAGATGGCGGTCGTCGTGGAATTTTTAGTGGATAGAAATACATACCACATAGGTAACTCAGTCATCCCCCCATGTCTGGGTACTTGGTTCGCAGGCTTTCTCCACGTAAAAAACATATAGTAGTATAATATGTAGGTAGGTAGTAGGTATGTAGGTAGCAAAGGTTGGTGCCCGTTGTTTCAAATACCTACAAAAAGTATTCATCATACTCATATCTACTCGTAAAATATAAAAAATTAGATGTCATTATCATAATTGAGAACATCATTATGGATAGTTAAATTATGTCAATTCAGATTAAAAAGAAAATGTCAAAAACATCTTGTAATAGCTTACAATTTAAGTTACTAAAACCATTTGGGAAACAGACATACCTATATACAATAGGTATAAAAAGTACACCCATTGGCAGACGATACAATAATTTCCTTTAGAAATGTTTCGTAATACTGAACTAATAATGAGACGAACGCACATCCCCGACAGCTTAATTGCGTCAATCTCCAACCTTGACGTCCATGTCGCGACCGTTGAACGTACCGCCCGCCATTTGCCAAAGAGAGACGCAAATTTTCATACGCAGAACCTTGAATATATGCCAGATACTATTCCCAAGTCCCGTGCTCCGTCTGTATTTACTACGTTAAGTGTTTATAAAACCCGATTTATAATAAATGTTTGCTCGTTTTCCGGTTCGGTCTAAATTAACCGCGTCAAAACAAGCGAGAGTGAAAACAGAACGCGCGGCGGAATTGATTCGCATTTGGGTCGCGTATAGGTGAATCAGTCAAGGGATGCTGTAGCATTAGTGTGCGAGCATCTGCTTAAGATATTACAAGTATACATCCGTGTGTTAGTGGGTAACCTACCTACACATGTTATCCTAAAAACTCTAGCCAGTCGATAGCCTAACGGCCGGCGGCAGGTTGTGATTAACCTCCACAATGAATGACCACAACACAACTACTCTGCGAATAGTGTAACGACTAAGGTTGGGTCGCACCACGGTCGCACCAAACCTTCTGTAAGTAGTCGTAAGGAAAATTTGACAAGTATTTAGCTGCCGGTAAACTTAAACGTAATGAAAACACATGAAATGGCATGTACGAGTATTTCGCACCCACACACAGACACTTCACGGCTAAATTCTCTAACAGCAGTGTTAATTCCATTTCACCTACTTTTCCGTTACAAATTGCGCAGAATTATTGAAAAATTCACAGACTTATAAACAATCTTATAAATTTTAGCACTCTATTTCAGATCGTAAAAGTTTACCAATTTTCCCGCGCTAGTGCTCGTGTTGCTAAATTTAACTCATTTGACCTCAATACTGGGATTACTCGTATGATGCCTCGCTGCTTGCTATTCTTTTATATATGGTGAGGTGAGATTAGCACAATACTCGTACTTACTGGGAAAAAGGGATAAGGTCTCTCCTCACCTTGGTGCAAATTAGCAGCAATTCGTTCAAATAATTATTGTCCTGTATTAAATATAATAGTACTAAAAATGCTTTTAAACCATGATGTTTTTATCTTTGCAAATAAAATAGAGGTGCTTATTCTAACTGAAGTGGCACACCTTGGAGCATCAGCGCACCAAGAAACGTCGTCAACAGGCTTGTTCATGTTCGCCAACTGCTGTGCTAGTGACAAAAATTCATTGACGTATGCTTCCATGCTGCCGAAGCTTCTCTAGTTTGACGGCGCACAAGTTCTGAAGAGTTCTCATAGTTGAACCGAGTCCTTTGTCATCATATGCACGTTCTAGGGCATCCCATGCATCTTTCGCCGTTTTCGCCGGCATAAGATGAGAAATAAACAAGACTTTACGATACTCAAGCAAATAGGGTATTAACTAAGGTAAAAATAAATTATTTTTCACTTGACTAATAAAAGATCTAACGAAAATATATTCGGAAAACATCAATTATTAATTTATTTTAGCTAATTGAAAGATAAAGATTTAAAAAGGACGCTGATTTGAATATACCAATTCACACTGTCTTGTCTTAGTGACGTCACTAAGACAGTATTTCCCAACAAACTTAATATTAACAAATCGTTTTTGACATTTAATAAAAAGTTGCTGAATTGACTATGAGTAAAATACCATATTTCCGATTTCGCTATTTCATCTCGTTGATTTCTCACCTCTACCGTTGTTTGGTCATCCTTACCGTAACCGCTTATGTACAGCTCCATAAATTGTCGTGAATCAATGCAATTTTTATCACAAATCTCCATTCAAATATGCAGTGTGTTACCGGCAAGCGGGCTTTTATTTAAACTGGTTACTTAACTTAACAATGCGCTTATTTTTATTATTGAACCAAAATTTCGACTTAACTTATTTTCTAACAAAATTTTAATTGCCATATAAGTACTGCAAAGCTAATTGACAACTCAGTACTAATTAGGGCTGAGCGTTTTTTTCAATAAGCGTTTCGTAAAACACTTTCGCTTACAGCAACGGAATAACAGTTTCTTATGAGAACAAAAAACAGTTTTTATAAAAACGACCACAAAAGCTGCAATGCAACGCAACAATGAAACTACACTACATGAAAATATAAACGAAACTCATAACTGACATAACTCAAACTATAACCTGTAACTGTTTCATTGATGTAGCGATCGAAACGACGAAACGAAACAAAACTTAGCGTTGTTCGGGTGGGCGCGCTTTGTACCAAAAAGTTTTGTATTGATGATTGACAAAAATGCGCTCTATTCGCAAGGTATTAAGGCTTAATTTTGAACATTCATTCATAAATATTTATATCGTTCGTTTCGTTTTGTCGGGCGCCGCAGTGAAAAAAACTAGTTACTTTTGAAACTGTTTCCAGATAATGAAAAGCTGTTACGTTTCGTTACACTTAAAAGTCGCAACGAGCTCTAGTACTACTGACAGCCCTTAGTGTTTTGTTTACTATGTGCACGTAGGCACGTAGCGTAGTACATTGCCGGTGCGGAATTAGGAAATTCAAGTTTGCAGTTAAGGCCGTGTATTACCACTTTTGAGTTTTTAAAAACCATCTGAGACATAGAATATAGTGTCTAAAAATCTAAAAAAAATATATGTGTTACATAAGGATCTTGTCTAGTCAAAATCGCAGTCAGTTACATGACCTGATGAATTTCACTCGATTGAAAAAAATCGCGAAGTTACCCCTTTTTGAAATGTATTTTCAATACTACGGCTATATTACTGATATTTAACATTTAATTTTTGTACTCAATTAAAGATCGTAAATAGTTATAGACATATTCGCAGGGTTTGCTTTGATAAAATGATAGGCTTAATGACTATAGCTAAATATTTACAAAACTGCGCGCAGAGCTTGCGTAGAGAGCGGGATGGTTAATTGTAAACTCACGCGTGTTAGAGGGGGACATTTGCGTTGGGGATACCTCCCCTTAATTCACTAAATTACGATTTGCTAATCAGCATTGCATAATTAGCAATTATTTCATAAATAATGACATAATTGGTAATGGAACATATTAATATCAGTTTCATTTAATGCCCGCTTACCGTAACGCACTGTATAAGTACCGCGTGTCACACAAAGGTCACACATATTTCACCAAATCCGCGCCGCCGTACGCGCCCTTATGAACTCTTTTTCCAGAAATAGGTTCTAAAGGACAATGTTTTCTTCTTGATGAATCTTATATTGTATGTACATGTCAGACAGTCATGTGTCACTAACGATTCACATAACAATCACAGAGTATTTTTCTATAAGTATATACTAATATTGTAAACAAAATCTTGCTTTAGGCCCTTTAATAAGTTTTCATAATGCCTGTCGACTGCCAAAGATCTACTTCAGGTGGAAAGGGGAATATAGGGATGTTCATAGAAAGGAACCGTTCAGTTTGTGCCGCCGGCCTGCCAACAGCTCAGCCCGACTTTAATATGAAGGATTTTCTACAACATTACTGTTTAAACGACGAAGCAGATGCGTTAATACATGATGCGATTCTTCCACCGAAACCGCCGAAGAAACTGCCCCCGCTTCGCCACCCTATACCGAGAGACAGGAGATATGCTGAGGTTTACAATCAAATCAGAGAAGTCGTATTTCCAGGCATCCCAACCAAGTTTCAAACTCTGGTAGAAGACTGCAAAAACACCCCATATGCCTCCTTCTGGAAAAAACCTTTAGGGCAATCTAGCGACCCTATTCCAATGTTGCCCGCGGGTTTTCCCATCGAAACTACCACTTTCGGGAAGACTTACGGCTATGTACCATTGTACGATGTGATAATGCCTAAGACTCCTTTACCAGATAAAACTCCGCCTTATAAACAGGCCGGGGTACAAAAGAAACGCAATTACTGTGAACCGTTCAACCCGGATGTTTATTTTGGCCATAAGACCGGAGTCAACAAAACTGGGGCATACGTAAAGAAATGCTTAACTTACGAAAATGTGGAAGATGGTATAGTCGCCGAGTTGGTTACCAGCACGCAGGCAGAATACTTACGCGCTACGCATCCGCAACTTGGTCAAGCACTAACGCCTAACGATAATATAAAAGAAGTACCCAAAGGTAATAGTTTCGGGTCTCCCCCCAAGTTACATATACCTATACCTTTCACTTCCTGTCCATTATTACCAGAAAAGGAATTGGTCAAAAACTGCTTTGCTCACCTCAATTCTGTCAGAAAATGCTTAAAGTCCAAGTATTTACCAGATTTCTTTCATAAATTCTACCTGCTTTTGAAAAGTTTTGATAAGGAAAAGTCAGGATGGCTTATAAAAGATATTGTCTACGAACAGTGCGTGATAAAAATGATCAAGTTCGACGGTTTTCTCATCGAAACACTGTTAGCATTATATAAAGCTTATGACGGTTCTAGAATAGAATATAAGACTTTCGTCCACATGTTAAATTATAGTGAGCCTTCGTCAGAGATCCCCAAAATACCTGATACACCAGATAGTTGCCTGGACTACCAAACAAGTTACATGGACATGGTTAAACAGACGTGTCCTGATGTTAGTCCAATGGCAGGCCTTCCTTCCGGGAGATACTTTGACATGGACTATCCAATAACCCCAGAAGGTTACTGCAAAGCGAGTAGATCCCTTCTTCCACAAGAATCTGACATTAGGTCCTGCTTGAACCCTAATGTGTTCACACTCTGTCATGTAAGTCATCGTGATATGTACGCTAAGAGAGATCCTCAGGTGGTACGAAAAGTATTTGAGAATATCGGAGAACGATTCACGGACGAAAGCTTTAAGGAAATTTGGCAGGAAGCTGAGAAATATCATTCACAGGGATGGGTGTGCTTCGAAACGTTTAGACGGGCTTTGAACAAACAAGCGAAAGGTTCTCTTTAAGAACAAAGTATAGGTTACGTAGGTAGGTATGTATCTCCCTTTTAAATTAGATTTACGTCTTTAATATCTATATTTGTAAGTATTGTTTTATTTTACCTAGGGTTCTTTATAAGACTTGCTGAGATTTACTTCTTAATTATCATTATTTGTATTGTTTTATTGTACCTTTATATATGACTTTCAGCAGTCTCAGTTCTGTTCATAACTACAATTTGTCACGTTATATTGATTAATTTATAGGAATGTTTCTTATTGTGATTTTATTGAATATTTCATTATGATTAAAACAAATATGTAAAGAAATTTCTATTTAGTAATGTGAGTTATCGACTCCCCTTACATATGAATTAAGGAAGAGATGGGTAGCTAACAACGCGTTAATTCATGTTTTTCTAATTCTTCAAGAATTATTCGAAGGACTTGTGGTAATTTCCATTAGGGTCGTACTTGGAGACCAGTTGCTTCCATAGATCAGGGTGTTTTCCCTGAGTTCCTTGACCAGTTGTTTGCCAACGGTCTTCTGCTTGTCTGCAATTCGCGCATTGAGTTTCTAGGCCCTCGGGCCTCGGGGTATCTGTAATTGACATATTTTGATATTAACGTAGTGTTGACAACTTTCGATGTCCCTTCGGCCGTGTACGTAATCGACCTTTCGTAACTGGTAAAGAAGGAAGAAAATAATAATTTTATGTCACACCTAGCCATAAAGTGGCCATTATCGCACGCTCCGTGCGCGAATAAACCCACTTCCTGGCCAGGGGGTCACATAAAATTTTGTACTTACCACGGGCGATAATAAAGAAAGCCTCAGATCGCATATTTATCGCCCTTGCCTTTGGCTCGGGCGTAAAATACCTGCGATCTAAGACATTCTTTGTTTTATCGTCCTTGGTAAGTAATGTACTATTTCATTTCTCATACTCTGAAAGTGGGTCATTGTTCATCTAAGTAGCGTGCTGAAAGTGGTCCATTCCTGCTCTAGAGCAGAAAAGTATAAAAAAAATGTATGGTGAATCGGAGTTAAATTGAGCAACGGCACTTACCTATACAGCCACATGTACAGACTCTACAGAGATCCTATACCTACTTTTTCAAATGCCTGACTGCTAACCATAAACAACCTCTTTAATTGACAAGGATCAACTAATCATATGTCTCTCTCTGTCGCTCTTATATAAAATTGTATATGTCGAGTTTAATTAGTCTGAGCGTGAGCCGATTATTTTTTTATTAAACATTAATGAAATAAAATGGTCCATACACAAACACCATTAACGTCAGTCAACAGTTCCCGCCAAAATGTTTGTTTCACTGATTCAGAAATGTCATTGAATTTAACAATATTTCGCGTTGCAAATAACAAAGTTCCAAATTTTTAGATCATGTCAATATAATTGTTTTACATCTTGTCTTTTGTGAAAAATGAAATGAAAATGTGCATATTTGATTTTTTTGTCTACGAAGCTGGAGGTCCCGGGTTCGATTCCCGGTCAGGGCATTTATTTGTGTGCTGAACACGTATTTAATTGTTGTGGGTGATTTCTATCAATAAGGTATGCATTTATCCATTTATGTATATCGTCGCGTTAGTACAAGGCTGGTACTACAAGCTTTGCTTGGTTTGGGACTAGGTCGATTTTAGTGTAAATTTCATCATCATCAGCCTATATACGTCCCACTGCTGGGCACAGGCGTCCTCTCATAGATGAGAGGGATTGGGCAGTAGTCCCCACGCTGGCCCAGAGCGGGTTGGGGACTTCACATACAACTTTGAATTTCTTCGCGGATGTATGCAGGTTTCCTCACGATGTTTTCCTTCACCGAAAAGCTAACGGTAAATATCAAATGATATTCCGTACATAAGTTCCGAAAAACTCATTGGTACGAGCTGGGATTCGAACCCACGACCGCCGCGCCGCTTGACAGCCGCATGCTTGAACCACTGGGCTACCGTAGCTTAAATCGGTATCGGGACGTTGACCGAGCGTTTCAACTTTCGTATATCAGGCGGAAATCCGGCTGATTTCCATTTCGTGGGCAGGTTCGATAACTGTATGGATTTTTTTGTCGAATCAGATTTTGGATTTATAAAAAATGGCGAGGGGTTGACAATGAAAAAAATATCACTCGCGATGACTACCTACAGCTCACAGAAGCATCCAAGCTATCCATAATCGTCATGGAAATTACTGAGTTATCATTACCGCACCTCAGTAGTTTAAAACTGTAAGTAAGTATTATATACTTCTCAGCTACGGATTTATTTAGGTATCTTATTTTTTATTTATTTCATCATATATGTAGGTAACAAATACTTTAACCCTTTGACAGCACGGGACGACTGTAGAAGTCAGCAGAAATTCGTGCCCCGGAAACCAGAGCCATAAAGAGAAGAAGGTGTTGTATTTCATTGTTTTTGAACAGTTACATTTGGACGGCCACTGAGATTTCAGCGGCAAGGAGTCCTGTGCCGCCGCCTGGCTCTCAAAAGGTTAAAGACTTTTATAGTGCGCGCCATCCTGTACTATTACTTATTCTGTGGACGCGCCCCTCCACAGCGAATATCATACTAATCTTTTTTAAAGTAATTTGCGATTCATACTAATTTCTTATACTAGCATTAGGCTGTGTTTCCACCAGAGATGTGGGAGGATATGTTTTCATATATTTGACACCTCGCTCGTCGCGTTGCGAGGTGTCATATGTATGAAAACGCATCCTCGCACATCTCTGGTGGAAACGCAGCCTTAGGCGCGCAATATTTTGCTGAGGATGGGATAGATAGTGGCAAGGGTGCACCAGTCCCACCTTTCTTGTGAAATCGCTAAATGAATCACAAATATTGTATTTACGTTTTGCGTGAACCTTGTATCATAAAAGTTATAAATGGACGAATGAGTGTGCTATGAAGTAGGCAAGTGGAGTAGAACAAAGATAACGGAGCAGACTACTCGACTGCACTTCCGAATTGATATAAATTTACTTATAGTAAGGCAAAGATAATGGACAGCGCCTAGTTCAGTTCCAAGGTCCATTGCCCGAACTACTGCAACTTTTTGACTCAGCAGTCCAGACTAACAAATAATTACGTCAATCGAACTAATGAAACTTTTCTTCCTGGTACTTACTCCAATCAACCGGAATTATGAAACATTTTTTGAAAAATAGGCCCAATCTCTCTCGCTTCACATAGTCAGCTATATTGCGTGTCACCTACGACGACGCCAAGGGGCTTGCAGTGGGAGGCGCGCGTTGCTTTAAATGCCTACCGCTCGCTCGGCCCGGGGCCGGCCGTCAGTCGTGGGCCGCCCGCCGTAGACATGGGGAAAAGCGTTACATTTCGATCACCGTTATTGTTATTCCCGTTCCAAAAAAATCACATTGAGAAATCACCGTGACTTTGTCACTTCGGTTATTTCGTGTCACGACATTTGCGTGTCGATCGTTCCCGGCAGTTACTGATATTTTTGTAACAACTGATGTTACTCTGTAACAGTAACAGCGGTCACGAGGCGACGCGTCGCTTACACACTGTTCCAGTGATATCGTCGCTAAGTAACAACGTTATTTTGTAACGTTGTTACTTCGTGACAAGTCACACTGTTACTTTTTAACGGCGGATCACCGTGATTTTTTCATCGTTGAGTTATTTATCACCCACCTCTAGCCCGCCGCCGCGCGAACGCGTCTATATGCACGTTACCGCTGCCGCCGCAGACTAGAACGCGACGAGCGACGAGTCGATAGCCCTAGCGCTACACGTGCCGCGTGTGAATGAATACAAGTTATACGATAGACAGAGATGCACAGAGTAGGCATGTTTTTTATGCCTAAACGCCGTTTTTGTTAGAAAGTGAAGCTTCTGTACTTGTACTATTACTTATTCTGTGACGACGCGCCCCTTCACAGCGAATCTCATACTAATGTATGCGCAATTGTAATTGTACGGATCGGGCTGTGGAGGGGCGCGCCTTCGTGGATTCTAAAGTAGAATCTTAAGGCGCAGGGTAGGGCAAGGCCTTCCCCATACAAACTTTGTGCACGTTTTATTCGTCGGTTTTGGCACTAACAAATATAAAAATTTTTTTGGTTGTGAATATCGTTGTATGCGAAGATCGTGATGTGAAAATTTTTAAATATTCCAAAAAAAACCAAAAATAAAAAATTTAAAAAAATATTTAACAAAAAAAAATTTACATCACAAAATAGCTATCAAAAAAATAAGCATACTGACCAAAAATCATAACTTTAATGCAAACACAAACGAAGTAAATCCTGCACAAAGTTTGTATGGAGAGAGCTTGCCCTACCCCTCCTCTTAAGCGTAGCGATAATCATGTTACACACTACCTATTTGTTGAATCAGCCATTAAAAACTATTGAATGTATGTGATCACTATCGTTATAATAAAAAATCCCATGGACCTAGAGTTTCGACGCCAAAAGGGTACGAAATTGTACTCTCTGCCGAGGCCCTTGTATAATTATTACGCTTTAAATAGTAATTCGGCGTTTTCCGCCGCTATACCCGCTTTTGCTGTAGGCCGTTGGAGGTGGAATGATGCCAGCGTATCTACCACATGACATACTGTAACATCCCACACTAAAACATCCGTCCCAAGCTCCAAGGAACTAACTAACATCCGTCCATAGGAACTAAACACGCCCCATCAGGTCTCTTACCATCATCGTTATAAATATAAGATCATTGTGATTACTACTATTAAACGGTTCCCGAAAACTAACCAAGCGGCTCGGTCAATGACGCGTCAAATTTTCCACCAAACGCGTCCACTGACATTCGGCGGAGTTTTTCACCGGCGTGAGACTTGAGGTCGATCCTTTGTGCTATTTCAGGACATCCTGGACTCAAGCCAGCGCGTCCGACGCAGTAGCGATGGTTCTTTGATCCCGGGGCATTCCACACCAATTACAACTTTATGTGTATCTTCCGAAGTTTAATTATGATTTGCGGTTAAAAATTTACTCCCGTATGAGAATTTCGTGCTTTCTTTGTTTTTACAATATCCAGGAACAACTGGTAATAGGGATGTTGACTCAAAAATTATTATTACTCCATACGAAAGAATACATAAAACTATGCCAAACAGTGAAAATCCTATTCAAATATCTCAAAAAATAACGAAACTACAACCGTTAGAATATCTTTAGCTCGAGAGAGAAAGCGCTACAGATCAGTGACGTCACTGACCTCGAGCGCCATAGTAAATGACGATCGTTCAATACAGAGATGCGTTTTGCGGAACAGGGATAGAAAATGCCCCCTCCTAAAACTTTGAAGACTTAATTATAATTATGTAATTATTTATTCTTTTGAATCACTTTTTTCGCTATTTCATTGAGAATTTGATCCTTTTTCGAGAAAATTCGGATTCATTGATTTTCTTATTTGGTGTCAACATCCCTATTTTAGTGAAATATGAGTTTTTTTAATGCTGAGGTTATAACCGGGCGGCCTCTGTGCCTACGGTTTTTGCTATAGGAACATAATGTACAGCTATGCCGTATATGGTATAGCCATGACAGCTGCGTGTGATCCTTCTAAACCGTGCTTCCTTTGATCGTAGTGAGCAAGGTTAACGGCAAGTTAGCCCAGGAAAATAATCGTACCTAATTAATATTTCTTAATCCATGCGGCTAAGTGAACATAGATTTTGAATAGAAACATAGTCTAGCAATTATATTAAATTCATTTATAAATAAAACCGTTCCCATAAAAACATTCAATATTCACTAAAAAGTAGTAGTGAGTAATAGAAGTTACATAGCTTTTTGAGCCGCTTTTTATTTTTTACTATTTTTATTTATTTCACAGTGAGTCACAATCAGAGTGATTCTCATTACAATTCCAATAGGCTCGAAAACGGCTAAGCTTCACTTTTTTATTACGGACTACTGTTGCCTACCCTCAATGACCATCAGGTTGATGGGAACATTACTATGAGGGAATTGCGGAACTTCCCCAGGAGTAATGGTACAGAAAATAAAATTCTAATGGCTCTTTTCGTCCACGTGTGTTAATCTAGGAGGCCTATAAGTTATAAGGTATAAGCCAGAGGTTAAAAAATAATAATTATAAAATTAATAACACGATAGCACTAAAAATATACAAAAAAGTTTCATAATACAGAATTCAAGGAATGTTTGCAGTCGGGGGACCTACTACAAACATGGACCTAATATTTTGGTATTGTATCTAGGTATAGGTGGGTTGCCCAAAAAAAGCGTGTAATGTTTTCAGGTTTCATGTAGGTATGTATGTATGTGAGTTTCTTTGTTCTACTTATTTCAGTTATTACGTGTCAAAGATAACATGCAGCATATATAATATTTTCACGTTTTGTGATTGTTTCCTTAAAATCTCACGAAAAAAAAGGAAGTGTACTTAATTGTGGCTGGTTAATTTGTAGCAGTAATGTAGTGTAATATTTTTGTTAATCTGCGCTTCGTAGTGTTTTTGTTTTGATTAAATTTTCCGCATTTAATTTCGTTCACAGCTGTTGACCATTCCGTCACTTGGCGTTGTTGCGTATCTATTAATAATCCTCCATTAGGCTAAACCGTGACGCCCCGATTACTTCCTCAAACTCGTATCTCTTGTTGTATGGTTTCAAATGTGAACTTTATGTTTCACGGATCATGTACGCTTTTCGTTTTAATAGTTAGGCAAATCGGTGGCTTGGAGACTAACCTGGTAACACTACCTATCTTTGACGCAGTTGACTGAAATCGTTGGGAAAATCCAGGAAAGTCATAGCCGGATTCTTGGAGCATTGTAAAACTTCTTACCAAAAAAAAGTATGTCACTTGAAAATTCATGTTACTTACGCCCTTCTGTTTTTTGCTGAGTCCGTCCTAGAAGGCAGAGGCAGATCAATGTCACTGTCAACAGTGCTGTAGGGATGTTTTGTGTACTGGGAGGTTACTGGTCGCAAGACATACTCGTAGCTACCTATCTACTCATGTAGGTTAAAGTTTAAATCGAATTAACCCTTTGGTGGGTAACGGCAAGATATTTGCCGGCTTACCACTCAGACATTTTATTAAATATATATTTTAACAAATGTAAAAATACCCTTTTTCTGCAAATAAATATTATTGATTGATATTGATTGATACTTCATGCCACCCGCAGTTACCCCAGCAAACTGACATGACGGTCTTGTCACTTACTGCCCTTGGCTGATAGCGGCAAACATATTGCCGTCTCGTAATTCGGAAACCCCGAATTAATATATATATTTTCACCTCACTAGCTCGGAAAGCCCTTTTTTATTCTTTAAAAACAGATAGCAAAACTGCATTTTATCCACATGTGTGCAAAGTAATTTTGAAATCCGAACGTGTTCCTAGTTACTTTTTTAACATAATAACATGTAAGGCCGTGTTCCCACTATCCGATACAATATCGGCGTAGGATTCGTTACCAATAAAAATGTATGTTAAACTGCTTAGTGCTCACACTATCCGATCCGATATCGGCCAGATTCGTATCGGATCCGATATCGGTTAGTGTGGGTGGACACAAAACAGCCAGGACAATTTTCGCCCATCTGATTTTTTTTCAGGTGGTGTGAAAAAAATCAGTCCTTGGATTTCAGATTTTATATTTATTTTGAATTTAAAAAAAATTATAATTATTTTGAATTTTAAGCAAAAAACATTTTTTTTTCATAAAATCGTCATTATATAATCCGTTTTGACTAATTTAGGGATAGGGATTTCAAATTTTACATTTATTTTGAGTTTTAAGTCGAAAATAAATATATTTTTTTGCAAAAATCGTCATTATATTCGATTTCGACTAAATCAAGGACAAGGATTTCAAATTTTATCATTATTTTGAATTTTAAGCAAAAAAATATTTTTTTTGTAAAAAATCGTCATTATACTCGATTTCGACTAATTCAAGGATAAGGATTTCAAATTTTATAACTATTTTGAATTTTGAGCTAAAATTTTTTTTTTTTGCTAAAAATCGTCATTATACTCGATTTCCACTAATTCAAGGATAAGGATTTCAAATTTTATATTTATTTTGAATTTTGAGCTAAAAAAAATTTTTTTTGCAAAAAATCGTCATTATTCTCGATTTCGACTAATTCAAGGATAAGGATTTCAAATTTTATATTTATTTTGAGTTTTAAGCAAAAAAAAAATTTTTTTTTGAAAAAAATCGTCATTATACTCGATTTCGACTAATTCAAGGATAAGGATTTCAAATTTTATAACTATTTTGAATTTTAAGCAAAAAAAAATTTTTTGCAAAAAATATTCATTATACTCGATTTCGACTAATTTAGGGATAGGGATTTCAAATTTAAGATTTATTTTGAATTTTAAGTTGTAAAAAATTTTTTGCAATAAATCGTGATTATACTCGATTTCGACTAATAAAGATTTCAAATTGAATTTTCAAAATGGAAATATCTTATCTGATTCAGAATGTGCCGACGAATTCGCGAAATATTTCCATTCAGTCTACGGGAGTGAACCGGCGAAATTGGACGTCTCGGAGGCGGTGAGCGCGGCGGGCGCGTGCAGCGCGCGCGTGCAGCTGACGCGGCTGACGCAGCGTGACGTGCGCGACGCTCTCGCTGCCCTTAAGCCGAAGCGCTCGGCGGGGCCAGACGGCATCCCCGCTTTCATTATAAAGGACTGTGGCAGAGTTCTGGAAGAACCGCTGCGTCATATTTTTAACTTATGTCTGGATAACTGCTACTTCCCGGAAAGTTGGAAGATCACTCGAGTCATTCCGATACCCAAAGGGGGTGAGGGCTCGGATGTTAGTGGATTCAGACCGGTTGCGATTCTTTCAACATCAGCAAAAGTGTTCGAATCGGCGATACAACGGAATATCCAGAAGCAAGTGATTTCCCAATTATCTGACGCGCAGCACGGTTTCCGAAAGGCGCGAAGCACGATGAGCAATCTCCTCAACGCTATGGCGTATGTAGTCCCAAATGTGGACGCTGGAGTGCAAGTCGACGCCGCTTATTTTGATTACAAAAAAGCATTCGACTTAGTCGATAACGACATTTTGCTGGCAAAAATGGCGGCAGTCGGTTGCACTCCTAAATTATTGCAGTTTTTCGCAAGCTACATGAGGGATAGGAAGCAATACGTCGAGTATGCAGACTGCAAATCGGAACCGTATTTCACCAGAACAGGGGTGAGCCAGGGAAGCAACTTGGGGCCGTTGGAATTTATTATCATGATTAATGACCTGCCTGAGGTAGTGAACGATGCCAAATGTTTGTTATTCGCAGACGACCTCAAGTTGCTTCTGGCGGTACGAGAAGAGGGAGACTGCGCTCGCCTCCAGCGGGACGTAGACAGAGTGGTTGAGTGGAGTTTGAAAAACAAGCTCCAGTTCAACATAGACAAGTGCGCCGTGATTACATTCAGCAGAGCAAAAAAGCCGCTCAAATACAATTATAAGGCGGCGGGAGTGCAGTTGAGTAGGGTGGACTCTGTAAAGGATTTGGGAGTGCGCTTAAACAACGAGGTGACTTTTAGGGAACATATTGTTCACATGTGCAAAAAAGCGTACAGGATACTTGGCTTCGTATTGAGGACAGCAGTGGCCTTTACGAATGTTAAAGCAATTGCAGCTCTTTATAATTCCTTAGTGCGAAGCCAGCTGGAATACAATGCGGCAATATGGGCCCCACATGAGATCAAGTATAAACAAATGATAGAGAGGATACAAAATAAATTTACGAGGTATCTGTACTTGAAACATTATGGCGTGTACCCTTTCTACCCATTGATGTACCCTACTTTGTTCGTCCTTGGCATGGTAGGGTACAATAAATTAGAGATACGAAGAGATCTGGCACTCGGTAGTTATGTGGTCAGAGTATTACGGGGGGACATATGCAACCCGGGTATACTGCAGCAGTTGACCCTGAACGTGCCGGACGCGTACGCAGCGCGGCGGCGGCGGCCGCGGCTGCTGGCGGAGCCGCTCGGCCGGACCAACTTGCTTCGGAACGCACCCCTCAGTCGTACTATACGCACGCTAAATTTAGTTGCCGACAGGTTTGATTTATTTTATGGTTCAATGAATGATTTATGTAAAATATATCTGCATGTATTGTGTTATGTTATGTCGTAGAATAAAATGTAAAATGTAATGTTAATTAATTATAATAATTTTAGAATAATGGTTTAGGCACTATTGCATTGGGTGTAACCTGTAATAATAGTTGCTTGTATGAAATAAATAAAATAAAATTATATTTTTATTTTTTCCTTACTTTTTTACTTTTGTTTTTTCCTTTTTCTATTTCCTCGCTTTAGTGAGGTGAAAAGATTTGTGTTACACACGGCTGCAAAGTTATTTTACGTCTCGTGTGTTGCAACACTCGCTATGCTCAGGATTCTAATTTTGAACCACTCGCTTCGCTCAGGATTCTATTTTCGAACCACTCGCTTCGCTCGTGGTTCAACCATAGAATCCATTCGCTAGCTCGTGGTTCAACCCTAGAATCCATTTGCTAGCTCGTGTTCCAATTCCACACTCGCGGTTAAAATACAACTTTGCACCCTTGTATAACAAATAACTATTCTCTTTCTCAAAAATCATAAATAAAATAATCCATGCTGTGCGTATAGTTAAAGTTCTCGATTCATTGCTATAAAAAAATAATGATCAAAGGGTTAAACTAATTTCCACTACATATATACAAATACAAATACAAATAGTTTATTCACAATCACAAATTTACATGTACAGTGGTTATCCGTCAGACTCCAAACTAGGCTGCGCCTGTGTCTTGGACATCTGCGAGAGCGATTTACAAAACAAGCGATGTAAATTAAAGGAAAATATACAATGAAGTTTGACAGAGAAGAAAATAAAAACATAAAAGATAAAATCTAATTGTGTGTGTGCGTGTGTGTGTGTGTGTGTGTGTGTGTGTGTGTGTGTGTGTGTGTGTGTGTGTGTGTGTGTGTGTGTGTGTGTGTGTGTGTGTGTGTATGTGTGTGTGTGTGTGTGTGTATGTGTGTGTGTGTGTGTGTTCCCTTTATGCAGTCTTCGATATGAGGTTTTCCGTTTCCTCGTAGGATAAAGTAACTAGCCAAGTTAGGATTTTTCTTTTGACTTGGGGCACTGAGAGAGCTTTGATATCAAGGGCCCTGCAAATTCTGTTGTAAGTGTAAGGGTGAGAGAACGCTGGGGACCTCCTGGCTACTGCGGATCTGAAAGAGGGCAAAGGTGCTCTGAAATTACGTTTCATTAGCATATCCTCGTATTGTGCCGATTTAAGCGTGACACTATGTGTACGCGTGACTGCTTTTAAAATAAAGAGCTGCCGCACTCTTAGAAATTGGGTTTCCTTGTACAAAGAGTCAGTAGGGAAACGATAGGGTTTTTTTAAAAAGAACTTTAATTACTGCTCGTTGTGCACGTTCAGCTGTGATCAGGTGGCTTTTGCCAGCACTGCCCCAGACCGCCACACCGTACTGCAGGACAGACTGACACAGTGCATGGTAAACGAGACGAAGCACATCTTGGGAAGCGCAGTCACGTAGGCGTTTCATAACGTAAATTAGTTTCTTAACTTTTGCGGCTAGATTTACAATATGCTGTTTGAACGAAAGATGCTGATCGATGAAAAGTCCCAGATATTTAACGTACTCGCATCCAGCAATCTCCCGACATGAACAAAGTTGAGCTAACCTGGAAGGTGAGGCTGAGGAGGCAGAGTCTAGGAAACACGTGTGAAACTTGATTGATTTGTCTGGAGGGGGAGATGATGCTTGGGTTTTTGAAAACGCCACATAGTTTGTTTTGTCTACGTTGAGTGTAAGCAGATTATTATTTAGCCATGTGGCGACTTCACTAAGTCCTCTTTCGGCTCGCGCAAAAGTTTCTTTCCATGTTTTACCATTCACAAGTATCGCGGTGTCGTCAGCGTAACAAACCAGCTCAGTATTCGGAATTAAGATGTCGATATATTTTGAACTAGCTTTTGCCCGCGACTTCGTCTGCGTAGAACTCGCGTCATCGCGTTAGAATGTTATTTCATTCTTCTATTTCATGCGCTTACCTAGTTATCTCTCTTCCATTCTAACTTAAACCCCGTTAAGGGATGATTTCCGGGATAAAAGTATCCTATGTCCTTCCCTAGGACTCAAACTATATCCATAACAAATTTCATCTAAATCGGTTGAGCATTTTAAGAGGAAACAGGCAGACAGAGTTACTTTCGCATTTATAACCCGCCCCAGTTTCGCACGGGTAGTCCAGTTTTAAATTTATTTATCTAAGCTTTTGCCCGCGACTTCATTCGCGTGAATATCCATTATCCATATCAACTTCTACACCGTATTTCGCCGGGTTGTCTCGCCAAACATTGCGCACGCCGGCTCAATGCGCCCACATGAAACATGACAGGAGGACTAAATATATGTTATTAACTTATTATAGATGTAGAGGAAAACGCTCGCGAGCGAAGTGAGCGCGAAACTTTTCGGATATTCTGATACGGGTGTGGAAAATACTTCATACGCATCAAGTAATGAAGATGAAAACGCGAGCGCAGCGAGCGCGAATTCTTTCAAACATTACGATGTAGGTGCGGAAAATACTTCATACGCATCAAATAGTGTAGATGAAAACGCGAGCGCAGCGAGCGCGAAATGTTTCGAACATTGATGCAGGTGTGGAAAAGACTTCATACGCACCAAGTAATGAAGATAAAAACGCGAGCGTAGTGAGTGCGAAATGTTTCGAACATTATGATGCAGGTGCGGAAAATACTCATCAAGTAATGTAGATGAAAACGCGAGCGCAGCGAGCGCGAAATTTTTCGAACATTCTGATGCAGGCGCGGAAAAGACTTCATACGCATCAACTATAATGTAGATGAAAACGCGAGTGTACGGCGCGCGAAAATTTTTTGAACGTTATGATGTAAGTGCGGAAAATGCTCATCAAGTAATGTAGAAGAAAACGCGAACGCAGCGAGCGCGAAATTTTTCGAACATTATGATGCAGGTGCGGAAAATACTTTACACTCATCAAGTAATGTGTATGAAAACGCGAGCGCAGCGAGCTCGAAATATTTCGAACATTATGATGCCGGTGCGGAAAATAATTCATACGCATCAAGTCATGCAGATGAAAACGCGAGCGTAGCGAACGCGAAATTTTTACGAACATTATGATGTAGGTGCGGAAAATACTCATCAAACAATGTAGATGAAAACGCGAGCGCAGCGAGCTCGAAATTTTTCGAACATTCTGATGCAGGCGCGGAAAAGACTTCATACGTATCAACTATAATGTAGATGAAAACGCGAGCGAACGGCGCGCGAAAATTTTCGAACATTATGATGTAGGTTGTGCGGAAAATGCTCATCAAGTAATGTAGAAGAAAACGCAAACGCAGCGACCGCGAAATTTTTCGAACATTATGATGCAGGTGCGGAAAATACTTCACACTCATCGAGTAATGTGTATGAAAACGCGAGCGCAGCGAGCGCGAAATATTTCGAACATTGTGATGCCGGTGCGGTAAATAATTCATACGCATCAAGCCATGCAGATGAAAACGCAAGGATAGCGAACGCGAAATTTTTACGAACATTATGATGCAGGTGCGGAAAAGACTTCAAACGCATCTGTAATTTAGATGAAAAAGCGATCGTAGCGGGCGCTAAAGTTTAGTAAAGTGCGGAAAATAGTTCATACTCATGAAGTTATGTAGATGAAAACGCGAGCGCAGCGAGCGCGAAATTTTTCGAACATTATTATGCAGGTGCGGAAAATACTTCATACGCATCAAGAAATGAAGATAAGATCGCGAGCTTAGTGAGCGCGAAATGTTTCGAACATTATGATGAAGGTGCGGAAAAGACTTCATAAGCATCAACTATAATGCAGATGAAAACGCGAGTGTAGGGCGCGCGAGAATTATCGAACATTATGATGTAGGTGCGGAAAATGCTCATCAAGTAATGTAGATGAAAACGCGAGCGCAGCGATCGCGAAATTTTTCAAACATTATGATGCAGGTGCGGAAAATACTTCACACTCATTAAGTAATGTATATGAAACGCGAGCGCAGCGAGCGCGAAATGATTCGAACATTCTGATGCAGGTGCGGAAAAGACATCATTCGCATTAACTATAATGTAGATGAAAACGCGAGCGTACGGCGCGCTAAAATTTTCGAACATTATGATGCAGGTGCGGGAAATACTTCATTCTCATGAAGTTATGCACATGAAAACGCGAGCGCAGCGAGCGCGAAATTTTTCGAACATTATGATGCAGTTACGGAAAATAATTCCTACGCGTCAAGTAATGTAGATAAAAAAGCTAGTGCGAAATGATTCGAACATTATGATGCAGGTACAGAAAATACTTCATACGCATCAAGCAATGTAGATGAAAACGCGAGAGCAGCAAGCGCGAAATATTGAACAAAAAAAAATTGTTGACCTATTAAGTGGCTTTGTAAAGAGGTAGTTAAATAGATATTTTTTTTGTTCATAAATTATTGGAATTTACGAAATTTTGTTCCGATGAATTTAAAATTTGGTAATAATGATTGTTATTACGTATTTTTTACCAACAAATACTAATATATTGATAAATTAGATTTTTTTCTTTGAAATTTCCTTATTTTTCCTATAAAAACCAACTTAACTTTGCGGTCGGTTCGGAACCCTAAATGTGCGAAGACCGACTCGCACTTGGCCGGTTTTTTTTGCTTTCCAATCCGCCTGTTCGAATTTGGTCATACTTGATGTTTATTGTTACGTAGGTATGTATGTTTTAATAACGAATACCAATATACCCTAAATTTATGTCTGTTACGCGCCGAACGTATTTTATACATTTTGCTGGCGGAAAACGCAACTAATCGGCACCTCGAAGAACCTCAAAGATGAAACTCATATCGATTATTAAGAAAAGTAAATAAGTAAATGTCCGCCATCTTCAATTTGAAAATGGATAAGTATCATTCTTGTAATGAGCACCTCAAAAACCAATATTTTATACAAAAATGCGCATACTTAATATATAGGTAGTACATGTCGCAAGTGCTACCATGCAACCGAGAGCCCGCCGCTCTGCGTAGGTAAAGTACCCTCCATCGAAAACAAAAAAAAACCGAGGTTGCGTAGTAAGGTTTGTGAATATTGATAGCGACTGACTGTCCAACATAATTAGATCTCTCATTTCAAACAGTTAATATGGTTTGAGGGACTTTTGTATTTTTGTCTATAGCCTTGAGAGGAAGAGGTATTGTTATTTCACCCCCCAATTTTTCAAATACTATCTGTTTATTATACAATGTTTGAATGAGGTTCTATTTACTTTGCGTCCATGTATATACTTACCAACTTTCAAGCCTGTAAATCATGAACTGAAAGACTTCTCATACAAAGTTTAACCCCTCTTTTCACCCCCTTTCATCCCTAACCTGTATGATTTTTATAGCCTATAACCTGGCCGAAGATCCAATAAACATATTAGTGAAGGCTGTATTATAATCCATTCGCTAGTTTTCGCGTGATAGTTAGACATATAAACAGACAGACAAACAGACAAACAGACAAACAGACAAACAGACAAACAGACAAACAGACAAACAGACATGAATTCTAAAAACAGTTGAAACGTGTTCTGTTATCGATTCTTAGACCCCTCCATCGATTTTTTTACTAATATCTTCAATGTACAGATTTTCGACCCTCTTCTGCTTTATTATATGTATAGATATGTATTTAATTTTTTCGCAAGACGTAAACGTAGATTTATGCGACCTGGAAAAGGGTTAACGTTGATCGGTCTGTAATTTTAAGTGTGATGTACACCGCTTAGAAAACTGTGAAAACCAACGCGATCTTCCTCACTTCTGTCAGAAAACACACTGGTGCTAGCTAGGCTAATCAACCTTAGTTTATCAATGTCGGAAACCAGGTTTTGTTTCACTTAGCCTTGTTTGTTGACAGGCGAAGCGTGCGCCACTCGAGCTGTCAGGCGACTGGAGACGCTCACTCACTACGAGTATCCTTTTCTAAGCAACGGCATGTCTGTGTTTGGATGACTTCTGACACTGGTCCACCGCACGCGACGCCTATCCGTCATCGTCAGGGTTAACGACCTGGCCCCTATACCACAAAACTTTACAAGTCTACAATTTGACAAAATTGTACAATTTTCCATAGAAAAAGTTCACAAATTTGTCGAATTGTACGCATGTAAAGTATTGTGGTACAGGCCCCTGGCCACGAATTTGTGGGAATTGCGGCGCGGCAAGCGATTGATTTGTTCATAGCAGGGTCGCCACGCGTAACGCACTGTGATTAGTTGAGATTACACGCAATGTATTAGGAAAACAGCGGCCGCTGCCGCCGCTCGAAGTCGTGGCTGGGCGTAGTGGTGTGAAATGAAATGCAAGTCGACAGTGTATATAGATATATTGAAGAGTTCAGGTGGGCGCGGCGCCCTGCGCGAGCTGCGCAGCCGCGCAGCAGTGCAGCATGAGCGCGGTGAGCGCGCAGGCGCGAGCCTCGCCGCCGCCCGCCTCGTCACCTGCGCACAGCTCCTCGCGCACCGCTTGCAACTGTAGTTACAGAATAAAGTAAGAAAATTTTGGCGACGAAATGCAAGGAGTTCCCCATAACAGTCTAAGGGCCATAATGGAAAATTTCCGATCCAGGTTGCATGAGTAGGAAAAAGCCAGGATGGGAAAGAGCTACATTTAGATAATGTTAAATTATTAAAAAATAAAACCCCCTTGTGTCTTTTCATTTCATTATAAACAAACGTTTTCATACTGTGCATTTGTTAAAATATTCATAATGACATATTAAATGTTAACTGACTTTTGGTCCACCTGTACCTACTTGTGTACAGAAAGTCCACTGTCTAACAACCCCAGTGCTTCACAAGATAAATTGTCTGAATCATACCTGACTTCAAAATGTGAGCGCTTTCGACCCGCTACTGTTAACGAGTCACTACTACGAGTCACTACACTACAACTACACCATCCACCCAACCCACCAACACCACACCATCCATCCGAGGCTATTTATTAATTCCCCCACAGAATACTGCAATCACGGACTCAGAACAGCTCGGCAACGACAACCGACAAACTTTACCATGGCTCCTGGAATTTCTGTTTGTGTCTGTCTTCAAGTTCAAACCCAAATGGCAGGAGTTTGATCAATTGTTTGATTGACAGGACTACACTACAGGAATACTGATGTCAGCACTCGCAGCCGCTGCCATTCCTTAACATAACGTACCATCTCATGAATCTGCGTGGGCGACAGCATCGCAGCCAGCTCAGGCGCCGCTTCCCTTGCCGCCGCCAGCAGCGCGTCCGGCGGCAGCGCGCTGCGCAGCGCCGGCGCCAGCATCGCTGCCACTCCGCCGCGCGCCAGCCATGCCGCGCCGCACCCGCTGAACGGGTTCCCCATCGCTTCCAGAGATTGCTTCCTGCGCGTCATGGCTGCACGTGAAAAATGAGCCCGCCTCAAGTAATCAAGCTGCGGTAAGCGTTAAGCGAGACAAAGAAAATATACTTGCTGTTATGTAATGCCAAACTTTGCCGGTTGGTCTCGTATGCTGCGAAATTACTGAAAATGTACTGGCTTTAAAGGGGTTATAGCCATTTGGATTATTTTAATGAAGTTTTTTTAGAATTTTATCAATTTCGATTATTTTTGATTCTCCAATTCATCCGCTTTGTATAAAAACCGATTAGCTGCAGGTATAACTGTACTTTCAAGAATAAAATCTTCTGTGATAAAAGTACGTTGATTTTCACAGAAGTTTTTTTATTGATATTCATTTGAATGTTCCTTACGTGTTCTTCGAATACGATACTAATAGTATTATCGAGCCTAAGCTCGAAATATATGATTAACACCTAAAAAATATGTACTCTCTCTTACCTATTTGGTCGATCTGATAGTTAGTCGGTTTTTACTGCAAAGATTTATTCTGTTACGTCACTATCTCAACAAATGGTAATGACCCGCTTAAAGGAATCAAGCTGCGAGAAGCGTGTAGCATGACAAAAGTAAACAAAATACGAACACAACATTAGAACATATTCTTCCACTGCAGCTGCCAACCGGTCCAGTCGCTGCCGGAGGCGGAGGCCTCTTGCGTATCGCGGCTGCATGCGAGAATACTGTCCAAAGAAATAAAGCTGCAGAAAGCGTGATTGAAAATATGAATTTCCTAATGGTACCGTTAATCGGCGATACCTTGTAGTCTCCTGAGACTTCTATGAATGATGAAAAAAATATGACCGCTTAATTAAAGGAAATAAACTGTGAAAAGCGTGAAAATTACAATGATGGTCTCCCGCCTGCAACCTTCTAATGTGTTTCGTATCATTTGCAGACTAGTTTTTGTGTGTGACAAATGACGCAGCTTAAACGGAACAAGCTGTGAAATGTACGAAGCTTCAAATGCGTTGTGAGAATTATGATCTATCGCATTGCAATATCTTAAACTCATGCTAAACCAGTCTCATTATCTAAATCCGGAGTTTGCTTTCTGATCTTGTAGTGTTATTATATGTATGTCTCATTAAACATTTAAACCTTGTTGCAAAACAATAATACGAGTCTATTTTCCAGGTTACTCATAGAGCTGTTGCATTATTTTAGCGGCACTCGCTTTTCCTGACACATCGGTCTAACATACGTAGTTTAAATGACCGATGGAAAATTGCCATTCCTTGGCAGTGCACAGTCGGCGTTACCCAACCGTTTCATTATGTTTATACATAATTTCGAAAGGTTAGGAGCTAAGACCTAAGTCATTGTTGCATTTGGAATATAATGTTAGGGCTTTAAAATTTTACAGAGTAGAGGGCAGAACATCGGTACAACACCCTAAACGAACGGACAACTATGACATGCAATTTCCCGCGAAGCCCGGCAATTACCGTACGAAGCCGCTGGGACTGCAATTCCCAATTTCACGGAAAACGGAAATTCATTTAGATATAATTATTATGTTCAGTTCGATTATTTAACGGCTTTTATTTCGTTAATTCTATACCTACATATGTACTTAAGACTAAGTAAATTGAGTAAATAGGTATCTTTGTATTCCGATTTTAAAAATGGCGATAGAAGTGTGTGCACTCTGGGTGGGTTGATATCAATACACGCGTTCTTCTTTTGTTACTGCTCCGGTTCTGTACTCGACTTCACCGTGTTTCTGCCCCAGTTTCGCGGGAGTCGTCAGAACTTTGTTGCAGAATAAGTAAACCTGTTTGCCCGTTTCTGCCCATTGTTAACAATTGCTTTTGTAGCAGTTTATATTTATATTTAATTTCAATATTGCATTATTGCGCAAATAGTGAACCGTTATGATGAAACAATCGGAAGTAACTACTGTTTATTCTTCTTTACAAAAAGTTGCCATTGTTATTGTCCAGCACAATTGCGACACGTTTGTAATTTACGAGTATAAGTTTAAAACCTGAGTGGACGCTCGAGTCGGGCGTCCAGCGTGGCGTCCAGCGGGGCGTGCATGTCAAACAATTGAAACCCATACTGGTGTCCTGAGTAGCCGCCACACAAATAGTATGCACGCTCGCCCGCCCCGCCGAACGCTCCGCTCCGAGCGTCCACTCAGGCCTTACACATAGGCTGGCAAATAAAGTTTATCTAAAGCTAGAAACGTTTCAAAAATGCTACTTTATGCGATAACTATGAAAATTTGAGGTGAAAATGTTTCGAAAAACAAAATGAGATAGAGGCGCCGTCGCTATTTTAATCATTCATTAAGATATGCCAGCAACGACTAACTTGCTAATTTTCATCATTCATTCATGATTTTAGTGCCTACATAAAATGCCCAACTCTTAAAAACATGCGGGGCTGGCACAACCATAGAGAAAATTAAATATATACTGAGAGCACGACTGCCGCTGCGACACGACGCGAGTAGAGAAAAATTTGCCCCCCTTTTTCTAATTAGCACAATAGGGATGTTGACACCAAATAAGAAAATCAATGAATCCGATTTTTCTCGAAAAAGGATCAAATTCTCAATGAAATAGCGAGAAAAGTGATTCAAAAGAATAAATAATTACATAATTATAAGTCTTCAAAGTTTTAGGAGGGGGCATTTTCTATCCCTGTTCCGCAAAACGCATCTCTGTATTGAACGATCGTCATTTACTATGGCGCTCGAGGTCAGTGACGTCACTGATCTGTAGCGGTTTCTCTCTCGAGCTAAAGATATTCTAACGGTTGTAGTTTCGTTATTTTTTGAGATATTTGAATAGGATTTTCACTGTTTGGCATAGTTTTATGTATTCTTTCGTATGGAGTAATAATAATTTTTGAGTCAACATCCCTATTCAAGCGTGACAAGAATCGCTGTTGCAGTGTGCAGCAAGTTGTGCTAGCCCACATGATCATAGCATTGAATCTTTGCAGGCATCTTAAAGCGAGGTCACCTGGGAGTGTGGCTGGGCGAGGGCGGCAGGGACCGGGACGAGGCCGAGGGCTTCGGCGCCGAGAGCGAGTTGGCGGAGCCGGCGCGGCGCAAGCCGGCCACCAGGGCGCTCATGGCCCCGCCGCCTAGAGAACACCGGAGACAAGTCAGCGAAAAGTTGAAAAACCTGAATTCGCTAAAGTGGGTACCCACCAGTGGCGGAGCGTCCATACAATTAGATTCCCACAGGCTTGCCCAATTTTCAGCCCGTCCAGTTCTTCTACTACGGCTCATGAAGATTAAGAAGGCAAATTATTTCTGGCTTCCCTAAGAATATTTTTGAAGCGCCGCCACTGGTACCCACTATTTAAAAAAAAACGGGTTGCACTCCGGGAGTGCCGGCAGAAGTGAAAACTCAATACAGAAAGTAAAATAACAAAGATATTCATATCCGTATCCGTATCGGTATCGGTATCGGTAACCGTATCCGTATCGGTATCCGTATCCGTAGGTATTCATATTCATACTCATGTTCATATTCGCATAATCCATTTACATATATACATAATATGTTCCGAGTATCATTGTGTCTTACGCATCTGACACCAGCCGAGTTTAGCTGAGTTGATCCCTCCTAAGATCGCAATCACGATACTAGGAGGGGTCAACTAGCTGGTCTTAGAATCTGTCGCGAGTTTAACAATTTTTCCCCAGTACAAAAGTGCTCAGCGCCGCTAAAGAAGTTTTCACTTCAAAAACAGTCAGCTGCGGAGAAAACTGCCCCCCACATCCCCCTCCCCCTGCTGCTTAGATATTTCTATCGTTTCTCTGCAGCTGGCTGTGTAGGCACATTGCGGAGCTCATATTATACAATACCGGCAGGAAAGTAACGTATAATTTTTTCCGAATATTTCATTTGTTTTTCATTATAGGTCCTCTCATATGACGTGGTAAAGACGAGATAAAGCATTTTATACATGTGCTATTTCTGAGGGATCAAAGTCTTACTTTTCTTACCTCATTTGAGGGCTCATTGTTGCCCTCAAATGCCACGTAGGTGTGAAAAGCAGTATGTGGCACACGGTAGCAATTTCTTTTCCATCTTGGGCGTAAACATTTGATCCCTCGCTGCGCTCAAGATTATATAATACTAGCTGTTGCCCGCAACTTCGTCTGCGTAGAGCTCGGTCATCGCTATTCTCTTATTTTATTTCAGGCGGTTACCTAGTTACATATCTCTGTTCCACACAAACTTCCACTTCCTTAAGGGATGGGATGAAAACTATCCTATATCCTTTCCTCGGACTCGAACTATATTCACACCAAATTTTATCTAAATCGGTTCCCAGTTTAAGCGTGAAGGGGTTACAGACAGACAGACAGACAGACATACTTTAACATTTCTAACCCGCCACGACTTAGTACGGGTTGGTCAGTTTTTAATATATTTATCTATATTATATTACTAAAACCGGTTTTGTTGTATTTAAACAGAGACTCTGTAAAAAATTTGAAGTCTCTCTATTAAAAAAATGTTGCTCCCCATACAAACTTTGAACCCCTTTTTAACCCCTTGAGGGGATGAATTAAAAAAAAATGCTGAAATTAGTTTTGTAGTATTTAATTTAAACAGTTACTGTAAGAAATTTTAAGTCCTTCACTCAAAAAATTTTTGCTTCCAATATAAAGTTTGAATCCCTTTTTAACCCCTTTAGGGGTTGAATTTCAAAAAACGCAGAAATTAGTTTTGTCTTATTTAAACAGAGAGTCTCTGTAAGAAATTTGAAGTACCTCACTTAAAAAAAACAACGGGTTGCACTCCGGGAGTGCCGTTAGAAGTGAAAATTCAATGACATGATTTAAAGAAAATAAATAACAAAGATATTGATATTCATATTCGAATAATCCATCTACACATATCATCATCATCATCATCATCAGCCTACATACGTCCCACTGCTGGGCACAGGCCTCCTCTCATAGATGAGAGGGATTGGGCAGTAGTCCCCACGCTGGCCCAGAGCGGGTTGGGGACTTCACATACAACTTTGAATTTCTTCGCGGATGTATGCAGGTTTCCTCACGATGTTTTCCTTCACCGAAAAGCTAACGGTAAATATCAAATGATATTCCGTACATAAGTTCCGAAAAACTCATTGGTACGAGCTGGGATTCGAACCCACGACCGCCGCTTGACAGCCGCATGCTTGAACCACTGGGCTACCGTATCTACACATATACCTTAAAGCATTTAAGACGGGAGCCGCCATTGATATACTTACCCTTCTGCCAAAAGCATAGGAGAAAAATCTGCCACGTTATTAAAAACTACTTCATTAACCGATTATACTTCAGTCTCAGAATCGTTCCCGGCGTGTGAAGAGCTCCGTCAAAATGCCTTAATGTGCTGTGTTTGAGTGCATAAAACGTTATAATTTATCAAATTAACACGAACATGAATTATCATTTCACATGCACGTAAATTTTGGATTTAATTATAATTTTCTGCACAGTTAAAGTTTTAATTGAAATCGGAAACCAAACATCGATTACAAAGTCGATTCAAAATTATTCGTACTTTGACCATCACGCTTGGCTACTATTTTGACGTGAACTGTCACCGTATTTAGGGACAATAAGAACTACTTTTAGTCTAGCTATCCGATATTGGACTTAGTGGAAAAGCCAGTAAGAGGAAACTTCATTCCTCAGGTCTGGTGTCAGCTTAAATCTATTATGACGCTAAAGTAAATCGTATTATCAAATTGTATTTAGGTAATGGATATTTTGTATTCATAAATTGATGCTGTTTTCCTATTTCATCAAGTGTCTCATGATATAACTAATGATTTAGCTCAGTAACTTGGTTCCGGTGAGTTTTTGAAAAAAACACGGCTCCAAAATGCAAAGAAAATGTACTTACGCATGGAATGTAACATCCGCCTTTTTTCGGTCGCGTTTGCTTTTACAGCCCAACACTGAACACCCCACCATGTTTGCACTGAACACCCAAACACTACGGATCTGATAATTGGTAAATTTTTATCCATTTAAACCAAACTTATCATTAATTCTCCATTTATAAAATGCACTACCAAATATTGCCAATTTCTTTTGCAATCTTCTTGACACTTCATGAAAGATTGCCTTTACCCGACCGTGAAAAAAAATTCGGTCGGTGATAAGGACAAAACATCGCACTATTTTCTACTTCCTCTCATAGGAATCGCAATAAGGCTATCTTTCTCTTACAAAGCGTGTCAGGCCCTTGGTATTTTGAAGGGAACTGTCACCGTATTTAGGGACAATAAGAACTACTTTCCATGAGAATTTATTTGAAATATGATCTTTACGGAAATCGGTCAGTCTGGCTATCCGATATTGGACTTTGGAAACGCTTTTTTAGGGACAATAAGAGCTACTTTCCATGAGAATTTATTTGAAATATGATCTTTATGGAAAATCTTAGGATTGTCTTAAAACAGTTAGAACCTTGGCTTTCTAAGAAGACCAGCTGGGGACCCCTCGTAACATAGCAATCATGATACTAGGAGGGGTCAACTAACCTGGTCATAGAATTTATCGCGAGTTTATACATTTTTCCCCAGTACAAAAGTGCTCAGCGCCGCTAAAGAAGTTTTCACTTCAAAAAAATTTGCTCCCCATACAAACTTTGAACCCCTTTTTAACCCCTTTAGGGGATGAATTTTGAAAAACGCTGAAATCACTTTTTTTGTATTATTATAAGGAACTTTCATACAAAGTTTGAAGACTCTCACTTCAAAAAAGAATTGCTCCCCATACAATATTTCACCCCTATTTTCAACCCCTTAGGAGAGGAAAATTTTGAAAACGCAGTTATCACTTTCATTGTCTTATTTTAAGGAGTCTTTGTACAAAGTTTCAAGTCTATACCTTTAAAAAAATATTGCCCCCCATACAAACTTTGCACCCCTGTTTTACCCCCTTAGGGGTGGAATTTCCAAAAATCCCGACTTATCCCTTGCCTCCGTTATATAACCTAACTATAGTGTAAATTTCAAATTTCTAGGACCGGCAGTTTCGGCGGGGCGGTGATTAATCAGTCACCCATCAACTTTATATATATAGATAATCCCTCGCTGCGCTCAAGATTCTACAATATAATCCCTCGCTGCACTCAAGATTCAATCCTCCGCCCTCGCCGTAAATATATAATTTTGCTACCTTGAGACAATCTACTATTCTCTCCCTCATATGTACTTATCTTATCTTTCTTGGGACGCTTAATCTTTCGACAAGCATGGCACAATCGCGACCACGTGCGAGTTCGGAAATTGATGTTTATTTTGATGATACTTACTGGTACGATTTAATAATCGTACCAAATTAATAATTAATATGTAATTGTGAAGTAGCAGTATTTTATGATATAATCAACAACATTGTATTGAACATTGAACTATATTAACATTTGAAATGACGATGTTTTAAAAATAACCGAAGAAACCTCGTGCACTAATGACTTATCGGCATCATATTCTTTATGTGTCTATGTTGTACCTACTTGCGCTGCTGCCTGCACTGACTGCACGGTTTTACAATAATATCCGTCGGCATGTCACCTACCTGAATCCCAAGCATTATATCCTAGGGCCCCTAATAGTACATTATTGCCGTGGCCGGGAAGGGAGCAATTGCAGGCTGAGTATTTGTTTAAACGGACGAGCTTGCGAGTCCGTTTAATTATAATACGAAGCCTGCAATTGCCATTCCGGCCGAGGCTAATATAGTGCTTTTCTCAAAAATGGGGAAAATACGACAAAAATGTAATTAAGATTTGATAAACATAACCTTAAAACGTCAAAAACATCATGTTTTCCCGCCGTTTATTTTTTTTAACAGAATCGCAAGTGTATTTTTCCACCGAAAAACGCAAATTATTCGAGACACATAAAAAAACGTCGCGTTTTCAACAGAAAAATACGAGCTGAATTGGCTGAATACGACCTGTGCCTCCTTTTATATGACAGTTTCTACATTTTAAAAAGTTTATAACTCGACAAATAAAGGAATTTATATGTGACATTGCAGGCCATATATGTGGCCTGCAATGTTTTTTACTTTTTAATTTGGATCTGACCTTAAACTATACACTTTACCTTCTAATATGTAGCGACTAAAGTCCAGTTTGCGGGCCATTTATGAGAAAAACATCTTGCGTTCCAGAGGTAATAGGGGTATTAAGACTATCTATTATGAGTGATGAAGCTCTAGGTCTAAGGTGCTTTTAATAGGCTCCTAGTTAGTTGAAGCGGTGCATAAGCTTGTCGAGGCTTCCTAATCAATATCTAAGCCCTCTTCAACCAAGCTACGAGGCATTAATAGAGGTTCATTGTTCAAAGTGCCTAATTGGCACTTTGAACAATGCAAGTGCTTAAATGCACAGTTCGTGAAATTCAAGCAGAATAACAATTATACGTATAACGTATTATATACGTGAACTGAAATTGTGCTCTTTGTGTTTAAATAATTTCAAACGTCTCTAGTTTTACAGGCTGTGAGCTCTTAGGCCTTGGTCGTTCTGACCCGTCGGCCGCGACAGGCAGCGGCGCGCCGCACGCGGCGTCTGAATGGTATGTTCGACAATGTATGGGGGCGGTCGTTCTCGCCCGCCGCGTGCGACTTCCCTCCGCCGCCCGCGACTGCCGGCCGCTGCACGCGGCGTCTTTAGTCATTTTGAAGCATTGCGGCGGGTGGACGCTAGCGTTCAGTATGGATTTTAACAAAGAGAAAGACGATTTTTTGATTGAGTTAGTAAAGTACAAGAGTATTTTGTACGATGTACAAGACAAAAACTTTAAAAACAGCATTTTTAAACATAAACTGTGGGAAAGTTATTAGTAAAAAATTTTTTGGATACTACATTATTAATAAATCCTCATCCTCTTCTTCCTGAAGCAATAAATATGCTAGTGTTTTTTCCATTTCGCGTACACATGTCTCTTCGCGTACACAAAACCTCGGAATCTGCCGCCGTTTTGGCCGCCGCGGTTACGTTCCAGAACGACCACACAGCCGCTGTCCGCGGCGTCCTGCGTCTGCCGCCAGACGCTGGACGTCGCCGGCGGCGGTGTCAGAACGACCGAGGCCTTAGAACGCGATTCCGGGTCAATAAATATTTACGTGATTCCTATTCTACTTGTAAATGCTCATGGACTCACATTGTCACGAATGTATAAATATCTTATATCGAGAAATATTTTCTAACTTAGGACTCGTCCCGTAGTAGGTACTACTATACAATCGGTACGAGTAAATAAATATCGACTTGCCGAGCTCTGAGGCATACGTTTCCGAGAAACATTCACCTGCAGGTAATATTGGATGTTGACTCATTTATATTTATACCTAGGTATTCTTATACTATACAATCGGTACGAGTAAAATATGAAATATCGACTTTCCGAGCTCTGAGGCATATATGTTTCCGAGAAACATTCACCTGCACTGCAAGTAATACTTGATATTGGATGTTGACTCATTTATATTTATACCTAGGTATTGTTCTATATGATATCCCGTAGGTATTTATGAGAGATCCTTTATATTTATTTGCTCCAAGTACCTAATTCACAAAATGAGAAACACAAATATAAACGCAATTAAATTAGATATCTCGGTAATTAAGTAGATAGGTAGGTATACTTAACCACGCTTTTTCTTGGTATTTCCCTCGATATTTAAGTTTAGCAACCCTGAATATCATACTCTTCAATTTTACAAATCAATCTCGATACTGAACAGGTCACAAAATAATAATATGATCGAAATAACTCAATTTGAATGAATGACTAATGCCTTGCATAACTCGACATAGATTAGACTTAAAATATCGTACGTTATATAACAATTAATTAGTAACTTTTCAATAGGTCTCAAGAGAAATGTAGGCTAATTATTTAATAGTCAGAGATGTGTACAGTTTATGGAATGACTATGCACATAAATAATATTGCAATCCTTGGAAACAATGTTAACCAGAGCGTTAATTTGGAACGATAAAATGCAAGGATTTCTCAAGTCAATACGAACAAGAATAAATCTGTATATTATTATAATCAGGTGACTCAGGGTTGGGTTAGTGTGGTAAGTACTGACAAAAGTAGAACCGAATCGAGTCTTAACATTGGTAACATGACAATAATCCACAAAGCACGAGGTAAGGTTTTAACGAAAAGTTTACGACTCTACAAGGTATTAGATGACAGGTACAAGACAATTCAAACGACATGACGGGGCTTGGATTCGGAATGGGATGTCGCTCACAAAAATGTCACATAATGCGTATAAAATAAGAACCTGTATCGTGTGTTCATGAGTGTTGAGGGAAGAGTCCGGATCTGTTAAAAACGTATGCGTCCCGTTCGTCAGCATTCGAATAATTCGTCTGCGCACAAAACAAATTGAAAATAAATCGCATTCGTAATTTGAATAGTGTCTGTGGTTAGTTAGTTGTTTTGTATGGTGGTACTGACCTTCTTCGTGGACATCGAGTGAGTCTTTTCTCTCTGGTTCGTCGTCAGAATCGAGGTCGGCGTTTGAGTCGGGCTCCGTCATGATGAGCTCCGGTGGTGGCATGGTGCCTCCGGTCAAAGAATCTAAACAAAACGACAAATATTCAATCAAATCTTTTCTATAACGTTGGCAAGAAAGTGTTTTTTCTTTCTTATTTTTTTTAACATGACTGACTTTATAGGGCGTGCCCAATTAAGCGATAGGAGTGCGCGGTTGGAGATCGGCCTGGGGAAAATCCAGGGGGCGGTTTAAACACTGGAATAATCTAAGAGTTTTAGTGAGATTGGTTGAGGAATCTGAGGTGTCCTTGGACGATTAGCTAGATAGCTACTGGGAGTTTTGTCGTTGGTTGACTAAACCTAGTCTGAGAACAGTCCAGCAAGAAACTCGGCTGGGCCCAACCTGGGTCGGAGTGACTCTACGAGTACCCGGTATGCGGCGGTACCGGGACTATTAGGGACTATACCTATGTGTCTGTGCTGTCACGAAAACGCGGTTTGCAAGAGAGGTGTATAAGTTCATTATGAAAACAATCATAAAGCTCTAACGAAAAACTATAATAAGTTGAAAACTCCGTTACAAGATACACATCGTACAATTTACAGAAACTAATATAAATAAATAATAAATAAATATTTGTGGACAATCTTACACGAATCAACCTAGTCCCAAACTAAGCAAAGCTTGTACTATGGGTACTTAGCGACGATATACATACTTATATAGATAAATAAATACTTAAATACATAGAAAACATCCAAGACCCAAGAACAAATATTCGTGCTCATCACACAAATAAATGCCCCGGCCGGGATTCGAACCCGGGACCTCCAGCTTCGTAGGCAGGGTCACTACCAACTAAGCTAAAGCGGTCGTCCATATCAGTCAAACATAACAACTTTGTATAGCATTATTACATCAGCCAATGCCTTTGAATATCTAATGTATACCTATATGTAAGCGCTATATGTATAATGAAAGCGCAAATTAGAAGTTGCACAGATGTTATAAGAGCACAGGAAAACCTACTGACTTACCAGAACGGATGCATCAAGGCCATCCTACGAATGGTAAATCCCACTGATGTCCCACAATCACAATATGAACCACTGAACGAGTCAGGTCCTCAAGGCTTAATTTTTGTAAACAATGAGTCACCAACAGCAGATGCAGCTAACACCACGCCGCAGCCACAAACCACACTGTGCACACCAACTGACATACTGCCCCCTATAAAATCCAGTCCTGAGGGCACTTCAACACCAAACATGGAACCATTGAGCCCTGTCATAGTTAACTCAACGCCAGAGGGTGCCGCTCCAGGGGCATCGCACAATAACCTCAGTCCAGAGCCGGTGGGGGTCGGTCCAGCTCTTCAGCAGCGCCGCACCCGACCACGTCGTGCGGCTAATACAGGCCATAACAAGCAACACACTCGTGCAGCGACGCCAATGGCACCTGCTGTCACTCCTGATGATGTCACTGATTTAGCGCCGGCCTCTGAACCAGGTCCAGCTTCCTGTCCGGCGGCTCCCTGCCCGCGCACCACTGGTCTACGTGCAGCTGCACCCCGCATCGTGAGTCTGCACGTTTTCAATCTTAGCGAGGATACCACCGTTGAAGATGTACTCAGTCACGTCCATGTGAAGATGGGCATCCGTGCACCAGTGTGCGAACAACTAGTGGTCACCCGCGGCAATTACACCTCTTTCCGTTTAGAAGTACCAGCTAATAAGCAAAGGATGGTCCGAAACACAGAAAATTGGCCGGACGGCGTGACCGTGCGACTGTTCAACGATGTGCAAAAGCAACAAAAAAACTGCACAGTACCGCGCGGCCCACCGAAAACAAGCTAAGTACAAAGTTCGTAATAATCCACCAAAACGTCCGAGCGATATGCAGCAAAACATCACTTTTAGAACTGTTATGTTGCACTGAAAAACCCGACGTATTAGGATTAAGCGAAATATGGTGCCGGAGAAGTGATTTGGATCGTGTTAGGTTAAGTGAGTATACCCTCGCAAATGCTTATTGTCGGGCGCGCGCCAATGCACACGGCGGGACGGCACTGTATATACGCGAAGGTGTGCAGTATAGACAGCGTAATGACCTTCATTGCCTTTGTGTCCCTTATCACTTCGAGGTCACGGCTATACAAGTATTATGTATTGATTTAGTCATTGTTGCATTATATAGAACAGGAAATGGCGAGTTTGACATTTATTTAGAAAAGTTAGAATTGTTATTAAATAAATTAACTGACGAAAATAGAAAGTTTCTAATAATTGGCGATCACAATGTTAACTATCAAACCGAAAATAGTATGAAACGACAGGTGGAAGACATACTAAGTAGTTACGACTGCGTAAATACCGTCACTTTTTCAACTCGCGTCACAGCGGACTCTGCTTCATCGATTGATTGCGGTATAGTGAACAATGCCCGCGACAACCTCACTGTGTCGCCAGTGGACACCTTTATTAGCGATCACAACGCGCAAAAGTATGAGTTCACTATAGATCAGAGGCGCAAGCGCAATACAAATAATCAAATATGCGAGCGCAGGCTATTTACGCAGGAATGTATTAATTTATTTTTTTATGACATTTCTAATTATGATTTTAATTTTATATATTCTAATGATTTTGACATTAATTATAAATTCAATAAATTGATTAATATCCTGACTACTTATATAAATTTGCGATTTCCAATGAAAAAAATTAAGCTAAGTAAAAAAAGTTCTGTGCCTTGGATGAATGACGAGCTTTCCGAGTACATCCGTAAACATAACGATTTACAGGAAATAAGGCGACAATACCCTGATAATCGCCTAATCTCAGACTGTGTTGCTCACTATGCCGATCTTATTAAATCTACCACACTACGTGCGCGGCAAACCTACGTAGAAAAGAGGCTGACAAAAAGTAGGAACCCCGCTAAGGAAATTTGGAGGGTCATCAACGACGAAATCGACACAAGGACCAAGTCCAATACCTTCTGTCTACATGACCCAGTCTCGAATAAGAACATCTCGGACAGCGATATTCCCAACACATTTAACTCACATTTTTTACAAACAGCTACCGAGTCCAAAATTCAATATGATGAGTCATTATCTGAACAGTACCTACGCCAGCACCTCTGTAATTCTGATGTGCCCAGATATAGTCTCCCCACAGTCACACATGATCTTTTAAATAAGACCATTCAGTCAATGTTAAAGACTCGAAATACGTTAGATACATATGACATATCATTAAACATAATCCTATGTGTCTGGCCGGTTGTCTCTAACATTCTGCTCGTACTTATAAACTCTATATTCGAAACTGGCGTCTACCCTGACGTACTAAAAAGTACGAGGGTATGCCCAGTATACAAGGGAAAGGGGGAAAAGACCAATGTAAACAACTACAGGCCTATCACCATAGTACCGACCATCTCGAAAATTGTGGAATCCATCCTGTCATCTAGCCTGATGAACCATTTTGAAGCGAATGACCTCCTCAGCCCGAACCAATACGCTTATAGGAAGAACATGTCAACCACAGCAGCCGCTCTCAAATTGGTTGACTGCATCTTGACAGGACTGGACAGCAGGGACAAGATGGCCGGTATTATGTGTGACCTGTCAAAAGCTTTTGACGTGATCAGTCATGGCCTGCTTTTAAACAAACTGAAGACTTACGGCGTTGTTGGCGAGGCCCACCAGTTATTTACTTCTTTCTTGTCGGACCGAAGGCAGCGAGTAAAACTGTCCAGTGGTGGAAAAATGCGTGAGTCTGACTATGGAAATATCAGCCAAGGAATTCCGCAAGGATCTGCCCTTGGAAATACCCTATTCTTAGCCTACGTGAACGATCTCCCATCCGCAATAACTATAGGTCTATCTGTGCAGTTTGCTGATGATACTACGGTCATAGTTAGTGCGCAAACGTATGAAGAGCTAGGTTCAAGAATAGGCGACGCGTGTAGGCAGTTGCAACGGTGGTTCAGTTCAAATGGATTACAATTGAATGTGACGAAATCTAACGTCATGATTTTTTCAGGACGGAAGATCGCTGTACCTCATTGTATATCCTGCTGTCCAATGCCGCTGTGCGACGTGACTAGGTTCCTTGGTTTTATGTTGGACTCAAACTTGAACTGGAAGTGCCATGTCGACAAGCTGTGTGATAGGTTAAGTAGTGCCGTCTTCGCGTTGCGAAAATTAAAACCGCTAATTTCGAAGGTTTCATTAAAATCGGTTTACTATGCTCATTTTCATTCATTAATGACATATGGTGTGCTCATTTGGGGAAACTCCACGGATGCCAATAGAGTCTTCATAATGCAAAAACGGGCATTACGAACACTAGCCGGTGTGAAACCTAGACACTCCTGTAGAGAGCTTTTCGTAACTCACAAAATCATGACGCACTACTCCACATACATGTTTGAGGTTCTAATGTTTGTTCGACGTAACCTATCCATGTTTAACCGTGTCGAGGTTTCAGGTAAGACTATTCGTTCCACAGGGCGATTAAGAACAGTCCCACGTCGCATGGCACTTGCCAGTAAAAATCCGCGCGTTATAGGTCCGACCTACTATGAACGCTTGCCCGCTGAAATAAGGACGGAAACATGTGATACAGCATTTAAACGTCAGTTGAGAAACTTTCTATTGGATAACCCATTATACTCTATAAATGAATTTTGTGATTTAACTTCGTAATCCTGTACTGTGACATTCTATTTTATTTCATATTTTGACATTGTCAGTGTTCTGTAATACTTATACCTATAATTAATTTGTATCTTCATATTATGACGATCCCTTTGGGTGAAATTAGAAAATTTATGTAATGTTTCCATTGATATATGTATTTTATTCTATTCAATGTATTTTTGACGATCACAATAGAGATTCTTTTAAATTGACATTAATGTAATTTATAATGAAGGCTTGATTGTGAAATAAATGAAATCTAAATCTAAATCTATACACGCGCCTACTGTATCGCATATTATTGTTAAGAGGCTGAAGAGCTATTGAAGGCTTAAAATAGCATTCAGTGCTATCAGATTTCCCAATTGTTGTGAATAATATACCCTACGTATACAAAGCACTTAATAAGCGGGACCTGAATAATATATATTAATTAATTAATTGCACACAATAGCGGCTCCAATTTTGCAACTGTAATCATACTGTAATAGTAAAGACGTAATGAAATTAAATTCGAACGATTAGCAACACTGGTCACTAAGTTTTACACTCTTCCGGGAAAGTTTCTTGGCAATTTTCATTTTAAGAAGGATAAACGTTACGCTGATGTAATTGCAAAATACGATGGCACCCGAACTGTCAATCAATGTTTGTATTAAATGAGTGACGTTTTCATATCCATTATTATGGAACTTTATTGTTTAGTGTCAAATGTCAAAGTGAAAAATGTCAGTGTCAAAGTTGGCTACGGCTGTAAGATGAGTAACTACTGAAACTAATTGAGAGAGCACGATAAATACGAACTTTTCCGATAAAGTACGAAGGAAAATCATTTTGCTCTACATCTGTACATAGGACTTTGTCATTACGTTTCAATTCAATAATCAACGTAACAAAACAAATGAAATGCGGCTTTATAAATTGATTTACCCTCGTAAGTCCCAGACAGATTCTTGTGATTTTGAATTTGAAACCTTCATTAACTTTGTTATAGTTTGATACTCGATTTGAATTTGTACATTCGAGTGTACATTGGGCCTTACAAGGTTATATTCGATTAAACTATTTTGTTTTTTCTATAGAAGCTCAGGAGAAGAAATATATAGTACCTATTATAATATTTTTACAGACTTCGTTAATCTAAATCAGTTTTCTTAATACTTAAACTGGATTTTCATACAATATGATTAAATTATTTTTAACCAAGATGGTGACTTCTGCTGCCTGTAGATATAGGTACGCTGCGTTTTTTTACGGGAAAATCTCTACCGTGAGGTGCCGTGAGATATGAAGTTTCCATTGTATGTCCAAGTTATAGACGTTCCTTTATCTTGAATATACTGGCATGCCCCAATTTATGTATGGATTCTGTAAATTCTGTTTCAGATTCAGAACATTGCATTGTGTAACAATAAGGCATTACCTAAACCATTATTTAAGACTAAGTAGTTACGTAGGAACGCGAACTTATTTTAGCGGCATCCATCAGGATATGAAATTGATAGATAACAAACAACTGAATGAGATTTTCTCAAATGTTACGTTATTGTCGATACGCGTTAAAGGTAAAAAAAAACAAATATTTATTCTGCAAGTAGGCCTCAAGGGCTCTTTTAAATGGTAAATGGGTAAATCAATATGATAGGAAACATAGCGTATCAGGTACGCTATTTTCCATATTGATTTACTTAAGAAGTGGTTACATACAAACATTGCAATGCAACAGTATACGGTGATCGCGGTTCGCAACGTGTAGATCAAGACAGGTAACAGTACCATCGCGTCGTAAAAAAATGTGAACTGGAACGAATGCCTTCCGCATCTCGTCGATTCACATTCGCAATTTTCACGCAATATCTGGAGCCAGCTGTATGCGGCCCAGCGGTGGCACTTAGGAGAATAAACGACAAAACACCTACATGCAGAATTCAGCACTGGCTTCACAGTAAATACATGATTATGAAGAGTATACCTACTTCTTTGTATGAGCTCTCATTTAACAAAAAAATCATTTGTCAACTCATACGCAACTTAACTAGTTTCGTTACAAAAACGTATAGATGGAGCAATTTAATGCAAGCATGCCAAAACCTACTTTATTTCAGCGGGAATAAGGCACTAACTTCCAAGCCAGCTATGTCGTCAGCGCCATCTACCTTTACGTGTATCATCATCATCATCATCATCTTCTTTAGCCCGTAATCGCCCACTGCTGAGCATAGGCCTCTCTTCTTGTGCGCCACCCGACCCGGTCCCTTGCCAATCTCATAGTATTTTACGTATTAGGTAGTATATAATCTACTAAGTATGATGTTAACTCGCACATATTGAGCTTAGTCTATAGTCAAAATGGTCATGGTTCATTAGTTATGCAGAAATATATAAACATACAACATTACTCTACTTACAACATTACAATCTGACATGAAACATATCTGTATATACATACTCGTATACTGCAACCATACAACGTTCCACAAACCTTTTCAAACCACATTTGCAGCAGTTTTATATCGAGTGGCCGCGCCGCTGTACTCTGCGCCGCTCACGTGGCCAACTCGCCATATTTCGTAGGAGTATACGCCGTCATTATATGTAATGCGTTCTTTATTTTATTATGCGCTTGAGAATAGATTGCCTTGTTTTAAATTGTAATAAATCTGTAACTAACAACGCAATACGTTTCAAGCGGTGTTTTAGTTAGCTGGAAAAGTAATATTTTGCAGCACTTTGTTGGGTTACGGAAACTCTAATCCACGGTTGGCAGCAAACGGGGCGTTTTTATACCGTGGACTTCTACGAAGCGATAACGCTGTTGTTAACGGCACGGTAAAACATAGAGTTTTACCGTGCCGTGGGCTCGGTGGGCTTCGATGGTAAGTATTTTTAAAAAACATGCTGTCAAATTAGACATACCTACGCCCGCCAAGAGATAAATTATTCATTTAATGTGGATAATTAGTGTTATGTGTTTTCTCGCAATCGAAGTGAAAAGTAAAGTGTATAACTCGGGCCTAAAAGCCATATTACCACTCGAACAATTTTCCCTCACTACGTTCGGGAAAATAACTATCTCGTGGTAATATGGCTTACTTTAGACCCTTGTCAAACAATCTACTATTCGATGATAGAATGTTACATGTTAAAAATAAAGCTGTGTGATTGGTACCTAATCCTGCAAAAATAATACCAATGACTACCACTATGGTACGAATTCGTGGATGTTTTTATTTGGGTATACCTATGCATTTTTAAAGCACATTGGCCACTTGTGGTAGAAGTCAGTAGACCTAGCACATGACGGCCGCGAGATAGACTACGCGTCTTTTTTTGATTGGTGCTGTTAGAGAGTGGCGGATAGTCTATCTCGAGTGATCTCGAGCCGACATACTCTCGCGGCCGTCATGTGCTAGGCCTAGTTACTGCTATGGGATTCACTAAGCACAGTCCTCACCGCTCACCAGTTTTTATACGGAAACTGTCAAATGTCATTTATCACTACCTATTTGACCAGTTTCCATATAAAAACGGGTGAGAGGTGATGTGACACGTGAGGACGAGTCGGTTTGTGAATAATAGCCCTGGTCATCAGCTGGTAGTTTTTTATTTTTTATAATAGGGATGATGACACTATAAAAGAAAATCAATAAATCCAAATTTTCTACATAAAGGCTCAAATTCTCAATCAAATGGCGATAAAAGTATTTAAAAAAAAATTACGTAATTATAAGTCTTCAAAGTTTTTAAAGTGGGTATTTTCTGTCGTTTTCCCGCAAAACGCACCTTTGTATTGCACGATCGTCATTTACTATGGCGCTACTCAACAGTGACGTCACTGTTGAGTAGCACTTTCTCTCTCTAACTACGCACATTCTAACCGTTGTAGCTTCGTTATTTTTTGAGATATTTGAATAGGATTTTCACTATTTGGCATACTTGAATTTAAACTTTCGTGAGACATGTTATAACTTTATTTTACTAAACGGTTAAAACTCACGTATTAATTGGGTCGCAGACGCACTCATCCTGATGAAGAACTCCCGAAGAGTTCGAAACATGTCGCCCGAAGTAACAATTAATACGTGAGTTTTAACCGTTTAGTAAAATAAAACTATTTGGCATAGTTTTACGTCTTCTTTATATTGAAGTGAAACATTTTTTTGAGTCAACTTCCCTATTGGTTTCCTGTTTTGGTCAGCATAGCGGCCAGTTACAGATATACGGTGGGATAACCTCTCCCTGTGGCCAGATGGGCCAACAGGGAGGGAATCAGCTGGTAGTGCCAGATGTTTTCGATAATTGTATAGTCCGTGTGGCGTGTCATCCACAAAGGCACGCCCCTCCACAGCCCATTCCGTACAATTGACAACATTTCATATTTTTAACTACTTTAATTTTATGAACTAGTTAGAAAATAGGTAAAAATTTAAGCCACCACCCGTATTTTTTCTTTTTCAATTTAACTCATTATTTCATACAAAAAAAACACGTTGAAAAGTAGGTCATTCCAAAAGGGCGTAAGTAAAATATGACGTCATCTTCCCAACAAGAATCCAGAGCCACTCCAGAGCAGCGATTGTCTGTACTCTGTACTAAGGTCTCCCTGAATACAGGGAGGAAGATGACGTCAACTTTCGGTTTACAGTAATTTGCGATTTTTTCCAAAATTAACGGAGAAAAAAATCTAAAAAAATGTTTTTTGTGTACTTCACACGTTTTTACCGAAATGGTTTTCGAATTAAGACTTTTGGAAATTATGAAATATTGTCAATTGCGCATGAAATATAAAAATAAATATAATATTTAATATATATTGAAATATTGTCACACGGGGGTGACACGGGAAGGAAAGTAATAGTGGTAGCCGTACGATTAAAAAAACCGCAAATCGATGTACAGTTTAGCCATTTGGCACACGCATACTAGAGGTCAAAACAAAATTTTTGACCCGCAGTTCTTAAAAAAATTTCCCTTAGGGGGGGAGAGCCGAGACATTCTTTTTTTTGTATGAAAAAAACAAAATTTTTTTTCAGAAACCTATCGTGTGTAGTATCATATGAAAGAGCTTTTTGAGGCGATTCTGAAAATATACCACATCATTACATTTCAGCTATTTTTTTTAAATTAAATCAAAAATAATTTTCGAAACATACCAAGTTTGAGGTCCTCCAGACACGATACGGCTGATTTTTATTTTGTACAATATACCACAAATGATACTTAATATCCTCATATCTAACCTCAAAAAAGCAATTTCGAAATGATTTTCGGTAAGTATTTTTTTTTAATTTTTGAATATTACTAAGTGACACGGTTCTACTTTAATACCAATTTTACGTGAATTATGGAACTTTAGTGCAGATACGTTACATATTAATCATAAAATGATACGTAGTATCCATATATCCAACGGAAAATACCTCTTTAACCCTTTAACTGCACCTTGTCATCAGTTGGTATAGTGGGTAGGTGGTGGGTGGGTGGTTTGGGGTAAAGGGTTAAAGAGGTATTTTCCGTTGGATATATGGATACTACGTATCATTTTATGATTAATATGTAACGTATCTGCACTAAAGTTCCATAATTCACGTAAAATTGGTATTAAAGTAGAACCGTGTCACTTAGTAATATTCAAAAATTAAAAAAAAATACTTACCGAAAATCATTTCGAAATTGCTTTTTTGAGGTTAGATATGAGGATATTAAGTATCATTTGTGGTATATTGTACAAAATAAAAATCAGCCGTATCGTGTCTGGAGGACCTCAAACTTGGTATGTTTCGAAAATTATTTTTGATTTAATTTAAAAAAAAATAGCTGAAATGTAATGATGTGGTATATTTTCAGAATCGCCTCAAAAAGCTCTTTCATATGATACTACACACGATAGGTTTCTGAAAAAAAAATTTGTTTTTTTCATACAAAAAAAAGAATGTCTCGGCTCTCCCCCCCTAAGGGAAATTTTTTTAAGAACTGCGGGTCAAAAATTTTGTTTTGACCTCTAGTATGCGTGTGCCAAATGGCTAAACTGTACATCGATTTGCGGTTTTTCTTTGAAATTGGGCCTGTACGGCTACCACTATAAGCGATGTGGGTAAGTATGTGTGCGTGCGCTGTCGGTACACGCGTCAATTGTTTGAACGTCAGGTTGACGAATCGCGAGACGCGACGGTAACCCGATCGTAACCCGGCCTGTCATCCTGGGCCTGTCAGGGACGAGGTAACTGACCTCGGTGCGGGGGGTTCGTGTCCGTTCTGTATGTAATACTATTATACCATTCTGTGGCATAGATTAGTATGAGATTCGTCGTGGATGACGCGCACTATACATTTGTGTGTCAGTGTCAAACGCAGTTTTATAGCGTTTTATAAAATTAGTGCGAAATAGGTTATAAGACCTATAGAAATAAATTATATTAGCTACACGACGTTTAAATGTTCGTACGGACAATATATTTCCTCGAAGGTCATCGTCCGTGTAGCCGTTAACATCGTTACTAATACACACATTTGGCCCGATTTCAAAAAAGATATTCCAATGAAATTTGTAAGGTCATACGTGAAAATAGGTACATACATGTAGGGATTAAAACCATGTCGCTTTAAGCATCCTGTGGTAAACCACAGTAAAGCTTATAATGCTATTAAAGCGAAACAGTACTTTCGAAGGCGAGCGCCCGTTTTCGTGTACACGTGTACGGCTATAGTCTGCTTTAGCGCATAAACAAGCAACGCGTAAAAATAATGTTTATGGTCGGAAAATACCGTGCTTGGGTGAAAATAAAACGGCATTTATTTTTTTCATCTTACACAAATCAACCTAGTCCCAAACTAAGCAAAGCTTGTACTATGGGTACTAAGCGACGATAAACATACTTATATAGATAAATAGATACTTAAATACATAGAATACATCCAAGACCCTAGAACAAATATTCGTGCTCATCACACAAATAAATGCCCCGGCCGGGATTCGAACCCGGGACCTCCAGCTTCGTAGGCAGGGTCACTACCAACTAAGCTAAAGGCTAAAGCGGTCGTCAAATATATATGTATGTTTATAATTTAAAAAAAAAAGACTCCTCGCCGAGTTTCTTACGCCGGTTCTTCTCGAGGCAGAGGTTTATTTTATGACCCGGATATAGTTTTTTGACATTCATAGGTGCATGTAATACTCATTTAGTGAGCATTATATTCTTTGATGTAATATGTCTCAATTGCAGAATAAATGTTTTTTTTTAACACAATTTTTTAGGCTTGTCAATTGCCTTGACGTCGCTTTTATCATTAGATAAACGTCACTCGCAATATGGGTCGTTTGTAAAAAAAATGTACATAGTTAAAGGCTTAATGAGAACAAAATTACGATCGCGTCCATTGTGTAACGAAAGTTAGCCATACAAAATATATGAGTCATCGTTACACAAAGGAATCAATAGTTAAGGTTTGTTTTGATTAAAGCCCTTAACTATGTAAAATTTTTTTACAAACAACCCATATGGCTGTCGCGTGTGTGATTCTTCAGAACAATGATCACTATGTATTTAAAAATAATTTCCTATGCCGTCTAAATATTTGTAACGTTTTATGTAGAATTTGTAAATAAATTCAGAGAACTTATACATACCCAGAGATCGTTCAATATGTAGCATTTTATTGGATGTTAACGAAATACGTGGTGGTGATAACGGACCCACAAAGTCAATCATAGCATAGTAGTTAGGAAATTAATCCCAAAAATATTCATATGAACCTTAAACTTTCAACATTTGAGTTAAAATTCTCATACAAGCTCTGTTAACACCGTGTATTATTCCTGAATAATAAACGAGTCAACTTATTATGTTTGTTGCTCATACAACAAATGTCATTGTTCATACATTAAAACGGCGACTGACTGATCCCACCAGGAACAAAGCTTACTCATGGCTCATGGCCTCATTCAGAGGTTACGCGCGGGACCATGATAAATAGCATTTTCAGGAAATCTCCTCATAATTTTCGTAAACTCCTACTTGCAGCTTCAAGCAAAGCAAAAGCAATCTACCGCGTTACGGAAAAAGATCTGGTTTCGAGTAAACGTAAAGCTACTTCTTATGTGCTGGAAAATGATCCTCCAAAATGCAGTTTCATCGCCTCTTGCGCCACGTATATTTTTTGCCAACTGAATAACAAAGAAACTGTGTCATCGCGATTTTTGGCAAATTCGTTGGAAATGCGACGGCAGTAATCGACTGGAGTTTTGAGCGACTCGTGTTGAGATTTGTTGTTTCCTGTTTTTTTCGAATGTGTGTTCAAATATAAATATATAATTCAGGTCCATTGCACTGACTTATAGAGCAGGAACAGAATTGGAAAAGGCGTCTCTAAACAATGCAAGCGGCAAATCATGTAACAGTTGGGGTGACAACGTTATCAGAGGGTTTGGACCCTGCGTATACAGATCTGCCTGTCGCCGAAAGTATGTTATACAGGGTAATGTGCAGCCCATACAAAATTAGCCCATATAAAAGTACAAGGAAAAAACTGAAAAAAGTGACAGATTTTCCAAGATGGCGGAGAAAGATATGGAGCTGGAGGGTCGAAAATTTCGGGATACAATGACAAATATTGTCCTTTACGGCATATCAAAAACCTATAGCAATCGGACCATAGTTAGGGTACCGGAACCACGATTTACCAAATGTACAACGAAAAAAATTGTATGGGCTGCACATTACCCGGTATAACATACTTCCGGCTCAAATTTGGGGATGGAGACAGGCAGAACCGTATTCTGCAGGGTCTAAGCCCTCTGATAACGTTGTCACCCCAACTGTTACATGACTTGCTTCTTCCATGCTACTTCTTCAAATATGGGCCTACTCTATTAAGCCGTCTACGGATGTCGAAATTGCGAACCACAAATCCATAGTAGATACTGTGCCCATACGCCACACATAGGTGGTTTGCTTGCTTTTTTTTCAATTACCCGAATTAAAGGCCTATTTCCGAATTAACGAGCAAAGCGCGGAGCCCATTATCGGCACACTAATGGAAATTATATTACGAAGCAACCCGAGGCAAGCTAAGGTGTTCTAAATCATGCCGGACTATCTGGCCGTGCCGATAGTGGACGCAGGGTCTTACTCGATAAACCTAAAATAGGAAAACCGACGGAAATCAAGACGAACGCGTCGCCGCGGGTGGTTGAACATTTTTTTTCCGTTGTAAATTAAAAGTAAATTTAGCTCTTGCTTCGATCCCTGAGAAAATCTCATCTGGTGAGTATGAGTCTGTCAGGCATACCGAGCTGATATATCAGTAACTTGTATATCAGCCCGTTATGCCAGACCATGTCGAAGGCTTTCGCCACGTCGAGAAAGATCGCATCGGTCCTGAGCCAAAGAAGATATATACTAACGTAACAAGAAGCGACACCGAAGCATGTGTGCTGTAAACCCGTCTCGCGGCTATGTGTGCGTGTCCGGACGCGAGCGGGGGCGCGCAACGCGAGGGTGGCGCGGTGTGTGGAAATCACTCCTCGGACGGGCAAAGTATAGAATCGTAGCGTTCCAAGGTCACCGACACTCGGTTCACACCGATAGACCCGTGTTGCGCCTTTGCCTGAGCCCCTGGAAACGAGAGAAACCGTGCTCCGTTGGGCGAACCTATCTTATTGTATCGGACACCAAACAAGGTCTGGAATAACGGGCTGATATAAAAGTTATATCAGCTCGGTAAGCCTGATAGACTCTTACGAAACGAGATTTTCTCAGGGATCGAAGCTTTCGATGCAGAATATAGGGAACGTACTCGGACCCACACCCCATCCGGGCCGGAGTCCCACAAGGCTCCGTGCTCTCACCCCACCCACATTCGTTATTCACGAACGACATTCCCAGGCACCCTACATTGCAACTGGGATTGTTCGCGGGCGCTCATTGTAAGTACGCTATTTATTATCCGGCGATATCTCCAGGAGGCAATCACTAACATAAGTCGTTGGTTTAATCTTTGGCGGATCGAAGTCAATCCGGAAAAATCACTGCGAAAGCCTTCCACCCGTGTGACCGCGTTAGCATGAAAAGGCGGGTGGCTCCGATCTCCCATCCCCTGGGCCAACGAAGCCTGAGGATCTTGGGATCTTGGAGTGACCCTCGACAGAAAACTGACTTTCCGTAGCCACATCAGTAAGGTACGCAACCGTGCGTTGTTCGTGATAGGAAGGCTTGGGCCGATGATTAACAAGTTTAGTAAAATATCACTTAGGACACTGACACTTTACAAAACTTCAATCATGTCGTATGCAAGTGTAGTTTTTGCTGACGTGCCTACGATATCGCTCAAGCCGCTTCAGGTCATTAAGAATCGTTTCCTCCATAGGGCGACTCCCTGATGTGGCGTCGCTAGGCAACCGTCAAATCTGACATGTTCTGCAACGCGCTATTGAAGTTTCTTAAGTCAGTTGCATATATAGAACTTACAACCAACTCTCATTGGACTTCGGTCCCTGAGAGATCTCTCTATTGTCGTTTCTTCCTGTGTCTCCTATCTATTGTATATATGTATATAGTTAACCTTGGTATCAGTCGAACCTCAGTCTGCACAACGACATGGGGATTAGCACCATGTATGGTTAGACGTTACTTTGCAACGCTCCCCATCATAGGAATCGGTTAGTTAGGAAGGCTGTCGACTACGTTCCCATCGCTCCCCACTCTGTCGTTGGCTCCCCTCTTGGCGATCACTAATTAGGGGCCGCACGTTCCGGCATTCTAGGCACACACTCACGGACCCGGTCGACGTTATCACAGCGTCCATCGAAAGATGGAACGCTGCGCTTACGGCGTCCAATTCAGACACGACGCGTACACGCATTCCCCATTCCCAAAACTCCCAGCAGCTCGATTCCATTCGCACCTCAGATTTACTGGAGCGCAAATTCTTAGACTTCTTTATGTATTCCAGTGTTTAAGCCGCCCGCGTGTTCCTTTCGGAGCTCCCCCTGGATTTTCCCCAGGCCACTCTCCAATCGCGCACTCCCATCGCTTTATTGGTTCAATAATAAGTTGCCCATTGTAAAACTTACCGCGTCCCTGCTTCGGCACGCACGGCGATGACTCCTGGCATTTGGTGACGCACTTCTTGTGGCAGCAGAGCCCGCAGTTCCGGCATTGCATCGCGTCTTTCAACCATATCTGTAAGAGTTCTCTATTAGTACGCAGCTCCCAGATATATGTATACATAAACATGGAGCTTCTAAAATTTAAAGAGGAACATTGTGGGACTTCTTTGTGACTGAATCCATAACATCTGTGATATTACGTTATAAATCGAAGATTTGTTCGTTTTAAATCATTAACACGCCCCGTATTCTAGGTGGACAAGCACGGGGCGCTATGTCAGGTAACCTCCTCGAGTGTCTGGGCTCTACCAATTCCCCTTGATCCGGTTGATCCACCGGAAAGGGAAGAGCCCAGGCCGGTGCGCCCTGGAGGCAACGGCAGGTGATCATTTAGTGAACCCTAAGTGATCGCCTGCCGATGCTACCAATAACCTGACACGGGGGGGGGGGATGGGGGGTTCCGCATCAGGGAGTCGCAAGGCTCCCCAGGTGTGGCGGCGAGGGACAGGCGGGGTAGGGGCGTTTGTCCTCCCGTAGCCTGTTTGGGGGGCACTGCGGACAGGGTAACTAGGGACCTGTGCCGTTGCGAGGTGGCTGCTCCGATTCCGGTTGGCAGAGGGCCTAGAACCGGATCGGATGCGGCGTGGTTGCGGGGTAGGGGCATTTGTCCTCCCGCGGCCTCTTGAGGGGTGCTACGGGGTAGGGGCGTATGTCCTCCCGTAGCGGTGATGCACCGGGGTAGGGGTATTTGCCCTCCCGGTGCCGTGAGGGTGGGACCGGAACACCGTGTGTCTGGTGCCGGTCCCAGGCCTCCCCGGGGGTGTATTAGGGACGCCAGTGAGGGAAAGCACGCTGTCCATGCTGAAGTGTGCTTTTTCGGTGAGGGTTCGCCCAAGGGCGAAGGTGCCGGTGATGTCGTGGTAGAATGTACGATCCCACGGCATCACCACTAAGGCACGAGAGGGCAGCATCCCAGAGTTTTAGTGGGTAGGCTAGTCCCTTCTGGACTGGAGAGCCCCACATAACCAATGCGTAATTTCTGGTTCTCCCCCGGAGCCTTAGGTTACGTATTGGTATGCAGTTTCATACATTTCTCTGGGTGAAAACGTAGGTAATGTAACGGAGTAAGTGTCTTCTACAAGTGGTTGTATGTTGTATGCCCCTACCTTTTTATTACAGAAATCGCACTGCGTCGACCGATGGAAGTGCGTGCGCACAAAGTCGTGCGTCGCTCGCGCAGGTTTAGGCGGGTGGGGTACGTCGCGCGGCGGGGGGCGGGGAGCGTGGCGCGCGCCCCCCGCGCCCTCCCACTCCCACCACACCAGCGCGTCGCCGAAACACAGGCACGGCTCGAAGCCCGCGTGTGATGACAGCTTGTGGCTTTTACTGGGCAAGTTACAAACACAATGTATTACTTTTCAAGGATGGTAAAATAAAGAATGTCTCAGATCACAGGTATTTGACGCCCGAGCCGAAGGCAAGGGCGATAAATATGTTCAAAATTGTATGTCTTCCCCTGGCCAGGAAGTGGTATTTTCCGAGCGCGGAGCGTGCGGTAATTGCGACTTTATGGCCAGGTGTGACATAAAGACATATAATACAATATAGTGCGTATCATCCACAGTACAATTGCGCATAGATTGGTATGAGATTCGTGGATAACACGCGATTATATATATAGTCAACCAATAATGAATACTACACGGTTAATTCTTTTAGGCTGGTTATGGTCTTCTAAAGACTTTTACCCAAATTCAACAAATTGGTTCAAGTAGTATAGGGATGAAAAGAAAATCAATAAATCCAATTTTCTACATAAAGGCTCAAATTCTCAATCAAATGGCGAAAAAAGTAATACAAAATAGTAGTTTATGCAACTGGTACATAATGAGGGGCATTAAAACACGAGTGTGTTTTATGAAACGAGCCGAAGGCGAGTTTCATAATAAGGTCACACGAGTGTTTTAATGCCTAATTATGTACAGTTGCATACATTACTTTATCTACACACATATTATAATTACTCTAAGATGGGTTCAGAAACCGTAGTAAATAAATACAATAATTGTGTTAATACGGCCTTTTTTGTACGGTTGCGGAAATATCGAAATCAGAACTGGCAACCGATACCTGAACGTTATTTTAAAAAGTAAAGAGTCCTTATTCTGATGTGATCATGTCGTTCTAGCTCAAATTTCGTGCGATATATACTAATAAAACATCGAGCTGACATTTCGCATCGACTGAATTTGAATTTTCAGTGATACTAGAATAGGGACATGTCAACTTTGACATTTAAATTTTGACAGTTTTGTTTGACGTAATATTTTAACATCATATATGAGATTAAAATGAAATATTTTATTACTGCTGTAGCCTTAGCCACAGATAAGAAAATTGCCATAAATTCATTGAATGTTGAAATGAGAGTCATTTTCTACGGTTTCCGAACGCATATTAGAGGATTTATGATATGTGTGTAGATAAAAAATATTAATTACGTAATTATAAGTCTTCAAAGTTTTAAGAGTGGGGTATTTTCTGTCGCTTTTCCGCAAAACGCACCTTTGTATTGAACGATCGTCATTTACTATGGCGCTACTCAACAGTGACGTCACTGTTGAGTAGCACTTTCTCTCTCTAACTACGAACATTCTAACCGTTGTAGCATCGTTATTTTTTGACATATTTGAATAGGATTTTCACTATTTGGCATAGTTTTATGTCTTCTATTGAAGTAATATTTTTTCAAAGTCAACATCCCTATTGTAGGTACTCGTTACCTGAATTTGATGTCGACATCGGGCGGTAGAAACTGGTAGCGCTTCATGTGGTGCGGAACGGTAGAATCCTGGCACTCGGACAGCAAAGCCGCTAGAGGAATGTTCAAGTAACCGAGCAGAACCTCCTCCTTTTCTCCCGCCATCGTTGCCCACACGTTCAAATTGAGATACTTGTGGTTCTCGTTTAATTTGAACTCTGTTTCTTCGTCGAACGGTATTATAGGTTTGAGTGGGACGCTCTTAGTCCAGAACATTTGGCATATCTCGACGTGTTCCGTGAGGCGCGGGCCTCCGGTCTCGAAGATTTGGTCTTCGTCTTCGCCTTCCGTTTTATCGGATCTGCATTCGGAAGAGTCCGTTCTTATTATGGGTATGTCATGTTTGACTTTGGCGGTGGATTGTCTTAGCGGGGTGCTGGCGCCGGAGTGAGGGGGGGTGGAGCCAGCGGAGCTGTCGGAAGACTTGTTCTCGACGGAGCACCGCCGCTTGCGCAGCCCGAAGTTGGAAGGCGAGGGCGTGTCGGGCTTTGACAGCTGACGCGTGGGCTCCGGCTTTTTTATCTCTGCGTCGGCTTCTGGGGCCTTCGTTGTTTCTTCCTGAGAACATAATCATTCTGTTAAGGCGCAGGGTAGGGCAAGGCCTTCCCCATACAAACTTTGTGCACGTTTTATTCGTCGGTTTTGGCACTAACAAATATAATATTTTTTTTGGTTGTAAATATTAGATATGCGAAGATCGTGTTGTGAAAATTTTCAAATATTTCAAAAAAAAAAAAAAATTACATCACGAAATAGCTATCAGAAAAATAAGCATACTGACCAAAAATCATAACTTTAATGCAAACACAAACGAAGTAAATCCTGCACAAAGTTTGTATGGAGAGAGCTTGCCCTACCCCTCCTCTTAATGGAATGGAACAATGGAAGGACAATGGTCCGACATACACGGACTGAGTGCGGAGAAAAGGAGTCCATAACGATAACCATTCTGTTAATGGAAAGTTAGCTAGCTAGCAGGCAAACTGATGAAACATAACAGTGTCACTAGTAAGAATCTCACTCCATTATATGTGAAAGGGGCTATTCATAAATTACGTCATTTCAAATTTGGGGGGGGGGGGGGGTCATAACATTGGATGGTGGTAGCATGACGTAGGAGGGGAGGGGGGTCAATCCCAAGATGACATCATCTCTCGCATCTTTAAAAAGTGTTTTAATGTGTAAAAAAGGAATGAAATTCGTGTTTCTATAAACTGTTAATGCTATAAAAAATTACCTACTAAACTTGAATCAACAATAAATTGTTATAATAAATAAATAGCTAATGAAATTGGCTGGAGGCTCTGATCAAGAACCACATGATTCCAGGCCCAATTTGATTCAGAACTTGGAGGAGTGGGTGAAGTCCCCATGGGAAAACACTAAATTAATAAAAAATGATATTTGATATTTAGAGTTGAATCTTAATTTGTTGTTTTGTTGATTGTTTTAACTTTAAAGAAATAATAATAACTAAATCATTTTAAATAGTTTTTTATTGAAAAATAAGGCTAAGAACGCATTTTTTAGAAATGACATTATATTATTTGATGGGAGGGGGGGGGGGTCATTCGAATGATGATGGTTGGATGATTTTAGGGGGGGGGTCAAAAATCGTCAAAAATAGATGACGTAATTTATGAATAGCCCCAAAGGAAGCACAATAATGTGTGGTTTATACTACGCAATTGTTTTGAATTCGCTTGATATGATTGCTCCCTGTTTACTTTTAGTGTACTGTTCCTCTAGTATAATTTTTTTCGAAGCAAAATGATTAGTCTCATTTCTTATGGCAACGCGAACAGCGCCTCTGGTGGCCTTTGGTGGTGACTATTTTTTGCCATACATATTGAGACTACACGCAAACGAGTTCGTTTGTGTTTTGTTTTGAAATGAATTATACTAGAGGCAGGTGGGGTGGGTCTCACTCCCTCAGTTCGCCGCGCCACTGCAAGTACATCTGTAGGTACCATTCAGTTGCTGCCGCGCATAGCTACCGGACTGTCACGCCGTCGCATTATTCGTTTGGTGTAGTTAATAGTAGATTGTGTCACAAGGGAGCAAAATTACATATTTACGGCGTGGGCGTAAATTGAATCATGAACGAAGCGAAGGATTATATAATAGATTCTAAAATAGAATCCTGAGCGTAGTGAGGGATTCAAGAAATTAACGCCCAAGGTGGAAATAATTTTGCTTCCATGTGACACATACTGCTCTTCACATCACCTATTGAGGATAATGAAACATCTGAAATAACAATGGGTGTGCATTTATTTTATCAAAATCCATACAATAACTTATAACATGTTACAGAAAAGTGCCACTTTGATCCCTCCTAGCAGGGAAGAAAAGTACCACTTTGATCCCTCCTAGCAGGGAAGAAAAAGCCCTTATCCGAATAGGTGATGTGAAAAGTTTGTTATTTACCTATTACAATTTGTGGTTGTAAATTGGGATTTGTTGAAGCAAACGCGTTAGTGTTATCAGAGATTAGGGATTATATAGACTGCCAATGCCTATACATTGTGGCGTAATTTTAAAATAATGGGCCTGCTGTAGCTAGTTTCACTATGGAGAGATCACTTTACCATTTAATTCGTATGCCACTAAGACCTCTGCTTAAAACATAGCGCCATCTATGAACACAACGAAGAAGCTCCCAACAGATGGCGCTATGTTTTAAGCAGAGGTCTTAGTGGCATACGAATTAAATGGTAAAGTGATCTCTCCATAGTGAAACTAGCTACAGCAGGCCCATTATTTTAAAATTACGCAACAATGTATAGGCATTGGCAGTCTATATAAATCCTAGCCTCTGGTGTTATGTTACGAAAAAAATTACACTAGAGGTAGTGTACCGTGTGCAGACTAGTCTTGGAGGCAGCAGCGCGCATGCCCTGCAGCCGCACGCCCTCCATAACCTCGGAGACGCGTCTGAAGCTGAAGTTGGTGCGCGCGCGCTTGCCGTCGGCCGAGTCCTCGCGGCGCACCGCCGGCGTGCCGCCGCCGCGCCGCAGCCGGATCATCACCGCGCGCCGCTCGATCAGTCGCAGCAGTTTGCCCACCTAGTCAGTAGCCTTTAGTCAAGTTACACTGAAGTATTGCTACTAAGGTAAACTTATTACTCAGCATTTACTACGAGAAACGCCTATTTGAAACGAGTAGCAAGCAGGACAAGTTGCCAGTAATTGTGAATTCAATTTAGGCATATTAATATTAGCCATATTATTATTCAATTTAGGCATATTTTTTATCAGACTGTTGCGACAGCTTCTTTAATATTTAATTATTGTATTTATGTGTATGTAAGTTTACATATCTATGTATTTATGTAAGTTTATGCTTCTCATAGTCATAATTATTATTTTAGGTTGTTCATACTCTATTTTCCTGTTTCACCTACTCAAGTTTTAACTTTTCTTGCATCGTTTCCACTACCCAAAGGTTGTCTGGAAGAGATCGCTTGTTAGCGATAAGACCGCCTGTTGTCTACCATTGTGAAATTTGTTTCTGTTATTTGTTTTTAGTGTACATTATTTGGTGAACAATAAAGAATATTTGTATTGTATTGTATTAGCCATTGGTCAAGTTACACTAAAGTACAGTCAAGGGCATAAATATATATACATTTTTGGACCTTATCTCAATGGAGTAAGGTGAAAAAATGTATACATATTGGTGCCCTTGTCTGTACTACTACAAAAAAAGTACTAACTACCGGAAACGCCTAATTGAAACGAATAGCAAGCAGGACAAGTTGCCAGTAATAGTGTGAATACAATTTAGGCACATTAATTGATCGTATCAACTTTTTTCTAATGCGAGTAACACCTTGTTATAATTGCACGCGCGTCTCCCTTCTCAATATTTTACATGGTACCCATATTTGTCAATTTTTGTACCGACAGGGATTTTAGTAATTTTTTATTTTTTTAAGAAATTGTTACTGTTACTGTAATTTTCTTGCGACAATAAAACAATATTTGAATAAAATGCAGACGGATACTCAATTACATTATCGAATAGCATAGCACGTGCGCGACGTTTCCTCCTATAAGGCCCCATAGGGAAGTTGTCCCACAGCACATCTGTTACTGGCCGCTATGCAGACAGAGGGGAAAAAAAAAGAAAAAAAACCTGCGCCACGTTGCAGACTGGCTTGTTGTCGACGGCCAGCACGACGTCGTCGCGGCGCAGGTCCGCGCGGTACGCCGGCGACATGGGAACCACGGTGTCCACGAGCACGGCGCCCACGCCCTGACAGCAGACGAGCCCAAGTCACAGCCGCCAGCGTTGAGGTTTTCCCACAGAATATCTGTTACTGGCCGCTATGCAGACAGGGAGGGGAAAAGAGAAAAAAAAAATACCTGCGCCACGTTGCAGACTGGCTTGTTGTCGACGGCCAGCACGTCGTCGCGGCGCAGGTCCGCGCGGTACGCCGGCGACATGGGAACCACGGTGTCTACAAGCACGGCGCCCACGCCCTGACAGCAGACGAGCCCAAGTCACAGTCGCCAGCGTTGAGGTTGTCCCACAGAATATATCTGTTACTGGCCGCTAATATGCAGACAGAGGGAGGGGAAAAAAGAAAAAAAACCTGCGCCACGTTGTAGACTGGCTTGTTGTCGACGGCCAGCACGACGTCGTCGCGGCGACATGGGAACCACGGTGTCTACCAGCACGGCGCCCACGCCCTGGCAGCAGACGAGCCCAAGTCACAGCCGCCAGCGTTGAGGTTGTCCCACAGAATATCTGTTACTGGCCGCTATGCAGACAGAGGGAGGGGAAAAGAGAAAAAAAAAATACCTGCGCCACGTTGCAGACTGGCTTGTTGTCGACGGCCAGCACGTCGTCGCGGCGCAGGTCCGCGCGGTACGCCGGCGACATGGGAACCACGGTGTCCACGAGCACGGCGCCCACGCCCTGGCAGCAGACGAGCCCAAGTCACAGCCGCCAGCGTTGAGGTTGTCCCACAGAATATCTGTTACTGGGCGCTATGCAGACAGAGGGAGGGGAAAAAAAAGAAAAAAAACCTGCGCCACGTTGCAGACTGGCTTGTTGTCGACGGCCAGCACGACGTCGTCGCGGCGCAGGTCCGCGCGGTACGCCGGCGACATGGGAACCACGGTGTCCACGAGCACGGCGCCCACGCCCTGACAGCAGACGAGCCCTAGTGCGCCCGTCATCGCCGGCAGCAGCACGTCCAGCGTTAGGACGCCGCGCCGGAGGGACACCTAAGTGATACACAATTTATACATCATATTTTGTATGATGGGAACTGGGCCAGCCACGTCTGTCGCATGCATCCGGATAGGTGAGCTAATGCAGCTGGTGCACCAAGTGGGTCACCACCCGCGGTCGCCTTATGGCCTGGCCACGACATTGGTCTAAGGCGACCGCGGGCGCGGCGAGCGGGGCGGCGAAAACGGTCTAAGCTGTGAGCATGCCACGACAACGCAGTTGTCTTAGCGGCATTGAGCGAATGGGACGTACTCAAAGGACGCAAAATGTCATTATCAAAAGTGGCCCTTCACAATAAACCATATGTTTTTGTTTATTTAATCATAACACTTCTAGGTAGTATTAACTTATTTACTAATCATTACAGTCAGTTAACAATCAACCATATGTCTTTGCTTATTTTATCATCACAGTTAGGTAGGTAATACTTATTTACTAATCATTACAGTCAGTTAACAATCAACCATATGTTTTGCTTATAATTTCACTGATAAACGCCTCTGAGTCCAACATCGCGGAGCGAATAAAACAAAATATTTTGTTTTTTAAAACTCCGCCCGATCCGCGCCGCTGCTAAGACCGTTCGCGCCGCTCTGACTCGTGGCATGGCTCTTTCCGCCAGTGCCTTTGATCTCGCCGCCCGCCGCCCCGCTCGCCGCCGCAGCCGGTCGCGCGAGTAAATTCGCGCGCGATTTAGCCCACAGCGAATTCTCGTGGCATGCTTCTTTAGCGGTCTTGATTTTGTTTAATTCGCTCGCCGCTGGTCGCCTTAGCCAGTCGCCTTAGACCAATGTCGTGGCCAGGCCATTAGACCAATGTCGTGGCCAGGCCATAAAGCCTGGTCACTTCTAGCAGGCGCAAGGTCCAGCCGCCCGTGTGGTGTTTTATTCTAATAGCCGGAGACCTGGCTACGGCCAACCGTTTGCCAAGTGTTTATAGATATATAGAGACACGAAATCCGTGTAAAAAAAAGAAAGAAAAGAAACATTTATTCGTGGCAAACAAAACACTGTAGTTAGTGTGCCATATTGTTATTAATTATTATTAATTGATAATAACAGATCTAGATTTGAAATTCCAACTACTCTCATCCCCACCGTTGAAAAGATGTGTTGGCGCAGGTTCGTAAAAGACTTTATGTCACACCTGCCCATAAAGCGGCAATTACCGCACGCTCCGCGCGCGGGAAATCCCACTTCCTGGCCAGGGGGTGACATAAAATTTTGTACTTAACACGGGCGGTAATAAAGAAAGCCTCAGATCGCATATTTATCGCCCTTGCCTTCGGCTCGGGCGTCAAATACCTACGATCTGAGACATTCTTTGTTTTACCGCCCTTGTTAAGTAATGTACTATTACTTCTTGAAATACATGTAATAACGTTGAATAAATTACAAAATATTAGATAATATTACATTGAGTAGAGAAATCGTAATGAAATGTGTCGCGGGGCCGTGAATGACGTTTCTTTATTCAAAACTGGAGCATGCGCTGTGCCGCGCCGCTAAGGGCGCGTTCAGGCGCGAACAGATGCCAGTCACCCGGATTAGTTAATAATATCAGTAGGATTTCGTGTCTGTAAATTGCAAATGGTTAGCCGTAGACACCTCTTAGACTATAATTATCTGAACACTTACCTATCCGTGTGAGTCGACAGCCAACGCACCCCCACCCCCAGGCCACTAAAGCCTGGTCAATGCTACCAGGCGCAAGATCATCCGCCCGTGTGTTTTTTTCTAATTATCGGAACACTTGCCCATCCGTGTGAGTCGACAGCCAACGCAGCGCGCACGGTACCAGCGCCCCCAGGCCACAGAAGCCTGGTCACTTCCACCAGCCGCACGGTCAGCCGACCGTGCGGTGTTGGTCCCTCCTCGCCCTCCGCTCCCCCCGGCTCCGACTTCGGGAAGAAGGGCTTGTAACTACGGACAGGCAACCGACACTTTCAATCTGAACTATGCGCGCCATCCACGACGACGCGCCCCTCCACAGCGAATTTCATACTAATCTGTGCCAAAGAAGATATATACTAACGTAACAAGAAGCGACACCGAAGCATGTGTGCTGTAAACCCGTCTCGCGGCTATGTGTGCGTGTCCGGACGCGAGCGGGGGCGCGCGAGGGTGGCGCGGTGTGTGGAAATCACTCCTCGGACGGGCAAAGTATAGAATCGTAGCGTTCCAAGGTCACCGACACTCAGTTCACACCGATAGACCCGTGTCGCGCCTTTGTATGTGCGCAATTGTACGGCTTGGGCTGTGGAGGGTCGCGCCTTCGTGGATAGCGCGCACTATACAATCACTGCTGAACAAAGTCCTCCAATCAGAGAAAGCCACGATCGTCATCTATAGATGATAGTGGAAACAAAAACAAATATCACGTTATGTGGCAAATGCCATACGAAAAGGACCGACATCGGATCGGTGGGACGGTTTGTTCAAAATATTTGTTTATCATTTTGCAATAAGCAATTTCTAAAGGTTAACTGGAAGAGATCGAATGGCTAAAGTTCAGTCAACTTTTCAATCTTGCACAATGGCTACTACTACCTATTAGCAGTATGTTTATTTTAATTTTATGCCATAAACGTACCGTATTTTATAATTGGGCAACGTATGCCGCTGTGCGACAGCGCGCCTGATATGTGCTGCGACCAGCGAGGCCAGTCTAGGCTTGAGCTGCCGCCCTTGGAACCTTCCGCGGACGCGGAGCTCAAGCTTGGGCGGTGACTCGAATGCCAGCGCCCAGTGCGTGTACGGGTTGCGACGGAACATTACCCGAATAGTTCCGCTCAGGCTCTCAACTGTAAGGTAATTGGTGCGCTTTAGAACATCACTTACTTTGTATGCGGCATTTCTATTCCCGGGCGTTCGGATTAAGATTGGCTTGACTCTAGTCGGCAATATCTTCTAAATATATAAAAGAAGAAACTGACTGACTGACATATCAACGCACATCCCAAACCGCTGGTTCTAGAGATTCCAAATAGGGATGTCGACTCAAAAAAATTTATTACTTCAATAGAAAGAAGACATAAAACTATGACAAATAGTGAAAATCCTATTCAAATATCTCAAAAAATAACGAAGCTACAACGGTTAGAATGTTCGTAGTTAGAGAGAGAAAGTGCTACCTAACCGTGACGTCACTTTTAAGTAGCGCCATAGTAAATGACGATCGTTCAATACAAAGGTGCGTTTTGCGGAAAAGGGACAGAACATACTCACTCTTAAAACTTTGAAGACTTATAATTACGTAATTATTTATTTGTTTGAATTACTTTTTTCGCCATTTGATTGAGAATTTGAGCCTTTATGTAGAAAATTTGGATTTATTGATTTTCTTTTATAGTGTCGTCATCCCTATTTGGCACGTAGGTTCCTTATAAGGTCTAGGGGCGCACTAAGGAAGGATTTTTCAATATACCGGTAACAACCGGTTTATTTCGGTTCAGCTCCGAACGTTTAGTAGGTACGCGGGCGAAGCCGCGGGCACAAGCTAGTATTAAATAAATATGACGTTGGACAAAATGCATCGGTTATCTTAAAATTCTTAAAATGAAATCGTTGTGTTCTAGGTGCCAACTTCCAAGGCAATCTTCATTCTGGAGTTGCCGTTTTATGCCAGGCTGCACGACAGGTCGAATGAGCGAGCCGTTCTCCAACGCCCAGAAGACAAAGCAACTGGCAAGACCGAATAATTACCTGGTGGGCTAACACAACTTTAGTATATCATTGTAGTCTTTGAACACAACTTGGTCACGGGGTTGACACGCGAAGGAAAGTAAGCGCTTTGGGTAAGTATGTGTGCGTGCGTTGTTGGTACACGCGTCAATTATTTGCGCGAGTGCGTAGCGCATGGTGCGGACGAAACGCGAGACGCGACGGCAACCCGATCGTAACCCGGCCTGTCAGCCTGGGCCTGTCAGGGACGAGGTAACTGACCTCGGTGCGGGGGGTTCGTGTCCGTTCTGTATGTAATACTATTATACTATTCCGTGACTTGGTGCCAAGTCGTGCCTCGCGCTCGCGCGCCTCAGCGACTCCTGTCTAGCTCGAACTGTGCTGATTAGAATGAGGAGGGTTGATTATTGGTTGATTATATGAACTAAAAAATACCTGGGTCATTGGGTCACAGACACCCTCAAAGATGATGTTGACATGGAAAGGGAACGCAGAGCACTGTCGGTTAGGGGTAATATGCTGTCTCGCAGGTTTGCGCGCTGTTCACGCGAGGTCAAGATAACCTTATTCAAAACTTATTGCCAAAATCTGTACACGTGCAACCTGTGGAGCAATTACACCAAAAAGACCCTCAGTGCTCTGCGTGTCCAGTACAATAACTCCTTCAGGGGTTTGCTGGGGCTGCCTTGGCGCTGCAGTGCCTCAGGTATGTTTACCGCGTGGAGTACTGACGGCTTCCATGCAGTGATGCGCAAGCGCGTGGCGCTGTGGGGCCGCGTGCGGGGCAGCGCCAACACACTCCTGAGGGTTATTGCGGAAAGGATGGACAGCCGTATCATTGCTCATTGGATGGCTTTGCATGTGCAATCCAATGAACATTTCGTGTTTTACTAACTTATTATTAATCTATTATTACTAACAGTTTCTTGTGATGTGTATTAATGTAATGTATATGGATTCCTGTAGTCCGAAATAAATGATTTCAATTCAAAATTCAATGATTCTCCCCCCGTTGGAACTAGTTGTCACCTGTGATGGAGATGTTGGCGATCTTCCCTAGCAGCATGATGGCGTCGACGTCGATCCTGAAGTTGCCGTCGTAGGCGAGGTTGCAGGACAGGTCGAGCGAGCGCAGCCGCGCCCCGTCCTCCTCTAGCGAGCCGTTGAGCACGCGCAGTGCCGTGATGCTGGGGAACTCGGTACCAACTTCCAGTGAACGGAGCTGCCGGATAATACTCAATTAATGGAGGCTATATACACACGTGGCACATTGCACGTAGAACCGATGGCCGTTGGGGCCGAAAGGTTCTCGAGTGGCGACCACGGACCGGAAGGCGCAGCGTGGGTAGACCCCCCACAAGGTGGACTGATGACCTGGTAAAGGTCGCGGGAGTCCGCTGGATGCGGGTGGCGCAAGACCGGTCATTGTGGCACTCTTTGGGGGAGGCCTATGTCCAGCAGTGGACGTCTTTCGGCTGATATGATGATGATGATGATGATGATATACACACGTTACTAGAATTCGTTGCGATCTGACTGTACCGTTCGAACTGCGCCGATAATCTAATCTTATAGATTTACGAGAGTGCATGCTGAGTTCGATCCTTTTGTCACATAAACATATGCACTGAGCGAAAAAAATACTAATTATTAGTAAGTTTTAGTGAATCCCAAGACAAGGAGAAGGAGAGAGAGGAGAGGTTACAAAGCAGTTTAATAGTACATTACTTAACAAGGGCGGTAAAACAAAGAATGTCTCAGATCGCAGGTATTTGACGCGCGAGCCGAAGGCAAGGGCGATAAATATGCGATCTGAGGCTTTCTTTATTACCGCCCGTGTTAAGTACAAAATTTTATGTCACCCCCTGGCCAGGAAGTGGGATTTTCCGCGCGCGGAGCGTGCGGTAATTGCCGCTTTATGGCCAGGTGTGACATAATAGTAATTAGTAGTTACAAGGATAATTTTTTTGGTATTAGTAAATAACTACTATTATCAAAAACTGTTTTGTAACCGTTAGTATATAATCTCCTTGTCCTGGGATTCACTAAAACTTACTAATTATTAGTATTTTTATTCGCTCAGTGTGCTGGTACCTAATTTGTTTGTTGTGTGACAATAAATATTTTTTCTTTCTTTCTTACTATTTTTTAAAACAGTACTTTTGAACGGAACAGTATGAATAGAATAGATAGAATGGAATCAGAGAAAACTGTACCGTGTGTGCCGAGCGTGGAAACAAGGTGCGATCATAACGATTCCTCGTAGCCGTGTCGCCGTGTGCGGCCAGATTTCGACGACCGCTTTAGCTTAGTTGGTAGTGACCCTGCCTACGAAGCTGGAGGTCCCGGGTTCGAATCCCGGCCGGGGCATTTATTTGTGTGATGAGCGCGAATATTTGTTCTTTGGTCTTGGATGTCTTCTATGTATTTAAGTATTTATTTATCTATATAAGTATTTATATCGTCGCTTAGTACCCATAGTACAAGCTTTGCTTAGTTTGGGACTAGGTTGATTTGTGTAAGATTGTCCACAAATATTTATTTTATTTATTTATTTATTTAACGTTTCCATTATCAGTTTGAACGGTCCTATCGTAACGATCTCTATCTAGTAGCGCGTGAGGCCTACATAAAGTATCCGTTTACTATCAGTATCACAGTTAAAGTGATTATTTGTGAACCTTATTGCAACGAGATAAGGTCTACTAATGTGTTTTTCACATTTGGTCAATTACATTTGAATGTTAGTCACTTTTAGGCTCTATTTTTATTTTAACAGAGTGCAAAAGTGCCAAACGTTCCAAATCCTCGACTCTACAATCACGGACTTTAAATTACTGAGCATTACATGACTAACTAGACAGAGTAGGTGTTACCGGGTTTATTCCAGACGTAAAGCATTCGTCCTCACTAGACGAGGGCAAACTCAGCATTTTTTTCGTCATAGTCGTCTAAGCATAATAACTAGAGTTGACTTTAGTTAAAAACGTAAGTCAATAGCGGTTCTAAGTACCTATCTTTTGTGTAAATTATCGTGCCCGACAATGACGTTAGAAACGCGTTTCAAAACGCCGGAGATTCGCCCGCGTGAGAGAGAGAGGAGATAGAGACCGCTTTTGTTGGACATACGGTCATGCTGCCGTTGAATTAAATGTAATTACGCCCAACACTGTTGTGTATGTATAACTTTGCCAAGAGGAAGAAACTGCCAGTTTGACATTTATTTCGGGGATCTCGGAAATGGCTCTAACGACTTTGATGAAATTTGGTATGTGGGGGTTTTCGGAGACGAGCAATCGATCTAGCTAGGTCTCATGCAAGGGAAAACACCGAGCAAAGCTCGGTCGCCCAGATATTAAATATATATACACAAGAATTGCTCGTTTAAAGATATAAAATAAAATTATAAAATTAAGTATTTCATTATCTAAAAATATGAGTAAAGAAGAAAATGGCCCTTTATAAAACCCCGTATGTCATAGTTTCCGGATAAAACATCTATGGGCTGTGTAAAAAAAACCAATCATAACGAAAGTGTCGACACTATTCCGGTTTCATTTCGCAATTTCTCCCGATGTGCCCTAAGAAGACCCCCTCGGTGGTGATAAAACATTCAATGGGAATCGATTAGTCGACACAGAGTTGTGACTGTACAAATATAGTTAACGAGGCGGGGGTATTGACACGTCAAACGCCCTCGTCTAGTTGAAGGTAAACATTACACAGTGTTCGTATTATACGATACGAGATTTGTATACCAAGTTTATGAACACGCTTGTCAATTCATCGGGGAGTTTGGTGCTTCATATTTACATTATATATTATACTAGCGACCCGCCCCGGCTTCGCAGGGGTGCAAATTATACATATAAACCTCTTGAATCACTCTATCTATTAAAAAAACCGCATCTAAATCCGTTGCGTTGTTTTAAAGATTAGGGACAGGGGAGACAGACAGACAGGAGGAAGCGACTTTGATTTATACTACAGTTAAGTAGGTGTGTTTAGTAGGTGTGTGGTCAACTCAACTAACCCTCAAAAAATATCTCAGTGTCTGTTTATCATTAGGTAGTCTGCAGTGGCGGCACGTCAAAAATATTCTTAAGGAAGCCGGAAATAGTTGGCCTTTCCTATTCCTCATGAGCCGTAGTAAAAGAAGTGGACTGGCTAAAAATTAGGCAAGCCGGTGGGAATCGAGTTGTATGGACGCCCCGCCACTGGTAGTCTGTTTGTTTGTTTGTTTTCCGCCGTAAGTTGGTGGTATCTATTAATACACACTCATATTTTAGTCATCTTTTTGCACCTATAAGAACGAATTTAATTTAATTTGCCTACATATTTCAGGGTTTATGTTACGTTAATTCACGATCAATCGCGGGACAGCATATTAATACTTTCATGGATACTACCTCCTTCAATTAAATATTTATTAACATACATTTGACGACCGCTCCACTACGAACTAAGCTTAGTTGGTAGTGACCCTGCCTACGAAGCTGCCATTTCACCCCCTGGCCAGGAAGTGGGTTTTTTCGCGCGCGGAGCGTGCGATAATGGCCGCTTTATGGCCAGGTGTGACATAAAATAATGTTATTATGGCTGTGGTCTTCTGCAAGGTGGAGGTACTTCCCCATTTGCTCATTATCTCTGCAAGAAGTAATCTTGCAAATTCGAGCAAAATGACATTTTGCTGTGCCCTACCTTTCTTTATGTTTGTATAAATCAGTGGTTCTTAGCGCAACTCTCGCGAGCCGTTGTTTTGTTTGCAATATTTTTCTGATGGCTTCGCGGACCATTTTGGGTGCTTCCAGGGACCACTAGTGGTCCGCGGACCACCGGTTAAGAACCACTGGTATAAATTAATACATTTTAGTAAAAAAAAAGATCACCGTGAGCGACTCGAAGATCTTCCCCGACGAGGTTTTGGCGAGCAGCTCGGCGAGCTCGGTGGCCATGCGCCGGCGCAGCCAGCGCGTGTCCGCCGTGCTCTGCTGGAAGATGAACTGCAGCATGGCGTTCAGCGCGCCCTCCGGTGTGCCGCCCGCGCCGCGCGTCAGCTCGCTCAGCACCTCCTGACATCAACGCAGAACAGTCATTAAACCCATGGTACTGAATAGTATAATAGTACTTAGTTATTATTAGTGTTCGGAGTTTCGGTGGCAAATTTCACAGAGGTAAATGGAGTCGCCTATTTTTTTTGATTAAACGAATAACGATTAAATGATTAACTTTGCATAATACTCCTTATAAATTGTCTTGCGAGCATTACCTACTTATACCACGATAACATAGGACTACTAATAACACAAGTATGTAGGTAAATATTGTTTAATAAATTTATTTATGACACACCTAGCCATAAAGTGGTTATTATCGCACGCTCCGCGCGCGAAAAAACCCACTTCCTGGCCAGGGGGTGACATAAAATTTTGTACATACCACGGGCGATAATAAAGAAACCCTCAGATCGCATATTTATCGCCCTTGCCTTCGGCTCGGGCGTAAAATACCTGCGATCTGAGACATTCTTTGTTTTATCGCCCTTGGTAAGTAATGTACTATTATGTCACACCTGGCCATAAAGTGGCCATTATCGCACGCTCCGCGCGCGAAAAAACCCACTTCCTGGCCAGGGGGTGACATAAGATTTTGTACTTACCACGGGCGATAATAAAGAAAGCCTCAGATCGAGCCCTTGCCTTCGGCTCGGGCGTAAAATACCTGCGATCTGAGACATTCTTTGTTTTATCGCCCTTGGTAAGTAATGTACTATTATTTTTACTTATTACATATGTACAAACATGTCACCTAAACAGTCGGGACAGTATAATGTTTGTACCTGCCGCCATTTAATGTCATACTAAGTATTTCAGGTAAATGAATAATTTATTTATTCAAATCTTAAAAAGTTAATCATAAAAACGACTCCATTACCCACTGTGTGAAATTTGCCACCGAAACTCCGAACACTAGTTATTATACAGGGTGGATTTTCTTTTTGGGTCAGTGAGGGTAGCTACCAGATCCCGTGCTGCTACGTGAAAATGGTTTTAGAAGACCTTCCTTTGATTTTGAATTAATGAAAATTGGCGTTTTCAGATTTTGGAAAAAACATACAGGATGCGAGAAAAAGGTAATTTTTGACAAACTTTTTTTTTTGGATGCCTATCGATCCCATTCCTATTCAGGATCAAAAGCTTGTATGGCACCAAAAAAAAAATTCCGACTAGAAAAGCCACAAATCAAGGCAAACATTTCCCATACAATTTGTATGAAAATGAAAACTTTTATTTTTCACATGCTATTTTTTTATGCCAATCGATTCCATTGCTATCCAGTAGCCAATAAGTTCCAAGGGGTCAACTTCCGGTAATGTACTAAAAAGCCAAAAATTTCAGAAAACTTCTCCCATACATTTACTATGGAGAAAAAATAAGTTTTTATTCACATTTTTCTATCTTGCTTGTCAGTCTTGCTACGTTTAAGGAACACGATATTGTATGTAAACATAACATTAAAAGCATTCAAAATGTCAAAAAAACGGGAATTTTGAATTTCACTATTTTTCCATAGTAAATGTACTTATGGTAAAAGTTTTCCTCGACTTGTGGCTTTTCTAGCCGGAAGTTTGAGTTAATTCAAACTTTTCAAAAAGTAGCTACGTATAAATATATATTTTAATTCAAGGCCCATGAAGACACATACCTACTTAATGTCTCTACGTAAGATTTCCGCTACTACAGAGTAGGGCTCGCGGTCGTGTCCGGGTTTCGTGTACACGTGTTCGGTATCCGTTTCCTAACTACACGTACACGGTTTTCTGACCCGTTCTACACGTGTAGTCGGGTACCCGTGTAATTAAGATCCGTGAATCCGTGTACCCGTGTACACGGCGGAACGGACCTTAACGCTTAAGAGGAATGCCTAGCTGCGATTTTCCCATACAAACGCTCTCGACTGTTTCCTCCCTGGTTTTTGAACCTAGAGCAATGTTTTTTTCAAATAAGATCAATATCATCAATATCTATGCCGCTACGTTTTGTTTTTTTGGATATTTTTATTTTAGAGAAAGTTACAGCCCTCCAAAAATCGCAAAAACGGCTTTGTTGAATTGGCTCCATAAAAAGGCGCAGTATACAAATATGACAACAAATATCCAAAAAATCAAAACGTAGCGGCATAGATTAGTTCTTGCTCTTGCAGTTTCCAAAATTTTATAATGATTGGTTGCGTTATGGATGAGGAAACAGTCGAGAACGAAACCTCGATTTTTCAGTTTTTTGCAAGGGAGTTTTAGTCCGAGCTGCAGTTGTCCTTATCGCACGAATTCGTGGCGGAGTCAGTTTCTAAATATACGTACACAGAAGGAATAGGGATGGGCAACAGTCGTTGACATATATTGTCGATACGCTAGTGGTGAAAAATTATCGATAAATCATTATTACCAGAAAAGTTATTAATCACAAGAAAAACCCTGAGTCACAATGGAAGAATATTGAATAGAAAGGTGACCTGGGAACCCTTGTCTTTGATATAGAAATAAATGCTACTTAGTTAGTGGTAAAGTTATTAACGAATCATAGGTTTTTATAACCCACTAGCTTTTGCCCGCGACTTCGTCCGCGTAGAACTCGTGGCGATTAAGAGTAAGAAAAATGTCATGTAATAGAAATAAACCTAATTTTTTTATAGATCTACATATTATATAATAAAAAAAACTGACTTCAATGGGGGAGACCGGTGAAAGATGATTATACTTAGATGGTGCACTCTTAAATTCCATACAATGAAATAAAAATCTACATATTACCTATATAATAAAAAAAAAAAAAAATCGACTTCAATCGGGGAGACCGGTGAAAGATTATTATAATTAGAACAAAAATATACGTGGTTGAAGAGTTCCATTCTGATCATCATATACATACAGTTCTACTTCATCAAATGTCAATTTATTTAAATGTACATGCCTGATTTGTTTGTTAAAATACTAAAATGTGTAATGTAACTTATGTATGCCTTTAACATTTGAGGAGTTCCCTCGATTCCTCATGGATCCCATCACCAGAACTCGAGCTTGACAAATGATTTTCTTGAAAATCTAACTTGCTTAACAAACACAGCAAAGAGGACAATTCGCCAAACGTGAACTATGCGTCGTTGAAAAGTTCTGTTCTGAACATCATCAGCAGTCCCACTTCATCAAATGTCACATTCTTGTATGAAAATGCTTGATTTGTTGATAAAAACACAAAAATCACTGTATGTTTGCCTATAAGATTTGAGGAGTTCCCTCGATTCCTCATGGATCCCATCATCAGATCTGCATTTTGATGAACCGAATTGAGAACCTCCTCTTTTGAAATTTTGAAATGGGTTCAAAAGCCCATACTATAAAAGAATCACACATTGCGCACGTGAACTTTCAACCCTCGCTTAAACTCTTTAGGGGATGAATTTAAAAAAATGCCATAATCAATGTTTTTCACTATACATAAGAAGCCATTTTTGTCATACAAACTTTCATCCCTTTTTTGAACCCTTTAGGGGATGAATTTTTATACCAACTCTATATCATTTATCTTGTTTTTTAATAAGTAACCTTTGTACAAAGTTTCAAGTCTAAGACTTTCCAAATGAACGATTTCCATACAACGGTTCAACCTCTGTTTCACCCCATTAGGGGTTGAATTTCGAAAAATCCTTTCTTAGTACACGTCTACGTACCCTAAAGAATATATGTTCCAAATTTCATGGTTATATCTTCAGCGGTTTAGGCTGTGCACTGTCTGTCAATAGTTGTCTAAGTAACGTGGGACCGTGCACGACGACAGCGCCACGGACAGGTGGCCATTATGGGCATTATGTCATAGCTGTCAACCGAGAAGTAAGTAAATATTGTGAAAAAAATTAATGAAATCTTGTGTTATTTTACTATATTAGATAATATTGGACGATAGTAGTCAGTAACATTATTGCCAATAACATTTAAATTATTGTTTTCAGTTGTTGTTGTCAGGTTAGGTGACTTACTTATTTTTTTACGGCAATTATCCACTTATTTCTTTGGTCTCGTTTCCACCACGGTCTTGAAAATTGGTAAAATTTACAGTTGCTATTCTGTGGTGTTTTTACAATTCACAACAACACATTTTACTAGGGCCATATTAAATTTATCTCAAAAACGATTAGAAAATGTTTACTGCAATATGGATTTGACAGCTCAAGTGACCGACAAAATGTAAATTTTAGCCGTAGCGAGCGCTGTGATCGTTTAGGCTACCCCCTCCACCCGCTTTGCACCCTGCCAATGGCAGGGCAGCCAAATAAATATACCACAATTTTGTAATATAGCAATTGGCTATTTATTAGTATTTAACAGTAACAATAGTTTACTGTAACAATAACGCGTATTGCTTGTATAAGCACAACCTAAAATGTATATAAAGATAGGAAGATATTTAATAAAGGAATTACTTCATTATACAACAACCACGCGAGTCTATCACTACCACCATCTACTCTCCTCCCCGTACCTTATAATAGTTCATGGCGACCCAGCCATAGGAACCACAAAGGAGCTTCTAGAACGCAGTCAGATCAAGAACGAAATTAAATAAATAAATCAGGAAAAATGAAGAGGAAACGAAAACAGAAGATCCAATTTTAAAACTATTTGAATAACGAAGATTATTTTATGAAGCACAAGAAGAATGAAGTTAAAGAAGATTTCAATGAACAATGAACGTATAGTTAAAGAAGAATAAAAGTTATTTTGAAGAACGTGAAGAAAGAAGAAATCAAGAAATAACATAGAAGAGCGTTGTCCAGGGTTTCCCGGCTCGCAAATCAAGAGGTGTCCAGGGTTATCCCGGCCCATGTTCGAGGGAGTCCAGGGTTATCCCGGCCCGGATTCAACAGCAGCCGACGCAGCCGTCACGATGGAGAACCACGGACGAGTTGCCGCCACCACAGCATCCAGGACGAGCGAGAGGATGACGAAACCAGGACGCGCAGGACAGGTCACGTAATAGTGACGTATTTTTTAAATAATTTTACTGAATTCGTATTTTTTTTAAAGTAATTTGTCTCTTTTAAGATTAATTAATATGAAAAGGTTGTCGCTGAAAATTTTGCATTCCATTTTCGTGTTTCATAATAGTTAAATATGTCTAAAATCATAAAAAATTTAATAAATCTAGTGTCACTAAGTATTTAATAAAGTTAGCCTACATAATTTTATATTTCGCAATACAATACGAGTAGCGCGTGCCATCCGGGGTCAGCGCGCTAAACGCGTCAGCAAAAAACTATTACTAGGCCGCGCGTGTACGCCGATCTAAAGTAACTTTAAATATTAAATGAATGAAATTTGATACTCAATCTTAGGAAATTTTACATCAATAGAGTTAACAATTATACTTTAACTGATTATTAGACTGATCACCTGATAATTTAGTGAGAGTTTAATCGATTATTTGCAGTTATCTTTTCTTCTCTGCAGGAAGATTAAGATTTATTAAGACCAGAAATTTATTTAGTTACAATTACAGAAATAGCTTTGAACAATAATTTAATATTTTTTCAGTACTTACGTACGGTACGGTAAACAAATAGTTGAGTCGAAAGGAAATTTAGTTAGAGCACATGTCCTTTAACTTGATCATGACGAGATCAACCGTAATCCTTCGTGAAAGTTCTTGGAGACTTATAATGTCTTAATGTATTAGTGACTCTAAGTACAGGCAGCCGAAGAGGTATAGGCCTGATATGCCGATATTGATTAAGGGTTACCATGCCCTTGGGTAGCCATTCCCGTGTATATTGTTGAGATGAAGGTGCGCAAAGATGCGTAGCCAGTTGAGTATTTTTGTAGGGTGACCATGCCCTGGGTAACCAATCCCGTTTATTTTATTAGGAGCTGAAGACTCCAACGGCATTAGATTATTAATGAGATGTACCGATACCAATACCGTAATGATAATACAATACGATAATAAATAAATATTGAGATAGATAAAAAGTTAAAAACTAGAACTAGATAGACAAGACTTAACACAGGAGAAGCATTTTTCTTTTCTTTTGGATATATATTTAGTTATGATAAAATAAGTACTAGTATAATCATCATACTTATATCAGTTCTCCTAGTTTCTTATCAAATTGTAAGCAAGTAACATGCGTTATTTTTTTCTCTGCCACCCCGGGGGTGAAGGGAACTTTCGGGGGAGGTGTAATATAGCAATTGGCTATTTATTAGTATTTAACAGTAACAATAGTTTACTGTAACAATAACGCGTATTGCTTGTATAAGCACAACCTAAAATGTATATAAAGATAGGAAGATATTTAATAAAGGAATTACTTCATTATACAACAACCACGCGAGTCTATCACTTCTACTCTCCTCCTGAACCCTTATAATAGTTCAATTTTAGCTAACCAAAAAAAAACAATATTGTTATTTGTTCTTATTTCTGTTTATTATTTTGTTTAGATGTGTAAAATAAAGAGAGATATACATATTTTTATGCCAAGATAAAACGCTATTATTTTCAATATGATATTGCTAAGTATTTCAAGTTAATAAAGTAAAAAAAAGTTTAGGCCTTATTTTATTTCATTTTCCTATTAATATATTGACGTAAATAAACATTTATTATAAAAGCATTACATTAATTTACTTGGTAAGAAAAATAAAAAGCAAAAAGTTCTGTCAATCTCTGGATTTGAAGCATGAACCTCTTGATTGCGTGTCAACCATGTTAACGTCTGAGCTAAAGTGGATTCATTTTAGTTGACGAAATTATTGTACAGTTTTCATAAAGTGCTCAAGGGGGGCTTTTTCTATGGTGCGATCTGTACCTACAGCCTAATTTATCGTATGCTGGGTCAGTAAGTAAATTCGCGGGCTCGCGTCTCGCGCCTGTGTGCGTGCGCTCACACATAGACAGCGCCCGCTCCCGCTCCCAGCAGCGCGACAGAAACATTATGTCAAAAATTCAAGATTTGAAAAGTTGGTCAGCTAGGCATTCCTCTTAAGCCACACAGAGAGCGGGCGGGCGGGCTCTCTGTGTGGCTTAAGCTTTAATACACGCGGGCCCAACCCGTCCTTCAACTACAATTACAGCGACACTAAGTATAAGATGAAAATCACAAAGTACAGCATAGCTAACGAGCACTGAAAACGCTCCATAGGTACAGTGGGCCAACGAAAATGTTGAGCACTTTAGTACTTGTCAAATTAAAGAGGTTTCAAATTTTATGACGTTTCAGTCTAAATATTTCTTAGATTTCGATGTGACAAGGTTCTAAGTATGCTCAACATTTTCATGGGCTGACTGTACCTACTGGCTATCAGCAAAATGTGACGTCACATTTTCGTAGTAGTACAGAGCGGAAAAATGCTGCTACGCGCTACAGTGTAGCACACGTAGCTTTTGTGGGCGAGAGCGTAGCGAATGGGTTAGAAGCCGCGGAGAGCGAGCTCTACGCGTATTGTGCGTACTCACGTATATAAAATTTGAATCTGTTTTGTATTCATTCTGATTCGGACAAGTTAGATGCGAGCGCGCGTGACAACCTTCACTTAACCGTGACGCGTTGGAAAGTGGCTAATTATGTTAACAAGTGCCTAAATAGAAATAACCTAGTCTATTTATATCCATCTATCTGACAAAGGTTCTGCCAAGGTCAAATTCGTGAAAGATATTAAGTTAAGAACTACAAAACCAAAGCGATTATTACGAAATTAAATACAGTATACGTAGTCAAGCTCAGTTGACCTATTACATTCTGTTATGCATTATTGATTGGCGTGGGTAGGCACGTGCGCCCGGTGAAATGATTTAGGGTTGGTATTTCTGAATCTGAATATTCTGACCAGCTAACCGGGCAGCAAGAATTTCTTTTTAATACGGTATTAAACCCCTAGTCAAATCAGCAACTTTTTATTAAATGTCAAAAACGATTTGTTAATATGAAGTTTGTAGGGAAATACTGTCTTAGTGACGTCACTAAGACAGTGTGAGTAGGTTTGTTCAAATCAGCGTCCTTTTTAAATCTTTATGCTTATAAAATCTTTCAATTAGCTAAAATAAATTAATAATTGATGTTTTTCGAGTATTTTCGTTAGATCTTTTATTAGTCAAGTAAAAAATAATTTATTTTTACCTTAGTTTAATACCCTATTGTTTATATGGTAACAATTTCTCCGTTTGCTTTCCCGTAAAATTAGACGGACCTCGTTAATTAAAGGGCAACACCAAATGATGGTGTTAAATAAAAATAAATATTTGCTGAGGGCGGGAATTAACTGAAGGTCGCTTGGTAACGTTCGTACCTACTGAGAAGCGCGTAGGTACGTTTACGCTCACTTCCTACACGATAAGCGATAACGATAAATGTCTGGGACTCAATCTAACATGGACTGAAGATTGAAGTCCTTTTCACCTTTTCCCAGACCAATATAACTTGGACCTTTTTAAGAAGAGAGTGAAAAGGCACTATCCAAGTACGCGTGTAACACCCATAGCCTCATCATCACTTACCAACAGATCAAATCTTACCTATTCTATATTTACCTATATAAAAGCATTTCACATTCAAATTTGTTATTAATGTTATCTCGGTGTAAGCGAAACACATTCAAGTCTAAAAACTCTTATTTATTTTATTTTATTTTATTGTTATAAAATCCACAGCACAGTTTACAACATTTTTAGAAAAGTTATATATTAGTTACGCTTAGAGAATTCCTGTGTTTAAACCGCCGGCGTGGTCGTGTCGGAGGTTTTACCTGGATTTTCCGCCAGGCCACCCTCCAACCGCGCAATCCTATCGCTTTAATTTGCCCGGCCTATAAACCCGCAGTCAGGTAACAAAAAAAACAAGTCTAATGCGATAACATTGACCTCCTGCCACGAACTGCGGTGTTTACGTTGAATGATAACTTGATTGATACCCCTCTGTAAAATAAGCACCTACTAAGTTAGGTTAGTAACTAATATGGTGATTTAGGCTACTTCGGCTGGTAGCATTTCCCTTTACGACGTCGTTTGTTAATCCCGTGCGTAGCGCTTTGCCGTTTAATAATTAGACTTCGTGACAGCAATGTTAAGGCGCTACACTGAGAAATTTGGAGACTTTGAAACGCTGTCCTGCCCAGACTAGCAAACAGTAGGGGCTGATTTTCAGATATATGATTCTTGACTATATGATTGTGGTACTGACAATAGCGAAACATGATTATCCTTTTTAACCCTATCTGAGGCTCTCAGTTGAACAACGTCAATCCGAAGTCAGTCTTACTCATTAAAATTAAGATACATATTTGTAAGATATATATTATATACAGGATACGCTTCTGCCTGAAATGGTTTTACTCTACAAGCTTGGCGAGCTTCAATTGTAACATACTTACCGCAAAGCTCCGCTTAGCTTTGGCGGAAAAGCCACCGAAAAGGCAGTCGTTAGCTTTTGACACATTAAATCCACGAATTCACCGCTGGCAGTAACCTGACATCAAAGCGAGCCAGATCAGTCTTAGTTGGCTGCACAACATATCTACACAAAATATCCGTTTCTATTGGAACGAAAGGATCGGAGTTAACATATCTTTTACAGACGATGTCGTGCATATTTTACAAGCAAACGGAATGTATGTACATGTTCACGTACAAACCTAATTGACAGGTTAAAAGGCAGGCAAGGACTGTAGAATGTCAGAAGTTTAAGGAAAGGACGAGTTATGAAAGCTATTTTTGTACACTTCGTCCTGAAAGTATATTCAATTATTTAATCTTTAGACAATTTGCATGAATTGAATCGTATTACTTAAATTTAACAACATGCAATCTTTTGGTTCGCATCAAAGGGGTTGAACCCTGGATGCAGCCCGTTCCAGTGGGGTTTTAACATTAGGTATGTTATCAACCACCAAACTAAGATACAGCTGTCACGAGCAAACACAAGTAAAATAAGACTTTGTATGCTATTTGTTTAAGTTCAAAGTAAAAAAAGGAAATGACAATGTTTCAATGCTTCTTCATGGGTAGAAAGAAGGTGAACCCGTGAATAATAGGGTATTAAACTAAGGTAAAAATAAATTATTTTTTACTTGACTAATAAAAGATCTAACGAAAATACTCGAAAAACATCAATTATTAATTTATTTTAGCTAATTGAAAGATTTTATAAGCATAAAGATTTAAAAAGGACGCTGATTTGAACAAACCTACTCACACTGTCTTAGTGACTTCACTAAGACAGTATTTCCCTACAAACTTCATATTAACAAATCGTTTTTGACATTTAATAAAAAGTTGCTGATTTGACTAGGGGTTTAATACCGTATTATATACCTAGTGCGTATGGTGTGTGCTTTGAAGGGACTTGAATCACGTTTGTCAGTTTTATAATTATGCCGCTCATCAGAATAGTAGAGAGGCTAATTCGTCGTAAGTGCTTTATTTACGATTTTCATAGGACTGAAAAGGTTTATACCGACAAGTGGTATCGTTGGAATCAGCATCGTTTACTGATTATCAAAATGCATGTTGTCGCTACCTTAAGTGGTGGAATGAGTTTTTATGACGTCATAAATTTTATGTATGAAAAATAATTCAACGTAAACACTTAAAACATTATGGGTCCCCATCCTATCCTCCATAATATCAATAATATACCCCTAAAATTGTCAGCTTATACGTCAGGGTAACTGTGGTGACACTCCTGGAAAAACTGAGTGCCAAATACTGTAATTTCAGCACAGACAGACATTTATTTAGTACTAGCTTTTGCCCGCGACTTCGTCTGCGTAGAACTCGCGTCATCGCGTTAGAATGTTATTTCATTCTTCTATTTCATGCGCTTACCTAGTTATCTCTCTTCCATTCTAACTTAAACCCCGTTAAGGGATGATTTCCGGGATAAAAGTATCCTATGTCCTTCCCTAGGACTCAAACTATATCCATAACAAATTCCATCTAAATCGGTTGAGCATTTTAAGAGGAAACAGGCAGACAGAGTTACTTTCGCATTTATAACCCGCCCCAGTTTCGCACGGGTAGTCCAGTTTTAAATTTATTTATCTAAGCTTTTGCCCGCGACTTCATTCGCGTGAATATCCATTATCCATATCAACTTCTACACCGTATTTCGCTGGGTTGTCTCGCCAAACATTGCGCACGCCGGCTCAATGCGCCCACATGAAACATGACAGAGGACTAAATATATGTTATTAACTTATTATAGATGTAGATGAAAACGCTCGCGAGCGAAGTGAGCGCGAAACTTTTCGGATATTCTGATACGGGTGTGGAAAATACTTCATACGCATCAAGTAATGAAGATGAAAACGCGAGCGCAGCGAACGCGAATTCTTTCAAACATTACGATGTAGGTGCGGAAAATACTTCATACGCATCAAATAGTGTAGATGAAAACGCGAGCGCTGCGAGCGCGAAATGTTTCGAACATTGATGCAGGTGTGGAAAAGACTTCATACGCACCAAGTAATGAAGATAAAAACGCGAGCGTAGTGAGTGCGAAATGTTTTGAACATTATGATGCAGGTGCGGGAAATACTAATCAAGTAATGTAGATGAAAACGCGAGCGCAGCGAGCGCGAAATTTTTCGAACATTCTGATGCAGGCGCGGAAAAGACTTCATACGCATTAACTATAATGTAGATGAAAACGCGAGCGTACGGCGCGCGAAAATTTTTTGAACGTTATGATGTAAGTGCGGAAAATGCTCATCAAGTAATGTAGAAGAAAACGCGAACGCAGCGAGCGCGAAATTTTTCGAACATTATGATGCAGGTGCGGAAAATACTTTACACTCATCAAGTAATGTGTATGAAAACGCGAGCGCAGCGAGCTCGAAATATTTCGAACATTATGATGCCGGTGCGGAAAATAATTCATACGCACAAAGTCATGCAGATGAAAACGCGAGCATAGCGAACGCGAAATTTTTACGAACATTATGATGTAGGTGCGGAAAATACTCATCAAGTAATGTAGATGAAAACGCGAGCGCAGCGAGCGCAAAATTTTTCGAACATTCTGATGCAGGCGCGGAAAAGACTTCATACTTATCAACTATAATGTAGATGAAAACGCGAGCGTACGGCGCGCGAAAATTTTCGAACATTATGATGTAGGTTGTGCGGAAAATGCTCATCAAGTAATGTAGAAGAAAACGCAAACGCAGCGAGCGCGAAATTTTCCGAACATTATGATGCAGGTGCGGAAAATACTTCACACTCATCGAGTAATGTGTATGAAAACGCGAGCGCAGCGAGCGCGAAATATTTCGAACATTGTGATGCCGCGTGCCGGTGCGGTAAATAATTCATACGCATCAAGTCATGCAGATGAAAACGCAAGCATAGCGAACGCGAAATTTTTACGAACATTATGATGCAGGTGCGGAAAAGACTTCAAACGCATCTGTAATTTAGATGAAAAAGCGATCGTAGCGGGCGCTAAAGTTTAGTAAAGTGCGGAAAATAGTTCATACTCATAAAGTTATGTAGATGAAAACGCGAGCGCAGCGAGCGCGAAATTTTTCGAACATTATTATGCAGGTGCGGAAAATACTTCATACGCATCAAGAAATGAAGATGAGATCGCGAGCGTAGTGAGCGCGAAATGTTTCGAACATTATGATGCAGGTGCGGAAAAGACTTCATAAGCATCAACTATAATGCAGATGAAAACGCGAGTGTAGGGCGCGCGAGAATTATCGAACATTATGATGTAGGTGCGGAAAATGCTCATCAAGTAATGTAGATGAAAACGCGAGCGCAGCGAGCGCGAAATTTTTCAAACATTATGATGCAGGTGCGGAAAATACTTCACACTCATTAAGTAATGTATATGAAACGCGAGCGCAGCGAGCGCGAAATGATTCGAACATTCTGATGCAGGTGCGGAAAAGATATCATTCGCATTAACTATAATGTAGATGAAAACGCGAGCGTACGGCGCGCGAAAATTTTCGAACATTATGATGCAGGTGCGGGAAATACTTCATTCTCATGAAGTTATGCACATGAAAACGCGAGCGTAGCGAGCGCGAAATTTTTCGAACATTATGATGCAGTTACGGAAAATAATTCCTACGCGTTAAGTAATGTAGATAAAAAAGCTAGTGCGAAATGATTCGAACATTATGATGCAGGTACAGAAAATACTTCATACGCATCAAGCAATGTAGATGAAAACGCGCAGCAGCGAGCGCGAAATATTGAACAAAAAAAATTTGTTGACCTATTAAGTGGCTTTGTAAATAGGTAGTTGAATAGATATTTTTTTTGTTCATAAATTATTGGAATTTACGAAATTTTGTTCCGATGAATTTAAAATTTGGTAATAATGATTGTTATTACGTATTTTTTACCAACAAATACTAATATATTGATAAATTAGATTTTTTTCTTTGAAATTTCCTTATTTTTCCTATCAAAACCAACTTAACTTTGCGGTCGGTTCGGAACCCTAAATGTGCGAAGTCCGACTCGCACTTGGCCGTTTTTTTTTGTTTTCCAATCCGCCTGTTCGAATTTGGTCATACTTGATGTTTATTGTTACGTAGGTATGTATGTTTTAGAAACGAATACCAATATACTCTAAATTTATGTCTGTTACGCGCTGAACGTATTTTATACATTTTGCTGACGGAAAACGCAACTAATCGGCACCTCGAAGAACCTCAAAGATGAAACTCATATCGATTATTAAGAAAAGTAAATAAGTAAATGTCCGCCATCTTCAATTTGAAAATGGATAAGTATCATTCTTGTAATGAGCACCTCAAAAAACAATATTTTATACAAAAATGCGCATACTTAATATATAGTTAGTACATGTCGCAAGTGCTACCATGCAACTGAGAGCCCGCCGCTCTGCGTAGGTAAAGTACCCTCCATCGAAAACAAAAAGAAACCGAGGTTGCGTAGTAAGGTTTGTGAATATTGATAGCGACTGACTGACCAACATAATTAGATCTCTCATTTCAAACAGTTAATATGGTTTGAGGGACTTTTGTATTTTTGTCTATAGCCTTGAGAGGCAGAGGTATTGTTATTTCACCCCCCATTTTTTCAAATACTATCTGTTTATTATACAATGTTTGAATGAGGTTCTATTTACTTTGCGTCCATGTATATACTTACCAACTTTCAAGCCTGTAAATCATGAACTGAAAGACTTCTCATACAAAGTTTAACCCCTCTTTTCACCCCCTTTCATCCCTAACCTGTATGATTTTTATAGCCTATAACCTGACCGAAGATCCAATAAACATATTAGTGAAGGCTGTATTAAAATCCATTCGCTAGTTTTCGCGTGATAGTTAGACATATAAACAGACAGACAAACAGACAAACAGACAAACAGACAAACAGACATGAATTCTAAAAACAGTTGAAACGTGTTCTGTTATCGATTCTTAGACCCCTCCATCGATTTTTTTACTAATATCTTCAATGTACAGATTTTCGACCCTCTTCTGCTTTATTATATGTATAGATAATGCCAATTCCATTAGGTGTGCCGCAAATATTACAATGAATAATCAATGAATAAGTCTGCGCTCGAAATGTTACTGTCAAATTCTTGCCATTAAAATCGAAAATAGGTCGTGGTTCGTAAATTAAACTATAGCGTTCACGCCCTCACCTTTTATACTTATACACCCTGTTTTTATTTTCTATAAAGTAATGCAAAATATATGACGCGTTCATTGGTTTCTTGCGAATTTTTGCATTAATCTTGTATAGGATAGCACTTAAATTAATTAATTTTAAATACATTTTAATCTTCATAGTTTGGAAATTAGAGGAGGGGGGGGGGGACACATTTTGTATGACTTTGGGAGCTAATATCATACCAACGATTGACTTCCTCTCCTCATTTTTAAAACCTCTATAGGTATCATTTTTAAAGGCCTATCCAAAAATGCCGATTACATGTATGGGGTGCCCCCCTAAAATATTTTTGTTCCTTATTTCACATCACATTTATGTATATATAGCGGTTCATAGAATACCTTCCTACCAAATTTCGTAATAGTAGTACTTATAGTCTCCGAGTAAATCGGCTGTGACATACGGACAGACAGACAGACATACATGACGCAACTATAAGGGTACCGTTTTAGCCAATCTGGCTACGGAACCCTAAAAAGGAACAGAGTATAGTATGTTTGACAAGCATTTGGATGTTTTCATCTGTTATAAGCTTATGGCTTTGTTTGGATTTGTTTATTTCTCAGATCAATCCATCTGAAATTGCAACTTAGTCCTAATACACTTACAGAACAGAGCGTCCTTTTATAAGTGCACAGGGCCGAACAATCACGTCGCTATTTATAAAGCAAAACGCTCCCGGATCCCGGAGTCTACTAAAACAATTCGCTTATTGAAATTTTAAGGCGCTACACTGAGAAATTTGGATTCTTTGAAACGCTGTTCTGCCCAGACGAGGAAACAATAGGGTTTGATTTTCAGATATATGATTCTTGACTATATGATTGTATTTTTGACAATAGCCGAAACATGATTGCTTAAAATTTTCTCGATAGAAAATAAATCCAAAGTCGAGTCTATATTTTCCTTTTTTTCCTCCGCCTACTAAAACAACGCATTATTAAAAGACACGATTAAGTTAATATGATGGTATTTTACCTCATCTAGGTACTGACAAGAGGAAATTTAATAAACCTGCACACAGTCAGATATTTAACGAGATTTGTCTAAAAAGCCATTCTCGGAGAGGATTGCATCCCGTTTTGTCGTGAGCGAAAAACAAAGGGTGTCTCTTTCAATCGTTATATCGCCTTAACGATTTCCCATCGAGAGAAGCGATTACTGATGCAGTTTTATTTATATGCGGAATTGCAATATAGCAAGATTGCGCTCAACTTCTGTCGTGGCCTCTTAATTATTAAGTGCAAGAAAATGGAAGCAAGTTATCGTTTCATACTTTTTCATTAGCAGCCTTAATTTTACCTACACTCAAAAGCAAAAGTTATGGGTACACTTTCTATGGAGTTTCCATAGCTTTCGTCCTGACTGTATATTGAAACTTCCTTTGTTTGTTATTCTTCTTTTAAGTTTGTCGTTATTTATTTATTTATCGTGTGGCATTTATTTCGAACCGTGAGATCTTCGAGAAGACAGTACGGCTGCCAGTTTTTGTTGCACTTTTAGAACCACCCAGGGGTTACGTGTAGGGTAGCGGTGGGTACTTTCCCTACGGACGTGGTGCAACTTCGACGAGAAGAAGTTTTCAAGCCGCCTGAAGGCCTCCAACTTGGCTTAACGACTGCTGCCATAGACAGTAGCCGGGATCAACGGCTTAACGTGCCTTCCAAAGCCCGGGAGCGCTCAGTAACCACTCAAAGCTGTCACCCATTCATGTACTACCGCTTGCGGCACGCAGGCGCCGCTGGGCCACGAGCGCTCTTTTTTATTTTTATTAAAAATGGGATCGCTCTTGACCAGCATCTAGCCAGGGGGCTCGTTGACAATATAAGATTACTAATCTAGTAAAACATAAATACTCCTAATGTATCATAACTTTACCATAACACCAAGCCCAGGACCGCTCAGCTTGGAGAGCGGTGGTGAAAATGACGTCAATTGTCACATCCGTGAGATGTCGTGAGATTTGGCTTATCCCCTCCCCCAAAAACATAGTGAAGAAACCTGCATGTGCCTGCATACATGTGCCAAGAAAATCAAAGGTTTGTATGCAGTCCCAATACTAATGATGATGATTGTATATGTGTCAAGTATGGTTTTATGCACTCGAAAATTTACCTCACTACAGCATAATTATGCAATCGTCTGCTCTCACAGGAACCACGAAATCATTAATCTATTTGTCGACCAGTCGTGTCGACTCTATACATATTTTTCGTTATTATTTCGATCCCGCGTAAAACAAGAGTAAAATTTTCAATAACCGAATGGATATTCTATGTATCCAATTATCCAATTGAAGTGGGGCGAAGCGTTCAGAAATGTCTTTAATTGAAATATACTTGACATCATTTTCATGTGCGGAGCTGCGAATATTGTTGTTTATTCACTATAAAGTTGCAATTTTAATGTTGACCTGAATTTCATGGTGTAGTGCCTGACATATTAGGGCTGTCATCCTTATTGGAGCCCAAATAACGGTTACATTATTATGTGTTGTTTTACTTACTCGTAGTAATTTCCCTTGTACTCGTAAAGTGATGTGTTGCTGCAGATGTAGAAAATAACTATCAGTGGGTCATCATTAGAATAATTATAGGGACGTAGGTAGCTTAGCTTTTAACAGTATCTTGACGTGAGATTTTGACACCTCTAAAACTCAAAATTTTGACTATGGGGATCCCATCTCCGCTTGTATGTATATTTCACAAACTACTAAGGAGATACTAACGTATGTATATTTGACCACAGAGACTCTTTACGTCTCTGTATTATTGGATAAATTCAGCAAATTTGTGCCCGAAATCGGCTTACGGTTTGTTATCGAAATCGCTGTATTCCGTAAAGGAATACAACGAAAAAATTATAAACCCTTAATTTTTTTATTATTATTAATTTATTTACATTATTAAATTATATTATTGTGTTTTGATTTTTTAAATGACTCTTGTTTATAACTTTTATTTTATTATTATTGACTTTTTGACATTTTATATCTAGGATGCCCTAGCTATTATTGATAATTTTGACATTTATACGCATTTTGAAATTTTTTGACATTGTGAAAATTGTAATGTTCTTTTTTTAATGATTCATTTGTGTTATATTTTTAATTTTTATTGTTGTTTATTATTTATATACACTCTGACGATCTTTTTGTGAATTCATGCTATTTTAATTTTGTAAAATGACATGTTAATTTTCAATAAGAAATAAATGAATCTAATCCAATCATCAGCCCGTGCTTCGTTACTCACGGTTCGACGCGTCTGTCCGCTTCACAGTTGATTAACACAAAATCCCAGATCCAATTTAATAGTATCACGAGTCGTACGACGTGTTTCTGTTACACCCGTATTTGTTGACGTAATAACAGGATCACATGGTATCCGGTTGTGATCAAATTATTGGACATCAGCTGGGTAGTAAGCTAGGTACATACTATGATTAAAACCAACTTGGTCAGTTAGTATAAACAAGAAAATTATGCTCACCGATATTAAATACACCCTACAATTTCGACGTTTGCCCTTAGGTTGAATCCGCATTCCCGTTTAATCGAAACAGGCATTATATATAAAGGCTCCGTCAGCAGCGTGGAGATGTCATATTCAGCTGTTTCAATCCGAATTCTAGCCACGCCACTCACAAGCGATGTAGCGATGTCACTAATACAACCGCGACCACCCGTACCGTGCTGCACTGTCGCAGCGCGGCTACAGCGGTTTCATTATAGGCCCGTGCCTAAGTCAGTCTTACAGGTATACCTCGTAACATTCCGTGAGAACTGCTACATGTACCCGCGTGCAAACAGCTCCGTTCCGCTCGATCTGACGGAACCTTAGAGGAAGCCCACATTTTTGCACTTGGGATCAAGCAAACATATTCAAAGTCAATCGTAGTGTGTAGCTCATCCCTTGATTTGCAACTTCAAACTGGCTACGAACTGACTAGAGGAAACATGTGGTTATGGGTCTTTTTTGGGTTGGAAACCTTGATTCACCTTCGTTGGTTTATCTATATATATAAAGTTGATGGGTGACTGATTAATCACCGCCCCGCCGAAACTGACGGTCCTAGAAATTTGAAATTTACACTATAGTTAGGTTATATAACGGAGGCAAGGGATAAGACGGGATTTTTGAAAATTCCACCCCTAAGGGGGTAAAACAGGGGTGCAAAGTTTGTATGGGGGGCAATAATTTTTTAAAGGTATAGACTTGAAACTTTGTACAAAGACTCCTTAAAATAAGACAATGAAAGTGATATCTGCGTTTTCAAAATTTTCGTCTCCTAAGGGGTTGAAAATAGGGGTGAAATATTGTATGGGGAGCAATTTTTTTTTAAAGTGAGAGTCTTCAAACTTTGTATGAAAATTCCTTATAATAAAACAAAAAAACTAATTTCTGCGTTTTTTGAAATTCAACCCCTACAGGGGTTAAAAAGGGATTCAAAGTTTATATTGGAAGAAAAAATTTTTTGAGTAAAGGACTTAAAATTTCTTACAGTAACTGTTTAAATTAAATACTACAAAACTAATTTCAGCGTATTTTTTAATTCATCCCCTCAAGGGGTTAAAAAGGGGTTCAAAGTTTGTATGGGGAGACACATTTTTGTAATAGAGAGACTTTAAATTTTTTACAGAGTCTCTGTTTAAATACAACAAAACAAATTACGGCGATTTTTTTTAATTCATCCCCTCAATGGGTTAAAAAGGGGTTCAAAGTTTGTATGGGGAGCAACATTATTTTAATTGAGACTTTCATTTCACAAAAATACTGTTTAAATGATTTCAGGATTTGTGGATTTGGATAGATGTTTGAAACGAAATTTCTACAGGTCCATAATTAAATACGTACAGTAACGAAGAGAAAACGACAAGATACGTGTCAACACACACAAAAAATAGCCTAAGTAAATGAGAGTTTTTAACCGATAAGTAGGTACCTAAAGGGATTTTTAGAGGGGTTGAGAATTTGGGTAGACCGATTTATCTGTACAGCATATTAATAATTTGGTCTCACCGGGTAAAAGTACCACAATTATTATACCGTTTCCTGGATATTAAGATGTTTTAACTAAAAACCGAGCTCTACGCAAACGAAGTTGCGGGCAACAGCTAGTATTTATATAAAAACTAAACTGATCGGTCGATTCGGTGATCACCCGATTTCGTGGATGCTTTGCGCATAAACTGGAAAAATGCTCGAATCCCGAAAGAGGTTTTGCACTTGAACCTCTTGGACCTCGTGGTAGAATGATTAGGTGTGTCCACGAGCTAAGATATTTTACAAACTACGAACTTAAACTATCAATAATCTGACTTTATGTCACACCTGGCCATAAAATGGCCATTATCGCACGCTCCGCGCGCGAAAAAACCCACTTCCTGGCCAGGGGGTGACATAAAATTCTGTACTTACCACGGGCGATAATAAAGAAAGCCTCAGATCGCATATTTATCGCCCTTGCCTTCGGCTCGGGCGTAAAATACCTGCGATCTGAGACATTCTTTGTTTTATCGCACTTGGTAAGTAATGTACTATTATCTACATTTAAAAACTAAAAAGCACATCTAGGTACCTGGGATGGTGAATTACGCAATTTTGATCTCGAGAGACTCGTTTTAATATTTCAGCAGGAGACGTAAAACTGTTCGGACGAAAGCGACCTAAATTAATCAAATTTATTAACTCTAAGTCACTCGAGGCTCAGGTAATGTTTGTGTATATCGTATATCCCACGGGTAAGAGTGCCCTTGCCCGATAATATATTACTTTCAAATAGAGTGGTAGGTGCGAACGGTGAGTATGTACTGAGTTGACTTTTCGACTTCTATTTAGAGTAGGTGTGTGGGTTTGGATGACTTTGACAAAAACAACAGAGATAAACATGTCGAATGGTTTTTTTTATTGGATTAATTAAACTTATTGATGTATATTTAAAATTATTTATTAAAAAATACTAAGTTAGGTACAGTCGACCAAGAAAGTGGCCTACCACTTTTTCGACTCTATTATGCGTATGTTAAAGTCCAAAAGTGGTAGAGGGCTTTCTTTGCTGGCTGTACCTAATTCATATTTTTTCATACATATGAATATGCGTTTTTGGTTAGGTACTAGGCTTGTACTAGGCAATGATTTGGGTATATTGTACAATTTATAGTATTTAGAAACGCACTGGTCCAGTTGTGTCATATTTTTACCTACGAACGCAACGAGCGCGGTTAAGTGTCAAGACTTTGCCTGTGCACTCGACAAATTTTTTAAAACTTATTTGCGAGATGCTTTTTATTTACAGTACATTTCATTCAGTACATTTTTTAACCCCCCATGACCACGTATTTTCTCGGATTAGAATAGCACCGCCCCTTTTTTCATATGGATAGTGTAACAGGCTATGTAACTAGGGTCGAGTGTATTGTGGGCATGGGCAATGTTACATTTTCTTCATCCTTGCTAGAAGTGGCACTAAAATTAAAGATCTTTCTGATCTTTTTAGAATACAGTTGTGACTTTAATAATATACATTTTATAACTAGTAAATAACGAAGAAAGAAACCATTTAGGTAAATAAATAAAATATAATAAATTAGTGTTTACGCTACTTGAAGTCCTGAATTAATAAAAATGCCTTCCTAAACGATTCCCCAAAAACAAAAACCCCTTGATATAAAGCTGTTAACTAAACATTTATAACCCTGTCTGTCACACTGTGTTTAAATGACTTTGCACCCCAATGAGCTTCCAATTATATTTTGCGCATTCGCTTCCCAAACACGCAAATTTGACCTGACAGAACATCATACGAAAGAAAGTGCAGAGGGGCTAAATGATTGCGTATATGTCGGACATATAGCATTCGTCGTCCCTCTCGCACTTACATACTTGACAGTAAGGGACGAATGCTATATGTATGTCCGACATATAAGCAATCACCTTAGCCCCGCAGGTGCGCTGCAGTCGAGTAAAAATATTTTACGTCACACCTGGCCATAAAGTAGCCATTATCGGACGCACCGCGCGCGAAAAAACCCACTTCCTGGCCAGGGGGTGACATAAAATTTTGTACTTACCACGGGCGATAATAAAGAAAGCCTCAGATCGCATATTTATAAAGGCGTAAAATACCTACGATTTATCGCCCTTGGTAAGTAATGTACAACGAGCCAACTGAATTTATTATATTGTCATAATCATAATGACTTTGACAGGGAAACAACGTTCCTAATCTTATTTGTATGCTTTTGTTAAGTTGGCTAGTAAACAAAAGGGACCGCAATAAAGTGATAATCATTCTATTGGGTCATGTGTGCAAAAGGTTTATTTTACAGCTCGTATCCGCTTATAGGATCTGGGTCACAGGGATGGGAAAGGAAACATTTTCCCCAGCGGCGTGATGTCAGTGTAGTGAACCACATGAATTATAGTCCTGAACGCACACTTTCGCCAGTTCGCGACATAACGAAAACGAACTCCCTCTCGCTTGAATATACTAGAGCGATTGAGAGGGAGCTAGTAGAGCAGTAAAACAAATCCGTTCTATAATCGATTTATTATTTATTTTATACGACGACGGTGGCAAATAAGTGTACGGCCCACCTGCTGGTAAGCGGACGCCGCAGCCTATAGACGCTCGCAACGGACGCTCCAAAAAAGTCACGTGCGTGTTGCGGACCCTTTATAAAATTTGAGGATTCACTGTGTTGACAGCAGAAGGGATAAAAGGTCCCTCGCTCTCAACACAGTGCATCCTCGGGAGTTCTGGTAACTTGCTTACCTCCAGGAACACAACACTACATACCAGTGGCGGAGCGTCCATACAACTCGATTCCCACCGGCTTGCCTAATTTTCAGCCAGTCCAGTTCTTTTACTACGGCTCATGAAGAATAAGAAAGGCAAATTATTTTCGGCTTCCCTAAGAATATTATTGACGCGCCGCCACTGCTACATACTTGTATAGTAAATAATGTTATTATGGCTGTGGTCTTCTGCAAGGCGGAGGTACTTCCCCAGTTGGGCTGCTCCAAATTCGACCAAGAGTGCTGGTTTGCTGTGCCCTACCCCTCTAGAATTTGAAATGAAGCGCAAGTTCTTAAGAAGTACCTAGTTGAAATACTGCTAGCTGAATATTTACTGTGTATACATACAATTGACAATATTTCATAATTTCCAAGTCTTAATTCGAAATCCATTTCGGTAAAAACGTGTGAAGAACACAAAAAAAATTTTTTTAGATTTTTTTCTCCTTTAATTTTGGAAAAAATCGCAAATTACTGTAAAGCGAAAGTTGACGTCATCTTCCTCGCTGTATTCAGGGAGACCTTAGTACAGAGTACAGACAATCGCTGCTCCTGGAGTGGCTCTGGATTCTTGTTGGGAAGATGACGTCATATTTTACTTACGCCCTTTTAGAATGACCTACTTTTCATCGTGTTTTTTTTGTATGAAATAATGAGTTAAATTGAAAAAAATACGGGTGGCTTAAATTTTTACCTATTTTCTAACTAGTTCATAAAATAAAGTAGTTAAAAATATGAAATGTTGTCAATTCAATAAGATGCTGACTAAACAAACATAATAATATCGTATATACCTGTTGTAACGTTAAGATAAAAAAGATAGAAGCACTTTTTCGATCTTATTCGTATCATATAATAATGAAGGAAATGCATTAAAAGGCACACGTTTCACTTCCCTTTACCGCACAGTCGTCATCACTTGCAATACGTAGTACAGCTACGTATACGTAGTACAAGGCAATATGCCGAAATACCGGAAATTAAGGAACACGATGTACATTCAGTTTGCGTTGTCCGGCGAAAAGGCAAATGCAAGCGGCGCTTTAACGAACAAAATACAAATAGAGCGTGAATAGAACTACGTCTGTTAGCAATAAATAATGGAATCAGACACATTTATGTGACAGTTTTGAACGTTGTTCGACTGTGTGTTTGGCCGAGCAAATGGACCTAGTTGGAGTCTAGCTTCAATAGCTTACGTGGAATAGGGATGTCGACTCAAAAAAATTTATTACTTCAATAGAAAGAAGACATAAAACTATGCCAAATAGTGAAAATCCTATTCAAATATCTCAAAAAATAACGAAGCTACAACGGTTAGAATGTTCGTAGTTAGAGAGAGAAAGTGCTACCTAACCGTGAAGTCACTTTTAAGTAGCGCCATAGTAAAGACGATCGTTCAATACAAAAGGTGCGTTTTGCGGAAAACGGACAGAAAATACCCACTCTTAAAACTTTGAAGACTTATAATTACGTAATTATTTATTTGTTTGAATTACTTTTTTCGCCATTTGATTGGGAATTTGAGCCTTTATGTAGAAAATTTGGATTTATTGATTTTCTTTTATAGTGTCGTCATCCCTATTCACACTATGCCGTTGCATATTACGTCTAGGCACTCATGTACATTATAGGTACGTGTAGTTTTAGTTTGAACATAACTGTGGCGATATAGGCCGGGCACAATATAGCGATGGGAATGCGCGGTTGGAGCGTGGCCTAGGGAAAATCCATGAGAAACCGCTGAGACAACCACGGGAGCCATTTAAACACTGGAATACTTGAAGAGCGCTCCAGTGAGATTGGTTGAGCGGTTTCAACCGAATCAGTGGTCTCATATAGGTACTTTATCCGTGAGTAAAGCCAAGATAAGTACCTATACAGCAAAATTTAAAAAAAGTGGTACTCGTACTTACTTAAGTAACAAATTTGTAGGCAAGTTAATGAGTAAAATAATAATATAGCTTTTTTTTCGATTAACTAAGTATATGTGGCTTTTAACTCTCAGCTCTTATATGACGTCTTATAGCAAGTATGGCATCGATTTAAGGCGCTACACTGAGAAATTTGGAGACTTTGAAATGCTGTCCTGTCCAGACTAGCAAACAGTAGGGGCTGATTTTCAGATATATGATTCTTGACTATATGATTGTGGTACTGACAATAGTGAAACATGATTGCTTAAAATTTTCTCGATAGAAAATAAATCCAAAGTCGTGTCTATATTTTCCTTTTTTTTCTCAGCCTACTAAAACAACGCAATATTAAAAGACAAGATTAAGTTAATATGATGGTATTTTACCTCATCTAGGTACTGACAAGAGGAAATTTAATAAACCTGCACACAGTCAGATATTTAACGAGATTTGTCTAAAAAGCCATTCTCGGAGAGGGTTGCATCCCGTTTTGTCGTGAGCGAAAAACAAAGGGTGTCTCTTTCAATCGATATATCGCCTTAAAGGCGCATCAAATTTTTGATTTGCAGTTAAATATATCCCGTAGGACATTGATATAAAATTTTATTTTTCTAACTCAATACATACATGCAACGTAACCTAGTTTAAAATTGATTAAAACAAAAGTTAAATTAAAACAACGGTCGAAGTCAGGTGGAAACAAAATATGAAATAAATGGAACAATAGGCTTGTTGATGACGAGTTTGGCTGTGGCTTTTCATTTCCCTACGTTCCGAGGTTCAACCTGAAAATTGGATCGGGACTATTCGAATCGCAATTAGCAGCAAACTTTTTTTGTCTTTTATTTATTCTGCATTGTATTCCAATACCTTTTATTCATTTTTCGGAACTCCAGAATGGCAAACGTAAATGTGGTGGCCAATACCTACGCTACAAAGACGTTCTGAAAAGACATATGAAGAGATGCAATATTGAGCCCTCTAAGTGGGAGGAGATGGCAGCGCAGCGGCCCGAATGGCGACGGCACATCCACGAGCAGGTTAACACATTTGAAATTGAGCGTCGTAACGAGCTTGACAGAAAGCGAGACGAACTCAAGGCGCGTCCACCTGCAGCCGTGAGGTATAACTACCTCGGTGGGGTGTTAACCTGCCCAAGGTGCGCTCGTACCTTTGTTAACAAGATAGGGTACGTGAGCCACTTGCGAGCGCACCAGAGAGCGGACCAACCTAATACTCATACGTAAACCAGATCACACAGTCGCTGTGGCCGGAATCGGCTATGAACATCATCATCATTCATTGGAACACCCTTACGAATTATTCGGTTTGTATGCTTGTAGTGGAGCTAGGCAATATCAAAACTATACGACAGAGGAAGCGCAAAATGATAATTATAAATTGAAATTATAATTGGGATGTTGACTCAAAATTTATTATTACTCCATACGAAAGAATACATAAAACTATGCCAAATAGTGAAAATCCTATTCAAACATGTCAAAAAATAACGAAACTAGGTACAACGGTTAGAATGTCTTTAGTTTGAGAGAGAAAGCGCTACAGATCAGTGACGTCACTGACCTCGAGCGCCATAGTAAATGACGATCGTTCAATACAGAGAAGCGTCTTGCGGAACAGGGATAGAAAATGCCCCCCCCCTAAAACTTTGAAGACTTATAATTATGTAATTATTTATTCTTTTGGATTACTTTTTTCGCTATTTGATTGAGAATTTGATCCTTTTTCGAGAAAATTCGGATTCACTGATTTTCTTATTTAGTGTCAACATCCCTATTGCATTGATTTTGTTGCTCGAGGCTACTTGCGACCATAAAATCTTGACCCCACCATGTTTCGTGAGAATCGTGTGTCCCTTTAGATTATTGCCTATATCTAAGTAGGAACAGTTAATAGTTCAGCGTTGAAGTTCAGTAGCTATATTGTTCGTGTTTCAGGCTTTTTTATTGCTAGAGTAACTTTATTCAATGTTATTTATAAATTCAAGGTGGGTAATTGGGTATTCTATTATTTCTGTAATTAGTATCAGGCTAGTTAGTGGTGCCTACACTTGTGTCGCGATCCGGTTTTCTTTATGCCATGGTGTAAACCACACCCCGCGTAAGAGACACTTTTATAATGTTTATTTTTATTTTAGCTTTAATGTGTCGGTCAATTCTTTTTTCAATCCAATGTATTGAGTAGGTCTTGCTTAGGTAAAAAAGGAAAATATTTCATGTAGAGACAATTTTAAATATATATATATACACACGATGATTTTGAATCCGTGAACAGGAGTGGAAAAATATTAAAATTTAGCCCAAATTAAACTTATTCGGCGAGGTCTCGCGTTATTTCTTCACTGTTTAATTAATTAAAAGTAAAAACCTAGTTAAAACAAGTAACCATTGAATACATGTACTTTAGTATATATATTGTAGTCTTTGAATACATGGTCATCCTGCAGTTTAATAAAGTTTAACTACGATACGTCAAGTGCCATCAGTGTGGCGGGAAATTTGACGGATCTTGCGTATCACAAAAGTGATTGACAATGTCAAGGGCAGGGTTTACTCATAAATTGTCAATAGCTAATATGTTTGTAAAGAGGTTACAAACTCATTAAAACCGATAAGGTAGTAGAGTGACAAGGATTTTAGGACAAAATTAATTTCAAAATTAAAATTATGATTTAAAAAAAAACAAGTTTGTTTCTACGTAATTACTACTTTAACGTTATCCCCATCAATTACCAAAACTTTAAAATTGTCTCTACATGAAATTTTTTCCTTTTTTATTTCCTATATATATGTATATATAAATATATATATATATATATTTATATATATAAGTACTTAGTTAAGATAATCATCATCATCATCATCATATCAGCCGAAAGACGTCCACTGCTGGACATAGGCCTCCCCCAAAGAGTGCCACAATGACCGGTCTTGCGCCACCCGCATCCAGCGGACCCCCGCGACCTTTACCAGGTCATCAGTCCACCTTGTGGGGGGTCTACCCACGCTGCGCCGCTGCGCTGCTGTTAAGATAATAAAAAATACCAATCCGTAAATTAATTCATTTTGTTCCCTAGTACTACTGTGCCTGGACAGCAGTTGAAACATGTCACCAATAATTGGTGCCTGAGGGCATGAATAATTCATGCCGTAATTCAAATTACGTGGCGAAGCTAATTACATATTTAATTATCGCAATACACACCATTGCGATAATTAAAACTACTTTTAGTACTACATTGGAATAATGAAAAGGTGACCGTAATAAATTTACTGTTATACAGCATAGGTATTGGAGACAGCGTAGAAATAGGCTACCTTATTTTTGGCCTTATTATGTCCAGTTTGAATGAATCCTCTCATATTACATATGTACCGAAACCTCAATTTGCCGTCATAAGATCCACAGGGCATATTTTGATATATTTCAGTAAATTGTGTGCAACCATATTTTTGCACTTGACTGTACAGGCAGTTTCAGTAAAATAAGATCCAGTAAATGTTCCGTAGCTCTAGTATAAGTTTTTTCGAAACATTAACTAATTCGAACGCGTTTGCGTTTTGTCTCAAAATGTATGAAAGTGGTATGAAAAAGTGAACAGCGCCTCCAGTGTTGCCAGAACGTGCTTTTTAGCACGGTTTTACGTGCTTTTTTGGATACGAACGTGTTTTTTACGTGCGCTCCTTAAAAACGTGCCAAAACCTTGCTTTTTTTGAGTGCTATGGTGCTTTATGATCTTATTACTAAAAATGTTGGTTTGGTACTTTCTATAACTGTATTTTTTTTCTAACAATCATTGTGTTAAACAATCTTTCTCTCTTTTGCTTTGATATCCTAAAGTTAAAAGTTATGTTTTACCTGTGGTTGCAGTTGCAGGAAAGAACTTGTTCTGCAACTGCAAGCTCTATCGTTCGTGTCGTGCAATGTGTACACGATATAGTAAAGGCTCAATACTCTGTATGTGACGAAAGCCGGTCAAGTGCGTATCGGACTTCCACATATAGGTTTCCGAACTAACCGCAAAAGTATGTTGGTTTCAACATGAAAAATAAGGAAATTTCCAATCAAACAAACCTGTTTTACCAAAATATAAGTATTTCTTGGCAAAATACCGGTAATAATGAACAGTATCACCAAATTTCAAGTTTATGGGTCAATGGGAAGAAAAAATAATCTTATGAACAAAATTTTGTGACCGACGACTGACGGACGGACGGACGGACGGACGCGTGAGTGACAGCAATAGGAGTCATTTCGACCCTTCGGGTACGGAACCCTAAAAACGTGCTTTTTATTCCAAAAACGTGCTTTTTTGGACACCCGACCGTGGTTTTTGACGGAAGTGCTCTGGCAACACTGAACGCCTCTGGTGGTCACTAGTGGAAACTAAAACAGCGAGTATAACATTTGTTGCTAACCGATGAACGCGCGTATTTCAAACTCGATGAAAGCGTTTTCATACATTTTGAGACAAAACGCAAACGCGTTTGAATTAGTTAATGTTTCGAAAAAACTTATACTAGAGCTACCGAACGTGCCAATCGTCATGCCAATCGTAAATGTATGTAGGTCACTCGACATCGACACCCCACTTTAATTAAGGATAGGGATAAGTTCGCCTTTGTAAAAATATCTACTGTTAAGTTTGTTTTTCTTGTCTATCTATTAATTACTATGACATGAATTTGGGATTGTATTTTATTTTTTATGACATGAATTAATGCGTATTATCTGAATGTTTTATTGATGACATGTAATTTCGTACGCCGTAAGGCACACCATAGCTGTACTGGATAGATATAAGTTGTATTGTCACCTTTATTTACCTATGTAGACGAATAAATGAATTGAATTGTTATGTACTTGATTTGTTAAATAAAGTGTTTGCTAATAGGTAAGTACTATTAGTTTAACACTAGGGACAATATTGACAGATGGCTCTGAATCTCAATTTAAATGCTCAGAAACGACTACGAGTTATCAACTTGTTATATCAATTTTCGTTTGAGCACTAATGTTTGAAATTTGAAAAGACTTACAAATATATGAACGAATATGTCGAATGTAAATATTTTAGTTAACTCTTATAAATTATCCATCACATCACATTTTTCAAAATTTTTGTGTAGTGAGGTAAATTATGTTGCAACGTTACCATGTTAGCTAATTGAGATAAAATCGCCGCCGCACATAAAACTAAGTCGGGTTTTACGTCGAGGCATAGCGGAATTACCGTTGTCGCGCTGGCATATCTAAGTACCTAATTATGTTTATCAAACTTTATCATTATCACACACGATGAACGCTTCTCTGAAACATCATGTTGAATCTTAACGCCTTATAAATAACATAGCAAAATCTCATGCAACAGTTTCATCATGCTGCCAAGTAGCGTCTACTCTTCTACTCTTCCTAACTCACTCGCACCGAATAAATTAATAAGGGGATGGTAGATTTTTCTCATCTCGCATCGCGTACGTGGCGTTGTCTGATGTATAATTATACATTCAAAACTGTAACCGGATTTTGCCCGTCGCCGCGTTGGTGAACACACATCCACTACCGAACAAAACCAGTTGCCTACTGTCATGGCGTCCTTACCGAACAACGTCTTTGTACAAGTATTGATTGGCGAAATCATCATAATATTTGATGGAAAGCCTTTTTAAAGTGTGAAGTGAAAACTGTAACCAAATGAACGCAGGCAAGTATCTACCTTACAGTCAGAGCTCTTAGTCGTTTTTTGCTTGCATTCGTTTGACAGAATTTGGCCTTAGAGTTTTGTAAGACCCGACGAAGACAAAAATAACAATAGGTACATACCGCAGGTAAAGTAACCGGACGTTTGGAGAGCTCGTCGGCCGGTGGAGTCTTGTCCAACGGTCTTAAAAAGTACACTAGGATGGCGATGGGAATCGCCAGAGCCGACAAGGCCCCGAATAGGGCCGCCGCCAGCAACCACATCCAGTCTGGCATGGTCACTACTCCGAATACCTGGTAAAGAAATAGTACATTACTTAACAAGGGCGGTAAAACAAAGAATGTCTCAGATCGCAGGTATTAGACGCCCAAGCCGAAGGCAAGGGCGATAATTACGCGATCTGAGGCTTTCTTTATTATCGCCCGTGGTAAGTACGAAATTTTAAGTCACCCCCTGGCCAGGAAGTGGGTTTTTTCGCGCGCGGAGCGTGCGATAATGGCCACTTTATGGCCAGGTGTGACATAAAATAACTTATTACCTTTCGGTACGGTAGTCTTTAAAATCTTTCTTTTTTTATTGGAGAAACAACAGAAGTAAGCACATAATATATTATAATGTAACTAAGTACGGCATCACTCACAAGGGTATGTTACATACATAATAATGCAACATAGGTAAGCATAACAAACAATTATATTACCCCTATAATATTTTTAACCTCTTGGACGCTAAACACAGATATAATGCGCACCATGGGTTCAACGCCAACGACGGATATATCCGTCACGGCGTGCAGCGTGATATCAACCGACATGCACTTCTATAGGGTTTATCTTCGCATTTGAGATTCCGATGTCATACCGTGTGGGTAGCAGATTTTGTATTTAACGGGGCGTTGAAAAGGTTAAAGGCCTATTTATGGCTATGGATACCCCACACTCCTATGTGCATCGTTTTTTTTTTTCATCACATACCTACCTACAACGTTCATGGCATGGCATCGGCAGACGAGTTTTCCATCGCGATACAACCGGCTGAGGAATGTAATTATTCACAATAGCATATACATATAAATAAACTGTCATCTGACAAAATTTCATGCTAGAGGTAATGAATAAAAAAAAATGTTTTTACATGTTCATGTGACCGGCAGACGGGTACTCCATCGGTCTACAGCCGGCAGACGAATTTTATTTACTTAAGGGGAGGTATCCCCAACGCAAATGTCCCGCTCTAACACGCGTGAGTTTACAATTAACCATCCCGCTCTCTACGCAAGCTCTGCGCGCAGTTTTGTAAATATTTAGCTATAGTGATTAAGCCAATCATTTTATCAAAGCAAACCCTGCGAATTTGTCTATAACTATTTACGATCTTTAATTGAGTACAAAAATTAAATGTTAAATATCAGTTATGTAGCCGTAGTATTGAAAAAACATTCCAAAAAGAGGTAACTTCGCGATTTTTTTGTATCGAGTGAAATTCATCAGGTCATGTAACTGACTGCGATTTTGACTAGACATGATCCTTATGTAACACATATATTTTTTTTAGATTTTAAGACACTATATTCTATGTCTCAGATGGTTTTTAAAAACTCAAAAGTGGTAATACACGGCCTTAAGGTATTGGCTTAGCTATCATTTGATACAAATTTCAGTCGAGTGAAAATGTATTTCTTTTTACGTCTCTGGGAGGCTGCTGTTAGCCCATACGTCCACGGTCCATCATAATACAACTTTCTTAACCACTGTACAAGTTTTCATGCGAGAGGTACTTAATAACTAACTATTTCTGCGCCTGGCCCAAGGTCTAATACGAACAGTGCAATTTAAATAAAAGCTTTTAAAAAGAAGGGTCATTATAAAAATGGTACTCGTTTGTAAATGAACGCTCAATAAGTTCGAATAACAACTTCGAATTTTATGCAACATAAATTAACCAACTAAACTGACTGTAAATTCGTCTGTTCTATTGTTCTACGGGCGCTGGTGTGGTTGTATTTATTCCTAACATTAACATTGTAGGACACATTTCGGATACATTTGGACATTCAGCTGATTGACGTCTCCATTAGAGGCATCGTTGCGGAGATGGATGCAGGGTCAGTTCTAAATGAACCGTCAATATTACAATGTATTGCAGTTGACAGCGTAAGTATTCGCATCGGCAATATTATATATTTTTTGGGAGAGTATTTTTACTTTACTTTACATCACCAGTTAACAGTTGACAGTCTTCTATTCCACTGGCCTCAACTGATCTTTATAGAGAAAATCAAGCATGAAGTAACTCGATCTTTTAGAGACTCCTTACCATTCTTTTTATACAGTAAATCAAACCAGAATGGAATATTTGACCCAATACGTTACAGCAAGTAAAATTAAATGATATAACAAAAGGAAACGTTTGTCTTTATTGCTTATTTTTCTTCAGTTTTGTTAATATAACAGCACATTTTCGTCCAGTTACTAAAATGTACCTACCTTATAATAATAGAATTATTTTACTTGACGGAATGGTTAGTTCAGTTAGTGCCATTATTCCGTGAAACTGGCAGCTATTTATTTACGCACCTATGTATAGTGCTCAGTTTCAAGTTGCATCACGCTTTGTATCCATTGCAAAGTTGTACTAGTGGGAAAGCAATAAAATATGGGAATTTCGAAGGCACCGCTCATCGTTACCCCGATGATCTTGCCGTCATACACAACCGGACCACCGGAGTCCCCAGGACGGGCTTGATGCAGTTTGTTGGAGCACTTTGGCGCGACACACACCGCTGCACCATAATGGAAAGGTACCTTCCTTTCACAAGGCACTATGACGCCTTCACCGACTTGTAAAGGCGCGAATTGATCCTTAATAATCTCAATCGCAGTCAAACCTTTTATTTTTTTGTTCACAAATCCAAATCCAGCATATTTAACTGGCAGTCCCGACAGTGTTTTGTAATCAAGCGCCAAAAATTGCGCGTACGGCCGACGTATTTTTTGGACGAAAACCAACGCTACATCATTCACGCATACCGTCCCCATGTTGAATAGGTAACCAGGATGAGTAAAAGTTTTGATGACCCTCGATAGTTTAGTACTGTTGCGTTCTATAAAATCGTCGTATCTTATTATCATCTGTATTTCATCTAGAATGCAGTGGCCCGCAGTAAGTACCCAGTTTTCCGCTATAAGGCTGCCGGTGCATATTCTAAGAAAGGGACTCGATTCCATTTGCAGAAGCACAGCGAATGGGAATTCGTTCGCCTCGTCCGCTTTTCCTTTATACACCCTGAGATCCCCTCGTTGCGAGCCCAGACTCACGCCCAGGAATACCATCAAAATCAACATTACTTTAACAGCCATTATCAGTGACTTGCAAAACTTGTTTGCCAAAAAGAAATCTTACGAAAATAAAATAAAACGCTGTATCACTTTGTTCACTAGGGTTTGCGTTTTGTAGTTTGTAACATAACCCATTAGGAAGTCATAATTCGTTCTTATCACAAACAAATAATTTCTCGAAATTTAAAGTATTACAATGCAATCTTATTCTAGGTATTGCTAACATAAAATTTGTAATAGCTACACAATAGAATTGTGTTTTTATTGTATTTTTACATTCAACATAGGTTGGGAGCACTAGAGTAACATTGGGCTGCATTTTGAAATAATTATCACCAGGGCCCGTACTTTTCATGCCGATGACGTCATGCTGCATATTAATTGATGTCATCGGAATGAAAAGTACCGGCCGTGATTTTTTCATCGTGAAGTTATTTATCACCCACCTCTACCACGCGCCCCACTCTAGTTTACGGAAATAAGAATATAATTGCTCGTGAGTGTATAATACTATTGTGTAATAGAAAAAAAACACCATTTAGTTTATTATAAATAAGATGAGATAGGTTAGTTAGGTACCTACATAAAAATTTAAAGTGTTAATTTTGTGCGTTGAGGAATTGTTTCAACGGATGCTTTTTGTTGTAATTTAAATATTCAGATCCTTTGTGTGCTCAAAAGCAAATTCCTTACAGACTTCGTACCATTTTTCTAACCAAACCAAACCAGAAATCTAATATTCCAGGGTCAAAACGGAACCCTATTCCTGTCACTCACGCGTCCGTACGTCCGTCCGTCGCGACTTACACAAAATTTTGTTCCGAAGAATTTTTGAAGTGAACACTTCTTTAGCGGCGCTGAGCACTTTTGTACTGGGGAAAAATTGTTAAACCCGCGACAGATTATTCTAAGACCAGCTAGTTGACCCCTCCTAGTATCGTGATTGCGATGTTAGGAGGGGTCAACTCAGCTAAACTCAGCTGGTCTTAGATGCGTAAGACACAATGATACTCGGGACATATATTATGTATATATGTAAATGGATTATGGGAATATGAATATGAACATGAGTATGAATATGTATACGGATACCGATACCGATACGGATACGGATACGGATACGGATTGTTATTTACTTTCTTTGAGTTTTCACTTCTGCCGACACTCCCGGAGTGCAACCCGTTGCTTTTTTAACTTCCCATTGGCCTATGAACTTGTAATTTGGTTTATTATTACGTATATTTTACAAACAGATAAGAAACAGATAGGTACTAATATATTGAACAATCTTATTTTTTTATTTGAATTTTCCAACTAACTAATTTTGCGGTTGGGTCGGAACCCGCACGCACACGCACTTGGCCGGTTTTTAATTCTAATGATTTGATCTAGGTAATTAGTAATTACCTTCTAGTCTACGCCTACTACGAGTATACTAACTATATAATCTAGGGGCACGGTAGTGCCCCGCCAAGTCGAGTAAAAGAAGGAGGCACGGCCTTACCATTCTTTTCAGGCCATTTTCAACATAATACCTATATTATATTACTACAAACGAAATTTCAAGTATACATAGTTTCAAGTTTGCATCACGCTTTTAATCCATACGAACGTTGTACTAGTGGGAAAGCAGTAAACTAGGGGAGTGCCGAAGGAAATGCTCGCCAGGACCCCAACGATTTTGCCGTCATAAACAACCGGACCGCCGGAGTCCCCTGGGCGGGCTTGATGCAGTTTGTTGGAGCACTTTGGCGCGATACATACATTTGGACCATAATGGAACGGTGCTTTAATTTCACAAGGCACTATCACGCCTTTACCCACTTGTAAAGGCACAATTCCACCCATCAAAATCTCAATCGGAGTCAAATTTTTTTTTTTGTTCACATGTCCAAATCCAGCGTATTTAACTGGCAGTCCCACCAGTGTTTTGTAATCAAGCGCCAAAAATTGCGCGCACGGCCGACGTATTTTTTGAACTAAAATCAACGCTATATCATTCACAGTTAATGTCCCCATGTTGTATTGGTAATCAGGATGAGTATAAGTTTTGATGACTCTTGATAGTTTAGTACTGTTGCGTTCTATAAAATCGTCGTATCTTATTATCATCTGTATTTCATCTAGAATGCAGTGGCCCGCAGTAAGTACCCAGTCTTCCGCTATTAAGCTGCCGGTGCATATTCTAAGAAAGGGACTCGATTCCATTTGCAGAAGCACTGCGAATGGGAATTCGTTCGCCTCGTCCGATTTTCCTTTATACACCCTGAGATCGCCTTTTTTCTTGTCTTGCGAGGCCCGATTCGCACCCAGGAATACCACCACAATCAAGATTACTTTGACAGTCATGTTATCAGAGATTTGAAAAGTTAGAATATTTGTCAAAAATTACAAAAATAAAATAAGCGCTATATCGCTTCGTTCACTACTTAGTGTTTGCGTTTATTTTCCTTTCTTTATTGCCACAATTTTCATTTCTCGAAACATATAAAGTTTGAAAGCAATTGCTGTACCTAATGTAAGCGGACAATAAACATTTATGAGTGTTGTACACGTTTGAAACTTATGTTTATGTTTATAGAACGTACTAGCGACCCGCCCGCCCCGTCTTCGTCATCATAAAGGTAAAAATGGAACCCTTATGGTTTCAACTTGTCTGTCTGTCTGTCACTTTGGTAAATATCTCAAGAACTACTTACCTATGATGCTATCGATGTGAAATTTTGAATAGTTATAAACAAGGTTAATTCGGATGGATAGATCAATTCTATTTATTATACATATGTTAAAAATGACAGAACAAGGGGTGTTCTTAATTTCAAAGTCTGGTAACTATGTCAGGGGGCGGGGGAGGGTCGTTGTGATCTATGTGTGCCCTTATTTCCAATCCCCATTTCCGCCCTTATCTCTAAAGCATACCAAGAAAAAAATTAAATTTATCACAAATATTAATGTAACTATATAAATATTACAGGAAAAACATAACCATAGCTATATTTAGGTTACTTTTTATCATCAAAAACATTTCAAGACTAATTTACTTTGTACCTACTTATTTCTGTTGGATCAAAGCTAGGTTAGGTATATTGTAAACTGGTGGATATTTTCTCCTAAGCGCGGGAAAATACTATAAACTATGAAAGTCCAGCTTTTTGCGAAAGTTATAATGGATTTTTACTTATTAGGGTGGGGAAATACATTCAAAAAGCGTACCCACCTACTTTTTGGCGCATTTGTTATTCACAAATTTGATTCATATAAACACAAGCCGCAGCTGCACAAGTTTATAAGAATGAAATATAATATACATTTGATAAAGAAATAACGAAAACAAAATAAAAGACTACTAATATTTTCGATAGGTACCTTTGCACACTTTAAAATAAATCCATAACATTCGCCAGTGCATTAACGTATGAGTAAAATACACAAGGTTAGCATCTGTCACATAGCATCTGTTGCATTGAATAACAAGAAAACATAAATAACGAAAGTACGACAGCAAAGAAAAACGAAAGGAAAAACAAACATCAATTTAATACCACGTTTTTACATTCGACTTGACTAACAAACTCAAAGCACAGTCATGCATAGTCTCTTTAACGACTCACCTTCTATAAGATTGGCCTACCTAAAACAACATAAGCTACCTAAAGACGATTGATATTATACTAGACAACAATTGACGAGAAACATTTAACTTTTTAATATTAGTTACTAATCGTATTTGCGGTAAAAGACCGTGATGGGAGAAAGTGACGATGCTACATTTTCGAGGGCAAGCCGGGGTACCGGCGCCGCATGCAGACCTCACATTACTGACACTAGCTGTGGAACCACTCCGCTGATAAAGCACCTTGAAGCCGGCGCGAGCATGCGCGCTGCCGAGCCAACTGGACCACCCGTGTGTCATTGGTTCACCGGAGCGCCCGATGGGGTATCAAAGCATTCGCCACTCCGCATGACAAGCCGTCGATCACCAATGCTTACCGTAACCTACCCTCGCCTGCTGGAAAACTGAAAAAAGAATGCATATTCAGTCACTCAGGATTGCCTTTCACAAGGGTGCAATGAAACTTTTAAAATTGGCACTGAACTTTGCCAAGAACGCTTGCGCGTAGGGCCGATCGATAGACGCCATATTATTATTTTCTAACGAGGAAGGTATACCCGGGCCAACTAAAAACCGTAAACTGACTTGACTCAAGTGCGTAAGGTTGAGATTGGAATGCAAATTAAGTTTTTAACCTGGGCACAGGTGGACAGTAGAACAAATTGTTTATAGGCAAATGTCAATCTAAGTTCACGTTTGCTTTGTACTTTATAAATGTCATTCATATTTGTTCTAAACTACTCTAGGTAAAGGGTAAAGTACTTATTGCCGTTAAAGTGAACTTTATGCTTGATAGGTATAAAGGTTGTAATAGTCGAGCAACGTAGTAAACTAAGTGGAATCGAGACTAAGAAACGTAGACGCGACACCTGTCGAAAGGAGGCAGCAAATCTTTGCCGATGGTTGTTGATGCTTCTTTGATGTGGTGTAAATTGTACGTTCCCATTTATTACCATAGACAAACTTTAGGTCAACTTGAGACTATTACACCAGAGTGACTAAAATGAAACAGTGACTTGCAGGCTTGAGTTCCAGTTTTCAATTAACCATACTTTTTGAATTCCATCATGTCCAAAATATTGTTCTATCCTACTGGCCTTAGCCTGGTAGTTTAGGTTAGTTGTAGAGACGTTCAACCTACCTGTCAACAACCAACCCCAAACATGTGGGTAACATGTACAGTGGGCCAACGAAAATGTTGAGCACTTTAGTACTTTGTCAAATTAAAGAGGTTTCAAATTTTATGAAGTTTCAGTCTAAATATTTCTTAGATTTCGATGTGACAAGGTTCTAAGTATGCTCAACATTTTCATGGGCTGACTGTACAGTACAGTTAGTTATAACATATATGAACACGACTTTATTGTTAAGGGTTAAGGTTTCATTTTCAACCTCAAAATAGGATCACGTGCTTCAACATTGCATGGTTTCATTTCAATTTCATATTACTTAGTTATCTAACCAATCCCAGCTTGATACCAGATGCGTCTTGCTCAAAAATCTATTTCGCCATGTGTTAGCGTAAAATTTCGTTCACGCAAATCATAAAATATATATTATTACAGACATAGAAACATATTTTATTTATACTTACTTAAGAACTGCGTTCGAATCGGGTTCTTGCATTTCTCTATAAGCCAGCACATCGAAATCGCACAACTTAGGATCGCAAAGCTCATGTATAGTCGCGACCTTTTCATTTCGTCACTTTTCGACTTTATTTCTAGACTGTGAAGGTCCAAAAGGGCACAGCGGCTCTCTAGATAACGACGTAGCGGACGAGCTGGTCAGAGGATCTAGTCGACCTGCGAGTGGCCCTAGCTCAACACTCCGGGACGGGAAACGGTACCGTACCCGAATGCATGACTTACCAAGCGTCTGCTCTCTCTCTCTCAACAGAGCATCACTACGTACAATCGTAGGCATCATAACTGGTCATTGCCCACTCAACAAACATTTATATGTTCTAGGAATCTAGGTACCACCGACAGCCCCCTGTGCAGGGGATGCCTATCGGCCGATGAAACAGTCCCCCATGTCATCCCAGAATGCGAAGTTGTAGCTGCCTAACGAACTCAAATCCTCAACGCACCGAGGTCACTTAGCTTAGTCAGCGCTTCTGGTCGGAGTTAGGCTAGCAAGACTAGCTAGCAAACAAATCACGCACAGTGGTCCGACATATACGGACTAGGTGCGGAAAAAGAAGTCCATAACCATAACCAGGGGCCTATTGCATAATAAATTACAACGAATATTACAAGCGGAAGTCTCTTTCGAATGAAAGGGATTGAAACGAGACTACCGCTTGTAATATTAGTTGTAATTTATTATGCAATGGGCCCCAGGTCCATAACTCCGACAAACTTACGATATATATTACTATCATAATTAAAATAATGATTATAGTATACACAGGGTGGATTTTCTTTTTGGGTCAGTGAGGGCAGCTACCAGCTCCCGTGTTGCTACGTGAAAATGATCTTTGACCACCTTCCCTCGATTTCAAATTAATGAAGATCGACGTTTTCAGATTTTGGAAAAAGCATACGGGTTGCGAGAAAAAGGTGGCTTTTAAGTACATTACCGAAAGTGGACCCCTAAGAAACTATTGATACTGGATAGTAATGGAATCGATTGGCATAAAAAAATGCTTGCGAAAAATTAGTGTTTATTTTCATACAAATTGTATTTCTCGTTCATCCATTTGTGGCTTTTCTAGCCGGGATTGTTTTTTGGCCCCATACAAACTTTGGACCCTGGATAAAAATGGAATCGATTGGCAAATTTTTTTTTGTCAAAAATCACCCTTTTCTCGCACCCTGTATGTTTTTTCCAAAATCTGAAAACGCCAATCTTCATCAATTTTAAATCGAGGGAAGGTCTTCTGTCACTGGCCCAAAAAGGAAATCCATTCTGTATAATCAGACGGGGTTTACCCTTGGTGACACCGATGTGGTATACAAAAAAAAGGAATGGGTGAACACATATCTTCGTGATGTCATTTAGGCAGCAAAGCTGATAAGGTTGTGACATGATACCGATACTTACTTATATAAATCATCATCAGCCTATCTACGTCCCACTGCTGGGCACAGGCCTCCTCTCATAGATGAGAGGAGGTCTGTGTCCAGCTTATATAAATGCCTATTAAAAATCCGGCTGTTTTGAAAATCTGGACGTCACACGCCCAGTCCCGTAAAACTCGCCCTAAACCCTCCTATTAATACATTAAAAAAGTGACGGACAGCTTCACCGTGTTTCTTGCGATCGCACATTCGAAACCAAATACGGTTTTGCGAGTCACGTAAGTCACGTTTGTGCCCATGTGCATAAAGTCTCCGGACCTTAATTTCTTATGCGTGCATGAAACATATGTACTTCGTTGTAGGACTACTTACCTACGCTTTAAATATGTTGTAATGTTTATCAATAAACCTTTTTTGAAATAAGTTTTTTCAGTTCAGTATAATGACCGTTGTTACTCTCAGAAGCAGTTACATAATCTCTACACGGTATACAGGAAATGGCAAGTTTTGTTTCAGGGTGTTCTTTCTTTACACGCATACCACGTGCAAGACTGCACGATGCACAAGTCTCCCGTCAATAAACTAAGCGTAGGTATAGTAAACCAATTTGATTTCTAGGCCACTTCATACCTTGTCACAGTGAAAATCAATATGAAAGCCGCTAGAGGTCTTATCATATATATATGTCACTGTGACAAGGTACGATGTGGCCCAGAAATCAAATTGGTTGACCGTACCTAACCAAAGAGTCCGCGCGACAACTGTTATACGAAAATTATATGATATCAATACGTCGAGTCGAATAGATCTCCCGTATACATTTCTGTCCTCATTTAACCTCCGGCATAAATAACCGGATCAGCTAGAAAACTTTATGAACGTAGCGCTTCAAAGGACCCGAGGCAACCATAATTCAATTGCTCGGGGATCGAGTTACACCCTAGATACTGCATCAAAGCCATACTGAGGTGCAAATTAAACATGGAATATTCCCTTTAGTCCGGTGCAAAATAATATAATTATGGCATGGCGACCATTCGCGGCACTAAAAAGAGGCAGAATATAAAAATAAAAGTAAAAAAAAAACACATTTCCTCTTCACCCTTCCAAGTGACGTTCTAAACATACTGAACGGACGAACGATAATACCAAAGAGAATACTTTAATTCTATCTTTTTTTTAAATATACTAATGTCGACCTAACAAACAAATACGGAATTACTTCACATTATTCATTTATCAAAGATTTAAAATATTAAAACGCCTTAGGTGTAATGAAAATGGATGACAGAAAAAAATAGTTTTAATGGAACTTTATTACTCAAAGTAATACATATATTATGCTATTCAACGGCCTGCTAACACTTTTTCATATACATACATTTTAAACAACTACTATGAACATACACATTTGATTCCAAATCGATTACATTGCATTAACTTCAATATAATATATTATATTAATTAGGTAATAAATAAAAATCTACGTTATGCGTCCGAAAGAGCGGCTACACCAGGCAGTACTTTACCTGCAATCAAAAAACAAGATATTTAACTACATGTTGACTAAACTACTAGTACATACACAATAATTCTATAAATACGTAAATAATACAAAATATAAGCATTTTAAAAAGCTTTTGTCGATATTTATACTCATACAAAATCATGCTAATAAATGTGGTCCCAAAACCAGCCTAGAATCGTTTTTTTTTTAATTATTTTTATTAAAATAAATAGGTTCGTATACCGTATACCAGCGCAGTAAGCATGAAAGCTGAAAGGTCATGCTTTACGTGACGTTTTGGACGATTTGGATCGTAAAACGTGACCATCAGACAACGATATAGGAACATAGTTTACCAATCGAGAGACAAACGAACTATGGTTAAACTATGTATGCCCTGCCCTATAAACTATGTTGCAAGAATACATATCTAATAAATAATAATAAAAATAAAAAAAACTGTTACTTCATGAAAAGGCTCTATCTATAAAGCTCCAAACGCACTGACAGCGGTGGCGGCGCGGTGCGGAGGCGGTACCGGTTGTAACATTCGAACTAATATGAAAGAGTCCGCACAGAACGCTTTTTCCCGGGCGGTTTTCTGTGCGGACCCATATCATATATATCATATTCATATTAGTTCGAATATTACAACCGGTACCGCCTCTGCACCGCGACGCCCCGCCCCGCTACCGCTGTCAGTGCGTTTCGAGCTTTACAGTTTATTTAGTAATGAACAACTTTGTTTCTTGTTACTATACCCTGTTGTAGGGTCAGTTGCACCAACATACGAACACAGGCCGGTCATCGTCAAATATGGCGCCGGCAGCTGTCATCCCATAGAAACTTGTCAAACTTTCCATACAATCAGATTTGACGAACACCGCTTACGATTACGGACGGTTTGGTGCAACCCAGCCTTACTCGGTGGTTTCGTCTTAGCGTATCATACTTGAGCAGCAATGAGCGTCTCGTATTCAGGGTCAATGTTTTACATTTACAAATATAATCTAGATATATTCGTATTCACTATTATACAGTATACACATATATTTTCAGTAACCAGAACCTCGAACCTCATAAGCACGAATTAGCAAATACATACTTGTACTTACGCAATACGCAAATTATAAAAGGAAACCTAATCGCCATAACATTTATTTTTCTTTTATAAGTAACTATTACTTCTGTAAATTTCAAACAGCGTCGTTCATGGCCGAAAGTAAACGTGAGCCGAAATTCAGCGGCTAAATAAACAATGTAAAAAAAAAGAAAGCAAGGCAAAAACAAACTTTGATGCTCGGTGCACGCGGCCATCACAAACATGATTTATATAAGTGTTTGTGTAAAGTCAACTGCCATTATATTGTAAATTCTAGAGTTTGCCGAATATTCCGTTATTATTGACATTTAAACGAATGTTACGTAAGCATCTTTCTGATAAGCTCGCAAAATAATTGTTATCATAATGGTTTTAATTAGGTGCATAAAGTAAGTAATATGTATATATACCGGGTGTACAATCCAAATGGGTCAGTATGGTGAAGTCGGAAACTATGAGAGATAGCGAGATCTGTTCTTAGGAACCATGACGTCGATTTTAGATTTAATAATAATTACATTCAAACTATAAACAATAATTTATTCTAGTAAACATGATTCCATTAGTGTTGTGCTTCTTGCGACTTGCAGAATTTATACACATTGATTTTGACCAGGTTCGATTCCCGGTTACGTATGAGAGTTAATAAAAAAGTTTGAATGTAATTATTATTAAATCTAAAATCGACGTCATGGTTCCTAAGAACAGATCTCGCTATCTCTCATAGTTTCCGACTTCACCATACTGACCCATTTGGATTGTACACCCTGTATATACTAGCTTTTTCCCGCGACTTCGTCCGCGTGACCTTGTATTTGAGGGATGATCTCAGTGATAAAAAATATCACATAGCTATGGACGTACGATATATATAAAGAACTTCCACGCGGGCGACAGCTAGTATTACATATTTGTCTTGTTTGAATAAGAGGTGCTAAAATGTTGTTTAGCAATTTATACTGAAAGCGAATTATTAAATCTCTGGTACGTAACAGCTTATCCAGAGCGACAATAACATCTCAGTGATACCTCACCGAAAAATACAAATACAAATGTCCGGAATTGGCCAAGTGCTCACGGAACAAACGTGAAAAACTAAAACTTAGCGAATCTCGTAAACTGACATAACCTAACAAAACAAACGATTCTAACACAATCAACTGTTTGAAGTTGTAGAAATACAGTCGGGAAAGTAAGTTTCCTGTGCGATCGCATTTTACTTTTTGATAACTCCAACTTTACCGTAGCTACCGTATCGTGGCATTAGCTCTTTCAGAAACAAGTTAGGCAAGAAAGAGGTAAGAAGTAGAAGTTTAAGAAAGTCAGTCGACGATGGTCACTCCTATCTCCGTTTCAAGCGTTCTAGACGCTCATCCAGTTAACTAGGTATCAGGCGGGCCGCACGCTTGTTTGCCACCGACGAGGTATAAAAAAAAGGTATTGGGACCGTGTGCGACGACAGCGCCACGGACAGGTGGCCATTATGGACAATATTGTCACAGCTGTCAAGCGAGAAGTAAGTAAATATTGTGAAAAAAAATAATGAAATCTTGTGTTATTTTACTATATTAGACAATTTTGGACAATGGTAGTCAGTAAAATTATTGCCAATAACATTAAAATTGCTGATTTCAGTTGTTGTTGTCAGGTTAGGTGACATACTTTTTTTTATCCACATTTCTTTGGTCTCGTTTCCATCACGGTCCCGAAAATTGGTAAAAATTACAGTCGCTATTCTTCTTGGTGTTATTACAAATCACAATAACACATCTTACTAGGACCATATTAATATTATCTCAAAAACGATTAGAAAATCTTTACTGCTGATTTGACAGCTCAAGTCAGCGACAAAAATGTAAATTTTAGCCGTAGCGAGCGCTGTGATCGTTTAGGCTATCCCCTCCACCCGCTTTGCACCCTGCCAATAGGGATGTTGACTCAAAATTTATTATTACTCCTTACGAAAGAATGCATAAAACTATGCCAAATAGTGAAAATCCTATTCAAATATGTCAAAAAATAACGAAACTACAACCGTTAGAATGCCTCTAGTTCGAGAGAGAAAGCGCTACAGATCAGTGACGTCACTGACCTCGAGCGCCATAGTAAATGACGATCGTTCAATACAGAGGTGCGTTTTGCGGAACAGGGACAGAAAATGCCCCCTCCTAAAACTTTGAAGACTTATAATTATGTAATTATTTATTCTTTTGAATTACTATTTTCGCTATTTGATTGAGAATTTGATCCTTTTTCGAGAAATTTCGGATTCATTGATTTTCTTATTTGGTGAACATCCCTATAGAAATGACAAGTTTACTTACCCTCAAGGAGCTCAAGCGATGCACCGCCTCCGGTCGACACGTGAGACACTTTGTCTTCCGTGCCCCACTTGGCGCAACAGGTAGCTGTGTCACCACCGCCTGTGGCAAACAAAAAATTGGTCTTAGCCGTATTCCGAATCACGCTTAAAACGTATAAACGCGTTTACGATCGGACCGAATCACGCTCATAGCGTTTACATGAGATGTCGTGACGTCATTGATGACGTCATGGACGGCGCCATATTGGCGTTTACAGTGCTCACACTCCGAGGCGTCAGCACCTTAAACCAAACGTCAAGTTGACGTTTGATATATGACCATGACAGTAAACACAACATGCCCGGTCCGAATCAAAACACCACTCACGCGGCCTTGAGCGCGCTTACTGATTCGGACCGGCCGTCAGCACTGTAAACGCTGTGATCGTTGTTGGCGTGATTCGGAACACGGCTTTTGTGAACAACAACAATATGGTTATTATCATACAATTTTGTAGTAAGGTACAGCGGGGCAATCTAGACTGCGGGAAATTAAAACTAATCCCGGAACCCTAAAAACGAACTTAAATACTACCTAAGGTGCAGCGGGGCAATCTAGACTGCGGGAAATTAAAAAGCCCTTCTACAGTTTCACCAAGACGGCACTCTAGGAAATGATGTCATCATCATCCTCCTAGCGTTATCCCAGTACAGTTGCATCCTGAAGGATGCCTGGGGTCCGCTACCTAATCCCAAGATTTGGCGTAGGCACTAGTTTTTACGAAAGCGACTGCCATCTGACCTTTCAACCCCGAGGGGAAACTAGACCTTATTGGGATTAGGCTGTGTCAAGTGAGTGGGCAACTTGACCGTTAGAAGTTCTCAAGCCGCCCGAAGGCCTCCAACTTGGCTTAACGACTGCTGCCATAGACAGCAACCGGGATCAACGGCTTAACGTGCCTTCCAAAGCACGGGAGCGCTCAGTTAGTAACCACTCAAAGCGGTCACCCATCCAAGTCCTGACCGCTGCCCAAGTGCCCACGTTGCTTAACCTTAGATACCGCAAGCGGTACGCAGGCGCCGCTGGGCCACGAGCGCTAGGAAATGATGTAAAACACCGAAAATATTTCGATTAGTTTTAATTTCCCGCAGTCTAGATTGCCCCGCTGCACCTTAGGTAGTATTTAAATTCGTTTTTAGGGTTCCGTACGTACCCAAAGGGTAAAACGGGACCATATTACTAAGGCTCCGCCGTCCGTCGGTCACCAGGCTGTATCTCATGAACCGTGATAGTTAGAGAGTTGAAATTTTCACACGAGATGTATTTCTGTTGCCGCTATAACAACAAATACTAACTAAAAACAGAATAAAATAATAAGGGGGCTCCCATACAATAAACGTGATTTTTTTGCAGTTTCTAACTTTCTGTAGATAATGGTACGGAACCCTTCGTGCGCGAGTCCGACTCGCACTTGACCGGTTTTTTGTGAGGAGTATATACAAAAAAATTGGCGGATCCAACATTTCACTCCAGATCATCAAGCAGGTCCACTTTTAGACACAAATTTTCTTCTCGTAACTAGAAGAGCGAGAAAGAAGGGGCTTTTTTTAAATTTGGGGAAGTTCTCGGAAAGTTCCACCACTCAGTCAAAGGCGGAATATCAATTAACATTTAACGGTAAAAGGGGTGAGGTACCAGTACCCTTACCATGAGTTTGCAATGTTTTCATTACCGTACTCGCTAGCGACTGCGTAAACGATTTAGTATGGACAAAAGTACAGCGCCTCTGGCGGTTATGCAATAGAACTAAGAATCGCCATACTAAATCGTTTACGCAGTCGCTAGCGAGTACGGTAATGCAAACATTGCAAACTCATGGTAAGGGTACTGTTGGAAATTCGAAATTCGAATTTATCATGCAGCAAAAGTTTGCAACTAAGTTAGCACGCAGTAGTCGGATCGTGACCGTAACGTAATCTTTGGTATAAATAATTAAGGCGATATATTGATTGAAAGAAACGCGCGTATGTTTTTCGTTCACGACAAAACGGGATGCAATACTCTCCGGGAATGGCTATTTTAGACAAATCTCGTTAAATATCTAACTGTGTGCAGGTTTATTAAATTTCCTCTTGACAGAGTTTAGATGAGGTAAAATACCATCATATTGACTTAATCGTGTCTTTTAATAATGCGTTATTTTAGTAGTCTGAGTAAAAAAAGGAAAATATAGACTCGACTTTGGTTTTTTTTTCTATCGAGAAAATTTTAAGCAATCATGTTTCGGCTATTGTCAGTACCACAATCATATACTCAAGAATTATATATCTGAAAATCAGTCCCTATTGTTTCCTCCTCTGGGCAGAACAGCGTTTCAAAGTTTCTAAATTTCCCAGTGTAGGGCCTAGAGTTGTAGGGCTTGCGAAATCTACTGGCCAACTGCGCGTCGGACTCCACACATTAAGGGCTACGAAATAACCGCATAATTAAATTGGTTTTTTAAACAAAAACATAGTTTATACCTATCAATGAGCTCTAAACAACGAAACCCGATGGGGTAGCTGAAAAGTTTTTCGCACCCCCCCTTTAGCTGTATGGCAGCCACCGTTAAAAAAACAAAAAAAAAATTACAATTTGTACGGGTTTGAGCCAACAAGTTGTTTATACTTTGAAAACTGTAGCTCCAACCGTATGGCTGTAAAACCTGTGTGACATAACTACGCAGACGGACGGACGGACGAGCGTACAGACCGACGGACGCATGTACGCGTGAGTGCCAGTAATGGAGTTCAATTTGGATCCTTCGGGTACTGGACCCTAAAAAGTACCGAGTTACCGAAATTGGTCAAAAGATTGATTTATTTTTATTGTTGTCAAATACCCGTTAAAAAGCGTAAGCGGCAAAATAGCGACCACCATCTTTCCTATTCGCATTTTCACCGTCGATTTGATTAAGGCGCGAAGATGGGCAAGGCATTCTCCATACTAACTCTGTGCACGTTTTATTCGTAGGTTTTGGCACTAACGAATAAAATTTTTTTTTGGTTGTAAATATTAGATATGCGAAGAAAGTGATGTGGAAATTTTCAAATACTTCAAAAAAATTAAAAATTAAAAAAAAAATTAAACATCAGGAAATAGCTATCAGAAAATTAAGCATACTGACCAAAAATCATAACTTTAATGCAAACACAAACGAAGAAAATCCTGCACAAAGTTTGTATGGAGAGAGCTTGCCCTACCCGTCCTCTTAACATTAATTTTCGCTCGCAATTACCTGTACCCTTACCATGAGTTTGCAATGTTTGCATTACCGTACTCGCTAGCGACTGCGTAAACGATTTAGTATGGCGATTCTTAGTCCTATTGCGTTACCGCCAGAGGCGCTGTATTTTTGTCCATGCTAAATAGTTTACGCAGTCGCTAGCGAGTACAGTAATGCAAACATTGCAAACTCATGGTAAGGGTACCGGTGCTAGGTAAAGGCTAACAGTTAACTTAACCTCAGGCTAAAGTAGAATTTATTTGAAATAAACTAGAATTCACAAAGTCAATGCATTTTTAACCCTTTGCGTATGTCTTAAGGTTGAGAATCAAATATTCTCAAGTATACCTGTTGAGAGGAAAATGGACGTGCATTTTTCTGACGCCGCGTGACTTAAGACTAATTAGGTTCTGAACATACTCTAATTAACTTTCTAAATATACACGAGTGTACGTGTTTTAGACGCGAAGAAGTTGTAACAGAACGCCGCTGGCAGGTCCAGTTACGTTTATATTAAAATAGTTTCCAAGGGACAGCTGACTTAGCTCACTGTTTCGGTTTTGACGGCCTTAGTAATTTGTTATAAATGATTAGGCGACTTGGCGGGATCACTACCGTGCCTCCTTGTGTATATTTAAAGTAATTCTATACACCTGGATTTATTTTGTATGAAAGAATGTATAAAAACATTCAAGGTCAAGAAACACATCGAATAAATTATACTACTATAAGGATGCTAAGGTTATTCCCGAGTGCTTATAATTATGCCAGCTTAAAACATTAATTTGGACAGTAAAACAATGTCAAAATTACAAATAAACCCAGCAATAATATCCATTGTCTATTCCTCTTCAAACCGCGCGCCACACTAAAATTAGGTAATTATTATTCGAAACTCAATCTTACTCAGAAAACCATTTCACATTCGAATTTCGACCCTAATAGCAGAGTGTTAACGTAGGTCAAAGAAACGAGAGTTACGTCCTTTAGTGCATAGGTCACGCTCGACACAATGGCTGCCGGCTCCCATATGGTCGCGGCAACTTGTCAAACGTTAACTCCTACTGAAATATGAGAGCCTGGTACTCGTACTTCGCAAACCGTGTCCGGATTGTGCATGTTATTCCGCGTTTACCGAGTATAACACGTGTTGGCATTGTCTGTCGGCGCCGCTTTGATGGTGTCTAATAGATTTACCGCTTGGCGGCACTGTTTGTCGGCGCCACTTTGACGGCGATGTTTGTACAGCTAATTCCTACTAAATTATGAAAGCCTGGTACTCGAACTTCGCAAACCTTGTCCAGATTGTACATATTATTCCGCGTTTACCGAGTATGACACGTGTTGGCATTGTCTGTCGGCGCGGCACCGCTTTGATGGTGTCTAATAGATTTACCGCTTGGCGGCATTGTTTGTCGGCGCCACTTTGACGGCGACGTTTGTACTGCTAACTCCTACTAAATTATGAAAGCCTGGTACTCGCATTTCGCAAACCTTGTCCAGATTGTACATATTATTCCGCGTTTACCGAGTATGACACGTGTTGGCATTGTTTGTCGGCGCCGCTTTTGACGGCGGCGCTTGTGCTGCTTGTCCAACTTATGACACGTTTACCGATTGTTCAGGTTATACTGTGTTTAAGAGTATAAAAGGAGGTGTGGGTTGTAGGTAGGGGCACTTTAATTTCGTCGATCGTGCTGGTAGTGTCTCTGGCTATTGCTGTCAAATTACTATTGGTGGGTGTTCTATGGTCAATAAGGGTGTGATTCTGCTGCTGTGGGAGGTCACTCTGCATGGCGGGAAAATCACTCCTTACTTTAAATTGACTTAATTTTATGGGGATTTTTAGTTTTTTATTGTTTAAATTATTTTGTAGCCAGAATGCTATCTAGACAAACAGTATGTCTAACGGGATTACCGTATCCAAACGGTGCCAAACGCGGTCATCCCGGAGCCTTATTTGCAACCGAGTTTGGAAGTGGCTCGGCGCTTTCTCTTTACCGACATAGAAAGCGAATTATCTTCCACGATTTTCTGATGCCCAGCTGGCGACGTAACCATGGCCTATTCTGCTCAGTCCAGACCTTGGCAAAGGAGTGTATACTCCGCTTGGTAAAATCGTCCAGTATTCAGGAGATCGGTCTTGTTAAATATATTTATATATTATCTGTATATACACGCTAGGGTAGGCTACCTTCTCCGCCATGTCTTCGGACGAGAAGGGGGGCCAACTTACACGAGCTGTTAGGGTTTGACTTACCTCGGAGTAGCTCGCCGAACTCTTCCAGCCTAAGCTTAGGGCAAATCACAACCTTATTTGAAACTAAAAACCATATTGTGGTTTTAGTTTTAAATAAGCGAAAAGGGGTAAAATTGGGGATAGGAATAGGTTAAATTCGCACACTATGGGACATAGGATATATAACCTAGGTCTTTCTACAAACACTAGATAGGTTTTGATAGCCTGAGGTTGTAGAAAGAGGAGCAGCGACATGTTTATTGTTCGTCTCTAATGTAGTTAGGTCGTCCAACAAAGGTTCTAATGCCTAACGTCTGTCTGTAGGTACCTAGGTCATTCGACGAGCACTAGAAGGGATTTGGGAGCCTGGGTTTGTAGTCAGAGGAAGCGGCGATTGTCTATCGTTCGTCTGTAGGTATTTAGGTCGTTCAGCAGGAGCTAGAAGGTTCTGATGTCTGTCTGTCAGTGGAGAGGAGCAGCGACTGTTTATTGTTCGTCTCTAAGGTAGTTTAGGTCATCCAACAAAGGTTCTAATGCCTAACGTCTGCCTGTAGGTACCTAGGTCATTCAACAAGCACTAGAAGGGATTTGGGAGCCTGGGTTTGTAGTCAGAGGAAGCGGCAATTGTCTATCGTTCGTCTGTAGGTATTTAGGTCGTTCAGCAGGAGCTAGAAGGTTCTGATGTCTGTCTGTCAGTGGAGAGGAGCAGCGACTGTTTATTGTTCGTCTCTAAGGTAGTTTAGGTCATCCAACAAAGGTTCTAATGCCTAACGTCTGTCTGTAGGTACCTAGATCATTCAACAAGCACTAGAAGGGATTTGGGAGCCTGGGTTTGTAGTCAGAAGAAGCCACGACTGTCTATCGTTCGTCTATAGGTAATTAGGTCAACCAATTAGCACTAAAAGGGTTCTAACGTCTAATGTCCGTCTACAGGTATCTAGGTCATTCAACAAGCACTAGAAAGGGTTCTGATAGCCTGTGGTTGTAGTAAGAGGAGCAGTGACTGTCTATTGTTCATCTCTAGGTCATCCAATAAAGGTTTTAAAGCCTAGCGTCCGTCTGTAGGTAATTAGGTCATTCAGCAAGCGCTAGAAAGGATTTGGGTGGCTTGAGATTGAAGTAGTAAAAGCAAACAAGTGTCTATTTTCCGTCTGTAATCAATTAGATCACCCAATAAACACTAGGAAGGTTGGGTCAGTAGTAATAATCAACAGGTCTAAAAATCTAGGTCTTTCAACAAATACTAAGTGATTAAATAATACAACTGTATGTAAATTTTTATAATTTTAAATGTTCACCGATTACTTATTGAGCTAAGTAGCAAACTGCCTTGGTTGAGGGAAGTGGTTCACATAAATGAGTACTATTATGAAATACAGCTTCAGGTATATATTTGAGGGTTTTAACAGGTTAAGCAATAAATAATAACGTTATTTTTGTTATGTATACAATTTACAACCGAATAGAGTCATAAATTATATAGGAGGCAAAGCTATCTTCCATGAATTAGTCTAATTCAGATTCCAGTTATGATTGAGACAATAGAATCATCTCAGCAAGAATTGGGTTGTTTCTAGTGACGATACGGAGTAGATCACTTGTCTTTTCATCATAAGTGGAACAATTTGTTTAGTCTAACTGCCTCACAAGCTATATACCATTAGGTCTAGTAAACAATGGTGAGCTTAGGGCTAGTCGGGGTTATTAGCTAGAGATGATCTTCAATCATCTACACGACTACTAATGAACTCGTTTCATCAGTAGGACGAGCTAGAGTCTATGTAGAGGTCATTCTGCATCCTGCGATAATAGTAGCCTGTATGGATAAAATACAACAACATACCATACTATATCTATCAAAATTATCCTTAGCTAGCTTAATGATTGGGTTTTATGCGTAGAAAGTATACAATGGGTAATTTTGATCTAGGGAAATGGCTTATAAAGAAAATTTGCCCTTCTTTATAAACCCCGCTACTATTATTTAACGGACCGACGTAGGAAGAGCTGGTAGCAGATAGTATTGAAAAAACAAATAATAATAATAATACAAAATTAATAATGAGTAGGTATAATACATAGGAAAAACTGGCTAGGAATAAGTACTAATAGGAACGTTAGGGTATCCATTAACGTTTTAGTGTAGTATGAGAGTCCAATGATCTGACAAGCATTCACATTAAAGAAACTGGGTTCTTTCGGCTACAACATTACGGGGTCCTAAAACCATAGACGATTCACATTGGCCAAAATAAATTCACAACGTTTAGTCTTATTTTCCTCTAATATTCGATCCTCGCAAACGTTTTATTACATTTGGTTCCGTGACCGAGGGATTAGTATAGCCTCTTGTAGGCTACATTTGTTGCAGTGAAAAACGGAGTGTGATCTTGTCGGGTTCTCGGACTTCTCATCTCGGTTTATCGTTCTTCCTTTAAATTTCTCTTCCAATAATCGCCTAGGAACGGCATCTGAAAACAAAAATACATGGAAAATTATTACTCGAATTCCTCTAGTATATTCACGCGGTTTCGTATGGTTAGGTCATAAGAAGATAGGAATCTATAGTCAAGTTTGTAAGGTTGGGGGTAGTGATAGTGCATATGTAAATATTAATGATTTTTAATAATTTTACTAACATTTAAGGTGCAGTTTATAAAAAATGAGCAGACCAGTGAGGAATAGGACTATGTCGGCCAAGCTAAAGGAAGCGATCTCGCACTCCGGGCAGAATCCAACCTCTACTAGCTTGAGAGAAAATGTAGTACCAATATCAAGGGAGGCGGCAACAAGAGAACCAGTTACGAGGCCGGTCAGGCGTAGAATAAGGAAAATTGTAAAGAAAGCCAAACCGGCTCAAGGCTTATTCTTTAATATGCTGAAACGGACAGAAAGAAAAATGACGGAGGGATTAGGGCAACTACGAGAAGAGCTCCATTCTGTGATAAGCTCCACGCAAGAGGAGATACCGGCAAATTCATCATACTCTATCGAGGCCGAAGGAGTTCAAATAGTGGAACAGCCAGTGACGCAAGAAACACCTCCCAACAACAGCAACGACAAACAACATAATCAACAACAACAACAAACGCCCACCGCAGAGGAGAGAAGAAATATTATATATAACATTAAAAACGTAAATCACGAGCGGCCGCGGTTTGGTAAGACTCAAACACATCCCGTAACTTTCCTGGAAGATCTGGACGCGTACCTACGAAAAACGGATGCTGAAGGACACGAGTTAGATTCAATAATCGAATGTTTAGAGGGAAACGCCCGAGATTGGGCAAGGTTCTATAAGGATCGATGGACAAATGTAAATGACTTCAAAGTAGACTTTTTAAAATATTACTGGGGAGACTTCGAACAAAACGAGCTCCGAAGGAACATTGTGCATGGAACTTGGGATAAAACAAAGGAGCCTTCTATGCACAATTACTTTATCAAAATAGCGGGACAAGCTAAGATGCTGAACTTCGCCATATCAGAGCAGCAGCTGATTTCGGATGTCATGAGGCACTTTCCCCGGTATATTCAGCAAGCGTTCATAACGTCACGAGCACACAACATTTTAGAAACAGCCGAGTTCTTAAGGTCCATGGACGAAGTCAACAAGCAAGAGCCTCGCCCAGCAACTAGCAACACCGGGAAACCTGCGGAAAAGAAGAAAACTAACCCACAATATCAAAACTGGCGGAGACCGGAGGGCAACGTGTCCACACAGCTTGTAGAAATAGATTCGGAAAACTAATAGAAGCTGATAGAAATGCGCCCGAGTCAGCTTCTACGGTAGAGCGGGTCAGTACTTTGAAAATGATGGCTAATATGGGTTGGGTACCAGGGCAGCTACTAGGATTAAATGGCAGGGGATTGCGGGCACCCATAAGGTTGCAACTTACTAATAGGGAGCCGAGTGAAGGGTTAGGCTACAGCCAGGATAGGAATCGAACACAGATAGAGCCTCATCATCTAGTAGACGTCATAAAATCTAAAAGCGAAAGTATGGAATTGTCAGGTAGTGAAAAAATTATTACATCAGTGTTCGAGGAAGAGGACACGGAAACGTCGCTACCTGATCAATACAAATCAGAGATCAAGATTAGGATATATGAATACGATATTATAGCATTAATAGATACGGGTAGCGATGTTACGTGCCTCTCGCTAGAATTATGGGAGGTATTAAAGTCTAGGTACCCTCATATACCTACAATGCCAATCAAACCATTCCAAATTAAGTCGGCGTCGGGGCATAAGAGCAAAGACATAACATTCATGGCGTTACTACCCATTAACGTTCAGAATTTAGCCATGGAAGTAGGTTTTCTAGTGATACCAGGTCTGAGCTTCCCTCTAATATTGGGATTTGATTGGCTGAAAATGAATGCAATAACAATAAGCCTTAAGAACGAACGAGCCGGATTAGTATTATGCCATGAGAATAACGAGACGTGGGCTCCGTTTCTTAGACCGAAGGATGAACTAGAGTTTTTAGTGCGAGATGACCAGGAACCCACGGGCTGCGTGATGGAGGCCTTGCCTTATGGTAAAGTTACAACCGGGGTTAAATTACAGGGTACAGAACGTAAAGCATTAGAAAATGTACTTACAAAATATGAGAAATTATTTGATACCAAATTAGGCAGGGCCAACTGTTACCAGCATGTTATTAACATGGATAAACACACACCTATAGTGAAGAGGACCTATCCTGTTCCCTACGCGTATCGAGACAAGGTGGAACGAAAGCTACTGGAGTTAGAACAACAGGGAATAATCAGCCGATCCCAAACCGAATACTGCAGCCCGCTAACTTTCACTCTGAAGAAAGACGGAACCATTAGAGTTCTTCTAGATGCAAGAGAAATTAATAAATACATGGTTGCAGAAACAGAAAAGCCATCTTTGCAGTTAGACGTATTGAATTCATTTCACGGGGCCAATTTTATTAGTGTCATTGACCTTAACAACGCTTACTTTCAGATCCCGATATCGGAGGAAAGCAAAAAATACACCGGGTTTACTTTTAATGGGAAGTCATATGTCTACAATGTTTTACCTCAAGGCCTTAAAACTTCAGTCGGTAGTTTCAGCAGAGCTATGGACTGCATACTGGGGCATGACGTGCGTGAGTTCTGCGTTAACTATCTCGATGACTTGGCCATAATAACCACAGGGAGTTTAGACCAGCACCTGGAACACATAAACATAATATTAGGAAAATTAGCTAAGGCTGGGCTAACGTGTAACTTAGAAAAGTGTAAGTTTCTCTGCAAGGAAGTGAAGATGCTCGGTTACATCATATCGACGGAAGGCATAAGGACCGACCCTGAGAAAGTTAAATCAATACAGGATTATCCGGCCCCTAGAAAAATCAAACAGCTCAGGGCATTCTTGGGACTCTGTAATTTTTACAGAAGGTTTATTCCTGATTACAGCAAGCTTACACAACCCTTAAATCATTTATTAAGGAAAAATGTTACATGGCAATGGGGTGAAATTGAACAGCGGGCTTTTGAGTCCATTAAGGAAAGTTTCATTCAAGTAATTGAATTACACCATCCGGATTTTACCAAGCCTTACTATTTACAGACTGACAGCTCTGGCATAGGATTGGCCGGGGTACTCTACCAATTAGATGATTCGGGCCACATGAAAATATTAGGGTTTCATAGTAAAGCGTTAAGGGGAGCTCAATTAAATTATACCGTTTCAGAAAAGGAGTTTTATGCGGTTATTGCTTGTCTTGAAAAGTTTGAGACTTACTTAAGGGGCTCAAGAGTCATTATACAGACCGACCATAAGGCCTTATTGTTCGTGAAAAATTGGAGGTTATACCATGCCCGTGTTGTCAGGTGGATCAACTACTTAGAACAGTTTCAATATGATATTCAACATATAAAGGGGAGGGAAAACATTGGGGCTGACGTTCTCTCTAGGTTCCCCCCCCACAGCGAATTACTACAGGAGGACAAGGTACGGTTGCCTGAAATCCTTTATACTGAGTCAGGGGTAAATAGAGAATTAATCAATAAATTAAAAAAGATATCTGAACTCCAGAAGGCAGATCCGGAAATTAGTGAAATCATTTTACAGTTAGACAACTACGATTCTGACAAAATGGGCAGGATTATTCAAAAATGCTCTTTACACGACGGGGTTCTGTACTTTACGCCTGATGAAACACGAGACAAGGTGATATATTTGCCAAGGGTATTAATCAATGAGATCATTAAACAAGTTCATTTAGAGATGGGGCATCAGGGCCCGTATAAAGTAATTAAATATATAAAGGATCGCTTTTATTGGAGGGGCATAACCAGGGAAGTAAAGGGCCTACTCAAGACGTGCCATGTGTGTCAAATGGCCAAAAATGATAATAAAAGACATGTCGGTCCGTGTAGGTCCATCGTTACAAGCGACATTGGGGATTTAATCATGGCAGATTTGTATGGGCCTTTGCCATCAGGGCAATTTGGAATGAGTTATATCCTCGTGGTTCAGGATTCATTTAGCAAATTCGTTAAGTTTTATGCCTTGAGGAAAGCCACCGCCACAGCTGTCGTAGGGAAGATGAAACAGTTCTTCAAAATTATCCACCCAAAAGCGGTTATGACTGATAACGGAAGTCAATTTATTTCTAAGTTGTGGGGACAGTATATGGAAGAAATGAAGGTCAAGGTCATCTATACTACCGTCAGGAACCCTCGTCCCAACCAATGTGAAAGAACGAATAGAACTTTAAATCAGCTGTTTAGAACCTACTGTGAGAGAAGGCACCAAAGTTGGGTGAAAATATTGCCTAAGTTGGAGTCACTTTATAACAATACCTTTCACGGAAGCACCGGATATACCCCATGCGAGATTATGTATGGGCAACCCACGCAGCTGTCATTTGACAAGAACATCGGAGAAATCATACGGAAGAATGTAAGTGACATTAGGGACAAGGTCAGGGAGAATTTGCGAAAAGCTGCTAAAACCAGACAAGCTACCTTTAACAAAAATTCCAGACTAATAGAATATCAGATAGGAGATTGGGTAAAGATAAGAAAAGTGAATAAATCAGACGCACAGCAGAAGGTAACAAAGAAGTTTGAGCATCTATATGAGGGGCCTTATGTGGTCGCCGCAATTCCATACCAAAATGTGTATATATTAGTGGAGCCATACACAAACGTTATTAGGGGGAAATTTAATACTATTCACCTGTCCAGATATTATAAGGATAATACCGAATAGGGGCTGACTTGGGTGCATTTCTAGGTTACGTTAGCGCTTTATCAATAATAATGTTATGTAAATAAATATTGAAATTATGGTTGATTAATATGTCTAGTTTATGTTGGTATTGAATTAAAGAGTAATTATTAGTTGTGTATAATTATTGTAAATATAGGATGATTGTTGTTTTGTATTACATTAATATAATTTAAGATATAGTGCCACTCATTGTTCCTATTTGTACATAGTAATTGATTAAGTATTGTAAAAAGTGTGTGTAGTAATTATTCTATAATTGGTTGTCTCTACTTTTGGAATTATGTGGCAAAGGGTATCAGTAAACGTTGTTGTTATTATTGTTGTTGCTGTAACTGGAGAATTCTAGGACATATAAGTAACTGTATGTTGTTCTGGTTGACAATAAAATTACATTTGGTAGGGAAGCGACAAATAGCTATGAGCAAAGCGTTGTGTGAACTTCTTTGTAATGAAAAAAGAGTGCATAAGACTTACGATTAGTGTCGCAGAAGCGTAGAGGCGCGGCGAGTAGAACCAGCCTTCTATCACTGGAATTGAAAAAGAAAAGGATTAGATTTAAGTAAAGTAAGAGGAAGATGTGTTTTAACAAAGTTTGGTTTTAGAATGTTTATTTAGTAATAAGTTGAAATGTAAAATTGAATTGTATGATTGAAAAATAAATAAATTATCAGGAAACGTAGGTGATCTCCCCCATCCAGGCGTACGGTAGTGAAAGTGAGTGTGTATGTATGTATAGAACAGAATAAATTAGCTAGTCTGGCGTTTTATTTACCCCTAAAAAAAAAAAAAAAAAAAACTTATATTCTGTTCTATTATGGGTAGGCTCACTACTGTTACGGGATCGGATCAACGGTAGGTCCTGGTAGGGGATTTTCCTGATAATAATAAAAATATTAAAACATTTGTTTCATTGATCTGTCTCTATTAGAACTAATTACTCTATACTACCCCGTTTGCAAAAGATAGAAAAATAAATAAGCTGGTTATTCACCTGTACGTCGACAAGCCAAGGCGCTGAAGGAACATGGCGAGTCCAGGGCAAATATCAGGGCCAGGAGAAGTAAAGTTCGGGCGACGGGTTGCAGCTACCCCAGGAGACCTCCAGTCGAGTTCCTGAAAACCCGGGAAGAAGCAACATGAGAATAGAATTAGGAATTAGTTGGTAGAATAAAATGTGTATATATATATATATATCGACATCATCATATATATAAAAGAAATAATGTCTGTTATACATCCATAAGACGTTTGGTGTATTTGATGTATTAAGATACTTAAGGTAGTAGCAAATAAGTACATTGTATTGCTGGAATGTTAAAATGTGCCATTGTAATTTGGTTGAATAAACTATTTAAAACTGTGAATTCAAGAATTTTATTCATTCTAAATATAGATTACGAAAAACCCTCGTAGAAAAAAATAGTAATTAAGTAAATAAATTATGTAAATAAGCACACAAAACAAAAGGAAAGAACTTCGAGCGTCATTAGGCTACAGTGTTAGACCATCACAATTCCATAGACTGTGTGTTTATTTACTACCTACATAATCAAGGAGTGTGCGATTCTAGACTACGGTGGTATACCAACATATAGGTTGAACGTCTATTTTTCAATTTCTGAAGGTACATCGATAAACAAGAAGATGCTATGGAGACATAGTGTCAAAAGGCTAAATAGTTACTTACCAATTTCACACATACATCCATATACAAGGAATTAGTTGAGGAAAGGTACATACTATCACGAAGTTTGAGCACCTACTGGCCACCGCCAGCAATAAACAAGGAACGTGCGTCACTAGGCTATGATATACCATTACATCACCTACATAGAAGAATTCATAAATGAAAGCTGTGCGTCACTGCATAGCAGCAACTAAACAACGCCATCAGATAGACCGTGTGCTTGGGTTCCACCTCTTAGATATGTTAATAAACAAGAAACAAATGTCCATAGGCTACAGTGAAAACTAGAAACTATTAATCAGGCTGTCTGCACGTTTACCATCATCTTCTAGTTCAGTAAATCCTCAAATTTTATAAAGGGTTGACAACGCGCACTTGCAAGTGTCTATAGGCTGTCGGAAGACATTCATGAAAATGCAGCATACTACATATTATTTGAACCGAGGAACAGATAATTACCTGAAGACTATGCAGAGCAGGGAGCCCCGCAGTGAGCGATCATCCAAACAGGTCTCCGGGCAAAAACGGCGTAGGAAGGACTTCAGGACTTCATTCACATCAGCTTTGGTTAATGACAACAGTAGATTCGCATCACTCCACATGGTAGCGGGCTGTAAGCAGAAAAATCGCAGTCAAGAGATGATATCAAAAGTAGCCCCTTACTTCAATGTACATCGGAGGGCACCTATTCATCCAAAATGAAGAGGGAATAGTTCAGTAAGGAATATATTGAAAAGTGACTTTATATCAACAGAAGTAGGACTTTAGACTTAATCAACATACTGTAAATTATCTAGGCATGTTGCGGTAAACATGAGTATGAGTACAAGAACTAACTATGTTCTTAGGAACGAACCATATTTTCATAGTATACATTTGAGGGCAATAGCGGAGAGTTAGGTTGATCGAGATACTTTTGATGAAATCGGTTGCAATTCCATAGGTTAAATATAATATAAATATATAGGTTAAATTTATTGTACATTCATTATCATTTGCATAACAAAGAAAACATAGGCATGTACGAAAATTTAGGAATATTTATTATTTTAACATAGAAATGGTCAGAAAGTTCTCACAGTATCCTAGCCTATAAATATATATAGCCTGCCTAGAAGTGCAACTCCAGATATAGACCTTTACAATACATGAGAGTAAGAATTTATTTATCCTAAAAGATTCAAAGTGTATCACGGGAACAGAAAATGTCAATCGAATTTTCAAGTCAATAGTCTTGGTCTATGATGATGATGATGACAGTGCAATAACTATGGGTTGTCTTCTTTAATTATCTTGAAAGAAATAACCAATACAAAGAATATAGTAGTTGAACATTGCCGGGATAAATGTCCCTCGAGTTAACACAATAAGCATTCCGGACATTATGAAGTTATGATATAACATTGCTCTCAGATACGAGCTAGTCTATTTAATTTTTTAATGCTCTAATAGAATAAACATAACTTACCAAAGAGGCCATTAGGCAGCTTTCATTTTAAAATGATTGCAGGACTTTGAGGATGTCATCGCTAGATAGCGGGGTGCACATTATTACATGTTTAAGTATTGGACACGTGTTTGTACAACAGCATAATTCTAGGATTTGTTATGTTTCCACTATCCGAGTACACCTGAAAAGGAATAAGGAAATCTGTTAATCGATAAGAATGTAGAAATTTGCTAAACAACATGGAAGAACGAGGCTATGGAACTTGGAACAAAGTCACTGGTCAAAGGACAATTAAAATTCTACTTAAACATAACCGAAGCAACCTTAGATATTTTTAGAGAAGATGTCTTCCCATTCGTTTGATGTAGAGACTTGTTCCAATATTTCACTCGATCACATACGCGGAATTCTGAATAGATGCTTAATGATGTCGGAGTCTATGAACAATGTGTTGTGTCATAATTATTGCACTTATGAGGTTATCACGACGTTAATTATCACTATCAATGAAATGGTCATTATTGCGTCATGTATGGGTGCATACTAAATTATTGACAGGGGAAAATACAATGCAGAAGAAACACAACTAAACAATGTTTTTGGTTACTTGACTTGTGCGTCACCGGTAGACATGTGGAAACAGCAGATATTTATTAGAAGCTTACCATTTATTTTATTAGTGAAGATTGCAGAACGTCATCGGCGAGCAGCGGAAAGCAGTTTGCATAAATCTCCGGCTTCCAGATAACTTAGCTGCATAGCTGGCGTTGATGTGCACACCTGACGCTTCATACACAATCGAATACAGATAAACACAATTGCGGAATTTGCGAATACAGCAAAAGAAGTTGGACAAATGCTAAAATGCGCGCGCGCACAAGGTAATACGCCATTTTGTCGGATTCAATGAACCGAAGAGGATATGTAACCACTGACGGTTTATGCCGGCTCCACACGCTGCCGCTGTGGCGAGCGGGGGCAAACAGCGGACGCCAAACAACAAACACGAACATGTGGATAGGTGTTTGTCTGTTTTGGTTGCGGTTTACCGTGATTGACGTCGGTGTCGGATTATGTGCGCGAATCAAAGGATAATTGACAACGTGTTAGCAATGTATCCAAATGGTTGTCAGAAGTACGAGAGACCGTGGAAGTTTGCGAGCAGCGTACGAAATTACGAATCGCACAATTTGGGAAAATGTCTGACTGAATGGTCGGATGAGGTAACACTAACATTTTTAAAGGCATATCAAAATAAAGCAAATCCAGAAGATGTTAGCCATGGAAACAGAAAGAAGATGAGTGATCTACAGTGCGGGAACGCTCTGCCACAACAGATGCAACGGAATATACTAGCATGTTCGCCAAGTTTGCATGCCTGGTTTGTGTTGGGTGTTTGAAGACGGTGCTCGGCACATGTTTGGTGGATGTGGCAAACGCCGGGCGTGTGGAGGCGGCATTACAAATAACGACTTGTTCAATGTTATCAGTTGTCAGTGTCATGTGGCTGGAAAGGAATGGGAATTTTTATTATGTCAAACAAACGTTAGTTGAAGTGATTTATGATTTTAATATTTTATAATTATAATTTTCTCTGTAAAGGCTTCAATCCTTGTTCTGGTACTGTAATTGTTCCTCTAACCATGTGGCCTGAAAGAAAAAAATATTTAATTTGTCTAGGGCACTCCAGACTAATGATGTGTTTGTGAAAGATAGTGGTAGAAAGGACCTGTCTTAAGCATAATAATGAATTTTGTAATATTTGCTATACAGTGTTGATGCAATAAAAAAATTGTTATGAAATTTGATTGTCCTTTCTTCTTGGGTTAGATTATTAATAACAAACAAGGCCATAATAAGGATTAATAAAGGTGACAGGGAATTGTATTGGATTATGAAGAGAACCAAATTGAGTGTATAAACTATTGTGTGATCTAAAGATAAAGTAATACTCTCTTATCTTTACTACTGCTATATAGGGAAAAAGTTATACTTCTATCTACATATGCTATCTATATATAATAAACACAGAGGAGACATTCCATGTACTCACCACTAAATTTAATAGGTCAGGTTCTTCTGGGCTTGGTAACCCATCAATGATTTCCTGAAAACAGAACATTTTTATATATAGATGGAATGTCATATTAATGAGAGGGTGAAAAGATTTGCTTTGAACAAGAAGGGGAGGAAATTGGTGGGGAACGATCATCGTGTGAGTGAAATACAATGTAGGACCACAGCAGCTTTGGGTAAGTTTCAAAAGGAAAATAAAAATCTAATAAACATACTATTAAATCGATATGTTCAGTTCCCGGGATTGACTGAAAAAAAAAAGAGAAAATAAAGTTATACTGTTCATTAATATGCAGAAACAATAAAAGTTTTGTTATACGATTAAAGCGTTGGTACTGTTACATACTGTTGCGACAGGGATTATGCCCCCCACTGGAGGAGTTAGGGACATGTCGTCGGGTGCTGGAGAGGCAGGAGGTGACAATGGGACTGGAGAGTTAGCCTTGAAAAAAAAATGGAAGGAAACAAATGTTATGGTTGCTTAGAAGTAAAATAAGAGAAATTTTAAAAGAGTTAGAGAAAAGGTCTATAACATGGTGAGTTAGTACAATATAGCAAAAACCAATGAGAAACATTAGAATGAATACAGTGAAAGGGAATCTGTGAAATAAGGTTTTGCATTCCCTCTTTCCCATAAATGGGAAAGAATGCTAGACTTACCAGAGGTGGATGGAGATCCTGGGGGGGAACAGATGGAGACGCAGCCCTAGCCGGTACCAATTCTAGCTGTAAACAGTAAACGGGGAGAGAGATATATATAGAAGAAAGAAGGAGAAGGGAGAATAAAGAGGTGTTGAGGGAAAGAAACTAACTTCCTGGACATCAATCAGGGGCCCGGGCGACGGCGGCAAGGGAATCAATAAATCTGGGTTCATGACCATCCCGGCCACAGCCTCTTCATTTTGATTCTCTCGAGCCACTTCAACAGCGTGTCTTTGGTTGCGCTAAGGTAGGAAGAGGGGCCAGGTTAGTGATAGGGAAGAGTAATGTTAACGATACTAGGATCATTTATTGGATAGTATTTATAATACTGAATCATATTTACTTGCTCTCTTGTCAGACGCCGTTGAAAGGTGTTTAGCCTTCTTTTTAAGTCGTCCATACAGAAGGGGGTGGGGGACAGTAATTGGCATCGTGATAAAAGTTGTTCTCGAGCTTGAGCTCTAAATTTCCTGTCCTTATAATGAAAATGGGTACGGTCCCATAAGATGGGAAATTCTGAAACTAAGGTTTCAAAGTCCATAGTTAAATTATATCTTCATAGGATTAAAACACGTCACGTTTTGGCGGGAGGTGCGAAATTTGAAAGAACGGTTATTTTTGAGTGTTGCCTACTAGTTAGTTTGTTCAGAAACAATAAAATCGGATAAAATTGATAAATGACAGGTCGGTAAAGTATATAGAAAGAAAAAAAATGTGATTATGAGAATGAACGTAGATTCAAAACCAAAACAATATTGGAAGGATTCAGATAATAAAAAAAAAAAAAAAACAAATCGATGATTTGTTAAGTTCCATCTGGTGAGAAAAGGAGGGGTTTGTCAATGGTTTAATAGATACTTGCACTTGACTTGGTTAGTCCCCAACATGATTCCTAGGTGGCGTTGACAGGTTGGAAATAAATACACGAACTGAATGGCCGAAGTGGAAGAAAAATTATATATTTAAACCTTGTTTGAAGTGGTTGCCAATTAGCTGTTCCAATGATAGGTACATGGCGTTTAAAGCGGTTACGGAAACAACTCCAAAGCAACTGTTACTGAAGAAAAAATATAAAACAATTTTAAAGAAACAGGTTCTGGTATAATCTTGGTATCACAAGTATTATCAATACTTTACTCACAATGAATACCTAACAATCTAATGTTATGAATCAATCCAAGCGTAAAATGAAATCAAACAGAAATTGTGTTACTGCCTAGAAATTTAAGTAGTTAAAGCATTATATCATATACCTAGTCGCGTTGTAGATGTTATCGATGTTCCGTCGGAGCTTGGAGTTAGAATGACTAGGAACTTGTAAGGTCTCTTGATGGCGTAAACTTCCGCGATAGGATTAAGAGGTGTGAAGTGTATGCGGGGGCCCGACAGACAAAACATGACTTGAATAACGTTAATGCATTAAGCTGGTATAAAAATATTGTGAGGATTTCATTAAATTATGGTACCTATTTACATTATTATATTTCGTCGCTTCATTCTCAATATGATAGATCCATCGCTCATTTTCAATATAATTCTAACAGGTAGTCCCTTAAAAATTTTAGGCAACTTGCATTTTTTTTTTGGAGTATTTCATACGGAAAATTTTGATTTAGTTGAATTATTAAGTAAATAAATTAATACTTATTAAAGGATACAGTAAGGTCTAAGGGTTATGTAATCGGGGGGTAGAGTGGGGTGCAGTTGAGTCGGTTGACCTTTGGAAATGAATTTACGGGAATATACTTACTTACGGGTTTTACTGTAAAGAAAAATAAGATGCCCATAATATTTTCTTAATTGTTTTATATTTTAATTAGTAACAACATGTAGGTTAATGAAGTCAGGCTACATTAGCTGTTCCAGGCAAATAAAGTGTCAAACCAATGTGGTTTGGTGGCACTGTACTTTGTACGTCATATTTATATGGAAACGTGACGTGTGGGGTGGTGTCGTCGAGCCAAATTGGTTCATTTTTCAATACAGAATTTATATCCATGGTCAAACTCTATGTACAATTAAGATTTAATTTTGTATTGGCTTAGAATATTGCGGACTTGAAAGGAGCAATGTTTATATTGTGGTGGTACTTATGGAGTTTTGTTTCTTCGGTGTGGGCTGTGTGATAGAGATATGAATGATAGGATGACATGCATGAACTGGTATGAAGAGTTAGAATGGTCCGCCATGAAAAGACATTTGAGAGGAAGGCAATGAATTGAAGGGCAGGAGGTAAGAGTGAGCCTCTGCTGAAGGGACGAAACTTACAGTACAACCTAGGTTTATTTGGTAATTGGTCCCTCCAAATGAAAACACGATTGTGTCACCACAGTAATAGGTGCTAGGTTACAGTCAATAATATGACAAGGTCTTTTAAGACTTACTGTGTTGGCACAGACTTCACTCGAGCTAAGAAAGCTATGATATTGGGTATACACACCTCACTTTGGATAGGGTAACCGATACCTATAAATATGGATTTCCATTATCACACAAATGCGAGTAAAATGTTACTCTGGTGGTACATGAATAAATTATGTTACATAATCAATTAAGTAGTGTGCGCATATGTGCATACACATGCGTTGAGCCGTATTAATTAATTTATTGAACTACAATGTTGGCATGAAATATTATCGTTTAACACCGTCAGTAACCAGCGATAAATATTGCCATGTTACAATTGAACAAACGGTTATCTTGTTCAAGTGAAACACACGCCAATGGGGAGGGGCTATGGTGATTTGTGGATGGGGAGTGGATTGAATCTTGATTCTGATGAGTGATGAATCTTAGTACTCACATAATGGATTTTTCTATAATTGCGTGGAGAGTTTTTGGGGGATCAGGCCGAACTCGGACAATGTGAGTCAGGACGTATGGGTGCCCAGCCAGACCCAGAAATCCAGCTTGATACCGCAAAATCGGACTAATAGAGTCTATCAAACTCACAACTTGGTACTCCTGGCAAATGGAAAGGTCTTGAGGAATAGGTTATCACGAGTCTTTGTTGAAGGTTTATTGGTTCACTCTCCTTCACCGGGTCGCCCCTGCTCTTTCCTTTTGGTCTAAATACTCACCACACTAAAGTCACTATTGTGGAGGGATTGACATATCAATAAATTGAAACCTTTCAAGTTTGTTGTTGACAATAAACTAATATCATTGATTTTCATCACTGAAAATTAGGTAACTGTCGTTATGTTTATGTTAAGAGGTTGAAGATGAGTTTTACAGACAAGATCTGAAAGCTCTGGCCTTTCAAACTCCTCTGGGGGTAGAGCTGTAACAGAACGCCGCTGGCAGGTCCAGTTACGTTTATATTAAAATAGTTTCCAAGGGACAGCTGACTTAGCTCACTGTTTCGGTTTTGACGGCCTTAGTAATTTGTTATAAATGATTAGGCGACTTGGCGGGATCACTACCGTGCCTCCTTGTGTATATTTAAAGTAATTCTATACACCTGGATTTATTTTGTATGAAAGAATGTATAAAAACATTCAAGGTCAAGAAACACATCGAATAAATTATACTACTATAAGGATGCTAAGGTTATTCCCGAGTGCTTATAATTATGCCAGCTTAAAACATTAATTTGGACAGTAAAACAATGTCAAAATTACAAATAAACCCAGCAATAATATCCATTGTCTATTCCTCTTCAAACCGCGCGCCACACTAAAATTAGGTAATTATTATTCGAAACTCAATCTTACTCAGAAAACCATTTCACATTCGAATTTCGACCCTAATAGCAGAGTGTTAACGTAGGTCAAAGAAACGAGAGTTACGTCCTTTAGTGCATAGGTCACGCTCGACACAATGGCTGCCGGCTCCCATATGGTCGCGGCAACTTGTCAAACGTTAACTCCTACTGAAATATGAGAGCCTGGTACTCGTACTTCGCAAACCGTGTCCGGATTGTGCATGTTATTCCGCGTTTACCGAGTATAACACGTGTTGGCATTGTCTGTCGGCGCCGCTTTGATGGTGTCTAATAGATTTACCGCTTGGCGGCACTGTTTGTCGGCGCCACTTTGACGGCGATGTTTGTACAGCTAATTCCTACTAAATTATGAAAGCCTGGTACTCGAACTTCGCAAACCTTGTCCAGATTGTACATATTATTCCGCGTTTACCGAGTATGACACGTGTTGGCATTGTCTGTCGGCGCGGCACCGCTTTGATGGTGTCTAATAGATTTACCGCTTGGCGGCATTGTTTGTCGGCGCCACTTTGACGGCGACGTTTGTACTGCTAACTCCTACTAAATTATGAAAGCCTGGTACTCGCATTTCGCAAACCTTGTCCAGATTGTACATATTATTCCGCGTTTACCGAGTATGACACGTGTTGGCATTGTTTGTCGGCGCCGCTTTTGACGGCGGCGCTTGTGCTGCTTGTCCAACTTATGACACGTTTACCGATTGTTCAGGTTATACTGTGTTTAAGAGTATAAAAGGAGGTGTGGGTTGTAGGTAGGGGCACTTTAATTTCGTCGATCGTGCTGGTAGTGTCTCTGGCTATTGCTGTCAAATTACTATTGGTGGGTGTTCTATGGTCAATAAGGGTGTGATTCTGCTGCTGTGGGAGGTCACTCTGCATGGCGGGAAAATCACTCCTTACTTTAAATTGACTTAATTTTATGGGGATTTTTAGTTTTTTATTGTTTAAATTATTTTGTAGCCAGAATGCTATCTAGACAAACAGTATGTCTAACGGGATTACCGTATCCAAACGGTGCCAAACGCGGTCATCCCGGAGCCTTATTTGCAACCGAGTTTGGAAGTGGCTCGGCGCTTTCTCTTTACCGACATAGAAAGCGAATTATCTTCCACGATTTTCTGATGCCCAGCTGGCGACGTAACCATGGCCTATTCTGCTCAGTCCAGACCTTGGCAAAGGAGTGTATACTCCGCTTGGTAAAATCGTCCAGTATTCAGGAGATCGGTCTTGTTAAATATATTTATATATTATCTGTATATACACGCTAGGGTAGGCTACCTTCTCCGCCATGTCTTCGGACGAGAAGGGGGGCCAACTTACACGAGCTGTTAGGGTTTGACTTACCTCGGAGTAGCTCGCCGAACTCTTCCAGCCTAAGCTTAGGGCAAATCACAACCTTATTTGAAACTAAAAACCATATTGTGGTTTTAGTTTTAAATAAGCGAAAAGGGGTAAAATTGGGGATAGGAATAGGTTAAATTCGCACACTATGGGACATAGGATATATAACCTAGGTCTTTCTACAAACACTAGATAGGTTTTGATAGCCTGAGGTTGTAGAAAGAGGAGCAGCGACATGTTTATTGTTCGTCTCTAATGTAGTTAGGTCGTCCAACAAAGGTTCTAATGCCTAACGTCTGTCTGTAGGTACCTAGGTCATTCGACGAGCACTAGAAGGGATTTGGGAGCCTGGGTTTGTAGTCAGAGGAAGCGGCGATTGTCTATCGTTCGTCTGTAGGTATTTAGGTCGTTCAGCAGGAGCTAGAAGGTTCTGATGTCTGTCTGTCAGTGGAGAGGAGCAGCGACTGTTTATTGTTCGTCTCTAAGGTAGTTTAGGTCATCCAACAAAGGTTCTAATGCCTAACGTCTGCCTGTAGGTACCTAGGTCATTCAACAAGCACTAGAAGGGATTTGGGAGCCTGGGTTTGTAGTCAGAGGAAGCGGCAATTGTCTATCGTTCGTCTGTAGGTATTTAGGTCGTTCAGCAGGAGCTAGAAGGTTCTGATGTCTGTCTGTCAGTGGAGAGGAGCAGCGACTGTTTATTGTTCGTCTCTAAGGTAGTTTAGGTCATCCAACAAAGGTTCTAATGCCTAACGTCTGTCTGTAGGTACCTAGATCATTCAACAAGCACTAGAAGGGATTTGGGAGCCTGGGTTTGTAGTCAGAAGAAGCCACGACTGTCTATCGTTCGTCTATAGGTAATTAGGTCAACCAATTAGCACTAAAAGGGTTCTAACGTCTAATGTCCGTCTACAGGTATCTAGGTCATTCAACAAGCACTAGAAAGGGTTCTGATAGCCTGTGGTTGTAGTAAGAGGAGCAGTGACTGTCTATTGTTCATCTCTAGGTCATCCAATAAAGGTTTTAAAGCCTAGCGTCCGTCTGTAGGTAATTAGGTCATTCAGCAAGCGCTAGAAAGGATTTGGGTGGCTTGAGATTGAAGTAGTAAAAGCAAACAAGTGTCTATTTTCCGTCTGTAATCAATTAGATCACCCAATAAACACTAGGAAGGTTGGGTCAGTAGTAATAATCAACAGGTCTAAAAATCTAGGTCTTTCAACAAATACTAAGTGATTAAATAATACAACTGTATGTAAATTTTTATAATTTTAAATGTTCACCGATTACTTATTGAGCTAAGTAGCAAACTGCCTTGGTTGAGGGAAGTGGTTCACATAAATGAGTACTATTATGAAATACAGCTTCAGGTATATATTTGAGGGTTTTAACAGGTTAAGCAATAAATAATAACGTTATTTTTGTTATGTATACAATTTACAACCGAATAGAGTCATAAATTATATAGGAGGCAAAGCTATCTTCCATGAATTAGTCTAATTCAGATTCCAGTTATGATTGAGACAATAGAATCATCTCAGCAAGAATTGGGTTGTTTCTAGTGACGATACGGAGTAGATCACTTGTCTTTTCATCATAAGTGGAACAATTTGTTTAGTCTAACTGCCTCACAAGCTATATACCATTAGGTCTAGTAAACAATGGTGAGCTTAGGGCTAGTCGGGGTTATTAGCTAGAGATGATCTTCAATCATCTACACGACTACTAATGAACTCGTTTCATCAGTAGGACGAGCTAGAGTCTATGTAGAGGTCATTCTGCATCCTGCGATAATAGTAGCCTGTATGGATAAAATACAACAACATACCATACTATATCTATCAAAATTATCCTTAGCTAGCTTAATGATTGGGTTTTATGCGTAGAAAGTATACAATGGGTAATTTTGATCTAGGGAAATGGCTTATAAAGAAAATTTGCCCTTCTTTATAAACCCCGCTACTATTATTTAACGGACCGACGTAGGAAGAGCTGGTAGCAGATAGTATTGAAAAAACAAATAATAATAATAATACAAAATTAATAATGAGTAGGTATAATACATAGGAAAAACTGGCTAGGAATAAGTACTAATAGGAACGTTAGGGTATCCATTAACGTTTTAGTGTAGTATGAGAGTCCAATGATCTGACAAGCATTCACATTAAAGAAACTGGGTTCTTTCGGCTACAACATTACGGGGTCCTAAAACCATAGACGATTCACATTGGCCAAAATAAATTCACAACGTTTAGTCTTATTTTCCTCTAATATTCGATCCTCGCAAACGTTTTATTACAAAGTTTCTCATAGCGGTTGCTTTTAAATCCTTATATTCAACTTTGTTAGACGTCATCCACACAATCGCCATAAAATATTCTTTAGTATGCTCAACAATTTCTGAACATTTACTCTTACCCCTAGGCAATAGAGTCGTTGTCAGATATTTAAGAGTACATACTTTGTTCTCTCCTATACATCTGGCTCATATACCACAAAACTCAAGTCTACAACACGACAAAACTTGAAGAATTTTAATAAGAAAAATCTTCACATGTACGCTTGTGTTTGTGAAAGGTATATTAGGCCTCTGAGGGCGACAGTACAATACGGTATTTGACACATATTAAAATTTATAACACAGTGTCACTTTTTGGATAGTTATCCATCAAAATATCACAATAAATCGTAAGTTATAAAAAATTACCAAAATCATAAAAAGATATGAATCATCAAAAACTCAGAAAATTATGTAATTTTTTTTTACCGTCCAAAATTCAAATAAAAGGTATCAATAGAATGCTTATGTAAAAATAAAAAATAAATTGTATGGCAACTATGTACCTAAACGCATTATTTTACGACTAAAACAGCAAAATACTAATTTCCCCATACAACAGTTGGTCGAATGCTGTGCAAGTGACGTCATTTGCCAGGGCCACTTTGTAGGAGCCTTTTTGAGAGCCGCTAGCGTCGAGCTAGGTTTGTCCCTAATATTAGCCCTTTATTGTACTCTAAATGTTGTTGGTCCCATATAGACATTTGATCGTCTCTAAAAACTGGTTCGAATGGCATTATAAAAAAAAATAGTCAAATTGCGTATTGTACATATAGTGTACTTAGAACGTTTCAAGCGAATATTTTAACTCGGTCATAATATAATAACGATCTCGTATTAATGAATATATTAAAAAGCAAAAAATATGTCAGACTTTTTTCCGAACAAAACGGGACTGCGCTGCAATACAGAATGTTCAATAAAAAATATTTAGGTACGGTACGGTTTTAATGTATTAAATGGGCCATTTTACGGAAAGTTGTACACTCGACTTCTCTTTTTTAATTTAGATAAAATTGGGTTTTTTCTACTCAGAATCGAAAGCACTTTCGAATGATATAGGGGAAAAAAAGTGTCCCAATTTTTTTTTATTCCATTCCGTTACCGTTTTCATACTAAGTTTGTAATGCTTGTATGGTGGTAACGGAATGGAAAAACTGAAAATTGTTTGAAAAATTTGGGACACTTTTTTTCTCCTAGGATCGAAAGTGCTTTCGATTCTGAGTAGAAAAAACCCGATTTTATTCAAATTTAAAAACAAAGTCGAGTGTACAACTTTCCGTAAAATGGCCCAAATACGATTTCAACGTAAATTTGGTTTTTACCCCTATAATTACCAAATATCTGGGCAACCGAGCTTTGCTCGGCATTTTCCCGTGCATGAGACCTAGCTAGATACCTAGCTAGGTCTCATGCTAGCTAGAAAACCCCCACCTACATACCTACCAAATTTCATCAAAATCGTTAGAGCCGTTTCCGAGATCCCCGAAATTAATAAATATATATATGAATAAATATATATATAAGAATTGCTCGTTTAAAGATATAAGATTAGATATAAGATTATTATTTTGGGGATCTCGGAAACGGCGCTAACGATTTTGATGAAATTTGCTATGTGGGGATTTTCGGGGGCGAGCAATCAATAGGTGTCATGTCCGGGAAAACGCCAAGCAAAGCTCGGTCGCCCAGATATTTGTATTTTATATTAGGTATACCTACGCACTTGCAAAGTTAAAATCTATAAAGTAAAACTAATCTCAATCTCGTTGAAGAGCGCTATTTAACTTTTTAACCACCGAATGTCGAAATTGTTACTCGTAATTTTCAACTTTATCAATATATCACGAAGCTGTAATTTACATTGTCACGTTAAAGGGTAATCATAATATAAATCATGAGGAAAATACGCAATAAACGAAACGAATAAACGAAATAACCTGTAACCGTAATAAAATAAAAAAAACACGCGACATTAAACCTGAAAACAAAATGTTATAAGTATAGATAATGGAATTACTTTTTAATTCCTTAGCAGCTTCAAACAAAATTTACGGATGGAGTTCATTACGAACAGTGCAAATGGCCCATTAAAATAAAACTTCTCGCCATTCGGGGCTGACTTTTATCACCTACCGACGCGGCGTGCACCTACAGTAACGTTACTTAACAACGTTACAAAAACATTATCATTATTCACATAAGTACCCCTAGTACATATTTTTAGAAACAAAAACACAAACTAACGCGTTTGCGTTTATTTGCATGGCAACATATTGTTACCACCTAAGGCCACCAGAGACGCTCGACGCTGTTCGCGTTGCCGTACCAATTGACAATATTTCATAATTTCCAAGTCTTAATTCGAAAACCATTTCGGTAAAAACGTGTGAAGTACCTACACAAAAAACATTTTTTTATATTTTTTTCTTCGTTAATTTTGGAAAAAATCGCAAATTACTGTAAACCGAAAGTTGACGTCATCTTCCTCGCTGTATTTAGGGAGACCTTAGTACAGAGTACAGACAATCGCTGCTCTGGAGTGGCTCTGGATTCTTGTTGGGAAGATGACGTCATATTTTACTTACGCCCTTTTGGAATGACCTACTTTTCAACGTGTTTTTTTTTGTATGACATAATGAGTTAAATTGAAAAAGAAAAAATACGGGTGGCTTAAATTTTTACCTTTTTTCTAACTAGTTCATAAAATAAAGTAGTTAAAAATATGAAATGTTGTCAATTGAGACTAAACGCAAACGCGTTCGTATGCGTTTATGTTTCGAAAGTAAAGTACACTAGAGATACTGTAAGACAAAAGTTTGCATAAAAAGCAATCCTAAAATGAACTCCTTCTACCTATGGTCATTGTTTTTGTTTATTGCTTAAATGGAGTCCGTTATACGTGAGGTGATTATAGCGAAATGCCTAGCATTTGTTTCTTTTACAGCAAAAAGGAATATCTAAAAGGTTAGCCATAACTCATACCTAAGTGCGTTATGTTGTATCTACTGATTTAAATCGTGACAATCAATGTATAATATAGATACTAGTTTTAATATGGAGGGCAGGCCATAAACACATATTTTAGGCAGTATAGTCTTTTCTAACAGGCTAATAACATTGAAAGTTCGTAACGGGAGCGCGGTCGATCCAATGCCTCCACAACGAGGTTACAAACTAAGCGAATATCGGACAAGACGTGTTTGGAATATTAAACATATTGGCGAATCGGTATTCAAACGTCAATCGTCATTTGATTTTAGACTCGGATAGGACTATAAAAAAACTAAAAAAAAGTACGTAATGACCGTATCGCGGGCTGGTTAAATATTTTTCACGCCACTGCTCGGAAATATGGCTATAGATGGCGCGAATTGGGGCGTCAAAATTGTCAATAGTAGTAGACTGATGAACAGGACAACTATGAACCTAAACCACATCTAAACCACACCTAAACCGCTACAACAATGTTATATTGTTGTAGCGGTTATAGTAGTGCTATAGTCCAATCAGAACACGCCCGTACTTCATATGACACAAAATCAACCAATCACAACTCGTAAAAATTAGGTATTTTGTGGTGTCGCCGACTATGTTATGAAAAAGAAGGTTGTTGAAAGGCGTTTTTAAAACTTTTATGTGCTTTGAAAGGTTTGCATTGAAGATTTATTACATAAAAACGCTTTGAATTATCTAATAACACACTGGCCATTAAAAACGTACTCGAAAAAAAAATGTAGGCGGGAGATTTTAAGGTAATTGATTGGCGTTTTAAGATTTTTAAATGTGCTTTGATAGGTTTGCATTGAACATTTATTACATAAAAATGCCTCTTTGAATCATCTTATAACACACTGGCCATTACCGCTGCGCGTTGGCCCTCGAACTAACTCGTCCATCTATTATTTACTTTCTAGCCTCTACAACAATGTACTATTGCTCTTGCAGGGGCTTGTATGTCTAGGGAGACAGACAAGCGGGGGGGCATCACGGTAGAATGACAGCGACCCCACGATGCCCCCCATTAAACGGCAGCGAGGGTCAACGCCGCAGAGGTTTTAGTGGGTATTCCCTTCCCCTGCGGAAGGGCGAGTCCCACATACCCCCCACCATGGGCCTTCCCCGGGCCCGGGGGGATGCGTAAACGCATTTCCTCTGCGTCAAAAAAAAAGGGAGACAGACAAGCCGTTATTTTTACGGTTCGCCAATCAATCAATCAAATAATTTATTTGTTAATCACAGGTACAAATGTGTAACGTAATAAAATATGGTTCAACTGTGTTTTGTCATAGGACATTACACATTATAAAACTAAAACACAGATTTAAATAAACGAATGAATAAATGTCAAGTACCTAATGTGTACAAATAAAATTTTACGTCAATCTTATAATATTTGAAATAAAATAAAAATTAGGTAAGGTCAACCAATTTGATTTCTGGGCCACTTCGTACCTTGTCACAGTGACATTGCACGTTGCCGACCTTTATAAAATTTGAGGATTAACTGTGTTGACAACAGAACACACAAATTTAGGTCCCTTGCTCTCAACACGGTACATCCTCGGGAGCTCTGGCAACCTTGCTCACCTCCAGGAGCACAGCACTACATACCTGTATAGTAAATAATGTTATTATGTGTATATTTCTCCAGTTGCGCTGCTTCGAATTCGAGCAAGCTGTCATTTTCTATCTCTCATGTATAGTTAAAATTAAATGTCCGATATATATAAAACACTGTCATTACGTTTTGAACCTAAGGCTTGGACGCTAAAGTCCCTTTTTCATCATCATCATCCTAGCGTTATCCCAGTACAGTTGCATCCTGAAGGATGCCTGGGGTCCGCTACCTAATCCCAAGATTTGGCGTAGGCACTAGTTTTTACGGATCGACTGCCATCTGACCTTCCAACCCCGAGGGGAAACTAAACCTTATTGGGATTAGGCTTTGTCAAGTGAGTGGGCAACTTGACTGTTAGAAGTTCTCAAGCCGCCCGAAGGCCTCCAACTTGGCTTAACGACTGCTGCCATAGACAGCAACCGGGATCAACGGCTTAACGTGCCTTCCAAAGCACGGGAGCGCTCAGTTAGTAACCACTCAAAGCGGTCACCCATTCAAGTCCGGACCGCTGCCCACGTTGCTTAACCTTAGATACCGCAAGGTCCGCAAGCGGTACCCGGCGCCGCTGGGCCACGAGCGCTCCCTTTTTGAATGGACTAATTGGATACTACTCGGCCAGCTGAAGTGCTTTCAACTATAGCAGTAATTACTTACCAATAATAGTGGTGGCTCCGTTAACTGTAGCGTTGACCACGCCGTCCATCAGCGCCTTGGTGCCGCCGGCAAACTTCTCGAATTCAAACACGCCAGCAGGCCTGGTCAAACAAACGTCTCATTTAACACTTTCACGGCCAGAAACCCAAACACTTCAGATTCGACACCTCAGATTCGGCTGAAGACACTCAATCTCACTGGAGCGCAAACTCAACATTCCAAATTAAAACATTTATTCTGCAAATAGGCCACATGGGCACTTTTACATGTCAATGTAGGTAATTAATTAACAAACTGAATCTAATTTCAAAATTAAAATCATTACAAAGGAAAAAAGAAATGTATATGGTCTCTGTCAAACATGAATATATGAAATTTATTTAAAATATCTATCACCGAGATGTATAAGGTCTCTGATCGTCAGAATTGAGATAAAAAAGAAGAACACTAAGTTAATAGTATCAGAGATAAACTAGGTCTCTGAGCATCATAAGAAATAAACAATAATAACAATTAAAAATTGAATCATAACAGAGATGTATAAGGTCTCTGAGCGTGGAAACAATAGAACCAATCAAGTACAGAATGATGTCTCTCGTCAATCCCTAAAAATAATTATAACACTAGTATCTACGTGTAACTATGCCCTTGCAACCATGAACAGACTGGACTACACAAACTCCAGTGTTTAAATTATCCACAAGCCACTCCAACCGCGCACGCCTATCGCTATTAGGTCCAGCCTATAGGGCCTTTTCACACTCAAAAGGTTAAGATGTCCGTAACCTGTCGACCCGCTTTCCCACACGACCAAAGAAGATATATACTAACGTAACAAGAAGTGACACCGAAGCATGTGTGCTGTAAACCCGTCTCGCGGCTATGTGTGCGTGTCCGGACGCGAGCGGGGGCGCGCGAGGGTGGCGCGGTGTGTGGAAATCACTCCTCGGACGGGCAAAGTATAGAATCGTAGCGTTCCAAGGTCACCGACACTCGGTTCACACCGATAGACCCGTGTCGCGCCTTTGACACGACACCGTCGTCTTTTTCGGGTCCCTACTCGAAGCGAAAGGCTAGTACTCAAGCCAGTCTTCCAGACATGTCTTACTAGAAACTCACCCGTTCCACACGATAACTTTGGCCCTAGCGATGGGTCCAGCGAAGAGATCCCTAGACAGTGGGCCGACATCCAAACCCATCCAGCCGTCAGGAATGCCAGACTCCACTGTAGCTGTGCCGACCTAGAACAAAACGATATTAAATAACACAAGAATATATATTACGTTTACGTTCATCATCATCATCATATCAGCCGAAAATACATCCACATAGGCCTCCCCCAAAAAGTGCCACAATGGCTGGTCCAGTGCCACTCGCATGCAGCGGTCTCCTGCGATCTTTACCAGGTCATCAGTCCACCTTGCGAGCGGTCTAGCCACGCATGTGTTGTTTGCGATGGCTAGCATGTTTAACTTCTACTATAGGTAGGCATCATGGTGGCAAAACACTGTAATTATTAATTAGTGTAGCAACCCTTCAATATAATAAATTAAATAAATTATTTTTGACATGTGACTTTATTTGATTTCTTTTATTGTTTTTATATTTGTCTTATTACCGTTGGCGATCCTTTTGTGAATTAATTTTTGTATTAAAAATGTAAAACACTGTGTAATACGGTATTAAACCCCTAGTCAAATCAGCAACTTTTTATTAAATGTCAAAAACGATTTGTATGAAGTTTGTAGGGAAATACTGTCTTAGTGACGTCACTAAGACAGTGTGAGTAGGGTTGTTCAAATCAGCGTCCTTTTTAAATCTTTATGCTTATAAAATCTTTCAATTAGCTAAAATAAATTAATAATTGACGTTTTTCGAGTATTTTCGTTAGATCTTTTATTAGTCAAGTAAAATATAATTTATTTTTACCTTAGTTTAATACCCTATTATAAAGAATCAAATATATGTATCTATCTATCTAAGGAGCCCTGTGTCTAAGTGTATGGACGTTTTTAGGGTTCCGTACCCACAGGGTAAAACGGGACCCTATTACTAAGGCTCCGCTGTCCGTCTGTCCGTCTGTCCGTCTGTCACCAGGCTGTATCTCAAAAACCGTGATAGTTAGACAGTTGAAATTTTCACAGATGATGTATTTCTGTTGTTGTGTAACAAGAAATACTAAAACACTAAATAAAATAATTATTTTAAGGGGGCTCCCATTCAACAAACATGATTTTTTTGCCGTTTCTATAGATAAAGGTACGGAACCCTTCGTGCGCGAGTCCGACTCGCATTTGACCGGTTTTTTTCAGCTGCTTAGCCGATGGGCATCATACAGTGTAGATAAATTCACTTGTCTCTCACAATTAATAGTCTACAAACAGTCGGCAACATGCATGTAACAACTATGGACTATAGAGAGTAGAATACCACTCTATCCAGTATGCTAAAAAATTAAGAGTGCAGTTGAAATTCTTTTATTAGTCCGAATGTCTATAAACATATAGTTATTGGATTTTGAACCATATTGTTTGAACGGTAATATAGCTTTTTGAACGAATTGCTTGGATGCAACTCAGTCAATTCCAATGATTTCATACATACCTGGGCATTTTCATCGAATTTGTCAGCTGTGATGAAATCGACCGGGAGATGCACCTGCACATTGTTTTTCGCAGCCTTCTCCAGGAGTTTGACCACAATTTTAGCTCCCTCTGCGTCGTACAGGGAAGTTCCGATCTTAAAACATTAGAAACAGATGTAAAAATCGCGTACCATTCGCAGCAATACACAAAAAGAGATACGCCGAATAGGGATTTCACCGAATGCGAACATTCGTAGCTTTTGCCAAACGCACAATTTCGGCGGAAACATTCGGTTCAATGCCTTTACGAGCTATTCTAAGAACTAAAGAAAAGTTAGTAAAGGAAAAAAAAACAATTCGCTAGAATAACAATTGTCCAAATCAATAACTATAATATTATTAAGTTTAATTCTTTCTAACTTAACCGTTTCACGAATATTCGGCGCACCACTAAGAAAATGTTACAAACGATTATCACCTAAATAATAATTGGCAACATAGCAATTTTAAAACAAAATCAGTCGCAATCGCTAAATTAACGAAAAAGAAAACAAACCATGACAATATATTAACAAGATATGTCAAACAATAATCAATGAATACTAACAAAATTTAATCTAATTTCAAAATCCTTTTTTAATAAGTTACAATGTATTCAACTGCAGTACAGTCAAGGGCACCAATATGTATACATACACTTTTTCAACTTATTCCATTGAAATAAGGTCCAAAAGTGTATACATATTTATGCCCTTGACTGTACAGTTGATGTGTTTGTGTGTGTGTTAAGAGGGTAAGCTCTCTCCATACAAACTTTGTGCAGGATTTACTTCGTTTGTGTTTGCATTAAAGTTATGATTTTTGGTCAGTATGCTTATTTTTCTGATAGCTATTTCGTGATGAAAATGTACATTTTTTTCATTTTTTTGTTAAATTTTTTAGTTTTGATTTTTTTTGAAATATTTGAAAACTTTCACATCACGATCTTCGCATATCTAATATTTACAACCAAAAAAAAAATTATATTTGTTAGTGTCAAAACCGACGAATAAAACGTGCACAAAGTTTGTATGGGGAAGGCCTTGCCCTACCCTGCGCCTTAAACACAGTAAAGATTCACACGTATAATCCTGAGAAAAAAATCTTGACTTCAAGCCTCATTGGCGACTTGTAAAGGAAAAAAGACTGGTTTCAAATAAAAAGAAAAAAAAACGCCTTACATAAATTATAATATTTCATTGCGAATTAAAGTCAGTTTTGTATAATTTAAGGGTTTGCAATGTCAGTAGATATACTTACGGTCATTCCTTTGCTTTCTTTAAGGAAAGTGTAGGCCATGCCTCCTCCTATAATCATCTCATTAACTTTATCAAGGAGATTTTCGATGAGCTGGATCTTGTCAGCCACTTTAGCGCCACCAAGAATAGCAAGGAAAGGCCTAAAAATATATTTCATTAGTACACATCCAATATCTTCAAGTTATCGCACAAATCTGGCATGGTCACTATAAAACGAGATTAAAGCATCACCTCTCAGGATTGTCCAGAGCCTTAGCAAAGTATTGCAGTTCTTTTTTGAGAAGGAATCCGGAGGCGCGCTGCTCAAAGCCTTCACCCATCATTGAGCTGTGGGCTCGGTGAGCGGTACCTGTTCAACCACAGAACATTGTTCAACATAGTAGATTAGTGGTTACTACTACATGTTACCATGCTACCATGTTGTATTGTTACAACTACACATGCATATTCTGTGTTCCAAGAGGGTTAGACTGAGAACATGACCTTTCATTTGCTATGATCCTGACAATTTTACAATTTTACTTTGACGATCATTATGAGATATTGACATTGAATTCCTTGTTTAGATTGGTATTGTTATAACATATTTTTTATAATGAATAATGATATACCTGACATAATTATTATAATATTCACTATTTGACGATCATAATGTAAATTCTTGTAAATTAGCTTTAAGTTAATCTATAATGTAATTTATATTATGAAATAAATAAATCTAAATCAAACTTATTTAGCTTCACTCACTTTTTATACCATTCCTAATACAAGCTTGTCTGTTTTAGGGCATGCTTGGAAAGGCCAGCCTTTCCTTAGAAATTCTCTGATCTGGTTTAAGAGTTTAGTGAGGTGTTCTTCTTTTCATTTTTCCCATCCATACTTCCCTCATACACTATTTGTCAAGTTTCTTTATCATCCCTTTCTCAATTTTTGACACTACCCACCTACGCTCTGTTTTACTTCTTTTATTCCTTACCCTATTTTTCATCCTCAATCCACACATACATCTCAATACTTTTATTGGATTTTGATCGTCGCCGCGTTGGTGAGCACACGTGCCCGGGGCGACGACGGGCAGAATCCATTTACCGTACAAAACCTTATCTACTGTCATGGCGTCGTTACCGAACAACGTTACCATCATAAATTTGATGGAAGCCATTTTTTGCACGACTGCCCAAAAAAATAAGTGTAATGTTTTCAGGTTTCATGTATGTAATGTATGTATGTGAACTTTTTTGTTCCCCCAGAACTTCTCAACGCCTTAACCGATTTAGATGTGTGAGGTATCGTTGGAATCCTTACGTCATCCCGGGTAACATAGAATATGTGATGTTGCAATAAAAACAATATGGCGGTCTGTAGACTCCACTTGAGTGTTCCGTAAAAAAAATCTATCCTAGCAAGTGGGGTATCAAAATAAAGCATTTGAAGAGACGATTCCAAAAATATATATAATGTATGTATTTCAAGCAAAAAAAGTGTGAAATAAAATAATAATTATAAAAATTAAAAACATGACTGCATTAAAAAGATAAAAACAAGTTTCCTAATAAAAAACTCAAGGAAATATATTTTATGTCACACCTGGCCATAAAGTGGCCATTATCGCACGCTCCGCGCGCGAAAAAACCCACTTCCTGGCCAGGGGGTGGCATTAAATTTTGTACTTACCACGGGCGATAATCAAGAGAGCCTCAGATCGCATATTTATCGCCCTTGCCTTCGGCTCGGGCGTAAAATACCTGCGATCTGAGACATTCTTTGTTTTATCGCCCTTGGTAAGTAATGTACTATTGTTTGCAGTCAGGGGACCTACTACATACAAGTAAAACCAGAATATTAGGTCCCACAACTGCAAACAAAATATATTTCCTTCTTATATAGTTCTTTATAAGGAAACTTGTTTTTATCTTTTTAATTAAAGAATTGATTGATTGAATACTTTTATTTACATGGCATAACTTGAATGTCTCTTCAGCCTATGTGGGTGGGGACCCATGTATTATACAAACATCTAATTCCTGCAATGTACTTACCAAATGCATCATTGACATAAACATCACCCAGCTTTCTCAAGCTAGCTCGGAACGCTTTGACCTTCTCCGGATCAGCCTTGGCCTTGGCTCCGCTAGCATCCAGACCCTTGCCCTCTTCCTCAATGTGGAATCTTAGGTTTTCAAGTAAGATTATGGATCCTGGTGCGGGATCTGCACAGGCAGCCTCCACTTCAGGTCCCACACAGTCCTGGAGGAATGTAACTTCCCTGCATCAAAGAAAATGTAAGAATAGAATGTATTCAGGCTTCGCAATTTATAAGTTTAGGTACCTATTTGTGTTTATTATTTTGATTGTAAAGTATTGTCAATAATCAATCTCCCACTCCATTTCATTCCTGAAGATGTTAGTTTTAGCCTTTTAGGGAGAATAGGGAGCTTATTAATTATGATTTTATAATAGATTTTTATGTAGATTATAAATTAAAATCAATTCTGAAATTTAAGCAAGTAAATGTTAATAAACTGACAGACATAATTTCACATTTAAATAAAACAGACACAAAATTACAAGTAATAGTTGGCTCCGGGAGGAGTAATTTGACTCTACTGGTCCAAGACATTTAAAATACAGTACCTATAATATAACTAAACTGAAGAGGAAAGGTAATAGATACAGAAAAAATAGATATATAATAAAGGAAATAAAGTTAGTGTATTTTACCTGTTTAGCAACTTTTTCAGCTCGTCTGCTACCGGCTTCAGCGTGTACTTGAGGTTGGTTTGACCGTCCGGGCGGCCCAAGTGTGACATAAGAACCACGGACTTGGAGCCCTTGTCCAGAGCATATTTGACTGTATCTAAAGCAGCCACAATACGCTGATTGTTGGTAATGACACCTTCCTTCAGAGGAACGTTGAAATCAACCCTAAAAAGTTCATTTAGTTGAATATTTTTTAAACTATTTACCCTTATTAGAATAACATGAGGAAATTGATTATTACCTGATCAATACTCGCTTCCCGGCTAAATCAAGCGCATCAATGCTAAGTTTCTTCAGAGACATGGTAAATGTGTTGTAATTTTTACTGAAAGTCTGGATATAGATTTATATTACAATCGCTAACTTATTACGAGTATTACGACTCCTAGTTCCTACTAACAGATTTTAACCTTCAATAATGTCAAAGAGGTCAAATCTGACAAATGCCGGGTTGCGGTTGCCACTTGGAGCGTTTTTCAACATGAAAATGATCACACACAGGGCCATCATGGCCACTCAAAAAGTTAATAATGGCCGGCTGTGTGGGCGCGCACACGATCACCATCACGAATTCCTTTGATGTACCGCCCATGAACCGATTATGCTCGACACTCGCAGACGATTACACCGTCCACACCAAGGCCCATGTCTGTGATTGGCCATGATGGCCCTGTGTGTGTTTCATTCAGGCACTACTTACTTGCTACTTACTTTACTCTTTGAGCCTTTGACTAGCACTTGACTAGCACTAGGAACACTATAGCACATACTTACAATCTTTGCTTACAATTTTACAAACCACTTGCGTATTCGTCCTGAGGACTAAATTTAGCAATTGGGATAAAACTGTAGAATGTGTAATGGCAATTCTAACACGTATTTTATACGCACGTTTCTATATTGATATTGTTTTTAGCAATACAATCATTTTTTATCCGAATAGACTATGCTGAAAACAAAAGTAATGCTGTTTATAATACAATTAACAATATTTAACCATTGGAATATCTGTTTCCTTATTTCAAAGTATTTCACCATTGCATTAAATCTAGAAGAATCTATACGGAATGTATACCTAGCTTTACGCATCCCACGCAGTAGCAGACGTGTGTGGGTGGGACGACATTTTGAATTTGCCATTGTCAAGTTGGTACTACTGTTCGCTATTCGCGAAATGAACGCATTGGGACGCTCAGATATACAATTTTCAATAAAAACTGGCGTTGAAACATTCAATAAACTGCGTTTCGGTAACCAGTTAAATTGTGTACTTCCTTATAATTCCTATTTGCGTGAAAATTCAGTGTTCATAAGTGATTGCCTTAGGTATCGAACAAAGAAACTCGTAGTGCGTTGAAAGTCAAGTAGTTGAAACATGGTGCCGCTAGGACCCGGGCCGGGGCACCCAGCTGCACATCAAGCCCACGGAGGGCCGTCTGCAAATCTTTCCGGTCCTAATTCGCTCTCGCAGAGCGCTCCTCAGTCCAACAAGTCGTCGGTAGCAGTAAGTTCATCACATTTCGTTGATTATTTCACGGCTTTGCGTCAGTTGCCGCTTGCACATGTTTATGTAACTCAACTTTTGTGTCCGAGCACGTGCGATTTGGCGCTCATTTGTGGCATTGGTTTTCAGAAGCCGAACTACACGCTCAAATTTACGCTCGCTGGCCACACGAAGGCGGTGTCTTCCGTTAAATTCAGTCCAAATGGCGAATGGCTAGCCAGTTCTTGTAAGTATAAAGCATATTTATACGACGCCCGTTACGATGACATTTTGACAGTAAAAAATATTCGGGGTGCTACTTGCTAGGAAACTACTGACTGTGCAAAGCTTTCCTATTTCTGCTTTGATGATGTTTTTCTGGATCACAGAGCTAATGTTATCTCAAGCTCTAGTTTCTGATAAGACTAAGACAACAATGCCTTTAAGAATAATATTTTTAGGCCTAAAAATAAAACTGCATTCTCTAATGTTTATTTGTAAGGTAGTTGTTTGAGGTGTGATCCATTTCTATATGTACCCTTATTATACAATTATAATACACAGTAATATAATTTCAAAGTAATAATGAGGTCAGAATTTGAACATGTAGTAAGATGGCATTGACAAAAAGCGATCATCTGGCCTTGGCTGCTGTTTTGTTAACTTGAGCATTTCATTAACATTAAAAAAATATATGTGAGTTTTAGTTGACCAGTGATTATCATCTTTATAGACCATTTTTTTATTGTAAACTAATATCTTCATGCTATAGATTGATTATTAGTGATAATAATTACAGCTGCTTTTTAAATTTGAATAAACATTCTTGAAGACAAATTACAGAAAATAATAGCCTTATTTGTATATTGTATAGTTATTTGTTGCGTATATTGTATATATTTATTTAATTAATTATTTATTTTGATTATTAATTTGTTATTTTGAGATAACAAAATAATTTACATTATGAAAAAAGTTAGGCAATGCCCATCATAATATAGCAGTGTAACCTAGTAGGGCTGGCACAACTGCAGAAGTGATGTGATGCAAGAAGAGGAAAATATACCCTCCTCTTTTTAATGTCAGTGTGAGTAAGACAGGAATAGCTGAGTCGTCCGTGACACAACTTTGCATTAAGGTGTGCTAGCCCACCAGGGGTCCGTGATGATTGTGTGATAACTTGATAAACAAAAAGATGGCAGATGCTTTATCTTGTTGTCTATCACACTATCATGCGACCATCATAGACTCCAAGGTAGGATAAGAACATTCTAACATTTGGGTTCAACTCATCACTATTTTTCCTTGCTCTTGCGGCAAGGAATCCTTGTTTTAGGGTCAGGGCTTGACTGTACTGTTAAAGTTGGAATAAAGAGAGATTATTAATATTATTTATTTATTTATATTAGGTCTATTAGGAGAACCAACAGCAATTCAACAATATAACAACATGAATATTAACAGCAGAGCCAATTTCAGGATCTCAAAGTCACAGATAGCAATAGAGAGTATATATTTAAGTGTGTAGGTACTCACACACAATTACAAATGTATACAGCGCTGGAACAAGAATGTTTTAGAAAAAATAAATAAAAAAGGTCAAGTGGTCTAAGCCCACAAATGTACCTATGTTGAACAAAATTGGAACAATATACATTCAAAAACAATCTAAGCCCACTTTCAACTCATGTTTAACTTAAATAATTAGGTGTAAGTGAGATAATATGAAAATAATGACAATATGGCGTATATAAACCACTCAACGAAAATACGCTGCCTCCATGCCTCGCCTCACAGAAGGATTATTATTGTTGTACTTGACTGTTACATATGTAATGGATTCTGTATATTCTTGTGTGTTTTACAGCTGCTGATAAAGTAATTAAAGTGTGGGGCGCATACGATGGCAAGTTTGAGAAGACTATCTCTGGCCACAAGATGGGAATCAGTGATGTGGCATGGTCCTCCGACAGCCGGCTCATAGTCAGTGCCAGCGATGACAAGACGTTGAAGGTAAGAATATGAACCATCATAATTTAATGCACACCGCTTGTTTCTCGCCATACTCCAAAGATTTGTAGTTATGTGGATGCTCCTGCCTGAAAATCATAAAGCCTTCTCTTTCTGGTTTTTATGCATTAAATAATTTTCTCTGATTAGGTAGATATTACTAAAGGTTGCCACACACGCAGCACACGCTACGAGAAATCGTTACGATCCGACAGTACCATTTTAACTGCACCAAACATTGGAATGTGTCTGTGATAAAAACTGTACGAGGGGTGATCCAAAAGTAATGATAACGAGTATGTAAAACAACACATGTGTTCAAAAACTAAATTTATTTCTTAACGTAGTCTCCTAACAAGTCTACACACCTATGCCATCTTTTCCCCAGACTACGAATTCCATTTAAAAAAAATCTTTGTTTGGACTCTCCAAATAAGCCTCCACAGCGGCCATAACCTCACTGTCATTCAAAAAAATTTTGACTCGGAGATTTTCCTTCAGCCATGGAAACAGATAAAAGTAGCTGGGGGTTAGGTCTGGCGAATAGGGGGGTGTTCCACCAATTCGAAACCCGCATCCCGGATTGCAGCCATTGCAACACCTGGCCTTATGAGGAGGTCCGTTGTTGTCTGGGTGGAACATTCTAGGCACCCAACGAGCGGATACTTTATTCATGTGCAATTCTTGGGTTAAGATTCTTTGAATGCTGCCATACGAGATCCCTGTGACCTCATTTAAATGTCTGATTGTCACTCTTCTATCAGTTAAACTAAATCTTCTATTTTTTTGACATTCTTCTCAGTGTGGACGATGGAAGGCCAGCCCTCGCGGTGTTCGTCTTTACAAGATGTTCTACCCAAGTTAAACTCCTTGCACCAGTGTGCAACTGTAGAATACGGAGGAGCAGAGTCCCCTAATGTTCCCACCAATTCAACATTTATATCTTAAGTACACATTTTTTTCAGACAGAAGTACTTAATAACGGCTCTCACTTCAGATTTTTCCATTTCCACGCATTTATTCCGACAACTCACGAATAAATAAATTTATTTCAGTGACAGATATCATTTTTTTTACATATTTTTTTTTAATTTACTGGCCAAGAACTGCCTTAAAAAATAAAACCTCTTTTTGCTTTTTTCAGCCACAGAAAGTATTTCATTATCATTACTTTTGGATCACCCCTCGTACAGTTTTACGTTTTTTTTTAAACTTGGATGTGGAATGGAACAGTATAAAAATTTGAATAGATAAAATGGTATCGAGGGATACTGGTGATAACCGTAAATGGCCACAAAAGTTTTGATGCTTTAAAGAAATTAATAGCTTCTGGTGGGCTATCATAAGTACTGCCAAGGCTGTCGTTGCGCAACTTGCCTACTACTCTCTCACTTGCATTGCGCAAATGTAAAAAAGGAAGGTAGATATTCTAGTTGTTGTTGGGTATGCTTTCCACCTGTTTCCTGAATTTTTATTGCTTGTGCTTAGTCTTACCGTTATTGCGACCAAAAAATATTACCGATTTTCGGGATAGTTATAATTTCAGCTTAAGCTTTATATGACATACATCCTGGAAAGTTTTAATGCTTTGGTATTAGGGTAGTACTCAGTGAGGGTAAATATTAGATCATTAGACAGATTAGACATCTCGAAATATTTTAGCTCAAAGTTCTCTTTGTAGTAGTAAAGATATTCTTTACTGTTTAAGTTTTGTTAATGTATCAAGGTATCAGATTGATAGCCTAATAGAAAGTTCGTCTCAGAATAATGTTTAAATGTTGTCAAGTGGTTGCGTTATTAAGATTAATGTTTATCAACGAGAAAGAAATACATGGTAGAAAATTTAACAGTGACATTTTCAAGTACTGGAGAATATCCATTGACATTTCATTAGACAACAAACATACAAACTTTCCTGTGTATTTGCAGTGTGATTATAGTGGTAATAATGAATAGTCAAGTTATTAATAAGTATTGCAGCATGAAAAAAGTTACAAAATTACAGGTGTTGATATGAAAGTAGAGGGTGATGTAAATTATGATAAGGCTCGTTCTCACGGTTGTTGACCTTTCTTATCACTGTTAAGATTACATTCCATTTTTGAATTTATGGGTGATTCCTATTGCAAAATTTAACATTTTCTTAATTTGTCCACACCGGGCCCCATTTGTTAACGACACTTGAGTAATTATTTTTGACTTTAACTATTTTCACAGTTTGAGACCCAGGTATAGAGTAAACTGAAGTCAACAATAAGTTTAAATTGCACTCTGATTTCCTTAACTTTCACTTAACGTTCGGGCCGGAGTGGACATCAATTAACTTTAACGATAAGAATCACCCTTATAAACTTCGTGAGACATGTTATAACTATATTTTACTACTCACTAAACGCGCCGCGCCCGCACGCGTTTTCCGCGCGAGTCGCAAACGCACTCATCCTGAAGCCCGAAACGCACTGACAGCGGTAGCGGGGCGGGGCGTCGCGGTGCGGAGGCGGTACCGGTTGTAATATTCGAACTAATATGAAAGGGTCCGCACAGAAAACCGGCCGGGAAAAAAGCGTTCTGTGCGGACCCTTTCATATTAGTTCGAACATTACAACCGGTACCGCCTCCGCACCGCGTCGCCACCGCTGTCTGTGCGTTTCCAGCTTGAGAAAGAACTCCCGAAGAGAAACATGTCGCCCGGAGTGTCAATAATTAATACATTGCATTTTGCCGAGAATACGCTATTTGACTAATTTTTTTTTATAATGCCAATCGAACCAGTTTTTAGAGACTATCAAATGTCTATATGGGACCAACAACTATTAGAGCACAATAAAGGGCTAAAATTAGGGACAAACCTAGCTCGACGCTAGCGGCTTTCAAAAAGGCTCCTACAAATTGGCCCTGGCAAATGACGTCACTTGCATAGCATTCGACCAACAGTTGTATGGGAAAATTAGTATTTTGCTGTTTTAGTCGTAAAATAATGCGTTTAGGTACATAGTTGCTATACAATTTATTTTTTATTTTTACATAAGCATTCTATTGATACCTTTTATTTGAATTTTGGACGGTAAAAAAATTTACATAATTTTCCGAGTTTTTGATGATTCATATCTTTTTATGATTTTGGTAAAATTGTATAATTCACGATTTATTGTGACATTTTGATGGCTAACTATCCAAAAAGTGACACTGTGTTATAAATATTAGGGTGGTCCAAAAATTTAATTTTGCATTTTCCGGTTTGAACACCCATTCTATCTGTTGATTATGCCTATTGATTTAACATCCTAAAATATTGACATGACACCCTAATTTTAGTAGAAGGTAGAGTAGAAGTTGGTGTCTCTGTTTATCACAGAATAAGTAATAGTACTACGTACAGAAGGTCCACTGTTAACAAATCCCCGTTAGGTAAGCCAAACGTGCCTAAACGTGGCCATCTCTTTCTATCGCACGCAAATCACGCGCTTCAACACTTTCTATCGTATGAAGCGGCCGCCAGAAGGGGTACTTGTTGCGGCGCGACGCAATCGCGGAGTGGGACGTTCTGCTGTTACTCACTGCTGGCCCTGGCAAATGACGTCACTTGCACAGCATTCGACCAACCTTTGTATGGGAAAATTAGTATTTTGCTGTTTTAGTCGTAAAATAATGCGTTTAGGTACATAGTTGCCATACAATTTATTCTTTATTTTTACATAAGCATTCTAATGATACCTTTTATTTGAATTTTGGAGGGAAAAAAAAATCACATAATTTTCAGAGTTTTTGACGATTCATATCTTTTTATGATTTTGGTAAAATTTTATATTTTAGGATTTATTGTGATATTTTGATGGCTAACTATCCAAAAAGTGACACTGTGTTATAAATTTTAATGTGTCAAATACCGTATTGATGGAATGGAAAGTTTAGTTTAGTCGGCCGAAAAATGCTCTACCAATGCTCTGGACCACCCTACCGAGAATACATATAAACTTAGTTGTAAACTTAGTCTCAGGCAGGGATTCCTTTGAAGAACAAGCTTCTTTCATATTTATTTCAGGAAGCTGATTTATGGTGCAGAATTTCTCATTACCTGGCCTTTAATAACTCCTCCTATACACTGTGGATTAATGTTTAATTTCAATGAAAAAGAAATACCTATTCCTTGATTTATTTATTTTGTCATGAGTGACCGAATATTAACCTATTCACTGCCACAGTAGATTCTGTAAGTTGTAGCTCACAACCCAGTCTTCGTAACATAAGACTGAAAATGAATCTTACTTGATAGTACGTAGCTTGCCTTTACATCGACTCGATCGACTCGATATGAAGTCATTGGTGTGTGGGGCACCTAATGTCCTGACTTTATTTATATCAAGTCAATGGCGGTGAAAAGGTTAAGCAAGCCAATGTAGCCAGCAGGCAAGGCGCGCCACTTTCGATCTTACGAACCTCGACTCGTACAAAGACTTGCCAGATTTACATTGCGTAGTTCGAGTCATTTTCATTACAACGCGCTTTACTGAACGAATTTGTACATAAATGAAATGTTTCCACATCTCAACTACAATCTCGGTGTCAAAATCCCTTCGGCCGCGTACGTAACCGGAGCTTCGTAACCAGTTGCGAAAGCAAACTTCGGTATTGTTCGAAACCTACCTGTATCTATTCATAGGACGTTGTACAGTAAGCATTATAACCATGTATACGTTCTGGGACCTTATTGCTTGGAGATAAGGTCGAAAATTATATACATGTTTATGATGCTTACTGCATCTATTCATTGAGGATATTTATTTAATATTCAGGTATTGACTTGGTAAACAACGTTCAACTACTTGATAAATCATTTTAAATTGAGTACAGTATCACTCCTACAGTCAGCGTCGTATAGTATGTATCAGTCAAAGTGGCCAAATAGTTCGGTACACCATACAAAATATATGGTGCACCGAACTATTTGCCCACTGTGGCTGCTACATACTATATGATGCTGACTGTATAAAAAGTGTTCGTTGGTAACTGGTTTCGTATAAGAACAAAATAGTTTTCGTACGCAACCGGTTTCGAACAAGACCGAAAAAAATCTCTTTCGCAACTGGTTACGTAACCCTGATTACGTACGCGGCCGAAGGGGTCAAAATGAAGCAAAAATTACACAATAATTTTTCATACGCGATATTATTGCAGGTGTGGGAGCTAAGCTCAGGAAAGTGCCTGAAGACCTTGAAGGGTCACAGCAATTACGTGTTCTGCTGTAACTTCAACCCGCAGAGCAATCTCATAGTGTCTGGCAGCTTCGACGAGAGTGTTCGGATATGGGATGTTAGGACTGGTGAGTTTTTTTTTAAATTCAATATAGGTTTGAGTTTGACCACAAATTTGACGACCGCTTTAGCTTAGTTGGTAGTGACCCTGCCTACGAAGCTGGAGGTCCCGGGTTCGAATCCCGGCCGGGGCATTTATTTGTGTGATGGGCACGAATATTTGTTCTTGGGTCTTGGATGTTTTCTATGTATTTAAGTATTTATTTATCTAAATAAGTATGTATATCGTCGCTTAGTGCCCATAGTACAAGCTTTGCTTAGTTTGGGACTAGGTTGATTTGTGTAAAATTGACCACAAATATTTTATTTATTTATTTAAATCACCTGATGGTAAGCGATATTGCGGTCTAGGATGGAACGCGCTTACCTAGCAAATACCGATTCACTCTCGCCTTGAAGACCGAAAGGTTGTAGTTTACAGGGAACAAGGAATCCGGCAAGGAGTTCCACAGCTTGGCTGTTCTCACGATAAAAGTGGAAGCAAAACGCTTCGTGCGATTTTTAGGAACTGCCACCGTAAAACGGTGTCGCCTTGCCGTGATAACAATAACTTGAGTGATAACAATGATCATCTTTATTGTACATTAAAATTATAGTGCATGTTTGTGCACAGGCGATTTGAGCCTTCGTTCATTAAAGGCTTGGTCACACAGCGTTGCACGATCGTTGCGCGCCGGAACGTAGATATGCTAACAGGTTAGCGACGCCACACAGGCTGCGCGACGCGAGCGAGACGGTTTCATACATTTCGGCGCGCAGTTGGATTTTTTATCATCATATCATGCTATAAGCAAACGGGGCTCGGCGTACAAGCCTCTTATGGGCGAATGGGGTCTATTATGCTTCGTTCATATTTCTTGTGTGGAGCATACATACAGACGGATTGTGTCTAAGTATATCTGCTGCGCTCTACTTTAAGCGGGTATTACATTGTCCTGAATTCAGAATGTTTAGAAGGGTTCGGACCTATACGTTAAGAGCGAGATGCTTCAACTCTCCTCCACTAGTCAGGATTATGAATTCAGGACAGTGTATAGCGGCGATTACACTTCGTCGTTCACCTAATGCGGTCGCCGAATTAGTTTTAAACTACTTAGGCCAACGAACGTCGTCTTTACACTAGTCTGTCCGTCCGCCCGCCCACTACGGCGTCTTGGCAGCTGTCGATCCCCGAATGCGGCCGACTAACGTGTTCTTTACACCTAAATGCCGCTTAGTACCCGCTTTATGCACATTATTTAAACAATTCGTTTTTACAGTTTTTTTTAAATATCCTACGCGCAAGTGTATCTTTTTGTTGCTTATTGCATAAGTTATAAGACATGCATCACGTTGAGACGAATATATACAAGTGACCGAGTGAAATTGACATACGTCTTAGTCGCGTGGTAAAGACAATATTACATTATACAATATTATATTATACAATATTACATATTACAGTCGTCACAGACCATTTGTCAGGTGTTGATTACCATATACAAACATCCTACAAATTGCCTTCAGAGGGGCTAAGATGATCGCGTGTAACCGTCACGTTCTATGGCAGAAAAGTATGGAAACGTCACATAAAACATCACGGTATACGCGAACTCAGGTAGGTTGGCACAACTTGTTGCTAAGTCGCGACATGCGCTACTCGGTGTGACGTGTTTCACTTGCACTGTGCAAGTTAGAAAGAGGGGGGTAGATTCTCACATTTCTCACATCTCGCGCGGCGTCGTTGCGTCCTTGATTGATTTGTGTCTGTTTGTTTTAGGCAAATGCTTGAAGACCCTCCCGGCCCACTCGGATCCGGTGTCAGCAGTGCATTTCAACAGGGATGGAAGTCTTATTGTGTCTTCTAGCTACGACGGCCTGTGGTGAGTGTCTATTTTACACACTTTGATCGGAAAGCAAAGATGGCAGGAAGAGAATTGCCAATGCCAAAGACGGTCACTTTTTCACTCTCTGTATTCTCATATATTGTCGTACCCTATAGAGCCTTTAGAATGTTTTGATTGTCGTTAAATATTGGAAAAAATTGGTCATTGTGTCCGCCTAGGCTTTCAATTTTGTATGACATTCCATTATGGTCCTCTCGTCCGCACTCATAACGTGATAGGTACTTCACACCTTCACAGCAGGGTTCGAAATTATCAAGATAATTATTGTCTTTGATAATTATAGCGGTAATTATCGGATAGTTTTCTGATAATTATCCCTGGTATTGATAGCAGAGGCGGCCCACTTCGCGATTGCGTCGCGCCGCAACAAGTACCCCTTCTGGCGGTCGCTTCATACGATAGAATGTGCATAAGCGTGTGATTTGCGTGCGATAGAAAGAGATGGCCACGTTTAGGCACGTTTGGCTTGCCTCGCGCGGATTTGTTAACAGTGAGGCTTCTGTACGTAATAGGTACTATTACTTATTCTGTGTTGTTAGTAGACAGTTGACATTGACCAGAAATTGATGCTGACTTTTAGCGAGCGCGTTAAAATTGTAGGTTATTATCAAAACGATAATTACCAAGATAACTAATTATCCTTTCGAACGCTTCACAGGTCATTGTAACGAACATAATGTCAATATTCTATTGCATGTTTGAGAAAAGGAATATTCCAACAATGCATGGGATAATAAATATGAATATGTTCCTCATTGTTAACTAAACCTATGTTTAACATATGTATAATGGTGTAAAACTAAAAAATATTCGTTTTTTCCGTCTATAACTGGATACGTTTGGTCTTAAAGCTTGAGGTAGAAAGTAAATTCACGTCCCATGTAAGGTCTGCCTACGCGATTTTATCCTACGCCTTTCTCAATTAATCAATACCTCTACAGCCAGGGATGAAGTGGAAGTAAACAACTATTTTTAGACGCCTAGAGGTTAATTTTCTTTATGAACCGACTTCAGATACGTAAATAAGTAAATTGCGAACTTTATAGAACTTTTTGTACTCATTTTGCGTCACAACTTCTAAATTTGTTTCATTCGGTAATCGTTAGTTTAAATTAATACCTGTATTTTGTTTTTAAATTCGAGCTAGTTTTAGAAGTCCTCTTTTTAATTATCTGACTGCCGCAGTAAAGCCATCGAACAGTCGTGTCACTGACTCCACGTCGTCTAGCGCCGCTAGAAAACTTTACATTAGGTTTATTGCTTGACGTCTGTACCCTTACCATGAGTTTGCAATGTTTGCATTACCGTACTCGCTAGCGCCTCTGGCGGTTACGCAATAGAACTAAGAATCGCCATACTAAATCGTTTACGCAGTCGCTAGCGCGTACAGTAATGTAAACATTGCAAACTCATGATAAGGGTCCTGGGCGCCAACGGTTAAAAACTCCATTTTTAGGTTAGATACTCGTGGAATGCTAGCTTACATGTGCTATCTCGTCCTCATTTTCAGTCGAATCTGGGATACCGCATCAGGCCAATGTCTCAAGACACTCATTGACGACGACAACCCGCCAGTGTCGTTCGTCAAGTTCTCGCCCAACGGGAAGTACATACTGGCCGCTACGCTGGACAACACACTGAAGCTCTGGGACTACAGTAGGGGCAAATGCCTCAAGACTTACACTGGACATAAGAACGAGAAATATTGCATCTTCGCAAACTTTAGCGTTACCGGTGGAAAGGTGAGAACTATTTTTAGGAGATTTTGTAAGATTGACCTTTCGAGATTCGAGTACGCCCTCTACTTCCGAATAGCTAAACTTAAGTGTCAGTGGGCGGGGTACATTCCACGTAGAACAGACAGACGTTGGGGCAGAAAGCGTGGGTAGACCCCCCCTACGAGGCACACTGAGTACCTGGTAGGAGACGTGGGAGTCCGCTGGATGCGGTTGGAGTAGGAACTATCATTGTGGCACTCTTTGGGGGAGGTCTATGACCAGCAGTGGACGTTTTTCGGCTGATCTGATGATGACGCATTGATGACCCTACTTCTCATGGCAGTTTGGTTTTGTACATACCATAGATGTTGCGTATGTGTGTTTACGAACATTCGTGGATATGTACTTCCACAATTAGGTGCCTTTGGTCTTGGGCCATTAGGAAGATGTAATGTCAACAGACAATGTATTACCGATTATAAGTATTACGTACTATTATATAATTATATTTTATATAAATACTCAACAAATCTCTTTGTTCCCCAGTGGATAGTATCGGGTTCAGAGGACAACCTAGTTTATATTTGGAACCTGCAATCTAAGGAGATTGTGCAACGGCTCTCTGGCCACACTGACACAGTTCTCTGCACCACCTGCCACCCTACCGAGAACATCATCGCCTCCGCCGCTCTCGAAAATGACAAGACCATCAAGCTGTGGAAGAGTGACACTTAGACGTTGGATTTTTGAGTAAGTCTACAAAAAAAACAAATGCTCTGTATTTCACACCTCAAAAAGATCATAGTACAGAAACATTAGGCTTAAAGAAGAGGTAAACAACAGGCGGTCTTATCGCCAAACAACACAAACACGTACAAACATGTATGGTCACACTTTTTAATTTATGCCCCATTTCGGAAACATTTTCTTCGAATTTCTATATAGTTTGGCAGGACTGTCAACTTTAAGGGGGGTCTCAAATTAAAATTCGTGACCGATGTTCAATCGACATCAAAAGATAACCTACCTTTTACCAATTAGAGATCTTGAGAATGACACGAATAATTTTTAATAAAGACTACCGTGTTCATGAACGCTGACTGAATTAGAACCAACGCATAGAGTACCTGTCATTGTTTGCCGTTTTAAAGGCTTGGTCACACCGCTTGCGCGACGCAAGCGGGACGCTGCGCTGCGCGCCAATATGTATGAAACCGTCCCGCTCGCGTCGCGCAACCTGTGTGAGGTCGCTAACCTGTTAGCATACGTTCCGGCGCGCAGCGTTCGCGTCGCGCGAACGTCGCGCAACGCAGTGTGACCAAGCCTTTAAATTGAAAATAACTATGTACCTATAACCATGTTGACATGTAAGCCATCTATATAACACTCATTCAATCCATTTCCACTTCCATCCACTTTTATTAATTTACCCTCCTTTCACAGCTTAAGTTCTAACCATAAAAGAAGCTGCAGCTCCAACTTCGTGTTATTCAACTGAATTGTCCAAAGCTCGATTTTACTGTTTTTGATTAATGTTTCTTGTTTAACACTTTCACTGTCCCCACAAAAAACCATCGGATAATGTCACAAGTCACAAGTCTACTGTGCATCCAGTATGGGAACGTGACTCCATAGTGGGAGCACGTACTCCTGAAAAAAAGTGTTACCCCGGACGGGGAACGTGTTAAACTTTGTAACGCAGTTAAATGATCAAATTATTAACATAGCTTGGTTATGGTGACACTGTTATCCCAGTACAAATTGTATCAGTTTTATTGTTACGTTCATGATACAATGATGTCCTGCCCGGAGTGACAGACCTTGTTTTCTTGACCATGGTTACGTTGTATGTTACATTGAAGACAGCTACATGACGAATGTTACCGAATTGAAGCTATGTTAAAAGCATTCTAGAGAAGTAACAGTACTATTTTTGTTCTCAGGGAAACTCGTCAGTTAGCGGGCGGTGATCTGTGCTCCGCGGCATCGTTTAGTGATTCGGACTGAGCCGCGGTTTTGTGAATAATTTACAATAAGATACCGAGAGTTAGAGTACCTTTTACGTTATGCCGATCGTATTTTGTTTTAGTGTCTAAGCAATCACCAATCACAGTTTATATGTGCATTTTCGATCATACTAAGATTATTATTATACATATTTTTTATCTGAAATGCATGCGTATGAATTGTTTAAGTGATTTTTTTAAATTAAGGATTGAGTTTTTATAGGATTCCGCTTAAGAATAACTTGTTAGATGCGATTAAAATTAATTCTAGTTTTACGAATTATTTGTTTTATTTTCTTTACTAAAACCAATTCGACCATAATAAGAATAAGGGATAAACGCCAGCGGGCTGCAATGCGGCGAGCGAGAGAAAAGGGGGTTGAATATTTTTTATGGAAAAAGTGTTTTATTCGAAGTGAGGGCCTAGTAAGCAATCGTTTACTGGAAAACTGGACTATCCGTGCGAAGCCGGGGCGGGTTGCTTGTATATAAATGCGAAAGTGTGTCTGTTAGCTCTTCACGCTTAAACCGCTGAACCGATTTAAGGCGCAGGGGTGGGCAAGGCACTCTCCATACAAACTCTGTGCACGTTTTATTCGTAGGTTTTGGCACTAACGAATGTAATATTTTTTTTGGATGTAAATATTAGATATGCGAAGAAAGTGATGTGGAAATTTTCAAATATTAAAAAAAATTAAAAATGAAATTTAAAAAAAATAATATTAAATGAAAAAAAAAATACATCACGAAATAGCTAACAAAAAAATAAGCATACTGACCAAAAATCATAACTTTAATGCAAACACAAACGAAGAAAATCCTGCACAAAATTTGTATGGAGAGAGCTTGCCCTACTAATCTTAAATGACATTTGATATGGAGATTGTTCGAGTCCCAAGGATGGACGTAGGATAATTTTTATCTCGGAAATCATCCCTTAAGGGGATGAAAGTTTGTGTGGAAGAGATAGACTATAGAGGAATAGGTAAGCGCCTGAAATAAAGGAATAGCATTTAAATTCTTCGCGTGCAAAAGCTGTCAACCACGAAGGCGCACCCCTCCACAGCCCAATCCGTAAAATGCGCATAGATTAGTATGAGATTCGCTGTGGAGGGGCGCGTCGTCGTGGATTGCACGCATTATAATTTCACAAATTTGACAGCTTGAAACAGATACAGAATTGTAGGTTGTCTCCACAAGGCTACAGCGAAATACTGGAATTTATACTGGCTGCTATAGTGCGCGCCATCCACGAAGGCGCGCCCCTCCACAGCCCAAGCCGTACAACTGCGCACAGATTAGTATGAGATTCGCTGTGGAGGGGCGCGTCGTCTTGGATGACACGCATTATAATTTCACAAATTTGACAGCTTGAAACAGATACAGAATTCGCTATTTGACAGTTGTAAAGATAAAATAATTAATGTGTTGGATACAGTAGCTTATAGGTTTACAATACTCATACAATAGGTTTTGTGCTTTAAAATTAATTGAAAACATTTTATTATTATTATTATCCTCCTAGCGTTATCCCAGTACAGTTGCATCCTGAAGGATGCCTGGGGTCCGCTACCTAATCCCAAGATTTGGCGTAGGCACTAGTTTTTACGAAAGCGACTGCCATCTGACCTTCCAACCCCGAGGGGAAACTAAACCTTATTGGGATTAGGCTTTGTCAAGTGAGTGGGCAACTTGACTGTTAGAAGTTCTCAAGCCGCCCGAGGGCCTCCAACTTGGCTTAACGACTGCTGCCATAGACAGCAACCGGGATCAACGGCTTATCGTGCCTTCCAAAGCACGGGAGCGCTCAGTTAGTAACCACTCAAAGCAGTCACCCATCCAAGTCCTGACCGCTGCCCACGTTGCTTAACCTTAGATACCGCCAGCGGTACGCAGGCGCCGCTGGGCCACGAGCGCTCCTAATTGAAAACATTTTATTTTTGAAAAATAAATTAAGTTTTTTTTTTTTACTTTTTTTTATCTGTGGATTACAAAAACCGAAACGCGTGTGACGTCACATTTCAAAGTTAAGGTTTAATTCCGCAACAGACCGCAACTGCACTTACTGCACGTTATGTTTCTCCGCACTCCAAATTGAACCGTAACGGTATTCGTAAAAAGCTCTAGGTATTTAAAATGAGTTGAGAAGTGTCGCAACAGCACAAGTTACTGTACAATTTGGAGTGCGGTGTAACATGCAGTTGCCGTCTGCTGTCGGCTGCGGAAGTAAACCTTTAGTTGTTTATCAAGTGCGACGTCACAGTAAGGTAGATGTACCCTTTACCGGATCTGCCCTATCACCGGATTTTCTATATTTTGAGCCATAAGTCGAGTTCTTACAGCTAATATTACGTTGTGATATTTTTTTCCGTTAGCTAGATACCTATTCCTTCCACTACGAGGCAAAGAAAGCCATTTTGTTTCTTAGTTGTAACGGGAGAATCGATTGAGCAGGTCGATCGCGGCGTTGTATGGGACTCCTTACGAAAATGGTTAAGAAACTGAGTGTACTTCGTAAGGTCATAAAAGCGTTTAAAAGTGACTTTATGAATCAAAATAGGGTGTTATCGTATCATGAGTTAATAAGTGTGTGTGTTTGAGTTAAATAAGTGAAATTAGTGCAGTCAAATTCACAGAATTCAACAAAAATGTAAATTCGGTGATGGGTCACCCTCATCTACTGCTTGAAGGTTTTACCGAACAGCGTTCGGAATCAGGGAAAAACGTATGTTGTGAAAATTATTTTTTCACTCGTTAATTTTAAACGTTATATATATATACTACTCCGCTTTACACATATCCAATTAATAGAGTAATTTAATGAGCAATTACCGAACGCCTATAAACGAGACAGATTTTTTGTAAATTGCATTTGAAATGTATAGTTTTCACGACTTTTTGACGTCAAAATAAGCTTCATTGACCAGGTAATTTTAAAAATTCCATATTATTTATTTAACATCAGTAGAAGCAAAATAATTGTGTATTTATTATTTTGCAATAGTTCTTATTTCTAGATAAAATGTACTTATGTTGTTATGGCAGAATCATTAAGATTAAAACACTATTTTATTAAATATGTTCGCGTGATAGGTTCAATGTGTACGCTTTACCGAACGCCCGTTCGGTAAAGCGTACCCATGGTCTCTGATACCGAACATATGATTATCTCGGCCTAGCTGCTATTTGGCGTTCATTGGAATATAAACCATATTCAGCGTACAGCTAGATCTATATTGAAATGTGTTATTTTTCGTATATCTTTAAAAAAAAGCCAGCGCTACTTAGATGTAAACCGTTAACGAATAAATTATATAAAAATAAATTATTGGCGATTAGCGAAGAATTTCTAACAGATAAGTATATTATTTATATAAAAAAAAATTGATTTAAATTCTTGAAATTGATTTAAGTTTTTTCTTAGATTAAATTACCGTCAAGATTGCTCGAAATCACAAAACTAGTGCAGTTAGGTTGAAATAAATAGTCACTCATCAGTTTACAAACTCACACACTGCCATCATTCCATACATTTCTTCCCTAGTTCGGTGAAACGGCATGCCGATCCGGTAATGGGTGCAAATTCCGTTTCTTAGTTCGTTGAATGGGACAAATCAGTGTAATCGATATAAAAAACTTTAAAAAATATTTTTATATACGTCTAACTATGTAATAAATTTCGACGTACATTTAAATGATGACAAATTTATCTATCTTCACCATATGCTGTTGATCATAATCGTACAAAAATTCTAAACCTTATTAAAAAAACAAACGTACATGTAGGTCTTAAGCGTCCGGTGAAGGGTACTTTTACCTTACTCACAGTCACGTGATCGGCTGTTTTCGCGCGAAATTCAAATTACTTAAAGAAGAAGACAGCGTGGCGATCTCATTGAAACTTACAAGATTCTACATGATTATTATGACTTACCTGACTTAAAGAATTTGTTTACAATGAGTAAGAATCATCGTCTGAGAGGCCACAGCTTAAAGATTACTCGGGGATCCAGCACAAGCAATCCTAGGAAGCACTTTTTATCAAATCGCGTAGTACGTGAGTGGAATAAACTACCAGAGTCAGTGATAAGTGCCCCTTCAGTGAACAGTTTCAAAAATAGACTAGATAAACATTTTAAACACAAAACCACAGGACAATAAAAAAAAATAAGTGCAGTGATATACACGCATCAGCTTGTAGCTGCTAGTGTATAATAAAATAATAATAATAATAATAAAATATTTTATGTCACACCTGGCCATAAAGTGGCCATTATCGCACGCTCGCGCGCGAAAAAACCCGCTTCCTGGCCAGGGGGTGACTAATTTTGAACTTACCACGGGCGATAATAAAGAAAGCCTCAGATCGCATATTTATCGCCCTTGCCTTCGGCTCGGGCGTAAAATACCTTCGATCTGAGACATTCTTTGTTTTATCGCCCTTGGTAAGTAATGTACTATTTTTTGAAAGAAATTAAGCTCTTTGGGGGAAAAAGATAATTGTTACAGGTATAAAATAAACCTACGTATAATTTAAAATACATTTCCGGAAACTGTCAAGTAGCCAATTGTAGGTTGTCTCCACAAGGCTACAGCGAAATACTGGGATTTATACTGGCTGCCATCCACGAAGGCGCGCCCCTCCACAGCCCAAGTCCTACAACTGCGCACAGATTAGTACCTATGATTAGTATGAATGAGATTCGCTGTGGAGGGGCGCGTCATCGTGGATGGCGCGCACCATACGGTACAGTGATTTGCCCAGAACTGTCGCGATGTATTTGTTGTGGAACTGTCCAGCGACATCTAGTGTAAGTATAGGTGTAAGTAGCAGTGGCGAGCGTCCATACAACTCGATTCCCACCGGCTTGCCTAATCTTCAGCCAGTGCAGGTCTTTTACTACGGCTCATGAAGAATAAGAAAGGCAAATTATTTCCGGCTTCCCTAAGAATATTTTTAACGCGCCGCCACTGGTAAGTAGTATCATAGTATACATGGGGAAAAGCGTTACTTTTCGATCACCGTTATTGTTATTCCCGTTCCAAAAAAAAACACATTGAAAAATCACCGTGACTTTGTCACTTCGGTTATTTCGTGTCACGACATCTGCGTGTCGATCGTTCCCGGCAGTTACTGATATTTTTGTAACAACTGATGTTACTCTGTGACAGCGCACCGCAGTCACAGTCACAGTTAGTAACAGCGGTCACGAGGCACGACGCGACGCGTCGCTTACACACTGTTCCAGTGATATCGTCGCTAAGTAACAACGTTATTTTGTACTTCGTGACAAGTCACACTGTTACTTTTTAACGGCGGATCACCGTGATTTTTTCATCGTGAAGTTATTTATCACCCACCTCTAACTATAAGTGATTGTTTCAGCAGACTGAGAACTTTATTCGCTCGATCGTTCCACGGTGCTGAGTGTACTATCAATGAAAGTGTAATTAATAGAACATTCAGAAACCTCATATCTTACCTGACCAATTGGCCAGTGTATAGCGTGCGAGTCGTTTGTCAATTGCAAAAATGCCAATAAGGAGATAACTAAAAAATATATTGAACCTAAAATTATATACCTAATCCTTGAGGTATTTGGCAGCTTTATCAGCGGTCCACGTATTATCCCCGGTTTCGGGGCACACCCTGTATTTTTTTCCATTGAATGGGTATACCCTATTGTATTGTAATCGACTGTACCAACTATCTATTGACAAGCCTGTCACTTTGGATCGGGCCTAGCTGAGTTCCTTGCTGGACTCTTCTCAGCTGGGCTAGGTTTAGTGAACCAGCGAAAAAACTCCCAGTAGATAGCTAGATTCCACTGACACCTCAGATTCGTTTGAAACCGCTCAACCAATCTCACTGTAGCGCAAATTCTTCGAGTATTCCAGTGTTTAAACCACCCGCGTGGTCGTGTCGGAGGTTCCCCCTAGAGTTTCCCCCAGGCCACTCTTCAACCGTGCCTTTCTATCGCTTTATTGGGCGCATTAGTCTTAGAGTACCTATTCCAGTGTTTAAGCCATCCGCGTGGTCGTGTCGGAGTTTTCCCCTGGATTTCCCCAGGCCACTCTCCATCACCTTGACCACTCAACTTGAAGGAGTGTCAGCTTTGCGCTTATTTTAACTGGGTCACTGTGGATGCACAGTATGATGGAACTGCATATCCTATTATGGCGGAAAGGCAATCAGGCGGCGACGTTATTAAGTTTTCTCGTGTGAAAAGCATGGAAATGTGTTCTAAGCACGTCGACGCTTTCATATTGCCTTTTATATGCAACCAGCTAGAGGCCACTTTTGCTTTGTTTAGAAAAAAATGTTTAGATATTTAAAATATTTAAATTTATCAGGGCCCTTTTGGAAAGTGGAATAATTAAATAGGAAAAATAAATGCACGAAGTTATACCAATTACGACGCTCGCCTAGAATGCTTCGCTATTCTCAGGATTGTATTTTTGGGTTAAGTCCTGCAATCATTCGTTCCCTCACCTTATAATCAAATCACGCTAAACACCATTGCATTCTTGCATTATACTTAACGGTCCTTATAAGGTAAAAAATGCTCATCTGTTTAGCCCATTTTCAGTTTAACTGATAAGTTTCTTGACATTTTATCAATGTTACTATCTAGAACAGGACTATTGTGACCTAATGACAACTTTTAAATGTATTTCTTGCATTTTTCATTCAGATATTTTGTTTCAAACATTACTCCAAATCGACCATTTTCGAGCTAAAAACTGCTTTATCGCGCTTAAATTCTACTACACATAGCAATGTCACTAGGTATCTAAAACTTGATTGTAATCATCGTATATTATAACCATTTTATTGGTATTAACAATACTTTTTTCAAAAAATGAAATCATAAAATTTTCAAACTTGTAAGGCCTCTTAAATGTGACAATAAATAACTAAGTACTTATAAAAAATTTAAATAATAAAAGTTTATTTTTTCCTTATACTTATATATATCAAATGATTTCACATAGTATTTCAATTAAGAAAATAAGAAATAAGAAATATTTATTCGGGACAAAAACAACTAACAAATAAGAAAGCTAAAATAAAAATAAACAAAAACAGGAAAGTTGTGTTGTCACGTAACGGTGACACTCGTATGAGGACAATAGAACCACTCTTCCACATTCTCTTCAATTCCCTTTCATTGTATTAACCATGGGCGATAGAGCTCCCAAAAAAATAAATAACCTTAAAATAATTTAAGCGCATATCGAACTATAAAAATAAAAAGGTTACAGGTTACAGGCGGTTAAGTATATATTGTTTCAATCGTCCCCGGTCTACCCTACCTAAGACCTATAATAAATTGCCTGTATTTCCCTTTTCCCACTTAACTGGGCAATATCACTTTTAAAAGTAGTATTTCTTGCACGCAGGTAAAGTTCAAATTTCAGTACAACTTATTAAGGTGATATGTTGTAGGTAAACGATATCGACCATGTACTTCCACTCGTACCTACTGCTAAGCCGCGCGGGTGATGGTTACCTGGAAACTGTATATGATGGCAAAGCCATATCGCAAAGTCAAAGGAAAAATTAACTAGCCTGTTGGGACCAGACATCCTTTTAATATTCCTTCGGAACAAAGAGATTTGCAGATTTATCTGCAATAAGGGTGCTTCGGGTGATACGACTGAGACGTTACTTTTAGTTTCTCCGCGTTTTTGGTAACAAATACCTACATATATAGGTTAGTTTTGCTGATAGTACCTACTTAGATAGATCCTTTTTCCTTACACCTAGACAGTCTTCCGTCAAAAACAATTCATATAATACGTTCATACATAAACCCACGCCTGTATTCCCAAAAGGGGTAGGACCATTATTTTTAATTATGAGCGTTTAAGGTTTATTGCGAAACGTATCATCTGAAAACGCAATGGGTACTTAAGGATAATTAAAACAACCGATATAAAACAGGGTGCAATAACATGTTTCCAACAATAAAATATTTTTCAGCGCTAATTAATTAGTGTGCAATTTACAAACCAGCCAAAACATACGGGTAAAAATAGTTAGCCACATTCTTCTTTTCATTCATTTGTGCTAGTGTTCCGTGTCCGGTCAGCTCTCTGCTGGCGCGCCTGGATTCCAGCCTGGAGGTGGTACTGGCGGTAGAGGTACTCCTTGGTCATGGCCTGCGCCGTGAACATGGCGCGGCTGCGCTGCAGCAGCTCGCTGCGCGGGCGCCACTCCGCGCGCAGCCGCAGCGCCGCACCGCCATCGCCTCGGTATAGCCCCACCAACACCTTCACTACCGCCATCACAACAATATACGCCATTGCTATACCAAATATGCATGCTCCTATAGTCGTTTCCAATGATTTTGAAGCAGTACTCAAAACATAGTACAGCTCTTCACAGCAAACATAGCATATCAGGATGCTCGACACAATCCAAACCAACTTCATGTAATTGCTGGGCCGAATACCTTGCATAAAATGAATATCCTCGCAAAATCTATCCACCCCATACAATACAATAAAAATAAAACATTCCATGACAACCACAATCATATTTAGCAACTGCATACCGTGTCTGAAAGGTTTCGACATGAAAAGTATTAAAAAATAACTCATAAAAGGCATTGATGTGATAAATAAAATGACAGCAGTACCAAATGTTACTAAACCAGGATACTTCGCTACGATGGAAAATCTTTTACTAAAAATGTCTATTAAGTTATAGAACAATATAACGGTAGTCCTTAAAGCCAAACATGCGTAAGAACTGAAACAAATGACCACCCAAAATGAGTTGTAATCATACTCCTGAAGCAGTGTCGGTAATCGTTCAAACATATTCGAAACAGGTAGCTTAGCAAGTCGGTCTGGTGATACACCGTGTTCATAAGAGAAGGGGCTAATCAGCATGGCTGTCGTGACCACTACCACCAGCTCGAAGGCGACGTTAGCGGCTATGGTGATGACCGCATTCGCATAGCAAGGGGCACGGAAAGGGCAGCTGGCTCCTACATTCACTATCAGACCCACTCCTAACGAAATTGTGTAGACCACCAACGACATAAGTTCGAAAAAGTTGAAATTAGACGAGAACCTTTCAAAATTGATATCCATAGCATCTTGGTAATGTAGGAGAATACCCTTCTGCACCATGGATCCCAACATTAATAATACGAAGCCAAAGCCGGGGTAAAAGGTAAGCACCCCTAGAAACCATTCCATTGAACGCCTTGTCTTGAAACAACTCAAGTATAATATTAAGCAAGCTATGCCTGATGGCAGGCACAGTTGCCATTCCACGTGGATTATTCGGGTAGCTGGCCCAATAATACTCTTAAAATACTGAATTGCTGGAAACGTCTTATAAAGATTGGCACAATACCCAAATTTGGGGCCTGCTATTAGGCAGTCTTGATTAATAGTGAAGTTTGCCGCAATGATGTTGCAATTTTGGTCCGTCCATGGTCCACATGTGAAGTAAGGTTTAGGATTTTCGAATGATATGAACATATAGTGAATTAAAAACGAACCGATCACGTGGTTGACATATAGAATTAGGCATTGCCAGATTACAAGAACGTGTCCGATGTGAGATAGGAAATGTCGAACTTTCCACACTTCGAGGGAGTTGAGACCCGTGAATTGCCCGATAATCAATTCCATGTAAAGCAGAGGAAACCCAAGTATTATGCAGATGAGCGCATGACATATCGCGTAGCCCAGTGGGCCGACTTTTGAAGCATTTCTTGGTATATTGGAGCCAGCCGATATACCAATACTCTGGCTCACCAGCATCATTAGATGAAAGTGTTTTGATCCAAAGCTAGGTTTATCTCGAGTTTCGGTTGCCATTTTTGTATTAAGTAAATTAATTTGAGGAAAATTTGGAAGTGTCAGTGGACTTTTGTCGTGGCCATACTGATCTCTTACGGTACTCCGTGATGCAAGTTTTGCACAGTTATAGTTATAGAAACCAAAATAAGTGCATTTTAGGGTTCCGTAGTCACTCACACGTCTGTCCGTCCGTCGTCTGTCACAAAATTAGTTCCGAAGAATTTATTAACTTCCCATAGTGACCTATAAAGTTGAAATTCAGTTTAAATGTTTATTATTAGGTAAAGTATATTTTAACAAAAAATACTAATATATATTTTCTTTGAAATTTATTTATTTTTTCTATTAAAACAAAATTATTGCATGCACTTATGTAGCCGGTTGTTTTCTAGGCCACCAAAGCGACACCTCTTACTTACAAATAAAAGCGAGATGGCGTCACATCAAAGAAAAAAGCGTGGAAGCAAGCGCATGCGCTCAATAGGTACTAATCCGATTCTAAATTAATGCAACTGCCAAATATCACCTAAGATTAAATTCGAATGTGACAGCTGTCAATCATGATTTATTCAATATACATTTTACAATAAAGAAACAAAAATACACTAACAAATACCTACATACTAATACTTACATACATCTATTAACTATAAAATAAAAAAAATATAACTAAACTAAATCTAAAAATGGCCCCTGCGGCATTGTACTTACCGAAGACGCTGGCAGCATTCCCTCGCTGAATAGCTAAACTAATTCTTTGTGCGAGATATTAGCTGCCAGCTCTTCGGTCACCGGTGGAGTCTTTAAGCCTCTTCGAGATCTCTTTGAAGAGGCTTAAAGCTCCTGGGCCCCACGGACCTGGTCTCGACACCGAAAGGGATGAAATTATATTCGGTGCCGAGACCAGAATATTTTCCCACCTTCATACGCTCGGCCGCCTCCGCTGCGCATTCGAATTGAATTGACCATTCAAAATTTAATTGAAGTCTAGAAAGGACTTCGGTTACCAGTGATCTGCGGCCGTCATTAAGCTACCGTTATCCTTGGACAAAGGGTCGTTTTGTCAATCGGCGTGATTTTCCGACAAGCTACGCCGTTTAATCAATCAGGTAGTTGAGTTGGTACGTACAAACGCAGCCCCAGGTGGCGTTCCGGAAGATTATCCTGTGATTAATGACTGTACGTCGATAGGAGTTTGACCACGATTCACTCTTTGCATAAAATTGCCTTTTATAATTTTATGTCGTCCCAAAAAGGTTTTAGAACAATGATATGCGAATCATGCATGCTCTCCTCTCTGGCGTATCGTATGTAAGTACTTAGCCGTGTGTGTGAGGACGCAATATCACACGACTGACGTAGTAGATGATGCGATTACTTGTAGTTTTTTTTAAAGTTTATTCACAAAATTATACAAATGTTTACATTTCACACACTTCTGCCAAACCACAATGCTGTTTGTTGGCAGTTAGTACCATATTGAATTATAATTAGTGTTTTTGTTGCCAAATTGTCAAGCGCGTGTTAAGTAGCTTTTAGTTTATGATTTAATGAACCAGAGACCTACATCACAGTTAATATAATATATTCACTAAAGCAGTATCGCAACTTTCAAACTTTTTTGAACCCATTCTCCATTGAAGCTGTTAATATTGATCGTACGCTTAAGTTTACTGAAAACTTCTTTAACAGTTCATCGACTTTACCGCGAAGTCTATTAAGTGTAATGTAGCGTCAATTCGGAAGTTTTGTACGGATTAGTTTTATTTATTTGTACTGTATCGAGTGTATTTGTTCAAAAACATCTAAGGATACAAAGACGTAAAACATAAAGTCCCTGCATAATTGATGAAATTAAGTAGGCAACTTCCGGAACTCTACAATTTCAGGCTAAGTTTGATTGCGTCGGAAAAAAAAACAACTCTCCCGTAATGTTGCAAGTATAATTACATGCCTTTGTATTACTTATTGACCGGTCTTCTGAAACATTAACTAATTCGAACGCGTTTGCGTTTTGTCTCAAAATGTATGAAAACGCTCTCACCCAGTTTAAAATAAGCGCGTTCATCGGTTAGCAACAAATGTTATACTCGCTGTTTTAGTTTCCACTAGTGACCACCAGAGGCGCTGTTCACGTTTTCATACCACTTTCATACATTTTGAGACAAAACGCAAACGCGTTCGAATTAGTTAATGTTTCGAAAAAACTTATACTAGAGGTACTGGCTCATACTTTTCATATCGAATTTGTTAAACTCAAATTCACTTTTCGGTAAGTATGTAAATATCTACAATATTATTTAATTAATTACTGTGTCAAAATATTCAAATGAAATGTTGTATAAGTACCTAATTAAAATTCGCTTCTGCGCCTAATGAACAAGAGTTACTTTGACTGCTGTTTCAGGAAAATGATTAATAGTACATTACTTACCAAGGGCGATAAAACAAAGAATGTCTCAGATCGCAGGTATTTTACAAATAGGATAAATATGCGATCTGAGGCTTTCTTTATTATCGCCCGTGGTAAGTACAAAATTTGATGTCACCCCCTGGCCAGGGAGTGGGTTTTTTCGCGCGCGGAGCGTGCGATAATGGCCACTTTATGGCCAGGTGTGATATAATAGTACATTACTTACCAAGGGCGATAAAACAAAGAATGTCTCAGATCGCAGGTATTTTACGCCCGAGCCGAAGGCAAGGGCGATAAATATGCGATCTGAGGGTTTCTTTATTATCGCCCGTGGTAAGTACAAAATTTTATGTGACCCCTTGGCCAGGAAGTGGGTTTTTTCGCGCACGGAGCGTGCGATAATGGCCACTTTATGGCCAGGTGTGACATAAAATACATTTTAGCACCGGGAAAATAAATTAAATTAAAATCTAAAAGTCTACGGTTTTCTTTTTTAAAGTTAAGTGAACCTAATATAATAACTTAATAAGTTATCGAGTGAGAAATTTTGAAGGCTACCTACATTTGCCTTAAAATTGTACCCCACTATCAGCGCGTAATTGGCTCGGCTAGAAACAATCCGAGAAAACTTTAATGGGAGCGAGACAAGTGTGTGTCAGCTATTATAGATGCCTACTTTTCGGCGTGCAAGTTGCTGAGGGTACAGCTGCGAACCGAAAATGTATCTAATAGTGCTAGCGGCACGCAAAAAGATGCTGCAAATGGTGTTAAAAGCATAAAAATCGGTACGATTGATCTCTAGGACATATGAATCAGTTTGACCCGTTGGACGAAAAAAAAAGGAGCGGAGTTGTGACGACATCTTTCTTTTGTATGGAATTTAAAAAAATGTTCTGAATCCTATCGTGTGTGGTATCAAAGGAAAGGGCTTTCTAAGCCGGTTCTAAAAATATATCACACAATTACATTTAAGTCACATGTCTTAAAATAAAATAAAAATAATTTTCAAAACATACCATGTTTGGGCTCCTCCAGGTACGATACCGTTGAATTTTTTTTGTAAAATATACCTAATATGGTACCTAATATCCTCATATCTAACCTCAAGAAAGCAATTTTGAAAATATTTACATTTAGTATTTTTTTATAATTTTTCATTATTACAAAGTTTGATTAGCAACATCAACGAAGGAAAATTGGCGGAAATAATTCGTAACTAAGCGTATTTTGTCAGAGTTGTAGGTACAGTTGACCTAAATAACATACTAAAAGGACTGGTCGATGGGGGTACAACTAAAGCGTGGGAGGGGGAGTGTAAAGGTCCCTTTTTTTAGTTTTTCGTAAAAAAAATCTGCAAAAAAGGTTTTATACAATTTTTCGCTACGATGCATATTTCAGCCGGTTCGGGTTCGGGAATGAGACAAAGGAATGAGAAGCCACTGATAATTAACTTGCCCCCTTTAAAATATCATTAAATATGCATCCTAGCGAAAACGTGTATAGAACCTTTTTCGTAGAAAATTTGATGTAGATTACTTGGCTGACGGTGAAGCGAGCTTACCCAGAAGGTGCCTATTCAGTCTTGCCTTAAACAGGTCTCTATGTTATAATGAACTCGGAACGGAAATACAGACGCCGGCAGGGAATTCCAAACCTAAGCACTGCGCATTATACAAGATGATGAAAAGCGCTTGCTGGGATTAAATAACTGAGATGGTCGGTCAAAAACTTTTTGGTATCACTTTATATTATATGTAGCGCATCTTATAATTTTGCCCCCATTGGATGAAGGTAACATTCTATATAAGTAGCAACAATGTATAGGGCAATACCGTACCTTACTTACATTGAAGCACTAAATAAAAATCTAAATAACAAAATACTCGCGGCTTTCAGAATAAAGAATGAGTACCTATCTCCCACGACACGAGTAATGTGTAAACACCGTACTATCGCGTCCCATCACTATTCCGAAACAAAGTAAGACTTAAATAAAACACATCAGCAATCATTTCAGTTCCTATCACCCACCGATAAGGTCTACTTTACAAGGAACAATTTTGTGACCTAAACCTTTTACGTTTAAGTATCATATGCATTCGTAATATGCCGCAACAGGTCGTGGTACCGTCAAGCAACCTCCAACTTTGTTACGTAGTTCATTCATATTGATTCGGTAAATTAAGGATAACGGCGGAAATAATTCGTGTATAAGAGGATTTTGGCATAGTTGTAGGGAAAGATGTCCTTAACAATATACTAAAAATCCTGACGGATGGGGGTGGAGCTAAGTGGGGTTAACGGTAACTTTTTTTAGTTTTTCTTTAAAAACTCGTAAATGGTGGCCTAGATAGCAAAAAATATTCTGAAACATGAATAATGTACATAAAATTCTCTACAAGAAAGGTTCTAGGCACTTTTTCGCTAGGATGAATATTTATTGAGATTTTAAAGGAGGGAAAGTATTAACTTATATAAGTGGCCTCATGGGTGGGTCGAGTTCTAAATAACGATACCCCACTCGATGGGATAGGTCAAGAAATTTTTTTCGCGCCCCCTTTAGCTGTATGGGAGCCCCCTTTATAATCGTTTAAAAAATTTTTTTTGACGATGCAAGTAGATGTGGGTCAACACGATGCTTAAACTGTGGAAATTTGAGGCCATCTCTCACAAGCAATTCTCGTGAAGTATTGTGAGCAGGTTCTTTGATTACATAGAATATTATTATCGAGTAATCTAAAAAAAATTCAATCGTTTGTCCTCCTCTACAGGTTCAATATCTAACATAGTTTTGGAAATTAAAAAACCGGCCAAGTGCGTGTCGGGCCACGCGCAAGGTAGGGTTCCGTAGTCGTCCATACCCGTTACATTATGTGGACTAAAAAGTTCGCAAACTTATATTTACTATGTTTTTGACAGAATTAACAACATTATCTAAGGTATCAATGGAAATTGTATTAAAGTTTGCTTTTGCAAAGTACATTTCTGAAGTTCGACTATTACTCGTTAACTAGTAATGACTACTTAGCTGTGATAGTTTTCTTTTTAAATTCATCGTATATACTACTACCATGATTTTTTTCACATGCCTAGGAGCCAAAGAGCTATCCAACGATATCCCACACGATGGGGTTTGGAAGAAAAAAAACTTGCATCACCACTTTACATGTAGGGGGAGGTACCCTAAAAATTTTTTTTCAAGATTTTATTCTACCGTTATGTCGGCGTCATCAATATCTATACTCGTGCCAAATTACAGCTTTGTAGTACTAACGGTTACTGAGAAAAACGGGGGTCGGACGGACGGACATGGCGAAACTATAAGGGTTCCTTGTTTACTACGGAACCCTAAAAACACTCACTAGAGCTACAGCTAGACATTGCTAATAAACTAACAATATCTTTAACCTCGGGTCCTTTTTTCAGCTCTGATCTGAGTCTATTTACCGAGTTAGGACCCGGACACATGTCCACGGTACGGCGCCGGGCACCGTCTACGGCCTTTGTTCTTTGAATCTTTGTACGTGGCGGCGTACGGCGCGGCGTCGTACCGTGGACATGTGTCCGGGCTCTTAAATATCCGTATCCTTTTGAAATATTTCACTGACGTGACGCTGGCAGAAATGTCAAAAGACGATTGCCAAAAAAAAAACATTATGTGCAATAAATGATTGTATTGAGTAGTTCAACCGACCGCGCCTCCCTATTGGAACGGATATGACGACCGAATTGGGACTGTCCACTCGCCGCCACACTTTTACAGTTCACCATAATAGAGTGATTTATTATGCCCGTGAGGCAATATGAAATATTAGGTAGTATAGGGTCACCAAGCAAGGCCCAATTTCGCGAGCATAATATATGCAATAATATGCAACAAAGGATTTCAGTTTCAACTCAATCGCACTGCCATTATGAAATATAACAAAATAAAACTGTAACTTTTACAAGGATTTGTAACTAAGGTGAGCCTTGATATATTGACGCCAGTTACTATAGGTACAGGCCTTAAATTATACCTTATGTCTAAGGCTGGGTTGCACCAAACCGTCTGTAATCGTAAGCGGTGTTCGTCAAATCTGATTGTATGGAAAGTTTGACAAGTTTCTATGGGATGACAGCTGCCGGCGCCATATTTGACGATGACCGGTCTGTGTTCGTACGTTGGTGCAACTGGCACTAACTCTTTAGGAATTAGGTACCTACAGAACATTTTTTTGTAGTACGAGTTTTTTCGCTTATCTGATGCTGTTATAGTTATCAGATACTTTTATCAATTTATGATAGGTTTTGGATTTTGGAGAAGTAACTTTGTTAACAAGTGTTTTATTTTGACACGCTATTGCTAATAATATTTCACGCAAAATGCGCAATAAAAAATGTACACAACACACGCAAAATGCACAGATTCAGATTCAGATTCATTTATTCACAATATACGATTACATTATAAATTACATGTCAATTTACAAGAATCTCTATTGTGATCGTCAATAAAAATAAATAAAAATAAAATCAATGAATACAATAGCAATTAAATAATACAGTGATGTCCGCTTAATCTAAACAAGTGGACGCAGTATGTTAAAATTTAATAATAATATAATGTCAATACAAGAAATGAAGTCAGAATTAAAATTAATGTTCCAATATAATTACAATTATGCGGTTATGTCAAAAAATTCACTCTCACTATATGCGAATAGTCAAAATGCACAATATCTTATTTTATTTTATTTTACCTATATCTTTAAACGAGCAATTCTTGTATCTACTATTCTGTATATGTATATTTATTTATTACGGGGATCTCGGAAACGGCTCTACTTAACGATTTTGATGAAATTTGGTATGTGGGGGGTTTCATGCAAAGCTCGGTCGCCTAGATATTACGAAGTAACATATCGCAAACGTGAACTAAACGCAAAATGTACAAATCAAATGTAGGAAAACACACCGTCGTTAACACGTATGGACATTCACCCATCTAATCAAGCTTGGACTAAAATCACTATGGTCGCGCCTGTCGGCTGATATAATTTGAAACATTTCACACTAATCCATAAATATTACAATAATATGGCAAATGATAATGAAGACACAAGTTGGGGATCAAGAAACCTATACTTAATGATACTCATCTGCCAGAGTATCGGTATATCGGCCACCGCTACAATACCAAGAACAGCGTTAGAAGTCGGGGCACTGGGCTTCATGATAGTGTTCGTGCTATGCCTTATCCTAGTGGGGCTACCGCTGGTTTATATGGAACTGATAATTGGCCAATTCACAGGCTTCAACTCCTTCGAAGTGTGGCAGGCCCGTCCGTGCTTGTCACACATAGGACATGTCGTCATTATGTGGCAACTAGCAATATTAATATACAACTACACCGTTACTGCAGTCGTGCTTCGCTATCTAATTTTAAGTTTAGGACACATTATACAGTATTTAAACTGCGGACCGTGGGCTTCGCCAAATTGTAGCATTCTTGAAAGGAATTACACTATCTATCAAGATTGCGTGAGAGCCGGCCCCAGATATCCATATTGTGAGTTTCTGTATACGACATACCCGGAGGTGCAGTTTTTCAGGAAATTAACAGGGTATGAAGTGGAGGGCCTCCACGTAGAGTGGCGACTGTGCATTCCGTCCGCGTGCCTCTGTGTAATGTTGTACTTGAGCAGCTTCATGAAAAGGCGGTCCATACATTGGTTCATTGGAATGCTTACTGTGTACCCTTGCGTTGGCATTGTGTTGCTTATGCTTGGATCTATGTTGCAAAAAGGTGTAGTTTTGCATTATTCTGAAGCTATGGATTTCAACGGAGACTCGTTCTCCAAGAATTTCCGGTGGCATACCTTGGTGACTATGATGGTGTATATTGTGACGGTGGGTACGGGGTTGGTAGTGGATGCGGGGTCCAATTGTCCCTTCCGGGCTCCTTGCTACGCTAACTCGGTTCTTATGATCGCCGCCAACATCGCCTTTCATGTGCTTATCGTGTGCACCACAGCCATGATGATGTGTCCCTACGCCTGCGAACGCGCTGTATCAACGAGTCGAGTTATGAACACACCGCTCACGATGCTATTCGAAAGAGTACCAACATGGCTTCGAGAGTACGACTATACCTCTTTTTGGGTGATTGTAGTGTACAGTTCATATGCGTGTTTGTCTGTGAGAAAAACGGTTATAATATATTACAATTTACTACAATTTATTTCCAAAAGATTCTCCATCACATCTAAATATTATGGTTTACTGGCCCTTTGCACTGTAATTATTATATTTTTAATAACACTGCCATTTTTAGGTAATATGTTGTTAATTTTGATGGGTAGAAAATATAGGCGGTCCTTACAATTATTATCGGTGTTCATTGCTATAATTGAATGTTTTGTATTTGTTATATGGTATGGATTGGAAAGGTTTTGCGAAGATGTACATTTTATGCAAGGTATTCGCCCTGGTGCGTATATGAAGTTTGCGTGGGTGGTATCAGGGGCCCTGCTGGCGATTGTTTTCGGTGTTGAACTTTGGGAACTTGTGGGTAGTTACAAATCGTTGCAGAGCGCTTACGGTTTGTGGATGTTGGGGTTAGGGACGTGTTATATTGTGGGGGTGGCGGTGATGAAGGTGGTTGTGGGGCTGTGCCGACGCGATGGCGGCGCGGCGCTGCGGCTGCGCGCGGAGTGGCGCCCGCGCAGCGAGCTGCTGCAGCGCAGCCGCGCCATGTTCACGGCGCAGGCCATGACCAAGGAGTACCTCTACCGCCAGTATCACCTCCAGGCCGCCATACTCGCTCGCCAGCAGAGAGCCGACCGGACAAGGGTTATTACTCTATTGTAAAAAAAAACTTATATACGCAGTGGCGGGGCAAGGCCACACCTTTATGTGGTAAAGGTACATTTAGCGAGGCCCTCTGATGGCACAAGATGCGAAGTTATAAGTACACAGTCTCCCACGTTGTACTTGTAAGAATATTTACTAAAAATAGGGAGACACTAGATTTAATTCATCAGCTATATTAATTTCATTTATTAATACCAAAAGACCATAAAGAGGTATTGAACACAAGGCTAAATGCACTTTATTTTAAGTTTAAGTCTTAATGAGTGAGAATAATGATTCGGAAGTATTGTGATACCAAAGTATTTGGAATTTAATAAATAAATAATTCCTAAAAAGATTGAGTCTTGTATTTTTTCAATCTAAGTTTACCCTTAGACTGTATTCTAGTTTAGTTAAAATATAAATAAATAAAAATATAAATATTTGTGGACAATCTTACACAAATCAACCTAGTCCCAAACTAAGCAAAGCTTGTACTATGGGTACTAAGCGACGATATACATACTTATATAGATAAATAAATACTTAAATACATAGAAGACATCCAAGACCCAAGAACAAATATTCGTGCTCATCACACAAATAAATGCCCCGGCCGGGATTCGAACCCGGGACCTCCAGCTTCGTAGGCAGGGTCACTACCAACTAAGCTAAAGCGTAAAGTTGGATTTAGGGATTAAGCCTCGATTTGAACAACCTAGGCAACTCATTCACAGACGTAGGTTCACTGACCCTGCGTATAGGTAATTAAGATTTGTTTTCAATACAAGTCCGCACGTTGTCACCGAAAACTACTGCCAGGCTAATTGCCTATTTTACTTCAAACTCTGTAAAATGTGACACGCTTACCTATCTTGCCTAATTTGTTATACATATTGCACTAATTGGCGCTTAAAATGTAAACTGTTATTTTTCACTATTTTAAGTGAACTACGCTTTTATAATGTATTGAGAGTCACGTCTTACAGTCTCTCAGGAGCTATCGAAGGTTCCCGAAAGTACTCAAATTTATGCGACAGTGATGTCGGCAAAAAATATTCTTTGCATACAACGTAGTGGTTCGTAGTCAGCATTATTTTGTGGTTTTTAAGTGGTAGTCATGGCACGTAGTCACGTCGTCCATTTTATGCGTAAAGGGAGTTAATGGAGGGCGACACTGTCGACAATGATAATTATATTAGAGGTGCGAGAGCATTTCTAATAAGACACGAGAGGCGTGGAGCGGCATGAGATGCGGATTATCAGCGACTTTACAAACGCTCTCGCCTTTATAATTTATAGTAAGCAAAGCCATAGGTTTGTGTTCGAGCGGCTACTGATGCGGTTTTATATTTATTGAGGATAGAATACCGTACCGTTAGAATAAGTCATTATGTTTGTTAATAAAAGTGTAAATGATATATGTAAATACGCCCACGTAACGAGAAAAGAAATAGAGGTAGACCACATAAAAGATGGGAGGATGACTTCCCAAAAAATTGGAGAAGACTCTCGAAAAACCGTGAAGAGTGGCGCAGCCTGGAGGAGGCCTATGTCAAAGACAGCTTGACTAAATAAAATATATTAGCAAACACAAACAAATGTTAATTTAAGTCAAGAATAAAGGCTATTTTTATATTTTTATATTTTATATTCAAATAAAGTATTTTTAAGCATACACTTATTTAGCACACATAGTACAGTCAGCGTCATATAGTATGTAGCAGCCAAAGTGGGCAAATAGTTCAGTACACCATACGAAATATATGTAGTAAGTACCGAACTATTTGGCCACTTTGGCTGCTACATGCTACCTATATGACGCTGACTGTACCTACGTACTGCTTATAGGTAGTATCCGTGAAAATCGGCTGTAACATACGGACTGACAGACGTACGGACAGACATGATGAAACTATAAGGGTTCTGTTTTCGCCTATTTTTGCTACGGCATCCTAAAAAAAAATCCTGGTTACACAACTTACGCATAAACCAGTTTAATCAGTTGAGTTGTTTTTGTTAGTACCTACCTTAATATATTCAATTTAAGGAGGTCGACCGCCGGACACCGGGATTTGTAGTGGGTAATCCGGGACCCCCGGCTAATTGGTATCAGACCGGGTGTACACTCAAGTTTACTGTTGCCAGGACCTCTACACTCTACAGTTATAATATAACAGTGCTATTCGAAGTGATTCTATTGCTTGGAAATAAATAAATAAATAAATAAATATTTGTGGACAATCTTACACAAATCAACCTAGTCCCAAACTAAGCAATGCTTGTACTATGGGTACTAAGCGACGATATACATACTTATATAGATAAATAGATACTTAAATACATAGAAAACATCCAATACCCGAGAACAAATATTCGTGCTCATCACACAAATAAATGCCCCGGCCGGGATTCGAACCCGGGACCTCCAGCTTCGTAGGCAGGGTCACTACCAACTAAGCTAAAGCGGTCGGAATAAATGTATTTTTGAACTTGTTGTCGGAAGAGATTACATGTTACAGAGAAGAGAATGTTGAGATGGATGAGCGGAGTTACCAGAATGGATCGTATTAGAAATGAATATATAAGAGGAAGCCTGAAAGTAGCACCCATAGTCGATAAGTTGAAAGCTCATCATCTACGTTGGTATGGTCATGTTATGCGGAGGGAAGAGAGTCATTTAACAAGAAGGGTATTAGGTATGAATGTGGAGGCATGCAAGAGAAGGGGTAGGCCAAGGAAAAGGTGGATGGACTGCGTGAAAGATGATATGGAGAGGAAGGATGTGAGTGCCGAGATGACGAGCGATAGAGAGGTATGGAAGAAAAAAACATGCTGCGCCGACCCCAACTAAATGGGATAAGGGCAAGCCAATGATGATGAACTAGCTGTCGGTATACAAAAACCGGCTAAGTGCGAGTCAGACTTCTCACACTTAGGGTTCCGAACCAAAGCAAAGTTGGTTTTAATAGGAAAAATATGGAAATTTCAGTGAAAAAATCTGTGTTATCAATATATTAGTATTTGTGAGTGAAATATACGCAATAGGTAAACATTATCACCAAATTTCAAGTCATAGGTCAAAGGGAAGGAATAAATTCCTTTAGAAGAAAATTTTGTGGCAGACGACGGACGGACGATGGGCGGACGGACGAACAGACGGACGGATTGACGCGTGAGTGACAGGTGACAGCAATAGGGTTCCGTTTGGACTTTTCGGGTACGGAATCCTAAAAAAGGCTACTTTATTATTTTTTTTAATTAAAAGTGGGATCGCTCTTGGCCAGCATCTAGCCAGGGGGCAAAGATGATTATTAATCTACTTAAGGGGCTCCTAGCTACCAATGACCTTCGATCTGTAACCCTCCGGTTTCTCGTATTATTTATGACTTATCGTATTCATAACAACGGGGTTTACCAAAATAATATCCCATATTTACTTTTAAACTGCCTTCGAGATATATGGCATCAAACTTTGGCAATTTTAGGCCAAAAAACCAGTTTTTTTGGACGTAACTTCTGTGAAAATGGGTTAAAAATGAAGATCTTTCTTGCGTTGTTAGAGACGTCACTAAGGTACAGTAACATATAAATTTCATATAAACAAATGCAGAAACAACATACTTATAAAGAAAAACGAGCTTTCTTGGACCATGTTTGAATGAATCATAAAAAAATAAGTATTCATTCTACTCAAAATTCGGCTCTTACAAATGTAGAATTGTAGATATATAGGATTGAAGAACCAATAACCGTTTGTGCCATAAATATGTCTATAGTTCTCACAGAAGAACATCGACTCAAAAGTCGTCAAAAATCGACGAATAGCGCGTGGAGCCCCTTAAAGAAAATCATGTCATTACATCATTGTTTTGTTACCAACAATGGATAACCATGCTTGACCACCCATTGACCGGTAGCTCTAGTATAACATTTTTCGAAACATTAACTAATTCGAACGCGTTTGCGTTTTGTCTCAAAATGTATGAAAACGCTCTCACCGAGTTTGAAATACGCGCGTTCATCAGTTAGCAACATAAATGTTATACTCGCTGTTTTAGTTTCCACTAGTGACCACCAGAGGCGCTGTTCACGTTTTCATACCACTTTCATACAAAACGCAAACGCGTTCGAATTAGTTAATGTTTCGAAAAAACTTATACTAAAGCTACGGTATAGTGCGTGTCATTCAAGAAGGCGCGCCCGTCCACAGTAGGTACAATCCGTACAATGGACAACATTTCAAATTTTCAAGTTGGCCTTTTTATGTCCTAGATCGATAGAAAATGAAATTTTAAGGTCCACGTGTTTTTTATTTCACTCGAAATCCTAATTTTCATTCAAAAATGTCTAACCTTATGCCTTGATCACACGTACCGAGCAAACGGGCGAGACAGTAAAATTAGTATGGAAGTTTTTCTCGGCCGAGTAACCATACTAATATTACTGTCTCGCCCGTTTTACTCGGTACGTGTGACCGAGGCATAAAAGTAGCGAATCGTAAGTGAATTATGACGTAATTTTTATGAGTTACCTATGTTTGATAGCATTGCTCCTTAACAGTCGTAGGAATGACGTCACACTTCCGTTTTATACATTTTGGCTGTTTTCTTCAAATCTAGCGAAGAAAAAAATCTAAAACCTATTTTGTTACGTTCAGGTAGCATATTTACCGAAATGGTTTTCGATTTAGGCATCATTATAAATTTTGAAATGTTGTCAATTGCGCATGCGCATAGATTAGTAGTATGAGATTCGCTATGGAGAGTTGTGGTCGTCGTGGATGACACGCACTATTTAATCTATTTACGCAAAAAAAAGATCGCAAAGTAGATTGCAGACGGAAAATTAATATTTCCCGAATCATAAAACTATTAACTTGGTAATACTAAATGATTTTTATTACAAAAAAAAATATACCTCTGTAAAGATCAATGTACGTAATTCTTTCTATTCGCAGCGCCTGCTCTATCATAACATAAATTATATTAATATTACTTATAATTATAATTAAGTATAATTATAATTATGTGGTCGCCACTCGAGAACCTTTCGGCCCCAACGGCCATCGGTTCTACGTGCAATGTGCCCCGCCCACTGCCACTTAAGGTTAGCGATTCGAAAAGCTATATCGTTACTTTGGTTCTGCTACGGATGACCTCATTTCTGATGCGATCACGCAGAGAAACTCCCAGCATAGCCCTCTCCATTGCCCTCCGGACCGGAAGGCGCAGCGTGGGTAGACCCCCCACAAGGTGGACTGATGACCTGGTAAAGGTCGCGGGAGTTCGCTGGATGCGGGTGGCGCAAGACCGGTCATTGTGGCACTCTTTGGGGGAGGCCTATGTCCAGCAGTGGACGTCTTTCGGCTGATATGATGATGATGATGATGATAATTATGTAGTTGAAAGTTGTACCTAATCTGTAGAACAAAATAAAATGTATCTTCGCGATAATCAAAAATGCAAGATGATGATAATATTTATTAATAGAAAATAACATCATATCTAACATAACATACATTAACTATAATAGTAGATATCATAGGATTAAAATAAAATCTTAGTTACCTTTTCACTCGGTATATTAATAATTATAAGCAGTCAAAAGTTGGGACATTTACCTTACCTAATCTGGCGAACAAAATCAAATAGGTATCCTTGTGCCTTCAAATCAAATGCGATGCTAAATTTGCAGCTAACTGTACCTACACTTAAGAAGGAACATACATAAATTTGCATTGCATCAATCCTCTATAAATCTATTCAGTCTTACGTGTAAACAAACTATTTTTATTAAAGACTAGCTGTTGCCCGCAACTTCGTCTGCGTAGAGCTCGGTCATCGCCCGTACTAAGCATATTTTTGTGAGAAAATGGCTGACTGTCGAGTTTCTTTCGGCGTTTCTTCTCGGCAGTGGCCTCTGTGAAACGCTAGTAGGGTTTGACTTGTATAAGTGCCATTGCGGCCTACTTACAGAATAAAGTTCATTTATTTCATTTATTTATTTATTTCAGTTTTTAATATATTTATCTATATTATATTACTAAAACCGGTTTTGTTGTATTTAAACAGAGACTCTAAAAAATTTGAAGTCTCGCACTTAAAAAAATTTTGCTCCGCATACAAACTTTGAACCCCTTTTTAACCCTTTGAGGGGATGAATTTAAAAAACGCTGAAATTACAGTTTTGTTGTATTTAATTTCAACAGAGTTTCTGTAAGAAATTTTAAATCTTTCATTCAAAAATTTTTTGCCACCAATACAAACTTTGAACCCTATTTTAACCCCTTTAGGGGATGAATTTCAAAAAACGCTGAATTTAGTTTTGTTGTATTTTAACAGAGAGTCTATATGTAAGAAATGTGAAGTACCTCACTTAAAATAAAATTTGCTCCCCATACAAACTTTGAACCCCTTTTTCACCTTGAATTTGGTGATGAATTTCGAAAGACGCTGAAATTACTTTTTTTCTATTATCATAAGGAACTTTCGTACAAAGTTTGAAGAATCTCACTTTAAAAAAAATTGCTCCCTATACAATATTTCACCCCCATTTTCAACCCTTTAGGAGACGAAAATTTAAAAAACGCAGATATAACTTTCATTGTCTTATTTTAAAGAGTCTATGTACAAAGTTTCAAGTCTGTACCTAAAAAAAATATTGCCCCCCATACAAACTTTGCACCCCTGTTTTACCCCCTTAGGGGTAGAATTTCCAAAAATTCTGTCTTATCCCTTGTCTCCGTTATATACCCTAACTACAGCGTAAATATCAAATTTCTAGGACCGGCAGTTTCGGCGGGGCGGTGATGAGTCAGTTACCCTATCAACTTTATATATATAGATGTTAATTATTATCACACTTTTGTCTAGGATTACGATAGGTACGTGTACTTTGTGAGCTTCTTTAAGTAGTTAGGTATACAACAACATTTTAAATCATCATCATCATATATTGTTTTAAATCTAATAAAAAATATATATATGTTACCTAAGGATCTTGTCTAGTCAAAATCGCAGTCAGTTAGATACATTACCTGATGAATTTCACTCGATAGAAACAAATGCGAAGTTACCCCTTTTAAGAATGTATTTTCAGTACTACTGCTATATTATCAGCTGATATTTTAACATTTAATTTTGTACTCAATTAAAGATCCTAAATACTTATAGACAAATTCGCTGGATTTGCTTTGATAAAATGATTGTCTTAATGACAGCTAAATATTTACGAAACTACGCGCAGAGCTTGCGTAGGGAGCGGGATGGTTTATTTGTAAACTCACGCATGTTAGAGCGGGACATTTGCGTTGGGGATACCTCCCTTTAATGTCTTCAAGAAGTTTGTTCACATCATAGGACACGTAAGGATGAATAGACTGTACTTGGATTGCATCAACTTGTTTGTCATTTTACGTAATGCACCAGCTGATGACGTGATGACCAACGCCAGCGCCATATTTAACGTTTAGGCATATTTGATATTTTACGTAATGCACCAGCTGATGACCAACGCCAGCGCCATATTTAACGTTTAGGCATATTTGATATTTTACGTAATGCACCAGCTGATGACCAACGCCAGCGCCATATTTAACGTTTAGGCATATTTGATATTTTACGTAATGCACCAGCTGATGACCAACGCCAGCGCCATATTTAACGTTTAGGCATATTTGATATTTTCGTCAAGGAGCTCTAGATCCTTAAGGTTCATTATTTTTGTGAAACGTTCGATTGTTCTACCCTTGATCTGGTCGTATAAATCTGGGCCGAGCTCTCTGAAAATGTCGTTAAATAGAAGATAATTATTAGGTAGGTGCGATGTATTAGTACCTACTCATATGGCTTGCATACCTACCTACAATACGAGTATATTGTCGATCGGTATAGCATAGTGGGTATAGTAACCCTGCCTTCGAAACTGTTGTAGGTTTGAATCCCGGCAAGGACAACTATTTGTGTGATGTGATTGATGCGTGATACTGATAAGCATGAATATGAATTGCCGAGCATTGAAAACTCTCTGATACTATAGCACAGAATAAGTAATAGTACTACGTATAGAAGGCTCACCGTTAACAAATCCCCCTTTTAGGTACGCCAAACGCCATCTCTTTCTATTGCATACAACGCGCTCTTTCAAGGTAGGGGCTTTAGCGCTAGGGTTGTTGCCATCGGGAACCTATTACTTACATTATACGTTACTATTGTAGTGTATTATTATTTATTTAGAATACGATTACGAATGCAATTATAATGGGTTCAAAGAAATAAACTGCGTAAATGAATATGAGCTTAATCGATAATAAATCATCTGCGCACATAAGGCTGGTTTTCCACTAGAGCTATGCTGCGAGGATGCGCTACGAGCTATGCGACCGTTTCCACTAAAGCTACGCTATGTAGCTGTGCGCGGTAGATGCGCTATGAAGATGCGCAGCCGCGAGGTAGCTGTGCGAGGAAGATGCGCAGCTCGAGCTATGCGATGTATCGACAGAGGGCGCGGGGAGCGGCAGCGCGGTGAGGGGGGAAGCGCTCACGCATCCGTAGCGCGCATCCGTAGTACGCATCCACAACACGCATCCATAGCACACATCCGCAGCTCGCATCTTTCCATATAAAAAAAACCTAGCTTAGCTTAACCGTGGCTTAACCCTTTTCCGCTAGAGCTATGCTATGTGAATAAAGGAATGTGATTGGTGGATTTCAAACGCATCCATAGCAACGTAGTATATAGCATAGCTCTAGTGGAAAACCAGCCTAACATTAAATTAATCACCTCAAGTTATCGAAGCTCAGCTCGTAGACGTGCGTGATCTCGACGGCTACGAGCGTAGTCATTCGTCTATTGCCCGTCGTCACCAAGGCCAGCGCGCCGAAAAAGTCGCCGTCTTCGAAGTGGCACATCTGTGCGCGTATTCAAGAAGCATTGGTATTTGCTTTTGGAGATTGAGATACATTAATAGTAAATGTCACGTAAACGTAGCCTATACTATCCCTTATTGTTATAGAGCGAAAAAGGGCGTGAGGCCTAAATTTTTGGAGCATAGCTTTTTAATTCGATTACATATTAATAATTTTCGTGTCTTAACAGAATCAACTAAAAGGTCCAACTATTGTCCAAAAATTTGGTCCTCACCCTTATTTGTTTCGATTTCCTTGACTGTACATACTTTATGGTTTCGCGTAAGATGGTATGTTGTTGGCGTACGCCGAGCCCTGTACTGATACTGACCTCAACTCCTCTCATAGAATAGAGCGCCATGGTCCCTGTGGCTATGAAGTACATGTGGTAGCCAACGTCCCCAACGTGGAATATTAAGTCGTTCGGCATGTATACCTAAAATAAAACCAAACTTTAACGAACTATGAAAAGGTCTAGATATGAAAGATTATCAGCGTTGGCGTTGTACAGACAGTTACATATAAGTTATCTCTTTCGCCCTACCCACCATAATCTTTTTCTTGAGATCGATTTCTGCCAAAAGAAATAAGGACCTGGTTGGTAACTCTGTCAAAAAATCCTAAATATCATCGTAAAATAAGCTTTCATGCTGATTATTTAGTAATTATTTAATTAATCATCATTATCAACGACAGTGATATGTTTTTTTTACAAAAAGGATTTTTTTTATTGTTCTAACAGAATAACCGGATAGATTTTTGATAAGTGTTCCAGTATTCCAAAAGTCAATCACAATGTACTAATTATTTAAGAAATCTAAAGGCAGAGCTCTGTAGAAAGCGGGATGGTTAATTGCAAACTCACGCGTGTTAGAGCGGGACATTTGCAATGGCACTGCCTCGCCTTAACCGTATAACAATAGTATGAACTACTTGGAATATATTTTGTTCATATTAGATCGAATAGTCACCAAAATACTTTGGTGTTTGTCGCGCGTTGGTTTACATATTTTTTTCGCATCCCTGCCTCCGAGGTCACGAAGGTCGTAATCTCGGTTGCGCCCGTACATGTCTCGGGAATCATATTTGTCCATCCCTCTTGTCAATCGAGAAGTCGCTCTGATGAAAAGATCACGTGACGCAATCGTAAAAACATAGCCCTCACTTGATTCTAAGTGCCATTGCTGGGCGAACCCTTAACTTACGGTTGCAAGCGAAATAACGTTTTACAAATTAATTGCGATAAAAAATACCGTTTCCTGTCAGTGGCGTAGCTACCGAAGGGCTAGGGGGGGCAGTGCCCCGGGGCCCCCAAGCTCAGGGGGCCCCCCAAAACCTGATTAGCAAACCTCTTGAACTAGCGAGAAATAAGTACAAACATACATTACAAGTATATACATACACATACATTAACAAACAAATGTAATAACAAAATGTAATGTAATGTGTATGTTTAATGTATAAACATACATTATAAGTATATACATTGATAAAACCTAAACAGTTTAGGGGGCCCAGTTTTTTTTTGCCCCAGGGCCCTTAGTCATCTAGCAACGCCACTGTTTCCTGTAGCTGTGTATTATACGGTTTTAACACTTTGAGTAACTGTTTAAGTGACTACTTACTTATTATAGACATAAAACAAAAAGAAAAGCTCTACCTAACTATATAGGTAATATATAAGTTGATGAGATGACTCGTGGCCCAGCGGCGCCTGCGTGCCGCAAGCGTTATTCAAAGTTAAGCAACGTGGGCAGCGGTCAGGACTTGGATGGGTGACCGCTTTGAGTGGTTACTAACTGGGCGCTCCCGTGCTTTGGAAGGCACGTTAAGCCGTTAATCCCGGTTGCTGTCTATGGCAGCAGTCGTTAAGCCAAGTTGGAGGCCTTCGGGCGGCTTGAGAACTTCTAACAGTCAAGTTGCCCACTCACTTGACAAAGCCTAATCCCAATAAGGTCTAGTTTCCCCTCGGGGTTGGAAGGTCAGATGGCAGTCGCTTTCGTAAAAACTAGTGCCTACGCCAAATCTTGGGATTAGGTAGCGGACTCCAGGCATCCTTCAGGATGCAACTGTACTGGGATAACGCTAGGAGGATGATGGATAAGTTGATGAGATGACATCATGACAGCAATTATGATAGAGAATTGCTGTTATATTTAGCGTATTAATTTACCTATGCATTTTTATGACTGACCACGGTGTCTCGAAGTTCTTATGGAATTAATCGTAACTTTTTATGATGATGATGAGCTCCTGAACGATTTCTGTGTATTCTAGGTACCTATTGGTTATTAGGCTTTACTGGAGTGCTGTTGTTCCACTCTTTGGTGTGCTCTTAGGTGACTTATGTAGGTACCCGATCTTATTTTAAAGGTACGAGCGCATTTTGAGCAGGTTAACACCCCGCCGACGACGTAATTGTAACTGATGGCTGCTGGTGGACGCGCATTTAGCTCGTCTCTTTTTAGGGTTCCGTACCCGAAGGGTCCGTCCGTCCGTCCGTCGTCAGTCACACAGGTTTTACAGCCAAACAGTTAGAGCTACAGGCTTCAAATTTACACAGTATAAGCATCTTCTTGGCCCGAAGCCATACAAATAGTCAAAACTTATTTTTAAATGTTTTTAAGGGGGGCTCCCATACAGCTAAAGGGGGGGCGCGAAAAGTGGGGTATCGTTGTTTAGAGTTCATTGAGTAGATACTTACTATATTGGAAAATTGGAAAACAAAGGAATGAGAAGCCACCAAAGTCAAACTAAAATTTATGAAATTTTGTTCCGAAGAATTTTTTAACTTCCCAAATACCTATAAACTTAAAATTTGGTAATAATGTTTGTTATTACGTATTTTTTACCAACAAATACTAATATATTGATAAATTAGATTTTTTTCTATGAAATTTCCTTATTTTTCCTATAAAAACCAACTTAACTTTGCGGTCGGTTCGGAACCCTAAATGTGCGAAGTCCGACTCGCACTTGGCCGGTTTTTATTGAGCTCGTTATGACGCTCATTTGCGAAGGCGTTAACCTGCTCATCGATGGGTCGTCCTTTTTATACTACAACACTGGCGAATAAGCATACTGCCTGACTGATGGTAAACAGACACCACCGATCTCTTTTTGATATGATTTATGTGATGATGCTTAGCAAAGCAACGAGAGCTAGAGACCGTACCCGTCCACCGTGACATGCTCTCAGACCAGCGCTTCCTTGGGCTCCTTTTTTTTGTATTAAAAATGGGATCGCTCTTGGCCGGCATCTAGCCAGGGGGCAAAGATGAGGCCGACGATGAAGCGAGCTCACCCAGAAGATGCCTACCACCAAGTAGTGGTGTTATTTTAATATGGCTGCTTTCTTCTGTAAGGTACAGGTACTTTCCCAGTTGGCTGCTCCAAATATGAGCGAAATGACACTCTCCGATCTCACTCTCTCAATAATGTTGAAGGTACCTTGGATTCGAGGCAGCCCATGAATCTACCCAAAACCGAGGATGGCAGGTGTTGAAGCACCGGCACTTTGTCGATCCAAGTATGTAAAGTGTGGATTTGTATCTCGTTCCTCAGGTGTGCTGGAATCATGACGTTTGAAATTATATATCATCATCACTGAGATTAGCATTTTCACTCACACAAAAAAGGCAGCTTGCGACAGCTGAGACTGCGACCGTTTGTTGGAATGTATGGAAAAATAAGTGTAAGGAAGGCCTGAGTGGACGCTCGGAGGGGAGCGTGCAGCGGGGCGGGCGAGCGTACATAATATTTGTGCAGCGGCGACTCAGGACACCAGTATGAGTTTCAATTGTTTAACATGCACGCCCCGCTGCACGCCCAACTCGAGCGTCCACTCAGGCCTTACACTAAGAAGGGGAGACGTCAAAGGCTAGCGGACGGGTGCTTGCCTCCCGCTACCCTTCCGCGCCGTTTTAGTTAAGCTGTCGACCTATACACGTTGAGAGCAAAATACCTAACTCGAAAGTATTAAATGGGCCATTTTACGGAAAGTGGTACAATCGACTTTTTTTTAATTTGGATAAAATCGGGTTTTTTCTACTCAGAATCGAAAGCACTTTCGAATGATAAAGGGGAATAAAAGTGTTCCTTTTTTTTATTCCATTCCGTTACCGTTTTCATACTAATCTTGTAATGCATGTATGGTGGTAACGGAATGGAAAAACTGAAAATTGTATGAAAAATTTGGGACACTTTTTTTCTCCTAAGTATTAGGTTTGAAAGTGCTTTCGATTCTGAGTAGAAAAAACCCGATTTTATCCAAATTTAAAACAAAAAAGTTGAGTGTACAAGTTTCCGTAAAATGGCCCAAATACTTGACAGAGTATCAGTGGCGGAGCGTCCATACAACTCGATTCCCACCGGCTTACCTAATTTTCAGCCAGTGCAGTTCTTTTACTACGGCTCATGAAGTATAAGAAAGGCAAATTATTTCCGGCTTTCCTAAGAATATTTTTGACGCGCCGCCACTGCAGAGTATATACATAATACTTGGGACTCTGACCTCGTCACTCATTGCCATTCTACGGGCCCGGTTACAACGCTGGCAGCTGGCAGCTCCCATACCAGAGAGAACTGTCAACTTTCCAGGTAATCAGATTTTAATTGACATGACTTACGATTACCGACGGTTTTAAGCAACCTGCCCATAAACCGTTAAATATTGTCCTGTTAAATCTGCATGGAAGGAAAAGTTTTGATATCCTTCGACATAAATTTCAATGCAATAAATATCCAAAACTCACTAAACTTTTCAAGCCGCGAAACTAAATAAAACTAAGAATTCCAGTTTCCAAAGTATGAACCTGACATGCAGCCGAGGGCCACAGGCTCCCTGTAATATTGCTCTTGAAAGTGGTAACTGTAGAAATCTCGCAACCGTCTCGACAAAGATGCAGGGAACTGCTGGTGACGCATGTATTTCTAAAAAAAAAACCACTTGATTTTAGCAACTGTGGTAACTCTGAGGCTGCGTTTCCACCAGAGATGTGCGAGGATGTGTTTTCATATATTTGACACCTCGCTCGGCGCGTTGCGAGGTGTCAAATGTATGAAAACGCATCCCCGCACATCTCTTGTGGAAACGCAGCCTAAGCCTAAGGAAGATCGTGCCGTTCTCGCATAGGTCTATATAACATTGCTGTGTAACAGCAATGTTTAAAACTTCTGCAATTGACGTAAAAAGGCCTATGATGATGATGATGATGGTCACCCTAATTTTGATTTGAAGTCTATTTGACTTCAAATCAAAATTTAAAGCAAGAGAAACATGTCATCATTACCAACATAACATTTAAAAAGTTCACGTAATTTCCATGTAATTTACATGGAGCGCTCGTGGCCCAGCGGTTAGGTTAGGACTTGGATGGGTGACCTTTGAGTGGTTACTAACTGAGCGCTCCCGTGCTTTGGAAGGCACGTTAAGCCGTTGATCTCGGTTGCTGTCTATGGCAGCAGTCGTTAAGCCAAGTTGGAGGCTTTCTGGCGGCTTGAGAACGTCTAACAGTCAAGTTGCCCACTCACTTGACAAAGCATATTCCAAAGGTCTAGTTTCCCCTCGGGGTTGGAAGGTCAGATGGCAGTCGCTTCCGTAAAAACTAGTGCCTACGCCAAATCTTGGGATTAGGTAGCGGACCCCAGGCATCCTTCAGGATGCAACTGTACTGGGATAACGCTAGGAGGATGATGATGACGTAATTTCCATGTCCCAGTGTATCATACTTCTCCCGGTGTATCATAATCTATAGCTGACCTAAGTGACAGTCAATAAACCTCGTACTCTTATCAAGTCATGGGTATTTCAATGTTGTATCGTTGTGGGTGGTAAAGTCGATACAAGAAATCTGCATAAAATAATCACGTAAAAATTTGTTTTACAACTTTTAATTTAATAAGTTTAGAAATTGTTCGGAGCGGTAGGATCAGTTACTTCAGGCTTGGAGAATACAAATATATTTTAACTTTTATCACAAGAAAGTGCTTGGATCAAGAAAATCGAATCGAAAATAATTTTTCTAAGATTCAGTAGCTCTAGTATAAGTTTTTTTCGAAACATTAACTAGTTAATTCGAACGCGTTTGCGTTTTGTCTCAAAATGTATGAAAGTGGTATGAAAACGTGAACAGCGCCTCTGGTGGTCACTAGTTGAAACTAAAACAGCGAGTATAACATTTGTTGCTAACCGATGAACGCGCGTATTTCAAACTCGGTGAGAGCGTTTTCATACATTTTGAGACAAAACGCAAACGCGTTCGAATTAGTTAATGTTTCGAAAAAAAATATACTAGAGCTACTGGAGTTGGTATGTACGAAGTGACCATTTACTGACCTCTACTTGATCCATCAATTCGTGGTACCGTAAAGTCGAGTTGTACACCGTCATATATGTTTTCAGCGCAAACACTACAAATTAAGCATTAATACACCAATTAGCAAATTACCACTAAATTCGAATATCGAAGTTCGCATTGTTCCATCTCTATCGCACTTGTGTATGGGAGCAAGACAGATGGAACTAGACCTTCGAGTTTCGTGGTAACGAGTTTGTTTTATATAAGAATGCCACAGGTTTGTACTCGTAGATAATATTTCTGGGAAACATGCTCATTGTACTTTTCCGAACTTACGCACCTATGCCCTACATTCATAAAGTTTTTAATCTACTTACCAATCGTATACATCTTGAACATGGACCCAAACAACAGTATGGATGAATTTACTATAATTTCGCCTTTTTCGAATGTTTTAAACATGTTGAATCCAGTGTCTGAGGAGAAAAGTGACGATTTGGGAAGCCTTATTTAAAAATGGTAATGTGTATCAGCTACATCTACATTGAACATAAGCTAACAAAGAAAAGAAACTTTAATATGTTTGTTAAGCGGATGCGTCCGCTAGCGAAAATCTCAATTTTTTAATCAAAGTGAAAATTGAAAAATTCATCACCACAGGTGGGACATTGTTATCAACGATTCCCAATGCAACTTGGGACGTTGGTGCCGTTTCAGAAGTTGTAATAGCTTCACGGTAGATGTCGCTACGAGCCACCCTAATAAGGCTTAATAGATGAGTGTTAAGGGATACCACGGTGGCTCAATTGGTAGAGCAATGGACGGATTCCAGAGGTCGTGGGTTCAAGTCCCAGCTGTGGTGATGAATTATTCAATTTTCACTTTGATTAAAAAATTGAAAGAAAAGAAAGTTTGCCGGTGAAATGTTGATTCATCTTCACTCTACCGAAAACTGGAAGCAACGGCAACGACTCAGGCAAGGCAAACTCCGTCAAGGTATTTTAACAGTCTTAAGAGCCCACATATGCACTTTTGCCAATGTTTATCGACCTAGATCTCAACATCTATGGTCTGTCCTTTCAGTATATTAATCTTGAACTATATTCCTCAAGTCTGTTAAAAGTGAAAACACGATTTGCAAAAATTTTATAGATACTTTTTACTTTTCCAACATAACCCTTTTTTTCGATGTTTTTGGTTAAATCTTTAAAACCCTCCCATCTTTAACAATAATTTTTGGTTTAATAGTTGTAAAATGATAAGTCCTCAAACCTGATAAAAAAGATTATCCTTATAAATTTACACGTTTAGAATACACATCAATATTTACGAAAAACCCCATCGTGTGGGAAATCGTTGGATTGCTAGTTTTTTATTATTATTATAGGTTTTCTAAAACCATTTCTTAATTCAGTAATCCGCTTGCGTGATGTTAAGCTTTAAACTTTAAAGTGATAATTTTTGTAAGGGTCAAGTGTCCGCCCCCCTCCACTGCCAGCTAAACGGTGTCTTACTAGGCATGCAAAAAAATATGATAGCGAGATTGTAAACTGTCTAATGATTTTAATCTACCGAAAACTAAAATTGCAAAAAGCGCGAAGATCGTAATGTATCGAAAAATAATCGGTTAAGGTGGTTCGATTTCCATACAAAACGTCTTTTGACATTCGCAGGCTAGCGCCGTGATATTTTAAGAAACTTATGTAACAAACTTTCATAAATTGGCTTTCCATTTGCGCGAAATTCCCCCTTTCCTAGAATAAACTTGTATCAACTAGAATAATTTGAGAAATTAGTTTTTCAAATTAGGCAAACGCCTATCACGCCGTTAGCCTGCGAATGTCAAAATACGTTTTGTATGGAAATCGTCCCACCTTAAGCTGCAGTATACCGGGTGTACAATCCAAATGGGTCAGTATGGTGAAGTCGGAAACTGTGAGAGATAGCGAGATCTGTTCTTAGGAACCATGACGTCGATTTTAGATTTAATAATTACATTCAAACTATAAACAATAATTTATGCTAGTAAACAAGATTCCATTAGTGTTGTGCTTCTAGCGACTTGCAGAATTTATACACATTGATTTTGACCAGGTTCGATTCCCGGTTATGTATGAGAAGAGTTAATAAAAAAGTTTGAATGTAATTATTATTAAATCTAAAATCGACGTCATGGTTCCTAAGAACAGATCTCGCTATCTCTCACAGTTTCCGACTTCACCATACTGACCCATTTGGATTGTACACAATCGGGGGGGGGGTTTACGGTTCACAATCCTTCGACGTTAATCTACGTTAAAATAAAAGAAACTTACTAAAGAAAGCAGATACGGCGACAAACATGCCTTTGACGTAACGCTGGGAGAGCGGGAGATCGTAGAAGGCGCGCGAAACGTTCCGCGTATCCAGGAACCCTGTGTACGTTATTGGAACTTCGCCGTACACTGTCGACAAATAATTAAATGATGATAATTATTGCTTGCCCGGATCTCATTTACTTTAGTTAGCGCTGCTTTTTCTTCTCAATACGTCTCTATCGTCCGTCACTTCGTCACTCACTTCCTTTTTATGCATATCGTCTCTTACGTGGCATGACAGGGAAATCCACTGCGCGGTCGCGATAAATATACCGCCGCATACCAGGTAGTTAGATAGCTGAGTTTCTTGCTGGGCTCTTTTTAGCTATAGTCCCCTTCTCTTCTCAGCTAGAGTTCTGTTATAACCTAAAAGTCGCTTTTAGGTTAAAAAAATGTATGAAAATAACAGGTGTTAAAATTGACTTCTTATATTGCGGGGACTATAGGCTAGGCTTAGTGAACCAACGACTAAACTCCCAGTTCAATTTCACTAACACCTCAGATTCAGTTGAAGTGGCTCAATCAATCTCACTGGGGCCGGGAAAGTCATAATAGTACAAGTACAGAAGCTTCACTTTCTAACAAAAACGGCGTTTAGGCATAAAAAACATGCCTACTCTGTGCATCTCTGTCTATCGTATAACTTGTATTCATTCACACGCGGCACGTGTAGCGCTAGGGCTGTCAGGTACTTAAATAAAATTATCGACTCGTCGCTCGTTGCGTTCTAGTCAGCGGCGGTAGCGCTAACGTGCATGTAGACGCGTTCGCGCGGCGGCGGGCGGCCCTCGTCTGACGGCCGGCCCCGGGCCGTGCGAGCGGTAGGCATTTAAAGCGACGCGCGCCTCCCACTGCAAGCCCCTTGCCCTCTCTAGCTACACTACTGCTAACTTACCATAATGTGTAATTACGGAAGGTACAAAAAGGAGGCACGTGAAGAAGTGTACAGCTAGCAAGAACAGAAGTATGTGTCGGACCATTCGGTACCAGATGACTTCGGTCGTCAGCGTCTGCAAAAAAGTGAGGCGTTATAGAAAAATATTAGTAATTAATTTAACCTTAAAATGTGACCGAGTAAAACAAAGATTTGGGAGCACCACAGGCTTTAACCTGTGGTAAACTCTGCCACAACAAACAGTGACGCACCTTTACGTAGCTGAATTGGAAACGCTGCTGTATGTTCTGTGCAGATTAGCCACTAATAAGGAGGAGGATGTATGGAGTAAGGTTTTCTAAAAATATGTAAACAATACAGGGGGACCTGGGGCCCGATTTTTGAGAGTCGAACGCTCGACTTTTCACTCGACATCTGTTAAAACATCATAGTTTTTTGACAGATCTCGGGTGAAAAGTCGAGCGTTCGACACTCAAAAATCGGCCCCCTAGGAGTCGATTTTTGAATCTCACCAAGTGACTAATTCTCACCGATGTGAGTGATTTCCGAAAGTTCGTATTTTTGAAACCCATCGGTGAGTTACATTTATAAAATAATCGCATGGTGATTTCAATTACGACTGGGTAGCACTCGTAAATCGATATCATAGGTATGATAAATGTAAGTCACTGATGAGTTTCAAAAATACGAACTTTCGGAAATCACTCACATCGGTGAGAATAGTCACTTGGTGAGATTCAAAAATCGACCCCCAGGGCCGTCAATTTGAATCATCGCTTTTTCGGAAGCTGTTTCACATGCATGGTACCGTAGCAGAACGACCAGCTATCAGCATGGCGGAGTGTCTCCATCGCCATTTGAAGGCTGCTCTGATGTGGCACGGCAACTCTTGGATCAAAGCACTTGCCATGGTACCTACTCCTCGGTATTCGTACCTACCGCTTTAAAAGAGGACATTGGCTCTTGCGCGGCCGAAGTACTGTACAGTCAGCAGCAATGGTTGCTACGCGGGCGAGGTGTTCAAAATGATCTACACACGTTCTTATTCCCTTATAATAAAGATGTGTGAAGATCATTTTGAGCACCTCGCCCGCGTAGCAAATATTGCTGCTGACTGTACAGGGATTGAAAACGTAAAAAGTATCATTCGTGAGGTTACAGATCCCAGGGCCACTATGTTATCTACTTTCAACTTAGTGTAGTGTCTAATGACATGTCGGTTTGGTTTATCTAAAGTAGTTGAATTTATTGGTAAGTATTATCCATTTGTGGCTTTTAGATTACGTTATAATAATTAAGACATCATAATCATAAAAACATTTACACGTCGTATTTAAATATTAAAGTGCCATAAACATTATTCAACCTCGTACTTAATAGTACATTACTTACCAAGGGCGATAAAACAAAGAATGTCTCAGATCGCAGGTATTTTACGCCCGAGCCGAAGGCAAGGGCGATAAATATGCGATCTGAGGCTTTCTTTATTATCGCCCGTGGTAAGTACAAAATTTTATGTCACCCCTGGCCAGGAAGTGGGTTTTTTCGCGCGCGGAGCGTGCGATAATGGCCACTTTATGGCCAGGTGTGCCATAAAAACATTTACACGTCGTATTTAAGTATTAAAGTGCCATAAACATTATTCATCCTCGTACTTAAAAACATTTACACGTCGTATTTATGTATTAAAGTGCCATAAACATTATTCATCCTCGTACTTAAAAACATTTACACGTCGTATTTAAGTATTAAAGTGCCATAAACATTATTCATCCTCGTACTTAAAACATTTACACGTCGTATTTAAGTATTAAAGTGCCATAAAAATTAGTCATCCTCGTACTCGTAGCCCGCAGAGGACAGTGATGCAAGGAGCGTGAACCAACTGTAGCAGTAGGTACAGTCAGCATTAAAAGTAGCTTGACATATGAAGATATCAAAAGTTCTTATTCCTTTGTAATAAAGACTTTTGACGCCTTCATATGTGTCGCTACTTTTGATGCTGACTGTACGTGTTTTCTACGGACACTTTTTTGACGTTCGGTGGTTAAATAATTAAAGGAGAGGCTAAAATAATGATAATAATAGTTTAATTATATGTTTATATACAAATAACGTTATTATGGATAAGAAGAAATCTTGTATTAGGTTACATAATGTAACAAGGGCGTTAGCGTCATTTCTGTCCTTGGTTTTCCTTATCCGGTAACTTGGTTCTCTTTTCTTTTAACCCATTTCCAGGCCGCACCAAACTACGTGGTTTTCCGAAAAACCAAACAGATATACAAAATAGTTAACTATGTATTCGAAATTAATTTAAGCGCCAGTAACTTTTCGCCGAAATTCGATTCGATTTAAACCTTACCTTTGAGTATTAGGGCCATTTTACGGAAAGTTGTACTACACTCGACTTTTTTTTAACTTGGATATAGTTAATTGGGTTTTTTCTACTCAAAATCAAAAGCACTTTCGAATGATATAGGGGAAAAAAAGTGTCCCAATTTTTGTTTATTCCATTCCGTTACCGTTTTCATACTAAGTTTGTAATGCTTGTATGGTGGTAACGGAATGGAAAAACTGAAAATTGTATGAAAAATTTGGGACACTTTTCTTTCTTCTATTAGGTTACAAGATATTCTTACATTCCTCTTCATACAGAAAGCGCATTTAGACCCGTTGTCTAGTTTTTTTTGCACAGTAGGTTCGTTATACTTAGTTTCACGTGATAATGTGGACACGCTGGACAAAAGCACCAATTTTTTTCCAGGGTCTAGTTAGGTACATAGCTTTGTCTTTTTGATAGGAGCCAACTCCTCCGGCGGCCATCAGGCAAATTTAATGCGACAAGGCTCCAGTTAGTCTAAATTTTAGGAGAAACAATGAACTAACCTTCAACAGTGTATGAAGATCATCTAGAACCGTTATGATTCGGATCGCGCGAGCCAACGGCAGAATGTCGGGGATCAAGTAGTCGTGCCGAGAGCGGTTCGAGGCCAGATGCATCATGTACGAAACAGGCACGCACGAGAGCAAGTCTGGCAGCCAGAAACTGCGTAGGTACGCCCTAAAATAATTAGACGTCAGAGAGGGTAGAGGGTAGAACAAAAAAGAAAAACTTTTGGAGACTCCTTCTGAGTGGCGCGGCATAAATCGCTCCACCATGATCAGGCCTCTATACCACAAAACTTTACAAGTCTACAATTCGACAAAATTGTACAAATCTCCATAGAAAAAGTTGACAAATTCGTCGAATTGTACGCTTGTAAAGTTTTGTGGTACAGGTCCCAGGGTGTAGCCGGAGCTTAAAGTATTTAAGCGCTTAAGCTTATATTTATTTCAAACGGCAAATGGCCGTCGTAAAGCTAAAGAGTCAAGATACGAGTCAAACGTATGAAAACAGCTTCGCAAATATTTGTTGAATATTTACCCAAAAAAACAGTAAATAACAAAAAAGAAGGTCAGAATTCAGAACCAAATGTAGATTTTGATTTATCATCGCTCTGACTCCAAAGGTGGTTAACCTTTGTATTATCAATTTTGCAATTGTAGGTTCTCTGTGCCTTAAAAATATTCCATTACATTATCCAAAACTCCAAAAGAGGCAAGTATGCTTCCCCCTCTTGGATCATTTTCATTTTGTATTCTTGTATTACAAAAGTCCACATTTTTTTGATAAATAGAATAACTTACCATGTTATTCTCCGACGGTTTAACTCAATCGTGGCTGATCCTTTGTGTAAGTGGGCAGTGTTAAACCGTATGATCATATCGATAAGGCAGAATGCTTGTGGAACAACAATGACGCAGTCCAAATAAGTAAATGTGGCAGGCTCTATTATGATGAAAAGATGCAGGCTCGCAAATACAATAAAGGTGAGATTATTAAGTATCATAAAACTGTTCCAAACTAGACTGAAAATCAAGAAAAAATAAAATAAAAAAAAGCGTCCTCAAAGAAAACATCAAAAATTGAAAAATAATTGCCTTACTTCTAAAAGCTCAATATGAGAGTTTACGCTTCTTATTGAAAAATATAAACATAATCAAAGAAGATATATACTAAACGTAATGTAATTTTTGAAGTCGGTGCCATCCAAAGAAATTGCCTAAAGTTGACGAAATGTCACCGAATCCAAAAATTACATTACGTGTACATTTTTCAAAAAAAGGGTAAAGTATTGAGCTATTAGAAGTTAGGCAATAATTTTGAACTTTTTGGTAATTTTGAGGTCGGTTTTATTTTTGAAATAAAAACTTCTTTAGCGGCACTGAGCACTTTTTGTTATGGGGAAAAATGTTTAAACTTGCGTCAGACCAGCTAGGTTGACCCCTCCTAGTATTGTGATTGCGATGTTAGGAGGGGTCAACTCAGCTGGTCTGCCGAGCGCCAGATCCAGCTAGGTTGACCCTTCCTAGTATTGTGATTGCGATGTTAGGAGGGGTCAACTCAGCTGGACTTTAAACACCAAACTTGAGGAATGAAGTTTCCACTTACTGGCGTTTCCACTAAGGCTGGGTTGCACCAAACCGTCTGTAATCGTAAGCGGTGTTCGTCAAATCTGATTGTAAGGAAAGTTTAACAAGTTTCTATGGGAAGAGAGCTGCCGGTGCCAGATTTGACGATGACCGGTCTGTGTTCCTTCGTACGTTGGTGCAATTGGCACTAAGTCCAATATGGGATAGCCAGACTGACCGATTTCCGTAAAAATCATATTTCAAATAAATTCTCATGGAGTTCTTATTGTCCCTAAATACGGTGACAGTTCACGTCAAAATAGGGGCCAAGCGTGATGGTCAAAGTACGAATAATTTTGAATCGACTTTGTAATCGATGCTTGGTTTCCGATTTCAATTAAAACTTTAAGTGTGCAGAAAATAGGCATTTTGACGGAGCTCTTCACACGCCGGGAACGATTCTGGGACTGAAGTATATGTAGATGGATTATTCGAATATGAATATGAATATGAATATCTTTGTTATTTACTTTCTTTATCATGTCATTGAATTTTAACTTCTGCCGGCATTCCCGGAGTGCAACCCGTTGTTTTTTTATATATATTTTTATATATTTTACACTTTTTTGTGAATCATTACCAGAGTGCATCTCATAACGATTCCAATGAGCTCGAACACGGCTAACCTACAATATTTTATTACGGAGTTTAGTAGTTTTGCCTTTGTCATAGTCGTTTCAGTACCTAGGTATCTTGATTGAAATATCTTAGTACCTACCACCCATGAAAAATTAGTAGTTTTGGATGATCATCCGTGGTCTTCTTCATCAGTTCCCGTTCACCAAATGCTACTTTCTGAATGCAAATGCTCGATTTTTTATCGAAAATACTAAAATCGCTATATGTTTCCCTTGCCCCTCAATTCCTCATGGATTCCATCATCAGAACCGGATTCTGGTAACAACGGGACCGACTTTAAAGTATAATAGTATGCTTTCAAACAATAAATGACGGGGTTCGGAGGTAACAAGGAAGTTTAGAAGAAGGTAAATAAATACTACCGATTGCTGTCCCGGGTTTTCGAGACTAAATAACCGCCCCTCCAATCCCTCCATTGAGGTTCCGCTCACATCTAATGTATGTCAGAAGACTCTGAAGCGATTATTTTAAAACTGGCATTACTCAACCGTTTGACTGAGTCGAGCAAGGGGCTACAGCGCCAGAGAAACGTCACCCCCGCCGGTACTGCACATATCGACTGAGGGTTGAGCTATAAGTAGAATTACGAAAGTTATAGGAAAAAGAGGAATTTCCTCCGTCGCACGCTCCGGTTGTGGAATGAGCTCCCTGCCGAGGTTTTCCCGAGGGACTACAATATGGGGGTCTTCAAGAAAGGAGTGTATACATTTTTAAAAGGGTCGGCAACGCACGTGTGACTCCCTTGGGGTTGCAAGCGTCCATAGGCTGCGGTGACCGCTTACCACCAGGCGGGCCGCACGCCTGTTTGCCACCACCGTGGTATAAAAAAAAAAAAACTTAAGTAAGGAATAAGTTAGTTGTGACTTGTTCGAATAGACGTATATTACATGAGCTATAAAGACACAAAAAAAATAACACATGTAAAAGGGTGCCTAATAAATGTCTTTGGGATAATTTTTGGCATCATTTGGTTGAAAGGTGGCAGTCGCTTCCGTAAAACTATTGCCTAAGCCAACAGGGATGATGAATTGATGACACTATAAAAGAAAATCAATAAATCCAAATTTTCTACATAAAGGCTCAAATTCTCAATCAAATGGCGAAATAAAAAGGGTAATAAAAAAAAAAACGTAATTATAAGTCTTCAAAGTTTTAAGAGTGGGTATTTTCTGTCCCTTTTCCGCAAAACGCACCTTTGTATTGAACGGTCGTCATTTACTATGGCGCTACACAACAGTGACGTCACTGTTGTGTAGCACTTTCTCTCTCTAACTACGAACATTCTAACCGTTGTAACTTCGTTATTTTTTGAGATATTTGAATAGGATTTTCACTATTTGGCATAGATTTATGTCTTCTTTCTATTGAAGTAATAAAAAAAATCGAGTCAACATCCCTTGGGATTAAGTAGCGGACCCCGGCCATGCCAGGATGCATCTGTACTGAGTTAGACGTTTTATGATATTTTCGGTTATTTCTGTTCGGTAGAACGTAGACGTAGTAAGGGTGGTTCGTTTGTCACTTAGGAACATAGTTAACTAAGTCGATTAGAAGAAGATGGCCAAGTATGCGAGTCTGCTGTATTTGAGTTCTTTACCTTTTAGGTTCGTCTCTCCTTAAATAGTGAATTCATCGTTGCGGCAGTGGCTAAATTTATGTCATAGAATTTGAATTTCAGGATAATATTGGTGATCTAAGTGAGATGGCGGATTTGGTTGTTTTGGCTAATTAGCTAATAAATAAATATATTAGATTCAGGTTGATTTTGGGGTTTCAAGATAGCGTATCATATATGTGGGTTTTATTATTTAATGGTTTTATGTTTTCATACAGAAATTGTATACCTCTGTCACAGTTCCAGAGATCGATAGCTTTGAAACATTTATTTATTTTGATTTATGTTATTGAGGAGATTACAGAACTTTAAAGTTTTATATCTTAAGCTACCAAGATAATTATTATGGGCCAGCCCAACGGGAAATAATAACGTTTTGACTATTTGCAGACCAGCATCATTTAGGATTTAATCAGTATGGATTTGGGAGACTATAAATGTTTATTGTTCAATGATTACATATGGACGATTGAATAGTTTAAGTTAGAAGGAATATCTCAAGTATCCAGAAAGATAGAGCCTGACTTGTAATAATGGGAGGGTTGCGTGAGTTTTGCCTACGGGGGGGCTTAGGAGTCGGTATAGGAGATAGAAATTTCGGTAGAATATTTCGGTTCGGTTAGAAGGCCGGATACCTCTTTCAATGTACTGAAACTTCACAGTAATGGAAAATGGAAAGAGGGACTTAAGTTTTTCACTTATATATAACACAATCGACAACATTGCAAAATTTCATGTTGGCCTAGATCGATAGAAAATGAAATTTTAAGCTCCATGTTTTTTTTATTTCGGCCGAAATCCTAACTTTCATTCTAAAATATCGTATATCGTAATAATAATAGTAAAGTCGTGAGTGAATTATGACGTCATTTTTATGAATGTTTGACTGCATTATCACTGTCTTGACAGTATTGCTCCTTTACCGACATAGGAATGACGTCACATTGACGTGATTCTGCGTTTTATACATTTTGGCAAGAAGTTTAGATAGGTACATACTGGAGGTCGCGTGCCGACCATTCGTTTGAAGCTGGAAAGTATGGCCTTGAATGACGTCACCGTTATATTGCATCTCTTTTATTCTAATATCAAATGGATCTAATGAAAGAGATGCAATATAACGGTGACGTCATTCAAGGTCATATTTTCTAGCTTCAAACGACTGTTCGGCACGCACCCTTCAGAATGTATCTAAACTTCTTGCATTTTGGCGATTTTCTTCAAATCTAGCGAAGAAAACAATCTTAAAACTATTTTATTACGTTCAGGTAGCATATTTACCGAAATGGTTTTCGATTTAGGCTTCATTATAAATTTTGAAATATTGTCAATCGTGCATTGGTGGAATTGTTCTACCAGAAAATGCTAAGTGGATGGATGACATTTTTGTTCTCCATTAAGTGTCGCTGGCGCTCTGCCACGAGGGCCGGGAAACTCGGAAGAACCTCGAGCGCGAGAGGATGATGTTCTGATACCAGGATGGCCTTTCGCAACTTTCTGCATACTCGGGTGCGCCAATTCGCGTCTGGTTCTTTGATAAGCTTACTATCCGACCCTGAAAATAAAATTACTTATAAGTAGTGTGACGCGCAACGCAAAAGAGGAGTGTTATAACTGTTATAAGTTGGACATTTGTATCTGTGTGTATATTTCTCTATGTCTGGTAGCATCGTAGCTCCGTAACGGTGTATCATCACATCATCATCATATCAGCCGAAAGACGTCCACTGCTGGAGATAGACCTCCCCCAAAGACTGCCACAATAGCTGGTCCTGCGCCACCCGCATTCAACGGACCCCCGCAACCTTTACCAGGTCATCAGACCACCTTGTGGGGGGTCTACCCACGCTGCGCTGCCGTGGTCACTCGAGAGCCTTTTAGCTCCAACGGCCACCGGTTCTACGTTCAATGTGCCCCGCCCACTGCCACTTAAGTTTAGCGGTGTATATAATATACCTATATTATTTATAGCCAGGAGCGCTCGTCGCCCGGCGGCGCCGCGTACCGCTTGCGGTATCTAAGGTTAAGCAACGTGGGCAGTGGTCAGGATTTGGATGGGTGACCGCTTTGAGTGGTTACTAACTGAGCGCTCCCGTGCTTTGGAAGGCACGTTAAGCCGTTGATCCCGGTTGCTGTCTATGGCAGCAGTCGTTAAGCCAAGTTGGAGGCCTTCGGGCGGTTTGAGTACTTCTAGCAGTCAAGTTGCCCACTCACTTGACAAAACCTAATCCCAATAAGGTCTAGTTTCCCCTCGGGGTTGGAAGGTCAGATGGCAGTCACTTCCGTAAAAACTAGTGCCTGCGCCAAATCTTGGGATTAGGTAGCGGACCCCAGGTATCCTTCAGGATGCAACTGTACTGGGATAACGCTAGGAGGATGATGATGATATTATTTATAGCAAATTCTTCTAGTCTTGAAAACCGTATTCAATGCGGTTATCTCTTAGAAAGGGAACACTAAGACAAGTGGTCGATCTCGGGCTCGCGTTATAGGCCACAGTAGGTAGGATTTATTTCCCTACATATACGCTCAGCATATACGTAGTATCTCCTTCTCTTACTGTATGCGCAAGAGGGGATTATAAACAGTCAACACACAGATTCTGTGGTTGAAGTGAAATTAGATATTGAAATAAACGTATTTTACCGAAAGCACACAAGTGATTTCCGATGATGGACATGGTTTCTTGAGAATAAATGCACTTTTCTATGTTGTGTATACTTAATAATATTAATATTTATAGGTATTAAGTAAAATAACATAAGGAATAACGTTTTAGTTTGGTTTTAGTCGTAAAAAGCAAAGGCATTTGATTGACATGTGCAAATTTTGATGTCATATGTGATTTCCAAAGAGTAAAGTAAGTATTAATAAATAGGTATAGGGGGTATAGGTATTATTTCTGTTGTGTATGCTTGCTACAAGTAAGTATCTATGAAGATTTATAATTGGGAAAAAACCCGGCACGCGCAATTCAGTACAAAAAATTGATATCCCAGGACAGTATGGAATACTTTATTCGAGGCGGATGATGGCGTCAGTATTGGATTTACAGTGGATTCACATGGCAAATTGCTCTCAATTCGCGTTCATTTTCTAGGTGTTTTCTAGTATGAGAGTCCCGTCTCTTTGATAAAACATGAAAAAAAAAAACATTAAAAAGGACAAATTTAAAGATATTTTATTGGTGACAGAATGGGTACGCACGTGCTATTTATTACTGTATCTGGTCACGTATAGGTCATGTTAGGCCGCCACCACACTTCGCTATGCGCGTCAAAGATCCGCGTCGCGTTGCGTATTCGCCTCCCTTTCTTTTGCGATATTCAAGAATGAGACGCAACACGAATATTTGCACAAATACGGCGGTGGTAGCGCCATTACGTATACATCCTTTTTTTCGTAGTGATTATATTCTCTTTGGTCATAACAGACATGACAGTGTCATAGCGCCAGAATGGCCACCATAAAACGTAGTGGTTATATTCTCTTTGATGGCCACAATCACAAAGTACCTTTCTATATATAATGTAAGCCACAATTGCGCTATAGAGTAGGTACCTAACGGCTAACCTACTTTTCTTGCATGGCACCACGTGGTAAATATTAAAATACAAGTGCCTTTAGCTCAAAACCAACTAAAAACTTCCGAAACACTGCCCCTACCTTGTACCATTGCATTCTGTAAATGGTGCCTCCACAATGAAGGGTGTGTGTATAAGCATATTGCGGTAAAGTCCTGGAAGAACAAACAGCGATAAAACATACACAAAAGGACATTTATGGCAAATTTCCCACTGGATAACAATCGGTAAGCACAATCTATTAGTCCTCTAGCTTAGAACTCATCAAATTACGATGATAACTTTTAAAAGAAACTTAACTTTTAATAAGAAAGAATTGATTGCCTTAACAACAAGAAATTTACATTTTAGCGCAAATGATGATCACTATCTCTGTATTATGGTGCTATAGAGAATATTTATTATTTATTATTATTATGATCTCCTTACCCGTCAACGGCGAATTAATGAATACTGATAATTATTATGAGTTATTTACTTATGATGATGATGATGTCCACCCAGACGTGTCCGTCAACTGCGACATATACTCGTATTCTGGCAAAAATATATATTATTTACTATACAACAACATTAATACTGTACTATACGATCCTATATAGGTACCAACGGTGGACATATCGCACATTGGCCTAAGAGATTATTATTCAGCTTTAATCACGCAAACTCAAAGGCAGCAGGTAGAATAGTCTATGTGTAGTAATTACCAAACTGCATATGTATGGTTGGTCAAAGGCGTGTGAGTTACCCATTATTAGCGATGTTACATTCAGGATAAACGTCGTTAGTGCACACAAAGCCAAACTTGCATATTTCCGAGCCTATTGAAAACCACCACCAGTAGTGGGATAGTCGTTTAAAATCGAGAAGTATTTTCATCATCATAATTTTCAGCCTGTAATCGCCCACTGCTGAGCATATGCCTCAACCAAGCCTCAACGGCAGCAGGCCTGAGCAGGCCTTCGGGTACGCCACTCCACTCATCCCGGTCTTGAGCCAGTCTTATTCAAGAGTGACCCGCGATCTTACTAAAATCATCTACCACTCGAGCCGGTGGACGTCCAACGCTCCTTTCACCACGAATAGTACGGGAAGTAGTGTCACCCAATGTATGGGAGGTGCACATTATGGTATCGGATGAATTCACTTGGCACAGATGTAACATACCTAAATCTAAGTTAATTTAGCCCGGTAGCCATCCGCCACCCACGTTGAAAGTCCCAAAAACGTTCTTAGGCACAAGTAATCTAAATAAAATTATCTACATAAAAGGTTCTATACACTTTGACGCTAGCATTCAAATTTAATGAGATTTTAAAGGGGGAATGTAAAATAATATGGAAATTTAAGTGGCTATTCATTCCTTTGTCTTTCAATATTTTTAAAAACTAATAATACTTTAATTATGCACTCAATGACGACCTCTATTCATCGATACCTCACTTGATGGGGTGGGTCAAATTTTTTTTCACGCCCCCCTTTAGCTGTATGGGAGCCCCCTTAAAACCGGCAAAATATTAAAAAAAAAATTGTATAGCCTTGGGTCACAAAATAAAAAATATACAGAAGGTCCGTTCCCGCCGTTCTTGAAAATACATACCTAAACTTGCCCGACTCACAGGGTTGCTTCTGTATTGATTCTGAATTTTAAAAAGGAGTAGGTATAATAAAAATTCTTCAACATGACATTTAAATATGAACCAGCATATCTTGGTAAAAAACCGGCCAAGTGCGAGTCGGACTTCGCACATTTAGGGTTCCGAATCAACCTCAAAAATATGATTTATCAATATATTAGTATTTGTTGTTAAAATATACGTAATATTGAACATTGTCACCAAATTTCAAGTTGAAGAAGTCTAAAAATTCTTCGGAACAAATTGTGTGACAGACGACGGACGGATGGACGGACGTCTGGGCGACACCAATAGGGTTCCGTTTTGACCCTTCGGGTACGGAACCCTAATAAATTGATGCGTGACCCGCTGCGAGTTGTGACTTGTGACCGGCGGCGGTCGAGAGCGCCAGCAAAGAATATAAGTACCTAATTAATTAGGTACCTACTTAACTAAAACATAGTAACGATAAGATGAATGTGTAATGGTTGATCGTCGTTATCAAAGCGGCTAGTTTCAAAAAATTACCTACCTACCTATGTATTGTAATTACCAAAATGAGAAAACCGTTTTATTTACCTTTCAATATCGTTTGAAAATTTGAAGAAAGTGTAGGCACAGTTTTTTGTTGTATTTAAACAATAAAATACATTCCAACTGTAATAATATCGGTTATTCATTTTGACGTACGTGACACAAAGTACCTACGTAGCGGCGGGGACGTCAAGTGATCAACGCGCGCACAACTAGCACTCGCGACGCGACAGTGACAGTCGCGACTAAGCTCGTCCGAAATCAACCGAGAATGCCTGTAAATGTTACGTCTGTGTGCGTGCGGCGAAAATGGCACTTTGTACTGAGCGGACTCTCTGCTCCGGCGCGCGCCGCCGCTATTTACTTTGTGCTTGGGTCAACAAGCTGCTTAAATGGTGAAAATTTGAAGACTAGGGTGGCGGATGGCTACCGGTCTAAATTAACTTAGATTTACGTATATTACATCTGTGCCAAGTGAATTCATCCGATACCAAAATGTGTGCCTCATGACACTACTTCCCGTACTAGAAGTGACCACCAGTCTGACACTCTCTTGTTCCACCTGCCATCAATCTTCCTATCAGTATTTTAGTAGGTATTGAGCAAAATTAAATTAAGCTGTAAATGAATTACTTTGCCTAGGTAATTACCTCTCCCTGAAATCTCATACAGTGTATATACTTATTTATACAGTGTATGACTGTCAATTTGGGAAATGTATATATGTTTATGTCACATTAAGTGACAATTACCGCACATAAAATTGCTTACCACTGGCGGTAATAAAGAAAACCTTAGATCGCATATTTATCGTCTTCGGCTCGGGCGTCGAATACCTTCCAGCTGAGATTTGTTTTACCGCCCTAGGTTAGGGCCTTATCATACTTGCGATTTGCGGGCGAGTTGAAAGCGAGGCGAGCGCGTAAAGAGTTCGCCGCGAGCGCCTAACGATTTCACCGCGAGCGCGCTACGAACTCGTTACGCGCTCGCAGCAAACTCGCTGCGCGCTCGTCTCGCTTTAAACTCGCCCGCAAATCGCAGGTGTGATAAGGCCCTAATAGGGATGTTGACACCAAATAAGAAAATCAATGAATCCGAATTATCTCGAAAAAGGATCTCAATCAAATAGCCAAAAAATTAATTCAAAAGAATAAATAATTACATAATTCCTCTTTTCTTCAAAGTTTTAGGAGGGGGCATTTTCTGTCCCGGTTCCGCAAAACGCACCTCTGTATTGAACGATCGTCATTTACTATGGCGCTCGAGGTCAGTGACGTCACTGAACTGTAGCGCTTTCTCTCTCAAACTAAAGACATTCTAACGGTTGTAGTTTCGTTATTTTTTGAGATATTTCAATAGGATTTTCACTATTTGGCATAGTTTTATGTATTCTTTCGTATGGAGTAATAATAAATTTTGAGCCAACATCCCTATTATATCTGTACATATGTGGAACCACTAAGCTTCCTATGAAGGTGCATGATGCCTGGGAATACTACGAACTGGACGGGTGATTTCAGTCGCTTTGCTCTTTGTACTCGCAAACTACGTAAGACCCCTTTTGAAATGCGGAGCATGTATTTCATGAAATATTTGAACGCTTTTACAGGATTTGTGATAGAGTGTGTGTTGTGTTGTGTCATCTACATCCTTTCCAGTATATTATTTGTAGAACTTCATAGATAAGTACATACATGAGAGAAACGCTACATTATACTTTTTGGGATTTATATTTTATGATAATTTAAATTGCGCTTTCGAAGGGTTTTGAATAATCCCCAGGTGTCACACATACAAAATATTGTTAAAGTAGGGGACAACTTCGTTTTTAACCGACTTTTGTTAGTTCTGTAGTACTGTTATCAGTTCGGTTGTATGTTCTTTTTTTATGTGTGTTACCTCAGAACTCCGTCATGGACCGACATAGAAAATTCTTTCTCTGTTTGAAAACATATGCTTCAAGGTTGGTCCCGTTGTTACCAAAATTTCGGTTCTGATGATGGGATCTATGAAGAATTGAGGGAACTTCTCAAAAATATAGCGATTTTAGTATTTTCGGTAAAAAATGGAGCATTTGCATTTAGAAAGTAGCATTTGCTGAACGGGAACTGATGAAGAAGACCATAGATGATCATCCAAAACTACTAGTGTTTCATGGGTGGTACTAAGATATCTCGAACAAGATACTGAAGCGACTATGTCGAAGGCAATTTAAATCGTCCTGATGTAATGTTACCATCAACCTGATCTGGTAATTGAAGCCGCAAAATAGGCAACGGAACTCCGTAATAAAACATTGTAGGCTAGCCGTGTTTGAGCTCAATGGAATCGTTATGAGATGCACTCTGGTAATGATCCACTAAAAAGTGTGAAAAAAAATAAGAGACTTTACGATTCTTATTTAACAATGTAGACGTATTGTAATTTTTGTAGTCGCTAGTCGGTGCTATTTCCTCAACTTTAGGAAATTTCGCTTAATGGCACCAACTTCAAAAAATACAATACGTCTACATTGTTAAAAAATAGAAGCGTAAAGTCTCATATTCAGCTATTAGAGGTTAGGCAATTATTTTTAACTTTTAATAGTGTATTTTTTGGAGTCGTTTTGTTTTTATCTTATTTTTTTTATTTATAACACGTTAATGTTCATTTATTTAGAAATACATTGCTTATCTAATTGTAACGACGTCGGCCATTACTGTAGTTGGCAGCCGGTAGATACACGGTTTATTAAGCGGCCGCACGCTATCGAGGTTTTGGATTTTTGTGTTCTCCAATTTAATTCGGTCATGCGTACTCGTACAATTAAGGACATTGAAACATGATCTTTGCACGTAACTAACCTTTTTTCATAGTCATAGTACCTATGTGTTCTTGAACCGCATGTTATTGTTGACGAAATATAATTTGCACTGATTCGCCAAAGTAGTACCTATCTTTATAGTTCTAGTATCTTTATATTCTACTAAAGTATTAATATTAAGGCTTTCTTATTGCAGCGAAACTACAAACGCGACACAAAAAATCCGCTAGGCGGCGCAACATTATCGTAATTCTCCCCAGTAACAAACACAATTACATTTTACACACACTATCTCACTTTACTGTGACAGGTCACTGACCTCGTTTTTTTTAATGATTGCTGTAACTTACAATTTGAATATGTGACAGACCTTCTTTGTCAAATTAACCAGAATAAGCCAGAGTGGCGCACGTGATAATTAGGTTGTCAACCATTTAAATTTAGAACAGATTGTTATGACATTCACGCAAAAGGGTGTAGACTTGTCATTGCATATCTCTGTCTCTGTTGCGCAGTTTTGACAGATTTCACTTAACTAAATAAGGGCTAAATTTTATCACGACTCGACACAAAAAGTCAAAGTTGCAAGCCACAAATAAGTAGCTTAATTTCAACCACTAAGCCAAGTACATTGTGGTGTATTTAGTAATCGCTTGCTCTCTAAAGCACAGGTCGCAGGTTCGAATCTCAGGCAAGAGCAGGTGTTTTTTTTTTGTAATTTTTAGAGCATAAATAATTATTGAGCGTTATTTTGGTAAATAAATATTTTGTACTTTTTTTTATTTTATTTAGAAAAAGATTCAACATAAATATTTTGCCCTGCTAATAAAAGCTTACAACTTTATTTATTAGTTCTTTATCTTATATCTTTAAACGAGCAATTCTTGTATATTTATTTATTTATATGTCTATTTATATATTTATTTCGGGGATCTCGGAAACGGCTCTAACGATTTTGATGAAATTTGGTATGTGGGGGTTTTCGGGGACGAGCAATCGATCTAGGTAGGTCTCATGCCTAGGAAAACGCCGAGCGAAGCTCGGTCGCCCAGATATTCTTATATCTTTAAACGAGCAATTCTTGTATATTTATTTATTTATTTATATATTTATTTCGGGGATCTCGGAAACGGCTCTAACGATTTTGACGAAATTTGGTATGTGGGGGTTTTCGGGGACGAGCAATCGATCTAGCTAGGTCTCATGCCCGGGAAAACGCCGAGCAAAGCTTGGTCGCCCAGATATTTATTCTTTATTTATCGTATGGCCTTTATTTCGAACCGTGAGATCTTCGAGAAGACAGTACGGTTCATAAATCCATCTTAAATAAAATTCAAGATTTATTATATAATTTATTATAAACATAAAACTGAGGGATTATAATGCGTGCAACCACAGTGCGTCTACAACAGTTTGTAGCCTGTCTCTCAATAAGCTGAGAAGACGTTGATAATTATGTCAGTTCCCCGCATTTCCTCCCTTATTTCATTGCAGTATCTATAGCTTGAATTGCTTCTTTGGTTCTTTCATGGTGATGATCCCACTGTTGGACCATTAAACCCCAAAGATTCTCAATCGGGTTCGAATTTCAGGCGATGGCATTACATCATTACATTTATGCCTGGATGTAGCTGTAGAGTAAACCATTCCCAAGTGACCCGTGCTGTATGGGGCAATTATCTTGAATAAAGTCAGGAAAGTCAGTAGAACAATTTGCAGCATCACTTCGTCCAGTAAATTCACGTAAACATTTGCGCATGATGTGGCTATGAAGTGAAGTTCACCGAAGCCGCTGATCATAGATCTGAGACCGCGACGCCGTCACCAGATATCCTCCCCCACATACTAGCCGTAAGCGGCTAGAATTCCTCAGAGCTTTGGGCCCTTTCTATTTCAGATATTATCCGAGGCATCTTTTCATTTAAATTTGTATTATTCTTTTTTTATCGTTTACGTTGATATATTGGAATAATTACACAATGCAATAATATCACTTTTATCGTAATACTGATGTCATTCTGCTTTACATTGAACTGCAGAGCAAATTGAAGTCGAATAGCGTCAAAACTTTGGCAGGATTACGGCACAAAGTAAATAGCGGCGGCGCGCGCCGGAGCAGAGAGTCCGCTCAGTACAAAGTGCCATTTTCGCCGCACGCACACAGACGTAACATTTACAGGCATTCTCGGTTGATTTCGGACGAGCTTAGTCGCGACTGTCACTGTCGCGTCGCGAGTGCTAGTTGTGCGCGCGTTGATCACTTGACGTCCCCGCCAGGTCCCCGCCGCTACGTAGGTACTCGTACTTTGTGTCACGTACGTCAAAATGAATAACCGATATTATTACAGTTGGAATGTATATTATTGTTTAAATACAACAAAAAACTGTGCCTAGACTTTCTTCAAATTTTCTAATGATATTGAAAGGTAAATAAAACGGTTTTCTCATTTTGGTAGTTACAATACCTAGGTAGGTAGGTAATTTTTTGAAACTAGCCGCTTTGATAACGACGATCAACCATTACACATTCATCTTATCGTTCGCTGGTAAAACGCTAGTATTTAAGTACTATGGTTTAGTTAAGTAGGTACCTACCTAATTAATTGGGTATATTCTTTGTTGGCGCTCTCGAGTCTCGACCGCCGCCCGTCACAAGTCACAACTCGCAGCGGGTCACGCATCAATTTATTAGGGTTCCGTACCCGAAGGGTCAAAACGGAACCCTATTGGTGTCGCCCAGACGTCCGTCCGTCCGTCCGTCGTCTGTCACAAAATTTGTTCCGAAGAATTTTTAAACTTCTCATTGACCTATGAACTTGAAATTTGGTGATAATGTTCAATATTGCGTATATTTTAACAAAAAATACCTACTAATATATTGATAAATCATATTTTTGAGGTTGATTCGGAACCCTAAATGTGCGAAGTCCGACTCGCACTTGGCCGGTTTTTTACCAAGATACGCTGGTTCATATTGAAATGTCATGTTGAAGAATTTTTAATATACCTGCTCCTGTTTAAAATTCAGAATCAATACAGAAGCAACCCTGTGAGTCAGGCAAGTTTAGGTATGTATTTTCAAGAACGGCGGGAACGGACCTTCTGTATATTCTTTATTTTGTGATTACGGTCCGTTTGGGCATATTTATTTTGTTACAATACGAAGCTCAATATATTTAATAATTTAAAATATTGTATTTGAAATACCAAGCTTGAATTTAATTTGCTAATGTCAGATGTCAAACTATGTGTCAGGCGCTATGAATATACTCACACATAGACATAAAATATACAATATGCTATATGAAGGAGTGTGACCCGTATAATGGAAAAAAAATCCACATTCTAAAAATACTCAATGAAACCTTTTGTAATAAGAGAGGGTTTAAAAAGGAAAAAAATGATATAATGATAAGCTTTATTAGCCACATTTTATGTTTTCCACTATCTCGAATTGTAAAAGTACCAGGAAAACTATTTTAAATGTTTATTCGTCGATATGACTCACCAGTAATTTACCCTGGAAATGTTAATATCATCTAGTTACTGGTATTAAATATGCGATTTTTATAAATGTCAAACTGCAAAAAGTGCGACAGACGTCCGTCCAGCTCGAGGCCCAACGGCCATCTGTCTACTAAAATGAAGCGCGCAGTTTGCTTTTCTGATATTTTTGAGTTTTGTTAAATATAAAAACATTTCAAAAAAATTAGCCGTAAAATGCACTTCTTCACATCGTTTCCTATCTATTGATATATTTTACTCGAGTCTGAGTTGGATATATTTTATATACGACTCACAATAAGATCAAAATTTACCTGTTTTTGCGATGTGAGATCATCGAGCGAAGTTTCAAATATCGTGTTTTCAGCCTTAAAATACACTAGACCGACTCTTAAACTATAACATATCTAAATATCCCTTCAATAAAGTGAGTATTTAATGGTTTAAAATTGAATGAAAAATACTATGATTTCGAATAACGTGGTCTTAAAATTTTATACATATAGGTACTCTCTATATATAACAATAATATAACAAATTAAATATAAAACTCAAACTACTTACTTCATAACTATAATATTATTATTATTGTTCCACATATACCACGAGTATGAATACTAAGAAAACATCCTTAGTAAGGATAAGTATTAAAAGAACGACAACATTCCCTGATAAATTTTGTCGTTAAAGGCGACTTTCTTTTCGTACCTACCTAAACAACCGCCTTTCAGAAAGTGGATACCTGTGCCCTTACCATGAGTTTGCAATGTTTTTATTATACTCGCTAGCGACTGCGTAAACGATTTAGAATGGACCAAAGTACAGCGCCTCTGGCGGTTACGCAATAGAACTAAGAATCGGCATACTAAATCGTTTACGCAGTCGCTAGCGAGTACGGAAAGAGTTTTCGATACAAACTCTTGGTAAGGGTACTGCTTATTGTAGCATTTACGGCTGTAAAATCATGTGAATCATTTAAAGGAGTATGATAAGCCCGATTTACGATTTGTTTGCAGGTCATCAAATGATCATGCAGGAAAAAATCAAGGGTGAAATAAAAAATGTAATAATAAATAAAACCGACTCCAAAAAATCACAAGAATTAAAAATAATTGACAACATTTCATATTTTTAACTACTTTATTTTTGAACTAGTTAGAAAAAAGGTAAAAATTTAAGCCACCCGTATTTTTTTTTTCAATTTAACTCATTATTTCATACAAAAAAAACACGTTGAAAAGTAGGTCATTCCAAAAGGGCGTAAGTAAAATATGACGTCATCTTCCCAACAAGAATCCAGAGCCACTCCAGAGCAGCGATTGTCTGTACTCTGTACTAAGGTCTCTCTGAATACAGCGAGAAAGATGACGTCAACTTTCGGTTTACAGTAATTTGCGATTTTTTCCAAAATTAACGGAGAAAAAAATCTAAAAAAATGTTTTTTGTGTACTTCACACGTTTTTACCGAAATGGTTTTCGAATTAAGACTTTTGGAAATTATGAAATATTGTCAATTGCCTAACTTCTAATAGCTCAATATCTACGAGACTACGCTTCTTATTGAACAATAAAGACGTACTGTAATGTTTGAAGTGGATGCCATCCAAAGAAATTGCCTAAAGTTGACGAAATGGTGTTTTCTAACTTTTGTGTTTTTTTGGAGTCTGTTTTATTACTTACATTTATTTTTTTCATACTTTTTAGTGAATTATTACGATTCCAATGAGCACAAATACCTACGGCTTAACCTACAATGTTTTATTAAGAAGTTCCGTAACCTAACTTCGAATTTTCCAAATCGATCCAAAAAAGAAAAGAAAAAAAAAACATACAACTGAATTGAGAACCTCCTCCTGTTTTTGAAGTCGGTTAAAAATGAACGCCAACGTTTTCATCGTTGTTTATTTGGCACCGCTGCGCGCTCCTTTGTTTGAGCCGAAAAGCCCTGCAAGGTTGGTGTTATTAGTCCCGGTGTTCTATTCTACGATCGTGTGTGTCGATGTGAAGCTGATTAACTGGGATAGGTACCTACAACCTTACATATTTAGTATAAAAGTATGTATGTATGTAAATACTTTATTGTACACAAGAACATATCCCTGTAAGGAATTTCTTCCAGTTAACTTTTGAGCAATTGAGTGGAGAGGAGAATAGGAACCAAACGATAGACAAACCAACACGTGTACAACTACGTAAAAACCATATACTTAGTGTTGTGTTCCTGGAGGTCATTAAGGTTGTCAGAGCTCTCGAAGATGCATTGTGTTGAGAGCAAAGGACCTTTTGTCCCTTCTGCTTTCTGCTGTTAACACAGTCCTCAAAGTTTATAAAGGGTTTGTCACGCGCACGTGACTCTTTTGGAGCGTATATAGGCTGCGGTGTCCGTTTACCACCAGGTAGACCGTTCGCTTGTTTGCCACCGTTGTTGTATAAAAAAAACCGGACATATGCGAGTCGGACTCGCGTTCCGAGGTTTCCGTACAAAATTGTAGGTCATACAAATATATCCAATACCGTTGCTTAACGATGATGATTAATTACGTGCTTTAAATAAATACTATATTTCTGTCTGGTACTATATGTCTCTTGTCTGGAAGAGATCGCTTTAAAGCGATAAGACCGCCTGTTGTAACCATTATTTAAATTACCTAATATTTTATATGTACTCCTTTATTACTGGTGCAATAAAGAATATTACTACTACTACTACTACTATATATTTTACGATTTAATTTACAAACGTACCTATACTTGTCAGACTTTTCTCTGTACTTGTAGCATGAGAAAATAATAACTTGCCAATTTCCATGGTTCTGGGTCAAAACAAACAAAAGAAACAATACCTGCTCGACGGGGTGTTCTTTTTATAGTTAGTATATTTTAGTTAGTATTTTTATTATTTCTTAGTTTTTATTTAGTTATTTTTAGTTATTTTAATTGTAAGTAGTTTTAGCTTTATATTTAATTATGTTATGTTTTTTGTTACATTGTATATTGTGATACGAAATAAACTTAGGGTTTCATAGATTTATAACATAGCATATGATAGATCTTTCACGAGAAAAATATTAATTTACAATTTAAGAAATATATCAATAAGAATAGAAACTACCCTAAAAATTGTGATTCCCTTGACAGTGACGAAATACACGTTTTTTGCGACATTAACAGCCGTATCTTTTTAACATAATAATTGAGAAATTTGATTTATCCACAACTTCAAGGGACTGGTGACCTAAGTATATTTTATGATTTTACATTTCAACTCGATACCTCCACGCGTTCCGTAATAAAGGGTCTTGACATACAGACAGACCGACAACAAAGTGATTCTATATGCGCACGCAATACCTCTAGCTCCCTGGGAGTTATTTTATAAGCGCATCGATCTTCAAAGTGTTCGAAACTTTAAAATAAAGCGAAGAAAGAGAAAGTAAAGGCGAAGTTATCAGCCGATGGTGCTAATGATCGCAGAGCGCCGTCCACACGCAAGGGCTAGATTAGAATCGCCCCCACTCGGGGGTGCAATTTCCGCCCCATAGCCGATACCGACTTTCACCTAGCCACGGTGAGGCGAAATGCTTGTATTGTTGGAATCACTTCAAGCATGGCCTTGCGTGGAATCGCATCGAATCCGAAGATTTGGTAAAATCATTCGGCGTGACTCGACGAGCCTTATCAAAATAAACATCTCGGTTTTATTAAAGATCGTTTAGATCCTATGTCGGCAGGTTATGTCAAATCTGATTTACCAAAATACTTTTATCTAGCGGAACTAATATGCCTTATACTTATTATAGTCTCTATTCATAAACTTTCGTCAAACCTGTTTAGTGAAAGTCAAAATGCCATATATGCAAATGTTTTCAGACACGGATGCTACAGTGATTAATATCTGAGCTTATCTCATAAACTGAACCTTTTTTAAATGAAAACTATTAAAAGTGCGCTACTTATGAATTAATTCAACAGACATACCTACCTTAATATTGTAATCTTTATTTTCTTTGACATATAAAATTTATAAATAAATGAGGTATGAGTATAAGTATGCCTGTGGGTGCCTGTACCGCCGATATGGCATTAAAGCATGGAACGTTTGTTGATGGTAACCTGCGTTCATTCGGTGCTCCCTCGAAATCTTTCCGGAAGCGTTTCCGAAATGAAAAGGGTCGATTGAATGGGGCACAGATAGAAAGTTTCGTTTTTCTGCTTGTTTTCGATACTAAGTTTTTCTTTCTACTAGTTTGTTACCGGGGTTTGGAGTTTAGTTCTTCTTTAGTAAGTATCAAACGTGGGTGGACTGTGGGCTGTGTGTGGGATATTTGTGAGTTGTTTTTTATTTGTTACTAGCTGACCTGGCGAACTTGGTCAGAGCAGGCCCTGATTTCAACTGATAGATAGATAGATATAAAAGAGAAATGGCAGCCTCATTTAAGGGCCTTTGCCAATGACACACGAAGGGATAAATTCGTTATTTAGTTAGATAATTAAGTAAAATTGAATAAAACCACTTATTAAAGAAGAAAAAGATGTGACTCTCGCCAAGATGGCGGCGAAAGTCTGATTTCAACTGCCTTTTTGACCGCCATGAACCTCACTGACATTGACAGATATATATGAAGGTTTGATTTTAGTTTAGGACCATACGTTTGCTATTCTAGATACGTACTTATATTTTCTTTACCTACCCGCGGATCCCTACTACACAGTGCTATTTTATAGACTACTTACCCGATCAACCATTTATAAAAGAACGAGAAAATATGTAATCCCGTGATAAAATATGTGAAACATACATATTTCCTAATGGGTCATTTTCTATACTCGATTTTTTTTGTGTCCGAGCTGAAAATCGTATGGTAACATGAGATAATACGTACCATTTTTTTTTTTTCATAAAGAATACATGTTTCCACGTTGAGGTCCACTCAAATTCACGGACTTATTTGTTTTTAAAATACATTAAAAAATACCTAAACGCTCAAATCATCATCGAGTTTTGAATCAATCAAAAATTCCTATCAAAAACTGTACATTAGAATCACTGATTTCGTGTCAAAAACTTTAACTCGATTATATTTACTATCACTGAGCACAGACACTATTCACTTCACTGTGGTGAATAACTTTTAATTGATGTTTAAAAATCGTCCGAGCGCGAGAGTTAAATTTTGTCGGCAAAATTCAAAGGTCCCTGGCAGCCATCGTTTACATTTGACCAGCTTCGCGTCCTACTTCACATGTGCTCTCAAATGTCAGCTATTATATATAAAATATCTATATATAGCAAACCGCATTAAGTTCGAGTAAACCACCTAAGTACTTCGGTTTCTGGGTGGGCGACAATTTTTTTGCTTTTGCTTGCAATTTCGGTGGCCCTTAGAAATTCAAATTTTACATAAGTAATCATTAACATATGTATGCATTATAAAGCACTTTGGTGTCTCTATATAATCCATAACTTAAAATATTATTAACATGCGATTTGAATTTTTTATGATTTTTTTAATATAGATATCCAATTCCCGTGTCCTAATTCCCATAGCTTGTTTACCCAAAACAGCTGATTTTGGGACACGGGAATTGGGAAGGGTGACTTATTTTGTTAATAAACCTCATTTAATAACAATAATTATGGATGAAATGCTTAAATAAATATAATTTGTACTAAGTATATCGATTAGAGTTATAGTTTATGCGTTTATTTAAAGAAAACAGGCCAACTGCTACAATTACACTTAGCTTCTTAAATATTTGAAAAGAGTGACCCATGATTGGTAAAATTAGGCTAAATAACTTCGATACAACTGAACTTTATAATTCTTGATAAATTAGATGGTAAATAATAATTTTAATACAATTTTTTCTAAGAAAAGGCAATTCCCATGGACAGATAAATTCCCGTGCTCAGGTCAAATTTTCAAATTGTAATAACTTCCGTAATTTTATAAGTATAAGTACCCCGTAAGAAAATTTGTGTTTATTAATTTTTTTATCAAATTATCAGCATAGAATTTTCTATGTATTATTGGTATTTCTAAATTCCATGGGAATTTGACAAAAATGCCCGTTTGGTGAAATTCACTCTAATATTAATCAGCGGAGGTAATAAAATCACATCTTCAAACTTCAAAATAATAATAACTCAAGAAAAAAAACTATTTTAATAGTAGGTATTACCAATAAGATTTATAAAATCACCATGAAAATCTCCTCTAATTCCGTGATATCACTTCGTGGAAAAAATTTCAAAATCGTAATTCGTCGCCGTTCGTGAGTTTTAACCGTTAAGTAAAATAAAATATACATGTATACCAAAAAAATTTTAAATCGCTGCAGCAGATCCTGAGATAACCCCGGGCAGAAAAGCCTTTCTTATGATACAGGCTGGAATTTTAGACATTTATATATATATATATATATATATATATAAACTGGTCTTTATCTACTCTTTTTGTCAAATCAAATCATTTCGTTATTTTATTGTTGTTAGTAGCGGCGTTGAATGCAAGGCAAAGATTCGCTATGATGACGTAACTGTCTGGATAGCTCGAAAAGGTCAAGCGTTTATTGAAGCGCGAATTGCTAATGAAAAGCTATGTATATTATATTTATTTCCTGGCATAATGCATTGTAAAATGTTCTATGCTACTCATGTTGAAATGTAGGCTTCTTCCCAACTCATGTCGGTTTAAAACACTCACTTCGTTCGTGTTTTAAGATCACCGACATCCGTTGGGAAAAAGCCTACTTTCCACACTTGTATCATAAATGACTATTATCTGTTAAATAACTTCTTCTTGTAAACTCTATAATAAGGTACGTTGTACTGATCGAATCAAACGCAGGTTCGCTGTTATGGAAACTCATATATTCTTTCGAGCACACTTCAGGACAGAACAGAGCTCAATAAAACAAAATATGATAGAAAGATATTATAAAGATTTATAAGCAGGAACACTTTGTATTCAGTCTGTATTCATAAAAGTAAGATTCTTAAAGTAAGAATCCAAATGGCGATCCATTTGCATTCTTACTTTACGTTCCTTATTCTGAATAAATGATTATGATTATGACGTTATAAAGAGGTAAAAATACTAAAAATCTTATAAAAAGTTGCATCTTGTACGGGAGTCGAATGGTGGTATAGTAACGGACAACCAGTCTGATTTCTGGGCCACTTTGTAGCTTGTCAAGGTAACATTAATACGAGATCTCTAGCGGCTTTCATATTGATTTTCACAGTGACAAGGGAAGAAGTGGCACAGTAATTCTTGGCTGCTGCATAATTGCACATACCCCTTTAAGAAATCAGTAGACTGTGTTGAAAGCGTTACCTAAGTATTCCCTGAAACCGTATCACTGCAACAAATCGTCAGCAAAGTTGAGCCCGTAGCTAATTACGTTTTGAAAGCTAAGCTGATTCTGAGAGCTGCGAACTGAGCTGTGAAATTATTTGAATACCATGACCCTCGCGTCTTCCCTGAATTCTCGTAGTATATCGCAATACGTATCGTAAAGTATCGTTTATCATCCGTAATATGTAGTTGGCCCTGTATTATACAGACTATAGACTTAGAAACGGGCGGGCGGTAGCGGCGCGGGAGCGGGCGGTAGCGGCGCACGAGCGGGCGGTAGCGGCGTGGGAGCGGGCGGTAGCGGCGCGGGAGCGGGCGGTAGCTGCGCGGGAGAGGGCGGTAGCGGCGCGGGAGCGGGCGGGAGCTGCGCGGGAGCGTGTCACCGCGTGTACCGCCCGCTCCCGCGCCGCTACCGCTCTCTGTGTGGCTTAAGCTTAATAGTATTTCTAATACGTCTATAGTCTGTATAACACAGGGCCAACTACATATATTACGGCTACCGCCCGCCCGCTCTCTGTGTGGCTTAAGCTTTAACAAGTTCAGGTGCACAAAGCACGTCGCGTCAAAAGGCTTAGCTATGATTTAAGTGAGCTGAGTTCAGTAACAGGTACTCGTATTTCGAATTTTTCCGATGGAAAACATTATTCACTGGGTACAAATTTCACATGCCGTACAACTGTACGTATTAATTGCATTTTTATTATGTTTTTCATTGATACTAACGATTCTAATACTAGAAAAAGCTATCCCAGATTGGATTTTCTTTCTTCCCGTGTGCCAGAAAGCTGGCATGAAATCATTGGAAAACTTTTTATGCAAATCATGTGACACGTGATAATACTGGGTATCAAAAATCGAAAAAAAATATATAACACTAGTTACTTAGAAATAATTTTACCGCCATTCACTGCCTTTCCCAGTATATTTCAGTCAAAGCAGTTTCCTATTTAGATTTAGCTTCTCTGAAAACTTTGGTAGGTACTTCTTTGTTCCTTGTGTATTTTATTTGCGGGTTGGCTTCGTAGCAAGCGGAAAGCAAAGTCTTTTACGGACTTTGGCAGCGTAGGGTATTGCAAAGGACTTAGCAGAAATCTCGTTTAAATATTATGAATCAAAACCTCGATAAGGATATGGATGCGCTTGAACGATGCCGGCTTCGTTAGACCCTTGAAACTTTGTTAAAATTGAGTGGAGTTGTGACGTGACATACATTCATCGGTTTATTAACGAGAAATGTTGCCAGCGATTCGTTTTTGTTCCTGTTTTACTTTTCCATACCTAGTTACATAGAATGGTGACGTAACAAAAATACGTGGTGAAGTTGCAAATTGGATTTTTTCATGTCGATTAATTTAGTTCCATGGAATAAATAGCTTCCTGAAAATGAAATTAATTTTAGTTCACGTATGACACTAAAAAAAATATATAAAGATATGATTTTAAAAAACATTACGAGCATTTATAGTGTTTTTATTATTATTATTATACACGTATTACTGGGGGGCAAAGATGAGGACGAGGTGTGAATACGGATAGAGAATAAAGCTCAAGACTGGGGTAAAGGCCATTTCAACAGAGTAAACCTATAGCAATATTTAACATTGGCGTCTTTATACTCTAGATTCTAGAAATTGCACTCAATAGAGCTGAGAGTCAGTGTAAAAGGTAAACAAACTAATTAAACATCCCGCGGTTGACTGCTAGCTGAGAATCGAAACATTTCAAGTCTGCTAACGTGCAGTCGTAGCCAAAGTAATGCGTACATCTATCGCCTTATTACCGCGGAATAAGTCACACAATTGTAAGACATATCTGGGTTGTCGACCAGTCTAATGACCCTTACGTCATTTCTGACAAGCAGGCTATGCGGGTCTGTATTACAGTATGAAAAGAGCTTGTGTACTATACTTGTTGAATGCTTTTGCATTCTTTAAACTTGTGGAGTTTTGTTTTAAACTAGTTTAATGAAGTCTTGCTTACGCTCGAAAAAACAGAAGGATAATTTGGGAAAATGAGTAAATAAGTACTCTATTCACTCCTATTTTAACTTACAATTAGGTCCTCATTGCGAAAAAAAATTCAAATTTAGATGCTAGTAATCCCATTTAAATTTCAGACGGCTACCGTTTAAGTTTAACCCTTTGTTGCCCCTGCCTTTTTAGTCACCTAATCCCTGTTAGGAGACTAAAAAAAATGATAGGAAGCTGTAGAAACAGTGTAAACTCCCATAATATTTTGATTAAAACTATTTTAAAGACAATTAATTATTATTGTAAATTTAAAAAAAACAACTAGGTACTATATTAACTGCATTTTTAAAAGTAAAAGAACATATGGTTCGTCGGTGTGTTTGAAGACCAGAAACCTGTTTTTTCGCCAGATGCCTTCGTTTTGTTCTACCGGAGCAAGGAAAAAGAGATTATTGTAAAAAATCCTGCCGCATCTTAGAGACGATATCACGGACGCCCATTTTCAGAACAGCTTAGTCGCGTTTTAGTTTTTTTTATTGTTCCTTTGGAGAATTAGTTAATATATTTAAATTTATGTTGCTGAGTTATTGAGTGACTCTTAATTTTACGAATTAATTTTGTTATTATTGTTTATTTCTTTTGATGCTCAGAGACCTAGTTTTTCTCTGATACTATTAACTTAGTGTTCTTCTTTTTTATCTAAATTCTGACGATCAGAGACCTTATACATCTCGGTGATATTTTAAATAAATTTCATATATTCATGTTTGGCAGAGACCATATACATTTCTTTTTTCCTTTGTAACGATTTTAATTTTGAAATGACATTCAGATTGTTAATTAATTACCTACATTATAGCTTTGCGAATATTGTTACTTAATAACTACTGATTGACATGTAAAAGTGCCCCTGTGGCCTATTTGCAGAATAAATGTTTGAATTTTGAATTTTAAAACACGGGAGTGCTCATTTTGATATTAATTACTGAGAAGATGCATATATGTTAAACAGATTAGTTTTGTTCCTATGGTTAAATATTAGTTTTTGTATAAAAGGATAAATTGATCTTTTTTATCGGCTACAACCTACGGCATAAAATGTTGCAAAAAAAAATCTATTTTTTTTACGTTTAACACACAGTATACTTTACGTTTTCTTTATTTTTATAAGTAATATTGTTTGTGTCATCATCTCATCATTCCAATCCATCTTGGCCCTTCCTCTTGGCATACTTCTTGTTATGTGTGGCTACGATACCATTCCTTACTCTCCCTCTTGCTCCCACTATTTTGCCTTCTAGGTTGTTAATGTTTAGCCCTTCATGTCTCAGTAAGATGGCCGATGCCTTTAGCTCTGCGTTTTTCTATGGCGGATGTTATTTGTATTTTTTCCCTTGCCATTTCCAGCACTTCTCTTTCAGCTGATCCTAAGCATCCTACGCCAATAGTTTGTGTAGTTTGTATAAATAGTTGCCCACTATGATTACCAATTTTCTTGTTTCCATACAATACAATAAAAATACTTTTCACGTCTCTTGCTCATAAAGTTTAATTTTATGCTTCGTAGACAGTGCCTAAAATACAGTTTTATGCTCTAGAGCTTAAAGTAAAATCTTCGTTGAAGAACTCTAAGACCAAGGCAATCGGTCCAACAGCCACATGATCAACCCCGTGCGCTGCGCCCGCAGCCTGCCAGTGCGCGCGCGGCAGCCCGCGCGAACATCGAACGAGGTTAACGACCTCACGAGTGTAAATGTGATGACATAACCTTAATTAAATTATTTGTTAATTTCCTCGCAACTGACGTGAAAAGTAGAGTGTATAACTCGTCCATAAAACCCATTTTACACTCGATTTTATATCCACCCTCGCTCGCAAGCTCGCTCGGATGAATAAACGTCTCGTGTAAAATGGTGCATTTTATGCACTTGTTGTACAATCTACTATTTTACTGCACACCTCAGTAAAAATGCAAACAGCTCAGAAACACAACATAGTGAGCAGAGAGCTATAAGCAGAGGCAGAGGTAGACAACAGGCGGTCTTATCGCTAAAGAGGCTTGTTCTTGGCTTGGCTTTTGTCGGCTTGTTTCTTGTAGATTATTAAAGTAGTTTACTATTTGGGTGAGGAATGTCAAAGAATTCCCACGGACGGTAAACATTGGCGAATGAATTCTTTAGAATAATTTTTGTTTCTTTGTTAGAGACAAATCAAAGCAGCTCAACAGGGCGCTGACAGTGAAAAACCAGCGGATGCCATTTTCCGATGGAGGTACGGTCAGTGGAAATGGCCTGCGATTATTTTTGGCGCGCGCGGTCGGGATGGGGCGGAGGGCTGGGCCGGGCCTCAGTGTGGGATGCGACCTGTTGAGGGACGGTTGCTAACGCGGTCCCGCACTGCAACTAAAGTTGTACCGAGTCTAATTAGTGTGGAGATAAATCACACAAACAAATGAATAAAAACTAGTCTAGAAATGCTTGAACGATTTTCTCTATTGTAGTGTGATTTATTTCTACGCCCAAACTTGACTCGATGCGCGCGCTTTCTAAAGTTTTTGACGAATTTTTTTAGCTACCACTGCCACGTAAAGTAATAATTAGGTTTAACTAGTGTAACAATTTTCGAGTGTGGAGCGTCTTTATTATAATATACGTAAGTATTTATGTATACCTAATTCAATGCCGCTAAGCGTTTCATTAAAATTGTCATTATTTTGAATCTATCCCTAATCTTCTGCTACTATTGCGAATAACTTTCTTCTATATCCTTTTGGTGTTTTTCTGTATATGATATTTCGTAATTGTGATAATATACATACATGGTATGTTTGTTATTATTGTAATAATGTGACGTTTCAGGGCGGCAAGCGATATTTTTGAAAGCTCAATAATCCTTAGCCGTCGAAAAGATGTAGGTATAAATATTTTTATGTCACACCTGGCCATAAAGTGGCCATTATCGCACGCTCCACAGGGAGTGACATAAAATTTTGTACTTACCACGGGCGATAATAAAGAAAGCCTCAGATCGCATATTTATCGCCCTTGCCTTCGGCTCGGGCGTAAAATACCTGCGATCTGAGACATTCTTTCTTTTATCGCCCTTGGTAAGTAATGTACTATTTTACTAATGCCTAATTATCGAGATAATTTATTTATGAACACAAATCCCATTTTCTTACAATGTCTATTTGAATATAACATCAAAATAAAATAAAACAAAAAGTAAAATGAACCAACCATAAAACATTATAGGTACCTACCTATTGAACAAAAAATAAATAAATATGTATGCCTAATAAGTAAACAATTGGAAAACAGACATAAAAATACATTTTAACTTGAAATAAACACGTTATTTAAACAAACTGAACCTAAATAATACCTATCAATTCATTATGGCGACCGCCGACGGCACTTTGCAGCGCGCTCGCGTTGAAATCTTTTCAAAAGCACACTAATCGGTTCCTGCAAATAAAAAACTATTTTTCACATTTTTATATCGTGGGTTAGAGCAGCAATGCGGCTACCGAAAACAAAAGATCACTCAATCTCGAGTACCTACCTACGGTATTCACTGAATTTCCGTAAAGTGCTGAATTTTTGCAACGAAAATTAACATACCAATTAAGGGCTTTGGAGAAAATTCAGAACACGTCGGTGCAACAACATGTTTTGATGAACTTTTAGGGGTTATTGAAACACAATGTGCAGTGATGGGGCTTTAAATACTGCATTCACGTGCCGTGCCGTCGGCGACGCAGAAATATAGGTACAACATCGTTTATACCTATTTTGAATAACCGTGGAAAAAAATGTATTTATTCAAACTTTCACGATATTCATACAATATTTTAATAAACGGTTTTTTTTTGTTTTACATCCAAAAAGTCGGCTATAAAAGTGATTAAATAATATTATGTGATTACTTAGGTATAACAATTTTGTAGGTACAAACATTTTTATAAAGTTGAGGATTGCCGCTTGAACTGAAGAGCTATGCTGATTGGGATATATTCGCATTGCTTTTTAATTTATTTTAGCTATACCTATTTCAAAAGCAACTTCACTGTACGCTAAGTTTGCCATCGTAATAAAAATGTAATAATCAGGGGATAGGCGAAGAAAGTATGAAGCGGTTTCCTATAATAGTTAAGTTTCTATCGGTCCATAAACATCCCTTGAATTCAGTCGTCATAATTGTAAGGTCACTGTAAAGGTAAAGGGTACCTACTCAGAAAAAAAAGAATAAAACAAATGTAGTGTTCGACAAAAATATAATTACGCACAGAATTGTAAATGTTTTCTGCCATTGGTCTAGTAGCCATGTATAATATAAATATATTGTACGCGTTGTTTTAAAAAATCTACCGATTAAACCATAATCAATTTTGGTACCAAACGCAAATCTGACAGCTCAACGTAAAATTTGATAACTATGTTAAAACCAAAGGCATAAATATTTACCAGCTAATTAAACTTTTAATTTGAACCTGACTTAGCACTTTCCTCGATAATTGGGAACTTTATCAAAAGCTACATATTTTCAGAGTTCAAAAGCGAACTGTGGCCTTTAGCAAAGCGAAATGAAGTTGTTTGCATGTTTCATTTATGTAATTGAGTTGTTTTATTACCAAGTTATTACATATTTTTGTTTGTTCCGCGTATTTGACTGCCATGATTCTTTTAGGTGTCCTAAGGTATGTGGGATCAATTTATAACTAATTCTACGTCTAATCTGAATAATAAAGACGTTCGTCAACTCTGAGTGACAAGTATATTCATTGATTTCGGGCGTTATTGCAGTATGTGGCTCAGTAGGCTTTAAAAGTGACAACTTTATCTGGTATAGGATTAGATTAGATTAGATTGGATTCATTTATTTCATGATTCTTATCAAACATGAAATAAATGAATCCAATATGTGTACAAATTTATAATGTAATTCTTATTACATTATAAATTTGTACACATGTCAAAATTACAAGAATAGTTATCATGATAGTCATAAACAGGAAAAATAAAAAAATAAAAAAGGATAATAACATAATGTCAACCAAAATTAAACACACATGATAATGATAAACAGTAAAAATAAAATAATTGCATCTCCCTTTCGGGATCGTCAAAGTCCATTTCAAAATACAAATTCCAATATACTAATCAAGTCAAAATACAAGTTCAAGTCCATTATATAAATCAATTTAATACAAATTTAGTAATAATTATTTACACGTCAGTAACTTAAGGTCCATATACTCTTTAATGGAGTATAATGGATTTTATGTAAGATAATAATGCAATAAGAATATAGGTTGACGTTTTTGTTTGTTACCTCGGTCTTTTAGAGACAAACCCAAAGATTCGAGGGCACGCCGAAAAAGATCTAAAATTGTTGTTTTTCGGTCTACGTTTCGAAAGTGGTGCTCACAATCATTCCGGCAAAATTGTTTTCAGGATTACCGGCTTGCTCGGACAGCATTCCTATCGGCAAATGACTCATCTCAATGATTTGCCAACCGTGCATTAGAATTTTGTGCATTGTGACAGACATAATATTATACCAGCCATATGATTTTACATACTTTTCTGCCACAAATGCACAAAATACACGAAATGCGTTAATTTCGATTGGCAAACCACTCGAGAGAGCCACTAAAGTGGTGTGAAAATCGTCGACAAGTCACTCCTCTATACCGAGTATTTCGGCAAAAGTGTTACGATTTTCTTCAGAATACACTGTCATCGAGCAGTATTTCTGTCATCGAAGTACATCCACTAAAAGTCCCAATTTTGATCGAATTTCCGATTACCTAATCTGCTATACGTCCAGCTGCCGAGTTTTTTGTGACCTTCCAAGTTCTTACAGCAGGGTCATTTCTGTAAGCTAAATGGATTAAAAACTCGAACAATCGTAGCCATGCCTATTACGGTCGAATAGAAAAGTCTCAGTTAAACGGTACCTATGCCCATGACCAACGACCAATTGGCGGACTCATCTTCATAGCTACCAGCGTACAAGTAGATAGCTTCTTCATCATCATCATCATATCAGCCGAAAGACGTCCACTGCTGGACATAGGCCTCCCCCAAAGAGTGCCACAATGACCGGTCTTGCGCCACCCGCATCCAGCGGACTCCCGTGACCTTTACCAGGTCATCAGTCCACCTTGTGGGGGGTCTACCCACGCTGCGCCTTCCGGAGTAGATAGCTTACACGAAATCAAATGAAGACAATAGCTTTAATTCGCAAAAAGAAAATAATACTCCGTAATTAAACTTGAAATCGTATATACATGTAAAGTGACAACCCTAACTTAATTATTTGAAAATTCATATCCCGCGAGTCCGCGAATACTTTAATTTTTTTTCTTAGTAGTAGTGCTTTCTTTATACTATTCCTAAGTTTTAAAATAAAATGCGACTTTTGTGGGATTGCCGAGAAAAAAATATTTTAAATTGTAAGAAAATTGGTGATACCGTCCGCTTGAGTCATCAATTTCAATTTTAAGTAAATGATATCGGTGTATTATAAATTATCATCATCATCATCAGCCTATATATGTACGTCCCACTGCTGGGCACAGGCCTCCTTTCATACGAGAGGGATTGGGCAGTAGTCCCCACGCTGGCCCAGAGCGGGTTGGGGACTTCACATACACCTTTGAATTTTTTCGCGAATGTATGCAGGTTTCCTCACGATGTTTTCCTTCACAGAAAAGCTAACGGTAAATAGCAAATGATATTCCGTTCATAAGTTCCGAAAAACTCATTGGTACGAGCTGGGATTCGAACCCACGACCGCCGCTTGACAGCCGCATGCTTGAACCACTGGGCTACCGTAGCTTAGCGTATTATAAATTATAACTATCTTAATATAAATATGTAAGAATTATTTTTAAAAATTAGGCATAATGTGAGTAATTACAGTTTTCAGGTTTCTATGGACTTCTATGGATGTTTCTCTATTATTCGAAAATATCTAAAACTATGATACATAGAAGTACGGGAGTTTCAATTTTCGCTATCATTTGATAGGGCAGACAAATATGATCCAGCATCCGGATATACGACGTATCAAACCCCTCCTGGTTTGATACGTCGTTTCTTTTAGAAAAATACTTGCGTACGTTTGGCGAAATATATTTAAGCGGATCACTGTCACACGGATATGATTTAGTGACAGTCATATGTCTTCTTATGTTCAATTGAATGCTGTGAATTAAAGATAGGTATATTAACTCACTTAAAGCAAAATGTGTTTAGGTATAATAAATATGACATTTTATTGAAGATTATTACTGTAATCATGTAATAAATAGCTAAACAAATGTTGGTTCAGAATATAGCCAGAATTCAAGATTACGTATTATATTATAACTTTTTACCACGAAAATCACCCCTCAACGGGATTAATTGTTTCCGTTCACTGGATTAATTCAATTATGGATGTGAAAGTTCACGCTTACAAAGGCGTAGGTAAAAATTAATATTTTTTATAACACGTTTGCCTGATTGTAAAATTTATTGACCATTAAAGTAATAAATATCGTGCCATAATTAAAACAAAATACAGTGTTGGATAGTAGTATAAACGATAGTCAACTCTTAAAGATTAAGAATATTATTCTTAAAGATTATTCAAGTTCTGCTATATTCCGTCACTTAAGGAGCCTGTATACGCAAGGCCTTCTCAATACAAACTCTGTGCAAGTTTTATTCGTCAGTATTGGCACTCCCGCATATAATTTTTTTTTGCTTGTTAATATTAGATATACGAAGAATGTCAAGCAAAAACATCAAAAAACCCGAAAAAAAATTGAAAAAATAAAAATATCATTTTTTTTTCTTGAGCTTCTAGCTGACTAAAAAATAAGCTTACTGACCAAAAATCATTTATTTATTTATTTATTGATAACACGTTTACATAGCATTACAGTGTTTAACTACTTAATGCGCCATGTAAGTTAATTACAATTAAATCATGTATAACACAACATAAGAAAAACATTTACAAAAGAAAACAAAATTATAATAGTACATTACTTAACAAGGGCGGTAAAACAAAGAATGTCTCAGATCGCAGGTATTTGACGCCCGAGCCGAAGGCAAGGGCGATAAATATGCGATCTGAGGCTTTCTTTATTACCGCCCGTGTTAAGTACAAAATTTTATGTCACCCCCCTGGCCAGGAAGTGGGTTTTTTCGCGCGCGGAGCGTGCGATAATGGCCGCTTTATGGCCAGGTGTGACATAAAATATAAAGTAGAATTACATTATGATTTAAAATAGGAAAATAAAATATATACTGCATTTTTACAGTTGAACATCTATCATCCATCCTTTCACAAAACCTCATACATTCACTTCACACAGTCGCCCATTGCCATGCAAATATATCGAAGTCAGTAGCTGATGTCAAGAGTGCATTTAGTAGTGTGAGAGCCCGAGGAATTGACGAGTTCCTAGCGATACCGTGCGAGCCACCGGCACTGGCAATAAGTCGCGTCGGCGAGGCCTGAGAGGTATTCAGTAGCTCTAGTATAAGTTTTTTCGAAACATTAACTAATTCGAACGCGTTTGCGTTTTGTCTCAAAATGTATGAAAGTGGTATGAAAACGTGAACAGCGCCTCTGGTGGTCACTACTGGAAACTAAAACAGCGAGTATAACATTTGTCGCTAACCGATGAACGCGCGTATTTCAAACTCGGTGAGAGCGTTTTCATACATTTAGAGACAAAACGCAAACGCGTTCGAATTAGTTAATGTTTCGAAAAAACTTATACTAGAGCTACTGGGAACGTCAGGGACAAACAGTCGTACAAGACGGCACACCAGCTCTGGACAATCCGAATCATAAGTGTAATGCACAAGCCAAGAAAACCTTGCACAAAGTTCGTATGGGGAGTGCTTGTGCTAATTTTGGTTGACATTATGTTATTATCCTTTTTTATTTTTTATTTTTCCTGTTTATGACGATCATGATAACTATTCTTGTAATTTTGACATGTGTACAAATTTATAATGTAATTCTTATCATGAAATAAATGAATCTAATCTAATCTAATCTAATCTTGCGTATACGGGCGCCTTAAGAGGCTACGAACAATTAAGAACGAGTCCACTAGCGCCACTCGTGAATAATTGTGATTATTTAAATTTAACCATATATTATACACTAGTATATTATATATTTATTTATTTTATTATTATATATTTAACTAGTATATTATATATTTTATTAGGCGAATGCTATGTACTGTATTTTGTATTAAGGTACCTTTTGAATACTTACATCATATATTTTTGAGCTTGTAGATTGACAAACTGTACAAAATACGACATTCGTCTTTTAAAAATATCTATCGTTAAATTTGAATAGGTAATCACATCGCTCGTAATCGTTCGTACTCTACTTAACTCACGGTTCATTTTCGCTGGAAATAAAAATGAACTTCGTAGGCATTGTCCGTCACTACCCCATTTACATACTATCAACTGTAGGCACTCGAGCGATATCTTATCGTAGATTAGCAGCAAGATTTATTGATATACTTGCGTCATTATGTAACTTTACTGATAGTGAAACAACTGGTGACTAGAAAATTCTGTCCGTTAAATTAAAATGTATGGATTATTTTATGGATATCGAAATTAAAATAAAATAGAAATAGAATACACTTTTAACCGAGCAACATTTATAAGTGAATGCGTTCTCGATAAGTGTTCTAATAATGTCAATGAGATTTGTACTACTATTGACTACTGTGGACTACTGTGAAATATTGATCTAGCTAAGACTCATAACGTTTCCAAGCGCGGTATTTTACTTTCTGATAATTATTCGCAAAACATGTTTAGCGTTTATTATATCAGATTTTATAAAAAGAGGTTTTCCATATTTCTGTGATTGAATTAGGCAAGTACCTATCATATGCGCTTAAGTCGAGGCCAGTTCATGAATCGACGAAAATATTAAAGCTTGTGGTTAGAGTCTGAAGAAATAATGTAGAATACAAATAATGTACTACACAAAAATGAGATAAATGTAGATTTAAAAAGAAAGAAAGTAACAAAATAACCGAACAAAATATTGAAAAATGCTTTGGTAACTCTGTGAAAAAATCCTAAATATCATAGTAAAAATTAACTTTCGTGCTTATTATTTCGTAAATTTTCAACGGCAGTGATATTTTCTTTTACAAATAGGGTATTTTTTTTATTATTCTAACAAAATAACCGGATGGGTTTATGATAAATGATCGAGTATTCCAAAAATCAATCAAATAGTTCTAAATATTCACGAAAACTACGCGCAGAGTTCCGTAGCTCTAGTATAAGTTTTTTCGAAACATTAACTAATTCGAACGCGTTTGCGTTTTGTCTCAAAATGTATGAAAACGCTCTCGCCGAGTTTGAAATACGCGCGTTCATCGGTTAGCAACATATGTTATACTCGCTGTTTTAGTTTCCACTAGTGACCACCAGAGGCGCTGTTCACGTTTTCATACCACTTTCATACATTTTGAGACAAAACGCAAACGCGTTCGAATTAGTTAATGTTTCGAAAAAACTTATACTAGAGCTACCGTAGAGAGCGGGATGGTTAATTGAAAACTCTTTTGCAACACGGATTTACAGCACCTTTTGTTGCTTAAATATGAAACCAAAAGATAACAAAGAGACGTAATAAAACTGACCGAGGGGTGGTACGTGTACTGTACCTATTGTAAACATATTTTAACAATAAACACATGTGTAGTTGTTTTACAACCCTACTTGAAGATAACAGTTTAAACGATATATTGGTAATGATTGGTTTGAAGTACTTATCGGCAAGTTAAGTAAAATTGACTATACAGTAAATTTCGCTGCCGTCAGGGCCATGGCCATGTTACAACTGATGCTCCCGAGTTGTCAAAAGCAATTGACAACATTTCATATTTTTAACTACTTTATTTTATGAACTAGTTAGAAAATAGGTAAAAATTTAAGCCACCCGTATTTTTTCTTTTTCAATTTAACTCATTATTTCATACAAAAAAAACACGTTGAAAAGTAGGTCATTCCAAAAGGGCGTAAGTAAAATATGACGTCATCTTCCCAACAAGAATCCAGAGCCACTCCAGAGCAGCGATTGTCTGTACTCTGTACTAAGGTCTCCCTGAATACAGCGAGGAAGATGACGTCAACTTTCGGTTTACAGTAATTTGCGATTTTTTCCAAAATTAACGGAGAAAAAAATCTAAAAAATATTTTTTGTGTAGGTACTTCACATGTTTTTACCGAAATGGTTTTCGAATTAAGACTTTTGGAAATTATGAAATATTGTAAAGTTCAAGCCGACCAAGCCATTACCAAAGCCCCATTACCCAAGACCAAACCTGTGGACTTCATCTGATTATATGGCGTGGTCGACATATTTATATTTAAGAACAACTTAGACTTGACGGCTATGAACAACTAACACTACTTATAGACGGGTTTCCGCCACGAAATAAGGAGCGCGAGCTAGTATACGTCTATGTTTCGTACGCGTGAAAGCAGAAAGCTCAAATCAATCCCGGTTTATTGTCCATACTTCACCGCGGTCGATACTGATAAGAATATTTAATCGTGTTTTTCCCCTTGGGCCTATTTCGTTGATTATTTTGGCAAAGGACCGTAGGTACTTAATTACGTTTATGTCACACCGTTGAAATTACCGGAAAATCCCACTTCACACATAAGATTTCGTACTTACTACGGGCGGTAATAAAGAAAGCCTCAGTTCACATATTAACGAACCAAAGGTTGTCTGGAAGAGATCGCTCTTTGACGATAAGATTCATTCATTAAATCTATACACTCTATACCCGGTGTTTTCCACCTTAAGTAACAAGGTGTAGTTGGAATAACATAAAATGTCCGATATTAAAACTGTTATTAGATTTTTAACCTTCATGCGTGGATAATAAAGTCCTTCTTTGAATGGACTAATTTGATACTACTCAGCCAGTCCAAATGATATTAAGTATATACTATTCTGTTTCAGTATATGTTTCACCTAAGTAGACACAACATGATTACTTAGGCGTGTATTCCTTAATCGATAAAACGTGTTCAAATACAAACAAGAAATCCTTTCTAAATGAGGGTAGGTAAATCAATTTTAATTCCTATGAGCTGGGACTCGTAAGTGTTAGGCTATGCCGAGCAACTTTTTCTCAGCAACTTTTATATCTCTCTCATCAAGTCTGTGGGTTAGTTCATACGAAAGTGAGACGGAGACAAAAAAAGTTGCCAAGAAAAGGCGCTCGTGTGCGCGTTATATGCGGTTATAGATTGTTACTTTTGTTAATTTATTTCAGCAAATAACATAGCATAACATGCATAACATATCATAATCTTTATTACACAAATATACAGTAGTCTATATACAGTCTTTACAACTTAACATGCACTTTATGGGCAATGCCTGAAATAAACGATATTGAATTGAATTGAATAGGGGCTTAAGACTAAAAGGATATTGTGTGGACTAATAGGCTTTGACTCGTTCGCAAATCCCAAAATTAGCGGTTGTGCATATTTTACTGGGATTTTTTTAAAAAACGTATCGTCAATAGTCATTCATTCATAATATTATCGATATTATTTGTTATTGTTACTAAATTAAATTGTACAGTATTAATTTAAATTACAGATATCATTCATTATCATACTACCAAGTGCTACTACTTATACCTTTAGATGAAGAAAATGTTATAATTATAATGTCGTTTAGTAAATGCATAGTTGAAATACAAGTAATCATTTTCACTGAGGCAACATCACATTCCCCACGCTGGCCCAGAGCGGGTTGGGGACTTCACATACAACTTTGAATTCCTCGCGGATGTATGCAGGCGTGGGGACTACTGCCCAATCCCTCTCATCTATGAGAGGAGGCCTGTGCCCAGCAGTGGGACGTAGATAGGCTGATGATGATGATGATGAACATCAGATTCAGAACCTCTAGTATAAGTTTTTTGAAACAAAATACAAACGAACACGTTTGCGTTTTCGTCAATTCGTCCCGGACTGACTTTGAAGTTCAAATTCCGTTGTCACTTGCTTGAGGGTTTATTGAGTTAGTGTCATGGCTGTAATTACTGCAAAATATTTACTTGAGTCTGAAGCAGTGATTAAGGCCATGTATTACCACTTTTGAGTTTTTAAAAACCATCTGAGACATAGAATATAGTGTCTTAAAAACTAAAAAAAATATATGTGTTACATAAGGATCTTGTCTAGTCAAAATCGCAGTCAGTTACATGACCTGATGAATTTCACTCGATAGAAAAAAATCGCGAAGTTACCCCTTTTTGGAATGTATTTTCAATACTACGGCTATATTACTGATATTTTACATTTAATTTTTGTACTCAATTAAAGATCGTAAATAGTTATAGACAAATTCGCAGGGTTTGCTTTGATAAAATGATTGGCTTAATGACTATAGCTAAATATTTACAAAACTGCGCGCAGAGCTTGCGTAGAGAGCGGGATGGTTAATTGTAAACTCACGCGTGTTAGAGCGGGACATTTGCGTTGGGGATACCTGCCCTTAAGGCGTGTATTCTACTAACACAGCTAAAATACTATTCGCACTTACAAAAGGCAGTTTTGATGGAATTAGTATTTGAGCTGTGCAAATCATTCTTTTTATATACATACCTCTAGTTGTAGTTGTTATGTCACGGGCGCGATATTGTATCATCAACGTAACGAAGAACTCCAGATTTTACTCCCAAACCAGGCGCGGGTATTACGAGTTAATTAAGAATGGGTTAATTAATAAAATTAAGAATGAGCCCTGAGTATAGTTAGGGATTTAAGCATAAGCACGCCCAAGATAAAAATAGTTTTATCCCCGAGTTACCTACTTCAACTCGTTAAAAAAAGCCGCCATAAGCTTATTTCGTTCAAATCGTCAGATTAATATAAGGGGAGCTTCTTTAGGGTCTTCTTTACCTCCTCTCTGCAAATTTGACGTCTGAGATTTTTACATGTTATACCCTTTCGTACACCTATCCCTGGCATGCAAGCAGGCAAATTAAAATAATTTCACTATCAGATATACGTGGAGCGTCTACACTATCAATATCTGACGCCTCCAGTACGATCGCCTGGTTTTTTAACGTTTTAGCGGCTGAGCGGTAGATACACATCATATACTTAACCTTTTTTTCTTCAAACCAATCTTCAAAGTCTAAAAGGTCCCAACGACGCTCGAGTGATATTTAGCATCGTGGCCTCCGCTACTACAATTTTTCTATCCATCAATTCAGTACCTAGTGGATCCGGTGTTTTTTCCGCACGTACCAGTATTGTGTATTGATGACAGCCAAATTTCTTAGTAACAAATATATATTTTGATTCAATGGTGAGATATTGAGTTTTCGAAGAGTGGTTATGTATTTGATGAGGTGTAACTGGACGTGACGCTTCGGAACGTTTCAATCAAATATTGAAATGGAAAGACAATAATACATATTTAAGTACCTACGTTCAAAACAACAGAGGGAAAAACGGTGTTACGAATGCAAACAGTCGATAGACGAGCGATTGGAGCTTATACAAACACTCCAGCTGGATATGTATAGGTATATAAACTATATGGTTTTGTAAATTTACCTCCGTTTGTTACCTGGGGGTCAGGGCCTATTTTACCTCTATACAGTAGTAGTGAATCCAGGATTTTAGTTGTTGTTAGGAAGGGAGCTTAACTTGGCTTGGAATGTGTTTGGTTGCGGGCCTAAGTTTAGATTATTGTAAGGACTGTGAAAAACAATTTGGGTATAGGATATTCACCACCCACGGTAGCTCAGTTGGTTATTAGCAATGGACGGATTCCAGAGGTCATGGATTTAAATCCCACCTGTGCCTTTATATGTTTTACTTTCATTGAAAATTACATATATTTATTTGGACTCGACTGTCCTATCTTTCATGCAGTGCGATTTTCGACTAAGTGGACCTGCCTAAATAGCATGATCTTGTTTATGTCAGATATGCACTATATGCCCTTCACTAACAGGATGTAAGTACAAGAGGGACAAATGCTATGCGTCTGACACACAGATGACCTTTACACGCGATCTTGCTAGGTAGGCTGAACACAACTTTGTCTCAGCCACTGCGTGCGAATGTGTGCAAACCTATTTTCTAGAGAATTGTTATATTCTTTTCATGCATTAGGTACTTAAAGAGAAAGTGAGATATATTTGACGCCAGTTAAATTAGACTGGCATAATTGGCAGCACATTAATCAGTCCTGCCCTTTTTTTTACTTAGCTAATATGAATAAGTAACACTGTCACAATAAGTACTTGCTAGAGTGCTAGTATAACAGATTTTTAATACACGCAAATTTGAGCATCAACGCATTTAGCTGTTGTTTTGATACGACAAAGCGCCAAAATATTTGACACGCTTTGTTGAACTAAGGTCCAATTCGGGCTAGTCTAAATGCTGTATTAAAAGTAAGGTTGTCGCACACATAAAGGCTCGGCACCAGACCGGCGCCGCCTCACCCCAACGGCTCGCCGTCAACCAGGCTTCAACTTAACGCAAGCACAGAACAGCATCGGCCTAGCAGAGCCGAGGTGGTGGCGCCGCCCTTGTCCACGTCCGCTGGTTGATAGCTTTTCACGTTTGAAGTAGGCGCGAGCCGAAAGCGCGCGCTCCTCTCGCCGGCAGCGAGCTGCAAGCGCGGCGTCCACCCTGCGTCGGCGAGCTGTCCATCCACCGTTAGGTGGTCCCGAGCTGGGGCGTTGCCATTGCAGAGTGGATAAGTGTGCGTTGCAGTATGAAGTTTCTAACAAAGAATACTGGACACCTCGAGTTGAGGCGGCGCCGATCCGGTGCCGAGCGGTTACGTGTGGAGCCCTTAATGACGGCCTCAGTGGACGCTCCGCTGTGAGTGGGGAGTGCAGCGTCCAAATGAATCGAAATTATTTTATATGGACGCCGCACACTCACAGAGGCGGTACCCTGGCAGGCAATGCCCTGTAACAAATGGTATTGTGCTATGTGCTTGTTGGCACAACTAACCGAATTCACGCATCCCTTTTTTCTTGCAGGTATTCAAAGTGCACTTCAAGTCGTATGCATGTTTTATACATGTCTGTGTTGATATGTGTGTGTGCGCGTGAGTGCTCATAAGTCAGTGCGCGATCGCCATGTTGTTGAGTTGACGACGGCGGTCCGCCGTGTCTCACGCCGCTTGACCAAGATTTTACACTTTACAAGTAAGTAATGGAGCTCGGCAGATATGGAAGGTTCGGTATTACGATACTATTTTAACTCAGTCTGCAAGTCAGCCTGTAAATGTTTTATTATCTCTCGTCTAGATATGCGTCATATGAACAAAGCACTTTCAAAAAGTTTTTCCTACTAAACTTTTGCATAACGGCGAACTAATTTAATGACGCGAAGAAGTGAGTAGGTAAGTAGCATGTTTTTACTTTGATACGGTGTAGGTACCTACATACGTTAATGATAATGAAATATCCCGTGGAACATCTCTTTTATGAATAATAATCTATCGCAATACAACACCTTCCTTTTAATCTGGCCGTGTATTTAGATATGTAGTTTATTTTGTTGTAAATTCTTCTTGCATATACCTTCTTATGGAACCAAGGACAAGACAACAATACTGACCAAAAATTATAACTGTAGTGCAAACACAAACGAAGAAAAACTTACACAAAGTTTGTAAGGAGAGAGCTTGCCCTACCTCTCGCCTTAAGGCGCTACACTGAGAAATTTGGAGACTTTGAAACGCTGTCCTGCCCAGACTAGCAAACAGTAGGGGCTGATTTTCAGATATATGATTCTTGACTATATGATTGTGGTACTGACAATAGCGAAAGATGATTGCTTAAAATTTTCTCGATAGAAAATAAATCCAAAGTCGTCTATATTTTCCTTTTTTTCCTCAGCCTACTAAAACAACGCATTATTAAAAGACACGGTTAAGTTAATATGATGGTATTTTACCTCATCTAGATACTGACAAGAGAAAATTTAATAAACCTGCACACAGTCACATATTTAACGAGATTTGTCTAAAAAGCCATTCTCGGAGAGCGTTGCATCCCGTTTTGTCGTGAGCGAAAAACAAAGGGTGTCTCTTTCAATCGATATATCGCCTTAAATAATTGTAGTGATTTATTTCGGTGTCATAAGGAAGAAGCGTTGATCCACGTTCCTGATTTGCAACCACCTGTAGCTCTCAGTTCACGGTTCTATCGACTCGCATACATTTCAGTTGTTATAACATATATCGCACGCGATATTATTTACTCGTCACTTTTACATCTCTGTAATAATATTTTCATCACACTTGCTCGTAAAGGGTCTTATTGTACACAGGCGTATATAGCAGTTATAGCCGATTTACCCCCCGCGGGAGTTATGGATTTTTATAACTCCCGAGGTAGTTATGAGTCTGTGTGTGATCTGATTGGTTTAAAAAAAATAATTGGCCGCGCGCCACAAGAATATATATTGCTCTGTCATGGGTTGAAATATTAATTACGTAATTTTTATTACGGAAAATGTTATCTAATCAGCCCCAAGGGTCCTTTCCTATCACTAAAAGATAAGTAACTAGTCCTTTAGGGTTTTTATCGATAGACTACCTTTTGCTTTGGTAGAAGTCTGAGTACTCCAGACTTAGTACGCTACGAAATTGACGTACCTACATCGCAGTGCCGTGAATTGTGCCTTGTGCCTCCATTTTACAACTTCAAATCTAACCCATTAACGTGCTACGCCGTAGCGCGTAGCAGCGTTTATCCGTCTCGTAGCGAAAATATCTCACGTACAGTTGAGGGCATAAATATGTATATATTTTTGGACCTTATTTCAATGGAATAAGGTGAAAAAGTGTATACATATTGGTGCCCTTGACTGTACTCGTAGACGCATGATGGTCTAGCTAGGTATGATTATGGCCTTAAAATGGTTTAGGATGGCACATGGCCCGACTCTGGTATTTCTTTTTTCTTGTCCCGTTCCCGGTCCGGCAGGAGAAGTATGTAATAAGGTGAAATCATGCACTGGTACACTCACGCATTTTAATAAGGGACCTCCCTTAAGGTTGACAGTCCTGATGTCAAACTGTATCGAAATTCAAAGAAAACGTATGCGAAATGGGTCATAAATTAACGAGCGTGACCGTACATCTATTTGTAGTCGACTGTATTTCGCGTCATTTGTCTCTGACCCCATTGCTTCCTCGGTAGGTGTTCCCTTCGAGAACTCGAGCTAAGTGACGTAAATTGACTATGTATTGAGGAACGTTTGTGCGGCCTGTTATTGTTGATTGAATGGCCCGAGGGTGGCATATATACCCAATAGAGTACGAGTATGTCCGCAGACAGATATACACCCAATCTTGCTTGTTGATTTAGTTCTTAGATATGGTTTAATGTGCCGAATGACTACCGAAACAAGCGTCTTAGAGCAACCGCGGCCTCACGCACGAACCTGTACCGACAGTCGCACATTCCTCGCGCCACTGGTCTCTCAACTCTGTACAGTCAAGGACACCAATATGTATACACTTTCTCACCTTATTCCATTGAAATAAGGTACAAAAGTGTATACATATTTATGCCCTTGACTGTACTAGCAGCATCTCCGCAGTTGGATGTGTTTGTGACACGGATAGCGCGACTGATGTGTGATGACTGAATTTAATAGTAGCGGCGTATGGATGATAGTTAGTTTACCTATTAAAATAATTTAGAATATGTATGAACGTTTTGGTTCAAAAAACTGTCATGATACACAACTTTATGGTTCAATATATTTTTTCCTATTTTCACTTTATTTGTAATTAACGGCTTATAGAATACATCTTCCTACCAAATTTCATAATTGTAGTACTTATAGTCTCCGAGTAAATCGGCTGTGACATACGGACAGACAGACCGAAAGTATAAGGGTTCCGTTAGCCATTCTGGCTACGGAACCCTAAAAACTATCAAAAGGAAGGAAGTAGGTACCACACTTAGAGGTACTACTTAATTTCTGCAATTAAATACAATTAAATAAACACAGGCCTAGTTTAGTGCGTGTCGGTCTTCACAAATTTAGGGTTCCGTACCAACCACAAAATAAAGTTAGTTGTAATAGAAAAATTGTATAATCTAAAAGGAAATATGATATATATTTATATATTGGTATTTGTTAGTAAGATATACGTGCTAACAGAATGCCTTCTAGCGACTAAGATCCGTAATTGCCACTTTATGACCAGGTGTGACGTAAATATACTTTATGTCACACCTGACCATAAAGCGGCAATTACCACACGCTCCGCGCGCGGGAAATCCCACTTCCTAGCCAGGGGGTGACATAAAATTTTGTACTTAACACGGGCGGTAATAAAGAAAGCCTCAGATCGCATATTTATCGCCCTTGCCTTCGGCTCGGGCGTCAAATGCCTGCGATCTGAGACATTCTTTGTTTTACCGCCCTTGTTAAGTAATGTACTATAAGTACCTACGAGTTGATGCATGAGAATATTATTATGTATAATCTCATTTGACGTTATTGGCAGAGATTACTATTAAGAGCTGTCTAGCTAATGAGACGAATAGTAATCTTGATCATTATTGAAATAGCTATACACCTATTCCTGTATACTACATGTACACTGAAGGCAATCTCACTAATCGCCTTAGCTAAGTAATATCTGAAGCGGAATTTCAATTAAGTAATACATGTATTTATACTAATACATAATTAATGGAAGGAATTACATGATATAATAATTAATAGCATGTATACCTAATTTCCGGCAGAAGTTAATATGATAGCCGCTCTGTATAATGTCTGTATCACGCCGATAGATATAGGTACCTATTGTTATTTTTGTATAGGGAAGTATTTCAGAGCTTAATTCCGTTAGAATACATCTATCTCTTACGCGAGCATGCTCTCATCTTAAGCCCCTTCGTTCGACATTCGCTGATTTCGCATTTGCGGTCCGCCTGCACTCTTGACTCTGCCGTACCATAAAAACCTATGCTTAGTTTGCATCTCAATGCTTACATTTTCTTTTTATTGCATTTCTCGTCTACTATAAATCCCTATCAAAAATATAAATGAAACTGGTGTATGAAGGTAGTTACTACTTTAAGAAAATACATGTATAAATAGTAGGAACTTAAAAAATAAGTTGTACTTTTTCTAATAATTGACTTCATATACACTTAACCATTAATGATATTGCTGAACTAAATTTCTAAAATGCTTTCCAGTTACCTTAATCTGGAGGTTTACTGATGCCACGGTTTTTTTAATAAAAGAAAATGTTGTTTATTTTACGAGGAAACGGATATAAGTATGTATATCGTCGCTTAGTACCAATAGTAGAAGCTTTGCTTAGTTTGGGACTAGGTTGATTTGTGTAAGATTGTCCACAAAAATATTAAATATTAAACTCAGAAATCATCTCTCTTTAAATCTCTTACTTTACTAAAGATATAGGCTAAACGTAGTGGTCTAGGTATAATAGCTTTTATTACTCGTAACTAAATATTATATAGTATAATATATACCTATTAGCGCCTCTCCTTTATAAAAAAAGTGTTTCTAATTAAATTACTTCGTACTTCAGAGGAGTACATTATTTTATTAGACATGCCGCGGGAACCCGCGCCGCAGAAAATGTCCTCCCTAGAGGTTTTTACTCCAAAAAGGACAATTTTTAAATAAGTCCTTGAAAACCATGGAAACTCAAAGCTAAGCGACAAAAAATGAGAGCGTCCACTGTCGGGCTCGAGCGCTTTTGTAGTAGTCACATTCGCGCTGGATTTTCGTCATAATGAATACGGCAAGGGAAAAATAGATGTTGTAAGAATGGAGAGTGTTGAATTGTATATGTTGGTGCAGTAATACTGAAAATAAAGGGAGAGTGCGGGCTTGTTATCTTGCGATGAAACAAAATGTGATTTTAACTTTAGATCTAATCCAGTTGATATGTGCTTTGTACATGTACAGTTGAAGTGCTCGAAACTTAATGGTATTTTATGGGTTTATTTGCGGGTACAGCAAAACTTTCCTAAGTTTTCCACCACGAGGACCTTGTGCAAACGTACTTGGTATTATGCCGACGACTTCTGGTAGTGACGGTGATCCGAGGTATTTTGCCCGGTATGCTGCTACATAATTATAGATTTTACTACATAATATATTGTTATTCCAAACATTTTATTGCCAAATAAAAGAAAATGTATCGTAGTTTGTACTGCATTTTTTTCAGTGTATGCTCAAATATTCTTGGACCATTGGTAACATTTTTATAAACTTGACATCTAAATAATACGGGCGTATCATTATTCATTAGGTGCAGTAGGTAGGTACATCTTTTTCTCCTTCTTGTAAAAATAATACATGTATAAAATATAAGTTGTAGAGATGATTTGAGTGATTATCATATATATATCTAGACTTCAGGAGTTGATTCAACAACACTCTAGCTGTAAATAAATCACTCATGACTTTAGTAATTACAAACTCTACGCTAAATTCTTTTGGCACTTTTATAAAAACCCCTGAAGACCCATTTTGCTCCCTTGTTACAATCAACTATAAACTAGAAAATTAAATGCCAAAGATCAATCATCAACTAACTCTTTCTATAGATCACTTATGCATAGCGCTGCACGCATTTACTGTCTTATTGATTCACTTTGTTCATTCGATCATAGATTGTCATATCAACGTCGATGTTACTTGTCGGTAAACTTTGAAATTACCAGTAGTTTGTGCTGTCATCAGCGAGAGGAAATTAGATTAAATTGAGTGGACATAGTTTTACAACGATGGAGTGCTGCAAACTCAATGTTGCAGCGTTACTCAAACTAAATTTTAGCTGGCGTGGGTTAAACGAATTTACAATTAAATTTGACTGCGTTCTAGGGCGACGAGTGACAGAGCCTGGATTGCTTTTGAATGAAATTTATACACGAATACACACCCATTTCATTTGATGCTTTATTTTTAACGCATTACAACTATAATAGGATGAAATGAAAATACTGTCCACCAACATAATAGTAGATTGTACAACAAGTGCATAAAATGCACCATTTTACATGAGACGTTTATCCATCCGAGCGAGCTTGCGAGCGAGGGTGGATATAAAATCGAGTGTAAAATGGGTTTTATGGACGAGTTATACACTCTACTTTTCACGTCAGTTGCAAGGAAATTAACAAATAATTTAATTAAGGTTATGTCATCACATTTACACTCGTGAGGTCGCTAACCTCGTTCGATGGAACGCGGGCTGCCGCGCGCGCACTGGCAGGCTGCGGGCGCAGCATAAGGGGTTGATCGTGTGGCTGTTGGACCGATTGCCTTGGTCTTCGAGTTCTTCGACGAAGATTTTACTTTGTGCTCTAGAGCATAAAACTGTATTTCAGGCACTGTCTTCGAAGGTTAAAATTAAACTTTACGATCAAGGGACGCGAAAATTTTATTTTAATTTGAAATTGTAGGCCTACTGGCTAATGACATTAAAATTACAAAGCACGATGCAGTTCTGCTTCTTTACTATGTGTGTATGGACTAGTTAGGGTAGTCTGTATTCAAATTTGCAACATCGAAAAACTGGAGCGTGATGAGCAAGTATGAATATATTTGGTAATAACTGCTCCAAAAGGAACATAAAATGGACTATCGTCGAATGGCCTTTACCTGGCCGAAGCTTGATCCATGGAGGGCTTTTGGATTTGCAGTGGTGCATAATTTGCTGCGAATTCAATTAACTTTATGAACGTAGTACATGTTGCTGTCGAAACATGTTCAGAGTTTTTAGAATATTTAGCGAAAAGTCCCGAAAATTCTCAGTTTTCCGCTTGTTGCTCAGCAAGCTCCAGTTTTTAGAAGTTGCAAATTTTGGATACACATACAATATAATAAAAAAGCCTTTTTTTTTAGTGTAGAGTCGAATTCTACTGCGTGCGTAGAAGGGTCATACACAAATTGATGTAGGTATGTTCGCGATTTTTCTGTAGACGTAAGTACTTAAAATTAAGGCCAATAAAGCCTAATTTTGTTTGGATTCGTAATACTCAATAACAGCGGCTTAATTAATCTATAAACTAATGAAATAAAAGCATAACTTGCAATCAGAATCAACAGTAACTATGTACGTATATGGAGAGGTCTAAAGCTTTTATTAAGTTGCAATAAAGACTTGTACCCTAAATAAATTAATAGTTTAAAAACACTACAAAAACACGCTTTGCATGTTAATTGAAACCTGATCGTGTTCAAAGTCCATTACGTGACCTTTCTCACAAGTGCAAACACGACTATGATACGATATTCCATCATGGAATGCCAGTGCCTATCTTCCGGCTTCATCATCACACCTTGAAACCTAATCGTGGTCAAAGTTCATTACAAGACTTTTCTAACAAATCCAAACACAGCTACGATACGATGTTCCATCATGAAGTTCCAGTTCATATCTTCCGGCTCCATCATCAGATCAGTTCGACAGTACCATATTATTGTATTGTCATCAGAACTACATACAGCTACTAATTTTCATGACGCTACGATCCTTGGAAAATGGTTAAACTAGTTACCTTAGATTCCATTACATAGTTAGTTACATACAGGTCGACCTATCAGACCTTGAAACCTAATCATGGTCAAAGATCATTGCAAGACTTTTCTAACAAATCCAAACACAGCTTTGATACGATGTTCCCTCATGAAGTTCCAGTTCATATCTTCCGGCTCCATCATCAGATCAGTTCGACAGTACCATATTATTGTATTGTCATCAGAACTACATACAGCTGCCAATTTTCATGACGCTACGATGCTTGGAAGATGGTTAAATTAGTTACATTAGATTCCATTACATAGTTACATACAGGTCGACCTAATAAAAGCGTGTTAAAAAGCGTAGTTACTTTGACTGTACATTACGAGTATGTGCCACTTTACAGATGAAGAGAATGTGTGATGTTTCAGTTCAGTGATAAGTTGCCAACACATCGCCTGCAACACACCACGGATACCAGTATAAAGATACTTTTTTACCTAACTGTGGTCTTATAGGCAGGAGCGCTCGTGGCCCAGCGGCGCCTGCGTACCGCTTGCGGTGTCTAAGGTTAAGCAACGTGGGCAGCGGTCAGGACTTGGATGGGTGACCGCTTTGAGTGGTTACTAACTGAGCGCTCCCGTGCTTTGGAAGGCATGTTAAGCCGTTGATCCTGGTTGCTGTCTATGGCAGCAGTCGTTAAGCCAAGTTGGAGACCTTCGGGCGGTTTGAGAACTTCTAACAGTCAAGTTGCCCACTCACTTGACAAAGCCTAATACCAATAAGGTCTAGTTGCCCCTCGGGGTTGGAAGGTCAGATGGCAGTCGCTTCCGTAAAAACTAGTGCCTACGCCAAATTTTGGGATTAGGTAGCGGACCCCAGGCATCCTTCAGGATGCAACTGTACTGGGATAGAACGCTAGGAGGATGATGATGATGATGATGGTCTTATAGGCTGGGCCCAAAAAAGCGATAGGAGTGCCCGGCTGGAGAGTAGCCTAGGGACATCCAGGGAAATCCTCTAGTATATAAAGTAACTGTGTGGTTGCACAATAAAAAAAAACTAGTTAAAAAAAAATTAAGCTTCCTTATAAATATTTTAATTGTAACCAAGGCGCTACACTGAGAAATTTGGAGACATTGAAACGCTGTCCTGCCCAGACTAGCAAACAGTAGGGGCTGATTTTCAGATATATGATTCTTAACTATATGATTGTTAAAATTTTCTCGATAGAAAATAAATCCAATGTCGAGTCTATATTTTCCTTTTTTCCTCAGCCTACTAAAACAACGCATTATTAAAAGACACGATTAAGTTATTAATATGATGGTATTTTACCTTATCTAAGTACTGGCAAGAGGAAATTTAATAAAACAGACACAGTCAGATATTTAACGAGATTTGTCTAAAAAGCCATTCTCGGAGAGGGTTGCATCCCGTTTTGTCGTGAGCGAAAAACAAAGGGTGTCTCTTTCAATTGATATATCGCCTTAAGCTGAGCTACCAATTCAAATTGAGGTTCTCAGTGCTGTTAACATTTCCACGAGGCAACTGTTGTACTATATAATTAGTAGAGATACTGCAACAGTAAGCCACATAATACTGGCATTACAATCAACCCTAGTCGTATTGTGGCCTTTGCGAAATCCGATTCCAGTCTGCTTCAGTTTTCATTAAGACTGTCACAATGGCTGGTATAAGGATTCACATTTTTATATGGTACTTAATTACACAAAAACATTTAATTGATTTTAGTGATATTGATAGGATATACGAGTAAAGAAGGGTTGAAGTTGGTATGGGACACCAGAAGGGTGACTAAAGGTAAAAGGATTAAGTAAGGTCCCTCCTGTAGAGGTATTGTAGGTATGTAGCTGTGGCGCGTTCGAATACACTTTCTATCTTTAAATTTTGTAACATAACTAAAACAAATGCATATAAAACAGTCCACTGCTACAAAAAATTTTACCTACACGCAGGTATCGATTTTAAGCGTACGTACGTAGTAGAGATGATCTAAATTTGTTGTTCTACACTAAAAGTATAGCTACCTTACGTAAGTTTCACACATTACACAGAGATGATTATGCTGTGTCAAATGAAACTACATACCCTTAGACAGGGAGAAATACAGTAGAATCCCGATACAGCGACCGTCAAGGGACCACCGGCGATATTACGTCGCACTACCAGAACGTAGCACTAATCGTAGCATTACACAGTCAACTTGCAAAACGATTAACGAGTTCTGCGCGGAATAAGTCGCGAACAAATAAGTTATATTAGTACGACTTCATTAATTTAAATTGAATGATTCAATGTTTCAAAATTAATTTATTCTTCAATTTGGGCATATTACAAGCACCTAATGATTAAATTATTAATCAGAAATTATTAAATATAATATAATAATACAATGAAATGGATGTATTTTAGCGCTATAGGATGGAGGTTAATCAAAATGAAATTCATCATGCGCAAATTGATTAGTGTACCGCATTCATTATACTGTGGCCAGTATTAACAGGACGCCGATGCACTGTTATGGCATTTTGGGAACTAACTTGCGACATGTCGCAATTTTTAACATTCATAATTTGAAGCTTAACACGGGGGCTTAAAGCTCAATTTGGCAGTGACTGTGGTCGTCGTTTACGGCGTTTTTTTTGTTTCGTTGGATGAATTTGGGCATAGTGCAGCGGCTTCACTGTACAAAGACGGCACTTGCGCTGCTAATGAGATAACACGTCGGAATCACTGAAGTGCTTAGTGCATAAAAGGACACAATGTCAAAATCAATAACATGCCTACAAAGGTATATTCGCCAGTAATTGGTCTCTTGTGTTTTTGGTCATATGCGTCGTAATCGTAAGGCATATCTTGTTATTATATATCTTATCATATAGCTTGTTAAAGGTTTCGTTATTTACAGTATATTAATAATCTATATATTCATTCAATTTATGGTAAAAGGTAACTTATTAAAACTAATAACATATTTAAGACAAAAATATTTTAAAATAGAAAATACTAACTACCTATATCTATATATAAAAAACCCCACCCAGTTCACCTGCTTGAGGCATGGTCCCGAGCACGCTGGCGGCATTGCCTCTTTGCACCGCCAGACTTAGCCGCTGGGCAAAGAATGAGCCAGCCCTTTGGTCGCCTGAGACGCCTATTAATCGTGTCGACACCTCTCTTAAAAACTTTTTGGTGTCGGACGACCAAGGACCCAAAGTCTCTACCGCAAGTGCGACGAATTCATATTCATTCGTGAGGAATGCGTACTTGCGGCGTTTGGACATTTGGGCTTGGTCAGCGGCTGTCCCAGGCTTCCGAGCCGACCCTTCAACGTGGGATGGGGCTAGCGTGTCGACGCAGGTTGCGTCCCACGCTAAGGGGCGACCTAGGCACCAGGGTACGAGAGTGCAGCCGTCGGGTCTCTTCCCGTCAGCTGCGGACAGCCCAGAAGGTTCTAATGTGGCAGGGAGTGCTGCAGTGCTCAGTGAACGGCGGATGAGGTCATTCAATGTCGCATGTCTAAATAAACGGCCGGCGCTCTTTGGGCAATGTAAGCCGTGGCGACCCAGAGAGTCGACGGGTTGGGCACAGCGGCTACAGGCATGTGGTTCGCAAATTTGGAGGCCCAGGCGAAGGCACACCGCGACTCGTAGTGCAGAGGGATCTAGAACAGAGCCAAGGTTTCGTGACGGAAGCGCATGCAACCAATGTCCCGATTCTTTTTCTGACACTGCGAGTAGCCTGGCCCGTTCTTCTCTATTTTGTGAATTTTCCAGTATTGTTTGGTGCATTTTTTTAATTCTTAAGGTATCCCATTCGGCATGGCTAGATTTTTCCTCCGGCATTCGCTCGTTGGGATTTTCTGTTATCCAGGCACGTTCGGCATCTGCTTGGCACGACACCGGAACATTGACGGTGAAAGGTAATTTGAGAATACCGCCAATGAGGGTGAGCGTGCTGTTGACAGATGCAAGGAACGCCGGGAGAGCCAAACTGCCCGTGGAGCGGATGCCGAGGCCGCCATATTTAATGGGAAGAATAGCTTGCGACCAACTGTAAGATGAAAGTGTTATGTTAAGAATTTTGCAAATAGTTTCTTTTAAAATTTGGTCTATGTTAGCCGTCATTGATGGGAATTTCCAAACCGGGGAGCAACGGAGGATGTACATAAACTTAGGTGAAAATAAACATAGTCGCAGAATGTACATGGCCATGTGTGGGTTAATTTGGAAGAGAAGATCTGAGCAACTATGAAAATTATCGATTTTAGAATTTATGCTCACTGGGATTGATTCATCAAATATAGGGGCTCCTAAAAGGGTGAGAGTTTCGTGAGAAAGAATTGAGATATTCGGTGTGAAAATGTTAATATCATTGATTATTGATGTACGAATATTTTGTGAAATGGTATCCGAAATGAACAGTTCGCACTTGTTGAAATTGATTGACAGGCCAATTTCAGAAAATCGGTTGATGATAGTTTGGAGATCGCCCAGAACTGATGATGATTTGCCCCCAATTGTGCCGTCATCTAGATACCAAATATTTAATTCGGAAGTGAGTCGGGTGATGATGGGATGGATAGCTAGGTTGAAAATCACCGGGCCAAGAGGGTCTCCTTGCTGGCAACCTACACAAGAAGATATTTCCTTATTCATATACATCAGTTTTGAGGGAGCTCCGTAACATTGCCAAAGGTATGCGTATATTTCTGGAAGGTCGCTTTCGATTTGGTTTAGTAAGACCCCTCTGTCTATAGAGTTAAAGGCGTTTTTGACGTCTATTTTGACAAGGATTTCAAAATAATCTATATATATCTTATCTTATGGAGGTATCTTTTTACGGTTCCGTAGTAAACAAGGAACCCTTATAGTTTCGCCATGTCCGTCCGTCCGTCCGTCCGTCCGACCCCCGTTTTTCTCAGTAACCGTTAGTACTAGAAAGCTGTAATTTGGCATGAGTATACATATCAATGACGCCGACAAAATGGTAGAATAAAATCTTTAAAAAAAATTTTTTTAGGGTACCTCCCCTACATGTAAGGTGCACAAGTGGTGGTGCAAATTTTTTTTCTGCCAAACCCCATCGTGTGGGGTATCGTTGGATAGCTCTTTTAAAAATATTATTAGGTATTTAGAAGCACTTTTTGATTAAAGAATTGGTTAGCGTGATATTAAGCTTTGAAGTGATAATTTTAGCTACGGTCCAGTGTCCCCCCCCCCCCCCCCCCCCCCCCTGCCAGCTAAACGGTGGCTACTAGGCATGTAAAAAAATCATGGTAGTAGTATATACGATGAATTTAAAAGGAAAACTATCACAGCTAAGTAGACATTACTAGTTAACGAGTAATAGTCGAACTTCAGAAATGTACTTTGCAAAAGCAAACTTTCGTACAATTTCCATTGATACCTTAGATAATGTTGTTAATTCTGTCAAAAACATAGTAAATATAAGTTTGCGAACTTTTTAGTCCATATAATGTAACGGGTAGACGACTACGGAACCCTACCTTGCGCGTGGCCCGACACGCTCTTGGCCGGTTTTTTAAGTCAGAACTCGCAAAGGAGTTTTGCATTTCTTAATGGATACAGCGCTTAAATTAGACCTTAATAATTTAAATGTAGTCACAGGAAAGAAGTAAGATTGAAAACGAAACTCACTCTAAAATGTTTTTAAAGATGAGATATCTAATTTTATCATACACTTTACTCCGCCAGGGAAGTAAACCTATAATAGAAGCTTATATTATAGGCAATAGAAATATCGGAAACAATGGTTTTTTTCTATTTAGAATCGTGACCACTATTGATTCAAATTAAAAAAATGTTGGGTTACCGCAATTACTCACAACCGCAGGTCTCAAATATCAGGAAACCTCCAAAATGTATACAGTGATGGATGCTGGCACTTTTTTTCGCATTTTGAATCAAAGAGGTTATTCCGGTTCCTTTTAGCACTCAAACCTAATGAGCGAAAATCAATTATACACGGTTGACATGATTTACGTCGCTCGTCACAATTTATAAAGTTAGGGGGTTTTAGAATTTGATACAGCAATTTCTCGTTAAGTGTTGGCCTTTTTTTATGGACCCGCAGCCAAAATGGCAACAACGGAACCTTTATAGTTCTGACATGCCTGTCTGTCTATCTGCCTATCCGTATGGTAGCCCTTTTCTATGGACATTTAGACTAAATTCCTCAACATTATTCTTTCTGTTTTTATCACATTAACTAAACTTTGTGAACAAATACTTAACACAATACGCAATGAACATATTTGCAGAATCAGAAACATCGTGCTTGCTTAGTAACATGATGATATGCCGAGGAGGATAAAATAATAATTTCACCAAGTGGAAAACGAGAACATTTGTGTACCTTATTCAAAATAAATGCACCAGTAATATTAAAACCTCATCATCATCAAAATTTAAGAGCTCGGCTCTTGTCGGTGGAGTTGGCGCCAGTTCTCACGGTCCTCGGCCAAGTTCTTTAGGTCCCGGTAAGACTCGACATTTACTTTTTCCTTCAATTGCTGTACAAAACTTCTCCTCGGTCGACCTCTACCCCTTGATCCTTCAATCCTGCCTTCGAGAATATTTTTGAAGAAAGTGTCGTGTCGTAACAAGTGACCTATCATTTGGCCTTTGGTATCATTAAAACCTACACCTTTAATAATATTCATTCATTATAACACATTATACGTAAAACCATTCATTATACGTAAATGAATATTCACTGAATATTGTGCTATAATTCTGAGAAAAATATTCGATAAAGTATTACGAGTATCAATATATTTATTTAACAGGCAGTAACGGACGGGATTGAATTCAATCTTATGCAAATCAACGTTTTCGTTATTCTACATGCTGCAGATCCAACTTGTTACAAACCCAACATTTTAGGTACCTATTCAACATTCTGGTGCTGAATATAATACGCTATTTGATTAATTTTTTTTATAGTGCCAATCGAACCAGTTTTTAGAGACGATCAAATGTCTATATGGGACCAACAACAATTAGAGCACAATTAAGGGCTAAAATTAGGGACAAACCTAGCTCAACGCTAGCGGCCCTCAAAAAAGCTTCTACAAATTGGTCCGTCGCACCGTGCAAAATGACGTCACTTGCACAGCATTCGACCAACCGTTGTATGGGAAAATTAGAATTTTGCTGTTTTAGTCGTAAAATAATGCATTTAGGTACATACTCGTAGTTGCCATACAATTTATTTTTTATTTTTACATAAGTATTCTATTGATACCTTTTATTTGAATTTTGGACGGTAAAAAAAATACATAATTTTGTAGTTTCTGACGATTCGCATCTTTTTCTGATTTAGGTAAAATTTTATAATTCACGATTTATTGTGATATTTTGATGGCTAACTATCCAAAAAGTGACACTGTGTTATAAATTTTAACATGTGTCAAATACCCTATTGGTGAAATAGGCAGTTGCTGATTTCGGATGAGTAGTTGGAAAGATCTTCTCCTACCTACTTATTTAGATTATTACTTTTTTATTCATTTTAAAACTTAGGCTAGGTTGTTATAATATCTCTATAAAAATACACTTACAGAACATAAAAATATTATAAAAACCTAACCTAGGTTACCTAGGGTGCCGCCGGCAGTGAGGCAGGGCCTAAGCTACCGGTGGTCAGGGCCACAGAGAGAGGAACCTCCTGACTATCCGCGCCGTGTCCAGGAGTACCGCCTTCTGAATCTGGCCCTCGACCCAGCCATCTAGCGAGAGTCTCTGGAGGTATTGGTCGAGACTCTTCGCTATAAGCCCGTTCGCAGAAACGACTATCAGGACAATGATCGTTGAATCAACATCCCACAATGGCGGTTACCTCGTGTGCCAAGTCTAGAGGTAGGTACTTGCTGTTACCTCTTTATTCTTTTTATTACATTAGACGCACACATTACTGTGTATCTTAATTTTAGAGTCACGTTTAGAGCATCTCTAGTGTAACAACTACATAGTATTACGAGTACATGCCGCCGAGCATATACATAGGTTGACTGAAGAGCACTCAAGCCTAACAATTAACGAAGGCCTTCACGATGAAAGCCTATCGGGTATCTGACATGCACAACTGCCATTGGGCCGGAACCCGGTCCTTGAAATGCATTGTAAGCTATGACGATTGATTGTGAGAATATTCAATGCATTTTATACAGGTAACAACCAGGCAGTCGCTCTATGAAGAAATATCCGTTGGCCTTCTACAGAAAAACGAAATGGTGGAATTTTCTTTTTTATTTCAACGTTCTCAATGCGAGGCACGGTCTTTTACAGAGGCGAAGAAATTAATCAGTAGTTGGCAATTCCCAATCAAAATTGGCAAGTCCCAAATTATTAAATTAAAAAAATGCAAATATAATTTGAGGCTATCATTTCAAAACGTATGTATACACCATAGCTCGTTGTACAATCAGCATCAAAAGTAACTACGCATATAAATATAAAATAAATAAATATTTGTGGACAATCTTACACAAATCAACCTAGTCCCAAACTAAGCAAAGCTTGTACTATGGGTACTAAGCGACGATATACATACTTATATAGATAAATAAATACTTAAATACATAGAAAACATCCAAGACCCAAGAACAAATATTCGTGCTCATCACACAAATAAATGCCCCGGCCGGGATTCGAACCCGGGACCTCCAGCTTCGTAGGCAGGGTCACTACCAACTAAGCTAGAGCGGTCGTCAACAGATATGACGAGGTCAAAGCTTTTGTTCCCTTGTAATAAAGACTTTTCACGTGCGTAGTTACTTTCGATGCTGCTGCTGACTGTATTTAGCTATGTCACAGAATAAATTAATAGGTAACAGTAACAGTTTTATGTTAAAGAAACCCGATGTTTAAGTAATAGCTAGAAAATGTCAAATGATGGAATCTCGTTTTTATTTGGGTCGTCATTTAACTTTCATAACATGTTCATAAATCGGTTCGTGATTCAACCTCTAATGTATGTAAAAAAAGGTACGGTAAGGTAAGGTTAGCTTACGACTAACAAAATACAGATATATAATGATGTAGGTACAGATCCCAGACAGTTCGAGTTTTCCAGATGAAAAAGCATTATTCAATACGAGTACATCGTAAATACGGACAGAACTTTAATGGCCTCTTAATAAAATGACATAGCCAACATTTGACGGTACTAGGCCGAGTTACTGTATGAAATATTACTGGGAGGCGTAATTTACAACTTTTTTGAGAAAGGACACAGGTAGTTCTACTATATAAATTGATCGGACGAGTGGATTAAATATGTACTTACATTAAGACTTAAGACTAAGAGCTCATGACTAAAATGGAGAGACTAAAAGTGTCATAATGATGTTATTTGTCAGGCAGTACGATGTCACTATGTAATTTTCTGTGACAAGGTTCCGCGGTGGGTCACGATTCAGAACAGTTGGTTCGAAATATATAAAAAATATATTTAGAGTAGAAAAGTGATAGACTATTACATTGGGACTGTACTTATAGTCGACGCCATAGAAACATTTACACTTTTGCAGCTTATCTCATTGTAATAAGGTGCAAACTCCACATGTATCTATGGCTTCGAATGTACAAGTGTACACCTTACATTAAAATCAAATTAATATTGCACTATGGTTCAATTACAAATTCGTTTCGCTAAAAAAAAACCTCAAGTTATAACAAAAATAGTAGGTATCTATACAATATTTACATTTTGTTGGCAAAAGATAATGCAGAAAATATGCACACACTCATTGTGTTATCTTTATTCTGTGATGAGACAGGCATGTTATGAGTATTCAGTGCTGTTCGCATAATAAGTTGACATATGAAGGGCTAATGTACTACACAACATTTCACCCCACTGCCAAACACAATATACAAACATGAGTTTGTAATAGTATAACAAAGGTCGGACCAAAACGGATCCCCTTCGCCTCTAAAAATATATCTTTTGTTACCCGGCACCCATGGGCGCATAATGTTAAGCTTTAACATATTTATTTTTGAAAATCACTTTATCCTTCGCCTACTTCATTATGATAGCAGCGTATGTAAAAACAGCAGAATTTGCAATTTTCCTCAACGAAGTGATTATTAAATTGATATGAATTATTAGCGACCAGTAGCGTTGTCAAAACGTAATCCAACATTTACAGCGGCGGTTAGAAACACAAAGGTATCTGAATTCGCCTCGTTTTTGAGTCTCTAGAACCAAAAAATATTCATTTCCCATACAAATATACAACCCCTTTTTGCACGTTCGCGAGGCATGCATTATTAATAAAAACAATGAAAGTGCCTTTCTTATAGGTATTTGTACTGAAAATATTTATTTACAGCAAGTAAGAAGGCAAATACATAAAAAAGCACAAACAAACATTTTACCCTAAATTAATTCTCTGCCTCTTACGAAATAAAAATATTAATAAATTTAAGCCTATCCTTTCTGTGTCTCAGGATACCTACATTATTGGAAAATTTTAAGAAAACCTGTCAATAGTTTTGAAAAAAAATTGGATTCATCATAGTCGCTTCATTATCTTGATCGAAATATCTTAGCGCCACCCATGAAACAGTTGGAGTTTTGGATGATCATCTGTGGTCTTCTTCATCAGTTCCGGTTTACCAAATGCTACTTTCTGAATGCAAATGCTCGATTTATAACCGAAAATACTAAAATCGTTATATGTTTCCCTTGAAAATTTCAAGAGTTCCTCAATTCCTCATAGATTCCATCATCAGAAGTGAACTTTGAGAACAACGGGACCAATCTGGAAGAATATGCTTTCAAACAAAGAAATAATTTTCCAAATCTGTTCATAAATGGCTGAGTAATCGCGTAACAAACATACAACAAAAAAAACATACAAGCGAATTGAGAACCTCCTCTTTTTTTGAAGTCGGTTAAAAATGCAATGACTCGTTAGTCAGGATCGAGTGTGGTATTTATGAAAAGGATTGAATTGCATATTCCGAAACAGATTTTTTCTATAAACTATAAAAATATATATAAACACGATGTGATGAATATTGATCTTATGTACGGAACTGTCGACGGGCGTGTCTAATTCGCACTTGACCGGTTTTTCCTCGAGGAGAATACCTGGGAGCCAGGTATCCAGGAAAATAGTCTACTATTAAGTTGAATAAACAAATCATTCTGTTCCAAAACTCGGTCCCAAAGGATGTTAGTGACGTCGATAAAGTTCTTAGGCTTAGACGAGGGATTTGTCAAATAAAAAAGGGAAGTAACCCCTTCGAACGGTTCTCGGTTTGGTATCCTGAAAAATTTCCTGTTTGACAAATCGATTATCTTGTAGAAGACTGATTATATTCAGGCGCGCATTTACCATTTAAATGTAAAGATTAAGATTTGAAACGCTAAGGTTCTATAAAGGAATTGATAAATTAATCTGAAAAAATATCTTATCTAAATCTGAACGTTCAACTTTTTTGGTGTGGTAAAGTGTCTGTGGATCAGCTGGGACGGCATTGCCAGTCTTGCTACAGGAACGCCGGCCGTATTTACCGCCATAGCACTATAAACGACCTGGTACGCCGATCGCTTGCCACCCCCCACCGCCTAGGTGCCGTCTACGCTATGACAAGAGACGATGGCAAGCATCCGGGCGGAGTCACTTTGATACCGTGGCGGCTTGGTCACGCCGCGTGCGTCGATACGTTCTCTCAGTCCCACGTCCAGAGGGCCTACCGCGAAGCGAAATCGAAATATCTGCCTCTGTCACATTTGCATATTACTTCATTTTCGGTTGCCGGTAGGACCTCAGGATACCCGCTCGTAGGCGGAGCGCTGCGGCTGATCAGGCCCAAATTACCTACTCATCTTTAATGAAAGATTACGAATTTGCGGCGTTTGCGCTAGAAACCTTGGGTCCCTAGTCAGCCGACATAAAAATCTTTATGAAAACTTTTTCGTCTCACGGGCAATGACAAGACAATGCGTAGATCCCTTTCGATCCATGCATTTTATTAGTTTTAATATTACTGATATTCCTGGTGCGCATCGTACAACTTTTAATCACAAAACTACCTTATCTCAACAATATAAATAATATGGGTTCAGACTACTGAATTGCGGCATGATTATTTATACGTGTGAGTCCATTTCCCACTCACGTTTTATTACTTCTTTAGAAGTTTATTCCTCCATATTACCTACTCGCTATTTTATGTATGGGGGCTTTTAAATTTGTTTTATGAAAATGTTTTGTTTGTGGGACTTTCACACTGAAGGAAAAGGAAAATGTCTGTACCTAATACGAGTTAGTCATCACAACAAAATTGTAAACACTTTTACCGTTTTCCAGATTGGTCCCTAAAGAACCAGGATTCCGCTTTGACTTTACCACCTAATCCTCAGAACTAGTTTTATGAAAGTGACTGCTATCTTACCTTCCAACCCAGAGGTAAAACTAGACCTTTTTTGGATTAGAAGGGTCATAAACACTTGAAAAAACAAAAGTAGTCTCTTCTGTGGTCAATAGTTAACGGCTTCTGAGCGTAAAAGTAATGATTTTATTACATGGATTTATAGAATCGGAGACGTCGTTTATGCGGGTTACTATTCCAATCAAAAAATTAAGCTTTGTAGCCCTTAAACTTTTGATATGTCCACAGGAAAGATGCGAACCTATACGTAGGACGTTATTTGAAGATCCCTATGACACTGACAGTGACATACCATATAGTGATATGCATGTGTCGATACTTCAATTGTTTTTTTTATCTGTGGCGGTTCTTATCAGCGTCCTCTCACGTACATTAATTTAAACCTCAAATGCGGTTATCGTGTAAAAGACGTTTCTGGCTACTAAACCGCCATTTTTAGGGTTCCGTTTTAGAATGGTCCAAACGGAACCCTATTGTTGTCACTCATGCGTCCTTCCGTCGGTCGTCTGTCACAAAAATATTTTTCGAAGATGTTTTCAAATTCCCTTTGACCTATTGACATAAAATTTGGACATAACGCATTCTTACGCCGCACCAGAAGAAAGACCAGTACCTACAGGTCAAAACAATAAGTGTTAAATAATAAATAAATATGTAATTTAACGTTGTTTTATTTTTACACAGTCACGTAATTAAAATGAAATATAAGACACGTTTTATTATTATCACTTCAATTATCGACATCTGTTATCGACGGCACCGCTTCCTTAGTCGATACAGACCAACGATATAACTTTTGCAGTACGTCACCGTGTATATTCCGTTAAGCATATTTCTGGGAAATAAGGGACAATTCAAGTTATTTTGTAAATGTTACAATCCTACATAAATTAATTAGCTACATTCCCAAAAGATGCTTATTAACATTTCGATGTGACATCGACGCTGTTCCAAGGTTATATAAATGAACTGTCACTGCAAGTGTCATAGGGATCTTCAAATAACGTCCCACGTATAAATCTGTTTATGACCCAACGGTTTCTTAGCGATGTGTTCCTTCACCGAAAAGCTACTGTTAAAATATCAGATGATATTTCGTATATAAGTTTATTTTTATAGTACAAGGCGGGATTCGAACCTGCGACCTCCGGATTAAAAGTAGCGTGTATAAACTGCTCGACTGCAATGGCTCTTTTCAAATATAAGTACATATATGAAATAAAATAAACTTCAATTTTCAAACTAAGTGAAAATTGAAAAAGTTAAATTTCACCCCTACAAGTAATACCCACGGAAGCTCAGTTGGTTAAGGGCAACGGACGGATTCCAGAGGTAACAAATCCAAGTGTGGGTACAAATCCCACCTGTGGCGTTTCATTTTTTAATTTCTCTATTAGGTTGAAAATTATAATTTCGTTAGCAGACGCATCCACTTGGCGACATTTAAAATATACCTACTTTTATTCTATCACGCAATAAATAAATAAAAATATTCTGTGACCAATAAAGGTTATAAAAGATTCTTGCGATGTGAAAGACATCCCGTCGGAAAGGCGGGGTTGTCGATCGTTTCGCCCGTTCGACGTTCATTCAGCTCATTTAATATATAACTTTTTCCATCTCACCACCTTTCAATCCATAATTTCGGAATAGGGATGTTGACTCAAAAATTTTTATTACTTCAATAGAAAGAAGACATAAAACTATGCCAAATAGTGAAAATCCTATTGAAATATCTCAAAAAATAACGAATCTACAACGGTTAGAATGTTCGTAGTTAGAGAGAAAAAGTGCTACTCAACAGTGACGTCACTGTTGAGTAGCGCCATAGTAAATGACGATCGTTCAATACAAAGATGCGTTTTGCGGAAAAGCGACAGAAAATACCCACTCTTAAAACTTTGAAGACTTATAATTACGTAATTATTTATTTTTTTGAATTACTTTTTTCGCCATTTGGTTGAGAATTTGAGCCTTTATGTAGAAACTTTGGATTTATTGTTTTTCTTTTATAGTGTCATCATCCCTATTAGCGCGCGATCTAAGTAATTAATACTAGTTCACTTGGGGTGTGGTGTTGTAGCGTTGTGAATTACCAATAGCAATTCTTAAGAATTGTTTGTTTAATTGACGTATGACGAGACGGCGTCCGAAGTCTGCCGTATCGGACGCTGACACGCGTATTTATTTGGTAGATATTCTTGTTTTCCCACTAAGCAGAAGGACATCCCTTTGATATTCCTTAGTACCTTATTCTATTTCTTCTCAGTTTTGTTAGTAAGATACTTGCTTGAACGGAAATTATAATTTGGTAACGCTATATTTATTCATAACCGTAGGTCCATTTCATATGTCTATATTTTGAAGTAATTTTATGAAAATAGGTAAATGAAATTCCAGATTTTTTTTAAAGTCATGTTAGTTATATTATGCAAAAAATGTTATTCCAAACATTGAGCACCGTGTTCGATAATCATCATTCATTTTGTTGTGCTCATTTAGCCGAAATATGTTGATCAGAGTTCTGTTCATGCCTGTGCATACTTGTACAATTTGAACGTTGAATTGCAAAAGGCTGGTATGTCCGTTTGGGCATGATGAATTCTGTGTCAGAATAAACATGCGCGTCCTAAATTCAAAACACGTTTGGGTTTCATAATGCGCTTCATTGATAAGTTAACATGCAAACTCAGTCATTAGTGGTAATAATGGGCCATAATACGATGAAAAAACGATATTCTTGTTTCCTGTGGGCAATAGAAAATTCCTTGTTTTTTATTAAATGTTTATTTATTTTTTTAATTATCATTCTCAGGCAAAATAACTCTCGCAATTAAAATCATCATTATTTCGCTTATGATCTTGCGAAAGTAAATTTTTGAATAATTGAGTACTCCCTTGACCTTTACCAGGTCATCAGTCCAGCCTTGTAGGGGCTCTACCCCATGCTGCGCCTTCCGGCACTTGGTCAGCAGTTCTCGAAAACACCTGTCCTACCCAATTTTCAGAGACGAAGAGAAGAATATGAAAATGGGGTGGGGACAATGTAGTTTTCATAAAGGACCCGAAGTTTTTTTTCAAATTTAAATAAAAAAAATTGCGCTCTAAATTATGTCCTACTTCGCCTTACCTTATGTATATACATATTTATTAATACTTGAATAAGAGGACGAACACTCTTGGGTTCCAGCAGTCAAAATTATCTTACCATAGTCAACATGGTGTTAACATAAATGTGACCCTATCGTAAAAAGCGAGGGGTTTTTTTTCAATTGAGCAACTGACTGTTACGAGCTAGTAAATTTAGGCATCCAAAATCAATTTCATGCAAATTGGACTCCACTCCAATATCGAGCGAACGAATTTGCAAATCAAAATTTGGATAATGGGAAACCGACGATTTCCAGACCGATTTTTTTCACGTCGCAATTATAAAAGTTATATAGAATTTATTTTGATGTAATTAAGTTACTTAGTTGTTATTGTTTGTCTTTTTTCAAATCTACTGTATTTTACAGTCAGCAAATGAATTATTTGGCTGATGTATGGTCAGAGATGGCGGTCGTTTCCGTAAAAACTAGTGCTTATGCCAATTCTTGGGATAGGATAAGTGGACTCCGGGCATTCTTCAGGATGAAACTTTACTGGGCTGTTTATACACTAAAAAGTTATTGATTGACTGTAGAAAAAAAAATCGACGTTATATAATGTAATGAACTACTTTTTAGGGTATATTTCTACTGTGGGCTCTCATATGGAACTGTTTTAACCTGTACGTACTTTCAATTTATTTTTATAAATTCGTTTTTACACAGCAGTCATCGAGAAACCGAAGCGAAATGCCACTTTGATATTGTCCAGCTGAATGTGAGTATAATTTCAACTGACGCTAACGACTTTAAGGACTTCTTATACTCACCTATATCTGTAGATTAAAGGTACAAACACACTAGACCGTTCCGTGTCCGGGCCGGCCCGTTTTCTAGTACAAGAAATCGACGGCCGTCGCGCGTCCTGTATTAGAAAACGGGCCGGCCCGGACACGGAACGGTCTAGTGTGTTTGAACCTTAAATGTTAAATCGTTCACCGCTTCACCCGGTGAAGGTTAACCCGCCAATGACCTGGAAAATCATTATTTACTTTAACCCACAACTATAAAACTGACAAAAATACTGGTGATAGTTATGTACTTTTTGAACCACCACGGGCAACCAAAATCTGCTATCGAACACCTCCTTGGTGTCGACATAGATATATATCTATGATAAATATGATCGTGCGAGAAACGAAAAAGCACGAGCGAGCAGGCCCCTATCCCACAAAACTTTACAAGTCTACAATTTGACAAAATTGTACAATTTTCCATAGAAAAAGTTGACAAATTTGTCGAATTGTATGCTTGTAAAGTTTTGTGGTACAGGCCCCAGGATGCCATTCTAGCTGTCAAACATCGTTTTTTTTACGAATAAAAAAACCTTTGGTGCGTGTCAAGACTATATTCATTACGAGTATTCTGTGCCACGACACCACCTCAATTTTATGAAAACAACCGTATCACTGCCTACACGTAAGTATGCATGAGTGCTGTCTGAAATCAATGCCAAATTTTCAATTGCTATTTTTATTTATCTAAATTTATTAAGTGTTTATTCTCGCAAATATATAACCCGTAACTTCGTAAATATTTCACAGTCCGATCGATCGTCTCGAGCGAGTTGGGGTGGGTGGCGAGAATGGGGTGCCCGTATCAACAGGTCGCCGGGACTCGTGGAAATTCACGCTGAATTATCCACTCTTCAGTTTCTGTGCAAACAGAAAGATTTTACAACAGATTCAGATTGATTGACTTTCTTTTGCTTCAGTACGAAATATAATTTAATTATTGATTTACGATTTTATATATACTTTTTACTTCGTTAGCCAGAGTGGATCGATTAGAGATTTATAAATGTACCTCATTACAATTTGATGTAAATATTATGTTGTGTTCTGCGCGTTTCTTTCTTCGTGTAACGAGGTGACGCTTCAGAACGAGCGTTCAATAAACGCAGTTCATCATAAATTTAAGAGTTAGAATCATGTCGGTGTAGCTCTCTACATCTGAGCTAGCGAACGAGCGTTATATTTGTGAAAATTAGTGAAATTATTATTAATAAACTGAGCAAACTCTTTGAGGGCACCTGACTCGGTATGACTACTGAGAATAGGGGGACTCGGATGTTACACAACATCCTTGGTCGCAAGCTGACTCAGTGTTGCCAGAACGTGCTTTTTAGCACGGTTTTACGTGCTTTTTTGGATACGAACGTGCTTTTTACGTGCGCTCCCCAAAAACGTGCTAAAACCGTGCTTTTTAGGTGCTATGGTGCTTTATGATTTTACTACTAAAAATGGGGAGGTAATGTTGGTTTGGTATTCTCTAAAACTATTTTTTTTCTAACAATCATTGTGTTTCAAACAATCATTCTCCCCTACCCTACGCTTTGATATCCTAAAGCTTGGTTTTACTGGTTGCAGGAAAGAACTTGTCCTGCAATTGCAAGCTCTATCGTTCGTGTCATGCAATGTGTACACGATGTAGTACTTAAAGGCTCAATACTCTGTATGTGACGGAAACCGGCCAAGTGCGTATCGGACTTCGCACATTTCCGAACCATGCGCAAAAGTATGTTGGTTTTAACATGAAAAATAAGCAAATTTCCAATAAAAAAAACCTGTTTTTCAAAATATAAGTATTTCTTGGTAAAATAAAATACCCGTAATAATGAACAGTATCACCAAATTTCAAGTTTATGGGATCGTCTTAATACAACGCGATGATCGCGCGATCGCGCAAGTGAGATTCGCGAATACTTATATTGAACTCGAATAGGTGTCCTAAAGGGATCGTCCTAAAACAAACGCGACCACGCGATTACCACGCGTCTTTTACTAGTAAATATTCTAAGTTAAAGTCGCGCGATCGCGCGACTATCGCGCAGTCGCGCGCCAATTAGGACGATCCCTAATATCCCTATGGGTCAATGGGAAGAAAAAATAATGTTATGAACAAAATTTTGTGACAGACGACTGACGGACGGACGGACGGACGCGTGAGTGACAGAAATAGGAGTCATTTTCGACCCGTCGGGTACGGAACCCTAAAAACGTGCTTTTTATTCCAAAAACGTGCTTTTTTGGACACCCGACCGTGCTTTTTGACGGAAGTGCTCTGGCAACACTGAGCTGACTAGCGTGAGCGGGCATCAACATGGTCTAAGAAAACAAGGTCTGACAGTCCGTATCGTGACACAAGTGACGTCACAATCGACGACACATTCACACACAGGTCCTCATACCATCATCGATTGGCTGATGCCGTATCTTTGTGTCACCCACACTACTAACTACTAACCGATGTACCGGATTGCATCAACATTTAACTGCACGGGTTTTGAACTAACCGAACTTGGTCATACTTGTATAATACCTATTCATAATTAGTCACCACATGCGATCTGTCAAATTCCGCAGATTTATCATTAAAGCAAAAAGTAACACGTATTTCGTCCGCTTAGAACTCGTTTATCGCGTTCAAATTTAATTGCTATTTTTTTCAGGCGCTTAACCTAGTTATCGCTCTTCCATACAACTCATACACCCCCTTAAGTGATCATTTCTGGGATAAACGGTGTCCTATATGTCCTTTCCTGGGACTCAAACTACAAAATTGTGTCTAAATCTGTTCAGCGGTTTAAGTGTGAAGAGATATCAGAGAGACAGACACACTTTCGCATTTATAATATTAGTACGGATATCGTGATAACCATGATTAATATGTTCACGCCTTAATATCTATTAACTATCGCCCCAAATCGCCTGATTTTACGAGTTTACTCACTCTGATTGAGTTTCCTTGTTTTATGGTCCACTCAATGACCACATACTTAGTAATAATTGTACATAATAATATAAAATATGACGGATCAGCTGTGTTATTCTAGTAGTCTGCTGTACACCTCACCCAAGGCGAACCAGTGCGCATCAGACCTTCGATTACTTACGTGTTGTTAATAAGAGTCCCAGCGTCAAAATATTCTAAAGGTGGGCGATAAGGTGGACGTTGTTAATAGCATAAGGCCGGTCGCACATTGGACACGTTTTCGAACGGAATTACTCGTCCGAACACGCACGAAGCCGCGCGAACGATCCCGACCTTGAAAGTACTACGGGAGCGCGCTCACTGGATTCGAATACGACCAATTCGCATCCAGTGAGCGCGCTCCAGTACTTAACTTTCAAGGTCGGGATCGTTCGCGCGGCTTCGTGCGTGTTCGGACGAGTAATTCCGTTCGAAAACGTGTCCAATGTGCGACCTGCCTTATGGACGTCGTTATCGTTGCTGACGCTTGGCAATAAACAGGTTGCTGTGCTGTGGCCATTAAATAACAGGGACATACCTATATAATTATCTCTCTTAAATCAATAAATAATTGTTGAATATGCATAACCAATAAACAAAATTATTCGAAACTTTCTAATCTTTTTTTAAGGTTTTAATTTACTTTTTACAAACATTTATTTAACTTGCACTGTTTAATGTTCTTACATTATGTAATATGTAAGTACTAGCGACCCGCCCCGGTTTCGCACGGGTAGTCCGGTTTGATCTACTTACATAACTATTACCTACTATATGCGAAACTTGTAGTCCCTCACTTCCAATATTACACCTTTTCCATACAAACATACAACCCCCTTTTTTCACCCTAAAGGAATTAATTTAAAAAACGCTGAGTCTGCACACTAAGGATACATTTACTTAAAAAAAAATCCGGTTGCCCATACAATGTTTCAACCCCTTTTCCACCCCTTCAGAGGATGAAATTCTAAAAACGCTGAAATCACTTTTTTCATAATTTAAAGCTAGGCCTATAACCAGTTTCGATTCCCTGCTTTCAAATAAAATTTACTCCCCATATAAACTTTCAACCCATTTTTCACCCCTTCAGAAGGCGAATTTTGAAAAACTCTGAAAAACGTTTGCTGTCATTTTTATGCTTAGTCGATTAGGGAAGTTTCAAGTTTCTATCTTAAAAATAATTTTGTTCTCCATGCAAAATGACCACCCCCTTTTAACCCTCTAAGGGGATGAATTTTGAAATAAATTATACCCTATGTCCTACTCTGGTGTCTAAGCTACAATACTGTAATATAAATGTAACGTACATCCGCACAAATTTAACTTTCACGTGTATAATATCTTATATCTTTAATCTTATCTTTTATCTTTAAACGAGCAATCCTTGTATATATATTTATTTCGGCGATCTCGGAAACGGCTCTAACGATTTCGATGAAATTTGGTATTCGGGGGTTTTCGGGGACGAGCAATCGATCTAGAGGTCTCATGTCCGAAAAAACGCCGAGCAAAGCTCGGTCGCCCAGATATTATAATATAATATAGGACTATTAGGATTATTTCTTAATAATCCTAAAAATATTCTTATATTTTTAGGATATTAGGATGTAAATTGTCTTCAAGATTTGCAATCCTTTTTTCTGACAGTTGACGGTATCCGATTGAACTGAAATTAGGCACTATGTAAAATCGGTGACTATACAATATTATGGTACCACCAAACTGATCTGGGGGTTCATGATATGGTCAAGTAGCGGGCGGTGACTCGGCGAGGCCCTGCCTCCCGCTAGCCTTCCCCGCGGTTTCAGCTAAGCGGTCGACCTGTAGTGTCAACTGTCAGCCGACTCGATACAGATTCTTTACTGCACACCTAGAAATTCGTTTTCTATCAAGCAAAACCGATATTTGACAGCTAGAAAATACCGAGTCATGCTATCTCGCTTTACCACATAGCACGTGTTAGGGTCTAGTTAGAAAGCCTCGTTTGCTTAAAAGTAATGTGTTTACACAACCTACCTTGAAAAACAACCTACAATATCCGGCGGTATCAGACGCGTTCGAGTGAATTAATACCCCGTGAGTGTGAGCGCCGAGCGAGCCGCTGTAAGCACCTACATATACGAGTATAGTATCTTATAGTTCATAGCAACGATCTTGCATACTTGCAAAAGAACTGGAACGAAGCATTCATAAGATCGGATACAACGTGCAAATTTTATGAGTTTCTTTCTATCGCTGCGGACTGCAATCTTACGAATACACAGATATATAAATACACAGAGATATTAATACACAGTGGAAATAGATGAAATGACATCGTTCTTGGATTAGGTATACACATACAGTGAAATATACTGTGGCATGTAAAAACGACTAACAAACTGACAGACATACTTAACTAAGTATGCTTAAGTTTTTTCTTCAAGTGGGTCAAATATTTTAATTTTCATTTCTCATGCTCGAAAAGTGTGTCATATTAGACTTGTGAAGCGGGGCTAAAGTAGTAGGTACATTTAAGCCCTAGGCAAAATATGTATACATATTTATGATTTACAAAACATTTTAATTTGACCAATCAAAATACTTCACCTATTAAATCTACCAATCACAGAACAGTAATTTGACAGATTAAAAATTATTTGGTAAAAATATCAACCAACCAGAACACAGCTGTACTAAAATCGACCAATCAGGAAAGACGTTTTTCAGTTATCTAAAGATTAAGCGGTGTCTATGGTCAAAGCAATTATTCTTCTTAAAAGAAAAAAAGCGCATGTTGCATCTCTTTCTTTAATATAGCGAAAGAAAGGGAGGCGAATACGCAAAGCGAACACGCATAGCGAGGCATGGTGCTAGCGTTAGAAAAAAAAAAACAAGCTGTCAAATTAGACATACGCCCGCCAAGAGTTAAATTATTCATTTAAAGTGGATAATTTGTGTCTATGTGTTTTCTCGCAATCGAAGTGAAAAGTAGAGTATACCACTCGAACAATATTACCACTCGAACAATTTTCCCTCACTACGTTCGGGAAAATAACCATCTCGTGGTAATATGGCTTACTTTAGACCCTTGTCAAACAATCTACTATTAAGGAGGTACGTCTACGATTTTGTACATTGCCTGGGCGATGTTAAGCATTTTCTATTTAAAACGCACGGATGATCTGGAGGCGTCGGAGAACACGGTGGATATTAATTACTCGGGCCTATTACAGCCCCTGTATATAATTAAGGAGCTGCCAAACGCGTGAGAATGAGTCATGCCGGATTGTAAACCAATAAGTCTGTTAATATCCAACGCACGGACAGACCCATGCGCACATACAACCATGAACACATACAATCACACCCGTAGGTAGGGTTGTCATAAAATTCCTCGAAGCATGCTTACCCGTCCTATACCGGAATTCGACACCCGTACAAGGTGTAAAACCGTACACAGATCGCATTATGACGTCACTCGGCGAGGTGCACAGATAGAGTCTGACCAGCGAAACGTGATATTGACCTTGAAACAGGATTCTTTATATGGCAATACCCAGCACTTGTCAAACCACAGTATGTTAGTTGTCACATTGTGTCAATTTTCGGAATAATAAACGGTTATCTTGTGTTGTTATGTCGAAACCTATTAAAAGTGCAGCCAGGAAGTTAATTTATACAATGATGTGTAAATTTAAAGCGAAACAGGAAGAACGAACCTCTGTTTTTCGCGAGAAAGAACGATATTTCCATGAAATAATATCTGTCACAGGTTAGTGCACTATAATGATGTTGATATTTGATGAATCGTTGGTACATTCCATGTTTATTTAGAGATATTTCATTGGACATAAAATAGTATTCGTTAAATTTCTCTTCAATTTATAGCGTGAGTTAGAAAGGGAGGTTTCTCCTACGTATAAGTACGTAGACGTTATGTTCCTTTGGTCCGGTTATATTGAGAAGAGAAAATTATATTTTTTGTGTGTATTTTCATTACAGAGAGAATGAGGGAGAATGCCGATGACAGCAGCAGCTTTAATGATATTACCAATGCTATGAAGAGTTTATATAAATTAGAGATTAGGTAGCGGACCCCAGGCATCCTTCAGGATGCAACTGTACTGGGATAACGCTAGGAGGATGATGATGTGAAGAGTTTACAAAAACTAGAGGAGAATAGTCAGTTCAAAACAGAACTTCAATATGTGCAAGAAATCTCTGAGATGACAGGTAAAATATTCTGATGATTAATTCATATACTAAGTGTGTTGAAATCCAAAATTATATCATATCATAGTATATAACTACTATGGCTCACCAACCCAAAGTGAGCCTTGGCCTCTAACATGATTTGACACCACTTAGCCCGATCCTGCATCACCTCACCTCCCTCCGGTTCAGGATTTTTATTATGTATATTAAATAAATTCATGTATAAGAATCCCAGCAGACATAAGGCTGCAAAAATTAATTGATATGAATGATAGATGAGTTTCACTTTGGTTGATTCCGATCACTTGCAATTTATTAACCGCACCACCCCTATTGGTTCCATAGTGTTAGTAATTTACCAAATTACCACATAAAGGTGCTTTTCTAATTTATAAAATGTAATAAAATAATGTGCTAGATATTTGTGACTCTAAAAATATAATTTTAAGGAAAATATTTTCTTTTGTTTCAGATGTAAGTACTGCTACTATTAAACTACTAGATGTAGAAAAAACGATTTGGTTCAATAACTTCAAGTGACTGGAAAAAATGCACTGACCATGTTCTGCATATGGAGCAGAAATATATAGAACGAGATGGCATCGTTGTAACTTTAGAGGCATTCATTATAAATGTTACAAGTGACAGGGACTCAAGCAGTGATTCTGAGGAACCAATCGAATTTTTGGAATCTGATTTTGACTATGATAGTTAATTAAACTAAGTTTAATTAAGGAAATGATTTGTAATAATTTTAAATAAATGATGGGTACTAAACAGGCAGATGTGTTGTTTCTTTTTGTGTGTGGTAGACCTACTTACACTGTCTGTCTAACAGTATGTAAGTTTTCCAAATCCCCATAAGTTAAAATAAAGATCTTTATTATTATCTTTCGGTTATTATTAATCATGTTTGTATGTGATAATTTAGATCATTTGTTAAGATCCGCTATAAACTTATTGTCGTTTTAAAATCATGGATTTAAAAATAGGTTTGATAAGGCCTGTTCGTCTAGTTTTGATTATGGTGTCCCGGGGCGAGCAATCGATCTAGCTAGTAGCTAGGTCTCATGCCCGGGAAAACGCCTAGCAAAGCTCGGTCCTCTAGGGACTATATTTTTAATGGATAATATTGATGTACGCGTTTTTACTCTTTCGCTCTTCCCAATCACGCACTACCTGTTAACTGTTGCAAAGGCTAAATTGCTGCTACCTATGCAATTGTTAACTGGAAGTGATCGCTTTTTAGCGACGCCTTTTATTGCATGGTGTTACCTAATGTTTAATTTTCTTTATGCAGTTTTCACTTTGCTGTGCACTATAAAATATTCTATTCACTTATTTAATTCTAAAACGATCAAAATCGCTTAGTCCTTGTATGTACAGGGATACCATACTTATATTTTTTGAATTTCGCGGCTATTTTCAGTATCACGTTTCGCTGGTCAGACTCTACTGTAACAGGGTAACTGAAAATGGTCCCATGGCTGCTTTGTGCTTTTTGGGAACTTTGGGGTAGTTAGATGACATCAGATATGATTGAATGAATAAAACAAAACATTATCCTCATAGCGTTTTCCCAGATATAAGTATGCAGAAGCAGCCCGGTTCCAACCTATTAACCTCAATATTTGTCGTAGTTTATAGTGTTTTGGACTAACGTCTTATTACGATGTTCGTTTATTTGGTATATTTATATATAGGTTAAACCTTCATCAAAAATCACTCTAATAGATTATATTTTATAGCCATCTCGTAAAACCGTACCTCAATTTGCCTCAATATAAAAGTACTCAACTAGGCCTGTGCCTTTTGCCGCTTCGGCTAAAATCGGCTCTAGTCTTTTTTAGGGTTCCGTACCCAAAGGGTTAAACGGGACCCTATTACTAAGACTCCGCTGTCCGTCTGTCCGAACTCCGAACCGTGATAGCTAGACAGTTGAACATTTCAAAGATGATGTATTTCTGTTGCCGCTATAACATTTGTTGTTATAACCTAAAAATGTATGTAAACAGTAAACAGAATAAAATAAATATTTAAGGGGGTTCCCATAAAATAAACGTATCTTTTTTGCCGTTTTTATAGATAACGGTACGGAACCCTACGTCGGGCTCGAACTTGGCCGGTTTTTTTCGTGGAGAAAACCTGATGTGAACCAGGTACCCAGCCTTGGGGGATGCCTGGGTTATGTGGTATTTCTAGCCACTAAAAACTCCACGACGACCGCTATCTGCGCTCATGCATGGGACTCCAGGATCTCATACTGAACGTACTGGAGCCCCCCTCGCGCTTTTCTGCCTTTTGGCTTGGGCCACTCTCCCTGGGGCTGATAAGCAAGTGCTGCGGCCCCCACAGCATGAAGTACTTGCAACCCCGGTGACCCCCTTTAGTCGCCTTTTACGACAGGCGGGGAAACTGTAGACCTATTCTAGAGCCGATTTTTTTTTCATCTGAAATCGGCTCTAGCCTATCAGCACACCTTCGAGGTACCGATATACCCTATCGCGCTAGGAACGGCAGGCGCATGCGAGCGGGATGCCATGATCTGGTGTCAAATATCGGTCTTGTTAGACAGAGGACCTTATGTAAGTTAGTATATAAATATTTATTATTCTGTCAAGAATTTTGGCAATTGCGATCACTATAGCACGGTTGGTTAAGGGGATGCACTGAAAAAATATGAGCTTAAAAAGGCTCTACTGCCTGTTTTTAAATTGAATACTTATTTGTCGGGGCTTTATAGGCCTATGTTTAAAATGGGATAAATAGTCTTTAGGTCAGGTCCCTTGCTCACATACCTTAATTGCGAAGTCCAGGGTTCATGTCGCCGGCACACAGACACTGATTCACACACGTGCTGGTATTTAGGTGAGGGCACAGCCAGGAGCGACATACGTCCTATTAAATAGAATGCGAGCAATAGGTCCACTGTCGGTCATATGTCATTAAGGAAGCGCCGAGGAAGACGCGAGGTGAGGTGGGGCATTAAATTTGTTTATTGAACAGTCTATATCCAGCATAAAAGGTAGCATAATACGTGATTGCTATTTTATTTAAGTGACGAAATTAATAGACAACGTATGAAGTATTCACATATAAATTCATTTTTGTGACTTGTGGCTTAAATTTTTCGTAATAAAGTAAAAAAATCTTTACGTCTATGAAAAACCAGCGTTTTGCGGCAGGGTCCTTAAAGACGTCTGTGACCCATTTCATTATTTATTTTGATATAAAATGCCTGAGGTAAGAAATTATTTCAAATAGTTTCCAGACAGTCTTGACTTGACTAGTTTTATATCTAAATCTATCATTAAGTTACAATTTGAAATTATATATATGTATCAATAATATTCTAGTTGACTGGTTTTACCACATTATATTACAATACGTAAAATAAATGAATAAAAAAAGCCTTTATTTCTAGATATCTTAACATATTATTTTCATGCATATATATATATTATTATTTTACACACCAGAAACCTCTTTATGAGGTATAGGCCTCTTCCAGATTTTTCCATTGTTGTCTATCTTGTGCTTTCCAGACCCAATCTGTTCCTACAATCTCCGTGATGTCGTCGGCCCATCTCGCCAGTGGTCGTCCTATCCTTCGTTTTCCTATTGGCCCTCTCCAGGTTGTCGCCCGAGACGTCCATCTCTCGTCCGTGAGTCTGGCGACGTGACCTGCCCATCTCCACTTCAGTCTCTTGGCATGTTTGACTGCATCAAGGACTTTTGTTTTTCCTCTTATTATGTTATGGTTTATTGTTTCTATTTTTCGTACACCCAGGATGCTCCGTTCCATTCCTCTCTGGCAGGTGGTCACCTTCCGTTTCGCAGTTGATGTGAACTTCCATTACAATAGGTATACCTCTATAAAATAAGAGTTATCTTAATGACGCTATGTATACTTGTAACGTACTATTAATACCTATACTGTGAATATGATATTCCGAATTATTCCAAACTTATTCAAAATACAATAGGCAGTTTTCATACCAACCAGCGGCGCCCAATTATGTTACGGCTCGTTGAATGATATCGGTTTTTATTTCGATAAAAAACTACATAAAATTGATTTTATTTTATGTAATCCGTGAACCAATCGACCGAATGGACCAACTCATTGTATTTTTAATAACGGTTTTATCGGGGCGGTAGACTTGTATTGTACATTTCATTCAGTCGTTGCAATATTAGTATTACCAATTGTTTGCAATATTTTATTGGGAGTTGTTATAATAATGGCGGTATATTTTTTCCTTCCATTCGATTGTACCTACAGTGAAGTGAAAAAATATGCGTACATACAGCTTGGTACCTACTCAATATTATGGTTTCGGTACATATGTATTTGTAACAGGATTAAGTCGATACATGTTTTAGCATTTGACTGTACTCTCATTTCAATGTATAGTATTTAACGAAATATATTATAATAATATAGTATATGAAAAAAATACTGACGGCGAATGTGAAATTGCTGCTTTAGTAACACGTTTTTAGGGGTCCGTAGCCAGAATGGCAAAAACGGAACCCTTATAGTTTCGTCATGTCTGTCATGTCATCATTGCGTTGGCTTAGAAGTTTGATTTTTTTACAGCTCCAAGGGACAGTAGACTTGAGTATTTGATATAAATTCCAGCTTGTTACCTCCACGCGTTCCTGAGAAAAAGGGCCTTGACAGACAGACAGACGGACGGACAACAAAGTGATCTTTTTTTTCACGTGTTTAGTTATTGTACTATGTGAAATAATCTTGGTATTTAAGGCGCCTGTAGAGGCAAGGCATTTTCCATACAAACTCTGTGCAAGTTTTATTCGTCGGTTTTGGCACTCCCGCATATAATTTTATTTTTTGGTTGTTAATATTGGATATACGGAGCATGTCAAGCAAAAAAAAATTCAAATTATTCAAAAAAACGAAAATTAAAAAGATACAAAAAAAATAAAAAATAAAATTCTTGAGGTTCTGGCTAATAGAAAAATAAGCATACTGACCAAAAATCATAAGTGTACTGCAAACACAAGCAAAGAAAAACTTGCACAAAGTTTGTATGGAGAGTGCTCACCTCTCTAGGCGCCTTAAATATGCCTCGTCTTATGTTTATGTTAAATGTTTACATAGCTTATGTTCATATATTTTACTAGTATAACTAATTATTGCTGAAACATACTGTCCTAGTGAGCTTAGTCATAGTGGCTTATTAAGTTTTTGATAAGAATTTAATTAATTATTAACAAAAAAACATTTAAAGATTACAGTCCGCTTTAGACATTAAAAACTATGTGATATAAGTATACTTGGACCTATGTTGAATAATATGATTTATAAATTAAGTATGTTAAGTTTATTTATTTCCTGTTGGTGGAATATGTTGCGATCTCCTTTATTGGAATCTCAACTTTTTTATTTATCTATGATATAATTATTTATTATTACTGATAGTACAAAAAAGTATTATATTCATTTTACAGATAATTTCATATTTTCCCGACAACAAATACAGTAGTAAAATATTTAGTTACTAGAATTGTTAGTATTACAGGACTTACATAACATCTATATTTCTTCAAATCAATAACAAAGAAAAAAAAAACGTAAAACTACTTAAATATAACTAAACTATTAATAAACTAGCTAAACCTATAAAAAGTAAATACCCTCCAAGTCCCCATCGCTGGCTATGGTGCCCAGAAGGCTGGCAGCGTTGCCCCTTTGGATGGCTAAACTGATCCTTTGGCCAAAGTAGCTGCCAGCCCTCTGGTCTCCCGACATTTCAACTAGCCGCTCCGCTAGTTCTTTGTAGAACGCCTTCGCGCCTGGACCCCATGACCCCAAGGTTTCGACGCCAAATGGTGCAAACATGTAGCCCTCGGTGAGGACGAGTAGGTAATTATTGGGAGTTTCAACTCACTTCGTGAGGTTGAAACTCCCAATAATTACGATGTAATTTCATATTCAGGTTATCCATGATTTAGAACGCTCAATCGGGTTTTCAGGTTATCCATAATGATGTAGAACGCTCAATCAGGTACAAGTTGTGTTTTTCAACTTTATAGTGTCATTTATGTCAAAACTTTACTGTTGGCAACACGTCTTCTTTGCTGAAACATGAAGTTTGTAAAACAACCTCAGAGATTGCAGTTGGATATCGTTTGTTCTTCGTCCAATAAACGCTGTTTTCGGCATGGATCACTTTTACCTGACACTATTCGCTGTATAATATGCGGTCCATCGAATTGTGGCAAAACTAATTTAATTGTTGGTTTGCTGCTACACGAACAAGGTCTACGCTTTCAAAATGTTTATGTATACTCCAAAACATTATTCCAACCTATGTATCAATTTCTAGAGCAAGTTTTAAAGCTGGTTCCATCAGTTTCGTTTCAAAAATATAGTGAAAATGATGAAATTGTAAGCCCCCATGCAGCCAACATTAATTCAATCATGATATTTGATGATGTTGCGTGTGAAAATCAAAATAATATACGAGATTACTTTGCAATGGGAAGGCATAAAAATATAGATAGCTTCTATTTGAATCAAACGTATAGTAAAATACCTAAACAATTAATAAGAGATAATGCTAATTTAATTATTCTTTTTAAACAAGATGATATTAATTTGAAACATGTTTATGATGAACATGTAGGAAGTGATATGTCGTGGTCCCAGTTTCGTGAAATGTGTGGTCAAGTATGGAACCTACCGTTCGATTTCTTAGTTATAAATAAAGATTGTAAAAGAAATTCTGGATGTTATAGGAAAGGCTTTGATACATTTATCATGCTAGATTAACTGGATATATAAGCACAGTATTTAATTTAAAACTTATTACTTAAAATGGAACCGCATAGTTCGGACATAAAACATAAAATAAACGAAGAGAAATTATTTAAACAAAAAGTACTTCAATCTGCTCAAGCAATAAGAAAAAAAGTTCAGCTCATTCGTGATGTCAAATCAAACGATAATATAATGCTGGAATCAATGTTGAAACCAATCACAGTCCCACTTAATGAAATGGTAAAAAATAATAATAATGCTAACAATCTGAACATAAGTGATACGGATTTTGGTAACGAAAGGTTTAAATGGAACAAGTCGGTAAAAACATTGAAATATAGTCCTTCCGAAGATGGAATGAAAGAAAGTTTTGATAATAAAACATTACTGAGAAAATCATCGGAATCAAGTTATAGTGAAAATGAATTAAATGACGGAAATTCTATATCTCATGAAAATGACAATCAAAGTGATTCTGACACAACAAATAATGCTTCATTTAGAACGTCAGACTCGTACGCTTCTCCTCGCGAAGATCCTGCTTGGCAAAAACAATATTTTAATATGAACATTCCATTTGGTGTACGAAATGAGCGTGGTAAGCTAATGCTTGGATCTTGTCCAATTTCTGTGAATGATGACACACTCACGATAGGCGGAGAAAGCTATTCCTTAACGCAAGGTTTAAACGATTTATTGTTCAAGAAAGTACCTGACTTAGAATTAGTAACTGAAGATGATAAACGCTTATATAAAACATTGTTATTGAAAACTAATGCACATAGACGTGACTTCGATCCGAATAAGCCAATAAAAAGTAACAAGGGCATGAAATATTTGTATGTTATAAGGCCTCTTTTCAAATTAACCAAACAACGTACAGTAAGTGAAGAATTGTATGTATCCGGTGAAGGTTTGCCGTCAATGAAAAAAATTAAAAGAGACATCTCATATGTGTATTGGGATGACCCAAACGAATTAGTAGAACGATTAAAACTGCTTATTGCATCGCGCGACGCTGGCAATACAGGGTTAGATAACGAAATCATATCTATCATTGAAGAATTACGTGAAGCAGGCTTAATAAATAATATATAAATGAATACTCTTCTTTTTTACATCAGTCGAAGTCTGACTTTCAAGTATAAAAATGAATATAGATAAATTTGGTCACCATGTTCATAAACGCTTGCGTGCTGGTGAAATCTCTGAGCTCAAGTACAAGGCTTTGCTTCGAACAGAAGCAGGACATTTTGATTTAAAATCTTTAAGATTAAAAGGGGTTGTCAAACCATTGTCTTCTGACGATGCTGTTAACAAGCAGTACGTTGACGAATGTATTCAAAACATATACGAAAAGAAGTATATAGATTCTTTGATTAACACAATAAATAACCAAATTCATCAACTCGCAAGTCAGTTAAAACTGAACTTTTACACGAAGAAGGAGACAGATGATATCTTTAAACAATTAAATAATGATAAAACAACAAATAGTGAACGAGATCCATCGATCAGCGCGAAGAAATTTTAAGCGACGATCGGTTGTACTAAAAGGAATTGACGATTTATGGCAAGCTGATTTAATTGATTTACAAAAGCTACATACGGTTAACAGAGGATATAAATATATTTTAACTGTCATTGATACTTTTTCAAAGTATGCATGGTGTGTACCTATTAAGTCTAAAACTAAAATTGAAGTCAAAAATGCATTCGAATTTATAATAAAAACATCTAAACGAAGACCTAAAAATTTACAAACAGACCTAGGAAAAGAATTCTACAATCATGAATTTGATTGCTATTTAAAATCACTAAAAGTAAATCATTATTCAACTTATTCAATTAAGAAGGCATCTATTGTTGAAAGGCTGATAAAAACACTTAAGTTCAAACTCTATAAATATTTCAGTTTAGTTGGTAATTATAAATGGGTTGGGAAACCGTTAGACGATGTAGTAAAATCTTATAATCAAACTGTACATAGCACAATCAAATATAAACCTATTGATGTAAATATTGATAATGAAATACAGGTATCAAAAAATATTGAAAATTCGCAATCTAATTTGCGTTATAAATTAAACAAATTCAATGTAGGAGATTGTGTACGCATTAGCAAGTATAAAAGCGCCTTTCACAAAGGTTATACACCTAATTGGTCAACTGAACTTTTCACTATTAAACATGTGAATCGCACTCAACCTGCTACGTATCATATTCAAGACCAACGTAGAAACACTATACTCGGTACATTTTATGAAGAAGAACTTCTGAAAACCAATCATCCAAACGTTTACCTCGTAGAAAGGGTTATTAAAAAGAAGGGTAGAAAGTTGTATGTTAAATGGTTAGGGCTTAGTGATAGCGAAAACAGTTGGATTGATAAAAATGCCGTTGTTTAGTTATATTTATATACATTCTCATCAATGACGGTATTATTATATTACGGGACATGAAAGGAAGAGGACTCTTAAACAGCGCTATTAATAATTTACCATTTGAATTACACTTACCTGGTTATAACTATTGCGGTCCGGGAACAAAATTGCACAAAAGGTTACAAAGAGGCGATAAAGGAATTAATGCGCTAGATAAGGCGTGTATGAAACACGACATAGCATATGATAGATATTCTGATTTAGCTGATAGACATCGTGCCGATTTAGAACTATATGAAATGGCGAAACAAAGAAAAAAGGCGAAAGATGCAGGAACAGGAGAAAAAATTGCTTCGTGGTTAGTTAGCAAAGTAATGAAATCTAAAATAAAGGCTGGTGCAGGTATAAAACCTTTTAAACGTTTTGTGTCTAAGATTCGTACTGAATTAAAAATGAAACCAAAAACAAAAGGTTGTAATATAATTGATCGCGCACTTATTGCCGCAAAAAAAGTTTTTAATACCAATGCTAAGGTACGGATACCTCGTCTTATACCAATTCCTAAAACTGGAGGCCTCTTACCGTTAATACCTATTTTTGCTGGGCTGTCTGCATTGGGATCATTAGCAGGAGGAGCTGCTGGAATCGCTAAAGCTGTAGGTGACTACAAAGCCGCAAGAAAAAGTTTAGCTGAATCAGAGAGGCATAACAAGATGATGGAATCTATTGCGTTAGGAAAAGGGTTACACATTAAACCATATAAAAATGGAAAAGGATTATGTTTGAAAATTTCAAAAAACTAAATGAGAGGTTACCCAGACGCGCTCTTTCAAATATTGACATTTTAAAACACTCATCTGATATACCTCATTTTCGAGGAGTTTATATGAGAGATAATTTACCTAGACGTGCCAAAAAAGTAGAATGTGCAATCATAAATTTAGATAGTTCAGAAAACCAAGGAACTCACTGGGTAGCCTATGTCAAAGTAAACAAGTATTGTGAATATTTTAATAGTTATGGTGATCTTCAACCACCGCTCGAATTAATAAATTATTTAAAACACTGTAGCATTTCATATAATTATACCACTTACCAAAAGTTTAATACTGTGAATTGTGGACATTTATGTTTAAAATTCCTGAAACAGTTTTGGTGTAACCATTTAAAAGCGCCTGATCAATAAAAAATGTAACATTCACGCAATGTCTTTTACTTTGTCTATAACTGGTTGCTCCTCCTCTCTTTTAACAAATCACTCACCTGCTTTAGAATTAGATGGTGATTATGAATGTGGGTTACTATATTTGTCAACTTTTAATTCGATACCAAATATAGACAAGAGAAGTAATAAGTTTTATTATGGTGAAAATGGAGAAGTAGAAATACCTGAAGGCTCATATGAACTGCAAGATATTGAAGATTACCTCAAAAGTCAACTGACAGATTGTTCTTTTACATTGACATGCAACAATAACACATTAAAAACCTCTATATTGTGTTCTAAAAACGTTCACTTCAATAAAGAAGACTCTATTGGTAGGCTTCTTGGTTTCGGGAAAGAAACTGTTTCGGCAGATATATTAACTGAGTCCGCTTTGCCGGTATCCATTCTGTCAACAGCCATAGTCCGAGTTGAATGTGATATCGTGAGCGGATCTTTTGTAAACGGGAAACCTAGTCATATAATTCATGAGTTTGTACCTAATGTACCGCCTGGTTACAGAATTATAGAAACACCTAAAAACGTTATCTATTTTCCTGTTACTCAAAAAAGTTTGAGCTCTCTTAAAATAAGGATTTTAGATGAAAAGAATCATTTGGTAAATTTACGTGGTGAAGAAATTCAAATATATTTACATCTTCGTAAAAATGATAGTCTTTAATAAAAGCGTGAACCCATGCAAGAAAACTACTAGTACTCTTCGTGCTGCCAAGAAAATAACACCTAAAGGACAACTTACAAGTGAAAATAAACAGTTCTTAAAAATAATAGGTTTATTAAAATGAGTGTATTATCAGTAACAGATAGTTTCAGTTTCGACAACTCCATAGAAAGTTTTGAATATCATTCGTATAAGCCATACGTTACAAGTTTTAATTTAAATGATGAAATTCGTATACCTATTAATCAACAAGATCTGTATGTCCTACCGTCAGAAAGTACTTTATACATAGAGGGCTCAATTGCTGTATTCAACAGAGATACGAAACAGCAAGTGAAGAGTGTACTTTTCACAAACAACCCAATTCTTCATTTGTTTCAAGATATTAGGTATGAATTGAATGGCATTGAAATAGATAGAATTAAGAATGCTGGGGTCACTACAACAATGAAATCTCTCATATCCATGAATGAACTTGAATCATCAATGTCAAAGCAGTGGGGATGGGATATCAAAGGCACTAAAAATACACATGGTTCATTTTCAGTCTCTATTCCGTTAAAAAATATTCTTGGTTTCTGTGAAATGTATGGCAAGATAGTAATTTCGTGCAAGCACGAATTGGTGCTCCTACGCTCCAACACGACTTTGAATAGCGTAAAACTGAATACAAATGAATATGTAGATAACCTTACTATATCTAAGATAGTCTGGCGTATGCCTCATATTAAGGTTTCTAATCGAGAAAGATTGAGATTATTGAAACATTTGGAAAAAGATCAAGTTATTCAAATGGCCTTTAGGAATTGGGACTTGTACGAATATCCACTTTTACCTAAAACATCAAAACATTCATGGGCCATCAAAACATCATCTCAAATAGAAAAACCGCGATATGTTATAATTGGATTCAAAACGAACAGAAAAAATGATGCTCTCAAAGATGCAACTGGTTTCGATCACTGTAATTTGAAAGACGTAAAAGTGTTTTTAAATTGCACTTATTTTCCCTACGAAAACTTGAATGCTAGTTTTTCATCAGAAAAGTTTGCTTTATTATACGAACAGTATTCCAATTTCCAACAGTCTTATTACAACCGTAGCCAAGCGCCGTTGCTGTCACCTCAAGAGTATAAAGATATTGCACCTCTATTTGTTATCGACTGTTCTCGACAAAACGAAACCTTAAAAACAGGGTCCGTGGATGTTAGAGTTGAATTTGAATGTGAAACAGATTTACCTGACCTTACTTCAGCTTATTGTCTTATTTTGAATGACAGTATTGTAGAATATAAACCGCTTAGCAATATTACCCGCAAAATTTCATAAATGGTGCACTATCTGTTTGTTGACCTCCAGGGTTTTAAATTCGCGGAAAATGAGTTTATTGTTAAAGAATTTGCATACAGCACGTTGGAATACACACAAGTGTTTTTAATAAAACCACCCTTCCCATTTTCAAAATTAACAGAAAGTGAAAAGAGGCAGACACGATGGATCGAAAAACATTTAGGTATACTGTGGCATGAAGGTTATATTGATTATAGTGAATTTAAACGATTTATTGTTAATCACATAAAGGACAAGACGATTTTTGTGAAGGGTTTGGAAAAAATTGAATGGGTTAAAAACTTATGTTCGGACTGTACTATATTAGATTTGGCTGAAAAAGGAGTACCTAATTTACTAGAGCTATATAGAAAATATTGTGTGCTAGATTGTACTTATAATTGTGTATATCATAAAAAGAAATGTGCGTTAAAAAATGTTGTATGTATTAAAAAATGGTATTTAGATAGGAACGAAAATAATTAGTGAATTGTAATTAACTTTCATTGTATAAATAAATGTTATAATGGAATATATCTTTCTTTTTTTTAATATTACTATTTTGTTTTTATTGACTGATGAGTTTATAAAATAATTATTTTATGTTTTATCGCGGATCTGCATAAACTCATCATTCAATAGAGAAACTATAGGAAATACTGAAATGGAAACAGGATTCAATAATTACAAATAAATCAAATTCGACAGCTTTATTTCAAAATTAAAAAATACAAACGTATTTACTACTTAAAAAGTAACAAGTTAATAAGTATTTTATCCAGATTCATGTCCTTAAAGAATACACCTTTACAAGAATCAAAGTGATGAGACATGTTTAGTACAAGTAGTAGTGACTTAAAAATTCTAACACACGTTTAAACTTATAGTAGAATACAAAATTTATAGTAGACTCTTCTGTTACTTAACATTTTGCTCGATATCATAGAATTTAGATTTAACTAAATATGATATAGCTAAACCCAGTCTTTAAATTAGTAATATATTTATAAAAACGAAGCATGTCCCCAAGAAAGCGTGTGAATATTGTCCTTTAATATGACTCGCTTGTCATCATTCGAAGATAGAGCTACTTTATTAAGAGCTTGCGTGTAAATTTCATGCTTTATAGACTTAAATATGGAGTTCTTTTTACGTACCAATTCTTTATTAAATAAAACATTTTCATAATCACTATATCGAAGATCCCTTACCGCATGTTTTTTTGTACCTTTTGCTTTCTTTATCTGTTTTTCTTGGGTTTTGATACAATATAGTTTTGACCTAAGTCCTACAAACTGAAGAATTAGTTCACCTCCTAGCTCATCTTTAAATAGCCCGGGCACCTTTTTGTTTTTTTGGCATATGTCATATATATTGTTCGCTGGGTAATTACTTGTATCTAGGTAACGATCAAAATTTAATTTTAAATCTCTGTATAAATCATTTGTTTTTATTAAATACAAAAATGAATCGGTGTCACTATAGCATAAACTAAGATTTTCTCCATAGAATGGTTTCATTTGAGAATAGTGAAAGTTGTACATGTGAGATTTGGATATTTCTAGTACAGTAAATCCAATGTAAATTGGTTTGTCGAGTATAATAATTTCTGGATTCATTTGAATTGCAACTAAATTTTCGGTGAACACACTAGCACTATGAAAATTAGGACGAGCTATTAATATTTCTGCACTTGTTTTTTTCTTCGTTTTGTTCATAGTATCAGTCCATTGATTAACTAACATTACATTTGTTCTGTTTTCTGATGATTCTAAGGTTTTTCCGAAAAGACTGTTATTGAGAAGTTTATAAAAGTTCATTTGGAATTCGGATTTAGCATTTTTTCTCAACTGAGTGTTTAAGTCAATATACTGCTGTATAAATCGACTTTGTTTAAATTGTATGACTCTATGTATTTTTTTTAATACTAAACCATGTTTCACACATGTTTTTAAATGCACATAATGAATAACATATTCATATTTATCGTATAAGTTCGGAATCAGTTTAGAATTTTTAGACCCAGGAGGTACAAATTTTTGTGGGCAAAATGGGATGTCATTATGTAAGTTGTGTAGGTATTCGGGATATTCTAAATCTACTTCTAATATGTAACCGTGGAGACTATTATCTGGGACTTGTAGAAAATTCGTTTTTTCAATTTCCTCTTCGCTCATTAACTTGAAATCGGCAAAAGGTAAATAACTGCACATTGCAAACCCGTATAGATTATTACAGTCAATGTAAAATAAAAATGAATCCGGAACAGACGCATCATAGTCTGCCATATATTTATTATTAGCTTGCGCATATCTAGTTGAACAAAGGCATACACCACCACGAATTCCTTTTTGAATCATTCGAATAATTTCAAGATCATTTATGAGCTCTAGTCTGACATTGGTAATAAGTAACATTGCGTCAAAACTTAAAGATGGGGCTGTCATGTAAAAAGCAGGATCTAGTTTGTAGTTTAACATAGAGGTATGCCGAAAGTTTTCAAATATATCAGCCAATAACAACACATCTGATTTAAGATAGAGGTCAGTGTACTCGCCCAATGTCTTTACATTAAATACGTTCCAAACATGTCTAGCATGGTCATACTCAGAATTAGAAATAATGTTATCGGTTATTGAGCTGTAAAAACAATGCTGTGGTGGTAGTTTTTTCTCCTCGTAAGTATTCCAGCAAGTAATAAATTCATAAGGATAAACGCCTTTACTTCTAAGTAGCGCGAATTGGTCATGATCAGGAAAAAAACTTCGTAAATGAACAAAGTCTTCATTATTTAAATCAGCTGCTAGTTTTTCTAAGCTAGTTCCTAAGAATTTGAAAGAATCAACAAAACGTACAGGCACAAATTCGTCTTTATCTATGTGGAAAAACTTAGTAAAAGAAATATAATTTTCTTTATTTTTTGCTATGACCTTTAACCTACCAGGCATTTCACCTAACTCACGAATAAACAAATGACAATCATAGCCTGATAAATTATGAAAAAATACTGGGACAAACTTTGGTAAACGAAATTGAAGATTACAGAACGCATGAGAAGCGCCTCTGAAACGGCCTGTTAGATGACAATGATCTCTAACAGCGTCGCCTAAAAGCAATTTATTACATAGAAAACAATATTTCGCCTCTTTAAACTGTTTTTCCTCCTCCTCTGTGAGCTTTAGTGGAGCAGGGTTATCATATATTTTTTTAATCTTTGCTACATCACTTTTTAGATGGGAAATAAATTTACTAACGCAATCTGGCCCACGATAAGTAACAAATTTGTTCAGAGAACTATTATAAGAACACACAATATAATATGCAAAGGCAGCTGGAACGTGTTTTTGTAATGTGGTAGTACAATTTGAATTTAATTCATCACCTGTTATTGGTTGTAATATACATTCAAAATCGGCATACACGACATACGGATTTAATTGCATTCTTTCAAAATGTTTGAATTGGATATGTGTGCCACTGTCAGGTAATACTGTGGCAACTCCCCCACAAACATGATTATTTAATTTGTCTGCGGTGTAAAAAAATACTAAACATTCTTCACAAAAAAATATTTTTCCGTTATGTTTCGTTAACTGACTTTTTAAAAGACGCCCTAAATTTTTTATTAAGCAATAATGCGATTGATCACCATTTTCCAACATCAACAAATTAACATGATGTTTACGTTTCGTCTTACTTTTGTATAATGGTCCAACAACTTCATTTTTTCTTAATCCATACACATTAACGCTTATTTTTTGGTTATTTTTCTCAAATATTTTGATATCAGAGAGACCAACAGGAAATGTCATGTTTTTTGTGATGAGAATATTTTCGAAATGCGGATAAGATGATGTTCGATCATGATTTTTTTGTGCAGGAAATAACGCAGCAACTATACACCATAAAAAACAGAAATCGTCATTGTTTCTAATATTTATGCAAGCTCTTCGATGTTTTATCATTTTTGGTAATTCTATAAATCTAGATGCTCTGAGAGGATTATATTTGTTTATGTTTACCTCCAGATATAGATTTCGTAGAAAACACCAGCCACTGTCCCGTTCTTGGAATTCATCAATTTTTGTGCTCAATGTACTCAAAAGGGTTGAAAATATTTCTTTAAACTCGTAACTTTGATGTAAAATGATATTTTGCGTGGCGAATGATTTAATTTCACATGTTTCATTTTTCGGTAAACAAAATTCAGCAAACAGTTCAAAGTTAACTTTTATAGATCCAAAAGCAGCCCTTCTCGCTTCGAGAATATGTTGGACATGCCTGCGGAGAGCGCACAGAAACTTAGATGGTGTTTCATGGAGGCTACTCTCAGGGCCTCGCACTCTGTATGATGCTATCCTGCTACGAAAAGCACTGCTTATTTTTTCAATATCCTGAGTTAACTGAATGGAATTATTATTCTTATGCATGTTAGTCCGTAAGTGAGCAGAAAAGGCTTTACTTGGAACACTAATGTCACATACTGAACAAAATATCGAGCTATGACGCATTTTACCGATTAACACTGAAATAGACTGGGTTTAGCTAAAATGTAATTAAAACCCTGTTAGGATTATTGACTTTTTTTATCTGGGAAGAACGTTCCCTCCTCTGAAAAGTCGTCCTTACAAAGTTTTAGAATCTTATTTATTCCGTTTACTATATTTGAACTGGAATCCACGCGATACTTAACACTAACCAATGCTTTCTCCCATCGATCCTGAGATGGAACGCTTTCAATATCTACCACGTTATACAGTTTAAGATCAATAAAAAGATCACCTGGTAATGAAGCTGTGCGACGTACGTAGCCGCCGGGAACGCAACGTGTTAGTACTGACGGCAGAGAGGATGCACGACGCTGCGCTTCAACATCTTCAATGCCCCAGTCCGATAACCAGCCCGGTTGACGTTCAGGTGATGCTTGACGAGCACTTTGTTTCTTTGCTGATTTCTGCGACTTTACTTTTGAACTGGAATGTTAAAAAAAATTATTTAGCTTTCATAGTTAAAAATAATAAAGACAAAGTCGGGTTGATAGTTAATTTTTAGTTTAATTTATATAGTACATAAATATTTAAATACCATATGGATCAAGTATAGATAAAGATATTGAAAAAACTAATTACCTGTTAGTTTCAAATCCTTCAAACTCGCTGTCGATCTGCGGCGTAGCGGATTTTAATGCAGGCGTTGTTTGACGTGCACTTTGTTTTTTCACAGCTTTTTTTGGTTTGGTCTTCTTGCTGTAATTTCGAAAAGTTTAAATTACTTTCAGCTTTTTTAGATAATCAGTAAAAACAAAAAAAAAACTAAATAAAATTAACTGATATATCTTTTTCATTTCATACTTAAAATCAATAAAATATAAATTAGGTACCTACCTTTTAGCAGCATGTTCTTCCACAAATTCGTTATCACTGTCCACCAGCCAGCCTGCGTCGCGTTTCAGAAGGTTAGAAGAGCTTTTAGTTGTTTTCTTTTGGGTCCTGTAATAAATAATGATTATCCATTAGCGCAATCTAATAAATTAATGCGAATTAAATAAAAAAAACTATTGAATAAATGAAATACATACTTTAAAGGTTCAGATTCATCCTCGGACCGAATCGCGTTGTACTCAATGTCAGACCTGAAAATAAAAAAGTTAAATAAATCAAAATTCATCAGTGTTCTGTTTTATAATAGAGGCACAATCATTGTGGTAGATTAAATCCTTAACTTTACAATCAATCATTAGTCAACTCAAAATTGAACATTATAGCTAAATAAAATATAATCAAACTTACGAACATTATTGTAAGGTGAATTTCTCCGAGGGTGTAAAACGTACACTGCAACACTTGCACTCACTAAAAATATTACAAGAAATGAATAAAACTACGGTTTTATCCACACAGCAATACTGATGTAAGTCATGAGTTAACAACCTAAAACAAATAATATTGCATATAAACTAACACAGTTCTATACAATACTTTGTATATTAAAAAGGTTGAAGCTCGCTGTAAGTCAATATTCGACTCAGCTAATTACTTGAAAAATAAAGGCATCATGTTTAAAACTAAATCGGAAACAAGATACGACAAAGTGCCGCCGCTTATCAAACGATACCGCCGTTGGCGTAAAGCTGCAATCAGAGTGCAAGCTATAATTATAATTATAGCTGTACTATATTTTGTAACTAGAAAGAAGATAAAATATTTCATCTTCGCATTTTCCTCATTGCACAGTGTAGGTATATGAAAGGAGTGCCTTTATCAAAATATCTATATACAGCTATTTGTTTATTTAAACTTTTAAGATACCTATATGATGCAATTAATAAAAGAGTGACAGGTTCTAACATGAATCATAATATGTTTAGTTACAGGTATTAGTTGTACAGAATCAGCACAAAATATGAACATATATAACATGACATTTATTTAATAAAAATATATCTGTACGCGATTTCAAGCGGGACGCATTAACAGTTTTAATCAATTTCTTATTCAATGTTTGAAATCAGAATGGTGAGTTCTTAAAACATTTTCATATCTTATTATCGTTTCTAGGTGAAAAGCGTTTTTGATAGTTTTAACCCGTCGTCTACCAGTCCCTGGGATCCCAGGGCAGATAACAAAGAATGGCATTGTTTATTTTTTCGCCGGGAGACGACGGCTTTGTTCGAGTATTTTTAAACCATTTAATATTAAGTCATTTACTCATTAAGTGAAATATAATTTTCATTTGAGAAATAAAGTTCTTAAACATAAAAATAATTCAAGTTTATTTTCCAGAGTTCACAACCCGTTAACTCCGCTGCTGAGGTTAATGAAATCACTCCGTTTTATTCGCTACATAGTGAAAAAACAGATGATTCGTTGAATTACTCCCAAGACATGAATGCTTATTTAAAATATCAGGAAGCGCTCCTGAATCCCGCTCAAGAAATTCCGTTATCAGGAATACAAGCGAAAAGTGTTAGGAAAATCGCTAAGAAAGGAAAGAGGAAGGCAAAAGAAGCTGGCCTAAGTTCTCATGTCATCAGAAAAGTGACAAAAGGGAAGCGTCTCATAAAAATTTGTATCTCTGATATAGAGCAGTCAAATATCGAAGCGAATTCTGTAACGGTGCAGTATGTTGTACAAGATGATTATGATGAGTTATTAAATGCAACCGAAGGCCTAGTGGAGAAAATTGTTAAAAAGTTGAGTGATGTGATTAGTTATTAATTAATGAACAGTAAAGTAAATATTAGTCTTTAGGTACAATTATATTTCATAACCTAAGTTCTAGTTTTATTTCATTTAGATTTACTGATTTGGTTAAGTTACTTTTCAGTTATGTATGTCCAATAAATAGGTTTGAATTTGTTATGTTAAAAAATGAAAGAAATAAATGCGTAATTCAATTGAAAATTTGTTTTTATATACATAATAATGTTACTTACAGAACGAAACCCTAATTACCTAACATTAAGTTGCACGTTTCGTTCGTAACACCATTCTAAGATTTAAGTGTATGCTATAGAAGAGAGATTATTTGATTCATTTCATGTTCATAATTAGTATTTTCTCCTAAAGATTACCTAACTCATATCTAAGCGCCCGATAAACGCAAACAAATGAAGTATCAGAATGACTCAAGTTTCAATAAAATGCGCGATGCTAACTTAATAACATCGATCTACATTGCTTTGTTGTAAAAAGCAATATGATCTTAGTGTTCAATTCTAATTTGAATCTTACATCTTTATTATAGCCTTTGATTTACAAAAACTAATCTAGAATAAAGACTTTGTTTACAATTTAAACTACTTTATTTTAAAGTGCAGATTACTTATATCACTGTAAAACATGACGATCGAGTACGTCATGCGTAGAAGCCAATCAGTGTGCCGGGTCTACAACGCGCTTATGAAGTTTTTTCGTACGTTTGTATAAATACAATTTTTGTGCAAAGGATTGTCGGGAAGTTGACGACCGGACGACCCCCTCACGTAAATCATACATTTCGGACTGGCCACCCGGAGTGTGTGTAGTGTTGACCATGATAAAGCGAATCAGGGGTACTCCTATACCTATGCGGTCGGTAGCGTATAGGGTCCCATACCCGGAGGGGGTAAACTCAAAGCACGTCAAACCGTAGCCTTATGCCAGGAATCGGCTTCCTGGGGGTTGCGATCACGACTGACGAACTTGATCAACTCGTTAGAAGTGTTGTGCGGTAAACGCCGTAGTCAATCCGAGTCCTAGAACTTGGCGCGCTATGAAGGGTTTATGCCAGGAATCGGCTTCCTGGGACCCTTGCACACAAATTGAGGGCTGGCCTCCTTAGTCTGTGTGTTGTGTTAAGCTTTTGAACTTATCCGCACACGGGTGCCGGGATGTGGTAAAAATATAAATAAATTAACCTGGCACCCGTGGAGCCCTTTTGCTGTTTAAAATATTAACTTTACAAGTTATTGGGGATTCTGGCTCACTTGTTAGTTGGGCTCACTTGTGGTACACTAAATACGTATTTAAAATCTTGCTGAAATATTACTCAAAAACCGATTGGGAGTTTTAAATCAAAACCTGATTGTACGTTGAGATTCACGCTGATTGCAAGTTCCAGATATTAACTCAAAAACCGATTGGGAGTTCTAAATCATGGATAAACTGTAAACCCGATTGAGCGTTCTAAATCATGGATAACCTGAATATGAAATTACATCGTAATTATTGGGAGTTTCAATCTCACGAAGATTAACTCAAAAACCGATTGGGAGTTCTAAATCATGGATAAACTGTAAACCCGATTGAGCGTTCTAAATCATGGATAACCTGAATATGAAATTACATCGTAATTATTGGGAGTTTCAATCTCACGAAGTGAGTTGAAACTCCCAATAATTACCTACTAGGACGGCATATTTGCGCCGCTTGTTTTGCTCCGCCGTGGGGGCCGCAGCTCCAGCCTTAGAGGAGGTCGCTTGGAGGTGGGACGGCGCCAGCGTGATGATATTATGTCAATACTTTCTATTTTAATTATTCTCTAAAACAGCAAGGATCTAACACGTCAAATCTGCATTTTATTTAATATATACATAAATTCAACTCGCATAAATGTATAGCTTTTAACAGACAGAAAACAACTAGGTACCTCTTGTTTCATAGTTTGACAAATATACCCATTTACCCCTTAGGGGTTAATTTCCGGGATAAAGACTAACCTATGTGCTTCTTTGGGATACAAACTATCTCCATGCCAAATTCCATCTAAATCCTGAAGGGGTAACAAACATTTCGTACCTATTTATAATTAGTGGGGATGAGGACGTCGACTGTATCTTATATCAAAAAGAGGTAAATACGACATTATAACACAACGTTCACGTAATGAGGTAAACTGAGCCCGCGTTAAGCTTGCGACATGTTACATAGAAAGACTCTTGTATAAACGCCCTGTGACAACTTTGCTTTGAAATACTTCGAATATAAAAATATATCTTTTTAGATGTAGAAAAATCAAACTGTTGATGTTTTTGAAGTAGGAGTAGGATGAGAAACCTACTAGAATGTTTTTAGGCCGTTATTAAGAAGATGACTGTTAAAAAACTTCGAACGTTCCTACTCGAAAGAAAAAAATCGACTCAATTGAATATTATGAATCAGAGATTTCCAATCTTTTTCATGGCGTTACTCCGCCCTCCACTGCTTAAACTACAAACACTTTTGATAGAAAAAAACAGGTTAATGTTACGAACACTTTATTATTCCCACCATAATAATCTTTGAGGCTACAATTTCACACAATACAGATGATATTATATTATATGTTGCACATATTACATGCTAATAATACAGGTACACTTCTCGATAGCAAATCTGATAATAATCTTAGTCAGTTACGGCAAAGTTAATTACAAAGCTGATCTGTATTATTAATTATGATTGTTAATATTTACAATCATAATTAATAACGATACCTAATAAATACAAGTACGATACTTAGGTTGACACTTTATCCACTTCTTGTCACCTTCACGGCTGCTTGGCAAGAGAGAGCTCCGTGGAAGGTGACCGGCTATTTATGAGCTCGACTTTGTGACGTCACCGGAAAGACTGGATTGGTTCAGTCAGTGTTGCCAGCGCCACCAAGTGATGGTGTTGCCACCCAAAATTACCCGGGCGACAACACTTTTAATTTTGATAATATTGAACACACAACCACAGAATAAGTAATATTTATTTTAAGATTAGTGCGGGCACCCCCTTCTAGAGGCGTCGTAACCCCCGGGTGGGTCGCAATCCACAGGTTGAAAATTACTGATTTAGGTTGCTCACCCCATATTCGTCTACAATTCTGTCATAGTGTTGGTATCGTTACTTTGCTATCTAGAACTAGAAACATAAGGAACGGGGGTTACCAATAAATAATAGATTTCAAAATGACAACTTTTATTAGGGTTCCGTAGCCAGAATGTCTAAAACGGAACCCTTATAGTTTCGTCATGTCTGTCTGTCTGTCCGTATGTCACAGCCGATTTACTCGGATACTTTAATTAAGTACTACAAAATTATGAAATGTGGTAGGAAGATGTATTCTATGAACCGCTATATAAAATAAATGTTATGTGAAATAAGGAAAAAAAATATTTCAAGGGGGGGGGGGGCACCCCATACATGTAACCGGGGGACGAAAAATTTTTTTTAATGCTAGTAGTTTTGTGGGATGGTTGGATAGGCCTTTAAAAATGATATAGAGGTTACTGAGAAAGTTTTCCATTTAAGTCAATCGTTGCTGAGATATTAGCTCCCAAAGTGGTACAAAATGTGTCCCCCTCCCCCGCTCTAATCTCCAAACTAAAAAGATTAAAATTCTGAAAAAAATTGAGCCGGTGTACATTAATAAATACTTTCAACCATTTTTGGTTCGAACAAGCTGGGATTAAGGGTTTTTGAGTTATCACTGAAAAACTGTCTTGCCCAAACAAAATGACGGAAGGTATTAAGAAGGTTTTTTTTTGTCTGGACTAGTAGGTGTCGCTACGGAACCCTTCGTTGTGCGTGATCCGACACGCCCTTGGCCGGTTTTGTGCGTGGTCCGACACGTACTTGGTCGGTTTTTTTACCAGGTTCAGTCCAGGTATCAGATTGCTAACCCCTGTGCGATTTATCGATCTATATAATAACAGATGAGGGTAGTTTTTTCATACATTCCGGATATCCGCCAATAGTATTTTACCATCGAATTAATTTACACTTAGTTTTTGTAGAAGCGATACTTATATAGTCATTTAATAGACTAGGTATATAAGTATCGCTTCAACAATATCAGCCACTAGATAGATTGACCCTAAAATTTAAAGAAGTCCCTAAAATTTTAATTATAATCTTCTGGTTACAGTATTCATAGCTTTATAGTCATTTTCCATGAGCATCTAATTATTGTCATGTACATGTAATATAGCGTAGTAATGGTCTGGAAAAGCTAAAAGATTATTAGAGACAATTTTGTATTCACGTCTTATTATTTTTCACCCTCGAAGATGAGAGAAGGGTACATTTTGTTTCCCTATTACATTAAGTTCCGTGGTTATTGGGCGCAACCACTTATAAAATTTCATTATAGCAGGAGCCAGGTTTAGCGGGAGAAAAATCGAGGGTTTCTTGCAAATCGTTGCTTGGGGATAGAATATTACACGACCCAGCTGTGATTATATATTTTTTTTACTTTCGTCATTATAATTATACACCGACAGAAACCCACTACTCTTATACGATCTTGTCGTCTGTACTGAAATTAAAATCAATGAAACATTTTACCAAGAGAAGATTTTTTTTTAAAGCAGCGTACTGCCAGCCGCTTTATTTTCACCCCCGTAAGTAATTCAATTACTTAATCATTTGGACAAAGTTCCGTAATGTATTCTTTTGGCCGGAATTTCCATCTATATAAAACCACATGGAGGTATATCCTCACCCTCTCTCAGTTCTCAGCGAGGGTCAAGTCAATTCTTTGTCAAATAAAATCGTAGATGAGGAAATACAATAATCAATGGAAGGGCATTCTTATTCTGCCGATCGATCATTTCCATGTAAGCTAAGAATGAGTGAATATTAGTGAATAATATTGTTATTAATACGAAGTTCGGAACCCTGTGTTGCTTGAAGTTAATAACTAACAAAGTTCTGTTAAAAAGTACATACTAAACGTACGTACTAAATTAAATAAACTACTATACTATACTAAATTATGGAAATAACTAAATTATATAAGTAAATTACTAAATTATAGAAATTGAATTAACCTTCGTTCAAAAAGTATTTACTTACGTACGATTTACAATATTCCGTACTAATCAATTTTGCAAACACCCCCGTGTTTAGTATTCCCTCCAAAGACACTTTATGACCCAGGGGTAATATAATTCAGGAATTATATTCCAATTTTCCGTCTATGTTTTTAATGTCTGAGAAATAAAGATTGATGACGTAGTCGTTCGTAGTCAGCAAAATAAAACGGAGAGATTGTAAAAGACATAACTGGCGTTCTATAAATTGTTACTGCCATAAAATCAAAACCCTTTTATTGCTGCGGCGCTCTCTCTACCTGTTGAGCGGGTTTATACCTACCTACAGGGCGTGTTGACAAAATATTATTACCTAGCAGAATGTACATTTATTCGACTATCCTGTACAGTAATTTCGTAATGTAGGTATCTAAGGCGACTTCCTGATTTGTCGGTGCGGAGGCAGTACGATATGAGAAAAGTGTCAAATGTCAGTGTCACCTGTCAGTCGACGCAGTACCATTTTTTACTGCGCCCCTACATTTAAATGAGTGCTTCCTGACTGGCGCGGGATACGCGGAAGCGGGACGATGCGAAGGCAGTACTGGTCCGCTTCTGCGCATGATATTAGTACTGCGCAAATGTAATACTGACAGTATTCCGTCAAGTGAGAATCTTTGCGACATCAGTAAGTTTACGTCAAAGAAGAAAATGTCACATATCGATCCCGCCCCGCCAAGTCAGGAAGTCGCCTAAGGAGGTTTAGGGCACATTTACTTCACTTAAAAAAGAAACATTTATTTTTAACAATTTAAAATGCATATTCACAGATTTTTTCAAATTATCTGCCTAAGCTGAGAATCAAATCAGTTCATGCAGTTGTCGAGGTCGATGCAGTACTAATTATTTTCTAAAATGAAATGTATGAATGATTTCCTTTAAATTTCTAGTGCATTCTGTGCTAATTTCTTTTGATTTAGTAGGCGGCTAATTATTGTTCTAACAATCATGCGTTTGTTGTCGTATCTACTCTCGAATGTGTCCCCTGTCAGTGCAAAATGTTTCAGAAGTTGTTCAGCCGCTCCCGATAGGCTTGTCTTCAAATAATGGTGCTTTTCATTTTAGTTATGTGCTTGTTGTCGTGTATCAGTGCCTTAAACAAATCTTTAAAACTCATCCAGTCATTATAGTGACCTGAGAACTTTGGGATCGACAGCGAAGGTAAATGAGTTCTGACCGCAATCACTCGTTGTAGTAAAGCTTTGTGCGCTACTATTTGATGAGATTTGTGTTAGAGACTTAAGTAAAACATCGTGTTCTTGATATATAGACCAATAAGTCTCTAATGCTTCTAAGCGTTTTTGAAAATATCCCTGTGAATACCTCGACTTGGAATCCTTTTTGGTATTAGTATATAACTCTGACGATTCGTTCCGATAGCGATTTAAGTGTTTTGCAATGTAGAAAACTATATGAAATCACTATTGTATAAGTCCAGAATTCACTTTAAGTTGTACTAAAGTTCAAATTAAATATAATTAAATATAATATTAAATAAAATATATAATAGTAATTTAGCACTGTAATAATGTTTAAATAACGGTAACACTTACTTCATACAAGTTCACAAATTCACTGATGCACGAAATCAAAGGCAATATTTACAGTCTAATCTTACCCACTCGCAGTTTTACTGCCTGTGTAAGTAGAACCTGAGTGGACGCTCGAGCGTTGCGTCCAGCGTTGCGTCCAGCGTTGCGGCCGAGCGTCCATATTATTTGTGCCGCGGCGACTCAGAACACCAGTATGAGTTTCAATTGTTTGACATGCACGCCCCGCTGAACGCAACGCTCGAGCGTCCACTCAGGTTCTACACTTAATCACAGAATAAGTAATACTTAATAAAGGTTTTGTAGTGCATACCTACATTTTATAAGGTCAGGGACCCGCGTAGTAGGCGCTCTGCTCGTAGACGCGTAGCCGATGCCACGCGTTTCCCTGTACCTACGAGTATGTTGTGGGAAATTGCGTAAGCGTTGCATAAAACTTGGCAACGAAAGTGTAACTACGGCAGTATGTGGAAGACAATAGTTTATTAATTTGTTAAGCTTAATCTTCTGACTTACAACAAAAGTTATGCAGTCACTTGTATTTAATTCTGAGTTGAAGTCTATTCTCTTGTAACAAAGGTGACGCCTGGCATTTCATTTGAATTCCATCTCAACGATCAGTACACCTACGCAAAGAGACCGCTCTTCAACGTCAAACGCGATCCAGGGCCGGTGAACAAATAGGTAGAAAATAAACATAATATCTCGTCAATACACAACACGTCTAAATATAACCTTTCAAAATATTTACCTACTTACGTCGAAATGTAGCAATTATCTCCGTTTCAATCCGGGGTCACCATGGATACAAATCTCTCGTCTTCATCTCTTCGGTGCGATCAATCGTGACTACGTGGTAGCTTAGACGCCGACGCAGAATAATAATAGTACGGTCAACAATTTTCCGCTTCGTACCTTATCACAGTGCTTCCACATTGATTTTCACTACAACGTATGAAGTGGCCTAAAAATCAAATTGGTCGACTGTACTTATACTATACCTTGTTTTTTAGGGTTCCGTAAGGTTAAAACGGAACCCTTATAGTTTCGTCATGTCTGTCTGTCTGTCTCTGTCCGTCCGTATGTCACATCCGGTTTACTAGCAAACTGTAGGTGCTACAATAGGGATGTTGACACCAAATAAGAAAATCAATAAGTTGAAATTTTCTCGATATAGTGTAAAATTTTCAATCAAATGTCGAAAACAATAACTCAAAAGAATAAATAATTACATAGTTACAAGGCTTCAAAGTTTTAGGAGGGGGCATTTTTTGTCCCTTTTTCGCTACACGCACCTTTGTATGGGAACGATCGTCATTTACTATGGCGCTCGAGGTCAGTGACGTCACTGATCTGTAGCGCTTTCTCTCTCTAACTAGAAACATTCGAACGGTTGTAGCTTCGTTGTTATTTGAGATATTTGCTGTAGTTTTATATCTTCTTTCTTTTCGAGTAATAATAAATTTTGAGTCAACATCCCTATCATGAAATTTGGTAGGAAGATGTGTAAAATTAGGAAAAATAAAATATCTAGGGGTCACCCCACATGTAACATGTATGCCACATGTATACATGTAACCGGGGGATGAAAAAATGTTTTCAATGCAAGTAGTGGTGGTATTTTTGCATAGGCCTTTAAAAATTATATAGATATTGCTAAGAAAGTTTTCCATATAAGTGAATCATTAGTGAGATATTAGCTCTCAAAGTCGTACAAAATGTGTCCCCGCCCCCTCTTATTTCCAAACTATGAAGAATAAATTCTGAAAAAATTGAGATGGTGTACATTAATAAATACTTTCAACGATTTTTGGTTTGAACAAAATGGGATTAAAGGTTTTTGAGTTATCACTGAAAAACTGTCTTGCCCAAAAAAAGACGTAAGTTATGTGACTTCCCTATAAAGATACGACCTTTTTTATTCAAAGTAATAAATAGTGTTTTTAAACGTGGACTACTTAGTTAGTAGGTGTTGGTACGGAACCCTACGTTGTGCGCGATCCAAGACGCACTTTTCGTACGACTTTGGGAGCTAATATCTCACCAACAATTGACTTAAATGGAAAACTTTCTTAGTAACCTTTATAACATTTTTAAAGACCTATCCACACAACTTGCATTAAAAAATATTTTTATTTCTCATACTCTGAAAGTAGGTCATTGATTGTCTAGATGGCGGATTGAAAGTGACTCGTTGCGACCCTAGGGATGAAAATTTATTTGAAAAAAAAGAATTCTCAACTCTTCATAGCTAATCCAAATGAGGTAGCAATGGAAATATGCATACAGCCATGCATACGAATTTTATATAATAATTAAATCCATTAAATGTAGTAGTTACTTTTTCTCTCGCAAAAGGTTAAATAATCTTTAAAATAACATTCACGCTAAAATTATGCAAGCGTATACAACGAGAATTAGCAATTGCTTAATTTTTTTGAAATATTAAATCAACAATAAATTGATAGCCACCTACCTCCGTAGTCTGTAAGTTTAAATAAAAAACTAGCCGGCAGCCATTGGGGCGCGCGCAGAAGAAATGCGCAATAGAAAAAAAAGCGGGGAAAATAAAGACAAACTGTCAACTAGGTACACGTAACAGATATTATTTAAGGCGATATATAAGCGAGAAACGCACGAAAAACAAAAGGTGTCTCTTTCAAGCGTGAAAGAGACACCCTTTGTTTTTCGCTCACGACAAAAACGGGATGCAACCCTCTCCGAGAATGGCTTTTTGACAAATCTCGTTAAATATCTGACTGTGTGCAGATTTATTAAATTTCCTCTTGTCAGTACCTAGATGAGGTAAAATACCATCATATTAACTTAATCGTCTCTTTTAATAATGCGTTGTTTTAGTAGGCTGAGGAAAAAAAGGAAAATATAGACTCGACTTTGGATTTATTTTCTATCGAGAAAATTTTAAGTAATCATGTTTAGCTATTGTCAGTACCACAATCATATAGTCAAGAATCATATATCTGAAAATCAGCCCCTACTGTTTGCTAGTCTGGGCAGGACAGCGTTTCAAAGTCTCCAAATTTCTCAGTGTAGCGCCGTGAAAATAAATTGAAATAAATTGAGTTCTTCGAGTGATTCAGATATGCAGTTAACGCCCAATTTCATTAATCAGGATGCAATAGCTGTGGTAGAAAATCTTTTGCCCAAAGCTTCCAAGCTTACACAGGGCATACCTGCCCTGTGTAAGCTTGGAAGCTTCGTATGACGACTTTATGAAGTGATGGAATGAAAAAAAGATTAAATTTTTATCGGAAACCGTATTTATGAGTCATAAATACGGTTTCCGATAAAAATTTAATCTCAGCTCATTAAAGTATGTCATAAATTATGACATACTTTAATGAGCTGTCGAAAAAACTAGTACCTTTCTACGCTGTGGAGTACATATTCGACGCTGAAAACTACTTTAAACACAAGACAAATTTTAAGTTATGTTTATTTTATAATAAATTTGTTTTGTATTAATACCTTCTTTTACTTTCCTCGTATTCGAAATGAAAAGCAGAGTGTTCAACTCGGAATAAAGGCACCAATTTCACTCTCGAACTAATTGGCGCTCTCACAAGCGCTCGAGCACCAAAATATCTGTAGTGAAATGGGTGCCTTTCATACCTTGTCTAACAATCTACTATTTCGTCTCCCGGTTACATGTATGTCGAAAGCGCTAATTAAGAAAAGAGATGCCTAAACCCATCTACGTGTACACGTATAACACGTCTGGCCAACTCTACTGTCACGCATGCAATAGAGTATTCAAGAGCAAGTTTGGCCTAGCCAGCCATATCAGAGCTCACGATAGGGCAAATACATAGTTTGTCAGGGTCGCCGTCATCGAAATCGATGAGGAGGATTATATATATATCTATATACATGTATGGGGTGCCCCCAAATTTATACAAGCGGTTCATAGAATACATCTTCCTACCAAATTTCATAATTGTAGTACTTATAGTATCCGAGTAAACCGGCTGGGATATACGGACGGACAGACAGACAGACATGACGAAACTATAAGGGTTCCGTTTTAGCCATTCTGGCTACGGAACCCTAAAAAGCGCTCGGTGCCCATAACACAATCAGTGCCTAACGCTATATATGTAGGTATGTATTATATGGTAAACAAGGTTCATGTAATTGCATTTTTTTTTCGCCGAAGCAAAAGGACCGGCACGTCATGTCGGTCATAGTGCAGTGACGGCAACAAATGATAGCCACGTAATTGTGTCCAGACCGGCCACTAGGGAACAATGCATGCAGCGGGCAATCTTATTAGCAGGCTAGACAACGTTAACCGATTAAACTTGAACCTTATTACAAAAGGATAAGGTTTACTAGTGGTCAGTAACAGTGTTGCTCTGTACAGTTAGATGCAGAAATATATACATCATCATCCTCCTAGCGTTATCCCAGTACAGTTGCATCCTGAAGGATGCCTGGGGTCCACTACCTAATCCCAAGATTTGGCGTAGGCACTAGTTTTTACGAAAGCGACTGCCATCTGACCTTCCAACCACGAGGGGAAACCTTATTAGGATTAGGCTTTGTCAAGTGACTGTTAAAAGTTCTCAAGCCGCCCGAAGGCCTCCAACTTGGCTTAACGACTGCTGCCATAGACAGCAACCGGGATCAACGGCTTAACGTGCCTTCCAGAGCACGGGAGCGCTCAGTTAGTAACCACTCAAAGCGGTCACCCATACAAGTCCTGACCGCTGCCCACATTGCTTAACCTTAGATACCGCAAGCGGTACGCACGCGCCGCCGGGCCACGAGCGCTCTCGCAGAAATATATACGTGTCTAACATATTTACACCTTATCTACTGCCACATAAAAGAGCTGAAGTCAACATACATTTTAATTCGGTATAGCTCATTAGCATATGTACCTACAGATTTTTGCGTATGAGAGTACTAGGTCTACCTAGTAAGGAACTTGCTACGTGTTTCCACTGCTTTGCCTTCATTGAGTTTAGAATTTTCAATGCTACCTGAAAAATCCGATAACGTTTTATTAACTTTACCTATATCTAAACAGGGCATCGGTTATTGCAACATACAATGTTTCATAATCAGTGCGCGCACACATTTAGCTTTGCTTTAGGCTGCGTTTCCACCAGAGATGTGTGAGGATGTGTTTTCATATTTTGACACCTCGCTCGGCGCGTTGCGAGGTGTCAAATGTACGAAAACGCGTCCTCGCACATCTCCGGTGGAAACGCAGCCTTAAAGTCCCCTGTTTTTTATTTTTTCTTTGTTACATATTTAATATCATCTTTGTATTGAATATGATCTTTGTATTGAAGATATACAAACAGGTGAGTAAAGCCCGTCACAGACAGAGCTATTGTGTAGATTATGACAACTTGTGCGCAAAATGTATCATAAATACATAATTACATAAATAGCGACAACAACATAAATAACAACGCTGACAGTCTTACACTTATCGCTATTCTGAGCGTACCTGAGTGAAGGGCTTTGAGACGAGGTCGGCCCCAAACCCTCTGAGTGTGCCTCATGTCTGGGATATTCACTCCTGGGCACAAGTCGCACTTGGCCCTCCTACTCCCCACCAAGCTCGCAATCTCTACGTCGGGTATTTGTGGGTTACTGTGTATTATTACTTTTCCTAGACAAACTCTGATTTTGACAGTAACTATACATAACCACAGAATAGTATAATAGTATTACACACAGAACAGACACGAGCCCCCCGCACCGAGGTAAGTTACCTCATCCCTGACAGGCCCAAATTGACAGGCCGGGTTACGATCGGGTACCGTCGCGCCTCGCGATTCGCCCACGCCACGCACTACGCACCCGCGCAAACAATTGACGCGTGTACCGACAGCGCACGCATACATACTTACCCACAGCCCTTGCTTTCCTTCGCGTGTCACCCCCGTGACATAACATAATATTAAACTTCACCTAGATTGTATTTTTTTACCATTCCTGTAACTAATCTTGCTAAGCTAATCTTCTTAATCTTGTTGTCTACTCTGCTTATGGCTCGCTACGTTATGTTTCTGAACTGTTTTGTATTTTTATTGAGGTATGCAATAAATATTATAGATGTATTGTAATCTTTACCTACACACATCTGTGTAACCGCGGCTCAACATTCACAACTTACCGACCCGTCATGTCTGGAGACAGACAGTAACTTGATCAACAAGACAATACTTGCCGCTCGAAACAAAGCGGTCTTGTATGGTGACACAATGTGGCGTGAGGAAACGCTCTGTCAATATTGTGTATTCTTAGTACTTATGCAGCATGAATCTGGAGGCACGGCAGTGCCCCCGCCAAGTCGAGCATAAAGGTGCACGGCCGTACCATCCTTTTCTCTAAGCCATTCAGGCCATTTTCAACATCCTGTAATTTTGTCCTGTCTAAAGCCTAGAACCCTGAATTTTCAGTAACATGTTGGGCATAATATGGGTAAGATATATTCTCGATAACATTCAATTTGAAATTTTATTTTAAGAACTATTGCCCCTCAAAGTTCCTTAGTTTTGACACTGACATACTGACAGATCATCAAAAGTCTAAGGTACTTCTAGCATACCTACAAGCTCCAAATTTTAAATGTAATTAGTTTTTAGCCTATTATTTGCTAGAAAATCAAACTATTGCAATTTCAGTCACGTATCAGAGATACACACACTGCACATGTTCTGTGGACATGGACACTCCCAGTACTATTGACTAAAATATAACCGACTTGGTATAGCATTACATATCAGTACTTTTTTGTTGTAGAAGAACTGGGTTGCGAGACTTGGATCTTTTTACATGTAATGTTTTGATGGGATTCTATATTTCATCAACACTTAGCGATGTGCATCTTATTATTTATATCTTTAAACGAGCAATTCTTGTATATATATATATCAGTGGCGGCGCGTCAAAAATATTCTTAGGAAAACCGGAAATAATTTCCCTTTCTTATTCTTCATCAGCCGTATATAGCAAAACAACTGGTCTGGTTGAAAACTAGGTAAGCCGGTGGGAATCGAGTTGTATGGACGCTCCGCCACTGATATATATATATATATATATATATTTATTTCGGGGATCTCGGAAACGGCGCTAACGATTTTGATGAAATTTGATTTCGGGGACGAGCAATCGATCTAGCTAGGTCTTATGCCCGGAAAATTGATATGTGAACAAATGAGTTGCAGTCATTCATATATGGTATAAGGTCATTGTACGTGTGTATGTACCTAAGTATACCTAGAGCATTAGACAGTAGATATTTCTTTAAATAAATATATATCTACTATGTTTATAATAATTTAGAAAACAAAGTACTAACGCTAAATAATCCCCCGCTAACGAGAAAGTTGTTACCTAAGATACCTGCTGTCTATATTCATATTTATTTAAATGTCGCATCTTCATGATTGTTATGGAATTACCTTGTGATTCGCGAACAAGGAAAACAATTCTATTTATGGTACAATCTTGAAAATAGCGAGCAATATATTATTTTTTCGTTGACAAATTTACCTCAGTAAATATAGAAGAGTATTTCGTCTGCGTTGAATGATACTGTCGTGGAATATGTAGATAGAAAATACCTTTCAAGCATATTCTAAAAGCAATCAGCTTTTCCACTTAGCTGTCATCTCTGCGCTATGTTAGTTTTTCAATGTAAATTTTATATCCTTCAGTGTATACAAGATGTCACCGGAAAATCCGAATAATTTTACCAGGCATTCTTGACCATGGTTAGAAAATAACATGTAAGTAACCTGCTAGGTAATCACGTAACTTTTCGAACTCACGGTAATAGGCATATTTTTTTTCGTCACACCTGGCCCCTGTACCACAAAACTTTACAAGTCCACAATTTGACAAAATTGTACAATTTCCCAAAGAAAAAGTTGACAAATTTGTCGAATTGTACGCTTGTAAAGTTTTGTGGTACTGGGCCATAAAGCGGCAATTACCGCACTCTCCGCGCGCGGGAAATCCCACTTCCTGGCCAGGGGGTGACATAAAATTTTGTACTTAACACGGGCGGTAATAAAGAAAGCCTCAGATCGCATATTTATCGCCCTTGCCTTCGGCTCGGGCGTCAAATACCTGCGATCTGAGACATTTTTTGTTTTACCACCCTGGTTAAGTAATGTACTATAATGATTTTTAGTACGGGATTTGACATTTAGATCTACCTTACGAACGGTCGAAAACGTTCCGTAATCGCACCGCTGGATTCGGCCCAAGTTTATTTTTGGCCTTTTTTAACAAAATTATATAACAATCAGAATCAGAATCAGAATCAGAATAGCCATTTATTTAGTGATTCTTCATTTTACAGCACTTAAGTATACAGCATTAATAAATTGAATTACTATAAAATTATACACTGATATTAAAATCAATTATTATTATTATTTAATTATTTCTATGCTTACTTTTTTTTTTTAATGGCCTCTCCTTCGGTGAAGAAGGAGGGACGGTAATAAGACTCCATGGGTTACCAGCCCTGCTAGGAGAATATAAATTTAATTATTACGTTTTATGTTTGTGTTTTATACAATACAATTTTATATTTGTTATTAAGTACACTTGATTTTAACATTTTGCTCTATTTATTTATTGTTTCTACATATTCTTTCGATTTTAACTTAGTTTATTTGTCATTGCAATATATAAGTAATCATTGTTAAGTGTGTTTACAACTAAGTAGGTAAGTAAGTATGCAAAAGAACATCAGACACTATATATAGGTAATGTGCCTGTGAAAAGATCTTTTTTTTTTTTTTAGTTTTGTATTATGATATTAATGATTTATTTCTATCAAGTAATCGATATTGGATGGTGATGGTACGTCCTGTTGCCCAGTGTCGTGGTGGTGGTGGTGTAGGTCCCTCCAGGCGTCGCGGTCGCGGGCCACGCGTCGCCAGAGCGGGCAGCGCGCGCGCAGCTCGTCGTCCCAGCGCAGGCGCGGCCGCCCCACTCCGCGTCGCCCGTCCCGTGGTGTCCACTCAGTCGTCCTCAGTGTCCATCTGTTGTCATTTAGTCGCATAACATGTCCGGCCCATTGCCATTTATTTTGGTTGATGGTTTCCAGTATGTCCATGACACCGGTTTTCTCTCTTATTTCTGTACATTTGTTTTTATCTTTTAATTTCATGTTAAGCATGCTTCTTTCCATAGATCGTTCGCAAGTTCTTAGTTTGTTTTTTTGCTATATAACAATATCATATATCAATTATTGTCCTAAGGCATATTTTCAATGGAGAAGTAAGACGCGGTGGTAAAAGTCCCGAACACGCTTATTCAGTAAAGTCAACGTCAAAGAGTCATTTTTGACCTTATTAGAATGGAATAGTTCGGAAAGCTGACCGCACCACCATGTGGGATTACACACATAACTAGGAAGAGAGAGAATGAATGGAATAAGGTGCAGAAGTGTAAACATATTTTTGACGTTGACTGAACACAATAGACGTGTAGGTGTAGGTTCGTTGGCCGCGCAAGCGACATGTAAGGTGATAAGCGCGGCTTACGATGCTTGTGAGATGTAGAATGTCGTCTGTCGACTGGGAGTTGGCGGCGATCACGAGACGATGGTACTACCATTGTATGTCGATAGTGAGAGAATATTAGTCCATGGTGAAATCGATGAGACAAGCAGTAACTAAGTTTATTTTTCTCGATATTAAACCGCGATGATTTAGGTAGTTAGTTTTCCGTAAAAGTTATTTATCTAGTGTTTGTACGAATCCTACCAAATTTTCCCTAAGGTCTAGAAAGCCTAATTTTTGGCTGGACTCATTGCATATACCTACGGCAACTCCGCATTTATAACTACCTACAGGTAAATTATATTATGTTTAGGTACCGCTGATATATTCTCTTATTCCATTAGATATTATATAACGTAAATACTATACACCCTGGAACCTTGTCACAGAAAGTGTCATAATGATTTTCCTTGCCAGGCAGTACGATGTCACTATGACATTTTCTGTGATAAGGTTCCACGGTGGGTCACGATTCAGTTAGTTCGATAGTACATACGTAATAACTAATAACATTACGCAAACGAACTGCTGGAAACAAATTGTCTAAGAACATTGAAATTTTGAAACGAACTTTTTCATTAAAGTGGCACAGGGAATATAAAGTTGATACAAAATAACACTTAAGATACATAATGCCTGGAAGAAAACTCATTGTTTTGTTAGTAAACTTGCCGCAGGTTATAATTCTAATGACTCTGAATTACCTCAGACAGAGTTGTAATGATCTCAAACAATTACGCTAACCAAATAACCGACAAGTTGGGAGCGACACAGCGTCGAAGTAAAGAAATTACATTATTACTTTCCTTGGAGCACCTAGGAACGTTGAGAGATGGATTCTCGAAAATATTCTTTTTTTTTAAGGTAAATGTTCAGTGAATTCTTTGCACCTTCCCAATTTACGGCGAAAATTTTCTCTCGGCTTGAATCCATTTAGTAGCCTGGCTTTTCATATGAAGTCTGGGTACACACCTGACTAGCTAGGATAGTGAAATATTGTAATGACAGGGGTTTTGTTGTGTAATGACTTAGGGTGTTCCCTGTAATGTTACATGTTTTTTCTCAATAAATAATAATAATTGTATTTATTGGCATGTTACTTACAAGTACACCTAGTTTCTTGTGAATGCTTTCGTACTAATGTTTGAACGTAATTTATTTGAAACATTTTAGTACTTTTCAGTTGAGCTTATTATTTCGTATATATCATTTCATAAAGGAAATGCAGTAAAGGTACAATGCAGCGAAGGATAATAAAAAAAAATTACGGCACCCATTTTGATAATAACTGTGGTTTCATAAGGTTATAGACCCACCAGCGTCCTCCCCATGGCCCTAATGTTTCGACCCCGCAAGTATAGCCACTGTCAACGGTAACATAATTTACTCATTTTGAGTGACTCTCTGCTATCATAACATGTTTAGAATCGTCAGAATTGTGTCACAAGTTTTCAGCTGTTTATTCGCCCCGGTATTGTAGGCTACTATACAAATTCGTTAAGTAAAAAAAATGAATCGTTAACCCCTATGAATTGTTCATGTATCGTTATGTATGTTGTCATACTTGTACAATGTCGTGGGCGTATTTAGAGCACCGTGAAATCAACCAAGATGATTAAATAATCCTAAAATATCAATTCTGATTAACTCAATCTTGTAGTTCGTTAAAGGTTACATAAACCAAAGTTATGGCACGGGCTATGTATTTATTTCTAAAAAGTTTTGGAATAAGTATCGGAGTTTTGATCCTGCACTTCGAAAAGTTTGGTCTGGTTGGGAGGAATAAGTAAGTAATAAATTTATTGCCTATTTAATTTAGAAGTGGAGGTTGCCGAGTCTTTCAAGCGTGCTACAACAGATGTCAACCTCTTTGGCTTAGTTGGTAGTGAAGTGACCTTGCCTACGAAGCTGGAGGTCCCGGGTTCGAATCCCGGCCGGGGCATTTATTTGTGTGATGAGCATGATGTTCTTGGGTCTTGGATGTCTTCTATGTATTTAAGTATTTATTTATCTATATAAGTATGTATATCGTCACTTAGTAGGTACCCATAATACAAGCTTTGCTTAGTCTGGGACTAGGTTGATTTGTGTAAGGTTGTCCACAAATATTTATTTATTAATTTATTATTTGGAGGTTGAAAGTTGACCCGTGTTTTATGTACAAAGCATCACTTGATATTTAGATTTAATTCTCGCCTTTCAATGGAGCGCCCGTGGCCTGGCTTGGAAAATCGTACATAATATTCACAGGTAATTATTTTTAGCAGACAATTCAAGCGTTATGTAGCACTTTTTTCAGTAATCATGTAAGCTTAAACATTTCCTCTCGCACGAAAACTTGTACAGTGGTTAAAAAAGATGTATAAAAAATTACTGTGGACGTCAGCCGCAATTCCGTTGGTGCGTTCAGGAGCTGTAGCCTCCCAAACACGTAAAAAAAAAATCAGTCATATCCTCACGACTGAAACTGGTATCAAATGATTGTTAAAACACTACTTTAACGAATAAAAATCGTCTGCCGTCTGGTAGAGCGGTGGAATACCCGTCAATCAGTCACATGAACATGTAAAAAAAAATATTTTGAGAGAGTGGCGGAGAAAAAAATCTCCGTTTAACCCTATGCAGAGGTACTAAATAGACCACCAGTGGGTTGTCGTCAACATTTGAAGTTCGAAGTTAACTCATTCCATCACCTGACTAAGGGAGCTTCCGGAGCGGTTCGTAATCGCTCAATAACGCGTATTTACACTCGCGTCAATCAAACGTCAGGTTTATAAAAGTTAGGCAATATAAATGCAAATAATGTAACGTACGCAGGCGCGAGGTAGGTGGACATTCAATACAGACGAGTTTATTGAGTGCATAAATATATTGCACGTAGTATCGACTCAAACGATGAAGAATACTGAATGTTTGACACGGAGAAAATAGTTTTAGAAAGTTTTGAAAAGTGATGATTGAGAAAATATAAATGCATTGTGAATGTGTCGTAAAATAGGGTTTTCAGGCCACTATGGAAGCTTTGGGAGAAATCAAATTCGGTATTTGACTTTGGTAGTGTGAAGTTTTTAGGGAAATACAGAAAAGTAACATTCACAGTGATTGCAGTTCATTTTTTTCTCTGTATTTATTTAAAAATCAAGTTGAAGCTTGATGTTTTCCTAGAAATTTCGTAAAGTTTGTTTGCTGGTAACAGAAAATATTTTTTTATGTTGTTAAATAATGTAACGGCATTTTAATCCACCCGTGGGCCGTTTCTAAAAATAGGAATAGTACTGGATTAAAAGCATTCTTCAATCTTAATTATCACAGCCAAAGCGAGGCATCGACCGCTTATTATTTGAGGTCGATATTGTTAAATTTATAAATCATAAAGGTAATATAAAACACTCCTAAGGTTTTCGCAGCATAGTTGTAAAAACCAACCAAACCGTTCGGAGTCACACAATAGTAGTTTATGCAACTGGTACATAATGAGGGGCATTAATGCCAAATTATGTACAGTTGCATACACTACTTTATCTACATTCATATATTAAATCCTCTTTCATGTGTTTCGTGTGGGCACTTCTCGCCGGCGTGCGCCATGTTTGCGTCGACAGGCCGGCCCGCGCCTCCGCCGCCAGCCCGCAGCTGTGTCTTAATTTTGTACGTGATCTCGTTAAAGTGTTATATTTCGTGATCTAATAGGGGACGCACGCAACAGCCGCACAGTATATTATAAAGCGGGGTCTTATCTACGGTATTTGAACTTATAAAAGAGGATTTACTATATGGGTGTAGATAAATATTATTACTATTGTCTCTAGCTGTAACAGAACGGTTCCTCAATAAAAGCTAGGCCACTGCCTACCTAGGGTGGCGCATTGCGTTATTGTTTCTTCTGGTGACGGTATCTGCTTACCATTAGCAGGCCGTAAGATTCATTGGCACCGTCGTTGTATAAAAATAAATATTGACACCACATACATCAGAGAAACATTACCTTCCTACTAGAGATGTACCGACTATGGATTTGGTCGACTAGCTGACTAGCCGACTAGTCGGCGCCGAGGTGGCCGACTAGTCGGCAAGACCGATCATAGGTTTCGGCTGAGTTCGGGCGCATTCGGGAATGTTCCTTTCGGTCCGCTCGTCGCGCCACTGTGTTTCATATAGCAAAAAAAGACAAAACAGTTAAATTATCTAATTGTTGTGTTAAACAAGCAACTAGTGCTCTTCTTTCGCAAATCGCAAGTGTGGGCATTTTTTGACGTTGTTGAAGGTGATTTCCAGTAAGTCAAAATGTGCCGATTAGTCAGCCTCTTTAGCCGACTAGTCGGCGACTATAAATGTGGCCGGATTGTCGGCTTTCCCAACTAGTCGGCGACTACTCGGTACATCTCTACTTCCTACATTAAAAAAACCGCCCAAGTGCGTGTCGGTCCACGCGCAAGGTAGGGTTCCGTAGTCGTCTACCCGTTACATTATGTGGACTAAAAAGTTCGCAAACTTATATTTACTATGTTTTTGACAGAATTAACAACATTATCTATGGTACCAATGGAAATTGTACGAAAGTTTGCTTTTGCAAATTACATTTCTGAAGTTCGACTATTACTCGTTAACTAGTAATGTCTACTTAGCTGTGATAGTTTTCCTTTTAAATTCATCGTATATACTATTACCATGATCTTTTTCACATGCCTAGATTCTTTTCCTTATTCATTTCCTATGCCACCGTTTAGATGGCAGGGGCACTTGGCCATAACAAAAAATATCACTTCAAAGCTTAATATCACGCCAACTAATTCTTTAATCAGACAATGCTTTTAGAAACCTTATAATATTTTTGAAAGAGCTATCCATCGATACCCCAAACGATGGGGTTTGGAAGAAAAAAAAAAGCACCACACATGTAGGGGAGGAACCCCTAAAAAAATAATTTAATTTTTCGAGATTTTATTCTACCGTTTTGTCGGCGTAATTGATATGTAGACTCATGCCAAATTACAGCTTTCTAGTACTAACGGTTACTGAGAAAAACGGGGGACAGACGGACGGACGGACATGGCGAAACTATAAGGGTTCCTTGTTTACTACGGAACCCTAAAAACCCCAATTGACCGGGCTACTTGTGTCGCTAACTGTACGTGCTGTGAAGGCAATTATTTGAGTTGGATTCGGGGTCGGGATTCACCTGTTGCTCCGGAGAAACGTAATGGCTGAGGCTGTGAAAGTTGCTAACAAGTTCGGGTATTAAGCTACGCTTCGGGTACTTTCAGAATTTGCTGCTATTCTTCAATTGAGTTCATTCTTGATAGCGAGGTTTTTGTGATATAACGACACATTGAAATATGTAAATCAGATTTTATAGAATAAGTTTGAGTACGTAATTATGTGCCTAAAAGCCTAATTTTATGATTGCCATTTGAACCTTTTTATATGATGTAGGCACATAGATAATTTGCTATAGGTGTTAAGAATAATATATCAATTGTATATATTTTTAAATCCTTTTGAGATACGGAGCCCTAAAAACAATGAAAATACAAACAAACGTTCACTTAACAGCTCCGAATTCCTTAATTAATTATCGACTCTTGGCTCACTCAACTCCCATACATTTCATTGAACTTTGAACTTAACGTCTGGATCAGCAAAGTTTCTTTTCGCATCATGTGTACAAAATTAATGCGTAGTAATCATATTGACAATCAGTCAGCAGAATAGCCAATATTGCTTATGTGAGAGAGTGTTTTCGGAGATATTAGTTATGCATCTTCAAGCTATGTAACTACCTACTAGTTAGGTATAATTTTATTTATTAATGTAGAAAATGTAAAGGATTAGAAATGTATAACTAGGATTGCTTGTTTAACTACTTCTATATTATATACTTACTTGAATAGGAATCTATTACACTATGCACTCCATTTCACAAGCGTCAATCGTAACGTATCTGAATAAAACGTGCCAATCGTGTAAGTGAAATAGACCCCAAATATAACGACGTCTCAATTTCTAAGAAATAAAAGCAACAAAAAATCGGCCTGTCACATGGATTGTACAATTTGCACCTAAGTACACAATACACACTCGTAAAATGCCCGTTGATCTATTCATCGATAATCGCTGTATTATTGTGCGTATCCTAATGTCAAAATTTTAAAGGCATTCGAGACGAACAAGACCGGACATGTCTCCCGAGTCACGAGTCTTACACAAAAGATCCCTTCTTTTGTACGGTATTGCAAGGGAGGCTTTTAGTGGTTCTCTCCTCGACTTTTACCTAATTACATGGCCCCGCTGCCTCGCTCCACTCCTCACCCGACGATGTAGGAACAATGTACTTGTCCCTTGTATTACCTATATCACATCTGAAAGGGACGCCGAATGATGGTCTCAGTGACATTGGAAGTTCAACTAGATTATTTTTTGTTCAATTTGATGAGTTACAGCTAGTCTTCGCTTTGGATTAGCCTCGGACATTGATAAACAGTTTTAGCCGAGTATTAGGCACTCGCTAATCTATTGATAAAAGCGGGGCAGGTATGTCATTTAAAAGCGAATTATAAATTACATACTTATCTGGGGGCATGGCAGTGCCCCCGCGAAGTCGAGCAAAAAGAAGCACGGCCGTACCATCCTTTTCTCGGAGCCATTCAGGCCATTTTCAACATCCTGTAATTTTGTCCCAGCTAAAGCTAGAACCCTGAATGTTCAGTAACATGTTGGGCATAATATGGGTTAGATATATTCTCAATAACATACAATTTGAACTTTTATTTTAAGAACTATTGCCCCTCAAAGTTCCTTAATTTTGACACTGACATACTGATAGATCATCAAAAGTCTAAGGTACTTCTAGCATCCAAATCGGTGGACATCTTGTTCTGTGGACACCCCCCGCTCCCCGGCACTATTGACTAAAATATAACCGACTTGGTTTAACATTACATATCATTATTTTTCGTTGTAGAAGAACTTGTTGGTTTGTCGTCAACAATATTACAACAGGACATATAGGCCACAAGGAGCACTGTGGCATACTTAACTCCACTGGTTGTTTCGTAGATTGAGGCCTTTTCGTTTAACTACGGGTATTACACATACCTACTTCCAGAAGATTCACAAAAAGGGCCTCCTTAAAGCAAATAGCGTGATTCATAAACTGACTATTACAGGTGATGTTCATACAAAAAAGAGAAGAGAGGAACGACACACACAGCATCTAGGCACACAGATATTAACGACAAAGATGAGTATGAACCCATCTTTATCCCAAACCTAAACAGGTTACATTATTACTGAACGGTCAACCTTCCGTGAAAGGGTCGTTTGAGACCGCATGTAATTTGATTTCCCTTAAAGCTTGGATTTGAAAGCAAACTCATGGAAATAATGCATATGTGTAAGTAAATTATTTGTATTGAGTTGCGTCGTCTGAACCCTTCGGAACGATAATAATTAAGTATGTCATTGTGAATCCAGTTTGTTATCTTAACTACGCGTTACCTTGTAATTAATAGTACATTACTTACCAAGGGCGATAAAACAAAGAATGTCTCAGATCGCAGGTATTTTACGCCCGAGCCGAAGGCAAGGGCGATAAATATGCGATCTGAGGCTTTCTTTATTATCGCCCGTGGTAAGTACAAAATTTTATGTCACCCCCTGGCCAGGAAGTGGGTTTTTTCGCGCGCGGAGCGTGCGATAATGGCCACTTTATGGCCAGGTGTGACATAAAATACTTTCTGACTTTGTAAGTGACTAGAATTTTCCCGCGTGTTTGTTCGCGTAGAACTAGTACCTAGATGCCTTAGAAAAGTGATTGTTATTGTATTTTTATCTCACGAACGCGGGTTGGCCATTGTTGTTGTTGTGACACCACGAACACATAGCTATTACGCTGACGCACACATAAACTAGACAATGTGCACGTATAGCTCAACACACTTACGGTCAACCAATTTAATTTCTGGGCCACTTCGTATCTTGTTACAGTGATTACCTAATATGAGATCTCTAGCGGCTTTCATATAGCTTCTAACTACGACAAGGTACGAAGTGGCCTAGAAATCAAATTGGTTGACTGTACAGCCATGGCTCACCCGCGCTCGTCAGATAAATGTAGGTACTCTTAATTATTTTTAACCCCCGACGCAAAAAGAGGGGTGTTATAAGTTTAACGTGTCTGTGAGTGTATCTGTCTGTGGTATCGTGGCCCCCAAACTGATGAACCGATTTTCGTTTAGTTTTTTTTTTGTGTCATAGATAATTTTATCCCGAGTGTTCTTAGTCATGTTTCATGAAAATCTGTTCAGCCGTTTGAAGATCATCAGCTCTTTTCTAATCGATGAGGTTATCTGACTAACTTCCTTATGTCCGACCGATTCGAAATTTGGTACCGTGTTACTTCAATGTTATTGAAAATATATGGTAAGGTAACCATGACCTGATCAGCCGTTTGAAGATCATCAGCTCTTTAATAGTTGATGAGGGCTTCGACTACCTTCCATATGTCCTATCAATTCGAAATTTGGTACCTTTCCTAATAAATATAACTACTTTAAAAAGGGCAAACTAAAAGTAAAATTAAAAATTTTAAAAAACCCGCGACTCAACAAATAAACTCTTAAAAACTAACAAATAATATTTTAAACCTATTATAATTATTATCGTCTATATAAGTGAGAAAAACTGTCGAGAAAAAAAGTGAGAAAGAGTGTCGATTTTGCGAATTTTCTCAATTAGCGGTCCCCCGACGCGACAACGCTTGGAAAATAAAAATATTTGAACTTACATAATATACCTATGTGACGATAATGATTATAATAGGTTTAAAATATTATGTGCTAGTTTTAGAGTATTTTAGGACCAGGCTTATTATCGCTCTCTCATACAAACGTCCACCCCTTTTCACTTTTTACTTTCTCTTTCTTTTCACTTTTTTTTATGTACAATTGAGTTGCAATACCTATTATTACCAATAAATTATGTCTATGTCTATTGTTACTAGGAGTGCCTAGTTCCTTGTAATAATTTGTAATAATATAATACGGGTATGTGACATGCAGTACCTACGTGCACACGCGGCCAGCCGCGGGGGAATATCCAGATATTCCCCTTGGCGGGTACCGAAGAGTACCCTGCTGTAGAGTCAATGAAGAAACGCTCCAAAACTAGAAAACAAAAATAAACGCGGCTGGATACGACAGAGCGCGAGCGAGCGTGAACCTCGGCGTGCAAGTCAGACTCTCATTAATAGTCATTTTATAACAGGGATGATTTTTTAAATTAGGTATGGTACTACGCGTGGTTTTGAATATGGAAACCACCCGGTGAAAAATACAAAACAGAGCCACGTTTTTTCTTTATTAATTTTGACGTCAAGTTTTTATGTCTTCAATAAGTTCCTAAACAGATTTGATTTTGCCCGAGAGCGTCTGTCGACGTCCTTACCTAACTAATATAACTTTACTTGACTTTATTTACCTACTGTGTCCCGGGGGCTTGGAACTTTGAAGGTATCTTTACAAAGTTATCACAGCCACTTATAAGGTGCGTTACTAATATGAGTTCTCCTCCTCTACTTCTGTATGTACAGACGATTATTGATAGTGTGTGGGAATTTAGAAGCAAATTGGAGCTGCTACAGTTAAGAATAATTAGGATAGTATTGTCACTTTAGTAAACTAATAGATATGCCAATTTTTGGTTTAAATTATTAATATAACATACTTATATCACTTATAATACTAGATTGACTAGATATTAACAAGACGCGTTTACCTGATAAAAATGATGTTTAATAGACTCACTGAGGGCAGATTTTCAAATCCCCAGATAAAATTATCCGTCTAAATGACTTTCTGAAGTCAAATGAAAAAAAGACAGAGCCATCATTTATCAGACAGATACCTTTATCTGGATATTGAAAAACCGGCTCTAACTAGAGTTTTAATTACTTTGTAAGTGAATTCTTGTGAAAGTACAGTACACCATCATATATTACGATTTGTTTAATACTACGGAGGCGGAAAATAAGCGTACAGACCACCTGATGGTATGGGGAAACCGCAGCCTAAAGCCTTGCTCCCTTCGCTCACTTCCTGTCATTCGCTCCCGCTCACGTTAAGTCGGCCTCATAAGCAGATAGACACTTTTATTACTTTGTCGCTTTTATCGGTTGGAGATTTAGTATGACAGTTTAACCCTTTGAACGCCAACGTTAAAGCGACAGGGTACAAAGGTGCCCCTGTGAGGCAGACTGGACAGTCAACTAATTCAATATTAAAGAAAGAGATGCACGAATATTTGCACAAATAGAATCGACAAAGCCGCAGATAGGCAACTATCCCAGCCAAGATGCAGACAGACCATCCTGACAACAAAACCAAAGGTGGCCAACGTCACACAATCTAGAGGAATAAAAGCCGAAGAAGGTAACGAAGGTAAAAATAGTGGGCCGCGACAAAAAGCAATCAAAGAGGATCAAAATCCAGAAATGTCCCCTCACGCGTACAAGGGGCGCGTGAGATGGACGTACGTACGTACACACGCAGTCAAAAATTTCGGGTCACCCTAGTTTAAATTGCCTCAATAGGTTTTTTAAATACTCTACACTCGTTTTATTTACATAATATACTATTCTTCGTATTGCCCAACTGTATTAGCAATTTCCGGGATCCTATCATAAAAATATCAATGTCCAAAAATGACAATTTTCGCGACACCTCGCTCCGTTACCGTTGTTTTTTTCATGGGTTCTTACGAGTCCGATCTAAACTTGGTAACGTTACTTTTATTGGCTGTTACTTTTGCAGTACTGATGTAAAATTAAATAAAGATAATGACATGATTAAGAAAACTTACAACCTCGCAGTATTTTACGAAATATGAAGGTTTTTTACCCACCCGTATTCTTTGTCCGCGAGTGTATGTGACAGCAGTTTATGCAACAAACCGTGTTTGCAACAGATAAGTAGAAATGTGCTCCGTCGTTTCGCGATACAGAATTTAATTAGCGAGTCAAAGAGGCAATTAGTGTAACAAGGGTACAATCAGCCCATAATTAGGCTGAGCTGGTACAAATGTCACTCAGTATTAACAAGAGCCGAGAAACAAAGCCTTTTGTTTAGAAACAATCAGGACTTAATGTTGGTAATTTGTTTTTGTCAAATAACCTTATTTCTGTAATATAATAAACAAAACTCGTTTCTCAAGCATATTTGTTAGGTACCGGTTTAGCCTTAGTGTAATTATAATTTGTAACTAATGACGCTGCCTACGAACCTGACGGTAATTTGCAAGTTAGACAGAGACGCAGATATTTCGTTTTTGGTTCACGGTAGGCCCTCGTATGTGATCAAGCAACAACAACGAAATAATATCCTAGTTGTGTGTGTATAAGTTAATTTGTTACCCTTGGTACTGAATCCAAAACTTTGTTTTGAAGATGCGGTCACACACGCACAATGTAGCTAGCCAGCTATGTAGTTTATAGAAGGTAAACGAGTGCTAATAAAAACAAGTGCGAGTCGGACTCGCGCACGAAGGGTTCCGTACCATTATTTATAAATAATAACGTTAAATAATATCAAGTAGAATTTTGGTCAAGTGCGAGTCGGATTTTAGTTTTCCCATACATTTTGAGACCCAGCGCCTGATGAAGGCAACGAGCAAAAGGTTCTTTAAAAGTCTTTTTGTATAGGAGCCCCCCTTCAATATTTATTTTATTTTGTTTTTAGTATTTGTTGTTATAGCGGCAACAGAAATACATCGTCTGTGAAAATTTCAACTGTCTAGCTATCACGGTTCATGAGATACAGCCCGGTGACACACGGACAGCGGAGTCATAGTAATAGGGTCCCGTTTTACCCTTTGGGTACGGAACCCTAAAAATTAACGGAGTCACTAATAACAGGTACGGATAGGTGGACTTTATTTGATATATAAATAATTTTATAATAAATACGATTGAATGTCACTTGAGTTCTTTGTGATTTAATTTATTTTTTTTGACAAACGCAGCTAAATACGGGCCCAATGCTCGTTTAAAGAATACAGTCTACAAAAGTAGACTGGAGCTCGTTACTGTAGCTACTCGTAAAATGAAGAAGTACCTATAATTCTTGTACGGCCAATCAAATGTTGACCGTTAGCTAACGCTGCGCAATTACAAAGTGTGTCAAACATTTTACTAGCCGCTCGCAATTTATTTTTAATGTCCTTTATAACGTTACTTGTTTCAATAAAATTTCGTATTATGATTACTTTATAAGGTAGGACAACCACCGTGCTCCTAATAAGGCCTTCATTTATTTCCTCGTCGTTATGATTGTCCAAACGGTCCACATTTTAAGTTAATATTACTTTAGTGTATTAAAATCGGGTTCTTTAATGTTGTCTATAGTAGTAAAAGAAAAGGTTTACGTAAGCGACATTCTTGTGGAATACCCCAGTATTGTACCGTATTTTCCACATTCTGTAAAGTAGAAAATTAGCTTTAAATTAATAAACAACGGCAAGTATCAGTGCTTCAGTATCGCGAAGCAATTAGCTAGCTTTTAACAGCTTAAGTACAGCGTAACTAAGTATAGTTTTAATATTTATTTTGTGATGCAGGTTAGCGCTCCAAGAGTTCTTTTAATGCGCTTAAAATTGCAACAGAGTTGCCTCCCGCTCCTGAGCTAACCAGTTTTTTAAATTATAAGTCATAACAAGATCTCGTCTCTCATTACTTGGAGACCGCTGGAGGAAGGCAATTGCATCAGATAGACGGGGGAAATAGGAAAATAACCGAGTATTTCTAGAGATAGAATAGGTACCTGTATTTATGGATTTTAAGTGATCCTAGTTTCAATGATATTACATCTGCCGGTGCCATATGGATCAGTCTGTATAGTACTTATGTTATTGCTTACGGCCCTCTGTATCGACGCTATAATAGCTAGTAAGCTGATCTGTTCATTAAAACCGGATTGTATGCATGGTAAGTTTCATAATAGGGTATTTGTCACATACCGGCTAAAATTTATAACGTTGTGTCGCTGTATGGATAGATAGTAAACCATCAAAATATCACGACAAAGAATATTTATAGTTTATATGTTTCATAAAATATGTTTTCTTTTACTCATCCGAAATTAAAATACAAGGTATAGGTAGTTTAACGATAGTTGAGGTGAATGATTATAATTACACACACACAACTACATGAAGTACTGATTGCAATAAAAGTGAATGAATGAAATGAATGTCATTAGAGGTACATGACTATGTTGTTGTGTGGGTGACCTCAAATCTCGTGAAAGCTGTACTTATAGAAACCCTACACAGCTATGTAAAAATAAATAATACATTTTATGACTTTAACAGTATTTATTTCTCGATTTAAACAATTAATATCTTGTTTTCTCACACAACCGTTGGTTCGATAACTTACGTGTGGCGTCATAAAGTCATAAGCTAGAGTCAAACTGTTGGGGCTGTTCTAAGAATTGTGCCCTAATGCCCCTAACTGTAGTTAGTCCCTGTAAAATACACAGTAACACCAGGTAACCACTCTCTACACGTCCGCCCGCTATGGCGACTAACAGCTAACTGCCCCCGCTCCTCGCAGTGCGGTATACTACATCCCTTCCTTGTTAACGAAAAAATAAAGATTTTGGATTAGCTTCCACTTGTGATTTTTGAGTAATTTTCCAATCAATAAACACGTATAACGTTAATCAACATATGCAAGAGTCGATATTAGTCGTCAATTTGATCACTGTCCGAAAGTTTCGTCTTCACTATTTTTATCGACAACAGCCCATTCACCAGTTTCAACTTTTAACATTGATCTGTTCTCCAACTTCTATATTGCTATTATATGTATTATATTCCTTTCCTGTCCGCGTATTCCTCTACCTTTTTCTTTGTTTTCTCGGAATCTGTCTCTGACGTTACGTTACGTAAGATTTCTGACTACCAAACTGATCTCGATACATGGCCCTATATTTCTATGAAGTGAATCAAGTACTTATAGTTACTATAAGTTTAATATTTTGACATGTAAAATTCTATATTTTATCAATAAAATGAGTGTGAGTAAGTGATTCCGAATGACTTGGTCTAGTTCTCTAACCACCTCTCACATCCTCATACTGTATCAACACAACCTCTCTGAGTCACTTGTAGATTTACAAGACAGCCGATCTACGGCTATACGGGTACACAGCCAAGCAGCCACTGTGCATTCTTGGTGAGTGCTCTATGATTCTAACAGTCTCTCAAGTGCTTCAAGGGAGGTATATACAGAAAGATCAAATTTACGATAGTCACATCTCACATCAAGTCATAAGTCTACTAGCATCAAACTCAATCTGTCTGAGTGTATAACAAGTAACTATACTGAAAGTATAATAGCCGATTAACTTATTTCAAAATGTGCTCTCTCTCGGTGCGCCGTGAGGTCTTGGACTTAATGTTTCTGTTTAAGTTACTACACCAAAATATAGAGAGACTGCAACCAACTTCTACAACTTATCAAATTTAGCGCCTATTAGAACTCCTCGGAAACCCATCACGCCTCTATGCTCGCCACTTCGTAGAACTGTGCTCGGATCCAACTCGCCTAAATATCTCGTCTCTGTAAATTATTAAACTTATGTAGTGGCAAAGAATATAGAAACGCTGACTCAAATTTCGCAGATTGATACATTCTTCTCCATGAACAGTAAATAAATACGTAAATGGTCCGTTTGTCTCCTAGCTTACAATTTTTGTTCTTTACTATAGATTACTAATCTTGATAACTACAACTAGTTACTGCACATTTTATTCTGTTTATTACACATTAATTAAGCACTTCTTTTCTAATAATATAATATGAGTATAGGTGACGCTATCTTGCGCATAGCTCTTGTACCTAACCCTTTTATAGCTTTAATTTGTGTTAATCTTGGTTACTCTCAGTTAGCGTAGGCCTACATTATGTTGCATGCTGTGCTATAACTGAGGGTGGTGGTGGCATTGATTCCGATGCTTCTGGCAGTAAGCGAATAATACTTCTTATCCGACTCTCCTCTACGCTTCCAAGTGCACACTATACCATAGAATAAGTAATAGTACTACGTACAGAAGTTCACTGTTAACAAATCCCCGCGAGGCATGCCATCACGTGCCTCATCGTGGCCATCTCCTTCTATCACATGCGCATCACTCGCTACAGCACTTTCTATCACATTGAAAGTCATCCTAAGGCTGAACTTTGAGCGGCGCGATGACGTCACGCGAGTGAGTCGCCCCTGACTCTTCACACAATTGTACTACCTATGTATGTGGAATTAGCGTCTCTAAGAGACCTTGTTTACCCATCACTAGATTTTATAAAACAAAGTCGCTTTCTGCCGACTGTCTGTCCCTATGTATGCTTCTTTAGATTCTTTTTTTTTTAAACTACGCAACAGACTTTCGACTTTTTTAAAATAGACAGAGTGATTAGAGAGGATTGTATATTACACCCGCGCAAAGCCGGGAAAGGTCGCTAGTTTCCAAATATTTCACAGGACTAAATTGATCTCTTGTTGACTCGACCCATATTTTCTTCACTTCAAATCTATATCCAACAACTACTAACGATGCTTGTCTCTTTTCATTTCTGAACACATCAGTGCACTGTTAGTACCTATTAAAGGCAAGAAAATGATCAGAAAAGTGAACTAAGTCAATTGTCAGTAGAATGATTTATATTTCTCAAAACGGTCGCAGGGCGAGGCATCGACAAAGATACCCAGTCAATAGCCATGTATTCAACCACTATTATGCACTATAACTACCTACTACTTTACTGTTGAACTTCCAACTGTACCTGTCGTATCGAATATCAATATTCTCTCCACATGTATGTATTTATCCATCGGTCTACGTCGACCTTTTTCTATAATCATTATTAACTGATAAAATTGAATAAGATTAGACGATACCAAACCTTGACTAATTTCAACCAAGTTGAACCAGCTGCTGTCGACCACTTCAAGGCACAGTCAAGACACTTTAGGTAACTCTATGTATGCATGTATGTGTGTAAGCACCCAACTGCACACCATAACAAGTTAAAATTATATTTTGAATATTTTAATAATGAATGTAAACTAACATTTGTATTGCATGCTGTTTGTTATTTGTATAACAGCTGGGAAAGGTGAAACACTTATGTACTTACACTAACGCATGTAAACATACCCTTTTTCTGCGAATAAATAATAATTATTATTAAAACTTTCACCTTTCGTAGATACACACTTGCGTATTAACCGATATAATCGAAACTTAGTTTCATCATCCTCCTAGCGTTATCCCAGTACAGTTGCATCCTGAAGGATGCCTGGGGTCCGCTACCTAATCCCAAGATTTGGCGTAGGCACTAGTTTTTTCGAAAGCGACTGCCAACTGACCTTCCAACCCCGAGGGGAAACTAGACCTTATTGGGATTAGGCTTTGGCAAGTGAGTGGGCAACTCGACCGTTAGAAGTTCTCAAGCCGCCCGAAGGCCTCCAACCTGGCTTAACGACTGCTGCCATAAACAGCGACCGGGATCAACGGCTTAACGTGCCTTCCAAAGCACGGGAGCGCTCAGTTAGTATAACCACTCAAAGCGGTCACCCATCCAAGTCCTGACCGCTGCCCACGTTGCTTAACCTTAGATACCGCAAGCGGTACGCAGGCGCCGCTGGCCACGAGCGCTCGCATCGAAACTTAGTTTATGACTAATAAATAACTTATTCAGATTCCTTCAGCATTGTACGACAGTAAGGAGTTCCAAGTATAATATCATTATCATAATATTCCAAAGATCATTATTAACAAACGTCCATGGAAACTATATTAGTCAAGTTGAATAACGAATTTATCACCTCGCTGGGATGAAGGAAAACTATTTACTATTATATATAATTATAATAAACCTTCAGAATACAGATGCTTCACGAAAGATACTCGCCGAGGATTCAATAACAACATGTTGGACCAGGTGTTGGACTGACGTAATTTTAATGTCACTCACTGTAATCACTTTTCTAAATTACTCTCTATGCGCCACAAAGTACTGTTCTATGTATGCGCACAATGATTTAACAACACCAGCTATGTTTCTCAAATGACTCGACTAGACTACGAGAAGTGATGTTGTTTTAACATCAAATATCCAGGTGGGATCTATTAGCAATGATACTATGAGGTGTTTTATCCATTACGATATTACAGATAAGCTATTTCTCATCATAGTCATCACCTTTTGGCTCAATCATACTTAGATCAATATCTATACAATGTCTACAACTTGTGAAATTAACCAGTTTCATTGTAATCATAATACTCGTTTAATTTCCAGCTTCTAAGTTAAAACCCATGTCAGAAGACTATTCTTTTTACAAGTAATCTTTCTTTCATATCAATCAATATATGCGACCAGAAAATATATTTCAAAGGCCCATTTCAATTTCTCCCATCTGACACCCCCTGATACGGGATCGCCAGCATATACCATACCACCATAACATACTATACCATACCATATTGACCTACGACCTTACTTTTATAATGTGTACAGTATGGTATAACACGGGTATTTCCATTCTTGTTCACATCCAACACTATCGCGGTCTATCGAATTGACCTTTTATCCAAGACTCGTGTTAGTAACTAGTTACTGTTCAGGCAGCGTATCAAATACCGCTCAATAAATAACAGTCTACGATAATATCATTAAATACAGTCTATCATATTGACCATTACCACAAGTCTTTCATACCACTTTTATACCGGCAGCCTGTCAAATTGACCCCGTATTACACTGCATGGTATAAATTACCACACGGTCTTTAAGTGGTCTTTAATATTGATTGATATTATGAAAGTCTCCCATGTCACTTTCATTCTTGTGGCCTCTCATATTGACCCCTCATATGATGAAAGTCCTCATATCACTTTCATTCGTGCGGCCTCTCATATTGACCTCTTATTTTATGAAAGTCATCATATCACTTTCATTCGTGCGGCCTCTCATATTGACCTCTTATTTTATGAAAGTCATCATATCACTTTCATTCGTGCGGCCTCTCATATTGACCTCTTATTTTATGAAAGTCATCATATCACTTTCATTCGTGCGGCCTCTCATATTGACCTCTTATTTTATGAAAGTCTTCCATATCACTTTCATATTCCTATAAATATTTATAGCCATGGTCTATCCTTATTGACCTTTCATATGCTCATAAATATTCATAGCCATGGTCTATCCTTATTGACCTTCCATATTCCTATAAATATTTATAGCCATGGTCTATCCTTATTGACCTTCCATATTCCTATAAATATTTATAGCCATATTCTATCCTTATTGACCTTTCATATTCCTATAAATATTTATAGCCATAGTCTATCCTTATTGACCTTTCATATTCCTATAAATATTTATAGCCATAGTGTATCCTGATTGACCTTTCATATTCCTATAAATATTTATAGCCATGGTCTATCCTTATTAACCTTTCATATTCCTATAAATATTTATAGCCATAGTCTATCCTTATTGACCTTTCATATTCCTATAAATATTTATTTATTCAAGTGATCATCAAATTGAATTGCTATTCCAGCTTCATATGTACCAAACATAACCAAGGTATTACTTAATTGACTTGTTATGCCTAGCGATTCGTGGGTACACTATGTACTGATATAAATACTTGTTTACACAGTATGCGTTCAAAATTAATAAGTGCAAGGTGGTACCACGGCAATGAATCAATGAAGAATTTTTTACATCGCACGCATCCCCAACAACTAAGTAGGTACGTCACGAATTCGTTACTTTAGTGACATAATTCAACGTTTAATGACCTTTAATGGAAATTGGTTTCTCATCACTTTTATACACAGTTGAAGGCATTACTCGCTTTTTTATTGAAATTGATGTCTAAATCACTTTCATACACAGTTGAAGCAATTCGGTACCAAGCGCATCAATTTGGTACATAAGTAAGCAAGTATAAAGTGTACTATGCATCGAAGTAAACACCCAATGACTCATCGAAAAACTGCTGCACCGACCGGTCGGTCGATGCCAAATCTATAACATAAGTATTGTTACAAATGCGCGAAGACACTAAAGCGCGTTATCTGTGCATTAGTTTTCGTGAGATTATTATAATGTAGTCATTCACATCTAACTTCGATAATTCTCTTTTATTCGTACACATTTTTTACCTTCTTACTTTCCCTTCCTTTTACGTAAAATTTCCAATCAGGACTTACGTTTTTCCTCGTTCGCCATTGTAAAATACACAGTAACACCAGGTAACCACTCTCTACACGTCCGCCCGCTATGGCGACTAACAGCTAACTGCCCCCGCTCCTCGCAGTGCGGTATACTACAGTCCCATATAAATATTTGGTTACAATGGCACCATAAAAATTGACAAATAGCGTTTTTTCTATGCGATGACAGGTGCCGATGCCGGTGCAAGTATAAAATCGATGCATCCTATCCTAATATATTCAACATGGAATCTGAAATGTATACAGACCTCCAGTAATAAATGGGTAATTTCGTTTCACTCTCGAGCCGGCTTTGGGCACTCCTCGTATTTGATACTACGCACCAGCGCACTCACAAGGGTCAAACATCGTTCTTGTTATTAGGAATTCTATACATAGTTGTCGATTCCAATAATATCTTCTTTTGTGTTCTCAATCTCAAAGAAAAGAAAAACATGAAGTGCAAAAGTACATTTTATTGCTCTGTTCCTCAAAAGGAAATTAGGAATAGGGAAACTGTGTGTGGTGAGAGAGGCGTGAATCTACCCTCATCATCGTGACTATTGTCTAATATCGGGTTACACACAACACTCACAACGGCACATGCTAAAGTTTCGTAAACACAATTCATATTGCATGTTGTTGGGGATCTGTCAAGACAATTTTATTCGAAAATAAAGTCAATCAACTCAATAAATAACAAATATTCAGGTCTACAGTCCTTTCTTTTTCTTAAATGTTTCTTTCTTTTCATTAAGCAGCTCAACATTTTACCATTGCCCTGTAAGTACATATACAAGATCTGTAATTTTGTTAAAACATTTCCTAAACAATACATCAAGACATCAGAGATAGACTCTAGAAATCCTAGACTTAAATACAGGGACCTCCTGATTAAACCACGCTGTGAAACAGACATATATAAAAGAAATTCCTATAATATGAGCATTAGTATTTAATAATAACTTACCAGCACAAATAAAGGTGTTAGAGGCCGAAAAATTCAGGCGAACTCTAAGAACCTGGCTTCTTGAACACTGTTTCTATAATGTGAACGATTTTATGAACTACAAAGCATTGATTTAACTAGTTGCTTATTATTACATACAAAAATGTCCCACTCAGAATACAAAAGAGTGTTTTGTAATTTGTGAATAGGTATTATGTCGTATAGAAAATGTACTTAGTCGCAATTTAGCACTTTAAGAATATTTGCATGCAAGAAATGGCTGAAGAAGGCTGAACAATTCTGTTAATCTAAGACCTGTACCTGTATACTCTTTTTCTGCAAATAAATTATTATCTTATCTTATCTTATCTAAGCTAAGATGTAGTAAAATGCTTTTCTTAAATGTTCTGTATGTCTGGTTATTATAAATATGAAGATATTATTACTGGAATCCTGTACGAAATACAGTAATCTAAAATTTTAGTTCTTATACAAAATATGTGAACGTAACACGATGATTGTTCTTTTTGGCGTGACAAAGGTTATGCCAATACAATAACGTTCACAGATTGAGACCTCAAATTCAAAACTCAACCATATACTTGACTAGCACTGAAGCCATCGCTGAGGTGAAACATTACAATGCAGATTGCATTTTACCTGCAATAGCGAGAGAGTGTGTATAGCGAAAATTGCTTATCTCAGAAAACTTTATTCGTTTACGAAAGGACAATACGAGTATACTTGGTGCAAGTAACGTCGTATCGAAAACTTCTTCGCGGCAAACAAGCGTACGGTCCATCACCATATAACATTCATTTACGTGAAAAGGAAAGTCGATTGAAACTCGATCCCATCAGATCAGATCCCATCTATGTCAATCTCGTGGAACAATGATATGGATGTCTTAAGGCATTAAGTCTGCCATTTGTACTTTCTAGTATTGTGCAATAAAGTTTAAATAAATATATATAATAACTATGATAATAATCATCATCATATGACGACCCCGTCGCCCACTGGGTCTCTAGTGCAATCAGTCAACCTGGGGTCAGGATGTACTGATCTGTTAGTTGGTTGGCCGGCCCCCCGCCACTCACTGGCTTGCCTGAACCGGCCGTAGTCAAACAGCAATAGTCCCTATACACCCTGGCGGGTGCTGTCTCTGTGTACTTCCCATGATACGGGCAGAGACAACATCCGCACGGTATACTTCTTGCATTTAATTTAATTGTCAAACCCTTTTGACAACGTGTTGGCTATGTGGTACTTCGGTACCTCTGTATACTTCGGCTCCGCGCGCGCCTCCCAAATGTCCGGGACATCAATGTCCCGTAAGCGGGATAAATCATCATCATGTATTCGTGAATTTAAACTTTTGTGAGACATGTGATAACTTTATTTAACTAAACGGTTAAAACTCGCGTATTAATACGTGAGTTTTAACCGTTTAGTAAAATAAAATCATGTATTCGTAATTAATGCCTTAAAAACTAGCTCTTTTATCTACGCAAGCAAGTTGATCCGTCCATCCATCGTTCCTATTTTACAATAATAACACTTATATATTTAATAAAATATATAGCGTAATACACAACCCTAGTTCCGTACCCGTTGAGACGTAGAATCCGTCACCCGTCGCCGTGGTTTCCATACTAAACGAGCTTATCACTTTGCAGACATATTTATTAGCCCTCGGCAAAATTTATGTACGTTTCGGCGACAAAGAAAAAGCCCTCACGTAGTCGGCTTTGTAATTTTTACCCGCTAACAAAGAATATTAGAAAGCTAAGAACGCTAACTCTTTGGAAGTATCATAGCAGGTCAGAAAGCACTAGCGAGATGACGCTACCAGGCTGAAAATGAAAAACGTATTGTTGATTTCGCCAAAATGTTGCATTTTAACATTCTAAATCGACATATTTAGACATTATAAAGCATAAAATATAATTTGATACAGTGTGTCACAATATAACACGAAAATAATAAAATAAAAAATAGCCCTTTTCTAACAGTTGATTTGCTTCAACTGATCGTAAGTTTTCGTGAACTACATGGCCAAGTGTCTGTATTGTATTCCGGCAGATGGCGCAAATTTTAACAATCATGTAATGAAGTTGCCAGGCTATTGAAAAAGGGTAAACTTCTGGGATAAACTACATTCATGATGAAAGAATAAATTGCGTTTAGATTTACGTTATTAATAGTATAACTTATTTTACTTAGAAGTGGTTACTATTCCAAGATATTCCTATTTGTGTTATACTTTAACTATGAATTTAAATAATACTAAACTTGTTTGTTTGTTCTATTACTTTTATGTATGAATTGGCAACACTGGTGAATGACACATACCAGCCACTCCAGCCAGTGGTGGATCAAATATATTATATTAGTTTTTAGGGTTCCGTAGCCATCATGGCTAAAACAGAAACCTTATATTATAATTTCATCATGTCTGTCTGTCCGTCCGTGTGTCACAATCAATTTAGTCTGAGAAGTAAGTATGAGTAGTACAATTATGAAATTTGGTAGGACATTATATTATGAACCACTACAAAGGTGATGTAAAAGTACGAAAAAATTATATATTAGGGGGCACTCCACATAATTTCAAATATTACAATGCACATTGTCGTGTTGAATATTTATCGATTAACCTTTAAAAATGAAATAGAGGTTATTAAACAAGATTTCGATCCAAGTCAATTATTGGTGAAATATTAGCTGTCAAAGTCGTAAATAAATAAAAATTGTTTATTTAAAAAGTGTGCCCATTAATTAATACTTTCAACGATTTTTGGTTTGAACAAGATGGATGTAAGGGTGTTTGAGAACTGTCTTGCTCAGATAAAAGGACGTAAGTGCCGTAAGGCCCCTATGAAGATACGACTTTTTTTGATTCAAGTTGTTGGATAGTGTGCTTTAAAAGCGGAGGTGAGACGTATTTACGGGATTGGTTTTTGGAATACGTTTGGGCATGGACGCGTAAGTACGCGATCCCGCCCGCGCGTCTTTTAGCGTATCGAGTACTAGGCGTACGACGACTCTGAAGACTCGAAACGTCTAAGGGTCTTAATGTTCCGCGCTATTCGTATTCGGTCGGGGTCGGTTTAGCGCGTCTTTGGACCTAGTCTTTGGATCTAATCTTTTTGTGGACGCGTACTCGCAAAACTCAGTACGCGTTTTTTGCCTAGTACGTCTCACCTCTAAAGCGGATTTCGACTAATTCAGGGGTAAGGATTTCAAATTTGACATTTAATTTGAAGTTTAAGCCAAAAATTTTTTTTGCGAAAAATTGTCATTATACTCGATTTCGACTAATTCAGGGGTAAGAATTTCAAATTTGACATTTATTTTGAATTTTAAGCCAAATATTTTTTTTTTGCGAAACAACGTCATTATACTCGATTTCGACTAATTCAGGGGTAAGGATTTCAAATCTGACATTTATTTTGAATTTTAAGCCAAAAAAAGATTTTATTGCGTAAAATCGTCATTATACTCGATTTCGACTAATTCAGGGGTAAGGATTTCAAATTTGACATTGATTTTGAATTTTGAGCCAAAAAAATTTTTTTTTGTTAATATCGTCATTATACTTGATTTCGACTAATTCAGGGATAAGGATTTCAAATTTGACATTTATTTTGAATTTTAAGCCAGAAAAATATTTTTTTGCGTTAATTCGTCATTATACTCGATTTCGACTAATTCAGGGGTAAGGATTTCAAATTTGACATTTATTTTGAATTTTAACCCAAAAAATATTTTTTTTTTGCGAAAATCGTCATTATACTCGATTTCGACTAATTCAGGGGTAAGAATTTCAAATTTGACATTTATTTTGAATTTTAAGCCAAATATTTTTTTTTGCGAAAAAACGTCATTATACTCGATTTCGACTAATTCAGGGGTAAGGATTTGAAATCTGACATTTATTTTGAATTTTAAGCCAAAAAAAGATTTTATTGCGTAAAATCGTCATTATACTCGATTTCGACTAATTCAGGGGTAAGGATTTCAAATTTGACATTGATTTTGAATTTCGAGCCAAAAAAAATATTTTTTTGTGAAGATCGTCATTATACTTGATTTCGACTAATTCAGGGATAAGGATTTCAAATTTGACATTTATTTTGAATTTTAAGCCAGAAAAATATTTTTTTTGCGTTAATTCGTCATTATACTCGATTTCGACTAATTCAGGGGTAAGGATTTCAAATTTGACATTTATTTTGAATTTTAACCCAAAAAATATATTTTTTTTGCGAAAATCGTCATTATACTCGATTTCGACTAATTCAGGGGCATGAATTTAAAAATTTATGTTTATTTTGAATTTTAAGTGAAAAAAGTTTTTTTTTAGTGTAATACGTCATTATACTCGATTTCGACTAATGCAGGAGTAAGTATTTCAGATTTTATATTAATTTTGAATTTTAATGACGTTTTTTTAAAAAACATTTTTTACTTAAAAATCAAATAAATATAAAATTTGAAATCCGAGTATAATGACATTAATGACGTTTTCTAGCAACAAAAAAATTTTTTTGGCTTAAAATTCAAAATGTCAAATTTGAAATTCTTACCCCTGAATTAGTCAAAATCGAGTATAATGACAATTTTTCTAAAAAAAAATTTTTTTGTCTCAAAATTCAAAATAAATGTCAAATTTGAAATCCTTACCCCTGAATTAGTTGTAATCGAGTATAATGACGATTTTTCGCAAAAAATATTTTTTTTTTGCTTTAAATTTAAAATAAATGTCAGATTTGACATCCTTATCCCTGAATTAGTCAAAATCGAGTAAAATGACGTTTTTCGCAAAAAAAATTTTTTTTTGTCTTAAAATTCAAAATAAATGTCAAATTTGAAATCCTTACCCCTGAATTAGTTGTAATCGAGTATAATGACGATTTTTCGCAAAAAAAATTTTTTTTTTTGCTTTTAATTTAAAATAAATGTCAGATTTGACATCCTTATCCCTGAATTAGTCAAAAACGAGTAAAATGACGTTTTTTTCGCAAAAAAAAAATTTTTTTTGGCTTAAAATTCAAAATAAATGTCAAATTTGAAATCCTTACCCCTGAATTAGTTGAAATCCAGTATAATGACGATTTTTTGAAAAAATATTTTTTTTTTTGCTTAAAATTCAAAATAAATGTCAGATTTGAAATCCTTATCCCTGAATTAGTCGAAATCGAGTATAATGTGTATTGACATGTTTATCTTTTAGTCACCCTAACCCTAGTATATAAGTAGTTATGTAAGACATGCTAACAAACTATGGATCGTTTTGGTCTGCAATAAAGATGATTGATTGAATTATAGTGACGTTTTTTCGCAAAAAAAAACTTTTTTTGGCTTAAAATTCTAAATAAATGTCAAATTTGAAATTCTTACCCCTGAATTAGTCGAAATCGAGTATAAGGACTATTTTTCGCAAAAAAAAAAAATTTTTGGCTTAAAATTCAAAATAAATGTCAAATTTGAAATCCTTACCCCTGAATTAGTTGAAATCGAGTATAATGACGATTTTTCGCAAAAAAATATTTTTTTGGCTTAAAATTCAAAATAAATGTCAAATTTGAAATTCTTACCCCTGAATTAGTCGAAATCGAGTCTAATGACGATTTTTCGCAAAAAAATTTTTTTTTTGCTTTAAATTTAAAATAAACGTCAGATTTGACATCCTTATCCCTGAATTAGTCAAAATCGAGTAAAATGACGTTTTTTCGCAAAAAAAAAAATTTTTTGGCTTAAAATTCAAAATAAATGTCAAATTTGAAATCCTTACCCCTGAATTAGTTGTAATCGAGTATAATGACGATTTTTCGCAAAAATTTTTTTTTTTGCTTTAAATTTAAAATAAATGTCAGATTTGACATCCTTATCCCTGAATTAGTCAAAATCGAGTAAAATGACGTTTTTTCGCAAAAAAAAACTTTGTTGGCTTAAAATTCAAAATAAATGCCAAATTTGAAATTCTTACCCCTGAATTAGTACAGTCGTCCAGCAATCCCTTACTTCACGGCCTCTGCAGTAATGTACTATTAGGGCCAATTTTTTTGGCGTTGTAGTTTTTTTTATTTCTTAGAATTGCATGAAAATTGGTATGTTGGAACAGCTCCTGATTTTGTACAAGTAAAAAAAATATGACAACAAGGCGTCAAAAAAATTTTTTTCCCATACTGAGTTACGAAAATCTCATACGTTTTGTCACTCAATGGAAAAAAATTGTGGGACAGTGTAGGAAATCGCGCACATATTGTTCAGAATCAGGAGCTCTTCCAACCTACCAATTTTCATGCAATTCTAAGAAATAAAAAAAAACTACAACGCCAAAAAAATTGGCCCATTAATGAATGCTAGGTAATTACTCGTAGGTACTCGTATCGTAGTATCAGAAGTAATTTCTCAAAAATGGGGGAAATACGACAAAAATTTAATTAAGATTTGAAAAACATAACCTTAAAACGTCAAAAACATCATGCTTTCCCGCCGTTTATTTTTTTTTAACAGAATTGCAAGTGTATTTTTCCGCCGAAAAACGCAAATTATTCGAGACATAAAAAAACGTCGCGTTTCTAACAGAAAAATACGAGCTGAATTGGCTGAATACGACCTGTGCCTCCTTTTATATGACAGTTTCTACTTTTTAAAAAGTTCATAACTCGACAAATAAAGGAATTTATATCTGACATTGCAGGCCGACTGCAACTCGCCTGCAATGCTTTTTACTTTTTAATTTGGATCTGACCTTAAACTATACACTTTACCTTCCAATATGTAGCGAAGCGACTAAAGTCCAGTTTGCGGGCCATTTTTGAGAAAAGTAATATGCGTATTGCGCGCGTAAACATATAAATGTGGAATGAATTAGACGACCGCAACGCGTGCGCGGCAGGCGGGAGGCGAGGTACCGCTCGCTTAGTTCCCGTTCCCGTGCGCCGTGCGCCGGCGGCGCGGCGCGCGGCGCCTCGACGGCCCGGGAGGGCGGCGTAGTTATGAATTTCGCGCCTTTTTTAATGTTTATTCTGTTAAAACACAATCTATACATGTCTTACTTTTTGTAATATGACTGCATAACCTTTTTATATTTGTAGACTTATCTAATTACATACTAATTATAATTAGGTACTTATATTAGATCATTCACGACGAAAAATGCACGCTTATGATTTTAAAATTGTGGCTTGACTATTAATTAATTAATTTAGAATTATCGAAAGCTTCAGGTCGATAATTCGGTCCCACTACATACCTAACTTATATTGGTACTTTTGGTACTCGTATAGTGTACTCGTGTCGTGAGTACATGAGGCTTTCTAGCAAATAAATTTTTGAATTTTTTTTACCTACGAAATTATTAAAAACTACTTACTCATTTTAAAACACTAACCATAACCAGTAATAGTAACTAAAAAAAGAAGCACACTTCGTACCTACAGAAAAAATAAAAATCCAAAAGTCTGGACACAGGTTTTGAACCCGAGTACTCAGGATTTGAAATCAACTACTCGAACCACTCGACCAAAACAAAATGGACTCGCGCGCCGAAATTTGGTGTATACTAAGAACAAACTACTGATAGCACCTGCGCCGCAGCGCTGCTGCGTCTGTTTCGCCGCTAGAACACGAGTTTAGATTGAAAACAACGCCATCTGTAATAATAAGTTGAACTACGAGGTACCAGCGACGATAATAAGTTTTAAGCGAGATAACTAGCAATGTACAGAGTTAGCGTTCTTAGTTTTCTATATTCTTTGCCGCTAAGGAAGCGCTGCGGGAACGCTTTTTAATAAGACGTTTTTAAGATTGCGAGCCAAGCTTGTGTATCTCTTGCTCTGTGCATGTCATTGCCATTTCATCAACTTTAGACAATTGATTTGGATGGCACCGACTTCAAAAATTACAATACCTACTTCTATCCAACAAGAAATTTAAACTCTTTGAACTATTAGAAGAACATTTACGCAATTATTTTTTTTTTAACTTTCATAGTGTTTTTTTTTATTTTGAAGTCGGTTTGTGATTGCAGATTACAGATTTGCTTGGCTTCATTTTAACCGCTACCACTTCTAAGTCCTCGTCATTTTCATTTTAAAATATATAAAATGTACTGTGGATCCAGGTTACAATAGCACCACCCATGCTTCCCGCGGGTGAGAGTTTACTATGAGAACCGGGTTGAAGTGTGTTTTGATGAATCGGCTAGCAATCTATCACGACAATATCACATTAGATGACCACTGTGTAGCCAAGCGGTATGGCACGCGAGTGTCAATCTACAGATAGCGGGTTCGAATCGTGCCACTGGGTTTAAAAAAATATGTAGGAAATTTGATATTTAAAGGCCTATTTACATGATGCAAGAACTTACATGCAATCTTGATTATTGTACATTACGGGCTGCGGGCTATTGAACGCGGGGATCTAATCTCAACTAGGTCTAGTAACAGAATAATTAATAGTACCTACCTACTTACTTACATACAGAAGGTTTTTCCGTCTAATGGAACCAATGTTTGACAGCTTTTCATAGCACTCCACTCGCACGCGCTTGCTGCATAGCACGTCCTCTTTTATTCCTAGCGCGATAGGGTATCTGGCTACCACGGGGGACTGCCATAGCCGAGTTTAGCCCAAGCGGCAAGAGGAACAGAAATATCTGCCCCTCTGTCGCACTTACATATTGGGGCAACAGAGAGGGAAATACTTCGTTTTCGGTTCCCGGTAGGCCCCCAGTTCCGGTCTAGTTTCCTCTCTGGTTTGGACAGTCAGATGGCAGATGGCAGTCGCTTTTGGGTCTTGACAGATATAGGTTCGCGTGTTGCCTGTGGACATATCAAAAGTTAAGGGCCACAAAGCTTTAATTTGGATTGGACTAGTGACCCGCATACACAAAGTCTCAGTTATTTTAAAAGCATAAACATGCACATAAACCGTTAACTTCCGACCCCAAATTTTGGGATTAGAACCGGGAAAAGAGGATAATCACATTTCCTAAATCTAAAACATACTCGTTATGTTGCCTGAAATTAAATTTCATGTGGTTACCTACCTTTTGCGAATATAGGCGTAATTATGTATATATATAGATTGAAAACGGAGACTTGCACTATCGAATATCGCGGGAATACCGGTCCATTGTAGAAATACTATAAATCCGCAACAAGTTACGATATGACAACCTTATTAAATCACACATGGGTTGTTCCCGAAAACACGTAGGGACTGGCACCTTGTATAAATTATTCAATGTACCTAAAACTTATTCAAGTAAACTTGGCAGCGGAAAAACATAACTTGAGCAGACGTGTAGAGTAACAATAAGGGTAGATAGATATACTATTTATTGCGCACTACAAAGTGGAAATATTACAAACAAAACTTATGGCTAATAATAAGGCAACAACAGGCGGTCTTATCGCTAAAAGCGATCTCTTCCAGACAACCTGATAAGATAACGTTTCTGGGCGCAATTTTGTAACACGTATCGGTATTTGACTGGAGTCATATAAAACGTTGAATATAGAAGAGGAAAAAATATCTAAGATGATCGCGTATATGACGGACATAATATAGCATTAATCCCTCTCGCACTTACATACTTGACAGTAAGGGACGAATGCTGTATGTCCAACATATAAGCAACCATCGGTAGCCCCTCACAACATCTACATCTCCTGATGCCGCACCTGTCTTGCCGTATATTTTCTCATCTACAATATTTGAATTTAAACTTTCGTGAGACATGTTATAACTTTATTTTACTAAACGGTTAAAACTCACGTATTACCTCCCGAAGAGTTCGAAACATGTCGCCCGAAGTGACAATTAATACGTGAGTTTTAACCGTTTAGTAAAATAAAATCTATAATATTCCTATATTACCTATAGATGAGAAAATATACGGCAAGACAGGTAGATGTATACTGAGAACACGTGATAGAAAACTGGCCATGCACCGACAAGACCCTAGACTAGATCTTAATTAGATGATGATAATGTAAGTCGTTAGTCGTCGTATCTCTTTCGCGCCGGGTAGTCAAACTTGTGTGAACGCAACGGACAGTTATTTAGATTATTTACATATAAAATTCGTATGACCGGGACGCGCTGAAATAGAGTGGGGGGTCGTTTGCAAAAAAAATGTACATAGTTAAAGGCTTAATGAAAACATAATTACGATCGCGTCCATTGTGTAACGAAAATTAGCCATAAAAAATATATATGAGTAATCGTTACACAAAGGAATCAATAGTTAAGTTTTGTTTTGATTAAAGCCCTTAACTATGTACATTTTTTTTGCAAACGACCCTGGTATCAAATTGAAATGGAATTATTGCAAAGTTGAGGCCTTGTTACTTGTTACTCAGAAGACGTACATGTTGGAAAGTGTGAATCTGCGGAATAATTGTTCAAGTTACATATCCACGGTACCGTGTGCTTGCGTTTTGATTAAATTAACATAATTTCGCTCCAAAATGTGAGGGATGTTCGGTGTTAATTCAGTTCCTATTATCTACTGATCGTTGTACACAATCACTTAGCTTTTAACTATTAAATTTGAAAAAAAAAATGCATGAGCCACGTCAAGTCTGCCAATATTATCCTCTTAGAAAATTAACTCAGCCATCATACACAAAGTTCATGTCGAATAGGACAAAGATGCCAGTTTAAAGAGGTGCATGCCTCGATTCTGTAAATCTGTACCCAACTAAACCACACCCCGCGTGTAAAAAAAAGTTTGGATTGTCTTACCGTAGTACTTTCTTGTCGAAGAACTCACGGTTCGAAATAATTTCCATACGATAAATAAATAAATAAAATTTGGATTTATTCTATCAACAAAATTTTAAGAAATCATAGGTTCTTTTAGCTCTAATCAGAGAAACAATATATAGTCAAAAATCATCTGAAAATCAATCCTTATTGTCTATATCTCAGAATCAAAACGGACCGAGTATGAGTAAATATATATCCAAAGGTTAAATCAAAAATGTAGGGACTAATAATATGGGTATAAAATCATCATGTCATTAAAATCAATAAACAAATGTTTTCTGGAAGAGATCGCTCTTTAGCGATAAGACCGCCTTTTGTTCTACCTCTGTATCCCTGTTTCTTTGTTTTTCTTTTGTATGTGTGTTTATGTGAGGTGTGCAATAAAGAGTATTTGTTGTTGTTGTTGTTGTTGTTGTTTTCGGGTTCTAAAGTATATGCGGACAAAGAGGTCAAAAGTGTGCGTACATGACTTTATTGTATACTTTATGAACTCGACTGTACCTACTAAAGTCAGTGACAGATTTAGACATTGTAAACCAATCTATTGCTACCATAAATAAAATAACGTTTATTGGAAAACATTAAAAATACTGGAAGAAAATGAATAATAATTCTGAACTATATAGCAAACAGAGGCGTTTTATTAGGTACGTATTAGGTAATATTTGTATAAGATCTGTAGGTAGAACTAATGATGTATGCTACTTGCACCTACTACCTAGCAAGAAGTTTTATAAAGAAGTCATTTTTTCAACTTTCAACACTGAAAGTTGTTTGTTTACATTTAGACCTCTAATTCCATTCTCCGTCTTAAAAATTAGAAGTAGCATTAATGCCATAGATATAGTATATACTCTGTAGTTATAGATGCGCCAACAAGCGACCGGGGCTATGTCTTTCTCATATTATGACGTCAAAATATGGGGATACCATGGTTGCAACAAATTACCCCAAAAATTTAGTCGGATAGTACTTAGTTACAAGTGATCAAATTCCATAGTGACTAAGTCGCCATTTTGACTCACTAACTAAATTTACACAACATCGTAGGCGATATCGTAAAATAAGTGATCCCGACCGGCCACTTTTTTTGTGATAATCTTACCTATAAATATACATATAGTCACCGGTTATCACCGTTGCATCAAACGGCGATTTCACTGATCCAAATCTATACATTTTGTTCTCGCCGCTCGCCGCTGGTCGCTGGCCTTCCTGCTCGCCGCTTGACTTGCTGGTCATCACGTCACCCAAAGAACCATGCTAAATGTTTAAGTCTCTAGACGATGAAAGTAGTAAGTAATGTAACCAGATAGTGCTTACTACTTCCATGCCCCTTTTTGTCTTTCACAGATAAATGATGTAGTTGTTGGAATAAAAGTATAAACTTCAAATTAGAACAGGTAATTTATTTACAATAATATATTATATTTATAACTTTATTTTTCAATAAATAAACAAATATATAATAAGCAGTTATAGATTATTTTACCCAATTTACTTTCCTGTTCCCTCAGTCCTCAAATCGGGATTCATCCTCTGTTGAAAAACTGAAAAAATAAATTACTTGAAATTCCCGAAACGTGGGGTAATCTTTAGGGGATTTTTTTATTATTTGTTGGTATCCCGAAATCGAATTATAAGCCGACTGAATGGTGGGACATCAATGCTAAGCTGGCTTCTATGGTAGATTTATACTACGCGATTTGACCGGTTTGTATGTCAAATGTTTGGAGGTTATTTTTTAATTAATTCACATATTTTTCCTATTTCATCTATTGTCTCATGATATAACTAATGATTTAGCTCAGTAATTTGGTTCCGGTGAGATTTTAGAAATAAACACGGGTCCAAAAATCAAAGAAAATGTACTTACGCATGGAATGTAACATCCGCCTTTTTTCGGTCGAAATTGCTTTTACAGCCAAACACTGAACACCCCACCATGTTTGCACTGAACAACCAAACACTACGGATCTGATGATTGGTAAATTATTGTTCATTTAAACCAAATTCATCATTAATTTTCCACTTATAAAATGCACTGCAAAATATTGCCACTTTGTTTTGCAATCTTCTTGACACTAATGACAGATTACTTACCCGACCATGAAAAAATGTCCGGTCGGTGATAAGGACAAAACATCGCACTATTTTCTACTTCCTCTCATAGGAATCGCAATAATGCTATCTTTCTCTTACAAAGCGTGTCAGGCCCTTGATTAATGCCCGCTATTTGATTTCATCCATTCATCTAACTTCGTGGAGTTTTCATATCAGCCCATTACTGTCCAGCCAATTCGATTAGAAGCTTCTAAGCCGCGGAACTCAATTATGACCGTAGTTGACATATTTTCTTCACTATGTCTCAAGGGATTTTCTAATTGGTTATGAACGAGAATTGGAACTTATATTTTTGCGTTTATCGATAGATACCTAGATATAGTGATAATATTTTTTTGGGTTTGGAAAAGTGCTATTAAATTACCTACGATAATAATGCAAGTATAAAACTTACCAAAGAGTGCGAACCCGTACGTTATTATACGCACCAATAGCGAATGCTGTACAGTCGAGGGCATTAATATGTATACACTTTTTACCTAATCGAATGCGGTCGCCTACAATTTGTGAGCAAACGCATTCGATTAGGTAAAAAAGTGTATACATATTAATGACCTCGACTGTACTTTTAGATGCTTCTGTTATGATTCTTACTTTACACAAATTCCAAGTCCGATCCTGCATGGAATATTGTAGTCACGTTTGGGATGGCTAGGATAAGTACAACTTGCCTCACTCGACTCGGTGAATCGCAGAGCCAGAAAGCTCATTGGCAACCAGTACGGGAAGTAGGATCTAAGCTGCAGAGTCTAGTATACATATAGAGGTAAAGTAGCGTGTCTGTGCGTCTTCTACAAACTGTACCTCGGTGAGTGTGCTCGGGAGCTCCATGAGCTCGTACCGCCTGCTCCCTTCTTCCATCGGACATCCAGACGTACGGCTGGTAACCATCCTTACCTGGTTGAAATTATTTTTACTCGGACGGATAGCTTTTCAGTATCTTTTATAATGCGCACAAGGCAAGGTTTGGAATACCCTGCCGGCATCTGTATATCCGAGTTCATATAACCTGGACCTCTTTAAGGCACGAGTGAATACGCATTTTCTGGGTTAGCTCGCTTCACCGTCGCCCTCATCCTTGTCTAGATGCTGGCCAAGAGCAATCCCATTTTTAATTTCAATAAAGAAATGCTTAATTAGCACCCTTTGCGTACGGGACCTTAAAGACCATCATAGCCTGGAGATATATTTGAAAAATATTATTTTAAATCCTTCCTCAGCTAACCACGACTTAGCATCAAAATATTAATACCGAACGTTTTAAGTCTATATCTAAAGATTTCTACTGCCTTCAAAGAGGCTTTTCTAAGCCGAGGAATCCTCAAACGATTTCTGAGCTTAGCAGACTTTCAAAGAAAGTCACTGCCGCGCCTCATACGGACACGGTCCCTTTTAAACACTGCTAGCTAAAATTTAAGCAATAAATACAAGTTTTTCACGTAAAAATGTCATTCTTTGATTTAAGTAGTATTATAAATGGGAAAGTGTGTCTGTCTGTTACCGATTTAGATGAAATTTGGGATAAATATAGTTTGGGTCCCGGGTAAGGACCCGTAAGTCTTTACGTATGACATTTTTTATCCAAGAAATCATCAAAAGCTTGTATTTTATCTTTTTGCCATACATACTAATGTTGTAATATGTTTCGAGTTAATTCTCTAATAAATACATATGTACCGAAACCTCAATTCATAGATATAAGTTGTTTGCACCTATATTTTTGCACGTTTTATTTAGCATACAATTTTGACAATATCTTAATACTATGTACTAAACAGTATTATTCTATCTAGATAAATTAATCACATATTTATTCAACAACTGGCATGAAAATAATTATAAAAATACACTCTGAAACAGTAAAAAACAGACGTTAAAACTTTAATAAAGTACCAAACAGTAATAATAGTATTATTAATTATGCAATCAGTTTCATAATATTAATATGTATCTTCCAACTAATACAGGTATAGCTTACTAGTGCAATTTACTCTTATGGGAGTTAGAACTAATCTTCTCTTCATGAATACCAGTAACTTGTAAGATGAAAGTCTAAGACCCGAGCTGTCACTAGTTTCTCCGTTTGACGTGGGTCAATCGACATTTGCCCTGATTCATTCCAAATCTTAAAAGAACCAGAAGAAAGAAGGGTTAAAGGCCGAAAGTTTTGGTCGGCAATGTATATTTTTAGACCGTTTCCATCTGATAAAAGTTACAAACTCAGAGAGGCCACAAATCAAATTTGACGTAGGTTACCCTGACATGACGGCACGAATGACGTAAATTCATAGTAGTCTAATGGCAAGTGTTGCCTTTTTCCACTAGTGACGCAATGTGACTTTATTTTCCTGTGCTTTATTGGGTAAAAAACACGCATTGTACTCTCGTGATTTGAAAAATGCATTTGCATATTTGCTCTGCACAGTTTCATATTTTTTGGTACACACAACAACACAATGACTATAGGATAATGGAAACTCGGAACTATTTTTTATTAGTTATGGATAAAAAAAATATTTACACAAAAGAAAAATATTGAACAGGTGTTAGTTTTTGTATGTAACTATGATTAGATAGGAAGTATAGATTAAATGCCGCGGGTATATGAATGTTTCATCTCTTAAGTTACTACATATAATTTTACTACATTTGACTAACTCTATTAATAATTGCTTAGAAAAAGGTGTATTTCCGGATTCCCTTAAAATCGCTAAAGTTAGTCCAATATTTAAATCTGGCAGTAAAACTGACCCCGGTAATTACCGTCCGATCTCCGTGCTTCCTGTAATTTCAAAGATCATAGAAAAAGTTATTTATAAACGGCTAGAGCAACATCTAAATTCGATTAACTTTCTGTCCTCCAAACAGTACGGCTTTCGCCCGAAATCAAACACACTCTCCGCGTGTATAGATCTGGTAACTAATTTAAAAAGCAAAATTGATAAAAAGGAATTGGCGCTGGGTGTATTCATCGATTTAAGGAAGGCTTTTGATACGATAAGTCACAAATTACTTCTCAAGAAACTGCACGCCATGGGTATAAAGGGTACTGCTGCCAAAATGATTGAGTCTTACCTTACAAACCGTCACCAAATTGTAAAAATTGGTAACAGTCAGAGCAACTCCGAAAAAATTACTTACGGCATTCCTCAAGGCTCTATCCTAGGCCCCCTACTATTTATAGCTTACATTAATGATATATGTGATCTCAATCTGAACGGAGCTATTTCTTTGTACGCTGATGACACAAGCCTCTTTTACTTTGGCAGTGAATTAGCGGATATAATAAACCAGGCTCAAAACGACCTAAACACTTTGCATGAATGGTTCAGAAAAAATCTACTTACTATAAATGTAACTAAGACGAACTATATTATTTTCAGCGCTAAGAATAAAAAACTTATCGATCCTCAGCCTTTGACCATTGACAACGAACCGCTAACAAAAGTTGAATCGGAAAAATACCTAGGCCTAATATTAGACAGTCGACTATCGTGGAAGCCTCATATTGAGAAACTTCGTTCCAAAATGTCTTCCCTCATGGCTATGTTAAGAGGCACAGTCCGATGTTTTCCAAGACCGGTTCGATACATCATTTACAACTCACTGGTAAAATCACATATAGAGTACTTGATCGAACTATGGGGATGTGCGGCCAAGGTAAATTTAACTCCATTGCAAAGAGCTCAAAATAAAATCATAAATCTCCTCTTTAATTACAACCATCTAACCGAAACTAAAAGAGTATATAACGAAACGCAACTAATGACTCTATCTCAGCTGTACAAGTATAATACATGTATATTGATACGGAAAATTCTTGACAAAAAGATACACACCCAAATTTCATTTACCATAAAATCCCAAATAGCAAAACGTTCGTCAAGACGTCCAAACGACATATGTCTTCGACCTCCGCGTACAAAACAGTATGGGAGGAGGAACTTAATGTACGAGGGTGCCCAACTATATAATAAGTTACCTCACCAATTAAAAGAAACCAAATCCTTTGTTGTATACAAAAAGACCCTAAAACAACACACCCTTGCTGATTTCTCGGGGTTTATATAATATAATATAACCTTTTGTAAGTCCTATAGTATAAAATGAGTATTTAAAAAAAAAAAAAAAAAACATTTTCTATGTTAAAATCTACAGATTCATAATAAAAAATAAAAATAAATAAACATTGCCATAAAAGTAACAGTTGTTTCCAAAATAAAATAAAAATGCATTACTATCGCAGTTGCTATCAACATAGCGATTGAAACTCGACACGTAATAAAATCCTGCAATTGCAGCGCTTGGCTTATCGGCGCACGAGTCACTATGCGAGGGACTAATAATGATATTTGTACTGTACCCACATTTTTTGTGATACTTAAAAAAATGTCTATTTGAAATGCATTCTTTACATTCGTACACTATGTTAAGATACTTTATTTTATAAGGCATGCTATGTATTTCTCTTGATAAGTGAATTATTGTATTCTTTTAGAGAAATAAATTCTTAAACCATAAACCATAAGTTTACGTCTTTAGACAATAATCTTAGACTGAAATATATACAAAAACGTAATTCTTAAATATAAATATTATTATATAAATATTTTTTAATATGCCGAATGTTCTGCGCGCAGAGATTAAAATAGCTTGAACGCGTTCTAACAACTCTTAATAGGGTAACCCTTATAAGGGTTTTTAATGATGGTAAGCGCTTACCCGAATTAACTTTATCAATTTGGTTACACTTTCGTTGGTGTAAGTCATCGAATAAGCTTACCGAATTGATGGATTTTGCAAAGAATTCTATCAAATACCCAATCCAATACCCCTTTAATGGTAACCGGTTCCGGTCCTTGATATCAAGCAACCTTAAAATTATTATCAATTGTGTCTCTAAGTAAGTTCTAGTATACACCTGTTGGAAAACATAAAATAAATAAATAAACACCGTGTTATTATGTATACACTGGAAACTGGTATGGTAATGGATGTTTACACAAGATTGCTGCTTTAATAGCTTTCATTCCAGCGGCCTTCAAGCACCTCACCTACTATATCACTAGTATAGTCACAGAATAATTAATAGTTCCTACGTACAGAAGGTTTTCTTTTAACAAAACCGTCGTTTGACAGATAATCATGGCATCGCGCATGCATCGCGTTCGCAAGCGCTTGCAGCATAGCACGTGATTTTTCGTTCCTATGATCATAAATGCGATATGGTATTTGGACCTGGTATATAACTACTAGTTTATTGCCGTGGCCGGGAAGCCTGCAATTGCCATTGCTACGGCATGGGCTTCTATAGTGCCTTTCTCAAAAATGGGGGAATAAAGATGAAATATCAATTAAGGTATAGTAAACATAACCTCAAAATGTCAAAAACTTAACACTTTCAACGCAAACTGCCAGTCGGATGACAGCGGCGTTGAAAGGATTAATTACCGACATTTTATGACAACATTTCATATTTTTAACTACTTTATTTTATGAACTAGTTAGAAAATAGGTAAAAATTTAAGCCACCCGTATTTTTTCTTTTTCAATTTAACTCATTATTCCATACAAAAAAAACACGTTGAAAAGTAGGTCATTCCAAAAGGGCGTAAGTAAAATATGACGTCATCTTCCCAACAAGAATCCAGAGCCACTCCAGAGCAGCGATTGTCTTTACTCTGTACTAAGGTCTCCCTGAATACAGCGAGGAAGATGACGTCAACTTTAGGTTTACAGTAATTTGCGATTTTTTCCAAAATTAACAGAGAAAAAAATCTAAAAAAATGTTTTTCACAAACCATTTCGGTAAAAACTTCACACGTTTTTACCGAAATGGTTTTCGAATTAAGACTTATTGGAAATTATGAAATATTGTCAATTGCAAGTGTATTTTTCTATCGATTTTCGGATTCGAATAGGCTGTATGTGACTTGTGTCTTCTCTTTATGTACCTTACTTTAAATGTAACATTTCAGGTGCGTGGAGTAAGCCTGTGATTTTATTTATAATGTCTATCTGACCTTTAACTATAGGTACATTTTACCTTCCAATATCGAGTTAGTATATAATACAATACAAATACTCTTTATGTCACACCTGGCCATAAAGTGGCCATTATCGCACGCTCCGCTCGCGAAAAAACCCACTTCCTGGCCAGGGGGCGACATAAAATTTTGTACTTACCACGGGCGATAATAAAGAAAGCCTCAGATCGCATATTTATCGCCCTTGCCTTCGGCTCGGGCGTAAAATACCTGCGATCTGAGACATTCTTTGTTTTATCGCACTTGGTAAGTAATGTACTATTATTGCACACCTCAAAAAGAACACAGTACTGAACATTAGGTTCAAGTAGGGGTAAACAACAGGCGGTCTTATCGCTAAAGAGCTCTTCCAGACAAAGAAAAGTTTTGGGTAGCGGTAGCGGTAGTATCTTTCCCTTTTGTGGGCCGTTTTACAAAATGTATTAATAACGATGTTCTCTAATTGTTCCAGAATGCTCGGGGGCGTTGGCGGACGGCATGCGTCCGTGCGCCGGCGCGGGAGCTCGCCGGGCGTGCGCCGGATCGAGTCGCCGATGCACTCGCCGCTGCCGCCGCGCAGGCGGCGCGCGGCCATGGCCTCCGCCGACCATAAGACATGCGCGCTTATACACACGCGCCTTAAGTTTGGGGATATTATGTGAGTTGGTTACTTATGCGTTTTACTGCCTGGCCACGACTGCCTGACTGGCGCGGGATGCGCGGTAGCGGGGCGATGCGAAGGCAGTACTGCTCCGCTTCTGCGCATGATATTATTACTGTGCAAAAGTAATAATGACAGTAGTCCGTCAAGTAAAAATTTTTGCGACGTCAGTAAGTTTAGGTCGAAGAAGAAAATGTCACATATCAATCTTGCATCGCCAAGTCAGGAAGTCGCCTTAATCAGCACCAATGGTTAAAATTACATTGAGAACTGACACTAACTCTATACTAATCTGTTTAGTAAAAGCAAAAGTAGATGATAATTTTAGTACCTTGTCATTTTAATTACTTTCACGCCTTCCAACTGTTGTAATATTGTTACGTTGGTGAGACAAAGTACTAAAATTATGATCTATATTTGCCGTTGGCTGTTACGTAGCGGATGCGTCCGTCCGCTAACGAAATTATGTCCAATATATATATATTTTTTTTTAATACTACGTCGGTGGCAAACAAGCGTACGGTCCACCTGATGGTAAGCGGACACCGCAGCCTATAGACCTATAATATAAGTGAAGTTTCAATATTTATTCCCCACGGCCGGGATTTGAAGCCAAGGCCTTTGTACATCAAGTATACTCGTAAGTTTTTTCAAGTATAAGTCATGTAATACGTGGTCCTTAATCATGAGAAGCTGTCGCGTCGCCCTCGCGTCTAGCACTATGATATACAATAGTACATTACTTAACAAGGGCGGTAAAACAAAGAATGTCTCAGATACAAATACAAATACAAATAGTTTATTCACAATCACAAATTTACATGTACAGTGGTTATCCGTCAGACTCCAAACTAGGCTGCGCCTGTGTCTTGGACATCTGCGAGAGCGATTTACAAAACAAGCGATTTAAATAAGCGAGCGAAGCGAGATCGCAGGCATTTGACGCCCGAGCCGAAGGCAAGGGCGATAAATATGCGATCTGAGGCTTTCTTTATTACCGCCCGTGTTAAGTACAAAATTTTATGTCACCCCCTGGCCAGGAAGTGGGATTTTGCGCGGATCGTGCGGTAATTGCCGCTTTATGGCCAGGTGTGACATAAATTACATTAAAGTAATTAAATAAAGTAGGATTAGGGACAATTTATTGATACCACCTTGCGAGCTTATGCGGTAAAGTGCAACTCTTTGTCCATTTATACTCAAAGGCTATGCGAATTTTATTTTGGTTTACTCGTAGCCTATAGCATGGTTTTTCTGCATTGTAGCGAAAACTGTCTACGAACGGAGAACACGGCGCTGAATGTGTTAAGGCAGACAGAACTAGGGTTGCCAACCGTCCCGCCACAGGCGGGACGTCCCGTTTCCAGTACCCTAGAAGATGCGTCCCGCAAAGGATGCGTGCGGGACGCCGATTGTCCCGTTTTCAGGCCTCGGCAGATTTATAAGAACTGAAGCGAACATTTTGTTTCATTTGAGCAAAGAGCGCACAAATTCGATAAATGAAAATTATGTAATTTGTATCCCGCTCCCGGAGGACCGTAGTACGGTCACCGTACCTACTCGTATAAGATAATTTTAGCTCGGAAATCATCCACTAAGAAGGTAAATATCGCGGGACTAAATAATGTTCCCTACATCACAACTAGGTATACGTTAACAATATTTGACATCTGTGGTAGAGTGCGCGAGTCCCGCATTTTTTAACCAAGTCCCGCAATTCTACAACAAATGTCCCGCAAATCGGAGCACATAAGTTGGCAACCCTAGACAGAACCCACAACTACAAACAGTATTTATATATACATTTTATCATTTATGTTAACCACAAGCCTTTTGTTCTGTGTATTAAAATATGACTTAAACGAACGAGGAGCTCATAAAAAACTAAACATAAATCATAGTATATGGCACTGCGATTAAAAAACCCGCCCATTACCGCGTAGCACTTAACACCGGCTACGACTCGTAGCATGCTACGATAATTCGTAGAAGTCTGTATTATTTGATTTGACCGAGTTGTGTCAAAGTAATCCGTACAAAAAGCGACTTAATTTTGAATACCAGAAGATTCAAAATCCTATAACAGTTTTATATAATAATCTAACGCTTAATATTGTATTTAAACCATTCAAGGCCTGTCCCGAATATGCCACGAGGTAAAAAGCTACTACGGCGTAGCCGTAGCACACTTAGCGTTGTTCGGCCTCGAGTGGGCTAAAAGCAACGTTGTTTTCCATACTAATAATGTGTGTAGTTTTGTCACTATTAAACATAACAACTACTATAACAATTATATTACCAGAAAATAATATATTTTTATCAGTAGGACGTAATTTGTAACAATATGTTATACGAATAATTTAGATAAAAATATTCACTGAACCACCCTTATTTACCACCCGTATTATTACTATTTTTCTGCTGTTATTTTATTGGACAAATGTTAAATTTTGTAATCTTCATTTTGGTTTCTCGGGTTTCTTCATTTTTTTTACAAAATAGATACTGGTTTTTTTGCTCATTTTCACAAGTCCCAGGGGCCCAATAATATTCCGTTATTGGGCCCCCGGGGTGTCAATACGGTATCTTTCATTTATTTGATAAATAAAAAGCACATATAACATATTTGCAACAATATTTTATTATTTGTGACTCGCATTAAATGGGATAATGTCACGTTCAATAGTACTGTTGGGAGTCTTTTATGTTCTTTATGGCAAAATGGTACATTACTTAACAAGGGCGGTAAAACAAAGAATGTCTCAGATCGCAGGTATTTTACGCCCGAGCCGAAGGCAAGGGCGATAAATATGCGATCTGAGGCTTTCTTTATTACCGCCCGTGTTAAGTACAAAATTTTATGTCACACCCTGGCCAGGAAGTGGGATTTCCCGCGCGCGGAGCGTGCGCTATTTGCCGCTTTATGACCAGGTGTGACATAATAGTATTTTATGTCACACCAGTCGCAAGTGACACAAATACAGTATACTTCTTACTTCTAATTCAATATTTTAACCAGTGTGATAATCTTATTCATCTTAACTACGTACATACGCTCTTTTAGAACGCGGCAGTTTTAGCTTACTAAAATAAGGGGGATTTAATGAAAATATACTGAACAGAAAAAAAACGTAGTTCCTAACTTTTTGAGTATGTGCTATTAAATATCTAAATAAAATTAAGGGGTCAGAAAAATGGAATGTTGTCAATTTTCCTGAGCTCTAGAGGTGGAAAATTTAACTACGGTCTGAAGTGTCTAAACTAACATTCAACGCCATCTGTTGAAGTACGAGGGCTACTATAATGTTATTATGGTCATCGCCCTAAAACATTACCTGCCACTAACGCCCTCTATCACAATTCACAAGAACTTCGCTAGCTTCCATTTTTGCATCAATAGCGCCATCTATTAGGAAATGATGCAGCCGTTTCACACAACGTCGTGTCATCTAGCACTTGATTCCGAAATATCTAACCAACTAGCGCCATCTAGTCGACGTTCGGAGGTACTAAAACACAACCACAATTTTAGCGCCATCTATTAGAATTTTGCTGCTTCTAAGTCTAAGTCGAGATTGTCGTTAAAACGCAACGCCACCTATACGTAATGAATGTAATCGTTTCGTAGTTTCACTGCTATGTCGTCCCCACGTCACGTCAGTCGTATTACAATGTAGCAATGGTCGCGGGATGGCGCTAGGCGTTTGAAAGCTGTTTAACGCCTGATAATATACTCACCGGCAGAAAAATTGGCCCAAATTAGACAAATTATTTTTTATATATTAAACATTATTTAATTAATTCAATTTATAGTTTGAAATCACGAAAAGTTTTTGGGCCAAGTTTTCTGCCGGTGAGTGTATACACCTCAAATGTATTGCAAAATGATTTTCTTTCGGGAAAACTCGGACCTCAGTCGGAATACGATGGCACCCGAACTGTCAATCAATGATTGTATTAAATGAGTGATGTTTTCATATCCATTATTATGGAACTTTATTGTTTAGTGTCAAATGTCAAAGTGCCAAAGTTACCACTACGGCTGTAAGATGGGTACTGAAGCTAATTGAGAGAGCACGATAAATACGAACTTTTACGATAAAGCACGAAGGAAAATAAATTTGCACTACATCTGTACCATTTAGAATTACAGTACTCGGCAATAATATATATATATATATATATATATATATATATATATATATATATATTGCACGTCGGGCTTTGAAAAGAGACAATTAGCTGTTTACGACGATTTCCGAACACAGGGAAACATCCATCAATTATTTTATTTATTAATGACGTTTTGTGTCAAAAAAATACTGCACTTTATGGACTTTATTAGTTTACTTTATAGAGAGCTGTTAAAACTACTAGAAAAAGTATTGTCAAACAATCATGTATCATTTTGCACATCATGTAACAATTTGGAGTAGAGGGGTTCCAATAACTCTATATTATATATTTTGCCGACGACTGACAAATCTCACATAAGTAGGTAGTGTGAGACAACGCTCTATGAAGTCGAAATTATCCGAATCTCTTTCCAAAGGTCGACGTGCAATATATATCGCCGGGTGCTGTACCACAGTGTGTGTCTTCCATAAAGTTAGAGTAAAACCAATTTAAGGCGATATATCGATTGAAAGAGACAGCCTTTGTTTTTCGCTCACGACAAAACGGGATGCAACCCTCTCCGAGAATGGCTTTTTAGACAAATCTCGTTAAATATCTGACTGTGTGCAGGTTTATTAAATTTCCTCTTGTCAGTACCTAGATGAGGTAAAATACTATCATATTAACTTAATCGTGTCTTTTAATAATGCGTTGTTTTAGTAGGCAAAGGAAAATATGGACTCGACTTTGGATTTATTTTCTATCGAGAAAATTTTAAGCAATCATGTTTCGCTATTGTCAGTACCACAATCATATAGTCAAAAATCATTTATCTGAAAATCAGCCCCTTCTGTTTGCTAGTCTGGGCAGGACAGCGTTTCAAAGTCTCCAAATTTCTCAGTGTAGGGCCTTAATAACGAACTTTCTCACTGAACTGGCAATTGATGATTTACTACAAAGAGATCGTTGACCCTAGCACTTTTTTTAACACGACTGCGGTACAGGTAAATTACTTTTTTTGCATTTGTAGTTGTGTAGTGTGTACGGACAAAATTTAAATGTGTATAAAGTATTTTTCAAGTGTGTGTAAATTTAAGTGTAGAATCCCTGTAAATATACAAATACTACTACAATATGCAAAAACGTCTCGAAAGTAATTTACCTAAAGTAAAAGTAAGTAGGTAATTTTAATACTGTGTTTATTATAAAGAATTTAACTTAGAAGGAAGTTCATTAAGATTGATTTGACTGTAATAAGATAAAAAAATATTTTACTACAATATTCTGAGAAACATTATATTATGTACATTTAAGGACATATTAAATAGATATAGGGGTAAGGACCAAATTTTTACACCTAGACTTAATTAAAATTTTAATTCGTCTACACTTTATTTGATTCCGGTATGGCACGAAAATTTGGCAAACTAATTAAAAAAGGCAAAGTCGATAGCTAATGGGAGAAGTGGAAGATAGGCACACCAAGCAGAAGACGTGTTCAACGAGCAAACACAAAATGACAAGTCGTAGTGTGTTATATTCTCTTTGGACAAGTAAAAATGTAAAACAAAACGCAAAAAAAGGTTGTAACCGCAACATCCCGGCCTCTTGTGTGATAAAGCGAGGGACTGCAAAACCCTTTCATTTGATTAAGCCCTTCCATAGGAACGCCCTATTAAATGATTACCCAAATAATATGGTTACCCTTTCATTGTATTAGCCTATCGTTATGGATACCCTTTTGGACAAGGTTTCCCATGTGGTTTCCTAGTCGAATAGGGTGGAGATAGCTTTAATATTTACCGCTTACCATTTAATAGTGTTACCCTTTCTCCTCGAACTGTGTAAGCTCGCTCGCGCCGCCGTGGCTTATTATTACCAAACAGGTAACCATTCGATTCAATAATAAGCCGAATGTTCTGCGCGCAGAGGTTAACTAAAACGCCTAGCTTAAACGCGTTCTAACAACTCTTAATAGGGTAACCCTATTAAAGGTTTTAATATTGGTAAGCGCTTACCCGAATTAACTTTATCAATTTGGTTACATTTTCGTTGGTGTAAGTCATCGAATTAGGCTTACCGAATTGATGGGGTTTTTGAAAACAATTCTATCAAATACCCAATCCAATATCCCTTTAATGGAAACCGGTTCCGGTCCTTGGATAAAGCACACGAACTACCCAGGCTAGCCAAAAGAATGATTCTTTGTTTGATTGAATTCTTTGTTTGTTTTAAATTCGTTTCAATTGTTCCAAAGTAAACATTTATTGTTAGTTGTAACCAAAGTATAATATTTCTTGTTAGTTGTTACCAATGGAAGTACTTTTATTATCCTTAATTAAACTCTTGTTACCAGTGTCAATGTAGTTACATCTTTGGTTCGACTTGACCGGAATAGAGTAGTGTAAATCTGTGATTATAGAACGTCGAACTAGTATTTAACCATGTAATGAACCCTGTTCTGTTTTGGTCGACTTGATACCGGTGATGTATTGTGCACTTTGTCAGTACATCTTATATTTTTAAACGAACGGAATGTTAATTTTACTAAACAAATATGGTTAAATTTAGCCTAGCAAATATGTAAAGCATATCTGCTAGAAACGTATCAAAATGTATAGGTATAATTTTCTTGTAGGATGTAGGTAGTAGGTAGTCCTATACATTTCAATTTCACACGTTAGTTCGGCGTACCTACCCATCAGTTCATTGAGTTAATTAAAAGCAAAAAACGGTACGCGGGTGTATATAGCGAATAGGAAATGGGTCAGTGTCTGCATAGCTACGATGATGGCTTTTATGTCGGGCATATAACATTCGTCCCTCTCGCACTTACATACATGCTAGTAAGGAACGAATGCGACATGTCCAAAATAAACGCGATCAACCTAGCTAGGGTGGTTACTATATAAAAGGTCGACTGCCACCGCGACATTGCGCACTCACATTCAATTCTCCCGCAGCGTTCTCCGTCCGATCCGTTTATTCGCGTCCCGCACTCCCAGAAAGCAAGACGCCTAGATGATATTTCTTAATAATGGAACATCTTTAAATCGCCGCCACGCTCATGGAACATGCCCTCTTCAGCCACGTGGCCAGCTGCCATTATTGATTTCCGGCTCGCGAGCGAAACAACGCTATACCACAATTTGTTGCACTATTTACCGTCCCGTTTCCTCCCCCAATATTATGACCTATTTTTATACTGTTCTCCTTAAATTAATGCAGGGTGAGTAGTTAGGTGAAAAGTTTGTGTTACGTATTTCCTTGTTGTTGACTTTCGCGTTTCATTACAGCTTAGTAAATACTTATTGTCTGATTTCATAGGTACCTCTGTTAGCACTCACTAACTAGTGTTACATTATATAATTCTGTAGCTAACAGATGCAACTAACCGGGTAGGTTCAGTTTAATGCAGTTAAAACTTATTTTGGGTTAGACTAGACTCGCGTTCGGTTATTCTGTGGAAGTCTATTGAGTTATGGTCGGTCATGAATCATGCTTTGCCTGTTGTTGATTTCGGTTAGTTTAGAGATTCTTACTTTGCTACAACTAGCAAAGTAGAACCAAGCAGAAACAATTGGCAGAAACTGAATAGACTGAATTCATCTTTTGAATAAAAAAACATTTCGTAAACATTCACATATGATCAATTAAAAACTTCGTTAATTGGTACCTACTCTGTCATGGTAATTTCAATTGTTAAAGATAAAGGCTTTAATAAGGTAACCATCCGAGTGCTTGATACTGACGATATATGTACCTACGATATATATATGTACCGGAGACCTGTTCGCCACGGGCGAACTTTACTTGCCAGGGCTGCGGTCGTGTATGCCGCTCTCGCATCGGCTTACACAGCCACAAAAGACGTTGTCTACCTGCATGACACTGCTTGTATAGTCTGTAATAGACTCGAAGGCCATTGATTGATTGATGTACCTACTCGACACTTAGGTGTGTATGTACTAATGGGGCGTTAAGGCGTCATTCGTTGGTAAATGAAGAAGAATATTTTTCCAAGAAGTGATTTAATTTTTACGTGGACCCAGTCCGGCTCCTTCATAGGTTTAAACAAGAAGAATAAGAACCTGTATTTCGTACGTGCGTTCTAGTATTAAGAAATTTTGAACAACTATACAAACCGTAGGTAATGTTAGTATGAGGACACAACTAATTCTACAATGAACTAATTACGTAAGATTACGTAGCATTCTACCTATCCTATCGTATCGCATCATAATAAAAAGGGGCCAATCTGAATCGCACATTTCGCTGGCAAATTTCAATGTGTTTAGGGCTGCACTCGTTTTGATATGTATGCCAGTAATCGCACATGCGAGCGCATACCTTACTCGTACAATCGAATTAATATGAGAACGGCAACTAGATAAATCCATGGAGTGTCTCAACCGCCCCACCCCTAATAACCGTGCGGTACCAAATATTCATAAATACGACCACAATCACAATTTCACGTAATTAGTTAACTACGATTTGTTTACATGTAATCGCGGCGACGCGACGCGAGTAGAGAAAAATCTACCCTCCTCATGCCCTCCACACACTAAGGCCTTATTTACACACACCGTACGATACTCGCATGCGATTTTCACTACATTGCGCGGTTTGAAAGATCGATTGAATTATTTATACCTCGGTAACCCGCAATGTAATGAAACTCGCATACGAGTCTGACGTCGCACAATTCGTGCGAGACAGGAATCACTGAGTCGCGCGAGATACAACTTGGCAGCAAGTTGTGTTCTGCTAGCTCACCACTTCAAACTTCAACACATTTATTCATATAAAATAATGGCGTCAAGTTGCCACGAAATGGACCCAGCTCAGCATGATGCTAACTTATTGTCAGCGCTGGTCTTCTGCAGAGTCCATTTGGTCCTCACCAAGGTGGTAGTTCATCAAACGGCAAACAAATAAATACTTTACTGGTCGAGACTCCTACAGATAGTCTTTGATTGTGTAGAGGTTTAAAGCTGTCATGATGTAGCTCACTTCAATTGAACACACTTATCTGTTTAGGCTCATCTATTTAGGCTATTTTCCGTGTGAGTTGACATGTATTTTGACATTTTCTCGTCATTACTAAAATAAAGGAATATTGTTTCAAACATTACTCCAAATCGACAATTATCAAGCTAATAAGTTTTTTTTCTGTTCGAATTCTGCTACACACAATAAAATCAAAAATAGCTCCATTCATATCTAAAACTTTAATAAAACCATCGTATCCTTTAATCATTTTGTTGGATTGTAAACGCTTTTCTTAAAATAAAAAGATACGTAAGTCTTTATTCACACTGCAAATACACTATACATTTTCAGGTATAAAATAAAACATACAAATGAGCAGAAAGCTAAGAGGTAGCTAACGGGGTTCTATATTAGGCAGAGCTGGGCAGCTCATGCAGCCAGCATCATGGAAGCCAAAGAAATGTTTCATTGATCTGAATTTGTGTCGTGTCCCGCGGAAATTTGGATTAAAAATATTTTATGATTAAGTAACCTGATGAGGTGGTATGATTTTTAAAACATGGTTATCACAACATTAGTAATGTAACCAACTGTTGAAATATAGTATCGAACCGTGTCTTACGTGGTGTTTGTCTGACTGAAGTCCCGAGAGCATTAAGCAAGTTTACAATAGGCCTATATTTGAATCAACTTATTGATTTGATGTGACACTTTTCCGGGGATGTAGCTACTCCACTGCGCTGGCAGGCGTGGCGCATGTGGAAGCGACAAATATAATAAGGTGCAGCGGGGCAATTACGACTGGTTAAGTTATTAAAGTACTTTGAGTACTGAAAAATATCATCTACAGTGCTTTTGTTAACAATTGATTGCAATGATACTGAAGATTAGTTACTTAGGTTTTAGTTTTTCGAACTATCATCCAGAAATATTGAGTCTATATAGTTAAAAATGTGATTGATATATAAAAAGGCAAAAATAGTCTAAATTCCCCCGCCGAGGGGCAATTGCAACTATTGATAATAACTTCCGTCACAGTGAAGATACACTGCTGAAACTGAGCTCCTGAGTTAAGTCAACGGGTCAGGAATCTAAATTGAACACAGTTATTCATGTAGTTACCTTCAGTTTTGCAAAAAAGTACTTACAAAATTTTAGCGGCGTAATTTAAACTGCTCTCCTTAGTAACTAGTGATGGGACTCATGTCAGTCGATAGATGTGTATACAGTAGCCTAATAACGTATTCTTTAATAGCTAATATCTGGGCAACCGAGCTTTGCTCGACGTTTTCCCGGGCATGCCTAGCTAGATCGATTGCTCGTCCCCGAAAACCCCTACATATCAAATTTCATCAAAATCGTTAGAGCCGTTTCCGAGATCCCCGAAATAAATAAATAAATATACAAGAATTGCTCGTTTAAAGATATAAGATTTACATCGATAAAAGCCTCGAATCGTCTACATCACTAGTGTTTGTTCATTTTCATCTATATATATAAAGTTGATGGGTGACTGATTAATCACCGCCCCGCCGAAACTGCCGGTCCTAGAAATTTGAAATTTACACTATAGTTAGGTTATATAACGGAGGCAAGGGATAAGACGGGATTTTTGGAAATTCCACCCCTAAGGGGGTAAAACAGGGGTGCAAATTTTGTATGGGGGGCAATAATTTTATAAAGGTATAGACTTGAAACTTTGTACAAAGACTCCTTAAAATAAGACAATGAAAGTGATATCTGCGTTTTCAAAATTGTCGCCTCTTAAGGGGTTGAAAATAGGGGTGAAATATTGTATGGGGAGCAATTTTTTTTTAAAGTGAAAGTCTTCAAACTTTGTATGAAAGTTCCTTATAATAATACAAAAAAAGTTACTTCAGCGTTTTTCGAAATTCATCCCCTAAAGGGGTTAAAAAGGGGTTCAAAGTTTGTATGGGGAGCAAATTTTTTTTTAAGTGAGTTACTTCAAATTTCTTACAGAGACTCTCTGTTTAAATAAAACAAAACTAATTTCTGCGTTTTTTGAAATTCAACCCCTAAAGGGGTTAAAAAGGGATTCAAAGTTTATATTGGAAACAAAAAAATTTTGAGTGAAGGACTTAAAATTTCTTACAGTAACTGTTTAAATTAAATACTGCAAAACTAATTTCAGCGTTTTTTTTTTTAATTCATCCCCTCAAGGGGTTAAAAAGGGGTTCAAAGTTTGTATGGGGAGCAACATTTTTTTAATAGAGAGACTTCAAATTTTTTACAGATCTCTGTTTAAATACAACAAAACAAATTTCGGCGTTTTTTTTAATTCATCCCTTCAATGGGTTAAAAAGGGGTTCAAAGATTGTATGGGGATCAACATTATTTTAATTGAGAGACTTTTCACAAAAAAAAACTGTTTAAATGATTTCAGGATTTGTGGATTTGGATAGATGTTTGAAACGAAATTTCTACAGGTCCATAATTAAATACGTACAGTAACGAAGAGAAAACGACAAGATACGTGTCAACTCACACAAAAAATAGCCTAAGTAAATGAGAGTTTTTAACCGATAAGTAGGTACCTAAAGGGATTTTTAGAGGGGTTGAGAATTTGGGTTGAACGATTTATATCTGTGCAGCATATTAATAATTTGGTCTCACCGGGTAAAAGTACCACAATTACTTATTATACCGTTTCCTGGATATTAAGATGTTTTAACTAAAAACCGAGCTCTACGCAGACAAAGTTGCGGGCAACCGCTAGTATAAAATATGTAAGGGTAATTTAAACTACCGAATAGTCTAAATTTGCTGACATGTGAGTTTTAGTGGAGTTAACTATCGCCAAAACACTATTAAAACATAAACTAAATCATAAATTAATAACATATTAAACATGAAATAGTATATACATATGTGTTTAGGATTCAGTAACCACAGGCTTTTATCAGGAGCGAACAGTAGTCCATCACTGAAGGCTCCTTCAATGCTATGCGAATTTGGCCCTTACTGAACCGCTCCCTAAAGAACATTCGCCATCATAACGAGTCTGTACGGAGCTGTCGTCGCGAGCGCATCCCTTCATGCCGCTTAGACATACCACAGTGCTTTTGTGGTTACTTTCACTGCTTTCTGTGCTGTTATACGCTGTGCTGTGCTTAACCAACATCGAGGCTTGTAAGACCTTAAGGCATAGCAGAATGAATAAAATGAAATGAAATGAATAAAATGAACTTTATTCTGTAAGTAGGCCGCAATGGCACTTTTACAAGTCAAACCCTACTAGCGTTTCACAGAGGCCACTGGACATCAAGTCAGATAGCCCTACAGCTCTGTGGAGTTCAGGAAATTGTTTGCGATGCAAATTGGTTGAAGTTGAGAGATAAAAGGCTCGACAACTGCACTTTTGAAACTTAAGGGGATGCCCTCGATCCGTGTAAATCACGCCTCCGTGTAGGAGACGCGTCTAGATGTCTTAATGCTCTAAGTTTGACATAAGGGTTTTTAGATTGGTTTATGAAACGAATCTTTCAAGGAGGTTTAAGAGCCCACATATGCACTTTTGCCAATGTTTATCGACATACCTACATCTCAACATCTATAGTGATTAAATATTTGTCCTTTCAGTATATTAATCTTGAACTATTTTCCTCCAGTGTACTAAAAGTGAAAACACGATTTGCAAAATTTTTCTCGATACTTTTATTTTTCAAACATATCCCTTTTTGTCGAGGTTTTTGGTTGGATCTTTAAAACCATCTTTAATAATGATTTTTGGTTTAATAGTTGTAAAATGATAAGTTCTCTAAACTGAGAAAAAAGATTATCCTTATAAATGTACACGCTTAGAATAAACATCAATATTTACGAAAAATACGCGCTGGGCTTTCGTAGATAGCGGGATGGTTAATTCATATAACTCACGCGTGTTAGAGCGGGACTTTTGCAATGGCATCTACGCCCTCTTAAGGTTCAAAGATAACGTAGTTAATATTCAAATAATGAATGCTATTTCCCGATAAAATGTTGTTAAAGAAAAAAACCTTTGGATTGGTTACTACTAGCTGACCGAGAATGCCATCAATTAATTAATTAGATATGATATTCGTTCCAGCGGGGTAATCACTAGTACTACCATTAGAGCATATTTAATGTCAATTTTGACGTATAAATCTATGAGCTAATGTCGAAAAATTACATTAAATATGCTCTAACGGTAGTACATAAAGTTAGGGGATTATCCCGCTGATCACCGATTAAAAATCATCGTGTAAGTATAAATTTACTCGATTTATTACACGTAGGATGTCCTCAAATTAAATTGGTATTATGCTGTATAAATACGTATGCATTTCTCGTCGCAGAGTGCAGCTCCTGATGCGTTTTATGACCGTACATTCCCCGCGTAAAACCGTTTCAGCGACGTAGGTTAATTACTTTTAACTTATCGCTTTGCTGCTATGCCACGTGAAAATGCTTTCACTCAGTTTGCGTTTAGTCAAAGACCCGCTCAAATGGCTTAAGCGTTTCAGTAAACTAGGGATTTAATCCTACTAAAACAAGGAATACACGTGAATGTACTTAATTGTTCTGTTACTTCAAAAAATATAGATTCTCAAAAAGTGTTCGCGCAATCACGTCATTATATATTTTAAGCCATGTGTAAGCCAAAGCCCGTGGCCTGTTTGTTATTTATTAAATTCCCGTGGGCATTGTATGAATTAACCCTCTCCAATAGAAATTTCAATCTCACAATTTTTGCAACTTTTAGATCTATGTCCTATGGATTTCAAACTATGTACATCTCTCAATACACTATTACTCGTATTTAATAGTAGATTGTTAACCAAGGGTTGAAAGCGACCCATTTCACCCGAGATATTTTGGCGCTCGAACGAAGTGAGAGCGCCAATAGTTCAAGGGTGAAATGGGTGCTTTCACCCGAGTTAAACACTCTACTTTTCATTTCGACTATGAGGAAAATAATTGAGAAATAAAATGAATAGTAAATGATATTCTAAGGATTCAGTAATAAAAACACGCGCTGCAGCCGCCAGCAGCTGCCGCCAAAGACTACAATATATATACTAAAGTATAGACTGGTAACTCTACCGTTTTAGGAAACTGGATGATAGTGCTGCCATCTATCCCTCGTGATGTGTAAATTGATTTACACACGCACACACACATGCATAGTAGGTAATACATACACATATAAAACATTCATTCAATTAGTTTGACACATCTTAGAAGTTACGTAGAAATAAGTTTCTAAACGCGATTATGAAATTCATTGCGTACCTGTTTAGAAACTTATTTCTTTACGTAACTTCTAAGATATGCCACACTAGTCCATATTGGAGATTATAATAGGATAAAATTGGAATAGGTCCATATAAACAGAATAATATATTATCAATATTAAATAAAAAATCAAGTGAAACTTCATTTCCTTGTTTATGTGTGTTATTATTATAAACAATCTATTAACAATAACATACATGGCATAAATAAAATCAAAACTAACTTTAATCTACAACAGGCCCCTTGAGGCATAGTACCTAAATTTTCTCGCTATATGGCAATGATCGCGCGCGTTGAGTCCTTTGGAGTTCGCTTACCATCTGGTGGCCCGCACATATAAAAAATGCAGATACGTTGTATGAGGAAGTCACCAGGTTCGTCAGTCACCAGTTACTTCAAACGTTTCACGATTTCAGTAAATAACTTGTGTGCGCTGGGACCCCATGGACCTCGAGTTTTCGATGCCAAAACGTCAAAATTGTACTCACAGCCGAGGCCCTTATTTAATGAGCTGGAAACAAACAAATCAACATATAAGTATACGCAACCGTTTATAATTTTAGAGTTTAGTTTTTAAATATTGTCAATGTATTTATTTGTAGAGTAAATTTAGTATACGCAACCTATCTAACGGTAAGCAGTCGTCATAAGATATTGACGCTTGCAACCCCCGAAGAATTACAAGCGCGTTGCCAACCCCGAAATGAATTGAGGATTCACTGCAATTACACAAAAAGAAAAATGCAGATTGTCTCTCAACACAGCGCATAATTGGGAACTCTGGTGACCATACTGACCACTGTAACATCAAATTAGTACAAACAGACATAGTTTTGCTGTTATTATGGCTGCAATATTTTTACTCCAGTTGTTGCTCAAACCCTTCAAGTGATAACAATTCGCTTGTATCTTTTTCTTTTTTAGTAGGCACTCCCCCATATCCCTCCGAGAATATGACTGTGGTCAAAATTGTATTAATTTTTCCGTCCCACAGTCCACTCTGATATCAACAAATCTAATCAATAAAAATAAATAAATACCTCGCAAGCATATTTTCTGGGTAGTGGTATACTTCAGTACTCCTGTTTGTGCTGTGATGACTGCTCTTCAAAATCAAATCCGCAACTGAGCTTCCCAGCCCTAAACCTGTTTGAATCTTTAGGTGAGGACTTGGAAATCTGTGTAAGGGGTTCCTGCAATTGTGAAAGGAAAATAAATGCCAAAAATGAAAGAATTTACTTGATTAGACTTTATTACCTATTAATCTATTATAACTTAGTTGCTTCGTTTAAGTTTTTTGTTATGTTATTACTTTGTGGTGCACAATAAGGCATATTATTATTATAACATATCAATTACACAAATACAATTAATTATAATTTAATTACCTTTTCCGTGTCCACCCTTACAAAATGGCTACCGTACAAAACGCAACAATTCCTGTCCTGTGTCCTGAATGACATAGGTATTAGGTATTCCTGGATTACGAGTGCTGGCTCACTATTACATTCTCAAACTATGCGTATTACACTACAATGTTTTTTATTTCGAATATGGTGGCATTTAAATGAAAACGCAACTATTTTAAATTAAATTAAATGGATTTGTCAGTAACAGTTTTATAAATATATTTGAAGTTTTATTTTGAAAATTGTCAAAAGATGAAAGATGTCAACGTATAATATAAACGTTCCGTTACTCCCAAATTTAAGCTGATATACACTCATAGTCCATAAAATTTTGCTCGTAACTTATAACGTAAGAGAGGTTGACAACATATATTTATCCATGTCTATGGGGTATTTAACTAGCACTCTAATCAATTTTCTGTTTCCATGAACTATTGATGAGGCTCATTTAGCTCGATGTTGTTATCACATAATTGTGTACATTACCTAAAAATGTAAATATTTTGTGTAAATTGGAACGATAAGGAACTAAACAGGAAAAAACTCCTAGTACCATAAATTTAGGTAGCAAATACGTCATCTAAATTAAGGCATAGACAAGTAAATGTAAAGGTTAATGTATACATAGTAGACAAGTTTGTGGTGGTACTTGTTACAGTTGTTACAATGTGTACATTACCTAAACATAACTGTGTGCAGTACTGACATCTAACAGCATGAGTAAAAACGACGAAGTCCTTGGCTTGGAAAAGAAGACAAGCAGTACTTAGAGCTGAAGAGCTCGTTATTTTGTCACCAATATATAGATTGCAGCTCAATCTAAGCGTTCCATTTCTTTTCTTCTAAGTTGCCATAGCATGGCTGCCGCCGCCGCGGCCCGGCCGGGCTGCGCGCCCGCGGCTGGCTGCCCGCGGAGCACCCAAGCGCGGCGGGCGCGCAGCCCTGGCGTATGGAAATTAAAAAAAAATTACTTTCCACCCTAGGGTTGGAAAAGCGATTTTCAACCCGGCTATCTACTCATGAAAATCGAACTTTCCGAACAGGAGAGATGAAAAATATATTTAATGGTATTTAAGTGCAAAATGTTAAAGATAGCAAGATTAGGAAGACCACGCCGTGCAGGTTTGTGCCAACTCAATAACTAAGATTATAGCACTTGGGAACATAGTTGCGTGTAGAAATAAATAGACTTGGGTCACTATGGAACTCAGGGAACTATAGAAATATGTGCCCTGGATGGCACGAGGGAGCCGCATTCTCGTCGCGAGCTACCGTAACCCCTTTGAGCAAAAACCCACGAAGTTCCTTTGAGATAGATATAAGCTGTAATTTTGTTAATAGTTTACTTTTTTAGATCTTCTGATGGTCTTGATTTGAAAAAAAAAGGAACATATTATTTATTATTTCTTGCGCATTAATTTATCGATTTCTTCGAATTCCTTTTCTGCGAACCATAATAACAGGAAATAAACAGCAATCAGGGGCCTGTACCACAAAACTTTATAAGCGTACAATTCGACAAGTTTGTCAACTTTTTCTATTTAAAATTGTACAATTTTGTTGAATTGTAGACTGTAAAGTTTTGTGGTATAGGGGCCAGGTATCTAAAGTGATGTTTCACTGGCAAGGCAAAGTCGATACGAAACTGAAGTACTGTACTTTTATCTCACGAACGCAAGCTTTTGTGTTGACTGTTGAGCCATACATGCAAACTGACTATGTGTGTTAGCGTAGGAGGTATGAGTTCACGTTGTCTATGTGTTCGTATGTGTCACAACTACAACAATAAAAGTACTTTATCCGTGATACACTTAATCGTCATTTGTTTTTCCATTAATGGAATATCAAATTGTGACCTTCGGCCTTTAAGCCGCGTTCACTTACTTACAGACTACATACTTCCATTTTCTGCGGATAGCCGCCATAGGGCCATCGGCGGCGACGTCGGGAAACGTCTCGCCTGACAGGCAGCGTATCCTGCGGCACAGGCCGCTCCTGTGGTGGTCTTGATACAGCATTAGCCTGTATGTGAACGTAGCCTAAGGGGATATATTCCTCTGCTTATAAAAAAGCAGTGCATCTCTCTCAGTTACCTGAACAAATCTATATGCATTTAAATGTTATACTTAGGGTCGGTTGCACCAACATACGAACACAGGCCGGTCATCGTCAAATATGGCGCCGGCAGCTGTCATCCCATAGAAACTTGTCAAACTTTCCATACAATCAGATTTGACGAACACCGCTTACGATTACAGAGGGTTTGGTGCAACCCAGCCTTAAGAGGAGGGGTAGGGCAAGCTCTCTCCATACAAACTTTGTGCAGGATTTACTTCGTTTGTGTTTGCATTAAAGTTATGATTTTTGGTCAGTATGCTTATTTTTCTGATAGCTATTTCGTGATGTAATTTTTTTTATCAATTGTTTTTTTAAATTTTTAAATTTTGAATATTTTTGTAATATTGGAAAATTTTCACATCACGATCTCCGCATATCTAATATTTACAACCAAAAAAATATTATATTTGTTAGTGCCAAAACCGACGTATAAAACGTGCACAAAGTTTGTATGGGGAAGGCCTTGCCCTACCCTGCGCCTTAATCTGAAATATTTGACATTTCTTATAGGTTTGTGTGCACTCATACTATAGAAATCCGTTTCGGCTATAATCAGATAAAGAATCAGTTATTATAGTTAAGAATAATATATTTGAAAATGTGCCTTTATAGTTTTCTAATTTTTCCATTATGGCATTCCAAAGTACGTGTAATTTTCCGACTCAGCCTATTAAAAAATAGATTCACTGCTGACCTACTTATTGCACGGCAGCGTAATTTCATTAAAAGGTCTGTATTTTAAAATAAAATAGCTTCTAGAGCAGTTTTACTACCTTTTAAATGCTATTATCTATCTAGATGCTCTAGACATGGTCTAAAATAAAACAAGCCAAGTGCGATTTGGACTCGCGCACGAAGGGTTCCGTACCATTATCTATAAAAAGTGGGCAAGTGCGTGTCCGATCACGCACAACGAGGGTTCCGTACCGACACCTACTAGTCCACATTTCAAAACACTATTTAATACCTTGAATCAAAAAAGGTCGTATCTTCATAGGGAAGTCACGGAACTTACGTCCTTTTGTTTGGGCAAGACAGTTTTTCATTGATAACTCAAAAACCCTTAATCCCATCTTGTTCAAACGAATTTTCTTTGAAAGTGTTCATTATTGTACACCACCTCAATTTTTTTCAGAATTTTTAAATCTTAGTTTGGAAATTAGAGGAGGGGACACATTTTGTACGACTTTGAGAGCTAATATCTCACCAACGATTGACTTAAATGGAAAACTTTCTTAGTAACCTCTATATCATTTTTAAAGTCCTATCCAAACCCCACACAACTACTTGCATTGAAAATAAATTGTTCGTTCCCCGGTTACATGTATGGGGTTCCCCCTAAAATATTTTTTTCCTTAGCGGTTCATAGAATACATCTTCCTACCAAATTTCATAATTGTAGTACTTATAGTCTCCGAGTAAACCGGCTGTGACATACATACGGACGGACAGACAAACAGACAGACATGACGAATCTATAAGGGTTCCGTTTTTGCCATTCTGGCTACGGAACCCTAAAAACGGCATAAAATCATGTCTGTTGTATGAGAGCCTCCTTAAATACCGTCTAGGTAATCGTAAGCGGTGTTCGTCAAATCTGATTGTATGGAAAGTTTGACAAGTTTCTATGGGATGACAGCTAGCTGCCGGTGCCATATTTGACTATGACCTGTCTTTGTTCGTACGTTGGTGCAACTTAGTGTAAAACCTGAGTGAACGCTCGAGTCGGGCGTCCAGCGGGGCGTCCAGCAGCGGGGCGTGCATGTCAAACAATTGAAACTCATACTGGTGTCCTGAGTCGCCGCCGCACAAATAGTATGCACGCTCGCCCGCCCCGCTGGACACCTCGCCGAACGCTCCGCTCCGAGCGTCCACTCAAGCCTTCCACTAACTATCGATACACATAGACGCGTTAAGCGCGGTTAGGACTGGCAAGAACTGCGTGCAATTTTCAGTGAATTTTCATTACATTGCAGGGTTTGATCGTATTCATCTTACCTCGGTAGCCCGCAGCCCTGCAATGTAAAGAAACTTGCATGCAAGTTCTTACTAATCTAAATCGGCCTTTAGGAACTTAATGATCAACTGACGACCGCTTTAGCTTAGTTGGCAGTGACCCTGCCTACGAAGCTGGAGGTCCCGGGTTCGAATCCCGGCCGAGGCATTTATTTGTGTGATGAGCACGAATATTTGTTCTTGGGTCTTGGATGTTTTCTATGTATTTAAGTATTTATTTATCTATATAAGTATGTAGGTATATCGTCGCTTAGTACTCGTAGTACAAGCTTTGCTTTAGTTTGGAACTAGGTTGAGTTGTGAAAGATTGTTCACAAAAATTTAAAAGAAAAGTGCTATTTGACAAGCGCGTGCAAGCGAGATGCCATGATTTGACTTTGATATCTGTCAATAGTCGGTTTCATGAAACATTACCCTCAGTACGTAAGTCATCCTAGCGTAATCCCAGTACGTAACGTAAGATTTGGCGTAGTCACTCGTTTTTTATGGAAGCGACTGCAATCTGAATTTCCAACCTAACGGGGAAACTACTTAGACCTTAAGCTTGATAAGTGAGTGGGCAAATTTGACTGTTAACATGTTCTCAAGCCGCCCGCAGAGCCGGATCTAGGGGGGGGGGGGGGGGGGGGGGGGGCAAGCCGGGGTCCTTGCCCCGGGCGGCAAGTTTAGGGGGCGGCAAATTTAGGGGCGGCAGGGGGGCGGCAAATCGAACTTCTTGACAGGCCAAAATACGTCTTGACAAGACAAAAAATTTCGCGCTCGCTGCGCTCGCGTTTTTTTATGACTTGATGCGTATGAATTATTTTCCGCATCTGCATCATAATGTAGCCACCGTGGGGAAATCCGTTGGCGTACAAAAGGGTTATTTGCCTGAATTGCATTATTAAACAGAGTTAATCTATAATCACTTGTAACACAATGTACTTGATCATCTGCTTCGCATTATTTTTAGGTACTTGGTATATTATGTGTATGTAAGTGTGTAAGTTATGGTAATAAACATATCTCATACCTTACAATGGAATCTGTGGTGATAGACTTCAACTCGTCTGCTGATGTACAAGATGTGACCATGAAGCTGCGGTGGTCATCACATTCACCACCTGTTTTAAAAGGTTCTTATGACTTCAATGTCACTATGCCCTTACAAAGCTAAATCTGGACCTCAGTCGTCCTTAAGAATAAACCGCTTCTTGGGTTCATCAGAAACTCTATGTACAGACCTTGTTACTACGAAATCTCAACAACGACCCAGGGTTCGACCACATCATAGGCCAAGCCAAACTCATCATGACCAAGATACTTTACTTCACATGCGCATGGATACTAGAGGATTCTTTGTACTTCACGTACCGGCGTGGTGTAACATCCATCCCTGGGAACATGCCACTTACGAGAAGGGGCCTACTGCCCGTTACCACCACCATTCGTGCTCAACCAGGAGCTGCACTAAAACCTCAAGGGACACGTGTACTTTATTGTAGAGCTCAACATATGATTTCAAACCCCCTCGAGGCACCTCTTTACTTTATTAGCTACAAGGTCTGTCCATGCTATACACAAGTCATATTGGTTCTACACTACAATCTTTTATGGGCTACTACTTAGCTCCAAATTCAGCGACCCGGTCAGCACCGATGTCTTCCGTTAAGGTTAAATTCATTATACCAGCATCAGCTCTTCAGTCAACTTTATCTTTGTAATTACTGTATTTTCGCACTGATTTTTATGTGAAACATTGCTTTCATAATTTAGAATTCAAATGACAGAAACTTTAAATATCTTACCATAAACAAATTAAAGTAAGTCAATCTTTAGTAAGGAGGTTGTCAGATTGTGTTTTCATCAGGGAATATAGGCTACATCGCGACCTCCGTCGCGACACTCCCAACAAGGCGAGTTAGTGATTGATAATTATTGTAGTCAACAAGTGGCAGGTCTATACTTTAATTTTTCCAAGTCTTGGACCGCTAGAGTCCTCTTATGTCTCCCTTCCCCAGTAGCAATTTGTATAAATTCGTCTTCGTACTGTTCGACTTCCCCAAATGTAATATTTACGATTTATCTAATTTTCCTGCGCTCTACTTCAACGTAAACTACTATATGTCTCGTCCATCCGATCAGTTTCATTGATGTTATTAACGTTATCAGTCACATCTAATAATCCGTTAATTGTATCCCTGTTATCGGCTGCATCTATATTATCAGTTTGCGGTGGAACCATGTATCCACAAAGGAATCGCATAGATCACTTTCCTTCCAATGTAGTTATTTTAACCATCTATTTTCTAGAATCAATAACAGATGATGGATATAACGTAAAATCTGTTTTGTGAAGTTTTTATCGATTGATGAACATACCCTTATATTTGTTAATGATAATATCACCACGTTTTCATCCTTGTATAAATGTAGTAGAATTGAATTCAAGAGTTTTATCCAACAATTTTAGAGTATGACGCTCTTGTGGTGATGAATTGTCGAGATGCAAGTGAACATTCTTCGTTAACCACTTCAATATGAATAACTCGAAACACCAAACATATGGATAAACAAATCCATGTTTTCTTGTCCTTTACTAGCATAAAATCGATTTAATTAGTTCTCACATGTGTGTAACATTATTCATCTTTACTCTTTCTGACGGTAATGTAGGAGTACATAGTAAGATATTTTGTCCCACATCATGCTTCCGTCATTGTGGAATTTGCATATAATATTTTGTTCTTGTGTTCAGACCATAAGGTATCCAAAGCGTCGACATAGGTAATAAGTTGAGAATGTGAAGTATGTACCCCAATACGAAAATTATCTTCAAGCGTCTTCTTTTGACGTTTTAATTGAAATCACAATTTCGGAAAAATCATTGGATTCATATGACAGGTATACGTCAGTCAACAATTATATTTTACGTCTAACTCCCTCTGAGAAAGATCTTAAATTTCGAACAAGTTATTTTACCATTTATTTCATCCGTGAAGAACTGTCTTTGAAGACTTCTAAGTTCTTGTACTTCAGAGGTTTTTTCTCATCTCTATATGTGTATCGTCGCATCGTACCTACTCACAGTACAAGCTTTGCTTAGTTTGGGTTGGGACTAGGTTGATTTGTGTAAGATTGTCCCCAAATATTTATTTATATAACTACTGGTTCAGGAATATTATCTGAAAGATGACACTTCAGGTTGTACATTCTCTTTATCTAATGGAAGTCATTCCCTCTCATGGTGTGAATCTTCAACATCTTCTGAATGGAACCACGTTTGTAAAGATTCATTCAGAAGACCTTCCCCCGCCAAAAGGGAAGTATAACTCACAGGGTAAACTTGGTCAGCCGGTTAGACTTTGTAATAAAAAACTAGGCCATTCAACCATCGTTGTAAATACTCATATGTATTTATTATATCATGTGTATTTATTTTCACCCGGTATGATCCGGGGCGGGTTATTTAACTAGACATGTTTGTGTCAATTGTATACTAGTTAAGTAGTAAGATTCTATTGATATGACTTGTTATTGACTTTAGAAATTAATAATGTTACGGTATATTTGAACAAAAAATTATTATATATTTATTCCGTTATATCTCGATTTCATAATTCTTCGGGAAATTTTAGTTACAATTAGTCACACAATTTTGTCATTTGTACATGTTGTTCAGTATGTCTGCCATATAAAATGTCTTCACATTTTTCTCAAAGGCTGATTGTAGAGATCCCTTAAAGGGATAAGTTCGCCTTTGTACAAATGTCTACTTTTAAGTTTGTTTTTCCTTGTAAGTACTTGATTTGTGCAATAGTGTGTTTATTACACGCACGTTATAATAGTCATTATTAAGAATATTTTGACGCTCAGAGACCATTTTACATCTTTGAGATATTATATTAAATTTTGTCATACAGACTGAGACCTTATACATCTCTCAATTTTACTATTATTGTAATGTTTGTAATAGATAATTAGTATTTTGACATGAAAAATGTATTAAATTCTTATTGATATATTTCTTAAATTGTAAATTAATATTTTCTCATGAAAAATCTATCATATGCGTATATTGTAAGACTTTTTTAAAATTGTACATTAACATTACGACATGTGATGTGCCCTTGTGGCCTATTTGCAGAATAAATGTTTGAACTCTGAATTTTGAATTCTATGTGTCTTAGATTTCTTGATCTTAAGTAGGTTAAGTATTATTATTGTAATAAGCATATTTTTGTGAGAAAATGGGTGACTGTCGAGTTTCTTTCGGCGTTTCTTCTCGGCAGTGGCCTCTGTGAAACGCTAGTTGGGTTTGACTTGTAAAAGTGCCATTGCGGCCTACTTACAGAATAAAGTTCATTTATTTCATTTATTTATTACTACTGCTACTACTCATTAGAATTGATCTATCTAGTTACGTCATTATCGAGATTCAAATTCGACGGAACATACTTTGATTTCATTCAATCCTTCGTAATACGAACGGTTCCAGTTTATTTGAGTTATACCAAATTAGTATTTGACTACCAGTCCACAGTATTTGTCAAATTATTCCATTTGTAGAGATTTAAAAACGTAATGGATCAGTCTACTATCGATAAGAAAGCTTAGAATTATTCGGCTATCTAGGTATGCGTGAATTTTGCAATCTTGTTTTGACGCGTATGTTTCTCGGTAAGCAAATAGTTTTCATTGACTTGAAACTTTCTAGAATGGTTTTCCATTTGTCTGTGACTGTCTCTGGTAGACGATCATCCTATTTGCGTTTGTCTTTCACGAATATTGAAGTAGTAATTTAGCAGGTAAGAATTGCAAAGTCACATAGATCATCAATTAAAACTATTGTCATCAACACACACACCTCTTCTAGAGTTTACTTTGTTATTGTTTTTCACTTTTAATTGAAAAGTATCCTTGTTCAAATCTCAATTTAAACTTAAAATCTTTACTACCACATCTTAACATGTGTCATATGTTCCACAAATTCTTTGGAACTAGAACTCTATCACGTGTGTTAATCGAAATATTTTAAAAGTCTTAAAGTTTATATACAAATGCATTGTTTCTTCAACGTTGTTGGATAACAGAACCAAAGAGTACCAATTTATATATCTATTTATAAGTATATAGTTTGTCACCTGATAAAGCGTTAAAACATTAACAAGTTTCATATTTTCTTCGGATACGAATATTTCTGGGCATAAAGCTCTATTATGACCTTTAGATTTAGACTTACAATACGTATGTAATATGTCAATGACATGTTGAAGCTAAATGTACAGTCTGAAAACATAGGTAGCATTTGTTACCTAATATCTTTTCTCTATCCTCCAATGTTTTATACACTGTGCATTGGTCATTATAATGATTATCTTGACACAATATACACCGTAATTTACGTTGTTTATATTCACTTCCTTGGTGCAAAGGTTCCGGCGAATGCAGAAGTACTAGGACCAGGTCTATTCCTCTGGAAAATTCTTTCATTTCTAATAAATTTGGATATTGGTTTGTTAAACCTTGGTTCCCCTTTGTATCTTCACTGGTGAATAACATAATGTTCAGTTGTTTTCTCATTACTCTGTTAGAATCGGAATTAAGCTTTAACTTCATTTCATAAATAATATCTTCAGAAAACTTTCCATAATCAGAATACGTAGGTAGTTATGATTGACGTCATCCCTAAGGACTATAAAATACGAAGATGTCTTTCAAAATCGTCCAAAGTTCTCCGACAATGTTCAAACTTCATTGCATGTTTCATTTTGTAAAGTGTGGCTTAATGAGCTTCCACAATCTGTACGTGTCTACCAAATCTTCCTTAAGCGTATACACGGCTATCTTATAGTTTTTGTTGACAGTCTCAAGGTCATTAATCATATTCTTAACTTCGCTTTCCAAAGAGTATTTTTATTTTAATTTAATTTGATGAATGTATTTGCATGTACATGTACTTATAGCAAATAAAAGATCTGAATCTGAATTTGACACCCTTAATATAACTGATTCGTTAGCTAGAGGAGTCCAAATCAAAGCAGCTGTTTCATGTGCAAAAATATATCGACGTCTCGTAAACATCTCTAACCGATATTCGAATTAAGAATAAGAAATTGAAAGTTTGCAGTTGTAGCTCTGGCAGCTTACTTTGATTACTAGTGGAAACAGTTCCCATTGGCTTGGGTTCGTTCTAGTTGGATTATTGCGATGAGTTCTGCCAAAGCTTTTTCTCCTTCGAGTAGTAGAGTAGTAGATTAGAAACTCATCTGCGTTGAATATTGTAAATATGTTGAAATACTGATAAAGATCAGTGTTGACCGATTAAGTAAGGATTGCAACTTGATGCAGCAACTGCACTCTGTTCTAATTGGTCATTGCTCCACAAACGACATGTATTCAAAGTTTGGCGCTTCTAGCTAACGATATTATTGTACAATTACATGGCGCGTTCCCGCGTGCGTCATTGCACCATCAGCATTTGCTTTGTATAATATTTCGTAATTAGCAAATATGTCAATTCACCTCACTTTACGTTCGCTATTCATAAGTGTGCACACCTATCAAGATAAATAAATCAAGATTATATCTAGAAATCGTCTTTCGTGTTCTAAACAATTATCAAGAATCCTATCATGTAAATGTGAGAGTTAGCAGGTACTCGCACATTAATGGTCCTTCGAACCGGATCTGAACCAGTGACCTATGGATTGGTCGTAAATGTTGTTAAACGTTTCAAAAAAATATCCTCCATGTTTCCTGAAAGATACCTAGAAACCATTCCTTGTTTTATTATCCTTTTCTTTATAGTTGACAATTAAGTGAGATATTGTGCAATTTATTTGTATATATAATGTATTCTTCATTCAATACTAATTACTCTTTCATAATGTTTAATAACAAATATTTTTATAAAATACTTCATAGCAGTTCAAATATGTAAAGTATAGTTCCAAATAAAATTGTTCCTTGTAGCAATAAGATGCGTACTGTGTAATAATAAACATCATTTATTATGCAAATAAGATTTCATGAACAATACGTTCTGAATACATGTATTCTATAGAAAATGAGAGATCTGTCATGTGCATCTAATTCGATTCTCGCGTAATCTATCAAAGCATAACACGGTATGTAATATGCATTTGAACTTTTGTTTGCATAAAAGGTCTCGGGACTAATAAATTTTATCATAGTAAGTACTCATTTCATACACCTGAAGAAAGAATAGAGAATATTTCATTTTGCTAACCCTTCCATTTACTTGACGTACTCGAAGATTAGGAGATACGTATCTTTCCTGTTCAGTATATTTTCATTAAATCCCCCTTATTTAAACTAGAACTGGCAACTGCCGCGTTCTAAAAGGGCGTATGTATACGTATTTGGTACGAATAAGATTAGCACTCTGGACAAATATTGAACTATAAGTTAAAAGTTATACTGTATCTGTGTCACTTGCGTCAGTGACAGTGACAAATTTTAGGGGATCTATCCTGACCACCCAAAGATCGAAATTCTTAAGTTTCTTTCTCTATCGCTCGAAGGAAATGAGATAGAGACGGAGACGTTCGTGAGATTTAAACTCGATTACTTCACTTGACACTCACAACTGACAAGTGTCTTCTGTGTCGAGTCGATGTCAAAATTGTCAATGTCGTATCCACATACAGGTTTTATTGTAATAAATCAATTGTCTAATTGTAAGCTCCTAGCCTATAGTTATTATTATTGTACTACATGTTTTTCAATAAATTATTCTTATTCTTATTCTTATTGTTTTAATAGGATACATAAGTCAAGTCATTGATTATTCTTATTCAACTTAGTAATGGCTTCATATTTAGTATATGCAATTTTTCCTGAACTATCAGATATAAAAATCCACTATTTAATGTTATTATTATGTTGATGTTAAATAAACGTATTTTCTTTCTATTTCTATATAGCTCAGTAAGTTCACATCTCTAAATGGATTTTTGCTTCAAGCCGTTAGGGTAAAATGAAATGCGAAATGTTGTCATTTTTCTCCAACAATTTAGATAATTCGCTGTACGACGTAAATCATGACCGCGTCGTTAAATAACCATTGCGTACGTCGAAATTTCATCCAAAATCAATGAGCCTATGTTTCAACCAAAAAAATACACAAAAGACTTAGGATCTTGTGCAACAAATGCATTAATTAAGTATTAGTAGGTAATATGTTTGACCCACACTTATTTAATATTGTCTAATAATTTCTCGCAAATATGAACTTTAACTCAAAATACGTCACTCAACACAAGCTTACGCGGTAATTCTAAATATTTGTTATAGGAACATAAATGCGCCATTGCGACGTGCGGTAATTGAAAATCATAACATTCATAACACTCACCCTCCTTTCGGCAAATTATTCTAATATTCCTGATATAGCCGCTTAGTATTTTATTGCACCTAACTTGTATCACTTTATTTCACTTTTACGAAGGTAAAATTTATCAACATTCTGTCACTTCACAAATCATATGTGGATATTTCAATGTGATACTCTCATGGACAAATTGAAAAGCATTGTAAAATTTGTGAAATTAAGTTATGTTTCAATTTCAATATAAAAGAATCGATTTTGAGTTTGAGTTCTTATTACTTTTATAAAAGTTTTAATACAACCACATAGATGTATTTAGACAGAAAAGTTCAAAAAGATATGTCCTTCTCTGTCACTCCGAATAGAATTTGTATCTTGTCATACTGAAACCTTAAGGTATGTTTACATTATCTGAACCAACACGGGTCATATTTCCATGAATATAAGAAAACATTTAAAGATTAATTCTTAATCAAATTATTATTTTTACTTGTGCTCCGACAGTGGCAAACAAGCATACGGTCCACCTAATTGTAAGCGGACACTGCAGCCTACAGACGCTCGCAACTCCAAAGGAATCACATGCGCGTTGCCAAACCTTATAAAATCTGAGGATTCGCTTCTACATGTTATTATATCGAATATATTTTCTTAGATTAACTTCATTCTCCTTCCTCCTGAGAGGCTAAGATCGCTTATACCGTAATGTTTTATGTGACGTTTTCACACATTTTGGTCATATAACGTGAAGGTATTGACTATCATGCTACCGGGGCTGATGAAACACAAACTGACTTCCCATATCTATCCTTTTTATGTCTAATAGACTAGTAGATCGTTTTACGTAATTGGTAATTATTAATTATCTTATTTTCTTAATAGCATTTCTTAGTATTGACTTAAGTTCTCAAATACTATCGGAATCTAGTACATTCTCATATAATTAGTCGGTAAGAATATTGTAATTAGCCACCTTGTACATTCAAAACTGGACACAGATATTGTATTAAATATATTCTGCTATTCGAACCATGGTGGTGCATTTAAAGCGTTTTGCTTACTTCATAGTAACACGATTCTGTCGTTTCTATTATTCACTCATAGATGTCAACACAAGACATTGGTCGCTTTTATTATTCGATTGCAGAATATGAGTTATGTTAAACCAAACCAACACACTTCGTTTTATCACAAGATTTTAGTTCCATTGTGATACTCATGTAGAAAATAAACATTTTAATATTTATGTTTTTGAATAAAACCAGCGATACTAACGACATCTTCCCCAAAATGCCGTCAATATCCCAGCAAGCATCTCTACCAATTTTTGTAGCCACCGTGGGGAAATCCGTTGGCGTACAAAAGGGTTATTTGCCTGAATTGCATTATTAAACAGAGTTAATCTATAATCACTTGTAACACAATGTACTTGATCATCTGCTTCGCATTATTTTTAGGTACTTGGTATATTATGTGTATGTAAGTGTGTAAGTTATGGTAATAAACATATCTCATACCTTACAATGGAATCTGTGGTGATAGACTTCAACTCGTCTGCTGATGTACAAGATGTGACCATGAAGCTGCGGTGGTCATCACATTCACCACCTGTTTTAAAAGGTTCTTATGACTTCAATGTCACTATGCCCTTACAAAGCTAAATCTGGACCTCAGTCGTCCTTAAGAATAAACCGCTTCTTGGGTTCATCAGAAACTCTATGTACAGACCTTGTTACTACGAAATCTCAACAACGACCCAGGGTTCGACCACATCATAGGCCAAGCCAAACTCATCATGACCAAGATACTTTACTTCACATGCGCATGGATACTAGAGGATTCTTTGTACTTCACGTACCGGCGTGGTGTAACATCCATCCCTGGGAACATGCCACTTACGAGAAGGGGCCTACTGCCCGTTACCACCACCATTCGTGCTCAACCAGGAGCTGCACTAAAACCTCGAGGGACACGTGTACTTTATTGTAGAGCTCAACATATGATTTCAAACCCCCTCGAGGCACCTCTTTACTTTATTAGCTACAAGGTCTGTCCATGCTATACACAAGTCATATTGGTTCTACACTACAATCTTTTATGGGCTACTACTTAGCTCCAAATTCAGCGACCCGGTCAGCACCGATGTCTTCCGTTAAGGTTAAATTCATTATACCAGCATCAGCTCTTCAGTCAACTTTATCTTTGTAATTACTGTATTTTCGCACTGATTTTTATGTGAAACATTGCTTTCATAATTTAGAATTCAAATGACAGAAACTTTAAATATCTTACCATAAACAAATTAAAGTAAGTCAATCTTTAGTAAGGAGGTTGTCAGATTGTGTTTTCATCAGGGAATATAGGCTACATCGCGACCTCCGTCGCGACACATAATGTTTGAAAATTTTCGCGCTCGCTGCGCTCGCATTTTGATGTGTTATGACTTTATGACCCGTCCCCCCTTAGAGTAGATAATTAACTAGTCGCTGCTTTTACTGTTCTGAAATGGTAGAGGTAACAATTTGTAAGACAATATATGCAGACGGGGCGGCATTTTGTAGTTTTTGCCCCCCCCTCGAAAAATTTCTAGATCCGGCGCTGGCCGCCCGATGGCCTCTAACTTGGTTTAACTACAGCTGTCATAGACAGCAGCCAGGATAAACAACTTAACGTGCATTCCAAAGCAGTACCTTCAGTAGGTACGTAAGTATAGCGCGTGTCAACCACGAAGGCGCGCCCCACCACAGCCCAATACGTATCCGTACCATTACGCATAGATTAGTATGAGATTCGCTATGGAGGGCCGCGTCGTCGTGAATGACCTCTATGTCTACGTGATATCTACTATTATTTATTTTTCACTTCTCATGCTCGAAAAGTGCATCATATTAGACTTGTGAAGCGGGGCTAAAGTAGTACATTTAAGCCCTAGGGAAAATATATATACATATTTATGATTTACACAACATTTTAATTTGACCAATCAAAATACTTCACCTATTAAATCCACCAACCACAGAACAGTAATTTGACAGATAAAAAAATATATGGTAAAAATATCAACCAACCAGAATACAGCTGTTCTAAAATCGACCAATCAGGAAAAACGTTTTTCAGTTCTCTAAGGATTAAGCGATGTCTATGGTCAAAGCAAATGCGCCTCTTAAAAGAAAAAAAAAGCGCATGTTGCATCTCTTTCCTTAATATAGCAAAAGAAAGGGAGGCGAATACGCAAAGCGAACACGCACAGCGAGGCATTGTGCTGGCCTTAGAAAAAAAAACATGCTGTCAAATTAGACATACGCACGCCCGCCAAGAGTTAAATGATTAATTTTAGGCAGATAATTTGTGTTTATGTGTTTTCTCGCAATTGAAGTGAAAATTAGAGTGTATAACTCGGGCTTAAAACCATATTACCACTCGAACAATTTTCCCTCACTGCGTTTGGGAAAATAACTATCTCGTGGTTATATGGCTTACTTTATTAGACCCTTGTCAAACAATCTACTATTGTGCTACGAGCATGTGGAATGCATATCAATTATATTATGTTTATTCGACAGACAGATACGCGGTCAAGTCACGGATAACGCTAGTCACCTATATAATGCGTTTCTACGGCCGCACTCGGTTCAAAGTTCAAGTGTGCCTACAGTAGGCAAGCGCAGCGCGCCGCGGTGCCCCAGTGACCTGCGCCTCTATGCTTGCAACACTAAAACCGAATACGAACTGTGTTAGTAACTTTTCTCTCTCTCCAGCTCTCTCCCAGTTAGACGTGTAAGAACGGGACGGAAGCAACCAATTCAATTCAGATTGTTTGTAGTGTTTAAAGAATGGAAGCGTTGACCGGGTCGACGTACGGTGCACCGCGCCCGCGCGTACTGCAATTGACAACATTTCAAAAAAAAAAATTTTGCTAAATCGAAAACCATTTCGAGGAAAACGTTTGTAGAACACAATAAACATTTTTTTGGATTTTTTTTTACAGTATTTTTTGGATAAAGTAGTAAAATATGTTTAACAGGAAATTACGTCACTTACATAGAGGTTCCAATGTTGCTATTATAAAAAACGATATTTTCCGGCTTTACGTCTGACATTTTTTATACCTATCAATGACAGTTGAGTTGACACTTGACACTCTTGACAGTTCATTAATTCGTTTTGAATATTTGCTTGCAATCTCGTATTTCCTTGAATTATTTTGATTTTCAACGACTCTCGATTTCTTACGGACCCCTGACTGCTTTCTTACACGACGACTTGGCACCCCCTTGGAAAATCTCATAAAGAACGATTCTGCAATCCCATCCCTCGAATTACTTTACCTGCGCTTTTCATCGTAACGACACGAACATGAGAAACTCTGAAGGATTTGTGAAAGCTGACCGCAGAAACCTGCCTCGTGTGGAGACAATCATGATGATGAAGTTTTTGCAAAGCTCTGATAAATATAATTTGACTGGCGCCCGAGGTGCCAAAGCTGCTTTATCTTCGCGGACATGTTATGTTGAATAAACTACTTTTATTATTGTGAGAATTTGTTATTTCCGAACCAGCATAAAACTTCTTTCTGATGACTTGTGAATAGTTAAAGTACCTATCCATCCTTTAAGTACTTATAATGGTCAGGTACAAGTACCTACATAGCATCAGGTGAGAAAAAATAAATTCATTATCATAAAATTACTTTAACCCTTTGTCCGCCAAGAACCTAGTGGTTGTGTGTCGTCGTGCCTACTACGCCAATAACGACTTAAAAGGTCGGAGTGAAGGTATACTTTGATCATGAAAAAAATCATTTATGAACTGTTTTAATTTGTTTTTATTGGTTTACTTAGACATTTCACCACAAAAACAGTGCTTGCCGTACTGGGCACCACGACACACTATCGCTTTGGTGGTCAAAGAGTTAATAAAGTTTTTGTATACCTACTTAAATTTAATTTAAAATTTTGTTAAATTTAGTTGTATTTGCTGTTTTAAATTTCTTTATTTGTACTACCTACCATTCCAAATTAATAAATAGGTAAATAAAACATACTAGTCTCACAAAATATAATAAACAAGCAAACTTCACAATTTAGCACAATAAAAACAACACACACTCCCCGCTTAAGAAACCAGGTTCATCAACTGAAAATATCATTACCCTGAACGAAGCAAATGTAAGTAAATCATCTCAAATGCTGAGGATCATGACATCATGTCCTATTCTTGCTGACCAGACTCCTCCATAGGCTCCTGTCACCCGCCTTATGGATGGCCTCGTGCAGATGTAGTTGCAGGGGTGCAGTGATTTGTGTGCTCCAGCTAGTAACACCTATGCTTCTTGAAGTGAAGCAGTAGCTGCCGTACACTGGCTCATTTCTGTTGGGTCCTAAAATGTTTGTCACTTCCTGCAATGGTCGTTTAAACACCGGCAATCGAGATTATAGACGCGCGTTTACTTTCATTGTTTCCAGTATAGAGGTACAACATTTTTTTCATATTTTCTTCCAACTGAAAGAAACAGACACGCGATTAATAATACAATTGAAAACTAGGTATTGTCGGTTCTAAAAGCTTATTAAAATATACACCCATTATACTCACATTCAAATGATCTTCGTAAAAAGTGTCCTCTTTGTTACTTTATCCAAACCCGCTGCAGTACACCACTCGGCCTTATTGCTATTGGGAAAATTAAAAAACTGTTTGCCGGGCGACAATGATGTGTTGTTTTTGCAACTTTTCATAAAACGGTATTTTTTAGAGTCATTTTCAACAATCCTTTACAAATCGTTAGAATTTAGCGGTTGAGAACTTTGACGTTTATCGTGACAACTCGAAACTGTCAAGCTGTTTAAGCATACCTACTAAGTATGTTTTTATACGTAATTATTAATTTGTTTAAATTATTTCAACGTTTTTTTAAGTGTATGAAACACAACAAGTGACGTCATCTACATAGTACTTTGACGTTTGTTACTTACGCCCTTTCTGCCCGAGTCATAATATAAATGGATATTTCCACTAAAATAAAAGATTTTCGTAAATATAAAAAAATACGGGTGCCTTAAAATTATGCGTTCTTTCGAGCCAGACAATAAAAAGCGGCACTAAAAAAAATGAAATGTTGTCAATTGACCTCGGGATGTTTCTGACTCTGAAGTATTGATATTAAATTTGCATGACATTTGTAGGCCTCGCTCGCTTCCTCTCAGACCAATCCTAAAACGGTCGGAATTAACAAATGTCATACAATTATCACATCAAGTATGCATCAAGTCGTCAACTAAAGTAGACTTCATGCACACGTGACGAATGCACTGTGCAAATTTACTTTGTTTAACCAATTTTCAGGGATGTGTGTAAAAGCAACAAATTGCAAACATAGCGTAACATACCGAATTAAAATATTAATTAAAAATCAACAGTGATTGGGACACTATCTTTCACATATCGACTTAGTTTCAAACGGGTAGCATTTAACGAACCACCAAATTAGTTGCCGAATGATGCTCTAAAAAATTACATTGATTACCAAAAATACTAGATTCGCACCAAATTTTCAACTCCTTTTAAATATAAAGTGCAACTCAAAGAAGTAACATGTCGATAACCTAATAAATTAAATTGTTACCAAATAAATTAGTCACTACCCAAAAATACTTAATGATCACCTAATTTCAAACACCAAATTTCATATAATTTACATCCAAATATTACAGGGCTCGTAATCCTATTAAAATTATTTACACCCAAATAATTCTTTCGATACCCAGAAATACTACATGATCACCAAATTTCAGGCGGCAATTGTTTTTTAATGTCCGACGCGCAAAGCAGTTCCAATCTAGTCTAACCTCATTGCTAGCACACTGATGCGGTTTTCCATACGGTCCGTCTCGCTCGCACCTCGCACCGCGTGCGAGCAAGACAGCGCTAAATGATTTTAAGAAGTTGAAGTTTGAAATAAAAATAGCTATTTTAATTTCAAACTAGTGGAGATTGGAACAGTATTGACGGATCTCCGCTGGCGCGGAGCTCCTATTTTGAGTTGTTTTGGCCCTTCGGGCCGATGCAAAACTAACATAACCTAAACCTACCTATACCTATTTCTACCTATTAACTTCCTTTAATTTTTCCATGAAAGTCTATCTATATTAATAAAGTAAACTCATTTGAGGACCTTTATCCATTTTCATAACAAACTAACAATTTAATAAATCAACAAAACTCATTTTCAAATAAAAGGTTTCAATCAAACGCGCTCACGTCAACGCATTAAAAAAAAAAAACTTCTTGCAGTTTGTAAACCATCAGCAATAGGTAGTTAGAATGAAACAGCAATAGGTACCTTTCACTCTAACGACATATCAATAGGTTTCATGCTTCAGACAATTCTTTGTATTTGATTGAGTGAGATAGCAGTATACGTGTTATTATTTCACACAGCCACATTGCGCGTTGCTTTTTAAATTAATTTTAAATTTTACTTTCTAATTTATAACATTTTGGAAATAACTGAAATATTTATAGTGCTAAAAACAATTAATTTGTAACTGTTTACTAAAATGTAGCATGCGATGTATATAATATTTGGATGTAATTCTAATGAAAAAAGGTGCATGAGATTAGGTGGTAGTTTAGTGTTTTTGGTGGTACTTGACAATTTTTTTGATGCGATTATAAATTTATAGGAACGCAATAAGTAAAATAGGTGCAAGTGCTGCAAAAATAGGTAGAATTTTTTTGGTGATTCGGAATTGCTGATCGATAAATTTTTTTGAGTGTTCAACCTTATTTTAGGGTTCGAAAATTTGATGATATCAAAAGTTATTTAGGTGATCATTTTATTTGTTCCCGTTTCAAACTCAGCAAACTACACACTATGCATGCATAATGAAACTATGGAAATACTACAAATGCGATAGTTAGTTCTTCAAAACTAATTCCTAAACAAGCACACTCAAGGTTCAGTTAAGTGGTATTTGTCCCACCCATATTTAACCCTGATTTTGAGAGTTGCGCTCATTTCGTTTCATTTGTGTCCAGGTACCGTTCTTTAATCCGCGCCTTTTAATCGCGAATTTAAATGACTGCTTCCTTACTGGGGCGGGATGCGCGAAAGCGGGGCGGTACGATGCAGTATGCAGTACTGCCCTTGTTAATACTGCTGTATAATTACTACTGCGCAAATGTATACCCCGTTTTTTAAGCTTAGAATTTTTAGGGTCATTTTCGCCTTCAATTCTACGTTTCCATAAGACATCAAAAGAAAATATTGTAGTAATTTCACTAATTGTTCTCGCATATCTTCCCGTTTCAAGATAGTTTTCCTGAAATCGCATGACGACAATCGCAAGATTTTTGTTATAAGCTTCGTCCTAAGCGTTATCCCAGCACAGTTGCATCCTAAGGAATGCCCAGGGTCCGCTACCTAATGCCAAGATTTGGCGTAGGCACTAGATTTATAAATTAAAAAAAAGAAAAATGATACAGACAATGACAGTGTAACGGCAAGTGAGGGAATCTGAACGACATCAGTAATCTCATTTCAAAGTAGAAAATACCGCATACCGATCCTGCCCTGCCACGTCAGGAAGCCTACCTAGCCTTAAGCTGCGTTTGATGCTCTTCCTTATCTCATTCAATAATTAAGTTTTGAACACGACCCATTCGTTGCAACTGAAGTTACAGTAGCTTCGGGGCACCAGCAAATGCGACTCTAATTTGAAGATAAGACGGTTTAACTTCCATTGTTAATATTATTTTCAAAGTAATAATGTTTTGTGCCAAAACTGACGACGGAATTTGTAGGTGCTCGTGATGTAATTTTATAGTGTAACTCAAGAGATCTTTAAAGTTATCTATATTGTCTATTAAATTTGCTTAACGTAAAATTATTCTTCTGTCAAAACGGTAGTCATATGTCATAGTATAGTATAAAATTGAATATCGTATAAGACTACCGCTTATCTTATACGGTGCCTGCGTGCGCGCGGCGTGCCGCAAAGTGTAGTGGAAGGGGAAGCGGTGCAGGGCCCCTGTGACCTTACCAGGGCCATCTTTAACCAATTCGAGGCCCTGGGCAGATTGGGATAATGGGGCCCCTATGCCTTGATACAGCACCTTGATCTAGCAACTAGGGGGCCATTGATCGCGGGGCGCTGGGCACGTGCCCAGAGTGCCCAGTGGGAAAGACGGCCCTGGACCTTACAATGAGTTGCTATCGAAAATTCATATTACCTACGTTACTAAAGTCGTTCACGAAGAATCTACAGTCGGTACAGTATTTTTCGATAGCTTCTGTCAAATTTGTGACTCGTGGTATGGATTTTTAGTCGTCGTTAGTCGTTAGCGATTAGATTTGGATAGGTAAATTACTCATGGACTCGTACTACCGATCTTTAGCTCTATAAGTGACCGCTAGGGGAGCTGTGCTTTTTTCATACAAATTACATACAAACGTTTGGGTACTTAATTATAATTTATTAAGACCCAAGATATACCCAAGATAGCTTTGTGAATATTGTTACTTAACAACTACCGATTGACATGTAAAAGTGCCCCTGTGGCCTTTTTGCAGAATAAATGATTGAATTTGAAAAAGAATACTAGTCAAGACGTTAAGTATTGCAAAACTTTTTTTAGTGAGATGTTACCAATAACCAAAGAAGCGTAGCCTAGTGTCCACTTTACTAAGTCACAAGAATTAATCACTTTTTTTTAAGTGGCTGCCATTTTGACGTCCTCGATGTGGAAGTGTAGTGTTCGGCGGCGCGACGAGAGTAGCACAAACATAAGGCTGGTTTTCCACTAGAGCTATGCTATGCTACGTTGCTATGGATGCGTTTGAAACCGCAGCTCTGGTGGAAAAGGGTTCAGCTAAGCTATGTTTTTTATATGGAAAGATGCGAGCTGCCGATGCGTGCTGTGGATGCGTGCTACGGATGCGCGCTACGGATGCGCGCTACGGATGCGCGCTACGGATGCATGAGCGCTTCCCCCCTCACCGCGCTGCCGCTCCCCGCGCCCGCTGTCGATACATCGCATAGCTCGGGTGTCTATTGTTTGCCCGAAATTCATATGGAATAATTTCAATTGCTCGATAAACATTTGCCCGATTTTCATATGCCCGAATGGTTTATTTACTAGAAAAATCGTTTGACATACTCTTGTATTCCCGAATATTACATGATAGAATGATACGAATGCCATACGTATTGTTATCCATATTATTAAGTGCAATAATATTATTTGATAGAATATTTATACGCCATACTAAATATAGTTTATCCGAAACAGTTACAGATTAAGTAGTAAAGTAGCTTTTCAAACAAGTTTTTCTGCTCTTTTATAAAAAAATAACCTCGAAGAGGATAGGAAGAGGATAGCGGGAGCTTTGCTCCCGCTATCCTCTTCTAACCTATCCGAGATCCGAGTCGGATTAAGTAGTAAAGTAGCTTTTCGAACAAGTTTTTCTACTTTTTTATAAAAAAAATAACCTCGAAGAGGATAGCGGGAGCTTTGCTTTGGGACGTTTTTTGGTGTGGTCTTCTAACCTATCCGAGATCCGAGTCGGATTAAGTAGTAAAGTAGCTTTTCAAACAAGTTTTTCTGCTCTTTTATATTTTCATTCTGAGCTATTCGATTCGAACAGTAGAGATGGATGGCAAATAAAAGTATAGCATGTGATAATTATGGATTACAATGATTATGGAAAAAGATATTATTGGCATTGATATTATGGGAAATAAAGATTCTGGCATTTGATTAATATGGTAAATAATGAGTATGGCATACGAAATTATAAGAAACAATATTATGGCAGTTGAATAGTATGGCAGTCAAAATTCGGGCAACTGAAATTCTGGCAAGTAAGAGTTTCCCCGCATAGATCGAGCTGCGCATCTTCCTCGCACAGCTACCTCGCGGCTGCGCATCTACCTCGCACAGCTACATAGCGAAGCTTTAGTGGAAACGCTCGCATAGCTCGTAGCACATCCTCACAGCATAGCTGCGTAGTATAGCTCTAGTGGAAAACCAGCCTAATCATATCGCTGGTTGACAACAACAACAGCCGGTTGGTAACAGATATCTACGGTACTTTTATCTCACGAGCGCGGGATACTTAGTTGTGACACATACGAACACATAGACAATGTGAACTCATAGCTCCTACGCTGACGCACACATAGACAATGTGCATGTAATGTATAGCTCAACACAGCAATGGCAAACCCACGCTCGTGAATAAAGAACGTATCTCAACATGCATTTCAATACTGATATACGATGTTTCCAAGAGTACTGACAGATTTGATAGTTTTGAATATTTACGTAGGTATTTACATACAGTTGAGGAAACTGAATGTTTGTCACTTTTGGACTTCATGAAAAAGAGTTGAAATGTAACTAAAATTCAGTTTCCTCAACTGAACAAGCCTGATCATTTTGCGTCGCCCGCCCACAAACCGGGCATACGAGCGCTTCATTGCACCGCGGCATAAAAAATATCGTTTTTATACGTAAAAAACTTTTGAAATGCAAACGCGAGTGCCCATAAAGCCATTATTTTGCATTCAACTGTCGTTCTATCAACTAGTACTTTTGCAGTAAAAGTTTTTGCACAGTTGGTGCACAAGCGAAGGGCAATGGTTTGTAGGCAGAACCCCCTTTAATCCTCTTAATCGCCCACTTCTCTTCAGATAGATACATATTTTTTCATAAATTAGATAACGAGATAGTAAATAGTAAGCGAGTGTTTCAGAGCGTCTCGGTAATACTTGATTATGAATAACAACCCTACACTACACTACACACCTGTCAAATCACCCCTCACCCGTTTTCATATGGAAACACAGTCAGAGAGTGACAAATTACGTTGGACATGATTCAACTCTTTTTACAGCATTTATCTATCCTTTTATTAGCATTACTTACGTAGTTGTAAACCGTTTGCCTGAGATGGAAGAGGGGCAAGAAGCGTACGGCGGCGGGCGGGTATCGGGTGGCAGGTCTCTACTTCCCGCTACCCCCCTCCTGAGTGTCTCAGTTTATTAGTGGACCTAGTCGTCTGGGACTAGACAAAACCTAGATGTATTTTTGTTTCCTGGTATGTCCCAGAACATACATACAATTCACACAAACATGCAAAAACCGGCCAAGTGCGAGTCGGACTCGCGCACGAAGGGTTCCGTCCCATTATCTATAAAAATAATGGGAGCCCCCTTAAATATTTATTTTATTCTGTATTTTAGTATTTGTTGTTATAGCGGCAACAGAAATACATCATCTGTGAAAATTTCAACTGTCTATCACGGCTTTTGAGATACAGCTTGGTGGCAGACGGACAGACGGACAGCGGAATCTTAGTAATAGGGTCCCGTTTTACCCTTTGGGTACGGAACCCTAAAAATTACTAATTGGGTCAGTCGAGGATATTTACAACTGCGCTTAACTTGAGTCATACATATCTTTTTTTGACCATACATGGGGCCGATTTTTGAGTGTTTAACGCTCGACTTTTCACTCGAGATCTGTCAAAAAACTATGACGTTTTGACAGATGTCGAGTGAAAATTCGAGCGTTCGACACTCAAAAATCGGCCCCCTGTTTTGTGATGATGATGACCTGTATGTAGAGGTATTTATTGTATTATTAAAAGCGGAAATCTGTTTCGATTGAAAGGGGTTGAATAGAGACTTCCACTTGTAATATTAGATACAGTTCGTTAATCTTCAGGGCTCTTAATAGATGTAAATTTCTTCGACTGAGTTAGTGGCAGTAAACAGTAGTTCCTAAGCTATTTTTCAGAAAAAAATATTGGGACTCATTGTAGTTCGTAAGCCCTTTTTCAGATAAACTGGATAGAAGGATGGAACACAGTGTAATCTCAGGTACCTAACCATTTGATGGAGACCAGTGAAGTTTATAAACAGTGCAGTGTTTAAAGTTTAAACGTAGTGCAATTATCAAAACAGTGCAGTTCGTGAACACAGTGTAGTTTTAAGACCTTTTTCAGAGAATTTATAGAAAGCAGAACTGTTGGTAAGCTGATTCATTTGTATGATTTTTTATTATTGTTAATTAATCACACAAATACATGAAAACAATGAGTTATACTCCAAATATTAAAATATTTTTTGGAATATAACTGATACTACACAATACAACTAGGATGGTCCTTATTCCACTTTTTTTATTGTTCTGGGGTACCCGGTCCTTTTGTTAAGTGGCTTGATTGAACTGAACCTACACAAATATGGCCTTATTTAAGGCGCTACACTGAGAAATTTGGAGACTTTGAAACGCTGTCCTGCCCAGACTAGCAATCAGTAGGGGCTGATTTTCAGATGTATGATTCTTGACTATATGATTGTAGTATTGACAATAGCGGAACATGATTGCTTAAAATTTTCTCGATAGAAAATAAATCCAAAGTTGAGTCTATATTTTCCTGTTTTTCCTCAGCCTACTAAAACAACGCATTATTAAAAGACACGATTAAGTTAATATGATGGTATTTTACCTCATCTAGGTACTGACAAGAGGAAATTTAATAAAACTGCACACAGTCAGATATTTAACGAGATTTGTCTAAAAAGCCATTCTCGGAGAGGGATGCATCCCGTTTTGTCGTGAGCGAAAAACAAAGGGTGTCTCTTTCAATCGATATATCGCCTTAACGTATCGAACCTATTTTAGGAAAAAGTCGACTAAACAAATTTTAGTTACAAGAGATAGTTTTATGAATAAGGGAGTTAGTTTAAGGGCCACTCATCATCATCAGCTGGGCACAGGCCTCCTCTCATACATGAGAGAGATAAGGGCCACTAATAACGGCAAATTCCTTGATAAATCAGATCACATACGAGTATATGGGTTTAAGGGTAAGTTGCACCAAACCGTCTGTAAGCGGTGTACGTTAAAATCTGGTTGTATGGAAATTTTTACAAGTTTATATGAGAAATGGCGGCGGCCGACGCCATATGTAACGTTGTGTAATCGTAAGTTGGTGCAACTCACCCTTAGTGTAATTAAAATAAAGTAACAAAACTGGGTCGTATGTTCGTCAGGGTTCCAAACTTGAAAGCGGAGTTTCAGTGTAAAGGAAAAAGCAGAGGCCGCTGCAATATTAGGATCGTACATGTCTGAATATTCTTGGATGAGGTAACTTGAAAATTTTCTACTTACTTAAATGAGTGTCAAAAAATAGTTTCTATAAGAACCATTTAACTCAGATGCTACCTCCGTATCAGTATCCGTAAGGCTGCCTTTCCACTGAAGCGGAGCGGTGACGTGCAGAATTTGACCAATCAAATACACTCCTGCGCTCCGCTCCTTGCCGCTTCAATTTAACCCTTTGACTGCGAAAGCGGTAGTTTGTCGTCGTGCCCACCACGCTAAAGCACTGTTGAATTGGTGTAATGTCTAAGCCAATAAAAACAAATTAAAACAGTTCATAAATGATTTTTTTTCATGATCAAAGTACACGGCACGACGACACACAACCACTTTAGATTTAGATTTAGATTTATTTATTTATTGATACATATAAGCTTACAGTATTAATAACCAAGACGCTCACATGTTACATACATAAAATAGTTACATGAAACTTAGACCAACACGAATACATTACAAAATAACGACACACAAGACAATTAAATACTTAAATTATTATTTAAAAATGTGAATGCACCTGGCGAGTTGTGAAAGATGTCGGCAGGTGTCTGCAGAGCTAACTGATTTAGGAGTGAGCGTGCTCGATTGGTTGGAGCGTTGTTTGCCCTCGTTGTACGCGCTCCCTCACCGCCGCTACTGAACAGAGGGCGCGGGCGCCGCGGTGGCACGGCGCTGCCCTGGCACCACTTTATAGGTTCTTGGCGGTCAAACGGTTAATGTATTAGTTTGCTTGGTCACTTCGTTCTGTTTCCGTGGATAAGATTGGAGACGTCGAGTCGGCAGCAGACGGGGAGCAGGTCCCTTTATTAGAGGTTAAAAACAAATACTAAACAAGCTCTATGAAAGAAACAAAAAAATGAAAGCTCCATAAATTCTAAATTGAAATTTAAAAAAAGTTAAATATTGCGCATAGGTAAAGTCAAGTGCAAAAATATAGGTGCATACAATACAACTTGCTCAAAAATATGTCCCATTGCTCTTATGTCGATGAATTAAGGTTTCGGTACATATTTTTGCACTTGACTGTACCTACCAGAGGCGGCCCATCAATAATATTCTTATGGAAGCCGGAAATAATTTTCCTTCCTTATTCTTCATGAGCCGTAGTAGTATAAGAACTGGACTGGCTGAAAATTAGGCAAGCCGGTGGGAACCGAGTTGTATGGACGCCACTGGTACCTACATTTTTTTATATTTATCGATAACGAGAAACCATCCTTTGTATCACTTTAATAATAGAACAATTTCTAAGGACCATTTTCACAATAGTAGATTGTGTCACAAGGGAGCAAAATGCCATATTTACGGCGTGGGCGTACATTGAATCCTGAACGAAGCGAAGGATTCTATAATAGAATCTCGAGAATCCTGAGCGTAGTAAGGGATTCAAGTATATACGCCCAAGGTGGAAATAATTTTGCTTCCATGTGATACATACCTACTGCTTTTCACATCACCTATTGAGGATAATGAAAGATCTGAAGTGCTACCGGTAACATATTTATAGATGCTCAAATTTGAAAACCTTTTCCCTGAATTAGTCGAAATCGAGTATAATGACGAATTTTAACAAAAAAAAATGTTTCAACTTAAAATTAAAAATAAGTGTAAAATTTGAAATCCTGATCCCCGAATTAGTCGAAATCAAGTATAATGACGACTATTCGTAAATTTTTTTTTACTTATAATTTAAAAAAAAATGAAGCTGACGTTTCGTATCGACTGTATTTGAATTTTCAGTGATACTAGAACTTTGTTGGATTTGTATGATGCTTCAAATTTGAATTTTTTCATTATATATTATAAATATTTTATACTGGCAACACAGGGTCCTTGAACAGAAAAGTGCCACTTTGATCCCTCCTAGCAGGGAAGAAAAAGCCCTTATCCGAATAGGTGATGTGAAAACTTTCTTGGCTCCAAGGCGCTCAGACATGCACAGGTTTTAATCACCGGCGTCTACGACGCAATAACATCTCGTTCCAGTTCTTTGCTGTAGCTGGACCAACATTATGTAACAGTCGAGGGCATAATGATGTATACATCACCGTCAGATTATAATAACCGTTAGTTTATAATCTAACGTAGCGAGATCTCGCGAGATTGTAAACTGTCGAAAGTTTATAATCTACCGAAAAATAATGCGTTAAATTGTAAACTGTATGTCACGGTTCACATCTTTCGACGTGAAACTTGCAACTTAGGTTAGGTTCGTTCGTTTTCTTGTGTTCCTCAGAGCGGAAATAGAAGCCCCGCGCAGCGGGGCTTCGTCAACTTGCCGGATGCAAGAACAAAAAAAATCGCTAGTTAGATTATGAACTAACGGTGTTTACAATTTTACAGTGACATACAATTTTGTTTCTTTTTTTCAATGGAATAAGGTGAATAAAATTATACATATTGGTGTTCTTGACTCGTGTTTAAAACCTTGTCAACCCCAACTTATTTTGAAGCATAGGGGTGTTATAAGTTTACCATGTGTTTTAAAAATTATTGGGCTATTGCTATAAAATCATTTATACATATTTTAATCCCTTTGTCCGTGCACATATTTTCAAACACGACTGTACAAGTTGAATAAAAATTCCATACAAAGTGCCCTTAAGGTCGGATATTTTAAAGATCGTCAGACCTTATGTCGTTAATGCCAAGGCTAGATGCTGGCCAAGAGCGATCCCATTTTTAATAAAAAAAAAAAAAAAATGTGATCTTATATTTTCGCATTAAGGCGCCTGTAGAGGCAATGCCTTCTCCATACAAACTCTGTGCAAGTTTTATTCGTCGGTTTTGGCACTCTCGCATATATATATATATATTTGCTTGTTTATATTGGATATACGAAGAATGTCAAGAAAAGAAATTCAAAAATTAAAAAAAAAAAACAAAAAAATCAAAAAAGATTTCTTGAGGTTCTGGCTAACAGAAAAGTAAGCATACTGATTACTGACCAAAAATCATAAGTGTAATGCAAACAGAAGCAAAGAAAAACTTGCACAAAGTTTGTATGGAGAGTGCTTGCCTCTACAGGCGCCTTAAGTTCTGAGCAACGTCACTGGCCAGTGACCACTAACTAATCTTCAATCAAAAAAACACATATATTGAATTTGTAACGTCGTCATATCAATAATCAAAATTTAAAACCAATATACAAACGGAAAACACGTTTGAATTCCACAACACGTTAGAATAAACACCTAGAAAGAGTAGGAGTACTACATTCCGTTAACGAATCGGAAACCGATAAACAATTCACTGTAAGCCATATACTGCAAAATAAACTGGCGTTATATGTCGAAACGAGAGATAGGTAGACAGCTAGGCACATTGAAGGGCTTCCCCGAAGTGAAGCGCCACGCGCTACCGAGAACTGCATTTCACTTTCAACGGAAGACCCAACGTGATTGCAGCTCGATAAATCCCTCAATACCCACTCGCCCCCGTAAATGTGATGCGTTGTTGTTTACAAACGCAAATAGACTTTATAAACCATCTAGGTATTTGTGGTTTCATTTGTTTCGGGCTTTGGTTGCATTCGGTTTTTGTCAATGTTTTCTGATTTGATGGTGCTGTTTATAATAGTTGGATGGGGTTTTGATGAAGTTTATGAGTTTTGACTTAGTTCTATTTATAGATATGAAATGTTGTTTAAGGCAGCTGTCGGGAATATTAATATGAATAAAATTTAATACAAATACTCTTTATTGCACACCTCAAAAAAAAACATAGTACAGAAACATTAGGCTTAAAATAGAGGTAAACAACAGGCAGTCTTATCGCTAAAGAGCGATCTCTTCCAGACAACCTTTGGGTAGCGGAGATAATGCAACACCTTAAATTGTAACTGAGAAATGAATCTTTTTCCTTAAACCCTTAATTTGACAGACGGAAGATTAAGTGCCAGTTGCACCAACGTACGAACACAGACCGGTAATCGTCAAATATGGCGCCGGTAGCTGTCATCCCATAGAAACTTGTCAAACTTTCCATACGATCAGATTTGACGAACACCGCTTACGATTACAGACGGTTTGGTGCAACCCAGCCTAATACGAGGACAGTAACTTAGATCGTCTTTTTGCATTTCTTTCTTGACCAGAAAGAATCGTTTGCACTATTTAGTGTCGATGAGGCTTGAACTATAGACATTTGGTAATTTTTTCGCATTAAGATTTGGAATAATATTGAAGAATTATTCTATTGATAATACTAACTCACTAAACTGTTACACAGGATTTTGTAGTATTGATTTTCATTATATTTACCCGTTCTTTGCATACCAGAGGCGTATATTTTTAAAATGTATTATTTCAATTAGGTTCTTCGAATTATTAGAAATGCGAAACGCATTTTTTTTCTTAATACATGGTAACACAAATAAAAACAACAAAGCTGGCCGAAATCTTGCTTAAATACTTAGATAGTGCAATTTGAGCCTTAAAGCCTGCTCATAGAACGTTGACTGTCTGTTATCGTTCGTTGAGCCACGTTGAGCCCTTCGATGTGCACAGCTGAGAAGTGCAGTGGGTGGGGGTGGGAACGCATGGCGCTGCACTGGGGGCGGGCGCGCGCTGCACGCGGGCGGTCGCACCTCCCCGCTGCGCGTAGGCGGCCGGCCAGGTGACTCATGCGTGGTTAAGTCATGTGGTCGAGGGTAAAACCTATGCAGAAGAAAGAAATTTGGTAACTTGGGAAGGCCCTCATCTGTGGCAAAGCAAGTTTTTGGCGGACTTACGGCACGGTGCTACTTGCGCGCGCACAAAAGACCTGCAATCGCGAACGTCGGCGGGCGGCGACGCGCGGCGGGTGGAGTGCGGGTCAGTGGCGTGCAGAGCGCGCCGCGGACGCCCGCACCTCAGTGTCGAGCAGCAACCCGCCATGCCCGGCCCGCGCCTCTCCCGCGCCGCCTGACAGCATGGCCCACCCGACCGCTACCACCACACGCAGCCACGCTCTGACGACGGTATGCATCGCTGTCACATAAAAAAAAGCCGGCTCGCTCGTCGCTCGCTTTTTGCGACCTCGGCCCGTCCGCTGACCGTTGCTCCCGTCTAGTGCAAGTCTGTTAGTGGTTCTCGCGGTTGTGTGAGTGGCGGTTTGCGGACGGGGCGCTGTGCCGTTTGTTTCATCTGAAGGTGGCGAGGAGTAGGTCTCTGGGTCCCCATGAGGGTCCCTAGATGGCGCTGCTGCTCGCTCCTGCGGCGGACACCCTCAGCCCTCTGTTGCCTCCTCACCTCCGTTGCCGCCTTTGGTTTTATGGGAGTCCATTCATGAATAATCATTTGGAAAGCACCGGTTATGAGCCGGCTGAGGGTGTCGATGGGTCGCAAGCCTCAGGAATGCTCAGGACTGAGGTTATGACAAGTTTTGGGCTTTCCTGACCTTCCGTCACCGCCGTCTGACGGTCAAACGGCAGACCATCACCACCCACCCCTTCCATACCGTCGCGACGTGCCACGTGGACACTGCGGTGCCAAAATATAATGTTATCGATACCTTTAGACATTCAGGTGACAGTAACAGAACATTGAAATAACACTAAACAATCTTAATGACTCAAGTGCAACATAATATGGAGATTGAATGACAACAATAATTGGATTTCAGGGCGAATAAATAAAAAGACTAGTTAACCTAAAAAGTGGACTGCGGTGGCGGCTGTGACTTAACTCTGACTTTAATAGTTAAAAGGAACACTCAAAGACTAATAAGAAAGGCATAAAAATTACGGCTTGGTGTCGTAAATATAACGTAGCCACCTGGTTACTAAAGGAGTGTTACCGTGTACGACCTGCCGCGCCCATGCCCTTAAGCTCGGTGAGTCCTAGATTGTAAGGCTTCGCTGAGCAGGTCAATCTTAGAGCCGTAATTTTAAACCTAACTAAAACGTAGATAGTTCTAAAGTCTTCAAAACTGAGGCCAAAGCCACCATCGCACGTACCTAGAGTTTAATGCAATTCATGAAGATTCTATAAAATTTTTGATGATTTTATATTGTCGGGGTCTATTTTGCTTTGGAGCAAACCACTTTTAAGTGTATACCGCTATTAGGTATACTATTCTGTGGTGTATAATTGTATATATTTACGATCGAAGACAATTCAAGCCAAACTATCTTTCGAAATAAACCAACAATATCGTCAATGAAAGATATTTAGACTCGTGTAAAACAACTGACTTCATCAATGTTTAAATCGTTAAAAGTAATTAGAAAATCTATTTCATCCCTTTTCTTTAATTATCACGAACTCGATCCTAAATATTGAAACATGTTAGCCCTCTCTTTCTAACTCTCTACAGATTCTGCGCGAAATTCTTTGCAGAATCGGTGATCTATTGCCATCCATGATATTAGCCAATTCTCTTTGCTGATACGTAATAACCAAAACATTGTATAATTTTGATGAGATATCAGTTTTCTTCACGCTTCTAAACCTCAGATTTGGGTGTTCAAATGCATGTTACACATCACAGTCATATCATAATCACCCTAACTACACTTGCATCCCTATCACCCTAGAGTTTAAGTATGAATATGCATAAGGCGAATTCTATTTTCATGATTAAAGGTAAGTATAAGTTATTTTTTCCTTAACACAGTATGAAAACTTCTGACTAATCTATATGGGTGCATAACATGCGAATGCCATGAGATTCTAACCATGAATGGAACACTGAATGGATTTACCAATAGTTAACTCAAATTTGATATATAATACTTATATAATATTTATAGCGGGACATTACGAGGACTAATCCTTACATCGCTTGCGTGTGGTAATGATTCTTATTGCACAGTTCGTTAGTATAGTACGTCCGAAACAGTAAGGTCACATTCTGCCAAATGAACGCAAGCAAGAATCTACCTTATAGTCAGAGCTCTATTAGTCGTTTTTTACTTGCGTTCATTGACAGAATTTGGCCCAGTTTCGTATAAACTATTATTCTTCTGTTAGAAGTGGTTGACAACTTATAAAAAAAAACAGGAATACCTGCCTACTGTGTTGTTTTTTCAAACGCTCGTCATCTTGATAAATGTTTCTATGTTTAATACTACTTCTAACAAGTTTGTACCAACTACCAAGTAATGATTTTGTTAGTGAACTGTATATAATAAATTACAACGCCATCTTTTGTCGCTTACCTAAATTATGCCTTTGTGTTAGCGGTTTTTCTTCGTCTAGTGTCTAGCTCTCCGCCCGGGCGAGCCGCAGTGAGCTGTCTCCTTTCCTCTACGGTATTAGCGGCAAATGTTGTATTCCAAACGTTTCTGCTCCAGTTTCATTTAGAGTAAAACGTGTAGGCGAACGTTACAAGGAAAAGGAATAGATTGTGTAACTGAAGGTATTTAACGCTACAAAACGTGTGCTAAGCCCTGAAATATACGTGTATAATAATATACTGTATTTTTACAATTTTTGTAGGTCAAAATCAGGTATATTGTTTGCAAAATACCACCTAAAATCAAAATTTTACAATAATAGAAACGTGATTATAGGGGAAGGTGGCCCAAAGAGGGCACCTTAAGGGAAAGTTAAAAAAAATATGGTTTGTAACCTAGTAATATTATTCATTTGTTTGCCTCAAGGTCCATTATTAAACACTTTTCGATGGAGTATGGCTTAATTTATCGAAAATTGAAAAACAAAATAATTACATGCAATTTACAAAACCCCTACGATTGCCCGCTTTGCCCAGGGGGGGGGCCTAAAGTGGACACTCGCTTAGGGCAAAACGGGCTGGGGCTGGGGTAAAGCGTAAATGTAAAGATATCTCCATGTTCTCCCACTGCTATAATTTCGAAAAAATATATATATTATAGGTCGTTGGTGGGAGTATTATTGGTGAAAAAAATAGAGCGTTCTCTAACGTGGAAGTAAAAAAAAAATATTGAAAAGTTTAATCAGCATTTTTTTAACTTTTTTTCTATGACATAATGAAAATATAATTTATGTAATATAATCATCTTCAGTAAGTGTACAATATGTGTGAAGCATACTAAAACCGGTTGGCTAAAAAAAAATATCGCAGAAAAAACACATTTCGTTTTTTTTTATATCAAAAACTATAAAGTTTAGGTTGCTCAAATTTTTCACATTAATTACTAATGTAAAGCCACACCGTCCATAAAAATTACAATCCCAAACTCGATGGGGGCAAAATCACTTAGCTTATCCTGGCACGGCGTTTAATTGAGACGGATTTGACAGCTCTCCCTAAATCTTGCACTTCTCGTATTGCGTGTTGTATGGTTGAAGGAGTCCATGACGCTTGCGAAGTTTTCCGTTTGTAATTATTTACCATCTTAAAAAGAACATAAATAAACTGTAGCAATTTAAACCAACTATATTTACGTGTATAAAACATACCTACCGGGCAAAGCGGGCAGTGCCCGCATTACCCTGCCCGCTTTGCCCTTTTTGACTTTTTTGATAGGCAAGCAAAATCTAACCGCAAAATATTGAAACATGTGGAGTTTAATGTAACGGTATTGCGGCCAGGTAAGTAATTAATAACTAACAAGCATTGATAATAGCATTGCAAACATCAAAAATGAGGGAAAACACGAAACATACCTTGCAATATTTTTCAAAAAACAGCTATAAACATTTTTTCGACGGAGCGTGTAACGGCGTGCTCGCAGGTGAGCCGGACGAATGACGCGAGGTGCGCGGGCGGCGGGGAGTACTGTCACGTGTAAGGACCGCGCTCTCTTTTAAAACGGCAATATTAAGTCCAGTGCCCTCTTTGGGCACGATGCCCGCTTTAGGCCACTTTCCCCTATTATGTGATTTAATGAAATTACTAGGATCGGAATTAGGTTGTGACATGTCCTGCGTGATTTTAAAGGGTAGCCAAATTAAAATAACTTCTTTTTTAGTGCATAAAACCACGTCGAAAGTGCTAAATTACTTAACCATAACCAAACATTGGGCTCTGTACCCAAAAGTTTTCAGGAAAAGATGAAATACTAAAATCGATAACGTGGTTCCTAAGAACAGATCTTCGTATATCTTAAAGTTTCAGACGTTCCCATACTGACCGATTAAAATGTTACACCCAGTATTAAGTGATAAGTATATCAGTATCATATCAACAGCTCCTGAAGCAGATATTTTTACCATTTTCACATTACACAGGTGCCTAACTGATAATGTCAACAGGCTTAATTATGCGAAATCAAGTCCGAATCAAACTCAATGACATCTTAAAGAAACACGTAAATGCAATAACTATAAATTAAAACAATCCCACTACTTCTTTCTATGACTTCAATAGTACATTACTTAACAAGGGCGGTAAAACAAAGAATTGCCCCTTGCCTTCGGCTTGGGCGTCAAATACCTGCGATCTGAAGCTTTCTTTTTTACCGCCCGTGTTAAGTACAAAATTTTATGTCACCCCCTGGCCAGAAAGTGGGATTTCCCGCGCGCGGAGCGTGCGGTAATTACCACTTTATGGCCAGGTGTGGCATAAATATTATTATTTGATAGATAGGAGACCCCTTTTTTACACAATTAGCCTCAGTACTAAACTGCATATTACCCAGGAGCTATCATGGAAAATGAATCGAGCCACTGTGGTTTGCAGACCGCTTACGAAGGGTTTTTATTTTTTTAATTTAAATTTATCGCTGCACGCTTAAGCAGAAAATTAATCTAAAGACTGAATTTCTGATTTCATCCACCCCATCTGCATATTCTTGCCACCAGATTCTGCAGTATACCCCGTTTTTAGGGTTCCGTAGTAAACAAAGAACCCTTATCCTTTCGCCATCTCCGTCCGTCTGTCCGTCTGTCCCCCGTTTATCTCAGTAACCGTTAGTACTAGAAAGCTGTAATTTGGCATGAGTATAGATATTGATGAGTGGTGACGCCGACAAAACGGTAGAATAAAATCTTGGAATTTTTTTTTTAGGGTACCTGCCCTACATGTAAAGTGGCGGTGCAATTTTGTTTTCTTCCAAACCCCATCGTGTGGGGATCGTTGGATGCTCTTTTAAAAATATTATAAGGTTTTTAAGAGCATTTTTTGATTCAAGAATTGGTTGGCGTGATATTAAGCTTTGAAGTGATATTTTTTGTTTTGGTTAAGTGTTTTTTTCAGTCGTTATACAGATTTAGGTTCGCATCGTTCCTGTGTGGACATATTTTTTAAATATATTATAGGGAATTGCTGTAACACGATGTTATTGTGGAAATACCTGCTTCACATTATTGTCTTTACTCTATACAGTCTATACAATACTAACTTTTGCTCGCGATTTCGTCCGCATGGAATTCGTTTGATATCGTACCCTTATACACACCATCACACCCATTTAGGTAACCGCTTAGGGTATGGTTTCCGGGATCAAAACTATCCTATGGCCTTCGTCGGGATACAAACATCTCCATGTCATTCCAATTCATTCAGCTTTTAAGCGTGAAGAGGTAATTGACAGAAAATGTTACTTTTCAATATTATAATTTAAATAGTAGTATACTTGTAGATGTGGTGAGAACATACTGATTATATTCCCAGTATAATAGAGACAGTAAATAAACAGCTACCAATTATCAGGAGCAGTTTTATATCTTTAACGTTGGCACAGAATAATTAATAGTACCTACTTAAGAGACTTTCTGTCTAAGACTAGGGAACATGCATTAAGATTATATCGAGAAATTATATTAGTAATCCAATAATTATAGCAATTACAAGTGTATTACTGGAAGATTTATTCTAAAATTGTTATTTTTATGCGAAATATTATGATTTAAAGTTACGTAAATTGAAACGTAATTTAGAACGCGCAGTGACGTCACTCGTGTCTGTCACAGCAGTAAAATCAGTTAAAAACATTGAAAAATATGTAAAGAATGGACAATTATTTATAATAAGTGATTTATTATATTCAATGAAACTGAAAACATATTATTTCTGTGACTTGCACCAGTGACGTCACGTCATGCCATTGAGCGTTTACGAGCGAAATTTGAAATGTCGGTTTTTGATTTGAATTAAATAAGTTGTTTGTGCGTATTTTAACTTTTCCGTGAATGGTATCTTTACGAAACTCCTAAATCTTTAAGATAGACTAGACTAATGAAATAATACATGTTCCCTATACTGATGTTTGACAGCTAAATGATCATGTGATATTCTCGCAAGCGCTCGCCGCGTACCACGTAACGTGCTCTTTCGTTCCTAGCGCGATAAGGGAGCTGGGTACCACAGAGGAGGGCCAGAGCCGAGTTTAGCTGACGTGGCAAGAGTAACTACCTCTACTAGTATGAGATTTTTTAAAAATAACACAAACGAAGAGGTTTGCGTTTAGTCTCTTTTTGTTAAGAGGCTGGCAAGACCTAATTTTGTTGAAATTGATGTTATTTACGCAGTTTTTAAAGAAAAATCATTTGTCCTAGCTCATTAAAAAAAAAATGTTAATATTCATCATATTTCAAAGACCGTGTACTTAAGCAACGCGAGCAGGTATGGTAACGTGTTCGTTTGTGTCTTGTTTTACTAGAAAAACTTAATACTAGAGGTAGTAGAGGTACTGACGTTGGTTTGAATCACGGATTGGATCATGTCTTGTGTTGTGGACCGACGTAGGTGTTCTATTTCCCAATTTGTTGACCAATTGGGGCAATCGCCGGATGAAACCAATGCCGGTAAATAAATTATGTGGTTAACTGTCAATTGGCGGCCTCTCTGTTCAATCAGTGTGATTCAATGGCATCGTACTTGACAATGTCAAAACTAACTTTAAAAACAAAACAACATAATAGTTCATTTATATTCCTATTTGGCATGAGGTAATTACAGGCTGATATTTTTTTTACAGACCTACGAACTTGCGTTGTCCGTTGCGAGTCCGTTTAATCAAAGAACGCCTACAATTTCAATTTGCATTTTAATCAGCTGTGTACGACACAGTTGTTTCCTCTCTGGATATGGCCACCTTACCATTTTAAAAAGTTTTAAACTCTAAATTAATTTTAAAATTATATACATATGTATTTAAGGCGCGTGGAGCAAACCTGGGATGTTTCGTATTTTTTTATCTGACCTTAAATTATACAATTTACCTTCCAATTTGTAGCGAGTAACGTTCACTTTGCCGGTCATTTTTGAGAAAAATACATTTTGCATTTTTGGTACCTATAGGTACGTTTAAAACGACAGTTATTTAGATAACGTGTAAGTTAGGTTAGGCACTACCTATATATTGATTAAAAACTTACACGATTTTCACACATTATTATTGGGGAACGGGACTTAATCGCGTACAATTATAACTACAATTAGTACAAAATTGTACGCGATTAAGTCCCGTTCCCCAATAATAATAAGGCACTACCTATGCCAGTTTTTGTGTTCTTGGCTCCTCAAAATTGCTTTTCTTTTTGTTTCGGCCCTTTGCCACTCTTCTCCAGTATAAATACTTTCCGATTCCTTTCAGTATCCACAATACATGATTAAAGTAAAATAATTCACTCGTATGCTAGGTTAAATTACTACTCTAAAACGGAACCCTTTTCACGAACGTCGCACGTAAAAGAAAAAATAATAAGCTAGAAAGATAAAAAGTTGTGTTGTCACTAAACGGTTCCATCTCAGCATAATGCGGGCAACAGCGCTGGTCTTCCGATGGGACCGTCGAGTGATTTCACGGTATGTACACACATTCAACAGCACTTAAAACAGGAAAAAAAGAATAAAAAAACTGTTTACAAAAAGAACTGTAAATTACACACGATGGACATTAAAAACAACTTGGAATATTAGGTATGAAGGTTTCCGCATGGTTCTTTTTAAAAGGGGATTCAAACGATAACGAAAAATATAATATTTTAATAAAAATATAACTTTTTTATTATTACTATCTACGAGTAGGTAGTTTAATTTTAAAATCACCTACGATTATGCATTTTTTATCAAAAAGTGGTGTAGTAAATCTGTATTTGTTTTATAAAGTTTCCGAAATAATTATTATCAGGGTTCCGATACCGACAATGCAATCCGATGAACTCGAGAACAATTCTAAATTTCTGCTAAAAATAGGTAGGTAAGTACGGTTTTACCAACCTAGTTTTAAAATTGTTCTTTTATCGCGTTCTAATAAGTTAAAACACAGAATATCGTAATAAGCTCCATTAAGCACACAATCTCTTGACGTGGGTTAAGCGCCAAATTATTCAACACGACACGTTCTTATCAAGCCACGCTAGAAAACATATTTTGACCAGCACGTCAACTATCTTATGCCAAAGCAAAATGAACTCTCCGCTCTTATACAATGATTCATTTTTCATCCGCTACTATTTAAGACCCTTAATTCGTTGTATTTCCTTGCTCTAGTTTTATATTTAGCGGTACTAGTTCAGACTTTAATTGCTTCTGACGTTGCTAAGGCTGCATTGGTTGATTGCGATAAAGTTTAAGTTATTTTGAGCCAAATCCGTTTGACTAGGTAATTCAGAAGTCTTCAGACCTTGATCGCGACCGGAATATACCTATAAATGAAAATAGCGGCCAGTAGCGAAGACGGATTAAGTGAGTGAATCATAGTTAGGTTTACGTGCTAATTTGTTATTAGATGCACTGCTTTTATCTCCTATTTATACATTGACAGTCGGTCATCTAGACCTGACAGTTAATCGTCAATTTTGTGGAATTAGACCGTTATCATGGACTCAAAAACACACGGTGAATTATCGCTATTATCAGTACTAAGGGGCCAAGTTAAGTATAAGCATATGGTTATTATGAAGCATTCTTTTTTTAAGAACATTGAGTGATAAAACCACGCACACAAACACATTAGCATGTAATTTAATCCAAAGTGCTTGTAAATAATAAATGAAACAAAAACAACAAATAAGTAGGAACTAGTTAGTGGCTCTGTGAACAAATAAGTAGGAACTAGTTAGTGGCTCTGTGAGCAATAGCCTTGCAAGTGTTTTTTTGTTTAGAATTTACCAAAACTATCTCACCAAAAATATCTATGCAGCTATCGCACCTGCTCACAATCTTTCGCGAGAAACTGTTGAGAAATGCGACCAGCAAACGTTTTCGACCGTTAGTATATACGATAGATCTAAATGTCAAATCCCATACTAAAAATGACATTAAAAAGTATGGCATGTGATAATTATGGAATACAATGATTATGAAACATGAGATTATTGGAATTGATATTATGGAAAATAAAGATTCTGGCATTTGATTAATATGGTAAACAATGAGTATGACATACGAAATTATAACATACGACATTATGGCAGTTGAACAGTATGGCAGTTAAAATTCGGGCAAATGAAATTCTGGCAAGTAAGGTTTTCCCAGTATTTAAAATGTATTTCGAGATATCCTTTAATATTTTTCTATTCACTTAGGCTGAGTTGATATTATTATTAAGATATTAAACTTCAACATGTAAGTATTTAATTACAGAATTATTCACTGGTTCATTTCAGGCTCTTAGCGTTTCAAAAAATACCTTTTGGTGTTACAGCTCTTTTAATTACCTCGGAGCACTTAAGGTGTTGTCGCTTGCCACGCCTGCGCTGGGCCTATTAGCAACCTTCCAGCGATTATCGTACCTTCCGTGCAACGTAGTTACAAGTACAACTAGTTAGGTTAGTATTACAAGCTTATATTTTACAGAGGGCAACTTTGACAATATTTCATAATTTCCAAAAGTCTTAATTCGAAAACCATTTCGATAAAAAAGTGTGAAGTAAACAAAAAACTTTTTTTTAGTTTTTTTTTCTTTGTTAATTTTGGAAAAAATCGCAAATTACTGTAAACCGAAAGTTTACGTCATCTTCCTCGCTGTATTCAGGGAGACCTTAGTACAGAGTACAGACAATCGCTGCTCTGGAGTGGCTCTGGATTTTTTGTTGGGAAGATGACGTCATATTTTACTTACGCCCTTTTGGAATGACCTACTTTTCAACGTGATTTTTTGTATGAAATAATGAGTTTAATTGAAAAAGAAAAAATACGGGTGGCTTAAATTTTTACCTATTTTCTAACTAGTTCATAAAATAAAGTAGTTAAAAATATGAAATGTCATAGTCAAATAAAGAGTTGCTTTCAAAAAAATTTTACATATTGAAGGGCTTTAATTAAAACAAAACTAAACTATTGATTCCTTTGTGTAACGATTACTCATATATTTTGTATGGCTAAGTTTCGTTACACAAATTTAGTAATTTTGTTTTCATTAAGCCCTTAACTATGTACAATTTTTTTGAAAACGACTCATAAATTAAACGGTGGTTAATTAAACATTAACTGTTTGGTGCAACCCGCCTTTTCGAACATGGCCATTACCGACTGACCACTATATAGTTATAGCCTGATATTTTTTATCTATAAAGTACGGCCATAGTAAAATGTATATAAACGCGCCCGTTTGTTTCTTGCCAATTCTTGCGTAGATAAAAAACAGAGTAAGTATAGTAATTAAAACGAAGCCTGCAATTGCAATTTTCAGCCAAGGTACTTTAGTAGTCTCAAAAATGGGCGACAAGATGAAATTGGAAATTAGGTTTGATACACATAACCTTAACATAACAACATTTAATGATTTTCCGCCGTTTTTTAGACATTTAAACGGCGTGTATTTTTAGACCGAAAACCGGAAGTTGTTTCAGACACAAAAACAAAAAACTCGCAGTTCGAACAGAAAAGAAACGATTTTTTGACATTGATGCGAATTGTGCCCTCGTTTTAGTACTTATATGGCCGTTTTACCTTTTTAAATAGGTACATTCACCAAATTTGATTTCTGGGGCCACTTTGTACCTTGTCGCAGTGAAAATCAATATGAAAGCCGCTAGAGATCTCATAGTAATGTCACTGTGACAAAGTACAAAGTGGCCCAAAAATCAAATTGGTTGACCGTACCTATTCTGAAACTCAACATTTCGTGAAATAGAAATAGAAATATTTTATTTGCATAAACATGGTTGTTACAGTTGTTGTTATCATATTTTAAGTACCTATCACATTTTAACCAATATGGCATGCAAAAATTAATGTTATATTCATAAGAAATGTCAAAAAGTAATGTTCATATGAAATACCAAAAAATTCTGTTTACATGATATGTCAAAAAAATAAAATAGCTTAACAATTTCTTAATGATTTAAAAATTCAGTCAGAGTATAAAAACATTTGTCAAATAAAAAGAAGTAATAAATACGCTATTTGACTAAAATTTTTTTATAATGCCAATCGAACCAGTTTTTAGAGACCATCAAATGTCTATATGGGACCAGCAGAGCACAATAAAGGGCTAAAATTAGGGACAAACCTAGCTCGACGCTAGCGGGTCTCAAAAAGGCTCCTACAAATTGGCCCTGGCAAATGACGTCACTTGCACTGCATTCGACCAACCGTTGTATAGGAAAATTAGTATTTTGCTGTTTTAGTCGGAAAGTAGGTAATGCGTTTAGGTACATAGTTGCGATACAATTTATTTTTTATTTTTACATAAGCATTCTATTGATACCTTTTATTTGAATTTTGAACGGTAAAAAAATCTTGATCATAATTTTCTGAGTTTTTGATGATTCATATATCTTTTTATGATTTTGGTAACATTTTATAATTTACGATTTATTGTGATATTTTGATGGCTAACTATCCAAAAAGTGACACTGTGTTATAAATTTTAATATGTGTCAAATACCGTATTATTTTCGTGCAATGTCCAAATATTCCTTCACAGAGTTTAATGTAACACCATGTACTCGTAACACTAGGCACGTGGAATTTAATGTAACACTACGTGGAACGAGTCTACAATGTGTTTTTTTAACTGTCCCTAAACTATACTATTCACCTTTCACTACGTCCACATTTCTGGCCATTAAAAAAAATCGGCCAAGTGCGAGTCGGACTTCGCACATTTAGGGTTCCGAACCGACCGCAAAGTTAAGTTGGTTTTTATAGGAAAGATAACGAAATTTCAAAGAAAAACTCTAATTTATCTATATATTAGTATTTGTTGGTAAAAAATACGTATTAACAAACATTATTACCAAATGTTAAGTTTATAGGCAATTGAGGAGTAAAAAAATTCTTTGGAACAAAACTTCGTAAAAAAGCTGACTTTAGTGGCTTCTCATTCCTTTGTTTTCCAATATTTTTTCAATTAAAAATGTAGTAAGTATCTACTTAATGAGCTCTAAACAACGATATCCCACTCGATAAAAACGATAAAAAAAATTTCGCGCCCCTCTTTAGCTGTATGGGAGCCCCCCTTAAAAATATTTAAAAATACGTTTTGACTATTTGTATGGCTTCGGGCCAATGAGATGCTTATACTCGTACTGTGTAAATTTGAAGCCTGTAACTCCAACCGTTTGGCTGTAAAACCTGTGTGACAGTCGACGGACAGACGGACGGACGGACGGACGTCTCGGCGTCACCAATAGGCTTCCGTTTTGACCCTTCGGGTATGGAACCCTAAAGAAAGATACTAATATTTTATTAACCCTAAAAACAGTGAGTCATGCATTTTTTTAGCAGTTATTACATTGGAATCCTTCAAATATCGCCTACGTTGGTTTTAGATTTGCTACGATTCTCGTAGGCAATGCTACGATTCTCGTAGGTGATACTACGACACTAGTATGCTACTATATTAATACACGATTGACTTGTAAATGTATTTTTTACCAATAAATAATCTGAATCTGAATATAGGTGTACTGTAGGTGTAATGTATCAATTGCTGGCGCTCTACAATTCTATTATCAAAGCCATTTAAATACCTTGCTTTAAACTGTTTATACTTAGGAGTTTTAAAGGGAGCGCTCGTGGCCCAGCGGCGCCTGCGTGCCGCTTGAGGTATCTAAGGTTAAGCAACGTGGGCAGCGGTCAGGACTTGGATGGGTGACCGCTTTGAGTGGTTACTAACTGAGCGCTCCCGTGCTTTGGAAGGCACGTTAAGCCGTTGATACCGGTTGCTGTCTATGGCAGCAGTCGTTAAGCCAAGTTGGAGGCCTTCGGGCGGTTTGAGAACTTCTAACATTCAAGTTGCCCACTCACTTGACAAAGCCTATTCCCAATAAGGTCTAGTTTCCCCTCGGGGTTGGAAGGTCAGATGGCAGTCGCTTCCGTAAAAACTAGTGCCTACGCCAAATCTTGGGATTAGGTAGCGGACCCCAGGCATCCTTCAGGATGCAACTGTACTGGGATAACGCTAGGAGGATGATGAGGAGTTTTAAAGGAGGTAATCTTTGATCTGTCGTAAAAATTTTACGAATTAAACTGTCCCTTGAGAAATTTAACCACATAAAATCAGTCTAAGGGCCGTTTTTTTCAATTCCCAGATAAAATTACCCGCCAGTTAAAATTATGACTGTCTTTGTTTTTACAGAGAGAGCTACCATTTATAAAACAGATACTCAGATATTAAATTATAGGTACCGATTTGTTACGAGTCAGTCGCCACTTTCAGTCCGGCTAGGACTTCGAGCGGCGTCGGCGGCGACAGCGGTTTTCCTAATACATTGCGTGTGATACCAACTAACCGCAGCGCGTTGCGCGTCTCGACCGTGCAATGAACAGAGCTTGCTGCGCCACAGTTCACGCAGTCGTGGCCGGACTGTAAGCTGCGTACGGATTGCGCGTACATTGGCACGCGTAGTCAGTTACGCCTGTCCTGGAACGCCATGTCCGTACTTGCAGCTACGCGTACTTGTATGTACGCGTGCCAATGTATGCGCAATCCATACGCAGCTTAAAGACGCCAGCGGCCAGCGGGTGTATGAAGAGCTCGTCGCGCCGTTGCCCGCTGGCATGTACACATCAAAAGTAGTTACGCATATGAAGACGTCAAAAGTCTTTACTGCAAGGAAATAAGAACTTTTGACTTCTTCGTATTAGACATGGGGAAAAGCGTTACCTTTCGATCACCGTTATTGTTATTCCCGTTCCAAAAACATCACATTGAAAAATCACCGTGACCTTGTCACTTCGGTTATTTCGTGTCACGACATTTGCGTGTCGATCGTTCCCGGCAGTTACTGATATTTTTGTAACAACTGATGTTACTCTGTGACAGCGCACCGCAGTCACAGTCACAGTTAGTAACAGCGGTCACGAGGCAGGACGCGACGCCTCGCTTACACTCTGTTCCAGTGATATCGTCGCTAAGTAACAACGTTATTTTGTAACGTTGTTACTTTGTGACAAGTCACACTGTTACTTTTTAACGGCGGATCACCGTGATTTTTTTATCGTGAAGTTATTTATCACCCACCTCTACTTCATATGCGTAGCTTCTTTTGATGCTGACTGTACATACTATCAACGACATAGAGGTAACTGACCATCCGTGAACCTTATTGCAACTAGATTAAGTATACTAATGATCAATTTACTGTTTCTTTTATCGGTAAGCATTCAGAAATGTACATACAAAGCATGTAACAAAGGACATTTTTGAACTCTCTGTAAAATTACTGGATACCGTTATAGACATTTTGGCGCCTCACTTGTGTATTATTTTTAATTTGTGTATTGATAGTGGTACATTTCCGGAGCTTATGAAGTGTAGCAAAATTATTCCACTGTTTAAGTCTGGAGACCCTAAGGACTGTAATAATTTTAGACCCATATCGATTTTGCCAGCCTTAAGCAAAGTATTTGAGAAGATTATTTTGAATCAGCTATTGTTTCACTTTAATGCCAATAACATCTTACATACTCAACAGTTTGGCTTCACTAAGGGTCGTTCAACAGCTGATGCTACAGCTAGTCTTGTAAGATACATATTCGATGCCTTGAATGATTCGCACGATGCCATTGGGATTTTTTGTGATTTATCCAAGGCATTCGACTGTGTTAATCACCCGAAGTTGCTGGCTAAATTAAATCATTATGGTGTCAAGGGTAAGTCCTTGGGTGTCCTGCAATCGTATTTGACAAACAGAACCCAGTGTGTCGATGTTGAGGGATCTAAATCAATAGAAATGTCAGTTGAAATGGGTGTTCCCCAGGGATCTGTATTGGGACCTTTCTTGTTTTTAACCTACATTAATGATTTACCGTACATACTGCACGATCAATGCAATGTAGTCCTATTTGCAGATGATACGTCGCTTTTGTTTAAAGTGCCCAGAAATAGCGATAGAGCAGAATCTATTATTAATCCTGTTTTGCAAAAGATATTACATTGGTTTACAGTAAATAATTTATTACTGAATCCAAAAAAAACAAAATGCATTAGATTCTCTACTTGCCGCCAGTCTCAAAAATATTACACACCAAACTTAATTATGGGAAGCCATACACTGGACTTCTCAGATAATAGGGGAAAGTGGTCACCATTCGTACGCGGGGCACATTCGTACACGTGGTATAACAGAAAAACTAAACGGCACACAAACAAGCCTTTGCTTGTGTGCATAGACATACCGGCCGCCATGTTGCCAGCGGAGTGTTGCGCCAGTCGCACTACGGTGTATCAGCTGACACGACGTAACATGTTTTCGCGCGCAGTGAGTAAATTTTTTACCTATGTTTAGTTCGTAATTGTTAATAGAATTGTTATGTTTTTGACAAAATGGTGATGTTTCATTAATGTTAACATTGTTTATTTTGAGCTTTAATTGTTATATTTCTCAAACTAAATTAGAATTTGTGTAAAGTTGTATTTTAATTTTGTGCAAAGGCATGGGGTGCATTCGGACAGCCAGACAGGGGGCACATTCGTACGCGTACGAATGCTCCCCTTTAGATTTTATTAACCACCAGTATAGCAAAATTGCATTTTCATGAAATAAAATATACCATTACCTTTTAAGATTATCGTGCAGACGGCACAATAACTTATTTTTCCTTTTATGATGTATTATACGTCTAACGAAATGAAATATTTTTATCAACCTTAGGTATAACAAATTTTTTTTTTCAGGTGTATATATAGAGATACAGATACACCTGAAAAAATGGAACTAGAAGAGAGACATAGACAGAAAGAATTGAAAAAAATTGAACAGGAAAGGAAACCCAGAGCCAAAGCAGCGAAACGTAGTTTGAAGGAACTTAATTCAAGACAAAAGAAAAAGAAAGCTAAGAAAATAGAAAGATATGAAGATTCAGAGGAATCTGAAGGATCGCAATTTAGTTTGCGGGAGAGTTCAACATCTCCAGTTGATTTAGAAATGGACGAAGAGACTGATGATCTTAGTATAAATTAAAAAAAAGAAATGTGAATTTAAATGTGACACCAGAGAAAATCAAAGATAATTGTAATGGTTTTATAAAGTTTGGAAAAAGACTTCTGTTGTTTATTACGTCTGAAAAATTCTCAGTCATTATTTGGGAACACAGATGGAAGTATCTTATCTTCGGAAGAAACCGGGATTATCACACTCATTCTTTTTCCCTGATATAGAAGACATACACACTCTGGCGATGTTGCCATGATCCTCCTTCATCCTGATCAACCACGAACGGGTTGTACAGCTAGAATGGCTAAACTTTTTACTTTTGCAGTAAATTTAAATAATTATAACGTGCAATAAGTTCCAAAGTAACAAACCAAAATACAACTTTACAACGATGTCATACAAAATGATTGTAAACATCTCATTTAGACTGATGACTGACTTAGAAGCTTAGAATCATCAATAAGTAAACTAAGGATGAACGATTTTATTTTTTGCTATTTTTCTAAAGAAAGATTTATCGACTATGAGTCAAGTCACATATTAGAAGTTAGTTCTTTGATAAATAAATATTTTTATAATATTTAATACAAATTTAACGTCTTTAATTGGCTTTTTAATTACCCTGTATGAATCTACCCCATGGCGTACGAAAGTACCCCACCTACTGTACGAACGTACCCCATACGTGGGGTACGTTCGTACAAATATCTTATCGTTGAAAAATGGCTATAACCCTTTAACCTTTTGACATAATAGTTTCGGAATTTTTTGTAACAAACTACAATATATTTGTTACACTTAGGTACATAAACTAGATAAATTCGACAATTAATCATAAAGTAAAAAATAATAATCTAAAAAGTGTACGAATGGTGACCACTTTCCCCTACAGTGTTTCTTGGTTTGACAGTCGACTCCAAATTGCAGTGGGGATCGCACTTAGCTACGTTGGGTAATAGATTGTGTTCTGCTGCTTTTGCTGTGAGAAAGATTAGGCAGCTAACAGACATAGACACAGCTAAATTAGTATACTACAGCTACTTCCATAGTCTCATGTCTTACGGTGTCCTGGTTTGGGGAAAATCTGCAAATGTAGATAGCATATTTGTGTTACAAAAGCGGGCTGTTCGTGCTATTTACAATCTGAAACCAAGAACATCCTTGAGAGATGTATTTAGAAAAGTAAACATTATTACTCTACCGTCACTGTATATATATGAAGTCATTATGTATGCCAGAAGATACTACAATAATCTTCCGAAAAACAGTGACATTCACTCCTATAATACTAGGAACAAAGATAAACTTGCTGTGCGTCGCTTGCGAGTTGCCAAAGCCCGGAAATCATTTATTGGACAGGCGGTACATTTCTATAACAAGATTCCTAAGCATATAATAGATTTATCAGACCATAAATTTAAGAAACTAGTAAAATTGAAATTAACTGAAAAATCTTATTATAAAGTGTCGGAATACCTAACAGAAAAATATGTATGGAATGACTGTAATGTTTAAATGATAAGCTGACTTAATTAACCATATGTTATTATCAATAGTTTTTAAGTCGAAAATGTGTAAAAGTTGACGGACATAAGTGTATCAATGTATACCTACATGGAAATAAATTGAATTGAATTGAATTGTACGTTACTATAATTTTTCATCAGGAGCTCAAAAGTAAAGGCAGTAATCAAAGTGTATTGGAATAAGCATTTGGTGTAATAGGGTATTAAACTAAGGTAAAAATAAATTATTCTTTACTTGACTAATAAAAGATCTAACGAAAATACTCGAAAAACATCAATTATTAATTTATTTTAGCTAATTGAAAGATTTTATAAGCATAAAGATTTAAAAAGGACGCTGATTTGAACAAACCTACTCACACTGTCTTAGTGACGTCACTAAGACAGTATTTCCCTAAAACTTCATATTAACAAATCGTTTTTGACATTTAATAAAAAGTTGCTGATTTGACTAGGGGTTTAATACCGTATTCGTAACATCTCGGTATCCTTAATTATTCGAAACTTCAAACCTAAATCTAATTTAATTGATATTATACGGTAGTGTGTTACATTACAATACACGTAATAAATCATTAAACTAAACATTACAGTAACAAGTAACATGACTTGACATACTATACCCACCTATTGAGTCATACGAACTAACTGGAGGCTACCAATACGCCGCGCTACCGAAAACCGTTTTCATTCTTCAACACTCCCGAGCTAAAGATGACGAGACGGCGCGTGACGTCACAGAGCGGCACTCTGCGGCTGCGACTATTGATCGGTTTGTCGTCTCTTTCCCACTCCGCTAGCACATTCTCCGTCCTTTTCACACTCACGGCTGTGTAACTGAAAGCCTGCGTTCCGAAATACGCTACTAATATTTATTTTAACGCAGCCGCCCGGGCCGAACACGTGGCGGGCAGGCGGGCAAGGACGCCCCGCTTTTTCAACGAAATGGTAATGACGTGGCGTATCAGCGTTCTGTCGCGAATTGGAAATAAGTTTCAGCCATTGTTTCAGCGATGTTCGGCATAGGAAGCACCAGTTTTTAACTTAAATTGTTTACTTAATACTGTAAACTTCATTCATTATACTGACCAGTATCTATATAAATAAATAAATATTTGCGGACAATCTTACACAAATCAACCTAGTCCCAAACTAAGCAAAGCTTGTACTATGGGTACTAAGCGACGATATACATACTTATATAGATAAATAAATACTTAATTACATAAAAAACATCCAAGACCCAAGAACAAATTCGTACTCATCACACAAATAAATGGTCCGGCCGGGATTCGAACCCGGGACCTCCAGCTTCGTAGTCAGGGTCACTACCAACTAAGCTAAAGCGGTCGTCAATATTCTTAATGTTACCAGGATACTCTTCATAATATTAGTACCGTTGTAGGTATATTATACTTATTGTATACTCGTACGTGGCAAGGCCCGGCGATGCTACAACCAACTGTGGGGTTAGGGTCCGTATTCCATCGGCATTATTTGCCTGGAGGAAACAAATGGCTCTCTCTGTCAAAGTCAGAACAACAGTGATAATATTTCAAAGATATCTCCTTTTTGTCAACTACCGCACATAGAATGGCGGCCCAACGAACATGATCGCGATTAATGTCGAACAATAGATGATTCACAGTAGCTCTAGTATAAGTTTTTTCGAAACATTAAATAATTCGAACGCGTTTGCGTTTTGTCTCAAAATGTATGAAAACGCTCTCACCGAGTTTGAATAACGCGCGTTCATCGGTTAGCAACAAATGTTATACTCGCTGTTTTAGTTTCCACTAGTGACCACCAGAGGCACTGTTCACGTTTTCATACCACTTTCATACATTTTGAGACAAAACACAAACGCGTTCGAATTAGTTAATGTTTCGAAAAAACTTATACTAGAGCTATATAACTTCACTAAATAAAGTGTTCGAATATAGTGTCAACTAAACTAATTATCGATAAGTACTTATTCTATTTCCTACACAAGTTTGACGGGTACACGAGCGAATGTGTGTAAAATTCATTGACCGAGTGCTGTGTGACTCGAAACGGTGTACTGCATAATCATCCTTTAAGCGCTACCTACTCTTTTTTTCACAAAACATATTATTTTTATTAAATTTGTTAAATAGTGTTTCACACTCTAACCTCAAACTTTAATATTTTCGGCGATTCATTAACTGGCCTCGCTTTAATCCATAGCATCGATTATGAGCCAGCTTTAACGCAAAAGCAGTAGGCGATAAACAAATTATAATCATAACTGCCGAATGGTAATTAATTATTACAATAATCATAATGACGATAACATTACAACTGTTAAGACATAAAACATGAACTTAAAAGAACGTGTCCCCATTTAGTGCTCACTGAAAGCCAAAAGGCAAGACACAGCCAGCCTAACTGTATATACTATTTTATGCTATAGATAGATACTAATGTACGCAAGAGAGAGACAGCGAGCGTACAAAGGCCAGGAGCAGGGCGAGTTCACTGAGTGAATGCGATGGAAAATCTTCGCTTAACGCAAACTCCACCTTTAGCTAGAATCGACTTTAGGATTTCGCTGTTTAAATATCGTGCCAGAAATGGTAGGATATGCGATTTTCAAGCTTTGCAAAGGTGATCTCGGTTGAATTTCGAAAGGATCTGCTATGTTACGCAACCAGTAGCTCTAGTATAAGTTTTTTCGAAACATTAACTAATTCGAACGCGTTTGCGTTTTGTCTCAAAATGTATGAAAGTGGTATGAAAACGTGAACGGCGCCACTGGTGGAAACTAAGTGGAAACTAAAACAGCGAGTATAACATTTGTTGCTAACCGATGAACGCGCGTATTTCAAACTCGATTAAAGCGTTTTATACATTTTGAGACAAAACGCAAACGCGTTCGAATTAGTTAATGTGTCGAAAAAACTTATACTAGAGCTACAGTTCGATTCTTACGTACTTTTAACTATTGTAAGTGCACTGACATCTAAACACAATCCGCTATCAGTAAAAAATAATGCACAGTAATATACATATGTTACAGATTTAAGATGACTTATGTACGTGGGAGATCTACTGCGTTGGACCTTTAAAAATGGTATCAAGCTATGAGCTTCACCAAATCTGTTCTCCGAGTAATTCTAAGCATTTCTAGTCCAAGGCACAGTAAAAATTATGCCGCTGTGCCGGCTGAGGGGGATGCAAAGGTACCGGCCGACCACCTACTTTAAAAAAAATCTAGACAGTGCCAGCTGGCTACTGTAGCAAGTTTGGTATCATTTTCGTATAAATTGAACATGTAGAATTCATTTCCGGTATTTATATTAATAGTAATTTTTTGAATGAATCGTGAAAAAGTGAAAAACTCGCACCTGTTTTTTTGGTTTGGGAGCCAATTACTTTTGTATAAAGCAAAATTTCAAGCAACAAAAAATACTCAGTTATAGCGCATTTTATGCAGATTCTAACCGTATAAATTACAAGATCTTGCTTTTGCAAGAACATGTTAAAAAAAATTAACTCTCAGTGATGGCGACTTACGGACCTTGCGGTGAGAGGCAATCTCCTGTATTAATCCCATAATTTTTTTGTGCCTTGGACTAGAAATGCTTAGAATTACTTGGAGAATCAAGCTAGCTCTGAAGCTCATAGCTTGATACAATTTTTAAAGGTTCTGTATGGGAGCGATGCAGTAGATCTCCCACTACTAATCATTATGGACTTGAGCCGAATGATAATAGTACATTACTTACCAAGGGCGATAAAACAAAGAATGTCTCAGATTGCAGGTATTTTACGCCCGAGCCGAAGGCAAGGGCGATAATTATGCGATCTGAGGCTTTCTTTATTATCGCCCGTGGTAAGTACAAAATTTTATGTCACCCCCTGGCCAGGAAGTGGGTTTTTTCGCGCGCGGAGCGTGCGATAATGGCCACTTTATGGCCAGGTGTGACATAAAAGAACTTTATAATTTTCTGGCGTGATAATTTCTGATGCGCACTTCAGAGGGTATCAGATAAATCAGAATTTAACATTATATATGTAATAAACGAGAATACGAGTATATATACAAGACACACCACGAGGAAGTGCAATACCCGAATTCGGTTTTCGATATAATGCTTTTATGAAAAAATATTTTTTTGTTGCAATTACAATTTGGTGAATACCAGTTGTTTACTAAAGTAAGTCTTCGAATAGGATAGAATAGTGCAACCTTGACTAAAATACTTCTGATTTTAAGTTTTACTATTTGCTCAGTTCAGGTATTTTGCGTACTTGGCCTTAGGATCTCAACTCTTTTTGGGGGACTTTTCATTTAATTCCATACGATATGCAAAAGTGTACATTCACCTATAATGTAAAATGTTGCACATCACATATCCCACAATGCACTTTAGGTTTAGCCCCCACTCCGCTAATCGCTTGTGTAGTTCGCCAATTTGCAACTTTATTTCAATGACGATTAGGTTTACTTTACCCTGAATGTACGATACCCGCGGAGAGTGCATTATACATTGAGCAATTTATTGCGAGTAACTTCAACCCGTATAAAAGAAGCAATGTACAAGTACTTCTATAAGAAAATGTATAAGTGCATGTCACTATATCACAAGGCGATATATCGATTGAAAGAGACACCCTTTGTTTTTCGCTCACGACAAAACGGGATGCAACCCTCTCCGAGAATGGCTTTTTAGACAAATCTCGTTAAATATCTGACTGTGTGCAGGTTTATTAAATTTCCGCTTATCAGTACCTAGATGAAGTAAAATACCATCATATTAATTTAATCGTGTCTTTTAATAATGCGTTGTTTTAGTAGGCTGAGGAACAAAAGGAAAATATAGACTCGACTTTGGATTTGTTTTCTATCGAGAAAATTTTAAGCAATCATGTTTCGCTATTGTCAGTACCACAATCATATAGTCAAGAATCATCTATCTGAAAATCAGCCCCTACTGTTTGCTAGTCTCGGCAGTACAGCGTTTCAAAGTCTCCAAATTTCTCAGTGTAGCGCCTTAAAGACTAATATAGCGTAATAGCTAACGACTCCTCGTTCGTAAACCAATGGTCAGGGCCAGTAGACACGTAGTACATAATACTTCTGTGACATGTGGCGAATTCAAAATCAATATGACAGAAATTCAAAGTAGGGATATGTAGGTACCCTTTACCTGCTAAGGAATACCGGCCGATCGGCGCCGGTTAAGGCTTGAGGGGTTCTCACTTTCGAATAAGCAATTCGAATGAGTAAGCGGACAAATTATATTTAGCTGCTAATACGATAGCCAAAAATAAACATTTTACAGAAATATATTACTAAAGGGTTTAATCATTCCTCGTATCATGAAGTCGTTTATGTCCCGTTCACTATTAACTAAATATAATACACGGTTTAAGTAGTGTTTTAACCAAATTTTGAGTATAATGATTTAATATCTGGGCGACCGAGCCTTGCTCGGCGTTTTCCCGGACATGAGACCTAGCTAGATCGATTGCTCGTCCCCGAAAACCTCCACATACCAAATTTCATCAAAATCGTTAGAGCCGTTTCCGAGATCCCCGAAATAAATATATAAATAAATATACAAGAATTGCTCGTTTAAAGATATAAGATAAGATAAGATGTAAGTTCCGGATAAATAAATTCAAAGTACCAACAGGATGCACTGCGATCGATGTTCGTTTATCGAGTTACATGCACCTGTGACTGCGTGTCACAAAGTAAATCAATTACGGGCGCCGCGGGCGCGCATAATTTCATAGCCACTTATCGAGCACTAACGGAGGACGATGCACATTCGTCTATGACAGTGCAATATTCAGTGCCGAAGTGCACTAAAATATTCTCCGTAGCGGTCCATGGCGGGCGGTTTTTGGAAGCGGGGCGATACAAAATGCAGATACCTATTACTACAGCGCAAAAGTAATACTGAAAGTATCACGCCAAGTGAGGACATTTCTGCGACATCCGTACCTAAGCTCATATCAAAGAACAAAATGGCACATATCTAAGTTGCCTAAATTATGGATTTTGAGTACAAACTCGTTACTCTCTAGATACTACATACCTACATGTAAAAGTATGTTTTCTGTGTGTGTACATTAAAATAGGCACTGAGTTAATGCATCCTAAGTTTACAAAACTAAATTTTTTGTACGGTAATATACTAAAGGACAATCCTTAATTTTATGATTCAATGCTCCAAATGCTTTTGGGCTCCAAATTTATATTGTATGTTTTTTGAACAATAAACATTTATTTATTACTAGCTTTTACCAGCGACTTCGTCCGCGTAAAAGGGATGATTTTCGGGATAAAAAGTATCCAATATGTTAATCCAGGCTATAATCTCGTTGTATACCAACATCATAATCCGGTCAGCCGTTTTTTCGTGATTGAGTCACAAACATCTAAACATCCAAACACACTAACTTTCGCCTTTATAATATGAGTAGGATTTTATTAATGAGTTGAAAACTGAAATTGAAAACGTTCCCACAAATAACGATATGGTCTGTTTCATTTAGTCAAACACAAATATTGATAGCATGCGTGTATCGGAAAAGTAAATAATAAAATTATATCCAACATTTCAATGTTCTCTTCGAATACTCCTCTTCTCTACTTTCGAATCCTCAGCGTGGTTGAGCGGCATCAACCGAATCTGAGGTTTCAGTGGAATCGAGCTACTGGGAGTTTTGTCGCTGGTTCACTAAAGCTAGCAGCTAGGCCCGGTATAGGTATGTAGGTCAGACTGACTCTACCCGGTATGCGACGGTATCGGGACGAATAGGGACTATATGTGTCCGTGTTGTCGCGATCGCTCGGTACTTTGGTATAGGTCGACGGGTAGGGTGGGGGATAGGATGCGTCGCCGGCGTCACTAGTCCCGGTGCAGCGAGAGGTTGTGTTGTTTTCTTAAAAGTACTTTTATTATTAATGAAAATTGGTGTTTATTGACATATAGGTCAGTAGGTCCTATACAAATAACGAAAAGGATAACGATAGTTTCGGAAAATAATGGTACCTAATTTACAAAAATATAAAATTAAAAATGGCAATGTTACAATTTTGATTCCTGTAAAAAAAAAACCTGTGTCTATATACTGGTGTTTTATATATATTTTTATTTTATTATACATTCTTATTTTATTATATACAGAGAGATATACGAAGTTTCAAATCTCTCACTTCAAAAAAGATTTGCTCCCAATACAAACTTAAAAACCCTTTTTCACCCCTTTTGAGAAGAAATTTCGAAAAACGCTGAAATAGGCCCTTAGTGGAATTAAACAGAGAGTCTATGTACGAAGTTTCAAATCTCTAACTTCAATAAATACGATTTTTCATACAAACTTTTAACCCCTTTCTCCCCCTTAGGGGTGGAATTTCGAAAACCCCTTTCTTATCCCTAGCCTACGTTATAAATGTAACCGACTGTATAAAAATCAATTATCTAGCTTTAGTAGTTTCGGTTGTGCGTTGATGAGTCAGTGAAGCGACTTTTTCTTTTGTACATACCTATATATAGATGAATAATATTTGAATCACAGAAATAATATGTTTTCAGTTTCATTGAATTTAATAAATCACTTATTATATAGTACATTACTTACCAAGGGCGATAAAACAAAGAATGTCTCAGATCGCAGGTATTTTACGCCCGAGCCGAAGGCAAGGGCGATAAATATGCGATCTGAGGCTCTCTTTATTATCGCCCGTGGTAAGTACAACATTTTATGTCTCCCCCTGGCCAGGAAGTGGGTTTTTTCGCGCGCGGAGCGTGCGATAATGGCCACTTTATGGCCAGGTGTGACATAAAACCTATTTTATTATAGTCGTTTGTTTTTAAATTTGGTAGATCTACTGAAATAAACTGAATAATACTTTATCTACACCCATATAGTAAATCCTCTTTAATAAGTTCAAAAACCATCGATAAGACCCCGCTTTATAATATACTGTGCAGGAAGGTTCCCGGGGCTGAGCGCGCGCGGAGGAATGACACCAAATATAATACTATTACGAGATCACGCGGCTGGCGGCGGCGGCGGGCCGGCCTGTCGAGGCAAACATGGCGCACGCCGGCTCAACCCGCCCACATGAAACACATGAAGGAGCATTTAATATATGGATGTAGATAAAGTAGTGTATGCAACTGTACATACCTAATTAGGCATTAAAAAAACACTCGTGTGACCTTATTATGAAACGAGCCGAAGGCACTCGTGTTTTAATGCCCCTCATTATGTCCCAGTTGCATAAACTACTATTGTTGGGCAACCGCAAAAAAACACAAATGTTGCAAAAAATTGTGAAAGCCGCCTTGAATATTCAATTGATTATCGACTTTATCTCCGTAAAATAAAAAGATTACTATAGAAAAATGGCGCTCCAGACGCTTTTGTATAAAAAAATACAATTGATACCATTTTCAGGTGTCCAGGAAACGCCATGGGTGTAACATCACATTTCTGTTAAAGCAATTCACACTTTTGCCAAAGGCCCTAGAGTTGATAATCCGGTAAAATTTTAATGCACATGCAGTCTTTATCTATGGAGAATGCTTATCTTTTACGACGATCATAATGAGGTAGCAAAACCACCAGAGATGCGACTTATTTGAAATACTTGTATTTCAAATACAAATACAAAATGCAAAATAGGTATTTTATATTTTGTATTTAAATACCTTTTTAAGATAACCATTTTGTATTTTATTTGAAATACTTTTCGAGGTGTATTTTGTATTTGTAAAATGCAAAATACTTTACTGCTAAGTGTCGCCAACATTACCACTCAACTTTTCATGTAAATGTGTCATTCGTCAAGGATTAGCCACTAGAACGAATGAATGCCACATGACACACACACACACACACATCGTAGCTGCATCCTTGCGAGTGACAAAACAATATGGACGTTATCTGTGGATACTTGGATTACCGGTCTTTTTTTTCGACACCGTTAAAATTATTTTATTATTTATCAAAAAGAAAGTATTGGATTTAGGTAGTGTTCTACTATTGAAGTATAATAATCAGCAGTTCCTTGATAATAAAAGGGTATTCCTAAAGTACAACACTTGTCTACCCGGTTCCGCACATGTGGAAAGAGTATTTCCATAGGGTGGCATGATCATGCGTCCGCCGTCCACACAAGGCGCAACATGTCGGATGCTCTTTTTGAGCAATTACAATGTTAAACTCATAAAAAAATAAAGAACACAAATTTCATCTAAACTAAAGGTATTTTATTTGAAAAAAGTATTTTGAAAATACGTATTTTGTATTTGGTATTTAAAATACAAAAAGTAAAAGTATTTTGTATTTTGCATTTGAAATAGTAAATTTGAAAACTATTTGCATTTTGTATATAAATACTTTTTTAAAAGTATTTTGCACATCTCTGAAAACCACACAATAGGACAATGAATTGGACGCAGCTAGAGACCAACTACTATAACAGAATGTGGTTAAGTTTTATAAAAACTAGTTATAGCCCGCGACTTCGTCCGCGTGGAATTTATATTGAATATTGGCAGTTGGTAAGATTATATTCGTATCGTAATTCTTTCAATACCGGAATGATATTACTGGAATAATAATTAATTAAAAGTAATCGTCAAGGGTGTGGTGGCGCGAATTAGGGAAGGCCTATGTCCAGCAGTGGACGACTACAGGCTGAAGATGATGATGATGATGATGCAGCAAATACACTAAGGTTTTCTGTTAAGGTGCAGGGTAGGGCAAGGCCTTCCCCATACAAACTTTGTGCACGTTTTATTCGTCGGTTTTGGTACTAACAAATATAATATTTTTTTTGGTTGTTAATATTAGATATGCGAAGATCATGATGTGAAAATTTTCAAATATTTCAAAAATATTCAAAATTAAAAAATTTAGGAAAAAAAATTGCATCACGAAATAGCTATCAGAAAAATAAGCATACTGACCAAAAATCATAACTTTAATGCAAACACAAACGAAGTAAATCCTGCACAAAGTTTGTATGGAGAGCATGCCCTACCCCTCCTCTTAAGATCCTTACACACAATCCACTACCTCTGGATTTTCAACAAATTACCTTTCACAAGGTAGCATAACTAGCATATACAGTGTGTACTGTATAAGCAAACCATCCGAACTTTATAAAGTAATCCAAAAGCCATCTGCGACTACCTATAATCCATGTTAATACCGTACCTGAGGAGATTTTAAATTGAAAAATTGGACGTACTCGTCCACACGCGATATAGGTAACGGCCGGCAATCACGCAGGGAAATTGTCCCATATCCGATACGTGGTGATACCGGGCCGATCACGAGCGGAGGAGTTGAAGAAAGCACACGACCAATTGGGTAGATGATGATAGAAAACCGTCAAATTATCGCAATAAATAGTAAATTAACTAGACAAATTAATCAAAAACATTAAAAATAATGTGACTAAAAATTCGCAAAAGTTAGTTTTTTTTTTATATGCCCACATGTAATTATTCCATTGTAATACGGTGCAAATATGTATTATATGTTTATGCTCTCGACTTTACATCACCAGCATTAATAACTGCAATAACCAACCATAAATATATGTCTGACTCGATTCTATTTGTTTTGGCTGTTAGACAGAGACTTGTAGATAAGATAAGATAAGCCTTTATTACTGATAACAATTCTTACTATTACCTATTATAGATACTTGTACTATTACTTATTCTGTGGTTAGATATTTTTGGCGCCTTCGTTTTGGCAGACTGTACATTTTTTGTCGTACAGTTTTTATGGGATGACAGCTACATGCGCCATATTTAAAATTGATCGCTCCGTAATCGTAAGTTGGGGCAACCCGCCCCGGAATCAGTAATAAACGTAATAAAAGTGATTTTAATAACGTATATCTTATCACTGATAATACGATAGTAGATAGCTAGTGGTGAAAGCAATATATTTAATTGATACCAGGTAGGCTTATTCGAAAACCGATAATAGGTATATTTCCTATTAACTTTTACAATTAGTAATACTCATACTCATACTCATTTATTTGCAATGGATCATATACATTACACGTCAGAAACAATGATAATATGTCAAGGTATAAATGATTTACAAAATAGGGTATTAAACTAAGGTAAAAATAAATTATTTTTTACTTGACTAATAAAAGATCTAACGAAAATACTCGAAAAACATCAATTATTAATTTATTTTAGCTAATTGAAAGATTTTATAAGCATCAAGATTTAAAAAGGACGCTGATTTGAACAAACCTACTCACACTGTCTTAGTGACGTCACTAAGACAGTATTTCCCTACAAACTTCATATAACAAATCGTTTTTGACATTTAATAAAAAGTTGCTGATTTGACTATGGGTTTAATACCGTATTATGTCAACTGTCACAGTAAAATTACATAATATTGGCAAGAGACCGGACGGGATGTCTTTGGTGCCGTGGAGGTTGGGAAAGGTTCTTGTGTGGGACGCAACATGCGTGGATACACTTGCTCCTTCCCACCTCAACGGTACCAGCGTTCGGTGTGGCGCGGCGGCTAAGGCGGCCGAAAATTTGAAGAGCAATAAATACAGGGGTCTCGGCCCAGAATACATTTTTATGCCCTTTGGCGTCGAGACCCTTGGCCCGTGGGGTCCCAGTGCTCACTTCTTGTTTAAAGAGTTAAGCAAAAAGTTAATAGAAGCAACTGGTGACCGAAGAGCTGGCAGCTTCCTCGCACAACGCATTAGTATTGCAATACAGCGAGGAAACACTGCCAGCATCTTCGGTACCATGCCACGGGGGCCCAATTTTTTACATTTTAGTTTAGTTTAGTTTAGTTTATTTAGATATAGATATTTAATATTTTGTTATAATACGTGATGTTATTATTTCTTTCAAAACCGAGATAGGCATGCGAATGCATATTAATGTATGTATAAATGTATATCGTGCGCACTTGCTTTCGTGGACACCGAAAATATAGAAACTGACGAGCATGTATGATATTCAAACGCTCACACGTGTCCCGATAAATTCCTCAACTCATGGTACTATTCCTATCTCGATCCTCACAAAATCCTCGGAGCTATGGCCAAAAATACGTCTCAGGCGATTTGCATCTGATAACCATTTTCAATGGTATGAGGAGAGATATGAATAGGGTTGCCAACCGTCCCGCCTCAGACGGGACGTCCCGTTTCCAGCACCCTAGACGATGCGTCCCGCATAGGATGCGTGCGGGACGCCAATTGTCCCGCTTTCAAGCCTCGGCAGAATTATAAGAACTGGAGCGAACATTTCGATAAATGAAAATAAGTAATTTGTATCCCGCTCCCAGAGGACCGTACTTATAATAGGATAATTTTAGCTCGGAAATCATCCACTAAGAACGTATATCTCGCGGGAATAAATAATGTATCCTATATCACAATTATACGTTAACAATATTGATACGTTGCGCGAGTCCCGCATTTTTTAGCAAAGTCCCTCAATTCTACAACAAATGTCCCGCAAATCGGAGCACATAAGTTGGCAACCCTAGATATGAATGTCACTGAGGCAAAAGATGTATGTAAGGGCCGTAGTATTTGGCGTTCTTTGGTCTCTTGCCCACCTCAATGGGACACGGGTGTGAGTATATGTATGTATATGTATACCCACACCCATAAAAAATATGGAAGTACATGCAATCCCCCTTATTCTACGTATAAACGTCCACCAAACCTATTTTAGTTAACAAGCTGCTAAAGTTAGTTTGTCCTTATCTGTCACTTTGACGTTTACGTTTGTGAGAAAGGGACAGACACAATATTTTAGTTGGATTTTGACGGGCTGAATCCACTACCGTACAAAACCAGTTGCCTACTGTCATGGCGTGGTTACCGAACAACGTCTTTGAACAAGTATTGATTGGCGAAATCATCATACATTTGACGGAAAGCCATTTTTAAAGAGTGAAGTGAACATTTTAGTTACTCGTAGCAGAGATTTGTTAAGTTTTATAATTAAGGGGGCATATCTTTTATGGAAAATCTCTTAAGGCTGGGTTTTACCACTTTTGAGCCACCAACGCAGTAACACTTACAACGTTTACGTACTATTCGACCTATAAAAAGGGTCGTTATAAACGGTAGCCCCGTTTCTCCCTCTTCTATAAATACTGGCCCGAACCCGTTTAGCGGATAATTCGTTTACTCGAGCTTAAATGGCTGCGGCACTTCGTTACGATCGTAGACGAGAGGTCCTGAAAGACTCGCTAGGTACCTACTTAGTTTACATTTTGAAAATTTACTTTTTATTTATTCTAATTGAACGACTACTTTTTAAGGCGATATATCGATTGAAAGAGACACCCTTTGTTTTTCGCTCACGACAAAACTCTCCGAGAATGGCTTTTTAGACAAATCTCGTTAAATATTTGACTGTGTGCAGGTTTGTTAAATTTCCTCTTGTCAGTACCTAGATGAGGTAAAATACCATCATATTAACTTAATCGTGTCTTTTAATAATGCGTTGTTTTAGTGGGCTGAGAAAAAAAAAGGAAAATATAGACTCGACTTTGGATTTATTTTCTATCGAGAAAAATTTAAGCAATCATGTTTCGCTATTGTCAGTACCACAGTCATATAGTCAAGAATCATATATCTGAAAATTAGCCCCTACTGTTTGCTAGTCTGGGCAGGACAGCGTTTCAAAGTCTCCTGATTTCTCAGTGTAGCGCCTTAAAGCTTATTTATACAGTGTGTATTTTTGATATTACCTCAAACTGTAACCAGACGTTAATTTTAGTGCTATGAAGCAACACCGAAACAAATTGTTAATGTAGTGTCAACTACTAGAGCGTAATTAATTTTTGAATTTTTTTCGAGCAGCAATGTATTGCGTACACCTACTTGACAGTCTTGACACATGACAGAAGCGTGTTCAGCATTGTTGGTTACATCTTGGGATTTTGGTCGTCGCCGCGTTGGTGAGCACACGTGCCCGGGGCGACGACGAGCAGAATCGATTTACCTTACAAAACCTTGCCTACTGTCATGGCGTCGTTACCGAACAACGTCACTGTACACGTGTCATTGGCGAAATCATCATAAATTTGATGGAAAGCCATTTTTTAAAGAATTGAATTGAATTGTTTACTTCTTAATAAAAAATAAGATACATAGCGTGCTGAATTATTTTATAAGGAAAAAAAATATCGTACAATTTTAATAATTTATAGAAATCATATTCATTAGGGCCTATACTAAGACCTTGTAAAGTTTGAGGTAGTATCAAAAATACACGCGGTATACTCATACACGTACGAGACTCGCATACGAGTTTCATTACACTGCATTGTATAAAGATTGAATGCTATATTTTACAATGTGGACCAATCAATATGATTGGTGGATATCAACGCAACCATAGCAACGTAGCACAGTACATATCGGTGGAAAAGCACTCTAAGGCTTAGTATACAGGGTGTCCCAAGACTATGGGACATCAAGGGAAAGTACCTTAAATATCGTAGATAGGATATTTTGCTTGGACGACAAATAAAAAAAACATTCAGTAATAAATATAGGTAATGCATTTTATTTATGTCTAAATATCTAAAGTCCAATTTATTTTAATACGCTAGGTGCATTCGTTTTAAGCATATTGAAGTTTAATCCTAGTGACCCGAAATTTTTGCCGTCGGGTGTATGACAATAGAATTTTAATCCTATTGTCTAACGTATATTGTTTAAATCTCCTTTGTTAGCTTACTCGGATCAATGTATGCCTATATTGAAACCTAGAATTATATTGTGAGAATAATATTGGAACACAATGCGAGCCAATTGCCTCTTGGATACAGCAACTACGCGTTATTACTCTGAATACAAGAGAAATTCAAAAATATAGGTCGTTGTTTATGATTAACTCCTACTTGCCCCACTAACTTATACGGAGTGATTTTTTTTACTAAGTTCAGTATCTCATTATTTATTTCTCGTAAGGTAATATTTTATTTCGAAGTAAGATCTTCGCGAAGACAGTACGGATGCCAGTAGCTAGTAGAACTTTTTTGGAAAACTTCGTGTGCTCGACATTTTTCATATTCCCGGCTGTTAGGCCATTGCTATTCTCAGAACATGATTGATCTTCCATAATGAAAGTGACATTGTTTTTCGCGTAAAATGTAAATAGTTCCTAAAATAAAAGTCCAAATTGAATGTTATTGAGAATATGTCTAACCAATGTTATGCCCTACATGTTTCTGAAAATTCAGGGCTCTAGCTTTAGCTAGGGCAAAATAATAGGAGGTTGAAAATGGCCTGAATGACTTCGAGAAAAGGATGGTACGGCCGTGCCACTTTTGTTTTGCTCGACTTGGCGGGGGCACTGCCGTGCCCCCAGATCTTTGACCAGATTACGTAGCTGCATTGTTTCATTTCTTTTTTCGAAGACATTTGCCTTAACTTTTTTTGAACGCCAGTGCGGGTTCTGACAGAATGCGTCAGCGTCAAAGCGTACCAAGGAAATGTCACGTCAAGATACGTTAGACATGTCATGACAGATATATGAATCAGGCTCAAGTAGAGGACACCCGTATTTGTTCTGTATCAATTGAGACACAGAAGAGCTAACTAGAACTGAGTCAAACTAATCGCCAGCTGTATACCTAATTTGTTCTGAGTAGGTAACTATAATTGACTGATGCAATCGGTTTCATTCAGTCGTTAAACAGACCGGCAAAGTAAAGCCTTGCTCAAACTTACTCGGGTATTGTTAGGTAGTTTCAAAGTTAGGCTAACTCAGCAGACTGACTCGTCGGAAATGAAAACAAACGCTACTCGCAACTGACAAAACTATTGTTTAACTAGATTTAATATGCTCAGTTTGTTGTTAATTACAGGTTAACAGATTCTAATGTCTATTCAATAGTACCTACGTTACTTACCAAGGGCGATAAAACAAAGAATGTCTCAGATCGCATGTATTTTACGCCCGAGCCGAAGGCAAGGGCGATAAATATGCGACCTGAGGCTTTCATTATTATCGCCCGTGGTAAGTACAACATTTTATGTCACCCCCTGGCCAGGAAGTGGGTTTTTTTGCGCGCGGAGCGTGCGATAATGGCCACTTTATGGCCAGGTGTGTTTCACACCACCTGCTCGACAATGCCAAATTATATAATACAAGTTTTTGCCCGCGACTTCGTCCACGTGGAACTCGGTGATCGCGATAGAATCATGTGCTATTATTTTTATATCAGGCGCTGACCTAGCTATCGCTCTTCCATATAAACTTCCACTCCCTTAAGGGATGATTTCCGGGATAAGCAGTATCCTATGTCCTTCCCCGGGACTCAAACTATCTACATGCCAAAATTCGTCTACATCGGTTCAGCGGTTTAAGCGTGAGCAGGTAACAGACAGACAGACAGACATACAGACACACTTTCGCATTTATAATATTAGTATGGATTAGTATGGATATCATGCAAACCAAATCATTATAGCCCTTGGCTTTAAATAGCCAGATCGTAATGTTGTTCTGAATTTCATCATATAACTAGGTAACTCTCTGGTTAATAATGTGATTTCACTTCTCATAGTTCTTATAGTTATGTCCTTAAAGTCTAATTTCGTGAGGGCTCGCGGGGCTGAGCCTGCACAAGCTTTTTGTCTTGGGCGCATTTAACACATTCAGTGCCGAAGGCCCGATAGTCCGGATCTCCGTCCGTAGACATTTAACACATTCACTGCCAGGAACCCGCCTAGCGGGCGCTCTGCTCGTGGACACGTAGCCGATACCATGCGTTTCCCGGTATGCAGTAAAAATTGCGTAGCGCTACGAAAAGCTTGGTAGCGAAAGTGTTAAGCTACAAAGCGGAAAACCCTTAGTAACCCGTAGTTTTTTCGCTCAGTGCGGCGGCACGTTTAGCACGGAAGCGGAGCCAAAGTACCCGTTTTTTTTTTCATTACACCGTTTAGCGCATTGTTGATGTAATGGGAACATTTTAAGACATATCGAGGCTGAAATGATGATATACATAATGAAGTGGGTATTAAAATTACAGTCAAAATAAAGGCCAAGGTGAGAATCCGAGACAAACAGAGCTGTAGTTGGATTAAATCGATTTTGTTTCAAACTATTCTGACCCTACATTGTAAGGGCATGAGTTGAACACCAAAAAGCTTTACAAATATAATCCAGAATTGAGTTACCAAGGGCAGTATAAAATGTTGAAGCGCGGTTATTTTGTCTGACTTACGTAACATATTTTGGAATGCATTTCGAATCCTTTGAACGTGTACCTTATAGCACAAAGTAAATAGCGGCGGCGCGCGCCGGAGCAGAGAGTCCGCTTAGTACAAAGTGCCATTTTCGCCGCACGCACACAGACGTAACATTTACAGGCATTCTCGGTTGATTTCGAACGAGCTTAGTCGGGACTGTCACTGTCGCGTCGCGAGTGCTAGTTGTGCGCGCGTTGATCACTTGACGTCGCCGCCGCTACGTAAGTACTTTGTGTCACGTACGTCAAAATGAATAACCGATATTATTACAGTTGGAATGTATTTTATTGTTTAAATACGACAAAAAACTGTGCCTACACTTTCTTCAAATTTTCAAACGATATTGAAAGGTAAATAAAACGGTTTTCTCATTTTGGTAGTTACGATACCTAGGTAGGTAATTTTTTGAAACTAGCCGCTCGAAGATCAACCATTACACATTCATCTTATCGTTCGCTGGTAAAACGCCAGTATTTAAGTACTATGGTTTAGTTAAGTAGGTACCTAATTAATTAGGTACTTATATTCTTTGTTGGCGCTCTCGACCGCCGCCGGTCACAAGTCATAACTCGCAGCGGGTCACGCATCAATTTATTAGGGTTTTGTACCCGAAGGGTCAAAACGGAACCCTATTGGTGTCGCCCAGACGTCCGTCCGCCGTCCGTCCGTCGTCTGTCACAATATTTGTTCCGAAGAATTTTTAGACTTTTCATTGACCTATGAACTTGAAATTTGGTGACAATGTTCAATATTACGTATATTTTAATAACAAATACTAATATATTGATAAATCATATTTTTGAGGTTGATTCGGAACCCTAAATGTGCGAAGTCCGACTCGCACTTGGCCGGTTTTTTACCAAGATACGCTGGTTCATATTTAAATGTCATGTTGAAGAATTTTTATTATACCTACTCCTTTTTAAAATTCAGAATCAATACAGAAGCAACCCTTGTGAGTCGGGCAAGTTTAGGTATGTATTTTCAAGAACGGCGGGAACGGACCTTCTGTATATTTTTTATTTTGTGCTTATAGTATGAAATGCTGACTAGGTATTGTATTTTGCTGCCGGCAGTGGTTATTGAAATATTTAAGTGTTATAATTAAAAATGTAATAATTAAGTACTGCCAAACTTTATGATTATGAGTTGGCAATGGCATCTTAATTTAAATACTTTACATTGATATACTAGACTTCAAACCACTGCTAGGTACGATTTGAATATAAAACGAGTTAAAAAGTTCGATAAGCTGAGTACTCGCGTACAGAAAGTTTTCTGTGTAACAAAACCGATATTTGACAGCTAATTATGGCATAGCTCATGTATATTATGTGCCTATAATCCGACCTATAACCGATGCTATTAAAGCGTGTCAGGCCCTTGTACTTCGCAGATGCCCTGCACACTAGATTGTTATACACACATATGTAGGTACCTTACCGGCCTTGACATTAACTAATGGGTTACACGTTGCAATGATAGCATCAGCTCTGGGTCCTAAATTGCATTTACGCCGCTAGACAGCATCTCATTAAATTAAGCAACATGAGCATAGCGATGGCACAGAGATGGTATATTAGGATCCAATAAGGTTACCTAACCTAACCTAAGTTACAAAAGATTTAAACTTGATTAATTCTGACAACATTTACGAGCACAGTTGGTATATCGTTGCATCAAAACGTAATTTTTGGAGTAGCTCTTTTCTTCAATATTTAGAACTAGGGAATGACGGCGGTTCAAAGTTCCGTGGAATAACGCAAATGCCAAATTTGTTTATCTCTGTAATTTTCTGTTTTATACCGAAAAGTATTTCATTCTTATGTCGTCCTTTCGCCATAATTCGTACGGCGCCACGACGGCGGTAGGCGCAAGGCCATAGGTACTGGCGATCATCCAGCATGTGACAGCCTATACGCAATCTAGGGATTAAAGAATCGGTGCCCAATAAAGTTATGTCGTATATGCGATTTCTACCAAACAAGACTATTTGCTGATTTGTCCAAATAATACAATACCTATGTTAATCACGGAAAATCCCAATGGTATAACACCCATTAAAGTTTAAATGTAAAGGAGTGTCTGGCACATGTCTAGTTTACGTCTTAAAACTTAGTTAACCACTTCACTGATGAGATGAGCTCCGGTTCGAAGGACCATATGTCCATAATAATCGATGCGCGGTACCAGAAAAGAAGAATTGAGTTTTATTATACTATTTTGGCGATTAACTCCAAACCAAGACTTTGACCTTATTCCTGACTCGTGTTTGGTGAATGGTGATATCAGGGCTAAAATGGTTAAATAATTGGTATTAACCGACAGTTTAAACACTGTAAACAACTTACTTTTGATTTTTTTTACTGTTACTCTTATTTTTATTTGATTCATTTACTGACTTTCCAAAGGTCTAAGCCAGTTTTGTAATACCAATCTCCTAACACTTTAATGTATTTATGTCACACCTGGCCATAAAGTGGCCATTATCGCACGCTCCGCGCGCGAAAAAAACCACTTCCTGACCTGGGGGTGACATAAAATTTTGTACTTACCACGGGCGATAATAAAGAAAGCCTCAGATCGCATATTTATCGCCCTTGCCTTCGGCTCGGGCGTAAAATACCTGCGATCTGAGACATTCTTTGTTTTATCGCCCTTGGTAAGTAATGTACTATTTCCTCGCTGTAGGTATGACATATAAGTACAAGCAGTAACCTTAAATGCATCCTATTTAACCTTGTTATAAAGGCAATAGATATTATTTATAATTTTTTTCCGCCTCCTGCTTGCGGTAAGTAAATATTAATTTTCTTTCAAGCCACGCTTAAGCTACATAGGTACACAAGGCATCAACACGTGTACTCCCACATGTTCGCAGCTTTAAAACACGTATCGAAAACAATGAGCTAGTAGGGCAAGACTCAGTCGCTTAAGGCGCAGGGTAGGGCAAGGCCTTCCCCAAAATATTAGATATGCGAAGATCGTGAAATGTGAAAATTTTCAAATATTAAAAAAAAAATTAAAAAAAAGAAAGTTAATAAAAAAAATTTACATCACGAAATAGCTATCAGAAAAATAAGCATACTGGCTGACTGAAGTAAATCCTGCACAAAGTTTGTATGAGAGAGCTTGCCCTACCCCTCCTCTTAAGAACTAAAGACCAAATTCTCTTATATATGCTGCAGAGTGTCGAGTTTCACGTAGTAACATGCTGGCCAAAAGCAATCCCATTTTTTTAAAAGTAAGTAAGAGTTGGTCACATTTTTTGGTGGAGTTTAGTATGCTAGGTTCCCTCTCATTTTAAATTCAATAGAATTATTCAAAAAAATGTGCGTAAACATCATCCTCGTCCTACCCTCCTAGGCAATGCCATAGGTTAGTTATTTTTCTCGAAAATGGCCGAAGTGAACGTTACTCACAATATATTGGAAGGTAAAATGCATTTATGTCACACCTGGCCATAAAGCGGCAATTACCGCACGCTCCGCGCGCGGGAAATCCCACTTCCTGGCCAGGGGGTGACATAAAATTTTGTACTTACCACGGGCGGTAATAAAGAAAGCCTCACATCGCACATTTATCGCCCTTGCCCACGGCTCGGGCGTCAAATACCTGCGATCTGAGACATTCTTTGTTTTACCGCCCTTGTTAAGTAATGTACTATTTATTTTCTTTATACGTAACTCTAAATAGGTTTGCCCTTGAACTAATCACCTGATGGTAAGCAAATTGTGGTCTAGGGTGGAACGCGCTACCTAGAAAATACCGATTCACTCTCGCCTTGACGACCTTAAGGTTGTAGTTCACAGGGAACAGGGAACAATGCAGACTATAAGGTTAGATAAAAAGTATTACAGGCTCGCACCACGCGTTAGAAATGTTAATAGTACATTACTTAACAAGGGCGGTTAAACAAAGAATGTCTCAGATCGCAGGTATTTGACGCCCGAGCCGAAGGCAAGGGCAATAAATATGCGATCTGAGGCTTTCTTTATTACCGCCCGTGTTAAGTACAAAATTTTATGTCACCCCCTGGCCAGGAAGTGGAATTTCCCGCGCGCGGAGCGTGCCGTAATTGCCGCTTTATGGCCAGGTGTGACATAAAATCCATTAAAAGACCGGTTTCTAACTTTTTTTAAAGGTACGGTGGTCATATACTTAAAGAGAGGGCAGGCACATCTGGCACATGCGCAAGGCGTATCCATCCGATTCCAATGCGGAAATGGGTAGAAAATAAACCTTAACACATTCATTGCCAATGAGTGCTACGCTTTACGCTCGTAGCCGATAACATGGTTTTTCTCATTTGTAGCGAAAACTGTCTACGAATGGAGAACACGATCTTGTTTCTACAGCGCTGAATGTGTTAATTGATATAACTTCTTGATCCCCCTATTTTTGAGAAGTTATTTTGTGATTGCGCGCAATCTCCGCTTGTGCATAAACACGGCCTTAGGAATTTTATTAGTAGATATAGTTACTGACATTCTTTACACGAGAATGTGTAAAATTTAATTAATATCAAACAGCTATTTTAGCTGCAGAGCACATTCTGACGATTCCGTTTAAGGTTAGTCTGTTAAAGCTTTGAATACTTTCATCATTTCCAACGGTGAATATTATGTAGAACTCTAAATGCAATATCTCCATCTGTAACGCGCACTCGATTCGCACTTTTACAAGTTCTTCGCAAAACTTTTAGTATCCGAGAGAGCAAACTAGTTTCCGAAGTTTCAGTTCTGTTTCAGGTTTGACCAATTGCGGCCTAAGTAGTTATGTTTCGGTTTTGGCCAAAACTGAAATATAAACCGAAATTTGGTTTATCTTTCGAATAAAATATTCTGTTTAGGCTTCGGTTTTGCCCGAAACTGTAGCAAAAGTTATAATATAAAGAACCTTTGAGAATAAAGTCGACTCAAACGTCTACTAAATGTTTCGCCTAATCAGAATAAGGGACAAAAATATACCTACACATATTCTTGACGACAACCATACATATTATAATAGTACATTACTTACCAAGGGCGATAAAACAAAGAATGTCTCAGATCGCAGGTATTTTACGCCCAAGCCGAAGGCAAGGGCGATAAATATGCGATCTGAGGCGTTCTTTATTATCGCCCGTGGTAAGTACAAAATTTTATGTCACCCCCTGGCCAGGAAGTGGGTTTTTTCGCGCGCGGAGCGTGCGATAATGACCACTTTATGGCCAGGTGTGACATAAAGGTATATATATCTACGTCTGATGTGTTTCATGAATATCATGAACTTGCTGAAGGCTTGGTTCGTCAACTGTTTGAATCAGACCCCTGAATAAGCGAATTCTGTGAAAAACATTAACGCCCACACCACCGTCTGATGCGCTACGGTACCTACTTATGTACGTTGACGTCATTTTCCAGCCACACAGGCAACAGTATAACGACCTATAAACACTACTAGGTAAATACATCCGGCCAATAGCAAAAACTTTGGTTATAGGAAAGAGAATCGCGAAGCTCTCTAACAACTTAACGTTTTTCAATGTTTTTTCGAAGAAGCAAGAATCACTTTAAAGAGTTTAAGAATATGCCGCAAAACCGTAAAATGTTGATCACATCTATTAACGCATTCACTGCCACCCTATTTTCCTGGACATTCGGCAGGTGCCGCACTTTGCTGTGTGCCCCAAACGCACATGTGAGTTCAACCGACTATTCTAAGGCACTAAGGCACAAGGTGAAAGTCACTAAATATTATGAACGCGTCTGTGCGTTCAAGGCACTTGGTGAAAGTAACGGAAACGCATATATGCGTTGGTGGCAGTGAATGCGTTAAAGAAAATTTTAAAGAAAAACAATACAACGAACAATCAACTTAATAACCGGCTTAATTTGTACGAGTAATCTACATAGGTATATAAAATTTATAGGGTGACTGACTCATCACCGCCCAGCCGAAACTGCCGGTCCAAGAAATTTGATTTTTACACTGTAACTTGGGTACCTATATAACGTAAACAAGGGATAAGATGGGATTTTTGGAAATTTCACCCCTAAAGGGAATAAATATGGGTGCAAAGTTTGTATGGGGAACATAATTCTTTTGAGGTAGAAACTAGAAAAAAAATTCAGTCTCCTTAGATACAAGGAAAGTTATATCCAATTCGAAATTTTCGTCTCCTAAAGGGGGTGAAAAATTTAATGGGGAGCATTTTTTTTTTAAGTGAGGGTCATCACATTTTGTACAAAGACCCTGTGTTTAAATACAACAAAACTAATTGCAGCGTTTTTGAAAATTCATCACTTAAGGGTTTAAAAAAGGGGGTTGAATGTTAGTAAGGTAAAAGAGTAAGTAAGTAATACATTCGAAGTGAGCGACTAGAAATTTCGGTTTAAGTAATATACCCGTACGAAGTCGTGGCGGGTTATAAATGCAAAAATATGTCTGTCTGTCTGTAACCCTGTAACCTCTTCACGCTTAAACCGCTGAACCGATTTAAGGATGATTCACGCTAGACCGTTCAGTGTCCGGGCCGGCCCGTTTTGTAGTACAAGAAATCGACGGACGCCCGACGGCCGTCGATTAAAACTTCATCTGACAATTCAAGGCATACACGAGTAGCTATTTATAATAACTAAGTATCAGGCATCACATGAATACTCCGCTAGTAGCGGAAATTTCTTGTAGAGACTTATAAGCAGGGATCGGACAAAAAGTGCCGATGACGTCAAACCACTTATAGGCTGATTTCAAATAGTATTTTTGATTTTCATAAACAATTATCACTTATCATTCATCAACCTCTCTATTAAAAGATATCGCCACTTGAAATGAGTAAGTACGTTTTTGACTGACACATTGTCAGTCAGATGAACAATAAATTGACTTCGTTATTGCTTACCTATTTATATTTACAAGTTTCGTGAAATTTATTTTATTCACTACATCACCCTACCACCTGTATTATTAATTCCATGGATTTATTTACGATTATTTTGTAACTTCATTAATACTACTTTGTTACTACATGTCACATGGAAGTTTAAATACAAACATCATGTTTGCAAGATTACGTCATTTGTACGTCATCCGCACTTTTTGTCCGACCCCTACTTATAAGTGCGTCATTAACCCTTCTTTTACACTCGATAATTTAAGGTAATCATGACGTATCAGGAACAGTATTTAAAAAGTTCTAGTTTATCTCGCTCTCACTGGGGTGACCCTTGTACATTTCGGCGCCGCGTCGTCGGCAGCGCGCGGCGCCGTCTCGTCTAGTTTCTCAAGCCCAGATAACCTCTTTGGAACGCACCCAGGGAACATTTTTTGTCTATTGATGTAGGCCTCGAGGTCAGCACGACTGTTATGTTAATAGGACTCACCCTGTAGTGTAGGTACGAATAATTTGTCAATGTCATTTAGTGATGGTGATGGGTTACTTTGTGTTAAGCTGTTAAAGGGTTTAGATACCTTCTCTAAGTAGGTATGCAGTAGCCTAGTAGTTCTGTAAATGAAGGAAATCTTGGAAGAAATAATGCGTGTATTAAGCGGATTTTGGCATCGTTGTAGGAAAAGATGTCCTTAACAATATACTAAAAATCCTGGTGGATGGGGGTGGATCTAACGGGTGTAAAGGATTATTTTTAGTTTTTCTTTAAAAAACTCGTAAACGGTGGCCTATAGCAAAAAATATTCTTAGACATGAGTAATCTTTCAGATTTTGAACACCCTTTTATCTGTCATTATTCAAGAGTAATTTTGAACACCCTTTTATCTGTCATTAAGAAAATAAAATATAATAGGTATTCAAAAAAAAACATCTTCCATGTATTTGGGTTACCCTCGTTTATATCTATTCCAAATTTCAAATCGATAGCATAAGTAGTTCTTGAGATATTTAGCGATGTGACAGACAGACAGTCAGACAAAGTGAAACCATAAGGGTTCCTTTTTTACCTTTTTGGTACGGAATCCTAAAAATAATCTTCAACAGATTGGTATGACCGCGCCTTTGATGGTATAGATAACATAAGGACAGATTTTCCCTGTCTAAACTTTATATCATTGATATAAGGTTTAATTTCGCCTGCTGCGAGGAACACTCAAAATGGAGTCGTCAGTCCGCCATATTCTTTTTATTGCAACGTCACATATATGTCACCCGGGATGGCGTTAGGATTCCAACGATACCTCACACATCTAAATCGGTTAAGGCGTTGAGAAGTTCTGGGGGAACAAAAAAAATCACATACATGAAACCTGAAAACAATACACTCCTTTTTTTGGGCAGTCGTGTAAAAAAACCGGCCAAGTGCGTGTCGGGCCACGCGCAAGGTAGGGTTTCGTAGTCGTCCACCCGTTACATTATGTGGACTAAAAAGTTCGCAAACTTATATTTACTATGTTTTTGACAGAATTAACAACATTATCTAAGGCATCAATGGAAATTGTACGAAAGTTTGCTTTTGCAAAGTACATTTCTGAAGTTCGACTATTACTCGTTAACTAGTAATGTCTACTTAGCTGTGATAGTTTTCCTTTTAAATTCAACGTATATACTACTACCATGATTTTTTTCACATGCCTAGTAGCCACCGTTTAACTGGCGGGGGGGGGGGGGGGGGGGGGGGGACACGTGACCATGACAAAAATTATCACTTCAAAGCTTAATATCACGCTAACCAATTCTTTAATCAAAAAATGCTTTTAGAAACCTAATAATATTTTTGAAAGAGCTATCCAACGATACCGCACACGATGGAATTTGGAAGAAAAAAATTTTTTAAAGATTTTATTCTACCGTTTTGTCGGCATCATTGATATGTATACTCATGCCAAATTACAGCTTTCTAGTACTAACGGTTACTGAGAAAAACGGGGGTCGGACGGACGGACATGGTGAAACTATAAGGGTTCCTTGTTTACTACGGAACCCTAAAAAGGGAGCCCTTTGCCAAGCAGTGGGACACTTGAGGCTCTAAATAATAATAACAACAATTATACTGCTATACCAATAGGCTGATACCAATTATTTTTTTGTACAATGTTTTCCATTGAGTTACTACCCCTTCTGCTAATTGGATCAAGAACTGGCAAAAACATTATTAATAATACCTATATGAATAATAAAACCAAAACTACATATATACATGTGAGCATATTACTTCACGCAACAGCGAGATGCTTCACAGCCCGGGCGCTGTTCAATAAATATTCTCCACGGCACGCCTTTGAAGACTCGAGGCTCGTCGCTCGCATCCGCGGAAAGTATTTCTTACAAATATATGTGATAAAAAAAATAGTTGAGCTGAAATGCAGTTCAGTTCCCGAGATTCCTCTCATGTTTCTGCAAATGCAAATACTTGCATGTTTATCGATAAACTTTCTTCCGTTCACGAGTTTCACGACGTCATAAAATAAAGATGTAAGTTGTAGATAAATTCACGCAAACTTATTTAAATTAACATGACTTGTTTTCAAACTTGACAGTGGTACATATTTTTTTATTTATCGGTAGGTAAGCAGGTGGTCTATAGTATAAATATATGGTACACAATCGTATTTACCAATAATGTAATGGGAGGGTAACTTAAAAAATCTAACCACCCCCTAAAATACGCATATAAATCAGTTGGTGATAAGAGGTACGAATGGACGATGTATACATTATTATTTATGTTTATATTTACCAATTCGGGACTTAAAAGGTTATAAAGATTAGTGAAAGATGCACTAAAACTAAGTACTACAGATGTGTTATGTTTAGTGGAAACGAAAAGTAAATTGTTACCGAGTGATTGTTTGTGTTACAAATGCTAGAAATTCCGATATGGAAATACCGTGAGTACAATTTCAGTATCATCATCCCCCTAGCGCTATCCCAGTACAGTTGCATCCTGAAGGATGCCTGGGGTCCGCTACCTAATCCCAAGATTTGGCGTAGGCACTAGTTTTTACAGAAGCGAATGCCATCTGACCTTCCAACCCCGAGGGGAAACTAGACCTTATTGGGATTAGGCTTTGTTAAGTGAGTGGGCAACTTGACTGTTAGAAGTTCTCAAACCGCCCGAAGGCCTCCAACTTGGCTTAACGAGTACAATTGACAACGAGCTTGAATACAATTTCAGTATATGGAATATAATAGATATAATAATACACTTAGGGCAAAGAAGATATATACTAACGTAACAAGAAGCGACGCCGAAGCATGTGTGCTGTAAACCCGTCTCGCGGCTATGTGTGCGTGTCCGGACGCGAGCGGGGGCGCGCGAGGGTGGCGCGGTGTGTGGAAATCACTCCTCGGACGGGCAAAGTATAGAATCGTAACGTTCCAAGGTCACCGACACTCGGTTCACACCGATAGACCCGTGTCGCGCCTTTGCTTAGGGCGAGATGCATCTACAGTTTACAGAACGATCGCGCGGGCAGCTGTCATCCCATAGAAACTTGTCAAAGTTTACATACAATCACATTTTAACGAACACCGTTTACGATTCCAGACGGTATGTTGCAACCCACCTCTAGTTTTGCTTGCCTATACACTTAACATGACTATGTTTTTTTTTTTATATTTGTGTTCAATCTTACATATCAACCTAGTCCCAAACTAAGCAAAGCATGTACTATGGGTACTAAATACATACTTATATAGATAAATAGGTACTTAAATACATAGAAAACATCCAAGACCCAAGAACAAATATTCGTGCACGTCACACAAATAAATGCCCCGGCCGGGATTCGAACCCGGGACCTCCAGCTTCGTAGGCAGGGTCACTACCAAGCTTAAAAAGCGGGCGTCAACGCGTTTGACGCCTTTATGCCTAATAAGTCGACCATTAAGTTTAGTTAGCGGCAACCAAAGTGGCCAAATATATTGTATCAAAGACATATTTATTTTCCAAATAACAATAAATAAATAATAAAAAACTTACCTAAACATACCTACACTCAAGAGCAAAAATAACCGGGTACACTATATATGAAAGTTCAATCGACTTGGCGGGGGCACTGCGGTGCCCCCAGATACAAAGTGTGTAATCGGCATTTTCACTTTAAAGTGTACCCCCTACCTTTTTTCTCGGATCTCGATGATTCTGGGTATTCTGACTCAGAATCACGAGTACTATCCATTTCCGCAAAGAAAAAAAGTGTCCCATCAAAAAAAGTCAGTTTTGTGACGCTTTTTTCACAGTTTATATGGCTCGTCACAAAACTGACACAGAAAATTTGTATGGAAAATCAAGGACATTTTTTTTCTTCATCTGAATCAATAGTACTCGTGATTCTGAGTCAGAATACCCAAAATCACCGAGATCCGAAAAAAAAGTAGGGGGTACACTTTAAAGTGAAAATGCCCGTATGCATTATTTTTGTGTGTATTGAGTGTGGTAAAAAACTCTTATCTATCAAACCGCTGCCAGTAGTATAACGTTCCCAAAATGCTGGCCACATTGCCACGTTGGATGGCAATGCTCAATCTATGTGCCAGCATTAAGAAGAAATAAAAAAATATGGTCACGTGTTGCGTCAGCCAGACGCCCAGATAGATTTTTATTATTGTCTTTATGGGCTCCCAATCCCCATATATAGTAATAGTAACAAATCCTTATTCCAATAGTAATTATGTGTAGCAATCCAATTTGCAGTATTTTTAATTCAATGAAATTAAATTTAATGTGTTACTTTTTTAATATTCAATTTTTATTTGTTTTAATTATGTAGTTATTTATATTTATTGTGTTATACTTATCCTGTCCAAGTCATTCTGTTTATTGTATATTATTATTATTGTGTAACGTATACTAACAGTAGTTGTAAGATTTTATAATTTGTATCCACTAACACTTTATGGGCAATGCCTGAAATAAACGATATGTAATTGAATTGAATTGAATAAACTCTTACTTGTAACTTTTGGCTGACTAGACACTCGTTAGTAAATTTGAATCATTCAAATCTGCTCCAGCACTGGTTAGAAAATTCGATCTACTGTACATAAGACAGTGAATAAAAGTGTGCCCCCTTTGTCATGTCGAGCCAGAACCTTTGAAGTATCAGAGCGTACTCTGAGCTTTTCCAGTGTTGCGCCTTTGTAGTTGTATACTTACGTCAGTTTCAGTCGATAAGTTGTAAGTAACGGGTCACATTTGATTTCATACGTTTAGTTCTTGTTCACACGTTCTCAAAATGCCGCTTCTTTCTTACCTCGGTTCCGGGTATGGAATCTATGTAACGTAAGAATCAATTCAAACAGAATATAACGTTTCGTTAAAAATGTCGCGGGAAATATCTTAAATTCTCATAAAAACAGATACCTTGTGGGGTAACTACAATATACTACTACTTCTACTTTAACGGCGCAGCGACCCAAAGAGGATCTTGGCCTCCGAAACGAGAGCACGCCACCTTTCCCGATCCTGCGCAGCCTCCTGCCAGTCTTCCATCTGAAGCTGCCGCAGATCCGCCTCCACAGTGTCTTCCCAGCGATACCTGGGAGATATGCAACTTGGGACGTTGGTGCCGTTTCAGAAGTTGTAATAGCTTCACGGTAGATGTCGCTACGAGCCTCCCTAATAAGGCTTAAGGGGAGGTATCCCCAACGCAGATGTCCCGCTCTAACACGCGTGAGTTTATAATTAACCATCCCGCTCTCTACGCAAGCTCTGCGCGCAGTTTTGTAAATATTTAGCTATAGTCATTAAGCCAATCATTCTATCAAAGCAAACCCTGCGAATTTGTCTATAACTATTTACGATCTTTAATTGAGTACAAAAATAAAAGGTTAAATATCAGTAATATAGCCGTAGTATTGAAAATACATTCCAAAAAGGGGTAACTTCGCGATTTTTTTCTATCGAGTGAAATTCATCAGGTCATATAACTGACTGCGATTTTGACTAGACAAGATCCTTATGTAACACATATTTTTTTTTAGATTTTAAGACACTATATTCTATGTCTCAGATGGTTTTTAAAAACTCAAAAATGGTAATACACGGCCTTAATAGATGAGTGTTAAGATTGAAAAATTCACTATTACAAGGGATATCACGGTGTCTCAATTGGTAGAGCAATGGACGGATTCCAGAGGGCGTGGGTTCAAATCCCACCTGTGGTGTTGAATTTTTCAAATTTCACTTTGTTTAAAAAATTGAGATTTTCGCTAGCGGACGCATCCGCTTATTAAACATATTAAACCCTGACAGAATACGTTACAGCTTGGATATATAAACATTACATTATACACATCAGTAAGATAGTATAGATAGAAAAAATTCTCAGTGGCGCTAGAGCGGAGGTCTTTATATAATATATACCAGTGGCGGCGCGTCAAAAATATTCTTAGGGAAGCCCGAAATACTTGGCTTTTCCTCTTCTTCATGAGCCGTAGTAAAATAACTGGACTGGCTGGAAATTAGGCAAGCCGGTGGGAATCGAGTTGTATGGACGCTCCGCCACTGATATATACTAATGTAACGTTGGGATAATTAAAATATTACCTGTGTAGTATTTTGTTTCTGTGGCTGTGCTCCAAGTTTAGCTTTCAACTAATATATACTGCCTTATTTTATTCTCAAATAAAACTTACATGCGACTATGCACTCCAAATAGAAATGTACAATTTGTTCATTGGAATATCCCATTTCCACGTACAGACAAGGGCAACAAGATGGCACTTTTTTACCTTATTACATTGAAATAAGGTCCTAAAATGTATACATATTTATGCCCTCGACTGTACCAGTTGATGAAATTGGTTAACAACTAGCAATGTAAATAACTCCATCCGTCGTAACGTGCCTACTGTTTACACGCAAACAGACAATCAGGATTCTGTAATAGGGATGTCGAGTCAAAACATTTTATTACTTCAATAGAAAGAAGACATAAAACTATGCCAAATAGTGAAAATCCTATTCAAATATCTCAAAAAATAACGAAGCTAACAACGGTTAGAATGTTCGTAGTTAGAGAGAGAAAGTGCTACCTAACCGTGACGTCACTGTTAAGTAGCGGCATAGTAAATGACGATTATTCAATACAAAGGTGCGTTTTGCGGAAAAGGGACAGAACATACCAACTCTTAAAACTTTGAAGATTTATAATTACGTAATTATTTATTTTTTTGAATTACTTTTTTCGCCATTTGATTGAGAATTTGAGCCTTTATGTAGAAAATTTGGATTTATTGATTTTCTTTTATAGTGTGGTCATCCCTATTGGCGTTCCTGCGACTACCGTACCGCACATGCGATCGATTTATCCGTGGAGGTCAATTTGATTTGACACTAGTGCTAAGCACAATGTTTAGTCACGTTAGGCGATGAGAACAAACTCAGGGGGCTTTGGCAGTATATACTTATTGATTATAGGGAGATACACATGGTCTTTTTATATTATATTTTAAATAAAAACATTTTCTATTAAAATACCAACGACATTTTCATTGAACACTAAAACTCAACTGCAGTATATAAGTAAGTTACTTTATGCTCAACTGATTGACAATAGAACATTATAAACAAGCTTTGACATGTTTGACACGCGCAATTGATTATAAACCTAAATATGAAATTCTTGATGGCCAATGAGTTTTGAAGCTAATCAAACCTCATTTCACCAGGTGACTTCCTGATTTGTCGGTGCGGAGGCGGTATGATATGAGCAAGCTGTCAAATGTCAGTGTCAACTGTCGGTCGAGGCAGTACCGCTTTTTACCGCGCCCTTACAATTAAATAAGTGCTTCCTGACTGGCTCGGGATGCGCGGTGGCGTTAGCCATGCGAAGGCAGTACTGCTTCGCTTCTTCGTGAGAATCTTTGCGACGTCAGTAAGTTTACGTCAAAGAAGAAAATGTCACATATCGATCCCGCCCCGCCAAGTCTGGAAGTCGCCTTAGCGTAAAAGCGAGTGATCGTGTTGAAGTTGATATGCGATATTATTATATCCTACTCTTTTGTTTAAATTGATACCCATGCATTTCGATTGAAAAAACTGCCTGAAACTTTACAAATATTGCGTGTAAATGTCAAAGCAAACATGTAAAGAATGCCTTTTGTATGCCTGTATTCTGTTATTTCGACATTCGATCTGATTCGCATACAAGTCAATTCCAGGTACGCCAAAAGACAGCATTAAATTGAATGCGCCCCAATTTATTTTCGTAAATTAAAACGAAACTTGATGTGATTATCATTCCGGTTATTTTTTTTATTAAATAGGGATTGCTCTTGGACAGCATATAGCCAGGGGGCAAATATGTGACCGACGGTGAAGCGAACTCACCCAGAAAATGCCTATTCAGTTTTCCAGGTTATGTGAACTCTGTAAATATGTAACTAAATCGCGACAAAACATCAGTTATTAGTCTCAGTCATCGGTTAGGTAAGATTGGTAATCGGTTCTCGTTATTCATATCTCGCTAATATGCTTTAGCTTGCATATACCTGCACAGATTTTATTCAACACTAACATACAGAAACAAATAGATGATTTCGACATCAGCAATGAACTTCACACGCGCTAGCCTAACTCATGCAATATAAGCAACCACTAATGAAAGGAAACTTAACGCACGTCCAGTATACGCTTGGCAATCATTAGATAAACCTGATATCAGATGCGTCGTCACTCGTAATCAGAAGGTAGGTCAGCCGACTGGGTCGTCGATTGCTCTATTATTGTTTGAGAACACGCTTAGCAACAATTTGTCGGCCGACGAGTTGCAACGCCACCTTACGATGACTAAAAGGCCTATGTCTAGGGAAATGTTACTGACATACGACTGTTTCGCTAGAGGGGCGGAAGGGAGTTGGGCGCAACGGAGGTTGCGAGCGCATTCCCGCCCTGGCTGTTCGGCGCTACGTTCGTGTCGGCTCGCTCCGTTAGCGTATCGGTCTATCCTGCCTATTTTGTGTTATTTGGCAAGGGAACCATACGTGGGTGTACAAGTGGCTAAATGCAGCGCGTTCCGCAATGGGATTTTTCGCAAGTACTTAAACTTTCGTGTATCGATTTGAGTTCGCGGTCGCCTATCAAGTAAATACATCGGTGAGTGAATTCAGGCGTAGTCTCTCAAGAGAACGTATCTCAGTTAAACCATGACTGATATCATTTTTGATGGATTCTTTAATCACTACTTATTTTTTTACGGAAACAGTTTACATTAACATGATATTGACATTAATAATGCGTATGTAGATAGGTATACTCTTAAAATCACTTTGGTTATTTTCCTAACCTAAAGCTTTGTCTTTGCTTTCTTTATTTTAACGACCGCCCGTAATCATTTTCTATTAGTTATAATTAGAATTATCGTTCACTGTAGATTTCACATTTCAATTAAAATTAAGATAACAAAGCAACGTCGGTGGCGCAAATAAAAACCAATTTCCACTGAAAATTTGTAGTGGCGATGCAAAACTTAAAAATCAGTTACCTACTCATTAACCGAACTACGGGAATAGAAATCATTGCCAATGGGAAGAGAATATAATGACTGCGTTTTTTTTAAATGTGTCTTTTGTAAATTAATAATAGGTAATACATTATTTTATTATCTGTAGTGTGCCAGTATAATATTTACTTAGATACATATTCGTACTTAACACGCAGTGTTAGAGCGGGACATTTGCAATGGGGATACCTCCCCTTAACTATTGAATCGGTATGATTGTATCGCAGGTGCGTAGCGCTGTTGTCATAAACGGTCTTTGTCAAACTTTATGAGTATAACATCGCAGACAAAAAGCTTTTTGGAAATTGTAAAAGCAATTTTTTTTATCAATGGTTTTGTGTTTCTGCAGCCGATTTTCGATTTGTTCTCCTCTACGGGTCGCATTTTACAACTGATACTCGTGAAATTTGGTGAGCAGGTTCGATATCTAATATAGTTATTGGAAATTTAAAAAAAATCATTGTCGAGGTCTACGCTCACAGAGCCACTAGTAAATATAAGTTTTCGAACTTTTTAGTCCACATAATGTAACGGGTGGACGACTACGAAATCCTACCCTGTGCGCGTGGCCCGACACGCACTTGGCCGGTATTTTTTAAAGCTAGCATGGGTAGTACCCGGAGTAGAATTCGTGTGGGTGTCACCCGGTAGCGTGCTCGTGGCAGCGGTCGCCATCGATTTTTTCCGGATATCACCCGTGCCATTTACTGTTACAAACCCTGTTAAACCCCCCATAAATATTAACACGTTCACAGTCCAGTGCCCCATACATGGTTCACGACGAACTATTTTCACAAGTCCGTGCCCCGTACATGGGTCACTATAGCCGACCAGGTACGCACTCAAATCACTATAAATCACTATAACTGCATTCGATAAAAGGCTTATAAAAACAATTCTGATTTATCAATTCATATTTTAGTTAGATATGAAATAGCATTCTATAATATATTGTAATAATCCGAGTGCGTACCTGGTCGTTTCATAGTGACCCAAACGTGGAGCACGGACGTGTGATGGAAGTAATTTGCTTGGACGTCCAAGGAATTTGAAACATTTTGTATGGGGACTGTGAACGTGTTAATTTGAAAGAATGAGTTTGATCCTAGTTTATTTATTTATTTATTAATCAAAAAGTACTTAACAATAAAAACAATTTATATTCCTTGCCAAACTGCGATAACAGTTTGTTGTCGAGATCGCGCTCATATTAACTGTGTATGTTAGGTACTGTAAAGGTTGTATATGTATACACACCTTTACCGACAGATCTCTTTGTGACGGACTGGCTATATAGATATAAAATTTAAATTAGGAATTGTAACAGACACGATCGCTGGAAGAGGAGAAAAAACAGGATTGTCTGATTGTGACCGCGGTCGAGGGAAATTCTTGTGTATTTTAATATTAATCTTAGATTGGATTAGATAATATAAACGCTGATGGAAAACTCATACAATATAATTTCGAACCCTCCCCTACCCCTACAGTACTATATGCTATTATGTAGAAACGAACTGTCTGTCTAGCTAGTATACGTTTTTTCGAAACTAAATAAAAACGAACACGTTTGAATTAGTCTTAATACGGTATTAAACCCCTAGTCAAATCAGCAACTTTTTATTAAATGTCAAAAACGATTTGTTAATACGAAGTTTGTAGGGAAATACTGTCTTAGTGACGTCACTAAGACAGTGTGAATTGGTTTGTTCAAATCAGCGTCCTTTTTAAATCTTTATGCTTATAAAATCTTTAAATTAGCTAAAATAAATTTATAATTGATGTTTTTCGAGTATTTTCGTTAGATCTTTTATTAGTCAAGTAAAAAATAATTAATTTTACCTTAGTTTAATACTTACCCTATTTAATGTATATGGCAAAAAATTGCTACTACCAGAGGCACTGCCTTACAAAATGGGACTAAACGTCACAACAACGTTACGCGTTGTCCTACGTGCGCGAATTGGACGGGACGGCGAAGAGGTGCGGCGCAGCGCGAAGCAAAACAAACAGTCGATACCCATTGAAGTGTCCTACGTGGGCGAAGCGTTAGTTTGTGTTTTGTTTCGAAAAAACTTTTATCTACACACATATCATAAATCCTCTAATATGCGTTTGGAAACCGTAGAAAATTACTCTCATTTCAACATTCAATGAATTTATGGCAATTTTCTTATCTGTGGCTAAGGCTACAGCAGTAATATAATTTTCATTTTAATCTCATATATGATGTTAAAATATTAAACGTCAAACAAAACTGTCAAAATTTAAATGTCAAAGTTGACATGTCCCTATTCAAGTATCTGTTAATCACTGAAAATTCAAATTCAGTCGATGCCAAATGTCAGCTCGATGTTTTTTTAGTATATATCGCACAAAATTTGAGCTAGAACGACATGATCACATCAGAATAGGGACTCTTTACTTTTTTTTAATAACATTCAGGTATCGGTTGCCAGTTCTGATTTCGATATTTCCGCAACCGTGCAAAAAAGGTTGTATTAACACAATTATTGTATTTATTTACTACGGTTTCTGAACCCATCTTAGAGTAGTTATAATATGTGTGTAGATAAAGTAATGTATGCAACTGTACATAATTAGGCATTATGTACCAGTTGCATAAACTACTATTACTAGCGCTACTGAACGTTCTCTAACTATACTATAACTTTTCCTATTTTGATGCATGAATGTTTCGTTTTCAGGTTGGCGGCAGCGCAGGAGGCGGCGGGCGCGCAGGCGCGCGCGGCGCCAGCTGATACCATGGGCGGCGCGCACCAGCCCGCTACTCCGGGGCCTACCTCGCTCTTCATACTCTCCGACGAAAATCCTATACGGAGGTAAGTCGGGCTTTTTAATGGAACACCTGCTGTGTGAATTTCACGCACTTGCCAGACAAAGAATTTTGGCAATTACTACCCAGAACCAAAGGAATTTATTCAGAGTACTCCCGCTGAACTCCATCATCCGGTTTGTGGAAAGGTTGGAGAGCAGCTTGGAGTGGGCATAAAGGAGACAGGAACAATTGCACAAAAGATCACATTGGGTCGAAGTGCAAGGGCCCGCATCTAAATAAAATAAGAAGTCAGACTTTCACTAAACAGCTTCTTTACAATCTCATCATCATCAAATTTAAGAGTTATCCACTTGTTGGTGGAATATTTTACATTTTTCTGACAGAAAATGCGATGCGGACCGTGCGATAATGGCCACTTTATGGCCAGGTGTGACATAAAATAATAATATATATATATATATATAGCTCGCTCGTGGCCCAGCGGCGCTTGTGCACCGCTTGCGCTTGCTAAGGTTAAGCAACGTGGGCAGCGGTCAGGACTTGGATGGGTGACCGCTTTGAGTGGTTACTAACTGAGCGCTCCCGTGCTTTGGAAGGCACGTTAAGCCGTTGATCCCGGTTGCTGTCTATGGCAGCAGTCGTTAAGCCGAGTTGGAGGCCTTCGGGCGGCTTGAGAACTTCTAACAGTCAAGTTGCCCACTCACTTGACAAAGCCTAATCCCAATAAGGTCTAGTTTCCCCTTGGGGTTGAAAGGTCAGATGGCAGTCGCTTTCGTAAAAACTAGTGCCTACGCCAAATCTTGGGATTAGGTAGCGGACCCCAGGCATTCTTCAGGATGCAACTGTACTGGGATAACGCTAGGAGGATGATGATGATATATATATATATTAACGAAAAACTGATAAATGTCAGACGATTTGCTCCCCACCCCAAGTCAGGACACGGTCCTCGAGGTCGAAAACTCAGGATAGTCTGCCTAGTGTATTTTACGCGCAAAAACCCCGTCAAAGTTCCATTAAGTTCGGAATACCTTCTAGTTTTGTAATCCTGTCGAAGCATCGAAGAAAGTGAGAGCTTTTCGACTTATCGATGAACAATTTTAATGTTTGTAAGTAATTCGTCTATCTTTTCCGGGTAAAATCCTATTCTTTGCCTTAGTGGCTGCGTCCCAAACTAGGCACGTGCCTGTGCCATTCGAATCGGTCGCATCCGACCGATGCCCGCCTATAGGCCTATGCTCTTTAACTTCTTGACACAACACGACACCATCTGTTTCTTTTATTTGGTCCATGTAACTGCGCCTTGGTCTTCCCCGCCTTGCCTTCTTTCTATCTTTCCTTCCAAAATGGTCCTGAAGTTGTGCCGTATGAAACGTCCAATCATTTTCCCTCTTCTATTGTTAATAGTGTTTCACGTTGCGAATTTACCTACTGCACCTGTCCTCACAGAAACTCACAATGCGCGAAATAGGTCGAAATCAAATTGGTATGCGAAATGTATTTTAAAATTGACCCGCTGTATGTAACTAGGGTTGCCATATGGAAAATTGAAATTTCCTGATAAAAATCCGCACATCCCCCTATAAGTCCTGACATTTCTTGTAACAAGGGGCGAAAATTCGGTTGCCTGGAGAAAAAAAAATGGTTTCTACTATCACTGTGCAAAGCGGCTTGCTTTCATCAAAAAGTGCAGGATTTTTTTCAAACCCATGTCTGACTATGACCTCCACAATTCAATATCATAGTTCACAAACTTATGTATACTTTTCTTGCCGTTTTTATCAATGAATTTGTTCCTTTTTTTATTGACTTTTTTTGTCAAAAATTTCAAAATGTTCCAAGCGCGCTAAGATTTGGCGTGCGGGGACTGGCGAATTGATTGAGATCACTTTGGCTGTAAGCTGTAATTCATCCCTTTTTCATTCCTAAAAATCCTGACACTTGCCAAGTCCGGCCGCAATACGGACAAAGGGTCAAAAAACCGGACATGTCAGGACAAATCCTGACGTATGGCAACCCTATATGTAACCCAATAACTTCACAGTGCATTTATGTAGCTGCAACGTCAGAAAAATGCGATGCAATACCATTAAGGATATTACGGTCGCGATGTCGTGCAGTGTCAAGGGGTACCCATCCAGCTCATCAGTTAAGTACTCTTAGTTACACTCAAGGGCAATAATTATTTTATAAATAAGGAATTACTTATTTCTGGACAATCGGTACAAAGCACTCGATTAATTTGTTTGAACTATATGTCTACTATTACACTCGGCATAAGTAGGTACTCTTTAAAAGTAAATCCCAAATTATATTAAAATGAAACTCTGTTTGCATGACAATATTGTCATGGAACAAATTTATACTTTTTGTTTTTGTACTAGGGGGTACGAAATAGTCCGTTTTGACGATGATAAAAATAAATACTCAACACCTGATGAATCCAGCTGCAAACAATTAACACAAACATGACAGATTGTATACTGATATAGTAGTGTGTAATAAGTAATAAGATTAATTCATTTGGTGGTAAAATATTTTTTAATTTAAACTGAAAAAACACTAGTTTTGTCCGCCAATACGTCCGTGTGGAACTCCTTAAATCGTACCGTAAGCATCGCATTTATAATATTAGTATAAATTTGCTACTTAAATTATTAGTATGGTTTTGTAATTTACTAATACCTACCCCTTTCCTCCCTGCAGTATCTAAACAAAAGACGTACGGAAGCCTTACAGGCAAACTTATATTAGTATGAATTTGCTACTTAAATTATTAGTATGGTTTTGTAATTTACTAATACCTACCCCTTTCCTCCCTACAGTATCTAAACAAAAGACGTACGGATGCCTCTTAGGCTGCGTTTCCACCAGAGATGTGCGAGGATGTGTTTTCATATATTTGACACCTCGCTCGGCGCGTTGTGAAGTGTCAAATGTATGAAAACGCATCCTCGGACATCTCTGGTGGAAACGCAGCCTTACAGGCAAACCGAGCGAGCCGACTCTCAACATTTTACAAACTGTAAGCCTAAGTGCATGTCCTTTAACGTTCACACGGGTGACGTAAAGTTAGTAAAGCGTCTAGTTGACGTAGCTAGTAAAAATATCCGCGTTCTAGTCTTTAGGGCCGACGCTAGCTAATGGGGGTGCACGGAGCGGGTCGTACTACTTAAAACTGTCGCCGCAGACACAGTAACCTTAGGTTACCATAACTCAATGAAAACCGTATCCCATTAGGTAACTCTATTTATAGTCATGGGTACCACTTTCGATAAGCTTACCTTTTCTATAGGAATGCATTGTCCCCCACAAATGCCCTGTGACCCGTTTTGCCACTGACGTCAGACGGCATTGCGTGATTTTAAGGCGACTTCCTGATTTGTCGGTGCGGAGGCAGTACGATATGAGAAAAGTGTCAAATGCCAGTGTCAGCTGTCAGTCGACTCGGTACCATTTTTTACTGCGCCCCTACATTTAAATGAGTGCTTCCTGACTGGCGCGGGATGCGCGGTAGCGGGACGATGCGAAGGCGGTACTGCTCTGCTTCTGCGCATGATATTACTACTGCGCAAACGTAATACTGACAGTATTATGTCAAGTGAGAATCTTTGCGACGTCAGTAAGTTTACGTCAAAGAAGAAAATGTCACATATCGATCCCGCCCCGCCAAGTCAGGAAGTCGCCTAACGAACATGTCTCGTCAACGCCATTCGACACGAGATCTCGTAGTTTCTAGCGATGTAGCTAACGTGGCTGGCGACATGTGTTGACGGACATATTGCCCTAGTGAATCCCACGCTTTAGGAAAACTGGTTGCTGCCAATCGTACCGAGGTTCAGTTCCAGACTTTAGTTTATTGTAAAATATTATCATGAGTTTTGCGGCTACTTCGCTACTATTAACATCACTTCGTCGACGATATACCATTAACAACTTATTAATTGCATGTTTGTTCATTTCTACATTTCTATGTAGAAATGTAGAATGAAAAAAAGTGCAAGTTTCACTACTATACTAAGTAAGAGGCTTGAAAACTTTGCAATTTCTCAAGGAACACGGTTCCGTAAACAATTTTCTAGGCCAGTACAAATCGATATCGCATCGCTCCCTCGCATCTGTGTCAACGAGCATACAGCGGGGAGGCTATTCACACGGCTTACCGGCAACTCCCATTAGGAAACCAATATAAGTATGGCCTTCGATTAAGCATAATTGTACGAAACTCAAGATCATGTTATATATGTTAGGGACTGGCGAGGTTAGTCGAGACATACTGTGTGAATCTCAAAATGAGGCTTTTCGCTACCCTTAGGTTTTCTTGAAAAGATCGCTCTTTAGCGATAGGACCGCTTGATGTTTGCCTCTTCTCATTGTGATTATATACCGTATCGTATTATTACGAGAGTATCTATTTGTATTGTATTGTACGCTTATTGACCGCATCGCTCAAAATTTACCAGTTACATAGATACATTTTCCAACTATGAACGTATGGGACAGATTATGCAAGGTATAAAGTTAAAGTCAAGCACCAACTATGTTGTTAACAGATAAGAATCAGTGTGTGTTAAAAAAGTCTCGTAATACCGGAACAAAAAAAGACTTGTGGTAGCTGGGTATAATTATTACTTATCGAGCTAGAAACGTACGGAAAATTGTCATTGCCCAGTGATAAACGTTGGGTTTTTCAAATAAGTGCCCGATTGTTCCCGGTTAAGATTTATGCTGCCCGTACAAAACTACACTGACAAGCATCCTTAAAGTTTACGCGTACCTCTAGTATAAGTTTTTTCGAAACAAAACACAAACGAACGCTTTTGCCTTTCGACTCATTTTGTAAGGTAGCGCGAGCAGCGCCTCTGGTGGCTTTAGATGGTAACTATTTTTTACTGAATGCAAACGTGTTCCTTTGTGTTTTGTTTCGAAAATACTTATTACTAGAGGTACTGTATTCTTACGTATTTCACCTAAGAGTCCTAAGATCGCTTGCCTTTTGCTGCCTTGACCTTTAAACCCGACCGACTGTGGGCATTTTCGTAGGTTATTGAATAGTTCGGTTCTGATTGGCTGTTTGCTGCAGAAAGCTGCGCGCAGTTGAAAATTAATTTAGAATGAACATGTTCTGACAGGCTTACCTCGGTCAGCGACATGAAAATCGCATCAATAATTTCGGATATTCAGTTCAATATTCATATATGAATGAATATCAGTGTGCAAGCAGATACATTTCTGTTCTCGAATACAATGTAGGTTAAATTGAAACGCGTGTCAGAAGTTTGTAGTTCACAAAGGATATTTGATAAAAGCATCTCCGACTGACGTAGCCCTATTGTTTCGGTCAAACGAATAACTAGGTACCTAGTTACTATTAAACTATGAACAACGGAAATACGAACGTCGTCGGTTACATGTTTGCTAAGCGTGCTTTTCACTTTTATTGCACTCAAGTTTTGTTTGAAACTCGAATGAATAGCTGAGTTTGAGAATTTGTTCAACTTACTATTTATACAGCATTTTCCGCCTTCAGTTTTTGCCGTAATTACATGTATTAGATGAGCAGATTATTAAAACACGCTGACGTCACTTTTATTGCACTAAAGTTTTGTTTGAAACTCGAATGAATGTCTGAGTTTGAGAATTTGTTCAACATACTATTTCAACAGCATTTTCCGCCTTCAGTTTTTGCCGTTATTACATGTATTAGATGAGCAGATTATTAAAACACGTTGACGTCACTTTTATTGCACTAAAGTTTTGTTTGAAACTCGAATGAATGTTTGAGTTTGAGAATTTGTTCAACTTACTATTTATACAGCATTTTCCGCCTTCAGTTTTTGCCGTAATTACACGTATTAGATGAGCAGATTATTAAAACACGCTGACGTCACTTTTATACATGTCGAAATTGTAGGAGAAGATGTAAAACAAATCCGAACAAACATTCCATTTGAGGCACTCACAATAATAACTTCGCGGTAAACTGCTAAAGGTTTTTTTTTTATAAACTGAAGTTAACTTAAACTGCTCCAATGGAACGCCGGTCTAAAAAGGTCTTAGAGACTCAGTTTAAGATAATGCTTTAGCTAATATATTTAGTATGTTCTAATCTAGTTTGAAGATACTGTGTTTTCTGTAAAATGTTTAGGCATACTTTAGTATAGAAAAAGGCATTACTTTTGAAATATGCTGGGAGCGGCATAACTTTAGGTATGTAGAACAAAACCATACGTAACAGCTGGATAATAGCAATATACTCGTATAGTATCTTATTGATAAATGATTTTATTTTAGTAACTGTGAAACGTGATCTAGGCAGCAATATTGTTATCTCACGAGTATGAAATATTTTAACTATGCGACTTTCATAATAAAACCTGGCACCTATTTCAGTTAAATGCACTTTTATTATTTACATTATCATTCAATAGACGCTTCTTTCTCGCGTAGGTAGATGTGTCGTGAGCGTAGGCGTATATAATTTGTTTTTATAAACATTTATTTGATAAAGATACTACATAATATTGTGCCGGGATCGGAATAAACATTTACCTATTTACGCAAATGACAATCTCTAATTAGTTGTCCTTTCTTATTGTCTTATTAGGGCAGGAAAAGGAAAGAATCTGTTAATGTAGGTAGTCTGCAAAAAATAAATAGAATTAGAATTTGTGCTGCCGCACTCTTTGAATTACACTTAGAAGCAATTAACTCTTTGAACGGTAATCTTCATGTACGGCAGTGACACCTACACGCCAACTCATTTTTCATATAGATTGAATATGAATTTTAGTACGAAGGTGACATCGTATTTTGACAACGTACGTCATAAGTCGTTGTTGGCGCCGTGGGCACGAGTCACGACAACAAGCGAAACCTTTAGGCGTTCAAAGGGTTAAAACGGGTATACAGTTTCTATAAGATTTCTGTGCAATGAGGACCCGTCGCTTTGCTCTGGAGTATAGATTAGATTAGATGAGATTCATTTATTTCATGATAAGAATTACATTATAAATTTGTACACATGTCAAAATTACAAGAATAGTTATCATGATCGTCATAAACAGTATACGTAATATACCTAGTCTAAATTGCTTTAAATAATTGGCGCAAAAAAACCAGTCTTATCATCTAAGTAACTTGAGAATGCGTAACAAAATGATTCAACCCTGGCCTTTTCTCGGCAGACCTTTTCCTTTAATGAGCAGTCTACGCGTGTAAAACTATACGGGTATTTATAGTTGGAGCGCCCTTCGGTGAGCGAGTTTGCCACGAGCCACAGTATATCTGTACCTCTAGTATAAGTTTTTTCGAAACAAAACACAATCGAACACGTTTGCGTTTAGTTTTAAATATGGCAAATAATAATTACCATCTAGAGTCACCAAAGGTGCTGCTCGCGTTGCCTTACAAAATGAGACTTAATGCAAACGCGTTCGTTTGTGTTTTGTTTCGAAAAAACTTATACTAGGGCTTCTGTTATTTTTCTATTACTATCATCAATATTCTCAGCCTGTAATAGCGCATAGCTGAGCATAGGTCCCTCATCCAGTACGCCACTCAGCACGGTTCCGTGGTAGTCTCAAGCCGGATTCAAACTTATCTCTTCACTTCTTTTTAAAAAACGGCTTTCCATCAAATTTATGATGATTTCGCCAACCACGTGTTCAAAGACGTTGTTCGGTAACGACGCCATGACAGTAGGCAACAACTAGACAGTGTACGGTAGTGGATTCCGCTCGTCGTCGCCTCGGGCGCGTGCGCTCACCAACGCGGCGACGAGCCAAATCCTCAAACTTATCTCACATGATCTCAGTGCGCACTGACGTCTGTCACAGAGTGAGCTGACACGTCAGATAAATGTGACTAAGGGGACTTCCTGATTTGTCGGTGCGGAGGCAGTACGATATGAGAAAAGTGTCAAATGTCAGTGTCAGCTGTCAGTCGACGCGATACCATTTTTTACTACGCCCCTACATTTAAATGAGTGCTTCCTGACTGGCGCGGGATGCGCGGTGGCGGGACGATGTGAAGGCGGTACTGCTCCGCTTCTGCGCATGATATTACTACTGCGCAAACGTAATACTGACAGTATTATGTCAAGTGAGAATCTTTGCGACGTTAGTAAGTTTACGTCAAAGAAGAAAATGTCACATATCGATTCCGCCCCGCCAAGTCAGGAAGTCGCCTAAGCATACCGCAGGATTTGGCTCGTCGCCGCGTTGGTGAGCGCACGCGCCCGGAGCGACGTCGAGCGGAATCCACTACCGTACATTGTCTTGCCTACTGTCATGGCGTCGTTACCGAACAACGTCTAATGTACACGTGGTTGGCAAAACCGAGGTTACTTTATAGATTTAGAACACTTATATAAGCATCACTAACTTATTTTAATTTGATTGAGTAAATAGTTAGGAAATTTACGAAGGTTTAGCACTGACGCCAAGTAACCCCGGTTAACCGTACCAAATTTATGAAACCGATATAGTTCTGTTGTGACGCAATACGTCACAAGATTAACATGAATCTGGCTTCATCCAGAAGTGAGCCGCGGGCTTCTTAATGTAGTCAACTCCTCAAGCTGATGCAAGATCAACGCTTCTTTTGTGTGCTACGAGTGCTACGCCCTACGCTCATAACCGATATCATGGGTTTTCTGCTTTATAGAGAATGTCTACGAACGGAGAACACGATGTCGCGTCCTCGGCGCTGAATGTGTTAATGCAGCTATATAAAACAGTTACTCCTCAATTTGTTTCTACTCTTTTTTGTCCCGGTAACCCGATTACGTCGTTGGGTATAGTAGTTGACTCCTAACAACTCAAATTATCTTTTAATCTTTTTTTAGTATTAATGGTACAACGGACCGAAGACGACTTTGCAGTTCAATGATCCGGATAAAATGTTGTTAGTTTTCTCTCTCTTTTGATGCCAATAAACAAAATAATAGTAGTTTATGCAACTGGTACATAATGAGGGGCATTAAAACACGAGTGTGTTTTATGAAACGAGCCGAAGGCGAGTTTCATAATAAGGTCACACGAGTGTTTTAATGCCTAATTATGTACAGTTGCATACATTACTTTATCTACACACATATTATAACTACTCTAAGATGGGTTCGGAAACCGTAGTAAATAAATACAATAATTGTGTTAATACAACCTTTTTTGCACGGTTGCGGAAATATCGAAATCAGAACTGGCAACCGATACCTGAATGTTATTTTAAAAAGTAAAGAGTCCCTATTCTGATGTGATCATGTCGTTCTAGCTCAAATTTCGTGCGATATATACTAAAAAAACATCGTGCTGACATTTCGCATCGACTGAATTTGAATTTTCAGTGATACTAGAATAGGGACATGTCAACTTTGACAGTTTTGTTTGACGTTTAATATTTTAACATCATATATGAAATTAAAATGAATATTAAATTACTGCTGTAGCCTTAGCCACAGATAAGAAAATTGCCATAAATTCATTGAATGTTGAAATGAGAGTCATTTTCTACGGTTTCCGAACGCATATTAGAGGATTTATGATATGTGTGTAGATAAAAATGTTTATGCGTCTATTAAACATACTCCTACCTCCACCTACTCACGGATGAACCTGGAGTTCTCTTTAGCGCCAAATCCCAGGATTTGTCATAGTCATTAGTTTTACGAAAGCACCTGCCAATTGCCATCTTATTACGAGTACTTTGAAACTAGACTCCTCCTTACCCCCGGTCGTCGCTCGGTGCATCTATAACTAATTGTATGTATATACTATATACATACTATATCTATGATGGGAAATGACATTTCGATCAACCTTGGCTTGGGCACGCTCAATACGTTACGTAACCTCCTCTCTGTACCCTTACCATCATCGCCAGCGACTGCGTAAACGATTTAGTATGGCGATTCTTAGTTCTATTGCGTAACCGCCAGAGGCGCTGTACTTTTGTCCATACTAAATCGTTTACGCAGTCGCTAGCGAGCACGGTAATGCAATCATTGCAAACTCATGGTAAGGGCACTGAGTATGATGATAACTTGGAACTTTGCTCATTACAGTTGCAAACATTCAGCCTGCACTTATTGTAACTTTATCGCTTAACTCTTAGTTATGTTTTAAAACTTCACTGCAGCTACAACTTTAATTGTTATACATATTTATAATCTGTTTAAACAGAAATGTTTGGTGCAGTTTTCGTACCTAAACATTTCTTAACATTACCTATATCGGATTTGTGAAACTAGAAAACAATTTATGTTACTGTTTATTCTTTTAAACCTTAAAATTAAGTATACTGAATAAATCAAAAACTACAAATGTTTCATTTTGTCAAAATAAACATTATAGGTACTTATTTAACAAGTGTAATAATTAAGTGACCTTATAGGGTAAGGTTATGTATGGGTGGGTAGGGTATGTCAAATAAGCTCCTACAAATTACCTACAGCGGTCTGGGGAATCTCCATCCAACACGACCACGCGGGCGGTTTAAAATCTCTTGAAGTATCTCAGACCCGAAACACAGTCATGTCTCTTTAATGTGTTCAACCATGGTCTAAATAGATCATTGTTTTAACATAATAACCATTTTCTTTGCAGTAGGTATATCTAGTTTTGACCTATGGATTCAAAGTTTGTGGGTGTACATTTGTAAGCAGAAACGTTTATCAGGCGAAATTGTCCAACAACTAAACTTTCATGGGATCACTGATGAAATAGTTGAACAAGACAAGTTCAGAACTAAAGATGAGTAAATCAATACTAAAATGAACTGAACATTCCTCCATTAAGACAGTGTTTCATTGTGTGAGTTTATATTAGATGTTAGCGTAAACATACGGGAAAGACGTTTATGGACGGCGGGCCACGGTATATTGAAACGCAGGTCCCCACCTACGTTTTTAACACATTAAAGAAGATTTACTATATATGGTTGGAGATAAAATGTCTTACATGTTGTTTCTAGGTACACAAAATTCATCATCGAGTGGCCACCCTTCGAGTACGCGGTGCTGCTTACCATCATCGCCAACTGCGTGGTGCTGGCGCTGGAGGAGCATTTGCCCAACGGCGATAAGACCATCTTAGCACAGAATCTGGTAAATCACACTCAATCTCTCATACATTAAAGTACATATTACAACAACGCCGAACTTGACACGTTGGTTTTTGTTGCAGGAAAAGACCGAGGCGTACTTTTTAGGAATATTTTGTGTAGAAGCCTCGTTAAAAATTTTAGCCTTAGGTTTTGTTTTACACAGAGGGTCGTATCTTAGAAACGTTTGGAACATTATGGATTTTTTCGTTGTAGTAACCGGGTGAGTAATCAACTTTTATTACTTGTTTAATATCATTTTAAGTGGATATATAGTTGCCTGTGCAATGAAACTCCCAAGTCGAACGCTTCAATTAAACTTGAAAAGGCCAGTATTCATGGCACAAGCAACGTGATAAAGATAAACATAACATGCGATATTAAAGTTGTACACGTACACAGTACGGTAGGCATTCGGTTGACATAGTTGTTTAGTTGCGCCGAGCCTATCGGCTGCCACTGCCACTGACTGACCCTTGCTACGGCTAGGTCGATGACGATTTTCGCCGAATACAACGTGGACGTTGACCTGAGAATGTTGCGCTCGTTCCGCGTGCTCCGCCCGCTGAAGCTCGTCTCGCGGATTCCAAGTAATTCACAGTAATTGGCGAAAAGTTCACTAAATACCTAACTTATTATTGTATAGAACGTTCTCGCTAGATCTTTTCGATTATCGACTTTTTTAACAGTAGATAATTAATTTATATCGCTAGTTTTGAAAATAGAACTTTTTTACAAACATTTTAGTAACAAACAGTAGTGTCGACTCCTCGGCATTTATTATACAGAAGTTTTGTAACAGTTTTAGAAGATGTGTGATCTTTTTTATCATTTATTGATTATTATGAGAAAGTGTTTTATGTAATTTGAATTTCGGCTACCTGTTGCATATAATAGTACGATTTTGGTATGTGTATAAAAAGGCTAAAACTTATTAAACTTAGATAAAAGAATATATATTTTAGTTATTAATTCAAACATATAACGTATTTAGATTAAAATGCGTGAATTATAACATGTGATTAGATCATCAATAATCAAGACAAATTAGTGACAATACTTTAGTCTAGTAGTAACTGATGCTAGTCAACGTGATTGAGCAGAGAGGGAGTGTGCTTGAGCGGCCGCGCTAGCGGCTTGTACAAACTCACACTCGACAAGCACATTTCCTAAGGACCTCCTTCCACCGGCTTCTCCATACATAATTCACATATATTTGTGTTATAACACGCAACATAATCGCACTCTTCCAACGCACTCATACTACAAAAGGTTTACTTATTTTTCCATACTAACTACCAGACATCGGAATTCTCGTAGCATTTCTGAGCTGTCATAGGGACTTCTCGTTTATCGACTTCCGATTATACATATGTATATCGATAAATACGGAATACAATATGTAAAATAATTATGATTACGAGTAAAAGTATGACTATCTATTTATTTTATAGAGGAACTAATGATGAAACACTTGTTAGCACTAAAACAGACTTTGAACATGAAATTGATAAATGTTAAAACACTGAACTGAACTGATTAAATGTAAAATTGTTAACTATTAATTTTTCATTGCTTTCATTGCAAATCTCTATGTAACATTTTCAGCCACTTAAAAGTTATCCAAAAGAGAGCGTTCTTTAGCGATAAGACCGCCTGTTTTTTAACTCTACTTTTAATCTTCTTTGATATGTTGTGTTGTGCTCTATAATGTATCGACGAAATTTGTATATCGGAAGTCGATAAACGAGAAGTCCCTATGACAGCTCAAAAATGCTACGAGAATTCCGATGTCTGCAACTTAAAGGAAGCTTTAGTGAAGTTTATAAGCTTCTTCTCTTGGGCTCGCTTAAAAGCAGTACTCAGCAACTACACTAAGAAAAGTGACAGTTGCTGGTAAATATAAACCAATACTTTCCAGCAAGTTAAAGCTCTTTGCTAGAAACTGATGAGGTCAGTTCTTTTATCGAGAGTTCTAAATGTAATGTTGGGATCTAGACTTTGGGCGTACAGGCAGGCTATATATATTTTATATTAAATTATTAATGGGAGCGTGAATGAAAGACAGCCATGATGGGATCTAAAGACAATATTTATTTTTCTATTTTACGTTATATAGAAGTTGACCATAGACTATACAACACTAAATACTTTCAAAGCTCTGTTTGGCCATAGGTATAACTTGTAAAGTGGCTTGAACACAAGTAAATATTCTCGTTAATTGTAATAATGTGTAAATTGTAATTGTATATTATGTCTTTAGGCTTTCTAAATTCATATAATACCTATTGGTGAAGTAAATTTCACTCTTGTCGTCGATTATTTTAAAGTTTTTACTGCATTTGACGAGCGAAATGACCATAGGACTAAGTATGATTATTTCTACAGAACCTCTAAGTATAAGTTTTTTCGAAACAAAATACAAACGAACACGATTGCGTTTAGTGTTAATTTATATGGCAAAAATTTGTTACCATAAACCACTAGAGGCGCTGCTCGAGCCTTACAAAATTTGACTAAACGCAAACGCGTTCTTTTGTGTTTTGTTTCGAAAAAACTTATACTAGAGGTACAGTACCTGGCAATAGATATTGCACGACGGCCTTTGGCTTTCCAAATTCGGCTAATTTCGGCTACATAGAGCATTGTCTCACACTACCTATGTGACTTCTCTCAGTCGTCGTAAAAATATATAATATATACAGTTTTTGCACCCCCCCCCCCCCCCCCCCCCCCAACTCCAAATTGTTCCATGTACAAAATGATACATGATTGTTTGACAATATTTTTCTAGTACCTAGTTATAACAGCTCTCTATAGATATCCAAGGTTTACATGTCACCGATTTGACGTAAACTAATGAAGTCCATAAAGTGTAGTACTTTTTTTATACTACGACGGTGGCAAAAAAGCTTACGGTCCACCTGAAACGTCAATTAATATATTGATGAACGTTCGCCGGTGTTCGGACATCGTCGTAAACAGCTAATTGTCTCTTTCCAAAGACCGACGTGCAATATATATTGCCGGGTACCTACTGTACATATCTTGAAGAAAAAGTAAACCATCTTCTCATACTGGCCCAAAAATATGTGTCAGAGCCATCTCGCTGCCAATGATAGTATTGTATAGGGAATGGAGTGATCGCTTTTATTTTTAATACTCACACAAACATAGCCATTGGAGCGAGGTCCCTGTAGTAATTTTGTTCTTAATTTAGTTGCTAGTTTATGCTATAGTATCAAGTGTGTGTTTGGCAGTATCGTCACGCTGCAGCCTGACATCGCGCCGGATGTCGACTTCAGAACCTTGCGTGCCATTAGGGTGCTGAGGCCCCTTAAATTAGTATCGGGCGTCCCTAGTGAGTTCTAGCACATTCTTAGCATAGTTTACGTTGTTACATGCACTGGCTGTTGCATAATGTTGTATTTTGTTTACTGTACATTGAATTGTCTGTTACCGCTGTGTTTTAAAGTGAATTTATAATTGAAATGTGAACCGTGAAAATAAACCGACAAAAAGATCAGGAATTAAACATAACAACGTTTATAAGAAATGTATTTATTATACAAGTGTCCTAGTTAAATCCATTTATATCAAATTAAATTTCAAGATAAGTAGGTATATTCGAATGACCTTTTTAACACGGCGAAATGGTATGCGATATTTAAAAGTATTTGATATGTCAGTCATTTTTTATTCTAAACCTAAAGATTTCTTGAAACAAATGACACTGGCATGTACTCGTACTTTGGCATGCTTAATTAAACAACAAACAATAAGGACCGGTCCCACCGGTGCGCGCGGATTGTGCGCAACTATGTCGCACAATGCCAATCAATAATAAAATTATGATATTTGACATGTTGCGGCACTGTTAGGTACTGTGCGTGCGCAGGGGAGATTGCACCTTATCTTTCTTCGAATGAGTAACGCGCTTCTTTTGTTTCTTATTTAAATTATGCAACAGCAAAATGTCATTGTTCTTGTGCACGTTTTGATTTCGTTTTTACCTAATTGTTTCTCATAATTTAGTGAAGGTTAAAATCAGTTATCTTTCGTTTCGTTTAATTTGATAGTGATGTATGCTTCACGATAATTCACAAGCGGGAGCTTAAATGAAGTTCACCACGGCCATATATCCCCTTGTTTTCCCATTTCCATTCATGTACGTAATAATTTTATTTATGCAGCTTGTCAATAGATCTGAGTGTGCGTTTTATGACAGTGAGCGCTTGCAAGCGCTCGTTGAAGACTACAGAGCGTCTAAACGCTGTTCAAAACGCGCCCTGAGACTTCTCAGGCTGAATCCCTTGAAATCACGGAAAAAAAAATCTTACAAGAAGAGCTCAAACCGATATGCAGACTTATTAAAAAATGAACTATATTTACACTAGTTAATACTGATTTTCCAATATAGGTTTGCAAGTGGTGTTGAAGTCCATCATCAAGGCAATGGCGCCGTTGCTGCAGATCGGATTACTGGTGCTGTTTGCGATCGTTATATTCGCTATCATCGGCCTGGAGTTCTATTCCGGGGCTCTTCATAAGACTTGTTATAATTTAGAAGATATTAGTAAGTATCCTGAGTCGTACATGCAGTTTTGCATGAGCTAATTTGCACGCGTGAATATTGACCACGCGCAATAAGTAGCTGTTGTAAAACAAACGAATGTCTGACGTGATGACGTGATGTCAGTGACGAGATAGTGCTTTCGGTCGAGTGGTCAGTAGGGTTAACGTGTGCTCAGAATACCGCAAGTGAGCTGCAAATCGATAAACAGCTACTCGGTAGCTGCTTGTCGATTACGTAAAGTTACAAACATACGTACGGTTGATCTAACTGTCATTTTTCAATACAAAAAATGACATCAGTCGTACGTATGTTTTAAACGTTATGTAATCTCCCTCTGATCTAATCACTATTTAGTGCTATCTCGCCGCTATAAGTGATTTAGTTATATGAAATAATCTGCTATGTGACATATTTTGATCTAAACCTGAAACGCGGCAAGGGCTTTTCATAGTAACTACTTTAGATTTATTTTCTCCGTTTTTCAAGTATGTTATTATGAACCTGGCTGCCTTTCATGAAATATTTATTAATCGGCATACTGATCTTTTTTTAAAGATTCTAATGTCCCTATTCATAAACGTCAATCAAAACAATTTTAGTTAAAATGCCAATAAAGTCTTACAGTATTATTGTACACCACAGTAAGGTAAAAGTCCCAGTGCTGGACAACTTAGTGCCCACTAGATGACACTTTTTATCATCTCTGTCATCATAACATAGACTGTAAGTGCCATGTTTTGGGCCAGTGTCGAGCACAGGGACTTACCTTACTATGATTGTGCTAAAGATCAGTAAGAAGATTATGAATTTCCTTGTTCATTATTTAAGAGTAGTTATTTCAAATATTTAAGTAATATTGCCGCAATATTTTATGCCAGGCCTGCCATGCGAATACCAATAGGTTCTTATGCGATAATGCGAACATATAATCAGTACTGTCGTTAACGTTAACTGTTAAGGACTTTTTGCACACTTACTTTGAAATCAGTTCTAGTACGTATTGTTTATATATTATAAGTCGCTTTTTAGCCATAATTTTGTACTTTCTTTTTCTTTTGATTTTGCTAATTGCTACATGTTTTTTGAAGTACAAACACAAATATTACCTACTAGCATATTCATATATTTGATTAGGTTTTATTTAGTCAGTGTACTGCCTAACTGACTTTCATCATCATCATCATCATCATCAGCCTATATACGTCCCACTGCTGGGCACAGGCCTCCTCTCATACATGAGAGAGATTGGGCAGTAGTCCCCACGCTGGCCCAGAGCGGGTTGGGGACTTCACATACAACTTTGAATTTCTTCGCGGATGTATGCAGGTTTCCTCACGATGTTTTCCTTCACCGAAAAGCTCACGATAAATATCAAATGATATTCCGTACGTAAGTTCCGAAAAACTCATTGGTACGAGCTGGGATTCGAACCCACGACCGCCGCTTGACAGCCGCATGCTTGAACCACTGGGCTACCGTAGCTTAACTGACTTTATGTTATTTTTATTCAACTATTTTTTAATCTATTTGCTTGATTTTTATGCCCCAATGGTGCAATGGTACGTTAAACATGAAACATTTTGAAAGATTGCTGGAATATATAATTTTTAAAGTGAATTGCGTCAACCCGAAGCTATGCGATGTACTTATCATTGTTTAGATTAAGCTAAGCTTTCCTTCCGTATATTTTTATTAATCAATATGCACTGCTATGAGCGAATATTTTTCATATCATGATACCATTCCACCACATAAATACTTGATTTGAATTAGCATCGCAGCTTTGCCTGCGTTGTTGGTAGCAATATGTTTGACTCGTCGTACCTGTATAATTAAGCTAGTGAGATTTGCAATTGGATATGTACTTATTTTAAAAATTATATGCATATATATATATATATATATATATATATATATATATATATCGGTATCTGTGTAGAATAACATACTAATAGCGCAGGCAAGGCTGTGTTGCGAAATCATAAAATTTTATATTCTGTAACCGCTAAGTCTATGATAACCTGATAAGAATATTTGAAATTAGTAGGCACGATGTTTTGTAAATTTTATAGAAAACCTAATAATTCGTCAGCTTACAGTGTAATTCTGCTACTTATATTTGCTGAAAATTTGCTGTGTCACACTTTAAGGCGACGATGCATTGATGCGGTTGGCTCGCAATTTTAACGTAACAAATTAAATAAGTTCTAAACAGATACGCCACTCTCGTATGAAAACGTAAATTCCATCGGTATCATTTATTATTGTTTAAGGCTTTCGTTAGATACTAATATTTTATTCGAGTTTTGTAAGCAATAATCAGATTTCTAACGCATGTTGTATAAAAAGCCAAAGTATGTTGTACTTAACTCTGCTCACCGCGCGACGCACGTCCGCCAGTACATGGTAGTGGCACGAGAAAACTCATTTCGGTTATCATATTAGTACGGGCAAGTTTCTCTTATCGAGAGTGGCGGGGCCTGCTAGACGTCAAGCGACTTTGATGCAAATAGCTTAAGCTATAACGTCGTTTCTATTTTCGCAGATGAAATAATGAATGAGGGCGACAGCGCCACGCCGTGCAACGCAGACAACAAATCTCTGGCGCCGTTGGGGGCCAACGTTTGCGAATATGATAAGAGCACGTGTTTAGAAAAGTGGGAGGGACCGAACAAGGGCATCACGTCGTTTGATAACATCGGCTTCGCCATGCTCACCGTCTTCCAGTGTATCACGATGGAGGGCTGGACTGCAATCCTCTATTGGGTAGCTTAATTTTTACGAACACGTGTCCACTCCTTGTCATCTGACGGCACCGTTTCAGCCCCGCCACGACTGCGGCGCGGCAAGCGTTTTATTTGTTCATTGCGCGGCTGATACGCTCTGCGGTAAGTTGGGATCACAAGCAATGTATGTACCTACTAGGAAAACCGCTGCCGCTCCCGCCGCCGCTCGAAGTCGTGGCCGGGCCGTTAGGCCGACCACTTACAAGCGGAATTCCGCAGCGGGATTCCTTCGCGTAGTTCTGCTGCATGGTTTTCTGACCGCGGCTGCCCTTTACAAAATCTATTAGCCTACCACAGAAACTCATTGCGCTTCTTTTCGATGTGGATACATGAATTCCGCTTGTGTGTAGCAGGCCTAACGGAAATACGCTACGTAATTCTATGTCTGTGTTGCCGGCCTTAGTAGGGAATAACATGGATTGGGTCGCGACCTTATGAATTATCTCAATCAATACACGCCGTGCGCGGTCGTACAGTTGACGTCAAAGATATATTTACACTTAAACACCTTAATCCATTTTAATAAGTCGAAAAATGTATTATTATTACTATTTGGGGTAATGGATAGTCACGATCATTGCTGATGTCTTGTGATTGCTACGTACTACAATTCTCGGTCAAGTCGACTGTACAATACTAACAGAAAATTTAGGCTGGTTATATCGTACATATTAAAACGTTGAAATTGCAATAATTGCGGTAAACTTGCATTTTTGGTATGTTGTTTGGGTCCACCTAGATAGTATTTACCCAGATTTGCAGCAGTTTAAAATGAACGCGCTCAGTTATTCCTGAAAAACCGTTAGTGGCAGCCTGAAAGTAGACGATATTGACATAATTTGGCTATACGTCAATATCAACTTGGGCTCTGCCTCGTTTTCATTACTCCTATTTTTTTACATTTTATGTTTTGTGCGAGTTTATTTCATTGACTTATAAAACAAATTAATCCTTAAAGTTCATAGAACGCGTCAGACTACGCTGAAGTACAGGGCTCCTTCGAGAGCTAACTCGAAAAGGCTTGGTAAAAAAGTAGGTACAGGTATTTTGGATTTTTTTTTCGTCCACGTCCATGGTAACGAATGATATCGATCTTCGACAGTCAGCTGCTAAAAGATATTAGTCTGTTCAAAAATAACTTCCCTAGACCCTATCAACGGTTAATAGAGTCTAGCGAAGTTATTTTTGAACAGACAAAAAATTAAGTAGGAATTTGCTTTATAAATATTAACCTCACCAAATTCTCAAACGTACCTTTCTAACTAAACTACCTATCTAAAATAATCACAGTTCCATATAAAATTTACGGCCTTGGTCTCCTGTTGATGACCCACGCTGCGAACAGCGTTTCGTTCAGAAATATGCAGTCAAAGAAAACGAAGCATCAGGGTCGCAAGGCCGGTTACACGACCCACATCAGTTTGCGGACACCTGAAGAACGAAGTTTTTTTTTCAATTTTTTTAATATTTCATTTTGTATTTGTCCAGATAGCAAATAATGTATGCGTTTTATGTGGGAATCCATTAAAAAAGCGGAAAATATCCTTTCAGTTGATCAACTCATCAAAGTGGTCGCAAACCAGAGCACCAAATTAGCAAGTCGCTAGCCGACCTATAGACTATACATAAGTAGGTACCTTTTTCGCTCTTGTCGAAAAATAACGAGTCGATTACTCTGGTCGCAGAGAAAGCTAAAGAAATAAGATGGAATGGAATGGTCAGCCATGTAGCTAGTTTGCTCAGATCCATATAAAATATTGTCATACTACCACAAGTTTCTCAAAATATCCATTCATATACTTGCAAAAAACAAATCATCATTATTTAAGAGTTTCACTCTTGTCGGTGCAGTTCTCTCCAGTCCGTTCTACTTAACGCCAGTTCTTTGACTTCTCTATACGACACGACGTCTATCTTTTTCTTTATTTGGTCCATGTATTAATCATCGGCGAAATAAGGTATAGGTAACTCTATTAAAATAAACAGACACGTTAAACTTATAACACCCCTCTTTTTGCGTCGGGGGTTAAAAATGTCAACTTATAACATAAAACTGCGGCCAAGTAGACCTCAACATAATCATTCAAGGAAGGTTACCACAACGGGCTACCAAGTAATCGCGCCCGGCTCAATCGCACTACCAAAATTGAAAGTAGAAGGCAGATTTTCTCACGTCACCTCCCCGTCTATGATGATCACTTTTATCGACGATAAACGACAATAATGCATTTGTCTCTTTCTGATACCACTCGATAGAAAGTGACAGATAACTGCGACCATAAGACGCGCCCAGTTGTGCTAGCTCACTCAAAGCTGATTTCTTAGGGCGCGTTTACGCACGCGTCCCAGCGCACGCCTGGCAGAATGTATAGAAATCCAACGCGTTTGAAACGGACCGTGTTATGCCGCGTATCATATCGCCTATTGCGTAAACGCGACCTGAGTCGGTACTCGCAATAAAGAAAGGACATTCTTATTTTTGTGCACATCCGTGGTTATCACACTGTAACCAATACAACTGTAACCAATGGATAACTATTATTGGCCTCCTGCTAGGTAATCAAACTCTTGTAAAATCGCATATTTACGGCTGTTGTTGTCCTGAATAAATAAAAAAAAAAAAAAAAAATCACTACCGTGGATGAAATTATAGCCATTATTATATGCCAGTTTAAGGATTATTTTAATGATGAATAGAGGCTGATTTTTCGATCCCCAGATAAAATTATCAGTCGGTTAAAATTATGACTGTCTTTTTCCGAAGTCAAATGAAAGAAAAAGATAGAGCTAACATTTATCTGACAGACACTTTTATCTGGGGAATGAAAAATCGACCTACAATTATCAATAAGTTCATTATTGTGGCGGATGTGTGCACAAAAATGAGAATGGCGCAATATGAGTGGAGACTCAAGACTCCTTCCTAATCATGATTCTTTTTTTTTTCAGACGAACGACGCTTTAGGCAGTGCATTTAATTGGATTTATTTTGTGCCTCTAATAGTATTGGGTTCATTCTTTATGCTCAACTTAGTACTCGGTGTTCTTAGTGGGTAAGTCAAAAACAGTAGTTTCTTAGTTATTACTATGACGCGAGCTAGCGTTTCGTCCAAGACATAACGGTTTTTTAAGCGTTGGATTTTGATTATAATCAGTATGTTTATCATTGTTCTAATATGGAATTATAAATAATGAATTTAAGAGCTAGTAAATTTTGTAGGTATTGTTTTCGGTTTTTAAAAAATTGTCTCTTATTAATAACTTCTGTAGGAGGGTTAATCCGCTATATTAGATAGAAGGTCATATCCCCACTTTGATGTCTGTCGTTTTGATTTTGGAAGAAATATACATGAAAGTGAGGAGTCCGGTAAATATCACGTATGAAATACAGGCCTGATGTATAGGTACGAAAAGTCCAGCGTAGCGGTCAGCTTAGCCAGCGCGTCAGCTTATACCGTCGTTTTATGGCCGAAATGTACTCAAACGTCATATAGGTAATACGTGACGGTATAAGTTATCTAAGTTAGTGAAATATTAGTAATTTTATCTATTGCTGCTTAGATAGCTAAGCAGCAATAGATGAAATGGCAACTCTTTCCCTGTCAAAGACTGAACTTCAGTCCGTAAGATTGTATTTCACTTGTCTGTGGAAAAGGTGTTTATGGGCCGACACAAAACGGCATTGGGTACTAAAAAATTTAATAATTATTTATTAAATAAGATTCAGCTGTAAATGAAATTTTTTGCACATTGCATAATTGCATATTGACGAAACGCCAGCTTGCAATCATCTAAATTTACTGATCTATAATTTTTTTCTATTTAATTTAATAATTAAATAGAAAATTAAATAATGTCATTAGACAAACATCAAGAAACACGTAACTTTATTGTTTACTACGTAGTTGTCCTAGCACTAGATTAGTAGGGACTTGTCGTTAAAAATATTTTTTCACAACGTCAATCAAAAATAAAAAAATGTTACTGTAATTGAGTCAAGTGTCAATACACATGCTGAGATACAAACATGTATTGAAGATATTTTAGCAAATATTAACTATTCTTATAGGATTAAAAGTTACTAATAAGAGTAATAAGCTTTCAATCAACCTTAGTCAAGCTGCACAATATGTATATTAGCTCAGAATGAGAAATCAGGTAGGTATGTAATAAAACTAATAAATATTGGACCAATTAAATCAAAATTAATTAAAGTAACCATTTAATCTCCAAATAATATTAGCGGACTGCTTATCACGATCCGTAATATATACTAATTAGTAATTAAGTACTAAGGGGCATTTCGCGGGAATGTCACTTACGCCAGGCTTAAGGGGCAATTACACTACGTCGTTCGCTGAATGCTGTATGCGACGATCGTGAAAGTGTAAGGAACACGTAAGTGGGCCGCATTCGGCGATCGACAGCTGCCTAGTCGCCGTAGTAGGCGGACAGACTAGTGTAAGCGGCAATTACACTTCGTCGTTCACCTAATGCGGTCGCCGAATTGATTTTATACTACTTAGGGGAACGAACGTCATCTTTACACTAGTCTGTCCGCCCACTACGGCGACTAGGCAGCTGTCGATCGCCGAATGCGGCCGACTAACGTGTTCTTTACACTTTCGCGGTCGTCGCATGCAGCATGCGGCGAACGACGAAGTGTAATTGCCCCATAAAGATGACGTTCGTTCACCTAAGTAGTTTAAAATCAATTCGGCGAACGCATTAGGTGAACGACGAAGTGTAATTGCCGCTTTATGCAATTGCATAATTATGCATGAGAATATATTGTCAATGTTTAGGTAAATCCTTGAATCTCCTCGTCCTCTATGATCATACCATAAATCTGCTTCCTACCATTGTCAAAAGTAGTAAAAGAAAATCGACGTTCATATATTCCAGCAGTCTCGTGGAATGCCCCTTATCATACTGATATTATAAATGCGAAAGTTTAGATGTTTGGATCTTTAGATGTTTGTTACTCAATCACGCAAAAACGGCTGAACGCATTATGATGAAACTTGGTACACAACGAGTTGATAGCCTGGATTACCTTATACATAAAGTACTTTTGATCCCGAAAATGATCCCTCGATGGGATGACATAGGGACGACGACGTCGGACGAAGTTTCGGGCAAAAACTAGTTGTGAATATAAAATGTACATATATGTATAAGCTAAACGTCTACTAGACATTTGAAATTACACCAACCGAAATATTACATCTAGCTACGCATATGAAGACGTCAAAAGTCTTTATTACAAGGGAATAAGAAATTTTGACGTGTTCATATGATGCGTAGTTACTTTTGACGCTGACTGTACCTGCTGTTAAAAGGACTCCAGACATACACGTGATTTTATCTTCTTAATTGTTCTATAATAGTGAATTCTCTAACGAGAGAGGCCGTGTGGAGAGACGAGCTCAGTTCCAGAAAGAAAGGGCGAGGCAGATGTTCAATACAGATTTTACGGCTTATTTGAACTGGATTACAGAAGCAGGTCCGATGTGTGCTAACGCTAGGACCTTCATAGACCGTCGTATATGGTCTAGTCTAGTGCCCGCTCGAAGAGTATAGGTAAAAACTTAAGTATTTAAGTCTCTAGGTTGCGACCTATCGTTTAGCAATACAATACATATTTAATATTTGGAACACAAACAGAGGAAATTCCTATTCGAAAATCCGCAACTAAATTCATAGAGGCTTTACTTAAGTTTTTCACCTATAGCATGCGGTGGGGCGGTGACGTTGTTTGCAAACCGCTTCGTCGCACGCCCACATATAAAACTGATGACTATTTCACCTATATAGTATGAAATTTCTCGCATCGACTCGCTTCTCGTCAAAAGATGGGATTTATATATATAGTGCTAATAAGGTACTCGTATTCGGTATTGCCAAGTTACATGTTAACTTGCCACTTTCGAAAAAAGCCGTTAATAATGCTAGTCCGTTTCTGTAAGCTCTAGAATACACGTGTGTGCACTCTAATGAGACAATACACCTACGTTTATTTATAAATGTGACTTTGAAGAAAAAAACGATTCTTCGTCACGCACTAGATGAAACTCATAGCCTCGTAAGTCCCAGACAGATTTTTGTGATTTAGAATTTAGAACCTTCATTAATTTTGTCAAAGTTTGAAACTCGATTTGAATTTGTACATTAGAGTGTACATTGGGGCTTACGAGGCTATCATGTACTTATATTATATGTAACAGTAGTATTTAGATGCTCTCAGTTGTTCTGCTAGTTATTGTATATCGCTATGCTTACAGAGAATTTGCTAAAGAAAGAGAGAAAGTAGAAAATAGGCAAGAATTTCTAAAGTTAAGAAGACAACAACAACTAGAAAAGGAACTCAATGGTTATGTTGAGTGGATATGTAAGGCCGGTAAGTTCGCTCACTAAAGGTCGATTCACATGGTGCAAGAACTTGAAATTCAAATCAATTCAGTTCAATACTTTATTTGTCCAAAGATTTGGTAATGTCACAGTTTAAAAGATCTCCACTTTCTGTCAATTAAGAGGAGAGGTAGGGCAAGCTCTCTCCATACAAACTTTTTTTTTTTAATATATGAAATTTTCCACATCACTTTCTTCGCATATCCAATATTTACATCCAAAATAAAAATATAACAATCGTTAGTGCCAAAACCTACGAATAAAACGTGCACAGAGTTTGTATGGAGAATGCCTTGCCCACCCCTCCTCGAAACGGCGTATTTACAATATTTTTGCATGCAAACTGTGTTTATATTGCGGGCCGCGGGCTACGTCGTTAAGGCGAGAATGATCAAAACCCGCGATGTGATGAAAATCGCATGCAAGTGGGCCCTAAATCTAAAGTGGCCGTTACGCAATCTGCAGATTCACTTGTGGCGTTTTTGACTAAGTAACTTTGACTGACTTGAAAAGTCTACAATTTTATAATTATGTAAATACTTCACACTGACTGTATTTGGTTGTACTTAACTATTTTTATATTTCCAGAGGAAGTTATTTTAGCTGAAGAAAGAACTACAGAGGAAGAGAAAATGCACATTATAGAAGGTGTGTACATTTTTGACAAGTTCTGCCTTAAATTTTCTGTATTCAGGTTATGGATGCATTCGTGCACACCTGTGACACGCCTTATAGTAAGCGGTGTCGGTAAGTATGTGTGCGTGCGCCGACGGCACACGTGTCAATGTGTGCGTGTCATTGTAACTGCGTTGCGTACCGTAAGAGCCGTGACTGATCGGTGACTAAAACGCCGCGCAGGGGCGAGGTAACTGACGTCGGTGCGGGGCAGTTCGTGTCCGTTCTGTGTGTAATACTATTAGGTACACTACTCCGTGGTTTCGAGTGCCTACTAGTTTTTTAAGAGCGAGCGAAAACGTCATAACTAAGAGTCACAAAAATATATAGACATTATTTTCTCTGTGCAAGAATAAGCTTTAAAGCAACCCACATAGGCAATATTTGACACGATTGATCATTGATCATTAAACCACTTAGGTAAGATAAATCAACTATGATAATCTAAATTAGAAACATTACTATGTATTTTTATAGCGCGGAGGAAAGCGGCGGCCAAAAAGAAGTTAAAAAACCTAGGCAAGAGCAAAAGCACTGACACTGAAGAGGAGGAGCAAGACGAAGAGTGCGGTGACGACGGTCAGTATACCCGTCTCTCTTACCCCCACGTCTTCTCACTACCTTGAGTAGGTACCAACAGCAAAGAGAACTGGTAAACTAACATAAAACACCAAGCCCTTTCCAAACCCCTTTCAGAGTTGTAGATGAATTCGGGAATCGAAACTGAAAAGTATACGAGCCCGTAAAGAGAATGTAGAATTTGTGCTTCAGGCAAATTCAATTTCCACCACTAAGCGGTTTTTTAAGTATCTATCGTGCACTAGTGAATTCCACCACATATGTGCAATTACGAGTACGCATATTAAAGGTAGCATCATATGAAAACAGCACGTGCTCGTACTGATCGCGTGGTATTTCTTTTTGATTTCCAAATGAAAGGATATTTAAAAAATATTGGAATTCTTCAGCCAGTCCTTTTTGCTGTTATCTATTACTTCTAGTAGGTATTTACGTAACTCCATTTAGTTATACAAAATGAATGTTTACTTTTATTTATTAGCCACACGTACGCGTCAATAGCCACAGTATTTTCTTATTCACAATAATTTCAATGATTTTTCTTACTTGTGAATAATAGAAGATAGGTTTCGTGCCTTATTAATTGCAGTAAACTTACCAATAGCGATTTTTTGAATCGATTTTATTTAAGTATTGACATAATTATAATTATGCGAATGTTGCATGACTGTGTTGATTTTCTTTTACACTCATTGCCACCCTACCTCTTAAGTATTCGTACTCTATTTCTGTGTTGGTTGTTTACAGTTCCAAAGAAAAAGCAAGGTATGGGATCAATCGTGATGCTGGTAGAATATTCCTTTACAACTTCTATGTAGTCAAAATAGTATAGTCATAGCGGTAGAATAGTGGCCCCTTTCAGATCCTGGTGAAGCGCTGTTACGACACAACACTTCTGTAATGTGGCGTAAAGGCGTGTACCCCCTATGACATCCTTGCTATTCTTTCATCTGTCGGTAAACTTCCCACTGTCCATGTTAACTAAAGCTTGATAGACTTGGGCTTTAAATCCTTACAGCGAAAAGGTTACCTTACAGCGTGACTTGAAAGAGGCTGGAAATAAAATAATGAGTACTTATTCCCTGAGGGTCGAAGATTTATGGGCGAAGAGTCGAATTCGAGCCGCCATTGAATTTCGACACTGGTGATGCCAATTACGACTGCGCCAATTCGGACACGTTGAGGACATCTTGAACGTTAGAAACATCAACGACATTTAGCTGAATGACGCTAATCCCAGTTCTTCCTATAGCTAATGTTGATGCTAGCAATTGGTCGTTCGGAAATGTAAACTTATTAATTAGGTGCGCGTGGAGACGAGATCATTGTGCCAAATATTTTTCCTCGTATTTATAGGTTTTTTGAAGAGCAAAACGCGGTCGGTGGGCAAGTGCGCGGACTTCTGGCGGGCGGAGAAGAGGTTTCGTTTCTGGATCCGGCACACGGTGAAGACGCAATGGTTCTACTGGTTCGTCATTGTGCTGGTGTTGTTCAACACGATATGCGTCGCCGTCGAGCATTATAAGCAACCTAAATGGCTGACCTCATTTTTATGTGAGTAATCCGAATTTCTGTAGAATTTAGATCCAATGGCCGAACATGTATCGCGTGGTCACACTTGGTTGTACCACTGTTGATGTCGATTTTACATTTTTCTTATTTCTTCTGAAGGTGATTGAAAACGCTCAGAGGCGTTAAAAGGCGTGGGCGAAGTGTTCGGCCGCCCACTGGCCACAGCCGAGGGGCCTCACGCCTGATTTTTCAACTGCTTTCATTTTATTTATAGTATTTTGCTTCTTGCGCCATGAGAGCCTCACTAAATTTATGTAACTTCAAATGCTATTTTATTTTGATAATAACAACTGGTAATGGCAGTATCTTCTGTAAACTACGTTTGTTTTTTAAGTAATCCAGTAGGTCGGTAATTAATTTCATTAATATTCTTACATAGGTAACTTTCTTGAACAAAGTGATTTAAACATTCATATCTTTTACAGATTACGCCGAATTTGTGTTCTTGGGTCTTTTTATGATGGAGATGTGGGTGAAAATGTATGCTTTGGGACCGCGGATATACTTCGAATCATCTTTCAACCGATTCGACTGCGTGGTCATATCGGGTTCCATATTCGAAGTGGTGTGGTCCGAAGTAAAGGGCGGCTCATTCGGCCTCTCCGTTTTGAGAGCGTTAAGACTGCTGAGGATATTCAAGGTACGGATGGATTAATAAACATTTTCTTTACGTGCTAAATCTCAAAATTATCATAGCCGATAACTTTTTTTTGTGGAAGTATCGTTATACTTTCACAGTTAAAAGTTATAGGCTGTATGTTTAATCAATCGATTTAATAACCTCCTTTTTTGCGTCAAGTCAAAATAATAACCTTATGCTTGGCAGAAGTAAATGTATTTGATATATGATCCGTTCCCGCAAGCATATCTATAAATTGCGAATTGTCATCATGCATAGATTCGTCTCTATAGAAGTAGGTAACTTATAATATCATATTAAACTTGTTCTTAAAACTCTAACCCTTAACGTTTCTTTCATTCCAGGTTACCAAGTATTGGTCGTCCCTTAGGAACCTAGTGATATCGCTTCTGAACTCCATGAGATCTATCATCTCACTGCTGTTCCTACTGTTCTTGTTTATCCTCATCTTCGCTTTGCTCGGCATGCAGTTGTTCGGCGGCCAGTTCAACTTCGAAGAGGGAACACCGCCGACTAACTTCAATACTTTCCCTATAGCGCTGCTTACTGTCTTCCAGGTATATAAACTACATATTACACATATTCAAATCTAACTAGATTATAGTCACTATTTTCAAGACCTAAGAATGTACCAAGTAAGAAGAACTCTTCTTCTTTCAGATTTTAACAGGTGAAGATTGGAACGAGGTTATGTATCACGGTATCGAGTCCCAGGGTGGCATTCAGAAGGGCATGATCTATTCTTTGTATTTCGTTATTCTGGTGCTTTTTGGGAACTACACCCTACTCAACGTGTTCCTTGCCATCGCTGTCGACAACTTGGCTAACGCCCAGGTAAATACTTTGACAGTACCTATTATTTATTGTACACATAATTTAAATTAATAAGTACTTATGAGTTTTTTAGTATATCGTGGTGTGGTTCTGATTAAGGTCCAGGTCAATAGAAATAAGAAATGATGTAAACAGACCAATTTACCTTCATATACCTTCATACTTCGTAATCACGCACTTTTAAAGAACGAACACAGTCTTACCAACAATTTATAGACAAAATCCTTGTATTTGCATTCATTTTAAGCTATAATATCTTTTAATTATTCATATTTCATTAAAAACAATTTTCGTTTACAATGATTAGTTATGTAACAATAGCTTGTAAAATTTTTTACTTATAAAAATGCTAGGAATCTATATTGTCATTGAAAAAAAAGTTCGTTTTAGTGATGGGAATATCAGTATATCGAAAAAGTTTAATGTCATTACAGATTCAATTACAAATAAACTCACTTCTCATCATTTTCCATTTACTTTGCTATGAATTTTCTTTGCCCATTTATTTTTATTTGCTGCCATGAAGTTAAGAGCCACAAATAATCGCAATGAATATTCAATAAAATAATTTCTCGACTGTCAAGTGGATTGATTAATTATTGTTATAGATGTTTCTCGTCACTATTTTATAAAAAATCCATAGACGATAAATGAATTGTCAGTCAGCCATATTTGTTAACATAATTTCCAATTTCTGTTGACGCACGGTATATAAGTGTTTTGATTTGTGAGGTTTTTGCAAATGTAGGTAAGCATCGATGTACATTTAATTAGCGGCTCTTATTTATAATATTTCGTTTCTCATTCCAGGAACTGACGGCGGCGGAAGAGGAGCAGGTTGAGGAGGACAAGGAAAAGCAACTCCAAGTGAGTACACAGTTCTTCTTACCTTGTCACGCTGTTTTTCACATGAATGTTACTATTTCATTCTCTGATGCTTCCGACCTGAGTTGATAGAATCACTAATTTCGAAGTCATAGCATGTTCAACCACTCTTCCACGAGCATAAACACAACACTTTCGAGCGGTTGTTGTATGGAAGATCGGATGTGCTGAACAAAATTTGTTTCATACGACAACCTCTGTTTCGGCTGATTAGGAATTGAAGAAAGAGATGGGAGCGTTACACGCGGTGGACGGGATACCACCTGAAATTGATTCTCCGTCGCCTACTTCCAGGAAGGTAAAAGCAGCTCGATGGTGGTGTCAGCTGGGCTTGATCATGCGCAACTGTAGAACCATTCAGGACATTGTTGGTCAGATTTAAACCTCTGTTTTACCTTTCTCTGCTTATTAAATCTAAACGTACCAATTGGTAAATGATTACCTACTTAATCAACAATGTTCTAAACATGGTCTCATGCGAGTATGTGTCGCTTTTGTGGGCAGAATGGTTTAAAGGTGTTCTTTACATTGTTAACGTTGTTGTCTAGATCGCTATCTTTTATTACTGTTAGCTCGTTTTTATTCTCCAGGCGTAAGTACCTTTTGTCCTAAAATTGCATTAGTAGGTGTATCATCATTCGTGTTTCCTTTCTTCTGGCTGGTTCATGTATTGTGACAATGGTAAATTGGTGACGTCACCTGTATACAAGCTATATACTATGCATGTGTGTCTTAGAATCTGCTGTCGATTACTACTAGCTTCGATGTCATGTTGAATATTTTATTTTATTGTCAATAATGATTTTCTAGAGCTTAATCATTAAATATGAATACCTATAGATTGAATTAGAAACGAATAAACATTAATTATTTTGCAAATTCTAAATTATTTTGGGTAATATATTAATTTGTAAACTAATATCATTAAAAGCCATCCTACTCGTAGTTGACTAATACAAACGTCATGCGCGTAGATTTTAGTTTGGGTTGTATTTCAAGGTTTTCACACTGTTTTGTAAAACGTTACAGAACAAAAAGAAAGAAGAGGCCAAAAAGGAGGATGACGACGAGGTGCCAGACGGACCAAAACCAATGCTGCCATATTCGTCCATGTTCATTTTGTCACCCACTAATCCGTGAGTGTCTTACATTAGCATTTTTCCGTCGTTGTGCGTTGCCTGCGTTCGCGGCACTTGGGTAACAAAACAACCTACATAGATTCATAAGTAATAATAGGCAGTACCTAATGGTATTTACGTGCGACTGACCTATTCAGACTCGATATCAAAAAATAAAAATATAATATATCATTTGTATCCGACTTGGCGAACAAGTCGTCGTATACGGATTGAATAGGAAAAACAAAGAGATATTTTTCACTTGTTTATCTCAGTGATAATTTTATTTTCTGTCTGCTACAATAGGGATGTTGACACCAAATGAGAAAATCAATGAATCCGAATTTTCTCGAAAAAGGATCACATTCTCAATCAAATAGCGAAAAAAGTAATTCAAAATAATAAATAATTACATAATTATAAGTCTTCAAAGTTTTAGGAGGGGGCATTTTCTGTCCCTGTTCCGCAAAACGCACCTCTGTATTGAACGATCGTCATTTACTATGGCGCTCGAGGTCAGTGACGTCACTGATCTGTAGCACTTTCTCTCTCGAACTAAAGACATTCTAACTGTTGTAGTTTCGTTATTTTTTGACATATTTGAATAGGATTTTCACTATTTGGCATAGTTTTATGTATTCTTTCGTATGGAGTAATAATAAATTTTGAGTCAACATCCCTATTGGTTTGATACTAGGTTGTAGCAAAAAACAAGTACCTATTCGCCCAATTTAACTGCACAGGAACTTTTCCGTCCCGCTTGTCTAACCCCCTTAGGCGACTTCCTGACTTGGCGGGGCGGGATCGATATGTGACATTTTCTTCTTTGACGTAAACTTACTGACGTCGCAAAGATTCCCACTTTGATATAAAAAATTAAATTAAATTAAATATTTATTTATTTCGAACCATACAGTCCATATCTTAGGAAAGAAACACAATTACAATTAAATTAAATTAAATCAAATTAAATTAAGTTAAATCAATCAATTACATTAAATTAAATTACATTAAAGTTACATTTAAAAGTATATCATTTTAAAATAAATTATTGATATTATTATTAGTTTACATCAATGCCATACACTTTTGTGAGTCAACATGTAAGGAGTTCCAGTGCTTCACGACTGGGCACTCCAATCTATCAACGATGGTGTTCAGGAGGCTGTTGGTACTGTCTCGCACGCGGCGCATCAGGGAGGCAACTCGTTTGCGAATTATAGCCTGAAAGCTATCCACTCTCGCTTCTGCAAACATACCTGATGCACTACAAAAGCGAGGCAGCCCCAACAACATCCTGAAACCATTATTGTACTGGACACGTAAGGCATTGAGAGATCTCTGCGTACATTTGGTCCACAAGCTACACGTGTAAAAAGTCTGGCAAAATGCCTTAAAAAGGGTTATTTTGACATCCCTCGTACAACGTGCGAACCTGCGGACCAACATGTTGCTCCTCACTGCCAATGCCCTACGCTCCCGCTCCACATCAAGGTCATCTGAGAGGTCCTCGGTGACCCAGTGCCCCAGATACTTGAACTTTGTGACTCTAGTCAACTCGGTTCCTCCAAGTCTTAGCGGTGGCACGTATTTCGGCTTTTTGTTCCCCGACTTAAAAACTAGTAGCTCGCTTTTCTTGGAGTTATATCTGAGGCCGTGGACCTCCGCATACCTCTCGCATATGCCGATCAGAATCTCGAGGGCCCCTATCGATGGACCCAGCAACGCCATATCATCGGCGTAACTAATATTGTTCATAATTTGGCCACCAATTGAACACCCTACGCTGGCCCTGCTGAGCTCATCGATCAGGTTATTAATATACAGGCTGAAAAGCCGTGGAGACGTCAAACCCCCTTGTCTCACACCACATTCCAGCCTGTACTCCTCCGAGTAAGTGCCTGCCCATCTCACACTGTTCGTTTGGTTATGATACCAATACCTAGTGATATAAACTAGTTCTTTGGGTGTAGATGTCTCCCTCAGGAGCTTATCCCATAGTACATTGTACGAAACAAGATCGAATGCCTTCGACAAATCCAAAAAGCACGTATAATACTGTCAGTATTACGTTTGCGCAGTAGTAATATCATGCGCAGATGCGAAGCAGTACCGCCTTCGCATCGTCCCGCTACCGCGCATCCCGCGCCAGTCAGGAAGCACTCATTTAAATGTAGGGGCGTAGTAAAAAATGGTACCGCATCGACTGACAGCTGACACTGACATTTGACACTTTTCTCATATCGTACTGCCTCCGCACCGACAAATCAGGAAGTCGCCTTACTCTAACGTACTGCTAATCCTAAGGGACAAGGTAACGCCCTTTAATATTTATGTTTTTGCTAGAGCAAAAATATGGTGGAGGGGTCCACTGTATTTCCGCTCATATCAGACGGAAGCATATAGGGGCATTTTAATACCACGTCGGTGGCAAACAAGCGTACAGGCCGCCTGAGGGTAAGCGGTCACTATGGGCCCTTGCAGCACCAGGGGTGTCACATGCCCTTTAAAAATGTAAACACTCCTTTATACATTCCTTTCAATACATAGAATTTATGGCGTTGATCCCGGCTGCTGTCTATGACAGCAGTTAAGCCAAGTTGGAGGCCTTCGGGCGGCTTGAGAACTTCTAACAGTCAAGTTGAATGAATGATGATGATGATTTATTTATATATGTGGAGATTGGGTTACAATTGCAGTTACACTTGCAGCTCTCATAGTCTCACCAAACCCTACCTTTGCAGGCGTACATACATTTTTCGACATAATAAACTAATTTTACAAATCCATTTTTTAAACACAAACATGTCATGTCAGTTGCCCACGCACTTGACAAAGGGGGATCAGAGTTGCACCACGTCCGTAGGGAAAGTACTCACCGATACCCTACACGTGACCCCTGGGTGGTCCGCTACCCTTCCGGTCTCAGTTAAGCAGTCGTCCTATAAATTTCAAGCAGCTGCTTTTTAAAAACATAGGGGTTTATGTAATTGAAATATTTTCTTTTATTTCAGAATTAGGAGAGGCGCACACTGGGTTGTAAATTTAAAATACTTTGATTTTTTTATCATGATTGTTATATGTATGAGTTCTGCAGCTTTAGCGGCTGAAGATCCCGTAGTTGAAGGAAGTGCATGGTAAGTTATAATTATACAATTAATAGTTTAAAAACACTAGAAAAACACGCTTTGCGTGTTAATTGAAACCTGATCGTGTTCAAAGTCCATTACGTGACCTTTCTCACAAGTGCAAACACGACTATGATACGATATTCCACCATGGAATGCCGGTGCCTATCTTCCGGCTTCATCATCAGACCTTGAAACCTAATCGTGGTCAAAGTTCATTACAAGACTTTTCTAACAAATCCAAACACAGCTATGATACGACGTTCCATCATGAAGTTCCAGTTCATATCTTCCGGTTCCGTCATCAGATCAGTTCGACAGTACCATATTATTGTATTGTCAACAGAACTACATACAGCTGCCAATTTTCATGACGCTGCTTGGAAGATGGTTAAATTAGTAACATTAGATTCCATTACATAGTTACATACAGGTCGACCTAATAAAAGCGTGTTAAAAATAGGTCACGTAAATATATACCTATATTAGTGTGCTTATAATATCTTAAAATTTCGCTTATAGTCCATCCGCTGATCTAAGGCCGAAGAGCCATAAAGATAAGCTAATTAGTTAATTTGTAGCAAAGTATCGTACTCGTAAGTGATTTCTTACATAGAGAAAAAGCTAACGTAATAGGTTCGCACTAAAGTTCAATGAGTAATGAATAAAAATTTGCGACAAAAAATATTGGACGGTAGTTGTTGAGATAATCTCAGTTTACGAAACATAAGCATTAAAGAAGGTAGGCTTAGGTTGCACTTCAAAGGTTTTGTGTAATTGTGTTACGACTTGTGACCATAAATAAAAAGTGTCACATTGTTGCATTGTTGATTTGATTATTTTGATTGCTTAAAGTTTAATGGCTCTTTGACCTTAGACCATCGGACAGACTATAGCACCGCGATTTTTAACTATTTAGGGTTCTCTTTAATGGAATTTTTGTCACACCTAGCCATAAAGTGGCAATAACTACACGCTACGTGTGCGGAAAATCCCACTTTCTAGCCACGGTGAGACAGGAAAATCTCTTTTGATCGCATATTTATCAACCTTGCCTTCGGCTTGGGCGTCCGCTCGGGGTCGCCTACGAACCTAAGAATGTCTCCTTCTTTGTTTTACCGCCCTAGGTAAGTAATGTGACTAATGCTACTATTCTTCAACAGGAATAAAATATTGAATTTATTCGATTACGCGTTCACCGGTGTATTCACCGTTGAGATGTTACTGAAGATTGTTGATCTGGGCATACTATTTCACCCGGGGGCATATCTTCGCGATTTGTGGAACATCATGGACGCTGCGGTTGTGATATGTGCCCTAGTAAGCTTCGGTTTCGAGATCGGGTACGTACAGTACGATTAGGGTGAGGCCGGACTAGCGTAATTTTGTGAGTAGTGAGCGGCGTAATTTCAGCCGAAGCGCTACTAATTACTATTGCCGATATTTTTGGTTCATGTCACAAGTATGACAACGGCTGAAATTACGCAGCTCACGACTCACAAAATTACGCTCGTCTGACCTCACACTTTTTTTGAGATTTACTCTGACATATTTTTATCTCTGAGATATTCTACTGTAACCCTATTGTACTTGTATTACAATCATACGATTTTTATACAGTGTGTATGAATGAAATAGAAACTCTACAAGTATTACTTACATTAATGTTAAAATAGAACATCCAATGGAATAAGTAAAGTAACTTGCCTGGACCTATTTAAGGCAAGAGTGAATAGTCATTTTCTGGGTGAGCTCGCTTCAGGCTTGGGTGCTGGCCAAGAGCAATCCCATTCTTAATTTAAAAAAATGGTAAATAAATCGCTAAGGTCAACTCGGCGAAGACCGTCTGTCGGCGAAGATCGTATAGCAAACAATTACAGGAAATTCTGCAAAGCTACGAGGACGACAACACAATTTACTAATAGATAAAACAGTTCTAGTTCCTACAAATTTACACAGATAGCGCTACGTTAAACATAAAGAGAAAAACCGGCCGATGAATGGCGATGTATGCCGGTCTTACCCGACAAAAATTTGTTTTGACGAAATTAGCCATTAGAGAGCTGAGGCCACACAATCAGTTGTTATTGTAATCCTCACACGTACAAAATATCTGTAATTACGTACCTACAAGCTGCCTATGTGTAGGTAAATTCGTCATTAGACGATCTTAACCGACATTGGAGTTAAGTTCGTCCATTGCGCCGTGTTTTAAAAACGAGTGCTTATTTAATTAACCAATGCGTTTTATATGAGTTTCGCAAGTTTAGACAGCAACCAACTAAATATTTGATCAACCAGTTTCAGAAAACTAGACTTTCAGGCAATACGAGTAGGATAGGCAAAATTTGTCAATCAATCATTTTTTTAGATGAAGTATGCCCGTCTTCGCCCAGTTGACTTTTAAATCCCCGACGCGCAAAATAGGTGTTATAAGTTTAATAATATGTACTAGGTATCTGTGTATATGTGTGTTTGTCTACGGTATCGTAGCTCCCAACGGACGAATAAGCCGATTTGAGCGATTTTTTTTAATCGTAAGTCTTGACGGCGGTTAATTTTATTGGTTTTATTGGTTGTTTTTATTTTTGTTGTTGTTATTTTATTGGGTTGTTTCGGTGAAGCATTAGATTTATTTGTTTCACTATCGGTTCAACTACTCTAGGATCGAAGAGAAACACGCTTCTACAAACACTACGTTCCCGAAATACCAAAAATTTTATTGCTGTGAATCGGATAGTTGGTATATCGTATCAAATCAAACCGAGAATTCAGTCTGAAATGTGGCATATCCTGATAATGGTATTTTGTGAACTAGAGGAAAGAGCGACAAAAAGGAAAATTAAAGATACTTGAAAATTAGACAATAATGTTTGTATTAAACAGAGAGCGCAGCACCCCTAAAGACAGATCCACGCAAACTATTACGCAATGCGAACGTATAGTCAGACGTGGTTGCATCCTGAGCTTCTGTAATTCTGTACAGCCAGTAAGTAATATTGTAAAAATGATTTAATATTTTTTTTGTTACAGAGGTGTGAAAAAGGGCGCGCAGAACTTGTCCACCATAAAGTCGCTAAGAGTGTTACGAGTGCTAAGACCCTTGAAAACAATCAAGCGAATCCCTAAGTTAAAAGCTGTGTTTGACTGTGTGGTGAACTCTTTGAAAAATGTCATTAACATTCTCATTGTGTACATATTGTTTCAATTCATATTCGCTGTAATTGCAGTTCAACTTTTTAATGGTAAATTTTTTCACTGCAACGATATCAGTAAGAATACATTTGAAGACTGCCAGTAAGTATCATTTGTTTGCTTAAGTTAGTTAGTTAATAGCTTTTGCCCGCAACTTCGTCCGCATAAACTTCCCCTCCCCATTTCATTCCTTCGAGGTATGATTTTCGGGATTAAAAGTATCCTATATAATAATCCAGGCTATAGACATTTTGTATACCAAGTTCCATCATAATCTGTCCAGCCGTTTTTGCGTCATTGAGTAACAAACATCCAAACATCCTAACACCCAGACATCTAAACTTTCGCATTTATATTATTAGTAGGATTTCTAATATCTTAAGTTGTTTAATTTCGCGTTGAACAATGCGATGGTGAGGCGTCAGCGATGCGACATTTGTGACCGATGCTTGGCGGTCAAAAGGTTAATTTGTAAATATCTTAATGATATTCTCATTTGTTGCAGAGGGTCGTATTTCGTCTACGAGGCGAATAGCCTGCTGCCTAAAGTAAGCAAAAGGCAGTGGACGACGCAATTCTTCCACTACGACAACGTCGCCACTGCTATGTTGACACTTTTCGCGGTACAGACGGGAGAGGGGTGGCCACAGTAAGTAATGGTTTCAACACGAAGGAAAGTTAAATTTACGTTTAAGAGTTTTTTTTTTATCAGCTCTAGTTTACGGAGTGTTGAACCAAAGGTTGCTGGCCATTTCGCAATCGCACCAACCAAAGAAAAGTGACTTATATTATGTCACACTATTAACAAACCCTTGGCTTTAATATGTATTATCTTCTTTTTCAGGGTGTTACAAAACTCTATGGCCGCCACATATGAAGATAGGGGACCCATACAAAACTTTCGAATAGAAATGTCCATATTTTATATAGTTTATTTTGTGGTGTTTCCGTTTTTCTTTGTTAACATATTCGTAGCTCTGATAATTATCACATTTCAAGAGCAAGGTGAAGCCGAGTTACAAGACGGTGAAATTGATAAGAATCAGGTTAGTATGACCTCCATATTGCGCAGCCAACTATAGGTACGCATATACCTTTTTTGTTTTAAACATCTCACTTGAATATTGTTTGTTTACAGAAATCGTGTATAGACTTTACTATAGAAGCGCGACCTCTTGAGAGGTATATGCCAAGCAAAAGGGCAAGTTTTAAGTACAAAGTGTGGAGAATAGTAGTCTCTACGCCTTTTGAGTACTTCATCATGACTCTCATCGTACTCAACACATTGTTACTCATGATGAAGGTATGTATCAAAAACTTTCTATTGTTTCTGTACATTTAAATATTTAAGAAGAATAATAATAATTGTGACGGCAACAGTAGGTATACATCATAGACGTAATTGTATGTACACTATAGTTAAATGATGTCTAAACAAATTACCTACATACAAAACATGAGTAAGCACTTCGAATGTAAAATGTAGAAGCGGTCACTAATGAATTAGTTGCTGGAAAAGTTAGCCCAATCCACAAGGCACAGTTGATTACAGTGGTAGGTAATCACCTAGCGCTGAACCAAACCTAGAGGGTGCTTGTAACCAGCCTCAGATAGACATCAAGGTACATGCTTTGGAACGAGCATGTATCTTAATGCTCCATTCACGTCTGAGCCGGCTTCTTAGAACATTTTTCTAGTTTGGTAAAGAGCAAAAAGTCCCTAATAATTATCTCCACTATTTGTTATACTTGCGTGCGTCCAATACTTGTTGGCACCAGATACCCCCTATTTGCAAAACTGTGTACACCTCACGTTGTAATTCCCGCCGTAGCTACAAAGGAAACAAATACCAATTGGCAATTAAATTCCAAGTACTGCCTAGCATAAGATTTTTCAAAATTACACAACACATGCAACACTTACAATGACATTTGTGAAATATGATCTCGCCGCGCGACTAGGTACACTGCATCGGAATGCGCCGTGGGTCTGTCTAAGCCTATCCCGTCAACTGTATATCTACGCCACGATTCATTTTATTGTTTTAATCCTACGTTCTATTCTGTGTTCCTTTCGTGACTCCTTGCTTGCTATTCATTATGTATGTATCAATGTCTACTGCACGATAAGCGTATCCTTCCTGCACATCTACAGCACATGAAACACAAATTATAAATTGGACTATTCGTGCTTGTTGATGCACACCATCTCTGAAAGCAGTGAGCTCGGGGCATGGGCCATTATTGTTGTTCGTGTTGCATGATCTTGTATGAGACCTATTCCTAACTGTTTTTGTGAGCGGTCTGCATGTTTCGTGGAATGGCCTACTGCCAGGCGTGATTGTTGGTGGTGGCTATATCAGCTGCTTTGAATTTCACCGGGAAATCAAAATTTGCATAGGAGAAATAGTTTTCCAGTAACAAGATAAAGAATATTCGGAATCTATGTTTTAAGAATCCCCTCATTATGTTATATTAGTTTTCGTAATGTTCTGTTTAGTAGGAAAGAAAGCATCTAATGCTCTCGTTCACCGTGTCCCTGTGTACCTACTCGTATTTTTGTTTATATTACTGACATGTCGGCACGTTTCCTCACCAACTCATATTATGCTATCCCTATCTTTTGTTATCCCTTTCTAACTCGTCCATGAACGCAAGGCCTAAAGCTATGATACAACATTATTTGCCAACGTATAGTAATCTAAACATCACATCTATCAGTACTCAATAAATTATTGAAGATTTGATAAGATTATATGAAGTAACAAATATCTATTTTCATTGCCATGGGTTTATCCAATACGCCTGGCACATCATCACAAAATGGCAGTACTATAATCAAAATGACCTCTACGCGGATATCCTCAAGTATTCGAATATGGGGTTCACTGGAATGTTTTCTGTGGAAACGGTGTTGAAAATCGTCGCTTACGGTGTCAAAGTAAGTAAACCAACACACGGATCGTTCTGGTAAATCATTTGATATACTATTGAACATCAAAATAGGTACAAATGTACTCTTTCTGTTTACTAACGTGTTTTTCTGTCTATTTACATGACTGTATGGGAATAATTCGAGCCGAGTAAATAACATCCCTACCCAATTACCACCCGATTATGATACCTTTTACAAGATTTCTCTCTTAAAGCTTAGATGCCACTGAAAATGAAACATTTTTCGGCATTTCATTGTTAAGCATGGCTTTCCTGCTGCATGTGGCACCTGTTCGTTTCGCACACAGTCATAATAAATGTTCCTTTACTTTTTAACTGTACTTGTGGTTTCAAGCTGTCTTCAGAGATTAGCCACCCGAACGGGCTCAGGTAAGCTAACTGTCGGATTCAAAGTGGGCGAAGTTCTGCTGAAGTCAAAGGTTTGTACTTGTTTCACGTCTATTATTTATATGTACGTTAAATTGCAAGTGTCTTGTAAACTTTTCTTTACTTACAACAGATTTTCAATAATTGATGTGATAGTAAATTTGTAGTGACGCAATTCTGCATGTTTGTTTAATATTCCGGTTGCATGAAAGCACGTGCTGCACTAAAAAGCTACACGATGACTACATAAATACACACTGACACAAATCTACAAACTACAGGGTCACAAAAGATGGGAACTCAACTGCAAACATCTGTACACTCACCTCAACATGATAAATACAGAACGAGTTTGTTTTCTAACGTTATAGCAGATAGTAGTATAAAATATTTTTAGTGCCAGAATTATTTTTAAAAAAACGTAGGAGATCGATGATTTTATGTTACCATGTATGTTGTTAAAAATAAATCTGGCTAGGTGTATTTACACCATTTATAAAGTTTGAGGTTAAAAATATTGGTATTAATTTTGTGGTAGTTTCACGAGGCTCCAACACTGCTCATGGACTCGTTATCATTAATGAACGTCGTCTTTACGGTCTTCTTCCTTCTCGAGACCCTTTTGAAGCTGGTTGCCTTCGGATGTCAGGTAAGCAACCCTAATCATTAGTACAGTTTGAAGTAATAACTTATTTCTTGTACACACGGCGTAACATTTTGCATTATTTCCATTTTTAACAGACAACGCCGTGTATATAAGATTCACGCATTATTTTCTTTATCTTAGAATGATTTTTAGCATTCAATATTCAGTACTGACTTGAATATAATTAAATTAGAAGTTATAGCATACAAAACGCCGCTTAATTTTTATACGATCTAGTTTTAATGTCACAATAAAGTTTTGTCTAGATATATATGCAAAATTAATTTAATTTTGAATTGTATCTAAGAGAGAGATATTCCTTATCCCGCTCCTTATTAAAATCCTTCTTATTTTGAATAGAAAGTGTACATTTGTATCCTTTGATCATCTTTCTTCATTAATTTTCGATGTAATAATGAATATTCAACATTTATCCATTCTGTGGCCTTTACCACTTTGCTTAAAATCTAAACGTTTTGATATAATTTATATTTCCAGAATTTTTTCAAAGATCCGTGGAATACGTTCGATTTCATAACGGTCATTGGAAGTATTATTGACGCTCTCATCATGGAATTGGGCGTGAGTATCAAAACAGCTGCAAACATAAATTGTTGAAATGTCTTTCGCGTTCATAGACCGACCGTCTTACTGAGACCTCGTCTGTAACAGGACAGGGGTAAGAGGGAAGAAGTCAAAGGGTAGGGACGGGTAGCGGGCGGCGGGTAATTGCCCCCCGCTACCTACCCTTCCACGCGGTCTCAATTAAGCGGTCGACCTATAGAAACATTTTGGGTGCCTATAATACATACAATGAAATCTCTTTTTATTGATATTCAAAGGACATTTTAACAATTAATTGACTGTTATACATATTTACATTTTCATTAATTCTACTTCATATCGGCACTCTCGGGTTATCGCATACCAGTGAGATGAACGAATATTTTCATCTTGTTATTGTAATTCAGTGCGTATTTTTCTGTTGGAAACGCGACGTTTTTTCATGTGTCTCGAATTATTTTCGTTTTTCGGTGGAAAAATACATTTGCGATTCTGTTAAAAAAAATAAACGGCGGGAAAGCATGATGTTTTTGACGTTTTAAGGTTATGTTTATCAAATCTTAATTAATTTTTTGTCGTATTTCCCCCATTTTTGAGAAAAGCACTCTATTAGCCTCGGCCGGAATGGCAATTGCAGGCTTCGTATTATAATTAAACGGACTCGCAAGCTCGTCCGTTTAAACAAATACTCAGCCCGCAATTGCTTCCTTCCCGGCCACGGCAATAATGTACTATTACCTATTACTCGACTGCCGCAGAAGAGGGTAATGGTACTGAAAATCGGTGTTTGAGAGCCGAAGGTAAACCATTTGTCCTGATTACAGAGCGATCTTCCCGAACACTGTGCCTCTGACATATCCTGTCAGCAGGTAACCAACTGACTTGTTTGCTAGGAATTTTAGTACTTTTAATACATAATGTAAAACTTTTATAATTGAATTAATGTAGATATAGTTTCCAAATTTAAAAAAAATAATGGTAGTGCTAGTTTTAGGCTAGATTTTGTAGTTTCATAAAAAGTGATTTATAGAAACTTGTTTAGTAAAATAAAGTAAAATAAAGAGTGATTTATAGAAACTTGTTTAGTAGAAAGTTAAGAGTATCTTCCAGTACCTAGTTTGCTAAATAAGGACGGTATTTAAACGTTAACTTTTACCTACGCCCATATCACAAAACTCGAAGACAACACGACCAACCAATAAAAAGGATTTGTAATATGCGTGTAGAGAAAGTTATGTATGGATTTGTAAATTATTTGGTATTAAAACCTCGTGTGATGTTATTTGTGACGCTCGCTTACGATTCGTTTCATAGAATCACACTCGGATTCTGATACCTTTTTTGTAGCAGTAGCATTAAACTACTATCAAAATATTGGATTACCTACTCGTTTGATAATTTCATAGATAGAATAGGTAGTATACATAGTTTGTGATTTTGATTGTTTTTTGTTTGTGACGTTTTTCTATGTTACGAGTACTAAGTACATTTTAACTTGAATGAATGGTTTGATTGGTTATTTCGAATTTTATGATTAAAATTTGATGAATCTTTAAGACTGGATTAGCACTAATAGTTTCTCAATTCACAGACACCCGTCAGTGTGAATTTAGTTCTTAATAAAATTGTTTTGTAATGCAAGATTAAAGCTATACGATATAATAATAATAAAATTTTGTTAGAACTGGAATTTATATGAATTTGTGTCATGTAATGAAAGTAATGTGACTATGTACTGAAATTTTTTATTTACAATTGACAACATTTCAAAATTTATAATGATGCCTAAATAGAAAACCATTTCGGTAAACATGCTACCTGAACATAATAAAATAGTTTTTAGATTTCTTTTCTTCGCTAGATTTGTAGATAATCGCCAAAATATATAATCGGTAAAATTACTAATTGAATTTTCATAAAAATGACGTCATAATTCACATACGATTTGCTACTTTTAGATATTTTTGAATGAAAATTAGGATTTCGGGAGAAAAAAAACACATGTGGTGTTTAAAATTTCATATTCTATCGATCTAGGACTAGGTCATCTAGGACATAAAATGGCCAACTTGAAAATTTGAAATGTTGTCAATTTACTTACACAAATTAGGAGTAAAATTGAAAATAAATTTCCTGACAATTCATGGCATAATGATGGCAAAACGGAAACAGAGCAGAAAGTAATTGTAATATTTTACTTAGTTAACTAACAGTAATAGTTACAGTTGGCAAGAAAAAATCGAAGTATTTGCATCATAGCTAATCCGTAATGTATAATTAGGGTTAATATTTGTTGTTAACGATAGTATGTATATTTGAGGGTAACCCTAATTAATATATTAAATTAGAATTGTCTACCTCCGCCAATTTGACTTCCCTATTGCGCTTCATTGAAAATGATTATTTATGGAAATTTGTTAAAAATAACCATTTTATTTTCTCGTGTGTAATAATGTCAATGATGAAAAATGAAACATGAGGGTTCCATCAACATCATTATTTAATTAAGCCTCGACCACTGTAGTACTCAGTAAACGAAATTAGTTAACTACAGTAGTCAACAAAATAATTGTGTCTTCACAGAAAATAAACACTAAAAAAATTAATTTACTTCATTTTAACATCCTTCAATTTCTGCTGCCAGCCAAAATAGTCTCGTTAACAATTCGTTATGAAATTTCTACTAAAATATTAATTTATGTCACACCAGGCCATAAAGCGGCAATTACCGCACGCTCCGCGCGCGGGAAATCCCACTTCCTGGCCAGGGGGTGACATAAAATTTTGTACTTAACACGGGCGGTAATAAAGAAAGCCTCAGATCGCATATTTATCGCCCTTGCCTTCGGCTCGGGCGTCAAATACTTGCGATCTGAGACATTCTTTGTTTTACCGCCCTTGTTAAGTAATGTACTAATTTAGTTCCCTCGATTCTATAAAGATTATTCATTTGTTTCAAATAAACGTTGTCGCTATCACCGAAAGGATCTCTAGATGTTGATGGAACTGCAACGGCGAGACAGTAACGCTTGTGATATTTCACAGGAGAATACTTTCAACGTTGGTTTTCTCCGCCTGTTTCGAGCCGCGCGACTGATCAAGCTGCTCAGGCAGGGTTACACTATTCGAATACTGTTATGGACGTTCGTGCAGAGCTTCAAAGCCTTACCCTACGTGTGCCTTCTCATCGCGATGCTCTTCTTTATCTACGCCATCATTGGGATGCAGGTCTGTTCATCATTCCTCTCGTATATCTCTCTTGTTAATTTCATATCATTCACGGATATAATTATGATGTTGATAATGATAACATATATTTCTCTCTAAATATTTAGTCCGGGGCAAATGGATAGTTGGTATAGATTTTACAGTTGGTGCCTATACGATAGATATTTACATGCTAGTTTATTATTCGTTGTATTATTTTCCATACAATTTTGACTACGTTTTACAATAGTAATTTAGCATTCATACAAGTTTAAATTTATAGACATTAAAGACGGCTTATTCGTAATAATAGTTTACCTAGTTTTAGTGTAGGTATGTAGTGTTGGGGTTCAAGTTATATTAGGCCTAAATATTGATCTAGCGACGTATTTCATTATATTTTCCTTTCAAATCTAGTTACCGTAATTATTTAGTACCTAATAGTTGTCCATAAGGCGTTGATACTGTTTGCTAAGATCTGCTAGAGCGCCATTCCCGCCAGATACTTCATGTTATTTATCCCATTCCACCTGAACTCACTAGTCTCATTCCCGTGACTCATCACTCCTATTCACTAAACTTACACGACATGGAAGTGCAGGAGCATTACATTAAAGTAGGCACTGATCATTTTCTAATGGCAGGTTTTCGGAAACATGCAATACGATCCAGACACTGCCATCAACAGGCATAACAACTTCCGATCTTTCGTGGGAGCACTTTTGCTGCTATTTCGGTGAGAGTACAGTACAGCGTAGTGGTGGCAACCGATCTTTTCTGTTCACTTGTCCACTGGCGAGCGTAGGGCGCCCACACGGCCGGGATATGTTCTTACAAGGCATGGCACATGGCGTGCGGTGTGGCATCTTGACCCAACTCCTGCGCAGTTGTGCCCAAGACTCCGACACTACTGTCTATGTTACATGTATATACCAATCATGATCATCGAGACCGCATCAACATCTCTTAAACATAGTCACATTCAAGAGTAGATATAGCCGATAGTGTTGTCTTCAAATTGTCCTTAAATATTGCATCTCATTTTTGTAACTAGTGATCCTTGTATTCGCCTTGTACTCCTAAAACATTTAATTAGTGGTAGCAATAGATGATTTAGGTAGAACCAACTTAGAATCTGTTATAGAGCGGGGTGAGCATAGGATGTGTAGGGTACACGTATTTTTGCACACAATGCTGATTTTCTGTGTTGTATCTGCTTGGACACAGGTGTTTGGCAATATAGACTTAGCACCCGACTCAGATATGAACAGACACAACAACTTTCAAAGCTTCATTCAAGCACTCATGCTACTATTCAGGTAAGGAATAGTATAATAAGGAAGATATTTCGTAACTTGATTTTATATGGGTACTTTATTTAAATTATACAGTCAATATAAGTCATTGTTGATTCGTCATCCATGACAGCTACGAGTACTATTCTAGCATTTAGCACTAAGTAACAATTATTGGGTTTGGGTATAACTTGTAACTTAAATATAAGTTTTAAAACTGGTACCTACTATAGAATATATGACCTGTTTTAAACCTAAAAATAGAATAATAAAAGGCTAGGTCTGTGTTTGGCAAATGCATGATTGCCCTCACTGCATGACGTTAAAGTTCAAAGTCATAATATATCTCCACATACCTAGGGTTTGTGGCAAAATTAGGTAGACTACACTTATTAGAAACACTTGCATACGAAATAATAAATGTTTAGCTTGAGTTTACGATATTTAAAGGCAAATCTACCCACAATTATCTACGCATATCTTTTAAGGCGCAGGGTAGGGCAAGGCCTTCTCCATACAAACTCTGTGCACGTTTTATTCGTCGGTTTTGGCACTCCCGAATATATATATGTTTTGCTTGTAAATATTGGATTTACGAGAGCCTCAAGAAAAAAAAATTCAAAAAAATCAAATATCAAAAAACTTGCACAAAGTTTGTATGGAGAGACCTTGCCCGCCCCTGCTCATTAAAGAAATTTTCATAAGCAATCGAACCGAATCGTTGTATTTTATTACTTTACGATACGACTGTCAATTGTGTTTGTGCTCAATATTTTTGTTATATAATGAAAGTAATAATGCCATTGCAAATTTGAAGATACAGCGCCTCCGGTTTTAACCCACGATCAAATAACCGATACTTAATCCTTGTTTTTATACAATTTTATTTAAATTCTGTAGGTAGACTTTTACATGTAGGTGTGAATCCCCATATAAATGGACATTGGGACTTACAAGTCATGATAAAGTTTGGCCTCACGATGGAAACTGTTCCTTAGGCTACTTGTAACTTATACTGAGCGAGGCCAAACTATCCACGCAAAAAATTCAAAATGGCGGCTATTTTAGTTTCCTATTTTTTTTTATTTTTTTTAGAACTCAAAAGTGCTTCGTGCTACACAAAAACTTTATATGACAATTATGTTCTGCATAAATTTATCTATAACTTTGGTTATTATCATTTTCTCGATATATCTAATAGTTCATGAGAAAAATGGTGTTCAATATTGCGTTTCTTGTTAAAACACTGTTAGTCAAAAGGCTTAGCAAAATCAAACTGCATCGTATGCAGAAAGCAATTCATTTTCTCCAGTGACACTAGGAACCAATATAAAGGATTTCATCTGACGAAATGAAAATTTCATCGAAGGGAATTAAAAATGGCGGTCATTTACAAAAGGGGGAGCCGCATTTTTTAAAAAGTGTATAATTTCAAAACGGCATCTGCTATTTAAGTAATATGGGTATCAATCGATAGGTATTGACACCATTAATTAAAATAAGAAAAATACCATGTACAAAATTAAAGATAGCGGCCAACTAATATCAAAATTGTAAAATTTTCATTCTTATTTTTTTCGTTATATTAAAAATAACAACTAAATGTCCAATTATATAGTCAACTTATATATTTACATAAATTCTCATAGTATTATCTACGCGATAAAACAAAAATTATGACAACCCGTCGAGTAGTTTTTGGACTATACGAATTACAAACGAGCCTTGGTGACTGTGTCATAGTAGTTATGGAAACAAACTGCACTTTTGTAATGAAAGCAAGTCGCTTTTGCATAATCGTATTAGTGAAGAGACCAAACTTGATTACTTTTTTCGATAATATCTAATTTTCACCCGTCAGTAACCGAGACTAAGCCACTTCGAAATTATAAGTCTAAAACGTTCTACTAAGTTAAAAGGTGGCCAAATTTGGACAACAAATGTGGCAATCGATACAGGAAAATGTTGTTCAACATAAAAAATAACGCTGTGATTTTTTTTAACATAACTTAAGAAAAAAAATCTTTTTTTGCAATAAACTTTTGATATTCATACCCTATAAGTACTTATATTCATACCTTATATATTTTTTGAACCTTAAAAGAATATTTTTTTCCAAAAACAATCACACTACAGAAAGTTTCTCAAATATAAAAAAAACAACTATGACACACAATGCACATGCACAATGTACTATAGATTAAAATGTTCTTAAACGCAGAAAAATAAAGTGTAGGATTTTACAGCGTATAAATATCAAAAAAATAAAAATAAAATAATAAGTTTATTGCTAAACAAGGAAAAAAAATTCTTAACCTTTGTAACAAAAAGCGTATTTTATTTTAAGTTGAGCAACATTTTTCTCTATCGATTGCCACATTTTTTGTCCAAATCTGTCTACCTTTTAAATTAGTAGAACGTTTTAGGCTTATAATTTTGAAGTGGCGTAGTCTCGGTTACTGACGGGTGAAAATTTGATATTATCGAAAAAATAATCAAGTTTGGTCTCTTCACTAATACCATTGTGCAAAAGCGACTTGCTTTCATTACAAAAGTGCAGTTTGTTTCTATAACTACTATGACACAGTCGCCGAGGCTCGTTTGTAATTCGTATAGTTCAAAAACTAATCGACGGATTGTCATAAGTTTTGTTTTGTCGCGTAGATAATACTATGAGAATTTATGTAAATATATAAATTGACTATATCGTTGGACATTTAGTTGTTATTTTTAATATAACGAAAAAAAGAAGAATGAAAATTTTACAATTTTGATATTAGTTGGCCGCTAACTTTAATTTTTTACATGGTATTTTTCTTATTTTAATTAATGGTGTCAATACCATTCGATTGATACCCATATTACTTAAATAGCAGATGCCGTTTTGAAATTATACACTTTTTAAAAAATGCGGCTCCCCCTTTTGTAAATGACCGCCATTTTTAATTCCCTTCGATGAAATTTTCATTTCGTCAGATAAAATCCTTTATATTGGTTCCTAGTATCACTAGAGAAAATGAATTGCTTTCTGCATACGATGCAGTTTGATTTTGCTAAGCCTTTTGACTAACAGTGTTTTAACAAGAAACGCAATATTGCACACCATTTTTCTCATGAACTATTAGATATATCGAGAAAATGATAATAACCAAAGTTATAGCTAAATTTAACATAATTCTCATACAAAGTTTTTGTGTAGCACGAAGCATTTTTGAGTTCTAAAAAACATAAAAAAATTTGGAAACTAAAATAGCCGCCATTTTGAATTTTTTGCGTGGAAAGTTTGGCCTCGCTCAGTATAAGTAGCCTGAGGAACAGTTTCCATCGTGAGGCCAAACTTTATCACGACTTGTAACTCCCACTTAAGGATTCATACCTACTAATATACAAATGAAAAGTAAATTGCATTGTTTAAGAATACTTAGCTGCAGGCGCTTCTAACATGCACAGGCTGGTTCTTTGATCGATCGTCGATTTATAAAACAAATATTGGTAAATTTCTTATCCATATTAACCGGTATTCAATGAAGGTATCAGCCTACCTATCTGTTGTCTCCCGGCGAAAAAAAAACAAAAAAACAAACAATAACCTACATTGTTTTGTTACGTGCCCGAAGATCTAAGACCCCGGGAGATGTCAGCCTCTACATATACACATTTTAATCCCTGTTAAATCTCAGGATGTCGCCATACCCACGACCCAACATAAAATAGACCAAGGGTCACCCTCACACAGCAGTGAGATAAAGTGAGAAAAGTTTTCCTTGCCAAGACATACACCTATAAGATTAGGTTTTGTCCAGCCCGTGGGAAAATTTTCTTCACTATATAGGTACCGTCGGCCTCACAAGGGGCTTAACTAACACCTTTGTACCGCGTCACATTTAAAAAATATATATTCAAACTGTCATACTTCCAACAAGTTAAAGCAATAAATACTTAGGTGCAAAAGCAAAGTGTGCAACAGCTTATCGCTAGTAGCTACCTATTGAAAATACGGATATTTGTGAGTCACTTGATATCCAGATGCGCGACGGGCGAGTCCTGGCCTAACATCATGCTGGCCTGCCTCAAGCCAGCGAAGTGCGATGAGAAGGCTGGGAAGCCTGCGAACGAACCGTGTGGAAGCACGCTCGCTTACGCCTACTTCGTATCTTTTATATTCTTCTGTTCCTTTCTTGTGAGTATTTTAATTAAATATCTGGGCGGCCGAGCTCTGCTCGCCGTTTTCCCGGGCATGAGACCTAGCTAGATCGAATGCTCGTCCCCGAAAACCCCCACATACCAAATTTCATCCAAATCGTTAGAGCCGTTACCGAGATCCCCGAAACAAATAAATAAATATACAAGAATTGCTCGTTTAAAGATATAAATAATAAGATAAGATAATAATTCTGTGTGAGTATTTTAATTGAATAATTGAGATTGAAAATAGAGGATGATCTTGAAAAACAGATTTAGGCAATCCGTCAGTTCATGTAACAGTTTAATACCCTCAAAATTCTTTAAAATAACGTTATAGCTTTTTGATATTAGAACTGTCCGTATATGATATTGAGTTCTTATTTGAAAGAGCAATTATCTCGATCTATCGGGTTTGCCTCGCTGCCCTCGCGTCTTTGTTATATATATGCTTTGAATGTTCACAGATGTTGAATTTATTCGTTGCTGTTATTATGGATAACTTTGATTACCTAACGAGGGATTCGTCCATCCTTGGCGCGCATCATCTTGACGAGTTTGTTAGGATATGGGCCGAATATGACCCAAACGCCACGTAAGTTCGACCCTTGCAAGCCTTTACGTCTGTAACATTTGTTTATTTGATGTTCATTGATGTATGTTGTTTTCAGTGGAAAGATCCATTTTACTGAAATGTATGATATGTTAAAAAATATGGATCCTCCGTTGGGGTTTGGCAACAAATGTCCGAACAGGCTGGCCTATAAGAAATTAATTAGGATGAATATGCCGTTAGACGACGAAGGGAAGGTTAATTTTACTACAACTCTCTTCGCTTTGATACGGGAGAATTTGAACATCAAGATGAGATCAGGTACTTATGACAAATGACAGATAGGTAAGGATATAATTATAAATTAAAGAAAAGTTCATTTTTAACGTGTAATGTTTTTCTAGCGGACGAGATGGACCAAGCGGATCAAGAGTTGAGGGAAACGATAACTCACATATGGCCATTGCAAGCGAAGAAAATGTTAGATTTGCTGGTGCCTAGAAACGATGTACTCAATACAGGGAAAATGACCGTGGGGAAGATCTACGCGGGCCTCCTCATCCTTGAGAGCTGGAGATCTACTAGGTTTGGCCGGAATCCGCAGGGCGTTACGGTAAGCTATAGCGTCAATATTGTAATGTGCACTGATGTTTTCGGTCGGTATTCCCACCAAAATGAACTGTTGTTAGGTCTATGTCGTAGGTACGTAGTTCTAATGAAGCCAGAGTAAATACGTGTGGCTAAAGTGTAATTACGAGTAATGTACAGCATCTTCTGTTCTTTTGAGCCAAATGTAAATATTAAAGAATAGGTAATACTACACGTTAACAAGTAGTGTTTGTTGATGGACCCTTATAATTCCCCACCTTAGAGTAAAGTTCTAACATAATAGTTAGTTAAGTTATAGTTGATTGTGTTATTTGTGTGGATGTATTGTTGTTACATGGCGCTAAAGATTAAATTGTTAATCGGGAACAAGATTCTAAATTCCGATTGACTTCTGAATATTCCGAGGGCTGGCAAAGCACAACAATACTGAGTCACGTTAGTGGAATCGGCTCATACGAGTCGACTACATTGGTGGTTTACTTTTCAGGCATTCGGCGAGAATAGCCCTACGGCCAATCAGCCGGTAGTATTAAAAAATTTTCGGAACGAAACTTTGACTACTTTTTTCTTGCACAGTTCTAGACATTTTTATTTTATCATAACGATTTTTTCTCGCATCTTGTTTGGAATATCATGCAAGAAGAAATTAAATGATTTCCAAATGGCTGATAATGACTTTTAAGGTCGAAGCAATAGTTAATCCATGAGAGAAACATCATACCATGATAGTAGCATAGAATAGATATACAGTTAGATTTAGTCACCAGCGAAGCACTTGATGTATTAGACAAATGAAATTGTGCGCGTCAAGCATATCTTTGTCTGTCAAGTGTCCGCCAGGGCTTCGTAAACCACAACATAGTGACCTGTCCTATAGTTGCAAAATATATGTAGAGCAGTTTCATTGTTGAAGAGTTGTTTGGCCGTGTCGAGTAGCTGTTGACTGTCCGACGTAGTGCTCCATTTGTGTCGTCTTACAACCCGTACTGCTCGCTACCCCTACACATTCCTGTGTTGTTATCGATTGGCGAACTCAGATGTATTGTTTGACCGTTCTAGGAAAATTTGCATGACGATTGGATTTTCTGAAAGTGTTTTTTCCTCCTGTAGTTTGTCTTCGAATGAGTGTTTTGATTTACGTTGTCTAATTATCTACATTTTGGCTCAATTAATTTTTCATTGTAGAAGCCTGACGATTTTCAATGAACGAAATAATATGCTTTTGTGCTACGCTCTTTTTGCCTAAGAATGTAATTTTTGTATTTTACTTATAGAATTAAAATGTAATATCGTCACAATTTTGGAAAAAGTTCGTACTCATAGTATCTTAAGAAAAAACTCACTGGAGTTTGTACATACTTATGATATCATGACATACGAGTTATTTGCCGAAGTAGTTATGATTTATACTTATTTATTATGTTATGAATAAGGCATTTTATATATGCGCATGTTGGAAAAACTACTCAATCCTTCTTCTGACAGCGGGCGATGCAGCTGTCATGAACTGCATACCAAAACGCATCTGGCTTCAATATTTTTTGCACTAACTTTACAACTAGCACTATGTTTATGAATATTATTAATGCTTTGTAATTTACAGCTCTATCGTATATATACATATATATCAATTTCATACTATAACCATCTAATGTATATCCACTAAACAATATAACCCTTACATCGAAATAACTTCTAACATAACGTGTGACAGTTGTTTTCTCAGATATATAGCTGCATTCATCTTCACTATACACCACAGTTATATACAATGCGATACGCATACAGTTCACAATGTCCATTCGTTGGAATTCTTGTTACACTCAACAGCATACACTATAACACAAACAAAAGAACTCCAGCATGGACATTAGGTGTGGGATTGCGCAGACTCATGTATAGGCTTTAGTTAGTTGCCATAGCGTTGGTTGGCGGAGTGTGACATGAGCTTGCGCAAGTGTGCGTGTGTGGAGCGGATGTGTGAAGTGGGGTGCGTGGTGCAGAAGGCGTCCTTCTTTAACTGCCTGTTGGACGTGGCGGCGGGGCTGGGGCCGGGATCGCGCGCCGGCTCGCTGAGCCACGAACCGCCGGCCGCCCTGCCAGCCGCAACCCATCTCGAGGACCACGACTCGCACACCCTTGCCGACCTCGCCCGCCGCAACACCAGAAAGTCACTCAAGTGAGTATCTTAGTACCTACAACGTTTTATAAAATTGATTGTATTCGACCACTTTTTTACGTGGAGAAAACCTGCGAACGAGGTACTCAGACATCGGGGGATGACTGGGTTATGTGGTACATATTTCTATCCGCTAAAAACTCCACGGTGATCGTCATCTACGCTCTCATGCGGGGATCTCATAATGTACCTAGTCGACTCCGGCATAAACATGTGTTCAAGTGACGTACAATTATAATCTAACATGAATTGCTTTAAAAAAGCGACTAAAATGTGCCAGTTATGTCAGAATTACTTCGATGCCGATACAGTGACCCCTTCCCGATTTACATTTTACGAATATTCATAATAATGTTTTCTTTGGCGCGTGATGCCTTTAACAACGATTTGTTACAGGCTACAAGCACTGTGTGTTACTTTTTGTCATTATGAAGTGTGCCGATTTCTTATTCATCAATGAAAAGAGTAGGTATAGTCTCCACCACAATACGGTATTCGTCACCAAACTTTGTGTGATGATTTCCAACAAACAAAACTTACGAAAATTCTCTGGAAATATAAGTAACGTATTTTAAACATTTCCTTCCTTCAATGGCGATTTTCTCGAAAACTACACATAAGCGGTAAAATATGAAATATGGTAATAAATAATAATGAAATGGATAACTGACATGATTTTATCTTTTGTTGCAGGAACAATAAAAAGGTGAATTTCGTTATAAAACGGGTCCAAAAGTTGAGCTGTATTTATGTTGTAACGCCCCATAATATCATACCTACTTAATAGCTATTGTCAAGTGCAAATTGATGTTCCCATCGAAATTATTTCTCAAATAGTTCAAAAAAATGATTGCACTTCATTTGAACTGAGAAATAGCAATACGGGTACCTAATTAGAATGTTGTCTACAAACGTATTAAAGCAGAATTATTTATGTTAATATATGTACATGTCGATGCATTACCATCTGTCATAGATAGTCTATGTTGTTAATTTTGTTTTAAAGATTAGAAACTGTTTTGTTAATGTAAAGGACAGCTAAGCCGTAGAGTGGTCGTGCTGTCCTATGTTTGTGTTTGAATATTAGCAAATTAATGAAATATTTGTTGTTTGAATTTGTGGTAAAGGATAACTTAGGGGCTTAGGCCCACTATCTGTACATGTTGTATTTACAAAAAGATTAATGGTAAACGGTTTTAAGTTTACAGATGGTTGTTATATACTTAGGTAAACATTTTCAGTAACATAGGATTGTTTCCTAATCAGTAAAATTGTAGAGTATTTTATTATTCAATATCTCAATTTTATAATAGTGAATGTCTCGTACGGGAGTGAATTTTTTTTATGGACTAGACGTTGAATATACATTTTGGTACAAATACCTAGACATAGATTGTTCACTACTGATACATATACAAACATTACAGTCGTAATATATTACATGACACCATAACATAATATTCTACTTTATATCGCATGGACACTGGATTTATATCTTAGCATGCATCGCATGATAATATGTATTAGTTGAAACTATCGATATGGGTAAGTAATTAATAAAACAGCACAGCCCTGCACGATTTGTTGCATGATGCAAATATTTTTCACTTATCTCAATGCATGGTTTTCTATGTACAAATACAATTTTGTAAATATGGGACAGTTATTTGACACGAAAAGTGAGTTAGTGGTTAGTAAATTTTATAATGGGAGTATGGACTACGCGTGACGGAATTTGACGTTATAGGTGTTGGAGTTGCAAGACGTAGGTTCGCATCATGCGTCGATAGAGTCACTGGACGAAGCTCGCCTCGCAGCGCCTCACACCTACCAGAACGGCCACCACGGCAGGTCTTCCAGTTTGAGGTAAGACATCACTCAATCATTAATATTAAGCCCGTGCCAGATGGTCTAAAACAAGCCCCACAACCGAGCGACCTCGGTCCACACGGACCGTGTATACAGTTGTTTCCAGCAATTTCCTTTGAAAACCGGCCTTTGCGGACCAAGGTCGCTACGTCCTAGGGACTTGTCGGCAACCGTCTGGATCGCGCTTAACTCTTAGTATCACCATTTATTTTGAGTTATTTCTGTTCTCATTTTATTTTGTAGTGTCATCGAAGAGGATATTGATCTCAAAGTAATCGTTGTGAAAAACGGTATGTTAGCGTTGCACGTCATAAGGTTCACTAACAAATTTCTAAACTAACACCTCTATGATTCTGAACGAAATGCTGTTTCGTGTGTATGTGACATGTAACTGCATGGGTTGTCGCATGAGGGGAAGCGAGTGGTGTGCCGGAGCTAATTTGTAGTGTTTTCAGACGAACTCCCAGTCCGAGGAGGCGGGGCCACTACGGGGGCTACCACCACGACATCGGCTTCTCGGACACGGTCAGCAACGTGGTCGAGATAGTGAAGCACGAACACCAGCGGCACGGCCGCTCGCACCGCCCGCCGCACCATTATCATCCACATGGTACGCTCTTTTTCTACTAGCTGAAAATGCTACACGTTTGAGATATCCGATTAAGCCTGTACTGTGGATTTGCTGGTAATCTTACAATCGAACCACACACGTGCTAGTTTCACATAGATATCAGCAAATTCACCAATGGCCATTTTCGTGAAAGTGCAGGAGCTGTGCTGAAACAGCGCATGCAGTTCTTCCTTTCTAGAACGTGGGCCGTGGCTTCATGCTAGCTAATTTGATTTTGTGACTTTACATGGAAGTTTCCATAGTCTTTTAGCTTTTCATTGAGCTGGTTGCCTCGATTTTAATATTGTTTTGTTCCCGTAGTATATATTATTTTCATTTAATACCTAAATATGAATGAAGACGTATTTAACCTATTGTACTTACATAGATTCGATTAATCGATTTAAACAGTTTTGCAAACATTTTTCTTCTCATGAAGGTACTCTGAAAGTTTTGTGAGAAGATGGGAAGTCTAGCTTAAAGTAGATGTAGATATGATTTGTAGTTGTAGTTATAAGACATTCTATGACCGAACGGGTCATGCTAAAATTAATATGTTGGATAGATACATATCTAGTATGTAAATTATAGCCATAATATATCATCACAGAGCTAGTTTTGTAATCTGAATACCAATTAGTAGTTCAAATTAGATATGACTAAATAACAGCTCATCCATACATGCTCATAACTTGATTGTTAGCAAGTAATTCCTATCGTGTTTTTCATCAGGAAATACTTGACATTACTAGATTTAAGTTCACTTTGCGTAGGTTCGGCACCGTCGCCGGCAGTACCGAAAACATCTGACTTGATACAACTAATAAAAAACTGCTTATGTAACAACAATTCTCTGAGCAGATTCTAGTTATTGTTTTGCCTGCTGTATGATATGGCGCCGAGTTACAAACCTAACTCTTACCCATTCTTGTTTGCACAAATTTACCGCTTTTCTACGAACTACACTTTGGTGCCTAAAGCGCATGCACTTGATCGGTTAATCTGAACCATGCAGCATGCAAACGCTTAAAGAACTCTGCAGCTTGTTCACTTATCGCTTCGTCGATACAATACCTAGTATTTATTGCAAATGAAACTGGAACAAAATTAAGCATCATGCGATTTGGTGACGGATATGCTGAATACCCCAGAATTATATCCCAGTTCCAAATCCGTGTCCATCACTACCCGTACATTTGTACCTTGCAACAGACACCCCAAAACTTTTAGAGTCACCTTTGTGAGCAAGGAAATAAGGTCGGTAGTCCGACGGGCAATAGGGTAAAGGTGAAGGTACATGAAGGTATTCCTGACGGCAGGGAAGGAGTGGAGAGCGCCGCATCCAACGACCAGCCTGAGCCAGCCCTCGCGGTCGCCCAGCCCGCCACACCACACCTACGGTGAGATCCACTCGCCACACACCACACACACACACCCATACACAAACACACACTCTACGCTGACCTTCCGAAATAAGATAACACACCTTCAAATTCCGTTCCTCTATCTACAGTTCACGACATAGGTACTGATGACAGCTGAAATAGCGCACGAAACTAATTTTGACGCACAAGCGTAACCCAAATCTTTCAGTTTTTTGTCTTTAAGCCGACGACGATATTCTTATCACGCAATTCAACTGAAGCTTTAACACTGACTAGCAACATTTACCTACACACATCCCTTTACTGTCCCGGAAGTTTTCTGCATTAAGTCGCTTACCTTAATACCATCGAACTGACGTATCTAAACGCATATAGAGCATATTTTTGCTAAAAATTGTAAAGCAAAGGGTCTGAATTAAAAAAAAATGTATAATGTACACAGTCAAAATTATACTAAATCAAAGACCCTTTGCTAAAATCATAGCATTGTGTCTAAAGCCAATTAGATTTTCAATGTTAACATTTTGGTTTCGCACGCATGAAGACGAATGATAGACCCGTGTCTTTGGACGACGAAAGAGACATGATATTTCTAGGAAAATTGTTTGCACATCTGTTTATTGTCCGGGCTGTATTATCATTAGGAACCTAATTTTGATGTTATGTTTTCGGCCGTTTGGCGGCGCTTGGTGTTGGTTGCGTTGCGAGTATGCCTGAGTAGAGCGTCCAAATTATTCAAAGAACAGTTTGGGCTCCTATAGGTGGTGAGCGGGATCGAGATCGGGACCGCGAGTGGCGGGCATGGCGGGATCGGTCGTGGGAGCGGGACGGCGCGCGGCGAGGGCGCGGCCGCCAACTCCCGCCCACGCCTACCAAGCCGTCCACGCTGCAGGTCAAGCAGCAGCCACCGTTCACTCGAATCACCCATAGTCCCTCGCATGTAAGTTCACTACGCTAACATCTTATTTCAACCATGTCACCGCCATTGACTTGATATAAAGTCAGGACATTAGGTGTCCCCACACGCCAATGACTTCATGTCGAGTCGTTCAAGTCGATGTAAAGGCAAGCTACGTACTATCAAGTAAGGTTCATTTTCAGTCGTTTGCTTCGATGACTAATAAGTTGCAGTCTGTCGGATGCACTGAGTACCCCAAGTAATGTCTGACTAATACGATGACATCGCCATGCGAACGTTATACACGAAATGCTAAGGTTGAAAACTACATTGAAAGTTGTGTCGGACGGCAGATCACTCTCAACCGTCCCAGAAAGTAAGTGTTCGATGAACTTCGATGAAATACCTACGACAAACGCCTATCTCTTATTTATCTTTAAAATACGAAAGCCTTTTCACAGGAGTTTTAAGCACTAAGTCCACCCCCAAGTAATTCCTCTGACTAACCCGATGACATCGCCTTGCGAACCTTGTATGTATACGCAATACTAAACAGTTATGAGGTTGAAAACTAGAAAGTTGTGTTGGACAGCAGGGGGCCGATTTTTGAGTGTCGAACGATCGAATTTTCACTCGAGGTCTGTCAAAACACCATAGTTTTTTGACAGATGTTGAGTGAAAAGTCGAGCGTTCGACACTCAAAAATCGCCCCCCTGCACTCTCAATCGTCCCAGGAACCAAGTGTTCGATGAAATACGACAAACGCCTAAAATCTATTGTCTTTAAAATACGAAAGGCTTTACACGGGAGTTTAAATATTAATCGTAATATTGAATTGGAAATTTTAGTTATTACTCTCATAAATATTTAATTTGCTTGGTCATTTTCAGTTATCATTGAGGCAGACGGTGCGGGACCCGGTGGAGCCTTTGCACGATGAGTACGAGTATAGCCGAGAAGTAGAAAGACTGATACACCGAGACTATAGATCTAGAGATAGGTAAGGTACATTTTTAATTATCTAATTAAGCGAATGGATCCTGTCGATATAGAAAAAGGTATACCTATATCTCAAAGTAGACCAGGCGCGTCTACGATTTATTTACATTTATTCCCATTAAACGCTTCACACATGAGCATGTATGATTCTTATTTCATTCAGTTTTTGTTAAACTCATCAGCAGGTCTCGGCTATGGCAGGTATAGACTTTGGACTACAAAACTTAAAATGCAATTCGCATAATTCGCACTTCGCTGACAGAGGCGTTCGATTCATTCGATTGGACTCGAGTATATGGATTGAAATGTTGTATGTTTGTTCACATAGTATTTGCAACAGACGCGGGCGGGGCTACGAGAGCGAGCGAGGCGGGCGATCGTACGAGGCAGTAGCGCCGCTGTCGTACGAGGCCGCGCTGGCGCTGGGCCGAGGCGGCGGCGGCGGCGCGCGCGCGCTGCCCTCGCCCGCGCCGCCCGCGCGCCTGCCCAACGGATACAAGCCGCGCGCACGCCATTCAGACTCCGACGAGGACGACTGGTGCTAGCGGCGCCGCCGCGCGCGCTCACAGAGAGACGTGCGCGCCGCCGCGGCCCCCGCGACGCACGCGCACACCTTCTGAAGCGTCGCGCCCGGCCTGACGTATCCGCGACAACACGCCTCGAACGATCTCGTTTTTTACTCGGCGACCGTGTGTAAATAGACGACTTACGTTGCTCAGGATTTTGGACGTCCCTCCTGGACACGGCGGAACCCCGCTGCGCCCCCTACCGGCGGGCCTCCATGAGTTATATCCAAATTCTAGTATTTACAAAGTTTTGGAAAATTTAATTTTTCATTCGCTAAAATTTTACTCTTTAATTTATATTACGATTAAGGTAATCGAAGTATGAAACAGTGCCAGACAGATCGTTTGCGCTAGGATTTTTACATAAATGAAATTATTAGTCTGTATTGTAAAAGTAACTTTCTATATCATTAAATTTGCACTTGATAAAGTCCACGTTATATCGCCTCGCGGAGGGCGCGGGTGGCCCGCCGTACGCGCCCTTTCGCCAACATTACAACTTAGTCGTTGGGAAACACTAGCAATTCATCATCAGACAAATTAATACTAGTATTGTATAAAATATTTACATAGCAAATAATTTTTACTTAGTTAATATTATACCTAATAAATAATAACATTTTTTATTGAATTTGCTGTCCTCCCCCCAAGTGCTTTATACGTTATTTAAATGTAATAAATACAATTAAAGGTAATAATATGAATTGTATATGTATTGTATTTAATTAAAGATGACATTTTTAAATTAAATTTAGTAAATTACGAAAATTATGTACTGTTATCATTTGAACAAATTACTCTGAATGATTTATATTATATTGTTATTGTGAAGTTCATTATATTTAGTGTTGACATTGTTTAAATCGTAACCGTTGCTAGCATTGAACCGTCGCCACGCCAGTAGGCGCACTCCGCATCCACCACTATATTCCACATTCCGCCTCATACAGTATTCGAGACTCCTGGCCCCTATACCACAAAACTTTACATGGCGTCTTGTGGTACAGGCCCCAGACATTCCAGACAATTATTGAAAATGAACGCCACTAGAGACTCCTGGCTCGCACGTTTGGTTCTCGATTCTGGAATTTCAATCTGATACTTTCATTTAATACAGTGACGTCTAGTTATCTAAGGACAATTAAATATAAACCATGTTTGTCTGTTTATAAGCGATTCGAATAAGCTAAAGTTCCTCGATCGAGATCATATGTGGCGTATAATAATTAGCAACGATAACACCAGACACAAACGGAAACCTGCGTCACCATTTCTTTACAATCAGGGTCAGATTGGCTCACTAACAATTTACGATATAGAACTATTTAATTGTAAACTAATAACTTTATTGCATGTTGTAATTATTCGTTAATGATCTACAATTTAAATTAACTATTTACAATCGTTTAGCCAATTCTGCCGGTTGTTGAGATCCGTGTGTGACGTCTTGGTGCAAGGCCGGCTTGACTGTTTTTACTAGGATTTTAAATTACTTAGCATTTAAGGTTTTTAATCCACCTAAGTGTAGGAAGAGTCCAGGGGATAATAGTTTAATAATATTTTTTATGTCACACCTGGCCATAAAGTGGCCATTATCGCACGCTCCGCGCGCGAAAAAACCCACTTCCTGGCCAGGGGGTGGCATAAAATTTTGTACTAACCACGGGCGATAATAAAGAAAGCCTCAGATCGCATATTTATCGCCCTTGCCTTCGGCTCGGGCGTAAAATACCTGCGACCTGAGACATTCTTTGTTTTATCGCCCTTGGTAAGTAATGTACTATTTTATACCTTATGCTGACTAAATAATAATACCCAATAATTGTTATCCTCCTGAGCCCTCCATGTGGAAAATGGCGACTGTGAATTGTTTGCCTTGAACAGTAGTTGGGATCGAGCTGTGAGCAAATAGGCGGGTGTGAAGTAGTTAGTCAGTTTTGCCCGCCATTCCTATTCCGAATAGCTTTGAATGCAAATAGTGAGTGCAGTTTCCTGTAAGTGCTGGTGCATCAATCTTTTTGACAGCATTAAACCCATTTGCTCATTGAACATCTGGGAAACAACGCAAATTGCGGATGAAAGAGAAATAAGAGAGACAACATTTTCTACCGACGATTTGCGGATGTTTTCCGCAAAACCAATTGTAAGACGTGTCTAGTTGTTAGTTACTAGTGGCTGTTCATCAAAATTGTTATTCTTTTCTTGCAAATGTGCAAACTCATTGAACGTATAAATTAGTCTATTGGCTAGCAAATAATTTAATTAGTTAAGATTTTCAATAAGTAAACATCTCGAATGTTTGTAATAATCGTACGCCAATTACGTCATACAAACTTGGATGAGCGGACAAAATAAATAACTGTAAAAGTCTATGTGAGATATTAGTGAGAATTAAATACCTCCAAGCCGGTCCTTTCACCTCGAAAGAACATGTCATAAGCAATAAACATAGAAGTACGCGTTCCGTATAATGTTATGCTATTGCCTTATCGTCGCATATAACACGATTAATATTAAACATAGAATATATTTGGAAGCTAAAAGTACGCTCACACTATTGATGACAGATGAAACTAGAGAATTGCTATCGCTTTCCCTTCCTATATGTTCACACCCACGTTTTGCATTTTACGCTTTGTTTTGCTGACGTATGCTGGTTCGTGTGTCGCTATTTCATAAGAGCCTAGACACCCGACCCGACATAACTGCCAGTCATCATTAAGGTGGATCATTAAGTTTAATTAGCGCAAAGAGTAATAACGGAATGTAAAGCTTCGTGACCTCACGTGCTATGCGGTAGAGCGGAATATATTATAGCGGTTTCTACAGAACTTATTGTGTTCCACACAAACTATCAATTATTCTGTGGTATTGGCGATGTGATATAATAATGTAAAATTAAAACGCCGAAAATAAATAATACTGATATAGTAAGGTAAACGTCCCTGTGCTCGACACTGACCCACTATTCTTATGTCATGATGACAGAGGTGATTGATAGGTGTGGTGTTGTCTATTGGGCACTAAGGTGCCACGCACTGGAACTTTTATCTTAATACTTATTAGTTTTATTGATATTAGATATAATATCTCAGTCGCAGACATAAAAATTAAAGGATTGCTAAATATTTCTTGAACTCATATAATTGGTTACCTAAGAGTACCTAATTCAATTTCAATCCTTTTTTAGCGAAACGAAATGTACAGCCCATGGGACAGATACGATAGTATGATCCTCTGGTGATATTGCATAAAACTAGCTACCTATTCTATTGGCTGCATTACAGAGATATTAATATTGACAGTAATATTGTAGACATTCGAACGTCATTATATTTATAACTAACCGTTCAATAAGTATATTTTGCTGTTAATGTCCCACATCTGTCAGCATTAGTCCGAGCGTGTAATATAACCACCCCTGTATATTACAGTGTAAGTCTTTTGCCGAGTCACACCGGTGTTAAAACATATGTTTAATCCTCCGTTATTATATTAACATTCAATATGTAATAATAATAAATTAATAAGGGTCTCCAACGTTCAATGTGTTCTACGACTCACAGTAATGCAATACAAAGTGAACTCGACAAAAGATTGACAGAAGGGAAGCTTTCTCCTGTGTTCATATAGCGCTAATTGTGATAAGGTATCAAAATGTCGGATGCGCGTTAGTACCAAACCCCTTCCCTTGTTAAAAATAGTCCATTCACTTGGTACTAACGCTTTAGCCGACTTAGCTCCTCGAATCATTAATGTCTTCAACACCAAGCAGTAATATTTCTTAAAGCAATAATAAAAAATGTCGTAAAGATACAGTTATATATTAAACTTATGAAACTAGTATAATTATACATATTACATAGCATCTCACAATAATCCACGACGATTAAAATTGAAGCATTTCTCGCGACTCATGCTGTAGGTTACGACAAATTTAGTACGACAAAATTGTAAATAAATGGTTTTCTGTGATAAAGAGGAAAAACATAATATTATTAGAACTGTGTGATTGCATAGAAAAGCTGTTAATTTTTAGCGGTGTCGCTTGCTTGAGGGCGACAGGCCCCTGGGTCTTTATACAAATTATGCATTTTGGGGCTCTCATTTGTATAGACAGTTAATTAAGATATTAATTAAATAAAAGTACAACTTCCTTTTAGTGAATAAAATAGATTACATGGGTATTAACATATACTGCCGTCGAATATAACAAAGCAATAATTTGATCAAAGTGAGCATACACAAATGTATTGAAGCACACTAAAGTGAGATCCGACTTCGTGTTACAAAAATTGTGATCGAATAAATAAGTTTGTGTGTTCGTAAAATTGTTTGTGTTTAAATGTGTGGGGTAGGCGGCTGCAAACTTTGCCACTAGGTGGCGCCACTAAAGTTTGTCACATCTCGATTGATGCACATTTAACTTTAGAAAATATTGTACGTTTAAAATACCTTTATAAATAATAATAAGTATTAAGCTTTGTATCTTAGGCCGAGACAAGTAGGTTAATATTTCAAAGCCATTTAAATACCAAAGGTTTTGTTTAGACAGGAGGGTGTCAGTTATATTTTCGTAAACATATACTCGTCCGTTTAGCGCGATATAATGGATCCAAATGAAAAATACGGACGTCTGACGTCTACATCCACCTTAATTTTGCAGTCCTTTTACTGACTGCTCGCGTTGCCGTAAAAGTGCTTTTAGCTGTGTCAGAGTCAGACGTCCGTATTTTTAATTTGGATCCATTTTATCGCGCTAAACGGACGAGTATATGTTAACGAAAATATAACTTACACGCTCCTGTCTAAACAAAACCTTTTTGTATTTAAATGGCTTTGAAACATTAACCGACAATGTCTCGGCCTCAGATACAAAGTTTAATACTTATTATTATTTTTAACGGTATTTTAAAGGTACAATATTTTTTAAAGTTAAATGTGCATCAATCGAGACAAAAGACAAACTCTAGTGGCGCCATCTATGCAGAGCTTTGCGCCGCCTACCCCATTAATATTTATGTTACACCTGGCCATAAAGTGGCAATTACCGCACGCTCCGCGCGCGGATAATCCCACTTCCTGGCCAGGGGGATAACATAAAATCCTGTACTTACCACAGGCGGTAAAAAAGAAAGCCTCAGATCGCATATTTATCGCTCTTGCCTTCGGCTCGGGCGTCAAACACCTGCGATCTGACACATGCTTTAAGTGCTAGCGGTACGTCAAAAGATGCTGCAAATGGTGTTAAAAGCATGAAAATCGGTACGATTGATCTTTAGGGCATATGAATCAATTTGACCCGTTGGACGAAAAAATAAATAAAAATGAAAAAAACATTACACTCCTTTTTTTGGGCAGTCGTGTAAAAAGAAGAGGAGATATGACGTCATCTTTTTTTGCATGGGAAAAAATACTTTCTTTTCGGAAACCTATCGTGTGTGGTATCCGATGAAAGGGCTTTCTGAGCCGGTTCTAAAAATATGTCGCATCGATCGTTACATTTCAGTCACTTATTTTAATATAAATGAAAATAATTTTCAAAACATACCATGTTTGGGCTCCTTCAGATACAATACAGTTGAATATTTTTTTTTGTATATATCTCAAATGATACCTAATATCCTCATATCTAACCCCAAGAAACCAATTTACAAAATATTTAATAGATATTTAGGTTTTTTTTTTCATTATTACAAACTGTGATCTATCAATCTACGAATCTATTAAAGAAGAATCTATCTATTTAAGAAGAAAGCATAAAATACTGTTCTTTGTGCAATTATTATGCCCGATCTACCCAATAGGCCATGATATCTCAGGACAAGTACGCAGATATGCGGTAGAATGAGATAAAAGTGTGTCTTGCTCCCTTTAACGCATAATTGACGACCGCTTTAGCTTAGTTGGTAGTGACCCTGCCTACGAAGCTGGAGGTCCCGGGTTCGAATCCCGGCCGGGGCATTTATTTGTGTGAACAGCACGAATATTTGTTCTTGGGTCTTGGATGTTTTCTATGTATTTAAGTATCTATTTATCTATATAAGTATGTATATCGTCGCTTAGTACCCATAGTACAAGCTTTGCTTAGTTTGGGACTAGGTTGATTTGTGTAAGATTGTCCACAAATATTTATTTATTTATAAATTGCGTCCTTGTCCTGCGCCATCATGGCTCATAATGTGTAGTCGGGTTTTTACGAAGTATTGAGCTATATTTGGCTTATAAACGAGAACTTTTATCGTGAGAACAGCCAAGCTGTGGAACTCCTTGCCGGTTTCCTTGTTCCCTGTAAACTACAACCTTTCGGTCTTCAAGGCGAGAGTGAATCGGTATTTGCTAGGTAAGCGCGTTCCATCCTAGATCGCAATATCGCTTACCATCAGGTGATTTGCGGTCAAGCGCAAACCTATTTTGAATAAAGAAACGAATTATTTCCGCCAACATTCCTCCGTTGATCGCACCTTTCGGTCTTCAAGGCGAGAGTGAATCGGTATTTACTAGGTAAGCGCGTTCCATCCTAGACCGCAATATCGCCTACCATCTGGTGATTTGTGGTCAAGCGCAAACCTATTTTGAATAAAAAAAACGAATTATTTCCGCCAATTTTCCTCCGTTGATCGCGCCAAAGGGTATTATCCACACTTTGTAATTATCAAAAATTAGAAAAAATACTAAATGTAAATATTTCCAAACTTGCTTTCTTGGGCTTGGACATGAGGATATTAAGTATCATTTGGGGTATATTTTATATAACAAATGATTCGACGGTATCGTATCTGGAGGGTCACAAACTTGGGATGTTTTGAAAATTATTTTTATTTTAATTTAAAATAAGTGACTGAAATGTAATAATGTGATATATTTTTAATCCGACTCAAAAATACCGTTTAAGAGGAGGGGTAGGGCAAGCTCTCTCCATACAAACTTTGTGCAGGATTTACTTCGTTTGTGTTTGCATTAAAGTTATGATTTTTGATCAGTATGCTTCTTTTTCTGAAAGCTATTTCGTGATGTAAATTTCTTTTATTATTATTTTTTTTAATTACTATTTTAAATTTTTTTGAAATATTTGAAAATTTTCACATCACGATCTTCGCATATCTAATATTTACAACCAAAAAAAATATTATATTTGTTAGCGTCAAAACCGACGAATAAAACGTGCACAAAGTTTGTATGGGGAAGGCCTTGCCCTACCCTGCGCCTTAATTTGAACCGACTCAAAAAGACCTTTCATTTGATACCACATACGATTGGTTTCAGATTTTTTTCCATATTACATACAAGATGACCCTCTGATGATGATCCTCTTTTTTATTTATTTTCTCGTCCAACGGGTCAAATTGATTCATGTGGCCTAAAGATCAATCGTGCCGATTTTCATGCTTTTAATACCATTTGCAGCATTTTCCATATGCAGTCCCCTAGTGTACCGCTAGCACTATTTGTTTTACCGCCCTTGGTAAGTAATATACTAATAATGCATTTTGTGTCGTTGTAGTGCCGCGTTACTAGGATACATACGTATGTGCCGGTCAGCCGCGGCGGGCCGCTCTCAAGCATGCGCGGCCGAACTGGGTAAGGCCGTATTTTTTGCTAGTTTTTTACCTGTGACTTAGGAGACTAAGTTTTTTTCCAACCAAATGACAATTAATGGGGTTATTTTTAATTTTATTCTATGTAATGATATGTATACTTACAAGGGCAAAGCATTAAATAATTATTAAACGGGAATTATGTTTGAAATAAATATTTTAATGTTGAAAAGTGCTTAAAATTTGCTTGTACCTTAGCCAGTTACCTGATATTCTATGACACTGTGGGCTTCTACTTGACTTTATCATATTTGTATGGTTATATTGTTAAAGTTGTGTATTAATAGGCTGTCTTCAGTCCTTTTTTCAATGCTCCACTGATATTAGAGTTAGAAATTTTAGAGGAATTCCTATTTCGTAAAAAATAAATCGTTTTACGTTAAACGTTTTACGTAACAAGTATTTATTATCAATTTTTTACTTCGCCACTTGGTAATATCCAAATTCGGCAATTTTCTGTGCTACCCGTGATTTCGTCATTAAGTTTTTGGATCGTTTTTCGTTGATTTGAAAGGTAAGTTTCCATATTCATAGTTGCAAATTCATATGAACGTATATAATTCATCAAGCGTAATTGAACAGTATTTGTTTTCATAGGAATTGTGAAAGATCTAGTGAGATATCGTTATTTTATTGAAAACTTACGTCACACTTACGTATGATTTACGTCACACCTTACCTTACTTTTTTACTTCTTTTTCCTTCCAAATTGTGGTTAAAGATATATTATTATCTCAAAAGAAATATTACATTTCACTTAATGAGATTAAGTATGCATGCACTAAGTAAATGTTTAGGTAACGTAAATATTTACGTAACATTTTATGTCACAATGAGGCAAAAAATACGGCCTGACCCAACTATCTTTGCCGAACAGATATTAATCGCCTCATAATGTTTGGCGATTGTTGAATCGTTCAAGGGGTAGCGGGTGTTTAGCATTTAAGTGTGTTTCTTTTTTATATATATTTTACGTCAGTTATTATTACTACAAATTATCTACTCTGTAATGTGATGCGGATTTTTTCTGTGAGCTTTTGATAATTAAGTTGATAGATCTTCAATATTGGGAGACATGTTTGTCCGCAAAATAATGTAAGAAAACGTAAACGAACAGATAATTGTGATTATTGTTAAACATGAGAGTAGTACAAGTTGCCCTTATATAATATATAAGAAACGTACGCCTTTCCAAAACGTGTTAGTATTTAACTTAAGACAAATCGTTAAAATCGACTAAGCGAATAGAAAAAATTCGTGTTCCATAAATGTTGTAAATTTCTGATCTCGAAATGTTAGATTTCTTCTATGTAGATTTATTATTTATCGTGGTACCTACATTCACTCATTATATTTACATTGTTATTGTATAGCTGTAAATTAATTTGGAGCCGTTATTAAGTTGATAGGGCCGATGGACTTTCGATGATCCAGTGGTAGCGTTCACTGCTCGTACGTTCGCGCGGCGTGTAGCCCGCGCTACGCCGGCCGACGCGCAGCGAGCGGCCTCCCGTGCCGTACCGCGCCCCGCGCCGCCTTACCGCTGCCTTACCGCGCCGCGGGACCCTCGCACTGGGGACCTCTAATAATATCCTCGATATTAACGAATTACCTCGGATAGGTTTTTTATTCATAAATATCAAATTATAATCAAATCAGTAACAAAATTAAATCGTTTTCACCAGTAATTTTAGCGGTCTCTAGTGTAGTGATATTAAAATGGCGCTCCTTGGTATGGCGCTCCCCTTGCTGCCGCGTCGGCCGCTCGACATGTGTTATAAGAAGTGTAAATATTGTAAAAAATGCGACCGTTCTGTAGAGGTCGCCTGTGAAAATGTCTAGTGATACGATACTAGTTAATATTAATGTTAGCTAGGTAATCTCGTCCCCAACTGTTCTTGAATTTAAGTTGGGTGTTTCACTGCCTTAAAATAATAATGTTCGATGTAATAGTTACCTAATAACTACTACCGATAAGTGGCATTTAAATTTTTCTTGTAAGTATTTTATATAATTCGGTAAAAATGAAATATGCGGGACTTCGTACTGAGGACGCGCAATCTGAGACGTATTCTAATACCTACGTACCTGTGATCGTGCAAAACTATACGACCCATGGTTTGTACTTACACTTCTCCACTCAAAACGTAACACACGATATTTTGTTAGTAAGTCTAAGCCAAATATTGCCATAGCATACACGTGCAAATTTACACTGAACAAAATTGCAATAATATGCTCCATTTAATAAGTTTGTTGACATTCATCTTTATTAGGAATAAACGAACTATAAACAACTTAATACTTTTTTACGTAATACTTCAATAGCAGTTTATATAATCGATACTATACTCGTTCGAAATTTGTAAAATAATGGTGTTTTGAGCGAGTCGAGGCCCCTGCGCCTGCGTCGATAGATCGCGCGCCCGCCCCGTCCCTGCCGCGCCGCCGCTAGACTCCCGCGTTACTCCGCGAAGTGAGATAAGTGTTAGCCCAGTATTGTCATGCCTGCCTTGTATCTGTGTATCGCGTCACGATGATCATATTTTATATTGAAATGACACATTTATAACGTATTTAGCATAGAAAGTTCATCGGCAAAAAGAGCACCATAGTATGTTTTTTTTGGTACATTCCAATAACTTTACAGGATAGTGCAATCCTATTGATATTGTATTAATAAAGAACCAAACTTAAAAATTAGAATTTAAGTAATTTATTATCCTAAAACTAAACTATACGCATGTTTTCACTATACTGGTAAAAATGGTTATGTACAATACGAAAGAGCTACTGTTTTATATATGAATTCTTGCTCGCCTGTAAAATTTTGCAGAATGAATCATATTATAAGATTGTACAATATGAATAAATGCAAAAAAGACAATTTCCTCGATCATGTGTGTTCATTTTCGAAAAAGTCGTAAGGGCCAATTTTTTTGGCGTTGTAGTTTTGTTTTTATTTCTTAGAATTGCATGAAAATTGGTAGATTGGAAGAGCTCCTGATTCTGTACAAGTAAAAAAAATATGACAACATGGCCTCGAAAAAAATATTTTTCCCATACATTTTTTCCACTGAGTTACGAAAATTCATTCGTTTTGTCACTCAATGGAAAAAAATTGTGGGACAGTGTAGGAAATCGTGCAAATATTGTTCAGAATCAGGAGCTCTTTCAACCTACCAATTTTCATGCAATTCTAATAAATAAAAAATACAACGCCAAAAAATTGGCCCGTAACACGTTATCATCATGGTGATCTTATGATGAATCACTTGTGTAATAGAACGCCTTAATCTTACTGGCGAATGATAAATAATTAAAGTTTGGGCACTAGGCATACCTATTGACGATTGTCCGATGGCGAGACCTGTCTTGAACGCCAGTCACGTACTCGTAAAGATGACAAGAGCGCCTACAACGCCACTGACATACGTATCCATGACAACACTTACCTACAATGTAAACGCAACCCACTTGCTATCAAGTACCTAGGTAGCTAAAGTTCATTTTCCGTCTTTTGCTACAAAGACTGTTTTGTCGATTTTCGCTCCTATGCGAACGTAGCTTTAGTATACATTTTTCTATTTCTCTCTCCATTGTAATAACTGAATAGTCTGTCTTATGTATTTAAAACACAATGAGAAAAGTACATAAGGATTCCACTTGTCAAACTTTTACCGCGCGCGCGGGCCGAAATAAAAGTTAGGTTAGGTTGCAAATTTTTGTTAAAACCACTTATTTTGACGAGTCACTGTTAAAATATCCGTTTCGATATGGACCATGTTTTTGTAATTAGGGTTTTTGGGTTGTAGGTGATTTTTGAAAACAACACACGTTGTAATAAATCAAGAATATAATCCAGACGTGTGTTGTTTTCAAAAATCACCTAGGTACAACCCAAAAACCCTAATTACAAAAACAAAGACTGGCGTAATTTACTGTGGCGGTAAAGAAGTTAACATGTAACCCGTTTTGTTTATTGGTTGTTGTTAATGAATTCTAAAGATTTCACTTGATGATTATTAGTATTATTACACATAGGCCAAGGCCGTCCAAAACCGTCGCTAGTTGGCGTGCTAGCAACTAGGGATGACTTTACGAGTTTACGCGGACACTGGCCTACGTGCATGCAGAACTAAAATTCGACACGGGAATCAAGTAAAAACAAAAATCAACCAAAACATACCTCCTTGGCATCAGGTTTTTAATTTCCACTTTATTCATAATCGTTCATTAAAACAATTTTATTTAAATTGATGCTAAAATTCTTTTGTCTTCATATGTTTGTCAACATTGATGTTTGTTAGAAAGGGATAAACCACATTTAGTTAGCAGAGATTCGTTAAGTTTTAATAAGGGATTTTGAATTTAGTTTCCAGCAAATCAAATAAGAGCTTAATGTTACACATGCGTTAAATTATAAGTGGCAAGAATAAAAAGAAGTTTCATGGTACTACATTTATTTGGAACATCAAACATTATGCAGACATCACGTAAGATGGCAATACCATGATTAAACATTTAAACGGGTCTCTTCTAAATTCAAAAAATAATTGTTGCAAATAATCACTACGCTGTTCAGATGTCCACGGCTACGTCCTTGGTTACAGATCCAACGTAAGTATCACAGGCCGTAGGAGATTTGAATAGTAAAAATTCGCATCAGATTTAAAAACTAGAATTCCAAATTTCAAAATTCAAATCAAACATTCTTGAAAAACAAATGAACACCGAGTTGCTCAATTGTCAGAGGCGACATCTGTGCTAATAGAACTGATGTCGGCATCGCTGGCCGGCAGGTTCACTCTGTGTGCGATCCTTGGGGTTCGGCTTCGGTTGAGAGGACGAGGGGGATTTGTATTTTCTAGAGATAAGAAGATAGTATTTTATACGATGTTTATATAAAAGTCTACCTACTAAGGAACTAATGATGTACGTCTTAAAAATAAAGCTGACACAACGAAATATAACAAAACAAAGCGTTCCAGGAACAGGACTAGCACCTATAGTAAAAAAATTTGACTTGACAGTTATCGTTGAAGCGTATTGGTAACGACATTTTGCACTCCCACTTGCATTTACTATCAAAAATACAAAAATACACTGGGTACACGAGGCTTAGTCTTAGAAAGTCAATAGGGCAAGTGTGCCACCGAAAAGTTTTCGACGCCAACCATCGGTTCATCGCCAACGACGGATATACGCTTCACAGCGTGCAGTGCGATATAAACCTTCATGCATTTTTATAGGGTTCAACTTCGCGTTTGATATTCCCATATGGCGTGTGAGTGACAGCTTTTATATTTGACAAAGCATCGAAATGGTTTTAAGTGCACCTCTCGTAGTCTTTGCCTTGTGGCGGGCTTGTCCCGACGAATTAGATTTTAGTCCAAAAATTAATTAGGCTGTTGGTTTAAAATCAAGCTAGCTTATTATTAAATAAGGGTCTTCCCAAACCTATCGACGCGGAGTCGACATGGGCCGATCAAAAAAAGCTTTATGTCTACGAAATAAGAGCGAAAAACACGTGGATCGGCTCGGCCGACGCCAAGCGACTGCTATCGGCGGCGAATGCGTATTAATGCGAATAGTGTAAAGTAAAGCCGATGCAGTGAATGCCAACTCCGCGTCGATAGGGTTGGGGAGACCCTAAGGCGATAAGCTAATCTAACAAATAAGTAGGTCGGTACAGAAAACTCACCAGTAGCATTCATTGGACTGTCAGAAGAATCCTCCCTAACAAGAGGTGCTGCAGTAGAAGTGTCTGGACGTTCTCCCTGTTCTAACTCAGGCAGTAACGCCGCGGGTTCTACTATGCTGGACTGAAAAAAAGATAATTGGTACGTAAAAATACCCGAAGCTATTATGCGGCGTATGACACGTATAAAGCTGTGTCTTCTGCGCGTCTACAGTTTATATTGTGTATATTGTACTTCTATGTCTATATGTGCTTACATTTTCATTCAATCATTCCATCCATTCATGCCAGCCAAAATTTTCATAATTGTTCTTCCAAGCTGCGCGTAATCAAAAAATACTATGAGTCAGTTCATAATCGTGTAGCACGGCAAGGATGAATGCGATGGAACTGAACCCGGCCTCTGCCCGGATATCCTTGCTATGAGCAAACTACAGCCTTGGCCAAAAGTGTTGAGCACTCACACGTTTTCCATATAAAAGTTAAACTTTCAATCAAGCATTTCATATCCTTTTATTAAAGAAAATTAAATATCTTTGAAAAACTAGCTACTTTAGTTGACGTTAAAGATAATTATAAACCCGTCTATTTTGAGTCTTCAGTTAGCAATAGCTACTTCGAAATGACATTATCTAAAGTTCTCTAGATGTTCTTTAGTATATACCTACCTTTTCATATTTTACGTCAATGTGCATTTTTGTAATCAAAAAATTATAGTTTTTTTATAAGTTACAAGGGAAAATAAGGGGTGCTCAACACTCGGCCAAGGCTGTACATATACCCCATTTTTTAAGCTTAGACGGTCTTTTTCGCCTACAATTCCACGTTTCCCTAAGACATCAAAGGATAGTATTGTACTAATTTCAGTAGCGTATCCGCTATCACGTCTTAAAGATAGCACGCCGCATATTTTTCCGTTTCAAGATTATTTTCGAACGAAATTTCTAATCTGAAAAAAAAAACGAAGTATACATCTATAGCGCTAAGATTTGAAGGACTTGCCTCAGTCGACCCTACACTGCGACGACGCCGTCGCCGTAAATCCCGTAGCTCTCCGAAATTCGAAATCGAACTTCGTATTGTGCCGTCCCTTTCACTCATATACCACGAGACTGAAAGGGACGGCATGAAACGAATTTCCGATTTCGAAGTACACCCTCTGAGCGATTGGTCGTTTAACAAGCAGCTCATCTCGCTCTGCACCTCCGACGTGGGCGAGCTTGAACTGAACGACGAGCCCTGTCCGGAGCTGTCCTACGACTGGTCGTTGTGGATCCCGTACGTTTTGTTCGTCGGCTCGGAGCCACAGCTATCCTGCGATTGGCCGTTCAACAAGTAGCTCACCTCGCTCTGCACCTCCGACGTGGGCAAGCTTGAACTGAACGACGAGCCCTGTCCGGAGCTGTCCTACGACTGGTCGCTGTGGATCCCGTACGTTTTGTTCGTCGGCTCGGAGCCAGAGAGCTATCCTGCGATTGGTCGTTTAACAAGTAGCTCACCTCGCTCTGCACCTCCGACGTGGGCGAGCTTGAACTGAACGACGAGCCCTGTCCGGAGCTGTCCTACGACTGGTCGCTGTGGATCCCGTACGTTTTGTTCGTCGGCTCGGAGCCAGAGAGCTATCCTGCGATTGGTCGTTTAACAAGTAGCTCACCTCGCTCTGCACCTCCGACGTGGGCGAGCTTGAACTGAACGACGAGCCCTGTCCGGAGCTGTCCTACGACTGGTCGCTGTGGATCCCGTACGTTTTGTTCGTCGGCTCGGAGCCAGAGCTATCCTGCGATTGGTCGTTCAACAAGTAGCTCACCTCGCTCTGCACGTCCGACGTAGGCGAGCTTGAACTGAACGACGAGCCCTGTCCGGAGCTGTCCTGCGACTGGTCGCTGTGGATCCCGTAGCCGTCGCCGGCGCCCGCGCCGTGAACCGTCATCTCGTTTCCATTAATGTCGTATTCCAAATCTGGCACTTCCTCAGCAATGGGTTGTTGGACCGACTGAAACAAGTGAATATTTTGAAGTAAATAGCGCGGATCGTTTTAACTACAATGATTTTTAAAAGATTTGAGATGCTCGGTCGAGTACAGAGAAGGTGCATGCAACTGGGTTAAGCCAATAAAAGATTTTGACATCTTCGCTAACTTTAAGGGTGTTTGTAACCGTTACCGAATCTCCAAAAATATACTAACTGAAGAAGCGAAGCTTCCCGAAGCCTGCTGATTAATGTCAAACAACCAGTTAGGAATGACCGCGTCTTCATCCAGTGAACAAGACACGTAACTCGAAGACGAACGGCCGGACAAAAGCACTTCTTCTGACGTCTGCGAATAAACACGACAGAATTTAAAAAAAAACCGGCCAAGTGCGTGTCGGTCCACGCGCAAGGTAGGGTTCCGTAGTCGTCTACCCGTTACATTATATGGACTAAAAAGTTCGCAAACTTATATTTACTATGTTTTTGACAGAATTAACAACATTATCTAAGGTATCAATGGAAATTGTACGAAAGTTTGCTTTTGCAAAGTACATTTCTGAAGTTCGACTATTACTCGTTAACTAGTAATGTCTACTTAGCTGTGATAGTTTTCCTTTTAAATTCATCGTATATACTACTACCATGATTTTTTTCACATGCCTAGTAGCCACCGTTTAGCTGGCAGGGGGGGGGGGGACACTTGACCATAGCTAAAATTATCACTTCAAAGCTTAATATCACGCTAACCCATTCTTTAATCAAAAAATGCTTTTAGAAAACTAACAATATTTTTAAAAGAGCTATCCAACGATATCCCACACGATGGGGTTTGGCAGAAAAAAAAATTGCACCACCACTTTACATGTAGGGGAGGTACCCTAAAAAAAATTTTTTTTAAAGATTTTATTCTACCGTTTTGTCGGCGTCATTGATATGTATACTCATGCCAAATTACAGCTTTCTAGTACTAACGGTTACTGAGAAAAACGGGGGTCGGACGGACGGACGGACGGACGGACGGACGGACGGACATGGCGAAACTATAAGGGTTCCTTGTTTACTACGGAACCCTAAAAAATACCAGGCTCGCCAGAGTTCTCACCAGACATTATTACAGGAAGAATGAAACATACGCACATAATATACAACGCCGGGCATACGTAAGCCACATAAAACCATCGGGTAATCTGGGTGAGATCAAAGATCTACCTAGTTTTTTACTTACCGGGCGCCTGGGTGCATTTGCACAACTGCCAGTTTCAGAATCAACGAGGTTAACGTAGTCGGGCACTTGTCTCGGTGGCAATGGACTACTCGGCTCGGCGTTCACAGAGAAACTGCTGAGCGCGTGATCAGCATTCGGGTTCTAAATTTTTACAAGCATATTTAAAATTAAATGAGTATGATCCTGTTCGAGAGGTGACTGAAGGGGACATTTTGTTTTACACACAATGTGCAAAAAGTACAGGTTTATAAAATATACCACACAGAAGAACTGTGTTTATGGAGTGATGAAGGAAAATACTAAAAACTGGTTTATTTTGTAAGTGATTTTGTAGATAACCAATCTCGGTCAATGAAACGTTATAAAATAACTAAATATTTAACAATAAAATAACGGCGGTAAAATCAAGAAAATAACGTCATCCCGCATAAAAGACAATATGCAGATTCTCGGGCAGGTTTTTTTTTAATTAATGATATTTAATCCAGTAGATAACCTTGTCGTCTGAAAGTACGGAGTAGTTTGCATCAAATCCGGTAGTTCTGAATCCAAGTTTGTGAACTCGAGCGACGAACGCAACTTTGTCAAAAAGAATTTTTTTTTACCCTAAATAATTAGTTGCTTTTAGTACGGTATCATAAACAACAAACGCAAGCTCTGAATGTATAAAGTTATTGGATTAAGGCGCTACAACTAGAAATTTAAAAACCTTGAAACACTGAGACTAGGAAACAATATATAGGGACTGATTTTTAGATATATGATTCTTGACTTCTTGACTGACAATAGCCGAAACATGATTGCTTAAAATTTTCTCGATAGAAAAGAAATCCAAAGTTGAGTCTATGTTTTCCTTTTTTTGCACAGCCTACAAAGCATTATTAAAAGACAAGATTAAGTTAATATGATGGTAATTTACCTTATCTATACTCTGACAAGAGGAAATTTAATAAACCTGCACACAGTCAGATATTTATCGAGATTTGTCTAAAAAAGCCATTCCCGAAGAGTGTTGCATCCCGTTTTGTCGTGAACGAAACACATATGCGCGTCTCTTTCAATCAATATATCGCCATATAAAATAGCAAGAGATACCCATCCATGGCCGTCTTCTAGCCGATGGGTTGGTGGTTGAGAATGATAATGTGGCTGAAGATTTGCCAATAAATTAAACACGGGATCAGTTTAATGTGGGCATGAAGTACGCATATTTGACTAGTTCGGTATTAGGTCAATTTGTGCGAGGTAGGTAGTTAGAAATTACGTACCTGACTTAAACTAACAGCCTCCGGGAGAATGTTACTGTTATTGTAAGACGGAACAGTGATGCTCCAGTTTTCGGAGTCAGCAAGACATCCGGACATCTTCCAAGTTGATGGCTGCAATCTGTATGAAAAATCTGAAAAACTTTGTGTCACGCTTGCTAGTGACAGGTCGTCATTGGTCCTGTGTAAACTACTGCCAGTTACATACGTCCCCGATTCAACACTATACATGTTTCCAGTATCAGGACTTTTGATATCTAAGGTCTCAGAAACTCTACTTACAATAAGAGCCGCTGTATCTATAGGGTATAGGCATTCTTCTATCAATCTCTTCATGGCATCGAATGTATCATTGGATTCTTTGCTTTTATTTGATATAGTTTTTTTAGATCCTCTTGAAAGAACGTGTGTATGGGTAGATATAGTAGTAGTCACTGATTCTGGAGTATTATTTTCTGTTTCATGGTGATCTGTTAATGAAACAGTTTCAGAGTCTTGCGTGTTATTGAGTATTGCACATTCCTTGCTTTCATCATTTGAAATAGATCCAATCTTGCTATCAGAGCTCTTAACAACCGATTGTACAGGACTAAGATTAGATGTCAATTTATCTGTTTCGTCTAACGCTAAGTCCACAAGTGGATCCAGTTTTGAGCTGGGTTGCGGTAAGTTGGAGATTCCCGGAACACGCTCTTCTTTATAAACATTTGTAGGAGATTTTTTGGAAAATAGCCTGGCTATTTTTTTTATTCTGGATAGCACTTTGCTATCTGAAGCTTTGCTTGAGACGCTAGATTTAATTGGCACAGGTTGCCGTTTAGGTTGAAAACGCTTTGCAATAGTCACTACCGGATTTATTATTAAAGTCGCGCTATTCTTCTCCGAGTAGACGGAGCTGGGCTGGTTACTGGATTGACGCATCAATTTACATTGCTTACTAACTCTAGCAGGTATACTCTCTGCCATAGTCCTGCATTGTGAAATATCCCTTTCATTCCGATACACAAAGCGGTTTTCATTTTTCGTAGGCTCAAATGATATTTTTAATAACGCCGACACTAGATCATCTACTTTCGAATGCGACGTTTTCGATGTTAGCTGTTTGGCATTTATATTTAACAGGTTTGACAGACTATCTATTTTCACATCTAATTTGCTGGGGGCATTTGGATCCTGCTCCTCTGCTTTCGAATGCGACGTTTTCGATGTTATCTGTTCGTCATTTACATTTAACAGGTTTGGCAGACTATCTGTTTTCACATCTAATTTGCTGGGTGCATTTGGATCCTGCTGTTTGAACATCTTGTACAAATATGGAGGAATATGCTCAGTCCTCTTGCATGCGCTGGGTATTTTATTTTCATTTATTATAGTAGGTTGCTGCGCAAATCTTGTTTGCCGCCGGGGCTGGATCAATTTATTTGATTTTTCCTTTATTGTTTTAGAGTAACTAAATAATATAAACGATAAAAATTATACAATACAATCAAGTACTTTTAACAATTTATGAACACATCAAAACTTACCTCAGAGAAGTTTTCGACGCAACCTGCCAGTGGAATAAAAATAAGAAAATAACAAAAATAAGTACTTAAGCACGTTAAAATTTGAATAAAATTTTTGTTAAGCGATATAATCGTAAGTACCTTGGGTAGGGTTGCCAATCTATTCTTAGTTATCTGTGGATTTGTTACAGCCCATTTCTTTTGCAATTTATTTTTGGTCACAGCTTCCTTCATCTTATTCGCTTTAGTATTTCGTATTATAATGGGTGTTGTAATTACAGTCTTCGGCTGTTCGATTGCTGGGTTCTGATATTTGATTGAAGCGTTTACTTTACGATTATTCTTTAGTTTTTCAGCAGAGGGTCTGTTAGGTTTTTTTAAATTGCCGTAGACTACATTTTTCCGAAGAAGTTTCGGTCTAGGTCGTTGCCATTGCCCTTGGTACAAGACGTCTTCAGATACAACCTGCAAGTCTTTGTAACTGTGAACATGCACGCCTCCACAGCTCAGTTTGGATCGCATTCCTTTTGGCACATTCAAGAATCTTGTCACTGCTGTGGAATCTGGTTTTCGAAGTTTTGACTCCTTAATTCTAAGATCGTTGCCCGATTTTGGCCGGCAAGAGTCAGTGGACGGTTTTGTGTTGGCAACAGGGCGTAAATTAGATATATTTTTCTTAGTATGTTTCTCCAGACTGTCAATAACCCTTATTTGCTGGTTAGGACGCAGCGTTACTATTGTCATTGAATTTTTGGGTAAAAGCACGTCATCATCAGTTAGTCGAGCTGTTGTTGTGTCTTTGCTAGTAGCTTCGTCAATTCGATGGAACGAGTCTTTAATTCGAATCCCAACTGATCTCATCCATGGAGGCGACATTCGTCCACATGGTTTTAAAATGTCATTCGTTGAAGTCACACAGTCGGTTTTCAAGCCTTCTCTGATATCAGAAAATGAATTTTCGATTTTGATTCCGGGAACAAACTTTCTTAAGGGAAACGAGACTGAAGTCGTGGCTGACACTTGTCCGCCGGTGCCGCACTGCACACCCATGCCGACGTGTCGAAGGCCTTTCGATGTCGTAGGTTCGTTAATATCTAGAAATTAAACGTTCTTTAGAGAAAAGCTTATAGAAAAAAGCAATCAAGTAATTCCGAGGAAACAGCTCGCACATTTATGTTTTATTATTAACATAGAATCTGACAAACGAGTCGTGGCACAACAAAAATTCGGCGAATTTATAAGTCTCAAGTTGGTAACAAAAATTCTTATAATTAACCAACTTATTTATTAGGTAAAATTGTTGACTTTTGTCATAATATAGGTATATAGAAATTAAAAATAAACATGCTTGTGCTTCGTTAGTCAAACTCTAATACTTTTTCTATTTCATTATTGCCTGAACTTTTTTCTCGAGATTTCTTATATACGTAAATCATACCGTATAAAAAGAATTCCTGTGATGACACACGCCCATCAGAGGGTAACACCTTTTCGAAAGATTCTGTGTTCTTTACAGAATTTGATACTTTCGAGTTTATTATTTCTCGCTCACACAGTTCGGGGTAAACTGGGTCGGTACCGATGGTTCGATGTATAGCAATCAATTCCCGTCCTTCTGGCGTCAAAATTTCCACAACCGGAGTCTTCACTGTGACTGCTATTGAAGGCACGAAACTTTTTCCGTCGGGTTGTGGATAATATAACTCTCGACTAGGAGTAGCTGTCCCGAAAGAATGAAAAAGTATTTTAGTGGCAATACTCGAATTCTCTTTATATTAGCTATTTATATTATCAAATATTAGCAATTGATTTTTGGAATATCGCCATCATCAGTCGGTTAGGGTTCGATCGGTTTAATTAGGATTGTTCATTATTTTTCATAGGTGCTTATTCCAAATCCATTTCGAGATATGAGATTTTCAACCAATTTCAGGCAATTACTTGGACAAAATAAGTAATCAATCATTACAGATATTTCAATACATCAGTGGCGGCGCGTCAAAAATATTCTTAGGGAAGCCGCAAATAATTTGCCTTTCTTATTCTTCATGAGCCATAGTAAAAGAACTGCACTGGCTGAAAACTAGGCAAGCCGGTGGGAATCGAGTTGTATGGGCGCTCCGCCACTGCAATACATATACGTGACCTTTGTTTGACTTTTCTCGAATCCTCTTTGGCTGAATATGTAAAATCTACGGTCATTAAAATAGTTTGGATCTGTGGTGTTTAACCGTCACCACTGTCAATAGGGATGTTGACTCAAAATTTATTAATACTCCATACGAAAGAATACATATCACTATGCCAAAAAGTGAAAATCCTATTCAAATATCTCAAAAAATAACGAAACTACAACCGTTAGAATGTTTTTAGTTAGAGAGAGAAAACGCTACAGGTCAGTGACGTCACTGACCTCGAGCGCCATAGTAAATGACGATCGTTCAATACAACGGGGCGTTTTGCGGAAAAGGGACAGAAAATGCCCCCTCCTAAAACTTTGAAGACTTATAATTATGTAATTATTTATTCTTTTGGATTACTTTTTTCACTATTTGATAGAGAATTTGATCCTTTTTCGAGAAAATTCGGATTCATTGATTTTCTTATTTGGTGTCAACATCCCTATTCCTACACTTATAAATTATTGTAGGTTATAACGTTGTTTTCGATTTGTTTAAGTCGTCAAAATCACTTAAAATATGAAAAAATATATGAAATGTTTTGTTCCTCCGTGTTAAAATGATTCAAAAATACACTTACGTAAAACGTGGTGTTGTGAAGTCAATGTGGAGTATTTCCAGTCTTACTTATACATAATACTCCTGCGAGGATCACTTCGACGTAAGTGTAAATTAAAATACCATACAAAGTTTACTCGTCATTTTGTTGAACAGTATTCTCACATAAGTATTTCAGATTAAAATGTTTTATTTATTAGTTTTGTTTATATTATTATTGATCTACCTGACATTGACATCTTATTTTTGTGTCTTTATTGTGCTTGGCTTGTGCTTTTTATCAATTCAGCCACAAAGATCTAACTTACCTATCTTATATTTTCAATAAATTTAAAAAATAAACAGAGCCATGAATTGCTAAAATATTCAAATTGGTTTCATAGAATACTCTATATTTTCGAAAAAAAAATGAAAATGGGGGGTTAAAAATAATGAACAATCCTAATTGGTTAATAATCCCATAATGAACAATCCAAATTATAGGGTTAGATTTTAAAAATTGTTCATTAACATGTTAAATCACGTTTTCTACATGACGAAGTAGGAGCGAACACCTCTATGTGTTTTGAACTGTTACGGGAAATTCAAATTTGAATGTCATAACTACTGGCAGGGTAAATAATTTATCTTTATATATTTCTTTTTCAATTAAATTTCTGTAATAAGTAAATCATACCGTATAAAAAGTGTTCCTGTGATGATACGCCCCGATCTAAGGGAACCACCTTTTCGAAAGACTCCGCGTCATTTTCAGAACTTGTTAATTTTGAGTTTACTAATTCTCGCTCACACATGTAATCTGGGTCGGTACCCATGGTTCGCTGTAAAGCAATCAATTCCCGTCCTTCTGGCGTCAAAATTTCCACAACCGGAGTCTTCATTGTGACTGCCATTGAAGGCACGAAACTTTTGCCGTCGGGTTGCGGGTAATTTAAATCTCGACTAGGAGTAGCTATCCCGGAAAAATGAAGAAGTTTCAGTATTTTAATGAAAAAACTTTAAATTCTATTTATTTGAAAAAAGGCAAGAGTACACCCTTAACATTCATAGATCTACCAAAAATTTTGCAAAATCACCACTATTGCCTAAAATAAAATTCGGTCGGTTCAATGGTAGATTTGGGTCATTATTCGCGCGTTTCAACCGCCTCACTTTCGTGGACACGTTTTTGACGAATTTGCTGTAGATTCTGTGATATTTCTTAGTTAGGTGGTAGATGTCCCGTACTTTTATAAGATAACCGAAAACGGCATTGAAATCTTTACCCAAATCATCAAAATAGTGACCATGAAAGTGATTTGGAACAAACGCCCGCATAATGACCCATTTGTAGGGTTAGATAAAATGTTCAATCAACATTAATTCGCATTTTGTGCATGACGTAGGAGAGGCGTGGCACCTCTGTGTCTTGAACAATTACAGGATCAATTACAAGCATTAAATGACGCTATACCTTTAATTGTCTCCCCTTGACTTGGACTGTTAGGACAAGATGGGATGAATGATGAAGTATCGTCCAGCAAACTTTGGTCTGACAGCTCTAATTCGTGCTCGAAAATTTCATTATCTACATCTGGGTCGGTACCAATCATTCTTTGCAAAGCGATCGTCAACGTTTTGCTGTGGCTCAAAATTTCTATCCTTTGACTATGATCGGTAGCCGCTACAGGCGAATCTATTCCTTCGTCGAACGATTCACTTGTTTTTTGAATCGATTCAGTGGTTTTCTGATGCAAATCTGGATGACATAGTTGTAATATGCTATCTGGAATCTAAAATACATTGATTATAATTATAATAACAACATTGAATAACATACAGAAAGATCCATTCGTTACATAAATACTACATTTCCAATTTTCATAAATATTAACACATGGGTAAACCACTAAACCCGATCTCGATTAGACTTGACCCAAAGCGGAACCTAAGATATTCAGTATATTTATTAGGTAAGTATAGCTGAGAAAACCATCTATTGAAACTGAAATAATTCGGGAAACTGATAAGTTGTGAAATTTGAATCGTTGAATAACCAATAAAAAGAAACTTACGGGTTTAGGCGGAATTGCAAGGACCAGTGTAGGCCCCATTTTTTTCCTGATACTCTCAATACAGTCTGTCAATGTGTTATTGTACGCGAGTTCCTTTATAGCCTGATCTTGCTTTGGCGGGCTATCTGTTTTCCTATCAAGAACTTTGTAACTAGCAGAAAATTTCAAACTTCTTTTAACTGTAATAAGACTCACGTTGTGTTTAGACTTTTTTTTACAAATACTGCTATTACTTATAATAGAACTGTTACTTTTCTTTTTTTTCTTACGTTTTGTACTGGTTTTTACTTTATATTCTATACTCGATTTCTTTATATAGGATTGTATTGCCTGCTTTATATCTTCACATTTTATTTCTTTAGGTTCAATTGTCTCTTCATGATATAGACTCATGTCTTTTTCTTCCCAGTCCTGTACATCACTGTCAATGTGTTGTTCGTCTAATGTGTAATGCGTCAATTCATCATTTGGTGAGAAACTGAGATTATCAGTTTCTGTAGCAGGTACTTCAAATAATTCTTTTTCATTATTTAACTTGGTTACATAAACGCTCATACTATTTGCTGGAAATATACGGAACATCACATTCTCTTATATTTTAAATAGCACCTATTTCACCAACGCGATAATTTATTTACATTACGGGGCGCCCACATTTACATATTCTTTACAGACTTACGTACATATATCAATATTTATAACATAAAGAAAACAAATAATAAGGTTAAAGAAAAAAAGAAAAAGAACTGACAATGGAAGGTCATGTTACGTTATTCTGGTGAGTCATGAGCTGGTCTGTCCTTCGAAGGGACGACGTCGACTTCTGGGACACCCTGTATATTTGATGGCGACTTGGAAGTGGGCAGCTTGTGTTTCAGTGTTCACGTGACGACCCAGAATCGCACGGCAAATATCAGAGTTATTGTTCTCCGGGCTTATAGTCTGGGCAACGAATGATTGTGGATGGAATGTCGAAAGCAGAAAGTTTGACTTCGGGGTTTTGTTTTGACTAGTTGTCTTCTTACCTAGTTTTGACTAGTCCCAACAAAATCAAACCTACTGTTTTCGTCAATTCCATCCGCACCTCCGTTATGAGCACTCATTTCCTAGACTGTTAGTAAATTTTGGTATTTATCCTTCGTTCGTTCTCTAAGGAAAATATTAACGTTGACAAATCAACTTACTTGAACTGTCTGTGTGAAACGATTTTACGGTATCTCGGTCACTGTCATCAAAATCACCTACAAAACAAAAACGATTTCTTAAATCCCATAGATGTAATGTAACCCACTACACAAAGCTACAATTTAGATTTAGAATTTTATTCGCAACACTAGCCAGTCGTTATTGGTGAAGAACTGTAGACCAATAATAGTCTTCCCGTGTTGCCAATTCCTGCCGTTAGCCGTCAACGATAAAGAATAAATAAAAGCCTCCATTGTTTTGATACTACGAGAGCAAGATGGAAAACTGGAATAAAAACGGTGTGCAAAATAAAAGGGAGAGTTCAATATATGGAAACGACATACCTGCCGACATTCGCAATAAAGCTTCATATTTTTCAACAATTTTCTCCCTGGAAAATTAAATGTCATTAAAAAAATCCCAAAAATTAGGCAAAAGCGTAACCCCGTCCCTTAACCTAAACGTTTTATGTAAGGTTCAAATTCGTTGGTTCAAATTCGTTTGTCGATAGAGAAAAGGGAGATCATTTCTCTGAAAAGATAAACTACTAAGCTTTTGAGAGTCAACCCTGTAAGTAGAGTAAAACGTATTTCATGACTCTGACAAGGTGAACTACTAAGCTTTTGAGAGTCATCCCTGTAAGTAGAGTAAAACGTATTTCATGACTCTGACAAGGTAAACTACTACGCTTTTGAGAGTCATCCCTGTAAGTAGAGTAAAACGTATTTCATGACTCTGACAAGGTAAACTACTAAGCTTTTGAGAGTCATCCCTGTAAGTAGAGTAAAACGTATTTCATGACTCTGACAAGGTAAACTACTACGCTTTTGAGAGTCATTCCTGTAAGACTTACAGTCATTCCTGTAAGTAGAGTAAAACGTATTTCATGACTCTGACAAGGTGAACTACTAAGCTTTTGAGAGTCATCCCTGTAAGTAGAGTAAAACGTATTTCATGACTCTGACAAGGTAAACTACTACGCTTTTGAGAGTCATTCCTGTAAGACTTACAGTCATTCCTGTAAGTAGAGTAAAACGTATTTCATGACTCTGACAAGGTGAACTACTAAGCTTTTGAGAGTCATCCCTGTAAGTAGAGTAAAACGTATTTCATGACTCTGACAAGGTAAACTACTACGCTTTTGAGAGTCATTCCTGTAAGACTTACAGTCATTCCTGTAAGTAGAGTAAAACGTATTTCATGACTCTGACAAGGTGAACTACTAAGCTTTTGAGAGTCATCCCTGTAAGTAGAGTAAAACGTATTTCATGACTCTGACAAGGTAAACTACTACGCTTTTGAGAGTCATTCCTGTAAGACTTACAGTCATTCCTGTAAGTAGAGTAAAACGTATTTCATGACTCTGACAAGGTGAACTACTAAGCTTTTGAGAGTCATCCCTGTAAGTAGAGTAAAACGTACTTCACGACTCTGACAAGGTAAACTACTAAGCTTTTGAGAGTCATCCCTGTAAGTAGAGTAAAACGTACTTCACGACTCTGACAAGGTAAACTACTAAGCTTTTGAGAGTCATTCCTGTAAGACTTACAGTCATTCCTGTAAGTAGAGTAAAACGTATTTCATGACTCTGACAAGGTGAACTACTAAGCTTTTGAGAGTCATCCCTGTAAGTAGAGTAAAACGTATTTCATGACTCTGACAAGGTGAACTACTAAGCTTTTGAGAGTCATCCCTGTAAGTAGAGTAAAACGTATTTCATGACTCTGACAAGGTGAACTACTAAGCTTTTGAGAGTCATCCCTGTAAGTAGAGTAAAACGTACTTCACGACTCTGACAAGGTAAACTACTAAGCTTTTGAGAGTCATTCCTGTAAGACTTACAGTCATTCCTGTAAGTAGAGTAAAACGTATTTCATGACTCTGACAAGGTGAACTACTAAGCTTTTGAGAGTCATCCCTGTAAGTAGAGTAAAACGTATTTCATGACTCTGACAAGGTGAACTACTAAGCTTTTGAGAGTCATCCCTGTAAGTAGAGTAAAACGTATTTCATGACTCTGACAAGGTGAACTACTAAGCTTTTGAGAGTCATCCCTGTAAGTAGAGTAAAACGTATTTCATGACTCTGACAAGGTAAACTACTAAGCTTTTGAGAGTCATCCCTGTAAGTAGAGTAAAACGTATTTCATGACTCTGACAAGGTAAACTACTACGCTTTTGAGAGTCATTCCTGTAAGACTTACAGTCATTCCTGTAAGTAGAGTAAAACGTATTTCATGACTCTGACAAGGTGAACTACTAAGCTTTTGAGAGTCATCCCTGTAAGTAGAGTAAAACGTACTTCACGACTCTGACAAGGTAAACTACTAAGCTTTTGAGAGTCATTCCTGTAAGACTTACAGTCATTCCTGTAAGTAGAGTAAAACGTATTTCATGACTCTGACAAGGTGAACTACTAAGCTTTTGAGAGTCATCCCTGTAAGTAGAGTAAAACGTATTTCATGACTCTGACAAGGTGAACTACTAAGCTTTTGAGAGTCATCCCTGTAAGTAGAGTAAAACGTATTTCATGACTCTGACAAGGTAAACTACTAAGCTTTTGAGAGTCATCCCTGTAAGTAGAGTAAAACGTATTTCATGACTCTGACAAGGTAAACTACTACGCTTTTGAGAGTCATCCCTGTAAGTAGAGTAAAACGTACTTCACGACTCTGACAAGGTAAACTACTAAGCTTTTGAGAGTCATCCCTGTAAGCACAGTAAAACGTACCTATTATCTTAAAAACTGAACACCTCTCAAGTTCTTATCCTTACATCTGACGTACAAAAACTCGTGCATTGATACATTACCTGGTCTACTAGAATAGGGGCGTATGATTAAAATTGTTTTTACTCTATCTAAAACCTGGAAAGTGATCGACCTTTGATTGTAATCTGAAGTAAGACGGGCCTAAGCAACATCCATACATATTTTTATATATAAACAAGTCATCTTATTTCCGGGGACACGCCAGTGGAGTCAAGGAGACTTAAGCTCCATTCACACGGTGCAAGAACTTGCATGCGATTTTCACTACATCGCGGGCTTGATACTCCTCGTCTTACTTCGATAGTCCGCAGCCCGCAATGTAATCAAAATAAAATGCATGTTGTTGCACCATCGGAATAAAAAAATAACATTTCTTACGCAGTATCATCCTCAGTCTTTATCTTAGTTATATGTACAGCTGTCTCATCCTTTCCGTCTGAAATATACGTAAATAGGTAATACTGGTTGTGACATTAATAGTTAAAGTACGAAACCAGACAACCAGGTACACTTACCACAGCCCAAACCTTTCAACGGATCATACTCGACATTTCGCAACTGCCTCCTTAAAATCGCTTTTTCCGTTAACGTCAGTATATCTAGAAGCTTCAATTGGAGCCACTTCGTACGGGCCGCGCCTTTCTTGTCTTGCCCGGCGCTCATAGCAATCTTCTTTAGTCTACAGACTACTTGGCCCAGTGCTTGCTTGACTTCGTCGTCATGTTGTAGCATTAAACGCAGCATGCGGACTTTGCGGCCAAGTTTCCGATTGAGGCATCCTGTGTTAAAAGGATTTGAACTGTGCGTCGTGGTTCATAAGGACTACGTTATCCAGCTAAATTAAAATATGAAGTGTGCTACGCTATGCTGGTTTAGACGCATTAAAAACAAATTTACCCGTCGAACATTCCTAGTACAAGAGGAATGCATTCCTATGTTGCGTTTGGATAAAATCGTTTATTTATAACATCACTCAGCGATAAGGAAGTACAGACCCTAAGATTATGTTCATAGTCAAAGTAGATTTGGAATATCAGAAAGAAAACTCGTACAAGGTACAGTCGACAGAGTAAAACGGGACCTTATTACTAAGGCTCCGCTGTCCGTCTGTCCGTCTGTCTCCAGGTTGTATCTCAAAAACCGTGATAGACAGTTGAAAATTTCACAGATGATGTATTTCTGTTGCCGCTATAACAATAAATACTAAAAAACAGAATAAAATAAATATTTAGGGGGGCTACCATACAACAAATGAGATATTTTTGCCATTTTTAAAGATAATGGTACGAAGGGTGCGCGAGTCCAAATATATAAAACTAGCATCGATAATCGAGTTTATCGATATAGGAACTCCCTACTTGGCAAACAATTTTGCCCCGCCGATTCCTATGTCTGTCTATGACTTATTCTTATGTCTGTCTGTTATTGAACTTAATATTCTTAAGTACCTTTCATGTACACAAATTGGCCTAAATATTACTTTTTCTCTTTGCCTGAGATACAGGATAACCTAGTTCAGGCGCTTGTAATAATGTATGAACTGTGTATTAATATGTAAGGACTATGTAAGCACTAGCAGTAAGGTTTTAAATTCAATAAATATTATCTATATATATATCTATCTATCTATACATGACTATGACAACTATATAAAGTAACAAACCATTTACATCCTGTCCGCAAGAGCTTGTATTGGATATAGAGCCGAGCTGAAATAACATATTAATGCTTTAGGAATACGGAAATAGGAAATCAAATCTCAAGGTGTGGTTAATGCGCACGCGCATTTAATAGTGCTTAGAACTAAATAACAGGAAAAAATATTTTAACAATATCCACAAAATTGACGAAGAATGAATATCACTTTATGGTTAACACCGGATTCGAGTGGTTAAACATGGGAAATGGACATGGTTAAATATTGTATGGACTAATATCAGAATTAACGCTATTCTTGTTTAGTCAAACCAGAGACTAGGAATTATATAGACTGCCAATGCCTATACATTGTGGCGTAATTTTAAAATAATGGGTCTGCTGTAGCTAGTTCCACTATGGAGAGATCACTTTACCATTTAATTCGTATGGGACTAAGACCTCTGCTTAAAACATAGCGCCATCTGTTTGGAGCTTCTACGTTGTGTTCATAGATGGCGCTATGTTTTAAGCAGAGGTCTTAGTGGCATACGAATTAAATGGTAAAGTGATCTCTCCATAGTGAAACAAGCTACAGCAGGCCCATTATTTTAAAATTACTCCACAATGTATAGGTATTGGCAGTCTATATAATTCCTAGTCTCTGGTCAAACTAACCTTACTAGGAGACACCCTACACTAAAGTGTTATTCAATGGAACTTGCTAACTATGTAAACAAAAGACTTAACTTAGTTTTATCACTGTTTCTCCTTGAATTTTCACACCACCTCATCAAACATCATTGAAACCATACACTATTGAAACGGCCGTTACCGTAAAATACAAAATCATAAAATATATAACTGTATCTTGGATATTTCATTAAGTTTAAAATGGTTTCATAAGTTAGGTTATTTTTTCAATATGGCGGTTTGTTTACATAGTTAGCAAGTTCCATTGAATGACACTTTAGCGACTTCTGAGCGTCGGCGTCTTGCTAACGCTCGCGCAGCGGCGACGCAACATCCGCGCAGCGTCGACGCAAAGTCGGCGCGACGCCAGCTGCGTTTACCGAGCGTCATCGTCCCACGCAGCGATGACGCGACGTCTATAAACGTCTTTCGACCGTCAGCGTTTTGTCAGCGCCCGCGCAGCGTGGCTGCGACGTCGCCCCGACGTGGCGTCGACGCTGCGCGGATTTTGCGCCGTCGCTGCGCGGGCGCTGGCAAGACGCCGTCGCTCCAAAAACGCTGGTGTTGGGTTACTCTAATAAGACGTTAATTTTCTAAAACGTCACACAACTAGCCACGTGACGCACCGCGTATTGGATAAAGTACAGTATAGGAAATATCGTATTTTACATCAGACTTGGTCTCGCACTTGTCATCAGGACTCGCGTCAGAGAGGGCGACGCCACTGTTCACCACCGAGTTCCCCTCCAGCTCATACCCGCTATCTTCCATTAGCGTGCTGAAATGAAAACAGTGCATTACACACCTAGGGCAGTAAAATCATGATGTAGCAAATGGCAGCAATAATGTATTCTTCTGGCGAACGTAGCGCACTGTAATGGCCGTCGGTGACATACACACTCAAATACGTCTCAAAAAAGCCCAATAACAAATTTTATATCGTCTTTATATGGAAAGTGCACTTGCACATTCAATAATATTTATGTCAGACCTGGCCATAAAGCGGCCATTATCGCACGCTCCGCGCGCGAAAAAACCCACTTCCTGGCCAGGGGGTGACATAAAATTTTGTACTTAACACGGGCGATAATAAAGAAAGCCTCAGATCGCATATTTATCACCCTTGCCTTCGGCTCGGGCGTAAAATACCTGCGATCTGAAACATTCTTTGTTTTATCGCCCTTGGTAAGTAATGTACTATCTATCAATAGATGTAGAACGAATTTTGAGAGCATTAAGTTGTATGACATAACCATATGCAAATAAATTATAGTACACATTTAGTTCAGTTTCTGTGAAAATCACGACACGAAATATTGCTGGCCTCGGAATAAATATTCAAATTTGAAAAGAGAAGTCAAAAGGTGTCAAGAAAAGAGTCATTGTTGCTCTCAAATGAGGGAAGAAAAGTACGACTTTAATCCCTCATCCGAGGGCAACCATGCCTCTTTTCTGAATAGCAGGTGTGAGAAGACTATTTTTGTTTTTTTCTACTGTAGGATATTCGATATTTACATAACTCTTTCAACGTCATCCGTAATGTGCTTTACAGCGTCCATCAATGTTTCCACAGGTATGCTTAATTGGCTACCGGGCGGATGCGCATCCAAAACTTTGTTGGTCACCCCCAATAACAGTTCTAGTAACGTATCGTCTTCGGATTTACCCTGAAACGAGGCGGAAAATGACAATCTGCAAAAGCCAGCTCGTATGTCGCGCGACACGGCAATAGGGATGTTGAATCAAAAAATTGTATGACTTCAATAGAAAGAAGACAAAAAACTATGCCAAATAGTGAAAATCCAATTCAAATATCTCCAAAAATAACGAAGCTACAACGGTTAGAATGTTCGTAGTTAGAGAGAGAAAATGCTACTCAACAGTGACGTCATTGTTGGGTAGCGCCATAGTAAATGACGATCGTTCAATATAAAGGTGCGTTTTGCGGAAAAGCGACAGAAAATACCCACTCTTAAAACTTTGAAGACTTATAAATTGTTATAATTACGTAATTATTTATTTTTTTGAATTACTTTTTCGCCATTTGATTGAGAATTTGAGCCTTTATGTAGAGAATTTGGATTTATTGATTTTCTTAGTGTCATCATCCCTATTCCTGTCTCCCTCGAACTGTGCGAATTTGTAGAGAAGGGTAGATTTTTCTCTACTTACGTCGCATCGCAGCGGCAGTTGTGCTCCCCGCAGAGTTAAAGGAGAACAACCAATGGAATACGTAATGGAATACAGTGTCATGCTTAAAGTAATATGTATGTACAGTAGAATCCGCTTATAACGACTCCGCTTATAATATTTGACCGCTTTTAACGACTGCTAAATCACCGACGTTAGGATTCATACCAAACATTTTCAAAGAAATCAATCCGTTTTGTACGACGTCCTGTTAGTGCGACGTAATATCGCCGGTCCCTTGACGGTCGCTGTATCCGGATTCTACTGTATGTATGTGAGCACTTTATTAATATCAGGTTTGCTTATACATATATGTTACATGTCACAATATATTAATGTACAATTAATACTTTAAGGGATTTTAGTAATTTACTGCACTTTTATCTCACGAGTGCGGGTGAGCCATGCTTGTGTGTTCAGCTATACATGCACATCGTCTATGTGTGCGTCAGCGTAGGAGCTATGAGTTTTTGTTGTCTATGTTTTTTTTATACCACGTCGGTGGCAAACAAGCGTGCGGCCCGCCTGATATGTGTCCGTATGTGTCACAAACAAGTACAACAATGGCCAACCCGCAATAGGGATGTTGACTCAAAAATTATTATTACTCCATACGAAAGAATATATAAAACTATGCCAAATAGTGAAAATCCTATTCAAATATCTCAAAAAATAACGAAACTACAACCGTTAGAATGTCTTTAGTTCGAGAGAGAAAGCGCTACAGATCAGTGACGTCACTGACCTCGAGCGCCATAGTAAATGACGATCGTTCAATACAGAGGTGCGTTTTGCGGGACAGGGACAGAAAATGCCCCCTCCTAAAACTTTGAAGACTTATAATTATGTAATTATTTATTATTTTGAATTGCTTTTTTCGCTATTTGATTGAGAACTTGATCCTTTTTCCAGAAAATTCGGTTTCATTGATTTTCGTGTTTGATGTCAACATCCCTATCATGAGATAAAGGTTCGTTACTGTAAAACGCTTCTAGAGAAATCATATCACTCATGGTGATGTCACTTGAATCCTGTTAGCACCGATGGTCGGCATGACATGAAAATCAGCCTAACAAAAGAATAATTGCGTTATACTTGCAAGTTATAGCGATAGCAAAGAACTAATTCGATACGACTATAGGTATGTTCGGAATCACGCTTACAGAGCTAAAAATGCGTTTACGATCGGACCGAATCACGCTCATAGAAACCGGACACATGTCCACGGTACGGCGCCGCGCCGTACGCGGCCACGTACAAAGAACAAAAGCCGTAGACGGTGCCCGGTGCCGTACCGTGGACATGTGTTTGGGCCCATAGCGTTTACATGAGATGTCGTGACGTCACTGATGATGTCATGGACGGCGCTCACGGTGCTCACACTCCCAGGCGTAAGCACAAGCACCTTGAGCCAAACGTCAAGTTGACGTTTGATATATGAACATGACAGTAAACACGAGCTATGAGCGTGAATCGGTCCGATCGTAAGCGCGCTCAAGCGAATAGCGGTCCGAATCAAAACACTATTCACGCGGCCTCGAGCGCGCTATTTGATTTGGACCGGCCGTAAGCTCTGTAAGCGCTGCGAGCATTTTTAGCGTGATTCGGAACACGGCTTATATTACCACAAGAAGACAAAGTAGTCATATAATATAGAATGTATTAAATAGGTATGAATTACCTCATTCGGAATATGATATACTCCCACGACCTTGTAATACTGGTTCCAATATGGAACATTCTCGCCCCAGTTTACGTTGTTCCACATACGGCCATTTTCCCCACAGCAACGACTCAATTCGGAAGTCAACTTTTCAGTCAACTTTAAAATTTCGTCTATCATACCCTGACTACAGATTTCATTTTTCTCTATTAAATATTGAGTTATTTTAGAGAAATTCTTAACGTTGTACATGCTGTTGTTTAACCTGAAATCAAAATATATTTCGGCCTGATTTAATCGAACTGCAAAAAGGGTTTTTATTTCCCGCACATGTTTGATTTTGATGTCTTTTGTATGGGACAAAACAACTAATAGAATAAGGCAAAGTTGTTGGGTTTACAAGTTATAATAGCACCGTCATGACGTCACAGGCATCGCAAGACGCCAATATACTTTGATGCGCCCCGTGATTGTCAAATTTCAATACAGTGTTCCATTCCACCATTAATTTAATTCACCAATTTGACGTCTTTTCGGCATAAAAAGTTCATCAATTTAAACCGGAATCATACTTGGCTGACGTTATGATTTCTGATGCGTTCTAACTACACATGTGCAAGTTGCTTAGTTGCTGTTACCAAAAAGTCGGGAAATTGTGGAAATTTTCTGGAAACTTACACAAGAATTTTAAGTTTCAATTTTGGATATATTGAGAAATTGTAAAAACTTTCCTATGTGGAAAATTATTCAAGTTTTGAAACTTTCCGTCAGCACATCAGTAGCTCTGATCTGACGGTGTCATTACGTGCCGTTACTTCAGAGCATTTTAGGTGAACGTAAAACGTTACTAAATGTATAAACCATTTATTTATTTATTCCAAACACATGCAAGTTTACAGTACATAACCAAAACACTTACACGCTACAACAAATTACACATTGAATTGAATACATCATAATAAGTCATATAAAACCGACATCTATCTCGTCGCGACAAATCACTTCAGAGAAATATGAATCCATCTTTTCTAGCCGCAATTCGTTGAGCTAGATAATCAATTCGCCTCTCATGCCAAGGCATGCAGTGTCCCCCTTACACGAAATATCCCACTAGAAAAAACTTACCTGTTTGCAACATTTCCTATCTCATAAACGTTCCTATCGGCCGTTTTTCTCGCCATCCGAACCTCGTACATTTCATCTTCGTTAAACATGACAAAACTCTTGTTGAATTCAGCTTGGAGGTTGCATTGAATATTCTTGTCGATATTCTGAACAGCCTTTAATAAATCCTCAGAAATTAAGGATTGCGTGCTCTCTGATATTGATGATTCCGGGAAGCGAAGCTCCGAATAATCGGTTCTGTGTAGTGAAATACAAGGTATGTATTACAATAGCTACGCATATATTGTTTTATTTAAATTATTTTATAAAATGCAAAGAGAGTAATGCTACTATACGAAATGTAGTACACAGTCATAATTAATTGTTTCGTATTATTTAACATTCGCAGAGCTCAGTAATCAGAATAACCGTATACTTTAACAATATCGGCCATTCAATTACATTCAACTTAATGACAGACAATAACGTAACAAGACGCGTCGCGTGCAGCAGCAAAATAATAGAAAATAGGTTAGTAATATCTAATGAAACTTACAGATACTATTATTACAATTTGTTATTGCTTAATACCTTAAAAAGGACATTGGAACGAAGTAAATACCTCTATTTTGTTTCCAACTAAATAATTTCAACTCACGACATTTTCCTTTACCGAAACGCTAGCAGTATATAGTTCAATCAACTATTGATGTTATTCTTTCGCGTTAGCCAGGCAAAAATTTGTCAGTTTCTTGAGAGAAATATCGTTACAATATGGACTCCTAACATGCTTAAATAACGGCCCATAAGTAAATGGGTTTAATAAAAGTGAAATAAATCCTTCATTTGGTAGATTTTAACCCTCTTTATGTTTTAAAAGACGCGGCCAAGTGCGAGTCGGACTCGCGCATGAAGGGTTCCGTACCATTATCTATAAAAACAGCAAAAAAACATGTTTGTTGTATGGGAGCCCCATTAAATATTTATGTTTTTTAGTATTTGTTGTTATAGCGGCAACAGAAATACATCATCTCTATAAATTTCAACTGTCTATCACGGTTGTTGAGATACAGCCTGGTGACAGACGGACAGACGGACAGCGGAGCTTTAGTAATAGGGTCCCGTTTTACTCTGTGGGTACGGAACCCTAAAAAAAACCCAAGACACGTAACATTGGCAAATATTATTCGAAGAAGGTCGATGGTCCCATATATCGTAACAAATTATATTCTGAATGCGAGTATCGAAAAATCTATTGGTTTGAAACAGGCTTCGACTTCATTTGAATATCGGGGACCTGAACCGATCGTCACCTTGTTGATCTTTCGCCAGGCACATTGATGTGTTTAGCACATAAGCATATTGCAGGAACAGCGAATTCAGATCTAAAGCTTACGTAAGGGGGCACTCGCGTTGCATAGCTAACAATTCAGTTTCACAGCACCATTTACACTTCTATATCAGACAGCAGTACAAACTAGAAGCCCATACCTATTACTTGCTTTATGATTAACATTCGCGCGCTCATTTATATACCTAAATTATGGTACAGTTTGTGTTCAAAAATACACTAAACTCACTTACGTGCCCGAAATACGTGTGCACTTCACTTACGCACCGCACCCGATATTATATTCATAATTTTTTATTCACATATTTGAGGAAATTCCACTTAGATAGTATTTTTAACTACATAATTCTACTATGGACTGCATACTATGCATACTACTGGACTATACTAATTAAGTAATTAGTCATTATACACTGAAGGAGGCATTGAAAACGGGTACATTTTTCAGGAAAATTATAAAATTATTATTATTATATCTCTTTATTTATTTCTTTTCTTAGCCTAGGTTTGTATAACATTTCTATAAAAAGTAAAATATAAAAATACACTTACAAAACATAAAAACGTTATAAAAACCTAGCCTAGAGTGCCGCCGGCAGCGAGGCAGGGCCTAAGCTACCGGTGGTCAGGGCGACAGAGAGAGGAACCTCCTGACTATCCGCGCCGTGTCCAGGAGTACCGCCTTCTGAATCTGACCCTTGACCCAGCCATCTAGCGAGAGTCTCTTGAGGTGTTGGTCGAGACTCTTCGCTATTAGACCGTTCGCAGAAACGACTATCGGGACAATGGTCGTTGAATCAACATCCCACATGGCGGTTACCTCGTGGGCCAAGTCTAGGTACTTATTATTATTATTATTAAATGTACCAATTTTCATTGCTTTGGAATATAGATACTAACTCAAGTAGTCTTTCCAGCACACTATGCGTACTAGCCATAGGAGTTATCCAGCCAATTTCATCATGGTCTGGCCCTGGGATATCTAGAAATGTTCATGAAACGTTTATTAATTGATCATCCTTGTGTGCAACCGCATATACACATTTGTCTCCGTATGTGTACGACGGTACAACGAGTCATATGTCATTACGGGAAATCTCTAGCTCACACTCGAGTGTGAATCACTCAGTACGAGCGAGAGATCCGGCGTAATTATACTAATGATTTACAACTCCTTTAGTGCATTGGTTCTGATCCTACTAAAGCGCAGATCGAGATAGGCCCGGACATCAATGGCATTGACTGTGTCTTACTCTAATTCAGTCTGTATTAAATGCAGACAGAGACAATAAATAAACAAATATTGGTGGACAATGTTACACAAATCAACCTAGTCCCAAACTAAGCAAAGCTTGCACTATGGGTACTAAGCGACGATATACATACTTATATAGATAAATAAATACTTAAATACTTATAAAACATCCAGGACCCAAGAACAAATATTCGTGCTCATCACATAAATAAATGCCCCCGCCGGGATTCGAACCCGGGACCTCCAGCTTCGTAGGCAGGGTCACTACCAACTAAGCTAAAGCGGTCGTCACAATGTTGCGGCATTGTGACAATCGAAGCCACTTTCTATGTTTACCTGCTAGCTTTGTGAAATGAGAAACACAAATAGATGTTCCGATTAAAATAGTACATTACTTAACAAGGGCGGTAAAACAAAGAATGTCTCAGATCGCAGGTATTTGACGCCCGAGCCGAAGGCAAGGGCGATAAATATGCGATCTGAGGCTTTCTTTATTACCGCCCGTGTTAAGTTCAAAATTTTATGTCACCCCCTGGCCAGGAAGTGGGTTTTTTCGCGCGCGGAGCGTGCTATAATGGCCGCTTTATGGCCCGGTGTGACATAAACATATTTACTACATATAATGTTGTCAGGAAGAGATTTAGCGATAAGAACGAGCGTTGTCTACCTGTACCCACATGTTGCTGTTTTGATTCTGCGTGTAAATGATTAAATATCTGAGCGGCGGCGTTTCTCTGAGCACGTGACCTAGCTAGATCGATTGCTCGTCCCCGAAAACCCCCATATACCAAATATCATCAAAATCGTTAGAGCCGTTTCCGAGATCCCCTAAATAAATAAATATATTTAAATATGTACAAGAAATAAGAATTTCTCGTTTTAAGATATAAGATTTGTGTTAGCTTTGCAATAAAAAATATCTGTATTGTATTGTACAATGAAATCGCAAAAGCTACAAATAATGAGTAGGTCAGTAGGTGTAATAAAATAGGAAAAATATTCGCATTTAAATAGAATTGTTGGATCAATGTAAACAGTAGGTTTGTTTTTTTATGATCCCGTACATCGCCGGCACCGGCAGGTGTCATGAGCATGAGCCGTCCGCTACCGGTGACTGGCATCCCCGGCCGGATAACAAAAGAATGTTTTGTTTTATTTTTTTCGCTGGGGGAGGATGGGTTAATTCAAAACTACAAGACCATGGACGCTAGGAATAAAGTTAAGGATGTTCAATGCTTAGCATTATTGATGACTACACGATCACTTTGTCATTCACATATTCTCGAAAATCTAAATATTTTCTAATGGCTGAATACTCACCCGAAACTGCCACCAAGCTGTTAACATTCAGCTCCATCTCCTTTTTATAGTGGTTAGAGATGAAAAGTACAAGCTGGCAGAAGCAGCCATAGTGAGATGTGCCAGTTGGACCAGGGCAAACGCCTCTAGACGCAACCACGTAATCAGGGTACCTGGCTACTATATTGCTGCACCTGAATTGTTTGAGATTGTACATGTGAATTATTCGTCTTCAATGGGTTAAGACTGTACAAGCTGATTGCAATTTAGTTCTCATAGTTCTACAAATATTATCCTAGTTTTCTGTGAATGCACGATTATGCACGATATTGAGCTTTAATAAAAATCAAAAATATTACTTCTTAGTAGACAAACAGTTGCAACAATGGCTTTAAATAATGATTATTTAACTCAATAACAAATAAACATTATAGATAAAATAAAAACCACATCTCTATAAGACTAAAATTTAATACAATATCACAAATATAAAATTTCTATTATGAATGAAAAAACACTCACCAATCATGCAACTGTTCCCTGCTCCACTCAAAATAATGATCAGACTGCCTCACTCCGTCCTTAGTCAAATCTTTCATAAGGTAATTAAAGTCTGCATTAGGTGTCGTGAAAATGGCAACCCAAGGTTTAATAAAGCCAAAAACATTGTGGACAATTCTGTCCAGATCATGTGGCAGCAATTTCTGTATCAACTCTATACCTATTACAGCATCACAGCCAATGAGTCTGTAGTCTGGGTCAGCCGCATTGCCTTGCAGTAACTGAAAATAGATATTAGAAATTTACATAAAAAATGATCAAAATTTTCTAAGAACTTGTGTACTAAATATTCGATTTTATGGATATCTTGTATGACAGACAAGTGCCTAATGTTTCTTGGTAGAAATCCTTCTCATGATTTTATTCTCTGTAGGCCTGTAGATACCACTAAGCACCTGAACATTAGTGTAGCCACTCTGTCCACTGTATCTTAAGGCAGGCCCGGCTACTGATATCTAAAGAACTACTTTAAGATTACTACTATTATTATTTAGCAGAAGTAGTAGTAAAACACTTTATTGCACAAATCAAGTACATACAAGGAAAATAAACTCAATAGTAGACATTTGTACAAAGGCGAACTTATCCATTTAAGGGATCTCTTCCAGCTAACCTTTGAGAAAATGAGAGGATATTTTATATGGCAGACATACCGAACAACATGAACAACATGTACAAGTGACAAAATTGTGTGACTAAATGTAATTAAAATATATATTTAGATATGTACTGCTATAAAATTATTATATATCAAATGCAGACTTTTGCCAATGACATTTTCAAAAAACCACAAATAAATACATATTTTATTCCCTAACATGATAGATAGAGACATTTATTCATTACCACAGAAGACACACAATATTACAAGAAAACAAAAGAAGAAAAACATACACAAAAGCACACGTGTGTCCCCGCGGCAGTGAAACGGACACTGGCTCAGCATTATGCTGAGGTGTTAGACACCTACAGCGCTGATTTTCAGCCAGTACCATCGGTGACTCACGGACCGGCATACAATATATATAATAGCAGGAAATAAAATAAAATTAACATGCAGCTACAAAACTCCTGCCTAATTGCAAAAAATGTGTGTGATACTGACAACTTGGAAATTGACTCACAGTAATCTGCAACGGTTTGTCATGTTCCGGATATTCACTGAATGATATGTCAAGCATATCACAGGTACAGTTCAGAGAACTTGCAATATCAAGACCAAGTATATGTGTTATCCCTGAAACCTCGGTTAGGTACTTCATGAAGTTTACATCATAGTGCTTCCCTATGTTTAGGACCTAAAATACAACAAACAAGGTAACACTTTGATTTACAAAACGGAAGGGTCCGTGGAATTTACTGACAGATAATGTATGACCCATGAATGTAGAAGGAAAGAAAATAGTGTATTCATTCTATAGACCCTACAAGAAGTTTACATCGTAGTGCTTCTCCATGTTTAGGACCGGAAGCTAACAATATATTTCAAGGTAACGCTTCAGTTCAAAAGAAAAAATAATAATTATTTTTTATGTCACACCTGGCCATAAAGCGGCAATTACCGCACGCTCCGCGCGCGGGAAATCCCACTTCCTGGCCAGGGGGTGACATAAAATTTTGTACTTAACACGGGCGGTAATAAAGAAAGCCTCAGATCGCATATTTATCGCCCTTGCCTTCGGCTCGGGCGTCAAATACCTGCGATCTGAGACATTCTTTGTTTTACCGCCCTTGTTAAGTAATGTACTATTAACTGTTGCTCAATGTCATATATACCTAGGCAAGCAGCGGTCTAAAACAAAATTAAAAATAAAACAACTTGCCTTCTCTAACTTTCCGAACCATCGTTCGTCCATAAGGCAGTCACAGACTGCTGCATACCGTTGAGCGTGAACCGGCGGGAAAAACACCACCCCACATTCCTCATCGTAGTCTGCGTAAACCTGTTCTTCAATGTCATCTTCCACTGGCACTATCAGGCCATTATCACTCAACTTCGCAACTAGCTGCCTGAAAAAAGGCGGCAGCCACCCTTTCAACACGGCCAAAACGGATTCACGGAGTAGAATCAGCATCTGGAGCGCAATAATCATTATGCAACATCATAGGATTTGGGGTTTGTATTGGAATCAAGGTAATATTTTGGTATAAATTATCTCATAAGGATTTCTGCTAAAACTATTTCACTGACATATTTGATGTTGATGTTCACATGTTTTTGTTGATGTTTTGGTGTTGTGTCATGCGAATATTGTCGATGGTCAACGGTAACAAAGGATATGTTTGAGTCATTGTTGAAACTGCTGGAACATGCGTACAGACCGAACTAGCTATCGCGTAGTTTTCTTCGGCAGTCGCATCCGTAAAAACTAGTGCCTTCGCCAAATCTTGGTATTAGGCAGCGGATCCCGGGCATATAGCTGCGGGAGACAGCTTGAAGGATAACAAATATGATAAATTGTATAGAAATTTTCCATTGCCTCTACGCATGTAAAGCATTACCCCGACCGCACACTGTTCTGAATTCAAAACGTTTAGAGCGGTACGTACTTATATGCTAGAGCGAGATGCTTCAACTCCCCTCCCCTGGAAACGTAGTGGTTATATTCTCTTTGCTGGAAACCGTACGTCTGCGCCCAGCCCTAAGCAAAGGCCCTAAGATGGAAAGACTCAGCTATTACTGAAATAATGAATTTTCAAGGAGGAAGCAAGGCTCGTAAAGCAAGCCTGCGCGAAACTGAGGTCAAACCCTGCAATGTAATGAACACCGAATGTACAAGTTCTTGTATAATTGCTTGTACCATGTAAATGGGCCTTAAGCATGACGGTATGTGTGAACTATAACTTACCGCGATTGCTGGGCTGCCATACCTAATTATTAGATCATATTTTTTTTTGATATGGCAATAAGGAATATAAAATCATAATTGTTTAAAAAAAAGGATCACGAACGGAACGAACGAAAGAGAAGAGAATTAAAATCCTATTCAGCGCTGAAGTTCTCGATATAAATTGGTTTTGAAGAACCTTGCTTATCAAATTAAGGTAAGTTGATAAATTTTACTGCTTAGCTATTAAATTTTCTTCTTTTGCATCTACTGCGAAGTTAAAATCCTCACGTTTTGGTTATAATGGTTATGGAAAGCAGCGTCCATTGTCAGTTTTTTTGTAGCCACATCCTCAATTTTATTGTGGCACATGTTTCGCTTGAATTCGGGCAAAAAATTAATAGTTTTCTAGTGCATTCACCTTTAGTGTTAGCTCTGCCGTGCGCTAAGTGGCGTTCAAACCTGTTGGAGTGATATAGCTGCCGATATTTTCTAATCGAAATTTAGAGTACCCACATTCGGTCTTACGGAGGCCGTGGTGTTTTGTGATTATTTCGATATAATTTATAAGACGATATTATTACTTAGACTCATTAGCGAGTTGTAAAACTAGAATATAGTATAATAATAGCGGCACTAGGCTTAAACTAGGGCATATTGTCTTTGTGGATATTCATTTGCATTATTGACAACAACATTGATCACAGCTGAATACACATGGTAATTTTAACTTAATAATTCTATAAATTTGATCACTTGAATGAAACCTGCACTTGTAATATAATTAATACCTAGTTTCAAAATTAATATTTAGTAATTTTTTAAATTCAAAACTTTTTTTGACGACCGCTTTAGCTTAGTTGGTAGTGACCCTGCCTACGAAGCTGGAGGTCCCGGGTTCGAATCCCGGCCGGGGCATTTATTTGTGTGATGAGCACAAATATTTGTTCTTGGGTCTTGGATGTCTTCTATGTATTTAAGTATTTATTTATCTATATAAGTATGTATATCGTCGCTTAGTACCCATAGTACAAGCTTTGCTTAGTTTGGGACTAGGTTGATATGTGTAAGATTGTCCACAAAATATTTATTTATTATTTAGTTTTACATTTTCAGGCTACAATGACAAAACCGACACTTGATCCGAAACTTCGTAACCAGCTTCAGAGGTATCTTCATACAGGAAATGAGGTCCCCAAGTATTACCCGGGCTGCTGGTCATCCCACAAATACTTTGAGGTTGAAAACTTGAAAACAATTGATGAAGCGCTCGCAAATGGAGCTAACAATGTAGAAGTTGTGGACATCATTTTGAAGGTAAATCGTTAAAAACAACAACTGTTTTTTTATTGTAGGTATGTTGCGAAAATTTATTGTCCAAGACTAACTTCTCATATGCTGAAACTTTTATTTTTAAAGTGTTCCTGGCATTCCCGTTTACAATATGTTATGAAATAAAAAAATAATAATTGAATGACCATTAACATTTTCAATTTCATTATTTCTCCATTATAGTTATACAGTATGATCACCATGATATGAAATAAGTATATACAATATTATTTTACATTAAAAAATAACCCTAAACCGATATGTGTTTAAACCAAAGTTGAATTTTAATCCACATACAGGCCTACAAAGATGGGTGGTACACAAGATTCGAAACTATTGCATTTGCTCTCACCAAGTGCCTGTTGCTCGGGAGTGCGGAGGTTAAAACTGCCACCTACAAAGCTGTTCGTCAAATATGTAATACTCCGGAACAATTGATGCTCTTCTGCAAATTCACTAGGCTATTGAAAACAGGTATGTTTATTGGCTTCAAGGACTAGAAACTTGTATGAGTAAGATTAAGATCTTCTTTTTTCATTTCATTTCTGAACATTATTCATGTTGTGCTAATGATAATGTCATGTCGTCAATTTTCACAAGAATGAACAGTTCTCAAATACTAAACTTACCAAAAGAAACCTCAAATTTTACTGTAACGTCACTTAATAAGTGACAAATATAAAAGTCAGAGAAGTACATAAGTGACCAAACAGACTATCTTATGTCAGTCACAATATTGTTATATATTTTTGTCTCACAACCTCAAGTACTATTATTTATGTGATATCATTTTGCATTTACTCTATCACTCGCATCCAGGTAATGGCCAAGGTTGGTGCAAGATCGTCAGGTCGTGGTACACATCGAAAGATGCCATGGAGCTCGCGAAGGAACTTACCAGGGTGAAGGCCCGCCACGGCCGCTCGCACAACACCCTCCTAAGGAAGAGCCACGTTAAAGTCGACGAAAACGATCGTGGTGAGTAAAATTATCTCATCTACTGTCTGCCTGACTACATATAGGTTGACCGCGTAACTGAGACCACGCGACCGTCGCCCGCTACCCTTTGACGTCACCCCTCTGTCCCGTCACGGGCGAGGACTCGTTAAGATGGTCGGTCTATATAGCTAGTACTATCGCTAGCTTGTCAGACTTCACACTTATATTTCCCCTGAACTCGAACTCAGGACCGTTAGCTTCATAGGCAGGACTGACCATCCACTAGGCTAAGGCAGTTGTCACACTGATGCGGTTTCCGCATTGCGTGCGGGAGTATATATTTGCATAGCTAAGGCTAAGGAGTGGAATTCTGTTCCGGATAACCTTTTCCCAGACCAATATAACTTGGACCATTTCAAGAAGAGAATGAATAGGCGCACTATCTATGTACGCATGTAACACCCATAGCCTCATCATCACTTGCCAACATAGCCAACATATTCATAAAAAAAAATAAAGAAAAATCGCATCTGGCGACTTTGAAGTTGCCGCAGAGTCAATTAATTAACACTTTAAATCCAGCTCGCGACGCGGTCATCAAATACGGCATCTACGGTCTGAAGCGAGCGAAGCAACTGGCAGGCGAGCACGAAGACACTAAGGCGGTGCTCGAGTACATACAGAAGGTCGAGGATCTGAGGCACTGCGAGGATTCCATCGCAGCGGCCGCGATGGTCGAGCAGCATCATTTCACACTCGACCACGTGCCGGGTCATCTACTGACGTCGCAGGACGTAAGTTGATCCAACTTTTTAAATAAAGTTTTATGGCATCTACCTGAAGCGAGTGAAGCAACTGGCAGGCGAGCTCGAAGACACTAATGCTGTGCTCGATGTCTGATCTGAGGCACTGCGAAGACCCAGTCGCGGCGGCCGCGATGGTCGAGCAGCATCATTTCCCAATCGCCCACGTGCCAGGCCATCTACTGACGTCGCAGGACGTAAGTTGATCCAACTTTTTTAAATAAGGTTTTCTAAATACGGCATCTATGGTCGGTGAGCGAAGTATGCGAGGAGCTTTGGTTTTTGTTAAAAGAGAAAGCAAGGTAATCTCGATGTGGTGATTGGAAAATAATCTAGACACACATTTAAAAATTAATTCTATAACATAAGCAAGAAGGTTCAATTTGTAATAAGCCCGTTACATAGGTATGGGACGCAGTGCTCCCGCACACGAGTCTCAGCGATCTGCTGTACAACATCCAGCGCATTCACAACATGCGCTTCGTCACCAGTGATTCTCCGAACACCGCAATCTTGATCTATTACATTTAAAAATGTACGCTATAATATAAGCAAGAAGGTACAAATTGTAACGCTCGTTTTGAAACTTAAACATTATGGTTTGTCTGCTAATGCGTTAAGTCTTATGTCTTCATATCTCAGCAATAGAACTCAAGCAGTTGTTGTAAATGGAACCCAGTCTAGTGGGGCAATAGTAACGTTAGGAGTGCCTCAGGGCTCTATCTTAGGTCCATTTTTATTTTTGGTTTATATAAATGACTTGCCGTCTATAGTAAGTAATCTTTGTGATATAGTTTTATTCGCGGATGATACATCTTTAATCTTTAAGGTTGACCGAAAATCAGTTGACTATAGTAGAGTTAATGGCACACTGGACAAAGTACTTGACTGGTTTACCGTTAACAATCTGTTACTTAATGCTAAGAAAACTAAATGTGTCAGATTTTCTTTGCCTAATGTTAGACCGGTGGAAACTAGTATACTCTTAAATAACGAGTGCTTAGAAATAGTAGATAAAGCAATATTCTTAGGTATAACATTAGACAAAAATCTACAATGGAGTCCCCACATTGCCGTTATGGCGCGTAAATTAAGTTCAGCCGCATATGCTATCAGAAAAATCAGGCAACTTACCAATGTAGAAACAGCTCGCCTAGTTTATCATAGCTATTTTCATAGTGTTATGTCGTATGGTATCCTGGTTTGGGGTAAAGCAGCTGACATACAGACAATTTTTGTGTTACAAAAAAGAGCCATTCGCTCCATATATAACCTAGGCTCACGTGAATCTTTAAGAGAACTCTTTAAAGAAATCAACATTTTAACTGTAGCGTCCCAGTACATCTATGAGAATATTGTTTATGTCCTTAAGAACATAGACTCCTTCTGTAAAAATTCTGATATACATAATTTTAATACTAGAAATAAAAATAAAATTGCCACTAAAAAATTTCGTGTCCGTAAAGTATACAAATCTTTTGTAGGTCAATGTGTCCGTTTTTATAATAAGTTACCTGATGAAGTTTTGAATTTACCTTTTCCAGCTCTTAAAAAGTACTTGAAAAAATCATTGATGTCGAAGGCTTATTACAAGGTTGAGGACTATCTAACAGACAGAAAAGCATGGCCCAAACCAGATACTTAAATAGAGTAAAGATTCATATATTGTGTATTTTTTAATTTTATCTAGTTGACGCAGTTCTTGCAAGAAAACATATCAAAAGATTTATAACTAAATTTATAGTCTAAAGGATTCAATTTTTTTTTTCCTAAATAGAATTTGATAATGCATACAAATAAAATTCCTAAATAGAATTTGATAATATATACAGTTTCGAAATGTTTTCTTGCAGAATTACACACTGTACATAACTGGTTTTTTTCCTCATTTTATTCTTTGTTTTTGTGTTGCTTTATATAGATACTTAGATTTTTTGATCTTAAGTAGGTTAAGTATTATCATTTATCATTGTAATAAGCATATTTTTGTGAGAAAATGGCTGACTGTCGAGTTTCTTTCGGCGTTTCTTCTCGGCAGTGGCCTCTGTGAAACGCTAGTAGGGTTTGACTTGTAAAAGTGCCATTGCGGCCTACTTACAGAATAAAGTTCATTTTATTCATTTTATTCATTTTTTAATGCCCGTTACACAGGTATGGGACGCAGTGCTCCCGCACATGAGTCTGAGCGAGCTGCTATACAACGTCCAGCGCATCCACAACATGGGATTCCTCACCAGTGATTCTCCGACGACCGCCATCTTGATATCTCTGCTGAACAATAATGACGTCATCAAGAAGTCCACCGTCACCCCCATCGAGGTGTACATCACGCTGAACAATTATAAAAGGAAGACCAGGTGTGTTTATTATAATGTGTCATATCCTATAATTTTCATTTGCTTATCGGACTGGGAGTCACTCCGATGGGGCAGTTCGGTAAATGGCAGGGTTTGGACAATTCAATAAATATATAGTCTTATTACTCAGTCTAAACACGTCACAGATCACGGGCGGTAATAAAGAAAGCTTCTAATCGCATGATCGAGCTGGGACAACAAACACCGGCTCGTTTTTTATTGCGCATTGTATACAGTGTACCTTCTAAATGCAAGACATTATTGGGGGGAATAGTATCAATTTTATTAAAGGGGTCAATCAACTTTTCCTTGTTGTTATTCTGTCCCGTCAGCTAGGAGACAACAGTAACTGAGTTTCTTAGAAAAAATGCTATAATATGGAGTTCTAGCATGCTCAAGAGATGAGCATCGTCAGAATGGGTTTATAATCATCGCTAAAAATCATGTTTGGTAGGATTAAAGTCGGTAAAATCACAGTTTTTATGAGTGACCCAGGAGACGTAACCATGGTAATGAGTGACAAGAAATAGTTGATTGACCCAAAGACCAGACAACAATACACATGCTAATATTTATACATACATACGTATAACCTCAGATTAAGTGCCAGTTGCACCAACGTACGAACACAGACCGGTCATCGTCAAATATGGCGTCGGCAGCTGTCATCCCATAGAAACTTGCCTAAGGCTGGGTTGCACCAAACCGTCCGTAATCGTAAGCGGTGTTCGTCAAATCTGATTGTATGGAAAGTTTGACAAGTTTCTATGGGACGACAGCTGCCGGCGCCATATTTGACGATGACCGGTCTGTGTTCGTACGTTGGTGCAACTGGCACTAAGAGGGTACGACTGTCGCTTTATAAAATAAAAAGGCCGTTTTATTTCTGAGCTCGTAGATCGACGAATCTAGCAACGTAAAGTATAGTTTGACATATTCAATATGTATTTAAGCTTGACCAGGAATATATCATCATTGTCAAGAGGGCGCTATTATTCTGATTTATATGGCAACTTGGCAACAGACTATTATGACATTTTGTCTTGTTTACCTGTCAGCTCTGACATAAATTATGAATTGTTTTGCAGCTGAATAATTTCATTTCATCACATTGATAATATTCCGCTCTTGGCTATGAATTGTTTTGGTAATTTTTCTCATTTATTATTAAATATTTAACACATAACTAATATGTATTCAAATAAACCGCAACAGTGACACTAACGTGCTGACAATGTCATTAAAATTATTGCCAGTGTAAGAAATTAGTTCCAATGAAATTCCGCAACATGGCGCATGATCATATATTTCTGGTCAGGCTTTAAATACAAATACTGTATCATTCGCCTTTTAGCCGCCGTTAAATTTAAATAAATCACTAGTGGCGCTAGTGGACTCCCACGTAATTGTTCATGCCATCTTAACTCACAGTTGATCGAAATCGGGTTTAATTACGTATTTTTTATAGACCGTTGAAACATGAGAAAGCAAAAGTAGCAGTTGAGAAGGAGAGACGACGTCGCGCGCGCCAGATTTTCGACAGCAAAACCGGCCTGTGGGAGTGGTCCGTCACCCGGCGACACCCGAAGGAAGTCAAGCACTGGGGTTAGTTGGATATATATTTTTATAACGTCGCGCGCGCCAGATATATTATATAAAAAAATGGTATGATTCTGGTCGAAATCAGAGGTCAATACAGGGGGCCGATTTTTGAGTGTCGAACGCTCGAATTCTCACTCGACATCTGTCAAAACGTCATAGTATTTTGACAGATCTCGAGTGAAAATTCGATCGTTCGACACTCAAAAATCGGCCCCCAGGCGATTTATAATTGCACTTTTATACCAGTAATTTCTCATTTGACCATGATCAGCATGCATAGTGAACCATTATGCCTGTAAATAAGACAATTATGATGTAAAAACAATAAACTGAACCCCCATCCTGATTCTGTCATAGAAAAAATATACAATTAACTTTGAACCTACCTACCTACCTCTAAATTCGAATTTTATTGGTTATAAAACAAATGCAACTCTGACACTTTAAAATTTGACTCATTTTCCATGGACCATATAATTATGGTCCTTCAATAGAGGACGCGGGGAAAAGCGTTGCGTTCTTCACCTGTTTCAATCCCATTCAAAGGTTACATATTAAAATACCTAAAATTGATATACCTAGGCATCGACCAGCCGCCGAACCAAGCGGTGCTGAACGCGCTCACCAACCTTGTGGACATGACCTGGACGCTCACACCCAAGACCGGCGCCCGCTACCTCATCACTATGGACATGAGGCCGCATATGTTTAAAGGTATACTGAACGTTTTCTAAATGAATACAGGCATCTACCACTACCAGCTTCCAGGAAATAGAAATAATTTATTTAGAACTTAAACACTTTTTACACGGGAAGATAGTCAATGGATGGCCGTGCCTGTATCTTCCACAAATTGCTGACTGACTTCTATAACAACATACGACAATGATAATACTTAAGTTGGTTTAAAACGCTCGTATGATTACGATTTCTTTTTGTGGGAATTGTACACTTTCTCTGCGTTATTATCTAGTTCAGGACTATTGTGGACTAATATCAGTATTTATATTTTTTTAGCTTTTTCATAAAGAAATATTATTTTAAACTTCCCTTCAATTGGACAAATTTCGAGCTAAAAAATTAAAAACACCCCGACATGATGGCTGATGATCTTCAAACGGCTGAACAGATTTTCATGAAATATGGCTAAGAACACTCGGGATAAAATTATCTATGACCCAAAAACCTACGAAAATCGGTTCATCCGTTTGGGCGCTACGATACCACAGACAGATACACAGATACACATATACACAGACTTCTTCTTCTTAGGGTGCTATATCCTAACGGATGTCAGCGATCATCATGCGAAAGTCTTCTCTGTTCTTTGCCGTCTTGGCGAGAGTGGCTGCGTCAACAGTACCGGTCCAGTCCCTGATATTTTCAAACCACGATGTTCTAGGTCTTCCTCTGCCTCTTTTGCCTTCTATTTTCCCCTCTATAATGTTTCTTATGATATCATATTTTTTGTTTCTGTAAATATGGCCTAGATATGCTGTTTTCTTTCTTTTTATGTTAATTACGAGTTCCATTTTCTTATTCATTTTGTTCAAAACTCTTTCATTGGATATTTTATCTGTCCACGATATTTTTAATATTCGCCTGTATAACCACATCTCGAATGCATTTATTTTCTTAATTGTAGATTTGTTTAAAGTCCAAGCTTCCGCACCATACATCAGGATTGACAACACATAACATTTCACTAATCTCCATCTCAGTTTTAGGTTTATATCTTTATTCGTGTATAGTCTGTTCATCTTCATAAAAACACTCCGGGCTATCTCTATCCTTATACGTATCTCCATTTCTGGGTCCCATCTCTCATTGAGCCAGTATCCGAGGTATTTGTATTTGCTAACTCTCTCTACTGGTTTCCCATTTATACTTAAGTGTTCGCTGTCTTCGTGTTTTTTGCTAATTATCATGTATTTAGTTTTTGATGTATTAATTTTAAGACCATACTGTTGAAATTTTGAATCTAATAAATTTAACAAAGTATTTAATTCCATCATATTATTTGTTATTATAGCTGTGTCATCTGCATATCTTAAGTTATTTATTATTGTACCATTAATTTTGATTCCTATCTCAATGTTCTCCAATGCCTCTTGAAATATGAATTCCGAATAGAGATTAAAGAGAGCTGGAGATAGTATGCATCCTTGCCTTACTCCTTTTAATATTTTTATGTCTTGGCATGTTTCCTGACCCACTTTTATATTAGCCGTTTGGTTCCAGTATAAGTTCTTCAGCAGTCTTTTGTCCTTTCCATCAATATCTGTGCGTTGTAAGAGTTCTAGCAGTTTATCGTGCTTCACATTATCAAACGCCTTCTCAAAATCGATGAAACAGACGTAGACGTTTTTCTGATGTTCCAAGCATTTCTGTATAAGTACTTGAATTGACACCAACGCTTCTCTAGTACCAAGACCGCTACGGAAACCAAATTGCGTGGGGCTAATGTTATTGTCAATCCTGGTGTATATTCTCTGGTGAATTATTTTTAACAGCACCTTAAGTGCATGGCTCATCAAGCTGATTAGTCGATAGTCACTACAGTACTTAGGGTTTAACTTTTTTGGCAGAGGCAAGAATGTGGATTTAAGCCACTCTTCAGGGATTGTTCCAGTATCATATATTAAATTCAATAAATTAACCAACACCTTAACGTTACTCTCATCCACCAATTTAAGTAATTCCGCATATACTCCATCGGGTCCCACTGCCTTGCCATTTTTGAGTCCTTGTATGGCTTTTAGAACTTCCGATCTCATTATAGATGGGCCTTCCAAATACTCACTGTTTGTGTCGTGGTGAGTATCCGTTCTATAGTCACCAAAGAGCCTTGCTATGTATTGTTCCCACGTTTTTCCCTGCTCGTTTTTATCTAGAATTAGTTCATTATGGTCATTATACAGTTTACTTGCAATAGGTTTTCTATTTGTGTTTGTGAAGTCTTTTATTTCCTTATGTAAGTTAAGACTGTCATGTTTTGCGTCTAGTTTTTCTATTTCATCACATTTACGTTCCAAATATAAATCTCGCTCTGTTCTGATTTCGGTTCTTATTTTATTGTCCAGTTCTTTATATTTACTTCGATTTATGTTTTTGTATTCTCTTCTTTCTTCCATTAATTTTAATATTGCATCTGTGACCCACTCGTTTTTGATGCTGGGTTTCTTTACGTATCCTAGATGCGTTTTGGCAGTTCTGGTAACAATTTCTTTAATCTTTTCCCAGTTGGTTTCTATTTGCTGGTTCGCATGGAGAGTTGGCTCGGTGGTTATTAACTTATTTATTTCATTGTTTAGGTAACCGGTAACTTTGTTTCTAGTGTCCTCATCCTTCAGCTTGGCGACATCGAAGTTTAGTCTATTTTGCATGGGTTTTTTCAGTTGCTTTAGTTTCAGTTTTATTTTTGCTACTACAGGATTGTGATCTGACCCTACATCAGCTCCAGGATAAGTTTTAACATTAATAATAGAATTTCTGAATCTGGAAGTTACCATTAAATAGTCTATCTGATTTCTTACGATTTTTTCTTTGCTATCTTGCGGAGAGGTCCAGGTATATAGCCGTCGCGGTGGGTGTTGATACCATGTATTTGTTATAATTAAGTCTTTTTCTTTACAAAACTGTATTAACCTATCACCTCTTTCGTTTCTGTTGCCCAGGCCAAATTCACCTACTACTTTGCCTTCTGAGCCTTTTCCTACTTTTGCGTTAAAATCGCCCATTACCATGAGTATTTCTTGAGATTTTAAACTTTTGATTATTTCTTCTAATTGGCTGTAGAAATCTTCGATTTCGTCCTCGCTTTTGTCAGCAGTTGGCGCATATGCTTGTAGCACATTGATGTTAAAGGGATGGGCACCTATTTGCAACAGCATACATCTTTCAGAGAAGGGCAGGAAGTTAGTAACAAACTTAGCAAGCTCTGTTCGGACAAGAATTCCTACTCCGTGATGGTGGTTTTTGTCGGAAGCCGGGTTACCCGAGTAATATAATGTGGCTTCGTCCATCTTAATAGTACCATTATCAGATAATTTTATTTCACTAAGGCCCAGAATGTCGAGTCTTAGTCTTGTCATTTCATTTATGGTATTTTCCAATTTACCTGATTTCTTGAGGCTCCGTACGTTCCATGTAGCTAGTTTAAGGCATTTTGCATTTCTTCCTGATATTTTTAGCGTTTTGCTCGTATTTTCTTCTATCTTATCTTCTTCATCGGTATTAGATTTCACATCACTAGGCCCGGAACCTGAGTGACGCCGGAGGCTGTCCGGATCGTATTGCTCACTCGTTATTTTTCTATGTGGACTTTGCATGATGATTTTTCTTGGGACAATATTTGCCGGTGCAGTGGGGTCCCACGTCCTTCTGCACAGTCCTTTGGTTGTTATTGCATGTTTGATGGCTATGGGTACTATTTTAAAATGGTGGTGATACTGTTGGTGTAAGTGTTATATTGTAGTTGAATGTCCTTTCTGGTTGTTCTATTGCTCTATTGCACAGGTAGGGATGGAGTTGATCCTACCTGCCCCCCATCCGCGTCTGTCGCCGCCCAACTATGTTGCTTGGCTTAACAGGGTTCACCCGGTGTTACCACCTTCGGGAAGGTGCGGATTTGGAGTTGAGTTGCAGAGGGTAGAATAGCCTCTTCTGGCTATTTATGAGACCCATACAACTCCTTCGAACCCCTATACACAGACAGACACGTTAAACTTATAACACCCCTCTTTTTGCGTCGGGGGTTCAAAACTGTTTTTTCTGCTTTAATGCTACTACATACATAACAATGGCTCAGTTACTATCTGAAACTTAAAAGGGCATTTTCACTTTAAAGTGTACCCCCTACTTTTTTTCGGATCTCGGTGATTTGTACTATCCATTTCCGCGAAGAAAAAAAGTGTCCCGCCAAAAGAAGTCAGTTTTGTGACGCTTTTTTCATACAGTTTATATGGCTCGTCACAAAACTGACAGAAAATTTGTATAGAAAATCAAGGACATTTTTTTTCTTCATCTAAATCAATAGTACTCGTGATTCTGAGTCAGAATACCCAAAATCACCGAGATCCGAAAAAAAAGTAGGGGGTACACTGTAAAGTGAAAATGCCCAAAATGTATCACTTTATTGGTAATTCTTATTTAAAATTCGCAAAGGCCGCCACTTCTGCAAGAACTTCGTGTTACCCAAGAGGAACCGCAAAGCCTCTGTGACCAAGACTACCCCGGTCGCGCCGCCGACGGCGCCCGCCGGCGCCGGCGACGCCGAGGAAAAGAAATGCAAGAAGCATCTGCTGGCCGAATGCTTCCACAACAAGCACGTCACTCCAGGACACGCCGGTAAGTGTAATATACTCACCAACCTACAGTTGAAACAGTACTTGTACAGTTGAAACAATTTGAACTGAGCCGATGAATAGTAACAATAGATACAAAGGCCATTGTATTTATACAAAGCCTTTCATCTGAGTTCAGGTAACCGTTAATTAGTTAGCTTAGAAAAAAAGGTTAGAACTACATTTCAGCCGTGTTCCGAATCACGCCAACAACGACCACAGCGTTTACAGTGCTGACGGCCGGTCCGAATCAGTAAGTGCGCTCAAGGCCGCGTGAGTGGTGTTTTGATTCGGACCGGGCATGTTGTGTTTACTGTCATGTTCATATATCAAACGTCAACTTGACGTTTGGTTTAAGGTGCTGACGCCTGGGAGTGTGAGCATTGTAAACGCCAATATGGCGCCGTCCAGTAGCTCTAGTATAAGTTTTTTCGAAACATTAACTAATTCGAACGCGTTTGCGTTTTGTCTCAAAATGTATGAAAGTGGTATGAAAACGTGAACAGCGTCACTAGTGGAAACTAAAACAGCGAGTATAACATGTGTTGCTAACCGATGAACGCGCGTATTTCAAACTCGGTGAGAGCGTTTTCATACTTTTTGAGACAAAACGCAAACGCGTTCGAATTAGTTAATGTTTCGAAAAAACTTATACTAGATACTCAGGACGTCATCAATGACGTCACGACATCTCATGTAATCGCTATGAGCGCATTATGAGCGTGATTCGGTCCGATCGTAAACGCGTTTATAGCGTTGTAAGCGTGATTCGGAACACGGTTTTCATGTATATGTTTTACTCATAAGCCGTGTTCCGAATCACGCCAACAACGATCACAGCGTTTACAGTGCTGACGGCCGGTCCGAATCAGTAAGCGCGCTCAAGGCCGCGTGAGTGGTGTTTTGATTCGGACCGGGCATGTTGTGTTTACTGTCATGTTCATATATCAAACGTCAACTTGACGTTTGGTTTAAGGTGCTGACGCCTCGGAGTGTGAGCACTGTAAACGCCAATATGGCGCCGTCCATGACGTCATCAATGACGTCACGACATCTCATGTAAACGCTATGAGCGTGATTCGGTCCGATCGTAAACGCGTTTATACGTTTTAAGCGTGATTCGGAACACGGCTATAGTCAAATCAGCAACTTTTTATTAAATGTTAAAAACGATTTGTTAATATGAAGTTTGTAGGGAAATACTGTCTTAGTGACGTCACGAAGATAGGAAGATAGGTATGTCCAAACCGGCGTTCTTTCTTAAATCTTTATGCTTATAAAATCTTTCAATTAGCTAAAATAAATTAATAATTGATGTTTTCCGAGTATTTTCGTTAGATCTTTTATTAGTCAAGTAAAAAATAATTTATTTTTACCTTAGTTTAATACCCTATTATACTGTTGTATGTTTGTAGCTGTTATACTGGCTCTTCAAATTCTGAAGAGAGAGGACAACGTCAAGCTCGCAGTGTTCACGGACGAAGGTATCCAGATCGTGAACATCGACAAGAAATCTGCCTCTCTGGATCAGGCGGAGTACAACCTCAGGGTAAATATTTACATTACATTGTAGCGTGGACCTTAACGCATTGCGATAAAGTTTAAAATTCTTCGTTTTAAGTAGGCTTGTGGTACAGTCGAGGTCATTAATATGTATACACTTTTTCACCTAATCGAATGCGGTCGCCTACAATTTGTAAGCAAACGCATCCGATTAGGTAAAAAAGTGTATACATATTAATGACCTCGACTGTACATGTACTAAGAACTAAAAAGACCTAATTCCCAACACTGTACTAGAGCGAATTATTCCGTAACGTTTCTGCTCTTAGTACATTTTAGTACTAAGCGCAGCGAAACAACAATATCCGATCTATGGTCATTCATTCATACACACATAGTTCGTTTTTCAGTCGAGCACAAATACGCCCGTTTCTTTCGGTGTACTAGGGTATTAAAAGAACTAAAAGACCGAACTAGCATAGTAAGGTCAAGCGCTGTCAAATTAACACAAGCAAAAATCTACCTTACAGTCGGAGCTGTAAGTCGAGTTTTGCTTGCGTTCGTTTGACAGAATTTGAATTTGAATAGAGTTTTGTACGAACTATACATTTGAGCGAATGTACTAGTCCGGAGCGATCCGCACAGTGAACGAGCGCGCACAAGCCTAGTTTTAAGTGGCAGCTGTCTTCCATTTATAACATAATGTTTCACCAGCACTGCCCTTCCGTTTCTCGTATGTGGCTTTAGCTAAGGTCCTAGTATTGTTTTTAAAAATTCTTTATTATATTCGGTCTTTTCGGTTTTCAATTTGTAACCGGTTTCAGTCCCTTCCTTAGCCGTGTTCCGAATCACGCCAACAACGATCACAGCGTTTACAGTGCTGACGGCCGGTCCGAATCAGTAAGTGCGCTCAAGGCCGCGTGAGTGCTGTTTTGATTCGGACCGGGCATGTTGTGTTTACTGTCATGATCATATATCAAACGTCAACTTGACGTTTGGTTTAAGGTGCTGACGCCTGGGAGTGTGAGCATCGTAAACGCCAATATGGCGCCGTCCATGACGTAACGACATCTCATGTAAACGCTATGAGCGTGATTCGATCCGATCGTAAACGCGTTTATGTCACACCTGGCCATAAAGCGGCAATTACCACACGCTCCGCGCGCATGAAATCCCACTTCCTGGCCAGGGGGTGACATAAAATTTTGTACTTAACACGGGCGGTAATAAAGAAAGCATCAGATCGCATTTTTATCGCCCTTGCCTTCGGCTCGGGCGTCAAATACCTGCGATCTGAGACATTCTTTGTTTTACCGCCCTTGTTAAGTAATGTACTATTATAGCGCTGTAAGCGTGATTCGGAACATGCCTCTTGTTTACTTTGTTTGCGTACAATGAGCGAGGGTATATAGTGCGCGCCATCCACGACGACGCGCCCCTCCACAGCGAATCACATAAAAATCTGTGCGCAGTTGTACGGCTTGGGCTGTGGAGGGGCGCGCCTTCGTGGATGGCGCGCACTATAACTATATAAAAAAACAAAAAAATGACAAATTTGAAATTCTTACCCCTGAATTAGTTGAAATCGAGTATAATGACGATTTTTTGAAAAAAAAAAATATTTTTTTAGCTTAAAATTCAAAATAAATGTCAGATTTGAAATCCTTATCCCTGAATAAGTCGAAATCAAGTGTAATGTGTATTTACATGTTTATCTTTTAGTCACCCTAACCTAACCCTAGTATATAAGTAGTTATGTAAGACATGCTAACAAACTATGGATCGTTTTGGTCTGCAATAAAGATGATTGATTGATTGATTGATTGATAACTTCAACTTGCTCAACAGAAAGGCAACCTCGGACGCGTGCAAATGGACGCGCCCATTGAATGGGCGGCAAAGAAGAAGAACAAATACGACGTGTTCATAAACATGGTGGACCGGACCACTCGCTACATGGAGCTTGAACAGGAGAAGAGGGGCGGACGGGGGGCAGGGGGTCGATTCGGCCCCCCGCCGCCGCCAGCCAAGGAGATACCGGACCACTGCCCCGTGAGGGCTCTGTTGCGCTATAGGAATGCGGTTGCCGTTGATGCGAAGTAAGTTATTATTGGATCTTATATATCATCATCCTCCTCGCGTTATCCCAGTAGAATTGCATCCTGAAGGATGCCTGGGGCCCGCTACCTAATCCCAAGATTTGGCGTAGGCACTAGTTTTTACGAAAGCGACTGCCATCTGACCTTCCAACCCCGAGGGGAAACTATTAGACCTTATTGGGATTAGGCTTTGTCAAGTGAGTGGGCAACTTGACTGTTAGAAGTTCTCAAGCCGCCCGAAGGCCTCCAACTTGGCTTAAGGCCAGGCCAGTTCACGAATAGTCGAAAATATTAAAGTTTGAGGTTAGAATGTGAAGAAATAACATAGAATTACACTACACACAATTACTGTAGATTGAGAAAGAAAGAAAGTAACACAATAACCGCACAAAATATTGAAAAATGCTTTGGTAACTCTAGAAAAAAATCTAAATATCATTGTAAAAATAAACTTACATGCTGATTATTTCGTAATTGTCATCGGCAGTGATACGTTTTTCTTTACAAAAAGGGTAGCTTTTTTATTGTTCTAACACAATAACCAGATTTCTGATAAATGATCCAGTATTTCAAAAATCAATCAAAATGTACGAAATATTCACGAAAATTGCGCGCCGCGGGACGGTTAATTGTAAACTCATTCGTGTTAGAGCAGGACGTCTGCAGTGGGACTGCCTTGCCCTAACGACTGCTGCCATAGACAGCAACCGGGATCAACGGCTTAACGTGCCTTCCAAAGCACGGGAGCGCTCAGCAAAGCCAGGAGGAATCCAATTTTTAATTAAAAAAGAGATGTACTTTAAATTAATTTCCAAAGTTAAAAATCTAATCTACCTTTCAGGTTGATAGTGATGTCGTTGGCCTCTCACCGCGTGGCGACCACAGACGGGAGCCACGGCGGCGTCCTTGACATGATCGGCGTCGACGAACACACACCAAAAGTTATGGACGCCTTCACACTCGGACACTTCAAGTAAATTACATCCATCACTAACAAAGCCGGGAGACTGCGGCACGAGACTAAGGTCTCGTTTATGGTATACGTTTGTAGCCGACTGCATACAGCAGCAGCACGCTCCGCCGCACACGAAGTTGGACCGTAATCGTAAGACTATAAGCCCCAATTTGGAGTGAGCGGCGTAAGTGTCGTGCGATTGCGACACTTCTCCGCTCATTACAAATTGAGCTTTTTAGTAATACTTCCCTTGGGTTGACGGCGAAAAAAACAAAACAAAACAATATTTTGTTATGATAGCGTATATATCTAGGCGAAACCGGGTTAAGGTTCGATTTGGAGTGCGGCGGAACGTGCCGCTGTATGCAGTCGGCTGCGAACTTATACCTTTATGGACAAGCGGGGCGAGTGGCGGAGCGGCGCGCGTGGCCAGGCAAACAAACATGGCGGAATATGACAACTCATTTAACGTCTCGCGCTACGCATCGTTGCACGTCCACACTGTTCCACAAACGAGACATATGAGCCGTGTTCCGAATCACGCTTACAACGCTATAAACGCGTTTACGATCGGACCGAATCACGCTCATAGCATTTACATGAGTCATTGATGACGTCATGGACGGCGCCATATTGGCGTTTACGATGCTCACACTCCCAGGCGGCAGCACCTTAAACCAAACGTCAAGTTGACGTTTGATATCTGAACATGACAGTAAACACAACATGCCCGGTCCAAATCAAAACACCACTCACGCGGCCTTAAGCGCGCTTACTGATTCGGACCGGCCGTCAGCACTGTAAACGCTGTGATCGTTGGTGGCGTGATTCGGAACACGGCTATGGTCACACGTGGGTTTCGCCTTTTAACAAAATCAACATCGACACAACTACAGCACGCGCTACGCTACGCACGAAAGGAACTGGATGGACCCACGTGGGACACTCTTGTTTAGCAGTGTTTCTCACCTTTGGACCGCAGTTAATTTTTTTAAAGCGGTTCTTAAGTAGGCACAGTGAAAATGTTGATGAACACTGGTGTTTAGGATTTGCCGCAATGTACTTCCGGTTTTTCTAATCGTGTAGAAGCGGAGCTGGCGACACGAAACTTTTTTTATACTGTCCAGTTTTTAAATTATGTAATTCTGTAAAGAAAAAAGTATATTGCGCTAAAAAACCATTCCAAGCGTATTGATGTCTTGATTAGTGTGAATTTGGACAATTTCATGCACACGATAGATACGATCCATCCTTGGAAATAGCCAAGGCCCACCAATAGGTCAGCCTCGCTTCTAGTCTCCGAACACACACACATCAACGCGTCAATTTTCAATATTCGGTCATTTAATCGTAAGAAAACTACCGGTGTACCTCATTATAGTAATTGATTGATCTGTATGGGTTTTTGACCACGAAGTGTTCCGAAAATTATGTGATTGTGCGTCTAAAAAAGGATTTTATCGAATTTGTTTTAAATACAGCCGCATGGCTGTCTTGACTTCGGCCGCTTATCGTGTTGCTTTTGTTTGTTAAGATATGCTTGTTTTGCTTCAGAAAGTAGTTAAGGCAGATGAATTATTAATAAGTTTTCTTGTTCTCTAAAGTTTTTAGATATCGAAAATAACTGAGTTGACAAAAGATCTCTTCTTATCAATAGGTAAATTGTTGTACGTTGCAATTGAGGAGGTTAGTGCCGAATCTACACATATCGCATCTCACTCGCAAATGTCAAACATGTTGCTAGTTCAAGATGGAAAAGAAATGTAAAGCTGCGATCGATCACACCGCTGCTTAACGGTGTGTTAAAAACGTCACGCATGAGGTACGTCATTGGCCTTCCGTATTTCGTCTCTCACCGTATATTGAGCAGCGGTGTGTTCGCAGCTTAAGGCTTGGTCACACCGCGTTGCGCGACGTCCGCGCGACGCGACCGCAGCGCGCCGGAACGTATGCTAACAGGTTAGCGACGTCACACTGGCTGCGCGACTAGACATGGGGAAAAGCGTTACTTTTCAATCACCGTTATTGTTATTCCCGTTCCAAAAAAATCACATTGAAAAATCACCGTGACTTTGTCACTTCGGTTATTTCGTGTCACGACATTTGCGTGTCGATCGTTCCCGGCAGTTACTGATATTTTTGTAACAACTGATGTTACTCTGTGACAGCGCACCGCAGTCACAGTCACAGTTAGTAACAGCGGTCACGAGGCACAACGCGAAGCGTCGCTTACACACTGTTCCAGTGATATCGTCGCTAAGTAACAACGTTATTTTGTAACGTTGTTACTTCGTGACAAGTCACACTGTTACTTTTTAAGGGCGGATCACCGTGATTTTTTCATCGTGAAGTTATTTATCACCCACCTCTATGCGCGACGCGAGCGGGACGGTTTCATACATTATGGCGCGCAGCGCGGCGTCCCGCTTGCGTCGCGCACGCGGTGTGACCAAGCCTTTCTCAGTAATGTCGTTAACCCTAATCCGTTTATTCAGAAATTACAGTCGAAGAACCATCTAAATACTTGTTTATTTAAGTTAAAATGCCTTGTTTATAAAAGATCGTCAAACCTATTTTAGCTAAAATGACGTTTCTATTCGTTTGTCTTTACCTGTCACTTTGACATTTGTGTTTGTAAGAAAGCGACAAAACGCATTTTAGTTAACAGGGGTTGTTAATTGTTATGAATAAATGGGAAAGTTCATGTTTATAAAACAAATCGTGATAACTTTGAACACCGTGGTAACGTTGAATGACCTGTAAAACAATGAAAGGATAAAATACCCGAAAAATATGATAATAAATTATGAATAGGATAAAAATTGGATATTGACATTGTCTCATTCTAGACGGTAGGTTTTGCCGTGGCGAAACCATGGCAGAGATTTTGACTGACGGAAACCTATCGTCTAGGGTAGTGACTGATGGTTGATTGACGAATATCTAGATATTTTGATTTTCCATCATGCAACCATCAATCAAGCAATGCCATGACAAAACCTACCGTCTAATGGGCGCCTTGTTGTCTGTTCAATGTTACCAGGGTCTGTATATCGTATTAATTTATCGATAAAATGTCTCTATTTTTAATCAAAGTGAAAATTTAAAAATTAAACGCCACAGGCGGGATTTGAACCCACGACCTCTGGAATCCGTCCATTGCTCTTAACCAACTGAGCTACCGTGGTAATCCCTTGTCCCTTGTGCTGGTGAGTGGTGATCCCCCTGTGGCGTTTAATTTTTCAATTTTCACTTTGATTAAAAATTGAGATTTCGCTAGCGGGCGCGTCCGCTTGACAACATTTTGAAAAGGTCTCTACCCGCAAATTGGTTATATTCAACGACAATAAAGTTTCTATATGTGGAGTTAATCTATCTTTAAAACACAGTAAAACACGCCATTATAGCTGATGACTTGTATTATTTAGCATTAATTGCATATTATCTTTGAGTTTCAAGCGTTCTGGTGTGATTCACTTAACTTTCTTGTGTATTTATGTATGTAATTGTTTTCCGAGAAATTCTAGTCTTGCACAAGCTATCCTTTAGACTTTACAGTTTACATACAACGCCCTCGCAGGTTTAATTGCTTTAATACTTTCCAATCCATGGAACCATTATATGAAATTCTTCTAAAAGGTTGTGTAATGCTATTGATTATTATAATTACGTAATACAAAATGTTCCTGCTACGGTACGTGCTTCGGCAAGACTAGAATTCTTATATGGTTGTTTTCAAATAATTTGTGTATTTTTTTTCTTTAAGGTTTAGCAGATTTAAGTAAGGCCTTATTTGGCATATTAAAATGTATCGTAAGTCGAACGTTAATAGTCCGACTGTCAAATCAACCAACCAAGAATGAGTTTATTCCAAAATTATTCATTCCAGTTTGGTTGAATCTGACTTCAGTGAATTATTCACAATACCACGCTACAAATGGCCAATTATAAATTTGTAGGTAAAAAATATTTTTTTATTTGGAACATCGCTTATACTGCTGGTTTTTTTTTCAAAATTTGTATTTCGTAATATTACGGAATTGTAATTATCCAAAGATAATTTCTCCACGCTTCAAGAATATTGGTGTTGTAGATCGACTTCACGTATTTTTTAGTTTGTATTGCATGTGCTTAGTTGGCAATTATATTTATAAGCATGAAAGTGTTGCAACGTAGTGTAAGCATAGTACAGGGTCTTTTTGGATATCAAAATCGGCGCCTGTCTCACTTATTTCTCAAATAATGGGGGTGTGATAAGAGATGAGAATATTTCTTTTATTTGAACTTTATAAAAGACTATATTTAATACACTTTCTATAACTGTTTGCACCCTCCGTTTGCACTGACATGCCAGTACTTTGATATGCATATTACATGATGAAAAATATTATGTTATGTAACTAAGTGCCTCGTATGAGTAGTGAGTCGTTAATATTTATTATTATATTTGCCAAAGCGGTGTTGCATTTGTAATTTAACCTCAAAGTACTGGCAGCATTCGATGTTGTATTTCAAATGGTGGTACAACATTTAGTAATTATATTTAATGCAGTATTGAGATACAAAATAAATGACCATTTACTTTGTTTACATAGTAACTTACTGTATGTCTTTGTATGGTTTTTAAATATTTAGAACTGTTTCGTAAAAAGTTATTTGCCTAAAAGTGAAAACGTTAAGAAAGGGTACGGCATTTTGTGATATGGCTGCTCGGTTATCTTTCTGGTTTTTGAAACTATTTTAGCTGAGGCCCAATATACCATATACTGTTTTTTTACAATACATGGCAGTAAATATGGATCTAAATCGCTTTTTCAGATACAGTGATCACTGTGATCAGCCCTGAGTTAAACTTAGATATATACTGATCTGATCAGATTACGTAAAAGCTGATCGAAACGTGGCAAAAGGTTATAATTCCTATAGTTTTGACTTATATGGTAAAAACAGGCCTTACTACGTTTTAAATAGCATTCTCGAGACTTGCTGATGCGAACGAAATTCTCCAAATCTGTGATGACTTTGGTACTCTCTCATGTTATAAGTGTTTTTTTTATATCTAAAATGTTGAAGGTACATTAACATCATGTTGTTAGATTACGTTTCGTTTATCTACAAATAAACAACAAATTGTTTTGTTAGAGAATATTTTAAATAGAATAATCCTTGTAAGTTTTAAGTATTATCTTTGTTGGTCGACGAAACAATTGTTGCAAATTGCGATTGGTGTCATACAAAGCTGTTGGTAGTGACTTCTTATTTACGATACAAATTATCATCTCTGAGCCATCGACAATAGGTACTTATTATCGTTAAATAAAATTTATGGCTAGTCACTATATCTCAAAAATAGCATTCTGTGATTTAATGATACCTTGGCAATTTCGAACTTTTAAAAAAGGTATATTAGTATTCTGTCCTATGGTGGCAAGAGTATTACCTGTTTCTCTAGTTCATAAAGTAGGTCTCACAAACACTTTGAGTGGAATAATTATTTACCTTCTGAATTCCCATTCATTTGCGGTGACAGGGTTTACAATTACATATACATGGATTTGATTTACTATGCGTTTTGGCAATTTCTTTGTTTCGGAAAGTATTAAGTATTCTCGTAAGTAAACTAATTTAGCAGGGGTGGTCAACTTTGTCTTCATGCTCCACAGGTTGAAAATCTCTGGAATAGAGGAATTCTGTCGTCTGTTTCAGAAAGAACCATTATTGTTTCAAATACCGGGGCCATTGTAATTTATGTATTTTATGTCACACCTGGCCATAAAGCGGCAATTACCGCACGCTCCGCGCGCGGGAAATCCCACTTCCTGGCCAGGGGGTGACATAAAATTTTGTACTTAACACGGGCGGTAATAAAGAAAGCCTCAGATCGCATATTTATCGCCCTTGCCTTCGGCTCGGGCGTCAAATACCTGCGATCTGAGACATTCTTTGTTTTACCGCCCTTGTCAAGTAATGTACTATTTTATCTTGGTCGTATATCTTCCGCGATATTGTATATACATTAATAAAACGGAATGCGATTGTCGCATAAAAGTTACAATGCTACAACGTAACGTAACGTAAGAGTAACATAAATTAGCAGGATTCATATTCAGGTGATACTCAAATACCACGGGCCGGAATGTTAATCTTACCTAAGGCATATATTATAAGGACACAGCCGCATTAGAAGTAATCTAATATACACATTATATAGTATTACGCAACTAAGTTAAAACACTTCCTGTTGTTGTTTCATTTTTTAATTTAGTGTTATGAAGATTTATTTTACGTTTTATTTTTCTTTACAGACACATGTAAACAAGAGCTTGCTAGTGCATTTTTTTATTTAATACCGGAGTGAACTAATTGAGCCGTCCCATTTTTTAATTGGTACATAATTCCAAGCATCCGAAACAGCTTTTAGATTTAAGTGTAGTGCATAGTTACATTGATAATTATTATTATGTTTAACCCATCCACAGCAGCATACCAATGGCACCATTAAGGATAACAAAATGTAACATTTAAAAAATGTACTTGCATGTTTTTCATTTCATGGTAATTATTAAACTCTTGTGTAAACGTGTGTGTTTTATTAAATTTGTACTTTAATGTTTATACGCTTTTTTATGTAACATCTTATACCGGAACACTCAATGGGCCATGTTGGCCCCACATACAGGACGTAGCTATGAAAATGGCTTTCTCCCTTTGACCGCCAAAGCGGTAGTGTGTCGTCGTGCCCACCACGACAAGCACTGTTGAATTGATGTAATGTCTAAACCAATAAAAACAAATTAAAACAGTTCGTAAATGATTTTATTCATGATCAAAGTACACCTTCACTCGGACCTTCGGTTGTTGGCGTGGTGGGCACGACGACACACAACCACTTTATAGGTTCTTGGCGGTCAAAGGGTTAAAGCCCGTTGTGTGGTCTAGCACTTGGCAATAAATGGTATCGGCTATAGGTCGACCACTGACCGCGGAAGGGTAGCGGGAGGAGAGGAGCCGTCGCCCGCTACCCTTTGACTTCTCCTTTTGTCCCTCTTTCGTCACATACGCGGTCAGTTATATCTCCATTGCAAATGTCCCGCTCTTAAGGCGCAGGGTAGGGCAAGGCCTTCCCCATACGAACTTTGTGCACGTTTTATTCGTCGGTTTTGGCACTAACAAATATATTTTTTTTTGGTTGTAAATATTAGATATGCGAAGATCGTGATGTGAAAATTTACAAATATTTCAAAAAAAATCAAAAAAAAAAAAAAATTACATCACGAAATAGCTATCACAAAAATAACCATACTGACCAAAAATCATAAGTTTAATGCAAACACAAACGAAGTAAATCCTGCACAAAGTTTGTATGGAGAGAGCTTGCCCTACCCCCCCTCTTAAGTTTGCAATTATCCATCCCGCTCTCTACGGAAGCTCTGCGCGTAGTTTTCGTAAACATTTAAACATGGTCATTAGTTAACTAATCATAGCAAACCCTACGAATTTGTCTATAATCTATTAACTATAAATTAAATTTAAAATATCACTATCAGTAAAACCAAGACTACCAAAACTACCCGCATAATTAATTGGTCCAAAAATATATAACGCCATCCCAAACAGTATTAAGCGGGTATTACACTGTCCTGGATTCAGGACACTTAGAAGGGTTCTGACCTATACGTTAGAGCGAGATGCTTCAACTCCCCTCCACTAGTTAGGACGCCTGATTCAGGACAGTGTAATACCCGCTTTAGCCGTCCTCACCCGGCGAAAAAGAATATACAATGCCATTCTTTTGTTATCTGCCCTGGGATCCCAGGGACGGGTAGACGACGGGTATGGCTTTCCATCAAAATTGCTCGGCAACGACGCCACGACAGTAGGCAACTGTGGGGCTAGCATAACATGCATCTCGTCTCTACTCGCGCGCGAGATAAGCTACCTGTCACTGTCTGATTAATGCTGTCAAAAAGTGACAGGTAGCTTATCTCGCGCGCGAGTAGATACGGAATGCATGTTGTGCTAGAGGGGCTGGTCTTGTTCGGTTATGGATTCAGCTCGTCGTCGCGCCGAGACGTACATACTTGCGAGTGCGACAGAGACAGAAAATTTCGTTTGTGGTTCGCGGTAGCACCTTAAGCTGCCTACACAAAGCCCTGTCTGCAGGGCCCTGCTTGCAGTGCCACTGCCAAATCGTATTGTGTGTAGGCATGCAGGGCCGATTTTTTTATCTGTTAAATCGGCCCTGCATGCCTACACACAATACGATTTGGCAGTGGCACTGCAAGCAGGGCCCTGCAGGCAGGGCTTTGTGTAGGCAGCTTTAAAAACGTAGTGGTTATAATGTTATATTCTCTTTGAATCCGAACATTCGTATGAAGTGCTGCTAAAGATTTATATTCATTTTTATGTATCAATAATATAAAATTGTAACTGTAATATATATTCCTTGAACATTTGACTTATCCTTTCCTTTGTTTTTTCCAAATTTCCGTCCTTATCATCCTAAACCTTTCTTCTTATACCGTTTCCTCGTTTTTTGGCTAAATGCGCCATGAGCGCGGAGCCATAATAAAAAAAAAAACATGACGGCCAACTGTGAACTGTCATATCATGGTTACTTTTTACCATTACCACCATTTTAATTTACACACTATTTAATTTATACGCCCACGTCTTGTGTTACAAAACACTGTCGCATTATTACTTTACTACACGGTAGCTGTCAATAAAACCTCGGCTACCTAAGTCTTAAGATTTCAACCTTTCCTGTTTTGAATTTGCCATCGAGCTTTGTTCTCAGACCAATCTCAGGCTGAAAGGATTTTAGGGACTTGGTAGACACCATACTATCTTTACAATTTAGCTAAAATGACGAACGTGGACAAGTGGATTGAGATCGCAAAGTGGTGTAAATATCTGCCAGAGGACGATTTACGGGAATTGTGCAATATTGTGTGTGATTTGTTACTCGAAGAACCGAATGTCCAGCCGGTTCAGACACCAGTCACAGTTTGCGGGGACATACATGGGCAGGTAAATATAAATGAAATCCATTCAATACTACACTTACTAAAGCAACTTTTACTTTATATTTTGTTTCCATTAGACTACTTATCTGAAAATGAAAAAAAATCTCAATGCTATTATGCTATTGTGTGCCAAAACAGTCCAAAGTTTCAAAATATGATTGCAACTGAGCACAGACCTCTGATGGGCAGTCTTGGAAACAAGTGTGTGCCTTGTTCCTTTTAAGGTGCTTCACTGAGAAATTTAGAAACTTTGAAACATTGTTCTGCCCAGACGAGGAAACAATAGGGTTATATTGATTTTCAGATACATAATACTTGACTATATGATTGTGGTACAGCTACAGACAATAGCTGAAACATAATTGCTTAAGATTTTCTTGATAGAAAAGAAATCCAATTTTTACTCAGCCTAAAAACAATGCATTATTAAAAGACACAATGTTAATATGATGGTATTTTACCTCGTACTGACAAGAGGAAATTTAATAAATCTGCACATAGATATTTATTGAGATTTGTCTAAAAAAGCCATTCCCGGAGAGTGTTGCATCCCATTTTGTCGTGAACGAAAAACATACGCGCGTCTCTTTCAAGCAATATATCACCTTAATACTAATTAGTACCACATAATTCATCATTTTCTCTAACCTGTATCTCTAATAAATTTATTTTCTTGTTGAATCCTGTGACAGTGGTAAGTCGAAGTGCTGTCCAGGCCACCCTGTCACAGTGTTTGCATTGCATTAAAGGATATGTCACATAATCCCAATAAAAATCAAAAAATGCAACTTTCTTTTATTGGGACTGGGACATGTGAATAAAAATATCCTTCTTTCTAAATGTATGGCATTGTCGGTAAAAAAAAAGAACAACCCATGTATTGTAGTAAATACAGTCTATCTATTTTCTTGTTTAAAGCACATGTTTTTCTGAGCTGCACATAGTTTCCTGTAACTTGTAATAGAAGATAGTGAATACTTGTTTCATCTTGTTTGTTACATCACCACATGAATGTAACCAATATTGTTTTCAGTTTTATGATTTAGAAGAGCTGTTCAACATAGGTAATAGAAGATAGTGAATACTTGTTTCATCTTGTTTGTTACATCACCACATGAATGTAACCAATATTGTTTTGAGTTTTATGATTTAGAAGAGCTGTTCAACATAGGTAATAGAAGATAGTGAATACTTGTTTTATCTTGTTTGTTACATCACAACATGAATGTAACCAATTTTGTTTCAGTTTTATGATTTAGAAGAGCTGTTCAACATAGGAGGCCAAGTGCCGCAGACGAAGTATATATTCATGGGGGACTACGTAGACCGTGGCTACTTCAGTCTCGAAACACTGACCCTGCTCATGGCCCTCAAGGCTAGGTATCCAGATAGGTAAGTTGCTTTATCAACATAGTCAACATTAACCTTTGTACCACACCAAATCTCATACTAATCTGTGCGCAGTTCTACGGCTTGGGCTGTGGAGGGGCGCGCCTCCGTGGATGGTGTGCACTATACTTACCCTATTGCTGATTTTGTAAAAACTGCCAACTGTTGTCTACAATATAACTACCATGTGGACGGTAATTACAGGGCTCGGTAGATGATGAATTAAATATAGCAATTAGTAACCTAATTTGTTATAGTTGGACATTAAGTTTTAATCTCGGATTTTGGTCATCGCCGCGTTGGTGAACACACGTGCCCGGAAGCGACGACGCGCAGAATCCACTAACTACCGTACAAAACCAGTTGCCTACTGTCATGGCGTTGTTACCGAACAATGTCACTGAACAAGTATTGATTGGCGAAATAATCATAAATTTGATGGAAAGCCATTTTTAAAGAAGAAGAAGTTTTAATCTCAATCTCCACTCAATTGCTCAAAGGTTAGCTGGAAGAGATCCCTTATAGGGATAAGCTCGCCTTTGTACATACATGTCAACTGTTCATGTATTTTTGTGTTGTGTTTGAACAAAATACATTTTACATACATACTTCTCAACTAGTATTTCTATAAAAGTCAATATTTTTGCCTCATTGTTGCCTGACAATGGTATCCAGAGTTAATCACTTAATAAAACCTTTAAAAGAAGGATACATGCCTCTGATGCACTCAACCCCTGCCCTAACTGAAAAACAATTAAAAATATCGCATAAAATTTATGTCATATGTACTGCAAGAAAGTTAACTTCTGGCACCTAGTTTCCATGATCAAGAGAAGATTAGATTAAAATGTCATAGAATGGTATTGTGATGGAATATTATGTGTTGTGTTTGTTTAATTCCAGAATTGTGTTGCTACGGGGCAACCATGAAACTTCACAAATAACGAAAGTGTACGGATTTTATGACGAATGTTTTAATAAATATGGCAATGTGAATGCGTGGAAAGACTGCTGTAGAGTATTTGATCTACTTACAGTGGCAGCGGTGAGTTTCTATCTCTTGTCTTATATATGATCAACCAATTCAATTGCTGAGCCACTTTGTCACAGTGAGATTGATATGAGATCTCTAACGGCTTTTATATGGATTTTCGCTGTGAGCAAGGTACACAAATAGAAATAGAAAAACAAATAGAATAGGCATAGAAATTTGTATGCATGGGCTTCCAATTTCTCTGCAGCTGACCGTACAAAGTGGCTCAGTAATCAAATTGGTTGACTGTACCAACAAGTCTAATGGCTGTTTGTAAACATTATTGAAATCAGAAAATTTCAGTGATCAGTGTTACCAGACTGGTCAGTGTAGTTCATTGCTGTTTGTAAGCAAACGGTGCTTATACCTTACTGAGTTATCCACTCACAAGAGTGATGCATCAATATCTTTGAGAGAATTCTCACTCAAACATACAGCTGCAGATCTCTCTTTAGAAAATGATTTGGGATAATGGAGGGGGCTTATAGAAATCGAAGATCTCACACTGGGATAAACATAGAGAGTTAATATGATACAACCTGAATTTAATGTTGCAATTTCCTTTCAAACATCAGGTCTTCTAGATACCTAGTGATCTTTACGTTAGCACTGTGTTGCACAGTCAAGTTCAAAAATATGTGCACAGACAAAGTGATTAGTGATGTGAACACAACTAGAGACAATCAGATACATCAATTCAGTACATTTCAGGGTGTTCAAAAATATCTGAACGGGTATAATGCCTTGAAAATAGAGGCGTTTTCAAATGTTTGTAAACACTTTAGAAAGGGTATTTTTCATTAACTATTTAATTCGACTATAGCCGTGTTCCGAATCACGCAAAAATTGCTCGCAGCGCTTACAGTGCTGACGGCCGGTCCAAATCAAATAGTGCGCTCAAGGCCGCGTGAGTAGTGTTTTGTTTCGGACCGGTATTCGCTTGAGCGCGGTTACGATCGGACCGATTCACGCTCATAGCCCTTGTTTACTATCATGTTCATATATCAAACGTCAACTTGTCGTTTGGCTCAAGGTGCTTACGCCTGGGAGTGTGAGCACCGTGATCGCCGTCCGTGACATCATCAGTGACGTCACGACATCTCGGCGTGAATCGGTCCGATCGTAAGCGCGCTTTGAGCGCTGTAAGCGTGATTCAGAACATGCCTTATAAATAGCAGCGTTAATTGTTCTGTTACAGTTGATAGATGAGACGGTACTGTGCGTGCACGGCGGCCTGTCGCCTGAGATATCCATGCTTGACCAGATCCGATGCATAGACAGGAACCAGCAGATCCCACACAAGGGCGCCTTCTGCGACCTACTGTGGTCCGACCCGGCGGACGTCGAGATGTGGTAAGACCGCGTGATCATAGTGCTGAGAGGGGAACCTAACCGGTTTTAGGATCTCATACGAAGAAGGTAACAAAGGAGCCCATATGGTGTGACTGAACTGCCCATACGGTGAATCGGCAGATCCCACACAAGGACGCCTTCTGCGATCTGCTGTGGTCCGACCCGGCGGACGTCGAGATGTTTTTTTTTTTTTATACTACGTCGGAGGCAAACAAGCTGACTATGTGGTAAGACTAAGACCACGTGATCAGTGCTGAGAGGGGAACCTAACCGGTTCTAGGATTTCGTACGAAGAAGGTAACAAAGGGACCCATACCGTGTGACTGTCTGTCATAACTGTATGCCTGGAAATGCTGAAACTCTTTGTGGCTGTAAACCTCGAAATTTATAAAAAAAATCTAGACTGAATCGAAAGAAATAAATAACTTTTTGACGACCGCTTTAGCTTAGTTGGTAGTGACTCTGCCTACGAAGCTGGAGGTCCCGGGTTCGAATCCCGGTCAGGCATTTATTTGTGCGATGAGCACTAATATTTGTTCTTGGGTCTTCGATGTTTTCTATGTATTTAAGTATCTATTTATCTATATAAGTATGTAAATCGTCGCTTAGTACCCATAGTACAAGCTTTGCTTAGTTTGGGACTAGGTTGATTTGTGTAAGATTGTCCACAAATATTTATTTATTTACTAATAATTATTGAACATGCTCACAAAATATCACTAGAATCGGTTGAGAAATGCGACCTGTAGAAGAGAACAGTCGGATATCCAAAAGCGGAACGAACGGAGAACGGGGTGAATTGGACCAAGCACACCTTTTTTTCGTCTCTTTCTCACTGATTAGTTAAGGCTACTATGGCTTGCGGGGTATCGTTTTCGTGTAAAACAGACATCAGGAATTCATTTTTAGGGTTCCTTACCCGAAAGCTCCAAGCGGAACCCTATTGTTGTGAGTCATACGTCCGTCCGTCGTCAGGTTTACAGGTTTCACAGCCAAACGGTTGGAGCTACAGGCTTCAAATTTTCACAGTATAAGCATCTTGTTGACCCGAAACCACACCAATTGTCAAAAAATATTTTTAAAAATCCCATAGAGCTGAAGGGGGCGCCAATTTTTTTTTTTACTTACCCCGTCTAGTGGGGTATCGTTGTTTAGAGCTCATTGCGGAGATAAATACTGTATTTTTTGTTTATAAAAGATTTGAAAACAAAAGCGTGAGAAGTCACTAAAGTCAGCTAATTTACAAAATTGGTTCTAATAAGATTTTTTAAACTTCCCATTGACTTACGAACTTGTTTCCTTGTCACACAAAAGTGGGGTGGAGGGGGGGTAAGGTCTGTCAGCGTGTTTCCCTAAAATTTTTGAAACACAATAATTCGCTTTCTTCCAGATGTGACCGTACTTCGAGCTAACAAGTCGTACTATGAACAATGACCCACTTTCAGAGTATGAGAAATGAAAATACATATATAAACTAAGACTTACTGCATTCCTGCGTTCCAGCAAACCCCCTTCCTGCCTTCAAACCTGCGGTGCAACGAGTAGTTTCTTTTATTGTGAAAGGGCTTGCACTTCGCCAGCATTTAGCCCGTTCTTTTCGAATTTTAAAACACTGTCACATGTTCCTTGTTTCAGGTCGGTAAGCCCCCGCGGTGCGGGCTGGCTCTTCGGCAGCTACGTTACTGAACTATTTATGAATTACAACGATTTGAATTTGATATGCCGGGCCCATCAACTCGTCAACGAAGGTAATTTTCATACTTACACTCTGGCAATCACAGAAGCTGTCACTCACACTCTATGACATGGGAATCTAGAAGCGAAGTTGAACCAGTTGCAGGGTCCCATGTTAATTTGACTATGATCTGATAATGGGTTCCACAAGGAATTGAGGGAACTCCTCAAATGTGTTAGGCACGGCACGCACCGTAAGGCAATGCGCGCACGAGGCAATTTCGAGCCAGCTACTATAAGATTCAATGTCAAAATAGTACATTACTTAACAAGGGCGGTAAAACAAAGAATGTCTCAGATCGCAGGTATTTGACGCCCGAGCCGAAGGCAAGGGCGATAAATATGCGACCTGAGGCTTTCTTTATTACCGCCCGTGTTAAGTACAATATTTTATGTCATCCCCTGGCCAGGAAGTGGGATTTCCCGCGCGCGGAGCGTGCGGTAATTGCCGATTTATGGCCAGGTGTGACATAAATTATGTTAATTTTGAAATTTGTTTGATCTAATGTAACAGGTGTATTGTTTATTTGTATTAACAGGTTACAAGTACATGTTTGACAAGCGGCTAGTGACAGTGTGGTCGGCGCCTAATTACTGTTACCGGTGCGGCAACGTCGCCTCCATAATGGAGTTTAAGACCGTCTCATTCCGAGTTGCGAAGCTGTTCCAAGCAGTCCCCGATTCCGAACGCTTAGTGCCCCCACAGCATACCACCCCATATTTCTTATAAGGACAAATGATGTATTGCAGTTACTATGGTAACTTAATTATCAATTCATGTAATATTTTGTATAATAAATTGTTGCATATATTAGTGTTTGTTTTTGTAATATCCAAACATCCATAATAAATAGTTCAAAAACTAAATTTGTACTGTTTATTCAAATAATTAGTAAAGCTACATTTTCTAAACTTAACTGCTAATCTTAAAATTTAAAGATTTTTTGAGTTAACCCTTTTCCAGGCCGCACCAACGTACGTGGTTTTGCGAAAAACAAAAAAAAAAGAAAATAGTTATGTATTGGAAATTTAAGCGCAAGTAACTTTTCGCCGAAATTCAATTAGATTTAAGTACACCTTAACTTTTGGTAATAAGGTTGAAATTTGAAGATACGCAGTCGATAAATCGTACTATGCCTGGAAAAGGGTTAAGTTTAAATAGCCTTGCCGGTATTTAAAACAATCGATTAGTAGTAAAGTAAACGTCCCTGTGCTCGACACTGACCCAATGCATAGCACTTTCAATCTTCTACTGATTATTTATCATTTATTTTGCACCATATGCGGTTTGACTATGTTTCTTATTTGACGACAGGTTTTACCCTCATTTCAAGTCATTTTTCCAGTGAGGGCCTTGTGTAGAGATGGAGGAGCGTCTATGCTAAATGAAATGAAAAATACAGCGCCTTTCGATAGCTCAGTACGTTTCCCTCTACGGAACAAAAGGGAAGCTTCCCTAATAAGTAGGTATTTTAATACTAGTCGCCGGGCACTCTCAGGGCAGTGTCATGTGCACTCAATGGCCGGAAGCCTGATCAGATATATGGGACAAGCCATAATAGAAGAAAAATAATTTATTTCATAAAACACACAAAACAATATGTACTTTATTGATACATAGTTATTGATATTAGTTCCCGTAGTACCTGTCTGTAGTATTCACCCTCTTATAGGAATCGCAATAAGACTATCTTTCTCTATCAAAGCGTGTCAGCCCCTTGTGTATCTCAGTCGAATTAAGGAAACAGTTAATTTCGTTTGACAGAAATAAATTCTGCCAAACAAATGTTTTCCCACAAACCCGTTTAAATACCGGGCACCGGAAAAAAAACTATTCATTTCGATTTAGAGCCAATAGCAAGTACCAGGCTATCAAGAACGAAAAAAAGAGTACCAGGAAATATATGGACAAGGCGTAACTAAGGTACTACTCTTAACTATCAAGGATCTCGAGTAAAACATCATTAAAGTTCATATAATATATTCCTCAGTATGGATTTTATCGTGACACAATTAATACTTTCACAAAGACCGGCCGGCATAATGACAACAGCTTAGTCTCTGTTGTAATCAAAAGTGTAGTCAAAGTAGGATTGATCGAAGCTCTGTACACGAACGTAACCGTCCTCACCGCCCGAAGCGTAGCTTTTACCATCCGGATGGAACGCTAAACTGTTGATGGGACCGAAATGCCCCTTGACGCGGCCGAATTCCTCCTCAAATACCAGATGGAAGAAGCGAGCGTCGAACTTGCCCTGTCGGGTTGAAGTTGTTGTGACTTCCATAGCGTCTTGGCCACCCCCAAGGACTACGTGGTCGAGTATGGGACTGAGAGCGGCCGAGTTGACGGGACGCTCAGTCTTGTATTCCTTGAGGAGCTCTAGGGAGCTGGTGTCGAACAGCTTGGCCGTTTGGTCCTTGGAAGCGGTTATAAACATGGTGCCGTCGCGGGAGAGCTGCATGTCGTTGATCTGGTGCGTGTGCTCTTTGATGGAATGTACTTTCTTGCCGGTCTGAGAAAAAATATATTAAAGTTTATTATTTTATCGTTACAGAGCGAGCGTGTGTACGGTTGATATATTATTGTACGGTAGGCCTTAGATGAAGAGGCAGTGGGCGGGGCATATTTGTCGAAGAGTAGTAGTAGTAGTAGTAGTAATATTCTGGAGTGGAGACCGCGAACGACTCGGCCTGTGGGACGACCCCCCGCCAGGTGGACCGACGAACTGAAGAGAGTGGCGGGAAGCGGTTGGATGCGGAGAGCTGAGGACCGGGTGCGGTGGCGCGAATTAGGGAAGGCCTATGTCCAGCAGTGGACGACTACAGGCTGAGGATGATGATGATGAGGCCTTAGGAGGTTAGGTACGTGTTATAACAAAATGTAATTTTCCATACTGAAATGACAGAGCTACCTAAGTTGAACACGGTTCGTAATCACCTCAAAACAGCAGTAAAAATATCTACCTGGATAACATGTTGCCTCAAAACCATTCACACACCAGGGGTAGGCCAGAAACATGTAAATTTTAATTAGGGGCTAAATCTTCAACAGTTTTCTTCACATGTCTTTGTTAAACAGTTTTTTGTTGAATGTTGATGTCGATGGTATCAAAATAAATTTTGAAAGCCTTTTCATTTGACTGGGACTCTGACCAGCTAGATCGAACCCTTTCGTGGGCCGTAGTTTGTTCACCTCTGATTGAAACGAAACCCTCGGCACTAAGAATGTTATGCGCTTTATTTATTCCACACGTGATGCGAGATACATACATGTAGATCTTACTTTTCAGTTCTGTTTGTATTGTCCAGAACATAAGCTGCAGCAATTATGCCTAGTTACAGAGTAAGCATCAAGTAAGGTTTATAATGGTTCTTTTTCTAGCGATAATGTCGTATGGATGACCATTTTGTAATTCAAGAATAATTGTGAAAACGTAAAGTATGTTGTCATCTATATGGCTCGTGTTATGGGTACTAGAGAAATACATAGGTTTGGTGTCAGTTACGCAGGGTAGGTTAGATATTCAGCTGTGAAACAATACCTACCCTGAGATCCCACTGGATGAGGTCGCCAGCTTCATGGCCCGTGATGATGGTCTCATCGAGCGTGCCCCACACCATCGACGTCACCTTGGAGTCTTGGATCTCCCATTTGAGGATCGGGGACGCGGACGAAATGGAATCATCCACGGTTCTAGTGTCGATGATGAAGACCTGAAAACAGAATTAATATTGGCTAATCTTTAATCGATAATTACTAAGAGACCACTGGATGGATTCACCATTTGTGCTCACAACTAAGAATTCAATTGTCGTTGAATATGATCCTTGTATTCTACCTCTTATGTGATCATTGTCAGTTTCCACAAAGTATATTTTTGAGATCAAGGGCCAACGCAATGAAAGAGCTTAAAAAGAGGCTTCCACTTGTAATAATTCCCTTCTTCTAATTTGTATTTATAATAATGTTTTGAATGTAAACTTTGACATACTTAAATTAATTAATTTAATAATACTTGCCTAGTAACATTTTATATTTTACCAATAAAATGAGTATGAGTAATATTATTAATAAGTCATTTCATTATGCAGTAACCCCCAGTTGAGAGGTAAGGCACTTGAGAATTGGAGCTCAGAGCACTTACAAATCCACATTTTGGTCAACACAAATAATTTTCTCACTAAAATATTTCTTTCTATACAGTTCTCTAAAGACTTACTAAGCCTTGTAAGTAAGTATGCTGAACAAGTGTAAAATGGGATCACTCCTACAAAGCAAGTCTTGTTTTGCGTAATTAGCAAAGGTATAAAAAAAAAGCATATGACTCGAAATAGGCCGGAATACAATTATCAAAACACAGTTTACCTCACAAGGGTGGCCCATAGCTTTGTCAGTGGTGTATGCTGCCTCATTGGCACTGAAACTGAAGTTGCATGTCCTCACAGAGGAGTTTGTCTTGACCGTTGCTATGTTTTTCCCGGTCTCCAAGTCCCACAATCTGTTACAATGAACAAATATAGTATGTTAAGAGATGTTTTATCTAATTTATGCACATACAGTCATGGGCAGCAGCTAGTAATTATACACTGACAATGTAACAATGGCATAGCTCTTAATCATTTAACACAGCTTCACATTCATTATATGGGAATATTTACAGGTTGGCCAAATTAATCTTATTTACAATAGAATACACTTTATTGCACACCTCAAAACGAACTCAACAGGACTAGCTTATACTAGCTCTATCACTGGCAGACTTAAATCTTGAATGTACCCTAGAAACCCATGTAGCGACCTTAGCTATAGCAATCCTGGCAGTGAGTGTTAAAGTTGAGGCAAACCACAAGTATATATATATATATATATATTTTTTTTTTGTATGTTTATATTTTGTCTCAGAAACAAGGAGATAATGGTGATTGTACTACTTAGAAATATGGTTAGAATATAAGGAAGATGCTTACAATTATTATAAAAACTTGTTTGGTGGAATAATACTCCATTAAATCATAGTCCCCTTGTATGCCAATGACAAATGTCCTTGACCTTGAAATGTAAAATAGGTTCAAATATTTGGATCTGAGAATAAGCATATGAGGGATTAGTCTTTGAGCAGACAACCAACCATGTCAACAAGAAAAGGGCCACAAGATCAGAATGCCATTTCAGTGATAATAATACAATATAATTCTTAATATTTACTTGGATTTTGATTTGAGGCTTGGTACAAAGATCAGTGTTTATATGATTTTGGATCTGACTTTAGGTTAATATTGATATTGTTGACATTTAACTGTAGTTTGGTTTAGTCAAAATGGGTGTAAATAGTGCTACTTGTAGGGGAATGATAACCAAATGCCTGAAATACCCCAATCCACAATCCTGTTAATGTTATAAATGCAATGTTTGTTACTCAATCACACAAAAACAGCTGAACAGATTATGATGAAAGTTGGTATTAACTAGTTTCTTAGCCTGGAAGGATAAAGGATACTTTTTATCCCGAAAATCATCCTTTGAAGGCATAATACAGGGATTGGAAGTTTACACAGACAAAGACGAGGGCAAAAGCTAGTTGAGTTATAGATGATAACATAAGGACACTGGATGATATATCATAATTTATTTTTATTTTGAGATGAAGCACTATGTGACAAAAATAAGTAGACAAATGCAAATAAGTGTTCATTATAAAGAACAACAGATCTGTATTAACTACTTATTATGTTATTAAACAACCTAGTACACAACAAGTTTTAATGAAGGAAACCTACAGTGAAGAAATTCAAATGTGTATGTGAGTCCCTCAATCTTTAGTGGGCCAGTATGGGGACTAATGCCCATAGCAGTGGGACATATATAGTTGGGTGATTATGACACAGCCATACTACCCAAGTACACAACAAACCAGCAAAAATATTAAACATAATGGTGACCAGGGCATTGATCCATATTCTGTATTTTTGCCTGACATCTCCCGGCGAATAAATAAACAATGGCATTGTTTTGCTTTGTGCTCGTATATATACGTAATCAATAATTCGCATTGCATATTACAGCCCTTTTTTAGCAGCTTATAGTCTGTTAAAGCAATAGCTCGTATAAGGAAAATAACTAACATTAAAGTGAAGGTTTACTTCAATTTTGTTGGTATCATTATGCATTCGCTAGTAAATTCAGTGTTACGAACTTATTGCGCACACAGGTACTTGAGTAAATATACAAGGAAAACGTGTCACTTTATGAAGTCTTACCTGCAAGAACTGTCACCACCTCCCGTGATCAGGTTGACCGTTTGCCAGTCAACGTCGAGGCACCACACCACGCCACCGTGGCCGTTGAACGTGCCAAGACGCTCACCGTTTAGTGACCACCAAACATTGGGCTTGGAATCTTTGGCGGCGGAGAACAGCAAATCACCCTCGCGGTTATACTTGATCTGAGTTATGGCACGCTCGTGCCCTTGCAACATAAGGGGTTTCTGAAACAAATAATCCGTTACGTAGTATTCATCAATGATAACACGGGCGTTCGATGTTTAGAGTAAAACTCACCATTTTACTATTTTTTCACAGGAAATTAGCGTTATAACATGTGGCGACAGCAAATTTTTGACAGAAAGGCCGGCGGTGTCGAGTCATTGAGTTGCCATACGAGAAAAATTTAAGCATGTTTCACACGACTCATTTTCACATGCAACCCTAAAACTACTTGTGACTCATGTGAGTATTGAATCCTAACAATATAACAATCGTATTGAATTACTGGAATGAAAAAGAGCAAAATTAACTATGTAAATAGGGTTGCCAACCGTCCCGCCTCAGGCGGGACGTCCCGTTTCCAGCACCTTAGAGGATGCGTCCCGCAAAGGATGCATGCGGGACGCTGATTGTCCCGTTTTCAGGCCAGGTCAGAATTTCGGAATTCAGAAGAACTGGAGCGAATATTCATGAGTTTTGAATACCTAGATCGCGCGACTTATATCTACGCAAACAAAGTCCCGCGTGCAAACCTGTGCATTTACTTATTCGCTCGCTCAACAACACATCACCTTTTTTTGATACCACGTCGGTGGAAAGCAAGCGTACTGCCAGCTTTATGGTATAAAAGCGGTCACCGAAGCCGACACTTTAAAAATGTACCTAATCAACCGCGTATAGAAAGTTAGGCTGGGTGCGTGGGTCCCGCATTTTTTAGCCATGTCCCGCAAATCTGCCACGAATGTCCCGCAAATTTGCGCCCACAAGTTGGCAACCCTATATGTAAACAATAAACGATAGTAAATATTCAGAAGAGTAATGATCTAGCCCGACGGTATGAAATAAAATTGGTAAATTCTTGTTTTGCAAGATAGCAACATTGAATATCTCAATAGTTCTACTACTCGACGGTAGATGTCATGAACTACAGTGCGCCGCAACTTTATAATATGTGGAAAGAAATCTGTCTAATTTTATTCCTCTTATGATATCATTGCGAGTTTGGGGCTACCCAATGTAACAAACCGGGTTCGCAGCTTAAACATAGTGTTTTTGACAGGGGTCGATTTTTAACAGGTTCACAGTCCCCATACAAAATGTTTCAATTTTCTTGGACGTCCAAGTAAATTACTTCCATCACACGTCCGTGCTCCACGTTTAGGTCACTATGAAACGACCAGGGGCCGATTTTTGAGTGTCGAACGCTCGACTTTTCACTCGAGATCTGTCAAAAAACTATGACGTTTGCACAGATGTCGAGTGAAAAATCGAGCGTTCGACACTCAAAAATTGGCCCCCAGGGGCCCGATTTTTGAGTGTCGAACGCTCGATTTCTCATTCGACATCTGTCAAAACATCATAGTATTTTGACAGATCTCGAGTGAAAAGTCGAGCGTTCGTCACTCAAAAATCGGTCCCCAGGTACGCATTCGGATTATTACAATATATTATAGAATGCTATTTCATATCGAACTAAAATATGAATTAATAAATCAGAATTGTCTTTTTAAGCCTTTTATCGAATGCAGTTATAGTGATTTGAGTGCGTACCTGGGGCACAAAATAAAGAATATACAGAAGGTCCGTTCCCGCCGTTCTTGAAAATACATACCTAAACTACAGGGTTGCTTCTGTATTGATTCTGAATTTTAAAAAGGAGCAGATAAATTAAAAATTCTTCAACATGACATTTAAATATGAACCAGCGTATCTTGGTAAAAAACCGGCCAAGTGCGAGTCGGACTTCGCACATTTAGGGTTCCGAATCAACCTCAAAAATATGATTTATTCATATATTAGTATTTGTTGTTAAAATATACGTAATATTGAACATTGTCACCAAATTTCAAGTTCATAGGTCAATGAGAAGTCTAAAAATTCTTCGGAACAAATTTTGTGACATACGACGGACGGACGGACGGACGTCTGGGCGACACCAATAGGGTTCCGTTTTGACCCTTCGGGTACGGAACCCTAATAAATTGATGCGTGACCCGCTGCGAGTTGTGACTTGTGACCGGCGGCGGTCGAGAGCGCCAACAAAAATATACCTAATTAATTAGGTACCTACTTAACTAAACCATAGTACTACTTAAATACTGGCGTTTTACCAGCGAACGATAAGATGAATGTGTAATGGTTGATCGTCGTTATCAAAGCGGCAAGTTTCAAAAAATTACCTACCTACCTAGGTATTGTAACTACCAAAATGAGAAAACCGTTTTATTTACCTTTCAATATCGTTTGAAAATTTGAAGAAAGTGTAGGCACCGTTTTTTGTTGTATTTAAGTGTATTTAAACAATAAAATACATTCCAACTGTAATAATATCGGTTATTCATTTTGACGTACGTGACATAAACTATCTACGTAGCGGCGAGGACGTCAAGTGATCAACGCGCGCACAACTAGCACTCGCGACGCGACAGTGACAGTCGCGACTAAGCTAGTCCGAAATCAACCAAGAATGCCTGTAAATGTTACGTCATTGTGCGTGCGGCGAAAATGGCACTTTGTACTGAGCGGACTCTCTGCTCCGGCGCGCGCCGCCGCTATTTACTTTGTGCCTGGGGGCTGATTTTTGAGTGTCGAACGCTCGAATTTTCACTCGAGATTAGACATGGGGAAAAACGTTACTTTTCGATCACCGTTATTGTTATTCCCGTTCCAAAAAAATCACATTGAAAAATCACCGTGACTTTGTCACTTCGGTTTTTTCGTGTCACGACATTTGCGTGTCGATCGTTCCCGGCAGTTACTGATATTTTTGTAACAACTGATGTTACTCTGTGACAGCGCACCGCAGTCACAGTCACAGTTAGTAACAGCGGTCACGTGGCACGACGCGACGCGTCCCTTACACACTGTTCCAGTGATATCGTCGCTAAGTAACAACGTTATTTTGTAACGTTGTTACTTCGTGACAAGTCACACTGTTACTTTTTAACGGCGGATCACCGTGATTTTTTCATCGTGAAGTTATTTATCACCCACCTCTACTCGAGATCTGTCAAAAAACTATGACGTTTTGACAGATGTCGAGTGAAAATTCGAGCGCTCGACACTCAAAAATCGGCCCCCTGGTCGGCTATAGCGACCCATGTACGGGGCACGGACTTGTGGAAATAGTTCGTCGTGACCCATGTATATGGGGCACTGGACTGTGAACGTGTTAAACGGGTCCATATTGGGTTTTTTAACCCTAATGTTAGAGAACATAAATACCAATTGTCATAAATTTATTGTGTTTTAAGTTTTATGCATAAATACGAATCGCCGTAATAGTTTTACGAAAAAATGATCGGTTCTGGTACTTGGCCGGCCGCTACCGCGACACGCTCGCTTCGCTCGCTCTGCTTTGTAGGATCGCAGTTCTAACATGTGGATTCGGAACTTGCGAAGTCTGACTCGCACTTTGCCGGTTTTTAATTATGTGATGTATTGATTTAAGCTCTTCGTTGCTACAGGGATTTTAGATTAGATTGTAGGATACTGAAAAACATTTAACCTACTCACCGCCACAGTAGATTCTGTAGGTTGCGCATCACATGCCAAAGTCTTCGTAAAAAACTGAAAATTGACCATACTTGATCGACACGATATGAATTCATTGGCGTGTGGGGCACTGGGGCACCTAATGCCTTGACTTTAATATCAAGTCAATGGCGGTGAAAAGTTTAAGAAAATACTTACTCATCCAACGTAAATACCTACATAAATTTCACAAAATTGCGACGCATACATTAATTGTGCATTGCTGCCTTCTGTGCCTTACTTTTTATTTACCTACCACTAGTCCTTATTATTTATAGGCTTCGTTTTACTGTTGGGAGGTTAGGGTAGAATCAATAGTCAAACAAATAATTCACATACATTTTATTTTCTTAATTTATTAACCATTGATTTCCAAGAGTAAAACTAAAAAACAAATTAAAGTACAAACACGTTATGCATCGCTAACTAAACACAACTTGTCGGTAACTTCTCTTGGCAAACCATTACAATCTTTTGACTATCAGCCGGCGCACCACTCAACGAGACAATATAGAGTAGTACAAGACTTTCTGAGTACACTACACACGGGGCCGGGCCGGGTACGGCACGACACATCAACGACTATCTCAAACACTCGAATAAGCTACAGAATTTTTCAGAGATCGAATTCGCGTGATGTCCAGCACCATCTGTCATTATCCGAATTTGATAGCTTCTCTGTTAACCTCAGCATTTGAAGCTGATGGACAATTCAGAAAACATAAAAAGAATAAGTAGATCTTTTAATAGTTCTGCACTGTAGCAGGCTAGGATAACAGACAATGTCTTTTTCTGATTAAAAAGGAAGGTATAGTAAATATTCCACGTTGTGTGTCTAACGAGTCCCGGAGCCCGGACCGGCCATAACCAACGAGAACGGTACAGCGATCTGCAACTAATGTGACATCTACAAGTACAGAACCCTATCGTATCGATAATACTTAAATTAAAGCGAACAATGTATAATATGCTAGATCTGAAAGCGATAAGTCTTGAAATTGAGCGAGCCCAAATAAATACGTGAGTACAGTACAACTAGCACACCCGTTCACAATCAACTATCAAAATTTATAAAGAACAGCAATAGCATCTCCGGACTGGGTGCTTGACTCTCACATCACGAGGCCGAGAGGTCGGCCTCTTAACTAGTAGGATCCGAGACACGGTCCACCGAGGCCTAAGGACCCTGGGGCGAACCATGAGTGTATATATAAACATACTTGCATATTATACCATATTTCTAAAATACTTCGATTCTGAAAAGTGAGGAAACAGATACAAAATAGTCGAATGAACCAGAAAAGCGAAACGTGTTTGTTTATAGTTTTTATTTAGACACTTAACCATAACAGAACACGATTACCTATTGTTATCTGAATAAAACATTTAGAACAGATATCTATGAATGTGTATGTACTTATTTCAAATATTCATCTGTGACATGTAGTTCTATATATGTATATGTACAACAATCACTCTTCAACGATTCCAAATATATATATTCTGTTACTGATTTACACACGACTTTTTCAGTACTATTTAATACAATGTCTAATGTACACAATTTCAACCCTTCTTTTACCCGAAATACAGGAAACGCTATTATACACAACAAACCTTACACTATCAATGTGAAAATATTTCGTCACAATATCTTACATGTAATTTTTCTTATGGACTGTAAAGAAAGTGTGAAATGCATTAAGTTTTTTGTTACGATCTTATAAATATATTAACATTATTACGTTTAAATTATTATATCAGTCAAAATATTTTCGCAATATTAACTAGGTCCGCCCGTCGGCGCCCGCACATGCGACTTCAGCCTTAAAGTACATACGATACAATACATTACTGTACCGTCGATTAACTATTAATAATTGATTGTGGGCATGCCAGACATGGAACGGGCGTTCAGGCACAAGGCCCCCGCCAGGCGCGACTCTAACACCGAGTCCCAGCAGCCTATAAAACCGACTCCGTTCATATATATCTACACGTCGCCTGAGGCTCAGCGCGTAGCGAACTCTGTTTTAAGCGACCGCTGGTACAGATGTACTTACATTACTCAAACGCAACCAAATCACCAAACAGGAGCAAATTATAGCGTTCTACGATCCGTTACTTTCAATATGTTTTATTTTTGTATTTATATACTGCGTTGTTTGAAAGGGGAAAACGTGTTTGAAATAAGGAAATAGGCGATTAAGTCTTATTACAGAGTCCAGCAAATAATCAGGACAGCATCGAAAAGCAAGTGGCCATCTTATGTCAAAACATTATTTATTTACACAAGAAATGTTAGCCTCTGCAGGCTCTTCGTGTACTATTCTAATTAGGTACTCGCCAGTAATGCGCCAATTTTATTGTTTATTTCTATCAATACTATCCTTTGTACAACGCCAATAACATCCTTACTATCCTAATCTCCATTTCATACAATGCCGTTAGTTTCACCTTAACAGTATACCCTACGATACTAACAAAATAAGTGTCATATTATCTACATACACATAATCATTTACACGTTAGTAGAATGACGCACGATTCGTGATTAGTTTTATGATTTCCTCGTAACATGTAATCTATAAAGGCATCTTTACCTCAGACTTTAGAGTTACACCGTCGCTAAGATGGTGTTTTATAAACTAATTCATTACAATTAAGATAAATAAATATAGTTACCCAATTAAAGAGAATATTTGACATGAAGTACATGCGAGGACGCGCCACGGCGGGACTGCGTTATGGATATCTAAAGCAGGCAGGCAGCGAATATTCACTCCTTCTCACGAATGTGTGACAAGACGCGAATATTCGCGTAGCAACCGTTTGCCGTGCTTTAGCGAATCGCACGGCGGCAAGCCGCACGAACGCTCTAAGCCTCGAATCTTTACTCTATCACTGTTTCATTATCACATTTAACTTATAATTTCACGAACGCCGTTTCACTAAGTTAAATCATATACACATAGGTTACCTGTAACAAAATTATTTTGAAACTAGGTAGGTATTTATATTTAGGCATTTAATGGCAGTATTGTAACTGGTTGTATTCACTAATTTTAAATTACACATATAAAACACGTTAATACCTAACACTTATCTAATGGTAACATGACGAGGAACGGTTGTGTGTCGCTCGATTTAGTCAACATGACACTCCTTGTAGCCTGAATAGACCGCCAGCTTTGACGACCGGCGTCTGAGGTGAGATACTTAATTCTGCCCAAGCTCCTTCATTCTGACATTCATGATGCACATAAAACATCCGCAAACATTTCGTATTTTTAAATAACAATAATGCGGGATCGATGCTATATGTTCAAGATGACGACTGAAGTATTAGAATTCTGGTTACTCTGAGCTACGGTCTAAGAGCAGCTTAGGATAACAATTATAATCCAAATTGAGTGTTCATTGCATGTCAGTTAACGTCTTGATTACCGGGACGAGATCGTAAACTACATGGAAGAAAGATGGCGTGGCTCATTAAGTCGGCGTAGACGACCCCAGCAGCAAGATGCCTATCTAAGAATATGGCGGAATTTTGATAAAAATATTCTTGCACTAGGCAATGTAAAAAAACGTCCTAGGCAACAGTCAGTCTTGCAGCATCGGCGCCGCTGTACTACGCGTTTTGCCACAACATCACTAAACTGTGGTACAACGCTTAACCGTTTTAAACTAGAACCTATGTAAGTCCCTAAAACGAACTTTTTGGTTGTAATTACTTATGATAATTGGCGTATTTCGCCTCCCTATAGCTATATTGGTAACTGTTCACCGTTGCTGGAACGTCCATTACACTAAAACGTTAACGAGAAATCTGACACTTACGTATAGATAACGGCAAATAAGTTTTAAAACGAAAGGCAGTGATTATACCGACAGTGATAAGGTTAGAAAGTCTCTTTGTTGCTATTTATTTAAAGTAGTAGTACTTACGATACACAATTAAGTTTCATTTACCTACTTATTTTACATTTATGTAACAGTACGGGATAAATATGGAAGTTCTATTAAATAAAGTTGACAGAAAGGACGTTTAACGGAAGATGGTGGGGACAAGATGTTTGGCCAAGGAATGGATCATTGCATTGTGAGGACTACACGTTGCTAATAAATGAAGGAATGATATTTTAAATGACTGCGTTTTTTGCTTCTGGTGACATAAAGTTAAAAATGCAATTAAGAAGAGATGTACAAAATTTGGTAGATTGACATTTATTTACGAGTATATATACAAGTGCTCACTGAATTTTGAACTATTTAATGGTGGGGTGAATGTGTTCTGTTGAAGGATAGGATATTATGTATTCCCTACACACTTATTTATCGCAATTTAGTGACTGATGAATTGAGCTCATTTCTTCCTAAACACAACTTGAGCGCGACGCACTCTGACTGTAGAGTGTAGGTAGGTACTTATACAAGTAAAGTTAACATCATCGTTTAGATAAAATGCAATAAGCATGTACCTACAATAAAAACGCTGTCTACAATGTACACCGGACACTTACGATTAAATTGGTTATGTCAGAAAAGGGACAAGAGAAACATTAGATAAAATTATAACGCACGAAACTATGCGAAATATTGGCAATAAAAATGCATAAGTTGTGACTATAGAACATTATGTTTGTTAGTGTATAAACAGTACAGTTGTATACAAGCAGTCTTGGTAAACACTGAGAGTACGTACTTACAGTCTACTTACATAATGTTACTTACCAACAAGTCTTAGACAGGTAAATTTCTCATTATTACATTACACTGGTTAGGTACTCCTACACGATATAAAATGCAAACTAAAACAGCAATATTCCATCCATAGCATGTACAAGAAACAAATCTATCTAAAACAACATCTTAAACAATCTACCTACGCAATAAAGTAGTCTATATTTACAGAAATAATATATTATGCGATTCTTCTGTCAGTTTTAAATATTAACTAACATTAATCTATTTTACACTAATTAGTATACACTACCACGTAGGTATAAAACACGCATTCGAGTCCCTGGCGCTTATCACATAACAACTATTAATAAAAATCAGTCTGTCAATTGGGACGTTTTAATTCCTCTAAAGTAAACATCGTTTACACACATGGACTCCTGAGTGCGAGTATGTAATGTAGCCGTGCTCGCACTGTTCACTGTCGCGCGCGGTCCCGAACGGTCCCGAAGTGCTCCGAGGACTCCCGAGGCGAGCCGAGCGGCCCCGAGCGGCCCCGAGCCGACCCGAGTCGGTCGGGGGCCTGCGTCCGTCCAGCGGGCGACTAAGAACATTTGTACGAACTCTTGTGCCGGGGCAGTGAACACAGGTGGTGACATAAGACGCGCGGCGGGGCACTACACGTACTATCTGATCTCTGCCGAGTTCAACACAAACGGTACGTAGAACATCTTGCTCTCAAGCAGGAGGTTCGCTGCTGCTTGGATCTGAGAACAAACATAAATATAATTATAACCTACATAGAGAGTAAAGGTTTTCTTCCTGTATATGCAACAATAAAAAATAAGACTAGTCATCATCAAAGATAATAATCAGAAATCATATTTTTGCCTAGTAAAAAATGCGAAAAAGTTTTGTTTTAATATTCGAGCAAATGATTTTTGACTGTTTTTGACACACGCTATGTATAGTCGACGTCAACGATAGATAGGCATATTTGCACTTGGGGCCGATTTTTGAGTGTCGAACGCTCGACATTGCACTCGACATCTGTCAAATCATCATAGTTTTTTGACAGATCTCGAGTGAAAAGTCGAGCGTTCGACATTCAAAAATCAGCCTCTTGCACCTCGATACTGTCGAATATACATATACTCGTACAATGGTACAGTATGCAGGACCGACCAAACTGTATAAAATAATGTGTGACCAAATTGTGGGATCGAATAATGTAGGTACACCTATAATCCTTTTTGAATAATTTCCGAGTAGTAAAAACTACACTATTTTCAGAAGTAACAACTAATAAAATAGCTCACCTCAGGTATCCTGGCAAAGAGTTCCTGTAATCTTCCGGGGTGATGGGGTGCCGCGTGCTCCAAATAGCTGCGTAAAACCTGCACGTATCGCTCCTGAATGCCTTCCAGTTCCACTTCTAAGACAAAAGAAAATAAGTGTAAAGCACACAAAGCCCACCAAACCAACCCATTAATTTACGAATAGCCTGTAAAACGACAGTCTTCGACTAAGTAGTTTCGAATCAACCACACGTAGCGCTAAAGTCAGCAATGCTTAGTTGATCTACTCGCCCCTAGATGGCGCTGTGTGGCTTACAGGCAGCCATTGCCATCTGTATCGAGCGAGCGCGCGGTGCGGCGGTGACGTCACGCGCTCAGTAGGTCACTCCGATAGCGGGGCAACGACCGCGGCTAGCCGTTGACCTCCGCTCGAGCGCGCTGCGTCCTCACACTATAGCCATTTCGCTTACACGCGAGCGCTTTTCCACGAGTAGACCGCGCGGCTGTTTCATGTGCGCGTTTTACATTCAGCCGTACCAATGTTTTGTTTTTAGAGAATGAGGAAGGAAAAGTAGACGCGTGATTATTTACTTAACTGTTTGTTACAATTCATTTTGTACTATTGAGTTTTTGATTGTCTGCAGATTTGATATAGCTTATATATTTTTACGGTTTATTTATAAATTGCCGACGACGGGGTTTCGGCGCGCTGTCTAAATTTATCTGTCTGTGACCTTTAGCGTCGTCGTCGGCGGCTTAGAATCGAACTAACGTACCTATTACCTATACATTTTGTTTTCTAAAATCGAAACGTCTAATTATTGGTTTTGGTCACTTGTATTGTATTTCTTGAATTGTATAATTTAATTAACGAGTCATTATGAGTTTCTGGGTCAAGCTTATACCAACGGGACCGGTTTTGTAAGTAGGATAGGATGGTTTTATTATAGTGTATTTTTGCTTTGGTGGCGCGGTGCGCGATATACAATACAGTGTAATGAATGAGTAATTAAATGACACACACGGTAGTAATAAGGCTTTACCTACTGTTGCGTTTGCCTGCTGTACATTCTTGTCACTTCACTACGTAACACCAGTAACTTTTTAAAGGTTATTTTTTAAATAAATCTAGTTAATCCCTGCACTCTAACGAATCACGTAACTGTGTCAGTTTTAATCAACATTCTTTCGGTATTTAAATAACGACAGTGGGACAAGTTCTGTGTGGACGTTGCATATTTCTATTTGATTGTCTTTGTTACATTCATAACGATGATATTCGGTCGTATATTGTATTGTAAAAGGTTTCCTACATAATTAAATAACGTACACGAATTTCATTGAAATTTTCGCTTTAGTTACATTTTTGGAAGTTTATTTTTATTTTTAGTAGGATATGTTTTACAGTTACATTTTTTCTAATTAAAAAAAAGTCCCACCTATGAGCCCCGTAAAGTTTATATACATATACACCGTTAAGTGGGACATTCATGGCTAACTTGGGACATCTGATTTTACTAAGAACTATTATGTAAAAATAGGTGTCCCAAGTTAGCCATGAATGTTCTATTTTACCCCATTTGACGGTAAATTAAATATTATATATTATTTTATCATACGCAAGTTCTCAATTGTATAGAAAAGGGCGCATTAAGCGAGTGAGCGCGCTGTACCGCTAATCTGTTACGTAAAGTACCGCTGCACGGTGCGGGTATCTGCGGGGCGAAGAGAAAGTATCCTCAGCGTCTCGCTTTCCGCTCAGAACTGTCCTAGTCAGGTGACGTAATCGTCAGCGATAATGACGGCGAAAGTTGTGCAGTTAGACTTGACTAATTATATCTATTGTGATATGATAATGTCAATAATTAAGTGCTTAATATTAAAAAAGACTTGGCTTAAAGGACTCGCATCCAGGCCATAATCTATTTTAAAAAAAGATAATGCCAGTCAATTGTCAACATAAACTTGAATTTTGGTGGAATTTTGCACCATGAACAAAATTTGGAGGCGTTCTATGTTTTATAGAACGCCTCCAAATTATTCAATTATTTAAATATTATTCAATTATTATTCATTTAATTGATTCGAGAATACTACTAGCTAGAGGTATAAATTTACGGAATTACCAAGGTATTAAAAGGATACATATTTAAAATCACTATTTTTATTCCTAATTTAATTGAGTTACTCGATTTTTCACTCGACATCTTTCAAAAAACTATGATATTTGACAGATGTTGTGTGAAAAGTCGAGCGTTCGACACTCAAAAATCGGCCCCCTGGTTCCCAATAATAATCAATTTTGTTATACCTAGCAATTCTTTTTTTTTATGTGAGGTTATATTCCTAAAATAAGTATCTAAGACAGATTACCCTATTTATTTCCCTAAATTATAATATTTCACGAACTCTTCAGAAAATTTAAAATTAGGTAATGAATATTTTGTTTTCTAGGTTCCGTAGTAGCTTTTCTTAAAACGGTAACGGTGAAACGAAGTGGCAATTGAAAGTTTTCAAACATTTTCACTTCAGTTTTTTACGTTAAGTTGGTGAAATGCAAAGTAAGTAAAAAGTGGAACGGTCCATTAATCCGGCAAAAGGAATGATTACAATTATTTCTTCGAAGCATCTTCGCTTTAATGAAAGCTTAACTTATAGTTGAGGATGTTATTTAGTTAACCAACAGCTTTGGATGTAAAGGTGATTTTACATGCGGTTCTACCTGTAACAGAGGCGCAATAAGGTAATTGAGTAAAACCAATCTTAAACTGGACGCCCCTCCACTGTATTTCCGGTCACATCTGACGTAAGCATACACATGACCACAACACATAGAAACAACAATGACAATTAGGAGAGTTCACGTTATTTAAATATTGAGTCATGACATTATCAGAACCTAAACTTTTTTCTTTTTATTAAAAATGGTATTGCTCTTGGGCAGCAGCATCTAGCCAAGCGGTAAAGGTGGGGCTGACGGTGAAGCGAGCTCACCCAGAAGATGCCTATTGAAGAACTCGGAAATACAGACGCCACAGGGAATCCCAAACCTTAGCAGTGCGCTTTATAAAAGATGACGATTAGAGGAACTTGTTATTAACCGGGCTTTTATCCGTATCAAAATTTCCATGGAATGTTTCCCACTAAGTTTATTATTTTGTGATACATATACTAATTTGTGTTAAAAGGCAGAAGTACAAGTAGTTCAAGAGGGACATACACCTTTTCGATAGCCACCGCGTAATGTTGCCACAGGATTTCCTCAATGGGCTGCTTTTGTAAACATATCGTATTAGTTGAAACTTGAACATGATCTACACCAACGTGAATAGACATATTAATAAATACGAGTTACTATATTGACAGTAATCGAGTCAATTTTTACATAATTTACTAAATAAATGGGTACGTCACACGTCGATAATTTCTTTACAACATTAATCACACTAGTAACTTTTTTTAAAGAAAACACAGTTCCTAACTTTTTTTATGATTATAATATTTGTGTGAGTTCTATGGGTAAACTGATTTCACCCATATAGGTATTCATCCATTTTAGATAGGTAGGTACAGTTAGCATCAAAAATAGCTTGGCATATGAAAACGTCAAAAATCTTTATTACAAGGAAATAGGAACTTTTGACCTCGTCATATGTCAAGCTACTTTTGACGCTGGCTGTACCAAAATTAGTGAAAACGGTAACTATATAATAATATAACCGTATTACCTCACGGGCGTAAAACCTCTTCTCCGTCCTTTTTTTGTACCTCGATGTTGCTGTCTGCCTACGATTTGTCTGCCTACATACGTTCATTTCTTCTCACATTTGCTCATAGGTTAACTGGAAGAGATCCCTTAAAGGGATAAGTTCGCCTTTGTACAAACCATTGCTTTTTGTATTTTTCATCTGTTTTATTGTGTGCAATAAAGAGTTTTACTAACTACTAATAGACTAATACTACACTGAAGCCCCGTCCGGAGCGACGAACCTAACTGAACTACATGGGTCATTTTAGCATGGCAGAAGTTGGCTTAGATCGTTTCATGTTCAATAGCATACCAACATATTGCTCAACGCGCACACATGCGCAGACGCGGAACTGTTGTGCAAGCGCTTTCCATTTCTATATAGCTAGGCGGCGTAGCTATAAAACGCATTATGCTATTCAGATTGATGCACAGATATGTGCACAGATATTCCCTTTTATTAGAAAGAGAATGGTCGCTCTGGACTTATCTACCGCGACGAGCAAACTATTGATAGTGTACGGGGGGCCGATTTTTGAGTGTCGAACGCTCGAGTTTTCAGTCGACATCAGTGAAATGTCGAGTGTTCGACACTCAAAAATCGGCCCCTGGATTGTTTTCATTATATAAGTACAAAGTAATCCGATAAAGTTTATTCCGATTACTAACCGTCTATGTTCGTAAAAAAATTTTATTAGGTAATTAAATAATGACTCAAAGTAGACTATTTCTTGTCTTCAAGTGTTTAACTTCTCACTATTTGACTTACAGATGTAAGTAGCTGATACGCACCGCCATTTCTAATCGGCTAGTACTTTGATAAGTGCGTAATAGCGCGTTGGCGCGGTGAAAATAATTTTCAAACATGGTATGTGAGGGCCGACCTAGTTGCACTGCGATAACGCAGGATGTCATACCTAGTTTCCCTATTCTAGTCGATTTGAGCAAACATGTGCTTTACACTGACGATTTAGAGGCTATTGTTGCTGGTGCGAAGGTGGAGCTGCCGCCAGTTGTTAAGTGTATAAACTATACTTAGCGATAGCGAGTATGCGCGGAGATATTTTGAAACTTAACTGTTTCAGGTAAGAACTAACAAGAAAGCTCCGAGATCAAAAGATTTCTTATTTTGAGAGTATTTTCACATAAAGCCTAACGTGATATTCATATTCAATTTATTCATAAAATCAATTTACATGTCATTGAGTAATAAAAATTATAAGTACATAATAAGTAATTACACGTTGTGAGTTGTTTCATGCTAAAGTAATACAATTCCCTTCGAACATAATTAATTATCTTCTATACCAGAACTCTAATCCATAGAATTTAAAGAGTATAAAGGTTCATCTTATATAAGAACTCTTGAGTCTACCTTGGTAGTGAATAGTAATTTGAACTAGGTAACGTCTTATTTCAAAGTCCGACAACAAGTGAAAATATTATCAACTCGTGAACTCGTCCTAAAGTTCCTAATCGATTTCACAAGTGACTGCTCTCGCATGTAGGTTACACGGACTATAAATCATAATAACTTTGACGACTGACCGCCTCAACCGACCGCCGCAGCGCGGCGTCTCGTGGTGACATTTTTGGTATTTCCTGAAAGTCAATATTTGTCGAAATTGCTACTTTCCCCGTAACTGTTGGTAAAATCTTTAATGTGTGTGTCATATTACTGTACATTACATATTAATTTCATTTTCCTTTGCCATTCATAACTGCAAGATTTTTTATTGATGTAACTTCATTTTAATTTATATGTTTTGTTTCGAGTTGATACAGGGAGTTATTGTAAAATATTACCCGTGGAATAGCGAAATGGCTGTAGATGTCTCAAAACCAGAGATTCCTTCAATTACAGTAAGATTATTTGTGGATTGCAGAGTTCCTAGATGTACCTAAGAAATTTCACACATAAATACAAATATGTTACGTAAAGATTCGCCTGGCAGCAGATCACTAAAAACTAAATAACACACGATATAATAAAAACAAACAATCTAGTTAAGTACGTACGTACACTATACCCGAATTGATTTTTAATCAGCACACATGTCGTATTTTTTAAAAGGCTAATATTTGTTTAACCTAATTAACGACCGTCGGCCCCCGGGCCGGCAAAAGGTTATCCGTTAACAATTAACACAATTCCAAATCAGAAAGAGATGATTTGGACGCCATTATCGCTTGAAATTAAACACTTCCGTCACTGATATTGACACAATTCGGGTACAGTTAAAAATCGTTAAATCATACACAAACAGATGGATATCCAATGCAATCGCTCGGCATAATATACAACGAATTCAAAAAAGTATCTCTGTATAAAGCCGTATGCATACGTACGAATACGGTTCTATAATTGACTTACCTTGATTCAATAATATGTAGACTTTCAGGCAGACGTACTCCTCCATCCTTAGCTGGATGCGACGGAAGACGCAGGTGATCTGGGTCATCTTCTCGACCACTAGCCCCACGTCTAGCCGCAACTGCTCCAGGGTGATAGGCCGTCCCATCAGCGAGGTGAGGCAGTTCTGCAGCGTCCGCAGGTTTGCGTTCACCTGATTCAACAGTAAAAAATAATTGGGTCATAAAGACTTGAAAAAACAAAAGTCGTCCCTTCTGTGGTCTTATGTGCATGTAAGAAATGCTTTTATCACGTGGATTAATAGAAACGAAGACGCTGTTGATGCGGGTTACTAGTCCAAGCTAAAATTAAGCTTTGTAGCCCTTAACTTTTAATATGTCCACAGGAAAAGACGCGAACCTAAATCTCTTTATGACCCAATTTAACATTACGGGGACCAAATGTAAGGCGTTGGCCCAGTGGCCACAACTCAACTAAACAATTCTTGGATAGGTGACCGCTTTTAGTGGCTACTGACTGAGCGCTCCCGTTCTTTGGAAGGCATGTTTAGCGCCAAGTTAGAGGCCTTCGGGCGGCTTGAGACCTTTCTAATAGTCGAGTTCCCCACTCACTTGACAAGACTAATCCCTGTACGGTCTAGTTTCCCCTTTGGATTGTATAGTCAGATGGCAACCAATTTCGTAAAAAATAGTGTCCTACACCAAAATAATGGGATTAGGTAGCGGACCCTGCAGCTGTACCTACTTGGATAACGCTAGGATTATGATGATGACTGTTTTGCCTTATTATTAAGTTAAAAATACCTATTGTGAAGTGAACATCAATTAAAAGGCCGGGGCCGAGCAATAGCATTCGATATAAGTTTCATACTATTTTCCTGTCTTCTATAATTAAATAAATTTATATTAAGTAGGGCGACTTAACCAACTGATTACATATCGTACGTGTACTAAGCTAGAATGCTATTTGCATGTGTATAGGTAAATCTACCTTTTTTATTGGATTATGTAACTGAGGAAAATGCTCTAGACCAGGGGTCGGCCACCTTTTAGCAGCAAAGGGCCACATAGCTAACAAAATTGTCGCGGGCCGTACGTGTTAATAATTTGTGATTCTATCAGACGAAAGGTACATTATCAAGAAGGAGGCTCTCGAGCCGCCGGTTGTCGACCGCTCCTCTAGACAATGAAAATATGTAACTGATGTTAACTAATTGATCGCCTTTACGTAACGCACGCCATCACTTGCTCGTATTATGCAAAAGCGCGCATACTGTATATAAGACATCTATAGACACAATCTTTTTTTTTTTAATATTTGTCATTTACTTACCTATTAGCCCAAAAAGTTTCTGGCGGACTTATTTCTTTCAATTTCAAAGGATAGGTACGTAGGATTGTTGGGCTAATAAGATAATGCTCCCTACACATATTCTGCTATATAACATGTGTATTTTGCGCGCTGCAAATGCTTATTTATGTAAAAGCAATGTTATTCACCTTTCGAAGCAAATCATTGCACACAATTCGTATGCATCCGATCGAGCCGAAGGCTATAACGTCCGATGTGTTGTATTAGTTTACGGGTGTATTAGAGCGCACTATGCACCGAGCTCGGTCGAGTGCAGCTAGTTCTCTGCCAAAGGCAGCGACTTTCTATCGCGGTTGCGTAAGCGCCGATGCAGATCACGTAACTGCACTCCGAGCAAGCGGCGGAAGTCTCTGGAGCGAAAGTGACCCAATGCGTGGTCCGACCGAACCCAGCTCAGATGCACTCGCTAATCTCGCTACACGGAACATTCTCGCTGCCCTCTCTCCGTCTCGTAAATGTAACACTCACCTCTTGTATGAAGTCGTGCTCGTGGTCCGAGGAGGGCGGCGCGTGCGCGTGCTTCCCATGCATCGCCTGGAACGCTGCCGTCGTCAGCACCGAGATCTCGTGCCACTTCTCCATGAGCAGCTTGGAGTGTATCTCCATAGGGATCTCCATTATGAAGGGGAGTTTCTTCGTCCACGCGACCATCTTGTGCACGATGGAGTCCCCGATTTTGCAAAGCTTGTCGCCAATTTCCGAGGTGTCGTGGAGGAGATCTGGCAAGTGGCGTACGGTGGCTATGTCCTCCATGGCGTCGCAATCGATGAGCGCTCGGATCATGTGTAATGCCCTTTCAAGAGGCACTGCGCGGTCCCGCGAGGATGACACTGCGCTCTCTAATCGAGCCCTTAGATGGACAACCTGAACGCAACACATCTATATAATACATAAAAGGAAGTGTTCTCATCTAATTTAAAAATCTATAGAGTATAATGAGGATTCAAGAAAATTTTAAATTATCTCCATGACAAGTAAAACTTTGAGAGCAATAAAAAGTAGGAGTAAGTATGAATGACCAAATTAACTTAAAATAAGTTATAGTTATAACTATGTCATTTAGATATTTACCTCACTAGGGTTGGTGAGAGCAGTCTTAAGAATGGTGCCGTTAACGAGATGTGGCGGAAGAGGTGGCATAGGCTCTTTAGGCTTCTCTGGCGGTGATGCCCGGCTTGTTGTCGTCGCTGCTTTGTTTGCCTTCTTGTGCTTCTTATATTTTACCTTGTACAAATTGTACACTGCACCACTATTCCGTCCTCCAGGCATACGATCTTCTCGCACAGCTAAAACGAAAATAAAAATTAGCAAATAAGTACAATCGTCTCTTAAATACAGAATCCAATGTATATAAACGTACCTTGTAAAACCATTCCTTGCTCGATGCATTTCTTGAAACGACAGTATTGACATCGATTTCTTTGCGCTTTTGTGATTTCACAGCCTCCATCAGCAACACATGTGTACACGCGTCGATTCTGTACAGTTCTCTTGAAGAAGCCTTTGCATCCCTCACAGGTGATAATCCCATAATGCAACCCTGTCGCTTTGTCTTCACAGATCATGCAGATCATGGGCTGCTCGTCTTCTTCACGTTCAGCTTCTGGTGCGTAAGCGCGTAGTTCAGGTCGAGGCATAGAGTGTGGGTTTGGGGCGGGTATGCCTGAAGCTCCGGCCACGTTGCCTGCCGCTGCACTAAGGTTTAGGGCGTGCAGCTGCTGGTGCGCTGGCAGTTGTGACACATCTCCAGCCCACAGCAGCTCCATGTTCAGTGGCGGGCCGCGCTGCCGCCTCAACTCCCCACCAAGGTTAAGTAGCAATCTCGCGGCTGACTCTTCGCTGCATGTAGTTGGATCGGGGGTAGGTGGCGTTGGCGTATGCGACCCGCTTGGTGTCGCTGAAGTCTCGCCACCAGACGTGGGCGCCGGTAACGTCCAGAACATTGTACGCACGCCACCGGATTCACCCATTATAACGGCGGGCGCGCCTCTCCATTGCGTAGGCCCTCGCGCTCCGGTCTTGGGCTCCTGCGGTTGTGGAGGGAAATGTCCGCCGATAAGCTCCGGTTTGACGCCGTTAATGCAAGCGGCCGGCGGCCAGGTCCCCTGCGCAAGCGGCGAGTGCACGCCGGGCGGCGGCGGCGCGGGCGCGCGTGGCCGGTAAGGCAGCGGCGGCTCCGGCGTCGGGCCCTCCAGCTTCACGGAGGAGTGCTGCGTGGGCGACGTAACCACGTGCTTAATGGCATGCGAATTGTCAGACTTGTTGGAGCCAGCAGCTCCCTCGAACTTGATGACGGAGTATGGCGGTGCCGAGCGGATGACGGTGGGGTGGCAGGCCGGGGTGGGCGTGGGCGAGCTGCCGTCGTCGAACATGGGCGGCGGGTGCGGCGGCGTGCTGCAGCCCGCGTCGGCCATGCGCGGCGAGGGCGGCCCCGGGTCCGGCGACGACGTGCTGGTGTCGGCGGCCGACTCGCCTGCGGGAACGCCACACGGTCAACGTTAGCGACAAACTTCTCGTCTATGCGCGGGAAGGAAGAGAGCACCGCGGACTTTTAGACGCAAGAATAGAAACTGGGTGAAATGTCAACGACCGCGCGGATGGCCGCGAGGCGCGGGGCGGGACGCGACACTGCACTTCCCGACGCCGCCGACTAGATTAGCCGGTTGCGTCACGACGACGTGAGCGTCACTACACAGCACATGTAGCTAGTCGTGTAGAAAACTGTATTATTTAATTATGTAAACCATAATATATATGTATATAATATAATATATAACGAGTCATTTTGTTGTGTAAATTTATAAACGATCGAGGAATATTTTATGTAACAATCCGGAATAGACGTGGTAATAGAATATGTAGGAAGCGTGGTGCAGGCGCGAGATGCGGCGGGCGAGGAGAAAGTGAAAGCAGCGCAGATGCCGCGCGGCCCGGAAGCGAGCGCGCTCCGCTGCGCCCGCGCTGCACGCTGTGCGCTGCACCACAAAGGGCCTCAATAACTAACATCAAATTAACCGCCATTGAAATTCTACAACCATAATAACTTAATAACCGAAAACGAGTTCAACTATTACAGCGATCGCAGTGTTATTGCTAAAATCCTGAACCATTTCCCAGCACTAATCGTTAGAATCGTTAATACACGTCAAAATTAATAATCTCCACTCAAAACTGATTGATATAATTACACAAACATTTACCGACTTTTTATGACCAAATCCATAGGCGAAGTTACCCTCACGTGACCGGCTCACATCGCTAAGCACAAACAGTCCGATTCCAATAGAGCAATCACATAGTCCGGTATTGGATTTGAATTTTGTTTATATTAAAGTTGCGCTAAGACCGGCGCGCGCGCTTCAGTAAAGGAAAAGCGAAGAAAGTTTTCCACGGCTGCGGCGGCGCGTCGGGCGTCGGTCGCACACAGTGAGCCCGACCTACCGCACGAGGCGCCCCGCGGCCGCCCCCCTGCGCTTCCCGATCCCTCCCTCCAGCCACTATTAGGTCACTTCGTGCGTGCGAAGTGCAATACAATGACTGCAGACTAGTGCAGCGCGCGCACCGCTCTCGCCTCTAGGACGATCTCTATTCGCTATGCGTCCTTTGCTGGTGGGGACAGTGTGATGCAATGAGCTCCAGCACAGACATTATGTCCCGTTTTAATTGCTGTTATGCTGTTGGCCGATTTATGCCAGCCGCTCGCTGCATAACCACGGAAGAGTTATGGATTACCTACAATCGCATGGGATCGTTCACTTTTGATTTCGTACGCTATTAATATCTGGTCATGTTTGCGGTACCTACTAGACGTCGCTTAATGCCTGTAATAAACTATTATTAATACACTCTCTTCGTCAATACCTAAGCTCTATTTGGATTTCTCCGAAGTAAGTGTATTATTACTTCCTGATGAGTACCAACTTAAATGCGCACGAGGTAATCGGTCATAAAATATACTGCTAATATTTAGTATCTTAGTTAGACTTAAATGTCTATCGTTCCTTCCTCATAGCTTCATTACTAGCGGGACCTAATTAAAACTAAGACTTAACATTGTACTAAACGTATAAAACATACAAATTATCTTCATGTAACTACCTCATTGAATTAGTCTAGGACCATTTTTCTACTAAGACTCCTATTTGTTATGTCCGAGCCAGGTCGAGCCTAGCTGAGTTCCTTCGTTCCTTCTCAGCTAGGCTAGGTTTATTGAACCAGCGACAAGACTCCTAGTTGCTCGATTCCACTGACACCTCAGATTTGGTTGAAGCCGCTCAACCAATATCACTGGAGCGCAAACTCTTAGAGTATTCCAGTGTTTAAACCGCCCGCGTGGTTGTGTCGGAGGTTTCCCCTGGATTTTCTCCAGGCCACTCTCCAACCGCGCAATCCTATCGATTTATTGGGCCCGGCCTATAAAGCCACAGTCAGATACAAAAAAAGGTGCATTATCAAGTTTATCAAAATAAGGTATTGTAGCCAAATCTCGCCATCCGATCTAGGTATCGATTCTCTCAGCTACGCAAACGGAAGTTATTAGACAGACATGATGAAAGGTCAACCACAAGCGAATTTTAATCGTGACCAGGAGGTTACAGTTAAAGGCTATTTTACACAAATCTGGGCACACAGCACCTAAGCTGAATGAAGCTTGTGTTGTGAGACAACAGGCACACTCAGAGCAAAACACAGCGAAGCGTGTTTATTTATTTTGTCAGTTGTTGCTTAAAGAAAAAGTCTCCCGGATAAACATCGGAATACTTTGGTGTGTGAAGGTCGTCCGGGGTCATAGGCCTTCGATAACCGGGTCGCAGCCCGGCCCCGGAGCCACGTGTAACCCGCGGCCCTTCCTAAATCGAGCCCTTCCTACGTCATCCAATTGTGCAGACAAATGAGAGGTACTCTCGTCGAGTCGAATTTCGAGTAGGTACGCATTATCTGACTGCTTATATTTTATTAATAGATCGAGGAACATGATCAATATAGGTTACTTTCCTTTCAGCGGTCATTGACGACTTCTCGAATTGACGACATCGCGTATTGACGACTTTCGCGTATTGACGACTTTCGCGTATTGACGACTTCTCGAATTGACGACATCGCGTATTGACGACTTTCGCGTATTGACGACATCGCGTATTGACGACTTCTCGAATTGACGACATCGCGTATTGACGACTTTCGCGTATTGACGACTTCTCGAATTGACGACATCGCGTATTGACGACTTTCGCGTATTGACGACTTCTCGAATTGACGACTTTCGCGTATTGACGACTTCTCGAATTAACGACTTCTTGAATTGACGACTTTCTTAATTGACGACTTCGTGAATTGACGACTCTGGAACGAAGTGGAATGTCGATTCCTATAAAAACGTCCAGGTAGACCGACCAGTCGGACCAAGAGAAATAACGATTCCTTGTAGCCCAACAGTCGGACTAACAGGAAAAACTTTGTCGGTTAGCATTTTTTTAAAGTTACTTCTCAACTATGTGACAGCAGATAATAATGTTATTAAATAAGTATAATAACAATAACTAACCTGCTACGTGTAAAGAGCTAAGTGTACATTTTTGGCGCTAAGTGAATTTACTGTCATTTTCAAAACTCGAAAGATAGTGTTGAGTCTGATTTTGCAATAATAATATATATTCTTCTCTTTAATTAAAACCATCACGATCTTTTTCAAGAAAATATTTTTGCAACTGAAAAAGAAAGTATCACTGACAAATAGTGTCAATTATTATTGTCAACGTAATATTCAACAATCGTGTTATTATATTATTCTAATTTCTTGACTTCCTACTGCTGTAATGCCTCGTAATTTAACAAGAGCCGAACGAGGGCTTCAATAATAGTGAGATTTCTAGACATCTAAACTTGCACATGACATGACGTAAATACATGTAATAAATAAATGAAGGGAGCAATTGTCACTGTCATAATATTATTGCAAGGGGATCTCGACCTTGTTGTTTCATGACGTAGGGTGGTAGACCACATTTTTTGCCGACTGTACCTATCGTACCTGCGTATTCTCGCAATTTGATTCGCTTATGCAAATCTTCACGCTGCGCGCACTCGTAAAATGTAATCTGTGATTTGATGACATTTCGGCTCCATATACCGTGAAGCGAGTTCTTGAATGGAACCTAATACGCTTATCGCGCAAAAGTCCTTGAATATTAAGCGGAATTAGGTCACTACGAGGCGAGTGAGCGTACTACGATGTTTATTATCGTATTTTTATGCAGCTTTTATTATTCATATTCTCTCTTGCTCGTGTGTTTAGGTACATATTTCTCATTCAGTTTATAATTATTACGAATGGGTAATGGTCGAAATTATCACATTGACGAATTATTTTAGGAGGTAAGTAGGTACATACAATAGGTACAAACTAGACATCCATCAGGGAACACGTGAAAAATAATTTGAATTAAAAACAAAATATGCTTACGCAAGTCAATCTACGTCTCAGGCCGAGTTCGCAATAATAGTAGATTTGAAACCACTAAGTTTAACAGGATTTTTACCATAATTTTCTTAACTGAATTTGAATATATTGTGCTATATATGTACCGTATCAGTTCCCGTTTATATGATATCTGATTAATTTAATTGCTTATTTATTTTCGAGGACAGGAGTTCCTTATCAATTAAGAATGCGAGTGCAACCCAATTTAACTTAAGAAGACTAAAAATAATTAGCTTAGCATCACAATCTTAAAATATAAACATTTAGCTAAGTACATAATAACAATAATTTGTAATAATATTTTCGAAATAAACAGTTCAATTTTTTTTTTAATTTTTTTTTATTATCGGGCGCAGCGTGACGCGCCTCCGTCTCCTGCGTCGCGACGCGGCACACGTCACGTATCGCGTGACGCTTAAAATTCGCACGCACGTTAACGTTAACAAACACTGTTATCTAGGCCCGTGAATTGAGGGGAGAACGTATACACGTGAGTTTTCCATGTTTTTTTCCGGGGAAGAATGAGTAAGTGAGAGTGAAGGCCAGACAGACAACAGAGGTAACAGAGGTAGTCCAAAAAGGCGACGGCGGGACTATCTGAGGGTAGATCAGGCACTTACATCTCGCATTGAATTTTGCGCGCTCGCTTTTACTACACACCGAGTTAAACGAGGGTGCGAAGCAGATCGAACCTCTGGAAAAAAAACAAAATGTGACAGGTGCATTTTGTATGTACCTACATCCATATAAACGAATACCTACTAATTAGAACCGAATGGCAGGAACAAGCGTCTTTACCCGGCATTGGGACAGTCTAAGAAAAACATGGTGAAACAATAAGGGTTGACTATGGTAGAGTATTTTTATCGCCCACGAGCGCGGGTTAGGCATGGTTGCGTTGAGCTATTCATGAACATTGTCTAATGTCTATGTGTGTGTCAGCGTAGGAGCTATGAGTTCACGTTGTCTATGTGTTCGTATGTGTCACAACTACAACAATGGCCAACCCGCACTCATGAGATAAAAGTAATACCCAATAAAGTGAGAGCCGTACAGCGATAGCCTTATCTAAACCTCTAAGTGTTAGGCCAGCGTTTTTAATCCCCATATAACCTTCGTTCCTTTTAGATTTCTATGATGAATACTTTTCGTCAACGGCAGACGGCCGCGGAAACGTTACGTTGTATGATAGCTTACATCTTTCACTCATGCCTTATTCATGAGCACGCTGAAAATAATTACGGCACCGTTTTAATGCTTTCACCTCTTTTACGTAAACTTTCTTCGTCGGTGTGAACTCACGCCGGCTTACGTCATGATTTGTTTTCAATAATTACTTATAATGATTTATGATTACCAGTTTTTTAAATGCAACAAAGTATTGCTATAGATTTAGCAAATGTACGTTAGTGACAAAAGTATCTGTACGCTTTCACTATACGCCTTGGTCATTACAATCATGTTCGCTTATTTTTTCACTAAGTGCGTAGGTATACTCGTAGATATTTCCGATTATTAAATCCAGTGAAATCTTAATTGAGGATACAAGCACGAGTGACATAATAACTTAAAAAATATACAACATTATTTAGCTCAGAGTTAATATTTACATTTGTTAAAAGATAACTTAATAACGTTTTCATAAAAAGATAACTCGCATTGTTTCTTACCCCGGTTGTTCTTGTGGCAGTGGTTTATTTGTGTATTATATTAATATTCATACTGCCTGAATTGTAAAATAAGGAGCGTTAATTTTTTGACTTTGTTGGGACTTATCGTCCCACTTAGAGTTTCACATATCGCCAAAGAGTGCTAGGCCCGCCGTAGCCGATAACATGGTTTTTCTGCTTTGTAGTGGAAACTGTACGAACGGAGAACACAATGTCGTGTCCTCGGCACTGAAATTATTCTTTTACCGAAACCAATATCGAAAGAAGAAAATATAATCTTATTTATTCTTCTTATTTCTGGTTTCGAAGGTGGCTCCAGGGGAATGTTTTAACCCTTAGCAGACGTGTCGCCAAGTTTGATACTTCCTTGTTCTGCAGTTATGAACAGTAGTTAGTCCAGCTAGTTATTACGTAACTTGATAAACCTACGCTAGATAAATCTACTCGTAACTATATTTATTGTATGAAATAAGACGTTCAAAATATTACCCCTCCGGGTATCCCATGAGTGATATTGGACTGATTTGACAGAAGAGGACAGGTCCCCGCTTTGTGTCAAATAGGAATATCACTCAAAGTGTCTTTCAAAATCAGGATGACAGAGACACCCCTTTTGTCACATATCGCGGATGGAATACCGGCCCAAAACCGTTAAGTTCTCGCACTAAACATGGACGTTGGTAGCACGCGGTGAGGGAATGCGCGTCGCGGCTAAACCGGAACTCTTATGATATTTTTCAACGGAGTGAAAGTCATTTCTCCGAAACTGGCTAGCGGTCTCTCACGGTCTTATGCCGTGAATTATTTAACTTTCGTTAGACGATGACGATTATTATCAAACTAATATTTTTATGAGTATCGAGTTGCGCAACGATGTCATTAGTATTCGTAAAAACGACTGGAGTTGGCTGTTTGATAATTTTTATGATAAAAGTGATTTGGCTACTTATTCTATGCTAATTCAATTATCTCTTGGTAAACAGGATTTTTCTTTATTTAGTAGGTACCTGAATTTATTGCAATAAATGTTGTATTCTGCCGTTTGTTATGATTCCAGCTACGAACATCATTTTAAGCCAAGCCTACTCCTATTAGATAATAAAATCGAATTGTCTATAAAACACGTATTTAATTTAAGCCGTTAGAATGAAAATGAAATTACACGTAGAACGAAGTCGAAAGTGATCGCGGCCGTGAGCAGAGTCGTGATGTGCTCACATGTCGTTTAAAACGACTTATATGCCCAACGGTGTAAGTGAGCGAAGCCTTTTCGACACTGACGGAGCTGAACGGCTCTCGTGGAATAACAATAGTTGACCTTAGCTCGTTTCAACTTAAACCTTCAGTACGAGTACCTCGCGCTATTGGCAATGCAACGCGGTAATGCCAAGAAATTACAGAAGCGAAAAGGGGCCTTAAGTCTGTAGATAATTATCTTAGCGTGATGTAATATTTGTGTAGTAAGTGTGTGTGTATTTGTTTTGTAAGTTCAAAAGTGGTAGATCATTTTAGACTGACTGTACATGCGATTATATATTTATTGGTCGTGGCTGTGGACTGGTAGGTATAGGTAGTATGGAGTGTAAGACAAATAAATTGATCAATAAGTTAAAAAGCCTATTTAAAGGTGCTCTCTTCCTTTACGCGCTAGGTGGTAAACACGGACAAAAATTATATACGTCTCCCCGATCTTTTTATTTTCAGAGCACATATGTATTCATTGAAAATTTAAAGATTTCGTGAGACGAATAATTTATTGAAAACTGTGAAATTCAATGGTAGAGATGAAGGTAGCTTATTCAAATACTACGATTAGTCGTTACTTACCATCGCTACTACATCGGGAATCAACTTTCCGCCTCTTTAGTTTTAGGTCTTGGAAGAGACTCATGTTGTCAAGGTCACACGGGCCGCGGCTGAGTGTCATTATTCCTGTAGACAATTCAGAAGGGCATAGTTAATTACAATATCAACAAACTAATGGAATAATACACTCGATTAACACACCTGAGGATGTAACAAGTACAATCGAAAATATATCGTCTTAACTTATACAGAATACACAAGAAAGCCGTCGTCTCCCGGCGAAAAAAATATACAATGCCATTCTTTTGTTATCTGGGATCCCAGGGACTGGTAGACGACGGGTAAGCTAAGAGTAAAGGGCGATCAATGATATCTAAACATTAGTAGGTACATACTTTATCGTTTGCCAATATCGTTCGTCAATAAATAAATCAATAAGAACGAAAGGATAACAACAGTTAATAAAACTACTTACGACAACCAGGTGTCAGAGCATGTTTACTAATGTAAAAGGGCCCTGACACTTTCGGGTAGACATCGGGCATCATTTCAGTATCGAAATGTTTAATGCAATTATTTATATCTTCAGATAATTTCCATGAATTGTTGTTGGTCAGAACCTCTCCCATCAGCGTTTCAGTATGACTACTCGATGCTTAGCCGGACCCCCTATTTTATTCGAAAACGTTTACAATTACGTGAGTGACGTAGTGAATTTTTATGGCTTTGATAACGGTGAGGAATTTACAGAGCTCGGTGGTATGGAGTGGCGGCTTGAATTAAAATTCACGTGGTACAAATGTTTCCGGGGACACAAGAAGCTGATGAAAAAAGTGACACGCATAAAGTAGCAGTTACATAATGAACCACATACATATAGTTCGACGACCTTTTAATACTTTTCTGCATTTGTGTCAAAATTGAATTTACGTGACGTTGTTGTATTAAATACCAATAAAATAAAACATCTAAGTTGAAAACGAACTCACTAACCTTGAGCGCGTTCCAAGGGGAAAAAGGCGTTGAGTTATCTCAAATTCGCACTATGTCTATCTATATGTATTTGCCATGTCTGAAGATCGTCTAGTTCTAGACATAAAGTCATAAAGACGGAATTTTGGACGTAAGTTAGTCCGATAATCAGTTACCTGTTGCGTACATCTATAAATAGGTACTGAATTGGATAACACGCGATCAGCGGCGTGTGCGTCACTTGGCCGCGAGTTTACTGTTTACGTGATAATGACCGATATCGGACCGAGCAGAGTTCATTGTCTAACCCTAAACTATTCTATTCCTGCGCGTCGAGCGAATCGGGACCTCTACAGGGATTAAGGTAAAGGTCCCATTACTATAGACCTAACCCAATAATTCACATCTTCAATCTTACTTCATAGCTATACAACGTGGGCTTTGATTCCAGAATTATCGGACGGACGGGTCCTTTTATGGTTCTAGCTTGGTCATCATGATTATCATGGGAAATTGCCATCAAAATTAAACATGTACTTAACACATTCAGCGCTGAGGAGTTCTTAGACAGTTTTCGCTACAACGCAAAAAAACATATTATAGGCTACGAGCGTAGCGCGTAGCACTCGTCGTGGCAAAAGGCAAAAAAAAAAAAAATCACCTAAGGCGACTTTCTGATTTGTCGGCGCGGAGGCGGTACGATATGAGAAAACTGTCAAATGTCAGTGTCAACTGTCAGTCAACTCGGTACTACTTTTTACTGCGCCCCTACATTTAAATGTGTGCTTCCTGACTGGGAATCTTTGCGACGTCACTAAGTTTACGTCAAAGAAGAAAATGTCACATATCGATCCCGCCCCGCCAAGTCAGGAAGTCACCTAACGAACGTATCACAAAGAGATTTATTCGGAGTGAACTCGTCTATATTTAAAACTAGTATCGTCATATGTTTATATACTTATGTAGGTACCTACTTAGAGATAGCTAAAGGTTCATAGCCTTGAATGTTTCCGAGCGTTTTTACAGCCGTTATATAAATAGAACACTTATTTATTGCCACAGGTCATTTAACTCAGAAATAAAAATGTTTTCTTGTAAGGACGTTCACTCGAGTTGCCGAACTGGATCTACGAGGGGCGTTCAATAAATTCTCGGTATTGATATCTTTTAAACCTTTTTAGTAAACTTTTTAATACTGGCCGGTAAGTGTCATTCATTAACATAAAAAAAGGTAAAATTCAAACGGCGATGTTCTTTTGTTTTTCTGCAACTGCCGAACAAACGTGATCACAATGAGCGATTTTTCAATGTTAATTAAATTAAAGCACCGAGCGGTAATAAAATTCATGACCAAACAAGGAAAAAATCAAAAAGCTATAAAAGAAGAGATGGATTATGTTTACCGAGAGTCTGCTCCTTCTTTATCAACAATTCAAAAGTGGTCAAGTGAATTTAAGTGTGGGAGAGAGAGTATCGAAGACGACCCCAGACCTGGTCGGCCCGTCGAAGCTTCTTCACAAAAAAATATAAAAAAAGTAGAGAAAATTATATTAGAAGACGCTCGAGTGAAGGTGACAGCAATAGCTCAAATAACCAAGCTTTCTGTTGGTACTATACACAATATAATCCATGACAATCTTACTATGTCAAAAGTCAGTGCGAGATGGGTACCGCGAATGCTGACGCCGCTTCAGAAAAATACGCGCGTTGCTTGTTGTTCCGAATTTATTAAGCTGTGTGGTGAAAATCCTGATGAGATACTGCAAAAGATTGGTACCGGAGATGAAACCTGGGTTCATCATTATGACCCTGAGAGCAAACAAGAGTCCATGCAGTGGCACATTAAAGGAACTCCTCACCCTAAGAAGTTCAAGGTCATGCCTTCAGCTGGAAAGGTCATGGCCACAATATTCTGGGATTGTGATGGAATATTGCTGATCGATTATAAAGAAAAGGGTGTAAATATCACAGGAGAGTACTACGCTAATATTCTACGCCAATTAAGAGAAGCAATCAAAGAGAAGAGAAGAGGAAAATTAGCCAAGGGAGTTCTGCTTCTGCACGACAACGCCCCTGTGCATACTGCTCATATCGCCAAGGCTGCTGTTCGGGAATCTGGGTTCGAAACTATTACACACCCACCGTATAGTCCAGACTTAGCCCCGAGTGACTTCTTTTTGTTTCCCAACCTCAAAAAGGACCTATGAGGAAATCGATTTTCTGACGATGAAGCTTTGAAGACAGCAGTGGAGGAGCATTTTGACACTAAAGATAAAAAATATTTTTTATGGGGGGTTAAAAAAACTAATTGACCGATCTTATAAGTGCATAAACATAGGGGGGGAGTATATTGAAAAATAAAATAAAAAAACCTATCGTATTCTTTTGTTTTCATTCTCATACCGAGAATTTATTGAACGCCCCTCGTAGTTCACAATTTAAAGTTCTTTTATTGCAAACGTTTGTACAAACTGGCTTCAGCTATTTCTTGTGTTGCTTTTTCTGGTCTTTGACGTTGGATTTATATAAGACGAGAAAAAAAAAAATTGTAACAACTGTCAGAGAAATTGTTTAATTTTTACTTTAAATAGGCAGAATCATGTACAGTCAAGGGCACCAATATGTATACACTTTTTCACCTTACTCCATTGAAATAAGGTCCAAATATGTATACATATTTATGCCCTTGACTGTACATATATGTAGATTTTAGAGAATCGGTGGCGAAAAGAGAAGTTGTGTGAAAGGAGATTAACCCTTATTTAGGGTTCCGTAGCCAGAATGGCTAAAACGAAAACCCTTAGTTTCGTCATGTCTGTCTGTCCGTATGTCAGAGCCGATTTACTCGGAGACTATAAGTACTACGATTATGAAATTTGGTAGGAAGATGTATTCTATAAACCGCTACATAAAAGTGATGTGAAAATAGGAAAAACATTTTAGGGTGGGGGCACCCCATACATATAACCGGGGGATGAAATTTTTTTTTTAATGCAATTAGTTGTGAGGGTGTATTTTTGGATGGGCCTTTAAAAGTAATATCGAGGTTACTAAGAAAGTTTTCCGTTTAAGTCAATCGTTGGTGAGATATTAGCTGCCTAAGTTGTACACAAAAGCCCCCCCCCCCCCCCAACCCCTCTAATTTCCAAACTATTCGCGCGTCACGCGCGCTTCTCAAACGTTATGGATTTTTCCTAATTGCGTGCAATCCTAACTAACACTGCGTTGTGCGACTTGATCGTAATAATGAACAGATAGAACGCTTACCGCGCCGCAATTCGCTAAATGTCGTGACCGTGACCGGGCTGCTAGGTAGGTACTTATACGGAAATCATCTTTGAAATACAGCAATTATGATTTAAGAAAATATGCGATTCAACCCGCTGCAAACACCGACCTACTATTGACACAAGTATAAATACTACGACCTTCCATTGGTATATTAACGGGGTGGAAATACATGGTAATTAGGTATTATATTTATAGCCCTCCAGAGCCAATGCAATCTTACTCATCATTTATTTACGCACTTGCACCACCGTTCCACGTTAGGTAATATCGACGTACGCTGCCTTATCACGATATACAATAGGCGACCAAGGTTTCTTAGTATCTGACCGCGATTAACCTAAAGATTATCATAAACTTTTTTAAACTACCGTACATTGTCGTAATGCCTGCAGCAAAAATTACGTGGTTTACGAGCCATTGATAAGAAATACGTTCAGTACGTCATTTGAAGTTCCTATTACAAGTGCAATTTCCGGTGTTTGAATTTTTATGACGACATAATCATGAATTAGAAAAGATTCGCAATGCATGTAAGATGATTTGACGTCATTAGTTGGTGATTATAACGTCACGTATTTTCTAGAATAAAAATAATGTTCGAGTCTAGCTAAACCGAAAAGTGAACCAAGCACTATATCTACTTCAAAAAGTGTAGATAATATGGATGATAAGTAATGTTCGTTAGTTACCGTATAAATTTAATATTGGCTCAGCTTACCTTTAGCTAGGCGTCTAACATCATTGTATGTTGTTACAAAATAATAACAAGTCGAATGTCAAAGACCTTGATAGTAGCGTAAAAAAAGTAATAAACAGTTCGCAAGCGCTAGCAGACAGCATTTTCGCAACAGTTTATTTGATACAAGTCCACGGTTATTTTAGACTTGGTTGATTCACATTCAAATATTTCAGTATGATTCGGGAGATCACTTACTTGCGCGCCGAACTGACGTGAAGAGATGAAAACGCGAAACACAATGAAATGTGTAACAAATGATAATAGGCCCTGGATTGCACGAAGGTTTAATACCAACAATAGGACAATTCGACACATTTTATCCTGAGTTCGTGAGAGGGCAAACATACGGCTACTTTGGAGAAAAGAGGTGAACTCACATCTAACATGAATGCTTTTTGTCAACCAGACCCAAGCCAAGATAAAAACTAAGGTACATATGGCATAACGCCCGAAGTCACTAAAAGTTATTTAAACATTACATGGTGAATGATGGCGATGTCACGAGCTATCAAAAAATAATGATGAATAGCATCCCAGGCGGGTATAAGGATACCCACTATTTGGCCCATTGTAAGTGTCACTTGTGTGGAAACACAGCACATACATAAATGATGTACAATTTTGTTCATTTGGTGAAAAAACAGCATAAGCCAAACGATTTCTCCTACTTACAGTAAAATTTAATTTAACAGACAAATACCCGCTTGAACGGTTATGCGATCCGATATTTACAGAGCTATTCAGTAATGTCCCTGTTGTGTTTAAACTTTAACTGATTACATCTGAGGTCAAGATACCAGTGTGTCAAAACAAACAGCATATGACTTCCCATATGGAGCAATTGTTACTAACGTTTTAGATTTAAACTAGTCTTACATTCCTAGTTGAATTGTTCCAAAAGGAGCTTGAAACATCGCATTTGCTTACAGTCTTTCAAGCGTAGTTTCTTCTTTCACCATCAGACCACCACCGCGAGTGTATGCCGGCTTATCTCAAGCTACGCGTCTTTTTTTGATAGGTGCTGTTAGAAAGTGACCGAAAGCGAAGCGGATAAGCCGACATACTCTCGCGGCCACCATGTGCTAGGCCTACAGGATAATAAGTGAGCATCAGCGCAAATAGCTTGCTGGAAAACGGCTTGGTAACAGACGTCACCTGCAGAAGTAGCTAAACGTGCGTGAGATGCTACTTGATTTTAACAGGGAACGAAACAGTTTTTTGGACGTAAAAGTGACCAGCACTTATGTAGTTCGAAGACAGTGACAAATTAATCAAGGGACAAAGGAAGCGCGAAGGTGAAACGCAGGCGTGAGCCGATTTCGTGTGCGGAAGCGGCGACCGCGTGCAAGGCCATTACCCACTTCGTGTTTGCTTTTCTTACACTGCTTTATTGGATAAACTTTACCAGCTAGACAAGTGCTGGATATTGGTACCGACTAAAGGCGAAGAAGGAACTGCTCCGCAAGCTATCCACCCATCAAGTATGTTCGAATCGCGAAAGTAAGTGGTTAAAAATAATAACAGTGTGACACACACATCGGACCCTTAATTAATTAATAATTACCTATATAATAAAAGGATGTCATTCATTTATTTCGCCATAACTCATAATATATAGTAAGTAATAAACAATAATCTACCAATGACCGATGTAGAAGGTGATACAATTTCGGTTAGTTACGGATTACGAAATATTTTCGTACTTTGAATCAGATGAAGGACGACAAAAACAAGTGTTGAAATAAAAATGGTGATATTGAGAAGTACTTTAGGAGATATTTTAGTTCTTCTAGTACAAACCCATTAAGACTTTACAAGACGTTTTAAATGCGAGGGAACGGGCAAATAGTAAAAAAAGAAATCGTGTCTGACATTTATGCACGTTCAATGTTAGAACTTGAGAGCGCATCGAGACGCTCAAAATAAGTTGTACGTACTCATCAGTAACAAGGTTATACAAAATAGTTGGTGTGTTGCATCATCAAATAAAAATGTTAATGCGACTCGCAGCTACCAGGAAGTGCAGCTTCCGACCGCTACGCCGAAGGTAATATGTAGAACTTATTGTTTTTTACATTCGTCTAGTTAAAATTATAATTGCTAATGGTGAAACAGTTCAACATGTTCCGATCCGACCAGGGGTCCACTCCGTCCACTTCCGTTATGACTGCTAGGCGTTTCTTAGTGTTTCAACCGCCGTGACTTCGGTAGTCGTATTATTAACGATGTCCTTAGGTTTCTGTAGTCAATTTTGAAAAGGATGATAGCCCTCCCCACCTGCTATACAACAGCCCGATATGGTCTCCCGCTCTGTAGTGATGTCTTCAATAATGCGACCACCGAAGTCACGGCGGTGGAAACGCACTGAGATATGCCCTACTGATGTTGTTACGGATCGCAGATTGCTTTCTTGATGATTTTTCTAACCAGATTTTAAACGTGAAAAATTGCATTTTAGCAATATATCATATGGACGTCGTCTTAAATTCGTAAGACTTGTCTCTTACGAATTCTATCATTCATCATTAACTACAATAACAAAGACGAGCCATTGTTTGAATACTTAAAAATAACACCGTTACGTGTACTGGCTTAGCAAATCATCTTACACTGGAAAGATTAAATTCGCATTGAGCCAACATATCATGAGTTATTTATTGTTAGATATTGGTTCTTGCATTTAGGATATCGTGTACAAGGGTACAGTTGATTTGCATCGCGCATACCGGTTGGTGTAGGAAGTGGATTTGGTTCCGGACAATGTCAGTGTCGCGCCGAGGCCGGTTTACCACGCGGCCATCTTTCCAATGCCTTGTTTTCGACTTTAAATTAATTGCGACCGAAAGTAAAGTTAAGCGAAATATACAAGAATATACGTATGCACTAATGAATGAATGAACTCCCCTTTGTTAGGCTTGTTATAGAAGTAGTTTCTAATTGGTACCGTAACTTCAGTAACAGTTTCATCTGCAGCGCTCCGATTGAATAGATCAGACGAAGTTTAGTTTGAAATAGTTGCTACATCAAATTACAATAACGTTGTATAGGGCGCTACACTGAGAAATTTGGAGAATTTGAATCGCTGTCCTGCCCAGACTAGCAAACAGTAGGGGCTGATTTTCACATATATGATTCTTGACTATATGATTGTGGTACTGACAATAGTGAAACATGATTGCTTAAAATTTTCTTGATAGAAAAAAATCCAAAGTCGAGTCTATATTTTCCTTTTTTTCCTCAGCCTACTAAAAAACGCATTATTAAAAGACACGATTAAGTTAATATGATGGTATTTTACCTCATCTAGGTACTGACAAGAGGAAATTTAATAAACCTGCACACAGTCAGATATTTAACGAGATTTGTCTAAAAAGCTATTCTCGGGGAGGGTTGCATCCCGTTTTGTCGTGAGCGAAAAACAAAGGGTGTCTCTTTCAATCGATATATCGCCTTAAGCTATTTCTAACGTTACAAATCTATAGCATTACATGCTCTGTTTTGATGAGACTTGTGAGCGACGTATGAGGAGAGCGCTAGTGCTCTCTGCCACTCGTAAAGATTCGAGACGCGGGCTCAGAAGCCCCTACAAGGTACCTTACACTCCTGGGGGTCTATGATGGTCGCGTGATAGCGTAAATAAACGACAATATAAAACATCTGTCACATTCTATTGAGTGGTATCAGAAAGTGACAGATCCTTTATCTTATCAGTCTATCACGCGACCATTAGACCCCCGTTAGACCCCCTGCTTTGCCAAGTACTATAATATCAATTCAACAAGTGGCAGTGAACCAACAAGCTGGCATCAACATGTCAAGTCTAAGAGACCCACCAAACGGTCCGTCGCCGCGCGGCCTCCAACGCCGCCTTGACATTTTCCTTCCACATTCACGCGCTGAAACGTTCCATTTTTAAGCACTTCCGATCTAAACACTTCCTCAATTTTATTTTGATCTTGACTGGCTTGTTTTGATATCGTGTATAAATCGTGTTTTTGTTGATCCATATTAATATTACAAATGGAAAAGTGTGTCTGTCTGTTACCTCTTCACGCTTCAACCGCTAAACCGATTGAGATGAAATTTGTGTTTGTAGGGAAGATCGATAACTAGGTAAACGCCTGAAATAAAAGAATAGCAATAGGTAAAGTTCTAATGTGATAGATCCTAGTGTTTAATAATTATGATAATATTAACATAATCAATTTTACTGTTTAGTTATGTACGAGTATGCTGCGAAAATACATAAAATAATATAATAATGTAAATTGTAAGGAAAAATACAAAACGTTGACTGAGTATAACATACCGTTTCGCAGATGATTTACCTACGCCAAATCGCAGTAAAGTCTATCATGTATAATACAAATTAAATAAGGCTAATCTATCTAATTATTATACGTACTACCTACTACAGAAATGAATCTCACCAAAGATCTGGGGGCCGATTTTTGAGTTTCGAACGCTCGACTTTGCACTCGCGATCTGTGAAAAAACTATGATGTTTTGACAGATGTCGAGTGAACATTCGAGCATTTGACACTCAAAAATCGGCCCCCTGAATCTGAACAAACAATTGTCTATTTTAAAATAGGTAATGTATGTTTGCCCACAGGCATGCATAAATTAGGTAGCCTAGGCCAAATAAATCAACGGCAGATGTAAATGCGCACATCGTTGGTTGAATGCGAGACGTATTAGAGCATAAAGTCATGACCGCGGCTCTAAGTAGGCACTCAAAATGGCGAACAATGTATTTTCTAATGGCCGGGCCAACACGCCTATTATCATTTAAACTCAACAACCGACACCGGTATCCTCCCACTACAATGCATTGAAAGGAAGCAGTGACATTCAGTACCTTTTTCGCTTTCACTATTGGAAAGTGAGCGTAAAAAACGTATTTCGGCAACGCCAAAATGGCGGACGGTCGTCGACCCCATCGAGTCATAGACCATAGACAAAGGGGTGGCCATATTGTAGCGAAAGTAAAAGTGTTGCCGGTCATAGAGTACGGTTACGCAGTCACGATTGCGATCCACGAGACGATTCGGGAATGTCACGGTTAAAACCGCTCGAGGAGCCCTCTCTTGTTTTGCAATGGCGTACGGTTTGCTCGAATCTGTTTCATAGCAGAGAGCAATTTATTGTTTTTGCACAATGCTGGGATTGCGAAAATCATGTTTTGCGGATGCAGTATTGATCATGATTTGACTTGTGTTGTGTTTTATATTATATTAGCAACCCGGCCCGGCTACGCACGGGTGGTCCAGTTTTTGAATGAACGAAAATTCTACCTTTCTTAAAATAATTTAGTTCCGTATACAAATTTTCTATACAATTAAACTTCCATACTTATTTTGAAAAAAAATGTCTATGTGTTATTCTGATGCCCAAGCTACAACACTGGAGAGTATCATAGAAATCAGTTCAGTCGTTTTTAAGATTAAGTGGGACGTATATATATATCCATCCATCGGCACAATCTTTCACTTTTTTTTACGATGATTAGGTTAGGTTAGGCTTTGTTCATCAATCGCTTTACTTCAGCGAAATAGTTAGCAATGATATGCAATTCCCTAATTCTTCTTCTTCGCGTATCGATGGGTCCTCCTCTGGTTTAGATCGTACAGGGCCAGAAGCTGGCAATAACTAGAGCTCTGTCTGTTGTACTCATTTTAATAACGGAATTCACAACACAATATTAAAACATTGGAACAAAGAACGCGGTCCATTTGTTGATACCGTGGATGAGGTTCCTATAGTATCATTTAAAATATCATGAAAACTTATGCTCGATAAAATAGTTAAAACTAACTGCAGCTATTAAACGAGTGACTTATATTAGAAACATTGCTTTTCAATGCATCAAACAATATTATTTGAAACGTATTTTATTAAGTAACAGACAGCGGAATTAATACCAATACGAGTAACTCTCGTTTAGGTACCGTACCGACCTCAATTAAAAACAATATTAGATCAAAAGTAGCTTGACATATGAAGATGTCAAAAGTTCCTATTCCCTTGTAATAAAGACTTTTGTCGTTTTTATATGCCTAGCTACTCTTGATGCTGACTGTACTAGTTTAGGGGCAGGGGGATGATGATTGAGTACTAGCAGCCAACAGAGATCATAAAAGCACTTGATGCATTGTGTGAAACGGTCCTATAACACTTTAAACTCCCGCGCTTTGTAAACATACTTAAAAGGTTTATTTTAAGGCGCTACAACGAGAAATTTAGAAAGGTTAATTTTGAAACGCTGTTCTGCCTAGACGAGGAAACCATAGGGACTGATTTTCAGATATATGATTCTTGACTATATGATTGTGGTACTGACACTAGCCGAAACATGATTGCTTAAAATTTTCTTGACAGAAAAGAAATCCAAAGTTGAGTCTATATTTTCCTTTTTTACTCAGCCTACTAAAACAACGCATTATTAAAAGACACGATTAAATTGATGTGATGGTATTTTGCCTCATCTATACTCTGACAAGAGGAAATTTAATAAACTTGCACACAGATATTTATCGAGATTTGTCTAAAAAAGCCATTCCCGGAGAGTATTGCATCCCGTTTTGTCGTGAACGAAAAACATACGCTCTTTCAATCAATATATCGCCTTAACGGGTCTAACGTGACATTTATGTTTTTATCTTTTTTACAGACGTTTCGACACGGGTTATACCCGTCATAGTCTCGGCAACACTGTCGTCTCAGCAAGTTGTCAACGGAGATATGGGTACAAAACATTTTACTACCCCACAAAAGTTGATAAGAATGTGAAGGGGTCCTACTTTTAAAGCAGACGTGTATAGGGTTAAGTACAGATATTGTGAAAACAATAAAATTTTCATGTCATTTATATAAGATAGAACTTCCCCTGGCAAATGGGAAAGGTTTTTTTACATGTGAAGTATCTAGTAGGTAGGTACCTAAGGGAGTAATAATGCCTGTACATTGCTTTATGAATATTTCTTCTTCTTCGTTATCCCGTTACCCTGAGTTAGAGTGCAGGACTCGAATCAACTCTCTCCATTTGCTTCGAATTTTTGAATATTTAGGACCAATTGTATTTAATGAAATGAATTAACTAAACATCAAAAAAAGACAACTTGTAGTTAAGAGTCATCTCGATTCACCCAAAACGGTTATGCCACAGCCGAACACACAGCTAAACAGGCTAAACTTAGATCTCGGAATTAGTTAAAGAAAAATCTAAATAATGGGCAAGATAAGTTCAAAATATGAGGGAGGAAAGTAACTCACGTATGGAAATGAAACGTAAAAAAACAAAGTAGTGTCAAATTCGATTTTAGGGTAGTTTTATTATTTGAAAATGGATAAGTTATATTGTATAGAGGAAAATTATTTCAATTTTTTTAGAATTGTTACTCAAAAGGTTACTCTAGTTTATTTAATATTCTTTATACACGGAGTTCGTAGCACTACGCGTAGCAGCAGCTACGGCGCTACGAACCGCAACTTGTCGCTTGCATCGAGTTACTCCAAAGTTTATTATAAAATGGAGACTCTGACAAAAAAATATGACTCACAGACAAAGAATAACGTTAAAAAATTCGCATTGCATTTATCAGACACAGAATACACATTGATTGCAAAATAAAATAAGGAAATGGGGTGTAGTGTGAAAATGTGGTATTTACCCATCGTGGAAGTCATGTTGTGCAGTCGGTGCGTGTGCGCGGAGGCGGCGCGCGCCTCGTCCGGCCCCAGCTTGCGCGACTAGGCCTCCAGACACATCCCTCGCACCAGCTCCAAATACACCGATCACCTTTTTAATTTACGTCTCCGAAAATTCTTGGACACACCAACTCTCAGCATAGTTTTTCAACAAGCACTAAGTTCAGCATCCGGGCGGCGCACTCCCTGCGAAGCAAACTCGAGGGTAGTCGGTGGTCCGCGCACGCGCTTCCGAACCTCTCGATTCGGCAAAGTCACGATAACGACTGCGCGCGAATGTCGTCATGTCGAAATTCGAAACACTTTCACCTAAATATTCCGCCTCCGTTTCGGACGCGGGCGTCGCTCTCGACGCGCACGCACACACCGCTGGCGCCGTCACTCCTCAATTACGTACACTGTAAAAATTGCGTCAGTGTTTTTCGTAGTCGACCTTACGCTCGACGAGTACGTCGCCGAAATATAGTCATCTCGCTCTGGTACTTATTTACCGTTAGTATACGAGTTTTTGTTTCACTTTTTTATCTGAACGCGCACACACGCGCGCGAGTGCGGATTTCGATAGCGAGGTCGTTGAACTGCCGAAAAAGATTTCTTTGGTAGTAAAAAGTGGATGATAAGTGTTCAGTGTTCTTAGGATGGGTCGTTTGCAGTTGGCATGGAGTGCCGTCGCGGCGCGGCGTGTGTGGCCGAGCTAACTGGGTCAGCCGCGCGAGCGCCGGCCGCTCCCGACGCCACCCGGATGATACTCATAACTTCATTAACATCCACTTTTTTCTGTTTTCCACCTAATTAACTTAACGCGTTGTAATTACAAAATATAAAAATGTATAAACGGGTAGCGTGAAAATGGTAATATTCCAAAGACACATATCTCTTTCGTAATATGGCCTTGTCGGTACTGTTTACAGCTCAAAGAAGCCGTAATACCTACAAGTTGTTATTTTAATGATCAAACATGCGCAATAGCCGCGATGTTTCGGAGCGGGCTGGTCATCACGACAACAGTATGGCCGAGTGGAGTGTTTTCTGAAAGGTGCGGCGGGCCGATGGCACAATTCGGTGTTGGATTACATTAAAACACAGTTCATTCGCATCGACCGCGATTGTGGCCGACTATCCACGCATCTGAACATTGACATTTCAATCGTCACTGTTACTTCAATCGCGTTGATGATTTATAACGATATGCGTGAATCAAAGCAATATACCTAATGTCGCTGCCCTGGTATTTTTTAATTGTCAAAAGGTTTGTTGAACTTTAAAATATGTAGATAGGTAATTACAAAGAGAATAATGATATAAACTATTGCCCGCGCCTAGCCGCTACTCATAGTAAGTCATATTTTTCCAACAAAGCCGGTCAAAAATGTACGAGATTGAAATATGGTACTTATACTTATTGACTATTAATATAACTATCCTCGGACGGTGACCGCCGCGCACCAGTCAGGTATCGCGGTAAATTTAGCGTGCGCCCATCGAAACTGGGTTAACTACTCTGCTTCTCTAGTTGAAAACGAAGCATGTACCATCGGAGCTTCTGTAACGTTACGCTCTTTCGTACCCACCAGACGCTCCTATACAAACAGGCCATTCGAAACATTGACGCAACAATATGTACTATCCGTGGAACGGGTGAAAGCGACGCATAACCCATTTAGCACTGAAAAACAGGAAGTCCCGACGTTTGGCAGTGTATCATGTTCGTCTCTCGGGATATACTTATGGCCCAAATGAATCAAAAGCATTTGAAGGAAAGTGTGAATGTATCAAAATGATTTATATTTAAATAAAATTGGTCGAGTTTTGATCTTTTCAACATATCGTTTTGAACAGGCTTGTCAGTTTCAACATTCCAATGATAAATGTTATTATTTAACGACGGTATTATTATACATCCCAGCAAAATCATTTCAGTATTATTCAACACGGGCAAAACGCATGAATGTTTGTAAGTAGGTAAGTATTAGGGAAGGTCTGTGAGAAAAATGTTATCAAACGTCTATCTAGTTTAAACACGGAAAACCCATGCCAAGTATGTATACAAGTTTCGCAATATTATAAACGGAACTGTTTTCGGTTCTCCTTTCTTATCAGTCTGATATTGGGTCATATCGATCACGGATGATATCGGGGTCTGGCTGTCTGCCGAACCGATCATTTCACACGGTCCACAGTATGTACTCGCGTTGAATGACCTGCCCTGCGGATAACACAAAGTATATAATTTAACGATCTATCAAAACAGTTGACTAATTATGACAAAAATACTGCTTGACGCTAAAGGAAACATATCGTGGCTAAAAATATCAAAGTGAAAGATTGAAAAATTAACCGCCATAGACGGGATTTGAATCCGTCGTGGATTCCGTCCATTGCTCCTAACCAACTGAGCTACCGTGGGTATCCCCTGTGGTGAGAAATCTTTCAATCACGTCACTCTCCTAATTACGCCTTAGGGAGGCTTGTAGCGATATTTACCACAAAGTTATTACAAACTTCAGAAATATCGGGGCGATGCTAAAATTAATCATTTCTGTTGATACCTATTTCAAATATCGTCACATCTAAGAGTAATCCATACCAATATAACAAATGCGAAAATCCCTGTGTTTCTCTGTTACCTTTTCACGTGTGCAAACCACTATGATTAAGATTTGGTGTGGAGTTTGAATTTCGGAGAAGGGCATAGGATAATGTTAAACTCGGAAATCATTTACTAAGAGGGCGATATAAACAGGTTCCATAGCGACGAAGTACAGTCGAGGGCATAAATATGTATAAATTTTTGGACCTTATTTCAATTGAATAAGGTGAAAAAGTGTATACATATTGGTGCCCTTGACTGTACGTATATATATTAATAGGTAGGTTCTTGCAATAATGTTAAATTCGATGTCTTCTTCTCATGTTGCGGAAAATTTCCTTCTGGCGTTCAAGTTTGCCCCGACTAACTAAATATAGGTAAGTGAACTGCTCCGTTTCGAAATACTATGCGTCATTTCACATCTTTCCTTTCACGGTCCCACGCAGAACAGACACTACAATTGCTGAATAAAATCTATGATAATACCTGAATTTTAAGCATTGCAATTAAATATGTAATAAAGATCTTTATTGAAAACGAGTTTTAAATAAAAGACAAATTTTACATCTACTACCAATCAAGTAGGCTAACTAAGCTAGCTACACCTATGTATATATCGGAGGTTACGAGTTATAACCGAACACTGACCCAAAACCCAATTTAGGTTGACTTAGTTGGGGCATCAACAATAAAACATGAAAACTGGCTACGTGATTTAGATCCGATAGATACATTAGCTAGCTATGACGTTACTGGCGCACACACCTGACCGATAAACTGAGTATTATTGTGATGTTTCCGCAAAGGCCAGTGTCTGGTGACAATTGAAAATTCGTCAACTTGCACGATTACGGGGTGAACGACCCCGCGCAAGTAAACAGGTTGACAAAGCGATTCCAAATAATGAGTCTACCTACCTACATTGTAATTACACTATATACCTACACCTTGTATTTTAACTGCTTACTCTGAATTCAATGTTATGTTAAATTCAGCTCTATGTGTATACTGTAATGTTTATTTTGCAATAATATGCTTGAGTAGATACGACGTGGCAAAGGTTAGAGTTGTTGCACTTTTATCGGTCGCCGGCTGATCAATGTATCGATATACGAATATTAGGTTCGCTAGTACGGGTAGAAATAAATTATATTTTATGTCACACCTGGCCATAAAGTGGCCATTATCGCACGCTCCGCGCGCGAAAAAACCCACTTCCTGGCCAGGGGGTGACATAAAATTTTGTACTTACCAAGGGCGATAATAAAGAATGTCTCAGATTGCATATTTATCGCCCTTGCCTTCGGCTCGGGCGTAAAATACCTGCGATCTGAGACATTTTTTGTTTTATCGCCCTTGGTAAGTAATGTACTATTAGAAGAGTCGTTTTAATTTTATCGGTGAAACTGTCTTTATTAATTGTTTCTAGTCATTAGTTTTCTTTTTAAAAATGTTTGAACTTTGTAATATATAGTACCTACCTACACATGATTGAGGCGGTGTAACTTTTTATTTAGACGTTCAAAAATGACAAAATAAAATGCAGAATGATTCCAATGGACAGTTGATTGATTATCAATAACAATAACCTAGGAACCACATTAAAATCTCTGTAAAAATTACTATTATTTTGAAAAATGGCTACAAAAACTTCGCCATTTCACAGAAAACCTAGGTTTTCTCAAAATTTTGCAGATTCTTTATTATTTATTGGTTAATTATTCTTATCCCTTGTTTAATTCTATACCAAAAAACCTTCTAGTGTCGTTTCGACCTTAAGAAAAAGTTATTAAAAAGAATTGAGCATTTTTGAGAAAACCGAGGTTTTTTGTAAAAACGCGAAATTTTAGTAGGCATTTTTCACAAATAATTTTTTTTTTCTGCAGAGTTTTTAATGTGGATCCTTGTTTCTTGTTATTGATAATCAGTCGCCTGTTTATTGAGATTACTCTGCAATTTATTTTGTCATTTTGTCAATCAGGTACCCAAAAATGTTACTAAAAAGTTAAACAATCTGTAAAAAGAAAAACGAACGACGAGAAACAAAAAATAAAAACAGTTTCACCGATGAAATGGGTTGAAATTTCGCCCCTTTCAATACGTACAGTTTACCAAAAACCACCCTGTATACCTGTAACAGGAGGGCCCGCTCTTCCACCATTACTTGTATTAAATTCAACCTAAATTGGAAATTAAATATAATAAAATCGTAATCTAAATAAACATTTGTAAAGTGTTAATTCGAAACTTGTAAAAACAGACTTTATTTAATATTAATTACCTAATTGAAACATCAAAAATCCTTGATTTATATTTATATAGTCGAGGGAGGACATATTTATCGAATTAGATTATATTGAATATTAATATTAGGGGACACTCAAGTCCAAGTATTCAAAATGATTTCGCGTAGGCTTTCAATGCACAATAGTTGGATGTCATTGGCACCGACGACGCGACTAACAATTAGGTGGCCGTGTTGCCAAAACTGCGCGGCTATAGATATTGACGCAGATAGCTAATCGAACACTGAACTTTCATTGGGTATTGGAATTGGAAAAACAGTGTTCTGTGGCCTGATTACCACATTGCTTTCATTTTTAATCCTATAGAAAGAAACGCCAAAAAACGTCGATAGGGTAATGCAAACAGGACTGGTGATATTGATACTTTCTAAATCAAGTTAACGGATTTAAATATTAGCTTATTTGAAAGGACCAACATAATAATATCACTATGAAATCATGAGTGAGAGAGGGAGAGAAAACACCTATATCTTGTCTCTTAGTTGACTATCTATATAGTTATAAATAACAAAGAAACAATTTATGATATGAGTAGATAACTTCATTGTTTTACTTGTAACATATATTTCGTAGAAAATAATCTGTTTACCTATTTTCGAACATAGCATGATACACAATCAGGAATGTGCCCACGTTTGCAATCTGAGCACATTAGGTACAGTATGGTTCTATAAAAAGACACCAGCTTCTTGAAAACGATGTAATTATATCAGGACGCTCAAGAAATTGTGTTTCTTAAAATTGTTCTGGAATTTCAGGAATAAATAGTCCAGAACCTAACTAAAGTGATGATTCCTGATAATGTAAGATACGTTTTTACGATAATATTTTCAAAAGCATTTCATGTTTAGCAAATTGAAACTAAAATTGGTTTCTCAGGATACTTAAGCAAGCGCGACTTCGTCCAAATAGAAGCTGTCCAAACAGTACCTTAAGCATGCTACCTATCTAATGCCGCGGATGTGCACAGCTCATGTGTTATATAACCCGGGGCCGAGCTCGTGACGCGGTGCGGGCCCCGGCGCTCGCGCCTAGTTTCACAACCCAACCACCACAGCCGTTTTCACTTTTTGGCTGTCAAGAACGCGCGCGAACGATAAACAAAATAACATTTCGACCGTCACTGCCAACCGTCCTACCCAACCCGACAGGCCCCAACCGACAACACGACGCTCAACCAAATATGACCCATCAAGCTCCACGATTAGGTCTAATTTGCAACGTTGTCGACGAGCGACCTACGACAACAGGCGTTACGCGTACCGTAGTACAACCTACGAGACAGAGGGCCTACTACCCGCAAAGGCAGAATGGCATTTTGAACTTTAATCCTTAACAGATAGTATCCTAATCAATCTTGCAAACCGTTACGATTAACAGCATTACGGCGTGCAGTTCGGAGTGTAGAAACGCCGAGGCTGTTCATTGACCTCTTTTTGGCACATACGAGTACTGTAACTACATAGTACGACGAAACAAAAGACCAATTTGAGATATTAGTTTATAGAACCTTGATACGAAATGAGATAACAACGTTTGCTGCAACAGCTGATAAAACGCGGGACCGTGGAGTTTTACAAAATCTCTCCAAGTTCCTTAAAGTTTGTGATTTTTACTTGAACGGTATTAACATTTCCTTTTTTTTGTCTACTCGTACTTGTTTGATTGAATAACAAACCGATTGCATAGTTCCTTAGTACCTAATCGTCCGTTTTGAAATATTGGCCGCTGCACTGGTATAATCTGTTACATAGCTGTATTGTATTTTGTTAGAAACAAAAGGCGTGTGTACTAAAATCTGCTTAGTTGTCATAATGATAGCACACGACGTCTAAGGCTGACATTGCCTCTCACCGACACGTAACGCGGTTATGTAAAAGGTCTTTACCCTTGCTTATCCGGGACGAATGTATTAAAGATGTTTTAATTTATTAGCACTTGTAGTGAAGGTTGTGCAACGTCGAACAATAAACAAGTGACGACCGATCATCTTCGGATAGCTATTTTAATTAGCGTTCTTGTACTTTCAGTCGTAACTTTGAATATGCAAGGAAGGAAGTAGTGTACGCCGTACGATTAAAAAAACCGCACGATGTACAGTTTAGCCGTTTGGCACACGCATACTAGAGGTCAAAACAAAATTTTTGACCCGCAGTTCCTAAAAAAATTTCCCTTAGGGGGGGGAGAGCCGAGACATTCTTTTTTTTTGTATGAAAAAAACAATTTTTTTTTCAGAAACCTATCGTGTGTAGTATCATATGAAAGAGTTTTTTGAGGCGATTCTGAAAATATCCCACATCATTACATTTCAGCTATTTTTTTTTTAATTAAATCAAAAATAATTTTCGAAACATACCAAGTTTGAGGTCCTCCAGACACGATACGGCTGATTTTTATTTTGTACAATATACCACAAATGATACTAAAGTGGTCACTTGAGTTTACGTAAATTACATTTATACCAATTAACGACATCGAATAACTATTGAAAGTGGAGCGGATAAGATGGGTCTTAAAATACGCCCCGTTTTTTTTTTAGTTTATGGTATGAAGTGTTGAGTACCTACTTTTGACCCTTGGTTTAAAGAAACCCAATTAACTAACTCGCTAACGTGGGCAAAATACAGCCAACTACTGCACCGTGCCAAAACGAGGTTGTCGTGTGGAGATAAAAGCAAATTGGGTTAATTGATTTATTGTTATACTTTTACTCATATTGTAAGTGAAATAATCGGCGGAGAGTAATAACATTAAATTGTTTCAAGGCGACGTAATCTCGTCATCATGTGCTAAGTAATAAAATAATACTTATTAATTGTGTATTTTAATAATATTTTTTTCAAAAGGCTAATACTAGTAGGGTAGATTTGAGTTTACTATTTGATAAAGCGTAAGTCTAGTCCAGTGTTTGGCTAAGAATACGAAGATTGCAAAAGTAAAGGGAGCTCCGTAGATTGCTTCTCACTTTCCTTGTTGGTGTACAGACATATTTTCTAGTTGCATTATTGTTGTTAGCTTACACGCGAAGATCAGTTTCGTAAGGGGGGCGCGTAGAGGCATCTTTACGTAAGCCCGACGCTGCAATGTCATTGCTTATATCAACGGTTTACTCTCACAAACTCGTATTACACACAATGCTTCAATAGCTGGTTGAAACTTTAAGCTGTACCGGCTAGGTTTCTTTTGCAGTGGCTAGTTTCAGGGGTATAAGAGGCTGAGACTGTTGAAAATGGTTATGTAAATATCGATGCAGACAAAAAGGCTAAATATACGACATACCCTTAGAAAGTGTCGATGCCAGTCGCACAAATGAACTTTGCGAGCGTCGCCGGAGTAGCTGCAATGCAACTTCATGTAGCAATTTGGAATATCATACATTCATGATTTCTGTCTTCTTTTTTGTGTCGTTTAAAACATGCATGTTTATTTATAGATATAGGCCAAAAGACTTATGCCATTATTCAGAAACATAAAATAAAGCTTAAAGGACAAACGAGTCCTTTATCGGTCCACTTTAACAATTTTGTTTATGAGACCAAACGTATTTTAGAAACGACTATTTTATAAAGAAATACTCAATATAGAACCTTTGTCAGTTTGAGGCAAAGAGAATCGATGTTCCCAGTTTTCTGGATATTTATATTATGTTATAACTGAGATCGTAACCCAGTTAGCGCAAATAAAACTCTGCCCAAGCCGCATTGTTTACTGCTTCACACTTCGCTCTGCTGCATGCGTTATGAAATTTCCACGAGACCAAAATACTAAAACGAATTTCCACATACTGATGCACGCTAATCCAGCTACAGGAAATATTCGTTACGGAGCCAGAATGAACGGAAAACTTTAATATTTTCGTTACCCTGTTTACGGTTCGCGTCTATTTCGGAAATGGTGTTGCAAGCTAAAACGCGAAAGACATGCCATCGTCAATATTTCTATAGCGAGAAGTGGTAATGCGATAAGGTTGAACGCCTTCAATGTTTTAATTACTTTTTGTAGCGCTATGCCATTTTCGAAAACTTTGTCCATATCTCTAACTGCTTATTCAAGCTTAACCTGCACTCAATATTAAGTACCTAATGACTAATTTACTGTTTGCAGGAAATACGTAACTCGGTCAGTCAGCTGGTAATGACATCACGAAACTTAATGACGCTGTGAAAACGGTAACGAAAATATTAGCTCTTCTTGTGTTTAAATGTCTGCAAGACACTAGAGTAGCGGTAACAGCAAAGTGGTCTGGGAACGTTTCGGCTGCAGGTAAAGTTAAGTATAATTACGAGTGCGCTTGAAACTAAAAGCAAACATTAGCGCATCTGCAACATATTTGCCTCGTGCGATAAAGGAATTAGGTTTGTGCAGCTCTGAGTGGCTGAGATCCGGCCGCGAGATGCATTAATACTAGTACTCCACACGCTAGCGAGTCACGCGATCACCACAGTAACACACTGCTAAAGAAACTGCGAGGAAAACGCCTTCCGGGGTGAACGGCCGGGTTGCGTAAAGCGAACTCCGTGGCGCAACAAGCGCGCGCGCCCCTCCTCGTGCGCAGCGCGCAGCGCCATCTCGCGCGATGACGCAGAACTAAAACTCACACGCATACCCATCTGTCAGTAATTTAGGTCAATTTTAAAGCTACTTTACTTCGACCAACGCAACTGCCACCCGAGAATGCTTACTATGAATGTTTTCATTAAGGAAAATGAGTCTCGCAAGCAACACACGATGAATTAAAGAGGGTTAGTCACACTTGTTTACTGGCCAGCGCTTTATAAATGGTATCTCACCTCTCGTCGTAACGCCGGAGTGACGAAATGAAATTTTTATTCGTAGGTCAAGGTTTTGCTTCTCTTCCAAATGGAAAAATTGCCACACATCGACGACCTTAACATGGGCCGAGTTCGCGGCGTTTCACAACTACACCGACTAAAGCCTTAAACACTTCCTTTGAGCTACATGAACATGAATAAAGATAAACTTGCAGAGCTCGACTAATACCTTCGTCTTCATAGATTATCAACTTTACACTTTTATCCCCATTCAATGAATCAGATGCTAATTATGAATATATACATCGGCACATGAATTAGTATGTATTATTTTCATTATGTACCTCGCAAAGCACTTGGCAAAGAAATGGAAAGTCGGTTGAGTTATACAACGGCACCTGATTGGGCCGTGAAAGCAGCGTGCGATTTTAATGTCAGCCACCCGTGGTCAAGGTTTTAAAAGTTTTCTTGCGCCTGCGATTATATCTTTTGTCCAAGTAACGGAATAATTACTACTTACCTGCTTATAATTTTAAGCGAAAAAAGTTTCGCTTTTGCTTTGAATGGGCTGATGTTCATTTATTGAGCTTGCGCATACATTACCTAAATTGTACATGTGCCAGTTTAACGATAAGTTAACTATTCAAGCAGCAATTCTTGTACATATATTTATATATTTGGTATGTGGAGGTTTTCGGGGACGAGCAATCAATCTAGCTAGGTCCCATGCTGCGGGAAAACGCCGAGCAAAAATTTTTTATTTAAGTATAGTACGGCAAATGACGGATTATGTATGCTTGATTAATGATTATATTATATATAACGTTGACACCCATCGTGTAGGTATGGAATATTTAAATAGATGCACGTATTGTCATTGTAAATGTTTATTCTAGTTTTGTCAATTCAAGTATTTTATTTTATTCTATATGGACCAAGAGAGAACAATTTTACGGTATCTTCTATCTGGCGTACGTAGGTATAACTTTTACAGCTAGCCTTTTAAAAAAGAAGATTTATAGAACATAAATAGCAATCTAGCAGCTGGGTAAATTTTATTTTAGAAGGCCAGAGGAAATACTCAAAACACTTATTTTGTTACGACAGCAAACTTCATAATTATCATAACTCATGTAATAAGTACAACAACATAATATTCCGTATAAATACATAGAACATTAAGGCTATATATCGATTGAAAGAGACTCCCTTTGTTTTTCGCTCACGACAAAACGGGACGCAACCCTCTCCGATAATGGCTTTTTAGACAAATCTCGTTAAATATCTGACTGTGTGCAGGTTTATTAAATTTCCTCTTGTCAGTACCTAGATCAGGTAAAATACCATCATATTAACTTAATCGTGTCTTTTAATAATGCGTTGTTTTAGTAGGCAGAGGAAAAAAAGGAAAATATAGACTCGACTTTGTATTTATTTTCTATCGAGAAAATTTTAAGCAATCATGTTTCGCTATTGCCAGTACCACAATCATATAGTCAAGAATCATAATATCTGAAAATCAGCCCCTACTGTTTGCTAGTCTGGGCAGGACAGCGTTTCAAAGTCTCCAAATTTCTCAGTGTAGCGCCATATGAAATGACGTAACAAAATACAAAGTAAAAGAAAAAGCCTTCAAACGGAAAGCGAGAGTAATGACTCTAGCCGGCGCGGGCGCCCGTAGACGAGGTAACGGTACCGGGTGTGCGGGTACGGTACCGGGACTCCACGTTACGGTAACGGTACCTCCCGTGGGGCGCGTGACTAGAGCAGCGCAATGCCGTTGGCAGTAAGAGCGAAAGTGATGTTATGTTATGATTGTTTTTACAAGCTTTATTTGTCTTTGGCGACTTCCTGACTTGTCGGTGCGGAGGCAGTACGATATGAGAAAAGTGTCAAATGTCAGTGTCAGCTGTCAGTCGACGCGATACCGTTTTTTGCTATGCGCCTACATTTAAATGAGTGCTTCCTGACTGGCGCGGGATGCGCGGTAGCGGGACGATGCGAAGGCATTACTGCTCCGCTTCTGCGCATGATATTACTACTGTGCAAACGTAATACTGACAGTATTATATCAAGTGGGAATCTTTGCGACGTCAGTAAGTTTACGACAAAGAAGAAAATGTCACATATCGATCCCGCCCCGCCAAGTCAGGAAGTCGCCTTTCCCTGTTAGTACAGTCAAGTGCAAAAATATGTATCGAGTGTATCTTCTCATAAATATGGTACTAAAACCTTAATTCACCGACATAAGAGCTATGGGACATATTTCTGAGCAAGTTGTATGCACCCATATTTTTGCACTTGACTGTACGTTTAGTACAAATATTGCATATAAATTTTCAATCGCTTCCCGGTATACGATTGAGCTGAAATTTGGCATGCTTATGTTATGTATGTTTGGTGACAATGCAATATTATGGTACCATCGAGCTGATCTGATGATAGAGACGGTGGCCATAGCAACTCCTAAACTACACAAGATAAACCTATCGCGTTTGGGCTTATTCTAACCGTCTCCACGAGTAGTTGATTACTGTGAAAAAAAGTAGAGTCGGCAATAAAAGCTTGTACCAAAAATGTAATTTTTGACAGAAACTTATTCTAGTGAGTTACAGGTTTATGTACGAAGATGAAATTAAAGTATACGTAGGTATGGAGCTTGAAATGTTGTTATGGTAAGATACTCGAGGTGTTTTGTATATTGTAACGCTTAGAACTTACAGTTATTTAAGTTCACATGTTTAATACGACTACGTGAGATGGGTGCTAAATCATTAGTATAATGCTTCAATCTTTTTTACATTTACACGGTTTTATATAACACAAGTGTTGCAACTGTAGTGCAGTCAGTATTTAGGATTTTAGGAGATTTCGCCTCATTGTATTACCCGCCTAATGGTATTGAGTATTGAGGATCTCCGAGTATTGAGCAGTCGCTACTGAAGAAAAGAGAACTATCGGCACGCCATTGAATATCGATATCGACATTGAGTAATGAGCGCAGCACTGTCCCGCACCGGTCAGACCCCATTGAGACCTCACCTTTCACTTTCGATGATCACGCACACATGCACACGCGAAGGAACACGTATCTACGTTTGTGTTGGTGTTGCCATTACATCACGTGGCTTTGGCTGACGCATCCAAGCGAAAGGTCAGTATCTATATATAGAATAGATGCGCTCACTTTCCATAAGAATGTCTTTGCTCTTAGTTTTGGTTTACGGGTCGTTGACCCTTTGATAGGTTGATCGAGATCGGTTGTTTTATTTTCGTTACAACTTTCATGCGCCTTTGTGTCAACATGCATCGTATATACCTACGATACGACTAGTGGAATAGTTCAAGCTACCAACAAAATATTAAGGACGGTCAATCTGACAATACATTTCGCATTCTCATTTGATGTCATTGTATATTGGCGTTCTTGCCTCCACGCGCGTCGAGTCAAATGTATCAGAACAAATGCGCGAAGCACAATGTGTGTTCCAATAGGAGGATTGATTCTCATGACGTGTATAGTGCTGGCGGTACACAAGGGCTACATATGGAAAATGCTGCAAATGGTGTTAAAAGCATGAAAATCGGCACGTGTGATCTTTAGGCCATATGAATCAATTTGACCTGTTGGACGCAAAAAAGAAAACGAAAAGGGGAGGAGTTATGACGACATCTTTTTTGTATAGAATTTTTAAAAAAATGTTCTCAAACCTATCGTGTGTGGTGTCAAACGAAAGGACTTTCTGAGCCAGTTCTAAAATAAAACACATCATTACATTGAAGTCACTTGTCTTAAATTAAAAGAAAAATAATTTTCAAAATATACCATTTGTAATATGTACATAGGGTAAGCTGAAGTAATGTTGCCCCTCCCCCTCCAATCATTGGCCTCTAGAATGATAATTCAATGTATTAAATTAAGCGCAATCCTTACTTACATATACAGTCAAGGGCACCAATATATATAGGTACACTTTTTCACCTTATTCCATTGAAATAAGGTACAAAAGTGTATACATATTTATGCCCTTGACTGTACAAGGTACAAAATCTATTAATTTTTTTTGTTTACTACATTCTAAAATGTTGTAGGCAGTTTTCAAATTTGACAGGTAGAACACATGAAAAAAAATGCAGCATTTAAGAGGCCAGTTATTGGAGGGGGGCCAACATTACTAAAGCTTCCCCTACATATATGGTTTTCGTAAAATCTACGAGTAGCCTAGGCTAATAGGAATTGAATTAGAACTTGAAAGCGGGTGTAGAGAAGGTTCGCACGTTAACAAAGGGGAGTCCGTGACTCGCGGGCCGCATTGTCGGCTCAAAGGTCCGGTGGCAAGGCCGCCGCTGGCGCGCTCCTGCGTGGGAAGCCCGCGTCCTAACACTCAATAACGCCGGGCCACTATACCTATACTATTACTTATTCTGTGACTATATTGTTGTCTTATTTTAATACAGTAAAACTCAATTCGATTCATCCCTTTAACACTTGCAATAATTATGTTTCGCCGAGTCTTCGCTCTGCGCCGTTTCCGCGTCCCAATGCGAAACAGATTGTAATGTCACCGGATCCGGGATCGTAAGCGACGGGCTGAAATAGACCTCAAGTTTAGCGAAAACGAACAGTTGTGCAAGAATCACATGCAAGTTTAACTGCATTACTGGGCTCAATAGGACTCATTAGGTATGTCTTGGTAACTTCAAACCGCCGAGTTAACTGTAAAACAGATTTAAGGCGATATATCGATTGAAAGAGACACCCTTTGTTTTTCGCTCACGACAAAACGGGATGCAACCCTCTCCGAGAATGGCTTTTTAGACAAATCTCTTTAAATATCTGACTGTGTGCAGGTTTATTAAATTTCCTCTTGTCAGTACCTAGATGAGGTAAAATACCATCATATTAACTTAATCGTGTCTTTCAATAATGCGTTGTTTTAGTAGGCTGAGGAAAAAAAGGAAAATATAGACTCGACTTTGGATTTATTTTCTATCAAGAAAATTTTAAGCAATCATGTTTCGCTATTGTCAGTACCACAATCATATAGTCAAGAATCATATATCTGAAAATCAGCCCCTACTGTTTGCTAGTCTGGGCAGGACAGCGTTTCAAAGTCTCCAAATTTCTCAGTGTAGCGCCTTAATTCATAACGTTTTGCTCAAAATTAAGACTTATTCGTAGTGTGCGGTCTAAGTGCAGCGAGCACAGAAAACAAATGCAATTAACACAGTGGCTGCAGGCCCCGCGTGCTGCGGAGCGGGCTCTTAAATCGTACTTACTCGTATACTTATTATGGTTCAGCGACGAAGACTCGATTGGTTCATAAAGCCTTAATAGTTTTGGTATCTTTTACATAAACCCAAAAGTTAAACCAATCATTAACGGCTTAGTTCTGCTCTTAAGGGCTAAGTAAAGCTATGTTTCCACAGCTGACACAAAACTCCGCATAATAACTCGGTAGGTTTGTATGCAAACATAGCTTGGGCTATTGTTACTTATCAAACCTAGCCAATTTGACATGAACATTTGTAGGCACTCTCACCTACGGTATCCTGTTCTTATAGTCAGCTCCAATAGTAGTCTGTTTTATCTACGACCGTTTATGGAACCCAGCTAAAATCCTACTTTTTGTGATCTCATTGAATGAAAAGCACTAGAGACTTACCTCAAGCCGTTTTATTTCGTGAATACCTTTACGACAAAAGAGACGATAATTTTTCAAACTGCTCCATACCACGAGAACCTTGAATATCATATCGAACATTAAAATCGTCTAAACAATATAACATACTCGTAGTGTCGATGTGGGTGTGTGTATAACGCTAGCACTCGCAGAACGCAGGCGGTTGTCTAAAATTAGGGTCAATGATGACATAGTTATAAAATTGTCATTTAACGCTGCGTGGAAGTCGCGGCTGCAGCGCGCGCGGCGCTGTTGAGAATGTCCGTTAAAATATACATATATTTTAGACAGAACATACATAGGGTAGATGCCTTATTTTATGACATAGTGTGGATATTTATCCGTTGGTTGATGTTTCTTTGTATTCATGATTGAATTGTTTTGTAATTTCTGACATTGTTAGAGAGTCTACTTGGAGAATAAATGTATGATTTTGATATTTAAGTTATCAAATTATCATAATATCAAACATTACAGGGCCGGCCTAGAGCGCCGGTGGAATTTCCATATTTGACGAAAGGAGAAAATAATATCCCGCACTTTCACGTCTCTGAACTACTAACTCAGAAAGTATAACTAAGACATTACACATTCATTACATTACTTACATTCATCGATAGAAAAAAAGCTGTTATCGACCGACAAAAAGCTGTTACCGTGTGTCTGTCATTAGCATGAATAATTCCGAGTTCTAGAGTCATCCCTGTGTGTCCTATCATGTAAGGAAGCTCACAAAGTATTTTAATCCTAGAGAAAAGTGTGATAATGATTAATGTCCTCAAAAAGAGTTTTGTTTACATGATAGGACACGTAAGTATGAATAGACTTTATGTAGGTATGACGCATAAGTACATTTGTTTAATTTATAAAATATTCCAGCCGTTTGTTCTTGAAACCGCTGGAAAATTTCAGTGCATCGTGCCAAGGAGTGGTTGACTTGACATATTCAGCCCGAATGGACCTGGAGTAAGTAATTTTGGGATGACACTAAATTGTTATGACTAATTGTTTGAAAAAAAAAAACATTATTTCTAGTTTGGCGGCAATGGCTGCATTGATTTTAAGGCCAGATTCGACCACACAAGAATGATGTTTTTTTCAATTCAGCGCGGGAATGCTGCCTGCGTAATGGGCACAATGAATGAATGAATGATAACTTTTATTTCGGATATTTTTTTTTTTACATCCATATGTTGTTAGTGTTACTTAAAACTAATCATTAGTACCTATTATAATAACAATATTACTTAAATCTAAATACCAAGGGGGCCTAATTTAGATTAGTAGTTTATGCAACTGGTACATAATGAGGGGCATTAAAACACGAGTGTGTTTTATGAAACGAGCCGAAGGCGAGTTTCATAATAAGGTCACACGAGTGTTTTAATGCCTAATTATGTACAGTTGCATACATTACTTTATCTACACACATATTATAATTACTCTAAGATGGGTTCAGAAACAGTAGTAAATAAATACAATAATTGTGTTAATACAACCTTTTTTGCACGGTTGCGGAAATATCGAAATCAGAACTGGCAACAGATACCTGAATGTTATTTTAAAAAGTAAAGAGTCCTTATTCTGATGTGATCATGTCGTTCTAGCTCAAATTTCGTGCGATATATACTAAAAAAACATCGAGCTGACATTTCGCATCGACTGAATTTGAATTTTCAGTGATACTAGAATAGGGACATGTCAACTTTGACATTTAAATTTTGACAGTTTTGTTTGACGTAATATTTTAACATCATATATGAGATTAAAATGAAATATTTTATTACTGCTGTAGCCTTAGCCACAGATAAGAAAATTGCCATAAATTCATTGAATGTTGAAATGAGAGTCATTTTCTACGGTTTCCGAACGCATAAGTATTAGAGGATTTATGATATGTGTGTAGATAAAGTAATTTTTAATACATGTTTTAGTTTTTAGTTGGTTTTAATTAGTCATAATGTTTATTATTGTATTTTAGATGTTTTAATGTAAATAAAACTTTCTGCCTCTGTTTTTTCATGAAATTGTCCATATGCTTTTGACGATAGGTTAGGCTAAGTAAATTAGGCATACTTACCCTTTTTTTGACTTTTTTTTTATTTGGATAAAATCGGGCTTTTTCTACTCAGAATCGACAGCACTTTCAAATGGTATAGGGGAAAAAAAGTGTCCTAAGTTTTTTTAAATTCCATACCGTCACCGTTCTCATAATAAGCTTGTAATGATTGTGATGAACTCCTGGCCGATTTCGACCTCAGCGACTGTATATTCTAGGTTCTATGTTGGTAACGGAACGGAAAACCGAAATCTGTATGTAAAATATGGGGCTCTTATTTCTCCTATTAGGTTCAAAACTGCTTTCGATTCTGAGTAGAAAAAACATGGAAAGCAAATTTTATCTTTGACTTGATGAAACCGAGTTTACTGTAGGGTCTGTGGGTAGTGATAGTTATTGGAATAGCATGTTTAATATTATACAAAGCGGATGCGTGATCTGCTTACGATTTCGTAGAAATGCTATCATAGTGGTTGCACGATCTTTAGTTGCATAACTTGCAGTGGCAGTAGGTATAGCTGCCGTTATCAAGGCGCCATTTTCTAGTGATGCATATTACATATATCGATTAAATACGAAGCCTCTATTTAGGTCCTCCGTAAAGCGAAGAGCATCCGATACGAGTACCAACAGCTGGTTGGCTAGGCCGGAATCGAACGAAACGAGTTTTACAAAGGAGGATGAAGGATAATGGGCGTTTTAATGTTTTCACGATAATGATTTAAGAAAACGCGTGGGAATTTATGGGCCACACACTAGTGACTTACGAGTATGCTTTTAGTTGATTTTTTTGTAATGATTGTTTTTTGTTTTTTTTTCTTCTTCTCGTCTAAAACCTGGGGGCCGATTTTTGAGTGTCGAATGCTCGACTTTTCACTCGAGATCCGTCAAAAAACTATAATGATTTGATAGATGTCGAGTGAAAATTCGAGCGTTCGACACTCAAAGATCGGCCCCCTGGTTTACTTTGGAATAGTAAGTTCGATATGAATTATTCTGACAACGATATAAGCTCACCCTATAGACTTCATAAAACATAACCAAGTAATACCATAGTAATCAGAAACTTATAAAGTTATCTTAGAAGTTGTATTATTTATATTACTCCTAGCATCATAGATGTAATACATTGCCACCGCTGTCACCTTGCGGAGTTCGTTGACGCATGTACGTTTTGTCCAAGCGACCTTAAGCCCATACCGCGCTAAACTATTTTCTAGTAACGTTACGTACAAATCAATCCATCCTCCTCACACAATCTAACGCCACAATTGTAATGAATGAGATAAAGTCAAGACTTCACCTTCGTAGGTAAAGTATGGAAGGCGCTAACAAAAATGAAGGGCGACGGTCGATTGAAGCGTTTGAAGGCGAACTTGGGTTACTAATTATGACTCCACGCTTGTGTGATTGTTGTTAACGTTGTCGAAAGTTAAGGCGATATATCGATTGAAAGAGACACCCTTTGTTTTTCGCTCGCGACAAAACGGGATGCAACCCTCTCCGAGAATGGCTTTTTAGACAAATCTCATTAAATATCGGACTGTGTGCAGGTTTATTAAATTTCCTCTTGTCAGTACCTAGATGAGGTAAAATACCATCATATTAACTTAATTGTGTCTTTTAATAATGCGTTGTTTTAGTAGGCTGAGGAAAAAAGGAAACATTGACACAACTTTGGATTTATTTTCTATCGAGAAAATTTTAAGCAATCATGTTTCGCTATTGTCAGTACCACAATCATATAGTCAAGAATCATATATCTGAAAATCAGCCCCTACTGTTTGCTAGTCTGGGCAGGACAGCGTTTCAAAGTCTCCAAATTTCTCAGTGTATGCTTTATTAGGCCGTCATATGTTACATTCGAAATTGCAATAATTGCGGTAAACTTGCTTTTTTGGTACCTCTATGTTGTTTGGGTCCACCTAGATAGTATTTGTCCAGATTTGCAGCAGTTTAAAATGAACGCGCGCAGAGTTATTCCTGAAAAACCGAAAAGTGGGGAATTTTTGACCAAAATATCAATAATGAGGTATCTTCGGGGAAATCAATGGGAGATGAAATTGTAGCAAAATTTAATTACCTTCATTCAAGACCATAAACCAAAAAATATTCTGTCATAAATTTGATTTTTAATTGGTACACGCTTTTATTGCCGACTGTACTTCTTTTCAATAGTCATCATAACTCGTGGTAACGGTTCTAATGAGACCAAACACGATGGGTTTATCTTGTGTAGTTTCAGCGTTTTTATATGTACGATATGACCAGCCTATAACCTTTTCAGAGGTTATATAAATTATCGTGCTGACTGCTGAATAACAGTACTAGGTTAATTGCTTTTGAATATCAAATATGACACATGTTAAAAGATATAAAATAGTGGGGTTGTATGGATCAAAATACTGAAAAAGATATTGGGACTACAAAGATTTGCAAAAATGATTCATCTATAGTCCAAATGTAAATTAATATTTTAACCAAGAGTATTCTCATGTTTTCATAAAAATAAATTTTATGGAAACTATTTACATAAACGCATTATTTCACGACCAAAGCGGGAAATTACTATTTTTCCATACAACGCTTGTGCGAGGCAATAAAACTGTGACGTCACGTTTCAGTGTCAATCAGTATGGTTACCATAGTATCACCATACAAAATTGTCAAATATGTACTGAATAGACACTTGACGAATTTTCGAAGAATGGCGAAAATATTTTAAACAGGAAGCCTCTTTTCTGCAGGATTATTTAAAGATAATAGGTACCAACTTTGCAAACCATTTTAATACTAAAATTACACAAATCTAGTTTATCTTATGTCTGTTCCAATATCATCTGAAAAACCTACCAAAGAAGGGAAGAAAATGGTAAACCTGTATGATGAGTTATTTTATTTAATATATACAGGTATGTTACCTTTTAATTAAACCCTCTGCAACACGTAAAAATAACTTATCCTAACAGTTCACCCAAAGTAACATGTTTGAAACAATAACGCCATCAACTTTCACCAACCTTGGCACATGTTTGATAGGCCCACTCCCGTCAAGTTCGCATGCAAATAGACATATTCTTTGTTTCCTATGCAGAAGGTTTACAATGGATAGGCCCACTCCCGTCAAGTTCGCATGCAAATAGACATATTCTTTGTTTCCTATGCAGAAGGTTTACAATGTGTTAGCAAGCGAGGCTCAGTTATTCATTTGTAGGTGGCTCGTGGCCCGCGATACTTCATTTGTATGGCGTATGCTTGTCAACGATCTAATCCATACGAGCATCAATCTTGCCCGGCTTGCGATTAGCATCATTAGGATGCCAGGAGAAAGTTGGATGAAAGTTTCAGTGTGAATTTTGGCAAAACATGTGCGCTTTACAACTTTTTGGCACTTTATAAACTTTTGCCCACTGCCCTGCCCACTTTTGCAGACTGCATCATACAGATAACAGCCTAAGTAGCCAAATATATCGCAACACATCCTTACTCCCACGGTAATACCTGTTACAATTAAATTTGGCAACTTTGACCGCAACTAACTATATAAGATGCTGACTGGACCTACCTACCTAGCTGTCTACCTTACTGTTGACTGTTGATATCTATTATTCCCCAAACTAAGTAAAACGTAACACAAAGATAAATTATCTAATTTTAAATCTTATGATACTCTTATCTACACTCCTTCATTAAAGTAGCATAAAAAATAAATAAATATTAGGGGGTCAATCTTACGCCACCTATATATATTTTTTTAAACAATTGAGTGTTTGACACATGTTGAAATTTATAACATGGTGTCATATTTAGAATAGTAAACAATCAGACCCCCTAATATTTAACATCAGAAAGTGAAAAAAAAATACCTATGTTTTTAGTTATCGTCCAAAAGGCAAACAAAATACTTAATTTCCCTTTTTCATACAACGGCTGGCATATTGTGCGCGTGACGTCATAGCCAGTGTCAATTTGTAGGAGCCCTTCGAGGGCCGGTTAGCGTCGAGCTAGGTTTGTCCCTAATTAATGTCCTTTATTGTGCTCTTATTGTAAAAACTGGTTCGAATGGCACCATAAAAAATATTAGTCAAATAGCGTATTCTAATACGAGTACATGATGCAATGCATGATGATGATGATGAGATTCTGTTGTATTTATTTCCCAATAAAACTTCACTCTTCCCTAAAGGAAAAAAAATCTATTTGAAAAGAGAAGAAACAAGAAAATCTACACACGTCTCTCTATCTTACACAGTTTTATTCATTTGTATCTCATAAAAACTTTACGTCATTTCAAAATATAAATTGTATAAATTAAATATTGTTTAATTTATAAAAATGCATTTTCTAATTTGGGCCAAGTTTTCTGCCGGTGAGTATATAATATTATTATAATAAAAATTCAATCCTGATTAATTCACTAATGCGATGTATTTTCCGACAATTGAACGCTAAATACTCATTCACCTACAAATGCTGAACTTATTTATTATCAACGATATGAATACGATTTTCGGCAACGAGGGACAATCTAAAAGGAGCCTTATTCACAAATGCATTGATTGCAAAATGCGTCGTCGGCTGTTATCACTAGCAAGAGACAGGTTGCCCGGCAGATAACCTAGACGAAAATGCGAACGTTTATGATAAGCCGTGAGGCTATGTCGGGCGCACAATCGTTAGGTAAACATATGGGTCACTGAACCGACCTAGTTTCGAGAGCCCACTCGGCCGCCAAGTGTGCGCGTTTCATGAAACATTATGATGATGAACACTAAGTCGTTGTATTAAGGTCTATATTTGGACAACTGCATTCTTTCACAGTGTACAAAAATCATGTGAAACATGACGCGGGCGCAACACACGCACGCGAGCTTCAGGCAGGTAAGTATTGTATATTCATTTATATTGTTCGAAATATAATACGAAGTTATCCTTAGTAGTAAATAGAAATTGAAGAAACACTTTCTTTTGTTTTTGATATGTGGTGATTGAATAAAAATAGGTTAAATAAGGTTAGTTACGAACTATGAGTTTATACCTATTGTGAGAGGAATCATCTCACTCTTTTAGTTACCAACGTAATTGCATTTATGTTAAGGAACATTATTAAGAAGATATTAAAATGGCTAGACCAAGGTCCGATTACAATATTAATTAGAAAAGATTAATTATTTTCACTGTTTTTAATAGATTTCTTAATACCTACATGATCATTAAAATGCATTAAGTATACACCATACTAAATAAACATTGATAGTAAAAAACTCTACAAAACAACGGGGCGCTTTTACAGAACTTTGGTGGAATGAATTAAAACTGTCAGTACTGAGCTATGGTAATGTGACTTTTATGAATAAGTCGTTAAGGCTTAAATTTTACGACAAAAGTCCTTGCGTCCGCTTGGCTATCATAGCATAAGTAGTACCTGAGATTAACTAGATGAAGGTCTGTATTGTCAGGCTTTTGTGTAGGTATGACTAACTCACTGTTACTGTGGCATAAACCCGCGGAAGTAACTACATACAGAGTAAAGGTCAATTTAGGTAAAGCGAACTTCAAAATTCGGTTCGATTCTGGCAGATTTGAGGTAATCATGAGGTAATAATGCATCTTCAAATAATCAGTGGGAACAAGTCACGGACCCGAAAGTTACTTGGCGGTCTGTTTTAAGATCGCAAAATCGAATTAAAATCGAATGCTGAAGGTATTCGTAATGACATATGGGGTCAAGAAACAATATATTTCTCTTACAATATGTTGATTGTAAGAACTCGCCAGGGGTTTTCCTGGGTATCTCCGGAGACACGATTTAAAAAACCCATAGCTCCTCCTATCTCATAGAGATATACCCGCTCTCATGTCTCCGCATTTAAAAATCGGAATCAAAGAGACATGAAGCCAAAAGAATGCTAATAGGACGCCCATCTTTTCAATCACGAAAAATGGAACCTAATCGCTACCTATTTATTTATAAGACTACGAATTCATCCCATTTGCCGTCGAAACTGCTGGCCCTTGGGGTGATGAAGCGAAGGCGCTCTTGAGGGAGCTAGGCCGCCGGCTGCGTGAACGCGGAGCCGATCCCCGCTCTGGGTCGTTCTTGGTGCAGCAAATTTCCATAGCTATCCAACGAGGCAAAATGCTGCCAGTGCTATGGGAACTTTTGCACCGGATGCGACCCATAGTGGTTACTCTAGTTAGGTTAGGTTTTCTTTGTACATATCTATAAGTTTGTTGTCATATCTAAAGTATTTGTAAATATTTAAATAATTTGTAAATAATAAAAAAGTAAAATATTATACAGGTACCTACTTTCACATTCATTAGAGTTAAATAGAAACTACCTGTAGTGTAGAGTTGTGGTATGCACCTCTACACTACAGGTAGTTGACTGCAAAGTTGTGAAAAGGTATGTTAAGAGGTGTAGACTCGGACAAGGGGACCGATTTTTGAGTGTCGAACGCTCGATTTTTCACTCGACATCTGTCAAAATGTCATAGTTTTTTGACAGATCTCATAGGAAAAGTAGAGCGTTCGACACTCAAAAATCGGCCCCAAGGTCTAACCCACCTGTCGTAAAAGGCGACTAGAGGGGGTAATCGGGGTTGCGAGTACTCTATATGGCGGGGGCTGCTGCAGTCGTAGCATTAGCCTATGAGCCCCAGGGATCGCTTTAAAAGGAGCCAAAGGTAGCAACGCCTCGCGCCTTCATTAAAATCTGAGTTTATGGCAAGTTTCACAAGTTTCTGTGACAGGACAGCTGCCAGCGTCATATCTACCGTTGATCGGTTTGTAATCGTAAGATGGTGCTATACGCCCTTAGAACGTCTCTATGTGAAGCAGTAGGCTACGGTATCCTCTGCCTGTCGTAGAAGGCGACTAAAAGAGGGTCCTCGGGGCCGAAGACGGTCGTAGTTGGGGGCTGCGATCGTCCATAAAAACATGTCGGGAGCCATAGGTGGACTCTAGGGCGGCACTGGAGAGTTCCATGGGAGAGCCCAGAGCCGTCCGAAATGGGTTGAGGAGGACAATCGGGGGGTTTTTAGTCGGTTATTATTATTATTATCGTATGGCTTTATTTTCCAAAGTTGCAGTTCGGTGCAAGTCCGACATAACCTGCGCACTGCCCCTTTTCCCCCCCTACAAAAAAAAGGTAGTCTCCTTTTTTAGATTCAACGCTACATCATAGAAAAAAGATAAAAGTTCGTCCCTGTCATCATAGTCTTAGTCACATTACCATAAGATTGAGTTTCACCTGTCCGAGTGGTTTTTCACTATGCCTGTACAGTCAAATGCAAAAAAATCGAATCAATCCTCTCATCAACGTGTACCGAAACTTGAATTCGCTGATATGATTGAGTAAGCTATAAGCACCCATATTTTGGCAACGACTTTACTATGGACACCCTATTTCTGTGCATGACCTCATGTCAACAACTTGTCAAAATAAAAAATGAAATTAGACTACTTGGAGAACAAAAGGGCACGTGTGTGTGCTGTGTATGGTCGCTGTTCAATATCGGATTTAGATAAATCACACCCTTATTTTCGCCACATATGCGGAATTTTTCAAACATGACTTTTATTACCTTGACCTAAAATTTCAAACCTCAGAACTCGAATAAAATGTTTATTAAATAAGTGCATATCTCTCGTTTTACGTTGCTGACGTGTTTAATTTGCGTACAAAAGCTTGAATTACATTTCAGCCGTAATATAATTAACACAATTACCTACCTATTTAATCCAATTTATAAAAACCTGAAAGTCGCCGATCCGTTAACAAATGCATAGGTAAAATTGCTGAGATAATTATCAATTTATCAATTATACGAGTACCTGGGATTTATTGTTAGAGGCAAATGTTTGACGAGTCGATTAAGTAACTAATTAACTAGCCTTCTGAGTACAGTCGGTATCAAACACAATATTAGCCTTATTACAATGAAGGGAATCAGGTGCAAAAGCGTTACACGTCTTTGGCGTCGACTGTACTTTACCACGCAGCACAGACCTAGAGCTGGTTTTTTATTTGTAATATATTTTATTTTAGCTTGTTGTCTGGGTATTTTGTTATGATGCCATTATAAATGTACTATAAACCTATATTCAATAAGCTTTATTTACGAATACATTTCTCTAATTAATCTAAATCACGAATGAGACCGTAGTTCGGTTCAATATCAACATTTACTTATATAACATTGCCCAAAATGAGTACATAATTTACGTTTAAGCTTAATATTTCCATGTTGGGAAATCATTATGGCGTTTTTTGGTTGTAAATCCTTTACCTAAACAGAAAGGTCCATGAGCACTCTGATACACATTAAGGACTCTGCGAACCGATATTTACCTAGGTCTAGACAAAGACAAACAATCTTGTGTAAACATTTATAACAATAATATTTACTTTTCTATAATTATGAAAAAGCGGTAAAAAATAAAAACAACGGCGAAGAAATCTGTAGAATCTTCATACTGATTCATGTCATGAGCGAGAGGCCGAGCAACGATATTCGTATTAGACAAACTACAAACGATTACTAGATGGCGACACTGCAACGCAAAAACCAAGATGGCTGATTAGACCGACCGCGACTGAATATTTGAACTAACAATGTAGGATAAGAAAAAGGCGGTAAAGTTGTCTGTCATACGAAACTTAAGCAATTTATTCATTTATTATTATTTTACGTCTTTTTAATCTGTTTTCAACAACCGACAATTATGTGTACGATGTGCCTACACATAATAGTCGGTAGATAAGCATAACATTATGATTAATGAGTATAATATACACCTATTTCAAATATTTAAGTTCATGTATAGGAAAGGTCGGATGTATATATTATGTATGAAAAAGAATTCAATCAATTCAATACTACTAAGAATAAGTACATAAAAATCTGTTATTTGGTATCTACACGTAAGACTCGTGTCTATTCTAACTTAAATTACTAAAATAAGTTGTTACATTATTATTTTTTATAAAATTTTTACATAAAAAAAACGCGTAGATATCTAATGCGGTGTGTGCGTGGCCGTCTGTTAAAAAAAAATTAAACGACATCTGTAAAGTGCATGTAACATCAACAAAAAAACAAAAGCGGGACAATTGTAAACAATACATCGTAACAGTTCTCACCGTAAAACATTTTGGCAAAAAGTCCTTGTCCACGGGTCACATGTGTGTCCATTCAACGCAACTGGAGCCAAAGAGTTCGTGAACTATATGCGTTACACTGAAACGGTCACAGTACCTACTAAAGCTTAGTAGCGGAGCGGCGCGGGTATCGCGCTCACGGCGCCCGTACGGAAGTAGGTTACTAACTAAAGTTTTGTTTGGCTTGCGTGAGGCTGCTGCAGTGCACTCTGCTCGCTAGGTGCGGGCCGCGGCGTCACTCGCGGCTGCCTTCCCCCCACTAGCCCCGCGGCTGCGCATCTTTCACTTTCAGCTTTTCGCGCCGCCCGCCATACTGAGCACCCTTACAAGCAAAAAAGGGACTCAACTCATTCAAGCATCTTGCTGTTAGGTATTTACTTTCATGATCTTATTTACTAAGTTCCGGTGCCTGTTGACAGGTCTATAATAAATATATGTATATATTAGCGTGGCGGAACTGGCGGTAGATTTTAGAGGGGGTGATTTTACTGTAGGGCGGTTTTCATTCACACCACCGCAATTGTTATTTTAAGAACGTTCCATACAGATGGGGTTTCATTCAAGTGTAATTCTGATAGGTTTTTTACAAGTTTTTTTTTAACTTGCAATGTTTGTACGTAAGTGTGTTCGGGGCAAATCGTATAGAACTGAATTTAATTCATTCATTTATTCCGTTGTTGATAGGTATTTTGGAAAAATGTGTACATGATAGCAGGAAATCTAACTGGGTTTTCATTGAAAAGTTTAGTGTATTCTAGGAAATTAAATAATAGTAAAGGAAGACAAGTATGAGTACCATAGTAACGTATAACGTATCGTTGTCAGTATTTTTCTTCCACGAATGCACTCGACATAAAACATAATATGTTTGCTGAATGTGTTTAATTTTGCGCAAAATTATTATTAATTATGTTAAAATCTCTTTTTTTAAAGATATAAATTGAAATATTTTAAATTTATTACAACTCAATATATATTTAATCATTATTAACGATTTTCATTTTAAAATATTAATGGTTAGAATAGATATCAACTTATTTGTTTGATAGGTGCGTAAACAGCGTTACTTTTGCAATTTTTTTTTTAGGTTGTATTGTAGTTTATTGCTGCTTTTTATTCAATATTTTTGTGTTTATATTCCGGAAACATAACAATTTTATGGTGTCTTTGTTATTTACACAAGTTTACAAACCAAGCCAATGGAATTCCTTTCTTTAAAATAGTTTTCATCACACTGCTAGGCAGTTGTGGTACCTAAGCGCCACCTTACAAAAAAATATAGCAAAAATAATTTTCGGTAGTATTAACATTAACCTTCGTTAAGTATTTTTGTCAGCTGCATATAACTGAAAATGTGTTGTTATCTTTTTTTGAAATTATTTCAAACTCAAACTCAAATTGTTCATTGCACACATTACATGTACAAAAAGCAATTTTTTTCAGTATTTCCGTGACTCTGACAACGATGCACTTTCGTTATTGCTAGGGTAACTCATATGTATTAGAAGAGTGTCAAGAGTGCTGATGTAGCATACTAAATAGCATAAGTCGGCACACGGCGAGCGGCGCTCCGGTGGGCGAGCACCTCATTGTCGGCGTTATGTAAGCCGGAGGCCTCGCCGACGCCGCTGCCGAGAGTCAACGAACGGCATTGACACGCGGCACCCGCCCGCGCGCTCCGCACTCCCCGCGGCGCCCAGAGCCGCTGCTGAAACCACCAGCTGCGAAATTGGGTCACGAGCTCTGAGCCACCTCGGCTAACCGGCCACCTAACACAGACCCTTTAAAGCTACGTAACTGCCAAACATTCCGTGGCCAGCGCGGGGTCTCGGAGGCCAACTCAGTCTGGTGGTTGCGGGAGGATGAACGATACAAACCGCTCGTCTGGTATCAGGACAGGTCAACTCTACTCTATCGATTTTCCAGTGAGCGTTTTCTATAAATGCTTAAATTGGTTCAATGGTACCTACCATTTGGATCTGGAATTTTAGTTAGGCGATATCAGCTATTTTTGTGAACGTTACTGTATTATCATTCAATGTTCCGGTAACTATTCATGGTGCAATTAACGAAGGATTGTTACAGCGTTTATGATATAAGCAATATTATACAAACCTATTTTATTTGAATTTCTCAGTGAAATAAAAAACCAAAATCGTTTAAAATTTTTGATAATCGTACCTACTCGTATATGTTAACCAATTTTTGATTTAAAGGGAGCTAAAACCAGTTAAAAAGCAACGAAGGGATCAAATCAGACAATGGTTTCTTCACCGTTCAAACTGCATGGTAATTTAATTAATGACATAAACAGATTTTCATGTTATTCAGCGACATGCAATCGCCTGAAACAATTCAAACTGCATTATAGTAAATAGTTTTTAATATCAATGCATGAAAACGGAGAAGGAAAACCAGCACTGCGCCCAGCGTCGCCATCGAACGGTCGAGTCAATGAACGTCATTGAGCCACGTCACCGTGGCATTAGATACTTTACAGTAAAACGGATAAGGATAAAATTCAAACGGCGACTCGTCGTCACTTAGCCTTGGCTCCTACTAGCCTGGCTGACTTAGACATTCTATCCACTTTTACATAGGCAACTGCATAGTACTGTGTATATTGCAATTTAGTTAAGCGCATCGATTGATTTGAAAATACTATTAATGAAATATATTGGAATGGCTTTCGCTTTCTTTTTGTGAAAGTGGGGCAACCTAAATTCAAATACATAGTTAAATTTTTCGAAGCACTGCAAAAAAAAGATTAGAAGCACTGCAAACGCTAACGCTAAGTGATTATAATTTACGATGAAATGATACAAAAAACAATTTAGTAAAAATCTTCCAAATAATGACAATTTTTGTTAGGCTCTATTAAGTGTCCAAGCGTCAGCTATTCAAAAGTTTTTGAGTTACTGTTATCTAGATATTGTTAGTGAAACAATTATCTGAATAAGGGCTAATTTCTTCTCTTCTGCTCTGAATAGCTCGTGACGTGGCGGCCGGTCGCATACTAAATATAAATTACATTTAGTGCTCTTTCGACTGAGTTGTACTTAGGTATTAGTAATTTTTAGATTGTTATATGGATTGATTAATTAATGTTAATTACTATTCCCATCACTATTTAACAATAAATCCATAGACAACAAATGAATTGTCAGTCAGGCATATTTGTTTACATCTTTTTTAGGGTTCCGTAGTAAAGAAGGAACCCTTATAGTTTCGCCATGTCCGTCCGTCCGTCCGTCCGCCCGTCTGTCCCCCGCTTTTCTCAGTAACCGTTAGTACTAGAAAGCTATATTTTGGCATAAATATACATATCAATGACGCCGACAAAACGGTAAAATAAAATCTTGAAAAACAATTTTTTTAGGGTACCTACCCTACATGTAAAGTTGTGGTGTATTTTTTTTACTTCCAAACCTCATCGTGTGTGGTGTCTTTGAATAGCTCTTTCAAAAATATTATAAGGTTTTTCAAAGCATTTTTTTGATTCAAGAATCGGTTGGCGTGATATAAAGCTTTGAAGTGATAATTTTTGTTATGGTCAAGTGTGGACCCCTGCCAGCTAAACGGTGGCTACTAGGCATGTGGGAAAAATCATGGTAGTACTACATACGATGAATTTAAAAGGAAAACTATCACAGCTAAGTAGACATTAGGTACTAGTTAACGAGTAATAGTCGAACTTAAGAAATGTACTTTGCAAAAGCAAACTTTCGTACAATTTCCATTGATAATGACCACCTTAGATAATGTTGTTAATTCTGTCAAAAACATAGTAAATATAAGATCTCAAACTTTTTAGTCCACATAATGTAACGGGTGGACAACTACGGAACCCTACATTGTGCGTGGCCCGACACGGACATGGCCGGTTTTTTCAATTTCAATTGAACCAGACTTTACCTAAGTGTGGTCAGTAAACATTAGTAGGCATTATGTCAAATGTAGATATGTAGATACGTGCGCGAGCGACAAATGCTACCCATTCCACGTTTTACGGAATAAATTCAAAGTTGATGACACGCCGAAAACTCCTCGTATGTTTAAGATTATGATACTTTTGTTTTTAATACCATGTCGGTGGCAAACCAGCGTACGGCTCACCGGATAGTAAGCGGTCACAGCAGCCTATGGACGCTTGCAACTCCAGGGGGTCATATGCGCATCACCGACCTTTTAAAAATGTATACACTCCTTTCTTGAAATACCCGATATTATGATCCATTGGAAAAGCAAATGGAATCGCATACCCATATTCGAGGTAAAACTTTCGCAAGCGCTCAACCAACCTCTCTAACAAATAGAAACAACGTTAATCTCGCTGCACAAGTATTCTTATTGAACAACACATTCAGTTAGATACGATTTTGCACAACGACTAAATCGTAGCATGGCGTATGTGCAGTGAAGTACCAGTTAGTTACGCGCGTACAGTGTGAAACAGTACTTATTTATGTTTCTGTCAAGGGCAGTTGTGATGCATATTCAACAGTATCTGTACACGTAATCGCATGACTATCGTACCCGTAAATTGTAATAAAAGTTTTTTATGCCAAGTGCATGGTTTTAATCTGGATAATTAAGGAGCTCGTGTAGATCAGACATCGACAAACGGGGCGACATCGTATATTATAAGAATAAGAATAATTTATTATAAAATCCTTACAGCTAATGTTACATTGTGCTTTTCATTCTACATACATATTTCGTAAATTGTTACATATTGAATATCAGAATATTTATTTCTTGTCGCCACTGTTTCAAACTTTTTCAAATTACGTTACATAACAATCTTTCATTGTTGTATTACGTAAATAAAAGCACAAAGAAAAGTTGTAACAATGTATACGTTAGTGAAGCAGACATGAATATCACAAACCGGGATTCTGTTACAAAATACTTATTGAGCCCAATCGTTTGAAGAATGTTAAATATAATGTACCTAGTACCTACCTAATAATAAATAATAACCTTTCGGTGTCCTTTTTAAAACGAAAATTTACTCCTCGAGTCTAAGCCATTCTAAGCCTTTTCCATTCCAAGTGCTAATGCAGTCATCTAGTTTAAGAACATAGACCAGGGTAATTCAGCCTTAGCATGCACCGAGAACGTGATAAATATGCAGAAAAATGTAGAAACAAAACTCTCCTTCTATAGAATCGTATTCCTTTTCAACCAAAGCGGAGCGATGTGCTAAAACAACGCTGTTAAAACTATAGGTACTTACGTCACTCAATGTGCGACATCTTTCAAACTGCAGACACTCGACATCAAAAAGGTTGAAAGAGGCTTCAGTGTCACGCGTGTCACAAGTCGCAACATGAGTGCAAAAGTTTAGAACCATATACGGTGAAAGAAATCTTTAAACGTTACTTTTTATTCCTTTATTATTAGGTATGACTAATCTACTTATGCCATTATGAATTGCTCGCAATGTCTCGGGTCACGTGTGTTACTTTACGTTTTTCGTCTATTTTATTATTTTGTAGATGCGTTGGCGTCGTCTTTGCTATAAATAATCTGACAAGATTCCAAGTTTCATATTGAATAAAATTAAAGTTATAGCTATAAAGGATAATTGATACGTTTGTAGCAGTGGTAGCACGCGACGCGAGTAAAGTAGGTACGTCATCTCTGTCAATAGAGAGGCCTGAGCTGGAAACAGCGTTTGAAAATCTTTGGTTGCGGTGCGTCACTAGAGTGATCACTTCAGCGCGTTTTTAGGGTTCCGTACCCGAAGGGTCCAAACGGAACCCTATTGTTGTCACTCATGCGTCCATCCGTCCGTCGTCTGTCACAAAATTTTGTTACGAAGAATTTTTCAACTTCCCATTGACCTATGAACTTGAAATGTGGTGATAATGTTTATTATTACGTATATTTTACCAACAAATACTAATATTTAGATAAATCACATTTCTTGAGGGAAGTCTGACTCGCACTCAGCCGGTTTTTTTTGCAACATGTCAGTTACTTGGTTTTTATCCGTGATAGCGTACGAGGGTGATGTATAGCTGCTAGCTGTCCTACTTTCATGCTGCACCGCAGCGGGTTAAGGAACGTCATTGACCCACCTCACTGACGACAGACAACCCAGATCGCCCATTGATCGCTCCGCGCTAGATAAAAAGCAAATACTATATACGATCATATAACAGGTCGATAAAATATTAAAGCAGAAGAAAAGAAGAAGGCACAATTTATTTTTCTTCCATATCGATTCCCACAGTTTTACTCTTATTGTCAACTGGCTGGCTTACATTATGGTGCCGTCCGATGGTACTCAAGGGTCCGGAAATTGATCAAAAAGCCACGTCTTTCTAACACCACACTTCTCAACCTTCTTGTTGTACAGACATTGAGGTACATCGTTCTTTGAATACCAAGGGGACGTACCTGCGAAACTGATGTCAGTGCCGCATCGTCGCACGTAATAGCTACCGTGACTACTGTGTGTGTGTATGTACTATTATGCAGTGCACCCGCTCGATCGACGTACGCAGCCGACGTCACTCTATCGATAACAGTAAAATGGTTCTATTTTGCAACTACCAATTTAATTCAAACTGATCAAGTAATAATTCGGTGGTTCTGGAGTTTGCACATTCATTTAATAAAAGTATAGAACGTGTGTAATCTAAATAATCAGTAGCTCTAGTATAAGTTTTTTCGATACATTAACTAATTCTAACGCGTTTGCGTTTTGTCTCAAAATGTATGAAAGTGGTATGACAACGTGAACAGCGCCTCTGGTGGTCACTAGTGAAAACTAAAACAGCGAGTATAACATTTGTTGCTAACCGATGAACGCGCGTATTTCAAACTCGGTGAGAGCGTTTTCATACATTTTGAGACAAAACGCAAACGCGTTCGAATTAGTTAATGTTTCGAAAAAACTTATACTAGAGCTACAAGAGTATCATCTGACCTATTACTCGTATACAGGGTGGATTTTTTTTGGGTCAGTGAGGGCAGCTACCAGATCCCGTGCTGCTACGTGAAAATGGTCTTAAAAGACCTTCCTTTGATTTTTTAATGAAAATTGTTGTTTTCAGATTTAGGAAAAAATGTACAGGGTGCGAGAAAAAGGTAATTTTTGACAAACTTTTTTATGCCAATCGATCCCTTTCCTATCCAGGATCAAAAGCTTGTATGGGACCAAAAGTGAAAAACTGATTTGTTTTAATTCATTTTCAATGTACCCGAAGGTCATGAGAGGCACGAGATCTGTGGTTTTTTTTATAATAAGGGTAGTCGTTGGTGGTGTTGGAAGGTGAAAGTGGTGATGGCAGAACACTGGTCACTACCAGTATTCTGGGCAATTTAAATCTCAGCAATGGTATTTATTTGTATGACAAACACGAACACTTATAAAATATTTATTTATGCGTAGGTACTTACATTAAGATACAAATTATGTGTGAATGCCATCGTGTACTATCCATAGTACAGTCGCAATTAAATATATCTGTGCTCTTCAGGGTGCTCAAAAATATTTGGACATGCACTAAATGCCTTGACAATAAAGTCGTGTTCAGATATTTGTGAGCGTCTCGTTCGCTGTTCAAGCTTCGTTTAGTTTGGAACTAGTTTTGTGCAAGATGGACAATCTTCTCGAATTATTACTATTTCTTATTACGTAGCACAATTAAATTAATCTAATTATCTCTAAATATATTTCAAATTAATACAAGTGACGCCGAATACCGATAGCTGCATTCGTAACACCATATTACGATGGTCACACCATGGTCGCACCTACAAACATTCATGTTGCGTATATACCTGAGGTACAGTCGAGGGCATAAATATGTATAGATTTTTGGACCTTATTTCAATGGAATAAGGTGATAAAGTGTATACATATTGGTGTCCTTGACTGTACCTGCAAAGCTTTCAGTAAGGACTAGACCAGTATAGGGAATAGGAACAATCCGTTGTTGTATTTGAGCACGACAGTGGAATATCATCGGGTAAGTACAAATTTTAATATCTGATCTCACCAAAGACTGATAGATAATGCCATTATTTTTTGTGGATTTGACTAAGGCTGCTTTTAGTGTCACGCGGAGCGATCCGCGCGGAACAAATGTATGGAGCGCAGATGGCCGTCCGCGCGGACGCCTCCACGCCAATCTAAAACGCTCCGAAGCTTCAATACAATATATTGCTCCCGCGCGGAGCGATCCACGCGGACGCTCCGCGTGACACTAAAACCAGCCAAGTTTCAGGCTGGGGCTCTTAAATCGGAGCTAATTAAAGACCAAAAACTTCAATACATTATGCAATTAAAGTGAGCTATCAGTAATGAGGCGTCAATAGAATAAGATTTTCATCAGCTTGCTTATTTCAAAATACGTGGGTTGTCTAAATGAAGAGGTGCAAAATTAGTATGTTTTAAGTCAACTATCAGCTACCTACTTATATCAAATTCGTAAGAAGCTTGTACCTACCTATGCACGGCAATCGATTACTGCCAAGGCAGCCACTTTTCCCCAAGAGAAAATGAAATGATGATGAAATGTATTTTGTTTATTAGTTATGTCATTCTACACCGAAAAGAACTTTATAAGTTACCATAAAAATTACAGCAATGGGTTCATGTTTCACACAAGTATTTGTTTTTTCATTTCCATTAAAAACTTTCGCAATTGCCCTGAAAACGTTCTTGTTTTTCTTGAAACTCTTTTATATAACAAAAACAAGTTGAAACCCTACATACACAAAGATTAAAAATAACGCTGCTTAAGCGCACAAAATTGTGACGTAACTTTTGTATTTCACTTACGCACATTTTGGAATGTACAATCAAAGGTTAATAACGATCGTGACGGTAATAATTTGGCAGTGCGAGGGGGTGCGGGGATGGGGTCGGATGCGAAGGCACGTGCCCGCTGCAGCGGGTCAACGAACGTCATTGACCCAGCTTCGGGGCCTACTTATGCGGGGATGATAACACCCCCGCCGTAGACTGCGCGAGACCCTTCCGCTCCACAAGAAGAGCGGATAGTGAAAACACGAGGTGAACAATTTGACATGCATGTTCTGTGCTATTATGGGTGTTTGTAATTTAACGTTCACTGATAACACATTGCTCACAATTATTTAGTTCTCAGAAATAGGGCTGGCAAACACTTGGAACTTATTCCGCAAAATATTAAATACATAATGATATATATTTTTTTGATGAATAAAATATTTATCAAAAATGACTAAATTGAACTAACAAAGTAACTAACAAATGAAAAACATAATAATTTTTATTTATACTACGACGGTGGCAAACAAGCTTACGGTCCACCTGATGGAATAAAAAATAATAAAAAAACCTGATTTGATATTGGTTAAAGAATCCATATTCTTATTCTTGATTTTTATTGTGTAATCATTTTTTTTAATTTTAGACTAGGAAAAATTGTTAATAATCTAGAAATATTCAAAAAGTTAAAAGTATATTAGGCGGTTGTCAATTCAACAAAAAAATCCGATTTCTCACAAAAAAATACCATATATTTGCTTTGTTAGTTTGTCGCACAACGCAACACTTTAGTGAAACTGTACTGTAAGGGTCAATGTTTTATTCTTTGTCCATACAATTCAATACATAAAAAACTTCAAATGCTGGCAGTTTATTAAATATTATTCAAATATAACATTAACACAAGTCCGTTCACATCCGATGCGGTACAAGCGAAGGCAGTTCGAACCTTGACTGCGTACGGCCTTAAGATTTTCCTTCTTCCAACAAGTATCGTAGCTATCAATGTCAAGTGCAACAGGACCAGAGCTAACTATTGCACGTCATTGCCTGAGACCAATACACAATTCACTACATAAAGGATACTCGTCGAAAGTGTCCAATCAAGATTTTTAACCTTAGTCGCAAAGAAACAACTTTTCAACCTTTTTTTTATACAGATACAAAACTGAACCGTACGGTCAACCAATTTGATTTCTGAGCCACTTCGTACCTTATCACTGTGACATTCATATGAGATGTTTTACGGCTTTCATATTGATTTTCACTGTGACAAGGTACGAAGTGGCCCAGAAATCAAATTGGTTGACTGTACATACTGAACAAATATATGAGTATCCTTTTCACTTGTGAATTTAAGTCACTAGTTCACTGAAGTTTATATACCTAGATTACCTAGCTAGGCCAATTTCGGAATGCGTTATTGTTGTATTCAAATCGTATTTATATGTGAATCGTCTTTGGTTAGTACGTTGCTCTTGCGCAAGCGCATTGCCTAGTGCGTGCGCGCGCAATGTACTTACTGACATTAGAAGGAGACTGATATCGAATTGAAATGGATTTTTAGCTGGAAGCCTTGTATGTAGAGTAATCTGCTTTGTCAAATATTTGAGATCTTATAATTTAAATTTGGATACTATAAATAAGTTGCAAATATTAAGACGACGTAAAGTTTTCCGTAGACAACAAAAATCGCCCATCAAAACACGAATGGAGTTCATTCCGAAATTTTATATTAATTCTCTTCTGTTCTTCTATAATATTCTATATATTTTATATAAATTCTAATCTAGTTTGTTATAGTCGGTATCAAATAGGTATCTAGTCTGTCAGCAGTTCCAAATAGGCATGAAATGAATCGGACACCCACTTCTCCAGTACAAATACGAAGGTATATATTGTACAGAGGTCAGTGAAATTAGACTAATAGATATAAGTAATTGGACGACCTAGCCTGCATAATATTCGTCTTTCAATCAAGTCAGCCTCACTGACAAGACAACTGACTGGTAGCGTCCCAATACATGTATGAGAATATTGGCCGTCGTGCATCCGTCGATTTCTTGTACTACAAAACGGGCCGGCCCGGACACGGAACGGTCTAGCGTGAATCATCCGTTAATGCGTTAGGGCTTTTGGCCTAACCTTTGACTTCAAGTAACCCCATAGGAAGAAATCTAATGGTGTTAAATCACATGACATAGGGGGCCAATTCTGCTACCGAAACGAATCAGTACACGAAATTTGCGAGATTTCGTAGCCAAATTTACATTATTTTTTGTTCAAGAATAAAAATGAGTTGTCCTCTTGTGTAGTGTGCTACATTTTTAAAAACCCTAAACTGTCAGCTGTCAAATAGTTTTATTTTAGGGTTACCAGCACTAAAATGCAAAAATGGCGGCAAATTTAAATGTTGCGTCCTTTTTGGGACACACGTTATATTTTCATTGTATCATCTGATTGACACAGTTCTTGCAAGAAAACATATCAAAGGGAAGTAATTTATAAAATTTTATCACTTTATCTTGAATTTTGTAACGTACAGTTTCGACATATTTACTTATGGAACTACACACTGTAGAGTGTAGGTAGGTACCTACATATTTTTTCATCGTTTTTTTTTCATTTTCATACTCAGATCTTCTTATCTAAAGTACTTAAATTAAATGTTACTATTGTGATAAACAATTTTTTAAGAAAAAAATACTAACTTGAATTTATATCAATTGATCACACTAAATGGTTAAAGTCACGTATTGATTGTCACTCCGGGCGACATGTTTCGAACTAAAATGACTAAGTGTCGAGTAATCCAGTAACTTTATACACTCAGAGCTTGCGTTAAATCCGGTAGTTCTGATTTTTTGCAGACTTGTTTATGATATTCTAACTTTACATAACTGTGCAACTCGACGGTACTAGAAGGACAAACCCACAGAGTGAATGATATGCCAGAGTCCGAGCGGTAAGCGAAGCGGTCAACACTCAACCTCGCTCGCGGTCCACACCGTAATTACGCCAGCTATATAACGACTTCCCCGAATACCATTGCAACATCAATACAGCCTCATTAAATAAACCGGGGGTGGTGTTACCAGCGCCTTTGGTGTCCGCTGCACCGGAGTCCCACTTCCGGCCTCGGTGGCTCGATCAATACGTCGCGGGGAACGAACCCGTGACCTCGGGTTGAGAAGTAGGACGCCGCGCAAGCGCAGCCGCCGCCCGGTGCATCCATAGGCGGCTCTTTGAATTGCTAATGCGAGAGCCTCGAGCATCTGAAGTGCATCGGTGCTTTGAATTGTAGATGGCGCGGCTAACACCCCGGGCCGACGACTTGGACACTCCGCTTAGCTACACTAAGCTCCTCTCGAAAGTACTCATTATTCTATTGCATCAAGACAAAACATGCATTATGTCACACCTGGCCATAAAGCGGCAATTACCGCACGCTCCGCGCGCGGGCAATCCCACTTCCTGGCCAGGGGGTGACAAAATATTGTACTTAACACGGGCGGTAATAAAGAAAGCCTCAGATCGCATATTTATCGCCCTTGCCTTCGGCTCGGGCGTCAAATACCTGCGATCCGAGACATTCTTTGTTTTACCGCCCTTGTTAAGTAATGTACTATTGTCATTTTCACAGCACGCTAATTTTTTTTTACTTTCACAGTCTAATTCAAATAAAGTCTAGTTTTACCGTGGGTTGGAAGTAAAAACTAGTGCCTACGCCAAATCTTGGGATTGGGTAGCGGACCCCGGGTATCCTCTGAACTCAACTAGTATAACGCTTGGAGAATGATGACCCAAAAGTATCCGCAAAAGTAGGTGCAACATCTTGATACTTGACATTTAAGTTGTCATTTTTGAAACTCAGCTTCTTCTTAATTGGGATGTTGACTCAAAATGTATTATTACTCCAAAAGAAAGAAGACATAAAACTATGCCAAATGGTGAAAATCCTATTCAAATATCTTAAAAAAATAACGAAGCTACAACCGTTACAATGTTTTTAGTTAGAGAGAGAGAAAGCGCTACAGATCAGTGACGTCACTGACCTAGAGCGCCATAGTAAATGACGAACGTTCAATACAGAGGTGCGTTTTTCGGAAAAGGGACAGATAATGCCCCCTCTTAGAACTTTGGAGGCTTATAATTATGTCATTATTTATTCTTTTGAGTTACTTTTTTCTCCATTTGATGGAGAATTTGTTTTTGAACTTATTGATTTTCTTATTTGGTGTCAACATCCCTATTATACGCTAAGACATTACTGAGATATAAAACTTACAATACTGGAAGCATTAGGTGACAGTACGAAAGGTTAATATTAGTTGAGCCTTCATATACCATAAGCCTCTCCTTGACTCATTTAAATAAATACACAACATATTATTAGGTCTTTAGAGAACCTCCAACCTCACTGCATCAAGGTTTTTTATACATCAATGAAATTTTTAACGACCGATATCCATTTATCGAAATCTTTCAAGGCTGGGAGCCGATTTTTTAGTGTCGAACGCTCGACTTTTCACTCGGCATCTGTCAAAACATCATAGTTTTTTGACAGTTCTCGAATGAAAAGTCGAGCGTTCGACACTCAAAAATTGGCCCCCTGGTATGCAGATTTTCTATTAGAGCATTGTTGAGACTGTCTTCATGCTCATAATGTTTCGAACTAGGTCATGTATATGTAAACGTATATATGTAAGTGCTATTTTGCCACAGTACACGCTCACCTGCAGTACGGAGTTGAGTTTTGAACAAGAGCTGCAGAGTGGGAACGAGCCTTTATACTTCAAAAAAGAGCTGTACGTGCCATAGCCCGCATTGCACAAACCGAATCCGCCAGGCCACATTTCAAATCGTTGGGTACCCTCACTTTGCCATCCCTTCTGATCCTACAAGCCGCAATGTTTGCGCGAGACCAGTGGGGCCCAGTAGGGGAGATAAGCTACCTGTCACTTTTTGACATCATTAATCAGACAGTGACAGGTAGCCTGTCTCGCGCGCGAGTAGAGACGAGATGCATGTTATGCTAGAGGGGCAGGTGGAGACGGCCCTCGCGTGCGCGGCGCCGCAGCGGCGTCCGGTTCGCGCCTGCCGCCCCGACGTCCGCCTCCCTACCGTGGCTCACAAGCTGGCCAAGTCCAGCAAACTCATTCATGTCATGGGCCCAAAGGTATATAACCACATACCTCATGACATAATTGCAGCACAAAGCAACGCTATATTTTAATTCAAGCTCAAGAAGTGGCTTGTCGAGCAGGCGTTCACGATTATCGTGAGCTCTATGACAATAACACCTTTTAGGTAAATAGTACATTGAAATTATGTATAATAATTATTTTATAATATTGTAATTAATTACTTAATTATAAGCCAGACATTTTATAAAAATATGACGTGTAATGATATATAACCAATAAATAAATATGAAATATATTATATGAAATATTTGTGTAAGTTTGTATATATTTAATATAAGTAGTTTTAATCCATAATTATGTGAATTTACCTATTTGTCTTTACGTCTTTATCCTGCACCGAACAATTGTTTCTTTTTATCCCAGTGGTTGGCTGGTAGAGAATGCCTTAAGGCATTAAGTCCGCCATTTATACTTTCTAGTATTGTGCAATAAAGTTTGAATGAAAAAGTAAATGAATTTTCTAGACAATGAAGCTACTGCCATATTCCATATTAGATTCAGGGCACCGTTTGACATTTAGAGAAACAGAATCAATACAGCCCGGACCAATGTTTATAATAACTATACGATGCATATATACGAGTATGATAGAGCCAATATAGGTTGAAGCGTCGAGCGTCGTTCCATTTAGTCTGCATTCCAGGAAACCCTGTAATCCCGACTTGCAATTTCTAATGGGGGCTGGGCTGGTACCTTCTCCTTGCGTAACGCAAACTTATCAATTACCTATCTCGTTGCTACGTAGTGAAAGTAAAATAGTTCAGGAAGTATGTCTACGCCGTGTCTACCCGCTGCCTGTTTAGGAAATACTTAGGTAACATTCAATGGAAATGGCTCATTAAGAACTGGTGTTGCCTGATTCCTGCAAAAAATAATTTATTCCCAATAAAAAGAAAAAAATAATTATCTGGGTATTTACTTAGTTTTTGAAGTCTGTGCCAAACCAAAATTTTAGGACAGCGTAGAACGCTGCACTTTCTTGCATAAAAAATGCATAAGTAGTTTGCTATTTTTTCCTGTTTGGCAGCATTCTTTTTATTTTTGTTGGCTATCCCTCAAGGAAAGTAGTCAGGTTCAGGACTATACCGTGGATTGCAACGTTCACACGTGTATTTAAAATCGGACGAAAACTGCCAGATTATTTATATTGAATTACTAAACCTACCCATTTTCAGTCAACTAAACAAAGCTTGTTCAATGAGTCCTTATTAGGGTTTGCAATCCGGATCCTAATTGTATGAAATTATCCGGATCCGGATCCGAATTATCCGGATATTCCATACATTTTGGATCCAGATTGCAATATACCTAATAGACAAATAAATAGGTAACTATAGAGAAATTGAAATAATATTTACTAAAGATATTCACTTGTACCAGCCAACGCCCCACCCAAGATCTAAAACTAAGAGCCCCCGATTCTTAGGCAAAGCAATAATTGACGACCGCTTTAGCTTAGTTGACGAATTGACGACCGCTTTAGCTTAGTTGGTAGTGACCCTGCCTACGAAGCTTATGGTCCCGGGTTCGAATCCCGGCCGGGGCATTTATTTGTGTGATGAGCACGAATATTTGTTCTCGGTTCTTGGATGTTTTCTATGTATTAAGTATCTATTTATCTATATAAGTATGTATATCGTCGCTTAGTACCCATAGTACAAGCTTTGCTTAGTTTGGGACTAGGTTGATTTGTGTAAGATTGTCAAAAACTATATAAATATATATATATAATATATATATGTTTTCATATTATACTAAGTTTTATAAATCTTAGTACCGCATAATTATAAATAAACGCGCCTTTATATATATACGCCTATATACTTACATATCTGAATATAATATATGTATTTATTATAATCATTGAGTAGTTTGTCTTCAATCAGGCTATAATTTCTTTTAAATATTATTTATCTCAGTAGAATATATCTAAGTCAGGACCTTTATTTTCTCGTTATATTCCCCGCGGAAGTTCTAGGAGTATGAAAAAATATGAATAGGTACGAATATTTTAGCCAAATTAAATTTTAGAGAGGCTTCATTTCGAAATGGAGTGCACCGGCGCTATTCAATCGCCTCAGTAGAATGTCAAGGTAAAATATTGGATGTCCTACTATTTTTATGCGATGTGTCTCGCTACTAGTTGCCAATATCAGTTATAAATTTTCCGTATTCACTCAATTTGGCATTCGCGTCTCATGTAAGACAACTGAGAAAATCGAACTCAACAAGTCGCCCAATATTTTCGCTAGAGTCTGGCAGACGCAAGTTGAATCCAGTAGATTCAATCACCCGGCAAAACTGTTCTTCAAAGCGATTGACATTTAGTGTTGCCGCGTCGAATCTAGTGGGTTCAACTTGCATCTGCCAGACTCTCTACTAATACTGCAATTGTTTTCTCGTTGAATATTAATTGTTTTATTTTTTAATAAACGAAGCGAAACACGCTTTAGCTATAAGAGGCGAAGGTAAAGGCCGGCCAATATAATCACTAAGTACCTACAAATTTTGAGCGCGGTCTTGCTGCTGCAATGCCAAGGCGACTGCCAAAAGGCGTGAGGTCAGCCGCCAATGTCAGGGGCCCTGCGAGTTGAACAAGCCGCTGTTGATGATGTTTGATTTGTGCGCGATCAGTCTCATTTACATGCGATCGCTGAGGAAGTTCTGTCACTTACACACTCATTGTATCCCTATATTCAATATAAGGTGAAGAAAGAGCACGGATAAACAATCAATGCATGTCGTTAAAGCGCATATTGAGACGATAAAATATCGACGATTCTATCGTCTAATGATAGATAAATAAAAATAAGAGATCGGTGTTATACTTTTGGTCGGGAAGGGATGTCAGGTATAGAATAGAATATTGTTTATTGTAGTGATCATATTATATTGTCAAGAACATTACATAGGATAAATTTACAATAGATATTAATTGTTACGTAAGTACATAAAATTGATAGAATAGCATATCATTTATTGTAGTGATCATATATGTATTGTCAAGACATAAAATTGATCCTATTATAATAATATACATGCGACAATTTAGATGTTGGGATGCTTGATAGTTGATACCTACTCAATATGATTATGATCAAACTTGGTCTACAACGATATTAAGGCCTGGATTAACATAAATGATACTTTTTTTCCGAAAATAATCCCTCGAAGTGATGAAATAGTGAGTGGAGATGTCTGCCAATTTATTCGTAGCGATATGCTCGTAGCCGAAAACATCCGACATAAGGTGTAGAGGGAAGCGCCTACGAGACGAGTTCCCGCCTAGCAGGTTCTTGGCACTAAAAGTGTACCTGTGGTTACAGAAAACTTTCATTTAATAGGTCTAGTTGTTTCGTTACTTTGGTCTCATTTTGTGAACCCAAAAGTTACTCGTCATGATATGTCATAGGTATTATATTGCATTGCAACGTTTAGATTAAAGAAGGATATTGGCTAAAAGTAACAGTAGGTATAACAACATTCATAGAGGTAGCAAAACTTCTTTCAAATCATAACAAAGTAGGTATTAGATTACTTTTATCCCATGAGCGAGGGTTTGGGTGTTTGGGTGTTGCTACATGAGCCATACATGCACATTGTTTATGTGTTCGTATGTGTCACAATTACAACTAGGAACGGCGAACCAGTGCTCGTTAGATAAAATCTGGGGCCAACTTAAAAAGCGATGTTGAAAAAAAAATCGTTAGATAAAAGTACTGTATCAGTAAAATATTTTAATTTATGCGAGCATCATACTCATACTCGTTGCTCCCGAAATGCATACATAAGATCTATTCATTCTTACTAATGATTATGGATATGAGCCGAGCAACATCTGCTACCTCAGTGGGATAGCATCAGTAGCAATTAAGGCCACACGAATAGCTCATTACGGCTGAGAATAGATTCAATTTCAGCTATAAATAATAACATTTCCTTTGCAAGAACTTGGAAGTTATCAATTTTCCTTATTTTTTTTAAAGTAATCACTTCATTGTTGTCTTTCATAGTGTATGCACCTACATTGTGATGACCTACATTGCTTTGCTGACCTAGGACGAAAACATAATGATAATGTATCAGATCACAGGTAACCCCGAGGCAAAAGCAAGGGCGATAATTATGTCATATTAGGCTTTCTTTATCACCCTCGGTGTAGACTAAATTTTATGTATGCCCATGGTGTGCCCTCTGGGCATTGACCAATAAACTGTGACTTTCTGCATACACATGTATTAAAATCATCAGAGACAATCTTAAGAGTACGCAAATCTTCCTATGCCCAAATCTAATTTATAATATTAAAATGTTCACCTTTGTTTATTTGTTAAAAATATTAAGTACTTGACAGTAAGTAAAGTTAAAAATATTAAGTACTTGATATTAATAAACGAAACATACGTTAACATATCCACCATATTTCCTAAGAACTAAAAATATCGCCCTAACTCACTTCTCCACAATAAGGCGCTATCAAACACCAAGCAATTCGATTTATCACGTCCCAAATTGACAACGATATCAACGCATTAACGCGAAGCCATAGAAATGATGGCGTTCCCGTCATCCTGACCTCTCGAAAATTCGAAGGTCAGCCTGCTACACGTGCCGCGTTCTATAGCTACGGTTGTCTTGCGTTTTGGTAGTGGCAGTGGTGCGACCCCTTTTTGACCTATTTTCAGGGCGGTGACGTAAAACTGCGCGTGAACCGACGCCGGGTACCGTTTTCGTGTTCACTTGTTTTATTTTAGGATAGGATGAGTTCCGTTGCAATTATGTACGGATAAATACCTACTTTGGTTTATGGGTGCCAGGGGCGAATTTCGGTTACCTATTGAAGTATGATTACGTTCATATCAATTAGGTGAGGCAGTTGCTACGCTATTTTAAGAGCCGGCTATAACATAATTATTTTGTTATTTTGCTAAAATTTATATACATTTTATTACAGATTATGAAAGACCATTTCATTCGGAATGGAATAAATGCGATATTAACGGGACCCTATTACTAAGACTCCGCTGTCCGTCCGTCCGTCCGTCCGTCTGTCTGGCTGATGAAACGTGAATCGTGAACCTGTTGTCGCTATAACAACAAATACTAAAAAACAGCATAAAATAGATATTGAGTTCAGAAAACAACCAGGTACAAGATAATATTTTATGCCCCTATTTTGATACTAAAACCATTACCCAAAGCAACAAGTTTTTCATTAATTGTCAAATGAATACTTTTTGGGTATTTTTCTTTATTATTTCACTTATATATAATTTCATTAAATGTAATTAATAAGTAATTTAATTACAAAAGAACTTATTGATTACACCCAAGTCACCCAACACTGATAGGTAAAATTCGTGACTATCAGTGTTGGGTGTAATCAATAAGTTCTTTTGTAATTAAATTACTAATTAATTACATTTAATGAAATTATATATAAGTGAAATATCTAAGCAATTTGTATTTGAAATTACATTAATTAGTAGTTCAATTACTTTGTGTTAACCTTTGTTTTGGAGACAAATAGAAGTCAAATATGGAAAAATATGCAGCATGCTGCATGCTAGTATATAACGAATAATATTGTATTATCAAGTTTTCAAAAAAAAAACAAATTTCAAAAGCTCACTTATAATTTTAAAGCTAATTTGGGTACTTAAATAAAAATTATCAAAAATACTTTATTAAATAAAAGTACTTTGTAATTGAGTTTAGTAATGAATGACACATTATAAATACGTAGTGTAATTATAATATAAATTACAATTAAAGTACAATTAATATTTCGGTGTAATTGTAATTGGTAACTAAAATTACATTTTGTAATTGTAATTGTTTATTTTTAATTCAATTACTTTTTGCACTGTTACCTATACATGTTTTTACGTTTTCAGAATGTATCATGTACCTAATAAGAGAAATATAACTAGTTCTTAGCTCACAGATGAGCGTACAGAAAACTAGGTAGGCCTTGCTAGCGGCCGCTATCGATTGGCTAAACTACAACAAATTCACTTCAATGGAACCTGTATTTTTCAAATTTGGAATAGAATTACATTAGTTTTGTTTCATTAAATTCCAAAGCAAAAAAAAACTCCTCTATTTCCTGTTACAGTAGATATAAATTTCATTGCCATTTTATCTTGTATGGTGGGCGGCTAGAGGATAATGTATGCAACCAAGTCTTCAGCTTCTTAAACTTAGATCCCGATAAGTACAACCAGTAACAGAGAAAAGGGACCCCCCGTGCATACAAAACTTCTATGAAGGGGGGGTACCTTTTGTCTGTTGCTGACTGTACGTGCTCTCAACGCGCGGAACACTGTGGTCGCGAGTAGGCTGTTGGTAAACCGCGCGCCATGTTACCGGGGACGCGTTGCCATGACAACGCTGCAACGCACCGCCCTAGTTCCGAGCCCGCCCAAATGTTAATGACCTCTAAACCCAGGTCGAAGTTCAAGCGTTACACGAGCAAAAGATTTACCTACGCCAGTACATTTCACGGGTCACCCCTTGTATTGATCGAGTGTAATTTCGGTTGGGATCTGGGTTAGAGGCTCGGATGTTGTAATATTCCTGAGGACAATTGGTTTTGAAGTCGATATCGGAGACGGGGCGAGCCGAGGCGGTCGGGATGGCTGTTCTGTGTGTGGGGTCGTTTCTTGCGTCTCGATATAGATACACATAGTTCAATGAAATGATTTATCTAGGCTTTGTACTTGAAATATTTATTAGTTAAATTATAGAATTTATTCAATTAGAGGTAAGTGTTATTTGTGGTGTAGATAAAAAAACATTGCAAGTAATGAATATAATGATTAATATAGATAATGACGACAATTTGTAAATATTAGGTACATCCACATGCAGAATTGGGTATTTCATTTGCCACACGTTACAATTTATAACTCTTTGGATAGTAAACTATCTAAAGTACCCAATAAATTGTAAATTATAAAATTTTACTAATATCACAAAATGATAAGTGACATGTATATTGTTTTAACCTGTTTTGTGTACAATAAAGTGCTTGCATACATACATACATAAGTAATTTCTAAAATTTGGAAATAAGTATAAGTTCTTTTTTATCGTCCAAAAGTCTCGACTGCTCGACATTCCCCGTTTCCATAAGTAAATAGTTTATTGTACTATCACAACATTATTATATACAATACATCAGGCACGATTTCAGAGAGCAAACCCCTTGTTTAGTCGCGTCGCGTTGGAGGTTTCCCCGAAAATTTCGCCGTGATATTCCCACATGTCTTAACCTGCTTGGTACCTACTTAAAAGAATAAACAATTTAAAAAAAATGGAGATCATTCGCATGGCAGGCCGATACACAAATTACAATGCGCTCTGTGTTGTTAAAACTTGGATGAATACGTACCAGTATAAAACAGAACCGCCTCCTCTCTCCCGGTAAAATATCTGTCATGCTGTAAGTGGTCTATCGCCTGTCACTTTCGAAACGCGTGTGATCTCTCTCACACTCCGCCATCGCATAGTGACGGCTCCATCTGTCAAAAACGATTTTGTTAGTAACTAATTCGACGTCATTCATGTCATGGGTCAGTTAGTAAAGTTAATGTAATGACTAATGACACTGAAGCGTAATTTCTGGCTATGAAGTAAATTCCTAACCTGTGGGTCAGTCTTTTACATAGACTGTTTTATTTTTCTATGCGTTATTTTTTTGATTTCACTAGAGAAGTTAACTCAACATTTATAATTACTTCAAAAGACACAAAGCGAAAAATATGCCAATAGGTGAAAATCCTATCCAAGGTTTCAACATTCCCATTGCACAATTTTAAGGTTTCTAAATGTTCACGTACTCAACTATCGGGGAAAGAAAAACAATTCAGGCGGTAAATAATAATTCACCATTGAAATTTAATTCACTTTTTCGATTATAACTAAGTAGAGGTATTTTATTATCTCGACTAAATAAAACAAGAATGCCTTTAAAAGAAGTCGTTCACCTCAGGTACAAGAAAATATTATTAGATACCTATTCACTGCAATTTTACTTAAAACCTTACCCTTGTAGGTTACTCTACTTGTACAGTCAAGGGTATAAATATGTATACATTTTTGGACCTTATTTCAATGGACTAAAGTGAAAAAATGTATACATATTGGTGCTCTTAACTGTACATACTAAATACCCCAAATAAGTAACATTTGAAAACCGTGTCAAGTAAAATGAGCAGACAATGGCTTAAGCCAAGGCTTAAAGTAAGTTAAGATGAGTTTAATGTACGGCAAAATTGTGACTGATCCTAATTAAAACTGATTGTTAATTGTAAAATCGCCGAAACGAAGTCATCTATATTTAGCCCATTTTCTGTTACATTGACACATATCTTGACATTTTCTCAATGTTACTATCTAGAACAGGACTATCGCGACCCAACAGTGGTGGAGCGTCCATACAACTCGATTGACACCGGCTTGCCTAATCTTCAGCCAGTCCAGTTGTTTTACTACGGCTCATGAAGAGTTAAAAAGGCAAATTATTTCCGGCTTACCTAAGAATATTTTTGACGCGCCGCCACTGCGACCTAATGACATAAATTTTGAATGTATTATTTAGATTTTTCATTAAGAAATATGGTTTCAAACATAACTCCAAATCGACTATTTTCAAGCTAAACAAAGGCTATGTTACTATCTAAAACTTTTATAAGATCAACGTTTCCTTTTATCACTTTATTGGCATTTATCAATACTTTTGTCAAAATATGAAAACAAAACGTATTCTGATAATTGTAATGCCTCTTAATGCAGATTTGTCGCGTGTGAGAGTATAAATAGAATCGCTGTCCTGTGGGTGTTCAATGTTCATTGGCATGAATAGCATTTAATGACATGTTAGAAATGCACTAGTTACTAGAGCCCGTAAGGGGTCTTCCCCGAGTGTAACCGACGGGTTACCCTTCAGATGAGTGTCCGCGAGGGCCACCGTACTAAGTATACAAGTATATACAAATATAGTACCTACATGCTACAATACAAGGCACACATGTCGTAAGGCACAGTGGTGAATATACAAACAGGATCCTTACATATTCACTTTATTTCTCTTTTTAATTGTTTTCTGACGTTTAAATAAACAAACGACGGTCAACTGTATCGGAGTTCCTTCTGGATGGTTTCGCTAGGTATGTTAGTATAATTATTAATCCAAGGATTAATTACAAAAAGACCTGGCAACCCGCGTCGTCAGCGACTTCAAATGAAATCTCACGAAGTCCGTCATACCCACCCAGAACTTCCACTGGGTGGGTTACGTAAATGTATTTTCCCAATCGCAATCCCGAATACGTTCATATGACAACGTCCGTTGATTTGAAACTAGGCCAGTTATTCTTAGATACCCACCTGCCTTCATATGAATTTCAACCGAAACAGGAATTGTGTGGTTTCATTTGCATTCAGTTGGCATATTGGTTGAGGTTAGCTGGAAGAGATACCTTAAAGGGATAAGTTCGCCTTTGTACAAATATCTACCATTAAGTTTGTTTTCCTTGTTTGTACTTGATTTGTGCAATAAAGTGTTTACTACTACTACTACTAATACTACATTTTTATTTATTTTATTGATAATAACATTAATAACGTTCACAATCACATGACATTACAGTAATAACCAGTGCGTCACAAAACTTAGACAAACAATTAAAAAATAACAAAAAATAAGAGAGATAAAAACAATCAATCTTATCTTATCTTATATCTTTAAACGAGCAATTCTTGTATATTTATTTATTTATTTCGGGCGTCTCGTAAACGGCTCTAACGATTTTGATGAAATTTGGTATGTGGGGGTTTTTGGGGACGAGCAATCGATCTAGCTAGGTCTCATGCCCGGGAAAACGCCGAGCAAAGCTCGGCCGCCCAGATATTTTACATTATATATGGGAACAGTTGAGCACCTATTATCCATCACCTCGCAATATCTCAAGCATTCATGACACACTGCCGCCCATCGCCACGCAAACAGATCGCACTCATATAGGTATGTCGTCTCAAACAAGACTGTAATGACTTTTATGTCACACCTGGCCATAAAGTGGCCATTATCGCACGCTCCGCGCGCGAAAAAACCCACTTCCTGGCCAGGGGGTGACATAAAATATTGTACTTACCACGGGCAATAATAAGAAAGCCTCAGATCGCATATTTATCGCCCTTGCCTTCGGCTCGGGCGTATAATACCTGCGATCTGAGACATTCTTTGTTTTATCGCCCTTGGTAAGTAATGTACTATATCCGTTTTCTCTTTAGCGGTGTGTGCAGTCATCACTCGGCGGCCAAATCCTGCGCTATGAAGATGTGTTGAAGCGCCACATGCGGAAATGTGATTACGCACTCAAGATCGGTCAAAATGGAGACAATGACGTGTCTCCATTTTGACCGATCAAGCCGAAGGCGGAGTGAACTCGACGCTAAGCGTGAGGATTTAAAGGCCCGACCACAAGCGGCTATCCGCTACAATTACGTCGTGTGGGGCGTGAGCTCGCACATTCAAGGCAACGGTAGGCTATGTTCAGTCACCGGAGAGCTCACCAAAGACAGTCTCACTAGCTAGTTTCTCTCCAGTCATCGCGGTCGAAATGGGCCAGGATGATGATATGTGCGGTCTATTTCACTTAATATTACACTATTTCACTTAATATTATATTACATAATCAAATGCATTCACATAAGGGGAAGCTAGAGCACAATAATTACCAGTAGTGGCAAAAATTGTTGGTTCAAAGATGGAGAGAACTTTAACTATAGATATACTAGATTATTACTAAAAAAGGAATGTATGTTTATCCTTTTGATATTATTTAAGTTATCATGAATTAATTTTTTTTCACTGCACCCACATTTGCAAGTTTCTGTTTGGCCCTACGTTCTGTTTGACTGGTAGAGAATGCCTCATGGAATTAAGTCCGCCCTTTGTATTAATTTTTATGTGCAAGAAAGTTTAAAATAATAAATAATAATAATAATAATATAGGCATTTAGTGATTATGGAATAAGTATCCGTTTTTGTAGGATTCAAACTAAAGTGGTAATATGTACAGTCAAGTGCAAAAATATGGGTGCAAACAACTTGATCAAAAAGATGTCCCATAGCTCAAATGTCGGTGAATTAAGGTTTTGGTATATAACGTATTTACGAGAGGATTCATTCGATATCGATACATATTTTGAACTTGACTGTACATATAGGAAACAATTTTTTTATTTTAGGACCATAATCGAACTTTTGTGCCAGAACTAGCGAAACACATGGAAACTGTTAAGCGAAACGTACGTTTCTAAATTAGCTTTAGTCCAGTTGATATGTACATTGCACCTGGAAAGTGCTCGGAACTTGATGGAATTTTGTAGGGTTATTTGGGAGTACTCTTTGAAGACTATCCTAAGTTTTCCACCTTTTCCACCTTGTGCTAAGGGGGAGGGGGGGGGGGGGGAAATGTGTGACATTTTTCTGATTTTCGCTTATATCTCTTAAGCTAAAGATATTTACGCTTTACATTGTATTACAAGATTAAAGGGCATTAAATTCCCTAAAAGTTCGAAGTTGAACCATATTTCCAAGTTTACTATTAACGGAAATTCAGCTGATCAAACTTATAGCATGAAGGCAAATTTACAAAAAGTCGATTTCGTCACGATTTTCGTCGACACATGTCCTATATATCTAAAACTGGTATCGATGTGTTGCTCTTTGTCTCCAGAATAGCTGCCAGCAGCCATAGCTGTGACGTCATAAAGATGGCGTCATAAGGATATCCAAATCTCGGGTGGTATGTTACCAATCGATGTCATACAATGTAAAACGTAAATATCCTTAGTTTAAAAGATATAAGCAAAAATCCGAAAAATTACACACATTCCCCCCCCCCCCCCCCTTAGCACAAGGTGGAAAAGGTGGAAAACTTAGGATAGTCTTCATAGTGTACCCCCAAATAAGCCTACAAAATTCCATCAAGTTCTGAGCACTTTCCAGCTACCCCCCCTTTGTTAGGACATATCTACTGGATCACATCCAGTTCCGATGAAATAGCGGGTCTCGGTAAGGCATGGTTTTTAATACATTATCGCGCCCAGGTAACGAGCGGAGCATAGCGAGCGAGCAAGACTAAATTTTGCCGACAGGCGAGCCTTAAGTATCGCAGTATTAGACGGGTAATGTCGGCAGCATATTCCGCCCTATGAACCGGCGATATATCGTGAAAAGCATGTCAAAAATAATTAGCATTACATGCTTTTTACAATGCTTGTTTGCTGAAATTATGCGGAATTTCAATAGAAAGCTTATTGCAGATCCACATTATGAATTTTAGGCGAGTTAGGGGTTGTCATTAGCTTCGAGTAGGTACAATGGTACCTATGATTGGGGGTTTGTGCTGGACTCATATTATATATTCAATGTTCTAGAACGCGCCCGATGGATTAAAGTCGTTTCCCTTTTATTGCGAGTGGGCATTATAATATAAATACCACGGTATAGCCATGAACCGCGGTACAGCGCTGTCCTTTAGCGCTGGGCTCTTGGCTGGGCCAGGGCGCTAGGCGGGGGCGGCGCCTATTCCTAGAGCGAAACTAGGCCGACCACCGACCGCGACCGCGGCCGATTGCCGCAAGCGAAGAGCGGAGCCAGCTCACTTCTTTAAAAAAATGGCTTCCATCAAATTTGTGATGATTTCGCCAATATCACTTGTTCAGTGACGTTGTTCGGTAACGACGCCATGACAGTAGATAGGTATTGTACGGTAATGTAATGGATTCTGCTCGTCGTCGCCCCGGGCATGTGTGCTCACCAACGCGGCGACGACCTAAATCCGCGGAGCCAGCTAAGGCGACGCTTATCAACTAATTCGCTCACCTGTCAGTGTCACCTCACCCCTCAATCAATTCAATTCTTTAAAAACCGGCCAAGTGCGTGTCGGGCCACGCGCAAGGTAGGGTTCCGTAGTCGTCCACACACGTCGTCGACGTCGACGTCCGTTACATTATGTGGACTAAAAAGTTCGCAAACTTATATTTACTATGTTTTTGACAGAATTAACAACATTATCTAAGGTATCAATGGAAACCGTACGAAAGTTTGCTTTTGCAAAGTACATTTCTGAAGTTCGACTATTACTCGTTAACTAGTAATGTCTACTTAGCTGTGATAGTTTTCCTTTTAAATTCATCGTATATACTACTACCATGATTTTTTTCACATGCCTAGTAGCCACCGTTTAGCTGGCAGGGGGGGGGGGACACTTGACCATAACAAAAATTATCACTTTAAAGCTTAATATCACGCCAACCTATTCTTTAATCAAAAAATGCTTTTAGAAACCTTATAATATTTTTGAAAGAGCTATCCAACGATACCCCACACGATGGGGTTTGGAAGAAAAAAAAATTGCACCACCACTTTACATGTAGGGGAGGTACCCTGAAAAAAAAATTTTTTTATGATTTTATTCTACCGTTTTGTCGGCGTCATTCATATGTATACGCATGCCAAATTACAGCTTTCTAGTACTAACGGTTACTGAGAAAAACGGGGGTCGGACGGACGGACGGACGGACATGGCGAAACTATAAGGGTTCCTTGTTTACTACGGAACCCTAAAAATGGCTTCCATCAAATTTATGATGACTTCGCCAATGTCACGGACGTTGTTCGGTAACGACGCCATGACAGTAGATAAGGTTTTGTACGGTAAATGGATTCTGCCCGTCGTCGCCCCGGGCACGTGTGCTCACCAACGCGGCGACGATCAAGCCGGTTTTCATATGGAAACTGTCAAAAAGTGACAGATGACATTTGACAGTTTCCATATTAAAACGGGTGAGCTGTGAGGTGACATATGGGATTTTGCTCGTCGCCGCGTTGGTGAGCGCACGTGCCCGGAGCGACGACGAGCGGAATCCACTACCGTACACTGTCTAGTTGTTGCCTACTGTCATGGCGTCGTTACCGAACAACGTCTTTGAACACGTGATTGGCGAAATCATCATAAATTTGAAGGAAAGCCGTTTTTTTTTTTTAAAAGAGGTGACAGATTAGGACGGTATCGCGTTACTAGAGTGGCACAGAACGGAGATGCGCATGCGGCGGAACACGCTAACAAAATTTATGGATATATACTTATAGTAGCGTTTATGTGCAAGGGAGCACGTTTTCATTTAGTATTTAGTGTATGTGCGGTGCGTTGCTTCGATCTAAGCGTTTTAATAAGCGAAGCATGATGAAGGTTAGGTGACCGACAAACGATGCAATGCGACGCGGCCTATATTGTGATGTAGATCAGTTTGCTACTTCCATGAGAAGTAACGCATCTGTGGTATCAATCAGCCCCATTTTAGATCTCGTAAAAAATTGGGGTTGCCATACATAAGTACAGTCAGAGAACAGCCGCACAGTATTTAACTAAAATATGACCAGATTAATATTAAAAAATATTGAGATATAATCAGCGTGTTAACACCTGAACACCTGAAAGACCCATAACATATGCTAAGCAACTCGAAACGCTACGCCCTGCACTTGCACCACGCGACATCTCTGAGTCCGGACGCATACAGTGCCAACAAAAAAATAGGCATGTACTTCTGAGAACCGAGGTTCAAGATCCATGCCACCAGACTCAGGCTTAAATATCGGATACTCTTCCTACACGGTTCAAAGTGTTACAAATAGAATTATAGGTACTTAGTGGTCGACTGACTTATGTTAAGGATTAGTTTAAAACAAATGACACCGCTACTTGGATATTGTGCATAGACGTAATATTAATGTGCAATACTATTTTATAAGTACTGTAGACCCGGTATCATAAGTTTTCGTAATCATAGGTATATTTTTTACAAGAAGTTACTAACAGAACTTACAGAAAAAATCTAACGGATGTTATACATCCAGCTAACAAAGGTATACTATATGATATAGGAATAAGAATGTAGGCGAATTCACGTTATGGAAATAGTACTGTTAAAGATGACATTTTGAGATTTGTACGCTTGCAATTTGGCATGCATTATAGACGAGTTAGAAATATGGACGATGTTATCCCGCCCTTCTTTGAGCCATTATTCATCTATACCTATCCATAGTTACCTGTAAAAAAATGTTGTGGTTACTGTTGTGCTAGTAGTTACCGAAAAAGATTTCAATTAACTCGGACAATCACTAGAAAGCTAATCAGTTTACTTCACGGGTGAAAAAAGACAACGGATCTAACCTAAAAACCGAACGCTTAATACCTTTATACAAAATGGAAACTTGACCTAGAAACGTGGGTAGGTATTATGGTTACGTTGAACTTTTAAAATGAATCATGCCAGAGCTTCGTCGAATTTTGGTGGCACACATTTCGCTACATGGTCTAGTTACGCGAAAATAGATTCTGTTTGAACGGTGATAGGTATCCTAAGTATCTAAGTGTAAAAATAACGTTGCATTCATCACACAGATTGTTGCAGATTCGCACAGGCAATGAACAACGAAACGAATCCCCAAGTCCTCAAGTCTCCTGAAGAATCCCCAAGCCAAATAAAAGGTTGTATTTCATCTGGCGTTGCAAGTAGTTTTTTTTACATGTTTACTTACCTAAGATTTTAAGATACCTATAGTGGGTTTAGTTTCTTCTTGGGGTTAGATCTCTCGGCTTGGCCTTTAGGGGCCTAGGCGAGGACTAGAATTAAGAGAAAGAGAGTAGAAGGAATGTTATAAGAGGCTTGGCATTTAAATAGGGTCCGAGGCGAGGACGAGAAGAAGAGAAAGAGCGTAGAAGGAATGTTATAAGAAAAAAAAGAAGAAAAGAGAATAATAGAATAAAGTAAAAACAGTAAAATAAAAAAAAAACTTAAGCAGTGGAGTCGCAATTGTCAATACTGGCTGTGTCTGCTCACGATCACGCATCATGGTTCTATTAAAAAAAAGTTTTACGTGTATGTTGTTGCACGAGTTGCTTGAAATTGTATTTTACTTACTTGAGATAACTGCCAGCATTTTGTTAGAAATGAGTTGGTGATTTATCATATTTTTAAGTTAGATTTTGGTATAAAACTTGTAAAGGATCAATCAGATTGATTAGGTACAGCAGGGACTACGAGTGAAGTAGAAATTATTTAAAATGTCCGACATTTTATAAAACTTGTCATTGGACTTTGAATCTCCACGCTTGGACAGTAAAGTCGCTTTCTGAACGGTCTAATTTGATACAAATCGGACAGTTCAAATAATTTTAAGTATACATTTTGTTACGCGCGAATGAGAGCGGCAAACCCGATACCTATATCTATTGATACGTTTCTATCTGAATACTTGTCGCAGAATATGAACAAATATCTACCTCAAAAACGGATGAGCGCGTGAAAACATGTTCTATACCAAATCAGTTATAAATTTAGTGCTCTAAAATTTGTTAATACACGTTAATATCGTCGGAGTTATACCTAGACACTGAGATTATCGCGAAAAACCGAAAATTGCGACCTTTGCTTTGACCTTGAACAACTTGCGAAGCGGACATGTGATTTGCGGTGAGCTTTGAGGCAGCTTATAGAACGCCAAAATGAAGGTGTAACATACAAAATTCCAGCTGGTTATCTCTCATTCAGAGGTTGACCCCTCCTATCTGCTTAAATAACTGTATTATTTTCTTATCATTTTTTAACAGGAAAACAGCGGTTCACAGCGGCCAATCGCAATGATGCTATTACGCTCCCGAGGCGCAGGCGCCATCTATTACAATTAGCTTCGGCTAGGCCGAATGTCGGAGGCTACGAGGCAAGGACCATTACCAAATAACATTCATCAAACAGCGTGGATGATCTATGGTCCTCAGACCACCACATTTCGCCAGCGCTTTAGAAAGCAACTCTTTTGTTTTCACTTTTTAGCATAATTTATAGTAATGAGGAGAGATCATCATTGTACGTCATTTCGTAAATTGCTCTCGAGTCCATCGTCTCGCCGTCTTTGGCTACGTTTCAAATGAGCCGGTTACTTCTTAAATGATTTCCAAACACTTCTATAATTGTAGGAGGAAAAGTTATGTGCTAAGTCCGCAAGTAGATGCAGGTATTAGAACCTTGGTCGGTGAACGCACTTTCACTTAAATGCACGCATACTTACTGCAAGTATTAAGGTGTAGATATGGCAGATAAAGAATATAGGGCGGGCCGGCGACCAACAAACGTTCGTCGTTATTTCTTTGTGCGTTTTCTATGTCAGCTTATCGCTAAAATCCTTCAGTGTTTTCGGCGGCGTTGGTTATCATCGCCGTAGTATTTATGTCATAAACAGAGTCACGGCCGGTTATCGATCTCCTAATTCGATGGCCATTTTAATTTATACGTAAGATCGTTTTGGATGATAATATACAAGAACGTTTTCAGTGCATAGGTATTATGATATATTTTATTTTCATTTGAAGCAGGATCACCTACGCTGCATCAATATTTACTACTAATGAGAAGCGCGAAAACACATAAAACGTTCATTAACTTAACGTACGTTAGCTTCATCAAACTGTTTCCACGAAACAAGCCGAATTCACTTCTTTTATCTTTCTCAAAATACGCTTGAGTGCATTAGGTATATTGAACGATCCTTTGGCATAGCTTCTTCGTCGTTCCCTCTGAATGTAATCGTGGCCAAGCAACTTAACAATACTCCTCTAATCCTCTCTGACAGCCGCCTTACTTCTGCTCAATCTATTGCAGCTTTAAGAGCCCACATATGCACTTTTGCTAATGTTTATCGACCTACATCTATCTCAACATCTATAGTGATTAAATATCTGTCCTTTCAGTATATTAATCTAGAACTATTTTCCTCCAGTCTGTTAAAAATGAAGACACGATTTGCTAAAATGTTCGCGATACTTTTATTTTTCAAACATAACCCTTTTTTCGATGTTTTTGGTTGGATCTTTAAAAACTTTTTTTGGTTTAATAGTTGTAAAATGATAAGTTCTCAAACCTGATAAAAAAGATTATCCTTTTAAATGTACACGTTTAGAATAAACATCAATATTTACGAAAAACACGCGCTGAGGTTCCGTAGAGAGAGGGATGGTTATTGAAAACTCACGCGTGTTACTTTTGCAATACCATCTACGCCCTCTTAATCTAGTATGATCATCTCATAAGTGACCATAGGATGGTCAGGCAAAATTAAACCTTTCTCAGTCGACAAGATTCTGACATGTTAAAGGATTTCTCACTTTTCGTTTAGGTATACCACGCCGATGGGTGAACAAGAGACCTGCTGGCCGTGTGACGAGGCTAAAAGGTAAATTCTTCAGACGATTATTGCCTGTGTGACGAAGCTAAAAGGTAAGTACTTATATAGTAGTCCCTGGTCAAGGTCGAGCCAGCAAACACCTTGAGATGCAAGTTCGCATTACGTTATTACGCGATTCAGCTAATTTTTTTTCCAATTTGCATCATATTTGAATACATTTTTGCATACATACATTGTATTGCCATTTCGATGTATCTAGGTTGGCTGAGGAAAGGTTAACAAAGACTATGACTCAAACTATGTCATCGCCGACTCAAATTTATATTCAGCCGCTTTCTGGCGATGCAATGGTCTATGCATGCAAATACGTTTCCTTATTAAAACGTATTTGAATGTGTATTCTTTACATTGTTCATAATAAAAACTGCATTGTAACGATAACATCTGTATAAATTGCTTATACACGTTAAGTTTTCAAAGATCCAAATGACAATGTCATAAAAGATGATGTACATTTATGAACTCAAAAGTAGCTACGCAAATTAACCCTTAAAATTAGCACACTTTTTTATTACCATACAGTGGCACTGGTCCCACCGCAGGCGAGTAGCGAGTACTCTCATAGTAATTTACTCGCTTGAGCGCTTCTCAACATTGTGCAAGAAAGGAGGTCCCTGTTGCAGACTATTGAGAATAGAAGAGGAAAGATCTTTGGGCACCTGTTATGACACGGCGAATTCATAAAGCATATTGTGGAAGGGAAGGTAGAAGGAAGGGGGAAGTGAGGGAGACCAAGAAGAACGTACATGGACCAACTTAAGGTAAAAGTAAACATCGTGTCGTATCAGGCGGTCAAACGAAAGGCTCATGAAAGAGATACATGGAAATTGCTCCACCGACAAGAGCTTGGCTCTTAAATTAATGATGATGATGATGATGAGCGACAAAACGAGTAGAATTACTATGAGAGTACTCGCTGCTCGCTGGCGGTGAGACCAGTGTCTAAGGGCCAGAGATTGCGAAGACGAGCACCATACAATTGACAACTAGCTGCCAAACTAGCAGGTGAAAAATAAATGAAAACACAGCTTAGCATTAAGCGTTCTATGGACATTCAGCCTAAGGTTTATTTAGCAAACGTCTACTGCTCACTGCCAAGCTTGCCTTTTGCTCTACACTGCTATATAAGAAAAAGGTCACGAAAAAAAGTACAGTCGAGGGCATAAATATGTATACATTTTTGGACCTTATTTCAATGGAATAAGGTAAAAGTGTATACATATTGGTGCCCTTGACTGTACCTAGGTACTAACGCAAAATATAAATAGCTATTAACTGCAAAGGATGTACTGCTTCTTCTACTTTGGTGTTTCATTTACTGAATAGGTAACTAGGATCTAAACAAAGCATCAACCCAATTCGACAGCATCGTATTTTTGAACGGGCAGTTCATATTCGCTGGCCCACGGCCTCCAACTCGACTCGTCCAATTTAATAGCGTTAAAAAGCGTACGAACTTGCCCCAGTAACCACTAGTGGGTGGTTCATATAAATATAATGAAACTGGGGTCGAAATTTAATAATAGATTTGTCCGTGACACACTACCGTTACTGTTTAGCTAATCGCTTTCATCTGTAACGAGATGCGCCGTCAGTTCAAAATTCTACCGGCTAGTGAGATATCTACGAAGTAAAGCTGTATAAACAGAAGAACTACCTAAATAGTGAACCTACCAACTATATCACTGCTCGCTATGTTATCTATATGCCAAACTCAGCATTTTTCCACTGGATGTCACAGAATTTTGCATTTGACATTTTCTCATTAAAAATATAGATGCATAGATAATAGAAGTAGTTGCGTGGCGCGGAGGGCACGGGTGCGGAGGGGAGGCGGCTTGCTGGTTCGCGCGGTGTAACCTACATACCGGTCAACACTCCGACTCAGTCAACACTCGCTACAGGGACGTTAGGTCCGTTGTATAAGAGAGTGTACTTGTACCAGTACTGGCTATGTTGCCGCGCGCTTTTCAGTCGGTTTCAAAGGCATGATGCCGAGGGGGTTTTTACGGGTTAGTATCATCTCGTCTAAAACGCAACTGGTAGAAATAACAACACGTCTAAAACGCAGCTGGTCACTGCATCAAAACGCAGCTAAATGCAAGTAAAGCAAATGGTCTAAAATACATGTCAGTCTAAAATAAATGTATTTTAGACCATTTGCTTTTCAGGCGACTTGCATGTAGCTGCGTTTTGATGCAGTGACCAGGGGGCCGATTTTTGAGTGTCGAACGTTCGAATTTTCACTCGAGATCTGTTAAAAAACTATGATGTTATGACAGATGTCGAGGGAAAAGTCGAACGTTCGAAACTCAAAAATCGGCCCCCAGCTGCGTTTTAGACGAGTCGCTATTTCTACCAGTTGCGTTTTAGACGAAGTGATACTAACCCGTTTTTACAGCCTATCTGAAACTTATTTCGTAGCACTAAGAATGGTTAAGTTCAATGGTTTCTCGATGGTATATAAAGTCTGACATGATACATATTATACAAACCTGAAGAAGAAAGAAAATATCCAAAATTGAAGTTGACTTACCTGAAACAAGAAAATAAATACGTATAATTCAACAATGTAGCACAAATTGTTTCCGCAATGAACATAATATCCATGTCATTAACCATAAAATTCTTTTGGGACAGAACATCTGTTTATACATTTTATAAACTTTTTTTCATAAACACGGAATTTAACCTACAAACTCCAAATTAATTGGTGCGTGATTAACACTGTTTACATTGGTGCTGAATATATTAAGCAAATAGCTGTTTAGTCGCATATATGTTAACAGCGCGCAGTTACTGGGACGAGTAACGCAACCATTGCGTTGACGGAGAGCAGTGTAAACAAACTAATGCCAGCATTAGATGCGACTAGACAAGGCCATAGCTATCAGTGAAATGTCGAGAAGGAAAGAGAGGGATACACAAGTATTTATTGCACATAACTACACCACAAGTGCACTTTACGCACACATACACGTGTTTTCTATTTCTATTAGACTCATGTTTCTACGTTGACTATTGGTGTTTATAAAGAGTTTTGAATTAACTTGACTTGTCTAAATGGCCAGTGCCTAGACATTGCAAGGTAGGTATGTACAATGTGTAGGATCAAATCTTTGTTCAGGAAGCGAGGCTCACTGCGGCGGCGCTCGGCCGGGTTCGGGCCGGTATGGGTGATTGGACGACTGGGCTGCAATTCTACTTGATAATTCATACCTAATTCATTTATTTCATTTTATCATGTGGTACAAAGAAGGTGTTATACATTAGGGTTCGCTCACACATGAACCCTGTTAGGGCACAGCAATGTTTCTTAAATTGAACTATAACTAGGTACAATGACACTTTTACATGCATTTTCGGGTGTAAGCAATATTTTATTTGGGCAGAGATTCATCGTTTAGGTACTCATCTATAGAATAGTAGCATTTTTTGAGGAGCAATTTTTTAATTCCCGTTTGAACGCTTTGTCTCCGGTTTCATTTTTTATTACATTCGGTAGTTTGTTTTATATAAGTATGCATCGGTAGCACGGGCCATTTTTGAACATCTATAAAATTATTAATTTTTTGAGGCGGGTAGTTGCAGTAAATTTTTATCATTTTTCCTCCGTTGCGATTTAACAGTTTTTTTGGTGAAAACTTGTGAATTGTTCAACAAACATTGCCGCTTCCATAATGTATATAGAGGGCAACATGAGAATATTTAATTAAGCGAAATGTGGTCGACAGCTATTCGGTATCTGTGTGTTAGTAAGTATGCGAATACACTTGTTATCGGAAATGCATGCATCGCGACCTTTGTGAAACATCGTGATATTCGCGATATCACAGACGAATTCAGAGGGAATGCTATTCAAAGTGCAGTCATGGAATTCGAAGCGGAGTATGTAAAACAATGTGACTAAGCGGGTCTGGTGTAAGCGGTGGATACGCGATAAGTCGGCGTCCGCCGAACGGCTGTTGCGAGTTGCGACAGTCCGACAGACTGTCCTAGAACTCGGCGTGAACCCGAGTAGCCTCAATATTGCGGCTCCAAATTGTTACATATAACATACTCGTATCTCTCGCTATCACAAGTTGGTGCGCAATATTCGCACTGAATTACCTACTTTACATACTTATTTAAAAAAATACTGTGTTATTATTGGGGAACGGGACTTAATCGCGTACAATTATAACTAATTTACCTTTTTTAAGGTTTTGCCCGACGTTTCGAATGTATCACAACATCCGTGGTCGCGAGCTGACTGGCGCATGGTTGTTCATCTTAGAAGAAAGCTGACGGAATTAATAATAGCGCCACCTATTTTCATGGTTATTAAACTTGCTCGAATAGTCAGCTAAAAAGTAAAAGTAGGTAGACTGTTAAAAAGGTATTCAAAAATTCGATACGTACCAGTATCACACACGTGGCCCTGTGGTAAAGTATATTGTCTTTAGAGACAATGTACCCGGGTTCGATCCCCAGCGGCGGATGCACTTTTTGTATGTTTTTTCTCATGTATCCAAGATAATGCTTACTAACTTTAGCACTTGGTAGCGCTTTAGTCGGGATCACAATATGCGTGAAATTGGCTATCTATTTCCAGTCATTACACTCTTATTTATGGACTGGCGTGAGCGGGTATCAACATCTTCTAGCGGCACGGGTTTTCCGAACTACCCGCACTTGGAACATCGAAATTTCAACCGGGACGACGGTTTCAAAATCTCATCTTCGTGGAATCCAGTTATTAGTAAATGCAAGCGTGGAAATACATCGTCCATTACATCAACGGACATTGTTAGTGTTGTGTGTCGTGCGAGTGAGAATGTAATTAATAAAGACCAAGTGCGGGTAGTTCGGAAAACCCGTGCGGCTAGAAGATGTTGATACCCGCTCACGCCAGTCAGCTCGCGACCACGGATGTTGTGATACATTCGAAACGTCGGGCAAAACCTTAAAAAAGGTAAATTAGTTATAATTGTACGCGATTAAGTCCCGTTCCCCAATAATAATGTGTGAAAATCGTGTAAGTTTAAATCAATAAGTACTGTGTTGTTTAGTGTCAGATATAAGAGCGCTCGTGGCCCAGCAGCACCGGGTACCGCTTGCGGTATCTAAGGTTAAGCAACGTGGGCGGTCAGTACTTGGATGGGTGACCGCTTTGAATGGTTACTAACTGAGCGCTCCCGTGCTTTGGAAGGCACGCTAAGCCGTTGATCGCGGTTGCTGTCAATGGCAGCAGTCGTTAAGCCAAGTTGGAGGCCTTCGGGCGGTCTGAGAACTTCTAACAGTTAAGTTGCCCACTCACTTGACAAAGCCTAATCCCAATAAGGTCTAGTTTCCCCTCGGGGTTGGGAGGTCAGATGGCAATGGCTTCCGTAAAAACTAATGCCTACGCCAAATCTTGGGATTAGGTAGCGGACCCCATGCATCCTTCAGGATGCAACTGTACAGGGATAACGCTAGGAGGATGATTAGTGTCAGGTTAACAATAAGGCAAGTTTTTTTATTAATTTTAAAAATAACATTTGTTTATCTTTGACCCATGAAGTGGGTTTTTTTGCCACATAGCTGGTGATAATGTCTGCTTTAAATACAACCCGGAGTAACTAAAAATGGATTATAGTTGAGCGTGACGCGTTGACAGAAGAATAGAAACTGTGTACAGTCAGCTGGCAAAATAAATACCCGATTAGTCCATTCAAAAATATCTTCACTAGACTGTAGAGTCTAGCGAAGAGTTAATTGTACCAGTCTCAACAGAAAAGATATTCTTGAGCAGACTAATCATGTATATATTTTTTCAGCTGACTGTACTGTCGCTACGTTTTCTAGAAAAACTAATATTCATTATGAAAAGAAGGACATATATAAGGAACAAACCAGAAGTTCCCGGTAGAACCGCTATTATTTATGTAGATTCAGATTCAGATTATTTATTTCTCAATAGTGGCATGGTTTCAGTAATTTTAGTATACAGAAAACAGAAAATATACACATACAGAGATAGTCAAGGTATTATACAATGGGCATTATTGTTCTAGATATAATTACATTATTAATATGTCACAAGTTATGACTAGTATGTCAACTATTAAGGTTATAAAACAAATGTTAGTGACAAGTAGAAGGATACAGACAATAATTTTATTGATAGTCATAGTCAAAAAAATCCTTAATCGTATATATTGTTTTAGCGAGGAGAAGCTTTTTGACACTGTGACGGAAAATATTGATGTTAGTTTTATTATTTTGGGCAGTTTATTGTATAATTTTGGGCCCATGGCTTTGGGCAATTTCTTCGCAATATTTAACCTATAATTATTTTGCTGCAAGTTCTCAGCGTATCTAGTTGGGCGATTAGAATCATCTCCCATGTGTCTAAATTCACCGGGATTCCTTCGAACATACATAACTACTCGTACAACAACTTCATCCTTAAAGCTCTTCAATATTGATTTTGTTTTGTGGCTTGTACAATTAATCAATTATGCAGCCAATGTCCCAGGAAAATGGGTTATCTTGATGGATTGAACTTGGTTGCCTCACGATCCTGAGAAAGATAAGGGGAAAACTTGGTAACGAAATCCCACGCTAGTTTAGAAATAAAGATACTAGCGATGAAAATGACATGAAAGATACATGTATCTTTCAAAGGTCCCTGTATGTTTCAATAAAATACAGTATCTTTCCTTGTGAATCTTCGATTGAATCTTTCGCAAGTATAGGTTTTTTACGTGTAAAATACATTGTATTTTTCGCATTATTATATTATATTATGAATAGTGACTCGGAATGTATTGGCTCTCATACAAACAGGTGACTTTTCATTCCGCTCAGACTATATCTCGATATTAGATCAGTTAACTAAAGAGGTTGAAGTTATCAATTATGACGAAATACTTATAAATTGGAATCGTTAATCCATGCTCTTTGTGACGTGAAGTCAATTTTTCGTCAAAGGCATGACAATGAAATAAACATGTAAAATACACAGTATAAAACAGGTATTATACGTGTATGATTGTATTTGTCAGACAAACGTCAGTTTTGTTATTTTCGAAAGTTACATGTATTTTATAGGAAAGATACAAAGTTTCGAAAGAAACAACATGAATCTTTCGCCATTTTCATCGCTATACCTGAGTATGCCTATACCTATAATACCCACCCAAGAGGAACTAAAGGACGACATGTGTTTTGTTTATTTAAAATATACTACAAAATCTATTATTTTTATTCATTTATGCACTTAATAGCATTATACCTCCTCAACTTTAACCAAGTTGCGTCCTAAAGGTGCTCGGAGTGTCCCAAAGGAAATTGCATTATTGGTACGCTGGTTAACTAATAATTTAATGAATTTATGCAAGAGAGCTTTTGTCGCTGTCTCGCAAGCACATGGAGATAAGGACAAACGAATTTTAGCGGCTTGTTAACTAACATAGGCTTGATGGACGTTTATAATTAAGGGGGTTAGTTTTTAAGGTTTAAGGGTTAAGTTTTAAGTTTTCACTCATAATTTCATTTCCCCCTTTAAAATCTCATTAAAAATACATTGAGCGAAAAAGTGCGTAGAATCTTTCTTGTAGGGAATTTTATGTCGATGAATCATGTCTAAGAACATTTTTTGCTATGTAGTGCTAGCGGTACACTAGGGCTACATATGGAAAGTGCTGCAAATGGTGTTAAGAGCATGAAAATCGGCACGATTGATCTTTGGACGAAAAAAAACGAAAAGGAGAGAAGTTATGGTTATGACAACATCTTTTTTTTGTATAGAATTAAAAAAAAATGTTCTGAAACCTATCGTGTGTGGTATCAAACGAAAGGACTTTCTGAGCTAGTTCTAAAAATATATCACATGATTACATTTAAGTCAAATGTCTTAAATTAAACATAAAAATATATTTCAAAACATACCAAGTTTGGAATCCTCCAGGTATGATACCGTTGAATAGGGGATTTAAACTAACGTAAAAATTAATTAGTTTTTACTTGACTAATAAAAGATCTAACGAAAATACTCGGAAAACATCAATTATTCATTTATTTTAGCTAATTGAAAGATTTTGTAAACATAAAGATTTAAAAAGGACGCTGATTTGAACATACCAATTCACACTGTCTTAGTGACGTCACGACAGTATTTCTCTACAAATCGTTTTTGACATTTAATAAAAAGTTGCTGATTTGACTATGAGTAAAATACCGTATTATTTTTTGTAAAATATACCTATAATGGTACCTAATATCCTCATATCTAACCTCAAGAAAGCAATTTTGAAAATATTTACATTTAGTATTTTTATTATAATTTTTCATTATTACAAAGTTTGCTTCAACATTCTTCTTCTTCTCTCCTTGCCTTTTATCCCTTAATCCCTATACGGAGTCGCCCCCCCCCCCCTTGCTTAGCAACGTTAACGAAGGAAAATGCATCGTAGCGGAAAAGTGTATCTATAGAACCTTTTTTGCAGATAATTTTATGTAGATTACTTGTGTCTATAAACGTTTTTTCTATGAGACACCATTTACGAGTTTTTTTTACGAAAAACTAAAAAACGGACCTTTACATCCCCCTCCCACCCTTTAGTTCTACCCCCATTGACCAGTACTTTTAGAATGTTATTTAGATCAACTTTTATTTCCGCCAATTTTCCTTCGTTGCTGTTGCTAAGCAAACTTTGTAATATGAAAAATTATAAAAAAAATACTGAAAGTAAACATTTTCAAAATTCCTTTCTTGAGGTTAGATATGAGGTACCATATCAGGTATATTTAAAAAAAAAACCAACGGCATCGTACCTGGAGGAGCCCAAACTTGGTATGTTTTGAAAATTATTTCTATTTTATCTTAAGACAAGTGACTTAATGTAATGATGTGATATATATTTTTTGCAGCATCTTTTGGCGTACCGCTAGCACTAATGGGCCATCGTTTAAGAGTTTTTTAAGGAAAACTTAAAAAAATTACCTTTACACCCCTCTGCCCGTTATCTCCACCCCCATCCCCTAGGACTTTTAGTATGTTGTTAAGGACATATGACTACAACTTTGCCAAAATTTGCTTATACTCGACTTATTTCCGCCAATCGGCAGTTAGTGGTCTTCTTTGCTTGAATCATATGTGGTACGCAGCAGTAGGTAATGTTAGGTCCAGACTGTACCTCTAGTATTTTAAGTTAATTCGAAACAAAACACAAACGATCACGTTAATAAAAATTAGTTACCAGTGTTACCACCTAACGTCACCAGAGGCGCTGCTCACGTTGCCTTACAAAATGAGACTAAACGCAAACGCGTTCGTTTGTGTTTTGTTTCGAATAAACTTCGCTAAAAAAAATAAGGTTCGCTGAACTAACCAGAAGTTACTGAACATTCCATGAACAGCAATGCTGACTGAGATGGTGCTAAACTATTTCTCCAATCAGCTTAAACCTTTCATCAAATGAATTCATTCGAATATAGCTCTTATCACGTACAGTTAAGGAGATCGCTGTTCCTAAAACATAAGTATATTTTATATACGACATCAGCGTTTAGCGATTATGGACGTGTGAGTACTGGGAGAGTGCACATTAAGTACTTGACCCGTCCGAAGTGTTCTAGGGTGCTGTAATACCAAATGTTTATGGTAAGTATTTAATGCTTATACCTACCGGTAAAACAAAATGGCGCTGAAATTAATGCAATCTATAAATATATATTGGTACAATAAATATCTTATTATAGACTATAACAGAGATTTGGAATACATATTATTTAAGAAGAAAATGCATGCCGCACCAAAATTGCCTGATCAAAGATTTTCTAGATACAGGTAGGTCTAGTCTATACCTACCCTTCGTACAAAACTGTAAGGCCAACTGCTGTCAAATTAACGCAAGCAAAAATCTACCTTACAGTCAGAGCTCTAAGTCTAGTTTTGCTTGCGTTCGTTTGACAGAATTCAGCCTTAGAGTTGTTTCCGAACTATACCTAATTTCATTTGAATCTTTTATCTTTAAACTAGCAATTCTTGTATATATATAAATTTATTTATTTCAGGAATCTCGGAAACGGCTCTAACGATTTTGATTACATTTGGTATGTGGGGGTTTTCGAGGACGAGCATGCCCGGGAAAACGCCGAGCAAAGCTCAGCAGCCCAGATGTTGAAGCATAAAAATCCAAACTTATATCTGACTGAATTAAGGCGGTCTGCAAACATAACACTGTAGAGTATTAAGACATTCGTTAACTTAATTCATTAAGTTGTTTCTTTTTTTATAGACGCTCGCAATGCCATCGGAGTCACGTGTGCGTTGCCGACCCTTTATAAACTGTGAGGATTCACTGTGATCACAGAAGAAGGAAATTAGGTCCCTGGCTTTCAACACAGTGCATCCTCGGGAGCTCTCGCAACCTTGCTCACCTCTAGGTGTACAATACTACATACTTGCATAGTAAATAATGTTATTATGGCTGTGGTCTTCTGCAAGGCGGAGGTACTTCCCCAGTTGGGCTGCTCCAAATTCGAGGAAGATGACATTTTGCTGTGCCCTACCTCTCTTCTGCTTAATTTTTTTTTTCTGATTGTGTATACTTTTTTCCTGACCATGTGTTTGCGTACTCGATGCGCAAGGGCGGTATGAACTTGATCGTTTTTTCGTATCAATCATTTTCCCTGTGAACCGAACGCATTACGGCGATTGCACAACGAAACAATGCGCCTGAGTTTACGTTATATTTCACTTTCACTTTGGTTACTCTCTCCGGCTGCAAGCCTAGCACATGATGGCCGCGGGAGTAAGTCGGCTCGAGATAGACTATCCGTCACTTTCTAAAAGCACCAATCAAAAAAGACGCGTAGTCTCTCTCGAGCCGACATACCGCCGTCATGTGCTAGGCCTACTGGTAAACAAGGCGCGTGGTGGCAAAGGCGATAAATCATAGAATCAAGTACGATGTAGATAGTAAGATAAGAGTAGTACGACTGGAGTCGCGCTCTCACTACATTTACAAACAAAAATCGTTTAATATTAAAGTTCAGTCGACTCTAAATGCAGGTCAGGTATTCTTAATTCAAGAAAAAAATCAAAAATCCACAATACAAGCCTCGGCGACGCTGAATAGTCCAAACGATTCTGATCAAGAAATAAAACTAAAATTAAAAATTTTAAAAACCCCCCGACATGATGGCTGATGATCTTCAAACGGCTGAACAGATTTTCATGAAATATGGCTAAGAACACTCGGGATAAAATTATCTATGACACAAAAATAACTAAACTTGAATGTTACCTGTTTTGTGTACCTTTTAAATAAAATCTGTTCATCCGTTTGGGCGCTACGATACCACAGACAGATACACAGATACACATATACACAGACAGACACGTTAAACTTATAACACCCCTCTTTTTGCGTCGGGGGTTAAAAAATACTAAAAGACGATCAAAGATAATGTCTAGTCGGCTCGACATTGTCAGATTAAGGGTTTTAAGCATGTATTTATTTTCTTCTTTTGAATTGAATGCATTGTAACCGATTGATTAAGGTTTTTGCTATAAGAATATACTTAGGTACTTACACATTTCGAATTTCACGAAGAAACAGGAAGTTATAGTGAACATCATGAACATGTGGCCTTAATTATAGGCCGACCATGTCACAGGTTCGACGACATCAACCTCATAAGCATAACTAACAAAAAATAAGGAACGTCAATTACGCCCGAAGTCTTAAAATCCACAGAGCACACTTTAAATGGCGTAAAGTCTATCTAAATATAATATAAGGATCTCTTATATTATGTTCTTATGAAGGCATAGGGGGATGAAAAATTGCAAAAATTGTTCTTACGTACTTAATTGAATGAATTCCCTCTAATGGGAATCGACCGCGGACGGCTGACTATTGCTGTCAGTTTGATAATTACTCAGCAGATAGCCACCCGGAATTTAAAAATTCGCCGGGAAACATAGTTCTCATTTACAAACCTCTCACGTGACCTAGTTTCAAAAAATATATTTTTATCATGTCAGCTGCGTACAGTGGAATCATGCCTATTTATCCATGATGAAAATATTGTTTCCATTGCGAAATTATTAACGACAACACACGACACTTACATAATACCATAAAATGGGGCTAATTGAGACCTGCGAGGTTATTTGGAATAAAAATAATAATAAGTTTTGGGTCCAAATATCTTTTGTCATGGCCATGGTGGAAACGTACATCTTTGTCTGGCAATCCTAAATCTAATGTAAAGTTGGTTAGTGGTTGCAGTTAAGCCAAGGAGTGCAAACTCCTGCTTAAAATAATTCTTGATTGAGTCGGTGGAAAATCAGTGCAATTAAATACCGTCCTACTTCTATTCAGATGTTGGTTGTATGTGGGGTAAGATTTTTTTACTACACATACCTAAAAGTACATTTTCTCAGGAGCTTTTTAAGCTTTGTTTTTTTAGCTGTTTTTTTTTTTAATTTTGTTATACGGTGCTAATTGAAACGGTTTTTAGGATTAGCTGGTTACTAGTACCAAATATATATTTTTCAGCAGGACAATGGTGAGAAAATACAGCCGCACCATTCCGTACGTACCGTAATAATCAGAGCGAAAAAAGAACAACCCTATACGTCATTTAGGTACCTAAGAAGCAGTCTTTGGCAGAAGTTGGCTAGAAACAACATACCTATCCAAGAATACGATTTCGTGTAAATATACGGGGTTGAACAATACGCAATAAAAAGCAGAATACCAAACCCAACTGTATTCACGCCTGCTGAAAAGAACACCTTCATTCAGTACATGTAGATACTAGGTGATCGGGACATAGAAGTTTTAATTTATTTTTATTTGTTTATGCTTCATTTATACTGCTTTCAAGGACGTAAATTTATTATAAATGTAACTAGGGTTCCTTAAAAGTATGTTACACGTATAAAAAGATTTTAGTAAATCTTGTTTTTGTCAGTAAAACTTAGTGATTTTTTTGTCCCGAAAATATGGTTATTCTGCTTTTAATACTTTCGGCGGCCAGTCCTAAAGCGTCCTAAATAGTATTTGTTATGTTTTAAATAACACAAGCTGCAAAATTCAGCCAAAACCCGTTCGAAACCCATCGATTTCCATAAAGCCCCAACCACGAAGTTATTTGGAACACCTCTTTGAAAATGTATTACTCGTTCTGTGTTAAGAATTGAGACACCGTGCATTATGATGAAGGATCATTAGTTTTACCTATTAAAAATATTAAACGTTTGATAAACACATACGACATGGATTTATTGATGTTTTAGTCTAAAATAGTGCCAAATAGCCCCACTTTATTAAAACATATTTCAGGATTAAAAGTAATCTGAAAGAATACCATTTCCGGAGCTAGTCGAAAACGTTTCAGTAATGCATTCATAATAACGACTGCGACAGCCATCTGTTGGTGAATCGTTGAACTACGCAAGTTCCAGCCACTCGCCAACAGATAGCGCGCTGAAACAAGTTACCACCTCTAAACTGAGCGAAAAATTGAAAATGCAATATATTTTTTAAATCCATTCTTTAATTTTATATATACTAATACTATTTAAGCAATATTCATATGTAGGTAGTTTGGCATAGTGTTTTTAGGTAGGGAGTTTTTTGGTTTATGTTGGTTTATATATTTTTTTGGTTTATTTCTATTTCATGATACACAGACGAAGTCGCGGGCTAAAAACCTAATTTAAAGATAAGATTGGACGAAATGTCCAATCATAAACGCGTTTTTTTTTTCTTTTTAGCATATAAAATAGCACATCATCTCATTAAGCATTGTGAAATATACGTTTGTAAATTCATGTGTAGGTCTGTGGTGGAACAATTATGAGTCGCAAAAAAACGTACAGATACATCACCCCCAGAACGAACCTTCCGAGTGGACAACTGATATACCTATGTTATACCCCGCGGCTCCGGCTGCGTTCTTGTACCTAATAAGTACTTAGATGTTGTACAAAATATTGTGGACTAAACACTGACGTTAAAACATTTTGCAGTTAAAACAATAGAAAGTACTAATAAAGGCCCAAAAAACCTCGTGTGATTTCTGGATAAACCCTTATGACTGACACACCGCTTAAGCGGGTATTACACTGTCTTGAATCAGGCTCCTAACTAGTGGAGGGGAGTTGAAGCATCTCGCTCTAACGCATCGGTCGGAACCCTTCTAAGTGTCCTGAATTCAGGACAGTGTAATACCCGCTTTAAGGCGAGGAGATAAATCCCATCTTGTTCAAACCAAAATTCGTTGAAAGTTACACACACCTCCAGTCCAGTCAGTTTTGTACACCTCCTAAATTTTTTTCAGAATTTTAATCTTCATAGTTTGGAAAATTGAGGGGGGAGGACACATTTTGTACAAATTTGGCAGCTAATACGAGTATCTCACCAACGATTGACTTAAATGGAAAATTTAATAAGATTTGTCAAAAAAATCCATCCTCGAAGAGTGTTGCATCCCGTCTTGTCGTAAGCGAAAAACATAAGGGCGTATCTTTCAATCGATATATCGCCTTAAAAAAAGCATTACGTTGTATGTAAAATTGTAGACAATGGGCCATGTATGTAAGTACCACCACGTACAGGACGCAGTTATGCGTTAAAGAAATAAATACATGTTTTCATCTCATCGTACCGCATAACTGCGTCCTGCACGTTATTGTGTGGACCCTGCAGCAAGACAACAAAGAGTTAGCGCACGAGGAAGGTACCGTCAGACTATCGGCATGTAGTTTAACACGTCTCATAGATTTCCCTAAACTAGTCTTGTTGAAAACTTAATCAAGTTTGCTACAGTTTCTCGAGGGATTCACGTCTAAACTGGAGATAATTATATGTATCTCAATATAAAGAATTTACTTAAAAAAAAGAGCTCGTGTCAATATCCTTTGGAAAAGTGCGGTAGGTAACCGTTTGCGAAAGTCACAATACTGTGTACTCGCATTTTGTTCTAAACCTAAAATTAGATATTCTGAGAGGTATTTAGCAGCCCTATCAGCTTATCCTAGATTTTCCTCGGTTTATGGGGCACCTAGTATACACTAACAGTACAGTATACACTATAGAAGTAGCCTGTCCATAACATAATCTTCCCTAAGCGCAGGATCGTATTGGAAACTATGAGAGCAAAACCGTAGCATTTTATTTCTAATACGAGGTAGTTCTGTAGGCATATTTACTTACTCGTACTTTGAAGACTTATATTGTCAATGCATAAGGTTGCTTTTGACATAACATATTAAGATATATGGTTGATGAAACAAACGATGTTAGGGTAGGTCTAGACTGGATAATTATTTGCACGCGTGGAGGTGGAGGTACTAAATGGAATGTCATGTCATCTATTATTTGCATCGCATTAGAGCACGATTGTGAACACGGGGGGATTCGTACCCAGCTAACGATATGGAGACACGTGTGAACCATGTATACCTACGGTCACACCTATATTAGACATATGCCATGCTGTGAGGGCCAGCGCTGGTCTACCGTTGTGCCATTTGGTGAATTCGAGGCACAGTGACGAGACACACACACAAAACAATAAGAAATATTACAAAATATCCACTAACAAAACATTAATGAAATCTATTGCACAAAATAAAATCGAACACAAGTAATACTTAATAAGTTACTTATACTCCGGATGTAATCTAATCTGTGGCACTGTCAATGTGACATGCATGCTAAATGGGCCTTTAGGGAGGCAAACAATCTCACGGCCTGCCTCGTGGTAAGCGTACACTGTAGCTTATGGACGCTGGCGGCTTTGAATGTAGATCTAAACTATAATCACAAGCCCATTTTGCCGACCCTTGACTGACTTGAGGATTAGCTCGTTGTATAAAAAGGCAAATAAGGTTCATTTTATTATGCGATAAATACCTACAGGTAGGTACCTGCTGCCAACACAACGCAACAAATACACTCTGGCTACTATACCCACTAGAGAAATTGAATCGGTTCTGCGTTTACTGTAAAGCCTTGCTTTTAAGTCTAACGTTTATTTTTTATAATTTAATTGATACGTTTCTGGCAACTATATACTTTCAGGTTGATTATAAGTAGGTATCTAACCTAGGATCAATTTACATGTACTTAGGTTCATATTTAGTCAAAGATATGGAGGTCAACAACGCACCACCATCCTTACAAGTTTCGGTAAAATTGATATAACCTTCAAACAGAAAATGCATAACAAGCCCCGCCCCCCAACGTGCAATGTCAACGCACGCACACGAACGCACATAGACAGCGGGCCTGTGTGCGGTAGGTACCTAGACGATATTCGGAATCTATACATGTCTAGAAATCTAAGTGGAGGGTGCATTCGGCATTGGCGTAGGTCAGGAACCGCAATAACAGATGTGAGTGTACAGAACGGCGTATGTACGCGTAAGCTCTGGTATGATACGGCTTTCCTACTATTCCCGGAATAGCCTCACTTAATGTGCCTGAGTAATATACCTAATAAAGAAACTGCATATCTATACTCTCCCTGTGTGATGATCAACGGAATACGTCATATGAATGCCGCTGTTTTGATATTGAAAATAAATCATTAACACCGATATGTATGTTACCTATACTCAGCAAATAAAAATTCATTCATTCATCAATAATTGCGGACGTTAGATTACAAAGATATTATTTGATGTTGGTAGACGAGCAAATGTGGGCAATTTACCTAAACCAAGCCCGAGTTTCGCACTATTTATTCATCTAATTGGATGATTTGTGCGTTAGGATATTATTCCCGCATAATTAGGATATTTTATTATGATACTATATGACAGACCATATCGGTGGTACTTTGGCGACTTCCTGACTTGGCGGGGCGGGATCGATATGTGACATTTTCTTCATTGACGTAAACTTACTGACGTTGCAAGATTCTTGGTAGACGAGCAAATGTGGGCAATTTACCTAAACCAAGCCCGAGTTTCGCACTATTTATTCATCTAATTGGATGATTTGTGCGTTAGGATATTATTCCCGCATAATTAGGATATTTTATTATGATAATATATCACAGACCATATCGGTGGTACTTTGGCGACTTCCTGACTTGGCGGGGCGGGATCGATATGTGACATTTTCTTCATTGACGTAAACTTACTGACGTTGCAAAGATTCCCACTTGACTGAATACTGTCAATATTACATTTGCAGTAATATCATGCGCAGAAGCGGACCAGGGGGGCGATTATTGAGTGTCGAACGCTCGACTTTTCACTCGAGATCTGTCAAAAAACTATGATGATTTGACAGATGTCGGGTGATAAGTCGAGTGTTCGACACTCAAAAATCGGCCCTCTGTACTGGCAGTACTGCCTTCGCATCGTCCCGCTTCCGCGCATCCCGCGCCAGTCAGCAAGCACTCATTTAAATGTAGGGGCGCAGTAAAAAGTGGTACTGAGTTGACTGACAGTTGAAACTGACATTTGACAGTTTTCTCATATCATACCGCCTCCGCACCGCAATTGCTCGTTTAAAGATATAAGATATCTGGGCGACCGAGCTTTGCTCGGCGTTTTCCCGGGCATGAGACCTAGCTAGATCGATTGCTCGTCCCCGGAAACCCCCACATACCAAATTTCATCAAAATCGTTAGAGCCGTTTCCGAGATCCCCGAAATAAATAAATAAATATACAAGAATTGCTCGTTTAAAGATATAAGATAAGATATTAACGTTTTTTTAAACATTATCAACTTTTAGACAGACACACACACTTTAACATAAATAAAAATATACAACAATTGTTTTGCTTGTTAAAAAACTGCTTCAAAAGCACAAGTAAGTACGGTCAACCAATTTGATGTCTGGGCCACTTCGTACCTTCTCACAGTGACATTGATATGAGATCTCTAGCGGCTTTCATATTGATTTCCACTGTGACAATTAAGTACGAAGTGGCTCAGAAATCAAATTGGTTGACCGTACCTATTTGTCCAGAAATATCGCGTTAGATCCGTTAAAGTTAAAATACTAAAACAAACCTTTTAAGTATGAATATTTTGATACGTACGTAAAAAGAAACGCAGAAAAACATACGTCGGTTTAAAAATTCATCCGCCCTTTAACTTGTTACTATAAATTTATAATAGGTACTTACAAATTTTAATATTCGTCCGCCAAAAAATCCATAGACAACAGTGGGTGTCTCATTAAGAAAATAAGGGACAAATAAAAATGTAATACTAAACGTGTAGAAAATAAACACCTTGTTAATTAAAATTCATAATATATTTTTCGCTCCTTGCTTTAAATATATCGTTTCAGTCTAATTATTTATCAGACTATTATTAGAAACAGGTAAAGATTGAGTTGTGGTAGCTTAGTGAGACTGTAGCTGGGTAAGTTTGTATGTAGGGGGTTATCAATTTACAGAAGGAACATTAATATAGGAGAATATGTTCGAATGGAACGTGATATCCTAAAGATTACAACACAATTCATCGAAGGGTCAAACATCCACTACTTCACAACTACGTTTAGTTATAAAACTTATACAACTTTAAGTTTAGCAATGTAAAGTATGTAAAGTCGACCTTCTTCAATACGATTAAATCTAATTGTCTATTTATTATAATCCTCCAGTATAAGTCAAGTATAAAGTACTTCAACGTCATTAGATGCAGTTTACCGGGGTTTTAATTAAAAATCGAACACTTAGTCCTACTTAATTTTTGGAAGATGCTAGAAAACATTATATTCATAAGTAGGTTCAGTCGAGGTCAAATATATATTATGTCTACATTTATCACCTTATTACCATGGCATACGGTGCACAAGTGTATTGTGTCTAAACAAATGATATATTTACGTTGAGAGCGGTACATTGAATGTAGCTTGAGCGTGGAAGGAGTGGAAATTTTGCTACCGTGTGACACATACTGCTTTTCACACCGCTTATAAAGCCCACTGCTAAAACATGAAATGTCATACAAATACTATATGAGGGAAAAAGTCATTGTTGCCCTCAAATGAGGGAAGAAAAGTACGACTTTGATCCCTCATTTGATGGCAACAATGACTCTGTTCTGAATAGCAGGTGTGAAAACATATTTCTGACGTCAATTGTACAGTACAGCCTGAGCGTCTACATGCTTTGAGTTTCCTTTGCGAGTAATGTATTCCCAGTACAAACTATCCCGTGGATGTCAAGACTTTGTCGAAGATCCGAATAGATAACTATACAACTTAACTATTGTTACCAATATTCATCCACGTGGGTCGTAGAGATTCAAAACGTCAGCGATTAGTTAACTTTCCGAACCTATGTAAGGTATTTATTGTTTAATTACAATTGGTTTGTTTGGAACAAAACCTGGGCACGTGTACTCTAAAGTGATTAAGAAACTTTTCCAGCTAAATACGTCCCGAATAATTAAAACACAAATCTTTCAACATTCGGACTATACGGCTCTTGTACATACATAGAACGGAAACAAAGGAAGCTTCTAAATCCAAATCAAGTCATTTATTATTACAGCATGATTAACTACTAGACTTATCGATTATTGGAGACCCAGGCTTATGCTTGTTCAAGCAGATCGCAGCTTCGCTTGTGCAGGCAGAAGATGTTGAAGCAGATCGACATTCGATAGATTTTATTCCCGCAGATCAAAATTAACGAGTAATCAATGCACTCCATGACTGCGACAACGCTATACCATACCAAACGAAAACCCATCATCACGTGCATTTAAGGTTATGCAACGATCTATCTATATCAATGTTTATTTACCAATAATATGGTGTCCCCGGTCGTCGACCCTGGTTCCCGATCGGTAAATTTCGGGATTGTCCGCGTATTAGAAGGAGACGGACTTATACAAAAAAGTATAGGAAAGAGTGCGTTTCCTCGAAGGGTAGAGACCTTGAGATGGCAAAATCAAGGGTAACGCTGTGTGAATGTGTGCGTGAGTCTTGCAAACCGGCTGTGTTATAGTTCCTCATACAGTATACAATGTATCCCTGGGTAGGTACGTATACTAATATTTCTTAAAGCACCACTTGGAAGAAAAGCTGGTTACGATAACGATACCTACTTGTATATGTTAATTACCTCTCCGTAGTCCTCTGAAGCTGAACTTTAGATGAAGCGTCACGGTACACTCTCAATACAAACACTTTCTGCTCATTATCATTACCATTATTGCCGAGTCTTTTTATTTCCATTTTATGGAGAACGACATTGTTTAAAAAAGTATTTTCGAAAATCTGCATAGGGTCGATGGGTGCGTTTAGTGCCAGCTTTGAAGTGCCGGTTTGGGGCCAGTTGGATGAGATGATGAACTGGAAGGATATTTTCTAGTTTTTTTTTAAATAATTATGTTCCCATTCAATAGCTACCATTTAAAATGCATATTACTCACTGTTTCTTCAGGGCTGCAAATTGACGCAAGCCGCGTACCTAACTGGCCTAGCGACCCTATGTATGTACCAGTGGCGGAGCGTCCATACAACTCGATTCCCACCGGCTTGCCTAATTTTCAGCCACACCAGTTCTTTTAGTACGGCTCATGAAGAATAAGAAAGGCAAACTATTTCCGGCTTCCCTAAGAATATTTTTGACGCGCCGCCACTGGTATGTACGTAGTTAGATCGATTAAGACGACGATATGAGAATATTGGTTGCAGGGATTTGCATTTTTCTCAGCAACCAAGCAACTGATAAAATCGAAAATGACTCAAATGAACAATCATACCTTTAGCTTTAATTTGGCCGTTGTATTTACACGATTGAATAACTTTTGTAACAGACTTTTCTTCGTCAAACACACCTCTGTTTTTACAGGGGTTTGCATTTTACAGACAAACGGCACTTCTTAAAGCCTCTCAGTTTTCAATATAGATTCATCTAAACAAACACTTCAAATTGGCCGTCGCATTTTATTAAAATAGCTTATAATAATTATTTAAACAGATAAATACGATTTCGTCGTATACGACCTTATAGTTTAAGACAGCGCGCGCCGTGTTTTCTATACAAGAAGATGACAAGACGTCCCCCCTCTGTCAAGTCAATCGGCAGACGGCCGCTGTCAACGTTGGATCTATGCTCGTCGCGCTCCCGCAAAATTACGCAAATATATGTTTAAAATGTTATTTTATTCGCGTAAAAACACGAGGAAGTACTCAAGACGAAAAAGAAAAGCTTGTTTAATTGATTAATGTAAAAATATGGTTATAAAAGGTAAGTAAAAACGCAAATATGTTTATTTACCAATGTTCCTAAACGTCATTCAATGTTCTAGTTGGAAAAGAACGTAATGGCATGGAGTCGTCTCCGGATTTAAACGAAAATGAAAAATGTCATGTTATATAAGTTCTGCGAATGAAATATATTATATGTATTTGAGACATAAAACCTACTTACCTATAATATAAACTGTTTTAAGTGTATTTTTAACCAATTTCAAAAAACCGCCATAGTGCGACTCGGACGTTTTAATTAACATTATTTTTTTATATTTTGTACAACAGGCCTACAAAATGTGTTGCCAATTGTTGTGAAACGTAGAGGGAACTGCCGTTGGGAAATACTCTTCAGTTAAAATGCTTCATCATCTTGAGACTCACATTTATTCCATTTTTGATTACGGACACAGAATTACGACATGTTGATTGTCTTAAAGCTAGCGAACGACCGGGCGGAACCATAGACTTTAAATCAGTGCTGTCATGCTATGACCATAGAGTCACTTATTATGGGCGCGTTCGGATTTACAACATCCTCTGAACCGCGAAGAGAAAGAGAACATGGCTACACAACATGACTCTATTTTAGCTCTACATTGACTCTATATAAACTCTATGATGACTCTACATTGACTCTATATAAGCTCTACAGTGACTCTACATTGACTCTATGATGGCTCTACATTAACTCTATATAAACTCTGTAATGACTCTACGTTAAGCTCTATGTTCAATAGTCAATATATCTAATAACGACTCTAATTTACAAGTGAGCTCAGTCAATAAACCTAATTATGACTCTTTAATTTATAGAGTTCGTCAGCGTTAACATTCGTGTATCACTTAAATACTCTCTAATTTACAACTTGAACGTGTTCAATGTGGTCACATTATGCTACAAGCAGCACACAAATATATGACTCGGTTTGTCAATGTCTCAATGTCCACAAATGTTAAAGAATTACATATTACACTTTGAATTAAATATCACAATAATATTTTGCCAGAGATTCGCTCAAATGGTCAACTCTTATTATAACTTTAAACAGTCAGTCAAACTTTAGGTAATCAATCTCAATTACATATTCATCATTATCATCATAATTAAAGGTCTTTAACATCAGCAATTAAATTCTATGACGCTAAGGATTGACAAAAGATCAACCTAGTCGTTTATATAACATTGTATATATGTAAAAAATAATATAAATAACATTAGTGTAGTATGCCTTCCTATACTTAAATAGAACTTTACACCGTACACTAACGATGGTGTAGTATGCTTTCCTATACTTGATATAGGACTTTACATCATACACAAGTAATAATACATTGCCCAATGGCCAAATGTCACATTTTAAAACATATATGCGTACCATGAGTACTTATCACAGATATATTAAATGAAAAATATCAGTCATTTGTTGACAGTCTAATGTTTACATTTTTAGTGACAATCTAGATTATATAAATCTTTAATAAATATATTACTGTCATATAAAAGCTTATCGCTTGTCCATTTTAAAATAATTGCCTTAGGGTTTCACCTACAATGAAATGTCACTAAAAAGTTGGTTTCTATACCGACAGAAAGACTGGGTTTTCGTGAAAATATGAAACTAAATGTCAGTCGAGAAATCGTCGCGGTATTTTTACGACTCTACCTAGCCTGGTGGAAGCAGTGGATGGCTGTGATTCACTACTCACCTGCTGATGGGTCTCGTCCGAGCTTTGCGTTACACCTGCCTCTAAGTCACAGTTAGAGCGCGGGTGTAGGTCGATTTTCTCAGGTTCACCGTTGCCTTCGTCAGTAGTGGACCTCAGCCACTCGTCAGTTGCTGCCGACAGCTCCAACGGATAAAGTCGTTGGCACGCTCTCGTCCTCTCGTCTGTCGCAGTTTTCACCTTGGCTATCCTCGTCAGTGCATTGGTACCTGAAACCAATTCTTTTAAAATACCTAAAGGCCACGCGAGGGGACGCTTGGGGTCGTCGTCTGCTGTTACATATGTGAGAGGGCGGCTATTAACAATGGCTTCAACTTCGCATAATAAAGTGGACAGCTCTATGTACGTTACAGAAGCTTTTCCTAGTATTCGGCGTAGCATCTCCTTCACTACCCGAATTAGGCGCTCCCACCGTCCGCCCCACCACGGCGGTGCCGGGGGCGTGAATTTCCACTTGATGGGCTGGGGGCTAGTTGCAGTTTCAGCTTCTATTACTGTCCAATTTAGTTCTTTGAGTAACTCTGCTGCGCTTTGAACGTTAGTGCCTTGCTCTGTGTAAAAGGTACATGTGCGTCCCCGTCTTGCTGTGAATCGACGGAGAGCCATGAGGAAAGTTGCAGTTGATAGGGATTTTGCTATCTCTAGATGTACTGCTCTTACACTTTCATTGTATTTAGAAGAGTACATCAGTCTTGAACTTAAAGGAGGCGAGATGACGTTCAGACTTGCGGTTGCTTGAACTTGTTCTTCTGTTCGTATTATTCTCTCGCTTTCTTCACTTATAGTTGGTCTCGATACCGGCAAGTCCGTTTCTGGCTGTTTCATCCTTGTTGGTCCCTCCGACCAACGGCTTACTGTGAACTTTCTAGCGTTACAGCCTCTTGAAGGTAGGTCTGCTGGGTTCAAGTCACCAGGGATGTGATTCCACTCATTTATGCTTGTGTTTTCCGATATCTCTTTCACTCTATTGCTGACCAAGGGCTTCCATGTGTTTCTTTGTGTCAGCTCCGTGGTGTAACCTTCCTTTTTCCAATCGAGGAAAATATTCTTATATATGTGAAGGTTACCTGCTTGTATTAACTTCTTTGAAGTCCTGTCTAGTCTCTTTCCTGCGTTTTCATAATTTGCTCCAGGCTCCGGACAACCCTCCTTCCACAGCAAAGACATTTGGTAGTGGCCCGTGTCATCGACTGAAATATTACCATTAAACGAAATTAATATTTCTTTATTAGCCACTTCCTGTGTTTGCTTAATAATGGGGCCCTGTACGCCTAGCAGTTCTATGTTCTTTAAATCAGAGAATTCTGGTGGTGGCACCTTAAATACACATAAAGATGTGTTAGTGATTGTGCCACCCGGTTGATTTACTGGCCCTTGTATAGTCCATCCTAATTTGGTCTCTATTCCCATTAAGTTATCATTGAAAGAAACCATATTATTAGTTATTATGGACCCTATATGATCTGCGCCAATCAGAAGACCTACATCGTTTTCAGGGAAATTGATATCACTGATAACAATATCAAGGCTCTTCAATTTTTGTATAACGGTTTGGTCCCTTAGCTTTGGTAGGTGTCCACATATTTTAGCCTCTCCCAATGCCATGATTTTAGTTGTAAATGACTTGTGCAAATCACTCACCTGTAGTTCATAGCATTTGTGTACCTTCATAGGCCTAGATGTGCCTCCAAATAATGTTTGACCGATTCTCTCCGTCCCACTTTCCTTTATTCCTAATGCTTGCACCACAGAACTCTTGACGTAGGATCGCTGAGCCCCGGAGTCCACCAGAGCTCTCACTCTCTTTGTCTTGTTATTGTAAGTGATGTCGACCGGTACTGTCTGTAAAAGGGTTTCATTAGTTCTGACAAGCATAGTGATTTCCTTATTATGAACAGTGGGACATAATATAATGTTATGTCTTTTCTGACAAACAATACATTCTACAAATGCCTTGCATTTGTTTGCCATGTGACCCCTCCTCAAACATATGTAACAACATTTCGATTGCTTTATTGCCTCCATCTTTTTGTCCAATGTCATGGTATTAGCCTTATTGCATTGAAAAATTAAATGATTGCTTCTACCACACAGAAAACAGTTGTTGAAATCAGAATCCTTACCTGATTTCCCTGCTCTTACATTGGACACTATGCAGGCCGCTGTTGGAATGCTGGTCTCGGTGTTGGGGGGTCGCTTGGGGTCGTCGCTGCTGCTGCTAGAATTGCTGTGATTTAAAAAGTTAGACCTTGCCATCTTTATGCTTTCATCAGATTCAATCTCGCGATTAAAAAATGCTAATAGAGGAGTTAATTGTTTAGGTTTAAGACTCCTGTTCCACGCTACCAGTACGGATTCTGGGAGTGCAGACTCAACTAGCGGATATAAAATGGTTTCATATTTTAATTTTGTTACACCCAGTGATTCTAAGCACATTAATGAACTAGTTAATTTATCGTACAAAACTTTCATGTCTAAGTGAGAATGTTTTTGATCTAAAATTAATTTAAGTATCTCCCGAATGTAAATTTGGATAAGAACATCCTCCCGGGCGAACCTTGCCTTGAGCTGCTCGATGACTTTGCCGTAGTTGCTTGAAACTCTCCGCCATGTGCCTTGCGCTGGAACCCTCCTTAAGTGATTGTAGCAGATACTGGAACTTATCCTCTTCTTGCATTTGTGTAGCTTCGTGGATCTTCTTGAATTGGTTCCAGAACGCTAACCAATTCTTAGGATCGTCGTCAAATTTTCGTAGCTCCAGCTTGGGCAAATTGAGGCTTTGAACAGGTGACGTTGCGGCGGCGGATTTGTAATCCGTTTTCATCGCGGATTCGGTGCTGTTGATGACATCGATGGCGTGTTTTATCTCGTAGTATTGGTGTTTAAAACTCTCTGTCAGGTCTAATTCCTTTGTAAATTCTTCTTCTACATAATTATCTAGCATGACGGATTGTATCGTTGTGTCTATAAAATTTAGCCGGTTGCATTTGTCATCCATATAATGAAATTCGACAGTTGCGGATCTGTGGTCATTTTGTTCGATGAATTTTTTCGTGATTGATATACTTCTTGAAATGATGCGGCGTAATTGTTCCCTCTCGTGTGTTAATTTCGTTATCTCCTCCTTTGTGGGAGCCATATTTGCAAGTACAAAAGGTTAAGTTGACTTACTTGCAGGTCTTCGTATTTAGCACGGTCGCCAGATGTTGTGAAACGTAGAGGGAACTGCCGTTGGGAAATACTCTTCAGTTAAAATGCTTCATCATCTTGAGACTCACATTTATTCCATTTTTGATTACGGACACAGAATTACGACATGTTGATTGTCTTAAAGCTAGCGAACGACCGGGCGGAACCATAGACTTTAAATCAGTGCTGTCATGCTATGACCATAGAGTCACTTATTATGGGCGCGTTCGGATTTACAACACCAATGTTAGGTTTTATAATTAATTTAATCAGAAGTTCGGGTATTTAACTCAAGTCCCGTGGTGCTCTAAAATTTTTGTCTTGCTCACTCGCTAGTGGCAACTCGATATGCAATGGGTTCTCTGTGGATTACCAGAATTTTATACAAATATATGGGCGGCCGAGCATCATCGGAGATCGAATCTGAAGAATATTTTAATATTGAATATTTGGAATCAGATTAAGATGAATAGGTAATTATCATAGCTTAACATGTTAACTACGATTCTCTGAAGACAATGTTTTGATATTCTACATTGTTAACATGAAGCCACACTGTACCGACTCTACATGACGTACGCACATTATTGCCATAAGTATGTTAGTTGTTTGTAGCGACTCAATTTCAGGGCCAAATACAATCTTGTCATGCTTTAACTGTAAACAAGTAGGTACAATATTGGATTTCTTACCTCCTTATCTGACATCGGTAATAATGTCGGCACGAATAGTTTTACATTTATATATTTATTTACCCTATACAATTCTTTTTATCAAATACATATATATCTCATTTATTACGTACACGATCTTCCTTATCGGTGTTATAGAATCAAAAAAATATATTTAAGAAATGTGGAAAGCATAAATGAATCCTCAAATTTGATAACCTCGGCATCGCGCACGGAATTGCGGGCGTCCCTAGGCTGCGGTATCCGCTAACCATCGGATGGACCATATGCTTGTTTGCCACCATCGTATTAAAAAAAATATATAACTGTAAAATAAGTCTCCTTTGATGTCTATGTTCCGTGCGGCGCTCTGTCTGTCAACTCTGTCATGCGCTACTCGATCCCGAGCCGTGTAAGAAATACCGGGGTGGATGAGGTGGGGGGATTTCGGCACACTATTTGAGTTTCATAGTTTATCAGAGCGTCGCCTTAATATTAGATACTTACTTTTAATTATTAAATATTACCTATCAATTAATTTACTACAATAAAAATATTTAAATTGCATATTATATTGTCCTGTACACAATGTACTTAAGTTTGTCTCTCATTGCTACCAAACTTCCACTCAATTGCTCAAAGGTTAGCTGGAAGAGATCCCTTATTGGGATAAGTTCGCCTTTGTACTTCAATCTTTTGTGACATACTGTACGTGTTTTAACTTGTTATTGTGTTCAATAAAGTGCTTACATACATACATAAATATATATTGTTCCATCTACTGATATGCTATGCTATGCTGCCATATTATTCCCGTGATAATAAAATTGAGCACATATTTTTGATCACTTTGTCCGTGCACATATTTATGAACTCGACTGTACAACGATCCAGAAGGAAAGTGCTCAATAAATGTTTTTTTTAATATTAGGTACAGTGAGCCCATGAAAATGTTGAGCATACTTAGAACCTTGTCACATCGAAATCTAAGAAATATTTAGACTGAATAAACATCATAAAATTTGAAACCTCTTTAATTTGACAAAGTACTAAAGTGCTCAACATTTTCGTTGGCCCACTGTACCTATGCGTTTTGAAATACTACGGGCAATAAAAAACTCTACTAGAACTTACTAATATAGAATTTAGGCACCCATTTGATGAACTTAAAAATAAAACCGCATGTCAACAACTTGATCCGTACAATACAAGTACCCACCCAGTAACCACGTGTTCACCCAAAATAGATGTAGCTACCTACACGCACACAGCGAACGCACTCACACATCCGCGCCGGTAGAACCCGCGGAAAAATCAATATTTTGAGCAAAACTTACTTCCCTTCTGTCGCATGTGTGCAACCCACCTTAACGTCGGTAGCGCCAAACTCAACTCTAGCGCACAAACTGAATGACACCTTATCTTTAACGGGGCAGAGTGTTATTTCCTATAATAAGGACGAGGGTAGTTAATTCGTGAGGGTGCGGGAGAGGTAGCGCCGTCTCGCTCCAATCAATCGTTTGGGTTCCGCCGCCCGGCCGCGTGGCGCGGGGCGACGACCCCGGAGCGGTCGTTACCCTGCCAGTTGCACCCTGCTACCCCGTGCTAAGTTCGCACCCTCGACTTGCCGAATTCTGGACCAGCGGTACCGTTGACATTGACTCCAACAGTTCATTCACCTATAACCACGCAAACTTCCTTGTTCGGTGGGAACTATACGGCACGGATGATATTAAGGGGCCGCGATACTTTTGCTCGGTGTTAATTATCCATGTTTAAATAGGATAACATTATTTCATAGTTATCATGTTTTTACGCGTCTGTGATTTTCCGATTAATGGCATGCACTTTAATGTTTTAATATGACCATTAACGTGTCTGCGGACATCAACGAAATTTGTCGCAGTCGAAATATTATAAATAATTTAGCCACAAAATACTGAATTAAACGCGGAGGCAATCCAAACTTAAATGTAACTTCGAGGTACCTAATTAAAATTACATAGATATAAATTAAATGTCAAAAAGAAACGAGTTTTATTAGATCATTCATTGATAAAAAAATGCGGTTATCTTATTTAGTCTCGACGCTACCTACGTTATCTCAAAAATCTAACTTTTAGATCGTACAGTACGCTTTTATATTCGATACAAACTAAAACAGTTTTTTAGAGGGTTCCACAGTGCACAAGGAATCCTTTTTTTAGAAGGTTCCGCAGTGCACAAGGAATCCTCATAGTTTCGCCATGTCCGTCCGCGGCTTTAGCTCAGTATCCGTTATACATAGTATCATTCCTTATTTTATGTATTTTAATTTATTATTGAATGTATTAAATTCCTTATATCTATAGTATGTTTTAAATATGTAGTAGTATATATATTCCAATATCTATGTACTTGTATATGTGTATATTTATATTTTTTTATGTTTGTATGTAGTGTATTTGCAATTCATTTGTTTTAGTGTTCCGAGTAGACTTTTTCATACTTTTTACTTTGCACGTTTTAGAAAATCTCTGTTTAGCCCAATGGTTGGCTGGTATAGAATGCTATTTGGCATTAAGCCCGCCATTTGTACAATTCTGTGTTTTTGTGCAATAAAGTTTAAATCAATAAATAGTACTAAAAAACTGTAATTAGGTAGCAATGGGTACCTATACAAAATACATATATGTACATATATCAATTACGCCGACAAAACGGTAGGTAGCCGATAAAATGTGATTACTTTCAAGACAAACAAATAAGTTCTACAATTCCTTAGTTTCTTACGACCCCGTCGACCCCTTGCTAAATGCTAAAATTTCAGTCAAACGGTAACTGCAAGATATATGTATTATAGAGCCGGAATTACACTTTCTGATGTCTCCTCTGACGCCTGACAGTGATAATCCACTCGTAACAGTGTCGCATTATACATATATCTGTAGCTCTAGTATAAGTTTTTTCGAAACATTAACTAATTCGAACGCGTTAGCGTTTTGTCTCAAAATGTATGAAAGTGGTATGAAAACGTGAACAGCGCCTCTGGTGGTCACTAGTGGAAACTAAAACAGCGACTATAACATTTGTTGCTAACCGATGAACGCGCATATTTCAAACTCGGTGAGAGCGTTTTCATACATTTTCTGATAATGTTTTGGACAACACCGTCAACGTTCATCTCGAGCGGTCAGCACAAAAAATTTCAATTCAATATAGGCAGCATGGCAATGGCAATTATATAGGCAGCTCATATGCCATATGCTTGTTTGACTTCTAAAAAAACTGTGTATACAATTCATAATGAAGAGTAGGCATTTTGTGGTATCTACTACTTAGTGCCAGCCACACTTATAAAAATACTGAATTAATACGTAGATACCGAAAACGATATACAATAAAACGCGCGCTTGGCTGCTCTGATCTGACACGAACAGAACTCAGGCCCTTGCACACTAATTGTCGGGAATTTATAAGAGCATTTCAACTGCTGTGACTTCGGTGGTCGCATCATTGAAGACATCACTGCAGAGCGGGAGACCATATCGGGCTGTTGTATAGCAGGCGGGGAGGGCTATCGTCCTTTTCAAAATAGACCACAGAAACCTAAGGACATCGTAAACAATACGACCACCGATGTCACCGCGGTTGTAACGCGCTGAGAAACACCCTGTCCGATATGTTCTGTCGCGGACACTTCATAGTGTGAATGCAGCTTATAACTCTCTAAAATTCGAACACGTCCACTCGAATTTAGTTGCTTGCCGACGGCGACGCCGACGACGCTCCACCGATACCTGAATACTTCCGACAGGATGACTCAGATAGGCCCTTTTGGTGCCACGATCCTCTCCCATCCTTTCGACGTAGCCGAGCCATCGGAGATGATGCGCTTTCTTCTCTTCATTGATGTTGGGTGCCGAAAGTGGAAGATGCTCAATTTCGGCGTTCTTCTGGGATTTGAAGCTCCCATCATCTCCTCCGCCGGGGCAGGGGCTACGGGGGATGTTCACGCTTATAAAAAAATATATATCGTTAATTAATTTATCTGAAATCATAATACCCCGTTCATATTCCGAAACACTCATTTGTTTTGACAATATGATTTTTTATTCAAATTTCGCAAGTGGCTCCATGAGTGAGGAGCCCATTAGCGAACGAGCAAGAAAAATATTTTGGAGCACCACGGGCCTTAAATAAAACACCGTAAATCACTGGAAAGTGGAGACTGCGAACGTCACACAGTAGCTCTAGTATAAGTTTTTTCGAAACATTAACTAATTCGAACGCGTTTGCGTTTTGTCTCAAAATGTATGAAAACGCTCTCACCGAGGTTGAAATACGCGCGTTCATCGGTTAGCAACAAATGTTATACTCGCTGTTTTAGTTTCCACTAGTGACCACCAGAAGCGCTGTTCACGTTTTCATACCACTTTCATACATTTTGAGACAAAACGCAAACGCGTTCGAATTAGTTAATGTTTCGAAAAAACTTATACTAGAGCTACAGGATGTGAAAATGATACCGTCGCTATCAGGATTCGATCTTGTAATTGAATGATATTAAGCTTTCAGCTGAATAAAAATAGTTTCAGTGAAACATTTTACCTGTACATTTCGGTGCCAGCGAATAACCGATAACTAGGTGAGTAATAACAATGGCCAAATTGCCATTGACCATTTTTCAGGTCGGCAAATGGCGATTTTAAGTAAAACTTGGATATATTTATGTAAATGTGTAGTAATCTCTCAATTTAGATTTCATACAGGAGCTAAATTTATAAACACAAACAAAGATCTCCAAGTGGACAGTGGTGGTCCCCGTAACAGAAAAGAAAAGGCATGAAATTGTCGCGTTGAAGAATATTAACGGTAATAGGTATATGAGGGAGAAAACGTCACGGAAAAGGGAGATCAGAAATACATGAGTAAGGTATTAACATATCTGTGTAAGGTATTACTGCACTGTGTTGAGTGCTGACAGACCAGTCCCGTAATGCCGATTGAACCCAAAATCCTAGCTCTTATAGAAAATTTACGAGTAATTAACCTAAAGCATTTCCTGTCGTGAGACGCCGGTCGGTCACCAGATCAAATTCCGTAAGTGGACTTGGATCGGCCACACCCTAAGAAGAGCTCCCGACCACATCCCTAGACAAGCTCTAGAATGGCCGACCTAAACACACCTGGAGGCGCTCAGTGGCGACGGAACTGAAGACTATCGGGCTAACCTGGTCCGAGGTGAAGCGCTTAGCCCAAGATAGAACGAAATGGCGGAGTACTATGGACGCCCTCTGCCCCACCTAGGGGTTACAGAACCTTAAGTCAAAAGTCAACCTAAAGCATAATTTGTATCTCTCTTTTCAACTATCAAGTACGAGTATCATTAGGCAACGTTCACAATGTTCACATCCTCTGTTGCAACAATATTCCTCATTAGTATTTTGACAATTTTGATAATACCAACATATATGCCGTACCTAATACCATGAACCGAACCGGCGTAGTGCTCAAATAAAATGCATTAAAACCAACCGTATCAGGAATCCATCCAAATTTAAAGTGAATTAAGCGAGAAGGCATGTCTACCGGAATCGGGCCGTCGCTGTTAAAAAGCGGAGATGAGCTGTCAAGTTAAATTTGAAAGGTCCTTTTCCGTTTAGTATGTTCACGGACATACGGCCTTATTCTGTAATGGTCATGTCGCACCTTGCTGAAATAACGAGTGACTAATTGGGCGTTGGGCGTTCGCCGCTTACGCATACTTCTTTGAATTTTATTTTGAAAACCCCTCGTTGCGGGCTCCGATAAAATGTAAGTTTTATTCGGAGATTTACGGAAGGCCGGGTGGATTTACAAAGTCCTACGTGGCATATTGAAAAAAAGAAATGGTATAAAGCTGCATGTCAATATTGCTAGGAGATTACACTTTTTGAAATCCTGTTACATAGATGATGAATAGAAAATTTCATTATGTGTTTTAATTATGAAATATTTCCACGCTTTACACTTGCGTTAATGTAGAGGGCTCGATAAGGATTGCTTCTTATTTTACACGTAAGTATTCGGTGGTTTATAAGTAAATTTGTCAACGCGCACAACACGCCTCACGCCTCGTTTGAAGCGGCACTCGAGTTTAATTGACTTTGAATATTGGACAATAAATCTCATCCCGCCCGCAGACGGTTAGGAATTAATTTGGACGTTTTTAAATCGGCAGGTTGTGGAGATACCTTAGTGTACTCGTATGCAATCCAAATCTTATCAGTGTGAGTAACAACATGAACATAATTCATATATTACTAAAGATTTAAAAATAACTAGCAAGAGCTAATCACATCAGTTTTCTGTAAATACTCATTTTACTATTTTTAATATAAGATTTTAATCGTAACTCTAATATTACTATTTTTAGACTACGCGCTAGCCTATCTCTAAATATAACTGTTCCTTATAAATCTTGTAATATCTGGGCGACCGAGCTTTGCTCGGTGTTTTCCCGGACATATGAGACCTCGCTAGATCGATTGCTCGTCCCCGAGAACCCCCACATACCAAATTTCATCAAAATCGTTAGAGCCTTTTCCGAGATCCTGGAAATAATTAAATAAATAAATATATATACAAGAATTGCTCGTTTAAAGATATAAGATTATATACATGCCCCATGATTGTGCCACATGGCGTAACTTCTAAATTATTGACTAGGGATAGTAGGTATGATATATTTGTGTAGAAAGTTTCCTGGATTTGCAGCTTGAATCTTTATAGCAATAGGGAACATGCATTAAGATTATATCGAGAAATTATATTAGTAATCGAATAATTATAGCAATTACAAGTGTATTACTGGAAGATTTATTCTAAATTATCATTTTTATGCGAAATATTATGATTTAAAGTTACTTAAATTGAAACGTAATTTTGAACGCGCAGTGACGCCACTCGTGTCTGTCACATCAGTAAAATCAGTTAAAAACATTCAAAGATATGTAAAGAATGGAAAATTATTTATAATAAGAGATTTATTATATGCAATGAATCTGAAAAAATATTATTTCTGTGATTCAAATATTATTGATGCGCTATAAAAGTTTCACGTTTGCACCAGTGACGTCACGTTAAGCCAGTGAGCGTTTACGCGCGAAATTTGAAATGTCGGTTTTTGATTTGATTTAAATAAATTATTTGTGCGTATTTTAACTTTTTCGTGCTTGGTATCTTTACGAAATCCCTAAATCTTTATGATAGACTAGAGCAATGAAATACTGCATGTTCCCTATTTGCGCTCGCTTTCAATTGGTTACAGTGTAGTTTGCTTGTGGTCGCCGGTTTAAAAAGAGTCGTGGAATCCGATTTATGCCGGGATGTTATCAGATTGCCTGTCACTGGCAACGATGCGCTTCCCGGAAATTCGCAGAAAATTGTATATCTATTGTGTCTAGCCATAAAAAAGAAGTGTAATATTTTAAGATGAGATTATAATAGCCTTTGAGTCATCTTAGTTACTTACAAAAGATTTTCAGCTTGATGAAAGATGATATATATGTATATATATATTTTTTAATACAAACTTAGGGCGGGTGCACCAATATACGACCGATCAAATATGACGCTGTCGGTTAGCATCCCATTGAAACTTGTCAAACTAAGCAGTCCGTATTTTGGCGGCATATGAATGCTAAAACAACAAATAATCAATATGAAATCAATTTTTTTTTGCTCGAACAATATCCTCTTAGTCTCTGTTTGATAACTGCGATTTTGAATTTGGCACTTTGGTTTAATCCATCGGAGTGAGTGAGTCAATTTGAATTGACACGCTGGAAGTTACGAGGATTACATACAAACGGTTAAATTCCGTGCCATACCTCGACGTATGTCTCTCTCTATTAATAGCATAGAAATGCCATACTAAATATTTTACCCTGATTTTGTTAGTATGTACATAGGTTCTTCTAGACACTCAATGAAATGCAAAACACCAAACCAAATTAAATGTGTAAAACAGCGACATCGCGGATTATTTTACGCTAAGCACGCTCAAAAGATGTAAGAACATACGTTTAGGTACCATCTCAACTAGCACGCTAGCGTCAAGAATACCTGTAAGTATATCATTCTTACGGCGGTCGTGGGTTCGAATCCCAGCTCGTACCAATGAGTTTTTCGGAACTTATGTACGGAATATCATTTGATATTTACCGTTAGCTTTTCGGTGAAGGAAAACATCGTGAGGAAACCTGCATACATCCGCGAAGAAATTCAAAGTTGTATGTGAAGTCCCCAACCCGCTCTGGGCCAGCGTGGGGACTACTGCCCAATCCCTCTCATCTAAGAGGAGGCCTGTGCCCAGCAGTGGGACGTATATAGGCTGATGATGATGATGATGATATCATTCTTATGTCGATTCCATTCGAGTATGAAAGTGTTAGCACATGCCTGTATGAAGGAGTTAGAGGATGCTCTAACACCAATATAACCGCGAAAGAGGCCCACGATCTTACAGGTAAAGGTTATAGAAGGCCTGTAGAACAGTGTTATATTTATACTCTCTACAATCACAGTAATATCGGTTGAAGCGTTAGCTGAGAGTGAAAGAACACTCTTGAGCAGGTATTCTCGTGCGTTTTGTGAGAGCATGAGTGTTAATTTTACCCTCAGCTAACACTTCAACCGGTATTACTGTAGTTGTAGAGAGTTGGTTGACACTTTAGGCGTCGGCTGAGAACAATTTACGACTTTACGAGTAGGCTTTATTACACGTATAAAAGAGTTTCAAGTTCAAAATTGTGTGACAAACAGCAAATGGCGATTATAGCATGTTTGACAGGAGGAGATTATTAAGCGATAACGAATTATTGAAATGATTTTTGTTTGTGAAGTGTAAACAATCTGCCCTCGTGATTTTACGGTTATTGTATACCATGTTTCTCATCTCAATTTTAACGCGCCCGGGATTTATTAAAGATTTCTAATAAAACTTATGAAGAATTAAATAGGCACTTCGAGTTTTTATATCATTTTTCTATCTTGCTTCTTGGTCAGCGGCATTTTAAATAAAGTGGCATCCATAGTAAAACAATAGTGACAAAAATAATGAAGTATTTTATTGTCAAATATTGAATAACTTAATCAATTTATAGGTTAGATATATCACCAAAATAATGGCGAATTTATATTTAAGCTTTAGACTTCACTTAAGTCATCTATTACGCTTATTGAGTTACAACACCCTTAGTCAAGAATATTGTACAGGCTTTGTCTTCATAACAGTGTAACATAACATACTATACTCTTGAAAAACTCTGTTTTACAACCTTAAATTGTATAAGACACTCCACGGCAGCAACTAAACAACAATAAGAGTTAACGAGTGTCGGCGAACACTCTTTTAAAGATTTAAGTGCTACAAACAGGTTAAAGCTATAACCTCTTAAGTATACTTGCTTTGATTAACACCATTCTAACGCTAAAACCTGTTTAACATCGTTCTTTAACGCTCTAGTACCACTTTAGGTGTTACTTTCTATTTTCAACTCCTTTATGTGACTATTAGTTTCAACAGAGATAAATATAACTCACTTAAATAGGTTAGGGTTATAAAACTGCCTGTATCTGACGCTGAAATGTTAGTTGGGATATTATTCTGACTGGAAATCGAATCAGCACAACAATCAAGGCTTTTTATGCAAGACCCGACATAATACACGAAAACCCCACATTTCTTACTACTTATTGCACTTCATAAAGAAAGAATCTATTAACGTCCTACACTTAAGTGTCTAAATTACACGAGACGCTCGCAGTGTGTACTAGGATCACATAAATAAACGGCGATGCGGCTTGATTCAGAAACAGCTGTAGATTCAGGCCCACGCGGTAGGGGTCAATGCCCACTCGTATTTTCAACATGTGCGGACGTTTTCCGCGTTCCACGGAAAGCGCTGCGGTCGCTTGTCATCCCTTCGGGCTTCTTCGGTTATCTTCGACCGACATCGGTGTTCGATTTGAGCGTTTTTTGGTCGCCATTTTATCTCACTACAAACAGATTTCTTCTAAGCGATTGGCTTTATTTCTGTGCTTATCTAATTGGCTATTGCAAAAGACTGATATATGATTGTATGCTTTTGTTTCTTTGAAGAGAGATGATCTGTCTACATAGTCTAGGCAATATGTAAGTATGTATGTGTGTAATTACTTTACTGTACACAAAAAACAGGTAAAAAATACAGACAAATTAGGTAATTTTGGTACAAAGGCGAACTTATCCCTAAAGGGACTTATACCAGATCTTGGAATTATTGCACAAAAGATCCCATTGCGTAGAAGAGCATCCGCCCTCATCTAAATAAGATAAGATATGCCTGGGGGGCGATTTTTGAGCGTCGAACGCTCGACTTTTCACTCGAGAACTGTCAAAAATCTATGATGTTTTGACAGATGTCGAGTGAAAAGTCGAGCGTTCGACACTCAAAAATGGAACACAGTTTGCTCAATCCCGGCTCAATCATTATAAGATAAGTAACAGATAAAAGTCACAGATAATAATGGGGTAGATTCTGGCCAACCCTGGGAAACAACAGGCTTCATGAATATTTTAAAACACTTAAGGGTTAAATCGTAATTTTTTTTACATAGTTAATGACTTAATTATGACTAAATTTTAATTGAGTCAAGTGTGTAACGAAAATTAGTCATACACTTTATACAGGTAATTTACGTTACACACATGACTCATTTAAAATTTAGTCATAATGAAGTCCTTAACTATGTACAAAAAATTACGATTTAAGGGTTAAATCGTAATTTTTTGTACATAGTTAAGGACTTCATTATGACTAAATTTTAATTGAGTCAAGTGTGTAACGAAAATTAGTCATACACTTTATACAGGTAATTTTCGTTACACACATGACTCATTTAAAATTTAGTCATAATTAAGTCCTTAACTATGTACAAAAAATTACGATTTAAAACCCTTAAGTAAAAAACATATTGGTTTTGAATACAATAATAGTATAACGGTTGTTATAAGTACGCGTTCTTGGTTGTCTTGTTTGAAGATGAAACTAGATCCTGATACAAACAACACGATCCAATGTCATGGACACAATGCATCTGCAAGTGCGGCAAGGCAAGCATTAGCGTGTTATGCAAACAACAATGTCATCAGTACAGTAGCGTCTCGTCTCGTCAAATTCTACAAAAAAATTGCTGAAAATCAGAGCACCGTATTACGGAGATTCATACTCGTAAAGGTCTGGGGGCCGATTTTTGAGTGTCGAACGCTCGACTTCTCACTCGACATCTGTCAAAATACTATGATGATTTGACAGTTGTCGAGTGGAAAATCGAGCGTTCGACACTCAAAAATCGGCCCCCTGATTCGTTTTGGTAGAGTCAAGTTTTACAATGGATGCGAAGTTAAATACATATTATAATTATCTCAAATCATAATAGCAACACTCATTTATGATTTAAGTATACGGGTATCTGGCAACGACATACTCGTATTTATTGCCAGCAATTGTTTTCTTTCAAAGTCAGCAGTACCTATGTGCGAACTTAATTTAATTTATTTAAAATCTCCAAATCATTTGTAACCTGCTGTATTTTGGCGAACTTGCTCTGTATTTGGTACTTAACCTCTACCTAAAACTCGCTTCTCTCCCTCGATAACGTCTCAAGATATACTCCCCCCACCCCAAGAAATATAATTAAACTTTGTATGTTGAAAGTATAGAGGATGCTGAAATGACATACAAATACAAATCTACACAATGACAAAACCATAATTTGTATTGGTCACTTTTATACTTTACCGTGGCCGTGCACGTCCACGGCACGATTTACCGTCACGATAAAACAAAGAATGTATGAAATTGTATGCAGACGCTTTTATTCTACCGTGGACGTTAGCGGCATGCCGTACACGTCCACGATATGCCGTAGGCTCGCTGTCTTCCCCACGATATCGTCACGATAAATGCGCGTGTGTGCGTAAAGATACGAAATTGTAGCTGTGTGTGTGCTGCCACTGTCATTGTCGATGTCAGCGTGTGCCATGCATTGCATAATTGCATAATTGTAATTATATTGGAACATTAATTTTAACTCTGACTTCATTTCTTGTATTGACATTATATTATTGTTAAATTGTTGTATGACATGACGATCCTCTCAGGTGAATTTTAACATACTGCGTCCACTTGTTTAGATTAAGCGGACATCACTGTATTATTTAATTGCTATTGTATTCATTGATTTTATTTGTATTTATTTTTATTGACGATCACTATAGAGATTCTTGTGAATTGACATGTAATTTATAATGTAATCGTATATAGTGAATAAATGAATCTGAATCTGCCGTATTTTCGATTAAAGCTCCATTTTTTGGCTCGGATAGTTACCTTTACTTGGATAACGCATATATTGAAGAGTTTATATTACTTTAAAATGGCATATATTATGTATGATGTGGGATAAAAAAAAACTTGCCGTCACGGTAAAATCGGCAAACTATAAAGCGTCATGCAGTCGACGTCTGCGATATATCGTGGACAGGGACGAAAAAATCGTGACGTGACGGACGTGCACGATAAAGTGTAAAAGCACCCATTAGGTACCAGCCTGCAAAAACGATAAGAAGTTGTGGAAATGTGGATATATCGATATTTATGCATTTTCCACACAGTACTTACTGTTACCAGGAAACAAGAATATATGGTATTGTTGGTTTCTAGAGCCATTTTCAACCTGGTGCGTCTCAAATTAACTGCGGCCAACAAAATGCATATGTACATGATCAAAATGTATATTACCGACAAATAAATGAATACATAGTTATGTCCCTTATCTATTGTGTACAAATGTTGTTGAACCGCTATTGTATTGGGTGTATAGTGTGGGTATAAGTAGGAGATATCGATACAATTCAACGTTATAAAGTATAATCGAATTTATTTGTGTAGGTATGGGCACTTCACAATGAAAAATTAAATCTATGTCCATTTTTTAAAATTTTTCATTAACATTATGTAATTGTAATTGTGTGATATTAATGACCTGTAAAAACCAAAATTTAGCAATAAAATATCTGAATCTGAATTTTAGAGTCTATACAATATTGACATTAACACTTGATCAGTAATATCACAGAGTCCAAGTCCTTATTATACCTATAACGAATCGAAGACCTGTTGTTGAGTAATTCGTAATTCAAGTGTAACAACCTTTCATAGGACTTCAGTTTGTATTAAATGTTGTTGACATATGGAAAAAAACATCCATTATTGATTCGAAATAATTATACCCCGACACAATAAGCATAGCTTCATTTGTGGTGAGACTGCCAACCGACAAGCTGTCGACCTTCATGAAGGAGGAGTTCTGGCCGAAAGGTGTCGTTTGCCGGCGGTTTGGCGGCTTGTTATTCGACACCCAGAGTAAGCGCCTCGCGTCGTCGGCCCAACGTGATATTATTTAGTTTTAGGAAATATAATGATAATTGATATGTATGTTAGTCTTTAAGGTATTTTTATTATGGGCCACCGATGCCTGAAATAAATGATTAAATTAAATTAAAAAAATAATTAAAACCACTCCGACAAGCAAGATTTTCTATTAAAAATAACTGCTCTGAATTCGGTTCGTCCATTTTGTAGCCGCGATGCCACAGACAAATACACTTTGGACTTATAACACCCCTGGTTCGCGTCGGGGGTTAAAATCGCGGAGGCTGTCAGTGAATTTCGCACAGACGTCGTTGTTTATGGTTTCGTAACAGTAACGGCGGTATGCGTGAGTCACGGCCGGGCAAGTTCATTGTCGTCCGTCCGAACTTGAACCCGCTAAAGGCTGGCCGCCGCCACACTGGGAGAGAGCGCGAGGCGAGCGCTATAACAGCTCCAAAAACCGACGGACTGTGCAGTGCGCTCGACACGCCACACCACCGCACCGTGTCATGTGACACATGAACAGACGTTCGAATATGGTACGCTCGCACCGTGACCTTGGTGTGCTCCGACGATATTTGTATGGCAGATCCGTCCACACGTTCGAGCTTGGGGCGGACCGCACCAAATCCAGTGGGAGAATCATCGCACCGAGCGCACTGTCAATAATAATAATAATGTCCCGCGGACCGCTGTACACACCATCGAATATGGTTCGGAGCGGACCAAGGTCGCGGTGCGGAGCGCACCATATTCGATCGTCTGTTACAGCCTTACAGCTATAATAGCTGTAATAGACGATCGAATATGGTGGTCGTCTGTTCATGTGTCACATGACACGGCGCGGTGGTGTGGCGTGTCGATCGCACCGCACAGTCCGTCGGTGCGGAGCGCACCATATTCGATCGTCTGCTATAAGTTTGCACCTCGCGTCGACCGCACCACATACCAGCGAGGCGTTTGTTTTATGCGTCAGACGCATGCGTTTCCATATAAATCCATTCAACGCAATGCGTTTGACGCAACGTATTTATATGGATCGCATGCGTTTGACGCATAAAACAATGGAGCGCCTTGGTTGAGTTTTAACTTGCGTCGTCGTGCGTTTTGAACACGAGAGAACAACAGCGTAATATCAATGTATAAAAAATTATATGGAGACATCCAAAGGGTACATACATAGGTAAGTAGAATATAAATCTTAATGACATGTTCATGCCGGCCTCATAGGTCAGTTTAACCGTCAATAACGCCTTCGGGCTGTCGCTTCATTACTTTTACACATTCATAACTTTTACTGTCGTTCATTCGGCACAAGTCACGGTGCCTAGTTGCAACAACTTAACCATTGTCATCCGAAAATGTCAATTCGGCGTACATTGATTGGCCGACAAGTAAAGGTGGTTGATGAACAGCTTCGTTACTTATCGACACAACAATATGTATTAAGTCTAAGTAATTGTTTATGCCAAGTAGGTGAAATTGTACATTCGTGAATAAAACCAGAATAAAACGGTGTAGGTTTCCAGAACTGTCCGTCAAAACGCGCATGAGCAAACTAAGTTACTCTCCTAATTCGCATTACTATAATAACTTTCTGACAGTGACGGGTTATGCGAGATGTGTTGCGATGTGGGTCAACGAATTCTAGGCGGATAAGCTTGTTATTTGTTTCCTCTTATCTTATATATGTATATAAAATCAAATTATCTGAAGAAGATGATTAATGCAGTACTTAATTAATTACTATTATCGAATGAGCGGCATATAATACTTATAATACTTACGACCTATCAATTAAGGAGGATCCATGGTCCGTTGGTCCATGCTACTGTACCTGCCTCGACCATCTTGACAATCCTTGGGATAGTTGATTGAACAATAGATGTGAGTAAGTAAATGAACGCTGCTCTATAAATTCTACTAACCCTAAATATATATTTTTTAAACCAACATAAATTTCACAATATCATTCAGTGTTGCAAATTAATTTGATATGGTATAATTTGGTGGTTATGGTTATGGTTTAATTTTGGTATGATGGATATGGTGGTTTGGTATGGTGGTTTATATATGATATGGGGAAATATTAAAATTTGTATGTCGTAGCATATCAAACTTTCACGCAAAGTAGTAGCAGGTAGTGTAAAGTCAGCCTTGCCATGTTGTTGATAAGGTGCGTAAATACACGCGCACACCCGGTATGCAAGCGGCAATGACTCCAAGCTCGTCTCGGCCATGTGCTGTTATGCGTTTCACAACCAAACTCGATTAGCCACCTCCCGCAACTAGTGTACCTTGACATCGAGAATCGTAATATTTATGAGTAACCGGAGGTCAGAATTGTACTGGTTCTATTGAGGCGAGTTATTAGTGAAATCCGAATACCAGCTCTGATAACCGAACGATCGCCTATTGTTTACCGCGACAAGAAAACAGCGTCGCTCGTTTGTTTAATTAATAATTACCGCTTTAATCAACGCTTGGCTATTATCAATACAGTACAGTACTTTGTCTTTATTTTAAGCGCTCGCGGCTCGTTTATATTTAATACGCTTGTGTGACTTCTTAGTAAGGTAATACGAGTAGAAGTAGTGTGTTCGACAGATTCGATTTGATGTGCATTATTTACCTTAGGGGCTACCTTAAAAATAATTTAAATGAACTAATTCATTTTCAATAGTATCGAACTACATATAATTTTATGGACTGCCTTTATTAATAAAAACTAATATCGATAATCTACGTAAAAATGTTAATTGTTTCCCAAATATTTGAGAAAGTCTACCAATTTCACGTCACGTCCAGGGAATTTTGAGTTATTTTGAAGCGATTAAATAATCTTCCTTGGAGACGCCGAAATTCTGGATTGTTTATTTGTTAAAAACCTATTTATGCAGTTTTTTTCCAAATGTGTAAAAGATACCCAAGAAAAACAAGTCTGTATTGGGTTATTTTGTACGCGGTGATTTCTGAACAGAGCTGAAAGAGCTCAAAACTAAAGATTTTTTTATCATCACGCACCGCATGCACGTTTATTTCCGCGTCAATTATAATTTTCTGCAACATTAATGATTTTTAAGTATATTTAATACTTACGTACTTAAACGTATATTATGTATAGTTTTATACGCGGATGGGCGTAATAATTTAAAAAAAGACTTAAGAACTTGTTATCACTTAATCAAAATTAATAAATTTCCTTAATAATATTCTTCCACTTAATTATATATGTCATATTGCACACCATTATTATTCGATGCATGAATATGTATATATGGACTGATTTGCTCGGTGGCTCTCTCTCACGGCTTATGTTTTACGTTGCAGACGTCTTGCTATTTTATAAATAACGCTTGTACTAAAATATTATTTAAACAAAACTTGATACAATTGATCCATTTGTTTTCAACAAAGTGTGATTATAGTCAAATTTATTTAGTTCGGCGATTATTCTTTGGTTAGAGTTATTTAACCTCGTGAGGCTCTAAGTAGTACTACTACCACTCTAAGCAATTTGGCAATCTTTGCTTTATCTTTTAGTGTCTTCTAGATATTTCGATAAATTTAAATATTCTTTATGTGTAGGTATTAGTATTATTACCTAGCATGTATTAATGTTAAAACAACCGGCAAAGAGATAAGAGAGGCTTAATTGGGGTCTGTAAAACACGAAGCTGCCAAAAAAGTCAATTCACTTACCTCGAAGTCGAGTTTTCGTTTTGGAAAGTAGCCCAGGACCTTATTCTGTGCGAGTGACAAAGCAAATGTTCCACGTGTAGGTATACCACGAATGATATTAACGCTGACGTGTTCTAATTGAGGAATTCAATGTCAGGTCGGCGACCCTGCGGTGATACCGCGACGATGCACGTATGACTGTATGCACGTTTATTTTAAATCAATCTACGTAGTCGCGTTGTAATATGGTATAGTAATTTCAAGTGAGTTATTAATGAACGTTTAACAATTGAACAGACAGTGGCTTCCGATACAACAACACTTTAAACGGGTCATTCAACTTTCAGACAGAATTATGTCAGGTAACTAAAAACCGAACTGTCAAATTCGTATATTAAAACGCTGGGTCTACGTTTATTAAATTAATTTAAATGGAGACGAAAATATCGTTGGTGAAACAAAAATTAGCCCGCTAATCAGATAATAGTTTGGTAACAAATTTTACTTTGGAGGCGGATATATTAACGGCACTGCTTTGAGAACCAGCGAAAGTCCAGACTACTTCTTGGTGAATGGAACCAATAAAATTCCTTACCATACAATCGATAACACAGTCTATTCGAAGAATGCATTACGAGTGTTTGAGGTACGTAGAGTTTAATTAATTTTATTCAAGTATTTAGGTACGGTTTAACTAGAGGCACATCGTATCTATGCCGGAGGAGTCAATATTATTGGTAAAACTACTGTTACTGCTGTATTAGTTTAGTAATTCGTGCCCAAAACATGTTTTAACTTTAACTATGATATTATTTCGCTCCAGCACATACCGCCAAAGTTATAATTATATGCTATACGTATATAAATTATAAATACAAGTTTTATTTTGTTTATTGTTCTTATATTAAAATGCAGAGAAAATAAATAATATTCATTTATGTTTAATAATATTTAGATGTTGACAGTAACGTCGATATATTTTTTGTCGATAAAATATTTTGCTACTTCACTGACTCGGAACAACAATACAATCAGGTACATTGGAGTAATTAAAGGACAAATTAAGATTCTCGCATCTCACATTCAAGTTTCATAGTTTTGCGCTTCGATATTAGAGGTAAATTTGAACTCACATTATAAACATTTATGTAACGCCTGGCCAAAAAGTGTCCATTATCGCACGCTCCGCGCGCGAAAAAACCCACTTCCTGGCCAGGGGTGACATAAAATTTTGTACTTACCACGGGCGATAATAAAGAAAGCCTCAGATCGCATATTTATCGCCCTTGCCTTCGGCTCGGGCGTAAAATACCTGCGATCTGAGACATTCTTTGTTTTATCGCCCTTGGTAAGTAATGTACTATAACGTTTGTGATGGAGCAATTGAGAAAATTACATATGCAACAATAAAGTAAACCATGTACAAACAAACCGTTTAAAACTCAAGCTCGCTAAACGAAAGTCAATTAAAAAGATAAAAAAAGTAGCTTCCAGAGTGCTAAAGCCTTAATTCACAATGATAAAGCGTACCTTGCCATGATGCGACTGCCAACTGCATCAATCAAACAATAATCGCCTCGTACAATCGTCCCGGCCGCCACGAGGCATACGAGTATAGGTATACCAATGGGAAAGATGTAAACAAAACCATAACACACAGCACAAATCTTCATATTTAGATACTTTAACGTGTTTCTTTGGAATTTTGTGACGTATTCGTGTCTGAAGTTTGTAGGTATATACCTAACTTAGTATATTATTATAGCACGGCTCACGACATTAGAAGTTCAGTCGCGGCCGCGGGGCAACGACCGTCCTTAGCACAGCTGCGCGGAGCTCACACATGTCTACCCATCCTGCTCTAGCGGACATTGCGCTACTGTTTTCCATACTATTATTCAAATCATGTTAACTATTGTTTTTGGTATGAACTTTACGGTAGTTCTGCATCGCTGCAAATCGCTTAAATTTGTGACTCTAATCCCTAAGCGGCTGCAGTAAAACCGTAACTTTGTTTCTGGAGCATTCCATTAAGGATGTCCCTTACGAAATGCTATTTTTTCATCATTGCTTTATTTTTAAATGTTCATTTTTTATTTAAACATTATATTATTATGAAGTACAAACTTATCACATAACTCACCTGGGGGCCTATTTCTCAAAGTTACAAGTCTCTTTCTATTAAAAAGTATTGAAAAGAAACGTAAAAACAAGTAGGTACCTAGTCAAATTCAAGATTTTTTGAAAAAAGTAGTAAGTTTTTAGTAAGCGACATTTTCTTGGAATACGCCTTCTTGTCTTTGTTTCATTATAGCGTTAACGTACTATTTGCAAAATCTTATATGCATGTATTTTACTTTATTAAAGCATGATTAATTTAACCCAGAGTGTGGTGTGTACAATTTCGCCATATTTGAATACCTGGCTTTGAACTAATGATTAATGGTGGGTGGATGAGGATAAATACAGTTGTACTTGGAAAGCGGCAGCCATGATTACGCCCCATTGAGTTTGAATTCTAGCGACACGACATAGAGGGACAAAACCACAAAAATGGACAACCGAAAATTCAAAAAATCCATTACGAGAAGATCAGAATTTCCATCCTCAATAGTTATTAATTAAATATTTGTTTGTCCTGTATAAAATAATTTACCTTTTACTGACCTACAAATATAGTTAAAAAAGTATAAGGTTCATATTATTGCCGAAGAAAATACACAAGCGTCCGGCTGAGAACCTTAACGTAGGCTCAAGTCGTGAGCAAATTATGACTGATGATGAACGTGAGAACTCTACTGAAAGTGAAAAGGGAAACTACCAACAAAACAACCAACTATAAGCGCAATGAAAAGTGTCATAAAATATCAACAACGGGACATACTAGTAACCGCATCATATTGTTTCATTCGATAATTAGGTATTGTCAATTTAACTAATCTATTCAGATGAATTAAGTACAGTAAGTAGCTCTAGTATAAGTTTTTTCGAAACATTAACTAATTCGAACGCGTTTGCGTTTTGTCTCAAAATATATGAAAGTGGTATGAAAACGTGAACAGCGCCTCTGGTGGTCACTAGTGGAAACTAAAACAGCGAGTATAACATTTGTTGCTAACCGATGAACGCGCGTATTTCAAACTCGGTGAGAGCGTTTTCATACATTTTGAGACAAAACGCAAACGCGTTCGAATTAGTTAATGTTTCGAAAAAACTTATACTAGAGCTACAAACTCAAAGCGATGGTCGATTTTAGTCATCCGTAGGAATAACATTTTGTAGTTCCTTGAGCGAGGATCGAGATTAATAACAAAGTCTGAATATTTAGCGACATACGGTCTCCAATTATTTTTAAATTAATAATGGGTTTGCTCTTGGCCAGCATCTAGCCAGGGGGCAAGGATGAGGCCGACGATGAAGCGAGCTCACCCAGAAAATGCCTAGGTATTCACTCGTGCCTTAAAGAGGATAGGTACGGTGTGGATTACCATATATCAAACAAGGAGACTCCATTATCAAATAAATTAGACCGTATTCTATCAAACAGGAATAATAATTTTATCTGAGGTTAATATGTAGTTAAAAATTGCATGACCTAATCTTAGGATTCACCCGACGCCAACGCTTATTTAAGAGTGTCCCAATATTTTTAGTACCTACCTACATACAGTATATCTAATATAAGCTGCTCTGAACGGGACAAATAAATTGTAGATGTTTATGTTCATTGACCACTAAAACACCACGACTCGTTGTAATTGTCGAATTCGTTTATTCCAACGATTACATATTAGATTAGTACTTACGGATGCAACGGGGAAGTGATGTATATCGCGTGGCGGCGGAAGCAAACAGCCCGACGTTTTGGGCGTCCATTTCAAGTTCAAGGGTCAACGACCGCGACTCTAAATACAATGCTTTCAGGATTTGGGCTGGAAAACGGTAAAGCCCTGCTAGGTCGTGGAACCCGCTCCAGGTCATGACGTACAAGTGTATAATATCTATTACATTGTATACATTGCTTTGATTTATTCACCCCTTTCGATACTAAGTAAATGCAAAAAATATTAGATTCAAAAAACATGGTGTTGAATTTGTAGGTGTGTGTGTTTAAGGGTCGATTTGACTGAACAACAATGACTTTATTCCCAAATAATATATTTTTTAAATAATTTCAGAACCATCTTCTTATTCCAGTTTGGTTAAGTCGACTCCAGCATAAGACGGGTTTCGAGCAGTCGATGAAAACAAAACTACATCTCATTTGCCAATGAAACGTTTCAAGAATAATTGATTAGCAATAAAATTAGTGTACAACTAAATAAATTTATTTAAATTAATATACCAAGGTACGGCGGCTAAGTGCCGTATTTACAACTTTGCATTTCTATTCTGGTGTTCAATTTCATTGAAAACATTCCGCACAGGTAGGTATACAATTTGATTACGTTGGGCTTAATTGACACCGCGATTGATCGTCTGTAAAAAAGTTACGCGACTATGGTACTGTTGTGTAGTGTGTACTTATATTCGGGTAGGTACTGCAGATTATAGATCGAGCGACTTAAGAAAGTCCTAACCTGTGACGAGACAACCCTATGTCTTGTCTTGGTCTGTCTGTCTGTCTGGTCTTTGAGGGAAGACAAAGGGTACCAGACGGCGGTATTGGGCGGTGGGGCGCTGCCTCCCGCTACCCTTCCACGAGGTCTAAAGCCAGTGCCAGGCGGTCGGAAACAAGCCCAGAATTCCCAGAAACCTGGCGACCTTGGTCCGCAAGGACAGTTGTTTCCAGCAAGATTTCCTTTGAAAAGCGGTCTTCGGGGCCCAAGGTCGCTCCATCCCAGGTACTTGTCGGTACACAATCCCGCATCGCACGCAACAGATTGTACTGATCCGCACCGTACGTCACGTATGTACATGAAGTCTCTCAATTTATACAAAGTACAATAAGCTCCTTTTGAAACGGCTGTTGCATTCTTTGCTATTTCTTTTAATTTTAACACTTGTATTTTAAATATATTTTATAATTTTAAAGCAAATTAAACGGTTTTCATACTGTTGTTTATGTAGGAGCCCACGTAGATCAAGGATTAAGTATTGACGTTGACATCACTATTTAATACACAGTAATAATTCCAGATGAGGTGCATTAGCACAAGACAATGGCTGTATGGGCTTTGTTATTGGTGGACACACTTCATTATACGTAAGAACGTAATTAATACGTTTCAGTTACGTCTTAGCAGAGACTAGGAATTATATAGACTGCCAATGCCTATACATTGTGGCGTAATTTTAAAATAATGGGCCTGCTGTAGCTAGTTTCACTATGGAGAGATCACTTTACCATTTAATTCGTATGCCACTAAGACCTCTGCTTAACACATAGCGCCATCTGTTGGGAGCTTCTTCGTTGTGTTCATAGATGGCGCTATGTTTTAAGCAGAGGTCTTAGTGGCATACGAATTAAATGGTAAAGTGATCTCTCCATAGTGAAACTAGCCACAGCAGGCCCATTATTTTAAAATTACGCCACAATGTATAGGCATTGGCAGTCTATATAATTCCTGGTCTCTGGTCTTAGTTATCTATGGTGGTAGATGTTATGAAGGGTTGGGTGTATAGTATATCATACTGAAATAAACGATGCTTAACGAGCATTTTGATTATACTGTACTTCAATTTAAATAAGGATCATGCGGTCGATATACCAACCTATATTATGGTTTACTTTGGTCCTGCGTACTGTAACCCAACGACATTATTTACTATACAAGTATACCTAGTGTTATATTCCTGGTGGTGAGCAAGGTTGCCAGAGCTCCCGAGAATGCACTGTGTTGAGAGCGAGGGCCCTTTGGTCCCTTCTGCTGTCAACACAGTGAATACTCAAAAACGCGCATGTGACTCTTTTGGAGTTGCGAGCGTCTAATAGGCTGCGGTGTCCGCTTATCATCAGGTGGACCGTACGCTTGTTTGCCACCGTCGTAGTATAAAAATACCCGGAAAACCCCGAAAGTGTATGATTTTCTTCACGATCGCGCATCGGCGCGAGCGCACCTGGCGAGGCGTTGACCCCGCGGCCGCCGCTCCCGTGACGTCACACGCTACGCTACCCGCCTCGCACCTACGCATCAACTCTTCCTCATTCACACTCATTATCATTTTTGCTAAACACGATAGGTATATAAAATCAGAAATGAGCATATTTTACATATACAATTGAACCGATTTTTATAGCATGACAGTATTCCAGCGGCGTGTTTTGTTTGATACCTGATAAGCGTATACATACACCGTAAGTTACGGACGCTTTTAAAGAGCTCTGGTATCTTAGTCATCAATAAAATTAATTATGTTCGAAGTAGTAATATTGCGGTCATATTAAGGCGCAGGGTAGGGCAAGGCCTTCCCCTTACAAACTTTGTGCACGTTTTATTCATCGGTTTTGGCACTAACAAATAAAATATTTTTTTTAGTTGTAAATATTAGTTAATGCGAAGATCGTGATGTGAAAATTTTCAAATATTTCAAAAAAAAATCAAAATTCAAAAATTCAAAATAAAAAGTAATAAAAAAATAATTACATCACGAAATAGCTATCAGAAAAATAAGCATACTGACCAAAAATCATAACTTTAATGCAAACACAAACGAAGTAAATCCTGCACAAAGTTTGTATGGAGAGAGCTTGCCCTACCCCTCCTCTTAACGAAATAAACCTACTTTTATCTCTCACAAGCGGGGGTTGTCGATTGTTGTAGATTGTGACACATACGAACGCATACATAACGTGAACTCTTAGCTCCTACGCTGACGCACACATAGACATTGTGCAATGTGTAAATGTGTATGTATAGCTCAACAAACAACCATGGCTCACCCGTGTTCATGAGGTATCACAATACTACTTAATTGTAGGAATAGCTGTGTAACGGTGAGCATCCAGCAGAGATGTCATCATTTGATCAGTTGTGATTCACAAACGAACTCGTCCTCACCTGTCACTTCATCCCGTCCCCGTTTGTATATTCAATTCAATTCTTTAAAAAAATGGCTTCCATCAAATTTATGATGATTTCGCCAATGTCAATGACGTGTTCAATGACGTTGTTCGGTAACGACGCCATGACAGTAGTAAGGTTTTGTACGGTAAATGGATTCTGCCCGTCGTCGCCCCGGGCACGTGTGCTCACCAACGCGGCGACGATCAAAATCCCCATTTGTATATGGAAACTGTGAAATTCCATTTGTCACTTGTTGACAGTTTCCATATAAAAACGGGAGAGGGGTGAGGTGACAGGTGAAGACGAGTCGGTTAGCTCGAATTTTTCAGAAATTACTTCCAATTCATAGCCTAATTCACAATCACAATGCGTCTTGCAATCGTCCGCAATTTCGTCCCTCAATATACGGGGCCCAGAAATACGTAGGTAACAAGGACACGTAATCGTAGGTCAGTGGTATATTGATTCGCTAATGTCGATGCGATTGGCTTTGTGAAGCTTGTCCAGGAAATCATGTCCTAGACAAGGGTCCTATCTCATATCCTATTTATGTCCTGTTCATGTGTATGTGTGTTTATGTTCTCTGTTTGTCAGCGAATCTATTCCAGGCTATAAAGGACTATCGCTCAGCCGATCCGATTAACTATGATTACCGATTAAACTGATACATACAAAGGGACTCAGTGAAGCATTTATTAATGAATCTCATCCCATTGTAATAACATTATTATATTAATAAATAAATAAATATTATTATTATATTTTGCAAAATATAAATAACATTATTATATTTGACGACCGCTTTAGCTTAGTTGGTAGTGACCCTGCCTACGAAGCTGGAGGTCCCGGGTTCGAATCCCGGCCGGGGCATTTATTTGTGTGATGAGCACGAATATTTGTTCATGGGTACGTCTTGGATGTTTTCTATGTATTTAAGTATCTATTTATATCTATAAAAGTATATATATCGTCGCTTAGTGCCCATAGTACAAGCTTTGCTTAGTTTGGGACTAGGTTGATTTGTGTAAAATTGTCCACAAATATTTATTTATTTATTTATTATATTTTGCAAAAATCGAACTAGCCCCATAGTAGGTAAGCTCAGTAAGGCTGGTGTTATAGGAACTAGACGACGATATATTTAAGAGATATTAAAACATAACTACTTACATAGAAAACAAACAAGACTTAGAAACAAATATTCGTGCACATCACAAAAATATTTGCCCTGAGTAGGATTCGAACCCGGGACCGTCAGCTTCGTAGGCAAGGTCAGTGAGCTAAAATGTGCTTAGGGTGACCTGTAATGTCATATAATATTCGGTCATAGTTAATACTAATAATCACGTAGGTACATATATTATGTCGAATAATTGGTGTATTTTCCCAATAACATAATTTCCATCTTAATGCATAATTTACAATACAATTAATAGTGCTTTTACTACGCCTACGTCGATTAAGCAGTCTAATTTGGTAACAGAACGTTTAAACTTGTGTACATCAATCAGGGTAGGTACCTACATGCTACCGGCAGCAGGCGCGCGTGCAACCAACTATTTTCCAATCGCTTTGCGGTGATCATAGCAGGCTGTTCAAGATGCCTATACGTTAGTCTCTACTTTTGTGTCTTTTCACTATTTCATCCCTAAAATACTTTGAAGTCTTTAAGGATGAAATAGTGAAAATACACAAAAGTAGAGATAAAAGTATATCTTAAACAGCCTGCAATGATCTCAGCAAAGCGATCAAATAGAATTACATACGGCACAATCTTTATCATATACTCGTAGCATAAACATGTAACACAAAATCAATATTACGCGATCGTAAACCTGTTGCATATGTCTTAGCAGAACTCGATACCTACTTAAGGCCGTGTATTACCACTTTTGAGTTTTTAAAAACCATCTGAGGCATAGAATATAGTGTCTTAAAATCTAAAAAAAATATATGTGTTACATAAGGATCTTGTCTAGTCAAAATCGCAGTCAGTTACATGACCTGATGAATTTCACTCGATAGAAAAAAATCGCGAAATTACCCCTTTTTGGAATGTATTTTCAATACTACGGCTACATTACTGATATTTAACATTTAATTTTTGTACTCAATTAAAGATCGTAAATAGTTATAGACAAATTCGCAGGGTTTGCTTTGATAAAATGATTGGCTTAATCACTGTAGCTAAATATTTACAAAACTGCGCGCAGAGCTTGCGTAGAGAGCGGGATGGTTAATTGTAAACTCACGCGTGTTAGAGCGGGACATTTGCGTTGGGGATACCTCCCCTTAAGAAGAACGTCACTAAACTGACTATTGTCCCAATGGACTTTTCCCCAAAGATATTGAAGAAACATTAAAATTCAATGATCTGATCAAACGTCGGCCTCACCTGGCTGACCCGACTCTTTGTGAAAGTTCTATTATTAGGATCCACGTTCATTGACTCTCTTAACTTATGTTATATGGTCCACGCTTACGCTAAAGCTTATTGATCATTCCATTCATAAAGTGTCATCCTGACATCACCACAACAATAAAATTTTGGTAACTCAGTACTTTTTTGTCATATATAATATGGTCAAACGGATCATTATAAAACCGAGCCTTAATAGCCACCTATTTAACCATTTGACAAATATATACGATCAACAGTTAAAAAGCCTTGACTGGCAATTTGATTAAGTCAAATTTAAATAGGCAAGTGTATCTACCCTTACCCAAACACATACACATCTTCTTTCACGCACTGAAGGGGACGTTACAATTAGTGTATAGCATGTGTCTACCTTAGCTTCATAGCGCATAATAAGCTATTAAGTATACATATCTAATCTACTGATTTGACTTCGTATAGAGTGAGCGCAAGGCGTCATTTCCGCGTCCGCACTTTCGCTCCGCCCGTTCGGAAACCTCATTATAGTCATTATTATACACGATAGATGCTCGTAATTATGCGATTTAACGGCGCCTAATGAACAAACACGTACTTACATGATAAAAGAAAAAAACCGGCCAAGTGCGTGTCGGGCCACGCGCAAGGAAGGGTTCCGTAGTCGTACACCCGTTATATTATGTGGACTAAAAAGTTCGCAAACTTATATTTACTATGTTTTTGACAGAATTAACAACATAACTAAGGTAGTTAGGTACCTATCAATGGAAATTGTACGAAAGTTTGCTTTTGCAAAGTACATTTCAGAAGTTCGACTATTACTCGTTAACTAGTAATGTCTCTCTAGTTTTCCTTTTAAATTAATCGCCCACGCCGTTAATATGGCATTTTGCTCCCTTGTGAGTCTTGTGACACAGTCTACTATAAAACGCCTGAAGTTTCCATCCAATACTCTATGCGTGCCAGGGGCGGCAAAGCCTTTCCAGTATTCGCAGCATACTGGACGAAAATTGCTTATTATTTAAAAGAATATAGCGTTAGTTTATTATCTAACTAGTCCTATCAGATGTTAATGTTTTAATTTGTTTTGCAGATCCGCGAGACGAAGCTTTGTTGAAACAAGTAAAAGTAGACGATCCTAATATTGATGGATGCCGCAGTATATGCTATTTTGGATATAAGAGCAATCAATACTTTTTACTTGCTCACAAAAGAGTTAAATTATTGTATGTTTATTGGTGATACCACCCTTCCAAGGAATAGTATCCATTAGAACGATAAGGCTGTAAATATTTTGTTCGTACATATTAAACGGTATAACAAATTCCATATCAAAGGGCGTTTATTTTCAGACAGAACCTACTTTTGCAAAGCGTCGTTAGGTTCCTACAGCAAATAAGTTGTGGAATACGTAGCAGTGTAGCTAAACTAGAGCAATGGAAGGCTTACACAAACACACAGTCCTATGTTTGCAGTCAGTTCCTGAACTGACTGCAAACGTAATTAACAGGGGCATTTAATTACAAAAAACCTTCATTCTAAGTTTAATACGTATCAGGGTCATAAAGGCTTGAAAAAACAAAAGTCGTCCCTTCTGTGGTCAATATTTCCGCAACCGTGCAAAAAAGGTTGTATTAACACAATTATTGTATTTATTTACTACGGTAGAGTAGTTATAATATATGTGTAAAGTAAATAAAGTAATGTATGTACCAGTTGCATAAACTACTATTGCCTCATGATTCTGGGTGCCTTTAATATTTTTTAAATGCCATAGGTAATGTAAAATATAGTTTAACTAAGCATTCAGTGAACTTTAATGCTAGTTCTTGATAGTTATTATAGATAAGCTTTAGTAAATCAGTAAAAGGAAATCGAATTTATTTCCTCCCACAGCTAAACGTCGCGTTTTCTGTCGGACCTCTCGATTTTACTAACTCTAATAATAAAATATAATTTTAAAACTCCAGTCTTACTGCGTTGTAATACACAAACTAATATTAGACTTCATTCGGTGGTCTGTCACCTTATTCGTAGATATGTATGATTGGTATCACATTTTGTGATCGATACAAAAAAACAACGTTTTTCAGAGACATCAATTCCAAAGTAACAGATAGAGTCAAAGTAATTTTAACGGCAATTACCCTCCTAAAACCCAGACAACTTATCGAGCTTTCCAAATGGCGTCGAGAGCCTTGGCCCGTGGGGTCCCAATGCTCACTTCCTTTCCTTTTTAAGGAGATTATAAGCGTTTAATTGAAAAAAACTGGTGACCGAAAAGCTGGCAGCTTCATCGCTCAAGCAATACAACGAGTAAATGCTGCCAGGTATCTTCGGTACCATGCCACGCCACGGCCCAATTTTCTAGAATTCTAGATATAGTTTAGTTAGATAGTCTAGAAATATTTTAGATATATAGCAGTTATTTTTAGGTCTGGGTTTAGTTGACTATTTTTATTGTATTTATGCTTAATTTGTTAATTGACGTTATTGAAATAAATACCTAATAGTAAAAAATAAATAAAGATTGGGTATTGATTAATTTATAAGGTAAGTATCGGTTTTTTTTAATATTCTCATCACCATATGGAGGAAATTTAGTATTTTTAACCGTCACCGTCGGACCAAGTGACAATGTACGAGTAAATGGCGTCTTCTTAATTTATGACAGAGTTGTAATAATGTTTGAGGCCAGAAAATGTCATCTCCGTTATATTTTTAAGAGGCTGACAAGATCTAAAAAACGCTCTAACACGCGTGAGTGTCCAATTAACCATCCCGCTCTTTACGGAAGCTCTGCGCGTAAAATAGCAAATAAATACTATGATAATATTGAAATAAAAAAAAGTGTGGGTTATTTGTGAAATGTGACTCGTTGGCGGTTTAGGTATGAATATGTTGACTTCATGTTTTTAATTGCAGCCCCATACGTAATAAAAATAAAGACATAGAACCGTTTAATGATGATTTTAAGACCAATCTTTGCAATTATTTTCTATCGAGCCGATTTCGTCCAATTATGTATCGAGTCCGTACACGGTCTTTGAAATATGATGAATATTAACATATATTTTTTTGATGTGCTAGAACAAATAGTTTTTCTTAAAAAAACTGCTTAAATAACATCTATTTCAACAAAATTTGGTCTTGCCAGCCTCTTAAACATCCGCAGTTCCTGTAATATAGCATGGCGCTGCTAGCGCGCGGTTATGTCGCTTCCGCGTGCGAACAGGAAGCTAACTTTCCCTTTCGCGCCCAGCAGCCGCGCTCCCGCGCCGCTCGCTGCATCCATTGTCTACAAGTCCGAGACCACGTACAAATGAGTGGCATACAGATAGTGAAAAAAGTATTTTATCAAAAATAGTATGAAATGTTCTCATAACATCTGTGAAGATAGTATCCGAAAGTGAGTCATCCTGGACAATTACGAGAAGAGTCCAGGGAATCATACCTACTTTCACTTTAATTGGAAATCACACCTACTGTCCAGGAAGTAAGTTTGTAAATTCCATTACATATCATATATAAATAGATACTTAAATACACCGGGGTTCGGGGAATTTAGAACTATTTTTTGATCAAAGAAGCTAACACTGAGAAATTTGGAGACTTTTTAAACGCTGTCCTGCCCAGACTAGCAAACCAGGGGCTGATTTTCAGATATATGATTATTGACTATATGTGACCGTCCAGCTCACTGGGGCCTTTATGGTCGGTATTGAGTTACGCACGGATCTATAATCTACAATACATAGGCTACCAAAAACAATGATCACCATGTCCCTAAGTGCCATACTTTTTTTTTAATAAATCGTCAAAGTTACTCAACCCAAAAATGCACTTTTGAGAAATAACTAAGCGAAGTTTAAAACTCATTTAAAGTATGTTCCCGTGGGAAGTTACATAGATGATGGTAGATCCTAAATCTTGAGGTTCTCTTCTATAGGAAACAATCAAAGATTTTTCAATTCCACTACCCCGTTGAGAAAAAATGGCCTTTGATCAGTGCAAGGCGCCGATCATAAAAAAGTAAGGAAATTTGTAATAGGTGAATTATTATTTCGTATTATGTGATCTTTGTCATAGTGTAAGCTAGAAAATAGTTTACTTAACACATCGAATGGAAAATAAAAAAAAATCCTAACGTGATATATATTTTTTTAATGATATTTTTTCTATCTCGTCACGAATAAATTTAACAATTTCCGTGTAGTATACCATACTTACCTGTAATAAGTCTAGACAAGCATTACACAGGTTTTATTTTTTTTCTATGTCAATTAGTTTCAATTTTATGACCGATTAAAGTTACATGAAAATCAAGGTTTACTTCCATACAATTGAGAAAAGGGCCCTTATGGACGAATGTGACCAAAATGTAAGTAAATAATAATATTTACATAGTCTAAGTAGCAATCTTGTATTAGAACGTAATTCTGAATAAATCTTTTGATTACAAGTTTTTTGAATTTTGCGTAATTTTTAAATTATACGAAAAAGCAATTTCGCATAGTAAAAATAATTTTTTAACTCTATTAAAAAAAAAACCGATCAAGTACGTGTCGGACCATGCACAATAAAGGGTTCCGTACCGACACCTACTAGTCCATATTTAAACCCACTATCCGATACGTCGAATCGAAAAAGGTCGTATCTTCATAGTAAACTGATGGCACTTACGCCCTTTTGTTTGGGCAAAACAGTTTTTCAGCAATTACTCAAAAACCAGTAGCCGTATTTTTATCAAACCAAAAATCGTCTTAAGTATTTATTAATGTACAGTCACCAGCATCAATATCTGCTATAATAAAGGCGCCATAAATATTTGACCCGTCTTTACGGCCCTACAAATGGAGCTGTGTCGGATATTTATGCCACCATTGTTTTGGCAGATATTAATGCTGGTGACTGTACACCACCTCATTTGTTCAGAATTTTCATACATTTGGAAATTAGAGGGTGGGGGGGGGGGGGGCTTTAGCGGCCCTACCTTTTTTTTAATTTCACGTTACTATTATGTAGCAATTCATAGAATAATACTTTCCTACCATATATTTTCATAATTAGAGAGCTTATAGTCGGCTGTGACATACGGACGGACGCACGGACGGACGGACGCACGTACGGACGGACGGACGGGCAGACATGATGAAACTATAAGGGTTCCGTTTTCACCATTTTGGCTACGGATCTCTAAAAATACAATTAATAGGAAATGTAATAAGAAACAATTTTTTTTGCAACATGACCGTTGACTCGACATGACACGACTAGAACTTACTTGACTTGAGACTAGAAATAGGTATTTGTAACGTGTACCACTAGAATCCAGTAAACAGAAAAGGCAAATAAATAATACAGAAAATAGTTAGAAGTAATTAGAATAAGTTATTAACCTATTTTATATCATTATTATCTGACCTCTGCCATAAGGGCCCTTTTTTACTAAACTTTACAACAAATTTTAAGGTAGAAATACTTAACTTATACGTGTGAAACCAAGCTAGAAATACACATCTAGTCTTTATCAATATCAATATGCAAAAAACAAAAAATATGTGATTTTACCGTATTTTACTAAAACGCTGATATCTACGAAACTAGAAAGTGCCATAAGGGCCCTTTTGTTATGGACTGACTCATATGATTGTGGTACTGACAATAGCGAAATATGATTGCTTAAAATTTTCTCGATAAAAAATAAATCCAAAGTCGAGTCTATATTTTCCTTGTTTTCCTCAGCCTACTAAAACAACGCATTATTAAAAGACACGATTAAGTTAATATGATGGTATTTTACCAAATCTAGGTACTGACAAGAGGAAATTTAATAAATCTGCACACAATCAGATATTTATCGAGATTTGTCTAAAAAGTCATTCCCGGAGAGTGTTGCATCCCGTTTTGTCGTGAACGAAAAACATACGCGCGTCTCTTTCGCCGGACTTAGGAATACCAGCTAAATATTCGGTATAAATAGTAAGTAGGTGCATGGATAGTATTACAAGCATTACTAATTAATTACAAGCGTTACATGTATTACAAACGTTTATTATATGCAAATCAGGAAATAAAAAGTAACTCCCCCCCCCCCGCTCCGTACCCAAAATTGATTAGTTAGCCAATTGTTAAAAGCATATTTAAATGAATTGCTATTGAACCCTTTCCAAAAGTTGCACAGACAGATTCAATAGAAATTTAATTTTTATTCAATCGGTTCAATTCAAAAGAACCGGTTGCCACGCCTTATTGTTACTTACCTGTTTTCGGAACAGGTTTAATCGCAAAAGTGATCTATTTGAGAGTAAATTCGGCAAAGGCGTCCAGCCAAACACCAGGCTGACATAATATAGACGAGCAGGCGCCTTCAGTTGACCTATATAACGCTCCCGGACATTGACCCCGGCTCGTGCGGCTCGCGGCCGGCGATTGGCCGAACTTTTGGGCACCCAGTGCTTGCAAACGCATGAAATTCACGCGATTTGTATTGACGCAATCATTAGATACTTTGAAATTCATTGGGTAATTTTACACGCATTATATTCGTCAGTTTAAGGTTTGGCATGTGTATAGTTGGATCTCATGCATCAAGTTAGATACACTAGTTAAATCATTAATATGCAGCTGTAGATAATATATGGATTACCTATTTAATTATGTAGTGCTAGAGTTTAAGGGTGAGCCACCAGAGACGTGCGGAAATGTGTTTCATTATACTGTCGAGCTTGGGAGGTGGCAAAAATATAAAACAACTTCGCAAGTCACAAGTTATTCACCCTAATTCTATTTACGCCCTTTTAACAGCCATGTCATTTGTACACAAAATTTTATCACTTGTAAACCTCTCAAAGTGTCCCAAACACACGCAACAAATTCGCAAATTGCATATAGGTACCGTACTTGTACTCTGAAAGGTATTAAAACGTTATATAAGTCGCGAAAAGCTACCAGGGAGGCAGCAATCGAGCGGAGTGCAGGGTTCACGATCGGACGCCGACCTCCGAAACTGGAGCGGGTCTAGCCGACTCCCGTCTTTACTTCCACAATAAATTTACTTACTTTCAGCATTTCCTATCTCAAATGTAAGTACCTACTGATAACATAAAGAGCTGCAGTATAAATTAATTTCACGTTGAATTCTCGCATGAGGGCAATATTTCGTTAAAATTACTTCATTACCGTCCAAACTCAATCAAATTGAACTATACAAAATGGTTACAATTACCTAATAATTAGTAGTAGTTATAGTTACGTCAATTTCATTTCAGTTGATATAAGTTACGATTATCTGTTGAAAATAATTGCGGCTCCGTCGTTTTATTGCGATTACTCGTATCAACAACATTATGTAGGTACAGTCAAGGGCATAAATATGTGTACATTTCTGGACCTTATTTCAATGGAGTAAGGTGAAAAAGTGTATATATATTGGTGCCCTTGACTGTACCTAAAAGCTAGTATACGAGTGCAGTTGAAAGACAGTCTTCGGCGCAAACACAAAAGACCTATTATGCTAATTTGTTTGCCTTTGCGCTTTAGATGCATCAGTAAAGTTCGAGATTGCTTTTTAGTGTCAAATCAATGTATGAATGTATATAGCGGGTCAGTTCGAAATAGCATGTTATGTTACCCAGTTTCTCGCTGATGGAAGCACTCTATTTCTATATCGTGGCGGATATAACAATATATGGAATGATTTTATTGAATTTTTCGCCGGTTCTGTGTATTTATTATAGATCTCTCTCTAACCAGGAAACAACTAGTTATTGAGTAAACTTTGAGCAAAGCACGAACGTAAAAGTTTGAATACGAGTAAAAAGAGTCTTTCAAAAAACTTCACCATGGATAGATACTGCACACTTTATATCAAGTAGAATATATATATATGCGAGTACTAAGACTAAATAAAACCTGTAAAATATTTGATCATTTAACGTTTATTTTTTATTTACGGCCATCAATATATATTCGATCAAATGATTGATTCCGATGAAGTCCAGGAAGCTCTAGCCCAAATAAAGTTAATAAGTCAAAAATGGTGTTCTAATCATTTCCCCCTATACCAGTTTTTGAGCGTAAAATGACTGGCCTATATTCGCAAACGTACAGTCGAGGGCATTAATATGTATACACTTTTTTACCTAATCGAATGCGGTCGCCTACAATTTGCGAGCAAACGCATTCGATTAGGTAAAAGCGTGTATACATATTAATGACCTCGACTGTACAAAATGGGCGGTGGAGGGGCGCGCCTTTGTGGATGACACGCACTATACCTAGCCGTTAACACCTCCACTTGAGAACTTACGTCATCAATCAATTATTTCAACCGATTAGAAATTATTACAAGAATAGAAATGGCACAAACCAGGTCGAAGAGAACTAGCAAGATATCGACAAAGGAAACAATTAACCTACTACCACATACTACTACTACTGCAAATATGTAATACATGGACCTATATAGGCGTATATGTGGTGATAAGCGAACTTTCTTAACGTAGTATACCTACTTAAGCTCGTATCACAAGAACACGGCGATATCCGAGTATAAGTCGGCCCTAAGTATGACCTGAATATTAATTACACTTTGTTGAGGCACATATGGTTTAAATCTTGACTTGACATGTATTGTCCTTGTTATCATTACTCAAAGAGTACATCTGAATGTCTGTCAAATTAGACCAGATTGACAGGACTGGCTTCCCACGAGGCGGCTTGACCCTGTACATACACCTCTTCTTATGGCGCAAATATAGTACATTACTTAACAAGGGCGTTAAAACAAAGAATGTCTCAGATCGCAGGTATTCGACGCCCGAGCCGAAGGCAAGGGCGATAAAAATGCGATCTGAGGCTTTCTTTATTACCGCCCGTACAACATTTTATGTCACCCCCTGGCCAGGAAGTGGGACTTCCCGCGCGCGGAGCGTGCGGTAATTGCCGCTTTATGGCCAGGTGTGATATAAAGTACTATTTACAGCCTAGCAGATCGCGTTTATGTAGGACGTAGGTATAGCAAGTCCTTCCCTAGCCAGTATGTAACTAAGGGACGAACGAATCATATTATATGTTGTAGCTTGTGAATTCCCTATTTTGGATTGGAGCACTAAAAAAGTAACTATTACCCAAAAAAGTATGAACAGTAAATAGTATTATAAGTAATATATTTAAAAAAATCTGTTCTGTACACAGGCAGGCTTCGCCTGGCAGGAATATTTCCCGGAACAAATTAAATCTTTCCTATAGATCAACGTTTACAGGTTAAAAAACATGTGAAGTTTTTTTTGATGTTAGCTACAACAATAGCCATTAGCTCGGTACACACTACGCAGTGCTGGGACCGCGGCTAATCTGACTGACCTATATAATGCAACGGTGAAAGACCTCGTAAACTACCGCCGCCTGCAACAATACAACCATCACGGGACAAAAGGTCCTACGCGCAACAAAATCATAACGCACATAACCCCTTTTCACATTAACTAATCACTATAGACTGCACTGCGTGCATCGCGCGATTATGCATCTTAACCGGTCACATATAGGGGAAGAATCATTTGCACACATTCGCGGAACATTTGCTGGCTACGTTTATAGATCTGTAGGAAATTAATGGCTATCTAGAAATTGCCGGTCTGTTTGCAAAGTGGTAAACACTTTGTTCTTTATAATCTATATAATACTGCCGACTATTCTTAAAGCTGCAACGAAAGCATGAACTTTTTATACAACGTTTTCAGTACTACTTTATTAAATTACAAAACATTTTAATCTAGTCAATCACTTGGATCAGTAACGAAAAAGAAATAAAAAACTCATTAAATAGTCATCAATAATATTTTCGTAAGTCCCGCGGTATTTTTTTGAGATATTGAATTTAAACTTCCTTAATTCCATTGGACTTCTAAATTTTATTCGAATTTAATCTGAACTTTTACAAGCATTCGGGGACTCACGTCGTTTAAAAATCTCACACAGATCGAATAATGCTAAAAATATTGAGTATTATTCATGCCTATGCCGGAATTAGTTGACGTGATTCACTAAAAGTATATATAAGAAATATTCCGATTAGTATTCTGAAAAATTCTAGTACTTACTTACGGAAAGTTCACGCTGTCTCAGCACCTTACAGTTGATTCGACCAAACTAGAAGGACTATCGATAAGTACTTCTCCAAACTGGTGCAAATTGAGTAACATTTTCTACCAATAACTTTATGAATCCGGGTAATAGCCACGATAGCAATAAACTTCGTGTCCGATATTTTTTAAATTTTAATTTCTGCAGACATTATGCAGTGCAAACCGCCTAAATTTAACAAGGATTATGTTGTTTATTGAACTATGGAGCACTATAACCTACTCTAAGGAAATGTCATTTTATATCCTACGTTGAAATTAATCTCTGTAAACAGTGGTTTAAACTGATCATCACCTGTAATAGCTTGCTTAATATCGAACCAAATTCTCATCAATCACACGCCTGGTACGGTATTCAACCGAATTACATGCACTGTGTGGCGCACCGGGTGCACGCATTGATTAAATGAACATGCCTTTAGTGGTGAATCTAGTAATCTGTTATCGGTAATAGAGCCCCGTTCCACCTTGCACTCAACACATTCAAGAAAGTGAAGAGGAAATAAGTTTACAAATTGTTTAAATGAGTGGCCAGAATCAAATTGCTCGAGAGATGTTCTGTTTTACACAGTAATCTTCGCAAAATGCATTTGATGCACGATAAACATTCCGACAAATTATATATTATCGGGAAGACTAGGAACATTCAGAGTTTGTGAGATATTCTGTGCTATGCCTACGATATTTCAACTCCTGGTGGTACGGCTCTTTCAGAAAAATGAATAAAACAGCATGAGTTAATAAGAATCTGACCTACTCAGTATCTGAGTTCAATAGAAAACGACTTCCACTTCAAGAGATCCTGAAACGAACCTGTGACAAATCCGACCTAATCGGAATCGTACTATATCAGATTATGACCTAACAGCTCAACTGGCTCAATTCTAATCTGGCCCGTAATCAGTAGGCCCGCCTAACCTATGTAGCAAAATAGTAAAAGGGATTACGAATTATGATTATTTGTAAAAACATATCGCACCATTTTCAGATGTACAATATGTACATTGCTGCAGTTCTGGTGCTGTTTTTGTATTACTGCAATTTCAAGTGAAGCCGAATAATGAAGGTTTGTAAATATTTGACCTATTAATCCGGTAGAACAAACATGCATAGAAACGAGACTTACAACTATGTGTTTAAGCATTAATTATTATGTCACCATATCAAATTATTACCTAATAATGCTTAACGCGGTTATAACAAATCGTATTATACTAAATCACACATGGTCACTTAATTCCGAATGTGTGAACATTGTGAAAGTAAAGTTGTTCAGGAAAAAACCAACTGTTATTTTCATCGAGCAACGCCTGGAGCGCGCACGGGCGACGGTGAGCGAAAGTGTGAGCAACTCACCGATGCGCACCGCGGTCTCACCTAACTCGCTGCACGGTAACCGCTCAAACTTGCTGTCTATAATGTGCTGTGTGCTGTCTTGAATACGCGAGTCAAATTCCCAACTTAGTTAATCCTACGTATATTTTACTGCAGACGTTTGCCGCTCACGTCAAACTCCCGCTATCTACGCTCCAAACTTTGAAACTGCCGGCAGAAGAGCGTTAAGCTTGGAACTTAGGCGAATAATTTTCGGAGTTTAGAAAAATATATATAGTAAAGTGTGAACTAGCTTGCTACCGTCTGCGCAACTGCGCATGTAAAACGAGACGAAGGCCCACCTTCTGATTAAGTATTACGTAGTACGTAGCTGTGACTCCCAGAGTTAAAATCTATTTTAGGAGTGAATTCGTTGTCAAGAATATAAAGAGATGAATATAAACATAAATAAGCAGTATAAGTAGACGATTTCTAGAATGTATTTAACTATGTACTTACATTTTAATTATATTGCAGCTGCTTTGTGTTCAGCCCTTTTCCTTCATATCTCCAAGGCCAGAAGAAGGAAGGACGCCCCCGAAACTGAAGAAAAACAACAAGGAATTAGCAAAATACAATACCTACGCGTAATTCGTCAGGTATATAAGTACTAATTCATTGAAAAGTAAGTGCGAATCAATAAGGTACGACAAGTCGAGCCTCAGAATTGTGCGTAAGCCTTCTACGTTGCGACCAAATAACTGATTTCCATGTGTGGCTGGTGGCTGACATTTGCCTATGATTTCTTATGGGGATTGTGACGGCAATGCGGCTCCTCCCCCGTTGGTACTTACCTAACTAATAGAATCACACCTGGATTATTTTTACCTTCCATTTTATCAGAATCCACTTTTAGACAATAAACTAATAATAAATACATATCTAATTTTTTCTGTCAACTCTTCACTTCAATGAGTCAATATCGCTCTTCGTGTCTATTTATATAAACAATATTTACAAAGTAGTCAATTAATTAATTCTAAAAGAGAAATGGAAGCCTCGAGGGCATTTGCCAGAGTAAATGAAGGGATATAAATTAACTACGAAATAATTTACCAAAAACACAGCACCAAAAATAATCTATACAGAAATACTCTGTGCTTATCTGTTTCTGTCTAAAGTGTCAAAAAGTTGTGGAAGAAGTTTTGATTATAAACAAACCATAGAGAATATTACAGGTTAAAGCACACGTCAGGTTCTATGACACGGTTTCAGGATTTTAGCGTACTGTAGCGCGTATTATCTCATTCAAGCGCTGTCAATGGTTTTCACAAAAGGCGCTCGAATATGACAATCATTACATTCATTACCATCCCCATAACCCGCTTCGAACTTGTGAACTCGTGAACGAAAAATGTGCTCTGCAATTGTTTAGCAACCGGCCGGTTATATTATGTGAAGAAAGTGAACGTAACTGGGGAGAGTGTAGTCTATAGTTAACTATATATTTTCATCATTACACGATTTTTAGGCACTCCGGTGACCTTTGCATAGTGAAATAGAGAGAACCTTAAATGCTCATTGAACCAGTGCATCGGCGTTAAAATCCCATCTCTTTACCGGCAAAGGGAAGATTTCAAACGTTTTTTGGTGGCGTCATATTATGACGATTATATGTTCAGTGCATATGACAACAATTATATACGAGAACTCCGATTTGTTTGATTGGCTTACAAATGTTAATATGTCATAATAATTTAATTATTAATAGGACCATCAGTTTTTATTCAAGAATAAGTGACAATGGTAAATTGCTGTGGACTTTACCACGTACTTAGACACGTGCGTTGGGATATCTCAAAGTGGGAGGATTCCAGTAGAAGTACGCTATGGTTCTATCCATTTATGGAGACGAAATCAAATTTTTCGATTCTCGTTCTTGTTATAGAAACCGGTCTCTCAAACAAAAATTAAAAAATAATTAACTAAATATTAATTTAATTTAATAATTTAGCGATAAGACCGCCTGTTGTTTGCCTCTACTCATTGTCATTATGTACTGTTATGTGTTACTTTTGTTGAGGTTATGCAATAAAGAGTATTTGTATTGTATTGTATTAAATATGCATATCGAAAACAATCGGCCTAGGGACGCGGAGAAACGGCCATATTAATTTTTGACCTTATAAATATTTTGTGTACATTCATAATCACGTTTTTTTTCTGATATTTGACGACCGCTTTAGCTTAGTTGGTAGTGACCCTGCCTGCGGAGCTGGAGGTCCCGGGTTCGAATCCCGGCCGGGGCATTTATTTGTGTGATGGGCACGAATATTTGTTCCTGGGTCTTGGATGTTTTCTATGTCTATTTATATATATATCAGTATGTAAAATGTATATCGTCGCTTAGTACTCGTACCCATAGTACAAGCTTTGCTTAGTTTGGGACTAGGTTGATTATTAATGGTCTTGTTTTTCACATTGTCATGAATTGTATAATTGTATATTTGTTCTTAGTTTGGCAATAAATTCTTTCTTATTAAATAAGAGAGAATGGAGATCAAACCAAGAGAAAAGAATCTCCATACGCAGACTTCCACCACAAGAACATAGCCAGGCAGTGGACTATTAAGCAGTAACGTGTGCTAACGGAAATTACAAATTTCAAATGCAGACGTTGTAAGGCGTTGTAAGATTGATTGTTCCGATAGCTCAGTTGGCTAGACCGGTAGGCCGCGTATGTCAGGAACTCAGGATGTCGCAAGTTCGAATCCTGCTCGAAGCATTAAGGTTGTAAACTTTGAGGGAATTTAATGCCCTTTAACTTTGCCATACAATGTAAAGCATAAATGTCCTTAGTTTAAAGGATATAAGCGAAAATCTGAAAAACGTTACACATAAAAAAATATTATTAAAGAATCTAGATCCTTATTATCACCGAAAAGTTATTTGAAGCGATTGAAACTGTACGTTTTAAACGTAAAAATACGTAACGTATAAATTATAAAATCCTTAGTTTAGCTACCTACTTTAAAATTACAACTACAAAAAATTAAGAGAGGAATTGAAAACGTAAGATTTTTACATTGTATGGTCGAACGGAAAAGTACAAATTTTCAAAATAAAACGGTGTATATCTCAGAAGGTAAGTAGTAGGTGTAAGTCTTTGTATTAATAGTAAGTGTGGTCTAAAATGACCTCGTCTATCATCCCAGACTTGAAATACCCTGTATATTATGAAGTTATAAGGAAAACTTACTAAGTAGACAATGCAATAAGCGTACTTAAGATATTTGTATTGATTACTTGGATAAATAAATTTACTGTAATGTGAGACATATTTACATTTAATAAGAGAATTGGAAAAGACCAAGTGAGTGGCAACCGTTGTTCTCTTACTTAGATAAAGTTATTATATAGTTGTGTCAAAAATATAGTCAATATTAGTTTGCGGCAGGTTTGCGGACTTTTATTTAAGTCCGCATAATGCGTGGCCCGACACGCACTTGGCCTGTTATTATTTCTATATAATTACTAAATTATGTAATTAAGTAGTGACTGTGACTTGTATTTATTATGTTGCCAGGTGCCCGTCTGTTTTATTTATTTTTTGTTGGGCTTGCTCTTATTCTTGAAAGCACATTTGGACATAATGGGTTAAGGTTATATTTCCATTATTCCTAACTGTATTTGTAATTTCTTTTCTTTTGTTTAACTGTACACGTGACAGTACATACCTACGTCGCTTGGCGATGATTGTGAAACAGTTATATATAAATTTCGTGGTGTGAATATAATTATTAATTTTCTTCGAACCTAACATCTTAGGTATAGTATAGATAATTCATAGGATTAGGTTTAAAGAAAAGTTATCCTAATCCTAATATAATATTATAAACGTGAATGTTTGTGCTGATGTATGGATGTACGTATGTACGTTCCGCTTCGTCTCAAAAACTACTGAAGTGATTTCAATTAAACTTTCCAGTATTGTAGCTTAGACATCAGAATAGGACATAGGCTATAATTCATTTCAAAATTCATCCCCTGAGGGGTGAAAAGGGGGTGGTCATTTTGTATGGAGCACAAAATTATTTTATGATAGAAACCTAAAACTTCTCCCATATACAAAGCATAAAAAAGGAAGAAAACTATTTTAGCGTTTTTTTAAATTTGCCCTCTGAAGGGGTGAAAAAGGGGTTGAAAGTTTGTACGCAGAGTAAATATTATTTTAAACTTGTAAGTTGAAACTTCGTTTATAGATCTAACATTACATTAAAGACAACTGATTTCGGAGATTTTGGAAATTCACACTGTGAAGGGGTAAAGAGGTTGAAACAATGTATGAGCAACCTGAGTTTTTTAAAGTGAGTAACTTCATTCTTGGCGTGTAGACTCTCAGTCAAAGAGTAAAGTAAGTATTTGCTCTCAGTTAAGTGAAAGTCCCAGGAAAGGACATAGGATAGTTTTTATCCCGGAAATCATTCCTTAAAAGGGTGGAAATTTGTATGGAAGAGAGATAACTAGGTAAGCTTCTGAATTAAAAGAATAGCAATAACGATGACCGAGTTCTACGCGGACGAAGTCGCGGGCAAATCTAGTATTTTCATATTTTTGCATAAATATGCGGACGCAAATCTTTGGGATTGGTTGGTAGATAACGCGAATTCAACCTTAAAAAGTTGAACGGTACATAGTTCGACCCACAGTTCACCCATCATCGATCTCAACCACCATTCACCACATGTATAGAATCACACAGTCAGTCAACAACAATGGATGTGGACAAAATGTTGACACCTCAGCGTAAACAGAATAACATTCTCATGCATTGAAGTATCTATGACAATATAACGCCAATATATCTCTTACGAGCATAGTACCAATTTCGTGTAAAAATATTAATATTTGAAATAGTATGCGTTAGTTACTTAAGTATGTTATCTTTTATTTATTTATTGCGAAAGGGAAGATCGGAGGGGTGTGGAGGGGGGCGGTCTTAGCTAGATTTAGAGAACACTGCTGCAGCAAGTCCGAAATCACATACTGAATTGCCCAACATCTTGTTAAGTAGTAACTTCTAGTGAATTGAGCACTATGCGAGAGTTAGTAACCCCCTGCTTCCTTACTGTTATGTGTGGTGTCCGATCGGTCGGTACCTAACAGTAACATTGCCACAGTTAAAAACATTCGCATACAAAACAAAAAAAATATCTTCAGAAGTAATGATTATCATCATATCCGACGAAAGACGGTCACTCCTGGACCCGCCTTCCCCAAAAAGAGCCACAAATGTATATTTGAATAGTTCTGAAAACCCTGTTAACATATATACAAAAGTTTCATCAATACGGAAACAGATCATTACCGTTAAGGGCAATCATCCTGACTGATAGCCACCGCTACGTAAACAAAATAAATACAATCGCAAGGTCTATTCGCCTTCAAGCTTAGGTATTAAGGTACTTAAAACTATAAACAAGAAATCAAAAATGTTTACATCCGAAATTTTCAAAGCAGCATCCGCATCAACTATCCTTTGCAAAAAAACCTTACAAGTCACTCACAATCACTCTGTCACTAACCACTAGTGAGCACGTCACGAGTTCATACGAGGTGGCAGAGCAGATAAACCGAACAATAGTCGAGCGTCGCAGGCAGGCGCGCGGCACGCCGGCAGATCGGTGACTGACCGGCCCACTGTCGGCGCCCCGCGAGCGCTCCTCCGGGACCCTTCCGTCCCGAGGACTCGCAATGCTTCCTCACGAACCCTTCCTCATTTCACACGCACGCACCTCATACAGTTAACTCCTTAAATACCCGAGCAGTTTTTACACTGTTGGTTAGGATGAAAGGTATGACGATGCGTGGTACGTGGGCCGATGCACTGCACTGGTGGTACAAGTATTTCGCGCGGTGGTCTGTGGCGACAGTGAAAGTGCTCCGCGGTCTAGCGAGTGCACCGTGCCCTCTGCGAGACCTTGACTATTTCCTTTCGTAGGTAGAAAATAATGTATGCAAAGCTGCGACGCGATGCAGGTGCCGAAAATTGCGTCTAGTTCTAATAGGTGTTAGAAAAAACACCGGAAAGCGCAGGACGTGTTTGTGCGTATTAAGAATATGGTATTTTCGTTCTGGTGATGACGGTAAGCGTAGATTTTGAATATCTGATTACGATCGATCAATTTATCATGAAAAGTTGTCGGTCATGATTTTTTTTACCCAACCATCAAGTATTATGTTATTTTATGACAGCTTCTGACAAGGCGGACCATATTATCCTTGACAAATTTAGGAATTTTCTTGTACGAAATACACTAAAAGCCATGGTATACGAGACTATAGGCTGTGATGTCCGCTTACCTACGCTTGTTTGTCACCGTCGTCGTATAAGACTAGCGATGTCACGAGCTATCAAACACAATGTTGAAATTGTTGAATCGTGCCAGTACAAGTCTGTGCCTAAGTAAGTACATTGTTGGACTGGCATTGGATAAATAATTTGAAAGTCTTCTCTTGACGTAAATACTAAAATGGTTATGTGGGCGGAGCGGAGAAAACTTGAAAGAAACGTGACTTACAAATTTAAGAAAAAGCATCTTAGGTATTAAGTACATTAGTACACGGTTTCGATAGCGGACTCAGGATGTTCTGAAAGGGGATTGACTGAAGGCCGATTGTAGTTCCATGTAAGATATGTCCCGGTACGACTCAGATCAGATCCTTAGGGGGCTTGAGCCCTTCCCCTCGATCAGCTACTGAGTAACACGCAGGTAAATAAGGTACATTTCCAAAGGCCGATGTCATAAATATACATGGGAACCCATTATATTTTCGCCAGTTAAATTCTGATAGACAAGGACTTATCAGGCTAGTTTCTAGGAATAAAATAGATGTTTTATCAACTAGGATTAATTGATGGGGGATTTCCTTTTCATTCTAACTGATTGCGTCTTTTCAGATGTAAAGTCAAGCATTATTCCAAAATAAAGGCAGCTAAAATATTTTACACGTGCTACAAATAGAATAGAATCGTGTCAGATATTTATTAATGAGCGCTTTGTTATACTTAGCAGTTTTGTACATGAAGAATTTCGATAATTATCATTTCTAACCTTGATCGCTTAGGAAATTTAATACGATTATTGAAGGTAGGAAAAAATAAAACGCAATATCTTATTTCAACCGCATTTGTACTCGTTAATTACTTTTCTCAAACATGCACTGAAATGTCGCTGTTACGTGCGTCATAACAGGCCTCGAAGCATCACGTTTCGGGTGGATCAACTGTAAAGAGATGTCATACAAAATTGTAGGCAATTGATTTTTAGTTCGTTAAGACATTCTGCCACTACGATTATTAAAAAAAAAACAATTCCTCAAAAATAAGACGGGACGGAAATGACTCGGATATGGATATAATAAGACGGAATTTGAATTAAGATTTGACATAACCATAACCTTAAAAGTATTGAAACGTCAAAAAGTTCATGCTTTCCCGCCGTTATTTTTTTTTAACAGAATCGCAAGTGTATTTTTCCAACAAAAACACAAATTATTTAAGACACAAAAACGTAGCGTTTCTAAAAATACTAGTTGAATTGACTTAACTTGACCTGGGCCTATCTGCACTGTACTCGTGAAATTCGAAATCCATACTTCGTATAGTGGCGTCCCTTTAACGCGAGAGGCGCGAGAGTGAAAAGGATCTAAATTAAACCAACAATCCGCTTTTACCGCCAATGTGCAAACGTCAAAAGAAAACGAAAAAAAAAAGTGGCGGGAACTTTTTCCGCTTTTTTAATAGGTAAGAAGGCATGGGTAATCTTTGTATTCAACCAGGCCAAACTAATATTTTTTATGAGCTTACCACTATTAGTTACAAGTCTAATAATTATTATTGGGAAACAGAAAATATTAGGACTTGTAAGTTTTACACTAATAACGAATATACTAGTAATGTAATAGTTTCGAGAAATAGGGCCCTGAAACAGAGTTTAAGAACAATTGTGGGCATTTTAATTAGTTTTACAACATTTTGATACTCCTAGACGTATGTTACGGCAAATATGGCGTCAGCAAGTTATCTAAGAGAACTTACGATCAGTATTCGGTTCTACGTCTCTGTTTAAATCAAATCACACTGAATATATATTGTTCTATTTTTCCATCGAATTGTTTTTTGTAATAATATCTTTTTACGTATTATTTTTTGACGTTTTGTTGATATTTTACTGATAGTCGAATCAGCAATTTTTTGTAAAACGTCAAATACGCTCGGTTGGTAGTTATGAAGGTTCTAGGAAAATATGACCATATAAACACGTATTTTTCATCGTTATTTATTGAGTAAGTAATTATTGATTTTATATCCTTAAAACTGCAAACATCGCTTATTGCTTTTTAATGGGCATAGTGGCAGAATGTCATAACGCTTGGTGCTTGTTTTTCGGCTGAAATAGTTGAACGTTATGATGTTGTGTCATAAATTGACACAGAAACAAAAGAAGGTTGCTTTGCCTCCAACTTTGCATGAAGTTTCGTTATGCACCTCTTCTCATCCGAACCGAGAGTCTTATAAGGTACACAAGGTCAATATTTTATTGCATATTTGAGAAAACTAAGTGAAATAACTACATAGGTGAAGAAGCTACTAAACTTGGAGATTAACCCTAAATAAATTACACAATAATTGAGGAGGGTATCATAACACAAGAATAAAAACAAGAAAAGAAATTCGTTTGACTCCATAGATGTACTATAAAAGAACTAGATACACAGTCAGGCGAAAAAAATGGCACCCTCAAATGTACCGCGTTGCGGTACTTTCGTGTTGGCGGCAGACAGTGACAGTGACAAAGCGTGTATGCAACTGACAGTGTCAATCAGTGCCACATTTTCCGTCATTTTTGTTCGGCATTGTGTGTCTATTTCTATATTATAAGTCAATGTTTGACTCGAATAAAGCATGTTATTTTGTTGTAGTTGTTGGATTCGCGCTGAAGTCGATTTGAGCAGTGAATTAGAATTGTTTTTGTGTATGTAAAGCAAAATCAAATGTTTATCCTGTAAGTATGTAGGTAGAACAGTTATTTTACAAGTCATATAATAAGAAATAGTAAATATATAGGTATAAAATATTTGCAAATCATAATTCGTTTTCTATATATATATATATAACTCTGATATATATATATATATATATATATATATATATATATATTAATAGCAAAAATACTGAATGTTGGATTCACAATATCGACAGATGTTCTAATTTCTAATGCAAAAGAGATGCTTGCATTACCAATAAAAAAATATGATATTCGTTTTGACTACCAGTTTATCTTTAAAGTTTTGTAACTATAGCGAAATACATCTGAACTAAACATATTTATGTATTTATGCCACACCTGGCCATAAAGTGGCAATTACCGCACGCTCCGCGCGCGGGAAATCCCACTTCCTGGCCAGGGGGTGACATAAAATTTTGTACTTAACACGGGCGGTAATAAAGAAAGCCTCAGTTCGCATATTTATCGCCCTTACCTTCGGCTCGGGCGTCAAATACCTGCGATCTGAGACATTCTTTGTTTTACCGCCCTTGTTAAGTAATGTACTATTATATTAAATCAACAATGCAAGTAGGTACATAGATATTAACTAAACGATACTTATAGGAGTTATAGGTAAACAATTCATACAGACTATGAGACTGAATTATGTATATTGACTAGGCCAAAAACAAATCGTACTCATTCACATGTCTATTTATTTTATTATTTAAACTATTGCACAAAACAAATGAATAGAAATGGCGATCTTCATGCCTCATGGCGGGACACCAAACGTTTTCGTCACTTCATCAACTCAAGTTGTTTCCCTTTTTAGGGTTCCGTATTACTTATTCTGTGGCTCCGTACCCGAAGGGTCAAAACGGAACCCTATTGGTGACACCCAGACGTCCGTCCGTCCGTCCGTCGTCTGTCACACAGGTTTAACAGCCAAACCGTTGGAGCTACGGGCTTCAAATTTACACAGTAAAAGCATCTTGTTGACTTAAGCCATACCAATTGTGAAAAAAAAAATTGAATTTTTTAGGGGTCTCCCATACAGCTAAAGGGGGGCGCGAAAAAATTTTTTATCCTGCCCTATCCAGTGGGGTATCGTTGTTTAGAGCTCATTGAGTAGATACTTACTATATTTTTAATTTAAAAAAAATTTGGAATACAAAGGAATGAGAAGCCACCAAAGTCAGCTTCTTTTACGAAATTTTGTTCCGAAGAATTAACTTCCCAAATCCTACCTATAAACTTAAAATTTGCTAATAATGTTTTTTATTACGTATATTTTACCAATAAATACTAATATATTGATAAATTAGATTTTTTCTTTGTTATTTCCTTTTTTTCCTATGAAAACCAACTTAACTATGCGGTCGGTTCGGAATCCTAAATGTGCGAAGTCCGACTCGCACTTGGCCGGTTTTTATTTTACCCTCGCAATTGGTACCTACGTGTTCGAGTAGTAGCGCAGGGCCGATTACGCAAGTCGAGCTTCCCCAACGAGAGGTCGTTGGCAATGGACCCGGTTCAATGTCACCAAATGTATCACCGCGCGGTACGCGCCGCTCCACACCACTTGATACTTTACTGTCTATTTCGAGGATAATTATGGTTGAAATTATTTTTGTTGAACGTATTTAGTATTAAAATGTTATTGGATTTTGAACCTTATTGTTTGAACAGTAAAGTAGCTTTTTGAATGAATTGCTTTGGAGTAATTCGTTCAACTGTAATGATTTTAAGTATTGATTAAGCGACTTCTGTCTAACTCGAACGGTAACTGGCTTCGAGGCTTTAACGCACTGGCACCCTCTTTTCCTGGACATTCGGCAGGTGCCGCACTTTGCTGTGTGCCCCAAACGCATATGTGAGTTCAACCGACTATTCTATGTCTAAGCCACTAAGGCACAGGGTGAAAGCCACTAAATATGGCAGTGAATGCGTTAAAGTACACTCACGGTCAAAGAATACGGGTTGGTAAAAAACAGTAATATTTCCTAAAATTATTGTTCTCTTTATTTAATTTTACATATATACCTACTGCAAAAGTAACACCCAAAAAAGTAATGTTTCCAGGTGTAAATCGGATTCGTAAAAACCCGTGAAAAAACAACTTTAACGAAGCGAGATATCGCCATAATCGTCATTTTTGGACATTGATATTTTTATGATGGGATCCCGGAAATTGCTAAATCAGTAATTTCCGGGATCCCATCATAAACTGTATTAAATACAGTTGGGCAATACCAAGAATATTATACTCTTATTATGTAAATAAAACGAGATTCAAAGCGTTTATTGCCAGAACATTTTTTTTTATACTACGTCGGAGGCAAACAAGCTGACAGCCCACCTGATGGTAAGTGGTTACTGCCGCCTATAGACGCTTGCAACACCAGAGGCGTCACTCACGCGTTGCCGACCCATAAGAACCCTTTTCACGCCTTTTTTGAAGAGCCCCATGCTGTAGCCCATAGTAAAAAAACAGATTTTAGTGTACAATAATGTGCTTATGTTCTACCAATCTTGGCATGCAATATCACAAATTCATTGTCATTTATTAAAATTTGCTTAACATACATTATTATTAATACGAGTCATTTATATTGTCATCGATTTTAATTATTATTATTTCTTATGGTTCCTAATTGTAGTATAATTTATGTCAAAATTTTGTTAACTAATTCAAATTTCATTATTGATTTGTTTAAAAAGTCATTTGCAGAGTAAAAGTATTCTTTCAGTAGGTAACTAATCAGTGACTTTTTTTTAAATTGGCTAGGTGGACAATTTTTGATGTCACTTGGTAACGTATTATAAATTTGTATAGCCATGCAAAACGCATTATTCCTATAAATTTGCTTTTTAGCAAGAGGCAAATGAAGTTTATGTCGATATCGAGTAGACCTTGGAAAAATCTCAGCATGGGTAGCGAGTGTAGAGTATTTAACAAAACCTATTGTCTATTTAAACTAGGGTGATCCGAAATGTTTGACCGTCAGTGTACTTACATTGTAATTTTTAATGCCCCAGATAGAATAGGTAAATAAATTAGGTTAGGTTGTTTTAATATTAAAAACAGTATAAACAACTAAAACTAGACCTAGAAATAAAACTAAATTAAAATTTAATATCTGCATCTGTTTTAATTGAAGTGTGCAATAAAAAGTATTTGTTGTTGTTGTTGTTGTTGTTGTAATCTAGGGGATAAGCCTGAGGAAATTGAGAAGGATCTGCTAATTAATAATTGATAATTGATTTTGATAATTGTTAGTTTGTTATGTGCAAAAGTTCGAGTAGTATTTTTCCTGTAGCCGTGACTTAAACTTCTCGGCAACTCGCAGCGCGGCTCAAGAATCGTCGCGCGCGCTCTACGGCTGCGCTCCTGGCCGGGTCGACGACCGCGCTTTTCGGCAGGCGCCCCGAGTTTCAGCTGTAACGCGATCCTGCACACATGCACACGCACGCACACACGCGCGCCGGCGCGAGCGCATGCATCTGCCGATACTAGAACCGGAAAACTATTGTCGAAATATTGTCACTGATTCCTGTATGAGTATGTGAATGACTGTACAAAAATTTTAGTTTGCAAGTTTGATATGCTGTTAGTACTCTTAAACAAATAAACAGATGTTAAACCAGATACATTCACTAAGAGGACAATTTCCCGCGACACACGTCTTCTGCGAGATTTCATAGTTTACATGACTTCCATGTATCGCGCGACATGTCAACTTGTCAAGCGATGCCCGGCAACGTTGTATCATTGCACCCGACGTCGCTGGCGACACGTGTCATTAGACATTTGTGTCCTAGTGCATCTCTCGATTAAGGATACAGCCTACAGGGAAAAAACGATACTATAGGAACAGTAAGTAATCCACGCATTTGTGTAAAACTTACTAAATTTGAGATAGTAAATGAGATAATAACTCTTACTCTATGAAAATCCAGATAACTATGTCAAATTCCACAATTAGCTTATACATAAGGCCGATAAGTCGTCGTAGATAATGGGTGTGTTTCAGCCGTGACCTCCGCGACCTTTGAACTTGGTGAACGTACCCTTGACTCGGCCACTCCGGTCCTTAGCCTGCTACAATTAGACCTTCCCACTGATAAAATGTATTTTTGTACAGTTGTGTGACGCACCGTGAGAAATCGACGCAAATCGACGTCCGCGAGTGGACATTATTGGCTGTCATTTTGAATTTTTTGTTTGTCATACTATAAAAGTTGGTCATGTTTGACGTAAGAAGCGGGTTGAAGTTGAAAGTGAGGCATCTCGCCAATGGGATTAAAAGTATTTATGTCACACCTAGCCATAAAGTGGCCATTTGGCCAGGGGGTGACATAAAACTTTGTACTTACCACGGGCGATAATAAAGAAAGCCTCAGATCGCATATTTATCGCCCTTGCCTTCGGCTCGGGCGTAAAATACCTGCGATCTAAGACATTCTTTGTTTTATCGCCCTTGGTAAGTAATGTACTATTAATTAAAAAGAAAATTGGACAGCTGCAGAAACATACATGTATGTATAGTCGAGCAATTTGAATGTTTGGCATGTTTGGGCTGTATTGCAATAGAAATAGAGTCCAAAAAACATATACCGTCATGTTATATGTCTAAAATGTACTAAAATGTCATGTGACGGTATGTATAAGTTATCCTGCTAGATATAGGCAGGTACTCGTACCTGCAAACATCAAAACTGATACGATTGACGTATGAAATTGTATTTTAATAAAGTCATCTTGGGTGGTCATTTCATTAGGTACAAATAATACTCACCATATCCGTAGTTCATTTCAGTATTTACGTACGTTTTTGAAGTTGACTTCTCTAAATTAGACGACGTATGGTAAAAATAAAATGTCTTCTCTAAGCATTAAGAGGTTGTTCACCCAGTATTTGGGTGTCGCCCCCTCCTTGGCAGGGCTTATTTGTCAAAGGATACAAACTTGGCTGAAGCAGTCTCAATTTACTTGGACGCATGGAGAGATGAGCCACCTGCTGTACCCTTACCATGAGTTTGCAATGTTTGCATTACCGTACTCACTAGCGACTGCGTTAACGATTTAGTATGGACAAAAGTACAGCGCCTCTGGCAGTTACCCAATAGAAGTAAGAATTGCCATATTAAATCGCTTACGCAGTTGCTAGCAAGTACGGTAACGCAAACATTGCAAACTCATGGTAAGGGTACTGTATTGGCATGGGCTATTAAGGCTGGGTGGGTATTACCACTTTCGAGTTTTTTTTTAATCATCTGAGATATAGAATATAGTGTCTTAAGGCGCTACACTGAGAAATTTGGAGACTTTGAAACGCTGTCCTGCCCAGACTAGCAAACAGTAGGGGCTGATTTTCAGATATATGATTCTTGACTATATGATTGTGGTACTGACAATAGCGAAACATGATTGCTTAAAATATTCTCGATAGAAAATAAATCCAAAGTTGAGTCTATATTTTCCTTAGCCTACTAAAACAACGCATTATCAAAAGACACGATTAAGTTAATATGATGGTATTTTTACCTCATCTAGGTACTAACAAGAGGAAATTTAATAAACCTGCGCACAGTCAGATATTTAACGAGATTTGTCTAAAAAGCCATTCTCGGAGAGGGTTGCATGCACAAAACGGTTGTCGTGAGCAAAGAATATAGAAAGCTTTCTATATTCTTTGTCGTGAGCGAAAAACAAAGGGTGTCTCTTTCAATCGATATATCGCATTAAATTAAAAAAAAAAAATATGTGTTACATTAAGGATCTTGTCTAGTCAAAATCGCAGTCAGTTATGTACATGACCTGATACATTTCACTCGATAGAAAAAATCGCAAAGTTACCCCTTTTTGGAATGTTTTTTTTTTCCAATATTACGGCTATATTACTGATATTTTACATTAATTTTTTGTACTCAATTAAAGATCCTAAATACTTAGTTATAGACAAATTCGCAGGGTTTGCTTTGATAAAATGGATTGTCTTAATGACTATAGCTAAATATTTACAAAAAATACGCGCAGAGCTTCCGTAGAGAGCGAGATGGTTAATTGCAAACTCACGCGTGTTAGAGCGGGACATTTGCATTGGGGGTATCTCCCCTTAACTAAGCTATTGATGCTTTGCTGTTTAGTTTACCCACTAGAAACAGCTTAATACGACTACATTTATTAAACAGCATTAAAAACCTACTCTTGGTAAAGTAAATAAAACCGGCCAAGATCGCGTCGGGCGGCGCGCAATGTAGGGTTCAGGGAGCCGATTTTTGAGTTTCGAACGCTCGAATTTTCACTCGACATCTGTCAAAACGTCATAGTATTTTGACAGATCTCGAGTAAAAAGTCGAACGTTCGAGACTCAAAAATCGGCTCCCTGTTCTGTAGTTGTCCACCCGTTACATTACGTGGGCTTAAAAGTTAGCAAACGTATATTTGCTATAAGTATACAATTTTTGACACAACTAACAACATCAACATACCCAAGACAATTTGTATATGAATTCAAAGCGTTCCGAAACTATGACACTAAACTCTCATGCCTTGTAAACATACTTAAAAGGAAAGACGGAAGGATAGGGAAGAAGGTTTCAATTTATCGGCGACTTGGGGACCAGTGATATAAAACATAAAATCTCAGGGTAAATCTTCGGATCTGTGCGCGGATACTGTGTGTTGTGTGCCGTGCCTTAGAAAATTAGAAACACAGTGGACGGGTAGTGAACTTTTTTCGAGTCTACCCCTCACATTTTTATCAACTTTGGGGTAGTCAAATGTTGTGTACCCATATCTCCGTTGACAACTTGCTGACACGACAGTCATATCCGAGACCAACGGCCGGTGCAACTCCTGTCAAAACGTCGGAAAAAAAGGTAAATACATCCTAATTCCTATTCCTAATTCCTAATCCTAATCCCAATCATCATAATAATATTATAAGCGTGAAAGTTTGTGCGGATGTATGGATGTACGTTCCGTTTAATCTCAAAAACTACTGAACGGATCTCTATGAAACTTTCCAGTGTTGTAGTTTAGACATCAGAATAGGACATAGGCTATAATTTATTACAAAATTCAAAAAATTAGGTAGCAAAACTAGACGATCCGTGCGATCAAACGACTTGGTTATTGTGTACAATAAAATAGTGTTCTTTATAGCTGCATGTACGAGTACGATGCAAAAATTGCAAGCCGTCCATATATTTATTGTTCCTTCGCTTATCCGTTGCATAATTCGACGCACACATGCGCGTACGCCACACACGCACACATGCGCGCGATACATGCACGCACACGAACGAGATAAGAGGGGCCGTTGACCCGCGGAGAAATGCTTACTGAAATTACAACTAGAACTCAAGCTGAAAGCATGCTCATTAAGTAGGTACATGAATGGTGGGTGTATCGTTTTGAAGCATCTGCAGTGTTTCAGCATCATTTTATTTGATTTGAATCATTGAATTATTCAAATGTTACATATAGTCAGCGTAAAATATCTTATGTTTAGACAACGACCCGATTAAGTTAGCAAATTAATCCTTCATACCATGATGTGAGACATGTATCAACTTAAGCCCTTACAGAGCACATACTAGAAATGATTGAATAAATTTAGATTATATTTCATCGCTTCGTTCTCGATTATAATGTTTAACAGGTAGTCCCTTAAACATACAGGCAACTAGCACGCTTTTTAGAGTATTCAATTCGATTCAAAAAATAGGTCTTAGTAGGTAGGTACTAGGTACTTCCGGCGGCCGCCACCTTGGAGTGGGGCGGGCCGTAGTCTTCATTATTTTTGCTGCCTCCTGCTTCTCGTGCTGTTTTAACTACTCTTCACTTCAAGACGACCGTTTTAACTTAGTTGGTAGTGACCCTGCCTACGGAGCTGGAGGTCCCGGGTTCGAATCCCGGCCAGGGCATTCATTTGTGTGATGAGCACGGATATTTGTTCTTGGGTCTTGGATGTTTTCTATGTATTTAAGTATCTATTTATCTATATAAGTATGTATATCGTCGCTTAGTACCCATAGTACAAGCTTTGCTTAGTGTGGGACTAGGTTGATTCGTGTAAGATTGTCCAGAAATAATTTATTTAAATATTTATATAAAATGTTACTTACCCGTGCCCCCAATTAATCCACCTACTGGCTGAAGAAATATAAAACGTATTTTTATTTCTGCTTAAACTTTTTTAAGATATATAATTTTTTGTTTTGTTTACTTTTAAGTTTTTAACGCCGCCGCCGGGAGTCCGCTGGATGCGGGTGGCGCAGGACCGGTCATTGTGGCACTCTTTGGGGGAGGCCTATGTCCAGCAGTGGACGTGTTTCAGCTGATATGATGATGATGATGACTTTTAACGCCATATAAAATACTTTTTTTGTTATTTCTTATTTATAGCAATAGCCGGCGACCTTGTCTGCGTGGCGTCCGACTCACCATTCCAACCCGATTTAATTTTGTGATTTTTTTTATGCAGACTATCTTTCTGCCTTTAATTTATAACGCACAGCCGTCTGTATGTGATTGATTAACAAACGTTCAGACATTCATATTTATAATCATTATTAATAGGCTATTCTAACTTCATTCTTAAATAATAGTACATTACTTACCAAGGGAGATAAAACAAAGAATGTCTCAGATCGCAGGTATTTTACGCCCGAGCCGAAGGCAAGGGCGATAAATATGCGATCTGAGGCTTTCTTTATTATCGCCCGTGGTAAGTACAACATTTTATGTCACACCCTGGCCAGGAAGTGGCCATTATCGCTCGCTCCGCGCGCGAAAAAACGCACGCTCCGCGCGCGAAAAAACCCACTTCCTGGCCAGAGGGTGACATAAAATTTTGTACTTACCACGGGCGATAATAAAGAAAGCCTCAGATCGCATATATATAAATACCTGCGATCTGAGACATTCTTTGTTTTATCGCCCTTGGTAAGTAATGTACTATTATGTTACACCTGGCCATAAAGCGGCAATTACCGCACGCTGATCCGCGCGCGGGAAATCCCACTTCCTGGCCAGGGGGGGCAGGGGCATACAATTTTGTACTTAACACGGGCGGTAATAAAGAAAGCCTCAGATCGCATATTTATCGCCCTTGCCTTCGGCTCGGGCGTCAAGTACCTGCGATCTGAGACATTCTTTGTTTTACCGCCCTTGTTAAGTAATGTACTATTATCAAACGAGCTCATTATCTTCTTAAACCCACTCGTTTTTGCTCATAAAAACTAACACTGACGCTTAGACAATAATAGTCGTGGTTTCATTTGTCGGATGCAGTCGAGATCTTGAATGGAGTGAAAGTGGCTGCATGCTTCCTGCCACGTGGAAAGTTGTTTCATGCTCTAGACACGACATCGGTTAGCCCTAGTCGTGTGAATAGCAGGGAATAGACGCGAAACTGTGTCTCTAAACCCTTCTTTGCCGAATCTGTAAGGTAATGTGCGCTTTTCGAAATACATCACAGCCCGTGAACCAGCAACAGATTGTCACTTGTTATGAGATCTTAATGGCCGTCAATGTTAGATCGAGTGCACCTGTCTACGAAAAATGTATATGGTTGTATAATCGTTTTCCCATGAAAATTATCTTATTTTTCACGTCTCCTGCTCGTAAAGTTTAATGTTATGCTTCGTAGACAGTGCATAAAATGCAGTTTTATGCTCTAGTGCATAAAGTAAAGACCAAGGCAATATGTCCAACAGCCACACGAACATACTCCTTGCTCAACGCCCGCAAGCCGGGGCGCGCGCGCGCCAGCCCGCGCTCCGCCGAACGAGGTAAACAACCGAGCGAGTATAAATGTGATGACATAACCTTAGTTAATAATTATTTATTTCATTTCCTCGCAATCAACGTGAAAAGCAGAGTGTATAAGTCGTCCATAAAGCCCATTTTACACTCGACTCTATTTTACTCTCGCCCATTTTACTCTCGCAAGCTCGCTCGGATGGCTCTACTATTTAATTCCTCATACTCTGTAAGTAGATCATATTTGACCTAAGAAGCGGGTTGAAAATGTTGCGTATCGCCCCGTGGTTTAATATGAATACATATTTATTCTTTACTAAACATTTAAATACAACCAATCCAAATGCTTCACCATAATGAATGCACCAATCACAAAACACATCGACAGCCAAATCACTCAAATCAGCCAATCAGAGCGTTGGGCTTTTTATTAACAGCCACCTCCGTAAATTTTTATTAATTTCTTACTATGTTTTTAATTATTAATATTTCAAATTATGGTTATAATTATAAAAAACGAAATAAAATTAAACACATTTTAAGTAACCGACTTTAAATATTTAAGCGCGTCCTTAACTCATTGAAAAAATCAAATTGGCAGAAACTTATCACTTATCAGCCATACTGCCATTAATTTGTAGTAATATTTGAAGCTAAAGCATAATTATAATGAATTAAATATTAAACAAATATGTTTGGGATACTTTTCAATGTTTTCAATAAATTATAAGTATTCTTTTGTTCAATATAAGTTGTTTAATTACGCTACAGATCAGGGGACCGATTTTTGAGTGTCGAACGCTCGACTTTTCAGTCGAAGTCTGTCAAAAAACTATGGTGTTTTGACAGATGTCGAGTGAAAATTCGAGCGTTCGACACTCAAAAATCGGCCCCCTGATCCGCTTTCACTATTAAACACGTGCGGCCACAAATTGGACCATATACAAACCATTTTAAAATGGTTTCAATAGAATTTGAAAAAAAAAAATAGAATTTGACTGATTCAGACAATGTTTTTACATGTTCGGAATGAAAAGCGGAGTGTTGAACTCGGGTGAAACCACCGCTTTCAGCCTCGAATTATTGGCACTCTCACTACGTTCGGGAACTAAAATATCTCGTCTGAAATGGGTGGCTGAAAGCCTTGATTAACAATCCACTATTATTATTTTTATAGGAAAACCATTTCAGTACTGGCAGTCAGAAGCAATCTAGTTCAGTAAGTACTGGCAGTCATATCAGAAGCAATCTAGCAATATGATTTAAAACGTTTTGTATATTTCTTATAATATGTGATAAATGTGGTGTTTTACAAGAAGGATGCCTCAATTAGGAATTTGTTTTTATTCTGGTTCTAGGCGGATTAAGAATATATATATATTTTTTTTTTTTTTTTTTTTTATTCCGTTCCGATAGACTGGTTAGAGCAAACTAGCCAAAATTCGGCTTGGCAACATTCAGAATCTGATTCAGCAGGCTTTTTTACTCCGGAAAAGTCATGTTGCCAAAATGGCTCACACAATGCCGTTCAACTAGAAAAAATGTCATGCGTTAACCAGTCTACGACTCTAATTTAACATTTTAAATCCGTCGTTAAAAAATATTACTAAGTAATATTACTCTGTGGTAAATATCTCAGTGGCTCAGTGCTAAAAACTGACCCAAAATTTGACAGTCACAACCTTATGTCACCTTAAAACAGGAGAAGAAAACCTAGGTCCTATACTCCTATCCCTATGGTGTGACCTATCAGTGGCGGAGCGTCCATACAACTCGATTTCCACCGGCTTGCCTACTTTTCAACCAGTCCACTTGTTTCAGTACGGATCATGAAAAATAAAAAGGAAAATTATTTCCGGCTTCCCTAAAAATATTTTTGACGCGCCGCCACTGTGACCTATTGGGAATAAATGCGTCAATTATACTCGAAAATACCTTGACGTACCTTGTGAGCAGTTCTTGTTTTCCATTCCGTCCGCTTCTATATACGGTATACTCTAAGCCCTACCCTAGGTAATGACCGTGATACACATCTCACGTTCTCCAGGACGGAAAGTTAGGAAACTTCGTTGATATGGAAATTAACTACAGAGACATTTCTATTAGAAATAACAATCGTTTCGTCTTTGTTTATAAATGGTTAAGATTGTTTAATTAATGGCTAAAAGCAATGGCGGTACAGTAGTTTGTCCTTGAGTTTTGACAGTGATTTTAAATGCTCTGGAAATTACAAGAATGTCGCAGTGCGGGACACGCCTTATGTACCTATAATCATAATCAGTAATCACATCATCGATTTCGAATAAAACAAAAAGCAAAAAATATATACACCTACTATTTATAATCCGTTACATCTACAGTCAAGCAGGACAGATTTACAGCTCCATTTCGCATTCACATAATTATAATAGACTAATCAAGTAAGCATCTAGCACCTGGTTAATTTTGCTTTAGCTGGCACCGACTCCAAAAATTCATCATCATCATTATTTAAGAGTTTCACTCTTGTCGGTGCAGTTCTCTCCAGTCCGTTCTACTTAACGCCAGTTCTTTGACTTCTCTATACGACACGACGTCTATCTTTTTCTTTATTTGGTCCATGTAATTAATCCTCGGCCTTCCTCTTCCTCTTCTTCCCTCAAAAAATTACGGATTATAAATTGTATGACTTCATTAATTTTGTATTAAGCAGTAACGCTGCTAACGCAAACTACAAATTTTAGAAATAAATGAAAAATTGAAAAATTTAGGCACCGAGCAGGATTCGATCGTGCGACCTCCCGACATTCCCGGCCAGTCGCTCTAGCCAACTGAAAATTAATTTAGTCCGGGATCAGGATAACTGACGTCAGCCAATTTGATTTCTGGGCCACTTCGTACCTTGTCATAGTGAAAATCAATATGAAAGACACAGGAAAAAAGACATGTTTTTTCGACTGTGTGTGATTCGCTTAGCCAATCTTTTAAGGCGCGGGAAGTAATGAAATAAAAGTAAACTGACCTTTCTAAAATAAATACAGCGTCCTTCACACCCACGGTCGCCTATAGGCTGCGCCGGCCCCAAATCATCATAAATTAATCAATGGACCACTTTATTTTAATTGAATGAGTAGATTCTTTTCGTAGTGTGTCACTGCCATGGGCTCTCAGAGCTGGAATCATTCTTAAGTATATCATATATGTGTAATAAATATGATAATCGTATGATTCAGTAAAGATTGCCCAGCTAGCACGATAATTAGTCTCGTTTTATATGACGTTATAGTGCGTTTCCGTCATTATAGTATTAGCTGGGCTTGATTATATAACATTATTAGGATATCACTCTCTGATCTGCTTATTACCTTACTTCATTATAATTTTTATGATGAATTTTTAAACTTGTAAGAATATTATAAAACGCTAAACAAAAAAAGAATGGTCAGTGTGTGAATTGGACTACCCCTTCCTTCTCAGCCCTCAGCCATGAGAACAGGCTTGTGCCCAGTAGTGGGATGTATACAGGCTGATGATTAGGTATTCGAATAGAATATCTGTATATATACACTCCGGTGTTAATTTGACGCCGTCAAACTTTGCTTCGTTGTTTGAAATAGTAATGTCACGGAGGAACTTTGACTCTCAGAATTATACAATGAGACGACCGACCGTTCCCAACTTGTATCCCCAAGCTTCGCCCAACCTTTTGTGCAATCTAGGGCAAAGTTTTGCTCTATTTTTCATACTATACCTACTTGGTACGTTTTGCTCTATTTTTCATACTATACCTACTTCCTTTTCTTCAAAGGAATGATTGATCATGTGAGTCAATTTCTCTTTCATCAGATGCTTGGTTGCAGAGAAAAATGGAAATCCCTGCAATCAATATTTTCAATTCGTCGTCAACCGGCTTAAGAGCCCACATATGCACTTTTGCCAATGTTTATCGACCTAGATCGTCAAAAATTATTTTTAGGTTCTTCACGTCGTATGTTAGCCGATTTTTCGTAGTTTTAAAGTTATGAATTTATAAACTTTTCTTTGCTAAGAAATTCTGAGGTGAAGCAATTTACTTATGAAAAAACTGTTGAACTTTTTTGAATGTTTCTTTTTGTAACATAATCCTAGAAAGTTCCCAAATTAGTAATTCATAAGAAAATCCAATAAAAGTAAATTGCTTCACCTCAGAATTAATTAGCAAACAAAAGTTTAAACATTCATAACTCGAAAACTACGAAAAATCGGCTAACATACATGGGATATATTCTGATAGCCCACGACGTGAGGAATCAAATTTTTTTTTGCCGTCAAGGTTTGGGCCACCCTGTATAGTGATTAAATATTAGTCCTTTCAGTATATTAATCTAAATCGTAAAAAAATCAACACTCGTCAAATTGTACACTACGCTCGTAATGTTTTGTGGTACATATAAACCCCAGGGGGCCAATTTTTGAGTGTCGAACGCTCGACTTTTTGACAGATGCCGAGTGAAAAGTCGAGCGTTCGACACTCAAGAATCGGCTCCCAGGACGTAAGCATATAGGCGCAATACATAGAAAGTCACGCATTGGATTAACGTTTACAAGGAGAGGGGCGTTTATTTGAAGATTGGTTTCATTCCGACCCAGCCACGCCTTCGCGCGAATTGCGGCGCGGCAAGCGTTTTGTCTGTTCATTGCACGTTCGAGACGCGCAAAACACTGCGGTCAGTTAGGATCACTCGCAATGTATTAGGAAAACCGGCCGGATAAAAACGTAGGAAGGCCGGGCCGTATATTGTGTGTTACAAATTCACTGTTGTGCCTTTTGTTGTCACTTGACGCTACCTCGCATAATGAGATGCTAACCATACAGGGGTATACTGAACCAACCGCATACCTAGATACCTACTACACTAAGTAACAGTAAAGCCTAGCCCATACTGACACGTGAATAACAGTCCGCTTTACCTACATAATTCATTCTTCTACCGTATAATTGCCAGCGAACTGTAAATTCATATAGATGCATCCGTACACTTTATTCACTTCTGGTGCTTCATAATCGATATGTGCAGCTGTTTGACGCACTTGGTATTTTGTACATGTACATTCAGTTCTCCTACATTTCATATTTTCTTTGAGGGCCGTCACTACGCTTGTAGTCCTTACTGTCCTTATTAGTTACCTACTGGAACTTACCGTATAAATTTGACGTATGACGTCCGTACGATACTTTTACCAGTCATGCCTCTGTGAGCGATTTCTGCTACAAGGTTTAAAAATACTTAAGACGCTTGCTTGACTTCGAATGGACAACCTACCCTTAGAGCGGTAGAATGTGTAAAGAAAATGTGTAAAAAAAGGGATGAATTGTACAAAATATGAAGACGAAGCATCGATGTACCAATTTGCAGACGATACCTGCCTCGTTTTAGCCCACTTGGATATAAAAACTGCTGAAACTATCCTACAAAAAATTCACAGATTTCGCAGTCCCGCAAGAATCGGAGCATTGAAAATGAATACAAAAATTTACGAAAATATTTCTTTTTATCTTCAATAAAACTTTACGAGCTGAATAATAAGGAATTTATAAGTAGGTTTTTCGAAATTCCTACTCAAATGCACTTCCCCTCTGCTTCCGAATATTTTAACACGATGACGATCGGTCAATAATCAAAATATTTTTTTCAAAGATTTTCACTACACTCAGGATTCAGTTTTAATTCCCTCGCTTCGCTCGAGATTCACTTTATACTAAGATTTTGTAGCTAAACTAATACCCTATGATCCTTTTTTTCATTGTTTCTTAAGTCTGTTTTGTTTTCGAAATATTTACAATTTAGTAAACAAACACCCCTCTAAAAACCCGACTTTTTTACATTTCTCAAAATTCCAAATAAAATAACCATCCGATTTTCAAAATTCAAACGCTCACACGTGTCTCGATAAATTCCCCAACTCGTGGTATTATTCCCATCTCGATCCTCCCAAAATCCTCGAAGCTATGGCCAAAAATACGTCTCAGGCGATTTGCATCTAATAACCATTTTCAATGGTAAAAATTTCAACTTATTGTGTGCCTGGGCCCACGACGTAGGCTTAGTCATCAACTAAGAAAAAACAAAAGTTATGCATATACACTCCGCTCATAATTTTTTTTACAACATAATACCTAAAATCATAGCGCACAAACACCAGTGCCTACACCACGGGACACCGGGAATGTGCAAATGCGAACCCCTAGCTGGGGGCCGATTTTTGAGTGTGTATGTGTTTTGAGTGAGTATAAAATACCATTTATGTCACACCTGGCCATAAAGCGGCAATTAGCGCACGCTCCGCGCGCGGGAAATCCCACTTCCTGGCCAGGGGGTGACAAAATTTTGTACTTAACACGGGCGGTAATAAAGAAAGCCTCAGATCGCATATTTATCGCGTCAAATACCTGCGATCTGAGACATTCTTTGTTTTACCGCCCTTGTAAAGTAATGTACTATTAGTACCCGCAGAATGTTATATATGTCACTAGCCGAGTCAATTATTTCATACAGCCTAAGTAGTTACGGCCGAACGTACAAAACATACCTAAATAACATATATAAGATACAGTTAAGCCTGGTTAAAACCATTGTACAGTCAAGGGCATCAATATGTATACACTTTTTTTACCTTACTCCATTGAAATAAGGTCCAAAAGTGTATGACATATTTATACCCTTGACTGTACCTAACTCAATAAGAAAAATGTATAAAAACAACGAAACAAAAGTATTCGAGTACTGTACAATAATTAATATTTACGATAAGTTTAAAATGATGTTAGAAATGATGAAATCTCAAACTTGCCTAACCTTAGAAATAGATCAAGGTCACAAAAACTAAGAATTATTAATGTACCTAACTATGCATTGCCATCTCACAACAACACATATGGGAAAAGAATGTGGGAGTACTTATCATACTTCCCGCTACGTTAAACTCATGGTCTAACGATGTAAACCTAAGTATACAGAATAATACTTATAAAAACCGGCCAAGTGCGAGTCGGACTTCGCACATTTAGGGTTCCGAACCGACCGCAAAGTTAAGTTGGTTTTTATAAGAAAAATAAGGAAATTTCAAAGAAAAAATCTAATGTATCAATATATAAGTATTTGTTGGTAAAATATACGTAATAACAAACATAATTACCAATTTTTAAATTTATAGGTTAAATAATAAGTTAAATAATTATTCGGAACAAAATTTGGTAAAAAAAACTGACTTTGGTGGCTTCTCATTCCCTTATTTTGCAATTTTTTTTTTAATTAAAAATATAGTAAGTATCTACTCAATGAGCTCTAAACAACGATACCCCACTCGATAAGGTAGGATAAATTTTTTTTTTCCTTAAAGCGGGTATTACACTGTCCTGAATTCAGGACACTTGGAAGGGTTCCGACCTATACATTAGAGCGAGATGCTTCAACTCCCCTCCACTAGTTAGGACGCCTGATTCAGGACAGTGTAATACCCGCTTTAGCTGTATGGGAGCGCTCGTGGCCCAGCGGCGCCTGCGTGCCGCAAGCGATTGCAAAGTTAAGCAGCGTGGGCCGCGGTCAGTACATGGATGGGTGACCGCTTTGAGTGGTTACTAACTGAGTGCTCCCGTGCTTTGGAAGGCACGTTAAGCCGTTGATCCCGGCTGCTGTCTATGGCAGCAGTCGTTAAGCCAAGTTGGAGGCCTTCGGGCGGCTTGAAAACTTCTAACAGTCAAGTTGCCCACTCACTTGACAAAGGGGGGTCAAAGTTGCACCACGTCCGTAGGGAAAGTACCCACCGCTACCCTACACGTGACCCCTGGGTGGTTCTAAAAGTGCAACAAAAACTGGCAACCGTACTGTCTTCTCGAAGATCTCACGGTTCGAAATAAATGCCATACGATAAATAATAAATAAATATGGGAGGCTCCCTTAAAAACATTTAAAAATAAGTTTTGACTATTTGTATGACTTCGGGCCAACAAGATGCTCATAGTACATTTGAAGCCTGTAGCTTCAACCGTTTGGCTGTAAACCTGAGTGACAGACGACGGACGTACGGACGGACCCTTAGCGTACGGAACCCTAAAAACGATGTTACTACCTAAGACTAGGGCTGCCATCTCGAATTTCGCCAAACCCGGACAAAGATTCAAAAAACCCCGGACATTTGGCGTAAATCGCATTTTTTCCCCGGACGAGTCCGAAAATAATATTTTTAAAAATCAAGACCTTTAAATTCAATGAGGTGCTTCCTTACATGAAAAGTGTCCGGGTTTTCCCCGGACACTTCTTGACACCCCGCCCGGACGGCCCCCGGACGGCCTACAAACTAGGACAAATCCGGGAAAACCCGGACGGATGGCAGCCCTACCTAAGACAAGTGCGTGACCGAGTTGTTACAAATAACTTAGGTACTCAAATGAAATCTACCTCCTTATAGTTTGCACCAATAAACTCTGTTTTTCTTTTTTATATACATATAACATATATATAAGATTTATACAATGTAAACGAGCGACAACGTCGACAGATAAACCGCACGCGGTTTTCACTCACTGTTTCAGAAATGATGTAAGTAGTATAAGTATTGTTTTGGAAAAAAAAAGATCGAAGTAAACAAAGGCAAATACTGTTTTAGGAATGATGTAAGTAGTATAAGTATTGTTTTGGAAAAAAAATTAAAAAAAATAACGAAGTAAACAATGGCAAATTAGAGAGAGAGAGAGAGAGAGGCAAGGTAGAGAGGTAGGGCACAGCAAAATGTCATCTGGAGAAGTCCAACTGGGGAAGTACCTCCACCTTGCAGAAGACCACAGCCTAACATTACGTATTTACTATGCAGGTATGTAGTGTTGTGATCCTGGAGGTGAGCAAGGTTGCCAGAGCTCCCGAGGATGCACTGTGTTAACAGCGAGGGACCTAAACTTGGGACACTTCTGATGTTAACACAATGGATCCTCAAAAAAATTATTAAGGGTCGGCAACGCGCACGTGACTCCTTTGGAGCTGCAGCCGTCAATAGGCTGCGGTGTCCGCTTACCATCAGGTGGGCCGTAGGTAGGCTTGTTTGCCTCTGACGTTGTATAAAATAAAATAAAAATGAGTAGTTTGAAAAGATAATAATATACCTACTTTAACAACAAACTTTCTCATAGTCCTGAACCCGTAAATTTTTTATTTGTTTGTTTTAGAAAACGGCTTTAACGATTTCGATGAATTTTGCAATACAATTTACTTGGAGGGCGAAAAATGATCTAAACTAAAACTTCCACATGCCGTACGACTCCCGAGGAGAGTTTATTACTAAACTTAGTTGACTCACCGGCACCTAGCGATTGTCTTGGATTTTGACCTGGCAATGAAAGTGTTAACAAAGAACGACGAGCATACTTCGGTCTCCCAGTCATTAATAAACTATGTGACCTCGAATCTCATTGATCGCAAAGTTTAAAAATGCGATCACAATAATCGCGACAAAAATCACAAAGTTAAATTTTATTTATAATACCTAATGAATCTAATGATACGTAGGTCACACTGAAAGTTTTTAGAAAAACAAAAACTAAGCTAACTAGCAAGTTATTTATTGTAATTTTGTTTCAAGGACTATTGTACGATTACATCAATATATCACTGAATTCGATGGAGCCTCTGAGAAAAACGATTTGCCCACTCGTTCTTATAGCTCGGTTCTACGGCGTTTTTGAGCTTCGGCCAAATTATGAGGTGCCCAACGAGTTCAGAGTATCCTAACAGCTAAATACTCATGGACGATTTTCTGCACTTGACTCATACTGATGCCTAAGGTTGCCTGCATCTGCTAATAGGTCAATCTCTTATCAGTCTCTATCATGAGCCGCCCAGCACTGATGTTTTTTTTTTCAGTAATCGCCATATAGTGACGTCTCTCACGAAAATCATCAGTGTCATTGATGCGATGACATTTGAACCCGTTAAACTAGTTGTAAATAGTCTTAAAGGATGTAGCTTCATCATCAAGGGCCCATCGAAAAGTCTTTCATAACTATATTGTTGGTTTCATTGCAATAGAAAGGCAAAAAAAAAATATCGACCAAAATTTCTCACTTTAAATTCATCTTAACGTGAAACAAACAATTTTCAATTTGACGCCAAATGATATAAACAAACGACAGACGGATGTAATATATGTTGCTCCATAATGTTGCCAAAGAGTTCCACTTCAAAACGATTTTTTTAGTTTTTTGATGTATGGTTTCTATGTAACCATTTCTAAAATATTTCAGTGTGGCCTACGTATTCAGGCTACTTCTGTTTAATGGCAGGCTGCTAAAGTTGTTTGTTATAGGCCTGTAGTACTTAGGTTAGTCTGAAAAATCCTGCAGAGCACGAGAAATGACTCGTTTCTCAAACGCGTCTCCCTACCGTTGCCAGCCCTAAATCCAAGACGTCACGAATTCACGACGTCAATACCGAGTTAATTTTAGCAATGCAAAATTGATAAGACTTCGCGACAAAGTTGCTTTCGCGCTGGCGTCTGGCCGTTTCAGTATAATGTATAGAGCTTAATCATTGTAATGGATTCGTTGGTGCGTATGAATGAGGTGAGAAATTATTCAGGTGACGAATGGTTCTTGGCGGGCGTTCACCCACGTTCGGTCTGTGACCGCACCAGCTGATAGGTGCGATGGACACGTCTGCGCCGCCGCCCAAACGGCCGCCCTAGCCATTGACACTGATAGTACTAAATGCAGTGATGGACGATTTCGTTTGAAAAATGCAATATTTTTCACAAATTTTGATTGTAGTACATTTTGGCTGTAGAATAGAACAATCAGGACCAGAAAGTTGAATTCTTGAAATGTTGGATTGGCAACAAGTTGAATTTGCAGCATGTTGAATATGGAAACGTTATCTACACATATTATAAAACTCTTGCGTTACTTAGACAACTATTGACAGACAGCGCACAGCCTAAACCGCTGAAGATATAACCATGAAATTTGGAACATATATTCTTTAGAGTACGTAGACGTGTACTAAGAAAGGATTTTTCGAAATTCTACCCCTAAGGGGGTGAAAAAGGGGTTGAACCGTTGTATGGAAAACGTTCATTTGGAAAGTTATGGACTTGAAACTTTGTACAAATGTTTCTTATTAAAAAACAAGATAAATGATATTGGGTTTATATAAAAATTCATTCCCTAAGGGGTTCAAAAAAGAGATGAAATTTTGTATGAGAAAAATGTCGTTTTTGAAGTAAGAAGTTTAAAACTTCGGTCACAAGCTCCTAATGTACAGTGAAAAACATTGATTATGGCGTTTTTTTTTTTTAAATTCATCCCCTAAAGGGTTTAAGCGAGGGTTGAAAGTTCACATGGGCAATGTGTGTTTTTTAAGGATAAAATGTAGCTAGAAACTGGAAATTATAACAACAGGTTTCTTTTATAATATGTAGATCTATCAATAAAAATCACTACATACTCGTAGTATAAAACAAAGTCGCTTCCTACTGTCTGTCCCGTTGTATGCTTAGATCTTTAAAACTACGCAACGGATTTCGATGCGGTTTTTGTAATAGATAGAGATGATGATGATGATTCAAGCGTGATTCATTTGCACCCGTGCGAAGCCGGGGCGGGTCGCTAGTATTTGTATAAAGTTGAATTCCTTAAAAGTCGAAAATGCATAAATTTGAATTTGCTGCTTGTTGAATACTTGAATCCGAAAATGTTGACTTTGCATAAAGTTGAATGTGATGCGATTTCTTCAATCTTGTATTACGATTGGCCGGATGAATACGACATGGACTTTCAAGCAGCAATTCATCCGGCGGTAAAGCTTTTAAATTTAGCGTTGCGTTGGTATGGCAATTTTTTTAAAGCGGCTATTTTTCTTTTGAAAATTTCTTCTAGAAATGATCCTCACATACATGTTTTAAACTGTGCAATTTCTCAATGGGAACATATACCAAGTCTTCTTTCCTTGCTTGCAACTAGAAATATTTAACTTCGACGATCGTTCTGGGAAAGTACATACTGTACATAGCGTAATTTAGCCGGTTTTCGGCCAATTAAGCAAAATTTTGAATTCAGATGGATTTTGTGTGTTAAATTTGACAAAACTTTAGTCAGTATATTATTTATTGGCCACAAATATAATGGACTTTTTAAGTTTTTGTTACATTTTGCCATTAATAATAACCACCTTAGTTTTATTTTTATAATTAAGAATATCAGAAAGTGGCAATTTACCTGGCTTTCGGCCACATGTTTTGGTTTACGGCCGTTAATTTAACCAGTTCTCGGCCACAGTTATTTCTTTTTAAAATAACTCTTATTTCAATAACGAAATGTACGTTTTTATTTTGAATAAGACAAAAAAAGAACAGGTTTAATATGGGACCCATTTATAAGCACATCAAAATTTATTATTTCTGTATCTTAGACGGTCGAGAACTAAGAATATTTCTACCAATTTTCGGCCATGTTAAAGATACTGGCCGGAAACCTACTTAATACTTTAGTACTTAGTAGTCTTCAGTTTTGCAAAAAAGTACTTACAAGATTTACCGGTTTATTTTTATTAATTTTAACTGCTCTCCTTAGCAACTAGTGATGGGGCTCATGATATTATTAAATGTACGTCGATAGATGTGTAGCCTACAGCTAAAATAATAAATCGATATAGTTACATTCCTATTGCGTTGTTATGTTGGCATGACGTACTTCCGCGTTTTCTTTTTTACTGTGGTTCAAAATGTTTGCCAAACGTACATCAATGTCATGCAATATGTCATGTGATGACAATATTGACAATATCACTGACATCAAAAACCATAAATAAGAGTGTAATTCAAAAACCTTCTTCGAAGTCCCGTCTCTTAGAACGTAGTGGTTATGTCGCAGCCGAATTGTACAGTCCGCCGTTTTACATTACGGCTAGCCGTTTTACAAAACAGAGCCGTTTTTCAAAACAGAGCCGTTTTACAAAACAGAGCCGTTTTGTAATACGGCGGGTTAACGATTAGCCGGATCGTCATTGCAATACCTACGTTCTACAATATGGCGACTCACGTTTAGCCGGATTGTACTTGCGGGATTACATAATCCGCCGTTTTACATTACGGCTAGCCGTTTTACAAAATGGCCGGATTGTCAATGCTAAACAGCGCTGCGAGTGTTAAAAAAATAAAAATGGGAACTAAAAGATGTCAAAGAGGTGACAGCTAAAACGACGCTGTTTTGTTAAAAGGCTAGCCGTAATGTATTACGGCGAATTATACAATCTGACTGGTCCGCTTTTTTACATTACGACTAGGAGATTTGAATAACGCAAAACGCCACACATATTTCGGCGGATTTTCAATCAGCCGTACCTATTCAATCCGCCTACCGGACGCATGCTCTACGTACTACATACGCTGATATTGCCGCTTTACCGGCTACTGTAAAACCAAAGCAGCGGTCGAAAAAAGGGGTGCAGAACTTCTGAAGCCATTCGCAAGGATCTGCCACAGCTGACTCAAAAGAAGTCGCGACGTGACAAGACGGTGGAGGGGAAGAAGAAGCCTACTTGTTGGAATCTGTGCGGTACCGCACCGACTGGACCGAATCACCTGCTCCGTGCTGCTACACCAACGTCGCAGCTTTACGTGTCCCGGCTACATTACACCACGAAGGCAGAGGAGGTCGTGGAGTATGTTCGCGTGAAGACCGGATTCAACCTGAGGGTCGTGAAGTTGGAGTCTCGCCACAATGTCAATTTTAATTCCTCCGCTGTGAGAATTCCAACAGAACATCTACCGACCTTCACCAAGGAAGAATTTTGGCCGAAGGGAGTCAAGTTCCGGCGTTTTCGCGGTCGGTTACCTGACACCTCGAAGTTGCGTAACACATCGCAGTAAAGTTGTAGTGTTTTTATTTGTGCATAGTTTTTAAGTATTTTATAGAAATGTATGTTAGTCTGTAAGGTATATGTAAATATGGGCCTTGTTGCCTGATTCAAATAAATAAATAAAATAAATAAAAATAAATAAATAAAACAGCAAAACCGGTCGCACTAATGCAAATCGCAGAAGGTGCAGATCGTAAAACGAGCTGGTCGCAAAATGTGCAATGGGCGGGTCACGGGTGTTCAATACCGGGCGGAGCCGATACCCGCAGATCCGGACGTGAACTTAACCTGGCCCTTAACCTTTTCCTAGAGGAAACGGTTCTTGGAGGGCCCGTGTAGTTCGGATTGTTAGTGCTACTTTCAAATAACACATTTTGTGACATGCAGGGCTATTATGGTCACGAATTTCTCACCTGCTATCCCGGGATAAGACGGCCGTCCTGTTCTAATAAGTGTATGGGTGCGAGAGTGACGTTATGTTTTTGTAACTGCATGACAAACCGACCACCATAGACCTACAGCCCCTCTAGCACAACATGCATTCCGTCTCTACTCGCGCGCGAGATAGGCTACCTGTCACTGTCTGATTACCTAATGCTGTCAAAAAGTGACAGGTAGCTTATCTCGCGCGCGAGTACAGACGGAATGCATGTTGTGCTAGAGGGGATTGTGTTGCGATCTGTCCATTGTGAGATGTGCACATTTTGCGATCCGCCCATTATGAGAATTGCACATTTTGCGATCTGCCCATTATGACATCTGCACATTTTGCGATCTGCCCATTTTGCTATGCATCCATTATGCATCCAATTATACGATTTGCCTGCGTCAGTTATATTCTCTTCCGTCAGGCTAATAAAAAAATCTATATATAACCTCACGGATATACTACTACTTTTATTACCTTTTTAACTCCTTTGACCACCTTTATCGCAACAAATGTCAATTACTGACATTTACCATTTAAAATCTAAGACGTTTAGTCTTAGATTTCCTACAGTTTTTTTTTCAAATTGCAGTTTCAACGTAAATTTTCATAATTCGAAATAAATGATCAACATTTTAAGCTAGGTTGATTATTTAGGTATTAAATTCAACATGGCAAGCATGCATGGGAGTCAAGCCCTGCAAGATGTGGACTCATTCTTTCGCGACCCCGTTCAGCAGCGCTCCCAGTTGGTGTACGCCAAACAGTTGCGCGAGCGGCAAGTCTTCATGCAGGACCTCAAGGAGTATCGCCGGCAGATCGAGAGACAGGCAATTATAAGAATGAGAAAACTCGTCGGCCCCCGCTGGTACCAAGTCCTCAGTGTGCCACAGAGACAAGCCCTCGACAAGCTAGATTTTGCCATCTATCAGGATCTACTTGAAGGACGTCCGGTTAGAACATCCCGCATATTGCATAGACTTGGCCTCTTTCCCCCTCCAAAAGGCATGGATTTAATGAGTGCTAACGAACAGGGCCATGACGACGCGAAAAAAATGTTGGCGCACTTATTCTACTTACACTACGGCCACACCATCGAAGGAAAGCGCAACTTTTACTCCTTACACGCGAAACTCATTCTATCGGCTATATATTATTTGGGTCTTCAGAATTTGATCGAATTACTACGAGAAAAATTCAAACCTGATCATGACCCGCCTAAAGAAAAGCCCAAACCAAAAGCCAAGAAACGACCACCCGTTACATCTCCATACTTGGAGAAAAGTATAGTACCGATGTGGTATCCTGCCAGTCCTAAGAAATTCACGCCCGCTCCTCTGCCAAACTTGGACGAGCTCAACGAGCCCTACGTGGAAGGGGACGAATACAGAATTCAGGTTAAGCCGTTACCACCACCGCCGCCGCCGCCGCCCCCTGCAAATCGTGTCCCGCGTGCTTTATGCGATAAACTAGCAGGCGTAATTCGTATCGACCCAAACTCCCAGTTGACCGCACTCGCGATGAAGACTACGACGACTAGCCAACGGTCGCGGCGCAACTCCAAAGTAAGAGTTGAAGTTAAAAAGAAAACTTATGGAATATGCATAACAAGACCGGATCGCAAGAGTACACGTCGAAGACTTAAAGCTCCATCAACAGGTGTAAAGAACGCGCAGTTTTTGATACAAGGAGTGTACAAGATAGGCGGACGAACTGTATTCGTAATAGCTAGTGTTTCAATGATACCCGCAGAGGGCGACCTCATACATGGCGGGTTCGCTTTGTGCCCGAGCGGATACCTGAATATACATTGCGGGTACAGGGGGTACACGGCCGATCCACCCCCCGATCCATGCGATTGCGTCAAGAAATGGCATGCGCCGATATTAGACTACGTAAAAAAAAGTAAGTGCTACTGCGGTCATCACTACGATTACGGCAACGAAGGCACTATCCCACCGGACGAGCTACCATTCTTCGAGAAGCCGACACCAGGCTCGCCATTTCAGTTTAACTACCACACAATATTTGACATAGATGAGAAACAAATGTTCGTCAAAAAAGAGTTGAAGAAAATTTGGGAGACCGACAGCGTGATCGGGACCAAAAAGGACCAGGTAGTTAAAAAGAAAGAGAAGAAAAGATCATCTAATACCTGTTTGGGACCGAATCCGAAACCATGGCAGTATCTGAAGTGCGTAATGCGGTATCTGCGGGGCGTTAACGTGGCTGCACGTCTCCCCGACGTGTGGCTGGCGCCTGAGCTAACGGAGTGGATGCGGCGCCGCATCCACGGGCCCTTTAGCGCCGACCAGCGCCAGGCCTACCTGCGCCAGAGCCGTGAGCTCCAGACCTACCTCGACGTAATCGCACCAAGGAAATTGGGGCCCCTATTAACGAAACACAATCCCGACTTCCAGTGCTCGTCCAACTGGGTCCACAAGTTCAGCTTCAGGGACAAATTCAATAAGTATTCGGATAAATACAGAAGACAGGTGTTCAATGCTTTTGCAAACATAAATAACGTGTTTTGGCGGATAATGTTTATCCCGGAGTTCCCGGACAAGAAGTTCCGCGAGATATTCTTTTCGTACTTGAGCGCTACGACGGAGGACCTGATGCTGATGCATCCGTACAGCACGCTCGAGACACAGGACCGCAAGGAGCGGCTGAACAGCCGCCGCTTGATCTGCCTGCCCGACGGCTACGAGCCGAAGCAGTGATTAAATAAGCACCTAAGGATTTGCTTGGTGTCGAAATATAAACACGTTTTGAATACTTTATTTCTTTCTTTTATTACTAGACACAAAGAAAAACATCATTAACACGATAGTTTCCAATGTTAGCCATATAATTATTATAAAATAACATTGATGATTACGTATTGATAATTTAATGTGATTAATATAAACTGCTGGAGAGCAACTAGGTTGGCTCGCTTCGGGAACAATTGGAATACTCGATAATGCAGCCAACAGGCAGTTCTCTAGTAAGATACATAAAGATACAGAGATTACCCATGTAATCATGTAGGTATGTTACAGACCTTTGTACCGCTGACTGAGACCCCTTCGAAATTATATAATGCGAAACTGATATAAAATCAATCCTTTCGGTAAATTTTCAATTCATTTACAATTAATTTTTACTTTATGAATAATCTGTCCATGTCATGGTCGTATTATAATACTCCGAAGGTATTATAAAATATTTCTTTATTTACTAATTTTATATGCCATCTACTACAATATTGATACTTAATTATCTAGAAAATATTATGATACAAGTCTTAAATTAGGGTAATTAAAAATAATAATAATAACTTTTAATGTAATTACAACACTATTGCTACAATTGTAGTAGGTAGGTAGGTTACTACAAATATAGGCTAACGGATATTCAATCTTCTTTGGTATCAATGTTGCAGAACAAATCATAACAGGTCGCAGAGAGAACATCTAACCAGCTGAGAAGAATACTGATACGAAATCAAATGATAATTAATGTCATTAAAGCATCTCTTCACTAAACCTAAAGAAAACAACTTATAACAAAGTAAAAAATAATGGCAAAACGAACCGTGATTACTGATCTAGGGATATCATGGGGATATCATTGTAAATATATTGATTTCGGTGAACAATCCGCAAGAAGGTACGTAACTGTAAAATAGCGCTACGAAAATGTCCTCCTACTGGCTGTACCTGTACGTTACAAACTTGTAGACAACAATATTGTCTGTCGCAAGCATGTCCCAAGTTGGCATAGCCAGCAGAAAAAATACTTTGGGTATAATGCCAACTATACGCTATAGCGGTCCTTAAATTGTGCAATATTACATTCATTCATATTAAAAAAATATTAAATACAGATTTAGAAACCATAAAATATCAGGTTTAAAACAAGACGGACAGTGGAACGATTTGTGCACGAAACTTACAACAAAGCGTAATAATATATGTATAATATATACATGAATAATGTAAAGATAATGCCTCTAGGCTTATTTGTTAACGTAAACAATCTCGCGCGGACAGCGCTCGTGCCGCTCTTCGACAGCAAGTACAGACATGGAAATATACTCATGGACACATATGCGTACATTTATTGTTACTATTGATGGTATGCTCAAATAACAACTACTGGAGAGTACCATTTATTATTTGAATGTGGTTATATACAAATACGTAAAACATTCACTTAATCCCGATTTATTTTGATACTTATCAACTCAAACTTTCGATTCGCAATTCATGATGGTTTTCAAAACGTTTCTTGCAATTTGGTGGATCCAATAAACAATTATCTCTCATTCCAACTTCAACCCGTAAAGCTAACATTTAGAGACATTTAAAACATTTAGACTAGTACTTGTAATGATTAAGTTAAAATTATCATCTAACTTGGTCATCATGTATGGTGATCGATATTTGCAGTCACATATTTCCATTCCGTTCTGACTCCAAGCCAAGTAAAATTCTAGTCTTTAGACATCACTAGTACTTAACTAATCGCACAAAGTAGTTTGTCTTTAAATAGTGCGGTTAATGTATTTATGAAACACTGATCTGCCAGACAAAGTAATATAATGTTTTCCTTATATACGATTTCAAACAATATACAAATATATTGATTACAGTCTGTTCCCAAATTACATTTACACAATACGAATGCCAAGGGAGTGAGTTCATTTTATTAGTGTCTCTAACGCAATGGTAGTGCACATACCACTGCACAGGACAGTCAACACAAGCGCTATCTCTCTACTGCTTCGATGCGATACAATTCAAACTTTTGAAATTTAGAACGAGTATATTGATTTAAACTTATACGATTTTCACACATAATTATTGGAAAAAAAAAAAATTGGAATAGGTTTTCCACTAGAGCTACGCTATGCTATGTTTTCATACATTTGACACGTAGCTCGAGCTGGAACTATGTTTTAAATGTATGGAAACATAGCATAGCAGCTCGCGACCATTAACGTTGTGATACATTCTAAATGTCGGGCAGACCTTAAAAAAGGTTAATTAGTTATAATTGTACGCGCTAAGGCCCGTTTCCCAATAATAGGGATGTTGACACCAAATAAGAAAATCAATGAATCCGAATTTTCTCGAAAAAGGATCAAATTCTCTATCAAATAGTGAAAAAAGTAATCCAAAATAATAAATAATTACATAATTATAAGTCTTCAAAGTTTCAGGAGGGGGCATTTTCTGTCCCTTTTCCGCAAAACTCCCCGTTGTATTGAACGATCGTCATTTACTATGGCGCTCGACGTCAGTGACGTCACTGACCTGTAGCGTTTTCTCTCTCTAACTAAAAACATTCTAACGGTTGTAGTTTCGTTATTTTTTGAGATATTTGAATAGGATTTTCACTTTTTGGCATAGTTATATGTATTCTTTCGTATGGAGTATTAATAAATTTTGAGTCAACATCCCTATTATGTTTAGAACGATTTCTCAGATAGCAAATAAGTTAAAGTGTTATGGATAAAAATGCATATCGATCGTTTGTTTCAGAACCCTGTGGTTGCATTGTGGACGAGTGTACAAATGTGCTTATTTCTTTCCCCAATAACTAAATTTGACTACAATTTTCAAATAACAACCGGTATGGAAGACATTTCTAATCACTCCGCCATGAAAATGTATCATCCAATATTACCTACCTCATGCGTCGGCATCGAACAGAAAATTAGGAGTACGTTCTCGAGGAGCATGACAAAACATGATTTTCATTTTTATTATTTTCTTCTCTTTTTTCGTGATTTTCAGTCAAATACATTATGTAATGAAACAAATATATAGTGAAGTTAACATAAGTCAAGTATCTTACAAATTGTTTATACATTCAATTAAACTGGTTAAGTGATATTGAACAGACTTTAGAATTGTTGAATTGTATACCCTTACGAGTGATCGAGGAACACCAATACAGTCAGTGTTCTGGCACACAGCGGTAACAATACACGATGAATTTTAATCGACGATAAAATTCGAAGAGCATAATTGTGTAGGTAGTTTATTCCTTCCTGTGTTTTTTCAGGTATTGAATATGTCTACAATGGAATAATGGACCCACTTGGTATTCATTCGCCTTTAATTTGCGCACACTTGTCAACTCGGTCAGTACTGGTCAAAGCATCAGTAGCTTATTAGGGTCTCCCCACACCTATCGAGGCGGAATCGGCGTTAGCCGATCAAAAAACTCTTTTATGTACACGCAATAAGAGCGGAAAAGACGTCGATCGGCTCGGCCGAGCGACTGCTGTCGGTGGCAATTTCGTACTTAACGTGAATAGTGTGGAGTAAAGCACTCGGCTTATGCCGACTCCGCGTCGATATTTTGGGGAGACCCTAATTCTGACTATAGCGAGAAATATAGAAATGTGCATGGACTTATAATTATCAAGAAACATCACTTCAATGTACACCTTAAGTCCTTCAAATCTGCAGTTCCTGATGGTTATGTGCGTGGGTGGGGTGGGGTGGCGCGCGCTGTTGCAGATGCACTAGGGCGGAGAGTAAGCGCGTGTTGGCCTCGTCTAGTGCCGCGATGCGATGCTCCTGCGCCTCGATCACGCGCTGTTTGTGCGAGAGAGCGGCGGCCATCTTGCGTTGTTCGCGCCGCAACTCGTCCTCCACACTGATCAACCTGGGTACGTTTCAAAGTTATTTGCGAATTTTGTTTGGTGACAGGTCTCAGGTTATGGCCATAGAGGTCGCGTTTAAGCACACGCGTTTTGAATGTATGGAAGTCCAATGTATTTGACAGAGCGTGGTAGCATGTCGCTTCGCGCTAAAACGGAGCGGGCACTCAAGGCTGTACACTTAGGGTCAGTTGCACCAACATACGAACACAGGCCGGTCATCATCAAATATGGCGCCGGCAGCTGTCATCCCATAGAAACTTGTCAAACTTTTCATACAATCAGATTTGACGAACACCGCTTACGATTACAGACGGTTTGGTGCAACCCAGCCTTAGAATGCATCGGAGTCAAGTGAATCTTTAGTGTAATAGATTTTCGGTCAAATAAAAATGCCCTTCTCTGAACTAAATAAATATTATAGACGTAAAGTAAAATTTACATTAATATGTCATCCAAACATTGCAAGTTAACAAAAAAATCACCCAGGTCCGAATCGCACTCTCACACGAAGGTTCCGTACCATCGTACAAGTACATACTTAAAACCCACGTTTCTTGTATGGGCTCTCCATTGATTCCTACTGTAATTTTATTATTTATTATTATAGCGTTAGCAGTAATACACACATATTCTGTAAAAAAAACAGCTGATAAAAAAGTTCATGAGATATTGCCTGCTAACAGACGGACGAACAGCAGCAGCTTGCAAATAGTTTTCTGGTGGCACCAATTTTGGTAGGGAACCCTAATGGCCCGGACACGACTTAGCGCAAACTACGGCGCGGCAAGCGATTTATCTGTTCATTGTACAGTCGAGATGCCCAACGCAGTATAGTTGGGACCACACGCAATGTATTAAATCTGTGCCGCTGCCGCCGCAGCTCGAAGTCGTGGCGTGAAAAAAAGTTGTAGTGTAATAATAAGCTAATAAGTTTACAGTATGTGAGGCCAAATGCTGTCAAATGAACGCAAGCAAGAATCTACCAAAAAAATGTAGCAAATACGAGTACGATAATTTAGGTTTGTTGGTTTTGCTACATCATCATCCTCCTAGCGTTATCCCAGTACAGTTGCATCCTGAAGGATGCCTGGGGTCCGCTACCTAATCCCAAGATTTGGCGTAGGCACTAGTTTTTACGGAAGCGACTGCCATCTGACCTTTCAACCCCGAGGGGAAACTAGACCTTATTGGGATTAGGCTGTGTCAAGTGAGTGGGCAACTTGACCGTTAGAAGTTCTCAAGCCGCCCGAAGGCCTCCAACTTGGCTTAACGACTGCTGCCATAGACAGCAACCGGGATCAACGGCTTAACGTGCCTTCCAAAGCACGGAAGCGCTCAGTTAGTAACCACTCAAAGCGGTCACCCATCCAAGTCCTGACCGCTGCCCACGTTGCTTAACCTTAGATACCGCAAGCGGTACGCAGGCGCCGCTGGGCCACGAGCGCTCCTTTGCTACAATTGGGTATTATTCAAAAATACGTGTACACGATACGTGTAACCGATATAGCCTTTAGAATCGCTAAACTTAAGTGGCAGTGGGCGGGGCACATTGCACGTAGAACCGATGGCCGTTGGGGCCGAAAGGTTCTCGAGTGGCGACCACGGACCGGAAGGCGCAGCGTGGGTAGACCCCCCACAAGGTGGACTGATGACCTGGTAAAGGTCGCGGGAGTCCGCTGGATGCGGGTGGCGCAAGACCGGTCATTGTGGCACTCTTTGGGGGAGGCCTATGTCCAGCAGTGGACGTCTTTCGGCTGATATGATGATGATGATGATGACGTGTACACGAACGATGCAACTCAAAAGGGCTATAAGCTGCAGTCACTGACCTTGATGGCAGAACAGGTTGGAGCTGGTTCCTCTGGCTAACTGCAAGGTGCAGATATCGCAATGGCTGCTTCCTAGTTCCACTGCGGGTTTTAGATGATTGTGATACTAGTCTAAGCTATTAGTTGTTTTTTGCTTGCGTTCGTTTGACAGAATGTGGCCTTAGTTTCGTACGAAGTATACCTGGTGATGATGGCTTTCATCTTGGTGTCGGAAGTGTCCTGGCCGGGCTCGGCGGGGCCTAGCCGTCCGCGCAGCAGGTCCACCGAGTTCTTCAACCGGTCGATCTCGCGCTCATACTGGAAACGATTTACTATTGGACAGTCTGTCAAACGGCTATGATGACATATGGAGAGGACTTTAAATATTGAAGATATGACATTTCACAAAAGAATAATCTCGTTTGAATATTTAAAAAAAATACCTGCATTTACAGGGTTTAGAGAAATGGAATCGAGGAATCGAACCAACTAAAATATGTAAATAACTAAATTCATGGATTTCCTTTTCTTTAATATCCTTTTTTATTTTGGATAAAATAATCGATGTGATTAATCCTTTGAACTGCAGTAACGAAAAATAGAGTATAATTTTAGCGAGTTCGAGTCTCAGTTCAGGCAATCAATTTTTCAAAACCTGTGAAAGCAATTCTAATTATTTTTATAAATTAAAGTCTTCTTTCAGTAAAACGTCTTATCTTTCATATTTAAAGTACTTCCCCTCATGGCATAAAAAAGTATAATTGAACTCTAGTGTCAACGTACTTAAGTATTAACATCTGTGACCCAATTAGATGTGTTGCGTATTTATAGGTCGAACGCTTTACTCAGAGCGCGCGGAGGCTTCAGCTGGCTTTGATGTCTCCCCTCTTGCCCCTGTCCCGTCGCGGGCGCGGTCTCAGTTAAATCATCATAACATTACGGAGGCGTGTAAAATGACGACTTGATGGAAACTGATCTCCATACCTAGGCACCACTAGGGGTAGGTAGAAATAAGAATATGAAAGCTTTACAATAGTACATTACTTACCAAGGGCGATAAAACAAAGAATGTCTCAAATCACAGGTATTTTACGCCCGGCAAGGGCGATAAATATGCGATCTGAGGCTTTCTTTATTATCGCCCGTGGTAAGTACAAAATTTTATGTCACCCCCTGGCCAGGAAGTGGGTTTTTTCGCGCGCGGAGCGTGCGATAATGGCCACTTTATGGCCAGGTATGACATAAATAAATGAATTTACCTGTTCAATGGTCCTGTGGTGCTTGTTGCGCCGGCGGCCCGTGGTGCTATACAGCGTGTCTTCCAGCTCATCGGAACTGTCCGTGAACTCCCGAGCCGACTCCAGACTCAGCCTTCGCTGTAGTTTCTCCCGCCCGGGCTCGCGGGGCTCCCGTACTTCGCGCGGCGTGTCCCTCGGCCCTGTGCGCTCGCTTGTCTCACTCGAATGCGACTCCCGACTAAACACCATCCTCGAAGGCGATTCCCGCCTTTGGTAATACTCCTGGTGCCTCTCTAGGTCCTCATTCAACCGGCTACTCGACATCTTAGCCGCCGAATACGTGCGATCCAACGGATAATTCGTTTCAGACGCTGCGTCACCGGGGGAATACTTCTCGGGTGACTTCAAATTGTCCATGTTGCTCAACGCTTTCTGGCTCCGCGAGATCTGCAGCCGGTACATCTCCTTGTTGACCTCCTCGACGTTCGAGTCGGAGCGGCTCATGGGGTAGCCCTCGGTGGAGATGTGGTGTGGCTTGCTCTCGTAGAGGGATTCACCGCGCTGGCCGAAGTGTTTGAAGTTGGGTGGGTTCTGGCTGGTAGAGTAGGAAAGCATAGGGTTTGTGCGCGGCATTCGGGTCTTGCTGCTCTTGCGCAGGCTCGGCGAGTTGCTGGAAGACTCGTCGTCGCGCACGCGCGGTGAGTGGCTGTGGTTACTCCTCTGGTACACGTCTTCGTAATTACAATCCCTTGCTATCTTTCGGTGGGTGTTGTTGCGATTCTGCTGATCATAATTTCTACCTTCATCATTCAAATTGTTAGATCCCTCTTCGGAGTTGTCCGTGCTCAGAACCTCCTCATCTATCGATGAACTGGACGAGCCACAGGGACAGCGTTTGGAATTTCTGTTCTCATTGGTTTTCTTTTTCTCCGGAGTCTGTCGGTTGTCCTCCATGTTGTAGACGGGGTTGGTGAACACGAGCGGAGCCATCTTCGAGTTCGCACTCGTGTTAGACTGCGCCGTGTCAGGCATTGTGAAATTTTGAATGCCGTATTTTTGGATATCGTACTCTATTTTCTGTTGCACCTGGCTCTTTGGATAGAACTTGTCATTTTTACTATCGTAGTAGTGTTGTTTGTCCCTCTGCTTTTGGTAGTTGATTTGCGAGTAGCGGCTCATAGGTTGGCCGCCGTTTTCATACGGGGCATGGTGGTGGGCGGCGTTTTCAACGGGACTAGAACTTTGACTGTACGTGGCTATGCTTTGGTAGCCGGAGCTCGCAACGTTCGACAGACCGCTAATGGAGACATTCGAGCCATTATTGGCATAACCCTTATTACCGTTAACGACAATATTGTTGTTGTTGTTGGACTGAGTTTGCGACAAGTTTTTCTTGTTTATATTCAGCTTCTCATCGACAATATCAGAATCGTCGGCGTACTTCAAAAGGTCCGAGAACTCCTCCAGAGTGGCCGTGTCCCTCATGAGGTTTTGCATGTCGTTGGAGCAGTAGTTGTGGTTGATGTTGTCGGAGCTGGGCGAACGCTCAGTGCCGTTGTAGTTGGCGTTGTGGAAGTGCGCAGGCTGGTAGTTGCTGGGTTTGTAGCCCTGCATGCGGCGCTCGAGGCTTTCGCCGACGCCGTTGTTGATGCCCTTGGGGTACTGGTCAGAGCCGAAGCCTATCTGGACGACTTTGAGATTGACGCAGTGTTCCTGGTTGTTGTACTGGGAACTGTAGCGGTCGGGGTTAACGTTCTGCACTGGACTTGAAGCATACACATTTCTTGGGAGTGTGGCGGAGCGGAGGTTGTTGGGTGATTTCATGCCGGTGTAGGCCCCTTTGTACTTGGAATCTTCTGCGTTGGATTTGGAGGGGCTGATGTTGAACTGTACCCCGTTCTTGGGCAGGATGGGGGAGCTGTGTGCGAAGTTGGGTTGTTGGCTGGCGTCGGCGGTGGGTTTATTAGTGGGGGTGGTGCAGGTGGGGTCGTTGAAACGGAATATGTTATCGGCGACTTGTGCTTGACCGCTGTCGCTGCTCGCGAGCCGCTTGCTCAACTCGTCCAGGATGTCGGTCAACGGTTCCAATTCCTGTAAAGTGTTCAGATTGGTCATCATACCAAGGTTAAAGTTAGATTGGCAAGTGTTTAACATTAAAGCCGTGTTCCGAATCACGCCAACAACGACCACAGCGTTTACAGTGCTGACGGCCGGTCCGAATCAGTAAGCGCGCTCAAGGCCGCGTGAGTGGTGTTTTGATTCGGACCGGGCATGTTGTGTTTACTGTCATGTTCATATATCAAACGTCAACTTGACGTTTGGTTTAAGGTGCTGACGCCTAGGAGTGTGAGCATCGTAAACGCCAATATGGCGCCGTCCATGACGTCATCAATGACGTCACGACATCTCATGTAAACGCTATGAGCGTGATTCAGTCCGATCGTAAACGCGTTTATAGCGTTGTAAGCGTGATTCGGAACACGGCTTCAATGGGAAAGAAAAAGTGCAAATGTGTATCAATCACAATGGTGTAGAATGTAGGTACTCAGTTCGTACATACTCTGCGGTTGCGGATAGTGTGGTTACCTGAGTCCTCCCGCCGGGCAGTTTGGGGAGACTGTCCACCAGCAGCGCGTGCAATGTGGCCAGCTGCTTGCCGAGGTCCACGTGTGGCGCCCACTCGGGGTCCGCCTCCACCGCCTCAACGGAGCCCTGTGATGCTGATGAGTTGCGGTTGTTGCCGTCTTGCGCTTGCTCTTGCGGACGCATCTGGAAGGATTAAGTGACACGTTAGTTGCACCATCTTGTTTCTTGAGGTATGTACGAGTACACGAACGTACGCGTGTACCGGATCAAGTGTTGCTGTCTTATAATAATAAAAGCTGTTGGTTTTCAAATTAAATAAATACCTAATTAATATATGAATTGGTCTGCTTTGCCCTAAAGTTGACTGGTAGAAAATGCTTATGCATTTGGTCCGCCTTTTGAACGATAAGTTTTACATAAATTTTAATTATATTTTAATATTTAAAAATGAAAGGCAAATGAATGAAATTGGGAATGGAATAAATTGAGAGGAGATGAAACTGAGAAAAAAGTTCTCATAGACGAAGTCGCGGGCAAATGATATTCATACACCGAAGCACACTAAATATCTCAAAAGAACATTCAAAAGATAGAAACTCCTCATTATTTGTCTCTTTGTGCTCCCAACATATGTTACTATTACAGAAACCTTTTAACGTTTAATTCCAGTTTAGACAAATAACCTGGAATTAATTATTCCAGTTTTATCTTTACTTATCCTTGTTAAGTGAAAACGGGAATATATTCGCTGTTGTTTATGTACCATTCCAGAAGATTTAGATAAATTTGATATAAAGTTACAAACTTACCGAAATAGCTCTGAGAAACGCCTTCATATTAGGCGCCTCTTGTTCCAGGAAGTCATTGAGGAACTCCATGAAAGCCTCCTTGCCTTGGAACCGCGTGAAGTTAGCCAGAGTCTGCAGCGTCTTAGCAACCAACGTGAGATTGCGGGCGGCTCGCTCATTCGGGTACTCTGGAAGTTAGTTGTAAGCATGTTAATGTAAGCACGTACTAATAGATGGCGCTGTAATAAGATTTCAACATTTATTTTATATTTTGCAACGTTTCTTACCGTGAGTGATCCCGAAAAGACTCGGAGACAGGATAGCGGGACAGAGGAAGCGGAGGAATATAGACGCGCTTATCAAGTTGTCTGAGATGTCCTCTCGACCCATCGCAATCAATCTGTAAACAAGCCAAATGAAGGATATGATGCGCCATCTATGGACGAATAGCAAAACTACAATAAAGTCTAGTCAAATTACAAAGACCAAAATTATAAATTACAAAAATCATCACAAATAGTTGTAGGATTAACTATTAGAAACAACTGTGATTTTTTCTTTTACGAATAATACAGTGTTAAAATAAAATGAAAATAAAAATTGTATTATTTCGCAGAGTACAAAAAATAAAACAACATAATAATATACACAAATAAGTTTTGTTTTCGCAAGGCTGGCAGTCAAACACAAATACACAAACAAACATTGGCCGTAGCGCAAATGCACCATGAACACAAATCGCATAATTCTGCAGAGGACATTACTATCACTAAGACAAGTAAATAATTTTAACGTACCGTTTTTCATGTCCTCCACGCGAAGGTCACCAGTCTTCATCTTCTGCGATTATCGGACGCTGCTAAGAGCTTTTGCACACTGGCGTTTGATGTACGGAATCTCCGGACGGAACGCCAGTATGCAGCTCTAGGAAGTTTGAATATGACATACCTCTCACGGAAAGTTGCGAAGCAGTCCCTGAGTGGTGGGGGGAACCGGGGAGCTGAGCCAGCGATGGCCCTCCAGGCTAGTGTGACCGCGTCTCTCAAGGCGGTCTGTTGTCTGCGCAGTGCCGCGCCGCTGCCGGCTCGTAAAGGGTCGACCTCGCACTCGGCAGCACCGGGTCCGGCCGCTGCTGCCACCGCCTCACTTAGGGTGTCCTGTTGACAGCAGAGATTACATGTGGTCCTCCGTCATGCTGCTTGCTTTTCCGGGTTATATCCTGAAGGAATCCTGGGACTAATCCCAAGATTTGGCGTAAGCATCCATCTGACCTTACATCCCAGGTATAAAGTAGATCTTGTTGCGGACACAACGTTTCCCTTCACCGAGAAGCTACTGTTAAGTATCAGAGAGGCAATATAGCGTAAAAAAATCCAGCGCTGCGACGTATCCCGGGATTCGAACCCCCACCCCTCCAGATTAAAGGTCGCGTGCCTTACCGCTCGGCTACGGCTTTTATTAGAACTCGTTTATAGCGTTAGAATTTAATTACTTTTATTTTATTTCAGGCACTTGCCTAGTTATTGCTCTTCCATACAAAGTTCCGCCCCTTAAGGGATGATTTCCGGGATAAAAAGTATCCTATATCCTTCCCCGAGACTCAAGCTACCTCTATACCAAATTTAATCTAAATCGCTTCAGCGGATTAAGCGTGAAGAGGTAAACAGACAGACACGCTTTCGCATTTATAATATTAGTAGTATCGATTGTTCGTAGGCGGATCTGCGGCAGAGTTAGGCCGAAGCCTGGCAAGAAGGCTGCGCAGAATCGGGAAAAGTGGCGTGCTCTCGTTTAAGAGGCCAAGATCCTCTTTGCGTCGTTGTGCCGTTAAATTAAGTAAGTTGTTCGTAGTAACAGAATCCAGTTTCCCAACGCACCTGCAGATACTGATCGCCGACTAATTTCAAGTAGGCCTCCATGCTCTTGGTGGCGAGCGAGTTCCCCCGGAAGGTGAGCGAGTGGTCGCCAGTCCTGCGGACATCTAGAGCGACCACATCGGCCAAGTAACGCGGGGCCAGGCCAGCCCCGGCCATGCAGAGGACTAGAGCGCAGCCGATGTCTTCCTTCGCTTTCACGCCTGTTGATAATAAGTTTTCAAATATAATTTTGACACATGTACTAAACTACAGTACCTCGTGTAGGTATGTATTTTATCGAAACAATACAAAAACGAACGCGTTTGCGTTTAGTCTCAATTTGTATGGCAATAAATAGAACACTTTAAACTCTCGCGCTTTGTAAACATACTTAAAAGGTTTGTTTTAACGGGTCTAACGCGATATTTAGACCCTACCCTTTTGTAGGGTAGTCAAATGTTGTGTACCCATATCTCCGTTGACAACTTGCTGAGACGACAGTCATATCCGCGACCACGGCCTGTGAAACCCGTGTCGAAACGTCGGTAAAAAAGGTAAATACATAAATATCGCGTTAGACCCGTTAAAACAAACCTTTTAAGTATGCAATAAATAGATACCACCAAAAGCCACAAGAGGCGATGTTCGCGTTGCCATAGAGATTGAGACTAACGCGTTCGTTTGAGTTCTGATTAAAAAAGATCAAGGATAAGATAAATTAATATTTGAAGGAGCCATTTGCATGGCGCGGATTTCATTTCTTCGTCCTACGGTCTAGTTTCAATTTCCTTGACTGATAGGCGTCATTCCAATTTCTTTTTTCTCAAAACTCTCTTTTTCATGTTTTAATGGTTTGCAATTCAAAGATGAATGCATGCTTTAAGCATTCGCATTCATAACACAAAAACTCTACGTAAACTAGGAGAGCATATGCCCCTCGTACATAGAGGGCGCTGATTTCAATGAGCCGTATTTGCAAAGCCGCATATTTGCCGATAGGTAGCGGTATTATACTCGTACGCAAAGTTATAGTAACATTTCGTGGCATTTGCTCGCTTTGTTTATTGAGGTGCCATTCAGACTAGCGCGTATGGTAGTTATGGGAACGTAACACTGACCATCTGCGTTACATGTCTTTAATGTAATTTATTGCACAAAACACAGAATTGTAGAAATGGCGGGCTTAATGCCAAATTGAATTCTCTACCAATAAACCAATGGGCTAAATAATAACGGGTGCAAAGAAAAAAGTACGAGAATGTCTACTAAGAAAACGAAATCAAATGTATGTTAATGCATTCTTCAGCAATGGAGGGCCGAGCAAACATGCTCATATCGTAAGGCTTGTCTGAACAAGTCTTAGGCTGGGTTGCACCAAACCGTCTGTAATCGTAAACGGTGTTCGTCAAATCTGATTGTATGGAAAGTTTGACAAGTTTCTATGGGATGACAGCTACCGGCGCCATATTTGACGATGACCGGCCTGTGTTCGTATGTTGGTGCAACTGACCCTTAGCTGTTAAAATAATTGACAATTGTCGTATTCTATAAGTAATAATACTTTGTTTTGCGTTTGAAGGAGAAATAAACAGCAAGTATGTAGGTAAGTGGAAAGCTACAGCTGTAAGTATGTAGGTAAGTGGAAAGCTACAGCTTCATCATTCAAGCTTCTGTGGATCACTTAGGCTAAAGCGTCTCCTAACACAACTGCTTCTTAATATTATTTCTCTCCGTTTTTATTCCTGAACCACTCACCAATATGCGGCTCCAGGTATTCACACAGCCTCTTATAATTCCTCTTGAGATAATCCAGGAACCTGGCATAATGGTCGATCGGGAGGACGTCCACGCTCTGGTACCGGCACTTGATTCGGAGGGCGGGTATGGGGGGCGGGGGGGCGCGCCCCCCGGGGGACTGCGGCTTGTCCCCCCCGGATAGGGGGTACCACCGTTCGTTGAGGTATCGGGAGGATACGTCGTCGACCGGGATGCAGACTGTACCTGGAATATGCATTTAGATGTGATGGAGAACCAAAACTAACTATAACTAGCTACTATTACGTCGTCGACTACTGCTGACGTCGTATAAAATAAAGGAATGTCTCTCGTCGTGTCAAATAAGCTGCAGCGAAACTTCGTAATAGTTTAAGAGCCGGTGACACTGAACCTAGTATGATAAGATTCCCAGATGGCATATATATAATTAGGTGCGTCATTAGTCGGGGAACACGAAACGGCGATGCTGCAATGCGAAAAACCTGGCGAAGCCATTGAAAATTAAAATTGAAAAATGATGAAAAATCCGGTTTCTAGTATGATAAGATTCCCAAGTTTCGTTTGTTCCTCGAAACAGGGGAGGGGTAGGACTATACGATAGTGCAGTGCTGCAAGCCCTCCTAGCTGGCCTTGTCAGTGGCAGCAGTATGATAAGCGACCACTTTTCTGAGGTATCTAGTATGATCGGATTCCTGAAAAAAACAGGGCTCATCTGAAAGATCAGCACTTTCTGTGTAAGAAAAACCACTGCTGCATTTTCCAAACAGTGGAGAAGGTGGTTGCTGCAGCGATTAAAGGAGCCGACAACACTGAACCTATTTCGATAGATTCCCAGATGATATATATATAATTAGTCGCGGCATTAATGGGGGTACACGAAATGGCGATGCTGCAAAGCAAATGAGCAGGCAAACCTATTAAAAATTAAATTCAAAAAAATAAAAAATAAACGGTTTCTAGTATGATAAGATTCCCAAGTTTCGTTTGTTCCTCGAAATAGGGGAGGGGTAGGACTATACGATAGTGCAGTGCTGCAAGCCCTCCCGACTGGCCTTGTCAGTGGCAGCAGTATGATAAGCGAACACTTTTCTGAGGTATCTAGTATGATCGGATTCCTGAAAAAAACAGGGCTCATCTGAAAGATCAGCACTTTATGTGTAAGAAAAACCACTGCTGCATTTTCCAAACAGTGGAGAAGGTGGTTGCTGCAGCGATTAAAGGAGCCGACAACACTGAACCTATTTCGATAGATTCTCAGATGATATATATATAATTAGTCGTGGCATTAATGGGGGTACACGAAATGGCGATGTTGCAAAGCAAATGAGCAGGCAAAGCTATTAAAAAGAAATTTTGAAAACCATAAAAAACCGGTTTCTAGTATGATAAGATTCTCAAGTTTCGTTTGCAGCAACCACCTTCTCCACTGTTTGGAAAATGCAGCAGTGGTTTTTCCTACACAGAAAGAGCTGATCTTTCAGATGAGCCCTGTTTTTTTCAGGAATCCGATCATACTAGATACCTCAGAAAAGTGGTCGCTTATCATACTGCTGCCACTGACAAGGCCAGTCAGGAGAGCTTGCAGCACTGCACTATCGTATAGTCCTACCCCTCCCCTATTTCGAGGAACAAACGAAACTTGGGAATCTTATCATACTAGAAACCGTTTATTTTTTATTTTTTTAAATTTGATTTTTAATAGGTTTGCCTGCTCATTTGCTTTGCAGCATCGCCATTTCGTGTACCCCCATTAATGCCGCGACTAATTATATATATATCATCTGGGAATCTATCGAAATAGGTTCAGTGTTGTCGGCTCCTTTAATCGCTGCAGCAACCACCTTCTCCACTGTTTGGAAAATGCAGCAGTGGTTTTTCTTACACAGAAAGTGCTGATCTTTCAGATGAGCCCTGTTTTTTTCAGGAATCCGATCATACTAGATACCTCAGAAAAGTGGTCGCTTATCATACTGCTGCCACTGACAAGGCCAGCCAGGAGGGCTTGCAGCACTGCACTATCGTATAGTCCTACCCCTCCCCTGTTTCGAGGAACAAACGAAACTTGGGAATCTTATCATACTAGAAACCGGATTTTTCATCATTTTTCAATTTTAATTTTCAATGGCTTCGCCAGGTTTTTCGCATTGCAGCATCGCCGTTTCGTATTCCCCGACTAATGACGCACCTAATTATATATATGCCATCTGGGAATCTTATCATACTAGGTTCAGTGTCACCGGCTCTTCTACTATAAAGTTAGTACATGTGCGCCAAGTAATTTGAGTTTTTGACGCTACTCAGAGATTTTGGTCGTCGCCGCGTTGGTGAGCACACGTGCCCGGGGCGACGACGAGCAGAATCCATTTACCGTACAAAACCTTGCCTACTGTCCTGGCGTCGTTACCGAACAACGTCACTGAACACGTGACATTGGCGAAATCATCATAAATTTGATGGAAAGCCATTTTTTAAAGAATTGATTGAATTGACGCTACTCAATTGACACGGCTTATAACATAACCATGCGACGTAATCTGAACGCGTAAGACACACCAATAATCTCTTAACAATTATGTCATTAGACAATCTTTATACCTCGCTAATGCACAGGCGATACGATGCGCAGGCTATCAGGCGACTGTGGAAACGTCAAGTGTCGCCTAACGCCTAACTTATGACACTCCGTACCCTTACCATGAGTTTGCAATGTTGGCATTACCGTACTCGCTAGCGACTGCGTAAACGATTTAGTATGGACAAAACTACAGCGCCTCTGGCGGTTACGCAATAGAATTAAGAATCGCCATACTAAATCGTTTATGCAGTCGCTAGCGAACTCATTGCAAACTCATGGTAAGGGTACAGGGCAGATTGCACCAACTTAGGTGTACATAATTTCCTGTTACTGACTACTTTTTTCATGGTGTCGTAGGTAACCAGAATTTTCAATGAGCACATGTATTAATAAATATCGACAACCTTTTTATCTATATCAAATCAGGCCTAGAACGTGCCCCGAGTTATACTTAAAATCATTATAGTTGAACGAATTGCTCCAAAGTAATTCCTTCAAAAAGCTACTTTACTGTTCAAACAATAAGGTTCAAAATCCAATGACATTTTAATACAAATACGTTCAACAAAAAGAATTTCAACCATACCTGTTTGTTCATTCAAATAAAAAAAAACTGTCTATCGTTAAAGGTAAGTAGTAGCACTTAAAATTATATTAGTTTATAATAAATAAAATTATTCATATTGTTGCCAGTGTAGTCGTCGATATACATTAATTTAGTCAACCGTTGTATGTATACCTAATCAGAGCTTTATTCGTGACACCAACACACAAAACATAGCCGGTAATACTAAACAATGAAATAGGAACTGCCGTGTCACGAAATGGGCCCAACTCAGCATAATGCTGGCTTAGCAGCCAGCGCTGATCTTCCGTAATACTCGTACCTCCCCCCACGGGACAGGCATCGCCTAGTGTGGGGGTCAGTACTTATTTTAATAGATTATGTATGCTTATTAGGTGAAATAAACTATTTTCTCAAAAATGGCCCGCAAACTGGACTTTAGTAGCTACATATTGGAAGGTAAAGTGTATAGTTTAAGGTCAGATCCAAATTAAAAAGTAAAAAACATTGCAGGCGTGTTGCAGGCCGCCTGCAATGTCACATATAAATTCCTGTATTTGTCGAGTTATAAACTTTTTAAAAAGTAGAAACTCTCATATAAAAGGGGGCACAGGTCGTATTCAGCCAATTCAGCTCGTATTTTTCTGTTAGAAACGCGACGTTTTTTTGTGTCTCGAATAATTTGCGTTTGTCGGTGGAAAAATACACTTGCGATTCTGATAAAAAAAAAAAACGGCGGGAAAGCATGATGTTTTTGACGTTTTAAGGTTATGTTTTTCAAATCTTAATTAAATGTTTGTCGTATTTCCCCCATTTTTGAGAAAAGCACTATATTAGCCTCGGCCGTAATGGCAATTGCAGGCTTCGTATTATAATTAAACGGACTCGCAAGCTCGTCCGTTTAAACAAATACTCAGCCCGCAATTGCTCCCTTCCCGGCCACGGCAATAATGTACTATTGTATTTGTAGTTAGCACAGGTATGCTGATGATACTAACCGACAAGCGCGTGTTTGTCCCGCTTGCGGCTGCGCCGCTCGGGCTCCCTGTACACGTTCACGTTGATGGCGCGCACCGGCTGCAGGCCGGCGAACTCGTACACCTCGCCCCAGAAACACAGCTCAGACTTCAGTTTGGACGACGATCTGTCGACCGCAACGAAAATATTACATTACTAACCAAGGGCGGTAAAGCAAAGAATGTCTCAGATCGCAGGTGTTTGACGCCCGAGCCGAAGGCAAGGGTGATAAATATGTGATCGGAGACTTTCTTTATTACCGCTAGCGGTAAGTTCAAAATGTTGTGTCTTCCCCTGGCCAGGAAATGGGATTTTCCGCTAGCGGAGCGTGCGGTAATTGCTACTTTATGGCCAAGCGTGACATACATTTTATTTATTAAAAGTATACAAATGGCGGAGTTAATTTTGTAAGGATTTATCCATATCTTTATCGTGAAAATTGACAACTGTTACTATTTTACTTACATGGGTCATGGGTTTTGGATATTTATATTAAAAAGTGAAATAAGTTTCTGACAAAAAAATCATTTTTCGTACAAGCTTTTACTGCCGACTGTACTTTTTTCTCCACAGTCATTACCTACTCGTTAAGACGGTTCTAATGAGTGTATCTTGTGTAGTTTAGGAGTTACCAACATCAGATCAGCTTGGTGGTATCACAATATTGCATTGTCACCAAAATTACATAAATTCCAAATTTCAGCTCAATCGGATACCAGCAAGTGGTGGAAAAAATTATTGCAAATTTTGAACACATGTTACATACTTATTTATTTATTTATTTAACCAACTTACACTTACAGCATAGGTATTGCCAAACATGAAAGTTATAGGTTATAGTGTCATACTGGGTCAAGCCGCCTCGTGGGAAGCCAGTCCTGTCAAGCTGGTCTAATTTGACAGACATTCAGATGTACTCTTTGAGTAATGATAACAAGGATAATACGTATGTCATGTCATACATAATAACATTACAGTTACATAATACAATTAATAATATTAGTTTAAATTAAATTAAAATTAACATTATCACTTTATAAGATTTTATACATTAATTATTTACTTACTCGTGTCTCGTACAGTCGGGGGCATAAATATTACATATATATACATTTTTGGACCTTATTTCAACGGAATAAGGTGAAAAAGTGTATACATATTGGTGCCCTTGACTGTACATACGAATAAAAGCTTGTAATAACGTGTCGTGTCGTGCCTATAGCGATGCCCGGTTGTTAATGTACAGTCGCCAGCAAATATATCGGAGCGAACGAGGTGCTCAAACATATCTGAACACGACCTTATTGTCAAGGCGTTAGAGTGCATGTTCAGATATTTTTGAGCACCCTGAAGAGTACAGATATATTTGATGGCGACTGTACGAGAATATTGTCAATACGCCAGCTAGCTTTAAGGCGCAGGGTAGGGCAAGGCCTTCCCCATGCAAACTTTGTGCACGTTTTATTCGTCGGTTTTGGCACTAACAGATATAATATTTTTTTTGGTTGTAAATATTAGATATGCGAAGATCGTGATGTGAAAATTTTCAAATATTTCAAAAAAAAAACAAAATTTAAAAATTTAAAAAAAAAAACTACATCACGAAATAGCTATCAGAAAAATAAGCATACTGACCAAAAATCATAACTTTAATGCAAACACAAACGAAGCAAATCCTGCACAAAGTTTGTATGGAGAGAGCTTGCCCTACCCCTCCTCTTAACCTAAAATATTCAGAAAGAAATTCTATAGCCGCTTTTCGCGCAAGGGCCACTGCACTGCCACATGCTAGACAATAGAATTTATTGGCTATTTTTAGAACACAAAATATTTTTAGAGGAGCCGATGTCTGTTTTTGTCTTTAGAGACTAAAGTATATAGTACTAGAGCCCAAAATTAATTGACCAATGTATTTACTTATTACTTTAACAGCTAATTATGTTTAACTACTATACTTCTCCACTTCTACTACTATTCACCATAATATCTGACAATGATTCGTAACAAGCCGCGCCTAATTTCAGTACATCTCTATTTAAGTCATGAAAAAAAACCGGCAATACATCATTACGGTATGCGAGAATAAATAACACACTAGGCGTGTTGTTTTTTGCGCGAGTATCAAATAGATACCTCGTAAAGGTCAGCGTAGACTGTAAACTCACCTCGCGTAGAGCGTATCGTCGAGAAGTATTTCGCAGTAGTACCGCTTCTTGGGCGGTATCGCCTTGGCCTCTAGCAGCCAGAGCTTCACGGAGCGCTCGCAGCGGCGCGTGCGCACCTCGTCCGGCCGCGCCGCCTGCCGCAGGCTGCACAGATATTCTACTTAGGGCACAGAATAAGTAATAGTACTACGTACAGAAGTTTCACTGTTAACAAATCCGCGCGAGGCAAGCCAAACGTGCCGACGCTTGACCATCTCCTTCTATCGCACGCGCATCACTCGCTACATCACTTTCTCTCGCATTAAAAGTCACCCGACGTGGGACCTTTGAGCGGCGCGATGACGTCACGCGAGTGAGTCGCCCCTGCTTAGGGTGCATTTTACAGGCCGATAAACGTTGATGTAAGCTTCGGCAGCTGACATACCAAAGAAAACTGTCGTACACGTCATCATATCATAAACGTTACTTTACTGTCAAACTCGCTAACCAATCAGAGGTTTTTGAGAGGTAGGGCACAGCAAAATGTCAGCTTGCTGCAATTTGGTGCAGCCCAACTGGGGAAGTACCTCCACCTTGTAGAAGACCACAAGCCATCATAACATTATTTACTATTTACTATACACTATACAGGTGTGTTGTGTTCCTGGAGGTGAGCAAGGTTGCCAGAGCTCCCGAGGATGAACTGTTGACAGCGAGGGCCGTAAACTTGTTCCGTCTGCTGTCAATTGAGTGAATCAAATTTTATAAAGGGTCGGCAATGGGCACGTGACTGCTCTGTAGTTGTGGGCGTCTTTAGGCTGCGGTGTCCGCTTACCATCAGGTGGAACTTACGCTTGTTTACCACCGTCGTTGTAAAAAAAATTCTACATACAGATTTAACCGAATTTAACTTACGAATACCACCGGTTTGAAATAAAGATCACTCTGTAATTTTCTTGACTCAGTTATAAACCACTCATCAGGATAATTGACAACATTTCAAATTTTCAAGTTGGCCTTTTTATGTCCTAGATCGATAGAAAATGAAATTTTAAGGTCCACGTGTTTTTTTATTTCTCCCGAAATCCTAATTTTCATTCAAAAATATCTAATCTAAAAGTAGGGAATCGTAAGTGAATTATGACGTAATTTTTATGAATTACCTATGTTTGATAGCATTGCTCCTTAACAGTCGTAGGAATGACGTCACACTTCCGTTTTATACATTTTGGAGATTTTCTTGAAATCTAGCGAAGAATAAAATCTAAAAACTATTTTATTACGTTCAGGTAGCATATTTACCGAAATGGTTTTTGATTTAGGCTTCATTATAAATTTTGAAATGTTGTCAATTCTAACTCATCGTCAAAATAGCTACCTACAGAGTTCCTTTCCGCTCTTTTTCCCAGACTCATGAAATGCTGCAGCTGTATAGCTACAGCTAGCAGCTGCAGCTAGTCTGACAAACGAACACCAAACATCGGAAAATGGCGTACATACTTTTAATCCGGGTTTTATACAGATCCCTTAATGGATGCTTTTATACTTTAGAGCCCTCGCCCACGGCGACTTTTTGCAGCGATGCAGTAGCGATACTGTCGCGCGTTGGCATCGATACACTCGCAATACGGTCGCTAGCTGTGTGCCCTCGCCCACGTAACCACGATGCAGTCGCGATGGAAACGCGATACTGTCGCGCTTTAGTCGCGATGCAAACGCGATTCAGTAACGGCACTAGTCAACAGTCGCGCGTTTGCATCGATGCAGTCGCGATGCTGTAGTTGCGTTGGCATCGCTTCTGTAGCGCGTTGCAAATGCGACTAAAGCGCGTTGGTTGCGATGCTGTTGCGCGTTTACAAAACGTGCGGCAAGGTAAAACTCTATGGTTTAATTCATAAATAGACCATAGACTACTAGACTTTAGACTAATTATGAATAAAACCAGAGTTTCATGGACGTCCACGGTAAATTATACAAGCGCTCAATTAGGCCAAGTTTTAGATCTTGTGGTACATTATTTGACAAAAGTTACCGACATGGATATATTGGATATTTATAAAACCGAACCTGAATAAGAAAATACAGACAGTGACTCAATTCACCGGATATTTCAAAGCATATATGTTCATTACAAAACATACTAAAAATGTATTTCATTCCATTCCGGCATTCGAACGATGCATTCAACAGATATTTTCAAATGTAAACCTTTACCTGTAAATCCAACGGTCACGTTCCTTCCTCGAGGCGCAAGCGAAATATCGCGGCGCCCGATTCTCAGCGCTCAGCGCGAAGCAGTGCGGCCGGCCTAATACGGAAGAGTGTAGTGCACGTATTTCCACCTGCACAATAAGTACACCTATGTTAGGCAAATGTTCAACGAGGTTTATCTCCACGCTTTAACAGAGGTTACTTTATGAACGATCATTAACGAACTTTACGAACGATCGTTCCTGGCATGCAACTCCGTCCACGCCGCCGAATACTATTCTCTATTCCGGCGGCGCGGACGCAGGCACTATCCCATTCACCGCTGCATCGTGGGTTGGCTCTTCTGAATGATATTCTCAGCAGCGATAGCAAACTGGATATATTCTTTAGTACTGAATCCAGTTTCCTCACGCTCAGCAGCCGGTACCTGGAGTCTATTGTCACTCCAAGCTCCATCCAGATAGATTAAATGCTACAATAAATCTCCTACCCATGGATGGAGCCTGGAATAGCAATTCTATTCATATGTATAGTTATCTATGTAATAAATGTGTCTCCTGTTAACACGTTTAGCTAGACTGTAAGTGTTAGCCTAAGGAATCAATAAATAAATAAATAAATAAATTAAGGTACCTACTAATATAAGTTCGTAGGTTCGTAGCCGTCTGCAGACAGCAGCAGCAGACTGCATGTCGCAACGACACTACTGGTTTGTATGAAAGTATTTCTATGAAATTACTTCCGTAGCGAGCGTCATGTGGTCGAGCGGCAGACGCAAGTGTCGTCCCACTGCAGGTCAGTAGTGCTGCCGACGCTGAGCGACAATACGTAATTTTTTCTCAATAAATGAGTTAATAGTACAGTCAGCGTCATATAGTATGTAGCAGCCAAAGTGGCTAAATACTTACTTCGGTACACCATATATTTTGTACGGTGTACCGAACTATTTGGCCACTTTAGCTGCTATAAACTATATGACGCTGTGACTGTATCTATTTTTTAAAACAAAGTGTGTTTTATTCAAACGACTATTCTTCGCCAAATCTTTGAATTTGATGCCACTGTACTGAGATAACGCTAGGAGGACGGTGAATGATGATAAGTTCGGGAATATCTATTAAAACTATTACAGTTGTTTGAAACAAGAGGTTTTACATAAGTTATTACGAGTACTGTTAGTACAAAGGCAAAACATGTTTTGTCTATGTGTAATGTAATCAATGTAATAAAGTAAAATTGCTTGCACGCGACGGCAATGAAAAGAATGATAGACAACACGTACGTCGTACAAACATTCACACCGTGCCAAAGCACCTTTCAGTATAGTTAGTATGTACGAGTATCTATCTCTAAATACACAGTTACTTGCGCCCCTGTCGTTGGCGTTCTATGACTAAACGAAAGCGCATCAATGTAGGTGACCCACCTGATTTGGTGGTCCCAAATCCATGGTGGAGACTGCGGGGGAATGCGCCAACAGCAAGCTCTCGTGTGATCTGAAACAATTGAGTGAAAGACTTTAAAAAAACATTCCTAATTTAAATCATCATTGGCCTTTGCGTCTTTATCAAACGATTTGACGCAAAGGCCAATGATGATTTAAATTAGGAATGTTTTTTATGAAAACACATAATCGCACATCTCTGGTGGAATCGCAGCCTAAGGGACGGAACCGGAGCGAGCTAGAGACAAATATTCGACTGGTTTCAATTAAACCACTGAATTACGATACCTGAAGTCAACCTTACCTTACCTTTTTAATACCTAATTAGTTTTAGTGCCAGTTGCACCAACGTACGAACATCGTCAAATATGGCACCGGCAGCTGTCATCCCATAGAAACTTGTCAAACTTTCCATACAATCAGATTTGACGAACACCGCTTACGATTACAGACGGTTTAGGGCAACCCAGCCTTAGAGTGGCTAAATTAGATAAATTCACTTGGCTGTGTGGTTGATTTGTCCCGACCGTCCTGTACTCCTGTCCCTAATACGAATTCAGCTCAATTTTATTAATTCGGGTAAAAGTTAATGAATACTTAGTACGCATTTTATTGCAATCACATGACTTCGTTTAAAGTATTCGAAATACAGAGATATTGCTGTAACATTCAGATATTTGGAACGCTTTCAAATACCAATAAAATTCGCAGTCTAAGTAAATCGATATGGATGCTAAAGTTACGTCAAGCCATGCCATCCGTCTAAGGCCGGTCGCACACTGGACACGATTTCCTACGAAATTACTCGTCCGAACACACACGAAGCCGCGGGAATACGACCAATTCGTATCCAGTGAGCGCGCTCCCGTAGTACTTTCAAGGTCGGTATCGTTCGTGCGGCTACGTGCGTGTTCGGACGAGTAATTTCGTACGAAAACGTGTCCAATGTGCGACCGGCCTAACGCCTCACCTGGGACCGCAGCGAGAAGGTATATCTAACTAAGTATACGCCCAAAACTAAGCTATAATAATAGGAATAGCAATGAAGTTGTTCGTGTTTAGTTAGCGGGGAAGTAATTAAAGAGCCACCAGTAAATAAGGCGCGCAGACGGGCGGGGCGACACTCCCACATACCCACAACATTACGCCGTGTCTCGGTAACTGAGTGGATAATGTCACGACATATCGTTAAAAAAAACTGTCTAAGTATAATTTAGAATCATACGTACGGGTAAAATTCCGTCTGTTATTTTGGTTAAAAGATCAAATATGTATTAATTATCCACATAAGTTCAAATATTGTATTAATTAGGTATCTACTTGAAGTTCACCGGTAGACGGTTTTTAGCATCATTGGCTTCTAGGTCATTGACTAAGATCTATTTCGAATCATTCAAAATGGCATATATTTCAAATCGAAGCGCTGGATTACACTTTCAAAGAAAGGTTGTTTCTCTGAAGATTGGGCCCTAGTGTGTCTTTTATACAATAGTTTTGTGTTACACTTCCGTTATTCCTGAAGTCTAATCTAGTAGGTATTGGTATAGGTTTTATTTACATTCTGACTTTAGTATTTTTGTTCCGTCACTAATTTACCGACTTACGTTTTATCAACTACTTACTAAATAGATATTTTAAATTATATGCATAGGCACACGTCTTCTATTTAGTCTTCACAACTGTATATAGTATATACAAGTATATACTATATACCTACAGAGAGGAAAAAGTATAAATAAATGCTGTTGTTATGAAACCTTGTATCTGCAATTAGGTACCAGAAAATGCTGTATTATGTCTCTATTAATATGTTTTAGGTCACACCTGGCCATAAAGTGGCCATTATCGCACGCTCCGCGCGCGAAAAAACCCACTTCCTGGCCAGGGGGTGACATAAAAATTTGTAGTTACCACGGGCGATAATAAAGAAAGCCTCAGATCGCATATTTATCGCCCTTGCCTTCGGCTCGGGCGTAAAATACCTGCGATCTGAGCCATTCTTTGTTTTATCGCCCTTGGTAAGTAATGTACTATGCCGTACTTACTGAAAAATCATAAACTGTATTTTGAAAGCGATTCTTTAAAGTTTAAGCATAACTATCTTTAGGACTTGAGGCAGTTCCCCTCCAGGGCCCTTAGTTCATTTCATCCTGTATATTTAAAAATCATGCTGGGATTAACAGCAGCGCCGAATAAAAATACTTTTCATAACCAGACTGACGCAGTAACAATTAGCTATATCCGGCCATAAATACGTGTGCAGAATGAATTCATGCCCGGACTTTGACACATGCATTGCATTCAAACCAAATGAAATTATACCGACTCCGCCATTTGCAGCTATCGTGGGATGCAGAGTTAGACTCTAGTTCAAGTTCAAATCATGTTGGAATGATAGTTTCTGACGGGAGGGTGTTAGGGCATTATTGGATTTAAGCGGAAAGCGAAGCTAATAGAAAGGGCCTACTGAGTGGCTACTGGCTACTGACATTGACAGGAATATCGTACTCTATCGCTTCTCATATTTTGGCTTTAGAGATCGATCGATGAATATTGGAAGTATTCATGCACTGGATTGGTCAGTCTGAAGTAGAAAAATATTCCAAACACGTTGAAAAGGTTAACTGGAAGAGATCCCTTTTAGGGATAAGTTCGCCTTTGTACCAAAATGTCCTTATTTTTTGTGTTTTTTGTGTACAATAAAGTTATTACATACATACATAAAAGGTGTTCACAAGTTACAACGGAAAAAAATGGTGTAACAAAACTCAACACGACTGTGTCACACCGCTTGCGCGACGCAAGCGGGACGCTGCGCTGCGCGCCAAAATGTATGAAACCGTCCCGCTCGCGTCGCGCAACCTGTGTGACGTCGCTAACCTGTTAGCATACGTTCCGGCGCGCAGCGGTCGCGTCGCGCGGACGTCACGCAAAGCAGTGTGACCAAGCCTTAAACCTAGCCTAGCTGAGAAGAAAGCGGATGCTTACTTGGACGTCCTCAAGGCATGTGAAGCAGGGTGCGTATTTGGGACGTTGAGCGCGCGGTCCCTCTCCAATTTGGTGGCCGACTTCGTCCTCTTGAGTGGATTGTTGCGAAAGGATCGCTTCGAGAAGAAGAATGAGGCCAGCCGGGAGGGACTGTGCTGCGCCTGGGCTCCCGGCACGGGCGTGCTCGGTGCCGAGCCGCGTCGACATGCTTTCTCGTATGATGTATCTGCGGAACAAAATACTGACATAAGCCGGAGTCAAGTTACAAGCTGCGAGGTTCCTAGATCGGGACTTGTTCAACATATTTAACATGCAGATCTTTCAGGGGATGTTTTTATAATGTAATCGTATATTGTGAATAAATAAAAAGGAATCTGAATCTGATCCTTCCAAGTAATATTCCAGGGTTGTTGTTTGCAAGTCACTATAATTATATCAAACCCGAATCTATACTATCGATATTAGACTTTCTGGTATTTAAATCTAAGGTTATTATTGATTTAAAAAAGAGGATTCCTAAAAATGTTAATAATAACTAAACCTTAACAGAATTTTCTGATCTCAGATCTGACAACATAGTATGTCCTTTTAAACAAATTGTCAAACTAAAAAAGGAAGTGTTGCGGTCTGTCAAATAAGCACTATAATTGCAGTAGGTTTGTCCAAAGGGTTCAAAATCAAATAACTGGAATAGTGACAAGGGATTATTAATTTTGTGGCCATTAGGTACAGTCAAAGGCACCAATATGTATACACTTTTTCACCTTATTCCATTGAAATAAGGTCCAAAAATGTATACATATTTATGCCCTTGACTGTAGGTACACATTTCCCTTGCAAATGACTAAGCCGTTGCACATAGGCTCGGCTACCATATCTTTTGCGATCTATAAGTAGATTAAATAAAGGAGCGCTCGTGGCCCAGCGGCGCCTGCGTACCGCTTGCGGTATCTAAGGTTAAGCAACGTGGGCAGCGGTCAGGACTTGGATGGGTGACCGCTTTGAGTGGTTACTAACTGAGCGCTCCCGTGCTTTGGAAGGCACGTTAAGCCGTTGATCCCGGTTGCTGTCTATGGCAGCAGTCGTTAAGCCAAGTTGGAGGCCTTCGGGCGGCTTGAGAACTTCTAACAGTCAAGTTGCCCACTCACTTGACAAAGCCTAATCCCAATAAGGTCTAGTTTCCCCTCGGGGTTGGAAGGTCAGATGGCAGTCGCTTTCGTAAAAACTAGTGCCTACGCCAAATCTTGGGATTAGGTAGCGGACCCCAGGCATCCTTCAGGATGCAACTGTACTGGGATTACGCTATGATGAAGTAGATTAAATAAACGCCCTGTATTTATTCCCTTTTTCAGTAATACTAACGTAATATAAGGGTTATATACGTCGCGTGACAGAATGGCCATGATTGTAAACAATAAGTACTTCATTCTGATAGTGGCCAGCATCAGAGGGCGCAATTCGGCCTGGGCCATAATGGCCATAATTATGGAAGTATCCATGCAATGCGATAAAATTGACAATGTATTGAGCTCTCATAAAATAACAACTAATTAATTCCACGTTTCCTTTCCTACCTCGCAACGAAAACTTGTTATCACGACTTACGATATATGTTTTTATATCTATAACATGACCGATTGCTAACGCAATTCATCAACAAACATTTATAAATGCGATGTGATGTGATGAAAAAAATCCTAGGCACAATACATATAATATTGTACCCATCACGCACGCGTACGTGTCAGATGTATTTTTCCCCTTGCCTTGCTGATGTTTCGGCGATGATTGGGCGTCACAGGAATACTTTCAGCACGGCATTATGTTTAACCGTCTTTGCTTCACTAATCACAGAAAAAATTGTCCTCGTCTTTAGAACTACGTTCAACGTTGACATTCGTAGCTATATTGATTGCCTGATTGGAGGTCAGACTACCTGTGGCGAAGTAGTCAGCATACTTAAAGCCACAGGAGGCATTCCCCACAGAGACAGACAGAGGAGACTAATATAAATGCGTGATGGAGACATAAACATTGACATAAATATAGTATCGTGGACAAGTGACGGTTTTGTAAATGGCGTGGCATCCGGCGGAAGTGGCCTGCACGCAGCCCGTGACCATCAGCGTATGCCTTTAACAGTATCATATCATCATTGTTTTTTTACGATTTAAAAATTGTAGGTACATAAGTGATAACCACTTCGACTCATATTTATGGAAAGAATCCACCATTAAGAAACTTTAACTTGTCTTCTACAAATTGACGTGGCGCAACGGCAACGGAACCGTACACAATGAGTGTTTACGGCGTATTAAAGAAAGGAAGCCAAAACGGGACACTAGCGGTTTATGAACTTTCTTACAATAAACACGATACAGGTATGAGTATGACCGTAAAATCGGATTGAAACTTAAAGGTGTCTTCGATATTCAACGCCTATTGGTCTTATCACACTAGCGGTTTATGAGCGATGCGAGCGGGTGCGTAAAAAGCACGCCGTGGTCAATGAACAAGTCACACACATAATGGATTCCAACGAGGAGACACTATAGCTGGCTTGTGTTAAGAGACGTTTACGTAGGAAGCAGAAGAAGGCACACTCGCTGATCGCGTCGTTCGCAAATCGCTCATAAAACGCTAGTGTGATATGCCTAGCGCAGGCCTGCTATACCATTCACACCCCGTTTCGACTCACCGCACCTTGGTATACCTTCGTATACCTAATGGTAAGTCAGACTTCAATGGTTCGCCTCATGCGAGCCGTTTACCAGCCCTGTGAAGCAACAGATGGTTCTATCAAGCCATTAGTTGCTACAACCCTCACCGCGTTGGATAAGGACGTATTTTTTATACATAAAACATTTGACTATCTACTATCTCACGGTGAGAATCTCGCCGGATAGGAAGTGATGACAGGTAGATAATCTTGAAGTTACATATACACGTTACTGTCTATCAAATCGTTTGTATTGTTTTGATATAGATGATAGTCGACGGTTCTCTCGCCCGCAAATCATTAAAAATTGCACATTCTGATAACGCCTTGATAAACGCCCACGGGGAAGCGACGATAACGCCGCCTGAATAACTACTGATTTACAATAAACACGCTTTTATCAATGTTTTTTTTATTATTGTGGGAGTCCAAATAAGGAATGACCGTTTTAAAAATCATTTCAGGCAATAGTATTTCTCGTTCAGTGTATCAAACGATAACTCCCAAAACGTTTCAATTGAATTGAACAAGTCACGGTCAGGGCATTGAGCAGAAGTCGAATAAGGCCCTTTGGTATTGCAATTACGCTTCGCTAGCTGTAGATTGCGCATACTCACAAAATCGAATTCAATACGGTTGGTATAATGTTGAACGCTAATCTAAGCAAGTTCATAGTAAAATGTTGTAACAGTAACTCATACTTACTACCACTTTGTTGTCATTGTGAAATGGCAGTTTAGTTTACGGTGACATAGGTAATACCATATGAAAGCCATTTACCTATAACAATACTAAAGTCATACATTATGTGAATAGGTACCTAAAAGCCAACAGAATCGTAGGTATTGTCTTCTTATTCGTATCGCCAAAGGGTATGCATTATAATCGTAAAATGCCGAGCGACTAAACAGCATACCGTTCCTTGACGTGCAATTAGTGAACATTGTTTTGCAACATGAGTCGTCAAGAAGCGTACGACTCTGAAATAGCAGAGTCATTCATATTAAGGTGCTGTTGGGCTGAAGGGCGCTTCTACGTAAGCGCACTTCAGCCGCTTCAACGCGTTCCTACACAAACGTAGGTATTATCGGCCCGACTGTTCCGATACATTCACATTACATAACGGACTGACATAACGTATTTACTTTCTGTTCACATCGAGAGTATTGTCTGCGAGAAAAAAACGGCCGATGCTTACAGAACCCTGCGAGACTAAACCGTTATGAAAACTATTCTAATTACGAGTCGATTATTACTTTAAAGATCTGAACCGAGCCTATCGAGCGATCACGATTCAATATCTCACTGGTGCAATAAGGTTACCGAGCTAGTCTGTTACGCAACCATGAACGCCACGGAACAACTTGGCAATAAATAATGTTTCGTTAGAGTTGTCAGCTTATAAACATCTGATTCAATTACGAGGGGCTTACCAGAGTGCACGGCGACGTCGTCATCCACGTCAAGGTAGCCCCGCCGAATACTCAGAGGACTGTTCGCTAGTTGAGCCTCGTGCTTCTTGATGAGTGCCCCGATCACTTGGCTCTCACCGCCGTTGTCATCTACAAACTTGTCGTAGTTCTCGGTCAGGTCAGTCACTACGGCCTTCTCTTCCGCACCAGCCTCTATATTTCTCGCCGTGACGCTCCGAAGCAAGGAGTTACTTCTCGATAACTTAGTACTACGAGATCGTCGAATGAAATTCAAGCCCGACATTTTACCAGGACTTCGGTTTGGGCTGTCCGGTGTGATCGTAATTCGTGGAGTTTTGAATATAGATGTTGAGCTACTACTTCCTCTGATAGGCGATGTGACGGTGAGATTTTGTGGTAAAGTTTTTGACTTTTCTTTGCCGGGAGTAAGTAGTTTTGGAGAATCCGGTATCAGAGACAAATTAGAATTCTGTGTTAAATTTTTTGTGCCAATACTGACCGTCGAGTTATTTAACTTATTAGATGAGATCGATCCACCCAACGGAGAGAATATTCTATCATATCGAGGTTCGCATGATGTCGCACTGCGCAGCCTCGGTTTGGAGTGTTTGGAGAGGCCGCTCTCGGTGACCAGTCTCGGACTCGTGAGGTCTCGGTGACCTACTCTAGAAAGCGCCTCGTTGGAGCTCATAGTAGATGACAGAGGTCTTCGAAATCTGCGCTCTGGACTGAATACGCTTACGTCGCTTTCGCTTTCCGTCAAGGACGAATCGCCGGGATATGGCAGATGAAGTCTTCCACTATCGGATAGAATTCTTCTTTTGTTTTTCGTTGGATAAGCCTCTAGATATTGTCCTGATATGAGAGCATCTCTTTCTTCAGGAGTGAGGGGTAAGTAGTTTTCGAAGCTTTCGAATAATGGCACATAGAATACTGATCGGCGGCGGGAGTTTTCGTCGGCGCCCGCGCCGGAGGCTGCGGGGCCGGGCGGGGTTGCGTGCGACATGGTAGCGGCTGCACTGGGCTTGGCGGAAGCGCGCTGCGTTAGCGCCGCCTGCCCTCCGCGGCGTAGTCTCGCCACATCGCTATTGCAATTCGATCCGCTATCAACGATTTCCTTGTCTTCCAGCTTCTTCACAGTTCACTAGTATCAAAAAAAACAACGTTTCCTTAAAGTTAAACTTAATTCTCAGAACACTAAAGTAATAACGTTGGAGTATTAAAAACCATTTCTTATAAGATTAACTATAATTCTATCAGATCGTTTTAGAATGCGGTATTGGATTCTTGGAGAGAACCTCTTTAAAGTTGCAACGAAGTAATAAAGTGCAATGTTATTGATCGGAGTAGTGGGTGCTTTCAATGAGTAGTTTCACTTATCAAAGAGCGATAAGATTAGTTCTCATAACCAATAGTAGCGCTCTTAGCTGATTCATCAACATTAAAACGGCATAAGTGTGGCTAAACTATAAGTATGTAGTATTGACCTTAATAAAACAAAATACGACTAGTGAATAATAACAAACGCTTGTTACTCTTCAACCAACTTATCTGAAAGCAACCTTCTTTTCTAATAATACAAATATCAATTTAACTCGAAAGAGAAGTACGGGACAATAAAAGTAAAAATGTGTATATTGGATCACACGTGTTGAATTGTTGATACTGTTCATACCGACCGACGCGACGCAGCAAGGAGTGGCGGTTGTAGCGCGAAACTCGCGAAACTAATTTTAGCGTCACGTCGCCTGTAGGATAGGTCACATCGCGCGTAGGTACTCGTTTGCCGCAATTAGATCGCTGAGACTCTTTAATTTGATTATAAACTTAACGTAGCGTGTTATGCGCTCAACTCATTTTCGGCTTTGTTCGCGATATTTCTTTACAGCGTCCTTGAAATACATTTCTTCTACAAATGGTACAAATTACATAAGTGAACGTAGGAGGCAATCAAACCTAGGCGAGAAACAGAAATGTTTGGTGGAGGTATTTAACACTATAGGAAAAATCAACTCGACCTTTTTATAGCAATGACGGCAAATCGCCCCGAGGCAAAAGAACGACGGAAGGGAATTCCTTAAAGACCCTCTTCAAGCAATTCCTGGCGATTATGTTCTATGCAGTTCGTTGTTCTCTCGAGATGACTTAGCTCCGGACGCGATATAGAGGTGATTATTGAACAACTCTCGATCGAGCAGAGCTAAGCTACCGTCACGAATGAGGCTACCCGCACCGTACTTACAACCTCATCCCGAATGTAGCGAGCATCTGATCCAGGGATAGGATGCCAAAGTTATCCACTTGAGCGCCTTAATAAACAAGCCTATTTCAAGTAAAGTACTTTTTATTATTTAGACATAAGAAGTACTTCAATCAAATGATAAAGTACAGAATTATTAAGTACCTAATACCTGAAAGAGATCGATTCGCGCCGTGTTTTACAGCCACGTAGGCACGAATAGCAAATATTATACACTTCATATATAATATATATATCTTAACTATAGGATTCATAAGTTCGAAATATAAATTCTTGGGTTTTTAATATAAAATGGACTTCTCGGTTTCAACAGGTGATAAGCTTACTCATAAATTGCCATAAATTATTGCATTGTCATAAATTATGATAACCTCTTACCCTCTTAGGTATGCATAATCAATCATTCACATACCTATCAGTGGCGGAGCGTCCATACAACTCGATTCCCACCGGCTTGCCTTATTTTCAGCCAGTCCAGTTCTTTTACTATGGCTCATGAAGAATAAGATAGGCAAATTATTTCCGGCTTCCCTTAGAATATTTTTGACGCGCCGCCACTGATACCTATTTTAGTTAAATTGCCGCTAAAATTCGTTTGTCCTTACAGTTGCCGGCAAACATCTTGAACCTGCGCAGTACCCGATTTACGTACAAATCACGCTACTGCACTATTATATAATCTGTGCTATAACTGCGCACTGAAGGTTAGGTTCAAGATGTTTGCCAGCAACTATACCTGTCACTTTGACATGTACATATATTGTGAGAAAGGGACAAACGACATCATAGGTACCTAGTTAGCAGAGTAAGGGGGTTATTTTGAAATAAGAACATTCGGATGGCCCCTCATTGGACTGGTGCGTGAAAGAGAACGTAAATAAAACAAGATCAAGCTATTCAAGCGCAATGTTTTTCTCATGCTCTCGCCCTCGTAATTCCTTTGGATTGGAATGATAAACGTCCTCCACCCGCAATTAGGATTCCGCGGGCAAAATAATTATATTTCAACGTGTCGAACATATTCTCGGCAATTGTAGAGTAAGTACATTGTACGTGTGTTAGAATTCTTCCACAACATTACATATTACTTGTAATGTTACAGTACATGTTTTGGCCCCATTTGGGTTCTTAATTCTACCCTATGACGAAGCGCGACAATATTAAGTACAATACAAAGCATCTGCTGTATAATACTATGTAAAAAGTTATAACTAGACCGCTTATGTAAAACTAAAACGCATGGGTTTAGTAATAACTAATTAAATTTCGCCGACCTCTTATCATAAAGTTATATATGCCAGTGAATAATCCCGCACTGAAAAATTTAATATCTCGTCCGCCTCTTCATTTTCCGCTCTATATTTATCTTTCGTATTTGCCAGATAGAGCCATTGCCATTCGTCAAAGCTCTGACGGTGTTAATAAACTTCAATTCACCCATTTACTCCACATAGCGAATTATTAGCAAATCCACTATGCTACTGTGAGAGACTTAACTAGAATTTCTACTAACCGAGTGTGGTCGGGTTTTAATCTTTTTGTTTTCTTTGTGCTGCCAAACACAGGATCAGATAACTCTTAAGGCCGATTTACACGCTGCAAGAAATAGCACGCGATTTTCAATACATTGAAGGGTCTGACTGAATATGTCGTAACTTGATGGACTGCAGCCAGCAATGTAATGACAATCACACGCAAGTTCTTGCATCATGTAAATGGGCATTTAACTCTAATATACAGTTTACCACGAAGGTGTAAAAATCTAAATATCTTTACAATATCACACGCCAATTAAACGTTTTAGAAAGTGTCACACTCGTTCAAGTCTTGAGTAAACCTAAAATAAAGTACGTTTGTACGCACGATATTAAGTAAGTACATTCAAATAACGAGAGATTAGGAAATAAAATGATATCAACAAATAAAACAAGCAAATAAGTAAACCATGTTAATCGATTTAATAGAAATAGATTTAATTAGTTTATATATTTACCATTATGTGCCTATCTCTTAAGTATAATTAGTCAGAATTAAAGCCAGTCTAAGTAACTAAACATTTATCGTTTAAGTGATAATAATGGCAGCTAAAATTAATAACTTAGGTCTTTATAGCATTTCTATCTCCCCGACGATTTCGTTCTACGTTTATGTACATAACATTTTCTGGATAAAACCCACGTCGGCATTTGACAAAGACATTTCCTTTAAGATTAGAGGCAAGCCGGGGCCAAACGTGGTTTGAAACTAAAGCATAGTTGCGAAACTTTCTTATAGGCTCTCGCAAAGCAATTCAGACCGCAGGCTCACCGAATACCATGGAACCGCAGGGATTGCGCCACCGACTACAAATTGTTTAATAAGTAACGACAGTTGATAGCAAGTAAATAATATACACCTACTTATATATACTACAACTAATCAACGTCTACGAACACTCGATATAAACAAGAAACTCTCACTTCAATGCCGAACACTGCTAGTCAATAGTCAATATACAATGTTCACTAAATCAACTACTATTTATGTATACATCAATACAAAAGTAAAATGATTGTTGTTTACGAAAAAGTTAAATAAACTGCATTAATAATCTTACAATATTGCTATTGCAAAACGGGCGTATTTATACGCACTATTTACGAGCGCGGATATGAAGTCATTAAATCATTGTATACTTACATAGATCATAGCGGTATGAATTCAAGTTTTCAGCATACGTGAACTTTAATTGAACTTTATAAGCATAATTCATCATTGCAACGTAGAAGTAAGGCGACTTCCTGATATGTCGGTGCGGAAGCGGTACGATATGAGAAAACTGTCAAATGTCAGTGTCAACTGTCAGTCAACTCTGTAGTACTTTTTACTGAGTCCCTACATTAAAATGAGTGCTTCCTGATTGGCGCGGGATGCGCGGAAGCGGGATGATGCGAAGACAGTACTGCTCCGCTACTGCGCATGATATTAATAGTGCGCAAATGTAATACTGACAGTATTCCGTCAAGTGGGAATCTTTGCGACGTCAGTGAGTTTACGTCAAAGAAGAAAATGTCACATATCGATCCCGCTCCGCCAAGTCAGGAAGTAGCCTTACTTTTTAAAGAATGGTAGGCATATATCATAGACAACTGATTAAATAATGTAACAAGAACATTACTTTACCAACAACGAGAATAACTTTTTCTCAATATCATATACCTAGAAGTGCAAGAGAGTTCGCGTTAAGTTTAGGTAAGACTGAGAAAGCTGTGTGCATTTATGTGAGTCCCTTTAATAGACGAGAACGTGGTTAGAACGGATATGCTTTTAAGACTTCCTCGGACGCTGTGGAGTTAGATGTGAGATTCCTAGCTACAGATACGGGTTTGACGACCGGACCGCGCCGCTATGTGGGTTTGTATGTACTCGTATGTACCGCGCGGACACCGAATACGGTCCGTCACAACTAGCATCTAGCCGCGGCGAGAGAAGATTTTCTCATAAGATTACGTGCACAAACTTACAACAATAGTAATGACGCAATATATTTGTAGATCCCCCTAATATCCATTCCGGTCATCCAATAATAACTTTATCTCCTACCTGCCTATCAGTGAATAAGATATAGTGTCAGTGCCAAGCTCGGCAACCAGACTATCGGTCAAGCGTTCTTTATACCGAGGATCAAAGTCGTCAATATGCCGGACCCTACGATTTACATAACTTCACGGAGATAAGGTAATTACTTACGTAGAATCTTGGGTACTGTTAGTCTGTGTTGTGTTGAGTAAAAAAGGTTTGGCGAAATTGTAGGTAATGGTACCTACATAAATATCACAAGACTAGCAGCTTCTAAGAGAATACAGTTAGAATTTCAAACGGATGCTTCTTCCATTACAATCATAATAAATTGTAGACAGTATAGTAGTACTATGTGCATTAATCACAAATGAATGCAATAATTATTATCATGTATTTTATACATCCGCTTTCTACTTAATTGAATAATAAGACCAGATATACAAGTACTAACGGAAACGTAATTTAAGTGGATCGATACTAAATAAGAATAACACACCTTCACCTTCTTCCTTATCAAGGCGATCAAGCCAATAAAATCTGAGCAGGTGTAACGTATGTATAGATCCCGTCCAGAATCATTGCGACCATCCGTGATCCGACCGACCACTTGACGAATACCTAATTATGTTACGCAGAACTTCAACAACTTGCAGATAAGGGTTTCCTTTATCTATTATTATTGAGTATATGAAAAAGTAAGTTTTGTAAGGTTAAACTAAACAAATATCAGGAATATGTGTCACAACCCTCGGGATATAGGCCAGGCGGAGGGGTCACGATAAAAGCTCTTAGTTACAACACACGTCTTCTGTGACTCACCAAAACGGGGACAAGAGCGGGAAGTCAAAGCACTACTTGTTCAACCTGACTTCGTAAGACAACTACTCCAAAGTATTATCAAAATACTAAATAATCAGATTAATGATAAATACATTTGTATGCACAGTCTTCAGTCAAAGCCAAAATATAAGCAATGAAGAGAGTAGATAATAAATAAGAAACATTGCGGAGAATGTTTTAAAGACATTAGAGCAAGCCGGAGCGCGAATCAGACGCCTTGCCTTGTGCAATCACAATTCTCCACGCTGTGAAAGAACAACTACCTACCGAGAATAAGTTACCCATAGAAATGCTCAAATACGAATATTGTTGACGCAAAACGCATTTGATAATAACATTTACGCCGACGCCAAGTGCGCGTTGAAAGTTTTATTTACCATTTCGTATTTACGCTTAATAGGCTATGATTACCAACATTGCTCCCCTCTAATTGCACGCACATGACTCACGGCAGCTGCCTAAACCGCAGACATAAAAATTTGCGTGCGCTTTTGTTTAAGAGATGTGGAGAAAACCAGTATACAAGAAAATGTATGTTTCCGCGAGGACGAAAAAGGCGCAATGACGATTGTAGCTTCCATGTTGAACAACATATCGTTTACGGCTAAATCTGGAACGGGTACTGGCATGAGCCCGCGGCATTGTTAACTGTGTAGTTTTCGGGCTAAGTCGTGACCGGGTTGGCGAAGCTCTTCCCACATAGGTCCAAGTCGGAATAAGTTGTATACGTTCACTAACACACAAGGTCAGGACCAGACGGCGTGACGACGACGTTTAATGTGGCTGCACTAGCTACTGATTTGAGCAGAGATCGAATAAGCGCTCAAAAGGTCAATACCGTAGTAACTGGTCGCAAGTCTATTAGGACTAGTTAGAAGGCCTTGATTTTTAAATTTGTAGTAATTAAAAACACAACTGATTCAAATGAAACAAAAATCATGTTTATCTTCAGTTATAAACGTGCGATAGTCAGTATTAATTAATAGACAATTAGTTAATTACAATATTCACAAACTACGGAAGTTTGGGACAGGTATACGTTTAGTGACTGTGCGTGCTAACTGTTCGAATACAAATAAAGGACGAAGGAAGTACATACGTTACATAGTTTATAATTTTAAGGGCGTTAATTGAAACAACAGAGATCTATTGAGTGATATAATTTCTCTGAATTATATGTACATTGTTTTGAGCATTTACTGCAAAAAAAATACGAATACTTAGGCGCAGTTCGCAAGAAGAGCTTTCTCGATGAATCAACGCTTTGCTGATTAGTATCCAACTATGACTCACTTCTACAACAAAACTGATGAATGATTGCGCTATTAAGATGCAAAAACGAATCGGAGTGGTCTTTCATGTTATATTTTTTGATATTGCTTGCCCAGCAAAGCAGTGAATGACTGGTTCTGGGCCCCACTGAATTAGTTAGATTCTCTTAATTTCCCAGTATATTGTAATACGAGTAGGTACTCTACCTGTAAAATACAATTCCATACTTTTCAAAAGATGCCTGAATCATCTCTTTTCGTTGTATAAATAAGTACAAACTAGTAGGTCGGCCACTTATTGTCACAAATAATTAACTCCAATTTGTCCCTATGCTGTTTCCAGTAAATGTCACTGTGATAACCCATGTTTCCTGTTTAACCGTTTTGTCTACTGCACAACACTACATCATCCAGTAAACATACCTCTTCGGATTGCGATTGGAAATACATATTTGTAATCTTTCAGATTTTTCAACCCTATTGTATAGCCAATCGCTTAATTCTGTGGAAATTTACGTTAGTAAATGCGGTGCCAACATATTTTATCTATGAATTTAAGTTTTTTAATGTACATGTATGTGTGAATACAATGGACCATGAAGAACGAATGAACCATGAACCGGAGACAATAAGCATAAACGTCATCCTAAGGAATTAATTTTACTGATAGCGCTCCCCGGTGTAAAGCTTAAGCCACACACAGAGCGGGCGGGCGGGTGGCGGGCGGGCGGGAGCGGGCGGGAGTTTCACACTGCAGCGCGTTGACACGCGCCCGCTCGCCTCCCGCCCGCTCCCGCGCGCCTCACACCCGCCCGCTCTGTGTGTGGCTTAAGCTTAAGTGTGAATACCCCAGATTTATAACCCCTCGATTACATTTTCACAATTCGATAGACGGGCGAGGATCAGATAAGTGGATTTAGTCAAGATTTTGTACCGTTCGATGAATACTATCCCCATTTCGATTTAGCAAAATAATAGTAACTACCTCTATAGCTAGTTTTAATTATCAAACTTATGTTAAGCAGGTCATGTTTAGTGTGGAAAAAGACACTTAGAACAATCTTACGCACGCTCGAAAACGATACGTATAATAATGGTCTTGATTGAGCTATCAAACTTGTAAGGAGTGGATTACGCTTGGAATTAACATTTTACTCCTTTGTTCGAACTGATAGATGTGCCGTGGATGTGCCATATCGTATGTACACTGGCGGTCAAAAATTTCGGGTCACCCTTTTGTGAAATATTCTACACTCGTTTTATTTACATAATATACTTTTCTTCGTATTGCCCAACTTAGGAATTACTTTACTTAATTAATAACGTATTAGGAATTTCCGGGATCCTATCATAAAAATATCAATGTCCAAAACTTACGATTTTTCGCGATATCTCGCTCCGTTAACGTTGTTTTTTATAATGGATTTTTACGAGTCCGATTTAAACCAGGAAACTTTACTTTTTTTGGCTGTTACTTTTGCAGTATAGATGTAAAATTAAATAAAGATAATCACATGATTAAAAAAAATTCCAACCTCGCAGTATTTTAGGAAATATGATGGTTTTTTTACCGACCCGTATTCTTTGTCCGCGAGTGTAATATTCCTTTTTATACAATAGTAGCCAACAAGCATGAGAGACGGTCTCTTTAGATAAATCTTGGCATGGATTATGATATGGTACTGGTAATGCTTGGGCTTGAATTGTCACATAAAATTGTATTTAAGAAAAAAAAACAGAACAATTTACGTTCAAGCGGAAATGAGAATGCGGGTGAACATCAAAATCATTGTATGCTGCCGACCATCACTTAAACACTAAATACTCATAAAATCCCTAAGAGGAAGAGAGAAAGGCGAATTCAAATCACCTGCTTAGTATGTAAAGCGACACCTGCAGACCGACAGATGGTGTACAAAAAACACGCCCCTTCCTTGCCACGGGAGCTTGGACGTACTAGCGATCAGATTAATTCAAATATTATCAACCATGTACCAAAAAAGCACCCTGATTCCTGTTAAATAGCCACAAACCCTATAAAAGATTTAGAAACACTGATCCGCAGCATTTGTGTAATTACAAAGCGAATTACGTAAACTAAAGGATAACGAAAATGGAGGAGCACAGGCGGGGTCCGGTTTGCTGAGCGCGGCCGCTCACAAGCCTGGAATGTGACCCAGACCTCGATGGGACTCGCTGCGGTGACTCACACCAACGGAATACTATTTTTTTTCTCAAACAACAGTTTGGCGGCTAAACAGACTTCAATTCCTTCTATTTAGAAAGTTCGTCCGGGCGCGTGGGCGGGTGGATAAAGGATTACACTTCACGACACCCACTCTGCCCACTACTTTTTTTAATCGTACACCAGCCCACATGCTTAGTTTGTTTATTAAATATAATGTATATATCGTTACCTACTTATAACCTGAAAATGTATAAGCCAACAATAAAAACCTATATGTATATTATAAGTACTATAAGAATTACAGTCTTGCAGCTTAGCGTTACAAACACTTTCATTACTTCATACTTTCAATCAAATGCTCTATTAACAAATCTTAGAGGCACCAAATTAATGAGTGATGATGATTCGAGCGTCGGAACGTCTGTTTATATAATTATTACTAGAACCATTAAGAAAAATAATAGATCAAATTGTTCTTTTTCTAACCACTCTAGAAACTGAAATAAATAATGAGTGTCCCCGTGTCGTTAGCCTTGGTTTCGTTGCCGCAAGAAAACAATTTGTTCCAGCTAGCAATTTTCTTAAACACCATCCGCATCAAATATTAGATGTTTAATATAAATTTTCCATACGTACCTACGTAAATCTTGCAACCCATTTTCAGAACAACATGCAACGACTTCTCTTTCGATTAAGTACCATTTGTGTCTGTAAAGCATTGTATTTTATTGATTGAGTTGTCAGACGGACTCGTAATTGAAAAAATTACGTAGACAACCAGCGTTACTTAGATACCTACGAATTAAATATCCTACTGTGGAGAGTAAGTTTTCTACTTTTTTGGGTAGGAAAGTAGTAGGCGTAGAGACATGTAAGCTTAGTTTAGGTAGAGGTACGTTCGAGATATCATGCGTAGATTAGGTAGGTAGTAGTCCCTACAAATACCAAGTATTGCCTGAAAACTGGATCCCTTTGTGTTTATCTCATAATTACATTGTCAGGGATGAAACATAGTTCAATCTTTGGCAGCAAATAAGTACCCATATCTAGGTTGCACACAAATGCAAATGTAACATTACTTTCATACCTATTTGAATGAAATGATCACTCACACGCCAAGCACTGTTGATGTAATGTTTAAACCAATAAAAACTGATCAAAGTACACCTTTACTCCGACCATTTTAGTGGTTGTTGGCGTGGACGACACACGACCACTTTATAGGTTCTTGGCGTTCAAAGGGTTAACGTGTGTCTCATCTACCTAGTATAGGTCCCCCCGCATATGTTTTTGAAAGGAATTATGGGGCATTGTGTTATTGTAACAATACCGAAATCCGTATGAGGTCCTCTGAGCAACAAGTTGAAACCGGCACGGCACGTGCAACGGTTCACGCTTGGATTCAACTGCGTTCATTGCCACCCCACAGAGGGGTGTTTTCAATGTCAAATTTATGCAGTCGACAAATCTACGGATATTTTACCATTTATTTCAGAAAAAAACGACAAAGACTGTACGAGCACATTATTTTAAGTTTAATTCTACTTGAATACCTATCCCTCTAAACAAATCGCGCGCATTTCATTGCACCCAAGTGCACAGTGCTAGAGCAATGCAATCTATGCTAATCACTTTAGAGCTGCCAACTTAGACAATGTTCAAAGACGTGAATACATAAAATCTATGAATGTCCAATGTGTCGCAGTCAGGAAATTGGGCAAATAGATAAGATATCTCAGTAAACAATTACCCTATGTAACTGAGTAACCACTGCTCAATCAGCTTAAGTTCTACAAAGTAGATGTAGTCGGGCAATTGCAGCAGCTATTTTTTAACAATGTAAATTCTTATAAGTTTAATGGTATTTTAATACTCCAACTTTAGAATGTAACTTAAATATAAATAACTGGAATAAATAATACCTGATCAGTTCGTATAGTTACTACACTGATAAGAATAATCGATTCAATCCCAGTAAAATATTGCACATTTCACTTGTTTCACATAATCACTTCAAGCGGCAACCGAACAAGTTCTGATTCAGTTCAGAATCAACAGGAGGGCGCGCGGCTGCGAAGGCGGTCGGAGGAACTTTGTTGACAAGCGCGAAGCGTGCACACGCCGCCATGTTTAGAGCCTTCGGCTATCTCCGGCCGCATTCGGCTCCCTCCGAGGAGGTGCATAGCCTCCTCTCGCTCGCACTCTAGCTCTACACTCTACACCATAGCATGGACCATGGCGATGTGTAATGTAACTGTAAAACTGCGTAGCTACCTATGTGCACTTCGATGACAGTTTATTATGAACTGAATGCATTTATAGCAACTTTGTAAAAATACTTATATGAAGTGAGGGCCTAAGGGTGCGAACTACTCGGTAGCAAGGGATCTTATTCTAATTCAGGATAGTGTAATATAAGAACAATGATCACAATGCATTATAATTATTTGGAACACGTAAGGTAACTAGTTCCTAACACTAGCTAGACATACATAGGTAGGTACTATAACGCAAACAACACTTCATATGCAGTTATAGACCTAATACCTGCCGATAAACATACCCCTAAAGGGATGATGAAACTACGCCTAAGACTATAAACTATGTAGTCAATATCGTTATAGGTAGTCTAGATATGTCCAAATACGATAATTAGGTATTTAGCACCGGTAGGGAATGAACGTAAATTAAATCATCAACTAATTACCTACGATATGATTTTTTTGTGTCTTACAATTTTGAAAGCCAGGTAGGGCAGGTAGAGCACAATTGTCAAGAATTATTTACGACATTAACACGAAACTGCGCTTTTCGGTTAATAAGTAGTTGTTTTTTAAATCACAAAATTTATTTGCGTACATTTCAGACGTTTTACTAACGCAGGTTTGATTTTTTGTTTCTAACATCGGCAATTTTGTCTTGGTCTCCGCCGTGTATTCTGTTGGTAGCGGAGGTGAAAGGCAGCAGAGGTCCGATTGGGCTGGTCAGGTTAGAGTAGCTCCCTTCTCGGTCAGTTTTTGCTTGCCGGAGGGCGAGTGGTAGTACATGTTAAAATCACGACGCAGGCCTGGCATTATGCGCGAGGCGATCGCGTCGGTCATGAACCTACTTAACTGGTTCTCGCCAGTATTGTTCTTGTATTGAACAAGGTAAGGAGGCATCACGATTGTGCTCGTTTTCGACGTGGGACACCACGTGTTCTGTTTCGTAATCCGAACGGTTTGATTAAACAATGTAAGAATCCTTACTGACGCTGGTTTGTTTGTAGTAATAAAATAAATAAATATGCGTACCTATTTCTCTTTGCAAAGAGAACTTTATTTTTTTAAGAAGTTCACAGTCCCCATACAAAACATATCACAAGTTCAACTGTGTATTCAGTATGGGGATGATGTGACTCCATACCCACAGTAGAAGCATAGACTTGAAGAAAAGGTTCCCGACCCCATATTGGAGGCACCCAGACGGAGAACGTGTTAAGTTAATACTGGGCTTGAATAACATGGATGCAACGGTATGGGAGACAGCATACGAATAATAATCCTACGTATAAATACGAGTATTTAACCGAATCAATCTTAACCATTAAATGCATGATTTTTTCTTTTTCAACGAAAACGCGATATAGGGTAATTTAAGGTGCACTGATAACGGGCAAAATAATATAAAAATTATTTTGTGAGTTTTTCATACAATGATAGTAAATTAAAAAAAAGAGAGATTTTTCATACCTTATCAAAAAGTACAAATATTGCTTATTTATATGCGAAATACTTTACTAAACTTAGCACTAAGACAATATTTATCATGTGTAGAAATATATTGTAGGCAGAAAATAACTACTTACTAAACTATAAGACCGCCAAAAACACCAATCAAACATCTAAATTTTCGAGACCATAAAAAAATGGCGGCCGTTTTTTGAAATTACCGACTTTTCGTCTATAAACCAATGTAAGGCTTATTTAATATTTAGAACGGTAAGCATTGTAAGAATGAATATGAAAATATATTAAATTTCCTTTTGAAATAAGTCTTAATATTATTATAAATATACCTACAGTTAAATAAATCTTGAATTCTTTGTTATGTACGATGCATCGTACATCATGCATTTAAGGGTTAAGACTACATACTACTGATATTCTATTACATATCATCAAATTCTCTCTAATCAGAGAAAAATATAAATACACGGGGGCTGATTTTTGAGTGTCGAACGCTCGACTTTTCCCTCGACATCTGTCAAATCATCACACACACTAATTCTTATTAGTTGTCTTTAGCTTTAGCCTTTACCCTTTAAGTAAACCGAATTTTATGTAAAATGAGACTCATACAGTTGGGACTCGACACAGTCGAGTAAGCGAGAAAACATAAGCTACCCTTACAAATTATTGAGTAAAAGTACTGATCATAAATCCTATATGTACTACGGCCGAATATCACAATACAAATACTCTTTATTGCATAACCTCAACAAAAGTAACACATAACAGTACATAATGACAATGAGTAGAGGCAAACAACAGGCGGTCTTATCGCTAATGAGCGATCTCTTCCAGACAACCTTATCAGCTTTCACCTTTGCAGTGTTAGATTACTACGACGCAAGAGGCTGGCCCGATAATTAGAAGGTCCTTAAATCATATGTATAGTAGGTACTTGTAAATAGGGATGCAGGACATGCAGGTAGGTACTGTTGCTTTCCCGAGCTGGGCATATTCCCGGTAATACAATCGGGAATATTCCCGGTAAAGTCACGTCACTCTCTATCCAGAGCCTTCAATGACAGCCAATTTCGTTCGACTTCTGGATTTTGTCTGGTAATGGTTATAAGTGCGTCGGGTTCGCTCAACTAAGACTAAGCGAGACCAACTTAGTTGGAATACATTATTAGTCGTAATCGGAATTGTCCCTCTGAGTCGTTTATAGCATTAAATAATAACCCCAAAATATTAATTACGGAGCAGATAAAGCTCGTTTACTATTCGATAGCTAATTAATAAATTATCTTCTACTTGCACATTCTTAATGACTTCAAGTTCTTAGGTGTAGCTAGTAGTTAAACAGGAATTATTAAGAGAGATCTAGTTAATAATAGCAACGAACTTCATGGTCAAAGACCAAATAAAAAATAGGGTGTAGGTTTTATATTTTGACAAACATTCACACTTACATTGTATATTACTTAGACTAGACCAAACAGAAACAAGAGTTATCCGAGGTTAAACTTAAGAATTGTGAGGATGAACCTTGGAAAAAACCGTATATAGTTGTTTGGTCTAATTGACACCTAGGTAAAGCAATTTAACCTCCCGCAACTTAATTGGGGCCTAAAGTGTCATTCAATGGAACTTGCGAACTACAGTACAGTCGAGGGCATAAATATGTATACATTTTTGGACCTTATTTCAAAGGAATATTGGTGCCCTTGACTGTACCTACTATGTATAGGACAGAACGCCGGTCGAAAGGAGGAGGTAAAAACCACATTCAGGTAAAAAAGGAGAAAAGAAATTTTGTTTATTGTTCATTTAGAAATAAACAAATGATGTGTATTGGTTAAAATTATTTTTATCCATATCCATCCTCCATCAATATTTTTGAACGATATACAATTTCTTTAAAAAAAGTCGTATGCTATAATTAAGTAAGTATTCGTACTGACTTACTTAATGGTTTAAACGCTTTTAAATGCCCACATATAAACTGGCACAACAGTGTAATGATGTGACGTGTCCTGCCATCTAACGGCAAGTAGCGAGACTATACAATTACAAAAGCGCATAACAGATGGCGCTACTAATAACTTACAGACCGTCGAGTAGAACTCGGGAGCGTTTTGCGGCTATTTCCAATGTAGATATGTTTATGACTTACCTGTAACAATAACAAGAACAAAATCAGTAAAAATTATTACCACATCAAAGCATTGAAAAGTTTAAATGCTTCGGTATTGGTATCAGTGACAGACAAACATGACGCATAAAATCAGACAATTTCTATCTTGATTAGCCGAACGACATTAGAGTTAGCATCTTAAACTGAAAGTCCTTCTAATGTGGTGGCTCTTATCTGACACTTACTATACACTTTTTTTACTCGCTCATTATCATGTCTACTTGAAAACGGGCGTTGGTTTTAAAATGGTACATTTATATGTAGGTATATGTTTTGTATATTATTTGGTAGCCTCTTCTATCAGGCGGCACCGCAACTTGTGTACCAATTTACATGCAAACTGACATTTCCTGCTTGCGACACACTTTTCACATGCGATAACAACTTTAAAACGCGGCAGACACACTCAACGAAGTAAAATTGCACTATTGCGTGAACTTTGACGAGTAGGTATATATACCTATAAATGTTACAAAAGTTGGATAGAGACGAAATTCCTTTCGTATAAAAGTTTCGTCCATTGAACAGATTAACTTTTCGCATAACACATTCAGAAAATTGTGAATGATGGTACAAAATGATATAATATCGTTGTTTTAGAAAACCTTGCCTTAAAACATTGCCGAAGTAAACGGAAACAAATAGTGCTATTAAATTTTTGGTGTGAGGAAATATTTCTCAACTCGACTCGCTAGGAGTACCTATACCTACACTGTGTTGAGACGTCTTAGAAGAATTAAACATTGACATTTTTTCTTGTACAGTCAGCATAAAAAGTAACTACGCGTATGAAGAGGTCAAAAGCTCTTATTCTTTCGTAATATAGACTTTACGTACAGTCAAATTGAAACACGTAGGTAGCTTTTCGTTCTAACTACGACAAAGGGATAGTAAATTAAAAACAAAACAAGTCAAGTAGCCGGTCACCAATGAGACCCTTATTTAGTGATTGGTATAGCAAATGCTGGTAAAACTTTCTTTTTATTATAAAAAATGGGATTGCTCTTGCCACACACCAGAACTATTCACTCGTGCCGAGGTCCAGACAGAGCCGGATCTAGGGGGGAAGGGGGGGAGGGGGGGGGGGGAGTATCGGGGCGGCAAATTTAGGGGCGGTAGGGGGGCGGCAAATTCGAACTTATTGACAGGCCAAAATACGTCTTGACAGGACAAAAAATTTCGCGCTCTCTTCTCTCGCGTTTTCTTGGCCCACAACGACTGGTCTAGGTTGTGGCGTTCTTTTGGTTAGGCCTATAGGTATGTCTATCGGGTGTCCTGATGGTTGAAATTATGATAATGGTAGAGGTAACAATTTGTAAGACAATATATGCACACGGGGGCGGCATTTTGTAGTTTTTGCCCCCCCATGTAATTAATTAACAAACTGAATGGCATCACAAAACAAAAACAAAATCGTTACAAAGGAAAATAGAGATGTATAATATGATCTCTGCCAAAAACATTAATATATGAAAATTAAACCGAGATGTATAAGGTCTCTGAGTGTCATAACTCATAATTAAGATAAAAAAAGAACACTCAGTTAATAATATCAGAGACGAACAAGGTATCTGAGCCTCAAAAGGAATATACAATAATAACAATTAAAAACACCAATTTAATCATAACAGTGATGTATATGGTCTCTGAACGTCGAGACAATAAAACCAATTGTACAGAATGATGTATCTCGTCAATCCTTAAAAATATTTTTATATATTATTTGCTTCCACTTTTATCGTGAGAACAGCCAAGCTTGTTCCCTGTAAACTACAACCTTTCGGTCTTCAAGGCGAGAGTGAATCGGTATTTGCTAGGTAAGCGCGTTCCATCCTAGACCGCAATATCGCTTACCATCAGGTGATTTGTAGTCAAGCGCAAACCGAATAAAAAAAAAATGAATAAAAAATAAAAAAAATCTCACATTTCATCATAAAGCCATTACAAACGACATGCTAATATCGTTTCTAAGTGTGGTAATTGGTACCCGTAGGTATGTGGTTGTGTAGATGTTGTGATGATTGCAGCAGTGATCTCATGAATTTGATGCGGGCACGCATTGGCAACGACCTACCTATTCTGAGCATACCTACTGCACGGAACGAACCATAATTGGCTACCTACTTGACTATTTTTTACCGTGCCATTCGTACCAGTTTTTAAAGAGGATCAAAACAAAACCAGTGAAAGGAATCAAAACCAATTTAAGCCTCTGCAACATTCGGCAACTATGGGAAAATAAGGAATGGCTGTATCATGACATGAACTTATATTGCCATACTGTTTTTTTGACTAAATATTCTATTGGCTGCTTATAATTTTAAGTGTCACTCGTAATTTCTAAGCTGTGTAGCGTTAACTACTTAATGGTTACACGATTACGTATAACATATTATATAAGAAAATGAAATCAAATATTTCACAAAAAGGCTTGATACCTTGCCTTAATACGGTATAAAAATATCAAGATCAAAATAAGCCCCCAGCGAGATAATTACGTAACTTTTCGAAAGAGCATAGGTACTTACGGCATTAAACGTGTGAGGCAGAGGTGGTGCCTAAAGTCTATTCATCATTTCCTACGTGTCCTATAATGTAAACAAACTCTTTTGAAGACGTTAATAATTATCCCACTTTTCTCTAGGATTACAATACTTTGTGAGCTTCTTTAAGGCGCAGGGTAGGGCAAGGCCTTCCCCATACAAATTTTGTGCAGGTTTTATTCGTCGGTTTTGGCACTAACAAATATAATATTTTTTTTGGTTGTAAATATTAGATATGCGAAGATCGTGATGTGAAAATTTTCAAATATTTCAAAAAAAATCAAAATTAAAAAATTAAAAAAAAAATAAAAATAAAAAATAAATTACATCACGAAATAGCTATGAGAGAAATAAGCATACTGACCAAAAATCATAACTTTAATGCAAACACAAACGAAGTAAATCCTGCACAAAGTTTGTATGGAGAGAGCTTGCCCTACCCCTCCTCTTAAGGCGCAGGGTAGGGCAAGGCCTTCCCCATACAAACTTTGTGCACGTTTTATTCGTCGGTTTTGGCACTAACAAATATAATATTTTTTTGGTTGTAAATATTAGATATGCGAAGATCGTGATGTGAAAATTTTCAAATATTTAAACAAAAATCAAAATTAAAAAAATATAAAAAATATATTAATAAAAAAAAAATTACATCACGAAATAGCTATGAGAGAAATAAGCATACTGACCAAAAATCATAACTTTAATGCAAACACAAACGAAGTAAATCCTGCACAAAGTTTGTATGGAGAGAGCTTGCCCTACCCCTCCTCTTAAGTGAAAAGTGTGATAATGATTAATGTCTTCAACAAGAGTTTGTTTACATGATAGGAAAGGTATGACGTAATAGACTGTACATATGAGATGTCGCAGTGCCTCCGCTTGAAACACATAAATGAAATCTAAAAGCTGAACCACATGAAGTCTTACATCAAACTTTAAAAATACGGTTTTTTTTTTATTCAACAGATCACCATAAACTGTGGTATGAATATGCCCACCAGCGCCACTCGTGAATAATTGTCAACGATAGATAAGTAACCTTTAAAAACTTCCACTCGTAGATCTATTAGATGCATTCAAAAAGTACATAGCATTCCCCTTTTTAGGGTTCCGTACCAAAAAGGTAAAAAAGGAACCATTATGGTTTCACTTTGTCTGTCTGTCACATTGCTAAATATCTCAAGAACTACTTATGCTATCGATTTGAAATTTGGAATAGTTATAAATAAGGGAAACCCAGATACATGGAAGTTGTGGTTTTCTAAAATATTTTAATTTATTTTCTGTCAATAAAGGGCTTGACTTGTACATTCTGAAACAATTTTTTTTTTCGTTGAGTATCTTTCGATTTACGTGGGAAAATGTAAAAAAATAACATCTCCCCCACCCCCTAATCTCCGAAGTTTACCGAGAAAAAGATTTGAAATTATTACATAATATTATTATGTATGTATATTTTACAGGAAAAATATAGCCATAGCTCTATCAATCTTTTATACTTAAAAAAACTCTTCTGTAGGTACTTAGTTTGTAATTTAATCACCTTTGCATATATTTTTATTTCATATTTAATCTTCAATCATAAATTGATGTGATAAAGAATTATCCTTGAAAAACCAACATACCTACGTACTATTCAGCCTCGCAAATTAGTAACAAAATGCGCCGATAGATGGTGCTGTCATGTTTTTATGATTGTTCCTGAATTAATGGGCTCGGGACGGGTAGGTACATACAAGAACTGTCTTCGGAACCCTCGGTGCGCGAGTAGGACTCGCACTTGACCGGTTTTTTTAATCACGTTCATATGCTCCTAACATCATTATGCATAGGTTTATGTTAGTATATGTATATCTTCTTTGGTATAGGTTAACTCCAAAAACGACATAGTCGGTTCGACTAACATTCAAATAATCGACATGCCGACCAAATCTGACAACTTACAGCGATATTTGCTAAAACAGTTAACGTGCCTACTTCCTGACCCATTCGAAAATTCATTCAAGACGAGGGCTAGAGGATGTGGTGTATAACTCGTAGGTAGTTCTACCCGCTCGGCTTCCTCTCTTAATTGATGGTGCAAACAAAAACTAGCCCCCGTCGCTAACGACACGGCATACCAAGGATAATCCCACTATACCGGATTGACAGTATTGGTGCTCACGTACCGAGCGGCGTCATAAATTATCGTAGCTAGTGGAAGTGAGTGTACAAAACAATTTCTGCGTAAATTCATTATACAATTATCTTGCGATTATTGATACATGATTAAAGAAAACAGACATCTGAAACTCCTTGAATTTTGTTGAGTTTATTATATTGTTGACATATCTCGGTAGCATATGCTATCTACAATCTATTCATCCTTACGTGTCATATAATGTAAACAAACTGTTTTTGGACATGTTAGTCATTATTACACTTTTCTGTAGGCTTACAATACTGTGAGCTTCTTTAAGTATACAACGTTTTAAGTGATGATTATAATCCTAGAGAATTAAAAGGGTGATAACTGATAATGATTGATGTCTTCAAGGAGAAATTGTATACATGATAGGACACGTAGGCATAAATAGACTGTAGACTATACTCTGTGTGTTTTAACTAAAAAGTAGTGCTCATAGCAAAATGTATGGCTGGTTTATTTGTTTCTTGCATAAAACTTGTATAGCATAGTAAGTCATAGATAAAAACAGGCTACAGATATATTTGACGAAAATTCTTCTTGGTGCGGTCAGGCAAGTCAATAGGCTAATTAGGTTCGTTAAACAAATTAACATTGTAATTTTAAAATAACACACACACCTTTAAAGCTGGTAGTGGAACAAAAGCATTGTTTGTGCGCGATAGGGTAGTTCGAGTTGTATCATCAAAAGAGCTTTTGCCGAATAATTACATCGACTTATTTTAATCCTTATGTAGTTCACATTAAAATTGAAATTAGGGTGGAAAGAGAACGTTCGGGACGTTTAGTTTTAGAGGTACGTGGTACGTGTAAGGGAAGGGAGACAGGAACCGGATGCGCGCAGTGGTGCGCCCGCGCCACCACTGCACAGGTGCGCCAAACGCACGCGACCGGAATCAGTAACGTTGGTCGTGATCTAAACTAAACGTAAACGTGTGACGCTTGCGGACTTCAAATGTACAGGAAATGGGCCCGGAATTACAAAAAACCCTAATCCTCAACTCAACAAAGTTTTCCTAGAACTTTTGCGTTAATTATCTTTTTACAGTAAAATCTTCAAAAATATTAGGTACATCATTAATTTTCTACTATGCATTTCTAAGAGAAAAGGTGAATCCTAATCAATCATATATTATCTATACAACAGGTTCCCGTTATTCAGAAATTTCCGATTTAATCCTCATTTCAACTCACTGTACTGTGCAAGCCATAGGTAACGGTGTTTTAGAGGTAATATATAGGTATTAAAAACAGCAACGATAATCATAACATCTGGCTACATATCGGCTATCTGGGCGGCCGGTTTTCCCGGGCAAGAGACCTAGCTAGATCGATTACTCGTCCCCGAAAACCCCCACATACCAAATTTCATCAAAATCCGAAATAAATAAATAAATATACAAGAATTGCTCGTTTAAAGATATAAGATAACATTTATACAAAACAAGGTTAAAATATCTGTTTTGTAGACTTGATTTCGCGATGTCATAACGACGCTCTCGGATTTCCCTTAGCAAAATTTACCTTAAACCACATAATACGCAAGGAAAATACACTGTTATATTACTCATATTAGGTTCTTAAACAGAACCAACAGGTAATAAATTTGTCAACGACTTTTTGGTTCCCGTCACAATGACAATACTATTGTAAAGAGCAGCTATGTTTATACCATCTCTTGTTATGCGAAATTGTGAACCGGTTGTACCTACGATAACCGCGCAGCTACTATCGCTATGCAAGCTTCTGGCGCAGCCATACCACGCCATACTGCATATCATAACGTACCTAATTCTAGAATGTGATCCGAGACCACAATAGCGCCGGACCGGTCCAGTGATCTGTCATATCGCATACCATTGTAAATACAACTCTATTGTACATGGTGTATACTCGTAAACACAATCGTATATATAAGTACGGTCAGCCATTTGATTTCTGAGCTTCCTTCGTACCTTGTCAGACTACTTGAGATCTCATACCAATTACCAATGTCACTGTGACAAGGAACGAAGTGGCCCCGAAATCAACCTGGTTGATTGTACAATAAAGCACTCTACATACTTAACTTACCTACATACATACAAGATATGGTTTATTTCTGTCATTGTAGCGGAGAGGATCTAATTGAATTGGATTTCAATGGTAATCAATGAAATTAAACTATTTTGCTCGATTTTTTATATTTAATACCAATATTATTAAAAATGCAATTGTTATAAGGTACGATTGCTTAATTAAGATAATTTGTCAAAAGCTGTTATTTTAAAGAATAATGGCCTTGTCTTGTGCCACTTGTTAACAATGGATATGTAAGTACGGTCAACCATGCGGGCCACCTTGTACCTTTGTCACAGTGAAAATCAATAGGAAAGCCAATAGAGATCTCATATTAATGTCACTGTGACAAGGTACAGTCAAGTGCAAAAATAAGGGGTGCATACCACTTGCTCTTGTGTCGGTGAATTAAGGTTTTGGTACATATTTATGAGAAGATTCATTCGGTACATATTTTTGCACTTGACTGTACGAAGTGGCCCAGAAATCAAACTGGGTGACTGTGCAGAACGATTACTTTGAGATTGACACTGACATAATCCTCTTAGGTATTCCATTAGATAGTGTATAGTTACTTTGACGCTAATGTAATGGTTTCTATTATAAACATATTAATTATACTTCCATATGTCTGAGACTCACGGCAGTGTTCTATTTAAAACTGTATACATATTGATGTAAACCTTCACGATTTACATTCTTATCAACATAATACTCGTACGTATTTGCACTGAAGCACCTGAAGTCCATGAATGTTGCATCACGTCCGAAATGCGAGTAATTTAAGGCGTTTCAAGCGCCTTTATGTTACAAATATTGAAAGTTAGGTCTATGTATATTTTACGTAGAATCTCTTAAATGACATATTAGGCAGTTAGCAATCAAAACAAAAAAGGGTTATTTTCAAGAGCCTAAGGTATGTAAGATTTGTTCTGTCATCTTTTTGGTTGGTCAAATACTCGTATACGTACAACACGTGTTCAATACATAGTTACGTACATATCAAATATTACTGTATACTTATAAATAGAGATTAAAACAGCATTGCATGGTTGTTCAAAAATATCTGAGCATGAACCTTCATAATAGAAATGTGATCAGATATTTTTGAGCACCTTGTCCGCTCCGATAAATCTGATCAGAAACCCATGAATCCATACTAATATTATAAATGCGAAAGTGTGTCTGTTTGTCTGTCTGTTACCTTTTCCTTCACGCTTAAACCTATTTAGATAAAATTTGGTATGGAGATAGTTTGAGTCCCGGGGATAAGGACATAGGATACTTTTTATCCCAGAAATCATCCCTTAACGAGTAAATGTTTGTATGGAAGAGCGATGAGTTGGTAAGCGCCTGATATAAAAAAATATCAATTAAATTATATCGCGAGGAACGAGTTCCACGCGGACAAAGTAAAAAAACTAGTGGGGCAAACCTTGGCTATTCGGTGATATGATTTTTTTCGGTGATAGTTTTTGATAGTCTTATAACGGTGTTACCTGATATTTTTGTAGCTTGTTCTATTTTTCAATATACGCCACATACATTCATTATGATAGCGTAAGGTCATCGTTTGTTATATTGTTTAATGTTGCTTTGCTATAAGACGATAAAAAACTATCACCGAATAACTGAATATCACCGAATAGCCAAGGTTTGCCCTACTGTATTAACTACAAAATACCACACTTTAAACTCTCGCGCTTTGTAAACATACTTAAAAGGTTTGTTTTAACGGGTCTAACGCGATATTTATGTATTTACCTTTTTTACCGACGTTTCGACACGGGTTTCACCGGCCGTGGTCGCGGATATGACTGTCGTCTCAGCAAGTTGTCAACGGAGATATGGGTACACAACATTTGACTACCCTACAAAAGTTAACAAAAATGTGAGGGGTAGACTCGAAAAACGCTCGCGTTAGACCCGTTAAAACAAACCTTTTAAGTACAAAATACCAACCGTTATTTTCCTCTTGTGCAGTTTCGAAGTCCGCTAAAGACATGTTAGAAAGATCCTCGATGTAAACCTGGGGCTGGCGGCTGAGCGAGTGCCGGCCGCCCAGCGAGTGGTAGCAACTCTCCTCCTCGTCCGCCGCCTCTTCGGTAGATGAGCCCTTCAGGCACGAGTGGAAGCTCCGAGAGAGACGGCGCTCGGTACTCATCGTGACACATATCCTGAACCACCACACTTAATCCGATGCTCTCTCACTAAACTTGCACTTTGCTAATAAAAGTTCACGTTAGCATCACGAACGTATATTAAGTGTTTACTGACACTGGCGTATTAATCACTTAGTTCTGTAGCATATTTTAAAAACTGACGTCACCTGTTTATGAAAAAAAAACTATGAAACGTCACATCCAATCAGTGTGGATGCGTTCTTGTAGAATGCATTTCCAAGTATCGTGACCTAACCAACGGCTATCTATCACGTGTGCTCTACACACCTTCTCTGATAAGACTGCATTTGTTTCACATATTACAATATTAGCTTTTTATCGCTCGTTATCGTGAAGTACCTGTAATCATACGACATCACCGGTCCACTGAGCCAATGATCTATATTGATCTATATGTATAATATATGTTAGATAAGGTATTGGATAGATTATTTTGTATAAACAGTTCAACGCGATATAAGCCTATACGATAAATTATTACAAAAATCCTTCCAACATAGACTTCCATTTTGTAATATTGGCATCGCTCGAAAATTTGAGCAACCTCGATGACCACAATCGAATAAAGATCACGTTTCCTGCACCTTTTATACAGTCGCGCAAGTTATAGTTTTTGCGAGGAGAAGGAATTTCAACATCTTGTAACAGAATGGGCCGAATTCGACGGGGACCAGACAAACACGTTACAGAGGAACTGAGCTACGTGGGAATCGACCAAAATTGGGTTCAACGAACCTCCAAAGAAAGGGGTTTACATATGTGACATACGGCTAATGAATGGCAGACGAACAAAGGCCCATCGCCGTCGAAGCTCGTGCCGCTGAACTAGTACCTACTGAGCCCTGTGTGACTTGTGAGACGTTGCATCACTTAGAGCCATAACCGACGAAAATAAATATAACTTAGACCCGTAATTTGTGTACGTGAAACTCACTCTTTACTCGAGAGTTCAGTTTGTAGAGGGAAAATCAATAAAAAGGCACTGACTGAAAAAACATATTTCACAAAACTTATTTCTTTCACATGCTATTAGTGTGGGTCTGGTTTTATAGCTTCGCGTGACGCAGGCACTAAAAAAGAACCATACCTATTACGCCATAACAATGTCTTAATTGTAGAAAAACTACCGTAATGTAAAGTAATTAAAAGATAGCGCAACGATAGTTGCTCAAACGGTTTGTTAGCCCTGACCACTTTATTTAAATTACCACAACTAATCGTAGATTTAAACTATAAATATTTACCCAATAAAATGTTAGAGACGTATTTGATACTAGATATATTATAGCAGCGTATCGTTTCGTTTCCGCATAATCTATCTGATGAGACGGGATCAAAAACGACGCCTCGTCGTGCTGTTGATTACTTTCGGTTTTTGCCACTTGCGCAAGAGTCTAATCACGCGAAACGCGGAGCAGGAAGAGACAGCTACGATTGCGGGCCCCTCACACGTGGTTTTAATTAGCACCACAGTGCAATAAGCAGCTTACACATTGACAAAAAGAGTGAAATCTTCAACGAGCCATTGTCTCGGTGGAAAGTTCCGCGTGGGAGCGGGATGTGAATCTAGTTGTTCCGAGGAGAAAATCGCGAAATAAACCTTCACTACAATACGAACAAAGCCATCGAGGAAGAGGCGACGTTGTGAAATGTTGAGAGCCTACAAGTAGTAAGCAACAGCAACACGAAGACGGGTAACCTTACCTAAAGCGGGTATTACACTGTCCTGAATTCAGAACATTTAGAGCGGTACCTAAGTACCTATATGTTAGAGCGAGATGCTTCAACTCCCCTCCCTGAATTCAGAACAGTGCTTAATGGAACAAGTTCATAAAAGAGTCTTTAGGGCCTAATTACCATCCTCGTTCTAAACAACACTAAACAAACAGAACTGGAAGAAGAAATATATTTATTTAACTAGGTACAAATTTATATGAATATTATACATACATAGAAACAACGCAAAATAGCATCCCCAGTATCCCCACTCATCATGTAAACTGTCAGAGATGGATGTTCCAGCCCCCAATTTTTATTTCATAAACTCATATTGACATATATAACGAACGATTCATTCTAACGTACTTACTTTTAAAAGCCCTGAATATATAATTTGCGGTAGCAGCAAATTTTAAGTTGAAAATGGCTTTATTTAATTTTTTTACTTACATATTATAAGTATTCAAAGCTTTATTTTACAAGTAATTCATTCGTTCAGAATATTTATAAGACATCAATCAGCATTACATAAGTCTATTTTTTCAGAAAACATAATTTCTGGTTTATTACGAGCCTTAAGCGTTTCAAAAACGAGTATCTGACGTCATTGTGTGCAGTAAAAATGCCACTACCATCACCAGTCCACCACTCCCGCTACCCGAATACTAGATTTGAAAACACGACAATGGGGAGGTAAACTAATTTTACCATCGCATATTCGCAATAGCAAACCAAAATAGCATGTGGCCGGTGACCGTCGATGAACCCGCGCAGAGGAAGTAAGGGCCATGCTGACATTCGCGCTTGCAAAATTTAGGTAGTGTACGTACAGTCACCAGCATTAAAATCTGCCAAAACAAAGGCGGCATAAATATCTGCCACGACTCTATTTGAATGGCCGTAAGGACGTGTCAGATATTTATGTCGCCTTTGTAATGGCAGATATCGGTGCGGTGACTGTACGCACGTGGTGACTTAGACGAGCCGTTGCTAGGCTGCCGTCGGGGGCAAACAATCTTCACCTACTTCTAGCGGTGAAGGCCGTCTCAAGGTACCAGTGCCAGCCCATCCGGAACGCCCAATCGCCATGGCAAATATTTTATAGTTACGTTTCCATTCAACCCATTAATACAAGACACCCACACGGTACTCGTATAACTGTAGCGCGAAACTCTGGCTTTAATGGGAATCTTTATATGCACAACGCACTTAACCGCTTGTAGATAAAGCATAATATGAGCGACGAGTAAAGATATAATGAGGCTTAGCAGATATACATGACAAAACATCGCGATAAGATAGATAATTGCAACGGGTTGACAACGAGATCAATGGGAACTCCAGCATGCGCTGAATGGGAAGACTGTGTGTTTGACGCGTGGTTATGGAAACGAAGTGAGTCATGTTTGGCAGCAAGCCAACACTTTTCGGCACGAGACCGATATTTCCTTGAGATAAAGATTGACCAGAGCCCGGCCCTGGCGGGATTCACATGCCGAGATTAGTATTATAACTAGGCCTACGTGGCGCATCAACTAATTTAACACGTTCGCTATTCTCACACAATAGAAAAACATCAAGCTGTCGAGTCCACTTCAAATTTTAGGTAATTAAATAATGATCCTTTCACATGCATGGATTCCCGAATGACTCATTTAGGCATGTATTTGGATGCCACGTGATGGGTAATGTGTAGTTTTTTCCATAAACCTTAATTATTTTATTACTGACAACAAGGTTTATTTCTGACCGTGCGATCGGCGTGAACAAAAAAAAAACTAGAAAAGAAAATGCTGAATCGCTGTTCTGGAATAAATCTGCGTATCAATATCAATACGTCTTCCCTATCAATGTCAACGGCAGCTACCAGCCAATGGTGACTTGGCCAGGTAGTGTTCACATATGGGGAGCCTGATAAAAGTAAATCTTTATTCACACTGTAAATACATTATACATTTTCAGGTATAAAATATAAATAGGATGTATGAGCAGAAATATCTAGCTAACGGGGTTCTATATTGGGCAGAGCTGCCCCATCATGGAAGCCAAAGAAATGTAAAATGGATGAATATTTAATGACTTCACATTCGAATTAATTTTCGCAGAAATTAACGATAATATCGATTACCAGCGTTCTTGAAACGGTCATTACATTATCTGGCAGCTGCAGCCAACACGCGTGCGTTCTGCTGCAAATTGCATCAAATGTTTAGGCGTACGTAAACATCTGCTAAGTCGATGTATGCCAGTGAAAGCTTTTATAGCCTGGCTATGCACACGTCGACGGCAGCCGCACGTGGAGATAAGCCATACATTGTAAGTGCAAGCAGCCCTAACTAAATGTTAAGACTAACTTTCGCTCGAAAGTTACTGTGTTTTATAAGAGTAATGATCTTCAAACACGGTCGGAGAGACGGAGCGCCGAGCTTGAAGAGCGCTTTTGTTCAGTTCATATGAAAGGCTGTAAATAGGTTGTTCGAGCAAATAAAACGCATCCGCCAGCGACAAACGCTGACATCGTAACTAATGACGTAGCAGGTATAAATCATGTTTATAATAGCCGTGCCCAGGCGAAGACGTCGAAGGAAGCGGTCGATTTGCGACGGATATGGCCACTGGGACAAGTAGAGCGAGGTACTCGGCGAAATTAATCTCATTCCATGGCTGCAGTACGTTATGGACTTAATGGCGAGATGCTACTGAATACTACCCGTGCAGTTAGTCTCTTTGCTGCAGCGTAAAAGTTAATAAAGCCCCTTTAATTGCTTAAAAGAAGCTCGTAATTGCTAAAAGGGGAACGCATGTGTAACATGGATTGTTCCAAGATTAATTGTTCGAGACCCGTTTTCTTGATTGGACGAACGAAATCGGCTTTACAGTACCTAATAAGCAACAGCTCCGTATGATTCACGGGATCGCGAATGTGAATTAACATCATAATTTGTTCAATTCTGCCATCTACTCCTACAACAAGTGTAGGTATGTCAAGTAGGTATTCGTAAGTTTTGACTGAATTAACTGCCACGATCAAAACACACTTTCGAACAACGTGATCTATCACCACATTGGGCCATGTTAATAATAAGGACAATGTTAAAATTATTTAAGATGCCATTGTTATCACTAGAGCTTGCATTTCTTAGAACTCAACTAAGACCACTTACGTCTCCCCAGCTTTGCTTCTGAAAGAGCCAGGGGTCAGTTAAGTTGGAACTTACATAAACGCCTATATCTACGATGATGTATTTGATAATATGTATATTAGAAGATGACTATCGCTACTCGCTAGGTCTAATTTGCTCACTCTCATTGTGACCTCAAGATTCGCCCTCACAGCGATGACGCCTTCTTACCGCTTAAACGCTAAACAGGTAATTAACAACGCTAACTACACTAACGAAACATCCACAATACCATCGGCACAAAATTAGACGCACCAAAATAGAGGCAAACGTCATAAACAGAACAGTCAACACTCGCGCACACACTGTACTCTCGCCCTACTGGGTCCGTGTCATATCCGTTGCGAAAGTCGAACACTCATCGGCGGATCCCTTTAGAGACTTCTCTAGGTGCGTGTCGCGCAGACTGGCGTGTCTGTCTCGATTCAGAGGCGCGGGCGCACTGAGACCAAGCGAGACGCCAGCAAACTCGGCGCGCGCGACGCCCTCCATCAACGTTTATTTACTATTTAGTATGAAATACGAACGTGCTCCAATAATTATCATGGTTGCATGTGGGCCGTGGAACTTTGAACAATACTGGAGCTGTGCACTAACTCAGAAAATAAGGGTTTCCATTTGACACAGCATGTTTAAATACAATTTGGGTTTAGCGAATACATGATTTGGTGGGCAAGTGATCATTTTCGGATCGCTCATGGTTGAACGGCGCCCTTGGTTTATCTTTATCACATTTGCGAGGTTAGATTACGCCCTCAGACTATAAAACGTTGAATAAGATTCATTTGTTTAGAATGAGTAAGTACTAACTAAATTAACTTTTGATTCTCGTTTTGGAGGGAACGTTAAGTTAAAACCATTATTTGATAAGACGATAATTTCGAAGCATGAAATGTTTAAATTGGATAGATCGATGAAAAAACGAATCGCATTATTTAATATTGATAGTATTATGAAAGTGAAAGTCACTTCGGTCTCTTACCCGTCCGTAATCCATTACAAAATCACCAACTACTTTTAAAAAGTGGGTCATAAAGACTTGAAAAAACAAAAGTCGTCCCTTCTGTGGTCAATAGTTAACGGCTTATGTGCATGTAAGTTATGCTTTTATCACGTGGATTAATAGAAACGGAGACGCTGTTGATGCGGGTTACTAGTCCAATCTAAAATTAGGCTTGGAGCCCTTAACTTTTAATATGTCTACAGGAAAGACGCGAACCTAAATCTCTTTATGACCCAAGTAAGGTTAGGTTAGGTTAGGTTAGGTAAAAGTGCAGTCTTTTCCTATCAGTTAACAAAAAAAAATTTTTGTTTGTAAAATCTAAAATAAATACCTTATATACGTCAATAAATATTTTATTAGCATAGCAAGTTATACGTTAAAAGTTACTGCTATACCATAATATAAGTTATAAAATGAAGTAAGGATCATACACTTTAATGTATTTATTCCGTTATTTTCAGTTAAGATTAAGTCGCAACGCAACGCGCCGAGCGAGGTGTCAAATATATGAAAACACATCCTCGCACATCTCTGGTGGAAATGGAAACGCAGCCTTAGAAGAAATTATATAGCGGGTATTACATTGTCCTGAATCTGGCGTCCTAACTAGTGGAGGGGAGTTGAAGCATCTCGCTCTAACGTATAGGTCGGAACTCTTCTAAGTGTCCTGAATTCAGGACAGTGTAATACCCGCTAAAGGTTGACGCGGCCGCCTGTTGAATGTAGGTAGCCTGTATAGTCACAAAGCACCATCTCTTCTCAGGCAAACCAGTGTGGCATCAACATATACTGGGGTGAGCGGTGAGGTGTGGTAAAACTAACTACTTGTGTAAAGCGATAGCGGATAGACCGTGGGGTGGGGGGCGAGGGTAGCCCGCCACAGAAACACTTGTGTAATTATTTTAAGCCGCGGCAAACATAGATAGGTACACTGTGGAATGCCGCTGGGTGTTTAAGGATAGATTCACGCCGTTCTATGATGCCATAAAACACCACGCTTCTGATGCTAGCACCAGTCCCTTTTGGTAAATCTTCGACCGATCAGTTTTCATGACACGTTTTTTTCGTGTCCTTGTAAGTAACCATTCACAGGTAATACCTACACTAGGTTTTTAGAGTTTATTTTCTAAAGGCTTTTAGGAATTTCACATACGAAAACTTTATTCACAGCCTATTTATATGATTTTTTTGTGCTTTTCTTAAAGTATAGGCAATTTTTAATTCCTTCTTATTTATTAACAACAAATAATAAACTATGCAAAGGTTGAGGAGAAAACGTATAAAATCAAGGGGCCGATTTTTGAGTGTCGAACGCTCGATTTTTCACTCGAGATCTGTCAAAAAACTATGACGTTTTGACACATGTCGAGTGAAAAGTCGAGCGTTCGACACTAAAAAAATCGGTTCCCAAGCTCTGTCTCCTTCAAGGATTTATATGTCTTTATTTATTTGTTTGTTGCAACTTTATTGCAATTTGCACATAAAAATTGAGTCCAAATGGCGGACTTAACGCCCAAAGGCATTCTTTACCAGTCAACCATACGGCCAAACAAAAACTTGCAAATCACTTTTTATAAATATAAAAAATATAAAATTCCTGTTTGAACGATCGCCGCTTGATAAAATAAAAACCAAATAAGAAAATCTACAATAGTGAAAAGTACGTTACGAGTAGACTAACATTGACATTCGTGAAGTAAAACTACCACGACTACGAACAGTAGCTCTAGTATAAGTTTTTTCGAAACATTAACTAATTCGAACGCGTTTGCGTTTTGTCTCAAAATGTATGAAACTGGTATGAAAACGTGAACAGCGCCTCTGGTGGTCACTAGTGGAAACTAAAACAGCGAGTATAACATTCGTTGCTAACCGATGAACGCGCGTATTTCAAACTCGGCGAGAGCGTTTTCATACATTTTGAGACAAAACGCAAACGCGTTCGAATTAGTTAATGTTTCGAAAAAACTTATACTAGAGCTACAGCGTGGTAAGAAGTCGGCCTTGAGCAAGGGGCATCACTGCATGCCAACTGCAGTAACGGATGCGTAGCTACGAGAACGTAGAATAACGAGTATCTTATGATGGGAACGGGATGAGTTGCAATGCAAAATGCAACATGTAAGTACACCATACGGGCATAATAAACGTGTCCGAGGAACATACACTTTATGGTACATAGTAGTTTAGACTAGTAGTGTTCGAACGAATGTTAAATTCTTGGTATTGAAGAGAATATTTTTATTTTAAATTTAGGCAATATTCCCTAAGCGTAGAAAATAAACTGAAATGGGCATAATTTATATTCCTTATTTAGGTTGCGTTAAAAGTTTTTCATCAATAAACTTTCTCGACTGTGCCTACAGTTAGTGCAAAAATATAGGTGCAGGTAGGTATAGGTTGGTAACTTACATACGTATTATACTATACTCAACAGTATGTCCCATGGCTCTTACGTCGTCGGCTACGTTAAGGTTTCGGTACATTGATGGAGGATCCTCGATACATATTTTTAACTTGACTGTACTAGTTAAGTACATGGTTTATATTACGTAATGTACCCGTAGAGATACAAAGCGCGAATATCAGTCATGGTCGCCCTTTATATTCGTTTGCGCAAAACAGTTGAATGGCGTAATTAGCAATTATTAAGGATAAATTAATAATTACAGGTGTCGATAATTTTCCTCTAACTTCGGGGAACGTGAATCATAGAAAAAACGTAGTGTGTAATTTACCGATGTAATCCGGCAAAATATCCTCTTAAATTAACATAATTATGTCTCGTTATTACCGACTGTATAAGCGATAGATACATAATATGTACAGTCAGCCCATGAAAATGTTGAGCATACTTAGAACCTTGTCACATCGAAATCTAAGAAATATTTAGACTGAAACGTCATAAAATTTGAAACCTCTTTAATTTGACAAAGTACTAAAGTGCTCAACATTTTCGTTGGCCCACTGTACTTACCAATGCGTGCGTAGGAGAGCAACTTAGACGCCCGTGGGCGGCCAAAGGGCCTATTCGACTAACAGAACTTCAATACAAACACTCGATAAGTAAGATATGGTACTGGTTTTTAGTAGGTTTCATTGGAACTTTGCGTTTAATTAGACGTTTTTCATAAGCAATGCGTGGAATAATAATTAAATTATTGTGTAAGTAACGTCAACTGACCTTAATCCCGCCCATTCTGTGTGTAAACAATAATGCCGTGCTTACTTGTGGTAAAGGCAAAACCGATTTTTGTCATTTATTTCTAAGAAACAGAAAAGTTAATCTTGATTGTGATTACCTATACCTACTTATTTGCATTCTTATTTGGCTAGCCCTTAATATATTTACATGATTACCGACCGAAAACCAATCTCACTGGAGCGAAAACTCTTAGAGCATTCCAGTGTTTAAACCGCCCGCGTGGTCGTGTAGGAGGTTTCCCCTGGATTTTCACCAGGCCACTCTCCAACCGCGCACTTCTATCACTTTATTGGGCCCGGTCTATGTGGCTTTATAGGTTTTGTGAAAGGGCTTGAAGTATGGATATATACTGACGAGCAAAAATAACGGGTACACTTTGTATGGAAGTTCCATAGAAAGTGTACCCGTTATTTTTGCTCGTCAGTATAGTTATTTATGATACAAGTGTGGAAAGTAGGCTTTCTCTTGTGGTCTGTGGTCTTAAAACATGAACGAAGTGAGTGAGAACTGACCCAACTGCCCTCGCAATCCCTACTCACCCCATTTTACGGTACGTCAGAAATTCAGAATGGATCAGTCATACCAAGCAAAAACAAGAATATATTGTATTGTATTGTATTGTATTGTATAAAGTAAAAAAAACTTGATATCGCAATTCGCAACCCAAAAGATGCGGTTGTCTCCTATTAGATGAAAGGAAACGAAGATGGTTAATGACACGCCTGTACACTTCTAAATGGATGAATCATCTAACGACCTTGACTGCCTACAGTTTAGACGATAATTGTCTATCAAGCAGCATTCAATGAATTTATTTTCACAAGACGATCAAAATAAATCGTTTGTATTTCCGTTTTCTAACTCTATAACCTAACAAATTTCCAGGGGGAATACTAATGAAGTAGATAAGCTGAATAAAATGATATTGTATTATTAAAGAACGTTCACTGTCGATCACAATAACCGACTTGATTTATAAATTTTCTGCTATTTTGGTAAACGAAATACAAAAGTAGTATGTCTGTCTGTAACCCCTTCACGCTTAAACTGCTGAACCGATTTAATTTGGTATGGATATAGTTTGAGTCCCAGGAAAGGACTTAGGATAGTTTTTATCCCAGAAATCATCCCTTAAGGAAGTAGAAGTTTGTATGGATCAGAGATAACTAAGTAAGCGCCTGAAATAAAAGAATAGCAATAACATTCTAACGCGACGACCTAGCTCTACGCAGACTAAGCTGGGGGCAAAAGCTAGTACTTACATTATAAATGAAGAACGTATAAGTGATGCGGGACGTATTATGAATATTATGATGATGATGATGACCAAAACAGTTTTAGGGTATAAATTTATACCCTAAAACTGTGGTTGTACGATTATCTTAAGTACAAAAGCCAGAATACTGTAAGTAATGTTTAGATAACTTAACATACATTGTTATGGACACTTCAATAACCTAATTAATCAGTTTAATATTACAGTGGATCAATCGAACGGCTAATGGCAAGGGAATACGAAAAAAGTGGAATATGTAGATAAGTGAGAAACTTTCGTTATAGAAGTGTGCCAGTAGAATGCTGCCATTGTGCGTGCGCTGGACGAACACGTCACGTCAGCGAATAACTGCATAATGGGCTCAGCTATGCGATTCACAGTATGTTCCGATTCACCTCACCTCACCCCGTTGTACAAGTTGGCCTCGAGTTTCGTGAAAACTACGCGTTAGGTCAGACAGGTGCTGGCTTGCGTCGAGCGGTTTGTAAGACATTGTGAATCCGCCTAGTTTCTACAGCTATTAACGCGATTGATGTGGGCCATTGCTTGTAACAAACTGGGTACTTTTCCCTATTTTCACCATACACTAAACAAGCATTCATTTTGAGAAGCAGGACCAACTTTACTAAAAAATAAATAATCACTAAAGATAATTACAAAAGATTATCTCGGTTGTAAACGGAATATAGGCAGTTTGGTTTCCATCATTTCACTTGCCATATTCACGCAAATCACAACGTCAAACAGGCCTTTCCTCCAGAAACACTTTCCAAAAAAAAAAATTATTATCTATATACATATTATAAAACTCTTGCGTTACTTAGACAACTATTGACAGACAGCGCACAGCCTAAACCGCTGAAGACATAACCATGAAATTTGGAACATATATTCTGTAGAGTACGTAGACGTGTACCTACTAAGAAAGGATTTTTCGAAATTCAACCCCTAAGGGGGTGAAACAGGGGTTGAAATCGACGGGTATGGAAATCGTTCATTTGGAAAGTTATAGACTTGAAACCTTGTACAAAGGTTTCTTATTAAAAAACAAGATAAATGATATTGGGTTTATATAAAAATTCACCCCTAAGGGGCTCAAAAAGGGGATGAAATTTTGTATGAGAAAAATGTCGTTTTTGATACAACAAGCTCATAATGTACAGTGAAAAATATTGATTATGGCATTTTTTTTAATTCATGCTCAGGGTTTAAGCTAGGGTTGAAAGTTCACATGGGCAATGTGTGATTTTTAAGGATAAAATGTAACTAGAAACTTGAAATTAGAACAACAGGTTTCTTTTAGAATATGTAGATATATCAAGAAAAATCACTACATAGTATAAAACAAAGTTGCTTCCTGCTGTCTGTCCCGTTGTATGCTTAGATCTTTAAAACTCCGCAACGAATTTTGATCCGGTTTTTTGTAATAGATAGTGATTCAAGAGGAAGGTTTATATGTATAATTTGCACCCGTGCTAAGCCGGGGCGGGTCGCTAGTGAGAAATAGAACAATGGAATACGCGGTTAAAAATCTATCACTGTATATTATATTCGATATCGCTGTGTAAAAAACGGAAATAGCTCAGGTTACTATTATAATAGAGAATTTGGGGCACATTATCATGTTCTTCGTCGTTCCAGGAATTTAAAACAAGGACACAACACGAATATTTCGCCTTTCTGTCCGCATGGAAATTGCACCAACAACTCGGACGAGATTAAGCACGCTGGCACCGCAGCGGTGCATTAAGTGCATCCTGCTGCACACTGACACACATCGACGTATTAAAGCAAACCATGTGAGGCTTCTTTGGTACTTGCGCAAATCCCCTGATTACTTACTGTTACTATTGCTTGATAGACAAAATGCTAATGAGTACTCGTAAAAAAATTGAATGAAACTGTTGAAGGTTTCTTTTTGTTAATTTAAATGCAACACATACTGAACTTAATGTGTATTTGCATGAGGTTTGCTCTGTAAGATTCCGCTATCGTAGGGCCGTATTCTTAAACATGCTAATGCGCTAAATTAAACATTTAAACGTTTCTTTTCATAAATGATTATATAAAAAAGTGAAACCATGTGAAAGGAGAGTAGAATTAACGATTCCATTCCGAGATTTGGACTGCGGCAAAAGGCAAGCAATAAAAAACAATAAATCAGAGCACTGGCTTTTAGGGCCGATGTAGAGCATGTCGATTTGACGGTTATTATTCACGTGCACATATCACCCACCACACTTATTGTTTCGCGGTTGCAGTCCTCCCCTCCTCATTTAAAGATTACTTGAAATGATTACATACAGCACCTACACAAAATTATGTGTGGAGTATATGGACGGATGGAGGAGGCCTTTACTCGCGAAGAGGTCCTTAGAAAATATGAAACTTAACAAAAAAAAAATGCATGTTAAATCTACAGTACAATATTTTTCATTTCATTATTATTAATTATTAAATAATATTTGTTAAATCTAATTATGTCAAAACTATGTTAAGTTAAAATGAAAATGTATTTAGTTTTACTTTATAAGGAAATAAAGAGGCTATAATATAATAATATGGACATATAACCACTGTTATAGGAGGCGACATCAGTCGGGAAGACTTTCAAAATATTATCAATAATTTGACCGACTTACGTTGTTAAGATAATCAAACTGGTACCAGAGTTATTAACACAGTCGTTACGGCTCCAATCGACTATGTATTTTATGTGCTTCGTTACGAATAGATATAGCTAGAGTAGAGGAACTGGGCCGTCGTCCCACCGTGGTAGCATGTTCCAGTGACGCGCGCCAGCTTTGTAAACAGCGTCCGCTATAAACTGTTGTTTGGACGGACGCCAGAGCGCATATGAATCATTACAGTCAGTATGGAAACACCTTTATTTCAGAGTTCCCCTCTCTAATTCTATTCTACTGCCCTGGTATTCACAACGCTCACTGGCTAAGTTTTGGATGAGAAGTTATAGGGCAGCTAGCAGTGACAACTGTATCGGGCATGTATTTAAAAAGGTAAAAAGCGACGAGGTTACGTTGATTGTGTGTATAAATCATGTCTCACCATTTCAACATCCAGCTTGTCCCTTTCCGACATTAACTAGTACGGGCACCATGCCTCAGAGATTGAATTCGTGACTATCTCTAACAACAAAATGCCGAATTAGTAAACCCTACCGCACGACCATACGGCTAGTGTTCCAGTCTTGCTTAACACAGGTTAACTGCCCTTTGAATAAGCTTAAAAGGCCATTAGACAGTTACGGAATAAAACAATCTCAGTTTTCATTGTTTGACATCGTGATTTGTTCCCAACTTCGATCTACAGACAAATAAACATCGCAAGCTAATATTAGATTATACAGGTATATTGTACATGGTACATCACGCTAGCCAATTTTGACCACTCTTCAATTCTTAAAGAAAATATCCTTAGCCAATTAGTTCCGACTAATATATTATGGTATTATTTGACGTGCAGTGCAATAGAACGGACTTAACGCACTGCTGGACCCATACCAGATCCAGAGCTAACTATAACTATACACCGAACGATCCAGCGAATTAACCTTATAATCATCATACGCAAGCTGTATATGACATGCATTATTCCATAACCGCACGGGCTGAAAGAGTCGGACCACGGTCCCGCTGGCCAGCATGAATATTAAAATGCCTGACTTTCAAACTGACCCACCATAGGGATACACTGTAAACTTCAGCGTACTCTTGAACATGAAATATGGAAATTTAGTATTTTTGAAAACACTTTGCTAGATTAATGAATAGGTAGAAAATTGGTGTGGATTTATGGACCAAATTTTAGGACCATAATGAAGGCTTTTATTTCTTCTATAATTTTAGTTCATTTGTAACACAGAAATTTGCCATCTACTTGATCCCGCTGTGACACCGCTTTTTTTTAATTCACAATAGGTTTGCGCTTGACCACAAATCACCTGATGGCAAGCGATATTGCGGTCTGGGATGGAACGCTTAAATTGTACCTAGGTACAAGCCTAAGTAAGCCTTCACTACGGTACTTTTTTTTCATCCAAATATGGTTGTTAATAAATTAGATATTTAACAAACACTTCACAGGAATAAACACTGTGTTAACCTTTTGAGCGCCTCTGCGCCTGCCAAAGATATTTCAAGTGAATATCTATAAGTATTAAAATGTTCAATACACTGCTGCTTCAAGCTAGTTAGGCCCTCAGTACATAATTATTCCAAATTCTTCCTATGCTAACCATTGTTGGCACTTTGTAGAGGTAAATTATGACCATCCTTGACAACGTAATATTATCATCAGTATTCAAATATTACGGATAGATAAGTATAGGTATACATCAAATAACGACTGTTCAAACTGGGTATTTGAGACTTTTATAGAAGTGAAATTAACTTGATTCTACCAAACAGAAGTACGTAGTGACTACATCTGAAGGATAAGCGTCAATCTGAGCATACACCCCATTCGTTTTAGATCGCATAATCGACAAAGATAGAACACAAATCGACGCGTATTTTGAAATACTGCTTTCAGTGTTTCAGTACTGAAGAGTTTACTTTGAGAATTACGCAATGAGCATAAAATTTTAGTGTTATGTACGATTTGAAAATATCCCAACAGTACCACATGATTGCAAGCCAATATCCGGTCACCGTATAGGTGGAACACCGGAAGAGAGCGGGCAATGACCGCGGCATCCGTAACCTATGTAACTATGTGTCGAATGAATAAAGGGAAGTGTCAACTTAAATATGAGGGAAATCGCTTAAATGTCAAGGGGCTAATCTTATACCCTTTGAAATATAGAGGTAATGGGACTTACTGTATTAACCCATAGGTTTTTTTTACAGCTAAAGTAATCCACTTAAGTAATTAATCATTTTAAGTACATACTCGCACGCTCCCTGGTTCAACGTCATAATGTGGCCAACTAAGCTAAGTAGCTCAATTACTTACGCTATGTAATACATGTTGATTGACAACAAACGCTAAGACTGAACGGTTATATATAACCAGTGATAAACAGACACACGATCTCGGCTTACCTTAGCCATCCAATTAGAGCACAAATAAGTCCAACATATTGATGTAACCTGATGACATCGCGTCAACTGTGAACCACTGCGTAATGTATTAAATTACTCATTCGATCTCGTTACAACAGGAAAAGCGGCTTTATTAACCAAATTCCTTTCTCAGTGCACTTACCGCGTTGTAAGCTGTGAGGTTCTTTAATAATTAAGGAGTAGGTAGTTACTGAGACAAGCTTGGGTATTATGGTTGACTTGAATATCTCTCGTATCCCGGATTATACCCGCGACACGAGTACTTAAGTCTCACTGCAGTTATCGGTGATAGGGGAGCCGAGCCAGTGACGATAACCACGCTCTTATCTGTCACTGGGGCTCACTAACGCTATCTATTTACTTTGTCTACAAGAAAATAACATGGGATGCCGCCTATTAAAACTTTCGAATACGTCAAACACTGCCAGTCGATTAACACCATTACATCAAACGGTTCCTTTTTTTTCTGCTGGAAAAATAATACCTATATTTACACAGCCGACGGATTCGCAAATCTCTCTTGTGTAAAACGATATTTTCGGTGTAACGGCGATTAAAATTCCATCGCTGGTTGAACGGCCAGTATCAAATTCTCTGCGCATACAACAAGTGATGCATATGGCTGAGATACGTGCCCAGGGTGACAAAGAGATAGTAACGACCGCCCTATAATGATCTTTTACCTGCATTCTAAAGGCAAAACCTATTTATATTCAGGTGTTGTTTGTAATGCAAGCACGCAAGGGCATACTGTAATAATCATTACATTGGTACTTAATGAACGTTGTCAAAATTGTTTAGGTTTCTACAAATTCATCCGGTGTCGTAACCTGAAACTTAACATTCCTATTTTCCTATGTTCAAGAGAGATGAAGTGCATTATGCTGATGACGCACTTGAAGACAAAGCGTGTATTTTTTTTGGTTAGAACAATACTGTGCTAGCAGGTTTGTACATTGTAGCGCTGGAGTGGGGCAACAATGGTGGGCGAAGCAGGTAGCGAGATGCGGGTACGACGCAAGATGTGCACAACATGCACACGCGTGATTTTAGCCACCCGGCGCGGCAGATGCTTCCGACACAATTTTACGCGCTGATAGTAATAACACTGCATATTTAGATGAGATATTTTTTATCCCGAACGCTGGTAACTCAAATAAGTAGCAAAAAGTAAACGTGACCTTTAGATATTTTATTGTCATTCTGTAAAGTTATAAAAAAGGTGTTTTACAGAAATAGATTGTACGAGTATAATGGCATATTATAGTTGCTCGAGAGCATAAAAACGTTTTACTTTATGGCAATTGAACCGAGAAGCAATGGTCACGTTCGCCACACTATAAAAGATTTGGAAGAGTTTCTCTATAATTGTAAAAACATCTTTAGTTTTAACTGGAATTTTACCACCCAGCTTTTGCTACTTATATGAAATCTAAATAAGTATGAATAATTGTTTTTTTTATCTTGTATATTAATAAAGCTAACTTATAGTTACTATGTCTGACTTATTGTACATATTTATTATTCATACTTTTTAATTAATACTAGTATAGTACAAGGAATTCTTTACAATTATAATTATTATAACCCTGTTATAAGTTGAACGGTGACTGCCATTGCGAAGGGACACGATCGGTGGAAGAGGCTAAATATAGTGTTCTCCTACCCAGCACAGCATCCTAGCCTAGCGTGTGATACGCTGCTAAGGCCAGCGGAGTCAATCGATTTGCTGGGTGACTGATTATTACACTACATCGCCCCTGAGGCCACTGCCACAACAAAGTTGACATTTCGGTGACCCGCCAAACTCATCTGACGACTCTCGCGACTTTTGACATTTGAAAGTTCGAAACGTAATTGATCAGATTATATAACTTGACGTAAACTTGTTTACAAACTTGACCGGTAAGGTAAACTTGCGAGGCGCATGCAGTACATTAGTCACGGGTATTGCGCGATTCGTAACGTCAATTTTTAGATCGTCGACATGGACAATGGATTATTGTAGTTGTTCTAAAAATAACTGTAATACTGACAATTCTTATTCATTAGTCCATCCATATATCTGCCTAATGTGAATCCAAGAACAGCAATTGACCGTTGGCTAAACACTAGTCTAAAAAAGATATAACAATTAAAGCATCACAAAGAGTATATCGTAACCAACACGTACAAAAGCACTAAACAGACCTAACGTCACCACATACAATGTTCCTGAACGTGTCACGCGGAGTTCCTGCGTATTGTGGACGCGTGGCGAGGCACAACGGACACTACAGGCGAGACGGACTTGTCCGTTTGTAAACGAGAGCACACACCGAACCGTGGTGGCGAGACGAGGCAAACACGAGCCGCACGACGTTCGGCGCGCTTCGCGGGCTGATGGCGACTGTTTACCAACTATCGCAGCCCAACGCGTCGCTAGCGTAGGGCTGACGCTACAGCTAATACATAATTCAATCGTTAATACCAAACCAATACTTCCATCTACAAGGCAAACATCATCTTTACAACACTTTAGTTAGATCCAATGGTGACGAATGATAAAATATAAATTATAATTAAATTATTTAACGTTTTAACAACCCTTAACATACTGCGCGGTCGGGTGCACGCTGCACGGACGACGCCATAGAAATAAGCGCCCGTCGTCGGGTGGGTTCGCAGAAAAAAAGCTGACTGGCACGATAAGTACCTAATACGTTATCAAGCCCAAGCCCAACCGGGACTTTAGTCTTATCAACGACTTTACTTATCGTAAGCAAAACCCTGGAGCAGACGTTTAGGATATTAAATATACATACTTATAGTTACGTCGGTTCCGACTTGATTTCAAAGTTTAAAACATGCAGTGTGCATATACAAATGTAATTACCTACACTGTTTATTTGGCTGAAGTGGAACAAGTTGCGTATGTTAATCGTATATGTTAATGATACCATATAAATTAGCATGTGTAAAAAGTTTTCGACTCGGGATTAAGTTATACAATTTATTGACATACCTGCACATGAATATATAAAATAAATATGATAACCTCATCCCAGAATATAGAGATAGAGCAGCGAATTTTATTGACTTCGTGTTGGGGTCGGTCAAAGATCTGAGATCCAAAGCATTTCTTGTTCTTGTATATAAGTATATTACTTATTTATATATTTACAGAATCCCGGAAACGGCTCTCACAATTTCGATGAAATTTGATATGTGGGGATTTTCGGGGGCGAACAATTGATCTCGCATCTCATTGTAGGAAAAACGTCGAGCAAAGCTCGGTCTCCCAGGTGCAGTCAAGTGTAAAAATATGTATCGAGTATATCCTCTCATAAATATGGTACTAAAACCTTAATTCACCGACATAAGAGCTATGGGATAATGGGTATGCACCCATATTTTTGCACTTGACTGTAAGACTTGACTGTTTAAACGGCGACCGATATAATTATAATAATATACACATCCTATAACATATAAAATAAGCGAACATACCAAACAAAAGCCAGTCGTGTTCATCGTCGGACCATGAGGGGTCCATTTATAAGGAAACCAGTAGGCAACTTGCACTAATTGAAACTTCACTTGGACAAATTGACACTGATAGCCGACACGTGGGCACGCGACAACGTGATAATACCGAACTATTTTTATATTGTGAACGCGAGTTGTAATAAACTTATATGTAAATACAGTTTAAGTTAATGTTCAACTGTGCAATTATTGAGCAAACGATGATAGCGCCCGCCGATACGAATGTAGGGGCGTTGTGTCACCGTATATAACAATTTTGTATTCATAATGCTAAATACACATCAATTACGTGCTCAGTGACGCTGAGCTAAGCATTTAGGTAGCTAGGACTAAAATACACACCGTAGTAGTAATGCTTACAGGTATGTTTTCGTTGCGTAAATATCATGTGTCCATGCAAAAGCAAACGCCAACATTTTATTACCTATAGAAGGGAATAATTGACAAGATTAATCATAAAATAAACACCAAATATACAGTTTTTGAAAAATAGTGATTGTTTACACGTTGCCGAGATTCATGTCGGCCAAACGCCGGAAGACAAGGATAAACATAACTTTTCACGGCTATAATTAACATATAAACAGAGTAAAAGCTTAGCCGTGCCGTCGAAGGCGTAAACAGTACAAAAGGAGATATAAAAGGAAAACTGTACTAAATCGAGAGCGCCTCACTGAGTCAACGTTGCCACAGTAGAAACATTTTAAAATACTTGTAAATGAAGAGCTTTCTTGTCCAGCTCAAGTAATCATCACGCTGCCCCAAGTAAGTATAATTGCAGCGATTTTTTTCCGAACCTCAACTCGTTTTTAATTGAACCATTTCATTGATAACATGGATTTATACTCTGTTTGGTTACACTCCCCTGCTACCTACGAGTAGAAGATCCTCAAAACCGGATTTCGTCGTTATAAATACAACGAATACAATTAAATCACAATTAATTTAGTTACTACTCTGTTGTTTCTATAAACTACGAGGGGTGATCCAAAAGTAATGATAATGAAATACTTTCAGTGGCTGAAAAAAGCAAAAAGAGGTTTTATTTTTTAAGGCAGTTCTTGGCCAGTAAATTAAAAAATTATATGTAAAAAAAATGATATCTGTCACTGAAATAAATTTATTTATTCGTGAGTTGTCGGAATAAATGCGTGGAAATGGAAAAATCTGAAGTGAGAGCCGTTATTAAGTACTTCTGTTTGAAAAAAATGTGTACTAAAGATATACATGTTGAATTGGTGGGAACATTAGGGGACTCTGCTCCTCCGTATTCTACAGTTGCACACTGGTGCAAGGAGTTTAACTTGGGTAGAACATCTTGTAAAGACGAACACCGCGAGGGCTGGCCTTCCATTGTCCGCACTGAGAAGAATGTCAAAAAAATAGAAGATTTAGTTTAACTGATAGAAGAGTGACAATCAGACATTTAAATGAGGTCACAGGGATCTCGTATGGCAGCATTCAAAGAATCTTAACCCAAGAACACCCCAAGAATTGCACATGAATAAAGTATCCGCTTGTTGGGTGCCTAGAATGTTCCACCCAGACAACAACGGACCTCCTCATAAGGCCAGGTGTTGCAATGGCTGCAATCCGGGATGCGGGTTTCGAATTGGTGGAACACCCCCCTATTCGCCAGACCTAACCCCCAGCTACTTTTATCTGTTTCCACGGCTGAAGGAAAATCTCCGAGTCAAAATTTTTTTGAATGACAGTGAGGTTATGGCCGCTGTGGAGGCTTATTTGGATAGTCCAAACAAAGATTTTTTTTAAATGGAATTCGTAGTCTGGAGAAAAGATGGCATAGGTGTGTAGACTTGTTAGGAGACTACGTTAAGAAATAAATTTAGTTTTTGAACACATGTGTTGTTTTACATACTCGTTATCATTACTTTTGGATCACCCCTCGTAGTAATTAACTTCCTATCATAGTGCTTTCTAAGGCTTATCAGCTCTCTGTTTTGTATTAGCTATGTATCGTAAACCACTCAAATCACAAATTCACCGTTGCTTGGACATAAGATGCTGCCTGACCCAATAACTGGCACTATCAATCTTATGTCCTGATGATAGAGGTGATTAATGCGATATATCGATTGAAAGAGACGCCGCCCTTATGTTTTTCGCTCACGACAAATCGGGATGCAACACTCTTCGAGAATGGCTCTTTTAGACAAATCTCGTTAAATATCTGGCTGTGTGCAGGTTTATTAAATTTCCTCTTGACAGAGTTTAGATGAGGTAAAATACCATCATATTAACTTAATCGTGTCTTTTAATAATGCGTTGTTTTAGTACGCTGAGTAAAAAAAAAGTAATATATAGACTCAACTTTGGATTTTTTTCTATCGAGAAAATTCTAATCAATCATTATTCGGCTATTGTCAGAAACACAATCATATAGTCAAAAATATTATTTTTTCCTCGTCTGGGCAAAACAGCGTTTCAAAGTTACTAAATTTCTTGTTGTAGCGCTTTAATAGGTGTTTTTAATTTATCCAAATATGAAGCAATGGAATGGAACACGTTGCTGGCCCAATTTGTATGCGTGAAATGCCAGATCTGCATTGGCGTTGGATGCAGAAATACCTAATATTTTTGGTACAGCGTTGTTAAAAACAGTTATTTACTCGTATTTAGTATATTGAGCATGAAAATTCAACAATGAATTTTTCATTTATGAAAAACTTGAAGCCATACACAACAAGGAATAAGTTTGTACAACGCTTTGCTTCGTAATTAAATTACAAACTATGACATAATTAGGTATGTCGTGATTATGTTCTAATTATAGTGAACTATGTCATAATGGCCATATGTATTTAATATATATTTAAGTAAATCGTTGAAATATACAATATGTAAGTACAATATAACAATAGCTCAAACACAGGAACTTACGCATTCACACACAAGGACAAGGGAAGCTGCTTATGCAAAAATGTACGCCTACCAGTGAAACTCGTTGTAGGTTTTTTTATTACGTAACAATCACGTAATTCAACTCCCTACCTGTATCAATTGCAAATATTTTATTTCTTTATTTATCGTATGGCGGTTACACGCTGGTTAAATGTATACATTAAAAGCTTAAAATTTACAATCCGCATATATGAGCTCGCATCTTTTGTTAGATTTTTGAAATCTTCAGCTGGTCCGTTGTATTTGGTGATGGGACACTCAAATACCATATTTTGTATTATCTGTTCTGGGTCTCCACACTCCACATTTATAATAGGTTAGTAATTTTAAAATAGGTGAAGAAAATCTGCAAAATTCTAATTCAGTCTTTTTGTATAGTTAGGTACCTTGGTAAAATTAGGCAAGTATCTGGCTTTGGAAGGCACGTTAAGCCGTTGATCTCGGCTGCTGTCTATGATAGCAGTCGTTGTGCCAAGTTAGAGACCTTCAGGCGGCTTAAGAACTTCTAACAGTGAAGTTGCCCACTCACTTGACAAGTCTAATCCCAATTAAATCTAGTTTCCCCTCGGGTTGGATGGTCACATGGTCGCTTCCGTAAAAACTAGTGCCCACGCCAAATCTCGGGATTAGGTGACGGGCCTCAGGCAGCTTTCAGGATGCAACTGTACTGGGATAACTCTAGGAGAATGATGATGATCCGGCTTTAACGTAAAATGTATGTACCTTACTTAAAACCAAAAAACACCTCTCCAAACATAGTGTTTGTTGACGAAACGCAATATGCAACCTATTAATAATGCACTGGCGGTCTCGAGACTCCATTATGGAGGCGTGGACAAAATAACTAATAAACAAGACGATGGAGGATGTCCAACACGTTTCGATTCAGAGGGGCTACCGCGAACCACAAACGAAGTCTCCCTCTCTGTTGCTCCAATATGCAAGTGCGACAGAGAGGCAGTCATTTCGTTTTTGGTTCGCGGTAGGCCCTCACGAGCGAGCGGATGCGACAGACCGACTTGCACACATTGTGTAACGTAACCCACGCATAGGTTATCCCGCTCACACAACGGGCATTTAGGAAGGACGGTGTTGTTGCGTGATGCAGAATCGGTGAGTAACGGTGATCTCGTATTCACAGCTTCTACGTTAAAGTCGACATCCGGCCGCAGCGACGTGCATCAAGCAAACTGTGCACAATTACTGGATTTTAATTTACTTATCACGATTTCTGCTTGGTCAAGTTGGTGGTTCGTTGAACAATATACCTATTTGTTGACAATGACAATACTATGACAATACTATATAATAGCTATAATTTTATTTAATGTTGCTACACCCTTCCTGGGTCCATTGTATCTTACATGGTTTTCTCAATGTACCTTACATGGTTGTAATAAATGATCTGTTTATCTGTTTATATTATAAATTATAAAGTGATAACTTTACACCATTCCTTCAAAGGAAAGATTTGTTGATTGAATACAATTAACTTATTCACTTGTTATTAAATATCTACACCAATATATGTATGTTAGAGCATTTACAAAGTCAAAAGTCTAGAGGAGCTGTTTAGCATAAAAATAATGAAGATTTACGCTATGCAACTTGCAAGACGTTCTTTATGGAACTGTCTTGTGGCGGACATGGTTCAACACGCTCACGGAGTGAGCAGCGAATGAAGGAGTAATTAAAATAACAGCAAACTGCAGCAAAAGAAAGCGTTAGCTTTTTGTCACGCTCTCTAAAGCACAGGCCATAACACGTTTACGAGCAACCAACCAACAACACCCTTCCTTTGGACGTATATATGTGAACTCACACCTAACATCACGCAATGTTTGCTTATTAATCTTAAGTTACCTACTAAACAAATTTCGCCATCAACATCTCAATAACATACAAAATACAAACTAACTACACCACTTGCCATTTCGTAAACGTTGGTTTTTCTTTAAGCTTCCTTAATAATAATACTATCCATTTTAAAAAATTATAAAGATATTGATAAATACTCAATAATTATATCTCATAGGTCTCTTTACTCTTAAATACTATATTCTATACTAAATTATTGTAAGCAACGGTCACTTACAATAACTCTATTTAGGTAATTATAGCTGTATAGGTACTTACCAAACAATGCACGGGAGTAGAATAGTATTTTGCCTTATTAGTTATTAGAACTTTCGCAAGCCGAAATTGTCTACTTACCTGTAACAAAATAACAATATCACATTAAAAGTATGTAACGTAGGTATACAAATTTATTATAAATATTATATAAATACAATTTATAGGTAAGTATGAGAAACTTTGTCATCAACGAAGAAATGTAAGACGAGTTCGTTCGAATTTCTCTATATTGATTTAGTTATGCGCTGTGCAGCATAGGACACATTGCTCAAAGGAACGCTTCAAAGTAAATAAATCCGTCTTTGACATTGCCAAAGCTTCCGAACTCTTTATGGTAAACCAAAACACACATGTTTGAGTATATGCAATTTCAATCGAATAAAAGTTGAATTTTCGTAAACGAAACTCAGCAGCCTTTACGGAAGCTGGGTAGACTTTTTCTCTTGAGGAATGTAGGCAGATAAAACAGTTTCTGAGAGGCAGGGCAAATAAAAAGCATAGACAATTTAGTAATGATCGCCTTCCGAGCGTAACTAGTTTTTTATAGCACCGTGCGCTCTCTCTGTCAAGTGCAATGGAAGCCAGTTTTCTCTAGGCAAAGCTGGTTCTGGTTCACGTATATGGAGCTGTAAACAACGCTGCGCCACCTTTCGGATTCGTCCCCTGAGTAAAGTTATTTCAGAGCAATTTGTTCGACCAATGTTTCTTTTTACGCATACGAATTACTACACATGTAAGTTACTAAGGGCCGGCGTAACAATACGCACCGTTGCAAAATGTCCTTTGATGTCTTTGAACTTTAACTAAACGTTACGATTTTCCGACTCGCTGCGTAAATGTAAATGTCAGCGTAAGGTCACTGACACAAAAGAAATAAGACCTGTCCCCAAAATAGTCATGCAGATGAAACAATCCGACGGGCACAGCTCTTTCTTAGAAGCGGGAAGTTTTAATTCGTCCTCTCAATTGAGGACAAAGGCGGCTCTTGTGTCGCGAATTACCATGATGCAGCGTGTACGCCTGGCCTCGCCGACGTCAGTTACTTACTAAACCAACTATGTATACAGACACAACTATGCTTAACTTCGCATTCGTTTTAAACTAAAATACAATATGTCATGAAAAATGGCTAACTTTACGAACATTACTATTATTCTTATTATAGAGTTACTTTTTAATAGTTTATTTTGTTTATTTTTATTAATTACTAACTGTTTTATAATTCTACCCATATTGTGATACTTAGTGCGCCTTTACTGTTCGCACATAATTGTTTAGTATTTGCGTCTGTTTAGCTACCACATAAGTGTTTTGGTGTTATACCTACTGTAAACTTGTGTGTGAATAAGTGAATAATTGAATTGAATTACATATCTTTTCATTTCGCGTGAATTTAACAACCTCACAACCAGTAACAATATAATCCAGACACACCTGGTTCGATTCCACTGGTGTGTGCAGTAATTAACAGGATATACATATGTATATTAAGACTGTGAATATAAAATAGTACGTTGCTCATCTTTATTGATTCATTTTGTGCACCAGAAAATAATCCTAACATAAAAACCTAGTACAATCATTTGTGATGTTCAAGGTAATAGGTACGTACCACTTTATCGATAATTAATGAGGCACTATTGGCGTAAGAAATCCACTAAATTAGAAGCACAAGGACAAGGGAATGACAATGATTCATTACTACAACTTCATTCATTTCTAAATAAGGTATAGGTATATATTTGCATCTGTTTATTTTATTCATAAGACTTCAGGGCCTGTTTTTTTAAATCAATGGTGCAACTCTGTTTCTTTAACTCATTCACTGCCACGCCACCCTCTTTTCCTGGAAATTCGGCAGTTGCCGCACTTTGCTGTGGCTCGAAACGCACATGTGAGTTCAACCGACTATTCTAAGTCTAAGGCACTAGGGCACAGGGTGAAAGTCACTAAATATTAAGTATGAACGCGTCTGTGCGTTCAAGGTACTGGGTAACCATTGTATGCGTTGGTGGCAGTTAATGCGTTAAGCCCCTTACTTAGCATGCAATTTAGTATATGTTCCTCCTGTTATATTCAAATACAATAAGTACCTACACCACCTATTTATTATCCTTATACAAATCGTGACTCAGTATTGCCACTTTGAAATCCCAAAGGAGGTCTGACAGTACCAAGTAGGTCAGCCATCGCCACAGTAGAAATGCGTGAGCGGCGTGTGCACTTCATGTGTATTACCACTTTTGTATATTCATGAACTTCAATATAATGTATAATTACTGCTGATCTTGTTACTGTGTTTCATAAAGACGGTATGTGTACATATAGCCCATGGATATGTTACTTTTTAATGTGTATCATAAATGCTTTAATTACGCTATGAGGAAGATCCGGACGATTGCTGTAATTTGATGGTATATTGAAGTTAATTGTGTGGAATTTAAACGAAGCACTTTCACACCCTTTCCTATTAGGTTGGTTAGTCGGCATGCATATGTAACACGAATAAACGGTAGATAGAGGAAAATAACAATATAGTACAGATAAAATAATGCCGCCATTTGTACAATTTTGTGTTCTTGTGCAATAAAGTTTAAATAAATAAATAAATTACTTTAAGTTCACCACTGATATATGCTCTTATTTCATTGTATATTCTACTTTAGCACTAATATAATAGAGTATAAAATCTGTCTGTATAAAAAATTAATATTTCATTATGTTGAATGTTTGGAGAGAATATCAATTGTAGCTTGTTCCATAAATCTTGCAAAAATGTAACTTTTTAAAAAGCATACACTTATGCCTGCGTTCGAACCACGTATCAAACATAATCTTCCACTGCTCCTTTGTGACACTGGCGCAGGCCTCATACCATGCACTCTCTCAATGTCTCGTCATCAGTCGCAAGCCGTCGTCCTTTTAACTGGCTCTTGATCAGCGGGAAGAGAACAAAATCACACGGAGTAAGGTCGGGATTACAAGAGAGGTGGTCCAGCACAGTAAGCCCACATTGCTCCAAAAACTCCTGAGTTTTGGTCGCTCGATGAGTAGAAGCGTTATCATGGTGAAAGTGCCAACTGCCCAAATGAGAGTTGGACCGCAGTTTCTTCAAATATATTCTATGCAAATAAAGAAGTTTGAAGTTGAGCTAGCAGATGAATTGACGCAAGCAAACTTCAGTGTACCAGGTAGCATTGACAGTCTCCTTGTCTTATACAACTCTAGCTACAATGCCCCCCACTACAAAGAAAACTTCCATTTCAAGACTTATGGAATAGCAAATTTAGAAATAAAGGAAAAATTGAATGATTGAATAGTTTCAAGCCGGGTAGTAATCGCACCTATAGCTCAGTTAGCTAGAGCGACTGGCCGCGAGTGCCGGGAGGTCGCAGGTTGGAAAGTTTTTAATTTTTTCCTTTTATTTCTAAATTTGGAGTTTGCGTTACCAGCGTTACTGCTTAATACAAAATTAATTTATGGAATAGCCTAACGTAGAGTTATACCAGTCATTCCAGTCAAAGGCAAAGTTTCATGTTTGCAATACAAAGCTATATAACCTTTTAATCTACGTAGGTAATTTAATTAACTTTGTACTTGGTCTAGGAACTAAAGAGAACATATTGTCATTATTTCCCGGTCCATTAAAAAAATTAAACTACACAATGTTCCTTACATAATTAACTATTGTAAACCTTTTTCAGAACATAGAAACGAACAGTACTTAGTGAGTATTTACGTAAACCCATAGAAACTGTGCCGTGGGAGCCATATTGTCTAAGCTTGGGCTCCGCGTCACATCATGCCAAGTAGGTACCTACCAATTATCAGGCGACACTTGAGCTTGGTTTATTATATTACAGTCCGCCAAGAAACTGGTCGACCAATTTTGAACTTTAAAATAAAAGTAATACAGTCGAAAAGCCGTTGACCACTTTTTTTTTTGATAATACCTACGAGTAGATTCGCAGACGTATAGAGACAAGTCTATGTCTGATAATACAATGCGATGCACAACAAGAACTATTCTTTGACATGGTAAAAAAAAACTGGTTACCAAAATAAATAGGTACAGATTTACGGAAAATGATATATTATTCATTCGAAGGAGGTCTAAAGCTCTACGCCTATAAGTACTCCACTAGTCGCCTAATGTTTCTACTATGTGCATACTGTCCTATGTGCTAAACTAAAAAGTCTTTCATAGACGCAAAGTAGCTTGTCTATGCGTCTTCTACAAATTATACTTTGGTGAATGTGCTCAGGAGCTCCATGAGCTCACACCGCCTTCCCCCTTCTTTTAGTTCCTATCGGACATCCAGACGTACGGCAGGTTACCATCCTTACCTGGTTGAAATTCCTCTTACTCGAACCAAGCGCTTTTCTTCATCTTTTATAATGCGCACTGCTAAGGTTTGGAATTCCCTGCTGGCATTTGTATTTCCGAGTTCATATAATCTGGACCTAAATATTTAAGGCAAGAGTGAATAGGCATTTTCTGGGTGTTCACCCTTGGGTGTGTCGTTTCGGAATACAAATCTTGTCTGTCTTGTGCAGTTTTTGTCAACATAGCTTCACTAGAGTCGATTGGATTATCTAACTTCCATGAACGACACGACAGCTAACTTTACTTCCACGTGTATTATGAACTTCTTCGGAACTGAACTGAAAAAATCATCTCCAATGTGCCATTTGTAGCAGCCGGAATGGCCTGATTAATGACAAAAAACAACTGCATGTGTGTCCTCCAGGCGCCCGCCCTCAATAACTGCGTTACTCAGAAACAGCTTCACCATCACAAGGCATGCAAATCCCAGCTTGGCCTCGCGATTGTATATACTTATCGGTGCCGGTGTCAGTTTCTTTAATGGTCAGCTCATTGTTCCAAAGCTAAACAAATGAAGGATTACTTCACAAGATTGCCAAGCGTTGTCCTTTCACGCTTTTTGCCGTGCACAAAGACAATATTGTTTCTCAGTAAGGGTTATGCGTGGGTTATTGTTCCTCAATTTTAGGACTCGTGTGGTGAGCCCGCTAACCACTACGTTCTGATTAGAACTAGTTTATTGAGCATCAACATATTGGAATTTCAAACTTTCATTATTTTCGGGAAAAAAACAACTAAGAAAATATTTAGCAACGTCTAGGTAAGTATAGCATTTCTCAAAAAGTTGTACAATATAGGTTTATATGGGTTACACACCCGCGTCTGTTATGGCGGCATATCCTCGGAAACTATTGCATGACATCGTGTTGAAAGTTGTAATAGTTTAAAACGTTTTTTATCACTGGTTAAGTGCATTGGGCATGGGTATTGGATAAGAAAAGTACAACCTACAATTACCCTGACAATTCGCCTCTGAAAAATTCGTGACTAAAACGATCGTATCATCCCAAAAATCTGATCTCATTCTGTCGCTAAAGTACCCAGCACTTCCTTGCTCTCAGATAGCATGAATGTTAGGATGCCCAAAAAATCACGCGACCTAACCTTATACAGAAAGCGGCAGTCTTTTGTTGCGGTCGGTATCATAAACTAAACACAATGGTGCAAGTATGAATCACATCCAGTCGCTAAGTACGGGAAATGGCGCTGTGCATGGCAGGTTTCATTTTAATCCATATAATCGTTTACATTGTACATTAGTAAACATACCATCAACTAAACTAGATGGTTTGTGATTACTACGCAGGCAGCAAACCCTGTTTTATTGAATTTGAATAATTTAGTTACTATCGCATTAACACGAATTTCAAATAATATGATAACCAAGGCTTACTTTATGACAAAATACATGAAAATATTATATATATATAGAAAGCAGCATTGCAGTAAAAAGTTGTTACATTACAAGCGTATAGTATCGCCATCTAGCGACGAGTAGCCAAAATACTTACATGCACGCAACGCATCAAGAGATGGCGGTAGCGTCGCCGCACAGCCTCCTTGCATAGCCGCTAGGGCGGCGTACGATTCGACGTCGCATGGAAGGGCTTCGCTATACTTTCTTTTCCTTTGAATGATGGACTTCCACATCTTGAACCTCGTGCTTTTCGGCCTTTGTAGGCTCATTACATCGTTGTTAATTCACTTGAGCATAAACAGTCACGTTAAAGTGATGATAATTATTACAAGTTGTGTCAACAAACAGTGTAAGTAGAATGTCGCTATTTGTTTTTTATATATAGGTATATTAGGTCGGGTGTCAAGTGAACCGTTACCGACAATTGACATAATAAATCAGTAGGCACAGTGTAACGAGCTCCAATAATCTTCAATGAACATAGGGGCTGTGTTGTCTATCTAACATCTTCTGGGGTAGTGTTATCTTATCATCATTCTGTGAAACAGCTAATATTGTTTTCTCGCCACAGATATATTAGATTAATAGTATAGTTAGTATATAGACTAATAGTAAAACCTCAATTTAGTGGATAGTGTCAAAACTAGTAGGTGCTTAGTATGTTATATTTTATTTCATTCTAATTAGACACAGCGCTTGTAACGTTAACTTATTGTGTATATACCTAATGATTTGATTTCCTGATTATTTATCATATGAGAAACTATGGAACATGCCATTTGATCGGCCAAGATGACCACGGCAGTGCTACTTTATGATTAGAACAACGCCAAGGATGGCTCAAAGGGTTTATTAATTCAATAAATTAATGTATACTTGCATGACTAGAGAGTGCAGTAAATGAAATATTCAGACAAGTATATATGCAGTGACCAACGATTTCAATGAGTTAAAAGTGCTCGTTGGTAGTGTTGAGAATTGAGGATTCTAAAATTGCATAAATAACTTACACTATTGATTCAATTAAATCAAGACTACATAAATAACAACAACAATTATTATATATGAATGAAATATAGCTTTGGTAGAGTAAAATTAATGTTAACTGAATGCCTCTCCAATCCAATGCCTACAAGGAGAGGGCATTGAATTTAAAATGGTTTGGATAGTAACATTTATCAGGCTCCGCTCCTAAACATCTTGATCAGATGAATTGACGACACCATTAGACAGGGTCACACATAGGTAACTCATGAACTAAAATGTAAAAATATAATTCAATCCGTGATTTTGAACCACTTTTATGTAAGTAAATACTACGGAACCAACTTTATTCGTGCTAAAAAATATGCTTCTTCACACATTTCGATTAGTCGATGGAAGAAATTTTCCTATAAAAAAGCATTTTTTTCGCCCGCAGGTACAAGGTTGGTCCCATAATATGTGGCTCAGAATGGATAGAATCATATTTTTGTTCACGACTTGTGTCACCCTGTATTTACCAAATTACCACGCAAATCAACTCTCACATTCAGCAGATTCACGCAACGCTCAGCCTTACATAAACTGAATTAGAACAATGAGATGTTGTATTCAATGAGTTTTCAGAAACATATATAATACTCAATAGAATACTTATTCAAGGAAATCTTCTCACAGTGCGCATTAAACTTTTAATTGTTCTTTATATTCTCGTTATACGTGTCAATGACATTAATTAATTTCTTAGGTTGAATAAACGTGTTGTTCAACTGGTCGTTAACGCTTAAATTATCTAAAAATCTTTTTCACACTTGTGTAATGAGTATTGTTGTATTTGTGTGGACGGTATTTAATTATCCTGCGACGCCTACGCTTATTACGCATCACGCCGCCTGCAGACATTATCAATATAAGCAGAATGGGTTTTAACTCGAACCAAATACACTGTAATGAAGGTAAAAGTATAAAAGTTAACAAGATGCCACCGTTATGTAAATATGTAGACATGGGGAAGGTTTGCGTGATCATCTAAGTTAATTTCAGTACCTCTAGTATTTTTTTCGAGAGGCTCATTTTAAAGGCAACGCGACCAGGGCCCCTGTTGGCCTACGGTGCAGTGGCGGAGCGTCCATACAACTCGATTCCCACCGGCTTGCCTAATTTCCAGCCAGTCCAGTTATTTTACTACGGCTCATGAAGAATAGGAAAAGCCAAGTATTTCCGGCTTCCCTAAGAATATTTTTGACGCGCCGCCACTGCTACGGTGGTGGTAACTATTTTTTGCCATATAAATTAAGACTAAACGCAAACGTGTTCGTTTGTGTTTTGTTTCGAAAAAACTTATACCTACTAGAGGTCCTGTTGTGCGTTCGATTAATAACACCAACCGGCTAACAATGGTCCACCTTTTTTCGATCTTTGCCCAAATCCATTTAATGCTGAATAAAGATGATTCTAAATTTGTAAGTACTGTGCCTGTATTTTTATAATTGCTTTATAAAGCTACTTCATGCGCGAAAAAATGGTTTGTCTTAAACGGATCCTTCTCAATGTGTTGTACTTTCGAGATCTGAGATCAGTGTCATTTTGGGAATATTTAAGTAAATAATTGATTAGGTGAATACTTCTTTGTCGGGGGTTTGTATTCCCTTCAAAAACAATAATTATCCATATCAGGGGTCGGCAAGTAGTTTTAAGTGGGTAAGACTTCCGTATTTCGTCCATCTTTATTTTAGGGTAAGTAGGGAAGAATGTTTTTAGGGTCCTATTGATAACTGGGTATCGTAATGTATTTATGAAGCTTGCTATAAAGCTCACTGACTCTAAAAACCTCGTATTTTGAACGTCTGGTAGCAAAATGTTACGTCCAGCTATAAATCAAATAAAAAGTTACGCAAGCGACACTCGTTCCGAATCAAATTATTGCCGTCTATCGACCCGCCAATCAGAAGGACAATTTTACAGCTGTATCTATCTCACATCACCAGAGGGCCAATACGTACGGTGTACGGTCACGTTCGTTAATTTATGACCCATTTCGCAAACATTTTCTTTGAATTTCTATCCAGCTTGACAGGACTGTCAAGCTTAAGGGGGTCCCAAATTAAAATTCGTGACTGTACTCGTACCAACAAGTGAAATAATCTGTGAAATAAATTCCCCAGCGTGATAGGCTTAATACCTATTTAAGCCTCAGTTAGCTACACCTGCCCGAAGAGCTACATCGGTAGGTACATCTTGCAATAAAATAAAACGAAATCAATGCACGTACGAAAACGAATCCTATATTTTCAATTAGTTACCCCCACCGCAACAAACGAATCACGCACATGCACCATATACGGCCGAGTGTCAATTGGATCACATAACAGTCCGTGATACTTTGAGAGACATCAGGGGCACTCGCCATCGACCATTTCTATAAGCATCGTGGTATATACTCGACGAACATGCATACTGGCTTGATCTATCAATGTTCCTTAGCCAATAAACAATCGTTAGGTACGGGGTTGCAGGATTGTCACTGTCAGTTCGTTCGGTGATTCTCCGATGATCCTACATTGCTAATTATAGTTTAAACAGAAAAGAGACTCGATTAATCCGGAGCTTCCCAAATGACTATAGCAATAAACAAAGCGCACAATGGAACTATTCTAAGTAGTGTAGTATTGTTCGAACCAGACTTTGGGCCATAGCCAACACGCGTATCGCAAAAACCACGCGACAAGCGCATCTTAACATTTACAAAAGGAGTTACCTCAGAACAACAGCTTTGTATTTAATCATTGCATTGCAATTCGGTTGTCATAACAAAAATATATTTTCAGCTTTATCACATTTAGATAGGTAAAGAAATATTATATTTAAGAAACTATTTTAGAATTAAATTCTTTTATGGAGTCATATGTTTTATTGGTAACTGTATAAGTAATCTTATAAGGAACTAATTTAGCAATTGGGCGCCAAATAATGCATAAAGTTAAGAACCCATTATCTCGCAGTAAATATATCTGCACTCTTCAGGGTGCATTCTAACACCTTAACAATAGAGTCGTGTTCAGACATTGTGTGAGCACCTTGTTTGCGCCGACATATCTGATGGCGACTGTACATAAGCTAGTTGCGCTAGTGCATTATCTTGCTCACATGAGTAGCAAGATTGCAGCGCGTTAACATATTGTTAGCAGCTTTTGTTTGAACGCCATTGTTTAACCAAATAGAGACCCGGCCAGGTGGCGCAAGGCAAACGTGGGGGCGATAAACGTTCTATAATATAAACTTTGGTATTTTTTTTCTATCTTTGGTTTTCTGACCGAATACGGTATTAAACCACTAGTCAAATCAGCAACTTTTTATTAAATGTCAAAAACGATTTGTTAATATGAAGTTTGTAGGGAAATACTGTCTTAGTGACGTCACTAAGACAGTGTGAGTAGGTTTGTTCAAATCAGCGTCCTTTTTAAATCTTTATGCTTATAAAATCTTTCAATTAGCTAAAATAAATTAATAATTAATGTTTTTCGGGTATTTTCGTTAGATCTTTTATTAGTCAAGTAAAAATAATTTATTTTTACCTTAGTTTAATACCCTATTTACCTCCCTACTAACCTGCAGGGACTAAACTGGAATCTTGTCCATCAGATTTTTGTGAATAAAACATCTTATTAGGACACTTATTTATAATGCTTTACTTCTTTAAAATTTATTCGGTCGGACTTCCTTGGCTTAGATTGGGCTTTTTTTTGTCGTTAGACAGGTACATTTGCGTATGCTGGCTGAAGAGGATGACATCAAAGCAACGTAACAACGTACAATGTACACAACGTACGTTTTAGTTTAAAAAGAAAAAAGAAGATACGCCACACTAGTATTAAGTGGTATATTTGTAAAAATGTCTTACACACCAATTAGCCACGTGAGCCGCTTGATTCCTGCTCTACAGGCCACACAATAGTGTGGGTTATCAATGTGTGTGTGGCCCAAACCATCTGTAGTCACGGAAAATCGTTTGCATACAATAGCAAACTTATAAAATTATTCAACGGTAAATAAAGTGCTTAAGATGTTAGCGGTCACGACCGATGCCCATCGAGCCTTAAAAACCACGTCGACAGCAACATCCTGTCATTTAAATATAACTCGTACAGAACCTAACTTAAAGGTTAGGTTTTAAATAATCGTGCATTTGACGCACACCGCGACAAATCTGATTACTGCATTAAAAAGGATTTAACGCAACAGGGTGTCTGAAGAAAAGCTGCATACACAACACAAGGTACCTTAATTGCGTGGGAAAGTAGCGGCCTTGCATGCATGTGTGGTGAGAAAAAATACATTAACGCGGTAAATGAGGCCGCTACACTTTAATTTATTTTCGTACATTGAATCATGTGAGTTTCGTATAAAAACTGTATATTGCGTATTAATTATTCTTTACTGTGAAAACGGTCCTGGATGAGGCACGTTTAATGTATGTACATGTAAGCACTTTTACAATAACAAGTTAAAAAATATACATGTCACAATAAAACGTTTAAATCCTTACTTTATATACTTATGGAAGATATTTTCTGGTAAGTGACATACTTGCCCCATTTTTAGATTTAATTATAAGTAATTCATGCATATCTCTATTGCTGATTTTACAGCAGCACTGAAAGTTCCTACAGACTGAGCACGAAGTAATGAACTAACTACCTCTAATGAAAATGAATCACATTTCAATAGGTCAAGTAAACTTGGGTACTCCATATTAGATGACCTCAAAAATCAATGACAAACAATTCACTAAAACAACAGGTTAGAACAATAGAATAAATTTACGTCAGTAGCTCAGTATACTTACTGGAGAAGACACCATTACTCATACCTACATTCGAAACCTCAGGCATGAAGGCGTACAGGCACGGCTCACATGACACTACGGCCGTGTATGTTTATGACTCATAGGATATCCTACCATGTATTTATACATTATTATACATACACATATAAATACATCGAAAGTGTTATCTACATAGTATGTAGAAAGATACAAATGAATGTTTGTCGGAAACACGGCTGCCAAGCCGCGCCAACGAGCATAAAGTGTCAAAGTGTCGAAGTCCGCAATTTCCATTTAAACAACATTTTCTGAATTTCAAACTGCGTCAAATGGAAAGTATACAGCTTAAAAGGCGAAGTAGATAATGTAAATAATGTTACATAAATATTTATATAACATTATTTACATTGTCAACTTCGCAAACGAATACCGCAAAGGCTAGGTTTGTCTATACAAACCTAGCCTTTGCGGTGTTAAGCACACCGCGCAATATTTAATGCGAAAATTAACTAATTAAATTACGTATCAATATTACAGGCGCTTGTTTATTCGCTGGACCGAAATTAAAGTGACAAAAATGAAGGTAATTACCATGAAATAGGGAAAGGGATCATTTAACTTTTAAACAAAAATCATAAATGCTATATTACCTAGTATGATGTTTTCCGAGTATTTTCGTGAGTTTTGAATCCAGACGGAAAAAAAGAGTTCAAAATTGTACAGTTTTAACTCCAATACAAATATAATAAAAGTATATGGCACGGAACGGGCGCCCGAAATCTGTGTCTATGAAGCTCTACAAATAGGGTACTTACTTTCCGATATTTTGTCAACTTTTTCCTGACAGATTATTTATGCGTACTGTATTTTCGACGTCGACCGTATATCCGTACACAAGGCGAAAAATGTGTACATCTATTTGATGTTGATTGTACGACTATCACATTGATCTGATTATATACAGTATACACCCTCATCCATACATTAGTAACAAATAGTATAGATTAATAAGTAAGTGACACTGAGCATTTCCAGCCCCTTTCGCGTCTATTCTCCCGCCAAAAACACTTGTTGCCATTTCGCTATTAATATTTTCGTCACGAATCCTACATGTGTTACACAAACACAAATGTATTTAATACATGTTGGACCTGGAACATCGCGGAATATCAACTCGCTTATAAAAGTTATAAACAAAATATAAGCACGCCGAATAAGAATGTATCGCTACTATGCAATATAGAGAAAGATTTCTCTCTCTTCCTAGCTATAGATCCAACATAGTGGTGGGGTCAGCTTTCCGAACTAATCTTCGCCACTTCGCTTTATCCTCTATATCGCATCTATATCGTCTTCGGATGTCTGACACTCTGCCAATGTAGAGAAAGATGGTTCTACAAATGCTTGTGGAGCCCTTTTCTCTCTCTCAGATGAGGAAGGTCGTCAGACAATTCTGAGTTTTCCGTCATATATGACAAAATATAATCAGGCAAACGGTTGCTAAGAACTGCTTAAGGGCACCTCGATTGTCTCGACCTCGGTAGAGATGAGCGACTGAGCGTGCATCGAGCCAGGTGTCAACTAGCCGCGACCTTAAGGAATTATGAATCATCAGCCATCACCTGAAGGCAAATACGTGAACGTATAAATCGTATTTAACGCGCTAACCTTGCCTTGCTCATCTATTGACGCCATGGAATAATGTTCTCATCAAAATAGTCTTACGTACAATTAGAGTCCCGTTGTACATAAGCCTGTTTTATCAGGGCAGGTTTATGGGTAATCGTAAAACATGGACCCGCGCCAACTTCATTGTTTACGCAATAAACGGTTTTATACCGGTAATATACCTACATACATCCTACGAGTATTTTAACGGAAACTGCTGATATTTTTGATTAACGAGCTTTAAATACCTAGTTTTGACTTCGGTCATACGTATTTAAATAATGCTTGACGTTACCTAATAGTGATATAACCCTTACCCTAAGGTATTATAATTTGTATTCTCTCGAACCACGAAAGGTAAGAAAAATACACAACTACAAACTTGTGTAAAATTATTTAGGATAACAAACATTGACAAATTGCATTTATAAATATATCGAGTTAGGTAACACTTGATAACTAGTTAGCAAGCTCTTAACTAAAAATAATTAATTATGGAATATCTAAAATTCAATTCAGCATTATTCATGTATTGATTATAATGGCGGCAATGACCTAGGTTTATTTAGTTGAAAATGTATTGGTGAAAATGAAGTAAAATGTAATTTTCATGTACAACAATGCCTCCTGTGCAAACTCGATTTAATTAATTTATATCTGTCCTGCATTATGTAAAACTTTCATGCAAATTAATTGTACACGAAAATATTTTCGACACAATCTTAGTATCATTGATGCATGTTGGTTGGTGTTATTTTTTTAGAGTTCAATTCCATTGAACTTACTTAAACTGGCAGGCTTAAAACACTTCAAAGTTAACGTCAGGGTAAATTTCTTTCTCTTGGCACGCTTTTAACTCTACCTACCAAACTTCAGTACTAGGGCAAAAAACACTTGGTCATTACATTCAAAATAGACTTAAGAACATTAACGAGATAAGTCTTTGTGTAATTATAAAATGTAACACATGATTGGCATGCCACACGCGTGTAGAAGCGTAATGGTTCACAAGCCAGCATTTAGGTATCATTGAGACATGTGCTACATTATACACGTGTTTCATATAACCTATAGGCGACTAGACTTATTGATCTTGAGATGTGAGAAATATAACATGTGGATGCGAAGCTACAAGGTGGTAGAGTGGACTTTTATAGGAAAGTGGACTCATGGCATTGGGACTTGATACTGCGTCACTGTCTTCACCGAGTACCTAACTAGACAAGATTGCACCTCTTGTACCTTACTATGGTGCTTTATGACTGCGTACGTTTTAAGCTCTTAATAACCATGGAAGTACAGAACATGGCCTATCTCATGTATGTCACACTTACGGCACCAGGATGGTATCTGCGGGCAAGTATGATATACCAAGGGTAACCAACTATTATGGTGATAGATGCCTGCGGAAACGCCTACCCTACATTTTAAACTGCGTGCCAGCAGATATCAGATTGGAGGCCAATAGGGCAATATTTAAAAGAAAACTGTTCAAGTATTTTATAGATAGCATAGTAGATACATAGTAATAGTTATATATGTGAATTTATAGTTACCGAAGAGACTCAGATCCCACAGTCAAACTGTGAAAACCGTTTTTTGGGACAGACGTTATTTGTAAGATTGTACCTTTTATAATAATAAATAAATAAAAATAAAATAATTTGTAAATGTAATAATCATAAATATTAGTTCATTTGGCTTTTTAAACTCCTTATAACTTTTGACGTGTGTAATATAATATTCAGAAATAGGATTAGATCACGATTATGTAATACTATTATACCTATTCTGTGTCGCGATACACGGAGCCATTATATTCAACACTACAAGCCCGGCCGCGTCTTGTACAGTAATAAACTCTAGTTATCCATGAGGTACAGTAACCTTACCATGAGTTTGCAATGTTTGCATTACCGTACTCGCTAGCGACTGCGTAAACGATTTAGTATGGCGATTCTTGCGTAACCGCCAGAGGCGCTGTACTTTTGTTCATACTAAATCGTTTACGCAGTCGCTAGCGAGTACAGTAATGCAAACTTTGCAAACTGATGGTAAGGGTACAGATGAAATATTTACTTACTGTTTCATTTCCATCACTACGAGTATCACAAATGAGAAATTAACACTGTCTGTCTGTTAGGAAACGCTTAGAAAGCGACCAGTCTAAACCGATTTGGATGAAATTTTGCATAGAGATAGTTTGAGACCCTTTTGTCCCAGAAATTATAACATTTATGACAATTATGACGTAAGGAGGTTAAACGAGAATGCAGAAAATCCATTGTCCTGAATATAGCATCCAATAGGGAGGGGAGTTGACGCATCTCGCTCTAACATTCTGAATTCGGTAGCTCTAGTATAAGTTTTTTCGAAACATTAACTAATTCGAACGCGTTTGCGTTTTGTCTCAAAATGTACTCGTGGTATGAAAACGTGAACAGCGCCTCTGGTGGTCACTAGTGGAAACTAAAACAGCGAGTATAACATTTGTTGCTAACCGATGAACGCGCGTATTTCAAACTCGGTGAGAGCGTTTTCATACATTTTGAGACAAAACGTAAACACGTTCGAATTAGTTAATGTTTCGAAAAAACTTATACTAGAGCTACAGGACCAGCCTAAACGTCATGGCTTATTTTAACGAATGTTATTATTTTTGGTATACAGACGACGTCGTGGCTAAAAAATGTTCATAAGTGTGTTGTTTAAAAAAGTTCATAAGTTCATCAACAATTTGTGCTGTTTATCGGGGCACTAAGGAATATCACTTCTGCCCTTGACAGTTAATGGATCATTAAGTAATTCGAATCTCGACATTTTGTAAACAAAGTTAACACCACGGACAGTAGTTAAACGACGACGAGCCATGACCTTATTAACTTAGATTATCACGGGTAATTAAGTCCGTTCATAACATCGTTAGGTACTGCATAATTAATAATGGAGATAAATTGTAAACATAGATACAAAATTATTAATTAAATGTGTACATTTGAGATAATGAGATCTCATGCCCGGGAAAACGCCGAGCAAAGCTCGGCCGCCCATATATTTATATCTTTAAACGAGCAATTCTTGTGTATATCTATTTATTTATTTATTTATTTCGGGGATCTCGGAAACGGCTCTAACGATTTTGATTTGATGAAATTTGGTATGTGGGGGTGTTCGGGGACGAGCAATGGATCTAGCTAGGTCTCATGCCCGGGAAATCACCCAAATATTATATATGAGATATTCTGGAAAATAAAATGGAATAAACAAAATATCAAATTAATTCATCCTGATATGATAAAAGTATTCAAGGTTCAACTCCTTAGTAGTTCACCACACTGATATCTTAATACCTGAGCTGTAATATTGAGTATTAGGATATTAATGTGTGAAGAGAGCAAAAGATTATTCACTTCTCATGCTCGAAAGCTGTGTCATATTAGACCTGTGAAGCGGGGCTAAAGTAGTACATTTAAGCCCTAGGTAAAATATGCATACATATTTATGATTTACAAAACATTTTTATTTGACCAATTAAATTACTTCACCTATTAAATTCACCAATCACAGAACAGTCTTTAAACTATTTAAAAAAATACTTGGTAAGTATAGGGTATTCTACTATGTTTGAAAAGGTACTTCAAAATGTTGATTTTCCTAATAAAAATCCACAAAAAATATAGGTATTTCGGAAAAAAAAACACGCCGTTTAGCCATAAAAATAAATTAAATTTTAATTTTTTTTATTTCCACGATAACGCTGTCAGCCATTTTGATGACGTAATATTGGTAATAACAACAGAGGGCCTACCGCGAACTGAAAACGAAATATCTGCCTCTCTGTCGCACTGCATATTGGAGCAACAGAGGGAGATGGTTCGTTTTCGGGTCGCGGTAGGCCCCCACATTTTTATTTGGGAAACTGACAGTAGTGACAGTTTTGTTATTGCCAATATGACGTCACACCATGGCGGCTCGTGTTTTAGGTCACGTGATATACAGATTAAAAATTACGACTTTTAATTTCAATATAAAACAATAATGTAATTTTATGACTCGAAATCAGAATATTTAAGTATATTTCTACATAAATATTTATTTTTATCAAATTTCATATTTTATTTTTCACTGCCGAAAGTATCAACCAACCAGAATACAGCTGTACTTAAATCGTCCAATCAGCAAAGGCGTTTTTCATTTCTCTAAATATTAAGCGGTGTCTATGGTTTTCGTACCTATCTGTGAAATCAGTTACGGCTCCACACTTCGCCGTATTCGTGCAAATATATCGCAAAAGAAAGGGAGGCGAATACGCATAGCGAAGTGTACCTAGTGCCAGCCTAGGTTTTGTTTTGCTCTAGACAGGCCCGTATTTCCCCCTAGGCCCACAAGGCCCGGGCCTAGGGGCCCCGCCTGCCTAGGGGCCCCCCGTGACTGAGCCTTCACATATTTTTTTTTATTCGAAAAATTTCGCGCTCGCTCCGCTCGCGTTTTATTCATCTACATCTGATCTACCTGTTATTTCTCTAAAAGTATTTCCTTTAAGCCCAGTACAAAGAGTCAGACCCAGTAGGTTTCGATTCGATGACTGTTCATGTCAATAAGATGACCATGTTACAGTCAACAGCAGACGCAGTTACAGTTAAAAGTTTACATGTTTTTAATACGGTTCCGTACCCGAAGGGTCAAACGGAACCCTGTTGCTGTCACTCACCACTACACTCACACTAACTTCCCATTGACCTATAAACTTGAAATTTGGTGATAATGTTTATTTTTATGTATACTTTACAAACAAATACTAATATATTGATAAATCAGAGCTTTTCTCTAAAATTACGTATTTTTCCTCCGAAAACCAACTTAGTCTTGCGGTTGTTTCTGAACCCTAAATGTGCGAAGTCCGACATGCACTTAGCCAGTTTTTATAAGACAATCAAATATTGTCTAGTCTAGATCATTTTGAGCACTTCACCCGCGTAACTACTTTTTCTGACTGCATGGTCATCATATGACCAGTCATCAAATTTATGGATGGATACGGCTCCTGTATACCTACAGAGCCCGAAGGAAATACTTGTAGAGATAAAAAGGACTCAGTTTCCCTGTAAATCTAACAAGATGCAAATGTAACTGTATATTCGATTCGGTTTTTGTTTATATAGCAGAATATTGCGAGACACATTTGCCGCTTATCTATGCACCCATTGCACTTTAACGGATTCTATCACCTCCCCTCAGCATTCCACGTCGAAGAGGGGTCTAGGTCACCCCCATCCCCCTAGGGTTGAAGATAAATGAATAATACTTAATGAATTACGCCATGGCTCAACATGTTACAGAGACGGGGGATGCATATAAGCCTGCAATTTAGGGGCGTAATTCGACGCATTCATCAAGTCACCCTTTACAAATAGATGCATACGGTCAAGATGCTACAGATCACCAATTAAAAAATGTCAATGTCATGGCTGATGACTAACTACAATCGCACGGATGGCGATTTTTATTGATGACGATATACATATTATGATGTAAGAGAATAAGAATAGATTGATATTTATAATAACAATATACATAATGAATGTTTTAAATATGAATTTGAATTAAATGAGTTCATTGGAAAACCGGACTGAAATTTTGAGTAGAACATCTAACAAACCATGTAGGTATTCTTGCTTCGTTTTTCTTGTAGCGACTTGATCTTTTTATCAATTAATATTTTTGTTTTATCCGGCGCTACCGCAGCGACCAATAAGGCGACTTGGATGGTTTATATAAGCACAAAACGGTTAAGCGAAAGGAAAACTGTCGTTTAATTTCCATAATTATACACATACATAAGTATGCATCCGCCCAAAGCAACTTTCGCTGAGAAATGCAAGTTTCTCTGGTCGCTGTCACGAGATAAATGTAGTTTGACAACTTCTAGGGTGCCGATGCCGGCCGAACGCGAACCGCGAGTGTTATGCAATGTAAGTATAAGTCAGGACACGTGCTTATGCTCGGTGACGCTAAGGGGGCGAGCGCCTTGCACTCGCCTTGTTATCGACACTTGGAAGTAACTTCCACGGAAGTTGACTACTTACACCATTTTAAAAAGAAAACTCCCCTGAGTCTCAGGGCTCTCGCCCACGGCGACTTTTTGCAGCGATGCTGTCGCACGTTTTGTAAACGCGCAACAGCATCGCAACCAACGCGCTTTAGTCGCATTTGCAACGCGGTACAGAAGCGATGCCAACGCGCTACTAACGCGCTACAGCATCGCGACTGCATCGATGCAAACGCGCGAATGTTGACTTGTGCCGTTACTGAATCGCGTTTGCATCGCGACTAAAGCGCGACAGTATCGCGTTTCCATCGCGACTGCATCGTGGTTACGCAGCTAGCGACCGTATTGGGAGTGTATCGATGCCAACGCGCGACAGTATCGCTACTGCATTGCTGCAAAAAGTCGCCGTGGGCGAGGGCTCTCAGACATATTGGAATATAATAAACGGATCACTCAAGTCTCCTCACGACTGGTTTCTCATGATTAAGGACCACGTATTGGTACGAAACATGTCAAACGATATTCGACCTTAAAGACGTGAGTGGCCCGTTTAATATATTTCAATATACTTAATCCATATGTACAGGTCATATCCATATGTAATTATAATCTAAGAGATTGTTTTCTGGTTGAAACAACAATTTAAGAGACGTACGGGTTCTTCCCGTACGATTCTCATAAAACACAATGAGCAATTGCAACATAATCAACGGTCTAATTATGTTTAGATTGAGTGGAGCTATATACCTCCATACGGATGAAGTGGATAATCAGGCAAGTGGCAAGTATCACACTGAGACATCAGAAAGTTAGACGGCAAGCGTTTCCCCTCGCGTGACCGCTTCACCAATTGACTCGGTCATTACAACAACAGCCCAAGTGTCTACGGTACCGCACTGACTTAAATCGTTTTTACAATTGCCGTTTCAATTGATGCAGATGCTGACTAAAGAAAAATGGCCCCATTGAATGCAGTAATAGACGGAACGAAATATATAGTCCGTTGCATCACGAGGAAGTCGGCATTACGGATTTACGGATAATTCCTTTGCGAATTAACATTTCTCTGAACGAGCTGCACGGAGGTGATCGGTCAGTGCACGATACTGCCCGCTTATGCAATATCGACTCGAGTACCGACGCAAAAAACTAGTACGGTCCCTATAGCATAAGCAGAACACATCAGAGGCCGCATTGCATTATTTATATCATTTCATCTTAACGATCGATCGTACGGCGACGTTAAAAGTCCGAGATGTAACAAATCTTGTATGAAACGTCTAGAGCCACATTTGAACTGAATACAATTCATCATTCGCTTGCCCTTTTCCCATTTATTTGGGGTCGGCGCAGCATGTATTTTCTTCCATACATCTCTGTCACTCGTCATCTCTTCAATTCACACCTTTTTTGTTCATATCGTCTCTCACACAATCCATCCACCTTTTCTTTGGCCTACCTCGTTTCTTGCATCCATCCACATTCATATCTAGTACTCTTCTTGTTACATGACTTTCATCCCTCCTCATTACATGACCGTACCACGCCAGGCGATTGCCTTTTAGTTTTTCGGTAATGGGTGCTACTTTCAGGCTTCCCCTTATATACTCATTCCTAATCCGGTCCATTCTTGTCACACCACACATCCATCTCAACATTCTCAGTTCTGCAACATGCATTCTCGTTTCATCCGTCACCTTATTGCTAGATTCAACTTAGGTGATTATTGAGATAGTATACAGTTGGTATTAAATTTCTTTTTGTCCCGGAAAAACCTTCATGGCAGGCGTTTGCGAAAATTTATATCAGTAAGAGAAGGCGACTAACGACTTCTCCAGCTATACGAGTCGCGGGCAAAAACTAGTATTACCTATTTATATAGATTTCTTGTAGAACGAAGTATAATTATGTAAAATCACGTTCGTTGTAAACGACAGTGGTCTAAATAGGATGCCGGTAATCCCGTACTCTAATGATAGTGATCAAGGCAGACTGGTTCTTATTAATGTATCTTTGTATCTACATACCTACGTAACAAATTACAAATTTCGCATGCTCGTATCACTTGAGATTGGTTTAAAATTATTTTCAGATCAGATTTATACTAACAAGATGAGTGATATTAAACGCAAATGAATAATAAATAGAAAAATCTGTTATATCTATAACATTCAATTAACAAGACGAACAACGGTTGAATTCCCTCACGCCATCCATAACATTCCACGATTAATAATACGTAAAAAAAACATCAGCCATATAGATAGTGAGAACTGTTAAACTCAACTAGTTGGTACCTAACTAAAATTTATAAAATATGACTGCCATGACTATTACTAAATTACAGTATGTATGTATCAATAACAAAAAGGTATGATACCTAACATAAAATTATTTTCAATATTGTATACTTATAGGGCCGACGAGAGTCAAAGCTATTAAGGCGCTACACTGAGAAATTTGGAGACTTTGAAACGCTGTCCTGCCCAGACAAGCAAACAGTAGGGGCTGATTTTCAGATATATGATTCTTGACTATATGATTGTGGCACTGACAATAGCGAAACATGATTGCTTAAAATTTCCTCGATAGAAAATAAATCCAAAGTCGAGTCTATATTTTCCTTTTTTTCCTCAGCCTACTAAAACAAGGCATTATTAAAAGATACGATTAAGTGAATATGATGGTATTTTACCTCATTTAGGTACTGACAAGAGGAGATTTAATTAACCTGCACACAGTCAGATATTAACGAGATTTGTCTAAAAAGCCATTCTCGGAGAGGGTTGCATCCCGTTTTGTCGTGAGCGAAAAACAAAGGGCGTCTCTTTCATTCGATATATCGCCTTAACACTTCGCATTAAATTGGGTCTGAAGTGAAGTATTTCATTTTATTTCATTAAAACCATTTGCGGTTCACTGGCAAATGGCAGATCATCCTGACTCCTAAATTTTTAGATACCTCTAGTTAATTGACAGACGGGATGCTTACTGAATCAACTGAATGCTACCATAACAGCGATGACAAATACCAAACAGGAAACACCTGTCATAACAATATGTCTGGAATTTATAGTTACATTTTCATACTCAAGTAGTAAGTAGGTTCATTGTTTATTGGGATATTTTTTTCACGGCTTACTCGTGTTAAATTATGTGCATTGCGATACTCTAAGTCTAAGAGTCTAAGATATACTTTCGCGCAGTTAGGTGATACAACAAACGTCAAACAATTTTAAGTAGTCCATAGAGAGACAGTCAAAGCGGACCAGTGGTCTCACAACGGAAACTGCATAATAACTTACTAATAACATTTGTACATAACATTCTTAGTACTTCATAACGACGTGTCATATAGTTTGTTTACATGCACCGATAAGAAACCTTACACTGTACAATTCAGCTGATTTCTGAATCACAATTGACACAACTTGTAACATTACACACCTCACTATTGCTTTCAGGGCACAAAAGCAACACGAGCGCGAAAAAAAATGTTCGATAATACGAAAGGATTCGAAGTTTAAAATCAGAACCCGGTGTGTCGCGGGTCGGCAGCGGCATCAAACTGGCGCGTACGGCGCGCCTCTACCAACTGCCGTTGCCGTTGACTCAGAGAAGTAGGGGCGTCACAAGCGTAATTTTCCGCTTATTAAGAATTAACATTGAGCACTAGAAAAATGTTCACAATTACCCAGTTTTACATGTGAATGGCTACATCGCACACGATAAACTGATACGGTGAAAGTCGTTAATTATTTCTTCAATTGTTGTCAGTTTATTGAAGATATACTGGATGCTTTGCTATTAACGTTTCATGTTCAATTTACATAACTACGAGTAGTTAGTATTATTTCAATTTGTATAATATATTTGTGATTTACTAATTTAAGGTAGTATACGAATACCTACTAACTAATATTATATGTAGGTATATATAAATATTATGAATAGGTCTTAAATAACATACTCATTAGGTATACATATCTATTTAATCGTAATTCATTCAATTTACAATAGGCAAATATAAGGTATCAAAAATATTACAATCAGCCAAGTCAGCAAGAAAAATTAAAGATAATTAATTTTTATTACCACAATGACTGACATAGTACAAATAGCTTTTAGGCAGTGATGATCAACTTAAATTTTGTTAATGTACGTTGTCATAATGCTTCAGCCTTCTTTCGACACGTACCAACCCGTAACTTTATCCCTTACATAACAATACTTAACAGTATCGAAGCTACAGTATACTTATCGTGTGTCTCGCCATAAAGACAGGGACAGCCCTAACGACTTAATTACGAAGACAATAGGCGTAAAACGGCAATGCCGCCGCCACGCGCCGCCACCGTCGCCGATATGTCACGACCGTCGACATCGGCTTCTGCCGGTGTGTTATGTTCCGAATCCGAACGAAACATATATATATCCATATTATCTATGCCCATGGCAGGCCTCTTGCCGCTTATACGCTAAACTCGGCTATGGCACACCTCCGCTCATTGGTGTCCAAATACCCTATCGCGCAAGGAAAGAGCACGTGCTATGTCGCGAGTGGCGAGGGATCTGCGTGTATGAGTGAGTATTATGCTGTAAAAAATTAGACATGGCACACTTCGTAATATCCGGCTTAGATATGTCTTGAGCCGCCAAAAACAAAATAAAAAAGGTAAATCATTGTCTGGCAAAGATCTCTTTTGTTGTTGCTTTCAGTTAGTCTTAAGTTTTGTTTTTTTTTTCACTTTCTGGTGCACAATAATAGTATATCTAAAATCTAAATCTATTACCAAAACCAAAAATTTCCGGGGGCACTTGTCACTGTAAGTATGTATACGTACAATCACCAACTCGTCATCGGTATCGGTATATATGGGAAAATTTGATTGTTTTGCGACATATTTCATTATTCATATACCTATATGTAAAACAAAAATAATACAGCGGATTGGCGTGAAACGAATAAGCTGCCATCGGCAAAATAAAGCGGCAAAAAAAAGTTTATCAACCAATAGGATTTCGATGTCGACTACATGTCGCGTTTTTGACTCAATTACCTGCATTGGACTATCCGAGTAATGCTTTAAGCCAGTTAAAGCCCTCGATCAAATTGTATAGTAACAATATTAACGAGAGTTTTTTAGTCCACCCTTTTGGCAATCAAACATGGAATGTAGGAATTGGAATACTGTTTGAAAGATGACGACGAGAAGAGATCTGTACACCATCACACTTTGAATTAAAAATCCAAGAAAATGGACATGCGCTGCCATTAAAAATGTAACGGCGCACTAGAAAGATATGTAAAGTGCCAAGTTAAGGTCTACCTTTGACAGCCAGACTTCACGATCACGAGCAAGAGACAGAGCAGGCTCTCATGAAAGTTCAATAACGCCCGTCTGCCTTAAAGCACCTTTTAAGGGAGAGCATGCGCTTTCAACCAGTTAATTGACTATAGAAACTTCGGAGACATTTAGTAAGAGGAACGGCGGTATAAGCGATATCCGAGAGTGAAGACTGAGTAACGAGCTGTGTCTGGCATCTGAAAAACGATTTCCGAACGCTCCCAACAGTGTATGAATGACCCTTGACTGTTCACAATGTTTCCCCAGCACATACATGGTAGAAAAACCAGCTTAAGTATGACTTTCTTTTTTTTTAACCTGACTGTTACTTTATAGGACGGGCGCATTAAAGCGATAGGAGTGCGCCGTTGGAGGGTGGCCTGGGGAAAATCCTAGGGGGAACCTCCGACACGACCACGCGGGAGGTCAAAAAGTAGTTCCGAGGTCAAGTTATTCTAGAGACGAACTCACGGTTGAGAATAATGTTTTGTGAATAGATAGCCTTCTCAAATTCCTAACGACTGCGTCGCGCAGCAAGGAAGACACGAGTTTAGCTAGCTCGCTAGCTGCTTTTAGTTGTAAGTTGTAACTTATGCCTGGATTACTTCATCATCATCATCATCATATCAGCCGAAAGACGTCCACTGCTGGACATAGGCCTCCCCCAAAGAGTGCCACAATGACCGGTCTTGCGCCACCCGCATTCAGCGGATTCCCGCGACCTTTACCAGGTCATCAGTCCACCTTGTGGGGGGTCTACCCACGCTGCGCCTTCCGGTCCGTGGTCGCCACTCGAGAACCTTTCGGCCCCAACGGCCATCGGTTCTACGCGCAATGTGCCCCGCCCACTGCCACTTAAGTTTAGCGATTCGAAAGGCTATATCGGTTACTTTGGTTCTGATTTTTCCTGGATTACTTATAACAGGTTTAGTCAAGCATATATTGTACCAATAAATGTCAACTAAATATATAGTTAGTCACTGTTTTAGGCCTGGAAATTGAATGATGGATGGTGTAGACCTATTGATGATGGATGGAATAAAGTTATGACGTCAGAATGGTCCTCCCATGACATATATGTAAAATATACTGATCGGAATTCATTATTTGTAGCAATAAAAAAAATCATTGATATTATGATTTCCCAGCAACAGTTAAAAGCATCCCGATCAGATTAAAATAGAATCAACAGAGAACCGGTGCTAATTTCTATTTCTCCGTTTAAGCAATTAGCCATCCATATTCATAGTCAAAGTATAATGCAGCATCATACATATGAATGTAACCGCAATGGTGGTCAATAAGATCCTCAATACGGTATTAAACTCATAGTCAAATCAGCAACTTTTTATTAAATGTCAAAAACGATTTGTTAATATTAAGTTTGTAGGGAAATACTCTCTTAGCGACGTCACTAACACAGTGTGAATGGGTTTGTTCAAATCAGCGTCCTTTTTAAATCTTTATGCTTATAAAATCTTTCAATTAGCTAAAATAAATTAATAATTGATGTTTTTCGAGTATTTTCGTTAGATCTTTTATTAGTCAAGTAAAAAATTATTTATTTTTACCTTAGTTTAATACCCTATTCGCGTCACCCAAATGAACCATTGAAATGAAGATTGCTAATACGAAAGAGTAAGCACGGATTGTGTTAGGAACAAAGTAGCTACCTCAGTCGAAAGTTCCGTTTGCGTTACAATTAGCACATACTTAAAATTAAGTAATGGTATTTACATACAATGCATGTGCTTTACGAGTAAAAGTGCGTTTTCTAAGCTATCAAACTGTGCGGAAAGTACCACTTTGCGGCACTAGTGCTTTTTACTTTAAATTTTTTTTCAACTTCTTCGTCAGCCCGACGCAAAAAGTTTTAATTATTTGAGAAGTTTTACGAATTAGTCAATTACTAGGTACATATGTATATTAATACTTCTTAAACGCATCATTGATCATTTATAATTTTATTTTTTACCTATAAATAAATTGTAAATTTTCACTATACGTAAATGCTTGGCTGAATCCATATGTAGCCAGTGCCGACCTGCTTTAACATTTTTCAAACAAATGTGCACATGCGTAGTAGGAGAGATGGTGAGCGCGCACGTATTTAGAGAAAGGCCGCCATTTTTCATTTTAAGTACTAATTTCTTGTTTACCTAGTGTATGATAAAAATATCGAGTGAAAGTCGCGAAGCAGATAAAATGTAACCCCAGAAAATAGTATTCAATAAGCACAAAATGATTAATTTTGCGGTGAACTCTTAAAATTATTTGTATTAATAAAACGGTAAAACATTGGTTTTAAGTCTAAAATATGTCAAGAAGTTGTTACATTAAAAACCAAGTATAATAAGTAAAATATCGAGAAAGGTAAATAATAACCTATATATTTAAAATTAACTTTTCTATTTTCGCACAATGCATAGTAAAACTTTGTATGATACGCGCGCGTAATTTTTGACTCGTGTCAAGTTATGAACTAACTCGCTACGCTCGCTCGTGTATAAGAAAGACACTCGTCGAAAATCACTCACTTTCCGGACTTGTATCATAGATAGCTATTGCACCGCCGAGATGATAAATTTAAGTGATGGCAATTGAGCGATAATATTGCCATGAGATATTTACGCGAGAAATACTCGCGTCCATTCTAGTCAGTAGTCATGCTTGACAGCAAACACTACCGAAGTAATACAATGCTTACGTTATTACGAGCTTACGACTTATTTATAAAACAATGAACCGGTTGTCATCAATTGAAATAATAAACATAATGCAATACAAAGCCCATTTCTACAACTAACATTATTATTATTATCCACATAATTAAACATCCACAGATTTAAATATATGTTTGCTGCAAAACTGAAAAAAATATGTAAGTAGACTAAGTAGGTATACCTACTTCCTTGCTTCTTATTAAACTGCTAAGTATTATATAATATTAGATGTTTTCCTGTTCTCATTTTGTACTATCATTGTTAATTCTTACACCTGTTTATGTCCAAGAGGATTCCCCTTGCGCATTTCTAATTTGAATGCAATTGTCATACTCAAAGTATAGCATGTCTTAGGTACTACGGTGTCACTACGGCCATAGTTATTATTTATAACAACCGTGAAAATTAATACTGTACCTATTATTATAATTATTGGGGCCTGTAGTTTTTTTTACTGTGGCTTTATAAGCCGCCCAATAAAGCGATAGGCGTACGCGGTTGGACAATGGCCTGCGGAAAATCCACGGGGACCTCCAACACGACCACGTGGGCGGTTTAGAACACTTAAAATCTCTAAGAGTTTGCACTCCAGTGAGATAGGTTAAGCGGCTTCGACCGAATCGTAGGTGCGAGTGGAATCGAGCTACTCGTACCGGGAGTTTTGTCGCTGGTTTGTGGTCGGCCTAGCTACAGTGACACACTGCCGAGCAATGATTACCCCTGGATAAAGACTTATTAATTTATTCATATGCCAACCATGGTGTTACAAGGTGTTACAGGTATATAAAATACAGCATGGACCCTGCTAGGGTGTAGCAAGAACTTAAAACTACTTAACCTAAGATTTATAAACATGATATTTTAACGAAATAAATTTAAACATGGTTTTTTATGAAAATGTGAAGTTACTTACTAAAATATTCTTGAGGTGAGTAAAAGGATTTAGACAATAGATATTTCTTTAACTTTCCAACAAAACTGGTATACTTCGTTACGGTAATGAAATTTTTGTACAGTTGGTTTTGGTTCCACAGTCCACACTTGAACATTCGGCACAACAGGTTCTTTTTAAACACTACTGGTATACGGTTGAATTATTTAAGGCAACGTCATTAGTATGCCCAGAGTGATCGCCGACGGCATCACTGGCAACCAATCGGCGGGCTGAGTTAGCTTCCCTATTAGTACCTCATGATTATTATGAGTCATGGCCAGTACATATTTAAACTCATATGACAAATGAAATAAATTATCCTTGCAGAAAATTATATTCCGGTTTCGATATTGTGGTTGCAACACATCTGGGCTAAAATATATACGATCTTACATGAACATGTCTATCAATAATTTGTACTTCTTATATTGGCTAATTCAGTACCTATGCCTGATTGATGTGACAGTCGCGTCATTCACGACAGTCAGGGGCACCAATATGTATACACTTTTTCACCTTGTTCCATTGATTAAAGGTCGAATAAAAATGTATACATACTTATGCCCTTGACTGGATATTGACTGTTAAATTTCGCAGTGACCGAGATCCATCATAATTTGACCAAAGTATAACACTTCTTACGCTCTTGAAATGATTCATTATTATGTTACTTTGTCATCGAGCCCTTGAGCTGCCGAACTGTTTCATTATGATACCGTGTTCAGCTAAGAGCAAAATATCCTGCTCACCAGGCCCCTGTACCACAAAACTTTACAGGTCTACAATTTGACAAAATTGTACAATGTTCTATAGAAAACGTTGACAAATATGTCGAATTGTACGCTTGTAAAGTTTTGTGGTACAAGCCCCAGGCGTGTTACGAAAATATGACGAACGGGCACAAAAACAAAAGCAAGCCGACCCGTTACGAAATTAGAAATTTCTCCAACAGGACGAACTGGAGTCGTCAGTTATTTCCAGCTCGTCAATCGCCCGCGTGTTTCCTCTACTTAGTAAATTTCTAACACTGACGATGCCAGAGAAAAATGGTTGACAAATTCAGAAAAAGAGTTCGGCTTTCATTACAGTGTTCATTGGGAATAAACTTAAAGATTGGAAGCAGCGAATGGCAACCAATCAATGGTATCGTAACATTTTAACAGGCAAACAGTTCAAGCAGGATTGTTAGGATTGGCTAGTTATTGGACGGGTGCAGACAATAAGTCCGCGTAAACTTCCACTCCCTATTTAGGGACTATAAAATTCAGGATAAAAAGTGTAGGTAGGTACTATATATTATTCCATGCTATGATATAAACTTGTTGTGTACCAAGTTTCACTATTATCCATTTAGCCGTTTTTGCATGATTGAGTAACAAACATCCATAATGTTAGTTGGATTTGATGCAGCATCAAATAGAAGAAAGTAAGATGTTTGAATGTTTTTTACTCAGTTTTCAGCCTAGGTTTACATAAGTATAGGACACTAGGCCGAAAATATTCCATCGAAGAGATGAAATAGGAAGTGGAAATTTAAGCGGACGAAGTCGCTAGCAAAAGCTAGTATGTATCTATTGATATTCAAACACGAATTTTATTTCACGATCAAGAACCTTAAAGATTCATAAAAAGTATCGGTCTTATAATATAAGATATCTATGTACCTACGCATGAAATTTCCTGTACTATCAAATTGTATTTAAATGAACAGGTCCTAGGAACTAAACAAGTAGGGAAAAGCAAACTGCACTGCTAATAAAAGCTGCAGCTACTGGCACTAAGTGTGTGGAGGAGAATTCATTGCGCTGCGTGTGCCAAGAAAAACTGTTTCGCCACCGTTTTAATGGTTGTCGTGGTAACGAATGGATCGGTTATTTGAAACTACGTTAAAAACTTTACTATTATAGCAATTTCATGTGCGGTTCCATGGACCCGTTGAAATGTGATAAGAGATTTTCGTTGACAAAGTGTAATCATCTCTTAAAAATTTAGCCAGCACTGAACTCGTAGCGTTTTATTTATTTATTGATTTAATAATTTATTACAGGCAACAAGGGCCCATAGATAAATACCTTATAGCTAACGTACATACAATAACTGTTTTATTAGTAACTATTAATTTGTACATATGCAAATGTAGTTCTAGTTTATTTCTTTATTTTTGTTCTAGCGCTGAAGCGACTTTTCCATTCACTAAAAGATTGATGCCAGAGGCTCTAGTTCTCTCCTGTGTGCACTTTATGCGACACGCCGTAAGTTTTTACGCAAACCGCCCGCGGCCACAAGTCTGCGCGATGCAATGCCTCGTGGCGAGCTTTACATATTCCAGTTTTTGTCTTTGCTGCTTGCCGCGCCAAGTTGTAGCCAGGCTATAAGTTATGATCAAAAAGCCAATTAAAAGAGGAAAGAAAATACGCGCTCCTAAGTTTTAATCTACTGCATAGTGAATGGGTGCGCTCCGTGACGCGGCGCTAATCGATTCTATCGCAATCTTGTCACGCCGCATACTTTGTCACTCCTCTAATAACAGGGCGGTTAGGGTTAATTTTTTAACTAAACTCGACTTTAGAAACGGTCATGCTCTCGTCTCGTAGCGATTTGAAGGAATGACATTTTGTTTTAATCTCATGATGAGGTTACGTTGAATTTTTTTAGCTTTTTTCGGTATTTGTAGTTGCCTAGCCCACGGTAGTTGGTTACACGATTGCATTTAGGTAAGTAGTCTCGCTGCATTTTGTCGGAATATTTCAGAAGGGAAAAAAAACCTTGCCTAGAAAAGAAAATTCTCCCGTAACAAAAAAAATCGCATTGCAATTACGGATAAAGTGGTGCTAAAATGCAGGTTGTAGTCTTAATAGTCTTATTGATAAATAGTTCAAAAAAAATTACCTAGTTACGATTTATGAGTTTCTTGTGTCAACAGGGGAATTATTTTTGTGAAGTGAACAGGACTTATTTCTAAATTCTAACACACGAAAATGTTAATAAATGACCTCCATACAACTTTTTTTAAATTACTTAAGACCGCATGAAATAGTTATGATGCAAAATGCACTAAAATCCGTTGAAATCGCCGGGTAGCCCCTTAAATAACGCTGCTATTTTGACACGAGTGACAGCGCCGCTGGCTGGGTCGTCTGAAATGGGCACAATTAGGGCTCGTCCGCCTAATTGACGTGCCACCGCTAGCTCGGGACTCCGGGACGACGCACGACACCGTGAAATCAATCTCTGTGGTCTGAACCCGTACCGGGGGGCTAACAATTAGAAATACGCAATCGCACATACGAAGACTTGCGAGGGAAGGCTTTTTATAGTGACGGGGACCCCGGAACTGAAATGTAATGATCTAAACAGCGAAAAAAAATACGGAGTCCACTAGTACGCAAAGAAGTTAGAAATATGCCGCCTCCCTCCGAAACCCAGTTTCTTTAGGTTGAATAAGTCGTTTACGGAATAATTCTGCTTCTGAACCAAAGGGCCGATTTTTGAGTGTCGTACGCTCGACTTTTCACTCGACATCTGTCAAAAATCTATGATACTTTGACAGATGTCGAGTGAAAAGTCGAGCGTTCGACACTCAGAAATCAGCCCAGTGCTTGATTGGTTTATTTATTTGTCGTATGGCATTTATTTCGAACCGTGAGATCTTCGAGAAGACAGTACGGTTGCCAGTAGCGGTGGGTACTTTTCCCTACGGACGTGGTGCAACTTCGACTCCCCTTTGTCAAGTGAGTCAGCTTGATTGGTGGCGTGCATACATTCTTATGATATTATTTTGATAGGTAGCTACTTTTTTACCGACATAACCGGATTATAAGAGGCTATGTCAATTTCTTAGCATAATTGCAAGCGTCCATAGGCTGCGGTAGCCGCTTACCATCAGGCGGGCCCCACGCTTGTTTCCCACCGACGTGGTATAGAAAAAATATTAATTAGCACACTCTACAGGCTTCACAGTCATACGAAATATGATTAGAACTTACCAACCGTGTGTGATATACAAAAGAAATTGAAAAATATTTCAAGTTATGATATTCACTACCAGCGCCATCTATCGAATCACTCAAAACATAGTACACAACGCCACCTAGCGTGCAGTAGCAAAACTCGCAAAGCTTATGTCGAGTGAAAGTGTTGAAGGCGATACAGTACTTCTGCTAGCCGCTAGATGGCAGCGCTAGGCGAATGTGAACAATAATGTAAGCAGCCGGTGTTACAATGCGTTTATAAACTGTACCTTAATGCCATTACTTTAAGGTTCATAATCTTACCTTGCATAGGCAACGCTCTCAACGATATGGCGTCCTCTTCAATTTCGTCCTCAGCCTCCTCTTCTGTGATGGAAGGTGGCGCGGCCCAGCACCGGAGTCTCGAGCCCGCGCTCCCGTTTCCGGCCTGACCACCGCCGTCGAGTCGAACTCGAGGCAAACTTCTTGTATACTCTGCATTGTTGTTGTTGTTGTTGTTGTTTGCCTGACAAAACAAATGCGAGGGTGAATATTAGGTAGAGAATAATCCAAGAGGTATATTGCGTTATCCAATACAATACAAGAAGCATTCAGTATAACAGATATTATTTATTTAACTATTGCAATTAACCTTTAATCAAAGTAGGTATTACTCCCTAGTTTCAATCCTAATATGTTTAACCATTTAACCGTCATCAGTCATCATCGTCATATGAGACAAACTGGCAGCGTAAATGGCACCGTCTTGATTTAAGCCAGAGTTGACTCGACTCGACCGAGTAACCAAGGCCCAACCAAGGCTATATACATCGACCATCTTAAAGAGTCCTGCGGGGTAATCACGTAACTTTTCACACCTACGGTACCTAGGCATATTTTAATGTCATTTTTAGTAGGTATGGGATTTGACATTTCAGATCTACCTTACGAACGGTCGAAGACCTTCCGTAATCACACCGCTGACCTGTCACTGGGAGACGTCAAAGGGTGGCAGACTTGTAGTGCCTTCCGCTACCCTTCCGCAAGGTGTCAGTTAAGCGGTCGCCCTATAGAACCCACCCTTTTTACGGTTCCGTACCCGAAGGGTCAAAACGGAACCCTATTGGTGACGCCCAGGCGTCCGTCCGTCCGTCCGTCCGTCCATCCATCTATCCGTCCGTCCGTACGTCCGTCCGTCCGTCCGTCGTCTATCACACATGTTTTACAGCCAAACGGTTGGAGCTACAGGCTTCAAATTTACACAGTATAAGCATCTTGTTGGCCCAAAGCCATACAAATAGTCAAAACTTATTTTTAAATGTTTTTAAGGGAGGCTCCCATACAGCTAAAGGGGGGCGCGATAAAAAAAAAAAACCTACCCTATCGAGTGGGGTATCGTTGTTTAGAGCTCATTGAGTAGATACTTACTATATTTTTAATTTAAAAAAATATTGGTAAACAAAGGAAATCGAAGCCACCAAAGTCGGCTTTTTTTACGAAATTTTGTTCCGAAGAATTTTTTGACTTCCCAAATACCTATAAACTTAAAATTTAGTAGTCATGTTTGTTATTACGTATATTTTACCAACAAATACTATTATATTGATAAATTAGATTTTTTCTTTGAAATTTCCTTATTTTTCCTATAAAAACCAATTTAACCTTAACCTTTACTAACTTAACCTTTACTATTTTTAAACGAGTCATACTTATTATTCACTTGTGACTTTATTCCACCAAGTGCACGTATCGTGGCTGGGCACGAGTTAACCCTATTGATAAAGGCCCGCATTGACCGGCAGCAGCTGCTGTTTACGCACAGTCACGTCGATGAACATGACATTTTCTAGCTTACGTCTGGGCTTAATAAGGCTCAAAACTGCATACATTTATTTGAGTACAATGATATCCCTTCCCGATTCCAATTACAATCACGCCGCTTTGGTTTTTTTATAAAAAAACTCGTACAATTTTTTGACATATATAAACCATTATAAGCGATTTACTATCGGAATATTTAAACGCCAGAGCAATAAAAGCGGGAAGTTTTGGCACAGTGTACCTAATGTACCTATCTACGACTACACTGTCTGTGGTTTTTGCCACTGACAAATAAAATTGTACAGTCAGCCAAGAAACTGGTCTATCAATTCTAAACCATAATGATAAAATAATAGTCGAGAATTGGTATACTACTTTCTGGAGACGCAATGTACGCCATCCACGACGACGCGCCCCTCCACAGCGAATATCATACTATCTGTGCGCAGTTCTACGGCTTGGGCTGTAGAGAGAGGGGCGCGCCTTCGTGGATGGCGCGCACTCTAATTTAGTATGTTTCCGTTTAATTAAAACCACTCACAGAAAATTAGTATACGTAATAGTCTGATTTTTTTAGTAGGTATTTATAAGAATACTAATACTAAGACTAAATACTTACATACATTAATTTTCTAATTGACTAAGAAGTCAAATAAGAAAATTAATATTAGAGCATTTTCACTTTACGGTGTACACATATATTTTTTTAATTTAGTACTTTTGTTTGGGTTTTTTTTATACAATTTATATGGCTCGTCACAAGCCAAGTACCTACTTACTGACACACTAAAGTTATAAGAAATATCGAGGAATTTTTTTCTTCATCAGAATCGATTCGTGATTCTATGTAAAAAAAAATGAATCCTCTCATAAATATGTACCAAAACCTTAACCCACCGACATATTTTTGAGCAAGTTGTATGCACTCATATTTTTGCACTTGACTGTACTCGCAAATTTTCCTTCTAATCTGTTTACCGCGTAAGAACTAAGAATTACTTAACAAGATAATACTATATAACTTAATAAGTAATTACAAAACTAATTCGCATGAACGTCAATTTCCGTGAGAACAGGCGCGCCACGCTCGGTGCCGAGGCCTTGTACATATATGTATAGTAAATGCCATTCGATATGTTATGATTAAAGCTCTATTACAAACGGATATAAAACAGCTTTGAACACAATACACATAATATAACAGTAGTATTATTTGTTTTATGTCACACCTGGCCATAAAGCGGCCATTATCGCACGCTCCGCGCGCGAAAAAACCCACTTCCTGGCCAGGGGGTGACATAAAATTTTGTACTTAACACGGGCGGTAATAAAGAAAGCCTCAGATCGCATATTTATCGCCCTTGCCTTCGGCTCGGGCGTCAAATACCTGCGATCTGAGACATTCTTTGTTTTACCGCCCTTGTTAAGTAATGTACTATTATGTTACACCTGGCCATAAAGCGGCAATTACCGCACGCTCCGCGGGAAATCCCACTTCCTGGCCAGGGGGTGACATAAAATTTTGTACTTAACACGGGTGGTAATAAAGAAAGCCTCAGATCGCACGGGCGTCAAATACCTGCGATCTGAGACATTCTTTGTTTTACCGCCCTTGTTAAGTAATCTTATATCTTTAAACGAGCAATTCTTGTATATTTATTTATTTATTTATTTATATATTTATTTCGAGGGTTTCGGAAACGGCTCTAACGATTTCGATGAAATTTGGTATGTGGGGGTTTTCGGGGACGAGCAATCGATCTAGCTAGGTCTCATGCCCGGGAAAACGCCGAGCAAAGCTCGGTCGCCCAGATATTGTACTATAATATCGCCATGCAAGTATAAAAAAATTGTAGGCAAGTAGGGGAGAGGGGGGCTTGTCCTAACAAAATTCAAACTTTTGCTCATAGCTCTTTAAATTTTAAACTTAACGTTAATGTTTTTTTACTTACGTGTCGGAAATTTATTCATCTTTTATATCTATATGGAAAATACCACACAGATTGCCTGGTTTCACATGTAGAACCCATTTTTTTAAAAAAGTCGGCGGTTAATATTTACCCCGTTTTTGGGGCAAATATTAACAATGAAGGGGTAAGAATTAACATAAGATAATGACGTTTAAAGTAATGACGTTTGTCAAAAATAAAACGATATTATTTTTTGTAATATATTTTTTATATAATTAATTAATATTATATATAATTAACATGTTTTAATGCAATAAAGTAAAAAAATAGAGATCTTATCTCAGATAAGTACTAATCAATCTTAGGTAGACAGGTGTTGTATTTTAATATCACAATTGACAATATTTCATAATTTCCGAAAGTCTAAATTCGAAAACCATTTCGGTAAAAACCTGTGAAGTACAGAAAAAACATTTTTTTAGATTTTTTAACGGGTTAAAACTTGCCCCTTAATTTTGTTAAAACTAGCCTCATAGATGATTTCCAAACATAAAAAAATATTAAAAAATAACTATGCTTAAATTTAACAAAAACACTAGCACACGTAATAGCCCATTAAATAAGTATTCAACACACACTAATCCGTAATCATTGAACTTAATAATTAAGGCACAAATCAAAAAAATCACGACGTAAAAAAGTCCGTTACCTGTGTTTTTTTCACGCACGTGCCACAACTTCGCAACGCGGCGGCCGGCGGGAGACTAACTGGTCGGGGCTCGTTCGTTACCCTCGCCCAAAGTTATAACCTTGAAATTGGTACTCTGCCGTGTATAGTTTAGTCGCTAGAGGCTTGTTAATACCTACCCCCGTTAAAACAAGCCCCCCTCTCCCCTAAGTTGTCCTCAAAATTTGTAATCCTTTTTCAACCATTTGCTGGTCCGGTTGAGCTGAAATTTGGCATAGATACTTATGTAGTTTGGTGACATAGCAATATTATGATACCACCGAGCCGAGCGACAGAAGTTGGATATAGCCACTCCTGAATAGCACAAGATAAACTCGTCATCTTTGGGCTCATTGCAACAGTCTCAACGAATAGTTGGATGATTGTTGAAAAAAAGAGAGAAGGCACGGCAGAGCTAGTACCAAAAATGGAATTTTTGACAGGTAATAGGGTGTCACGGAAGTATAACGGAGGTCCATTGAAATATACAGGGTGATTCCTGGGTCGTGAGCAGGAACCAGGTAGATAATCAGGCCCATGAGACTGAACAACTTTCCCCATTAAACCATGGGCCGAAATAATAAAATTAGAAATCAACTTTCATACAAAGTGGCTGGTCACGTCACGTGACTAATTGACTATGTGAAGTAGGTTTTTATGTCTTCAGATTTCGACCTATATTCCTAGGGGAAAGTTGTTCAGTTCTATCTACCTGATTCCTGCTCACGTCTCCTGAATCAGCCTGTATTTACATAGTACTTAATGTTATTATTCGATGACAAAAATCAGCTTGAAATACATGTTCAACAGTAGCCGAGCCGAATGACAAGGACGCGCTACTTTCAATCTGGGGCTCGTGGGTTAGAAACGCAGTTCGTACAGTCAGTATCAAAAGTAGCTTGACATATGAAGAGATCAAAAGTTCCTATTCCCTTGTAATAAAGACTTTTGATGTTTTCATATGCCAAGCTACTTTTGATGCTGACTGTACAGCTGGGTTGAAAAATAATGAAATGTCATTTGATATTTAACAGTAAGCTTTTCAGTGAAGGAAAGGTCTCGTTTTCCCTCTGAGTTGAAAGGAAAGACGGTATTCGCTTTAGGAAAACTAATGCCAAATCTTAAGGCGATATATCGATTGAAAGAGACACCCTTTGTTTTTCGCTCACGACAACCCTCAACCCTCTCCGAGAATGGCTTTTTAGACAAATCTCGTTAAATATCTGACTGTGTGTGTGCAGGTTTATTAAATTGCCTCTTGTCAGTACCTAGATGAGGTAAAATACCATCATATTAACTTAATCGTGTCTTTTAATAATGCGTTGTTTTAGTAAGCTGAGGAAAAAAAAGGAAAATATAGACTCGACTTTGGATTTATTTTGTATCGAGAAAATTTTAATGGACCCCTGGCTTTATCGGATACAACCGAGAATCTCTAGATAAATAAATTCCACTAATTCCACTAAATTCGTTTTTGTTTTTTTTTTTAATTTTAGAGACTTTGAGGCACTCAAAAACCACCTTTTGCCAGAGGAGATACGTAGGTATAATTACTGAATTGATAATTCACAATGTCATACAGTACACGCACAAGAAAAATATGCGTACGGTCGTTAAGAAATCCATAGCGTACAATGGTGAACGGTAGAAATAGCTGAAGCGTGATGTCTAGGTAGGTATGTAAATGGATATAATACTAACTCGCATGCTATCGAGTTGCGTCCTTGCATCTCTACAAACAACCGACCTAAAAAGGCTGTAATTAGTAGACTGGGATCAAAGGGAATATAAATACACGCGTCTCATTTTGTTTAGTGGCACAGTTTTGTGTTTTAGTTTGATTCACGCGGCGAAACAATTGTGAGGGATTGCGCAAGAGTTTGGAAGACACGCGCTTGAGAATATATGCGAGACAATGATGTTAGCGTATATCGTTATGCATAATATTGATCAAATGTAATTTATCATTTTTATCATTCCATTGCCTACAGTTGACCGGGTAGCTATGTAGCCATATTTTAGTCCTTCAATTTAACGTTTGCTTCTAACGATCGTTTTTATTTGGTAAAAAACATATATCTGCAAATTAGCCAATTTAAGTAGTTTTAAATACAGGTCGTACCAATAACAATGATAGCTTAAGACCACGTTATTCCAAATCATAGTATTTTTCATTCAATTTTAAACCATTAAATACTCACTTTATTGATGGGATATTTAGATATGTTATAGTTTAAGAGTCAATCTAGTGTATTTTAAGGCTGAAAACACGATATTTGAAACTTCGCTCGATGATCTCACATCGCAAAAACAGGTAAATTTTGATCTTATTGTGAGTCGTATATAAAATATATCCAACTCAGACTCGAGTAAAATATATCAATAGATAGGAAACGATGTGAAGAAGTGTATTTTACGGCTAATTTTTTTTTTAATGTTTTTATATTTAACAAAACTCAAAAATATCAGAAAAGCAAACTGCGCGCTTCATTTTAGTAGACAGATGGCCGTTGGGCCTCGAGCTGGACGGACGTCTGTCGCACTTTTTGCAGTTTGACATTTATAAAAATCGCATATTTAATACCAGTAACTAGATGATATTAACATTTTCAGGGTAAATTACTGGTGAGTCATATCGACGAATAAACATTTAAAATAGTTTTCCTGGTACTTTTACAATTCGAGATAGTGGAAAACATAAAATGTGGCTAATAAAGCTTATCATTATATCATTTTTTCCTTTTTAAACCCTCTCTTATTACAAAAGGTTTCATTGAGTATTTTTAGAATGTGGAATTTTTTTCCATTATACCGGTCACACTCCTTCATATAGCATATTGTATATTTTATGTCTATGTGTGAGTATATTCATAGCGCCTGACACATAGATTGACATCTGACATTAGCGAATTAAATTCAAGCTTGGTATTTCAAATACAATATTTTAAATTATTAAATATATTGAGCTTCGTATTGTAACAAAATAAATATGCCCAAACGGACCGTAATCCTGCCAAAGTTTTGACGCTATTCGACTTCAATTTGCTCTGCAGTTCAATGTAAAGCAGAATGACGTCAGTATTACGATGAAAGTGATATTATTGCATTGTGTAATTATTCCAATATATCAACGTAAACGATAAAAAAAGAATAATACAAATTTAAATGAAAAGATGCCTCGGATAATATCTGAAATAGAAAGGGCCCAAAGCTCTGAGGAATTCTGGCCGCTTACGGCTAGTATGTGGGGGAGGATATCTGGTGACGGCGTCGCGGTCTCAGATCTATGATCAGCGGCTTCGGTGAACTTCACTTCATAGCCACATCATGCGCAAATGTTTACGTGAATTTACTGGACGAAGTGATGCTGCAAATTGTTCTACTGACTTTCCTGACTATTCAAGATAATTGCCCCATACAGCACGGGTCACTTGGGAATGGTTTACTCTACAGCTACATCCAGGCATAAATGTAATGATGTAATGCCATCGCCTGAAATTCGAACCCGATTGAGAATCTTTGGGGTTTAATGGGTGGGATCATCGCCATGAAAGAACCAAAGAAGCAATTCAAGCAATAGATACTGCAATGAAATATGGGAGGAAATGCGGGGAACTGACATAATTATCAACGTCTTCTCAGCTTATTGAGAGACAGGCTACAAACTGTTATAGACGCACTGTGGTTGCACGCATTATAATCCCTCAGTCTTATGTTTTATGTTTATAATAAACTATATAATAAATCTTGAATTTTATTTAAGATGGATTTGGATTTATGAACCGTACTGTCTTCTCGAATATTTCACGGTTCGAAATAAAGGCCATACGATAAATAAAGAATAATATAGAACTAATAAATAAAGTTGTAAGCTTTTATTACCAGGGCAAAATATTTATGTCGAATCTTTTTCTAAATAAATAAAAAAAGTACAAAATATTTATTTACCAAAATAACGCTCAATAATTATTTATGCTCTAAAAATTACGGTTGTTTAAATAAAACACGAAAAAAAACACTTGCTCTTGCCTGAGAATCGAACCTGTGACCTGTGCTTTAGAGAGCAAGCGATTACTAATTACACCACAATGTACTTGGCTTAGTGGTTGAAATTAAGCTACTTATTTGTGGCTTGCAACTTTGACTTTTTGTGTCGAGTCGTGATAAAATTTAGCCCTTATTTAGTTAAGTGAAATCTGTCCAAACTGCGCAACAGAGACAGAGATATGCAATGACAAGTCTACACTCTTTTGCGTGAATGTCATAACAATCTGTTCTAAATTTAAATGGTTGACAACCTAATTATCACGTGCGCCACTCTGGCTTATTCTGGTTAATTTGACAAAGAAGGTCTGTCACATATTCAAATTCTAAGTTACAGCAATCATTAAAAAAACGAGGTCAGTGACCTGTCACAGTAAAGTGAGATAGTGTGTGTAAAATGTAATTGTGTTTGTTACTGGGGAGAATTACGATAATGTTGCGCCGCCTAGCGGATTTTTTGTGTCGCGTTTGTAGTTTCGCTGCAATAAGAAAGCCTTAATACCATGTGAGACTAATAGCTTCGTTTTGATTCAGTAATATTGGCTATTATGCATGATATTCTAATTTTTTCAGTTTGAGCGATATTGGACAGAACAAGACGCTTAAAAATATTTAATCACATTTTCACTGAAAGTATAACCGTGTAAGATATTTTTGCCAGATATTTACTTAAGACTTATAAACAAAAATAAAATAGCGTACAATTTAGACAAAGAAATTCAAATTAATCAGCCATTCATAATTACAATGTTGGCTGGTCTAAGTACAATTCCCGCTCTAAGTATATCGGAAAAATACTTTCCTCATAGAAGGTGTGAAAAACAGTATCTGTCAAGCAACAAGACAGCAAAATTGTATTTGCTGCGAATGCTGATTTTAAGTCCCGAGCAAGCGAAAGATTCTAAAATTGAATCACGAGCGTAGAGAGCGTAGCGTATAGTGATTTACAGTCGTAGCCGTAGTGGCATTTGTATTTCCTTTTTACAGAGTATTCAAACCTATTTTCTAACTTGATGAAACCGATTTGTAGTAAACATGTCATTGAGAAACAAATTAAATTCACTTGTATAAATTTAGCAACAAATAGCGGCTTGTAGACTTGTAACTTGTAAGAGTCGAGAAATACGGCCCGTCAAATTGTCTATGTACCTCGCCGTGTGACGTCATATAGGCATTCTCTAGGTACGATATGGGAGATGTACAGGTATTCTCACCGGCTTGTAAGTCGGTTTTGTACAGGTATTCTCACCGGCTTGTAAGTCGGTTTTAAAATGACATTGGACAATCACTTATCAATACTTATTTTTTAACTACTCAATAACACCTACTTAATTCCGAGTACATTTTCTTCGACTATTGCTATCTTTACTGGCCTAATGCAAATCTTATAATTACATTTCTAGAACCAGTTTCCGTATAAGCGATACGAGTATCCTGCGAAGCGGTTCTAGGTATGTAATTGAGCGTAATCCATGGTTTAAGGCCGTGCTTGTAGACAACACTGGAACCGGAAATTCTATCTAATTACCCGAGGGAAATCAACAATTAAAACCACATTTACCTCACCTCATTGCCCAAGAAAGTCGGGAAGCAGAAATGAGTACAATTAATAGAGGGAAACTTACGTCTACATATGAGATAATGATCTCAAATAAATAGAATAAACTGAACGAATCATATATGTATAAAGAAAGAACACCTCATAGGTCAAGATCAGTCAGTAGGTAGAATTTGCGACCTTGTTATACCTACAGGCAACACAGATTGCACTTGACGAACAAGACCAAACATTTTCAAATTCGATGCCGCTACATCGCAGTTATCGCATCATTTTAAATTGGAGCTAAATATGAGATGCGTCCAAATCTGTTTTTTTTTTGTTTGGGCACGTCTGGGGCACTTCAATATACTCACCTAAGAATTATGGTTGCGCCGTTGCGCCATTTGGAAGCAATACGTCAAACTTACGCGTGACTGCAGCGTACGTAAATGCGGCATCATCTATACTCAAGCTTAAATTACGACCTTTATCCGATGCTTTATTTTTTATTTATAAAAAAAATGGGAGCATCAAGCCAGGGGAACGGTGAAGCGAGCTCAGAAGACGCCTATATTCACTCGTGCCTTAAAAAGGCACGAGTACCTAATTACGGTATAAAATTATGAATCCGCACTCCAACATGTAACAATCAGTACAGTCAGCAGCAATGGTTGCTACGCGGGCGAGGTGCTCAAAATGATCTTCACACATCTTTATGGGAATAAGAGCGTTAGGGGTCACAAAACCGGTTTCACCGAAACCGAAAAAACCGGAAAAACCGGGTTTTTCGTCGATTGAGAAAACCGGCTTTCAAATTTGAAAAAACCGGTTTTTCGAGTTTTTCGGTTTTACACTTAAATACTTGATAGTTGTAAGTATTACTTTGATTATCAGCTTATTACTACTTATAACTTCTTCTTCTATTTGTAATTTCTACTTTTTAGTTTATCAGTAAATATAGAAAATATAATTGAATTATATTTTCCGCCGAACAAGCCGGCTTCAGGAAAGGTTTCAGCACCGTAGACCACATACACTCGCTTCGTCAGATTATACAGAAGACGGAGGAGTACAATCTACCCCTCTGCTTAGCGTATGTGGACTACGAGAAAGCCTTTGATTCGATCGAGACCTGGGCTGTGCTACAAGCTCTCCAACGATGCCAAATAGACACACTATGTCAGTCCGTCTCCAGGACCAGAACTCTAAACCGATACCATTGCAGCGTGGAGTTAGACAAGGAGATGTCATCTCTCCGAAGCTATTCACTGCTGCACTGGAAGATGTGTTCAAGGTTCTGGACTGGAGGGGGCTTGGCATCAACATAAATGGCGAGTATATCACTCACCTTCGGTTTGCCGACGATATAGTGGTTATGGCGGAGACGATGGAGAACTTAAGTACTATGCTCGATGATCTGAGTAGGGCCTCTGAAGAAGTTGGTCTTAAGATGAACATGGACAAAACGAAAATCATGTTTAACACCCATGTAGTACCAACTCCAGTTAAGATCAGAGACACTACGCTCGAAGTTGTTGACGAATATGTGTACCTGGGACAAACGGTCCAGTTGGGCAGGTCCAACTTCGAGAAGGAGATCAATCGTCGAATCCGTCTTGGCTGGGCGGCGTTTGGGAGACTACGCAATATCTTTTCGTCCAATATCCCGCAGTGTCTCAAGATGAAAGTCTTCGACCAGTGTGTGTAGCCAGTGATGACCTACGGCTCTGAAACGTGGTCGCTCACTATGGGCCTCATAAGGAGGCTCAAAGTCACTCAAAGAGCAATGGAGAGGGCTATGCTTGGAGTTACTCTGCGAGATCGAATCAGAAATGATGAAATCCGCAGAAGAACCAAAGTAACTGACATAGCCCGAAGATTTGCCAAACTTAAGTGGCAGTGGGCAGGCCACATTGCCCGGAGGACCGATGGCCGGTGGGGCCAGCGAGTTCTCGAGTGGCGACCACGTACCGGACGACGCAGTGTTGGAAGGCCCCCCACGAGGTGGGCTGATGATCTGGTTAAGGTCGCGGGGATCCGCTGGATGCGGGCGGCCCGTGACCGGTCTTTGTGGCGCTCTCTGGGGGAGGCCTATGTCCAGCAGTGGACGTCGTTCGGCTGATTATGATGATGATGATGATGATGATGATAATTGAATTAATAAAAATTAAGCTAATTGCCCTACCCTACATATAGTTTGTTTTTCAATACAACATCTCTGGTCTTCCGTTGGAAACTTGGAATCATTTCAGTGAAACCACGGCATGTAACATACACCAAATGAATACACGGTAAATAAAAATAAAGAACAATATCTGTAAGTTAATTAACATGACAAAAGATTATGTAAAACAAAGTGTGTGCGGGTTTAAAATAAACATACCGAACGAGATATTTTTTAACAATTGCAACACAATCACATCAAAATGGCAACCATGGTCGGAGTGTTGCTTGCCTAATCTGTAATCCTAGAAAATATCATTCACTACACTCACTCGTTCCGTTCCGTTCTGACACTTGAGACACTTCTGACCGAATGAGCTGTGTAGTGTCGTTCATGACATTCACTTCTGATACTTATGACTGAATATTAAAGTTTAAATTCATAAAATGCAGTTTTTTTCACTTTTTATATGTAAAACCGAAAAATCACCGAAAAACCGGAAAACCCGGTTTTGTAATGTACAAAAACCGAAAAACCGGTTTTCAAAAATACTAGCGGTTTTGTGACCCCTAAAGAGCGTGTGGAGATTATTTCGTACATCTCGCCCGCGTAGCAACCATTGCTGCTGACTGTACATGTCCCAAACATCATTAGGGCGGCTTTAGTTCAATCCCACGTAGAAGAGATGTGAGTATGCATAAATTGTTCACTAATAGCCTGGGGTAGATATGTTAAAAAACAATCGAGTGAAATCCTTTTATTTATTCGCTTATGTATACTTGGTAGCATCTACTTTTAACAATTTCGTTCGCACGGCAAACAGGTTGCTTCGCATCGTCAAGTCAGCACCGACGCCAAAAGTAAAGAGTGCTTTCAGCATCCAGGACATCAAACGTAAAAAAGTATTTATCTTATTTTTTTGTAGTACTCGTAATTTTGGGTCTGTATTATTCGACAAACATTTCGTCGTACGTAAACGTAGTATAAAATGTCACGTGTAATTCGATTACTTAAGCCATCGTTGTTTATTTTATTTTTCCGTAGTATATAGATTAGGATATATTACGAGTATATCAAAATGGAAAAGTCGGTATTTTCAGCAAGATTTATGCGCGGAATGTATACAAATTTACAATACGCCCTCATTTCACATACATATTAAATCTATGTTATTAGGTACTCTACCTAATTACATAATGTGTAATGCGCATAACAAAAACGTCACATCCAATTTCAGAGCTTCTAGCGAGTGTAGAAATGATCCGATCCCGTTGATAAAATAAATTAACAAATCCCAACTGACAGCATAACGGCCTTCGAACTCACATCGTATCATCAAATTGACACTATTTACCACAATTCGAGCGTTAACTCACTGCTTCTACATAACGCAGCACTCTTTCTATATCATAACAGATATTAATTCACACATGCTCTTGCATGCATGCAGCTTTAATAAAACTAATTTGACTCAGCTACCAACTACACTTCCTCATTAAGACATGCGGCTGCACTCTCATATACGAAGGATGTTGAAGTACCATACCAACAATAACGAATTGGATCCTACTTATACCATAAGGTCCATAAGAAATGGGTACACTAGAAAAAACAGGGTCGTAGTTAAGTGGATTTGAACTTTTCAAGTTTTAAATCGCGGACACTGCACTCCTACCTGTCTGTACTTTTAGGTATATTTTTTTTGTGGACAATCTTATACAAATCAACCTATTCCCAAACTAAGCAAAGTTTGTACTACGGGTACTAAGCGACGATATACATACTTATATAGATAGTAGATACTTAAATACATAGAAAACATCCAAGACCCAAGAACAAATATTCGTGCTCATCACACAAATAAATGCCCTGGCCGGGACGGCTGGCGGGAACCCGGGACCTCCAGCTTCGTAGGCAGGGTCACTACCAACTAAGCTAAAGCGGTCGTCAAAAGAAGAATAAGAATGTTCAAACGGGACCTATCCAAAATGACAGATCCAAGGGTGTAAAATCGCCCACCCACCACCAATCACCGTGTCTTTGTAAAACACACAACTCCGTAACAAAACAATAAAAACAAACAAGTTCAACAAAAAAATAACATATAAAACAATAAAAGTAACGAAGAATAACAATAAATGAAAGCTCGAACACACCACAAATATTGCACTCGCATCAGATGACAGCAAGCAATGGCAAATGTCAAACTACCGACAAAGTTGAAAAATCACGTAACCTTGATTGGGTATTTTTTAGTGACATTTGCCATTGAAATTTTTAAATATTCATTTAATATGATAAAAATATTTTTCTATTCGTGAATGTGTATATATTCTGTAAAATTAAGCGTATTTACATTAATAACCCCTTATAAGCATTTAAAAATATTTTTTGACGATGTAAGTAGATGTGGGTCAACACGATGCTTAAACTGTGGAAATTTCGGAGTAGAATTGGTAGACCACAACTAGGATGTTATTCACAATGCTTCATCCCTCTCCTCAGCCACACCAGTGTAAATCAGACCAACGACTACGAGTCATAATTAAAAATCTCAGAGTAAAAATATACTTGGGGTGATTGCCTGATTGGTGAGCTGAGGTGGCAACTTGGATAGCATGTGCTCTCTGAAGTAGACAGGTCACGCTGACAACGCTATCGCTTCGCCTCTTCAACACGAGTATTTGTCGCGGCGCACAATGTCAACATTTGTCAAAGCAAAGTGCAGTACAGAGAAATACGACAAGTTGTGTTTTCCTCTAACCGGGTTCATTTCGCAAGTGAATTATCACCACTCTTATTTGCCTTGTATTTGTCAGAAGAGATCCGTGATCAATGATACATCGTGATATTAAGTATGTAAAACAATCTGGGTTCCTACAAATCTTGGGATTAGCGCGGAACCGTGAAAAAACGGTAGGAGGATGACGATCACAAGGCGTTATTAAAAGTAGATCTTTTTTTAAGAAATTACTGTCGTTATATACCGATTAGAATTACATTCCGTTAGGAGCAAAAAAATAATAATTTTATGTCACACCTGGCCATAAAGTGGCCATTATCGCACGCTCCGCGCGCGAAAAAACCCACTTCCTGGCCAGGGGGTGACATAAAATTTTGTACTTACCACGGGCGATAATAAAGAAAGCCTCAGATCGCATATTTATCGCCCTTGCCTTCGGCTCGGGCGTAAAATACCTGCGATCTGAGACATTCTTTGTTTTATCGCCCTTGGTAAGTAATGTACTATAATGTGCACATGCCATTGTAATTAATTCAAATCAAAAAGTAGAGTACATGAATGATCATAGTATGATTGAAAATGTACATTAGTTAGATTACTAAAATAACCAAAGTCGCGGTTTGTGTGTTATCAATATGTATATGCCATGTTCATGTATACACGCCGTAAGGCAATAACATCGTACAATATGTCCACTGTCCAGCTTTCAATAGAAGGTTCAATTCGAACACGTCGAACGCAGCTCTATAAGCCTTTACCGTCCTGCAATGCGTACAGCGAATTACCAAAATTAATTTGTGCTAGCCTAACACTGTCGGGCAGTACAGTTGAAAGAGCGGATACTGCGAAATAGGGATGTAGCTGCCGGTGAAAGAGTAATTACCGGTTGCAGTTTGGTGGTTCTTGGTGTTCAGCTCTTAGTAAATACAGTTAATAATGTTGTTATTAACCAAAACTTAAAACCGCTTCATCATCATCATCATATCAGCCGAAAGACGTCCAGACGTAAATTGTCAAGTTTGTGAAAACAAGCTAAGAGATAATCTACAGTAATGTAGGCATGTTTTATAAGGTGGCATATTAGTAGAGGATAATTGAAATAAATGATTACACAACACACGACACGTAAACACTCATCTTACCTTGCGGTCCAAATAGAACCCCGGGAAGGACTGTCCGGTTGCGTGCAAAAAATACAAATAAATTAGAAACGAGAACCATCTAAATACAATTTGTCTTATAAATCTTATAATAGTACATTACTTACCAAGGGCGATAAAACAAAGAATGTCTCAGATCGCAGGTATTTTACGCCCGAGCCGAAGGCAAGGGCGATAAATATGCGATCCGAGGCTTTCTTTATTATCGCCCGTGGTAAGTACAAAGTTTTATGTCACCCCCTGGCCAGGAAGTGAGTTTTTTCGCGCGCGGAGCGTGCGATAATGGCCACTTTATGGCTAGGTGTGACATAAATATTTTAACATCGATTTGTAAGATAAAGTCTGCGGGCATACCAAGCTTAGATAATTAAATGATTCCCAGCAACATTACATAACGTCCACGGAACTTTTCATGTGTTATAATATAATTGTGGCACGTATGACTTAATAACAACAATAGTACGGTTACGGTGACACTAATAATCGGGTAATAGGTACTAGGTTCATCTCCGTGGGAAGCGGAACGCACAGTACTTCGCACTTCCGTCGGCATTGTTCCAAGACATCCTGCATGATGCCAGCACAGCATGCGCCTGATTCGATGCGCGTTACGGGCTCATGAGGCTCTAATTATGCCTTTAGTCCTACATACCAAGACTTTATTAGCTTTTCCCGCTACCTACTTCGTCCGCTTTGAACAGGTTAATAATCAAAGGCACTTCCATAGCTTTCGCCCCAATTTCTCATCGCCCTTCTCATAATCCGTACATATCGTGATGTAATAATGGAAAACATTAATTTAAGCATTAAGAATTTAACTTTGCATCAAATGAGAATACTGCAACCTAAGGTAAAAGTACCCTTCACCGGACGCTTAAGACCTACATGTACGTTTGTTTTTTTAATAAGGTTTAGAATTTTTGTACGATTATGATCAACAGCATATGGTGAAGATAGATAAATTTGTCATCATTTAAATGTACGTCGAAATTTATTACATAGTTAGACGTATATAAAAATAATTTTTAAAGTTTTTTATATCGATTACACTGATTTGTCCCATTCAACGAACTAAGAAACGGAATTTGCACCCATTACCGGATCGGCATGCCGTTTCACCGAACTAGGGAAGAAATGTATGGAATGATGGCAGTGTGTGAGTTTGTAAACTGATGAGTGACTATTTATTTCAACCTAACTGCACTAGTTTTGTGATTTCGAGCAATCTTGACGGTAATTTAATCTAAGAAAAAACTGTCTATAATTCAAAAATTTAAATCAATTTTTTTTTATATAAATAATATACTTATCTATTAAAAATTCTTCGCTAATCGCCAATAATTTATTTTTATATAATTTATTCGTTAACGGTTTACATCTAAGTAGCGCTGGCTTTTTTTTAAAGATATACGAAAAATAACACATTTCAATATAGATCTAGCTGTACGCTGAATATGGTTTATATTCCAATGAACGCCAAATAGCAGCTAGGCCGAGATAATCATATGTTCGGTATCAGAGACCATGGGTACGCTTTACCGAACGGGCGTTCGGTAAAGCGTACACATTGAACCTATCACGCGAACATATTTAATAAAATAGTGTTTTAATCTTAATGATTCTGCCGTAACAACATAAGTACATTTTATCTAGAAATAAGAACTATTGCAAAATAATAAATACACAATTATTTTGCTTCTACTGATGTTAAATAAATAATATGGAATTTTTAAAATTACCTGGTCAATGAAGCTTATTTTGACGTCAAAAAGTCGTGAAAACTATACATTTCAAATGCAATTTACAAAAAATCTGTCTCGTTTATAGGCGTTCGGTAATTGCTCATTAAATTACTCTATTAATTGGATATGTGTAAAGCGGAGTAGTATATATATAACGTTTAAAATTAACGAGTGAAAAAATAATTTTAAAAACATACGTTTTTCCCTGATTCCGAACGCTGTTCGGTAAAACCTTCAAGCAGTACATGAGGGTGACCCATCACCGAATTTACATTTTTGTTGAATTCTGTAAATTTGACTGCACTAATTTCACTTATTTAACTCAAACACACACACTTATTAACTCATGATACGATAACACCCTATTTTGAAGCATAAAGTCACTTTTAAACGCTTTTATGACCTTACGAAGTACACTCAGTTTCTTAACCATTTTCGTAAGGAGTCCCATACAACGCCGCGATCGACCTGCTCAATCGATTCTCCCGTTACAACTAAGAAACAAAATGGCTTTCTTTGCCTCATAGTGGAAGGAATAGGTATCTAGCTAACGGAAAAAAATATCACAACGTAATATTAGCTGTAAGAACTCGACTTATGGCTCAAAATATAGAAAATCCGGTGATAGGGCAGATCCGGTAAAGGGTACATCTACCTTATTATTAGATATAATTAAATCTTTCCATTATTTATTCGTGTAACATCTACGACTTAATTGTACGGTACGTATTTATTCGGAATTAAGATAACATCATACATTTGTAATACATAAAACATGAGTGTTCCATTTTTTACCTATTCAGCAGTTATTGACTACAATTAAGAATCCCAAGAGTCGAAAATTGCAGTTATAAAAAAATAACTACACGTTCGCAATAAACATTAACCTGGCTTCGGTACGAACGGAAAGTAACTTGAAAACGACCTCGTTATCTCCTTGATCGTAAAATGAAGATTATTTGTTATAAACAAAAGCAGAAGATAGTTTTACTGCATGCGACTTTTTTTACAAAATACTTTTTACAGGCCTATGGTATGGTTTATAGTCTGCTGTTACTTGCCATTCATTCGCCGCGGACAATTAAAATAACTCGATAACCGTACTAGTGCAGTTCGTAATGAGAGTAAGTTTTCATTTGACGACCAACATGAATAATTTATAATTTCACAAAGGATTACAAATAAAAATCTTTTCTCCTTCACTATAATATCATTGCACTACACTACTCAGTATCTACAACTCTTTTAAACATATTATATGTCGCAGACCGGAGTTCATCCATCTTAATCTCGGGACGAACCCTCTCGCTAGGTTTATTTTGATTTATGCAGAGTGACTGCGTACGGCGGCGCCTACGCATCGTAAAGATGCCGACTTCGCGTTTATTGCCCCTAAGACGATCGTATTGTTTTTGCACTTAAGGCGCGGATAGGGATATCTGCGTACATATATTTGAGGCATTAAATGATATATTTTGCAACGCTAAGGCTCTGTAATGAGCTGGTGAATGAATCTATAATATACTAGCGGACCCGGCAGACGTCGTCCTGCCCGGAAAAGCAGTGCCACCTACCTGGTCGAATTGTATTTTCAAACCATGCAGGATTTATGCGCTCGTGAGATAAAAATACTGGGCTGTTATTCATAAAGCTGGAAGCCGCTCAACCAATCTCACTGAAGCGCAAACTCTTAGGGTATTTCTGGCGTGGTCGTGTTGGAGGTTTCCTCTGGATTTTCCCTAGGCCACTCACCTAGCGCGCGCCCCTATCACTCTCTTGGGCCCGGCCTATAAAGCCAAAGTCAGGTTAAAAAAGGACACTGTTTGTCTTTGTCCAAGTACTTGCCGTTAGGATGATGACCACAACCGAAAATGATATGCCTGAGTGGCACTCCTGGACGGCGGCATGCCCGACAAATGTCGACAGTAGGTACCGCTTTTAGGATATATTTCCAGAAATTCTTCGTCATGCATGATAACTTCGTCTGCGATTGCACAGACAAAACCTTCGGCTTCCCCGCAACGTACCCAGTTCACCGACGCGAGCAGTCTATGTCGGGCCCCGTACGGGCCCCGTTGAAGCGCCTGTGTAGCTCTTTAGGTACAGTCGGGTTCATTGTTATGTATACACTTTTTTACCTAATCGAAAGCTTTTGCTTTCAAATTGTAGGCGACCGCATTCGATTAGGTAAAAAGTGTATACTTATTCTTTATATCAATGAACTCGACTGTATCTTCCACTCCGCCTTGTGGTAGTCTAGTCAGTTCTCAATACTTTGAACTTGAAGTTTGCGCCAGTTTTCGGATTCTCTGGCGCACCTGTCTTTACCTTAAAGTGTTAGGCCGAAGAAGGCCGTTGCGATATTCTTGGCTGACATGCTAGCGGACCCGGCAGACGTCGTCCTGCCCGGAAAAGCAGTGCCACCTACCTGGTCGAATTGTATTTTCAAACCATGCAGGATTTATGCGCTCGTGAGATAAAAATACTGGGCTGTTATTCATAAAGCTGGAAGCCGCTCAACCAATCTCACTGAAGCGCAAACTCTTAGGGTATTTCCGGCGTGGTCGTGTTGGAGGTTTCCTCTGGATTTTCCTTAGGCCACTCACCTAACGCGCGCCCCTATCACTCTATTGGGCCCGGCCTATAAAGCCAAAGTCATGTTAAAAAAGGACACTGTTTATCTTTGTCCAAGTACTTGCCGTTAGGATGATGACCACAACCGAAAATGATATGCCTGAGTGACACTCCTGGACGGCGGCATGCCCGACAAATGTCGACAACGTACCCAGTTCAAAGACGCGAGCAGTCTATGTCGGGCCCTGTACGGGCCCCGTTGAAGCGCCTGTGTAGCTCTAGGCACAGTCGAGTTCATTTATGTGTATACACTTTTTTACCTAATCGAATGCTTTTGCTTTCAAATTGTAGGCGACCGCATTTGATTAGGTAAAAAAGTGTATACTTACCTTTATATCAATGAACTCGACTGTATCTTCCACTCCGCCTTGTGGTAGTCAGTGCTCAATAATTTGAAGACTGTGCCAGATTTCTGATTCTCTGGCGCACCTGTCTTTGCCTTAAAGTGTTAGGCCGAAGAAGGCCGTATGTAATACGTAATGTATTTAAGCCGTTGTGTGGATTGTGTGGTAATTTGGGTCACTTACACTTGCATTTTCCCGTAAACATTTTTTCTGCATTCATATTTGTTCGCCGCGTGTAAACTGCTTACAATTCGAGTTTCGTGTGTGACGACCAATATTTCCACAACATATTACGTTTTATGTTTATGTATTGAAGCTTTTTACTGATTTTATAATTAAAGAGTTATTTATATATTAAATTGCCTTACGTCCACTCTACCATAATTTTACAATAATAAATAAATCTCAATTCAATTCAATTCAATCTTGTAAATAGATAGATAGATAGATATAAAAGAGAAATGGCAGCCTCATTTAAGGGCCTTTGCCAATGACACACGAAGGGATAAATTAGTTATTTAGTTAGATATTAAAGAAAAATGGCAGCCTCAAGGACTTTTGCCAATGACACACGAAGGGATAAATTAAGTAAAATTGAATAAAACCACTTATTAAAGAAGATAAAGATGTGACTCTCGCCAAGATGGCGGCGAAAGTCCATCTTGTAAATAAATCTCGCTTACTTATGGAAATATGTCAGTGACGCAAGTGACTTCGCATGTCTTATTGAGCACCGTCCGTCAAATGCCAAAGAGTTTGTTCTACGCTATCTATGATACACAAATGTTCAGCAGATCCGTTTTTTAACGAAAACACGAAAACGACGCCTCCTGCCGGGTCCAATTGTCTCAATTGACCTTTCCGGGACCAACACAAATATACACGCAAAATTTCATCCCAATCGGTGCAGCAGTTTAGGAGGAGATATGAAACTAACACACGTACAGAAGAATTATATATATATAATAATAATATATATATATATATATATATCTATATATATATATATCTCAGGTACTGGCCACCGCGTTTACGCTTACCGTACTGGAGTTCTGAAAAGAAGATGCGCTTCGCCACTCTACTCTCCGACATACGGGACACATGTCTGAAAAGACACATGAAACGGTGCAAAATAGAGCCCTCTGAATGGGAGGTGAAGGCTGCTCAGCGTCCCGAGTGGCGACGGCTCATCCATCAACAGGTGAACGACTTCGAAACCGAACGTCGTGGAGACCTAGATAAAAAGCGGGATGAGTTGAAGGCCAGACCACCTGCGGCCATCTCCTACAATTACGTCGGTGGGGTTCTGACGTGCCCAAAGTGTGCTCGTACCTTCTCTAATAAGATTGGGTACGTAAGCCACACAAGAGCGCACTTAAGAGCGGAGCTACGAAACCACCCACCATGAATATCACTATTAAAGATGCCAGAATATACAGTCGCTGTGGCCGAGATCGGTCAAGACTAGACTAATATATATATATATATATATATAAAGATATACCATCCTTTAATGTTTAATTCATAACCTGAACGTTTATTTTCGTAAAACATCTTAGTTTTTAAGTTTGAAATGTTTAGATGTTATCTGTTATGCTGTGCTGTGAGTGCTACTCTGTTTTTTTACAAGATCACTGTAGCTAGATTGTTTATATGTTTATATGTATATTTGATTAACCCAAATTGTCAAATGAGAGAAAAGGAGACTGATGGTTAAGCGGTTATCAAGTGATATGATTATTAAAAATACTATTTTTTGTAATATATGCTTGCATAATAATAATGTTATTAATCAAACATTTGGTGTTTTTCTTTCAACGTTTCGTACCTTTCAATGTTTTTCCAAAATATACCGGGATACAGGTATTTGAAATAAAATACCGGTATTGAAATCTGCTCTGAAAAAGGCGGTATCCCGGGATCCCGAAATACCGTGATCCCGGTATTGAAAGCCCTACTGGTCACCATTCTCGCCTGATCTTAAACCAATGGACTATAATTTTTAGTCTATCTTAAAGACAAGGGCCTGTACCACTAAACATAGAAATGCAGACCTTTCCGAAAATGACGTTTTAATACGTGCAGCATTTTGCTAGTCAGTTTTACTTACGTTTGCAACTGTGTATCAAAGCCAAAGGGGAATATTTTGCAGATAACTAGTGTTTTGTTTAGTTTAATGATAGTATGTTAACGCTTTTTTACAAAAGTCGTGTATCGTAAAAAAAATATCCAAAAAATTCCGTGTCAACGTATTTTTGGGAGACCCTGTATAACCCATTGGAGAGAAATACCTGCGATTATCTACACCGAGACACCGTACATAAGTTTGTACTTGCGTGCGTACTAGTGTACGTCACATAAGTTTAAAACTCACCAAGACCACGTAACATAATTCTTATATTATGTTTCCCCTATTTAATGTTAATGACGATAATCAAAGGTGCAGTGTAACGCTACAAAATGCGCACGCGCTCTTCGGAGTACTTTCACTATTCCGTGAAGCTGGATGACTCATGACTACTACCGTAAGACCACTTATCAAGGGCTATAATGGAGTAACATAGAAGACATAGATAAGTTAGGTTACTCTTAGGGTTACCACATGCACATATAGTAACAGAAAGTTTTTTTTATACCCCATTGAAACTCCGTGTTAACGAGGGTCTGAAATACGAATCTTGTTTCATACCGAGCAAGGTTACTTACTTTTGCAATACACTTTAATTACACAGCATTTGAGCTTGGCAAATGCGGCAATTGAAATGCTTTTAAAACGATAATTTCGATAAACGTTCGATTACACCGACTTACTCATGCGCGAGTCTATTTAATGACGCAATTTTTTCATACTTAGCGTTAAATGAACATGCTCAGATTATTAGCATATACATTAACAATTTATAAGAGCTCTCGCAGTCAAGGACCATTTTGAAATCGATTGGGTGCCCAAAAGACTCTTTATTGTGAGGCCACATTTCCAGATCCTCAGAACAGGGGACATCCAAAATTTTACTGACTAAAATAGCAACCATAAAGGTCACTTGATAAAAGTGACTTAGCAAATTTGTTAGAAAATTCATCAAATAAGGCAAAGTTATAAATTACGTAAAAAAAATATTTGCTGTACCCTAGGTACCGATCGATCGTCATGACTAATTATGACTGACAGTTGGAAGTCAATCCTAAGTGCTTATGACTAAATATAATGGTTTTAGACATGATGAGATGTGAAAATGATAATGAAGCCGTTTCTTTCGCTCTTGAGTATTTGTAGAGCAGAGTGACTGACTATATGTGGCCACTCAACGGAACGCGGAATAGTTCATCAAACACGTTGTTTTAAGTGTTGGGTAATAGCTTTATTTATAAAAGACATCGGAATATACAATGTTAAAATTGTATCACATAAGACGTCTACACGTTACAACATGACTACTTAGATAATTAAACATAAAACGCACAAGTGAGAATTCGGTCTACATTTTGCTGTTTTGTTATGATTAATTAAATATATTATATTGCCGTTACAGCCTATTGTAAGTATGTATTTATTTCCAAGCAAATGTGACGAAATACAGATGTGTAGGTATCACGGGCAGCAAGAGGAATATTTACATACTCAAGTAATTTAAAGGCTTTTAAGCCTTTAGACTTTCGTTAGTAATCCCCTTTCTTACTATGTTGCACAAAAGACTATTACTATTAAGTAGCCACAAGAAAACAATGAATTATGTATTTTTTAACAAGCAGGTACTTTGTGTGTGAATTAATGAAATAAACCTAACAATTTCAATGTCATAATAATGACACAGGATCTTGACCTAAGCTAAATAAAATGCTATGATAACAAATGTTAACACGGTAGCTATTGTTTGAATGTTTGAATCTACAACCACACACAACGCTACTAACGACTAATAGGCTGTGTTGAGTTGAGTAGGTACCTTATACTCACAACTCGCTTCAGGCATATGAAGCAGGCTAATTTCCATGTAATTTCATATGCATCGGGATTTAATTCAATCAAGTGAAATGAATCATGATACATATGATTACGTCTATTAGAGCAGTAATATCGTAAACGCAGGTTAGTTAACCAAGCCAATATTAACCTGTCTCCTTACTATGCGTGTACTAGGTATTCGTATTTTACCAGATACCTTAGCCGGATACGTAACTGTCAGTAATATTGATGTATATCAGAATTACTGACAGTTTGACATTCGACTAATATTTGCGTGAACAAACTGTGCCACGAATGTTGTTTCAAAACTTGCTTTTACGTATGATATACATATGTATACGATATATGCCTCATTTACATTAAAAACCTATCCATAGGTATATTTGCAAGTGATCGCCGCGCTCTAATGATTATCGGATTTAGTAAACTGCGTCCGGCGTGCAAAAAATTCGATACATTTGCCTAGTGACCAGAACAGAATATGAATGACACGTACAAAACAAAAGAAGTTTAGTTCGGTTGCACAAGTGTCTTTGAAAAATGGGTAGCTACTCGTATTGCGTTATATCCGCAGTGATTGTCTTTAATTGGGGACACTGCGAAAAACAATCAGTAACTAAAAGTTTTCAATATTAGGTCCGCAATCTAAACTTATAGCGTTACAGTATTACTTTATTCATTTGGAAGCAAAAACCACCTTGATCACCCACGATTACGTACATACGAGTATAATAATCGCATCCGGATTGTAAAAATAATGTTTCCGCCGCGCAACGGTACAAGTATAACGATCTACTTCAAATATTTGTACCGTTTGATTTGACAAACATTAATGATGTTGAAGGTACATAATGAATATAATGATTCAAGTAAAGCGTTTGGGCTTTAGAGACTTCCGACGCCCGAGAAAGAGAGTAGAGTAGAGCCGACAAGAGTACAAAAACAAGAGGGATAGGCTTCGACACACAGGCCGCTACGAGCCGGGACGTAGCAGTGCACGCTGTGTGACCAATCCTTGGGTATGAAGTATGAATATAAGTGTCAAACTTACAGCGAGCTCTTCGCTAGTGTAGGCGGTGAGGAGTCGTCTATCCTGCTGCAGCACGCAGTAGAAGGGCTCCCACGACGGCGGTACACCCACAACGGCGCCGCTGCCTGCACTCGGAGCAGTGTCTGAAACAACCGCAATAATGTCATTATTACCTGCTTTCTTTTAACTTTTGGAATTTAGTTTTAATAAAAGTTGCTTTCAGCGCTTTCGTCGTTGATGGAAAACTGACCAAACTGTGTTTATCGAAGTATTTTAAACGACATTTGGAGGCGTTGTAGTATTTGATGCGGAATTTCAAACGAAACATTAGAATTTGATCTCGGCAACTATTCAGCGTTGTTCCCAAGTATAATTTTCTTTCATTTTGTACATGTTGTTATAACGTCAAATAAATGTAATACTTTACTGGAGCCCCTTTCTATCAACTTCTTGAATAAACGGGTTGACTATAAAATTATAGCGATATTTTTAATAAGAAACGAAATGGAAACCTTAAATATAACACATAGCGGTGAAAAGGGGGAACGAAGTCTGAGTGGGAGAGTCATAATTAAGCCAGCGCTAATTTAATGAGTACACACATGATAATATGCACAAAAATGGGTACCGCAAATGTGTACCTATCTATAATAAGCTTCTGCATAACTATACTGTGACTTGTGGAGCATACGAAGTGACGATGGAAGTAAAGTGGAACAATTGTTCAGTCAATGAGCGTTAATCTGTTAAACACTGACGGGTCGTGTTAAACAGTGACTCAACGCACACTCGGTTGTGCGTTAGGGCCGTTAAGGCCCTTAAATAACTTAAATGATCCAAAATAACGTTCAGTAAACTAAACAAGTGTTTATTTAACTCTGAAGTTATATCGGAGGGATCATAATTAGATCAAAGAAATCAGTCATATCTTATGGTCAAGTCATTCTGATCACGAATTATTGAATTACATGTCAGTTGGAACTGGTAGTCACTGAATATACCAAATAGAATAAATGTAGTACTTATCATACCCGGTGGCATTCCAGAGACTATTCAAATAATCTATAACTATAGTTTAAAAGAATAACCCCACCGATATAATAAGTACATACATGTTGTGGGAGGCTTACACCAAACAAATGATATTATTCCACAATCGAGCATTCTTGTTATAAAAGTAAACTCAGTTTTCAGAAACAATGAAACATTGTTTATATGTGTAATGGCACAATGTAATCAATGTGTTGAAAGCTTCGTTACATTGCCACGGAACTTGTTATACCAGACCAGCCATACCATAATAAGTCGTATGACTATGATATAAGATCTCACTCAATAACCATCTTCAGTGATCCTTCTCTATAATCTTAAAACTGTAATAATAAGCCCCGCATTCGAATATAGATCTTAGAGCGTTAAGTTATGGTTTGTTATTAATCAGCTTTTTTTGACGGAGTGCCGCGTGGGAGGCACCGGTTTCACGCCAGACCGGCCTGTAACACGACAATGAACTTAACTATTACGAATAAACAAACGAACGTCGCCAACCGCCAACATGTTGTGCGGTGTCAATTTATCTATAAACACAACGTCTGCAAAACACAGAGAAGATGCATTGCGCGGCTCGGTCAAGTTTGCGATAGATTATTCGGGTAGGTACAGTCAGCGCCATATAGTATGTAGCAGCCAAGCTGGCTAAATAGTTCGGTACACCATACAAAATATATGGTGTACCGAACTATTTGGCCACTTTGGCTGCTACATACTATATGACGCTGACTGTACAGGCGAGCAGTGAAAACATAAAATAAGTGAACAAGTACCTACATAAATTCAGCTGGGTGCAGTAAGGTTGATTTTTGCAATTATCGCGAGATACTGGCTTGTGAAAGTTACGAGAAGATGTTTAGTTTATGTTAGTTAGTTGAGGTACTCGCTGCCCCGCTGGGGTAATATGCTCTAAAAATGTTACCATTATCATCTGATATCTATCGATTAGTCCGCATCACGGTCTTCTATGGATTACCAAGGTTCCGTTAAAATTTTGTGTTGACGGTGTCAGTGAGAACTAAAATTTAAAAAACCATTCATTAAAGATATAAGGACCTTGAATATTTACCTATCTGTACTGAAGGTTTACACTTTATTCGAGAACGCGTTAACAATGCAGCATTAAGATTATTTATACAGATTACGATCAGCATTAAAAATTACCCTTGAATTTGTCACCTTGAAGCAAAATGATAAATTGTCAAATGCTTTCAAGTGTCGTATCTCTCCAGCCTCCATATTTGTATATAAGTAATTTTAATCTATTAAGAAAATCAGACTTAATAAAATGCGTATTTTTATTCAATGGCCTACATACCTATATTGAAATGGAATTATTTTATTAAACTCCAATGTGCCGAAATACAACGTAATCTGAGTTGTATTGTAACTAGTTGAAGGTCGTGGTGGAATATGAATTACCGTGTCGGATATGTGACAAATAGATTAAGATTAAGAGTATTTAAGTTGCTGTGAAGTAACTTGATTATATATTGCCAATTATTTATTACATATTTCATTTTGCTCTGTATACTCACCGAGACTATAACGATCTCTCGGTTGGCTTAGTGCGGGGTGTAATTAAGTTCCTATGGCTACCTCTGGACACAATCATCAAACCCATCATCAAAAAGTACTAAGCTTGGGTTGCAACCACTTAGACCAAACCATCTGTAATCGTATACAGTCTATTCATCCATACGTGTACTATCACGTAAACAAACTCTTGTTGAAGACATCATTCATCACCCTTTTCTCTAGGATTACACAATAATCATCACTGAAAATGTTGTTACATACTCAAAGAAGCTCACAAAGTATTGTAATCCCAGGTAAAATCGTAATAACTTAAAATCATTAACGTCTTCAAAAAGAGTTGGTTTACATGATAGGACACGTAAAAATGAATGGACTGTAAGCGATATGCGTTAAAATCCGATTGTATAGAATGTGTGTTAAGTTTCTATGGGTGACAGCTCCCGGCGTCATATTTAACGTTCGTTGATCGGTCTGAATTCCAAATTGGTGCAACCCGACCGAATTTCAGATTAGTTAAACTCCGAGATGGCCAAATTAACTTGCAAGCCAATGAATTAAACACCTATATGTGGTCATAATAAAGGCTTGTAAAACCTACCACGTCACGGTTCCCTGTCCGTGGAAACGAGGTGGAAACGCAAAGGTCAGTTGTCCACCGCTGCAAAGGGCGTCGCCCCACTCGCTATGCCACCGCCATTATGTATACGGCATAACCAGCCACACATACATACATAAGCTCTAATTATATTACAACACAGTATTATACATGCATAATGGATGAAGATGTCGTTTAACATTTCCACTATGAACCGTGAGAATGTTATATAAGTTGGATTTTCTATTTTATCATTATCAGCCTACGATATTTTTTTCGTAATATGTTTACGGATATGGCACAGGTCAGCGTGAAATTACAAGCATCAACATGAGTAAAAAATATAGATTACAGTTCTTCGTCCAACCGCCTATGAGGTATATAATGACATGACGATTGACAGTGGGGAACATAGCGTTTATGTTACAAGAGTACAAAGTTTCTATTAAACTGAAGCTTAAAATCCAATGTAAATAAGAGATATGTAGCATCTTCCCACTTGAGTTCAATGCACTTGTGCTGTTAAGACAATTAATAAACTGCGTCCATTTAGGCGTTCCATCCGTAATGTGCGGCATCAAGTAGAGCGTAGGCGTGAACACTTTTGAATTATTCTTAGGTACAAAAACTAAGAGGATTACGCTGAGTAGTGGGCGATAACGGGCTGAAAATGATGATGACTGTGATAAAAAAAAACATTCATTTCGACAGACTATTAGGGCGGAGGATTGACAACTTGACATATTAGTGCAATATATGATTTGCAAATACATGGAAATAGTTCTTAAGTTAAAAGGAAATAGTTCTTAGTTAATACGCAAGTAATGTAGAATATTGAACTGAAATCTAATCTTTTGAGAGAAACTTGAAAATTAGTGAATTCATGTATATGGAATCGTTCCCATTTTCCCAGAGATGCGAGGAAATCAAAGTGCCGCAGTCCTGCTACGGAATCTCTTCAGACATAATTAACATTCACTAACAGTCACTCGCTATTTGAGTACACTTATACTATCTTTATTTATAGTCTGAATGCTAATACAGCGTCTTTTAAATACACGTTACCGAGCCAACGGAACATTGAATGTGTTGGAATACTACCCTTTAGAGCCAGCTTGAAATTAACTAGATAATGCGGCTAACTCCGCTTCAACTTTCTTCGTGTCCATTCACTGCAATGTCATCTTTTCATGTATTGGCAATGGCAAGTGAGGTTCGCTTAAACTTTAATAGTGCTAATAGATGATAGATCCTTACTTTAATTAAAACAAAATGGATCACATGAACATACACAATACACATAAAACAGCTAACGATTGAAAAGCAAATTACTATTCACTCATTCGGATCAGTAATGATACTGCGTAAGTATATAGATGCTGCATCATTTTCCTAGTGAAGAAAAAAACGGTTCCCTATTATCCGTTGTGTAACGAAATTGTGACGTCGTACGCATTGTCAAGAAAATACTTTCTCTATTGATGAGCTCAGTAATAGCGTCTCAGGAAGCTGTGGACCGTAGCACGTGGCTCACACGATGACACGACTAATTGGTCGGCCGGGGAACTCAGTGATCGGCTGTGCGCTCCTCTTATTATCGCACATCCAAATTGCATCGTAGGTACAAAGGACAATAAAATGTATGTCTCTTTCTTTATTATGTACAACCAGCTCAAATCATCATCATTGGCTTGCCCTTATCCCATTTAGTTGGTTCGGCGCAGCATGTTTTTTCCTTCCATACCTCGCTATCGCTCGTCATCACGGCACACACATCCTTCCTCTCCATATCATCTTGCACGCAGTCCATCCACCTTTTACTTGGCCTACCCCTTCTCTTGCATCCCTCCACATTCATATCTAATACCCTTCTTGTTAAATTACTCTCTTCCCTCCGCATAACATGACCATACCAACGTAGACGATGAGCTTTCAACTTATCAGCTATGGGTGCTACTTTCAGGCTTCCTCTTACAACCAGCTCAAATATTACAATTGATTAAATTTTAAAACCTTATTCAAGTGGCGTCTGTTCCCACGATGACGTGTCAATGTTTTAAATAAGAGTATTTCGACTGCAAGACAGTTATTCTACTGTTGAAGTCAAAAGTATGTATACTCGTACTTTAGCTACCATTAAATTTTGTGTTAATGTTGCTACATATTGAAAATAACCAAAATCGTATAATAGATATTTACGACAAAATGGCATGTAGCTTGTTGTGATATTTAAAATGACACAGGGATCTAAAGCACACAACTGGGACATAAATTAGACAAGGTAACATAATCTTATCTTATATCTTTAAACGAGCAATTCTTGTATATTTATTTATTTATATATTTATTTCGGGGATCTCGGAAACGGCTCTAACGATTTTGATGAAATTTTGTATTTGGGGGTTTTCGGGGGCGAGCAATCGATCTAGATAGGTCTCATGCTCGGGAAAACGCCGAGCAACGCTCGGTCGCCCAGATATAATCAATTAAAATAGCAAACGTGAACAGTCACACATAAAGACGATTATGAATTAAAAGCTTGCTTTTGTATAAGCAGTTGGAAGTCGAACTGTATTATAACTTCATAGATGTTTACCATTCACAAACGTACTGCCATAGAACGAACAAAGGGGAATAAAGGTCACTTCCTTCGCTGGAGCGCGCCCATTGAATGCCTTGTGAAAAGAAATCAATTAATAAATAAAGTTGTGAATGCACTATTCAAGGTGTCACAAACGATCAATTCGACTATATTCAAAAAATACTTTTGACTGACAATTTTCACTTGTACTTACTCTTACAACCCACATGTAGACGCACCTAGCTAACACTCTCAAACACAAAGAAAAGTCTCTTATAAAAAACAAAAACAATGTCTCATATGTTATATCTGCTTAGTGTTATACCCTAAGAGACAATCCTGGGACAAAAATACATTTTATATTTTTGTGACATATGCGATAACTAGGATTAAATGACTAGAATTTGAACCATAATACCTACTAGAAATTATTATAATTATGTTTTATTCCTTTTTGTTAAACAATATGGAACATTTGTATTGTATTGTATTATTTTTTAATTATACATTTTTGGACCTTATGTCAATGGAAGAGGTGAAAGAGTGTATACATATTGGTACCCTTGACTGTACCTACCTATAGTGTTAAGTGTTAACGTGCACCACGGCGTTCCAGCGTTGTGCAAACTGGTAGCAGTAACTTACATTCATCGCCCTTTAACCAATACCATAATGAATCAGAAATGTTATTGTAAAAAATAGTAACAAGAGCCCGCGGCGTTATTTCTCTTTAGATATTTTGTTCTCACATACTGTACATTCAATTAAAAGGCAGTTGACATTTTGTAATTGCATGCGTTCACGCGATCTAGAATACGACCGTGACTTTTAGATAACTATTTAATCCGATTTACATACACAAACACGCGGTCATACTTAACAGCAATCAACAATTTCTTTCAATTCTGTGCCATAGACAATAAAATACTATAGAAGTGATTATAGACACCAGTGGCGGAGCGTCCATACAACTCGATTCCCACCGGCTTGCCTAATTTTCAGCCAGTCCAGTTCTTTTACTACGACTCATGAAGAATCAGAAAGGCAAATTATTTCCGTCTTTCCTAAGAATATTTTTGACGCGCCGCCACGCCACTGATAAGACACCTGATACTGAATAGACAATAGCATGTGACCACTATATCCTTGGCGGGTTACATAGCTGAACAACTGAAAATCTGCTATTGTTTTACCTTTAATCGCTTCTATTAAGCATACCTAAGGCCTTTTTTCGAGTATGCCACTTGTTCCTTGTTCCGATACTGTGCTACTCTCAGGCAAATCTGGGTCCCATCGAGTTGGTGGAATACCGACGCCTCTTTTGCGGGGCGGCCAATCTATGCACGTTCTGCAGGGATAAGATGATCGCTTATATAAGGTACGAATACGAATACGGCATATGTCGGTCCGACATATGTTGGACATATAGCATTAGTACCTCTCGCACTTACATATACTTCACAGTAGAGGAGGAATGATACGAGTATATAAGACCGACATATAAGCGATCACCATAGCCCCCCCCCCGGCCCACCCAGCAACATTCTGTCTGACAAAGTGTCCTGCCCAACTCCAATAGGGAAGACGCAATTATAATATTTACCATTGTTTTGTGGCCAAAATGGTGAAAAAACATAAAATAATAGCTACTGAAACGTTTTTACTTTATTATATACTAATTTCAAACAATAATTTCGATTTGAATTAACGTGAAACGGAACGTGTTTTAAAACGGCAATCAGCGCAAATCATAGTATATTAATTTTTTAATACCATTTTAATACACTCGTGGTCTATTCTACATGCAATTCTTTCAAATGAAAGCAATAATGAAAATATTGCATCTTGTCTATTGATTTTAGTAAAGAATTAGCAAGAAAACAGAATGGTAAACTGAAAGGTTTTCATCTACGTGCACCTAGTAGACAAACGTTACTACTGAATACTTGGTTATGAGCTTATGAGTTAATTATAATCAGTGCTGACGTCACCGGGTTGATCGAGGGAGACGCAAACCTGTTTGGCAATGTTCGTTACAAAACGAGGCCAAGCCTCTTTGAGGCGTAGCTCCATGACATGTACTCGAGAATGTAGGTGGATTCCCTTCGCGACATATATACAGTCGTACATATACACTATACAGTACGTGTCCTATCACACTGTAAACCAGGTTGATGAATGATCAATTGATGATACCATACAGTTGTGGGAACACAAACCTTATCTACAAATGCTCGGGGATGCTCCAGAACGCCATTCCGTAACTTGCACCGCGACAACACAAAATGGACGTCCGTTTCGCTGGATGTCCTTTGGCCTATTATGCTGAATGGAGCCCGTCCGTCGTTGTCAGTTTCATAAATACCCCACAGAGTGACACAGACAACAAACAACACTAGGGCTTTCAAGTACCGGCAAGAAATTATAGGCAGGGATTTATGTAGTACTTAAAAAATATTATTTAACTTTAGAATAGCTATTAACTTATAATTGAAATTGTTAATTTATAACGCGGCATGAACCGCGCGATCTCGCCAACTATTATTTAAACCGTTAAAGGTTTTAAATAGTGGCTCATATGTACGCAATAAGTTTGTATCAACTGCTTGTTTTAAATAAATTAAAAAAAAAAGTTAAGAAATAAAATATCGAAATAAATACAAATCGATCATTATGCATACCTTATGCCATATACCGTTCAAATTAGCCTTTTTCTCGCTAAATTGACTTAAATAAGTTGACATACGACCAATATTCTAGAAAATAAAAATAAACTATCTATTCTTAAATCCTTGCAAGTTTTCTTGCTCGATGGTTTTGAGACAGAAGGAAAGTAGGTTGATAGTGGATATTTAAGTATGTAAAGTAGGTACTCGTACATTAAGCTTCCTTCACTCATCATCAGTATAACCTCACCTCCACATCCGCAGCGTTCTCTAAGCACTACCCCCACTATTCCTAATCAAGACACATAGCCTCGTTCCATTTAAATATATATAAAACTTCACACATAAGATAGGCAATGTTGAGAACCGCGGCCTCTTTGTCATCCTAGAAATTAACGTTATCTGGAATCTGGTATGAAACATAGTGACAATAATTTTAATTATTAATTCTATGGAAAATCAATCATTTAAATATCAAAAATAATTACATTATGAATGTTGAACTCCTTTATTATAGCAAAAAGGAGATTTATCTTTGGTCAAATAAGCGATGGACGGAAGACAGAGGTGCAAGCCAGTTAAAGACGCCTCGTGGCACAGTCAATTTTTTATCGTTTTGGCGTGTAGATTTTGTTTATATTGCATATTTCAATATATTGTGAAAATACCGGAATCCCGGAATGGAACAAGAAAATACCGGTATTGAAAAATTCCATAAAAAAGGCGGCATTTCGGGATCCCGGTATTGAAAGCCCTAGACAACATGTACCCGTATATACCTACCTATTCTTCGCAAGTTTGATCCACCCGCTTTCGTTAAAACATAAACCATCTAGCCTCAGCATCTGTTGCTAAGCGCTATTTCCTGTTTGCCACTATGTTACTCATTCTAGTTAAATGTAGTGCAAATACTTAGCGTACTTTGTGTTGTCAACCGCCGGTTTTGGCTTAGTATACAACGACATGACATGTGAAAACGAATACCTAGTTTATGTGCAGAGAGCAGTTTGCAGGCAGTTGCGAAGTTCATCATTTTCATCAAGCTTGAAATTCGGTTCGGTTTAAAGTTTAAACATTACAATCTGTAAACAAATTGATCAATAACTTGTTTTTAAAACACGTTATTTCGGATAAGCAGTTTATGCTACACCTAATTACTATTATTCCATTTTATGAACTTCAGTTTCGTGCGGTCTCACGTTTCAATATTACCATTCAGAAATGAGTCACTACAGTGAGACTACAGTACACTTTATCTTATACAAACCTTCTGGAATGTCTCAAGTACTTATTTTGCACTTGGTACAGGTGCGGCAGAGATTGGTAAGCGTGCACTGTGTAATCATTGTGCACATACTATTTCGTTTTAATTTTATTTAAATTACATATTTATGATTATCCATACGAAGCGCTTACACGCATCTGTATCTGAAACGACACGTAGCAGTCCATTTCATACACATCTTATGGAACAAATAGGTACCACCGCTTTGTGGCGGTATGGCATTCTACATTTGGACACTAGCTGACATTTATATAGATAACTTTTATATTCAAAATTCTTGTGTTCCAACAAATGTGACAACATTTCATATTTTTAACTACTTTATTTTATGAACTATTTAGAAAATAGTTAAAAATTTAAGCCACCCGTATTTTTTCTTTTTCAATTTAACTCATTATTTCATACAAAAAAAACACGTTGAAAAGTAGGTCATTCCAAAAGGGCGTAAGTAAAATATGACGTCATCTTCCCAACAAGAATCCAGAGCCACTCCAGAGCAACGATTGTCTGTACTCTGTCCTGAATACAGCGAGGAAGATGACGTCAACTTTTGGTTTACAGTAATTTGCGATTTTTTCCAAAATTAACGGAGAAAAAAATCTAAAAAAATGTTCTTTGTGTACTTCACACGTTTTTACCGAAATGGTTTTCGAATTAAGACTTTTGGAAATTATGAAATATTGTCAATTATTATGAAGATAGAAAATACTCAAATAGTACGGTCGACTCATGAACTATTATGCCTATTATCTACTGCTCAGATCACACACCCATCCTAGAGAATACGGCTCCTCCCATTTAATATTATGGAAACACGTTTGTAGCATCAAAAACTAATCAACCTGCTAGCCTAATATTACTCACATTCTTTTGGAATAAACCTTGAAACTATGTTTAAATTTAACGGACATATTTTATTCTACAGTTAGACTTGTTCAAGATGCTGTTACTGTCATGTAAAGGTAGTGAACCAACGTCTTAGGTAAAAGTTTAGGCTTAATAGATGAGTGTTAAGATTGAAAAATTCACCATTACAAGGGATACCACGGATCAATTGGTAGAGCAATGGACGGATTCCAGAGGTCGTGGGTTCAAATCCCACCTGTGGTGTTGAATTTTTCAATTTTCACTTTGATTAAAAAATTGAGATTTTCGCTAGCGGACGCATCCGCTTATCAAACATTAAAAATTTTGGTACATACAAAGATATTAGCTGTACTGTATATTACATGGCCTTTACTTCTCTTACCTGTAACTACTCATCTAATATATGTATGCATATATAATTATGTTTATTTTGGGGATCCCGAAAATGGCTGAAACGATTTCGATTATTGCTATGTGGGGGTTTTCGGTCGCGCTAGTAGATATATATATACCAACAATAAAATGCGCTAAAGGAAGCTCTTCTTACGTTGTCAGAATACTTGGTAGTAGTAGTAGTTGTAATTCTTTATTGCACCAGTAATAAAGGAGTACATTTAAAATATTAGGTAAAATATTAACTAGTGCCTACGCCAAATCTTGGGATTAGGTAGCGGACCCCGGGCATCCTTCAGGATGCAAATGGATGATTTAAAATATTAGGTAATCTTACATCTTTAAACGAGCAATTCTTGTTTATATCTATATATATATTTCTATATATCTATATTTCTATATTTCTATATTTCCGGGATCTCGGAAACGGCTCTAACGATTTTGATGAAATTTGGTATGTAGGGGTTTTCGGGGACGAGCAATCGATCTAACTAGGTCTCATGCCCGGGAAAACGCCGAGCCAAGCTCGGCCGCCCAGATATTATTAATAATGGTAACAACAGGCGGTCTTATCCCGCTCATTATGTACCAGTTGCATAAACTACTATTTGATACTAGGTCATTTAGTGTAAGTTATTTCTTATTATACTGCTGAGTACTGAGCATTTATCTGCTAGGTCATTTGTATCGAATATTATCAATTTATCCCTAACGTACAGGTTTAAACCAACCAAGCCAAGTAGACACTGGATGCAATAGAAAACCTATACTTTTCGTTAATCTACTTAACCCAATCGCATCGCCTAGCACTTCACAACTAGGCCCTTGACTCGCTGTAACATAACACTTGGATGTCAAGAGAAATGTGGCACTGCGGCCACGCTACGGAACCACTCGGACATTGTGGACAGCTAACGGCAAACCCAGTTTCACGCGTATCTCGTATACCTATGTACGAAACACAATACTAATGTAAGTACAAATACTTTACAACAGGGCAACACACGAATTTATAATAAACGAAATAAAAGTAGTGTGCATCCAATAATAACATATAACTACATTACATACTAGGTAATCGATGTTTATGAAGTTTTCTTTAGTTTTAGTGCCAAGAAGTAAAAGTAAGGTGATGTAAAAATTCTGATGTCCTATCTATGCGAAGATCCTCATTTTCAATTCTTGTTATCTTGCAGGTGTTTACAAGAACAGCACGAGTAGACCCGATTAGAAGTCGAATATGAATTAATAGAATCTTATAAGAGCTTCATTGGATATTCACTATCACTATATTATGTATGCAAAGCGAATAACCTTGATGGAAATGAAAATGAAATAGGTTACCAATCTAACGTCTGTATTAAAGTTTAGCCATCTTCAATCAAACCAAACCCGTTAACAACCGGTATTTCAATACGTGTCATTACCATGAATGCATAATGTATGTAGTTTTACAACACTCGTTTCAACATGTATGTAAAGGTTAGTCCATTAGACCAGAATGAAAAATTGACAAAATAAATCTCAATCATGTATCACATTTCACAACGTCACTTCACGTTCGTCGTGGGCATCGAACAATAGCGCGCGGCCCATGGAAAAAATACTCAATAAACATATTCGTCGAATCAAATAAACATGATAACCGGTTGAATCGACTTATCGAGGCCTTCACGGTGGCAAAATGTAGCCAGAAACACGGTTATTGACTCGTATTGTCTCTGTACAATGACAAGTTGCTTACATATGACTAAATCAAAAATATCAAATCGCCTTAATTTGTTTAACTCAACGACCAAATAAATGTATAAAAGAATGAGTGAGTGAGTGCCTACTAAGGTAAAAATATTACATGGTAGAAATGCAGCTTGGCTACAAGAGACTAGAATGCAGCAAAACCATAAAAAACAAATAGCGGATATATCCGCAATCTCAAAATTAGTGGTTCAAGACTGATTGTAAGGTAGTTAGTTACAGTTACACATTTTGTAGGTGGAACTCGACAGTCTAATTTGAAACAATGTTATGGCAAAAAACATTCGAAACTCGATCAACTCATACCCTACGATTCATAATTAATAAATAACTTGTAAAGCCTACATATATATTTTTGAATAATAGTTTTTTTTTAATAATTGAAATTAATATAAATATCACGGTCGTTTAATATAGATATGTGAAATGTGTATACTATATATCATGTAAAAGTATTTGCATAATAAGCTCTACCTGAGTAGAGCTTATTTAAGGCTTGAACTAAACATTCCTGCTCTTGCTACATGCAAGCGTTGCATAGTAAGTGCTAAATACATTCGCATAAGCTTCCTGCAAACGGCTGCCTGCAGGAAGCCCACACTTATTAGAAAGTATAATTATTCGATTACATCTCTGGACAGGGATGCGTCGTAGCGTTGTTCCCGTTAACTAAAAAAACATTAACGGTCTCTAAATCGTAAAGGAAACAATTCGACCCTAATATGAAGCCCAAAAGATCAATAAACAGCCGTATACTTAGAATAAACTAATAAATCTATTTAACGGGCTACATACATGCTTTGATTGGATTATCGTAGCTAGTTAGACAGGAGTGACAGCATTCCGTGTATCGCGCGTTGTAAGTGCCGATGTTTTGAGAAGAACTGCAGGAAATAAAGTAGTGTCTCGTTGTAAGTCATGAATAATTCAAAACATGGTGGGCCTTTTTGCAACATGTACCTACATTCACGTAGGTACGTACATAAAAATATTAGCTTTTATAGCGTGTCTACCTCAGTAACACGATCACAGTTGTTGTTTTTTTAATTCTCATTTAGACATTAAATAAAAGAGAGACTGTTTTTGATACTGATTAACAAAGATGGTTAAGTTTCCCTGTAGTCCATTCAACAATACAATACAATACAAATATTCTTACCAATATCGATACCATGGAGAAAAGAATCATGCGAAACTTTGCATTTCATGTTTTGACGACCGACACGTTTCCGGGTAAACATGCTCCACAAACCAATGTTATTTAAAACAAACGAAGAAAAGACATACATCTGAAAATGAATGTGCAAGCGCACTGGTTGAGCACCAAACAAAACATCGTAAAACATAATACACGTACCTGGCCCTGAAACTTTCCAGTTTCAAGAGTGAATGCGTAAAATACTGACGCGGGGCGACTTAAGCTTCTTAACTCTCCTTTGTTTGAAATAAGTCATTAAATGCCTTGGCATCCAATTCCGTAAGAGAAAAATATGCTTACGTTTTTGGATAGACAAGCGATGGGGAACCTAAGATCTGCGGGTCGCAATCGCAATGTTAACCCTATCTAATGAGTCATTAGATAGGGTTAACATTTGCGACCCGCAGATCTTAGGTTCCCCATCGCTTGTCTATCCAAAAACGTAAGCATATTTTTCTCTTACGGAATTGGATGCCAAGGCATTCGTAGTTGCCGCTGTTAAATTTGGATTTGGAAACTAAACTATAATGACTAATATAAATGATCTGTTATATAGTGTACCAGCGAACTCAATTCAGGTTTCAAGTGTTGAATCTCTATTCGTTTGGACTTATCTCTATGAGGAAGTGACATGAATCTGTCAAAACTTGGTTGTTAATCCCACAGACTTAAAGCAAATGTTCGTTAAAAGTACCGCATTCGTAATCAAGTAACGGGTATCTGTTCAACATAGACGTACGAGTACATTCATTTGTTGTACAGTACATACATCCGCTTATCTGCTCCCGCGCAAGAATTTGCATACGATCCAACAATCGCAATTTATTTCTACCGGTAATTAGAAACTGGCGAATGTAGCGGTATGTATTTAATGTGTTTGTGAAGCATCAATAAAAGGCGCTCGATTTTTGCGGACTTGGTGGGAGCTGCAGGAATAAAATCTGGGGGCACGGCAGTGCCCCCGCCAAGTCGAGCAAAAAGAGGCACGGCCGTACCATCCTTTTCTCGAAGCCATTCAGGCCATTTTCAACATACACTATTACAATGCAAACTCTATTCAAGCCCTTGTTATCATTATTTACATATAGGTAAGTTCCTGACAATAAAGAAGACTTTTTAGGGTTCCGTACCCAAAGGGTAAAACGCCCTATTACTAAGACTCCGCTGTCCGTCCGTCCGTCTTTCACCAGGCTGTATCTCATGAACCGTGATAGTTAGACAGTTGAAATTTTCACAGATGATGTATTTCTGTTGCCGCTATAACAACAAATACTAAAAAACAGAATATAGACATGTTTTTTTGCCGTTTTATTGATAATGGTACGGAACCCTTCGTGCGCGAGCTCGACTCGCACTTGGCCTGTTTTTAGATACGTACTACTTAAATGTGTCATGCGTATCGGTGCTGTTATGAGTGGGCTCCATGCCTGCAGCATGATGTAGGTATAACAAGTATGTCACTTGTGGTTTACTTGGGCACTCCGATCAGCGTCTAGGTTGCGGGTGTGACAATGCCTGCTAGTGATTGATGCGATAGTAATTTCCTGTACACCGTTGTTCGTATCGAATACGAGTCTGATTGAAGCCGACCACACCGAGCGGTCGAGTGTACAGCGCTGAGCGGTTCTCCGTGCTCCTAATCACTGTAATTGAACGTTATCACAACGTCTGTTCCGGGATGCTTGCGCTTAAACACAAATAAATTAGTCTAGACGGCACTTACCGTTGCTGGTATCCGGAAGCGCGTACAGTACTCCACAGAGAGCAGTCGGTATCGGTGGACTTTTAAGTACCGGCAGATTATCTTCGTAATCGATGCAATCAGCTGCCGCCGGCTCAAACAGTGCTAGGTCCAGTCCATCCATGTCGCTCCGTACTGACACCCTATCTTCCTCGACCTCTCGATCACAAAAGTTCTCATCGACATCCTTGGGGCTACGACTGCAACCCTCGTCACTGAGCGGGTCGCAGCAACACGTGTCTGAGAAAGGCTCAAAATCCCGGCAGTCAAACTCGCATCGCTCGAAGCTGTCACAGGTGCAGGACGACAACGCGTCAGAGTCTGTCCCTTCTGCTACAAACAAGTCACTGCCTTCTACCTCCTCTTTTGTTGCAGCCGTCCTTGCGGACACATAAAATACACTCGATGTATATGGCACCTTTTGCACCTGCAATGTCACTTTGCCATCCGTCAATATTTCTCCTGTACACGTGTCATCTACATCTTTGACTATGCCTTCTATCTGTGGCCGACAGTCTTCGTAGTTAGCGAAGCTGGAAGTATCGGTGAGGTTCGAGGAACGATCTACTGAGTAGACGTCAGCGTATGGGTCACCTGCTTCGCTCCGTCGAGTTTGCAAGCGGGTTTGTTGCGAGCGAGTTCCGAGGAATATTGTAGTATAAGGGCACGTGTGGGCTGGCCGGGTGCGATCAGCACGGCGCGGGTAACTAGCCGCGAGGGGGTCTTGCGGCGGTCTTTCCTTCGCGTCTATGTACGCTTCGTTCGCTGACAGCACGTTGTACCGCCAATCGGGCATCGTTGTTCATCATCACTACTCAGGATATAAAAACCTAACCACTGTGCGGTAACATTATATATTAATTAATAATGTGTGCAAAACTTTCATTCATTATTCACACTGAAAAACGGAATAACTAAACTACGATCGACGTCCGCAACTGTTCAAATAAGCGTTACTTGAGTGATGCAAGTAATGTGGGTCACTACACTAGATATATACCGACTGCAATGACTGAGTACACGCCTAATTTAATTTGCATGCATATATACACAGACAGAGACAAAATTAACAACATCGATGTCGAATATTTTATATTTATAGTATCGCGCAATGATGTGATAGTAGTAATAAACTAATAAACAAGTTTAATGTACCCAGCAGCAAGCGTGATACCTATTAATGATATTTTTATGGGGCACGTTTTTGTACGCGCCTAGATTATGCATCCATACACTCTTTTTCAGATATATTTCAAAGTACGCTGCATCTCATTCACTTTTGGAAGTCAAAGTGCAACGTGCACGGAAAAACGCGCGGAACGCGGTAGCTGTGTGTTAGTATGTATTCTACTACTACATATTCTGTTAGTGTGAGAAGTACTGTAATGAACCTGTTAAACTTATATCCTATCCTGTTGACCGCTTTAGCTTTGTTGGTAGTGACTCTGCCTACGAAGCTGGAGGTCCCGGGTTCGAATCCCGGCCAGGGCATTTATTTGTGTGATGAGCACGAATATTTGTTCTTGGGTCTTGGATGTTTTCTATGTATTTAAGTATCTATTTATCTATATAAGCATGTATATCGTCGCTTAGTACCCATAGTACAAACTTTGCTTAGTTTGGGACTAGGTTGATTTGTGTAAGATTGTCCACAAATAAAAAAATATATGACTAAATGTTGCTATAATGACCGTTGCGTTGGTCCATTCAGCAAACTAAAGCAGCGTGCAAGTTTAACTATAAATGAAAGATCGATTGTACTCATCGTATATACTTTGGCATCCCGCAACGTATTTAAACTTGCATGCGATTCTTGCACGTGTGTAAATCAGTGTTAAGAATCTATAGAAATAGAGGTAGCAAGTCAGAGACAGGTTGCAAAGTCGGTAACGGTCCACGAATCACTGGTGTACGGTATCGAAAGTTGAAGCCGACCCGCTATGTCCGGATTATTTGCGTTTTCATCATACGTAAAACTATCGCGAAGTCTTAAAGCTCATATTTACATACTTTACAGTTTCGAGGTTTTCTTGCATGCATAATAAATTTTCTAAGACTTAGTAACGTTTAACATCTCCACCAGTTTTTACACGACTGCCCAAAAAAAGAGTGTATTACCTAATGTTTTCAGGATTCATGTATGTACATTACATATATACATGTAATATGTTTGGACATTGATATTTTTATGATAGGATCCCGGAAATTCCTAATACATTTGGGCAATACGAAGAATATATTGTGTAAATAAAACGTTTGCAGAATATTTCACAAAACCTATTGAGGCTATTTAAACTAGGGTGACCCGAAATTTTTGACCGCCTATTTGACTAAACTTTTGTAATATGCTCTTTTTGAGGTTCTTAGTTTTAATTACAAAATTAACGACAGTTCTACATTTAAAATTTCACTAGTAGGTGAGTCCAAAGCGCGAGAACGCACGTAAAGGCTTATCTCTCTGGTTTTTGAAAAAAAAACACGATAGGCGTACACGTGAATAAAAGTTCAATGCCTCAGAGTCGTGTTTAGAGAACGCAATTATTTTGTTAGTACATACGAAATGAGCCTTTCGTTCGCCTTTATTATAACGGAGGCTCGTGATCGTGACCGCTGCAACACTCGTTCTTCACTAAATTCTTTGGGACATGCATGGATACTAGGGAATGCAAACCGGTTAACCGGTTAACCGAAAAACCGGTTAACCGGAACTTTTTGAGCTCGGTTAAAAACCGGTTTTTTACACCACTAACCGGTTTTTAACCGAAATTGTATTTAGTATAAAAAACAACTTCATGGGGAGATTAGAGCGTTCTTTCACCTCCAAATCACGTTATTTAAGGATGGTAGCCATGGTAGGATGTACGTTTAAAGAAGTTAGTTTCTTTTACTTACGACTGTGGATAGAGCACATGAATATCATATGTTAAAATGTTGTTAGTTTCCCATATCCCCACTTAATTTGAGTCTGGCGCGTCAAAAGCGCAGAAAGGGTTTATGGCCGGGTAAGCCCTATTGTTTTACTTGGATAGTTTTGCTACCTGCTACTACCCTGTAGTAACGTATTTAATCAGTCTTTTGAGAAATATGCTATTTTTAATTATGTTGATTATTTATAGTATAGTAATCATTATTACTTTTTATATAACAATTTGTAAAGAAATTTGATTTTAGAAGGCCAATAAGATGATCAAACATTCTTAAATCTAGCTTTAACACTTACCAATTTTTTGATGACATGTGAATAACTTGTTCAACTTATAACCGTTATGCATGCATGGCCCGAAATTGATCAAACATTGCCCTTTTTTATAATAGAATGTTTCATAATTTTATTTGTCACTTGTCTTGTCGATTTGTTTTGAAGTTTATAAAGATGATGATAAAAACCAAATTCGATTTATTTATTAGCTTACTTATACCTATTCACATCACTAGAAACATGCCCGGATCACCAATAGAACCCAGAAATAATAAATTTATAGTCCGATACTTCGATTTCAGGTAGTTTGTAAAAAACCGGTAAAAAACCGGTTAACCGGTTTTTGTCCAGTCAAAACGGTTAATAACCGGTTTTTGATTTACACCGGTTTTTGCATTCCCTAATGGATACCTATCATAGTGTATTTAAAAAGATAATCATAGCTTCCGAACCAGCTATAGCATAGTAACCGAATGCCTTTATTTCCTTTTCGTAGTTCAAGTAACATCGGAAATCGTGTTCACAGAAACAACTCAATGCTAACCTCTGACGTCACTGACCCAATACTTGTTACTTTTAAATCTTATATACTAATACTGGTAAACAATACGTATCGTATTAAAGTGTCAAACATTGGGACGTTTACCTTAATTAATCATGTAGGTAATCCAAATGAAGTCCGATATCATTTTCTTAACAAGATAGCCAAAACAAATTAATTCCGGAACGAATTCCATTTAAAAAGCTACAAATTCCAACAGCGTGTGATTTAACGGCCAGTGACCACGTGCCACCATTTCATTTCACATTTGACAAAAACACCGCCACGGACGATGAACAAAAATTACTAAGCATTCTGCTTGTTTAGGTATTGAACTTTAGGAACACCAGGCTACTCTCATTACGCCATTCGTACCATTAGAATGAAATTAATGAGTTTGGACGAGACTAACCGAAACTACTATTCCTAAAGATTGGTTAATTAATCCAGGTTTTCGGTTGCCTAACTAGTTTAGCTAAGGTCCGCTTTTTAAAACTACAGGCGATCATGATATAAATGCTAGTGCTATGAATTTCAAAAGAGTTACAAATTACTGTCTTTAATGCTTCATAAATATCTCAACAATGCCCCTGTTACCGCTTAAAACCAACAGTAATTGTTTGTAAACAAAATGTAAGACTTGCGCCGTGGCTAATGTGGCTATGGCATTTGATCTGATTACCAAGAGCGTTGCACTTACGCAGTTAAAACGCTTACATAAAGCTAAAAATAATACACGGCTACATATAAAGTCGTAGGTAAGTATAATCCCTGTCCATTATTACTATAGAGATGCACTGCGCGCTGCACTTTAAGCGAATACAAATGAAATATGAACTGTAAGTAAACTGGTGTCGACTCTAGTTATTTAATCTCAGATGAATTCACGAAATAAAAATGAGCATTGAACAGAACACGCACCTACAACACCAACAGGCTGCAGCAACCATACGAGTATGTTGATTTTTATAGTTTCTGTACCGAATCCACCAGTCACAACCCGGTTATTTACGAATGGCAAATATCTTTACAAACAGCATAAAGTAAACATCTTAAACGCTAGTGCTAAGAATTCTACGGCTGTAAAAGGATGGAAAGTTGGTGCTTTGCGGGGAAAAGCTCCCGCGATGTTTGAACGCGTATTAGAGACGAGTACGGTGCAGAGAGAGCTGGTCGCATCGAGGATTATAAACCAGGTTTATTGTTGCCATCCGACTTATTCCTAGCAACGGAGATCGATAGTTTATGGGCTCTTATTATCGCCGCGGAACACTCCCCGGCAAGCGCACGTTGCGAAGCCGGCCTGTGTACTTACTTAGTGCGTGTGAGCAATCTCTATCAATTTATGATTTTTTAGTCCTTACGTACCATACAAGCCTACTAATTAAATTTTATCCATGCAATGGTTTAACCGATTCGCTAAAGTTATTATCGAACTTCATTAACAACAGCATTTTTAAGTACCATCCTTTTTTTCATATAAAAAGTAAGTTTAAGACATAGAAAAATGTTAGATAATTATTAAGGTTTTATAAATCACCCTATTAAGTAAATACGCTCTTAAATCTTTGCTGCAATTCCTTGAAACTAATTAACACAAAAGCTCACAAACCTACTAATGTATTTAATTCATAGGTTAACTTGAAATTATCAGCAGAGGACGTCAACCGTAACACAACGTTACCCCAAATCCTACGGTAATAGGCAGTCACACACAGCACTGTCACTCGTTATGTTTCTGTCATAAAATCGATTAAATTCGCTTCGATCGAGTCGCGCCGGAGGTGCGCGTTGCGGGTCGCGCAGTGACCGACTGGGTTGGGTTGAGTCAGAGTCGAACGCACGCGCGGGGCGACCGGCGCAAACGCTACCACACTGACGTTGACGGCGCGCCTCGCTCATCTGCTAGTCGTTTGATACTGGGCCCGTGACCACAATCATGCGTTGTTGGGACAGCACGCCATAGCGACCAATAAAGTACGGCCGTTATACAAACTTTATAACTCCGTAAAAGCTCCAGTTATCTTATTTGCGTAAATGCTGCGATCGGCAAGGATACACACGCGGAGCAAGGTTATAGTATCGAACGCGGTGCAAGTTAAGGGGAGGTATCCCCAACGCAAATGTCCCGCTCTAACACGCGTGAGTTTATAATTAACCATCCCGCTCTCTACGCAAGCTCTGCGCGCAGTTTTGTAAATATTTAGCTATAGTCATTAAGCCAATCATTCTATCAAAGCAAACCCTGCGAATTTGTCTATAGCTATTTACGATCTTTAATTGAGTACAAAAATAAAACGTTAAATATCAGTAATATAGCCGTAGTATTGAAAATACATTCCAAAAAGGGGTAACTTCGCGTTTTTTTTCTATCGAGTGTAATTCATCAGGTCATGTAACTGACTGCGATTTTGACTAGACAAGATCCTTATGTAACACATATATATTTTTTAGATCTTAAGACACTATATTCTATGTCTCAGAAGGTTTTTAAAAACTCAAAAGTGGTAATATACGGCCTTGACGTTTTGAAACTGAAAATTTGGATTTAGGATTCGCTTCGCTCACAGCGGCTACAGCGCGTTTCACTGAAATCCCCTTTTGTGTCTCAATCAACAGATTACAAACGGCGTTGATCAAACAAATAAAATACAAATTAAGAACGGTGTAGGTACAGAGCGCGCCCTGGTTGTCGTCACCGCCGCGCTTGACACTGAAACTAGTTTGCACACTTTGATACTGCGAGTGTGAAGCGCAGGCAACAGTCGCCAAGCGGGGTTCCGTCCATTCAACGATTGAGCAGCATTCTCTGGAGGTTACTATTGCAATTAAAGAAAAACATAGGAACAAAAAGGGTGAACCAAAACGGGTCTCATCCAACTGCGTATCTTTTAAAGTCAAATGCAATCTTCTAATTGAGGATTCTGGTCGTCGCCGCGTTGGTGAGCACACGTGCCCGGGGCGACGACGAGCAGAATCCATTACATTACCGTACAATACCTATCTACTGTCATGGCGTGTTTACCGAACAACGTCACTGAACACGTGATATTGGCGAAATCATCATAATTTTGATGGAAGCCATTTTTTTAAAGAAGTGAAGTGAATGTTCTAATTATGTACCTACCCAACACTGACCCAATATGAAAATATATACAAACTGAACAGGTACTGATACTATTATAGTGAAACTGCTGAAACAGTGTCTAGGAATTTACAACTTAGGTAATCGTTTTGTATAAAATGTAGTTGAAAACATCTGCATAAGTTTACACCGAAAAACCGATTAAAACCTACAATAATCATCTGTAACCGATTTATGGTAAAAGTAAAACAGTAAACACGTGGTAAACGTAGATGCAGAACCCTACAATTAAAACGCGCGCTCAGATCAACCCTTTGTTTACGAAGGGAACGAACTGTCTTTTTTTACGATAAAGGGGATTTAAAATAGATACTGACTGAATACCAGTTCAATTGTGAAAGGGGTCGTACGGCCCGTAAGTGTATTCATTACGTCATGTGTTTGATTGTTCCTACTCGCATGCGACATACTCATCAACTGTTACTTTCCAAACCTCTTACTTACTCGACCGTACGTGTAGTGTTCTTGGAAAAGCTACTTTAAGGCAATTCAAATAAGTTATGATTACAACAGTCCAAAGATTGTTTCGTATGAGGTTGAGAAAGCAAGGCGATTTTGCTTATAGGCGTCAGGGACCGGTTCGGGCATTTGCATGCACTGGCCTCCGTTAACCATGGAATACGTTTACGAATATGAAACACTCCATTTCATCTATATACGTTCTTGAACTCCCGCAAATTGCCCGATAATGCGATTAAGCAACGCTATTCGTAGAATATATTTACAATAAACTTTTAAATGTTCATCAAAAATCTCAATTTTCACTTTGATTAAAAAATAAACTTTTAGATGTAACTTGAAAGGAACAGAACGGAATGACAAGAAAGACATCACTACTCACGTCGTAGTTTTGGTTTTTACTACGAGTAGTCATAAGATACAATAAGAAGTGGTCAGGCCCCTGTACCACAAAACTTTACAAGTCTACAATTCGACAAAATTGTACAATTTTCCATAGAAAAAGTTGACAAATTTGTCGAATTGTACGCTTGTAAAGTTTTGTGGTACAGGCCCCAGGCGGTCATCCGTCAATATTCATAAATACGTTGATAAGCGAGTGGAGAAGTGATCTGCCTCGGGCCGGCAGTTTTCCGGCAGTATTTAGGCTGGAGTTTACCGAAAAGTAGATTTAAGGACTGTCCAATATTATATTATATGAGCTAATCTGGGAATAAACTCTATTCTCGTTTCGTCGAATTGACATTTAGTAGATAAGTAACTAAACTAACTAACTACTATGGCTCACCGATCCAAAGTGAGTCTTTGCCTTGGCCTCCGACACGATTTGAAGTAGATAAGTACCTATGTGAGCTATATATAAGAACATCGACGATATAGCAGGACATATGAATCTACAAATCAACTCGTATTTATTCCACCGTGTGTTCTTAAATATGGACTTGTACAGTCAGCACCATATAGATAATAGGATCTAACTAAACTAGTCAAAATAACAAAGAAATAGGGTTCAAAGAGAATACTTACGACATCCCTATCTAACGCTACTACTGTTTGGCACCTCTTTTATTAACTACATGATCTTAAAGTCTATAACACAATAGCAAGCTCCTATTAAAACCTATCAGCTCAGCAAACTCGACACCGTCGCCTCTATAAATGGAAGGAAATTGAGACTGTAGGCGCTAAACAATAGAATGCATTAAAATTGTTTTAATGTAGAGATACGATTAAGAGATGACGCATTATTGCACCCACTCATGTTTCATCTTCTGCAATCTGCAAATAAAATGGGGCGAGAAAAGAGAAGGAAAGATATCATCACACACACTCAAAGGCACAAGCGTACCAACTAAGGAAGTGCCCTCAGCCCAAAGAATACCAAATAACATTAAGTACTTGTCCTTTATGGTGTAGTAAACGTAAGAATAAATGTGTAAAGTCGCCATAACTCCTTTCTAAGAATACACTGAGCTAACGGTGAAGGATTCACATTTGTTTTCTACACAGCGAATCCAATCCAAGTCTTAATACGTAAGTAGGATGTGTGAAAAGTAATCGCCAACAATCCAAAGTTGGGGTAAGTGGAAGAAGCGGAGTGTCATATTTTTATACATTATTAAATAGAAGCTTAATATTACCTATTAGCTTCTGTGATAGATGTGGTTAGAGAGTCGACAGGAGTAACATTTTCACACGGGAAGTTATTATTTGCTGTCGACTCCTACACTAGGGGCAGATGGGTGCCCGAACGTCGACAGTCAATACCGAGACTATGTAAATATTTCTCATATCGCTTGTTTACTTACCTTGCTGATGTTTAAAGTTTAGGAAGCGGCGGGATACTTCCCATATTTTACAAAATAAATCTTTAGACCACGTGGATACTGGTGGCGCATTATGTGTGTAGCCAATAGTGTTTATTCGAAAACGATAGTATTTTGTACCATACAATATATAAGTTAAACAGTATTTTATGATTTGTAAATGCATAAAATTATACAACAGAATACAGCTTATTTAAGTATCTAGAGGTAGATGACGTTCATTGGAATTGGAACACTGTTTATATTCTACTGCTTAGGTTTCTTGGAAGATCCTCTGACGCGTTAAGTGGAGGAGTACTGCATCAATAAAGACAATAGAATAAGGTTCGTGTAGATAGTTTTGAGAACGATTTCCTACGTAAGTACTTGTATTACTAATTTTATTACCTACATAAAAGTATTAGTGTTTCCCGGCTTAATTACGCCACGACCTCGTAAGCTGTTAATTAGGTCAAGTGCTGTTTAAACTAACTAAAGGCAAATTCTAATACAATTCCCGAGGCAAAAGTATAGATTTTTTTTATAATATAAACCTATTTATTATTGACATTGGTATATTTGCGGGCCAGCGCCATACGTAAACCGTCAAAATGTACCAATCACACATAACAACTTTTTCTTAATTTTAATTCTGGAAAACGCATTTTTAGCAATGGTTTCCTCCATGGGTAGATTTTTGGCTAAGGCTGTTAATTCGTCATACAATTTATAGAAAAATCACGTCACTAAAGTCGTTTTGTTTGGACAAGACAGTGTTTCAGCGATTACTCAAAAAAAGTGTGACGTATCTTATTCAAACCAAAAATTTTTGTAAGTATATATTTATTTAAACTTTCTAAATTTTTTTCAGAATTTTTGACCTCGTTGTTTGGAAATTAGAGAGGGGGATGCACTTTTTAAAACTTTCACAGTAAATATCTCACCAACGGTTGACTTAAATGGAAAGGTTCATGGATACGCCACACGCCGATGTGCATTGATTTTTTTTTCCAGCCCATACAATGTTTAGGGCCTTGGCTGACGACTATTCCACCGCGATACAAGTGGAAGACGAATTTTATTCCTTAAGGTATTTGTTTAAAATAGTTTAAATATCATTTAACACTAGTTTCAGTCGAGAGGAAATGACTGATTTTTTTTTATGTCTTTGGGAGGCTTTTGCCACTCACCCCACCAACGGAATCGTGGCAGACAACCCACCAACGGAGTCCACAGTAATTTTTTATACATCTTTCTTAACCACTGTACAAGTTTTCGTGCGAGAGGAAATGACTAACGATTTTAGCGCCTGGCCCACGGTCTAATTCGTTACATTACTTATAAAAGCTACAAACTTGCTAGTCTCGAGTTAGTTACGGCCTCTCGTTACTCGTATTATATTCGCTCCTATAATTTTCTTGATCCGAGATGAATGGATCTCTAATAAAAATTCCGAGCCATACAAATGACCCGCTGTTATAGCTACAGCCCGCTTAATAACACGGGTGGCGTAATAAACTTCGATAACATAATAACAGAGACAAGTGTAACTCTGTAATACCTAACTAATAAATAATGTCAGCGTTGAGTTTAACAACGATTTATCCTTGTTCCTTTTATATTAACTTTCACTCTGCTTGGAGAAACATATTTATTGAACTAATAAATATAAAATCCTGAACCAATCCAGCCGAGAAGAGCTAAGCTTCATTTTTGAAGGAACTTGGGATTAAATGCCAATAGTTTGTACTAAGGGCTAGTTCAAAGTTTTTTCGTATCGATTGTCGATTGTTTTTTTAAAGTCATGTAACTTAGTCTGCCAGAATATGCTTTTAACCCTTTTCCAGGAATAGTACGATGTATCGACTACATGTGTGTTATTAAAATTTCAACCTTAAAACCCAAAGTTAAGGTTTAAAACGAATTGAATTTCGGCGAATTATTACTTGGGCAAATTAATTTCCAATACATGATTAATTAATTATTCTGAATATATATATTTTGTTTTTAGCAAAACCATGTAGGGTGGTGCGGCCTGGAAAACGGTTAAATTAAAATTTTATTCTTAGATCTATATTAAGCACCTAGATGCGAGTAAAAGATGATTCACGCTAGACCGTTCCGTATCCGGGCCGGCCCGTTTTGTAGTACAACAAATCGACGGACGCGCGACGGCCGGAGACGGAAATGTTTACGCATCTTGTTATAAAATAAATTTCACCGTTTTACTAATGTCAATAATGTCAGGTATTAAGTAATAAAGTTCGTATAAATCGCATGTCATGTAGGAGAGGGGAGACAAAAAAGATTCCTACATTACATACTTCATCGTTAAAAAGCTGAGGGATTTTTTAAACAAGTAAGCTGCTGGGTATCGATGAAGGATTTTTTTTTATCTAAACAGGTCTAACTTTTTACCAACACTAAGTACATAAATCATGCTGTGAAGAGACTCGGTACCTATGTACGTACGGCCAGACTAGTTTACTTAGTAGGTACACTGATAAAGTTATAACGCCAAGTGTCAAGTTATAGCTTGTGGCGTAAAATCCAGACCACTTATGCGATCCTTGTGCCAACCCATATAAAAACTTAAATGACGTAAGTTCGAAGAAACCTGGCGTGACCGCTTGCCTTTGGGTTTCGCATGACGATACCATTGGTAATGTTCTAGTTTAATACAAGCCAGTAATGGCTAGACTACATTTTGTAGATGACACCGTAAATCTGCGGCTATAGGCGGTTCACTTTGATGTCGGCCTTATGGAACGGATGAGGCCTGTCTACATGAGCACCACATTACTTGAGTACCTAATAAATATCTCGGATACCTATTATACAATACAACACTAGCGTAAAGGTTAAATTATTGAGCTATAATTTAGGTATTGCCTTACGACTAAGCGAGCATGTCGAGCAATTGGTGAGTAATAGGATAGATTCAGGTAACCTAACGTATGGCAATTAAACTTAGTTGAAACTATCCGAAGATAATAATTATTGACGGAACGATTTGTGTGGGACTCATATTCACGGAACACGCGATATCGCAAACTGTAGGTAGGCAATTCTGTAACCCCAAAGCAATTACAGCAAACAATAACACCTACAGTCCTACATTGTACTCGCGAAGCTATAGAAATAAAGTCGTTGACCTTTTAAAATTGCGGATGACGAGAATAAAAAAAACTGTAGCCACACAGAAGTAATTAATGTCATTCAAAACCCATGTGGTACAATTCAGTTACGTTACGACACGACATGCTTAACCAATAATAATCTAAATCTGAACAAATCCAACGAATGTTTGTTATACTAGCGCCATCTGTGGGTGAGTAGCAATAGTAAAATGCAGGTTTTGCTCAAGCGCATCCTCGCCACGCTCTTCTAGCTGCGCGTTAGTGCCGTTGTTTTCCGAAACGTTGTCAATGCTAAGCGCTAGATGGCGCTAGTAAATACGAATACGAACCCACCACTATATTAGTCAAGTTTATTTTTTGTAAAAAGAGAAATATATAATATACGTATAATCCTTATTCAACGCATAGGTTGCCTTTATATTGTATTTATTAACAAATACCATAGACGTCGACGACGTTGCAGTTGCATATAATCTTAATCATGATAACTTTAACGTTCAATTTAGAGCATGACAGCAACCCCACGATGCCCCCCACTAAACGGCAGCGAGGGTTAATGCAACAGAGGTGTTAGTGGGTATTCCCTTACGCACATCTCATCTTCTTAGTTTCCTTCTTCCCTAGTGTCTTACATGGTCAGCGGCAACACCACGCAAGGGCGAAGGCCAAGATCCGCGTAGGGCAGTAGGCCCGATGCGACGCATCAGAACGCGCTATTTACGTAAGCTACGAGGGTCGAAGGCCCGAAGGGCGAGCCCACTCGGGCCCTCACTACCTACCGTTCTGGCGGGGACTTGCTGGCATAAGCGGCCAATCGCCTCTGATCTGACCTACCAAACGTAAGTATTTAGCTACTTATTTATGTACTTATGTCGGGTAGATTCGTTGACTGTACGAATGAGTTGTCGTTATCACCCCTGGGTGCTTGATACCTGGGGCGGACCTTTCCTTCCTTCCTCACCGCTAACGCCGCCACTGGGTACTGGGTACCTATCAGTTGGATTCAGTTGGGCACAGTTGTAAACGAACGTACAAGTAAACCTGCCTAGTTAGCAAATAACACCGATAGTGCGATCACTGCGAACTTAGATTTTATGCAAATTGTTGTGTCAACGATGAGGTCATTGCTTTTCACCGTCCCATACGTCCGGCCCAGCATGGCCTTCCTCACCCATCCGGTGCCTTGCCCAAGCGCAGCAAGTGCCGTTATCTATACCATGCTAATATCAAAACAGTACAACTATGCTAATATCATTAAGAAGTAAGAACGTGTTAAGTTTATGCACTTACGCTTTTTAGTTTTTGGCAGTACTTGTACAGTGTGACCGTCGCTTTTGGCCTAGCCTATTCATAAAACATTTTGGGGTCGATTAAGAACTCGCCTTGGTTTAATTTGACTACAAGATTCATAACAGGCATGCGTAATCGCAATTCAGGCTTAAACTGAACTGGTTCTGAAGTGTTGCTGTTTTGAATCCAGTTCAACCCAGTTCACCGGTGTTACCGTAATTTTAGTTTACCCCAGACCGTTGAACCGTAGATTTCATTCAATAACTCAATAGCATAATAAATTGAAGTTTCATTGCTACATTCACTAGGCTAAGCTTACTAGGTTAGGCTTAGGTTACTTAGGCGAGTTAGGCGTAGCTAATATTTACTGTATAAATAATGTATGTTCCACCAGCTTTAAAAAGGATATTGTAGTGTAACTTCAAAAGAATAAAATGCTCTTGCCACACTCTCTTTTATCTTGACTGACGGTATATTTATCCGAACCAGGTCGGGCTGAGTAGCTGAGTTTATCGCTGGACTCTTCTCAGCTAGGCTAGGTTTAGCTCGATTCCACTGACACCTCAGATTCGGTTGAGGCCGCTCAACCAATATCACTGGAGCGCAAACTCTTAGAGTATACCAGTGTTTAAACCGCCAGCGTGGTCGTGTCGGAGGTTTCCCCTGAATTTCCGCCAGGCCACTCTCGAACCGCGCACTCTTATTGCTTTATTGGGCGCGGCCTATAAAGCCACAGTCCGGTTAATAAAAGGTATATTTGTCGTCGAAAACGAATATTGACAAAGAAAATAGATGAACTATTTAATTCAATAGAACCTTATATTTTACGTCGTTCGTAACTAGGGTTGCCAACTTATGTGCTCCGATTTGCGGGACATTTGTTGTAGAATTGCGGGACTTGGCTAAAAAATGCGTTACTCGCGCACTCGTATCAATATTATTAACGTATATTTGTGATGTAGGATACATTATTTATTCCCGCGAGATATACGTTCTTAGTGGATGATTTTCGAGCTAAAATTATCCTATTACGAGTACGGTCCTCCGGGAGCGGGATACAAATTACTTATTTTCATTTATGGAAGTTGTGCATTCTTTCCTGAAATGAAACAAAATGTTCGCTCCAGTTCTTATAATTCTGCCGAGGCTTGAAAGCGCGACAAATGGCGTCCTTTGCGGGACGCATCGTCTAGGGTGCTGGAAACGGGACGTCCCGCCTCAGGCGGTACGGTTGGCAACCCTATTCGTAACGTTCTTGTGGGTAATCCGTACCTCCGCCAAGCTAACTGTGAAGACAGATGATAAACGAAAACTACAATTCGCTGTACTTATATTGCTGGGTAGATAAGTAAAGATTGTGCCCAGGAACGTAAATCTTTATTTGTAATAAACCCAGCAATCATTGTTAGTTGATATTGTCATATTTGTCATGTTAGTACTTACTACTTACTAAATATACTTACTTACTAGGTAGTTTAGGGATACTGCATACATTACGTACAAATAAATACTTTACTACTCGTAGCACAGTATCATCGCCGTACGTAAACAACTCCACCCATTATATTAACAACAACACATAAGTATTTAAGTACACTCACGCGATGAAATATATTTATATGCCAAAACTATTCACGCGATCGTTACTTGATGACCCTGGTCCGAATTTTCGACATAAATATATATTAATATTCACTAACATTATAATACGGAACAGCTATTATTAACAACGAATTATTATGATGAACAGCGTGTGATGCAAATGAACCGCACGACTTATTCGCTGTGTGAGTAGGTATATGTGAATGTGTGAGTAACTTAATGCCTAAATCAAGAATGTAATAGCTTACTCACCTTTGTTGGGAACACATTGCTAACATTTGCGAGTCACGCATTTGATTAGTTAGATAGGGTTTGAACCGTTATAGAAAACATTTTGTTCAACCTATCCTGTAGCTCTAGTATAAGTTTTTTCGAAACATTAACTAATTCGAACGCGTTTGCGTTTTGTCTCAAAATGTATGAAAACGCTCTCACCGAGTTTGAAATACGCGCGTTCATCGGTTAGCAACAAATGTTATACTCGCTGTTTTAGTTTCCACTAGTGACCACCAAAGGCGCTGTTCACGTTTTCATACCACTTTCATACATTTTGAGACAAAACGCAAACGCGTTCGAATTAGTTAATGTTTCGAAAAAACTTATACTAGAGCTACTGTGTCGAAAATCGGACAATTATTTAATTTAACGCAGGAAGTCATGACGTCATCATGGTTAGCATTTTCTATAGAAACACATCAAACTATTATATTTAAACCATCGTGAATCATTGTAAACATAACAATTATATGAACCTACTAATATTTAATTATACTGTTAACTGTCATATTGTTTGTCATCTGAAGAATATACCTAATTATGAGTATAATTCACTTCCAAGAATTCGCGACTACTTAATTTCTAGGGCAGGTAGTCCACAGTTTGTTGTATTTTTATATATTTAAACTAAATGAATCGAAACTAAACGATCAAAGTCTATCGCAAAAATCAAAAGTAACGAATAGCAACTGCTCATAAATTCATAATCAATTATTAAGACGAGTTCTGTCTCCACGGAATCAACATAGGTAATTATGTAGCATCTACGAGAAGATTATACTTATACGCGCCATTTATGCCTCGTATTAATTTCTTTCATATTGATTGTAAGGAATCACATTTGTATAGTAGATATGTAAATTGACTATCAAATTAATCCTTATTCGATCAGTGCAACATGTTACATGATTTATTTGAGGCAAGTTCACATAGAATTTATTCAAAATCAAGTATATGTTAAATTGTTAATTGCATACGGTTTCAATTTTCAATGCGGCGTGGCATCATGGAGTCATTTATGGCATTAGTAAGAAACATAAACAGCTCTTTCCTTGAGAAGGTACTCTCATACTCTGTACCTTGACTACGTATAACTTTCAAGATAATTCAAATCAGTGAAAAAGGAGATTTTTCTATATTTAAATGGAATTTTCATTTCTATATTACTACGCAATATATAATCCATGAACATGTCACCGAAAAATAAAATTACTTAACTAGAATCCTAATGTGAGTAAGCTTTAGATTCGAAGTATAGTGGCCATCATTATATCTGCAGTCTTCAGGGTGCTCAAAAGTACCTATGTCAACATGCACTTGACACTCACGCATTGACAATAGAGCCGTTTTCGTATTTGTGAGCACCTTGTTTGCTCCGATATATATATATATATAATGCCGACTGTGCTAACAGATTTTACACTTCAGACCAGTAGCTGATTCGCATCACGGGATGCGCTACAAAACAAGGTGTTAATGTACCCAACACAAGTAGCAGAATTGCTAAATAGATTTATTGAATCGACATATCGACAAGTATCATCGTGGGAGTGAACAAGTAGCGTGGAGGCCAGCCCATATTCGGCACGGCACGGGCCGATGCAGCAGCTTGTTTACGGACCAAACCAGTCCACCTCTGACTTTGAGCTGCATTTTAATAACTGTGTCAAGGCCTTCTGGAATCAAGAGAATTATAGCATTCACGCTAATTTTCACAGTAACGTAACATACCTACATAATGTTTTTTTGAAGTGAAAACTTCTTTAGCGGCGCTGAGCACTTTTGTACTGGGGAAAAATGTATAAACTCGCGATAAATTCTATGACCAGGTTAGTTGACCCCTCCTAGTATCGTGATTGCTATGTTACGAGGGGTCCCCAGCTGGTCTTCTTAGAAAGCCAAGGTTCTAACTGTTTTAAGAAAATCCTAAGATTTTCCATAAAGATCATATTTCAAATAAATTCTCATGGAAAGTAGCTCTTATTGTCCCTAAAAAAGCGTTTCCAAAGTCCAATATCGGATAGCCAGACTGACCGATTTCCGTAAAGATCATATTTCAAATAAATTCTCATGGAAAGTAGTTCTTATTGTCCCTAAATACGGTGACAGTTCCCTTCAAAATACGAGTGATGGATAAAATACCAAGGGCCTGACACGCTTTGTAAGAGAAAGATAGCCTTATTGCGATTCCTATGAGAGGAAGTAGAAAATAGTGCGATGTTTTGTCCTTATCACCGATCGAATTTTTTTTCACGGTCGGGTAAAGGCAATCTTTCGTGAAGTGTTAAGAAGATTGCAAAACAAATTGGCAATATTTGGTAGTGCATTTTATAAATGGAGAATTAATGATAAGTTTGGTTTAAATGAATAATAATTTACCAATTATCAGATCCGTAGTGTTTGGGTGTTCAGTGCAAACATGGTGGGGTGTTCAGTGTTGGGCTGTAAAAGCAAACTCGACCGAAAAAAGGCGGATGTTACATTCCATGCGTAAGTACATTTTCTTTGCATTTTGGACCCGTGTTTATTTCTAAAATCTCACCGGAACCAAGTTACTGAGCTAAATCATTAGTTATATCATGAGACACTTGATGAAATAGGAAAAATATGTGAATTAATTCAAAAATAACCTCCAAAAATTTCACATACAAACCGGTCAAATCGCGTAGTATAAATCTACCATAGAAGCCAGCTTAGAATTGATGTCCCATCATTCAGTCGGTTTATAATTGGATTTCGGGATACCAACAAATAATAAAAAAAATCCCCTGAAGATTACCCCACGTTTCGGGAAATTCAAGTAATTTGATTTTTTCAGTTTTTCAACAGAGGATGAATTCCGAAAAAAATGTATTTGAGGACTGAGGGAACAGGAAAAGAGAATTGGGAAAAAATTATCTATAAGTAGGTATTTGTTTATTTATTGTAAATAAAGTTATAAATATATGAAGTAAATTACTTGTTCTAATTTAATGTTTATCCTTTTATTTCAACAACGACTTATATTATAAATGCGAAAGTGTGTCTGTCTGTCTGTCTATCTGTCTGTCTGTTACCTCTTCACGCTTAAACCGCTGAACAGATTTAGATGAAATTTGGTATGGAGATAGTTTGAGACCCGGGGAAGGACATAGGATACTTTTTATCCTGGAAATAATCCCTCAAACTGATAAATTTGGGGTTGGAAGTTGAATCTATGAACCGGATCCATGTTAGGTATTTACAATGCCCACGAAAATTCGTCTCTGCAGAACCAGTGAAAGCCTGACCTCCGAACATGCTCACACCTATTCACGATACAATGTGGGACGTTTGGCGAGGTGAGTCTAGACATTTGTAAATGTTACGATATTATTTGACGTTTGACATGTCAAAGACGTGTGTCAAGTGTTAATATACAGATCATAGATATAATATAAACTCTTTAGTTATAGATGCGCCAACGAGCGACCGGTGCTATGTCTTTCTCATTCTTGCAAATTTTCATACATAATTTGTACAACGCAATTTGGCCGGTTTGCATGTCCAATGTATTGCTTATGGAAGTTTGCATTTTGCCTATAACCCGACCATGAAAAAATGTTCGGTCGGTGATAGGGACAAAACATGCCACTCTTTTCTATTTTCTCTTATAGGAATCGCAATAAGACTCTCTTTCTCTAGCAAAGCGTGTCAGCCCCTTGGTCAGTATACAGATGTCATTCGTTAAAGTTGAAGAAAGCTAATGTAGAACTACACTTGCACAATTTACTAATTTGAGTCTTAAAGTGGCAAGATAAAGTAGGTATTTGCATGATTTAGATATGATTTATTTATTCTTTCCACCGTAGTTATAAACTGAGTAATTTCGCCACCACTTGATTATGATGAGCTATTAAGATTGTCGACAAAGACAAGAAAAAGAGGTTGATAGGAGGACAGTAAACGCCTGGAAGAGCTATTGGTCTATGAATCACCCAATGAAAGGCGACCTACCTCTTTGACTTAAACGTAGGCTCATGGATATGTGCATGCTTCCAGTTCTCACCTACGGTGCACAAACTTGGTCTTTGACAGAAGCCCAGAAGTCCATGCTCGGGGTTTGCCAGCGAGCCATGGAGCGCAGCATAGGTATTAGGTGTAAAATTGGTGGATCGAATCCGGAACACCACACTGCGCTCCAAGACTCAAATAGTTGACGTAGCTCGGAACCCAATTAAAGTGGGACTGGGCTGGACACGTCTACCGGATGCCGAATGAGCTGTGGGCCAAAAAGACCACGGATACGCGGTAGACCACGCCGGCGGTGGCGTGATAATTTGGACTCTTTAAAAAGGAGACTGGGCAGATAAACAAGACCGCGAGGAATGGAAAAAGAGGGGGGAGGCCTTTGCCCAGCAGTGGGACATTTTAGGCTCAATAAAATATATTAATTAAGGTTGTCGCACACATAAAGGCTCGGCACCAGACCGGCGCCGCCCCAATTCTTTGTTAGCTAAACTTGATACTGCAACGCACAGTTAAGGTTTTGTCAAACCAGATGAGTGCGGATGCAGCGGTGTGCTCCAGCCATTATCCACTACGTAACGGCATCGCCCCTGCTCGGGACAGGACCACCAGCCATGATGAACACGCGCAGGCGAAACGGCCTACTTCAAACGTAAAAAGCCCTCAACCAGTGGACACCTCGCGGCAAGCGCGGCACCGCCACGCGGCCACCTCGGCGCTGCTGAGGCACGATGCGGTTCCGTGCTTGCGTTGGATTTACGTGAGGTGAGGCCGCGCCGGTCTGGTGCCGAGCTTTAACTATGTGTGTGTCAACCTTTATTATGACAGATTTAGTTCGAATGTCTGTTACTCTTAGAGCAATTAATAGGTACTATAAATTGCGTATAAAATAAAATAAAATTGAAATACTTTGGCACTTAGAAATATTTATTTGCTAAGATAGCTTTCAAAGTTGTTACTTAAAAATACCAGATATGGTACTACAGGCTATCTAACTTGTAAGCAGGCTTGCAAATGATTAAAAATTATTTACATTCGTGCTACGTTACTTGATGGAATTTTCAGCACCTGCATCATAATATTCGAAACATTTCACGCTCGCTATGCTCGCGTTTTCGTCTTTTTTTCATCTTTTACTTAATGCGTATGAAGTCTTTTCCGCACTTGAGTCATAACGTTCGAAATTATTTCATCTACGCTACTTGATACATATGAAGTATTTTCCACACCTTCATCGTAATGTTCGAAATATTTCGTGCTCGCTACGCTCGCGTTTTCATCTACCTAGGGGCTATTCATAAATTACGTCATTTCAAATTTGGGGGGGGGGGGGTCATAACATTGGATGATGGTAGTATGACGTAGGAGGGGAGGGGGGTCAATCCCAAGATGACATCATCTCTCGCATCTTTAAAAAGTACTTTAATGAGTAAAAAAGGAATGAAATTCGTGTTTCTATAAACTGTTAATGCTGTAAAAAATTACCTACTAAACTTGAATCAACAATAAATTCAGAACTTGGAGGAGTGGGTGAAGTCCCCATGGGAAATGAATAAAAATTGTTACTTGATATTTAGAGTTGATTGTTAATTTGTTGTTTTGTTGATTGTTTTAACTTTAAAGAAATAATAATAACTAAATCAATTTAAATAGTTTTTTATTGAAAATATAAGCTAAGAACGCATTTTTTAGAAATGACATCATTTTATTTGATAGGGGGGGGGGGGGGGGGGGGGGGGTCATTCGAATTATGATGGTCGGATGATTTTAGGGGGGGGGGGGGTCAAAAATCGTCAAAAATAGATGACGTAATTTATGAATAGCCCCCTACACTTGAGGCGTATTAAGTCTCTTCCGCACCTGCATCATAATTTTCGAAACATTTCGCGCTCGCTACACTCGCGTTTTCGTTTCCATACTTGATGCGTATGAAGATTTTCCGCACCTGCATCATATTAATTTTCATCTACGTTACTTGATCTACATCCATATATTAAATCCTCTGTCATGTGTTTCATGCGGGCGCGTTGAGCCGGCGTGCGCAATGTTTAGTGAGATTGCCCGGCCCGCAGTACCTGGTGACGGCGAAATACGGTATAGAAGTTGATATGGACCGAGTTCTACGCAGACGAAGTCGCGGGCAAAAGCTAGTAATATAATATTTCCTAAAACATAAAATTAATTTTCAAAATACACCAAATTTGGGTTCTTCGTTCTTCCTTAGAGCAAACAGCTAAATTAAATTTTCTTAAATAAACGCCTAATTCTAACCAGTCATATATATTTTTGAAGTGAAAACTTCTTTAGCGGCGCTGAGCACTTTTGTACTGGGGAAAAATGTATAAACTCGCGATAAATTCTATGACCAGGTTAGTTGACCCCTCCTAGTATCGTGATTGCTATGTTACGAGGGGTCCCCAGCTGGTCTTCTTAGAAAGCCAAGGTTCTAACTGTTTTAAGAAAATCCTAAGATTTTCCATAAAGATCATATTTCAAATAAATTCTCATGGAAAGTAGCTCTTATTGTCCCTAAAAAAGCGTTTCCAAAGTCCAATATCGGATAGCCAGACTGACCGATTTCCGTAAAGATCATATTTCAAATAAATTCTCATGGAAAGTAGTTCTTATTGTCCCTAAATACGGTGACAGTTCCCTTCAAAATACGAGTGATGGATAAAATACCAAGGGCCTGACACGCTTTGTAAGAGAAAGATAGCCTTATTGCGATTCCTATGAGAGGAAGTAGAAAATAGTGCGATGTTTTGTCCTTATCACCGATCGAATTTTTTTTCACGGTCGGGTAAAGGCAATCTTTCATGAAGTGTTAAGAAGATTGCAAAACAAATTGGCAATATTTGGTAGTGCATTTTATAAATGGAGAATTAATGATAAGTTTGGTTTAAATGAATAATAATTTACCAATTATCAGATCCGTAGTGTTTGGGTGTTCAGTGCAAACATGGTGGGGTGTTCAGTGTTGGGCTGTAAAAGCAAACTCGACCGAAAAAAGGCGGATGTTACATTCCATGCGTAAGTACATTTTCTTTGCATTTTGGACCCGTGTTTATTTCTAAAATCTCACCGGAACCAAGTTACTGAGCTAAATCATTAGTTATATCATGAGACACTTGATGAAATAGGAAAAATATGTGAATTAATTCAAAAATAACCTCCAAAAATTTCACATACAAACCGGTCAAATCGCGTAGTATAAATCTACCATAGAAGCCAGCTTAGAATTGATGTCCCATCATTCAGTCGGTTTATAATTGGATTTCGGGATACCAACAAATAATAAAAAAAATCCCCTGAAGATTACCCCACGTTTCGGGAAATTCAAGTAATTTGATTTTTTCAGTTTTTCAACAGAGGATGAATTCCGAAAAAAATGTATTTGAGGACTGAGGGAACAGGAAAAGAGAATTGGGAAAAAATTATCTATAAGTAGGTATTTGTTTATTTATTGTAAATAAAGTTATAAATATATGAAGTAAATTACTTGTTCTAATTTAATGTTTATCCTTTTATTTCAACAACGACTTATATTATAAATGCGAAAGTGTGTCTGTCTGTCTGTCTATCTGTCTGTCTGTTACCTCTTCACGCTTAAACCGCTGAACAGATTTAGATGAAATTTGGTATGGAGATAGTTTGAGACCCGGGGAAGGACATAGGATACTTTTTATCCTGGAAATAATCCCTCAAACTGATAAATTTGGGGTTGGAAGTTGAATCTATGAACCGGATCCATGTTAGGTATTTACAATGCCCACGAAAATTCGTCTCTGCAGAACCAGTGAAAGCCTGACCTCCGAACATGCTCACACCTATTCACGATACAATGTGGGACGTTTGGCGAGGTGAGTCTAGACATTTGTAAATGTTACGATATTATTTGACGTTTGACATGTCAAAGACGTGTGTCAAGTGTTAATATACAGATCATAGATATAATATAAACTCTTTAGTTATAGATGCGCCAACGAGCGACCGGTGCTATGTCTTTCTCATTCTTGCAAATTTTCATACATAATTTGTACTACGCAATTTGGCCGGTTTGCATGTCCAATGTATTGCTTATGGAAGTTTGCATTTTGCCTATAACCCGACCATGAAAAAATGTTCGGTCGGTGATAGGGACAAAACATGCCACTCTTTTCTATTTTCTCTTATAGGAATCGCAATAAGACTCTCTTTCTCTAGCAAAGCGTGTCAGCCCCTTGGTCAGTATACAGATGTCATTCGTTAAAGTTGAAGAAAGCTAATGTAGAACTACACTTGCACAATTTACTAATTTGAGTCTTAAAGTGGCAAGATAAAGTAGGTATTTGCATGATTTAGATATGATTTATTTATTCTTTCCACCGTAGTTATAAACTGAGTAATTTCGCCACCACTTGATTATGATGAGCTATTAAGATTGTCGACAAAGACAAGAAAAAGAGGTTGATAGGAGGACAGTAAACGCCTGGAAGAGCTATTGGTCTATGAATCACCCAATGAAAGGCGACCTACCTCTTTGACTTAAACGTAGGCTCATGGATATGTGCATGCTTCCAGTTCTCACCTACGGTGCACAAACTTGGTCTTTGACAGAAGCCCAGAAGTCCATGCTCGGGGTTTGCCAGCGAGCCATGGAGCGCAGCATAGGTATTAGGTGTAAAATTGGTGGATCGAATCCGGAACACCACACTGCGCTCCAAGACTCAAATAGTTGACGTAGCTCGGAACCCAATTAAAGTGGGACTGGGCTGGACACGTCTACCGGATGCCGAATGAGCTGTGGGCCAAAAAGACCACGGATACGCGGTAGACCACGCCGGCGGTGGCGTGATAATTTGGACTCTTTAAAAAGGAGACTGGGCAGATAAACAAGACCGCGAGGAATGGAAAAAGAGGGGGGAGGCCTTTGCCCAGCAGTGGGACATTTTAGGCTCAATAAAATATATTAATTAAGGTTGTCGCACACATAAAGGCTCGGCACCAGACCGGCGCCGCCCCAATTCTTTGTTAGCTAAACTTGATACTGCAACGCACAGTTAAGGTTTTGTCAAACCAGATGAGTGCGGATGCAGCGGTGTGCTCCAGCCATTATCCACTACGTAACGGCATCGCCCCTGCTCGGGACAGGACCACCAGCCATGATGAACACGCGCAGGCGAAACGGCCTACTTCAAACGTAAAAAGCCCTCAACCAGTGGACACCTCGCGGCAAGCGCGGCACCGCCACGCGGCCACCTCGGCGCTGCTGAGGCACGATGCGGTTCCGTGCTTGCGTTGGATTTACGTGAGGTGAGGCCGCGCCGGTCTGGTGCCGAGCTTTAACTATGTGTGTGTCAACCTTTATTATGACAGATTTAGTTCGAATGTCTGTTACTCTTAGAGCAATTAATAGGTACTATAAATTGCGTATAAAATAAAATAAAATTGAAATACTTTGGCACTTAGAAATATTTATTTGCTAAGATAGCTTTCAAAGTTGTTACTTAAAAATACCAGATATGGTACTACAGGCTATCTAACTTGTAAGCAGGCTTGCAAATGATTAAAAATTATTTACATTCGTGCTACGTTACTTGATGGAATTTTCAGCACCTGCATCATAATATTCGAAACATTTCACGCTCGCTATGCTCGCGTTTTCGTCTTTTTTTCATCTTTTACTTAATGCGTATGAAGTCTTTTCCGCACTTGCGTCATAACGTTCGAAATTATTTCATCTACGCTACTTGATACATATGAAGTATTTTCCACACCTTCATCGTAATGTTCGAAATATTTCGTGCTCGCTACGCTCGCGTTTTCATCTACCTAGGGGCTATTCATAAATTACGTCATTTCAAATTTGGGGGGGGGGGGGTCATAACATTGGATGATGGTAGTATGACGTAGGAGGGGAGGGGGGTCAATCCCAAGATGACATCATCTCTCGCATCTTTAAAAAGTACTTTAATGAGTAAAAAAGGAATGAAATTCGTGTTTCTATAAACTGTTAATGCTGTAAAAAATTACCTACTAAACTTGAATCAACAATAAATTCAGAACTTGGAGGAGTGGGTGAAGTCCCCATGGGAAATGAATAAAAATTGTTACTTGATATTTAGAGTTGATTGTTAATTTGTTGTTTTGTTGATTGTTTTAACTTTAAAGAAATAATAATAACTAAATCAATTTAAATAGTTTTTTATTGAAAATATAAGCTAAGAACGCATTTTTTAGAAATGACATCATTTTATTTGATAGGGGGGGGGGGGGGGGGGGTCATTCGAATTATGATGGTCGGATGATTTTAGGGGGGGGGGGGGGTCAAAAATCGTCAAAAATAGATGACGTAATTTATGAATAGCCCCCTACACTTGAGGCGTATTAAGTCTCTTCCGCACCTGCATCATAATTTTCGAAACATTTCGCGCTCGCTACACTCGCGTTTTCGTTTCCATACTTGATGCGTATGAAGATTTTCCGCACCTGCATCATATTAATTTTCATCTACGTTACTTGATCTACATCCATATATTAAATCCTCTGTCATGTGTTTCATGCGGGCGCGTTGAGCCGGCGTGCGCAATGTTTAGTGAGATTGCCCGGCCCGCAGTACCTGGTGACGGCGAAATACGGTATAGAAGTTGATATGGACCGAGTTCTACGCAGACGAAGTCGCGGGCAAAAGCTAGTAATATAATATTTCCTAAAACATAAAATTAATTTTCAAAATACACCAAATTTGGGTTCTTCGTTCTTCCTTAGAGCAAACAGCTAAATTAAATTTTCTTAAATAAACGCCTAATTCTAACCAGTCATATATATTTTTTTTAATTGAAAATGAGGCCGACGGTGGTGCGAGTTCACCCAGAAGATTCACTCGTACCTTAAAAAGGTCCAGGTTATTTGAACTCGGAAGTACGACGACGAATATACGCCATTCGAATACCAAACCAGTACACATTATAAAAAAAAGATGATTTCGACCAGGTAATGAAAGTAGCCAGTCGTACGTCGTCTGGATATCTGATGGAAGAAGGGGGAAGGCGGTATGAGTTCCTGAGCACACTCAACGAATCTAAAGAAATAAAAATGGGAAATAGGTAGTATTGCTTACAATTTTTGAAGTGAAAACTTCTTTAGCGGCGCTGAGCACTTTTGTACTGGGGAAAATTTGTTGAACTCGCGACAGATTCTAAGATTCTAAGACCAGCTAGTTGACCGCTCCTAGTAATCGTGATTGCGATGTTAGGAGGTGTCATATCAGCTAAACTCAGGATGCGTAAGACACAATGACACTCGGGACATATTATGTATATATGTAAATTGATTATGCGAATATGAATATGAACATAAGTATGAGTACGGATACGGATACCGATACGGATACCGATACCGATACCGATATGAATATCTTTGTTATTTGGGTCATTGTCCGTCGGAAAAACAAAAGTTGTCCATTCGGTGGATAATAGTTAACGACTTGTGTGCATGTAATTTACGTTTTTATTACATGGATTTATAGACACGGAATTACACATTATGCGGGTTATCAGATCAATCGAAAATTAAGCTTTGTAGCCCTTAACTTTTGGCATGTCCTGTCCACCGAAAAGACGCGCACCTAAATCTGACAATGACCCATTTACTATCTTTATTAGTTTTCACTTCTGCCGGCACTCCCAGAGTGCAACCCGTTGTTTTTTTTTTTGATACACGGTATATAATCGCCAGCCACTCGGCGCTGTGCGGATTTCTTATTTTTTACGCTATTGTTATTTTATTTATTTCCTGAATACTAAAGTTGTACTACGGCTACAATATATATTTTTAAATTACTTACTTTTAAAAGTCGATTACGTGTTGGCAAAAAACAGTGTACAAAATTCATAATGCTTCATTGATATGATGACTATAGATTATTTGTGATGACTAATTTGGATGGTTTTAACTAATGTTTATTTTATTCGTGTGATGCCACTTAAATAGGCATTTTTTTTTTCACAGAAAACTAATCTGGCTTATGTTTCATTTCGTGCACTATAGTTTAATTAGTTTATTCCGAAACCGTTGAGGTGTAAGGACTTTTTAATAGCGATATTACAGGTTTCAAAGGACTAATGAATGAGAATAAAAAGTTAAAAAAAGTTATCGTTTAATACAACATTTTCATAACGAACTACTTACTACGGGAATGTATAGTAACCCATACATACACTCGATATCGGAATACGATAACGTTCGGGTTGAATTAGAAAACGTTTTAAAAGCAATTCTATGTCGACCTGATTTCTGCTTACTTGATCGGGCAAATAATGCAATGTAATAGCGGTACTGACGATTAAAAACGTGCCGTTAGCTCCATCGGCAGAATCCGCGCTGCTGGCCGACTTTGCAGTTATACTCCCAAAATACAAATGGCGAATTTCCTTCGACTTCATGCTAGCCAAGCAAGCTAACTTGTCACGTTTTTTCTCTCCCGAAAAGAAACTCTCTCCCGAGAAGAAGGTTTTAAAGACGACCAACAGCAAATACTAGGTATAGCAGATAATTTATTAAGGGTAAAGATTCAACTTTTCGTATTTTATAATTATTTTCTTAACTGTTTCAGAATATGTTTCAACGGGACGGTTTTTAAACTACCATTCGGGATGCGAAATCGTTTCGATCACTTAATGTTATCATGTTTCATCCCTTAGTTAGAAACGACATAATAGCAATCCTATTTCTAATATTAGTTTGCGAGTCTCACAGTTAACATTTTATACTTACCGTTGTGCAAGCAGGAAGCAACCCGATGCCCGTCGCATTGTAAGAAATGGGCCCCTGTTGTGATAAAATTCAACCGCTTCTTTCTTTTGATCATCTTATTATTTGCTAAGTTTTTGGGAGTTTGTCCATGATACTTGTACATTCAATATTCTGGTAAACCATTAAATTTATGGAAGTGAACTGAATTAATACGGCATAGGCCAAATGGCAAAAACGGCTTTTTCGTCATGTCCGTACTTATGTCACAAGCATTTTACTCAAAAACCATAGTGTATTACAATTATATTCGAAATGTAGCTACGTACGAGTATATTATGTAAGCCGCTGCGTAGTTATGTAATTATACTTACAAAAAATTAGTTGTCAAGTTACAAATCTTTCAATAATGAATACGTACCTTACCTACAGTGTACACACAAAACTCGAAGATAACAATTAAACAATATATGGTGGTAATGTTTATTTAAGTACTTAAATAAAACAAACTACACGACAAAGCGGTTCCTAATCAATCCGGAACCAACAAAAATATTGCTTAAAGCATTTGTACACACATGCAAGGTAATTAACTCTAAACAAACGGTTTCCAATTTAGAAAACTAAATACTAGGGTAAACGGTATGAAACGCATTCTGTCCGCTCACAACTGACTTTATTATCGCAACAATAAAATCCCTACGATCCCGTGCCAACGACTGCTTATCAGCGTTGAACACGTCGTTTGTGGTGCTTTTAATTCTTAGTAAAAATATATCATTACACGCACGCGCCACGAAAATAGGGAACGAGGGTGCTCCCCGTCTGGTCCTGCGTTCCTGTCAATATCCGTGGCGCCGGGAGAACAGCGACACATAACACTATGAAGGCAATATAAACATTTGACCTTGTAGTTCCGAGGGAAGATTTCGCGAGAGGTGTTGCCATGGTAACGACGCCTCCGTCATAGCGGTCGGTGCCCTCGTGCAGTGTAATGCATCAGGAGGGTCGGAGGGCGAAAGAACTGTTGTCTGCATATATGCAAGGGCGGCGACGACGTGTCAGAGATTTTGTTACGGTCTATACGACGCTTTGATGTGTGTAAAAGTTATTTCGCATATGCATAAGAATGCCCACGCCTAATATTGTACGCACATATGCATTTATAAGTACCGCGCCTACATCTGATTAAGGCGATATATCGATTGAAAGAGACACCCTTTGTTTTTCGCTCACGACAAAACGGGATGCAACCCTCTCCGAGAATGGCTTTTTAGACAAATCTCGTTAAATATCTGACTGTGTGCAGGTTTATTAAATTTCCTCTTTTCAGTACCTAGATGAGGTAAAATACTATCATATTAACTTAATCGTGTCTTTTAATAATGCGTTGTTATAGTAGGCTGAGGAAAAAAAGGAAAATATAGACTCAACTTTGGATTTATTTTCTATCGAGAAAATTTTAAGCAATCATGTTTCGCTATTGGCAGTACCACAATCATATAGTCAAGAATCATATATCTGAAAATCAGCCCCTACTGTTTGATAGTCTGGGCAGGACAGCGTTTCAAAGTCTTCAAATTTCTCAGTGTAGCGCCTTAATTTATTGAAGCGATTTGACTAAATATTACTGAAATAATCAACTTTGTTATTGATAACAAATTCCACATAAATAACTCTACTTACAGACTAGCAACTCATATTCGTGCCAAACCAGACTGCGACTCTGTATTGAGCATTTCGTAATTGGCTTCCTCGGGAATGTTAATAACATAATTTGCTACGAAACCTTTTCGTTGGTTTTTTTTATCGGAATCATATTATTCATTGGCAATTATCATACAATTTGGTTCGTTTCGCACGCATATGGGTACGAAGCCAGTCTGACGATATACTGGGTATGTGATTTTAGTAACACAACTGCAATTAATTAATGGTTCGTTCACGATCACATTCTCATATTATTAAAAATATATATGTAATAATAAAAGAGTGAAATAAATTCACAGACCCGTTGTGGGCCGAAATTCAAACTAAATAAGTACCTAAAGCTAGCGCTAGCGGACGCATCCGCTTGACAAAGATTTAAATAAGTACATTTATTATTAACATTTTATTTATTTATTTATTTTGGACATAGATTAAATTATAACATAGATTTATTTAACATAGATTAGGCTCCTAGAGAAAGAGACGTAACCTAAGCACAACTTAAACCTTCCCAAAGAGGCGGCACCAGCAGTAGAAATTCTTATTAAAACAGATATTTAATATGCAAGTATGTACTTTCCAGTATCAATGTCTGTGCACCTTGTCGCGCGCGTGACGTCATTACGGTGCTTGGGTATGTGTCATACGTACGGTGCCGGACGGTTGCCGTCGAAATCGATGAGGAGGACTATACTATGTTACGATATGTACGACTTGTACCTACGAGCGTCGCATTTCTGGGAGGTGCACAAACATTATTTAAAATTATGTAAAGAATGAAATTTCGACCAACAAAAAACTTAATTACGCACGAAACTAAAAAGGAAACAAAACACATTCTGATGCTTAATTGTAGTTGCAGTTAATTGCCTATGTGTAATAAAATAATACAAGATAAAAACACACACCTAATCTAGCGTGTTTTCGCACTACTGTTAGCGTACCTAATTAGAATGATCATTAAAACTGCTGGACTGCTGGACCTACAATTAAATCCGCAGCGAGTAACCGTATAATCAAAATCGTCTCCCACGATATCAGACTCATATAAATTTCATAATGAAGCGTTCTCCGTTCTCATGGTAAGGCGACACGCGTGACTCGAGACCGCAAGATTCGCTCTATCGACTTCTTTCTTATCCGAAATAATTCATTTTATAACGTGATCTCTATGTTTCTACTCCTTTGTTTAAATATTACAATGCTAGCTATTATCCTCTTCGTTCCTCACGATTTCAGATTCCGTGTAGCAAACCCAAGTACGAGTATATACTAATTTTCATCTCATTTAATTCAGCATAAAAACATAATGAACCAACACGTCCGACATTCAGAATTAGTCACGCACGCATGTATCATACTGTGTGAATTTAATCAAGTCACCTATCAATATATCCTTAAACCTAAATAATGCTCTAATATGCTTACATGAGATACCCAAGTTGACTGAACAAGTTTTATAATTATTTTATCACAGGAAGGTACTCTCAAACTGGCCAATTACGTGACCGCCAGCAATCAATTACGACAATGTTACGCAAACCTTAACAATGTTACCTTAAACAAAAATTAAGGCTTGCTTGTTTTATACTTTCTAACTGGCGCCGCTTTTGTTTTGGGACTATTGCCCGTGGCGTATCTGCTATTTATTACTGCATCACGTATCAGGCACAGGCAGTCGCTAAACCCCATGATACAGGGTACCTAAACAAACATAGTCGTGAAGCCAAAAAAACTAGCCCTGAAGAGTAACTATATCTGTACCTACTCTTAAGCTTAAGCCACACAGAGAGCGGGAGGGCGGTAGCGCCGCGTGAGCGGGCGGTAGCGGCGCGGGAGCGGGCGGTAGCGGGACGTGAGCGGGACGAGAGCGGGTGGTAGCGGCGCGGGTATGGGTTCACGATATTAACAAAAAAAGCCAGCTCCCGTCCCGCTCGATGTGTTAGTAAGGTAATAGAATAGAATCACATTTATTCAGGAAACACATCGTAAATAAAAAGAAAAACAAATCGTTACGCAATCCGTTCAGTAATGTGTCCTGGGTTAGGCTTCGTTTCCACCAGAGATGTGCGAGGATGTGTTTTCATATATTTGACTCCTCGCTCGGCGCGTTGCGAGGTGTCAAATGTATGAAAACGCATCCTCGCACATCTCTGTTGGAAACGCAGCCTGAGGCTGCAGATGCAGATGGATGTTGGATGCAGGTAATTTTAGCGTTCAGGCGGCCATTGCCGATCCATACAATATAGAACCCTGTCCGAGCTCCTTGAACGACCTAGGGACTAAAGAAATCCGCCAACTGACATCAACAACTCTTAACGATTTATTACAAGTATTAACGGCCGGCATTTCGTGGTTTTATCTAACGAGCTTATCAACCAGTTTGTCGCAATTAGATAATTAAAATTCTGATCTTGTATTTTTTCGCCGTCCAGTAAGCCATAGAGGGCATGCTGAATTCTTTATGACGACAGGAGCCGAGTACTTTGCGTAGTAACCTTCAGTTAAATTTATGACTAAACAACACCCTTGAAATAAATATAGTAATAAATAATTTATCAAACGGTATTTATGGCAGATTCGTAATGCCTATTACTTCTGTTAAACCAAGAAGGTTGGATTGTCATTATGCCGTTCCACGTTACACGGCAAATTAGGCAAGCCATGCATGTACAGTCAAGTGCAAAAATACGTATCGAATGAATCCTCTCATAAATATGTACCGAAAACCTAATTCACCGACATATGAGCTACGGGACATATTTTTGAGCAAGTTGTATGCACCCATATATTTGCACTTGACTGTACACAGGTCACGTATCAATTGTTGACGAACGTAAATTTTTCAGCTATTTTCCCTATTTGTTTGTATGGTTGACCTTATTTCCTGCGGTGAATGTGCTAAATGTCTATACATGTATGCGCTATGTGGTGTACAGCCAATGAAAGGCATTAAATAAGTTAAAATAAAACATACAGTTTGTACCTGTAAGTAATACCTATACTGAAACAAATTATGTCATAAATTCATTTAATTCACCATTGTTTCTACTTAATTGGTTTTATCAGTTATATTTTCCAGCAAAATACATAATCAATTAAGTATACAATTAATAAAGTAAACCTGGTATAAGCAAAATACAATTATCTTTTAGATTAAGGTAAAATTAATTAAAAATGTATATGTGGAAAATCTTACACAAATCGACCTAGTCCCAAACTAAGCAAAGCTTATTGTAAGTACCATGGGTCCTAAGCGACGACATACATACTTATATAGATAAATATATACTTGAATACACAGAAAACATCCAAAAACAAGAACAAATATTCGAGTTCGTCACACCAATGCATAACCGGAATTCGAACCCAGGAGCAGGACCTCCAGCTTCGTAGGCAAAAACACTACCAACACCAACTAGGCTTCGTCAAAATAAATAAACAGAGTTACTGCTACTTCACTAGTCAGTTACGATGTCTTTACAAAATAAAATTATATTTTAAACATGATTCAAAACGCTCAATATAATATTTAATTGCGGACAACCACTGGAACTATAGTTATTCCGTAGCGCTAGTATAAGTTTTTTCGAAACATTAACTATTCGAACGCGTTTGCGTTTTGTCTCAAAATGCATGAAAGTGGTATGAAAACGTGAACAGCGCCTCTGGTGGTCACTAGTGGAAACTAAAACAGCGAGTATAACATTTGTTGTTAACCGATGAACGCGCGTATTTCAAACTCGGTGAGAGCTTTTTCATACATTTTAAGACAAAACGCAAACGCGTTCGAATTAGTTAATGTTTCGAAAAAACTTATACTAGAGCTACCGAACCCATTTTACGTAAGGATAAGTACTGAGTATTAACAGAATTCACTAACAATTCGTCAGAATTGCCGCCGCCCCGCTCCCATTTGTACCAGATAAGCTGTGGCAGTGGGAGGAACGCTTCTCTGTTTGACCTCTCTAAACTTATAATTGGATGATAGAGCTCTAAATATTCGTTCAATCGATTTGGCCGTCACGTCGTCGCTAGCTTAGGGAGCGCGCTAATTATAAGCGACCAAGTATTTTTTTACTATATATTCCGCCCAACAGAAGACCTAAGTCTTATCATGTATATATGCATGATATAATTGAATATAACAGCGTATTTGACTCTGGTAACGATCAACTATGTTACATGCATTGACTCAATTAAACCTTGTCTTTGACGACAGTTAAATAAAGGCAGTCCGCGCCATTAAAATAAAAATAACAAACAATAAAAAAATTATCATCATTCATCAGCTCAAGCTTAAGCCACACAGAGAGCGGGCGGCGGCGCGGGCGCGGGCGGCAGCGGCGCGGGCGCGGGCGGCAGCGGCGCGGGAGATCCTTTGTGCTGCCGCCACCGCCAAAAGCAGCTCCCGCGCCGCTACCGCCCGCCCGCTCTCTGTGTGGCTTAAGCTTCAATCGAACGCTGAACAGTTTTACCTTTTTGCGTCACTCAGTATTTCCACTCTGTTTTTAACGGTTTAAAATGCTATATACGAGTTCACGAGTGTAATCTACGGTGTGGAAAATGTAGTAAATACCACGAAATTACCACTTAATTATTTAAGGAGCGGTAAGATTTAATCAACAGTATTAAGGTCGGCATACAAAAGGACTATAACGTGTGAGATATATTTCCACTTTACTTTGTCAAACAGTTGGAAGCTGGCCTGATTCGCACATAAGCTCTTGCGCCAAATACCTACAGATAATTACTGAGCAAGACGGTTTAATGTTTTAATTGTATTACCAATGGGTAATATTATGGGGGTCGAAGTTGCGCCACGTCCGTAGGGAAAGTACCCACCGCTACCCTACTCGTGACCCTGGGTGGTTCTAAAAGTGCAACAAAAACTGGTAACCGTACTGTCTTCTCGAAGATCTCACTGTTCGAAATAATTGCCATACGATAAATAATAATTGTATTACCAGTATTGTGAAAAGCGCGATGTCAACCACAATCAATTACATTTTGCTACAGAAGTTACAGAACATAATAAACTCAATATATAGGCTTTCATGAATTGCTGTGACCCATGACACAACACTTGCGTCGCTGGAGTGAAATAAAGAGGTTATCAAATAATATAAGTTACCTCTAGTAATATAAGCAATAATATTACATATATCGCTTGTCTTACTAGAGTAATATAAGCAATAATATTACATGTATCGCTTGTCTTACTAGAGGTGTATCTTTAAGGCGATATATTGATTGAAAGAGACGCGCGTATGTTTTTCGTTCATGACAAAACAGGATGCAAGACTCTCCGGGAATGGCTTTTTTAGACAAATCTCGATAAATATCTGACTGTCTGCAGATTTATTAAATTTCCTCTTGTCAGTACCTAGATGACGTAAAATACCATCATATTAACTTAATGACGCTGAGTAAAAAAAGGAAAATATAGACTCAACTTGGGATTTATTTTCTATCGAGCAAATTTTAAGCAATTATGTTTCGGCTATTGTCAGTACCACAATCATATAGTCAAGAATTATATATCTGAAAATCAGTCCCTATTGCTTCCTCGTCTGGGCAGAACAGCGTTTCAAAGTTTCTAAATTTCTCAGTATAGCGCCTTAATACAGAATCTTCTTTTTTCTGCAAATAGACCTCATGGCCTCATGCTCTTTTGACATCAGATCAGAAAAAAATAATTTGAACTCCAAATTCAAACTCGTATTCTATTCTACAGTCAGGTTCACTAATATATGCACGTTTTAGGACCTTATTAAAAACGAATAGAGTACAAAAGAGTACATATATACCACAGTAAAATTATTTCACAGTTATCCTAAGATACAGCTAATCGTTCCCGATACCGATATTAAAAGAATAGACCAATATATTTACACAGTTTGCCTTTCAATGCATTGCCGGTTTGCGTAACGCACTACTCTACTCATGTGTCAGTGATGCAATGTGTGTACTCAGATGCACATTCCCTTTGCATATGTTACGACTACCTAGTAATCTGTAGTGGGGGAAATTCCTCTAAATATTAGATTTTGTACAAATCCTTGTTGAAAAGCAATAATGAGAATTATTCGATTGGATGAGCATTCTGCTGGATTGAATTCATATAAGAAATTGCAATGGCATACAGTTATCCGGATATCGGGTAGTTATCCAGATTTATGGCCTCGTTGGCCCCTTCAATCCCTAAGCACATCGCCTCGGGTGCATAATTACCCACTTTTCGAATACGAATCCCAAGTCCCCCACATTTGAGGGCGTTCATTAGATTGTTGGCACTCACCCTCCCCACGCCCGATCCACCCCAAAATACAACTGTCCGATTCAAAAAATCCACACTAAGCACTTACAACTCAATTAACTTGTTTTTAATGGGGAATATCTACTCCCCGACCTGTGAAATGAAAGTTTAGTTTTGTATAATATTATATATATGTAATGTACCTGTTGATTTCGTTACAAAGACTTTGAAAGAGAATGCAAATACAAGCCATGCGACAGCCCGTAAACATGTCACACTTTCTTTTCCACTAAACAATGAACACCTCGAATAATTATCTAAACTGCAATACCATAAACATAGTTGTGTGAACGTGAAATTATAGTATATTGTTATTAATTAACTAAAGTAAGTACAATTATGTGTATGAATATTATCTCACTCACTAGCAGGTTATACGTATTTAGATCGAGATAATGCGAAGATAATCTGTCGCGTAGGTACCAAACAATAGTCGGTGGCTATGAATAAATGGAGAGTTTACTTTCTACCTACATAATGTCATTCACAGGCGCGGCACGTGTTGACGTCTCCGCCTAACTAACGGAGCCTTGGGCGCAGCTTGTGTCAGTGGAGCCTCTGTTCTAGACTACTACTACATTTTTTTTACTGTTACCTTATAACAAATTACTATCACCTCAGAACCATACGCAGATTTGGGTTATAATATGCCCTTTCAGATCCTGGCAGTTATAGTCATAATTAGGACCATTTGGATAAGGGGCACACCCCAATCCTAGGTAGCATTAATCACACTATTAAGTTACACTCCTACACTTAATGGTAAGTACTTTATTTCGGAATAACGATCGTTTCCATCATACGCTGTGCTGTGAGTATACACTGAGCTGTAATGTTCGCTTTCATAATAATTTTGAAAACTCATGTCACAAACGTAGAAAGAAACTAAGTCGTCCAAGCGATTTTTAAGGGATATATGTATACAACTAATATGATCTAGGTAGTATGTACTTACATTTAAACTACCAATATAATGTGTAATCATTTAAATGGTAATCATTTGAAGTTTTTACCGATGGTACAATACAACGAAAACACATTGTTGACAAAAAACGATGACACACACCAGTCGTGTTACACACTCTGTCGTGTCGCCGCGAGCTGCGTTTCGCATACAAATGTCGGATGACTAAATTCAATTTCTTCTCGCGACTAGCCCCGGTCGTGCGAGAGAGAAGGACGTGACTGCGAGGAAGGCCTAACTTTCTGATATACAAGGTACTAGGAACATGACATGACATTGCGACTCCACGAAAATCGTGTCTTGAATGTGCTTAACAGCCTCATTCATATACGTTATACATTATTTGGGCCAATTTTTTTGGCGTTGGAGTTTTTTTTTATTTCTTAGAATTGCATGAAAATTGGTAGGTTGGAAGAGCTCCTGATTCTGAACAATATGTGCACGATTTCCTACATTGTCCCCCAATTTTTTTCCATTGAGTGACAAAACGTATGGGATTTTCGTAACTCAGTGCAAAAAATGTATGGAAAAAAAAATTTTTTTCGACGCCATGTTGTCATATTTTTTTTACTTGTACAGAATCAGGAGCTCTTCCAACCTACCAATTTTCATGCAATTCTAAGAAATAAAAGAAACTACAACGCCAAAAAAATTGACCCCTTTATACATATGTTTAGAAGTATCACTCTAGACTATTACGACACTGGAAAACGGGAATCGATTGTCAAAACAATTATCACGCCATCAAATCAATTCTATGTTGTTTGAAAAATTCTCAACTGTAATTGACGAGTTTGAAATACAGCAGAGGGGCAGAGGACAAAATGAACTTAAAAAAATTTGTTGTAAAAAGGAGAAATTATTCTACATTTTTACAAGTTTTCAATTGGTACCATTATCGTTTACCGAATTATAACGGTTTGGAGAAATTTTATAAAACTGTTGTTAGATACTGAATCCACTAGCATTCAAATTTAAGGGGTTTTTGTACGATTACTTGGACACAACTAGACACTGAAATACCTAAGTAAATTCTTAGCGTGTAATTGTGTATTGTACGCGTACGAATACGACTAATTTAAGTTAAATGATTTTGTTTACATAACTAAGTAGAATTGAACGCTCACGAAATGTCACTTTTTTGTTTTTCTTTTGATAAAATAAAAAAATAATAATCTGAGGTATATGTATATCTATGTATTGTAGATACAATGGCCAATGTCATTATATTTTTTGTACAAGTTCTCAGTATTACGGTAGGCATAAAGGGAAGTAAAAAAATATGTTAGTATTACTTCCACCACTTATAGTCTTACTAGTACTTAGGTACTTCTGATGGAACGGGAAAGATAAGATGTAACTATGATTTTACGATAGATAAGTACTCGTATACACTTTCACACAGTGAAGTTTATGCGCAGCTAATAGTATACAATCAATAAACCTGATTTTCTCTGCTCAGTAAATTAAAATATTGCGTTAAGTTTGCCTCAAGCAGTAACAGTAGGGCAAAAACATCACCTACCACGATGTAATCTAAATGTTCGCCGAGACAGTAGTACCAGTACCTAAACCAACTAATCTTAACTCAACATCAGACGTAGACTGGTTTTTGACAAGTTTCACTCATATCTCACATTTTATATGTGTGTAGTAACATAGTAGGCTAGGCCCATTGCTAAAGGTAGCGGATATGGATTTCTTACAAGGATGAAATAATGTTTTTTGTTCCCATGTGTTTTAAGGATCCATTCTTCCTCTCATTGTTCTTGTGTGAAGCTATTAAACTATCTTATTAATGTTATTGTTTTGTTTTATTGATGTAAGTCCTACCAGGAAGCCCAAGTTCCCAAGTTAATATTATACGGCGATGTTTGTATAACAGTAACTCGTACATACACCGAGAATAGTATGGGATTTAATATGTATACGTAAGTGGCACATTGCACGTAGAATCGATGGCCGTTGGGGCCGAAAGGTTCTCGAGTGGCGACCACGGACCGGAAGGCGCAGCGTGGGTAGACCCCCCACAAGGTGGACTGATGACCTGGTAAAGGTCGCGGGAGTCCGCTGGATGCGGGTGGCGCAAGACCGGTCATTGTGGCACTCTTTGGGGGAGGCCTATGTCCAGCAGTGGACGTCTTTCGGCTGATATGATGATGATGATGACGTAAGTGGCGACATATTAATATAGGTTATTTTTACTATGCAACATACTCCTTGTATTGCATATATGTGAAACATGCAGTGTTGTACACGTAAATGGTACTATGAAGAAAATAGAATATTCAGCGCCGATCCACATAGCTCGGCTTCTACTCGTAACTAGATGTCCATTGGTCCGTGATTGAATTATTAGTTCCACTAATTTGAATGCAAAATTGCAATACGGGTGCTTTTTACACTCAATTAATTTAAATTACCTATGAACAACATGCATGCATGCATAACAATTGACTACTTAATTAATTTAATTACAATACAACTAACTAAAATTATGTCAGTTATTATCGTGGTGTAGGTATAATGTTAACATTGAATGCACGGTAGTGCATTAGGTAATGTTGTTACGATACGATGTCAAAGCAGTCCGATTTTCTGATAAGTATACGGAAAATGATCTAACGATCGGTAGCTCTAGTATAAGTTTTTTCGAAACATTAACTAATTCGAACCCATTTGCGTTTTGTCTCAAAATGTATGATAACGCTCTCACCGAGTTTGAAATACGCGCGTTCATCGGTTAGCAACAAATGTTATACTCGCTGTTTTAGTTTCCACTAGTGACCACCAGAGGCGATGTTCACGTTTTCATTCCACTTTCATACATTTTGAGACAAAACGCAAACGCGTTCGAATTAGTTAATGTTTCGAAAAAACTTATACTAGAGCTACAGATTTTCTCATCACTAACCTGATAGTTTTGGGGAGCCCGTGTGTATATTAAAATGTAGGATTACGAAGGCTTTTAAGTCTATTACTTTTACAGACTATACAAGAAGTGTCAAGCATGGAGACAACGTCTTTCGTGGCTGTGTAAGCCAATGTGGGAGCGGCATCATTACATAGGCATTCACGAGTTTTCAACATCAAATTTAAATAGTAAATTAAATTAAGGACTTTTCCCTTGTACATACATTACAACTTGCCAATAATCTAATAGTGACATAAGTAATACTGACATAAGTGTTTAAGTGGCTAAAGGTAAAGTTCACTTTTTTAGTTTTTCGTTAAAAACTCGTAAACGGTGGCCCACAGCAAAAAATGTTCTGAGAGATATAAATTGTACATAAAATTCTCCACAAAAAAGGTTCTACACACTTTTTCGCTAGTATAGAGTGAAAATTTAAGGAGATTTTCAAGGGGCGATGTTAATCAAATATTGCTTCCCATTCTATTGTTTTTCAATATTTTTGAAAACAAAAAATACAGTATTTATGCCATCAACGAGCTCTTAACAACGATACCTCACTCGATGAGCTAGGTCAATTTTTTTTTTCGGGCCCCCCTTTCGCAGTTTGGGAGCCCCCCTTAATCATATTTTTTTTTAATAATTTACCTAGCTTTAGGTCAACACTATTCTTATACTGTGAAAATTTGAAGACTGTAGCTCGCGCCGTTTGGCTGTAACACCTGTGTGATTCAAGCAAAGAAGACCACTAACTGCCAATTGGCATCCGTCGTCTGTCATATTTAATACAGACAGAAACCTTGTATCGCATTATCCAAACAATCCAAAGAAATAATTGAGTGAGTAGAAAGCAAGTGCCTTAGCCCTAAGGTGGTGGACCGAAACCCGATAGAAAACCACAACACGGCCCGTATAGTTTTCACTGCAAGTAGGGCACACCGCGCGAATGACCAGCTCTCTTGACGATAACCTGCCCATTGTTAATCTGTTGAATATTTATAATCATAACACCGGCTGCCAATACTCGTATTATTTTCGCCTTATTTTTTTTTTCTAATATATTATAATGTAATTAGAAAGCGGTTAAATTAAAAAGTCACTCTTTCCGATCTACGTACAATACGTACATATACAATCAAAGTACCAAAAAACATTTCTTAGTGCATATTTTAGTTTTAAAATGTTATGATATGAGATCTCAAGTAGCACCAATGTGAAAATAGGTATCTAAATAGTCATTAATGTCGTGCTTCTCAGCGCGTCCTGGAATTAAAGACGAGTCACCAAATTTGCATTCAAATGTGATGTTACTTGACACAGTTTTACCCTGCGGTTTTACCCGACTTTGCGGTTCATAGACATGCATAATATGCCAAGAATAGGTATAAAGCAGTGGGGCCATTTTACGGAAAGTTGTACACTCGACTTTTTTTTTTAATTTGGATAAAATCGGGTTTTTAGGGTTCCGTAGTAAACAAGGAACCCTTATAGTTTCGCCATGTCCGTCCGTCCGTCTGTCCCCCGCTTTTCTCAGTAACCGTTAGTACTAGAACGTCGGCGTCATATCAATGACGCCGACAAAATGGTAGAATAAAATCATCAACTTTCCTGTTTATGTTTATTTTTATTTTTGCTTTCCTATTTGTTAGTTGTTTTGTCCCGAATAAATATTTCTTATTTCTTATTTCTTATGAAAAAAAAAGTTCTTAGGGTACCTCTCCCCTACATGTACCTAAAGTGGTGGTGCAATTTTTTTTTCTTGCGAACCCCATCGTGTGGTATATCATTGGATAGCTCTTTCAAAAATATTATAAGGTTTTTAAAAGCATTTTTTGATTCAAGAATCTTTGAAGTGATAATTTTTGTTATGGTCAAGTGTCCACCACCCCTGCCAGCTAAACGGTGGCTACTAGGTATGTGAAAAAAAATATAGTAATACGATGAATTTAAAAGGAAAACTATCACAGCTAAGTAAGTAGACATTACTAGTTAACGAGTAATAGTCGAACTTAAGAAAAGTACCTACTTTGCAAAAGCAAACTTTCGTACAATTTTCATTGATACCTTAGATAATGTTGTTAATTCTGTCAAAAACATAGTAAATATATAAGTTCCCAAACTTTTGAGTCCACATAATGTAACGGGTGGACAACTACGGAACCCTACAATGCCCGTGGCCCGACACGCACTTGGCCGCTTTTTTCTACTCAGAATCGAAAGTACTTTCGAACCTAATAGGAGAAAAAAAGTGTCCCAAATTTTACATACAATTTTCGGTTTTCCGTATGTGCTTACCTTAGTATGAGAACGGCAACGGAATGGAATAAAAAAATCTTGGGACACTTTTTTTCCCATATATCATTCGAAACTAATTTCGATTTTGAGTAGAAAAAAGCCGATTGTATCAATATTTAAAAAAAAGTCATGTGTACAACTTTCCATAAAATAGCCCAGTTAATACTTAGTATTCTTATATTTTGTATTGTTTTCTATTAAAAAATCGCGATAAAATAAACGAATCGAGATTTTTTTTAATTTTCAAGTCCTATGCATGCCCTATATCCCGATATATACATGCTTTAAAAAGAATCCAAAAAGAATCGATAAAAAAATCCGTGTAATTATCAAACGTGCTCACAAAATTTCACGAGAATCGTTAGAGAAATACGACCAGGGGGTCAAAACGTCATAGTTTTTTGACAGATCTCGCATGAAAATTCGAGCGTTCGACACTCAGAAATCGGCCCCCTGTAGTGGAGAACCGCCGGACAACCCCCGGACAGACATACGAGAGAATTTGCCAAGCTGAGACACAGACTCTGTCTGCATTATGAACTTGACACGAGGCTCTCATGGACGACGGACGAGAGGAGGGGCTTCTTCGAATCAAATACATGTAGGCGGTAAATTGCAAGTTAGTGTAATCTGTAAAGATAACACATATAATGTTGAAATTCTACGAGATTACAGCAAACTCGGCGCGTTCTACGTTTTGTTCAATCATATGAAAAGTTGAAAACTACGATGGCTATGTTTGCCAAATGCCGCCTGAACCCGCAATGTGGTAAACATTCAGGGGTTATGGAACTTGTAACCATCAAGCGGTCGCTTACATTTGAAGAATTGATTAAGCCATTTTGAGTGAATAAGCGCCATGCAACCCGCGTCCAATTTAGGGGACACAATTAGCCACACTTTTAATGGGCATACGTCATCGTACTTGTACAATAGGCGAAGGACGTAGCCACTTTTCGACTATTGCTTGGATGTAAAGTAAGTTCAAAAGGGCAGACCATTCCTTTCTTTAAACTGCTACTTCGGAAGAAATTGTGAGCATCCCCGTGAAGTTCAAATCAGTCACCCAAAATGGCATAACTATAGAGTAAGTACTTACGTTGTCCATGGTCCGGTGGAAGAGTTATATTTTTAAATAGAAATATATATACTCGTAAGTGTGACGGAGACGAGGGTTCTGTGAACATTGCGGATTTTTTTTGACACGAAGCGGGATAACCCATTTACGCTATACATAGATTGAAGGGAACTTCAGGAATTTACTGCATGATAATCTACTTATTCAAAGTAAAACATTGTTCGTGTCTACGGGTACGGGTATTTGTATATCAAATATATTTAAAAGTAATTATTTTTGAAGAAGCATGAATTTTCATACAAAGGGTAGGTAACCTACAAGTTTTTGTTGTTCTTGAGTGTACTTTTGAAACAAAATGTAGTTAGTATTTTGATTTGTTGTGGCATTTTACATTCGAACACTAGAAAGTCGAAATGTTTCGGGGGGGGGGGCGATTTTTGAGTGTCGAACGCTCGACTATTCACTCGAGAGCTGTCAAAACACCATAGTTTTTCGACAGATCTCGAGTGAAAAGTCGAGCGTTCGACACTCAAAAATCGGCCCCGTTCCGAAATGTCAAGGATGAAAAATAACGATAGATGAATTCGTTTTTGTACGGTGAATCTTCTAAGTATGGCTGGCTGTAATATGAAGGCGCCTTACACATTTTTAAATTGGTTTAATATTAAATTATGACAAATTAGTTTATTGAAAATGCAATTGCTGCAATGCTTGCACTGCGAAAATCCGCATCAGTGTGAAGACCGCCTTAAGTGTAAAAAGTGCTGGAAGCACGGCTTTCAGTCGTGCCGTTAATTGAAATCTGAAACGAGTTTATTTACCGCAAGGTTGTAAAATAAATATAATAAATACATTTCCTGATAAAACAAAGTAACATGAAGGATATTCCGACTTGCTAATTTTTATATAAGGGAAGTGTATGTACGTGGTTATTTATAAAGGGTTAGAGACCATATAGAAATGAAATCAAGAAATTAGAGACATGCCCACTTCATGTTTTTATGATATGACTTGGCACTTCGTCAGAACATTGCCAATTGTTACAAATTCCAGGTGTCGCTATATCACGAGCTGGTATTAAACAAGTCGATTTGAGCCCCTCAACATCACCTGCATCGACTGTCTTATGTAAGTATAATAGCGCCATTGGCGCCTGGCGTGCAACACCGGACCGCCCACTGTTGTGCCATTTGACAATTAGACACAATCATGCCTGCGCGCCTACAAATCAAAACCAATTCAACCCATAAAATACTAAGAACGAGAACGTCTGTCATCATTACCCAAATGTGACCTAATAAATTGTAATTGGACATCTGAACCAGGCTGAACCGAAGTATTTTCCTATCCTTTCAAGTGCCTACTTAACTTAGTTAATAAGTTTTTATTAACCTTTTTAAATATTGTAATATTTTGGTTGTCGTAGTTTCCGACAATTTTGATGAATATTAGCCAGCACTTCTTCTGTCTGTTCTATTATATGTAGCGCTATTGATTGTTTTATCGCCATCACACGATGAACCAGGATAGCACAGCCTGTCAGTCTAATGTTAAACATTTGCGTGATTTGGTTCCTAGAGTTTATGACAACATCGGTGGTAGATATCGACTAAAATCGTGAAATACAGTTAAAACTACCTCCTATAAGAAGTGTGTGTGATTTGCATTACTTCTTGAGGATGCGGATGAGGTTTTTTGTTAATATAAGACCTCTGTACTGCAATTAGTATGTTGAAGTTTATAATAAAAATAAAGATATTTCACTCGCTTATTTTTAACCTTTTACTTTATCTTATTATATTTAATAGTCGTTTATTTAACCTGCCTAATAAACAAGAAGCTGTAACTTTTTCAAGTGTGTTTTGGTATTAGGTACGCTATTATGATGATTGACACTCAAACCCCTACACCTTTACAAGTTGTAACCAGCATCTTACTTTGTTAAAGTAACGTACCGTTTTGTTTTGAAAACATGCTAAAGAATGTGACCTTTAGCTCTCGCTTGCTCACCTACATCTCACTCATTGAGCACTTACGTAAACAGCCCCAAATAGCACGCCGGCCAATGTAACGTTCGAAATAGAAATTGCACTAATACGAGACGTTGCACGTGAAATGCCCTGTAACCCTGAGGAAGTCAGTAGAATAGGTTACAGCCACTCGGTGGCTTATTGTACCTTCCTAATTTGGTCGACGGAGGGAGTATACGGCATCGCATACCACATTATTAGCACTCAGACAAATTGCTGTATTAGTTTTAAGCGTAACAATGTAATCAATATAGTTTTGACCGCACGTAGATAGGATAGGACCAAGTTCCTAGTGTATCTAGTGAACTAACTATTAATTGCCTCGTTTCTATCGTCGAAAACTTAGGTAAGAAATTATAAACAGTTAAATTAAATGTGTGTAGGTATGCACTCAAGGGTCCTTTCTTGCTCCTGTTAAGGAAAAAGCATTTTTTTGAAGTTGCATTCTAAGAAATATCTATAAAATAGTCTAGATTCTGATTACGTATTTGCATACATAATAAGTAAATTCCCATTTCTTTATGAACCGGCATCAAATATGGATAGCTGTAAACATTTTAATTTTTTTAACTAATGTTACCTAATTACCCATAGTAGTTTTAGTCATGTTTGAGCCCTTAAAATATTATGTTTCATGAAAATACAATTGTTTAAGTATAAATGTTTTTCACAATCGCAATATACATTTGAAAATTATACTTAGGTTTATATCTTATTTTTCAATAAAACCTTACTGATAAGATAACAGGTAAAATATCTTATTATTATTGAATTATTCAAAATCATGCATTGTATGAGTACTAACATTAAATAAAGTACATTTTGCAGTATCAATTTCAATTTAGTAAAATAGTACTTTTTGAAATATATATATTTTTCGTCTACGCGTCGATATTTATCGAGATTTGTCTAAAAAAGCCATTCCCTGAGTGTTGCATCCCGTTTTGTAGTGAACGAAAAACATACGCGCGTCTCTTTCAATCGATATCTTAAAATCCAGTGTTTCGTAAAGGGTCTTAATTCTGAGTCATTTACGTCTCAGACCAGAAAGTGGGATTTTCTGCCCACATAGCACGCTCGCCTTCAATTTGTAGATATAGGCACACGCCATCATTATTTACTTTACCGTTTTAGTAAAGCGAAGTAATGTAAACTGGAATAATATTTGAAGGAATGCGCTTCAGTTCAGGTCTTCTCGTCTTCACTACTTGGTAGGCAGGGAGCTGTTGGAGAGTGCTAGTGCTAAGACTGCTAAGTTGGGTAAGGGCGCGTACACATAGCGATCCGTTTTACAAGTCACAAAACAGTATTTATCCAGTAAGTAGTAGTAGCGCTATCCGTTAAAACGGATCCTGTAAAAACGGACGTTCTATGTGTACGCGCCCTTAAGCTCCATGGGCGCAGGTCTGCCTCATAGGGATCCATATATACAAATGGTTGGTTCAAAGTTTAAGTATATGAAGTGAAGTATAGAGGTAGTCCTATCTCCGAAGCCATAGTTATCTGTTTTTGTTAACCACGATTGACGAGTATTTTTTGCTGAATTTTGTCCAAATATACCTATTTATGTAATTTTGTCTTCATCTAGTTTCCATACTGGGTACTTTGGTTTGGGAATTTTCCCTATTTTACTGTGTGTCAAATAACGTTTAGCTTTTATTCCAGAGCTCCAAGATATTTGAATGCTGACCTACGTATATATCATTTCATTTCAGAGATATCGGATAACTAACAAATATTTCAATACGAGCCTATTGCGAAGGCGTTACAGATGTTCAGATGTTTTTTGAGCTCGCTGAAGATTAGACGAAAAACTTACCGCATCTGTCTAACCAGCCTTCAGCTCTGCAGGGGAACGGGATGAGCACCGGCCGATCTTCGGCCCTCATGTCGGGAGCACAAACACTATACTAGTCAAATATGTCACTTCACAATCTTCACATTACACTGTTTTTATTTTTACTGTGTCGCTCGCTAGCCAGCGCGCGCGCCGGGTCCTCGATCGCCACTCCTAACTTTCACCTGTCGATAAAAAACGACTATGATAATTACAGAAAATAGCAACGATAGAATTGAAACTAGTGGTGCAGAAATCGGAGGCAGTCATAGCTCATAGGTTTTAGTTAGACTGCGGCTTAGAATAAGTTATCTTGGAGCTCAATACGTGTAAACTGTCATTTTAAATGGTGATTTTTTAGTGTACCTTTAAGTGGCCGCGCGTCAAAAATATTCTAAGGGAAGCCGGAAATAATTTGCCTATCTTATTCTTCATGAGCCGTAGTAAAAGAACTAGACTGGCTGAAAATAAGGCAAGCCGGTGGGAATCAAGTTGTATGGACGCTGGTACATACCTTTATACTGAAAGTAGTAGGTACCTTCTTACTTCCAATACCCTAATAGGGTGTCATGTTGTACATCTGTTAAACAGTTTATTTAAGACCTGCTTATGTATACCAAGATGAGAGCAATAAAGTTATGAGTTAAACAGTGGGAACATTTGTGTATATAATTATTTTTCTTAATAGATCTCTTGTATGAGTAGTTGACACAGGAATTCTGGGCAGTGTAAGTTTTCTTTGCTCTTGATTGTGCGTAGAATACATATAGGTATATATACGCGGCAGAAGCAGACCTAGCTAGGGAAATACCCGAAAGGGGCGATTTTTTTTTAACCTGACTGTTGCTTTATGGGGCTCCTGGCCCGATAAAGCGATAGGAGTGCGCAGAGTGGCCTGGGGAAACCTCAGACACGACCACGCGGGCGATTTAAACACTGGAATACCCTAAGAGTTTGCGCTCCAGTTGAGCGTGAGCGGCTTCGACCGAATCTGAGGTGTCAGTGGAATCGAGCTACTGAGAATTTTGTCACTGGTTCACTAAACCTAGCCTAGCTGAGAAAAGTCCAGCAAGAAACTCAGCTAGGCCCGACTTGTGTCGGAGGATCGCCCTCGAAGATATAAACGTGGAAGCCTGGAAAAACGTTTGCGGCTGTGCAGCGCAAAGGTACCAAACCCATCAATCAGAAAACGTTACGTAGGTAAGATCGTAAGCGTACCACAGTACTCTACATTACATGCGTCCGGAGTCCCTACCGGGATCCGTCTCATCCATGATAGCGGGAGCGGGTTGGGTTGGGCATGGATTCCGGATGTGGTGGGGTAAATAGTGACTCCTGGCTGAGTCCGAAACTTACTACGCTCCCGCTAAATACAATTTTTCTCATTATTTTACTTACAATATACCTACATATGATTTGAACTTTGAACTGATAAAACTAATTTCGTGAAAGACAGTGGAACTAGTAGATACTAGATACTAAGTTTGCTCAACTCAGATTTGAACCTCCCAACATTTTCCAACTATAATAACTAATATACTTAGTTACCCAATATAACGTAAACAAATTAAAAGGTATACATAATTCATAAGATTAAAGGTGTACCACATTGCAACTTACCGATTTAATCCTTGATGCACATAACTAAACAACATCCAAACTTTGAAAACAAATAATATTACGCGCACGTGATTTTCCCACACAACGCGACGACAGCACACCCTTCTATGAACACTAACTCGCGCAAACTGATTGATGATTCTTCCATTTCCATTGGTATGGTGATGGTGGGTGGGTGACCGATTTGACTGAGGCGGCTGAATGGAAATGAAAGAACGGGATAGTTGATAATGCAGTTCGCGTTCTATCTTGCTCACTCTGCTTAACTGAGAATGAAATAGACATCTCTGTCATCTTGTATTGATCCGCCCCTTTTATCGTTGAATACCCAAATATGCTGCAGTAATTCCATATTAACTTCAATAATTTATTCTATTAAGTCCTAGTAATAAATGAGTAATAATTGGTAATAATAACCCGGTTTTGAATTCGGGTTTGACATGACATAAGCGACATAAGTAATAAAATTCACGAAGTCATAGACAATTAGAGTTTGATTCTATTTCATGAAGTAAAATACGTTATATTTACTCACCCGACCCGATGGTGAGCAAATAACCGTCCAAACGAGCGCCTAGTATTATGGTTAATATTTAACAGAATTCTGTGCATATAATAATATTTTGACGCAAACACATAAGTAAATTTTTATGTCGATGTAGTATAGCAGTAAACGCGTAGTAAACTAAACGCAAAGCAACTGTCAGTTTTGTCAAATTGTCAGCAAGGAGGAGGTGTGCGAGCGAGACAGCGCTATGAAAGTCTATTGCGGTGTCCCGCTCGCACTGCGGAAACCGTCCGGGAACCGCATCAGCACAGACTAAATACTAAGAAGATACTACGTCGCATCAGTGTGACAACCGCCTTAAAGTTATGGTATAAACCATCTGCGGTAGAGACAGTTTAACTCCACCGTATTTTGAAACTGGACGATCGTGCTGCCATCTACCCCTTGTAACCTTATAACCTAGCCTAGGCTGCCTAGTGTTGCCACCTCATGAAAACTCAACAATATGCGAGGATAAATTTATACTGACCGCCCCCGGCACGAAAACGAGCGCTGCATTCATTATTATGGTTTTTGAATAACGGTACAGAATTTAAAGAGTGAAGCATTTTGTTTTGGTGATCTATTAAGAAAAAAATATCCACGTAACTTTTAACATGTGTCGCACTCGCCTACTTTGGAGGTTAAGATAAAATTTGAATGGGTACTTAAATAATCGAATAATAGTTGTTTCTTTTCTTGTTATTTTTTTTCCTTCTGCGCGATTCGATTGCAAACACGCGACTTTTAGACAGTGACTATGCTCCATATAAGCTCTATTACATAAATGTTATAGTAGAATATCCAATGGAATAAGAGCATATGTCAGACTGTCAATGTCTTACTTAAAGTAATTTACCTATAGCACTTAAATAATAGCCAGCCAGCTAGTACCCGCGTGGAATTCTTCGAAACAAACAAGATGAACTAAGGTCCTAACTGGATCTTCAATTCAAATGTGAAAGCCGTGCTGTTGTATGTTTGCAAGACCTGGTTCAACAGAGGCCCCAACTTGGCAGATACCCGGCAAGCAGAAAAAAGGTCGTCCCAGAACAATTTGACTGCGTTCCGTGGATCCCGATTGGGCACTCTGGGGATTAAATGTGAAGAGGTAACCCAAATTGCCCAAGACCGAAGCAAATGGAGAGAGTCGATTTGAGCCCTGCAGTCCCTAGACCCCAACCGAGGCTAACAGGATAAATAAGAAGACGATTGAAATGAAAATAGTTTTCAACAATTTTCATGAAACTGACATTTTATGCCAGTTGCGAGCATTGCGGTTTTGCCACTGATTTCATTTCAACTCTACTTCATGTAAAATTTTGGTTTATATGGATCGTATTAGTACACGGAATAAGACTAAGCAGTTCTTGAAACAATGGATAGACGGCAGCACACTCTACGCGTTTCATTTTCTTTGTATAAGCTACCATAGCATACAGTTTACCTAGTCTTGTTACTGCGTGTTTTGTATTTGTAGTTTAGTTAGTCTGTGATCCAAAATGGCGCTGAAAGCACTTGTGGGGCAAAGTGAGTTCAAAATTATTTTATTTATCAGGATAAACGCATTAATTACGTTTATATTTTCTTTTAAATATTACATTAAAACATGTAATTTGTTGCTATATTCTACAAATGTCTCATTCTCGCCTGTAGCAGCACATTCGTTGTACAATCTCTTATCGATGACTAATCGTCTGCAACCTAATTCATTATATTGTTATTTTTATGTTATTATGTTGTATACGGAAACCTAAATATCAATAAATGCTAAAATCAAGTAGACACTAGTACCACCTACGCCGTACTATTGTGGGATGTAAAATTTATGTAGCAATAAGGCTCAAATGTTATTGCATTTTGTCCTTGCAACAGTAATTATTCTAGTTACATCCAATTACTGTAGTCCCAACTATGTGTGTAGTTTATTTAAATAACGTAATTAAATGGAACTCTCACACCTGTACTGTATCGTATTGATTTTCTTACGTCACTAACACTAAGTCTGTGGGATGAGGAGGGTGGTATATACGTCATTTCGCGATCTCAGCCTAGGTCGAAGAATCTTGTCCTTTACCACATAACCGAGTTATGTTTTCTGCAAATGCTAGTCTGACTCATGCCTCATGTCACTGATGTTACGGCCGATTGCATGCGCAAAGCAATGAGCATTGACAATGTTATCATTATCACAATCTACACATGTATATTTACATTCTAAACTAACCGAATCAGCAACCAGTGCTGAAAAGTTTGGTTGATATTTTCATTAAAATAGTTCTTGATTGTATACTGGCCTCCTCAGTAACTATTATTGTTAATTTTATTTATGTTACATTCAGTTTATAAAGCATTTAGATCACTAAAAGTAATCTTTTGTAATAAAAATACAATTATCATGCTCTTTCATTACTAAGTATAACTTTTTACTTTACTTGTTCCTTTTGTTTAAACAACCTCTCACCCTAAATGCATATACCTTCTCCGTTCCGTGGGTAATAAATGAGTTAGTATTCAATTAGTAAGTAACTGAATGATATAATATTTCCAGAAATTATGAATGAAGTGATCCGCTACCGCGGACCAAAAGGGAAGGAGTCCCAGCGGATTGACTGGAGGATCCTCATTGTGGACCAACTGTCAATGCGCATGGTCTCCGCCTGCTGCAAGATGCATGATATCTCAGCAGAGGGCATTACATGTGAGTATATTACCAATTTACATTATTTACAATTGGCAGATGACAAGATGAGGTTGGGCACAGTCAATTATGTGACATCTGACATGGAAAAGGCAGTTTTTATCCTCATTATGATATTAGAAAACAAATCATTTACTAACATGATTACTGAATTTACTAGTTTATGTTTCCTTTTCATATTTTTTTAATAATTGATTGATTTAATGCTTCCCAGAATCCCAATATAGAGTTTTTGTAATTCCATGAAATATATTGATTATTGATCCTGGTAAAATACTGTTTGTGGGGTCCGGTCTGTTCATGTTTGCAAGGAATAGTAACTTAGTACTAGTGTTCAGTTGAATTGACATGAGAAACTTCACTCTGTTCTCATTTGATTTAATTTTCATACTGCTGACGCTCAGAGACCTTATACATCTCCGAGAACATTTATAAAATTTTATTATTTTCATACTGGCTCTTAAGAGACCTTATACATCTCTAACAAATTTGTGTTGTTATTAGCTTCTCTGACTTACATCTCATAATATTCTATGATGATTATTGTACCTTTTTATTTTTATTGTGACGCTTAGAGACCTTATACATCTCTAAAAAATCTGGATTGTTATTAGCTTAATCTTATTTATGACATGTAATTACTAATTAGTTTTATTTTGAACATTGTAATATTATTTGTTATACAGACAGATTTTGACTTGTAAAAGTGCCCTTGAGGCCTATTTGCAGAATAAATGTTTTGAATTCTGTGCATAACTTATATTACTGTTGAAAATGTTAATAGCATGTATTGTATGAATAACTTATAATAACTATGTATTTATTTCAGTGGTTGAAGATATTCATAAAAAGAGAGAGCCGCTTTGCACCATGGATGGCATCTACCTCATTACTCCTCTGGAGAATTCAGTCCGTGCCTTGATCAATGATTTTTCTGTGGGAAACCGCATCATGTACAAAGCTGCTCATGTGTTCTTCACCGAAGGTAAACACTTCCATAATTATTTCTTAGATTGTTTTGTCCATCTCACATTCAGTTAATTAGCTTGTAATATTCATAGGAATCATGCTTAAAGTTTTTTCGTTTGCATCTTGAATATTTTTATTTTTACAGCTTGCCCTGATGTTCTTTTTGATGCGTTATCACGTAGTCGCGTAGCTAAATACATAAAAACACTAAAGGAAGTCAACATAGCATTTGTTCCATATGAACAGCAGGTAGGTTTATTTTTGGATTATTTTATAGCAAGCATACAAAATTGTGTATATATGTAGTAAATACTGTGATGTACAAGATTAAGAATCCTAAATATTATATTTATCCAATATACAATTTTGTAGATTTGCTGTCACTAGGTATATCAGTGGTCAAATTTGCAATGTTAATAATTAAATTTCTTGCACATTCAACTGTTCAACAATGTGCAAATGTGGCTGAACTACGCTACTAAGCTGCAGTGGCATAGTGGTTCAAGCATGTGGCGGTCAAGTGGCAGTAGTGGGTTCAAATCCCACTTTGTACCAATGAGTTTTTCAGAACTTATGGTTATCATTTTATATTTACTGTTAGTTTTTTAGTGAAGGAAAACTTTGTGAGGAAGCCTGCATTGTATAAATCAGCAAAAAAGTTCAAATTTGAAAGCGATGGTGACTGCACAGCCAACCCACTGGGGCAGTTTACCACTACTGGCCATTCCCTCTCAACTATGAGAGTATTAGTATGATTAGACTGAAGGCCACCAATATAGGGTAAGCAATCCGATTATTGACACCCTTTCCAATAAAGCTATTTCTGAACACAATTTTTACTTCAATATGGTTGCTAACAGTCGGTTTGCGAATCCTACTCCCTTGATTAAATATTTTAAGTTCATTCTAAATATTGTACTATTTGTACTGCTGTGTTCCAATGCGAAAAATGTCATTATTTTACACGCTGCTATATTAGTGTGCCCTGAGGAATTGTTCAATGAACTCTGCAAGTCATCAGCTGCAAGGAAAATCAAAACGCTTAAGGAAATCAACATTGCCTTCTTGCCATACGAGAGCCAGGTGAATACGTAGCTGTATGCTCCCGTAACTGAAATTTCAATTCGTTAAATACCAATACGTCCTTTACCTAATAGAGAACTTGCATAAAAAAATAACGACTCTGTATACGCTCAGGGTCTAGCGCAACACAATACCTATAACAACACAATTGAAACCCAAAAAAATAATTCTTCTAATATTAAGTCACATAACTTACGAATTATTTTAATTTGTCATGGTAAACACGGTCTAATATGACCAGGAAAATTGCATTATGCTCCTTTTTTGCATATGCTTGTGCAATGAACATGCTGTGAAGGTCAATGGGCAAGGTTCATAGTATGGCTTTGCCTCGTTTACAGCATACCTAAGTAACCTTTTTAGGGTTCCGTAGTAAACAAGGAACCCTTATAGTTTCGCCATGTCCGTCCGTCCGTCCGTCCGTCCGTCCGACCCCCGTTTTTCTCAGTAACCGTTAGTGCTAGAAAGCTGTAATTTGGCATGAGTATACATATCAATGACGCCGACAAAACGGTAAAATAAAATCATTAAAAAAATTTTTTTTTTGAGTACCTCCCCTACATGTAAAGTGGTGGTGCAATTTTTTTTTCTGCCAAACCCCATCGTGTGGGGTATCGTTGGATAGCTCTTTTAAAAATATTATAAGGTTTCTTAAAGCATTTTTTGATTAAAGAATAAGTTAGCGTGATATTAAGCTTTGAAGTGATAATTTTTGCTATGGTCAAGTGTCGTCCCCCCCCCCCCCCCTGCCAGCTAAACGGTGGCTACTACGCATGTGAAAAAAATCATGGTAGTAGTATATACGATGAATTTAAAAGGAAAACTATCACAGCTAAGTAGACATTACTAGTTAACGAGTAATAGTCGAACTTCAGAAATGTACTTTGCAAAAGCAAACTTTCGTACAATTTCCATTGATACCTTAGATAATGTTGTTAATTCGTTCAAAAACATAGTAAATATAAGTTTTCGAACTTTTTAGTCCATATAATGTAACGGGTGGACGACTACGGAACCCTACCTTGCGCGTGGCCCGACACGCACTTGGCCGGTTTTTTCCTAATTGTGTTGTTGTGTAAGATAAAATGCATTCGTGTGTATCCCCGACGTAGTCCCCGAATGCATTATATATTGTGTTGGTTATACTTATACTAAAATTAATAGATGAATAATGATGACGCAACCAAAATAAACCAAACGATTAAAACAAAAGTTCAACCATTGGATGTTAGCTAAGTTGCATTTTTAGGTGTTCTCGCTGGACTCGCCGAACACGTTCCAGCACATGTACAACCCGAATCACGCGCAGTCGCGCAACGCGAGCATGGAGCGCATCGCCGAGCAGATCGCGACCCTGTGTGCTACGCTCGGAGAGTACCCCTCCGTCAGATACCGCAGGTAACCCATTAGACCCCACAGGTAACCCCTTAGACCCCACAGGTAACCCATTTAGACCACACAGGTAACCCCCTTAGACCACAAGGTAACCCCCTTAGACCACAAGGTAACCCCTTAGACCACAAGGTAACCCCTTAGGCCTCAAAGTTAGGTAACCCCCTTTCGCTGCCGAGCTTTTCGTATTTGGGCATTTTCAAAGTGACCCCCTACTTTTTTTCGGATCTCGGTGATTTTGGGTATTCTGACTCAGAATAACGAGTACTATTGATTCAGATGAAGAAAAAAAATGACCTTGATTTTCCATACAAATTTAGTACAGCGCCAGCATTGTGTCATACGTGGGAGCTTGATGCCGCACTTCCAGTACTGCGACCTCTCGCTTACGGCCCGGCCACGATTTTGCGCGAAAAACGGCGCGGCAAGTTGTTCATTGCGCGGTCGAGACTTGTAACGCATTGCGGTTAGTTGGGATCACACGCAATGTATTAGGAAAACCGCTGCCGTGCGATGTCGTGGCTGGACCGTTAGGTATGTTGTACAGTCGACTACTAAAAGATCTATTCTTTTTTGGACCTTATTACTATAAAAAATAACGTGAAAAAACGGATATATATCTCTTTGTAATCAACTGTAACTACGAAACTACCGGTGGTTAGGGCGACATTAAGAATATCCTAGAAACACAAAACAGTTATTTTACTCAAATTTTCATTTCCAGTGACGGCGAGCGTAACGTCGAGCTCGCTCAACTCATTCAGCAGAAACTTGATGCTTACAAAGTAAGTAAATTAATACGGAGAAAGTACACATTAGTATAAATTACATATTACTTTTGTTAGTATAAGTACATTTAGGTAAGTACGAGTATTGTGTTTGTAGTGGTGAGTAAGTAGAGTAGTAGAGAGTGCTGTATTAAGAGTAAGCGTGTTTGTTTTTAACACGCTTTTATTAGGTCGACCTGTATGTAACTATGTAATGGAATCTAAGCTTACTAATTTAACCATATTTCAAGCATCGTAGCGTCATTAAAATTGGCAGCTGTATGTAGTTCTGATGACAATACAATAATATGGTACTGTCGAACTGATCTGATGATGGAACCGGAAGATATGAACTGGAACTGCATGATGGAACATCGTATCATAGCTGCGTTTGGATTTGTTAGAAAAGTCTTGTATGAACTTTGACCACGATTAGGTTTCAAGGTCTGATAGGTCGACCTGTATGTAACTATGTAATGGAATCTAAGGTAACTAATTTAACCATTTTCCAAGAATCGTAGCGTTATGAAAATTGGCAGCTGTATGTAGTTCTGATGACAATATAATAATATGGTACTGTCGAACTGATCTGATGATGGAACCGGAAGATATGAACTGGAACTTCATGATGGAACATCGTATCATAGCTGCGTTTGGATTTGTTAGAAAAGTCTTGTAATGAACTTTGACCACGATTAGGTTTCAAGGTGTGATGATGAAGCCGGAAGATAGGCACTGGCATTCCATGATGGAATATCGTATCATAGTCTTGTTTGCACTTGTTAGAAAGGTCACGTAATGGACTTTGAACACGATCAGGTTTCAATTAACACGCAAAGCGTGTTTTTCTAGTGTTTTTAAACTATTAATTTATTTTTAAACAACGACGGTGGCAAATATGCGTACGGTCCACTGGATGGTAAGCGGACACCGCAGCCTGTAGACGCCCACATTTATCTTTTGCTAGTACCCTTTTCAGCGCTCTGTCAAGTATGATCGCTGTCACTCACGCATAATGACGGGAATTTCAAACGTAAAGTTGAACTCTATAAAAATGCATGTAGGTTTGATATCGCACTGCACGCCGTGACGGGTATAACCGTCGTTGGCGTTTAAACGATGTTGCACATATATGCGTCGTTGGCGTCGAAAAGGTTAACACAGTGAATCCGAATTACGTACGGAACTTTGTCGTATAATAAGGTTAACTGTAAAAATGTTTGTATGAAAAGTGCAGTTAACTATGCACTTTGTAAATGTGGTGAAAGTAGGCCGCAGAATAAATTAGTTTATCTGCGTTCACTTGTATTGTGTTTATGGTTGTTTCTCAACTCCCATTCAAGCGAGTCCACTTTGTATTTCGCTTGATGTATAAGTTTAGTACGCTCACCTTGACAGTTTTTACACCTTATTATAAACTTGATGTTATAATATAATTACTATTTACAATGGTTAAATATCCAATATCTGGGCGACCGAGCTTTGCTCGGCGTTTTCCCGGTCATGAGACCTAGCTAGATCGATTGCTCGTCCCCGAAAACCCCCACATACCAAATTTCATCAAAATCGTTAGAGCCGTTTCCGAGATCCCCGAAATAAATATATAAATATACAAGAATTGCTCGTTTAAAGATATAAGATAAGATTATTATTAGCCAAATGTAACTGCGACCCAACTAGCTATCGCCATGAGCGAGAAATATACGATATGGTAGTTTGCTATATAGCTCACAATGTTACATAACAGGGAGCGCTCGTGGCCCAGCGAAGCCTGCGTACCGCTTGCGGTATCGAAGGTTAAGCAACGTGGGCAGCGGTCAGGATTTGGATGGGTGACCGCTTTGAGTGGTTACTAACTGAGCGCTCCCGCGCTTTGGAAGGCACGTTAAGCCGTTGATCCCGGTTGCTGTCTATGGCAGCAGTCGTTAAGCCAAGTTGGAGGCCTTCGGGCGGCTTGAGAACTTCTAACAGTCAAGTTGCCCACTCGACAAAGCCTAATCCCAATAAGGTCTAATAGTTTCCCCTCGGGGTTGGAAGGTCAGATGGCAGTCGCTTTCGTAAAAACTAGTGCCTACGCCAAATCTTGGGATTAGGTAGCGGACCCCAGGCATCCTTCAGGATGCAACTGTACTGGGATAACGCTAGGAGGATGATGATGATGATGATGACAATATTACATAACAATTACTTATTATTGCTCAAATACTCACCAAAACTTGCAGTGGTAGGCTACAAGCGGTTTTAACCCTAAAGAGCACTCCAGAGTCCAGACAAGCATCCATCTCGTTTATTCTATATTATAGAATAAACGAGATGGATGCTTGTTGTGTCCCTGGTTATAGAATCTATAACCAGGGACACGCAAAAATTACCATCTTTTTGCAATAAGACTCGCCTGCGATCAGTTTTGGCGACCCCATCGTAGTGTTGTGATTATCTGACTACGAGAGATGGAGGATCTTAATTGGTTTGAAAGTATTTCCCTGTAAAAAATATATTTGGTGTCAGGTGATCTCAGGGCGGGCTTTTACTTCGCCCAGAGGCTGAACTTGGCTATTAAGGCGCAGGGTAGGGCAAGGCCTTCCCCATACAAACTTTGTGCACGTTTTATTCGTCGGTTTTGGCACTAACAAATATAATATATTTTTTGGTTGTAAATATTAGATATGGGAAGATCGTGATGTGAAAATTTTCAAATATTTCAAAAAAATTCAAAATTAAAAAATTAAAAAAAAAAGTTAATAAAAAAAAATTACATCACGAAATAGCTATCAGAAAAATAAGCATACTGACCAAAAATCATAACTTTAATGCAAACACAAACGAAGTAAATCCTGCACAAAGTTTGTATGGAGAGAGCTTGCCCTACCCCTCCTCTTAAGTAAGGCATTGCGGCGAGCGCTCTGGGATGGATTGCCTGGGCAATGTTTAAGGCCATATATTGATTGAAAGAGACGCGCGTATGTTTTTCGTTCACGACAAAACGGGATGCGACAATCTTCGGGAATGGCTTTTTTAGACAAATCTCGATAAATATCTGACTGTGTGCGGGTTTATTAATTTCCTCTTGTCAGAGCTGTGGGGGGATGAGGTAAAATACCATCATATTAACTTAATCGTGTCCTTTAATAATGCGTTGTTTTAGTACGTAGGCTGAGTAAAAAAAGGAAAATATAGACTCAACTTTGGTTTTCTATCGAGAAAATTTTAAGCAATCATGTTTCGGCTATTGTCAATACCACAATCATATAGTCAAGAATCATATATCTGAAAATCAGTCCCTATTGTTTCCTCGTCTGGGCAGAACGGCGTTTCAAAGTTACTAAATTTCTCGTTGTAGCGCCTTTATGGCAATTATGTTAAAAAATAGTTATTAATTAATAATATAGTGCGTGTCATCCAAGACCACGCCCCCCTCCACAGCGAATCTCACTACTAATCTATGCGCAATTGTACGGGCGGTGGAGGGGCGCGCCTTCGTAGATGTCACGCACTATATATGCATATGTATAAGGGTTATTGCGCTATGGGATGCGCCATAAGGACTGCGCCAAGCGAGACATGCACGCATTCAACATCCCGGTTCACAAATGGGAGGAGCTTGCCGAGGACAGGGACAAATGGCGCAAACTGGTGCTCGATGGGCGGAAAGTCCACGATAAAGCGTGGTTTGCGACGCTTGCGGACAAGCGAGCCATAAAAGACATGGACCGGAGACCTGTTCGCCACGGGCGAACTTTACTTGCCAGGGTTGCGGTCGTGTATGCCGCTCTCGCATCGGCTAATCGGCTTACACAGCCACAATAGTACATTATTGCCGTGGCCGGGAAGGGAGCAATTGCAGACTGAGAATTTGTTTAAACGGACGAGCTTGCGAGTCCGTTTAATTATAACACGAAGCCTGCAATTGCCGTTCCGGCCGAGCCTAATATAGTGCTTTTCTCAAAAATGGGGGAATACGACAAAAATTTAATTAAGATATGAAAAACATAACCTTAAAACGTCAAAAACATCATGCTTTCCCGACTTTTTTTTTAAACAGAATCGCAAGTGTATTATTCCACCGAAAAACGCAAATTATTCGAGACACATAAAAAAACGTCGCGTATCTAACAGAAAAAAACGACCTGAATTGGCTGAATACGACCTGTGCCTCCTTTTATATGACAGTTTCTACTTTTTAAAAAGTTTATAACTCGACAAATAAAGGAATTTTCTCAAAAATGGCCCGCAAGCTGGACTTTAGTCCCTACATATTGGAAGGTAAAGTGTATAGTTTAAGGTCAGATCCAAATTAAAAAGTAAAAAACATTGCAGACGTGGTGCAGGTCGCCTGCAGTCACATACCTTCCAATATGTAGCGACTAAAGTCCAGTTTTGAGAAAACTGCGGGCCATTTTTGAGAAAAAGACGTTGTCTACCTGCATGACACTGGTTGTATAGTCTGTAATAGACTCGAAGGCCATTGATTGATATTGCGCTATATCTGTACTTGTGTACTTCACAGGCCGATGAGCCGACAATGGGCGAGGGCCCGGAGAAGGCCCGCTCTCAGCTGCTGGTCCTCGACCGCGGATTCGACTGCGTGTCCCCGCTTCTCCACGAGCTCACGCTGCAGGCCATGGCGTACGACTTGCTGCCCATTGAGAACGATGTTTACAAGTAAGTCAATGGGTTCGAATCCCGGCCGGGGCATTTATTTGTGTGAATAGCACGAATACTTGTTCTTGGGTCTTGGATGTTTTCTATGTATTTAAGTATATATTTATCTATATAAGTATTTATATCGTCACTTAGTACCCATAGTACAAGCTTTGCTTAGTTTGGGACTAGGTTGATTTGTGTAAGATTGTCCACAAATATTTATTTATTTATTTATTTATTTAAGTGTTTTTTTCATGTCTCCTGTTCGGAAAGTTCGATTTTCACGTGTAGATAGCCGGGTTGAAAATCGCTTTTCCAACCCTAGGGTGGAAAGTAATTTTTTTTAACTGTTGCCAACTACTACTGGGGGTGCATCGTCCTTGCATCTACTTTGCTTACATAATTGAAGACAAAGACTTACATAGACAATATAATAATCTAAAGATATTAAGATACACCAAATTATTATTTTACTACACAAAAACATAAGATATTAATTTGTCTGCAAAGTTATAAAATAATTATTTGTAACATATAAAACTTCTACTCCATTTCGGACCCAACAATGACACCGTACCACGCGCTCTTTTTTTAATTTTGACAATAAGGTAAAGAGTCCGTATGGTACTCGACGTATAACTTGAAACCAACTTGAACCCCCAGTGACCTCTCTTTTTTACTTTAGATTATATACCAAAATTTTAGTTTTACTCTAAAATGAAAGTAATATATATTTATATACATTTGTTTAGTAAGTATATTATTTGTTGATTTTTCGAATCTTAATTAAATCAATTCTCTGACACATGAAGTCCAGCAGTCCAATTCGGACCGACTAATATAATCTTCTGTCAATGTCGCTATTATGCCGCAAATAAAATGTATTTGTTATTTGTTATTTACTACTAGTTTAGTGCGACATTTTAAATAATTTGAGTGAGTACAATGCATTACTAACAGAAGATAATGAGGAAGGCGTTTTTAATGTGAGTCGCAGTGAGTCTTTGAAACCGAAAGCCTACTTTCCAGATTTGTATCATAAATGACTAGTACTTTTACATCTGATTTAATTTCCTCAAAGTCGAAATGAAAAGTAGAGTGTTTAACTCGGGTGAAAGTACCCATTTCAAATGTGAAATATCTCGGGTGAAATGGGTCACTTTCAACCCTTGGTTAACAATCTACTATTGTACACCAGTGTGTCGCGTGGAAAGCGGCTTAGTTAAAGAGGGTCGGGGCTGGTCAAATGCCGAGTGAGTTGTGGGTTAAGGCCACTGACTGGCAGCCCGACAGCTCGCAACGAAGATGAAGGCGAGGCGAGATGTAGGGCACAGCAAAATGTCATCTTGCTCGAATTTGGAGCAGCCCAACTGGGGAAGTACCTCCGCCTTGCAGAAGACCACAGCCATAATAACATTATATACTCAGGTATGTAGTGTTGTGTTCATGGAGGTGAGCAAGGTTGCCAGAGCTCCCGAGGTTGCACAGTGTTGAGAGTGAGAGAGCTAAATTGGTCCCTTCACTCCCTTCTGCTGTCAACACAGTGCATCCTCAAATTTTATAAAGGGTCGGCAACGCGCACGTGTCTCCTTTGGAGTTGCGAGCGTCTATCGGCTGCGGTGTCCGCTTACCATCAGGTGGACCGTATGCTTGTTTGCCACCGTCGTAGTATAAAAAAAAATGAGGCAGACCTCGAGGGCGTTGGCGGGTCGAGTTAGACTCTTTTTTAAAAGAGTGACCGGAGGCTGCTCGGGATAGCCGTCAACTTGTCAAGCAATAAACCAAATATGCTTATGTTTTTTTTATGGCAACAATTATATATGATGTGGGGGACTAAACAAACCACTGCTAAGTAAAATCTGTTTTGTCCCTTGGCAAACATAAATTTCACACTGTCAGCTAAGGACAAACGACTTTAGCGGTAATTTAAGTAACCGAAAGAGGTTTGGTGAACGATTACGAATAAGGGAGTAACATATCACTTTCCAGGTACGAGGCATCCCAAGGGCAGATGAAGGAAGTGCTCCTCGACGAGAACGACGAGCTGTGGGTGGAGTTGCGGCACCAGCACATCGCCGTCGTGTCCACCTCCGTCACCAAGAACCTCAAGAAGTTCACAGAGTCCAAGCGCATGGGCGGAGGTAAGTAAACAACCTCAATCATACATTTAACAGTTAGAGGCCCTGTGGGGCTAGCACAACTTTCACTGAGACGCAACGCGAGTAGAATAAGTTATCCGTCCACTTTCTAATTCCCACAGTTCGAGCGAGACAAGAATCGCTGAGTCGCGCGAGATACGTTGACAGCAAGTTGTGCTAACCCTGGTTGGTGTAGATCTCTCTATCTGAATCTATCTAGGGCCGTTACCTTGACCTAAACGACATGACTGCAAATTTTTCTTCTATTGGTTTCACGTAGCTTATCCTCGGTCTTACTTCTTGTAAAAAAAAAGCAGCTCGTTGTATTGGTGATTTAACCGTAAATTATAACAAGTGGATACTTCCGTTGTCTGCCCATTTATTTTCGTCACTAGTTTAAGGCCAGTGCTGACAAGTGATATCTATCTCAAATTCTTTTAAATTTAAGCGCTATCTATTTCTGTGTATGATCACCGATAATATGACTTTTTTTTAAATTATGATTTATAACGTTGCATGTAGGGCAGCTAACTCGTACAAGTTGCCAACAAAGTAGTATGCACTTCAAAAATACTTGAACAGTCAACAGTAGAAGTACAGTCATAGAGCTCTTGACAACTACTTTCTAAGTTGTTAATTAAACATTCGACTGTTTTACCATCAGGCGACAAGCAGTCCATGCGAGACCTGTCTCAGATGATAAAGAAAATGCCCCAGTACCAGAAGGAATTATCAAAATACGCTACCCATCTCCGCCTCGCCGAAGATTGTATGAAGGCCTACCAGGGCTACGTCGATAAGCTCTGCAAAGTTGAACAGGTAAACTTTCCCAAGCAGGAAACTATCTCCTGTTCTGCCAAGTGTACAGAGCATGCAATCATCTCCACTGCATCCTCACACCTTAGAACCTAAATGGTCGCGTACGGTACGGTTTAAGAGGAATTTCCTCCCTCGCACGCTCCGGGTGTGGAATGAGCTCCCTGCCGAGGCTTTCCCGAGGGACTGCAATATGGGGGTCTTCAAGAAAGGAGTGTATAAAATTTTTAAAGGGTCGGCAACGCGCGTGTGACTCCCTTGGGGTTGCAAGCGTCAATAGGCTGCGGTGACCGCTTAGCATCAGGCGGGCCGCACGCTTGTTTGCCACCGACGTGGTATAAAAAAAAAAAACATCTCCACTGATTGTAGTGTTATGGCCGTGTCCTTGGGAGTTTTAAACGACGGCACACAGTGGGGCGGGGCGCCAATGTGAAGGTTTCTTACTCTGTAGCCAGCAAGTAAATCATTTTGGCATTAAGAGGACGTAGATGGCGTTGCAAAAGTCCCGCTCTAACACGTGTGAGTTTTCAATTAACCATCCCGCTCTCTACGGAAGCTCAGCGCGTGCTTTTCGTAAATATTGATGTTTATTCTAAACGTGTACATTTATAAGGATAATCTTTTTTATCAGGTTTGACAATTTATCATTTTACAACTATTAAACCAAAAATCATTTAAAGATGGGAGGGTTTTAAAGATCCAACCAAAAACTTCGAAAAAAAGGGTTACGTTTGAAAAATAAGAGTATCATGAAAATTTTTGCAAATCGTGTTTTCACTTTTAACAGACTGGAGGAAAATAGTTCAAGATTAATATACTGAAAGGACAGATATTTAATCACTCTAGATGTTGAGATCTAGGTCGATAAACATTTGCAAAAGTGCATATGCGACTCTAATCAGTAAATCATTTTGGCATTAAACTCGAATCGAGGATAAGACTTTCCTGCACTGTGTGATAATGTTTTGTTTTATTTTACTGGCGGCCTGTATGAGTTTGATGATCGAGTTTATCACAAAGATAAGCAATAAGCCGTCCGTAGCAATAAGGATGACCATCATTATGATCGATTGAGATATGCCATTTGATTTCATATTGCAGGATCTAGCCATGGGCACCGATGCCGAGGGAGAGAAGATTAAAGACCACATGAGGAGCATTGTGCCCGTTCTGCTTGACCAGGTAAATGTTGTTAACTCATTGTGACATGATATTTAGTACCTTTTCAGACCACCTATTGTCTCCTCCAGAAGCTGTTATGATTACGACCTATAAGAGTTGTAAAACGTACTGAAATGATAGGTGACAGGATTTAATTACATCCCGTGAACTCTTAGAACAGTTTGCGGGGGTTATTATAGCATCAGAAGTTGAAAAATAGTCCTATTCAAATATATAATGGCTAACAATCGGCCTCGGCACATTATGATCCTCGGAACATCGTCTAGAAAGTTATGTGCTTCGACATTTATAGCAAAAGTAAGTCTCTACGTCTTAAATTATAAATTACTAACACAACTCAAATTACACCAAATGACTTAGTTATGCCTCCACCCTTGTTGATTGTTGAGATTTCTGTACTCAAGCTATGTTCTCATTTTTGTATTTTTTTATACCACTCTTGCCAAGCGATTAGTTTTATGCTAATGCATTTTAAATTGTGTTATATGTGTTGTATTACTTCAGGCTGTTTATTGTATGTTGCGAAATAGTAATAAGCATAATGACACAATTACATTAGTCTGTTGACGCACTCGGCCGATTCAAGTAAGTGTCAATTTTATTGTAATTTGATAGCAGCATCATTGATGACGACGGCAGTGTACTTGTGTCATATGTAAACTGTTTGCAATTGCTCTCAGGATATTCCACTTTTGACCAGCGAGATATCTATGTATTGTTACTATCGATGAAACAAATTTACTTATATGTATTTTTGCACATTACATGTCACTGCTAAGCTATGCTGTGTATGCTACATCATAGACAGTAGAATTTAATAAGTAACGAAAATCGCATGCATGTAAAGGTTTGCTCTCTTATTCCTATTGTAATAACACAAATAACGACGTTGACGTCGAGTGTACAAAAACAAGCCTTATTAAAAAGAGATTTTTCACTTGCTAAGCTTCGTTCGTATTGTGTTTTATCGCTCCTTGAATCATACTACATGGCAGAGTGCATTACTTGTGCTAATCTAATCACTGACCTTAAAATTGTAACAAATTAAAATCAATTTTATGAACTATGTTTATATGATTTACAACAACAAGCATTGGATTTATTGACTTGTTTTATGTGAAATGTTTGCAAAGCTTATGAAAAACTTATAAAACGCAATAGTGTACCTGTACTTAATGTTATAATTATGAATGCGAAAGTAATGTTACTTTTTACGATATTTGTCATGGAGAAAACTTAAGCCCTAAGGATGGGCATATTTTATTTTTGTTAAATCAACCCCAAGAGAGGAGAATAATTTGACACTAACCGAATCCCACGCCAATGGCGTCGCGGGCACATCTTTGTGGAGTAAGACATTATAAATGATAATAGATTGTGCAATGCTAAATGTAAAGTAAATTAACGACAACCTGACTTATCCCCACTAGCAGACCTCTACAAATTGCATTGCTCTAGTTAAAGACCAAATCAGGTCGGTGGTAATAAGCTCTTATCGGAGGTAGCTTATCAGTAACCACCTGCTGAGTTTTCGCGTGTAATCGAAGTAATGCGTGCGCTACTGCGAAATAATTGATAGTATGATAAGATGGTTGTGAGTTCAGCAACGTAACTCTGGACTTAAATATTGTTCTGATTGATCTTGCATAACTGTTCGTTTTAGTGTTGTTATTTTATAATTTCTTTATGACACTATGAAATATAATGATTTATTTGTCAGAAAAGTTTATGAAATGAAATGAAATATAGCTTATTAGCGCAAAACACGTACTTACAAACGAAACCATTTAAATATAATTGCGCCAAAGGGTCATCACTCAGCTTGGTGTCACGACACGCTCCGCGACGCTGATTTTCAGTGAAGCCACTGAATGGAATAGTTAAAAAAAAATACTGAATGCCCATCAAACACCAAACTAAGCGGAGACTGTATCTTGGTAGTCTGCGAGTGCGATTTGCAGATTAACAAGTTGTACAAAACTAGATTGATATCTTGCATGGCGTACTTAGGCATGTTTCGTTCGCTAAGCCCCAGTGCGAAATTTAGTTGATGTCTGTTTTTTTTTTATTTTCATAATTTATTTTCTATTTTTTTCAAAATTGCTATAAAAATTATACAGATTGACTATCAATATTTTACGTATCGTCAAACGTTACGTACCTGTTAAAACTTCATCCGGTTACATGCCTACTCGGTTATCATACCTACATGAGTGAAGCCGAATGAAAAAGTTCCCGAAAATGTCTTATAATATAGGTGACGGCAATCAATTTGCTGTCAGAGAGCAAAGAGAATTACCTACATTGAATTAAACCCTACCAACGATATTTACTAATGGCAATATATGTCATAGATATCCATCCACGACGACGCGCCCCTCCATAACCAATCTCATCACACTAATCTATGCGCAATTGTACGGATTGTGCTGTGGAAGGGCGCGCCTTCGTGGATGGCAGTGGCACTATCTTTAGTTAAATTCGTTGTCAACGTACACACACCGCATGACTGAATGCCCAGCGATTTGCCTTATAGCAGATGCGATTTAAATGAATGTTTGTTCCAAACACACTATAGGGACGTTAATGTTGTATACCTAACAGATATACTCACATTCATAATCATAAACTACGCTCAAAACATAGGTAGACCGCTAACGAGACACTGGTAGTCAGGAATTATATTACGCACAGGCTTATGTTTTGTATCGCCATTTTTGATTGTCAACTGTCAATGCAGTGTCAGTGGATCTTAAGGACAGGTTTCTTACACTGACCTGTGATCCCCAATATACTACTCTGCTTCAGTTTGTGTATCACATAAGTTAAACGGTAACAGTGAAGTAACGTACCGTGATACATAAGGACAATCCTCGTTTGCAGGCAGTGGACAACAATAACAAAATGCGCATCATCGCCCTGTACATCATGTCCAAGAACGGTATATCGGAGGAGAACCTCAACAAGCTGGTGTCTCACGCGCAGCTCGAGCAGTCCGACAAACAGACGCTGCTCAACCTGGCCAACCTCGGGCTCAACGTGGTCGTGGACGTGAGTATGCCACTAGCACTAGGCCAGATCCATTGGCGCTTGTAGTCAACATCAATCATGTATGATAACGGTATATCGGAGGAGAACCTCAACAAGCTGGTGTCTCACGCGCAGCTCGAGCAGTCCGACAAACAGACGCTGCTCAACCTGGCCAACCTCGGGCTCAACGTGGTCGTGGACGTGAGTATGCCACTAGCACTAGGCCAGATCCATTGGCGCTTGTAGTCAACATCAATCATGTATGATAACGGTATATCGGAGGAGAACCTCAACAAGCTGGTGTCTCACGCGCAGCTCGGAGCAGTCCGACAAACATACGCTGCTCAACCTGGCCAACCTCGGGCTCAACGTGGTCGTGGACGTGAGTATGCCACTAGCACTAGGCCAGATCCATTGGCGCTTGTAGTCAACATCAATCATGTATGATAACGGTATATCGGAGGAGAACCTCAACAAGCTGGTGTCTCACGCGCAGCTCGAGCAGTCCGACAAACAGACGCTGCTCAACCTGGCCAACCTCGGGCTCAACGTGGTCGTGGACGTGAGTATGCCACTAGCACTAGGCCAGATCCATTGGCGCTTGTAGTCAACATCAATCATGTATGATAACGGTATATCGGAGGAGAACCTCAACAAGCTGGTGTCTCACGCGCAGCTCGGAGCAGTCCGACAAACATACGCTGCTCAACCTGGCCAACCTCGGGCTCAACGTGGTCGTGGACGTGAGTATGCCACTAGCACTAGGCCAGATCCATTGGCGCTTGTAGTCAACATCAATCATGTATGATAACGGTATATCGGAGGAGAACCTCAACAAGCTGGTGTCTCACGCGCAGCTCGGAGCAGTCCGACAAACATACGCTGCTCAACCTGGCCAACCTCGGGCTCAACGTGGTCGTGGACGTGAGTATGCCACTAGCACTAGGCCAGATCCATTGGCGCTTGTAGTCAACATCAATCATGTATGATAACGGTATATCGGAGGAGAACCTCAACAAGCTGGTGTCTCACGCGCAGCTCGAGCAGTCCGACAAACAGACGCTGCTCAACCTGGCCAACCTCGGGCTCAACGTGGTCGTGGACGTGAGTATGCCACTAGCACTACGCTCAAGGGCCACACGCTTTGATAGAGGAATAAAGCCTTATTGCGATTCCAATGTGAGGAAATAGAAAAGAGTGCCATGTTTTGTCTATTACCGACCGAGCATTTTTCCATGGTCGGGTTATAGGCACATATGTACACTTTCATAAGCAATGCATTGGACAAGCAAACGGCCAAATGGCGTATTATAAATCTTATATGAATATTCCTTCTTACCCCCGGTCGCTCGGTGTCGTATCTATAACTACTTGTATATACTATATCTATGACTAGGTTAGATCCATTGGCGGTTGCAGCACAGAATAGTATAATAGCCTTACATACAGAACGGACACTAACCCCCCCGCTCCGAGGTCAGTTACCTCGGCCCTGACAGGCCAGGATGACAAGCCGGGTTACGATCGGGTTACCGTCGCGGCTCGCGATTCGCCCGCGCCACGCGCTACGCACTCGCGCAAACAATTGACGCGTGTACCGACAGCGCACGCACACATACTTACCCACAGCGCTTGCTGTCCTTCGCGTGTCACCCCCGTGGTTGCAGTCAACATCAACAAAGTCTGATGAAATAAAAGAGGAAAATTATCTGTACACATAAAATCCATTGAAGAGCAGGATACCTTTTAGGGCGGATTCCGCCAACTTACAATTACAGGGGGTCTGTGATGGTCGCGTGATAGACGACAAGACAAAGCATCTGTCACTTTGTTATACCAATCGATAGAAAGTGACAGATGGTTTATCTTGTTGTTGATCATGCTATTAAGCGACCAATCATAGATCCCAGACCGATCAACGTTCTGGTCTTGCAGGGCAACAGGAAAAAGCAATATCAGGTGACGAGGAAGGAGAGAATAACAGAACAGACGTACCAGATGTCACGATGGACACCTGTCATTAAAGTGAGTATCATGGATTTTGTTGCAATGTCAGAAAAGGGCGTGTTGTAATATCAACTGGTAAGGTAAACGTCCCTGTGCACCACACTAACCCAATACATGACACTTTAAATCTTATGTCACGATGACAGAGGTGATTAATAGGTGTCATCCGTTGGGCACTAGGTGTCGAGCACTGGGACGTTTACCTAATATAGTGACGTGGTTTCTAGTACTATGATAAGCTACTCGAATTCTTGTTAGCATAAAAAAAATTACATAATTTGCTCAAATTTCTTGAAAAATATTTGTTTGCCTAAAATACTTCATGCGTTTACAAAGGAAATATTTACGACTTGTATTACTTGATGTTCGGATTCAATTTAAATATTAAGTATCTTTGACTAATTTTTCGCAGGACATCATGGAAGACGCAATCGAAGACAAAATTGACCAGCGCCACTTTCCTTACCTCGCGGGCCGCGCCCAGACTTCCGGATACCAAGCACCCACCAGGTATATATTATATTATACTCCCTTAGCTAATAGTATAACTCGACAAGTATGTCAAAACGAGCTATTTCATTTAAATATGTCTCATTAACGGATAGTTAGGAATTCATTTACAAAACTGAACGTCAATGTCAAACGCATTATGTTTCGTGACCAAATGGACATGACGACCTAAACATCACTTCAGTAAACCTTAATATACCACTTAAACGAAACTCCTCTGCTTCCACTCCTACACTCTTCAGATTTAATGTCATTTTCTTGTACATACTAGAGTCTAATCGCAAAAAAAATGGATCACAAGTGACAAATTACGAGTTTGTATTTTGTGTGATATTCAGTCAGTTTTGTTTTATAAATTTGTGAATGTAGTAGTCAGAATCGACTTGTAAAATTGTAACTGGCATGGCAGAATAAAATTGAAAGTACTTAATTGTACGACACACCTTAACACGACCCTTTATTTGTGAACAGCGTCCGTTACGGCCACTGGCATAAGGACAAAGCCCAACAAACTGTCAAGAACGTGCCGCGTCTCATCGTCTTCGTCGTTGGAGGTAAGCCATAACAAACATTAAATAATTTATCTACACACATATCATAAATTCTCTAATATGCGTTCGGAAACCGTAGAATATGACTCTCATTTCAACATTCAATGAATTTATGGCAATTTTCTTATCTGTGCCTAAGGCTACAGCAGTAATATAATTTTCATTTTAATCTCATGTATGATGTTAAAATATTAAACGTCAAACAAAACTGTCAAAATTTAAATGTCAAAGTTGACATGTCCCTATTCTAGTATCACTGAAAATTCAAATTCAGTCGATGCGAAATGTCAGCTCGTTGTTTTTTTAGTATATATCGCACGAAAATTGAGCTAGAACGACATGATAACATCAGAATAGGTACTCTTTACTTTTTAAAATAACATTCAGGTATTGGTTGCCAGTTCTGATTTCGATATTTCCGCAACCGTGCAAAAAAGGTTGTATTAACACAATTATTGTATTTATTTACTACGGTTTCTGAACCCATCTTAGAGTAGTTATAATATGTGTGGAGATAAAGTAATGTATGCAACTGTACATAATTAGGCATTAAAACACTCGTGTGACCTTATTATGAAACTCGTCTTCGGCTCGTTTCATAAAACACACTCGTGTTTTAATGCCCCTCATTATGTACCAGTTGCATAATAGTAGTTTATGCAACTGGTACATAATGAGGGGCATTAAAACACGAGTGTGTTTTATGAAACGAGCCGAAGGCGAGTTTCATAATAAGGTCACACGAGTGTTTTAATGCCTAATTATGTACAGTTGCATACATTACTTTATCTACACACATATTATAATTACTCTAAGATGGGTTCAGAAACCGTAGTAAATAAATACAATAATTGTGTTAATACAACCTTTTTTGCACGGTTGCGGAAATATCGAAATCAGAACTGGCAACAGATACCTGAATGTTATTTTAAAAAGTAAAGAGTCCTTATTCTGATGTGATCATGTCGTTCTAGCTCAAATTTCGTGCGATATATACTAAAAAAACATCGAGCTGACATTTCGCATCGACTGAATTTGAATTGTCAGTGATACTAGAATAGGGACATGTCAACTTTGACATTTAAATTTTGACAGTTTTGTTTGACGTAATATTTTAACATCATATATGAGATTAAAATGAAATATTTTATTACTGCTGTAGCCTTAGCCACAGATAAGAAAATTGCCATAAATTCATTGAATGTTGAAATGAGAGTCATTTTCTACGGTTTCCGAACGCATATTAGAGGATTTATGATATGTGTGTAGATAAACTACTATTTGGACTGACTTTTAAAGATATCCCGTGACACACACAAAGAAAAGTTGAAGCTCGGTTGCTACTCACTGTATACTGTTTTAAAATGCATCGGTTTCACAGGCAGGGTCGTATAGGTCATGTTTTGTTACAGGCGTGTGCTTCTCTGAGATCCGCTGCGCCTACGAGGTGACAGCCGCCCTCAAGAACTGGGAAGTCATCATCGGCTCCTCTCACATCCTCACCCCTGACAATTTCTTGTCCGACCTAAACTCTCTCACCGCTTAAAACTTACTGATGGTGGCGCATTCTAACAATCTGAATCTGATCGAATCGTTCACAGAAAGCAATAGACATATGCCTTTTCGCCGGTGCTCCGCTTCTCCGCGAGAGCTCACAGGCTTCAGACATTTTGGAACCTCAGTACTCTGTCTTTTGACTACAACTATTTAAAAAAGTGTTTATGATATTAACGTATTAGCGCGTTCGCTTAACGTTTAGTGAAACATACAGCAATAAAAGAATTAAACAAAACGTAACCAAAAGCAAAGAGAATCGTAATAATCCTAGATGTAATTACAAACGTCGGTTTTATATAGATGGTCGGATTATCCTCTAGCCGCCCAGAGGCCTATTGAAAGGTATCCTCCTACAATGGAACTTGTATATTTCAAAAAATTTGAACAGAGTTGCATTTGTTTTGTTTCACCTCGTCGCATTGGGCGGCTAGAGGATGATTAATGTCTTTCTGTTCCGGTTCTGTCATAGTTCAGTAAAAGATAGTGAGTGTCGTTATTACCAATAGTGTCCGGAGTAGTGCTAGTGTCCCACAAGCTAATTCCTGAGCTGTATACCGTAGTGCAATGCTAGAAGCACCTCACTAAATTGTGATATTTATTTGAATAAAGCGCCGCGCGTCAGATGGCGGCAACTGGCGTGGGATGGTAGGTTATGTCGTATTAATATTTTATTGAAATTGTCTAGACACCTGATTTGTTTTTATTTTGTACAAATTTCTATATTTTATTTTGTTCCAATATTAATTGTTGTTTAAAGTTAGTTGTTATAAAGGTAATCCACGCCTATCTAATAATGTTTAATTAAGATAAGTTATAATTCGTATTAGCAAAAAATGGAATATGAAAACCAAACCGCTATTTATACGATCCCTGACTACGTGTGTCCAGAAATTTACGATGGTTCGAACGTATGTACTCCTTTTTTAGTACAGAGTTAACTGTTATGAAACTTTGTAAATGTAATCGACGAGTATTTAATATATCCAAACACTTCACATTAACACATTTTAAATATTGCTTGCTGCAATTTATTTTCGTTTTTGTTTATGTTAGTATACACATTATTACATTAACGTACCTATCCCTACACGAATATATACAAAGTATCCGCAAAACTGCTGAGGTATTAAACAGATGAAAAACAGAAAAAACAAGAGTAGAGTTCATCCACGGAATTAGTCCATAGGATTTTGACTTTGAAATTCCTGTTCTGTTTTATTCCAGCATATTGCATTAACGGATCGAAACTAAACACAATAATAATGCAGAGAAGCATCTCATTGATTAATTCTTTGTATCGATATTTAATTTAGAGTTATTTAATTAATAGACTGAGCAGATTAAAGTTGTTTTGTGTAGTTGTAACAAAGCTGTGAGACATGCACCACTATAATTGCGTGGCAGTATTGATTGTTAGGTGTAAACATTGCTTGTTCATACTTTAATGCCAAATGCATATTGCAAATTGAATCTTACGCGGATCCATTGATCCGCGGACCCATAGGTCAGGACTGTTGAAAACTTTGATTTTCACTATTTTAATCTCTACTTAACGTTTCACTAGTTGTACTATTATAAATTATATATATAATGGTTACTCTTAACGATTAAAGTTGTTATTCTCATGAAGTCGCCTTTAAATAGCGACTTCAAAGTGTGTACATTCCAACATTTGATTGTGTAGGAGTTTATCTTTCATGCACATGTGCTTTATCATTCTTCTACACTCTACATTATATAGTTGTGAATTCAAAGCAACAATGTTAGTTAATTTTTGACAAAGTAAATGTTTCACAAATAGTTATAATCATAGCGTATTTTTAGCAATATCGTACGGAGGGTAACGATTTTGTTTGATGGTACCAGGCCCGTGTCTTGGACGTGGTTTGGCCGAGTCCGATTGTGTGTGGTTTGGTTGCTTTAGATCTCTGGCTTGGCGCATCTCCTCGGCGCGGGCCTGCCTGGTTCATCGGTCTAACGTGGATGTATTCAATCTTTCAATTAAATACCGGTTTTAGAATTGAGCGTAGATCGTGTTATTTGTAATCGTATATTTGCTCGTGTTTTAAACTCGTATTTAATATTTACTAATGTTGTAAATTCTACAAACTACATGTCGTGTCCATATCTGATTGTATAGTCTAGAGTAAAAGCTGTTCTAATCAGAGGATAGTCACATCAAACGACTATAACTTTTCGAAGTAGCTATTATTCGGCCGCGATCAGAATAATTACATAAGAAGTAAACATAACTGTTGACGTATCTGCGATATCCGTCGGGGTACTGCTTCTGATCCTGGCATTATAATATCACTCTTCGAAGTTTAAGTTTTCTGTGGCCGTTGTTGTGGGTACTTACTCGATTTTAGAACGGGAGTAGTCGAAAGCTATATATAGTTTTACTCTTGACTGTAATACTAAGTGAGACATTGTTACTAAAATACAAACGTTTATGCTTTTTGCGTAGAAAATGTACCTATTACAAAGAATATAGTCAACATAATATAACGGATTAATTGTGTGGTAAATGCATTTTCTAGTATCAATATAATGTTTACGAAATACTATTTTTTCGATATAGATGAATCAGTTAATATAGTTAACTTTATAATGGTAACATTCAGTATTCATGTTAAACTTTTATTAAATTATTTAATCGTCTAATCAGGTGTTTTATTGATCTCGTGAAATAGTTCAGTGGGGTCATCTTGCCGGGGCGGGCTCGGGGTTATCTCTCGTGTCTTGTGACTGAGCGGGCAGCGCTCGCGCTTAGTGTTTACCTACCACCCTTGCGGACCAGACACTTGCGGAATGGCCAAAGACCTCGTAGTCCTCGCGTACTCCGGAGGCCTGGATACGAGCTGCATCCTCAAATGGTAGTATTACGTGTTGGTTATTGTACAGTCAGCGTCATCTAGTTTAGAGTAAGGACGTGTTATCGATATATTTGTTTAATTGTTATAGACGGACCAAGGGATTTTTCCTTACAAAAGTCATTTGCATAAGATTGAAATTAACTTGTCACTTGCCCAATCGAATACGTTCGCTATAAAAATGTAGACAAGAGTAGCGTCTGCTACAGATTCAGATGGCTCTTTTGTACCGTTGTACATTACATGTATACATGCTAATAAAATAAAATACACTTATTTACCTATTGTATTATTTATAGTTTATTATATTTTATAAAAACATTCGCTGAATAAAATGCTCAGCTTGCTATGGGTATATTAACTATTTGACATTTTAGGCTAATCCAAAAAAACTACGATGTAGTGTGTTACATGGCTGATATCGGCCAAGAAGAGGATTTTGGGAAAGCAAAACAGAAGGCAAAAGGCATTGGAGCTAAAGATGTGAGTATCTTACCATGTTTATATTTACCTTATACCTTATCATTATCCTAACTTTTGGACGCCAAAGATGTTGACGGGAATTCAAGACCCTGACGCTACGTTGTCGAAACCTGTAAAATAACTACAATTACATATATAACTATTTTAATACTTTCCCGCTCACTCTACCTACTCCTTATCTAAGAATCGTATATATTGTATAACACAACACAATCCCTTTTGATGTTTTCGACGCTTGGCATGTTTGATTGAGTGCAAACGAAATTATATTCTGACAAACTATTTACGTATGTCAATTAGGTGATCGTGGAGGACTTGCGTAATGAATTCGTATCCAAGTACATGCTGCCGGCCGTCCAAATGGGCTTAATATACGAGAGCCGTTACTACCTGGGCACTTCCTTGGCTCGTCCTTGTATATCCGTGGGCATTGTGAACGCTGCCAAGAAGTTAGGTGCTAAGTACATCTCCCACGGGGCGACGGGCAAGGGAAATGATCAAGTGCGTTTCGAACTGAGCGTGTATTCTCTCTGGCCGGAAGGGAAGGTAAGATTATCTTAATTTTATCATAGGATGCCAGGCCCTTACTAAAATCTATCGGAGAGAAGTTAAAATAGTACATTACTTACCAAGGGCGATAAAACAAAGAATGTCTCAGATCGCAGGTATTTTACGCCCGAGCCGAAGGCAAGGGCGATAAATATGCGATCTGAGGCTTTTTTTATTATCGCCCGTGGTAAGTACAATATTTTATGTCACCCCCTGGCCAGGAAGTGGGTTTTTTCGCGCGCGGAGCGTGCGATAATGGCCACTTTATGGCCAGGTGTGACATAAAGTACATTTATCTACACCCATATAGTAAATCCTCTTTTATAAGTTCAAATACCGTAGATAAGACCCCGCTTTATAATATACTGTGCGGCTGCTGCGTGCGTCCCCTATTAGATCACGAAATATAACACTTTAACGAGATCACGTACAAAATTAAGACACAGCTGCGGGCTGGCGGCGGAGGCGCGGGCCGGCCTGTCGACGCAAACATGGCGCACGCCGGCGAGAAGTGCCCACACGAAACACATGAAAGAGGATTTAATATATGGATGTAGATAAAGTAATGTATGCAACTGTACATAATTAGGCATTAAAACACTCGTGTGACCCTATTATGAAACTCGCCTTCGGCTCGTGTTTTAATGCCCCTCATTATGTACCAGTTGCATAAACTACTATTATGTACTTATTAAGTACCGTACTATGCCAATAATGTAGGTATGATGTTTGAGTGTCTGCTATGAAATGAAAGGATGCAACTACTCGTATAAAAGAGATTTGAATTGAAGATTATAGAGTAATTCCTTAAGATTATCTTAATTTTATCATAGGATACCAGGCCCTTACTAAAATCTATCGGAGAGGAGTTAAAAATTACAAAGTACCTACCATAGTATGCCAATAATGTAGGTATGTTTGAGTGTCTGCTATGAAATGAAATGATGCAACTAGTCGTATAAATTAAAGATATTTGAATTGAAGATTATAGAGCTTTGCTTAGTTTGGGACTAGGTGTGTGATGTTGATGTGTAAGATTGTCCACAAATACTTATTTATTTTTATTCATCTTACTGGTTTTACCTTGCAAATAAATTGAGCTCTGAGAATTTTCACTCAGATCATCGCTCCGTGGCGGATCCCAGAATTCTTCGGAAGGTTCCAAGGCCGCAGCGACCTGATAGAATACGCCAAGAAAGAGAATATCCCCGTCTCTGCTACACCCAAAGCGCCCTGGTCTACTGACGAAAATATCATGCATATAAGGTACGTAGCAGATTCAATTAATGCAATATGGGACCGTGCACGACGACTGCGCCACGGACAGGTGGCCATTATGGACATTATGTCATAGCTGTCAAGCGAGAAGTAAGTAAATATTGTGAAAAAAATTAATGAAATCTTGTGTTATTTTACTATATTAGACAATATTGGACGATGGTAGTCAGTAACATTATTGCCAATAACATTTAAATTGTTGTTTTCAGTTGTTGTTGTCAGGTTAGGCGACTTACTTTTTTTTCTTACGGCAATTATCCACTTATTTCTTTGGTCTCGTTTCCACCACGGTCTTGAAAATTGGTAAAATTTACAGTCGCTATTCTGTGGTGTTTTTACAATTCACAATAACACATTTTACTAGGGCCATATTAAATTTATCTCAAAAACGATTAGAAAATGTTTACTGCAATATGGATTTGACAGCTCAAGTCACCGACAAAATGTAAATTTTAGCCGTAGCGAGCGCTGTGATCGTTTAGGCTACCCCCTCCACCCGCTTTGTATCAAAAATAAGACCACATAATATCTTACTCTTTTTCTTCGTCCCTAAAAATTCCTAGTTTGACCTAAGATTAGACTTATTTCTTGGTGCCTAAAGTGAACCTTTCAAATGTCATACAGCTACGAATCAGGCGTCCTGGAAGACCCGGCAGCAATTCCTCCGAACGGCATTTATAAAATGACAAGAGATCTTGACCAGACGGAAGACTACCCGTGTACCATCGACATAACGTTCAATAAAGGTATTATTTTATTATCGTGCCAGTAAAATGGTATCTTTTGGGTTTTGAACTTAGCCGATCGCACTGCCACTAGTTGATAATTATTCGGCGGTGGCTTATTCAACTTATTGGACTTCATTTACACCCTTGAGCAGTTTACAGCAAGTTTACAGAACGTCACAACAAAGTACATTCTACTCGCCACTAGATGTCGCTAAGAGAGAAGCACGAGTTTGTACCCTACTGCAACGCAGAAAATGACATTCATACAAGTGAGCAGACGTGTAATAGTAGATTGTTAACCAAGGGTTGAAAGCGACCCATTTCAGACGAGATATTTTGGCGCTCGAACGTAGTGAGAGCGCCAATAGTTCGAGGCTGAAATGGGAGGTTTCACCCGAGTTAAACACTCTGCTTTTCATTCCGAATACGAGGAAACAAAATAAAACTTTTACTTAAAATTCATAATTAATATAAAATTTTAAATTCTTATCCCCGAATTAGTCCAAATCGATAATGATGATTTTTCGCAAACAATTTTTTTTACTTGCAATTGAAAATTAATGTAAAATTTGAAATCCTTATCCCCGAGTTAGTCGAAATCGAGTTGTCGATTTTTCATATTCATATTCATATCCATATCCATATCCACATCCATATCCATATTCATTTGGCTGTCGACGTGTTTTGTGATTGGTGGATTCAACGTGGTGAAGCATTTGGATTGGTTAATTTAAAATGTTTTGGAATCAAAAATATGTATACATGTTAGCCCGTGGGGCGCAATGGCTCACTTTCAACCCGCTCCTTAGGTCAAATATGACCTACTTTCAGAGTATGAGGAATGAAAATGTTATTTCCGTGCCAAGGATAAGGTTTAGTAGTAGTAGTAGTAAACACTTTATTGCACAAATCAAGTACATACAAGGAAAACAAACTTAAGTTAACTTAAGTACTTTAGTTTTTTTTAATTGTGACGTTAGAATAGAAGTCGCTTTGCACACGCAACACAAAGCCTTTTTAATGCCGATAGCGGTGATGAACGTACTGACGATCTGCATAACAATTTGCTAATGAAACCATTTTGTAGGAGTGGCCGTCTCCGCCCAGATACCTAGCGGTCACGAGAAAGCGCTTGTACTCAACGATCCTTTGGCTCTGGTGCAGACTCTCAACAAGTTGGGCGGCCAGCACGGCATCGGCCGTATCGACATCGTGGAAAATCGATTCCTTGGACTAAAGGTACTTTTGACATTTCAGACCACGTCTTCGATGTTACGCTGTGTAATATAAAAAGTTTACTATACGAGTAGTACATTACTGCAGACGCCGGGAAAGAAGCCCATGCCGGGTAAGTAACTATAGACGGCCGACCGTATTAGGGAGACCGGATAGTTATACGAAGCCGGCAAGCCCTTTTCACGGCCAGGGATATAATGTAACTATATTGTATAGTGCTTGTAAATGAAATAAAAAAATACACCTCTCAAAATAATAAAAACAAATTTATAATTCAGCTGTTTAGCCTGGGGCGCTACCGCGAAAGCACTTTCGTCGTATCGTCGTCGCTCCAATGAGAAATAACATGTGAGCGATAGAGAAAAAATACGATAGTACTTTCGCGGTCGCAGCCCTGTTCATGAACACAGACGCCATGTTTACATTAAAATTAAAAAAAAAAACTTCCCGTCCTAGGCTTTCAATTTTGTATGAAATTCCTTTACAGTTCTTTCGAGTTGTTCCGCCCGAAACGTGATACTTTGAAGCCTGTTATAACGCACGTAACGACGCTATTTCATTGCACCTTTGAGAAAAATAAATTATTATATTAGTTCCATCACCAATACCATTAACACCCATCTATTTTACTTATCATTATCACTATCAGAGAATATAGTATCTCAGCGATAACTGTGAACATTTTTTTTAGTCTCGAGGATTGTACGAGACGCCGGCCGGTACAATCTTACACGCTGCTCACCTCGATCTCGAGGCCTACTCTCTGGACAGAGAGGTGCTCAGGTAACATAACGAATAATACAAAACACATAATCACATAACATAAAGGTTCTGGAAATATCGCATCCGTAATAATGATAATCCTTGTTTAACATCTTGAAATAAACTCTATTCGTCCTTTGGTCGAATTGACACCATATTGACTCTGTCTTACAGGTTGAAAAAATACCTCCAAGACAAAATGGCTGACTTCGTATACAACGGTTTCTGGTTTTCGCCCGAGGCGACGTATACATCGCGGTGTTTGCAGCTCTCGCAAGAAACCGTGACTGGCACCGTTACCGTGAAGCTGTTCAAAGGAAACGGTACGCCATCACGTCAACTAAATCGTTGTGTAAATGTAATAACTAACTTCTTAGAGTTCTTAGACAATTCCTTCTTAGGCAAACTTCGTGGAAGCAAACCTCAGCCGGCTTTTGACAACGTTTTATGTAGTTCAATGTTTATCCTCCAGTACCCTTACCATGAGTTTGTTGAACAATGTTTGCATTACCGTACTCGATAGCGTCTGCGTAAACGATTTAGTATGACGATTCTTAGTTCTATTGCATAATCGCCAGAGGCGCTGTACTTTAGTCCATACTAAATCGTTTACGCAGTCGCTAGCGAGTACGGTAACGCAAACATTGCAAACTCATGATAACGGTACTGTTATTCATCTTTCTATACTTAGGGACGTATAGTCATGTGTACGGTTGGTGCGGATATGTTCAACCAGGGGTCGGATACCGGTATTTTATCCATACAAATATATCAGAATTAATATGATCTTTTTCGTTCTTTGGTTTATTATTTTATTTTTAATGGGACAATCTAATAATACGACGTTGTTACCTCAATAAATTATCCATTCCTACGCATCGAATTCGGCTATTTCGGGGTTTAAAAAAAACCGGCTCCAATCCCTGTCTTCAACTGTGGACCGTTTAAATATTTTTGAATTATCCGTGACTTCTCGTGTTTCAGTGACCATACTGGCCAGAAAGAGTGCTACGAGTCTGTATAATAAAGAGTTGGTTTCTATGGACGTGGCCGGTGGATTCTCGCCTGAAGACAGCACCGGCTTTATTAATATAAACGCATTGAGACTGAAGGAATACTCTCGGTACATAGCCCAAACTAAATTTTAATTTACGTATGTTCATGTATGTTATGCACATGTTATAATTATAAGTATTATAACGAATAGAATACTAATGTAGTTTCGTACCATTTATTTAATAAATAACATTTAGAACATCAATTGACTTATGACTCGAATAATAATCATGGAGTAATCGCAAAATCGCAATACGAGTACCTGGCAACATTCACTTAATCCTAAAAACTTTAATAAATATGAATATAAAATAATAGCAGTTTAGCATATTAAAGTAAAATCATTTCAGATACTAAGTCAACAATAAACGTAACGATAGGTATAAATACTATATTGACATGAGTAGAGTTTGTCCATGTTTAAGCACAACCTTCTTTTTTGATACGTTCGATTCACTCCAATGGAAGGTTTCTAATTAAAGCAAGCCTTATACATTGTAAGCATACAATATATAATAGCTTTCGGCTGGATTACTATTTATTTGGTGAATAATAATATTCGAATGTATACCTTGTTAATTTCCCAAAATTGGACATTTCAATGTAGATACTTATGTCTATTTAGATTTTTCCTATGCTTTGACCGAAATTAAGTATTATAATTAACAATTATATCCACTTATATGTAGATTACCCAGAACATTAAAATCCGTCAACATATAGATGGTAGAATTGATTAAAACTATTTAAATATAGGCCATAGTTCAAAGTAAAGCATTACTTTATACGTTCCCCTAAGAATTATCCAAAATATCCTTTTTCTAAAAGAGTAACTTCGACATTATTTGAATACCGTGAAGGTGGAAAATGGCTTCTTTTCGTAACCGGACTGTACATGCATATTGTCTACCTTATACTACACAATAATTATCCTACCACCTCTGATGCACATCTGACAGAAAGATTAGAACACAACATCATCGATTCCATCCCCATCAACACAGAAATAACAAACACCTCAATAGGGATGTTGACACCAAATAAGGAAATCAATAACCACTCATATGTAATTAAAAGTTAACTTTAGCAATGTCTGCCTGTCTATTCACCAACGACTAATAGTAGTTTATGCAACTGGTACATAATGAGGGGCATAAAAACACGACTGTGTTTTATGAAACGAGCCGAAGGAGAGTTTCATAATAAGGTCACACGAGTGTTTTAATGCCTAATTATGTACAGTTGCATACACTACTTTATCTACATCCATGTATTAAATCCTCTTTCATGTGTTTCGTGTGGGCATGTCTCGCCGGCGTTTTGTTTGCTTCGACAGGCCGGCCCGCGCCCCGCCACCAGCCCGCAGCTGTGTCTTAATATTGTACGTGATCTCATTAAAGTGTTCTATTTCGTGATCTAATAGGAGACGCGTGCAACAGCCGCACAGTATATTATAAAGCGGGGTCTTATCTACGGTTTTTGAACTTATTAAAGAGGATTTACTATATGGGTGTAGATAAATATTATTGTTCATGTTTTTTTAAATTTTAGTACATTCAATTATTTGTATTTTAGTACTTTTTTCTTTAATTATTCAATCTCTTATATAAGTAACGTAGAACTTAGGTGCATGATAGAAGACTAGTTGAAACTGCTTCGTCTGTTTGGCGAGTTAAACTATAATTGTTAATCATTGTGTACCTTTATTGAAAATAAATTAATAAAAAAAATACCTACCAGACTTGCTTAGAAGCAGACTTATATATAGTATAAGAGTTACCTTTTTAATAAATTATTGGTTCCTATTATATATATTATTGGTTATTTTGGTACAGCCCCACACCTTAAGTATTCTAACTCATGATAAGGTCATCGTAAGAAGGTAAAGTACTGTATATCATTTATCACTTACCCTTACATACACAGGTACCTGCCGCTCTGTAATTTATTCTGTATCTTTGGTCCTAACTCGTATAGTCAAAATTTTACTTTATCCCTGCTTTCCTGATCACTGTCCTAATTTGTATATGTATAGAAAACAATGTAAGTATTAATTTACTACTATTAGTTAAATTTATAATCTTCCGACATTTTACTATATCAGCCTTCAAATACAGTCCTAAAATCGTATTTCTTTAAATTACTTGCATTTTTTAGGGTTCCGTAGTAAACAAGGAACCCTTATAGTTTCGCCATGTCCGTCCGTCCGTCCGACCCCCGTTTTTCTCAGTAACCGTTAGTACTAGAAAGCTGTAATTTGGCATGAGTATACATATCAATGACGCCGACAAAACGGTAGAATAAAATCTTTAAAAAAAAATTTTTTTAGGGTACCTCCCCTACATGTAAAGTGGTGGTGCAATTTTTTTTTCTGCCAAACCCCATCGTGTGGGGTATCGTTGGATAGCTCTTTTAAAAATATTATTAGGTTTCTAGAAGCATTTTTTGATTAAAGAATTGGTTAGCGTGATATTAAGCTTTGAAGTGATAATTTTAGCTATGGTCAAGTGTCCCCCCCCCCTGCCAGCTAAACGGTGGCTACTAGGCATGTGAAAAAAATCATGGTAGTAGTATATACGATGAATTTAAAAGAAAAACTATCACAGCTAAGTAGACATTACTAGTTAACGAGTAATAGACGAACTTCAGAAATGTACTTTGCAAAAGCAAACTTTTGTACCATTTCCATTGATACCTTAGATAATGTTGTTAATTCTGTCAAAAACATAGTAAATATAAGTTTGCGAACTTTTTAGTCCATATAATGTAACGGGTAGACGACTACGGAACCCTACCTTGCGCGTGGCCCGACACGCACTTGTTTTTAGTTACTTGCTAGGTAGTTCTTTTTCTTTAATTTCGTAGCTCCCGCACTTGTGCATCTTTCTTCTTACAATTGGATAGGTATGGCGCATGTATGGAAAGAATTTTATTTTTTGTCGCATGTACCTCGTAACTCTGAATGGGGACACATGTGTTTACGGTAAAACAAGTAGCACTGATAAGCGCTCCGGCCAGTCTTGAGCTCCTGTGCGATGTCCGTCCAGTTTCGGAAGTTGTGACTTTGTGCGATCATTTCCATCTCCTTTACTTCATCTTGATTCCACTCGCTTTCATTAATTGCCGGGTGAAGGAAACATTTCCAGTACGTGCGACACTCTTCTGGACTTCGCTTAGCGTTGAGGGCAGAGGCTACCCTGACCCAATCATAGTCCTCAATCCGATCTAGAGGCAGTGCGACATGCCTTAAAGCTTTTTTATTTACAGCCGTTATTTGTTTATTAATGTCATAAATTTTGTTTTCTATGGCTTGTGCAATAACTCTACCCTTCTTCAGTAGTTTTGCCTTCCTTTTTTGCAACTCCTTTGTCATTATTTCTCGTGAAATATCTCTTATGACAACACCAAGTCTCCGTTTCTCTGGCCTGGTCCAGTCTGGTCCCGACAGGTTAACTGCTTCGGGAAACTCTGACTGAGCTGCTTCATCATCGTCTGTAGCATGTCCGCCAGCCTCCACATTGTCGTCTAAGGGTTGAAAATTGTTTTCGTTGGGATTTCCTGGCACTGGTAGGTTGCAGTTGTTATGAACAACATCAACATGAGCAGGCGGTATTCCCTCTTGTTGGTTGGTATTGACTTCATCATTTACATCTATAGATTCGTCTTGTTGGTTTACCTGCGGGTAATCTTTATATCCTCCAGCACCAGTCTCATCTCGTTCTCTCTGTAACAGTTCCAATTTACTATTTAGTTCCTTCTTCAAAGATTGTAATTCAGTTTTTTGTTTTAACATACTTGTGACAATTACCTTCATATTTTTTGTTATCATTTCTTCAAGTTGAGTGGTAAGCAATATATGTTGATTTATATCCGATAACTCATCTGGACGTTCGACAGGCGACAGACTAGCTGGAGCTTGAGAATCAGGGCTTAGAGATAAAGATGAATCTGATTCTTGATAAGTTTCAAAATGTTCAAGGAAATAGCCTAGTAGCTTGCCATCATTTCTCGATGAATTATCTTTCTTTTCAACGGGACCGGTCGACTTTAGTGGCATGGGATCGCTGGATGAAGACTGTTCTAATTCATTCTGGGCTATAGTAGTCAGTATGCGGTTGGTAACCGGTATAGCACTGGGCATATACACCGGTAACTGAGGTGAACTAGTGTTGTGCTGGGGATCTATCGGGACTTTAGCTTCTCCCGCAGGAAAATGAGCATCTTGGAGATTGGAGGGCAAAGGTTGTGACAGTTTAAAACTGGCACTTTGTGGTGGTTCCGCGCCACTTGCTCCGGCTTCTGAGGCAGCAGGCATGGCTCTCGAAGATGCACCGGTCAATGTAGCTGTTTTATCTATCTCCCTATCTGCCACCTCGGATTTAAGATGCTCCGTAGTGTTATTTTTTCTCTCTCTTTGCCAAATCTTGCAAGGAAATGACTCTGTATCCGAGAATGATTCCGGCATGGGATCAATTATTCGTGTTATTCTGTGAGTATCGGAAGTGCAAGGTCTATCAGTGATCGATGCGAAACGTATTATTTCCTCTGCCAATATCAGGTCACGGGCCTCGCGGGTAGGTACTTTCCATTGCAATTTCACATTATCGTGATCTTTTTGCATATTTTCTTCTTCGCCGAAACTGTCTTCGTCACTCGGATCAAAGTCCAACAACTGTATACGAGCTAAATCTCTTAGTATTTGTTTTTCCGTAAGGGGTTTATTTTCCATGTTCTTCAGAATTAAATTACACAGTAACACCTTCACAGCTTGAACTGGTTCTGCCGCTTGCAGATAAAAATCAATACTTACATTTCTAGGATGCGAGCATGTCTAGGTACGAAAACACGATACCTAGAAAATCAATAGGGTTTCGGGCAAGTTCGGCTAGGCGGGAATCCTGTCGGCGCACACCTGTCGCCCTGTCTCCTTATATACGCCCGCCCCGGTCAGTGCCTTATTTATATTTTAACATACCTCATTTTCTTTTAGTTAAACGTATTTGTATTAAAATGTTATTGAATTTTGGACCTTATTATTTAAACAGTAAAGTAGTTTTTTGAAGGAATTGCTTTAGAGCAATCGTTCAAACTGTAATAATTTTAAGCATACCTACTAGGTATTTTATCTCAGTTATAAATATTACTTTATATGTGCCCATACTCGATTTTAAATGTCCCAAGTCGTCTCTTCGACCTATTCGTTGAGACTGTCTGCACGCCGGCCGGCCTATAAAATATTTATTTGTTATGCTTCTTGTTTAAATGCTTCATGGGAAAATAAGTAGTTACCTAGTTGAAATCTAATAAACGGGTTACTCACGTCTGTATCGTCGAATATCGCTCGACATGTTTCGGGCCAATACGTGGTCCTTAATCATGAGTGATCGATTAAGGACCACGTATTGGGTGGTATTGGCCCGAAATATGTCGAGCGATATTCGACGATACAGACGTGAGTAACCCGTTTATTAGATTTCAATATGTCTGAGACATTAAAAAAAAAAATGTTTATTTTCAGACATCAGTGGTCCATAGTTAGAGGTTAGGTTAGGTTAGTATAAACTTTAAGTTAGGTGATGAATATTTAATCACTGGGCAGAGTTCTTAACAATTATTTTAATAATTGTAACAATTATTCATATTAATAAATTTAAGGCTTCTTTTAATAAGTAGGTAAAATAGAAACTTGTGTCGTGTTATAAGAGAATATAAGCAAGCCCGTTTTATTTACCTCAGGATTCGTTACAAAATATATAACATGTAGTTAACTAATTTAAAAAAAAATAGTATTTGGCAAATTATGTTTGTTGGTACCTACACGTCTGCTTTGGAGTTGCGGGTGCCTATAGGTTGCGGTGTCCACTTACCATTACTTTAGTATATATATTGTAGTCTTTGCTTACCATCAGGTGGCAGGTGGACCGTACGCTTGTTTGCCACCGTCGTTGTATGAAAAAAACACGTAAGAGACAGGAATCTTAGGAATAGACTCATTCAACGAGATGCATATTTCAAATATATGTCTTACCCTTAGTCAACTACATATATATAAAAATAGTAGTTCTATAACCATTTCATGCATTAACTATAACAATTCTAATATCAGGTACCAGTATATCATAATCAGCAGGACATAACAAGTACCTAACCTTTTTTTCTCTATCTCAAAATTCATATTTAAATAAAAACCAGTCAAATGCGGTTCACGCACAATGACCCTTCACTTTAGCGGGACGTGAGCGGGACGGGAGCGGGCGGTAGCGGCGCGGGAGTGGGCGGGAGCGCCTACCTATCCCTGTGTGGCTTAAGCTTTACAGTTACTACTTGTCCACATTGACGACCGCTTTACTGAGAGTCTGAGACCGCGCAGAAGGGTCGCGGGAGGAGAGAGATTTGTTCTTGCCGAGTCTTGGATGATTTATATGTATTTAAGTGCGTATATAAGTATGTACATCGTCGTCTAGTACCCTTAAGCAGTCTACTTAATTTTAAGTAGATTTGTATGCAAGCGTCAAGTAAACTTGACAGTAGAATTGATCGTGGATGGCTGGCTTTAGGTAATTTATTTATTTCGCAATATTTCGTGGGTATATCTAATATCGAGCTAACACTAGCGGCGAGCAAGAAAAAAATTGAGGTGGTGTACATTAATAAGCACTTTCAACGATTTTTAGGGTTCCGTAGTAAACAAGGAACCCGTATAGTTTCGCCATGTCCGTCCGTCCGTCCGACCCCCGTCTTTCTCAGTAACCGTTAGTACTAGAAAGCTGTAATTTGGCATGAGTATACATATCAATGACGCCGACAAAACGGTAGAATAAAATCATTAAAAAAAAATTTTTTTAGGGTACCTCCCCTACATGTAAAGTGGTGGTGCAATTATTTTTTTCTGCCAAACCCCATCGCGTGGGGTATCGTTGGATAGCTCTTTTAAAAATATTATAAGGTTTCTAAAAGCATTTTTTGATTAAAGAATTGGTTAGCGTGATATTAAGATTTGAAGTGATAATTTTTGTTATGGTCAAGTGTCCCCCCCGCCAGTTAAACGGTGGCTGCTAGGCATGTGAAAAAAATCATGGTAGTAGTAGTATATACGATGAAATTATAAGGAAAACAATCACAGCTAAGTAGACATTACTAGTTAACGAGTAATAGCCTAACTTCAGAAATGTACTTTGCAAAAGCAAACTTTCGTACAACTTCCATTGATACCCTATATAATGTTGTTAATTCTGTCAAAAACATAGTAAATATATGTTTGCGAACTTTTTAGTCCACATAATGTAACGGGTGGACGACTACGGAACCCTACCTTGCGCGTGGCCCGACACGCACTTGGCCGGTTTTTGCACAAACAAAAAGACGTAAGTGCGGTGACTTCCGAAGATAGGACCTTTTTTGATTCAAGGTATTAAATAGTGTTTTTAAAAGTGGACTGCTAGGTGTCGGTACGGTACGGAACCCTTCGTTGTACGTGATCCGACACGCACTTGCCCGGTTTTTTAACATTCTACACTGCTATGTATTTCTTAAAAGCGCGCCAACATCGACCGTAGACAAACAATACGGATCCGGATCCGACGAGTCTGTCAATGTCAAAATCAGTGTCGCCAACTTAGCATATTTCCGGCTATATTTAGCATATCATGATATTGATATATCTTAAAGCTGCCTACTCAAAGCCCTGCCTGCAGGGCCCTGCTTGCAGTGCCACTGCCAAATCGTATTGTGTATGCATGCAGGGCCGATTTTTTTATTTGTTAAATCGGCCCTGCATGCATACACACAATACGATTTGGCAGTGGCACTGCAAGCAGGGCCCTGCAGGCAGTGCTTTGAGTAGGCAGTTTAATATTATCATAGGTGAAAATAATCAAACAGATTCTATATAAGAAATTTCAGGAGAGAAAACCGCTTTAGTGTTCCCACTATCCGATCCGATATCGGTGACCTTCCCATACATTTTTTATCGGGGCCGACACCGATAAATATCGGATCGTGGGAACACAGCCTAACACTTGAACGAAATTTTAAGTTGGTAGCACTGATCAAAATTGTCAACGATAATTCCTGTCAGTGTCAGTTCATCAGTTGCATGCATTGCTATCGTTGCTTTCATCACCGTACACAAATTTCCTTTATATTACATTAAAAGCCGCGTAAAATACATTAACCGGAGTTATGCATAGAAATTTACCTCAAAATAAAGAAGCGTTATTGAAATCTTACACCACCCGACTCAAAGAAGATGTGAAGAGTATGCTTGATAATTTTGAAGGTATTAGCGGTTTTCTCTCTTATCATTAACAATTTAATTATTAGTCGTGCTACTCTTTTGTTTCAAGACCTGCACTCAATAACTGCACTTTACTAAATTAGTCATGCAACTTTCAGAAATCATCAAATTGGCTAAAGGTGAAAATGAGTCCCAGCTCAACAGGATGACACAAATTGAGCAAGATACATTTGAAATGCAAGTCAGAGCAGCTAACATTGGTATGTCATCCACAAGATAATGTTACTTACATAAGTTGTAAACATAATTTTAAATAGAAAACTCCCGTGAGTCTGAGACGTATTGACAACTGCTTCAGCTTTTTTATTTATTTAGATGTAGTGGCTATTCACGGGCTTCTCAGCCCTCGTATCACTGCGACCATTGCTGTTCTATTGTAATCGCCACATACTACAATTCTCGGTCAAGTCCTGCAAACTCAAAGAAACTCAGGATTTTCTGAACTCGAGACACTTAATCTCATCTGGGCTCATGATGTGCTTGCCCAGCAATGAGCTACTACTACCCATTAGGCTAGGGCATTCGGTTAGGATGTGTGCAGGCGTCTCCTCCGCTTCCAAGCAGAGTCCACCGCCTTGTGTCACTCAAACCTATCGTATGCATGTGCTGCTTCAGCTTAGTTGGTAGTGACCTTCTTTTCGTTTGTTGATTTGTTCCTGGGTCTTGGTTGTTTTCTATGTATTTAAGTATCTATTTATCTATGTAAGTATGTATATCATTATCATTACTTAGTACCCATAGTACAAGCTTTGCTTAGTTTGGGACTAGGAGGATTTGTGTAAGATTGTCCATAAATATTATATTAAATTATTACAAATAGTTAACTTAAGCGATATTCAACATTAAAGACATGAGTTACCCGTTTATTATATTTCAATAGTGTAAATGTACTCAGTGGCAGTGTTTACAGCATCTGAGGGGTCACCAAATTGTTATAATATTCTATTATTAACAAACAATTGAATTGTATGGTGGACCAAAAGCGACATGCTTACCCGAAAGAATGATGAGTATATCATCTCTCTTTGGAATGAAAGAGATGTTTACTTTACTTTCTAGCACCTGTGTCCCCCTTGGTCTTCCACACTATTCAATAATTTGTGTTGTTACACTCAATAATCTGAAACGATGGATTGCACGCGCTGCTGTACCGCTGTACAATCATAATTCGTGTCGTGAACTGGAACTGTCGTGTATAAATAATAATGCAAAAACCAAAACATTATTGCATTGCAGCAGGTTGCAAATATAATAATAAAAACTCGGACCTTTAAATATTATATAAAACTTTAGTATCCCCTGGTTTTTTCTAGTAAATGAACCATTAGGGCAAATGTTTATCGAGTAAATGAAATTATTCCATATGAATTTCGGGCAAACAATAGACACCCGTTGTGTAAATACTTAAACAACTCCACAATTCAAGTGTGAATATAATTCCATTTTTCATAGATCTGACACACACCAACATATCCATAGCTTTACCTAACCTTCTTAATGTTTTATTTCAGTGCGGGCTGGGGAATCCCTTATGAAACTGGTATCTGATATAAAGCAGTACCTCATCCTGAATGACTTCCCATCCGTGAATGAAGCAATTACTCAGAACTCCAAGCTCTTCAGGACTAAACAGCAAGAATGTGATCAGAAACTTATGTCTTTACGAGATGATATTGCTGCAGATCTTTATGACTTAGAAGATGAATACTTTACTAGCATATACAAATAGTTAATTTAAGATGTAACTCGTAAACTTGTAATTAATTTTACTATTAGTAACTTTATATTAAATCGTAATTTGATAAAGGACTATTTTTTTATTTGTTCTGGTTTTATTTGGCCCAAAATCACGGTGATTTAATCCAAAATCCATAATTGCTATTGATCTGTTGCATGATTAGAGATGTTGATCTGATAACTGATTTCGTCTATATCTCCTATTTGTTGAAAAACGAGTTTTGAAAGCTTGGTTTGCCCAACCTTTAGCTACGCTTAGGTTAGCCTTAGCTTTTCCATACATATACCACAGGTGTGACCACAGGTATAATACCTGCACCATAAAGCAAAGGTCCCAGAATACCTTCTAATGTTCCTACTTATCAGTGGCATAACAGCAATAATATTCTTGAGCAAGAACTAATATGGACTTTTTTTCTTCATTAGGAGAATTGTCGTATTCAGTGGTCATAAAAGAGTTTTATAAATGAAACCCACACACTGCTGCTTATGCTATTTTACTGTATGTACTTATTGTGTGCATTATAAGAAGTAGTATCTTCCTTTAACAAAGAATGAATTTGCGGAACCCTTATTTAAAAAAGATTTTGCTTAGGCTACCCATTTCATGAAGACTAGATTAAAAATTCTTTCTCCTATAACTGACAATACATAGACTTTGAGACTACTTCACGGAAAGGTCCAGTCGCCAAAAGGAAAGTCGGAAGACCGAACAAGAGGTGGGCGTATGATATAGAAGAAATAGCAGGCACTGGCAGGCACACAATGGATGGAAAAAGGAAAGCATAGACAACCCTGGCAAAGGACTTATTATTATTATAGATTAAAAGTAATCAAGCTTCTTTGAGTACTGAGTCACTAGGTGGCACATATTAGTTTTAGACCTGGACAGGAAACCGCTACAGACTTGCATAGCGCTGTCTTGCTCGCACACCATACTGTCGTGCGGAAACCTCATCAGTGTCCAGCAAAGTTCATCAGTGTTCAGTGTGGCAAGCGCCTTACTGTATAAGCATGTAAAAGTTGCTTCTGATTGTGAATAGTTAGCTTTTCTTAGCTCGAAGAGATCCCTTAGGTACAGTCAAGGGCATAAATATGTATACTTACAACCTATTTCAATGAAATAAGGTGAAAAAGTGTATGCATATTGGTGCCCTTGACTGTATAAGTTAGTCTTTATTTATAGTTATTTTGTTTCTTTTGTAATTAATAAATTATCATTCTCGTGCAATAAAGTATCATATCTGAACGACCGAGCCTTGCTCGGCGTTTTCCCGGGCATGAGACCTAGCTAGATCGATTGCTCGTCCCCGAAAACCCCCACATACCAAATTTCATCAAAATCGTTAGAGCCGTTTCCGAGATCCCCGAAATAAATATACATATAAATAAATAAAATATCTGGGCGACCGAGCTTTGCTCGGCGTTTTCCCGGGCATGAAACCTAGCTAGATCGATTGCTCGTCCCCGAAAACCCCCACATACCAAATTTCATCAAAATCGTTAGAGCCGTTTCCGAGATCCCCGAAATAAATAAATAAACAAATAAATAAATATATAAATTCCGAGATCCCCGAAATAAATAAATAAACAAATAAATAAATATATAAATAAATAAATATACAAGAATTGCTCGTTTAAAGATATAAGATAAGATACAAACATACATTAAACAGTTCAACTCAGTACTAACATAATAAATACTCGTAGCTACTTGCTTGAATGGCATTTTTATAATTTCCATTCCAATCCATTAAGATTAACTGAAATCTGGGAGGTCTTTATATATAGCCAAATTTTTTCCCTGGAGGATACCTCAACAAATGTGAGTAATTAAAAAAACAATTGGAAAAAAAAAAGTTTAATGATTTCAATCAATCTAACTTTCCAATAAACATCTAAACAAAATCACATTAACCCCGATTAATTAGCACAGAAGGTGTAGTGTGGTCCGTCTTTGGGGTACTGCTTGATGGTCACGGGCCTTCCCATTTTATAGTCTTCTAGGTAGAAGTACAGAGCAAAGCATCCACCCACAACTCCAAAGAACCACATAGCCTGGTACCATACAGGGAAGCGAGGCTTCATACTGATGTCATAGCGGTCTTCACCAAAAATTTCAGCTCTGGCATGCATCTAAAACATCAAAATTCAGATATAACTTCATGAACAAATTTTAAAGAAACTTAACAGAAGGTGAGCACAACTTGCAAAATGCAAATGAATATTGAATAATTATACACTAAGCTCACACAAAACTCACTAAGTAACAAATCCCTACATAAAATGAAATAAAGCCTACATAAAATAATAGTACAGTACTTTTATCTAACGAGCTGGGTTAGACTCGGATGTAGTTGTGAGACATACAAACACATAGATAATGTGAACTCATAGCTTGTACACCGATGCACACATAGACAATGTGCATGTATAGCTCAACACACAACCATGGCTCACCCACGCTCGTGAGATAAAAGTACTAATCTCAGCATTATTTCTGTACTGAGAAGTGACTATGAGGTTTTTAACCTTTTTGATGACAATGCATGTATCTGGACCATCCATTCGTTGTTGACTACATGACTATAAGTACAATACCTAATTAATTGTTCACAATAACCAGTTTCGATAGAGAATCAAATGTCTAGTATGAGAATGACAGAATTTGGTCATCTGTTGAATGTATCTGTGTTACAGGAGATATCTGTTGGATAATCTTACAGGCTCATTGAAATTCCTCTTCAGCTCAGGTTGATCGTAAGGGTAGAAAGGGTCTTTGGAGTCAGCGCCGATGTCGGGCATCTTGGGGTAATCGCCGTAGCCCATTTCCTCGGGATACGGTTGATATTCCTCTATGCTCAATCCATACTTCTTGGCAGCCGCTTCACGCTGCTCCAAGGTGACCGGGTATGGGCCAGGTTTGTACTGGTAATTCCAATCTACGAAATAAAAACGTGACGTAACAACCACAACAAGTACAATCTATGGGTACTAATAGAAACTTACGGTTCCGTGCGGCATTGCAGAATATTGCTGCAGTCTTACGAACTGCGCTTGGATTACTTAAAATTGCCTTTTTCAGTAAAGCTGAAGCCATTTTTATCGGCTCAACCTCTAAACCTAAATTATAATTTTCTCAATCCGAATCTTCAATGATCTTAAATTGATCTATTTGACAGGTATGGCCAATGAATGAGTGAATGGCTTGAAACTCGTTAGTGCAATGTGTACACGAGACGCTCACAATCAGTTTAAGCGTCCTACACACTTTGTCAAGGCAAGTTCCTTGAAAGTCAATGAATTGAATGATTGCTGCCTCTTTTTACCCGACGTGCTTCGCGCGTATCTTGTTCTAATATCGGTTGTGTGGAACAAGTAGGTGTCCCAATATGGTAAAATTGACGACTTTGTAAAGATGAAATATAAAATTGGTTATCACGTATGTAACTGACTTAACGTATGTAATTGACTTAACGTAAGTTCCGCAATGAATCCGCAATACTTTACTTCACTATTTATCAGCTATCTGCGACACGACACTGACAGTGACAGACTGACGTGACGCTGACGACAGTGTCAGTGACAGGAATATCGAGATCGAGAGGAAATGAAATACTGAAAAGGATAATAAGATTTGAGATCGAAGTTTTCATATACTGTGCTTAGTAAAGTTTATTTTAAATGTCTAGAGAGTGATAAGTTTAAAACAGCCGCATGATGGGCAACGAGGGTTCTCAACTGAGTGGGTTGGAAATAGAAGAAAAGGCGACTGAAATTACAGATTTTTGGGCTCACTATAGAGCGACTATAAACGACAGTTGTAGTTATTTTAGCTTGAAGAGTGATGGTTCAGTGTCTGTTTTTAAAGGAGAAGTAGTTTTGGGGCCGCTATGGGCCGTATCAACACCTCTAGAGAAATTCTCTAATGTAAGTATTTTTCCTGTTTCTTATCAATTAACGACATCATTAAAATGCCACGCAATATTTGGAAAGGCGGCCAAGCGCTAAACATGTTAAGTAACATGATGTTTATCAGATAACACTTATTTCAGAATCTGCTGAAGTACAGGCACCCCTGCATCTTGCGCTATGTGTCAGCATGGCAGCAAAGATCAACTATTTACTTGGCGACAGAGTACGTGCAGCCTCTTTCGCATGTGCTCGGCTCACTCACCCCTCTCCAGTTATGCATTGGCTTGAATAATATATTGAGAGCATTAGTATTCCTACATCAACAGGTTTGGTTGTCTTGATACTTTTCTCAGTGATCTAAACCATCATGCTATTTTTTTTTAATTTTAAGAACATTTATGCAAAGTAATTAAACAGTTAAGAATATGGGTAATGTGTATACTGTCACAATAGGTTAATTAATATACTAGGTATACATTTACTAATAAAATAGTTTGCTCAGAATTGAGACTAGAATTGATTGTAAAAGTTTTTAAGGTAGGTTTTTTTATTTATTTTTTACTGTCTGAAAGTACAAATTTAATGTAATATATGTGAATATCTTAGATAGGTAATTATGATAAAGACATTTACTAATAAGATTAATGTTAATTCAATATGATATAAAAGTTTCCATATTAATTGGGTAGGAAATCATTAACTTATCTGGAATGAATCATAAGAATATTTAAATATGCTTATCTAGAATTGTTCTGTATGCAGGCTGGTATGTCTCACAACAATGTCAGTATGCAAGCAGTGTATGTCACTGGGGATGGGCAGTGGAAGCTTGGTGGCTTGCAGTATCTCTGCTCATTCCAAGACCTAACTGCTGCTTATTTGAAGCATGCTCGGATCCACAGGTTGGTACCTACTAATAGTTAAAGTTATTACAGTCTCAGTCAGTCAGTTACAGTCAGTCTGTGACATATTGAAATGTATGCAAATACACTAAATTAAGGATAAAAAAGAATAATAAATTTATATTATTCTTAATTAAATATTAAGTTGAATATAATATTTAAAAAAAGAATATCAAACACATTACTTCAACAATTTGTTAATTAGATAGGGTACCTACTTTATAATTGGATAGTAGCTTTATTGTAAAATTATAACAATATCACTGTATGGGTAGTAAACCGTCTATTTAAAAAAAAAAATTGATTCGGAGTTAAAAGATTTAAAAACCGGCCAAGTGCGTGTCGGGCTATGCATGTTTAGGGTTCCAAAATTAAGTTGATATCAATAGGAAAAATCGGATTTTTCAATATACATATTTTATTTGTTGGTAAAATATACGTAATAATAAACATAATCACCAAAGTTTATATGCCAATGGGAAAAAAAAACGGAGAATATGTTGTAAAAAAACTGTCTTTGGTGACTTCTTATACCTTTGTTTGTGAATATTTTAAAGAACAAAAAATACAGTATTAGATAAATACTGTATTTTTTGTTCTTTAAAATATTCACCTTATGAGCTTTAAGCAACGAAACAACACTCGATAGGGTAGATCAAAATATTTTTTTCGCGCACCCCTCGAAAACATTTAAGTTTTTCTAATTTGTATGACTTTGGGTTAACAAGATGCTTATACTGTCGAAATTTAAAGAATCGGTTAGCCGTTTAGCTGTAATACCTGTGTGACAGACGACGGACGGAGGGACGGACGCGTGAGTGAAACCAATAGGGTTCTGTTTTTTCGACCCTTCGGGTACGGAACCCTAAATAGATGTTTTTTAAATCCAAGAGTAAATTAAAAGTTACTTATATTGGTACTCGTTTAGTATTATAATTTAATAATTTATATCCTTAGATATGACAAAGCCATAGACCCCAATGAGGACTCTCAGGAGGTTACAAAGAATGTAGACCAGTATGGGTTTGCCGCTCTTGTGGATGATGTGTTTGCTGGACATGAAGATGGTAAATACTGAATATACTTATTAAAGAAATTTACTACTAAAAAAATATATTACCAAGCTGTTTTATTTACAAGCTTAAATAATTGTATTCTGATTCTGGTAATATTTTTGTAATTATTTTGTATATTGGTTCATAACTAATGGTTCCTCATGTTTTCAGATCAAGTGCCTCATTTAAAGGAATTTAAACAATACTGCAGAGACAGCCTCCAACACAGTGACCCCGATATGCGGCCCAGCCTCTCCGAGGCGCTGCTGCACAACTTCTTCAATCACGAATTTATTTCCATTTATAAATTCCTTAACTTCCTACCTCTGAAAAACGAGGAAGAAAAATGCGAATTCTTTTCAACAATTTTAGAAACTCTTAAGTGCTATCACGAAGAAACTGTAGCAAAACAATTAGGTGGTCTATTACTGTCAAGGTTGACTATGTTAGATCAAACAGCAAGAAAGGATGTCATCCCATACATCTTAAAACCAAAACATGGTAATAATCAGCGTATATATATAATTTTTATTTGTATAAATTGTGTGTTTACAAGACTCACGTTTTTTTCCAGAACGGTCACAAAATTGTGAATATCCTGGATTTTTCAGTATTAGCATATTCAAGGAACATGTAAAGCCTAGACTTATGCAGTTATTTGGAGTGAGAGACAGCCAAATAAGGATGTTACTGCTGACGCACTTCTCCAAATATGTCCACGTATTTTCGCATGAAGAACTTTCGCAACATATACTTCCAGAGGTAAATAACAGGGTTACCAATTTTTTTTATTGTAGTTGTCCTCTGCAGGGCAAATGCCTTGTTATCCAGGCATCCCTATTGAGCGCTTCTTCCTCCCAATTTCTTCTTTCTGCAAATGCATCCAAATCATCCCGCCATCTCCATCTGGGCCTTCTGGGCCAATCACGTCGGCGTCACCCGTCATGCGGCACCCACATGATAGCTACATTAGGCCACCTATCATGCGCATGCGACAGACGGGGCCGGTCCAGTCCCACTTGAGCCTGGTAGTTTTTTACCCTATGTCAGCTACTCATGCGTGTTTTGGAGCGCAGCATAGTATTTCCGACACGATCCGTCTTTTTAACACCTAAAATACAATGCTCCATCTCTCTCTTCTCCTTATAAAAGAGAAAATAGTGTCTGTAATGTTATCTAATGAATAATTTTAACATCGTTACAGTTGCTGCTCGGCATCAAAGACACAGACGACAATTTGGTAGCCTCAACGCTAATATGTCTGAGTGAGCTCGTGCCTATTTTAGGCGCAAGCACAGTTATAGGCGGCAAGAGATCCAAATTCTTCACTGACGGACGCCCCAACTCTAAGAGCAGTCCACACGCGCCCCTGCTGGCCAGGACCCATGACAAAACGTTTGTAACAAGAACTCTGAAAGACTTATCATGTTCCGAAGAAATATACAAACAAAATCATGATAAGTCTGAGGTTTTCGAAACTGAAAATATCTCGCATTTGATTGAACGCCCTTCGCCAGTGGGTGGTGAGTCAGTGGAAGTAGAAACCTTAAGAATAAATCCAAATATAGCAGACGCAAGTGAAGACGACTGGAGTGATTGGGAAAACACCAACAACACAAAGAAGGCTGCATTTCAACACTCTGATATCAAAGAGTTCGAGGACGTTCCTCTGGGCGTCAACAGAGGGATCCCCAGCCACAAACCAATGGTTGAATCTTCACTTCTTCAAAAAGCAGCAATGGAAGCAAAGAAGAACATAATTGACATTTCAGAGTTGGACATAAAGAATCAGAAATTCGAAAATATCAAGAAAGCTGCAGACGACTTCGATTTTTTCGCAGACATGACCCCGGTAATAGAAAAGTCGAGCGTGACCACCCTCACGCCCGAAGACAACCTCTTGACGCTGTCGAGTAGTAAGTTAAACTTTGTCCCGGACGACGGAGCCGACGAAAACGAAGGCTGGGGTGAGAACTGGAATGACTAAACTAGGATTGAAACAATAACATTCGGTAGAGTATTTATTATTGAATGAGACATGTTGGTACAAGCTGTTATCAATCTTGATGAACTGGTCTGTTCATAAATCTGCATAATATGATAGAATATATGAAGGTGCAAACACAAAGATGTACTGTAGATGAATTGACAACACAAGATTGTAATTCAGTAAAGAATTTATAGTTCTTTTTATACATATATATTTCTTTATTTAATACTTAAACAATTTGTGATAGTAGTAAGTGGCATGTAAGTTATTATCAGTGACCAGGTGGTACAGTAGAGAAATGGAAAGCCAGTAAAGAAACGTGTTTAATAAACTAATAATAGTCTTTACTATTTCATTTTAGAAATTCGAGATTCTATCCAAGCTTAATATGTATAAGACTTCCCGCACGCACACAGGTCGATGCCATTTTAAAACAATTAATAGATGAAGCGTTTCCATCACCCTGTATAGTCAAGGCAGTTGAAACACGTACCTTTTTCGCTCTTGTGACAATGAATAAGGCATAAAAAGATACGCGTTTACAATACATAAAGCTGGGTCCAGACAAGTGTAACGTGGTAATGTAGACGTGGATTACGTTGTGCACGGCACACGAACTTCCTTTGTATTCGCGCTAAAAACCGATACCCGATATGGAAAGGAGTATAATGCTTCTAGTGCCTTCAACACGCAGAATTCGCATCAGATTGCAATTTACATGATAGATTACATTACATGTTACACCCGTCTGGACTCTACTTAAACACTCCTATGCTACGCGGCATATTTGGTTACGCGTGTTACGCCCCGCTTGTCTAAGATGTGTCAGTTGGGCTAGCACAACTTGCTGCCAAGTCGTATCCAAAGGTCGTATCTCACGCGACTCAGCAATTCCTGTCTCGCGCGAACTGTGCGAATTAGAAAGAGGAGGGTAGATTTTTCTCTACTGGCGTCGCGTCGCAGTGGCAGTTTTGCTAGCCCCGCTGATGTCCAGTTCGTTAAATAACTAGCACAACATTGGCTAGCTTACTTAGCTTTGACAATTGTATTATATCTAAGTCATAAAGATATACCGTGTTTTAATTTTCTAAAAATAAGACATTCCTTGCCGACCGTGCTAAAAAGCTGCGTTAGAAGTGTCAAAAGTGAAAAATAGCTCAAGGGTCAGAGTAGTGTTATATTATTGATAATATACACTGTATAAATAATTGCTACTTATATATTACTTATTGGTATTTTATTTTTTACAGTACCTTGTTGATTTCACCCAAAACACACAGCACTTGATAAAGCAGATGCATGTTTGAATCAGATAGGAGTGGGAACGGTCGCACAACTAAATTTCCGTTGTGGCACGCATTAAAAAAACGCGGCCTCGATTATTCGGGTCACTGTGTAAAAACTGTGTAAAATACATTACTTTGAGTATGTATGTGAGTAGTATGAGTTTGAGTATTACACTGAATTCTCCTCTTAAACATTAATGTAATAAAGAAGAAAATCGTATGTGTGTAATAGATACACCATAGCGTTAAAGTAGAATATCCAATAGAATGAGAGCATCTGTCAGTGTGTACAGTCAAGGGCACCAATATGTATACACTTTTTCACCTTATTCCATCGAAATAAGGTCCAAAAGTGTATACATATTTATGCCCTTGACTGTACTCTGAGTGATCGTACTGCATTATCTGTCCTTTCAATACTGCAATATTACAAGACTTAGAAAGGAATTTCATGATATTATTTATAAATATCTCGGCAACCGACCTTTGCTCGGCGTCTTCCCGGGCATGAGACCTAGCTAGATCGATTGCTCTTCCCCAAAACCCCCCCACATACCAAATTTCATCAAAATCGTTAGAGCCGTTTCCGAGATCCCTGAAATATATATATATAACTGGCATATAACTGATATGGGGGCTCCTATACCGCTAAAGGGGGGCGTGAAAAAAAAAATTTGACCCACCCCATCGAGTGGGGTATCAATGAATAGAGCTCATTGAGTGCATAATTGTATTACTTTTTGTTTTTAAATATATTGAAAACCAAAGTAATTATTAGCCACTTAAATTTTCATATAATTTTACATTCCCCCTTTAAAATCTCATTAAATATTAATCCTAGCGACAAAGTGTATAGAACCTTTTATGTAGATAATTTTTTTAGATTACTTATGCCTCAAAACCTTTTTCGCTATGGGTCACCGTTTATGAGTTTTTCATGAAAAACCGAAAAATGCGACTCAACGCCCCCCCTTCCTACCCCCAGGGGGTGGCGGATCGCTACCGGGCGAAGTTAACTAAGATTTACCTATATTACATCTGTGCCAAGTGAATTCATCCGATACCAAAATGTGGACCTCATGACACTACTTCCCCTACTAAATACATTTATGTCACACCTGGCCATAAAGTGGCCATTATCGCACGCTCCGCGCGCGAAAAAACCCACTTCCTGGCCAGGAGGTGTCATAAAATTTTGTACTTACCACGGGCGATAATAAAGAAAGCCTCAAATCGCACATTTATCGCCCTTGCCTTCGGCTCGGGCGTAAAATACCTGCGATCTGAGACATTCTTTGTTTTATCGCCCTTGGTAAGTAATGTACTATTATAATACAGAAGAGCGTGCCCATATATATTTATTCCAACGTAAATTAGCTTACCAGCGGAGCTAACATGATCGCTTACATGTCGGACAGCATTTGTCTCTCTAGCACTTACCTGCTTACAGTACAGTCAGCGTCATATAGTATGTAGCAGCCAAAGTGGTCAAATAGTTCGGTACACCGTATATTTTGTATGGTGTGCCGAAGTATTTGGACACTGGCTGCTACGTACTATATGACGCTGACTGTACATTGTCTACCGACATATAAGCGATCAACTTAGTCCCTAGAAGTACCTAATATAGGTAGTTCTATTTCAAAGTGTTGTATGCACACTCCGTGCTATATACAAGAAAACATTTTTTTTGGTATAATAGTATTCTAAGGCATATTTTTTTAATTAACTATATCAATGGGATGCTGATTGATATTATTACACCTATATACATCTATATGAAATGCCAGAAAAAACATTAAGTGTATAAAATTTAGCACTGGAATTGATTACCGGTTAAAGTGGCTATCTCTAAATAGTGACAATATTTTCACTTGCAATTTATTTCGTACCGACAAAAAATACCTATCTGGTCCGGTCTGGTTCTGGAATATTTTTGCGATCTTATTAATTATCCTCTTACATATTACGTCTTAAAACCCTTCTAAATACAATTCAAACCTGTAAACTGGGTAGAAGAAAATGCTGGAAGCATACAGGTTTTGACTGGCGTGTCAAATACAATGGAAGAGTCGTTACGTGTATAATTTGATATAGGTATGCATTTCTACTATTTCTACCACGCTCGGGCTAAGCTTCGGACAGTATCTTTCTCTTAACAAACAACAATTTAGTTTTTCTGAGGTCATCCTCAACCGATTACATTTTTACGATTTAGGCTGGGTTGCACCAAACCGTCTGTAATCGTAAGCGGTGTTCGTCAAATCTGATTGTATGGAAATTTTGACAAGTTTCTATGGGATGACAGCTGCCGGCGCCATATTTGACGATGACCGGTCTGTGTTCGTACGTTGGTGCAACTGACACTTAGTAAACATTGTGTACGAGGTAAATAGCGTAATTGGTGGCAGGACTTGTAATAGTTCCGTTTTAGCGATGGGCTAGGTACAGTCAACAATAGAGAAAAGGTAAACCCCCCCCCCCCCCCCCCCTTCATAGAAGTTTTGTATGCACGGGGGGTCCCTTTTCTCTGTTGCTGACTGTACTAGGTAAGGAATCACTAACAGACCGTGGGCCAGACGCAAAAATCGTGAGTCAATTCCTCTTGCACGAAAACTTGTACAGTGAAAGTTGTATTATGAAGGACTGTGGACATCAGCTGGCTGACTAAGCAGCCTCCCAAAGACGTACAAAAAATAAAAACGTTCGCGATTCACGCGGCTACATAATATAACTTTTCTAGCCATTGTACAAGTTATGGTGCGAGAGGAAATATTGGTAATTGAAATATGTTGTTGGCCCGTGGTCTATAACATTAACTAACATTCCTTGTTCTTATTCCATCTGAGCTCTAACTCTACACAAACCTACTACTAGAGAAACGTGTGTAGTGATATCAAGTATGTATAAAGATTTTGTACAACTAGACGGTTCATACTTGCAACGTAATGTGAAACATGTTAATAATAAAATAATAGTACATTACTTAACAAGGGCGGTGAAACAAAGAATGTCTCATATCGCAGGTATTTGACGCCCGAGCCGAAGGCAAGGGCGATAAATATGCGATCTGAGGCTTTCTTTATTACCGCCCGTGTTAAGTACAAAATTTTATGTCACCCCGGCCCTGGCCAGGAAGTGGGATTTCCCGCGCGCGGAGCGTGCGGTAATTGCCGCTTTGTGGCCAGGTGTGACATAAAAAGTATTTTTTAATTAAGGATTTCGGCCGCCGCCATACAGGCTGTCCCTGTTTGCTTTTTATTCATAAACATAAGTTTGACATTACATCATAATACAATTGAGAGAGAAATTGTGAAATCATAGTATGCGACCCACTAAAAATCATAACCCATGCAAATACTCGTATTGCAAAATCCTTTTTTATTCCCGTGCAATTACCTATACGGGACCTACGTTTGAAGTATGAGCCCTTATGAAATAGACACGCGGTATAAGCTTTAAGCTCGAAACGTAAACTTAGGTAACATCTACAATATAACAATATAAATACTAAATACTCTTTAATGCACACCTCAATAAAAATACATAACAGTTCAGATCGTTATATGACTACGAATGACAATATTTGATTCCACATGAGTACATGTTATTATTATTGTATTATTTTTGGTCTATAAATCACCGAAGCCAAAAAATCTCTTAAATAATAATCGACTAGATAATACACATCACATATTTATATGGATATACTTAATATGGATACAAGACTAACTTAAAATAACAATTAAACTTTACACTTGGTTAAAAACAAAGACTACAATGTATATAGGTACTTAAGTAGTTATAAAGTTAGCCAAGTGAGTGTAATTGGGCCATTTTTTTTATTAATTTAGATAAAATCGGGTTTTTTTCTATTCAGAATCGAAAGCACTTTCGAACCTAATAGAAGAAAAAAAGTGTCCCAAATTTTTCATACAATTTCCAGTTTTTCTATTCCGTTACCACCATACAAGGATTACAAGATTAGTACGAAAACGGTAACGGAAAGGAATAAAAAAAAATGGGACTTTTTCCCCTATATCATTCGAAAGTGCTTTCGATTCTGAGTAGAAAAAACCCGATTTTATCCAAATTAAAAAAAAAGTCGAGTGTACAACTTTCCGTAAAATGGTCCAATTAAATCATACCCATTTTCTTTTCACTTAAATACAAAAGAAGAAACTAGATGTTATGATGGCTACTCTTAATATTAATACTGTACCTAAATTATTAAAATACTGCAACTGTCTACCAGAAAACGTAAGCATACACACAAAATGATAGTCTACTCGATAACAATTCATCATAATAATTACTTATTATATAGAGTACTAACCCTTTCGACACCATTCAATAAAAATGTTATCACATATACAAGTTTTGTCTTCGCCGAAACAATTGGGTCATAAACAGATTTCCTGTGGACAAATCAAAAGTTAAGGTCTGCAAAGCTTAATTTTGGATAGGTCTCGTAACCCGCATAAACGGCATCTCCGTTTCTATAAATCCATGTAATAAAATCATAACTCACATGCTCACAAGCCGTTAACTATTGACCACAGGAGGGACGACTTTTGTTTTTTCAAGTGTTTATGACCCAATTATATTTGTTCTTGGCGCGTTTGCACTTGTTTAAAACCGCCGGAAAACGTATCCGTGAAAATCTGATGATATGCGAAGTTTGATGGTTTTCAATGGGATAACCGAAAACCGTAGTCATATTTCACGTTTACTGCTTGTGAATGGTTGGAACACGTCGTAAGCGTCATTGGCGTTAAAAGAGTTATAGTACATTACTTAACAAGGGCGGTAAAACAAAGAATGCCTCAGATCGCAGGTATTTGACGCCCGAGCCGAAGGCAAGGGCGATAAATATGCGATCTGAGGCTTTCTTTATTACCGCCCGTGTTAAGTACAAAATTTTATGTCACCCCCTGGCCAGGAAGTGGGATTTCCCGCGCCCGGAGCGTGCGGTAATTGCCACTTTATGGCCAGGTGTGGCATAAACAGTTATACCTGCATTCAGGGACATGTGACCCTCAAGGTAAGGGTCTTATTATAAAGTGCCCTGTTCCTTAGGATTATGTTCAATATTTACTGACAAAGGCCGGACAGCGACCAAGTACGTCAGAAATTAATTGACAATGATTCAAGTTGAATTAGTGACATTGAACGTTTCCCAGCCACTTGCCACAGACAAGCTCACTCACAACCTGGCAAACCAAGACGGAGTCTTGGCGTAACACAGCCAATTTCAGCCACATAATACGATGGCTTAGCCGAATAAACATGTCGTAATATCATTATCATTATCAGTAATTAAGCTACTAAGTGCCCATTAATTTTTAATTGCGGAATACTTGTTATTTGTTATGTATCATGCTGATATTGCTAATAATATTTTATTCAGATGAAACTGATATTTTTTGTTGGAAGTTGTGGTACAGTCAGCGTCATATAGCAGCAGCCAAAGTGGGCAAATAGTTCGGTACACCATACAAAATATAATGGTTTTTGGCCACTTTGACTGTAACATACTATATGACGCTGATTGTACTCACGTATATATATACATACAGCTCTAAGGTACTTACATATATAATAAGGAGACTTCCTATTTTATATGAAACAACTGTTTTATACGAGTCACAATTTTCCCCACTTTTAAAAGTACATACATTTCGGTATTTTTTCTAAATAAGTACATATTAATAACCTACACTAAAACTAAAATAATGCAGTCTCAGGAAACTAACTCACAGAATATTAATGTCAGCGCTAAATTAATTAAGACGAGATTGTGTACTTTAACTGGTTGTAATAAGGTTTAGAATTAGAACAGCTTATTTAAGTATTTGATTGGCAAATAGGCACTTGATAGCCTATCTATCCATGCTTACACATAGTTCCGTGAAAACTAACAAACTATGTAAACAACGAGTATAACATTCGCCAGTTCAAATCATAATTACAGTGCACATTCGATTCTACAAGATCAATGGTAAAGCATCGCTTTGCATACAATACTGAGTGACAATTCACTATTCAATAGTAATCCTAAGTTATAAGGCTAATCTTATAAATGTATAACTAGATTGCAGTCGTAAATATGTTATATTACCGTTGGGACTCGCCTTTAAGACGAGTCTCGTGGCAGCTTCCGAACCGCGACTTTACGCTTAGCACAGCGCGGGAGTCGGAATCTGAGATGAAGGCCTAATCCGAACTGTAGTACCGTCCCTTTCGCTCTTATAGTATAACACGAGAATGAAGGGGACGGCACGGTACACGGTTCGGAGTAGACCCCCTGGATCTGATATCTGACGAAACATATCATTGGCGTCAGTTACACGGTCAATATTATCACGCGATACAGTACAGTGTCGTGTGATAATATTGTACGTGTAACTGACGCCAGAGGAATCGGTTAAACGGTGATTAATATCACCTGATACACTCGTATCATAAATACGTATCACGTGAGAATTGGTGAGTATTGATGCATTATCCTAACAATTTTGTATACCACGATAATATTGACACCCCAGTATTGTGAGTAATAATCACCGTGTAACCGATGCCATTTGGAATCGGTTTGGTTGTTGTGACCTGCGCTCGCGCAAAACGAAACCGATTCTAGTTCAGTGAGTTTATTTAAAAACTTCCATCCAGTGTAAGGTTCTCGAGATCAATCACCACAACAAAACGTAATGTTTAAACTTAAACAACTAATAACTTAGACAAAAAGTAACGCATGAATTAATTAATGAGAATGAGTTAACATTAGGTAACCTATTATAATCTATAATCGATGAACACAAAAATCTTTGGTAGTAATAGTACATTGTACCAAGGGCGGTAAAGCAAAGAATGTCTCAGATCGCAGGCATTTGACCAATATGCGATCTGAGGCTTTCTTTATTATCGCCCGTGGTAAGTACAAAATTGTATGTCACCCTCTGGCCAGGAAGTTGGTTTTGCCGCGCGCGGAACGTGCGGTAATTGCCACTTTATGGCCGGCCAGGTATGACATAATATTAGTTAACATGACAGGTCTAAATAATAATAAAACTAAATCGAAAAATCGCCGTAATGAGAAAGACATACGAGGGATACCTTCATAGTTGACTTATATTGCGATTTTCTTCTGCATGACTAGGTCTTTAGAGCTCTCGTTGAATACCTCTATCATCTTTTGTCGCGCCATCTCGGATAGTACCTCAATGTCGTCGCGGGTCATCCCTTTGGTGGGTATTGGCGGCAACGTTGTAATCACGACTTTCCCTGAAATACATCCTTACTAATATTATACCCGGGTAAGTCCTAAAGCTACGACCAAGACCACCGGGGGATGGGCAGCAGCGCCCCTCGAGTGCGGTGGGAGGTGGGAGATACTGCGATCGCCAACCGGCATGCCAAGCGTGGCGATTACGGAATTTTACCCCCCATCACAGGATAGTATAATAGTATTACATACAGAACGGCCACGAACCCCCCGTACCGAGGTCAGTTACCTCGTCCCTGACAGGCCGGGTTACGATCGGGTTACCGTCGCGCCTCGCGATTCGTCCGCGCCACGCGCTACGCACTCGCGCAAACAATTGACGCGTGTAGCGACAGCGCACGCACACATACTTACCCACATCGCTTACTTTCACCCCCGTGCCCCCATGCAAGACACAAGAAGGCCACGGGCCCCGAGGTTCCGGCGACCCCCACCCCCACAAGGTGGACTGATGACCTGGTGGTGGTCGCGGGAGTCCGCTGGATGCGGGTGGCGCAGGACCGGTCATTGTGGCACTCTTTGGGGGAGTGGACGTCTTTCGGCTGATATGACGAATATTATGCGAAAGTTTCTGTCTCTTACCACCGCTAAGCCGCTGAGCCCGCTGAACCGATTTAGATGAAATTTGGTAGGGAAATAGTTTGAGTCCTGGGGAAGGACATAGGATACTTTTTATCCCGCAAATAATCCCTTTACCCCTATGGAAGTTTGTATGGAAGAGCGATGACTAGGTAAGCAACTGATACTAAAATATTGCAATCAAATTCTATCGCGATGAAGATGAACGAGATCCACGCGGACGAAGTCGCGGGCAAAAGCTAGTTTTAGAGAAACTTACACAATAGCCTTAATAAATTCGCAAGTGCCAATTTTTTTATTGTATGACTAACTACGCGCAGTCGCTCAACGGAACTTTTTGATTATTTCGTTTTGCGTGTTAGCAATGCATAAAAAAATACAATAAAAATATACAATTGGGTTGTCTTCACATACACATATTCCCCTCTTTTTGATAGAAGAGGGTGTGTTTCATTCTGAATTATTATTATGGCGTTGTTCATTTCAACATTAAGAACATTAAGAAAATAATACATGTACAGTCAGCGTCATATAGTATGTAGCAGCCACAGTGGGCAAATAGTTCGGTACACCATATATTTTGTATGGTGTACCGAACTATTTGGCCAACTTGGCTGCTACATACTATATGACGCTGACTGTACATGTTTGTTTGTCTTCTATACTAACTCACCTGGTTCAAAGGTTTTCGTGTCACTGTCGAGGAAGTAGTATTGACTGAATACCACAGGCATTATTGGTATTTGGGCGTCAATCGCCAAGTAAAAGGCTCCTTTCTTGAATGGCTGGATGGTGCCTTTGTTAAACCTCGCACCTTCCGGGAATATCCAGAGTTTAGTCTATAATAACAAAAATTCAGCTTACATACCACATGTTTAAAAATATCATGACAAATATTTTCAAGTATTTTATTTGCTTCGGATTTTGAGGATTAGGAGTTTCCTATTGTGACCCAGTAGTAGGTATTTAATTTTATTTTGACCAGTGGGTGGCACCCATATGTTTGGTGCATCTCAGTTTTAGTCTCACATTAAAGTAGCAATTTTCAATAAAGATATAGTACATATTTAAAAAAATAACAGGAAGGATATAAAACAAACCTTTTCTTCAATAACACGCTGAGTCGCTTCTCTCATAAGCTGACGAGCTCTGTCAGTCTTCAGGCGATCAATAAAAACCAGGCCCGACAGCCAAGCCCCAAAACCAAACGCCCCGGTGAACATCAGTGGTCTCTTTGCGACCACTGTGCAGCGCTTCATGCGTGGCCACATCTCGAACATTCCTGACAACATATATTTAGAGGTGGTAATTAAACTACACCGCCCATAGAAGCAAGTGTAAGAAGATCTAAGAAATAAACGTCATTTAGCCGTAGCCCCGTGGATAGATGCTGGCCAAGAGCAATCCCATTATTTAAAAAAAAAAAAAGTTTTTTTTGGCTATATATTTTTTTGTTTTTTCTTTTTTTTACTATAGGTTTGAGAGAGAAGTTTATTAAAAAAATATACATTTATCATAACAAGTTTTTATTTTTATCTCACCTAAAATGTCCAGAGAACTTTGATGGTTGGAAATTACTATGTAGCATTGTTCACTGTCCCAGTGTTCGAGCCCCCTCAACTCCCATTCTATTCCCACTATATAAGAAGCATAACGGCAAAACCTGGAAGCAACACTGTGCACCACGACACATTAGAATACATTTTTATTTCATTAGAGTACTTAATTATAGATTGACATTCAAGAATAAAAAATAATCGATATCTTACACTAAGTTAGTTACGTCGCGCGGATATAGAAGCACTACCGGCAATAAAATAGTGCAGACCACTAGCACATATACATAGTACAAGAAAAACTTCAGGTAATATCGAAAAACATCGCTCTTTTCGTAAAGGAAGGGCAAGGTAAATATAAAACCCGCCAAAAATAATTCAGGATACGAATAGGAGGAAGCCATAACGAAGAGTGACAGATAGAAAAAAATGTTACAGCATTAAAAAATCATTCGAATGAATGTTACCAACCTATACCTACAAAGCTTATTTACACTAGCGTGTATTTGTAAAATGCTTGTAAAGTAAATCAACTTTCTTATCAAGAAATGCAACACAACTCAACAAAATCATTCTTAATAATACCTTGGATTTTGCTTCAATCACAGATGAATACTTTTTTCGTACCTTCATAGCTTCAATATTCATCAATACCAACTGTGATACTCATGATACGTATCATACGTATGATATATCCGGTGATAATAATCATTCATCGTTTGTCCTTATCTGTCACTATGACTTTTACGTTTGCGAGAAAGGAACAAACAACATTTTAGTTAGCAGAGGTTGTTAAGTTTTATGAATGAGAGGGTCTTTGAAGGGGGTATGTTTGCACGCCCACGGTAAAGTATAAAAGCATCCATTGAATCATCAATGTCTTTTTTTCAAAGAAATCAATAAAAATAAAAATGTAGTGCTAAAAGCATGCCAAAACCTTGCATATAAACAGTGTATCAGATACCTTATGTTGTTTATGGTTTTCCAAACTTGGCAACATTGTTCGGTGCTTTGGTTGACATTGCTGGCAACTATTGAAAGACTTGTCAGTGGTGGTGGACGTGTTTAAAAAAGCTTTCTTTTCCGGTGGTGTTCTTGAAGTGAATACCACTGTCGCGGACTTTTAGTTAAAATTAAAAATGGTGAGTGGTTATACATGAAATATTGCGCAAAGCACGAATAACTGATTGTGTTATTGTCTGTTTGTGTGTTAATATTAGGTATTTAGTTGTGATCATGGTAATATTTCGTGATTTATAATTCCATGTTATTTTTGTGTGTATAGATTCCCGTATATTGTATTTAGTATATACCACGCTACTGCATTTGATATTGTTTCTATTCATTGGTGATTGTTTATCCTGTTGTGCAATTAGTTGTTAAAGTACATTTGCTGGAATATAACCTAAATGATGAAACACCGACACATGCGCGTCATCTGAGGCTACGGAAGATGCAGAATTGACCTGCAGTGTGATGTTCTATTGCATTGCAGTAATGTTCTGTTCTCGACCGCAGCACATAGTGATTATAAAGTGTCTCTGATACCCAAAACAAGCTGATGAACTTAAAACTTTGTCGTGAATGGAAACCTAACCTCGAGTGTTTCTAGGGTTTCGTGAAAGTCGTGAAGAATAAGCAGTACTTCAAGAGATTCCAAGTCAAGTTCAAGAGGCGTCGTGAGGGTAAAACCGACTACTATGCCCGCAAGCGTCTCGTGGTTCAGGTATACTTTCATCATAATACACAGCAAAGGTTTATACTTGCGTACTTTGCGAATTCGTTTTTCACGTGTTATTTTTTTTAGGACAAGAACAAGTACAATACCCCCAAGTACCGCCTGATCGTCCGCCTGTCTAACAAGGATGTGACCTGCCAGGTCGCCTACTCCCGCATTGAGGGAGATCACATTGTATGCGCTGCATACTCCCATGAGCTGCCGCGTTATGGCATCAAGGTAAATTATTCATTGCTTCTATTGTTACACAATGTTATTTAGATACAGCCCCAACTGAGTTTCCTAGCTAGGAAATTTTATATCTTAAGCTGGTTTATATTATGGCATTAAATCCTGATTTTGTGCATATTGAAATGATGATTCTGAACGGGCGGTCTGAAGAGACGTACAAACTCATAACACCCTGTTGTTATATGTTCACTACTGATACAGTTTATGAAACAATTTGATCCGTGTCGTGTTATTATTTGTTCTAATTGATATATTGTTGGTTAGGTGGGTCTTACAAACTATGCGGCCTCCTACTGCACTGGTCTGTTGCTGGCTCGACGACTGCTGCAGAGGCTAGGCCTAGACTCCCTGTATGTGGGCGCCACACAAGTCACCGGTGATGAGTTCCATGTACCAGAATCCAGCGGACCTGCCGCTTTCAGGTGAGTTCAGTTCACACAGATGTTGATCATTAAAATTAAATTATGTATAAAGAAGTGATGACAATAATACGGGCGGACAGAGAGCAACGTACAAATGCTAATAAAAACTTGTTGAATGTATTTACTGATTCGAAAGATTATGAAAGCTTTCAGTAATGATGTTGTTTATTGTCATACTAATCCCTATCTTCCCTACAGATGTTATCTGGATGTTGGTTTGGCTCGCACCACCACCGGCGCGCGCGTGTTCGGAGCCATGAAGGGTGCCGTTGACGGTGGCCTGAATGTACCTCACTCTGTCAAAAGATTCCCTGGCTACGATGCTGAAGCAAAGAAATTCAATGCTGAAGTTCATAGGTAAGGAGTTAATCACAAAATTAACTTTGGCTCCATTCATCCACCGAATAATACTTTTGTTGATTATTTGGACAGCCCTATTGGAGCAACATTAACAAACAAGGTTTTTGGTTGTTCAAAGGTTAACATTTAACCTTTAAACCGATTTTGCTGACAAATATCTATTCTACACATGTCCATAAGACATCTGTCTGTAAGATTAAGATATTAAAATGATGTATATTTGTACAGGTCACACATCTTTGGTCTACATGTTGCTGACTACATGCGCAACTTGGAACAGGATGACGATGATGCCTTCAAGAGACAGTTCGGCAAATACATCAAATTTGGTGTAAATGCTGATGCGGTAAGTTTCTTAACTACATGTTATTGCCAAGTATAGGAACATACTTCCAAGGTAAAGTTTCCTAAGCTGAGATAATTTCTCTTACCTATGATTTTCCCGTTAGCTGTAATTTTATTCTACCCACTGATATCAAATTGAACGTCTGACCAAATTACTGTTTTACAAACAAATTGTGAACAGTGTCGAAGTCAGACAAAAGTATAGGCAATATCAAATAACTTTTTGATTGTTCACTTTCAAAGAGTCTTGCGTATTGCCACAATTTACTGATTGCAATATAAAGATCTAGTCTTTCCTATGGATAAAACGTATTACACGCATAATGGCATCATATCTTCGCGAAACGCCACATACGCGAAACGCCATATACGCGAAAGGTCACATACGCGACAAGACATACGCTGCGAGCGAAACCTTCCGCTGCAAAACCGACACTGTTAGGTTAAGTTCAGAAGGCTAATGCGTATGTGTCTTTTCGTGTATGTGTTATTTTGCGTTTCTGTCGTTTTGCGTATGTGTCATTTTGCGAAGACGGAAGGTGTCATTATGCGCGTAATCGATGCCTTATGAGCCACATACATGAAAGTTTATGAACTTGCATTTATTAAACCCTTTCTTTTCAGATTGAAACCATCTACCAGAAAGCACATGAAGCCATCCGCGCCGACCCATCACACAAAAAGAAGGAAAGCAAGAAGGACCCGGCCAAGCAGAAACGCTGGAACAAGCGCAAGCTCACTGTGGCCGAGAGGAAGAACAGAATCAAGCAGAAGAAGGAGTCCTTCATCAAGCGGCTGCAGGCTCAAGCCGATGCTTAGTGGCATATAAAGTAAATAAATACATGCCATTGGACTCAATTTCGTTTGTTTCATTTCTACTTCACCTAGGCCTCCATCATCAGCCTATATACGTCCCACTGCTGGGCACAGGCCTCCTCTCATAGATGAGAGTGATTGGCTTTATCATTTGCAATACCTGGGACTACATGCTGGGGTATGATAATTAGGGTTACCACTAGTAACTGTATGAGGTTACTGTTGCATAATTACTTGCAATATAATCTGTAACCATTATTCAACAAGTTACTTGCAACAGATAGAATAACACTTCATATAATCAGACAAGAGGTACCACATTGTCGTCAATATGGAGGCTCGCGGGCCCCCCTGTTGGCGACCGCTATTCTACAGGAACTAACGTAAGTGATGAATCAAGGGAACAACTATCCCTTATTTTTATACACAAAGGCGTTTTGCAACTGAATTTAGGAGAGTTAGATCTAATCTAATACAACCCTGAGTTAATACACGCTGCGAGAGCCAACTAGTAACTACTCCGAGGTCAAGTTAGGACTCATGATTTATTCAACTTTATTATTTGCATTTGTACAAACACCGACACGGTTTAGTTTATATTAGTATAACTTCTTTGACCAAGATAGCATTCATCACTCTCGCACTTGCGATCATCAGTCCCTCAGGATACAACACAGGACAGGATAGAAAGTACTTTCTCTTTTAGCCCGGTGTGACTACAAAACCTTGGATTTGAACCATTTGTTTGATTGAGCCTATTATCCTGTTGTGAAGTCGGCCGTGGTCAAAGGTGTCGTAAGTCTGATTCATCAAATTATGTTACAAGCTTTTTCCACAAGTGAATAAAATTTGTAAGTAAGCTAATAAGCTTCGACACAGCATCACAGCTTAAAATAAGCTGACGCGCCGTAAATACTATTATTTTGTGCCTTTAGATAAGTTTGAGAGAGAAAAATATAGTATCTTTGTTGCAATGTCGGGAAAAATACACTTCGCAGCTGTCAAAATATCAGACTTTAAAAAATGCAACTATTGTTTAGGCCATAACCACCCATATCTAAGGGCTATAAGAGTCAATTTGGCTTAAAAATATTTTTATTTCATAAATGATAATGTTTTGTTGATCCAGTCAAACAAAAGACGAGTGCTCAAAATTTAATGAAACAAAATAAACCCTTTAATTAAACAAAAACACTTCGTCAAGTCAAGTTCTAAATAGGCCACCGAAATGAATGCCGATAAATTAATTTTAAGCTCGTGCTTTGCAAATAAATGCCGTATATGTTTAACTGACACAGCAGGCCAAGCTTTAAACATATTCGACGACAGTAAAGAATCCAAAGAAGTTGTTAGCAAAATCTATGTATGTTTTAACATAAAACTAAGTTCGGCACCTGGCCTGCCAAATGTGATGTGCAATAATTGTATAGAGGAATTAAATATAGCACATAACTTCAGATCAAAATGTTTAACAGTTGAAGAGAAATATTATAATTTGTTTAAAGAAATTAAAGTAGAAGCTGAACGCGATGATTCAGGGAGCAATATAAAGATAGCTGACAATCCTGAAGGCAATTATGATCATGATTCTACTGATATTTTCAATTATGAACTAGTGAAGTTTGACACTGAAGGTGTTGAAATAAATGGTCAACTATTGAAAGACAAATCTCTTGCAGAAACACAAAGTGATTTTCAATGCAATATATGTCATAAAGTTTTGAGATCTAAGTTATCTCTAGCCAAGCACACTGTGTGTATGCATCAGAAGCGTAAGCATGTTGGTAGAGTCACTGGCTGTGGAGCTTCTCGACGGTACCACTGCACTAAATGTCCTTACTCCACGCCTCATAGCCAAACATTAGTGAACCACATGCACAGACATGATGGGGTGAGGCCGTACCAATGTGAATGTGGGAAAAGCTTCACACAGACCGCTAGTCTAGCTGCACACCGTAAAACACACAGCCTCTCAACATTTTACACATGTTCAGTCTGTGGTAAACAATTTAAACATGCCTTCTCACTGAAAAAGCACTCAATAGTTCATGAAAAAGGGTCATTCAATTGTGATGTCTGCCAGAAAATTCTTAAATCTAAGAAGAGCCTCCAGGACCACTTGCATCGGCATTACAACATTCGTAACTACAACTGTGAAGATTGTGGAGATACATTTGTGACTTCTTCTGAGTTACAGAGTCATAGACTCAAACATAGTGTAGACAAGAAAGTAGAATGCCATTTGTGTGGATACAGGACCAATACCAAAAAGAGTTTGATAGTTCATTTGAAAAGGTAAGACGCCTTTTATATATTTGTTACTATCTACTATTTTTCCGGTTCCGGTTGTTCAAGTGCAAACACGTATTTGTGACAGCTCCGATAATAATATTAAAATCAGTGGAAAAAAGAGTACTAGTGGCGCGCGGTCGTGTTAAAACCCCTATACGTACGACTGACTAGGGAAATCAGTAAAAATCAACAGTGAAATACAGTGATTCATATGCAAATTAGCACCCGACAAGCTAGTGACTATAACCTCAAAAAACGGCTGCCATCATAATTTCATAAAGTCGTTGACAGCTGCTAGTGACGTCAAGGAAAGGGTTACCACACCAAAAAACACACAATGACAATGGAGAAAAGCATCGAAATGTTATGGTCGAGAATAGAAACAAAAATGAATGAACAAACATTAACTTTAACCACCGCAGTTACTAAAAATGTTATGGAAGCGATTGACGAGCGGCTGAAAACTGTAATAGAAGAAAACAACAACCTCAAAACAAAAGTACAAAAACTGGAACAAAAAGTTGTTTATTTCGAAAAAGAGAAGCGTCAAAGGAACTTAGTATTCTTCGGAGTTACCGTCAACGAGAAAAGCGAGTGTGAACTTGTGGATTATATCAAGGAAATCATACAAGAAGCTGGAGTACATATAGAGAGTCACGAAATAAGTTCAGCATACAGAATAGGCAAGCGAACAAACAAAACCCGCCCTGTCGTAGTATCCTTTACAACATCGTGGAAAAAACATCTAGTATGGAAAAACAAAGCCACCCTCCCACCAAGCATGTACATTAAAGAGGATTACCCGAAAGAAGTACTAGAAATCAGGAAACAGTTGCAAGGAAAACTAGAAGAGGAAAGGGCAAGAGGCAATATTGCCTTTATCCGATATGATAAACTGGTAGTGAAGAAACCGAATGAAGCTGTCCGCGAAAAAAGAAAGCGGGAAAAAACAGGATCACCACAGTCACCTATACAAAAAAAATTAGACACCAAAACCACGGATGTCATACTGAACAACCCTTTAGAGGAAGATAGACAGGGAAACGGATCAAGTGTACCAAACTACTCGATGAGAGGCAAAAAACAACCCGTAACCAACACTCCAAAAAACTAGCAGCAGAACACCACCGGGACCACAACAGAAACGATATAATAACAACAACACCTAAAAATAACCCACCAATAATTCCCAACCCGACTGGTCATCGTGGGAATTTAGACCAAAACCCTCCAAATAACTCTAACACCAACTACCAAAATTTACAAAACCTCGAAATAGCCACCTACAATAAGGATAACAAACTAGAAACGCCTTCGAAGCAAGGACGCAAGAACTCAATAATATACATTGCAGCCTTAAATGTATTAACACTGAAAGAAGAAGACAACCTTAACGAACTTACATATGCACTAAAAAAGATCAACTGGGATATCATCGGTTTAAGCGAAGTCAGGAGAATGGGTGAGCACATCGTTGCGTACCCCGGTTTCATACTTTACCACATCGGAGAGACTCCAGGGCAACACGGAGTTGGATTTATGGTTAAGGAATATCTGACAAAGTACATAGAAGGATTTTATGGTTTTTCAGAGCGTATTGCTCTGCTAAATATTAAAATACCAGGGCATAAAGACCCGTGGACCATTGCTCAAATATATTCACCAACAGAACAGGCAGATATGGAGACAGTCGAAAAGTTCTACCACGATCTCAACAACGCATTACAAGTCAACGCACATAAAAGCATAATTGTCATGGGCGACTTCAATGGGCAAATAGGGGAACGACAACCAGAGGAAGACTTAGTCATAGGACCATTTACGTACAGTACAAAAACCAGAAGTAGGAATGGAAGGAAGCTAATAGACTTTGCAATGGAAAATAACCTTAAAATTCTTAACACAGTATATAGGAAAAACACGAAAAGAATGTGGACATGGACATCGCCAGATGGAAAAACAAGAAACGAAATAGATTTTATAACAACAAACAGAGAGAAGTGTTTTAAAAACTTTAAAGTCATCAACAACCTTAACTTTAATACCAACCACCGTATGATTCGAGCGGAAATGAAGATGGATCCACCCAAACATCCAAGACCCAAGGAACGGCTGAAAAACATAAACCCCAGTAAGCAGCAATTAGAACAAATAGCTAATACCCTAATGACCAAACTCCTACATTACAAGGAAAATACATCATGTATGGACACACAGGAAAAACTCAACTGGTTAGAGAAAACCATTAAAGATGCTTATAACCAAAGGGAAAACAACAAAAAGGATCCTAATAAATGGATGTCAACAAAAACAATTAACCTTCTGGAACAAAGGGCTAATTTAATAAATGGAAATATCAGTAACAATAGTAGGAAGCAGATATCAAATATCAGCAAGGAAATAAAAGTAAGCCTAAGGAAAGACAGGAGACAACATAGGATGGAAACAATAGAGAAACATATAAAACACACAGGCGGAATTAAGAAGGCATATAAGCAACTAACCAATAAAAAGGACTGGATCGTAAAAATGGAAAGTAGTATGGGAGAAAAGAAAAGAGGAAGAAAGGCTATACTCAAAATCGCTACATCATTCTACACAGAACTTTATAAAAACAACAATGTTGAAAGGGAAACAATTCTGACAGACAGCACGAGTGTTCCATGCATCCTACAGGAAGAAACTAGAACAGCTCTAAATTCACAACAAAATGATAAAGCCCCAGGTCCGGACAGTATAAGTAATGAAATTCTGAAACAAACAAGTTCCTTAGTAGTACCTATTCTCACAGATCTGTTCAACGAAGTAATTGACAAAGAAGTAATTCCGGAACAGTGGACCCGATCGAACATAATTCTTTTATATAAAAAAGGGAATCATTGCGACATTGGAAACTATCGCCCAATCAGCTTAATGTCCAACATATATAAAATATTTGCAAAAATTATACTTAAACGAATAGAAAGAAAAATAGACGAACAACAGCCTATAGAACAGGCGGGTTTTCGCAAAGATTACTCCGTATTGGACCATATACATACAGTTAGACAGATTTTAGAAAAATATAATGAATACCAGCTTACATACTACATGGCATTTATAGATTATAGTAAAGCATTTGATTCGCTAATACACACGAAGATCTGGAATGCACTAAAAGAACAAGGGATAGAAAATAAATATATAAGAATAATAAGGAATATCTACAAGCACAGTTCAGCATGTATTCAGTTAGAGAAGAAAGGCGAAGTCTTCAAGATACAAAAAGGCGTGAGACAAGGTGACCCCCTCTCTCCAAAACTTTTTCTGGCAGTATTAGAAATAATATTTAGAAACCTAAAGTGGGATAATTTAGGAATAAATATAGATGGTCGCTCACTAAATCATTTACGTTTTGCTGACGACATTGTGTTGTTTGCAAAAACGTCACATGACCTAAACAGAATGGTAAATGAACTAGCGACAGAGAGTGAAAAAGCTGGGCTAAAACTAAACCCTGGAAAAACAAAAGTCATGACCAACGGCATAAAAAACCCTATACTTATAGGAGACACTCAAATCGACTATGTGCAAGAATACGTCTATCTTGGGCAATTGATGGCAACAACAGACACCATTACCAAAGAAACTGAAAGAAGAGTAGCTAGCGGCTGGAAGAAGTACTGGAGTTTGAAGGAGGTAATGAAAGACAAGTACTTACACATAACAACAAAGAGCAAACTGTTCAACACCTGCATTCTACCAGTCTTAGCCTACGGAAGTGAAACATGGTCCTTAACAAAAAACACACTTGACAAGCTCTCCGTATGCCAACGTGCCATGGAAAGAAGTATGATGGGAGCCAACAGAAGGGACAGAATAAGGAACTCTATCATCAGAAATAAGACCAAGGTCCAGGATGTAACCTTAAAAATAAGAAGGCAAAAGTGGAAGTGGGCTGGACACTTGATAAGGGGTAGAGAGAAATGGAGTAAAATTGTCACCCAGTGGTACCCAAGAGACGGGAAAAGGAAGAGAGGAAGACCACAGAAGCGTTGGGAAGATGATATCAGACAGGTAGCGGGAAAGACTTGGGGAAGAGTGGCTATAGAAAGAAAAGAGTGGAGAAGATTGGAGGAGGCCTTTGCCGCCCGGCAAACGGACACCCAGAAATGGAAAAAAAACGATATATACGACTTATTTGGATAAGACCGTAACATACTGTCCGATGGAAAGGCTATAATATAAAACTATCTACTATACAACAATTATACAAACCGGCCAAATCGCGTAGTACAAATATTGTATGAATATGAGCAAGTATGAGAAAGGCATAGCCCCGGTCGCTCAATGGCGCATCTATAACTACAGAGTTTATATTATATCTATGTTGCAGGCATGCTGGCAACAAAGCCTTCAAGTGTTCATCGTGTTCGCTATCGTTCTACACGGCGGGTGAGCTGCGGCGGCACCGGCGCGTCCACTCGCGCGTTAAGCCGTACCCCTGTCCGGCGTGTGCGCAGCGTTTCACACACAGCTCCTCGCTCAATAAGCACGTGCTCAACTTACACCACATACATTACAAGTGGGCCGACTTTAGGGCGAAGACAAAATAAGTTTTTCATATTAGGCGAAGCGCGAACCACGAAAAATTTTTGTGATACGATTTTAGAATCGCGCTGTTAAAATATCGCAGAAAATTTACTGCGATGAAAAAGTATACAGTTTCAATAGATTTTTTAATTCTCAACATGGATTTCGTGGAAGAAAAAGAAAATATCATTATGATAGATTGATTGCTGTATGATTTTTATTTAGTATTTATCCCACACATCTGATTTTTTTCTATTTCCATAATTAAATGAATTATAGCAGGGCCCGGTGTGCGATTTTATAATCGCAGTGCGCGCGGAGTCGTAGTCCGTGCGCAATTTGCTTTGGATTGCTAAGGCTGGAAACAGTGCTCGACCGACGGTCAGTGCGTACCGTCGGTCGGCGTAGCTGTATCTATGAAAGTCTATGGCTGGAAACAGAGCGCGACCGACCGTCGGCGCGTATGGTCGGTAGCTGACGGTGAGGATCGCTCTGAACGCACGTATGCTTTAGTACAGCGATAGCTACGCCCGACCGACGGTACGCACTGACCGTCGGTCGAGCACTGTTTCCAGCCTAAGAGATGACCATGATTTAAGAATTAGGTTCTTTTATTAAATTATATTAGTAAAAGCCTTGTTTTATTATAACCTAAATTAACTAGGCTTATTATAAGCAACGACTGTTTATTGCATCGAAAGGTAATCAAATGAAGAGTTCGAAAAAAGTGATGCCCGTCTCAGATTTAACCTTTATAACAAACGTAGTGGTTATATTCTTTTTGCGTAGGAGCACGTAGTAGCTATGAGTTCGTATGTACAGTCAGCGTCATATAGTACGTAGCAGCCAAAGTGGCCAAATAGTTCGATACATCATATATTTTGTATGGTGTGCCGAAGTATTTGGACACTGGCTGCTACGTACTATATGACGCTGACTGTACAACTACAACCATGGCCAACCCGCGCTCGAGTCAACTATACTTGACTGGCGGTGAACAGGTTAAGCATGTATGTATACTATTAGCCTGAGTGTGTAGACTTCAGGCAGAATAAATAAAACACGGAATAATAAAACATCATACTGACAGAAATTGATTTAATTATGCCAAAGCACACATTTTACTACATTAAATCTTACATTTAAAATCCCTACTAAAACATTCCTAATGAAGATTACTAAGTCAAGGTATATTAAATTCAATATGAAAAAATGTCATAGCGCATCAATGAAAGCATGGTGCTATATTTAAATCCATTTCATAATATCATTATTACGATTAACCTCTAGAAAATCTAAATCATCTATACTTAGTATTTAAATAATCAATTATACTTAAATTTCCTGGGATTATCCTTATAATAATAGCATTTCATATTTTGTTTTAAGATACATGAACATGATTCAGTCATAGCGTTTGTCAATAAAAAAAATTCATGAAACATTTTATAGTATAGTGAATCATATCTCATAACAATGTCTGTTTGTAAAATGGTTGTACATACAATACAATTCAGTTTATATATAGCTGGCTAGTATGTGTGTAGGATGTAGCTAAAGCCACATTGATGTTTCTCATGTACCCGACGTCCATTAATCGCTAATATACGTGGAATTGGTTTCAGTGGTATTGTCATATTGTGACGCTGGTTGCAGGGCCTGTACCCCGACCATCGCGATCCAAACTTCGTGTAATGCCGTCCCTTTCACTGTTATAGTGTATAACACGAGAGTGGAGGGAAGGGCAGGATACGAATTTCGATGTTCGGAGTAGACGCTTAGGACGCGCTTACGAGGTGAGTTAGACACGTCACGAGAGCGAGTCGCTGGAGGCGGGAGAGATCGACCGCTAATCAACCTCAAAGTCTTCGTCGTCGGAGATGTATTTGCGTGCCTTGCGCTTGCGAGCCGGCGTGCCTTTGCCCTTGCCCTTCAGTTTGATCTTCATCTTGACGGAGCGGCTCGATTCATCGTCTGACTCGTCCTCTTCTTCCTCCGCAGCCGCGCCCGATGGAGCCGCTAAACAAATGATTACATTAGATACTTTACTCATTCAGTACAGTCAAAAATTTCCATTCAACTAAGGCTGGGTTGCACCAAACCGTCTGTAATCGTAAGCGGTGTTCGTCAAATCTGATTGTATGAAAAGTTTGACAAGTTTCTATGGGATGACAGCTGTCGGCGCCATATTTGACGATGACCGGTCTGTGTTCGTACGTTGGGGCAACTGGCACTAAGTACCATGGAAAGCCAAACTAGTATAGGTAAAAAACTTATGTAAGTCCCTTCTAAATTTTTCATTTTTTATACGGCGAAATGGCGGAAAATGTGACCCAATTTGACACAGCCAGTCACATTCCAATAGTTTCGCATAAAGACTCTTTCGCAGAAAGAAAGAAGATTTACAGCTGTTAGTCCTGCACGAAATTTTGACTAAACTGTAATTCTCCATTTTATCGCGGTGTTTTTGTCTCTTCGTATTAACAAAGGCCGTCTTAAACAATATACCATCTCCCTTTACCTCAACAAGTCACTGATACCTACCAAGTTATATGTCATCAAACTTTGCCATTTTTACGTCAAAAAGCTAGTTTTTCGTACTTTTCTCGAATAGTATATTTTTATAATTAATATTAAGAAGGGGGTGCCCCGCGGAATATGAATACAAACATTTTGATGTAAGAATTGCTGTTTCATGCGTAAAATTTACAATGTAATTGAAAAAATAGAGACTTAACGAGGTCAGGTCGAGGTCATTAACTTTATGTATTGTTTATTAATTTTAAATGCATTTATTTCAAATTTCAACAAGGCGATGACCATGTGTAAGGATCAGGCTAACCTACATAAGACATATTGTTGTATTTAACTAATTATAGCGCATAGTACTAGTGATTTTAAATTACGCCAATTTTCAGAATTTCGTGCAGGATCGCCTTAAGTGTAAAATTTGTCTCGAATCGTGCGGGCAATGGCTTTTATGGGGGCATTTTTTTTCGGCCGATTGTGAATCTAGTTCTATAATATAATCTATGAGCAAGATGACATTTTGCTGTGCCCTACCTCTCTTGCTGTGACCTATTCGAATAGTCCACAACTAGGTTTACTAAGTTTTTCATCTATACTCGCACATACCTTTCTCAGCGTCGTCAGAGTCTTCGGAGAGCTGTCCGGCGTCTTGCCGGCGCCGTATCTCGACGAACGCGCCGCGCAACCGCACAGAGTCCGCGTAGATCAGCGAGTTCTCTTCGTTATATGCCTGCGCGTTTCCGCACAGCGTGAAGAAGTCCCGTTCGAGGTCGTCGAGGTCGTTGTACTGGGGGCAACATACGTATGTGAAACGTCAATTAATAAATAAGATAATTGATGGATGTTGTGGCGGGGAAGGCTATGCCACGCTCAAGGTCGTTGGCATCTATGCGCGCCTTAAAGGGCAAGTAGCCCACATGTTAAACATTAATCAATGCACGATGTACGCGAATCAAGAGACACACGTCACAAAATACTGCCATTATTCGACCAGTTACCTTGCCATCCTCGATCCTATTCATGATTTTCTTGATATCGAGCGGTTTCTTGATGATATCGTAGTAGTCGGGCAGCTCGCGCCGCGACGGCAGCTTCATGAAAGGCTCGGAAAGAAGGCGGCCCCCTCTGTGAACATCAACTTTGTTAAACACACTAAAATCACATCCTCTATGCTACATATGTAGTGGAAAATGATTTTCCTTCGTACTTTAGAAAGTGATGGAGCGTGTGATTTCCGTGCGATAGAAAGAGATGGCCACGTTTAGGCACGTTTGGCTAGCCTCGCCAGGAGTGGCACATTACCGTGACATCATCGCGCCGCTCAAAGTCCCCAGTCTTAGGACTATTTAATGGTTGCGGCGCAACGATAAGGATGCGCTGCTGTACCGCTGTCCAATCATAATTCGTGTCATGAACTGTCGTGTATAAATTAATGCAAATACCAAAATTATTGCATTGCAGCAGGTTGCAAAAATAATAATAATAACTCGGAGTAGAACACACCTTCCTGCTAAATGTTCTAATTGCAGTTGTAGTGCTTATAGTCTCCGAGTACATCGGCTGTCACATACGGACGAAAAGACGGACGGACGGGTTCCGTTTTCACCATTTTGGCTACGGATCCTTAAAAGTACTATTCGCAATTGTATTGTAAAAAACACTACTAATAATAATAAAGTACATATATTAAAATAGATGCGTGCGATAGAAAGAGATGGCCACGTTTAGGCACGTTTGGCATACCTAAACGGAGGATTTGTTAACAGAGAAACTTCTGTACTTGTACTATTACTTATTCTGTGGCCTCGCGCGGATTTGTTAACAGTGAGGCTTATGTACGTAGTACTATAACTTATTCTGTGGCAGTACTTACTCATCTGTGTAGTCGATGACCTTCTTCATGACGTTCTTGAGCATCTTCTTGAGCTGGCTCGATTCGCTCTTGTTCTTCTTTTTGGAGGTGCTCGGGGCGTCCTCCTCCTCAGAATCGTCTTGGCGGCTGATAATCAAACGTGCATGTTAGACCATAGTTTTACCAATAATAGTAGATTGTTTGACAAGGGGCTAAAGTAAGCCATATTACCACGAGATGGTTATATTCCCGAACGTAGTGAGTGTTAATATGGCTTTTAGACTCGAGTTATACACTCTACTTTTCACTTCGATTGCGAGAAAACACATTACCTATCCACAAATTATCCACCTTAAATTTAACTCTTGGCGGGCGTAAGTCTAATTTGATAGCATTTTTTTTTCTAAGGCCAGTACCATGCCTCGCTAATGTCGCTATGCGTATTCGCCTCCCTTTCTTTTGCTATAGAAAGAGATGCATCATGCGCTTTCTTTTAAGAGACGCAATTGCTTTGATCAATGATCATAGATACCGCTTAATCTTTAGAGAACTGAAAAACGTCTTTCCTGATTGGTCGATTTTAGTACAGCTGTATTCTGGTTGGTTGATATTTTTACCAAATATTTTTTAATGTGTCAAATTACTGTTCTGTGATTGGTGGATTTAATAGGTGAAGTATTTCGCTTCACAAGTTTAATATGACACACTTTTCGAGCATGAGAAGTGAAAATTAAAATAAATACCATATTCATAGAAAAAAATAGACGTTTACCGTCGCTTGCGCCCCTTCTTCCGCTTCTTGTCGAGCACCTCGTCGTCGTCCTCGTCCTCCTCCTCGTCGTCGAACTCGTCGTCGATCGCCTTGAGCCACTCCTTCTCTGTCAGCGAGTCCGAGTAGTCCACCTCCTTGCGCTGACGGGAGCCCCGCCCCCGTATCTCGTCCTCGTCTATGAAGCTCCAGTTTTTGCCCTGGTGGTATAATAAAAGATGATCAGCTCTAGCCCTAATGATGAATATAGTGAACTTGCGCTACGCGTGCGGAAAATCCCACTCCCTAGCCAGGGGGAGACATAAAATTTTGTACTTTCCACGGGCGGTAATAAAGAAAGCCTCAAATAGCCTCACCTTGTTGCAGACGACCTCGTCCTCGTGCTTGACGAGCCAGTCGGGCAGCTCCGACTCCTCGATGAGCCGCGACTGGGTCTCGGTCTTGCGCCGCTCGATGTCGATCTGTTTGAATATCTCGAGCTCCTCCTCGGAGCGGGCGATCATCTCGTTGATCAGGTCGTCGTCGGGCAACTCGTTCTCCTCCTGATTCATATTGAATAGTAGTTAATGCAACTGCTACATAAAGAGGAACTTTAAAACACGAGTGTGCATGTGGTTTTGAGTCAATCAAGAGCCTTGGCCAAAAGTGTTGAGCACTCACACGTTTACCATATAAAAGTTAAACTTTCAATCAAGCACTTCATATCCTTTTATTAAAGAAAATTCAATATCTTTCAAAAACTAGCTACTTTCGTTGACGCTAAAGATAATTGCACTGATAAAAATGCAAATTGTCCTTTTATTGCAAACCCGTCTATTTTTAGTCTTCAGTTAGCAATAGCTACTTCGAAATGATATTATCTAAAGTTCTCTAGATGTTCTTCAGTATATACCTTTACATATTTTACGTCAATGTGCATTTTTGTAATTAAAAAATAATAGTTTTTTTATAAGTTACAAAGGAAAATAAGGGGTGCTCAACACTTTTGGCCAAGGCTGTATTTCTTATAGATCGTTACGATCGTTACGTCTCCCGGGTCACTATAAAATTGCGATTCTACAGACTTTAATCCTACTAAACATGTTTTCTAGTGATGTTTATAAACACATTCTGACGTGGCCGACGTGGGACAACTCAGCATGCTATAAGTCTATATTGTAACATTTTTTCTTAAAGAAAATTCAATATCTTTCAAAAACTAGCTACTTTCGTTGACGCTAAAGATAATTGCACTGATAAAAATGCAATTTGTCCTTTTATTGCAAACCCGTCTATTTTTAGTCTTCAGTTAGCAATAGCTACTTCGAAATGATATTATCTAAAGTTCTCTAGATGTTCTTCAGTATATACCTTTACATATTTTACGTCAATGTGCATTTTTGTAATTAAAAAATAATAGTTTTTTTATAAGTTACAAAGGAAAATAAGGGGTGCTCAACACTTTTGGCCAAGGCTGTATTTCTTATAGATCGTTACGATCGTTACGTCTCCCGGGTCACTATAAAATTGCGATTCTACAGACTTTAATCCTACTAAACATGTTTTCTAGTGATGTTTATAAACACATTCTGACGTGGCCGACGTGGGACAACTCAGCATGCTATAAGTCTATATTGTAACATTTTTCTTAGTAAGTCAGTTACTATTGTATCCTGGCTGACGGGGCAGAATAACTACAAGGAAAAGTTGATTGACCCATTTGTCTTATCACTTCAATACCATTACAGTCAATTCAATATTATATTATTGCAATTGTAACTAATTTAATTTGCTCTTATTAACCTGTTTATTTAGTGTGAAACCAACTTACTGACGGGTGGGCTTAAAACCAGCTTAGCGCCGTGCGGACACCGATTTTTCCATGTCAATTAGATATTTAAGACCTTACTAACCGGTACACCATTGTAATTTCAAGTGGAAATATATAAACGCTTTTGTATTTGTAATGTGTGCAAACCTCCTCATCATCGCCGTCCTGGTGCAGTATACTTTGCAGGAACTGCTGCCGCTCGGAGCCGGTGGACTTCTGGTCGAACATACCGGCCTGGATCACTTTCTCGTCCATGTTCAGCTTGTATCTGCATAAGAGGAACGATTAAATGACTGTAAGTAGTGTAAGTGCTGATTATGAGTTCCGAACAAGCAAACGCTTTAATACCGCCGCAAACGCTTTAGTCCGCTGGATGCAGGTGGCGCAAGACCGGTCATTGTGGCACTCTTTGGGGGAGGCCTATGTCCAGCAGTGGACGTCTTTCGGCTGATATGATGATGATGATGATGATGAAACGCTTTAATTGGATCAAGAGTAAAGAGAGTGGTTAAGGCTCAGCATATTGAGCGTAGCGAGGGATTCCAAGGTACGAGGTGCAAATAACTTTGCTGTCGTGAGACACATAATTTTATTCCCTCAGCAGTGAAAGAAATCGCGCTTCACGGTTCCAAAAATTATCAAAAACAAATTCTTTTAGATCTACTTCTTGAGTATCTGTAAATCGAAAGGTAACATAAAATAAGTATAAAGCCTTAATTACACACATCAGATACACGCATGCTACTCATTACGGTGGTATGACAAATACTATCGCTTTATAAAACAGCGCCTTGTAGTTAAGCTCGCATGTGAGCCATGTACGTGTATTAGGGCATTGGACTTTTATACTTTATCGTCAACGGCCCCGGCACGTTAAAACTCTATGGTTTAATTCATACATAGGCTCAGTGGCGTAGCTACCGAAAGGCTAGGCGGGGCAGTGCCCCGGGGCCCCCAGGCTCAAGGGGCCCCCAAAACCTGATTAGCAAACCTCTTGAACTAGCGAGAAATAAGTATATAATATATTGATAAAACCTACACAGTTTAGGGGGCCCAGTTTTTATTTGCCCCAGGGCCCTTAGCCATCTAGCTACGCCACTGCATAGGCTGTAGACTTTAGACTAATTATGAATGAAAACGTGCGGCGGACGTCCATGGTAAAGTATAAAAAAGTCATTGTCAGATTTAGGTTCGCGTCTTTCCTGTGGACATATCAAAAGTTAAGGGCTATAAAGCTTAATTTTGGATTGGTCTAGCTACCCGCATAAACTGTGTATCCGTTACTCTAAATTCATGTAATAATAACCTAACCCTAGGTATGATTCCGTTGCCGACTGCATACAGCAACTGCACGTCCCGCACTCCAAATTGAACCGTAATCATAAGACTAAAAGTCCCAATTTAGAGTGAGCGGCGTGTGCTGTTCCTACACCTCTCCGCTCATTTCAAATCGAGCTTTTTACGGTTCAATTTGGAGTGCGGCGAAACGTGCAGTTGTTGTATGCAGTCGGCAGCGGAATCATACCTAACATGCACATAAGCCGTTAACTATTGACCACCGAATGGACAAATTTTACTTTTGCAACTGACAATGACCCAGAAGCGGGCATTTATTGTGTTAACAAACCTCGCAGCGGCCAAGATCCTCTCCTCTACCGAGTTGACGGTCATGAGCCGCAGCACGCGCACCTCATTCCTCTGCCCGATACGATGCGCACGGTCCTGCGCTTGCAAGTCCTGCACACACAAACGTCCGTATTAATATGTGCAGATTACTAGCTAACGGCCCATTTTTAGGACTAATTAACTCGCAGTTTTCGACTTTGTCAATATATCATGAAGCTGTCATTCACATTGTCACTTTGTCTGATATAGAAGGTTGTACTTTGTTTCGCAGACAGAAGTTTCATAGACGTATTGTTTCGCAGAATTTTCAGTTCATAGAAAACATTTTTTTACAAAAGGGTCGCAGTTCTAACCTAACCTAACCTACTCTTCTGGTAGATCTAATTGACAATATTTCATAATTTCCAAAAGTCTCAATTCGAAAACCATTTCGGTAAAAACGTGTGAAGTACACAAAAAACATTTTTTTAGATTTTTTTCTCCGTTAATTTTGGAAAAAATCGCAAATTACTGTAAACCGAAAGTTGACGTCATCTTCTTCGCTGTATTCAGGGAGACCTTAGTACAGAGTACAGACAATCGCTGCTCTGGAGTGGCTCTGGATTCTTGTTGGGAAGATGACGTCATATTTTACTTACGCCCTTTTGGAATGACCTACTTTTCAACGTGTTCTTTTTGTATGAAATAATGAGTTAAATTGAAAAAGAAAAAATACGGGTGGCTTAAATTTTTACCTATTTTGTAACTAGTTCATAAAATAAAGTAGTTAAAAATATGAAATGTTGTCAATTGGGTTCTACAAAATTGCATTTTAACTGTACCTAAAAAGTTACCGGCTCCTGAAAAAAAAAGTTTCTGTGAAACGAAAATTCTGCGAGACAATTCATTCTACGCAACATTTTTCTGTAAAAGAAGGGGACACTGATATAGAACGATGGCGGTTAAGATGGGACGCTTTCCATACAAAACATAGATATAGTATATACTCTGTAGTTATAGATGCGCCAACAAGCGACCGGGGCTATGTCTTTCTCATATTATGACGTCAAAATATGGGGATACCATGGTTGCAAAAAATTACCCCAAAAATTTAGTCGGATAGTACTTAGTTACAAGTGATCAAATTCCATAGTGACTAAGTCGCCATTTTGACTCACTAACTAAATTTACACAACATCGTAGGCGATATCGTAAAATAAGTGATCTCGACCGGCCACTTTTTTTGGGATAATCTTACCTATAAATACATAGTCACCGGTTATCACCGTTGCATCAAACGGCGATTTCACTGATCCAAATCTATACATTTTGTTCTCGCCGCTCGCCGCTGGTCGCTGGCCTTCCTGCTCGCCGCTTGACTTGCTGGTCATCACGTCACCCAAAGAACCATGCTAAATGTTTAAGTCTCTAGACGATGAAATGAAAGTAGTAAGTAATGTAACCAGATAGTGCTTACTATTTCCATGCCCCTTTTTGTCTTTCACAGATAAATTATGTAGTTGTTGGAATAAAAGAATAAACTTCAATTTAGAACAGGTAATTTATTTACATTTATAACTTTATTTTTCAATAAATAAACAAATATGTAATAAGCAGTTATATATTATTTTACCCAATTTAATTTCCTGTTCCCTCAGTCCTGAAATCCATTTTTTCGGGATTCATCCTCTGTTGAAAAACTGAAAAAATCAAATTACTTGAAATTCCCGAAACGTGGGGTAATCTTTAGGGGTTTTTTTTATTATTTGTTGGTATCCCGAAATCGAATTATAAACCGACTGAATGGTGGGACATCAATGCTAAGCTGGCTTCTATGGTAGATTTCTACTACGCGATTTGACCGGTTTGTATGTCAAATGTTTGGAGGTTATTTTTTAATTAATTCACATATTTTTCCTATTTCATCTATTGTCTCATGATATAACTAATGATTTAGCTCAGTAATTTGGTTCCGGTGAGATTTTAGAAATAAACACGGGTCCAAAATTCAAAGAAAATGTACTTACGCATGGAATGTAACATCCGCCTTTTTTCGGTCGAAATTGCTTTTACAGCCAAACACTGAACACCCCACCATGTTTGCACTGAACAACCAAACACTACGGATCTGATGATTGGTAAATTATTATTCATTTAAACCAAATTCATCATTAATTTTCCACTTATAAATTGCACTGCAAAATATTGCCACTTTGTTTTGCAATCTTCTTGACACTAATGACAGATTACTTTTACCCGACCATGAAAAAATGTCCGGTCGGTGATAAGGACAAAACATCGCACTTTTTTCTACTTCCTCTCATAGGAATCGCAATAAGGCTATCTTTCTCTTACAAAGCGTGTCAGGCCCTTGATACAAAACGTATTTTGACATTCGCAGGCTAACGGCGTGATATTTTAAGAAACTTATGTAACAAACTTTCATAATTTGCGCAAAATGCCCCCGTTCCTAGAATAAACTTGTATAAACTAGAATAATTTGAGAAACTAGTTTGTCACGTGAGTATGCGTTTTGTATGGAAAGCGTCCCACCTTAAAGGGCAATGTTCTTTGAAATAAATTTGGCACTTTTCGGGGCGTGACATTGTAAGTGTTGACGTCGTGTTTATACGTTAAAAGTACATTTACAAAATTAATTAATTAATTATTTAGTACATTTTGATTGATTTTTGGAATACTGGATCATTATCATAAATATATCCGGTTATTTTGTTAGAATTATTAAAAATCACTGCCGTTGACAATTACGAAGTAATCAGCATGAAGGTAATTTTTACGATGATATTTAGGATTTTTTCACAGACTTACCAAAAAAATTTCAATATTTTGTTCGATTATTTTGTTACTTTCTTTCTTGTTCAATCTACAGTAATTTTTGTGTAGTGTTCTACATTATTTCTCCACACTCTAACCTCAAACTTTAATATTTTCGTCGATTGTTGAACTGGCCTCGCCTTAACGAAATTCCATTTGTTTTGTTTCTTTTGACTTCAAAACAAAGAGGTTATTTGGTGGGCAGCTATAGGTAGACCGCGCGGAACAAGCCGCCCGCTACCCTTCGCCCCTCTCCCGGCACAGGCGCCGTTAAACGATACACCTATAGACAATATGATGATGATGCTGACTGTACAATGTACATACCTGATGCGGATTCCAGTCACTGTCGAATATGATGACGGTGTCTGCGCTCTGCAAGTTCAGCCCCAAACCGCCGGCGCGGGTAGACAGCAGGAATATGAAGTACTCAGAGTCTACGTCGTTGAACTTCTTCAGCAGATCGCCGCGGTCCTCCGCTTTCGTCATACCGTCCAATCTACAAACAACAGGCACTACGTAGAGAGAGAATCCTATAGAAGATGTAGGATATCATTGAAAGGGACGGAATTATCATGGCAACCTTGCTATACTACCCGGCGTTGTGCACATCGAACTTTGGGAAGAGATTCGGCTAATTCCATGCCATCGATTTGACGTAAACTAATAAAGACCATAAAGTGCAGTATTTATGATATGAAACGTCAATTATTAAATAAGATTGATGGACGTTCGCCAGTGTTCGGAAATCGTCGCTTCCTAAAGACCGACGTGCAATATTTATTGCTGGGTACTGTAAATTGAGAAGTATCAAAAGACAAGTACATATTTGCCCGTGTTTACTGTCATGTTCATATATCAAACGTCAACTTGACGTTTGGCTCAAGGTGCTTACGCCTGAGAGTGTGAGCACCGTGAGCGCCGTCCATGACATCATCAGTGACGTCACCACATCTCATGTAAACGCTATGAGCGTGATTCGGTCCGATCGTAAACGCGTTTTTAGCGCCGTAAGCGTGATTCAAAACATGCCTCAACTAACCTCAAATACTGGAAGCCGCGATACGACAGGTAGTCCTCGATGATGGTCATGCATTGTGTCATCTGACAGAACACCAGCACCCTGTGTCCCGTGCGCTTCAGCTTGGGCAGTATGCGGTCCAGGAGCTCGAACTTGCCCGACACCCGGTATAGGTCAGGTCTGGTGTGAATAAAAAACGTATTTTCAATTAGGAACAATAAAACAAAACAGTTTCATGGCTTTCTAGTGTAGAAATTGTACAATTAAAGAGTGTGAAACCAACGACATTTTCCATGAACTTCATTCACTGTAAGTAGTTAGTTGGAGACGGTACCTATATTAAATATAATAGATTACTTTTTAGAATCATGTTTTTTTCGAAAACAAACTAAGTAATAAACAGTCCACAAATTCTAATCCGCAACACAGGCTTCGTCAGGTGCGTAACATAAACAAACAATCACATCACAGAGACACCAGAGATGAAATCCGCAACAGGCTTCGTCAAATGGACTTAACATAAAGGACCGCCCCGGATCGTAGATAAGATAAGATAAGATAAGATAACGTTTATTGTGATAAATAGATGGCTCAAAAGTTCTCATAATACTGGCGGCGTTGCCGCGCTGAATGGCCAGCGAAATCTGTTGAGCCACGAACGATCCGGCCCGAGGATCGCAACCCGTCTCCCTCAGTCGTCGACCCAAATCCAGCACAAAGTCCCTGGCCTCCGCGCCCCACGGTCCCGCAGTCTCCACCGCTACTGGCACGAAGGGGTTTTCTTTCGAACTAGTTCCTTTACAAAATGCGAAGGAGTCGACGGCTTAACTGACCGCAACTCTCTCCATTTTGGCGTTGGTTTCAGTGACAGCCTGTATAAATAGTATGTATACATCGTGTATAGTCGTAACACGAGCTTGACAGAAAGCGAGACGAACTCAAGGCCCGTCTACCAGCAGCCGTAAGGTATAACTACCTCGGTGGGGTGTTAACCTGCCCAATGTCCGCTCGTGCCTATGTTAAAAAGGTAGGGTAAATCGCCACTTGCGAGCGCACCGGAGAGCGGACGAACCTAATACTCGTACCTGAACCAGATCGCACAGTCGCTGTGGCCGAAATCGGCTATGTGAACATCATCATCATCAAATGACTTACCCCGAGACGACGCCGCCGCCGGTGCCGATGTGGTCGCAGAACTTCTCCTCGATATGCTGGAACATGAAGGGGTGGTTGCACAACTTGCGGAGCTGCACGATCGTGTTCATCAGCGCCTTGGCGCCGCCCTTGCCCTTGTTGCCCTTCTCGGAGCCGTCCGTGAGCAGCACGCCCTTCGACTGCATGTGCCTGTTGGGAAATTAACAATCATCAGATCATCGTCAACATATCTTCAGCCCTTAATCGCCCACTACTGAGCATAGGCCTCTCTCCTTGTACGCCACTCGTCCCGGTCCTTTGCTGGTCTCATCCAGGAGTGACCCAGAAATTAACAATACGGTCGTTGAACTTATTGATTAAAATCTTACCGTTCAAAAAGAAACAAGGCAAAAAATATGCCTAATAGTAAAAATCCTATTCAAATATCTCTAAAAATAACGAAGCTTTCAATGTTTCAATGTTGCTGATTGACAGAGAAAGCGCCGCAGATCAGTGACGTCACTGAGCTCGAGCGCCACACTTGAAATGATGTCGTTCCAATACAAAGATATCATCATCAGCCTATATACGTCCCACTGCTGGGCACAGGCCTCCTCTCATATATGAGAGGGATTGGGCAGTAGTCCCCACGCTGGCCCAGAGCGGGTTGGGGACTTCACATACAACTTTGAATTTCTTCGCGGATGTTCGCGGCTTTGTGTGCAATACAAAGATATGTTTTGCGGAATAGGCACTGAAAATGCACCCTCATAAAACTTTGGATACTTATAAGTTATAATGTATTTGTTTTTTTCAGTAATTTTTTTCGCCTTTAATTGAGAATTTGATTCTTTTCCGAGAAAATTCGAACTTATTACGTGCCCATAACACAAGCCTTATTGAGCTTACTATGGAGCTGGGTAGATTTGTATAAGATTGTCAGTATTGTCACCATAAAATTTATTTCGTAATAAAATTACCTACTTGCAGAACAAATATTTCATTTCGAGGTAGGATAGAGGGGAACAATACTTACTTGTAGAGGACACGCTGAAGGCCGCTCATGTCGCATTTGATGATGTACTCGACCTTGTCAGGCAGTTGGCTCTCGACCTCTTTCTTCAGCCTGCGCAGCAGGAACGGACGCAGCACTTTGTGCAGACGGCGGATGATGAGAATAGTCTCTTCTTCGTTCAGTTCCACCTAGCACAGAGTAGACTATAGCACACATACACAGCAAAGCACTTTATTACTTAATTTATTTTTCTTTCTCACAGTTTATTTGAAAATTATAAACTTAAGGCAATGCCACTTTTATTTTTTATATCGGAAATAATTATACGGAGTTTAGAGAGCATTACCACAAGGACTTAAAGTATTGCACTAAGAATTCCGAATTATCAGCTAACTGTCTCTTTGTAGTTTTTTGACATGCATCAGTGCATGTACAATGCCTAAATTGAAGAATAAATTAATTTGATTTCGTCGAAGCGAAGGTGTGTATAAAATAGTTGATTCGTCAAGTTACAATACTGCAAGATTATCACAACTGATGTTGCGATGCGACGAGAGTAGAGAAAAATCTACCCTCCTCTTTTTAATTCGCTCAGTTCGAATGAGAAAGGAATTGCCGAGCCGCGTGCGATTCGACTTTGCAACAAGTTATGACAGCTCAACTGATTATGCCGCAGTAGTACTGTGACTTGCACTCCAGTGAGGTTGGTCTAGCGGCTTCAACTGAATCCGACGTGCGAGTGTAATCGAGCTACTGAGAGTTTCGTCACTGGTTCACTGAACCTAGCCTAGCTGAGAAGAGTCCAGCGAGAAACTCAGCTAGGCCCGACCTGGGTCGCACTGACTACCCGTTATGCGACTATACCGGGAGGAATAGCTACTATATGGCTCTGCGTTGTCGCGATCGCGCGGTGGATGTCCCCGCCAGCGGCAAAGTGTGAGTTTAAATAGTACCTTCTCTCCAGTGGTGGCGAACGGCGCGTTGAACCACTGTTCGAACGTGGAACAGCTCTTGAATATGGAGGGCAGCAGGAAGTTGAGCAGCGCCCAGAGCTCGGGCAGCTTGTTCTGTAGCGGCGTGCCCGTGAGCAGCAGACGGTGCGGCGCGATGTAGTGCGTGTTCAACACCTGGGTCAGCTTGCAGTGGTGGTTCTTCATGCGGTGGCCCTCGTCGATGATCATGTACTTCCATTGGAGCTGTGGGACAAGTACACATTCTGAAGCACGATAGACAGGGCTCGGTGTTATATAAAACGCCTAATCAGCGGTACGGTTTGTGATAAGTATCCGCGTAAAAATAGACTCCTACTAAAAATTTTAAGGCATAACCGGCCACATATATTGCGTTCACGTCCACAGGGGTTTCATTATCATGGTTCAAATTTGTAACTATATTATGCAATAAGTCCGATATTATGATTAAGGGGAGGCTTCCCATATTTTGGGTCTTAGAGCTTCGGGAGAACAAAGAGTTTGTTTAACAAATGTGGGATAATTGAACTAAAAAGTATACATATTCGCTCACAAAGGACCCACGGAGAGCTTCCAAGCGATAATGCATTTTTGGATCACTTTGTTTTTCTAAAAATCGAGTCTAAATGTACGCAAAATATGGCGTCTTGCTAGAACACGGAGTAATACGATTTTGTCTTTGACACTTATTAAATCCATATGTAATTCTAAATAGCCAAAAGACTAGTCGAGTGCATCGCGGCAACTCCATATTTTTCCTCGCAAAGACCAACGACAATTTCAAACGTAAATCGAGACTTTAGTGACTTTTCCATACCACCCATTTCCCTGCCACCATAATTTCCTTACGTCGACAGATGGGCGATGGCCCTCGGACGGAGCAGACGTATGCTCCTTTTTTCACTTTGACAGCTCTGTTTTTGACATTTTGCTAGTATACGAATACAATATTGTACACCACACACAAAGATTATATTAATAAAATAGGGTACATATATGATGACGTGTGGCGATTGAAGAACCTTTTAAAAAGCAATTTTTGGTATTATCCTTCTGTTATTAAAGAAAAAAACAGTGTCCAGTGCGTCCATAGGTTCCCAGGGGCCGTAGCCTTGCCAGCGAAAGAATTTAAAAATGAATCAGACTTCCTCGATCTATTCGTTAAAAACCCAGTTTATTTTATACGATACGCATTAGTAATCCTCTTTGGCAACTCTTTGGTATCTGTTAAAGTTACACAAGTGCAAAGTTCATGAAAGCCTTCACGTGAAAGCGTCTGTATGTATGGCTGGAGGCATAAAATTGTGGACGCTGCTTAATGGAAGACCTAATTAATCTGTTACACTACAGGCCAAAGAGTAGACCCACCTTGGACAGCCAGCCCTTGTCCTTGATGACGTACTCGTACGTGGTGAGGAGCACGTTGAACTTGGTCGAGCGCATCTGCGTCTGTACGAGCCGGCGGGACTGCGGCGAGCCCTTGTACGAGACCACGATCACCGTCGGCGCCCACTCTCTCAATCTGTTTACACTACAGGACAGAGAGTAGACTCACCTTGGACAGCCAGCCCTTGTCCTTGATGACGTACTCGTACGTGGTGAGGAGCACGTTGAACTTGGTCGAGCGCATCTGCGTCTGTACGAGCCGGCGGGACTGCGGCGAGCCCTTGTACGAGACCACGATCACCGTCGGCGCCCACTCTCTCAATCTGTTTACACTACAGGACAGAGAGTAGACTCACCTTGGACAGCCAGCCCTTGTCCTTGATGACGTACTCGTACGTGGTGAGGAGCACGTTGAACTTGGTCGAGCGCATCTGCGTCTGCACGAGCCGGCGGGACTGCGGCGAGCCCTTGTACGAGACCACGATCACCGTCGGCGCCCACTTCTCGAACTCGAGCACCCAGTTGGAGAGCGTGCTGGGAGTTAACACACGTTATAACTACTTTCGTTTGTTTAGTTGTTCAGTATTTTTATCTCACGAGCGCGGGTTGGCGATTGTTTAGTTGTGCCACATACGAACACATAGACAACGTGAACTCATAGCTCGTACGCTGACGCACACATAAATAATGTGCATGTATAGCTCAACACACAACCATGGCTCACCCGCGCTCAAAAGTGCTCTTAAGGGGAGGTATCCCCAACGCAAATGTCCCGCTCTAACACGCCTGAGTTTACAAATTTAACCATCCCGCTCTCTACGCAAGCTCTGCGCGCAGTTTCGTAGATATTTAGCTATAGTCATTAAGCCAATCATTTTATCAAAGCAAACCCTGCGAATTTGTCTATAACTATTTAGGATCTTTAATTGAGTACAAAAATTAAATGTTAAATATCAGTAGTGTAGCCGTAGTATTGAAAATACATTCCAAAAAGGGGTAACTTCGCGATTTTTTTCTATCGAGTGAAATTCATCAGGTCGTGTAACTGACTGCGAATATGACTAGACAAGATCCTTATGTAACACATATATTTTTTTTAGATTTAGACACTATAATCTATGTCTCAGATGGTTTTTAGAAACTCAAAAGTGGTAATACCCGGCCTTAATTAGAAGTCAAACTACATCAATTAAATAAAAATCAAGCAACAATCAGTGTCAGTTCCCAAAATATCATAATTCATATTTTATTAAATATAAAGAAATCAGGAACACTATATGTAAATTATACAAAATACTATTAGCTTCTGCCCGCGACTTCGTCCGCGCAGAATTCGTTCATCAAATCGATATCATTCACTTAGAGCGGGTTGCACTAACTTGAGTTTTAATTCCGCAGCCGACAGCAGACAGCAACTGCACGTTCCGCCGCACTCCAAATTGAACCGTAATAATATTCATAAAAAGTTCAATTTGAAATGAGCGGAGAAGTGTCGCAACAGCACACGCCGCTCACTCTAAATTGGGACTTTTAGCCTTATCATTACGGTTCACTCGTGCTCGTGGCCCAGCGGCGCTTGCGCACCGCTTGCGCTTGCTAAGGTTAAGCAACGTGGGCACCGGTCAGGACTTGGATGGGTGACCGCTTTGAGTGGTTACTAACTGAGCGCTCCCGTGCTTTGAAAGGCACCGTTGTGCCGTTGATCCCGGTTGCTGTCTATGGCAGCAGTCGTTAAGCCGAGTTGGAGGCCTTCGGGCGGCTTGAGAACTTCTAACAGTCAAGTTGCCCACTCACTTGACAAAGCCTAATCCCAATAAGGTCTAGTTTCCCCTTGGGGTTGGAAGGTCAGATGGCAGTCGCTTTCGTAAAAACTAGTGCCTACGCCAAATCTTGGGATTAGGTAGCGGACCCCAGGCATTCAGGATGCAACTGTACTGGGATAACGCTAGGAGGATGATGATGATGATTACGGTTCAATTTGGAGTGCGGCGAAACGTGCAGTTGCTGTCTGCTGTCGGCTGCGGAATTAAACCATAAACAAAACACACTTGCGAGTTGCGAGCGAATTTTGTATGAAGGCGGTCGCGCAGCGAGTTTGCCGCGACTGATATTATTTGTATAGAAACCACGCTCGCATCTCGCCAGTGTGATAAAGGCTTGGTCACACCGCTTGCGCGACGCAAGCGGGACGCTGCGCTGCGCGCCAAAATGTATGAAACCGTTCCGCTCGCGTTGCGCAGCCTGTGTGAGGTCGCTAACCTGTTAGCATACGCTCCGGCGCGCAGCGGTCGCGTCGCGCAACGCTGTGTGACCAAGCCTTAAGGCCCATAGTGGGTATATAAGCGCTTACCTGAGTGGAACAATAATAAGGAAGGGCCCGTTGACTTTCTTCTTCTCCATGAGGTACGTGACCAGCGCAATGGTTTGGATGGTCTTGCCGAGACCCATCTCGTCCGCGAGGATGCCGTTCAGATTGTTGTTGAACAATGAAACGAGCCACTCCAAGCCCTGATTAAAGATATCACAGTAGGGTATTAAACTAAGGTAAAAATTATTTTTTACTTGACTAATAAAAGATCTAACGAAAATACTCGAAAAACATCAATTATTAATCTATTTTAGCTAATTGAAAGATTTTATAAGCATAAAGATTTAAAAAGGACGCTGATTTGAACAAACCAATTCACACTGTCTTAGTGACGTCACTAAGACAGTATTTCCCTACAAACTTCATATTAACAAATCGTTTTTGACATTTAATAAAAAGTTGCTGATTTGACTATGAGTTTAATACCGTTTAATTCATTCTTCTCTCTCGTCTTCGGTTAAAAAAACTGCACTAAAATCGATTAGACCGTCAGAGAGATACGATGCCACAGACACGTATGTACACAGATACGCATGTTAAACTTATTAAGGGTAAAACAGAAATATATACAAGAGGGCGCTATTATTTATTCTGATTTATATGGCAACATGCAACAGCCTATAATGACATTTTGACATGTTTACTTGTCAGATCTGATGTTAATTTAGAAATGTTTTGCAGCGAAATAGTTTAACTTTCCGAGCGTTTTCTTTTCAGCAGTAATACACTACACACTGTTACGCATTTTTGTCATTTCTCTTTGAATATTCAAAAGATTACTATTTTTAAGTATCGAAGCGTCCATACAACTCGATTCCCACCGGCTTACCTAATTTTCAGCCAGTCCAGTTCTTTTACTACGGCTCATGAAGAAAAAGAAAGGCAAATTATTTCCAGCTTCCCTAAGAATATTTTTGACGCGCCGCCACTGCTATTTTTCAAATAACCGCAAGTGATGTACTGACACCTATCATTAAAATTATTGCCAGTGTAAGAAATTAGTTCCAATGAAATTCCGCAACATGGCGCATGGTCATATATTCCTGGTCGGGCTTTAACACCCTTCTATTGCGTTGCGCTTCGTGGGTTAAGAGCGTATTCGCTGGAAACGCCGTGTTTCCGCGTTTTACCACGTATTCATTACAGAAAATCTCAAAAAAGGTATAGTTTTTTGTAACACTGTTTACAGACCCGTGAAGAACAACTTATCGACTACGGGAGCTACAGTCAAAACATTTTTTACAAACATTTATTAAAGAAACTCGAGCACTTTTCTCAAACTCGATTTCGAAATATTCGAAACCATGTCGTCATTCAAACCTGTTTATTCTGTAACCAATTGAAACTAAAATATGTAATACATACAGTTAGATGCACCGAAAGACGGTCTCTTTCGCCTACTGTCTGAAAATACACAATTTAAAATTTGGTTTAACTAAAAGAGCCACGGAAAACTCCATATTTTTGGCAAACTTCGCTGCATCATATTGTCACTTTAAAGCTAATAAAACGGTTTTTAACTATGCTATTAGGGTAAAATAACTTCTATTCTACGATATTAAATAATAAAAAGTAACAAATAGGATATAAAAATATTAATTTTAATCGATTTAAAACAGACCTTTTTCTCATAGACTCGCTTGCTGTGACTCAGTACCGGCCCAGCGGCCATCGGAGGAGGACGTATATATCGTTTTTTTGTGGCTCTTCACAAAGCTACCGTAATTACTCTCAGGAAACCAATAAAACATGTGACCTCCGATTAGGCGTATTTATTAAGAACGACACAGTCAGATTATACTGGGGACTAATCGTGATCTAAATTGAGACAAGTTATGAATGGTACGCAACCGTCAATTGATTGTCGACTAACAACTTTGATACTTGGTTGATTTCATATATTTATTATTGTATTTGGACTAGAGTTTTTTGAACTATAATGCTTTATTTTGATAAGCAATTATGTATGAATATAGCCAGCTACCAGAACTAGTGGTACAACCTGGAAAGTAGCAATAGCAACTAGAAGTTAATAAAAGTATAATAACTATAATATGTAGTGACTCATGGTAAATACAAAGTACAAATACAAATGCGTTTAATTTTCATACATATGAAACAATGTTTTTATAAACATGGTATATTATTGTGTATAATATCCCTTTTAATACATGGTATTAATAGCAAATCTGGCGCAAATGAACAATGCTAGCTTGAAATTGAAATATGTGCTTGGAAATTCTTTTTTAACCTGGCTGTGCCCATTAAAGCGATAGGAGTGCGCTGTTTGAGGGTGTCCTGGGGAAAGAGCAGAGGAAATCTCCGATACTACCACGCGGGCGGCTTAAACATAGAAATACTCTGAGAGTTTGCGCTCCAGTTAGCTTGGTTGAGCGGTTTCAACCGAATCTGAAGTGTGGCTTGGAGAAACATAGTGTAGACCGGGAATGAGTTACCATTACAAATACAGATAGTTAAAGAACCGGCCAAGTCATTGTCGAAATACGCACATTTAGGACCACGCAATCACGAATTAGAAAATTCAGATAAAATATGTCGACGAGTATCCGTACTTGGGCCAATAAGCTTCTTTCAGCCAAAGACAGGACAAGGAAGTTGAAAGACGGATCCAAAATGCTTGGAAGAGCTATTGGGCTTTGAAAGATTTACTGAAGGGAGGCCTTCCGGTAGCTCTGAAGCGGAGGCTCGTCGACATGTGCATTCTGCCTGTTCTAACCTACGGTGCACAAACATGGTCACTCACCGAGACCAAATTGAAGGTTTACCAACGGGCAATAGAGTGCAGCATGCTGGGAGTCAAACTGATCGACCGTGTTCGGAACTCTGTGCTGCGCTTCAAAACTGGTATTGCAGATGTTAGAGCTGGAGGATGTTGGAGCAAGACTGCCAGGCTGCAATGGAACTGGGCCGGCCACGTCTGCCGTATGCATCCACGGAGGTGGGCAAAATTAGCAACAGAGTGGGTTTCGCAATATGCTCGGAGACGACGTGGCAAGCCGAGGCAGAGGTGGCGGGATAACCTAGACACATTTCTAAACGACTGGCCCGAAACAGCTCAAAGCCGGAACGAGTGGAAGTCGAGGGGAGAGGCCTTTATAGGCTTAGGAAAAAAAAGTAAACATTTCATCGCCAAATTTCAGGTTCATATGTGATTTATATCCACAAAAATCACCTTTTTCCTTTGATGCAATTTTTAACTTCCTATTCTTCATATACTTCTTTTATTTTAATATACGATGTTTATCTACACAATAACGGTAGTTTTATCCTTTACCGTGGACTTTCACGGCACTTAAGTCGAGGGTCTTATGTTTAGATTAAAGTTTCTCCGAATTGAAATCATCATCATCATCAGCCTATCTACGTCCCACAGCTGGGCACTGGTCACCTTTCATAGATGAGAGGGATTGGGCAGTAGTCCCCACGCTGGCCCAGAGCGGGTTGGGGACTTCAAATACAACTTTGAATTTCTTCGCGGATGTATGCAGGTTTCCTCACGATGTTTTCCTTCACCGAAAAGCTAACGGTAAATATCAAATGATATTCCGTGCTCAAATTCCGTAAAAATCTCATTGGTACGAGCTGGGATTCGAACCCACGACCGCCGCTTGACAGCCGCATGCTTGAACCACTGGGCTACCGTAACTTGAACTAATAAATTGCTTGAAATTATAAAGCCGAATTGAAATACACACACAAGGGGCTCCTGCGGATGCTCTAAGGAAGCGTCCTTTTATATATTTGCTCCTGTTACTGGCTACACCTTGAATATCATTTCCGATTGCAGTTCTCTTGCTAACGGCAAGCATGCACTCGCGTAGGCATAACTTGGTAGCCAGGGTTACACACCTACCACTACTGACAGATCGATCAAAACGCTCGATGACATCATTATCCCCAATGGCGAGAACCTTGTAAAGGGCCGAGAAGGACATAGTTAGCAAGACTAAGATAGCCTTTCCACCAGAGCTATGCTATGCAGCTATGCTGCGAGGATGTTATAGTTTTCCGTTTAAACCAATGCTATGTTATGTGAACATATGATTGGTGGATATCAACGCATTCATAGCAATGACACAACTTTGATGGAAAGGCACCCTAAAACTTGAAAGCCGCCGCCATGTTCTTCACGTTGTCTCTTGAAAAGATTCGATCAAGACGCCTCAAGACACTCTCGTTAGATAGCTGGTCAAATACGAAGTATTGATGAATCATAGGTATAAGTAGGTAGGTACGAGAATATACTTATTTCATTGACTTGTATTTTCCTTCAATATTACAAAACGCATGTGGATGATTTTCCCACTAATTTATCTTCAACTGATTATATTTTCACATTCAATAGTAAGTCTGATACAAAAAAGATAATAATATGAATGTAGTTGTATATCCCTAAACACAACATTTTCGCTGCAAAAGTATCAAGGCTCATACACACACTATACGGCAACTTGTTACAGCATACGAAGATACATGGCAGATATCATTGTATACCTTATTGCACTATATAAGGGTTTAAATTTAAATGAAAAGTTATGTGCGATAGTGTTGTTACGAACACATTGGAACGCACCGTGTACAGTGCTCGTTTGTGTGCAGCGAAAAACGTCAAAAAATACCTAGATTTGACTTGTGCCCGGCAACGAAAGCACTCTTAAAAAGCAACATTGTTCATTGTTTGACAATTGACAGTTTTATTTCTTCTAGTCAGTGTCCTTTTGCCACCCCGTGCGTCTTTCCATTGTTGCGTTAGTGTAACCAGCTAGTCTGAAACCATGGTCTAAGAAAACAAGGTCTCCGGTCAAGGTCACTCCGGATCGTGACACAAGTGACGTCACTGGCAACACCACAGTCACACTTACGACCGCATGCCATCGATTGGCTCGATAGCAGCTTGTGTCACCCACACTACTTACCAATGTACCGGAATGCCATACCTGTCGGCCTAGCACGTGTTGCGCTCGAGAGTATGTCGGCGTATCTCGAGCTATCCGACACTTTCTAACAGCGCCAATGAGAAAAAGACGCGTAGGTCGAGATAAGTCGAGATACTCTCGAGCGCAACATGTGCTACGGGCGCTGGGGCAGTATATAATTGTATCATGTGTGAAATCAGGATTTCAGTCTTAGAGTTGTGCGTATGCATATGCAGTGTATGTGTTCGACTGTTCTTGTATCATTTTATTGCATCAGCACTACTCATATAAAGACTGCACGAAGTAGAAATTCAGCGGAGAAAAGAAAATACAATTGTTACCTTGATCTGATACTCTTTCAGGTTGCCGTTGACCAGAATACTGGCTTGCTCCGTAACAGACTCGTGCACCGTGTGGGCGATGCTACAACGAAAAGCAAACACAATTAAATGAAATACATGGGTCATAAACAGATTTAGGTTCGCGTCTTTCCTGTGGACATATCAAAAGGGCTACACAGCTTAATTTTGGATTGGTCTAGTATCCCGCATAAACGGCGTCTCCGGTTCTATAAATCCATGTAATAAAATCATAACTCACATGCACATAAGCCGTTAACTATTGACCACAGGAAAGACGACTTTTGTTTTTGCGAGTGTTTATGACTCACATTTAAAAAATTTAAAGAAAAATATTAGTCTGACCAGCGAGCGGTGATCAATGCATTTTTTTTTCAAATTCTTTAACCTATTCACCGCCACAGTAGATTCTGTAAGTTGTTCCTCACACGCCAGTCTTCGTAGCAAGACTGAAAATGAACGTTACTTGATAGCATGTAGCTTGCCTTTACATCAACTTGATCGACTCGACATGAAGTCATTGGCGTGTGGGGCACCTAATGTCCTGAGTTTATATCAAGTCAATGGCGGTAAAAAGGTAACTATTTTACATGTCAAAGCTGTCAATGTCACGCTGATATGCATTTTTGCGTTACCAGTTTGCTTCAAATTGATGCTTTATTTCTCAACACCACTGGTCACGTTTGGTCAGAGTACAATCAACAGCAAAATTAGATGATCATTGTAGTACCCTGTCACTTTCACTGCTTTCGACGCATCCCAACTGACGCAGTATTGTAAATTCACTAGGGGACAAATGTCCTGCGACAGTTCGGGTGAAGTAGCGCGACGTTGCCGGACTTCGCTTTGACATGTCTGGCAACATCACGCGACATGACGTCGCTACGGAAATAAGTCGCGCGATGTCGCCAGATGTATCAGGCGAAGTTTCGCAAAGTCGTACGACTTCGCCTGACGTCGCTACGGACATAAGTCGTGCGATGTCGCCAGATATGTCAGGCGGCTTCGCTTGACATGTCGTGGTACATTTGTCCCCTAGTGAATCCCCGGCTTTACGTTAGTGCGACAACGTAACGTACTAAAACGACCAACTACATTAGCTGTTCGTAATGACCAGATTACCTGTAATACGTTTGTTCCTCCGTCTTGTACTCGTCGTCCTCAACTTTCGCCTTCTTGATCATCTCGCGCGCTTTCTCCTCCTCCGTCTTTTCTCTATCGCTCCTTTCGTCCCGGTGTTTCTCCTTCCTTTCTCGTTTTTCTGTTCAACCAATACAGAGTTAACTAAATTAAATAAATAAAAAATCGTCACAAGAAAAAAGCATCTCCGCAAACTAGACTTTCTATTAAAAAAAAGCGCATGCAAATCGTATACCGTAACCTGTTGTATGTGTGAGTCATGTGTGCGAATAGATATTCCATTTTTGAAATTTGTAATATAACGTATGGTTTGCAAACTCATTTGCTTCTCACACCAAATAAAAACTAGTCTGAGATTTGCAAACTGTACACAAGTACATGACCGGTCTTGCGCCACCCGCATCCAGCGGACTCCCGCGACCTTTACCAGGTCATCAGTCCACCTTGTGGGGGGTCTACCCACGCTGCGCCTTCCGGTCCGTGGTCGTCACTCGAGACCGGTCATTGTGGCACTCTTTGGGGGAGGCCTATGTCCAGCAGTGGACGTCTTTCGGCTGATATGATGATGATGATGATGACACAAGTACATACAACAGGTCATTTACTTAAGTTTTTTACCTATACACATGTTAAACCTATTTAGACTCCTATAGGTTTATGTTATTTTATCGATTTTGTAATTTAAGCAACGTTGTTCCGTAAAACGATACCTAATTGTAGTACCCAACGTTTATCCTTAAATTCGGTTGGATTAAAATATTGAAACTAGTTTTCATTTCAATTTTTTTTTGCCAATTCCAGAAATTCCGCTAAAATTATTTTGTCACTCTATCTGTCACTTCGACGTGTTAGTGTGAAAAGGCCAAAACATATTTTAGTTCACAGAGGGTTTTCATCAGTCTACGTATATGTACATGAAATCATTTGAGTTGGCCGATTTGCTACAAAGTATTTCGTTTAAAAAGCTGTTTTACCGTTCAAATGATAAGGTACAAAATCCAATAAAAATAATATCAACGTTACCGTCATCGCTGTCGTCGCCCGAGTCATCCGAGTCGGAGAGCACCTCCCAGCCGGGGTGAGCCTCCATCCAGTCTTTCAGCTGGGACAGCAGCGGCGCCTCTTCTCCTTTCAATACCTGATCATGTGATTATTATGAAATTCGAGTATAGTTCGGACACAACTCTAAAGTGCCAGTTGCACCAACATACGAACACAGACCGGTCATCGTCAAATATGGCGCCGGCAGCTGTCATCCCATAGAAACTTGTCAAACTTTCCATACAATCAGATTTGACGAACACCGCTTACGATTACAGACGGTTTGGTGCAACCCAGCCTAAGGCTAAATTCTGACAAACGAACGCAAGCAAAACTAGACTCACGAGCTCTGCATGTAAGGTAGATTTTTGAAAAATTAAGTGCGTTTATGCATCAGGGGTTCGGCGGCATAACGGGACATACGGAAGGAAAACATAGCGGATTATACAGGGTGGCCCAAAAATATGTTGAAACGACTACACGACTTTCGTTTAAGGCCGGTGCACATTGGTTGCGTGCGCAGCACGTAAGCGTCGACGTGCACGTGCACGTACGCGTTGTAATGTATGAATCTCCATAGTAGATGTCACACCGCTTGCGTGACGTGTGCGTGCGCGTGCACGTCACCCGCAACGCACGCATTGCAGCTCCCTCGAGACAAACAGGCTGCGTGCTGCGTGCACGCACACGCAGAGCGGAGCGGCAACGTCGCGTCGCTGCGTGCATTGATGACGTTGTATTTCACGGCGTTCCATAAGAGACGGCAAACTGAATATGTTCGGACACGCACAGCTCGGTGCTGCGCGTTACTCACGCGCAGCTCTTTTGTGTTTATTTACAATGCTTCTTCTTCGTCAGATGAACTGCTTTCGAACATGATGCTTGTTTTCGAGAACGCAAAGCAAAATGGCGGCCAGCCAAGCAACGGAGCTGTTGCGTGCGGCAGCGTTGCGTGTGCAGCTCTCTGCAGCACGCGTGGCGTCGACGTACGCGTAGACGTGCGCGTAACCCGGCGTGACAGGGGTGTTGTGCACGTACACGTGCACGTCGACGCTTACGTGCTGCGCACGCAACCAATGTGAACCGGCCTTTAAAAGCGTTAAAAATACTATGATCAAACTAAACAAAACACTAGTTATCTGCAAAATATTCCCCTTTGGCTTTGATGCACAGTTGCAAACGTAAGTTAAACTGACTATCAAAATGCCGTGTCAACGTATTTTTGGGCCACCCTGTAGCAGCATTTATGTACACTCGTGTGAAATTACACACACATTTCACGCGCTGCGCCAGTCGCTAGTCGCACCAGTCGACGAGGCCTAAGGTACGCATGTAAATTGTAAGTATAGTATACTTTTATCTCACAAGCGAGGGTGAGGAATGGTTGTGTTGAGCTATGCATGCACGTTGTCTATGTGTGCGTCAGCGTAGGAGCTATGAGTTCACGTTGTCTATGTGTTCGTATATGTCACAACTACAACAATGGCCGACCCGTGCTCGTCAGATAAAAGTACTCTACGTAATTACTTACTTGTTATTATTATTTGTTATTGTGTGCAATAAAGTGCTTATATATTTTTTTAATTTATTTACTAATGAAAAGAATACAGTTATAAAATTACAATGGAGCAGCGGCTAAAGCCGTACAGGTTTAACTGCCGCTGCAATTCGCTCGTGAAGTTGTTATACCTACATACATACATACATACGAATATTAATCACTATACTCAGACTCACCTCTCCAGTCTTGGAGTCCATGACGCTGACCCTGGAATCTGACGTCTGCGAGCTGTCATCCAGGGCATCGATTTCGCCGCCTTCCAGCAACTTCTTCTTTCGAGATTTCTGCGTTAAAAATTAATATTACAATGAAAAAAGTTGCAGTTATTATTTTATTCTGATGTTTTAAGACACTGTTTAGACTTTCTTATTCCACTCTTGGTCAGAACTCTATGCTTTTGTTCAATTCAAGAAATAGCAAGTCTATATATTGATTTAAACTTACACGATTTTCACACATTATTATTGGGGAACGGCAGGTAGGCGATTAAGTCCCGTTCCCCAATAATAATAGCAAGTCTAACCTAGCACTTTCTCACTCGCACTGTGCAAATTAGAAAGACGAGGATAGACTTATACGTTTCGGCGTCAGTGTCAACTCTCTGTTTCATCTGTGACCGTAGCACATGTTGCGCTCGAGAGTATCTCGGCTTATCTCGAGCTACGCGTCTTTTTCTGATTGGCTTTGTTAGAAAGTGACGGATAGCTCGAGATACGCCGACATACTCTCGAGCGCAACACGTGCTAGGCTTACCGATCATAGTTTCTTACCCGCCTGCTGTTTGTGCCGCTTTACCATTCTTAAGCGTACCACACACTGGAGCCGTGTTCCGAATCACGCCAACAACGCTCACAGCGTTTACAGTGCTGACGGTTGGTCCGAATCAGTAAGCGCGCTCAAGGCCGCGTGAGTGGTGTTTTGATTCGGACCGGGCATGTTGTGTTTACTGTCATGTTCATATATCAAACGTCAACTTGACGTTTGGTTTAAGGTGCTGACGCCTGGGAGTGGACCGGCCGTCAGCACTGTAAGCGCTGCGAGCATTTTTAGCGTGATTCGGAACACTGCTTTACTCGCCCGTCTATCACTACCGTTATAGTAGAAATTATTTAAAATGTCCGACATTTTATAAAACTTGTCATTGGACTTTGAATCTTCACGCTTGGACAGTAAAGTCGCTTTTTGAACGGCCTAATTTGATACAACAAGGACAGTTCAAATAATTTTAAGTATACACTCACCCGTTTCCTGCGCTCCTCCTCCTGTTGCTTTTTCCGCTGCTCCTGTTTGTGCTGTTTCACCATCTCTGTGAGACTGGCTATGTACTCGTCGGTCTGCGAGAGCAGGAACGCGAGACGTTTGTCTTTCTTTTGATCGATGAGTTTCCGGTAGCCCTCCTCGTCCTCGGCCATCAATCTGACGAAGACATACCAAATTGTTACGTTTAGGCAGCGCTTATGGACCTCTTTGTACGGAACGCAAATGTTTATGTTCCCATTGTTTGAATACACAGCTTACTGTGACGCCTCACATGTTCTTAAACGGTGCCCCTTACACAATTTAAAACGTAAAGATTTTTTTATGGGCATTAAAATAAAATCTTTCTGAAAGTTGTAAGGTTGTCAGGTTTATATGAATGCGATCCAAAGAATTCGCAACGCGAATTTGTAAAGCCTCATAAAGTCGTAACATAACTTCGTTGCTAAACAACACTATAACAAAAAGTCCGTTAAAATCTCATCTTCAAGAAAAAACGTTTTTACAAAGTGTGTAACAAACGCTTTTCACTTGGAGATAAATTATATGTGAACTGAATATTTAATGCAACGACTACAGACATTATCTGAATTTACAATACTTTACATTTCAGCCGAAACTCGAAAGACATACACTGCAGGCCCCTATACCACAATTATCAAGTCTACGTTTTGACAAAATTGTACAAATTTCCATAGAAAAAGTTGACAAATATGTCAAATTGTAAGCTTGTAAAGTTTTGTGGTACAGGCCCCAGAAGTCAAAGCTCCGTCTAGAAATTTCCAGAACGTTCGGTCTTGCACCTGCCTACAACGCAGTCCAGTAACATTTCTTACGTAGGTTAGGTAGATCCTATGGTCATTTTTCGTAAGGGAAAACCGTAGCAGATTTGTCCTAGCTCTCGCTAATAGGCCTCAACCACTGGTTCGACGCTGCTTGTGGAACGACCCCCCGCCAGGTGGTCCCATGACCTGAAGAGAGTGGCGGGAAGCGGTTGGATGCGGAGAGCTGAGAACCGGGTGTGGTGGCGTGAATTAGGGAAGGCCTATGTCCCAGCAGTCTAAAGATGATGATGATGAATACTGATATGCCATCGGAAACTTTCATAAATTGTGAATTTTTAACATGGGAAAGTTTCAGAAATTTCTCGTATTTTCCATGGGGTTTGAAACTTTCCGAAATGGAAAATGAAAATTTCTTATATTTCTATGAAATTCTCAAGAAAATTCCGAGAACATTTCCTATTTTTGGAAACTTTCCACAACTTGCACATCTGTAGATGAATGACCAGTTGGGGGCCTTCTTACATTACCTGCATCTTGCGATAGACCTAGATCAATTTAAAAACCTAAGTAAATGATGGAAATCTTACCGTCTCATACGTTCCTTCTCTATACGCTCCTGTTCTTTCTTCTGCTCGCGCTCTGCGTTCGCGTGGTAGTTCATTATAGCTTTGTTCATGCGCGACAGCTTGGCTTGGTTGTTGCGATGGTACTCCTTGAAATCCTTGGCTGCACATTAAAATAACTGGAAATTACTACTGAACCTCTCTCTCCAAGGAATTAACTAGCATAAGGACATTAGGCATGAATAGATATTTTTGACATTCATCTTGGACATATTGTGTTGTTGACTGTAAGTACGTCATATATCTGTCCATTTCCATAGAACCAATAACCAGAAAAAAACGGCACCATTTAAGCGAGCAATTCTTATATATTTATTTTGATTAGGATTTCGAAAAGGATCTTCGCTCGACCTCCCAGGTTCATTTTTTAATACAATAAAACACTTGTGCCAACATATAACCATCAGTGGCGGCGCGTTGAAAATATTATTAGGAAAGTCGGAAATAATTTGCTTTTCTTAATCTTCATGAGCCGTAGTAAAAGAACTGGACTGGCCGAAAATTGGGCAAGCCGGTGGGAATCGAGTTGTATACATGCTCCGCCACTTAACTAAACACACCAGATAACTTACCATGCTGCAGTACAGTCTGCAGGAATTCCTGGTGCTTCTGCCGGCGCTTGCGCTCGGCCTCTAGCTTCTGCTGCTTCTCCAACTTCTCCGTGGCGCGCGCTTCGCGCAAACCCTGCCGCTTGGTACGCTTGTACGCCTTGATATTCACCGCGGTCTCCAGTGTTGTGTCGCGGCGTACTTGTCCGAGGATCTACAAGGAAATACAATATTTAATACGTGCCATGCAAGGTTCATATTTAAAGTTCAGATAACATTATTGCCGTGTCCATAAAACCGTAAACACGAAAGATGCGACTCGTGGTTATGTGCCTACAAATGATACTATAAATATATCAAGTTTACCTCAGCTCGTAGTTGTTTCTGGAAGTTGAGGACGCGCAGTGCTCTCAGTTCGATTTGCGCCTGTAGCCGAAGGTCGTCCGATATGTTGGCCGGCAAGTTGGACAAAACATCCATCCGATGTGCGATTCTAGCGGCAATTCTAAAAGCAACAGGTAAATAAATCATAACGCTCATATCGACTAATAAAATATAATGATAGAGAAATAAATACAAGTAATGATTACCGATTTTCCCTCTCGTTTAGTATTTGTAATGGATCAAGTCCCACGGGTTTGGGTATGCTCGTGATGCGATTTTGTTTCGCACCTGGTGTGGGAGCACCGGGCTGTAATAAAAACAAAAACAGTATTTAGAGTAAAGAAGTTTGATATGAGAAGTATCACTTTGGCAGTATTGTGTAGAATTTTACCTGTTGGCTAGTAGGAGCGGCCGCGTTGCCAGGGCCCGGGGGTCGCACAGGGGCCGCGCCGCGAGGTGCACCTCCTCCCATTGGCTGGTAATATCAAGTAAATTAAGTCCAATAAAATCCAACTCATATTATACAGGGTTGGCCAAAAGGGTAATGGCGGCTTGAAACCATAAATTTCTCAAAACCGGCGCGGGGAGGCAGAAGGATATGATGTTAAGCGTGTCACTTCTCGGAATTTTAATCGCAGTATACGGGAGCGTATAAATTTACTGAATAACGGTTGTATCGGCGGGAACACGGTTTACACGACTGGGTAACGCAAATGGCTCAGAATATTCAAAGCAACGCCAACGGATCAACAATAACAATGATGCCTCGCGTACGTCCGGTTTCTGCGGGAACGAGCGACATTGTGGAGCGGAAAAATCCATAGCAATTAACCGGTAACAGAACCCAGGCTTTGGACATCAATAGAAAATGTTTGCGACGAACTTTCTATGCAGGTAAATCAAGGCCACACCTCAAGGATGTGATTTCAGTAAAATGGGGATGAAAACATGCTATGGCAACTTAGAAGAAAAGAAATGGAACGCTTAGATTGAGCTGCAATCTATATATTGGTGACATAATAACGAGCTCTTCAGCTCTAAGTACTGCTTGTCTTCTTTTCCAAGCCAAGGACTTCGTCGTTTTTACTCATGCTATTAGATGTCAGTACTGCACACAGTTATGTTTAGGTAATGTATACATTGTAACAACTGTAACAAGTAACACAAACTTGTCTACCATGTATACATTAACCTTTACATTTACTTCTCTATGCCGTAATTTCGATGACGGATTTGCTACCTAAATTTATGGTACTAGGAGTTTTTTCCTGTTTAGTTCCTTATCGTTCCAATTTACACAAAATATTTACATTTTTAGGTAATGTACACAATTATGTGATAACAACATCGAGCTAATTGAGCCTCATCAATAGTTAATTCAAACAGAAAATTGATTAGAGTGCTAGTTAAATACCCCATAGACATGGATAAATATATGATGTCAGCCTCTCTTACGTTATAAGTTACGAGCAAAATTTTATGGACTATGAGTGTATATCAGCTTAAATTTGGGAGTAACGGAACGTTTACTTTATATTATACGTTGACATCTTTCATCTATTGACAATTTTCAAAATAAAACTTCAAAATTCAAATATATTTATAAAACTGTTACTGACAAATCCATTTAATTTAATTTAAAATAGTTGTGTTTTCATTTAAATGCCACCATATTCGAAATAAAAAACATTTTAGTGTAATACGCATAGTTTGAGAATGTGTCGTGAGCCAGGGCTTGTAATCCAGGAATACCTTATACCTATGTCATTCAGGACACAGGACAGGAATTGTTGCGTTGTGTACGGTAGCCATTTTGTAAGGGTGGACACGGAAAAGGTAATTATGTATAATTATTTGTATTTGAGTAATTGATATGTTATAATAATAATATGCCTTATTGTGCACCACGAAGTAATAACATAACAAGAAACATAAACGAAGCAACTAAGTTATAATAGATTAATAGGTAATAATGTCTAATCAAGTAAATTCTTTAATTTTTGGCATTTATTTTCCTTTCACAATTGCAGGAACCCCTTACACTGATTTCCAAGTCCTAACCTAAAGATTCAAATAGGTTTAGGGCTGGGAAGCTCAGTTGCGGATTTGATTTTGAAGAGCAATCGTCACAGCACAAACAGGAGGGTTATAGAATGCATTTTACTGAAGTATACCACATACCACTACCCAGAAAATATGCTTGCGAGGTATTTATTGATTTTTATTGATTAGAGATGTGTTGATATTAGAGTGGAATGTGGGACGGGAAAATAAAAGCATAGGTACAATTTTGACCACAGTCATATTCTCGAAGGGATATGGAGGAGTGCCTACTAAAAAAGAAAAAGATATAAGCGAATTGTTATCACTAAGTTGTAAGTTGCGAGTTGTAAGTTTTTTACTTGAAGGGTTGGAGCAACAACACGAGTAAAAATACTGCAGCCATAATAACAGCAAAACTATGTCTGTTTGTACTAATTTGATGTTACAGTGGTCAGTATGGTCGCGAGAGTTCCCAATTATGCGCTGTGTTGAGAGACAATCTGCATTTTCTTTTTGTGTAATTGCAGTGAATGCTCAATTCACTTCGGTGTTGGCAACGCGCTTGTAATTCTCGGGAGTTGCAAACGTCAATATCTTATGATGTCTGCTTTATTGGAGGTGGCATATGTGCCTGCTGGCCGTTTTTATGTAATCATTATTACGTACTTGTCATAGATTTAAACTGACTTAGAAACGGCTTGTTTATATTCTTTTGTACTGTCTAAACATGTCACTTGCGAATAATATATCAACCATGAAAGAACTCTAGCGTGTTTATCTATCAGCCACTGACTCTGCTATCGTCCTAGATCGTATTCTAGCACACAATTTTTAATAGGTCATGTGCCTCATGCACTGATAGTGCTAGGTTTAATAAAATTCGAGTGGTTTGGTATTTACGTGTGTGAACTTGCGAAATTATGTCAGAACTAGGTGGCATAAGTGGTATAAAGAAGCTGAGTGGATCGTCAGACTACCCGAACTGGAAGTTCCTGGTGCGAAATTACCTTGAAAACAAAAACTGGTGGCAGGTAATTTCCAAAGACGATGAGAGCGATGCAAAAGACGACCCCGTCGTCGACGCAGACGTAGACAGGAAGGCACGAACGACTATATGTTTGTTGTTAGAACCAGAGTGTTTTACCCACGTCTATAATGTGAAAACTGCGAAGGAAGCCTGGGACAGTCTACAAAGAGCCTATGAAGATAAAGGCTGGGGAAGGCGCATCCAAATCCAGCGAGAGCTATTTAATTGTAAGTTGGAGAACTTCAATTCTATGGAAAGCTACATATCCAAAATTACTTTCCTTGTACAACAATTGCATGATATTGACGCTAAAATCCCTGAGGATTGGACAATATCGATTTTGCTTGGTGGATTGACTGCTGAGTACAGCCCCCTTATAATGGCTGTAGATAACAGTGGCCAAGAGATTTCGTTGGAGCAAATTAAGATGAAATTGTTACAAGAAGGGAGTAGACAGAGCAAGATGACCACACACTACGAGCAAGCTTTGGTGACACGTAAAGCGCAGAACGATGCCAGATCTACTAATAAAACTAATGATCGCAAGCAGAAGTTTGTCTACAAATGTTTTAAGTGCCACAAGCCTGGACATAAGGCGTCCGAATGTAAGGAGCGCATCAAGACTGCGAATGTCTGCCTGAACACCAAGGAGGCGATTAATAAAGACAATTGGCATCTCGATAGTGGGTGCTCCAACCACGTGACCCATGACAGGAGCAAATTAGTGTCCTATAAACCTGAAAAGGGTAACATGAAAATCTCTGTTGCGAACGGCCAGAAGCTGGTGGTCAAAGGTCGAGGGAACGCTGAACCACAAGTCAGCGAGAACGAAAAGTTGGTACTAGAAAATGTTTTACATGTTCCCGACATTTCGATGAACTTAATTTCGGTAAGTGATTTGACGAAGAAAAATTGTTCCATTAATTTTGACAAAGGAGGTTGCACTATTCAAAATAATAACCGAATAATTGCAAGATGTCAAGAAGTTGACGGAATTTACGAGTTGACAGAAAAGAAAAACAACGTCGTAAATGTGACATTGTCAAAGCAGAATGAAAATATTTCAAACATTTGGCATAAACGTTTAGGCCATTTAAGTCGAAATTATATGTCCGAAATGAATAAAATCGTGACCGGAATGGAATTTAAGAGCTCAGATTTGTGCGAACCATGTATTCCGTGCATCGAAGGAAAAACATGTAAGAGTCCGTTTAAAAATAAAGGTACGAGAGCGACCGAAATTTTGCAAATCGTACACAGTGATATTTGCGGCCCAACCGAGGAACCCTCGTTCGGAGGTTCGAGGTATGTGCTTCTATTTATCGACGATTATACTCGAAAAACTCATGTTTACTTTTTAAAACATAAACATGAAACGTTCGATAAGTTTCGTGAATATAAGGCGGAAGTAGAGAACGAGACGAGTAAATCCATACGATGTTTGAGATCTGACGGACGTGGAGAGTACTGTAATGCCAAATTTAAAACTTTTTTGAAGTCTGCAGGTATAAAACACCAGACGACAGTGCCTTATACGCCGGAGCAGAACTCTGTCGCAGAGAGGTCGAATCGTACGATAATGGAGAAGGCGAGAACTTTACTGTCAGAAGCGAACCTTAGCAAAAAGTATTGGGCGGAAGCTGTAAACATCGTCGTGTATCTGAAGAACCGTAGTCCTACGAAAGCTTTGAAAGATACAGTGCCTGAAAAGCTTTGGACTGGAAAAGATATAGATGTCAGCCATCTGAGAATCTTTGGTTGTTTAGCTTATCGATTAATTCCAAAACAAAAGCGACGCAAACTGGATATGAAGACGGAACCGATGATATTCATTGGATATCCAGATAATCAAAAGGGATATCGTTTGATGAATCCGAAGACGCATGAAGTGACAACAGCGAGAGACGTCAAATTTATAGAGAATGTTTTCATTAAAAAAGAAAATGTTGAGAAGTCGTCGGAGGTCATCATCGACATGAATATGGAGTCTGAACAGCCCAGTTTACCCCGCGAATCCATCGAACCACGTCCCGAAGTATTGGAGGCTCATGATGTGTTTCGTGATGCCATTGACGAGAACGTAGATGTACCTGAACCTGAAATACCTGAAATAAATATGCACGTACCGTATGAGGTGTTCACAGAAGATGTGATTATACCGGACCAGCAAGAAAGGCGGTATCCTCAGAGAGAACGCAGAGTTGTTGACCGGTACGGTTGCAACGTTATGTGTGCTACGGATGGCAACTACGATGGCGATCCTGTTTCTATTGAGGAAGCTTTGGCGCGACCCGATAGTGACTTATGGCAAAAAGCAATAGATGAAGAGCTTATGTCACTAAAGGAGAACCAGACTTGGACTTTGGTTGATCTTCCAGCTGATAAGAAACCTATTCAGTGCAAATGGGTATTCAAAATCAAGAAAGACAGCGACGGCAAGGTAACGAAGTACAAGGCTAGACTAGTAGCGAAAGGGTTTACACAGGTATGTGGTGTAGATTATACTGAGACATATTCTCCGGTAGTTAGAAGTTCTACTCTACGATTGTTGTTCTCGTTGGCTGCTGAATACGATTGGTTTATTGACCAATGGGATGTAACGACTGCATTTTTGTACGGGAAGATAAAAGAAGATATTTACATGCTTCAACCGAAAGGGGCAGTCGCCAAAGGTCAAGAAACCAAGGTATGTAAGCTGCAGCGATCTCTGTATGGTTTGAAACAAGCATCGAATGCCTGGTTTAACGAATTAGATAAACAAATGTTAAGTTTAGGCTTTGTACAATCAAAAATAGAACCGTGTTTGTACCAAAAACAGCTTAAAGGTAACAAAAAGTTAATAGTTGTTATTTACGTTGATGACATTTTCGTATTTGGAAACTGTGAGCTTGAGAAGCAAAAATTAAAATCGGGTTTGCTTGACAAGTTTAAGGTGAAGGATTTAGGCGCGGCTAGACATGTTTTAGGCATGAGACTGAGACGAGAGAAGGGCGTGATTCATCTCGATCAGGAACAGTTTATTCTGGACATTTTGGATGACTTTAACATGACAGACGCTAAGCCGGTTACTACTCCAATGGAAGTGGGAATGAAATTAGAGAGGTCTACAAGTTCCCACTGCCATCTCCCATATCAAAGCTTGATAGGTTGTCTAAATTATTTAGCCTGCAATACGCGACCTGACATATCTCACGCGGTAAGTGTACTGTCCCAATTCAATTCGTGTTATGATGAATTACACTTTAAGTGCGCGAAACGGGTCTTAAGGTATTTGAAAGGTACGTCAAATCTGTGTCTTACTTTTCGGAAATCAGGCGATTTAGATTTACGCGGCTACGTCGACGCAGATTGGGGAGGGGCGCTGGATAGGAAATCGTTCACGGGTTTAATTTTCAAATTAGGCAAAAACATCGTTTGCTGGGAAAGTAAGAAGCAAGCTACCGTTAGTTTGAGCTCGACGGAGTCAGAATATGTAGGGCTTAGTCAGGCTTCAAAGGAAGCGCTTTATTTACGTAGCTTACTTAACAGCTTGACCGCTGTGACCAGTAAACCTGTCGTAATTTTCAATGACAATCAGTCGGCACATAAAATAGCTGGCAATAAGATGATGCATAATAGGACAAAGCATATTGATATTAAGTATCATTTTATTCGTGAGTGTGTACTGGCTAATAAAGTTGAAATAAAGTACATGCCGACAGATAAAATGATAGCAGACATTTTAACTAAGAGTGTTAATGGCCCGAAGTTGAAAGATTTTTTGAAGGATTTATCCCTATCAAATTATTCTATTAAGAGGGCGAATTAGTTAGATGTTTTGTTTTGATATTGTGTGTTATGTTTTTTAAGTGCTTTGTTTGGGTAATAGAATAATTTTATTTATTTTATTTCATTATGCGTAGACTTATTGTATGATTTTATTCAATTACAGAGGGGCTAGCATAACATGCATCTCGTCTCTACTCGCGCGCGAGATAGGCTACCTGTCACTGTCTGATTAATGCTGTCAAAAAGTGACAGGTAGCTTATCTCGCGCGCGAGTAGATACGGAATGCATGTTGTGCTAGAGGGGCTGGTTTTGTGTTCGAAATGCGTGTACACTGTATATGTCCGTATAGTCAGGCACAAAAGTGTTAAGGTCTGTGTTGTACATACATGAGTACAAGTTTGTACAGTAAAACACAAAAGTGTTAAGTTATTATTTATTTTATGTACTGAGTACAGATGAGTACAAAAGTGTTCATGCATGTACGTAATAGATTAAGAGGGCGTATTGGAGGTGGCATATGTGCCTGCTGGCCGTTTTTATGTAATCATTATTACGTACTTGTCATAGATTTAAACTGACTTAGAAACGGCTTGTTTATATTCTTTTGTACTGTCTAAACATGTCACTTGCGAATAATATATCAACCATGAAAGAACTCTAGCGTGTTTATCTATCAGCCACTGACTCTGCTATCGTCCTAGATCGTATTCTAGCACACAATTTTTAATATGCTTACCGTTAGACAGGTTGCGTGTACTTATATGTTGATTTGTTTGTTTCCAGCTCATTAAATATAAGGGCCTCGGCTGTGAGTACAATTTTGTACCTTTTGGCATCGGATACTCGAGGTCCATGGGGTCCCAGCGCACACAAGTTATTTACTGAAATCGTGAAATGTTTGAAGTAACTGGTGACCGACGAACCTGGTGACTTCCTCATACAACGTATCGGCATTTTTTTTATTTGTGCTGGCCACCTGATGGTAAGCGATCTCCAAAGGACTCAACGCGCGCGATCACTGCCACATAGCGAGAAAATATAGGTACCATGCCTCAAAGGGGCCTGTTGTAGATTCAAGTTAGTTTTGATTTTATTTATGCCATGTATGTTATTTTTAATAGATTGTTTGTTTATAATAATAACAGACATAAACAAGGAAATGAAGACTTGATTTTTTATTTAATATTGATATATTATTCTATTTTTAAGGACCTATTCCAATTCTATCCTATTATAATCTCCAATATGGACTAGTGTGGCATATCTTAGAAGTTACGTAGAAAAAAAAGGTTTCTAAACAGGTACGCAATGAATTTCATAATCGCGTTTAGAAACTTATTTCTACGTAACTTCTAAGATGTGTCAAACTAATTGAATGAATGTTTTATATGCGTATGTATTACCTACTATGCATGTGTGTGTGCGTGTGTAAATCAGTTTACACATCACGAGGGATAGATGGCAGCACTATCATCCAGTTTTCTAAAACGGTAGAGTTACCAGTCTATACTTTAGTATATATATTGTAGTCTTTGAATGAAAATAGTTTTCACCAAACTAAAGTTGTTTCCAAAAGGGGGGAAATATTGAATGGCCTCCACACAGTCTTGTACTCCCCGCCTGTGATTATTTTATGCGGGTTTACCTCGCATCGGTGGTGTACAAAAATAATTCAAACAATTTAAAGAAGCTAAAAAGATACCCACAATATAATACGAGTAATCAGCAACATTCCCAGCATAACGGTTTACGCCGAGTAATATCTGCGACTTCGGCGTCAAGTGTCAATCAACCGACCGACGCCATTTGAACAACATCATTGTTACGTCATAAAAAATACCAAACCAATTGTTTTTCTGTGTTATTTTTTTACATTTTTTACCGCAAACACCTTTATAGCGCACCCAAATAAAATATTGATCACTTTGACACCCGCCTCCATTCATGGAATGGAAGAAAGGGTAGCAGTCACCACGCAGACTCGGATCACCCAGAGTGTGTAGGGTCATCATTGAATTTCTTCACAAATGTTGAATTGAATCGAACTCATGATTGTCGTGTGGCTACAGTAGCTTGTAGCGTAGATTTACCAGATACTTTGATAAAAAAGAAGCCCAAATGAGGGGGAGAGACGGGAGAAGAAAAGTATAATGTCACCTACCGGGTTGACGAGCGGTGGCGTAGGTTGTGTAGGCGGCGCCATCTGCCCCGTCATCGGGAGCGGCGTGGGTGGCGCACCGCCGCCCCCACGAGCCGAATCGCCGCCCGCTCCGCCTTTGCCGGCGCCTAGGAAAACGAAACTGACGTTAATTCTCCTCGTTCTCGTCGTTTCTCCTCCTAATATACGCGCGCTTTTTTGCCACCGTCGTTGTAAAAATGTTTAAAAAAATTAGTGAACTAGTCCACTAATTCAGAGAAACGAAGTGTCCTAACGCACGTTACTAGGAGGGCATGATACGATTCTTAGTTCATATTTTATGGATTTCTAAGTTGCAACATACTTAGGGAAAAAATATTATAAATGGCAATAAGACTTAGCTCTGGCAACTACACATAGACAGTGACACATAAAAATTGACAGGCCCATTTAAAATATATCGCTGCGTTATATTATAAGTATTATAACATATTATCGTTATGTTTATATAGTCAATAATCGAATCATCGAACAGTAGAATCGGTATCGATCATCCGTACCAGCACCCGCCGACGAGCCCTGCTGGCTATACGGGGAGGGCGGCTGCGCCGGCGGCGTCGGGCACTCGGGCGGAGTGTCCCCGGTGCGCTTACCGGCCGCCATCAGAGCGATCTGCTGCGAAACCGGCTGATTCCGCGCCAGGTTGCGGTACGCCGCTATCTGTGCCCTGAAACAGTGGAGTGTTAACAGATTGCACAGTGGGATTCAAGCCGGTTTCCGTGAGAAATCGAACTTACTTCAGTTGACTCAGCTGACTGTTAGAGAACAGGCCCTTGCTAGGATCCTGAGCGTTTGATCTCGCTCTGAGAGCCAGGAGCTGCGAGTACCGCGGGTCTTCCTGTAACCCCTTCTCTTCCATGGAATCGATGGCCCTCTGCAGCGCGTGAAGGTTATCCGGACCTGGCGTCGCCATTGAACTCTGCATGGGTGAGGATGAGGAAGCGCCGTTAGATGAAGATGAGGGCGTAGCTCCTTGGTGTGGCGGAGTCTGCGCTGATGGCGGATGCTGCTGCGCCACGGATGGCTGCACGGGTGAGGGCTGATTGGGGGGCGTGGCGGGCCCGTGCGCTGAGTAACCGGGTGCGGGCGTGTGCGGTGGTGGGCCCTGGCCGCCCATCATGGCATGGTGCGGCATGTGGCCGGCCGGCCCGTGCGGCGGCAGCGGCACGCCCGCGGGGCCCGCGGGACCGTTGCCCGGTGGCGGCGCGCCCCCGCCCATCGCCATCGGTGCCTGCGTCATACATTACATATGTCAGCTTAATAATTAACGTCTTCACGCAAACAAAAAGGTTACTTTAAGCATTACTCATTTGACCGACATGGCCTACTCGATTATAATAACGATTATTACAATGGTGTATTGTTATAACTGTATTTTATTTTTAAGCTTACTAACAACAGTGATCACATATGATGTATATGATAGAGGGACAAATTATACCTTGTACAGATTAGTAGCTTTAGCTAAAAAGGACCGGCAAATATTATATATTATTCATAAAAACTATGCGCATAGTCATTTTCTGAATGGAATTACCAATGAAGCAGCCATACCTATGCATATTGTTGTAGAAAATAAGTACTTGGAGACGTTTGAGCAATTACTTAACAATACTGACGCATTATTTACAAAGTATCAAAATTTCTATTAGTGAGTTTGTTTTGAAAGAATATGTATATATTTCCTTATGTTTTATACATCTTAAAGTAAGTTTCTAATTCTATGTGCAGTATTCCAATATCACCTGAATGGAGTTCAAGAGAACTAACAGACGATTATTTAATATATGACCAATTTCTTGATTATGCAATGATTCGAAGACTTTATGAGTACTGGGAGGCTAAGTATCCAAAAATATTTCAAAGCATTATCATTGGAACGACTCATGAGCGTCGGGATATATTTGTGTTAAAAGTTTCTGCCATTCCTTCGAAACAAAACCAAGGGCGTCCTGTAGTTGTCTTCTTGGGCGGAGAGGAGGGACGGGATTGGATATCTCCGGCTGTACTACTCCTGTCTATGAAAACAATGTTGGAAGAAGTTTCCAAAAAATCGGATATTGGATACGACGCATACTTTCTCCCAGTATTGAATCCAGATGGCTACATCTACAGTATGACCAATGTAGGTATATCAAGAAGTGTTAATTGTATTAAGTGTAATTGTTAAAATTAATAGTCAATTATAGACTTCCCGTTTAAGGATCGATTTTGGGCCAAGAATAGAAAGATAATTGAACCTAAAATAATGTGCCACCCACCTGACATCGCCAGAGGCGTTAATGTTGACCGGAACTGGATTTATAAGGCAAAAGGTAAGAAAAAGTGACTGCTGAAATAGTACTACCCAGACACAATATCTGTGCAGCTAGTTCAATTGCTATTTCGTGAGAAGTTAGGTACAATTTTTGTGTACGGAGTTAAACTTACATGTACTCTTCGTCTATCATAGAAATAGGTTCTATTGCTCAATCCTCTGCTAAAAATGAAGAGAGACAAGGTTTTATGTCTGTATTTTAGAGATTAACATAAGATTGAATGAGACCAGTGAGACCTCTCACTAGCTGTACAATGGCATTGAATTCTGCTACACATTCCTCACTATTGAATTTACAGGTGAGAAAGCCTGTGACAAAATGTACTTTGGCCGCTATCTCTCAGAATATGAGACTTATAATCTATCAGAGTTTTTGGATGGTATAGCACCACAGACATTGGCCTTCATCAATCTGAAGGGATTTGATAATCTGATCACTACACCATATGCGAGGAAAGATAAAGTACAAAGTAATCTTGCAACTATTGTAAGTAAACATTGATCTGTCAGCGAGTAATTAAGTTAGTTGTTGACTTCATTAAAACTATTTATATAAATAAGAAATATTTGCGATATCTATATCATTAGTTCACCGTTAGTATTTTATATACTTGCCATATGTAATGATTACGAAAATTGTTTAAAAATCGGCTTACTAACTTCAAATCTAAGAACAGAGTAGATAACCATATTATGTGATTGAAATAGCATTAACACTATCAAAATGCCACCTGCTTGCATTGCTCGCCAGCTTCATACTTAATGTTGCGATTATACTGAATAATATTATTAGACTAAATATTAAATATAAACCAATATACCGCTACCGGGGAATAAGCAAAAAAAAACAAAAAAGGAGATTCCTAGGCACCTTTCAGGATGCAACTGTGCTGCGATAACTCATGTTTTTTTTTCCCTTTTATATCCTGCAGAGCTGGGCAATCTGTTTTGATATTTTAAACAGTAATCCCATTTGCTGTCTGATGTCACTCATAGGGTGCTTTGTGATATTTTGGGAAGCGTCCACTAATGCTCCTCTCAATCTTGGTCTGCAAATCTCGTCGCCAGGTCCACTACACTATTCCTCTTCAGTCGGAAGAATTGAAGGCTGCCAGTTCCTTGCAGCTGCACAGCTAATTCATTTTTGTGTTTGTTCAGTCTGATTTGATATTTCTCACTATTCGCGCGCGATAACTCATAATGAATTATTTTTTCACTGCACCCCACAATTGCAAGTATCTTTTTGGCCGTATGATTGACTGGTAGAGAATGCCTCATGGCATTAAGTCCGCCCTTTGTACTTATATTGCTTGTGCAATAAAGTTAAAATAAATAGATAATGTTGAGAGGATGATTTCGACATAATTACAAAATTAAGATACATTACACAAATTATCTTAGAATATAATGTGCAAAATATATTTTGTATATTTTCATTTTCATCAGTAGTTCGAAATTCTAAAATTAACAGCTAATCCTATTTGAATTGCAAATCAATCTGAATTGTTACATTATATGTGTATTCATAATTACAAAAACAAATCATGTTTGCTTTTCATAGAAGGAAATATTACGACACACAACTCAGGAGTTGGATGCAAATTTCAATAAGTCTTACTACTATGGAGTTTGTAGAAGTCTTCTCTGTAAGTATAATGCTCTGAAGAAAATTAAAAGTCCCTCCTAGTCCTACCTTTTCCTAAGAACCTAATGGAGTAGTTTTATATTATTTTTGGCTCTATACTTCAGGATAAAAAAAAATCATCTTACCAATATTTTTTCAGTCAATTACACTGGTAACTGTGCAGACTGGGTGAAGCAAAACTTGAATGTGCCTGTTGTAATTACATTTTATGTGAAGCATGGAGAGAATGTGATACCAGAAATTTCTGACATTAGACCATTGCATTCTGAATTTGCATCTGGCATAAATGAGATTCTCTCAATAGCTCTTGATCTTTATGGACCACTGTTCAAGTCACAATGGAGACTCATGTGCAACATTAGATTTGTAATAGTTAATGTATTTTTTATATTCTGTTTAGTACATGTCTGATTCTGCATGATATTTTGATTAAAGTTATTATCAGTCAATGCATTAAATATTTTTATCTACACACATATCATAAATCCTCTAATATGCGTTCGGAAACCGTAGAAAATGACTCTCATTTCAACATTCAATGAATTTATGGCAATTTTCTTATCTGTGGCTAAGGCTACAGCAGTAATATAATTTTCATTTTAATCTCATATATGATGTTAAAATATTAAACGTCAAACAAAACTGTCAAAATTTTAATGTCAAAGTTGACATGTCCCTATTCTAGTATCACTGAAAATTCAAATTCAGTCGATGAGAAATGTCAGCTCGATGTTTTTTAGTATATATCGCACGAAATTTGAGCTAGAACGACATGATCACATCAGAATAGGGACTCTTTACTTTTTAAAATAACATTCAGGTATCGGTTGCCAGTTCTGATTTCGATATTTCCGCAACCATGCAAAAAAGGTTGTATTATCACAATTATTATATTTATTTACTACGGTTTCTGAACCCATCTTAGAGTAGTTATAATTTGTGTGTAGATAAAGTAATGTATGCAACTGTACATAATTAGGCATTAAAACACTCGTGTGACCTTATTATGCAACTCGCCTTCGGCTCGTTTCATAAAACAGACTCCTGTTTTTATGCCCCTCATTATGTACCAGTTGCATAAACTAATAGTTTGAATTAAATTTGAAAGATTATGTTTAATAATATTTAAAATTAAATTTATTTTCATATTTGAAATTAATAAAATAAAAATAACCATTAAATAAATAAAATAAATAATTAATATTAATTATATTTTAATTTGAATTGAATTCAATTTTTTATATTTTTAATTAGACCAAGTAAACTGACAATTACGGGCTTACAGAGAGGATGTGACTATTTGATAATCATTAAAGAATAGTACTTTTTATGAATTAATGTTACTCTTATATCAAAGGTGACATCAAGCACGTAGATATAGAAACTCTAAGGGGGGGGACGGGTCATAAATCCAGTACACATGTACGACGAAAACGCGAGCGTAGCGAGCGCGAAATTTTTCGAACATTATGATGCAAAATGCGGAAAATTCTTCATGTTACGCATCCACGTCAAGTCATGACATACCTAGATGAAAAACGCGAGCGCAGCGAGGGCGATATTTTTCGAACAGTATGATGCAAATGCGGAAAATACTTTATAGGTACGCATCAACATCAAGTCATAGCATACCTAGATGAGGAACGCGAGCGTAGCGAGCGCCAAATTTTTCGAACATTATGATGCAGGTGCGGAAAACTTCACACGCATCAAGTCATAACACATGTAGATGAAAACGCGAGTGCGAAATTTTTCGAACATAATGATGCGGGTGCGGAAAATATTTCATACGCATCAAGATGTCTAGGATGAAAAAAATTAATAGTTTAAAAACACTAGAAAACACGCTTTGTGTGTTAATTGAAACCTGATCGTGTTCAAAGTCCATTACGTGACCTTTCTGAAAAGTGCAAACACGATTATGATACGATATTCCATCATGGAATGCCAGTGCCTATCTTCCGGCTTCATCATCAGACCTTGAAACCTATTTGTGGTCAAAGTTCATTGCAAGACCTTTCTAACAAATCCAAACACAGCTATGATACGATGTCCCATCATGAAGTTCCAGTTCATATCTTCCGGCTCCATCATCAGATCAGTTCGACAGTACCATATTATTGTATTGTCATCAGAACTACATACAGCTGCCAATTTTCATGACGCTACGATTCTTGGAAGATGGTTAAATTAGTTACCTTAGATTCCATTACATAGTTAGTTACATACAGGTCGACCTATCAGACCTTGAAACCTAATCGTGGTCAAAGTTCATTGCAAGACCTTTCTAACAAATCGAAACACAGCTATGATACGATGTTCCATCATGAAGTTCCAGTTCATATCTTCCGGCTCCATCATCAGATCAGTTCGACAGCACCATGTTATTGTATTGTCATCAGAACTACATACAGCTAGCAATTTTCATGACGCTATGATTCTTGGAAGATGTTTAAATTAGTTACCTTAGATTCCATTACATAGTTACATACAGGTCGACCTAATAAAAGCGTGTTAAAAAAATATAAATAAAAAAATAATAAAAAAAAATTTCGGACGTTATAATGCAGGTGCGGTAAATACCATACATAATACATAATTAATATAAAGATAGCTTTTGATTCTCCGAAAAAATAAATACCCTGTGGAAATCGACACTAAAAAACTAACATCCCAAAGCACAATGTAAGTAAATCTACATATTTTTAGGGTGTCGTGTCCAAAGGATCCAAATTTAATGGAGTCCTATTGCTGTCTCTCATGTGTGCGTACAGACGCACACCTAACTGGCGCGTCGCCAGTCACAGGTTTTTCAGCCAAACTGTTGGAGCTTCCGTTTTCAAATTTTCATAGTATAAGCATGTTGTTGACCCAAAGTCATGCAATTTTTATTTTATGTTTTAAGTGGGGAAAAAATTTACCCATCGCATCGAGTGGGGTACCTATGGTTGTTTAGAGCTCGTGGAATAAATGAATACTGTATTTTTGTTTAAAAAATATTGGAAACCCATCGAGTTCGGTCGAGTGGAGGCCTAGGTACCGACCCTGGTTGCTCCTGAGAGGTGACTTTCTGTCAGGTAGGAGATATTTAGTTAGAGAGATATACCGTCTTGTCTCGCTCTGAATGAGAAGCCACCACCCCAACCAAAAACCAGCTGCCAAACTAAGTTTTTTTAGAAATTTTGTTCCGAATTTTTTTTTGCTTCCTATCGGCCTATGAACTTCGAATTTGGTCATACTTACTTAATGTTTAATATTAGGTATATTTTACTAACAAATACCCTAAATGTGCGAAGTCCGACACGCTCTAGGCCAGTTTTTCGGTTCCATGGGGATCAGTTAGGCTAGTTTAATGTTCATCCAAATTTGTAACTTCGAAAAACTTGACTTCGTTACGAAACACGAGAACATAAATTTGACCATTTTTGAATGGACATAGCTAGGCGTATAGAGCTGCGGTTTTGCTTGAATTGTTTCTAATTGATTAGGTACATCAACAAACGAATGTATTTTATACATTTTGCTAACGGAAAACGCAAAGTTTATGACTTTTAGAACAGTTGCTGTTGATACCTACTGGCTAGGTATAAACATAATTTATTTTCTTGAAAGGGAAAAAAATAGGGATCACCCTGATTTTTTTACTGGCTCTAGGAATGATCAGTGGACCATCGAGCCCTAAGGGGGGGGTTTGAACCCCCTAAACCCCCCCCACATATACGTCCCTGGGTGACATGTATTTCCATATATTGTTGTGAAATAATGTCTAAATTACAAAACATTCATGCTGATATGTCAGTTTAGTTGGTCTAATTAAAAATATGAGTCTATTTCATCTTATATCTTTAAACAACCAATTCTTGTATATTTATTTATTTATTTCGAGGATCTCGGGAACGGCTCTAACAATTTCGATGAAATTTGGTATGTGGGGGTTTACGGGGACGAGCAATCGATCTAGCTAGGTCTCATGCCCGGGAAAACGCCGAGAAAAGCTCGGCCGCCCAGATATTTAATATTATTCTAGCTATTTTTGTTAAGTATTCCTGTATATTGCTTAACTTGGCAGTGTATCTTATAAAGCACACATTTTTAGTATTTTTTGCCTTTTTTCTCTATGGAGTACAGCTGAGGCTTGGACGCACGGGTTTTATAAATTTTTCAAAAGGATATATAATAAATAATTTTCAACATTAAATTGATATTTAAGTAACTTAATGATTTTGTACCTGTCCTGGAGCCATGTGTCCGATTTGATGCTGCATGTAGCCATGGGGTGGGCCCTGTCCAGGCATATTGGGATGCTGCGCGCCACCAGGCATGGCCAAGCCATTCGGACCAGAAGGATGCGAGCCCGTCGGCATAGCGTGCCCAGGGCTTCCCATATGACCTCCTACCATATGAGGTGGCATTTGATGCGAATTCGGCGGCATTCCCGGGTGTTGCTGTGGGGGCCCGTTCGAATTAGAAGGGTGCGGCGCCGGTCCGGGCGACATATGGTTCGACATCTGGCCCTGTGGTGCCCCCGATTGGTGCGGTGTTGGAGGCCCGTTCACATGCTGCTGGTTGTACGGGCTGTGCGGCGACTGAGGAGGCGCCGGGCTCTGCGTAGGCGGCCCCATAGGACTCGGCGCCTGCGGCGGGGGCATTGGACTGCTCTGTGGAGACGGACTAGCCATCTTCAAGCGGTGATATTCTGATTACACCATGTCACACTTGAATTATGCGAATTCGCGTCGCTGTATGATATGGCGGCGCGTCGCCCAATGTATTGACGTAATTTACTGATATAGAGTCACTTCAAATACACATTACATATACCAAGATATGATGTATATGTTTTCCACGTCTTCGGCACAACTATAACGCGTAATTCCTAAAAAATATCAAAGAAATACGAAATATGAGAAACAAGCCCACACAAGCGAGTGAGAAAGTAGATTGGGCACCAACCACAGACCACAGTCACTTCACTTTTTTTTTTCAATGTAGCACCACAGATCTACCACTACAGAATTCATAAATAGTGATGTGATAGTGATGATATATGTCGCGTTTTTAAGCGTTTTTAAGCGCCGGTGGATACATCGCTTGCGATTGGAGCGGCTAATTAGCGAGTCAATACTCAATGTTTGACAACGACAACAATCTATTTTCTCTGTCTGTCATCTCCTTAGTAGTTTGTGCTGTCTGTCTGCACTCTGCATTTAGAATTATAAACTTTACCGTAAAAAAGAAGATTTATATTTTTCGATACGTCTACGAAAGTAATTATCCTGGCAAAGTTGAACTTCCTTCGTATTCTTCCATATTTCATTCCATTTGTTTGAAAAAGTTACAGTCATAATTTATATAAAAACAAATTGCACTTCTACATTGCGCGACTTGCCGGCGTGCTGTAAACACAAGATTTGATTTGAAGTACAATTAATTCAACAATCTCTTAGTATTAAATTGATGAAGAAACAATGTATGAAGAAGATGACTACAGTGAAGAAAACACTTGGACGTACATCGCATTATGTGGTGAACCCACTCTATACGAGGGGCTTAGATTTGCAAAAGACTTAATAATAGCTAACATTATCCTGCGTTGTATTATACAGTACGTGCCGGTACCACATAATGTGCGTCACAGCGTGTCCCTGGTCATTGGAACCTTCCTGCTATACTTCAATGTTGGAGCTGCCTTCGTGTGGACAGTGGGTCTCACTGCCAGCTCATACGTCATACTTCTGTTTCTCTCCTACTTGACGAAGATGCACAGGGGATTAATCATCTCCGTTATTACTATTGGATTCCTGATACTGTGTGAAGTGTATGTGATCAATCCCAAGATGTGGCAGCAGATACGAGGTATCCAGATGGTAGCAGCTATGAAAATAATATCTGTAGCAATTGATCTGGATAGGAATATGTTTAAGAATATGATAAATCCTGTTGAATATGGTGGTTATATGATGTGCCCGGCTAATTGTATTCTGGGACCATGGATATCCTTTCATTCATATAGCACTTACTTAGATGTAAAATTTTTATCAAGGAGATGGATTAAATTAATTATATTTAATCTTGCATTGTCTATGCTTTTTTTAGTTTGCTCAAACTGCATTGTTCCGTGGTATGTTCCAGATAATATTACCAAATGGCTGGTGGCATTCCGGGATGCACAAGCATTTAGGATGTCTCATTATTTTGTGTCCAGTATGTCTATAGTGACTATGCTAAGTGCAGGGTTTGGCCTCACCAATGACTGCCACTCTGAGCTGACAGTCACAAAACCTTATTTTATTGAGCTTCCTAGATCTCTGGTGCAAGTGGTAGTGTATTGGAACATGCCGATGCACCAATGGTTAAAAAATTATGTATTTAAGACTTGTCAACCATTCGGCCAGTTTATTGCACTGTTATCAACTTATATTGTGTCATCATTGCTACATGGTTTGAATTTTCAGTTAGCTGCTGTTTTGTTGAGCATTGGAACATTTTCATATGTAGAATATAACTTCCGTTGCAAGGTAGCATCAGCACTGGAAGTCTGCTGCTTGGCTAATCCTTGCACAAAGGTGTGCACTCACAGGCACAAAAAGAACAGTTTCTTAGCGGTACTCATCAACACTATATTTTCCTTAATAACAATAATCCATCTTGCATATTTAGGAGTAATGTTTGAGGCATCATTCTCAGTCCAAGAGTCTGGGTATTCATATAAGCATACTCTTAGCAAATGGGAGAATCTCAATTACTTTAGTCATGGTTTGGTAGCATTCACATACATTATTAATTTAATGATGTAATGTTTAGTGGAAGTTATCAATTTTGAAGTTATGAAAGTTCTTAATATTAACAGTATTAGTAATTACACAACTCACACTCATACCTTTTTACACCACTAGCTAGTGTTTCGTACTAATTGCACTAACTGTAGTTACACCTACTCTTTAATACTAGTAGAATAGAATTATTTAAATTACAGGTATTTGAATCTCAGAATAACATACCAATTATTGGTTTAGCTTTGCTTAGTTTGGGACTAGGTAGATTTGTGTAAGATTGTCCACAAAAAAAATATTTATTTATTTATTATATGTGGTAACTACATTGGTCACTTTGGTCAGGTAATAAATAAAACAAATAATCTCTCTTTATCATCATATAATACTTATTAATATTATACACTTATACTTATTAATATTATTGTACCTAAGCATTATTACTAAATTGTAATTAGAGTAACATGGTAATGACAAAATTTTAGTGTTTGAGACCAAACTGATCTTTAATATTTTTATATGGTTTAAATCTTAACATTATTGGCTTTTAAAGCTGATGAGATAACTTTATTGTTAAGGAAAAAGAATCATTGTAATATCAATCTCTCAATGCCTTATCATACAACTTTTATTATGATTGATCTCTTAGTATTATTTTATGTATTGAATAAGAATAACCTTCCAATGAAAAATATACTTTCTCTTTGAATTAGAAAAAATGCATGAAATTTTAGATCATATAAAGCTTCACCTAAATAAAAAAATGGGAAGTTGTAATCTGTTTCTTTCTTACAACCAAATTATTTCTTTATTTATTATGTTAAAGTTCCTTCTGGTAATATTGCTGTAAGTTAAAACATTTGCAGTAAAAGTTTCATCTTCATTTTCCACCAATTTGATTCTGCAATTGACTCTCTCTGGAGTAGGAGTTTCAACAACGGCTTCAAGATTCTCTAATGAATCCTTGCCAGAATTGAAGTATTCTGGCCTTGTGTATATTACAGTCAGTCCATGCCCATATACAGCTTTTTGAACCATTCTAAGTAGGTTTTTCAAATAAACATCCATCTTGGTAATTTTGAAACCCTGTTCTGACCAGTAGAAGGCTGTGAGAGTATCAATTACAAACAGAGAAGTGTTATGTTTTGTTAACACATTTTCTAAATTTAGAAATGTGGTATACAGTTGAGTGGCATCAAAAATATCCAATATGTACAGATTATCAAGGTAAGCTTTTAGTACTTTTGCGTATTCTTCGCCACTAGTGGTAAAATTATAGCGTGACTTGAGCTTAATCTGTAATGAAGTAGTCAATGCCTGCAAGCTAATATGACCATCTGTATTGAATATTAAAACTCCAATTTCGGCAACACCGAATTTTGAGGATAATATAGCTTCGCAAATCATGTCAATCAGTAGAAAGGAACTGCTTCTGTTACTAAATATTTCAATGCATTCATCTGGCTTTGGATCTGACTGTAGCAAGTTAGGATAAAAGTTTGCGATTGTCGTTTTCTTTGTGGACAATCTTGTCAGCAATTGTATTCCGGATTCTACTTTGAATTTCGTCTTCTCCATGACGAGCACGTACTTTTGTAAATTAAGTTCTGGCAGGGGCGACTCACTCGCGTGACGTCATCGCGCCGCTCAAAGGTCCCACGTCGGGTGACTATCAATGCGAGAGAAAGTGATGTAGCGAGTGATGCGCGTGCGATAGAAGGAGATGGCCAAGCGTCGGCACGTTTGGCTTGCCTCGCGCGGATTTGTTAACAGTGAGACTTCTGTACGTAAGTACTATTACTTATTCTGTGGTTCTGGTAAAGTTGAAAACTAAAAATAATAATATGTTCGCTGTGGCAAAGTATAGCTATGCCTATGCGAAATTATGCCTTGACACAGACGTGCATTTTACGGTATGAAACTAATAACAAATATAACGAATCAGTGCAGTTTTTTAAGTAAAATAAAAACCCGCCAGAACCGGCGTACACTGACTGCACTTGATTTTGACGTCTGTGAGCCTCAGTATGTATAATTGTAGTCTTTGCTGTGAGCTACGAGCTACGTACGTTCAGTCACACATCAGTCAGAATAAAAGGCTTATCACACTACCCTATCGGTAGGGCCCTAACTGGGAGAGGGGAGTTAACGCATTCACTTTCACGCAGTGCCTTCGACGCACAGACGCGTTCATAATATTTGACACTTGTACCCTGTGCCTTAGTGCCTTAGACTTAAAATAGTCGGTTGAACTCACATGTGCGTTTGGGGCACAAAGCAAAGTGCGGCACCTGCCGAATGTCCAGGAAAAGAGGGTGGCAGTGAATGCGTTAAATCGAGATAGTTTAACTCCCCTCCCCGAGTTAGGGCCCTACCGAAAGGGTAGTGTGATAAGGCTATAAGGGCTTGTTCCCACTGTCCGATATCGGTGTCGGGTCCGACACCGATAAATATCGGATAGTGGGGACACAGCCTAACATTAAGCGCGGTTGAATTTCACGTCTCCAACACATGTTGTCAAATGTATGAAAATAACATCCGATATAGTGTCGAAATAATGTGAAATTAAAAAATGTTTTTCTTATATTTTATTTGCCGTGCCTAACTAGCACAATAGGTCCGGATATCCGGGACTTGCCTCGTGGATCCGAACATTCGAACGCTTTGTAATTTTGACAGCTGTCAATAGACGATGCCGTCATACTATACTCACATGCTGTCAAGTGACTGTCAAGCAAAGCAAAGAGCAAGTGTCGTTCTTGTTCTTGGCACGATAGCACAGTTTACAATAATTTTACAAACTCTAGTAGGATTAGCGTGAATCGAGTAGAATGGGTAAGCGTAAAGCAATGAAATAAAAACAACTATAAATGAAATATGACTACGATTAAACACCTTTGATATTTATGCGTGGCTTTGTTTATAAAGTTATATGTGAAACAGACGTTACAATTCAATGTTTTCTTTTACAGTGCCATAACACTACGAAAACAACGTGTGTTTCTATAATATATAATTTCAAGAATTTCGATCAAAGGAGTTGGATAGCATAATTCGATGTATGGTCTTTTCAAATAAACTACCTTCTGTCTTTTAGATTTTGAGCAAAGTCCAGTTCAAAATGCAATATTTAAATTTATTACTATTTTGTGTAATAACTTGCAGTCTTCTAGAATGTATGGTTGCAGAGTTAATTACTCTGTCTATAATGGGTGCAGCTGTTATAACAGGCGGCTGGTACAAGTGGCAAACAATTAAAGAGAACTCATATTGCCGGTTCATGGAATGTTGTAATGCTGAATATGTGCCATATGATATTGAGAGTAAGTTTCTTTCAGTTAACAATGCTTTCTACTGCTAAAGCATAATTTTGCTTATGTACCATAATCTTCTTGCTGTGGTAGGACTGTCTCATCCTTAACATCACAATGTATGGTTAAATAACGATTTGAGGGATTGCTTTGAACATAGGTACATAGGATTGTTTAACTTATGATTCAACACCACTAGATTGTATCTATACAATTAAAACAACAAACATTTCACATATTATTCAGTAAACATTCTTAGTTCCATTAAAATTGGTTTGATTTATACACATTCATTTATTTAATACAAATATTCTCAATTATCCTAGTAAATATCATATTTTGAAATGATGTCTCCCACATTTTGTCACTGATTGGTTTGTCCAGCAGTGGATTACTCAGCTGGAAGGATGATGTTGATATAATGTTTGTCACTTTCAGAACTAAAGGAATCACTCTCCACATACATGTTTGGACAGCCATTAGTGAATGAACTGGGGAACATCATCAGTGCACACAAAGATGCAGTGCTTAATAATAGTAACCGGAAAGCTCTAGTAATCAGCCTGCATGGTTGGTCAGGTGTTGGCAAGAACTATGCGTCAAATATGATCGCCGAAGCCCTTTACAAGAAGGGCACGAAAAGCAAATATGTCAAATTGTTCATGGGTGATAAAGATTTTAACTGCGAAGATTTGGATAGAAAAAAGGTATGTATTATTAAGGCACTTGCAAGTAATGGAGGTGACACTAAAGCCTTTAACTTGGATATTGTTGTGCTTATATCTGACTCAAACCTCCAAGATAAGGGAAAAAACTAAGGTCATTGATGCTCTCTCCCAAGCCCGGAGGCTAAAATGGAAATGGGCTGGTCATGTGGTTACACTCCAAGACGAAAGGTGGACACTCCAAACAACAACTTGGAAAGGACCAACGGGAGCTAGGAAGAGGGGCCGACCACTAGCACGGTGGTCTGACGAGATTGCAGAGCTAGCGGGGTCCAACTGGGTGTGGGAGGCCCTAGATAGAGATCATTGGCATTCACTGGAAGAGGCCTTTACCTGTTAAGAGGGTTCTGGTGTGCACACTAGCATAAGTAATTTTTTTTTCACATCACCTATTCGGATAAGGGCTTTTTCTTCCCTGCTAGGAGGGATCAAAGTGGTACTTTTCTTCCCTGCTAGGAGGGATCAAAGTGGCACTTTTCTGTAACATGCTATAAGTTATTGTATCGATTTTGATAAAATAAATGCACAACCATTGTTATTTCAGATCTTTCATTATCCTCAATAGGTGATGTGAAAAGCAGTATGTGTCACATGGAAGCAAAATTATTTCCACCTTGGGCGTTAATTTCTTGAATCCCTCACTCCGCTCAGGATTCTATTTTAGAATCCCTCGCTACGCTCGGGATTCTATTATATAATCCTTCGCTTCGTTCAGGATTCAATTTACGCCCACGCCGTAAATATGTCATTTTGCTCCCTTGTGACACAATCTACTATTAACTATTGTATTGAATTTTTCCAGAAATAAAAGGCGTTTTTATTTTTATTTATTATATATCTGACTCAATATGTGTATTTATTGTATATGACAAGAGTCATGGCAATGGCAATCAATAACATCTTTCATTAGTACTATATGAATCATTACACGACATAAGGCAAGTTGCTGGAAAAACTTTTAACAGAGTGGCAATCAATAGAACGGAATGGAAAAGCCTGGAGGAGGCCTTTGCTGAAGGGCAATCGGACATACAAAGGAAAAATAAATGTCAAATAATAGAATACTAACAAGCGACCAAAGTCCGAATAAGAAAAGGCTATATATATATATATATATGAATCATTAACAATAGCTCTCCTCGAGAGCAGAAAACAATAGCTCTCCAACAATACCGATATTGTTGTATAAACTGCTACTTATACAACAACCAATGTTTGCAAAATGACATACTACAGTGACAATATCACTATTGCAAAGACATATTAAAGATGCATGTAATATTTTAGTTCCTTGGAGTTTTGACCGTGAATGCGTGCATGTGGGCTATGGTTACCGCCTACAGCGTTGACGGGCCGTACAAAAAATAAACAACTTACGTTTTAACTCATTACAATATTAGCCTTTAGATCTGAATTTGTGGTTTTTTCTTCTTTTTCTTTGTTTCACAAAATGTCACGCAATTCAGTGCGCCGTAGGGCATAGGCCTCCTCCAATTGTCTCCACTGGGTTTTGTCCCATGCAACTCTTGTCCAAGGACAACGACTTGGACAAGAGTTTAACTCATTATAAATAAAATAAAAAATAAAAAAGCCTTTTATTTGTGGAAAAATACAGTAGTTAAATTTACTTATGCTAGTGTGCACACCAGAACCAGAACCCTCCTAAGAGGTAAAGGCATCTTCCAGTGAATGCCAATGAACTCTGTCTTGGGCCTCCCACACCCAGTTGGACCCCGCTAGCTCTGCAATCTCGTCAGACCACCGTGCTAGTGGTCGGCCCCTCTTCCTAGCTCCCGTTGGTCCTTTCCAACTCCAAACAACTACTTAACTCATTAACAGTACATTAAACTTTTCAGAAGGAAGTGATGTCTGAAGTATTCAGAGTTGTGAAGAGTTGCCCGACGTCTTTGATAATATTCGATGAGATACACGACATGTGTCCTAGCATCCTGGACACTGTGAAGCCCTTCCTCGACCACCATCAGTCTGTAGATGGGGTTGACTTCAGGTGTGTATTTTTGTATGGAAATTTTGAAAAAGGTATGTCCGTTTTTGAAAATTTTACGTATTTGTAAATGTAGGATTTTTCTTGCTTAGCGGCATCATGATTGTGAATATTGTGATAAGAAAATACTCACATTTGAATGTGTGGAAAATAGCCATTGCAACTGCTTCGATTCCGGTTTACTGCTCTTGTGGCTTAATTAAAGCTAGTGATCAATTCTTGAATCACTTTGATTAAAATCGAATTTGATATCAAAATATTTCGAGTTGGTACCAATATTCAAGGGAACGAAGTTGTGGCGTGAGTTTACATAGGCTCCTTCAGATGCAAAGGGCCTTCGTGGCCTTCGTGCCCTAGAGCTACCATAACAGTGTTAAAAAGTCAAATGTTTTGTATTTCAGGAACAGCATATTTATTTTCATCTCCAACATTGGTGGTGGTCAGATAGCCTCAACTCTACTAGACTTATATGGACAAGGAGTGAAAAGAAATGACGTAGAATTCCACTACTTTGAACCTGTTATTCGAAAGACAGCTTATTTTACTGGTATGTTTCGATTTATTTGCATCACATTTAGTATCATAAGTAATCTACCAATACCTTAGGTGCTACAATTAAAATATTAGGCTGGAACTAAATATAAAGTTACGATGATCTAATTTAGATCCAGTTTACAATTCAATGAATATTTTTAATGTACTTTTGGAACAAAAATAGATCTCAGCTATGATTTGAATTATATTTCTGTGATCTGTTTGCAGGTGGCTTCAAGCAGTCGTCAACTATCGCGAACCACCTGATAGACCACTACATCCCGTTCCTACCGCTGGAGCAGCAGCACGTGGAGCAGTGCGCGCTCGCCGAGCTGCGCGCCCACGGCGTGTCGCAGCCCACGGAGCAGATGATGACGTGAGTGACAGCGTAGTTCCCGTGGCAGGTGGCTTCAAGCAGTCAACTATCGCGAACCACCTGATAGACCACTACATCCCGTTCCTACCGCTGGAGCAGCAGCACGTGGAGCAGTGCGCGCTCGCCGAGCTGCGCGCCCACGGCGTGTCGCAGCCCACGGAGCAGATGATGACGTGAGTGACAGCGTAGTTCCCCTGGCAGGTGGCTTCAAGCAGTCAACTATAGCGAACCACCTGATAGACCACTACATCCCGTTCCTACCGCTGGAGCAGCAGCACGTGGAGCAGTGCGCGCTCGCCGAGCTGCGCGCCCACGGCGTGTCGCAGCCCACGGAGCAGATGATGACGTGAGTGACGGCGTAGTTCCCGTGGCAGCTGGCTTCAAGCAGTCAACTATCGCGAACCACCTGATAGACCACTACATCCCGTTCCTACCGCTGGAGCAGCAGCACGTGGAGCAGTGCGCGCTCGCCGAGCTGCGCGCCCACGGCGTGTCGCAGCCCACGGAGCAGATGATGACGTGAGTGACAGCGTAGTTCCCGTGGCAGGTGGCTTCAAGCAGTCAACTATCGCGAACCACCTGATAGACCACTACATCCCGTTCCTACCGCTGGAGCAGCAGCACGTGGAGCAGTGCGCGCTCGCCGAGCTGCGCGCCCACGGCGTGTCGCAGCCCACGGAGCAGATGATGACGTGAGTGACAGCGTAGTTCCCCTGGCAGGTGGCTTCAAGCAGTCAACTATAGCGAACCACCTGATAGACCACTACATCCCGTTCCTACCGCTGGAGCAGCAGCACGTGGAGCAGTGCGCGCTCGCCGAGCTGCGCGCCCACGGCGTGTCGCAGCCCACGGAGCAGATGATGACGTGAGTGACAGCGTAGTTCCCCTGGCAGGTGGCTTCAAGCAGTCAACTATAGCGAACCACCTGATAGACCACTACATCCCGTTCCTACCGCTGGAGCAGCAGCACGTGGAGCAGTGCGCGCTCGCCGAGCTGCGCGCCCACGGCGTGTCGCAGCCCACGGAGCAGATGATGACGTGAGTGACAGCGTAGTTCCCGTGGCAGCTGGCTTCAAGCAGTCAACTATAGCGAACCACCTGATAGACCACTACATCCCGTTCCTACCGCTGGCGTGTCGCAACCAGCAGATGATGATGTGAATGACAACATTGACAACAGTGATTACAACTTGCTTTTTAGGGTTCCGTACCCAAAGGGTAAAACGGGACCCTATTACTAAGACTCCGCTGTCCGTCTGCCCGTCTGTCACCAGGCTGTGAACCGTCATAGTTAGAAAGTTGAAAATTTCACAGATGATGTATTTCTGTTGCCGCTCCGCTATAGCAACAAATACTAAAAACATATTGAAATCAATATTCAAGGGGGCTCCCATACAACAGACATGATTTTTTTGCCGTCTTTATAGACAATGGTACGGAACTCTTCGTGCGCGAGTCCGACTCGCACTTGGCCGGCTCTTTAGATCTAAGACATCATTCCCCCATCTGGCGTCTGTTCGAAGTTGTGGGCAAAAACTAATTATTATCCCATACTATTAAACGAACATCATATTACTTATCTTATTTGTGTCTAAAACGTATCTATCGACTTTGTTAAGATCAACATTGGGATTCTGTGGTGTGTAAAGTCGATTTTGTCGCTTTATTTAACTAAACGGTTAAAACTCACCTATTAATTGTCACTTCGGGCGACATGTTTCGAACTCTTCGGGAGTTCTTCCTCAGGATGAGTGCGTCTGCGACCCGGGCCGATTGCACACTGTTGAACTACCCGCCGCCCGCCGCAAGGCACGTGGCGCACGCGCACTCATCCTGAGGAAGACCTCCCGAAGAGTTCGAAACATGTCGCCCGAAGTGACAATTAATACGTGAGTTTTGACCGTTTAGTTAAATAAAGTTACAACATGTCTCACGAAAGTTAAAATTCGATTTTGTCGATTCGATAACGCAGTTTATAAATTCAGCAAGATTATCTGTTTTATTTTCAGGGATGCAATGTCTGTGATAACTTACGGGCCAAGTGAAGCGCAGCCTATTTTCGCCAACAACGGTTGTAAAAGATTCACGAAACACATTCCATACGTGGTACAGAAGCACAAGCCGAAAAAGGAGAAAAGTGATTTATAAGCTGAAATGCTATTGCGGCGCGTGCGCTGTATTTTTATAATGCCTGCACTATTGCCGTTGAAACTCGTAACTTCGCCTATCATGCCTAATACGACTACCACGTGCCTACTTTCAATTCAACACGACATCAAACGAAGATAGGCAGTATATTACTTCGCATGAGTAATAAAACCGGAATAGAAGGCACCAAGCAAATGAAACCAGGAATAATAGGCGTCATAGGCGAAGTTACGAGTTCAACGGTACATAACAACGCGAAATCACGAGCAGTCGATCGGGGACTGCTGAGCTGAATCGATTATTCATCGCGGTTTGTTCTTCACCTTTTATCAGCTTCCTGTTCCGCTATGAACGTTATTTATGTATGGTCAACCACTTCGTACATACCTTGTCACAGTGAAAATCTATACGAAAGCTGCATATTAATGTCACTGACAAGCTACGAAGTGGCCCAGTAATTAAATTGGCGTGACGCAACGCGTGTTGTGAAACTTGCGAGTATGTAAAATCCCGAGTGCACGTAAACTTCACCTTATATTTATATGATCCCGTCACGGGTCGCCCGTCCTTAAAGGACGCCTGAGTATCGTGGGTAATGCGGGCATAAGTTTTAATTGTGATAGATAACTCAGGAAATCATGTTTAGTTTGTAAATAACAAATGAAGTCCAGTTAAAATCATAAAAAAATAATCTAATCAGAATCTTGAACCCGAATTATTTATCAGATCTAAATTATTGTTACTAAAAAATAAGGAATTCGGTACCGACGAGTATAAGATACTTGTAGGCATTTTAAATTTAACTTTGTTCTACTTTTGTACCTTATAATATAATATGTATGTGTATTAATTTATTCTATGTGCAAATTAAGTGAGAGCTAGCTGTTAGTATTTGTTTCGTACGTCAACTATTGATATTTAACCTTTTTAAAAAGGATAATGTTAATATCTAAGTACTTCGTTTTATACCAGAAGACCAACAAAATCACTGTTTATATAGTATTTTATACCCACGTTATAAATGCGCATCACAAATCACAATTAGGTACGTACATAAAATGTACTCTGTTTTGCATTTCATCATTACGGAGTGTTAGGGCAGTCTAAGGCTGGATTGCACCAAACTGTGTGTAATCGTAAGCGGTGTTCGTCAAATCTGATTGTATGGAAAGTTTGACAAGTTTCTATGGGATGACAGCTGCCGGCGCCATATTTGAAGATGACCGGCCTGTGTTCGTACGTTGGTGCAACTGGCACTTAGTTAAAGTAACATAATTTGTAAACTGATATCAAACTTGATAACTCGTTCATCTCTCTCTGTTATGTGGTTGTATGATTAAATGGAAGTGCCTAACAAGCGTGCGGTCCGCGACCGATAATAAGATATTTGCAACTATAAAAATACTTCGTTCTATATCAAATTCTGTATCAATGTCAAGTTGAAGTTAACGCTTGTGCACCTCAGTCCATTATGATTATGATAAAGTGAAATTATTTTTGGTATTCACTATGCAGTGAGCAGGTATGGGTATTGGTAAGAAAGTTACATTACAGCTTGTTAGGATTGCTCCCTTAAGGCAGGGGTAGGCAAGGCATTCTCCATACAAACTCTGTGCACGTTTTATTCGTAGGTTTTGGCACTAACGAAGGTAATATTTTTTTAAATGTAAATATTAGATATGCGAAGAAAGTGATGTGGAAATTTTCAAATATTTCAAAAAACTAAAAAAAATAAAAATAATATCAATGAAAAAAAGATTACATCACGAAATAGCTAACAGAAAAATAAGCATACTGACCTCCTTAAGAGCTCTCTCCATACAAACTTTGTGCAGGATTTTCTTCGTTTGTGTTTGCATTAAAGTTATGATTTTTGGTCAGTATGCTTATTTTTCTGTTAGCTATTTCGCGATGTATTTTTTTGCATTGATATTATTTTTAATTTTTTTGGCTTAGGGCAGCCGAACTCCAACTATGTCTAACCCGCGCTCGTAAGATAGAAGTGCTATACTTATAATTGGCAGCTTATTTGTTAGCCATATAAAGAATTCGAAAAAATAGTTGTTCTCTGGTCGGACTACTAAGAACCACGTTCAGTTTGATACTTCACTTGTTAATAATTATGAAGAGTGCCATAGTTAAAGAATCTTGTGTATAGGTTTTGCATCTGGACCAATAATTTATCCTCCTAGGATCCCCCCCCCCCCCCTAACCTAACTTTTTTTTATTGATTATGGCCTGGATGCGAGTCCTTTGAGCCAACCTAACCTAACTACTGACTTGGCGTAAGAACTGGCTTTACGAAAGCGATTGCCATCCGAACTAGACCTTGTTGGGATAGGCCAATGCATCTGTGCTAATTAAAAAAGTAAATTAGTTTAATGGAAACTGGAATATAGGCTGTTCTTTGTGTTTAGAACCGTGAGTTCCTTTAAAGACATGAATATGATATTATAATAACACAGGTTTTTCCAAGGGACACTGATTCAGATTTGCCTTATTTGTACGAAGATATTTTCATATTTACAACACAGGAAGCTACTTGGATAGTCTATATACAATATAAGATGACACTTAGAAATAAGGAGAGCGTTAAAAGATAGTGAATTCGGGGCGCCTACCGGGAACCGAAAACGAAGTAGGTACCTGGGTGAAGTCACATCTGTCAGCATCGAATCGCATTTAGCTGGTCCAATATGCAAGTGTGTCAGAGGCAGATATTTCGTTTTCGGTTCGCAGTACTTAGACCCTCTGGATCTAGTTTAGCAGCAAGCGGACCGTCTGCTGTTTTCTACACAGCCTAACCTAAAATAGAATTTTATTGTTTTGTCGTACATGTCATGGCACCTCAGTGATACTAATTGGAATAAAAGTTGTTTTAACACTGTAATCTTGTTTTGTTATCGTACTTATACCTTATAGGCTAAGGTTTAAATTTAAAGTTTACCTACTGATTATTTTTTCTTTTAAAGGTATTATTATATTTATAATTCCTCAGCCAACTGCACGTTCCGCCGCACTCCAAATTGAATCGTAATGGTATTCGTTAAAAGCTCAATTTGAAATGAGCAGACAAGTGTCGGAACGACACGACGACACTTACGCCGCTCACTCTAAATTGGGACTTTTTGTCTTACGATTACGGTTCAATTTCGTGTGCGGTAGAACGTCGTGCAGTTGCCGTCTGCTGTCGGCTGCTTAATCCCTGACATGGACATCGTAAGGGGCTAATGGAGGTAAAACGAAATATCTGCCTCTGTCCCATTTGCATATTCGAGCGACAAAGAGTGTCATACTTCGTTTTTGCCTTTTGGCCTCAAGAGTGCCTACCCCAAATTGAAAACAAAGTATTCCCGATTGCTTCAGTCTATAAGCCGAGTGCCGAGGCGCCGTTTATGCGGATTATTAGTAAGCCAACCAAAATTAAGATTTATTTTAGCCCTAATTTCAGTTGTCTTCTCCGTTTATACAAGTTCGTACACAACTGTAAGGGCAAGTGCTGTCAAATTAACGCAAGCAAAAATCTACCTTACAGTCGGAGCTCTAAGTCGAGTTTTGCTTGCGTTCGTTTGACAGAATACGAACTTTTTGTTATACGACAGCAGACATTTAGTTTTTTTTTTATTAATAATGGGATTGCTTTTGGCCAGCATCTAGGGACAAAGATGAGACCAACGGTTGGTGGTAGCCCTTGATAGTCGTGAATGTCGTGATGTAGTAGACTCTAAAAACTTGCTACTCTAGAGAAGCGCGTTGCCGATTGCCTTCATGGATTTGAAGTTCAATATATGTAATATTGTGTATGGAGGCAAACTGTGTTCACTCGGGTGAATGATTTTGAAGTCAGGCGACGCGCAGAACTTTACGCTAAGCGCGACGAGCTTAAGGCCAGACCACCTGCGGCCATAACATATAACTATGTCGGAGGGGTGCTGACATGCAGCGAGTGTAGTTGCACATTCGCTGCAAAGATTGGCTATGTCAGTCACCAGAGAACGCACCAGCGCAGGGATCGGATACCGGTATTTGCTCCATACAAAAAACCGGTATTTATATCGTTCTTTTTCGTTCTTAGGTTTATAATTTCATTATTAATGGGACCTTCTAATAATACGGAGTTGTTAAGTAAATACATGATTCAGTCCTACGTAAAGACCATACAATAATTCAAAGTATTGGACTATTTTTGGGATTTTTTAAAATACCGGTTCTGATCCCTGCACCAGCGTCGCTCTCAGTAGTAGGAAGTAGTCGCTGTGGCCGAATACGGCTAGGAGATGATGATTATGTAATAAAAATCTGCTTAAGGAATGCGTTATTTTATTGTTGATTAAGTATATATTATATATAATATGACTATCAAGCGAGTGTTTAGCACAAGCAGAGGTGGAGGAAGTTGTCGGGGTAGCTGAGGTGCTCCGAAAGCCATTGCAGCGGCGTGTCGCTCGGGATCAGTATGCCGTGCGTCCGTAGTTTCACTGGAAATTACAATAGCACATTATGATGAAGTACAAGTGAAGTAAGTGTACGTTGATCATAGGCGGTATTGATATTGAATTCCGTAGGTGCTGCATGCACTTGTGTTGCGCTAAAGGCTTGGTCACACTGCGTTGCGTGACGTCCGCGCGACGCGACCGCTGCGCGCCGGAACGTATGCTAACAGGTTAGCGACGCCACACAGGCTGCGCGACGCGAGCGGGACGGTTTCATACATTTTGGCGCGCAGCGCAGCGTCCCGTTTGCGTCGCGCAAGCGGTGTGACCAAGCCTAACCTTTGACGGCGACTGGCACTACTTTTCCCCCAACCAAAAGCTGGCAACATTTACGAATTAAATACATAATTAGCCATCATACCACACGAAATCCAGGCTTCCATAAATTGGGCCCCTTCAGCACACTAACTAGGCGGATTTCGAGTCTCTATAAATAACCAATAGTTTGACCAGAGACTAGGAATTATATAGACTGCCAATGCCTATACATTGTGGCGTAATTTTAAAATAATGGGCCTGCTGTAGCTAGTTTCACTATGGAGAGATCACTTTACCATTTAATTCGTATGCCACTAAGACCTCTGTTTAACACAAAGCGCCATCTGTGAACACAACGAAGAAGCTCCCAACAGATGGCGCTTTGTGTTAAACAGAGGTCTTAGTGGCATACGAATTAAATGGTAAAGTGATCTCACCATAATGAAACTAGCTACAGCAGGCCCATTATTTTAATATTACGCCACAATGTATAGGCATTGGCAGTCTATATAATTCCTAGTCTCTGGTTTGACGTAGCTTAGAAAAGTTTTTTGGAAACCAGTCTAAAATTATCAAAGGCCTATACATAGACCGCACACGCCTATGTGCATTTAAATTTTGTTTTTCATCCCCTGGCTACATTTATGGAGTGCCCCCCTAATTGAATATTTATTTTCTTTCACATCACTTATGTAGCGGTTCATGGATACACCTTCCCACCAAATTTCATAGGTAATTGTTTTGTGCTTATAGTTTTCCGAGTAATTCGGCTGTGACATACAGACGGACAGACATGACGAATTTATAAGGGTTCTGTTTTCGCCATTTTTGCTAGGGAACCCTAAAAATAACAGCGGGTACTACTGATGTGTGATATATTCTGATTACTGTATTGAAGTCACATAGTAAGGCTGGTTTTCCACTAGAGCTATGCTATGCTACGTTGCTATGGATGCGTTTGAAATCCACCAACGATATTCCTTTATTCACATAGCATAGCTCTGGTGGAAAAGTGTTCAGCTAAGCTATGTTTTTTATATGGAAATATGCGAGCTGCGGATGCGTGCTATGGATGCGTGCTACGGATGCGCGCTACGATGTGTGAGCGCTTCCCCCCTCACCGCGCTGCCGCTCCCCGCGCCCGCTGTCGACACATACACATCGCATAGCTCGAGCTGCGCCTCTTCCTCGCACAGCTACCTCGCGGCTGCGCATCTTCATAGCGCGTCTACCTCGCACAGCTACATAGCGAGGCTTTAGTGGAAACGGTCGCATAGCTCGTAGCGCATCCTCGCAGCATAGCTGCGTAGCATAGCACTAGTGGAAAACCAGCCTTCAATGTTTAGTTAACTAACCATCTGTTTTATCAGGAAAAAGTTCTGATATCATCTGCTGGAGTATCTTCCTGCTGCTGTCACTGTTCTTTGGGCTGACTAGATGCTGACTAAATGTACCATCATCGGAGTATATTCTTATTGGAATGTGTTTGAAGCCCTCACTGTCTCCATGTGACTCCATTAGTCTTCGGTTTATGGCCCAGAACTGATCAAATTTGTCTGCAAAATTTTTAGTACAATTCAAGAGCCGTTTTTAGATTTATTATAATTTTGAGGCAGCCTCATGTTGGGGCATGCAAGGCTCGGCTGTTTCCTCAAGCATGCCTCAACTTGAGCTGTTCAAACTCTTATACAACATTTGATTAGCTTCTTGATTCTCTTTGATTTTTACTTTTAGTATACATATATATATATATATATATATATATATATATATATATATATATATATATATATATATAATATTAATAGGGATGTTGACTCAAAATTTATTATTACTGCATACGAAAGAATACATAAAACTATGCCAAATAGTGAAAATCCTATTCAAATATATCAAAAAATAACGAAACTACAACCGTTAGAATGTCTTTAGTTCGAGAGAGAAAGCGCTACAGATCAGTGACGTCACTGACCTCGAGCGCCATAGTAAATGACGATCGTTCAATACAGAGGTGCGTTTAGCGGAACAGGGACAGAAAATGCCCCCTCCTAAAACTTTGAAGACTTATAATTATGTAATTATTTATTCTTTTGAATTACTTTTTTCGCTATTTGATTGAGAATTTGATCCTTTTTCGAGAAAATTCGGATTCATTGATTTTCTTATTTGATGTCAACATCCCTATTCAATCAGTCATTAGTTATCATTATACATTTAAACTTATATACTACATACAATTATGTTGGATAAAGGAAAGTGGGTAATCCACTTACAAGGTTGGAGAAGGCAAAGACTGGAGAGAAATAGCAATGGATAGAAAAACTTGGAAGTACAAATATTTAAAAGAAAGAGACATAGGTCAATATGACAGTATGAACATCATATAACTCAAATTTGCAATCATAAAATAACTATGTAAAAGTAATGAGTGTGTATAACAAAGGTTTAATAATGATAAATAAATAAAATAAAAAATTAATGAATTAATAATAGTAGATTGTTTGACAAGGGTCTAAAGGTCTCATATTACCACGAGGTGATTATTTTCCCGAACGTAGAGAGGGAAAATTGTTCGAGTGGTAATATGGCTTTTAGGCCCGAGTTATACACTCTACTTTTCACTTCGATTGCGAGAAAACACATAAACACAAATTATCCATCTTAAATGAATAATTTAACTCTTGGCGGGTGTATGTCTAATTTGACAGCATGTTTTTTTTTCTAAGGCCAGCACCATATGCCTCGATATGCGTGTTAGGTTTGCGTATTCGCCTCCCTTTCTTTTGCTATATTAAAGAAAGAGATGAACCATGCGCTTTTTTTCTTTTAAGAGGAGTAATTGCTTTGACCATAGACACCGCTTAATCTTTAAAGAACTGAAAAACGTCTTTCCTGATTGGTCGATTTTAGTACAGCTGTGTTCTGGTTGGTTGATATTTTTACCAAATATGTAATCTGTCAAATTACTTTTCTGTGATTGGTGGATTTAATCGGTAAAGTATTTTGATTGGTCAAATTAAAATGTTTTGTAAATCATAAATATGTATACATATTTTCCCTAGGGCTTAAATGTACTACTTTAGCCCCGCTTCACAAGTCTAATATGACACACTTTTAGAGCATGAGAAGTGAAAAATAAAATTAATATGTTACTTCATACCATTTTGTAAGCCAAGCCATAATTGATTGTGATCTTTTTTCTGCATGGTTGACATGACTTGACCCCGATGCTTGAGGACATCAGCTTCCTTTACCGTGGACATGTAATGTGCTTCCACAACATCTCTGTAATATATATAAACACTCAATTCTCTAGTGTTTCTAAGAAGAAATTGCTTGATCCTTATCCTTAAATTATCTAAATGATATGAATAAACCTATTTGACATCTAGAGAGTTAAGAAAATATGTTTTACATACTGATAAGGAAATGGTTAAGAAACTTGTGAAATATTATTTTTAATTTACAGAAAAAGGCAAATAAACTTGAACAAAATGGAAATAACAAAGTGTCTAACGAAAATAACATGATTTTATGTTTATTTGGTTTCAATTGCTTTTATGAGTAGTAATCACAAATTACTTGTTAGGACAATGTAGAAGAACAGCTTCTGGAAACTTGGTGAAATGCACAGTGAGGTTCCATGGTAACTGCGGGTCATTTCCACAGAAGAGGTCATACAGGAACCCTATTGGATAGTGCCACTTAAGGGGCTGTCCATTGAAGTCCAGCCACATTTCATTATCTGCATTTTCTTGGGATATATATCTCAGAAAATGTCTTTTCATCTGTGAAATCACAAATAAATATTAGGAACATTGAAGTAACCAATGACACTATAAATAACAACATAGTATAAATGATAATAGCCAAATAACTACCTTATCAGTGACCAGAGGAAAGTAACTTAATCTTGGAACCATTACATAGAAGGGATCGGGCTGTTGAATTTCCATAATTTCTTCTTGATGTAATTGAAAACATATTGGTAACTTTCCGTCCCATATTTCACGCAATACTTCTCTGTCGTTAGCCATTATAGATTTGATACGAACCAGCTAACAATACACTTAACATAAATTAAGTTTTGAGCTCGTATTCAGAATTATTTCCTCCATATGATATAAATCTTCTCTTCTACACTATCGCTCAATCTAGTCTTTCTGTCAGATCAGATACCTGTCAATATTCAAAGCTCAAGGCTATTCGGGTATTTTTAAAACCGCTGCAATAACATGAAGAAATTATGTCGTTGACAAACATGCGATAAATATTGGTGTAATTTTTAACGGTATCGGATCCGATATCGGATAATGCGGCCACAGCCATGCCTGCGAACAAAAGAAATTAGCTTATTTCTCATTCTCAGGGCAACACTAGAAATATGCCGCCATCTTTACATGTTTATCTTCGGATGCACGTGTGTAATTATTATTTATTTTTACTTTATTAAAGTATTTCAAGATATTCGTTAATAATATCAAATCAATATCCTAAAATATTATGGCAATTACAATGCGCTTAATGTTGAGTAGGTAATAGTGCTAGAACGTGCTTAGTTGTAACTCGTGAGATCGTGTTAAGGTAAATTACGCGCTAAAATAATAAATACCATGGTGGGTAAAAAGAGAAAACTGAATCAAAAAGACAATAACTTTGAGTACGATCCTGTGCCGCGGCATTTAGTCACACCCCATATCAAAAAGCAAGAAAAGCGGTTAATCGTGATATTGGAAGGTGCCCAGTTGGAAACAGTGAAGGTAAGGTTAGTTTAATACGTTGTTTTTGACTAAAGTTAACAAATGTGGTTTGTTTATAATCAACTAAGCATGCAATAACTAATGAGAGATATGCATTATGTAAACTATTTTAACTGTGACTGTTTCAAGTAACTTGGGAGACAATATAATATATACCTATTTCCAAAAATTTCAGACTGGGAATAGCTTCGAGCTTTTGAACTGCGATGACCATGCGAACATCCTTCGTAAGAATGACCGGGAGCCTGGCTCGTGCAGGCCGGACATCACACACCAGTCCCTACTTATGTTGATGGACTCTCCACTAAACCGCGCCGGGCTACTACAGGTCTATATTCACACTGAAAAGAATGTACTGATAGAAATTAATCCACAAACTCGGATACCGAGGACTTTCAAGCGATTTGCTGGATTAATGGGTATGAATCAAAATTTTTATGTATCTTATAATTATTTTAATGAAATTTGCGGGAGGTATACGAGACCTATTGGCGCTGACCCCTGCAGCAAGGACCTGGCCTGTCCTGAATTTAGACTTAAAATTGTAATTTGTATTTGTAACATGTTTTGTAATGCAGGATTAAAGCCATACAATATAATAATAATTTTAATGATGTGTATGTATTGATAACATGTTTATGTATACAGTATAATCCGCTTATAACAACTCCGCATATAACATTTGACCTCTTTTAATGACTGCTAAATCACCAACGTTAGTATTAATACCAAACATTTTCAAAGAAAATCAGTCCGGTTTGTGCGACGTAATATCGCCGGTCCCTTGACCGTCGCTGTATCCGGATTCTACTGTATGTACATGCATTATAGGTACTGTACATGTGATAAGATAATGCTCTCTATGAAACTCGCTGGCTATAAATGTACTAAAATTTAATGACAACTAAATATTCTCAATAAACTCAATAATAGGGATGACGACACTGTAAAAGAAAATAAATAAATCCAAATTTTCTACATAAAGGCTCAAATTCTCAATCAAATGTCGAAAAAAGTAACTCAAAAAAATAAATAATTACGTAATTATAAGTCTCTAAAGTTTTAAGAGTGGGTATGTTCTGTCCCTTTTCCGCAAAACGCACCTTTGTATTGAACGATCGTCATTTACTATGGCGCTACTTAACAGTGACGTCACGGTTAGGTAGCACTTTCTCTCTCTAACTACGAACATTCTAACCGTTGTAGCTTCGTTAATTTTTGAGATATTTGAGTAGGGTTTTCACTATTTGGCATAATTTTATGTCTTCTTTCTATTGAAGTTATAAATTTTTTTGAGTCGACATCCCTATTGTAAAGAGAACTTCATTGGTCTGATAATTGTACTTGGATGTTTTCAATGCTCAGAGTAACTAGCTGTAAATTTTTCTGCTAATTGAACTGTTATTGTGTGGTTTATTGCAGTTAAAGCAATTTTCTTTGCTATGCTAGTGATTAATGTATAGTGAAGCGAGCATTTTTTAGCAAAGCGATTTCATACTCATTACATTGCTCATACTGAAACCTCCTTCTTGCCAATAGATTAATCTTTTTAGAACTTTAGCATAGTTTGAAGTAGGCAATGCATAGTGATATTAAAAGTAAATTTTATCTCTTGGTTCGGTTGATAGATAATACTATATTAATTATTGATATTGAACGCCATTGAACTGGTAATGAATCCTTTGTTTTTGCAACTAGCAAAAATGCTGTTGAATCCCACTATCACCAAAAATAATGTTGCCCAACTACGATCAGTGTATTTCTTATTCATGCGCGGCATCCTAATTGATTTGATAAGTTGTTAAGTTATTAAATTAATCTTAAATATCTTCTAGTTTTATACATGTTAACTAAATGCAAGCAAAGATTTGGTTTTCGAGATATGCATATTAATGTGATTATTGCTTTGCGAAATTTATAGATACTGATAATGGCCCTCTTTTGTAGTAAATTAAATAAATTATTATATTTATTATTTCATCTTCAAAACGCACTTAATTAAATTTAAGAGCCATTCCTGTTATTGGGCAGGATACAAGCTGATATTATATTTTATCAAAACTCAAGTGCATAAAAATGGGTACACTTTGTATGCAAATTCAATACAAAGTTACCCCGTTTTATTTGCTTTTGAGTGTAGTTTGTTATGTCTGCTGCTATTTATTTATTTATTTATTAAACAAGAACGGTTACATTAAGTTATATTTTATTAACTATGTCAATATTATGCATAAAATTCCAATTGTTTTCATTAAAAAGTCATTAAAAAACAAGTTCTTAAAATTTGTTGATTTAAATAATATTTTTCTCATTTCAGTGCAACTTCTCCATAAATTTGCTATTAGGGCTTCAGACGGCCCCATGAAGCTCCTGAAAGTCATTAAAAATCCAGTGACGTCTCATCTGCCAGTGGGCGTCAAGAAAATTACCATGTCATTTAGTTCCAAAACAGTGCAGAGCTGTAGGGAGCTTGTTCCTGAAGATGAGCCAATTGTTCTAATCGTTGGCGCCATGGCTCATGGGAAAGTGGAAGTGGATTATACAGAAGATGTTATATCCATAAGCAACTACCCTCTTTCGGCGGCCTTAACATGTGCTAAGTTGTGTTCCGCCTTCGAAGAAGTTTGGGGAGTAGTGTAAGGAAGTAAAGTTATATACCCAATTATATGTCTTATTATTACTTTAGTCTGCAGTTAACCCTGCCCGCTTATTTTTTTGCTGTTGAAACCAATTTTTTTTTATGTAGAATGTAGAGATATTAGAACTGCTAGCTGATTTGTAGCTATCCTACAAATTATGATAAAAGTAATGATGTTTGGTAGTTTATAAACATATTTCCATTTTTCACACAGATTTGCTTGCTTAGTGCGATTTATCGAAGTAGAATAGATATTACGGGTTAGTAGTCGTGGTGGCCAGTATTTTCTGTTTGTCAGTTTAGAAAACTAGGAAAGCAAAAATTCAAGTCACAGAATTGGTTACAAGATAGATACAAACAAAACTATAAGGCCTAATTCCTGAAGTCATTCTATGAAACTATTTGAAATTAGAGTGCTGGCTGTTATGAGGTCTTTCAGTTAAGAATATTGAGAAGAGAAGACTACATAGTTATATTGTAAGTATAAATAAATCTATTCCAATGTTTTTGATATTATATCAGTAGATAATTGATATGCATTGCGAATAAAATAAGGGTTACCAAAAATTATTGACATGTATTAAAGAGGTATATAGTGTACGCCGTACGATTAAAAAAACCGCAAATCGATGTACAGTTTAGCCGTTTGGCACACGCATACTAGAGGTCAAAACAAAATTTTTGACCCGCAGTTCCTAAAAACATTTCCCTTAGGGGGGGAGAGCCGAGACATTCTCTTTTTTGGTATGAAAAGAAGAAACCTATCGTGTGTAGTATCATATGAAAGAGCTTTTTGAGGCGATTCTGAAAATATACACCATCATTACATATCAGCTATTTTTTTTAAATTAAATCAAGAATAATTTTCGAAACATACCAAGTTTGAGGTCCTCCAGACACGATAAGGGTGATTTTTATTTTGTACAATATACCACAAATGATACTTAATATCCTCATACCTAACCTCAAAAAAGCAATTTCGAAATGATTTTCATTAATTTTTTTTTTAATTTTTCAATATTACTAAGTGACACGGTTCTACTTCAATACCTATTTTACGTGATTTATGGAACTTTAGTGCAGATACGGTACATATTAATCATAAAATGATACGTAGTATCCATATATACAACGGGAAATACCTCTTTAACCCTTTAACTGTACCTTTTCATCAGTTGGTATAGTAGGTAGGTTGTGGGTGGGTGCTTGTGAGACAATAGGCTGGTTATATCGTACATATAAAAACGCTGAAATTGCAATAATTGCGGTAAACTTGCATTTTTGGTATGTTATTTGGGTCCACCTATATAGTATTTACCCAGATTTGCAGCAGTTTAAAATGAACGCGCGCTGAGTTATTCCTGCAAAAAAAAAAAGTAGAGAATTTTCGACCAAAATATCAAGAATGAGGTATCTACGGGGAAATTAATGCTAGGTAAAGTTGTAGCAAACTTAATTACCTTCATTCAAGACCATAAACAAAAAAAAAACCTTTAAAATGTTCACTTTTGGTACAAACTTTTATTGCCGAGTGTACTTCTTTTCAATAGTCATCAACTACTCGTGGTGACGGTTCTAATGAGACTAAACACGATGGGTTCCTTCTGTCTCCATCATAAGATCAGCTCGATGGTACCATAATATTGCAGTGTCACCAAACTTACATAAGCAAGCCAAATTGCAGCTCAATGGAATGCCAGCACTAACTTTATCTCCCATTAATTTCCCCGTAGATACCTCATTATTGATATTTTGGTCGAAAATTCCCCACTTTTTGGTTTTTCAGAAATAACTCAGCGCGCGTTCATTTTAAACTGCTGCAAATCTGGGTAAATACTATCTAGGTGGACCCAAACAACATACCAAAAATGCAAGTTTACCGCAATTATTGCAATTTCAGATGCAACACTAACATATGACAGGCCTATAAAAGTACTGTAATAAAACTCATACCACTGGGTTTAAAAGATATGTACGAAATATCATTTAACGGTAGCATTTCGGTGAAGGAAAACATGAGGAAACTGTTCCAATGTCAACAAGCTCTAGCTCTTTAAGCTCGGGTTGAGCATACCTACACCAAATTTTGCAATTAGGTGCTAAAGCGGACCGCGGGATTCTTTAGGATACCAGAAAAAAACGCTAGGATCATGACGGTAAGGTTTCAGTTGTCGGTCAGATTACTTGACAAAAAATCAATAATAAATAAAAATAAATATTTGTGGACAATCTTACACAAATCAACCTTGTCCCAAACTAAGCAAAGCTTGTACTATGGGTACTAAGCGACGATATACATACTTATATAGATAAATAAGTCTTTGAAATCAAACGCACAAACTTACAAAATCATAACTATCTTTACCTTCTTAATAATAATAGTATCAACGATTTATACACGATGGAAATAGAAAATTATCTAACTCTTAAAGCGCAGGGGTGGGCAAGCTCTCTCCATACAAACTTTCTCCATGGAAGTTTCGCTTGTGTTTGCATTACACTTATTTTTCTGTTAGCCAGAATCTGGCTTTTTTTCTGTATTTCTTTTATTTTCCTTTTTTTTCTTGATATTATTCGTAATTCCAATATTAACAAGAAAAAAATATATTCGGGAGTGCCAAAACCGACAAATATAAAACTTGCACAGAGTTTGTATGGAGAAGGCCTTGCCCTACCCCACGCCCAATCTAGTTTGCCGCACACTGCGTGCATAGTGTAGGTACCTAGCTATCGTAACTTGTAACAAAACTAAAGATAAATATTATAAGACGTTACATTATGGTTCAAAAATCATGTAAATGCACGTTTCGACAATATAGCCAAGCACTAAACACCAGCTTATATGGTCCTTCGAACCGGATTTTATTAGCGAAGTGATAGCGATTTCCTTTCTGTGTAGTCCAATATGGGAGGAGGTGACATAAGATTGTTTTAATTACGTGTTTTTAAGTAAAGGGTCACCTAGTTATAATTTATTAAGTATAATCTTAAAATTGAAATTGACGGCAAACTTAATTTGTTCTAGTAATAGTTCTACTAGCTAGTCCCAAGTTTCTTCCAAAGATGGCGCTATTTGTTTCATCCGCATGCGTAGTGCGTAGCGCCGTGGATGCGCCACGCGCCATTTAGGTTAGGATTATAAGTATTATAATCATTTAATATCATAGGTAATGAATTATAATCATATAATTCATTACCTTCCTTATATTTGAATATCATTAATAGTGTATGGCTATATAATAATATATACGTAAATCAAAATAGGGTATTTGACACATGTTAAAATTTATAACACAGTGTCACTTTTTGGATAGTTAGCCATCAAAATATCACAATAAATACCAAAATTATAAAAAGATATGAATCATCAAAAATTTTTTTACCGTCCAAAATTCAAATAAAAGGTATCAATAGAATGCTTATGTAAAAATAAAAAATAAATTGTATGGCAACTATGTACCTAAACGCTTTATTTTACGACTAAAACAGCAAAATACTAATTATCCCATACAACGGTTGGTCGAATGCTGTGCAAGTGACGTCATTTGCCAGGGCCATATTGTAGGAGCCTTTTTGAGGGCCGCTAGCGGCGAGCTAGGTTTGTCCCTAATTTTAGCCCTTTATTGTGCTCTAATTGTTGTTGGACCCATATAGACATTTGATCGTCTCTAAAAACTGGTTCGATTGGCATTAAAAAAAATATAGTCAAATAGCGTATTACAAACGTAAAGTCAGAATAACAATTAGTAAATATTTTCCTTGAAATATGCCGTGAAGCGTATATAAAACACGAAAAAGTCAGCATTATTATTAAAAAACCGGCCAAGTGCGTGTCGGGCCACGCGCAAGGTAGGGTTCCGTTAGTCGTCTACCCGTTACATTATGTGGACTAAAAAGTTCGCAAACTTATATTTACTATGTTTTCGACAGAATTAACAACATTATCTAAGGTATCAATGGAAATTGTACGAAAGTTTTCTTTTGCAAAGTTCATTTCTGAAGTTCGACTATTACTCGTTAACTAGTAATGTCTACTTAGCTGTGATAGTTTTCCTTTTAAATTCATCGTATATACTACTACCATGATTTTTTTCACATGCCTAGTAGCCACCGTTTAGCTGGCAGGGGGGGGGGGGGACACTTGACCATAGCTAAAATTATCACTTCAAAGCTTAATATCACGCTAACATATTCTTTAATCAAAAAATGCTTTTAGAAACCTAATAATATTTTTAAAAGAGCTATCCAACGATACCCCATACGATGGGGTTTGGCAGAAAAAAAAATTGCACCACCACTTTACATGTAGGGGAGGTACCCCAAAAAAATTTTTTTTTAAAGATTTGATTCTACCGTTTTGTCGGCGTCATTGATATGTATACTCATGCCAAATTACAGCTTTCTAGTACTAACGGTTACTGAGAAAAACGGGGGTCGGACGGACGGACGGACGGACGGACGGACGGACGGACATGGCGAAACTATAAGGGTTCCTTGTTTACTACGGAACCCTAAAAAGAGCCCTTCAATCTCCAAAATCAGTTCTAAGAATAACAAACAAATTTTGCAAAGACTATTTATTTAGAGAACAGAGGAAATCTAAAAATATCTTGTAAAAGATGTTGTAATTGTTTCTCAGTAGCCGTTTTGTCAGCAGTCACTAGTGCCACTGACGTTATAATTATAGAAGATGAATACATTCTGGTAAGTATCGAAATGAACATCACATTCGTTTTAAATGTTCCTTTATCTACACACGTATCATAAATCCTCTAATATGCGTTCGGAAACCGTAGAAAATGAATCTCATTTCAACATTCAATGAATTTATGGCAATTTTCTTATCTGTGGCTAAGGCTACAGCAGTAATATAATTTTTAATTTTAATCTCCTATATGATGTTAAAATATTAAACGTCAAACAAAACTGTCAAAATTTAAATGTCAAAGTTGACATGTCCCTATTCTAGTATCACTGAAAATTCAAATTCAGTTGATGCGAAATGTCAGGTCGATGTTTTTTTAGTATATATCGCACGAAATTTGAGCTAGAACGACATGATCACATCAGAATAGGGACTCTTTACTTTTTAAAATAACATTCAGGTATCGGTTGCCAGTTCTGATTTCGATATTTCGGCAACCGTGCAAAAAAGGTTGTATTAACACAATTATTGTATTTATTTACTACGGTTTCTGAACCCATCTTAGAGTAGTTATAATATGTGTGTAGATAAAGTAATGTATGCAACTGTACATAATTAGGCATTAAAACACTCGTGTTTTAATGCCCCTTATTATGTACCAGTTGCATAAACTACTATTAAAATTACTAAACATTAAACGTTAGAACTGATTGAGATCGTTACTATGAGTCCTTAGGTCGATGCTGTTAGTAAATATCTACCTAATCTGCCCATATCACCACTGAACTGACCTATGGTTGTATTTGTGACACATACGAACACATAGACAACGTGAACTCATAGCTCCTACGCTGACACACACATAGCCAATGTGCGTGTATAGCTCAACATACAACAATGGCTCACCCGCGCTCGTGAGATAAAAGTTACTCTATGCGATTTACGTAAAATGGCGTCTTAAGTGGCATTGTAATGGCACATTGCTCGTAGAAAGGATGGTCGACTGGTTTGTAAAGTAGCTGGATTGGGTTGTGTCGAAAAGCTCATATCAATCCTAAAGGAGATATTCTACGGTAGACCGGATTTGGTAGAACTATTAGAACATTAGAAGTCGATCGTCGAACCGAGCCGTATTTCTGCAGCTACGCCACGGCCGCGAAACTCTGGCCGCAAGGCGCAATCCATTTAGTCAATTCGGGCCAAGCTCTAATTCGAGTAAGCGATCAAATCAACTTGTTATAATATTTTCTCGACTTCACAGCGCTACCGGGAAGTACTGAAATGGGGACCATGCACTGAAACTTGTGTAGGTCTTCCATATAAAATAAATTGGTGTGAACTGAGGGTTTCAGAGTCGGCCGAAAGCGACAAGCGATAAATTACTATAGTGATCCTAGAGACCCATATCTCAGTCCTGAGCAGTAAGATTCTTAATTTGTCTCGATTTACCTCACAACTCACAAAATTTTGGAAAACGTGCTGGGAGACCTCTACACTAATGTATTATCTAAGATACAATAATAATGTATTATCTAATGTATGTCATTATCGTAAAACAGATGAGGGTAATTTTTCATATCCTTCGCTTACGAAGGATACGGAGGACCTTAGTCCTCTTTCAGAGAAATAGAGACCGACACAAATAAGCACCTATCATAAATAGTTGTCCACCTTTTGACGTATTCTTAAATTTGGTATCGTAATCTAAAACGGTGGGTACCTAATATACACATCAAAAGTTAAAAATCAAGACTATATCCAAAGAAGTGTCCGTACAACTTTTTTTTACGTAATAAGTTGATAAGTAACACGCGGTGCGTTACATTTGAACTTCGCCTCATAGGTTCTAATTTGCAACAAATGGCGACATCGGGCGGAAACGGGCGACATCCGTCGAATTTGTTGCCAACCCTCGCTAGACTTTTTCTACACAGTAACACTTGCTTGCCACCCCTAACTAATACCCAATTAGCGGTTACAAGTATACGCTTTCATTTGGAATCTTTAACAAACTGTCGCTCCTAATGCATACCTACTAATATTATAAATGCGAAAGTGTGTCCGTCTGTCTGCTACCTCTTCACGCTTAAACCGCTGAACCGATTTAGGTAGAATTTGGTATGGAGATAGTTTGAGGCCTGGGGAAGGACATAGGCTACTTTATCCCGCAAATCATGTTGAAGTTTGTATGAAAGAGCGATGAGTAGGAAAGCGCCTGATATAAGTAAATAGCAATTAGTTCAATTCTATCGCGACAAACGAGTTCCACGCGGACGAAGTCGCGGGCAAAAACTAGTACGTACTAAATATGTACATATTTTCCTTTAGTTTCTCATGAGTACGACCTAGTGAGCTCAGCATGATCGGCAAATAGATATATATTACATTGCATATAGGTAACAATATAATAAAAAGGAGGTAGGTAATATTACATAGGTATATGGCATCTAAAATAGAACTCAACGATATGGTATGTTAAAGTATATGTTTAGTGCAGGAGAAATGGTAGCACTGTTCTGAACTTTGTTTGCACCTAGAAAATCACTCATTAAAGATGGTGCTAAGTATGTATTTGCGCGGTGTCTACTTAAAAGAAACATTGAAACCAAATTCAATTTTAAATCTAAATATGTGCATTTTGAGTCTTCCTATAGCTGAACAGATTTTTAAATCCCAACTGACAAAAAATATATCAAGATAATAACATGATAGGAGAGCCGCGGGTCAGAGGGATGGAATGGAATGCACCAAGAATGCACTTCATCCTGCTCTGCCCGCGTCTATCTGTCATGTTTTTGAGTGGATCTTTGCGTCGTTATGTGGAACAAAAAACGCTTGGAGGAGATCGCTCGAAACAATGATGCGTATCGGGATTTAAAAACTTATAATTTGTCGACGACGCCCCAAGAAAGTGGTTGTACACTGTATTCTCATTTACTTATTGCACTGAGGTGGCGGGACTGTGTAAGAAAGCAAACGCGGGGAGCCCTGGCTCAAGTCAGGCCGCGCCTTGCCTCCTCGCCAGTCAAGTAGAACTAGATTCTCGGCAACATACCATAAATGGCTTAAGGACCGACTCTTGTGAGCCAATTAAATTCAATAATGTAAAGCGACTATTTACTAAGAATGTGAGTGCTCGGAAACAACGTTGTGCAAACTTGTATGGCTGGACTCATTGAACTATCTATACAGCCGATGTGTTCGAACGACTACATGTATTATTTATATCTTATTCCAGAGAATACGCCAGTTGTTTTTTTCCGATTTCAAATAAACAGAACTTATGTTTCATGCAAGAACTTAGAAGGAAACAAAAACTGATCTGTTAAATGGAACGATATTTTAAACGAAAAAGGTGTTGCTAACTCGATGTTATCTGTTTTGACGAAGGACCAGAGATGCCATAAGGACGCGGAAGATTTCTGAGAATCCGAGCATTGGGACCTCGTCCCGCCACCACCGCATCAAACTTATTGTACGTTTTTGTTCCAATTTAATGATTGGGATAGATGCAAACTTAACGCGTTCATCATTTCATATACTTAAGTTCCAATTCATTCAAAAATTATGTTCCTATTATCGAATACCTTTGAAATAAAAATCCCGTATAAGAAGTACCTTTGTTATGACTGTTATAAACTTATGAGATAGTGGGGCGTTTGGTGAGGGAAGTTAGGAATGCCGGTAATGCAAGTACCTATACACGTCGTAGGTAATTACTGCGTCAAGGCAAATGACGGTGAGTCAGGTGACACTGCCGACTGCAGTGGCGTGATGTTATGACTCGTAGGTACGAGTACCTACATATCACAACAGTTCTGTGAGTAATGATTAATGGAGCATTTATAATATATACAGATCTACTTGCATTAGTTAGCAATTAGTATTACTTCTCACTGTTTGTCCTTGTCCTGGAATGAGTAGGTACTTATCGCCTTAATAACGGCATTTATTTAGATTATTACAAATAGGACGTAGTGGTAACATTTTAGGAAACTATATAGTAGTATTGTAGGATTCCTACGGAGGCTGTTCGTTTCTTTTGGTCACGGCGTGTGTGACGTGTGACTGTAGACTTATTATGTAACACATATAATGTAGGACGTATACTGAAAACCCATTTTTTAATCATTAAGTACACGGTTATGTACGTATCCTGGAGTATATAACATATTCGGTATTCAGCCGCCACGGCGTTTAAGTTAAGATAGGTTAGATACACAGTATTTTATTTTTTAATTTCATTGAAGCAATATTGAATACCCTACTGTAATTTTGTATGGGTTATTTGAACACGCAGCGATTCGTACAACGGCGACCACTTTCTAGTTGGACGTGACCCTATCTATTGGGTGGTCCCGGGTTCGAATCTTATTTGTTCTGTTTTTCTACGTATTTAAGTATTTATACCCATAGTACCTACGCCTAGTACTAGTACCCATAGTACAAGCTTTGCTTAGTTTGGGACTAGGTCGTTTTGTATAAGATTGTCCACAATATTTATTTTTATTATGCTCCCGAGGTGCTGTGTTCAGACTAAGGGACTGCATTACTTTAGCTGTTAATACAATTCATTCTCTACTCGTTATCTCTGGTCTGGAGTCACAAGCGTCCATAGGCTACGGTACGATTAATACTATAAATTGTTATAAGTGCTTATATCTTATTATATTATCTTTAAACGAGCAATTCTTATTGTATATATATTTATTTCGGGGATCTCGGAAACGGCTCTAACTCTATGTGGGGGTTTTCGGGGACGAGCAATCGATCTAGCTAGGTCTCATGCCCGGAAAACGCCGGTCGCCCAGATATTTCATTATTAAATGTTATATGACTTTGTATGTCCTACTAGTATGTAATTTCTTACGATTTGTGAACTACCTACTCATACGATTCAAAAGATCTTTCACCAGATTAAAATACCTCTAGAATGGTCCTCTGGGATACATATACATATATATATTTTGCATATATATTATACTTTATCCAGCGGCTCTGCCTGTGTGCTTTGTAACACGTGGGCGGAGCCACGTGGGCAGCTAGTGTTTCTATGTAAAAATAATACATTTTGTAATCGGAAAGCTTCCTTACGAAAAATACGTGAGACCTATATAGCGTCGTACCAATGTTCAATGTTCGGTAAACAGTAGCAAGCGGTATCATTGTACTGTCGGATTAAACTGTCGCTATTAAGGAAAGGAAGCGCAGGCGCAGTCAGGACGAAGCGTCGGCGAGCAACGGCCGGGGCGCGGGGGGTAGCCGCATTGTATGCAGATGTAACGCACGCCCGTGCCGCGCGCGCCTCAGCCGCCATATTGGGATCGCAGTACGTGTGTGACAAAGCGAGTCCGAATAATACGAGTATCAGATAGATAGAGCCGACGGCGACGGGCCAGACTTAACGGCGCGCCGCGCGGTGCGCGCCCAGACCGATCGGCGCCTGCGCGCACAAAGGGCTCATTGTATTCCACACCATCCATTTCTATAGAAGAGACCCTTCATTTTTTCTACAGTCTCGATACCAGAATGACATACAAACAATAGGTTTCCGTCCCTTTATTGGCACCTTAGTTTTTTTTTGCCATGTTTAAAATGGACCTACCTTCCTCAGAATCACAACCTGTTCGATTTGCCGCGCGTCCATTGATTTTCGCTTTTAGGCTTCCGATAGGTACCTACTGATACCTTATATTGAAACCGTTTCCAAATTTCGGTTAGTCTATTTAATATTTTATTTTATTCATTATAAATAAATCAAAAGATCAATTAGGTATACCCCAGTATGTTGGTGGCTATTTAAGAATGGCACCAAAGTACATATCGAATTGACCGTCGTAGTGTCGTACATGAAATAATAATGGAATGCAATTCATATCAGGATTATCAGGCAGTCACAAAATATCAACATACTTATAAATTGTAAAATATCGATTAGAAAAACAACGTAACGGATCAAACTGCTAACTACTTTTATGATTTGGGAATTCGAATTCCACCCCAATTTCAATTGTCATATCTAAGAATCTTGGAGCTAGCAAGAAGAATAGGGTACTTTCGGTAGTGAAAAATAAATTATGAAATTTGATAAAAATAATAGTTTTTCAAACATAGTAGAATACCCTATTGTCGCGATTTTCAGAAACCGCACAATGTTATTAACCTACTTTTACCCCGCATACATCTTCATATCCCGAAATAATCGGAAATGCCGCGCAGGTAGGTATAAGTTGAAATAATTTTTAGCCTATAGGCCTTCGTTGAGGCAGTTTCCTCGGCGGCCGCAACGCGGGAGCGGCAGACGCCCACGGACAGTTGGCGTCCCACAAAACAGGTTACCTCTCACCGACCACGATCATGCCGTCGATGCTTGCTCACCATTCTAATCGGAAGAAAATTCTAATTCCAAATTAGATTTCGACTATCGTTTCTAGATATAAAGTCGCTATATAGTTATAGCGAAACTAACAAGGTGGTCACAAATATCTGAACACGAATCTATTGCCAAGCCTTTAAGGCGCTACACTGAGAAATTTGGAGACTTTGAAACGCTGTCCTGCCCAGACTAGCAAACAGTAGGGGCTGATTTTCAGATATATGATTCTTGACTATATGATTGTGGTACTGACAATAACGAATCATGATTGCTTAGAATTTTCTCGATAGAAAATAAATCCAAAGTCGAGTCTATATTTTCCTATTTTTCCTCAGCCTACTAAAACAACGCATTATTAAAAGACACGATTAAGTTAATATGATGGTTTTTTTACCTCATCTAGGTACTGACAAGAGGAAATTTAATAAACCTGCACACAGTCAGATATTTAACGAGATTTGTATAAAAAGCCATTCTCGGAGAGGGTTGCATCCCGTTTTGTCGTGAGCGAAAAACAAAGGGTGTCTCTTTCATTCGATATATCGCCTTAAATAATATATTTGATGGCGACTGTATAAAAAACAGAAACTAATCTTCCTTTCGCCCATAGAAGTAGCTAAATACTCAATTCCGTACGGAAAACCAACCTACTTATTTCGGTACTTACAGGTATATATATCAGAGCGTTAGTCGTAGGTAGGCACTACTCGTACGAGTATATCTATATATCTTATGTCATCGCAGTGAAATGTTATCTGCATCCGCCTGTGGAAGTCAAACCATCACGTGTATTGACAAACAATACGATGGTTTTCTTTCCACTGATCTACGAGTTTATACTTACAAACGTTATGAACTGCAAAAGAAATGCTATTATTTATCATTGATTAGATTAGTTAGGATCAGTCAGACAATAGTTTATAGCTAATAAACAATTTTTACCTACACGATCGGTCAAGAATAGACATTATCGTAGAAAATCTTTGCTTAAAGGAAGGTACAGTCGACGCCATAGATACATTTACGCTTTTTCACCTTGTTCCATTGCAATAAGGTGCAATAAGTGTGTGTGTGTGCCATAGATATGACATCGACCCTACACGTCCAAATGGTCGACACCTTAATGCCAAATAGATGGCACCTTTGATCACATCATTATGACATTAGATTGAAAGTGCAAAGTGGTGAAAGTGGCAGTGTCGTGGCCGAGCACTTGGACATTTACCTTACTTATTTACCCTATTGTTTGATCCGATTCCTTTACCGCTTTAAAGGTCCGGTAATACTACGCTTACGCTATTTTCATTAGTCACACCAACCAAAAGGTCTCTAAGGCACACGACATCGGCAGTGTATCAGCCAAGATCGCGAAGCAAAATAGTAGATTGTTAACCAAGGGTTGAAAGCGACCCATTTCAGAAGAGATATTTTGGCGCTCGAACGTAGTGAAATTTGAAATCCTTATCCCCGAATTAGTCAAAATCGAGTATAATGACGAATTTTCGTAAAAAATATTCATATTCATATCCATATTCATATTCATAATCATATCCATAATCATATCCATATCAATATCCACATCCACATCCATATTCATTTGGCTGTCGACGTGTTTTGTGATTGGTGGATTCAACGTGGCGAAGCATTTGGTTTGGTTAATTTAAAATGTTTTGGAATCAAAAAATGTATACATGTTAGCCCGTGGGGCGCAATGGCCCACTTTCAACCCGCTCCTTAGGTCAAATATGACCTACTTTCATTCAGAGTATAAGGAATGAAAAAAGAGTTATATAACTCGAACCATTTCGACCATTTCGGGACACTTTTGAGCCCCATATAACCTAAATCTATTTAACCAAAACCAATACACTTGTAATTTCGCAAATCTTGTAAGATTCTATAGTACTGAATCCTGAATTACAATTAAATAAACTTGATTCCGTTCACGGTCTATTGACGTCTGCAAAAACGTTTGACGACCGCATTAGCTTAGTTGGTATATACATATAGTGACCCTGCCTACGAAGCTGGAGGTCCCGGGTTCGAATCCCGGCCGGGGCATTTATTTGTGTGATGAGCACGAATTGTTCTTGGGTCTTGGATGTTTTATTCTATGTATTTAAGTATTTATTTATCTATATAAGGATGTATATCGTCGCTTAGTACCCATAGTACAAGCTTTGCTTAGTTTGGAACTAGGTTGATTTGTGTAAGATTGTCCACATATATTTATATTACATTATTTATATATTTTTTTAATTTCTTAGAATTTTAACAAACGGAAAAATCTTCGCACATTCATTATCCGAACCAACCGCAAAATAAAGGTGATTGTTATGGGAAACCCCGACCAACCGTTCCGTAGTTGTCCACCCGTTACGTTGTGGACTAAAAAGTTTGCAAACTTATATTTACTATGTTTTTGCCAAACTGTACAACATTATCTAAGTTATCAATACTTACAATTAGTTAAAAAGCGAAGTATAATTTAGCTATTCTGACTGACGTCTGAGCTACAATACTGAAAATGTTCATACCAGTTCATTACAGTTTTTAAGTCTAAGAGGAAGGTATTAATTTATTAACTACTAGGATTAGCACATATACTTAATATATTGTAGTATGTATGTAGTGGCAAAACTGAAGGAAAGCGAGGCAGGGGAAGACCGGGGATAAGCTACATGAAACAAATAAAACGAAAATTAGCAGTCGTTTCGTATAAGGAGGTCAAGGAGACGGCCCTTCAGATCGAGAGAGCTAGCAGATAGCTAGAGCGGCAGCTGGAAAGAGCTACACCGACAAGAGTGTAACTCTTAAATTTAATGATGATGATGTAGTGATAGTGATAGGCAGTCGTGTTTAATTAAACCAGTGATCTAATCGATGGAATAATCGGAGCTACAAATAACTGATTGCATTAGATGGCCGCGGTCAGTTGGCTTGGCGCCGGACCGATCTCGCCGGGCAAAAATGGCACTAGAGCTCTGCAGTAATGAATAATTTACATTAGAGACTGCTCAGACCAGCCCCTGGGTATTCATAACGCTTACCAACAACTAGCTTCAGGCGAACTGATATAAGAAATCTCAGTCTCCGGTCCGGTTGTACATATGTGTTACGAATCTCGGAGTCAAGTTATACTGCGCAGGGGACGTGTTAAGATGAGTCGAGCGAGACAATTTGTGAATTCCATAGCAGTTGGCTACACACAGGATCTATTAGTATGTTAATATGATATGTTATATATCCTTGTCACTTTGTGTTTAGGTCTTTAGTTCACTGCTCATTAGTTATTTGAAAATCAAGCTGCGTTTCAATGTTCATGTTTACTTTTTTAGGGACGTCAATATCGTGATCTTCGGTTTGAGTTCTCACAAAAAGCAAGCTCTATGTATATCTTATGGAGATACGTCCCTTTTGGCTTAACATGGTAGCTGTGGTTGGTGACGCATTCACTGCCCTCACCGATCAGTGCGAACACCCACACACTAGTAACCTACACACTATAATTTAAGCGCAAATATCTCACCAATAACTTGCCACTTAAGAAAATGTCATTATATTGCCAGTAATTTAGAGCGTTCAAGGCGTTACTAATAGTACTTTTTATGTTGGTACAGCAACTTGTTATAAACTTACTTGTGGTACCGAATTGTACAGAGCAAATTTTAATAGTTAATACGAGTTTAGGATACGAGTACCGTACAAATCAAGGGGTTTTCAGAATAACCATAAACTTCTTGATTTGTACGAAACTCGTATCCTATTCGCATGATTCATACTATTCATACGAATGAGCCAGTTATTGAATTTAAGGTGATATATCGATTTGCTGGACCACGCCCCCCGGGAAAGAGACTCGCTTATGTTTTTCGTTCACGACAAAACGGGATGCAACACTCTTCGGGAATGACTTTTAAGACAAATCTCGATAAATATCTGTCTGTGTACAGTTTTATTAAATTTCCTCTTGACAGAGTTAAATACCATCATATATTAATCAATCGTGCCTTATAATAATGGGGTTGTTTTAGTAGGCTGAGTAAAAAAAAGGAAAATATAGACTCAACTTTGGTTAGTATTTTTTTCTATCGAGAAAATGTTTGGCAATCATGTTTCGGCTATTGTCTGAAACAATCATATAGTCAAGAATCATATATCTGAAAATCAGTCCCTATTGTTTCCTCATCTAGGCAGAACAGCGTTTTGAAGAACGCGATATTTCTCGTTGTAGCGCCTACCCTACCTTAAAGGTTCAGTACGTCAACGAAATATGTGCAATAAAATTAACTGCTAGGTTAGCGGCATACCGGGCCTGATAGAAATTAATGGCCCTCTTTCCTATTCCCGAAAAATAAGGACGCTCGAACTCTCATGTCTGGATTTCAAATGTATCCGTTAGTAACGCCCACGAGGTAATCCTAGTTTGAAAAAAAAAAACTGTTATAGTTATAGGTATATCAGGACTTTTGATTGGCGGTGGACGATGGTTGAATTGAATGCCAAAGTTATAGCGCGTCAGAAGGGAATTTCATTCATAGCAATAGGCGGTGGAATCCTAGGGAAGCCAAAGTGGATATTTAAATGTAGTTTAATCATACCTACAAATAAGGTTCACCTTTAAACCAAAACATGGAGGAGATATTATTGTGATGTCATGCATGCAGTCGATTTATCCGCGTGACTGATAACACACATTAGGTAGGTACAGCGCGATAACATCCTGTTTTCCAGACTATTCGGTGGGTGCCTAGTTAGGCAGTCGAGCTATTTAAAATGGACCAAAACTTGTGAACTATACTTTTCAGGCATCGTGCTTTGTTGTTATGGAGCATCGTGTGTAGTTGTTGTTGTAGTTATTGGGCGTATGTTTAAGAAAAATTCATTCAGCCGTTTGCAGTCAGGAAAAGCCCAATTTTGGCCCAGAATGAATTTTATTTTTAACGAAACTCACTGGCTGAAATGTAATAGTATTAGTATATTTTTGGAAACAGATTGAGCCATGCCATTGGATACCACACACTCGATAGATTTATGATGAAAATTTGCATTTATTTTTCATACAAGAAATTAATGACATCGTTTTCGTTCGGTCGTTACTCGTTACACTATGATTAGGTACTGAATGCCGCTGAAGGGAGACGAAAACTTTTTCCAACTGATTCAGTTTCTGTAACTAGCATTAACAATGTACAATGTACTTGTACTTACGATCCAACAGTGCCTTCCAACCGCCCCTAACTCACATACTCACACACTACCTACGATGCTGAATATTTCTGAATGGGTCAAGCCGCCTCGTGGGAAGCCAGTCCTGTCAAGCTGGTCTAATCTGACAGACATTCAGTTGTACTCCTGTTCGCTCCGGAGTACTTAGATTGCAAGGATAATACAACAATGAATATTTCTGAATGTGATCTGAACTATAAAAGTATCTGTCAGATAAATGTTAACTCCGTTCTTTTCCTTCATATGACATTGGAAAGTGACAGCGATATTTTTAACTGTCCGATAATCTCGCGATTGAAAAACGCCCCTTAATCAACCATACTTCCCCTATTTAGTACGCTGTTTTTATACCCTTGACCGACAGTGGCAAATATATTGCCGCCTTGTAATTTGTAAAGCCCCAAATCCCCAATACAATGCGTCTTGCAATTTGTATATGTGTAAGTATATACATACTTCTTCCTTATTCCTCAAAAATAATAATATATAATCCATGCTGTATGTACCTAACTACTAAAGTCTTCGTTTCATTGAATTCTTAACTTAAATATCGGTTAAAAGGATTTTAAATAAAATATATCCGATCCGGTGGCGGGAAGCGGTTGGATGCGGAGAGCTGAGGACCGGGTGTGGTGGCGCGAATTGGGGAAGGCCTATGTCCAGCAGTGGACGACTACAGGCTGAGGATGATGATGATGATGATGATAGCCGATCCGAAGTAGTAGATATTACCCGACCATTATAAGCACCTTCAGACAAAAGAAATCTATTTCAATACCTAGTTTTACATTGCTCGTTCCCCGCAGTACTTATGCTCGGACAAGTGGCATAGATATCATTATCTGCGCGAAACAACTTGTGTCAGTATTAGCAGTGAGCGATACAGGTTTATAATACTAAAACGACGTAACTAAGCCGACAAGGCGTGTGGTGTCGCACGTAGGCGCCGCTAGTGCCCCCGTAACAGTACCTAGGTAGATAACTACTGCATATATTGTATTGATAATAAAGCGATACAAAGCCAAATACGTAGTTTCTGCTATCAAATTTGTTCAGAAATCAGACGAGTCATGAGTCACGGGGACAAAGAATAGATACATACATGCCTAGTTAACTGCAGATAATAAGCAGATTCAACGTACTTACACTCACCGGCAGAAAAGTCCCAAAAACTTTTCGTGATTACAAAGTATAAATTGAATAAATTAAATTATGATTAATATATATTTAAAAATGCATCTTTCTAATTGGGGCCAAATTTTCTGCCGGTGAGTATATTATATAGCTACTGTACCCTTACCATGAGTTTGCCATGTTTGTAATACCGTACTTGCTAGCGACTGCGTAAACGATTTAGTATGCCGATTCTTATTTCTATTGCGTAACCGCCAGAGGCGCTGTACTTTTGTCCATACTAAATCGTTTACGCAGTCGCTAGCGAGTACGGTAATGCAAACTTTGCAAACTCATGGTAAGGGCACAGAACTGCGAATCATCGTGAGTCGTAAACACGTTTAAGCCTTTTATAATTTTGCCTACTAGTTGAAATAAGTAAGATGCCTTGCTATAATATACTTTAATGTATATTATAGCTTCGTCTGTGACAAATCATCATAATTTAGGCATGCAAAAAGAACGTGAAACCCTTAAACGTCCTACACAAATACAGATGTTAGAGAGTTCAGTCCTAATCTAACACAAAACAGTTCGATGAACGAATCTATTTTGTTATTGAAGTTATATCTTATCGTTGTAGAAAGCTAATGTGAATGAGGCGAGCAGAGAGACCGGTACAGACCGGGCGGGCGCGCAACTTGATGACCAGAGTCAGAGCTGCTCGTCAGAAAGAGCCTATGTTTCGTTGATGTTTCAAGTCCATTCGACATTCGTAACTATCGCGGCCTGGAAACCGGTTAGCGTTGTTGGACATTTTCGCGTCACACGATGGTTTTATAGTTTATACCACATGTGCGGTGGCTTTAAACATAAGATAAGAATGAACTTCAGCTTACGGGAACCAGCTTAGGTTCCCTAGGCTATGAACGATGAATAAAATAAATCCGCCGTTTCTCGTCATATCGGAGTCTTAATTTTTTGGTTTTGATTAAACATCAGTTGTATTTGCCTTTGAAAAGTATCATATATTACTATATTTATGATTAGATTGGTATTAATTAGTACGATAGATGAAACTCGCCAATTAGTCTGTTGTTTTGCTGTAGCCAGGTTGCTACAGGCATATTTAAAATGTCGTAGCATGATGACATGTTCCTACCTAAATAAAAAGTTTAACTTAATTCTAATTGTTCTCTATAGGTAATTTGGTACTTATCTCCTTTTCTAATTGAAGTTATTGAAGTAATAAACGAATGATAATTCCCAGAATTCAATAGCTGTTTATTGGAATTACCTACACTCTGTATTGAGAGGTAATTGTCACTCTGATAGTAGGTAGTAGGCACCTATACCTAATGATGGTGGAATGTGGAAATTGTTATTAAAGCGGCTCGGTGCATTAATACCGTGATATATTATTTAATTCTATTATTTGCTTTGCTTAGTATTAAGTAAACGTCCGTGAGAAATGGAGCGCATTACTTCGTGCGCATGATGCGCTTGCGTGGCGCTGGCGCCTCGCCTCGCTTGCCACTTATTTCAGTTTCGTAGCCTAGGTAGTAGGTACAATCTGTGATCTAGTCCCAGACCTATTTTATTTACATATTATATTCAGATTGGAAAGAACTATGCTTAGGTAATCGGAATTAACAGACATTAAGTGTTGTGAATTGTATTATCCCTATTCGCCATGTGATTATAGCACCTTGAGCGAGGTAGTATGTAGTTGCCAATGTTGCCATGTAAAAAAAAAACGTTTTTGAAAATTTCCAATACCTGACTCGCAAATAAAAACTTTCGTTGTCTCGGTCAATAAAGTTTTAATTGCTCTTTATCATTACCTCACGGCAGTCACGGAAGTCTACTTTAGAGAAACATCAATCCGATGTTGGTGGATATAGGTATCTATCTACTGTTTATCAATGTTTTCATCTCTAGGCCTCAAAAACAAAAGCAACATCCTTATACTTGGAACTACACGCCATCGCGGTAGGAGATATTGTACCTGGGGCGCAACTATGACAATATAATTGTTTTGGACTGTTTATAAACTATTATAATCAAATATCTTTCCGTAATTACGGAATGGAAGCCTCGTATCTCATATATATTTATGTGTATCTTTAAAAACGTATTAAGCAGGCAACATGCTGAGCGGCACGCCGCGCGCACTTGTCAAACGCATTGGATTTATATATACCTGCATTCTGCATTGTACTGAAAAAGCGAGCGTTAGTTACGTCGCTTGCAATTTACGCGTGTGCGTGAACGAGGCCTTAGAACTCAAAGTAACTACTAATAAAAAAAGACAACGTTTAATACCCGACATGTTGCGGCAGTTCATTATTGTGCACAAAGTAATCCCTTTCGAGCTACTCAAAAAATGAAAATCTATTAGAGAAACTTTTAACTTTTTAAGCCGATGGCCAGTTATGTGCCGGTAATAGTGGGTTTAGATCAAACTACCAAAAGGTTGATTTTTTCTTACGTCTTTACATATATTTAAACCACACCAGAAGGCGTGTTTATTAATGCAGAAGATATGCAACGTTTTCACCATAATAAGTGTTTAATGAAAACAACGCCTTTGTTATCTACTCATTGTGCAATAGGAATGGTTCCTAAGAGATTTACCTACTATGGCCAAACTGGTCTTCATTCCATTTAGGTGAGGCTCGACGCACGTGTGCTCGCTCGACGCTTGCTTCCATTTGCTCTCAAGGTTTTACCCTCAAGGGATTTCTTACTCTTAACTGACTAGCTGAGAAATCATTTTTCTTTGCACTAGAGGCAGCATAAGTCGTTATTGGTATTTAGTGGAGTAAAACTGAAGTTTTATAGCTCTATGAATAGTTTACGCAATACACACACTTATTTTCCGAGAGTTAGGGTTCAATACTGGTTTATGATATACTGGCTGTTAGTGTGTTTTGTAATGTTTAGATGCTCATTGGTATGGCAAGCAGGCTGCGGCGTCGATGTGTCTGTGGATTTGATTACTTTGATTAGGTAGCTCATTTAAGTATTATGGTACCATCGCGTTCGCAGTGGCCGTTAGTTAGACGCGCGTGTATTTACTTATGGATTATACAGAGATCCAAGTGTAAATTGATCCATTATTTTCTCGTTAATGACCCACAAAACAACTGTATTGACCAAAAATACGACGAGAGCGGTATATAAATATGTACATACTGGCAAACCCTGAAATTAAGTTTCGTTTTTTTATTCACTACTTACTCTTTTTCCGTGACGTGATCTTAATGCCGGATCCACACATATAGACCATAGTAACTTTAGAGTAATTATTATGAATGAAACCATATAGTTTTACCGTGCCATGGGCGTCCACGGTAAAGTACTTTACACATAGGTGTGACATAGAGATAGGTCTATATCTCTACCTACACCACTACATTATCAATCGGTCTCTCTCTAAATTACCTTTGCGGCTGATCAGTCGTGATAAATACAGTTAAGTAATAGAACGGGTCCGTAACAATAAATTATCTTTTATCTTTAAACGAGCAATTCTTGTTCAATTCAATATTCATTTCGGGGATCTCGGAAACGGGTCTAACGATTTTGATGAAATTTGGTATATGAAGGGGTTTTCGGGAGCGAGCAATCGATCTAGCTAGGTCTCATGCCCGGGAAAACGCCGAGCATAGCTCGGTCGCCCAGATATTAACCTTTTAAAATACAAACGTATCTTGTGTTGACCCATTACGTGGTTCTCGAAGAACAATCTACTTAGCAACATAATAATGCGCAGAAATTAAGTTTGCTTGTAGAGAGGTTGAATTGTGTTGTGTACCCAGCAGCCTACTCACATTCTGCGACCACGTCCGCCTCTGCTGTTTGAGTACTAGTAATTATTCGAGGTACTCGGACTTGTGCAAAAACGAGCGTGGTCGGCGGAATATTACTACACTCTACTCCGGCCAACGCCATGATGTCATGGTGGATTAAATTACCGAGTATATGACCTTGACAGCGGGCACAACATCGTGATCGCTCGCTCGCCTCTCGGCTCTCGCGCACCACATGCCCGCCGTCAGTTCAGTCGTGAACGCCACAGTTCCATAGATGGATGAAACTAACAGGTACACGCCGTCACACCGATTGCACGCCTTCCTGTTTTCCTATGTACATAACTATTCAGTTGTATATGTATAATTACTGATTAAAAAAGAAGCTTAGTTTGGCTCTAAACACGAAAAATAGAAAAAACAGGCCAAGTGCGAGTCGTGCCATGCGCAAAGTTAGGGACCATGTCCATATCTATGTATGTAGAGATGTAGTAAGTAGGTACAGTCAAGGGCACCAATATGTATACACTTGATCACCTTACTCCATTGAAATAAGGTCCAAAAATGTATACATATTTATGCCCTTGACTGTACAATATGTTTGTTCGGGTGGAACCTTCAACTCAATTTTGAAGCATATATCTGGGGGCACGGCAGTGCCCCCGCCAAGTCGAGCAAAACAAAAGTGGCACGGCCGTACCATCCTTTTCTCGAAGTCATTCAGGCCATATATCTTCTACCGATTGAGCTTCAGCTGTATAGGTAGAGGTACCGTTGGTGACAATGCAATATAATGGTACCATCGAGCTGATCTGATAATGGAGACGGAAAATAGCCATAACAACTCCTAAATTACACAACATATACTCAACAATAATTTTTGGGCTCATTGGAACCGTCTCGAAGAGCATTAGCTGATGAATGTGAGTAGTTGATGTGCTGCTTTTGTTTAGGAAACGCAGATTTTCAGAGATTTCTAAAGTCTCCTGAGGTGGACAAAACAATTTCCATTAAATAAATATATCCAGACATAGCTATGGTAGCCTTGGCAGTACGGCCATGTGGTTATCAAACGGCGTCCGGTAAGAATCCCGGCTCATATCAATGAGTTTTACAGAAATTATGTATGGAATATCATCTGATAATTACTACTAGTTTTGCGGTGAAAGAGCAGGGGGCCGATTTTTGAGTGCCGAACGCTCGACTTTTCACTCGAGATCTGTCAAAAAACTATGATGTTTTGACAGATGTCGAATGAAAAGTCGAGCGTTCGACACTCAAAAATCGGCTCCCAGATCGTGGTAAAACCTGCATACCTACACATCCAAGACAAATTTCAAAGGTGAAGGCCTCAAGTCCTCAACCCACATTGGACAGCGTGGGGACTACTCCCCGATCCCTTTCTTCTATGTGAAGAGGCCAGTGCACAGCAGTGAGACGTATTTAGGTTGATGACGGTGTCCACGATTTTTATTCACATTTTTTGCACGGTTTTTATAGTAGAACGACTATTTCGTGTCTTTCTAACTGATTATCTCAAAATATATTCACTTAATTTTGAAGACAGAAACCTTAGATTTAAGCATTGTCTTTTTTTGTATGAAAAAAAAAACATATTCTTCAAAAACCTAACGACTGGGGTATCAAATGAAAGGACTCTGAGCGAATTCCAAAAAGATACCACACCAGTAATAGGCTAATTTACTAATTATTTACTTATCTATTCACCTTTCCCGAAGATAAATTCTCTATAGGCCAACTTCCGTACAGGACAGTAACCAGGTATAGGTACTGGACTACTATAAGGGTTCAATATTTACCATGTCGACTTGGTTGGTACTGATTGTACTGAACCCTTGAATTGTCGAAAATTTAATTTCTAACAATAATATACCTAAGTCGTTTTAGGTCGTCCGCCTTTTTTGAAACGTTTAAAAATCAGAAAACCGGCCAAGTGCGTGTCGGATCACGCACAACGAAGGGTTTCGTAACGACATCTAGCAGTCCACTTTTAAAAACACTATTTATACCTTAAATCGAAAAAGATCGGATCTTTATAGGGAAGTCACGGCGCTTACGTCCTTTTGTTTGGGCATAACAGTTTTTCAGTGATAAATCAAAAACCCTTAATTCCATCTTGTTCAAACCAAAAATCGTTGAAAGTATACGTATAAATACCACCAGTATTGGTGTATACCAATACTGAGGTGGTACCACCTCAATTTTTTTCAGAATTTTAATCTTCATAGTTTGGAAATTAGAGGGGTGGGGGGAGGGGACACATTTTATACGACTTTGGTAGCTAATATATCACCAACGATTGACTTAAATGGAAAACTTTTTTAGTAACCTCTATATTATTTTTAAAGGCCTATCCAAAAATACCCCTCACAACTACCTACATTGAAAAAAAAATCAACACCGGGTTACATGTATGGTTGGGGTGCCCCCCTAAAATTTTTTTTTTCCTAATTTCACATCACTTTTATGTAGCGGCTTATAGAATACATCTTCCTATCAAATTCCATAATGGTAGGACTTATACCTAGTCTCCGAGTTAATCGCCTGTGACATACGGACAGACAGGCAGACAGACATGACGAAACTATAAGGGTCCCGTTTTAGCCATTCTGGCTACGGAACCCTAAAAAGTACCTCCTACACGTTATTCATCACTCAAGCTCAAGTCCATTAGCACAGAATAAGTAGGCAATAGTATCTAATAGTATGCGTACCATTAGCTAGGTTTACGGGTACCGACTTGGGTAGGTACAGGTACTCGTACAAGTAAAAGCTGATATTCAGCCGGCAACTTGTTTTGTTAGGCAAGCCGCCGCCTGCGCGGGCCCCATATTAGCATGGTGTAATTTTAATCAAGTGTATTCGGTGTCCAGATGATTGGCCCTCGCTGCCGGTTCGGCGAGAGGAAACTACTGTGGGTAGACAGTTACTGTCTACTGGCAGTATCATTATCACACAGACCATTATCAGTAACCCTTAAATGCATGGTGTACGGTACGATGCATCGTACAAGATTAGGCATGATGACTCAAAAAAAATTATTACTTCAATAGAAAGAAGACATAAAACTATGCCAAATAGTGAAAATCCTATTCAAATATCTCAAAAAATAACGAAGCAACAACGGTTAGAATGTTCGTAGTTAGAGAGAGAAAGTGCTACTCGACCGTGACGTCACCTTTGAGTAGCGCCATAGTAAATGACAATCGTTCAATACAAAGGTGCGTTTTGCGGAAAAGCGACAGAAAATACCCACTTTTAAAACTTTGAAGACTTATAATTACGTAATTATTTATTTTTTTGAATTACTTTTTTTGCCATTTGATTGAGAATTTGAGACATTATGTAGAAAATTTGGATTTATTGATTTTCTTTTATAGTGTCATCATCCCTATTCAAGATTTATTTAACTGTAGGTATATTTATAATAGATAATATTGTGACTTATTTCACAAGGGAATTTAATATATTTTCATATTCATTCTCAAAATGTTAACGGTTCTATATATTAAATAAGCCTTTCATTGGTTTTTAGACGAGAAGTCGGTAATTTCAAAAAACGGCCGCCATATTTTTTATGGTCTCGAAAATTGAGATGTTTTGATTGGTGTTTTTGGAGGTCTTATAGTTTATTAAGTAGTTGTTTTCTGCCTAGAATATGTTTCTACACATCATAAATATTGTCTGAGTGCTAAGTTTAGTAAAGTATTTCGCATATTATAATAAGCAATATCTTTATTTTTGTAAATTTACAGTTATTGTATGAAAAACTTACAAGATATTTTTTATATTATTTTTCCCGTTATCAGTACACCTTAAATTAAATAATCAAATATCGCGTTTTCTTTGATAAAGAAAAATCATGCATTTAAGGGTTAATTCTATATTCCAGAGTATTGACGTCATGCCGCACATAGTGTCGATTTCTAAGAAAAGAAGAAAAGAAGATTTTCTAAGGTCATAAGTATTTTTTTCAAAAGCAACGATAAGGTACCAATAGTTATCAAGATTAACAGAGGAATACACCAGTAACAAAAATTTACCCCTCCCACTATCAACACATTCACCATGCGCATGCACCAGCACTTGAAACTTGATCGTCGCAAAAAATTGCACGTTTTGGTGCTCAGCGCTCTCGTAGAAGAAGTTAAACAAAATTATTTTTTGGGTTTTCTACTTGATATTTCGCAACGATTGTGACGGATTCAAGTTATCCAGATAATAGTTGATATCATCATCATCATCATAATCAGCCGAACGATCCGCTGATCCGCTGGATGCGGGCGGCCCGTGACCGGTGACCGGTCTTTGTGGCGCTCTCTGGGGGAGGCCTATGTCCAGCAATAGTTGATATATTTTACTGCATTTAAAGTATTTTAAATTTAATGTTATAGCATTTCAACAATTTTAAAAATGGTATACATACATCCATATTATTATTTTTTGGTGATCTTCTTGTTTAATAGTAATTTTGTTATACTATCGCCTCGTATCGCCTAATTATGTTTTTTGTTTTATATACTATAGATATAAGGCTAGTTGATGTAACATAGTTTAGGTGCGGATAGCTGCGGATGGCCGACTTAGAGGTTTTTTAAGATTGGAAGTCATACAAAAATAAAATCACTTTTTTTGTTTCAAATTTAAAAAAGTGCATTTTTTTTTGCTTTAGGTACCTTGGGAGTAAAAGTAGTGACCCGACGTTATCTTAACGATAAAATTCAATTGCAAGATCTTCTCATCTGGATGAAAAAAATTAAATATCTAGAAAACTATCTTTTGACCAGTTATGGTGACACACCGGATAATATAAGAAATTTACTTGTTAACTAGTAATGTCTACTTAGCTGTGATAATTTTCCTTTTAAGTTCATTATATGTACTACTACCATGATTTAATTCACATGCCTAATAGCCACCGTTTAGATGGCAGGGGGAGGGGACACTTGACCATTACGTAAATTTTCACTTTAAAGCTTAATATCACGCTGACGGATTCTTGAATCAAAAAATGGTTTTAGAAACCTTGCAATATTTTTGAAAGAGCTATCCAACGACACCCCACGCGATAGATTTTAAAACAAAAAAAAATGCACTATCAGTTTAGGTGTAGGGGAAGTATACTAAAAAAAAATTTTTAATATTTTTTATTCTACCGTTTTGTCTGCATCATTAATATGTATACTCGTGCCAAATTACAGCTTTCTAGTACTAACGGTTACTGAACTAAGCCGGGCAGACGGATGGACGGACGGACGGACGCACATGGCGAGACTATATGGGTTCCTTGTTTACTACGGAACCCTAAAAAAACGAAATACAAAGTAAAATATTTTTGACCGGCTAATTCTTAGAAATCGACCTATGTGCGCCGTTGTTAGTGGCTGAGGCACTGAAATTTCCTTCATTTTATGTGTAGTGTCGGTTATTTTTTATACTTAATCTTTATCGTCCGCTATTGTTGCGACTGCCAAGTCTGGGGTTGCATCATTTAGTTGAGGAAAACAGTACTCTAACAATTGCATTATAAGGTACTTTTTCATTTTGCCACGACATTGTTATTATTATAGTACCTACTTGTCTTGCGGACTTGCAACTATCCTATAATATAATATTATTATCTACAAAATCAATTTCACTTCATAAAAAGTTCTGTTATAAGTACTTAGATTAGGTACATAACTTCAATCGTTACATTATTAGTGGGTTATGGGTATTTAGAGCCCGAAGTTACCTTTTTCACCAACAACACTTAAAAATATTACTTATATCAGTCAAATGGCAAATGAATATATACCTAATAAATATGAATTACACGTTTTATCAACTTTGATCAGGGTATTGTAACTAAAAGCGATTTTGACTATTTCCTTTAAATCTATGGAAAAATATATTTTTTGATCGACTAAAACGAAGGTCTCTTCTTCTTCAAGCTTCAGCTTCGACAAAAATGCCTTCGTACTTATGTCCGGCGGATTTCCGGTTGTTCTCCTCAACAGGTCGCATTTATCAACCGATTCTCATTGAATTTTTCTACAGGTCGCATTTACCAACCGATTCTCGTGAAATTTTGTGAGCAGATTTGATAACTATTCAAACAAACTGTAAAAATAATGTGTGGAAATCTTGTAAATTTAAAGCAATGAATTCAATAATTAATTATATAGAATATTTTTGTCAAGTCAGTTTTTGGAAATTTTCATAAAACTAAAAACACTCGCGTGGACTTCAGCCCATAGACCAAGTCATAGAGCCACTGGGGGCCGATTTTTGAGTGTCGAACGCTCGACTTTTCACTCGAGATCTGTCAAAAAACTATGATGTTTTGACAGATGTCGAATGAAAAGTCGAGCGTTCGAAACTCAAAAATCGGGCCTCTGGTTTTAGATTTTACGTCTCAGATCAACTCAGATGGTTTTAATAAATTCAAAAGTGCGCCCACCCAGCCTTATTAAATGGTTTAGGTATTATATTTTATCTAGTATTTTTGTCTCATCTCCATCGATTACGACATTACGACGGGCATTGGGTCAAAAAACCAACTTTTTTATCAAATTAGTGCGCAATTATTAAACACCCTCTTGGCGACTCACACAACATCCCCACTCCCCAACACCAACACCCGTGAGCGGTGTTGGGATTGGTCCTATTTGCATTGCACATTATTGTTAGTTACGAATCCCGATTAGAGCGTAATATTAGAGCGTCCAATTCTTGAACGCTAGCTTTGTCGATTATTAGTAAATATGTACTCTACTAGATAAATATTACAGAGATCTTAGTTCTTTATCATTCCAAATGCTCCAATTTTTGTGATCTGACAACCTTTCCTTCTAATTAGGCCTCCGAAAATACCTTCGTGATGGTATTACTTTATAATTTTTAGCTTTAGTTATTTTAACATATTTAAATTGTACATACTTATATATTCCATTTGTTAATTTATTATATTTATCATATTCAATAAATAATAACCGTAAAATAGAAACTTCGTGATAGTGGGTAATCCGAAATAATCTTCTGTCGTCAAGATGAATAGGTATGATTGAGCAATACCTTTTTATGTCACATTATAATTAAGCTCAAGTAATATATGAATTTAAATACCTGACTAATACCTACCTTACCTCGTTTAATATAAAAAAAGTTGTAGGTATCTACTTACCTAAGACGTAAGTATAAGCTGTGAGCGCACACGCACACACACTCACGCCACGCCCTTCGCTTCCTTTTAAAGACGGAACTTCAAAGTCAACTGAAACATACAGCCGAGCTTACATTTTTCAAGCTACCTAGTTAACTACAAGAACTTTTTAACAGAACTCGAAGCTAAAATTTCTTATTCTTGGAGTTTACTAAACATAGGCCAATTAGTAAGTACATGTGATTTAAAGTCCAATAGATAAGCCAATGGTTTGTGTTAGATTCGACGAGACGTGACGCCGCCATCGACTTAGCGCGCGGATCGCTTGACCGTTAAAAATCAGCCTTTTTAAACTGGGTAGTTTTAAATTTTCTAGCCACATAACTACCCTAAAGTTACGAATAAAAAAAACAATGACGTATGAAAGTGATAAAGAGGTGTCTATAATTAGTACATCAATAATTACATCAAATATCTGATGTCATAAGCATTATCCTGTAATTTAAAAGTTGGTAGCTAGGGGAGTGGATCGCTGTTTTCACGGTCGCCGGACGCAAGGCAGCGCGGCAGGCGGCCGTCGTTCGTACCAAAAAAACAACTTTCCTCGAAACGGCGATGGCGCTAAGCCACCGATGCGATTCGAAACGCAACAAGCACTCCCACGCGGCATATCACTTGAGATCTTCTGACCATACACAGGTTTGGGCCGAAATAACTTGTTGATGTACGCTGCGGGCGAGGCGGGCTGTACGCGGAGGCAGGGGGGCTAGCGCCGCCGAGCGACGGCCTGTCTACGACGGCGAGCCGGCGACACCCTGTCTGCCGCGGACGGCGTCGCTGCCGCTCGGTGCGCATTCTTGTCCGCCCGCGCCCCCCACCCTGAGCTCATGAACGCGGCCTGCGCCTCGCTGCGCTGCCCGGCAACGTCGCATGCAAACTTGTTTCGTAAACGGATGTAGCAGCGGCCAGGCAGGGCAAGTCTCTGTCCCGCTCTTTCTGCAGTGGCTTACGAGCGGAACAAGGATAGCAGTGGTGGCGCTACGTGCTATCGGCTCCCACTTGCGGCATTTTTTCACGCCGAGAATGAGGCAAGCGAGATTACTGCCTTGATAAACGTTCACACTGTGCTTTATTTTATTCAAAATATATTTGTTATACAATACAAAGATTTACTGTAAACTTTATTTGTTCCAAGGTTGCGTCACTTCACTACCTAGGTACAAATGGTACAATTTAAAACTCTTATTAAAAAATGGTTCAAAGTATTGTTAATTGTTAATTTTTATTATCCGGAGCATATTTATACGATTAGGTGGTATCATATGTATCGACATCAAAAAAAAATTTGGGTTTATTCGTTAAACATTTTTCAGTAGATAAAGATACCCTATACGCATAAAATAATTTAGTTGGGTTGTAACATTTATTTGCTATGTAATAATAATAACACCTGTTCAAGTTTATATATATAGTAAGTATAACAGATTAAAGTTATACTAAACTTTATTACCTATATAAATAAAGCCGCACATATCTCGTATAAATTCTAATGTTCAGGATGTGGCGGCCTTTTAAAAATCGCATTTAAAAAAATTACATTCATAATTTCAAGAACAAGTGTTTTCGTGACAAACAAAAGCGCGTCAATGTGAAATGGCCCTTACGGGCACACGAGGCTCGCGTCGCCCGCTCACGTCGCCGCGCGCCGCGCCGGTGGAGCCGCGGGCAGTGCGAGCGCCCGCCGACATCCGCCGACAGTCAGTCCGGCGCCGACCGCCGCCACGCGCACACGTTTCATAACACCATGGCCGCCGCCCACGCACATTCGTCCCCCACGCCCTCCGACCGCCGCCCCGATGGCCGCGCTGGTTCACGCCGTATTTTCCCACCACAATTCAAACTCCAAGTTCTCGAAGCCTATAGACGTGACGCCCAATGTCGCGGTAACCAACGCGCGACCGCCAGGAAATTTGGCATCCATCGCCGTCAGATTCAAAAGTGGCTTCAAGCGGAGCCCGCTCTGCGAGCCGCACTGCTGAGGCGTGCGCCGCAGCCAGCGCCTTCACCGCCGCCATACTCCGCCGGGTCCCCAGAGAGCGCCAGACTGCCGTCGCCGCCGCCAGCGGCTCTGCCCACGCCACCGGTGCAGGGACCCACGTCGCTGCCGCTGCAGGTGCCCACACCTCTGGCGCTGCAGGTGCCTACCCCAATATCGCTGCAGGTGCCCACGCCGCTACCACTGAGCTCGGAGCCGATAGACCTGTCGGTTCGGCGGTGCTCGCCGCCGCCCACGCGCAAACCCTTCAAGCTTTTCCGACCGTACCTGGACGAGGAGGAGGAGCGGCCGCCCCCGCCGCCACGGGTGGTTCCGGCGTTCCTGCCGGTGGGCGCGAGCGCAGGCTGCGCGCTGGCCGCATGCGGCGCCCCGCGCTGGTGCGCGCCCCTGCCCTCCTTCCCGGCGCCGCTCAGATGAGAGCCCGCGGCCGGGGCCAGGCCCCGCTCATCCTGTGATCTAGTCGCCGACGCCCGCCTGACGCCTCCCGGGGCGTAGCCCTCCATCATCGTGCCTTAATGTACACACCGCCATAGTGCATTATGCCGTCATCTCGAGATGATTGCTTATTTTTGTGTATTGTATAAGAACGTATTTTTATATTGTGGAGTTTATGAAGCCGTACATTATAATAAAGAATGGTTAGGTATTAATGCAATTATTACTATTATTATGAATGAATAAAGAGAATTGTTTTAATAAGAGGCATTTTGATTGTTGCGCGGGCGCGGCGCAGGCGCTCGCAGGTAGCGCCGGCGCCGCGCTTGTTACCTGCCGCCTATTTATTCCCCGATCCCCTTGTAATGATAATTCTCGACTGCCCGAAACTACCCCGGGGCCTAACCGGAGGATATCGGATCGTTCCCTTCTATTTCCAGGAATTCATACCTTTTGTTTGGCCATCGAAATGAAAATGCGATGGAATTAAAAAAAAGCTGAAATAGTATTAGGCATACCTATAGTTATTGCGATTTTGTGTTATGGTTATTTGCAAAGCGATTTTCTGATTGTATAATGTAGGTACAATGCTTTATGCGAATATTTTTGTTTTATAGATGTATTTCTTCCTTTGTTCGTGCACTTATTAAAAAAGAATGTCAATGAAAGTAACTCCATAAATAATGTTTCACTATGATCTATCTGATGATTGACGTCATGTTTGACTGTTCAGTTGGTCATTTTACGGGTAATTCATTGAAGCGTAAGAAATTACCCACCTACTTGAAATCGCAGACGAGATACCTACTTATATGTATATTGTATGTTTACAATACATATCATTTTTGTTCCTCTGACACTTTGTGCTAGGGTTGTAGTTCTATACAGAACAGAATGAAACTGGTAGGTATACATGGAAGCAGGTGTACACCTGTAACTCGCACGAGTTGTGGGTACACTATGTACCGAACTGGGCCCTGTTTCAAAATGACAAAACATGACGTGGCTGGCTCTATCTTAAAAATCCAAATAATTTTCCCAAAGGCCCCCTTTCCCCATTCCATTTCCATTTTCCCTTAATCTTGATATTCTTGATCCTTGGCAGTTGGCGGCCTTGCTCAAACTGGTGACAAGTTGACAACACTATAGCCAAAATAAACAAGCAACAAACAAGGAGATAAAAAAGCAATTTACACTCAAGAGCAAAGTAACCTGTAGTTACATTTTGTTTTCTAAACATACCCGCTTTCATTATTATTGTCACAAGACATAAACAAAAGATGGATTTCGGGTAGTTAGAAACAATTAAATCGGAGGATTAAAATGATAAATGATCTGCACGAAAACGGGTATTTACTATTTAAATACTAAATTAGGTACCTACCTACTTACTTTGGAAATGATCTGAGGAAATAACACGTGGTAAATCGTTTTGGTCACTTAATCGTGGAAATCTTAGATAACAATGATCACACATTAAGGTGTAATCTGTGGCTCTGTGAGCTGTAGAGGTTATCTGTGCCTAAAGACCACGCGGTGGTTCCTTTTTTGAAAAAATCCGTAAACCTAACAAAAAAAATGGATACAGGGGCCGATTTTTGAGTTTCGAACGGTCGAATTCAAAAGCGAGCGGTGGAAAATAGTCGCACGCGGCAAATTTTCACGATTATTGTCGCATGAACCTAATAAGAGCTATTTTTGAGAGTCACCACTCGAAAGCTTGACTATCGATATTTTGCATATTGATACCAGTCATATGTACCGGTTATATTGTACGATAAACGTAAATACGTGACGAAATGAGTAGTCTCTTCATTCCGCTTCTTTACAACTGACACGGTTGGTGGCCGAACTAAACAATCAGTACATTACTGCAGAGGCCGTGAAGTAAGGGATTGCTGGACGAAAGACGGCAGTTTTTTTTTTTTTTTGCGAAAACCGTCATTATACTCGATTTCGACTAATACAGGGATAACGTTTTCAAATTTTATATTTATTTTGAATTACAATGACGATTTTTCGCAATAAACTTTTTTTTACTTATAATTCAAAATAAATATAAAATTTGAAATCCTTATCCCTGAATTAGTCGAAATCGAGTATAATGACTATATTTCGCAAAAATAATTACATATCATAAATAAGATTAAGCAAATACCAATTTTTTTAGAGATGTATAAGATCTCTAAGCGTCACAATAAAAATAAAAAGGTACAATAATTATCATAGAATATTATGAGATGTAATTCAGAGAAGCTAGATAACAACACAGATTTGTTAGAGATGTATAAGGTCTCTTAAGCGTCAACATGAAAATAATAAAATCTAATAAATGTTATCAGAGATGTATAAGGTATCTGAGCGTCAGTATAAAAAAATGAAATCAAATGAGAACAGAGTGAAGTTTCTCATGTCAATTCCACTGAACACTAGTACTAAGTTACTATTCCTTGCAAACATGAACAGACCGGGGACCCCACAAACAGCACCCCCCACAAACAGCACCCGTTCACGAGTATGACGCGTAAAGCGATAGAAGTGCGTGGTAGGAGGGTGTCCTGGGGAAAATCCAGGGGAAACCTCCGACACGACCACGCGGGCGGTTTATACACTGGAATACTCTAAGAGTTTGCGCTCCAGTGAGATTGGTTGAGCGGTTTCTACCGAATCTGAAGTGTGTCAGTGGAATCGAGCTGAGCAGAGTCCAACAAGAAACTCGGCTTAGGCCCGACCTGGGTCGGACTGACTACCCAGTGAACCCAGTCCGTCAGGCATATTAAGAAACGACGGCAAGAGACCCGACGGGATGTCATTAATGACCTGGAGTAGAGGACGGGGTGTGGGATGCGACGTGTGTAGGCATCTCCACCGAACCTCCTTTAGAGCACTTGAAGGTGGGAAAATATTCTGGTCTCGGCACCGAATATAATTTCATACCTTTTGGTGTCGAGACCCTTGGTCCGTGGGGTCCAGGAGCTTTACGCCTCTTCAAAGAGATATTGAAGAGGCTAAGAGGCTACCGGTGACCGAAGAGCTGGCAGCTATCTCGCACAAATAATTTAGTCTTGTCATTCAGCGAGGAAATGCCGCAGGGGCAACTTTAGTTTAGTTTTAATTTTTATTATATAGTTTATAGATTTAAGCCTTAGTATGTACATTGTTATAGTAGGCAGTTTGTGTCCTATCCTATTTTAAAACATTAAATTCCAAACCTCAAAGGGGAAAACGGAACCTTTGTAGAATCGCTTCGTTGTGTCAGTCTGGCTGCCTGTCGAGTGGAAATTAAAATCATTTATTCAAGTCTACAGTCCCTTGAAGTTGTAAAAAAAACATTTAATGATTTAACGTAAAAAAATGATAAGTACGGCCGTTTTATGCCTTAAAAAACAGTTGCGGAGACAAAAGTTGCTCGTGCGCGCCTAGCCATCATTTGGAGCGTTCGAAACTCAAAAATCGCCCTCCGACCTCACTGTGAGTCTAATGCCTGATCCACACATTGGGCCTTGATGGCGCAGGACAAGAACGCAGCTATGCGGCTGAATGAGATAAAACTGTCTTTCTCCCTTTAACGCATAACTACGTCCTACTGCTTCCTGTACGTTGCGCCAAGATGACCCTTGTGTGATCTGATCCGACATAAAGGCTAACGCGACTGCTGCGCGCCGGAATGTACGGTAAGACAGCTCAAGGTCACCCAGTGTAATTCAGAGATGCTGATGTTACGTTAAGAGGGCGTAGATGGCATTGCAAAAGGCCCGCTATAACACGAGTGAGTTTTTAATTAACCATCCCGGGGGCCGATTTTTGAGTGTCGAACGCTCGAATTTTCATTCGAAATCTGTCAAAAATCTATGACGTTATGACAGATGTCGGATGTCGAGTGAAAAGTCGAGCGTTCGACACTCAAAAATCGGCCCCCCGCTCTCTACGGAAGCTCAGCGCGTATTTTTCGTAAATATTAATGTTTATTCTAAACGTGTACATTTATAAGGATAATCTTTTTTATCCGGTTTGAGAACTTATCATTTTACAACTATTAAACCAAAAATCATTGTTAAAGATGGAGTGTTATAAAGATACAACCAAAAACATCGAAAAAAGGGTTATGTTTGAAAAATAAAAGTATCGAGAAAATTTTTGCAAATCGTGTTTTCACTTTTTACAGACTGGAGGAAAATAGTTCAAGATTAATATACTGAAAGGACAGATATTTAATCACTATAGATATTGAGACCTAGGTCGATAAACATTGGCAAAATTGCATATGTGGGCTCTTAAGTATAAGTTGATAGTTTTTCACGCGACGAATTAGAACTAACGGGAAACTGAACATTTTAATTTTAGAAATACCTAATGGAGTATTTAAGGCCATGAAGTACTTACACAAAGGAATCGGATCGATGAAGAACAATAACTGTAGACCAATGTACAAGTTCCATGTGAAGATAAAGACAGATAAGCTTACGGATGCAAATGTGTCACTCGAGCGACCGTACGTGCCTGAGCGCCCAGTGACAAGTCGCCGTTTGCAATGGGGTAGGCGGCGCAAAGCTCTGAATAGGTGGCGCCACTAGAGTTTGACCCATCTCGATTCATGCACGTTTAAGAGCCCACATATGCACTTTTGCCTATGTTTATCGACCTAGACCACGGGGGTGACACGCGAAGGAAAGCAAGCGCTGTGGGTACCTATGTATGTGTGCGTGCGCTGTCGGTACACGCGTCAATTGTTTGCGCGAGTGCGTAGCGCGTGGCATGGGCGAATCGCGAGCCGCGACGGTAACCCGGCTTGTCATCCTGGCCTGTCAGGGACGAGGTAACTGACCTCGGTGCGGTTCGTGTCCGTTCTGTATGTAATACTATTATACTATTCTGTGCCAGACCTCAACATCTATAGTGATTAAATATCTGTCCTTTCGAAAAGCTTACAAAATTAAACTACAACGTTGAATGATAATTATTTTATTTTATTTTATTCTTAAGTATCTCGACATAACGCCTGGGAACAAACAAATTGCAAAATTTCCACACGCGTATCGAAGTTTGAATAATTGTCGCCGTGCCGCATAATACTCTGATCTTCGGGTTTTAATACCTCACTGCACTCAGGACTCAGTCTTAATTCCCTCGCTTCGCTCGGGAATTAATTCATGTCACCCTTGTTTCTCTCGGGAGTAAAATCTGGAGTCCTTCGTTACGTTCACGAAACATGAAGTCATAAAAATCTCATGTGAAAAATGTCGGTCTGACTTTTAAATCATTGTATCCTTTAATCACCGTATTGGTATTATCAATACTTTTGTCAAAATGTTTGATCAAAAAATTTTACAACTTGTAAGGCCTCTTAACATTGAAAATGTTTTTATCTACATACATATCATAAATCCTCTAATATGCGTTCGGAAACCGTAGAAAATTACTCTCATTTCAACATTCAATGAATTTATGGCAATTTTCTTAGCTGTGGCTAAGGCTACAGCAGTAATATAATTTTTCATTTTAATCTATATATATAAAGTTGATGGGTGACTGATTAATCACCGCCCCGCCGAAACTGCCGGTCCTAGAAATTTGAAATTTACACTATAGTTAGGTTATATAACGGAGACAAGGGATAAGACGGGGTTTTTGGAAATTCCGCCCCTAAGGGGGTAAAACAGGGGTGCAAAGTTTGTATGGGGGGCAATAATTTTTTAAAGGTATAGACTTGACACTTTGTACAAAGACTCCTTAAAATAAGACAATGAAAGTAATATCTGCGTTTTCAAAATTTTCGTCTCCTAAGGGGTTGAAAATAGGGGTGAAATATTGTATGGGGAGCAATTTTTTTTTAAAGTGAGAGTCTTCAAACTTTGTACGAAAGTTCCTTATAATAATACAAAAAACGTAATTTTAGCGTTTTTTGAAATTCATCCCCTAAAGGGGTTAAAAAGGGGTTCAAAGTTTGTATGGGGAGCAAATTTTTTTTTAAAGTGAGGTACTTCAAATTTCTTACAGTAACTGTTTAAATTAAATACTACAAAACTAATTTCAGCGGTTTTTTTTTAATTCATCCCCTCAAGGAGTTAAAAAGGGGTTCAAAGTTTGTATGGGGAGCAACATTTTTTTAATAGAGAGACTTTAAATTTTTTTCAGAGTCTCTGTTTAAATACAACAAAACAAATTTCGGCGTTTTTTTTTTAATTCATCCCCTGAACAAAAAGACTGTTTACATGATTTCAGGATTTGTGGATTTGGATAGATGTTTGAAACGAAATTTCTACAGGTCCATAATTAAATACGTACCTACAGTAACGAAGAGAAAACGACAAGATACGTGTCAACTCACACAAAAAATAGCCTAAGTAAATGAGAGTTTTTAACCGATAAGTAGGTACCTAAAGGGATTTTTAGAGGGGTTGAGAATTTGGGTTGACCGATTTATATCTGTACAGCATATTAATAATTTGGTCTCACCGGGTAAAAGTACCACAATTATTATACCGTTTCCTGGATAATAAGATGTTTTAACTAAAAACCCAGCTCTACGCAGACGAAGTTGCGGGCAACAGCTAGTCTCATATATGATGTTAAAATATTAAACGTCAAACAAAACTGTCAAAATTTAAATGTCAAAGTTGACATGTCCCTATTCTAGTATCACTGAAAATTCAAATTCAGTCGATGCGAAATGTCAGCTCGATGTTTTTTTAGTATATATCGCACGAAATTGGAGCTAGAACGACATGATCACATCAGAATAGGGACTTTTTACTTTTTAAAATAACATTCAGGTATCGGTTGCCAGTTCTGATTTCGATATTTCCGCAACCGTGCAAAAAAGGTTGTATTAACACAATTATTGTATTTATTAACTACGGTTTCTGAACCCATCTTAGAGTAGTTATAATATGTGTGTAGATAAAGTAATGTATGCAACTGTACATAATTAGGCATTAAAACACTCGTGTGGCCTTATTATGAATCGTGTTTTAATTCCCCTCATTATGTACCAGTTGCATAAACTACTATTTCGATCGCGTTGGACCCGACGAAAAATGTAATTCTCACGAACGATATCGAAAAAATTAAAAAAAAGCCCTCGGGGTTAGGGCTTCCATTCCGTAATTACGTAATTACGGAATTACGTAATTACGGACAGATATTTGACTTCTAATAATTACGTAATTCAAAGGTTAAATTCCGTAATTACGGAATTATGTATTAACACTTATTTGTTTAAAATATGCCTACTATTTCAGCCTAAAAATGGAAAAAAGTTTAATGAAATTGTAAATTAACGTATTATTAAATAACATAAAAGATTATAGGATATTATTTGGAGTTAGTACCTAGGTACCTCGACATATCACTAGCGAAAATGGACAGGATTGCGTTGTAACCCTTTCGACTAGGTCACTCTGATGTCTGTGGACTAGATACAAGAAGGAGGTCCGACATGGGTGCATTATTTTACCGGGTGGGTGTTCGATGTGGTGGCTGGAATGGCGGAACAGATCAAAAACCTATTAATTTAAGATGTGTACAAGCGTCTCCTCCACTTCAATGCAGTGTCTGCACGTCCTTGTGTCACTCAATCCTAACGTGTGCATGTGCTTATTTAAGCAGCAATGCCCCGTAAGCACCCTTACAAACATGTGTAGTCGGTTCCTGCTTAGCAATAGGCATCAGGGGATCATTTTTTGTTAAAGGTCTTAAATAGCGCCTTGGAATGGTTTAGACCTGGGAACTCTCTCCAGGCCTTGTAGAAACAGTAGATTCCCAGGGTGAGCTTGGTTAGACGTATGGGGATGCCGCAGAACGATTCTGGCCCGCAATGCATCCCCTTCGCCCCCGCTTGTGCAAGCTCGTCAGCTCTTTCATTTCCCGCGATACCTGCATGCCCTGGGGCCCACCGCAAAATAACCTTGTTTTTCGCTCCAAGGTTATTTAATGCTTCCCGGCAGTTCAAGTAAACCGCCCGGCTATACGATTGAATATAAATGATATTGTTGAGATAATTGCTTTGCCGATAGGTTGTCGCACACTCTAAGATGGCGTATACCTCTACTTGGAAAATAGAGGAGTACTTTCCCAGATTCCAGCTGATAGCAACTGGATTGAGTGCTAGAAGTAAATTTGTGGCATACCTACTTCGAAAGGGATATCGTACCAATTCATCGATTTTAGACCAGCACAATATTTGAATCAGACTGTCCACCACGCTACCATACTTAATTAATAACAACTGGTTGCCAATAATACAAATAAAACTTAATGACGACCGTATTAGTGGTAGAAGCTCCTCAAGCTGGACTGACCATGTACGTTCAGCTCTTTGTTCTGAAAATTACACGTGGATGCTGCGATTTATTTAAATAATGGTGTTAAAAATCGTTTCCCTTTCATTATAATTTATAACAAATACAAATTATTTAGAGATTTTTATTTTTATTTTTAACTCCGGGTCAGTTACGTAATTACGTAATTACGTAATTCAAAGTTCTAATTTCGAAATCAATTACGTAATTGACAAATCCGTAATTTTGGAAGCCCTACTCGGGGTATTGAGTTGGGCTACAATTTGCAAAAAACGGGACCTCGCTATTTCTCACTGTCTAGACTGTAGCTTATCCTTTATGCGGCAGAATTTTGAATACCGCGGGTGGTATGTGCGGCGCGCGGACTAATCTGAGTTTATGATTTTTACATATTTATTTTATTTAGTTATTTCATACAAGCAACTATTATTACAGGTTACACCCAATGCAATACTGCAACCATTATTCTAAAATTATTATAATTAATTAACATTACAATTTATTCTACGATATAACGCAATACACGCAGAAGTAAGCTAAGTTATGTAAATTTACAATTAAAATTAAAAATAAATCCTAAATAAAATTAAAATAAACTAAAAACTAAAACTAAATAAGCCTAAAAAATTGGGCGCCCGCGGCATGGTGCCGACTTGCCGAGGATGCTGGCAGCATTTCCCCTATTGTACGCAAAACATGCAGATATATATTTTACATAAATCATTCATTGAACCATAAAATAAATCACACCTGTCGGCAACAAAATTTAGCGTGCGGATAGTACGGCCGAGGGGTGTGTTCCGAAGTGTACTATTATTTATTCTGTGTCCGAAGCAAGTTGGCCCGGCCGAGCGGCTCCACCAGCAGGCGCGGCCGCCGCTGCCGCGCCGCCGCACCGCGTATGCGTTCGGCACGCTCAGGGTCAGGTGGTCAACTGCTGCACTGCAGTATGCCGGGTTGGTCCCCCCGTAATATTCTGTCAACATAGTCAACATACCTAACTAGTGGGTCTGTGAGCTGTAGACCTCGTGAGTGTTTTTTTAATTACCAAAACTATGACATATCCAAAACTATGTGACCTGAATCAAAGAACCTGCTCGCAATACTTCACGAGAATTAGTTGTGAAATGCAACCCTTAGAGGTGAACAAATCGAAATTCGGCCGCAGAAACACAAAATCAATGATAAAAAAATGTTCTTTTTTTTAATTTCCAAAAAGTGACTCGATAAAAAATTCTATAGTTACCGAACCTGCTCACAAAATTTCACGAAAATCGGTTGATAAATGCGACCTGTAGAGGAGACCAGCCATCGACGAAATATTTTTTTTTCAATATTTTCGAATATTTACTCGACAAATAAATTCTATGTAGTCATAGAATCTGGTCACAAAATTTCACGAGAATCGGTTGAGAAATGCGACGAGCTCTAGTATAAGTTTTTTCGAAACATTAACTAGAAAAATACGATATCATTGATTAAAAATGACATTTTTTTAAATTTCCAAAAATTGACTCGACACAAAACTTTCTTTTTATTTTCGTACCGCTCACAAAATTTCGCGAGAATCGGTTAAGAAATGCGATCTGTAGAGGAAAACAGCCGGAAATCCGGACATACGAAATTACGAAAGCATTTTTGCCGAAGCTAAAACAGAGACCTTCGTTTCACTCGGTCAACTATGTCAAAAATTGGTGCTTTTGTCCAGCGTGTCCAAATTATCATGTGAAACTGCCTCACTATTATGATTCATGGCGATGAAGGGTTCGATAGATCGCTTCGCCGCTGAATCATTGAGATTTATTTTGACATGTCGATCATTCAAATTACAAATGTCGTGCGCATCGCCGTTCCGAATTGTTTGTTGTCAATGCTAGTAATGTTACTTTTATAATTATATTCAGATATACAAATAGAATAGATATATTTCATACCCAGCGACAAGCTGTACAGTGTACTCGTATCTACACCAACATAGGTACATCCAAAATCTTAGATTCCCACACTTTTGGTAAGTTATTATGGCCACCCTCGATTAAAGTTGTTATTAAGTGGCGTAATAGCTATCGGGAAGTTTTGTGACATGAATCATGGGAAGTCCTCGTGCCATGTAGTAGGTAGCTGCAATGTAAACATGGTATGAAGAAACAATTACAGTACCTATCTCGATCAGAGCTTACTTATAACACTATCTTTTATAGTAAATGATGCAATCGTATACATAAAACCTATGCATTCTAGTCAATTAAAGTGTTACATAGATCTACGATAACTTAAAGAAGTTGCAAAAATGTATACGAATTGAAATTTGGCCGCTTTTGTAAGTACTTTACCGTGGACGTGCACGTCTACGATAAACTATGGTTTCATTCATAAATAATGATTGCTTTCGTGAATGCACCGGTCTATATTTCTATAGCTACGAATGCTTAGTTGGAGTAACAGTACTTAGTACTCGTACATCTCTGAAAATCTTCTATTTACAGTCGGTGTTAACTGGTAAGATATCTTAGGGATCGTCCTAATACAACGCGATGATCATCGCACAAGTGAAATTGGCGAATATATTGAACTCGAATAGGTGTCCTAAAGGGATCGTCCTAAAACAAACGCGGCCACGCGATTATCGCGCGAATTCGCGACTAGTAAATATTCTAAGTTAAAGTCGCGCGATCGCGCAATCATCGCGTTAGTCGCGCGCCAATTAACTAGGACGATATCCCTTAAAGTCGCTAATTGGGTAGATATTTTACCCACATACCCTGCAGCCGAGTTTACATAGTAAACTTCGTTTACTATAACATAGCACTCGGTTCTCCAATATCATGGCAGTAATGGCTTGGTTTGAGCGTTTATGTTTATGGTTCTCGCGGCGCGGCGTCGAGCCGTCTGGCGGCCGGGCGACGTCGGGTCTAGCGAGAACTCGACACGCGCCTTGTGCGACGAGATGATGTTACACAGGTGCTGGCAAGGATATTGCATCGTTTATGTCTTCAGGCCCGCGTATGCAAGAAACAATCGTTAGTTGAAAAAAAAATAGGTACCTATACTGGCTGGTTTTGCCATTTGCGGTTAGGATTTGGTAGCACGAGTTATTTCAAAATGGTCAGGATTTTCCGTAGAATTTGGATTTGGATGCAAACTATCCGGAGAACTCGTTAATCGCACTCCCACTACTACTTCGTACTGTTCGTATGCTACGTAACTTGTGCGTGCGTGTGTGGTGTGTGCGTCTGTGCCTACGTGCGTGCTTGCCTGAGTGCGTGTGATCAGCCGCAGTGAATCTAGTTTTAGTAAGCTTGCCATTGCTAAGCCATATTACTTTGGTGATTACGTAACGTTTCCAACGTCTGTAATCTATTTGGGCGCAGTGATCCAAAGAGCATCTTGGCTGTACTATTACTTATTCTGTGTCTTGGCCCCCGAAACTAGAGCATGCCACCTTTCCCAGTCCTGCACAGCTTCTTGACAGTTGTTAATTGTCGACCTGAAGCGGACGCAAATCCGCCTCCACACTGTCTTCCCAGCGATAGCTTAGGCGGCGACCATTCAGTCAATCCATTATCAATCTGAGAAAATTAATAAGGGGAAATAATTCGTGTAATTTTGAAAATTGGTACCGTTATACCTTGCGGTATCCAGATGAACATACTAAAAGTCGTCAAGGGTGGGGGGTGTGCTGAGGACGTAGGGGGGATTAAAGGTACCTTTTTAGGGTTCCGTAGCCAGAATGGCTAAAACGGAACCCTTATAGTTTCGGTATGTCTGTACATACGGACAGACATACCGAAACTCGGACTACCGGACGGAACAGCCGATTTACTCGGAGACTTTTAGGCTGGGTTGCACCAAACCGTCTGTAATCGTAAGCGGTGTTCGTCAAATCTGATTGTATGGAAAGATTGACAAGTTTCTATGGGATGACAGCTGCCGGCGCCATATTTGACGATGACCGGTCTGTGTTCGTACGTTGGTGCAACTGGCACTTAGTAACTACTACAATTATGAAATTTGGCAGGAAGATGTACCTATTCTATGAACCGCTATATAAAAGTGATGTAAAATTATGAAAAAAAAATATTCAAGGAGGGATTTTTTTTTAATGCAAGTAGTTGTGAGGGTATTTTTGGATAGGGCTTTAAAAATAATATAGAGGTTACTAGAAAAGTTTTCCATTTAAGTTAACCGTTTGTGATATATTATACGAGTATTAGCTCTTAAAGTCGTACAAAATGTGTGTCCCACTCCCACCCCCCCTCTAATTTCCAAACTATAAACATAAAAATTCTGAAAAAATGGAGGCGGTGTACATTAAAGGTAACTTTTTTTTAGTTTTTCTTAAAAAAACTCGTAAACGGTGGCCCATAGCAAAAAATATTCTGAGAAATGAATAATCTACATAAAATTCTCTACAAAAAAGGTTCTAGGCACTTTTTCGCTCGGATGACTATTTATTGAGATTTTAAAGGAGGGAAAGTTAATTATAAGTGGCCTCATTGGTGGGTCTCATTCCTTTGTTTCTCAATATTCTTAAAAATTAAAAATACAGTATTCATGCACTCAACGAGTTCTCAATAACGATACCCCACTCGATGGGCTAGGTCAATTTTTTTTTTCGCGCCCCCCTTTAGCTGTATTTACTTCGTTAATTAACGATTAACGGATAAACGAGTTAATGCCCACCTATGCTTCTCATTCCTTTATTATCCAATATTTAAAAAAATACAGAGCGACAGAGATACAACGAGCGCTAAATTCTGCTTCATTGAAAGAGCTTCATTAAAAGTATTTAAGATTTACATTCTACATATATAAATTAATTATAAATATTTACTAACATGCTTGGCTGAATGCAGATTCAGCCAGTGCTTTCCCGCTTTAGCATTTTGCACAGTTAGTAGAGACGATGACGTAGCGAGCAAGGTAAACTATTAAATTTTAAAGTAACCTTTCTGTTATTATTTATTTTCTCGCACAATGCATTATACATGTTCGGAAACGGAATTCCCAACTTGCGTCGGACAAAAACACTCGCTAAACCCTCTTGTTATTGTTCACCGCACTTGTCCGGAATTGCTTACTTTCCGAACTCATATCGTAAATTTATTTATTTATCGTATGGCATTTTATTTCGAACCGTGAGATCTTCGAGAAGACAGTACGGTTGCCTGCTTTTGTTGCACTTTTAGAACCACCCAGGGGTCACGTGTAGGGTAGCGGTGGGTACTTTCCCTACGGACGTGGTGCAACTTCGACCCCCCTTTGTCAAGTGAGTGGGCAACTTGACTGTTAGATGTTCTCAAGCCGCCCGAAGGCCTCCAACTTGGCTTAACGACTGCTGCCATAGACAGCAGCCGGGATCAACGGCTTAACGTGCCTTCCAAAGCACGGGAGCGCTCAGTTAGTAACCACTCAAAGCGGTTACCCATCCATGTACTGACCGCGGCCCACGTTGCTTAACTTTGCATTAACGCTTACGGCACGCAAGCGCCGCTGAGCCACGAGTGCTCCGTAAATAATTTACTTGTCTAATAAAGCACGCCTCACACACTATATGGCTCAGTTACATACAGAGTCAAAACAGAAACGAATAGGTAAAGTTTTTTTTTAAATAATTGTAGGTTATGTCAAACTTGGTAGTACTAAGTAATAGGTATAATCGATTTTTTCATTACACCCCCACTTTACGTGTAGGGTAGGTAAGAACAATAAAAAAATATATTGAAAAAATGTACCTTTTTGTCGATGAGTATACCTATTGAAATATAATAAACGGGTCACTCACGTCTGTTTCCGCACCGGGCAGCCGCGCGCAGTGTTAAACGCGAGGCCGCCGCGACCACTCATGATTAAGGACCACGTATTGGCCCGAAACATGTCGAGCGATATTCGACGATACAGACGTGAGTGACCCGTTTATTATTTTTCAATATGTATGAGACTCACGGAAGTTTTCTATTTAATCTTATGTCATATAGATGAAAGTGAATACCTAGGTGTCAACTTGGGTTTAAGATGAGTATACCTATTCAAATGCTTAGTAAGCCAACCACAACAGCAGCAGTACTAAATTACAGCTTTCTCGTACGCACGAACGGTTACTGGGCTAACCCGCGGACGGAGAGACAGACGGACATGGCGAATCTATAAGGGTTTCTTGTTTACTATGAAACCCTAAAAATGCATGTCGATTCTACTTGTGACATTTATTGAATTCCGTGGAGTGGTATTTGACGTCATGTCGTTTGGGCATCGCAAGAACTCACGCCCCTCGTGCCCGCTACCGCTGCTCCGAAAAAACACTAGTACTTACGGTATGTGGACTCGTTTCCAATTAATACATCATCGGTTACTTACTGCACCTGTTTATTAATTGTATTTATTCACCCTTCCTTCTCTACTGCTCTCAACCATAACGACTGACTTATTGAGTTAGGCCGCGCGGGGTGTGATCGTGTCGTGTCGTCTTTTAGTATCGACGGCGCGGTGACAGAACTACTAATTGTTCGTACGTTATAATAAGGTGACCGAGGTTGGATTATTAATGGCTAGTGATTCACGTTTGGCTTGTGGGGGTAGGACCGGCTCTAGAGCAAGTATTTCGGTGCTCGTGCGCCCGGCCAGCTTGAGGCGATGAGCGTCTTGAACACGTCACATCATCTCACATTTTCGAACTTGAAACATTTTGTCTGCGTCATTAGCGAGCGTTGCGTTGCGGTGTGGCTAGCCAGCTATTTGCTTAAGTATCTTGAGACATTTTTTTTCGGAGGGTACTATTATTTTCGAAGGAAGCTTCGAAGTCGAAACACTATCATTTCAACCATAGGTACTTATTGTTACATATACTATCTCATGGCAACAAAAAAGTCACTAATATTATATCGATTTCTAAATATAGGAAAAACCTGCTTTCTCGCCCCTTTATACCCTTATAACATGTTGAAATGTTAAGAGACAGTAGTTTTGAGAAGAGCAGCACCGCGCTTTTTGGCATCGACCGACTCATCTGTTACGTTAAATAAGTAGATTGTAGATGAATGTAGCACACGTTTCCCGCACGGTCGTTGCATTTGCGAATGTGTTCTGAAGCCATACGATATTTTACGAGTGTGCCGGGCGAATGTGATGGCCCATAAAGCACAAGTTGTAGCATAGCATAGCACAGCGCCCACGATGAAGTCAAGGATATTCTTGGCACCGCACCGCACCGCACCAGTCTGCAGTGGATGCGAACTCTGTTACGGATAATCTATTATAAAAAATTTGATTTGATTATGCATGAATTTTTGATTTGATTATCATTGTCAGTCGCAAAAACAATAGTTGTCCATTCGGTGGTCAATAGTTAACGGCTTGTGTGCATGTAAATTACGTTTTTATTAGGTAGGTACATGGATTTAGACACGGAATTACAGATTATGTGGGTTATCAGTTCAATCGAAAATTAAGCTTTGTAGCCCTTAACTTTTGTCATGTCCACCGAAAAGACGCGCACCTAAATCTGACAATGACCCAAAACTGCCTCGAAACTAGTCGAAACTGTATTTCTTTAGTTGTGAAATAATTACTGGGTATGTAAGTAATTGAATAATCTTTGCCGAGAAATGATAAGTAAGTGGTATGGAGTTTATTAGTAAGCTTTCGAAAGTCTAACGAATACATAGAGACAGACGCACAAACTACAGCATACCTAAATAATTTTGAATAAAATAGTAGATTTTCACCTCACCAGCTCGGAAAGCCCTTTTTATTCTTAAAAAACAGCAAAATGCACTGCATTTTATCCACAAGAGTCAGCCAGAATGGCTAAAACGGAACCCTTATAGTTTCGGTCTGTCTGTCTGTCCGTTTGTCACTGCCGATTTACTCGGAGACTATAAGCACAGATTATATATAATAGATAAGTACTACAATTATGAAATTTGGCAGGAAGATGTATTCTATGAACCGCTACATAAGTGATGTGAAATTAGGAAAAAAAAGTTTTAAGGGGGGCACCCCATACATATGTAACCGGGGGATGAAATAGTAGATTGTTTGACAAGGGTCTAAAGTAAGCCATATTACCATGAGATGGTTATTTTCCCGAACGTAGAGAGGGAAAATTGTTCGAGTGGTAATATGGCTTTTAGGCCCGAGTTATACACTCTACTTTTCACTTCGATTGCGAGAAAACACATAAACACAAAGTATCCATCTTAAATGAATAATTTAACTCTTGGCGGGTGTATGTCTAATTTGACAGCATGTTTTTTTTTCTAAGACCAGCACCATATGCCTCGCTATGCGTGTTTGCTTGGCGTATTCGCCTCTCTTTCTTTTGCTATATCAAAGAAAGAGATGCATCATGCGCTCTTTTTTTCTTTTAAGAGGAGTAATTGCTTTGACCATAGCTGACACCGCTTAATCTTTAAGGAACTGAAAAACGTCTTTCCTGATTGGTCGATTTTAGTACAGCTGTGTTCTGGTTGGTTGATATTTTTACCAAATATGTTTTAATCTGTCAAATTACTTTTCTGTGATTGGTGGATTTAATCGGTGAAGTATTTTGATTGGTCATATTAAAATGTTTTGTAAATCATAAATATGTATACATATTTTCCCTAGGGCTTAAATGTACTACTTTAGCCCCGCTTCACAAGTCTAATATGACACACTTTTCGAGCATGAGAAGTGAAAAGTTAATTTACGTGTCGTGTGTTGCAAGACTCGCTACGCTCAGGATTCTATTTTTGAAGCACTCGCAAAAACGCATGCATCAGGTACTTACCTTTACAAACTTGTGCAGACTGAGCTTATTTCAGCTTAGGTACCTACTTAATGTCATTACTTATACATTCGCTATGTGCAAGCAGTAACAGTGCTAGTAGATAGATAGTTTATTTTATAAACCTCGCAAATAATAAAATAACTAATGCAACATGGACCTCGTACTCGTGACAGATAACTCTTTTGGCCATCATACCTGCAGGGTGTATTGTGCGATGGTGGCCCTTTGAATGAGTTTGTTTCCTCGACGCAAACAGCCAGTTAGGCGGCGTCTTTGTCCGCCATTTCCAGAAATCCCTTTTGAAGTGTTGTTTCTAGTATAACCGACTATGACGTTGTTCCTTATAGCTTTAGGACTGACCGTTTATTTTAGAGTACGCTTGCGACTGTTTTATATTGAGCGTACGTCGTACAGTACAGTTTGATACTTCCTTCATAGTGGCTAATACTTAAAAAAACAAAGATACCTGTTATGTATTATACCTACTAATTACATCCCACTGTTGTAACCTTACGATTATAGGTACTTGTATACAGCCCGATCTCTATGTCAGACGTGGGAACTGATGATTTGTGCCCGGATAATGAGGATGATGATGTTGATGATGCAGAAACTATATGCTTAATGTGCGGGGGATACGGCCGACATAATTTAATGTGGTTTAGGTGTGCCTCACGTGCGAAAACTGACTGTTTCGTAATCATCTCAGTACAACTTACGATATTCTGGTTCAGTAGCTACACGGCGATGTATAAGTACTATACCCCGTTTTTTTAACATACTAAGAATTTGAACGGTAATTTCCGCCTACAGTTCTTCGTTTCCCTGAGACATCAGAGGATAATATTGTACAAATTTCACTAAGTAGCTTGTCACGTCTCAAAGATGGCACGCCGCATATTTTCCCCGTTGCAAGATTGTTTTTCCTGAAATCGCATGACGACAATCGCACGATTTTTCTATTCTGAAAAAAAAAACGGAGTATAGGTATAGACAAGCCCCACAGTGTGAATTACCAATTACCACCGTCGATCAAGTAATCATTTTGCATTACGGTTTTAGCCTTCAGCTCCCCCCGACGTCCTCTCTCGGTGATTGATACTGCGTGTTGATAGTTCTTATTTCAAATGGGGCTGGTGTGCAAACAGATCGTTTTACTCGATAGACATAGGTAATCAGTGAATATAATATGTATATTGATTTAAACTTACACGATTTTCACACATTATTATTGGGGAACGGGACTTAATCGCGTACAATTATAACTAATTTACCTTTTTTAAGGTTTTGCCCGACGTTTCGAATGTATCACAACATCCGTGGTCGCGAGCTGACTGGCGTGAGCGGGTATCAACATCTTCTAGCCGCGCGGGTTTTCCGAACTACCCGCACTTGGTCTTTATTAATTACATTCTCACTAGGGTTGTCACTCGCACGACACACAACACTAACAATGTCCGTTGATGTAATGGACGATGTATTTCCACGCTTGCACTTACTAATAACGCGTTATAATTGTACGCGATTAAGTCCCGTTCCCCAATAATAATATAATATGTAGTTAGGTAGGCATTGCATTGTGAAATTTCTGTGATAAGGCAAATATTGCTAAGTGAGTATCTACCTTCCTACTGTTTGGAAAGAAAAATTGCGGGTACTTAGGCATCTACTTCTTGCGTGCCTCATCTTTTTGGACACTTCATTTAGCTAAGTAACTAAATAGAGCAGGAACAGAATTGGAAAAGGCGTCTCTAAAAAATGCAAGCGGCAAATCATGTAACAGTTTTGTGACAACGTTATCAGAGGGTTTGGACCTGCAGAATACGGATCTGCATGTTCGGAAATATTGTAGATCACAAAATTAGCTACAACTTTTGTATTGAAATATTTTTTCCACGACCATTAGGAAAGAAGATATGAAGTCATCTATGGAGTACAACCGTCAAAATTTGCTACTTTTCCAGTTTGCTTCCCATATTTAGGTTTGAGTGTAATGAATCGCAATCTGTAGGGGATCTATGATGGTCGAGTGATAGCGTGATAGACGACAAGATAAAGCATCTGTCACTTACCACTTTAATCCCTCAGAAGACAAAATCGTCTGTTTCCACGATACCTAGAAGATCGTAGGTACTTTAAATTTGCATATAATTTTGTCTTCTGTAATATTGCTGACCGAGAAATGCACTAAAACGCAAATATGGGAAGAAAACTGGAGGAAACTGGATGTCATCTATGGGGTACGGTAGTACACCATATATGACATCGTATCTTCTTTCCTAATGATCGTGGGAAAAATATTTCAATACAAAAGTTGTAGAAAATTTTGTAATCTACAATATTGCCGAACTATAGTTAGCGCTAAAATGCACTTAAAACGTGAACATGAGAGGAAAACTAGAAAAACGTGGCAATTTTTAATGATATCTCCTGTCATATCTTCGTCCCTAGGGGTCATGGAAAAAATCTTTGTACCCAAAAGTTTTAGCAAATTTTGTGTTTTACAATATTGCCAAACCATGTTTAGCACTAAAATGAACTATAACGACAGTACAAGCAAAAAACTGAAAAAGTGACAGATTTTCCAAGATGGCGGTGAAAGACGTGGAGCTGGAGTGTCAAAAATTTCGGGATACGATGAAAAAATATTGTTCTTTACGGCATATCAAAAATTCATAACAATCGGACTATAGTTAGAGTACCGGAACAACGATTTACCAAATGTACAACGAAAAAATTTGTATGGGCTGCACCTTTTCCGATATAGGTAACATTCTTCCGGCTCAAATTTAGGGATGGCGACAGGCAGATCCGTATTCTGCAGGGTCTAAACCCTCTGATAACGTTGTCACCCCAACTGTTACACGATTTGCTTCTTGCATTCCACTTCTTCAAAAATGGGCCTACTCTAAAATAGGTATTAGGTACACTAATTTGAGTGTTTGTAAATCCTATTTATAAACGAATACGTATTTTTAATTAATCATTAAAACCGGTCAAGTGGGTGCCGTTTAACTGGTTGGTCAAGTTGGTGCAGTTTCACTCCGACCTTTTAAGTGGTTGTTGGCGTGGTGGGCACGACGACACACAACCACTTTAGATATAGGTTCTTGACGGTCAAAGGGTCTTCTAACTAAACGAACTCTACTAAACTCCACTTATCTCTACTCTATTTGTTTAACTGACATTAAGAACGTTTTTCGTTTACAACTTGCCAAGTTTGTGGAGAAGAATATTACTTATGAGATTTTCTGCCGGATTCGACATAACCGGATTAAGGACTTACCTAATCTGAGGCGGTTAAGCATCAACATTATTTTATATAATATATAATTTCTATTAAAACAATTTTAATATTTCTAGACAGTTAATCTGATATAAAAGCTACGTCGATACAATACTTAAACAATAATAATAGACGTAGGTAACATCTAAGTCATCGAGCTGAACTCCTAAATAAATCAGCTCGGCGTTATAGCGTCATGCTAGCACATAAAAATAGCTCGAGTAACAAGACAGACGAGGCGGCGGCGGCGACGCGCGCGCCGCTCTGTGGCTGTGGAGCAGGTACTTACGATGTTGCCAATCTCTCTACCGTTCTTTTCCCCATACAATGGAATAGTTATCCCCTAACTTACATTTTGAGAGGGCTTTCTTTCAAAAATGTCTTTTCAACTACTAATAAGACGTTTCAGTAATAATTTTGTCGAAATTTTAGCTTTAGCACGCATAAGTATTTCTTTCTACCCCCTGTTTTGCTAAGATTTGAGCTTGAAGACATTCTTAACTCCTATAGGTAGGTACATAATCGTTCGCAGGACTATTAGGTACTGGTAAGCCATTTAGAGCTCACTTGTTACGAGTCCCCGAGTGTACGTACTTACCTAATGGTGGACAATGTGCGTGTGGATGCGCTGCGCTCGCGCCTTTTGCTCAGCGGACCTGCGCCGAGCGCTCCGCTTGGCGCCAACGCGCTCTGCGTGTTATTTCCGACGCCATTACTCACACCGACTTCGACTAATTATAATATTATCACTGTGCTGCGGCTCACGTTGCCCGCGCCTTGAGCATCCTGCTTGACCAGATGGATTTAAACCGATGGATTTTTAAGTACCTATATCTTAAACAAAAACAATGCGGACCGTTAGTAATGTTTACACTACAGTAATTGATAAGAGTTATCGAAAGTGTCGGCGCTCTTTAGAAGGCGGAGGGCTGACGCAACGCAATCAATACGCCCTCTGACTCCGGACTCGCGCGAACAAGCTGATAGCAAGCACTCCACTCCTTATTAAAAGTAATTAACACATAATTATATATTCTACAGAATTCATTATCATTATGATAGGTATTTATATCCTTCAACTTCTACCTACTTACTTGTCCTTCAACCTTTGTAGAAATTCAAAATAAAACGAGCGGGTTGAAATTTCCTCGTTTAAGTATAATCATCACACCAACCACAATATCAATGTTGCCGTCATTTAGGGAATTCCGTTATACTCGAATGTCCTGCAGTATTTCAAACAATCAATAAACCGTTCCGTTCCGTTCCGTTCCGGTGACTCATCCAGCCAGCAGTTCTGCTGCAAGGACGCGGAGGCGTTGGCCACACCCGGGAGGGAGGGTCGAAGAGGCTTGACGACCTTGCTCAAATGATCGCACTGGCACCGCACAGACAGTCGGCCGGAGGTGCATAGGAACTTTAGCAGCCTCTATCCGTAGCTGCAAGTGCTGTGACAGAGCGAGCGTTCGGACCCTTTCGCTAGGTCCTCTACGTCTTCTGCCGCCCTGGTGTCTCCAACTGACCCTCCTGTCCGAGACACCGGAGAGCCAATAAGTACAGGAGGGGAGTGTAGGGCTATTGCAGTCGGGAGGTGGATTGAAGGGATAGATACAACCAGACCGAATACTAGCATCGTGCCCAGTAAAAGGAAGAATAAATAAATACGTGTGTCAATATGTATGAAGGGAGAATGACTGCTGTTACTCAGATTTGTGAGTTGGAGGGTGGCCATCGTGGCTTTCATCCTGTTGTTGTTCGATCTCGTCTAGTTCAGATTCAGTGTCCGTTTCAAGTAATATTGGTCGGCCAACCTTCCGCTTGCTCTGTTTGTTTACGATATAGTTAAACTTTATTGTCACTAGCAGCTGCGACGGCAACCTGCTGTCGATTGGTATCCGAAGACGACATTAATATTTACATTATTATCTTCGGTTGCTTTTGGGTGTTGTTTCCTAAAGCGGCACTGCGGCATTGTTAGATTTGTAGTTACTTGAGTACTCCAGGTTGGGTGAGAGGGTTTTATGACGCCCTGCTCTGCTCTTACGGTTAGCACAAAGCGGATTAATATTTGGTACTTACACTATAATTAGGTACACCTTATTATCTAGTTACACATAAAAATTAAAAAGTTAAATACACATTTGCCACTCTTAGAAATGCACACAAAATATCAACAATTCAACATAACACCATCACACTAGATAAGTAGGTAACACAGTTTTATCACAAAATTAATGATTTATGTGTTAATTGCATCATAACTTCAATGTTGAATCTTCAGAATAGTTTTCGGCAGGGTGGGTGAGTTTTAACCAATTCTGGTTAGTGCTTGATTGAGCCCTCACGTGGCCCTCACTAAGTGTTGTCTTCGTGTGAGAAAGTGAGTGCTTCAATGCTTTACGCTCCATCTTGGAGAATTCGTCTTGTTGAGGTTCTTATTTTTCATAGTTAATTTCTTACTTCGAATCTGGCAGCTGCGTCTTCATAGCTTTGATTTGAATGTTATGATATATACCTTCGGGTAGCCCTAGTGTTCTTTTTGTTTTTCTTACTAAAAGATTTGAGTTGGTAGTAGGTCACTTTCCCGATTTTAATGTTAAGGGATGATATTACATGTAGGTACTCTCACGGACCTTATGGTTGTAAGACATTCCATGTCAGGTAGCATGCCTATCGTTGTGACTCGAGGCAATATTTTTTTTGTGCCTTACCTACGCACTATTCTTTTGGTTCTAAAGTTTTTATTTTCTCCATTAAGTCATTGTTGGCGACTTCTTTCGCTGCAGTTGTGTAACAGATGTCAGGGACCCGAGTTTCTTTGAAAATATCCCGGGTGCGTTTTTTTGTTGGCTCGGCATTATGTTCAGTTATTACGCAATGTTTTATGGTAGAATTTTAAAATAATGATTTTATAACCGGTATCGACTATGAATGTGTAGTTATACCTAATGTTTTTGTCATCACGTAACAGCGCCGTTTAATTGAGACAGGTCTTTGATTACCTCTTGTTAGAGCCGAGAGCCCTAGGTACTAAATTTTAGCAATACAGATTAAAAGAAATGACGATAGTAGAAACCCAGGTATTTATTATCTGTTCTGTGTGTAGGCACACTTCAACCATTTTTCTTGTGTACAATAAGGCATTCACATACATACATACAAAAGAAGGTACCGCCGCGTTATTCAGTTGTCAGGCGTTTACTTTTAGTTAATGCTTTTACATATTTATCTTTATGTTATTTCCGGGGTTGTGAGTATCAACTTACTCGCCTAGATTATATAATATTACGATTATGCTTAAGGGACCACTACACGACCGTGGTGCCTGAGTAGACCTGGCTGTTACCTACATTGTGGACCCTATGCGAATGTGTTTCAAACGAATCATTAATTTTAAAAGAAATGTGAAGAGTTTAAACTGGAAAGAGCTCACCAATTCGCAGGGTTTGCATTGCGTATTATCCCAGCTGTCGTGCATGGGACGGACGGGACGAGGTTGTCACTCACATTAAATACACATACACTCACTATTTATCTAAATACTATATAAGACACTGCACTGCATATTTTGAACTGGCGGTCGGCATTTTAAGTATGAGGTAGAGAATCGCGCGAAGTTTGGTTGACTGGTTGGACGAAGAGTACCGCGGCGGTCCTTGCAGAACACGTGTTTCTATTGTTTCGCGAAGGCCTATTGTTAATTGCCGAGTTTTTATGGATGTTTTGGGCTGCGGATGGACGCGTCCGTACCCTATCGTGTCTCAAACAAGACTCGCAGTATTTCAAACAATCAATAAACCATTAATTTAATAGCTGATTATTGTGTTGTCAACATTAGCTTCTATTTAAAGTTCCATCAAGTAAGTAGTTAGGTAGGTACAAGTTTTAATTAAGATTTGATTGCAACGGATACATATTTCTACTGCTATAATATAACTATAACCTGCTACCTTCATCCGTAAGATTTTCGAATTTTACGGATTGAAATATGATCAAGGGCAACATTGAAGCCTAATAAATTCTGCATTAACCTACAGGTACTAGGTACAGTACCTACACTATATACCACCCAGTAACTGTGTCGAGAAAACATGAAAATGAAAATTTTATTACATATCATTGTTGTATACAAATTTGTCCTAATTTACCGTAGGTAAATAGGTCTTCGACTTTGTGGAGAAAAAACCATCCACATGTGAGATTTTCCGTTTTTGTTCTCCCAGGGAATAATATCTGCTTGAAGCTTGGAAGAATTTCAGATCTACATAGATTTACACAAGAATATATTGAGCCATGTTAATATTGAACATTTTACCCAAATACGACTTAACTAAACAGAAGGGTTAGGGTTTAAGTAGATCGTCAAGTACTGATAATTTGCTTTAACTGATAATTGTATTACCCTGCTGTTGCCACGCAGTTTAATAGGCATGATGACTCAAAAAAAATTATTACTTCAATAGAAAGAAGACATAAAACTATGCCAAATAGTGAAAATCCTATTCAAATATCTCAAAAAATAACGAAGCAACAACGGTTAGAATGTTCGTAGTTAGAGAGAGAAAGTGCTACTCGACCGTGACGTCACCTTTGAGTAGCGCCATAGTAAATGACAATCGTTCAATACAAAGGTGCGTTTTGCGGAAAAGCGACAGAAAATACCCACTTTTAAAACTTTGAAGACTTATAATTACGTAATTATTTGTTTTTTGAATTACTTTTTTTGCTATTTGATTGAGAATTTGAGTCATTATGTAGAAAATTTGGATTTATTGATTTTCTTTTATAGTGTCATCATCCCTATTCGAGTAAGTAAAGTGACTTAGCCATTCATCCAGGAAGAAAGTCCATTTTATGCGTATTAAGTGTCGAGCCAGGGGACCGATTTTTGAGTTTCGAATGGTCGACTTTTCACTCGACATCTGTCAAAACGTCATAGTTTTTTGACAGATCTCGAGTGAAAATGCGAGCGTTCGACACTCAAAAATCGGCCCCCTGCATGGACTGCACTCATGGACTGCGACATTCGAAAAGGTTTATAATTTATGATTATAAGGTCAATTAAAGTCTCTCTTCACGCACCCGTGCAGTATAATGGATGAAAATACTGACACCTCGTCAGCGGTATCTGTTATTAGAGTCCATTCCAATTGCCCGACACGCGATATCGCTAGTCTATTTCCACTATAAGTAGACCTATCAATTCAGTGCACGAATGATATATGTCCGACCCGACATATACTTATACATATGATTAGATTATGTCGGACATATAGCATTCGTCCCTTGATGATCGTTTGACCATCTTAGCCCCTCAGTGCCGTGTTGGAATAAAACACACCTGTCAACAAGTTGCGGGTTGAGCTCTGACGCGCATTGACAAATTTGTAGAAGTCGTCATCTCATTAACCTTGGCGGTAATGTCGGACGCTTCGCCTCGCAACGAGGGTCAATGCCGTGACAGTGACTTTTTACTTATTTCAGTCGACGGCCGACCATGACGTGCTCTGAACCAAACTGTAAAACTACCTTCAAATTTATATGTTGACGGATGGTCAATTCAGCAACTCGTTATGAAACGTCAAAAACGTTATGTTAAACGTGTAACGAAAAACTAGACCGAATCAGAAACTGCGTTCAGTTCTTAGAGAACTGACGCACGTGTATGGTAATAAATAATTACCCTCTCTGACCTTTTAAGTATACTTAAGTCATCTTAAAATGTAGGCGCTCGCTGCCTACATAGTTAGATGATAAACTTAGTTTCATAATGTGTCGCAAAGTAGGTGTACGACCGTCGACCACCCGAGAGAATGTGCCTACTAGAAGTTGTAAATACACGTGACGTGACGCAACGGGACGATAATGGAGCTGCAGCTTCTTAACTTAATCCCAGATAATGGTAAGCCAGATATGTCGATCATTCTGTTTGTCTTTGTTAATCCTTGATTGTGTAAATCTCTTCTTACTAAATAGGCATTATGTTATGAGAACATCGTCACGAAAAACTGAGCGTGAAACGTTACATAGATATGTGATAATACACTTATCAACACTGGCAAATCCACGCAAAGTAGGTACCTACAACGCGTATTTGACCTGGTTTCTAAAACAAAGAATTAGTCAGGCCTTTACCCCGCCTTCAATCCACTCATTGTAAAAATATGCAGATTGCTGGTCCAAGCGCCGTATTGATAGTAGGAGTAGGTACCTAGTTACATACTTTTATGCAGATTTGGTCATTTGGTGTAAATTCACGAAAATCCATAAATGAATTGCTTTTTTATTTTGAGGCATGGTGCTAATGCCAAACTTAGTTCGATAAGAATAACCACAAAAACTCAATTCAAGAGCGAGCTGCATGTAAGTAATGTTATATTAATAAAACATTAGTTATATAATAAGCGTCGAGCAGGTTAGGATTGTGGGTGCGCCAACGCCAAGCCATTTGCTGAGAGGCGGCGGGGTAGGAGCCGCGGGCAGCGGGGCTCAGCGACAAGTTGTCTGGCAGGGCAGGCGCCCGGGCCGTCGCCCCGCGCCCCTCGTACCGCGCCCTGCGCCCGCGCCACTTCTAACCGCTTCTCTGAAACCGACACCACGCTAGGCCACCGACACATTGGCGCTACACACACACGCGCCGCTCGCACCGGACGGAATCAAATCTCATCACATTATTGTAGGAATCTCTTTTGCAACCAAATTAGACAATGATTGGTAGTTGTAGTTGTTATCAGTCTGCCCGGGTGAAGATCCTTACTCAGGTACTTATACTGCTGATACTGTTGGTGGGTACTTATCTGAGATTGTCTTCAACGGTTTTAGTTCCTTAACTTTAGACGCCTAGATTTAGGTGAAACTCAGAGATGTGTAAGGGGTACGCGTCAGTAATATTAGATAGAGCCAATCAAGAACAGGATGAACTATGTTATAAATATATAGTTAGTATATATAATTATACGTAGAATAAACATTGATATGGGTGGCAGCGGCACTTAATTATGCTTATCTAAGTAGTTAACCTAAGTATTCATGTAAGTAGCTGATGTCATAAATTAGTCGTTGTTTGGAAACACAAACTCACGTAAGTGGTAGGTGTACCTATAGGTACATAAAAAAAGTTATAGTTGAAACTTTTTGAACTCAGCTCGTCCATTTAAGGCCACAATATCATTGAGCGGTTAAGCACAAATTAACACAACATACAGAACAATGGCTCTCGGATTTTACAACCGTCCGAGCGCCCGCCACCCAACTAGAACGACATTGTATAGATACAATGGCTTTGTGTCCATTGTACCATTCATGGGCTCAGTTGAAAAAAAATCATGTAGTAGATACATATACGTAAATATTTTTTTCTAATATTCGGGGAACCCCCTTAGATAGTTTTTACGTGTTCCTACATAAATCGAAATTTATTATTAAAACAAAAATATCAGACAGACAGTGTGAAACAATAAGGGTTCGGTTTTTGCCTTTTTGGTATACCTACCTAACTACTGAACTCTAAAAATTACAATTTAATGAAATTCGTCAGCGGACTGCGTGTCACTGAAACATTTTGAACACTTGGACATAGGAATGACAGAGAAATGCAACTGAAATAGCATCGGCACAAAAAAAAAACTTAGGTCCGCTTTGTGGACACTGTTTGTTCTGGATCAACATCAACAGATAGATTTAAACGTCGCTTGTCTGTGCACTGACACTGACGTGGGAATGTGTGTGAGCGTGTGACTGTGAGTCGAGTTAGTTGAACCGTGAGTGTGTGTGCGTGTATAATTTATCGCCAAGCGCCGCCGATGCCGCCGGTCCCCCGCCCATCCCTCGGCTTCAATTTCTTAGTAAATGGAAGAGTCGCTCTTAAAAGAATCAATAAAAAAACCCCTGTCCATGCCTACCTAAGTAGTTCAACTGTATGAGACGGGAATTACAGAAGAAATTACTAATAAGCAAGTATGGTGAGCGAGGCTACGAAGGCATATGAGATGGCTCTGTAGTTACTTAAATATGTGATTGCGTTCTATTAATACTGCACAACGCCCTCTGCACTATAAACTAACCGCCCATCGTAATCGTGATGAGCTGTAGTGCAACGAGTTAGCCGGTAAGTATGCCGATCATCAAGATAGATTTAGGTTGATTTTATAAAAGGCGCTACACTAAGAAATTTGGAGACTTTGAAACGCTGTCCTGCGCAGACTAGCTAACAGTAGGGGCTGATTTTCAGATATATGATTCTTGACTATATGATTGTGGTACTGACAATTAGCGAAACATGATTGCTTAAAATTTTCTCGATAGAAAATAAATCCAAAGTAGAGTCTATATTTTCCTTTTTTTCCTCAGCCTACTAAAACAACGCATTATTAAAAGACACGATTAAGTTAAGATGATGGTATTTTACCTCATCTAGGTACTGACAAGACGAAATTTAATAAACCTGCACACAGTCAGATATTTAACGAGATTTGTCTAAAAAGCCATTCTCGGAGAGGGTTGCATCCCGTTTTGTCGTGAGCGAAAAACAAAGGGTGTCTCTTTCAATCGATATATCGCCTTAATCTCGTTACTTATCTTGTGTGATCAGAGCATCGGTGCCGGCCGCGGCCGGATGCACACAGCGAGGCCGGCCGAGGTCTCGCAGCGTGCGTGTGAAAGTGGCGCTTCGCCTAGGCGAGTAGTAACCCCGTGTAGCGCCAGCAGACACGCATGCATACAAATTTTGAGGGTTTGTAGGAATTATTAACTACTCGAGGCTACTCTTAATAAGCGAGAACATACTGTCTCTGTGAGCTTATAGGCCTAGTGTTTTTTTTAATTTCCGAAAACTGTATTATCGAACCTGCTCATAAAATTTCACGAGTTTCGGTTGAGAAATGCGACCTGTAGCTCTAGTATGAGTTTTTTCGAAACATTAACTAATTCGAACGCGTTTGCGTTTTGTCTCAAAATGTATGAAAGTGGTATGAAAACGTGAACAGCGCCTCTGGTGGTCACTAGTGGAAACTAAAACAGCGAGTATAACATTTGTTGCTAACCGATGAACGCGCGTAGGTATTTCAAACTCGGTGAGAGCGTTTTCATACATTTTGAGACAACACGCAAACGCGTTCGAATTAGTTAATGTTTCGAAAAAACTTATACTAGAGCTACTGTAGAGGAGAACAAACGTAAGTACATAGGTACAAAAGCATTTATGTCGAACCTGAAGCAGAGACCTTCGTCACAGAATAAGTAATAGTACTTCAAGTAACTACCTACGTTTAAAATTATTGTATAAGGCCATACTTTTACTGAAATGTTTGGACGGCCACTATGAGCGTCTTGTTCTCATAGAAATAAGAGCAAGACATACTGGCCGTCCAAACATTTCAGTAAAAGTGTGGCTTGTCTAGTATGTAGCACCTTTAGCCCTTTAGGACCTGTATGGGAAGACGAATGAATGGTCAACAGACAATTTTATTTTCATAACAAGCCCTCTTTCCTAACACTTGTTCAAACAATGACTCAATCGGAATAAGTTCATTCCGAATTGGATTTGTTACGAGTAGGTCTCTAAGGGACAGTCCACGTGTTGGTGATCTTTCCAAGCAAATGGTCATACCCTATGTATTCCCGGTTCTATACGATTTGGTATATTGTCGAAATTTGATTCGAATATTTTTAACCCTGGCTTGCGTTTGACTTTTGAAAATTACATTACAATATACCTAGTGATTTTTAATTTTAGGCATTTAGGTTGGGGAAAACCTTGTGTATTTGACAAAGGTTTTCTACCATATCGCTTGACCGCATTATTAAATTATTGTACTCATAATACTATTACACGCAGAATTACATGTTCTTTAACTTGCTGGTTCTATAACTTTACGCTAGGATGCATAGTACCTGATACTATAGAACATATGAGCGAGAAACAAAAAAAGACCATAATAAAAAATAATGTCCCGATCTCGTGCTACTATTTTTGATATTTACTTATTAGGATGCATATCATCCATTATTGTTGTCGAGTAGATAAGTTAGTCTCTGTTGTTTCCTTATTCGGAGATCTCCTATCGTTAAAATGGACGAAACGACGAAAAATTATCCCCTCCGACCACAAATTCTCGTCTAAAAACATACTTAATTTGTGTTTAGGTACAAATACTTACACAATTACACACGCATTAGTATACACAATTTAAAAGAATAAAATCTTCTGCACAAATAGCCCTTGACTGCTGGCGTAACATACAGTGGGAGCTGGGTAGGTAAGGTATGTACCTACCTACTTACATATTTACATCTATTGTGCAGCCTATGAATAGTTAGGGAACACGCGCCTGCTTATTATTTTGATTATGGACTTGAGTGCTGCCATGCTTGTATTGTATTTGGCACTGTTATTTATTTATACTTAGTTAAGTGAGTTAATTGTGATTTGCTTGACATCACATGCAAGCGCCCATATAATAGAGGGTACAATAGGCAGGCACTCGTGTTCGGTATGCATTCGTCCATGCGATGTTGATAAAAACCGGCCAAGTGCGTGTCGGGCCACGCGCAAGGTAGGGTTCCGTAGTCGTCTACCCGTTACATTATGTGGACTAAAAAGTTCACAAACTTATATTTACTATGTTTTTGACAGAATTATCAACATTATCTAAGGTATCAATGGAAATTGTAAGAAAGTTTGCTTTTACAAAGTACATTTCTGAAGTTAGACTATTACTCGTTAACTAGTAATGTCTACTTAGCTGTGATAGTTTTCCTTTTAAATTCATCGTATATACTATTACCATGATTTTTTTCACATGCCTAGTAGCCACCGTTTAGCTGGCAGGGGGGGAGGGACACTTGACCATAACAAAAATTATCACTTCAAAGCTATCACGCCAACCAATTCTTTAAGCAAAAAATCCCACGATACCACACACGATGGGGTTTGGAAGAAAAAAAAAATGCACCACCACTTTACATGTAGGGGAGGTACGCTAAAATATTTTTTTTTTATAGATTTTATTCTACCGTTTTGTTGGCGTCATTGATATGTATATACTCATGCCAAATTACAGCTTTCTAGTACTAACGTTTACTGAGAAAAACGGGGGTCGGACGGACGGACGGACATGGCGAAACTATAAGGGTTCCTTGTTTACTACGGAACCCTAAAAAGCGGTATTTTACTCATAGTCAAATCAGCAACTTTTTACTAAATCAAAAACGCTCTGTTAGTATGAAGTTTGTAGGGAAAGGGAAATACTGTCTTAGTGACGTCACTAAGACAGTATGAATTGGTATGTTCAAATTAGCATCCTTTTTAAACCTTTATGCTTATAAAATCTTTCAATTAGGTAAAATAAATTAATAATTGATGTTTTCCGAGTATTTTCGTTAGATCTTTTAAGTTTAAGTAAAAAATAATTTATTTTTATACATGTAACGAGACAGTGTATACTGGTTTATTATTTTCTGTTAACGAAACAACAATGCTTGCACTAAATGGTGCCCTAATAGAGGACCGATTAATTTTGTCATTGTGGTGTGGAAGATGCATTCATCGATTAGTGCTAAACAGCAGTGACTCTAGATAGGCAGATCGTCAAGTGAAACTGCAATTTTGTCGCCATAAGAGCCTACTATGGGAACCGGCTTGACGTGTGGCGATTTATTTTTTATTTTTTTTTAAATTATAATTTCGTTAGCCGACGCATCCGCATGACAACATTAAAAGCCGTCACAAATGTCATATTATCTATGTATACCTTACCTAACCCGTGTCAGGCCGGGTTAAATAGAGATATTGGAATAGCACCACCCTCGTTCTTTCCGTGGGTGTCGTAAGAGCGAGTATGGGAACTGCTGACTATGAACCTGTAGCTCTAGTATAAGTTTTTGCGAAACATTAACTAATTCGAACGCGTTTGCGCTTTGTCTCAAAAAGTATGAAAACGCTCTCACCGAGTTGAAATACGCGCGTTCATCGGTTAGCAACAAATGTTATACGTACTCGCTGTTTTAGTTTCCACTAGTGACCACCAGAGGCGCTGTTCACGTTTTCATACCACTTTTAAACATTTTGTGACAAAACGCAAACGCGTTCGAATTAGTTAATGTTTTGAAAAAACGTATACTAGAGCTACTGACTGGGTTGAAGCGTGTTACGTTACGGTTATACGGGCGATTCCGACGCGCATCGCAAAAGAGGGTTGCTATACCTATGTTTTAACACTTGTATCTGTGTGTCTGTCTGTGGCACCGTATGGGGGGGGGGGGGGGGTTTGTATAGGTAGAGGGAAGGTAGTATACTACGTGACCTATTTGTAGGGTTTCGTAGCCCTATTGATGTCACTCACGCGGACGTTGCACGTTGGTCCGTCCGTACGTCCGTCCAATTAATAATTGGCAATTATTTCCATATCTAAAGCTACAATTGTAAACGGCACTTTAAATTCAACTGAATACCTATGTGTTCTGGATACCTTTTTAAGTCAGTAGCATCCATATGCATAATAATAAAAAATCTTCTACACCACCACTTGCAAGAGGATATCACTAGACTGACTGGCCTAGGTTAGCCTGAGGCGAGTTGTCGGTCGTCGCGCATAGCCTGGTTTCCAGAATGTCTACTTTGCAGTCGACACGTCAACCACACCTGGTTGGCCGTAATAATAATCTTAGTAACATATTTTATCACAGAGCTGTCGCAGCAATTAAGGACATTAATGAGTAAGGGGCATTCTTAAGGGCTTACTGAGTGCACAGACACGCGGGCAGCGCAGCGGAGCGATGAAGGCCGCGGATCAAGTTACAAATGCCCTACCACATAATATTGTAACTCATACCACTGCTAAGTACCACTGTGACTAACCCCCTTACCTAATCATAAAACTTAACAAACCTCTGTTAACTTAAGCCGGGTTACGTTCGCATTGGTATTTTGTATGTTATATATGTAGGTATCAATGAATGAAGTTTGTTAGTAATCTCTATTTCGAATTACACTAACGGCCGGCCGCCGACCGTGGGTCAACAACAGGTCACGATGACCAATTTCCTCTCGCATGAAAACTTGTACAGTGGTTGAGAAAGAGTTTTATTACGAAGGACTGTGGACGTTTAAGTACCTAACCTACCACGATTCCGTTGGTGGGTTGAGGAGCAGCAGCCTCCCAGACGTAAAAAAATAAATAAAGTCAGTCATTTCCTCTCGACTGAAACTAGTGTCAAATGATAGTTATGCCAATACCTTAAGGAATAAAATTCGTCTTCCGACTATTATGAATCCACTGTTCCACTTGTATCGTGGTGGAAAACCCGTCTGCCAATGCCCTGCCACCAACGGAATCGCGGCAGTCGTCCACAGTCCTTCATAAAGCGGGTATTACACTGTCCTGAATCAGGCGTCCTAACTAGTGGAGGCGAGTTGAAGCATCTCGCTCTAACGTATAGGTCGGAACCCTTCTAAGTGTCCTGAATTCAGGACAGTGTAATACCCGCTTAATAACTACAACTACTTTCTTAACCACTGTGGAAGTTTTCGTGCGAGAGTGGCCCACGGTCTATAAGGGGACGCTAGTTGTGACAGGTTCGGATTCGTATCGTATATACCAGCTAAAAAGCATAAATAAAACCCGAGTGTTTAATATCGTAGATTACAAAATGCCTAAAAGCAAACTACTCTTATTACATAGTGCTAATGTGTTGAAAAGATTCATGGTTGCATTGCCGTGTATTGCCGATAAATTACTAAAAATCCTGGGATATATAACTAAAAACGCTATAACATTATGCAGCATAAAATAGCAGAGATAATAGCGTCCAAAGTTATTTTCTATTGAATGGCGACGCGTTAGATAGGCTGGCCGCGCCGCGGAGTCTGGCGCGGCGGCGCCCCTCTATAGGCCTAACACGTGTTACGCTCGAGAGTATGTCGGCGTATCTCGAGCTATCCGTCACTTTCTAACAGCGCCAATCAGAAAAAGACGCGTAGCTCGATATAAGTCGAGATACCCTCGAGCGCAACATGTGCTACGGGCGCTGGGAACCAGATAGACATTAGACAAGCCCAGCCGAGCAGGTTTGTTCGCCAGTCGCGCGCTTGCCCACGCGTCTGACGCGTCTCGTTTTCTACAACACGAGGCTTCCTACAGATTTGATACCTTTTTTATGGCTCTGCTTTGGATGCTCGTTTTTTTTTAAAAACAGACTATAGACGTGAGCGAGGTATTTACAGGCCAAATATATGCTGCGAGTAGGAGCGCTTTAGGCTGCGTTTCCAGGATGCGTTTTCATACATTTGACTAGAAAGCTTCTATTGCCTACTGTACTTTTTTTTCACAGTCGTCAACTCGTGGTGTCGTTTCGGTTCCAATAAGCCCAACACGATGAGTAAATTATCTTGTGTAGTTTAGGAGTTGCTATGGCCACCTTCGGTCTCCAGGGTCTAGTTAGGTAGGTACATAGCTTTATGTTTTTGATAGGAACCTAGTGAACCTACTCCTCCGTCGGGCATCTAATATTTTATAAGGGAGAAAAGTTTGTATGGAAAAATAATAATATTTTTTAGGATAGGAACTTGAAAATTCGCTAATAGACTAAGCATTTAAATGGAAGAAAACTATTGGAATCTAACTAGACCCTGGAAAAATGTTGGTGCTTTCGTTCAGCGTGTCCACAGGTAAGCGACAATTTTCTGCACTCGTTTTATTTACATAATATACTATTCTTCGTATTGCCCAACTGTTTTAGGAATTTCCGGGATCCTATCATAAAAATATCAATGTCCAAAAATGACGATTTTCGCGATATCTCGCTCCGTTAACGTTGTTGTTTTCATGGATTTTTACGAGTCCGATTTAAACCTGGGAACGTTACTTTTTTTGGCTGTTACTTTTGCAATATATGTAAAATGAAATAAAGATAATGACAAAAAAATCTTACAACCTCGCAGTATTTTAGGAAATATGATGGTTTTTTTACCGACCCGTATTCTTTGTCCGCGAGTGTAATACCTACTCAAGCATGATATAAATATGCGCAAGCAGTTATAAACAAAATAGAAATCAGCAACAAAGTTAAACTTCACACAGATTTACCCCCTTATTCATAAACGTCCATCAAAGTTCGTATGTCCTTATCTGTCACTTCGACATTTACGTTTGTGAGAAAGGGACAAACAACAACTTAGTTAACAGAGGTTTGTTAAGTTTTATGAATAAGGGGGTGAGACTATAAAAGTGTTTTACCATATTACCCCTTACTTGCGATTCTTGCAAAGCAATGCATTGCATTTGTTAAAGTTGGCAATCAACGCAAACGGGACAGTAAGGCTGCGTTTCCACCAGAGATGTGCGAGGATGTGTTTTCATATAATTTGACACCTCGCTCGGTGCGTTGCGAGGTGTCAAATGTATGAAAACGCATCCTCGCACATCTCTGGTGGAAACGCAGCCTAAGGCTGGTTTTCCACTAGAGCTATGCTATGCCATGTTTTCATACATTTGACACGTAGCTCGAGCTGGAGCTATGTGTCAAAGGTAAAACGAAAACGAATGGAAAATGGAAACGTAGCATAGCATAGCTCTAATGGAAAACAAGCCTTACTGTCCCGTTTGCGTTGATTGCCAACTTTAACAAATGCAATGCATTGCTTTGCAAGAATTGCAAGTAAGGGGTAATATGGTAAAACACTATACCATAATACCATACCACTACTTATCAGCTTATTTTATAAGTACCTACAGCTGTTAAAGGACTTCGGACGTTCATTATCACGTACCTTGGGGTTACGGATCACGGGGCACATGTAATGACATACCTATAGGTATAATAACCTCATTATAATTATCGCATTACAATTATTTGCCGCCAATTAAAGTTACATATGTTCATCGTAGGTCACATCATAGGTAGATGAAGTGAGTTTCTTGCTGGACTCTTCTCAGCTAGGCTAGGTTTAGTGAACCAGCGACAAAACTCCCAACAGCTCGATTCCTCTGACACACTTCAGTTCGGTTGAAACCGAGCTCACTCTGGAGCGCAAACTCTTAGAGTAGGTATTCCAGTGTTTAAAACGCCCGCGTGGTCGAGTCGGAGGTTTCCCTATCCGGATATATTCCGGATCTAGTAAGTATAAAATAGCAGATGGTTGCACAAGGCATGATTCAAGATTAGGTATTATTCAAAATCTTGCAGGCGTAACTTCGTTATAAATGGATCAAAGATTCGTTTTGTAAATTAAAATTAAGGACCTCAAGTAGGTATCTTGCAGGCGTAACTTCGTTAAAAATGGATCAAAGATTCGTTTTGTAAATTAAAATTAAGGACCTCAAGTAGGTATCTTGCAGGCGTAACTTCGTTAAAAATGGATCAAAGATTCGTTTTGTAAATTAATATTAAGGACCTCAAGTAGGTATCTTGCAGGCGTAACTTCGTTATAAATTGATCAAAGATTCGTTTTGTAAATTAAAATTAAGGACCTCAAGTAGGTATCTTGCAGGCGTAACTTCGTTATAAATGGATCAAAGATTCGTTTTGTAAATTAAATTAAGGACCTCAAGTAGGTATCTTGCAGGCGTAACTTCGTTATAAATTGATCAAAGATTCGTTTTGTAAATTGAAATTAAGGGCCTCAAGCAGGTAGGTATACTTACCTACCTGCCATAATACCAACCCTACCTTCTTATTACCTTTACCAGTTCTGTACCTTTGAGTGGTTGCCTTCTACCGACTGATCTAGCAAAATAACAGTGAGTATATTAAGAGGAGGGGTAGGGCAAGCTCTCTCCATACAAACTTTGTGCAGGATTTACTTCGTTTGTGTTTGCATTAAGGTTATGATGTTTGGTCAGTATGCTTATTTTTCTGATAGCTATTTCGTGATAGATGTAAAAAAAATATTATATTTTTTTTTAAATTTTGTCTTTTTTTTGAAATATTTGAAAAATGTTCACATCACGATCTTCGCATATCTAACATTTACAACCAAAAAAAAAATTATATTTGTTAGTGCCAAAACCGATGAATAAAACGTGCACAAAGATTGTATGGGGAAGGCCTTGCCCTACCCTGCGCCTTAAATAAATGAGTACGAGTATTTCCATGACATGTCGAATCTGGCGCATCCGATGCCAATGGACCAAATTAGCCACCGAATAGTCCCCAAAGGATAACTACCTAGGCAGACCCTAAAGGTAAAACCTATGTGACAGGACGACCTTGATGCGTTTTATACGGATTGGCCTAAAAACTAATAGCTCAGGCCTCAGGACCTAGACGAGTGACAGAAAATATGTGACAATCCATCTCATGAGGGTCCTTATGGTCGGTATTGAGTTACGCATGGATCTATAAGCTTATGTCAATTAGTTTCAGTTTTATGACCGATTAAAGTTACATGAAAATCAAGGTTTACTTACATACATTTGAAAGAAGGGTTATGGACGAATGCAACCAAAAATGTAAGTAAATGATAATATTTACATTATCTATGTAGCAATCTTGTATTAGAACTTAATTCTGAATAAATCTTTTCCTTACAAGCTTCTTGCATTATGCGTAATTTCCAAATTATACGAAAAAGTAATTTTGCATAGTGGGACAAAGCGTCTAATTATTTTTTGACTCTTAAAAAAACCGGCTTTGCGTGTTGGACCTTGGGCCATGGACAATGAAGAGTTCCGTACCGACACCTACTAGTCTACATTTAAACCGATACATCGAATTGAAACAGATCGTATCTTCATAGTGAACTCACGGCACTTACGTCCTTTTGTTTGGGCAATACAGTTTTACAGCAATTAAAAAACCGTAACTTTTTCAAACCAAAAATCGACGAAAGTATTTATTAATGTACTTTGTATGACTGACGTTGACCGCCACGACTGTGACGCCGATCCGATGCCGCCGCGTAGAGCACGGTACGGCATACGAGTTCGGTGGGAGTGGAAGCGAGACGGTGATAGGGACGGAGACGGCGTTAGGAAAAACAACTGACCTCTTTACGGCAGCGCCTCGCAAAAATTTACAAAAGTGTGCAGGTACCTATTTTTTACTAAGTACTAATAATAAATACCATTAGAACGTTTTTATGCCTTACCCGTAAAGTAAAACTTGACACTAGACATGGTTATTTGTATAAACGTGCACGACCTAAACCAGTAAACAGAAATGGTTAGAAGTAATAAGAATAAGTTAATAATTTATTTTATACTATTATTATATCTGTGCTCTGCCATAAGAACCCTCTAAACTTTACAACTAATTTTATATAGACAAAATACTTAATGTATACGTGTGAAACCAAACTAGAAAAACACGTCTAGTCTTATACTTTAACAATATGCAAAAAACAAAAAAATGTGATATTATAATATTTTACTAAAATGCTGATATCTACGAAACTAAAAAGTGCCATAAAGGACCCTTCTGTTATGGATCGTCACATATGATGAAAGGGGAAATTGCCACAAGATGGCAAAGTTGCCACAGTATACGGCCAGAAACTACCTATTCTACTCGTACCTACGACCCATGCTCATGTAAGAGTCAAGTAAGACGCAATCACAAAAGATACACAACACTGATTTTCAAATTAAATTTAATGTATAATGAAAACTTGCGTTGCCTATAAATGAATTTAATTAAACGGTAGGATAAGCGGCCGATACTCTGTTAGCTTAGCTTAGCTTAGGCAATCATGTGGCTTGCTGTGATATTACGTTGTATAGTTTTAGTTTGTATGATAGGTAATATTTAGCTTTTACCTATTAGTATCCATTTTACAAATTATATACCTCCTTCACGTTAATTCATGCAAGTCCAAAATCTATCTAGAAGATTCATCTATCATCATCCTCCTAGCGTTATCCCAGTACAGTTGCATCCTGAAGGATGCCTGGGGTCCGCTACCTAATCCCAAGATTTGGCGTAGGCACTCGTTTTTACGAAAGCGACTGCCATCTGACCTATCTAGAAGATTCATCTAAATGATTGTGAATGAATAGGAATGTTAATACCAGAATCTAGTAAAACTGCTTTGAATCCTTTGGAAGAACTGCTTATCTTTTCACATTTGCAATTTATAACGTACTCTCTGATATTATTCCAGGTCAATACAAAGCACAAATGAATTATAAGAAATTTCCAGCGCCGGATGGACACAGGTTAGTGAGATACTAACCGCCTACCCTTACCCTTACTCCCTATTCTGCAGTAGGATAGAATAGTCCCTATCGTACTAAAACTGAGCACGAAGCGAGGGATTTAAGACGGAGTCCTGAGTGTAGTGTAGTGAGGGATTTAAGCGCACAAAACACAAACACAGCTTTTTCCCCGAGGAGTGGCCTACTGGCCTACCTACCTAGGGTGACACCACCAGTATTGGACAAGGCCCAAAATAAGATTCATTCATTTTTAGGGTTCCGTAGTAAACAAGGAACCCTTATAGTTTCGCCATGTCCGTCCGTCCGTCCGTCCGACCCCCGTTTTTCTCAGTAACCGTTAGTACTAGAAAGCTGTAATTTGGCATGAGTATAGATATTGATGACGCCGACAAAACGGTAGAATAAAATCTTGAAAAAATATTTTTTTTAGGGTACCTCCCCTACATGTAAAGTGGTGGTGCAATTTATTTTTCTTCCAAACCCCATCGTGTGGGGTATCGTTGGATAGCCCTTTTAAAAATATTATAAGGTTTCTAGGAGTATTTTGTGATTCAAGAATCGGTTGGCGTGATATTAAGCTTTGAAGTGATAATTTTCGTTATGGTCAAGTGTCCCCCCCCCCCCTGCCATCTAAACGGTGGCACCTAGGCATGTGAAAAAAAATCATGGTAGTAGGATATACGAATGAATTTAAAAGGAAAACTATCACAGCTAAGTAGACATTACTAGTTAACGAGTAATAGTCGAACTTCAGAAATGTACTTTGCAAAATTAAACTTTAGAACAATTTCCATTGATACCTTAGATGATGTTGTTAATTCTGTCAAAAACATAGTAAATATAAGTTTGCGAACTTTTTAGTCCACATAATGTAACGGGTGGATGACTACGGAACCCTACCTTGCGCGTGGCCCGACACGCACTTGGCCGGTTTTTTATGGAACAATCAATTTGAAACCGTATGATCTTTGAATAAGGTTTGTAGTGCACATTATTGGTGCTTGTGCTTAAAGTGTCCATAATTGGTGGTGTCACCCTACTCTACTTTTCTCACCTTTACCGAGACAATAAAAAAACCAATAAAAAAAGACAATCATATCAGCGAGTCAAAGCCAAATCACTTTAGTCACTCGTCATTTCATTAGAGTTTTATCTTTTACTAGCTTTTGCCCTCGACTTTGTCCGCGTAAAACTAGTTCATTGCTAGAATTTATTTTATTTCGGGCGCCTACCTAGTTATCGCCCTTCCATACAAACTTCCACATCCTTAATGGATGAATTCCGGGATTATTAAGTATCCTGTGTCCGTCCCAGAGCCTCAAACTATAAACATGTTTAAAAACGTAAGATTAGAGCTTAGGTTGCGACTCTTTTCTATCGATTTAATTTAATCAAGGACTTTCAGGAAATCTTCTAGTATTACTAAAAGAAAAAAATCATCTCCTTTTTTGTAGATCGAATAAAAAAGTAGAAAATTCCGAACGCTCAGCGGTTTTAGCGTGAAAAAATAACAGACAGACAAACAGACATACTTTTGCACTTATAATATCTAGGTCTGCAATTTTAAATACTCCGTAAACTCTTGTAACATTCGCGGCTTGTTTTTAAAATGTGTTCCATTCAGCTTATAGTGGCCAGACGAATGCGGTCAATTTCATATCAGTTTGGTGCCCCTTGCGGGGCGGTGTTCATTTTTCCCGTAATAAAATATATTAGTGGCGGACTATATATACCGTGGGAGGTTAGGAGGTGCAAGCTAGGCACCTAAAATGCATCGCCCCGGGCCTCCGACGGGCTTAGACCGCCACTGCTGCAAGTAGCGAATGCAATCTCGATCTCGCGAGATCTCGTGCTAATTTTCGAGATTCAATCTCGTTAGTGAGAAATCTCGACTTCCGAAATCTCGGTCGAGATCTCGACTAAGAATTTCGAGATCTCGACGAGATTACAAGACCGATTTTATTGTTGACCGCTACTTGGATCAAACTCTAATGATAAGGGCGCAGCGCACAGCACAGTTGTTTACCTAGGTACAATTATTTACATGATATTTACACGCTTACCCTACATTTTTTTATTAAACGTTGGTTTTTGTTTCAGTATTCTAATAATGTGGCTTTTTTGAATATCAGTACTACCCTGAGTAGGGATAGGGATTGTCCATTGAATTTAACGTATTTTTATAGAAAAAGCGGAGGTATATTTATAAAAATATGTTGAATCTCGATATCGACGAGATTAAACGAGATCTCGTCTGTTTTTCTGACGAGATCTCGAATCTCGACCTCGGATTTCTTACGTGAGATCTCGAATCGCTAATCTTCGTGCGAGATTGCATTCCCTAAGGCTGCAAGCACCCTCACGAAGTCTCTTGTCTGCAGGTGCGGTATATGTCCGACTTACTACCAGAAAATCTGTGCGTTCGACTTAACTGCTAATAAAACGTACATTTTCGACAACCACTGCATTATGGATCTCTTTAACTGTGTAGAAGGAAGAAGTAAGCTGTATTCTATAAGTAATCTTAAATAATGTAGGTAGTAGTTACTTACCTACTTGTATTCCCGCCAAATTTTCCTCTAGCTAGGGATGGAATCACTCTGGCTAGACATTTCAAAGATGGAATCGTTCCGGCATCCATACGTCCTTGTGTTTTCTGAGAATAATAAAAAGATACTTTTTACTCATATCTATATTCGACGTCATCAGATTTCTTTTACAATTTATCTCTGTGTATCTATCTATATACGTAAGTACGTCGTAGACTGGTAGTTATACGACATTATTTCAAGTTGAACGGCAGTGAGCCATTTTGGCAATATTGCTTTTCCGAAGTAAAAAAACACCTTCTACCTAAAGCTGCAAACGTACTGACACTACTGACAGCGGTGGCGGCGCGGTGCGGAGGCGGTACCGGTTGTAATATTCGAACTAATATGAAAGGGTCCGCACAGAACGCTTTTTTCCCGGCCGGTTTTCTGTGCGGACCCTTTCATATTAGTTCGAATATTACAACCGGTACCGCCTCCGCACCGCGACGCCCCGCCCCGCTACCGCTGTCAGTGCGTTTCGGGCTTCAATCCTATTCTGAATGCTGCCAAACCGAATTTAGGCTTATTTACTCAAAATTCAAGATGGCGGACTTCAACTAAAACTCCGTAAGTTATAATATAGTTATGAAAGTTTAGCCTAGCCTAGCCTTAGCCTAATTACTAACAGAGAAAAACCGGCCCCAATCTTGTTTTCATCCACTTCCGGTACCCGGACCGACTTCTGGGGCCTATTGCATAATAAATTACAACTAATATTACAAGCGGAAGTCTCTTTCGAATGAAAGGGATTGAAACGAGACTACCGCTTGTAATATTAGTTGTAATTTATTATGCAATGGGCCCCTGGTTATTAAAATTGAGTAAGGGCACGTGCACAATATAGCAATCCGTTTTCCAGGTCCGTTATTTGATTTAAAAAATCGTTCGAATGGCAACATAAAAAATATTCAAATAGCGGATTGAAAATAAAATGGATTCAATTGCAGATTTCGAGCCCATGAATTACGACGAGTGCTTGTTCTTTGGAAACTTCGCGTACGTGTACGGAATGAAGAAAGAGGACGAAGATTATAACGAGGACACCATCAAAGTGATCGGCGCCAATAAAAACCCACCCTTCCCCTACGTAACATAGATGGGCAAACTGCAGTAATCGACTAACGATTAACCTAGTTAATCGCGACTAACTTCTCTGTCTTATTCGTACCCCACGAGTTCCGATTAATTTAGTCACGATTAAATTAGTCGTCGATTAATTTCCAGCAACTAAAGTTTTAGTCGGCTAATTAATTAGATTAATTTCCTCTCGATTAATATTAGGAACTCATATAAGATATTATTTTGGTAATTCTAAGTTTTGAGTAACCATGACAGGTGGCTACAATTTAAGGAATGTTTAACCATAAAACCACAATTCACTTAAAACACATATAACTACACCTGGTGGCCTAAGATGATCGCTTATATGTCGGACATATAGCATTCGTCCCTTACTGTCAAGTATGTAAGTGCGAGAGGGACGAATCATATATGTCCGACATATACGCGATCATCTTAGGCCCTTAGGAGGCATATTATGGTCGTGCTTATCGCTTGTTATATAACATGCCAAAGCGTTATTCACTTTCTGACCAATGGTGTCAAAGCCGTGAAAGGCTGCAAATACTGCACTATAAAAAACACATTTGGAACAAAGTATAACACAGCACACTACGAGGAATGATTTTTCAAGTGTTGACATATTTAATCTTTGTTTCGTGTATTGAGCAACTTCCAACATTTAATCGAGATTTAATCGTGAAATTTAGTCGATTCAAATGGAGATTAATTAATCGTTAGTCGAACACACTGTCCATTAATTTAATCGCGATTAAATTAGTCGTGACTAATCTTGTGACGATTGATTGTTTAACTAAAAAATTAAAAATTAATCACTTAATGCCCATCTCTGCTTCGTATAATAATAATAAATCATTTATTCTATTAAAATGTTTCACTTTATTTCACGACATACCTACTCAACAAGTCAGTACCTCTAGTATAAGTTTTTTCGAAACAAAACAAACGTTCGTTTTTCGTTCGCTTGCGTTTAGTCTCATTTCGTAAGGCAACGCGAGCAGCGCCTCTAGCGGCCTAAGATGGTAACTATTCTTTGGCATGTAAATTAAGAGGAGGGGTACGGCAAGCTCTCTTCATACAAACTTTATGCAGGATATACTTCGTTTGTGTTTGCATTAAAGTTATGATTTTTGGTCAGTATGTTTATTTTTATGATAGCTATTTCGTGATGTAATTTTTTTTTTCTTGACTTTTCTTGAAATATTTGAAAATTTTCACATCACGATCTTCGCATATCTAATATTTACAACCAAAATAGTACATTACTTACCAAGGGCGATAAAACAAAGAATGTCTCAGATCGCAGGTATGTTACGCCCGAGCCGAAGGCAAGGGCGATAAATATGCGATCTGAGGCTTTCTTTATCATCGCCCGTGGTAAGTACAAAATTTTATGTCACCCCCTGGCCAGGAAGTGGGATTTTTCGCGCGCGGAGCGTGAGATAATGGCCACTTTTTGGCCAGGTATGACATAATAGTTATTTACGATACAAGGGTTGTAAAACAAAGAAAGGCCGATATCGCAGATGTTTGGGGCCCGAGCCGCAGGCGAGGGTCTCAAATATGCGAGAGAGGGCTTTCTGTTTTACGACCCGTGTTTTGTACACAATTTTACGTCACCACTTGGCCAAAAAGTGGGTTTTTCTGATCGCGCAGCGTGCAGAAAAACGCGCTTTTTGGCAAGGTGTGGTGTAATAGTTATTTACGATACAAGGGTTGTAAAACAAAGAAAGGCCGATATCGCAGATGTTTGGGGCCCGAGCCGCAGGCGAGGGTCTCAAATATGCGAGAGAGGGCTTTCTGTTTTACGACCCGTGTTTTGTACACAATTTTACGTCACCACTTGGCCAAAAAGTGGGTTTTTCTGATCGCGCAGCGTGCAGAAAAACGCGCTTTTTGGCAAGGTGTGGTGTAAAATATATTATATTTGTTAGTGCCAAAACCGACGAATAAAACGTGCACAAAGTTTGTATGGGGAAGGCCTTGCCCTACCCTGCGCCTTAAGGCTAAACGCAAACGTGTTCGTTTGTGTTTTGTTTCGATAAAACTTATACTAGAGGCCATCGAATCAAACCAGTACAAACCAACTGAAGTTGGTGCTGAAAGTATGCCTGCTGACTTGTCAGTGTCATATACTTTTTTATACTAAAGTAGTATTTTTCCTTTGCTGCAGCTTTAGAAGAACAGTAAACGGCAGATGCGATGTCGCGCATACATCGGTCTTTGTCGGACTTTAAATCTGCCATTGTGCCATTACTATCACCACGATTTCCTTCGCCCTCAGTGAAGGGAAAACACTAGTTACCAGTGGCGGAGCGTCCATTTTATTTTATTTTATTAAAAATGGGATCGCTCTTGGCCAGCATCTAGCCAGGGGGCAAAGATGAGGCCGACGTTGAAGCGAGCTCACCCAGAAGACAACTCGATTCCCACCGGCTTGCCTAATTTTCAACAGTCCAGTTCTTTTACTATGGCTCATGAAGAATAGGAAAGGCAAATTGTTTCCGGCTTCCCTATGAATATTTTTGACGCGCCGCCACTGCTAGTTACTATAGCGCAACCATACTTGAAATGACGAAAAAAAATATCTTCAATTAAAATACAAATCTTATACATAATGCAGCAGAGCTTGGTGCGCTCAGATTTATATGACATTTAATTAATTATAGTTAGTTATTAAATAAAGTTATTACAGTTAAAAAAATAATTATTAACTACCTACGTATAAAAACTATAACTAGGTACTTACTCGTACTTCACACAGTATAGATAGATATAGTCGCATCTGTACCTCTAGATGAGAACAAAATGTAATTTACGGCGTTTGATGATCAAAAGGTTTCCTTTTGAACAGTGAATACCTAGAACCCATAGATCATTTTACGAAGGAGATATCGGGTGCTCCCGATACAAACTTTCGACCCCCGTTTCGCCCCTTTAGAGGGCGAATTTCAAAAAATGCTAAAATCTAATTTCTTCCATTTTAATGCTTAGTCTCTTAGGGGAGTTTGAAGTTTCTATCTTTAAAAAAATATTTTCCATACAAAATTACCACCCCTTTTTAACCCCCTTAGCAGCTGAATTTTGTATGGTTCCCCTTATTAAATCATTCTTTAAGTCCTAAGGACCAATGCAGCAAAAATAAATAGCTTAATTATTAATCGCCGTATAATTTGGTTTCGTGTACCGACGCGACTAAAGCTGCGTACGGATTGCGCGTACATTGGTACGCGTAGTCGGTTACGCGTGTCCTGGTGTATATATTACGCGTAGCTGCAAGTATGGATGGACATGGCGTTCCAGGACACGCGTAACCGACTACGCGTACCAATGTACGCGCAGTCCGTACACGGCTGTAGATAATACATATACGATAGGTACTGTAATTTTTTTACATAATTTTATCTTATCTTACATCTTTAAATGAGAAATTCTTTGTATATATCTATATTCATTTATTTCGGGGATCTCGGAAACGGCTCACGGTTTTGATGAAATTTGGTATGTGGGGGTTTTCGGGGACGAGCAATCGATCTAGCTATGAAAATGAAAAATGTTTATTGGGGTTTACAAAATTTGTTTCAATAGGCAAGGTTGGAGCCTCCTTTTAAGCAATTTAGAATGCTTGTGTCAGGAGACACCGCTCTTCCAATACAAGAAGTGGTATAAACCATTGAACACCAAAATAGTAATAATAATAGTTAATTAATTAATGGTCTCATGCCCGGGAAAACACCGAGCAAAGCTCGGCCGCCCAGATATTATGCATAATATGAAGATATTCCGGTTTATTACATTAATTTCTTATTCTCATCTCAGTAGAGTGAGCCATCAATGTTCAAATACAATTTTTGAAGAAAAGCAGATATTTAATTAAGTTTAGAATATAAATCTGCGAGACCGCATAGTTTACAAATAAAGATGTCTTATTATTGTTATAGATATGTAAATGTATCATCATAATAATTATCTTCTAGGTGTACAGTAGGTACATTTAAGTAAGTATTATTTAATTTACGTAGGCGTGCCCCACTCCTTGCCATTGCGAAATATTTTATCAAATTAGTGCGCAAATATGAGTACTATGTGTTGAGTGAATGATCGGGGTCCTAGTTCAAAACACTTCACAAGTGTACCTACTGTACAAGGAAAAATAGACCAAATAAAAACCAATGTACGTACCTACCAAACAGCATAACCTTCAAAATAAAATTGTCATACATATTTGTCAGTCACTTATAATTCTAATTACAAGTTTGATGCGATATAGCCCAGATTTACATGTGTGTGAACAGTGTAAGACTACATGCAGACATGAAACGATACGAATGTGTTAAAACAGATGCAACCGCATCAAAAGCTGTTGACTCCCGTGTGGAGCGCGACTTAGGCCGGCGGAGGTCCGCGGCGGCCTAAGCCAGGAACATGGGCTATGGCATGTGGCCGAGCCGCTTGTAGTCGATCTTGTCGAGCTGGACCAGCGGCCGCAGCTGGTCGGCGAACGCGCGCATGTCCTCGGCGATCGCGTCCTGCCCTTGCGGAGCTAGCACCTGATCATGACAATAATATATCACTGTAATAGTTTCTGGTGGGCTAGCACAACTTGCTACCAAGCGACAGGAATCGCTTGGTAGCAAGTTGTGCTAGACTTGCTACCAAGCGATTCCTGTCGCTTGCACTGTGCGAATTACAAAGAAGAGATGTATTTCTGTTGCCGCTATAACAACAAATACTAAAAAACAGAATAAAATAAATATTTAAGGGGGCTCCCATACAGCAAACGTGATTTTTTTGCTGTTTTCAACCCTTTGACCGCCAAAGCGATAGTGTGTCGTCGTGCCCAGTACGCCAAGCACTGTTTTTTTGGTGTAATAACTAAACCAAATTAAAACAGTTCATAAATGATTTTTTTCATGATCAAAGTACACCTTCACTCCGACCTTTTAAGTGGTTTTTGGCCTGGTGGGCACGACGACACACAACCACTTTATAGGTTCTTGGCGGTCATGGTCAAAGGGTTAAAGATAATGGGACTGAACCCTTCGTGCGCGAGTCCGACTCGCACTTGGCCGGTTTTTTTTTCGGTAATTGAGGAAAGCACGCATAAGTCCCCAAAAAATATTTGTATGGCATATTACTTAAAATATGTGCTGCGGAGCGCTCGTGGCCCAGCGGCGCCGGGTACCGCATGCGGTATCTAAGGTTAAGCAATGTGGGCAGCGGTCAGGACTTGGATGGGTGACCACTTTGAGTGGTTACTAACTGAGCGCTCCCGTGCTTTGGCAGGCACGTTAAGCCGTTGATCCCGGTTGCTGTCTATGGCAGCAGTCGTTAAGCCAAGTTGGAGGGCTTCGGGCGGTTTGAGAACTTCTAACAGTCAAGTTGCCCACTCACTTGACAAAGCCTAACCCCAATAAAGTCTAGTTTCCCCTCGGGATTGGAAGGTCAGATGGCAGTCGCTTCCGTAAAAACTAGTGCCTACGCCAAATCTTGGGATTAGGTAGCGGGCCCCAGGCATCCTTCAGGATGCAAACTGTACTGGGATAACGCTAGGAGGATGATGATTAATTAAAATATGTGATTTCCTGCTACTGTGAACAAGATTCGAATCAGAGAAGATTATACAAACAGTTTAATAACATACCGAGAGCTCGACTAGGTAGCTTTGTGAAATGGGCTCCGGCGGCATGGAGTTCTGTGATATCTTGAACACTTTTGCAACTGTTATCTTCATCCTCCCTTTCCGGAACATGTAACCTGGTATCATTTTATACAATTAATAAATATACGTAACTAACCTGAGACCTTATACATCTCTCAATTTTACTATTATTGTAATGTTTGTAATAGATAATTAATATTTTGTCATGAAAAATTTATTAAATTCTTATTGATATATTTCTTAAATTGTAAATTAATATTTTCTCATGAAAAATCTATCATATGCTTATATTGTAAGATTTTTAAAAAATTGTACATTAACATTATGACATGTGAAAGTGCCCTTGTGGCCTATTTGCAGAATAAATGTCTGGTTTTTTTTTAATAACGAAAAGGTAGGACGGGTAGGCAAGAATGAAAGGGTTTAGTTTAGACTTATTCACTAACTTGTTATTGCCCGCGACTTCTTCCGCGTGGAACTCGTTTATCGCGATAGAATTGAAGTAATTGCTATTAACTGACATCAGGCAATTACCTACTCATCGCTTTTTCATACAAACTTCCACCCCCCGTAAAGGATGATTTCCGGGATAAAAAGTATCCTATGTCCTTCCCCGGGGCTCAATCTATCTTCATAGCAAATTTCATGTAAATCGGTTCAGCGGTTTAAGCGTAAAGAGGTAACCGACAGCTGTCTGTCGGTTATCTCTTTACGCTACACACTTTCGCATTTATAATATTAGTATGGATTTTAGTTAACCGATACAGTACTTTTATATCGCGAGTGCGGGTTAGCCATACTAGTAGTTGAGACATATACGAATACATAGACGATGTAAATTCATAGATTCTACACTGACACACACATAGACAACGTGCATGTATTTATAGCTCAACACACCACCATGGATCACCCGCGCTCGTGAGATGTAGGTACACTGTAACTAAGACCTCATGGGCGCTTTTATACTTCGCCGTGGACGTCCAGTCGTCCACGGCACGATAAACTCTATACTTCATTCATAATTAGTCTAAAGTCTATTTATGAAAGAATCCATAGTTTTACTGCGCGTGGCCCTCGAAGATAAAGTATAAAAGCGTCCAATGACTACCTAGTAATGAATCGGAAGTAAAGGTACCTTTAACACTGTACTCGAACTCAATCCTGCAGCCAAGCTCATTGAGGAACTCGAGCAGCATGCCGTTGCAAGCGATATCGAGGCTGGAGCGCACCACGGTGGGCCGGTTCTTGTCGCCCAGGTCAGGCTGCCCGATGTAACGGAGCTGGTACGGCATGTCGCGCGCGTCAAGCGCCTTGCGCACTCTCAACATCAGCGGGGCTGCCTGGAAGTTGTTTATTTACTTTTAAACTCTCGTCTAACAAAATAACGAAGAATATAAACTCAAACTCAAAATGTTTATTCGTTACACATACAAAACAACAATACAGAAATAAAAAAGACAAAAAGAAATGGTGTAGGCCGTGTAACGAAAAGGACCCAGCTGCTGACTATAAACTTACAGCCAGCGCTGGTCTTCCGCAAGGTCCAAACCCGTCCTCTACCAGTTCCTGGGATCCCAGGGCAGATAACAAAAGAATGGCATTGTTTTTTTTTTTCGCCGGGAGAGGACGGCTTAAGTGAAGACACGGGAGTCAACACGCAAAAACTGTACGATAAACATGAATGAACAGAAATAACAAAATTAACACAAATAGAAGAAAATAGTAAATAAAACTTGGCAAATATACAGATAATCGATAAGATACAAAACTTATTAGGAATCTAAACATTGCTAGAAAAGCCAACCTTAAAATTACAAACAAAGGGTTACATCATCAGTTTCATATAACAATAACATGTGGATTGGAAATACTGGAATAACTGGACTCACCAGATCTAAATACAAGGTAATAATACATGTTTGCCCCCCGGCTAGATGTTGGACAAGACCAATCCCATTTTTAATAAAAAATGTACTGAGCTGGACCTAAAACGAGATGAGCTGAAAGCCCGACCACCAGCGGCAATCAGCTACAAGTATGTGAATGGTGTGCTTACGTGCCCGCTGTGCACGGGTCTTCGTTAACAAGATCGGCTACGTAAGCCACACTAGAGCGCACGAACGCAACCAACATCGGAGGTGAAGCAGTCGCTGTAGCCGGCAAACGGCTAGGAGAGAGTATTATATATAGTATAGTGTTTTGCCTTGCCCTAAATCACCTTCAACAATTTTTCTTGAATTTCATTAGCACACTATAAAGAAAAGTGTTCACCTTATTACATCTGGTAGGTATACATTTCCTTACACTATAGACTCCTTATAAGAAATTCAAAATATTATGTTCATTTCCCAGTACATGTGGAGTTCGAGTCTTTTAGAAATAAATCTCATATTAACATTAAAAAATAACGTGAATGTTACTTATCCTCGTTTTTAAGTCTTCAAGAAGAAGTCAGTATAATCCGGTTAATTCTATATACTTAAGCACTACTTGCAATATTACCAAATAATTTTACTCTCAATAGATAATACCAGGAAAATACTATTTGGATCAATCAATCAATCAAATCGTTTATTTGCAGGAATACAGTAGGTACAGGTGTTATATATTAAAATTATAAGTTCCATGTATCCAGCCTGCATGCAGGCATGCAAACATTTCGTGCTACGTTACGTTACGGTACAATATTTCAAAGATAATAAATAAGCAATGTAAACAATAATCAAATAGTAATTATATAATCATAAAATAGTAATTATAAAATAAATGTCAAAATTAATGTCAAAATACCAGTGGAGTCAAGATTACAGTTTCTACGTCAACTTTGATTTAAATAACTATTCACACTATAAAAGCATTTGTCCAGAAGCCAAGTGGTCAACCTGTGTTTAAAACTATTGCCCCGCAGTAACTTTATGTCGTCAGGTAAGATGTTAAATAGTTTTATACACATGTTGAACGCATTTTTGCCATACATCGCCTTACGAGCACGAGGCATATACAACAGATTCATATATTGAAGTCTGGCTTGCCTGTGCATGACTTCAGTACGTTTTTTGAAGTATGATCTGTTGTTGCAGACAAAAACACATACATCTCTTATATATAAGCAGGGTAATGGAAGTATGTTGAGCTTTTTAAATAAGGGTACACAGCTGGATAGAATCTGAATCACAGGAATTATTTATTAAATCAATGAGTTTCAAAATTTGCTGTGAAATCATTGTAAGCCATGTCATGAGCAAGAGCTACAAGGGCTACATTACAGCAAAACAATGATGACTTATACACTATGTTTATAAACATCAAGCTAATCATAAGATAACAACTTACACAGTTAGAGATTCATCATTGTCACCCTGTTTTGTAATTTGTATACTTACTTACTTACTACGTTGGCTAGATGACCCAAAGAGGATCTTGCCCTCTGACACAAGAGAATGCCACTCTTCCCTGTTGTGCGCCACCTCACGCCAGTTGAATATATTGTAATTTGTATAGGCTAACTAAAAGACTAAATTATTAAGCATATGTGTTAGTTTATGTAGACAGGACAGTAATCTGACTTTCCAGTGGGTCATTCTCTTTTCAATAGTCTTTTTTCTTTTGTGAAAGGACACATACTGGATTAATATAGAAATATTGGATTTTGACATAACTCCTGAACCATTCAAAAGGAATTAATTGGGAAAAACATAGCTTTAAAGTGACTATTTCCTGTAGCAGGATAGCACAAAAATAGTGATAACTGGCAGTCACTTGAAGGTTTTATTCATGTCACATCAATAATGTAAAAAGTTGGTAACACAGTGGTAAAGGACATTTTTGATACAAATGGATGAGCACTGAGTTACATGATTTGAGGATATTAAACAGTTCTTAAATATTTGGCCAAGGACTCGCATTTGACCCGCTGCACTTTTATGTAATGAAATTTATTCTTTTGTAACATATTGATTAAAACTTACACGATTTTCACACACACTTAAAAAAGGTAAATTAGTTATAATTGTATGCGATTAAGTCCCGTCCTCCAATAATAATGTTATTCTTTTGTAGTTGCGATAATCCATAAAATTTTAATGTGAATAGGAAGATCGAATGTATATCCTCCTATTCAAACTTTATGGATTCTAATAACTATATTTGAATAAATTTGTTACATTAAAGTGCAGCGGGTCAACGCTCATGGTCCATAGCTATTTACCCAAACAATCGAAATTAATTGCCTAATTAAACCCATTTATCAATCACTATACAGAAAATTTAAGTGGGGGCTAAGTATACCCAAGATATGCAATATAAGCAAAGTGTTGATAACCCAAAGTAGATACATGGACCAATTACTCAAATCACCTACAGTGCTTAGTGTTACAACATAATGCCTTCCAAAACATGGAAAAAGAATTAGTAAGCCTATTGTACAAGGCTTAACCATTACTTATGACAAGCATGAAAGTGAGACGCACCTGTTGGTTGGGGTCCCGTAAACTGAAGCACACTTCCTGGTCGTCAAAGGTCTCGGGGCCGGCGTCGACATTGTCGCACAACCCGCGCAGCCGGTGCAGTAGCACCTCCACCGCGGAGTCCAACACTGACCCCTGGCACACATACAATAACTTTACACTCTTGTTATATGGATTTAGAAAAAAGTTTTTGTGTAACATACAAACATTTGTACAACTAAATCATCATCTCCATTTATCTCATCCTTAAAAACGACATGGTAGTTTTTAAAGAACAGTAGAGAACAAATAGTTTACCTGTAATAAGTATTCTTGGTTAGGGATGATATTAGCTTTTAAAGCCTGGGTTAGACTGTCCGTAGCAGTGATGGGTGCTGCGTTTGCAGCAGACATTGTTCTTAATTCTATTTCCAATCTCCTGATGTGAATGATTTCACTTGAAACATCCAAAGCAAAATTCCACACAATACAAGGATCATTTAGTTTTGCCCTGTCAATGTCAATTGATGTCAATCAAACAAACCAAACGTCACATCTATAGCTTTGTCCACACTTGATCTTTTTACCGTATCAGATCTCCGTCGCGTATCGAGCACGTGTATCATGATCGTTAGTGTGGACGCGAAAAGATCGCGATCATGCTACGCCCCAACTATGCCCCGTATCATGATCGCCGCGATCCAACTTGCAGCGCGCATCTAAAATACCTCACACACTCGGATGATGATGATCGGATACGCGTATCATGATCGGTAAGTGTGGACGCGTTTGATACGGGACGAAGATATGAAGGTGTGATTTGATACGGGGATCGCGGCGATCCAACTGGAGTAGGTTTTGCCTTGATCATAGCATACGGGCAGACAAGTTTGCTCCGCAATGTTGTTCCCTCTTTCTAAATAATTCCAACTGCCACCAGCGTCGTGGTTGTTTCCTTTTTAGGGTTCCGTTCCCAAAGAGTAAACCGGGACCCTATTACTAATGCTCCGCTGTCCGTCTGTCACCAGGCTGTATCTCATGAACCGTGATAGTTAGAAAGTTGAAATCTTCACAGATGGTGTATTTCTGTTGCCGCTATAACAACAAATACTAAAATAAATATTTAAGGGGGCTTGTATGCAACGGACATGTTTTTTTTGCCGTTTTTATAGATACACGGTAAGGAACTCGCACTTGGCCGGTTTTATTTGTCTTCTTGTTATTATAATTATTAATAAACAAGCAATCATCATCAATTGTTGGTCACCTCTGAGTTCTGACCGTCCGTGTTACCCAAAGAGTATAATAATATATATCAGCCGATGCCCATCTATATGGATTTACATTTAAGCTGCCTACTCAAAGCCCTGCCTGCAGGGCCCTGCTTGCAGTGCCACTCCCAAATCGTATTGTGAAGCTGCCTACACAAAGCCCTGCCTGCAGAGCCCTGCTTGCAGTGCCACTGCCAAATCGTATTGTGTGTAGGCATGCAGGGCCGATTTTTTTATCTGTTAAATCGGCCCTGCATGCCTACACACAATACGATTTGGCAGTGGCACTGCAAGCAGGGCCCTGCAGGCAGGGCTTTGTGTAGGCAGCTTGAGTATATGCATACTCAAGCAGCCTACATTAACGGATTAAAAAATCGGCCCTGCATGCATACACACAATACGATTTGGCAGTGGCCCTGCAGGCAGGGCTTTGGGTAGGCAGCTTTAAAAAGATTCAAACTTCTCTAATAATTTCAGCGTTGCCAACATTGAACAAAAATATACCATAGACTACATTTATAGACTGCTATGCAATTGTCAAAACAACATTGTTGTTTACTTTCGGGTCGGGTGTGATTCGATTTTTTATACTGAAAATATTTGATAATTGTTAATAAACGATGTCTGGCCGCGTTTCTATCAGATTAGCCTCGGAAAGGGTTAATCATAGTGTTGCATCCAGCACAGATTTACCCAGGTTTTACACTCCTGGTGAGGTTATAACTGGCATGCAAGATTTCATGCGGTAAGAACAATTTAAGCCTATGCTATATCAATTTGAAAGTGTAAGTCCCTTTTCAAGCCTAAATTCGTTTATTTTAGTGGGCATGGAACATCTTCAGTTGGTGACAATCTTGTAGCATCTGTAGCTGGAGTCATGCAAAAAGTGAACAAACTGATCTGCATCCAACCCATACGAAGCCGCTACGTCGGCGAGATAGGCGATGTTGTGGTCGGGAGGGTCGTCGAAGTGCAGCAGAAGCGATGGAAGGTGGAAACCAACGCGCGGCTGGACTCGATACTGCAGCTATCAGCCGTTAATCTGCCTGGTGGGGAACTGGTAAGATCCATAACTTTTTAAGAACCATGACCTGGCTTGTAAGCTATGACGTCAAGATTTGATTGTGAAATTCGTCCAAAATTTGTAAAAATAAGCTTAAAATTATGTTAAATGCAATGTATTTTAAAAATAGTCTTCATACCTTTTATTTCAAAACTAAAAATAGAGACATTAAATGTGGCTTCCTGTAGTATAAGGCATAAAAGTGAAAAGTAAGTTATTTTTTATTTCATACTTGTAGTTTACTATGTAGAAAGTAGTTCTTGCTGCATTGATAGTGAATGGTTTTGAATTTTGTTTCATTTATATTTTATTATTTTGGTGTTTCAATATTGTTACTGTATAAACACGGTTTTTTTTTTTTTTTTTTTAAATAAAATTAGAAACACCAACATTCGCAAGAAAACTAAAGTAATTGATGCTCTCAAGTACAGTTTAAGACAAAAATGGAGTTGGGCAGGACATATATCGAGATATAAAGATAAGAGGTGGACACAACAGGCAACAAAATGGCCTGGCCCAATAGGAAAAAGATGAGTAGGAAGACAAAGGGCAAGATGGGCTGATGACATCATAAAGATAGCAGGAAAAAATTGGATGAACATTGCAACGGGCAGACTGAAGTGGAAGGAAATGGAGGAGGCTTTTACCCATAGGGGGCTACACACAGAAAATATATAAGAAAACAAAAAATAACATATTATATATACATATAAGAAAAAATAGTGTGGAAACATAAAGCTTAATAATAATTAAAAATAATAAACACGGTTTTATTCTAGCGCCGCAGGTCTGCAGAAGATGAGCAAATGATGAGGAAGCACCTTCAAGAAGGGGACCTGATCAGTGCTGAAGTGCAGAGTGTATTCCATGATGGATCTCTGTCCTTGCACACTAGGAGCTTGAAATATGGAAAGGTATGTCCTAGTTTACTAAACAGATATCACAATTACACCTTAAACTCAAATTAATATGAATAATATGGGAATGTATCATTGATTAGTACAGCTTTAGTTAGGTGTGTATAGTTTTACAATATATATTTTGAAAATTATAAATATAAAAATGTGTACAATACCATTGGTACCCATTGACTTATTGGTACCTTGTTCATTACATGCATTTGTGTATATTTTAGTAAAAAGCGAATTAATTCATATTACAGTTGCCGCAAGGCACCCTGGTAAAGGTGTTCCCATCGCTGATAAAGCGGAGAAAGAATCATTTCCACAATTTACCATGCGGCATATCAATGATCATCGGCAACAATGGCTACATATGGCTCAGTCCACAGCGACAGGATATTATGGCACAGGAAAATAAGGAAGAAATTCAGAATTACGAAATGCAGGTATGTCAAGTAGTAGTAAAACTCTTTATTGTACACAATAAAACACATGAAAAAAAATACAAAAGGAAATGGTATGTACAAAGGCGAACTTATCCCTTTAAGGGATCTATTCCAGTTAACCTTTGAGCAAATGAGAGAAGACATGAACATAGGTAGACAAATACAGCAACCTGTACAATAAATACAATAAAAAGACAATAATTATAAAACATACGTACACATATACTTACTGAAGGACAAGTATAGATACACATATAAACGATATTGACAAGGATATGTAACCTATTTCGATAAGAATAATTCATCTAGCCACAGTTTTTTTAACTTCGCCTTGAGCGACGCAACTGTCTGGGACTGCCTAAAGGAGGGAGGCAATTCATTCCACAATATAAGCACTTATCATTTCAATAAATGAGAGCTAAGTTTAGTGCATTGTTTATTTTTAACAAGTTTGCGCATGTACAGTCAAGGGCATAAATATGTATACATTTTTGGACCTTATTTCAATGCAGTAAGGTGAAAAAATGTATACATATTGGTGCCCTTGACTGTATATACTTCTTGTTTTTATTTCACTTTATTTTAGCACAAACAGTCATTTCAATTTTTATTGCAATCTGCACAGTGGTGGGCTGAAAATAGCGGCTGATGTTATAATAGTTTTCTAGCACAGTCCAGCCCTCTGCTAGCACAGCACTACTTTACTTGCTCTGTAGGCATGTGATGTTGTGTCCATCAGGTCAGGATCCATACAGGGGTTGGCAGTTATTTTTAAGTGGGGTCCGGATATGTAAGCATTTATTTCCAAGCTAGCTCCAGCTTTCATCACAACAAAACTACAAAGCAATATTGGATAGGAAACATGCTGTTGTAGGCACTCACTAGACTAGTGATTGACACTGAAAAAAAAATCTGAATGACCAATGCAAAGTGTCGCATCATACTCTATTTGTTTTTATATGGTGGCCCACCTGTTGGTAAACACATACCAGCCAATGGGCACTAGTGCGACTCAACAAGAATAACAAGCACTTTGCTGAGCCTTAATTAACTTGACCTGGACCTGGACCTGGACCAGATTAGCATACAACAGGGATGAATGGAAGAAAATGGGGGAGGCCTTTGCCCGAAGGCACACAGAATCGGTTACCGTGAATTAAGGAAAACAAAGAAAAAATAGAAGATACAATAAATAAATAAATAAATAAAATAAATAAATATTTGTGGACAATCTTACACAAATCAACCTAGTCCCAAACTAAGCAAAGCTTGTACTATAGGTACTAAGCGACGATATACATACTTACAAATATGAACTGTATTTCTGATACAAGGCTATAAATAAATAAATAAATTAACTTGAGGATTATTTTGACAGCTAGAGACATACATATGTAGGTCCGACTCTTCAGGCATCCTCGGGAACTCAGGCGACCTTACTCACGAACAGGAACACATAACCACATACAATAGGTTTTTTTTTTTTTTAGATGTAGTGGCTGTTCCCGGGCTTCTCAGCCCTCGTATCACTGCGACCATTGCTGATCTATTGTGATCGCCACATACTACAATTCTCGGTCAAGTCCTGCAAACTCAAAGAATTGCAGGATTTTTCTAAACTCGAGACACCTTAATCTCATCCGGGCGCATGATGTGCTTGCCCAGCAATGAGCTACGACTACGCATTAGGCTAGGGCATTCGGTTAGGATGTGTGCAGGCGTCTCCTCCGCTTCAAAGCAGAGTCTGCACCGCCTTGTGTCACTCAAACCTATCGTGTGCATGTGCTTATTTAGGCAGCAATGCCCTGTAAGCACCCTTACCAATATGCGTAGTTGGTTCCTGCTTAGCAATAAGGCATCTGATGACGCCTTTTTGCTAAAGGCCTTGATTAATGCCTTGGAATGGTTCAGACCTGGGATCGCTCTCCAGGCCTGAATGGTTTTATAAAAACAGTAGGTCTTCAGGGTGAGCTTACAATAGGTTCATAAAGATCTTGTAGTTATTTAGTGTTCGGTTTTGTTGAAAGCCGGTGAGCCTGGCGGACCGCGAGGCGATGGCGCGCGTGAAGAATTGCATCGCGGCGCTGGTGGCCTCGCAGGTGATGCTGGACGACACGAGCATCAACTTCGCCTACGAGGAATCCCTCAAGTACGACGCCGTCAAGGACTTCCTCGCGCCAGAGGCAATGCTCGACGTCGCCTTCCTCACGCAGCATAGAATTAAAAATATTATGGATGTTTAGTAAGCCTTTTATTTTATTTTAAATCTCCATATAATAAACTCAATTATACGTTTAGCGCTGTGAGTTACCAGAGGTTACTGTTTAAGGGGATAGGGGGTCCATACAACTCGATTCCCACCGGCTTGCCTAATTTCCAGCCAGTCCAGTTCTTTTACTACGGCTCATGAAGAATAGGAAAAGCCAAGTATTTCCGGTTTCCCTAAGAATATTTTTGACGCGCCGCCACTGCTATATTGTAAATCTTTTCTGCCTAAGTTCAATCAAACATGCAAGCACAGGCAGTATCTAACAAAATTATAGCATCGAATAGAATACTTTTTACTGATTGGCGCCGTAAAGCCAGACAGAGACAAGTATGTACAATAAAATATTTAAGTCAGCCGCCATGTTACATAAGTGACGTGTCGCGTGAGCGGTTTTGCCCGGGCAATATTTTTCGAACTGTCGTCTCACTGCTCAAGTGTAGTCAAGAGACCGAAAAGTTCGGCTTACTTCGGGTGACCTCGGTTCGGCCGACATTGTCCGGTCGCTCGTTTGAAGTGACACTGGACTCGGAGCGCGCGTAAAGTTATTGTCGAAAACAAGGTCTGTCATTCCGGATCATGACATAAGTGACGTCACTGTCGACGACACACGACCGCATACCATCGATAGGCTGATGCCGTAGCTTGTGTCACCCATACTATTAACAGATGTACCGGATTGCCACTAGATACCTAGCGTAGTATGTAATTGTATCATGGTTATAGTGTGCGCCAACCACGAAGGCATGCCCCTCCACAGCCTAACCCATACAATTACGAATAGATTAGTTTGAGATTCGCTGTGGAGGGGCGCGTCGTGGACGACACGCACTGTACTGTAGTGTCCGGCCAAAATATCTGGTTTCTGGTCTGGCGCACTGCGTCTGAATCTGTCATTATATTGTATAATTATTATGTCAAAAACTCCAAATATACATAAGTTAAGTGTTATTCATTTACTAGTCGAACTGTACTGAAGAAGTAGTTAATAAAACATAGTATAATTATTTAAAAGTATATTATCTATAGAAATCTATAATCAACCATATCTCAATTAGTAATGTAAATACTAACATTATAAAAGTAAAAATTAGACAATCTCTGGCACTCAATCGCACTAAATTATTATGCAAATAACAATTATATCCATTATTATACAATTCTTTTGAGACATACGATCTATTTCACTACAGTCTGTCCATTCTTACGTGTCCTATCATGTAAACATACCCTTCTTGAAAACATTAATCATTATCACACTTTTCTCTAGGATTACACAAGAATCGTCAATTAAAGAAGTTCATAAAGTATCGTAATCCAAGAGAAGAGTGTGATATGTAATGATTAATGTCTTCAAAATTTTTGTTTACATAATACCTAGGCCATGCAAGGATGAATAGACTGTACTTCGATTAACGATTAAATATACATAATTGCAACCTCTTTATTTATTTGGCTTGAAGCATTGATTCATTAAAATCGATTTAAAAAGGTACTCGAAAATGACATAAAAAAGTTGTAAAAGTTTACAAATAGATATTATCTTAAATACTCTGAGCATGATATACTCAATGAAAAACGTTACTTTTATAGTAATTGCATTAGGTAATGAGTACCTACAATATCCATATGAATAAATCACCACAATTTGACAATGGCTTAACTAAATTAAGCCTTTTTATTCTTTTTATTGAGTATCCTCATAAGATCTTTCGACATTAAATACTTCTTCTCTGGTGAACCGTCGTTGCGTTCGCAGTCTTCCACTAAAACAATATACAAATGAAATTAACACAGACTGCAGGGGGTGTAAATATATCTCTGTATGGTGTGCGAATGACAAAGTTCTGCGCTCAGAGGTCATCCTGTCGATTTTCTGAGTTCGAAAACAACATTAAGGCGATATCGATTGAAAGAGACGCCCTTATGTTTTTCGCTCACGACAAAACGGAATGCAACACTCTCCGAGAATGGCTTTTTTAGACAAATCTCGTTAAATATCTGACTGTGTGCAGGTTTATTTAATTTCCTCTTGACAGAGTTTAGATGAGGTAAAATACCATCATATTAACATAATCGTGTCTTTTAATAATGCGTTGTTTTAGTAGGCTGAGTAAAAAAAGAAAATATCGACTCAACTATGGATTTTTTTTCTATAGCGAAAATTTCAAGCAATCATGTTTCGGCTATTGTCAGTACCGCAATCATATAGTCAAGAATATAATTCTATCTGAACTATCTATCTGAACATGAGTCCCTATTGTTTCCTCGTCTGGGCAGAACAGCGTTTCAAAGTTTCTAAATTTCTCAGTCTAGCGCCTTAAGCACTCCCATTTCGGCATTCATAGCTCACACGATTATTTATTTACAAGAAAGTATATACAAGAATACAACAATATACAACTTAAATTATTACAGCTAACATGGGGTCCCACCGCGCACAAGTTATTCACTGAAATCGCGAAGCTGGAGACTTCCTCGCACAGCATTGCGATACAGCGAGGAAGTAGTATTCCTGTGTTTAAACCGCCCACGTGGTCGTGTCGGAGGTTTCTCCTGGGCTTTCCCCAGCCCACCGCGCACTCCTATCGCTTTACAAATTCAAATACCGACAACGCATGGAAAAGTGCAAATCTTTGTTCAAACATTTGAAGCTACATCTGTCGCCGGCACAAGAACAGGATAACTTACAGAAACATAAGAACAGCGTGTCCACCGCCATGGCGTACACATTGAAGAATATAGTGCTGATGAGGTATGTGGCGACGGCCAGCAGCGTGGCCGGGATGTAGTTGTAGTGGAGCCGCTCGCCCTGCGTCACCTCGTACAGAAACTTCCACTCCAGCAGGTAGTAGACGGCGAAACCCACGCCGATGGACAGCAGCAGCTTCGATAGCAGGAAGATGAAGTCCGTCACCTGGAACAATGGATTGTAACACCGCGATTAGTTTCGGAATGTTTAAACTGTCATATGTAATCTCATTTAAAAGGTTGTTAAATACATACTGAGCAAAAAATTTACGCTGTACAATACAATACAAATATTCTTTATTGTTCACCAAAAAAATAATTGAGAACTAGAAATTGTACAGCTGTACGTACGATCACGACCATAAATTGTGACATCGCTAACAAGTATTTCCCAACAAACTAGATACTTACTTGATGAATACTTTTTGACGTTTCATAAAAGTTGTGCATACCTATCTAATGAAAGGGCTATGATGGTTGTGCGATACGAGTAGATAAAACATCTGTCACTTTCTGATACCACTCGATAGAAAGTGACAGATGCTTTATCTTGTCGTTTATCACGCTATCGCACGACCATAATAATGTATAGCTAACCTTATCCAAAACGACTACTCGTATAATATTCCTCATGAGCAAATGGAAGGCGTCCCTCGCGCTGGTGCAGAAGTTTTTCCCGTGAACCGCGCACATGATGTAGGCGTTCTTGTTGATGAACTTGAGGAAACTCTCCAGACACCAGAAGAAGCACTTGCAGCAGCAGAGGATGCAGCGCGTGAACGGGTTGTCGAATTTCTTCACTTTATGGTCTATCCATTCCAGGATGATTCGTATCACGCGGACGATCGCGATGATAAGGGCGCCGAACGCGACTGTTCCTAAATGGAAGCTGGAAACAATACAAAGATGAGGTAAATCATACAAAACTTAATATCGTCATAGGTCCTACCTCTAGGTAGGTACCAATTAATTGAATGCTCGTAGGTATTATGTTTGTGTACATACACAACAAGTACATAATAAGTGCCTACATAGGCGCCTACGACACTTATTATGTTTAAAACGTCAATGTTCAAAAAATAATCGAGACTCAGATAAGGGATATTATTCCTTTGGTTTTTTCCTTTCGCACAATACCGCGAGCGAGACAGTTATAAGAACGCTACCTCGCGGCGATGTGCGAAAGATATAGTTTTACCTACCCTTAGGTAGATTAAATTCTAATCTTGCTTGGTCGAATCGGGGTTTCAGTAAGAAAGTATTTCAAACGTTCAGAGGCTCTAATCAAGGCATAAAGGCGCATGCGACTCTGAAGTCTTGTGACACTTGTGTGCCCAAAGGCTACGGTCTTGTACTATCGAACCAACTGAATCGTGACCCACCGTGGAACCTTTTCACAGAAAGTCTCATAATGATTTTCCTTGTCAGGCAGTACAACGTCAGTATGACATTTTCTATGACAAGGTTCCACGGTGGGTCCCGATTCAGTTGGTTCGATAGTACATAGGTAGACGTGAAAAACTTTCGGTGCTCTCGTTTATGAGAGGAGAGCTCTGCCCCATTGCGGGTCATAGTTAGGCTTCGGCGTTCCTTTAATATCAAGAGACCGCATTCTTGTTGTTCATTTATTCCGATGGTACTCATCAGAGCCCAAACACGGCGGTGCTGTGATGAACATATGAGGAGTTCCGGTGACCATGAGACCTGGACCTCATTTATTCCGATGGTACCTACCCATCAAGACAAATCCCATGAGCTTGTTGCTTTAAAGGCTTGGTCACACCGCTTGCGCGACGCAAGCGGGACGCTGCGCTGCGCGCCAAAATGTATGAAACCGTCCCGCTCGCGTCGCGCAACCTGTGTGACGTCGCTAACCTGTTAGCATACGTTCCGGCGCGCAGCAGTCGCGTCGCGCAACGCAGTGTGTGCCTTAAAGAGAATAATCGGCAATAGTGTAAATTACCATAATGTCCTATAGATGCCGGCGGTGAGAGTCCAGAAGGGCACTTTCCGCTTGTCGAAAGTCCAATACCACGTAGAGAAGGCGCTCGCGAGGATCATGTCCGCGCACCCGCTGACGAAGAACATCGCCCACCAGAAACCCAGCAGGTTCGTCACTGTTCACAAATTAAACGCAGATAATGTTAAAAAAATCCCTGTGCAAATTTCACCTAGCATCGCTGGAAAAGGTTTTTTCACTATGTAGTCGCCAACAAATAGCCAGATCAGCCCAGCTGTAGCGAGTTCCATTCCAATGTTATAGTTCATTACCCATAGCTCGTTAACCAGTTAATTGAAAATTAATGAATTACGACATTTGTGGTAACAATACGTTAAGGAGGATTGAATTACGACGTCAGAATGAAAGAAGCGACAGTGACTAGTTTCATGACTCATTGCGGTTACAGTTGCGGCTCAGAATCTGGAAATGGCTAGAAACAACAGCTATAAGCAAAGAACAAGGGCTGCCACAATAGATCCATATCTGGTCGAGGCAGCATAGAAAGGCCCAGGACTCCTGGCACGTAGAATACTCCACGTCAGTGGCTATTGCATCTCCGTTCATATCAAATTGTTGTGACGTTCGCTATCCTACATTTTTCTCTTGATGGATTCTACAGAAGGAAAATCAGATCTTTATGGAGCACATTTTAGGATGGCATATTATAAGTTAAGTTACCTTTCCAAAGCTATATCTAAATCGGCTTATAAAATGAGAGATGTCGAAAATAACAATAATTCCCTTTGTTCGGTGTAAACTTGAGATACAGAAAATGACAACAGACGCGAAACTACAAAGCCGTGTACGCGTGTCCTGGAACGCCATGTCCACTTGCGCGTAAGTGTACGCACATGTTACATACTAAAACTAAACAAACTCACAGTGCATATAGATGACTTCGTTGGGGCTCACCAAGCCGGTGAAGTGGCAAAGCGCATCCTCGCACGCGCGCGTTGTGCCCCTCTGGTGACACTTCTCCAGGAATAACGACGGATCGCAGACATCTTGGTCCTGCGCATTAAGAAAACTATTTAATTAACTCATCTCATACCCATAATTCTACATATTGGTAATGGTAATAACAATCGAATGTTAGCGACCAGATGATCGAGGAATTGATTCATGGAAATTTTGAACGCCGCCATAAAACGCTTCTGCCTATAAAAAGGGAAGCCTATTTATTTGGCGTCATGTTGCGGTGCCGACCTAGTAGTTGGATCGGAAATCGGATGGAGATTCATGAAAACACTCATGTCAAATTTCGTGTTATAATTATAACAATAGCAGATAAACAGCAGAATGGACCAGATAATTTGAGTATTCCAATGGCGGGACTCAAGAGACGGCTTGATATAAAACTAAAACATTCCACTAATAGCCAGGTTTCATGAAAGCGTATAGGAGTAAAAGTATGCCAGGATCACACGTACCGAGTAAAACGGCGAGACAGTTAAATTAGTATGGAAGTTTTACTCGGCCGAGTAAAACTTCCATACTAATTTTACTGTCTCGCCGTTTTACTCGGCACGTGTGACCAAGGCAATAGATGGAAGAATTTGGAAGATACCTACGACCGAGTCTGGATAATTTAAAAGCTGCGATAGATGGATGAGGTGGTGGGATCTCCTGTAACAGGATCAAATAGTTCCCGTGTACCCGGTGTACCTTGTAGGTCACGCCGCAGTCGCAGGTCTCGTTCAACCCGACGACTTTGAACGCGGGCTCGCCGATGGAGAGCAGGTACACTAGCACTGTGACGCCGTACGCTATCACTCCGCACTGGATGATCCACGGGAATATCGGGAAGAACACCGTCGACTTTATGTCGATTACGGCTCTGTGGAGATGCGAAAATGTTGTTATTATTATAACACAAACTTGGCCAGAAGCAGGGGCGACTCACTCGCGTGTCGCCATCGCGTCGCTCAAAGGTCCCCCGCCGGGTGACTTTCAATGCGATAGAAAGTGATGTAGCGAGTGATGCGCGTGAGATAGAAGGAGATGGCCAAGCGTAGGCACGTTTGGCTTGCCTCGCGGGGATTTGCTTCTGTACGTAAAAGGTACTATTACTTATTCTGTGCCAGAAGTAATGGCTTCCTACTTTTATTTATTTATTCAAAAGTATGGATTAAACGATATACTAGAATTATTCTTCAAAACTGGACTTTGGAGCCGAACCTATCAGGCTTTTCTGCTTACGGTAGTTGTAGTTAGCTTAGTAGTACGGTAGCTTACTTGTAGTTGTGACACATACGAAAACATAGACAACGCGAACTCATAGCTCCAACGCTGACGCACACATAGAAAATGTGCATGTATAGCTCAACACAGATAAAAGTACTCTACTAGATTAATGAAAAACTTACTTGCTTCCCTCACGAATAAGTGCAATGGCGATGGTGATTCGGCTCCTTAGGAAGATGACGATGAGGAGCATAATAACCAAGATGATAGATAGGATGATGAGCAGCGCCAGCCAAGTCTGGTGCTTCGAGAACATGCTCTCGAAGTATCCCTGCAGGCTGTAGCTTGTGCCGTACAGTCCCGCCCCTTTTTCTCGGTAGTACACGTACTGTTTGTAGCAGAGATAGCATGCTGAAAATATGTTACATGTTATTGTTAGTGACTGATTCATAACATAATCTTAGCACGTAGGTATGTACCTTATAATAATTCGGATACTGTTCAAATCTATTAAAAATAATCTTTAACTAAATACCTATAATTGAATAGAATAGAACACATAGGTACTCGTACATAACAAAAAAACAACTACAAAATATGTCATAACGACAATAAACCTATAATGATACAATTGAAATAGTTACAATATTGTCATAATTATGACCCGCCCTTTATCGTCCCCGGTCCAAAAGTACCCATAATGCTAGCAGCATTACCATGCTGGATAGCGATGGAGAGCTTTTGAACCAGAAACAACTCGGAGCGGGATTCTATATATGTCAAATATGTCATGAATGGTCCCAACTCGGAATGTAGCTGGCATGAATACCAGCGCTGATCTTCCGTTGGACCCATCAGTGAGACCACGGCGGGCATCGCACACATAAATAAATATAAAAACGACAGTGTGTAATTGGTCACTCGCAGCATGCGCCCGCGTGGTCGTGTCGGAGGTTTCCCCTGGACTCTCCCCAGGCCACTCTCCAACCGCGCACTTCTATCACTTTATTGGGCCCGGCCTAAAAGCCACAGTCAGGTTAACAAAAACACTCAAAGTCGTCGCCCAACGCGACCGCTGCGCGCCGAATTGTACGACAGCGTCCCGCTCGCGTCACGTATCCTGTAGCTCTAGTATAAGTTTTTTCGAAACATTAACTAATTCGAACGCGTTTGCGTTTTGTCTCAAAATGTATGAAAACGCTCTCACCGAGTTTGAAATACGCGCGTTCATCGGTTAGCAACAAATGTTATAGGCGCTGTTTTAGTTTCCACTAGTGACCACCAAAGGCGCTGTTCACGTTTTCATACCACTTTCATACATTTTGAGACAAAACGCAAACGCGTTCGAATTAGTTAATGTTTCGAAAAAACTTATACTAGAGCTACTGTGTTGCGTCGTCTCTAACCTATTCCGTACGTTGCGGTGCGCAGCGGTCGCGCACGCTGTGCGATTGTGACCAAGCCTTAATGCACCCACATCAGTTTATGGGTACGTACAGAATCCGAGCAATCCGAGCAGGCCAACGATGGAGACCCAGACGACGGGCGTCACCACCCACCGCAGCACGAGGATGTAGAGGAAGCACAGCACGACCACGGCCACGAGCGCGCCCGCTATGTACCAGCGCGACTGTACCAGGTCTTGTGCTATCTGGGATGACAACTGCAAACACGGAACACGTTAACCAGCGCCCATCGCGAGCGTGAGTCCGGATAATGTACTCATACTCTGTACCTAACGCTAAATAATCTGCGTCCATGCCTATTACGACTATACATGGACGCGGATCATTTTGCTGTAGGTACATTACTCGTAATGTAACCAATCTCAGCATTCGGCAACGCTACGTGTAACGAATTTAGTACTAGTTGACCGTCATAATCATAACAGATTAGAATTCGCCACTACCTAAGTGGACGCTCGGAGCGGAGCGTTCGGCGGGTCGTGCAGCGGGGCGGGCGAGCGTGCATATTACCAGAGACTAGGAATTATATAGACTGCCAATGCCTATACATTGTGGCGTAATTTTAAAATAATGGGCCTGCTGTAGCTAGTTTCACTATGGAGAGATCACTTTACCATTTAATTCGTATGCGACTAAGACCTCTGCTTAAAACATAGCGCCATCTGTTGGGAGCTTCTACGTTGTGTTCATAGATGGCGCTATGTTTTAAGCAGAGGTCTTAGTAGCATACGAATTAAATGGTAAAGTGATCTCTCCATAGTGAAACTAGCTACAGCAGGCCCATTATTTTAAAATTACGCCACAATGTATAGGCATTGGCAGTCTATATAATTCCTAGTCTCTGATATTACTATATTTGTGCAGCGGCGACTCATGAGTTTCAATTGTTTAACATGCACGCCCGACTCGAGCGTCCACTCAGGCCGTACCCCTACACTAAGTGTTAATACTAATCGCTATTTATTTGATTATTTTTATACTACCATATGTAACCATAGGAATTATATGTACAGGTGACATCGGAAACGTGATCAGAAATTATTCGAATGTACGCTTTTTGCCACCGTTGTTGTATAAAAATAAATAAATTGGACAGGACATGATGAATTATTGAAACACAAACTGACTTATTAAAGACAATACCAAAGTTACCCGCAATATTGACTATTATTTTAAATTTCATATTTTTTTTATTACGTTACTAAAATGTTATTTGATGAAGCCTGCGCTGTGGATAAGGTTAGTACAACTTTTGTCGTGTCAGAAATTATACTTTGTGCCATCTGTCAATAAATATAAAATACAAAATTTCATATAAGTAACTTTGTCACCCTGCACTACGAAACGTTTTGTCATCCCCCATACAACGTGTGTCAAAACTGATAGGGTGACCTTGATTTAAGTTATCGGTTAATATTTTTCTTTGGAATATTCGTAGTAACAATTATTGCAGAGTCTATTGTAGAGTTCATTCATATCAATTACATATTTTAGAATTTAAAAAAAAATGTACTTCTGATTACGTCCCCGATTACACCCTGTGTACAATTTAATGGCTGTAAAACAACTATGCATGGTTTTGGTTACGACCTTCACTGTACCTTTAGCGATTCGTTTTGTAGGTAGATATGAATTATTGTAAAATGTATACGTGAGGGATGGGCCTGCACCTCATCACAACATCATCATATCAAACGAAAGACGTCCACTGCGTCCAACCCTTCCCCAAATAGTGTCACAATTACGGGTCTGTCATATTTTCTTCATCTTTAAACTTACAACAAAAGTGGCACTGAAATTCATGTGCTCTGGCTGTTGGGAATACATGCGTCAGTTTATGTATGTTTGTACCTACTAGGTACGCATAATCAGTGTAAACGCTAAATAGAAAAAACATATTTAATTATTTATGGAAGCAATTTTATAGTTACCAAGAATTACGTGTTGACCGATTTCTTCGGAGCCATTGTCTTCGTTTTACAAGTATTCGTCTGTTAGATATATGATTGATAATGGTAAATAACAGTATTCTAGTTGTTAGGTTAGGTTCATGTTCATACTACGTGACGAACGTTGCATGTCTACATATTTGGGGATAGATAATAGGAAGGAGTATAGTACAAGCTATTAAAGTAAGATATACTGCAAAGTAGGTAACAAATTACCTTGTTATATATATTTAGTGGTTAATATCCAGTTGATATGACCTAAGTGGGTAGCTGGAAAGTGCTGGGAACTTAATGGAATTTTATCGGGGTGTTTTGGGAATCTTACACTAGGAAGACTATCCTAAGTTTTCCCCCTCGAGGACCTTGTCCTAACTTGGGGAGGGGGTAAATGTACGACTTTTTCAGATATAAAGCGCCAAAGTTAAAGAGAGTTTGTGACTATATAAGTTCGTATACAACGGGAAATTTCTGGAGCTATTGGTGCGAATTCCTTTACCAATACAGAAAATAGCCTACGCACGCAGCGCCGCAGGGGCAGCCAGTCATATGTAAAATTATAACATAGTTCATTATCTGTAATACAAACATAACCATGGAAAGAAAAATAAGAAGAAAATAAGAAGAATCTACGTAAAATGTCCCCGTTTTCACTGCTGTGATTGTAGACAGTGATCACCGGCTCGTATATTTGCTACCTAACACACCAATAGTAGAAACAAAGCTGTGCCTGCCACTTACTTGTTTATATCGCATCAAGTCGTTGAGGTCTTTAATGATATCGTCTTCGGAGTAATTCAGGAAATCTTCAACTTTTTCAATGGCTTCAGTGGCGTTGATGAAGCACCTTCCCAGCACTGCGACCACCACCGTGGAGTTAGTTTAGTAAGTGTAGTATACATATACCATACAGTAGTAAGTAAAACGACTGTGCACATATATTTAAAGGTACAACCGCGAGCGTACGAACCAACCGCGCTCGCGGAAACGAGCTCGTTCGAGACTGATTTGTGATTGATTAGTCATGGTGCGTTCAGGTGGAATGTTAGGTAGAGAGAGTAGGTAAGTTCATGCGGAGGTATTATACATAGCAGGACAGGGGACGTGCGGTCGACCCGACGTCGGACTACCTACAATGTGGGCGTCTCGCTCGTTTCCGCTGGTGAAGAACGTCACCCATTTCGCCGCCATCCAGCCCACGTAAGAGTCCAGAGCCGTTGCTTTTTCAAGCAATTGTTTCTGGCGTTCTTTGGGGTTTCTCACACATTCCACAGTCTGAGTCTCCTCCTTCGGCTGATTCTTGCAGTCCAGAGTTGACAGGTCGCCGATGCATCGTTTAAGCACTGGAGCGTATATTATACATACATCTAAATGGGTCCGGTTAGAGAAAACTCGCAGGTTCTGTTTAAAGGCGATTATGTAATTTAAGGGACTTTAAAATTCACTCGATTATTGTTAACAACACCGGGTGACACTCGATAGAAAGCTTCTTTTTTATTTTATATGATGTAAGAAGATATTGTGTACCTGACTGGCTTCTCAACACGTAGCTGGCACATTTGTTGTCGGCTATATACTGCATCGCCTGGCTGTGAGTCATGGTGGCCGTGTCTACCTCGTCGACGCAGACCATGCTCGATTTCCATTCATTAAAATTGGTCGCCGTATAATTGCTTGAAGTGAACACTCTCGTTGTAGTCGGACATTCTTTGACGCATACCTGAAATGATTCCGAAATATACTCGGGTGATACTGGTGACGCTGACGGGAGAAAGGACAAAAGGTGAGACGTCAAAGGGTAAAGCTGCAGGCAGGTAGGTATAAATTCAATTCATAAAAACAAAAGATGGACAATAGAAGAAAATCGTATAGTATGTTGTATTTTTTTTTCTTTTCAGTAGAATGACAGCGTTTTCTTTATTTTAATTTTATGGTGTAGGGTCGATAGGCCGGTTTGTGGCTAGTTAGGTGCTCCAGTTTTCGGCCACTTTAATGATGAATGGATGAGTTAATGTACTCAAAGAATATATTCTCGTTTTTTTAATGGATTCCCATTCAATAACTCCCAAATAAAAACATACAACTTACTGTTTTGAGGTCTTTAAAAATACAAATATCTTAAACTGAAAAAACCTGTTTCTTACGTCGTGTATACGTACGGTTGTTTTTTAATTCTACCTAGATCATGACTTTAGTGTAGTGACCTGTTTCTTACCTGTGGTGTTTTACAACCAGAGATAGCGGTCGTGGGCGAGAGACACTGGGCGATATTAAAGAAAACAAGGTACTTCTTGTCTTGGAGTGTCGAGTCGAGTCCGCACCGCCTGCCCTTCATGTCCATGGGCGCCAAAAGCTTTTCCACATCTCCTTTTTTTATACCTGCAAAAATATTCCAGTAGTTATAGGTACTGGTAGCATAATGTGGGACCTATAGCACGGGGGTGACACGGGAAGGAAAGTAAGCGCTGTGGGTAAGTATGTGTGCGTGCGCTGTCGGTACACGCGTCAATTATTTGCGCGAGTGCGTAGCGCGTGGTGTGGGGCGAATCGCGAGACGCGACGGTAACCCGGCTTGTCATCCTGGGCCTGTCAGGGACGAGGTAACTAACCTCGGTGCGGGGGGTTCGTGTCCGTTCTGTATGTTATACTATTCTGTGCCTATAGACATTACTAGAGCGGTATTGTTTGCGTAAATTAGAATGTATTTAGAAACATTGTTTTCTATACCTGCAAAATTATTCCAGTAGTTATAGGTACTGGTAGCATAATGTAGGTACCTATAGACATTACTAGAGCGGTATTGTTTGCGTAAATTAGAATGTATTTAGAAACATTGTTTTCTCATTATGACCAGTATTAGTATAATAAGCATTCAAGCTGTAATAATTTTAGATTGTATGACTAAGCTCTAAAATGAGCTATACTAAGTACCACGAGAAAATTATATTCCTGAACGAAGTGAGGGAAAATAGTTGGAGGGGTGATATATGGCTTTTAGGCAGTAATTAGTTCCACCGCCGACGAGTAGCGAGTACTTTTGTAGTAATTCTAATCGCTTGAGCGAGAAAACGAGTAGAATTACGTAATTAGTAATTACTATGAGAGTACTCGCTGCTGGCCGGCGGACGGGACTAGTAACATGCCTTACTGCAACGAGATAACGTCTACCAATGGTCAATTAACTCTCATGCTGTACCCTTACCATGAGTTTACAATGTTTGCATTACCGTACTCGCTAGCGACTGCGTTCCCCTTACTCGAACCAAGCTCTTTTCGTCATCTTTTATAATGCGCACGGCTAAGGTTTGTAATTCCCTGCCGGCATCTGTAGGTATTTCCGAATTCATATGACCTGGACCTATGCAAGAGTGAATAGGCATTTTCTGGGTGAGCTCGCTTCACCGTCGGCCTCATCTTTGCCTCCTGGCTAGATGCTGGCCAAGAGCATTGATAATCCCATTATTAATAAAAAACGATTTAGTATGGCGATTCTTAGTTCTATTGCGTAACCACCAGAGGCGCTGTAATTTTGTCCATACTAAATCGTTTACGCAGTCGCTAGCGAGTACCTACAGTAAAGCAAACATTGCAAACTCATGGTAAGGGTACTTGATAGGATTTGTGGCACATTTATAACTTATAAGTTACGAGTATAACACCAAAATGTTCCATTGCAGTTGTTAAACGGCACGTACCGTAGTATCCGACGTAGCCCCACGCGCCCAGGAAGAGGATGAACACTATGAGCCACACGACGTCGGTGCAGGAGCGGCTACGCACGGGCCCGCTGAACTCCGCGTCGTGCCGCATCGGATCCCCTGAAAAAACCAGCCTTAAGTCACATATACACACGATTTTCACACATTATTATTGGGGAACGGGACTTAATCGCGTACAATTATAACTAATTATTATAGTGCGGGTAGTTCGGAAAACCCGTGCGGCTAGAAGATGTTGATACCCGCTCACGCCAGTCAGCTCGCGACCACGGATGTTGTGATACATTCGAAACGTCGGGCAAAACCTTAAAAAAGGTAAATTAGTTATAATTGTACGCGATTAAGTCCCGTTCCCCAATAATAACATATACACACTTTTTATATAACGACCGTGGCAGGCAAATAACACGGAGAAAAAATCATAACTAGATTTTACAAACTCGTTTTGTTACTGCCCTCACTGTTGTAACCCTAACTAAAGTTTAGTGATAATATGTTTTTTTTTCTCAGTGAAGCTTACGTCCTGCTTAAAATGAAATGCTGCTAGATGCGATTTACTAAGCGACTCGTCCTCACCCGTCACCTCTCACCTCACCCGTTTTTAGGTATATGTAAAATGTCAAATGTCATTTATCAGCTTTTGACAGTTTCCATATAAAAACGGGTGAGGTGAGAGGTGACAGGTGAGGACGAATCGGTTTGTGAATAACAGCACTGTGGCAACTTACTCGCCATTAGCACGGCTAGCAAATGATCGCGAGATAGATATCCGTCTTTGAAATTAGTACCTACGGATAGTTTATCTCGGCGCGAGATGTTAACGTGCGTGTAAACAACATCACCCTGCGGGTTACCGAGGTAAGTATAACAATTTTAATTAGTTATTCAAGCCAGGCAATATTAAGTGTTTAATGAGAAGAGGCTCTTGGTTGGTACAGTCAAGGGCATAAATATGTATACACTTTTGGACCTTATTTCAATGGAATAAGGTGAAAAAGTGTATACATATTGGTGCCCTTGACTGTACCTACTTTATCCACTCGGGTAAGTTGAATGCTTTTTATCACGGAAGATTTATTTTGTAGGGTGCTACTTTGTCCGCATATTTTTTAATGCATGTATCATTCTCAATATCTCCCAATTAAAAGTCTCTAAATTGCGAACATTGTTGTTTAAGCAGGTATTTGTTGTTCATCATATCAAGCGGATGTTATTTCCGATTGATTATTTGGCCCTTGAGGTGTAACTCTCTATTTTCTTGGTACTCTGATAAAGGCGCACGTTTCACGTCTGTACGGTGTTATAGTGCGCGCCATCCACGACGACGCGCCCCTCCACAGCGAATCTCATACTAATTTGTGCACAATTGTGCGGATTGGGCTGTGGAGGGGCGCCCCTTCGTGGATGTCATGGTGAAACTATTTAGGGCTCCTTGTTTACTACGGAACTCTAAAAATAGTACATACCCTAACAAAACATCTTAAATTTCGTAATGAGTTTTTAAAGTATAATAATATTTAGTAAAAACAACCAAAAATACACACCTATTAGGTATGTCATTTGGGTCATAAACAGATTTAGGTTCGCGTCTTTCCTGTGAATCAAAAGTCAAAAGGCTACAAAGCTTAATTTTGGATTGGTCTAGTAACCCGCATAAATCCATGTAATAAAATCATAACTCACATGCTCATAAGCCGTTAACTATTGACCACAGGAGAGACGACTTTTGTTTTTGCAAGTGTTTATGACCCATCTAAGTGTCTTGTGTTCAATCTTGATACATAATAAAATAACTGACAAATGGCAATGGTTGTACTAGTAGGTAATGCGGATATTTTGAAGAATCGGCCTTTTTTATTTGTTTTTTTTCCTGTTGCGTGCTCGCTCGTCGTTAGGAGTTCCCAACATAGTTATTATACTCTTTGGTTAGGAGCTCGTCACACTAATATCTGGTCTTACCGGTTCGAACCCTGGGGAGACCTTGGCAGACAGGGTTAGGCACCAAGTAGGTTATACTTATGTTATGTTATCATCATATTCCGTGAACACAACTTACTGGACTCTTTCGAAGGAACAGCACAGCAGTCGCCACAGCAACCCATTGTTCAAGATTACACTAGTATCACTTCATATTCATAAACTTGCACAATTGGCACATGTATCTATCCTGTTGAATTTGGTGTGTCCGAGGTTATGTTTAAAAGCATACTACTGGTGCGACACTCCTTGCCTTATCGCTAGTGATAACGCCAATCTGGTTTGTCTGAATAAAATATTGTGATAGGTACAGATGATTTGCAAATTGCAATAACGTTGCATAGCTTACGAGAGTTTATTGGCTTAGTCGAATGACAAATACCTAACATGACAACGGAAATGCGATTAGCTTCATTTCGCCTGACCGCTCGCCTTTAGCATGTTTTGACGCTGGGATTTTTTATTAGCAATGATAGAGTAGGCCCAGTTTTGAAGAAGTAGAATACAAGAAGCAAATCGTGTAACAGTTGGGGTGACAACGTAATCAGAGTGTTTAGACCCTGCAGAATACGGATCTGCCTGTCTCCATCCCCAAATTTGAGCCGGAAGAATGTTATATCGGAAAAGGTGCAGCCCATACAAATTTTTTCGTTGTACATTTGGTAAATCGTTGTTCCGGTACACTAACTATGGTCCAATTGTTATGGATTTTTGATATGCCGTAAATAACAATATTTGTCATCGTATCCCGAAATTTTTGACACTCCAGCTCCACGTCTTTCTCGGCCATCTTGGAAAATCTGTCACTTTTTTCAGTTTTTTGCTTGTACTGTCGTTATAGTTCATTTTAGTGCTAAACATGGTTTGGCAATATTGTAAAACACAAAATTTGCTGAAACTTTTGGGTACAAAGATTTTTTCCATGACCCCTAGGGACGATGATATGACAGGAGATATCATTATAAATTACCACTTTTTTCTAGTTTTCCTCTCATGTTTACGTTTAAAGTGCATTTTAGCGTTAACTATAGTTCAGCAATATTGTAGATTACAAAATTGGCTACAACTTTTGTATTGAAATATTTTTTCCACGATCATCAGGAAAGAAGACACGATGTCACCTATGGGGTACTACCGTCGATATTTACTACTTTTCCAGTTTTCTTCACATATTTTCGTTTTAGTGCATTTCTCGGTCAGCAATATTATAGAAGACAAAATTATATGCAAATTCAAAGTACCTACGATCTTCTAGGTATCGTGGAAACAGACGATTTTGTCTTCTGAGGGATTGAAGTGGTACAGATCGGAAAGTGACAGATGCTTTATCTTGTCGTCTATACCGCTATCACTCGACCATCATAGATCCCCTACAGATTGCGATTAAATGCACTCAAACCTAAATATGAGAAGAAAACTGCAAAAGTAGCAAATTTCAACGGTGCTACTCCATAGATGACTTCATATCTTCTTTCCTAATGGTCGTGGAAAAAATATTTCAATACAAAAGTTGTAGCAAATTTCGTGATCTACAATATTGCCGAACTATAGTTAGTGCTAAAATGCACTTAAAATGTAAACATGAACGGAAAACTAGAAAAAAGTGGCAATTTTTAATGATATATCCTGTCATATCTTCGTCCCTAGGGGTCATGGAAAAAATCTTTGTACCCAAATGTTTTAGCAAATTTTGTATTCTACAATATTGTAGAACTATGTTTAGCACTGGAATGAACTTTGACGACGGTAAAAGCAAAGAACTGAAAAAAATGACACTATTTCCAAGATGGCGGCCAAAGTTATGGAGCTGGAGGGCCGAAATTTTTAGGTTACCATGGCTAATATTGTCCTTCACAACATACCAAAAAACCATATCAATCGGACCTCTTTTAGAGTACCAGAGCAACAATTTACTAAATGTACTACGAAATTTTTTGTATGGGCTGCACCTTTTCTGGTATACCGTACTTCCGGCTCAAATTTCGAGATGGCGACAGGCAGATCCGTATTCTGCAGGGTCCAAACCCTCTGATAACGTTGTCACCCCAACTGTTACATGACTTGCCGCTTGCATTGTTTAGAGACGCCTTTTCCAATTCTGTTCCTCCTCTATGAGTAATCTTAACACTGGTGTTCTAAAGATAAATTGAGGTAATGTTATGTAAATAACAGCCCTACCGGGTAGTTGCCCATGTTAGGCAGTATAGTCCCACCGCCGTTGAATAGCGAGTACTCACATAGGTAGTAATTCTACTCGCATGAGCTAGAGTACCTATACTCGCTGCTCGCCAGCGCTGGAGACAAGTGCCATAGGTACCCATGTAGCTAACTCTGTATTTATGCATTCATTGTCGGTACGGTACCTTAAGGCGCCCTAAGTAAAAAAATCTTAACGTATTGCTTTGGGACTTGTGTGACTTGTGTCTCCTTTCTTAAGTAAGAAAGAATATGTTTGAATAAGTAATCTAAGATTTTGATAGTGACATTAGAACACATTATTTCCACGTAGGTATCGTGGCGATTTAATGCTTGGTAGGTCGCTATTGTATTTAAGTTTTTATCAGTGTCCCTGACCCGGTCCCTTGTATTTTTTAATCAGTTTGACATGCAAACTGGTTATCTCTCGTTACTCTTACCTAATAACCAGCCCTATAACCAGCAAATAGGGTTTTTTGGATAGTTAGCCATCAAAATATCACAATAAATCGTAAATTATAAAATTTTACCAAAATCAGAAAAAGATACGAATCATCAAAAACTCAGAAAATTATGTAATTTTTTTTGCCGTCCAAAATTCAAATAAAAGGTATCAATAGAATGCTTATGTAAAAATAAAAAATAAATTGTATGGCAACTATGTACCTAAACGCATTATTTCACGACTAAAACAGCAAAATACTAATTTTCCCATACAACGGTTGGTCGAATGCTGTGCAAGTGACGTCATTTGCCAGGACCAATTTGTAGGAGCCTTTTTGAGGGCCGCTAGCGTCGAGCTAGGTTTGTCCCTAATTTTAGCCCTTTATTGTGCTCTAATTGTTGTTGGTCCCATATAGACATTTGATCGTCTCTAAAAACTGGTTCGATTGGCATTATAAAAAAATTTTAGTCAAATAGCGTATTGCGGATAAAAGATAAGATAAGATAAGATAAGAGATAATTTATTTGTAAAACATGAGTAAGTTTACATAATGGTCTTAAAAGAAAATTATATACAAAAACATAGTTGCGTGAATAATGTTGTTGTTGGATTAAATAGCTATAATTTGATAAATACTTAAAAGGTTTGTTTTAACGGGTCTAACGCGATATTTATGTATTTACCTTTTTTACCGACGTTTCGACACGGTTTTCACCGGCCGTGGTCGCGGATATGACATAAATATCGCGTTAGACCCGTTAAAACAAACTTTTAAGTAGGTAGGTATGTTTACAAAGAGCGACAGTTTAAAGTGTTATATTTGATAAATTGTGGTATGAAATGAAATAATAACAGGATAATTTCACACTTATATGAGGATAATTTCACTCCACTCGTGGATTAGGTACCTATTTATTTAATCGTATGGCATATATTTACAGTGTAGGAAATTACAATACAACTATAATATCATAAGTCGACATCCAGGTACCTAACTTGATGGAATGAAATACTGCCGAACCATGCATTTTCGCCACTGGAGATGGGGCGTGTGAGGCGCCAAATATTTAAAACATTAATTTTATTTATACTGGCTTATAATATTATACTGGCTGAAATGTAATGGTGTGGTAATGTATATTTTTTTGGAATCAGCTCATGGAGCTCTTGAAAAATTGTATTGTTTTCATAGAAATTATTACAAATAATGGAGGGCATCATAGCTGGAAAATTTACTAGGTGACGGTTGTTTACCCGAGTCTAAAATACCTGTTAAGGCCGGGTTATAGTAAAAATCTGATTTGGTAAACGGTTTTATTTCGAAATACTACATATTGAAAATGCAAAAAAATACGATGTTATATTTGAGACCTTTATCTAGTGCCGTCGGATGTCCGTTACACAATTTGCAAAACTTTGTTCGATAGAAGAAAATGCCAAACATACCTCTATTTTCTATCTTAAAACTCATTTTATTTCAATCGTAGGTAACATAATGAGTAGACAATAATACTAAAATAAACGAATTTGATGGTATGAGCGATGTCGGGATTAATATTGTTAATATAGTAAGCCATGTATTTTTCTCACCCAAAAATGTACTAAAAATTTACGAAAATTACGCGCACAGTTCCGTAGAGAGTGGGATGGTCAATTGCAAACTCACGCGTGTTAGAGCGGGACATTTGCAATGGAAGAACCTCGCCCTCTCTCCACACGCCGAATTCCCTGCAGACCCTGCAGTAGGTTTTCCCTATAGTCAGGTACGGACTATTTGTACCAAGAAAAGCTAATTAAAAACTCGTAAAACTTACAGTGTGCGTGTCCCCTGATTACTGGACAAGTATGCATAACATTTCGTAATTAATTAGGTATTAGGTACAGTACAAACCGGGATTGTTGAGACACTGTGATTGTTCGTAATTTAGCCGTGTTTGGTGTCATAAATGACCGATGTTACCCGATGTCTTGGAAGTGTGACGTGTATACCTACCTATAGCTCTTGGGATTCACGAAGGCGACTGGATTTGACAAAAATAGGCTATTAGTAGGTAAATCCCACTCGCCTTCGTGAATTGCAAAAGCTCTACTGGGGACCGATTTTTGAGTGTCGAACGCTCGACTTTTCACTCGACATCTGTCAAAACGTCATAGTTTTTTGACGGATCTCGAGTGAAAATTCGAGCGTTCGACTCTCAAAAATCGGTCCCCAGGTCCAAGTTGCAAACATTGGCAAGTGGTTCAACAATCCCCGATCGCGACTGTACGTACAATATACGAATTTGGGCATTTTCAGAAATATTTGTCCGATAATGTGTTGCTCGGATTTCGATAAATTTTAGGGTTTTCCTACCCAGAATCACGAGCTCTATCGATTCTGCTAGGAGAAAAAAAGTGTTCCAAATTTTACTATGTATTTTCAGTTTTCCATTACGCTACCTCAATACAAGTGGGCATAGAAAAGTAGCGTAAGTAGAATCTAAAAAATTGGGTCACTTTTTTTCTCCTAGCAGAATCGATAGAGCTCGTGATTCTGAGTAGGAAAATTCTAAAATTTATCGAAATCCGAGCAACACGTTATCGGACAAATATTTCTGAAAATGCCCATTTCCAAAACACCACCCAACTTATAGAGTAGGTGTCTGATATCGAAGCTATCAAACAAATATTAATTATATATATGAATTAGTCATCAGGGGAAATACGGGAACTATAAGTAGGTAGGTTCGAGAACAATCCAATATCTACGTAATCAAGGCAACTATATATAAACAAGAGTACCTAAATATGTTATTCTACATTGTATCACGTGTTACGTTACGCCGCAAGCAATTATATTCCTTTATACATTTTTAGTTTTAGACTAAAGTTTATACTTGCACCTCTTTTATTATTTTATATTATCACAAGATTAGATTCTAATTCTAAAAGACCTAAATCCCATCAAAAACATTACATGCTGCATAACGTTATTCTTTTTAATATATATAATGACATGATCAAAAACATAAAGTACCTAATGCGGTCGGAAGAAAATCTTGTGTCGGTGGAAATCTTGTTCTGTGGGCACGCCTCCGGTACTATTGACTAAAATATAACAGACTTGGTTTAAGATTACATATCATTACTTTTTGTTGTAAAAGAACTGTGTTGCGAGACTTGCATCATTTTACATGTAATGTTTTTGATGGGATCTCATCCCTTTTTTTTCTTTTCAGGTATGACTTCTAGTAACGAACATGCAAACTGTAAAAGTAACTTTGTAATCGCATGTATTTTGTATAGGATTACAAACTTACTTATGCAGTTTGTATATCTCAGATACGTGTCTGATATTACAATATTTTTTAATTTTCTAGTAATTAATAGGCTAAAAACTAATTATGTTTAAAATTTGGAGCTTGTGGGTCTGCTAGAAGTACCTTAAACGATTGATGATCTGTCAGTCAGTCAGTGAGTCAGTGACAAAACTAAGGAACTTTGAGGGGCAATAGTTCTTAAAATAAAAGTTCAAATTGAATGTTATTGAGAATATATCTAACCCATATTATGCCCAACATGTTACTGAAAATTCAGGGTTCTAGCTTTAACTGGGACAAAATTACAGGATGTTGAAAATGGCCTGAATGGTTTCGAGAAAAGGATGGTACGGCCGTGCACCTTTTTGCTCGACTTGCGAGGGCACTGCCGTGCCCCCAGATAAGTTACGAGTATTGAAAAACTATGAGAAGAAATATCATCACGAAACAAAAAACGTAACAAATACGTTATAAATATTATAAATATTGTAGATGGCTCGAAGTATCCATATTGAAGTAAATATAGATACCTACCTACTTAGGTATAAATAAATCCTCTCACGTAGAATCGCGAAAACAACCTCAAGGCATTTGGAAACTGGAAACTAGAAAGAAGGAGCCCATTGTGCGCTTTTAAATAATAAATAAATAATTAAATAAATATTTGTGGACAATCTTACACAAATCAACCTAGTCCCAAACTAAGCAAAGCTTGTACTATGGGTACTAAGCGACGATATACATACTTATATAGATAAATAAATACTTAAATACATAGAAAACATCCAAGACCCAAGAACAAATATTCGTGCTCATCTCATCGCACAAATAAATGCCCCGGCCGGGATTCGAACCCGGGACCTCCAGCTTCGTAGGCAGGGTCACTACCAACTAAGCTAAAGCGGTCGTTAATGTGGATTTTATACGTTATTGTGGATGTCCCATGTCCTACGGTTTCATTCATTATTAGTCTAAAGTCTATACTTAGGTAGCCTAAGGTCTATTTGTGAATGAAATCATAGACTCTATGACATAGAGTTTTACCGTGCCGTGGCGGTGGACGATATAAAAGCGGCCATTTAGTAGAAAACTATCTTGCAGCTCCTTTAGCTCGGTAATACCTACATTACCTACCTAGCTATCATGGTTGTACCGAGCAGGGGCAACGACCAGACTTCACTGATGCTTCCAAACGTTAATTACAAGATTGCTCGTGCTAATTGTTTCAAGTGGGTCTTCACTTCACTCGGATTAAGAAGTCCCTTGTTATGAATTCTATATAACTATCGTTAAATTCATTTAGTTATTGTTATTAATAAATATCTAGTTACCTTGTATATGCATGTATAGTCAGAGTCACCATCAGATATATCGGAGCGAAGTATGTAAACTAGTACTCACAGATATCTGAATACAAACTATTATCAAGTATTTAGAGTGCATTTTCAGATATTTTTTGAGTACCCTGAAGAGTACAAGCAATATTTAATGCACATAAAAAACAAAATTACAATAGATAAAGTACAAAGGCGAACTAATTATTATAATATTCGCCCCTTGTGTCTTTCTATCTTTTCTAATTTGATCTCAATCGGTTTAGCGACTTCATCGATCTAAGCGTAAAAAATATGAAAATGTAACATATCCTTCTCATTTATGTGTGTCTATTGGTGTCTATCTATGGAATATTACTATATTTGGGTACCTACCCACCTTACTGATCTTAGGGTATCTTACTCTGCGGGTAGGTACCTCTACAGTAGACATTTATCACAAACTAGGTAGGTCTGTGATAACTGGAAAATACTCATTAAGCATGTTGTAAACAAGGCAATTAATGCGGTTATATTTTTTAATCGTCACATCAGCATCGCGGATTGAAACTTGACCGATGCGCCTTTGTACCATGTTACGTCACTGAATAGATACCTACTGAATTACGAGTAGGTAAGTAACTACGGTAAAAACTGTTCACATGTTTTTACGCTTAAAGAGGCTTAAGACGAGGCCACATAGCAATGTAAACATTGGTCTTATCTATGGTTACATACAACTATAGTTTCATTTACGAACATAGGTACTTAGTTCCGAGTAGTAAAAATAACCACATAACTAAACTACTAATTTTATCTCCGGTATAAATAATGTGCGTAACGTATCGTGCGTGACGTATATTTAGAAATGGGACATTTCACACGCACACATTTGATAAGTTGGAGCCGTGGTAAAACCGGTCGGCGGTGTGGATAAACAACAGATTTATAGAAAAGATATCGTGGGGTAATTTTTGATGATAATAATATAATGATAGCACAGTCAATTTAAAAACTTAAGCTACAACTAGGAGTATGTTTAGATGCTTGCGTAAAATCACAATACTTCAAAAACTTGTTTAACTCGGAAACCACATCGAATTCACAATTCTTCCGATTCACTATATCACTGTTTATGTTTGTAATGCCATGGGACATGTGCGCCCAATAACGTCACGTCGAGCACTGATTCGCTTGTGCAAGAGGTACGTGAGCGGATAAAATAAAGAACATTTCACATGAGTCACCTCCACTAGAGACGATGCCGCGGTTTTGTGACTTTAAACTAAAATTGACACTAATTGAAGAGACTGGTTGCGAAGCAGTAACAAATTCAAACGCTAGTCAATGTTAAAATGAAACTGGATCTGCTATTTACAGTGCTTACCGGGTCCATTGTTACAGTTACAAGTAGAAGTCTGACTTCCGATAACGCATAGTCGCTGCGAAAGTAGGGGGTCAGTCGAGGAGTTTGAATGTGTGGTATTTTAGGACTCTGTTACAACAGAAATATAATCCAAAATGACACGCATTCAAATTCCCCGACTATACGTATACTTAGTGTATGTACAGTCAGCTGCAGAGAAACCTGACCCCCGTGCATACAATTTTTAGGGTTCCGTAGTAAACAAGGAACCCTTATAGTTTCGCCATGTCCGTCCGTCCGTCCGACCCCCGTTTTTCTCAGTAACCGTTAGAGCTAGAAAGCTGTAATTTGGCATGAGTATACATATCAATGACGCCGACAAAACGGTAGAATAAAATCTTTAAAAAAAATTTTTTTTAGGGTACCCCCCCCTACATGTAAAGTGGTGGTGCAAATTTTTTTTCTGCCAAACCCCATCGTGTGGGGTATCGTTGGATAGCTCTTTTAAAAATATTATAAGGTTTCTAAAAGCATTTTTTGATTAAAGAATTGGTTAGCGTGATATTAAGCTTTGAAGTGATAATTTTTGCTATGGTCAAGTGTCCCCCCCCCCCCCCCCTGCCAGCTAAACGGTGGCTACTAGGCATGTGAAAAAAATCATGGTAGTAGTATATACGATGAATTTAAAAGGAAAACTATCACAGCTAAGTAGACATTACTAGTTAACGAGTAATAGTCGAACTTCAGAAATGTACTTTGCAAAAGCAAACGTTCGTACAATTTCCATTGATACCTTAGATAATGTTAATTCTTTCATAAACATAGTAAATATAAGTTTTCGAACTTTTTAGTCCACTAGTAAAGGGTAGACGACTACGGAACCCTACCTTGCGCGTGGCCCGACACGCACTTGGCCGGTTTTTTATACAGGGGGTACCTTTTCTCTGCAGCTGACTGTACAGTCAAGGGCACCAATATGTATACACTTTTTCACCTTATTCCATTGAAATAAGGTTCAAAAATGTATACATATGTATGCCGTTGACTGTACATACACTATATGTAGGTACAGTCGGGGAATTTGAATGAGTGTCATTTTGGTTTATATTTCTGCTGTAATGGTCGGCCAGTGTCAACCAGTAGTACCTATACAAAACGAAGGTGTGGAAGTTTGTTTCGACATCGGAATACGGGTCAAATTAAAAAAAAATCGTATTACGAGTTACTTACGACTAAAAATCAGCCAAGAACGTGACGGACCACGCACGCTGAAGAGATAGAAGGTTTCTGTCTTCTTAGGAAATTAACTCACGGCATTTAAATCCTTTTGTATAGGAAAGGCATTTTATAAAAAACCAAATACAATTGGCATGTCTTACAGATTATGATTCATGACGATTGCAAATGCAACGGATTGCCGCTCTGTTCATGTAGACATGTAGACGTACCTAGTAGGTACCTATTAACTGTCATTTGTTTATCAGTAATTTAAAAACACGAGCCTGTTGAATAGAGCACAGTTGGGCATTGTGGTCACCGGCTAATGTGTACTAATGGTATGATCAATGTGTGAATGGCTGACGGTATCTTTATTTACGTCCCGCAGCGATCACCGCGGCAGCACTCAGTTAGCAACACGGTTGGACCATTCAATCGAATCTGGCTCTTACTGCCATCGTGTTTCGGTTTTTGCCCTGCATCCTTTTTACATTTTACGGTGAATAGTCGCGGTTCCATAAAACCGCGACGTGGGCGCACACCCAATGCAGTTACTGTCGGCATCACAGTTAGATAACTGGCCATTGGTGGACTTTATCTCGTTTCAATAAGCCTCACGAATGGTCAGTTAACTAGGCACCGTGTCCATCCACACTAACACGTGTCATCGTTCATCCCGATCAACGGAGAGATTCAACTATTAAAACTAGGCAGCGTCTGGGTCTGTCACATGATGTTTACATGCAGCTATCGTGCGGGGCTCAGAATATTACCTTTGTACTAATGGAGTATAGAGCCCGGTTAGGTATAGTTGTTGTATTTTATTTATTTATTTGAAAAATACATTTAACAGCATTACAGCATGTGCCAAGACGCTGGTAAACTTAAAACTATCTAAATAAATACACACAAAGTAAAAATAAAACAATACAAATAATACAAAGTAAAAATTAAACAAATAACAATTAGAAATTGCTTTCGCAAAAAATCTTAAAAATACAAAGAAGTTTGCACCACTTGAAGGCAAACAAATCACAATAAGGTGTATCGATACAACAATTGACTTGAGCCTTGGGCCTAACATGATTTCAGTTTTTCTTAGCGAACAAACAAATAAATGAGTACCTAATATTTGCAAATTTGCTTTTTTATGATAATTTTTTTATTGTGTGAGAGTTATTTTATTAATATTACTCCAAATATTGTCCGTGCCGAAAAAAATATTTAAAAAAATTTTTTTTTTCAACTGTAGGTAACCATGTGAAAATAATTGCAAGCAAAGTCAATAATCTACCGTTTAATTTTTTGCTCCTATTGCACGCCACATCCTGTATATTTAGTTAGACTATACCTCAGATGTAGTGAATAATATTTAGGCATCGGGAAATCTCGGAGCCGTTTCTGAAAGGAACGACTGCACCCGAAGTGTCAATCAAATGACATGTTTATTGATTTAAACTTACACGATTTTCACACATTATTATTGGGGAACGGGACTTAATAACTAATTTACCTTTTAAAGTTTTGCCCGACGTTTCGAATGTATCACAACATCCGTCGGGCAAAACCTTAAAAAAAGGTAAATTCGTTATAATTGTACGCGATTAAGTCCCGTTCCCCAATAATAATAAGACATGTTTATTGTTTATTTATGTATATGGAACTAATAAGTTAGTGTCGAATGTCATCATGAAAACTGTTTATTGTAGCTACTGAAGCTATCTAGGTTAGGTACCCATTGGGTACCTAAATATGCCAAGGTACCAACATTCAATGTTATTCCACAATAAGCTATGTGCATACCTATCATATCTTAAGTGTCTGATTAGGTACATTGTACAATGCTATTGAAATCATTGTTAAATGTGATCAAGTTAATCTAGGGAAACGCAACACGTTTTAAAGTGTTAATTAATACGTCACGATAACGAGTTATCGCCGCGACTAGCGAGTGCGGGACCATCACAATTGACAATGCTTATTGAGCGCAACTTCACAGGCGGACCATTGCATCCTGACCTCTGGTTACACGAAGTTGCTATGAATAACGATGTCATACAAACATGAAACACGAGTATAAAATGTTTAGTGAACATGTGTACGTAGATTAAAGTGCTCTCGAAAAATCCGAGTGCGCATTACGTGCATGAGTCACCGGGATGTTAAAAGTTAAAAACCCGCTGCATTGTCCTTGGGTTATACGAGTATTATCTACTAAGACTAGGACGAATTTGTTTGTCCACTTTCCTTATCGTATGAGTAGTAATGACATCGATGCGTTTATTATTGGATTCTAAGAATACGTGATTAGAATGTACCTAAGTAGGTAAAGAATAGGTACGTTTACTTGCAGAATTTATCGTTAGACATCGGAAGTTACCGTTCAAAATGACAAAATATGGAGGTTTGATTAATGTATGGTCATAGCATAATAAAATATTATTAGTATAGTTACCTACTTAACTACTTACCTTACGGGTAACAAAAGACTTACTTTAATCTATGTATCGTCATAAAATATTATTATTTAGTTTAGTAGGTACCTTTTTTTTAAGCCGACTGTCTTTTCAGGCCGGGCCCAATTACCAATAAAGCTTAAGCCACACACAGAGCTTGCGCGGGAGCGGGCGTGAGTCGGGCGGGCGGGAGGCGGGCGGGTGTGTGGCGGGCGGGCGCGCAAAGGCAGTCTGTAGCTCTAGTATAAGTTTTTTCGAAACATTAACTAATTCGAACGCGTTTGCGTTTTGTCTCAAAATGTATGAAAACGCTCTCACCGAGTTTGAAATACGCGCGTACATCGGTTAGCAACAAATGTTATACAGTTATACTCGCTGTTTTAGTTTCCACTAGTGACCACCAGAGGCGTTTTCATACCACTTTCATACATTTTGAGACAAAACGCAAACGCGTTCGAATTAGTTAATGTTTCGAAAAAACTTATACTAGACTACTGTTTCTTGAAAGCCGCCCGCCTCCCGCGCACCAGCCGCCCGCCCGCTCTGTGTGTGGCTTAAGCTTAAGGAGTGCGCGGTTGCATGGAGAGTGGCCTGGGGAGAGTCCAGGGGAAACCTCCGACACGACCACGCAGGCGATTTTATTAGTACCTTACCTACATTGAAATATGATGAATATTAACATATTTTTTTTTATGTGCCAAAACAAATAGTTTTTCTTAAAATACTGCTTAAAAACATCAATTTCAACAAAATTAAGGTCTTGTCAGCCTCTTAATCTACTAGTCTAATGTACCTACCGGTCAGTCCAAAGAGTATAATAATATATGGTCAGTCTTATAACATAACACATAGAACAGGATGACCATACGGTTGACCATTTTTACTATTTAAATAATTAATTTTAACTCCATCAAAGTTTTAACTGATAAGGGACCTTCGGAATTATGTGTCTTAATTACTTATACAGGGTGGAGAAAAAATATGGGCCCTGGAGGGAAACTACCTTAAATCCTTGAGATAGCTCATTTTACTAAAAGGGAACATTCTTTTATTTTTAAAAAGAACAAAACTGCATTCTAAAATTTGCTTAAATTTTCTAAGATTTTCTAAGAAATTTCAACTTTCAATATTCGATATTATGGGGATATCTTGACGGCAGACGAGTGTAAGAACTAATTTTTCTTGGAGAAATATTACCTTTAACATTGACTGTACCGTATCGACTAGTGAATTAAAAAAGCGAATGTTTATTTTTAGAAATTTGAAGTTGGTTCGATTCCCGGGTTTGTAGGTTTACAGCCGAATTTAACCCGGCGGGAGTGTGGCAGGGTATGACATACCCTGTCTGTTACTTTAATGCGTCCATTTTTTTGTTGTGACTGCCAAACCTGTTGTTGTTTCGAGTAACCGGAGCTAATAAGCTGTCGATGAGGCTAGTCGCGTAATTTCAGTCTCGCTGCAACCTGTGCTCGAGATATGCGACTGAAAACAGCGCTCGGGTACGTAATACCCTGCCGCACACCTGGTATATATATTCAATGAAATTAAAGTGTTATGAATTATACATGTATACATAAAGTTACTTTTGTAAGTGGGTATGTTATATACCCTGCCACATACTCCTTGTAATGTTTGGTGACCACACTCCCGCTGGGTTAAGAAAATCCTTGAATGCAGTTTTGTTTCTTTTAAAAATAAAAGAATATTTTCTAAAGTAAAACGAGCTAACTTCAAATGATTTAAGGCAGTTTGCCTCCAGGACCCATACACTTTTTCCATTTTTTATTATAGAAGTTAAAATGTTAAATGTTTCAGTACCTAGTTACCTATTGTCTTTGAAACAGAGTAGGTGTTCAGACTTTCCAAATAAGTACAATAAATACTAAAGTTTAAAGCATCAGGATCGTAGACAGGATCTTAGCGTGCTGTCAAATACTATTATACTATTCTGTGGTGCTGTATCTGTCCTGCCTGCCTGTCCCGTTACGCAATGGGTTAAGTAATAAGCTCCTATAAGTAGATACCTATAATTTCCGGGCAATGTACATAGTGCGAGGGTTCTCATGTTACTCCTATAACGACATTACCTCGGTCTCGGCTAAGGCTAAGGAGACAGGTATCCATTGTCTTTTTAAATGCTTAGATAAGATTAGTAATTAGTTTCATTGCACAGCGTTTGCTGTTAGAAGTGACTTTTTACGCATGTGAAAAGACAATACAGTGATGTGGCTAAGGCTAAAGCGAATCGATTATGACCGATTTTTGCGAGTAACCGGACCTATTGATATGATTATTGTTTTACAATTTAAAACCAATATAACGAGAGAAACTGGAAAAGCGAGTTAGCATTATAGCTGCTATTGTGTCAAAAGTCACTTCTGACAGCAAACCCTCTGTACTTAGGATGGGTTCTTTCTACCACACAGAAATAAGAATTTAATGTTGGTGTCGGAATAAACGAATAACTCTATTCCAGGTTGGGTGACCCAGAACTTTAAATACTTATCATCTAATTATAAATTTCTAATACATATTTATTGACTGAAATAAAATACAGATTTTAACATGATATGAATAGGTACCTAACTATTATTTTTCCCTGTTTTGCGTTGAACAATTCTGCATATAATATTTAAATCCGGCTTTAAAAGCAGACCCATCAAGTACCTACCACATTATCGACCGCATCAAGTTTCATATTAAATTACGGGAAACTGCAGTCATCAAGTACTAATAATAGCGATAACCTAAAAACGGGGGTTTTTTTTTTATAACTTACCTAAGTTATATTGTAGTGCCCTACAGGGTTTCATAGCTGAACTTTAAGGCGATATATCGATTGAAAGAGATACCCTTTGTTTTTCGGACACGACAAAACGGGATGCAAGCATCTCCGAGAATGGCTTTTTAGACAAATCTCGTTAAATATCTGACTGCGTGCAGGTTTATTAAATTTCCTCTTGTCAGTACGACTTAGATGAGGTAAAATACCATCATATTAACTTAATCGTGTCTTTTAATAATGCGTTGTTTTAGTAGGCTGAAGAAAAAAAGGAAAATATAGACTCGACTTTGGATTTATTTTCTATCGCGAAAATTTTAAGCAATCATGTTTCGCTATTGTCAGTACCATAATCATATAGTCAAGAATCATATATCTAAAAATCAGCCCCTACTGTTTGCTAGTCTGGGTAGGACAGCGTTTCAAAGTCTCCAAATTTCTCAGTGTAGCGCCTTAATATTGTAACATCTTGTAACCTATGAAAGCAATAAAGACACTGAATACTGAGGAAACTTCGCGCTTCTTATAATTATGCGTTGTAGGCACAAGTACTTACATACCTAAGTATGTCCTGTTACTATTCAAACAAACTATGTAACCGTGAGAAATGAATTAAGTACGTATTTCACCTTTTGCGATGCCAGCGGGTAGTCTGACAGAAGTGGGCCCCTTCCAATTTTCTGTCAAATATTCGTATATCGATACAATCTCGATAGGACAACCGACCCTTAGCTATTAGGTACCTATATTACCTACAGATATATTTCGAATGTAAAAACGGGCTATCTGCCAAAACGACCAAATAATAACATCAGACTCGTGCCTATCAGCCTTACCAATCTATTTAAAAAAATATATTATGACCAACTCCAATATACAGGCTGATTAATCATTCGCTGCAAATGCATAACAATAATATAATAGCTACGTGTCAGGTTGATGTTATTTTAAGGCTTTTAAAACATTCGGACTCGTATACATATACCTAGAGCTAAGTAGCCAGATGTCATTATTACATATCATCTATATATATATAAAGTTGATGGGTGACTGATTAATCACCGCCCCGCCGAAACTGCCGGTCCTAGAAATTTGAAATTTACACTATAGTTAGGTTATATAACGGAGGCAAGGGATAAGACGGGATTTTTGGAAATTCCACCCCTAAGGGAGTAAAACAGGGGTGCAAAGTTTGTATAGGGGGCAATATTTTTTTAAAGGTATAGACTTAAAACTTTGTACAAAGACTCCTTAAAATAAGACAATGAAAGTTATATCTGCGTTTTCAAAATTTTCGTCTCCTAAGGGGTTGAAAATAGGGGTGAAATATTGTATGGGGAGCAATTTTTTTTAAAAGTGAGAGTCTTCAAACTTTGTATAAAAGTTTCTTATAATAATGGAAAAAAAGTAATTTCAGCGTTTTTTAAAATTCATCCCTTAAAGGGGTTAAAAAGGGGTTCAAAGTTTGTATGGGGAGCAAATTTTTTTTTAAGTGAGAGACTTCAAATTTCTTACAGAGACTCTCTGTTTAAATACAACAAAACTAATTTCAGCGTTTTTTGAAATTCATACCTTAAAGGGGTTAAAAAGGGATTCAAAGTTTATATTGGAAGCAAAAATTTTTTGAGTGAAGGACTTAAAATTTCTTACAGTAACTGTTTAAATTAAATAATACTACAAAACTAATTTCAGCGTTTTTTTTTAATTCATCCCCTCAAGGGGTTAAAAAGGGGTTCAAAGTTTGTATGGGGAGCAACATTTTTTTAATAGAGAGACTTTAAATTATTTACAGTCTCTGTTTAAATACAACAAAACAAATTTCGGCGTTTTTTTTTAATTCATCCTCTCAACGGGTTAAAAAGGGGTTCAAAGTTTGTATGGGGAGCAATATTATTTTAATTGAGAGACTTTCATTTCACAAAAAGAGTGTTTAAATGATTTCTGGATTTGTGGATTTGGATAGATGTTTGAAACGATATTTCTACAGGTCCATAATTAAATACGTACAGTAACGAAGAGAAAACGACAAGATACGTGTCAACTCACACAAAAAATGAGAGTTTTTAACCGATAAGTAGGTACCTAAAGGGATTTTTAGAGGGGTTGAGAATTTGGGTTGACCGATTTATATCTGTACAGCATATTAATAATTTGGTCTCACCGGGTAAAAGTACCACAATTATTATACCGTTTCCTGGATATTAAGATGTTTTAACTAAAAACCGAGCTCTACGCAGACGAAGTTGCGGGCAACAGCTAGTATCACATACACTTACCTACTCTAATAGACATAATTTTCATGTGCGTGGCATAAAATATATTCTGTATGCTATTTATTGATTTGTTTTTAAACTGAGTAATTTCTCACATACCACGTTCACCACACCTTCCTTGCAAATTACAAACTTAGGTACCGCTGCATAATATTAGTATGCAAATGTAATTTGAAAGTCTTTATAGGTACTACAAGTATAGAGTCGCCTTTAACTAAACATATGTAATATTTTTAGAAATCAACAACAAACTTTTAAAACTGTGAATAAGTAGTCTGTACAACAGTGATGACCACTTACGGGACGTCAACTTACTAATTGGTTTTCCCCCATTGCCAAAGAAGAGAAGCATAGCAATGCTTAATCAATCAACCTGTACATGTTTGAAATGAATAAGTATTACAATACGTAAAGAAAGTGCTGTGTACTATTAGTAAGTAAGGTAAATGTACGGAATTCCGTAAACGTACGGAATTATTCGGTTTAGGTCCAAAAATAAGAAACTTTTAACTATTTTCAAAAAAATTATATATACATGTAAAGTGTGGACTATATTGCGTCAAATGAACAAGAGTTGTTGGGACTGTGAACATATGGTATGTTGTTACGTAATATGTTTTGGTCAGTCCGTGTTAAATCGCCGAAATGTTAGGAAGAGCTTCGCGTGTGCTTAAGGCGCAGAGTAGGGCAAGGCCTTCCCCATACAAACTTTGTGCACGTTTTATTCGTCGGTTTTGGCACTAACAAATATAAAATTTTGTTTGGTTGTAAATATTAGATATGCGAAGATCGTGATGTGAAAATTTTCAAATATTTCAAAACGATTCAAAATAAAAAAAAGATAAAAAAAAAATTACATCACGAAATAGCTATCAGAAAAATAAGCATACTGACCAAAAATCATAACTTTAATGCAAACACAAACGAAGTAAATCCTGCACAAAGTTTGGATGGAGAGAGCTTGCCCTACCCCTCCTCTTAAGTGACTAACGGATTTTCTTAAGGATTTCACAAGTAATTGGCAAGAATTTTAATTATAAGTTGTTTCAATAATAACAACATAGTTATATAAGTTGTCAACACTAACAATCTATGGATACACTTAGTCCGAAATAAATGCATTTTATTTTTATTTTTTTTATTTTTATTTTTTTATTTTTTTAATAATTGTGTAGGATTTGATAACAAGCTGACTTAATAAATTCACATGGAAATTCAGTTAGAATTTAGTTAATTACGGCCGATTTACTGATTACCGCAATTACATACATCAAAAACCAGCCTTGTCCCGAAAAGCGGCAAACTTACGCAATTGAAGAAATTAAAGGGATTTTGTTGTTGAGTTTTGCCAGGAATTCAGATAAGATAATCAAACAAACAGCGCCGTTACGAGCATGATGTTTGCCATAGTTCCATATGATCAAATTACGTACCTATTATGATTTTCTGGACCAATGTTATGAAAAAACTGTCTAAAGTTATCAAATTCGTCCGCAATTCCCTACAATGTTTCTTTGGCAGTGCTTCTAATTGCGTTAAAATAATTCCGTAGTTATGCATATGTTTTTAAATGATTACTCAGTATTTTCTAAGCTATATTTATGTAAACTAACGCACATCGAGTTTTTAGACCGAACTAGACAATTAGGGAAAATTGGGGACACTGATTTTAGGACCCATTTGTCCCTAACCAGCAGTCCTCTCTGTGTGTTGGACAGATTCAGAATTAGATTTTTCCCATTTGTCTCCACCTGGCAACGACTGGGAATACGTCATTTTCATTTGCCCCCACAAAAGTAGGGATCCACTTACCCTCATCTCCTCTAATAATAAATATATTTAAACCCTTTTTTTGTAAAATATGTAATGTTATTTTATATTTGATCGTCATATTCTTTTTTTATGTCCTATTTCATTAATTCTGCAGAAAAGGGGCATTTATAGTATAAATTTACCGGATTTACGTGCACGCATTAACGGAATAACCGAACTGAGAGTCTGAGACTATTTTTAATCCGTAATAACAGACATTTAAGAGGGTCATAAAAATGACTATTACTTATCAAAATGCAGTTTAATTTAAAGTTGTTGTATAACATACTATACTCTTAAAGCCAGTCTTTACTAATGAATCAATTTCAATTAGCTAAAATGTCAGGTTTTGCTGCAAATAGTGCAAATAGCTTACAAAGTCAAAAATGCCTTAATACTCCGTAATTCCGTACACTTACCTTATGCAAATGTAATTTGAAAGTCTTTATAGGTACTACAAGTATAGAGTCGCCTTTAAGTATTTGTATTTTTAGACTATGAATAAGTAGTCTGTACAACAGTGATGACCACTTACGGGACGTCAACTTACTAATTGGTTTTCCCCCATTGCCAAAGAAGAGAAGCATAGCAATGCTTAGATAATCAATCAACCTGTACATGTTTGAAATGAATAAATATTACAATACGTAAAGTAAGTGCTGGGTAAGTACTATTAGTAAGTAGTCCTTTTGCCTTCCGTTCAGTTCTTGATAGAACGATACCTTTGTTCTGTCGGGGGCATATTGTAGGCAAATGTAGTATGTTATGTAGATAAAATGCTAAACATACCTACATGCAATGCAGGGAGAAGCAGTGGGAGGGTTATACATTTATACGTATAAAAAATAACAATCATACGTAGGTATAGTAGAAATTATTTAAAATGTCCGACATTTTATAAAACTTGTCATTGGACTTTGAATCTTCACACTTGTACAGTAAAGTCGCTTTTTGAACGGCCAAATTCGATACAACTCGGACAGTTCAAATAATTTTAAGTATACTAGGTACAGTCAAGGGCATAAATATGTTTACATTTTTGGACCTTATTTCAATGGAATAAGGTGAAAAAGTGTATACATATTGGTGCCCTTGACTGTACCTGCCTGTTTCCCTTATAACATTTATATATCATTCGCATTAGCTACGTAAGAATTATGTAGAAGTGCTAGTGCTATATGTATACCTAGGTACTTTTGTTTAACCCCTTTTCAGGTACCACATAGGTACTGCCTGTCAAATCAGTACCTTAATCTGGGGGCACGGCAGTGCCCCCGCAAGTCGAGCAAAAAGGTGCACGGCCGTACCATCCTTTTCTCGAAGCCATTCAGGCCATTTTCACCATCCTGTAATTTTGTCCCAGTTAAAGCTAGGACCCTGAATGTTCAGTAACATGTTGGGCATCATATGGGTTAGATATATTCTCAATAACATTCAATTTGAACTTTTATTTTAAAAATTATTGCCCCTCAAAATTCCTTAGTTTTGTCACTGACTCACTGACTGACTGACAGATCATCAATCGTTTAAGGTACTTCTAGCAGACCCACAAGCTCCAAATTTTAAACATAATTAGTTTTTAGCCTATTAATTTCTAGAAAATTAAAAAATATTGCAATATCAGTCACGTATCTGAGATATACAAACTGCATAAGTAAGTTTGTAATCCTATACAAAATACATGCGATTACAAAGTTACTTTTACAGTTTTTATGTTCGTTACTAGAAGTCATACCTGAAAAGAAAAAAAAGGGATGAGATCCCATCAAAAACATTACATGTAAAAAGATGCAAGTCTCGAAACACAGTTCTTTTACAACAAAAAGTAATGATATGTAATCTAAAACCAAAGTCTGTTATATTTTAGTCAATAGTACCGGAGGGGTGCCCACAAAACAAAATTTCCACCGACTTGCATCTGCATAACTTTATTTTTTTAAATATATATAATGACATGATCAAAAACATAAAGTACCTAATGCTGATGCAAGTCGGTGGAAATTTTGGTCTGTGGGCACCCCTCCGGTACTATTGACTAAAATATAACAGACTGGTTTTAGATTACATATCATTACTTTTTGTTGTAAAAGAACTGTGTTTCGAGACTTGCATCTTTTTACATGTAATGTTTTTGATGGGATTTAATTTCTATAGGAAAGACTTACATTCGATTCATTCGATTGTCAGTGCAAACCTGGAAAAGGTTTAAAACTTCGTACCTAAATTTATTCAGACGAAAGATTAGCAACCAAGATCAATAGGACGAAAAACCTCTTATTTTGCTTTGTGCCTCAACACACACAAAGCAAAATAAGATCAGAATGCATAACCTAATCCTAAAAGGTATTCCTGATGGTCTGTTTAGAGCGTTATTCCATCGCATGGCAGGTGTTTTTCTATTTCACCATACCTACTTATCTATGGTCTTGGGGACCCAATACGCGGTTCATGTCCTGTGCCTGACCATTTCTACCTTGGCCATCCAAAATATACGCTGACCATGCTGTTTGTGATCACAAATTGGTGGGTAGTGGGTCATCAGTTAAAAAGTAATTAAACAAACCGCGCGTAAAAATAAGATCTAATTCTCTATAAATTGCGTGTAATCAGCAATCTGTAGGTAGGTGTATCCTTTGTTTATTTTTAAAATACTAAGTACTCACCGTAGTCTTGTCCCATTGTGCTGTAATTAAAGGTCGTCGGTTAAACCTCGAACTCTACTGGCGTTTTTTTTCAACTTTCGTGCATTGTTGAGAAATAGATCGTCAATTGACACTTCCCCGCGGAGTTTCTTGTTAATTCATAAGCGTATTTGGTTTGTTACTCTGCAGATCCAGAGTTACTTGTTGTTTGAGTTGTCTGTTTATATGAAAGTGAATGTTTGTAAGTTATATTTTAAACACACGGCGGCGCGGGGACACGTTTCGTTGCGCGGAGACGGCGCGACAGACTGCTAGCGCTCTGCCCCGCTCTGTGGCTTGCATTCAATCCCATTCTGATTCATTTTAGTTCAATGGAACTCGTTGGTAATTCGGTAATCTAGTACTGTACTAGGTGGTCTTTTGTTATAAAGAGTTACTGTATTGCTGTTGACGTAGACACAAAAAATATTTTAATGCTTTTTTATAATTCATAAATGTCTGGAAACTCGGTCAAAGGCAAGGCCTTCTCCATACAAACTCTGTGCAAGTTTTATTCGTCGGTTTTGGCACTCCCACATATAATTTTTTTTGCTTGTTAATATTGGATATACGAAGAACGTCAAGAAAAAAAAGGAATAATTAAAAAAAAAATACAAAAAATAGAATTTTTTTTTTCTTGAGGTTCTGGCTAACAGAAAAATAAGCATACTGACCAAAAATTATAAGAGTAATGCAAACACAAGCAAAGAAAAACTTGCACAAAGTTTGTATGGAGAGCGCTTGCCTCTACAGGCGCCTTTACGTGGTGATACTGATATTTTTAACTAGGTAGGTATTTATAGTAGAAATTATTTAAAATGTCCGACCGACATTTTATAAAACTTGTCATTGGACTTTGAATCTTCACACTGGGACAGTAAAGTCGCTTTTTGAACGGCCTAATTTGATACAACTCGGACAATTCAAATAATTATAAGTATAGGTACTAATAATTGTACTAGGTACCCTACCAGTGCCCATGGCCAACGAAAAATCTATTACAGTTGCCGGCAACTATAGGTACCTACGACTCTCACTCTACCACTACCATAGAATAAGTAGGTAATTGACCGAGTGAAACGAAGGTCTCTGTTTTAGCTTCGGCAAAAATGCTTTCGTATGTCCGGATTTCCGGCTGTTCTCCTCTACAGATCGCATTTCTTAACCGATTCTCGTGAAATTTTGTGAGCAGACATGAAAATTGAAAGAAAGTTTTTTGTCGTGTGAATTTTTGGAAATTTAAAAAACAATCTTTTAATCAATGATTTCGTATTTTTCTGCGGCCGTTTTTTCCTCTAGGTACTCGTGAAATTTTGTGAACAGGTTCTATAACTACATAGAATTTATTGTCGAGTAAATTTTTGTAAATTTAGAAAAAAAAATTTTTTCCTCATTGGTCTGTTCTCCTCTACAGGTCGCATTTATTAACCGATTTTCGTGAAATTTTGTGAGTTGTGCCATTTACCATGCATGAGTTTGCAATGTTTGCATTACCGTACGGGTACAGTAGCTCTGGTATAAGTTTTTTCGAAACATTAACTACCTAATTCGAACGCGTTTGCGTTTTAGTAGTTCTGTACGAAAATAGTTTCTACTTATTTAGAGCAGTTAAGTAGTTATTTAGTTGCCTAGTACCTACCTAATACCTTAGGAACAACCAGCTAATGCTGTAACTGGAACTGATTTGAATTGTACTCGCTTCGGAGATAAGAAAAAAAGTAAGAGTAACATTTTTGATTTTTTTGTGAGAAATGTATATTAAATGTAGATGTATATGTGATTTGTATAATACTACCCCTTGTTTTTTTGCATTAGAAAGAATGACGCATGACGTTTTACGAGGTTCTTTATCGAGCACTTTCTGCAGTAGAGTCAAGTAATCTCTATAAATATTAATAACCGTTATTTCATGTCTAGGTACATTACATATTTTCATTTAGAAAGAAGAAAATATGACAAATTAAATATACTTTTGTAGATTTTTAAATGATAAAGCTGCAATTTTTTTTTAAATAACGTTTCGTTTCATCCATCTAAAAGTTGTACAATAAAAAACCCCGAGGCAGAGATTGCAAGAAGCCGGTTCGGGTTTTTAAAAAGTAATTTGCATAGCTCCTTCAAGTGGAATACTGAAGACGACATTAATGAAGAAGATAATGGAAAAATAATATTGATTATTTCAAGCAAAATGACTTACTGATGACGAGGCAGTATGGCCTATGGTCTTAGCCTGTCCTAATGGACGAATAAAAAAAAAAAAAGTAATTTGCATATTCTATTACCTAATTAATAGTAACTAGTTAACTGTCACTTAGGCTGGGTTGCACCAAACCGTCTGTAATCGTAAGCGGTGTTCGTCAAATCTGATTGTATGGAAAGTTTGACAAGTTTCTATGGGATGACAGCTGCCGGCGCCATATTTGACGATGACCGGTCTGTGTTCGTACGTTGGTGCAACTGGCACTTATTCTGATCTGTCATGCAAATGAAGTTATTATTACTAAATTTCTAATTTTAAAAAAAACTGTGTATTTTTGTTTGTGTTTTAATCTTGTCTTTTTTAACCTGACTGTGGCTTTATTGTTCGGGCCCAATAAAGCTATAGGATTGCGCCGCTGGAGAATAGCCTAGGGAAAATCGAGGGGAAACCCCGAAACGATCACGCGGGCATATTAACCTCTTGACCGCCACAATAAATTACGTAAGTCGTGGTACTCGAAAATACCGGTATTAGTACCGAAAAATACCGGTACTTTATAAAGGTTCCTACGCGTGTATGCGACCTACTTAGGTATAATTTTTCATCCATCCGACGCTCACGCGTGCTTGCGCGCGCGCACAACCGCAACGTCGCAACTCGCGATAACTTATTGTGTTCTCTTTCTCTCTCATTCGCTCACTCTTTCGAGTACCGGTATACTAGCAGTACCGGTGCTTTTAGCGGTACCGGTACCTCGACCGGTACCGGTACTAAAATACCGGTACCTAGTTCAAGGTCACGGTACCGGTACCTGAAAATACCGGTATTTCAAGCCCTGGGTGGACGTCCTCGCCGGCGGGAATGCCTAAATGTACAGGTACAGGTCGCATCTGACCGTAACGTAAGCGCAGCGTTCCATCTTTCGATGGATTGGTGTGACTACGACGTCCGGGTCCGTTAGAGTGAGCCTAAAACATAACGCCGCGCCGGACCACGGGACCATGCGGCCCCTAATCAGTGATCGCCGAGTTACGAAAGCCTTCTTCTACTCGTAACTAACGGATAGCTATAATGGGGAGCGTCGTAAAAATAATCTTGTGTAAAGTTGTCCGTAATATTAGGGTTTTTATAGTAAAAAAAAGCTTGTGACTCTTGTGATACCGCGAGTGACTAGCTTGTAGCTTGTACAGCTAAATGAGAAGGTTCTTACATTTTGTACGTGACACAAATTCCAGTAGTTGTAGGTACAACATTTAGAAAATTACACGTTTTGTGAGGTTTATTGATATTTCACGTTATAAGCTCTCGGTTTCCCGCAGTGTTATCTGTTCCACATCAAACAAAACATCGCGTTACAGACTTACATAAGTTAGGTACATATTATATCTCTAGCAGCGAAATATTAGCGTCCTTCGCGGCTAGATCCTTTGTTAGTCTGTATCCATTTAGTAATTAGCTACATGCAATAGCTACAGTGGTGTGGCGCTTGGTTACTCTAAAAGGTATCTATACTAGTTTTATAATGGTTCGTAGCCAAAATGAAAAATTAACTAACTTTATTTATTTCAGGTACAGTCAAGGGCACCAATATGTATACACTTTTTCACCTTATTCCATTGAAATAAGGTCCAAAAGTGTATACATATTTATGCCCTTGACTGTACTTACCCGAAGGGTGCCAACGGAGGGAGGGTTCGTTATTACGCATATTTGACTAACAAATACCAACATATTATTAAATCAGTTTTTAGGGTTCCGTAGTAAACAAGGAACCCTTATAGTTTCGCCATGTCCGTCCGTCCGTCCGTCCGACCCCCGTTTTTCTCAGTAACCGTTAGTACTAGAAAGCTGTAATTTGGCATGAGTATACATATCAATGACGCGGACAAAACGGTAGAATAAAATCTTAAAAAAAATTTTTTTTAGGGTAGTTACCTCCCGTACCTATCAAGCGGTGGTGAAATTTTTTTTTCTGCCAAATCCCATCGTGTGGGGTATCGTTGGATAGCTCTTTTAAATTATTATAAGGTTTCTAAAAGCATTTTTTGATTAAAGAATTGGTTAGCGTGATATTAAGCTTTGAAGTGATAATTTTTGCTATGGTCAAGTGTCCCCCCCCCCCCCTGCCAGCTAAACGGTGGCTACTAGGCATGTGAAAAAAATCATGTTAGTAGTATATACGATGAATTTAAAAGGAAAACTATTACAGCTAAGTAGACATTACTAGTTAACGAGTAATAGTCGAGCTTCAGAAATGTACTTTGCAAAAGCAAACTTTCGTTACTATTTCCATTGATACCTTAGATAATGTTGTTAAACTTTCGTACAATTTCCATTGATACCTTAGATAATGTTGTTAGGTCTGTCAAAAACATAGTAAATATAAGTTTGCGAACTTATTAGTCCATATAATGTAACGGGTGGACGACTACGGAACCCTACCTTGTTTTCTTTGAAATTTCCTAATTTTTCCCACTACAACTAAATTTTGATTTTGCGGTTGGTATGAATTAACTACGAAACCAGCGAGGTCCGACACGCACTTGGAAGGTTTTTTGTATTCATATTCAGATTTACTGAAGTATTAGGTACGTAACCTATAAGCATATCATTTATGCTTCATTCCTTGATGTAGATAGGAATTCAATAATACTCAGTAATTGTATAAATACAGGTGTTATTTTATAAATATGCACTCATACCCGTATTGATTCTTCGTAAAACCAAAGCGTGCTATTTGTAAACTTCTTACTTAGAACATTTCACAAGATGAAAATAATACATTCCGTATTAAGGCGCTCGGTTTTTTATGCGTCAAACGCATGCGTTCCATAAATAAGTACGTTGCGTCAAACGCATTGCGTTAAATGGATTTATATGGAAACGCATGCGTTTGACGCATAAAACAACCGAGCGCCTAAGTGTTAAGACCAAATCGTTGAAAAAGCATTGAAGTGATTGTAATCGCGAAGATATTTATTTTATTTCGTTTCACCTAATTGTGTTGGCGGATACCCACCACTAAACAGAACATTGCCCCAAAGTATCCCTAGTAAGATATTTTTGAGCTGGAAGTACCTAGTTAGTGCTCTAAAAGAGGCCAAACTCCAACAGGTCAAAGTCAAACTCGATCCTTATTTTTCCTGAATTATGGGGTCGGGACGGGTACACAATCTGTGTACGGAACCCTCGGTGAGCGAGTCGGACTTGCACATGACAGGTTTTTTTAAATTGAAAATGCAGGATAGTATCTAGTTTTTAATTGTGGACCAATAGTAGTAGTTCGGAACCCTTCATGGTGCGTGATCCGACATGCACTTGGCCGGATTTGACATAGTGAATTGTAATAATTAGACGACCTTTTGTGTCGATAGAAAGCACTCGCTTTTTTTTGTTTAAAAATGGCTTTCCCCTAAAATTTATGAATTTTATGATGATTTCGCCAATTACTAGTACAAAGACGTTGTTCGGTAACGACGCCATGACAGTAGGCAACGGGTTTTATTCGGTAATGGATTCCGCTCGTCGTCGCGCCGAGACGTGCGTTCACCAACGCGGTGACGAGCAAAATCCCAAAGCACTCACTTTCTGTGAAAACTTATTTTTGCGATAATGAAGTCCTTTCACTCTTTATTCTCGGCTGTCTGTACCTACCGGCGTACACAATATTCTATCGAGGTAGTTACGAAGTGCAACTTCAGTTCAGAAATGCAGCTCATAGAGGTCACAGCGGCGGGAGTAGGTACCTGCCGGGGTAACGGCCCAGGATACGGACAAACGCTTCGTCTGGCCGTTGATCCCTCGGGATCCCGGGGACTTTTCACGGCTAGACTGCTCATAAGTACCTACTCGTATATACTTACTCACTTTCGGCGTTTCGACCGCTGTGTCAATGTTGTGACATTTAATTAGAAATATCTGGGCGGCCGAGCTCCGCTCGGCGTTTTCCCGGGCATGAGACCTAGCTAGATCGATTGCTCGTCCCTGAAAACCCCCACATACCAAATTTCATCAAAATCGTTAGAGCCGTTTCCGAGATCCCGGAAATATATATAGATATAAACAAGAATTGCTCGTTTAAAGATTAAAATATATACATTAAATTAGTAGTTATGTACAAAAAAATAAGTTCACAGATCACTCTCAGATTTAAGTAATCCATGACTAGTGCCCTTCCTATGAGTTTGCAATGTTTGCATTACCGTACTCGCTAGCGACTGCGTAAACGATTTAGAATGGACTATGGACAAAAGTACAGCGCCTCTGGCGGTTACGCAAAAGGCTAGCGAGTACGGTCATGCAAACTCATGGTAAGGGCATAGGTACCTATCTAAAGTCAGAATAAGCCCAGGCCGATTTGCTTTGTACGTCTTTCAGTAACTTTGCTAGTTCGGAACTTCCACAAGGTACCAACCTAGGTCATGTACGGTTTATGCGGCCGAAAGGGAATGTCTTTTTTTGTCTAAACTAATTGTATCTGGATAATTGTTAAAATATAACAACATAGTCAGAAGGCGCCGTCTCGGCGGGAGACTTCCCTTGCTACCGGGATATCGAATCGGGCTGGCTCGCCGCCAGAAACATACGGTACCGTACTTACTTATTTTCGCTCTGTAGCTCTAGCAGTGGCGGATTGTCCATACAACTCGATTCCCACCGGCTTGCCTAATTTTTAGCCAGTCCACTTTTTACTACGGCTCATGAAGAATAGGAAAGGCCAACTATTTCCGGCTTCCTTAAGAATATTTTTAACGCGCCGCCACTGAGCTCTAGTATAAGTTTTTTCGAAACGTTAACTAATTCGAACGCGTTTGCGTTTTGTCTCAAAATGCATGAAAGTGGAATGCAAACGTGAACAGCGCCTCTGGTGGTCACTAGTGGAAACTAAAACAGCGAGTATAACATTTGTTGCTAACCGATGAACGCGCGTATTTCAAACTCGGTGAGAGCGTTTTCATACATTTTGAGACAACAACGCAAACGCGTTCGAATTAAGAGGAATGCCTAGCTGCGATTTTCCCATACAAACGCTCTCGACTGTTTTCTCTCTGGTTTTTGAACCTAGAGCAATTATTTTTTCAAATAAGATCAATATCATCAATATCTATGCCGCTACGTTTTGTTTTTTTGGATATTTTTATTTTAAAGAAAGTTACAGCCCTCCAAAAATCGCAAAAACGGCTTAGTTGAATTGGCTCCATAAAAAGGCGCAGTATACAAATATGACAACAAATATCCAAAAAATCAAAACGTAGCGGCATAGATTAGTTCTTGCTCTTGCAGTTTCCAAAATTTTATAATGATTGGTTGCGTTTTGGATGAGGAAACAGTCGAGAACGAAACCTCGATTTTTCAGTTTTTTGCAAGGGAATTTTAGTCCGAGCTGCAGTTGTCCTTATCGCACGAATTCGTGGCGGAGTCAGTTTCTAAATATACGTACACAGAAGGAATAGGGATGGGCAACAGTCGTTGACATATATTGTCGATACGCTAGTGGTGAAAAATTATCGATAAATCATTATTACCAGAAAAACCCTGAGTCACAATGGAAGAATATTGAATAGAAAGGTGACCTGGGAACCCTTGTCTTTGATATAGGAATAAATGCTACTTAGTTAGTGGTAAAGTTATTAACGAATCATAGGTTTTTATAACCCACTAGCTTTTGCCCGCGACTTCGTCCGCGTAGAACTCGTGGCGATTAAGAGTAAGAAAAATGTCATGTAATAGAAATAAACCTAATTTTTTTTATAGATCTACATATTATATAATAACAAAAACTGACTTCAATGGGGGAGACCGGTGAAAGATGATTATACTTAGATGGTGCACTCTTAAATTCCATACAATGAAATAAAAATCTGCATATTACCAAATATAAAAAAAAAAAACCGACTTCAATCGGGGAGACCGGTGAAAGATTATTATACTTAGATGGTGCACTCTTGGATTCCATACAATGAAATAAAAACCGGCCAAGTGCGAGTCGGACTTGCGCACGAAGGGTTCCGTACCATTATCTATAAAAACGGCAATAAAAAAATATGTTTGTTGTATGGGAGCCCCCTTAAATATTTATTCTATTCTGTTTTTTAGTATTTGTTGTTATAGCGGCAACAGAAATACATCATCTGTGAAAATTTCAACTGTCTAACTATCACGGTTCTCGAGATATAGCCTGGTGACAGACGGAGAGTTGAGCATTAGTAATAGGGTCCCGTTTTATCCTTTGGGTACGGAACCCTAAAAATGGCTATAAGTATGTTTATAATGGTAGAAGAGTAAGTATACGCTCAATTCATCATGGAATCCAACACCAGAACTCAAGTTTGACAAAAATGTAAAAAACAAAAATATACGTGGTTGAAGAGTTCCATTCTGATCATCATATACTTACATACAGTTCTACTTCATCAAATGTCAATTTATTTAAATGTACATGCCTGATTTGTTTGTTAAAATACTAAAATGTGTAATGTAACTTATGTATGCCTTTAACATTTGAGGAGTTCCCTCGATTCCTCATGGATCCCATCATCAGAACTCGAGCTTGACAAATGATTGTCTTGTAAAACTAACTTGCTTAACAAACACAGCAAAGAGGACAATTCGCCAAACGTGAACTATGCGTCGTTGAAGAGTTCTGTTCTGATTCTGAACATCATCAGCAGTCCCACTTCATCAAATGTCACATTCTTGTATGAAAATGCTTGATTTGTTGATAAAAACACAAAAATCACTGTATGTTTGCCTATAAGATTTGAGGAGTTCCCTCGATTCCTCATGGATCCCATCATCAGATCTGCATTTTGATGAACCGAATTGAGAACATCCTCTTTTGAAATCTTGAAATGGGTTCAAAAGAAACCCATACTATAAAAGAATCACACATTGCGCACGTGAACTTTCAACCCTCGCTTAAACCCTTTAGGGGATGAATTTAAAAAAAATGCCATAATCAATGTTTTTCACTATACATAAGAAGCTTGTGACCGAAGTTTCAAACTTCTTACTTGAAAAACAACATTTTTGTCATACAAACTTTCATCCCTTTTTTGAACCCTTTAGGGGATGAATTTTTATACTCAACTCTATATCATTTATCTTATTTTTTAATAAGTAACCTTTGTACAAAGTTTCAAGTCTAAGACTTTCCAAATGAACGATTTCCACACAACGGTTCAACCCCTGTTTCACCCCCTTAGGGGTTGAATTTCGAAAAATCCTGTCTTAGTACACGTCTACGTACCCTAAAGAATATATGTTCCAAATTTCATGGTTATATCTTCAGTGGTTTAGGCTGTGCACTGTCTGTCAATAGTTGTCTAAGTAACGCAAGTTTTATATTTTAGCTAACCAAAAAAAAACAATATTGTTATTTGTTCTTATTTCTGGTTATTATTTTGTTTAGATGTGTAAAATAAAGAGAGATATACATATTTTTATGCCAAGATAAAACGCTATTATTTTCAATATGATATTGCTAAGTATTTCAAGTTAATAAAGTAAAAAAAGTTTAGGCGTTATTTTATTTCATTTTCCTATCAATATATTGACGTAAATAAACATTTATTATAAAAGCATTACATCAATTTACTTGGTAAAAAAGCAAAAAGTTCTGTCAATCTCTGGATTTGAACCATGAACCTCTTGATTGCGTGTCAACCATGTTAACGTCTGAGCTAAAGTGGATTCATTTTAGTTGACGAAATTATTGTACAGTTTTCATAAAGTGCTCAAGGGGGGACTTTTTCTATGGTGCGATCTGTACCTACAGCCTAATTTATCGTATGCTGGGTCAGTAAGTAAATTCGCGGGCTCGCGTCTCGCGCCTGTGTGCGTGCGCTCACACATAGACGGCGCCCGCTCCCGCTCCCAGCAGCGCGACAGAAACATTATGTCAAAAATTCAAGATTTGAAAAGTTGGTCAGCTAGGCATTCCTCTTAAAAACGTATACTAGAGCTACTGGCTGTGCAAAAGTAAATAGAGACTCGTAACATGCGTAATCATTGTTTCCTTTACGCTTTAGTAAAGGTTCTAAAAGCGATAACAATGTTTATGAAGCTTAACAGTTAAGACTGTACGAACAAAAAGTTGGTATTTTAGAAAATATACGGTTTTTTCTAACGTCATATCTTTGTTCAAGTGACTACATTGTTAAAGTAAACTTCTGTTTTGTATAGATAAACTCTTATTCTAGACCATAGCGTTGCTAAACTTTTATTTCTATGTACGATTATTTAAAACAGTCAGGTTTTCGTCGGAGTGTTTTGCAAAAATACGCGTCAGAGCTATCTTTCAGGTACAATATTTCCATTTTAAATTGTCAAAAACGATTGGATATTTATCTTTTACAATAGGATGTATAGTCTTTTAGTACATAGCGATCGCACTAGTCCTGAAATATTGGTTTTTACTATCTAAAAAAAATACTACAAAATGTCTAAATCGGTTTGTTTAAACATTTTTTTCCTCACATGTTTTATAATATTTTGGAAAAAAAACTTATTATTATAAAACTACAGGTTTTGCTTGATATTTCTTATTTTTTTTAACGCTTATGGATAACCCACTTAATTTAGACGAATTTTTAAAAACCATTATAATTCACAATATAACAGCACGCGACAACGTTGTTCGATTCATTACGCGCCGGGCCTTCCCAAGGAACGCACGTGTCGCTCTCCTCGGTGCGTTAAGGTCGGTGACCAAGCTCACACCGACACTACTATTCTGTAGATGTAGCGCGTCCGCTACAGATTAATAATTTGATACTTGGTAAGTAAGTTAACATGCTAAATTTATTTATTTTATTTCTTCTCAAAGCACTAAAGTGATATGATTTTTTACAGAAATTGGCAATAAACGTAAATTGTTTGGGACGAAAAAATCCAACAGTACTACGGCCACACAAGTTAAAAGGTAAAGGTATGATTCCGCTGCCGACTGCATACAGCAACTGCACGTTCCGCGCCACTCCAAATTGAACCGTAATGGTATGCGTAAAAAGCTCAATTTGAAATGAGCGGAGAAGTGTCGGAACAGCACACGCCGCTCACTCTAAATTGGGTCTTTTAGTCTTATGATTACAGTTCAATTTGGAGTGCGGCGGAAGGTGCAGTTGTTGTATGCAGTCGGCAGCGGAATCATACCTTAAGGCACCATGTTACCTATTACCTATTGCTGCTAGTGATATTTCTATGTCTGGATATGTGCTTCTATGTTCTTGACGTTCTGTGAACATTTCGGATTTTTCCTTTAATTGTAAAATTCAAACTCTAATATTTTTTTATTCTTAACGAGCGCCCGATAATTTATGATTGCGTTGTTTGAACTAGTTATCGAATTATATGTGTGTGCAATTTCAGATTTTTAGGCCAAGTAGTTTCTGTGGAAAGTAATTTAAAGTAAAACTAGTCCCCGAAACACGTGGACTCCACGTAATTATCATTCTAAATTTGACTTTTTTCCTGACAAACTTATTCCAATTTTGTTGATTATTTCATGTTCATGCACCTCTAAAAATAGTTTGTATAGTCTCCCAACATATGTTTACTGGTTATCTTTTGTGTAAATTTTCTCTCATATTCATATTCATATGCATTTATTTATTTATTTTTATTCTTAACGAGCACCCGATAATTTATGACTGCGTTGTTTGGACTAGTTACCGAATTATATGTATGTGCAATTTCAGATTTTTAGGCCAAGTAGTTTCTGTGGAAAGTACTTTAAAGTACCAGGCCGAACGTCACAATGTACATGACAGTTATCACGCTCCCAAACGTAAAATTTATAAAAAAAATACGTTGTTTTTAGCGTAATTTCTGTATGAAACACAGGTTTTTTATTAATTTCGCGAAAATGAATAGTCAGAAGTAAATAGATTAACACATATTTAAGTATTAATAATGTGTAATGAGATAATAAATGTCGATCGTTTTTTGTATGAAAATCGAACCACCTTAATAAGTGCGTAGGTACGTAATGTTAATAAAATAAAAACATTTAAAACTCACCACATTTTTTTCCTACCTCACTCTAACTCTATAACAATGATCAAGACTTGTCAGTTCAACCGGCAGCACTCGAACCGCACGCACACAGTAATCGTTTTAGTGTGTAGCTAAACATGGCCGCTCGCAGGGAGATCGCGGCTAGGATGAGTTGGAGCGAAATGTTCGTACCCTCTTAAGTAATATAGGTATGCCTTGGCCTAATGTAATGTAAATATTAACGGTTGTTTGTTAGTTATACATATGTATAAGTAAGTAGTCTTGATATGACGACAAAGTAAATACTGTTCATTAATACTACAACGTATGATGTTAAAATATTCTTTAAGAAAACTGTAAGTCTATAATATATTTATACCTTTCAATGTTATTTACAACTATAAAAAGACTGTTTTTTTCATAAATAAATAAATTAAATTAAAAAAAAAAATTGTACTATACAGATGAAAAAAGTGTCACCAACATGGATTTTTGAGTACTAAGTACATACAGTATATTTGTCACAACCATGTAGCAATGAAAATATAATCACTACCGTTTAATAAATAGTACAATTACATGTACCGTTTCATACCATGTGGTACAGTCAAGGGCATAAATATGTATACATTTATGGACCTTATTTCAATGGAGTAAGGTGAAAGTGTATACATATTGGTGCCCTTGACTGTACTCAAAAATCCACGGTGGTGACACTTTCGTCATCCCACGGTCGTGACAACTCCAGACTTTTTTTTTCAACCTAACTGTGGCTTATTTATAGGCCAGGCCCATTTACCCTTGACCGCCAAGAACCTATAAAGTAGTTGTGTCGTCGTGCCCACCACGCCAACAACCACTCAAAAGGTCGGAGTGAAGTTGTACTTTGATCATTAATAAAATTATTTATCTGTTTAAATTTGTTTTTATTGGTTTAGATATTACACAAAAAAAACAGTGCTTGGCGTACTGGGCACGACGACACACTATCGCTTTGGCGGTCAAAGGGTTAAAGCGATAAGAGTGCGCGGTTGGAAGGCGGCCTGGGGATAGTCCAAGGGGAAACCTCCGACACGACCACGCGAGCGGTTTAACCCTTAATTCGATAATGGGAAAAATACCAGAGAATCGGAGACAATGGGAAAACCGACGTCAGCTAAATCAATTTGAAATAAAACATATAAATCGATCATAATAATTTTATTCGCATACAATAATTGATTATGATACATTGAGCGCAAACGCGCGTCGCTAGCGGCCGTCGAGCGAGCAGACGCTCGCTCTCCATTCGCATCAAATTACATTACAATATTCATTTATATTGCAGCTTTCATGTTGCAATAACCGTCGCTACATATTCACTAGTGAGAAGTCTAGAGGCAGCATCTGTCAGTGCGAGTCGGCGCGGGGCCGCGAACCGTTCGCGTATATACTTAGTTAAATACAGCAGTCCAATAGACTATCCCTTGTCTCGCCATCAATATATTTACATACAAACGGAGCGGCAGGCGCGTCGACGCCGGGGGCCGCGCGGTCTCCGGGCGGCAGGCGGACTCATTACTCGCCGCACACTTCCAAACTACTCTAACAGATCGTTTTCTTGCAAGCCTCAATGCCCTTACACGGCTCAAATGCAATTATTCTTAGTTATTTGCAAGAAAGAAGGTACATAACGGTGTTTTTTTTATAATAACCTTCGGCGTTCTACAACTGGATTGATGTAATATTTAGTGTAATATTCGTATTAATTATCATTACATTTAACTTTATATTGCACATGCAACAGGTAAGCGTAAACTGTCACCGACAGTTTATAAAGGAGATCAGGATGAAATGAGAGCTCCGAGCGTAACGATTCGCTTTTTATATGAATACAAGAGTCCGGTGCCGTTGTGGACACAACTTCTACATGAAGTCAAAATACTATAACGCAGTATTGTAACGTGTGACAGAATGTATACGTCAATGGAAGAAAGTGGTTGGATTTATATGGGCTAGAGATGCAACGGATAGTTGTTTGGCCGGATATCCGGTATCCGGCCGCCGAATATTCGGCCGGCCAAACGATACCTACATTTTAGTTTGGCGGCGGGCGCGTCGTGCAGGTTTCAACCTGTTACGTATTAAAAATTAACATACGATACGCTAGATTGGTTGAATGGATTTTTCAAAGTGAAATACCAAACAGGATCACTATTCGGTATCCGGCCGGATAGTGCGCAACTATCCGGTATTCGGTCGGATAGTAAAATAATGGCCGGGTAGGCCGGATACCGGATAGCAACCGGATATCCGTTGCATCTCTAATATGGACACGATCTGTCTTTAATCTAGCTGGAAACTAGTTCATACACCACTGTAAGCAAGTGCTGTCAAATTAACGCAAGCAAAAATCTACCTAACAGTCAGAGCTCTATGTCGAGTTTTGCTTGCATTCGTTTGATAGAATATGGCCTTAGTGTTGTACGAACTATACACCGTTGCACGGACGCACGTTACAAGCTCGCCTGGCTAAGTAAACGTGCCCATTCACAACTTACTACCAGGGATCGGAACCGGTTTCCAAATACCGGTATTATTTTGTTCCTAAACCGGTTTGATTTCGTTCTTACATAATACCGGTTTATCAAAATACCTGTTAGTGAAAGAACGAATTATTTCGGTTATCAGTATTCTAGGAGAACGGAATTTTAACGTTCCGTGGAACTTTATTAAACCGGTTTAAAATGTCACGACTGTCACTTTCTCACTTTTGAAGGCTTTGTCGTCAGGTAATAGTAATACCATCACCCGCGGGCCCCGCGGCGCGTGTGCGCTTATAATACTTAGATTAGAAGCTAATTTATATGATGCCGCCGGAACGGAAGCCACTGGAACTTCCTAACGAGAAAGTGCTACGGTAGTCGAGATGGGGCTCGTTTGTTGTGTTGTCTTGAGTACTTACCACTGGACCTGATGTCGAGGGTCTGATGATGCAGCCGGAAGAGAGTCACTGGAACTGCCTAACGGAAAGTGATAAAGTAGTCGAGTTTGGGCTTGTTTGTTTTGTTATCTCGAGTACTTACCACTGGACCTGATTTCGAGGGTCTGATGATGCAGCCGGAAGAGAGTCACTGGAACTGCCTAACGGAAAGTAATAAAGTAGTCGAGTTTGGGCTTGTTTGTTTTGTTGTCTTGAGTACTTACCACTGGACCTGATGTCGAGGGTCTGATGATGCAGCCGGAAGCGAGTCACTGGAACTGCCTAAAGGAAAGTGATAAAGTAGTCGAGTTTGGGCTTGTTTGTTTTGTTCTCTTGAGTACTTACCACTGGACCTGATGTCGAGGGTCTGATGATGCAGCCGGAAAAGAGCCACTGGAACTGCCTATCGGAAAGTGATAAAGGAGTGGAATTTGGGCCTGTTTGTTTTGTTGTCTTGAGTACTTACCACTGGACCTGCTCTCGAGGGTCTGATGATGCAGTCGGAAAAGAGCCACTGGAACTGCCTAACGGAAAGTAATAAAGTAGTCGAGTTTGGGCTTGTTTGTTTTGTTGTCTTGAGTACTTACCACTGGACCGATGTTGAGGGTCTAATGATGCAACCGGAAGAGAGGCACTGGAACTGCCTAACGGAAAGTGATAAAGGGGTCGAGTTTGGGCTTGTTTGTTTTGTTGTCTTGAGTACTTACCACTAGACCTGATTTCGAGGGTCTGCTGATGCAGCCGGAAGACAGCCACTCAAACTGCCTAACGGAATGTGATAAAGTAGTCGAGTTTGGGCTTGTTTGATTTGTTATCTTGAGTACTTATCACTGGACCTGATGTTGAGGGTCTGATGATGCAGCCGGAAGTGAGCCACTGGAACTGCCTAACGGAAAGTGATAAAGTAGTCGAGTATGGGCTTGTTTGTTTTGTTGTCTTGAGTACTTAGCACTAGACCTGATGTCGAGGGTCTGATGATGCAGCAGGAAGAGAGCCACCGGAACTGCCAAACGGAAAGTGCTACGGTAGTCGAGTTTAGGCTTGTTTGTTTTGTTATCTTGTGCACTACCACTGGACCTGATGTTGAGGGTCTGATGATGCAGCCGGAAGAGAGCCACTGGAGCTGCCTAACGGTAAGGGATAAAGTAGTCCGTTCCGTACGTTTGGCAGTTCCGGTGGCTCTCTTCCGGCTGCATCATCAGACCCTCGACATCAGATCTAGTGGTGAGTACCCAATACAACAAAACAAACAAGCCCAAACTCGAATACTTTGTAACTTTCCGTTAGGCAGTTGCATAGTGCTAAGTACTCAAGACAACAAAACAAACAAGCCCAAACTCAACTACTTTATCACTTTCTGTTAGGCAGTTCCAGTGCCTTTCTTCCGGCTGCATCATCAGACCCTCGACATCAGATCTAGTGGTGAGTACCCAATACAACAAAACAAACAAGCCCAAACTCGAATACTTTGTAACTTTCCGTTAGGCAGTTCCAGTGCCTCTCTTCCGGCTGCATCATCAGACCCTCGACATCAGGTCCAGTGGTAAGTACTCAAGACAACAAAACAAACAAGCCCAAACTCGACTACTTTATCACTTTCCGTTAGGCAGTTCCAGTGCCTCTCTTCCCGCTGCATCATCAGACCCTCGACATCAGGTCCAGTGGTAAGTACTCAAGACAACAAAACAAACAAGCCCTAACTCGACTATTTTATCACTTTCCGTTAGACAGTTCCAGTGCCTCTCTTCCGGCTGCATCATCAGACCCTCGATATCAGGTCTAGTGGTAAGTACTCAAGACAACAAAACAAACAAGCCCAATCTCGACTAGATTATCACTTTCTGTTAGACAGTCCCAGTGCCTCTCTTCCGGCTGCATCATCAGACACTCAACATCAGGTCTAGTGGTAAGTACTCAAGACAACATGACCAACAAACCCAAACTCGGCTACTTTATCACTTTCCTTTAGACAGTTCCAGTGCCTCTCTTCCGGCTGCATCATCAGACCCTCGACATCAGGTCCAGTGGTAAGTACTCAAGACAACAAAACAAACAAGCCCAAACTCGACTACTTTATCACTTTCCGTTAGACAATTCGAGTGCCTCTCTTCCGGCTGCATCATCAGACCCTCGATATCAGGTCTAGTGGTAAGTACTCAAGACAACAAAACAGACAAGCCCAAACTCGACTACTTTATCACTTTTCGTTAGACAGTTCGAGTGCCTCTCTTCCGGCTGCATCATCAGACCCTCGATATCAGGTCTAGTGGTAAGTACTCAAGACAACAAAACAGACAAGCCCAAACTCGACTATCGTAGCACTTACCGTCAGGCAGTTCCAGTGCCTTTCTTCCGACTGCATTATCAGACCCTCGACATCAGGTCCAGTGCTAAGTACTCAAGACAACAAAACAAACAAGCCCAAACTCGACTACTTTATCACTTTCCGTTAGACAGTTCCAGTGCCTCTCTTCCGACTGCATCATCAGACCCTCGACATCAGGTCCAGTGCTAAGTACTCAAGACAACAAAACAAACAAACCCAAACTCGACTACTTTATCACTTTCCGTTAGGCAGTTCCAGTGCCTCTCTTCCGGCTGCATCATCAGACCCTCGGCATTAGGTCCAGTGGTATGTACCCAAGAGAACAAAACAAACAAGCCCAAACTCGATTACTTAATCACTTTCCGTTAGGCAGTTCCAGTGCCTCTCTTCCGGCTGCATCATCAGACCCTCGACATCAGGTCCAGGGGTAAGTACTCAAGACAACAAAACAAACAAGCCCAAACTAGACTACTTTATCACTTTCCGTTAGGCAGTTCCAGTGGCTCTCTTCTGGCTGCATCATCAGACCCTCGACATCAGGTCCATTGGTAAGTACTCAAAACAACACAACAAACAAGCCCAAACTCGACTACTTTATCACTTTCCGTTAGGCAGTTCCAGTACCTCTCTTCCGATTGCATCATCAGACCCTCGACATCAGGTCCAGTGGTAAGTACTCAAGACAACAAAACAAACAAGCCCAAACTCGACTACCGTAGCACTGTCCTTTAGGCAGTTCCAGTGGCTCTCTTCCGACAGCATCATCAGACCCTCGACATTAGGTCCAGTGGTATGTTCCCAAGACAACATAACAAACAAGCCCAAACTCGATTACTTTATCACTTTCCGTTAGGCAGTTCCAGTGCCTCTCTTCCGGCTGCATCATCAGACCCTCGACATCAGGTCCAGGGGAAAGTACTCAAGACAACAAAACAAACAAGCCCAAACACGACTACTTTATCACTTTCCGTTAGGCAGTTCCAGTGGCTCTCTTCTGGCTGCATCATCAGACCCTCGACATCAGGGCCATTAGTAAGTACTCAAGACAACAAAACAAACAAGCCCAAACTCGACTACTTTATCACTTTCGGTTAGACAGTTCCAGTGCCTCTCTTCCGGCTGCATCATCAGACCCTCGATATCAGGTCTAGTGGTAAGTACTCAAGACAACAAAACAAACAAGCCCAAACTCGACTATCGTAGCACTTTCCGTTAGGCAGTTCCAGTACCTCTCTTCCGACTGCATCATCAGACCCTCCACATCAGGTCCATTGGTAAGTACTCAAGACAACAAAACAAACAAGCCTAAACTCGACTACTTTTATCACTTTCCGTTAGGCAGTTCCAGTGGCTCTCTTCCGGCTGCATCATCAGACCCTCGACATCAGGTCTAGTGGTAAAATTTAATATCAAATTATAAATTAGCTTTTAAATAAATTGTAAGCGCAATCCCGCTGCGGATAATAGTAACCCTTGGCGGCCTCTGTCAAAAATTCGAGTTAAGACTGTTTTCTCCGTCGAAAACCGGTTAATTTCGTTCCACGGAAACGAAATTGGGCCCAGAACAGTTCCTTCACTAACCGGTTTTGAGTGCCGAAAACCAGAAACAAGAACGAAACCACAAACGCTATTCATTTCGGTTTGGGGTCAATGGCCGAAACCGGTTTGAAAATAATACCGGTATCCGATCCCTGCTTACTACAAGTCTTGATATATTTTACCCAGAACACAATGCACCCATAGGGATAGGTCACATTAGATTAGACATAAAGAGGACCATTTGCAACGCAAGGTCTCTTTCACATCGCTTCGGTGGTAGTAGCGCTACATCTAGGGTTCTTAGGAGATACTTATGTTATGATGTATCGCACTCATTCTACTGACAAATATTGTTATAAGTAGATTGAGTGTGATAATGATATTGTTAGTTATCATCGGACACACTTGATCGAATGTACCGGCGGGCAGAAACACGCACAGCTTAGTATACATGTCTGTCTTATCCTAGTGTCAACATATTACTCAATGGCGCCACGATTTTATTTATAATATAGAACTAAAACTGCCTAAAATGTGTCAAAACTTGTAGAAAACGTACCAGTTTCTGAACTAAGACCGCCCCCACTTCCCCATGTTAGCGCGTGTACGGTGGACAGTTAGCTTCAAATGTAGCAGCCAAACTGGCCGAATAGTTCGGTACATCATACAAAATATATGGTGTACCGAACTATTTGGCCCCTTTGGCTGCTAAATGTTATGACGCTGACCGAACCGCAGTGGACTAAGCTCCCAGTTACCGATTCAGCGCCTCAGAATCACGCACGCGAACATCTCTTTATTCCAACCACCACATTTACTCCGAACTTGCTGCTCAAAACGAAGCAGGTCTACAATTAGTAACATCCAGTTGTAGTAAGCATGCATTAAACCAATATTATACCTAAGTCTTATTCGATTCTAACTCATCTAATATATTTATCAAGGGACTATTAAGTTCTATGTGAGGAAGTTGGAAACTAAACAATAGTAATTTTAGCCGTAACGTAACTAGAGGGGGTCTATCATGGTCGCGAGATAGCGTGATAGACGGCAAGATAAAGCATCTGTCACGTTCTGACACTACTAGATAGAAAGTGACTGATGCTTTATCTTGTCGTTTATCATGCTGTCACGCGCCCACCATCGACCCCCAGGTATCTAAACATGTAAAGCTCTGCTTGAGTGCGTCTCGAATAACTGAGACTGTTGATAGAATCGGCTACAGCTGTAATCCATATCGCAATAGCAAATAATATAAAGTGGAGCCGGGGACGACGGGCTTGAGCGTGTTCGTAATTAAATTATTTACATTGAGTCTTGGTGCTAATGAGTAATGACATAGCGGTATCGTCAGTAATTAAAATTATTATTACTACAATTTCAGCTATAATTTATTGCATCAAGCTTCCATGAAAACAATATAATTACGAAAAAGTCGTGAATGTTAGACATGAGTCGCCACCCAAAATAGCGCCTGTACACTCTCGCGCTCGGCCTGTCTCGCTGTGTCTCGGCGAGAGTGTACAGGCGCTCTAATAACCACGAAGGTGTGAAACGCAAACTTCGCGCAGAAACTGCTTGTGACAGAAACATAGCGGGTAATCGAATCGTCAATAGTCGGTGATCACAAACAGTGCTTTGGCTATTCCTTGAAATGGGTAATTTAATTAAACTTTATTGCACAAACTATTAGTACAAAGGGCGAACTTAATGCCATGGGGCATTCTCTCCGAATCAAACAGAAACTTGAAAATGTGGTAACCTTTAACGGCGATACCGAAAAAATGCCCTACGCCCGGACTGCAAACTACAAAGGTTTTTTCCCCGCTGTCCGCACTTCGTAGCGACGAGAGAAAAGTCTCACTAAATAGTCCTAACAGTGTCGAGGGTGTGGACTACTGGGAATAAGATCTCCGTAATTCGTAGCGCGGGCTCTTCGGAGTAGCCGAAAATTCTCAACTGTTTCGGCCCCACCGTATCACATATTGAGGAGATAAGTATTAAATAGTAGACTGAGGATACACGAAAACGATTAAGATTCTATTCCCGGCTTCACAGTGTTATTAGAAACGCACCTCTTGTACCTATAGTAGTTTCGTAATAAAGCTACATACAACGTAGCGCGTAGCGCGTACAAAAAATGTAGCGGCATGTATTACCTCAAATAATTATCCACTAATTTAGGTCATTGCAAAGGTTATTACACGCTGAGTAAATTGCCTTTAGAAAACAAGATAATTTATGCACATGCACAGGCACTTTCAGGATTGCTTATTGAGTTTTGCAAAAGCCATTTTTCTCTCGTCTATTGTTGAGACTATGCTTTTTTATTAAACTATACATAAAATTTGCGCAACAGTTGGCCGCTCGGACTCGGGTTATATTAGATGATTATGTTATATATTATTTTTAACGGAATTGGCTGTACACCAGTGGCGGAGCGTCCATACAACTCGATTCCCACCAGCTTGCCTAATTTTCAGCCACACCAGTTCTTTTAGTACGGCTCATGAAGAATAAGAAAGGCAAACTATTTCCGGCTTCCCTAAGAATATTTTTGACGCGCCGCCACTGCTGTACACCAAATATACTTTATGCTACCATTAAGCTACAGAAAGTTTAAGATTTACAAGAAGCGTGTGCGATGTGCGTGTAGACTGGGGGACCGAAAAAGATATAGGTACCCCCTTGTTCAAAAACGTTCATCAAACCTATTTTAGCTAAAATGCCGTTAATATCTTTATCTTTCAGTTTGTGTTTGTGGGAAAGGGACAAAACACATTTCAGTTAGCAGAGGTTTGCTAAGTTTTATGAATTAGGGGGTTAGAAAACATATGTTATGAAAATATGTAGCTTTTTAAATGATTAGAGATGTTCTAAGTGCGACATGGGGGGTGGAGAGATAGGAGAGCAGAGCACCCGAAATGCGACCGTCCACCTACACACTACAATCTACAACGACATCAGCTCCACACTTCAGGTTATCAGGAAAAAAAAACGTATGAAACTCCCACGTGGCTGTTATGGTTTAGAATTAACAATGCCTCTGTCTTATAGCAAAGATTGCTGGATTGAAATGACAACTGATTTCACTTGTGTAGAAAAAATAAGAAAGGAATAAAGTTAGAGAATGCTTTACAGTTTACGTCACTTAGGCGCTCGTTTGTTTTGTGCGTCAAACGCATGCGTTCCATATAAATACGTTGCGTCAAACGCATGCGTTCCATATAAATACGTTGCGTCAAACGCATGCGTTCCATATAAATACGTTGCGTCAAACGCATGCGTTCCATACAATACGTTGCGTCAAACGCATTGCGTTGAATGGATTTATATGGAAACGCATGCGTTTGACGCATAAAACATACGAGCGCCTTACATAAAGTTGTTTTTACAGAGAGACATGATCGAGGTAATTATAACAAACAGGTCTCGGTTATTTTTAGTTGTAATTGATCTGTTATAACCAATTAGAGTTTACAGAGAGTTTGCTCTTATAATTGACTTTTGACACAACAATCTCATCCATTTATGCAGCACCCATTATATTTTTTTCTCGTACATTGTAAATAGAAACACAATACGCAACCATAACATTCTGCGAGTTTTATTTAATCTAGTGCAGTTACCAACTCCATTACAATCATTAATAAATCGATTCTGGGTACTCGACGAAATGTCTAATAACCGGTTAATATGCCAATCGATTTGCCTTAGCCTCATCACTTTTTTTTTCATTTTGCAAGTGTCAATAGTGACTTGTAAGGGCAAACGCTCTAAACGCGCTAAATAATACTATCCGAGTTAATTTAGTACAGTACTCAATGTAGTAAAATCATAATCATTACAAATTTTAATTAATAAATAACTATTATGCATTATTGCTATTTAATATTTCAATTTAGAATTAATACATAATTTTATAATACAAATTGAATGTAACACATACAGTAGCCGTGTTCCGAATCACGCTTACAGCGCTATAAACGCGTTTACGATCGGACCGAATCACGCTCATAGCGTTACATGAGATGTCGTGACGTCATTAATGACGTCATGGACGGCGCCATATTGGCGTTTACGATGCTCACACTCCCAGGCGTCAGCACCTTAAACGAAACGTCAAGTTGACGTTTGATATATGCACATGACAGTAAACACAACATGCCCGGTCCGAATCAAAACACCACTCACGCGGCCTTGAGCGCGCTTACTGATTCGGACCGGCCGTCAGCACTGTAAACGCTGTGATCGTTGTTGGCGTGATTCGGAACACGGCTAAGGTCTGTGTCAATTTAAAGGGCTAGCCATCGCGTTGGAATCAGTAGAAGATGGCGCACCCGACTAGTGTCCTCACATTATTGCACAGCTCGACCGTCCCCTTATTTAACAAGTTCACTGTAAGCCGCCCATTAGACGGTGGCAAAACCATGGCAGATATTTTGACTTACGGAAACCTATCGTGTAGGGGTAGTGACTAGAGCCGTGTTCCGAATCACGGTTACAACGCTATAAACGCGTTTACGATCGGACCGAATCACGCTCATAGCGTTTACATGAGATGTCGTGACGTCATTGATGATGTCATGGACGGCGCCATATTGGCGTTTACGATGCTCACACTCCCAGGCGTAAGCACCTTGAGCCAAAAGTCAAGTTGACGTTTTATATATGAAAATGACTAAACACGGGCTATGAGCGTGAATCGGTCCGATCGTAAGCGCGCTCAAGCGAATAGCGGTCCGAAACAAAACACTTCTCACGCGGCCTTGAGCGCGCTATTTGATTCGGACCGGCCGTCAGCACTGTAAGCGCTGTGAGCGTTGTAAGCACGATTCGGAACACGGCTACTGATGGTTGATTGACGAATATCTAGATATTTTAAGTTTTCATCATGCAACCATCAGTCAAGCTTGCCATGACAAAACCTACCGTCTAATGGGCGCCTAAAGGTATTGTTAGTTTAAAGACACATTTCATATTTACGGACATTTATGTATAGAGATCAGTTCCCGCTTGGTGTTGCCTACATTATTATTGCCTATATTGCGCAGATACAATAATTTACCGTCGTAAGTATAAGGCATGTTCCGAATCACGCTTACAGCGCTATAAACGCGTTTACGATCGGACCGAATCACGCTCATAGCGTTACATGAGATGTCGTGACGTCATTGATGGCGCCATATTGGCGTTTACGATGCTCACACTCCCAGGCGTAAGCACCTTGAGCCAAACGTCAAGTTGACGTTTGATATATGAAAATGACAGTAAACACGGGCTATGAGCGTGAATCGGTCCGATCGTAAGCGCGCTCAAGCGAATAGTGGTCCGAAACAAAACACTCCTCACGCGGCCTTGAGCGCGCTATGTGATTTGGACCGGCCGTCAGCACTGTAAGCGCTGTGAGCGTTGTAAGCGTGATTCGGAACACGGCTATAGATTACTGACGGGTGCGGGACGTAAGCGACTATTCCAACAGTCAGGGTTGCTACCGCGAACGAAATTCGAAATTTTCCCTCTCTGTCGCACTTGCAAGTTTGCATCTAAGTCCGACAGAGAGGGAAAGCTTCGTTCGTGCTTCGCGGTAGCACAGCAGGCCAGCCGAGCCGAGAAATTTCACACTATCAGTGATAAAAATATCGCCGTTTATATAAAATTTCATTTAAATATTAGTCTTACCTCGCCAATGAAAAAGCACATTTCCGCACAATTCATTGACATCAGACAGAGCGTGCGGTCGATATTGTCAAAAAAGGTAGACAGTATGAAGATATATGAAATAGCTGCATTTTGAGGAATTTTTGACATAGATATAGTAAGTAATATTACATGCTATAAGCACTTGAAGCTCATGCACGTAATTAAAACCATAGCATCTAGTTTGCTATAAATCATAATAACACTATATTTATTATATATTTTGAAATAACTCAATTAAAAGTAGTAATTCTAGAAACTAGTTTGCGATCAATCATTACAATTATTATCATAATATCCAGTTCACAGAAAACTCATTACAATGTTTAAGTAATGAACGAGCAGCGAACTCAGTATTATGTCGTGGAGTAATACTTATTGTCGCAGCCACAGGGATAGTCTTCCATCGTACTGGACAATGCAATAAATTCATTAAAATACAATAATGTCAATAATTGAAATAATAACATTGTATGCATAAGTGCATTGAGATTTGTATGAAAAAAAAATCGTCTGCCAGTGTATGCACCTCACATAATCTTAATGTTCGATAATTTACGTTTAACTTATAATACCGAAATCCTAGTCGGTGTTTTGCTTGTTTCGAGCGCGGGCGGGCGGTGCGAGGGCGCTCACTCGGCCTTCACCTCGGCGGGCGGGGCCTCTGCTGGCGGCGCCTCGTCCTCCACCGCTGCGGCCGGCGAGCCTGGCTCGGCTGGCCGCTCCATCACGCCACCGCCATCTGTACACATTATTATGCTATGTATAATAGACATAAGCTGCCTACTCTTAACTTCATTCGAGTTATGTACAAGTTCTACGGTTGCCCTAAGAAGGCTGCCACTAGTTAGGATCTCGTGAATTAGTAATTGTGGTGTGGCGAGAGGTTGGACATTTGTTTTTTTTTATCTTAGCAAACGGGTTAATTTATTCAGCACAACACAAAATATATAAACATAAGAACTAAAATAATATTATAATTATGTTAAAAAAGGTCCCCGAGATCGGAGCCCTGTGGAAGGGTTGCCATATGGCTGGCAGCGTTCCCCCTTTGGATGGCTATGCCGATCCGCTGGTTAATTTTTAATTTGATTAAGTTCCAGTTATGTGATAACAATGAATGGAAAAAATACATGCCAATGGGCACGACTAGCCACGACTTCGAACGCTTAGGCTAGGTTCACACGGCGCCATTTTTCCCGTACCGTATACGAGATTTTATCGAATATCTTAGTGGCAACTGAATTTGCATAAAAAGTCGAATTCGATTTTTTTTTACCGTATAACGTAAAGTTTTGTCACGTTAATTGTGCTTTTATTATAAACACAATTTAAGAGTTATTATTTTAACGGTTTATTTTCATTATGATTTTAACACAACGTAAAGGGTCCTATTCATATTGTTTGAAGTAGACGATCACAAAATTTATTGATGGCCAATGTTTTCGATAACGTATTAAATTATATTTAACTTAGGTAGGGTCAGTTAAGTCTTTCTACAGTTAATCCACGTGTTAAAAGCATAGCTTACATGCACATAAGCCGTTAACTATTGACCACAGAAGGGACGACTTTTGTTTTTTTCAAGTGTTTATGACCCGTATAGTATACTGACTGCGCTGATGGTGGTGGTAGTAGAGGTTGTGTCTCGGCGGCGGGTGGTTGTGGCGCGCGGGCGCGGGCGCGGGCGTGCGGTACATGGGCATGGCGGGCGCGTGCGGCCGCTGAATCGGCGCCGGGTAGCGCGGCGCGGCCATTCCGCCGCGCATACCGCCTCCGCACCTGCCGTTGTTACCTCCGCCCATCTGAAACAACACATACATTTGTATATTGGCAGGGTGCAAAGCAGGTGGAGGGAGTAGCCTACACGATCACAGCGCTGGCTACGGCTAAAATTTTCATTTTTGTCGCTGACTTGAGCTGTCAAATCCATATTACAGTAAAAATTTTCTAATTCATCGTGGATGGCGCGCACTATATAGCAACGTGAACTATTCACCGCCATTGACTCGATATAAAGTCAGGACATTAGGTGCCCCACATGATAAGTAAGTCATTTTCAATCTCTTGCTACGAAGACTGGCGTGTGAGGCACAACTTACAGAGTCTACTGTGGCGGTGAATAGGTTATTCTTTTCAGCGCTGTGTCAAATACAAACGCTGTCACTCACACGCTATGACATCGGAATGTCAAACATGAAGTTGTACCCTATAGAAATGCATGTACATATGTAGTTTGATATCACATTGGACACCGTGACGGATGTATGAATCGTTGGCGTTGAACCGATAGTGCACATGTCGTTGGAGTCGAAAAGGTTAAAATTGGGTACCTACTTTCTTCATGTTAAAATCCACAACATGGTGTCACTTTACATACTCACGCATGTATTCCTACTGCCACTTTTAGCTATTGGTTTAAAGTTGGTATCGCTATTAATTGTAAATTACCAGAGATTAACAAAAACTAGATGATGAGACCTGCCTGTCGCCATTGCGAAATTACAACCGAAGTAGTATTTACCGGAAAAGCTGTCGCCCATAGAAAAAGATTCATCAACTTCATAATAAATTTAGTAAGTTAGGTGATGTGTCTGTGTGTGGATGTTACAGTCGCAACATCATCGCTAGCGCAGAATACGGACAACTGGATATACTCCGGTCATGATCAATCACGTGTGCATCTAACCTACGGTTGCCAACCGTCCCGCCTCAGGCGGGACGTCACGTTTCCAGCACTCTGCTGGATGCGTCCCGCAAGGGATGTGTGCGGGACGCCGATTGTCCTGTTTTCAGGCCTCGGCAGAATTATAAGAACTGCAGCGAACATTTTGTTTCATTTCAGCAAAGAGCACACAACTTCGATAAATGAAAATAAGTAATTTGTATCCCGCTCCCGGAGGACCGTAGGAACTCGTGCAGGATAATTTTAGCTCCGAAATCATGGAGTAAGAAGGTATATATCGCGGGAATAAATAATGTATCCTACATCACAATTGACATCAGGGATTGGTCGCGTTTATACTTTACCGTGGACTTTGGAAGTCTATAGTCCACGATCTATTTATTAATGAAACCATAGAGAATATCGTGGACGTGCATGTCCACGGTAAAGTATAAAAGCGACCATAGAGTGCACGAGTCCCGCATTTTTTAGCCAAGTCTCGCAATTCTATTACAAATGTCCCGCAACGATTTGCGGGACATTTGTAATAGAATTGCCAACTCATGTGCTCCGATGAGCACATGAGTTGGCAACCCTAATCTAACCTGTTGCTGGTGTTGCTGGTGCTGCGGGTGCTGCTGGTGCTGCGGGTGTTGCTGGTGCTGCGGGTGTTGCTGGTGTTGCTGGTGTTGCGGATGTTGCGGATGCTGCGGATGCTGTGGGTGTTGCGGGTGTTGCGGGTGGTGCTGGTGCGGGGTGTGCGCGGGCGGCGGGTGCGGCGGCGGCGCGTGGTACTTGTGCTGCGGCGGGGAGTGCGGCGGCTTTTGTACCTACACAACCACAACGGTGACTGACATAGGTGCTACAAACGTTGGTGTAACAAGTGCCTATATTAAAACATTTAAAACACTTGCGATTAGTAAACACACTTAAGATTTGCTACGGGTCTAACGCGATATTTGTGTATTAAACAGAGGAAGAAGTTTCACCCTCAACCATGTTATTTTTTCAACAATAGGGTATTAAACTAAGGTAAAAATAAATTATTTTTTACTTTACTAATAAAAGATCTAACGAAAATTCTCGAAAAACATCAATTATTAATTTATTTTAGCTAATTGAAAGATTTTATAAGCATAAAGATTTAAAGATTTAAAAAGGAAGCTGATTTGAACAAACCTACTCGCACTGTCTTAGTGACGTCACTAAGACAGTATTTCCCTACAAACTGCATATTAACAAATCGTTTTTGACATTTAATAAAAAGTTGCTCATTTGACTATGGGTTTAATACCGTATTAATAATCAATTATTTCTCACTGCGCAACAAACTGCTCCTAACCCTAATTTATTTTATTTTATTTATTAAGGGAAACAAACAGGCAAATATAACACATGTAGTAAACCATAATACAAATTCATAGCCAAACAGTTTCCACAACTAATTCATAACATATTTGTTGCTCAGACCGAATTAACAGAACAATAAAATCATGCAAAATTAAAAACGAGATTACTTGAACATTAGGTTGAAGAAATGAAAACATAACATACCATTTCATTCACACAAATACAATCACAATTTCAATAAATACATTCCTTAACACAAGGAGAAGGTAAGAGTTATAATTTTTGTATTTCACGTACTCATACATTTTTTTTAAATTCTATTTATCGATTTGATTGCAGAAACAAATTGTTGTAGAGACAGATGGAATATATCAATATCATTAAATTTATCATTGTAAATTTTGCAAGCTCTGGCGAGGAACTTATTTCTTGCATATGTGGTACGACCAAAGTCAATTGCGAATAAGCTAGAGGAACGTGTTCGTCGATCAGGACATCTTAGTGTTATTTTAGATAGAAGGTCAGGAGAATCAATAAGGCCATTTAAAATTTTGTATAAGAATATCTGATCACGAATTTCACGACGTGTTTGGAGAGACTCTAAATTGTTGGTATATTTTTTTTGAATTTATATTTCATTCTTCTAATAAATTTGTTTTGAATATTTTCTATTGTTTTGATATGAACTTTAAAATGAGGATTCCAGACTGTAGTGGCGTATTCCAAATTAGACCTGACAAATGCATTGTACAGAAGTTGTATCGTTTTGGGATCTTTGAAATCTTTACTTTGGCGAAATATAAAACCCAACATCTTATATGCTTTAGAAGAAATTTTGTCAACATGAGAAATGAACTGAAGTTCCCTGTCAAGGTTTAATCCCAGATCCTTAACCTCAGACACAACCTTAAGCAACAACCTCAGACAAAACCTAATAGAGCAAGATAGCCAATCTTACACGATATAACAGGCCGCTATACCACAAAACTTTACAAGTCTACAATTTTCCATAGAAAAAGTTGACAAATTTGTCGGATTGTACGCTTGTAAAGGCCCCAGATAGATTGATAAATCGCACTCGCCCTGGATCACTCCAGGTAAAAAAAAAACTTAAGACATAACTTTTTTGGGTCCTGTTTTATTTGTAAAACCATGTATGCGCCCCTCGGCGAATGATGAACCCTTTGACACTGACAGTGACATTTCTGATAGTGTTGTATGAGCTCATGGAGGCTCCTGAGCACAATCACCAAAGTACAATTTGTAGAAGACGCTCAGACATACAACTTTGCTTGCGTCTATGTGCTACGTTCTGCAGCTTACTTAGTTCCTACCACCGTACCTATATATTAATTAAAATGTTATTACAATTACACTGTATTTCTGGTTGAGAGTAGGCAGGCACCATCAAATCTTTGTGTAACTGTCGATCAGTTTTTAGTTAGGATTTTAACCCTTTTCCAGGCCACACCAACCTACATGGTTTTGCGAAAATTCAGAATAGTTATAAATTTTAATTTTAGGGCAAGCAACTTTTCGCCTAAATTCAATTGGATTTAAACCTTAACTTTGGGTATTAACGTTGGAATTTTAATGACACGCATGTGGTCGATAAATCGTACTATACCTGGAAAAGGGTTAAATGTTGTCAAGCGGACGCGTCGGCTAATGGAATTATAATTTCCACTCAAAGTGAATAAAACGCCACGGGTGGGATTTGAACTCACGACCTCTGGAATCCGTCCATCTGAGCTACCGTGGGTATCCCTTGTGGTGGTAAATCTGTGGCGTTTTCATCATCATCATCCTGCTATTGTTATCCCAGTACAGTTGCATCCTGAAGGATGCCTGGGGTCCGCTACCTAATCCCAAGATTTGGCGTAGGCACTAGTTTTTACGGAAGCGACTGCCATTTGGCCTTCCAACCCCGAGGGGAAACTAGACCTTATTGGGATTAGGCTTTGTCAAGTGAGTGGGCAACTTGACTGTTAGAAGTTCTCAAACCGCCCGAAGGCCTCCAACTTGGCTTAACGACTGCTGCCATAGACAGCAACCGGGATCAACGGCTTAACGTGCCTTCCAAAGCACGGGAGCGCTCAGTTAGTAACCACTCAAAGCGGTCTCCCATCCAAGTCCTGACCGCTGCCCACATTGCTTAACCTTAGATAATGCAAGCGGTACCCAGCGCCGCTGGGCCAAGAGCGCTCTCTGTGGCGTTTTATTTTTAAATTTTTCCCCTTTATTGGAAATTACAGTTCTTAGGATGTTGATGTTGAATAGAATAGTGTATTACTCACGTTGGGTTTGGAGGGCTTGCCCTGCGGCGTCGGCGAGGCGGGCTCACAGAGCGGCGCGAAGCCGTTGGCGTGCTCGTGCAGCGGGCTCTTGAGCTGCTGCGGCGGCGGCCGCGCCTGCGTCGGCGCAGGCGGCGGCGCGAACTGTTGCTGCAGCGGCGTGCGGAATTGCTGCTGCTGTTGATTTTATTATATTTTATGTCACACCTGGCCATAAAGTGGCCATTATCGCGCGCGGAGCGTGCCAGGCTTCCTGGCCAGGGGGTGACATAAAATTTTGTACTTAACACGGGCGGTAATAAAGAAAGCCTCAGATCGCATATTATCGCAGATGTAAAATACCTGCGATCTGAGACATTCTTTGTTTTATCGCCCTTGGTAAGTAATGTACTATTAGCGACGGTTTTAGACCCATTCTGACGTGGACCAACTATTGAGCATGCTAGAAGTCCATGTTATATCATTTTTTCCAAGAAACTCGATTATTGTTGTCTCCTGGCTGATGAGACAAATAACAAAAAGGAAAAAAATATTGACAACCAAGCAAAAGTTTAAACTTATGGCTTTGTGAGCTGCAAGCAACGCGAAACTTCTGATTTATTTAAAAAAATCACTCAACATCAAAATCTATATAATTATCCAACTAGAACAGAACTTCGCTGTTGTTGACTTGATGTCTCCACTTGTATGTATATTATTGAACATGTTTGATGGCTCACCTGCATCTGCTGGACAGCTGCCGCGACCTGCAGCTGGTTCGACAGGAACTGCGAGCTAAACGCCCCCGACTGCGCAGGCTGCGTGAACTGGAGCGGGTACGTGGGCGCGGGCGCGGTCGGCGGCTGGTACGGCGAGTAGTAAGAGCTCGCGGGCGGCGCGGGCCGCGGCATCAGCCCCTGCAGTGAATACGGCGCCTCGCCCACCGGCCCTGAATACCCGAGATACTGTTGCTGGTATGTGTTCACTCCGCCGACGCCGCCTACGCCACCGACGCCGCCACCTTTGCTACCTGAAAATTAAATTATTATTATATATTCGAATCGCTCTGTATAAAAATAAGTTTCAGGCAAAAATTTCATTTTTAGTACTTTTTTTCACAGTCGTCAACTACTTGTGGAGACGGTCTCAATGATGGGTTTATCTTGTGTAGTTTAGGAGTTGATTTGGTCACCTTCTGTGTTCATCATCAGATCAGCTTGATGGTACAGTCAAGTGCAAAAATATGTATCAAATGAATCCTCTCATAAATATGTACCAATACCTTAAGTCACCGACATAAGAGCTATGGGACATCTTTTTGAGCAAGTTGTATGCACCCAAATTTTTGCACTTGACTGTACCATAATCACCGAACTTACATAAGTACGCCAAATTTCAGCTCAATCGGATACCGGAAAGTGGTTGAAAAGTTGCAAGCAATTTAAATACATTGCAAGTTTAATAAAAGCTTGTAGCAATAAAAAGCACAGTAGATGTTACTGATCAAAAACAAGTTAAGATTAGAGCATACCGAACATACCTATGGCGCCGATCTGCTGAGTGGAAGGCTTGACGGACGCGGACATGAGCGAGTTGGAAGTGCTGGAGATGAGCACCGTGCTCGGGCTGTTACCGAGCTGCCCTGACTGACCGAACGCCGCGCCGCCGCCTGCCGCCGCAGCCGCCTAAACAAACACACGAGTGTTTATTACATCACCTGCCTTTCGGGAATGCGTTTCATCAAAATGAATGTATTAATGATTTATTTCGAACACAACAATAACATTACAACTTGCAAAACGTACAATAAATACAATGTTGAGAAAACGACATGCTACGATACTGATTTATAATATGCCATAACATTACATAATTATTTTATGTTATGTTATTATTCAAGAGAGGCCTATTATGCTCAGCAGTGGGCGATTACAGGCTGAAAATGATTATAATGATTTTATTCAATATGTATCTCGCTTGATATACGCCGAATATAGAATCAATCGGTACACTGCACATCACTTAGGTTGGTCACTGAATTTTTTTTTTATCTTGAATACAAACTACGTATAAACATGGTGGATTAGTAAAAAGAAGATTATTCATTAACTCACCATGCGGTACTGATTCGGCAGGCTTTGGAACATGTCAGGCGGTGGTTGGTAGTTGTAAGGTGCAGCGGAGCCGGCGCCGTAAGGCGTCCCAGGGAAGCCTCCGAATTGCCCCCGGCTTTGATCGAGGAAGGCCCCGTACAGACCGCCTTGCTGCGGAAGCTGCTGCGAAGAACCCAGCAGTTGCTGCGAAGAATTAAATAGCACGGCGGGGGGCGAAGGCACAGACAGTCCGCCGTAGCCACCCTGGTAACCCATGTGGTTGTAATGTTGCGGTGGCGGCGACTGCAGCTGCTGCGTAGGCTTCACCTTGCACACATTCGGAGGAGCGCCAGTCTCCGTATTCGCTTCCTCGAAACCTGCAAACTGAAGCTCTTCGCTTCCTTCAGCCACAGCCGACATCTCCCATACTTTCTTAACGCTGGCGATTTTTAAATTGAGATCCGCAGCCAACGGAGAAATAGTGTTAGAAGTGCTCATATGTGTACCGCGCGGCAAGCCCAATGCAGATTTGGCCGACTTATCCTCAGTTAGCTGACCGAGGTCAGAATCAAAGGCGAAATCTAATTTCATATCGGACGAATCTTCGGCTTTCTGGGTCGCGTCAAATGACATGGACATGCCCAGGGTGCTCTCTCCGTCAGCCACTGGTCTATCCGATATCAGTTCTTGAATGGACCGCGGGGGCGGTCTCACGTCTCCATTGAACGCAAGTGCTCGGGCGTCTACTTCTGCAGGTATTTCCTCTCCTTGCGGTTGTGGCTTGGCTGTATTTGCACTTGGTTGATATTTTTGTTTAAGAGCCTCAGCGGGCGGAGCAGTCTTATAGTTAGTATTTTCGAATATAATAGTTTCCACAGGCGGCGTGGTTCCGTCTAGAACCCCAGTCTTATCAGTAGCTAGGGACGGAGCGACCGCAGGCCCCACCGGCGCCGGCTTGCTTTCAGCAGGAGCGTCGCCCGGCGTGCTGCGTTGACTCGATTGGCCAGACTTATTCTCTACTGGCTCGGCGGGTTCCTCTACATTACCCCGCAAAGTTTGTGAGATAGGTTTATCCCAAGCGTTAACAGCCGGCGGCGGAGGCGCCGCTCCCGTGTCGGGTCCGAATGCGGTCACCAACCCCATCTGCTGCTTCTGTCTCTGCTTCACAAAGCGCGGGGCCAGGTTAGCCTGTCGCGTGCGATCGTATTGCGGCCCGGTCTTACTGGACACGGGAGCGGAGCCTCGCGCGTTTGACTTGTCATTAGAATTTCTAGTAGTCGATCCGTTACGACCGCCGCCCTGGTTTGAGTGAGATCTAGGCTGTTTGGCAACGTTCTGTTGAGTTTCTTCTTTTACAATTGGCCCTCTTGTATCTTTTGAATTTTTCTTATTACGCACTTCCTGAAATCCGTCGTCCGCAACTTCATCATCTTTCTTAACAGCAGTTATTTTAAGGTCAGTCATAGCCTCCGTGATATCACCAGTTTTATTATCTACTAGACCGTCTTTCTTTCCCGGCTGTGAGTTGCGGCCACCGGTGTTCTGGCGATTGCCGGGAGCCTGATTGCGGCCTTGTCCTTTATGTGACTGGCTAGACATTCTGCCACCGACAGATCTTCGGCGACCGCTGGAGCCACCACCTTCGGAATGTTCTGACGTCGTTTCCCAATTCTCATCTTCACCGCTTAACGGTCCCGCGGGTCCCTTTGGGCGGCGGTCGCGGCCCCTACCGAGTGAGGACCCGGTGCGCGGTTTGCCGCCTGGTTTTCCCTTGTCGTCAAGCGGAGCATTATCTTTCACATCTTCCATGTCCTTAACAGCACGATTCGCTTGACTAAACGGACTTTTTGTATTTGGTGGTCCGTATCCGGCGACTCTTTTAGCAGGCGCCGGAGGCCGCGTGCTACCTTGGAAGCCGCCACGTCCGCGACGAGAAGGTTGGCCTCGGGGGGCGAAAGGCTCCCGGTTTTCCATGGAATCCATAGGAGCTTGGTCCACAAGATAAGGGCGATTAGGGTCATCGTTCCTGTCGGGTTTTTTTAGACCCCGGGGGCTGCGTGGAGCCCTGCGCCGCTCCTTGCGGTCGGCGTTGGGCGCTCCATCAGTGGAGCCGTCTGATTCACTGGCCCGGTTGTTGGAATGCGAGCTTCGGTGCGATCGTCTGCCACGCGGTTCACGCGATCCCCAACCTCTGTAAACACCGCACCCGCCACCACCGCCGAACCCTCTTCCTTTCTTTTCCGAACCGGAACCACTAGATTTCCTTTCAATAGGTTCTTTATTAGGAATTTTATTAAGTGCTTCAGTGAACCTTTCGTGTCTTTTATCATCAATTCGCTTTTGGGAATCACCACTGTGAAGAGATTCTACCGAGTGAGCCTCGTTAGCCTTTGGCACTGTAGCAGCTGCAGGATCCGTACTAGACTTGGAACAAATCGATTCAGATTCTGAAAGTTCCTTCTCTGATTTTTGTGGCGTAAATATGGGTTTCACATTCGCGGCTATTTGTTCAGACGCGGGCTGGTTTTGCAGATGTGGGTTGGTTAGAGGTTCTAAGAGAGATTTACTTTGTTGATTCGAAGTTTTGGATACTTGGAAATCCGTGAAGGACTGCGAGTGACTTAGCGTGGTCACGGGTTGAGGTTGAGATTGAGATTGGATATTTGTAAAGGAATTTGCTTGAGATGGTTGATTGTGGGAGAAATTTTGAACCTGAGTGCCGTGATACTTGTTTTGTCCTTGAGCGGTAAATGAGGCCATGTTTGCTTGGGCACTTGCTTGTTGCATGGGTAGACCTGAATTGGGCGGCAAAGACTGACGCTTGGGTTCCTCATCTTTATGAGGAGCATCCTTAGGTTTTTGTTCATTCTCGCTGGAATGTCCTATTTTTTCAGTAGAAGACTTTGCCGAAAAGTTTGAGTGGTCGTCTTGCGAAGCTTCAGCCCACGAAGTTTTACCAAAGTCTCTCTCGGACGACTCGCGTTGAGAGCTGGACGCCGGCGAATTGCGTTTATCGGCCGCGGGCGCGTGGGAAGACGAGTCCGATGACATAGCTTCCGTAAGTCCAATACTCTTACGTTCGAACACCTCAGATAGTTTGTCAGCAGCAGAGGGCTTGCTGGTTGGCTCTGTGGAACTTTCTACGGATTTCCGATCAGAATCACTTCTTCTATCTTTATGATCGCCGTAGTCTTTGTAGGACTCCTTAGAGTTGGATCTATCCAATTCACGGCCGACTTTCTCATAATCTTGCATTTCGGACCGCCAATGTGGTCCAGACCCTTCTTTATTCTCCCTTCTAAACTCATCCTCCCGATCGGAATAATCCCTGTAATAACAATGGAAAATAAAAGATTAGGCACAAAGCTGATAAAGTCCCAATAAAATACATATATATTATTTATATTATTAGATTTAACCCATTCGAGGCCAAGGACTCTCATATGGAATGATTTCCGCGGCTTAACGGAAAAATGATGCTGCACGCTATGGCTCGCTATGACGATGCCCTCGAATAGGTTAGCAAATAATATGTAGCTCTCTAATTTCTGATAAAGCATACCTGGAGTAGGAGCGACGGCCGTTGTGCGGGGCGTGTCGGGGAGCATTATAGGACGGCGGCTCCTGGCGCCGCGGTGCTTGGTTTCCAGAGAACGCCCAGCCCTTGTGTTGGTCGTCTTGCTGCCTGTTCTGCTGTTTCTTTAAGAATCGGGGCGGTATGTTTTGTTGGAAAGTTTTGGAAAACGCCGGATTGTTCTCATCGCGGTCGCGGCCATAATCCCTGTCACGGAAGTCCCGGTCACGGTCGCGGTCTCTGTCCCGGTCCCCTCGGTCACGGTCGCCGCCACGCTCTCGATCCCTGTTGTCCGTGCGCTCTCGGTCCCTGTCGAACCTGTCGCGTTCCATGCGCTCTCCTCTATTATCGTTGCGATCCCTGTCCCTGTCGCGGTTGTCCGCTCTCTCCTTGTCGCTCTCCGCGGCTCTATTATCCATCCGACCTCGGTCCCTATTCTCTCCTCGATCGCGAGTGTCCATACGGTCGCGGTCGCGGTCGCGGTCTCGGTCTCTGTCCCTGTTGTCGAACCGCTCCCGATTGTCCATACGGTCTCTGTCGCGGTTGTCGACGCGCTCCTTGTCCCTGGTGTCGCGTAGTTCGTTATTAACTTTATCTCTATTATCTAAGCGGTCCCTGTTGTCGGCACGCTCCCTGTCTCGGTTATCAGTCCTCTCCTTCTCCCTGGGTTCGGGGTCGCGGTCCCTGTTGTCCTTGGGCGGGGCTGCGCTCGAGTCGGACATCTGCCTCCGTTGCTCCTCGGCCTTGCGCTGCCGCGCGCGCGCTACCGCTTGAGCTATTTCGTTGCTCTGCTTCTGTCGTCGCTCCGCCCACAATTGATCTTCATCACCCACGTCTTGTATTTTTGCATCACCTACCCGATCCATGTCAATAGCAGCTCTGTTATGATTATTTTTATGATTCCCCTTACCCGCTGAAGGTACCGAGGATTCTCCGTCAGAAAAGTCCAATTTTTGACTGAAAGAATAAGAAGGGAGAGTTAAAGCATTTGGATGTTAAGTAATAAGTAGGTATGAAAGGTACTGAAGTGATGTTAAATGAAGTATCAGATTGGAGTCGTATCGTACTCATAATCGATGTCATCATGTTGCGCCCATCCGGCGTCGCGCGAGATGTCGTCGAGCGAGGATATCTGGTCCTCGCGCAGAATGGGCCTCGCGGTGAGCACCTCGACGGCGCGGGGCGTGGCGGGCGGGCGAGGGGCGGGCCGCGGCGCGCCGCGCGCCTCGCGGTCGCGGAGCGCACCCAGTGAACCCAACCCTAGCCCGCTGCCGCTGCTACCTTTTATCAGCTGCGGCGATAATGGAGAATTTGTACAATCCAACTATCAGACAATAGAAAAATATACACTGTAGTTTCAATATTAGTCTGACGTCACGACACACAACACGGATATACCCACTGTAACTTAACCAGAAGTGTGCAGTAATTTATCATGATTTAAAATTAAAATCAAGTAATTGTTCTCCTAGTAATCCTCAAAGGCTCTTTTATATGTTAGAAACAATCGCAAAAACGACTGCTTGACGCTGGTCAGTCCATGTATATATCTGTATTGATAATCATGGTAATTTTGCAGTATAACTTTATCAAGAGGATTTATGTAAACTAAACGTAGCAATCGACACTTCTGAGACGTGCATACATACTAATCATGAGTACTATATTATCATACAGCTGACCTGCGCAGGCACAGCAGTTGATTATGTTAATATTTCCATTTGTCTCATGAAACAAAAAGGAAGCAAGTCATCGTGGGTACTCATGCGGTGGCAGGATACGTACGAAGGAGGGTAGGATGGCACGGTAGTGTGGCGGTTGCGCGGAGGCGGCGGGCGCGGGCGCGACGGGCGCGGGCGACGCGCCCTCGGCCCTCACGCCGGCGGTGCCACCGCACGTCCAGCTGCCTTCCGCTACAATACGAACGAACATTTAATGAGATACCTCGATTCCTGTAAACCATGCCCCCGTGTAAAAGACACGTTTATGTCTTCCGCACACTAGAAATCGCGATGCAACTATTCAGAATGATTTGTTTTATTTCTCCCCATAACGTATTATTTATTAGACTCATGTCAAAATAAAATAAACCCCAACTATGGATTAGTTTCTACCTATAATCTAGATTTTTTTATGCAAACATGTTTCGGGTAAATCAGTGAAACGCGTCTGGAATCACATATCTAAAAACAGTTTTTACTATTGCCTAAACAGGTTTTTAAGAACGCGTAATTAACCAGGGCAAATACGAAGAAAACTATCAATTGGACCGCGATGGTCCCAAATAACGTAACACAAAATTTAAAAAAAAACTTACTTTGTGGTCTGAGTTGCGGCTGCGGTACCGCGTGTTCTGAGGAGCGGTGCGAGGGCTGGGCAGCAGCCTCGAGCGAGGGGAACTCTGTGCGCGAGAAGGGGGCCGACGGCGGGGGCAGCGGCACCCAGCCGCCGGGGGCGCCCGCAGGCGCACCGCTGGGCGGCGCTTGAGTCTGCCGTACAAAAAACATTGTTTGACAATGACAACAGTGACAACTGGCTTCCGGGACTTTTCTGGCACATATGCATATTACCCCCTTTTGTTCAACACTAAAATAAATAAATAAATAAAATATTTGTGGACAATCTTACACAAATCAACCTAGTCCCAAACTAAGCCAAGCTTGTACTATGGGCACAGAATCAAAGGGCTTGCAGTGGGAGGCGCGCGTCGCTTTAAATGCCTACCGCTCGCTCGGCCCGCCGCCGCGCGAACGCGTCTACATGCACGTTACCGCTGCCGCCGCTGACTAGAACGCGACGAGCGACGAGTCGATAGCCCTAGCGCTACGCGTGCCGCGTGTGAATGAATACAAATTATACGATAGACAGAGATGCACAGAGTAGGCATGTTTTTTATGCCTAAACGCCGTTATTGTTAGAAAGTGAAGCTTCTGTACTTGTACTATTACTTATTCTGTGACAGAATAAGTAATAGTACTACGTACAGAAGCCTCACTGTTAACAAATCCCCGCGAGGCAAGCCAAACGTGCCTATACGCTTGGCCATCTCCTTCTATCGCACGCGCATCACTCGCTACATCACTTTCTATCGCATTGAAAGTCACCCTAAGGGTGACCTTTGAGCGGCGCGATGACGTCACGCGAGTGAGTCACCCCTGCTACGGATACTAAGCGACGATATATATACTTGTATAGATAAATAGATACTTAAATACATAGAAAACATCCAAGTCCCAAGAACAAACATTCGTGCAGCTCATCACACAAATAAATGTCCTTGGCCGCGATTCGAACCCGGGACATCTAGCTTCGTAGGCAGGGTCACTAGTGTCACTACCAACTAAGCTAAAGCGGTAGACACTGACCATTTTGCATACAAGTTTCTGTATTTCAATTGCAAATATGTACGTGGGCGGTTGTGGGCTTGTTGGCATAGACCTATAACTTCAAATAACCCCATACAAAAATACTCATACTTTATTGGTAATATAAATTACACGTCAAATAAACGTCACGCGCATTAAGGCGCAGGGTAGGGCAAGGCCTTCCCCATACAAACTTTGTGCAGGTTTTATTCGTCGGTTTTGGCACTAACAAATATAATATATTTTTTGGTTGTAAATATTAGATATGCGAAGATCGTGATGTGAAAATTTTCAAATAATTTAAAAAAAATCTAAATTAAAAAATTAAAAGAAAATTTACATCACGAAATAGCTATGAGAAAAATAAGCATACTGACCAAAAATCATAACTTTAATGCAAACACAAACGAAGTAAATCCTGCACAAAGTTTGTATGGAGAGAGCTTGCCCTACCCCTCCTCTTAAAGGACAAAAATCAAAGCTGCATCGACGAAATGTAGAAAGTTGTATGCACTGTAGAAAATTTGGAGATGGGTACTGTACGATTACTTTGATTACATTCCATTGAATAGTCTACTTTAACGCTAAGGTAAAAGGAGTTTCTATTACAAATACAAACATACGATTTTCAGTCAGTGAGTATGTAATAGAAAGCATAGAAACTCTATTTCACGGAACGGTATCCACGGAAGACCAGCGTCAAGATACTCGCAAGATACCTTGATATGAAAGCTTGAGTGGAGGCCATTTCAATGACGATTTTATATAGGTGCTTGTGAATACTACTTGTTGTATTTCTTTTGTATTAGCCTAAGTAAATGTCATGAATAAAGTTATTTCTATTACATGTGTGTTGAGGCGAGGGGTAGGGCAACTTTGTGCAAGTTTTTCTTCGTTTGTGTTTGCACTACAGTTATGATTTCTGGTCAGTATGCTTATTTTTGTGTTAGCCTTGTCCTGTAGGTTTATTTATTTTTATTTAAGGGGAAGATTCCCATAATTTGCGTTTTAGAGCTTCATGAGAACATAGAATTTGTTTAATAAATGAACTATAAAGTATATAAACTCGCTCATTTAACGCATTCACTGCCACCCTCTTTTCCTGGACATTCGGCAGGTGCCGCACTTTGCTGTGTGCCCCAAACGCACATGTGAGTTCAACCGACTATTTTAAGTCTAAGGCACTAAGGCACAGGGTACAAGTGTCAAATATTATGAACGCGTCTGTGCGTCGAAGGCACTGCGTGAAAGTCACGGTGACGCATATATGCGGCGGTGGCAGTGAATGCGTTAAGGACCCGTGGAGAGCCTCCTCGCGATAATAAATTTTTGGATCGCTGTGTTTATCTGCAAATCGAGTCTAAAAGTACACAAAAATCAAAATATGGCGTCTTGCGATACACGATGTAATACGATTTTGTCTTTGACACTTATTATGTAATTCCAAATGTTATACTAATTGCCAAAAGACTAGTCGAGGGCTTCGAGGCAACTTAATATTCTTCCTTGCAAAGACTAACGAGAATTCTAATCGTAAATTTAAAATGACAAGACATATTTGTTAAAATTTGTTCACACTGCAAGAAGCTAATGATTGTCTTAATTACCACTGCCTAAACTAAAGGTACGAGTATGTGCTAAGTCGTGTGTGTTTATGCAATGCTTGACGGCTAAAGACTTGGTCACACGGCGTGCACACACGTTATAGCTGTCTGTCGATCAGTGAGGAGTGTTTCCGAATGTCAGGCACCAGAGACTCTGTTTAGCGAAACTCCCAGACCTATTGCCGTCGCCATGAAGTGCAGAATCTACCGGGTCGTTAAAACAATTCCTCAATACCGTGACTTCAATAAAACTATCACTTTTACTAGCTTATTTCAGTTGGTCCTACGCTCACTAAGAGCAAATGTAAACAAATATTGGTTTCGGTGTTGTTATTGATGTCTTCTATGTACGTGTCTTAGTGTAGGTGAACTTTAAAACCATATTCCACAACCAATTTCATCCCAGTTGCCATTTCACGAACAAGGAAGGTACAATTTTACAAGTTTAAACCGGCAACACTGGTCAAATGAGAAGTTATTGGCCAAGTGTATGTCAAACGCCTCAGTATTGGCAGTTTAAATTTGTAAAATTGCAACTTTAAAAATTCATAACTTAAAGAAAAGTTTAAAAATTCATTACTCGAAAAATACGAAAAAACGGCTAACATACATGGGGTATATTCTGATAGCCCACGACGTAAGGAATCAAAAAAAAAATTTTTTGACACCCTGTAGGTATATCTAAATCAATATTTTTTTCTCTATCATGCTCGAGAAAACAGACCTTACGTTCGCGATAAGAGACTGTGAAGCCGGTCGTTGCGGGGTATCGCGAATTTATAGGTTAGCAATGGGAATAGTATAGGAAATTGCAGGCAAATCCTGACATTGCAGGCCCGAGCGGCGCGGGGGCGCCGGCCTGCTGCAGCGTGTTTTTTATTAGTGTATCCTTAGACTGGGTTGCACCAAACCGTCTGTAATCGTAAGCGGTGTTCGTCAAATCTGATTGTATGAAAAGTTTGACAAGTTTCTATGGGATGACAGCTGCCGGCGCCATATTTGACGAAGACCGGTCTGTGTTCGTACGTTGGTGCAACTGGCACTTAGAATTCCATTAGGATTTAACTTATAGGTTTAATTTCCTCGCGTTTTTATAGAAAAGTGCACTATACTTACCTCGGCCGGAACAGATATTGGAATCCGTTCTTTCCCGGCCTTTGATGTAATTACACTATTACGCAATGTTGCCGACAATTCGTACTGCATACACACATCCAAGTAAAGGCGGGTATTGACCACACGTTAATTCGCAGACGCTTTCTGGCATGATCAATCAATTTTCAACCTTAATAGTGGGTACAACAAGTTCGCTCGTTTTGGTCTAAATCAACATCATATCATAACGATAATATTTTCTCCAGGCTCAAAGTCACTCAGAGGGCAATGGAGAGGGCTATGCTGGGAGTTTCTCTGCGTGATCGCATCAGAAATGAGGCCATCCGTAGCAGAACCAAAGTAACCGATATAGCCTTTCGAATCGCTAAACTTAAGTGGCAGTGGGCGGGGCACATTGCACGTAGAACCGATGGCCGTTGGGGCCGAAAGGTTCTCGAGTGGCGACCACGGACCGGAAGGCGCAGCGTGGGTAGACCCCCCACAAGGTGGACTGATGACCTGGTAAAGGTCGCGGGAGTCCGCTGGATGCGGGTGGCGCAAGACCGGTCATTGTGGCACTCTTTGGGGGACGCCTATGTCCAGCAGTGGACGTCTTTCGGCTGATATGATGATGATGATGATGATGAATATTTACAAAAGATTTTTTTTCCTAGTCTATGTGGGTGTCCCACTTTAGGGCAATTTATTTAGTCGTATGGCATTAATTATTCAAGGGCAATGGCATCTCCCCATGAATACTACACTCTGAAACAATATTTTATTGTCAATTTCCTCGCTTGGTTTTTGATACTGATTTGGTTTATGTTGGCATATGTGTTTGTTAATTACCATTTACCCAAAGACTACAATATATATACTAAAGTATAGACTGGTAACTCTACCGTTTTAGGAAACTGGATGATAGTGCTGCCATCTATCCCTCGTGATGTGTAAATTGATTTACACACGCACACACACATGCATAGTAGGTAATACATACACATATAAAAAATTCATTCAATTAGTTTGACACATCTTAGAAGTTACGTAGAAATAAGTTTCTAAACGCAATTATGAAATTCATTGCGTACCTGTTTAGAAACTTATTTATCTACGTAACTTCTAAGATATGCCACACTAGTCCATATTGGAGATTATAATAGGATAGAATTGGAATAGGTCCATATAAGCAGAATAATATATTATCGCCATTGCTGTACAGCGAGGAAATGCCGCGAGCATTTTGGGGACCTTTGGACCGGGTAGGACACAGGGCGGGGAATAGGTATTTCATTTAATTTAAATTTTCTGTGAATAATTTATATCGGTCTTACATTTTATCCTTAATATTAAGTCCTTGTTATATTTTATCTATTACTTTATTTCTTAATAAATTCTTATTTATTTTATATATTATCAATATTAAATAAAAAATCAAGTGAAACTTCATTTCCTTGTTTATGTGTGTTATTATTATAAACAATCTATTAAAAATAACATACACGGCATAAATAAAATCAAAACTAACTTGAATCTACAACAGGCCCCTTGAGGCATGGTACCTAAATTTTCTCGCTATGTGGCAATGATCGCGCGCGTTGAGTCCTTTGGAGTTCGATTACCATCAGGTGGCCCGCACATATAAAAAAAATGCAGATACGTTGTATGAGGAAGTCACCAGGTTCGTCAGTCACCAGTTACTTCAAATATTTCACGATTTCAGTAAATAACTTGTGTGCGCTGGGACCCCATGGACCTCGAGTTTTCGATGCCAAAAGGTCAAAAATGTACTCACAGCCGAGGCCCTTATTTAATGAGCTGGAAACAAACAAATCAACATATAAGTATACGCAACCTATCTAACGGTAAGCAGTCATCATAAGATATTGACGCTTGCAACTCCCGAAGAATTACAAGCGCGTTGCCAACCCCGAAGTGAATTGAGGATTCACTGCAATTACACAAAAAGAAAAATGCAGATTGTCTCTCAACACAGCGCATAAGTGGGAACTCTGGCGACCATACTGACCACTGTAACATCAAATTAGTACAAGCAGACATAGTTTTGCTGTTATTATGGCTGCAATATTTTTACTCCAGTTGTTGCTCAAACCCTTCAAGTGATAACAATTCGCTTGTATCTTTTTCTTTTTTAGTAGGCACTCCTCCATATCCCTCCGAGAATATGACTGTGGTCAAAATTGTACCTATGCTTTAATTTTTCCGTCCCACAGTCCACTCTGATATCAACAAATCTAATCAATAAAAATTAATAAATACCTCGCAAGCATATTTTCTGGGTAGTGGTATACTTCAGTAAAATGCATTCTATAACCCTCCTGTTTGTGCTGTGATGACTGCTCTTCAAAATCAAATCCGCAACTGAGCTTCCGGTCAGAGTGTAGCAAAGGGTGGCCCATATATAGGACTTAGAAAAATTTTAATTTTTTTTTTTTGCTCGTTTTTACTACTTTTTTGATCAGAACATTAAAGAATATGTAAAAATAAGCATCTTTTACTGGAACTTTTTTTCTCTAAATTGAGAAATGGACGAAATATAGCGACACAAAGTTTTATAAATTTCAACACTTAGAAAATTTTCACGCTGAACGGTGTCATTATAACACCTATTTTGGATGAATAAAATATATATGTCACCGCAAGATTGTAAAAACCGTTAGATTATAATTTTACTAGTCAGATTGTAATCTATCGGAAAATTGTCAATAGAACCCGATAGTAAATTCCGTGACAGGGTCGACGAAGCCCCCGCTGCGCGGGGGCTTCTATTCTGGGTGGTTATGCGCTTCGCGCATTTTGGAAGAAACCTAACCAACCTAACCTAACCTTACTCTGGGGCCCCGTTACAAAATTTGAAACTATTTTGGTTAAATTTCGTTTTACAATTTAACGGATTCTCGCCATTATATTATAATTTAACGAAAATAAATCCGTAAAATTATGAACGCAGAGGTTCAGTTGACAATAATTTTTTATATACATTCGCGGGGTTACTACTAATGGCAGAGATAATAATAAAATTAAGTCATTGTATCAAAAGAGGGGGGGAGGAGGCGACTCTAGTTTTCTGTGGGCTTCGGCGCTTCGGCTAGCAGCCCTTTCGCCCTTGCGTGCCAGAGCACGGTCACTTCACTCGGCTCCGCAGCTTCGGCTTGTTGGTCGCCATAATGACACCACATACATCAAATTTTTTCTAAGTCCTGCGCCCTTCATACTGTGATAACTTCGTAATGGTGGCTCGTAGAAAAAAGTTTATTTGAAATAATATGGTTTTTTCGACATATAAAATATGATTACAATGGAAAATAAATAAAAAAAAATTTGGTCAAAATTTTTCTAAGTCCCAGGTACGGCCACCCTTTCCTACACCCCAACCGAGCTTCCCAGCCCTAAACCTGTTTGAATCTTTAGGTGAGGACTTGGAAATCTGTGTAAGGGGTTCCTGCAATTGTGAAAGGAAAATAAATGCCAAAAATTAAAGAATTTACTTGATTAGACTTTATTACCTATTAATCTACTATAACTTAGTTGCTTCGTTTAAGTTTTTTGTTATGTTATTACTTTATGGTGCACAATAAGTCATATTATTATTATAACATATCAATTACACAAATACAAATAATTATAATTTAATTACCTTTTCCGTGTCCACCCTTACAAAATGGCTACCGTACAAAACGCAACAATTCCTGTCCTGTGTCCTGAATGACATAGGCATTAGGTATTCCTGGATTACGAGTCCTGGCTCACTATTACATTCTCAAACTATGCGTATTAAACTACAATGTTTTTTATTTCGAATATGGTGGCATTTAAATGAAAACGCAACTATTTTAAATTAAATTAAATGGATTTGTCAGTAACAGTTTTATAAATATATTTGAAGTTTTATTTTGAAAATTGTCAAAAGATGAAAGATGTCAACGTATAATATAAACGTTCCGTTACTCCCAAATTTAAGCTGATATACACTCATAGTCCATAAAATTTTGCTCGTAACTTATAACGTAAGAGAGGCTGACAACATATATTTATCCATGTCTATGGGGTATTTAACTAGCACTCTAATCAATTTTCTGTTTGCATGAACTACTGATGAGGCTCAATTAGCTCGATGTTGTTATCACATAATTGTGTACATTACCTAAAAATGTAAATATTTTGTGTAAATTGGAACGATAAGGAACTAAACAGGAAAAAACTCCTAGTACCATAAATTTAGGTAGCAATTACGTCATCTAAATTAAGGCATAGACAAGTAAATGTAAAGGTTAATGTATACATAGTAGACAAGTTTGTGGTACTTGTTACAGTTGTTACAATGTGTACATTACCTAAACATAACTGTGTGCAGTACTGACATCTAACAGCATGAGTAAAAACGACGAAGTCCTTGGCTTGGAAAAGAAGACAAGCAGTACTTAGAGCTGAAGAGCTCGTTATTTTGTCACCAATATATAGATTGCAGCTCAATCTAAGCGTTCCATTTCTTTTCTTCTAAGTTGCCATAGCATGCATTTACCAACGGGCCGACGATGTCACTTTCAGATACTGAAATGGTAATGGGCATAATGACAATTGTGCCATTAATTGTTGTAATGGGTATAATGATATTGGTCTCGGATGCTTTGTATCTATCGTTTACTCCGTGATAACGCAACCATAATATAATAACAAGGTCTCGGAGGAAGAATACGACTTTAAACAGGTTATTACATTACAGAAACGTAAATACAAATGGGACTACAGCTGATCTCCACAGTACAATTAAAATATTGAATATTACAGTAGCTAATGTAATAAAAACATAATTTACAGGCACATATCCGTTAACTATTGACCAAAGGAGAGGCCACTTTTGTATTTTTCAACTATGCATGGACCAGTAGTCAGTGACTAGTAGTGTAAGAAGTAACATTCAAGAAACAAGGCTCCTATTATTTCCAATACAAGACAACTGCACAACCGACAATTCATTGTTTACGCAGTTGTCGGGCTGCAGACCACGCCCCTTATTATAACAGTTATAACCTTATTATTAATAACCCTCATTTTTAGTATACCTATAATCTATAATGATATTAATGATAGATTAACCAATAATTTCAGAGCCATTTTCTGAAGAGATAAGCTTGATTTGCTTGCTTGATTGATGTGTTATAAATAGTTATAATAAAATATATCAAGCAAAATAATATTTAGTACTTGTAGGTAGTATTCATTAAACAATAAATACAATGTAGAATAAAAATACATTGTAGCATTTACGGTTAAATGTGAACGACCTGGCAATGACTTCAGGACAATGTGTTACATGCAAAGACAAAGCAAATATATTATACTATTTATTTATTCGTATTTAAACGTATGGTGAAAAGTACAATAACTTTTGTTTATTATAAAACTTGTAAGAAAGGGAAATAATCGAGACGGTTTACGGGCGGAGTCGTATATTCAGCAACAGGTATATCTAAAAAGCAACGCTCGAAACGATCCCAACCCGACCTCTTGAATAAAGTTGAGTGTGCACCTTCTAGGTTTCTATATCTCCTAAGTTTATATACATGTCAACAAATGTCAGCGGCCGGATCGGCGGCGCAGACCGAACAATATCTGCGCACTGTGCATCAGCATTCCATTCCATAATGCACGTCGGTGTTAAACCGACTAATGCCATACATAGATAGCGAATAAGTGAAAGTAAAAGTTAACAACCATGCGCTCTAATATACCACGAACGAAATAAAAACATCAAGTACACCAGAGCCTGATGAATGTAGGTTAGTTTTGTTGACATCGTGGCTCTCAGGGCGGGACATTCAGAAACGAATTGAGATCTACCTAGTTACGATGACCACTCCTTATTGTTGTGGACAGCCATCGAGAAACTTGGGGAATGCTAACAATACCTACTAAGATACTTTGTTAGAAAATAAGATGGAAGACTTGAGCAGATATGGCTCGATCGATATCTTGGAGCATGCGCAATCCGGGTACCTTGAAAAGGGCGTGCGCGGTGCCCTGCCAGTCTATTGGCTCATTCAAATCAGATCAACACTCGCGCGCTACAAGCATAAATAAAAAACATTCGCATAGCATAGTCGCACTAAAATATGCCCTATTTTTTATTTCGCTTCAAGATATACATATCTTTCCTAACAGATTTGAAGTAAAATAGTTATTTTTTGGTAAAATAGTGGGAAAGATTTGCTTAGAAAGTAATTATGAATAGGCTCGTAGAGATTTCTACGATTTTATATAGATACTCTAATCAAGAAATATTACTCAAATTCCCATTTACTGGATGATATTGTAATTTAGGGTTCTTTGTGAATAAAAGACACAGCTGCGCCGAATGCACACTAGAAGCTACGGTACTAATCTGAGGCAATTCCATTTACGGAGGGTTGATATAGGATTAAATCCAGTTAAATAGCAGATAGCACACTAAAAGTCTAGGGCGCCTAGTGTTAAGTTTTACTACTGATCACATATTAATAATTCTATGAGGATTCTGACTGATAAGTTTAACACCCTAGTAACCTAATCCTATCTTACCGACCATATAAGAAAAATATAATTTGTCGGTTTTCATATATCTGCCAATACCAATTTCTACTCTACGAGATAATTAACATGAGGTTATTTTACATATTACAGGACAATACCTATGGAAATAAGTCGTAAATCGCATAGCAAATATATACTGAAGTACTAAAATGATTTGTCTAATCATGTAATCAAGGTTGTTGAATTTTCTAATCATGATAGTGCAAATCTTGTTTATTTTGGTTAGTGTATAATTTAATTATTAAAACGGCTTAAATGGTATGTTATTAATTCCCGGGGCAATAAACAAAAATTATACAAGCATTTTCTCCATACTAAATACTCCGACTAAGTGATTTCCCCTGCGCATTCCTGGTGTTAAAGGATCAATTAATTAGATAACAGGTTAAACTTTGGAAACCCATTCCCATACGTATATCGCAGAGTGCAACGCTAAGCTAGACACGCGATCTGTATAAGGATTTGCATTTCATTGGATCAACGGACAGGCGTCAAATTAGTAGCCGTAAGTGCAATCAGAGACTGTACTTGAAGTTATGAAATTTATTATGAACATTAATAATTTCCGTTAACTTAAGAGTTTTTTCTAGAGACTTCTATGTTTTATTTTATTTACACTACTTCATGATTATTTATATTAAAATATAAATATCTTTAAACGAGCAATTCTTGTATATTTATTTATTTATTTCGGGGATCTCGAAAACGGCTCTAACGATTTCGATCGGGGACGAGCAATCGATCTAGCTAGGTCTCATGCCCGGGAAAACGACGAGCAAAGCTCGGCCGCCCAGATATTTAAAATATAATTAGATATATTTTTATGTGTAACCGGAACATTTACGCTCCAATGATTTGACTGCACCTAAAGTAGTACAAAAGCAAACATTTAAATATTTGTGGATTCAGAGCACTTATTTGCAGCCTTCAAACATATAACTTCACACTGATTCCAATTGACTGTCCGTCCTTAAATACGAGACTAAGTGCCAGTTGATTGGCAAGGAGTAAAAGCCAAAGAAGAAGAAAAAAAAAAAAAAAAAAAGTGCCCGTTGCACCAACGTGCGAACACAGACCGGTCATAGTCAAATATGGAGCCGGCAGCTGTCATCCCATAGAAACTTGTCAAACTTTCCATACAATCAGATTTGACGAACACCACTTACTATTACAGACGGTTTGGTGCAACCCAGCCTTAACCTTAAAACTAACGAAAATTTAACTATTTATACTTTCATGGCTCTTTCATTCCCAAAATAATGACAATACTGAAGATAAAAGGAAAGATAATCTTGGCTCAATATGTTTTCACCTGAGTCATGTCATGCATGAATAAGCCATATAGTAGTGGCATGATTTTGGGCAAGTCTCTGTTTCATTCTTACCGTAGTCTGAGTAGTGCATGTTGCTGGTGCAGGAGCAGTAGTGGCAGCAGTAGAGATAGCGCTGAAACCAAACATTTACCATTAAGGTCTAAGTTCGCAGACAACTGCATACAGCAGCAGTATGTTCCGTCGCACACCAAATTGAACCATATCGTCAATTTGAAGTGAACAGAGAAGTATAGCAGCCACACGACGACACTTACGCCGCTCACTCTAAATTGGCACTTAGTGCCAGTTGCACCAACGTACGAACACAGACCGGTCAACTTTAAAAATGGCGCCGGCAGCTGTCATCCCATAGAAACTTGTCAAACTTTCCATACAATCAGATTTGACGAACACCGCTTACGATTACAGACGGTTTGGTGCAACCCAGCCTTAGTCTTATGATCACGGTTCAATTTGGAGTGTGGCGGAAAATTATGTGTTTAGTTTCAATGTAGCATAAGCATACAAACATTTTATACATAATATCACTAGTACTATGAGCACCGGTTGCAACATTAACATGAAAAAGATTGCTAACATAATTTTATAATTAGATTTCAAAACACTTTCGTTGAAAGTATTTAGTAAGCACTATATCCATGAACTTAAGGTATAATTCCGCTGCCGACTGCATACAGCAACTGCACGTTCCGCCACACTCCAAATTGAACCGTAATGGTATGCATAAAAAGCTCAATTTGAAATGAGCAGAGAAGTGTCGGAACAGCACACGCCGCTCACTCTAAATTGGGACTTTTAGTCTTATGATTATGGTTCAATTTGGAATGCGGCGGAACGTGCAGTCGCTGTATACAGTTGGCAGCGGAATCATACCTTTATTCTATTTTTTCCTCCCTTTCCTTGACTTTCCGTGACTTTCGGAGCATTTTTTTTTCTAAGACACCTTATGTTCATTTCTGAAGACCTTGATTGATTTGCCACATTTTTTGTCTAGGCATTTGACTACATTTCCAAATAGCGGCCTACATAATACAACATTTTACTGTAAAACTCTGCTGGGTGGGGAGGGGATCCTTTTTAACATCTTCTTTTGTTATTTGTTTTTTCTTTAAATGTATCTTTTAATGTAATTATGTTGTTGATGTTAAATAAACGTATTTTCTTTCTTTCTTCTTTCTAAAATACCCTACAGTTTTTGAGTTACCTATATTGCCTGTGACATACAGACTGACAGAAGGACATGACAAAACTATTAAGGGTTTTTTGTACTTTGCTGCTTGGCTATGGGACCCTAAAAAGGCTCTTATTTATAGACCAAAAAACACCTTATTATGTTAATTATAGTTCGTACAAAATTGTAAGCTTGGCCTTACAGTTGCTGTCAAATTAACGCAAGCAGAAATGTACCTTACAGTCAGAGCTCTAAGTCTAGTTTTGCTTGCGTTCGTTTGACAGAATTTGGCCTTAGAGTTGTGTCCGAACTGTATAAATAAGAAGGAAATGCTTAAGTGCTTACCTAGTATTGGGGTCTTGTCCAGTTTCGGTTTTCAATGAAGGCAAGTTGGCAGGTGGACGCCGAGCTGAAGGTACTTTTCCGAGACTTTGCATTCCATGTTTACGGCTTAGTTGAGATTTCACAGATGACGGCTCGGAGCTCTCGTTCTAAAAAAGATTATAAATGTGCATAAACCGAGGTTCATGGTGCAAATGCAAGTATGGTCAATATTATCAATATCAATAGTTATGTTTTATTTTGGTGATATTTGCTGGGATATACCAAGACTCCCCATAATAGTTTGGAATATTTTTCACATCAACAATGTTTTTACTATGTAGAATACCTCATTTTAACATTACAATTCTATTAACAAAACTTTAGAAATATAAGAACTACTTATTTCATTCATATTAATAATTATAATAGTAATCCTAGCAATCACATGTAAAAGTGTAGTAAAGTGAAGGTCAACTCATTCAATTTTAGAAAGATTCTGCACCATTCTATTATACAATTTGTATTGCAAGTAGGAAATGGCCTCTAGACTTATGTCTAAATCAGGTACAATAGCAACTAGGAATGTCATCACTTCCTTGCATGATACAACACTATCAAAGAGGCCAACATGGATTTTCAACATCTCTCCACATAATTATTCTTGAACTACATCATCCTCCAAGTGCACTGCTTAACATATCTGACAATTTAAAGGTTTTGATTTGCTATAATACATCAAGTATTAATGCACTGAATAACTAGCTTGGATTCTATTAAACAATGACCAATGGGAACAATGTAATGAATGTTTGATTACTCAACAAACTAAAGACAATTAAAATAGCATCTGCTTCGTGAATATCAGGTATAGGGAAGCACATTCACTTCAATGGATGTATGCTGTTAAAACAAGTTTCTTTTTCTATTCAGGCAGCCATTTACGACGGTAGTACCTAAGTTTGTGCGAAAATAAGTGACACTTACTTTATTAGTGCAGTACAAGCTATTGATGTCCAACTTCTGATACTTTTGCTTGCCGGACGTCGGCTTGCTCTGCGCCGAAGTGCCTCCGCCGCCCGGCGTCGAGAGTGCAGACATGCTGCGATATACACACCATCAGGAGGTCACCCTCACAACTCACCACCAACTGCAACCAACGCAACGATCGCACTTTACACAGAATCGATTATTCACCATATAACTGTAAACGAAATTCCGCTAATCGAAACCCGCAAACGATCCAACTCTAACGAACTAGAAGTTCAAGTCAGGGTTTTAGCTACAGTTACACTAGCTAGTTAAAACGGAATTGCTCTAACGAAACAGACACCGAACTATAGAAGCCACAGATCACAGGAACTGAAACCACTTTCACAGCACTGATAGGACAATAAATTGGAGCCCTGCCCTTCGAAGTCTTTATTGACGTGTTACATCCGTACAACGAATGCTGGATCGATCACTTTTTCTTACTTTGAAACCACAATCTTACTAATAAGTTGAGAAATAATCTCCTTTATTGATACAAAGAATCTAGCTCCTAATAACGGTACTAGACAAAATTGAAGCAGAAGAACGGTAAATAACAAACTTATTTCAAATATTTCATGTAATAACAACAGCAAAATAGATATGTACCTTGGTCCGTTATACTTGATATCACAATATTAATAATATCTAAGCTCGATTGATAATGTCTTATAGGAGATTACTTTGGATTATTAATATAATCTACCCTACCGATACTTATATCACTTTATTTTTAAGATGGCGTCTCCAAAAGACGATCTCCTTTCAATCAATAGAGTGACGTCACAAAGACGCAGCAAAGCGAGCTCTGGCGGAGAGATTGTCAACTTTTTTTTTTTTATTGATCCGAGTGCTTGGCTTAAAAGCGATATTATATCAAAGTTAATAACATTATGCTTACCATTGCTAAGTTCAAGAGCAAAACATAGAAGTATACAATTACATGAAGAATCAACTACTCAAATTTTATAATATAAATAGACTTCTTCTGAATAATTGAAGAGATATTGAGATAGCTCCATGAATGAGCCAAAAACTAGGATTCTGATTCCACCAGAGTTGCCAGCATATAAATGTGATTTTCCCTTGATACAGGAGAAAAATCAAAACGACATGGAGCGAAAGTATCACAAAGTTTAGCCTGGCAAAAAAGAATAGAAAATAATAGGGGCGCCACTGTCGCTTATATGGCAACACGAATAGTTCAATGATATTATAAGATACTTTATTTTCACCTAAAACATTTGTAGTAAGTTCATAATTAAGAAATATGTTATTCAAATACATTTACTAGTAACTAAAGTGAGAAAAGACTATTCATTGGCCAGGTGAAATTTAAACTCAATGACAAAAATAATCAGAAAACTTTATTTGTGCATGTATGCCTAAAATATCTAAGTGCAATACCTATACCTTTGTGAATGGGTCAAATTTTATTGTCAAGCCGGTTTTTGGAAATCTTTAATAATACATTTCAAAAATCAACAAAAAAACACTAGCTAGGTCTACGTTCTCAGAGTCACTAGTATATGTATATATATATTAAGAAATAAACTAAGACATAACGGTCCAAAGAGACACTACGTATTGTTGTACAGGACACTCCGTATACATCTCTTTCATCATCCTCCTAGCATTATCCCAGTACAGTTGCATCCTCTGACCTTCCAACCCCGAGGGGAAACTAGACCTTATTGGGATTAGGCTTTGTCAAGTAAGTGGGCAACTTGACTATTAGAAGTTCTCAAGCCACCCGAAGGCCTCCAACTTGGCTTAACGACTGCTGTCATAGACAGCAACCGGGATCAACAGCTTAACGTGCCTTCCAAAGCACGGGAGCGCTCAGTTAGTAACCACTCAAAGCGGTCACCCATCCAAGTCCTGACCGCTGCTTACTTTGCTTAACCTTAGATACCGTATACATCTCTTTATATCTCCTAAAAGAGCCCGTGATCCAGTTTTCATATCATCCTTTAGCGCAGGCACTAAGTTTAGGAGAAGAGACAGTAGTGTCTTTCCATCACAGACGTGTTGGGGTGAGAAGTCTAAACTAAATAGGTGAGTAAGGTCTAGACTCTCATAAGTTTTCGTGCCGCCCAAAAGCCTCTGACTCGGCTTAATCTAACAATCGAGATCTTTTGATTTGCTATTGCTCAACTGAGGCGCAAAGTAAATAAACTAGTCAAAGCGGCCAATGTTGCTTAATCCGCACAATTGCAGCGATTGAGCGGTTCGTGCGGTTCCGCTAGGCCATGAGCGCTCTAGTTATCGTCGCGATTTATGTCGGACATTCAACACTCTTTCTTCGCTAGCAAGTATATAAGTGCGAAAAGGACGAATACCTTATGTCGGACATAAACGCTTTATGCTATCAGTGCAGGCGCTGTTCAATGTGCATGTTTTATATTGATTTATACACGATTTTCACACATTATTATTGGGAAACGGGACTTTATCGCGTACAATTATAATTATTGTTAATTAACATGTATGTATGTTTGTTTTATAATTACTGTTGTTGTTGTGTATTTTATTATAATTATTGTTGTTGTGTTGTATTATAATTGTATTGTATTGTATTAGTTATAATTGTACGCGATTAAGACCCGTTTCCCAATAATAATGTGCATGTTTTAGTTGATAATTGAATTTATATTTTTTCAATAAGCTTAATTAATTACTACGACTTTACTGCAGCCAGAAAAGTTAAAGGTCAATCTACATAAGTAGTATCTTATAATTTGTCTTGCGCAATAAGGAGTACCTAAAATACTTCTACTACTATATGCCTATAGCGTCCGGTATAATCTGAGTTTGTTGCTTAGGTACTCTAAAGACGTTGTAGAGTGTAATTTTAAGTCTTGAGGTAAAAGATGTCTACTTTGCTTTACAAAATTATGTGAATGATCTACTTTCTTTAATGAGAAGTTCAACAATTTTAATGCAGAGACAGCGATATCTGTTTCTCTTCTCTCATACGCTTGCGCATTAGACGCCTGTACTATATTGATGAACGAAAAATCAGTAGGTAAGCGAAGATCTGCGGAGAAGCTCATAAAACGAGGAGTGTTTGGTATAACCAGCAGCCATGTCGGGGAATATGGGAATGGAGCAGTTGATCCCCATCGTCAATAAAATGCAAGATGCGTTCACACAGCTGGGTGTGCATATGCAACTGGATCTACCACAAATCGCCGTAGTAGGAGGACAGTCTGCTGGAAAGAGTTCCGTTTTGGAAAACTTCGTTGGAAGGTAAGACTACGTAACGTCAATTTATTTAATACTTTATTCAATGATCAAGTGCAAAACGAGGATATCCAAATTGAACCCTAAAGATATGACATACTAGTTTTTTCCCGTGACTTCATCCGCGTGGAACTCGTTTATCTCGATAGAATTTAATTGCTATTTTTTATATCAGGCGCTTACCTAGTTATCGCTCTTCCATACAAACTTCCACTCCCTTAAGGGCTGATTTCCGGGATAAAAAGTATGCTATGTCCTTCCCCGGGACTCAAACTATCTCCATGCCAAATTTCATCTGAATCGGTTCAGCGGTTTTAGCGTGAAGAGGTAACAGACAGACAGACGGACAGACAGACGGACACACTTTCACAGTTATAATATTAGTATGGATGAAGCTACTATGTGCAATCATAGTGGCTTACTACGCCGTAAACATAATTTAAAAATCTTATTTCATAACAATTTTTGAAAGGCACCTTGTATTGTAAGTAGTCTGCTACTTGGAACCAATAAAAGAATTAGCGTTGTTAAATAATATTCTAATATTAATTATATTCCAATATTTAAATAGTAAATTAGAACACCCGAAGACTACTTTTCATCCACCAGCATGCATTAAATTCTACTCAATTGTACATTGCATTTAATTATTGTCGCAATTGACAGTGTAATATAGGCCTTATATGCTTTGAAGATTGGCCTAGATTTGATGCGCATGACAAATTTTATTGATTTTGCGCAACTCTTCTACCATTAGGTTTTGAAGTTTGGATTTTTTAACTATCAACTTTCATATGATTTTGTTGATCTGACAGTACGTATTTATAGTGTTAAACTTAAACTACATTCAATAAAAAAAAAGTTTTTTTTTCACCACAAAATATGGGTGCGTATATATGGCAACTTTAATAATTTGCTAGACAGAGACAAAACAAAATGTTTTGAAGTTTGAGTTGGGATGCCGCTATGCAACGCATTGTTCCATTCGACACTGATGGCTGTCGAAACATCATTTGGCGTTCCAGCTATTGTAAACTAAACACTGTGCTTCTTTATGACAGCTCATTCACCAGTTACGTACATTCATACGATCGAAGCTAGACGGTTATTGGTTGTCCAACTGTCAGTTAGGCACGGTGCTCCATTCACAGTCGAGGTTAAAATATTCCTAACAACGTAACCACCCACCATATTGAAAAAGTAGTTTATCGGTGAATGATGAACAAGACGTTAAAGTAGTGAATTCGGATTGTAAAGTTTAATGTATTTTAAACAAAATGGCGGGGAATTTCGGAATGCAGCAGTTAATCCCCATCGTAAACAAACTACAAGATGCATTCGTGCAAATGGGCGTGCACATGTCTTTAGATCTCCCACAAATTGCAGTTGTGGGTGGTCAATCCGCTGGAAAGAGTTCAGTGTTAGAAAATTTCGTCGGCAGGTAAGCCTCTCTGGATTTCATGAACATATCGGCAAAATTCCCTGATCGAATATAGCCTGAGGACTTCAATAGTACATGAATCAGCTGTCTCTTTATTTATTCGTTTTTGTTCCCGAAAGTACTGTCTTTGTACTATACAGTGCTTATTCAAGTCATTATACCGTATATGGATTGATTTTGTAAGTTTTAGTAAATAGCTTTTGCTTTTGATTACTTTGTCTGAGTCATATTATGTGCCACTCTGGCCAAGTAAGTTTGCTTCTTGAGCTAAGTATTCAAGCTTACAACGTGCAATACTCCTCATGTACTTAAAGCCCATAATTAAAGCAATATTTTTCTATTATAAAGATCATAGAGGTCTGTTCTCTTATTGTTAATACTTATAAATAAATATTTGTGGTCAATCCTACACAAATCAACCTAGCCCCAAACTGAAGCGGACATTACACTGTCCTGAATTCAGGAGACTTAGAAGGATTCGGACCTATACGTTAGAGCGAGATGCTTCAACTCCCCTCCACTAGTTAGGACACTTGATTCAGGACAGTATAATACCCGCTTGATTAAAGCTTGTACTAGGGGCATTAGGCGATGGTATACATACTTTTTTAGATAAATAAATACTCAAATACATGGAAAACATCCAGACTAAACATTAACTTTACATCAGGAAGATAAGTTTTCAGTTTATGATACCTACATTATCTATCACCAGCAGTTGCATGGCCTGAATTCCTATCACACAATTGTTATCAGTTTTTGAGATTGGTTTCTTTGAATTGATTGTCTATACTAACATTGTTTGGACTACCTAAGGCCTGATTCGTAATGGATTTACCAAATTCAAAACCGAGTTAACAGTATCAGACGATTTGTTTAGAAAAATTGTTGTTGTTATAATATTTTTATGACTGGCATTTTGTATGGTGGAGATTATACATGAAGTATGTTGCGAAATGTTCATGAAAAAGCACTTTGAATTTGTTAAATCTATTACAAATCAGGCCTTACCTTTTGGAAATATACCTATTTGTACATTGTTTTTGCTGTATTGTAACAAATTTGACTCATATTATATTGGCCTTAGCGGAGAGGTTATATTCAATGTTGTTAAACTTGCAGCTACAATTGTAAAGCCTGTGGACCATACTTACTCAAGGACCTATTAACTTGTTTGCGTTTTGAAACATTTTAACCTAATTTAAATATATTTTACAAATGCAAATCACTAGTACAGACCTCCCTGATTTCATGACAACTCTGTTATCTTAGATTCATGTTTGTTGTTGTTCATGTAATGTAGGTATATCTTTGTGCTGCTTATCATTAACAATAGCTCTGAGTTTATATCACAATAACTGCCTTGTGTAATTATGCTTATTGTTTATAGAATTTTAAAATATTTGTTCTATGAAAGAGTCAGGTCTTTTCTGATACTGTTGTTCTCCTACTGTTATAAAATAATCTTACCAGGGATGCTCATCCTAATTTTCATACTGTCCATACCCAAAGGGTCCAAACGGAGCCATATTGATGTCACTCATATGTCCGTCTGTCCGCCACACAGGTTTTACAGCCAAGCATTTGGAGCTACAGTTTTCAAATTCTAGTATATAAACAGCGAATCTCATACTAATCTATGCGCAATTGTATGGATTGGACGGTGGAGGGGCGCGCATTCTTGGATGACATTTACTACACTAGATGATGATTGATGATCTAATGAGAGACTGAGTTGTATATACATAAATAAATAAATAAAATAAAAAAGCCTTTATTTCTGGAATTGCAATCTGTATATACATATGAAACATCATATACTCTGGCAAAGATAAATGCCCTTACCAGGTCCAGGGATCGGATACCGGTATTTGCTCCATACAAAATACCGGTATTTATTTCGTTCTTTGGTTTATAATTTAATTTTTAATGGGACACTCTAATAATACGAAGTTGTTAAGTAAATACCTGATTCAGTCCTACGAAAAGACCATACAATAATTCAAAATATTGGACTATTTCTGGGATTTTTAAAAATACCGGTTTAGATCCCAGACCAGGGCCCTATTGCATAATAAATTACAACTAATATTAGAAGCGGAAGTCTCTTTTGAATGAATGGGATTGAAAGGAGACTACCGCTTGTAATATTAGTTGTAATTTATTATGCAATAGGCCCCAGGTCGCTATTCTGGGAGTGTCAGGTTTGAACGGCATGCCCCCATCTTGGCTAAAAAGTAGTGTACGGTGTATTAGCAGTGAAGTGCAACTTTTATAACATAAAAAATTATATGCAGATAAATTACACTACCTGAAAATATGTTAAAAACTCACTGTAGGTAATATTATCCAATTAAGCTTAAGCCACACAGAGAGCGGGCGGGCGGTGGCGGCGCGGTCGCCCGCGCCCGCGCAGCCGCCGCCCGCGCCCGCGCCGCCACCGCCCGCGCCCGCGCCGCTGCCGCCCGCCCGCTCTCTGTGTGGCTTAAGCTTTATATGGTTGCAGATGTAATCTCTGTTGTGTATGTGACGAAGCCTAGTGGTGATATATGTCTTTTCTCTACGCTTCTGACCGTGACGTATGTTGCAGATTAGTATTTGTTGATTACTTATACTTAGTATGATCAATACAATAAAGCCCCTAATCTATTTTATTCTATTACCATTCAGTTGAAATAAATTCATTATCATATCATGGACTTAATTGTTAGTACAGGTAAACAATAAGTTTACTTGCAAAGGAAACATACAACCTCACAATAGTATTATTTAGGACCAGAAAGTTGAATTTCTAAAATGTTGGGTTTGCAACAAGTTGAATTTGCAGCATGTGCCTAATGTGTACCAGGTAATTGGACCCTGATTGGACCCTAAAATGTAAAAAACATGCTGTATTTTAATTATTGCATTTGAAAATTCCTTAGTTTTCCATAAGAAACTAAGTATATTATACAAAAGGAAGACCATGAAATTCGTTAATTCCTGGTACAGGCAGGAAATTTTGTTAAATGTGAAGTTCTGATTATTTTGAAAAATGAAGTGAAGTCTTCTTTCAGTAAAATGTCTTATCTTGAATATTTAAAGTACTTCTCATCCATGTGGCTTAGCCGTGGGACACCCTGTATGTGTACACTGAAACGAATGGAGAATGTAATGGCGTGTATTGTTGCAGGGATTTTCTGCCTCGCGGTTCCGGAATAGTAACTCGTCGTCCTTTGATTCTACAGCTTATACACGGAAATGCAGGTATGTTATCGTTCTAAGCTATTATTGTATTGTTGTAAAAAAATCAGGATTTGCAGAAAAAAAAAATCAGCTTTCATTTGATACCATACAATACACGTGTATCTATGTTGCATACGTGGGGTGTGATGTGATTGCCACTTTTCCAAACGCAGCGGCGACATATTTCATGACGTCATTACTCGGGAGACCGACCTTATAGATATTATCTCCCGGCAGTTTCTAGATCCAGGAGACATGCCTAACAGCATACTAAAAGCTGGCACTGGTTTCCGAAAGTGAAGTATCTTCCCGTAACAACATGCACTGGGAAGCGCCTGAAACAAAAGAATAGCAACTAATTTTAACGTTATGACCGAGTTTTACGCGGACGAAGTCGCGAGCAAAAGCTAGTAAATTCTATAAATAAGAATAACTCAAAGATAAGATTCGCGCTGAAATAGTTCTCTGCGAATTATTTACTAAGGGGATACCTATATCGATTCGCTCAACCACGCCCCCCGTGAAAGAGACGCGCTTATGTTTTTAGCTCTCGACAAAACGGGATGCAACACCCTTCGGGAATGGCTTTTTTAGACAAATCTCGATAAATATCTGATTGTGTGCAGATTTATTAAATTTCCTCTTGTCAGTACCTAGATGAGGTAAAATAACATCATATTTAACTTAGTCGTGTCTTTTAATAATGCGTTGTTTTAGTAGGCTGAGTAAAAAAGGAAAATAAAGACTCGCCTTTTGGGTTTTTTTTTCTATCGAGCAAATTTTAAACAACCATGTTACGGCTATTTTCAAAAACCAATCCCTATTGTTTCCTCGTCTGAGCAGAACCACGTTTCAAAAAACGCTATATTTTTCGTAGCGCCTTAATTCACTACATACTTAAGTATTTCATCATTATCTTAACTAGCTCACATTTTTATTCAATATCCATAATTAAAATTAAACAAACAAAACGGTTTGGAACACCTCACCTTGTTTGAAAATTGGCGGTGTTGCCCTCTGATCTGACCTTAGGAAGTAAGACGCATTCAAAGAACCGTAATTTGACGGTTTAGGACAAGCTAGTATACAAAAAAATAAAAAATATTTATTTCGTATACTTTTGGTTGTAACATATGAATGTGGCCGACCCCTCCAGGTAAGTATGACAATACTTGTGTTAGGAGAAATGTAATATGATATGATACTGAACTTCATGGTGTGTACGTCTTCGCTACGTCCACGTATGATATGAATAATTCATAGGTGTAGTTTTCGCGATATGTGCACAAACTGTTGCTCATTAACCTTCGCCGCTCAAATGAATGTTAAAACCAACTAGTAATTAGCTCATTGAGTCTGCAAATTGCGAACGTGTATGGATGAAACTGTAGATTCTGTACTTTATTATAAGCGGTGATTTTGGAACATAAGAGTATTCTTTTTCATATGTTTAGGATGAAATTCTATTTGTGGATGTCTAATCTTTGAAAACACAGCTTCGCGCATCTTTGGTCGATAACACCTGGTTTAACCTTAACTGAAAAGGTATTTGCTAACGATCGTTAAATAGATAGTGCTGCTAACTAATTTATTAAAAGAAAAAATAAATTCTGGGTTATATATATATTTAGAAAGAAAACCTAATTAACATACAATGAACCTGGGCACGACGAGAGATAAGACATACTTGAAAATGGGCTCAAGCTCGACAATAACAATATGTAAAATGGTGCACAATTTTTAAAAGAAATAGTAGCTCTACTTTTGTATTAGTCCTCAGTAAATTTATTTACATTTACCTAAATGCCGGACGTGTTGCAACATCCATGATAGACGTTCAAGACTTAAAGAAACCATCACTTTAAAATTGTGCAAAAGGGTGTCCCCTTGTTTTGCAGAAAAATGTTTCATGGAATGTATTGTTTCGCAGAATTTTCGTTTCATAGAATATTTTTTCAGAAACCGTTAACTTTTGAGGCAAAGCTAAAATGTCATTGTGTAGAATCCAATTAGATCTACCGGAAAAGTAGGTTAGGTTAGGTTAGGTTAGATATTTTTTTCTCTGAAATGAAAATTCTGCGAAACAATACTTCTATGAAATTTCTGTCTGCGAAACAAAGTACAACCGTAAAAAAGCAAATACTCGAATATCGGCGACAAACGATGTTTATGGATTTACGATTACGATAGTAATCGTGCCAATATGATTACATGATACGTGACGTAATCTTGTAGCGAGCTAAGGACTTCCTCAATACCAATATATTACAAAATCCCATCGTTTCCCATCGTTGTTCGTGGGGCAGAAGTCTTGTCAAACAATTTAAGTCAGTTTTTTTAACCTGACTGGCTTTTTAGGCCGGGCACAATAAAGCGAATTAAGCCAATCGAGTGTTCGATTAAGTAAAGCTATCTCGCTCTCACAAGATATATCTTAAATCGCTTTTTGAAATGCAACTTTGTATACGAGATAATTGCTATAAGACCTGAATAAATGGGCTCATAAAAATGTACCTATTTATGAATGAGAAACCAAAAGAGCAGCTGTTTAACGTAACATGTTTATTGTAGCGGAGCACAATTGCTACGAGTAATATCTCTGCAGGCAGGATGTTGCTTCCGTATCCGATTTTACCCAGTTCGGTGCCTCGGCCTGCACGCGATAAAACACCGGGGACCAACTTCATGTATACATGTATATTTATGTGCAGTGCTCAAACTAGACATGGGGAAAAGCGTTACTTTTCTATCACCGTTATTGTTATTCCCGTTCCAAAGAAATCACATTGAAAAATCACCGTGACTTTGTCACTTCGGTTATTTCGTGTCACGACATTTGCGTGTCGATCGTTCCCGGCAGTTACTGATATTTTTGTAACAACTGATGTTACTCTGTGACAGCGCACCGCAGTCACAGTCACAGTTAGTAACAGCGGTCACGAGGCACGACGCGACTCGTCGCATACACACTGTTCCAGTGATATCGTCGCTAAGTAACAACGTTATTTTGTAACGTTGTTACTTCGTGACAAGTCACACTGTTACTTTTTAACGGCGGATCACCGTGATTTTTTCATCGTGAAGTTATTTATCACCCACCTCTAGCTCAAACTATCTCAATCTTATTGCAAGTTCTTTAAATTGAAAATTACTTGTTGATGCATTTTTTTTGTTTACCTGTAGGAACGGTTAAGGATGACTCTAAATATATGACATGTCCGTGGTAGTGAGACAGTGCTCCGCAAAACGTATTAACGTCTTTATTATTCAAAACAGAATAACTTGTGCAGATCATTATGAGCGCTGCCGCGTATCTATTATTGCGGTTGACTGTACAATATTTTAATGAATAGGTGGCAAGCGATAGCCGGCGTTTAGAGTTCCGTACCCGAAGGGCCGGAGCCCTATTGTGTCACTCACGCGTCTAAAACGCGCCATACGCGCGTTTAGAGCTACAGTTTTCAAAATTTTAACAGTATTATACAAGCACCTTTTTTACGATATTTAAATTGGATGCTGTGAAGACTCATTCACTCTTATAAAAGTAGCAACAAAACATACGAACATCGCATGTTTCAGTTTTTCGCAGCGGCGTAGGTACGCGGCATTGTTACGCGATCGATCGTCGTGTCCTTGATGTTTTTTTAATAACCTACGTAAAACTACTTCCAGATTTCTGTGTGAGGTTTTTTGGCACTATAGTTACAAAGTGTTCTCGCTTTTTGCGATTACCCCGTCTCTTTGTCGCTTTAACATTGCCTTGAGATAATAATGACATTAATGACGACAGTAATAAGTGTGATAACTGATAACGTTATTTAACCCTTTGACCACCAAGAATCTATAAAGTGGTTGTGTGTCGTCGTCGTGCCCACCACGCCAACAACCACTTAAAAGGTCGGAGTGAAGGTGTACTTTGATCATGAAAAAAAAAAACATTTATGAACTGTTTTAATTTGTTTTTATTGGTTTAGACATTACACCAAAAAAACAGTGCTTGGCGTACTGGGCACGACGACACACTATCGCTTTGATCGTAAGTGGCCAAAAATGACGTATTCAAACCAATTAGTCTTATAAAAATCGGTTAATAAAATTGGAACTTGCTTGTAGTATAAACTTATGTTACCAAAGTTTCAGTACTAAATATTCCAATTGTGTCAGATACTTGGAAATAAAACGAATTTGTTTATATATTTACAAACTTTAATTGAAAATAGGAGGGAACCACCTTTTTACTCCGTTGTCATATTATCCTTAACCCTTTAACCGCCATCGTCTGATATATCAGACAAGGTGACAGTGTAAATGACACCTTCTTATATTGACAAAGTTGAAAATTGCGAGTAAGTATTTTTGTAATTCGACGGTTAAACGGTTAGTTAAATTTAAGTTGTACTTTAACTTTAAATAAAAATGGGTCAATCAACTAGTTATTTCTTGTTGTTAATCTGTCCCGTTGGTCAGAAGAATATGACAGACTTAGCATATTCTTACAACATAGACTTGTAATAAACTTAAGGATGAGGGGGGGCACTAAACCGCCTGTAATCGTAAGCGGTGTTTGTTAGTCTGATTGTATGGAAAGTTTGACCAAGTTTCTATAATGGGATGACTGTTGCCGGCGCCCTAACAACGCCCCGTAGATTGTTGCAACCAGCCCTAAGACATGAAAATAATAATCACACATAATCTCAGTTTTGTAATGTGACCATTGCATGGCAAGCAAGTTGCTAGTAGAGTATTTTATCTCACGAGCACGGGTGAGCCATGGTTGTGTGTTGAGCTATACATGCACATTGTCTATGTGTGCGTCAGCGTAGGAGCTATGAGTTCACGTTGTCTATGTGTTCGTATGTGTCACAACTACAACTAGGCTAACCCGCGCTCATGAGATAATAGTACTATATCAACAGAATATAGTTGATTCACCCTAGATACTTTCTACTTCTATGATATCAACGGACATAAGTGACATATACCATTCGCGTATGTTTATGTGTTATCAATCAAGTCATGACTCTATATATAGACATATAAATTTCCATTATCCATTATGTAGTACGGGGCCTGGAAAAATGTTGAAACGTGTCTGGTGCGATGGTGAAAATCAATTCATGCTGTCCATGGTGGTTATTATACGGCCGATCGGTCGGTTTAACATCCGTTACTGGGTATTTATATATTTGCAGAATTCATTATGAATTATAAATAGGTACAAATAGCTATTTGAATATAGGTTTATATTAAGTATGTAGTATTGTTTATATGTATATGTTTCTATACTGTACTATACTATACTGTTATATTATATTATAATATTACTATAAATGAAATTTCTAGTCTCTCACTTCGAATATTACACGTACAATACAAACATCCAACCCTCTTTTTTAAACCCTTAAGGGATGAATTTGCAAAAACGCTAAAATTAGTTCTCTTGTAATTTAATGTTAAGACTATAATCGAAGTTATAAGTTTCCCGTTTAAGACTGTACGAACAAAAAGTTTGTATTTTAGAAAATATACGGTTTTTTCTAACGTCATATCTTTGTTCAAGTGACTACATTGTTAAAGTAAACTTCTGTTTTGTATAGATAAACTCTTATTCTAGACCATAGCGTTGCTAAACTTTTATTTCTATGTACGATTATTTAAAACAGTCAGGTTTTCGTCGGAGTGTTTTGCAAAAATACGCGTCAGAGCTATCTTTCAGGTACAATATTTCCATTTTAAATTGTCAAAAACGATTGGATGTTTATCTTTTACAATAGGATGTATAGTCTTTTAGTACATAGCGATCGCACTAGTTCTGAAATATTGGTTTTTACTATCTAAAAAAAATACTACAAAATGTCTAAATCGGTTTGTTTAAACATTTTTTTCCTCACATGTTTTATAATATTTTTTAAAAAAAACTTATTATTATAAAACGACAGGTTTTGCTTGATATTTCTTATTTTTTTTAACGCTTATGGATAACCCACTTAATTTAGACGAATTTTTAAAAACCACTATAATTCATAATATAACAGCGCGCGACAACGTTGTTCGATTCATTACGCGCCGGGCCTTCCCAAGGAACGCACGTGTCGCTCTCCTCGGTGCGTTAAGGTCGGTGACCAAGCTCACACCGATACTGCTATTCTGTAGATGTAGCGCGTCCGCTACAGATTAATAATTTGATACTTGGTATTTTATTTCTTCTCAAAGCAATAAAGTAATATGATTTTTTACAGAAATGGGCAATAAACGTAAATTGTTTGGGACGAAAAAATCCAACAGTACTACGGCCACACAAGTTAAAAGGTAAAGGTATGATTCCGCTGCCGACTGCATACAGCAACTGCACGTTCCGCCGCACTCCAAATTGAACCGTAATAGTATGCGTAAAAAGCTCAATTTGAAATGAGCGGAGAAGTGTCGGAACAGCACACGCCGCTCACTCTAAATTGGGACTTTTAGTCTTATGATTACAGTTCAATTTGGAGTGCGGCGGAAGGTGCAGTTGTTGTATGCAGTCGGCAGCGGAATGATACCTTAAGGCACCATGTTACCTATTACCTATTGCTGCTAGTGATATTTCTATGTCTGGATATGTGCTTCTATGTTCTTGACGTTCTGTGAACATTTCGGATCTTTCCTTTAATTGTAAAATTCAAACTAATATTTTTTTATTCTTAACGAGCGCCCGATAATTTATGATTGCGTTGTTTGAACTAGTTATTGAATTATATGTATGTGCAATTTCAAATTTTAAGCCAAGTAGTTTCTGTGGAAAGTAATTTAAAGTAAAACTAGTCCCCGAAACACGTGGACTCCACGTAATTATCATTCCAAATTTGACTTTTTTCCTGACAAACTTATTCCAATTTTGTTGATTAATTCGTGTTCATGCACCTCTAAAAATAGTTTGTATAGTCTCCCAACATATGTTTACTGGTTGTTATCTTTTGTGTGAATTTACTCTCATATTCATATTCATTTATATTTTTTTATTCTTAACGAGCGCCCGATAATTTATGACTGCATTGTTTGGACTAGTTATCGAATTATATGTATGTGCAATTTCAGATTTTTAGGCCATGTAGTTTCTGTGGAAAGTAATTTAAAGTAAAACTAGTCCCCGAAACACGTGGACTCCACGTAATTATCATTCCAAATTTGACTTTTTTCCTGACAAACTTATTCCAATTTTGTTGATTATTTCATGTTCATGCACCTCTAAAAATAGTTTGTATAGTCTCCCAACATATGTTTACTGGTTATCTTTTGTGCAAATTTTCTCTCATATTCATATTCATATGCATTTATATTTTTTTATTCTTAACGAGCGCCCGATAATTTATGATTGCGTTGTTTGAACTAGTTATCGAATTATATGTGTGTGCAATTTCAGATTTTTAGGCCAAGTAGTTTCTGTGGAAAGTAATTTAAAGTAAAACTAGTCCCCGAAACACGTGGACTCCACGTAATTATCATTCTAAATTTGACTTTTTTCCTGACAAACTTATTCCAATTTTGTTGATTATTTCATGTTCATGCACCTCTAAAAATAGTTTGTATAGTCTCCCAACATATGTTTACTGGTTATCTTTTGTGTAAATTTTCTCTCATATTCATATTCATATGCAATTATATTTTTTTATTCTTAACGAGCGCCCGATAATTTATGATTGCGTTGTTTGAACTAGTTATCGAATTATATGTATGTGCAATTTCAAATTTTTAGGCCAAGTAGTTTCTGTGGAAAGTAATTTAAAGTAAAACTAGTCCCCGTAACACGTGGACTCCACGTAATTATCATTCCAAATTTGACTTTTTTCCTGACAAACTTATTCCAATTTTGTTGATTAATTCGTGTTCATGCACCTCTAAAAATCGTTTGTATAGTCTCCCAACATATGTTTACTGGTTGTTATCTTTTGTGTAAATTTACTCTCATATTCATATTCATTTATTATATTTTTTTATTCTTAACGAGCGCCCGATAATTTATGACTGCGTTGTTTGGACTAGTTACCGAATTATATGTATGTGCAATTTCAGATTTTTAGGCCAAGTAGTTTCTGTGGAAAGTAATTTAAAGTACCAGGCCGAACGTCACAATGTACATGACAGTTATCACGCTCCCAAACGTAAAATTTATAAAAAATTAACGTTGTTTTTTGCGTAATTTCTGTATGAAACACAGGTTTTTTATTAATTTCGCGAAAATGAATAGTCAGAAGTAAATAGATTAACACATATTTAAGTATTAATAATGTGTAATGAGATAATAAATGTCGATCGTTTTTTGTGTGAAAATCGAACCACCTTAATAAGTGCGTAGGTACGTAATGTTAATAAAATAAAAACATTTAAAACTCACCACATTTTTTCCTACCTCACTCTAACTCTATAACAATGATCAAGACATGTCAGTTCAACCGGCAGCACTCGAACCGCACGCACACAGTAATCGTTTTAGTGTGTAGCTAAACATGGCCGCTCGCAGGGAGATCGCGGCTAGGATGAGTTGGAGCGAAATGTTCGTACCCTCTTAAACATAAATAGCTTCCCTTAAATACTGTCAATCCCCTTTTCACCCCTTCAGGCGGTTAATATCCAAAAACGCTGAAATAAGTTTTTGAAAAATCTATTATTAAGAATTTTGAAAATAGTTATATAGTCATAATAGCTATGACCTATTCTGATGTCTAAGCTACAATACTGGAATGTTTCATAGAAATCAGTGTCATGATCATATTCCCACTCATACGAATATATTAACAATGCATATTATAGGCACGTATGTCATAGTGTTCAAAAAATTGTTTACTATTTACAAATTTCACACCTCTCTGTGCTACCTATTGTTATGTACGTAAATTATAATTATAAATGGTCGCTAGTAGGAGTAACTGGTCACTTAATAAAATGTAAGGAATTCAGTTACTGACTACCAATTATATTTTAATTAATCGGATCCTGAATTTTAATATCGGCAGCAGAAATACCAAAATATGTAGACAATTACAGAAATATCGGGGAGAGTAATCAATTAATCATATTTAGATAGATACATTTTCTCGGAAATCCTTTAAAATAGGAAGAGTCAATTTGAACTCATTTAATTAAATTGGCCTCTTTAGTCGATGACCTCGGGTTGTCGGGGCATTAACACGTTGACTGCATCGTCCAATTTGTGCCAATCAACTGTGAAAAATACTTAAAAATTGGTTTTAATTAGTACGTTGATTTATAATAGGGATGACGACACTATAAAAGAAAATCAATAAATCCAAATTTTCTACATAAAGGCTCAAATTCTCAATCAAATGGCGAAAAAAGTAATTCAAAAAAATAAATAATTACGTAATTATAAGTCTTCAAAGTTTTAAGAGTGGGTATGTTCTGTCCCTTTTCCGCAAAACGCACCTTTGTATTGAACGATCGTCATTTACTATGGCGCTACTTAACAGTGACGTCACGGTTAGGTAGCACTTTCTCTCTCTAACTACGAACATTCTAACCGTTGTAGCTTCGTTATTTTTTGAGATATTTGAATAGGATTTTCACTATTTGGCATAGTTTTATGTCTTCTTTCTATTGAAGTATTATTTTTTTTGAGTCGACATCCCTATTATTAGTTTCGCGTCGTCGTAGTAATACTACAAATTTTAAATTAAATAGTTATGATTAACTATGTTTACGTAGTGTACTTACCCAGGGTGTGTAGGCCTGAAGGCTGTCTACTATAATTCATTAAGTTAGCAAAAATGGTTTAATATTAACTAATCGCATAGACCGTTAACAAGCATTACAAGTTTCCTAATCATGAGAATACAATAAATATTCACGGGTAGTGTTAAAAACGATAGGTCAGTTTGATGTGTTTTTGTTGTTACCCAAAAGATAAACCTGTGAAACATCCATAGAATAGCATTGAAAAGTAATGTTATGTCGCATAATACAGTCAGCCGCAATGGTTGCTACGCGGGCGAGGTGTTCAAAATGATCTACACACGCTCTTATTCCCTTCTTATTCCCTTATAATAAAGATGTGTGAAGATCATTTTGAGCACCTCGCCCGCGTAGCTACCATTGCTGCTGACTGTACATACATTTATTGAAAATAAAGAAGATGGTCAACTTTTTTGTCTCCAAACCTACCTTACCTACCGATCTGTAAAAAAATACAATTACTCTCTTTAATAACATAAAGACTACCATTCGATAGAAGGGAGGGTCGCCGGAAGAACGAAAGGAGTTGTTGATGATGATGAGTTCCTGTGTTCCTATCCCTCATTAGGGATATAAGGCTCGCATCGCAGACGAGTTCTCCACTTGGCACGATCTTGCGCAGCTTTCACGAAAGGAGTTTAGAAAGGAAAAGTTTTTCTACCACGGTGTTTCTTTGGCAGAATATGCGGAGTTTCTCCACTGCAAGGGCAAGAAGTTCGTGGACTTCAATGAGGTGCGAACGGAGATCGAGGCGGAGACGGACCGCATCACCGGCTCGAATAAGGGCATTTCACCCGTACCCATCAACCTGCGCGTCTACTCGCCAAACGGTAAGTCTCGAATCTTTTCTAAAATTCACCTTGATGTTTACATCAGTGAGTGTTTGGTGTTTCATCAGTCATGTTTACATGTTTCTTTCTGTCTTTTCTCCTTTAGGAGGAAAGAAAGAAAGAAACATTTATTCATAGCCACACGACCGCTTTAGCTTAGTTGGTAGTGACCCTGCCTATTAAGCTGGAGGTCCCGGGTTCGAATCCGGCCGGGGCATTTATTTGTGTGATGAGCACGAATATTTGTTCTCGGGTCTTGGATGTTTTCTATGTATTTAAGTATCTATTTATCTATATAAGTATGTGTATCGTCGCTTAGTACCCATAGTACAAGCTTTGCTTAGTTTGGGACTAGGTTGATTTGTGCACATTACACAAAAGACAAAAGAAGAAATACATACACTAAAGCACACGTGTGTCCCCGCGGCAGTGAAACGGACACTGGCTCAGCATTATGCTGAGGTGTTAGACACTTACAGCGCTGATTTTCAGCCAGTACCGTCGGTGACTCACGGACCGGCATACTATAATAGCAAGAAATAAAATAAAATTAACTGCAATAGAAAAAAAAACATAAATGAGATAAAAACAACTTACAACTTATATACAGCATCTGGGGTACAAAAACAACGTGTCTAGTCTATCCACTTTCGAACGCCCACCGGAATGTAATCAGCGGGTCAATTACGTTCTACTATTTCGATCCTAGCCCAAGCTCAGCCCATGTCATTTGTACTCACTATCTATAGTCGATCATCATCTGCATTGCGTTATTCGGACGACTAGGAGGGACGTCATTGCCGCCACGTGCTGTAGTTCCGACTGTAATGGCACCCTGTAGGACCCTCTGATCAGTTTTAACTATCCCTGGGGAAACAGTAGACCACGTCGGGGCCGCAGAGATTAGATTATTTATTTCACGATAAAAATGCATTATAAAAATTAATAAATCCCAGAAATCAGCAACTTAGTCGTGGTCACAATTATTTAGCTTTTCTCATGTTTTTCTATGTCATCATCATCATCGTCAGCCTATATACGTCCCACTGCTGGGCACAGGCCTCCTCTCATAGATGAGAGGGACGGCGGGAGGGACGGAGGGGCGTTTTTCTATGTATTTATAATTTAATATCTGGGTGGACATGAGGATCCCGGACATAATACTAGATCGATTGCTCGTCCCCGAAAACCCCCACATACAAAATTTCATCAAAATCGTTAGAGCCGTTTCCGAGATCCCCGAAATAAAGAAATATACAAGAATTGCTCGTTTAAAGATATAAGAGAAACAACTCAAAGCATAACTAATCGATTGCCCCTATTTTCACTATGCCGGTAAAACTAAAAAATCTCAACGAAGAAACATAGTTTATTGTTCCAAACACTCACGGACATTCAACAAAGCAGAAACATTGTACAGCCATGAATGTCCGTGAAGGTGTTAAGATGCCGGTAGTCATGTCAGCCGTTTTGATCCGACCATAAACGTAATAGAATGCAAGTAAACAGTCAACAGAGAGCCTCGCACACGTAATGATCCCGAGGTATGCGTGACGCGTTTTTGCGCCGGCTAAACGACCGGGCCCTCGCGCCGCCGCGCCGGCCTCCGAGCCGTGACGTCACCATCCAATCGACATCGTTCACCTTTGACAAGTTGCTTCGATCTATCAAATCAATGCCGCTCCTCGTTCGTGCTCCTTTCTTGACCTAATTCTGACCCGATTAGGTATTTTATTTAAAGCTCTGTATTAGGTTTATTCGTACATATTATATATCGACGTGAAAGTCCTGACTGACTGACTCACCTAAATCAACGCCCAGCCCAAACCGTTGGACCTAGAGAGCTGAATTATTCACAATAGGTAGTTTTTATAACGTTAGTATCCACTAAAAAGGGGTTTTTCAAAATTCATCCCCTAAGGGGATGAATGAAATGAGGGTCCAAAGTTTGTATGGGGAAATCCAGGGAAACCAGATCAGTTTTGACTATTTAATTCTAAATTTCACACGAGTATTTCTAACAATAAATAAGTAAATACGTGGTTCAGGGTTTTTGAAAATTCAACCCCTAAAAGGGGGAAATGTGCTTACAAAGTCCAAAATCGACATGGGTATTGTTTCTTTGGTTTATCCGGTTTTTTGTAATAGATAGAGTGATTCAAGAGGAAGGTTTATTATATGTATAATTTGCACCCGTGCGAAGCCGGGGCGGGTCGCTAGTTTACGTATATTTCTAATAGAAGTCTTCTATGAAACTGATGAGTGGCCGTGGTTTGAAGCGATCAACCTCATTATGTGGGACTGTTCGAAATGACAAGAAAAAACCATGAAAATTACGTGAAGTCATTGTGGCCTTCTTTGGACATTTTGTCTGAGTCAATTTTAGATTGTCATTGAAGTGTCATGAATGACTCCAACAGAGGGAACTGAGACTTATTTGCGATGACGCATATTTAATCGGAGTACTTAAGATAGAGGAACTGCACGTTAATTGGGCTGCAGGCGCACGTTAAGAGTTCTTTGTTAGATTGATTCACTTCCACATACATTTTTGGGATGGACAACCATTGAGATGTTATGTACAATAAAAATAATTTAGTCTTCTTACATTGTCAATAAACCAAACGCACGAAAATACAACAATACACTCGTATAAGATAAATAACCTACGTTCCTATGTTGTTGCTGTTGTCGTTTTTAGGGTTTCTTTTTTGCTGTTTTTATAGTTAATGGTACGGAACCCTTCGTGCGCGAGTCCTACTCGCACTTGGCCGGTTTTTTAGTTATCGCTGTGAGTGAAACATCCGTCACATTCGCACTAATATAGTACTAGTGCCAAACACGGAGTATTTTATACGATTATTTAACAAAAAAACGCGACCGTTCGGAGGTATGGGTGCTGAACATAAATGTGACTTATACTGTGTCGATGCGTATGTACAGTAAAAGAAACGTAAACACGTGCCTTTTTAACTCTTATCGACATTGTGACAAGAGCGAAAAATACACGCGTTTTGATTTCGTTGACTGTACATAATTACGACTTTCTATTAATATTTTATCATTGTACTACGGTACGGTTATCTAAGTTTCTGCGGTACTGCTAGAATGGACCGTGTGCCGGGTAAATGCGTTTTTTGATTATCTAATCAGCCTTATCTATAAATGATTCATGCTGCGAGTGGTGTAGTTGTGTGCTTAGGATTTTCTTAGACACTATAAATCCATCATCTATGTTTAGGTTTGCTACTGCACGTAGTAGGTATGCTACTTCAATATGTCTTCTTAGTGAGATCGGCTCATTAAGCTTTTAATGTTAAGGCTAAGGATGAAGTTCGATTAAAGCTTCGGTTTAGTCTTCTCGGGGGAAAAGTCTAAAACGAGCCAATGCGTGTTTGGTTGCCAAAGCGTGTTCTTTTCACAAAGGGCTCTGCCTGTGCCCAGCAGATACACATCGCGGGCTCGGCCTAGTTTTATTAGAGATTCTTATGCGAGATAATGTTGCGATAAGTCTAGACGTATCGACATATATTTATTTTAAGTGATTAAGGCGCTCGGTTGTTTTGTGCGTCAAACGCATTGCGTTGAATGGATTTATATGGAAACGTTTGGATGTTGCTTGCGAAATCCAATCTTACTCAAAAGAATATATGTTTTCCTTGTTCTTTGACCTTTGTACCAACATGGTATGCTTACATATAAAGTAAACATATAGGCGTAATAGATAAAAACTCAAACGCTCACACGTGGAAACATTGTCTGTTACAAGGGATCGATTATTTTATTTTAAGATTAGTTTTAGTCTAGCATAGGGTGACTGTGTCATCTCTGTACCGATGTATTCGCTGTACATATTTATATTCGTAATAGGCATTTAACATTTTGTGTCAATGTACGAAACTCATATCTGCTAAAGCGCTCTGGAGGACTATTTAATGCCTCCCAATCAATCAGTCGAGAAGGGAAGAGAAAATACACACTAGTTTATAAAATAGGGGCAAAAAAGTGCCTGAAGACGCTTAATGGTTTAATAGCCGTCCTCTACCCGCGAAAAAAATATACAATGCCATCCTTTTGTTATCTGCCCTGGGATCCCAGGGACTGGTAGACAACGGGTTAAACTAACTATGTCACGTTACAGCGGGTATTTCAATGTTCATTATGGACATCGTTTTCAGGATAGAATGCATTTAATGAATCCATTACGCACGTTTAATATGTAGAGCGGTACGTGTGGCCATGACACATTATTCGAAGCATTTTCCTACGGGGTATATTTTCTTATAGCTAGATGAGAACGACGAATGACCGTTCTGTTACACATTTGTTGTATTTCCCTATTGAAGTTGTTGTATCCTACAGAGTGACAACGGTTTTTTTGCATGCAAGTCAAGGGCCTGACACATTGATAGAGAAAGATAGCCTAATTGCCATTCCTATAAGAGGCAATAGAAAAGAGTGCCATGTTTTGTCTTTATAACCGACCGAGCATTTGTTCATGATCGGGTTATAGGCACAGGCACACTTCCATAAACAATACATAGGACATGCAAACCGGTCAAATTGCGGGATATAAATTCTATATGAATATTCTTTCTCCCCCACTTTTATTCAAGGGGTGACGCCGTTTGTACTTATTATTAAAGTCAGACCAAAAGTTAGGCTTTGTAGTTTCTCAGCTTTCTAGTAAGATTAGAATGTACTCTACTGCCATATTTAACATTACAAGTGGCATCGTGTTTACGTGTGTGTCAAGCGCGTTCACTTTCCGGTCCTGGCCGCTCTGCCCCCTGTATCAAGTTCCTGAGCACTGGCCGTGAATCACTGTTTATTCGCTATATAGAAGTAATAAAATAATAAATGGCTACAGTTCAATATGCCTAGACATAAATCATGTGTATACAATGCTTTACATCACGTAGCCAAGAATTTATAGCGTCCGTCATTTTGTGGTGTGGTTAGGTAGTCATTGTTTGAAATTAAATTATCAATCCTTTAAACTAAGTAATCCTGTTTATAAAATTTGCGAACTTAAATACTTGTCCACTGTAGCCATGGATATTACTCTGATGTAATGACGTCATGAAAATTACACACTGAAATCTCGTAATATTTACGAGTATTATTGATGATGGCGGTACCTATACGATTACTAACTTTATTCCAGTACCTACTCTCTGCATTCACGCGTTTACCAAATGGGAACCTATGTGTACAGTCGGACTCACTGCGGACTGGGTTAACACCCTAACAACAGTAACACCTTTACACCGTGTCGCTTCAACTTCATGTTTAACTAATTTTCCAACGGCCGAGAGCGACACAGTAGGTATCGTTGACGAAATATAATTTGCACCGATTCCTCGAACATATATAGCCCTCCTTGTCGTATCCGACCTTCTCTGATAAGCACGGATGTGGCTCGCAAAACCGAGCTTCGATATAAATCGGGGCAAATTATTTTGTCATCCATACCAAAGTGCCCTGCAACATATGAATATGACTATCTATGCATGCATTAACTTTAAAAAATACGAACTGTACACACGTACATATCATTTCCAGTACTTAACCTGACGCTGATCGACTTGCCCGGGCTGACGAAGGTGCCCATTGGCGATCAGCCCGTCGACATCGAGGCACAGATCAAAGGCATGATCTTCCAGTTTATCAAGCGGGAGTCCTGCCTCATTCTCGCCGTCACTCCCGCTAACACCGATCTGGCTAACAGCGACGCTCTCAAACTTGCCAAAGAAGTTGACCCGCAAGGTATGTGAGGCCTGGTATACACATTGATTAGTGTTTGGTGCGAGTCCATATAAATGCTACTCGCAATAAAATAGAACACTCTTCTATTCTATGAACTCGCATTAACACTAATCAATGTAAGACAAACTTGGTGTGTTTTGAAAATGAATCTTATTTTTTACGCCACCAGTGGCAGAAATCTAAAGTTGTGGTATATTTTTGGGATCAGCTCATGGAGCCTTTGCGTTTGATACCCCACTCGATAGGTTTTTGAAGGACAAAAGAAGGGTGTGTGGAAAAATTGGTTATTTTTCATACATAAAACTTATGACGTCATAAAAACTCACTCCACCACTTTAGAAAGCGACAACATGCGTTTTGATAACCAGTAGAGCATGCTGATTCCAACGATACCACTTGTCGGTATAAACCTTTTCAGTCCTACGGAAATTGTGTTTTATCAACTTGGCCTCTCTACTATATAAATACGTTGCGTCAAACGCATTGAATGAATTTATATGGAAACGCATGCGACCAATCGAGACCGTCCCGTATGAGAATTACTATCGGATTGGTCCCAGGTTGGACCTAGCTGAGTTTCTTGCTGGACTCTTCTCAGCAGCTCCCAGTAGCTCGATTCCAATCTCACCTCATTCGATCGAAGCCTTTGACTATGGCTTTATTTGGCTCGGCCACAGAATAGTATAATAGTCTTACATACAGAACGGACACGAACCCCCCCCCCCCGCACCGAGGTCAGTTACCTCGTCCCTGACAGGTCAGGATGACAAGCCGGGTTACGATCGGGTTACCGTCGCGGCTTGTGATTCGCCCATGCCACGCGCTATACGCACTCGCGCAAACAATTGACGCGTGTACCGACAGCGCACGCACACATGCTTACCCCTGTGGGTGAAGGCGCGAAGGAAAGCAAGCGCTGTCGCTTGATTTCCTTCGCGTGTCACCCCCGTGGTTCGGCTTATAGGCCACAGTCAGATTTAAAAAAAACGTCGGATTTGTTCACTCCAATGTGATTTCTACTCCCGTCATGTTCATGTGGGATTAATCTTAATCCTTGCCGTGTGCAGGTCTGCGCACGATCGGCGTGATCACCAAGCTCGACCTCATGGACGAGGGCACGGACGCGCGTGATGTGCTCGAGAACAAGCTGCTCCCGCTGCGGCGCGGGTACATCGGCGTCGTCAACCGGTCCCAGAAGGACATTGATGGCAGGAAGGACATCGCGGCTGCGCTCGCCGCTGAGAGAAAGTTCTTCCTCAGGTATATACTCGTATACCACAGAATAGTATAATAGTATTACATAGAGAACGGACACAAACCCCCCCGCACCGAGGTCAGTTACCTCGCCCCTGACAGGCCCAGGATGACAGACCGGGTTACGATCGGGTTACCGTCGCGGCTCGCGATTCGTCCGCGCCACGCGCTACGCACTCGCGCAAACAATTGACGCGTGTACCGACAGCGGACGCACACATACTTACCCACATCGCTTACTTTCCTTCCCGTGTCACCCCCGTGCGTATACGCTAAGTTGCTGTAAAGCATAAGAATAAGAATAAGAAAGCATACTTGCCTTCAGAGTCAATGTAATCGGGTTCCATCCCCGTGGCGGGTGCACTTTTTGTATGTTTTTTTACGTGTATCCAAGATAATAGTTACTATAACCGCTTTCAAATCCAAAGCAAATCATCATTCGCTTGCCCTTTTCCGATTTATTTGGGGTCGGCGCAGCATGTATTTTTCTTCCATACATCTCTGTCACTCGCCATCTCTTCATTTACACCCTTCTTATTAATATCATCTCTCACACAATCCATCCACCTTTCCTCTGGCCTATCTCGTTCCAGTACTCTTCTTGTTACATGGCTTTCATCCCTCCTCAGTACATGGCCGTACCACGCCAGGCGATTGCCTCTTAGTTTTTCGGTAATCGGCGCTACTTTCAGGTTTTCCCTTATATATTCATTCCTAATCCTGTCCATTTTTGTCACACCACACATCCATCTCAACTTTCTCATCTCTGTAACATGCATTCTCGTTTCATCCGTCATCTTTGAAGCCCAACATTCCGATCCATACATGACGACAGGTCTTATTTATGGTCTTATAGATTTCAAATCCAAAGCAAAATCATTATTAATCTTATTTTTTAAATTTTGGTATTGTTACATTGTTTTTTTCTTTAAATGTTACGCATTTTTACGTATTTGTTGTTCACGATATTTTTTGTAAAGAAAAAAGCGCCTGATCATATTTACGAGCAAATATTTGATACGTACTTTTCGTAGGGGAAAGCGGACCGTAAACCTCATTTTACTACTGATTGAAAAAAATTGTGCTTGAAGGTCTAGATAAACACTATGCAAGTAACCTTACCGTGTTTGGTATTTAAGAAATTTGATTCACCCGAGAAAAATGTGTCCAAAATAATTTCAAGGGTCTTGAAGTAATCCAATTTTTGAACTAAATATGAAGAAAACTAATATTTTTTTCTTCTTGAAGGTCAACTTCAAGATATGTTTTACATAATGTGTTATATTCAAGACTCCGCAATGTGTATTGTTGCCATAAAACTTGCACGAAAACAACAGATTTTTACGTCGTTGCATATCCACGCGCCTTAAAGAATGACCAAGCGTATATCAACTTCGATTCTGTTTATTATACAGTTGTTTTCATATACCTGCAAGTGTTCACAAACACCCCAATATTACCTTTTATAGCGGCTGTATGTTTAGTAGTATAATACATATATCTACTGGGTTCGCAATACTAGTTCAAACCGAGCAGTATAAATGATCGGTCAACTATGTCTTTGATGGTACAACATTCTCAAAATCGTATGGTACTATAAAAAAAAGGATTGTTAATCCTGGACCTGGTAACTTTCAAAATTCAAGTTACATGAAAACGTCTTAAAATATTGTCTTGTAAATGTATGTAAAATAATTTGTTAAATCGATTTCTGGGCCCATTGAATGGTATTTGTGCATGCAGAATTATCAGGATTATTTTATTATATTTGTGTTCGAATGTACTTAAGCGAATTCACTGTAAATGCATTTCTGCTCTGCGAATATCATGTTTAGATGTTCCGGATGTAGTCTGCCCTCCTTACGTAAAGTGCTAACTCTTGTTTTTATGTCAAATTGATCAAATCTGTTATTACACTTTGCGCGAGGGAGCTGTAGTTGTGATCTGAAGCAAGGGGCTTGCAGTGGGAGGTGCGCGTCGCTTTAAATGCCTACCGCTCGCTCGGCCCGGGGCCGGCCGTCAGTCGAGGGCCGCCCGCCGCCGCGCGAACGCGTCTATATGCACGTTACCGCTGCCGCCGCAGACTAGAACGCGACGAGCGACGAGTCGATAGCCCTAGCGCTACACGTGCCGCTTGTGAATGAATACAAGTTATACAATAGACAGAGATGCACAGAGTAGGCATGTTTTTTTATGCCTAAACGCCGTTTTTGTTAGAAAGTGAAGCTTATTCTGTGTCTGAAGCAAAGTATATAAACATATGTTCGCTTAGATTCATAGTGTGTCAATGGTAGCTGTGCTTCCGATGTTTTATTTTATGGCCTTAATCCCAATGGGACGGTGGGAGGGATCCAAGCTGCAGTTTTAAGACCTTACTACTGAAACAGACGCTCTATATCAATGCATTTGCGGTTCTTATTGGATCTCTCTCACTGAAATAGTCGCATAATAATATAGTTTATATTATAATCGTAAAAACTGACCATGCGATTAGTATTAGGGTCATAAACACTTGAAAACACAAAGGTCGTCGCTCCTGTGGTCAATAGTTAACGGCTTATACGTATGTGCGTGTAAGTTTGCTTTTATCACATGGATTTATAGAAACGGAGACACTGTTAAGGCGCAGGGTAGGGCAAGGCCTTCCCCATACAAACTTTGTGCACGTTTTATTCGTCGGTTTTGGCACTAACAAATATAATATGTTTTTTGGTTGTAAATATTAGATATGCGAAGATCGTGATGTGAAAATTTTCCAATACTAAAAAATATTAAAAAAAAAAAATACATCACGAAATAGCTATCAGAAAAATAAGCATACTGACCAAAAATCATAACTTTAATGCAAACTCAAACGAAGTAAATCCTGCACAAAGTTTGTATGGAGAGAGCTTGCCCTACCCCTCCTCTTAATGCGAGTTACTAGTCCAATCCAAAATTAAGCTTTGTAGCCCTTAACTTTTGTCCACAGAAAAGACGCGAACCTAAATCTGTTTATGACCCATTAATGTTTTTATAGGGTAAATTGCAAAACAAAATTACGTACATTCATAAAATGTCCTCCTAGTTTAAAATCTCTCAAAAAGTCAATACCTATAGAAAGTGAATTCTAGTTACGTTTTTGTATAGTCATATTATATTCTAGTCGAATTCGTACTGTTTTATGAGATCAAGTTCATAAAAATATCCAAAAAATCTCATTAATGGCAAAATCGCATTTCTGCTCCCATACAAAATTCATCTTTCTTACACCACACCTTAAAGAAAAAATCATAACTTTATTTCTAATAGACACCAGGCAAGATTTGTTTTTACAATGATTAAAGTATGCATTAAGCTATCTAAAAACAGGTTAATCGAAGTATTTAGAATGAACAAACAAAGAAATTTTATATTAAACTCCGTGGGAAGATTTCGCTCCTTTGTGTAACGTCAGCTATGTAACGACAAATTTCGCGTTCGAAAGCTTGTGTAATTTCCTCTGTTTTTTTGTAACAAATTTGTGAATATTCCATTGTGTTACGTAAAATATTTTTGCATTTCACCCTATAGTTACTTAGGAACACAGTGTTGTGTGTTGTGTTCATGAAATAGCATTTCATTTCCAATTTCTTCACTCGCATTTCGTTGACGTCATACTAGCAGGCTATATGCATAATAAATACAGTAATGACTAATATAACTCGATGAGTATTGATTTTTAATACCCGTCTGTTTTCTCCGCCAGAATGGTCGGTATCGTGAATTCCCATTAGATTCTACATATTTTACTACACTTTAATACGTATGTTTAAATTGATACTGAACTAAATGGATACATTTACAATAGAATACTTGTAATACTCGTATACACATGTGCAAATAAAATTGACGATTGGTATTCTGTCGCTTAGGTTTAAAAATCTTTCACTGCATGACTGTTTTCGTAACACTACGCCGTAGTCCGTAGCGTGCTAAACAAGTGGAATTTGGGGTTCATCTTAGTACACTCGATCCGCCCCTTTACTATTTGATCGCTTTTATGTTTTATGTTACGCACGCATTATGCGCCTTGTGTCTTATTTCTTACTGTAGTTTATTTTTACTATTCTTATATACTAGCCTAGCTTAGCAAAAGCGATGTCATAACTCCGTTCATTAATCATTCGAAAACAATTTTTCGGGATGAAAACGATGAAGTTATTACGAACAATAAATATTAACTTGGGTTCAAAGAAATTATATATTATTTGATTAAACTGAAAGTGGCCGTAAAACTGCATTAACATGGTGCAAGAAATTGCATGCGATTTTCATAACATTGCAGCGTTTGCTCGTTCCCTTGCTACCTCAGTAGTCCTCCTACATTAATTGTTCTTGCACCATGTAAATTGGCTTTAAGTCTAAGCATTATTCAGCAACTTCAACCAATTATGAGACTAGTTTGTTCTACAGCTCACTTTATAATAAGATTTAGTGTGCTGTCAGTGAATATTCATCTTGGCAGTCACCATCGTCATAAGACAGCGCGTGGCCTTGGCCGCTACTTAATTTTGAGGATGGTTAGTGGTTGATGGTTCATTGATTCATGCGCTTAAAATTGGTCACATTATATGAATAATGATCATTTTATAGAACGCTAGGAATTTATGACTTTAGGTCTCGCTATGCTACATCAGGATGCTATTTCACGAGTTTAGAAAACACATCCCAGGAATTAAGAATATAATGCTTACGATTGTTCGAGAGTCGTAGGTACTCAGATGTTTTTCCTTTCTGCTCATTATTAATGACGAATAACAAAATCGAAGTTGAAATACGTTTGGAATTTGCAAAATGCTCATCAAAATTCATGAAGAAATATTCGCGTATTTGAGTACTTTGAAAATGTTCGACTTATGTCTTATAATGTATAAACCGTTCCATGTTATATGTTGGGTTCAAAATGCTTTAATTTCTCCGTTGAATCTGACTTGTCTTGTTTTGCAGTCACCCATCGTACCGCCACATCGCCGACCGGCTGGGGACCCCGTATCTCCAGCGCGTGCTCAACCAACAGCTCACCAACCACATCCGGGACACTTTACCCGGGCTGCGCGACAAGCTACAGAAGCAGTTGCTCACGCTGGAGAAGGACGTCGACCAGTACAAGCACTTCCGCCCCGACGACCCGTCGATCAAGACCAAGGCTATGCTGCAGTGAGTATACTCATCATCATTAGATCAGCCGAAAGACGTTCACTGCTGAACATAGGTCTCCCTCAAAGAGTGCCACAATCAGCCACCCGCTTTCTTTCTTAAGGTAAACATTCAGCATCCCTATTTACAGAGGTTAGCATGATTAGGTTCTCATATTTGCCTTCCGCTACCGGTGACTGGGATCCCCGGCCAGATAACAAAAGAATGTATTGTTTTTTTTTTCCTCATTACTGATCGTACAACACTGCGTCTCTTTGTTTAGAATGATACAACAGCTGCAGACCGATTTCGAGCGCACGATTGAGGGTTCCGGCTCCGCACAGATCAACACCAATGAGCTGTCGGGCGGCGCGAAGATCAACCGCTTGTTCCACGAGCGGTTCCCCTTCGAGATCGTCAAGATGGAGTTCGATGAGAAGGAGCTGAGGCGGGAGATCGCTTTCGCCATTCGGAATATACACGGTATCAGGGTACGTGTTTCGTCATGTCATAATCATACAAGGGCGGATACATTTTTTAGGGTTCCGTACCCGAGGGGTCAAAACGGAACCCTATTGGTGACGCCCAGATGTCCGTCCGTTGTCTGTCACACAGGTTTTACAGCCAAACGGTTGGAGCTACAGGCTTCAAATTTACACAGTATAAGCATCTTGTTGGCCCGAAGCCATACAAATAGTCAAAACTTATTTTTAAATGTTTTTAAGGGGGGCTCCTATACAGCTAAAGGGGGGCGCGAAAATTTTTTTGAATCCTACCCTATCGAGTGGGGTATCGTTGTTTAGAGCTCATTGAGTAGATACTTACTATATTTTAAATTAAAAACAATATTGGAAAACAAAGGAATGAGAAGCCACCAAAGTCAGCTTTTTTTACGAAATTTAGAAGAAGAATTTTTTAACTTCCCAAATACCTATAAACTTAAAACTTGGTAATAATGTTTGTTATTACGTATATTTTACCAGCAAATATTAATATATTGGTAAATTCGATTTTTTCTTTGAAATTTCCTTATGTTTCCTGTAAAAACCAACTTAACTTTGCGGTCGGTTCGGAACCCTAAATGTGCGAAGTCCGACTTGCACTTGGCCGGTTTTATTTTGTGTTGCTATCTTGACCCGTCCGAGGGACACTAGCAGCACAGTTTGTTCAAAGAAATGTTGTATTAAGTTCTACTAACATGCTTAGTAGATGGCCCATTATGGAAATAGCTTATAAGTACGACAAATATGTTCGTTTTGTCCCTTGGACAAGTAAACGTAACCTCGGCAACGAGTGGCACTAAAAAGTTGATTCACCCACCAACATAAAATAGGGATGTTGCCTATGAGCGAATAGCGGTCCGAAACAAAACACTTCTCACGCGGCCTTGAGCGCGCTATTTGATTTGGACCGGCCGAAGCGCTGCGAGCAATTTTAGCGTGATTCGGAACACGGCTCTAGAGCGCCATAGTAAATAACGATCGTTCAATACAAAAATGCCTTTTGCGGAAAAGGGACAGAAAATGGCCCGTCTTAAAACTTCGAAGACTCATAATTCTTTCGAGTTACTTTTTTCGCCATTTGCTTGATACCACACACATTGAGTTTGAGTTACATTTGCTTTTGAGAACTTGAACCTTTTTCGAGTAAATTTGGACATTTTGAGGCGCTGGAACCCTATGCGGTTCTTCGCAACACAACATTATACTCGCTTTTTATTTTTCCTGTACTGTATAAATTGTTGTTTTGGGTCGAATAAATATTTCTTATTCTTATTCAAGGTGGGGTTGTTCACGCCCGACATGGCCTTCGAGGCTATCGTGAAGAAGCAGATCGGCCGGCTGAAGGAGCCGTGCCTCAAGTGCGTCGATCTCGTCGTGCAGGAGCTCTCCAACGTCGTCCGCATCTGCACTGAGCGGGTAAATAGATCGTTCAATCTATCAAGACGCCCCACACTCTACTAAGCATCCACCAGATATAGTGCGTGCCATTCACAACGACCCATCCCTCCACAGCGAATCTGATACTAATCTATGCGCGATTATACGGAATGGGCGGCGAAGGGGCGCGCCTTCGTGGATGACACGCACTATATATGCGAATATGTGTTTCTATGAGGTACCAAATATATGAAAACTCTGGTGGATAGTCACCCTAAAAACGCTGTGAACAATACACGAGTTGGTACATAATAGAAGTAGACTGGGGCGCGACTTCATCACACGATTTAATCAACTTTAATCAATTATTTTTTGCGCTCACCAGTTGGCGCCACTGCGCCCTCAGTCCAGCTGTCAAAATTTGTTATTGGTTGTTATGGACGTAAAAACAAAATTTACGTTGAAATTGTATTTCATACATTAAAGCCATATTTTTATCGTACATTCCGTTTGGTAGCGCAGTTTCGTTTTGTTCGAAAAAAGTATGATATAAGTTTACGACTTTTACGAGCGATAAAATTGTCGCAGGGCATTGAAATTCGTTGGGCACTCGTAACTCAATCTCAGATATTGCAAAATAGTCACCATATTAATCTAATTAGAAATAAATCCGCGTAACCCGCCCACAAACTATGAAATTTGACATTTCGGAGGACTGACGTCACACTAGCGCCTAGCGGTGAATCCATACGCGGTAGCCCTCATAAGTAGGTATTTGCTGGCAATTCCTATTTTTATTTTAAAATAGGCTTTGTTTAGAGCTGCAGTCGGCAACAGACAGCCCGCGAGCCTCCTTACTGACAACCGCAATGTGGTACCTTTTGTCTGATAGAGTCACAAATTATTAACACCTGCTGCCCGCGACAATTTTGTCAGCTAGTATGTTGTCCTTGGCTGGTAAAAGGTTGCCGACCCCTAGTTTAGAGCATTTCACTAGATTATCATAGATATAATATAGTATATACAAATAGTAATAGATGCGCCACGAGCGACCGGGAGTAAGAGAAAGAATATTCATATAAAATGTATACGACGCAATTTGACCGGTTTGCATGTTCAATGTATTGCTTATGGAAGTGTGCCTGTGCCTATAACCCGACCATGGAAAAATGCTCGGTCGGTGATAAAGACAAAACATGGCACTCTTTTCTTTTTCCTCTGATAGGAATCGCAATAAGGCTATCTTTCTCTATCAAAGCGTGTCGGGCCCCTGTAGATTATTGAGGTGTATTTGACGTTTCCGCAACCAATGTCGTGACGTAATTGATGATGTCGTGGACAGCGCTCACGGTGCTCACACTCCCAGGCGTAAGCAAGTTGACGTTTGATATATATAAACATGATAGTAAACACGAGCTATGAGCGTGAATCGGTCCGATCGTGAGCGCGCTCTAAGCGATGTCCGGTCCGAAAAAAAACACCACTCACGCGGCCTTGATCGCGCTAACTGATTCGGACCGGCCGTCGGCACTGTAAGCGCTGTGAGCGTTGTTAGCGTGATTCGGAACATGGGGTAGATTACTGTGGTGTATTTGACGTTTCCGCAACGGTCCGTCAGATGTCGCGCTACCCTCGGCTGCGCGAGGAGACGGAGCGCATCATCATGTCTCACGTGCGCTCGCGCGAGAACCAGTGCAAGGACCAGCTCGTGCTGCTCATCGACTGCGAGCTCGCGTACATGAACACCAACCACGAGGACTTCATCGGATTCGCCAAGTATGATGTCTTTACAGTGTAAAAAGGACCATGCCTAAATTACGTCATGCTGCTTTCTCATCCTTTATTGCTATCGTATACAAGCATGCATCATGTTCTGGCTCACTGTGTTTAATAGAAATAGACGAATTCATTAGTTTTTCTTTTGTAACAAGTAATATATGCAAGTATTAATCATAATGCACACTACGTTGGATTTTGTACGTTTTCAATGGTTAATAAAAGAGATATATGAAATTACATTTTGAAATCAGGACCTACGCCTCAACCTTGTGGTGAATCTTGTGAAATATCTCTGTTAAATATCGTTCATTTCATCGACCATCAAATGCTTGCTCTTTACGACATTTTATGCTATGCACTTTATCCCTTTCCCACCTGTGACGTAATTTATGGATGGCCCAAATTAAAATTCCTCTAGAAAAATGTGATTTGAGTACCTCGTTTCAAATTGAGTAGTTGCAATCTCGGTTATAGTTGATCCAAGGCTAACTGTGAGTCGAACCCTTGTCGCTTTTTAAAAGCGTATCGTATTAATTAATTTAATAATCGGATTCGACTGTATATTAATAGCGTGCCGTGTCAACAAGAATCGGCCGATTTCAATTTATTGATTCACAAAGAAACACGATAAAATCAAACTTACACCATGCAACAACCTTCACAACACCAGTGTTACTTTTCGCCGTAGTCGGATAAAAGGAAGCCAGTCAAGTGTGATAGGTACGTTAAAACTGAATGAACCCCTGTGGATTAATCATTCATATTCATAAAACAATTATTTTTTTCTTTCCACAAACAAATAGTTCCAATCCCTAGTCATTAAAAAACCACGTGATTTTTTTTACTACATAAGGTGTAAATCTCCGAAATACATTAACACAATAACAATTTCACTACTTTTAAAACATATGATATGACTGTCTTTCTTTCCATTCAATTATATCACGCTATTATAAAAAGTAAATCAGGAGAAGAGGTACGAAAATGACATTTTTAACTGTGACTACTTACGGCAGTTAACTCTTGTAGCTTAGCACTTGCTAGATTGTCCCTGCTTCTGTGTGACAATTTAATCTTTCCGTATTAAGGTTCAAAGATAATCGAATTCGCAGGTCTCACGCTAGATCTGGACTGAATTCAGAACCCGTCTCCACTAGGTTAGTAATGGAGACCAAAGAAATGAAGGTCCGTGGTACATTTGATTGGCAGCTCAAAATGTTTCTTCTATTAAAATACGAGGGATGCATTCTGGTGTTTTATAAGTTCATAAATGTAGTGAGCCATTCCTGTTTGTTGAATTTCTGAAACCATTTTATCTTATCATTAACATTTGATCTACAAACCGCCAGGGACGTATATTTGCTTGGACTCCGTGTGATGATAAATAACGCGTATGTGACCCACAATATTGATTTGTCATCGTCTCTATTGCAGTGCTCAGAATCAATCCGAGAACTCTGCGAAGTCGGGGCATCGCGCGCTCGGTAACCAGGTTATCAGGAAAGGTTACATGTGCATACACAACCTGGGAATCATGAAAGGTATATCTCACGAGTTGGCTGAAGTGTTCGCTGCGCTATAGCTACTGATTGGCGCTTTATTAATATGGACTTTTTCAATCTTCAATGCATGTCATCTCGAGCGCAGTAAACGGTATTGGAAACTACCCGAAGAGGATACTTTTTTGTTCACGTGACTTACTACAATATTCCTTTTACCGTTTGTATATCAATTTTACTCAATGCGCTTGTTATGGAACCTGAAATCATTACCTTGTTTTCGCACAGTTGGGTGCTTTATTCAGCTAGCTATTGCTATGGACGAATGTTAGTTTGTTTCTGCCCTAGGAGGTTCGCGCGATTACTGGTTCGTCCTCACATCGGAGAGCATCTCGTGGTACAAGGACGAGGAGGAGCGCGAGAAGAAATACATGCTGCCGCTCGACGGGCTGAAGCTCCGTGACTTGGAGCAGGGCTTCATGTCGCGCCGTCACATGTTCGCGCTCTTCAATCCCGAGGGCAGGAACGTCTACAAGGTAATATAACACGCACACAACTTTACTGGACTTTGTCGCGTTGCTGACCAAGTTACTAGGGATCGACAGAGTCCGTACCACTGCGTACCACCCTCTGAGTAACAGAAAGATTGAGCGTTAGCATCGATGTTTGAAGGCAGGTCTTACAGCCCGACTCATTAAAATATTATTGATTGTAAAGTTATCTCTTCTGATTTATGAACAAGTCAGTTAGTAAGGAAACTTTTGTATGTGTGTGTGTAGGACTACAAGCAGCTGGAGTTGTCATGCGAGACACAGGACGACGTGGACTCGTGGAAGGCGTCCTTCCTGCGCGCCGGCGTCTACCCAGAGAAGACATCCGAGGCGGCGAACGGCGAAGAGGTCAGTCCGAACACTAGCCTAGTAGCCAGTACCCCTTTCCCAATGTTTATAATACCACATCTAAATGTATTGCTTTCTATTATAATAACTATTTTATTATAACGTATATCATGAATGTACTGTCGTGTATTTATCTGATATAACAGCATATATGTCCGTTTTATGTTTAACATTGATGTATGTTTTGCCATGCTAAACAGGGTGAAGGAAACGAGGTTTGTTTACGTGCCACACACGAATCCGCTCCATGTTTGAACATTTTGAACTCATGTTAAATCGACACAGTTATTTTAAATGTTATGCTAGTGAATTTCAAGAATTTATCAGTATTGTGTTTACTGTGAGTCGCGTCTAGACGACTTCTTGGAATACATTATGTTATGACATGTAGCGTAAAGCATGTAAATATGAGTGTTCACTTTTGTTGCATTAGTCCTATATATTTACACCACTTCATTAAAACTATAATAATATAACATTACAGTAAAGTATCACTTCCAAGCTAATACTATGAACACGGAAACGAGTTTGTTTGTTACACTCACATGCTGGAGATAATTTGAGTTTTGGAGAAGTACGTGGGATTTTTATATTTCGGAAATAAATCTAGGCGGTCGGGGGTGGTCAGCTACCAAGCAGTGTTAGAGTTTGGCTACTTTAACTCTACCAAGCAAATGAACTGTCAAACAAATATTTGCTTTGGCAACACTACCTCACACGTCACATTTCCGTGACATTTCCATAGAAATATGACGTATAATGCACAGTGTTGCCAAATTATATTTGTCTGACAGTTCATTTGCTAGGTAGAGTTAACGTAGCCAGACTCTAGCATGTATGAATAAATAGTTGTACGGTCGACCTCACAAGGGGATTAAGACCTTTGGAATTTTTCGCTTTAACGTCATTTTTGAACAGCCATACTAAACTTATTAACGGGTGAAAGCGACAAAGTGCCGAAGCTACTTAAGAGGCCGATTGTACAGAGGCGCGGAAAGAGTGTGTCGTCGACAGTGACGTCACTTGTGTCACGATCCGGATAGTCAGACCTTGTTTCTTTAGACCATGTACAAATTGTTGTGCAACGGACCCGTGGTACCTATATTATACTTAGTTTTTGTTAGTTCTCAATGTTTCAATGAACAAAAAGTCATCATGAAATGTGTCAAATGTGTAAGCGAGGACATGGAAATAGTTTTTAATTACAGTACTATAACCTTATATCTTTAAACGAGCATTTCTTGTATATTTATTTATTTATTTCGGGGATCTCAGAAACGGCTCTAATGATTCGGGGACGAGCAGTCGATCTAGCTAGGTTTCATGCCCGAGAAAACGCCGAGCAAAGCTCGGTCGAATAATCAATTCATCCCTCTTAATTTTGTCTTCATCTCGCTGCACTGTTGAAAGTCTAGAGTTATCCTTGAGATGGTATGTCAGTGTGTGCTGAGTTAGTGGCAAGTACGAGTGCTGCATCCCTAACAGCGTGGCTCTTGAGTGTGTAGTATTTAACTGTGGCATTTTAGCTTCACTCACACATTAAGGTAAAAGCACTAGTGCTCGACGCTGCACTAGTATTCGAAATGGGCACTTTATGTCAAACTGACAAGGCTTAAATTCGAATAAAGAAAAATCATCGTTGCTCGAATTGAACCTATATGACTTTGCCATAAGGTGTCCATGTCGAATACTAAATACAGCGTCGACCACTAGTACTTTTACCTTTTAGATGTTTGATCTCATGAAATCGGGATGATTATAATTATGTGCGTAAGCTCAAGACTGCCTGGCGCCCGAGTCGCGAGATTTCAGCTTCTATATAGAAACATAACCGACCGGTTTTCACGAGGACAAACATTGTTGACAGATCAAACGAACAGCCGAACATACTATCAACAATCAATACTGAAAATAAAGTAATAAACATTTTAATTCGGAATAGATTTCAAATCTGCGTCTTATGTTTATAAATATTTATATATCTGAAATAATTTCTTTAATATTTGAATACCAAAGTATAGATTAGAAAAGTATAACTTTGTTCCAATTAAATGTAGGTATAAGTTCGTTCGGCCATTCTAGGTCACAATAGGCCTTTAATTATTTACCATCATTTTTATTTTAGATAAGTAATATTCGGAAGAATAGGCAGCAGTTTCGTCCGTGCGGAAAACTGTTCGAGTAGAATATTCAATAGAATAAGAATCAGTGTCAGTATCACACTTAATTATTTTACTTCTATACTTTTACTTTATACTGTATTAGTCAAAGCTAGGGTAAACCTAATTATTGTAAAAAAATCCGTAAGTATTCCTTACTTATCGTCTTACATTTTAATAACTAATATCTGAAAATAATTTAAGAAATGAGTGCCAATGATTGGCATTGGGTTCTCATAGAGTAGGTTTTTATATGATTTTGATATTATGATCATTAGCTTAACAGTAGCTGTGGCAGACGCAAACTGGTCGAACAGTCGGCTAAACAGATAGGTACACTGCTGTGAGATATATCCTATCGTCTGCTTAATGTTTGCTCTGATGAGATTTGGTTCAGAGCCAACTGACGCTTCTTCCATCTCATTTCTCTGATACACTACGATCGGCGACGATTTTTGATAGGTAAAAAGCTATATTAATTATATGTAAAAAAATAGTTAGATGCTAAAGGAAAATGCATACTGGCCCTATACATTTAGGTCGGCTATGCAGGGCGTAGGCTCGATCTTTACATTAGTCACGCACGCCAAATACACTCGAAAGCTAAATTTAGGCACTGCTATTCGTCACGTCAGTAACTTCTGTACATAAAACTGTTGAATACACGAAACAACCTTAAACACGTTGGAACGCTTAGGCACTGGTTCCACCGCCAGCGACTAGCGAGTACTCTCATAGTAATAATTCTACTCGCTTGAGCGAGGAAACGAGTAGAATTACTATTAGAGTACTCGCTGCTCGCTGGCGGTGGGACCAGTGCCTTATGCATAGCGACCAGTGCCTTATGCGATAATATGACGACTTCCATGAACGCTTTACATGCATGGCAGTGCGCAAGCGACATACCAATTCAGACTTTTCTGACTCGATCGGGCGCTGTGCGTAAGACTAGCAATTTTTTCCATAAAATTGTGACAGTCTTAGGCGATAGAGCTCAAGTTGGCGTGTACACAATTGTTGAGGATACGCACCGTCTGTTGCAGAGCTCGGATACCGGCGGTTCCAGCAGCATGGACCCTCAACTGGAGCGGCAGGTGGAGACCATCCGGAACCTGGTCGACTCGTACATGCGCATCGTTACCAAGACGACTCGCGATCTGGTGCCGAAAACGATCATGATGATGATTATCAACAACGCCAAAGATTTCATCAACGGGGAGCTGTTGGCGCATTTGTACGCGTCCGGTGATCAGGTAAGGGTAGACTGTCACTAGGTAGCAATACCTATGATATATTATACCCGTTACTGCGGGCGCTGGTTCTTATAAATAGACGCTCAAGCGTAGCTTGGGTATTCTAAAGTAGTACTCATATTTTAGATTGTTTACTGGGATTCACGTGACAGTATTCAGAATTAACCTTTTTTATCATCGTTATTTACTGTAGGGGTAGGAGGAGGTTCGGAATGATACTCTCGGAGTTCTCCATCAGGTTTTATATTATCTTAACCAATCTTTAATATATTTTTAAGATGAATACACAAGAATGACCCTCGACCACGGTCACAATCTGAATGATGTTTCCTACTCTTTCAATAATCTTACTCATTACAATTCCTAATTTAAAATGTTCCATCTAGCCAGTCCGTCACAGTAAGGAGATCTGTAAAGGCGTGTATACAACCTTTATATATCCCGCCGCTCCGGTGTAGTGATGGTACTACATCTGATAACATATCTACAACCTTTACATTACACCATGCTCTAATTATGAGGAAACTAGCAATGTTCTGCTAGCTCCATTGTCTATTAACCTACTGTCTTCTACATAAATGCAAGATAGTTTAATACCGTCTCGCGTCAACAGTCTCAAATGATGGAGGAGTCACCCGAGGAGGCTCTGAAGCGCGAGGAGATGCTCCGCATGTACCACGCGTGCAAGGAGGCGCTGCACATCATCGGCGACGTGTCGATGGCGACAGTGAGCACGCCCGTGCCTCCGCCCGTGAAGAACGACTGGCTGGAGAGTCGGCTCGACTCCAACCCGCGCCTGTCGCCGCCCTCGCCCGGCGGCCCGCGGCGCGCCGCACCTGCACAGCAGGGTACGTTTTATTATATACGAAAAAACCGCCGTTTCATCAAAATGTTGCCACTACGGCTGGTTTTACACTAGAGCTATGCTGCGAGGATGCGCTACGACCGTTTCCACTAAAACTACGCTATGTAGTTGTGCGAGGTAGATGCGCTATGAAGATGCGCAGCCGCGAGGTAGCTGTGCGAAGAAGATGCGCAGCTCGAGCTATGCGATGTAGCGACAGCGGGCGCGGGGAGCGGCAGCGCGGTGAGGGGGGAAGCGCTCACGCATCCGTGGCGCGCATCCGTAGCACGCATTCACAGAACGCATCCGCAGCTCGTATCTTTCCATATAAAAAACATAGCTTAGCTGAACCCTTTTCCACCAGAGCATATGCTATGTGAATAAAGGAATGTGATTGGTGGATTTCAAACGCATCCATAGCAACGTAGCATAGCATAGCTCTAGTGGAAAACTAGCCTACGGACGCGAGGCCGTCCACCTATTGGTTTTGATCTAATAAAAGCACTCATCCCATTACATGCATGCATGTATATATCAGTTTAAGTTCCTTATATCTTACTCGGTTACTCGGATAACTGTGGTAATTGCAGAAGAAACCGCGTGGTTATATTTGCACGCTTCGAAACATATTCATGTAAATAAATAACCGCGCGGTTCCCGCAAGTCTGAACTGCCTCTTATCATACTGTTGTAACGAATGCGCGTGGTAGCTGGAACTAGGATTTGTTAGGTTTGTTCAAAGTGCTTAAGGTACGCACGAATAGACTATTCGATTGGTGCGATTCGTTACTCACTATGCAAAATATATTCATTGTTATGAATTTTCTATTAGGCATTTTAGTACTTTTGCGTATACATGCATTTACAACCCTGCGCGGGGAATTCGCAGCAAGAAAGAAACGTTAATAGAACGCATTAATTTAAATTTCGGCACAATATTTACAACAATACACGATTGTATTGTTTTTTTTTATGGGATTGCTCTTGGCTAGCATCTAGCCAGGGGGCAACGATGAGGCCGACGATGAAGCGAGCTCACCCAGAAGATGCCTATTCACTCGTGTTGTAAATATTGTGCTGTTATTTTTAGTTGCTGAAAATTTGCAAAGGCCATATATGATCTAGGCGTGTAAAGGGTTGAGAGCAGAGTGTAATGTAGATGTACGTTTCCAGGCTCCATGGGCCAGCGGGGTGCTCCGCCGGTGCCCGGCGCGGGCACGGGGCGGCCGGCGCCCCCGCTGCCCTCGCGGCCCGGAGGCACCGCGCCCCCGCCTCCCGGCGGCCGCCCACAGCCCGGTGGTGGCCTGCCCGCTCCGCTCATACCCACGTAAGTACCCAGTGTTTTCTCTCCCGCAGTGTAATTAATAACCCAGAAAGTGTATGACATTTTCCGTTTACAGGAATAAATCAATTTTGAAGTTAAAATATAGGAGGTACAGTCACAATTCGTCATTTGAGCAAACTTGTATTCTAAGTTATATAGTATACGACTCGACGCGACTGACGTAAAAGACTCAAGTCCCATACAAGTTTGAGAGATCTTTAGCTTCGATTAATTGACTGGATTCTAAAAGGCTAAGTCGAGTCTTAGAAATGAAGATTCCAATAATCTAAATTCTTTTTCATTGTGTACCATAACATTTTAATTTCAAAGGACGTCTCGAGTTCTCGACTCTCAGTTAAATTATTTTAGTAAGCATATAAATGTTTCACATGAGAAGCTATAATATATCACATTTCTATCCAGCTTAAATATTTACATAGTGATCTCTGACCTGACATTTTAGGGAATGATTTGTGCTTGTCCAGTACTGGAAGACATAAAATTATGGTACTAATAGATCTGGTGGAGGTGCATTTTTGAGAGTATCTTGCCTGGGATTTAGTATTTATTTCCCGCTGGTAATGACTAGGATAAGCACCGAAGACTTGAAGTTTAATACGTAGATTAAAGCGATTTGCTTAATTGTATTGTATGGTCATGGAAACCTCAACTATGTTTTGTTTTTGATAAAAATACATGATACAAATAAAATACTTTAGTAAACAGTTCGGTGGAAACGCTTCACTCGTCTCAGAACTGATGCGTGAGCTTTGCTTTTTGAGGCATTTGTATGGGTGATGTAACAGCCATAATATGCGTAAATCGATAAAATATATATTTTAATATATAAGCATTAATATCAGCTTATATTATATGTAATTCATAATTAAATTTACCAAAATAGCTATAAAATTCATTGGTGTTGTGAATAGTTTGTACTAAAGATTATATTTGTCATAGAAAAATACTGATACAGTATTTGAAGAATATACGACGATATAATCTTTAAGGAGAGACAGGTATTCTCTAGAGCGCAAATGTTCAACTACATTTAAAGCGAAGTGATGCGTCAGATGTCGCTGCCGACATGTGTTGCTAATGATCCCCTAGTCACTAGGGCCTAGTGAATACATGGGTGTATTAATTATCTGTGTGCCTAGAAATCGGGGTCGATGTAACTAAAATTGAGCACTAACATTTTCAAAACTTGAGTGTGTGGTTGTTTTCGCAGGCGGCGCTAAGCGAGCGAGCCCGTCGTCTGCCCACTAACTAACTAACTTAAGTTACGTACGAACCTAAAGGTACTAACTCTGACGCGATTGTTAACTTAGTACAGTTAAGTGACGGTATTTAGTGGCGTTCACACCATTACCAGCTACGAGGACGCTAGCGTTGTTCGCGCAGTCAAATATTATTCCTTCTCGCTTTAACATTAGCGCTCGTGTTAATGAATAGCGCTCAAGTCTGAGCTCTCCATCCAGTAGACTGGTGATCATACTTTAAACGTGACTTGAGTGCTTTTATAAATACGAGTCTAAGAGAGTAGGGTGCTTTAACTCCGCGATAAACGCTATCGTGCTCTTGGCTCTAACTCTGCACTAACAATAATGAAACGTTAGTAACATCACTAATTTATATTAAATTAATTGTGAGACTTAGTTTTTACAATGCCCGCTGAGCATTGATCTGTCAATCAGACCGATTAAACGGTATGTTGTCCGCCGTTCGTCTCAGTAGTGAGCAATGAAAATCGATATTATAATCAATAAATGTAGTAAGTTAACAACTGCCCGGAAGTCTAGAAATAAATATACATATGTTATATACATTATTTATTAGTTATAAATAATATGATCAATACTTATGATACGTCTGAAAAATATTGCTTCCAAAGATTATTAAATTAATAGAGAATTTAACGTGTATTCAAACGTATATACCTATACATATACAAAATACAAGTTTTGCTTACAACTTCTCCTACGGGCAGCCAAAAGTAATGCTGAAATTGTCAATACCGAAAAATAGTGAAAAGACAGACAATAGCGACTTGATGGTAAATATACACTTGTATTATTCGATGACCTAAAGGTTGTGTGCACAACGACACCGGCTCATGTTGTAAGGGGCTGCCTCCAGAGAGATGTAGATTTATAGCCTACGATGATATGTTAGGGTTCACGAAAATTTTATCTATACACTGTTCTCTTAAACTTTGGGGAGGAAAAGTAGAAGCAATGAGAGATTGCATTATGTCTTTTAAGCATTTAATTTTTTATGATAATAATATGTAATCCGGCTGGAGAAAATATTTCTTTCACTTAGATTCTTGGACAATTCCTATGTGATATCGTTGCATGAATTTTTTTGGTCATTGATTTGTGTGTGGTCTTCAAAACTTCTTCTGTCTCTTTATCAGCTATCGGGCCATTGTGTCTAAACTTGGATCGTAACATATATTTATAACTTGCGGAAACGAAATCCAAGTAGACTAATGCCTTATTAATTTTTTCGTGTTTGTAGCACTGTATACATACACCCATCAGCTTTAGCAGTAATTTATCTTTTTGTATTGTAGAAAGTCTCGTTTATAGATACACTAAGTTACATTATGAGTACTGTCAGTATTCACAGTTGCCCTGTAAGAATAATATTAACTTAGGTACTAAACCTATGTGTATCCATTATAAATATTGTATCAATTATGGCAGTTACATTACTCTGAGAATGTCTTACAGAGAAGCTGTGAGAGTTAATATTGATGAAAGTTTGTCCGAGATAATCGTAAGTATGGAAGAAGTGGGATGTTTGAGTGGAACCCTGGATTAGGCGTGTCTGTATAGTAGTATCCAGTTGCGGAGCGTCCATACAACTCGATTCCCACCGGCTTGCATAATTTTCAGCCAGTCCAGTTCTTTTACTACGGCTCATGAAGAATAAGAAAGACAATTTAATCCGGCTTCCTGAGAATATTTTAGACGCGCCGCCACTGGTAGTATCGGTGGGTTGTTGAGTGGGTATTGATGTGGGTTGGGTGCAGGCGGCCGGGCGGCGGGGCAGGCGCGGTGCAGGCGGCGGGCGCGGCGGGCGCGGCCATGAACCAGCTGCCGCCGCACATGCGGCAGCAGATCAACCAGGCCGTGGGCCAGGCCGTCACCAACGCCGCCATCAGCGAGCTCAGCTCCGCCTTCGCCAGATTCAAGTAAACCGGCAAGACCGCCACACTAACCCAAACGCACAACTCGTACCCCGCTCGTGTTGTCGCATCATTACCTACATACATATACGATGTGTCTTGCTGTGAGACCGGCCGCACTATTTGTATGAACTCCTCAGTCGATTTTTTAATATAACGAATTATTAATTTCTATACAAATATTTGATACAGTATAAAATTGTCGTGTCTGATATATTACACGAGATAAACATCGTTGCCGCAAAATATTAATATGTCCACTCACTGCGGTTACGCTTACTGGTGTTGTCTGAAATGGAGAATTTGTGTAGAATGTGTGCGCGACACTAACAGTGAAGCTTTTGTTGTTCGTGTAAAGCTGCTTCTGGACGGTACTCGAGTGTAGCTAATGTGTTGTGCAGTGCCTGATTAACATGACTGTTGCACATACATATTAACAGTTAGAACACTTTAGTGATACGTTATCAGTGTTACCATTTTATGATGACATCGCTAAGAATATCCTTTACCTAATACACTAATTTCCGATTAAATATAAATCGCAGTATGCCTAAGTAAACTTGCTCAACCAGAACTAACCAGACGAAGAGGTTTTCTGAAGATCGCACACGATTTTAAATTGTTTTAGAGTTGATCCGGTGTACATTCGTAAAAGCAATATGTTCAAATAAATTTTAGTACTTAACGTATATGAAATTGAACCAAATTCGTGTTAAGTATAAAGGACTCAATATGGCAATGGATGAATTTCAGTATTAAATTTGATGAAATTATTGTTGAAGAGTGCTATTTATGATTAACTGTACGGTTATTACGGGATACGGATGGCGTATGCAATCTTGAATTATTATAAATATTATTGAATGTGTAATTACATTTGTTTCATGTAATTATTGTAAATGTTACATTGAGTGGCTTATAATAAGTGTATAATGAATTGTGTAGATGAATTGTACTATAGGCGGGGCTTGCTCGACGGCGCGCTCCGCGCGTCTCAGTGACACGGGCTCGACTATGACAGAACTGGGGGTAAACTAGATATCGTACCGAGTCACGGTTCACAGAACGTTAACATAAAAAAGGATAAACATAAACATGGACAAAACGATGGGCCATTGATACAACTGAGGTTGTTTCACGTATCCTTCTTACCGGCCGGGACGCCCGGCGCGCGCACGTGATTCGCAGGCCTCGCTCTGTGCCGCGCTAGGGGACTATCGAGCATATCATATTGTTTTGTATATGTGCTAGAGTTGTATGATCGCGTTATATTCAGACGAGAGTGTTTATTTTTTGTTGGTGCACTCGACACTATGTTCGCGTAGAGCTAGCTGCATAGAGGCAGTTGTTGCAACTCGTTCTCACCTCAGTGTCTAGGTGTTTCGTAGCATAGACTTTACAAGACGAGTCTCACGTTACTCTTCCGTCTCTAGTAGTGACGCAACTATCTATTTATGCATTTAATATACGACGTGTACCCCAGCTTGGTTTATGATATCTAATCACGTTCGATTCACAATATTTGTAGTACTTAGGAAAATCAGCGGCGCTGACTGAGACATCAATCACTCTATGATGAAATTACCATATGTACCCGCGCTGACAGCCGCCGAAAACATGTCACTCGTATTGTTGCTCATACCAATACCTTTGGTCAATTATTAGCATGTTTTATCACGGTGATACAATATGAATTCGTTATTAAATGTAACTTTTAAAAGTTTATGGGCATTTGAATTTAATAAGGTAAGCGTTACATCATTCGCTTGCGTCCACGTTCAGTCATGATCATGAAGGAGCCATTTTGAAAGCTGGCGAGGCGCGTTCGTCCGCCCGCTCGGGGCGGACGAACGCGGAGTTCGAGGGTCGCGAACCGAGTTCCTACATCACAAGTATTTAGCGCTGTAGCCATCATTGCTCCATCGTTATTAGAGGAATATTATACAATAGTAATAAATCATGTAACGTTTTGCTCTCTCTCTATTGTTGATAGCGTTAGCGTACCATCGAATAAAGGTATAGGCAGTGATTGTTGGATTTGATATAGTTTATGAATATTGTTAATCTTATGCTGTATAAATAGAGTAATTAAACGCTATATGTGTACCAGTGATGTTTGATTTATTCCAGTAGTTACTCGCATATAAAGTAACTTTGGCTTTATGTAAATAACAGTAAATTTAGGATGGAATATTCAACGGAAAGTTTAGGTAAGCTTTTTTTAATTACGGTAGACTTATAAACGTAAGATATCAACGCAATCGGCCAGGATTGTTTTATGCTCCGTTAAGTAATTATAATTCCGGTTCATTTACATTACGCCTCCTTAATTCGTGTGAAACAAATGAAGATTTTATTTGGAAGACCGATTCTTTCAGCATACGTATCAGTACGGATCGGCGACTAGAGTAATGTAACTGTGCCCGTATTTTTATTGCAATCATTACATTCACTAGGCTTGTTTAAATACTCGTAAATAAAGGTATGCATATGTACAATATTCAGCAAATATCTTTGATAGTTAAGATAATCATGTAGAGGACTTTTCTGAGGAGCTATATTTAATAATTTGCACGACATTGTCACTACATGCCAATTCCAATAGATTGTAATATGCGACGCTCACCAGCAAATATTTTTTTTATAACGGACGCTCAATAGTGTATACTTAATATATACTTGTCAAGAGCTTATGTACCTAAATATGTTTATGTCACACCTGGCCATAAAGCGGCAATTACCGCACGCTCCGCGCGCGGGAAATCCCACTTCCTGGCCAGGGGGTGACATAAAATTTTGTACTTAACACGGGCGGTAATAAAGAAAGCCTCAGATCGCATATTTATCGCCCTTGCCTTCGGCTCGGGCGTCAAATACCTGCGATCTGAGACATTCTTTGTTTTACCGCCCTTGTTAAGTAATGTACTATTGCCTGATTGGCTCTTCCAGAGCTGAAAAATGTCCGCGTCTGCCAGAACAGTCCTTTTACATTATAATGTAGGCACGTGATTGGCTAGTGGTCGTCAGGCACTGCTTGCCGAGTGATTGATTGGCCAGGGAAACGGTGCATGCATTTGGAGTTCAATTGCTATTACTAGATCTAATACAAACTGCGTGTTGAGTAAGGTGTAGAGGTTCATTTGCATGAAACTTTACTAGTTACGAGTACCTATACATATAATATAGAAGCACGTTCGAATGACGTATATATATTTATCTTTTTAGCCCGAAAATTAAATGTTATTTAAAATAAATGCACGCTGGTGCTTATATTGTATCCAAAATAAGCAGAAATTTGCTTGCTACGCTTCCAGTTGTGTTAATGCCGCTTAACATTTGCAAGAACTCTCGTTACACTGCGGGGCTATGGTTATATATATACGGTTTACCGGCGCACGACGAGTGCGATCAAACCCTGCAATCTAATGCAAGTTCTTGCAAATGTAAATCGGCCTTTAGGTCATAATATCATGTCATATTTTTGTACATTGTCTTACTGGTCCAATGGCGAAGCGTCAAAAGTGTCGGTGGTGATACGAAACAAAATTGCCTAAGTTTTTTCTCAAAGAATATAAACCACTTATCTAACCTTTTCTTAGACAGAAGCGATATCGACCACATAAGTTGTACGTACTAATAATTACTTATATAAATTAATATTTATCTGAGATGACGGGCGGGAATTGGATCCCATGACACTTCGCATCGCCACTGTACTGTGTCCGTTACTTGTAGACACATTATTTATTAGATATTGTTGTATGTATGTATAATATTGTTAAAGTTTGATTTTAAATTAATGATGTTTTTTTGTGTGTAGCCGACCAGTCCCGAACGTGCCGCCGAAGTTGCCCGAACGACCACAGAACGGGCGGCCATTTTGAACTCCTGCTTCGCCGCCATTTCGTGATACGCTGTACTGTAAATATATATTCTATTTCTCTGTATATTGCTTTAATTCTATTTATTTAAGCGTCGTCAGATTACGGTTTGTATGTTAAATATAGCATAGTTTAGGCTCGTTTTTGGAAATTAGTATTACCTATATTAAAGTGAGATGTTATGTTTGTGTCTTAATATTTAGTGAGCATGTGATAAGGGACTGCAGCTGCTACTTTATTATGAACGTGGTGTAATCAAATGAGAATACTTTAATGATGCACACAAGACTTATTTATTTAAGATGGATTTGACTTTGATAGGAACAAGCAATGGTTTGGATGTGACAATAATAATAAGAGCTATCTGTTATAGTTCAAAAATCCATAATGATTATTTTTCATGTAGTAAATTGCTTTTGTAAATAAACACTTAGCATTTCTTCTACTGTTATATATAACATAACAGTATCTAAGCAGTATACATGTACCATGTATGTATGTAAATGTTTCATTAAAAACTTTTATTTTGACATATTGGTACCTGTACCCAGTGTTTCTAAATTAACAATGTCGAAAACAAATGCGATATATATTTTATTTTCATTTAGTTGTTACACTGGAATTTTAAAGAATTGATTGACGAGATTATTGATCATTTGATATAAATTTAATGGCAATGGGCATGGCAGGCCTCATTTGCAAAGACACGAACAGCCTAAATCTTGAATACACAAGTATATATCATAAAATTACAGTATGGTATATACATTAAATTATTATGGTGCTCCGTAAAATTAAATGTTTCAAAAGTATTCCAATTCCATACCCAGTAAAATTTGAGACTCGCTATTGCAAGTTTACAGAACTCTTCTCAATATAATATGTAGCACTAGTATATTGAAGTGAACTCAAAATTTACAGTCAACGTCATGTACACATATAATATATGCTGCTACGTTCTATATGACGCCGACTGTAGTATTTCAAAAATAATGTAAAGGGACTAGACATAACACAGTCATAATTTTTTTGTATAACCCTTTGTATTTCATTTCATTACAGCTTGTATATTCCTAATATGTTTCACATCTTTACTTGCACCGAGAAAAGTTGTTTTTAAATGACATGTAGTCGTGAATGTGAATTATACTGTACTGTACTTATAGCATTTGATTAATTTGTAGGGTCCCCTACGCGTGGGATGCCAACGGTGTCCTATAACTTTGGTACCACTGTATACGCGGATGTTCGTATTTAATAAATGGATTATTGGCCGCGATAATAAAAAGTATAATTAAATTAGCCAATCATGTAGATACAGACTTTAAGTTAATGAGCGATGGTACGAAACCTTGCGTTGCGAGTCTGACGCGACTTATTATATTAGCTGGTTATGAAGACCTTATCGGCGAATTAAGGTATGAATCATATTGAAAATTAAATGGAGAGCCATCCACTACTCGGGGCACTCACGATTGTTGTAAGATAGGCGGCATTTAGTGGCATAGCTGGTAATGTTCCGGGCCCGTGAACAATGCTTGATACATCACACGCAAATATTATATATGAAGGCTAGTCAACATTTGTATAATTTTTACCCTTTTATGGAATAGTTTTTTTTTTTACTTTAATTTATTACTGCCACCCGTATTTACCTATGTTTAATTAGAATAAATTGTCTTATGTTAATTCTGTATACAAATTATTATCTTTACCATTGCGTTGAACAGAGATATGGCAGGGTCCAACATAACTAGTATCACATGGTTTTATGCATCTCACATCTCACATGGAATCGACTCCATTTATTTATTTATATGGAAGACTAGAAAAAACGGGCTTTATCTTGAATAATTTATTAATGTCACGATTATAACTGCAGACTAGAAAAGTAACTCAAATAAAGGGCGCGATGTAACACTAAGCTAACTAAAACACTAACCATCGAGGAGGCATTAGGCAATGCTGGAAATCCCATAGGACCGGCTATATAATAATACTAGTTAATGATTTATAGTAGTCGTTCTTTCTCGTTTCGCCGGTGTAAATATAAGCACCGTGCCTCGTTTGTACGGTCAAGTGGCAAGCGCACGTAGGATATATGACCTTAACGCTAGGACAATAAGGTCATGTCATCATTTTTTGTAGCATCCATTTTAGTATGGACTGAGAAATAAAAGGTTCTATTTTGGACTTTATTACAATGCTTTAAAGGTTCAAAAGTGACGAACCTATCCATTCCGCCACTGTCTGTACTTAGACGAGATTAACTGAGCCGTCTTTATGATCGCATTTTGTAAGTCACAGATAATCCTGCCAATCTTATTACGTAGTAGTATTGTACATTTAAATCTGTGCTTTATATTATACTATTATCCTCAATTAAACTTTGACTTGATCAAGTGGGTACCTTATAAATTAAAACGTTTTCTTATGACTCTCCTTATTTTTTGATTACGAAGGAATATGTATTTTATATTTTTGTCAAGCGGATGCGTCCCCTAACGAAATTACAATTTCCAATTTAAGTGAAGATGGGATTTGAACCCACAACCTCTGGAATCCGTCCATTGACTTGACAATTGACATTGAATCCATCCTAACCTAACCTAACCTAACCAACTGAGCCAGAGACAACTGAGTCTGAGAGGTGGTGGGTTCAAATCCCATCTGTGGCGTTGGACTTTTTCAATTTTTTACTTTAATCGGAAAATGTATTTTATATATACCTAATTAAAAAAATGCTTAGTGCCTACGCCAAATCTTGTGATTATTTAGATAGCGGACCCCTGGCCCCTATCCCACAAAACTTTACAAGTCTACAATTTGACAAAATTGTATAATTTTCCATAGAAAAAGTTGACAAAGGGTATACATGGTCAAACTGCCCTTGGCGAATAAATGATTTTCCTTTTACCTGATTATTTTAACCCTCAAATGCTTGTGGTTTTTGAGAAAATCGTAAATAAAGGAAAATCATTTTTATTTATTTTTAGCCAAACTACTTATCCGATTTCTTTGTAATTTGGATATGTTGTATACATAATTAAGCTAGTTTAATGAAAAAAAATATGGGAGTTATCTTTTGAAAAATAGAAAATATTTGAGCAGAAAGTTTAATTTTTTTAAGTTGCGAAATAGCGACAATTACCAAATTTAGTTTTTTTATGTTTATTTCTAATTAGGTCAATATGGTGACTATTTTGCAATATCTGAAATTGATAATGGCAAATATGAGTTACGGATCAACGTATTACAGTGCTTTGCGACAATTTTTTTGCTCGTAAACTTATGTCATACTGGTTTCCGAACCAAACGGGACTGCTCTACAATACGGGATATTTGGTTTTTTCGCCCATAATAACCAATAACAAATTTTGACAGCTGCATTGAGAGCGCAGTGGCGCCAACTGGTGAGCGCAAAAACGGTAGCCCTCATTACCTACTCGCATTCTAATTTCAATTTCGTAAATCTATTATCTGTTCAATTTGACTTTCTTATTATTAACGTAATAAGGTATTTAGTATGGAGAAAATGTATGGGATATTAAAAATTCGAGATTTTCACACTGTTAATCCAAGTATTTCTTATTGATAAAAATATGTTATACAATGTTAAATTATACATAAAATAACTAAATGTGGTAATTGTCGCTATCTCGCAAGTAAAACAATTTTTTTTTTGAAAACAACTCAAATATTTTCTATTTTTCCAAAAGATAAATATGCCATATTTTTTTCATAAAACTAGCTTAATTATATATACAACTTATCCAAATTACAAAGAAATCGGATAAGTAGTTTGGCTAAAAATTAATAAAAATGATTTTCCTTTATTTACGATTTTCTCATAAACCACAAGCGTTTGAGGGTTAATATTTGGTGAAAGTACATACACACATTAAGCTTCATAATCAGGTAAAAGGAATAATCATTTATTCGCTAAGGGCAGTTTGACTATGCTTACCCGGCTATAGGTACCTTTGTCGAATTGTATGCTTGTAAAGTTTTGTGGTACAGGCCCCTGACATCCTTCACGATGCAACAGAATTGGGATATCGCGAGGAGGATATTAACACCTGATTTTAAAAAATCTGCGAAGTGTTAATAATTATCTTGTTTTATATCTCTATGATTGTCTTCCTTAATCCAGAGACTATATGTATATAGACTGCCAATGTCTATACATTGTGGTTGTGGCGTACGAATGAACAAAACAAATAACTCCCAATAGATGGCACCAATGTGTTTTTAAGCAGAGGTCATTGAAACTAGCTACACCAGGCTCATTATTTTAAAGGTACGCCACAATGTACAGTCACTACAGTCAGCATCAAAAGTAGGTACCTACGCATATCAAGGGGTCAAAAGCTCTTATCCTCTTACAATAAAAACTTTTGACGTCTTCGTATTCGTAGTTAGTTTTGATGCTGACTGTAGGTACCTATAGGCATTGGAATTACATAATTTAATAGTATCTGCTTAAACTTATTTATTTACCACTGTTTTCGCTTTTGATTATGGTAGCGTATCGAAGCCCCACTATTTATTTCCTGCCTTAAAATACATTCCCTAATTTGTATATTGTTCACGCGCCAGGAACTTCTATTATGTATATAATTTTTAATGTAAATCAATGTAACATGGACTTGTTTATATTTCGCGTACTGTTGTATGCAATTATAATAAATGTGTATGATAAATTATAAAATGAAGTTTCTTTTATTCGGACAACCTTAAACAAAAACAACGTAGCTTACAACGTGTAGGTAAATCATCTACAGGGTGGGCAAATAACATGTATACACTTTGTTTTTGAAATGTTACTTATTAATTTAAAATAAAATGGCGGCAAAAGAAATCTTGTATACCTCCAAGTTGCCCACCCTGTATAAAGAGTTCCCTTCGTTCGAAATAAGTACCAAATACACAAGAAGGGGGGGGGGGAGTCTAGTGAGATATCACGTGTCTCTATTTTACGCTGAACTCGCGATTTCTATACCTAAAGGTAAATTACATCACTGAAAACGCAACAGAATCGCGCCAACTTAGTCACAGTCTGGACATCGTTGTAAGATAATATTTTGATTATTTTTAGATTAATAAATAAATACACTTGATATAGGATTAGAGCAGGAACAGAATTGGAAAAGGCGTCTCTAAAAAATGCAAGCGGCAAATCATTTAACAGTTGGGGTGACAACGTTATCAGATGGTTTGGACCCTGCAGAATACGGATCTGCCTGTCGCCATCTCGAAATTTGAGCCGGAAGTACGGTATACCGGAAAAGGTGCAGCCCATACAACATTTTTCGTAGTACATTTAGTAAATCGTTGCTCTGGTACTTTAAAAGAGGTCCAATTGATATGGTTTTTTGGTATGTTGTAAAGGACAATATTAGCCATGGTAACCTAAAATTTTCGGCCCTCCAGCGCCATAACTTTGGCCGCCATCTTGGAAATAGTGTCACTTTTTTTAGTTTTTTGCTTATACTGTCATCAAAGTTCATTCGAGTGCTAAACATAGTTCTGCAATATTGTAGAATACAATGTTTGCTAAAACTTTTGGGTGCAAAGATTTTTTCCATGACCCCTAGGGACGAAGGACAGGAGATATCATTAAAAATTGCCAATTTTTTCTAGTTTTCGTCTCATGTTTACATTTTAAGTGCATTTTAGCACTAACTATAGTTCGGAAATATTGTAGATCACAAAATTAGCTACAACTTTTATATGAAAATATTTTTTCCACGACCATTAGGAAAGAAGATATGAAGTCATCTATGGAGTACAACCGTCGAAATTTGCTACTGTTCCAGTTTAAATTCTTCCCATATTTAGGTTTGAGTGCAATGAATCGCAATCTGTAGGGGATCTATGATGGTCGAGTGATAGCGTGATAGACGACAAGATAAAGCATCTGTCACTTTCCGATCTATACCACTTCAATCCCTCAGAAGACAAAATCGTCTGTTTCCATGATACCTAGAAGATCGTAGGTACTTTGAATTTGCATTATAATTTTGTCTTCTGTAATATTGCTGACCGAGAAATGCACTAAAACGCAAATATGGGAAGAAAACCGGAAAAAGTAGTAAATATCGACGGTAGTACCCCATAGATGACATCGTATCTTCTTTCCTGATGATCGTGGAAAAAATATTTCAATACAAAAGTTGTAGAAAATTTTGTAATCTACAATATTGCCGAACTATAGTTAGCCCTAAAATGCACTTTAAACGTAAACATGAGAGGAAAACTAGAAAAAAGTGGTAATTTATAATGATATCTAATGTCATACCTTCGTCCCTAGGGGTCATGGAAAAAATCTTTGTAGACAAAAGTTTTAGAAAATTTTGTGTTTTACAATATTGCCAAACCATGTTTAGCACTAAAATGAACTATAACGACAGTACGAGCAAAAAACTGAAAAAAGGGACAGATTTTCCAAGATGGCGGAGAAAGACGTGGAGCTGGAGTGTCAAAAATTTCGGGATACGATGACAAATATTGTTCTTTACGGCATATCAAAAATCCATAACAATCGGACCACATTTAGAGTACCGGAACAACGATTTACCAAATGTACAACGAAAATATTTGTATGGGCTGCACCTTTTCCGATATAACATTCTTCCGGCTCAAATTTGGGGATGGAGACAGCAGATGCGTATTCTGCAGGGTCTAAGCCCTCTGATAACGTTGTCACCCCAATTGTTACACGATTTGCTTCTTGCATTCTACTTCTTCAAAAATGGGCCTACTCTAGATAGCGGAGGGGTAAAATAAAATCTCAATACGGGATCACTAAAATCTGCTATAAAGTAAGTGATTCAAACAATGAAGACCACTAACTGCCAATTGGTGGAAATAATTCGGATATAAGCGGATTTTGGCATAGTTAAAGATGTCCTTAAGAGGCCGTCAAGCTTTGCGCTTTCATCATTTTCACGAAATCTTACTCGATAGATGGCGTTGGCGAGCTATTTACAATAGTCAAGCATCGATAACCTCACCAGTTACCCCTAGTGTATCTTGACACTAGGACACGTAATAACTACACGCAATCGGAGGTCTGACGCATTGGTTCTCCTACGGTGAGGTCAAAGCGTTGCAGAATATTACTTAATTACCTAAGTAACCTACTGCCTGGCGTAAAAATCTTGATCGTTTTGTTTGCTTAAAAAATAATATTACTTTGTATGAAATAATATTAGTTGTTGTACAAGTAAATAAAATGCCCATCGAAAATATGTATACATATGGTACGATCATATCCTGTACGTTTAATTTAAAAAAATATGTAGTTTGATTTATTTATATCTGTGATGAATACATAAAAATATTTAAAAAACAATCCCTATAGTTATTCATTAAAATTCATTTTAAAATTTTTATTTCTCATTCATTTGTGACTCAGCATCACGGCGTTCAGCTATGAAGAAAACTATAAGCAATAATTGATTTTTAGTTCGTTAAGACATTCTGCCACTACCATTAACTAAAAAAAAAACAATTTCTCAAAAATAAGACGGAACGGAAATGAGACGGATATATAATAAGACGGAATTTGAATTAAGATTTGATAAACATACACCAAAGGTATTGAAACGTCAAAAAGTTCATGCTTTCCCATTCCCGCCGTTCATTTTTTTAACAGAATCGCTAGTGTATTTTTGCACCGAAAAACGGAAATTATTTAAGACACATACAAAAACGTAGCGTTTACAACAGAAAAATACTAGTTGAATTGGCTGAATACGACCGGGCCTGTACTCTGATATTCGAAATCCGTACTTGGTATTAGTGGCTTCCCTTTCACGCGAGAGTGAAAGGGACGGCATGTGCAAAGTATAGATTTCGGAGTAGACACTCTTTCTTTTTTACGCCTGTTTCTACTTTTAATAAAGTTTAGAAGTCGACAAATAAATAGTAATATATGTGTCAGTTAATTTTTTTTCTAGTTTACTTTCAGTTGCTATAGAAATTAAAGTTTGATTTCTAGGAGCTTTTTTGATTTATTTCATTGCATGTTTGAGAGAAGCACTATACATATACCTCGGTCTGAAAAGGGGTTGCCAGCCTCGTAAATATCCGGCCGGCGACCCCTTACTTCTCGGCCTCTGTAGTAATGTACTATTTCTCACACGTGCAATGAACTGTCGTCATTACGTGCGTTTTATAACAGGATTCAAAGTATAACGTTTCAGGCGGAATAACCCGAGAGAACTGTAAAGAAATTTCGTACAAAATTGAGGGCCTAGCCCGGGAAGTATTTCTTTTTTGACCGAGTGAAACGAAGGTCTCTGTTTTTAGGCTATGGGCCAGCTAGCCAAATTTTAGAAAATGGTATAATTTGGGGGTACTAAGTTTCCTTCTTACATAGTAAGACAGGCTTATTATGATGTGAAAAAACCATGATTGCCATCTCAAAGTAGTAGCTAATAGAAATGGCGGCTAATCCAAGATGGATATAGAACTATGGTTTAAAAAAAAGAATGAAATCAGACGAATACTTTTTAAGTTATAATTGATTTTGTAATACTCAATATCCGCCATCTTGGATTGGCGGCCATTTTTGTTAGCTACCATTTTGAGATGGCAAATTGGCAATCATGTTTTTTTAACATCTTAATAAACCTATCTAACTCCTGTAAAAAGGAAACTTAGTACCCCCAAATTATACCGATTTCTTCGGTGGCCCATGGACTATTTAGCTTCCAGATAAATGCTTTCGTATGTCCGGATTTCCGGTCGTCCGCATCTACAGGTCGCATTTTTAAACCGATTCTCGTGAAATTTGGTGAACAGGTTCGAAAATAAAAAGAAATTTATTTGTCGAGTCAGTTTTTGTGTTTTTCTGCGGCCGAATTTTGTACGTGCGACTACAAATTTTTGAGCATCTACGTACTTTATCAGATGCTTATTGTAGCATTCTGAGAGACAATATTTCGCAGAACTACATCGTATACCTAGGTATAGTTCGGACACAACTCTAAGGCTAAATTCGGTCAAACGAACGCAAGCAAAACTCGACTTAGAGCTCTGACTGTTAGGTAGATTTTTGCTTGCGTTAATTTGACAGCACTTGGCCTTACAGTTTTTTACTTTGACAAATGGCTAGTTTACTAGATGCTGATCGCTGACTTTAATCATAATGAAATGCTCATCAAAATAAAGCATATTTCTCAAAAAAAAAAAGTCACGAGTAGACAAATAAATTAAATCTACCAAGTATCTAGGACAGTACTTGAAAATCAATTGACAACTGCGTTATCAGCTATGTGATTCATAAGTTGTCTCGATTTAGTTCACAATTACGTTCCTAGTATACATTGACTGCGACTTTCATAATAAATACACATAATGGGAGGTCACAATTTGTATTGGTTTGTTTGAGGGGGTTGTGGTAAGCTTTGTGAATAGCCACAAAAAAACGGTATATACGTCCTCCTCAGACGGCCGCTCGGCCGGTACTGAGTCACTATGACCGTGTCAATGAAAATGTCGTGAAAAAGGCATGTTGTAAATCAAATAGAATTAATATATTTCTATCTTAGTTGCTACTTTTTATTATCTCAAGTCATAAAATATAAGTTATTTTATCATAGTCATATGCTCAAAAACCTTTTTATTAGCTTTAATATTACTAAAAGATGCAATGAAGTTTGAAGTTTTTCAGAAAATTTACCAATTTTAATATTCTGTTTTTATAACATTTTTGTATGAAACTTGTAAAAACCCTTGCACTCATCCCTAAAAGGAGTATCTATTGCACATGTGCATATTTTTTTCAAGCCGGTTTGGCACCAATATATAGCTTAACTAGGTCGTTTTTAAAGCCTCTTCAAGCGCAAATCGAGGAAACAGCTGTTAGGTTAAGCAAGATTATTCGAAACTAAATTAGAAAATTTAGAAAGTAGCACACTTATTCCATTCAGAATGAAATGATCTTTCATAATCTGTAATAAAATGTAGATAAATACTAATAGATTATGAGATACGACCTCATCAATCTTAGCCAAATCGTCAGAATATGTTATACGGAGCCTTAACAACATACATAAATCCTGACGGGGGGGGGGGGGGGGGGAGCTAACGGGTGGGGGGGGGGGTGTAAAGTTCACTTTTTTAGTTTTTCGTTAAAAACTCGAAAACGGTGGCCTAAAGCAAAAAAATATTGACCTACCCCATCGAGTGGGGTATCGTTATTTAGAACTCGTTGAGTGCATAAATACTGTATTTTTTGTTTTCAAAAATATTGAAAAACAAAAGAATGGGAAGCAATATTTGATTAACATGGATCCTGAGCGTAGCGAGTGCTTGCAACACACGAGACGCGTAAAATAACTTTGCAGCCATGTGTAACATAAATCTTTTCACCTCACGAAGAAAATACTACATAGGAATATGTAAAATCAGCCTTTATTTTTGCTAATACACAAATCCTAAATATTATGTATCTACACATGTACAGTCAGCTGCAAAAAGATATACCCACACGATTAATAGAGTCTAGCGAAGTTATTTTTGAACAGACCAAATGTGTATATCTTTTTCCAGCTGACTGTACATTCAGCAAAACTACCAGGTGATGATTGAGGTACGTAGTTACTGTGGCACTGTAGTTAATAGCGCCTAGAGGTAGTATAGTCCAAAGGTATCGGGACTGCTTTACCGACATTTAACATTTGACAGATCAAAAACATCGTTCGATTCGCAAGTCATCGTCCCGGTGACCGGACCGGAGTGCCCGGCAGTGCCGGCAGAAGTGAAAACACAACACCCACGCACATTCGCGCAAGCGCCCTGCGCCGCCTAAACGAAACAGCAGGCGCAGGCATACATTTTCGCCGCGCGGTAAAAAGAGAGGAGGATAAAATCATTTGTTTGTTAGTACTTATTTGTATTAAAACAGGTCATACGATATTAGGAGGGGTCAACTTAGCTGGTCGTAGAGCCTCCTAGGTGTACTTCCGTCCACTATATTGAGACCTCCTTACGTGTACGATACGAGTATTAGGAGGGGTCAACTTAGCTGGTCGTAGAGCGTCCTAGGCGTACTTCCGTCCACTATATCGAGACCTCCTTACGTGTACGATACGAGTATTAGGAGGGGTCAACTTAGCTGGTCGTAGAGCGTCCTAGGCGTACTTCCGTCCACTATATTAAGACCTCAAAATTCGAAATGATAGAGGTGAACTTGTTATTCGAGGTAAGTGAACAAATAAACAAACAAACAAATAAAAAAAACTCTAAAATATGATACCTACATTGTATCATATTTTAAAGAGGGATTATTTTTCATTTTTTAATTTAACTTTAGTTTTTTGAACTCAAGACCCCGCAAGGGATACGGGCCAGCTTGGGCTGTTTGAACTTATATGAGACTGTAACTTTTTATATGTTAGTAGTTTATTATATATTACAAAGTAAAAAGACTTGCCTTTGCATATTGGCTATGAAGTAACTTTTAGTTCTTTTGTTTTTGTACCCAAGATGCTGTATGTAGGCAAGCAGTAATTGTAGTTTTTATTTTATTTTATACTGTAGTTTTTATTTTATTTATGTATTGATTTATTTTTTAGCTTATATCTATTGCAGTTAATTTTATTTTATTTCCTGCTATTATATATATTGTATGCCGGTCCGTGAGTCACCGACGGTACTGGCTGAAAATCAGCGCTGTAGGTGTTTAACACCTCAGCATAATGCTGAGCTGTCCGTTTCACTGCCACGGGGACACACGTGTGCTTTTGTGTATGTTTTTCTTCTTTTGTTTTCCTGTAATATTGTGTGTCTTCTGTGGTACTGAATAAATGTTTCTATCTATCTATCTATCTAAGTACGCTACCTACCTACCTGTTAGGTAAGTTTTCGAAATATTCCAGCACACCAAAACGTAAACAAACTCAAGTTAAATTTCTCCCCTCCCCTTCTAATCATTGCTAATTGCCAAATCGCATGACGCGGAGCGCGTTTTAACAATGTGAAAACGTTTCCGAAAACAAGCTACCCGCTACCCGCACTTGCCCGGAGAATTACTCGCTCTGAATATTAATAAGACCTTTACAGTCCATTTAGCGAGTTTTTAGATACGATATCTACGACCGAATAGTATTACGATTTCTTATTTGGCAACGCTTTAGTGTTGGTAAACACGTATTACTTATAGACAACTATTCATAAAATGTCCCATTCATACTTACTCGCATTGCCTATTAGATAATTCGTATCTGTTTCAAAATCCGTTTTCGATCTATAGATTTTTGAATACAAATTGCATTAAAGGAAATTACCTTCCTATTTCTACCTTACCTACCTACCTAATTCGATAATGTCCGACAAGTTATGCAGCGTTAATCTACGGAGCCTACGCCTGTTCACCGCCAAGACAAAAACAGCTTCCATCATTACAATTTAATGAAGAGAGAAAACCATTAGGAACTTGCCTTGATTAAATCGTCGGCCAGCAATTGTCGACTCAGCCGGCGCCCTGCCTCGCTCCTTATACAATGCTGGCTCATTTCACACGATAGCCCTCTCGACTGTCCCTGTCTCACATTATGTGAGTTAGAGAAGGACGTGTAGACAAAACCGTCCGTCGTTTGTCGCCGAAAGGTCGTAAAATACGAGCCGGTGTATGGACTCTAATCGCACCGACACGATTCTGATTACGTGTGATTGTCATATCAATCATTTCCCCTATCAAATTATTCAGTGGCCAGTAATTCTATCGCCTTCGCCTGTCTGTGATAATGGCCGAAGAGATGGCCCAAAACTGGCAGAGTGGTGGAATTATGATAGATGCGTTGTGTGATGTCATACAATCGGGCTCTACATTAAAAAAGTATGCTGGTTGTTTGTCTTGAAGTCTTGATTATTCAAAGAAGTATTTTTTCTTAGATGACTTGAATGACAGAATTATACCCACCGCAGTATCCGAGGTGTGAGGGCACACAATTATAATAAAAGTCTTCTTCTTAGAAGTGCCTATAACTATTATACTTATCTTAAAAACTAAAATGGTTTTCGATCACTTGAAGAAGTTGCTTTTTTAACGCATTTAGCTCGTAGTTACCTATACAGGATGAATTATAAGTCGTGACAAAAATATATAAATATGATTCTTTAAATGACTCTGAACAACTTTTACCATTGGACCAACAATGTCCGTGCCAAAATAAATCTGCTGTTTCATTAGGAAAAGGTCATTAGTCGCCTAATCGGAATGTATGAAGAAGCAGATTTTTTTTTTCACGGAATGAGTTGCTCCTTTGCAGAAGCGGTTCAGAATGGTTGATACGTACAGAATCATATTTTCATATTTCTGTTCACGACTTATAATTCAGTATAAACGTACACAAATAAAATCCTAACTGCCGTGCCGTGTCTACCCTGCTACTGCATCGCGAGCCGAACGGAAACATTCGGCCGCACTTAGTCTCGCTTTGTTACACGATGGATTGTAATTCATATGCTATAAGTGTGTGTAGGTACACAGTTAAAATGAAAATTAGTGAGAAAATTGGCTCCCCAGCTATTGACTCACGTTGTGTGCTACATAACTCATAACAGTACCCCAACAGTACCTTTTCAGAACTTGATTGTCTACTGTTATATTGCTGTACGTGGTCAGTATAAGTGGAGATACTTTGTCAAGTGACAGTTTTTAATGACTTGGCCATAGGTGTAAAGTATGTAGCAATAGCAATGTGACTAATAATATTGTAGATGTAGATATATTAATTACCAATTAATTGCGTTTTCCAGCTATCTATATCGTAAAATCGAACCGCAGGCGACCGAGCATGTGAAGGTGGGAAAAAAATCTGGTCTCGGCACCGAATATATTTTCACCCCTTTCGGTTCCGTGTCGTGATCATGACCTAAGTACCTACATACCCAACCCAGTATCCGACGTGTGAGGACACCTAATGAAAATGCACGCAATTATAATGAATGTTTTATTTAGGACTTGTTTAGAAGTGCCTATGGTTTTCGATCACTTGAAAAAGTTGTTTAACGCATTTATTGTTTGTACTAACACATTATTATTTCATGTCTTTCCCGTTCACGGGACAATGGTGTCCCGGACCTTTGGGAGGCGTGCGCGGAGCCGAAGTACCGAGGCACCGAAGTGCCAACGAGTACCACATAGCCAACACGTAGAGGCCCTTTTGACAATTTAATGAAATGCAAGGGATACACCGAGCGGATGCTGTCCCTGCCCGTGTCATGGGACGCACACAGAGACAGCACCCGCCAGGGTGTATAGGAACTATTGCTGATTGATGGACTCTAAATGAACTGGGCTATTGGGTGAATCTGATGGACTAATGGCTGGGCTATTGGGTGAGACAACGGACGCCTGCCTAATAAAACTGTCTCAGATTTTTATTTCCGGCAGACGGTGACTCGCTCTCTGCTAGATGGGCCCCCATAAAATAGCGACATTATAAAATGGCCTAAGGGCAACACCATTTCATTATTATTATAATTTGTAATTTAATCTAATAATTTAATTATGGATCAATGTTATCTGAAATAAATAAATGATTTGATTTGATTTGATTTGATTTAGCTCGTAGTTACCTATACAGGGTGAATTATATTATTCAGTCGTGACAAAAATATACTAGTTAGTTAATACGATTCTTTAAATGATTCTTGATCAACTTTTACCATGGGACCAACTGTGGACCAACTACGAGTATGTCTGTGCCAAAATAAATCTGCTATTTTATAGGAAAAGGACAATTTTACAAACATTATCAGAATAAAATCCAGTGGCTAAGTAACTTTAGGTACGTAGTTACGTAAGTACGTACATTACCTAATATTCTCGACCGCCGGCGCGGGTACGAAAACACATGTACTTAATAATCTTAACAGGGGCTGTTAATCGGTTCGTTTATGGCTAATCAGTCATAGTGTTAACCTTAGTGAGCTAAGTCACGATACCCCTCGTGTGACCTGCGATTAGCTATGTAAATCGAACCAAATTATATCGCCGGTCACTGAAATATAACGCAAAGGGTCGCTGCCGACAGGAGTCGACGGTAAATCTTATAGTACATTACTTATCAAGGGCGGTATAAACAAAGAATGTCTCAGTTAAGGTAAGGGCGATAAATATGCGATCTGATGCTTTCTTTATTACCGTACAAAATTTTATGTCACCCCCTGGCCAGAAAGTGGGATTTTTCCGCGCGCGGAGCGTGCGGTAATTGCCACTTTATGGCCAGGTGTGACATAAAAAATATAACGTAGGTAGTTAGTGACCTTGACTATTCATTAAAATAAGCGGGCGTCCCTAAATAGCGCCTAGCAAGCTTACCTATCTATGTCATAAACAGCTGAAAATAATTATCTCGTAAGTAGTACAGTCAGCATGAAAAGTAGCTGGGCATATGAAATCGTCAAAAGTCTTTATTACAAGGGAATAGGAACTTTTTCTGACATCTTCATATGTCAACCTACTTTTGATGCTGACTGACTACTTAGGTAGGTAGGCACTACCTACTTAGCTTCCATAACTAGGACATGTCTATTTTTGAATTTTCTGGCTTGTTAGATCTGTAATCTTGTTGAATTATGATCCTTCCTTTGTTATAATATTGAGGCGAACTTTTATTCTCTAAGAATTCGCCTCAATATTATATTGAATATCTTACATTACGGGTGGATAACCTGTAAGTATGGAGCAGGGTAGTGATGCCAATTATCTACTTAATTTACTCGGAATACCTTATAATCTGCCTAATTATATATAAATTGGGTAAGTCAGTTCCTTAAGAAAAAAAAACAACGGGTTGCACTCCGGGAGTGCAGGCAGAAGTGAAAACTCAATAAAGAAAGTAAATAACAAAGATATTCATATCCGTCTCCGTATCGGTATCGGTATCCGTAAATCCGTATCCGTATTTATATTTATACTCATGTTCATATTCATATTCGCATAATCCATTCACATATATACATAATATGTCCCCGAGTATCATTGTGTCTTACGCATCGTAAATCGTAAGACCAGCTGAGTTTAGCTGAGTTTACCCCTCCTAACATCGCAATCATGATACTAGGAGGGGTCAACTAGCTGGTCTTACGAATCGTCGCGAGTTTAACAATTTTCCCCCATCACAAAAAGTGCTCAGCGCCGCTAAAGAAGTTTTCACTTCAAAAATGATGCACGAGATTAGGTGTAAGTTTAGTATTTTTGGTGGTATGTATACAATGACAATTTTTTGATGCGATTATAAAATTTCTGGGAACACAATAAGTAAATAAAATAGCTTTAACTGCTGGAATAATAGGTATGACTGTTTAGGTGACCCGAGATTGATGATCGATACATTTTTTTGAGTGTTGAGCCTTATTTTACGAGTAGGTTTCGAAAATTTGGTGATATCAAAAGTTATTTAGGTGATCATTTTATTTGTTCCCGTTATATAAAACCATTAAATATGTAATCAGTTCCTAACAGCTGCAAAATATGTAGGTATACAACGCTTGAACGTAAAGTTCCAAGTGCCATACTGAAAGTAAACCTATTTATGGCACATTGACAGTAAATCTTATTCTGTAACATGCAATGTAAACCTATTATGTCACAATGTGTGTAAATGATTTTATGGAAGACAAATTGTAAACAGAAAATTGGTGCATTAAGTGAAAAGATGAAACTGTCATATACGTTGTAAGCATGTTTTTCGTCATGTAGTGTGTAAACTTATTTAAATGTAAAGATATTTTTGTCACACTCAATTGTAAAGATATTTTTGACCTCGACTGTACCATCTACCTACTGTGACATCTTAAACTTCCCGTGGCAATTTCCCACATTTTTAAATTGAATAATGGTAATAAAGTTATTCTTTTCAGAAGTCATAATTTACTATATTTTTTTTGTATGACAATGGGGAAGTTTATACGGGAAGGTTAAGATGCCACAGTAGGTAGATAGTACATGAACAGTATTTTATTGTTTACTTTTATCTATAAAAAATCTTTCTCGGATTGGCGTGTTAACTCGTCAAATTTGAGTACAAATTATAATCACGCCGTACTGAAAGGGTTAAGTGATTTGTACACAAATAATTATTCCAGTCAGGAGACTAATAAAATTAAGTTGTATATATAATATCATTTATTTATTTTTGACTAACTTATTTATGAGTAGTATATTAAAAGAAGGATTAAATACGATTACCTATAACTTGATAGCGATTTGTTTAACTTCTTCAATCACTAACTGGTAAACGAATTAGTGAAGTACAAAAAGATGTATCCATTTTTTTCACCTTGAAATGGATGCACGTTGTAGATATCTTCCTGATTTCATGTATTGGCCCAGGCTAAGTGTTGTTTTCTCCAACAATTGACATCCATGTTGAAAATACCTCTGTCCTGACTTTTTCTCAGCATGAGGACGTGGCACGATTGTATGCACTATGTACCTGCAAAACATAACATTAAATAATGAGATGAGAGCGTAGGAGGTATTTGTGTATTTTTGAAATTATGTCCCTAATTATCTACTATACCTATTTTAAAGACAACACGAAGAAGAAAGTGGGCTTCATATTCGTTTATCGTATAGCTCACGTAGTTCAATACTCAAACGTTTATATTGCTAAGTAATCAACTGTTTTCGTTGATATTCATTTATGTATGAGCTGCATAACCACCCGGCAAAACAGACTACCTTCCTAAATAAATCAATTGATTGGAATATAAATATAACATCGCATCGGTGTAAACAGGGATAGTAAATAATGAATTAAAAAATACTTACTTTACTCGGCGGCGTATCTGATAACTACTTTTCACAAGAATAATGCAGAAAATCTTATAATTAATTACGATTGTTTTATTTTCAATATGTTGACACGTTATTGACACACGTGTTATTTCAATATTTAAAAATAACCATGGCAACCATACGACCATAGAGTATTATAAAATCTGTGACCATAGAGTTGAAAATTAAATATTTACGATAAATTGTAACGTTCCTTTTCACGTTCAGCTTTGATTAATTGTATTGGGAAAGATGAAATAAAAACGAAACCTGCTTGAGACGGATTACACAAAATATGTCGACATCAAATATAATAGGAGGCAGCACTTTCTACGCCAAATTCACGCGAAACTGGTCTTTTCTTTAAGTTTCCTCCCCCTGTCCATCACTCTTGGCCATTAGGTATTTTGAAGTAAACTGTCACCGTATTTAGGGACAATAAGAACTACTTTCCATGAGAATTTATTTGACATATGATCTTTACGGAAATCGGTCAGTCTGGCTATCCGATATTGGACTTTGGAAACGCTTTTTTAGGGACAATAAGAGCTACTTTCCATGAGAATTTATTTGAAATATGATCTTTATGGAAAATCTTAGGATTGTCTTAAAACAGTTAGAACCTTGGCTTTCTAAGAAGACCAGCTGGGGACCCCTCGTAACATAGCAATCACGATACTAGGAGCGGTCAACTAACCTGGTCATAGAATTTATCGCGAGTTTATACATTTTTCCCCAGTACAAAAGTGCTCAACGCCGCTAAAGAAGTTTTCACTTCAATAATTTAAGGATAAAAACTACTTATCTGCCTAAATATTAAATTATTATTCCAATTAACTACTCGCCTTAAAATTATTTGATATAGGTACAGCGTCATAATTATTAAGTAATTGTCCTAATTAAAGCAGTGCCAGTGACAGGTATCTGTTTTTTTACTTTTATACAGCGAGTTAAGTATATATTTAAATAGGTAAAAACTTTTTGTTCGCCTTTAAGTCGTAGCATCAAATGTGAGTTTTGTTTGTCCCGGCGCAAAACCAGTCAGCTCATGTGCGACTGGCTGTACGAAACCGTCTGTTAAACGATAACAAAAATCGGTAGTTATGTAATTAAACAGTTGTCTAATTTAATTGGCAATAGGCGAGTTTCCCACAAGTCAGAAAGTCACCCTCGCTCATTACTCCGAAATATCCCCGTGTTATTATAGCCACGCAATAATTACAGGTAACTGGAGCAGTAGGTACTTTGAGTACGCACGGTATCTATAGCGAGCGGCGCGCTGCATTGGGTAGCTCCGGGGCGGTAGTTGGCCGATAACATTGATTTAGCCAACTGCAAACATTCGTATAGGTCCCGGGTGGTGATGGTGACGGGAAGATGCCTGTAACCTAGCAGTGTGCGTGGGCTTTCTGCACACCGATTGTGCCAAGGTACCATCCTAACCTAACCTAACCATTAACTTGACATCCAGAAAAGGTTAGCGATCTATTACGTACTACATCTCGTAATATGTGAATCTGATTTTGGAATAGATATGGAGTTTAAATGGCTCACGAAAAACTTCACTGCATCTCCGTTTCCCATCAGGATACTGGACATCATCCACGTAGGTACCTCATCCACAATGTGGTTATGGAAGAGGCCCTGTAAGGTAATGCCAACTCTATAATAAATGAATGATTCCAGAAAAAAATAGACGAAATACTAGCATTAATTTCTCATTTGTGCACATGAAACATGAGGTGACCCTACGCTGCCTACTTTTAAGTAATTACAATTATTACTTTTATAAGTTCTCATGTAATTACGTCGATTCTCCGTGTAATTGAAAAAGTTTTCCATTGGCACGGGGAAATAGCCGAAAATTATGCTTTCTTTCATATTTCATCAGCGGCGAGATCATATCGGGTTGTTTAGCAGTTGTTATTGAACTTTAAATAATGCCAGTCGATGTGAGGATGCCGTGTGGATTCGGCGTACCTAATAACCCCGTTGTAACTACTTACAAAGTGATTACAGTACCTACGCTTTCTTTATAGGTACACGGTTATTACTGTATTGACCTCTGCAATCGATGAGCGTATGTATACAATAGTAGATTATACACCAAGGGGATAAAGCACTGTTTTATGTCACGGGCGCGATATTGAATCCTGAACGTAACGAAGGACTCCAGATTTTACTCCTGAGCGGAGCGAGGGAGTAATGAGTTAATTCCCGAGCGAAGCGAGGGAATTAAGACAGAGTTCTGAGTGCAGTGAGGGATTTAAGCGCCCAAGACAAACACAGTTTTATTCACTAGGAGTATACTCTACTTTTCACACCTCTAGCGAGACAATAAGAAAACCAAGGCTACTAGAGACAGAATCAAATTAGGTACTTATAGTAAATCAAAGCCCAATCACGTTCGTCACTCATTTTATTAGAATTCTATCTTCTAGTTTTTGCCCGTGACTTTGTCCGCGTAGAACTCGTTCATCGCGTTAGAATTGAATTGCTAGAATTTAATTTCAATTTCTTTCCTAGTAATCGCTCTTCCATACAAACCTACTTAAGGGATGATTTCCGAGATAAAAAAGTATCCTGCCCTTCCCCGGGACTCACTACTTCCATACTACATTTCATCTGAATCGGTCCAGCGGTTTTAGCGTGTAAAGTAACAAAGTTTTAATGTATACACCTGATTGTGATTTGTTTGCCTTCAAGTGGTGCAAACTTCTTTGTATTTTTAAGATTTTTTGCGAAAGCAATTTTTAATTGTTTAAACTTAGTTTAATTTTTACTTTGTATTATTTGTATTGTTCTATTTTTACTTTGTGTGTATTTACTTAGATAGTTTTAAGTTTACCAGCGTCTTGGCACATGCTGTAATGCTGTTAAATGTATTTTCCAAATAAATAAATAATAAATAAATAACAGACAGACACACTTTCGCACTTATAACATTAACAGTACCAATGGATTTTTATACAATCTGAAATTTTACTCTGTACCTATACTGCAGTGCAGCGTCTTGTTACATTTTTTAATATTTTTTGTTTTTATTTTCAAAACTTGTTCCATTCAGCTTATACGAATACGTTCGATTTTCAAATTTGTTCGAAGCGGCATCCCCGTCCTCGGGGCGGCGCAGTGTTTTGTTTGGAACGCCGCTGTGCCGCCTCCCAGTCACCGTGCGGACTTCACGAAATTAGACTTTAATGACATAACAATAAGAACTACGAAAAGTGAAATCATATTATTACCCGGAGGGTAATAATGAAATTCAATACAATATTACTACCCGGCTAAAGCCAAGGGCTATAATATAATTGGGGAATAAATAGGAAGGTGTACCTGGTTCTTCTTAGTTTTTCTTCGCCTTTTATATTATTATATTATATTTCGGTTTTTCCTTCATATATGCAATTGATATCTTCAATAATTTTTCGACAGTGACAGACATTTCTTGTAGTTCTTTTTAGACGTCTTGTCGGCCAGGTTCAGGCACACAAAGAGGTGACACCGAAATAGTTATGGCGTAACCATTTCCCCCGGCCTTGAAAGAAGTAGCTTTCAAAAGGAAATTATTAATACGAATATTACAGAAGCAGCCTTATTGCTCAAAGAAAACAAACATTACTTCTAACACAGCAAGACTATTGCTTGAATATATTACAAAGTCTAAGCAAATAGTCTATTAGTATATAAATAAATAGATTATTGAGAAGGTAAGGGGCATAGCTTAACTAAAGGTCGTTTAAGTACACCAGATTTGGTTTTTACTAAAGCTACTCTGGCGATCCCGTCCTTTCCTGTTATAAGCTTAGTTATTATTCCTAAAGGCCAATGAAGTGGCATTACATTCTCCTGAAGAATAAGCACAATTGTTCCTTCCACAACAGATGCAGAGGAAGTAGTCCATTTCTGCCTAGTTTGCAGCGTGTGTAAGTACTCATCGCGCCATCTTTTCCAAAACGATTGTATTAACCGATCTAATAACTGATATCGTTGTAAAAGATAATCAGATGTTGCTTCCGCAACAGACGTAGCTGGAAGATATGCTAATGGTGCAACATTAAGAAAATGAGCTGGTGTTAATACGGTCGGTTCAGACGGATCTGAGCTTAGAACGGACAAAGGCCGAGAATTTAGCAAAGCCTCGATTTGACTTAGAACTGTCATCAACTCTTCGAATGACAATATTTGTTTACCTATTGTGCGAAATAGGTGCGATTTGACACATTTGACGTTACTTTCCCAACAGCCTCCAAAATGGGGTGCATTTGGGGGTATAAATCGCCAAATAATTCGATTATCTGATAATTCATGCTCCCATAAATCATGAAACTCAGCTGCAAGGAAGGTGTGAAGTTCTCGCAAATACGTATTAGCTCCCACGAAGTTGGTGCCATTATCAGTGTATATGTATTTGACTGGACCTCGTCTTGACAGAAATCGCTTAAAGGCTGACATAAAGCTTGCTGTACTTAAATCAGTAGCTAATTCCAAATGAATGGCACGAGTTGTTAGACACGTAAATAAACACAGATAAACCTTCTGACTCTTCACTCCTCTTCTGCGAACAGGAGTGCAGTACAAAGGACCGGCATAGTCGCAACCAGTATGTAAGAACGCCTTTTCAACTTGGTTAACTCTACACGCTGGTAAATCTCCCATTATAGGGTAATTAGCCTTTGGCTTGACTCTGAAGCAATAATTACATAAGTGAATCCTATGGCGAATTATGCATCTCGCTGCTACTATCCAATACCGATGTCTCAGAATAGAGATCAGAGTTTCAGGTCCAGCATGTAAATTACGTCTATGGTAGTGATCGACCAAAAGATTAATTATATGATCACGACGTGGCAATAATAATGGATATTTATAGTCGTAATCTTCACTTGAGTTGCTAAGACGTCCTCCAACACGTAAAATTCCGTCATTTATAAATGGCTTCAGTTTTGCAAATGTCCCTGTCAAACCCCTTTTTGATGACATACCCTTAATGGTTTGTTTAAAATAAACCCCTTGTAGGGCTCGTACAATTTCGAGTTCGGCTATTGTTATGTCATCAGCATTAACAGGGCCCTTAGGCAAACTTTTCAAAAATTTTAACACATACACAACTGTGTGTACATACTTGCTCCATGATGAAAACCGTTTAGACAACTCATAAATTATGTTGTCGTTAGAATCATTAGTGGTCACTAATGAGATGACCTTTTCTTCAAGAACGTCAGTCTTGTCTGGTATAAACGGTTTAATTGGCCACTCATCCTTGGGAAGTTTCATCCAAGGAGAGCCTGATAGCCAAAGAGGATGATTAACCAACTGGGCTGGAGTCAAACCCCTGGACAAGCAATCACTTGGGTTTTCTGTTCCCTTGACATGGTAGAAATGGTTGCTTGATAAGTTCTTCTGAATCTTCGTTACACGATTGGCAACAAAGGTTTGCCATTGATGAGGTGATGAATGAATCCAACAAAGCGCTACTGTGGAATCTGAAAAGGCTAACACAGAGTTGATTGGATATCTAGTTGAGTAGGTGTCAACCACCTTTTTAATTAACTGTGATAGCAATAATGCTGCACATAATTCCAGTCTTGCGAGTGATACAACCTTCAATGGCGCTACCCTTGATTTAGCACATATCAAATGGGTGAGCCCACAGTCATTATTAGGCAAGGTTACGTAGGCGTACACCACCCCACCATATGCCTTTTCACTGGCATCCGAGAAACCAACGATGGTTAGCGAACAGTTTTCGATAACACCTATATGTCTAGGAATACTTATGTTAGACAATAGTGGTAGTTCGAATTGAAATTGTTGCCACTGCCGAACGATATAATCAGGCGGCATTTCATCCCAATCGATTTTCAATAACCATAACTCTTTAATAAGAAGCTTGGCGAATACAATTACTGGGGCAACAAGTCCGAGAACGTCAAATAGGCGAGCTATTGCTGACAGAATATTTCGCTTGGTGCACGGACGATCGTCAAGGCTAATCTGGAACCTGAACACGTCATCACCAGGGTACCAACGAAGTCCTAAAATCTTCAAAGTTGTATCATCATCGAAGGTAACGCTTTGTAATAAATGTAGTTCCTTCGGTATTTCCTTCAAAACAGCAGTGGAATTTGACGACCATTTTGCCAGTTGGAATCCTCCTCTCAAGAATAAATCCAGCAATTGTTTGGTTGCTTCAATAGCTTGAACTTCATCGATAACTGAACTGGCTACATCATCCATATAAATGTCACGAGAGGCGATCTCTTTGGCAAGTGGAAACTTATCGCCTTCATCAAGTACTAACTGTTTGACAGTACGCAGAGCCAGAAAAGGACTGCTGCGTAGACCGAAAGCGACTCGGTTATACTGAAACACCTTTAAAGTTTCATCAGGATTGAACCTATAAAGAATTCGCTGATAAGGACGATCCTCCCCCCGTACGTCAATACACAAATACATTTGACGTACATCAGATGTAATAGCAACAGCGAACAACCGCAGATTTAGCAAAATGCAGAATAAGTCAGCTTGAAGACTAGGACCGGCATGAAGTATATCATTCAATGACAGACCACTGGTAGTGGCTGCGCTGGCATCCAGGACAATTCTTACTTTAGTAGTTGCTCGATCCTCACGCACTATCGCTTTGTGTGGGATATAGAAAGCATTCTCTGATCTGTCATTTGGAACTTCAGATAAATAGTTTTTATCTATATGTTCACGAATAACTTCGTCATACAACGGCTTTAACTTAGGTTGCATACGAAATTTTCTTTCTAACGATAAATATCTACGTTCAGCTGTTTTGTAGGAGTCTCCTAAATTGGCAGGGTCCAGCTTAAATGGAAGTGCAACTTCATAGCGGCCGTTTTCTAAACGTTTGAATGTAGTTTTGAATATGTCTTCAGCCCTTTCTTCTTCGGCACTAAGAATCACTCCTCCATCCATATCTTCCATTTCCCAGAATCTCTGCATTAAATCACCCACATCAACGGAGGAGAAGTATCCAACATTCGAGTTGGACATATTCACTGCAGGTGCATCACCTAATATTATATACCCTAATACCGTTTCTAAGGCATTAGGTAAACCAGGATCGTTGACAATTTTCCCTGGCATTAACATTTCAGCGAATAATTTGACCCCAATAAGCAAATCTATTTCGCCTGGGATCGCCCAGGTATCATCTGCCAGGTTCACCCTGTCAAACAAATCCGATGCAGAAATATCTACATGACAGGTGGGTAAATTAGACGTTATTTCATCTAGAACTAGTGCATCAATTGTATATTGGCGTTTAGGATCGTATCTTGACCTAAACGTAATGTTGACATTTCCTCGGACATGTTGCATGGTTCCGCCTATACCCTTCACAGACGTCAACTTGCTATTATTAACAGTTAAACCCAAATTCTTGCAACATTTTAAAGTTACGTAATGTTTTTGAGAACCTGGATCAAGCAGACATCTTAATATTTTATCCTTGCCGTTACGTCCACACGCAAATACTTTAGCAGTAGCCAAAATCTCTGTTAGAGGTGATTTAGCACGTGCCGACGCTGATAGTGTACATATGGAGGCGTCTTTATCAGGCGTAATTGCGCTCGTGCTAGTTCCATCATTCACAGGTTGCAATTTGCCCTTGTCATGATTAACAGTAGCATCTAGTCTAGACTCATTTCTATTCAGTATAGGTTTCGAGTTGTCAAAGTGTAAAGTCGAATGATGTTTGCCCTTACACTTGCGACAAGATTTCTTCGAAGAACATTTCGATGCAGTATGGTGTGTATTTAAACAATTCGTACATGCATGAATGTCCTTCACGAAATTAAATTTCTCGTTAGGTGTCAACTTCATAAAGGCATTGCAATTATAAAGTTGCGAATGTTCAGTTCCTTTGCACATAGCACACGGATTAATGCTCTCTTGCGCCTGCGTACTAACATAAGAATGAGGCGTGCGAGGCAGAGGGGCGCGCGCGTTGCTACTGCTGGCTGCAGAGCTGCTGTCGGCCTTAGTTGAAGTTCGTTGTGACGTTCGATACAAGATCTTTGCTTGTTCTCTAACGAAGCTAATGAACTCTTCGTATGAGGGCATTTTAGAAGAATTTCGAATAGACATCTCAAAACTCTTTGTTGTGTCTGAGTCTAATAATTTAAGACCCAGGTGAACAAATATGAAGTCACTTAAATTATCTATCTTAAGTTGTTTTATTGCTGAAATAGTTGCTGCAAATGAATCAATTGTTTTTTCTAAATTAGATGCCGAAGGACCATTGACAGGTTTCATAGACAGAAGTTGATTTAAATAGGATGTAGCTAATGCGCGTTTGTCATCATATTTCGCGATCAAAGCTTCCCAAACTGTTTTATAATTTTCTGCCGCAGGAATAACGCCAGAACAGATCGACTTCGCCTTACCTGTCAGATGACTAAACAAATAATGAACACGTTCAGAATCCGTTAGTTTATTATTTTCATGGATGACACGTTTAAATGTCTCATAAAAGAAGGGAAAATTTTGAATTTCCCCATCAAATGAGGGCAGATCAATCCGTGGAATTTTAATTGACTCGTCCTTACACATATGGCTCGAGTCTCTGGCCGTCGAAACGTTAGGAGCGGGAGCGTCAAGTTTTGTTATTTGACATTTGATTATGCAGTAGAGATCCTCAAATGCGTTCATTGCGTTATAGCTGACATTATATTCCGGGTCAAGCTCCAAGTTCAGAAGATTGACGTCATCCATCAACTCTTTAAATTCTGCCCTTAGTTGATCGACTAATCTTGCTTGTGCAATAAATTGAGTCAAAATCTTCATGTCGCTACTTAATTTGGGAATCATGTCATAAATATTTTGCAGACGTAAAAAACATTGAGCACGTTTAGCTTCCGCAAGTTTGAGTCTCAATTCCGATTTTTCGTTGGCCATGTTTGACGGTTGTTGTAACTATGACAGCACTATTATAACAACCTAATTAAACTGTACGAAAATATCAAACATATTAAACGTTGAAATTGTATAATAACTTAATACATTTCACTGATAAATTATAAGCACACTTCGCACTAGCTATACGTATTAAATTATGAAGGAAAATTAAACCGTATTATGTTAATGACAGATCAAGAAATAACTGAGGTTTCTAGGAATAAATTACCTATGCGAAATTCTCAGAAGTGTAAATTCAGTGTATTTAGTAACTTAAAATACACTGAATTCCCGAATATAAAAGATATTACATTAACATTTAATTAATCAAATCGCAATACGAAATATCTTATCGTTACGTATTGATAATTAAAGGTAACGCGATGAGAATATTACACGCTGCTATACCAGAGAAAACAATATGCATAGTATATAATACTCTTAGCAATAAATTTTAAGTGACTGTACATTGAATTTTTGATATACAATATTTTACATTTAATAAAACACCTATATATTTATAATGTGCGGCTACGTTGAATTAATTATATAATTTCCATAATTATGTTATTCGGTGAGCAATGAGGTAGGTAATATTGTATATTGCGTAAATTTTGAAAATAATTCCGGTTCGTGAGGCCAATTTTATGGGGAATAAATAGGAAGGTGTAGGGTCCCTAGGCCAGTTGGCGGCCTCTTAGCCGAGTTGCGCACTTTAGACAAGTAAAAAAATATGAAACCTATATGCATATTGGATGGCAGTCATATAAATAAGTCTTGAGTATTGTCAAGATGCGTACTAAACAATAAAAGTTAGTACTTTCATCCGTAAACTTGGGAAAAAAGTAGAAAATGTGTCAAAATAGCGAATGCGGCAGTTAGCGGCCGCCTACGCCAGTTTACGGCCCCCTGTGAGCTAGTTTGCGGCCCCCTTAAATATGGTACTAGAATGATTATAATATAATTTTTAATAAGTTTTTTTATATCAAAGGCGCATAATTATGTGGTGCAAATATTTTTAAATATTTGTTCCGGTTTCGGAAAAGCTGGAGGAAGGTAGGTATACAATTATTCGGCAAAACCTAGGTATGGGTGGATTGTCTTTTTGGGTCAGTGAGGGCAGCTACCAGGTCCCGTGCTGCTACGCGAAAATGGTCTTAGAAGACCTTTCCTTAATTTCGAATTAAAGAAGATTCTCATTTATAGATTTTTGAAAAAAAAAACATACAGGGTGCGAGAAAAAGGTCATTTCTGACAAACTTTTTTTTATGCCTATCGATCCCATTCCTGTCTAGGATCAAAAGCTTGTATGCCACCAAAAAAAATCTAAGATAAATTTTCTCATACAAATTGTATGAAAATGAAAACTTATTTTTCACATGCTATTTTTTTATGCCAATCGATTCCATCCTATCCATTATCAATAGGTTCCTAGGGGTCAACTTCCGGTTATGTACTAAAATGCCACAAAATAAATGTATGGAAAGATAATTAATATTTTTTCCCATACATTTACTATAGAGAAAAAGTGAAATTATATTCACATTTTTCTATCTTCCTGTTCTGTCCTGTTTTCGTTTAAGGAACATAATACTATAAGAAAAAAATATGGTAACAGCATTCAAAATATCAAGAAACTTACTGATACTTTAATTATTTTAAGACCTTGTATGTAACGTATTCTAGCAAATCAATATTTCAATTTCTATTTCTAAAAACGGGGATTATGATGAGAATAAAATTTCACTATTTCTCCGTAGTAAATGTATGGGAAAAAATATTAATTATCTTTCCATACATTTATTTTGTGGCATTTTAGTACATTACCGGAAGTTGACCCCTAGGAACCTATTGATAATGGATAGGATGGAATCGATTGGCATAAAAAATAGCATGTGAAAAATAAGTTTTCATTTTCATACAATTTGTATGAGAAAATTTATCTTCGATTTTTTTTGGTAGCATACAAGCTTTTGATCTTAGACAGGAATGGGATCGATGGGCATCAAAAAAAAAGTTTGTCAGGAATGACCTTTTTCTTGCACCCTGTATGTTTTTTTTTCCAAAATCTATAAATGAGAAATTTTCCTCGATTTATGGATTTTCTAGCCGGAAATTTAACTTTTGATCCTGTATTGGAATGGGATCGATTGGCATCAAAAAAAAAGTTTGTCAAAAATGACGTTTTTGGAGAGACGTGCCCACACGAAACACATGAAAGAGGATTTAATATATGGATGTGATAAAGTAGTGTATGCAACTGTACATAATTAGGCATTAAAACACTCGTGTGACCTTATTATGAAACTCGCCTTCGGCTCGTTTCATAAAACACACTCGTATTTTAATGCCCCTCATTATGTACCAGTTGCATAAACTACTATTATTCCACATTTCACTATGTAACATCTCAAAATTAATGGTCTTTATAGTGGGGCCGCGAACTGACCTTTTCGGTAATTGTGTATACCAGATACCGGCCACCACAATTTTTTCATAAGAAAGTTTTAAAAATGCCAAAATCTAACGAAATCATATCAAAAACTTAATTATTTAACTGATCAAACAAGAAATTTATGAATGAAACCAAAATTAAGTAACATTAATTAGCTTTCAATGTCAGCTGTCTCTTTATTTTTTGTACAGATTCACTATAATTCCACGCTTCGCACGCACTACGGATTCAATGCGGGAATTGTAACGTTTTATCTTGATGAAGATCAATCTTTTAGTTACAAAATTATATAGATTCTTATAGCATTTCTAATCAAGTTTAGCTTACGGTTTACACTTTTTCTTAAATTAGTTTATAATTGTTATTATCTGTAGTTGAAAGAACCTAGTCGGTCAGGGGGCCGCAAACTGCCGCAGGCCGCGTAACTGGCCTAGCGACCCTACCTGGTTCTTCTTAGTTTTTCTTCGCCTTTTATATTATAATATTATATTTCGGTTTTTCCTTCATATATGCAATTGATATCTTCAATAATTTTTCGACAGTGACAGACATTTCTTGTAGTTCTTTTAAGACGTCTTGTCGGCCAGGTTCAGGCACACAAAGAGGTGACACCGAAATAGTTATGGCGTAACCAATAATGATTTCGGTAAGGTTTGCATGATATATAATTTGGCTGTGTCGAGCAGGTGGTGTGAAAAGTATCTTACGAAGTGAAGTATAAAAACGTACATAATACATACATACCAATATTAATAAATAAGGTATGTGACTATCAGTGGCGGAGTGTCCATACAACTCGATTCCCATCGGCTTGCCTAATTTTCAGCCACACCAGTTCTTTTAGTACGGCTCATGAAGAATAAGAAAGACAAACTATTGCCGGATTCCCTAAGAATATTTTTGACGCGCCGCCACTGGTGACTATTATAGTTAAAGTACCTACCTACGTATTTAATTCAGATTGATATTGGTACCTACTCAACAGATTTTCCACAAATAATGTTTGTTGAAAATTGTAATGTAAAAAATATCCAGCCAACCCAAAATAACAAAAAAGGTGGGATATTTCTTTCTGTGATTAAAAAAAATAAAGTAGCAGGTCCAGATCGTGCGAGACTCTTGGCGGTCGGAACCCGGGATGCTGGTTACTGGCTACATGCCCATCCCTCGCCAAGTACCGGTACTTTCCTGGATCAGACCTCCCTTAGACTGGCGACTGGGTTGCGACTCGGGGTCGCGGTATATACCCCACTCATATGCTCTTGTGGCACAGACGTGGAGCGACTGGGACTGGATTATTCAAAAATAGCAGGCAGTTTTTAGGGTTCCGTAGTAAACAAGGAACCCTTATAGTTTCGCCATGTCCGTCCGTCCGTCCGTCCGTCCGACCCCCGTTTTTCTCAGTAACCGTTAGTACTAGAAAGCTGTTATTTGGCATGAGTATACATATCAATGAGGCCGACAAAACGGTAGAATAAAATCTTAAAAAAAATTTTTTTTCAGGGTACCTCCCCTACATGTAAAGTGGTGGTGCAATTTTTTTTCTTCCAAATCCCATCGTGTGGGGTATCGTTGGATAGCTCTTTCAAAAATATTATAAGGTTTCTAAAAGCATTTTTTGATTAAAGAATAGATTGGCGTGATATTAAGCTTTGAAGTGATAATTTTTGTTATGGTCAAGTGTCCCCCCCCCCCTGCCAGCTAAACGGTGGCTACTAGGCATGTGAAAAAAATCATGGTAGTAGCAGAGACTAGGGATTATATAGACTGCCAATGCCTATACATTGTGGCGTAATTTTAAAATAATGGGCCTGCTGTACCTAGTTCCACTATGGAGAGATCACTTTACCATTTAATTCGTATGGGACTAAGACCTCTGCTTAAAACATAGCGCGATCTGTTGGGAGCTTCTACGTTGTGTTCATAGATGGCGCTATGTTTTAAGCAGAGGTCTTAGAGGCATACGAATTAAATGGTAAAGTGATCTCTCCATAGTGAAACTAGCTACAGCAGGCCCATTATTTTAAAATTACGCCACAATGTATAGGTATTGGCAGTCTATATAATTCCTAGTCTCTGGTAGTAGTATATACAATGAATTTAAAAGGAAAACTATCACAGCTAAGTAGACATTACTAGTTAACGAGTAATAGTCGAACTTCAGAAATGTACTTTGCAAAAGCAAACCTTCGTACAATTTCCATTGATACCTTAGATAATGTTGTTAATTATGTCAAAAACATAGTAAATATAAGTTTGCGAACTTTTTAGTCCACATAATGTAACGGGTGGACGACTACGGAACCCTACCTTGCGCGTGGCCCGACACGCACTTGGCCGGTTTTTCAAGAGATGCGATGGTAAATGACATAATCCGCAGGTCTCTTGCCACCGTCAACGTGCCCGCTCTGCTTGAGCCGACTGGCATGGTCAGGGATGATGGTAAGATCTGATGGGTTTTATTTACTCTAGTTCCTTAGAGCTTGGGGCGGATGTTGGTGTGGGATGCTACACGTGCAGATATACTGACACCGCCCTACCTCCAATGGACTACATCGAAATAGTCAAGCGTAATAAATATAAGGGCCTCGGCAGAGAGTACAATATTGTACACTTTGGCGTCGAAACTATCTTAGACTAGAACTGGAAAAAGCGTCCCTAAACAATACAAGCGGCAAATCATGTAACAGTTGGGGTGACAACGTTATCAGATGGTTTGGACCCTGCAGAATACGGATCTGTCAGTCGCCATCTCGAAATTTGAGCCGGAAGTACGGCAAACCGGAGAAGGTGCAGCCCATACAAAAATTTCGCCGTAAATTTAGTAAATTGTTGCTCCGGTGCTCTAAACGAGGTCCAATTGTTATGGTTTTTTGATATGTTGTGTGATACAAAGTAATAGGCTTTCATTATTACCGCCCGTGGTAAGTACTAAATGTTATCCCCCATTTTGCTATTAGACACCATTTACGAGTTTTTTTACGAAAAACTAAAAAAGGGACCTTTACACCCCCCTCCCACCCTTTAGATCTACCCCCATCGACCAGTCCTTTTCGTATGTTATTTAGGTCGACTGTACCTACAACTCTGGCAAAATTCGCTTCCTTCGTTGATGTTGTTAAGCAAACTTTGTAATAATGAAAAATTATAAAAAAATACTAAATGTAAATATTTTCAAGACTGCATTCTTGGGGTTAGATATGAGGATATTAGGTACCATAGGTATATTTTACAAAAAAATATTCAACGGTATCGTACCAGGAGGAGTCTAAACTTGGTATGTTTTAAAAAATATTTTTATTTTTATTTAAGACAAGTGACTTAAATGTAATGATGTGATATATTTTTAGAACTGGCTCAGAAAGTTGATACCACACACGATTGGTTTCAGAACATTTTTTTTTAAATTCCATACAAAAAAAAGAAGTCGTCATAACTCATCTTCTCTTGGTTTTTTTTTCGTCCAACGGGTCAAATTATTTCATATGTCCTAAAGATCAATCGTACCCGATTTTCATGCTTTCAACACCATTTGCAGCATCTTTTTGCGTACCGATAGGACTATATTTGTAAACTGTAGTGTAGGTATATAGGTGACATAGGACACATAAATAATAAAAAGTAGAATATTAATTGGAGCATTAAATAAAAACCATGTCGATTAATAAAAGAGTCGTTGGCACTTTACTCGAGAGCGTTTTAACTTTTTGTAAAGTGCAACACTTTCCCAGCCCTCGCGAGTGCCCTTCAAAACGTTACTGCGATTAGAGAAATGAACAGCGGTGTTGCACCCTCCGCGGCACACGCCACCCGACAACGGCGCACGGCTCGCTGGAAGCGACTATGGTTGAAATTCTTTTTGTTGAACGTATTTGTATTAAATTATGGTATTGGATTTTGAACCTTATTGTTTGAACGGTTTGAGCTTTTTGAAGGAATTGCTTTGGAGCAATTCGTTCAACTGAAATGATTTTAAGTATACCTAGAAGCTTTCCTAACCGACAAATCGGCTACCGTATAGGTACTGGGGTTTCTTTTCGAAAAAATGGGGTGTCATTGATGAATATATGTTGGCAAAAAGGTAGATGTACTTAATTCAGTCAACAGTCAAAGCCGCCCCTTGAATAAAAAATGAATAAAATGAACTTTATTCTGTAAGTAGGCCGCAATGGCACTTTTACAAGTCAAACCCTACTAGCGTTTCACAGAGGCCACTGCCGAGAAGAAACGCCGAAAGAAACTCGACAGTCAGCCATTTTCTCACAAAAATATGCTTATTACAATGATAATTGAATCTTGAATCAAAGAAACCCCAGTCTACCGATACTTTTTATGAAACTAGAAAAAAATTAACAATTTGCACTTATCAATCTGGTAATATGCACACCGTTATTACCTACCAAACATTCTTTGCAAAGCAAAAGACAATTATTTTTTGTGTACAATGAAGTGCTTACATACATACATACGAGTACATTAATTTGTTTCATAGTAAAATTACATTTAATAGGTATGTACTGTTTACTATACTTATTTATACTGTAGGTTAAAATTAAAAATGCGTACCTATCGATTGTCTGTGGTACAGATTTCCATAGCACAAAATCAAGACAGGTTCTCTGAATTTAGGTACCTACGCCTAATAGGTACCTCGGCTCTCTAAAGATTCCAAAACAGTCTACCTAAACCAAATTAAACCTTAATGATCTCTTCCAGCAACACGTTGCAGGGGTGACAATACGAGCCACGCCACAAAATGGCGGATCCCGTGGAATACAATAAATCAATTGGAGTGGGTGGTTGACTTTTCACTCAAATGTGTGGTTAATTGTAACCGAAAATGACTGTTGATCGAGCCACACTTAATTTGAGTGGTGCTTTAGTGTTATTTGTTGGGGTTGTGTTTTGTGGCGCTGCGCTGGGGTGGAAAGTAATGGTTCGGTCGGTCTGATTATTTGATATTTGTATTAATTTTGTTAACCGGAACTGTGCGGCAATTAAGCATCTATTTAGGTTGTTAAATACTTTTCAATTCGACACACACACACACTTCTGTAGCACCTAAGTACGTAGGCAGCAGTGGCGGGGTTTGCCTTTCTTATTCTTCATGAGCCGTACTAAAAGAACTGGTGTGGCTGAAAATTAGGCAAGCCGGTGGGAATCGAGTTGTATGGACGCTCCGCCACTGGTAGGCAGGTACTTAACGGTCGATCCCACAACTAGGTACAGTACTTACCTACTTTTATGGAAATCATACGAACTAACTCTACATTTAAATCATTCAAGTCTTCAAATAACTACCTCAGCATGAAGTAAAAGTTTATAATATACAGAATTCCGTATTCATATTTTTAACATTAGTGTGTGGTCTGGATGTCTGTCAAGTAAGTAGGTAGGTATCCTAGGTAGGTACCTATCCACTTGTGTACAAGTCAAATGCCCATGCACGCAAATGGTACCTACCGTCGATAGTACATAATTATAATGATTACCGACACGATTAGGCCTGTCCCTTTACTGCACCCTCGGAGTACCACAATGGCAAATGTAATAGGTAGGTAATTATCTAATTATATTGTCTTTTTAAGTCACTTGACTTCAGAATATTTAATGTTATCCAGTGCCTCTGTTTTATGCACTCGAAGAGTAGGTAGTGACTAACTTTCCCTTTTTCCCATAAGGAAGTTGAGTAAGGCCGTAGATTTTGCCCCTTAGTAACGTTGAAGTAACACAAAAGTAACAAGTTTAAAGCAGTTAACTTATTGTTCCTGGCGTGTACGAGATTGTAACAGTTTCGTAACTACTTACTGTTTTATTTACACAACACATTTACAAATCCTAACAATACCTTACAATACAGTCAACGTTACCAGTAACGTTAAAGTAACGTGGAAGTAACGTTAAAGTGAGATTTTTCAAGTTATAATTGACCATAAATCGTTAGTTTGAGCTAAATTACACACCAAAACGCACGTTGTGCATTGCTTATTCACTTATCAATAGCTTTATATAAAATAAGTGTAATAAAAACTGTTATTTACCTTTGAAATCGTCCAAATTTACTCCAAATTTTATCGTACAATTTTTGGGACAGATTTTTTTTTCAAAAACTGGCAAAATCTACGGCCTTACCCAGTTACACGTGATTAACGTAAAATTGTTCCAAATCCAGCTCACCGTACGTGTGAGGAGGTTTCCTCACGTATTCACGTAAGTAACATGTTAAAATTAACATGAGTTTTAAATACCTATTTGTGTGCAAAAAGAGAGCAACGTTGTTTTTACACACTATATATATATATACATATATTATATCTTATATCTTTAAACGAGCAATTCTTGTATATTTATTTATTTATATATATATTTATTTCGGGGATCTCGGAAACGGCTCTAACGATTTTGATGAAATTTGGTATGTGGGGGTTTTCGGGGACGAGCAATCGATCTAGCTAGGTCTCATGCCCGGGAAAACGCCGAGCAAAGCTCGGCCGCCCAGATATTCTTATCTTATATCTTTAAACGAGCAATTCTTGTATATTTATTTATTTATTTCGGGGATCTCGGAAACGGCTCTAACGATTTTGATGAAATTTGGTATGTGGGCGTTTTCGGGGACGAGCAATCGATCTAGCTAGGTCTCATGCCAGGGAAAACGCCGAGCAAGGCTCGGTCGCCCAGATATTCTCTGTATAGTCTGTATTATTGAATAAGGGGACACTAAGTATGTGCATGACTCTGTCTCCCTTCCTTTTACGCATGTGCCTAGATACTACCTAAATCGGTAATTCATTACCACTGTTGTCATTTCACAAAATATACCTAATTATATTTAACCTACTTCAAAAAAAAAGAAAATTCTTAGTTTGACCTGTATATGTATGTACTCGTATATTTGTCCGCGATTATATCGCGTTTGGCTGAACCGATTTTAATGCGGTGCGAGCATTTGTTACATTCTGGAGAAGGTTTTGGTGCAAAATATGAAGTCGGTTCCCTTTTAAAAAAGTTATTTAATTGGTCTTATTGTATGACTTATACTTGCTCTTGATGCTTCGTTACAAAATAAATAGTTGATTTTTATTTGTTTTTAATTTTAATACAAGGGTTTTCAAGAACCTTGGATGAAGACCCGGGCAGTGGGATCTAGCATTCCACAAGCCCGGAAGTTGGAGTCTCAAAGTCTATAGGTGGTTGATCGTGCTGGCCTCGCCCGGGTAGTGAGGTTCCAGAATTCCACAAGCCCGGAAGTTTGAGCCTCAAAGTCTATAGGTGGTTGATCGTGCTGGCCTCGCGCGGGTAGTGAGGTTCTAGAATTCCACAAGCCCGGAAGTTTGAGCCCCAAAGTCTATAGCTGGTCGATCGTGCTGGCCTCGCCCGGGTAGTGAGGTTCTAGAATTCCACAAGCCCGCAAGTTTGAACCTCAAAGTCTATAAGTGGTTGATCGTGCTGGCCTCGCCCGGGTAGTGAGGTTCTAGAATTCCACAAGCCCGGAAGTTTGAGCCTCAAAGTCTAGAGGTGGTTGATCGTGCTGGCCTCGCCCGGGTAGTGAGGTTCTAGAATTCCACAAGCCCGGAAGTTTGAGCCTCAAAGTCTAGAGGTGGTTGATCGTGCTGGCCTCGCCCGGGTAGTGAGGTTCTAGAATTCCACAAGCCCGGAAGTTTGAGCCCCAAAGTCTATAGCTGGTCGATCGTGCTGGCCTCGCCCGGGTAGTGAGGTTCTAGAATTCCACAAGCCCGCAAGTTTGAGCCTCAAAGTCTATAAGTGGTTGATCGTGCTGGCCTCGCCCGGGTAGTGAGGTTCTAGAATTCCACAAGCCCGGAAGTTTGAGCCTCAAAGTCTAGAGGTGGTTGATCGTGCTGGCCTCGCCCGGGTAGTGAGGTTCTAGAATTCCACAAGCCCGGAAGTTTGAGCCTCAAAGTCTAGAGGTGGTTGATCGTGCTGGCCTCGCCCGGGTAGTGAGGTTCTAGAATTCCACAAGCCCGGAAGTTTGAGCCCCAAAGTCTATAGCTGGTCGATCGTGCTGGCCTCGCCCGGGTAGTGAGGTTCTAGAATTCCACAAGCCCGCAAGTTTGAGCCTCAAAGTCTATAAGTGGTTGATCGTGCTGGCCTCGCCCGGGTAGTGAGGTTCTAGAATTCCACAAGCCCGGAAGTTTGAGCCTCAAAGTCTAGAGGTGGTTGATCGTGCTGGCCTCGCCCGGGTAGTGAGGTTCTAGAATTCCACAAGCCCGGAAGTTTGAGCCTCAAAGTCTAGAGGTGGTTGATCGTGCTGGCCTCGCCCGGGTAGTGAGGTTCTAGAATTCCACAAGCCCGGAAGTTTGAGCCTCAAAGTCTAGAGGTGGTTGATCGTGCTGGCCTCACCCGGGTAGTGAGGTTCTAGAATTCCACAAGCCCGGATATTTGAGCCTCAAAGTCTAGAGGTGGTTGATCGGGCTGGCCTCGTCCGGCCAGAAGGCGTCGAGCAGCGCACGGAGGCGGTCGTCGGCGTCGCGCTGCCGGCCCATGAGGAACGCCACGCGGTCCACGCAGTCCAGCATGTGCAGGTAGCGGCCCTCCAGCAGCGCGAGCCGCATCGGGTAACGGTGGAACTCCGTTAGGTCGAACTTGGCTGTGAATAAACATCGTTTATCTACACACATAATATCATAAATCCTCTAAAATGCGTTCGGAATTCGGAAACCGTAGGCAATGACGAGCAATTACAACAGTCAATGTATTTACCGAAAATTTTCTTGTATGTGGTAAAAGGTTACCTGCAGCAGTAACATAATATTATTAAGATTTTCTATTTGATAACATAAAAATTTTCAAATTTGGAACATCAATAACATCATACAAAAATAACAAAATTTAAAATCGATACGAAACGTCAGCTCGGTATTTTTTTTCTGTATATATGTATGTAGCCAGTACTGATTTCGCCATGTCCGCCATTTTGTTTATTGTGCCGGACAATTTTATTTGTAGTTAGTTCTATCAGTTGGACTACGTGGGAACGTAGCATTACCCGTGGTCCTACTGGTAGTATCACGGGTATTTTTGTCCTGTCCTTGGTTCTATCATTCTATCAATAGGATGACGTACCTAAGTAAAAAGGCCCGTAGATCAACTAGGAGTACCTAATAAGAATATCTTTTTCCCGGTTCGACTGTATCTTAAAAAGAGTATTTATTATAAACATCGGGTATTCTAAGACCCCATGCTCCGCTCAAGAGCTCGGGGTGACTCGGGTGACGGAAGACAACTGATCAATCGTGAATAATGATAGTAGTTTTACGCCATTATTCACAAAACTTAACAAGCCTCTGCTAACTATAATGTCTTTTGTCATTGTCTCACAAGCACATGTGTCAAAGTGTAAATAAGGACAAACGAAATTTAACTAAAATAGGTTCGATGGACATGTTACCAGTGGTGGCAGGCATTTGCAGACTCCTGTAGGTGCCGTGTGCCTGCAACCTCTCCAAGTAGTAGGTAGCCCGGCGGGTGGCGTTCGACCGTGCGCACGGAATCTGCATCTTCAAAGATATGTTCTTCCACTCCAGGTTCTCGACATATTGACCAATCAGCTCTTCGAGGCCCTTGCGTTCCTGGGTTTAAAATATAGCGTTTTATGCTAATTCAAAATTGAACCCAGCGTAGTAGCTAGCTAGCTAACTAAAGTAAATATGAATAAGTACCTATATATGTGGGTATAGTACCTATACCTACTTTTATCTCACGAGCGCAGGTTTGGCTAACCTAGATCTGACATATACGAACACATAGACACTTAGACAATGTGAACTCATAGCTCCTACGCTGACGCACACATAGACAATGTGCTGTGCATCTATATTTCAACACACAACCATGGCTTACCCGCGTTCGTGAGATATAAGTACTGTATGCTTAATCAGTTGCCTGGACTGGAATTGGACCTGGAATTGTTCACGATACTTACCTATATAAGTACGTTTTTAGCACAACCAGTTGGTCTTGGATTGGACTCGACATTGGCCCGTAAAGAATGTTCCAGGTAAATTAATTCCTGACGTTGCCTGGTGTTAAAAAGGAAATACCTCATTTGGGAAACGGAAGAAATTGCCGCGCGGGACCAAATGCAATTAGCTTTGATTACCCATAATGTACGCGTTCCTGGCTTGTTACATGTCAGCTTAAAGCCTTCGTAGGTATATTTATTATTTGCTATGTAGGTACACAGAATGAACAATATATTTAGCATTCTATGCACAGAAATAATTTCTGTGATTCTATCTATGTATTCAGGCATTTGAATCGCGAATAACAGCGCTACGCGTTTTCCGAGCGATATTAGCAGCTCCGGCCCGCGTTCAAACCAGTATCACAGAATAAGTAATCCAGTGTGCCTTGCATCCAGTCAGATCTGCGGGCCCGCGCGCTCAAACTGAACTGAAACTAGTCTGAATGGCGCTAGAACGAGAAATTTAGAAACTTTGAAACTCTGTTCTGCCCAGACGATGAAACAATAGGGACTGATTTTCAGATATATGATTCTTGACTATATGATTGTTTCTGACAATAGCCGAAACCTGATTGCTTAAAATTTTCTCAGTGTAATGGTAATGGTGTAATGGTTTCCATGGTGTCCCCTTCTTTTACAGAAAAATGTTTCGTATAGAATGAATTGTTTCGCAGAATTTTCGTTTCACAGAAACTTTTTTTTTCAGAAACCGGTAGCTTTTTAGGTACAATTAAAATGCAATTTTGTAGAACCCAATTAGATCTACAAGAAAAGTAGGTTAGGTTAGAACTACGACCCTTTTGTAAAAAAATGTTTTCTATGAACTGAAAATTCTGCGAAACAATACGTCTATGAAACTTCTGTCTGCGAAACAAAGTACAACCGGTTTCCATAGTGTTCTGTATGAAAAAAAAAATAGTATTTTTCGTAATCTAGTTGTGTTATTTCGAACTGTTCGTAGTCAAACCTGATCATTGACTCGCGAGAAGTCCAAGCAGTGCTCGTTATCAACGGTGTTCCCAGCTTCCGTCTTCATGCGCAGCAGCACCCACGTGCCCTCCGCGTGTGAATCCTCGAATCGGGCTCCTCTCGGGGACTCGTGGCAGTTCCAGTGGCTCTTGTGCGACTTGGGCGCAGCTAGAGTCACGCCCAGGGCTATCACTGAAACAAATTACTTATTATTCGGTATTCGCCAAACAAATTAACATGGCTACAAAATCTTCGCATCTTCATCTTCGTTCGTGTGTCAGTGAAAAGTGATTACCTACCAGTGGCGGCGCGTCAAAAATATTCTTAGGGAAGCCGGAAAGCCTTTCTTATTCTTCATGGGCCGTAGTAAAACAACTGGCCTGGCTGAAAATCAGGCAAGCCGGTGGGAATCGAGTTGTATGGACGCTCCGCCGCTGTACCTACGATATAACCTCTTTCTACGTAGGTTTGCTAAAGGAAGGGAAATTGTTTTTTCACATCACCTATTCCGATAAGGGCTTTTTCTTCCCTGCTAGGAGGGATCAAAGTGGCACTTTTCTGTTCAAGGATATTTCCGTTGCCAGTATAAAATATTTAATAATATATAATGAAATAATTTAAATTTGAAGCATCATACAAAACCAACAAAATTCTAGTATCACTGAAATTTTATACTTATTTTGAATTTTTAGTAAAAAAAATACGAAAAATCATCATTATACTCGATTACGACTAATTCGAGGATAAGGATTTCAAATTGTACACTTATTTTTAATTTTAAGTTGGAAAATTACTTTTTGCGAAAAATGGTCATTATACTCGATTTCGACTAATTCGGGGATAAGGATTTCAAATTTTACACTTTTTTTAAATTATAAGCTGAAAAAAAGTTTTTTGCAAAAAACGGTCATTATACTCGATTTCGACTAATTCGGGGATAAGGATTTCAAATTTTACACTTTTTTTTAATTTTAAGCTGAAAAATTTTTTTTTTGCTAAAAATTGTCATTATACTCGATTTCGACTAATTCGGGGATAAGGATTTCAAATTTTACATTTATTTTTAATTTTGAGCTGAAAAAAATTTTTTTTTGCGTAAATTTGTCATTATGCTCGATTTCGACTAATTCGGGGATAAGGATTTCAAATTTTACACTTATTTTTAATTTTAAGTTGAAAAAAAATGTATTTTGCTTATATCCTCAATATACCTACTCTATTTCGACTAATTCAGGGAAAAGGTTTTCAAATTTGATATATTATATTAGAGCATCTATAAATATGTTACCGGTAGCACTTCAGATCTTTCATTATCCTCAATAGGTGATGTGAAAAGCAGTATGTGTCACATGGAAGCAAAATTATTTCCACCTTGGGCGTTTATACTTGAATCCCTCACTACGCTCAGGATTCTATTTTAGAATCCCTCGCTACGCTCGGGATTCTATTGTAGAATCCTTCGCTTCGTTCAGGATTCAATGTACGCCCACGCCGTAAATATGGCATTTTGCTCCCTTGTGACACAATCTACTATTATCCCTTAGGACCTAGTAGTAGTAGTAATGTTATTCTGACTAAGGGAAAATTATCCGCTTTGCAATCTTCGAGGAAAAAAGCATCTTGGCATTCTGGCATCGCAACGAGTTTCTCCTCAAACTCGTTCGTAGTTAAAGTTACACTGGCTTCTTTTAAATACGGGTATAATATTTTTTATGTCACACCTGGCCATAAAGCGGCCATTATCGCACGCTCCGCGCGCGAAAAAACCCACTTCCTGGCCAGGGGGTGACATAAAATTTTGTACTTAACACGGGCGGTAATAAAGAAAGCCTCAGATCGCATATTTATCGCCCTTACCTTCGGCTCGGGCGTCAAATACCTGCGATCCGCGACATTCTTTGTTTTACCGCCCTTGTTAAGTAATGTACTATTTCACTATGGGCAATAGGCGACAATATACATACTTATATAGAAAAGTATAGAGAATATCCAAGACTCGGGAACAAATAATCTTTCGTGTTCATCGAAATCATCACACGAATAAAGGCCCTGAACGGGATTCGAACCCGGGACCCAGCTTCGTAGGCAGGGTCACCAACTAGGCTAAAGCGATCGTCATTTACATTACTACCCGTTCCTACTGGAATTCATAAGAACAGGCCCAAAAAGTCATTTTCTGGTCCTTCGCCGAATGTAACCGAATATTATGCTGTACCCTAAGTACTTATGTAAATTACGAAGACTAAACGATAGTGCGTTCTAACTTACCTGCTGCGCCATCTATCGCTACTTTTTGTGAATTATTTGGAGTAGGATTAGTAGGAATGCAATGGTGTAAAATATATAGTAGATAGTACCCAACTGTGTTAAGTTGTTTAGGACCACTTCAGGGCGGGTAACACCAACATACGATTACAGACCGATTAACGTTAAATATAGTGCCGGCAGCCGTCATACCATAGACACTTGTCAAACTTTCCATACAATCAGATTTAACGAACATCACTTACGATTACAGACGGTGCTACTCGTATTCAGAAAAGAGTCATTGTTGCCCTCGAATGAGGGATCAAAATCGTACTTTCAGGGCAACAATGACTTTTTCCTCATAGAAGGATTGAAAAGTTTTTCGAGCCACTCGGAAGCGAAATTATTTGTAAGACATTTCATGTTTTAGCAGCAGGCCTCATAGATATGGGTCACACGGTAGCAAAATTATTTTCTCAAAAATAGTATGAAATGTTCTCATAACATCTGTGAAGATAGTATCCGAAAGTGACTCATCCTGGATAGTTACCAGAAGTGTCCAGGAAATCACACCTACTGTCCAGGAAGTAAGTATGTAAATCCCATTACATATCATAATATTTGAATTTAGAACTAGAAGATAAAAGTTGGCAGCAATTGACATTTAAAAAAAATGTAGGTACCATGGAGGTTGACGTGTCCGTATTGCACGATGTGTATTGGCGGGAAATAAAGTTCAATCATGTTTTTAACTATTTCGAGACTAATTTAGAAATTAACATGAATAGATTGAATGAAATTAAATACTAATAGTAAACATAAAATAAATACGATTTTATTTACGATTAATTAAAAACGATTTTATAAATCTATTCTATTGGGGTTGTGGCATAATATCAGTGTCTTAACACAACATCTAGCTAAAAAAAGTTGCCATTGTATTTTGACGGGATTGACTTCATTGATTTAATATATACAGAAGTATAATTGCTAAAAATGAGTTTAGATGAATCAGATTGCGATACATACACAGATCGCACTAGGTACTGAAAAAATTACTTCCACCCAAGTCTAAGGTATTTGACCATTTATAAAAAGTTCATCAAGTGGAAAGCGGAACATGAAAATACAAGTTGGTCAGAATGCAGGTACTATTAACCGTTGTTCATTCAATTTGTTTTATTTTTGAGAAAAGCACTATACAAGCTTCGACCGTAAGTGCCATCCTGGCCTCGTATTATAGCCGGACCTCGCCTTCGGCTCGGCCGGCTAACTCATACTCGTCCAGGATGGCTTACTTACTGGTCTCTGCAGTAATGTACTATTTCGTCTCGGGCGTAAACACTCGAATACTGTACTTAGAGTAGAATCATTCGCTTCACTAAGAAGTCTAAGGACTCAATATACCGCCCTCGTCGTAAATATGTATATCATTTTGCTCCCTTGAGATACAATCTAGGTACTAGATTACTACGACGGTAAAGTAGTGGGACCGAATGGAAGTGGGTAAGGACTTTAAGGTATTTATTTATATTACAAATAATGCACATCGCGTGTGTTCCAAAGCAGCCTAGCTCAGAATACCTTATCTCAAAATCAAGTCGTAAATGCTTTGAAAATGCGAATACAGAGCGTTTGCTGTAAGAAGTCTTTACGATGGTGCTGGTTACTGCACTAGATTTAAGAAAAAAAAGAGGCATACTGTAACGTTTGTGTTTCGTGTTTTTATCTTATATCTTTAAACGAGCAATTTTTGTATATTTATTTATTTATATATCTTATCTTATATCTTTAAACGAGCAATTCTTGTATTATTTATATATTTATTTCGGGGATCTCGGAAACGGCCCGAACGATTTTGATGAAATTTGGTGTGTGGGGGTTTTCGGGGACGAGCAATCGATCTAGCTAGGTCTCATGCCCGGGAAAGCGCCGAGCAAGGCTCGGTCGCCCAGATATTCTTATATCTTTAAACGAGCAATTCTTGTATATATATTCATTTATTTATTTCGGGGATCTCGGAAACGGCTCTAACGATTTTGATGAAATTTGGTATGTAGGGGTTTTCGGGGACGAGCAATCGATCTAGCTAGGTCTCATGCCCGGGAAAACGCCGAGCAAAGCTCGGTCGCCCAGATATTATACAATAATATGAGAAAAAAATATTAACTCCGTGTAATCTACTTATGATTTACAAATACTTTTAAAGCTTAAAAAACTAGTAAATATTTTATTTTTTGGTTCTACAAAACGTGCAAGTTTACGTTATATGGGTGCTGTCGTGTCTCAAAAATGACTTACATATTACAGGAAACGCTCTGTAGGTGTTTTGCTCAGGAATAAAGAAATCTTTAGTTAATCTTTCTTTTTTTCTTAATCTTTTCTTTTGTTTGTCCGGATATAGGTATAATATCATGGGTATTGTTATAAGTTATAAATGTTATAATAATATTTTTCTTAATGAACGAACTTTCTCAAATGGAATCGACCTTGTGTAGATGAGGTGTGTACAAAATAATAAAATACAAATGTAAAGTAGTATTTACCTAAAACGGTGAGATACGGTAGCATGGTGCGCACTCCTTCAGGACAGACGGAGCAATGAAGTGGATGGCAGGACTGAGTTGTGGGCACTCATTGTCGGAGCTCTAAGAATATGGAGAAGGCATTCAATAGGCTAGACCAAGAGTGGTGAAATATTGCGGTTATGTATGTAGGTATACTTCGTTCCCGTTTAAATGATGAAAAGTACTTGATGCGAGATTTTCCATCTTGTGTTGCTAAATAATCTTTTGTAGCTCAACCCTTATTGTATTGTAAACAGATTTAAACAATACACACCTGCGTAATTGTTTTAGAGCCCTACTTGAAGTAACAAATAAACAATGGATGTTGGTCATCCTTGGCCACAGCATCTTTGCAGACGATTGTTGCAGCATCCAAGAGTTGGTTTTAAGTAGTTTTCGTCATCTAATCTGAAACAAAGTTTTACTAAAGCTTACCAATTCTCTGATTGCAGGAGAGTCCATCGTTTTACCTACGTTTGTATATATCATATCTTCTTTGACTGTACTGTGAAAGATTGGTTTAAAATGTCATTGTTAGGAATTTAAAGTCATTGGCATTCGTTGAGGATAAATATTAAAAAATAACTAGCTGATCAAACTGCTTATATGCAAAACTGTAACATAGTTAATTAGGTACAAAAAACATCCGTGCCTTGGCTTTAGTATTACCGCATGATAAGTAATTCCAGGAGGTGAACGTGTTTACGCTAATTATTTTACCAAATTGAATGAATACTTAGGTATATTGCAAAGTTCAATGAGAATTAAATGGAAAAAGCAAAAGTTAGACTTTGCACAGTGTTCCTAAAATGCATCTTTTCTATAGCCCGATAGCTTCGTTATGTAAATAAATGAAACCGTCAAAAACTATAAGACGTCATCAGTAGATATAAAATATGTATATGAAAGTTTTTTTATCCTTTTAACCTGTAGCTCTAGTATAAGTTTTCTCGAAACATTTACTAACTCGAACGCGTTTGCGTTTTGTCTCAAAATGTATGAAAACGCTCTCACCGAGTTTGAAATACGCGCGTTTATCGGTTAGCAACAAACATTATACTCGCTGTTTTAGTTTCCACTAGTGACCACCAGAGGAGCTGTTCACGTTTTCATACCACTTTCCTACATTTAGAGACAAAACGCAAACGCGTTCGAATTAGTTAATGTTTCGAAAAAACTTATACTAGATTACTAGAGCTACTGACTCTGCACCGTGAGTAGCTCGTTGTAGATGCGTTGGCGAACACTGACGTGCAAACTGGATAAATCGCTACATCCCGTCCCTACCAGACAGTTAATTTCAGATGTACCTACTCTTTCTGAAGAGACAGTGGAACCGAGTATAAAGAGGCCATACAAGTTTTAAAATATTTTGATTTCAAATTTTGATAAAAGTATTGATAATATCAATAAAATGAGTAAAGGATACGATGATTTTGTGATGTTTTAGTAACATTGCCATTTTTTGTTTTTATTGTGTGTAGTAGAATTCAAGCGGGAAAAAGCAGATTGCAGCTCGAAAATGGTAAATATGGAGTGCTGTTTGAAACAATATCTTTTAATGAAAAACCCAAAAAATACATTTAATAAGTATATCATTAGGTCGCAATAGTCCTGTTCTAGATAGTAACATTGAGAAAATGTCAAGATACGGGTTAATTAAACAGAAAATTGCCTAAATAGATGAGCCTTTTTTAACTGATAAGGACCCGTTTATTGTAAATGTTTTATGTGCAATAACGTGTCATACAATACATACATACAAACAGTCAGCCAAAAAGTTGTGGCGGTTTGTAGTTTGTATATAAACTTCTTAGTCACATAAATATTTGTCAGTTTTACGATGTTCTATTATTAGTGATAGACTAGTGGACAGCCATCAAGGAAAATATTCTAAAGATAATTTACTGTTATAATTTGATGTGATATATATACTACTGGTAAATTGTACATCCGTATCCTGTGAATCCTGTGATCCTCTACTTCCTCTCCTGCCTGCATACCTTGAATACAACATTAAGACGGGGGCGTCTAGTGATGTGCCGTATCTATCTATCTAACATGAACATGAACATGAATATGAATATGAATATGAAAAATCGACAACTCGATTTCGACTAAATCGGGGATGAGGATTTCAAATTTTACATTAATTTTCAATTGTAGGTAAAAAAAAATTTGTTTGCGAAAAATCATCATTATCGATTTGGACTAATTCGGGGATAAGAATTTAAAATTTTATATTAATTATGAATTTGAAGTAAATTTTTTTTTTGTTTCCTCGTATTCGGAATGAAAAGCAGAGTGTTTAACTCGGGTAAAACCACCCATTTCAGCCTCGAACTATTGGCGCTCTCACTACGTTCGAGCGCCAAAATATCTCGTCTGAAAAGGGTCGCTTTCAACCCTTGGTTAACAATCTACTATTACAACGCATGTGCTTGAAAAGTGCGTTTTCTAAGCAGTCAAACTGTGCGGAAAGTGCTACTTTTCCGCATTAGTGCTTTTTACTTTTCAATTATTATTTTTTAAATTTTTTATCTGTCTTCAGCTCGACGCAAAGAGTTTTAATTATTTCAAAAACATTTCACAAATTAATCAATTATAGATTACCGTTCTTATAAACAGGTACATAAATATTAATACTTCTTAACGGTAACATTTATCATTTTAGATATTTATACCTATAAATATTTTCACTTTAGGTAAATGCGTGTCTGAATGCGCATTAAGCCATTGCCTACTAAACATATTAAAAACAAATGTGCACATGCGCAGTAGTATAGATGTTGAGCGCGCATCATGTATTTAGAAAAATGCCGCCATTTTTCATTACAAGGAATAATTTCTTGTTTACCTAGTTTTTGATAAAAATATCGAGTGAAAGTGACGAATCAGACCAAATGTAACTCCAGAAAATAGTTTTCAAGAAGCACAAAATGCCAACAAAGTTTCCTTGGCCGCTAAATCCAAATTAAAAACCTATACTTGTGATGAATTTTGCGGTGCACTTTTAAAAAGTTTTTGTGTTAATAAAACGATCTTACGATGGTTTTATGTCGAAAATAAATAGCAATCTATGTCAATAAGATGTTACATGAAGATCCTGATAATAAGTAGGTAACATATCGAGCAAGGTAAATTATAACTATTTAAAACTTTGTATGATACGCGCGCGTAATAGTACATTACTTAACAAGGGCGGTAAAACAAAGAATGTCTCAGATCGCAGGTATTTGACGCCCGAGCCGAAGGCAAGGGCGATAAATATGCGATCTGAGGCTTTCTTTATTACCGCCCGTGTTAAGTACAAAATTTTATGTCATCCCCTGGCCAGGAAGTGGGATTTCCCGCGCGCGGAGTGTGTGGTAATTGCCGCTTTATGGCCAGGTGTGACATAAAGATGATTTCCGACTCGTGTCTATTTACCTAATTATAAACTCGCTCGATACGCTCGCTCGTGTATAAGAAAGACACTCGTCGGAAATCACTCACTTTCCGCACTTGTATCATAAAAACCTATCTCACTTCTCATGCTCGGAAAGTATGTCATATTAGACTTGTTAAGCGGGGCTAAAGTAGTACATTTAAGCCCTAGGGAAAATATGTATACATATTTATGATTTACAAAACATTATAATTTGACCAATCAAAATACTTCACCTATGAAAGAATCGCAGGATTTTTCTGAACTCGAGATAGGTACTTAATTTCATCCGGGCACATGATGTGCTTGCCCACCAATGAGCTAGGGCTGCGCATTAGGCTAGAGCATTCGGCTAGGATGTGTGCAGGCGTCTCCTCCGTTGCAAACGTTGCAAAACAGAGTCTGCACCGCCTTGTGTCACTCAAACCTAACGTATTCATGTGCTTGTTTAGGCAACAATGCCCTGTAAGCGCCCTTACCAGCATGCGTAGTCTCGCACACTGAGTGCTTGAGTGATCTAAAGACCAAGAAAATTTGCGAAATTCTCCAATCGGAGTGAAGTGCGTTTCCATCTTACAACCGTGCTCTCGTTCTTGTCTTTAAGAGGAATGCCTAGCTGCGATTTTCCCATACAAACGCTCTCGACTGTTTCCTCCCTGGTTTTTGAACCTAGAGCAATGATTTTTTCAAATAAGATCAATATCATCAATATCTATGCCGCTACGTTTTGTTTTTTAGGATATTTTTATTTTGAAGAAAGTTACAGCCCTCCAAAAATCGCAAAAACGGCTTAGTTGAATTGGCTCCATAAAAAGGCGCAGTATACAAATATGACAAAAAATATCCAAAAAATCAAAACGTAGCGGCATAGATTAGTTCTTGCTCTTGCAGTTTCCAAAATTTTATAATGATTGGTTGCGTTTTGGATGAGGAAACAGTCGAGAACGAAACCTCGATTTTTCAGTTTTTTGCAAGGGAATTTTAGTCCGAGCTGCAGTTGTCCTTATCGCACGAATTCGTGGTGGAGTCAGTTTCTAAATATACGTACACAGAAGGAATAGGGATGGGCAACAGTCGTTGACATATATTGCCGATACGCTAGTGGTGAAAAATTATCGATAAATCATTATTACCAGAAAAGTTATTCATCACAAGAAGAACCCTGAGTCACAATGGAAGAATATTGAATAGAAAGGTGACCTGGGAACCCTTGTCTTTGATATAGGAATAAATGCTACTTAGTTAGTGGTAAAGTTATTAACGAATCATAGGTTTTTATAACCCACTAGCTTTTGCTCGCGACTTTGTCCGCGTAGAACTCGTGGCGATTAAGAGTAAGAAAAATGTCATGTAATAGAAATAAACCTAATTTTTTTTTATAGATCTACATATTATATAATAAAAAAAAACTGACTTCAATGGGGGAGACCGGTGAAAGATGATTATACTTAGATGGTACACTCTTAAATTCCATACAATGAAATAAAAATCTACATATTACCTATATAATGAAAAATAAAAAAAAACCGACTTCAATCGGGGAGACCGGTGAAAGATTATTATACTTAGATGGTGCACTCTTGGATTCCATACAATGAAATAAAAACCGGCCAAGTACGAGTCGGACTTTGATTTTTGATTTGATCTGCATTTTGATGAACCGAATTGAGCACCTCCTCTTTTGAAATCTTGAAATGGGTTCAAAAGAAACCCATACTATAAAAGAATCACACATTGCGCACGTGAACTTTCAACCCTCGCTTAAACCCTTTAGAGGATGAATTAAAAAAAAAAGCCATAATCAATGTTTTTCACTATGTACATAAGAAGCTTGTGGCCGAAGTTTCAAACTTCTTACTTGAAAAACAACATTTTTGTCATACAAACTTTCATCCCTTTTTTGAACCCTTTAGGGGATGAATTTTTATACCAACTCTATATAATTTATCTTGTTTTTTAATAAGTAACCTTTGTACAAAGTTTCAAGTCTAAGACTTTCCAAATGAACGATTTCCATACAACGGTTCAACCCCTGTTTCACCCCCTTAGGGGTTGAATTTCGTAAAATCCTTTCTTAGGACACGTCTACGTACCCTAAAGAATATATGTTCCAAATTTCATGGTTATATCTTCAGTGGTTTAGGCTGTGCACTGTCTGTCAATAGTTGTCTAAGTAACGCAAGTTTTATAATATGTATGGATAATATTATGGCAGGGCAGCCAAATAAATATACCACAATTTTAGCTAACCAAAAAAAAAAACAATATTGTTATTTGTTCTCATTTCTGTTTATTATTTTGTTTAGATGTGTAAAATAAAGAGAGATATACATATTTTTATGCCAAGATAAAACGCTATTATTTTCAATATGATATTGCTAAGTATTTCAAGTTAATAAAGTAAAAAAAAGTTTAGGCGTTATTTTATTTCATTTTCCTATTAATATATTGACGTAAATAAACATTTATTATAAAAGCATTACATTAATTTACTTGGTAAGAAAAATAAAAAGCAAAAAGTTCTGTCAATCTCTGGATTTGAACCATGAACCTCTTGATTGCGTGTCAACCATGTTAACGTCTGAGCTAAAGTGGATTCATTTTAGTTGACGAAATTATTGTACAGTTTTCATAAAGTGCTCAAGGGGGGACTTTTTCTATGGTGCGATCTGTACCTACAGCCTAATTTATCGTATGTTGGGTCAGTAAGTAAATTCGCGGGCTCGCGTCTCGCGCCTGTGTGCGTGCGCTCACACATAGACAGCGCCCGCTCCCGCTCCCAGCAGCGCGACAGAAACATTATGTCAAAAATTCAAGATTTGAAAAGTTGGTCAACTAGGCATTCCTCTTAAGAACTGTATTAGATACATATATATAACCCATACTAATAGATACTTATATTACGTTTTAGCCATCTATATATTGTGCAAACTATTTACGAGTAGGTACTCTTATAGCTCTAAAATAAACCAAGACGTGTAATATGACCGTTGGACCGCAGCGTTTCATGGCGTCCTGTGTGTGGTTCGAAGCAAGGGGCGCGTGCCCTTTGTTTTGCATTACCTAAGCTTCTACGCTCAGCACCATTCATTAACGTCGCATACTTTTACTGAGTTTTAATCGACATGTGGCATTGTTCTCCTGAGGCTGCGCCATGTTCCTGGGGTGCGGCCAAGTGGGCCTTTTAAAGCGCTGAATGTGCAGTCGGCGCTTGCGGTCTGTGCGCACGCGCTTACGCCAATCCATTGTTGCAAAACAAAGTGAACGCACCTGTCGCTCTGATGACTGAGGCTTTGGGCTTGCTCTTTGTCCAGTGCACCTTCAATGATTTCTTATTGTCCGAAGATTTCCGTTTAGTACGTACGACCTGCACAAAAGGACCAGAAGCATATTTGAACGAGGCCGCTGATTAAATTTAGGTTGGACAAAAGCAAGGGAATTACTTTTTCGCTTTCATAACGTTACGTATCATAATTTGTGGCATAATGTGATTATTATTGATTTCTAAAAATGCGTTGGGTACAAAACTTGCATATACCAGTATACCTATACTTTTACCGCACCTATTTGATGATTCAACGATTTCGCTTCACAAGGTTAATAATTTAGAGCAAATCATTATAATCCAGGAAAGCATTGCCTTGTTTATGGCATGTGTATTACGTGTCGAGGATATCTCGAGATTAGATAAGAGCGCGCCATATCTCGGCACGATTTACGCCTACGGGCGACCCTCCACGGTCGCGAATGGTCCAGACTGAGCACTATGAAATAATCGCCGTTGCCTTATCGCGTATCAATGCAGGTGTCACCTCGCGCTCAGAAGACTGTGCACCTGGAATTAGAATTAGCGAAATCATATTTCATCGCGCGTCATTAGCGGCAGGTCTAATTGTTGTAGGTTCGCTTTGCCTTTTGTTCCGTCGGGCTTCCCGGCGTGCTTTTAATTACCATCGGCCGAATGCGTTAATGTAATCAAAGCTCGATACATCATACTCGCGCTATCTCCCCGCCTCGGCTTGATTAATAATTCTAATGAGCAGCGGTGCCTAAACGAGTTAATAAAACGTTCGTTTTTTACACCGCGGTGCCACTGGGAGCAGTAAACGCGCGCATCAATCACCGCTTTGTGCCCGCCGCCGAATTGCCTAATGATTGAGACTGCAGCGGCCTGCGCCGCTGCCCGCGACACCGGCACTCGCGCCGACTACAAACGCACCTATCCCTACGTGGCAATTGCCACACCCTAATTATTTTTAATGTAATCAACTCTTCAAGGAACCGAAGACACTGTGTGGATCGTGTAAAAGTTAAGTACTTGGGTCACAGATTTAGAAGAGCCGAGTCAAAGGGACTCAGATTCTCAACGCGGTCCGAGATAACGTGTCAGAAAGAGTGCGCGAAAAAAAAAGTAAACTTCTATCAAATCGACCCTCACGTACCTACTTACTTAGAACAGGGCGATTTATTTATAGTATGTGCAAAATCTTCATTCAAATAATATTGACATAATACCTACTCATACTCAGTACTGTCATTAAATATTGGAGGTGGCATATGTGCCTGCTGGCCGTTTTTATGTAATCATTATTACGTACTTGTCATAGATTTAAACTGACTTAGAAACGGCTTGTTTATATTCTTTTGTACTGTCTAAACATGTCACTTGCGAATAATATATCAACCATGAAAGAACTCTAGCGTGTTTAACTATCAGCCACTGACTCTGCTATCGTCCTAGATCGTATTCTAGCACCCAATTTTTAATAGGTCATGTGCCTCATGCACTGATAGTGCTAGGTTTAATAAAATTTGAGTGGTTTGGTATTTACGTGTGTGAACTTGCGAAATTATGTCAGAACTAGGTGGCATAAGTGGTATAAAGAAGCTGAGTGGATCGTCAGACTACCCGAACTGGAAGTTCCTGGTGCGAAATTACCTTGAAAACAAAAACTGGTGGCAGGTAATTTCCAAAGACGCAAAAGACGACCCCGTCGTCGACGCAGACGTAGACAGGAAGGCACGAACGACTATATGTTTGTTGTTAGAACCAGAGTGTTTTACCCACGTCTATAATGCGAAAACTGCGAAGGAAGCCTGGGACAGTCTGCAAAGAGCCTATGAAGATAAAGGCTGGGGAAGGCGCATCCAAATCCAGCGAGAGCTATTTAATTGTAAGTTGGAGAACTTCAATTCTATGGAAAGCTACATATCCAAAATTACTTTCCTTGTACAACAATTGCATGATATTGACGCTAAAATCCCTGAGGATTGGACAATATCGATTTTGCTTGGTGGATTGACTGCTGAGTACAGCCCCCTTATAATGGCTGTAGATAACAGTGGCCAAGAGATTTCGTTGGAGCAAATTAAGATGAAATTGTTACAAGAAGGGTAGGTAAGTAAGTAGACAGTAGTAGGTAAGTAGACAGAGCAAGATGACCACACACTATGAGCAAGCTTTGGTGACACGTAAAGCGCAGAACGATGCCAGATCTACTAATAAAACTAATGATCGCAAGCAGAAGTTTGTCTACAAATGTTTTAAGTGCCACAAGCCTGGACATAAGGCGTCCGAATGTAAGGAGCGCATCAAGACTGCGAATGTCTGCCTGAACACCAAGGAGGCGATTAATAAAGACAATTGGCATCTCGATAGTGGGTGCTCCAACCACGTGGAGCAAATTAGTGTCCTATAAACCTGAAAAGGGTAACATGAAAATCTCTGTTGCGAACGGCCAGAAGCTGGTGGTCAAAGGTCGAGGGAACGCTGAACCACAAGTCAGCGAAAACGAAAAGTTGGTATTAGAAAATGTTTTACATGTTCCCGACATTTCGATGAACTTAATTTCGGTTAGTGATTTGACGAAGAAAAATTGTTCCATTAATTTTGACAAAGGAGGTTGCACTATTCAAAATAATAACCGAATAATTGCAAGATGTCAAGAAGTTGACGGAATTTACGAGTTGACAGAAAAGAAAAACAACGTCGTAAATGTGACATTGTCAAAGCAGAATGAAAATATTTCAAACATTTGGCATAAACGTTTAGGCCATTTAAGTCGAAATTATATGTCCGAAATGAATAAAATCGTGACCGGAATGGAATTTAAGAGCTCAGATTTGTGCGAACCATGTATTCCGTGCATCGAAGGAAAAACATGTAAGAGTCCGTTTAAAAATAAAGGTACGAGAGCGACCGAAATTTTGCAAATCGTACACAGTGATATTTGCGGCCCAACCGAGGAACCCTCGTTCGGAGGTTCGAGGTATGTGCTTCTATTTATCGACGATTATACTCGAAAAACTCATGTTTATTTTTTAAAACATAAACATGAAACGTTCGATAAGTTTCGTGAATACAAGGCGGAAGTAGAGAACGAGACGAGTAAATCCATACGATGTTTGAGATCTGACGGAGGTGGAGAGTACTGCAATGCCAAATTTAAAACGTTTTTGAAGTCTGCAGGTATAAAACACCAGACGACAGTGCCTTATACGCCGGAGCAGAATTCTGTCGCAGAGAGGTCGAATCGTACGATAATGGAGAAGGCGAGAGCTTTACTGTCAGAAGCGAACCTTAGCAAAAAGTATTGGGCGGAAGCTGTAAACATCGTCGTGTATCTGAAGAACCGTAGTCCTACAAAAGCTTTGAAAGATACAGTGCCTGAAAAGCTTTGGACTGGAAAAGATATAGATGTCAGCCATCTGAGAATCTTTGGTTGTTTAGCTTATCGATTAATTCCAAAACAAAAGCGACGCAAACTGGATATGAAGACGGAACCGATGATATTCATTGGATATCCAGATAATCAAAAGGGATATCGTTTGATGAATCCGAAGACGCATGAAGTGACAACTGCGAGAGACGTCAAATTTATAGAGAATGTTTTCATTAAAAAAGAAAATGTTGAGAAGTCGTCGGAGGTCATCATCGACTTGAATACGGAGTCTGAACAGTCCAGTTTACCCGGCGAATCCATCGGACCACGTCCCGAAGTATTGGAGGCTCATGATGTGTTTCGCGATGCCATTGACGAGAACGTAGATGTACCTGAACCTGAAATACCTGAAATAAATATGCACGTACCGTATGAGGTGTTCACAGAAGATGTGATTATACCGGACCAGCAAGAAAGGCGGTATCCTCAGAGAGAACGCAGAGTTGTTGACCGGTAAGGCTGCAACGTCATGTGTGCTACGGATGGCAACTACGATGGCGATCCTGTTTCTATTGAGGAAGCTTTGGCGCGACCCGATAGTGACTTATGGCAAAAAGCGATAGATGAAGAGCTTATGTCACTAAAGGAGAACCAGACTTGGACTTTGGTTGATCTTCCAGCTGATAAGAAACCTATTCAGTGCAAATGGGTATTCAAAATCAAGAAAGACAGCGACGGCAAGGTAACGAAGTACAAGGCTAGACTAGTAGCGAAAGGGTTTACACAGGTATGTGGTGTAGATTATACTGAGACATATTCTCCGGTAGTTAGAAGTTCTACTCTACGATTGTTGTTCTCGTTGGCTGCTGAATACGATTGGTTTATTGACCAATGGGATGTAACGACTGCATTTTTGTACGGGAAGATAAAAGAAGATATTTACATGCTTCAACCGAAAGGGGCAGTCGCCAAAGGTCAAGAAACCAAGGTATGTAAGCTGCAGCGATCTCTGTATGGTTTGAAACAAGCATCGAATGCCTGGTTCAACGAATTAGATAAACAAATGTTAAGTTTAGGCTTTGTACAATCAAAAATAGAACCGTGTTTGTACCAAAAACAGCTTAAAGGTAACAAAAAGTTAATAGTTGTTATTTACGTTGATGACATTTTCGTATTTGGAAACTGTGAGCTTGAGAAGCAAAAATTAAAATCGGGTTTGCTTGACAAGTTTAAGGTGAAGGATTTAGGCGCGGCTAGAGATGTTTTAGGCATGAGACTGAGACGAGAGAAGGGCGTGATTCATCTCGATCAGGAACAGTTTATTCTGGACATTTTGGATGACTTTAACATGACAGACGCTAAGCCGGTTACTACTCCAATGGAAGTGGGAATGAAATTAGAGAGGTCTACAAGTTCCCACTGCCATCTCCCATATCAAAGCTTGATAGGTTGTCTAAATTATTTAGCCTGCAATACGCGACCTGACATATCTCACGCGGTAAGTGTACTGTCCCAATTCAATTCGTGTTATGATGAATTACACTTTAAGTGCGCGAAACGGGTCTTAAGGTATTTGAAAGGTACGTCAAATCTGTGTCTTACTTTTCGGAAATCAGGCGATTTAGATTTACGCGGCTACGTCGACGCAGATTGGGGAGGGGCGCTGGATAGGAAATCGTTCACGGGTTTAATTTTCAAATTAGGCAAAAATATCGTTTGCTGGGAAAGTAAGAAGCAAGCTACCGTTAGTTTGAGCTCGACGGAGTCAGAATATGTAGGGCTTAGTCAGGCTTCAAAGGAAGCGCTTTATTTACGTAGCTTACTTAACAGCTTGACCGCTGTGACCAGTAAACCTGTCGTAATTTTCAATGACAATCAGTCGGCACATAAAATAGCTGGCAATAAGATGATGCATAATAGGACAAAGCATATTGATATTAAGTATCATTTTATTCGTGAGTGTGTACTGGCTAATAAAGTTGAAATAAAGTACATGCCGACAGATAAAATGATAGCAGACATTTTAACTAAGAGTGTTAATGGCCCGAAGTTGAAAGATTTTTTGAAGGATTTCTCCCTATCAAATTATTCTATTAAGAGGGCGAATTAGTTAGATGTTTTGTTTTGATATTGTGTGTTATGTTTTTTAAGTGCTTTGTTTGGGTAATAGAATAATGTTATTTATTTTATTTCATTATGCGTAGACTTATTGTATGATTTTATTCAATTACTGGTTTTGTGTTCAAAATGCGTGTACACTGTACATGTCCGTATAGTCAGGCACAAAAGTGTTAAGGTGTGTGTTGTACATACATGAGTACAAGTTTGTACAGTCAAACACAAAAGTGTTAAGTTATTATTTATTTTATGTACTGAGTACAGATGAGTACAAAAGTGTTCATGCATGTACGTAATAGATTAAGAGGGCGTATTGGAGGTGGCATATGTGCCTGCTGGCCGTTTTTATGTAATCATTATTACGTACTTGTCATAGATTTAAACTGACTTAGAAACGGCTTGTTTATATTCTTTTGTACTGTCTAAACATGTCACTTGCGAATAATATATCAACCATGAAAGAACTCTAGCGTGTTTAACTATCAGCCACTGACTCTGCTATCGTCCTAGATCGTATTCTAGCACCCAATTTTTAATATTAAATAGCTTTGAATTCATGAACGGTAGCCATTAGTGCGGCAAATTACCGGCCAGCGATATTTTATTATAAATCATTCATAACTCCAAATATATATATATATATATATATATATTTAATTTATAGGTATCGGTAATCGTACTGTATGATGCAAATATTTTATAAATACCTGAGTGCTCAATACGTATCAAAAAAAAATTCAATATTAACTGTGAGAGTAATTAGTTCTGATCTCATTTGAAAATTAGGATCAGAGAGGGTCAATAGGTCGGTTAATTAATAGCGACCAGCTACTTTTTAGTGCCGGTTTGCCACCACTTCAATGAACAAAACTATAAGGGTTCCTTGTTTACTACGGAACCCTAAAAAGGATATATTCTCATTTTTTAATGGATACCCATTCAATAAGTACCAAATACAATTCATAAAATTTCAGGTGGTCGCAAACTGACGCTGGACGCGTGACCGGCCTAGCGACCCTACGTGACAAATGGCAAAGATTAGTGTGAATCACAACAGTTTATTCTGTAAAACTAGTGGGAACGGGCTTCGTCAAACACTATCAATCACCCAGCACCCGCCGCGGGCAGAATTGCTTTAATTTGATAAAACGCAATTAGCTACCAAAAAGAAATCTAATCTGTAGACGGCTTAGTTTTTTGGCCGTTGTAATTTTTGGGACGCGTTCCACTTGTAGCTTATGAACGTAACACAGTTGAATTTTTATTTCAAAATGAAGTAATTAAATTAAGCACTATTACCAAAATACTAAACTTATTTACTTAAGATTAAGATCTATGGATAGGTACATATTCGTTTTAGTAGGTCATCTACAATATCTATCTATTTACTTCTAGTCAAAGTAATCATTAGAAAGATTACCTATATTTAGAAAAGGTTATATATATATGCAATCAGTATTTTTGAATATACAATATCTGGAGGAGAGGATTTCAAAAAGGAGCGCTCGTGGCCCAGCGGCCCCTGCGTACCGCTTGCGGTATCTAAGGTTAAGCAACGTGGGCAGCGGTCAGGACTTGGATGGGTGACCGCTTTGAGTGGTTACTAACTGAGCGCTCCCGTGCTTTGGAAGGCACGTTAAGCCGTTGATCCCGGTTGCTGTCTATGGCAGCAGTCGTTAAGCCAAGTTGGAGGCCTTCGGACGGCTTGAGAACTTCTAACAGTCAAGTTGCCCACTCACTGGACAAAGCCTAATCCCAATAAGGTCTAGATTCCCCTCGGGGTTGGAAGGTCAGATGGCAGTCGCTTTCGTAAAAACTAGTGCCTACGCCAAATCTTGGGATTAGGTAGCGGACCCCAGGCATCCTTCAGGATGCCACTGTACTGGGATAACGCTAGGAGGATGATGATGACAATTTCTGGAAAAATATCAGACATGATTAACCAGTAGTTATACCTACATAATTATCCTCATTCTGTTGTATCGGGTGTGTGTAAGGTAGCGGCTCGCAAGATTGGCAGCCTGAGCCAAGTGGAACGCCGCGGGGCTTAATGTGTAATTCTCCGCGCTACCAACAGGTGGCAGCAGTGCAGCCGTGGCGTTTCAAATCTGACAGACGCCATTGCCTTTACGTCAAAAAGCCGCGAATAAAATTAATGATGTTCGCGCCTTAATGACGTCTCACGACGCCGCTCCATTGTATCCGTAATACAACAATTATTAAGATCATTTATTAAGTTTATTGATCTTTTAACTTAATCTTTTATTTCGTAATTTAGTTCCATGTGAGCTGCGAACTCTGAAAAAAAAATATCTCATATGCAGAGGCATTTTTTGGACTATTTTTGTCATTATACGGCGTGATGTGAGCGGGGCTTTGAATGTGGAAGCAATTACTGCCCCGCATGTGGTTTGATTATGTACGACGACGATTCATTCCATCTAGCGGTGAGGCCATAAAACGCCGGTAAAAACATTACTAAAACCTTTGCCGATGGTAGTTTTTAAGCTTCCGTTGCTAAATTGAAGTTGATATTAAGAGCTATTGTTACAATTTAGGTTGGTAGGTAGTTTGTTTTTTATCTTTCTTGTGGACATTAAGAGAACGTAAATACTGTATTATGTGGTTGGCTGCTAACATCGTGAGGGATGGGATGGGAGTATGGGAGCCAATTGGGGAACGGGGTGGGTAGGTTAGTTAGTTGCTAAGTGAGCGGCCTGACCGGCGGTGGCTGGCAGGCGCTCTTAATTACAAGTTAGTTGACAGTTAGCGCCCTTTGACGCCGAAACTTGCGCGTCTTATGGCTTGCTAATAGCGGCACTCGTGATGTAATAGGTGTGCTGTTTCTGCGCATCCACACTGTATTCAACTACGTGCTTGAAGGGTAGGTACGTCAGTACTGAAGAGGATGTAATTGAGGAAGCAACATTGGCGCGTTGTACATTAGCAAAGAGATTATAAGTGGATATATTCGATTCCATTGATCTGTTCGATTGTTGCCCACGTAGGTCGTTATAAGTAATTACTTATGATTTGTTTAGAAGAAGGCGGCAGGTAAATTATAGTAAATAAAATCTAATAGGAGTTTGATTACTTTGGGACATAAAGTAAGGCTGCTTATAGGGAATACCTACAATAAATCGGAACAGAGATATAAGCAGCTTATAGCGCATTACAAACTAATGCTGACCACTCACGAGCAAATCAGAAAACGAGCGCTCGTTGCAAACGAATTAAGACACGGAAAACACGTCCCGTAAAATTATATCTAACAACGGAAAATTAATACCGCAAAATAATTTTCACAACAAGGAATCGATTTTACAATAATTGTGAAGTTGTAATATCTCAGGATCATAGACATATTCATCGGTAATTCCTCGAGGGCCACGACTGGAAACCGGCGCAATTAGATGCAATCGTGTCGGAATTATTGTAATAACCGAAAAGGATCGATGGTCTAACGATCGGTGATGGTTGATCGGCGCAGGCGATTGGCCGGCCGCACGCCAATGCGCGCGCAGGCGGACGATAACGTAATTATACAACGCGCTCATGCTATTCGCCTCTATTTTCAGATTAATCTCGGACTGAAAGCCCGAGCCTTCGGGCGCTGCGCAGAGCGCCACGGCGCGCGTAACTACCTACTCAACATCAATAAATACTGAGACATTTTTGGCTTGAGCCTATTCATTTCCTAACAACAAAATAAAGCATTTCAAATGCTTTACGAGTATCATCTTACACCCAAGGAAAATACAAGATTTTTTTAAACTTAGAGTAGGTAGGTACATTACATATTTACAGCCTAGAAATGGTCTATTCTATCCTTTTTGACTCTATATATTATTTCCATATTAAGGTTCTAAGAAAAATCTATATAATTATGAACATGCTTACAAAATTTCATGAGACTCGGTTGAGTTGAGGAATGCGAGCTATAACACATATTTCACATATGTAGATACAAAAATATTTTTGTCCAAGCTGAAAAAGAGACGTATCGCTCGCTTCGCTCACTCGGTCAAAAATATATATTGATGTCTTAGGTAGGTAATAAGCTGAACATAAGAATTTCTTCTAAAATATTAAATGCTATATCAAAAACTATTTATAATTTGCTATAACTTCCTACTGGGTAATTCTAAACCACGAGCAATTCAAGATTCCTTAAAAAAATTTAATTTTTATTGGTACGAAAAAGGTGTGTTTTTGAAAAGTTTTTTAATCAGGACTTAAACAACAAGGAATTAAATAACAACATTAATACCATGATTGATTCTGTAGGTAATTATAGAGCTGATCTACCCATATTTATTTAACATATGTATAGACCACCTATTAGATATTTTAACAGCGTAATTCAGTCAGTAAAATTATCATCAGGCTGCACAGCGTGTGAATAAATTATATATGTATTTAAAAATTTAAATTTTTTAATCAATGTGAAAATTGAAAAATTCAACACCAGGGGACCGATTTTTGAGTGTCGAACGCTCGACTTTTCAGTCGAAGTCTGTCAAAAAACTATGGTGTTTTGACAGACGTCGAGTGAAAATTAAGGCTTAATTAGATAAGTGTTATGATTCTTGAAAAATTCACCAACACGGGGGATTACCACGGTGGCTCAATTGGTAGAGTAATGGACGGATTCCAGAGGTCGTGGGTTCAAATCCCACTTGTGGTGTTGAATTTTTTCAATTTTCACTTTGATTAAAAAAATTAAATTACGAGTATATATTTGTCTCGACAAAGAACACACAGAATTACAGAAAAATATGCTTTAAGGTACTATAGAATTTACGAATTAATGGTTTAACAGAAAAATACTAATAGGCACAATATGTAGAATAACGTCAGTATATGTTTAAAACAAACGCACAAAAAAGGCTTAATACCTACTACTTAAGGCTAACAATAGGTAGATGATTGTCGTTTATCCATCGCCTAGCAAGTCGCAATACACTCGCCATACAAATGTATGGTCATCCAGCTACTTTCAAAAACACATCCAGAGAGCATACCGCGAACAGAAAACGAAGTTCGAATATCTTCCTCTCTGTCGCACTTGCTAATTCGAGCGGGAGGTTTATGCACTAGGTTTTATGTTTGTCGACTATGCGCACATGATAACTATGTAATTAGGTAACATGTCTGTCTCAATTGTGAACAAATGTTTATTTCAATAACAAAGAAAAAAAAACAGAAACGTAAAACTACTTAAATATAACTAAACTATTAATAAACTAGCTAAACCTATAAAAAGTAAATGCCCCCCAAGTCCCCATCGCTGGCTATGGTGCCCAGAAGGCTGGCAGCGTTGCCCCTTTGGATGGCTAAACTGATCCTTTGGCCAAAGTAGCTGCCAGCCCTCTGGTCGCCCGACATTTCAACTAGCCGCTCCGCTAGTTCTTTGTAGAACGCCTTCGCGCCTGGACCCCATGGCCCCAAGGTTTCGACGCCAAATGGTGCAAACATGTAGCCCTCGGTGAGGACGGCATATTTGCGCCGCTTGTTTTGCTCCGCCGTGGCGGCCGCAGCTCCAGCCTTAGAGGAGGTCGCTTGGAGGTGGGACGGCGCCAGCGTGTCAACACAAGTGGCGTCCCACACAAGCGTCCTCCCCAGCTTCCATGGGATGAGCGTCATGCCGTCAGGACGCTTGCCATCGTCACGTGCGATACCGTTCGGCTCTAACATGGCCGGCACGTTAACGGAGGCAAGAGCCCTACGGATGACGTCATTCAGGGAAGCATGGCGGGAGATGCGGCCAGCACTCTTCTGACAGGACAACCCGTGATGACCTAAGGGGTCAACGTTGGCGCCACAACGGCAACGGTGTGGCTCGTTGGTTTTGCAGCCAAGACGTAGACAGGTCGCTAGGGTTAAAGTTGGTTTGTCCAAAAGAGTGCCGATGTTAGGCGAAGGCAAAGCGTGCAGCCAGAGACCCGCCTCCGGCTCCGCTACAGCGAGGAGACGAGCACGCTCTGCTGTACTCGAGGCTGAATCAAGAAGATCTTTTGCAGCAGATCGACAGAGCGGCTCATCTCATAGCTTCTGTGATTTCAAGGAGACCGGAAGCGGATTAATTGGGCAGGCTTGTATCCACATGTCTCTGGCCTCGTTTACGCAGGTAATAGCGTCATTGTCGCCGGCTGGGCTGAATATTTTGTTGGCGAGCTCCTGCGTGCTGTGGAATGAGGCCAGAAATGCTGGAAGAGCGACGCTGATGACCTGCCGGATGCCCAGGCCACCGTGTCGTATTGGCAGAGAAGCCTGAGTCCAGGCGCGGCTGCTCAAATGTATGTTGAGGATAGCTGTTAGGGTGGTCTTAAGAGCGGCATCTAGGGGTTCTATTATGTGAGGGAATTTCCAAATGGGGCTACATCTTAAAATGTACGTAAATTTTGGGACAAACAGACAAAATTTCAATATAACCAGTGCCATATGTGCACTGATTTTTAAAAGACGTTCCGAATGGGTGTTGTGGATATTAAGATGTTCGCTGATGAGTGGTGGTATTGATTCTGCAAAAACGGGTGCTCCTAATAGCCTGAGAGAAGACCTGTCAATAATTTTGATGTTAGGTGCTAAACGATTAAAGTGAGAGATGATACTGTGGATGTCAGATGCAGGAAGTGGTTTATTGATGAATAGTTCACACTTCGAGAAGTTTAGTTCCAGTCCTATTGAACTAAATGCATCGCACAAGTTTCTTAGGTCATCCAGAACAGTTTTCCAGCCCCCCCCTAGCGTGCCATCGTCAAGATACCACGAATTAAATTTTGAATTTAGAAAATTGCATGAAAATTGGTAGGTTGGAAGAGCTCCTGATTCTGTACAAGTAAAAAAGAAAATTACAATATGGCGCCGAAAAAATTTTTTTGCCCATACATTTTATCCACTGAGTTACGAAAATCCCATACGTTTTGTCATTCAATGGAAAAAAATTGTGGGACACTGTAAAAAATCGTGCATATATTGTTCAGAATCAGAAGCACTTCCAACCTAACAATTTTCAGCCAATCCAAAAAAAAAACTACAACGCCAAAAAAATTGGCCCAATTAACGAGTGTAGTGTATGTATAGGTACCTACTACGATATGGTTCCGTGAATATTGAACGTTTTTGTATAAGGGCGTTCATAAAACTAAAGAAATCAAAAAACCGGCCAAGTGCGAGTCGGACTCACGCACGAAGGGTTCCGTCCCATTATTTTAAAAACGGCAAAAAAAACACGTTTGTTGTATGGGAGCCCCTTAAACATTTATTTTATTCTGTCTTTTAGTATTTGTTGTTAAAGCGGCAACAGAAATACATCATCTGTGAAAATTTCAACTGTCTATCACGGTTTTCGAGATACAGCCTGGTGATAGATGGACAGACGGACACGGAGTCTTAGTAATAGGGTCCCGTTATTTTACCCTTAGGGTACGGAACCCTAACTAGTCCGTTACCGACTTCATATGTCGCTCTAGACTAGACACATCAGTTCACATCACACATGTTTAGCGTAGGCCTGCGTATCCATTGTCAATGTGAGGATGACTATTTATTTATTTATTATTTATAGCCTTGTATCAGAAATACAGTTTATATTTGTATTGTATCTTCTTTTTTTTCTTTGCTTTCCTTAATTCACGGTAACCGATTCTGTGTGGTATCCCTCTCATCTATGAGAGGAGGCCTGTGCCCAGCAGTGGGACGTATATAGGCTGATGATGATGATGATGATTCTGTGTGCCTTCGGGCAAAGGCCTCCCCCATTTTCTTCCATTCATCCCTGTTGTACGCTAATCTGGTCCAGGTCTTCGTCTTTCCAGCCATTTCCTCTATTTCGTCTGCCCACCTTTTGAATTGCCTGCCCCTGTTTCTTTTATGGCCTCTAGGATGCCATAGTGGCTCCATTTGTCTTCTCCTCTTATAGTATGACTAGCCCACTTCCATTTTAGGTGTTTTGTTTTGTATGTAACGTCAGCAATCCCTGTTTTGTCCCTTAAATTCTTGTTACTTATTTTGTCGATTCTTCTTTTCTTTATGATACTATGATTGTCAATGTGAGGATGACTATACAGGTAGCTAAATTATGGCTTATTATCCATATCTGCTAGTAGGAATAGATGGAGAACACGTCTTTATCCATATAGCAATTATCTCCGTTGTCGACCTTCAACCATATGTTAGCTAAAAGCTGACTCAAAACAGATACATGTACCTATGTGTAATTGGCACAATTACTCGTAGAACGCATTGCAGGTATCGTGGTCACGTAGACCATTCCGTCCATTACAGGTACGTGCCTTAAGCTTCAGCAAAGCCTAGTGCATATAGACTACGTGTGCGCTGTGAATCCAATAGGCAGTTGTGTATGATGAAGGCATTGTTACACCTATTAAGTTTAGCCTTCAGTACGTACTAGTAAAAACACAAATAAGTGCTGTAGGGACCAATAATTAGTCAAAGGCCAGGTGGTCCTCAACAGCCGCTTATAGCGTCACCGCTTCTAGAAGCAAACATGGGTCGCCGCTGTTTAAGGCGCAGGGTAGGGCGAGGCCTTCTCCATACAAACGTTAGGCGAGTGTATAGTACCTAACTAAACTAAGATATTGACAACATTTGTGGCGTGTCACACGCACCTAACTATATGACATTCGGTAAAAATGAAACTAATGAAGATAATTTTACACGGTTTACTACTTTGAGCACACTTTGAGTCTTATCGTGGTTAAGATAAAGCAGGTTTTCGCATTGCGTACTTTTTATTTTTACAATCGTAGTACCAAATTGAGTGATTTCGTTTCTACTTGATTATGATGAGCTAATACTATTTTGACATATTCAGTTCGAAAATATTAAAACGTCAGTAGGTAATTATATTCTCTTTGGAAAACATCTGTGATCGCAAGAGATAAATGATCTCAGAACTAAAGAGGAGACTCATGTCAATCACAATCAAAGAATTTCAGTCCCTAACGTGCTAGTAATTACATGCATACTCGTAGTCGGAAGAAAACCAATAGATTGGAGTAACTTAAGTAATATACTGACCAGCTTTTAAAGCGCTTTAACCAAAACTTGCTGACCATCAAACAGACCTACCTAACTACGGTAGACAGATATCAAGTAATATCGTCTTGTAATACCTACTACAAGTAGCTTAAGTAGGTAGCTTAGTTAATTTGGAAACTATATTCTTTTGTAAGTTAATCATAAAGTATTTATTTAAAATACACGTAATCAGCAATCATCGAGGTTAAGCAACATCAGGCAGGTTTGTACATACTTTGTTCGGAACCCTCGGTGGGCGAGTCCTACTCCGTCCGGTTTATTTTATTCAGAAACTAAACAGTGGCTAAGGTACTGGCTGGGCACGTCAAAAAAATCACAATGTGGAGTCTGTTCGGAATGAGGAGGAGCGTAGGTTATAAGAGCGTCCTCATTGCAAACAGACCCTACCTAGTGTTGAGTTTCGAATGTTTATTAACAAATAATATCTCTATAACATAGCGTGCATGAGATTAGGCAATATTTTGGTGATAGCTTGATAAGTAATTTTTTGTTAGTTCGATTGTAATTTTAAGGAACAAAATAAGCAATATTGAATTGCAAAAAGTTTTTTGGTGACCCGAAATTGGCGAACGATTACTCGTAGTATTTTTGGATAATCAACCTTATTTTTGGATTTGAAAATTAACTAGGTGATTTCATAAGTTGTTTTCATGTTAATTTTATTTGTTTCAATATTCGCCATGTGTCATTCGAGCTACGGGTTACTTTCAAAATTGCTTAACACAACCTGGAGTTAGCCGCAATGCCATTTCGTCTCGTTTCGCCATACCAATTATAATAATTGTTTGCGGTTTCCACCCCTAAATGCTTAACGATACGTGCGTTTTGTCACTGAATATTGCGAACTAACAAGACCTATAATGATGTATAATTTATATTATAATACCTGTCCTTTAATTTTTAACTTCCTCGAATTTAATGCGGTTTCCATGGCCTGAGGCAGCGGGCGAGCTATAGGAAGCGGCTCGACGTTGACGGCGACGCCAAGCGATTGGCTAACGATTCTCAACTTATTTCGACAAACTACACCACTCGTCCCCAGTATAACGTGACCCCAACTTTGATAATAAGTATGCAGTCTTAGCTGTCTTAGAGAACCGACTTACACCGGTTCGACTGAGGTACGTTGACAAGCGTTATGGATAGCAGCCCCGGCGCTCGCGCAGCCGCGTGGGCGGCTACATGTACAAACCATTTGTTCAGATGACGACCGGCACGGTTTATAATAAAATCTATTTACCGCGCGCGCGACAACTAACCCCGTCTGACTCACGATGCGTCGATATCATTGTATCCTCAATGAAAAGGTGTCAGGCGTTTGTTTTGTGTGTTCCTAATTCGAACGTTCGAATTAAATTATCCTTATAAAAATCCGATAACCTAACTGGAAAAAGGATTTAATCTGTGATTAAATGTACCTAGATATTGTTAGAGAAATGAACTGTTCGGCCCATTAATAAATTTTGGCGTTCACGTATTCTCCGGCATTGTTGTTACATTTTGCTGAAAGTTGTTTAAGATTAAGTAGGACTCTTGTTTTATTTTAACTATAAAGTACCTACTGCTAGTAGCAAAATATATGGCGCGTTCATTTTATTTCTTTTATATCTAGAACTTGGATAGTGTAGCTCTATAATTAAAAACAAGTGCGAGTCGGACTCGCGCACGAAAGGTTCCGTCCCAATATCTTTAAAGACGGCAAAAAAATCACGTTTGTTGTATGGGAGCCCCCTTAAATATTTATTTTATTCTGTTTTTTAGTATTTGTTGTTATAGCGGCAACAGAAATACATCATCTGTGAAAATTTCAACTGTCACGGTTTTTGAGATACAGCCTGGTGACAGACGGACAGCGGAGTCTTAGTAAAAGGGGCCCGTTTTACCCTTTGGGTACGGAACACTAAAACGGGTATAATCTGTGGGTATATACCACCAGCAGCAAAAGTAAGGTATGATGAAAATGAGCTAGATTATTTTGTTTTGAGCACATTACTAATGCTGTTGGCTTGGGCTTATTAGTACCAATAAAGGAAACTCTTACGATAAGTAACGTAATCGCAAACGCAAGACATTGTCACGCAAAAAATTTACACAAAACAAAATCACCAAAGCTACACTGTACCTACACATCCAGTAGGTGTTGCCAGTTAAAAAACGCGTTGTCTTGACCGTGCTCACCCAGGGGAAATAATTGGTGTTTGAAAAAATACAGGAAGTCATTAGTGGCAAAACGGGCGGCATCTATTTCACGAGCACATTGGACTGATGCCCCGGCGGCCCTCGCTCACACCGACGCGTGCTAGGCCACGGTCGTATAGTTGCCGGCAAACATCTTGAACCTGATTGACCTGCGTAGTGGCGTGATTTGTACGTAAATCGGTTACTGCGCACACGAGGTTAGGTTCAATATGTTTGCCGGCACCTGTACACTCAGATTATTTAGTAACCTTGCGAAAATAATTCAAAATTCAACATTATGGAAAATATAAATTGGTATTGCTTCAATACAACTAATTTTACTGAGATCTCAATTTCTTCTTGCAAGTATTTTGTCTTTACGTTTGAAATTAGGTATTCGTATAGGTACTATATTTGCATTTACGTTTGAAATTATGAAATACCGATGGGCATTTCTTCAGTTTTTCGTGTATAGTTAAGTACCGTTTTATTTGTTTTCTTCTTTGTTTTTGTGTTGTTTTATATAGATACTCAGATTTCTTTATCTTAAGTAGGTTAAGTATTATCATTGTAATAAACATATTTTTGGGAGAAAATGGCTGACTGTCGAGTTTCTTTCGGCGTTTCTTCTCGGCAGTGGCCTCTGAGAAACGCTAGTAGGGTTTGACTTGTAAAAATGCGATTGCGGCCTACTTACAGAACAAAGTTCATTTAATCCATTTTTTATTTTACCAAACTGATTTCTTCAAAAAAAAAATTAAAAAAAATAATACTACAAAAAATCATCACGTTCTTTTTCAAAACATGCTTGCTTTTTTTAAGCCTGTAAGGTGTCCCGCTGCTAGGCAAAGGCCTCCCCCATTGACTTCCACTCCTCGTCGCGGCTCAGAGCTCTGAGGATCGGGCCAAGCCAATTGTTTAGGAAAGTGTCCAGGTCATCCCGGCATCTCCGCCTTGGCCTGCCACGTCGTCGCCGAGTTCGCCGACCATCTTGCGGCACCCACTCCGTAGCTAATTTAGCCCACCTCTGTGAGACGCGGCCGGCCCAATCCCATTTCAGCCTGGCGGTCTTAGCTCCAACATCTGCAATACCGGTTTTTGAGCGCAGTTCCTAACGCGGTCGATCAGTTTTACTCCTAGAATGCTGCCTCCTAGCGCCATTGCTCGTTGGCGAATTTTCTATTTGGTCTTTTGTGCCTCGGTAAGTAACTATGTTTGTATGGTTGAAATTCTTTTTGCTGAACGTATTTCTATTAAAATGTTATTGGATTTTGAACCTTATAGTTTGAACGGTAAAGTACCTTTTTGAAGGAATTGCTTCGGTGCAATTCGTTCAACTGAAATGATTTCTTGTATACATATACAATATAGGTTGATGGGGTGATCAGTATTTGCACTGTAGTATTAAATAAAAATATTGGTAACTGAATAAACAATAAAAAAATTATAAAAAATATAAAATACAAATAATATTGGTACGTGATTTATATTGGTAACTGAAAATTGGGATGTCATTAACTAATACTACTAATAGAGGAAATAAAAATAATAAAACCATTTAACTATACCTACACCTAAAGCCTAAAAAACCTAATATAACTATACTAAACGTACTTATCCAAAACCCTAATCTAATAAACCGCTACCTTCTCTACTTGTGTTCGTCCGTCTCCTGCCGCAATGAAACAAGCCGTGCGTTGTGAGAGGCGGCCTGGGAGCTGGGAGCCGCTAATAAGCAATGCGTCCTCGCAATTTGACATTTCAGACATTTTAATTCACTTTTAATTCACCTTATGAATAGCGCTTTTACGCGGTTTGTACATCATTTTGTGTTCATTAATATAAAATTAATGTCCCTCGTTATATGTGGGCAGCCAGTGAGAAGGCCGTTAGCGATCTATGACATCTATTGTTGACTGTTGATTGTATTCTGCTTCAGGTGGATGTTGGTAGATGCTAGCTGAATAGAAAACATTTAGATATCACATTGTAAATATAATACAATCATTTGTTGCAATGAATAAATGATTATGATTATTTTGTAGCGGTCACGCCGCGAAGCGCACACCGAACACCAACATTAGGCAAAGATACCTATATTCAGTCCAGCGCTACACGCATAACGCTATAAAACTAATCGAATTCATCTGCTTATAATATAACAAAACCAGTTTAAATACTTGCACGCATAGACGTTTGATAATGGTCGCATTATACATTGTTTATGCAACAAATCTGTTAGGTCGGAAGAGAGACACAAACTGCGTCATAAATCGAGTATTTCTGAACGACACCCATAAAACCTTTATGATTAGTCAAACTGCGAGCGTGGACGATTCATTATAGGCCATTATACGTCGTGTTTATCGACTTACTCTCTACAAGCCAATAAAATAACGAACGACCGAGATAAGAGCCGGACAGTCCTCTAATCTCCGGAACAAGGGTCACTAATTCGATTGTGGTTTTGGTCGAGGCTTTTTTGGGGTTTACGACACAAATTGAAGTGTTAAAAAAACTACAAATTGGCTTTTTTGAGGGCCATTCATTAGTTGGACGCTGAATGGCGATGGTTGTCTCGTTTTCGCTCAATTAGTTAAACGGGTACTCGGGCGGTCACACACGGCGCGGCCCGGCGACGCCGCTCCGCCACCATCCGTGTCCCTGTGTGTTACCATCAATGTTAGATAACGCCTTCAATCCAATGCACTATCTCGACCGTGGACGCACGTGCAATAGGACAGCGCATTTGCTAAGTGGTTTATATTTTATGCGCCCGGCCGTCGTTCAGGACGGCGTCCGGTATGGATGGAATCGCTATAGGTAGGCCTACAGCCTCGTGCGATTTGCGGCTTCAATTTTAGGCGACTTTAGTATTCTAAAAAAAATATTAGCACTGGGCATTCGAGTAAATTTGACAAGTGTATAGGTACGTACATATTCCCGTACATATAATATAGGCAAACGTTACGTACCTAACGTACAGCCAGCGTCATATAGTATGTAGCAGCCAAAATGGTCAAATAGGTCGGTACACCATATATATTCAATACATAGATCATTATAATATATAGTAATAATCTTCTATTTCTCCATAAATAACACAATATATAGGTAGGTACTAATGTACTATCTACATTCAGTTATAAAAATAAATTCTAAGCACTAACATTAAAAACTCTTATAAAAATAATTAATTATAAATAAAAATTACTCCTTGTTAGATACATATTGGTTACGTAATATGTGTCAAAACTTACGCTAGGCAGATCTGTTAGTTTTAGTATTAACCATAGTAGGTACGTATGGTTAATACTAAAACTTACGCGCGCTCGAAACGTCTCAAGCCTTTCTGGCTTAAACATTAAATTTACACTTAAATAAATTAAATAACTTTTACACTAATGGTAAGAGCATAGGTACATTAGGTACCCATCTAAATACCCAAAATAATAATAATTCTTTATTTCAGACTAACTAGATCCATATAGATCTTTATATCAGACTAGGTACACAGGTACAGTAATTAAATTAGATAAAATAGATTGCTTAATTAATATCTTCCAACAGTGAGACTAGTCAAATTCAAATATGTAAGTATATATGACTGAAACAAACATTCATTTATTCATAATTACGTCTCAATATTAAGTGGGTACAGTCGGTAGGTATAATATACCTACATAGGCTATTAAACATTTTGAATTAAAGGAGCGGAATGAACCTATGTATAAGATAGTCGTATACTAAGTACGTATCAGTGGCGGAGCGTCCATACAACTCGATTCCCACCGGCTTGCCTAATTTCCAGCCAGTCCAGTTCTTTTACTACGGCTCATGAAGAATAGGAAAAGCCAAGTATTTCCGGCTTCCCTAAGAATATTTTTGACGCGCCGCCACTGGTACGTATAGTACCTGTATGTACTTAATTTAACCAATATTTATTTCTCTTAATAGCTTTTACAGGAATCAACAAATGAGAGTTAAGAATAGGATAAATAAATTATTTTCTTAGGAAATTTTAGTTGCACTGGAAATTTACTAAAACATGACAGTTGGTGCGAATGGGTGTTGAAGTTTTATGTAATTAATCAATAATTACAATGTAATTTTTCAATATTTTAGAGGTTTTCACTGATATTGCAATTGTTTAAGTAGGTATTATAATATAAAACATATAAGGATAATATGTATTAATTTTTTTTTATCACTGCCCATCAGCCCGATGACCATACTTTAAATATATTGATTGCTGCATCAGAATATTGATAATATATCTACACATAACATATAGCCAATTAAAATAAGGAAAGACCGGCAAATAACACTACGAGGTCACGAATTACAATACTTATAAAAAAAAACTCATATAAAATGGCTGGCCCCACAGGACTCCAGTGCTGTCTACGTCCAACGTGGAAAGCCGGGGGCATTCTGGGGATCTTTGGACCAGGCACGTCACAGAGCGGGGTGAAGGTTCTTTATTTATTTACGTATATATTCGTATTATTATGATGTTAGTTAATTTTACATTATTAGTTCTTTTTCCCGTAGTATATGTTTTGTTAAAAATAACCTATAGGTATTTTAATCTCATATATACATTGATATATTATGGAGTCGACAGTGTGACTTGGATGAGGTGATAAACTGAATGGATATTTCTCGTTCTTTTAATACTTATATTCCCATTCAATAGCTTCCAATTAAAATGCAAAGACTCACTGTTTCTTAGCGTCAGTTTGCAGCCGCCTGAATAATGAAATATTTAACACTAAAATACTAACACATAAAATATGCATTTAAGTAAGCACCTAATACAATATTGTGCGGTTATGACGGATGTTATTAAACTGGATAACGATAAGAAGCTGGCTTGACATTTCATGAAAGAAATCTGCAGCTACCCGTAGGTCTCGCTGTTACATCATATGTATACGTATGGTAACATGGTGTAAGAAGGTAGTACCTACGACGTAGATAAACGAATACAATCGTAATCATATTAGGTAATTGCAATACAAAGTTACTTATAACTATTCCTTGGTTATAATTTAAACCTTTTGAATTAGCTTTGTTTTAAATAATAATGAAATTGATTGTCTATTTAGTCTCATCCTGCCCATAGCCGTGGGACAGATCCATTAATTTCGATTTAAATCTCACGATATGTTAAATTGAACACATTTGGCGTATCACGAGTATAGTTAAAAGCGGTATAATGGCGTTATCTCAGGGCCGGCACTAAATTGGGATGTCTCAGCGAGGTGTGGAGCTCTTATCAGTTTTGTCGTGTTCATCTTGAGTTGTGTTAGGCTTTAGTCGGGATATTTACGCCGTGCCGTGCCGGGCGGCCTACGCTACACGCGACAATGTCGGAAACTTATGGTCTACGTGCGCCAAGGAATGCTGCTCGCCACGCCGTGTTGCGAAGAAAATTCTCAAATGGCGAAATTATTATGGCCTGTAAGCCCTGCTAACGTCGCGGACCAAAATCGGATATTTATTGTGGATCAGAGTTTGTTTATTTATGGAAGTAATGGACTGGAAGGGTAAACGGCGCGGCCAGGCCGATCGATCGCGCTAAGCGACAACCCTTGCCGGACGCATCGGACTGATAAAGTTTTTTTTCATTGAATTTTTTCTCGTTTTTTACAACTTATTGTCCGTGGTCCATTGATAAACCGGACAGGTATACGTACTCAGACCGGCGCCAACATTCCTCGCCCCGACCTCACACTTACTCGTGCCGTATAAAAAGGGGCACATTTTTTTATATTAGCTCTTTTTGGCCTTATTTGCCTCCCTTTGTGTCCGTTGTGGTGTTTATTTTGGTTATTAGCGCGGCTGTAGGAAGTGGTTGTGATAAACCTATTGGGCCTAAGCGTTTTATTGTACCAATTTTCGATATCCGTTTTATATCATTTGGAATGATTTTTGTTGCAACAATGATGCAACAGTCACTTATTTACTCAAAAAAAGCACATCATCTCATCACCATTAAGCACCTAGTTCAAATACTAAGGCAAATACTCCTTGCATGACTTGCATCGTGAGCCTGCATTGTAGGTACCTAGTTTAAAACAATTCTTGACTTTTAGAATCAATAAAAAAATTAAATCTTAGTGGAACTGTACCTACACTGAATTAAGCCAAATATTCAGAGTACCTACAAATAAACGTTAATATAATAAGAATAATTGAACTGAAAAATAGAGTTTTTCGAACTTCATTGTTTTAAAACCTTAATTCAATTCAACATGATTTAGGGTGGGCAAATAACAGGTACACTTCGTTTTGAAATTTTATTGTATGAAATATAAAAATTATTAAGGATTTTATTGTTAAATATAGTATTTAGGGCCGGTAATTAAATACGGCAACTAAATGTCAGATAAATGTCCACCTTTAACACCGCTAGCATTTCACATGTGAACCATTTTCATAGCGTTTTTCATTACATTTCCTGCGTTATTTCAGTGGCTGTGTCTCTGATATTTTGTTTTAATTGTTGAAGGTGTACGTCCCTTTAGATAACTCCACAGAAAAAGTAAAAAGATATTAAATCAGGGGAACATTGGCCGTAATTTATTTTCTTAAAGTTTCCACAATACATGATAGGGTTGAGTAGAACGTTTTAATAATTAAAACACGTTGTTCCGTCGTAAAACGCTCCAATAACAAATTTGCCGTATCTCCACAAAGTAATTTTCATGAAGCAACTGTCATATTTGCCGCTAAATCAAAATGGCGAAAAAAAGTTATAAAAACAGGGTAATTAATGAACTACCTACTGGACCTATCTACAACTTCCAAACAAACGAACCAGCGTATGAAACAACGGATTGCGATTAGCATCCGGAAAGTTTCATTCAGTATCAATCACAACGAATTTATGAATGGAAGAATGCCCTTCGGCATGTGAAGTGTGGCGGTAGGTCGCATTAGGAACAATTTAGCGAAGGCTGTACCGCCTCGGCGCGACCGTAATCGCACCGGCGGTGCCTTTGCAACCTCCCCTAATAGCCACGTTTAGACCTAGTGCAATTTTGATTTATTTAACGAAAAGATCATTTCCGGTTCTAAATGACATATTAGCGTTCATTCACTCTTTTTTGCAGGATCTCGACAAAAATTAGATCTTCCGAATGAGCATAAAAAACGGGTTTCACGTGGTAATTTCGTTAAGATCAACGGTCAATCAGTCAACGGACAATCATCGTAAATTTGAACGAATTGGGACTATGTTAAGGCCGTGTATTACCACTTTTGAGTTTTTAAAAACCATCTGAGACATAGAATATAGTGTCTTAAAATCTAAAAAAAATATATGTGTTACATAAGGATATTGTCTAGTCAAAATCGCAGTCAGTTACATGACCTGATGAATTTCACTCGATAGAAAAAAATCGCGAAGTTACCCCTTTTTGGAATGTTTTTTCAATACTACGGCTATATTACTGATATTTAACATTTAATTTTTGTACTCAATTAAAGATCGTAAATAGTTATAGACAAATTCGCAGGGTTTGCTTTGATAAAATGATTGGCTAAATGACTATAGCTAAATATTTACAAAACTGCGCGCAGAGCTTGCGTAGAGAGCGGGATGGTCAATTGTAAACTCACGCGTGTTAGAGCGGGACATTTGCGTTGGGGATACCTCCCCTTAATTGTTATGTGGCCGTGGGTGAATGCGAGCACCAGAACCAATTCCTTAATGTCTCACACTGTCACACATCGTACTTGTACAATAATAGTATATGTACCAAAATTATGATTGAAAACTTAGTGAATTTATTTATTTGATTTGTACAAAAATCTAAATATATAGCTACCTACTTAATAGAGTAGGATTGTGGATTAAGCTAAGACTACGCACTTAACTAGAGGCTCAGACAATATAAGATAACTCAATTTCATTCTTTTTATTGCTTAGTTATTGAATTGGCTAGTTCTACAGCCAATGGAATAAAATTGGATTATTTTGGGCCATATTTTGAAGTGAAAACTTCTTTAGCGACGCTGAGCTCTTTTTGTGATGGGGGAAAATTGTTAAACTCGCGACGATTCGTAAGACCAGCTGAGGGACCCCTAGTATCGTGATTGCGATGTTAGGAGGGGTCAACTCAGCTGGTCTTCCCAATCGTAAGACTTTAAACACCAAACTTGAGGAATGAAGTTTCCACTTACTGGCGTTTCCACTAAGTCCAATATCTGATAGCCAGACTGACCGATTTCCGTAAAGATCATATTTCAAAGAAAGTAGTTTTTTTTTTTTTTTTTTTTTTTTTATGGCTCCGCGCTCCTGGCGCATTTAGCCAAAAAACGAGGAAACGGTATAAGAAGAAAGGTTTAGGACGATAAGGACGGAAATTTGGAAAAAACAAAGGATCAGTCAAAGGTATAAGGAATATAAATTACTGTTACAATTTTATATTATTGATACATAAAAATGAATATAAGGCTTTAAATATATACAAGGATGCGTCGAAGTCATGGATATATAAGAGTGATGGAATACAAAGAGGGAATGGAACGTTGAGGGATGACAGCTGACTTAATAATACAGAACGATCATATTGTTGACATTCAAAGAATATATGGTTTAGGTCACCGGGATCAGCTCCACAAATACATGCAGAGCTGGCCACGATGCCTAGTCTAGAAAGGTGCTCCGGTGTACATAAATGACCCAGTCTCATTCGGATTAGCATACTGGTTGCAGGTTTTGGGATTAAGATTTTAGAGAACCATGGTTTGACAGGTAGAAAGGGTTGTATGTCACGATAGCGTAAACCAGTTTTTGTATCAGATGATGTCCATAGACTACTCCATTCATCTCGTAAGTATACTTTGGGCAAAGCTAAGAGGTCTTCAGGTACATTTACATATGGAAAAATGTCACCACAATCAATTGCATCCCGAGCAAGTTTATCCACCCTTTCATTCCCTTTTATCCCTCTATGCCCAGGGATCCAAGCTAAAGAAACTGAATAATTTTTATGGGAACATTTTAATAATAGGCTCCGTATTTTGTAAATTATTGGATTGTTAGATTTTGAATTAAAAGGAAATTTAGCAATTGATTGTAGTGAACTTAACGAATCTGTAAATATAATAGTTTTATTAAGACGCATAAGAAGAATCATTTCTATTGCTTTTAGGATTCCAAAGCATTCACCACTATACACAGATGACTCTGGAGGCAACTTTACTTTTTGATGTATATTAGATTGCACATGGAGAACTCCAATGCCAACACAACTGTTGGCCAACATTTTAGAAGCATCTGTGTAAATATGATGAGCACCCTCACCTTCTGTTCCTATGAAACACAAGAATTGATGATTTTGTTCAACATCATTTTTTAAGATACCTATATTTAAAAGCACTGAAGGAACAAGGATCAGTGATTCATATTCATACTGAAAAATGGGCAGTGTTGAGGAGCTAACAGTTGGGGCTTCAATTGATTTAAGTCTCCCAAAGCTTTTGATTATGCAAGGAGGACTCTTATGTTTCCAATATTTAGAAGAGGCTATTTGTAAAGATAATTCTAATAAAATAGGCCAAAGTTGATGGTTAGAAAATTGAGAGCAACGGAAAAGATATCTATCACAAAGAAATTGTCTTCTTAAATGGAGTGGAGGATCAACACACTCAACTTGCATTGCATTAATGGGACTAGATTTCATAGCCCCACAAATGATTCTAAGAGCTCTAGACTGAATATCACGGAGTTTCTTGAAACCTGCTACACTTCCTGGTTCTAGTAAGAAAGTACCATAGTCTAGGACACTCCTTATTAAAGCATTGTACATCAGTTTCAAACAAAAAGGGTGTGCACCCCACCAAACACCAGATACACATCTAAGTATGTTAAGATTTTTTTCACATTTAGCAACTACATAGTCACAATGTGGGAGGCCAGTTAATTTTCTGTCTAATATAACACCCAGAAATTTTGTTTGACTTTTTACAGAAATAGGATTGTTATTAAATTTTACAGTTAGTGGGGGAGGGAAACGTTTTCTAGTGAATAAAACAACAACACTTTTATGGACAGAAAGGTCTAAACCATTGGAGTCCAACCATAATTTCAATAAGCTCAATGAATGAGAAACTGTCCTACTAGCATCATCAATAGAAGAATTTGATGAGTATAGTAACAAATCATCAGCATACTGCAGAACTCTAACAGAGCCATTTAAAGATGATTCTAAATCAAAAGTATAAATATTATACAATAATGGGCTTAAAACTGATCCCTGTGGCAATCCTCTCCACACTAAACGAGTAATTTTATTGTTATCATCTAAGATGAGGCTAATGGATCTTTGAGACAGAAGATTAACTATGAAGTTGATTAACATAATTGGTACACCTAATCTATGAAGTTTATCACTTAATACTGAAATTAAAACATTATCATAAGCAGCATTAATATCCAAAAAAGCAGCTACCACTGACTCGTCCCTTGAAAATGACAGGCGGATATCCGACGTCAATATGGCTAGACTATCATAAGTAGATCTACCTTTACGGAAACCGAATTGACTATGAGCTAATAACTTGTTACTTTCGATAAAAAATTCTAATCTGTTTTTAATTAAATGTTCTGTTATTTTACAAAATATTGAAGATAAGGCAATAGGACGATAAGAAGTAACATCTGAAGCTGGTTTATTGGGTTTTAAAATAGGAAGGACAATTTGAGATCTCCATGAGACTGGAACTATGCCGGACTGTGCAACAGAATTTATGATGTCCAAAAAATAAGAAAGGATGCCATCACTTGCATTGACCATGAAGGAATATGGAACACCATCTTCGCCAGGTGCAGTATCCTTTAATTTACTTAATACACCTTTCAATTCTACGATTTTAAAAGGATCATTAAAACTATGACTGTTCCAAGGATCATACAAATAAGGAGAGGGTTGAAAAACAAATTCTTCAGGGACAGATGTCGGTGCAATTCGGTCCATAAATTGTTGAGCTAGATTTGGTGGAATGATTTGTCTAGTAGACTGATTAAAAGCATGCCTGAACCTTTTAATGTTATTCCATACAATGGAGGGATTTACATTAGGGCTAAGAGAAGCGCAGAATTGTCTCCAACCTTCGAATTTTTTCTTTCTTAATAACTTCTTAGTCTCACGTGATATCTGTATGTATATCTCAAAATTTTCATTTGTCATCAAGTGACAATAGTTCCTTTCGGCCTCCTTTCGTCTTCTAATTGCCTGAGTACATTCATTGTCCCACCAAGGTGGGGATGGAATTTTACCTGTTGTGCTATTTTTTACAGGGAAAACTTCATCAGCTGCTTCTGTGATAACTTGGGCTAATGCCACCGAACAACTAACAACATCACTGTCGGTTACACTAGGTAATTGCAACAACTTAGTCTCAATACACTCGCGAAATGATGTCCAATCTGCATGACTTAAGTTGTATTTTAAACGAGGAGAGCATTTACTCACAAAATCACAGGTAAAGGGAAAAGTGATCAAAATTGGAAAATGGTCACTTCCATATGTTGATGGAAGTGTATCCCACGTAAGAGTAGATGCTAGTACAGGAGAGCATATAGAAAGATCAGGTGCACTGAAACCCTCGTTGGGGCCATTTAAACGAGTTGGATTGCCATTATTGAGAATACAAATATTATGAATATCTACCAAGTCTAGCACAAGAGATCCATAATGATTTGAGGATGAACCCCAAGATTGATGCTGGGAGTTAAAATCTCCAATTATTATGAATGGCTTAGGAAGAGTAGAGATGATATGATCAACTTCATTAAAAATACTATTAGAAGGGCGTGGTATATATATAGATATAAAGCAAATATTCTTAACTATAGCTGCTATTATGGAAAAATCTTTGTTAGAGTGAGGAGTAGGTAAATATGTAAATGGGAAAGAATGATTGATGAGTAAGGCAGTACCTCCATACCCATCAGACCTATCTTCCCTAAGACAGGCATAGCCAGGAATCCTAAATGAATAACCTGGTTTCAGCCATGTTTCTTGTAAGGCAACAATAAATGGATTATACTTATTAATTAAATAAATTAAGTCACTTTTTTTGGAAATTGCACTCCGACAATTCCACTGAATTAAGGTCGTGTGGTCCATTGTTGGAAGGTATTCTAGATACAGCATCAATTAAAGAGGCAGCGTTGGACGGTGTGAAATAGTTTGATTGATTCAATGATTTTATAAGCGCAGCAATAACATCTGCTACGGAACATTCATTCGATGGATTGCTAATATTTTTCATCATACACCCGTTACAGGTTTCTGGAATAGCAAAATCTCTAATAATTGAGTCATGAGCAGCTCGGTCATAGCCCTTGTCAAGCTTTGGAGGAGGTTTTGATTTCATATAAACTGTTTTCTTATAGGAGGTAACCTGGGGATTCCTTGGAGCAGCGTATTGGGGTTGAGGCCCTGCTGTGGAAGAGGAAACATTGTTGGAAGATGATAGAGCATCAGAGAAGGACATCTTTAAAATAGGAGCGTGAATTTTAGAAGCCTCTGCATACGAGATACAGCTCTTTGACATTGACTCCTTAATAGCCTTTTGCCGGCCGAATTCAAGGCATGATTTACTGATGGCGAAGTGAGATCCATGGCAGTGACAACACGAAATATTTTCCTCCTCCACCGAGCATGAATCACCAGAGTGACCAGAATTACCACATTTATAACATCTAGGACTACTCGCTCTGCAGTTCATTTTCACATGTCCAAAGTTACAGCATCTATAACATTGGATTGTGGGAAATATATATGTCTCGACAGGTAATGCTGTGTAGCATAGGAAAATTCGTCTCGGGAGCACTTGCCCATCAAATGTCAATACTACTGATTCAGTGGGTTTCAACTGGGAACCTCCTTCCATTATTATTTTTCTATTCAATCTTCTCACTTTGAGAATAGGACCACATCCCATTGGTAATGTTACATTTTCTCGAAGATCCTCCTCGGACCACTCACTGGGGACTCCACGAACTAAGCCCATACGAGTCACAGAAAAAGTTGGAATGAACATTTTATAATTAAGTTTCTTAAATTCCGAGTTATCTAGAAAACTATTTGCCTCCTCAAACTTTTGAAAAGAAAGGGACACTTTATTCCTACCAATACGCTTTAAACTGCCATTGACGATTCCTTGAATGTTGTTTTTTTTAAGGGTCCTACCAAGAGTGATTGGGTGCAGGCTAACACCATCAGAAGGAGAAACCTGCTGCCTCTGCACATGTACGGTGTATGGAGCTGCATCAGATGATTGATAAAAAGCTCTACCAATAGGGGCTTTCAAAGCGGAGGGGTCAGATGTTGTGAGAGTATTTGATGTTGACACAAGTTGAGACGCATTAATACTTTGTGACTGAAGTAGGGGATTTGGGGGGGGCATAGATGAAATGCTTTGTAACTGAGGTTGGGAATTTGGGCCAGGCATAGATGATTTTACTTTTTTAGTTAATAAACTATTTGCCACTGTTAACTCCTCTGCTACACTACACATACAGTCAAATCCGGTCGGAGGAATGTCTTTATTCTTTTGTGTTCTTCGTTTTTTATTACAATGTTTACAGATTCGTCGTGTTACCTTCCTTTTAACTCTTCTGCCTTGAGATAAAACTGAAACATCAGTGTCCATGGACTCATCATTATTACTTATCGTGACTTCTTGAGCCACATCCAAAGCCTCTAAATCTACAACCCGATCTGGGGGATCCTTTCCAGAACCCCCCGGGTCAGGGGGCTCGTCCGCCATGTTAGGCGGAAAAAAATTAAAATCGACTTACCAGTGAATATTTACAAATATACACAACTATCTACAAAAAATATATACAAGACCACTAACTACATATAAAAATACAAAAGACTGATCCTAAACAGTCAAATTTAAAGTAAAATAACAAATTTAAACTGGAAATTACTAAAGACACAACCGAACCGTAACACGTTTCCCGCGCTTTTCCCAAGAAAGTAGTTCTTATTGTCCCTAAATACGGTGACAGTTCACGTCAAAATAGTGGCCAAGCGTGATGGTCAAAGTACGAATAATTTTCAATCGACTTTGTAATCGATGCTTGGTTTCCGATTTCAATTAAAATTTTAAATATGCAGATTTTTTTAATTAAATCCGAAATATACGTACAGTCAAGGGCACCAATATGTATAGACTTTTTCACCTTATTCCATTGAAATAAGGTCCAAAAGTGTATACATATTGGTGCCCTTGACTGTACATGTGAAATGATAATTCATCTTTGTGTTAATTAAAAATAGCACATTAAGGCATTTTGACGGAGCTCTTCACACGCCGGGAACGATTATGAGACTGAAGTACGTATAATCGATTATTGAAGTAGTTTTTAATAACGTGGCAGATTTTTCTCCTATGCTTTTGGCAGAGGGGTAAGTATATCAATGGTGGCTCCCGTCTTAAATGCTTAAAGGTATGTGTAGATGGATTATTCGTATTTTTGTTATTTACTTTCTTTATCATGTAATTGAATTTTCACTTCTAACGGCACTCCCGGAGGGCAACCCGTTGTTTTTTTTTTATGTAAATAATTTGAAAGTAAACTTTTATAATAAAATATAACGGAGTATTCTAGAATTCAAAGGGTCAGTCAAAATACTTATTTATTTAGAAGTTATAAGCGTTTTTAATTTATAGAGACAGGGAAATGAGAGTAAACACAGGGGAGTGACTATAAAAAAATGATTTTGAAATAGACTTGACAGTAAACATTACAGTAGATATAACATCGATAAAACTATTAAAAAAATTGTCAGATAATACGGCTGACCATAGGGCTGGCTACTTCCTCGACCAACGGATAGGTACCTATAGCTATCCAACGAGGAAATGTGGCCAGCCTTATGGGCACCATCCCCAAGGGCAGTGACCTTGGGGAATGGACATATTAGTTAATTTTATATTTTCTATTGTAAATATATATATTCTTTTCAGACAAGATAATTAAATATTGTACATAATATTCATGTCAAATATAATCACTATGAGTTATATAATGATTGATGATAATTAAATTAGTGACATCGATTAAATAAATAAAATTTTAAATAAGATTGCGCAGCGAGACTGCAAGGGTAAGACTACGCAATTGTTGATAAATGGTAATAAAATTAAATTGCTTATATGCTTGCCACGTGACTACCACTCAAATCAAATAAATATATGTGGTAGGTAAAAACTAGTTTACAAAAATTGGCGCACACCCATGGGAAATAGTAGGTACCCAAGCTTCTTCACGATGTTCTCTTTTTCACGGACTTAAATTGGACTAAATTGTCATTTTGTCGGAATACAAAAATCTACTTCAGTCGCGTTCGAATATGATGTTCCGGAGATGCAGGATAAACATTTAGAGAGGTTTGTTTGAGCTGCCGATAAATCGGTAGGTCCTATTTGCACGAACCCGGATTCCTCTACTTTGGCATGGCATCGTGGTATTTCGAAACAAACTGTATAAATTGATATGTTTAATGGAACAGCAAATATTTGATGTGTATTTTGTACCGCGAAAGTAAACGCGTTGACGCCACGTAAGATTTTGCTTATCTAAATAGAAATAAATATATTATAATCTCAAGGCACAACCACAGAAATTAAAAGCATTCTGGAGTAATACTATTTATTGTATATTACTCTTTTATAATTACATGGAAAGACATATCTGATCCACGAAATGTTTTACGCATATGTATATAAATTTAATCTAAGTTAGTTAACGTTTCCTATAATTAATTATAAATTTTTTAAAGAGTTTATTTTTGCGTTCATACTAAAATTTTGCTACTTACACAACGATATCGCGCAGATCGATGTCAGAAAAAAATAAAAATTGTTTCTTACCCTCTATAGATTCGGTATGGTATGGTTAACGTTGTTCACTGAATTTGCTACTTTCTATTGATTTATTTTAATTGTCAAAAGTAATTTCAAATATGTGTCTCACTTTTCGTTCTTGAATGTTACTTCACGTATGTTACCATGTTACTACGTAACTAATTAGAATCCAGGGCCGCAAAAGCCTTCATTGAATCATGGCAACACTACACTACGGATTGTCCAACCTACGGAATCACTTCCGATATTTTGTTCACGACAGAATGTCAACAACAAGTAGCCGGTGTGTTTGTCTCGTTAGTATTTTATATTTTGAAAAGTGAATATCCAAGTTAAGAACACACGATTATATGCACAATTTATAAATCGTAGATGTAGGTAGACCTAGACTATTCGTTTAACGAATTAATGTATCCAGTGCTTTCTAACTTCAAAACTCTCCAAATGAATAATTTTTAAGTTTATGTGTACAGCATTTTCGATTCACGAATGATACCGTTTTTCTAGGCTTTACAAATTTTACGTGTGTTACTTTAATTCTCGTATGGGAACAGTCCGCTACTAGTTCACGATTGTTATTGTACAATTTTTGGCGGCCATACCCATCTGACAGATAAAGCCAATAGGCAAATTGCTCCGAAATAGGAAAATAAAATATAAATGTTTGATTTATTTTAAAACCCTAATTAAAATAAAAAGATATATTAATGGCGTCCCTGTTACAAAGAAATTTCTCGGTCACGTCAGATTTTTTATAGCTTATAGATACCAACTCAGTTAAAAATCACTTGACCTCCCCATAAATAGGCACTAGAAAAAATTATGACAATGACCCGTACTCTCAATCTTAAATACTTAAGTACGTAGTTACGTACCTAGAGGTAAGTGTAGATAATAGGTTGATGCATTAACTTCATGATAAGCTGATAACTAAATACTAGTTTCACCAGACACCTCTCAAAACGACTAAAAATATTTGATTTTGAATTATCCATATCTCCACTTAACAATGCTGTGTGCTTGTGATGTCATTCAGCATCGAGCAGGTGTCATTAAGTACCTTCAGCTCACACTTGGTTAATTTTCGGATGTATTTACGACATGGATCTTTAAGTTTAGAGTCATAAGGCTTACAATATCTTGAGCGTCGTGATTTAAGTGTAAACTAATATTGTCAAGCCTTATCTGCGTCCCGTCTTGTGTAAGCTCGACCGGTCCCGCCTGGGCATACCTACATTATGTATGTGTTCTTTTCGTGTATCCAACTAGGAGACTTAGCACATCTACCCACTCATATGTGGAAGGATTATAACAAAGGGATTTTTGTTCTTGATACGATACTTTGTGGCATAAATACTATTCATATTATTTTATTGCTGTAATTATCTACACCTAACATATTATTAAATTAGTATCTGCATTGTGAGTGACCCCAATCATAAATTATATCCAATAGGTAGGTACTATAAATAAGTAATACTTATGTAACATTTATTAGATACTTGTAATTGCTAATTAATTAGCAATAAATAACAATAGATGAAGAAATACTTCTATGAATAATCTTTCGAAGTAATTAATTTGACGTTCTTATGTCTATAGTAAATAGGTAAGTATAGTTACGGTCGCTGTGTTTGGACAAGAACAAAATTAGTCGTAAGGCGCCAAACCGATTAGTCCCGGCGATCACTTTCTGATTAATTTGTTAAAAGGCCAATAACGACTTTAATTAACTAATTAGCATATCCAACTATTGTATCGGTTGGCAGTATTATCCCACAGCGATACGACAATTAATAAAAAGTACACCGATAACAATTGAAACAAACTGATTCCCGAACCGAATAAAATTGGCTTACTTAGCTTGATCACCGCTCACTCCACATACCGTCACGCTTTCCGAATCAAAGATTCTCACAGAGCCAAACATTTAATCATACGACTGTTTATAATGCGATTCAAACGATTTATTTTCCATATAAGCACGTCACGTACGATCTAAATGATCGGTCATGGCCGAAAATACACTGCGGTCGTCCTATTAACCTGCGATCGAATGAATCGATCCAAATCGTATGAAATCGATTCGTATCGAGGATAAACACTACAATCAAAAGAGACTTGCATCTGTTAGATATGCAATCGGCGTCAGCCACTAAAATAATATGACACAGCCGTTTCTATATCTTTTCATATAGCCAAAAAGAAACCCATTGATATGGCTATACAATTATCGTGGGGTACGGACAGCAGAAACACATTATAATAGTGTAAAATCATTTATTTAAAAGAAAATATTTACAATCATAGAAAAATAACTTAAATAATTTGAAAGCTAACTTAAATCCATACAGGCCCTTGAGGCATTGTACCGAGGTTGCTGGACTTGCTGGCGGCATTTCCTCGCTGTATCGCTGTAATGCTGGTACGTTGAGCGAGGTAGTCGCCATCTCTTCTGTAGCTCTAGTATAAGTTTTTTCGAAACATTAACTAATTCGAATGCGTTTGCGTTTTGTCTCAAAATGTATGAAAGTGGTATGAAAACGTGAAGAACGCCTCTGGTGGGTCACTAGTGGAAACTAAAACAGCGAGTATAACATTTGTTGCTAACCGATGAACGCGCGTATTTCAAACTCGGTGAGAGCGTTTTCATACATTTTGAGACAAAACGCAAACGCGTTCGAATTAGTTAATTTTTCGAAAAATCTTATACTAGAGCTACTGTCTTAAGATATGTCAACCAGCCGCTTCGCGATTACAATCCAGTGTTGAAAATATGGAGCCTTTTTTACATCGACAGGTTGTAAATATAACGATCTGAAAATCTGAAGTAGGTATCAGTTGTCGATCTTTTCATTTGGGCAAGATAATAAGTGTGTTTGCATAGGTATTTAACATGTACGCATTTGCAGAAAATATACGATCACCACATAGTCCATACAAAATATTTTTCTTGTATAATCTTGTACTTAAATTATGTGCTAAAAGTGGTGGCACTAAAGTCTATTCATCTATCATGTAAACAAAGTCTTTTGAAGATGATCATTATCACACTTTTCTCTAGAACTACGATACATTGTGAGCTTCTTTGAATATTTGTACAATATTTTAAGTGATGATTATTGTGTGGGTAATCCGAGAATATAGGGTGATGATGATTAATCTGTACAAGAAGAGTTTGTTTGCTTGAAAGGATACGTAAGGATGAATAGACTGTAGGTACCTACTGTAAGGTAGGTAACATTCTATGCCATGCTTAAGGCATTATCAGTATTACCTTTACCATGAGTTTGCTTTGCAATGTTTACATTACCGTACTCGCTAGCGACTGCGTAAACGATTTTGTAGTATGGCGATTCTTAGTTCTATTGCGTTACCGCCAGAGGCGCTGTACTTTTGTTCATACTAAATCGTTTACGCAGTCGCTTAGCGAGTACAGTAATGATAACTGATGACTACTATTACCTACTTCCCTATAGTTAACTGATGGACTGACTCCCGACTTGTACTATTACATATTCTGTGCTCCCGCTGCCGTCGCTGCTTTTCGTCTAAAAACTCAACTCGTATGACAACGGGAACGTACCTAACGCCTTTATAATGAAACTAGTGAGTTTGCCGACGCTACACGGGATCAACGACGGACATTGTGAGTGGTTACTCATGCTTTCAGAGCCTATAATTTGACAATATTTTGTGTCATTTGGGGTTTATTATTACTTACGGCATTACATGTCTGTGGATATAACGTTAATACCCGGACATCGGGCCTCGGGGCCGATTAAGTGCACTAACCACAGGGTCCCCTAATTCAAAATTAAAAGCATCCTACAGCCTGATCGGCAACTAATAATAGCCTAATTTGAAGAAATGTCCCTGAGAAAATATCGGAATGTCATCCTGTTTCTTTGACTTTTTCACGTAGAGCCAATGGGCAATGAAATTATAGTTTTGGATTACGGACAATTACAGCACGAAAAGGTCTACTAATGCGGGTATAATGTCCTCTTAATATAATAAATACATCATATACCTATATATTTTAGTACAGAGGTAGGTTACGTATATGGAAAAGTAAAACCCGATTTTATACCTAAGTGTTACTTGATGCGTTCGATTAAGAGAGTTTATATCCGAGGAAATATACTTTTGGGAAATTGCTCAACAATCCGATAGACGTCGGTTGATTGTATTAAATACATCGGTCGGAATCCTTTTGCAATTAGGTTTCAAGTTAACGAAGCGTTATTGGCCTCGACATCTTTCTAATAAACACATAAAAAAGAACTATCAATTGTATTATAACATTTGAGTTTCAATTATTACTTATGTTGCGTTAATAAAAATAACTTGCGGACAGTTTATTTATGTACTTATTTATAATGCATGGGTCATGTTATCAGATTTACGTTAGTTATGCTTACCTACTAAAGTCAACCCGGCCACTGATACTAATGAAAATAAAGACGCATTTTACTGATAAATACTCTTACTGTAGGTACATACCTAGTTATGATAAGAGCCTATGTTTGATGGTGTCTTTCCATTAGACATGTGCTGTGCTACGTTACACCAATCATATTCATTCATTGGTCAACATAGCACAGCACTGGTGGAAACGGAAAACTGTCAAATCCTCGCAGCATAGCTGCATAGCATAGCTCTGGTGGAAAGGCAACCTGAGTCTTGTGAAACCATGGTTTTATGATAAATTATCGTGTGTTTAGGTACTGGAAACGTACATTTTGTACGTATTTTTGTTTCGGTTGTTTATCCACGTCCGAGTCAATTAGTTGTTCGATTAAACTGAAATCAATATATTATCCTGCGTAGAGGAATAAAGTGTCAGGGTGAATTTTTCAGTGGCACGTAACTCAATCTAAAGCGAGCGTCTGTATTCTGCTCTGCGCCGGGCGGCGGTAGGTATCTGTAAATCGAAGCGGCGTTTATGCAGCTCCTCGTAATGCAATAGGGCTCCGGCCCGAGGGCCCAGCCCATGCATACTAACGCACTCTGTAATAAGTAGCCTGATTTCGTGTTATGCTTCAATCTGGCTTGCTACTCAAATAGAGGAGACCTAAACTTTCAATGCGACGTGGTTTTCAAAGATTTGTGAAATTATAAAACGTTTTGATGTGTTACTTATTATGTAGACGACCCCTTTAGCCTAGTTGATGGTAGTGAGCCTGCCTACGAAGCTCGGGGTCCGGTCAACGGAAACGATCTGGCCATATTTGTGTAATGAAAATGATACTTGTTCGTGTAGGTATATATACTGACGAGCAAAAATAACAGGTACACTTTTTATGTAAGTTCCATAGAAAGTGTACCCGTTATTTTTGCTCGTCAGTATATTTATCTGTATATTTACTTAAGTACCTATATATATCGTCGTTTAGTATCTATAGTATAGTTTGCTTGCTTAAATTGGGACTAAGGTACATTTAAATAACCACAAATATGTATTGATTAAACGTGTATCTAAGGTTGTTTTTATTGAATTAGTCCTGCCTCAATTAATTTTCTAAATAATTAGATTAACTGTACTTACTCTGTTCTACTTTTAAACAATTTATACGAGTAATTCTACGCACTTCTGGCCTTTATGTACCTATACTATATAAATACTTAAACTATGAACAAAGTGTAGATTTTGTGCAACATCTACATAACAATAACTAAATAGGTAATACCTACATAACATCATGAACTGGGTAAACGACCAAAAGGTAGAAAATATGCAACAATAGCCCAGAACTACCAGAATTTGTGTAGCACATTAATTGCAAGATGGATGTTTATCTCGAATGCCGGTGACTAATGGAATAATAAATATAGTTATTAAAAAAGAGTCACAAAACGGCCGTAGGTACCGAGTAATTTTTTGCCGATTAAATGACATTTAATGTTCATTTGATGCAGAAAAGTTTATTGTCATGGCGAGCCATTATTTTATTAATAGCATTATAAATGGAGCTGGATTGTTATAGACGAGGGTAATGAGGAAGTTTTTGCCGCGTCCTTTGCCGCCATTACCCGCCCGCGCCACGCTCGAGCTCCGACCGTCACTAGTCAATCACGAGAAGCCATTTTCGGGGACAATTTTCGAAAATATACGTATTTTGAACGCTTTTTATTAGATAACGACCGTTGGTCGAAATAGAGACCACTAATGAATGATACGTGGGGATGTAATAGCAGCCAATGATGCCTCATTTGGCCGCTACTTTCCAAGCATTACTTCTATCTACCTACGTCAGTTGTTTTTGTACACGACACATTTGTCCGATTGTGGCGGCCGCAATGAACTGATGAAGCGGTTGTTTTTCAGTAGTAAAGTTATGTTAGCACATTATTTCCCACATACTATGAAGTGACACACTAACCCTGTGATTTAACAGGCTGATGCAAAAAAATGTGTATAAATCTTGTTCTGTTACTGCAAAGTGCAGGTAACTAAGTAAGGTAAAATGTAAAGAAGAAAAATAAAATTATTGTAGTTTTCATACATTTAGAATCCTGCAGGGTTCTCTAGCGTTTGCAGTTCCGAGAGCGGCTTGTATGTTTTTCACTTTTCAGACTACTTACTTTTCAAGTCACTCTACTCATTGTGTCAGCGATACACTCTCTAGTTAGATCGATCAATCCTAAAGAAATAAGCGAGGACCACTCATTCCGATCAATAATTCCGTGCTAATTGTTTACTCAGCAATATGGTTTTGTGTTTAAAGCGGGAGAAGGTCGAAAGTTTCGTGAATTGAACGATATGGAACTTATTTCCAAACTGGCAGATAGGTACGCAAAAATGCCGATCGACGTGATTATTAGACGACCTCTGCGCGGTAATCACGTAACGTTTTCGACCGTTAGTACGATAGATTTAAATGTCAAATCCCATACTAAAACTGACATTAAATACGTACCAACGGTAGTACATATCGTTACGTGATTACCCGTTCAGCCTAGTGGTTAGTGAACATATATGCCTAACGAAGCTGACGGTCCTCGGGTTCGAATCCCGATCAGGACCGATCGATTGGTTTCTGAGTGTTGGATGTTTTCTATGTATTTATTTAAGTATTTAAAACTAAAATATATCGTCGTATAGTAACCATAACACAAGCCTCATTGAGCTTACTATGGGGCTAGGTTGATTTGTGTAAGATTGTCCCCGTGATATTAATATTTATTTATTTAATAACGGACTGAAATAATTTACCGCTAAGACGACAATGTGTTTTCGAGACCGCAGCGCCGGCGCAGCGGCCCGTGAACCCCGCGAGAGCGTTACTTAACAGATAATGAGAGCATCATCGTTTACAGAACTAAGTTTAATTAACGTAAAAAAGCGCGTTTACTCTAACCACCGGCTTATCGCGCCATCTCGCCACTTATAATGACTTTTGTTCATTATTTTGTTGCGGGCTCTACGTGTCTGAGTCGTTTCCGGCGCGAGATGTAGGTAACGACGTTTTATGGGCTTGCGAACGTTCCATTCCACACTGTCCGTCCGCGTCCGCCCAAACATGGATATTGAGCGTTGCGGTTGTGAGAGAGAATCCTGCAGTAAACGTAGACGATAAGGGTTGGGAAAGAGAGCTTAAGTCCGAATATGGTAAATAGTGGTTAAGTAAGTACCTACAAAATTTTAGATGATTATTAAAACGCACTAAATACCACCCAATAGGAAGATAAAAACGTTCTGAAATGAACTTGCTCCGAATATATCCTAACATTTTGAGTGTGTTGGTATTATTATTATTAGTTATTTATTTTCAAGCATGTCAACTTGGTATATGACACTTGTAACATATCGATAGTATACCTAATGTACGAAGGAACATTGTCTCTTTCGGGTATGTAATTTATTTACGTACATATTTAACAGTAGTAATTATACCTACTGTTGGGTATAGATGCTTCAGAGATTGTATTTATTTTTAAATTAGAGTGATTAATTGATTTTCACCCAAAGTTCAATTTTATTGGCAGACATTATACTTACTGCTGGGTAGGTATAACATTAGTTAGACGATTGAAGTATACGCTGCTTAGACTATTGTACATAAAATATGAAAATTGGTAGGATGTGGCTATACTGGCTGGCTATGTAACTGTAATACCTAATAGCCGTGTTATTGTGTAGGGAACGATACTGCATTCTGAATTCACACCCACAAATCGTTCAAAATGCAACCTATCTAACCGGGTAAAGAAGCATTTAACTGCTCTTATGTATCATAAGCCTAATAAGAGGCTTCTCGGGGAAGCTAAAGCGAAACGGCAGTAAATCGAGTTTAAATGATTCTAGACCGCCTTCGATCACGACCAAACCTAAGGGCTATTTCTTAACAAGATAAGACTGCTTGCTGAATTTTTAACAGTCAGAAAACAGGTCCCGTTACATTACATACAAATTGAATCGGTGAAACCGATGGCATTGCGTCAACATGTTCCGTGAAAGCGGAAATTAAAATCAAAATCAGCAAGTTCTACCTAAATTGCATCAAGTAGACAAGACAGTTCTACGGAACCGAGTTCTACGTCCTGCCACTGCACGATAGTTTATTGTTTAGCTGTAAGTAAGTCTTATTATGTTACTGAATAACTTTTACTCCAAATACTATGATACGACACCTATACGTTTTTTAAACGTTTCAGCGGTTAGGTTAGGTTAGGTTAAGTTAGTAAAAGTAGATACTGCTACGACATGTTGCTTGCCAATACACTATTAGAGAAGTTTTTAGAGACGATCAAATGTCTAAGTATATGGGACCAACAACTATTAGAGCACAATAAAGGGCTAAAATTAGGGATAAACCTAGCTCGACGCTAGCGGCCCTCAAAAAGGCTCCTACAAATTGGCCCTGGCAAAGGACGTCACTTGCACAGCATTCGACCAACCGTTGTATGGGAAAATTAATATTTTGTTGTTTTAGTCGTAAAATAATGCGTTTAGGTACATAGTTGCCATACAATTTATTTTTTATTTTTACATAAGCATTCCATTGATACCTTTTATACATATACAAAGAAAACTAATTTCAGCGTTTTTTGAAATTCACCCTCTGAAGGGGTGAAAAGGGGATTAAAACATTGTTTGGGCAACCTGAATTTTTAAAGTGAGTGACTTCATAAGCACTTTTGGAGACTCTCAGTTAAAATATAAGAAAAGTGATTTGAGCGTTTTTGAAAATTCATCCCTTAAGGGTGTAAAAAAGGGGGTTGAATGTTTGTATGGAAAACGAGCAATATTCGAAGAGAAATGTCGTCTGTAGTAATATAGCAGGTAAGTAGATCAAAACATTAGGTAGCAAAACTAGACTATCCGTGCGATGCCGGGGCGGGCCGCTAGTATGAAATAAAAATTAACTACACCACGTCAACTATTTCAACTAAATAACTACACTGCCTCAGGGCGCCCGCGCGCCCTGATTGCCCTCGAATCCCAATTGTTTTCAAACTGCCGGGTGGCCCCATATAGTGGCGGCGTTCAGCCGTCCACCCCTAGTCAGCCACAGACAGGCAGCAAAAGTGATAGGTAAGTAATACTGCTGTAAAGTAACGTCACCAAAAAAAAAAGAACAATTGTAAGTAGTAGTAGGCAATTTCGCAACACGTCTTTATACTAGTAAAGTTATACGCGTTATTCTTCGCGTCCTGCGTTGGTGTTTTTGGTATCTTCCGTCAGTTCCGTCATAATATGTTTTATTTCCTGTTAAGCGACTTAATTTGGGTATCTATCTACCTAAATAGCTAAGTAAGCCTGCGATTGCCACAGACGTAGTCGTGAATCAGAAAAAACTTAGTACATTAAAGCGGAAAAAAATTAAAGATACCATATTTTTCTACTCTTCTGCTACTGCCTACTATATATTGTGTTTAGGAACTTTTGAATTGAACTGACGAAATTCCAAATATGTATACCTCATGTTGTTTGTGGCGCGGTGCCAGTCATAGGTAGGCCCGTGATCAAGATCAGGCTGGAGCTATCCATTCCGCGTCACTAAAATGTTATCTTTCTCTTGTTTTTCTTTCTTTTTAGGCATTTAGTGCTGCTACATCCGCTCTACCCTATAGGGCCGTCCCTAGTGGGTCAAGCCGCCTCGTGGGAAGCCAGTCCTGTCAAGCTGGTCTAATTTGACAGACATTCAGATGTACTCCCTTGTTTGCTCAAAAGTAATGACTGCAAGGGTGTTGGCCATCCCTAGACGTGTAGGTAAGCGGAAGTTTTGGCTTAGGGCATACTATTTCTTAAGCAAGTTTTTTAAATTAATAGAAATGAATAGGGATGAATGACGGCAGACCTTCTTGGCAATGTAAGCGTTATAAAACAAATATATTGCCGTTACCTACTTACCTACAATCACCAGAGTGTGTTTACTTTTGTGCCGGTGGAAATTAGGTGGTCGTTGGTCGTATATTGGTTCTCAACACGATTCTATTCTAAATACACGAATGGGTTAAATGAAAGCAATTACTACGCTCCGCGGGCTAAGGTATGCACATTACACTATACATGCCATTACGTTTTCATGCTTCAAGAAATTTTGCCATTACTCAAGACACGCCGCGTCTGCCTCTACGTCAATAATTACATCGTCATGCCATTTCCTTGGTCGAGGTCAAACATTTAGACGTTAAAATATGTATAAATGTTGTTTAAACATATGCCTACACATACCTACCTAATTATCTAATATATTAAAATTGAAAATGTATAGAATAGGCTATTGGAAAGTGTATGATTTGTTAAATAGTAGTGCACGCAGCTAATAGAACTAAGTATAGGCGTACCCGGGTAGCATAAGTCGCTTCCACTTCGATTGTGACGTTGACACTGCACACTGCGCTGCGCTGAGTTTATGGTATGTTAAATACATCAATCGACATTTACTTATACAGGGTGGAAAAAAAGCCCTGGAGGGAAACTGCCTAAAATCATCAAGTTAGCTCGTTATACTTAAAGGAAACATTCTTTTAGAAACAAAACTGCATTCAAGCATTTTCCAAAATTCGCCCTTCTCAACCAGGAATCGAACCAACTTAAAATTTCTAAAATTAAACGCTCGCTTTTTTATTTCACTAAGTCGATACAGTTAATGCTAAGGATAATATTTCTCAAAGAAACACTCGTCTGTCGTACAAGATATCCATAAAATAGAAAATTTTGTCGAAATTTCTTAGAAAATCTTAGAAAATATTTAAATGCAGTTTTGTTTCTTTTTTAAAATAAAGTTTCCTTTAAGTAAAATGAGCTATCTCAAGGATGTAAGGTAGTTTCCCTCCAAGGCCCATAATTTTTTCCACCTTGTATATGGATCCTACTAATAATATAAATGCCAAAGGTTACATGTTTGGATGTTTGAAAAACGGCAGAACGGATTATGATGAAACTTGGTATAAAACAAGTTTATAGCCGGGATTAACATTATAGGATATTTTTTATCTCGAAAATCATCCCTCGAAGAGATAAAATAGGGAGTGGCGGACGAAGATGCAGGCAAAAGGCAAAATAACTGAATTCAATCTTATCGATCAAGAATCTCGGAAAATTCTGCACACTTCGTCAGGTGTGATATTAACTGTGCAAAAGTATAGACACCTAACATGCAATCTATTCAAAAATATGCTTTATGGCTCTTATTATGTTGGCGAATTAAGGTTATGGTATAATATTATGAAGCTCGGTGTAGTATACCGCACTGCGAGGAGCGGGGGCAGTTAGCTGTTAGTCGCCATAGCGGGCGGACGTGTAGAGAGTGGTTACCTGGTGTTACTGTGTATTTTACAATGGCGAACGAGGAAAAACGTAAGTCCTGATTGGAAATTTTACGTAAAAGGAAGGGAAAGTAAGAAGGTAAAAAATGTGTACGAATAAAAGAGAATTATCGAAGTTAGATGTGAATGACTACGTTATAATAATCTCACGAAAACTAATGCACAGATAACGCGCTTTAGTGTCTTCGCGCATTTGTAACAATACTTATGTTATAGATTTGGCATCGACCGACCGGTCGGTGCAGCAGTTTTTCGATGAGTCATTGGGTGTTTACTTCGATGCATAGTACACTTTATACTTGCTTACTTATGTACCAAATTGATGCGCTTGGTACCGAATTGCTTCAACTGTGTATGAAAGTGATTTAGACATCAATTTCAATAAAAAAGCGAGTAATGCCTTCAACTGTGTATAAAAGTGATGAGAAACCAATTTCCATTAAAGGTCATTAAACGTTGAATTATGTCACTAAAGTAACGAATTCGTGACGTACCTACTTAGTTGTTGGGGATGCGTGCGATGTAAAAAATTCTTCATTGATTCATTGCCGTGGTACCACCTTGCACTTATTAATTTTGAACGCATACTGTGTAAACAAGTATTTATATCAGTACATAGTGTACCCACGAATCGCTAGGCATAACAAGTCAATTAAGTAATACCTTGGTTATGTTTGGTACATATGAAGCTGGAATAGCAATTCAATTTGATGATCACTTGAATAAATAAATATTTATAGGAATATGAAAGGTCAATAAGGATAGACTATGGCTATAAATATTTATAGGAATATGAAAGGTTAATAAGGATAGACCATGGCTATAAATATTTATAGGAATATGAAAGGTCAATCAGGATACACTATGGCTATAAATATTTATAGGAATATGAAAGGTCAATAAGGATAGACTATGGCTATAAATATTTATAGGAATATGAAAGGTCAATAAGGATAGAATATGGCTATAAATATTTATAGGAATATGGAAGGTCAATAAGGATAGACCATGGCTATAAATATTTATAGGAATATGGAAGGTCAATAAGGATAGACCATGGCTATGAATATTTATGAGCATATGAAAGGTCAATAAGGATAGACCATGGCTATAAATATTTATAGGAATATGAAAGTGATATGGAAGACTTTCATAAAATAAGAGGTCAATATGAGAGGCCGCACGAATGAAAGTGATATGATGACTTTCATAAAATAAGAGGTCAATATGAGAGGCCGCACGAATGAAAGTGATATGATGACTTTCATAAAATAAGAGGTCAATATGAGAGGCCGCACGAATGAAAGTGATATGAGGACTTTCATCATATGAGGGGTCAATATGAGAGGCCACAAGAATGAAAGTGACATGGGAGACTTTCATAATATCAATCAATATTAAAGACCACTTAAAGACCGTGTGGTAATTTATACCATGCAGTGTAATACGGGGTCAATTTGACAGGCTGCCGGTATAAAAGTGGTATGAAAGACTTGTGGTAATGGTCAATATGATAGACTGTATTTAATGATATTATCGTAGACTGTTATTTATTGAGCGGTATTTGATACGCTGCCTGAACAGTAACTAGTTACTAACACGAGTCTTGGATAAAAGGTCAATTCGATAGACCGCGATAGTGTTGGATGTGAACAAGAATGGAAATACCCGTGTTATACCATACTGTACACATTATAAAAGTAAGGTCGTAGGTCAATATGGTATGGTATAGTATGTTATGGTGGTATGGTATATGCTGGCGATCCCGTATCAGGGGGTGTCAGATGGGAGAAATTGAAATGGGCCTTTGAAATATATTTTCTGGTCGCATATATTGATTGATATGAAAGAAAGATTACTTGTAAAAAGAATAGTCTTCTGACATGGGTTTTAACTTAGAAGCTGGAAATTAAACGAGTATTATGATTACAATGAAACTGGTTAATTTCACAAGTTGTAGACATTGTATAGATATTGATCTAAGTATGATTGAGCCAAAAGGTGATGACTATGATGAGAAATAGCTTATCTGTAATATCGTAATGGATAAAACACCTCATAGTATCATTGCTAATAGATCCCACCTGGATATTTGATGTTAAAACAACATCACTTCTCGTAGTCTAGTCGAGTCATTTGAGAAACATAGCTGGTGTTGTTAAATCATTGTGCGCATACATAGAACAGTACTTTGTGGCGCATAGAGAGTAATTTAGAAAAGTGATTACAGTGAGTGACATTAAAATTACGTCAGTCCAACACCTGGTCCAACATGTTGTTATTGAATCCTCGGCGAGTATCTTTCGTGAAGCATCTGTATTCTGAAGGTTTATTATAATTATATATAATAGTAAATAGTTTTCCTTCATCCCAGCGAGGTGATAAATTCGTTATTCAACTTGACTAATATAGTTTCCATGGACGTTTGTTAATAATGATCTTTGGAATATTATGATAATGATATTATACTTGGAACTCCTTACTGTCGTACAATGCTGAAGGAATCTGAATAAGTTATTTATTAGTCATAAACTAAGTTTCGATGCGAGCGCTCGTGGCCAGCGGCGCCTGCGTACCGCTTGCGGTATCTAAGGTTAAGCAACGTGGGCAGCGGTCAGGACTTGGATGGGTGACCGCTTTGAGTGGTTATACTAACTGAGCGCTCCCGTGCTTTGGAAGGCACGTTAAGCCGTTGATCCCGGTCGCTGTTTATGGCAGCAGTCGTTAAGCCAGGTTGGAGGCCTTCGGGCGGCTTGAGAACTTCTAACGGTCGAGTTGCCCACTCACTTGCCAAAGCCTAATCCCAATAAGGTCTAGTTTCCCCTCGGGGTTGGAAGGTCAGTTGGCAGTCGCTTTCGTAAAAACTAGTGCCTACGCCAAATCTTGGGATTAGGTAGCGGACCCCAGGCATCCTTCAGGATGCAACTGTACTGGGATAACGCTAGGAGGATGATGAAACTAAGTTTCGATTATATCGGTTAATACGCAAGTGTGTATCTACGAAAGGTGAAAGTTTTAATAATAATTATTATTTATTCGCAGAAAAAGGGTATGTTTACATGCGTTAGTGTAAGTACATAAGTGTTTCACCTTTCCCAGCTGTTATACAAATAACAAACAGCATGCAATACAAATGTTAGTTTACATTCATTATTAAAATATTCAAAATATAATTTTAACTTGTTATGGTGTGCAGTTGGGTGCTTACACACATACATGCATACATAGAGTTACCTAAAGTGTCTTGACTGTGCCTTGAAGTGGTAGACAGCAGCTGGTTCAACTTGGTTGAAATTAGTCAAGGTTTGGTATCGTCTAATCTTATTCAATTTTATCAGTTAATAATGATTATAGAAAAAGGTCGACGTAGACCGATGGATAAATACATACATGTGGAGAGAATATTGATATTCGATACGACAGGTACAGTTGGAAGTTCAACAGTAAAGTAGTAGGTAGTTATAGTGCATAATAGTGGTTGAATACATGGCTATTGACTGGGTATCTTTGTCGATGCCTCGCCCTGCGACCGTTTTGAGAAATATAAATCATTCTACTGACAATTGACTTAGTTCACTTTTCTGATCATTTTCTTGCCTTTAATAGGTACTAACAGTGCACTGATGTGTTCAGAAATGAAAAGAGACAAGCATCGTTAGTAGTTGTTGGATATAGATTTGAAGTGAAGAAAATATGGGTCGAGTCAACAAGAGATCAATTTAGTCCTGTGAAATATTTGGAAACTAGCGACCTTTCCCGGCTTTGCGCGGGTGTAATATACAATCCTCTCTAATCACTCTGTCTATTTTAAAAAAGTCGAAAGTCTGTTGCGTAGTTTTAAAAAAAAAGAATCTAAAGAAGCATACATAGGGACAGACAGTCGGCAGAAAGCGACTTTGTTTTATAAAATCTAGTGATGGGTAAACAAGGTCTCTTAGAGACGCTAATTCCACATACATAGGTAGTACAATTGTGTGAAGAGTCAGGGGCGACTCACTCGCGTGACGTCATCGCGCCGCTCAAAGTTCAGCCTTAGGATGACTTTCAATGTGATAGAAAGTGCTGTAGCGAGTGATGCGCATGTGATAGAAGGAGATGGCCACGATGAGGCACGTGATGGCATGCCTCGCGGGGATTTGTTAACAGTGAACTTCTGTACGTAGTACTATTACTTATTCTATGGTATAGTGTGCACTTGGAAGCGTAGAGGAGAGTCGGATAAGAAGTATTATTCGCTTACTGCCAGAAGCATCGGAATCAATGCCACCACCACCCTCAGTTATAGCACAGCATGCAACATAATGTAGGCCTACGCTAACTGAGAGTAACCAAGAGTAACACAAATTAAAGCTATAAAAGGGTTAGGTACAAGAGCTATGCGCAAGATAGCGTCACCTATACTCATATTATATTATTAGAAAAGAAGTGCTTAATTAATGTGTAATAAACAGAATAAAATGTGCAGTAACTAGTTGTAGTTATCAAGATTAGTAATCTATAGTAAAGAACAAAAATTGTAAGCTAGGAGACAAACGGACCATTTACGTATTTATTTACTGTTCATGGAGAAGAATGTATCAATCTGCGAAATTTGAGTCAGCGTTTCTATATTCTTTGCCACTACATAAGTTTAATAATTTACAGAGACGAGATATTTAGGCGAGTTGGATCCGAGCACAGTTCTACGAAGTGGCGAGCATAGAGGCGTGATGGGTTTCCGAGGAGTTCTAATAGGCGCTAAATTTGATAAGTTGTAGAAGTTGGTTGCAGTCTCTCTATATTTTGGTGTAGTAACTTAAACAGAAACATTAAGTCCAAGACCTCACGGCGCACCGAGAGAGAGCACATTTTGAAATAAGTTAATCGGCTATTATACTTTCAGTATAGTTACTTGTTATACACTCAGACAGATTGAGTTTGATGCTAGTAGACTTATGACTTGATGTGAGATGTGACTATCGTAAATTTGATCTTTCTGTATATACCTCCCTTGAAGCACTTGAGAGACTGTTAGAATCATAGAGCACTCACCAAGAATGCACAGTGGCTGCTTGGCTGTGTACCCGTATAGCCGTAGATCGGCTGTCTTGTAAATCTACAAGTGACTCAGAGAGGTTGTGTTGATACAGTATGAGGATGTGAGAGGTGGTTAGAGAACTAGACCAAGTCATTCGGAATCACTTACTCACACTCATTTTATTGATAAAATATAGAATTTTACATGTCAAAATATTAAACTTATAGTAACTATAAGTACTTGATTCACTTCATAGAAATATAGGGCCATGTATCGAGATCAGTTTGGTAGTCAGAAATCTTACGTAACGTAACGTCAGAGACAGATTCCGAGAAAACAAAGAAAAAGGTAGAGGAATACGCGGACAGGAAAGGAATATAATACATATAATAGCAATATAGAAGTTGGAGAACAGATCAATGTTAAAAGTTGAAACTGGTGAATGGGCTGTTGTCAATAAAAATAGTGAAGACGAAACTTTCGGACAGTGATCAAATTGACGACTAATATCGACTCTTGCATATGTTGATTAACGTTATACGTGTTTATTGATTGGAAAATTACTCAAAAATCACAAGTGGAAGCTAATCCAAAATCTTTATTTTTTCGTTAACAAGGAAGGGATGTAGTATACCGCACTGCGAGGAGCGGGGGCAGTTAGCTGTTAGTCGCCATAGCGGGCGGACGTGTAGAGAGTGGTTACCTGGTGTTACTGTGTATTTTACACTCGGTATCGAGATTTTGTTACTGCATTTTCGGTTAGGTTAGACTCGCTCGGTGTCCACGAAATCTAGTACATATCGCATACCAATATGGGATCATAATATGCCGAGTTAGATAAACCTTCAGATGGTGTTATAGCAAAGCAATAAAGGCGCCCACAGTATTGTAGCCCCAGCCTTGCATAATGCAAAATAGTCACAAATTGGATGCCGACCTTCAAAGATATATGGAGCCTGAAAGAGGTATATCTACGCGAACTTACCTTACCATGAGTTTGCAATGTTTGCATTACCGTACTCGCTAGCGACGATTTAGTATGGCGATTCTTAGTTCTATTGCGTAACCGCCAGAGGCGCTGTACTTTTGTCCATACTAAATCGTTTACGCAGTCGTCGCTAGCGAGTATGGGCACTGTGATCTGTAACTTACCTACATTAGTTAAAGAATAACCTATTACGGTGAACATTAAGAGGATATAAATTGATTTACAATTTTTTTTAAGCGTAAGTATTGTATGCCCGGCGATTACGCAATTAACAGAACAATATCTGGGCGACCGAGCCTTGCTCGGCGTTTTCCCGGGCATGAGACCTAGCTAGATCGATTGCTCGTCCCCGAAAACCCCCGCATACCAAATTTCATCAAAATCGTTAGAGCCGTTTCCGAGATCCCCGAAATAAATATACATATAAATTAATAAATAAATATACAAGAATTGCTCGTTTAAAGATATAAGATTTATGAAATTTGCAGCATGTTTCATGCTGAAAGTTAATGGAAGTTTATCGTATCTATACTATACTAAGCATTTGTACATTTAATTTTTTGAAAATAGTCCCCGTATATACAGCTTTCATTATTTCTAACAATATGAGGGTTGAGCTTCATCAACTTTCTCTTTAGGAAAATAATTTTCTCCGTGCTTTCATTGAGCAAAGTTCGCTCTCCCAGGTACTTACTTCTCATTACAACCTGTAAATGTCAAATCAACCAGACCGGAATAGGGCATTCTTTACAAGCTAGCCCTATGATTTTGATGTTAAACCTCAGTCTCAGTAAATTCTTTAATATTCCTGTTTGGTCGAATCCGGTCAAGAGGTGATGTTATTTTATGTATGAAAGTTATTGTTAGATATCGGACTATATTGTAGGCTGATTTTAGCTTTGATATCCGTGTACTTGGTACCTCATTGAGATGCATACACTTCGTACAAATTACCGCCCGTTCATACGTCATAAATTGATTATCCAACTATTCGGTAGGTAGTTCGGTATAGTATACCTATAAATTAGAACAGACTTGGACATCCAACAAGTTGCAATATAAATATTTTAAAAGCTTGAAGCACTGAAGTAACTTGTACTTATATCAGATAATGCCCCTCTACTTATCTTAAAATATTTATATTATAATTATAACTTAAAATACAACATAACCATTTTTTTTTACTTTTTAATTTACTTTATGCCACACCTAGCCATAAAGCGGCAATTACCGCACGCTCCGCGCGCGGGATATCCCACTTCCTGGCCAGGGGGTGACATAAAACTTTGTACTTAACACGGGCGGTAGGTAATAAAGAAAGCCTCAGATCGCATATTCAAATACCTGCGATCTGAGACATTCTTTGTTTTACCGTCCTTGTTAAGTAATGTACTATTGTAGAAAAATTTAAAAAAATTAAAAAATTTTTTAAATTTTTTGTTTATATATTATATTTTATCTTCCCTAACTTTATTATTGGCAATATGTACTATATAATTTATAAGCATATTTTTCTTCAATTCAGTATATCTATTTATTACTGTAGGTACTTTATTACAATTACCTAACTTAGTTATATGAGTTGAATATATTCTTACAGGGGTAATATAGACAGGTAATAAAGGAAGCACGCTCACCAAGATTCAATATACCGCTGTTATGTTACCTAACAACTAACAACCCGACTGTTTAGGAGACAATATGCATAAAGACGATCTACGGTAACTATATAATAGCAAGAAAATCAGATTAACGAACGAACACGCGAGCATTCGCAATAAACACTATCTACCTGCCTCTATAAAGTTTTTACTCGCGTATGAGATAGCTTGCACAACGCGCGATCAAAATTATTGTGTGACGTGAACCCACGGTTGCGTCACGCCGGTAATAATCTAGGTAAAACAAAGAAAGAAGCAATTAACTAAGTATGTACTTGTTAAGCTGAGGTGAGTAAAAACGCTAGCTATATTAATGTACGCCGCAGCTTCCTGATAATGAGTAATTATTGCAATTACAGTACGGTCAGCGCGTAAGCTGTTATACTTAATTTGGACACGCTGTGTTTAATTAATTATTGCCACTGCTACGTGCAACACGGTACATGTTGCGTTAATTATTTTGATTGTTCTTCATAAATCTATTGCCAGATAAAAACTGTACTAGTAAACGAAAATATTTTCTCAACGTATTTATGATCATAAAATTACCAGATGAATGAGACAAGCTGCGCGTACGCATTTAACTGTTAATGGGGAAATTTTACATAGTTTTGTACATGTAATAATTCAGATAGGACGCTAAATCGGTCATTGCCTTGGAGTCAGTACCTAGCTATATAGCTAACTCAGGCGGATTCCTGCACAGTGTATAGTAACGGAGTCAGCATTTCAAATTATTCGTGATAGGTACTGAGTTAAGTTCTGTAAAATTGAAACTACTTATGTGCCTAATTCTTGCCTTTTAAGGATGTATTTTTTTGAAGTGAAAACTTCTTTACCGGCGCTGAGCACTTTTTGTGATGGGGGAAAATTGTTAAACTCGCGACGATTCGTAAGACCAGCTGAGTTGACCCCTCCTAGTGTCGTGGTTACGATGTTGGGAATCATTGTAAAGTATTGTCCGAATAATCCACCTACATATATATATATTGATGTTCTTAATATCACATAATTCATTCAATGTATATGTCGCAGGCAAATCGTATAATCCGCCGTACCTACTACATTCTGGCTAGGTGTTTTACAAAACAGAGCTGTTTTGTATTACGGCGGGTCAACGACTAGGCGGATTGAATATGGCTGATTGAAATGCGCTTTGTATTCTTCAATTCGCCTAGTCGTAATGTAAAAAATGGGTTCAGTCAGATTGTATAATTCGCCGTAATACATTACGGCTAGCCTTTTCACAAAATAGCGTCGTTTTAGCTGTCACGTCTTTGACAGCTTTTAGTTCCTATTTTTAACACTCGCAGCGGTGATTAGCAATGACAATCCGGCCATTTTCTAAACCAGCGGGCCGATTTTTGAGTGTCGAACCACAAAGTAAATAGCGGCGGCGCGCGCCGGAGCAGAGAGTCCGCTCAGTACAAAGTGCCATTTTCGCCGCACGCACACAGACGTAACATTTACAGGCATTCTCGGTTGATTTCGGACGAGCTTAGTCGCGACTGTCACTGTCGCGTCGCGAGTGCTAGTTGTGCGCGCGTTGATCACTTGACGTCCCCGCCGCTACTTAGGTACTTTGTGCCACGTACGTCAAAATGAATAACCGATATTATTACAGTTGGAATGTATTTTATTGTTTAAATACACTTAAATACAACAAAATACTGTGCCTACACTTTCTTAAAATTTTCAAACGATATTGAAAGGTAAATAAAACTGTTTTCTCATTTTGGTAGTTACAATACCTAGGTAGGTAGGTAATTTTTTGAAACTAGCCGCTTTCATAACGACGATCAACCATTACACATTCATTTTATCGTTCGCTGGTAAAACGCCAGTATTTAAGTACTATGGTTTAGTTAAGTAGGTACCTAATTAATTAGGTATATTCTTTGTTGGCGCTCTCGACCGCCGCCCGTCACAAGTCACAACTCGCAGCGGGTCACGCATCAATTTATTAGGGTTCCGTACCCGAAGGGTCAAAACGGAACCCTATTGGTGTCGCCCAGACGTCCGTCCGTCCGTCCGTCGTCTGTCACTGAATTTGTTCCGAAGAATTTTTAGACTTCTCATTGACCTATGAACTTGAAATTTGGTGACAATGTTCAATATTACGTATATTTTAACCACAAATACTAATATATTGATAAATCATATTTTTGAGGTTGATTCGGAACCCTAAATGTGCGAAATCCGACTCGCACTTTGCCGGTTTTTTACCAAGATACGCTGGTTCATATTTAAATGTCATGTTGAAGAATTTTTATTATTCCTGCTCCTTTTTAAAATTCAGAATCAATACAGAAGCAACCCTGTGAGTCAGGCAAGTTTAGGTATGTATTTTCAAGAACGGCGGGAACGGACCTTCTGTATATTCTTTATTTTGTGGTCGAACGCTCGAATTTTCACTCGAGATCTGTCAAAATACTATGATGTTTTGACAGATGTCGAGTGAGAATTCGAGCGTTCGACACTCAAAAATCGGGCCCCAGCTAGCCGTAATGTAAAACGGCGGATTATGCAATCCGGCAAGTACAATCCGGCTAAACGTGAGCCGCCATATTGTAGAAGGTATTGCAATGACGATCCGGCTAATCGTTGGCCCGCCGTATTACAAAACGGCTCTGTTTTGTTAAACGGCGGATTATACAATCCGGCTGCGACATATATATGTAGATGGATTATTCGAATATGAATATGAGTATAAATATGAATGTGAATATGAATATCTTTGTTATTTACTTTCTTTATCATGTCATTGAGTTTTCACTTCTGGCGGCACTCCCGGAGTGCAACCCGTTGTTATTTCATCAGAGGTTTGTCCGTCATTTGCACATGTACTTAGGACATTAGATGATTCGTAGGTAGCGGTCATGCAAGTCTTGATCAAACATTTGTAATATTAATAAATGCATTTAAAATCAAAAACACGTATTAATGGATGGTACATTAATACGTAGGTATTTTCATTTAAAAATTAATTAATTTACTAATAGAGATTGGAATTTATTGTTTTATAATACGATTAAGGTTTATATGTACCTATGATGATGATGATGATGATGATATGTACCTATCTAAAACAAACGCTTTGAACCTCTTCATTAACCCGGAATTATTTATGGTGTTATAAAGATACGAACGGTAACAACAGTTTAATCGTATTTATGGCTCCTATCATAATGTCATATGCTAATGTCACAATTTGATTACCTACGATACCTGTATTGATACCACATTGATCCTGTATTTATTTCGCGCGTTTGATTACAGTGTTTATATTAAAAAATATAGGCAAACTGGGTAGACAAATATTTGCTAAGGGATGTTCAATATGGAGCACATCATCTATCGGAAATTAAAAAGATTGCTATTATATGAAACTATTAAACGATTTCGTCCTAAGATCATTTTTACTCGCTTCAAAATTACAAATCTTCAAAATTCTTAATGTACCTAAGCATAAATATGTCTTTATATGCAAATTCATACTTATATTATAGATTTGAAAGTGTGTCTGTGTTAGTCGTCTGTATGTTACCTCTTCACGCTTAAACCGCTGAACTGATTTAGATCAAAATTTGGTATGGAGATAGTTTGAGTCCCGGGGAAGGAAATAGGATACTTGTTGTCCCGGAAATCATCCCTTTATGGGTGAAAGTGTATATGAAATAACGATGGCTAGGTAAGTGCATGATATAAAAAAAATAACGATAAAATTCTATCGCGATGAAATAGTTCCACGCGGAAGAAGTCGCAGGCAAAAACTAGTTTAAAATATATGTATAATAATAATAATAGTATCGTAGTAGTTACCGTATATAATTTTTAACGAGATACCTGTAAAAATAACGATAAGGGATGTAATCTACTGATAGTTGTCAATTAGGTAAGCTTTTTTTGGGTAGCAAAAATGTTATAGGTATAGATTGAATATGGAAACCGAATTAAAAACAACATTTTAGGTAAAGCCCGAATATCGCAAACGACCGTGTTTGTTGGCCGTACACGGGAGGGCGCGGGCTCATTGTGTCATCCGAGCTCATCGATTGCGTGGGAATCCAGAACCTTACGTTTGTTGATCAGGCATACATCTTCATTAAAATATCAACCTAGATCGTATCTCAGCTTATTGGTGAAAGTACAGGCGGCTGCACGAAACAACGCAATAATATTATAATTAACAAAGTATTTAAAAACTAGCTAAAGCACTGGAAACGGAAACACCTATAGAAACAGAATGCCCTTTTCAACAACAATTGGACCGGATGACAAAATATTTTTTGTCGACTTCCGATACTTCAGCTCTATATACAGGGTTTTTTTGGACAAGATTAACTTGAAAGGCTAGAACCGCCGGGATACATACCTCGTCAAGTTAAAGTTAATTAAGAACGATTCTGTGAAAAGCGATAGCAAAAAGTTCCGCGATAACAAGAACGGAAACGCTCGATAAACGCTCTAGTTTGTGGAGTTACGTCCGGCTAATATATTTATTATCATTTAAAATTATCATATATGTAGTATAAATGGCGAATGCTTCGAATACAAGCGGCCATGATTAAAGTTTTTTCAGTGCTAAGTGGCGGCGGGAGCCGTGAAATTACTGCGAACGCACACGTACTTAAACGATAGTGTTTTTGCGCTGTCTATCGTCGCGCGCGCGTCGGCCGCAGCCTGCCGCTAGCTCCATGCAAACCCTAGAACTAAGCAGCATATTTCCTTCCGTTAATCCAATGCTTCCTTAAACTAAAGTACCATATGCTTACAAACTCTACTGGCACACTTGTGATGTTGCGTCTCCAAAGGTGCGTTAATCCTAAGCAATAATTCGAACTCATAGCGTGCAACACGCTACAACTAGCTCATCGTCTCTTCATTTTTACGAGTCTGTGGTCTGTAATATCTCCCACAGGTACATGGACTGCATTCATTCGTAATACATTCAATGAACCTCTCGCAAAATTACACATCCAACATTATTCTACGCGATTAAAGAGTCAACCGAGCGTGAAATGAAACTTCTACTCAGTCCATGTGGAATAGTAGCCAGGCTTTTTCATCGAACTATACGTATTTATCCAACATAATGGTTCTATTGACCTAAGTAAGCAATTTTTTAGGGTTCCATAGCCAAAATGGAACCCCTTATAGTTTCTTCATGTCTGTCTGCAGGTATTTCATAGGCATATATTTTATTCAAATATATGACTTCTCACTTGACATACTTGGTTACAAGACTTTGAAAATTTAAAACCCCCTTTAATCTGTCGTTTTTCACAAAAAATAAAATAACGTATGTTTATACCTATTCCAATTTTCAAATCGATAGCATAAGCAGTTGAGATATTTAGCGATGTGACAGACAGACAAAGTGAAACCATAAGGGTTCCTTTTTTACCTTTTTGGTACGGAACCCTAAAAATACTGGACTTTACGTGTAGATACCCGATTGTAGGTAGTATTAAATATAGGTACTTAAATCAATTAAGTACAATCCAAAGGCATGTTCGTGCATCATGTCAGAACGGCTACACCTATGTACTTAGGTACCTACATATTTGGCTAATTCTTTATTGTTGTGTTTGTAACTATTGAGTGCAGAGGAAAGTAAGAGTTTTGGTTAAATATATGCATATGAAATGTATGCAAGTGAGACAGAATGCAATTGGCAGGGTGCAAAGCGGGTGGAGGGGGTAGCCTAAACGATCACAGCGCTTACTACGGTTAAAATTTACATTTCGTTGTTGTAGACCGCGGGCCAGAAGGTTAAAATCGTCAGTCATTTCCTCTCGCACGAAAACTTGTACAGTGATTAAGAAAGATGAATAAAAAATTGCTGTGGACGTCTGCCACGATTCCGTTGGTGGGTTGAGGAGCAGCAGCCTCCCAAAGACGTAAAAAAAAAATTAAATTCAGTCATTTCCTCTCGACTGAAACTAGGTTTAAATGATAGTTAAGAAAATACCTTAACGAAAAAAAATCGTCTGCCACTTGTAGGGCGGTGGAATACCCGTCTGCCAAGCACGTGAACATGTAAAAAAAAAAATTCAGTCATTTCCTCTCGCATGAAATTTTGTCAGATGATAGTTTATGAACTATTATGAAGAAATAAATTCGTCTGCCACTTGTATCGCGGTGGAAAACCCGTCTGCCAAGGGCCTAAACATTGTATGGGGTGAAAAGGAAAAAACAATGCACATCGGCGTTTGGGGTATCTATGGATAGATATTTGAAAATGATATAGGGGTTTTTAAAAAACTTTTCCATTTTAATCAACCGTTGGTGAGATATTCGCTGTGAAAGTCGTAAAAAGTGCATCCCCCCTCTTTAATTTTGAAACTGCGAGGTCAAAAATTCTGAAAAAAATTGGGAGGGTGTAAATAAATAAAGACTTTCAAAAATATTCATCCCTTCTTCTTCATTAGGCCCTTAACAGACGGGTTTTCCACCGCGATACAAGTGGCAGACGAATTTATTTCTTCATAATAGGCCATAAACTATCATCTGACAAAATTTCATGCGAGAGGAAATGACTGAATTTAATTATTTTTTTACATGTTCACGTGCTTGGCAGACGGGTATTCCACCGCTCTACAAGTGGCAGACGATTTTTTTTCGTTAAGGTATTTTCTTAACTAAGTATCATTTAAACCTAGTTTCAGTCGAGAGGAAATGACTGAATTTAATTATTTTTTTTACGTCTTTGGGAGGCTGCTGCTTCTCAACCCACCAACGGAATCGTGGCAGACGTCCACAGTAATTTTTTATTCATCTTTCTTAACCACTCTATGTAGTTTTCATGCGAGAGGAGATTGGTAATCGTGACCTGTCGTTGGCCCGCGGTCTATTGACTTGAGCTGTCAAATCCATATTGCAGTAAAGATAAATTTAATATGGCTCTAGTAAAATGTGTTATTGTGAATTGTAAAAACACCACAGAATAGCGACTGTAAATTTTACCAGTTTTCAAGACCGTGGTGGAAACGAGACCAAAGAAATAAGTGGATAATTGCCGTAAGAAAAAAAAGTAAGTCACCTAACCTGAAAACAACAATTTTAATGTTATTGGCAATAATGTTACAGACTACCATCGTCCAATATTGTCTAATATAGTAAAATAACACAAGATTTCATTAATTTTTTTCACAATATTTACTTATTTCTCGCTTGACAGCTATGACAAAGTGTCCATAATGGCCACCTGTCCGTGGCGCTGTCGTCGCGCACGGTCCCAATAGGTAGACAGTAGGTCAGTGTAGTCAGTTTAAGATTCGTTTTACTCTCTCTAAGTAGTTGTTAGTATGGATTACGTGTAGGTATTTCAGCACATTGTCAAGGTCGCCGCTGAGTATTTTCTGGGCCCCTCATATGTAGGTACCTACCTAAAGAAGACCCATTTACAAAGGAACATATTAACAAAACTTAAAAACGACGGCCATAAAGAGAGTTATAAGTAGACAAATTAATGTGTAGGTACGAATGCATTAAAAAACTGAACTTCGTTACAATTAATGTAATAAATTGAGCCACCCCTAGAGCCAGACAACCCTAGAGTAGTCGCGGACCCCAGGGAGTAACTGACGCCTATGCAAAACCATTGAATTAAATGCTCTTATTATGCGAATTTTAAATTAGCTGTACGAGTTCTATATTATCAACTAATTGTAGAGAGATGGTGTTTTTCAACTGGTTCGCCATCTTTGTTTTTGCCTCAAGAAAACTTCGCAAAACCGTTCTCGCTCGAAACTACAACGCAACTATTGCTTATTATGAACATGTAGCATCAGTTTTTAATTACGGATAATTATTTATTAGCCTAGTAATACAATACAAGTTTAATTGTTAGTATGTTTTTTTTTTGTTTAGATACGAAGATTTACTTATTTGTTTTATATTAATTGTTAGTTTTTTTTTGTATTACAAAGAATCCCACTGTTGGGCAAAGGCCTCCCCCATCTTAATCCATGTCCGTTTATCGGTCGCAAGTCTTGTCCATGTAGTTCCGGCGTATTCTTCTATCTCGTCTCGCCATCGAGTCCTCGGTCGTTACGGATTAATACTATGGGGAAAATTCGTTGACGTCGAAAGGATATATAAGGTAATAGCCGAACTTAAGGAATGTAGTACATACTTTGCAAAATCAAATTGTTGTGTAGTTCGTACACAACTGTAAGGCCAAGTGCTGTCAAATTAACGCAAGTAAAAATCTACCTAACAGTCAAAGCTCTAAGTCGACTTTTGCTTGCGTTCGTTTGACAGAATTTTGTACGAACTACGAACTATACAATGTAGGTATCTACAATTTCCACTGATACCTTAGGGATATATATTTATTTGGCTCACAAACAAGTTACAGACAATTTATTGTCTGAATAAAAATAATAATATAAAATGGTTCAGATCTGGACTATAACTTAGGACGTGCGTGCACAGAAGGGGAACAAAATTAAGGAAAACAGAGAGATGTCAACACTGATCACGAAAATACAAGAATATCATACAAGAAACAAGTAGTTTTTGAGAAAAATAATAAGATATTAAACAATTGGCTAATTGGGAATAAACTATAACTCCCTATTTAAACTAAACTTAACTAACCACAGAGCAATTGTTGGTAGATACTATTTTATTTAGTTAGGTACCTAACTAAAAAGTTTAGTTAGGTACCTAAATGAAAAGCAATTTAGGTAAGTACAGATAAATGTGAACGCAGGTCACGAGTTAAATACTTTTCTAACAATGTTTTTAAATGAGGGTACCTAAACTGCATTTAAATAGGTTACATGTCTATAGATGGATTCTTGGCAACTGTTTCGTTGTATAATTGTGAATATATATATATATCATCATCATCATCATCATTTTCAGTCTGTAATCGCCCACTGCTGAGCATACTGCATAGGCCTCTCTTCGAGTACGCCACTCGTCCCGGTCTTGAGCCAGCCTTATCCAAGAGTGACCCGCGATCTTCCTAATATCATCGACCCATCTAGCCGAATCATTTATATAGCTAGTATAAATATATTTTCATTATTGTGTGAAATCAGTAGGTATTTCCTTTTAGCTATACCTAGATCTCCTACCAACCGTATAGGTACCTCTACGAATAGCCCCTAACAATTGGTGGAGGTGCTGGGATATTCTACCTACAATAAACTGCACGGAATTTAAATCGAGACTGACGAAATGGCTCCTGATCCACTGTTTTTAGTGTTGATGAATACCTACCTACCTGCTAGGTACTACATTTGTACCTAATTGAAGTATTGCATCGCCTTTCTGTAGGTAGGTACCTACTTAATTTATATATCGAGACATATACATATTTTATCTGAGATATCGAAGCATTTAAATAAGTAATACCTACTGCATTTACCTATTAGGAATTCTCAATGTTCTAAGTAGTTTCCAACAATTAATTAAGTAGGTACTAGGTAGAGGTACCTACTATAATTGTAGGTACGTAAGTACCTATTTTGTATTTTTATGTTAATTTATTAAATTAAGTACCTAGTTACGTTACCGATTAAATAAGTTTAAACAGTTCTTTTAAATGGTACCTATTAGTAGGTACCTAAGATAGTTTAAGTGAAAGTGGGTGAGTAATTAATATGGTTTAGGTACCTACTTTAGAGTCCTTATATATTCAGTTTCAGACCTTAGCCTTTATTTACAATTTAATTTTGACTTTCAACGAATCTATCTGTCTGATCCGTCAAGGGAACGGCTAGTCATATAAAATTGATGCTAGTAAATTGATAGATACAAACTGTCATGCAGCGCCACGCCATCCTCAATTTGGCGCGTGAACCAATTACGAATTGTCAGTGTCGCCAACTTTCAGTAAAACGCCGCAATAAAGTGCGATATCCCGCTGCGAGAACGCTTTATTTTCCTATAAAAGCGTTTTATCCACGTATAAAAGCTTAAATCCGCGCGGAGCTTTCTCCGGGCAAAAAGAGTATTAGGGCGCTCGGAGCAACATGGCAGCGGCACGCCCACTGCGGGGCGCGGCGAAAGAGCCGCCGCGCTATTGGACGGCGCCGCCCCGGCGCGCCCGCCGCGCGCGCGCCGCCGGCCGCGACGCGCCGCGCCGGGCTCGCAGTCACACCGACCCTCGCCGCGTGATCCGACGTGCCCTGCGCGCACCACCGCCTCCCAGCATCTTCGCGCACACGCGACACCCGCTAACTCGGACTAACTCTCCGACAAGTGAACTCTATCAGTGACACAGTGAACTAATAGAAAAAAATACTCAGTGTGAACAATTGTCGACAAGAAGCCGGGGAACTTAGTACCTATTTTAAAAGTGCAACAGTCTCGGGGAGACTTTAAACAGGCGCGTGCGGCGATGCGAGTGTGGAAGTGGCACAGTACCGTTTAGCACTTAGTGCGCTGATTTTGTGACTTTTCCCGAGCGATGTGGGTGCGGTGACGGGGCTGCAGCAGCCTGGTCCGGAGGGAGTGCGTGCGCTGGATGCAGTAAGGGGCGCGGCGGGCGAGGCGAGCCCCGCCGGTGCCGGCGGCGCCGTGGCGATGACGGTGCAGCGCGACGAGCGCGAGGCGCGCGCGCCGCGCACCAGGTTCATGATCACGGACATCCTGGACGCGGCCCCGCGGGACCTCAGCGCGCACCGGGACTCCGACTCCGACCGCTCCGCCACTGACTCACCAGGTCAGTTAACAACAACACTTTATTTTACTCGGCCCCGTGCCGATTAGGTACTGGATATAGTTTCCATGACCCTACCATCTATCTGATACCATTAGACTTAGCGCCATTACTTCCCACGGCCAGCGTTTTAAAGTTGTCTAGTCAATAATTATAGAGCGACCTCGATCGCCAAAAAGTCGTTATCAACTAGGTATGTTTTAAAATCTTGGAAGCCTACTTGTTCGTAGCGGCCAGCAAGAGTTCAACGGAACAATTAAATCGTAGGTACCAATAAGAAAATTCTTGCGTTCGGATTTACGGAGAACATTACACCCCGGTATAAAAAAAATGCGGAACGAATTAATAAATTAACTTTAGGCCTTATTAGGTAGGTGTAGGTAGGTATATTATTAATTAACATCCTTCAACATTTAATATATTATAACGATATTTATTTCAGCTATGTCCGGAAGTGCCTAATCAATTATACCTATGTAATTTAATGTGCTCTGCTTGCCATGCGAGGGTCAATTTATAAATCATATTCTTGTTACCCAGGGACGATAACAAACTTCAGCTTATATTCTTCGGCGTTTCTTTAAGGGCTGGCATATACTTCCAACAGTTATTTTAGGCAACGTAATGGAAAATATGCATGTGTACCGAATTTTTAATAGCCGGCCTAGCAGTTAGTTACCGGGCCCAATGATCTTAAGGTGAAACGTCACGTACGATTTTCATACAATTTTCCGGTCGACTACATGCGAAATCTATTGATGTCACGGACTTGAAATTGTAATTTTTAGATAATATACGACCCTCTTCTCCCGCAGTTTGAAAAATAAGACGTAATAACGTCTAATTATTTAAATATAACCGTTTAAAAAATCATAAATTTTCACTCAGTGCCATGTATGTGTGAGTGAGTTTTATACTGTCCATGTAAAGACAATGGCCGCGGTTTATGACAGTTCGTTGTCCAAAACCTCCAATAGATGGCTCGGATGTCAATTTTAAGCTGTCGTTGACAGTTAGCTATAACAGTAGTTAGTACTAATTGACTTTATAGGTGGCGACACTTTCTTTGCAAACACTTTTATTTTGTGATGAAAGAGAAGGCATTCATTTTATCATACTGCGCTCTTCATTTTGGTAGTGACGTAACAGCCATGTCATTTGTTTTCTGATAGAACGAATTTCAAACTGTTAATGAAGGTGAAACGAAACTGAACACTTTATTGTTGCTTTATTGGGATTGCCTTATAAGGCACAGTAGCACAAAATAAAGAATATACAGAAGGTCCGTTCCCGCCGTTCTTGAAAATACATACCTAAACTACAGGGTTGCTTCTGTATTGATTCTGAATTTTAAAAAGGAGCAGATAAATTAAAAATTCTTCAACATGATATTTAAATATGAACCAGCGTATCTTGGTAAAAAACCGGCCAAGTGCGAGTCGGACTTCGCACATTTAGGGTTCCGAATCAACCTCAAAAATATGATTTATTCATATATTAGTATTTGTTGTTAAAATATACGTAATATTGAACATTGTCACCAAATTTCAAGTTCATAGGTCAATGAGAAGTCTAAAAATTCTTCGGAACAAATTTTGTGACATACGACGGACGGACGGACGGACGTCTGGGCGACACCAATAGGGTTCCGTTTTGACCCTTCGGGTACGGAACCCTAATAAATTGATGCGTGACCCGCTGCGAGTTGTGACTTGTGACCGGCGGCGGTCGAGAGCGCCAACAAAAATATACCTAATTAATTAGGTACCTACTTAACTAAACCATAGTACTACTTAAATACTGGCGTTTTACCAGCGAACGATAAGATGAATGTGTAATGGTTGATCGTCGTTATCAAAGCGGCAAGTTTCAAAAAATTACCTACCTACCTAGGTATTGTAACTACCAAAATGAGAAAACCGTTTTATTTACCTTTCAATATCGTTTGAAAATTTGAAGAAAGTGTAGGCACCGTTTTTTGTTGTATTTAAGTGTATTTAAACAATAAAATACATTCCAACTGTAATAATATCGGTTATTCATTTTGACGTACGTGACATAAACTATCTACGTAGCGGCGAGGACGTCAAGTGATCAACGCGCGCACAACTAGCACTCGCGACGCGACAGTGACAGTCGCGACTAAGCTAGTCCGAAATCAACCGAGAATGCCTGTAAATGTTACGTCATTGTGCGTGCGGCGAAAATGGCACTTTGTACTGAGCGGACTCTCTGCTCCGGCGCGCGCCGCCGCTATTTACTTTGTGACAGTAGTAAGACTCGACGTGAAAGGTAACGCTTTATTACAAAGGAATAAGGTGCATAAAAATTGCGAAAATGTCTATAACAGTCATGTAACAGTAACACACATCATTATTATATTATATTATAGATGATTGAGTTTCTTTTATTTATTTATTTATTTATTTTATTTTATTTTTATTTATTTAGGATCACCAAAGACAATGGCTGATGTTCATCTAATTATAGGTGACCACAGCTTTTTCTAGTATCTTAGAACGTACAACAACAAAGTTTGAGATTTGGGTTTTTTTTTTGTTTTGAGATTATAATTGAGAAGTTTTACGATTTGTGTTTTAATACAGTTTTAAAGAAGTAAGGCGCCTACTCCGTACGAGTATACGTATGATTGGATTATATGGATAATTATTATTTTTGAAGTGAATACAAAACCCCGACAACGAAGTACCTATTCACTTCAAATAATCAAAACTTTTTCATCTCCAACTTTTGCAAGGTAATGTATGGAGTTCTATGGAGGCGAATCTCCTAAAATAAATTTATTACCGGCCTGCATAAATGACATGTATTTTTGCTCAAGATGAAACACAACCATTTGTACTCGGACAACTATCTGCCTACATGCAAATTAAAAGCGTCCATGGGTTACGGTTGTCCATTCATAAAAAATAGCTCTACGGTGTCAATCGAATGTTAAGAACGACCATAGGCTACGGTGTTTATTGAAAATCAACAGAGACGATAGGCTACGAAGTTAAACGGAATAGTCTAATGGGCTACGGTAGGATGTAACAGGGTCCATAGGCTATGGTGATAATTGGATATAACAACATCAGTAACTACTTTTGTAATCCCGTTATTACTAAGTCTGAAGCTTCTGTGGACGTTAGGTCAACCAATTTGATTTCTGGGCAACTTCGTACCTTGTCACAGTAACATCAATACGAGATTTCTAGCGGCTTTCATATAGATTTTCACTGTGACAAGGTAAGAAGTGGCCCAGAAATCAAAATTGGTTGCCGGTACCTCCCACCGTGCCATGAGTTAATGAATGAGCATTTTTTTAATACCACGGCGGTGGCAATCAACCTTATGGTTTGTTACCATCGTAAGTAGACAGCATAGCCTAGGGACGATTGGGACTCAACAAAATATTCGATAGCGGTTTGTGCGACCTATTTTTTAGATCTACAGAACTCGTTGTGGTGTCCTTCTTAGTGTGTTGTACTTTCGAGATCTGAAATTAGTGTCGTCATTCTCATCCAAGCATGCATTTTGGGAATATACAGGGTGGATTTTCTTTATGCGTCAGTTAGGACAGCTACCAGATCCCGTGCTGCTACGCGAAATAATGGTCTCAGAAGACCCTCCCTTAATTTTTAATCAATGAAGAATGGCGTTTACAGATTTTGGAAAAAACATACAGGATGCGAGAAAAATGTCATTTTTCACTTTTTTGTATGCCACTCGATCCCCTCGAGTCCTAACCAGGATCAAAGCTTGTATCTTGTATGGGACCAAATCTAGATATGCTACCTAATTTTTTGAATTTTGAAATAAATTATAGCCTATGCCCTATTCTGATGTCTAAAGTTTCATAGAGATCCGTTCAGTAGTTTTTGAGATTAAACGGAACGTATATCCATACATCCGCACAAACTGTCACGTTTATAATATTATTAGGATTAGGATATTAGGAATTAGGATGTAAATGGATTATGCGAATATGAATATGAATATGAATATGGATATGGATATGGATATGGATATGAATATGAATATGGATATGGATATGCATATGAATATGGTTATGGATATGGATATGGGTATGGATATGGATATGGATATGGATATGGATATGCATAAGAATATGAATATGAATACGAATACGAATACGAATATGAATACCGATACCGATACCGATACGGATACCGATACGGATACCGATACGGATACCTATACGGATACCGATACGGATATCGATACGGATACCGAAAAAAATAAAAGGAAAATCCACCCTGTATACTAGGTACTTATCATCATCATGATCATACAAACTTTTGATCCTGGATAGAAATGGGATCGATTGGCACCAAAAAGAAGTTTGTCCAAAATGACCTTTTTCTCCCACCCTGTATGTTCTTTTTTTCAAATTCAAAATCAAAGGAAAGTCTTCTTAGATCATTTTCGCGTAGCAGCGCGGGATCTGGTAGCTGCCATTGCCATCACTGACCGGAAAATAAAACCCACCCTGTATAAATAAATATTTGACGCCAATCTTTAAAAATCGACCTGGACCCAAAATAAGCATGTATGTACTATCGAACCAACTGAATCGTGCGTGACCCACCGTGGAACCTTGTCACAGAAAATGTCATAGTGACATCGTACTGCCTGACAACGAAAATCATTATGACACTTTCTGTGACAAGGTTCCACGGTGGGTCACGATTCAGTTGGTTCGATAGTACCTAAAGCTTGTGCTATAGACGACGGTATTTATATAAATTTAATAAGGAGAACCAACATGGCATGGCATAGCGACGTTGCCATACTGTCCCAAGTGCGACCTGACAACGATGCACGAACGCATTCAAACATTTTCAAGGGCTCACGGGCAAAATACAAAATATGTTGTGAATATCATTTCATTTTTTGCTTGAATGGGCCACTCTTCTTAGTGAATTTGTACAGATATTATGTGCATTGATATTATTTATTTCCTACGGAATTTCATAAAATAATTCGGCCACTATAGTATTTATTAATAAAAGAAACATGCTTGACTGAAAACGCTTCAATCGTTCAGTACATAATATCTGTACATTTATTTCGTAGTAGGATATATATTCATATATATGAGCGTTCGTATTTTACTTCACCTAGCAAGTACCTAATTACCTATATAATAAAATATAAGAAAACGCAAAACGATAGATTAGATTATGTATGATATAAATAAATTGCAGTACAATTTTGCGTCTATAAGAATTTACATCGTGATCTTTAAAAGTGTATGATAATTGCAGTACACTTTTGCTTCTAATATAATTTACATCGCGATCTTTAAAAAAAATGCTGTATAACGTAATAACAAGTAACTAACTAACTATAACTATATTACAAAAATAATAAATGCAGTTCGAAGAAAAATAAAAATACAAAAAGACTATGCTATCCGACCAAGGCTCGAACGCGGGTCTCTAGCGATCGATACTGCGAATTTGCAAAAGCGGTAAACCACAGGACTATCCCATGTCTTCAAGAAGGGTGCGAAAATGTAGTTCTATTTATTTTCGCGTTATTTACCTTTTATTTACGTTCATCGCACATTTGTAATTTTGTAAATGTGAGCTTCTTCCTTGATTTATTATTGCGCCCTCTATATTCAACTTGCGTACTGTTTGACAATGACTGACATTCCCTGTGACATTAGGTACGCACGTGTGCGTGAATGGACGAAATTGCAAATATTTCGCTTTCGGTCGAATACACGTAAAAAATAAGCACTGTTTAGTGCAGGTAGATCTCGATTCATACGTAGTATTTTTTGCTTCTTCCGCAGTTTGAAAATCATCATATGTACTTTAGCGGTTTCGCAGAAAACCTTGAAAAACCCCCTAAATTCCAACGTGCTGCCATCTATTGACAGAACATCGACAGGAACCCGTAACGTTTCACCTTAACTTACTGCTAGTGCCGTCCCTGCGTATCAAGAATGTCATGTGTGTTGTGTATCACTTGTGTCACTAACTTTCCCAAGCAGGTTCCACAGGGAGGCGACGAGCTCAGGCGCGCGGACAGGTACCTACCTATTAACCACATTACTTAGGTACAGTTGGACTTCAACGATTATTTAATATTCAATTAATAGGTACCTACTACTTTTCCAGGGTGGCAATTCGGAATTAGCCGAGTGCACCTTACCTAGTTAAATATAGGTACCTGCTTATGACAATGTATTGTTAAAAAGTTTTTTAAATAATTAACTGACACAGGTTCTACCTATAATTGAAAATTGAAGCTTGTGCAGTATCTACGATTTGTGAGAGGGTGCACCGAGGTACCTCCGAGTTGCTGTCTACCGACACCCGGTATACGAAAAGGTTGTGCATGGATGAACATGTAACTATCAGAAAAATTAAAATAAGTATTCCAGTTGTCTTCACTCCTAAAAAATATTTCGTTTGTATTCAAAATCCTAAATATTTTCAAACGTTAAGTGGAAGGTATTTTGTTTTAGGTACCTACTCAAACATAACTACGAATGATTTATAATTTATTTACATAATAATAGTATAATACCTAGTTATATAATATATGTAATTTATTTCGAGAACAACTTGGATCATTGTTTATAGTAGATACTTACAACTAATGTTAGTAGCTAGGTATGTATGGTTGAAATTCTTTTTGTTGAACGTATTTCTATTAAAATTTTATTGGATTTTGAACCTTATTGTTTGAACGGTAAAGTAGCTTTTTGAAGGAATTGCTTTAGAGCAATTCGTTCAACAGAAATTATTTTAAGTTTACAATTGAACATCATCATGTCATACGACGCATACCAGTAGCACACATCGGAATATAGGTAAATGATTATGAATTTAAAAATAAAAAGTGATGAAAAATTATAGGTAATGGCAATATTGGCAATTAAGGTCGTAAAATATTACATTAGACAGATTTGAAACGTGACCTTCTTTTAATAATTTATAGTTACATATTATAATAATGACAAACACGAATAATCTTCTTAAGGTAACAAAAAAAACCTTGGTAAATACCTATTTGACCTCTAAGAACCAAAGTAACCAAAGCTCGCTACAACTTCCATCATTTATTCATAAAAGTTACATTTTATACACCGTGTCACTCAGTATAACTAGGTACATTTAGTTTTATTAATTATTATTTAATAGAATTATAATACAGACTTTTTTTCGAAAAAACCTTGTAAATATCACACGTAGTATAACTAAGTAGCAGTAATTTTTATTTTGAAAACAGCCTTATTTCAAGATTGTTTTTACATAGTATTTAATGTTTAACAAAAAAATCATGCGTTCAGATTACAAATAAAGGATTAAAGGATAACATATACATATATTTTTTCAGATATATTCACCAGCTCATCATAGAGCTTTAGCGTTTCTATCATTTGGGATAAATCCGCGCCTTAATACAGCGTTATATACTCATAGCATTATGCGTCTATTACCTACCTAATACTTTAAATAGGTGAAATTAAATGTTTTTCTTAAACCCAACATTATTTTAGGGTTCCATTCCAATAAAGTACTTACTACTCAGTGTAGTTAAGATTTTTTCCGCAATTTGTCTCTTAAAGAATGTTGCAATAAAAGGGTTCACGAAAGGCTATATTGGAATAAAACAGTACTTACATAGTATTGAAAGATAAAAAATAATCACATTTCTGTTTTCCCTACAGTCAAGATGTAATGTAAAATTTACTTATTCGCATAGGCAATCTAAAACAATAATCTATACGCTAAACTAAACATTAATATAAAATAAAAACTTACTTAATAGTTAGGTACATAAATTATTTAAACAACGTTTATTTTCAATTTTGACGTAAGAATTAATAATTAGCTGCACTGCAGTAAATAATAGAGCTACCTACTGTTTTATTACCTTTGTAATTTGAAATCATTTTGACCATTTTCATTTTCACCATTTTTCACTATAATTTATTTAACATTTAATTGTTTTAACACATAGAAGCAAAACAGAACGACGATAAAAGTATGTATGTATGTATGTAAGCACTTTATTGCACACAATAACAAGTAAAAGTCCAATACAAAAGTAAATAAAATTGTGGTTAGTCAATAAATTAAAGTCACGCAAGTCGCTTATGCTTATTCAAATTAGACGTCGTATCTCTCGCGGCTATCTCGAGATTGTATTGAAGAGTGCATTGACGAATTTTACAATTATCGCGAGGAATATTTAAAAGTTTGTTGTATCCTATCGGTTATTTGCTGAATGGGACTTTAGTACCAGTAATTGAGAAGTGTAGGTCTAACTCTACAATGAGTGTAAGACAATTTCAATAGTAAAAGGAAAATTAATTAAACAAAAAGCAAACTAAATTAAACTAACAATTCTAAAATTTCATGACTAACTTAAATGCTTATTAAGTAGGTACTATATGAAAACATAGGTGCAGCCTTGTCAATTTTATGCACACAATATATCATTCGCCTCGTTTACTCAGTCTTATAATTTATTCATAAACCGTCATTGGTTACTAAACACGAGTTGTAAAACATAAAAAGTGCATTAGCGCCGAATGCCTCGCGGCGCAACTCGATACGAGAAGGATTTTGTCACCCTCTCGCCGCCGCGCCGGCCGACTGTGACCGATCGGCGTCCACTCATTATTAGCTTTGACAAGTATAATATTGTTAATACAATTTAATTGCAATATTAACATTTATGGGTTTAACATTATTTAATTGTAATATTGTTTGCCTTTATCTGTAAAATATAATACACAACAAAAATAAGCATCTTTATTTCGTTCAATAAGAAGCGCTACGTCAGAAGATAAAAGTACGAAAATAATTGTCTGCTTGATTGATCAGAGGTCGGCGGGCTATACTAGTAGGTGCCAATATTCGAGAGCCATAAGCCGAGTGTAGAAGAAACGTACCTGTATAGGTTATAATTTCATAAGTTGTAGGTAGGTATCTGATGGAATAAGTAAAACGTATAGTGGCTAATGAAACTAATAAAGAATGGATCGGCTGTAGTTCGAACAACGCCGTGTCAAACGCCCGCACGTCCATTATCGCTTGCATAGATATTATATGATTTCCTTTCGTTCCTTTTATTATTTAAAGTGCGCCGTGTAATCTTAGCATCGTTATAGTTCCTCATTAATTTTTAATTTGGTTGAGCTCGGTACTAATTAGTTAGTAGGTGTACAGTATAATGACTAGTTACGAGAATATGTTAAAATGAAGTTTTTATGTTCAAGTGGCGAAACAACAGGTGGACGTTGATAAACGGCCGCCGCCGCTCTTAGCATTAACCGCACTTTCATTCACGGAAACATATGCGTCGGGAACAATGTTTATACCATTCCATTAGACGAGCTTTCAATAATTGCCTATGGCCGTTCAAGATAACCGAGAGAACACAACAAAATATTCTTAATATGATAAATTCTAAAAAATGCTCTTCGATCGTCGTAAAAGTGAATTAACAAATTTAGATAAAGCTTAACAAATGTTTGAGTTCCGATCGCATTACCCGTCGACGATTTAATAGACAAGCCGATAAAGCCGGGGCGTTAAATAAATTAAATAATAAAACGTATAATGGGCGCGATAAATACAACCCGTTCGTAGGTACCTCGCTCTCGAGATAAGTAAGCCCTTATAAAACGGACCAAATTAATCCCGGCTGAAAGGGCACTCCACGTCACGCGGGAAAAGAAAAAAACTGACGTCATAATCAGCTTTTTGTCAAATGTCAAGCTACGATTGCTTTTTAAAATTTTAAATAGCTCCCCGAAATTCCAAATATCCGCATCGTACTGAGCGAGGGTACAGTCGCGCGCAGCGGCGCAGATGCCACCGGCGCGGCGCGGGCGCACGGTCCTCGACACTCGTACGAAAGTCCGCGTCGTAACTTGTCTTAAGCGAGGACACCCCAGCTATTATTTTCTTCACAATATACGTTATCTCACGAATTTACCTCCCAATTACTGACTTTAACATCCGCTGGCGGCAATTAAACGTCTCATGCAACTGTAAATACAAAACTTCTCGCCGTCGTAATTTAAAAAACCCACTTACCAAGAATGTGAAAAAACACAACGTTTAGAGCAATTAGCGCTCATACAACTCCCGCGGACAATTTAACTAATTAATCTATGGTTAATACTACAGGGTTACGGTGCGGCGTGGCCCTTCCGGCCACGGAGATTTTACCGAATATTACCTACACATTATTCCATTGATGAATATTCCTCTCGTTCACCTTGACATTACGAGTAAGTAGATTCCGGCATTAAAATGCCACAAATTTGTACTCCTCTACACTTAGCGGAATATTGTTCATTGCAGGCATGACCATATAATTTATCTACCTTCAATTTGTGTTTCAGAGTAGTTAAAAATTTATAAACTATTGTCCACACTAAGTTTTGACGTCGCTTGTACTAGCTTATCCTCGGCCCCCGTCTCGTTACTTGAAATATCAAACCTAACCTCAAATGCGCGTCAGCGCTTCGCTAAGCAGCTTAACTAACCTCGTCCCGCGACTTACAAATCTATACCTTACGTTCTTACATACTAAATTCAAATCAGTACGTAATGGATTCGAATGGTGACTTTTAGCATAATCGTAAAGGCGAGATGAAGGTAACGATTCTTTCATCGCTCTAAGTTGATAACATCAAAACTTTTTATTGTGACAATAAATAGATATCGTTGATATAAATAGGGCCAGTTGGGTCCCCTTATAATACTATTCGCGGCTTTACGTCGCATTTGACAGGAGATGCGAGGTGTGAAATCGAGTCCGGTTTAAAATAAGTAGGTAGGCATAAAAGTTGTCTCGAGATATCGGGGAGCTTTTTTTTCGTGGGGATTATTTCCAGTTTGTTTAGTTGGACTAATGTTGGAACTGTCGGCCGAATAAGCCGATAATTTGATCTTTAAGATGTAGGTATGGGAAAACATTGAGTTGATATATCTACTGTTTCATAAACATGTACTTACCTTTTAATTGTAATTGATTAATTAAAATGACACTTACTATTTAATTGGTCGAATGTGGAGTTACAGGCGAAGGTTAGGATATCTTATACAGCTATAGAGCTAAGGGCAATAAATAAATAAATAAATGAAATAAATGAACTTTATTCTGTAAGTAGGCCGCAATGGCACTTTTACAAGTCAAACCCTACTAGCGTTTCACAGAGGCCACTGCCGAGAAGAAACGCCGAAAGAAACTCGACAGTCAGCCATTTTCTCTCAAAAATATGCTTATTACAATGATAATACTTAACCTACTTAAGATCAAGAAATCTAAGACACATAGAATTCAATAGATTACTTAACTGAAAAAGTTCCCTTAAAGGGACCAGTTGCTGTTTTGACTTCAATTTACCTTTTGTGAATTGTACAATTAAAGAGTTTTAGGTACTATACTAGTTTCAGTTAGGTACTATCCACTAAGCAATAAATAGAACCTCCTCAACATCAAAATCTAGGATAGTTTCCCACAAATTGAAAATGTCAACAGACCATTGTTCCAATTATTTGTATTGCTAACTTCAGTGGAAACATTCGTCCGCTTCGAAGTATCGGAAAATGCATAATCTTTCATCCGATTTCACATCGATTTATATCAAAACATTCCAAAGAGCGTTGCCCTTTGACGAATCTTTTCTCTTCATTGAGCACATTTCATTTCCAAGAGTCTTTTTACGAGTAGGTAACATATAGACGACCGCGAGAGCTATGAACGAAGAAAAAAAAAATTAAGCTGTTTATTTCTTTCAACGGTAAGGAACATAAAATTGACATTTCAGGACTCTATATCTTAAATTCCAAATATTTTAGTCGAGTCTAATTAGATTAAATCTTACACAAAAACTCCAGAACCGTTTCGATTGCTTATGTGGCGATGTGGACGAATTCCACGACGAGTTTGTGGAAGCTGTCCATCTATACCACAGGGTCTAAGTTCTTTAAGGCCCAACGGACCAACAGAACCAATAAGCGCTCTAACTCCACTCAGAGGCTCTTCGAGGAAAGGATAGGATGGTTCTACAGTCTTCAGTCGATGCGACATTATATCGACGCTCCGTCAGGTTATACAGAAGACTAAAGAGTACAACCTGCCCCTCTGTTTAGCGTTTGTGGACTATGAGAAAGCCTTCGATTCGATCGAAGGCCGGGCGGTACTACAATCTCTACAGCGGTGCCAAGTAGAGTACCGCGCTATATCGAAGTACTGAAGTGTTTGTACAAGAACGCTTCTATGTCAGTCCGACTCCAGGACCGGAACTCAGGCGTCAGGCGGGCAGTCAGGCAAGGAGATGCCATTTCTCCTAAACTGTTTGCCGCTGCACTGGAAGTTTTCAAGAATTTGGACTAGAGAAGGCTAGGCATCAACATAAACGGTGTGTATATCACTCACCTTCGGTTTGCTGACGATATAGTAGTCTTGGCTGAAACCATGGAGGATTTAAGTACAATGCTCGACGATCTCAGTAAAGCCTCCGAGCGAGTTGGTCTAAGGATGAACATGGATAAGACAAAGATCATGTCAAATGCCCATGTAGCACAAACTCCCGTTACAATCGGACGCTTTACGCTCGAAGTTGTGGATGATTATGTATACCTAGAACAGACTGTCCAGTTAGGTAGGTCCAACTTTAAGAAAGAGATCGTCGATTCCGACTCGGCTGGGCAGCGCTCAGGAAGCTATACAGGATGTCCCTAAAACCAACGCCAAAATGAAGAGGGGTGATAGAGCAGCTCAAAAGCTCTCTCTAGTTGTAACTGTGCACTATTGTATAATTTGTTGTTTCCTGGTTGCCCTGAAAATCAGCGTCATGATTGTCATGACTGAATGCTGAGCGGCATCCATTTTGGTATATTTCATGTTTAAATTATTTTATTTTGTAGTCTGTATGTTATCATTTTATACCAAATAAATTCTCATTCATTCATTCATTCATTCATTCAAAAGCTATCGATTTGACCCCCCACTGTATGTTTTGCGATTTTTAGTAGTTTACGAGATATTTACAGTTTTACTAGAAATTTTGGAGTTTTTTCCTTAATAACCGTGTTACAGGATGGTAGTTAAGTTTAAGTGACATTTCTTTTTTCTCGTCAGTATCCTACATCATTTGATTCATAATGAACTACTGAAGTTTTTAAAAATATGAACCAGTTTATTTTTTGTATGATTCTTTTGAGTAATCACGCAGTTTGATTTTACATACTTCGCATAAACCCAAACACGGATAACGTTACTATGAAAAATCAAACTTTAAGTGATCACTCAAAAAAATCATACGAAAAATACATAAACTGGCACATGTTTTTAAAAACTTCAGTAGTTCGTTAATGTTGTAGACTATAAGAAAATAATTGTAAAATGTATATTTAATAAATTATTCTTATTCTTATTCTCTTAATGAAGCCAATGATGTAGGATAACGACGAAAAAAAAAGAAATTTCACTTAAACTTAACTACTATCCCGTAACACGGTTATTAAAGAAAAAACCCAAAATTGCTGGTAAAACTGTGAATATCTCGGAAACTACTAAAAATCGCAGAACATACATGGGGGTCAAATCGACAGCTTTTGAGCTGCTCTATCACCCCTCTTCATTTTGGCGTTGGTTTCAGGGACACCCTGTATACGGCATATCTTTTCGTCCAATATTCCGCAGTGTCTCAAGACGAGTCTTTGACCAGTGTGTGTTGCCAGTGATGACATATGGTACGGAAAAGTGGTCGCTCACAATGGGCCTCATTAGAAAACTCAAAGTCACTCAGAGGGCAATGGCGAGGGCTATGCTGGGAGTTTCTCTGATCGCGTCAGAAATGAGGCCATCCGTAGCATAACCAAAGTAACCGATATAGCCTTTCGAATCGCTAAATATAAGTGGCAGTGGGCGGGGCACATTGCACGTAGAACCGATGGCCGTTGGGGCCAAAAGGTTCTCGAGTGGCGGCCACGGACCGAAAGGCGCAGCGTGGGTATACCCCCCACAAGGTGGACTGATGACCTGGTAAAGGTCGCGGGAGTCCGCTGGTTGCGGGTGGATAATTTTTGTCAACTTCTCCTGCTACACAGAGGTTGTCTGGAAGGTATCGCTTTAAAGCGATAATACCGGCTCTTGCTGTCATTATAGGTAGGCTATATGTGATGTTCGTGTAACATAACAATGTTCTCTTTTATGGTGCATATTACTATCCATTTATTTGTCTATCATTTAACTGTGAGATTCCTGGACCTGGACTCTCAACCTTATTGTCTTCTGGAAGATCTCAAGGTTCGAAATAATCGCCAAACGATAAACAAATAAATAAATTATTGTGAGGGGCAGGATTATCAACAGTGCCCGCGCTCGCGCCGCGGCGTGCTCACACGTTAGACATTACCTAATATAGATCAATTAATTTCTTGCACCGTCGCTCACCCATGTAGCTGTGATTAGGCGAATTGTATAAACGGCAACACGATTACCTGTGCTGCCGGGCTAGGCTTAATTACAATTAGATTAAAACCTATTAGATGCAACTCATATATTTTTCTTTATTTCGTTACTTAAATTCAATTGTGCAAACCGTACCAGAATGGTGGTTAAATTTTTTTTTTTTTTTTTTAATTTATTCCAAAAAAGTAATGGTACATTTGTTTGTTTTATAATCAGTTTCGCCAAACAAAATGTTTATTGGCGAGTTATTGCACTCATTTTAATAGCACTATTGTACCTTAATAACAGTGAGATTATAGGTATTATACTTATTTCTAATCTATATTGTACTAAGAACTTACATATTTCGAATCTATTTATGTTAATATAGCATCTACTAGCAACTTTTTTAACCTCTTTCTAAACACGTATTTACTAGTGCATTCGGTTTCTGGAAAGATTGAATTAAATATTCTAGGTATTAAATAACTTCTAGTCCTTTTCCCGTAGTAATTATTTGCTTTTGGTTCTACATAGTTACGGCGCGACGTGAATCTCAGTTCCCGGGTGTACACAAATGGTATTGATGTCCTACATTGTCCTCTTCTGTTTAAGAAAGCGACGTAGGTAACTATCTGACCTAAACATTACCGAATACACAAAGTAGAGTAAAACCAGCCTAAATGAATTCCTTCCTCCCTGGAAACATTGGTACAATATCCGTGTTTCTGTGCATTGCGCCTACCTAAATGCTTACGCCAGATGTGAGTGAATACTTAACATTCATTAACTATGCATCCAATAATTAAAGCAATCTGGCCCCAGACTGCGCGGCCTTCTTGGGCATCTCGTCATATAGTAAAGTTCCTTTCTCTTACTAACAGGAATCAACCTCGGCCAACCACAATTAAAATGTAATTAGATCAACCGACGCCCACGGCTAATTACCTACAGACCGGCTAAGAATGTCCTTAAAGTACGCCTAGAGATATTTTTCTGTCTACGTATGTACATAGTACCTACATACATATTACAGCTGCTGAAACACTCACTCGCTTTCGGCGCCTTATATATCCCACTTAGGCCAAGCGTTACTTTTCTTCAACAGTGTGTCCAAGATCAAGTTTATTTAACGATTTTTTTTAATGAAATTAGGAAAAAAGAACTGCATACTTATTCCCTGATAGTTAACAATTCCTTAGGACACTAACTTATTCATCGTAAATATAATAGTTAACTAGTGGTGTGTAGGAAAATCTGCAAAAGTTCCAGCAGTTTAGAAGTTTATTTAGTTTAGAAGAAATCACAAACTGAAATGTTTAAGTAAGACTTTTTTTTTAAACATGTATGTACAATAAACCATATCGCAAAACTACAATGACAATAACCAAGCGTAGGCTTTGTATTTGTAGCACTAGAGTGGGTATTCAATCAACACATTACATTATGCAAATCGGCCCGCAAGCCGGGTCCTTTGCGTAAATACACGCCCAAACAAACGGTCACGTAATATTTTATTAAAACAAAGCAAAAGTGAGCAATAAATATTAACATCTTACGAAAAATTACATCGAAATACCTACAATCTGGGTAGATATTTTGGTATGTACCTATTTGTGCTATTCAAAAGAGGCCCAAGGCCCAATGTGCTTTCCGGAAACAGTTCCGAAAAGGACTGACTGGATTGGACTGGACACACTTAGCGTCAATTCTGAGATAATTCTGAATATTAATTTTAGATGAAGTCCTCGTTCCACATCCGTCAGATCATTCCTGCTGCTTTGAACTTTTTCAGTGAATGAAAATATTTTATGTTTCTCGGTTTCATGTCGACACACGGTTGGGCAAAACACCTCCGCGCTCAGGTAATCGATATGCTGCCGGTCGCTTACGCATTCCCTCCACGAACAGCAGTTTCCTGATTTCGGAATTCTGAGATACGTCATTCGAATAATTTTTCGTATTTATTTAAGAGAGGCTGGGGACAATACTTAGAATGTTTATTATTTTAAATGTGTTTCGATAATAGAGTGGTATCATATTTCTCTTACCTTTTTTGCAATTCAGTTTTAATCGGGTGTATACTTCCAGTACTGGTATATTTATTTATTTATATAGCCTTATTCAGTAAAATACCTACTAATCAAATTAAGAAAAAAATGCAATATAATACTTAAAACTACAGTAACCGCAATTTTTATATTTCTGTGTGCTTTCTGGCAAAGTCCTCCCCCAGGATTCTCCATTCAGCGCTGTCTGTGACCACTGGTCCACAGAATAAGTATAATAGAGACTGGTCCATGTTTGCTAGTATTCTCTTCCGGCTGGTCGATTATGGGACAATTTGCAATCCAAATTATTTTAAAAGTCAAAACAAACATAATGAAAGGAACTATTTCAGGAGTATTTAGTTATTACTTATTAGCTTTATTTGGTAGGAAGCAGCCTAAAATAGTCAGGTAGTTACAAAAAAAATCGTAATTTTTTCTGTGCATACAATTATACATGTGTGATGAAAACAATTTTAAGAAAATCAGCTGATAAGAGTGACAAGTAAGGACTGATTATTATTTCAAATCAAACAGTCTAAATGTACGTAGGTAGGTAACTCTAAGCTAAATCCGAAGAAATCAATCTGATTAAATCGAGTCGTTCACCGAGTTTTAAAGTTCGATGCAAGCAGCTTAAGTAATCGTTATCGTTAGGTCGGGAGAAATATCAAATTTTATAGGCTAGGCTCTAGAATTAACCAACCAAACGAAGAAAAAAGATTTAAGTATTTATGTTGATCATCGGTGTTTGGATAATTATTAATTTCATTATTTGAATTTTAACGGAATTATAAAAAAAGGTAATTTAGACATTAAACTTTACCTATTCAACTAAATTCACTTAATACTTTCAGGACTAGAAACAAAATACATTAATCTAAAAGTTATTGCTTTTTTAAATTAATGATCCGCTTTGACAAAAATATCCTATACCTATTCGTACCGATTTTCGTTACTTTCCGGACACGGGCGGCGAGCATACAGTATCGAGCACGATTAGCAAACGATAGTCTCGCGAATCGCGAAAATGTTATAGTTATTATAGACAGCTTAAATCATAAAGGCGAATATAAAGTGAAATTCTTCGATGTCCCTAGTTATCGGTAGGTCATCGTATACATGGGTGGCAAACCGCAACCGCCGCCACACTCGGCTGAGCTAATTCCTTACACATTACTCTTAATCCTTTGTCTCACCAACAATCTTGAACACGGATATTAAGCCTCTAAATAGAATGTTTAGCATATACGCTGAAAATTAAACCTACGGGAGCGAAAGTTCGGTGCTAATCAAGCGCATAAATAGCCATGTTCGTTAAGGCGATATATCGATTGAAAGAGACACCCTTTGTTTTTCGCTCACGACAAAACGGGATGCAACCCTCTCCGAGAATGGCTTTTTAGACAAATCTGGTTAAATATCTGACTGTGTGCAGGTTTATTAAATTTCCTCTTGTCCGTACCTAGATGAGGTAAAATACCATCATATTAACTTAATCGTGTCTTTTAATAATGCGTTGTTTTAGTAGGCCGAGGAAAAAAAGGAAAATATAGACTCGACTTTGGATTTATTTTCTATCGACAAAAATTTAAGCAATCATGTTTCGTTATTGTCAGTACCACAATCATATAGTCAAGAATCATATATCTGAAAATAAGCCCCTACTGTTTGCTAGTCTGGGCAGGACAGCGTTTCAAAGTCCAAATTACTCAGTGTAGCGCCTTAACTAAGTACTTGCGAAACCATATGTTTATCATTGGCTTGCCCTTATCCCATTTAGTTGGGGTCGGCGCAGCATGTTTTTTTCTTCCATACCTCTCTATCGCTCGTCATCTCGGCACTCACATCCTTCCTCTCCATATCATCTTTCACGCAGTCCATCCACCTTTTCCTTGGCCTACCCCTTCTCTTGCATCCCTCCACATTCATACCTAATACCCTTTTTGTTAAATGACTCTCTTCCCTCGGCATAACATGACCATACCAACGTAGACGATGAGCTTTCAACTTATCGACTATGGGTGCTATTTTCAGGCTTCCTCTTATATACTCATTTCTAATACGATCCATTCTGGTAACTCCGCTCATTCATCTCAACATTCTCATCTCTGTAACAAGTAATCTCTTAGTTTCATCCGTCACCTTTGCGGCCCAACATTCCGATCCATACATGACGACAGGTCTCACAATGGTCTTGTAGATTTTTCCCTTCAGCCGAAGGGGCATTCGGGCGTCGCATATTTTTCCCGAGATCTGTCGCCATTTCATCCATCCTGCGCTAATTCGGTTTTTAATGTCACGGTCAATATCGCCATTACTTGCGAAACCATATGTTACCAATTATAATAATCCGTTTAAGGCCGTGTATTACCACTTTTGAGTTTTTAAAAACCATTTGAGAAATAGAATATAGTGTCTTAAAATCTAAAAAAAATATATGTGTTACATAAGGATCTTATCTAGTCAAAATCGCAGTCAGTTACATGACCTGATGAATTTCACTCGATAGAAAAAAATCGCGAAGTTACCCCTTTTTGGAATGTATTTTCAATACTACGGCTACATTACTGATATTTAACATTTAATTTTTGTACCTACTCAATTAAAGATCGTAAATAGTTATAGACAAATTCGCAGGGTTTGCTTTGATAAAATGATTGGCTTAATGACTATAGCTAAATATTTACAAAACTGCGCGCAGAGCTTGCGTAGAGAGCGGGATGGTTAATTGTAAACTCACGCGTGTTAGAGCGGGACATTTGCGTTGGGGATATCTCCCCTTAAGAACGAGCGACATTATAAATGTGTGAGAGGGCAATCGCTAGCAGCAGCAAAATAAATGAAAAATAAAAACAATAGTTTTTAGTATTGACACGATAACAATCGTTAGATATTTGGATTAAAGAGTGTTTTGGTCGTTCGGCTGTCACTTCCAGTGGCCGCTACCCGAAGCATCGCCGGAGGAAGCGAGTCGGTAACCGCACGAAGCCCCACAGGTCCTACGGCTTCGCGACCAGTTTCTTACAATCACCACTGACCAAATAAATAATTTACGAAATTCGTCCTGGATTTACGAAGCATATTTAAAAAGCGAATGTGCTACCAAGTACGATCTAAACTATCAAAATAAATTAACCTAAACGTACAACAATACTGAGTAATGAAGTACAAATAAACTTATTGGAGAAAATACCTGTGTCACAGATGTTTAGTTGTTGAGTAGGTACAATATTAATAATAATAAAACGAAGACGGACCAAGAGAACCTCCTTCCTTCTATTGAAGTCGGTAAAAAACGAAATAGTCACGCAATGAACGTTGACGCTTAACCAAAATATTAGCGACATGTTATTGTTTTTAAACTCAGTTTTATTGGTTGCAGGGGTGAAGGACGACTCCGACGACATTTCAAGCAAGAGCTGCGGCGGGGACTCGTCGAGCCTGGCCAAGAAGCAGCGGAAGGCGCGGACAGCGTTCACCGACCACCAGCTACAGACCCTCGAGAAGTCCTTCGAGCGGCAGAAGTATCTCAGCGTGCAGGACCGCATGGAGCTTGCCGCCAAACTGGGCCTGACCGACACACAGGTCAAAACCTGGTACCAAAACCGACGGTGAGTTTTAACACTCCCAAGTTACCTTACCGGGGTTTCCGAATCGTCACTAGCAATCGACACAATTCCACATCAGTTCTGACCCGTGCATTAAGTACCTACACAGTTTAACTTAGGTATCTCCTCATAATTTTAGTTGTGATAATACTTCGAGGTTACACAACTAGGTACATATTTATTTGGCGATGTAGGCAGATTACGGACTAATACGCATTGAATGACAACCTATTGTCAGGAAAAGTAGGTAAGCGCTTTACATGACAATCGTGGAAAAGCTGCTTACTACGGTTGCTTAGCTAACTCTTAGTGTGTAATGGAATTGTTGCGTACTGTCATATTGGAAATGTGTTAACGTGCTGTCAAATTGGAAATGTGTTCCGTAGAAATGGAAGCATGAGTCTAATCGCTTACCGCGATTACCAAGTCAGCACAAATCGTGCTGTAATGTAACGATGTATAATATAGCTGGTAGTTATACTACAACTATAAAATTTATTCACCACTTTGGGTAATAAAATAATTGTTACATTACGAGAAAATACATTAATTATACGATTGCGTTATTGATGATTGGTATTTTATAGCTCTTAGATATTTCTAAAATAATAACACTGAAACCTGCACGAATCTCTAAGGCTCACTTTTATGTGTACAGGCCCCTTTTAAATCTTGTGTCAAGTCAAATCTTAATGACATTCATTACCAACAATCATCGGAGCCGTAACAAAAACTTATTATTATAATTTATTGATTACTAAAAAAACACATGTTAAAGCAATAATATATAGTATTGTATATATACCTACTTACCTACAGATTTAACTTACCTAACTAAAAAGAAGTGCCTGTTCCTTGTCTTTTAAGTACCTAAGTTTGTCTAATATAAAATAATACAATTTTAGAGGCAAATGTTAGTTAGTTGTTCAAATTTAAAATTTTAATTAAAATTCTTAATTAAAATTAATTACTCATGGACAGATAAAACGGTTTTAATTCGTAGTTAACATTAAAGTACCTACTATAACGGTAATTTATTAGCACTTAGGAGCAGTTTGTAATTTATATAAAGATTAAATTCGGAACCCCCGGTTTTGGTGCTAACCTTTGACTGCTATACCTACAGCATACCAATTTTGACAAATCTCGTGACCATGATTTTAAAATCGGGTGGTGTGTTCCCCGACCGTGGCAATCAAAGGTGTGAGCCGTGTATTAGCTTCCCGGGCGCTGGCTGGGTCCGGTCGGCTCCCGGCCCGGCTCTCGTGTCGTAAGTCGTGAGAGAGTCGGTACCACAAAGCGACGCTGACTCAGCACAACCGGGAGGCTATCGCTACTGGCGAACTATTTATTGTGTGAATATTACTCAAATAACCTTATTCTGCTTTGCGTTGCACGCGAATTTTTCCAAATTTTTTACTGTTTTGATTTGTATTTCAGTTTACCTTGAACATAATATTATATTAATGAGTAACTTAAAAACATACCAGTGATTATTTTCGTTCAAGTTCGCTTCGTTCTGTATGTATATTTGAATAGGTTTCCATACTTTACTTTTTTATAAGTATGTACTACATAATTAAAAACCGTCATTAAGTGTTTTGTACAATAAAAGTAATTATAAAACTATAAAATACATTTAACCACATTATGGAAGGTCTATATTTACATTCGTAATTACGCTTCATCAAAAAAGTAGGAGCAGGCGTTTCGGCAGCGACTGTACCCGGCGGCCATTTCAAAAACAAACGTTTATAATTAGGCCTTTGCGGGCGCCGACACCACCTTCCGTACAAAAGCTTCGGTAGCTAAAAAATAAACTACACTAATTTTCTATTGCTTTGTAGCAATCTCTATCGGATGATGTTAGATGGAAGATAGTGTTTATTAATCGTTTCTGTTACTACCTGACGTTTAAGTAGAGCGAGTTTTAGAGACTGGCCTTGTTTTGTATTATTGGACCCGGTGTTACGAAACTAGAGAAGACTATTATTATTACATTTCCACTATACTATATCAAGCATATTAGGTACCAACATGCTAGTAATACAAGAGTAATAATTATAACGATGCGTGTATCGGAACTATACACACAATTTTTCTGGCCGTTTTCCTGCTTATACCTACCACTGCTCTTGAATTCTGAACACATTTTCCAATTCCACCTGACACTGCGCAGCCATTTTCTGGCAGTTCAGTTCGGACTTAATTTCCGATCGATAAAGATCAAAGTGCAGCTACTATCGTACAGATGTATTGCAAAATGATTTTCTTTCGGGAAAACTCAGATCTCAATCGGAATACGATGGCACCCGAACTGTCAATCAATTATTGTATTAAATGAGTGACGTATTCATATTCATTATTATGGAACTTTATTGTTTAGTGTCAAATGTCAAAGTTGCCCCTACGGCTGTAAGATGGGTACTGAAGCTAATTGAGAGAGCACGATAAATACGAACTTTTTCGGAAAATCATTTTGCACTACATCTGTAGGTTGATTATGATTTTTGCAGGTGCATCTTGTTATTTTAAATGAATATCCTCTGCCCCGGTTCCCTGTTTTATTTCCAGTACCCCTGCTCCTGAGGATGGTCCCTCACAAAAATAGCTAAACCTTTGTTACTTGTACAGAAGTCAGTTTTTTATATATTATTAATAGTACTATATGACTATAGACTGTTGACTACAAGGTAGTTAATATCATGTGTATTCATTGCGTCCGTTGATGAGCAGTTTTAGCACACTTAATGTCCCATGACGGCGTAGGTACCCTTCACATACGTAGTCCCGAAGATCACGAACTAGGGAGTTCCTCGCTACTTCAATCGTTTTTAGAACTAATTTGTGTCAGGAAAATTGATTTAAACTGGAGGGTTTAACACACAATAGACGAAGCACCGGTGGCGCCGCGCGGCGCGGTCCGTCCCAGCGTATTCCCGACGCTTTTTGCCACACTTTTTGTTGGTTTCTATAATTTCGGTAAAGCTAATGTTTGGTCTTCGATTTTTCGGTTCGTGAAAGGGTGTGAAATCGGGCTTAATTGAAGAATTTAATGGCTTTTGTGTGCGGTCACTTTCTTTAGTTTTTACGACGATACGGATCAAGGAGACCGGGCGGGTACCTCGTCATTTTAAGATGTGGGAGCGCTTGTACCCTCAAACAATTTGTTACGTTGTAAGGAATTACGTTGCGTTGTACTACCTATATTTAATTAACGATTTCGAGCGTATACGAGCGTATTAGAACGAGATACGTATAGAGCGCTTACATGTTGTCAACGGACATGGTGGGTATAGGCACTGGCTTACCAGCTGAACTCTAGTCTCACTTACCTATCTAAACCACACTCCACTAGTCCAAAATAATTTACTTTAATTAAGAACACAATAAGATAACCCTAAATAAATGAGAAAAAGTATTATTCACCTAAACTGCTACAATGTACCTAACTAATTTGAATGATGTACAGTCAGCTGCAGAGAAAAGCTACCCCCTCTGCATAGAAATTTGTATGCACGGGGGGTCAGGTTTCTGCAGCTGACCGTAGGTACCTACATGTTGTAGTATCAAAATATATTTAACTGGAATTTTTGTGATTTATTCCTTTCGTCTTTTCACGGTCTGGTGGTAATTGGAGTCAAATTTCTCTTTTGAAAGGTTTTTACACGGCTGAATGTTTTTAGGGAAGATATTGTGGAAAGTCTTGATTAAGTATATATTATATATATTAATAATCAGATGAACAACAGGTACTAAAATAAAATTATCCGTGAACTCTTTCGTATCAACAGGACAGAATGGCGCGGGATTTATTGCATTACCTCGTCTGAACAGCCAAGTTCTAATGCCAGTTATACTTTTCGGTCTTATTGTCTAGATTTTAAGGATCGCAGTGTCAGTCTGCAGTTTTTACATGGATATTATTATTATTAGAGGCGTGTGAACGGCGGCAGATGAGCGGCTGCAAGTCACGGGCGCGCCGGCGCCGGCCACCGGCCACTCATTACGACTCTTCCGCCGCCACTTTTGACACTATTATTTTATAACATCGTCGATTCGTTGCGTCCATTGTCAGATCACGGGGACGTAAGTACGAGCCCAGCTTTCGACCAGCCAGAGTATTCATTGCAATACATGTTTCATCGTTCAATGTTAAACAAGTAGGTACCAGTGATAGTTTAGTATTTAATTATGACTCTTACCAAATATTTACGATCTTAATTAGGCACTAGATTCAACGTAGATATATGTACACTTTAATCTCTCGCTATTTGTAAACATACTTTGTTTAAACGGGTCTAACGCGATATTTACGTTTTTACCTTTTTTACCGACATTTTAACACGGCGGGTTGCATCGGTCATGTTCCCGGCAGAACTGTCGTATCAGCAAGTTATAAAAATACAGCGCGTTAGATTCTTTTAAGAACATATGTAAATATAGGTAAATTAATCTGCGAATAAAACATTAATCACCACGTCGTGGATACTCGTGCAGAATCTCGAGAGACGCAACACGGACTCCAAGGACCAGTACTACACTACCTACATGTAAAATAGATATCATTATTTGATGGAGTATATGAAGCAATTACAATTATTCTAAACGCAGGCTGCTCTTGTGGGCCTTGTGGCCAATTTCGCAGCATTTCTTGATGGACCGCAGCGGTGCGATCTGACAAAATCGTTAAGAATTTAATTACCTACACTCTAGCTCTAGCTCAGCGACGACTGTATACCGACAGCCTGCAACTAATGCGCTTAATTACAAGCCCTCTACCGCGCAACCCAACAAAATCATTAAAAATATAAACACATAGTGCGTTAGTGACTGTCTGTGGGTCGTAAATTTGTAATGGCCGCGTTTATCGGCGTTTAGCTGGCGACGGCGATTTGCAACGATTACGTGACGTGCCTAATGACGAACTGTAATGACACATGTGTGAGCCGATGTTGCCAGCTGTCGGGAAAATAACGCAACTAACTGGTATTTAGCTGAACAAAAAAAACCTTTATCTTTGAATATTTTATGAGTTTTCATATGCCTGCTTAAATTGTGTCGATTGTCGCAAGGTAGAATTTCTAGGAAATTAGACAAAATTGCTTAGCATACTGCAACCCATGCATTATTAAATATATAAGTATATAGCCTAGAGAAAAGTGTTTTGAACACTACAAAAACTGAGATACTTACATACGACCCAATTAATAATAGCGTATTGCATATTTAACATAAGTTAAATAAAAAATCTTTTTCATTGTAAATAAGACGAAATCAAGCAAAACATGCGAAAATAACTTTAGGTATCTTAGCAATTTTGGGTAACTACATATCTAGCTTCCGTTGGAGCTCAAACGCGATATTTTTTAACACGCTTTTATTAGGTCGACCTGTATGTAACTATGTAATGGAATCTAAGGTTACTAATTTAACCATCTTCCAAGCATCGTAGCGTCATGAAAATTGGCAGCTGTATGTAGTTCTGATGAAAATACAATAATATGGTACTGTCGAACTGATCTGATGATGGAGTCGGAAGATATGCACTGGAACTTTATGATGGAACATCGTATCATAGCTGTGTTTGGATTTGTTAGAAAAGTCTTGTAATGAACTTTGACCACGATTAGGTTTCAAGGTCTGATAGGTCGACCTGTATGTAACTAACTATGTAATGGAATCTAAGGTAACTAATTTAACCATCTTCCAAGAATCGTAGCGTCATGAAAATTGGCAGCTGTATGTAGTTCTGATGACAATACAATAATATGGTACTGTCGAACTGATCTGATGACGGAAACGGAAGATATGAACTGGAACTTAACGATGGAACATCGTATCATAGCTGTGTTTGGATTTGTTAGAAAAGTCTTGTAATGAACTTTTACCACGATTAGGATTCAAGGTCTGATGATGAAGCCGGAAGATAGGCACTGGCATTCCATGATGGAATATCGTATCATAGTCGTGTTTGCACTTGGGGAGAAAGGTCACGTAATGGACTTTGAACACGATCAGGTTTCAATTAACACGCAAAGCGTGTTTTTCTAGTTTTTAAACTATTAAGAGGAATGCCTAGCTGAACAACTTTTCAAATCTCGAATTTTTGACATAATGTTTCTGTCGCGCTACTGGGAGCGGGAGCGGGCGCTGTCTATGTGTGAGCGCACGCACACAGGCGCGAGACGCGAGACATCGCCCGCGAATTTTTGGCCGGCGTTGTACACAGGTATAAGACTTTTCTCAAAACAGGCGCGCAAAATGAACATTACTCGCTTACTCGTATTGGATGGTAAAGTATACCTATAGTTTAAGGTCATATCAAAATTAAAATATTTTTTTTGAAAAAAAAAACAACTTCAATGGGGGAGGCCGGTGAAAGATTATTACACTTAGATGGTGCACTCTTAGATTCCATACAATGAAATAAAAATTATAATGGTACAAGAGTAAGTACCCTCAATTCCTCATGGAATCGACCATCAGAACTCAAGCTTGACAAAAATGTGTCTTGAAAACCTAGCTTGCTTGACAAATATAACGAAGAGAACAAATCGCCAAACGTAAACTATGCGTCGTTGAATAGTTCCATTCTGATCATCATCAGCAGTTTCACTTCATCAAATGTCAAATTTGATTTGAATTGTATGAATATGCTTGATTTGTTGACAAAAACACAAAAATCACTATTTTAGATTTGAGGATTTCCCTCGATTCCTCATGGATCCCATCATCAGAACTGCGTTTTGACAAAACGGGACCAACTTGGGACAACTAAAAAGAATTTTCAAAATCGGTTTAGACATGACGGAGTTATGGAGTAACAAACATAAAAACAAAAAAAAACAAACAACCGAATTGAGAACCTCCTCTTTTGAAATCTTGAAGTCTGTTAAAAATAATACCTAGTACATTACTGCAGACGCCGAGAAAGAAGGACTCGCCGGGTGAGTAGGTATAGATGGCCGACAGTAGGGAGGCCGGATAGTGATACGAAGCCGGCAAGCCTTATTCACGGGCACAGGCCTCCTCTCATAGATGAGGGGCTTGGGCAGTACTCTCCACGCTGGCCCAGAGCGGGTTGGGGACTTCACATACAACTTTGAATTTCTTCGCGGATGTATGCAGATGCTTCGCCGAAAAGCCAACGATAAATTTCAAATGATATTCCGTACATAAGTTCCGAAAGACTCATTGGTAAAAGCCGGGATTCTAACCCACAACCGCCGCTTGACAGCCGCACGCTTGAACCACTAGGCTACCGTAGCTACAAAGTGTCCATGTTTGTGCACATTTAATTTGTCTGAGGCCTTCGTGCGTTATATTAATTTTTCTCATTTTCTCGAAGGTTAGCTGGAAGAGATCCCTCAGAGGGATAAGTTCGCCTTTGTACTTTATATTTTGTAATTTTATTTCTTGTTAATGTTCCTATTATGTGCAATAAAGTATCATATATACATATATATGCTCTCGCCAGTGGCGACAAAAATGGCAAAAAGTTGCCTATATAGAGCCCAATTTGGGCTTTATCAAAGACAAGGGTCCCCAGGTCACCTTTCTATTCTATATTCTTCCATTGTGACTCTGGCTTCTTCTTGTGATTAATAACTTTTCTGGTAGGTAATATGGTTTATCGATAATTTTCCACCACTAGCGTATCGACAATATATGTCAACGACTGTTGCCCATCACTATTCCATCTGTGTACGTATATTTAGAAACTGACTCCGCCACGAATTCGTGCGATAAGGACAACTGCAGCTCGGACTAAAATTCCCATGCGAAAAACTCAAAAATCGAGGTTTCGTTCTCGACTGTTTCCTCCTCCAAAACGCAACAAATCATTCTAAATTTTTGGGAACTACAAGAGCAAGAAATTATCTATGCCGCTACGTTTTGATTTTTTGGATATTTGTAGTCATATTTGTATACTGCGCTTTTTTTTGCAGCCAATTCAATTAAGCCGTTTTTGCGATTTTTGGAGGGCTGTAAGTTTCTTTAAAATAAAAAGATCCAAAAAAACAAAACGTAGCGGCATACATATTGATGATATTGATCTTATTTGAAAAAATCATTGCTCTAGGTTCAAAAACCAGAGAGAAAACAGTCGAGAGCGTTTGTATGGGAAAATCGCAGCTAGGCATTCCTCTTAATTTATTTGTGTTACTTTTTATATTTAGTTTAATGAATTCTCATTTTAACCCGATCCGCCCGGTTTCGCAGGGGGGTACTAATTACTAATACAGACAAAGAGACCAAATTTTCCCTTTAAAACTTTAAAGTACCTACGGCCATTTAATGAAGTGAAGACTATTAATAATTTTGTCCATAACTTGAACGTCAAACAAAAAAACTGCGCAACTGAATGTAAATTTGTTTCTTAGGTTAATATTTTACAAGATCTCTATTGTATTTTATCTCACACACTCTTATATGGACATTTTTAAAACACAAACTGTTAACTTATGTCTTTGAAATTAAAAAAAATCTTACCTACAAACCTTGTCCTGACATTTAAAAACAAAACCAAAAGGAATTAGCAATTAATGGGTTGCTTAAGTTGTAATATGTGTGGTTTAAATATACATATACATTTTATGAAAATGAAAACTTGGATTTGGCATTGTTAGCGCCTCTTAAGTTGAAGTTAAGAGGGCGTAGATGGCATTGCAAAAGTTCCGCTCTAAAAGGCGATTTTCAATTAACCATCCCGCTCTCTACGGAAGCTCAGCGCGTATTTTTCGTAAATATTATTTAATGTTTATTCTAAACGTGTACATTTATAAGGATAATATTTTTTATCAGGTTTGAGAACTTATCATTTTACAACTATTAAACCAAAATCCTTGTTAAAGATGGGAGGGTTTTAAAGATCCAACCAAAAAGATCAAAAAAAGGGTAATGTTTAAAAAATAAAAGTATCGAGATTTTTTTTGCAAATCGTGTTTTCACTTTTAACAGACTGGAGGAAAATAGTTAATCACTGTAGATGTAGAGATCTAGGTCGATAAAAGTGCATATGTGGGCTCTTAAAAGTTAATTGAAGTTAAAGTCGTTGTGTTTATTTCAATGCGAACAGATGTAGTTCGATACGACAATGCATTTATAGCATGGATAAACGTTCATCTGGTATTACTTCTCCTCTTAAACGCGCGCGTTACCACTTCGAAAACGTATGATATCGTTTGCGTTCCCGCCAATCCTAAATCTGTATCATTTGTGTAAACGACACACAGGGTTGCGTAGCGCGCGCTACGAGGAATCAGCGAAAAGATGGTGAAAAGTTCAGTTTCTGTGCAAATATACTTAACAGGTGAAAATAGATACTTCTGCTACGATATAGTCCGCATTGATATGTATGAGCTTTACCGTACTGGGCCAAAAAACGTTAATTAATATCTATCATAAAAAAGGAAAAATGTTGCTTCATTTGGAATTTTTGGAAATATCTAAATATGTACTTCCCGAATTCGTCCTGTAGCTCAGGATCTAAGCGTTAAGTCAGCCGGTACCTTTGAGATGGAGTACCTATCTATATATCCATATAAAATACTCGTAAGATGTTATGCTTCTACCTTTATTTACAATAATTTAATTAATAGAATATAACGACTGTACCTAATCTCAACTAACACTAGTAGCTAAGGTATAAGTAGTTGTAATTATTTAAAATGTCCGATAATAAAACTGTCATTAGATTTTGCACCTTCATGCATGGATACTAAAGTCCTTCTTTGAATGGAGTAATTGGATATTCCTCCAGTTAAAATGATTTTAGGTATATCCACCACGTCACATTGACTCAAAAATCCAACTTGCCAGGGTACGCCTTCACAAGCCATTTGAAATTCTGTTCAAAGCAATCCCACGAAAGCCTTAAGACAAAACCCTGGACTTGTGTGCACACATCTCTAATGACATAATACCCCCTCACAGCTACCAAGAACGGTCTAATCGGTTATTGCGAACCCTCCAAATTACACCTTCAGAGACACGGGAATCCGACCAAGGTCGCTCAGGTCGCCGAGCTTATCATTTAACCACTAATCATAATACTGGAAATGCCATTTGAGTTCTGCTCGGGTTTTAATAAACGGACAGAGGTCTGATTTCGTAGGTAGCCTGCAATTTAGACGGGCCATGGCTGAATCGTCATTTCGTGATGCGGATTTTATTTTAAAATATTAATTGACTGCATGAGTGAGCAGTTCTAAGTAAGTAAGTAAGTACACGGTTGCGGGGAGGTCACTGGTCGGCGACGCTCCGTTCTGCCGTGCGCCGTGCTTGTTTGCTTTACTGAAGATACCTATCTGATATGATACCCTAGTACCCTACACACTTTCACGCACAACATACCTACTTATTTTGTAGGTATTTTGACTGATACTTTAAAACAGCAAATTGTGCACTTAAACAGAACATTATGGATATATAATATCATATCATAATTCTTTATTTCAGACAAAGTCCATATGAATACAACACAGTTACAAAGTTAACATTAAAATTACATTTCATTACTCAAAATTATTAAGTGTTAGTATCAATAAAATAAAATAAAATAATCATTCTTAAATCTAAGGTTAGGGATACACAAAATACAACAGACACAATATTGACTACGGACAGAACCTGTATGGCTGTATATAGATTTGTGGCTTCAGTTAGACTAAGGTTTTGTTTAGGCAACTACTATGATGCATCCTCGCAACTAACTCATAAATAAGTAATAAACATAAACCAACTTCTAGATATGTAACATTAAAGACGTTCAAAACTTCAAACAACACTCATTAGTTCTCCCGGATCTTTGTATCTATAGAAACGTCCGTAAAACTTTCTAAGCAGCATATAAATAACGTTCGAAGTAAACTGAAATTGGTGGTGACGGCCTAGGGGCGAAAGGGCTCAAGCGCTGCCGAGTGCGGCGCGGCGCGAGCGGTGCGGCTCGCAGATCGATGAAATGCTCTTTGTTCGCCGGATATACAAGCTGAATTCGCATCACGTCGCCCTAAACCCAAATCGAGAGAAACGACTCCCACCGCGGAGAGGTCGTAAGCGGAATCGTTTTACCGGACCACTTTCGTCTTTAGCTTGAACGGTTAAGGCGCGTTTTTGAATGATCCTTCTCGAACAACAATTGAATCAGTTCACGCAGCATCAAATCACTAAACCGCTGGGCGGAGCCGTACTCGGGCTCCGCTGGGGGCTGCGGGACAAAGACGGAGGAAACCGCCGTCGCGACGTTCCGCTCGGGTAAGAGCGAGAGCAGCGTATAGCTTAGCGTCTGGTGAGAGGCTCCGAGATGACAACCGAACTTGGGCAAGCTCAAGGAGCTTTTTGTTCATAGCCCGCGGCGGCAATAAAAGATAATAGTGTCACCGAGCAGATTGCCTCTTATTCAGCACTTGACAATTAAATAAGTGCCTTTGAATGGCGCTGCCCGAGAACACTGTGTCATAATATAATGATTAATGCGGCTTCCTACCGCGCAATGGCCGGCTCAATGCTAATTAAGTATATTCGGTGTCTGACATTGGACACTTCCCACATTACCATCATACCAAAAACAAACTGACGAACGATGCCAACCAACCCATTAAGCATCCGACATGTTGGTATATATTAATATTATAGTTCCGTTAATAAAACTAAAAACAACATAGTAGATAGCGGGGTAATAAATTCAATAATAAAAAAATATAAAAGATCAGCAACGAGCATCTGAACTCCCCCTCATTTACATTTAATGAAATTAAATGATCCATTTAGAGAAATTAATTAACGAGGTAACCAGTGAAGCGGCGGCTAACCGCGGCCCTCGCACAATGGGACATCATAATAGCACCGATGATAATGCGAATAGCAATAATAAATTACTCCCTTCGAATTAATAAAAACCTCACTTGATGACAATAACGGAACACTTTGGAACTAATCGAGGTTTTGAGAGCGAAATTAATTTTGTTTGGGAGGGGCGCTGTTTAATGCTCTCATCGGCCGAATAAAGTTTGTACTAGTCCTTTGTCTGTTCGTGCATTTGTTTATAAATTATTTTGACGCAATAGTCGACGATATTTTACTGCTAAAAAACTAAGTATTTTTATAATATAATATGTATGTTGTAAATACTTCCATCGATGCGCAGAAGAGATATTTCACATCTGTAACGTTTATGTAGGCAAAGTTGTCTTTTACCCTTTAAGTCCTTTAAGAAAACCCATCTCAGTCAGGAAGGGCTGGGCAGTTTGTCTTTGGAAAGTTTTCGTCGAATTGCCATTTAGAATATTCACATAAAAGAGCTGAAAAAAATCACATTTGTCCCCGCAGCAATAACGCGTTAATGTATAACAATATACGAGCGCACCCTTTCCTACCGAATCAAATAAATCAAATTAAACTCGACCACGCTCCGACGAACACATGAGTGCCCAAGACGTTTTGTCAAATTTATTATTTTATTTATATTTTTTATTACTCATTTCATTGCGGCATCTTCATTGTGCTCTCGAGTGGCCTGTGACAAATTTGATGACGATTGGGGTCACAGCTAGGGTTAGTGATCTATCGCTTGTGGGGATCGTAAACGACACTTTACAAAATTTTAGAGTCAATTTAAGTCCGTAATGTGGCATAAATAGTTTTTATGTAATTTCTTGTGGGATTCGCACAGCGTTCCGAATCAATTTATTTGAAATGTTAATGGACCGTGAATCCATTGTTGTCCATTGGAATGTTCGAATTTGGAGACAACTCCCTTTAACTCGTGCAAAAAACTATCATAATCGAGCTCAATTCGTACGACTAACTCTTCATGACAATTGACAAAACACATCTGAAACCAATTAATTACATTTTTCATAAAATTGTAGATGGTACTTAAATAACGGTTGCAGTATGAAGACCACTAGTCCTCTCGCTTAGAAAAAATAACAGAGTTTTTTTAATTGTTCTCAGGACGAAATGGAAGCGTCAGACGGCGGTGGGGCTCGAGCTGCTGGCCGAGGCGGGCAACTACGCCGCATTCCAGCGGTTGTACGGCGGCTACTGGGCCGGCGTGCCCGCGTACCCCGCGCAGCCGGCGCCGACCGCCGACCTCTACTACCGGCAGGCCGCCGCCACTGCCGCTGCCGCCGCATCGGCCAACACGTTGCAGAAACCGCTGCCCTATCGGTAAGCTAGTGCCTTCGCTCACTCACACACTGACCAGAACGACCGCGGCCCGGCCGGACGACAAATCTGGAGACCGACAAAATGAGAAGGTTTTTGCAGAAACAATACATCATGGCTGATTTGTTTAATATTAAGCGCCGGTTTCCAACGAGTGTTCATACTCTAAAATAGAAAAGTATTTGACTGTTAATAAAGATTATCATGCTTAACATGGATGGAGGGTAAGCACTATTCAGGTGATGGAAATGGGACATAACGCTATAAATTACGTCACACCAAGTCATGTTCGTAATATTGGGAATAAAGGGCGACTAACGCAGAGCTTCTCAGTTCTCACATTGATGTAGTTTCTCCCAATGAAAAAAACGTGGGGTCGTTGGCACTTTACGTGTGCTTTTTGTGTCAGGTTATACCCGGGCACGCCGCTAGGGTCGGTGCCGCCGCTTGGCCTCGGGCTGCCGGGGCCGTCGGCGCACCTGGGCGCGCTGGGAGCGCCCGCGCTGGGCGCGCTCGGCTACTACGCGCAGGCGCGGCGCACGCCCTCGCCCGACGTGGACCCCGGCAGCCCCGCGCCCCCGCCGCGGTCCTCGCGGGAGCCCTCCCTCGACCGCCGCACCGACGAGGAAGACGACGATGAACCTATACACGTGTAATTCCAGTGATTGTGATCTATGGACCAGTTTAATTAAATTAAATATAATTCGCACGTCGGCAAAAGACATTTACCTAACTTGCGAGACTCTGTGTACTTCGTGGTGACTTCGAGTTTAAACTTTACGTGCAGTATTGGGTTTTGGTGTTCTAAATATTTTGTTACCTTATTCACAGTTGCGGTAGTCCTTAAATTATTTGCTCCAATTAAGTATGATAACGTTGGTTTGATGAATCTGTTACGTATTAGCTTTTCTACCATTCTTATCGTGGAGTGATCGTGAAGTGTGGGCGCGGCAGTCCAAAACATGTGATATCTTAAACCCAGATTTGATATAAGAACTCTGAACTTATTGTGTACAATATTAATTGATGTCGTAGGTATAACTATTAGTATTATAGAGTTAAATATGCTTGAAAAGGACATTGTTTGGGTTGGACTTTGAGACAATAGGTCCTTCGTCGCCGGGTCTATTCGACGTCACGCGTGTGATGTTGACATGAGTAATCAATGAATAAACAAAAGTGGCTTTATCATTTGACAAGGCTCGTTGAAATACAATTGCTCAGTAGACCTGCGTAAGCGTATAGATATAAGTTAGTTCCACGTGGGTAAGCTAACAGCCTAAGCGCACGTTCGCACGCTAGGCGTTCGCCAGATAATTCGCCGGCAACGTTGCATGAACAACAACAGATTGCGTTCAGGCGAACTGAACGGTAGCACCAAGGCGATGGTGGTTGTTTCAAAAGCCGAGTGCTCAGGACTGGGTCCATAAACCGACTGCGAGTACTTAATGTGTTGCGTCTTTTTGTATTTAAGCATAGTTTTGAATAAATTACTATTATTTATTATGATCACTTATATTTTGTATTTTTTTTACGGTGGAATAAAATACAACAATTAAAAATCATGACCCTTCCTTTTGGCTTTACTGTATTAGTCGGGTAAATAAATCACTTGTCATTACGCTCCAATTTTACAATTTGAAACATGGGAGAAAGTATGTCAGTTCTTTATTCCTATGGTGTTAGCACGTGGCAAAACATTTTTTCATATAAATAATATTTCTCGATAAATTACAAATTATACTTCAACTTGGTTAAATTTTGCATTGTTAAAATTCGGTTTCTTTATGCATATTTTGTTAAAGGTTTATGGAAGTATCGACATTATCTAAGTTTTTTGTTATACCTGACATAAGTTGGCTGTTACTCGAATTTAGCCAAGAACACAAGTCCAGACGTACTTAAAACCCACAGCTGGAATGGAAAATATTGAATAAGTTAGATATATAATAATAAATGTTTTCGAAACACGCAATAATCGAAATAATATTTAAGCAAAGAATTGTGTGTAGTGATTTAACATTCCAAAAAATATTGGAAACCATTTGCGAAATTGCAGAAACTGTATATTATCTATATAAATATAACGAATGATATTATGTATGTACTGTTAGTATTAAATACACAGCTAAAGTATTAAATGTATGTTAAAAAGTACCTAATGCTTTGGGTACCAGTACCAGCTATGGCGATGTACTTAAGCATTCCGAACCGAGACATGCTATGTCCGATAGATCTTGTGGTGTTTTGTAATTAAAATGTTGTCAATTAAGATAAGGCATTTTGATTCTTCCTCGTAAACATTACAAGCATGAAGTTTCACAATATCAATAAATCTAACTAATAACAATGGACACTATTTACCAGTAGCGGAACGTCCATACAACTCGATTCCCTTCGGCTTGTCTTATTTTTAGCCAGTCCAGTTTACTTTTACGAGTACTATCTACGGCTCATGACGAATACGTAAGGCAAATTATTTCCGGCTTCCCTAAGAATATTATTGACGCGCTGCCACTGCTAATTACATGATAATATTAAACGCATGTTAAGGCCGGGTATTACGACTTTTGAGTTTCTAAAAACCATCTGAGACATAGAATATAGTGTCTAAAAATCTATAAAAAATATATGTGTTACATAAGGATCTTGTCTAGTCAAATTCGCAGTCAGTTACATGACCTGATGAATTTCACTCGATAGAAAAAAATCGCAAAGTTACCCCTTTTTGGAATGTATTTTCAATACTACGGCTAAATTACTGATATTTAACATTTAATTTTTGTACTCAATTAAAGATCCTAAATAGTTATAGACAAATTCGCAGGGTTTGCTTTGATAAAATTATTGGCTTAATGACTATAGCTAAATATTTACGAAACTGCGCGCAGAGCTTGCGTAGAGAGCGGGATGGTTAATTGTAAACTCAGGCGTGTTAGATCGGGACATTTGCGTTGGGGATACCTCCCCTTAAATAATCAAGGTTTCATGGTTTGAATTCATGAAAAATAATTTACCTCGGTGAATATGACGGCCACGTCATGCCTTTACATCACCATTGAATCTCGCAGTATTCCAGAGCCGACCACTGTTTAAACTGATTAAGGTTAGTATAATGAGTAATAAGTAACTACTTTTAACGCACATGGATCAGACAGCCTATAGTATACTGACAGTCGACAGAATAATATAAGAACAATATTATTTAAAAACACAGGATGTTCCGTCAATGGTTTCCTGTGTTTAATTAAGCTAGATAGGTATTTGTTTTAACATCTATCGCCTTAATTCAGAAATCAAATAACTCAATGTGAATCGTATTAAAAATAATACCTATTCTGTATTATTTAATTTGCTCGTAGGTAATTTCCAAATGAGATGGGTATCTAAAATGAGTTTGCATTACTTCACTAACTCGAACAGAATGATGGATTTTGCCCGTCGCCGCGTTGGTGAACACAAATGCTCTTCGCGACGACGGGATGAAGCCACTACCGAACAAAACTAGTTGCCTACTGTCATGGCGTCGTTACCGTACAACGTCTTTGAACAAGTATTGATTGGCGAAATCATCATAAATTTGATGGAAAGCCTTTTTTAAAGAGTGAAGTGAAGTTATATATATATATACATATACGATGTACAAACGACACATTTCTAAAGAATATGTCCATCATGCGTAGAAACGAACAAACATAGAAAAAGTTGATTGGTAATATTGAAAATGCTGTGCTTAATATACAAGAGTAGACAACGTTTCAGAAAATCCACGTTATAGAATATACCGATCTCAGAAGCTATTGGTCGGAATCCCTGTACAATGATCCCACACATCGAACGAGTGGGTTTTGCGGTAGGTACGCGGTACTAACAGTGTTCGTGCCGTCCGTGATTAGAGAACGTTTAAACGGTATAAATATTCATTTGGCATTTGTATCTAGTTGGTATGTTCGGTTAATGTTTTACTTCTGTTCTATTGGTATTATTTAACGCCAATCTTTAAATCATAAGCAATGCTGATTGTAGCGAATTGTACCTACTAAAGTATAGTAAATTAAAGGTGCCTTACATGCCTAAATATAAAAGTAATTTGAATAGCAGAACAAAAGCCGGTGTAGCTTGCACCGTGTGCCGATGGCGAGGTGGAACACGCAATAGTTAGTGGGAGCGATTCTAGAAAACGGTCGTTTGTGATAAGGATCAGCACAGCTCAGGCGCGCCCTCTGCCGGGTGGCAAGGGAAGAGGGGCTGCTAATTGCACCGTTTTGTGAACACGGCCAGTGGCGTGAGCGCCGAGCAATCAGCGGCCGCTGACTGATTGCCTTTTAAATAGGTTTTATACCCACTAAAAATATTTCAAAAGAAAATCAAAGGAAAGCTGAAGATTTCGTGAGGTTCGTGTAAACGCGAGCGAGCACAAGTTGTTTCATAAAACGCAAACTGACGACCGTGACTTTTCAACGAACGCTCTGTCGCTCCAAGTTGGGGATGTATTATTCAACTTATTAGGCTTTAATCGAGTGGCTTTTGTTAAGATTTGTTTGTACTAAATGTGAATGAACAACTACGGGGAGCGCGATTAACTTTTACGTCAATGTAGCGATTATAACTGATGACATTCGTCGTGACCGTTTCGAACTAATCAAATTTAAACACTTGATACTTAATATAGCAAGTTCTGAGTTGTAAATACGATTATCTTTTGTTCGGAGCACCAATTTAGATCACACGGAATGTAGATAGCATAGACAATTAAGCACGGGGCCATTAAACGGGCAAGCGCGGCGCGGCCGGTGCGTGACACAGCGGCGTTAGCGCGCCTTGCTCTCTGTATAACTGCAACCGACACCGATGCAACCGCGGCCATTGCAACTTGTAGCCTATAGCAAAAACAACTTTATTGCAAGGACTTAAGCCTGTATTCATTACCTGTTTATTATAGATATAGACACTGTTCCTTCTCTGTACATAGGTAAAGACCAAGTGACACACGAGCCATCAACTCCCGCCGACTGAATACAAGAACATTGACTATATCATTTCCATTAAAATACTACCGCAGGTACATCAACATAAAATTAACTTCTCGCTTCTGACGACTACACAGATTACGCTACGGTAGCGGAGACAAAGTGGCTTTATTACTAATGTCGTTTTTACTTTTGTACGTTGTATCATGTACATTGTACGTTGTATCATGTACATTGTACGTTGTATCATGTACATTTGTACGTTGTATCATGTACATTGTACGTTGTATCATGTACATTGTACGTTGTATCATGTACATTGTACGTTGTATCATGTACATTGTACGTTGTATCATGTACATTGTACGTTGTATCATGTACATTTGTACGTTGTATCATGTACATTGTACGTTGTATCATGTACATTGTACGTTGTATCATGTACATTTGTACGTTGTATCATGTACATTGTAGGTTGTATCATGTACATTGTACGTTGTATCATGTACATTTGTACGCAGTTGCGTTCTGCCGCCGCCGGCTGCGACTAAACCCTTTGTAATGAGTAATTACGAGCGCCGCCGACGGAAGCAGATACCATCTACAACGCGCGCCGGTTGTCCATTGATTTACACCTAAGCGCCCGCTAAACGATCTGCTTTACTTACTACTCGTATTACTTACTCTACGATGCAATGGCATATAATGAACAATTCTGTAAAGCAAAGGGCTAGGCGGGGCTAGGTACCTACCCACGCTACAGTAGCCCTGACTTGACTGGATCGAGTGACAAAATAGTAGTTTATGCAACTGGTACATAATGAGGGGCATTAAAACACGAGTGTGTTTTATGAAACGAGCCGAAGGAGAGTTTCATAATAAGGTCACACGAGTGTTTTAATGCCTAATTATGTACAGTTGCATACATTACTTTATCTACACACATATTATAACTAGTTACTCTAATATGGGTTCAGAAACCGTAGTAAATAAATACAATAATTGTGTTAATACAACCTTTTTTGCACGGTTGCGGAAATATCGAAATCAGAACTGGCAACCGATACCTGAATGTTATTTTAAAAAGTAAAGAGTCCCTATTCTGATGTGATCATGTCGTTCTAGCTCAAATTTCGTGCGATATATACTAAAAAAACATCGAGCTGGCATTTCGCATCGACTGAATTTGAATTTTCAGTGATACTAGAATAGGGAGATGTCAACTTTGACATTTAAATTTTGACAGTTTAGTTTGACGTTTAATATTTTAACATCATATATGAGATTAAAATGAAAATTATATTACTGCTGTAGCCTTAGCCACAGATAAGAAAATTGCCATAAATTCATTGAATGTTGAAATGAGAGTCATTTTCTACGGTTTCCGAACGCATATTAGAGGATTTATGATATGTGTGTAGATAAAGTATCTATATAGCTATATGAACTTACAGGATTATATAGGTAAATAAGACATTACATCATCCGCACTATGATAGATACATTTTAAACTCTCACGCTTTACATATTAAAAGATTGGTTGATTGGTGGGTATGATTTACCGGTTACTTATGATACAAGACTGGAGCGCTCGTGGCCCAGCGCTGCCTGCGTACCGCAAGCGGATTGCAAGGTTAAGCAATGTCGGGCGGGGTCAGTACATGGATTGAGTGGTTACTAACTGAGCGCTCCCGTGCTTTGGAAGGCACGTTAAGCCGTTGATCCCGGCTGCTGTCTACGACAGCAGTCAAGCCAAGTTGGAGGCCTTCGGGCGGCTTGAGAACTTCTAACAGTCAAGTTGCCCACTCACTTGACAAAAGAGGGTCGAAGTTGCACCACGTCCGTAGGGAAAGTACCCACCGCTACCCTACACGTTACCCCTGGGTGGTGCTAAAAGTGCAACAAAAACTGGCAACCGTACTCTCGAAGATCGCACGGTTCGAAATAAATGCCATACGATAAATAATAAAAATGAATAACTCTGCCGAAGCGCTAATGAAAGTACTTCAGTTAAATTACTGCACTTCGACTTAGGTCATTGTGACATCGTAAGCAGTGGATTCCTGGGAAGCAGTGAGCCGCGAGCGGTCGCGTGTGGTGGCTACAACTTGTAGCCTACAAGTACTGAGATCGGCGCTGAACGCGGGGTTACGCGTCCGAACTCCGAACCCGCCAGCACCTAGCCAGGTCAAACTATTTCCGCTATACGAGTATTTAAATTGTCATAAATAGATTAAGGCTCTCATCTTTCCTGTGGACATATTAAAAGTTAGGCCATAGGTTATAGGTAAAGGCTATAATAAGCTTAATTTTGGATTGGTCTCGTACTCCGCACAAACGGCGTTAACTATATTGACCACTTTTTACTTTGGCTATGGACTAGGTACTTTTGTTTTTTCAAGTGTTTGTCACCTAAATAAGGTTCCTAATTGTAAGAGGCTGGCCCATACCGATAGCTTGTCTTCGACTTCTCATGAAACTACGCGAGAGCTGAACAACTGGTATTGTGTATTAGAATAAGTTGGTAAGTAATTTGGTAGTCTGACATTTGAAGCCCGACAACATGAAACCTTATATACGGAACCAACCTTCGGATGACAAAACCTAATTTTAAAACAAGAAAAGAATGTATTCTACTACTTAGTAGGTAAGTATTCAACAACAAAGGAAAAGTACCTAACTAAATTACCTCTCTCTGCTATATATAATTAAATTGAGGGGTTGCATTTCTCTCCAGCAAAGAACTAACGACACAATTCAAAGTCGGTAGCCATTTACCATACGTACTACCATTTAAGTTAATATTTAGAACTAATGAGTTTTACCATTTACCATCCATTTTTTTGGTTCTGTTCCGAGTTATTAATTTCCGTCATTAACAAATAAAAATGTGAAAAGCTCCGTCACTTCTTTGTAAATGCCTACGTACATGAAGCTGTATGACAACAAATATCTTGCCAATATCCACTAAAACGTTAAATTATACAATTTTATAACAATGCCAATTTGTTTATTCAGTTGTACCGCTGAAATGGACACAGGGATCGCCCTTTATAGAGAAAATATGTATTTGCATATTAATTAGGTCGGCACGTAAACGCGCTAATGGGCCAATTAAAATAGTTAATTGTTCGAACTACCGCTTTGCTGGGAACCAAATGTTCTAGTGCAATGTAACTACTGCATTAGAATTCGTTAAAATCCCACTTCCCGATGATTAGGCCGATAATGTATATATTCGACTGCCTTGGAAGTCCTGTCATATTACACCAGTCATAACTAAGCTCAGTCACCATTTGCATCAAAATTTTGTGAAATGGTGCCAGGTTAGCGCTAGGTCGTTGCCATTTAACCAAAACAACAAAAATATTCCTAAATAACACTAATAATTGTGCGGATGTATGGATGTAGATACGATCCGCTTAATCTTAAACATTCACCCCTTTAAAATCTCATAAAATATTAATCGAATCAGTGCAATCGATAAAGTGCGTGGAACCTTTCTTGTATAGAATTGTATGTAGATCATGTCTAAGAACATTTTTAGCTATATGCCACCGTTTAAGAGTTTTATACGAAAAACTAAAAAAAAAATACCTTAAAATGAGCTTTACATCCCCCTCTACCCTTTATCTCCACCCCCACCCCCCAGGAATTTTAGTATGTTGTTGAGGACATATATTTATCTACAGTATGCCAAAATTTGCTTATACACGAATTATTTCCGCCAGTTGGCAGTTAATTGTCTTCTTTGCTTGAATCACAAGCGAAACTACCTAAAAGCGATTAAAAAGTATAACCGCAGCGCACCGCATCGGCGTTTTTGGCGGCGGCGTTCCCGCTCCGCTAAGAAGCCGCCGCCAAAAACGCCAGTGTGCATCCAGCCCTACAGTCAAACTAACCCGTTATGATATTAAGCATTGTAGTTAAGATTGTTAACCGTACGATTTGAATAGCAAAGCGCCGCAATTTTTATTAGCCTCGAACGAGATGGTATCGCACTTAATTACTACATCGTTTAGTGGCATTTGTACTCGTGAAGAATTTTTGATGTTCTTCACTGAAGAAAACCAAGCCATGCTAGCTTGATCATCAATTCGTGAAATGAGTGAATCTACAATAATGAATTTGGAGTCAAACTAGTCCAATTGAAATCCTGACAAAACCAGGACTAAATTAGATATAAATATTATAAGGCACAATACAAATGTTGCGATTAAAAACTATGTCGCATGGCTATATTTAATTTTGAATAAACGTTAAACCAAAGACATGTAAAACTTAAACAGCAACTTAAAAATAAACGTGTATAGTTTTTTAAAGGTAGACAATGGTAGTTTTTTACGGTTTCACGTCGAAATGATTAAGTAAGCGCGGTGTGTGTGCGGTAAGGACCGGCGGCGATACGCAGATCGTATCGGTCGCGGGGTAATTAGTCGTTTCATTTATCGGTCTGTCGCGATATGTGCTCGATTCTAACGCTTTTTTACGTTTAAATAAGCATGCCCGTTGGCACCGTTGTGTTGGTGGCATGGGTACAGTCCAAGTACACATAGACTCACCTCCGCCCTTACCTATCTCGTTACGCAAAAAATTCTAAAATTCTAGAGAGAATATGGGACATGATTGCAAAATTATTTCAATTATTAGGTTGCGGATCACTTCATTTTAGGGCCAACTCGCACAGTTAGTAGCAATAGCTGTGGCAATAGTAACTTAGCTTTGTAAAGGACTTTATTTTTTTAGTGCCGCTCCGTAGACATGGAATTATTACATGTAATTAATCTAAGTTGTCGATATGTTACGATCTGTGACTAATCAGTTACTATTAAAGTAGAATATGTATACCTAGTCATGCGCGACCACTACCTATAGCGTCGTTCTCCTTGTTCATGTCAAATTACTAGTAACCTTGCCATGGTTTATTCAAAAGAACATTTACAGCAAGGTTTTACTTATTACCCCGGTAAGCGAGCGGCGCGATCATAACTTTTTTGACATTTAAATTGGATAATAGTGCAGCGCGAGCATTGTTCGCGCGACACTCGATTGTCAGCGCTTTTGGATTTTAATCTGCCATTTTGTGAAATTATGGAAATGAAATGGACGTTTCGCGGTTAGCTGCGCCCAGATTTACACGAACTGTGTAGCACTATTGTGTAATTTTATTGTTCTGGCATTGAATTAGACATGCGGTTCCGTGAAGTGACTTAAGCGTCGCGTTATAATTTTTAGGCTGATGTTGATTTTTGAAAATGGCTTTCCCCGTAAATGGCCATTACGCTGGCACGAGTCGTAATGAGCTCGCGATATCGGGCGTTTTGTAGCGCGTAATCGCGATGTTATCGCGGTTCCCCACCGCAGCCCCGCCGCTGAGCACCGGACCGTAGCCCCCTCCGGACACTCGGACCGACGCTCAAACGCTCATTCATTTTATTTTACACCACTGTCCGAGCTTATGTCACCTTCATGTGAGCACTACGCAAATATTAACCAGTAAAACAATTGAATTTACAAGGAAATACATAACTTATCGCTAACTATTGGAACTTCAGTTCAGATTCGCATTCATGTGTCGATGTGTGTCATTTTGAAAAATTAAAGAACAATTTCTCTGTCCAATATAATTGTCGTTTACACGTTTAGGCCTTCGTTAGCGAGCACGTTGGGCGAGCAGCGCAGCACATCGCGGTGCAGAACAATGGCTTCCCCACGAGTCATAGACGGCTTAATTATCATACAACCTGTTTTTAGCTTTGAACGCATCAAAATTCTAAATTATGAATAATTAAGGCGGATTTTAAGCTTCGTTAGATCTTGTCAGTGTAGTGAGCTTTTATAACTAAAAAACGTTTATTATAACTGATCATAATTATAAACTAGGTACATACGGGGAATAATAGAAAACCATGCTACAACGATACGCAACCACACGTGAACAGTGCAACAATAGGGTATTCTACTAATATGTTTGAAAAAGTAGTACTTCAAAATATAGATTTTCCCTATAAAAAGCCACAAAAAAATATATTTCGGCAAAATAAACACGCTTTCTTGCCATAAAATTAAATTAAAATTCTAACCTTTTTTATTCCCGCGAAAACGCTGTCAGTCATTTTGGCGACGTAATATTGGCAAAAGCATGAGGAAAGTATTAGATGGAGCTGGTGATACACACATACAAAGCGGTGTGAAAGAGATTGAAGCATAGACAATGATACACGTGCGAGCGAGAAACAACATTCCTCTTTTTACGGAACTGACAGTTATTGCCTTTATGAAGTCACACCGTTCGGGGCTCGTGTTTTAGATCACGTGATATACAGATTAAAAATTACGCCTTTTAATTTCAATATAATAAAACAATGTGCTTTTATGACTCAAAATCAGAATATTTAAGTATATTTCTACATTAATTTAAAATTTAATATAAATTATCAAATTTCATAATTTATTTTTCACTACCGAAAGTACCCTATTACTTTCCCAAAGTGTCAAGGAAGGTTCGGACATTTACAAAGTATCTAATTGGTTGCATACCCATATACCTAAATAAAATAAAATACCTACCTAAAATTTTTGAAAGAGAAGATTGGTGATGCTAAATGACTGACAGAGAACTGGGAAGACTGGACAGACATCACTTCACCGACAAGAGCTTAGCTCTTCAGTTTAATGATGATGTAGAATTGTGAACAATACGCTCAACATAACAATATTTTTTTCATTTCTCATACTCTGAAAGTGGGTCATTGCTCATCTAAGTAGCGTGCTGAAAGTGGTCCATTTCTGCTTTAGAGCAGAAAAGTATTAAAAAAAATTGTATGGTGAATCGGAGTTAAATTGGGCAACGGCACTAACCTATACAACCACAGTACAGATTCTTCAGAGATCCTATACTTGTTCAAATGCCTGACTGCTTACCATAAACAACCTCCTTAATTTGTTTGTTTTTTTTTTGCCACAGTCGAAAGTAGTATCAATAGTTTGTGGCAGATAAAAAAGGGAAACTATGACAAGGACAACAAATCATATGTCTCTCTGTCGCTCTTATATAAAGTTGTATATGACCATCTCGTTCAGTAGGTATTATTATTTGATGTCGATTCTAATTAGTCTGAGCGTGAGCCGATGATTTTTTTATTAAAAATAAATGAAATAAAATGGTCCATACACAAACACCATTAACGTCAGTCAACAGTTCCCGCCAAAATGTTTTTTTCACTGATTCAGAAAATGTTTGTGCATATTGTTTTTGAATTTAACAAGTATTTCGCGTTGCAAATAACACAGTTCCTAATTTTTAGATCATGTCAATATTGTTTTATATCTTGTCTTTTGTGAAAAATGAAACCAAAATGTGCATATTTGATTTTTTTTGTCTACGAAGCTGGAGGTCCCGGGTTCGATTCCCGGTCAGGGCCTTTATTTGTGTGATGAACACGTATAATTGTTGTGGGTGTTTTCTATGTATTCAAGTACGCATTTATCCATGTATGTATATCGTCGCGTTAGTACAAGCTTTGCTTGGTTTGGGACTAGGTCTAGGTCGATTTGTGTAATTTTGTCCACAAATATTTACTTATTTTTAAATATTTTACTTTCCTCGTATTCGAAATGAAAAGCAGAGTGTTGAACTCGGGTGAAACCACCCATTTCAGCCTCGAACTATTGGCGCTCTCACTTCGTTCGAGAGCCAAAATATCTCGGCAGAAATGGGTGGCGTTCAGCCCTTGGTTAACAATCTACTATTGTAATCGGCCAATGTATTTCAGTTTGAGCGTACCTATAGAGTACCTACAAGTAATACGACTTGCTTGATAATTATGCGATAAGACGAGAGGAAATATACTTAATGGGTGGTCTCTCCTAAACCTTTATAACGTACCGCGTAAATGTGGCGGTGTCTTTACGTCGGCGTCTACAATGGCGCGGGCGTGCGTAAGCATGCTCGTAATTAATAATTATTCATTAAGGAATAATTGCAAAATATGAACATAGTAACTTTCAATTTAGCTGCAGTAAACCAAGGAGTTTATACGTTTTAATTTTCATGCCATTGTAAAAGTTGAGAATGGGACGGTAAGATAATCAACGGCTAGATATGTTCAGTCTATTTCAACGACAATAGAAGTTTTTATTGGTCTTATAATTTTTGCAGCTGACTGATCTACCTAAGATGATTGTTCGCCTATAACTAAATACGATTCATTCACCAGTAATCTCCAGAATTAGTGGTGTTGCTATTTTCGGTATGTGATATTTAATTTTGGATATCTAAATTATACGATCATATATTCGACCTGGAGACTACACAGTGCATTACCGGCACTCGGGCATTTATTAGAACTGATGATAATATGTTCTATTAGCATTTATTTCCAAGTATTAGCAAATCGTAATTAACAGAATTACCTTGCAATATTAAATTTCCTAACTCCGCACTTTTAATGTATTAGGTGCACTGCTTAAGATAACCTCGTAGTAAACAGAACATTAAGAGCTGTCATTTGTACTGCGTTGTCAGTTTCACGTAAACGTTATGTTACAAAAATTAAGTGAAGTCGAAATTAAAATTTTATAATTAAATTCAGATAATTAACTTAAAGAAAAGCCCGCATGCCTGTAACACATGGTATAACATCTCCAATGTGACGAAAGACAGACCAGTCAGTAGGCCTAGCACATGATGGCCGCGAGAGTATGTCGGCTTATCTCGAGCTATCCGTCACTTTCTAACAGCACCAATCAAAAATAGACGCGTAGCTCGAGATAAGGCGACATACTTTCGCGGCCATCATGTGCTAGGCCTTTTTTTGTACGGATTACGGGGGCAGTGCGCATCAGGTTATGTCGGACTTGCACCGACTAAAAACCCCCCGATTGTCCTCCTCAACCCATTTCGGACGGCTCTGGGCTCTCCCATGGAACTCTCCACCTCTCCAGTGCCGGCCTAGAGTCCACCTATATGGGTCCCGCCATGTTTTTAATTATGTGCTAGGCCTACTGGTGCAAGACCAAATTATAATTTTTTGAGATTTATTTTCACTCTGCTCCCACCTAGCTTATCAAAAGGAACACGCGAAACACATTAAAATCCAATTGGAATACCTAAGATACCTTGTTTAGTTTCATTAAAAAGGTCATTGCAAAATATCACAGATTTGACAAGTCCGAGGCCGGTCAGTGTTGTGGCGCGGTCACATAGCCACCCTTGTGTGTGTGTTGTGTTGTGTGTCACTAATTGCCACGTCCGGCGGAAGTGGCCGGTTCCGAGGCTGGTGTCAGGTGACGCTGGCCACCTGTGTGGGACGCACACACTAACACAACGGTGCCTGATTCTGGGATTTATCGTAACAGCAATATTATAGCCAATCTCTGTATAATCTTGCGGTGGTCATCGATTTTAATTGACAATAACTAAAAGGCGCTACACTGAGAAATTTGGAGACTTTGAAACGCTGTCCTGCCCAGACTAGCAAACAGTAGGGGCTGATTTTCAGATATATGATTCTTGACTATATGATTGTGGTACTGACACTAGCGAAACATGATTGCTTAAAATATTCTCGATAGAAAATAAATCCAAAGTTGAGTCTATATTTTCCTTTTTTTCCTCAGCCTACTAAAACAACGCATTATTAAAAGAAACGATTATACGGTATATAACGGTATTTTACCTCATCTAGGTACTAACAAGAGGAAATTTAATAAACCTGCACACAGTCAGATATTTAACGAGATTTGTCTGAAAAGCCATTCTCGGAGAGGGTTGCATCCCGTTTTGTCTTGAGCGAAAAACAAAGGGTGTCTCTTTCAATCGATATATCGCCTTAAGCCGCATTTAATAATCATGATTATTAAGAATTTCTCGAATTTAGGTAGTATATTGTACACCTAACTTGTACTTCAACAGCACGCCGAGGTTTAGGTACCTATATATTTGCAGTCCACAATGGAACTGTCTTCCAAATATGTTATAGTATAATGAACGTTATTTCAGTATATTTTTAAAATTACATTTAATTAATTTGGTTAGGCTATATAGGTATTACATATTACAGAGATAAAATATTGTATATCATTATTGCCATACCAATTCCTTCGTTGCTGACCACTGCCCGACCATGTCAAAGTATCAAAAGTTACGTTATCCTAGCACCACACTTCGCCGTATTTGTGCAAATATTCGTGCTGCATCTCTTTCTTTAATATTACAAAAGAAAGGAACATAGCGAAGTGTAGTAGCCTTAAATTGGTCATCGGAATAGTACCGCGTCGCGCGTTTGTGTGCGCTTAGTAAGTTGCCCGTGCATGTGTGTGTGTGCGTCTGTGTAATTATCCGACGTGTGATCCCGAGATAAGAACAATAATTAGCTCGTATGAATTATTCTAATAGAAAAGCCCGTTAGTAAATTGCTCAATTGGTTAAACATACAATATACACAATCTGCACGACCGCAATCCTATCTATTTTTGATTAGCCGCTTGGCACGAGGAACCTCTCAGCGGTTTGTACTTTTGTAGAGCGCGCTTCGATCTTAATTTGCATTTTGCACTATTTAATAATAACATCATAGGGATAAGTCCGCCTTTGTACTTTAATCTTATGTGACATGCATATTGTTTTAACCTGTTTTGTGTACATACAATAAAGTGCTTACATACACATTGTACTTATAATTACAGCCTATAACTAATACTTTTATTTAATAATTATTAATTGTAATGATAGATTAAATTTAAATTTGTATGCCTACCGGCGAAACATAGTGCCACTCTGTACCTCTTAACACCACCAATCTGTAACCTATGTTTACAAATAAAAAAATACTTACTTACTTACACATACATGCACCTTATGATGTTTTGTTTGCATTACACTATTTATTTATCGCATGGTAATTATTTCGAACCGTGAGATCTTCGAGAAGACGGTACAGTTGCCAGTTTTGTTGCACATGTAGCACCACCCAGGTCACGTGTAGGGTAGCGGTGGGTACTTTCCCTACGGACGTAGTGCAATTTTGACCCCCTTTGTCAATTGAGTGGGCAAGTAGAAGTTCTCAAGCCGCCGCAAGGCCTCCAACTTGGCTTAACGACTGCTGCCATAGACAGCAGCCGGGATCAACGGCTTAACGTGCTTTCCAAAGCACGGGAGTGCTCAGTTAGTAACCACCCAAAGCGGTCACCCATCCTTGTACTGACCGCGGTCGACATTGCTTAACCTGGGATACTGCACGCACGCGGCACGCAGGCGCCGCTGGGCCACGAGCACTCCATAGTTACAATACAATACAAATACTCTTTATGGCACACCTCAATAAATAAAACTGTTACAGAGTAGTTACTTTACTATTTTTAGGGTTCCGTACCTCAAAAAGAAAAAACGGAACCATCATACATTTCTGAAATTCGACTATTACTCGTTAACTACATAGTAATGTTTACTTTAGCTGTAATAATGTTCCTTTTAAATTAATCATATTACTTCCATGTTTAGCTGGCAGGGGGGGGGGGGGGGGGGGGGGATACTTGACCATAACGAAAATTATCAGCTTAAGATGTTAATTGTAAGAGTTAATCCCGTAATAAGTAAAGCGCTCGTTTTAATTAGTGCATTTTTCTGTCTACGCAACCCCACGCTCGTAACAATATTTTAAATCTTATAAAAAGAAGTCGGCTGGTTAATTATCTAGGTATAATTATGTCATCGCATTATTTTTCTAATTTACGGAAGGGGTTAACTTGAATACTAATAATGGTTCAGCCTTTATACGTCCCACTGCTGGGCACAGGCCTCCTCTCATAGATGAGAGGGATTGACCTTACTCTATAGTTATTCGTAAAGTAACGTAAACGCTACGCGAGATATAATTAATTTGAAAACCATACATAGAAATAAATTGCAATACTATACGAAAGGTTTCGGATTGATCCCTATTCCCAGCCTTAAGGAGCATGAGCAGTCGTACGTACTGCGTCGTCAGTAGAAGGGCTTAAGGCTGGGTTGTCAAATGTTCGTCAAATCTGATTGTATGGAAAGTTTCACAAGTTTCTATGGGAGGACAGCTGCCGGCGCCATATTTGACGACGACCGGTCTGTGTCCGTAAGTACGTTGGTGCAACTGGCACTAAGTGACAGTCCGTTGGAGGCATTCACGAACTTCTCTAGCAGGGGAGACCGCGACACGTTGCTAGGATTTTGATCGTCGCCGCGTTGGTGAGCACACGTGCCCGGGGCGACGACGAGCAGAATCCATTTACCGTACAAAACCTTATCTACTGTCATGGCGTCGTTACCGAACAACGTCATTGAACACGTGACATTGGCGAAATCATCATAAATTTTGATGGAAGCCCATTTTTTAAAGAATTGAATTGAATTGATACGTTGCTAACACCGCGTTGTTGAAACGCGCCGTCGACGCGTGCTCCCCTACTACCATCTGGTATTGTATAAAAATTATGGAGAACGCGCGTCGATGGCGCTTTTAAAAAACATGGTGTGCATAGTCCCTAAAGTCGATCATAATAGCGGTTTGCGAGCGACTCGATGGCTGAACGACGTCGCCGCGACTGTGAGTCGATCGGGGCGACAGAAGAACTATTATATAGGTAATCTTTGGCGACAGCGCGAGATGAGCACGTGGCCGCCGCGTATCATTTAGATATATTACCCATTGAAAGTTTCCGAAGCAATATGCACGAAAAATCGCTATTTGTTGTATAATCATGATTCGAAGTATACTTGGCAGGTTAGGTTATTATGTATTTAATATATATTTACGAGATGCATTATAGCGTCTGCGTCATGGTAGGTATCGCCACGATTAGGTACGCTGCGACATTCACGTTCAATGATCGCCTCGCTTTCAAGCCAGTCGCAAAACGCTAGTGTGATAAAGCTCTAAAGCGCTGGCGCCCGCTCCCCATCATTACGTAATTAGAGGATGAATTGGCGTTCGATGGCCTTTGTCCTCGGCTGCGTTCGTTTAATTCCGCAACAGCTGCTGCCTTTTGCAACTTTCGCCATACTTTCGCTGGCGTTTTGGTTAAAAAGTAAACGCAGGAGTAATGTCAGTATAGTACACCGCGCAAAGTTGACCGGAGCACTGAAGGCACACACGATGCCGTACTATCAATCAATTTGCAATATTTGCATACATATACCTAGTTGGTGTACATACTTAATTACAGGCCAAGCGATAATAACAGATATGATATTAAATAAGAATCTGATAGTGCCAAGTGCACGTATCGTATCAACTTAATTATAAACTACATAATTTGGGTTTAAGCTCCTCGATTGTTCCTTATAGTTTATAACCTAAACATTGAATGTAAGCGTTAACGTTTTTAACACATTCAGCGCCGAGGAACCGATAGTCGGGATCTCCGTTCGTAGACAGTTTTCGCTACAAAGCTGAAAAACCATGTTATCAGCTACGAGCGTAGCGCGTAGCACTCATCGGCAATGAATGTGTTAAAACGACAAATGGATGACGCGTTAATCGCCTTCGACCTAATAAATCGCCTGTCAACTAAGTATCTCACCCTAAATTATTCAGCCTAGCTATTAAAAAATAATAGTCGAAACTATTAACCCGAACTTATTAAAAGGGGTAAACTATGTAACGGTGTCGATTATTGAGCTCATTGATGTTACGTGGTCACAATAATCAATTTTTCATTAGAAATTACCCCCTTTAGGTATACAACTCAAGCCCCTGAACGTTTTAATTTCAACTTAAATTCTACGGATACGTATTAAAATTAATGTTGGTGTGCATTTGTTTCAATTCTTAGAGCATTTTAGTTCTAGAGGAGCCGTGTGTTTGGGAAGCGAGTGAACCGTGCGTAGTTTCGATGGGCTGATTGGACACGCTCTCGCGCAGAAGGGTTAGTCGGCGGTATAATTTCCGCAAGATAATATCTGTCTGGAGATTGAAAATAAATTAAACTTTATGTATTCCCCTTAGAGTGCAAAATTTGAAGTAAACGCTGACGTGATGTACACGTTTACGAAAGTTGCGATGTACCTACAATCGACATTTGGCGCCCGTGCTGCGGTCAGGCGCAATTTACTCATACTCATACAATAATCGTTACATCATTTGTACAAACCTATGCAGGGAAGGACTCAAACATACCCAATAACAATTTTTATTCTTGGTGAGCTATGCCATTGCAAGTCAAATACAAGCTGATAAAAAAGTATAAAGAACAAATTTGAATTAGTCTTCGAGTCGAAAATTGTATGAAAAATAAAACTGTAGGTCAAATATCCTCAAAGGACTAAAGTATTAGCTTTACGGAGCCGTTGCAAAAGATACACATGCTCACAAATGGACATTTAAAAGGTGTTGCCACAAACAGATAAATCTTTGTAAAGCTCAGCCTGGGAGCAAACGCCCTAGTTATTTTAGATTTATAGCCAGTCTGGGATTATTCCTTTTCAATTAGCGCCCAATGAACATAAACCGCGTTAAAACTACTCCAAGGGCCGTGTCATGCGAATACAGCTCTCAGTACGTGGACTTACGGTCCTCGTCTGAGGTCATGTCACGTCTAACAGGGTACAATCGCGTGGAGCGGTTACGATTAGCCACGCAATATCGACGAACAACCGATGGCTCCATTCATCATTATTATAAATGTGCCACACTCACTTATTTACGGAAATCGATATTTTTTTCGGTGTCGACTTTGAATGCGAGTTTTCGACACGTCGACGGCGTCACGGCATTGTGCCGGATGACCCCGGCATTGTAGTCACCCGCTGCGTCCCGGGGTGTTACTCTCTAGCAACCCAGTTAGTTCCGCTTCTACATAATATTATTTTGTAATTATTGATTATAGCAGGTCATGGTTGGTGAATGTCGTTTTAAAACAGGCAAAGTTAATTAATGATCGCGCTTTGTGTCGATATGATTACTTTAATTATTGTCTAATAACTAAGCGACACGTAACTTAACTGCGACCAATCGAAGTTATTTGCTGTCCGTGTCCACAGGGTTCCGACGGTTATGCGATCGAGCGAGCTATTATTAATTATACGTCAGAAAATATTGGAAAATAATAACAAAATATAATTTCACACTAACTTATTTTAATAAATAAGTAGATATCAATATCATTGGGACAGGTATTGATGAGAATGATACTGCATGAAGATAACATGTTTCTGATTTAAATAAGTGAATTAAGTAGGTAAGTTTGAGGATTCATCTTCCTCTTATACCTAGTCCGCGTCACGATCATCTGCAAAATGCATCAGAGTTGTATTACGAACCCCGTGAACAACAGTTGTAGGTGGGTTGAGAAACTTTTGCTCCCCACGCGTGTAGAGAGACAAATTATTTCAGTAAAAACATAAGCTGATTATAAAGTGGTGACTGACTAACATGAAATACATATATGTTCAGTGATTCATTCTCGATTTAAATGTATAAGACTAGTGGCTCGTGAGCAATTTTTTAATTTCAAGGAAAATAAATCATACGAGTATATAGATATCGAACGAGCTCACAAAATTTCATTGAATATTAGTTGAGAAATGCTACCTGATGTAGGGGAGAACTGCCGGAGATCTGATAATTTCCAAAGACTAACTCGACAAAAAAAAAATATAATTATCAAACTTTCTCACAAAATTTTGCTCCCTGAAGCAAGACAACCAGCAGCAAGTTATCGTCCGAGGGGATATGGCTGACGAAATTTGTATCTGGCTCGTGGAGACAAGATTTTTGCAGAAGCAGCATCTTATTATCCAGCGGAAGAACTAACCAGAATCTGGTTGTGAGCAATATTACTTTAAGGCCCCTTCGTGTTTTGATAACAAAAAGTATCAGAAATGGATTTTTGACGTGTTATTTTAACGCAGTAGAAATCGACACTAAAAAAGGGTCAATGTTCGAAAACTCAAAAATTGTGTATAAATTATGTATGTACTACGTTGCCGACTTAATCATACGATGTATGGCTTATAAAATAAATAAGTATTAAAAAAAACATGTACTACGTTTTTAAAGTTAATTAAAATTGCAACAAATTATGCCGAACCACAAATCTAGAAGCCCTCCAAGGGCCAAGCTTCGGCCAGGGAAAGGTCGTTCGAAGATAGTCCGTTTCATGTCCCTTTCGGAGCCATTATCTCCGAATTAGTACTATTCACTATGTCAAAATTGTTTTTGATAACCTTACACTTATTTTCAATGACCTATCGATTGACGTGCCATACGATAAATAAATAAATAATTGGTAATATCAAGTGTCACATTATTGGTAATATCAATTATTACAGGTCAGACGGTTTACTTACTGGAATTAAATACTTAATTCACATTTCAATATCTCGAATCCTCGTACCTCGATCGATCGATCCGTTGTCTTTCGTGAGCCAGAATTGTTCACGTTTCCACTATATTCAAGAAAATAGAGAATACCACCAGGACTCGTATCAATCTGATCTTGATTTTGATACCGATTCCTCTTTTATTCCAGGCGTTGTTTAAATGGGTCATAGCATCTTTTGCCATTGTAATTCGCCTGTTTATCTCGAGCTGTGTGCCGAGTACATATAGCGGTCGACGTTATTAACTAATACCATAGGAAATTGCATTGGTTAACTTTCCGGGGCATCACCACAATAATATTAGGTGAACTAGGAAGATTCTTGCGCCTACTCAATTAATCCGATCATCACACGATATGACTTAGGTATGTTGTGTAATCAACTATACGCATATTTGTATTAGGTACTCGAGACGAGACGGTGTAAGTAGCGTCTACCGATTCCTATCACATCGTATAGTAAGTAGCGTGGAGGGTATCAAACATTATACAATATACATCACTAAATATATTGCAGGTTGCGTTGCATACTTAACGCAGCTCGCACGCACTGCCCTGCGCGCGCATTGCGCCACTCACGCGCAAATTTAGGAAGCGCGTTCATTGTTGCGTATCTATTAATTTTCCGTATGACGACGCAGTTCCGTTTTCTCCTTAGATTTCGTAACTCAACTCTGAGAGTAGTATAATTTTTGTTCTTTACGAAGCTAGCTGACAGACGGGCGTGGCAATGTGGCCACAAAATTACCCGTGACAAGTCTCGGCCCTTACCACCCCGACAGAAAGTCTACTGCCGCTTGATTCTTGCCCCAGACAATTTGGTGTGCCTGTTAATACCGCCCAGCACGCACGGCGTAATAAAACTTGTGACATGCGAATTACGAATGTTCACCATTTTGATTTGGGCTCATTATTCGCGGTAGATATTAGGCCAAGATGGCGGTCATTTGTCATGCGTAAGAATATTAGCGTCACACGTCTTTCCCCCAATTTGCTGGTGGTTTTGAACGCGACAGTTTGATTGCCTTGTCGCGACGCCAAATTAAGGTTTTATTTTATTTACAGTTAACTGCAGAAGAAATTCAGTCTAATCAAATTTAAACATTTGCAGTAAATAAAGGCGTTAAGCAGGACTCAGTGTTTTTTTGTAGAAGCTTTTTCCGAGTTAAATGCAATCTCATGCGAGTTGAAGCTATCACCTAAATTGATAAAGGCTCGGCGGGTACATTTAACATAAGTCACGCGCTATCGGCGCGCGGTCCGAGGCGCGGCGATAGCCACGCGTATAGCTCCGCGCAGATTGTGTTTTGCGGTAAAGCGATAATTCAGCTCAATCTATGTCGTGCACGCTCTCGCTTTGTTTTATCCGCTGGCTTCTGTGCACCTTTATTTAGAAAATTGATGAGAAATGGTTTCCATTACGATCTACCGCCTCAACAACAATATTGCCTAGCAGGATTCGGTACACGTTTGTTCCGAGAGGAAATGAAGGCAAATTTGTTTTCCTGATTGCTTTAGAACGTAGGTATATCGCATTAATATTGGTTCCATTTTCCTGCGCAATCATAACTTCATTGGTGTGACCTCGTGAGAACCTATTTGAGTGCTTTATCACGAGCGCTTCCACGCACACTACCTATACCAATGCAAGTGCATGCTCGACGAACCCAATATAACTTTACGCTAGCCGGGACTTATTGCGTCAATCATATATAGCCAAGATTTAGATACTCATATACGTGACTTAAGTAGGTACCTAAAGAGCTTAACTATTACATTCATACATACTATATTTATTAACTCTAAAACCATTTAAAAAGAAGTTTCTCTTTTAAACGCAGTCAACAATAAGCTCGTATCCTTTATTTTTGTGTATATATCTCTATACATACTTTTTTTTCCATTTCAAATGGCGTTTAAATTGGTCGTGGTTGAATATTATAGGTATAAACTCTGCAGAGGCTTGAAAAGTTTTATGAAGCGGGTTAAAGTTTATAAGTAGGTTACACACTTTCCCCATTCTGAACGGTCTGTTATTTTATTTAGGATCATCGCTAACTTATTAAGCTGTGATCTCTGCTAAGGCAATATATCGATTGAAAGAGACTCCCTTATGTTTTTCGCTCACGACAAAACGGGACGCAACACTCTCCGAGAATGGTTTTTTTAGACTAAATCTCGTTAAATATCTGACTGTGTGCAGGTTTATAAGATTTTCTCTTGACAGTTCGCTCACTGCTTGACAGAGTCTAGATCAGGTAAAATACCATCATATTAACTTAATCGTGTCTTTTAATAATGGGTTGTTTTAGTAGGCTGAGTAAAAAAAGGAAGACTCAACTTTAGTTTTTTTTCTATCGAGTAAATTTTAAGCAATCGTGTTTCGGCTATTGTCAGTACCACAATCATACAGTCAAGAATCATATATCTGAAAATCATCACCTACTATTTGCTAGTCAGGGCAGGACAGCGTTTCAAAGTTTCTAAATTTCTCGTTGTAGCGCCTTCCACTGGAAAATATGTTTAACTACACGTAGGTAGGTACGTTTATAAGTTGAGTCCGTCCACGTGGGACGTGGAAGCTCCTGCCGGCAGCCGATCGGAGCCGTAAGGAGCCTTAGAGCGTGCAGGAGCGCCAATTTGCGTGGCCCTCATCACGCACAATCGCTCGCAAATTGGCCGCCTCTGATTGCGCACCTATCGCCGCGATTATCAATTTTCGAGCTGCGAGCTAAACTAAATTCAGTTGCTGAGCTGACGGTACGTCAACGTCGTTTAACATCCAATAACGGCCCGGTAACATCGTCGGCTATCGCTATCAATAGGACAAAATTGAAAACTAAACGCCTTCCTATTTTGATGTGACTCACAACTAATATATAGGCAAGTATGCAAACATAGAAAGTAATTTTAATAAATATTAACCGTTGAAAGCTTGCTATTGCTTAAGTACAGTCCCCGGCAGATAAGAAGTCAATCCTGAGACCTGTCATTTCCATACATTTTATAACCTAACAGTAACTTTCTTCCGGGGATTATTGGTTGCCTGCTATAAGTAAAGGTTGCTTACATACAACTTGCCGTGAAATAAAGTTTCCCGAAAAGATTGGACAATCCGTGAACAGGGGACCAAGTACGGTATTTTTATGTCATACGGAAAATCACAGCTGCATTTCCTAAAACGGGTATTGGCAGAACACAAGACATTTATCATGAATGTCACTTCTAGCTATTGTAGGCTTAAATACGTGATATTGTAGGGATACGTTGAAGTAGCTACGCGTACGAAGAGGTTAAAATGAACTCGTTCAGTGCAAAAATTATTTCAAAAATTGGTATTTTTAAGTGGCGGACTAACATATTATGCTAATGCTGATTGTAATCAATTATGTTGCGTATTTAGTTAACCAATCAGGTTCCAATACAATTTGTACAAAATACAATATAGTTAGTAGCAGTCAAAGTATAGCCAAATATATGTCAACATATCTTATTACCCACGACGGAACGGAGAAGGTATATGCGTTTAGGGTGAGAGATTGTTTGTTTGTTTGTTTGTTTTTGTTGAAATAAGGATGTGCCTGTCATCTCAGTATAAAATGCAAACCTCTACTCTCACGACACGACTCCGCCGCTTTAGAAAATGCATTTACACTCGCGGACAAATAATACGGGTCGGTAAAAAACCATCACAATTTCCTAAAATACTGCGACGTTATAAGTTTTTTTATCATGTTTATCTTGATATGATTATCTTTATTTAGTTTTGCATCTATACTGCAAAAGTAACAGCCAAAAAAAGTAACAGTTCCAGGTTTAAATCGGACTCGTAAAAATCCATGAAAAAAACAACGTTAACGGAGCGAGATATCGCGAAAATTGTCATTTTTGAACATTGATATTTTTATGATAGGATCCCGGAAATTCCTTAAACAGTTGGGCAATACGAAGAATAGTATATTATGTAAATAAAACGAGTGTAGAATATTTCACAAAACCTATTGATGCTATTTAAAATTAGGGTGACCAGAAATTTTAGACCGCCAGTGTAGTTTGAAATGGGAGCATAAAGGTGAGAATATATTATTACGTTGGTAGCACTGCGTAGGACAGTGCCTACTGCCTACCCCATTACCGACCATTAGGAAGCAGGTGCAGCGTTAGCTACGCTTCTGTGACACGGCGGCGGTTACTTGCCACACTTTATCGACGTTAATTACGTAATTTTGTACATACTCTTCATTACCATACATTGCTTGGCTATACAGTATTTTACAGTTTATATAGAAAGTTACGACGAATCCTCAAATTTATTAACCTCAGCAATGCGCCTGTGATTTCTCTGGAGTCGCAAGTGTGCATCCGCGTGTCTGTAGTATAATAAAAAAGTTACGGTGATATCAAAATTAAAAAAAAACTAATAGAGTAGTAAATAAATAAAACAAGGATTAAAAATATGCACTAACCTCGCAAAATCTCGTTAGATTTATGGTTTATACATCATGCGTATTTTAGTGATTTTGATATTTACTTTCTTCAGATATATCAGGTAAAACTTATCTTCAAGATAGATTTTATGTAAGCGCAAGCATAACACCGACAATAATGGTGAAATTAGTGTCGACCATTATAGTGCGTAAGAGGTAATAAAGTGTAGAAGCTACCGCGGTAGCAACAGTTAGGCGCGGCGCGTTAACATTTCTTCGTGAAAATGACGCGTGGATAACCGATGCGATACGAGGCGACGAACCACCATCCAACCGGCAAGTGATAGATGCGTCGTTTCTAAATAAAATACAGTACGATTACTGCAACTTTGACACTGACAGGCGATATTAATCCAATTGATATTCTGTCTTAAGGCGCCTGTATGCGAAGGCCTTCTCCATACAAACTCTGTGCAAGTTTCATTCATCAGTTTTGGCACTCCCGCATATAATTTTTTTTTGCTTGTTAATATTAGATGTATACACGAAGAATGTCAAGCAAAAAAGAAACCAAAAAAAAATTCAAAAAATAAAAAATCAAATTGTTTTTTCTCGAGGTTCTAGCTAACTAAATAAAATAAGCGTACTGACCAAAAATCATAAGTGTAATGCAAACACAAGCGAAAAAAAACTTGCACAAAGTTTGTATGGGGAGTGCTTGCGTATACAGGCGCCTTAACATGAATATAACAGTGTGTAGTATAATAGAGAAACCCTAATTCACTATTGTTAAAGTAGAATATCAAATGGAATAAGAGCATTATGTCAGTGTCAATCCTAAAGTAATTTACATGTAAACAAATATTAGGGGATAACCTGACACAAATCTAGATAGCCTCAGCTTAGACTTGTTAAAAGTACTACATGACGGTATCTTTAATAAAAATAATATAATCCACTTAGAAACAAATAGGTACTTCATATGTCCAAATGTTTGACACTTGCAATTCCAATAATTAATATCCTGTTGTTCACCTTTATTGCTATGGATTAAAATTAAGTAAATATCAAGCCAATAACGTGGCAATCCAAGAATTTAATACTTTTGAAATTTACGTCCAGGCCCTATTTCACCAACTTGACAATCGTCACCTTACAATGACAATTCGGTTTACATTGCCGGGCCGGTAAGTATCGATGCTATCCAATGACCATCTTTATGTGACGACTCAGAAGTGTACTTGGAATTGTCATTGTCAGATGACAATTGTCAAGTTGGTGAAATAAGACCCTGATTGTTATGTGTTGAATATAATTACAGTCGTGTCTATAAAGTGTAAGTAAGCTTAGCATATATGGCTATCATTTTTGGTAGAGATACAGTCAGTCATCTAGCTAGACTATATCAACTTGACAAGAAAAGCTAATATACATATAGTGGTGGCCATCTCAAATCACAGCCTGGCAAGCAAAACCTGGAAACATTACAATTGCGGTTAGCCAGAAAACCATAGAGGGAAAATGTCTCAATTTTATCTCAAAATCCTACTAAGAAAACCATTTAACTATCGCTCTGAGGCAGAATTTCTCCGCATCTAGAGTTAACGTGTTCTAATAGGACCGGTTACGCGCTTAAAGCCCTGCGTAGGCAGGAAGCGAAGTAAATATGTGGCGGCTGCACTCAAAAAGATGATACCTACGTACGCAAGTGGTCATATCGTATGTTACATCCATGTACTATTTGTAATGTTGGTTTCCTAACAAACTTAAGTGGAAGTGGAGAAGTTTTTTCGTGGTATTCAGTATACTGCATAATATTTGAGGTATCTACTTATAAGGATACATAACCAAGCCTTTCTAATTCGCCTCTAATATGCTGATATTTGGTAACTTTTGTGTACCTCTGGTGTAACTTTGTTAAGTAGGTAGAGAGATTTACATAAATTATTAAAGGTACAAAACTGCACTGAAGATGCGATGAAAGAATATCATGATACTCCCAAAATACACCCGCCACTCTAACAAACACAGCAAATCAAAATAAATGCAAGTTTACCGCAATTATTGCAATTTCGAATGTAACACATGACAGGCCAAACGAAAGATTAACTCATTTTTATTTTTGACCAAAATATAATGAAAATTTGGCTACGAATTCTCGCAAATTTCCTACAAATTTCGTGTACTGATTCGTTTCGGTAGCTGAATTGGCGCCCTATGTCATGTGATTTAACACCATTAGATTTCTTTCTATGGGATTATTTGAAGTCAAATGTCTATGCCAAAAGTCCTAACGCATGCAAGGTGGAGGTTCAATGTTGCATTCCCGAAATTCAGCCACATTGAGCAAAATGGTCAAGGAAAATTTCATCAAAAGAATTCGTATGTGCCAGCAAAGTCGTGGTGGGTATTTGCCCGATGTGCTATTTCATACATAATCCTATTCAATGTAGTCAATTTTTAAATAAAAAAAAAATACAGTAAACCCAAAAAAAATGTATTTTCCATTATTTTCAAATATTGCGTACTTTTTGGGACACCCTGTATAAGACTATTTTTTTGTTCTTTGCTTTAGTGAGTTTAGTAAGTTCACATAATTATTGAGAAACTTCAATTTTACATACCAGATGCCCTAGTAGGTAGACACAGATATAGTGGAGAAACTTTGCACCAGCTAGGTGAAATTCAATCGTAGCTCAATGTCGTGAAAACTGTCGGCGACACATTTTGCCATTTGTATTTTTCTGCCCAATAAAATAAAAAGCAATCTAACTAACAGATTTAAGTTAGTTTACATATTTCTTATTCTTGAACTACGAGCTATAAAAGTATGCAAAAAATGGAATTAGCATTCAAAATGATGTGGCGTTGAAAGTAATTTATTCATTTTCTTATTGGTTTTGTTTCTAACCTTTCCCAATACTTACTGCTTAGGTACAGGGTACAGCATAATTATCGCGAGAATATATGCCTAATATTTACACAACATGGACATTTACCATGCAGCGAGAAAAGCACAAGAGGAGAAAAATTATAATAACAAAGCCCATCAGCCTCCCAACTAATGAGTCTAAAGTTGAATTTTTAATCAGACGAAAAATAAACTGACGTACAGGTGCACATCGACCGTAATTATTCCATACAAGTTAGTTAAAGCACAGTAGATATCTTAGGTACTTTTTATAAATTTAAGTTACCCTTATATATATAATAATGTCTAAATAACGAAATATATCATAGGCATAGCTGTCAGTTTACTTTGTCTGATAATAAATTCTACTTTAGTAATTATTGGTAATTTGTAATGCGCGCGGCGCGTTATCATCGGCGTATAACAATATAACCGCGCTGTTCGTTTTGTCTGTCACACGAGATATCGACCAGGCCATCCATCATATGCCTACACTAATTGCTTGCTACCTTGTTTCTCTCCTTTTATATTATTCCTTGTACACCGGGCGAAAGAACGCACCCAAGACGTACGTTCACATATTAATCGCGATATTCTCTATAGAGTAGGCCCATTTTTCAAGAAGTAGAATACAAGAAGCAAATCGTGTAACAGTTGGGGTGACAACGTAATCAGAGGGTTTAGACCCTGCAGAATACGGATCTGCCTGTCTCCATCCCCAAATTTGAGCCGGAAGAATGTTTTATCGGAAAAGGTGCAGCCCATACAAATTTTTTCGTTGTACATTTGGTAAATCGTTGTTCCGGTACCCTAACTATGGTCCAATTGTTATGGATTTTTGATATGCCGTAAATAACAATGTTTGTCATCGTATCCCGAAATTTTTGACACTCCAGCTCCACGTCTTTCTCCGCCATCTTGGAAAATCTGTCACTTTTTTCAGTTTTTTGCTTGTACTGTCGTTAAAGTTCATTTCAGTGCTAAACATGGTTTGGCAATATTGTAAAACACAAAATTTGCTGAAACTTTTGGGTACAAAGATTTTTTCCATGACCCCTAGGGACGAAGATATGACAGGAGATATCATTATAAATTACCACTTTTTTCTAGTTTTCCTCTCATGTTTACGTTTAAAGTGCATTTTAGCGTTAACTATAGTTCAGCAATATTGTAGATTACAAAATTGGCTACAACTTTTGTATTGAAATATTTTTTCCACGATCATCAGGAAAGAAGATAAGATGTCACCTATGGGGTACTACCGTCGATATTTACTACTTTTCCAGTTTTCTTCACATATTTTCGTTTTAGTGCATTTCTCGGTCAGATCATATTATAGAAGACAAAATTATATGCAAATTCAAAGTACCTACGATCTTCTAGGTATCGTGGAAACAGACGATTTTGTCTTCTGAGGGATTGAAGTGGTATAGATCGGAAAGTGACAGATGCTTTATCTTATCGTCTATCCCGCTATCACTCGACCATCATAGATCCCCTACAGATTGCGATTAAATGCACTCAAACCTAAATATGAGAAGAAAACTGCAAAAGTAGCAAATTTCAACGGTGCTACTCCATAGATGACTTCATATCTTCTTTCCTAATGGTCGTGGAAAAAATATTTCAATACAAAAGTTGTAGCAAATTTCGTGATCTACAATATTGCCGAACTATAGTTAGTGCTAAAATGCACTTAAAATGTAAACATGAACGGAAAACTAGAAAAAAGTGGCAATTTTTAATGATATATCCTGTCATATCTTCGTCCCTAGGGGTCATGGAAAAAATATTTGTACCCAAAAGTTTTAGCAAATTTTGTATTCTACAATATTGTAGAACTATGTTTAGCACTGGAATGAACTTTGACGACAGTAAAAGCAAAGAACTGAAAAAAATGACACTATTTCCAAGATGGCGGCCAAAGTTATGGAGCTGGAGGGCCGAAATTTTTAGGTTACCATGGCTAATATTGTCCTTCACAACATACCAAAAAACCATATCAATCGGACCTCTTTTAGAGTACCAGAGCAACAATTTACTAAATGTACTACGTATTTTTTTGTATGGGCTGCACCTTTTCCGGTATACCGTACTTCCGGCTCAAATTTCGAGATGGCGACAGGCAGATCCGTATTCTGCAGGGTCCAAACCCTCTGATAACGTTGTCACCCCAACTGTTACATGACTTGCCGCTTGCATTGTTTAGAGACGCCTTTTCCAATTCTGTTCCTTCTCTACTACACTGTACTTGCCTCGAAGATACTCGGCTTGATTGCGTTTGGTCGCAAAAAGGGACGGATTTGAATAGCGAGTACGTACATACACACATATATATATATATACATTATATATTTACCTACATGCGTCGAGCAGGTAGCAGGTCCCAGGACCAGATATGGAAGTAGACAGCTTCCAAATAATAATGTCGAGCAATATGTAAAAATATACAATATATCTATACGAACTGATGTAGCAATTATGTACCGGTGATATTATATTGTACATATGTACCTAACTATGTCAAAAGTACTAGAATGGAAATATAACAAGAAAAATTATACAGGTACCATTCACAATTTAGTATAGTTTTAATTAATTTTAAAATCACACATTCTCTTTTCACAAACTAGGATGCGGTTGTAATAAATAATAATACAATTTTCCTATTAGAATCTAGTTAGGAAAGAATATTTACTGGTGTCAGTTATGGCAAGTTGTATTATTGGCAACCCATTGGAAAAGCAAACAGCAAAAGACGAATTTGACCGTCCTCTTCCAACCTTTGAGTTCACCTAACGAAAAGTTTCTATTTAGAATTTACATCATGAAGTGTAAGTAAATTAGGGATTCTAGGAAAATATCAGTGAATGATATGGGCGTTTCACAGTGTACCGTATAATACTTGTGTCCTGCCAAAAGGTACTATTTTCTGTGCCAAGAGCCAAGTCGGGCAACCCCGGTTATATGTAGGTTGGTGGTAATGGTGGTAGGTTGATTATAGTGCTTTTTCCAAACAATGTGAAGAAATAGCACAAATAACTTTACACTACTTCTTTCAAAGGCGGGATTGTTCTCACACTGTTTTTTACACTCAACTCGGTTTTTAACTAAAGTACGAGTACCTACTTACTTATTGTTTATATCTTACTCGTAATCGTTTCGATTTTGTGCTTAAGTACAACATTGTAGTCTTTGGATTTAATATGGTAATGTAACACAGTTGTTAAAAGTTTAACGCAGTGGGAAATAATTGATTTTGGTACGATTATAATACTTACACTCTAAAAACCGAGAAGTTTAGCTTTTAAACTTTGGGCGGATACAAAAATAGGCCTTCGCGATTTAGTTTTTCAAACAAAATAAGAACGTTTCCGAGCGTGTTGGACAAAAATACACTACTTATAATTATTATTGATATTGACGCCGCTCTATACTCGGCCCCAATCTACGATGTAATTTAGTTAAAACGTACATGAAGCGAGGCAAAAAGCGAACCAATCGAAACTTCCGAGAAGCAATAATAACGCTGTTAGAAGTAAACCTCGCCAGGGTTAATTTTACTTGTTAGTTTACGCTTCCCCGAACGCCGCGTGGTAATTCTTAATTGAATTCAATCATTACAAAATCACTTGGGTAGCTGTGGAGCCAATCAATTCCCTTAAAGGATAACTTTATAAAGGCGACGGGACCTTAGAACTGGGAAAGTGAATTAAGCGCACCACAAACTGGTTATATCAATCATAAACTTATTCGATTAATTACGTTTTGCGGAGTTAATAGCGACATCTAATATTGAGAGCAGGGAGGACCGGCGGCTGCCGGCTGCGGTGTCGATAAACAACTTCTTCAACCAGTACCTCTCTGACTCTCTGACTGAATTATCAACGTGGCAACAAAATCGTCCATCAAACAAAGACGCAACTATTAGCACAATCTAAGATATTGGTATCTTCAATCTTGTATATTGTATATATTTAAGGGGTTTCCGTCATCAAACTCGGAACCCTTATAGATAATACCTACTGTAGTTTTACCATGTGCGCCTGTCTGTGCTGTATCAGCTGTCAAAATTTAGCATACGCATAATGTTGCAACAATCCATGGCATGTCGCCATTGATGTCAATTTGCTAATAAACTATAAGTACAATTGATCTCAAGAACATGCAACTCAATACAATAAATCTTCCTAAACGTTATTTTAACGGATTTTAAGTTCAATTAACCGGTCATAAATTTTATTACTTCCAGCGTATTATCGTGCAACTTCCCTGACTTAGGTACTTATGGATTAATAAGCGCAGTCGCGATCAGTTTGCGCAAATTCTTTATTCATAGACGTATAACTAGTCTTGGTTATTCTTTCAGTGGTGAGTTATCAGAATAGTTAAGTAATAATAATATTTCAATATACACACAGGGGTTCAAAATACAAAAACTGTACTGTAAAAAGTCGATATCGGTATCGATAGTAGTCCGTGCCTTTGTATTTCGGCGGTGTCATTAGGCGGCGCTAATGATTAATGCCACACGTCCCGCGACCCCTCTCGGTGCAAATAAAACTCGAGCCCACACTTAATCGAGCCTTGATGGAGCGTTTCGCGACCGGCTCGCACTAACGTACGGAATTCATGTTAACATTGATCATTTGAGTTAAATAATTTACATTTTTGAGGCGTAGCACAAATTTATTTATCTTATAGTTAAAAAAATGTCAGCGGTTAACTGGATAACTCATAAATAGTAAATTTCGTTGAAAAGTCGTGATATAATACATTGTTTATGCTACATTACATAATTTGTGTATACTTAAAATGCTTATTTCAAAAATCGGGAGCTTCAATGGTTATGAGGTCATTCATTTAGTGGCGGCGGCAATTTTCATTGGGTTTGTCATTACTCGGGAGACTAACCGCGTAATAGAGATTGTCTCACGGCAGTTTCGGGGGGAGACATGCCTAACATAACAGCATACTAAAAGATGACTTTGGTTTCCGACCTTGGACATATGGTAAATATTCTGTAAGGTTTTATGATATTTCCTGTTATTTGATACCTAGAAGGCCGGGACCTCTTACAAACGACGGCGTATAAGTACCTATACCAAACAGAAACTTCACTTCACATAAGTAAAAGTAAATGAATTTGAAACGCTTTGATATTAATTCGCCTATGCCGGTTCGATTAACTAATAAGCGGCCTAGATTGGCAATATCATATTCAAATCCTTATTCGACGTCTGAAACCAGGACTATATTTATATTTAGTTTATTTTAGTTGTTAGTTGCACCGCTAACAATTTTTCTGCTTCGCCTTAAGGTTGACTAGTACAGAATGCCATACGGCATTAAGTTGGCCTTTTATACGACGAGGTATTCTTTTGTGCAATAAAGATTAAAGATTTAAGATTAATTTTTAAAAGATTTCAAATTAAGATAAACATCGCTATGAAATATGGGACCTTTGAGAAAGTTGTCGCCTGAATTTGGATACAGAGTTAGTCTCTGCTTTCCTAGTCAAATAGGTATAAGTAGCCAACTTGACATACAAATAACAAGATATAACTTAACAACATCTATTTGTATGAAATGATTGAAATTATCCGCGCAACCACAGGAATCTAAGCCCTTGGCTAAATTTACCGATCGATTCGCATCCATGCGATGCGAGTCGTGACTGCTGACGGCTTCGCAATAGCAAATCTTGTATGTAATCTGTGGCAATAGTAAATGTTGCTTATTGATTTCGTGTATTTCTACTAGAGCTCCGCTGGTTTAAGCATCTTTACTTTCCTTAAATTGGGTATACTCATGTAATTTAATTATTTTTCACTGTTGCTAAAAAAGTGTACCTATCATATTAGGTATTCATATTAGACTTATTAAGCGGGGCTAAAGTTAGTACATTTTCTCCCAGGGAATAAAAACAACACTTCACCATATTAAATCCACTAATCACAATACACTAATTTAACTGACACTTCTTTAAAACTGATCCTAGTCTATAGCTGTTCTCTGGTTGGTTTATTTTATACCAATTATACCTACAAACATTTTTAAGTTTATAAAGCCTAGCAAGCAGCTAAATTTGTCGTCCCTCCAGCTCTATATCTTTCTCCGCCATCTTATAACAAACCGGCCAAGTGCGAGTGGGACTCGCGCACCTAGGGTTCCGTACAAACTATATAAGTAAAAGTTCACCCATCACGACAATCGAGTCATAGTTATGGTCCAAGAAACAAAATAAAAATTATAAATTTTTTTTTTATCATATGATGTAACTAAAAATTTACGGTTTTCACGATTTTTCCTTTATCTGTGCTATAAGACGTTGCTTCGTACCAAATTTCAAGATTCTGAGTTCACGGGAAGTACAATGTAGGTTTGGATTCCCTTGCGAGTATCGAAAATTTGCGGCATAAACGGCTGTATCTTTTGATTGCGTTGGCTTAGAAGTTTGATTTTTTCACAGCTCCAAGGGACAGTAGACCTGAGTATTTGATATAAATTCCAGCTTGATACGTCCACGCGTTCCTAAGAAAAAGGGTCTTGACAGACAGACAGACGGACGGACGGACAACAAAGTGATCCTATCAGGGTTCCGTTTTTTCCTTTCGAGATACGGAACCCTAAAAAGTGACATTTTTACAGTATTTTACCTGTACCGTCTTTAAATTTTACTGTAGGTAGTGCTAACCATGGTTCTGTATACTTAACTAATTAAACGTAACTTTTGGATTCAAAGATTTTTCCCACGACTCCTAGTGACGAAGATATATTATTGAATCGTCTATCGTCTACTTTTTTTAGTTTTCCTTCCATTTTTATGTTTTAGTGTGTTCTATCGCAAACTGTAGTTCGGAAATATCACGAAATTTGCTATGGAGCCATGGGCTGGGAGAAGACACCTTTACCTACGTCCTACAAGTAGATGTGCCAAAAAATCGCTTTTACACGAATTATTTACTTGGTAGCTGTTGGCCTTCGTTGGGTGAGCTACATTTATGAGTAGGTAAACTATGTCCAACCCTAAAGCGGAACCCTAAAAGTAATTTTCCCCGCATTAGGCACTCGCCTAAACAGATACGTTCGTTTAACACGTTTGTGATCGACTTTCCCTGACGGAGAGGCATGAAATTGTCGATGTAAAAAGCGAAGGGTGGTGGGGGGAGCAATTTGTAATATTTCACGACTCAGTAGGCGCTTATTAACTAGGTGTGCAAAAAAAACGACATCAGATTTGTGCTGAACCTTTGGCACGATTTATACTGGTGAGGGGGAATATCTGTAGGCGCTTAATTAACGCATTCACTGCCACCGCCGCATATATGCGTCACCGTGACTTTCACGCAGTGCCTTCGACGCACAGACGCGTTCATAATATTTGACACTTGTACCCTGTGCCTTAGTGCCTTAGACTTAAAATAGTCGGTTGAACTCACATGTGCGTTTGGGGCACACAGCAAAGTGCGGCACCTGCCGAATGTCCAGGAAAAGAGGGTGGCAGTGAATGCGTTAATAGTAAGTACATTATGTCGAGTTCATAAAGAATTACGGCTACAATAATTATACGTAGTTTTAGACAAGAATTCGTTAGATAAATTTCTGCATGTTGGTAGATTTACGATGCCTCGAATCTACCGACCAAAAAACCAATAATACATAACAATTACATGTGGACGGTAAATACGGGGCGGGGTAGATGACGGATTAATACTGTGTTGTCCTATAGCTTTTCTTTGACAACAATAAAATAATATACTGTCCGTTAAACCTAAGCATTGCTGATCACAACGCCATTTTGCAAAAGATTCGACATATTATTTTAAGGCCGGATTTTAGTTAAAATGAGGTTAAAATTTTATGGGCTAGAATAAAATGTGTCAAACGTCACTTAATTGTGTTATCGCTGTGCTATCTGTGTACTGGCAAAACTGACGAGAGCGCCCTCTTCAGAGTTAAAACAGAAGCTCGGAAGTCTCGGAACATCATGAAGTTAGTGGCACTTCACCAACCTGAAGTTGACAATGACGCCTACGTAACAGAACCGGGTCGTAGTTTTGAGGAGCGAACTGCAGACCGCCACTTTTGACTTCACCAGCATCAAGGGCGGTCACCTTGGTATCGTTCCAGTGGTCAATTATACTTTTGTGTAACGGTAACTTACTTTAAAAATTGCATTGTGTCCCAAGCTAAAGTATTTTAAAATAGAGTTGAGATTAAGAGTTGCCTTTTCAATAAGAGTAGATTGCTATTTCTAAAGAGCAGAGAATCTGTGCCATGCAATATAGTATTTTATACAATCGTTATATAATGAATGCTTTTTTAGTCGAGAACCGCGTTTAGACCACGAGGCTTGCCGAGTGGTCTAAGTAAGGTTCGAGACTCAAAAAGCTAATTATATAACTATTGTATACAATACTTTTTCTACGAGTCCACGAAAATAACAAAATAACAGAAAGTTGCCGCTGAAACGATATCATTTGTGCATGTAGGTTACACGGTGATTAATAGCACGTGGTCTGCACATATCACAATACGTATCACGTGGGTATTGATGAATATTGAAAACAAGTCTAAATAATTATGAAATTTACGATAATATCACAAGTATTGTAAATTTGTAATAACAATTCCCACGGGGCCGGTGCCCTGTTAAGATTGAAAAAAAAAATATCAGTCCATGCCCGCCTTTGGCATCATGTCAAATTTCGACCAATCACGACGCAAGAGAATTTAAGTTTTTTTTCTAATGATTATGGCCAGTATCCAGACGACCGTTTAAGTAGGTAGACAATTTGACAAGTGCATTGACGGTTTTACGTTCAGAAGCGCGGGAAGCACTATCAATGTTGAAATATTCATAAAATGAGTCTCCTTAAACTTAATTTTTTTCATCAAATTACGGCGTTCTATTTTTGAATGATATTTCGATTCTCCGCGCAGTTGTACAATGAAATATTATATTACTCCATAGAGCATAGACTTTTAGTTCAGCTTAAAATGTATAATATTGTGCAATGGTCTATGAAGTTCTAATTGTAATATTGTAGTCGACGAGTATAAAAAGTAATTTAGCTTACTAATTACCCTGAGGTTTACGCATCAATAATGTACCTGCATATAATTTACTTATATAATAAATGATTGTATATATATTGTGTGTGTTTTATCAATTGTTGAGTCACTGGAGAAAAACATTGCTTGATCCTTTAGGGGTTAAGAACAGGATAGGTATAGAAAATTACATCATAGTATGTTATTCCGCTAACATTTTTCACTTCCATATCAGATTCTAAATGTTTAACATCATAAATCTTATTTTGGACAATCTTATCGCGTAATATGGTATGAAGCACGAAAAGTTTATTTTATTGCCCAAGTATATATAATCTTTGTCACGTTATACTCAGTGTTGCAACACGTGTATTTTTTAAACATGCCGCTTTTTTATAGTCTCAGCTTTCATTAGCCAGACTCTAATCTTGGAATAAAGTCTGAGTGACAGAATCGTTATTAAACGTTATTTTTTATATTCTCAAAATATTACATCATCCTCAAAATTATCATCAATCGTCATCATCAAGGAGTAGTACTTAGCTTAATTGAATCAGATTTATATTAATTTGTTTACAAAAATGTCCTCTATTTTCTTTTTACTTACGTACCTATTAGTTATTCCTACATAGTTAATAGATTGAGAATTATGAGATGAAACAGATACATCCGACGTAGGTATTAACTGAAAGTGAAAACAGAAACGCCCTCATTAATAATAGGTAGAACAAACCGTTTAAACTATACGTAGATGCATTAACTGCTTGCTGTGACACAGTTCCACTCGTCATAAAGCGACAAGGTAAAATAGAGCATGGTGGTAACGCGTTAAAGTTGAGAATTGTTTAACGGGGTTGACAAGATTTACCGATCCTGTTTGAAGTGCGTAGGGCGGGCCGCCCAAACGTTTAGCGACCGTTTAACGGTGCCTCGAGTTAGGTAGGGACACACCCACGATGAACAATCTCTATGAATTACGCGTTCACATTATACGTATAAGCTTGTTGGTTCAGTTCATGAATATTTTTAGTATTTACTTACTCGTATTCGTGGTTAATTTAGGCTAACATATTATTACACTTATAGACCTCAGTAAAATGCATAAAATATTAGCAAGGCTTGGAATCAGTTTATAACAATGATGTCGGTTCTCTGAGAAGAATATGTCATGGAAACAATAATGTTTTCGAACTTATATATAGGTATTCGACGTCGAACTGAAAAGTAGACTAGAGCTAGACTATAGAAGTTACTCGTTCTAAACCGGTTAATATATCTAAAAAACGAAATCAAAAGGTTGTATGTCTATTAAAAATGGCCAAGTCAGAATTACACGCAACCGACGAGGCTGTATGATATCGATATGTATGGATGTGATTGAAGCAAAACAAGTATGTAAAGTGTAGTGTGTAATGTGTATGTATTTGGCATTCTTTGGTTTCTGCCTACCCCAATGGGATATGGGAGAGAGTGTATGTATGTATGATGTATATATATTTCAATTTCAATTTCAATTTCAATTTAATTTATTTTTTCAAGTAGGCCATTACACAGCACTTTTGAAAAGTCATACAATAACAAAATATATCAATAATTGTACAAACGAACAATGTCAAAATTAATATGAATTAAAATAAAACTGTAAATTATAATAAAATCATGTCAAAAGGCTTAAAATTAACAACAACATACATTAAACAGAAAAGTCACAGAATAAAAAAATAAAAATTAACAACAACAAAGATATCAAAAATTGTACAAAACAATGTCAATTTTATATATAATAGAAAAAAAACAGTATTGTTATACAATCATGTCATTAAAACTTAATAAAAAAAAACATAAATGCTATTGGCAATATAACAATAGGTATAATAGGTATGTCAAATTGTTTTTTTTTTTTTAAGAATTTGAGCAATTCAATCCCATGCATTTTTATCAGTAAGATAATCCTTGGCGCTGTAGTAAGCTTTACAAATTAGTTTATTTTTGACGTATTTTTTAAATTTGTTAACTGGAAGTTCCGTCACACTACTTGGGAGTTTATTATAGAACCGAATAAAGTTTCCATTGAAAGAGTTTCGGATTTTTTGTAAACGCGTATTTGGCATTGCAAGTTTATATTTATTTCTTGTATTAATATTATGTTTGTCACAATTTCTCTTGAAGTTATTGATATTTTTATGAACATACAGTATATTTTCATAAATGTTTTGACAATGCACTGTCAACACATTGATTTCTTTAAACTTATTTCTTAACGATTCCCTAGGACTCATCTTATAAATCGAACGTATGGCACGCTTTTGCAGTACAAAAACGGTATTTATGTCAGCTGCACTACCCCATAGTAAAATGCCGTATGCCATTACGTTATGAAAATAGCTAAAGTATACCAATCTAGCGGTTTTCTCGTCTGTTAGCTGACGGATTTTCCACACTGCAAAAGCTGCAGAACTGAGCTTATTCGCGAGGTTATTTATGTGAGGACCCCATTGCAACTTTGAATCTAATATTAGACCTAAGAATACTACACTACTATCCAGCTCCAGTTCCTCATCTTTAATACAAACAGTTGTTTGTGTAGTTTTGACATTAGTAGTGACAAACTTAATAATTTTAGTTTTTTTTTCATTTAGCAATAGGTTATTGGTGTTGAACCAGTGTACCACATTTGACATAGCATTGTTTATATGATTGTTGGCGTCTAAGTGTCGTTTAACTTTGAAAATCAAAGAGGTATCATCGGCAAATAATACTATATCATGGCGGTCGTGCACTAAATGAGGTAAATCATTTATATAAATGAGAAACAGGAATGGTCCCAAAATTGAACCCTGTGGGACGCCCATTGAGACTAATGATCCAGAGGATGTCTTCCCATTCACATCCACTCTTTGAATTCTCTGGTTCAAATAAGATTTGAGCAAGTTCAGAGCTATTCCTTTAACCCCATAATGGTGAAGTTTCCTGAGTAAGGTTTCGTGGCAAACGCAGTCGAACGCCTTGGATAAGTCACAGAAAATACCTAGGGCATCGTGTGACTCCTCCCAAGCATCAAAGATGTTTTTAATCAACGCGACCCCGGCGTCAATTGTCGAACGTCCGCGCGTAAATCCAAATTGCTTATTGTGCATCAAATTATTTTTGTTAAAATGTTGCTGTAATTGTAATAGAATTAATTTTTCAAAAATTTTACTAAAGGTGGGCAATACTGAAATGGGTCTAAAGTTAGAGGGATCAGAAGCACTGCCCGACTTGAAAAGAGGAGTAATTTTGCTATGTTTTAATAAATCAGGAAACTCTCCACAGTCGACGCAATGGTTGAATATGACCATAATACATACTAACTAAGGCTCACCGACCTAAAGTGACTTTTGGCCTCCGACACGATTTGATGCCAATAAACCGATCTTGTGCCACCTCCCTCCACTTCTCGATTTGATATCTATCCGTTTGAAAATTGAACCGCTATACGAGACCTGATTATTTGTAAGTTTCTTTGCATAAGACTTGGCCGTAGACCTGCCATGAATTGTCAACCCTCGTACATACACAATAATGTATATTATGGCATGCACACCGTGAGCGACAATACTGAACCCGACGTAAGAAAATGAAGTCATATCTGCTATGCACGGCATGCCTCGCTGGCCCTGCTGAGTATAATCGCTGAAACAGAATTCGTTAAAGCGAATTTAAACTGTAACGCCATATACATAAAGTCTTATTGACACCCGTTTGTCATACGTGGGATAAAACGTAACTGTTCTAAAGCAGTGTAAATAAAACAGTAAATATTTCAGGCGTTAGTTGCAACCGTGCAGGACAGGGACGTAGTTCGTTTTAATTCTTTTAAACATTGGCAAAAATCTTTTTTGAATAATAAATATAATAAACATGGGGGCCCGGCGCTCATATTGTATATAAGGAGCTGGCCCAGCGTCTAGTGGAGGCAACTGGGGACCAGAGGGCTGGCGCCTATCTCGCCCAACGGATTGCAATTGCAATCCAGCGAGGCAATGCCGCCAGCCTTCTGGGCACCTTGCCCCACGGCACTGACCTGGGGCCAGTTTTTTATTTGTAAATATTTAGTTTTATTTTAGTTTATAGTTAGTTTAGTCTGTTTTTATAATGTTATTTATATTTTATTTTTCATTTATTAAATAGTACAGTCAATGGTCATAAACGTCGTACACCAAGATACATATATGTTTTGAACCTGTACTGTAGCTTTATAGGCCGGGCCCAATTAAGCGATAAGAGGGCGCGGTTGGAGAGTGGCCTGGGGTGAATCCAGGGGAAACCTCCGACACGACCACGCGGGCGGTTTAAATACTGGAATAGGTACTCTAAGAGTTTGCGCTCCATTGAGATTAGTTGAGTGGCTTCACCCGAATCTGATGTGTCAGTGGAGTTAAACAAATTCTTTGTTCTCCTGAAGCTCTAAAACAAAATATCGGAATCCTCCCCATAAGGCGTAGGGGTGGGCAAGGCATTCTCCATACAAACTCTGTGCACGTTTTATTCGTAGGGTTTCGCACTAACGAATGTAATATTTTTTTTGGATGTAAATATTAGATATATGCGAAGAAAGTGATGTGGCAATTTGCATATTTTCAAAAGAATGAAAAGTGAAAATTTTTTAAAATAATATCAATGAAAAAAAATTACACCACGAAATAGCTAAAAGAAAAATAAGCATACTGACCAAAAATCATAACTTTAATGCAAACACAAACGAAGAAAATCCTGCACAAAGTTTGTATGGAGAGAGCTTGCCCTACCCCTCCTCTTAGCAGTCGCTAAAAATCAGTTTAAATTATTTTCCCAGTTACGCACCTGCAATTACATACACAACTGCAATTACTATCACATAGATACACCCGTACAATTCAGGGCGTTCAAAAACCTCTGGACGTGCACTTTAATGCCTTCACAATAGAGTCGTGTTAAGATGTTTATGAGAACTTCGTCCGCTCCGATGTATCTCGACTGTACCAATCACTGCGTATGCGAGATAAACAAACCCCGCTCCAACGGTGCCTCCGTTTGATATGTTAATTCCTGTTCCTCACAGCTATTGCTTTTCACATTTGCGACTTTTCGTTTGCACTTATCTTAAATAGGTGCTTCACCACATTATTAATGCGATAAATTAAGTAGATAAGTACGGAGTGGACCCCGCAAGACGGTTACCGGAGCAGAGGCAGACCAAAAAGGAGATGGCGGGACGATTTGGACGCGTTCTGCTCGGATTGGCGGGAACAAACAAAAATAGGACCGAGTGGAGGAAAAGCGGGGAGGCCTTTGCCCAGCAGTGGGACACAAACACAGGCTAAAAAAAAAGAAAAAGTTAAGTAGGATACATCTATACTCCTATTTTTCAGAATATAATAATCGTGCGATTGTCGTCATGCGATTTCAGGGAAAACAATCTTGAAACGGGAAAATATGCGGCGTGCTATCTTTGAGACGTGAAAAGCTACTAAAATAAGTAAGTGAAATTTGTACAATATTATCCTCTGATGTCTCAACTAGGGAAACGAAGAAAACTCAAGCCACACAGAGAGCGGGCGGGCGGTGGCGGCGCGGGCGCGGGCGGCGGCGGCGCGGGCGCGGGCGGCAGCGGCCTTTGGCGGCAGCCGCCACCTCCAAAAGCAGCTCCCGCGCCGCCGCCGCCCGCGCCCGCGCCGCCGCCGCCCGCGCCCGCGCCGCCGCCGCCCGCGCCCGCGCCGCCACCGCCCGCCCGCTCTCTGTGTGGCTTAAGCTGAATTGTAGGTTAAAATTCTATCGTAAAAAAACGGGGTATACTTAGGTACTACATTAGCTTTAGCTCATACTATAATGACTTGTAACTTGTACCCATAAGTATCTTCTTGCCTACTCGTAGGTACACGTGACAAGAAGAATCAAAAATATCTGAACTCTATTTTTAAACAACAAAATCGATGACAATTTATTCGATGCAATGATGACATGAATTTTAACCAAGAATTCGATTATACATCCTTCAAGGCTACTACTACTAATACTACTCATAACGCCCCCAGAAACATGTCAATATGTGTAGGAAATAATAGAAAAGTTAGGTACCCAATTACCTAAAATCACCACTCTGACACATACTCATCAGCAAAGGCTCGGCCGTATTTATTTTTAAGAATGCCAACATCCCACATTAACCTACCGCTTATCCCACCGTGTCCCGATTACTAAGTGTAGTGTAGGTACCTATCCAAAAACAACTACCGTTATTACTTCTAACTTCTAATCATCCTTTAATTGCGAATAAATTAAAAAGTCCTAATTAAAGTGCAAATTAACTGTCTGAATGTTAATGTTCAGGTTTTTTTATATATTATTGACGAAGCCACGGTAGCCCAGTGGTTCAAGCGTGCGGCTGTCAAGCGGCGGTCGTGGGTTCTAACTTCGAATCCCAGCTCGTACCAATGAGTTTTTCGGAACTTATGTACCTACGGAATATCATTTGATATTTACCGTTAGCTTTTCGGTGAAGGAAAACATCGTGAGGAAACCTGCATACATCCGCGAAGAAATTCAAAGTTGTATGTGAAGTCCCCAACCCGCTCTGGGCCAGCGTGGGGACTACTGCCCAATCCCTCTCATCTATGAGAGGAGGCCTGTGCCCAGCAGTGGGACGTAGATAGGCTGATGATGATGATGACGAAGAGTTTTTTTTTATAGACAGTCACGAGTTTTAATTTGGGACCCCCTTAAGGTTGACAGTATTGTCAAACAGTATAGAAATTTAAAGAAAAAGTTTGCGAAATAAGTCCTAAATTAATGCACGTCACCGTAATACTATACTTATCAATTAGTCATTAGCGAGTAGGCAAAGTTTAAACAGCATGTCCTCAGAATAAGGAAAAATATATCTTCATTTAGTCCAGAGATACTTTAACTCCTAGGTATGTTTACTTTCACGAAAACATTATTACAAAAAGGTCTCGTAGCGTGATCAAATTATATACGTAGATATTTTACATAACATCATTTCTTTTTCATATTTCTGAGTGGGTATCAAAGGGATCGGCATGTTTTTTGGCACAAACAAGTTTCTTCAAATCCAGCAAGAGTTCGTGTTACAAATCCTCAATTAGCGAACATACAGCTCAGTTTATGCCGGCATTTAAATTCGTTAGGAGCGGGCCGTGTTGTTCGCTCAACGCTCAGGCAAGGAGCAGGTAACGCAGACGCGACACTATTGAACAGTCATGTGCAATAGTAGATTGTTTGACAAGGGTCTAAAGTAAGCCATATTACCACGAGATAGTTATTTTCCCGAACGTAGAGAGGGAAAATTGTTCGAGTGGTAATATGGCTTTTAGGCCCGAGTTATACACTCTACTTTTCACTTCGATTGCGAGAAAACACATAAACACAAATTATCCATCTTAAATGAATAATTTAACTCTTGGCGGGTGCATGTCTAATTTGACAACATGTTTTTTTTTCTAAGGCCAGCACCATATGCCTCGCTATGCGTGTTTGCTTGGCGTATTCGCCTCCCTTTCTTTTGCTATATCAAAGAAAGAGATGCATCATGCGCTTTTTTTTCTTTTAAGAGGAGTAATTGCTTTGACCATAGACACCGCTTAATCTTTAAAGAACTGAATAACGTCTTTCGTGATTGGTCGATTTTAGTACAGCTGTGTTCTGGTTGGTTGATATTTTTACCAAATATGTTTTAATCTGTCAAATTACTTTTCTGTGATTGGTGGATTTAATCGGTGAAGTATTTTGATTGGTCAAATTAAAATGTTTTGTTAATCATAAATATGTATACATATTTTCCCTAGGGCTTAAATGTACTACTTTAGCCCCGCTTCACAAGTCTAATATGACACACTTTTCGAGCATGAGAAGTGAAATAGTACATTACTTACCAAGGGCGATAAAACAAAGAATGTCTCAGATCGCAGGTATTTTACGCCCGAGCCGAAGGCAAGGGCGATAAATATGCGATCTGAGGCTTTCTTTATTATCGCCCGTGGTAAGTACAAAATTTTATGTCACCCTCTGGCCAGGAAGTGGGTTTTTTCGCACGCGGAGCGTGCGATAATGGCCACTTTATGGCCAGGTGTGACATAAAATTATTTATTGGAGCGATCGTGGCCCAGCGGCGCCTACGTACCGCATGCGCTTGCTAAGGTTAAGCAACGTGGGCAGCGGTCAGGACTTGGATGGGTGACCGCTTTGAGTGGTTACAAACTGAGCGCTCCCGTGCTTTGGAAGGCACGTTAAGACGTTGATCCCGGTTGCTGTCTATGGCAGCAGTCGTTAAGCCAAGTTGGAGGCCTTCGGGCGGCTTGAGAACTTCTAACAGTCAAGTTGCCCACTCACTTGACAAAGCCTAATCCCAATAAGGTCTAGTTTCCCCTTGATGGGGTTGGAAGGTCAGATGGCAGGCGCTTTCGAAAAACTAGTGCCTACGCCAAATCTCGGGATTAGGTAGCGGACCCCAGGCATCCTTCAGGATGCAACTGTACTGGGATAACGCTAGGAGGATGATGTGAAATTTATATATGCAATTAATCCTCTCTTAATATGAAGGTAAAGTCGCCATCGGATACATCTGCTATACTTACACTTCAAGGTCACTTTAAATCCTTGACAATCGTGCCGTGTTAGATGCTTGTGTATGTGTATCTAATGGTGACTGTACCAAATTCTTAATTCGCCGACATACTGGAAAAGAGCCATGGGACACATTTCGAGTAGGTATGGTGCACCCATATCTTTGCACCTGATTGGACACAGAACAATGAAAACCTGTATACTACCGTAAAATGGGGTATGTAGGGATTGCGAGGACAGTTGGGTCATGAATGGGGAGAGTAGCGATGACAGAGGGGTGAGTTGGTTTTTATAGGCTACTGCTACGTAACTTATATAAATTCTAATTACGAATCAGACTATTGTAATATTCATAATCCCAAAGTGTCGACTACAATTTTCCTAACTCACCTTAGTATGAAATCCCAACTCACCCCAACCTACCTGGAATACGGGTTGAAGTGGGATTTCCAACTTTTTGTGTTTATCGTTAAAGTAATGAACACAAAATCATAAAAAAAGTTAAATACAAACAACCGGAACACTTTTTTTTGTAAATCAATCAATGTGCCACATACAAAAATAAACTTTTATCCGGGTTTGAACTTCGGTTTTGTGCCTACTCACCCCATTTTACGGTACTTAGTTTATTGTCACCTACTTATATCACAGAGTAAATAATTAATAGTACCTACTCACTCGGCATCCCGCCGAGGTGTTCTCGAGGGCCTACATTGTGTGGTTCTTCAAGAAAGGAATGTACAGATTCTTACGTATTGGCAACGCACATGTTATTTTACTGAAGGATTCCATAAGCTACGGTAACCGCTTGCTATCAGGCAGACCGCGCAGTTAGCCACCGACGTATAAAGAGAAAGGTAAAATACGAATCCGCGGTTACTCTTTGCGGCGCCAGCACTTGCGTATGTGCGCTGCGTAGCGCGCTAAGTGGATCTCCATTTTAACTCCTGAAACAAGCCGGTTGAGGCTTTCAGTCGGATCTCGGCATTTGCATGATTGGCATTACGCTGATTACTCCCCCTCCCCCCTGTCTCGTCTCCATCTCGCCCCACTCGAATGTACTCCAGAAAGTGCCGTTTATTAGCGCAAACGTATGCAAATAGACGTTTTAGAATTTTAGCGGCGAGTGTTGACGACAGATTTTTTGTTAATTCGCCTAGCATACGTACGTGACTATACGTGTGCATTAAGTAATGGCTTTCAAAGCATTGTTTGATGCGATATGTTGTTGGTTATTGGTTGCTATTGTTTCATGAATTTTGACTTTTATCTGACATTAGGTAGTAGGTGGTGTGGAAGGCACCAAACCTAGGGGAAGGCCTCCAATGAGATGGTCTGACCCGATTAAGGCCCATACGGCAAGTACATCACTAAACGAATGCTCTCGGAAAGCGGCCTTAGGGAGGAGTGGCGGCGTGTCGTGAAACGGACCACTCAAAAACCTACATAATGGCCACGACCACTCTGTAAAGAGTGTAGGTACCGACGAAGATGAGGTAGTAGGTTTTGGACTCTATTACAATAGAAATAGAGCCCAAAAGTGAGATACATTCAAATTCCCTGACTTTAAATATTAATTCTAAACACCCTTAGAATTCTCCAACATTAATTTCATGATTTGATAAGATAACCAATACCTACTATAATAGTTATCGCATAAAACGTGACGGAAAATACTCAGACTTTCCGCTTCAAATTGATTCCAATTGGAAATTAATTAACCCTATGTACAATATTCAGCAGCAGGTACAAATGTTAATAGCCATCCCCCTTCCACCCTCTAAAAGTGCTCCAGAAAGTGTCGTTTATGTACTCAAAGCATATGCAAATAGATGTTTTAAAATTTTAGGGAGCGAACGCCACTTTAGTCTCTGAAACACTCGCGGATATCAAAATGTAAATTCACCCTTTTATGTTTACAAATCTTGTAAATGAACGCGTTCATTTTATTGACTGTAGCTCGGTAAACATTGATGACACCCTGCGAAATACATTATTGAGTTGAGAGCTACATCCGCACGCAGTCCCAGAATAAGTAATAGTACGCAGTGTTGAGACTGCGGCAACTATGGGGCGAAAAATTTAATGGCATCTGTCTTATTAAAAATTTATGGGTATATTTAAATACGCTCTCTCTCAAATGGTGAAGTGTTGAATCATTTAAACTGTACTACTTATTCGTATATGGATATATACAACTATACATATAATGACAAGCCATTTAAAAGACATACTTAGTGTCTATACTTACACTCGCGGTTAAAAATTTCGGGTCACCCTAGTCTGTGTTAAATATTATATTAATATGTTAAATATTATTATGTTAAATATTCTACACTCGTTTTATTTACATATTATTCTATTCTTCGTATTGCCCAGCTGCATTAGCAATTTCCGGGATCCTATCATAAAAATATCAATGTCCAATAATGACGATTTTCGCGATATCTCGCTCCGTTAACGTTGTTTTTTCATGGGTTTTAACGAGTCCGATTTAAAGTTGGTGACGTTACTTTTTTGGCTGTTACTTTTGCAGTATAGATGTAAAATTAAATAAAGATAATGACATGATTAAAAAAACTTACAACCTCGCAGTATTTTAGGAAATATGACGGTTTTTTACCGACCCTTATTCTTTGTCCGCGAGTCGAGTGTATTTATTGGAAAAAGGCAAATATAACCATATGTTAACTGATAGAATCACTTAAATACTACCTAACACGCGCTGAATGCTGTGTTCTCTCTGGCCAATGATTACGATTTAGTCAATCTCCACTTACGTGAAGTAAAGTGAGAAGTAGGAAGACGGGTGTCGCTCGCTCCGGTGCGCGGCGTCGCCGCTCTCAGCGGATAGGATTACTCGCACATAACTATGCCAACCATCCTTAATCGAGAATAGCAATTGCGGTGTGAGAAAACATGCCCAAAGAAAGTGTAAGTTTTAAACGGAATACCAGGATTTATTACGCGTTATAAATACTCCTTTACAAGACAAGTAAATAGTAGGTAGAAGTGGTGTTTCGCTACCTTCCAAGTTGGGTGAGATACGTCGCTCTGAAGTCTGAATCTTGTGTCACATGAAAGAATACATTGTACTTGTGTTAATTTGACATTTGTACGAGTATACCTGAATACCTACCTAATTATAAGATTGAATGTGTATGCTAGTGGTAGCCGTACAGGCCCAATTTCAAAGAAAAACCGCAAATCGATGTACAGTTTAGCCATTTGGCACACGCATACTAGAGGTCAAAACAAAATTTTTGACCCGCAGTTCCTAAAAAAATTTCCCTTAGGGGGGGAGAGCCGAGACATTCTTTTTTTTGTATGAAAAAAACAATTTTTTTTTTCAGAAACCTATTGTGTGTAGTATCATATGAAAGAGCTTTTTGAGGCGATTCTGAAAATATACCACATCATTACATTTCAGCTATTTTTTTTTAATTAAATCAAAAATAATTTTCGAAACATACCAAGTTTGAGGTCCTCCAGACACGATACGGCTGATTTTTATTTTGTACAATATACCACAAATGATACTTAATATCCTCATATCTAACCTCAAAAAAGCAATTTCGAAATGATTTTCGGTAAGTATTTTTTTTAAATTTTTGAATATTACTAAGTGGCACGGTTCTACTTTAATACCAATTTTACGTGATTTATGGAACTTTAGATAGATACGTTACATATTAATCATAAAATGATACGTAGTATCCATATATCCAACGAAAAATAGCTCTTTAACCCTTTACTCCCCCCACCACCCACCCACCACCTACCCACTATACCAACTAATGACAAGGTGCAATTAAAGGGTTAAAGAGGTATTTTCCGTTGGATATATGGATACTACGTATCATTTTATGATTAATATGTACCGTATCTGCACTAAAGTTCCATAAATCACGTAAAATTGGTATTGGAGTAGAACCGTGTCACTTAGTAATATTGAAAAATTAAAAAAAAATACTTACCGAAAATCATTTCGAAATTTCTTTTTTGAGGTTAGATATGAGGATATTAAGTATCATTTGTGGTATATTGTACAAAATAAAAATCAGCCGTATCGTGTCTGGAGGACCTCAAACTTGGTATGTTTCGAAAATTATTTTTGATTTAATTAAAAAAAAATAGCTGAAATGTAATGATGTGGTATATTTTCAGAATCGCCTCAAAAAGCTCTTTCATATGATACTACACACGATAGGTTTCTGAAAAAAAAATTGTTTTTTTCATACAAAAAAAAGAATGTCTCGGCTCTCCCCCCCTAAGGGATTTTTTTTTAGGAGCTGCGGGTCAAAAGTTTTGTTTTGACCTCTAGTATGCGTGTGCCAAACGGCTAAACTGTACATCGATTTGCGGTTTTTTTAATCGTACGGCGTACACTATGCCTATCAGCTATACATAGCGTCCTCACCTCACATTATTTTTGTAACAAACCTATGTTTGCAAATAAACCACTTAGAATTTGAAAGCACATTTTCTAGAGAATCTATTAGACTATTTTCACTTAACGCAAATAAAATACTTGAGCAACCGCGTCGTCAAGGTAACTATTACCAATGATATCAATACAATCAATATCTATGGACAGACCAAAGGGTGTCGGTTACCGAACGTCACATTTTTCGTTCGTTTAAACTCGGGCGCAGCGAGGCGGGAAACGCGCGTTACGCCCCGTGGATATTTGTACCGATCACGTTGATCCGATCCGTTTATCCGTGCACTAGAGGATTTATCTCGTTCGTTTTACTGATTAGCTGTAATATAATTGAATTATAGTTGATTGTTTAAGTAGGCAATTACTTAATAGCTATTACGGTACCCGTTTTATAATTATAGCTAATAAATTTAGAGAAAATGTATCATTTATGTTATTCTACGCATTGGCCCCAAAGGTAGAACAAAAATAGAACGTCCGCTCAGCACCTCAGCAGTATCCAAATATACTTACAAGCTCAAATGCACAAACTATATGCACAAGAGCATAATCTTAACTTCTTTTGTCTTACAAATAGACTCAAACTTATAGATCTCAATGCTTTTGTACCTACAGTTAGTTCTGATGCTACAGTAAACAGTTTAGGTAATGTAACGAATTGAACAATGGCTTGAACAAATCAATTAAGTCAATAATGATACTAAACCTTAACCAAAAGAAACAGGTACAAAATAATTCGATCACGATTCATCAATGCACTCGAAACGAACCTTGATAAAACTTAATCATCGATTACTAAAAGCAGGCTTAAAACCAGAACATTCCGAGTGTTAACGTGATCGATCGAGTGTGTTTTTGTGATATGATAATAAGCTACTTTATTCAGTTGCTCGTATTGAATGACCGGAGTTTTTTTAACAAATCAAAATACAAGACTACCGATCTGGAGCTTACTTGAACAGGCTGCGACCACAGAGCAACTTCTTGTCCACTCGCATTTACGTCAATTACCGGGGCTTGCGATGAGATACGAACAATTAATATAATAAGTGTAAGCCAGAAGTTGTGTACCGGAAAACGACTATAAGTGGAGTATTGTAGAAACACACCGCACAAAAATGCTTTTAGATACGCCAATCCAAAATATGACAGCAACATTACACTCGGATTATGAATAGAGTCAGAGGATACACAAAGTAGGGAGGTACCAACGGTATGCTAGCTCACAGAACGGCCACTACTACCAATTTATCTAATGAGATTATTAATATTACACCTACTACGCCTATGTTCAGCACATTCTAAAATTTAGTAAATATATTATCGTCTTTTGCACCTTTTACTCTCTGACATCGACACCTCGCGATAAGTCATTGGTTGACTGCGTCAAACCAGTGGGTCGAAAGCTCCATAACATTGTACAAGTATGTACTTACAGGATATCATGTTCGATCTCGTCTCCTCTTAACATTGCACATTCCGATGTCAATTCTTCTAATAGTTAATAACCATGGTGTGCAAAATGTCAACACTTCTGAAAGCAAGTGCAATTTAAAGTATTCATCTAGTGTAATCTAGCGTATCAGATATGCTCAAGTTATAAATACAAGTATTCGATGTTTCTTGAAATACTTAGTTCTCTTACATAAGTTACATACGTTCAGTATTCATCAGTGGCGGCGCGATAAAAATATTCTTAGGGAAGCCCGAAATAATTTGCCTTTCTTATTCTTCATGAGCCGTACTAAAAGAACTAGTGTGGCTGGAAATTAGGCAAGCCGGTGGGAATCGAGTTGTATGGACGCTCCGCCACTGGTATTCATACATAAGACAGAAATGATGCTACCACAGAGATTAGGATCAGGATGACAACTTGTTTGAACTTATTTTAGCAATTGAAGTAAGTATCATGCAGTGTGCTTCATCGACCCTTTTTTTTTCGTGGAGAAAACCTTGCGAGCCAGGTAGGTACTCGTAAGTACCCAGCAGACATCGGGGGATAAACGGGTAATATGGTATTTCTATCCACTAAAAACTCCACTTTTCATTCTTACAGGTCAAACATCAGATCTACCACGTGTACGTAGCCTATGATCTTCCTGTTAAAAAAATGAGAAAGCATTTAATGCATTGTTCTAGAATAAATTCAGGACTCCATAATAGAATCCCTAAAGAAAGAAAGAAAAGAAAATAAAGAAAATAAACATTTATTCGTGACAAACAAAACACTTACCTACAAAACAGGACATTACAAACCGAATTTTGTCACGAAATGGTCACAACTCAGCGTTATGCTGGCAGAGCCAGCGCTGGTCTTCCGTTGTGACCATTTGGTGAAATCACGGCACAGTGACGAAACAAACACACAAAACAACAAGAAATAGTACAAATATACACGAATAAAAAATAAAAATAAAAAATAATACAAAAAACAAAAACACATTAAAAAACACCAAAAGAATTAAAAAGTAAAATTAATAAGAAGTTGCCCGTGCGTGCATAGCCTTATACATCGGGCCGCACTAGGGGGTGGTAGTGCTCTCAGACCACTTAGTTCGCACAATATGAGAAATCACAGCTCACTGGACAAGCATTTAAGAACTTAATTCCCACTGGTTTTCCCTTCATCAAAGTGTTACATAAGTATAGTCGTCAGATACACGAATGAACACGAGTCTATCGTGAAGACGTTAGGGCTTATCCAGAAATCACGCGAGGTTCCAAAGGGGGGGAGGGGGTTACGAAAACCTCACTACTGATCACGTTGGGGGAGGGGGGGGTCCAAGGAAACCTCACGTGTATTTTTTTACTGCACCTACAATACCGAGAAATGATATCTACTCATGTAGCATTTTCTTAAAAGATAGTAGAAATTACACAATCACGTTATCATAACGCAAAAACCTACCAAAATAAGCACAAGATCAACTAATATACTTCATTTAATAAAAACATTTCATAGGTGGTGATAAATTAAAAAAATACACGTGAGGTTTCGTGGGGGAGGGGGGGTCGTCTAAAACCTCACCAAAGATCACAAGGGGGAGGGGGGGTCTAAAAGTGGCCCAAAAAACCTCGCGTGATTTCTGGATAAACCCTTAGAGCGCGGCGTGCATAGGTATTCAGATGTTTTTGAGCTACCCAAAAGTAAATACAGATATAGATGAAGGCAACTGTACCTACTTTAAAATGTAATCTATGACTATGATGCACCCTCGATACATGTCACCTCAAGCTTTAAGTGAACCACTTATAAACCGGCTTCTAAAAAACGTCATTTGTTTTTGTAATTGTACATTCGCCTGGCTGTAAATCCTGTTGGCTCGCATTGAACGTGAGTTTCTGTGGACGTGCGCGGTCGCGGACGGCCGCGGTTGCGGTCTCGGCCGCTGGTAAACGGACGGTAAACTTGACTAAACAGTGACCCGCCGGTCTGCGACTGGTGCTGGTGGTTACAGTCACACGCGATACGGGTTTGATTCCGTGCCTAGCTAACTAATATAATTATGTGTGAGAGTAGAGTAAGCGTTTTGAGATTTGGGCTTGCTGAGCACATATAAAAATATATATTTTTTATATTCGATAGTTCTTGAAAAAACTGCAAAAAGACGCCATCTATGGACTGAATAAGGACATCCAGTGGCATGACTTATGGGCATATTGGGTATCCTGTAAAAATATTAAAAATGTATTATGGATGCCACATTGACATCGACACTTGACAGTTGTGGGGTCTATCTTTTAAAGTGAAGTAACTGGGTCCAAATCCTTAGAACATCTCCATCTCTATATTAATTTGCTTATTCGAGTGATAGAGAAAGAAATATACGAACTTGGATCTTCGCGTGGTCGTGATAGTGTGCTCTTTAAATGGTGGTGATTTTTGCAGTTGATTAAAATATCAACATACATACGTACACATACACACGAATAATACCCTTCTTCGCACGAAAAACACATATACATACATACATACTCGTACATACAAACACACGAAATAGGTACATTACCCTTCTTGGCATTCCAGTAAAGCTGCCTACACAAAGCCCTGCCTGCAGGGCCCTGCTTGCAGTGCCACTGCCAAATCTTATTGTGTGTAGGCATGCAGGGCCGATTTAACAGATAGATTTTTTTATCTGTTAAATCGGCCCTGCATGCCTACACACAATACGATTTGGCAGTGGCACTGCAAGCAGGGCCCTGCAGGCAGGGCTTTGTGTAGGCAGCTTTAAAGTAAAATTGGTACTTAAGTAGGTATCGTTATCGAGTAATAGCAATCCGCGCTGAAGTGAAGCTACTTCAATTGTTCATTGTAAATCGATATGATCAAGTTAAGCTATTGGTTAATGTATAGATGACGTGTAAGGGGATCCGACGTGTGGCTGCCTCAGCTCACGCACACGCCGCTGCATTGCATACGTCGCTACACACACGCTTGAGCGGGCTAAGTGTGAACAGTTTATTAATTGGCATGACTCTTGAACCCGGGCAGATTTTTTCACATACTGTAACTGTACTCATTTGCTTTTAACTTAACATCAAAATTGGAATGTAAATCTCCTAATTGGCGTGTATATTTGATCCTTGTCTTTAAAAAGCTTATCAGGTATATATTGCATTATTATAAGTAACTAGTCCTGACTAGTCCTGAGTTCTGTAATCATTGTTGGAGGTACGTTAAGTAGGTTAGGTATTCCCAAATATTAGGTAAGTAATCAATCTATCATCAATTAATTACCGTATAATATAATAACTGGTGGTAATGTCAAACGTCTACTCGATGTCCTTATTCTGTCATTTTGCAATTTACGTTTGTGAGATAGGGACAAAACAAATTTGAGTTTGCAGAGGTTTGTTAAGTTTTATGAACTGGGGGGCAACACAAGAAAATCAAGGCTGGACTGTATTGTACGTTCAAAAATGTACGCCAAATCCTGTGAAATTAACGCAAGCAAGAATCTACCTTACAGCCAGAGCTCTTGGTTGTTTTTAGCTTGCGTTCGTTTGAAAGAATTTGGCCATAGAGTTTTGTACGAACTATACCTACCACCTGTAACCGTATCTACGTTGTTCGTTACCTACAAATGTATTGTAGAATAAAATCAACATACATAAAATTCAAAAGAGAAGAATTTTATTAAATAAGGTAAAGGTCCCAGTGCTCGACACCTTCGTACCCAATAGATGACACTATATTAATCACCTCTATCATCAGGACATAAGATTGAAAGTGCCATGTAATCGGATCAGTGTATATACACTTAAGATTTTATACGAGTATGAAGGTGTTATCTAAGGGAGAAAGATGCAATTACTCGGCTTGAGTGAGTATTGTAGGTACATATGTATAACTTAGTACTTTGTTGCTTCATACCGGTCCTCCATTAGTCAGGCTAGCCGGGCAGGTTAAAAAACAGGAAGAACAAATGGACCATTAATGATAGAACGTTATTAAACGTAAAGAGGTTCGTTTTACGCGCTATTTACACGGTTAATTAATTATCGCGAACAAAACAGAATTAAGCGATATCACGAATGCCAAGTAGGCTTGGTAATTTCTTTCCACATGCATGCAAGATGCAGTCCATTCGCTAAAACTTTATTGCTACGTTTTACGTAGTTACTAACAGATGGTTATTAAATTACACGAAGCACTTCATATCAAAATTGAAACGCTGATTCGATTACAGATCCAAATTGGTAATTAAATAACCTCTATATTACACGCACACAAATATTACAGACAGCGGGATTGGCGCCCATACTTGTGAGTTATTATGACTATATCGTAGCATTCTCTATTTTTCTACCTATACCTGCGGGATACAATGTGACTATATATATTATGCGAAATGAAAACACTATCTTTATGACGCATTCGTGCAACATAATGAAACAAAGGAGAATTACTGAGCCAATATCCTAATACATTACGCTCCTCGTTCGTTACCTAATGTGAAAGCCGGTGCAGTTAATTCCCTCATGCATAGTAAGAAGTCCCGCTCACAGCATTAATAGCTCGCGTTTTTGCACCAACACTATGATTAGTTCTTGTAAAACGGTTGTTTCTTGCTATTTACTCGAGCATTTTGCAAAGCACCTCGCGCCGAAGGTACAAATGAACGTAAGACACATCGCGTATTACGCACATACGCTTCTCGGCTCCTAGCGCGCCTCGTGGACGCATCTATTTCATTGAACACAATCAGAATCAGTTTCCACATCATTATCTACGCCCGACACACGATACGAATACTATTATTATTACTAAACAAGTATAATAAGGAAATAATATGTAAATTGATGCAACATCTCGGTAATTAATAAATAATTACTACAAGGCTGTGGTGTGGATACTGATGCCAATATTGCCGTTACTTAGAACTAAATATCAGCTACTATTTTCATAGTTTAACTTGCACCAAGATTTACTTACGTACCTAAATTTTACATTCCTCGTGATATCACCAAATGGTTTTCACACTTAACAACGTAAATTGGTCTCGATTTAAAGTAGCTAGCTTCTGAATATAATAAACCTACTTCATCACGAAATTAGATTGTTACATAAACAATTCTTGCGTTGCTACGCTTTCGCTAACTTCTCATTAAGACCGTTGCAAAAACTAAAAGCAAAATCCATTTGTATAACCGCCAAATTGTTTCCATGTTCACATAAAAGCTATGAAAAATAAACACTGAATACATCACGCGCATTAACAATTCTATTCAAAGATAACACACTAAAATAAGAATATTCGCAGCGTTACAATATAATTGATAACATTTCTCATTCGCTCAATTATATTAAGTGGAGTGAATGTTAGCTGTTTCCCGCTTTGGAACAATAATAATCAGATGGCATCAGCGCAGCGTCTCGTCTCTGCGAACAATGACACTGTGCTCCTACTGCGGTGCCCATGCTTCGGGCGTGGCGTGGGACACTACACTAGTCACAAATGGGCATTTAGCATGTAGCAACTTGTTTGGCTTTATTTAAAAACAAAAAGCCTCCCCTGCGGTCAATACTTAACATTGTTCCAATTCCTTGATCCTGATAGGAATTAATCGTAATAGGAACTCTCAAACCGGATGACCAAACTTTTGGTCATAGGAACTTCCTATGACCAAAAATTAAGCTTTATATCCCTTAACATTAGTTACCCACAAAAAGGTCGGAACCTAAATCTCATTTAGGTATTACCTAGGACCGGAGTAGACGTTACCAATACACGTCGTTAAAATATAAACGATATTGTTTATTGAGCTTTGAGATTCATATGATCTTCCCTTAGTACGGGTGTTTGTTTGCTTACTCGGAGCAAAATCGATTCCCTGTGATATTTTATGCAATTGAGTCATGGAGTAATCTTTTAAATTGCGTAAACCGTAATGAATATTTCCTCCTGACGTTGCATATTCAATACCAATAAATTACTAATAGACAGTTAACATTATGTTACGTATTATGTCGATAGGTACCGTGCTAAATGAAGTGTAATAAAACCTTCATACAATATGTGATGAAATTGAAAGGTATGGCGTGAGGCTGAGGACTATAGACGCTCTCGTTCATTAGAGGAAGCATATGTCCACATTGGGATGTGTCTAAAGCCATGTGAAGATGAATAAAAACCTCCAACGCAGTAAGGAATCAGGAAACGTTCAAACGAAAAACCGACCAAAGCCAGTAGTTAAACAAATATTTTGATATATCAATACACAACAACAACAACAACAACAAATACTCTTTATTGCACACCTCACATAAACACACATACAAAACAAAAGGCGGTCTTATCGCTAAAGAGCGATCTCTTCCAGACAACCTTTGGGTAGTGGAGTAAAGAAGTATAAAACAGAGTAGTAGGTGGTGCATAAATTATTAAAATGAAATAATAATAATAATAATAAGAGAAGAGTAAGGAGCTACACGGGAGGTTCTGCAGGGCCCTTACGGGACCCGATGTAGACCTACTCGCGTCGGTGAACTGGCTACGTTTCGGGGATCTCTTCGGGGAAACCGAAGGTTTTGTCTGTGCAATTGCGGACGAAGTTATCATGACGAACAACTACCGGAAGTATATCCTGAAGGACGGTACGGTCGACATTTGTCGGGCATGCCGCCGTCCCGGAGAGTCACTCAGGCATATCATTTCCGGTTGTGGTCATCTTGCGAACGGCGAGTACTTGCACAGACATAACCTTGTAGCCAGGATCATTCACCAGCAACTTGCTCTTCTATATGGTCTTGTGGACGTCGAAGTGCCGTACTATAAGTACACACCTGCGCCAGTTCTCGAAAATGGTCGTGCCACGCTCTATTGGGATCGATCTGTCATCACGGACAGGACTATTGTAGCCAATAAGCCTGATATCGTGCTGATAGATCGATCGAAACGCCAGGCAGTGCTCGTTGACATCACCATTCCCCATGACGAGAACCTCGTGAAGGCCGAGAAGGACAAACTCAGCAAGTACCTAGACTTGGCCCACGAGGTAACCGCCATGTGGGATGTTGATTCAACGACCATTGTCCCGATAGTCGTTTCTGCGAACGGTCTAATAGCGAAGAGTCTCGACCAACACCTCAAGAGACTCTCGCTAGATGGCTGGGTCAAGGGTCAGATTCAGAAGGCGGTACTCCTGGACACGGCGCGGATAGTCAGGAGGTTCCTCTCTCTGTCGCCCTGACCACCGGTAGCTTAGGCCCTGCCTCGCTGCCGGCGGCACTCTAGGCTAGGTTTTTATAACGTTTTTATGTTTTGTAAGTGTATTTTTATATTTTACTTTTTATAGAAATGTTATACAAACCTAGGCTAAGAAAAGAAATAAATAAAGAGAAATAATAATAATAAGATTATGAAAAACAACTCATCAAAATAAATACACATACTTAAATATTATATAAATAGACATACATAAACTATACATATATATAATTATATACAACTGCCATAGCCTAGTAAGAGTAATTTTGAGTTAAGGAAGGGACAAATAATATTCTTTAAGATGGGATTTAAAAATACCTATGGATTTAGCACGTCTTAATTCAACAGGAAGGGAGTTCCAGAGTCGAACAGCCCGGAATGTAAAAGAACAATTATAAAATTTTGACGAGGATGATGGTACAGTTAGTAGCAAGTTTTGTGAAGATCTAAGGGACTTGAGATAGCTGAAACGCTCTTTCAGATAGTGAGGATTAAAAAGAACACCTACACCTACGTAACAAACACATTTTTTAGTACAAGTACACATTTCTCGCAGCTTGCCCAACAGTTAAAGGGATACAATCTGACTTTGGAATAAAGCAATTATATCAATAAAGCTAAGCGATAGGCACATTATGAAAAGTGATAAAGTTGTTATTACCTGCCGTGTGCTGACGTTTGTGGGTTATTGGGATACTGTTACTCTTACTCCACCTAAAACCCCGTTCATCTTACCCCATCTCACCTTACGTTGAAAATTAAACAATACAGGCGTGTCCGCAAACCACCTGAATCACGGCTAACGCAAAGTTTTAACCGACTTCTCACGGAGCTGTTACTGTTAGCCTAACAGGCATTAAGCGGAGCACTCATAATACTTAAAAATTAAAAGTTACTGTCGTATTTATGAAACGTGTGAGAATGTTTAATTAAATAAGTGGAATAAACGGAACTGAGTACATATTTCCAATGAAAGTGACGACACGCATGCGTTACGTAATCATAACGAGATGCTCGTACAGGAAGATTATGTAAATGAAGTTTCCGATTCGATTAGCCTGTAAATATAATTTATACGGGTACTTTAGGTGTCCACGAGTAATCGAATGATCGATGACTCCAGTTGCAAATGGTAATCTGACCTGTAAGTAACTAAATAAGCTCTTATGAAAGCAAAAGACGCGATAACGCGATTAGCTACTACTACACATGTGCGTGTCGTACGCTAGTTGCAAAACAGTCACTAAATATGACTTTCCGTTGCATATATGGTGCCTGCCTGAGTAGACTTATAGTTTTTGCAATGAACAATGTGTTATTAGATTATTAGACGCGTAAATGCGTCATTACGATTAGTGGAGGTTAATCGACCGATGAAAGTGAGGACACGTATATTTCTACCGTTGAACTACCTCGTACAGCTGTCGCAGTACTTGTTGCATTCCCTGCACATTAATGACAAATTTGGTTACCGGTCATTATAATGTACAGTCGACGTCAAAGATATCATCATCATCCTCCTAGCGTTATCCCAGTACAGTTGCATCCTGAAGGATGCCTGGGGTCCGCTACCTAATCCCAAGATTTGGCGTAGGTACTAGTTTTTACGAAAGCGACTGCCATCTGACCTTCCAACCCCGAGGGGAAACTAGACCTTATTGGGATTAGGCTTTGTCAAGTGAAAGTGCAAAAGTGTAAACATATCTGTGACGTCAACTTTACCAAAAAAAGTAGTTTCGCGACCATTAAACTCTTTGGAAATTCGTTAGTTTTAGGTAGCATGCCCCGGCGTCATGTGCTCGCTCATTAATGAGTGAAGTTAAAGCAAAAAATATGTTCCTCTACACAATATTTAGCGGCAACCGTCGAAAGCTCGTATATCACTGAACATATTTACTTGAAATTTGAACTTAAAGCTGCGAGGAATAAGGTTACATTTAAGAGTATTCTACATGATGAGATGTAATACATAGGCAATTGTTCCTGGGTGTGTAGGCATCCGGCGCATGACTCGTCGCTCCGCGATCAATTATTAATAAAAAGCGGGCCGCTCCATTGAAAGGGCGATTAGCTCAATATTTATATGGAATATTCGGTATCAAGGGCGCATTGTGGTGATAATTCGGTGCGTCGTGACGCGGCGCGTTTGGCCACAGACCAACTGTTCGCTGTAGAGCTGCTATACGCAATACGCAGCCTTACCGGTGACATGGGGTAACATGAAGCTGCTCAGAGAATACGCGTGTGTATGCCGCAGTCATTATCTATTGGACGTAATCCTACTAATATTATAAATGCGAAAGTTTAGATGTTTGGATGTTTATTACATAATCATGCAAAAACTTGGTATACAAAAAAAAAGGGTTGCACTCCGGGAGTGCCGTCAGAAGTGAAAATTCAATAAAGAAAGTAAATAACAAAGATATTCATATCCGTATCCGTATCGGTATCCGTATCCGTATATTCATATTTATACTCATGTTCATATTCATATTCGCATAATCCATTTACATATAACCCTACATAATATGTCCCGAGTATCATTGTGTCTTACGTATCTAAGACCAGCTGAGTTGACCCCTCCTAACATCGCAATCACGATACTAAGGAGGGGTCAACTAGCTGGTCTTAGAAGAATACGTCGCGAGTTTAACAATTTTTCCCCAGTACAATGCTCAGCGCCGCTTAAGAAGTTTTCACTTCAAAAATCTAGAGCCTACATATAGGACAGTTTTTATTCCGAAAACATCTCTAAGGAGTCATGTCAGTGTTAATAAACAGAACTAAATCCACTAGTGGGTAGTTTACCTCGTTGTAGTAGTTAAGTAGGTAGTTGCAGTGCAAATGTACGCCTACAACATAATAGCGAATAGAGGTGACATTCTCTTAGAGTAGCGTAAGAGGAAGGTACAAATGCAATGTTGCACCGGCTCTGATCTCGGCCGGCGGCGGTGGCCACCGAGCACGGCGAGCGCTCATTGTACTACCGAATTGACTCGCCGTCTCTTTCAAAAGAATTCTACGCCGTGAAAGCAGCTACTATGTCGACATAAATTTATTTAATATGATACATTTCCTGGCACATCAATCAAATACTCGTGTACCTACTCCGGCCCGATAGCGAATTATGAGCGAAAATTAATCTTAACGCCCATTGTACCGCGCGCCGCTACTAGATTAAGTGCTATTGAATTCTTCTTTGTACCGTTTATTTATGTATGTCAATCAAATGCTTCTTATAATTACGTTCGCGGCTATTCAAGAATGTATGCCATGGCGGATATTATACAACAGGAAAACTGTGCGATTTCAATTACGAAATCACATAAAAAGCTTTGGAATCGATTTTCAGAAGCTGATGCTAATGAAAAGGCATTTTCACGAGGTTTGGCGCGGCCGCATGCAAATGTGCTGGTTAATGACGCGCGAAGTCGCGCCACACAACTATAGCGGCCACAAAACGCTACATTATCGATAGTTTACTGTTTCCCGCCGCCGACCGGCAGACAATAAAGAATCGCTCCGCTCAACATAAACTACCACTTATTATGACATTATGCATGCCTTGCCTATTCAGTTTTTGCTTAGGGAAGACTTTTATTTTTTACCGACTAACGTTCGTTAATTACAATCGGATTGACTCATTACAACAGAACGGAAGGTAATCCCGTTTTGAGCTTCCAAAGATTGAGTCACCCGAAACGTAGCTGAGTAATACGCCCTTCAACCCCGATAAGGCCGGAGATTACAGCATGAAAGCGCCTCACAATACTCTTTTAATTTGTCATTATGAAGCAATAAAAACATCCTAAATGAGAGCGACAAAAAACTCGTTCAGACTCTGACAAAAACCACGAGCTGGGGCGAAATTCGCAAATCATTCCGCCATAATGATAGCCGCTTGAAAAAAATTTAAATATCAAAAGGCCGGACGGGGCACAGTAATGGTTTAAAATCATTTTTCATTCGAGTCACTCGTGAGTCAGAAATATGAAAACGGTAGCCGACGGTCGCTTCCATTAACTCGAGTTGCGATTAGAATTTTGGCCGGAGTCCATCTTTCATTAGTCCTTAAAAATAAACCTAAAAATCGATCACAGGGGGCGGAATGATAATGACGTGATGGAATATAAGATTTTATTTTACATTACATTTAGGCATACATGGGTTTCGAACTTATGACCACATAAGTACAGGTAAATTACTTTTGAGACGTTTTTGCATTTGTAGTTGTGCACGGACAAAATTTAAATGTGTGTAAATTATTGTTTAAGTGTATGTAAATTTAAATGTAGAATCTCTGTAAATATACAAATACTGCTACAAATGCAAAAACGCCTCGAAAGTAATTTATGTCACACCTGGCCATAAAGCGGCAATTACCGCACGCTCCGCGCCCGGGAAATCCCACTTCCTGGCGAGGGGGTGACATAAAACTTTGTACTTAACACGGGCAGTAATAAAGAAAGCCTCAGATCGCATATTTATCGCCCTTACCTTCGGCTCGGGCGTCAAATACTTGCGATCTGAGACATTCTTTGTTTTACCGCCCTTGTTAAGTAATGTACTATTACCTGTAGGCATCGTGTCCTTTTTAGTTAGCATTATCAGTTAGCGCAGTCGGAATATATTGACGGAGAGTTGGCATTGCACGGTCGTGTCGGGCTCGTCGGAGGTAGACGCGGGGTGTCATTTGTTTTTCTTATTCTTGTTCTTGGGCTGGTCTAGAGGCGGCAGGCCGCTGTCGAACTCGCTGGCGGTGTGCATAGAGCTCTGTTTGTTCACTATCCTGCCTCCCAATCCTATCTTCACTTTTGGGAACCTGGAAAACCATATATAGTCAAATACTGGTCTTCTAATAAAGAGTTTTGCAGCTTTACTCAACTATTTCACCACGTCTATGTTACACGATATATTATGGAGATTATCTTTCGAAATTGTAAACAACTAATGCTACCTACTAAATAAAATCGAATAGAGAATATTCGAAAATCAAACCACAAAAATTAAATGAAAATATACTCAGCTTCAATCCATAGGTAGAAAATACAAAGACTTTTATAATATATCAACCTATTTTTCCAGGAAAAAATAGAGTACGAAACGAAAATATTCACTGATGGAGCAGAAAAAAATATAAAACCGCGAACTCTCCAATAGCCTTTCGACATAGTGTCCGAAAGTTTAAAAGTAAGCTGGTAGGATTCAAAAGCATTCAATACTATATATAAACATAAACGACTGAACGAAAGAATAATTTCCCTGTAATCTGGCCAAGAGCAATCCCATTATTAATAAAATAAAATAAAAATCTGCTGTATGCTTTATATTTCTATAACATGGGTGGGTGTTTCTATAATCATAATCACCCAGAGCCATCAGAGTACCATCGAATCTAGGCGTTTAAAAAGAAGATATCCAACGACTTTATTTTATTAATATAAATGTAAATATGGCAGTGGCAAGGCGTCCATAATGCTAAATACATTCCCACCTGGTTGGCTATTTTAAGTAATATAAGCACTTTCCCTAGTTTCCCTTACAGTCGCTAGGATAAGTTGGGTGCCACGCCTTTACACTGCCATGCGTATTACAGAGACGTATGGTAGTGCAAAGAGGAAAGGCGAAATAAGGTAAAAAAGTGACAGAAAGGACAAATAGGAAAATGACTCCACACAAGCCTCTTCTTTTCCTCCTCATCGAGCAAGGTATAAGAAGGTCGAAATAAGATAACAAAAGTAACAAAGGGGGGAAATAGGAACTAGACTCGCCCAGGTCTCTTTTCCCTCCTCATCTAGCAGGGTATAAGAGGGGCGAAATAAGGTAACAAAGTAACAAACAGGAATAATAAGAACTAGACTCACCCAGGTCTCTTCATTCCTCCTCATCTAACAGGGTATAGGAGGGACGAGATTAGGTAACAAAGTGACAAACAGGAATAATAGCAACTGGACTCACCCAGGTCTCTTCATACCTCCTCATCTAACAGGGTATAAGAGGGGCGAAATAAGGTAACAAAGTAACAAACAGGAATAATAAGAACTGGACTCACCCAGGTCTCTTCATTCCTCCTCATCTAACAGGCTATAGGAGGGAAGAAATTAGGTAACAAAGTGATAAACAGGAATAATAGGAACTGGACTCATCCTGGTCTCTTCTTTCCTCCTCATCTAACAGGGTATTGGAGGGACGAAATTAGGTAACAAAGTGACAAACAGGAATAATAGCAACTGGACTCACCCAGGTCTCTTCATACCTCCTCATCTAACAGGGTATAGGAGGGACGAAATTAGGTAACAAAGTAACAAACAGGAATAAGAGCAACTGGACTCATCCTGGTCTCTTCTTTCCTCCTCATCTAACAGGGTATAGGAGGGACGAAATAACGTAAGAAAGGTGGAAATTAGGAAACTGGACTCACCCGGGTCTCTTCTTTTCCTCCTCGTCATGCACCGTGAGCTTGTTGACGGGCCGCTCCCTCTTAAGGTCCGGATCGTACTTGGCGCGCTTGGCGAGCGCCGCGGGCGTGTCCCGGAGGGCGAACGCCTTCGCCGCGTGCCCCAGGTGAAGCTGCTTCGGGTCGAGGAACTCGCGGACGTCGCGCGGGTACCCGGAGTAGAAACGGACCCAAGTCGTGTACGCTGGAGCGATAAAAGTAAGGGCCGATTTACATGGTGCAAGAACTTGCATGCAATTTTGATTGGCCGCGGGCTACCGAGATAAGACGAGGACGATCAAACCCCGTGATGAAACCCCTTGGATAAGATTAATGAAAATCTTATCCAAATTCTTGCGCCGTGTAAACCGGCCTTTACCCTGGCCAGTAATATTTTTAGAACTGTCACTGTCTAACTTTACCAGCGATCCTGACCGACATATGAATGGACAAATTCATTAATTTAAGGCGCAGGTATGCGCCGTCTGCTCGAGCCGCGCCAACTAATCTTTGCACGGTTCGCGTCGGCGACGCCCGGAGCTAGGCCCCGTGACTGGTGGTTAGCTTACCTCGGCTAGCCCGCAGCAGCCACGTCTTGTCGGTGTGCGCCGTCTGCTCGAGCCGCGCCTGTACGGCGATCGCCGCGCGGTTCGCGTTGGCCGCGCCCGGCACTATGCTCAGCAATGGCTCCAGGCATTTCTTCTCGTTCCGTTGAGTCAGTCTGATTAACAATTTATTATTCGGTGCGAACATTCACATACCTAGTATTTCACTGTATTGTAATTGTATATATAAGTGAGCGGGAAAGTTAGTATACTCGTACCTACTTACTAGGTACTTTTTGTTGGAACTTGGAAGTCTAAACAGACAGCAAGTACAATTTAAGGCCTCAAGCGAGACGTGACTGACGCGGCACAATACGCACAAACAAGACTTGGCTATTTACAAGACTATTTACGCACAAGCGTGCGCGTATAGGTACAATACACCCGATACATTGTATATATAATATTTATGTTGGTGCACATGTGTATAGAAAGATGATAAGTATAAGTGTATAATGTAAAGGTGATAGTTACCTGATGCGTTTCTGTTCTAGGTGACGCGTAAACTCAGTTTCGCTGGGCAGAAGGAACATCACCGCCTCGCCCACGTTTGACGCTCGCCCCGTTCGGCCAACCCTTTACAATACAATACAATACAAATATTCTTTATTGCTGACCAAAAAAGTACAAAAAAAGGTTAATATTAAAAATGTTGATGGTAGACAACAGGCGGCCTTATCGCTAAAAAGCGAAAGCGAGGCGTTTACGTGAGAAATACAATACCATCTGTATACGCGGACACTATTTACCGGAACAGAAATTTTGTTGCAATTAGATAGTTTTTCTATTAGCTACCTACATGATTATTTTTGGTGAACTTTGACCTTTTATGTCCAAAATTCCGCATACATGACTAATTAAAGTCGAATTTTTATTAACTAAAGATCCAGTGCAGTCAGACATTTTGTACCTATATCAAGCAACAGAATACGTTTTTGATTATAAATATCAAACACTAGGCTGGGTTGCACCAAACCGTCTGTAATCGTAAGCGGTGGTCGTCAAATCTGATTGTATGGATAGTTTGACAATTTTCTATGGGATGACAGCTACCGGGGCCATATTTGACGATGACCGGTCTGTGTTCGCACGTTAGTGCAACTGGCACTTATTCCGCTACACAAGTATCCGTTTTGTAAAGATTTATCTCGTAAAAAATACTAATTTACCATCTGCAATTAACGGTTGATGGGAGTTGGTCGAAAAAAATTAATTTATTATTAATAAACAAAATAAGAAGGGTCGTTTTCAAAAAAAATTGTACATAGTTAAGGGCTTTAATTAAAACAAAACTTAACTATTAATTCCTTTGTGTAACGATGACTCATATATTTTGTATGGCTTAACTTTCGTTACACAAAGGACGCGATCGTAATTTTGTTTTCATTAAGCCCTTAACTATGTACATTTTTTGAAAACTACTCAAAAATCAAAACCCTTATTCATAAAACCTAACCTAGCCTCTGCTAACTGTATTAATGTGTTTTGTCGCGTTCTCACAATGTGGCAGATAAGGACACACGAATTGACAATATTTCATAATTTCCAAAAGTCTTAATTCGAAAACCCTTTCGGTAAAAACGTGTGAAGAACACAAAAAACATTTTTTTAAATTTTTTTCTCCTTTAATTTTGGAAAAAAATCGCAAATTACTGTAAACCGGAAGTTGACGTCATCTTCCTCGCTGTATTCAGGGAGAACTTAGTACAGAGTACAGACAATCGCTGCTCTGGAGTGGCTCTGGATTCTTGTTGGGAAGATGACGTCATATTTTACTTACGCCCTTTTGGAATGACCTACTTTTCAACGTGTTTTTTTTGTGTGAAATAATGACATAAATTGAAAAAGAAAAAATACGGGTGGCTTAAATTTTTACCTATTTTCTAACTAGTTCATAAAATAAAGTAGTTAAAAATATGAAATGTTGTCAATTAGATATAGCGGCACTTTAACTAAAATTGGTTTTGAAGAACGAATATGAATAAGGGGGTTGTAAGTTTTTATTGGTAGTTTACCTACCTATGCACATAGTCTGTCGCGGAGGCGGGCGCGCAATATTGCAGCACGAGGTCCACGCGCGGCACGTCCAAGCCTCGCGCCGCTACATCCTGTAGGTATAGATCATCACTCATCAGTAGGTACAAGAGTATTTGACACATGTTAAAACTTGTAACATGGTGTCACTTTATGGATGGTAAACCATCAATATATTACATTGAATTGAAAATTATAAACTTATACCAAAATAGAAGAAACGAAAATTCGGAAAATTATGTTTTTTTTTTTCTCATCCAAAAGGTATCAATAGGATACTTAAGTAAAAATAAATAAATATATGTACGGCAACTATGTACCTAAACGCATTATTTTACAAAACAGCCACAGCAACCAAAACAGCAAAATACTTATTTTTCCCATTACAGTTCGATACCAGGCGTGTGACGTTATCTGCCCGTGCCAATTTGTAGGAGCCGTTTGGGCGCCCGAGCTAGTTTCATCTCTATCTCTATTTTTTACCCTTTATTGTGGTCTAATTCTAGTTGGTCCCATATAGACATTTGATCGCCTATGAAAACTGGTTCGAATGGCACCAGAAAATATTTTTTGTCAAATAGTGTATTAATCGGAGAAGAAAAGTACCTACACGTATTCATGTTACATGATTTACATGAATATAAATTTTAGATAGATAGATAGATAGATAAAACGCTTATTTGTTTGCCACATACACACACACGTTTGCTCAGCAATGGAATCAACAAAAAAAAAAGAAATAAAATTTATACTACAAACACAAAAACTCTAAATTTTGAATTCTTCTTGTATAGTAGTTTTAAAGATGGGGAAAATCTGATATCGTCAATGATCTGAACGTGCAAGTCCATTTCAGCTTTACGTACGCGACACACTTCAGTCTCAAATTATTAAATTATTTTTTTAGTTGCTCCTGTCGCAGTTCTGTCGACCTTGGGAACCAATAACATAAGCAGAGTACATAACAATTCGCTCCTAAAACCGTTGCCTTTTTTTTGTTAAATTACTACAATAAACATGATTGCTATTCTATAACCGCCGTACCTAACTCTATTGTCCACCCCGCTTAATGGTTTTATGTAGCATTTAGCGAATTTCTCCGTAGGCATAAAAACCGATGAATTCTGTGCGCACGGTAAGTGCCTTTATTGCTGACTGGTATTCACAACGCTTCCCGACTACTCGGCAAGAGCGTGCCATTATAAACAGACCTCCGATTAAGTGTAGTTATCTTACATCGCGGGACCAACTCACAAAAGGGGCGCGTAGTGAGGCGAAACGAGACAACTTGTGAATCAAATAGCTGTTCGGTCAAGCAATTAATTCACATAAGCTTTCCAGCAAAAACTGAATAGATAACTCGATCGTACTAAGGTACTCGTAATTTCCATCATTGTTTCTACTTATTAGCGCATGTAATTGCAATTATAATTGTAATTGCTGTATAATTGTGATTTATAATTGATCAATAAATAACATTAGCTTTCTGTCAGACTTTTCCTAAAGAAATGCCCCGCATCGATCAAGTAATTAGACATGTTGTATTTATTAACTACAAATACAAGCAAGTAACTATTTAATATCAAGGATTATTAAGAAGAGGAGTGGTGATCACCATTGATACAAATGGAACTGCACTGGTATAGAATTGTAATAACCTTTAGCTACTTACCAGCTTTGGAAAAAAAACGTTAAACTGGACGTAATGAGGGAGAGGGTAAGGTTTAAACCGTGACCAGAAGGCTACTAAGATACTAAGACACATTTTACAAAGCATAATAACTCGCCTAGGACTACACCATTAGTGTACAGACGTGGATATAGTGCGCGCCATCCACGAAGGCGCGCCCCTCCACCTCCACAGCCCGAGCCGTACAACTGTGCACAGGTTCGTATGAGATTCGCTGTGGAGGGGCGCGTCGTCGTGGATGGCGCGCACTATACAGGGAGGAGGCAGAGTATGTAGGGGAAATTGATTTTTAACAGTAAATAAGTCGCCGCCCAAGCCCATAGTAAGTACAGCAAAATCCGGCCATAGTATCCGGGGTTCGTGTTACAGTGTAATACCAACACATTAATTGAAACTATGCGCAGACGAAGTAATATTATTCGACATGGAACTTTCGTTTAACTGGAAACATAATTGCTGGTCAGTTACTTTATTGAGAGGAAGCAGTGTACATATAACGTAGTGACTGCTTCTATATCTTAAACTACGCGCTCTTCCATTAAGTATGGATGCACCCATAAATAATAGAATAGCTGGATAGCCTGGATATATAGAAGCCGGTAGAAGATAAGGGTACCTATCTAAATCAGTGCAAGGTGAAGTGAAATTCGATTACAGCACACGTTCGTTTACATCAGGAGTTCAAAAGCATTGGGGCGTGCCTACCTCTTCCAGGAAGTCGTAAAGAAATGGCGACGAGAACAGAACACGCATTTTAATATTATCTATTCAAAAAATAAATTACTGTTAGCGTCTATAAAGGTAACATTAAAAAAAATTAAAGGAGGCATGATATTGCGACTCGCTTCAAAAAGGGCCGGGAAACCCTGGAACCCGTAGCAAGGACGCTGGTTGTCATGATGACAACTATGTAGCGCAGGCTTTAGGCCCACAACCTAGCAACGGCGTTGACTGTTTCTAAGGCAACGATCACTCACAAAACCGTACAAAAAAACAACTGAAAGATAGAATCAAGCAGTCCGTGAACAACGCTTATTCTTGTACAGATAATTTAAATTTGGTACCGGGCGAGCGGCGCGGCGTTTACAGATGTAATAAATACAGATAATGGTAGTTAATCGACGCGTATTGTGGCAAGCTGGGAGCCGACGGGGGCAGATGAATGACCGGCTAATACGACTCAAACAACAATTAAGTATCGACAATCAAAGGCAAGAGGTGGCGGGCCCGCCATTGTCGGTGGATTAAAAACGTGATGTAGTAGGTAGGTAGCGCTCGACGTCTATCTTCTGTACGACGCCATACATTTTCAAATAATAATGGATTCTTTATCGATCCACACCTAATTAGACTTATCTGTGAAAATATGTTGTCACTAACCGCGGCTTCGTTGTGTTGTGTGTTTGTGGAAATGCGTATATCCATTGCCTGGATGTAGTTACGGTCTGTTCGAATAGACATTTGTTTTGTTTTATGTTACTTACTAAATTCAAATATGTGATGTCTATTCCATTACAACACGGTGTACTGAGTTTTTTACCTTCTTGATTGTTACAAAAATGTAAATACGTCGACCGTTTGGTTTTATCTGTCACATTTTATTTAGTCATAGACTTCATAGTACTCATAGGCCTTATAGTCCATTTTGGCCTTCCGGATGAGGTGGAAACCCACTATTCTACGCTCGCTCGTGTGCCATAGAGCCGTGCAGCCGGAACACCGGCGACTCTACCGGGACCAGCCCGCCTTCCGGCGGCGTCTCGTAGTCAATCTCCCACTCTGAACCGTCGCCCGAGGCCTGAGAGTTAGTTACTCACTGTACAGAACAGTACGCCCTTCTTGGCCTTGCGGAAGTGATCGAAGACGTCGATCCTGCTCTCGTGGGGCATGGAGCCGTGCAGCCGGAACACCGGCAACTCTACCGGGACCAGCCCGCCTTCCGGCGGCGTCTCGTAGTCAATCTCCCACTCTGAACCGTCGCCCGAGGCCTGAGAGTTAGTTACTCACCGTACAGAACAGCACGCCCTTCTTGGCCTTGCGGAAGTGATCGAAGACGTCGACCCTGCTCTCGTGGGGCATGGAGCCGTGCAGCCGGAACACCGGCAACTCTACCGGGACCAGCCCGCCTTCCGGCGGCGTCTCGTAGTCAATCTCCCACTCTGAACCGCCACCTGAGGCCTGAGAGTTAATTACTCACCGTACAGAACAGCACGCCCTTCTTGGCCTTGCGGAAGTGATCGAAGACGTCGATCCTGCTCTCGTGGGGCATGGAGCCGTGCAGCCGGAACACCGGCAACTCTACCGGGACCAGCCCGCCTTCCGGCGGCGTCTCGTAGTCAATCTCCCACTCTGAACCGTCGCCCGAGGCCTGTGAGTTAGTTACTCACCGTACAGAACAGCACGCCCTTCTTGGCCTTGCGGAAGTGATCGAAGACGTCGACCCTGCTCTCGTGGGGCATGGAGCCGTGCAGCCGGAACACCGGCAACTCTACCGGGACCAGCCCGCCTTCCGGCGGCGTCTCGTAGTCAATCTCCCACTCTGAACCGTCGCCCGAGGCCTGAGAGTTAGTTACTCACCGTACAGAACAGCACGCCCTTCTTGGCCTTGCGGAAGTGATCGAAGACGTCGACCCTGCTCTCGTGGGGCATGGAGCCGTGCAGCCGGAACACCGGCAACTCTACCGGGACCAGCCCGCCTTCCGGCGGCGTCTCGTAGTCAATCTCCCACTCTGAACCGCCACCTGAGGCCTGAGAGTTAATTACTCACCGTACAGAACAGCACGCCCTTCTTGGCCTTGCGGAAGTGATCGAAGACGTCGATCCTGCTCTCGTGGGGCATGGAGCCGTGCAGCCGGAACACCGGCAACTCTACCGGGACCAGCCCGCCTTCCGGCGGCGTCTCGTAGTCAATCTCCCACTCTGAACCGTCGCCCGAGGCCTGAGAGTTAGTTACTCACCGTACAGAACAGCACGCCCTTCTTGGCCTTGCGGAAGTGATCGAAGACGTCGATCCTGCTCTCGTGGGGCATGGAGCCGTGCAGCCGGAACACCGGCAACTCTACCGGGACCAGCCCGCCTTCCGGCGGCGTCTCGTAGTCAATCTCCCACTCTGAACCGTCGCCCGAGGCCTGAGAGTTAGTTACTCACCGTACAGAACAGCACGCCCTTCTTGGCCTTGCGGAAGTGATCGAAGACGTCGACCCTGCTCTCGTGGGGCATGGAGCCGTGCAGCCGGAACACCGGCAACTCTACCGGGACCAGCCCGCCTTCCGGCGGCGTCTCGTAGTCAATCTCCCACTCTGAACCGTCGCCCGAGGCCTGAGAGTTAGTTACTCACTGTACAGAACAGTACGCCCTTCTTGGCCTTGCGGAAGTGATCGAAGACGTCGATCCTGCTCTCGTGGGGCATGGAGCCGTGCAGCCGGAACACCGGCAACTCTACCGGGACCAGCCCGCCTTCCGGCGGCGTCTCGTACTCAATCTCCCACTCTGAACCGTCGCCCGAGGCCTGAGAGTTAGTTACTCACCGTACAGAACAGCACGCCCTTCTTGGCCTTGCGGAAGTGATCGAAGACGTCGACCCTGCTCTCGTGGGGCATGGAGCCGTGCAGCCGGAACACCGGCAACTCTACCGGGACCAGCCCGCCTTCCGGCGGCGTCTCGTAGTCAATCTCCCACTCTGAACCGCCACCTGAGGCCTGAGAGTTAATTACTCACCGTACAGAACAGCACGCCCTTCTTGGCCTTGCGGAAGTGATCGAAGACGTCGATCCTGCTCTCGTGGGGCATGGAGCCGTGCAGCCGGAACACCGGCAACTCTACCGGGACCAGCCCGCCTTCCGGCGGCGTCTCGTAGTCAATCTCCCACTCTGAACCGTCGCCCGAGGCCTGAGAGTTAGTTACTCACCGTACAGAACAGCACGCCCTTCTTGGCCTTGCGGAAGTGATCGAAGACGTCGATCCTGCTCTCGTGGGGCATGGAGCCGTGCAGCCGGAACACCGGCAACTCTACCGGGACCAGCCCGCCTTCCGGCGGCGTCTCGTAGTCAATCTCCCACTCTGAACCGTCGCCCGAGGCCTGAGAGTTAGTTACTCACCGTACAGAACAGCACGCCCTTCTTGGCCTTGCGGAAGTGATCGAAGACGTCGATCCTGCTCTCGTGGGGCATGGAGCCGTGCAGCCGGAACACCGGCAACTCTACCGGGACCAGCCCGCCTTCCGGCGGCGTCTCGTAGTCAATCTCCCACTCTGAACCGTCGCCCGAGGCCTGAGAGTTAGTTACTCACCGTACAGAACAGCACGCCCTTCTTGGCCTTGCGGAAGTGATCGAAGACGTCGATCCTGCTCTCGTGGGGCATGGAGCCGTGCAGCCGGAACACCGGCAACTCTACCGGGACCAGCCCGCCTTCCGGCGGCGCCTCGTAGTCAACCTCCCACTCTGAACCATCGTCAGACTCCTGTGAATAAGCATGAGTTTTATCTTGTGCATTTACATTGCAGAAAAGAAATTGGCATGGGAAACCAGTAATGAGTAGGGGTCTATAAAAGAAATTAAATCATCTTACCTTATCTTCATTTGATTTCCTCTTTTTTAACTTTGGATTCTCGTTCTTGGCATCCTTTAACTTGGCCTTAGCTGGTTTTCCAGTTAGAACAGTTTCTATCAAGCCCGCGTGATAGTCCACCATCTCAAGTGTAGCCATGAACACCATCAACTTCCCGCCTTTTTTGTTCATCACACAATGCTCTACTATAAGGGAGCACAGTGTAACTAATCTTAACTTCATTGGCACAACGAGAAATGATTGTTTCACTGATACTGGCATCACCAACTCGTCTTCCTTTATAGCAGTTTGCAAAGCTGCCTCGAATGACGGGGCAATGTCAGGTTCAGTTGGCATGACGTATTCGTCATCTGACTCCATGTCCACCACCCCCGGTATTGGTGCTAATTTTGTTTTGGTTTTTTTCTGCTCGGGATTATCGGTCACTCCGGGGAATGGAACTGGACTAGCAGCGACTTCCGAATCTGATAAATCGTCTACACTAAACAAAGATTTCGATTTGTCTTGTCGAAATAGTTTCAGTCCTAAAAGATAATAAAACGCATTAATAGCCATAAGTTTAAAAGGGAAACCAGTATTAAATTCAAAACGTTAAGTAAGTTTTGATGTCAAACCTTTCTTTTCTTCTTGGACATCTTCTTGCTCGTCATCATTTTGGTCCGTGTTTTCTTCTGTAACTTTTGATTTAACTTCCTTAGTCTTCTCGCGTTCTACTTGAACCTCTTTAGCGTTTGAGGGCGCTGGTTTAGGAGGCTTCAACGAATCAGCGACGACCGCCGTATCGTCAGAGGCGTCCACGAATACAGGATCCACCATTGTGATACCGGCTAAGTTTTCTACAGCCTATCAGTAAAAATATATTATAAATTATCACTATTAATTTTGTTTTGACTTGGACGTCGACAACACAGAGAGCTTATTTAAAACCTACTTATAAAAAACGGTCATTCCTACCTTAGTAAGGGTAGCAGACAGTAAAGTAGTTTGCCGCTCTTTGGACAAAAACACTTCAGTCAAATGATGTTTTATTTCAGCTTTTTCTTCAACCTCGTCCTTCTGTTCTTCTGGCTCGTCTTCCTTTTCAGGAAAGGTAGTTTTTATTTGATTTTTTACCATAGCTAGAGGGTCATAGGTAGCTGCTTTTTTATGATCTTCGATAGCCTTTACAATTGCAGCTACGTCTTTTTCGTATCCCATGTCAAGTAAGCAATCGGCCTCATCGAGCACTAGGCATCTGAAAGAATAATTGATTGACAGTCATAGAAAAATCGCATAAATAAATAAAAACCAGCCAAGTGCGAGTCGGACTCAAAATTAAGTTGGTTTTTATATGAAAAATAAGGAAACATCAAAGAAAAAATCTGATTTACCAATATATTAGTATTTGTTGGTAATGTATATGTAACAATAAACATTATCACCAAATTTCAAGTTTATAGGTCAATGGGAAATCAAAAAATCTTAGGAACGAAATTTTGTAAAATAAGCTGTCTTTGATGGCTTCTCATTGCTTTATTTTACAAATTGTATATTTATCTGTTCAATGAGCTCTAAACAACGATACCCCACTCAATGGGGTAGGTGAAAAAAATATTTTCGCAACCCCTTTTAGCTGTATACATGGCAGCCCCCCTTAAAAACATTTAAAAATAAGTTTTGACCATTTGTATGGTTTTGGGTCAACTTGATGCTTATACTGTTAAAATTTGAAGACTATAGCTCCAAACGTTTGGCTGTAAAAGAGACGGACGGACGCATGAGTGACAGTAATAGGGTTCCGTTTGGACCCTTCGGGTACGGAACCTTAATGATACACAGTTTAACAAAGTAAATGACATATAGATCGTTCAGTCACGAAAACGCGCTCTGTTCCTACCTACAATGCAACATGAACTATGGAAAGAGCGAATGAAAAGGAGTTAGCGCTTTCTCGTGAACTGAACACTCATCTCTAATATCTTTATGCAGTAAACGTCACTCGCCTATCACCAAAAATCACCAAACTTACCCTGTCTTTGCAAAATTCAGAGATTGCGTCTGTCTTAAATGGTCATTTATCCTTCCTGGTGTACCAATTAATATATTAAGCCCCTTTCTTAACCTCGCTTTTTCTGCTTTGCGTTTCTGTCCGCCACTCACAAGGCCCGGTACAATCCATGTGAACGGCTAAAAGACGATTTTTTAAATACTGTTTAGCAACTCATTAAAAAATATAATTACAATGTACGTGTTTAACTTTGAGCTTAGTCAGAGACTACAAAACCACATAGACCGCATATATGTCTGTACATTGTAGTTTAAACGTTGCTGCTGGTGCTGGAGCTAATTTCACTATAGAGGTATCACGTCATCTTTCGTCATTTATTGATTTTTTTAAAAAAGTTTTTGACTTTTACAATAGTAGATTGTGTCACAAGGGAGCAAAATGACATATTTACGGCGTGGGCGTAAATTGAATCCTGAGCGTAGTGAGGGATTCAAGAAATTAACGCCCAAGGTGGAAATAATTTTGCTTCCATGTGACACATACTGCTTTTCACATCACCTATTGAGGATAATGAAGCATCTGAAATAACAATGGTTGTGCATTTATTTTATCAAAATCGATACAATAACTTATAACATGTTACAGAAGAGTGCCACTTTGATCCCTCCTAGCAGGGAAGAAAAGTACCACTTTGATCCCTCCTAGCAGGGAAGAAAAAGCCCTTATCCGAATAGGTGATGTGAAAAAATGTTTTACGCCATATTGTAGCCCTCGCCGAGGCGCATCTTTGGACACCCTAATCATCCACGTAGCTTTAAAAATGACGACACCAGGGCGATGTCGCACTTTTCCTTGAAATGGGTGCCCTACCAACGCGATCGAAAAAACATTTATGTCACACCTGGCCATAAAGTGGCCATTATCGCACGCTCCGCGCGCGAAAAATCCCACTTCCTGGCCAGGGGGTGACATAAAATTTTGTACTTACCACGGGCGATAATAAAGAAAGACTCAGATCGCATATTTATCGCCCTTGCCTTTGGCTCGGGCGTCAAATACCTGTAATCTGAGACATTCTTTATTTTACCGCCCTTGTTAAGTAATGTACTATTTCAATGTACCTGTGAACACAACAAGTAGCTCCTAAGATGGCCTCTCTATAATGAAACTACAGCAGACTCATTGCAAATTTAGAAATAAAGAAAAAAATTAAAAACTTAGGCACCGAGCAGGAGCCCCCGCGGCGGGCCGTGAGTGCCGGGAGGTCACAGGTTCGAATCCTGCTCGGTGCCTAAGTTTTTTCAATTTTTCCTTTATTTGCGTTAGCAGCGTTACTGCTTAATACAAAATTAATTAAGCAGACTCATTGTTTTAAAGTTACGCCACAATGTATAGACATTGGCAGTCCAGTCTATATAATGAACTGGGCTCTGAATTAAGGTATAATTCCGTTGCCGACTGCATACAGCAACAGCACGTTCCGCCGCACTCCAAATTGAACCGTAATGGTATGCGTAAAGAGCTCAATTTGAAATGAGCGGAGAAGTGTCAGAACAGCACACACCGCTCACTCTAAATTGGAACTTTTAGTCTCATGATGACGGTTCAATTTGGAGTGCGGCGGAACGTGCTGTTGCTGTATGCAGTCGGCAACGGAATCATACCTTTACCATAAACTGATGACTTTTGATGCGTCAACCTTTTCCTGTAGCTCTCTTTACCATTATGATTGAGTCACTCTTTAAATTTATGTTTCTATAGTATAGTAGTGTGTGTGTGTGTGTATAGTGGTGTGTGTAGTGTGTAGTGTGTGGTAGTGTGTATACAGGGTGAAATCGGATACGTAATAATAAAAGTAATTTTTCACTATTTGTAGGCGACTGCTTCTGTTTCGCCTTATCAATGCAATAATTGTTACATCGAATAAGACAAGTTTATATCTCAATTTCTTAACAAAAAAATAATTACCGAATAATTAAATCATGGCCACCCTACGTTTGGATATACTTTGTGTGAGGGATGTCAAAACGTCGGTCGTATGCACTGCGGTGACCAAGTTGTATGAAATATTACTTATTTGTTAATAATTTGAAAGATACTTGTCAATATTGCGAGTAGAAGCCTTCTTATTGACTTAATTCAGTTTGTCTTTCAAATACTTCATATGTCAAATCATTTCAGTTCACATCACACGTTCCCGTGCCACCCTGTATATACATCGATTTCTGATTGTTGTAGTTGTATTTGTACCTATTTGTAGTTCTATAGACGATTTTTTTAAATGTTACTACTATATTTCTCTGAAGTCTGGACACAAACCTGGGACAGAGAAACTACAAGAAAAAATTGATCAGTCAACATAAAAAAGTAACTTCGCATTGCAACAATAAGTAAGCATCACCAAAATTTAAATCATAATAGAATAAATACCTGAAGGGCACACGAAAAGAATAAGTCTAGTCCTTTAAAAATTCAAAGCCACTTTACACCTTACGTCATCATAAATTAGGTTGCTTTTTATGCTAGCTATAAGGTATTTCATTTATCTATGCGCCTTTGTTGCCTTAAATAAATGATTTATTATTTATTTTATTACACTCAATCCTACATGTTTATTATCAAATAACAATAAGCCTATTCCTTTAAAACATTAGAGCTACTTTGCACCTTACAACATTATAAATTAAGTTGCTTTTTGTTTTAAAATTTAATTGGACTAGAAATGTTTTTTCCATGCACCCTTAAACGTTGAAACTACCTTAACCAGTTTCACGAATAGCTCATGAGTCTGCACAGCGAGTTCCTTGGTCGGTACCACCACTAAGGCGCGGATGCCGCCATGTCTATTTATCTTGGGCCGTATAGCTTGCAAACCTTCAACTATAGGTAAAGCATAGGCTAATGTTTTTCCAGAGCCCGTCTGTGACCTGCAATTATTTGATCACATTATATACAGGATGAATTAGAAGTTGTGAACAGATATATATATATTTTTTCTTTTGAGAAAATTTTAAGCAATCATGTTTCGGCTATTGTCAAAAACACAATCATATAGTCAAGAATCATATATATCTTAAAATCAATCCCTATACTTTCCTTGGCAGAACAGTGTTTCAAAGAACACTACATTTCTTGTTCTAGCACCTTAAGCACTACAGTTATAAATTCATTACTGGCTACACAAAGCTTATGGAATCCGCGTAAATAACAAATGTATCTTCAACATAACATTGATTTTATAATAATCTATGTTTATACTGTTAACCTTGCAAGGAAATAACGGCAAAATTTATTTTTTTGTGAAATAAAACTGTGTTAAAAAAATATTTCACACATACAAAAACTGTTGCACAACAATATATTGTGTATTGTATATGTTAAAAAAAATAGAACAGAGCACATTAACTGTAGAAATTCATAATCTATTTTGTTTTCATAATGGGAATTCTTGAATCATGTTTTATTTTGTTAAAGGTATAAACAATGCAACCAAAATTAATATTACATTTACTACAACCAATCCTGGACAAAAATTGCAGCATATGAATCATTAATTATAGACATTGGACATGCAGCATATAGCAAGTAATCAAGTATCATTGACCTATTTGGGCATGAGTGACTGCTTTCACTAGCAACATAGAGCAATGAATGAATAAGGTTCGTAAGTTTGATACCATCATTCTTAAAACTAAAAAGACCATCAGTCATATGACAATGAATTTACACTATTAAAAAGAAATAACAAATATCTTGCACACTACTGTGAGTCCGGCCTGTTAGTAAATTGATCAGGCATACTAAAATTTTCTGTTACTGGTAAATGGGATATCCAGATGTTTTTGTAAAACTCTGACATGTAAAAAAGCCCTTCAGCCTACTTGCAGGATAAATATTTGATTTTGTTCTAATTTGGAACATTCAACTTTTATTAATAAAAGAAAATATATGTATTTATTACATCCATACACATACAAATTATCAAAACACAATAGAAACAAGGCAATGAAATATATTTCAGCAAATAGCATCAGGTGACTCACCTAATCAAAGCATCTCGCCCCTGCAATATCACTGGCACAGCACTCTGTTGAACCACCATGAGCTCCTTCAAACCAAGATTTTTCTGTAGGTTAGCTACACTATGAGGGTGGATATCCAAATCAGAAAAACTTTTCCCTGCAAAAACTTTCTCCACTACCGGCCTTACAGCTCGCTGGCCAATTCTTAGCACGTCTGGGTTATTTTTAAACAATGATGATATCCAGCCACCAGCCCTGGGTTTCTGCTTTAATTGTATATCATCACTAAGATCCTGATAGCTTTTTCCTTGAAACTTGCCTTTGTTTTCTGCCAAATCTCTTAAGTTACTGGAGAAATCTGTGGACTTGGCAGCTTGAGGTTCTGTTTGTCTCGGTACTTTAATTTGACGTTCCGAATCTGTTTTCTTGTCCTGAACAGCTCTCTTCCTGGCTACAGTCTTTCCGGTAAAAGTGGGCTTCGACATAAACTTATATTCCGATGCATTTTTCTGTGTAGCTCCCGTTTTTTTGTTGCCCTGCGATGGAGTCAATTATAAATGGCTAATCTTAACATTACACAATATCCGAGTTCTTGTGAATAATTGCTTACCTTTTTAGCAACAGTAATATTTAACTGTAAGTCGTCCATTTTCAGTCTAAATCAGCTTTCGATATACATATGTTGAGGTTATAGGCTAGGCGCACGCATGTTTTTGTTGTCGTTGTCGTGCCGAACCGTCACTTTTGACAACGAGTTTAGCTTGCGTTTTGTTCGTTCTCGTTACGAATGTGACTGTGCGTGGTGTTTTTTTTTATTGGCTTCTTGTTTCTTTGACTTATTTAAATACAAATATTATTTTTATTTATTTACTTTAAAGGTATATTAGGTTTTTCTTAATCTTTATTAATGTAATTTGTTAAATACAAATAAGATATGCCAGTATTAAAATAGGCACTGACAACCGAACGTCATAAATTTTTGTCTTAAATTCAGAAGATGTCATTGACATTATCTTTGTGTCAATTGGAATTGTCTGATATACTCCTAGATAAACTGCCTACACAAAGCCCTACCAAATCGTATTGTGTGTAGGCATGCAGGGCCGATTTTTAGGGTTCCGAAGTAAACAAGGAACCCTTATAGTTTCGCCATGTCCGTCCGTCCGTCCGTCCGTCCCAGGGATCGGATACCGGTATTATTTTCAAACCGGTTTCGGCCATTGACCCCAAACCGACATGAATAGCGTTTGTGGTTTCGTTCTTGTTTCTGGTTTTCGGCACTCAAAACCGGTTAGTGAAGGAACTGTTCTGGGCCCAATTTCGTTTCCGTGGAACGAAATTAACCGGTTTTCGACGGAGACAACCAGTCTTAACTCGAATTTTTGACAGAGGCCGCCAAGGGTTACTATTATCCGCAGCGGGAGTGCGCTTACAATTTATTTAAAAGCTAATTTATAATTTGATATTAAATTTTACCACTAGACCTGATGTCGAGGGTCTGATCATGCAGCCGGAAGAGAAGCACTGGAACTGCCTAACGGAAAGTGATAAAGTAGTCGACTTTGGGCTTGTTTGTTTTGTTGTCTTGAGTACTTACCAATGGACCTGATGTCGAGGGTCTGATGATGCAGTCGGAAGAGAGGTACTGGAACTGCCTAACGGAAAGTGCTACGATAGTCAAGTTTGGGCTTGTTTGTTTCGTTGTCTTGAGTACTTACCACTAGACCTGATATCGAGGGTCTGATGATGCAGCCGGAAGAGAGGCACTGGAACTGTCTAACGGAAAGTGACAAAGTAGTCGAGTTAGGGCTTGTTTGTTTTGTTGTCTTGAGTACTTACCACTGGACCTGATGTCGAGGGTCTGATGATGCAGCGGGAAGAGAGGCACTGGAACTGCCTAACGGAAAGTGATAAAGTTGTCAAGTTTGGGCTTGTTTGTTTTGTTGTCTTGAGTACTTACCAATGGACCTGATGTCGAGGGTCTGATGATGCAGCCAGAAGAGAGCCACTGGAACTGCCTAACGGAAAGTGATAAAGTAGTCTAGTTTGGGCTTGTTTGTTTTGTTGTCTTGAGTACTTACCACTGGACCTGATGTCGAAGGTCTGATGATGCAGCCGGAAGAGAGGCACTGGAACTGCCTAACGGAAAGTGATAAAGTAATCGAGTTTGGGCTTGTTTGTTTTGTTCTCTTCGGTACATACCACTGGACCTAATGTCGAGGGTCTGATGATGCTGCCGGAAGAGAGGTACTGGAACTGCCTAACGGAAAGTGCTACGATAGTCGAGTTTGGGCTTGTTTGTTTTGTTGTCTGGAGTACTTACCACTAGACCTGATATCGAGGGTCTGATGATGCAGCCGGAAGAGAGGCACTGGAACTGTCTAACGGAAAGTGATAAAGTAGTCGAGTTTGGGCTTGTTTGTTTTGTTGTCTTGAGTATTTACTAATGGCCCTGATGTCGAGGGTCTGATGATGCAGCCAGAAGAGAGCCACTGGAACTGCCTAACGGAAAGTGACAAAGTAGTCGAGTTAGGGCTTGTTTGTTTTGTTGTCTTGAGTACTTACCACTGGACCTGATGTCGAGGGTCTGATGATGCAGCCGGAAGAGAGGCACTGGAACTGCCTAACGGAAAGTGATAAAGTTGTCAAGTTTGGGCTTGTTTGTTTTGTTGTCTTGAGTACTTACCACTGGACCTGATGTCGAGGGTCTGATGATGCAGCCAGAAGAGAGCGACTGGAACTGCCTAACGGAAAGTGATAAAGTAGTCGAGTTTGGGCTTGTTTGTTTTGTTGTCTTGAGTACTTACCAATGGACCTGATGTCGAGGGTCTGATGATGCAGCCAGAAGAGAGCCACTGGAACTGCCTAACGGAAAGTGATAAAGTAGTCTAGTTTGGGCTTGTTTGTTTTGTTGTCTTGAGTACTTACCACTGGACCTGATGTCGAAGGTCTGATGATGCAGCCGGAAGAGAGGCACTGGAACTGCCTAACGGAAAGTGATAAAGTAATCGAGTTTGGGCTTGTTTGTTTTGTTCTCTTCGGTACATACCACTGGACCTAATGTCGAGGGTCTGATGATGCTGCCGGAAGAGAGGTACTGGAACTGCCTAACGGAAAGTGATAAAGTAGTCGAGTTTGGGCTTGTTTGTTTTGTTGTCTTGAGTATTTACTAATGGCCCTGATGTCGAGGGTCTGATGATGCAGCCAGAAGAGAGCCACTGGAACTGCCTAACGGAAAGTGACAAAGTAGTCGAGTTTGGGCTTGTTTGTTTTGTTGTCTTGAGTACTTACCACTGGACCTGATGTCGAGGGTCTGATGATGCAGCCGGAAGAGAGGCACTGGAACTGCCTAACGGAAAGTGATAAAGTTGTCAAGTTTGGGCTTGTTTGTTTTGTTGTCTTGAGTATTTACTAATGGCCCTGATGTCGAGGGTCTGATGATGCAGCCAGAAGAGAGCCACTGGAACTGCCTAACGGAAAGTGACAAAGTAGTCGAGTTTGGGCTTGTTTGTTTTGTTGTCTTGAGTACTTACCACTGGACCTGATGTCGAGGGTCTGATGATGCAGCCGGAAGAGAGGCACTGGAACTGCCTAACGGAAAGTGATAAAGTTGTCAAGTTTGGGCTTGTTTGTTTTGTTGTCTTGAGTACTTACCAATGGACCTGATGTCGAGGGTCTGATGATGCAGCCAGAAGAGAGCCACTGGAACTGCCTAACGGAAAGTGATAAAGTAGTCTAGTTTGGACTTGTGTGTTTTGTGGTCTTGGGTACTCACCACTAGATCTGATGTCGAGGGTCTGATGATGCAGCCGGAAGAAAGGCACTGGAACTGCCTAACGGAAAGTGATAAAGTAGTCGAGTTTGGGCTTGTTTGTTTTGTTGTCTTGAGTGCTTAGCACTAGACCTGATGTCGAGCGTCTGATGATGCAGCCGGAAGAGAGCCACCGGAACTGCCAAACGGACGGAACGGACTACTTTATCCCTTACCGTTAGGCAGTTCCAGTGGCTCTCTTCCGGCTGCATCATCAGACCCTGAACATCAGGTCCAGTGGTAAGTGCTCAAGATAACAAAACAAACAAGCCTAAACTCGACTACCGTAGCACTTTCCGTTTGGCAGTTCCGGTGGCTCTCTTCCGGCTGCATCATCAGACCCTCGACAACAGGTCTAGTGCTAAGTACTCAAGACAACAAAACAAACAAGCCCATACTCGACTACTTTATCACTTTCCGTTAGGCAGTTCTAGTGGCTCACTTCCGGCTGCATCATCAGACCCTCAACATCAGGTCCAGTGATAAGTACTCAAGATAACAAATCAAACAAGCCCAAACTCGACTACTTTATCACATTCCGTTAGGCAGTTCGAGTGGCTGTCTTCCGGCTGCATCAGAAGACCCTCGAAATCAGGTCTAGTGGTAAGTACTCAAGACAACAAAACAAACAGGCCCAAATTCCACTCCTTTATCACTTTCCGTTAGGCAGTTCCAGTGGCTCTTTTCCGGCTGCATCATCAGACCCTCGACATCAGGTCCAGTGGTAAGTACTCAAGACAACAAAACAAACAAGCCCAAACTCGACTACTTTATTACTTTCCGTTAGGCAGTTCCAGTGCCTCTCTTCCGGCTGCATCATCAGACCCTCGACACCGATCCAGTGGTAAGTACTCAAGAGAACAAAAAAAACAAGCCCAAACTCGACTACTTTATTACTTTCCGTTAGGCAGTTCCAGTGGCTCTTTTCCGGCTGCATCATCAGACCCTCGACATCAGGTCCAGTGGTAAGTACTCAAGACAACAAAACAAACAGGCCCAAATTCCACTCCTTTATCACTTTCCGTTAGGCAGTTCCAGTGGCTCTTTTCCGGCTGCATCATCAGACCCTCGACATCAGGTCCAGTGGTAAGTACTCAAGACAACACAACAAACAAGCCCAAACTCGACTACTTTATTACTTTCCGTTAGGCAGTTCCAGTGCCTCTCTTCCGGCTGCATCATCAGACCCTCGACACCGATCCAGTGGTAAGTACTCAAGAGAACAAAACAAACAAGCCCAAACTCGACTACTTTATTACTTTCCGTTAGGCAGTTGCAGTGGCTCTCTTCTGGCTGCATCATCAGACCCTCGACATCAGGTCCATTGGTAAGTACTCAAAACAGCAAAACAAACAAGCCCAAACTCGACTACTTTATCACTTTCCGTTAGGCAGTTCCAGTGGCTCTCTTCCGGCTGCATCATCAGACCCTCGACATCAGGTCCAGTGGTAAGTACTCAAGACAACGAAACAAACAAGCCCAAACTCGATTACTTTATCACTTTCCGTTTGGCAGTTCCATTGGCTCTCTTCCGGCTGCATCATCAGACCCTCGACATCGGTCCAGTGGTAAGTACTCAAGACAATAAAACAAACAAGCCCAAACTCGACTACTTTATCACTTTCCGTTAGGCAGTTCCAGTGACTCGCTTCCGGCTGCATCATCAGACCCTCGACATCAGGTCCAGTGGTAAGTACTCAAGACAACAAAACAAACAAGCCCAAACTCGACTACTTTATCACTTTCCGTTAGGCAGTTCCAGTGACTCTCTTCCGGCTGCATCACCAGACCCTCGAAATCAGGTCCAGTGGTAAGTACTCGAGACAACAAAACAAACAAGCCCAAACTCGACTACTTTATCACTTTCCGTTAGGCAGTTCCAGTGACTCTCTTCCGGCTGCATCATCAGACCCTCGACATCAGGTCCAGTGGTAAGTACTCAAGACAACACAACAAACGAGCCCCATCTCGACTACCGTAGCACTTTCCGTTAGGAAGTTCCAGTGGCTGTCTTCCGTTCCGGCGGCATCATATAAATTAGCTTCTAATCTAAATATTATAAGCGCACACGCGCCGCGGGGCCCGCGGGTGATGGTATTACCTGACGACAAAGCCTTCAAAAGTGAGAAAGTGACAGTCGTGACATTTTAAACCGGTTTAATAAAGTTCCACGGAACGTTAAAATTCCGTTCTCCTAGAATACTGGTAACCGAAATAATTCGTTCTTTCACTAACAGGTATTTTGATAAACCGGTATTATGTAAGAACGAAATCTAACCGGTTTAGGAACAAAATAATACCGGTATTTGGAAACCGGTTCCGATCCCTGGTCCGTCCGTCCGTCCGACCCCCGTTTTTCTCAGTAACCGTTAGTGCTAGAAAGCTGTAATTTGGCATGAGTATACATATCAATGACGCCGACAAAACGGTAGAATAAAATCTTTAAAAAAAATTTTTTTTAGGGTACCTCCCCTACATGTAAAGTGGTGGTGCAAATTTTTTTTCTGCCAAACCCCATCGTGTGGGGTGTCGTTGGATAGCTCTTTTAAAAATATTATAAGATAAGATAAGATAAGATAAGATAACGTTTATTGTGGTAATAAATGGTACATAGTTCTGCTTACATTAGTTTGTAGTATAATAAGGAATAGGTACTAAGTTAAGCTAAGTAAGCGTCTACTGATCCCCGTACTAGTGTGAACTGTATTACGGTGGAACAGGATCCACTGTCCTTAACAACTAATAATCCATAGGTAGGTATTATCTTGGCCAAACAGCTATGATAACAAAACTTGTGAGATGTGGGTACAATTACAAGATAATATAAACAATAGCCTAGCAACGCTGCGGGTGCGAGCGCTGCGCCTAGTTACTAGTGGTAAACAAGTAGTATACGCAAAAACTTAAGAAACAAACAATAATTATACTAAATGTTAACATTGTTATGGATAATCTCTTAAGGTAAGTACAATAGTAGTAAAAAAAATATATATGTATGTGTGTAAAAAATGTATATGTATGTATGTATGTATATATGTTTGTGTGTTTGTGTGTGTGTGTGTGTGTGTGTGTGTGTGTGTGTGTGTGTGTGTGTGTGTGTGTGTGTGTGTGTGTGTGTGTGTGTGTGTGTGTGTGTGCATCTGTGTTTGTGTGTGTGTGTGTGTGTGTGTGTATTTGGTTGAATGTGTGATTTTTGTTACACCATGATTTTAAGCAACTGTTCAGTACTTTCATAATTCAAATTTTGTATAATATATGTTTTTAATGTTTTTTTACAGGAATGCAGATTAAGTGAACGTAGGTGTATGTTTTTACTTATTTTATTATAAAGGGTAGGCCCTAGTACACTTATGAACTTTTTGGCAAATTTAGTTTTGTGATGCGGAATACTGTATACGTAATCACTTCTTCTCTTTGTTTCTAGGTAGTTAGGAATGCATTTGTGTTGTTTTAATAATAATGACATCATGAAAAGTTGCCTAACTGAGAGTACCGAGGTATCACGGTAAAGTATGTGTGTAGGATATCGAAATTTATTGAATGTCATTACCTTTAGTACTGCTCGTTGAGCTCTCTCTATTCTAAGCATCAAAGTTTTTGATGCGCCTCCCCACGCTGTGATACAATAGGTGGTTACTGTCTGGCATAATGCGTAATACAATGATAATAATAGGTTTTTATTACACGCATATCTCAGTTTTCTAAAAACATATATTAGTTTTCTAAGCTTTGCAGTGAGACCTAAGATGTGTTCGCGCCAAGAAAGGTTTTTGTCAAGTAATACCCCAAGATACCTGATAGATTCGGTCTCCGTTATACATTGACACATGCAAGTAGCTTCATTTAGGCAATTGTGCAGTTTAATTGATATGTTTCTATGCAATGAGTAAATGTTATTTTTTATGCTAAAGGCCATAAATTTAGTTTTATTATAGTTTAATGTTAGGAGATTAAGGGACAGCCATTTGTTTATGACATTTAATTCATTTTGAGCTTGTTTATTTACGTCGTCCCATTTATCACCATACGATAAAACAACAGTGTCATCAGCAAAGGCTATAATTTCGGTATGTGTATTAGATAGGCGACACAGGTCGTCTATGTAAATAAGAAACAGGGTAGGTCCTAGGACACTACCCTGCGGCACGCCGTATTCAACGCTGCTCTCTGTACTATGCGTATCATCAACTCTTACTGACTGCTTTCTATTATTTAAATAGCTAGTTAGAAGTTGCAATGGTAGGCCACGTATACCTTTGTTTTCCATTTTGGTTAAGAGGATGGGGACAGAGACTGTATCGAACGCCTTTTTGAGATCCAGGAAGATACCAAGTACTTTTTTATTCCGGTCAAGTTTATTTACAATATAATTAGTTACATGTAGGAGTGCATCCTCTGTCGATTTTCGTTCTCTGAAGCCATACTGATTATTGCTTATCAAATTATGTTTTTCAAGATAATGTTTTAACCTTTTATTTATTATTTTTTCTAATACTTTAGCAATAGTGGGTAGTAACGATATTGGTCTGTAATTTGAGATACAGTCTCTGTCACCTGCCTTATATATGGGAGTGATAACAGATCTTTTAAGGGCATCCGGAAATACTCCAGTTTGCAAACTGGTGTTACAAATGATCGTTATAGGTAATGCTAATGTATCGGCAGCTAATTTTAAGAAGGCTGATGAGATACCATCCCAACCAGTAGAATGACTATTTCTTAGTTGACTTATAATGCGTTTTACTTCTGACTGATCTGTGTCTAGTAAGATCATAGAGTGCACAGGGGTCGTGGGTGGTGAAGGAATTTGGATGTGATGACTATTAGATAAGTTAGATTTGTTTATAATCTCGCTAGCTAAGTCACTTCCTACACTTATGAAGTATTCATTCGCGTAATTTACTGATTCTTGAGGGGTTGATCTGAGTGTGAGAACGTTATTATGGGTATCAGTTATAGTCTTAAGGTTGCATATTTGTTTGATTAGTGCCCACTGTTTTCTTAGGTTATTCCTATGTTTATTCAGTTCGGATGCTTGATATGCTCGTTTAAGTTTTTTTAGTATATTAGAACACGTGTTACGATATCTTTTATATGTGATAGAGATAACCGTATTATTAGGGTCTTTTTTTAGTTTTTGGTGAAGTTTGTCTCGGTTTCTCATGCATCTGATTAGACCAGGGGTAATCCAGGGCTTGATATTTTGTTTCCTACGGGACTTTTTTATACATCGAGTGTGCTTTACCATATATTTATTAACCAGGTGCAAAAATAAGTTTGTTATATAGTTAACATCCGTTGCCCCTAAAATACTGAGCCAGTTTATCTGTTTTAGTTCAGAGATCACTGCGTGATAGTCAATTTTTTTGTAAGTACGCGAGTGACATGGCTTATGAGTGGGAATCTTTGTGAGCGATAGAATTACAGAGGAGTGGTCGGTAGTGGACGTATCACATACTATTGTAATATTGGGAAGATTGGTTTTTATTATGCAGTGATCTAGGCAGTTGTGACCCCTCGTAGGCAGTGTATGCGATGGTAGTAGTCCATGGGAAGCCAACATATCAAGGTAGTCCGACGATCTGTTATCCATGACTTCATTACCTATATTAATATTTACATCACCTACTAGGATAATATTTGTGTAATGTTTTAGATCCGTCAAAATTGCATCTAGTGATGTGATAAAGTTGTCTGCATTTCTAAACGAGGGAGGTCTGTAAATTGAAACAAACGCGAATTCCTTTTCAATCGTAGATACGAGACAGTTAGATTCCTGACATTCAATTGGTTCAGTTGTTTTAATTTGAAGATCAGCCCTAAAGAATATGACTATACCGTCGTTCTGGTTTAAGTGACGCGTTGTGTAGGCAATATTATATCCAGGTAATATAGGTATAGGCACATCCGCAGAAAGCCAGCATTCCGTTAGTACAATAATATCGAAGGCCATATCAAATCTAGTCAACAAAACTTGCAAGTCATTAAAATTGTGGTTAATACTTCTTATATTCTGTGTTAATATTTTAGTTTGTGGATTTAAATTGGTGAAAATACTTTTACAGGTCTCGGGATTACTGATTGCCATTGAGTTGCCAGTGCTGACACTATTATCAATGTCAGTTAGTAGGTCCTGAATATCATCCATTATCTATGTATTTAGTAGATTTTAATTTGTATACAGCCCAATGGCAATCGCATCCCGTACCACATTGGTCATGTTTGCGGGAGTTAATGGTGTAGCATAGCTGTGTAATGAGTGTGGTGTGTGTTCTTGAAGGTGTGTGTGGAGTGATTGAGATATTAGGGTTAGAGTTTAGATGTGCACAGGCACAGGTTTTTTGAGTACTTATAAATATTATTAGAAACTTACATTTTAAATCTAAAGATAGTCACTGAATCCTTGTATTTCCTTTCAGGTCCTCGATTTGCTTAATTGACTTGATCCAAATTGTTGCCGAGCTATCCGTTTTCTTCACAAAAATTCTGCCTTGTCCTGTCCAGCAGTACTTGTAATCATGGTTTTTACGAAGATCACGCGCGTAGTAGTATAATTTTCGAGCTGCAGGTGTAAGGGATTCGGAGATATATACCAGTTTCTTTTCCCCTGCTATGTCAAGGCACTGCGTATTAAACTTATCATCCTTATGCATGCTGTTGTATGTCTTTAATGATTGCAATACTGACTTACATTGTTGCACGCTTTGGTATTCGACAACAATTACTGTATTTTGTCCATTTTTTATTTGTTTTACTTGTTTTATATAATCAGGAGCGAATGGTGTTTGCAGAGCACTGTGTATTTTTGATATCAGGTTGGTTAGATTTCCATCTTCCGTATGAGGAATGTTTCTAATTTCCAATGTTGTAATACGCTGCGCTCTCTGCATATCTTCCATTTGATTTTCAAGATGTTCAATTTTCAAAATTGCCTCATTGTGTTCTGTGTAAATTTTATCGACTTTGTTCTGTAAATTATCATAAAGTGAGGTCGTGTGTTCTAGAATTTTCTCTATATTTGCGTTAGTCTTTATTATTTGCGTATTTTGCTGTCGCAATTCATCGATAGCTTCATGAAATTTTGCATTTTGAGTGTCCCGATCCGTCTTTAGACTATTCATCATGATTTTGATTTCATTTCGTAGGGACGCCACGTCCTCCATGTCGCAATGTTGTTTTCTTTTTCTAGTGCTGTTTTCGAGTGTCGAAGTATCCAATTTGCTTGACAGGTCTGGTTCAGATGCATATCTCTCTTCATTTGCGCGAGACATGTTTTATCGTTATATTTTGCATATGGGTCAGGCCGTAGATTTTGCCACTTTACTACGAGTCGGTCGCGCAAAATATTCTCCGAGATGGTCGCGCAGATTGACGCAAAACGATAACGCATCCATTTTGCGTGATCGTTGCGCGACACCTGCGCGATCGTTGCGCGACATTTGCGCGACCGTTGCGCGACATAGCGCAAATAAAATCGACAATTACTCAGTAAATTGACTATGTTTTGAAGTGAATTTAACCTTGAAAGATCACGCTCACCTTACTTAATATGCCGCAAGAACAATAACAGATATTAATTCAACACTTACCTTGAAATCTCAAAAAATGTGCTCCGAAAAAAAAGTGACCCATTTCATTTCGAAGCACTGCGTCATCAGACTGGCGAAAATAACGGCCTCTGTCGCTATATTGACCACAGATTAGGTTAGTTCGGTGTTGCCACTACTCAGAATACAAACTACCCGTTGTTTAACGCCACAAATTGGGGAGATAATGATCTCGCAACAAAAATCACGCACAGACAATGGCTGTTGGTCATTTTATTATAATGTACGAAAAACAATATACTTTCTTAGCAAACACGAAACGATATTTAAAAGGGGTATAGGTAACTATTATATCATAAAGTCAAATCAAACAGATAACCAGAAATAGGTATTGTTTCAATTTTATGATCGCTCAAAGTGCACTACTACCAAGGCGGATTCGCGATTTTTATGAAATTTTCGCCCTTTTTTGACAAATATATCGTCATAACTTTCCAAGCTTATGAGTTTATTGAAATATCTCTAGTGACCATGGTTCACCATTTCTTGGGGAATAAAATGCAGTAGTTGATTAATATATAGTCATTAATAAAGTTAGAAAAAAAAGAGGCGGAGAGTTAGGTTATACAAAAAGTGGCAAAATCTACGGCCTGACCCATATACTATGCCAAAAACGTACCAATGCGCCTGCACTGATAAGCGCCCGAGCCGATGACGAGAAGGCGGTCTAACGAATGAAGACCTTGTTTCTTAGGTATATTAAGTTGATTTTTGAATTTGCGTTATTTTAGCTTTAAAATGTAAATAGATTGGGAGCGCGGCACAGACTACTCGCTAGGAGAGGTGGACGACGAATGAGTAGGAAATAAGGTTTCTAAAAGCATTTTTTGGTTAAAGAATTGGTTAGCGTGATATTAAGCTTTGAAGTGATAATTTTTGCTATAGTCCCCCCCCTGCCAGCTAAACGGTGACTACTAGGCATGTGAAAAAAATCATGGTAGTACTATATACGATGAATTTAAAAGGAAAACTATCACAGCTAAGTAGACATTACTAGTTAACGAGTAATAGTCAAACTTCAGAAATGTACTTTGCAAAAGCAAACTTTCGTACAATTTCCATTGATACCTTAGATAATGTTGTTAATTCTTTCAAAAACATAGTAAATATAAGTTTTCGAACTTTTTAGTCCATATAATGTAACGGGTGGACGACTACGGAACCCTACCTTGCGCGTGGCCCGACACGCACTTGGCCGGTTTTTTATCTGTTAAATCGGCCCTGCATGCCTACACACAATACGATTTGGCAGTGGCACTGCAAGCAGGGCCCTGCGGGCAGGGTTTTGTGTAGGCAGCTTAAGAGGATATACTCGTATCAGACGATGGAGGTTAAAGGGTCAATGTAATTAATTATTGAAGATTATTGGCCTCGGTGATTCTACATGGTGACATATACTATATCTTGCATATTGCTTGCGACAAATGCACAGTATAAAAACGTTTATCTATAATGAAAGTAGACACGCTAAGAACGCATTTTTTAGAAATGACAACATTTTATTTGATAGGGGTGTAGGGGGGGGTCATTCGAATTATGATGGTTGGATGATTTTAGGGGGGGGGGGGGGGGGGGGGGGTCAAAATCGTCAAAAATAGATGACGTAATTTATGAATAGCCCCTTAGGTTGCTGATATAAACAATAGGTAGGTACTTCAGATATATCCCCAAAGATAAAAATCCATTGGGGATAAAGTTAGGCATCGAGATGGCCAGTTTATTTTTTAATTTAATTTAATCACTTATTTCAGGCATCTGTGGCCCATAATAGGTACGAATTCCTTAAAATGTTACCTTATGTTATAGTTCGGACACAACTCTAAGGCTAAATTCTGTCAAACGAACGCAAGCAAAACTAGACTTAGAGCTCTGACTAGGGTTGCCAACTTATGTGCTCCGATTTGCGGGACGTTTATTGTAGAATTGCGGGACTTGGGTAAAAAATGCGGGACTCGCGCACTCTATCAATATTGTTAACGTATAATTGTGATGTAGGATACATTATTTATACCCGCGAGATATATACGTTCTTAGTGGATGATTTCCGAGCTAAAATTATCCTGTTACGAGTACGGTCCTCTGGGAGCGGGATACAAATTACTTATTTTCATTTATCGAAGTTGTGCATTCTTTCCTGAAATGAAACAAAATGTTCGCTCCAGTTCTTATAATTCTGCCGAGGCTTGAAAGCGGGACAATTGGCGTCCCGCACGCAACCTTTGCGGGACGCATCGTCTAGGGTGCTGGAAACGGGACGTCCCGCCTGAGGCGGGACGGTTGGCAACCCTAGCTCTGACTGTATAAGGTAGAATTTTGCTTGCGTTAATTTGACAGCACTTGGCCTTACAGTTTTGTACGAACTTATACCTCTTTTGGAAGTCACTTTCACTTTTTCTCGGGAAATTTCCCGGGCGGCAGCAATAGCGTCATTGCTGGAGGTATGACAAACAAAATGCACGATCTTGCTGAAATCAAGTGAGTTTGTTGTATTGTAGCCCTTAAAGTTTTGAAGTGCAGGAGCCCCGTTTAATAACGCCATGGAACTAAATCCCTAATGGCCGCTCTTTCATTTGACATACCTTCCTAAAATTTACCTCTTTTTAGACGTGTCATCTAAAAATCGCAGTATTTATTTTGAACTTGACTGTGGTCGATGGGTCGGGCCCAATAAAGCGACGGGAGTGCGCGGCTGGAGAGTGGCTTGGGGAAAATCCAGGGGAAACCTCCGACACGACCACGCGGGCGGTTGCCCTGTAAAAAAAAACAGGCTGCTGCTGCGGTTGCTGTGTAATAGTACATTACTTACCAAGGGCGATAAAACAAAGAATGTCTCAGATCGCAGGTATTTTACGCCCGAGCCGAAGGCAAGGGCGATAAGTATGCGATCTGAGGCTTTCTTTATTATCGCCCGTGGTAAGTATAAAATTTTATGTCACCCCCTGGCCAGGAAGTGGGTTTTTGTCGCGCGCGGAGCGTGCGATAATGGCCACTTTATGGCTAGGTGTGACATAAAATATTTTTCCTAACATACTTATTGTACTCACTCTTTGATTTATTTAGTTAACGATTTAGTCGTGATACATAATTAAAAAAAATGATATCCTAACCTAATTCTATCCACGATTTGATGCCCACAATTTCCCTGGGATCACTTTAGGAGTCAGGAGTACCTACCTATAGTCTTTCGAATAAAAAAATATATATAAGATTTTAAGCTCACATGGTCATTTACATTAGAATTACGATAAATAACGGGATATTTACCATGTATATTTGTATATGTGAGTTTCCGATATTTCGGTACTGTTTCAAGCGCCATTATCACGGAGTAACTGACGTGCTGCGAGTTTTACTTGTGGTCTACCCACACACCATAGCGATCTACCCTCTTCCTGGTTCGCTTTTTCCAAATAACATACATACAAATTAATATACATGGTAAATATCCCGTTATTAATAGTAATTCTAATAAAAAATATATATTTGAAAATCGGTCCACTGCAATAGTCAACCACAGTGAGAAAAAAATCATACCTACAGTGCAATGCAATTGAACATAGACCCCCCTCCTTTTTTAAAGTCGGTTAAAATCACTTAGGTATATACTTTCACTTTTTCCCTACTAAGAACACTCAAGGATCCTTAGGCCAACCATATAACTTAGTCCTTTGTTGGCTATTCTATTGAACCTTGTACTAAGTTCCGTGCGAGAGTCACACCAAAGTCAGAGAAACACATTGGCCAAGATTCCCATTCCTTTAAAGGAATAACATTTTTATTTTATTTTATTTTTATTCCAAATAATTACACAGTTTTACAGGACTTAAGCCTAAGACACTGCGAAATTAATAATATTAAATCAATTAAATACAGAAGACGGTCGCTTATCCATCACCTCACAGAACTTCATGCACTCTACACATATATTCATCCAAGTACTTGCAAAAATATCACACTCCGGTGCTGATGCGAGCATCTCGTTGATGTACCTGAGACCGCGTACAAGTGGAGACATTCTATGGGACACGGTGCTTGTCTTAGGCACTGCCAGAAGAGGATAACTGCGGGGGCGGAGATTTACTTTGAGTTGCGATAGTGAGCGGACTAGCAATCGTACCAACTGCGTAACTAATTCTGGACAGTCCGAATCACCTCGCAAAACTCTAGCAGCACTCGTCATAAGTCCATAGTTACGTCGTACCTCCAGTGAATTGAATCCCAAGACTCCGAGCAGGAATTTTTAACATGGCCAAACCACTCGAACTTATACACCCCCTCCTGACTAATAAAATGTTTCTTAACTACGTTTAATTCCTTAATATGTAAATTGAAGGTAGGTATTAAATGTGGCTATTTCTATTTATAAAAGAGTAAATTAAGTACCTACTTAAATCTACTTGTTTTTCGTAACAAGAGGGAGGGTGAATATTCACTGGCTGCGAAACGTTCTGTGAATGAGAATTGGAAAAGCATCACGTGTCGCCACGTGCCAGTGCAGTTCACTTTGGCGGCCGTAGGGTGGAATAAATATTTGTAGCTTAAAAAACCATGTTTGCCCTCCAGCCCCATGTCTGTAAATAGAAAAGATTTGGAGGAAATCGATCATGCGACTAATCTCACAATATCCATGCTAATGCTGCTGTAGCTGCTTGCGGAAATTATAATTTGCTCCTTTGATATTTAAATTTAAGCACAAGAAAGAAAAGTAGGTATCTAAAGGAAAAAGATCCCCGAACTATTGTAGGTACACTACATCTACGTATGTGATTATACACTTCTCCTGGAAGCTACTAATTATTATCCGATATCACGCAAAAACCGGTTCGTGGATGAAACGCACTATAATTATACCATTTCAATGCATTAATTCAATTTAATATTAATGTTTTTATTTTTCTCCCGCTTATGTTGCTATTAAAATTGTAAAGTCATTTCCTTTAATCCATGAAAACGAGATGAAAACCTACTCATGTTGCCACACCCCAAACGTAGCAACCGCAAAATCAGTGCACTTGAAATTTGCTGAACAAACACACAGGATGGCCGGAGGCGCGAGGGCGCGACGTGATTGCGCGACCGGGACGACCCCGTGACGCAACGACCCCAACCCGAGAAACCCTTCGAAAGTCCACGATGGTTCCCGCAAAAAAACCTATCTAACCATTCGATTGTCATCTCAATATGTTCAAGATAAAGTCTAATTTAAGAAGCGAACAACTATTGTCTGTAAATCCTTTTTCGTACTCGTGCATACTCGACGGTCAATGAGACGTTAGATTTTGGTATTGGTTCTTTTTTTACATGTAAAATTTTAAAAGTCGAAAGCAGTCGAAAATGTCAGGCCATTGTGACTTTTTGGCATAATCTTATCTACATTTATCTATAATTTCGGAAACCTTTATATGTCCTTTGTTGTTGTTTTATAACAACTGTTTTTACGTTTACATAAAAATGATTATGAATTTTAACAAGTTTTTGGTTCAGATATTAATGCTTCACTTAAATAAATATCTAAATACCAAGCTAACGAAAAAAAGTTCTAAAGAGGTTTCATCATTGATACGTCATTGGTAATGAGATTAATTGTCAACGCAAGCAAACATTAAAATAAAATCACAAGTATTTAATTTTACTAGGGTCTGTTTTGATTTGAGATAAATATTTACACTCGCACGCTTTCCTTTGACGACGTTGCTATAGGTACGTAATAAAAAAACCTCCTTAATATATTTTAAACAATACGAGTAAAGCGAGAACTTTATTACAATATGAGTAAATTATCTTATCATTGTTTGAGTAGATACTTACCAATTGTATCACAATCCATGCTCTAAGTATAGTATCTTATAAATTGCAACTTAACATTTTGCATGTGTACCTATAATGTGTATTGAGCCGATGCCTTCCTCTCGATACTTAAAACCGCTCCACCCTAGCAACTTTACGGTTTCTTCTATTTCCAGATGGCGGCGTTAAAACCGACCACTTGTAAAGAAGCCATCGCACGATGGGAGAAGGCAAAGGACGCGGTAGCGGCGGATGCCACAGTGATAGAGCTGCAGTTCCAGTGGCCGCCTATCGAGAAGATGGACGGCGCTCTCTCCACGCTGGTCGCTTGCGAGTCAGTCAACAGTATATTTAATCCTTCTATTCTAATATGGTTATGTGACTCCACTTCCTCATATGAGAGGTAGGGTACAGCAAAATGTCATCTTGCTCGAATTTGGAGCAGCCCAACTGGGGAAGTACCTCCACCTTGCAGAAGACCACAGCCATAATAACATTGTTTACTATATGTAAAGGTGCCTATGTAGTGTTGTGTTCCTGGAGGTGAGCAAGGTTGCCAGAGCTCTCGAGTGTTGAGATCGAGGGATTTAAATTTATCCTCAAATTTTATAAAGGGTCTGCAACGCGCAATTGACTCCCTTGAAGTTGCGGGGTACGCTTACCACATAACTGGGAAACCGCTTAGGGGAGTGATGAAATAGATGATCCATGAAATTACGAGTTATCAAAGTCAACCAAGTATTACTAACTAAATAACTAAGTAAGGTATAAAAGTACATGAAAGTTGACATGCTTCACTAGCCAAGGTACTTAATTAAGTATAAAGAACTGCTTATTCATCACACTAGTGAAGCACATCTACTGAAAGCTGTTGATCTGTATGTGAACAATAACGAATGTATGATTTAACTCGTAAGTTTAACACGTAACTCATAACTATTGCTTTACGAGTAACTAGCTTGATTAGGTACGTAGTTTAGGAAACATGACAGATAGACTGATGATGAACCAATCGATCATCATTTAATATTAACATTATACATGGAAACGTAGTTTATGAGTTCCAGTAAACAATCAATTGTGTTATAACCGCCCTGTATTTAAAAAAAAGTTATATTTCCAGGAAACTGAGCTTATCATCCAATTGCATCGATAAAATAGCTGGAATTGCTGGCATGAAAAGTTTGAAGATACTGTCCTTGGGCAGAAACAATATTAAATCGTTAGCAGGGATTGTAAGTACCTAGAAAACCATCAAATTTCATCATTATAAAAATTTAAATAGGTACGGAACTATAAAAAAGAACTTGTTATAAGTATAGTAAACTTTCTTAATTAGGTAATGAGCGATATTATAACAATAATTGAGGGATTGGACAGTGCAGGTAAATTACTGTCATGATGTCTAATTGGACATATTATTATTTAATATCTGGGCGACCGAGCTTTGCTCGGCGTTTTCCCTTGCATGAGAAAACGCCGAGCTATATAAGCTATACCCTGATTTTTAAGAGTAGTATTTTAACGGTCATTTTCGCCTACAATTCTTCGTTTCCCTAAGACATCAGAGGTAATATGGTAGTAATTTCACTTGTTTCAGTAGCTAATCACGTCTCAAAGATAGGAAGCCGCATAATTTCCAGTTTCAAGATTGACGAAATCGCATGACGACAATCGTACGATTTTTCTATTCTGAAAAAACGGAGTATAGATCGATTGCTCGTCCCCGAAAACCCCCACAACAAATTTCATCAAAATCGTTAAAGCCGTTTCCGAGATCCACGAAATACAAGAATTGCTCGTTTAAAGATATAATATTAACTAGTTCATGTGACAAATACCTTATGACAAGGTTACTTATATCAGTGTTAGGCTGGGTTGCACCAAACCGTCTGTAATCGTAAGCGGTGTTCGTCAAATCTGATTGTATGGAAAGTTTGACAAGTTTCTATGGGATGACAGCTGCCGGCGCCATATTTGACGATGACCGGCCTGTGTTCGTATGTTGGTGCAACTGACTCTTAATGTTAAATCTCCCAAAGTGTTCCATTTATATACGGCGTTTTCCCGACATGAGACCTAGCTAGATCGATTGCTCGTCCCCGAAAACCCCCACATGCCAAATTTCATCAAAATCGTTAGGGCCGTTTCCGAGATCCCTGAAATAAAGAAATATATATACAAGAATTGCTCGTTTAAAGATAAAGCTACGGCATCAGCCTATCGATGGTATGAGGTCGAAAATGTGAGTGTGTCGTCGAGAGTGATGACACTTGTGTCACGATCTGGATTGACAGGCCTTGTTTTAGTAAGACACCTAGGCTGGGTTGCACCAAACCGTCTGTAATCGTAAGCGGTGTTCGTCAAATCTGATTGTAGTTTGACAAGTTTCTATGGGATGACAGCTGCCGGCGCCATATTTGACGATGACCGGTCTGTGTTCGCACGTAGGTGCAACTGGCACCTAGGATTTTGATCGTCGCCGCGTTGGTGAGCACACGTGCCCGGGGCGACGACGGGCAGAATCCATTTACCGTACAAAACCTTATCTACTGTCATGGCGTCGTTACCGAACAACGTCATTGAACACGTGACATTGGCGAAATCATCATAAATTTGATGGAAGCCATTTTTTTAAGAATTGAATTGAACTGGCACCTAATATTCATTGGTATTTGTATTTGAATATTTGAAGGAGACAGTCGCCGAAACGCTTGAAGAATTGTGGATGAGCTACAACCCCATAGACAAGCTCAAGGGTATTGGAACGCTGAAGCAGCTGCGTGTGTTTTATCTGTCGAATGCAGCAATCAAAGAATGGGCCGAATTTAACCGTTTGCAGGTAGGTGACTTCTGCCATTAACACTAGCAAATCGATTGAATCTAACCTCTTTATGCAAGATAGCGAATATAATGGCTCTTGGTTTGAATCATGAAAGTTAACTTGAACGGTCTCCGCACTGTGTGCATGAAAACATGTGACACGCTAGGCTAAATTTTGGGCGTTTTCGGCATTTTATTGGTTGAGCAGCATAAAATTTGCCTACGCTATACAATAATTATATTTTAATTCGCCAGGAGTGTCCAGCTTTGAGAGACTTAGTGTTTAATGGAAATCCTATTGCTGATAGTCAGCCTGATGTTGATACCTGGCGGACCCAAGCCTGCAACCGCCTGCAACAGATTGCCAAGCTTGATGGCATTCCGGTCATTAGAGATTAGAAGTGCAGCAGCATAGAATATCCCTAACCCTTTTAACGGCCGAGCGTCGAAAAAGTTACTCGCAAGTTTCAATTCCCTCGTAACATAAATCAAGAATCTCCGTCATAAATGTCATTTAGTCTGTCACTTTGTCGCGTGCCTATATATATCAGACGAAGGCAGTAAAAGGGTTACGAGGTAGTACGGCCAACCAATTCGATTTCTGGGCCACATTGTAGGTACATTGTGAAAATATACAGTGAAAATCTCTAAGAAATCCGCTCGCTCTAGAGATCTCAAATTAATATCACAGTGACAACTGTGACAAGGTACGATACGAAGTAGCCCAGATATTAAATTGGTTGACTGTACATCCATAATAAATTAAATATTTAGTTATGGTTGTTATTTTCTTATATCTAATTACATGAACAAAAAATAAAGCCTTTATAATTTCGGCATCTCTATGAACACAATTTTCGGTCATTAAGTATCAAGATTCTTCCACGTAATAGGTCAATTACTATACTATTCCGGACGGTAGGTACATCGTTGTCCCTCGGAGTTAATATTCCAAATTAGTTGTGATTGCGTGACACTTTCAGCAACAATGGTTGATAGAGTAGAGAACCACTTGTTTAGGTTTGGAATTGAAACGACGATATTAGAAATAATAGCGCTGCATCGCCGCGCCGCTTTGACATTTATGACAGATTATGACTTTGGCGTCACTAATAACCGGGGTGCACGCCATCTATCTATTAGATGGCGCAACATATACGACAGAGCGTTAAGATTGAATGCTATTAATCGATAAATGATTGCTTGGACAGATCGCAAACTTTCAACTAGTTGTTTGCTTAATTTATTTTTTTAATTGGCCGTACTAACTTATTTTTGTAAACGCAAATATTATGTATCTTACTGTCTGCGTGAATGCCTAAGGTAATAATTACTAGATATATGTAGGCAGGGTAGGTAATGTACATAGGTAGACATAGATTTTCTGAGTAGGACTGGAACTAGTAAGGACTGATTCGTAATGGATTCACCAAATTTAAAACCTAGTTAACAGTACCGAAGCCGATTTAATCAATCATTGATATTCTATAACTTATTAAAAGTTACGGTAGCCCAGTGGTTCAAGCATGCGGCTGTCAAGAGGCGGTCGTGGGTTCGAATCCCAGCTCGTACCAATGAGTTTTTCGGAACTTATGTTCGGAATATCGTTTGATATTTACCGTTAGCTTTTCGGTGAAGGAAAACATCGTGAGGAAACCTGCATACATCCGCGAAGAAATTCAAAGTTGTATTTGAAGTCCCCAACCCGCTCTGGGCCAGCGTGACGACTACTGCCCAATCCCTCTCATCTATGAGAGGAGGCCTGTGCCCAGCAGTGGGACGTATATAGGCTGATGATGATGAACTTATTAAAAATAGGCTAAAAATGTATAATCTATCAGTGAATTCAACATTCCCCATTTTTTCACGCGCTCGTCCTAAGTTTAGTCGTATACCCTCCATTGCACATTCGACAGTGCTTTTATTTATGTATATCCCTTCCTGTCACAGGTATATGTTTACTTACTAGGAGGGTCCAATAACCTATATACGTGTAAACATCAAGTTTAACCCAATAAATATTTTTCATTTTCATTTTCATCTATGTATATATTATGTTTATATTTATTTATGTATGTATGCATGTATATATTTGTGATTGTTTGTATATATTATTTGTTCAATAAGTTGAAAATTGTACACTTCTATAGTTTTTTGTGTTAGTCTAGTAGTCACCTATGCAAGTTTCTGTTTGGCCTAATGGTTGACTGGTAGAGAATGCTTTGAGGCATTAACTCCGCCATTTGTACTCATATTTTTAAGTGCAATAAAGTTTAAATAAATAAGTAAATGTAACAATGTTTTTGTGCCATGTTTCTTTTGGTCGCATGTCATCTTATCACTCTCGCAAATGACTCCCATGGCCACAGAACCCAATACCTATCGTTCAATAGGTCAATACTTATGGGGCTTTTTTGGAATTGTTGGGTTTGGGTTTGTTTGGGGTTAAGATAAGATAAGATAAGAAAGAATTTATTGCCAAACAAAGAACAAAAAATACAATTATACAATTCATGACAATGTGAAAAACCAGACCATTAATAAACAGAATGTAACTAATGTATAATAACTAAAAATTAAAAAGCGAAGGCAAAAGGAGCACATTCAGCGATTGCTGGTGGCCCATAAATGTGCCACCAGCGCTGATTTTCAATGTGCCCCTGGACTCGGGCCAGGGTGTTTGCCGAGAAGAAAGAGTGTTGGATCATCTCTCGGGTTGTTGCCGTTTTTAGGCTCAATTTCGATGGCGTACCTACATGTTTACGGAAGCTGATTATTGTAGATCATCTCCAACTACGTTCAAAATAATGTTGAAATCTTGAAATATCTTTATTATTTAAAGAAATCGGTGAGCAGGTTCTTTTAGTGACTGTTGGTGCAGAATTCTTTATTGAAACGTAACCGACGCCCGGTTGAGAACACCACTTCGATCAACTCGACAATACCTATATATATTGTTGTTATTGTTGTATGAATTTTACGTAGGTTCGTCACCAAGTATCAATTATTTTTGACTACCATATTTGGCGGCAATTTATTTTCAGCGTTGATTCGCGTTTGCTATTATCAGACAATTTGTTGAGAAAAATTGTTGTTGTTACTTATAATATTTTTATGACTGGCATTTTGTATGGTGGATATTATAAATGAAGTATGTTACTAAATGTCAAGAAAGCACTTTGAATTTGGTAAATCCGTTACGAATCAGGCCTTACCTACCTTTTTAACCAATTTTTAACACTGTCCTGCGGATCCACTCAAGTTATTTATCGCGTATCACTTAAGTACAAAAGAGAGGAGAAACTATTGTTGCCCGCAATAATGATTCGTCATACTTCTGAAAGCCAACTTAATAGCCTGCTTAATTCGCGGCAAAAGGAAATACGGATTGGTGGGGAGAGGGACGGAAAAGTGTCTCCCGTCGACATAGCCATTGTGTTGCCACTAATAAAATTTAATGATGTAAACGGATAGCGCGAATTTATCTAATTCAGTACCGCTCTGGGAGTTTCGCTTAGGGGGAATCAATTAACGGCAATACATCAGTCGGAGGGCAAATCGAATTATTGATGCGATATGATATCTTTGAAAAGCAACTTTGAAGATTGCAAAGTTATTTACTCACGTAGGTACTATTGTTACGCATGACTACTTGAAACGCGTGATGTGATCATCGTATTAGTGTATTAAATACCACAAACATTCCGTCCACATATAAATCACATAAGATGGAGAGCCCTTTTATTAAGTAGGTTACTACGGTTTACTACGGGTGACCCGGAGCCGAATTTACAATCCGTATACTATATTATGAATCCGAGTGAGAACTGAACTCGATTAGCTTTTGTTTAGGCAAAATCCTAATCCGTTACAGTACAAAAATGGACTTAAATCGGGGAGGCTTTGTTAACTACATTCGTAGATATACTGGCATTGCGCAACAAATGCTAGTCTATTGCGTTTTATAACTTGAACAAATTTCAGTGATGTTTGAAAAGCTTAGATAATTACGTAGTATGATTTTTATAAGAAAAAAGTCGAAAAAAGTATAATGAAATGGCATTTAATTTACGTGACAGCTATGTCGGGTTGTTGCTTTAAAATAGACACCTATCAAAGCAATTAATTTCGAATACCGTCCATGTACACGCAATAAACGTGTCGCGTGAGCGGGCTCCACGTATCGATGCCGCACTGACATTTGAATGCTTTTCAATAATTTAATGGAAAGCCATCTATTGTGTACTCTGGTTAATGGACCAATAATCGTCCACCCAAACAGAAGTAACTCTGTTAATCACAATGAGGCTCACACCTCGCCCGGAGCCCACGGCCCCCCTCTAATGCACACATGCCTCACTCTGTCATTATTTAATTATTAACACTACAATCGACCTAATTTTGATTTCTATTTGACATTTCGATTACGGCACCCGCGGCCATTTTGTGACATCTGTCCTCCAATGTGTTACGAACTATAAAATTCAATTTCCCCAATCGGCCAACTCGACACATTTATTATTCATAGGTCGGTACACAGTCGGCACAGTTACCCAGCCGCTGACAGATATCATCTTTGCATAAAGGAATATTGAGAAGATAACGTAAAGACCTCTGACTCTGCAGAATACAGAAATCATATTATATAAGTAGGTACCTACTTTGCCTTTCTGCTGCGTATTTTATTTAAAACACATTGCTTTAAGTACTCCAATGCGTAACGTGCTTGTATCGACACACTTACATACAAATAGTTAAGCGGTTTGTTCGCGCCACAACTAGATAGATAACACCGCTTAACTGCTTTCATTTCAGTAATTGAAAAAGAATCGGCAATCTTTCAGCATTGCCATTTGTTCGACACAACCTCGATCACTGTGGCAGGCCAGGCAATCAGCTCGGGGTAGTCGGGGTTACTTTCATGGGTTGTATTAATACTTAAAGGCAGTCTTTCTGTCAATCGGTTCAACAAATAACTGTATTCCGACCACCTGGCCGCTTTGTGATTTAAAATGCAAGCTGTAATTGAATGTGCGCGAATACACTCGGATGTGGTGACCCTTGCGGCCAATAAATCAATCCTTGTCGCCAGTAATGCACAATCCATTTGCTACATGTAGCCTAATTGCTGTTAGCGACGCCCAGCAGCACATTAGGTCGGTACTGGGGCCCGCTCACATGACGCCGGCCTATTCGACTGTAATGGCTGATTTTCTAGCTCAAGAGACGTGGCCGCGGCAAACGGGCGCACTTACGCCACTCAAAGGCGGAGAAAATGGCTTAAGTGCTTTCTCTATTATGCTTAAGGTCGTTCGTGAAAAGGATAATTTTCAACTCTCCAGCGCCCCCGCCCTACTCGTATGTTGGAATTGTGTGGATACGATACCTACTAATTCTTCTTTTAGTAGATACAGGTTTTATTTTTCATATTTTACATGGAATATTTGGCTTAGTTATACTTACTTATTCTTTTATACTTTATTGGCTTTATTGCACAGTAACAAGTTACAGACACAAAAGACATTTCATGTCAATAAAGCTTATCAATTTGTGAGAACAATAATAATTAAATACCTAAGTACACAGTTGAGTACTTTTATTTCACGAGCGCGGGTGAGCCATGGTCATCATTACAGAATACTTACAGAATAAAGTTCATTTTATTCATCTCATATTAATGACACTGTGACAAGGTACGAAGTGGCCCAGAAATCAAATTGGTTGACCGTAAATTTTTTGCCAGAACAAAACGCGAGAAAAACATTTCCACTCATGGTTTGACAACGTGGTGTGATATATTTTAAGTTGGATAACCTATTGTCGGCGCAAGCGGCGAGGGTAGCGAAATAAAGCTTTTCCAACAAACAATAGTTCCGGCCCTTTGTCGCGCTCCGAATAGAGTAAACATTAGTAGTTAAGGGCATTGTGGAGGCGAAGGGAAGAGAAAAATTCAGTACCCGCGTTTCAGAAAAGGCTTAGCTGATAAAGTAAATAAAAAACATATCCCTGATTTTAGTTTCACAATTAATTTATTGTGAAGGAAAACATCGTGAGGAAACCCGCATACATACGCGAAGAAATTCAAAGTTGTATGTGAAGTCCCCAACTCGCTCTGGACCAGCGCAGGGCCATCTATGAGAGAAGGCCTGTGTGCCCACAGTATACAGCAGCAGTGGGACGTATATATAAGGCTGATGATGCTGAATTCATTTAGATATTCCAGATAACATGGCCACAGTAGTTTCATTGCACTTGATGTGACAATCACATCGTGTGTCTATTAAATTACAAGTACCTTAATGCTATAGCGGCTTAAAATTTGACAGTTGGTATAGCAGGATAGACATGAATGCCGCCCTACGTAGTTTACAAATAGCTCTCAACTCATCTTATTGCTAATTATTTCACCCATAGACTCATAACATCGATTCCCAATCGGAGCTCTCGACACTGGCTATCAGTGATTGCGATTGATGAGCTGCTCAATAAATAATTGTATTAGGTAAATCCCAGATTTCGAACTAAGTGATACGAGTTCAAAGGTAGAACTGGGTCATTGTCAGATTTAGGTGCGCGTCTTTTCGGTGGACATGTCAAAAGTTAAGGGCGACAAAGCTTAATTTTCGATTGATCTGATAACCCGCATAATCTGTAATTCCGTGTCTATAAATCCATGTAATAAAAACGTAAATTACAATTGCACACAAGCCGTTAACTATTGACCACCGAATGGACAACTTTTGTTTTTCCGATTGACAATGACCCAACTATGTTCCGTCAATAATTGCCGAGGCACTTTTTGACCCAACTAACTATGTTCCGTCAATAATTGCCGAGGCACTTTTTGACCCAACTATGTTCCGTCAATAATTGCCGAGGCACTTTTTGACCCAACTATGTTCCGTCAATAATTGCCGAGGCACTTTTTGACCCAACTATGTTCCGTCAATAATTGCCGAGGCACTTTTTACGCTGAAGCCTGCTGTGAGTTAATTTGCCTGGCTGGTGGGCTGTGCCTGTGTCCCCTGTGCTAAGGGCATTGTTAAATCCAGCCACGGATCGTGACTTAAGAGGTTACGGGCACCTAACCTCCACTTACCCCTCATTTATTATCTTTTGTTTGTTTTTGTACTTGTATTGTCTTTATTAAACTACAGTCTGAACCATCTCGAACTGTAAGAACTCAGTTTAGTAAAAACCGGCCAGACTCGCGCACCGTGGGTTCCATAGGTATCTACTTACAATCTTATACACTACATCCATCACGTTACGACCCCATTGATTCTCGAAGAGTCCAATAAAATCTTCCAAACAACTTGGTATGTTCTATTTATGTAGTTATGTTGTTTTTTTCAGCGATAACTCCTTATCTCGTGAAATCGATGGTTCTTTTTTCTTAAGTTACGTAGGTAGTTATGATTCATTCAAAATAAACTCACAGGGTTTACCAAAAAAAAGTTATATATAACCGAATCTAGATAAAGATATAGTTAGTAACATTTTTCCTGTAATACCTATTACCATCAATATTTTTATCATATTTAGCCTAATGATTTCGAAATGTACGCTTCGTAAATTTCGGAGTTAGGGGGGGTTATGGCTTGTGGCAGCCTTGTTTACAACTATTCCAAAACCTGTCGTAAGTTTTTTTTTGTTGTTGAGATACAAAAGTTGTGAAGGACGGACAGCCGGAGTTACTCCATAAGGGTTCCTTTGGTACCTTTTTGGACCAGTGCCCTAAAATAATTTTAAAAAAATAGTTTAAAAAATTACTTACGGCGTACGCTACGAAACGTCCTATATTGCGATATGGGTAACGTATTTTTCATCTCTCCTGTTCGGAAAGTTCGATTTTCATGAGTAGATAGCCGGGTTGAAAATCGCTTTTCCAACCCTAGGGTGGAAAGTAATTTTTTTTTAATTTCCATACGCCGGGGCTGCGCGCCCGTCACGCTTGGGTGCTGCGCGGGCAGCCAGCCGCGGGCGCGCGGCCCGGCCGAGGGCCGGGGGCCGAGGGCCGGGGGGCGGGGGACGGGGCGCGGCGGCGCTAGCTGCTGGCGGCTGCAGCGCGTGTTTTTATTACTGAATCCTTAGAATATCATTTACTATTAATTTTATTTCTCAATTATTTTCCTCATAGTCGAAATGAAAAGTAGAGTGTTTAACTCGGGTGAAAGCACCCATTTCACCCTTGAACTATTGGCGCTCTCACTTCGTTCGAGCGCCAAAATATCTCGGGTGAAATGGGTCACTCAACCCTTGGTTAACAATCTACTATTTCACTGCTCATGCTCGAAAAGTGTGTCATATTAGACTTGTGAAGCGGGGCTTAAGTAGTACATTTAAGCCCTAGGGAAAATATGTATACATATTTATGATTTACAAAACATTTTTATTTGACCAATCAAAATACTTCACCTCTTAAATCCACCAATCACAGAACAGTAATTGGACAGATTAAAAAATATTTGGTAAAAATATCAACCAACCAGAACACAGCTGTACTAAAATCGACCAATCAGGAAAGACGTTTTTCAGTTCTCTAAAGATTAAGCGATGTCTATGGTCAAAGCAATTACGCCTCTTAAAAGAAAAAAAAAGCGCAAGTTGCATCCCTTTCTTTAATATAGCAAAAGAAAGGGAGGCGAATGCGCAAAGCTAACACGCATAGCGAGGCATGGTGCTGTTCTTAGAAAAAAAAACATGCTGTCAAATTAGACATACGCCCGGTGTACGCCCGCCAAGAGTTAAATTATTCATTTTAGGTAGATAATTTGTGTTTATGTGTTTTCTCGGAATTAAAGTGAAAAGTAGAGTGTATAACTCGGGCCTAAAAGCCATATTACCACTCGAACAATTTTCCCTCACTGCGTTCGGGAAAATTACTATCTCGTGGTGATATGGCTTACTTTAGACCCTTGTCAAACAATCTACTATTTCAAAGAATCTATGATAAGGTGATTGTGCCTATATCACTTAACTACTCCTGTGGTAAAGTATATATGTGGTAATAATATGTACCTAAAGCTACAAAGGTGATTAGAATACAAAGATTATTGTAAAAAATACAATACAATACAAATACTCTTTATTGTACACCTCACACAAATGTATCAGTTACATATAGAAACAAAAAAAAAACAAGAAAAAAAATACTTATTATTACTTAAAAATATTAGTTAACTAGTTACTTACTTATTATTTTAAAAAAAACATGAAGAGGACAATATTTTAAGCGCCCTACTCAAAAGCTGTTTATTCGGAGAGTCTGATGGAAAGGGCTTAATTATTGCGAAACAAATGCAACCCCACTCTACCAAAACCATGAAACCTCATTCAAAACGAGGAAGTCACGATCGCATAATAAATTACTGTTTCAAGATTAACACCTACTTTCCATAATAGCCGATAAACCAAATTTAGTTTTCATGTTACGCACCCTCCGTTGCTACTTATAATAAGCAATGATCAATGGCGAATAATCCTATTGTGTGTCGCGCAGACAAAAAACCCATGTCTGAATTATTCCGCTACGCTCTCGCGCTAATATCTCCATTACATTAGCGCATTGTGCCTATAAGTATCCTACATCTACATGTACAGTCAGCCATTGTAAAGGATTACCGCCGTGCCAAAATGTTGACAGTTGTCGAAGAGACAAAGAAGCAAGTGCATTCCCAAATAGCTATAATGGTTTGTGTTTATTTAATTTAAGTCGCTGGCAGCATGGAATAATGCCCTGTTTTCGCCGGCGGCAGCCTCCGCTCGACTCAGAGCGCCTCAGGGCAATAAAATTAATGAAGCGTGGAGATGGGACCATTTTACTTGTATTATTCGTCTCCTGCGGGCTGAGACTGGAGCGAATGTCCATTAGTTCTGTTTTAACATGTTAGCGAGGCTGAAACGTTGTAAATGCGATTTACTTTACAGAGAGGGTGGAAAAGTGGCCGAAGAGATTCGGCAGCGATCGATAGCCGATGCGATCGGAAACCGTTTCAAATATTTAAAGTGCACTTAGGGGTCATTTAGGATGTATTTGGGGAATATATTCTCATCTCATCTTTCCAAGTGAACTTCGATGTCTTCTTGTGATACCTAGTAAAGTAACACAAAAACCCATTAATACTTAGTAAGATTGTCCAAAAAACTTGATAAGTTGTCTACTTGTCTAGTTCATTTACAAAGGCGCAACGTACCAATATAATTGTGGGACGCGCATACTTCACGCTTTAAATACTTATTGAGCTCGAAATCCTAATTAACACTGCAAGTACCCTTTCATCTTCGCATTAGTACTCTAACCCGGGTGGCGGGTGCAAACAATACGCACTCGATACATCAGCGAGCGAACAATGGCGGAATTAGCGAGCATTAGCGACCGATGATGGCGATCGCGGTTGCGCGCTAAGCGTCAAGTTCTTTGCGATAACATCTTAATCCGCAAATTTTACTCGACCCTAACACGAGTACACGGCCGTTGCAATCGGGGTATGGAGAGCGCTTCTGCTTAATACAAGCTTTGAAAGTTTGTACCTATACGAATGCGATATGTTCCGCGTACCGCGTGCGGTATCCGAGTTTAAGCAACGTCGGCCTAAGTCGACTCTTGGAGAGATTATTGACTGAGCGCTCCCGTGCTTTGGAACGTGTTGATCCTACTGTTGATCCTGGCTACCAACTAGATACAAGGCGGCAATGACAATTTGGCGTAGGTACCTACCTATATTTTTCACGTACCTAAACAAGTAACGCTTTAGACCTGGTGCCTGTGCGCTGTGGGGCGCACGGAGAAAGAGGTACCTAGAGGCGTCGAAGGATAGACGGGTGTGAGAACGATGCCTGCGCGCCACCGCATATATCTACCTAAAGTAAGAGTGTATCACTAGGATGATTAGCAATGTACAGCGAATAGTCACTGTCAGTGTCAGGTGATAATTGTCATATTGGCGAAATAGGGGGTCGGACTGTAACCGATTTATCCGTGAGTAAACTAGCCTATTGTATAAAACAAGAAGCGGTCTCGCCACTAGTGTAATGGTATCGGCGGGCGCTAAACCGTCGCGCTCATTACACGAGCATTTGCTGCCGCCATTAGCATATCAAACGTTATCTGATGTAGCGTACGGCTGCCGAGTGCAGCGGGCGATGCCCGGTAGGCCGGATGGCGAAAATCGAATCAACGAGTGAAAAACCGAAACGTGTTTTAGAGTCAATTGTTTTGATGTGTCCATTTGTCCATGTGGTCAAACGTTGTTAGAGCCCGGACACATGTCCACGGTGCGGCGTCGTAAACGTGAAACGGCGCGGCACAAAGCGGCGGCGGCCGGCGGAAAGGCTCGGTGCCGTGGAGCTTCACGTTAACGACCCCGCGCCGTGGACATGTGTCCGAGCCCTTAGTTATTCGGTAACACTTGAATTTCAACATAAATATAAATTTTCACACCTGCTATTCAGAAAAGTCATTGTTGCCCTCGAATGACAGATCAAAGTCGCACTTTTCTTTCCTCATTTGAAGGCAACAATAGTACATTACTTAACAAGGGCGGTAAAACAAAGAATGTCTCAGAACGCAGGTATTTGACGCCCGAGCCGAAGGCAAGGGCGATAAATATGCGATCTGAGGCTTTCTTTATTACCGCCCGTGTTAAGTACAAAATTTTATGTCACCCCCTGGCCAGGAAGTGGGTTTTTTCGCGCGCGGAGCGTGCGATAATGGCCGCTTTATGGCCAGGTGTGACATAATGAGTCTTTTCCTTATGGAAGGTGCATGTGTCACCCGGACAGAAAATACATACAGCAAGGTACAGTTAATGTACGAGTAAGTACAGTCGGCCAAGAAAGTGGTCTACCAGTTTTGACAAAAGTTTTTGTGAGATCTAATTATCGCTAGGGTTGACTTTTCTAACGGAGTACGGAGTGTAAGAGTTGCACAAATTGACGTAGGTACGTCTATGCCTGATATATAAAGTCATGGGTTATTTTATTTTGACCTTTGGTATCAATGCAATAGGCTTTTTTGCAATAATGTTATATATTCTTCTCTTCAATTAAAACCATTACGATCTTTTTCAAGAAAATCTTTTTGCTGAACTGAAAATGAAAGTATCACTGAAAAATAGTGTCAAGTATTATTGTCAACTTATTGTCAACGTAATATTCAACAATCGTGTAATTATATATTATTCTAATTTCTTGATTTCCTACTGCTGTAATGTCTCGTAATTTAACAAGAGCCGAACGAGCTAATATAATAAATTCAATAATAGTGAGATTTCTAGACATCTAAACTTGCACATGACATGACGTAAATACATGTAATAAATGCTAGGAGCAATTGTCACTGTCATAATATTATTGCAAGGGGAAATCGACCTTGTTGTTTCATGACGTTCAAATGAACCTCGACCGTAGACCACATTTTTTGCTGACTTACTTAATTAGCAATTTTTTTGTATAACAATGGGAAGGGTCAAATTAGTCATAAAAAATATTAAAACTTGTGGTACGTTAGTACAGTCAGCAGCAGTGGTTACTACGCGGGCGAGGTGCTCAAAATGATCTTCCCACATCTTTATTATAAGGGAATAAGAGCGTGTGAAGATCATTTTGAACACCTCGCCCGCGTAGCAACCATTGCTGCTGACTGTACGTTAGTCAAATAATGAATAATTATTTTATATCGGTCTTACATTTTATTCGTACCTACTATATTTGTCGATTGACTTTGATTAGTTTGTAAATCCTACCGATATGAATTATATAATTTTCCTTCAATACATATCATCTGTAGCCATCAAATACCATGAATTCAAAGGAATTAAGATTGAACATGTTGATAGATTGAACTTAGAAATTAATACAACCCGTGGTTCTGTGAAGCGATCAATTACCCGCCAATAATAGTAGATTGTGTCACAAAGTCACAAGGGAGCAAAATGCCATATTTACGGCGTGGGCGTACACTGAATCCTGAACGAAGCAGATTCTAAAATAGAATCCTGAGCGTAGTGAGGGATTCAAGTATAAACGCCCAAGGTGGAAATAATTTTGCTTCCATGTGACACATACTGCTTTTCACATCACCTATTGAGGATAATGAAAGATCTGAAGTGCTACCGGTAACATATTTATAGATGCTCTAATATATATCAAATTTGAAAACCTTTTCCCTAAATTAGTCGAAATAGAGTATATTGACGATTTTAGCAAAAAAAAAAAAAATTTTTTCAACTTAAAATTAAAAATAAGTGTAAAATTTGAAATCCTTATCCCCGAATTAGTCGAAATCGAGTATAATGACAAATTTACGCAAAAAAAAATTTTTTCAGCTCAAAATTAAAAATAAATGTAAAATTTGAAATCCTTATCCCCGAATTAGTCCAAATTTTTCGCAAAAAAAAAAATCAGCTTAAAATTAAAAATAAGTGTAAAATTTGAAATCCTTATCCCCGAATTAGTCGAAATTGAGTATAATGATCATTTTTTGCAAAAAAAAAATTTCAGCTTATGATTTAAAAAAAGTGTAAAATTTGAAATCCTTATCCCCGAATTAGTCAAAATCAAGTATAATGACCATTTTTTCAGCTCAAAATTAAAAATAAGTCGAAATCGAGTATAATGAAAATTTTTCACAAAAAAAAATTTTTTTTAACTTAAAATTAATAATAAGTGTACAATTTGAAATCCTTATCCCCGAATTAGTCGGAATCGAGTATAATGACGATTTTTCATAAAAAACTTGTTTACTTATATTTATAAAAAAAAAAGAATTTTTCGCAATCAAAGACATTGAGCTGAGGTTTCGTATCGACTGAATTTGAATTTTCAGTGATACTAGAATTTTGTTGGTTTTGTATGATGCTTCAAATTTGAATTATTTCATTATATATTATTAAATATTTTATACTGGCAACACAGGATCCTTGAACAGAAAAGTGCCACTTTGATCCCTCCTAGCAGGGAAGAAAAAGCCCTTATCCAAATAGGTGAAGTGAAAATAGAAGTATTGAAATACTTAGCCAGGTCTTCGTAATAGGTCCCTGATGAATCAATCTTGTAACTTCTGTATAAAAAATTTGCCTTGCTTTTGACTTGCCTAATATGAATTACTATCGAAAATTAAAAAACCGCTTGCATTTTTCTTGAGTTTAAAAATATTGATAGGTAGGTACTTACTTAGTTGTACCTTATTGTCTAAAAAGATGCACACACAATGTGTGTTGACAACATTTTTTAACTCCGAAAGCATAGCATTTTTAGCAGCCAGCACCTAGACAAATAGACGAAAAACAACCAATTTGGTTTTATCTGAGAATGATAAAGTTTTATGTGGCTGTTACATAACAACAATAGGCGGAAAGCCCGCCCAGAGCTCGCGGGTTTAGTGCGTCCGATTTCCATACAAAAACTTCTATTTCCCGGACCAAAATGGCACGTGAGAGGACATAAAAATGCGGGGAAACTACCTAATACGCCCAGTGCTTTACAAATAGTTGCCTTTACGTTTTATTTCGCTCCTATCCATGTAAGAGTCTCAGGAATAATTACTCTTGGTCCATAATTAAATTGTGAGTTCTTAACCTTATGATTTATGATCAATTATTATGATTGCAACAATAATAAAACCGAGTATTGAACATGACTGACGATTCACTTACTTAATAAACTGGGATACAAATATGGTAGGCGGGTGATGCCTCATGGCTCATGTCTATCATTGCGTTCCACGCAAGGTCCAGTTTGGGAAAAAATATCGAAATACTTAATTTACAATGCTTCACCTTTTAAGCGCCAATGATATATCACAAGTTCACAGCGCCAGCGACACTTTTAGTTGTTAACCCTTTGACCGCCAAGAACCTATAAAGTGGCTGTGTGTCGTCGTGCTCACCACGCCAACAACCACTTAAAAGGTCGGAGTGAAGGTATACTTTGATCATGAAAAATAATCATTTATGAACTGTTTTAATTTGTTTTTATTGGTTTAGATATTACACCAAAAAACGGTGCTTGGCGTGGTGGGCACGACGACACAAGACCACTTTGGCGTTCAAAGGGTTAATCCAAATGCATCGATGACCCACTGCAGAATATATTGACAGGGTTGTAAACTTGTAAGTGTTGTGACAATACAAATTATTACGTTAATGTAAAATACATCTTTATCGGTTGGCAGATAGGTACTATTTTGTTATTCCGATATAAAGTTGAAAAGCAAATAATATGGTAGGCGGGCGAAGTTAGCCGCTCACGTAAGCACACATGGGGCACTGCCGCGACCCGCCACATGTCAAGCCGACATCCAGCTTTGCGACTCGTGCCATCTCCCGAGGAAGTGATTTGTCAGGGCCGCCCCCTCTCGATTGAATAATTCAAATAATCGAGGTATTTATATGTAAATAGCGGGACACATCTCCATACGAAAGGGCCGATCGGTACATAAATTTGGCAAGACGACGCGAAAACTGCGACGCACCACCGATCTGATTTATTCGCCAAGTTTTGGAAAAAGTGGCGTGCGTCAGGAAATATTTGTCTAATCGCATTTATTACCCCCGACCCGGGATTTTGCGCCCCGTGGCACATCAGGGGCGAACCTAGATCCACGCTTCCATTACATACAAACAACTTTATTACTCTCCTACGGATTTTTCATAGTCTTGGGGGAAACTTTATTTTTGTTTGCTATTTGCGTACCTTCATTACTTCATCGAATTTCAAGGAGCAATATCTGCTAACTCAGTGCTTATCTATGCCTTCGCTTGAATAAATGAATGAAATGAACATTTATTCCAGCCATTAGTCCATACATTAATAGATAAGTATATCCACTTATACAATTTAACATTAATTGATAACCTACAAGACATTAAAAACTGAACTAAATTAAATTAATTATTTACAATGTAGGTACAGTACAAAAAATAATAATTAAAACACTTAAAATGTGTTTAGATTGTAAGGGAAGACGGAATTTACTCAATATTGAAAGGCATTATTCTAGTACTTTACGCACTTGTTTTTCTTATATAGGTATTTGTTTAGTTTGATTTTAACCGCGAACCAGTTCACCACACTAGAAATTATAGTTGTTTGTATAATAAGTAGTTATCTAGCGTCTAGTGGGATAATAGTGTCATCTATCGTATTACCGTTTCGCGGTAAGGAATTTCATATGTTCGTGGCACTCTATTACTCATTGGATAGGAAGCGTGGAAACTCATCAATCATTTCGGTAGCGAGGCAAGCGAATAGGTACGTAAATTGTTAATAATGGGATAGTAACACTATTGTTTATTATGAAGGGCATTCCAGCTTGAATTATGAATAATTTATTAATAATTGTGGTGCATCATCGTAAACGGTATTGCGGAGCTGTGGGCAAGGGAAGCTATGTAACAACTTATATAATATCAATGAATCATCAAGCGTTTAACTCTAATAATGTTCTCGTGATTTCCCATTAGGCACGATTAACTCTAAATTTTAAACGTCCTTAAAATATCTTGCACGGTCTTATGTAAGGTTGTGGACCACTTTACTTGCTAATGAATATAATAAAGTGGTCCACCAAATTTCGACTAGTTCTTGCTAAAATTACTTACTTACTCATAATAACAACTATGTTTAAATTAACAAAATATTTCATTGAATAATATTTTTTTTTTTTTTATTTGACGATCGCTTTAGCTTATTAGTTGGTAGTGTCCCTGCCTACGAAGCTGGAGGTCCCGGGTTCGAATCCCGGCCGGGGCATTTTCTTGCACGGTCTTATGTAAGGTTGTGGACCACTTTACTTGCTAATGAATATAATAAAGTGGTCCACCAAATTTCGACTAGTTCTTGCTAAAATTACTTACTTACTCATAATAACAACTATGTTTAAATTAACAAAATATTTCATTGAATATTATTATTTCTCTTTATTTATTTCTTTTCTTAGCCTAGGTTTGTATAACATTTCTATAAAAAGTAAAATATAAAAATACACTTACAAAACATAAAAACGTTATAAAAACCTAGCCTAGAGTGCCGCCGGCAGCGAGGCAGGGCCTAAGCTACCGGTGGTCAGGGCGACAGAGAGAGGAACCTCCTGACTATCCGCGCCGTGTCCAGGAGTACCGCCTTCTGAATCTGACCCTGAATCTGAATATTATTATTATTATTATTTTTATTTGACGATCGCTTTAGCTTATTAGTTGGTAGTGACCGTGCCTACGAAGCTGGAGGTCCCGGGTTCGAATCCCGGCCGGGGCATTTTATTTGTGTGATGAGCACGAATATTTGCTCGTGGGTCTTGGGTGTTTTCTATGTATTTAAGTATTTATTTATCTATATAAGTATGTATATCGTCGCTCAGTACCTACCCATAGTACAAGCTTTGCTTAGTTTGGGACTACTAGGTTGATTCGTGTAAGATTGTCCACAAATTATTATTTTTTTCATTAATTAGGTAAATATTGAGTAAGCATAAAGACCTACATTACCTACCTACCTACATTTATCATGGCTACCTTATTTGCCCCGATAAAGGTACTACCTAGCACCGCTCTTACTTACTACCAAAAACTACAATATATATACTAAAGTACTTACTACCTCATCTACTCGTAAGCCCACTTCATATTTGCGCTAGAACACAATCAGCCAAGTTCCCGGTTATGGAGCAAATAAATGGCTTCTCGTTGAAATATCGGGTTATATAGAGTAGAAATATGTAAGCGAGCAACAAAACGCACTTTATCAGGTGGCAGGCGCTTTATCCTGCTAATGACCAACCCCTCTCGAGTAATAAAAGTCCGTAAAACACGCCCCACCGCCCTTGATCCTTGTGACTTTCATAATCTCTTCCTTACTTACACTAAGTAGGTATGTAATTAGACGAGTAATAACATTATGAAACTGGTAACAGAAGTATATGAAAGAGGTGCTTCATTCAATGCGTTAATTTCATTCATCATTCATTCATTTAATTTTTTCCTTTTTTCATTATTATTATTTTCATTGAAATAAACCTAGTGGTAGTAGTTAACCACTAGCAGAAAAAACAAGTGAAAATCAAACTAATTTGTTTTGTTAGAGACTTCAATTAGGTGTTATTTCTTCATCGAGAAAACTTTAAGCAATCATGTTTCAGCTATTGTCGGAGAAACAATCAGTCAGATGAAAGGCAATCCTTAGGTACCTATTGTTTCCTTGTCTGAGCAGAACTGCGTTTCGATATATTTGCTTGTATGGGCTTAAAACATGAGCCAGCGTATTTATCAAGAAAAAAAACATTAGGTAACAAGCGAACACAATGCAATTACGACAACGACGGGGAAATCTAAAATAGCTTATACCTACTTAGAAGATAACGTCCGAAATACTAGGAAAGTACCAAGGACTTTCGAGTCTAGTCCGTGCTCAGCGAAGCGCGGCTGAGAATTAGCGGTGGCGGGAAAGAAAAATGATTGTGACAGTCCGGCGAGCACCACTAATGGAGTCTGCGTCTGCGAAATATTCTCACTTAGCGGCGCGCCAGTATAAACGCGCCTTTACCAGCTTGCTCGATAACCAATTTACAGCTCTGTACTTGTACCAAGTTCACAGCAGTCAAAAATACATTTAGGTATGTACTAATTTGGTTTTTCTGAATCTGATAGCCTTTGAGTACATACGATAGCAGTTACGCCTTTGAGTACATGAATTGTAGCAGTAGGAGAAATGGGAGAGGTAGTAGAAAGATTGACAATAACTACCCATTTCAAAAATATGTTTTTGGATCAATTTTTATAATTTCATGCTAAGAATAACACACAGATAAGAGCTCGGCATCTGGTCTTTTAAGACCGACCTACTCGTATTGATCAGAACAAGTTCAACTGCATGGCGCTACTGAGCGGCAGCGTTGAAGCAAGGGATAACGTACGAATATCTGCTTAGGATTTGATCTGAACACAAACTGGCAATTAAATATTGCAGTGGGTACAGGAAAGCGGAGGAGCTTAATTAATGTACAGTGGTTACTATATTCAAAAACGCGGCAACAATGAACATACTTTTGACCAACTGTGTTGCCGCTTATTTGACTAGTGCATTCAACGTTGTAAAACATAATATCCAGTCAAGACTTACATTTCACGGATCATCTATATTTATAACTATATCAGTATGTCCCAGTTGTAACCAGTTTTTCCACCCGAAACAGTATTTAATCCGCAACTCAAAGCCGACATAAGTTTGAAACGTAACACTAATAGCTAGTTTTAAGCATTAAATAACCCTAATGTTAAAATGATCAGATAGCAATAATAGAAGCGTCGCGACTACCTATCTCGTGCAGGCATCTATAATCTAAATCGAGATTGTAATACGCCGGGGGTAATTCGAGGCAAGTTGAAAAGCTCACAGCTCCACCCCTCCGATACAATACGACCCCTCACAAATTAAGTGTAAAACAAACCTAATGAAATTTAAATATCTCTTCTGCGATGCAATAACTGCACAAATAAAATCATGTCGCGGGGGAGAGTAATCGCTTCCATTGTGTACACATTGTACCGAATTATTCCGCTCGGGAATTTTACAACCTTGTCACAGTAATATATTACCCCATCTTGCCCGTAGCGTTCTCCAGTTTGCCGAGTTCCCGACGAGAGACAAGGTACCAGGGGCTGCGAATAACGTAAGAAGGGGCGGGGATACTCTCCAGACAGTAATAGGCTCCAGGGGTGATACACAAACCTCTCATTGTTGGCTTGTTAGCGGATTACTTGGAGTAACGCATTTAGCGTAGGTATGTGGAGAGGCAATCTACTTACTGCGGTTATACTTGTTATTGACTTAGCGTACGATTGGGGCGTCTTTATGGCAATCTATGCATAATTGTACCCAAATTAGACGGGTTACAAATGGGCGGGAATATTACCTTAGAAATCTTAATCTACGGGTGTATCGCAGAGCAGCACTAATTTCTTAATTTCTTCTTCTTGAGTAATGATATGAAAACTACTTATTTCATTATATTAAGAAATATGTAGGTGCAGTGAAAAACATTACACTCCTTTTTTTGAGCAGTCGTGTAAAAAATAGATACTTGACGCTAGAAAATAAAATAATAATAAGTCTTTAGTAGGTAACCGTCTAAGGTTATATTCGAATGCAGGTACAAGTACTAACTTACTCTTTAATCTGATTATCTGAAAATGCATAGGAAACAAGTGCGTGTGTAGTAAGTACTAACAGTTACTGAGCTCAGCCGGGGACAGACAGACGGACGGACGGTCGGACATGGTAAAACTATAAGGGTTCCCTAAAAAGTACTATAGTATCCGTACTACATTATTCGGCACAAATTATGCTCTAATGTACTAATACTTATTTTTTACAAAATGAAGAAAAAACTTTTCTAACATAGGCGAGTACCCAGACACATAATTGCATCCAATAAAAACGAGTGGAACATTATTATTCTAGCAGATTGACTCGAGTGGTATCCAAACGAGTCTTTTAAAAATACGTTTCGCCCCTCAAAGGGAAGGATACTAATTTTCTTTTCAAGTTTAAAAGAAGCTTCCTTTCAAGAAGTGGAAAAAAGTTACAATCGAAAAGGAAATTTGCGTTTTAAATCCTCTAATGAAGCCAAGAAGTTTGTAATGGAGGGGCGAAAGGCTGCGGGCAAATTGAGGAAAAAACTTGAGAGACATCTGCATAAATACGGGACTTGTAGGCACCGGCGAAGACACGCTTAATTGACCAGCGGTAGACCTTATATTATTGCAAGGACTAAAGGTTTGCGTATAAATCGAGGCGTCTGGATAAATAAGGTAATGTAGGTAGGTAAGTACCAGCGAAGACCTGCTAATTGACCAGCAGGAGACCTCATTACATTAAACAAATTAGTTATTATATTTTTCGGAAAGCTTTCGCAGTCGGTGGACCTAATACTTTGGTATTGTATGTTGTTGTCCTAGGTACCCCGACTGCAAACAAAATAGATTTCCTTAAGGCGCAAGGCCTTCTCCATACAAACTCTGTGCAAGTTTTATTCGTCAGCTTTGGCACTCCCGCATATATGTTTTTTGGTTGTTAATATTAGATATTATACGAAGAATGTCAAGTAAAAACAATCAAAGAAAAAAAAAAGAGAAAATGTAAAAAGTAAAAAAACATTTTTTTTTCTTGAGGTAACTAACTAAAAAATAAGCGTACAGTTGACCAAAAATTGACCAAAACTTGCAGGGTTTGTATGGGGAGTGCTTGCGTAATAGAAGCGCCTTAAGTTCTTGATTTGGTTTTTATGATTTTAGTGTAGTCGTGTTTTAAAAATTTTAATTATTATCTTATACCGCAATTTTTATTTTTATTTTAAATATGTTATGGCGTAAAATCATGTTTATAAAATACATATATTATACATATTTTTGAAATCGTATCTTCAATTGCTTAATTTTGATACCCCACTTGATAAGTTCGATTTTTTTTCCTTCGGAACACACACAATGGTGTCCACAGTCCGCCATAATGTTTTTATTGCAACGTCGCATATCCTATGTTACTCGGGAAGTCGGGATGACGTGAGGATTCCAACAATACCTCACACATCTAAATTGGTTAAGGCTTGAAAAAATCTGGGGGAGCAAAGAAACTCACAACATACATGAAACCATAGTACATTTATGCTGAAACCTGAAAACATCTCCTTTTTTGGCAGTCGTGTAAAAATAGTAGATTGTATGACAAGGGTCTAAAATAAGCCACAAATACCACAATGTGGAATCAGCTCATGTATCCCTTTCATTTGATGCCCCACATGACAACATGGCTTTTTTATAAAGTCGAGGGTCTCAGGTACACAAATCAAAAAACAATTCGCGGTCTACAATTTTTGCAAATAACAGCTCATAGTACTATCATTTTTAAGGTATAGAGGGAAATGCTTGGAACAAAATTTTTGACTTGGTAACTTTGTTTGGGCTAGTTAGGAGGTTAACATATCAAAATTCCCCGCACCGCATTTCCCTCTATACCCCTTTTTTAGCGTAAAATTACAGTACTATCATTGGAACCTGCTCTATAAAGCTTTAGGTACCCTATGAAAAAATACCGGCACTTTGTGATGGAATCCAGCTGCATTGCACAGAGATACGAGTAGTAGGAGGTTCATTCTCTTTTCGATAGCCTCTAAGTATTCGATATTCAGAGAAAATTGCTCCGTAAGGAACATAAAATGGACCATCTTCGAAGGACCTTGCTTGGTATCCTTGAGGGCATATATAGAGCTGCTGTTGGGCTGAAATGGTTGCATATTTAATTAACTTTGAAAACGTAGTAGGGACATTTCGCTGTCCAAAAATGCATAGATTTTAAGTGCAAACTTGCAAATTGCAAATTTGGATTAATACTACCCTAACTGATCCATATAACATACTAAATACCAGAACTTCGTCAACCTTTGCGATGTTACTGTCGATTTCCACTGGGTTATGGCATTTTCCTGACGATCGTAGGAAACAAATAGACGTATATAGTTCGCACAAAGCCCAGAAAATATCTCATGAAGACATGGAAAATCAAGACTATAAAGAGTTTTCATACCTGCTATTCAGAAAAGATTTATTGGTGCCCTCGAAAGAGGGATCAAAGTCATACTTTTCTTCCCTTGTTTGAGGGCAACAATTACTCTTTTCTAATAGACGGTGTGAAAAGCAGTGTGTCACACGGTAGCAAAATTATTTCCGTCTTGGGCGTAAACAATTAAGTCCCTCGCTACGCTCAAGTTTCACCCGCCCGCGTCGTAAATATATAATTTTGCTCCCTTGAGACACAATCTACTATTGTTCACTATCCTATCCACCAAGTAATACAATCATGAAGACGTGAAGGAAATTATTAAACAATGTTTAGGGTATAAAAACAAATGTATTCATTCACATTACAATTAAGCTAACATTCGATTACAATGCAGTAAGCACCAATATTTAGTAACAGAGACAACAGGATTCATAAATAAATAATTATATCGAAATTTAATACACAATTTATGAGTTTTATTGAGAGCATTATTGCAAGATAATGCTAACCAACACTGATACCATCAAATAAGTGTAAAACACACAACTAAGAACTTTTTTTGTAATATCGTTAAGTGTGATTTCTGATCGTTGAGCACCTTTCCATTTTACGTATTAGATTGCAAATGTCAAGTTCAGGTAAAATAAATCACTATTTGGATTTTTGATTAACCGGGGCAAAATGATTTACATGTAGTCAATTTACTACAGCCTACAGATGGATGAACACGTGTAAAAGAGGTTCTCAGTACTTCTGCGTCATTTACCTAATATGAAATTTATGAAGGACATTTAAGTTCAATTATTATATTTATTATAATATTAATACATATTACGACATTATAATTTCATAATATAAAATCATATTTTCTAGTGACTTTCTTCCGGAAAATATTTACATAGTGTAGATTTCACTAGCTTGATACCTACGGCGCCATCTAGTACGGGCGCCGGGCACTATTTTAGCGTTTGGTTCGTGCCAGCGTGTAGTTGAGGGATCGAAAATAAAAATACAGTTGTGGATTGTGTTCGCTATAGCTACTGTAGAAAATTGAACCACATCAGACGACAACAAACAAATATAGGTACCTTAGTAAAACATACTCTTAGCGCATTCACTGCCACCCTCTTTTGCTGGACTATCGGCAGGTGCCGCACTTTGCTGTGTGCCCCAAACGCACATGTGAGTTCAACCGACTATTCTAAGTCTAAGGCACTAAGGCACAGGGTAAGAGTCACTAAATATTATGAACGCGTGAAAGTAACGGAAACGCATATATGCGTTGGTGGCAGTGAATGCGTTAATATTGTGGATAAAGTTATGTTTATCCACAACATAAATAAGGCATGTTCCGAATCACGCTAACAGCGCTCAAAGCGCGCTTACGATCGGACCGATTCGCGCTTATAGCGCTTACATGAGATATCGTGACATCATTGATGACGTCATGGACGGCGCCATATTGGCGTTTACAATGCCCACACTCCCAGGCGTAAGCACCTTGAGCCAAACGTCAAGTTGACGTTTGATATATGAAAATTACAGTAAACACGGGCTATGAGCGTGAATCGGTCCGATCGTAAGCGCGCTCAAGCGAATAGCGGTCCGAAACAAAACACTACTCACGCGGCCTTGAGCGCGCTATTTGATTCGGACCGGCCGTCAGCACTGTAAGCGCTGTGAGCGTCGTTGTAAGCGTGATTCGGAACACGGCTATAGTATATGTTTTTAAATGTATGTAACATTTCTAAATAAAATACAAAATATTAACACATGTTTTTGTGACACAATGACAAGTTACCTACATACACAAAATAGCACCTGGGTACGAAATGGTAAAGAACACACAAAATATAGACAAATTGTTCAAAGAGTATATACAATCATAAGTTATAATCATAATGTAACTTTGACATAAGTAATTTCATAAATACCTCATGTATAATTTCATAGTTTTAGTTAATATTTAATTTATTTATAAATTGTGGACTATCTTACACAAATCGACCTAGTCCCAAACGAAGCCAAGCTTGTACTATGGGTGCTAGGTGACGATATACATACTTACGGGTACATAGATAAATATTGGGACCGTGCACGACGACAGCGCCACGGACAGGTGGCCATTATGGGCATTATGTCATAGCTGTCAACCGAGAAGTAAGTAAATATTGTGAAAAAAATAATGAAATCTTGTGTTATTTTACTATATTAGATAATATTGGACGATAGTAGTCAGTAACATTATTGCCAATAACATTTAAATTATTGTTTTCAGTTGTTGTTGTCAGGTTAGGTGACTTACTTATTTTTCTTACGGCAATTATCCACTTATTTCTTTGGTCTCGTTTCCACCACGGTGTTGAAAATTGGTAAAATTTACAGTAGCTATTCTGTGGTGTTTTTACAATTCACAACAACACATTTTACTAGGGCCATATTAAATTTATCTCAAAAACGATTAGAAAATGTTTACTGCAATATGGATTTGACAGCTCAAGTCACCGACAAAATGTAAATTTTAGCCGTAGCGAGCGCTGTGATCGTTTAGGCTACCCCCTCCACCCGCTTTGCACCCTGCCAATACTTAAATACATATAAAACGACTCGGCCTTTGGGACGACCCCCCCCCCCCCCCCCCCCCCCCCCCGAAGAGACGACGCCCACGCCCAAGACTCAGTAAAAAATATTCGTGCCATTACACAAATAAATGCCCTGACCGGGATTCGAACCCGGAACTTCCAGCTTCGTAGGCAAGGTCATACCTACTGGGCTAAGCCAGTCGTCTAATAATTTATACAAGTCTGCAAGCCATAAATAACTCAGCCAAGTGTCTTCCTACTTTTTTAAGTCCCACCTTAATTTATTTTAGATGCACTCTTGTCTTGTATCACGACTTTCTGACATTTGCAAAATTTTCCAGTTGTATAATGGTAGTCATTGAGAATTTTCGATATATGCTACAAAAGTGCAATGAAACGGTGATTCGACATCAGTTTGCTGTCGGTTACCGTACAATAAAGCTGCCCATTCCCCAAAATGTTCACCAAAGGTTTCCATGCTGCATGACAGATAGGCGTCACTTGTATATGCATCAGTGGCGGAGAGTTCATACAACTCGATTCCCACCGGCATGCCTAAAAGGGTAAGGGGAACTAAGGTAAAAATAAATTATTTTTTACTTGACTAATAAAAGATCTAACGAAAATACTCGAAAAACATCAATTATTAATTTATTTTAGCTAATTGAAAGATTTTATAAGCTGATTTGAACAAACCTACTCACACTGCCTTAGTGACGTCACTAAGACAGTATTTCTCTACAAACTTCATATTAACAAATCGTTTTTGACATTTAATAAAAAGTTGCTGATTTGACTAGGGGTTTAATACCGTATTTTCAGCGAGTCCAGTTCTTTTACTATGGCTGATGAAGAATAAGAAAGCCAAATAATTTCCGGCTTCCCGAACAATATTTTTGACGCGCCGCCACTGATATGCATGCAAAAATACAATTTGGCACTTCTTTAGTGAATGTGAAATGTAGCCGTAGTCGGATTCATCGTTCGTTACGGATATAAATATCATGTAATCAACGTAAATGCTGAAAATTTGCTAGGGCGGAACACCCACGGGTTAAAAAGCAATATTGAGCAGTCACACTGCACATATTTGTCAACTCCTCGCCACTTATCGATTTGGGTTTTTGGTTACCATACCCTATACCTTTTCCTTGTACATTCCAAAACTGTATTTACAAAGTCAGCACAAATTTGTGCAAAACGTCACAACTTTTGTGAGTTCGATCCCTTTGTTACCGCAAAACGTACCATAATTTCTTTTGAGGTTGACATTTTAATAGTATTGACGGCTTTAAAATAAATAATCATTGTATTAGTAGATTAACTACTTTAACAGGTAGAAAGTCCCGCAGGTTCAATCAGCTAAGTTGTGTTGTGTATTATACATATTTATTCTTCAATACATTTTATTCACTCTAATAAAATGCAGATCTTAGGTATCTTGCTATCCGTAAAAGAGATCGAGCTATGAAAATACACTAATGGGTCATAAAAACTTGAAAAAACAAAAGCCGTCCGTTCTGTGTTCAACCCACATACATACTCTCGCGGCCGTCATGTGCTAGGCCTACTGATGAGGACTCTTTAATCTCTTACGCCGCGCGGAACCGTCTGGCTTAAACGGTAGTCCTAGAGTAAAGTTTGAGGCTTTTAACTACCTTATCCAATGCACAATTCGTTACAACAAGAAACCGCGATACACTTGAAACTTTCTTTCGCTGCAAAGTATACAAATTGCCATTTACTTTAGACGTCAGTTTACATCAAATATATGCATAAGTTTTGTAACTTTTATTATCAAAACGACAAGAACAAACTAAGGAAACAATTAAATGGCTAATAACTCGTACAATACTCATTAAAAATAAAATACAAAACAGTACAGATGTATTGTATTATGATTTTCTTTCGGGAAAACTCGGATCTTAATCGGAATACGATGGCACCCGAGCTGTCAATCAATGATTGTATTAAATGAGTGACGTTTTCATATCCATTATTATGGAACTTTATTGTTTAGTGTCAAATGTCAAAGTTACCCTTACGGCTGTAACATGGGTACTGAAGCTAATTGAGAGAGCACGATAAATACGAACTTTTCCGATAAAGTACTAAGGAAAATCATTTTGCACTACATCTGTAACTTGTATTTGAAGAGTACGTTTTAAAATTGTATAAATATTTTTAAATTGGCTAAACAGTCAGCACCATACTGAATACAGATTGTAGCAACCACAGTAACCATGTGTGCCATAAGTCAGTTTAATTATATAACTCACTTATATTATATTCTAGATTTTCCTATGTACTTTAAAATTAATTTATGTTAGACTATTAGCATATCTGACATTTTATATAATGAATGCTGTACTGTGTAATAATTGTTTAGCGACATAGACATAATATTTACTGTAAAATTTTCATACACAATTTATATTGTTCTTGAATAAAATAACTATAAACATACATGTCAACTCGTGTGGTTAATCGTAAGCGTTGTTCGTTAAACTCTGATCGTATCGAATGTTTGACAAGTTTCGATGGAACAAAAAAGCGTCACAAAACTGACTTTTTTTGGGGACACATTTTTTCTTCGCGGGAATGGATAATACTCCTGATTCTGAGTCAGAAAACCCAAAATTACCTACATATACGAAAAAAAGTAGGGGGTACACTTTAAAGTGAAAATGCCCGGACAGATAATTTTATCTGGCGATTGAAAAATGAATCTGGCGAATGTATGATGCTAACTGTAATATTCATGTTCCGATATACATATTAGACTACTGTCACCGCAACAAACTATTACACACTGAGGGAACATATATGAATGAACCAGTCGTGTTGCGGGTTTATTGTGCGACGGCCGCATTGGCGGCGATCGATGGCGAGTTGATGGTCTCGCCGAGGCTCTCAAGCAGTTCCTTGCGGTAATCATCGAAGTCTCCGTCCACCTGAAAACAAAATATATGGTAAAAAAACGGCCAATTGCGAGTCGGACTCGCGCACGAAGGGTTTCGTAAAAACGGCAAAAAATCACGTTTGTTGTGTGCGAGCCACCTTAAATATTAATTTATTCTGTTTTTTTTTGTATTTGTTGTTAAAGCAACAACAGGCAAGCATTTGTTGTTATAGCGGCAACAGAAATACATCATCTGTGAAAATTTCAACTGTTCATGAGATACAGCCTAATGACAGATGGACAGACAGACAGACAGCGGAGTCTTAGTAATACGGTCCCGTTTTGCCCTTTGCGTACGGAACCCTAAAAAACGTGCAAACTTGGAGAGATGGATGATAATGTCATATCTTGCTATGTAATGATTTCTCGTGTGTGTGTATATTAGCATATTTCCGGAAATAAGGGGCAATACAAGTTTCTTTCATATTGTTATTGTGTTACTGTTACAATTCTACATAAATTAATTAGCAACATTCCCAAAAGATGCTTTTTAACATTTCTATGTGACAGCGACGCTGTTCCAAGGTTATATAAATGAACTGTCAACAAACACTAAAAAGCAGCTTAAATTCAATATTTAAGGGGGCATCTAGAGTATAGAGATATTCCCGCGAGTACGCAGCGACTTCGTTGCGCGCTCACCTCGCTTCCAAGTCGCCCGCAAGTCGCGTATGTGAGAAGGCAAGGAAGTAATAGGGTCCCGTTTTACCATTTGGGTACGGAACCGTAAAAAACTGCGTCTAACCTCGTTGATCGTCTGGTCCTCGATGACGTAGAGCGCGCAGTCCGTCTCCCGGATGAGCCGCTCGTCGTGCGACACGATCACGACGCCGCCCTTGTAGTTGTTGATCGCCTCCGCGAGCGCGTCTATACTCTCGATGTCCAAGTTGTTCGTCGGCTCGTCCTGTACAAACGATTATTTAGTAATATGTACCGCCACAGAATAGTATAATAGTATTCGCGATTCGTCCGCGCCACGCGCTACGCACCCGCGCAAACAATTGACGCGTGTACCGACAGCGAACGCACACATACTTACCCACAGCACTTACGTTCCTTCGCGTGTCACAGGTAGCGTACCGCTCAAGATTTTTAATCATAGCCTCCCGAGGTTCAAAGTGATAATACTAGGACAACTTCACTTCAATTGTATTTTTATCTTTCGAATTTGCAACAGAGTTGCATTTCTTTTGTTTTAATCAATTCCAAAACAAAACAAACTCTACTTTATTTCCTGTTACAAGAGATTAAAAGTTCATTGCCAAATTTTCTTGGGCGAGGTGCGCTAGAGGATGTGGGGCAGAAAACAAAAGAAACTCTATGAAAAAATCTTTGGGTGTGGGTCGTGGAAGGCTCGCCGAACTCTTACCTAAGCTTCTCAAGTCAAGTCCAGTTCTGTTTTGGCCTTTTACTAAGTATTAACCTATACTCGTAAAATGCGAGTATATTGAAAATCGGAAGAGGCAAATGAGCATATGTAAATAAAATCAAATAAACAATTTGATATCAAATAGAAAAACAACGGAAGGGCTGCTTTGGCCTTTTACTAGTATTTCTTATACTCGTACGAGTAAAATGCGAGTCTATTGTGTGATAAGAGGCAAATAGGCATTAAAATAATCTAAAAAACAAGCTGTGTATTTATTTGATATTACGACCTAATAGAAAAACAATTGATATCTCGAGAACCACAAAAACCACCAAAAAATTGTTTCCTCGTATTTCTTTACAACTTACCAGAATGACAACATCAGGGGCCATGTTGGTGAGTTCCGCTAACGCCACCCTCGCCTTCTGTCCACCGCTGAGATCCTTCATCTTGATCGTGTGCGCGTGGCTCGCCAGGCCGAATGTGCCCAGAGCCTTGCGCGCCTTCTCGTACTGGAGGCCGAAAAGGCGCTGCAGGTACTCAGCAGGGGTTTCCTCGGCGGTCAAATGCTCGCCGGAGTGCTGGTCGAAGCGACCTATCCGCTGCAAGGTGAATGGTTACGTTCAATTTATGGTCACAAGTCCAAGTCTACGTACAATTCTTACTTTAATATCATAAGTACGAATGTAATATTTCGAACGTATGTTAGTAATAATAGTAGACGGAATATATTAACCCGCCCTGCCCTGTGTGGCACGTGTAAGTATGGGCTAGTGAGTTAATTACAGGTAGGAACTACATACTTACTTACTGCTGTGGCGCAACGATCCGAAGTGGACCTTGGCCTCCGACACCAAAGACCTCCAGGCTTCTCTGTCCCTAGCTATCTCCATCCAGTCGACGACGGGCTGGAGCTCAGCTAGGTCCAGAATAGCTAGCTAGAGCTAGGTAGATAGAGGACAGAAATCGCCAATGGTTTTGACTGATGCCGAACGGAGTCAAAATCCGCTGTTTCTGACTGATATTATGTCCATCACGCTTCCCTCCGCCTCAATCAAATCGCAGTTGAACAATTTCACTCAGAGACTTAAATCTTGAATGTACACCCAGAAACCAATGTAGCGACCTACCCATAGTGGCAGCCTGCCTAGCGGGAGCTAGCGGACTGACCGGCATCTGAGAAAAGTTCCGCTGCGCCAGCTAGGCCGGTCCCTGGCAGTGAAAATGTTAATAGACCGAACGGTGTTATAATTCAAGTGCTTCGAGAAGGAAGACCAACGTTGTAGAGCCCGAAGATGGCCACAATGGTGTTGAGGATATTTGCACCTTATCAACGAACGTTACGGTTCAAATCCCTACAGCAAGTATAAAGCGTGCCACACACTGGAGCTGCCTGAAATGGCGGCCAGTTGACAGTATAAGTGTCTGAATGAATGTTAAGTGTGTCATAGTAAACAACTGACCGCGACCTCAGAGCTCTGCAGTGTGTGCTTAAGTGGATTCTTCGATTCGCTCAACCACGCCCCCCGTGAAAGAGACGCGCTTATGTTTTTCGCTCACGACAAAACGGGATGCAACACTCTTTGGGAATGGCTTTTTTAGACAAATCTCGATAAAAATCTGTGTGCAGTTTTATTAAATTTCCTCTTGACAGAGTTTACATGAGGTTAAATACCATCACATTAACTTAATCGTGTCTTTCAATAATGCGTTGTTTTAGTAGGCTGAGTAGAAAGAGGAACATAAAGACTCATCTTCGGATTTTATTTTTCTAACGAGAAAATTTTAAGCAATCATGTTTCGGCTATTGTCAGAAACACAATCATATACCATATCTGTAAATCAATCCCTATTGTTTCCTTGTCAGGGCAGACCAGCGTTTCAAATAACGCGATATTTCTGTAGGACCTTAAGAGGAATGCCTAGCTGACCAACTTTTCAAATCTTGAATTTTTGACATAATGTTTCTGTCGCGCTGCTGGGAGCGGGAGCGGGCGCTGTCTATGTGTGAGCGCACGCACACAGGCGCGAGACGCGAGCCCGCGAATTTACTTACTGACCCAGCATACGATAAATTAGGCTGTAGGTACAGATCGCACCATAGAAAAAGTCCCCCCTTGAGCACTTTATGAAAACTGTACAATAATTTCGTCAACTAAAATGAATCCACTTTAGCTTAGACGTTAACATGGTTGACACGCAATCAAGAGGTTCATGGTTCAAATCCAGAGATTGACAGAACTTTTTGCTTTTTATTTTTCTTACCAAGTAAATTAATGTAATGCTTTTATAATAAATGTTTATTTACGTCAATATATTAAGAGGAAAATGAAATAAAATAACGCCTAAACTTTTTTTTACTTTATTAACTTGAAATACTTAGCAATATCATATTGAAAATAATAGCGTTTTATCTTGGCATAAAAATATGTATATCTCTCTTTATTTTACACATCTAAACAAAATAATAAACAGAAATAAGAACAAATAACAATATTGGTTTTTATAAATATCTCGAGAACCGTGATAGTTAGACAGTTGAAATTTTCACAGATGATGTATTTCTGTTGCCGCTATAACAACAAATACTAAAAAACAGAATAGAATAAATATTTAAGGGGGCTCCCATACAACAAACATATTTTTTTTATTGCCATTTTTATAGATAATGGTACGGAACCCTTCGTGCGCAAGTCCGACTCGCACTTGGCCGGTTTTTATTTCATTGTATGGAATCCAAGAGTGCACCATCTAAGTATAATAATCTTTCACCGGTCTCCCCGATTGAAGTCGTTTTTTTTTTTATTTTTCATTATATATAGGTAATATGTAGATTTTTATTTCATTGTATGGAATTTAAGAGTGCACCATCTAAGTATAATCGTCTTTCACCGGTCTCCCCCATTGAAGTCAGTTTTTTTTTATTATATAAATTGTAGATCTATAAAAAAAAATTTGGTTTATTTCTATTACATGACATTTTTCTTACTCTTAATCGCCACGAGTTCTACGCGGACTAAGTCGCGGGCAAAAGCTAGTGGGTTATAAAAACCTATGATTCGTTAATAACTTTACCACTAACTAAGTAGCATTTATTCCTATATCAAAGACAAGGGTTCCCAGGTCACCTTTCTATTCAATATTCTTCCATTGTGACTCAGGGTTCTTCTTGTGATTAATAACTTTTCTGGTAATAATGATTTATCGATAATTTTTCACCACTAGCGTATCGACAATATATGTCAACGACTGTTGCCCATCCCTATTCCTTCTGTGTACGTATATTTAGAAACTGACTCCACCACGAATTCGTGCGATAAGGACAACTGCAGCTCGGACTAAAATTCCCTTGCAAAAAACTGAAAAATCGAGGTTTCGTTCTCGACTGTGTCCTCATCCAAAACGCAACCAATCATTATAAAATGTTGGAAACTGCAAGAGCAAGAACTAATCTATGCCGCTACGTTTTGATTTTTTGGATATTTGTTGTCATATTTGTATACTGCGCCTTTTTATGGAGCCAATTCAACTAAGCCGTTTTTGCGATTTTTGGAGGGCTGTAACTTTCTTTAAAATAAAAATATCCAAAAAAACAAAACGTAGCGGCATAGATATTGATGATAATGATCTTATTTGAAAAAATCATTGCTCTAGGTTCAAAAACCAGGGAGGAAACAGTCGAGAGCGTTTGTATGGGAAAATCACAGCTAGGCATTCCTCTTAATGTCTCACCAGTCTATGATTCCTGATAAGGTCGCCGCGCACAGGACTCAGCTCGCCCACCAGCAGTTTAAGGAAGGTGGATTTGCCCACGCCGTTCGGCCCGACGATGGCCACGCGAGAGTTCAGGTCGATACCGAAGTCCACCCCCCTGAACAGCGGCTTCTGACCGGGGAAGTTGAAGTCCACGTCTGTGGAATAAATATTTGATTAATATGTCGTAATTACAGATGATTAATGATTTATTAACAAAATATGGAAAAGAAACACATAGACAAATCCAAATCCGCTACGCAGGCTTCGTCAGGTGGGTACAACTATGAATCAGCAACAGGCGTCGTCAGTCAACCCTAATACATATTACTAAATAGGATCGCCCCGAATCGCAGCCGGCTCAAACGTCCCCATTACGCTTGCAGCATTACCGCGCTGTATAGCTAACGAAATCTGCTGAACCAGATACGATCCGGAGCGTGGATCACAGCCCCTATCCCTAAGTCGGCGATCCAATTCCTTAATAAAGGTTTTGTCGTAATTTGAAGACATAACACCCACTAAGTAAGGAAGAATGATAGTGTTTAAGGTGAGAGAAATTATTTGTCGCGTAAATAATTAGAATTCTGACCAACAACTGACTAACATAAGCTACTTCCACCACGGATAGGAAACGTAAGCGTGTTTTCTTCCTCTCCAGGCTTCAAGAGCTCCCAAGATTCCACTTTTGCTGTGGATCAAAGGGCTGCACCAACTTACGATTACGGACCGATCAACGTTAAATACGACACCGGCGGCCTTTATTAAATTAAAAAATTACAAACTTTTCATATTTAATCTGATTTTAACGAAGACAGCTTACTATTCCAGAATGTTTGATACAACCCAAAGACTACTATGAATATGTGCAACCCACCCTTGGTGTCCATCCATATGCAACACACATAAAGATACTCACTGTGTAGCCCGAGGATGGGCGGCTGTAGCGGCGGAGGGTCGGGGAAGGAGAACTTGACCAGGTACTCCTTGGGCCGCTGCAGCAGCGTCACCGGCACCGCCGACTCCTCCTCCTCGCGCTGCGTCTTACTCCTGTTCTTCTCTTGCTTGCGCGTCAACGCGTCTTTCTGTTTCTTTTCCTGTTTTGCGACGATATATTTGATCAAGTTCCATTTGAGACATATTGAAAATAAGATATGCATTAGTATAAGCTTGTCACAGATATTTTGCGCATCTCATTTAGCGTATCATCATTTTCTGTCGATTGTAAAGCTGCTGTTAATAGGAGTTCCTATTTTAATAAAAAGCAAATAGAAAATATATAGAATAACATAATTTTTGCTCAATGGCTCATTTATAAAACTTTGAGAGTAATTCGTTGACAGCGGAGCAGTAGCAAGTCGGAAACTAGGGAGAGGCGCAAGTCATTACGGAAAAAGGATTATGAATACAAAAATCGCTTGGCAGCCATGGGCAAAATAATAATTATAATAATTTTAGGAAAGAGATGATATCCACAATTATAGTATCGGATGTCTCAAATTTCACCTAAATCAGGTCAACAATTTCAATCATTATAAAAGGTAACAAACAAAATATGTACATGATTACCAGAACTTTCGTGGTGCATGTTTAGAGTTAAACATAACATTACTGAAATTCGTAAAAATGCGTTGCACATTAGTTGCGGACGAGAATTATGTTTGAATATTTCGCTATGCTTGAATACCTAAACTATTAAAAATTATGTAATACACGTAAATTACTTTAAGTATGACATTGAGAGAGCTGTTTTTATTGCATTGGATTTCCTACTTTAACACGTTACTGACGTAATAGTTTCTTATCATCCCCGTGGGGCTAAACAGCCATTGTTTGGAGGTAGCAGAGTCGGCATTTAAATGTATGACTACATAGATCAGGTATTAGCGATTGTTTTAACTGGGGATAGTATCAGTTTCCCTAAAGGCCATCGGTGTAATGTTCTGTACCACGGGTCTGGCTTTAGAAGCCAGCAGGCTATATCTAACTTTCGCAATGCAAATATAAAATATCAATAAAGAATAGTCAAATGAATACCACACATAATGAACACTTTCGCAATAAGATGTTTAAAACATATCAACATAAGAAGTAACAAGTCAGCCGAAGCCGCTCTATCCTCGAAATTTCAGGCAACGTGCGTTTACGCGTGGCATAACCAAAACCCAACATAACATAATATACCTAAATAAATACCAATTCAAAGTAAACAGTAGTGTTATAAATTGTAATAATCAATTCCTTAGAAAAATCGGATACATGGCAGGTCAAATCCACATCTTTCTATACATTTCTGTGTACAAATCAGATATTCACAAGAAACTGAACGAAATAGATAACAAACTCAACCAATTGAAACATATTCTACAAGCCAGTCGATTTGTACGTAAGTACTCACTAATTTCACATCACACCACACACAAATTGAGATGAATCTTATGACAACTCGTATGTGAGAACCTATCTTGCCTTCGGCTGCAGAGCTTGCTAAGCAAATAGACTTAACAACATACATAAATCATCAATAAGGTCTAGTTTCCCCTCGGGTTAGAAGGTCAGATGGCAGTCGCTTCCGTAAAAACTAGTGCCTACGCCTAATCTTGGGATTAGGTAGCGGACACCAGGTATCCATCAGGATACAACTGTACTGATAGTGACAAATATGTGCGTCGTTCGCGTTGAGCCTATATGGTGCACATACATACATATACGAATGCGTCGCGTAGCGTAGCATCGAAAGGTTCAGAAAGATTATACTATGTATATGTCGCTTTTTTGCTGTGACACGACTCATACAGCCTTGGCCAAAAGTGTTGAGCACTCACACGTTTTCCATATAAAAGTTAAACTTTCAATCAAGCATTTCATATCCTTTATTAAAGAAAATTAAATATCTTTCAAAAACTAGCTACTTTCGTTGACGTTAAAGATAATTGCACGGATAAAAATGCAATTTGTCCTTTTATTGCAAACCCGTCTATTTTTAGTTTTCAGTTAGCAATAGCTACTTCGAAATGATATTATCTAAAGTTCTCTAGGTGTTATTTAGTATATACCTTTTCATATTTTACGTCAATGTGCATTTTTGTAATTAAAAAATAATAGTTTTTTTAATAAGTTACAAAGGAAAATAAGGGGTGCTCTACACTTTTGGCCAAGGATGTATATGTTAAATAGATAGAAATAATACATGACTACATATATGTATAGTGCGTGTCATCCACGAAGGCGCGCCCCTCCACCGCCCAATTCCGTACAATCGCGCATAGATTAGTATGAGATTAGCTGTGGCGTGGCGCGTCATCGTGGATTATACGAACTATACATCCATCAGACTACATTATAGTGTAGAATGCATAGGATAGTAGACATACGGCCTGTTTCTTGGACTGTCCGTGCGCCTTGAGGTCCTTCAGCCTCTTCTCCTGTTTCTCATACTCCTTGATCTGCTCCTTTCTCTTCTGCGCGTACATCTTCTTGAACATGGAGTAGTTGCCCTTGTAGTAGAACAGCTTCTGCTGATCGAGGTGGATGATCTCGTTGCACACGTTGTCGAGGAAAGACTGGTCGTGGGACACCACCAGGAGCGTCTTCTTCCAGCCTTGCAGATAGCTGAGAATCACATTAATAAGTAAGCTCCACGGCCGATTGCGGCCAAGGCGACTCCTATCATCTCCGTGATAATTGTCTTTGATGTGCTCGTATGTGGCTGACATAGCCGATCTTGTTTACGAAGACGCGAGAGCATTGTAGGCATGTGAGCACACCATTTATATATTAGGGTATTTGACACATGTTAAAATTTATAACACAGTGTCACTTTTTGGATAGTTAGCCATCAAAATATCACAATAAATCGTGAATTTAAATTTTTTACCAAAATCATAAACTCGGAAAATTATGTAATTTTTTTTACCGTCCAAAATTCAAATAAAAGATATCAATAGAATATTTATGTAAAACTAAAAAAAAAATTGTTTGGCAACTATTTACCTAAACGCATTATTTTACGACTAAAACAGCAAAATACTAATTTTCCCATACAACGGTTGGTCGAATGCTGTGCAAGTGACGTCATTTGCCAGGGCCAATTTGTAGTAGCCTTTTTGAAGGCCGCTAGCGTCGAGCTAGGTTTGTCCCTAATTTTAGCCCTTTATTGTGCTCTAATAGTTGTTGGTCCCAATTATAGACATTTGATCGTCTCTAAAAACTGGTTCGATAGGCATTATAAATTTTTTTTTTTTCAAATAGCGTATTGTAAGAGATTGCCGCAGGTGGTCGGGCTTTTATCTCATCGCTCATGGCAGCTGTAGAAACAACTTGTCTGATCGGTTTGTGGTGAGATCTCCCAACAGAACATCTATCAACAAAATTATTCCTTAATGAAGATTAACACGATTAACAAAATTATTCCTTAATGAAGATTAAGGAATACTTTTGGCCGTAGGGAATCAAGATCTGTGCAACACAATAATTGGGGACTACATTTTTATTTCTTCATACTTAAATTTGTACTTACTTGTCAAGCCAAATGACGGCGTTGAGATCCAAGTGGTTCGTAGGTTCGTCGAGCATAAGCAAAGTGGGTTCAATGTATAGGGCTCTGAAAACAGAAAAATAAGACAATACAAATACTGTTTATTGCACACCATCCATACAACTCGATTCCCACCGGCTTGCCTTATTTACAGCCAGTCCAGTTCTTTTACTACGACTCATGATGAATAAGATAGGCAAATTATTTCCGGCTTCCCTTAGAATATTTTTGACGCGCCGCCACTGTTGCACACATCACACAAATGAATCAGTTACATATAGAAACAAAACAGCAACATGTAGGTAGAGGTAGACAACAGGCGACAAGACTTAAGATATAATTGACAACATTTCATATTTTTAACTACTTTATTTTATGAACTAGTTAGAAAATAGGTAAAAATTTAAGCCACCCGTATTTTTTCTTTTTCAATTTAACTCATTATTTCATACAAAAAAACACGTTGAAAAGTAGGTCATTCCAAAAGGGCGTAAGTAAAATATGACGTCATCTTCCCAACAAGAATCCAGAGCCACTCCAGAGCAGCGATTGTCTGTACTCTGTACTAAGGTCTGCCTGAATACAGCGAGGAAGATGACGTCAACTTTCGGTTTACAGTAATTTGCAATTTTTTCCAAAATTAACGGAGAAAAAACTCTAAAAAAATGTTTTTTGTGTACTTCACACATTTTTACCGAAATGGTTTTCGAATTAAGACTTTTGGAAATTATGAAATATTGTCAATTCCGCAGCCGACAGCAGACGGCAACTGCACGATCCACCACACTCCAAACTGAACCGTAATGGTATTTGTAAGAAGCTCAATTTGAAATGAGCAGACAAATGTCGCAACGGCACGCCGCTCACTCTAAATTGGGACTTTTGTCTTCTGATTACGATTCAATTTCGTGTGCGGTGGAACGTGTAGTTGCCGTCTGCTGTCGGCTGCAGAATTATAATTTTATGCGTACATATCATCGGATGGATAAATAGTTACTTAATTACATATCCCATTCTCTCACTCACCACACAAATAAATGCCCTGGCCGGGATTCGAACCCGGGACCTCCAGCTTCGTAGGCAGGGTCACATACCAACTAACAGGTCCCGTGGCCTAATGGTGCAGCGTCACGGGTATTGTGCTCTGGTGAATGGGGTTCGAGCCTCGACCATTAAGTATATAGTTTTTGTTATGGTGGAGTGCAGGTACGTTCCCATGACCTCGCCTCATAGCACGGAGGCGGCAAATAGAGGGGTTTTTAGTGGGTATACCATAGGTCTCATTAGCCGACATGGGAGTCCCACATAACCACCAGGGTCCGTCCCCGCACCCTGGTGGTAAGCGTAACGCATTTTCCCCTCTTAAAAAAAAAAAGTCTAATACCAACTCGGCTAAAGTGTTCGCCAGGGGCGAAGGGCGGGAAATGATACCTGGCATAGATATAATATTATAAGCCGAATAAAATGGCCCCCGTAAAAGTACCGCCAACACGACGTGGCCGGTACATTCGTGTTGGTAATTGTGTTTACAAATCTGACACTTAAGACTTACAGCTGACTTTTTTGTACGAAACTATGGAACGTAACTGACAGTGTCAAATTGGCTACTTGACAGTTTTCGGAAATGTATTTTAAATTATACGTAGGTTTATTTTATACCTGTAACAATTATCTTTTTCCCCCAAAAAGCTTAATTTCTGTCAAAAAAAATATTTTTTCTTTAAGTAATTTGAATTTCGCGCGAAAACAGCCGATCACGTGACTGTGAGTACTGTGACTGTGACGTCGCACTTGATAAACAACTAAAGGTTTACTTCCGCAGCCGACAGCAGACGGCAACTGCATGTTACACCGCACTCCAAATTTTACAGTAACTTGTGCTGTTGCGACACTTCTCCGCTCATTTTAAATAGAGCTTTTTACGAATACCGTTACGGTTCAATTTGGAGTGCGGAGAAACATAACGTGCAGTAAGTGCAGTTGCGGTCTGTTGCGGAATTAAACCTTAACTTTGAAATGTGACGTCACAAGCGTTTCGGTTTTTGTAATCCACAGATAAAAAATCTCTTAATTTATTTTTCATAAATACATTTTTTTTCAATTAATTTTAAAGCACAAAACCTATTGTATGAGTATTGTAAACCTATAAGCTACTGTATCCAACACATGAATTATTTTATCTTCACAACTGTCAAATAGCGAATTGGGTCACACGATCCGCCATTTCTGTCCTGCATTGTGTGTGTATTTCTATATTTTATGTCACACCTGGCCATAAAGTGGCCATTATTGCACGCTCCGCGCGCGAAAAAACCCACTTCCGGGCCAGGGGGTGACATAAAATGTAGTACTTATCACGGGCGATAATAAAGAAAGCCCCAGATCGCATATTTATCGCCCTTGCCTTCGGCTCGGGCGTAAAACACCTGCGATCTGAGACATTCTTTGTTTTATCGCCCTTGGTAAGTAATGTACTATTAAGTGAATGATACCTGGCGAGCGAGACCCTCATACGCCACCCCCCGGAGAAGTTCTTGGTGGCGCGGTCCTGCATCTCGCGGCTGAACCCGAGACCGGCCAGTATGCGCCGCGCGCGAGGCTCCGCAGAGTCCGCGCCTATCGCCTTCAGCTCGGCGTACACCTACACGAGAGTAAAAGTAATGTAGGCGCGACACATAGAGCGAGCAAAAATCGCATGTTCAAAAGCTACACGTGGCCGAAATGAAAATGCTTAGATGGTCGGGCGGAATTACGAGACTAGACAAAGTGCGCAACGAACATGTTAGAGGCAGCTTCAAGGTAGCGCCCGTCTCGGAGAAGCTCACAGAAACCCGACTAAGGTGGTATGGCCATGTAATGCGGAGGGACAGCGACCACGTGGTGCAGAAGGCGATGGCTCTCCCGGAGGGCAAGAAAGGACGAGGACGGCCCCCTCTGACGTGGTGGACTAGTATGGCCAAGCTTATAGAGAAAGCCCAATTACCCGACCCGACAACCCAAGATAGATCATCTCGGCGCCGTAGGATAAGGAGAGCCGACCCCACCTAATGTGGGATAAGGACAAGAGAAAGAAGAGACACATAGAGCGAGCAACCCGCAGACCAGAACCAACCGGCTCAGCTGTACCACACTGACTTTTGCGCGGCCTGCGCTTTCGTGACACCAATGTTATTTATTTATTTACCGTATAACATTTATTTCGAACCGTGAGATCTTCGAGAAGACAGCGGTTGCCAGGTTTTATTGCACTTTTAGAACCACCCAGGGGTCACGTGTAGGGTAGCGGTGGGTACTTTCCCTACGGACGTGGTGCAACTTTGTCAAGTGAGTGGGCAACTGGGAAGTTCTCAAGCCGCCGGAAAGCCACCAACTTGGCTTAACTACTGCTGTCATAGACAGCAGCCGTGATCAACGGCGGAGCGCTCAGTTAGTAACCACTCAAAGCGGTCACCCATCCATGGACTGACCCGCCCGACATTGCTTAACCTTGCATACCGCTTGCGGTACGCAGACGCCGCTGGGCCACGAGCTCTCCCGTCTATTGGGACCATACATATTGATGTATGGTAAAAAATAATTACCACCAAAGGCCACCTTTCAATTCGTTTTCGACCAGTTTCAATTCGTATGGCAACGCGAACAGTCAATCTTGCCATACAAATTGAAACTAAACGCGATCGTTTGTGTTTTGTTTCGAAAAAATATATACTAGAAGTACTGAATCGAATAACTTTGCCACATATGATGTGCGGTGTGAATATCAATTATCTACCAGAAGTGTGCGATGATGTGTTGTAATTTGTAATTTTCATACGTTTGAAACCGCGCTGGCATGATACAGCTAAATATCAATTGAATGAAAAAACATCCTCGCGCATCTCCGGTAACTTCTCTAAAAGACACAATTAATTCTCGACTAAATAAATTGGTCAGTAACGCGCTATGGCTCCTCCGAGTCGCGAGCGTCTATAGGCTATGGTGCCAGCTTATCATCAGATAGGCCGTATGCTTTTATGCCAACGACGTGGTATATTTATTAAAAAATTGTTTTGCTTGTCCCACAAACCATGAAACGGTAGTGACATAGTGTTGGAAAAGCTAAAATTGATAAACAAGTTAAGGAAGGTGCCTTACCTCATTCAGTCTGTCCTGCTTACTCAGATTGCCTTTCTCTGTTTCAGCCTCCAGCTCTTTACATTCCTTGAGCAGTTCTAGAAAGTTAAAGAAATGAGCATAAGCCTAATGCTGTGCTAATTTTTAAGGGAAAATTTTCAGTCAGCCAAGCAAAATCAACTAAAAAGGGGTCATTGAGACTGAATGAAAAATACGACTATAGATGGACCCGCGCCTGTGAAGGGAGAGCGGCAAAAAGAGAGACGTCAAAGGGTAGCGGAGGGGGAGCGGGCGGGGGGTCCCTGTCTCCAGCTAGGCTACCGCGCGGTCTCAGTTAAGCGGTCTTGATCTAGAACTTTTAGAATAAACACGTTTTTCTTGATAGCAATAATCATCCATGAAAAGAGGCTTGTGGCCAACAGTGGGACATATATAGTGCGCGCCATCCACGACGACGCGCCCCTCCACAGCGAATCTCATACTAATCTGTGCGCAGTTGTACGGCTCGGGCTGTGGAGGGGCGCGCCTTCGTGGATGGCGCGCACTATATAGGCTGAAGACCAGTGGCGGCGCGTCAAAAATATTCTTAGGGAAGCCGGAAATAATTTGCCTTTTTATTCTTCATGATCCGTACTAAAATAAGTGGACTGGTTGAAAATTAGGCAAGCCGGTGGAAATCGAGTTGTATGGACGCTCCGCCACTGCTGAAGACGATGAAGAAGAAGTCATAAGATAAAACAACTGACCAGTCCTCTTGACATCCGCCTCCAATATGGTCTCGACGGCGCTCATGTCGTTGGCGGTGACCTCCTGCTCGCACAGCAGGATGTCTATATGGGGCGGGAGGGGGAAGGCACGCTGCGCTAAATGCCGCAACAGCGTCGTCTTGCCGTGCCCGTTCGGGCCCACGAGACCGTACCTGTCAACAGTTATGTTCAGTCAAGGTCACCAATATGTAAACACTTTTTCACCTTATTCCATTGAAATAAGGTCCAAAAGTGTATACATATTTATGCCCTAGACTGTTCCTGTTACTGAATCCGAGCAAAAATAACGGGTACACTTTCTATGGAAGTTCAATACAAAGTGTATGCATTATTTTTGCTCGTGAGTGTATAATGTTCATCATACAACATGTAACGTTTGTGTTCTAATTGTTTTACTAACATTATTACAAATTCTTCCCATTGATTTACTTGTTTCGCAGTGTTAAGACAATGTGAAATGTTATTATTTATAATTTATAATGGAACACTACTTAAACTTCGCTGTGGTATAAGGATAAAATACAAAGACAAAAATCAAACTAACATTCAGTAAAAAACAAAAAGCCGACCAAGTGCGAGTCGGACTCGCGCACGAAGGATTCCGTACCATTATCTATAAAAACGCAAAAAAAAACATATTTGTTGTATGGCTCCCATAAATATTTATTTTATTTTGTGTTTTAGTATTTGTTGTTATAGCGGCAACAGAAATACATCATCTGTGAAAATTTCAACTGTCTAACTATCACGGGTTTTGAGATATAGCCTGGTGACAGACGGACAGCGGAGCCTTAGTAATTATGAACTTACCTCCTGCCGTGGGCGATCAGTAGGTTAGCATTTACGAATAAATCTTTGCCCTTGGCTGCTATAGAGAAGTTTTCTACTTTGATGTCCACTGCGTTCTCAAGGGCCGCCATCTGACCTGGAAGAGATGTATTTCATAGATAGATACTCTAGATTAAGTGCCAAGTTCGTGCAAAGACATTTCATGAAGAATGAGTAGGTAAAACGTTATAGGTATTATTGTACAGTCAGCAGCAATGGTTGCTACGCGGGCGAGATGTCCAAAATGATCTTCACGCGCTCTTATTCCCTTATTATAAAGATGTGTGAAGATCATTTTGAGCACCTCGTCCGCGTAGCAACCATTGCTGCTGACTGTACCAGAAGTGCAAAAAATTGTGAAATAGTAGTAGCAGTAGTAAACACTTTATTGCACAAATCAAGTACATACAAGGAAAACAAACTTAATAGTAGACATTTGTACAAAGGCGAACTTATCGCTTTAAGGGATCTCTTCCAGCTAACCTTTGAGAAAATGAGAGGATATTTAATTGTATCTCGTATTTGTTGTTTGCGACTTATGTGTAAAACTATTTGATGCTATATCAAAAATTATAAAATGAGTCGGTTAACTTCAAACTCAGATAAATCCACTCTAACCACTTGGGAGATTATTGAAAAAAGTGATAATTCGGTGATTTGAAAGGCAGTTTATTTTTATTATGGCTTAAGCATTAAAAAATCGATCCAGTTCGACAAACTCAGCTTAAAAACCATCTAAACTTTTTAAATATTATTAATTCTTTTCAAAAATAGTACATTACTTACCAAGGGCGATAAAACAAAGAATGTCTCAGATCGCAGGTATTTTACGCCCGAGCCGAAGGCAAGGGCGATAAATATGCGATCTGAGGCTTTCTTTATTATCGCCCGTGGTAAGTACTAAATTTTATGTCACCCCCTGGCCAGGAAGTGGGTTTTTTCGCGCGAGGAGCGTGCGATAATGGCCACTTTATGGCTAGGTGTGACATAAAATAATAATTTTGATTGGATTTACCTTCATTTGATATAATCGATTGCAATTTATCTATCTTTGAAAAAACTCAATGTGGATTTGTATAATTTTGATTTAACAGACCTGGATTTATCTAGATTTGAAAAAAATACTGCCAGCCATATTGAACAAACTTCTTTCGCTGATTGGCTTTGATGGACTTGCCTTCATTTGAAATAAACTGTCATATGGATTTACCTGATTTTGATAAAATATTGTGATCTTAACTTTATTTTTCTCAAAAACTAGACGAAATTATACTTAACCCATGAAATAGAAACTAAAACAAATTTCTTAACCTTTTATTATATTCAAAAATCTTAAAAAATGTCAGAAATGGATTTACCCCAGTTTGAAGTTAACCAACTCAAATATGTATACATAGCATGTTTACTTACCGGCAGATTTCTGCGCCTGGCTTACTGTGAAATTGGCGTCGAGCTCGCTGTGGCCCTGCCCACCCTTCTTGGTCATCATCTCCATCTGCTTCTCATATTCTTGCTGCTTCTTCAGTTTCTTCTTCTCTTTGTGGCTCATTTTCTTCTCGGCTGGTTCCGATTTGCCTCCGGAAGCCTAAAATATAAAAAAGTGTGTCTATTGAATGGCATTGATTATGCATACTATCACGCGAAGCCTTATGTATATATGTTTGCAATAAGCTTCGAAACTATTAATTCAAATCTATGTACTGTGATTCGTGCGAAGCCTGAACGGGTCGCTGGCTACTATAATAGTAACATAATATAATTGTATGCAGAAGACATAACAGTGATTCCTGCAGATCACTGATTATTGGAAAAAATCTTGAATTAATAAAAACAACATTAGTTTGAGAGCAGAAAAGCTGACTTAAATAACCAATATCTGGGCGACCGAGCTTTGCTCGGCGTTTTCCCGGGCATGAGACCTAGCTAGATCGATTGCTCGTCCCCGAAAACCCCCACATACCAAATTTCATCGAAATCGTTAGAGCCGTTTCCGAGATCCTCGAAATAAATATATAAATAAATAAATATACAAGAATTGCTCGTTTAAAGATTTAAGATTAAGTGGTCTACAAGGCACTCACTGTTTTTTTAAATGCATTATTCATGTAGGTTAGGTTAGATTAGGTTAGTTACCTTACTAAACTGTGGTTAATTACCTTACTATCTTCGTCTCCCGAGGCTTCACTATCGTCTTCTGCCTTTCCCTAAATAATTCAAAACATAAATGAAAGTGACAATATTCAAAACGAATAAAACAAGAATGAAAATAATGGCAGATATAGAAAATACGTAATTAGTTCATTGTAATATTTAAATACCTTAGACTTCTTAGGCTTTTCAAATTCTGGCAAAGACTCTTTTAGGTTTAACTTTTTGATTTCCTCCTCAACATCGTCTATTGGTGCCTTGCTTTTGTGTTTACCTGTATAGACAATAACATACAATCCATTAATGTTCACAAAAAGAAACACATAACAAACTTAAACTATCCAAATTAAACCATAAGTGATCAATTGATCATATCCTATAAAGAGAAAAGCAATCTAACAATAGTTTTCTAACTTCTGATCCAAATATGTGGGACATTAAACATAAAGCTGAATTACATTATACATAGAAATTGGACTTAATTTCGAAGGGCACATATCACTAACCCTTTTTCTTAACAGGCATAACTTCTTCCTCTTCCTCCGGAGCCTCCTCTATCAATTCCTTATCACTTTCTTCATCTGGCCAGTCATCTTTCTTACCTGTAAAGAAAGTTACTTATAATATTAAAAATAATTACTGCATATTGTTATTCAAAAATGTTGAACTTTTAGATACACTCGCGGACAAAGAATACGGGTCGGTAAAAAACCGTCATATTTCCTAAAATCCTGCGAGGTTGTAAGTTTTTCAATCATGTCATTATCTTTATTTCATTTTACATCTATCAGTGCAAAAGTAACAGCCAAAAAAGTTACGTTTCCAGGTTTAAATCGGACTCTTAAAAACCCATGAAAAAAACGTTAACGAAGCGAGATATCGCGAAAATCGTCATTTTAGGACATTGATATTTTTTTAAAGGATCCCGGAAATTGCAGATACAGTTGGGCATTACGAAGAATAGTACATATATTATGTAAATAAAACGAGTGTAGAATATTTAACAAAACCTATGGAGGCTATTTAAACTATGTTGACCGGAAATTTTTGACCGCGAGTGTATGTTCATGAAATTAATTATGCACTTGCCTTTTTTACTTTTACTCTTTGCAGCAGGCTTTGCTGCGTTACTGGACACATTGCTGACAACTGATTTTGCGTCTTCTTGGTCTTCTTCATCAGATGATTCTATAGCTTTCTCTTTCTTTTTATTTTTAGCTACAAATAACAAACAATATTATGTATCACCAATTTCTTTATTTTTTCACAATATGCCTACACAGATTATTTAATACAAAATGATATCAGTTAGTATCAAAGATCATTGCTTAAGTTACTATTGCATGTAACAAAACCTTATGCAATAAGGTATTACAAGTAGTTATGCAATCAGAGCAATACTTAACATAACTTAAAAAGTCATCATTGTAATTATAAAGTTGTGCTCACTGATAGTCTCATGCCATGTGTATAAAAATATAGTGTATGGCATGCACATACAAGAATGTTGTCCCATTTTACTGGAGCTCTGCTCTAGCAGCCATCTCTACTATACACTACACTATTATACAGCTACAAATGTGTGTTAACTAGTCCAACGGTACCTTTTTATACAATATATTTTTTTATAGATAAAGCATGTGTTCCAAAACAATAACATTTTAAAGTTACAGTAGAATCCGGATACAGCGACCATCAAGGGACCGGCGATATCACGTCGCACTAACAGGACGTCGTACAACAAAACGGACTGATTTTCTTTGAAAATGTTTGGTATGAATCCTAATGTCGGTGATTTAGCAGTTGTTAAAAGCGGTCAAATGTTATAAGCGGAGTTGTTATAAGGGGATTCTACTGAATAAATTTTTTAAAAAAAAACTGGTTAATTAAAAGTAATAATAACATACTTTTGAACATACAATAATAAAATTGTAACTTACTTTTCTTTTTACTAGCAACTGGTTTAGCAGTTTCATCCTCGGAAACCTCTTGCTTGAACTCTACATCGCTAGCCCCATCTGACCAGTCATCGTCTTTTTTGCCCTTGCCTAAAAGAATCAGTTTTATTAATACTCAACGGGTGCTACAGCCATGCCACCCATTTAAGAGTATAGTCAGTCTAATTGCTATTCAGTTAGTATAAACAAATGGGTAAATGGACTGTTTCAATTATTTTGTCAAATACATAGGTATTTCTCCACTATAACCATGATATTATTAATGTCAGTTTACAGTGCAATAAATTAACCCGAACAGAGGGATAAGTTGATTTTTAATTACATACTGGACACTATTGAATCAGTAATTTATTTTATTGAATACAACGCCTGAGACTAACTTAATAGAAAGTAAAATAACTAAGCCACTCACCTTTCTTCTTTTTACCTCCTTTGCTAGGGGTCTTGGAGGTGTTTGTGGCGCTACTAGTTATCGATTTACCATCATCTTCTTCATCTTCAGATTCTGCTCCCTTTTTCTTATTCTTGCCTGCAAAGCAAACGTTTTATTCACTTTAATTTCGAATATTAAATATCGTAACGTATTTGAAATTCCGGAACGTCACATACCTTTCTTTTGCGATTTCTTCATAGCAGGCTTGCTAACCTCTTCTTCATCGCTCAAGTGAGCCTTGAGGTCTCCTTTTCCGCCCTCGTCGCTGTCACTGAAGTCAGCCTTTCCCTTGCCTTTCTTCTTGCCTTTACCCTTAGCTTTTGAGGTTATCTCAGCAGTATTGTTGCCTACAGTAGATTTTTCTTCGAGGTCTTCATCGAAGTCTTGATTCTTTTTTCCGCCCCGTTTCTTAGACATCTTTAGACAATTATTTCCAAAATATTAAAGGAACGAAAACAGCGCCAGCCAACTCACCAAAGTAAAATAATAAGTAGACTTGGAAATATCGTACGTATGTCTCGTATTATGACTTGACAAGGATCGAAACACAGACAAAATAATATCTATATCATAGATGACAGACTTGTGACAGACTTATCCCAACCACATCCCAACATACATACTGCGTACCTAAACCCCGCTATACACTCTCGTGCGAGTGCATGCGCGTTCGGCCTGCCTCCCCTGCCTCATATCACTCTACACGAAGGGAAATCGCCAGCGTGACTGGGCGAGACCCCGATTGCTCTCGCGCGAGAGTGTACAGCGGGTATTAGATTTATAACATTGCAAAATTTGCAAATCACATCCATTTTTTGGGTTCCGTACTCAAAATAGTATTTTGACAAAAGAGCAATAACGGAACTTTTATGCGGCACCCACGGATCTATACATAAGATATAGATCCGTGGCGGCACCACACTTCGCCGTATTTGTGCAAATATTCGTGCTGCATCTCTTTCTTTAATATTCCAAAAGAAAGGGAGGCGAATACGCCACGCGAACACGCGTAGCGGCCTTACTTGCCTGCATGCTGAGAAGGATCCTGATTAAAAAATGAGATGGCTCTAGTAACTGGCTGTAGATACTTCTGTTTTAAAAAAATGAATTGAAGTTACTGTTATTCTAGAAATAAAAAACAAGACAGGAGAGATCTTTCAGTTTCGAGCAGTCGTTCTATAATCTGAAAATGAAAAAACTTATTTTAACTATTTTCTTTTTGGAGTCAATCTGTGTTTCTTATGCAGATAATGTGAAAAAAAGCGTTGATAACTTACGTTCAGACAACGGTGACGATAATGGCGACAACGACGAATCGAAAGATGTGGCAATGGAGATCCCAGATATTGAGCCACCCGACAATAGAACCCAAATGTGCAATACAAGGAGACAGAGTCACAATATGCACGCCATTATTAACGCAACCGCCAAGCAGTTCCCCTTTATGGCTGCGCTGATGTCTCTTAATGAAGAACATGTGTGCTCGGGTATCATAATCTCCAATGGCCTGATACTTACCACAGCCTCTTGCGTCGATAAACAAATCAATAGCGTATTGCTGAACACAGTCAAAGCGAAGAAAGACACTAAAGGCTCCGTTCGAGTCAATGTGATTAGAGCTGAAAAGTTCCCGAGTTACAGCGGTGAGGAATCTCTAAACAACGTAGCGATTTTATATACGAATAAACATAACGCGTCAGTTGCATCAAGGATTAGAGTGAGCAACTATACATCCGCTCAGAACCTCATTGACATGGAGTGTTTAGGATATGGACTTAACGAAAATCCAGGACAGGCGAAGGACCTTCAATACGTCGGAGTGGAAAATCGTTTCGAAGGCCAACCCGGTAACCTCTTAAACGTTTTCCTCGACTGCGTAGAATCGAAAGAGCCGGTTTGTTTCTCAGATTATGGTGGCCCTGCTATTTTCGGTAATGAACTGGTTGGCATAGTAGTTAAGGGTAATGAAGACTGTATTAAAGAAATGTCGGCTCTTTATGCTATCAACAAGGAAATGGCTGCTGTCCTGCCAACTTACAGCTTCAAGCATTGGCTAGATGAGAAAATAAAGAAGCACGACGAGGGGAACACTATAGATATTGCGACGTACCCGAGTAAACTGGTCGCAGTTGTACCGGTAGCCCGGTCGGACGCGGGGGGAGTAGCGGCTTCTATCTTTGCTATATTTTTATGTATGTTTTCGATGTTCTTTCATTGAACCATTGTTTAGAATTTTTGTCAGCAAACTGTTTGGTATAGAAAAAGTTCATTAAAATTCAATTTCTTAACGATTGTTACTTATTTGCGTATTTTAACCCTTTTCCAGGCCGCAAAATATTGCATCTTTCATTCTAAAATAAGATGGATCTAATGAAAGAGATGCAATATCACAGTGACGTCATTCAAGGCCAAATTTTTTTTAGCTTCAAACGAATGTTCGGCACGCAATTTATCTATTTCCAGCCTAAACTTCTTGCTCTTGTTTCTCGCTCCCACGTGTGTAATTGTCTATGCTTACATTTCCTTCACACACTTTTGTATGTGTTTGGTATGTGTGTATCACCAGCTCCATCATATGCCTGGGCCACACGTTGCCGCTCGCGTTGCTTCTCGCGTTGCCGCGAATGTCACAAACTACTAAGGGGTCATAGACTTGAAAAAACAAAAGTCGTCCCTTCTGTGGTCAATAGCACAAAATAAAGAATATACGCCGCCGCTATTTACTTTGTGTCAATAGTTAACATTATGTGCATGTAAGATATGCTTTTATCACGTGGATTAATAGAAACGGAGACGCTGTTGATGCGGGTTACTAGTCCAATCTAAAATTAAGCTTTGTAGCCCTTAACTTTTAATATGTCCACAGGAAAGACGCGAACCTAAATCTCTTTATGACCCTAACCCCGGCACCACACTTCGCTATGCGTGAAGCGTTGCGTATTTTCCTCCCTTTCTTTTGCGATATTAAAGAAAGAGATGCAGCACGAATGTTTGCACGCATACGGCGAAGTGTGGTGGCAGCATTAGATGATACTAACGTATGCGAATGTTCCCGCTTGTTCCCGCTCCGACCACACGGCGGACATGGCGAGGCGAATAACAAGTAACGTGGCCACACGACGTCCCTCGCCACTTCCCTCGCCATTCGACGAACGTGTGGCCCAGGCATTATACTTACTTCATTATGAACTGTCAAACGTTGCGTTGACGTTGTGTCAGTCAAAGTTGTCAAACTGAAGCTCAAGTCATCACAGTGTTTCTATCATCAATGACGTATTATTTGATTCCTTTTTCATTGATTTTGGTTTCTATACTGATGTGATGATAACATGCTGTTTTGAAACTTATGCAGCGTTAGTTATTAAAGAACAGTAAAAGCATAAACCATAACATAAATGTGTACAAATCACGGATTTGGGGTTAGTTTCATAATTCTATCTCTTTACCAAAAACTATTCTTTAATTCAGCATTATGGACAGTGCCTTCCTTATTATAACATGCTTTACAGAACATTAGGTGCCCAATTCCATCGGCGAGGCGGAGTATACATTCTCAAGATATACGTGCCGCCAGTGGCGAAGATATGGTGCGATATTGGGATGAGAGCAGCGACGATGAGCGCCAAGCGCACGCGCACGCTGGCGTCGATGAGGTGGACAATGTACTGAGGTACTCGTGCCATGCCTGTCCCCTATACCACTAAACTTAAAAAATATATCATTTGACAAAATAGTACAATGAATATAGTATAATTTAAAATAGTACAAGACAACCGCTTTAGCTTAGTTGGTAGTGACCCTGCCTACTAAAGCGGGTATTACACTGTCCTGAATTCAGGACACTTAGAAGGGTTCGGACCTATATGTTAGAGCGAGATGCTTCAACTCCCCTCCACTAGTTAGGATGCCTGATTCAGGACAGTGTAATACCCGCTGAAGCTGGAGGTCCCGGGTTCGAATCCCGGCTGGGGCATTTATTTGTGTGATGAACACGAATATTTGTTCTTGGGTCTTGGATGTTTTCTATGTATTTAAGTATCTATTTATCTATATAAGTATGTATATCGTCGCTTAGTACCCATAGTACAAGCTTTGCTTAGTTTGGGTCTAGGTTGATTTGTGTAAGATTGTCCACAAAAAAATTTACCGATTTTTTTATCTCTTAAATCGGCCCTGCATGCATACACACAATACGATTTGGCAGTGGCACTGTAAGCAGGGCCCTGCAGGCAGGGCTTTGAGTAGGCAGCTTTATTCTCCATTGCTCTTATGTAAATTTGTTTGTTACAATGTTTCAGCAAATTTTCCCATACCTCAAGCCCAGTCAGTGTGAGAAGGAGAAATTCTCTGACACCCCCTAATCTGCAGTATACAGATGACTCTGAAGAGCAGTAAGTTAATTAGATTTTTTTTAGTGAGTAGCTAACATTCTACAATTTCTAAAACTGGTCATACTGCATTAAACTCTATTTCATTAATCCAGTGCAATTCATGTAAACATAACAATAATTAGAATATAACTCGAAAATGGCTTGATGAATTTAGATGTGGTTTTCACCAACTTGTAGCATAATTTTTTAGGATGGGTTTGGTGCATTATGTATATTTCTCACATGCATTATATTTTAACCCATGTGAGATGGGGGATTGAAAATGAAGTATTCAACCCACACAAACCCGGCGCAAATGATCGTGTGGGTTGAAAATGAAGTATTCAACCCACACAAACCCGGCGCAAATGATCGTGTGGGTTGAAAATGGAGTATTCAACCCACACAAACCCGGCGCAAATGATCGTGCGGGTTGAAAATGAAGTATTAAACCCACACAATCATGTTAGCTGGGTTCACAAAGGGTTAAAAATATACAATATAGATATTTACTCTCAATCTGATATCAGATGAGTGTTAGTAATTCAAAAGATTAGGGTAAATGTATTTTTATTCTTTTATTAACGTGAAGTTGTCCTTTTAAAGTACTAAAATGTGATTTGTTTACATGAATTGTACTGGTATAATTAATAGAGTATATTAGTTGCCTAATTAGTGACCTCTGACCTGTGGAACCGATTCGTAAATTATAGGAAGTAGAGACATCATGGCCTAACACATTGTCTGTATAAATTAAATCCACACTCCATAGACAGAAATAATTATGTATAGTTTGCTGACATAAATATTACACAAATTCATGTTTGGATTCCATACATTTCTATTATTAATAGACCTGTAAGTTTTAAATTCATAAAACATTTATAAAAGAAAATTGCATGTGTGCATGTGCATGTAAATAGGTATCATTATTTTTTCCTGGCTTGTAACCCCATTTATAAAAAATATTGAAATGAAATCAGTCTGAATTTCACAGTATTATGACTATTTCAATGAGATCTCGAGGACAATTTTATTTCAAGTTGCTTATAAATCTTATAATATATAGAATAAGAGATGTATGAGTTGAAAAGTAGAAAATTAATCTTAGAGATAAATACTTAACCAGAGACTAAACTGCATTTTTTCTTTGTAAATTTACTACACGTCACTGCTCATCATGAATTCATCCTCTCTTCTTGCTTGGTCAAATTAATACACATCTTTCACTTTGACCAGCCTGGAATAGGGACAACTTGAATCGACAATTTTTGTTTACGTTTGAATTATGTCTTAGCCATGTCACGAAAGCCACTTACTTGATTGACATAAGTGACTTGATGATGAAAATGCTCATTGACACACATTGTTGTCTCTGGATGCTCAAGGCGAAGCAGTCTTCTTATTTAATTCCTGAGGGGCTAAGATGATCGCGTATATGTCGGACATATAGCATTCATCCCTCTCGCACTTACATATTTAACAGTAAGGGACGAATGTTATATGTCCTATATATAGGCGATCATCTTAGGCCCTCTGTTGAGTAAACTTTTTTGTGCCCTTACACATTAACTCGGACCTTCAACTGGTGAATGTAAGGAAGCACAGTGTCTCTATGTACATTTGGCTACATAAGTATGAGGTTCAAAATTTTGGAAAGAAATTGATTGTGCTCATTAAGTATACTATACGGAAACATTCATCAATAGCTCATGACTATCACTTTGTATCTACTCTACTTTTTAGTTTCATATTTTCCTTTCATTTGCAGTAATTCTCTTATTTTGCATTAATCAATCATTAATTATTTTGCCTTCTATTAAACTTCATTGTCATTTTTAATATTTCTTAACAAAAACAAAAGAAAATGTCAACAAGTTGTGAGCCGTTAATGTATGTTTCGTTACAGCAATCACCTAGCAAAATCCTTACCCGCCACTCTCTCGCCACGTTCAAATTACAGCGATGACTTTGATAGTTGGCGAGCGTCAAGCGCTCGGAGCAAACAGCTCAACACGTCAGACTCGTCCCCACGCTCTCGAGGCCACACGAGCGGGGACAGTCGCAACTCGAGCTTCGCCACCAGATCTCCAAACGTCTCGCACAGAATCAACCAATCCGGATCTCCGAATGTCTCGCACAGAATAAACCAATCAAGATCTCCTAACGTTTCTCACAGAATAAATCAATCAAGCAGAGAACGAGAGAAATCCTCCGGAATTAGCAAATATATATTTGGTCTGTTGGCCTTATTAGGAGGGATGTATTATTATTATTTCTTTAACTCTTCGCTTAAGAGTACACATGCCAGATATGATGAAGTGAGATTTCACAGCGATTTGAATGAATTGGGAGCGAAGTACAAAGTTGATGATGACTCTATACTACAGTTACAAGCAGGTAACGTTATTATTGGCTACCAGCATGATCTGATTCATATTTATTTATGTGCATGTTGTTACGGGAAGATACTTCACTTTCGGAAACTAGCGATCTTTAGTATGTTCATATGTCGTTAGGCATGTCACCCCGAAACTGCCGGGGGACAATATGAGGTCGGTTTATGTCGATCAACGCCTAACAAAATACTAAAAGATGGTGTTGGTTTCCGAAAGTTAAGTATTTGTTTGACAGGAACCCATAACAAGCGTTTGTGTGGCCACTACTCCGTCTAAATCGGTCTTTATTTAAAAATGTTTATTTGTTATTATTTTAAATGAGTAAATAATAGAGCACCGATTTCCAGGGATATCAACGATATTCAAAAACGAGGATACGAGCTGCGTCATATTTCTTTACAACAGCCAAAAAAATGATTTCGACCCGAGCAAATTTGATGGGTTCGTGAATAATGTTGTATCAAATGCAGCGAAATTTTTACGTGAGTATCCTTCTCTTAACTCGTTTGGTCCTTTATAGTGAGATTGAGATTACAGTCATTTGTATCACGCTACTTTCTTGAGATGAGATAATACAATAGGTACTTCCTTCAATCGTCTCAATAGGAGAGGAATAAGTTTGACTAACCGCTACTCATAGACCAGTAAAATTAGCTTAACCTTGAAATAATCCGATAACTGTGATTTTCTTTTTGTATGATAGAAACTATTGTTAGTTATAGTTAAAATAAAAAGAATTAATCATTTTAAGACCCCGCGTCAGTATAAAAAAACCAAAAAACAGTATTTTAAGCACATTTTGATTTCATAAGCACAACATAATAAATAACTTTGTTAAAGTACCTATTTTATGATAGGACGCTTGCACTCCAGTTAAAGAAATCAAAATTACACGAATAAATCAATCGGGACTATCATTAATAAAGAAAGTTCGGTAAGTTACACATATACTGGCTTATCTTACCTGATATTATAGATAACTGAAATTTGACAATTTATAATGAATAGTATATTAGGTGTGTTGATAAATTATCTAAACTTAAACAGATACTCTTTGAGGATCTTTGAGGATTTCTAAAGTCACAAATATTGGTAATTTTGGGATACCCAAAATACAGAACTACTTCAAAAGTGGTTAATTTATGCCGTCATCGTATTGTTATGACTATAAGTAACAAATTAATCACAAAATATGCAGGCTTATTAATTATTTGATGTTTAATATTACTTGCGTTTTAGTATGAACGTTATTTCTTGCCATATAAGGCCGTCTTTTCTTTGTGCCTCAACTCCCGGCCATGCTGTCGCGAGTAGCGACAGGGGTGACTCAAAGGGCCGCCGGCGCCGTCGGCTGACTTTTTAACCGACTTCAAGATTTCAAAAGAGGAGGTTCTCAACCGGTTCGGTTGTTTTTTTTATTTTTTTTAATGTTTGTTACTCCATAACTAACTCCGACATTTCTGAACCGATTTTGTAATATTTTTTTTTAGATTGTAAGTATATATATCCAAGTTGGTCCCGTTGTTGTCAAAGCTAGGGGTCACAAAACCGGTTTTACCGAAACCGAAAAAACCGGAAAAACCGGGTTTTTCGTCGATTGAGAAAACCGGCTTTCAAATTTGAAAAAACCGGTTTTTCGAGTTTTTCGGTTTTACACTTAAATACTTGATAGTTGTAAGTATTACTTTGATTATCAGCTTATTACTACTTATAACTTCTTCTTCTATTTGTAATTTCTACTTTTTATTTTATCAGTAAATATAGAAAATATAATTGAATTATATTTTCCGCAAAACAAGCCGGCTTCAGGAAAGGTTTCAGCACCGTAGACCACATACACTCGCTTCGTCAGATTATACAGAAGACGGAGGAGTACAATCTACCCCTCTGCTTAGCGTATGTGGACTACGAGAAAGCCTTTGATTCGATCGAGACCTGGGCTGTGCTACAAGCTCTCCAACGATGCCAAATAGACACACTATGTCAGTCCGTCTCCAGGACCAGAACTCTAAACCGATACCATTGCAGCGTGGAGTTAGACAAGGAGATGTCATCTCTCCGAAGCTATTCACTGCTGCACTGGAAGATGTGTTCAAGGTTCTGGACTGGAGGGGGCTTGGCATCAACATAAATGGCGAGTATATCACTCACCTTCGGTTTGCCGACGATATAGTGGTTATGGCGGAGACGATGGAGAACTTAAGTACTATGCTCGATGATCTGAGTAGGGCCTCTGAAGAAGTTGGTCTTAAGATGAACATGGACAAAACGAAAATCATGTTTAACGCCCATGTAGTACCAACTCCAGTTAAGATCAGAGACACTACGCTCGAAGTTGTTGACGAATATGTGTACCTGGGACAAACGGTCCAGTTGGGCAGGTCCAACTTCGAGAAGGAGATCAATCGTCGAATCCGTCTTGGCTGGGCGGCGTTTGGGAGACTACGCAATATCTTTTCGTCCAATATCCCGCAGTGTCTCAAGATGAAAGTCTTCGACCAGTGTGTGTAGCCAGTGATGACCTACGGCTCTGAAACGTGGTCGCTCACTATGGGCCTCATAAGGAGGCTCAAAGTCACTCAAAGAGCAATGGAGAGGGCTATGCTTGGAGTTACTCTGCGAGATCGAATCAGAAATAATGAAATCCGCAGAAGAACCAAAGTAACTGACATAGCCCGAAGAATTGCCAAACTTAAGTGGCAGTGGGCAGGCCACATTGCCCGGAGGACCGATGGCCGGTGGGGCCAGCGAGTTCTCGAATGGCGACCACGTACCGGACGACGCAGTGTTGGAAGGCCCCCCACGAGGTGGGCTGATGATCTGGTTAAGGTCGCGGGGATCCGCTGGATGCGGGCGGCCCGTGACCGGTCTTTGTGGCGCTCTCTGGGGGAGGCCTATGTCCAGCAGTGGACGTCGTTCGGCTGATTATGATGATGATGATGATGATGATGATGATAATTGAATTAATAAAAATTAGCTAATTGCCCTACCCTACATATAGTTTGTTTTTCAATACAACATCTCTGGTCTTCCGTTGGAAACTTGGAATCATTTCAGTGAAACCACGGCATGTAACATACACCAAATGAATACACGGTAAATAAAAATAAAGAACAATATCTGTAAGTTAATTAACATGACAAAAGATTATGTAAAACAAAGTGTGTGCGGGTTTAAAATAAACATACCGAACGAGATATTTTTTAACAATTGCAACACAATCACATCAAAATGGCAACTTTGGTCGGAGTGTTGCTTGCCGAATCTGTAATCCTAGAAAATATCATTCACTACACTCACTCGTTTCGTTCCGTTCTGACACTTGAGACACTTCTGACCGAATGAGCTGTGTAGTGTCGTTCATGACATTCACTTCTGATACTTATGAGTGAATATTAAAGTTTAAATTCATAAAATGCAGTTTTTTTCACTTTTTGTATGTAAAACCGAAAAATCACCGAAAAACCGGAAAACCCGGTTTTGTAATGTACAAAAACCGAAAAACCGGTTTTCAAAAATACTAGCGGTTTTGTGACCCCTAGTCAAAGCGCAGTTCTGATGATGGCATCCATGAGGAATCGAGGGAACTCCTCAAATGTGAAAGGCACACAAATAGTGATTTTAGTATTTTCATCAACTAATCAAGCATTTTCATTAAAAGAGTGACATTTGATGAAGTGGAACTGCTGATGATGATCAGAACGGAACTCTTCAACGACGCATAGTACATGTTTGCCGATTTGTTCTCTTCGTTATGTTTGTCAAGCAAATTAGGTTTTCAAGGGATATTTTTGTAAAGCTTGAGTTCTGATGGTGGATTCCATGAGGAATTGAAGGTAATTACTCTTTCACCATTATAAACATACTCTTAGCCATTTTTATTTGATTGTATGGAATCTAAGACTAAGTATAATATTCTTTCACCGGCCTCCAACACTGAAGTCGGTTTTTTTTCCTAAAAATTATTAACCGACTTGAAGATTTCAAAAGAGGAGCTTCTCAATTCGGTTGTGTTCTTTTTTTTTTTAATGTTTGTTACTCCATAACTCCGTCATTTCTAATCCGATTTTGAAATTTTTTTTAGATTGGAAGTATATATGACCAATTTGGTCCCGTTTTTGTCAAAGCGCAGTTCTGATGATGGCATCCATGAGGAATCGAGGGAACTCCTCAAATCTTATAGGCAAACATATGAGACCGTCCATAACAAAAGGGCCCTTATGGCACTTTCTAGTTTCGTAGATATCAGCGTTTTAGTAAAATACGGTAAAATCACATATTTTTTGTTTTTTGCATATTGATAAAGTATAAGACTAGATGTGTATTTCTAGCTTGGTTTCACACGTATAAGTTAAGTATTACAATTAGTTGTAAAGTTTAGTAAAAAAGGGCCCTTATGGCAGAGCGCAGATAATAATGATATAAAATAGGTTAATAACTTATTCTAATTACTTCTAACCATTTTCTGTATTATTTATGTGCCTTTTCTGTTTACTGGATTAGGTGGTACACGTTACAAATACCTATTTCTAGTCTCAAGTCAAGGAAGCTCTAGTCGTGCCGTGCATGGCCGTTGCAAAAAATTTTGTTTTTTATTACATTTCCTATTGAATTGTATTTTTAGAGTTCCGTAACCAAAATGGTGAAAACGGAACCCTTATAGTTTCATCATGTCTGCCCATCCGTCCGTGCGTCCGTCCGTCTGTGCGTCCGTCCGTCCGTGCGTCAGTCCGCCCGTCCGTCCGTGCGTCAGTCCGTCCGTGCGTCCGTCCGTCCGTCCGTCCGTGCTTCCGTCCGTCCGTATGTCACAACATATGGTAGGAAAGTATTATTCTATAAATTGCTACATAATATAATAGTAACGTTAACTTAAAATAAAAGGTAGTGCCCCCCCCCCTCCCACCCTCTAATTTCCATATGTATGAAATTTCTGAAAAATAAATGAGGTGGTGTACAGTCACCAGCATTAATATCTGCCAAAACAATGGTGGCATTTAAATATCCGACACAGCTCCATTTGTAGGGCCGTAAGGACGGGTCAGATATTTATGCCGCCTTTGTTATAGCAGATATTGATGCTGGTGACTGTACATTAATAAATACTTACGAGGATTTTTGGTTTGATAAAAATACGGCTACTGGTTTTTGAGTAATTGCTGAAAAACTGTTTTGCCCAAACAAAAGGGCGTAAGTGCAGTGAGTTTACTATGAAGATACGACCTTTTTCGAATCGACGTATCAGATAGTGTTAAAAAATAATTATTACTATGCGAAATTGCTTTTTCTTGAAAAAACTTGTAATGAAAAGATTTATTCAGAATTACATTCTAATACAAGATTGCTACTTAGATAATGTAAATATTATTATTTACTTACATTTTTGGTTACATTCGTCCATAAAGGCCCTTTTCTCAAATGTATGGAAGTAAACCTTGATTTTCATGTAACTTTAATCGGTCATAAAACTGAAACTAATTGACATAAACCTGTGTAATCTTGTCTAGACTTATTACAGGTAAGTATGGTGTACTACACGGAAATTGTTAAATTTATTCGTGACGAGATAGAAAAAATATAATTTTCTATATTTATTAAAAAATATATATCACGTTAGTTTTTCGTTTTTATTTTCCAGTCGAGGTGTAAAGAAAACTATTTTCTAGCATACACTATGACAAAGATCACAAAATACGAAATAATGATTCACATATTACAAATTTCCTTATTTTTTTACGATCGGCGCCTTGCACTGATCAAAGGCCATTTTTTCTCAACGGGGTAGTGGAATTGAAAAATCTTTGATTGTTTCCTACAGAAGAGAACCTCAGGATTCAGAATCTACCCTATGTAACTTCCCACGGGAACATACTTTAAATGAGTTTTAAACTTCTCTTAGTTATTTCTCTAAAGTGCATTTTTGGGTTGCGTAACTTTGATGATTTAAAAAAAAAAAAGTATGGCACCTAGGGTCATGGTTTTTATTGTTTTTGGTAGCTTATGTATTGTAGATTATAGATCCGTGCGTAACTCAATACCGACCATAAGGGGCCCTGTGTGATGGACGGTCACATATAGTGATTTTAGTTTTATCATCAATTAATTAAGCATTTTCATATAAAAATGTGACATTTGATGAAGTGGAACTGCTGATGATGATCAAAACAGAACTCTTCAACGACGAAAAGTTCATGTTTAGCGATTTGCCCTCCTAGCTTTGTTTGTTAAGCAAGTTCTATTTTTCACGAGAAATTTTTGTCATGCTCAAGTTCTGATGACGGGATCCACCCATCGAGAGAACTCCTCAAATGTGAAAGCCACACAGATAGTGATTATAGTATTTTCATCAACTAATCAAGTATTTTCATTAAAAATTGTGATATTTAGAAAATATACGACCCTCTTCTCCCGCACTACGAATATTATTAATATTACGAATAGTCGACCGAAAATTGATATGAAAATCGTACACTGACGGTTACCCTTAAAGGCAGTATACTTTACCACGGGGTCACATCGAATTTTCGAATACCTTTTTACAGGCCAAATAAAAAATAAAAAAAAACGGAACGCTTATAGATTCGTCATGTCTGTCTGTCTGTCCGTATGTCACAGCCGATTTACTCGGAGACTATAAGTACTACAATTATGAAATTTGGTAGGAAGATGTATTCTATAAACCGCTACATAAATGTGATATGAAATCAGGAAAAATTACCCCATACATGTAACCGGGGCATGAAAAATTTTTTTTCAAAGATAGTAGTCGAGAGTAGTATTTTTGGATAGACCCTTAAAAATGATATAGAGGTTACTAAAAAAGTTTTCCATTTAAGTCAATCGTTTGTGAGATATTAGCGGCCAAAGTCGTACAAAATGTGTCCCCCCCCCCCTAATTCCTAAACTATTAAAATTAAAATTCGTGACTTCCCTATGAGGATACGACTTTTTTCGATTCAAGGTATTATTAAATAATGTTTTAAAATGTGGAAAGCTAGTTGTCGGTACGGAACCCTTCGTTGTACGTGATCCGACACGCACTTGGCAGGCTTTTATTTTTATTTTGTTTATTTTTCAATCTGAACTTTGAACCCCCCGCCCCCCCACCTGTCGCGGAGTTCAGTCTGGCTACCGGGTGTTTTGGGCTTAGGTAGACGTATATAACATCCCTGCCAAATTTCATTACTGTACCCCAAAATGTCATACTCATACTCATTAGAAAACGGACTATATTGATATATGTAAATACTTTTTTTTATGCCAATTAGTTTCAGTTTTATGACCGATTAAAGTTATATGAAAATCAAGGTTTACTTCCATACATTTGAGAAAAGGGCCCTTATGGACGAATGTAACCAAAAATGTAAGTAAATAATAATATTTACATTATCTAAGTAGCAAACTTGTATTAGAACGTAATTCTGAATAAATCTTTTCATTAAAAGTTTTTTGAATTTTGCGTAGTTTTTAAATTATACGAAAAAGCAATTACGCATAGTAATAATTATTTTTTAACTCTATTAACAAAAAAACCGACCAAGTACGTGTCGGACCACGCACAATAAAGAGTTCCGTACAGTACCGACACCTACTAGTCCATATTTAAACCCACTATCTGATACGTCGAATCGAAAAAGGTCGTATCTTCATAGTAAACTCACTGCACTTACGCCCTTTTGTTTGGGCAAAACAGTTTTTCAGCAATTACTCAAAAACCAGTAGCCGTATTTTTATCAAACCAAAAATCCTCGTAAGTATTTATTAATGTACAGTCACCAGCATCAATATCTGCTATAACAAAGGCGGCATAAATATCTGACCCGTCCTTACGGCCCTACAAATGGAGCTGTGTCGGATATTTAAATGCCACCATTGTTTTGGCAGATATTAATGCTGGTGACTGTACACCACCTCATTTATTTTTCAGAAATTTCATACATATGGAAATTAGAGGGTGGGAGGGGGGCACTACCTATTTTTTTTAAGTTTACGTTACTATTATATTGTGTAGCAATTCATAGAATACTACTTTCCTACTATATGTTGTGACATACGGACGGACGGAAGCACGGACGGACGGACGGACGGACGCACGGACGGACGGGCGGACTGACGCACGGACGGACGGACGGACGTACGGACGGACGGACGGGCAGACATGATGAAACTATAAGGGTTCCGTTTTCACCATTTTGGCTACGGAACTCTAAAAATACAATTCAATAGGAAATGTAATAAGAAACAAAAATTTTTGCAACGGTCATGCACGACTAGGACTTCCTTGACTTGAGACTAGAAATAGGTATTTGTAACGTGTACCACCTAATCCAGTAAACAGAAAAGGCAAATAAATAATACAGAAAATGGTTAGAAGTAATTAGAATAAGTTATTAACCTATTTTATATCATTATTATCTGCGCTCTGCCATAAGGGCCCTTTTTTACTAAACTTTACAACTAATTGTAATACTTAACTTATACGTGTGAAACCAAGCTAGAAATACACAAATACACATCTAGTCTTATACTTTATCAATATGCAAAAAACAAAAAATATGTGTTTTTACCGTATTTTACTAAAACGCTGATATCTACGAAACTAGAAAGTGCCATAAGGGCCCTTTTGTTATGGACGGTCTCATATTTTCCTTTGAAATTGTCACAAACTTTTTATCATCTCGCCTTTTACTTGCTGCAATCAAAGTATTCTGTCCTTTTCGACCTACAGACACCACATCAAAGTTCATTGCACACATACATATCCTACAATTAGGAAATTCCATATTGATAATATTGATATCCGCATAATTTGCACGCGCGACGGTAAAACCATGTGCATATAACTACAGAGTATATACTATATCTATGTGTGCATAGTAATAAACTCGTTATGATTATGACAGGTCCGCCGCGCCGCCCGCCGCTTGCTCGCCACTGACGCCTCGCTCTCTCCACCCCGCACCCCACCGCACACATCCCGCTTCGTCGTGAACTTTGCACGTATTTTGAATTGGATTTTCAATTTTTTAAGCGTGACATTTACTTGTTTAATTTTGATAAAAACATGATTATAGCAAAGAAAAAAGCTATCCTTAAACAATAAAATCACAGTTATGGTTTTTAATTAATGAGAAATAGATTATTATTAAAACGTTAACAATTAATGATTAATTTTGGTCCTAAGTGTCTAAGAAGACACAATATAGCTTAAACAGATAAACACATCATAGTTACCATTTTGGCTTGTCTAGATATTGAGATCAGATAAAAACTGTGAAAAAAAACGTACATGCAAATTTGGTTTCCGTTTAAGTTTGTTATTAAGAGATCGCATTGGAATGCACCTCAAAATTATACTAACATGGTATTTAGTTATCGTTTTTGGTTGTAGCAAAAAGTTAGGTAGTGTACAATATCTCAAGATTTTTATCAAATACGGGTAAGACCCCGGATTTTTTTATTAATATATCGAATTAATATTTGATACTCAATATCAATAAACGATTACATAACAAAAATAACGAGTTTATGAATTATGTCCAGGTTAAGCTAATTTGACTGGTCTATCAATCAAAAGGGTCATATAACATAGAGCGGGGAAGGCGGTGCTGTCTGATAATTTGTATTTGGACGCACTCCACTCGTTTCCATTGCCTAGGGCCTAGGTACTATTTTACATTTTGTCCACAGCATAGATAGGTTAGGTTAGGGCTGGAGCACGTTTTGTGGTTTGAGCAATATCTTTGCCCTATTGTGTCAGGTAACGAAACGAACCCAGCCGAGCACAGAGTGGTCGAGGGCGCCGAACTAGACATGAGGAGCCACACGCAGCTAGTACAGGCGTACCAGGATGACATAGCCAAAGCAGGCGTGCTGCTAGTCAGGGACGTGGCACACGTGCCTTCTCCGTTGGCTATGGCGTTCCATTACTACTGCGACGAGTACCAGCCGCTCGTTCGGAAGAGCGCTATATTCTTCACGATGAACACGGCCAAATGCCACAATTCAGGTAATTAAGTCGAATCTTCTTTCTCGCGATTTCTCTTCTTCCGTCTTTATAGAGTCTAAGGCCCTAAGGGGCTAAAACAAAGCGACCAAACATTCTGTGAAATAAGATGTCAACTAGTTTCAGATTTAAATTACCTACTGCTTCTAAACTAGAGGTGATATTCTGACCGTTATTTCCGGAAAAAAGAACTGGTTGCACTCCGGGAGTACCGACAGAAGTGAAAACTCAATGACATGATAAAGAAGTTTTCACTTAATTCATTTTTGATAACAGCGTCACCTACGAACAATACAAGGCACTAACTATACAGAACGCTGCTGTCGGTTGTAACTTAACACGGTAAACCTGCACTGTGAGAAACTTCGCTTGTTTGTTCATAGGTGGCGCTGGTACCAATATCCATCTTCTAGAGGTCACGTGCCCATCTTACGATATTAGGAGGGGTCAACTTAGCTGGTCTTACGCTCTGACGGTCACGTGACCCTGACGCGAGTTTAACAATTTTTCCCCATCACAAAAAGTGCTCAGAGCCGCTATGGAAGTTTTCACTTCAAAAAAATCAAAATTCAATTTTGAAAGCTTAAAATGGCTTAAATTTGTATTCCAATTTGTGTTGCATGTCATTGTCAACATATCTATACTGGGTTAGGAAAAGCCCCATAGGGCGGGTTGTGGTTAGGTATAGATTATTTCATTGCGGTCATAACCGCTAGCCAGCACCATAGCTCACGCCTCGAACCTGGAACCACCAGGTCACTACCAACTAGGCTAAGGTGGTCTGATATACGTATGTTATAGGTAGCCATGATTTATTTAATTAGGGTTCTGTTTTAGGTGAGAAGTCATCGCATGCGTCCGTCGAGAGGTGCCTAAAGGAAAAATGGAATACCGTCCCCAAAGACAACATCGGACCTCTCCTCACCAGGGTGGTGAGCATCGTTGTCGACGTCACCAGCGGTGTATAAAGTTTCTATGTATACCTATGAACAAATACAGGTTCAAATCCAAGAAACTAGTCCAAGTTGTCCCAGACAAAAGCGTATTGTAAAAACTTAGATGAAATCCAGTGGCACAGGGGAATATACTTGTAAGAAAGCCACATCTGGGCCCTATTGCATAATAAATTACAACTAATATTACAAGCGGTAGTCTCCTTTCAATCCCTTTCATTCGAAAGAGACTTCCGCTTGTAATATTAGGCCCTTGGCTTAGTGATGAGCGAGTAGAGTTCTTGTCTGGTTCGAATAACTCGAATCACCTCTAAGGAGTCCATTCAACCTTATTTTGCCTTAGTTTTTATCCAAGTAGTCACGGATAAAACCCGCGTTCGTGAGATAAAAGTGCCGTAGGTACTTCGAAAAGTTTTTGAATGCATTTGTAATTATTCAAAGTAGATACTCGAGATATTGTCTCGGCTAGTGATAAACGTTGTCCGCACCATGCAGAGAGCCTTTTCCAAAGCAAAGGCGCGACACTGGTCTATCGGTGTGAACCGAGTGTCGGTGACCTTGGAACGCTACGATTCTAAGCAATTTAGCTACTTTGCCCGTCCGAGGAGCGATTTCCACACACCGCGCTACCCTCGCGCGCCCCCGCTCGCGTCCGGACACGCACACATAGCCGCGAGATGGGTTTACAGCACACATGCTTCGGTGTCGCTTCTTATTACGTTAGTATATAATCTTCTTTGTCCAAAGTACAATCATGATATAAAAAGGCGGGATTTCGACGTGAATGCGCACATTTGCTGTCTAATGCCAAGTAGCTAATGTATGAACTTCGTACTTGTACTTCGCAATGTGTAGACGGGCCATAATGCCGCCACCACACTTCGCTATGCGTGTGCAAATATTCGTGTTGCATCTCTTCCTATAATTAATTTGCGATATTATATAATTGCTAAACTTTGAGTCTAGTATTATGTTCCGAAAATTGAGTTAGGTACTCTATAAACTCTATTAGGTTAGTGATATTAGGAATGTGGTATTTTGGGAACGAATGGTTGTTTCTCTTAAGTGTTGTATACAGGGTGGATTTTCTTTTTGGGTTAGTGAGGGCAGCTACGAGATCCCGTGCTGCTACGTGAAAATGGTTTTAGAAGACCTTCCTTTGATTTTGAATTAATGAAAAATGGCGTTTTCAGATTTTGGAAAAAACATACAGGGCGCGAGAAAAAGATCATTTTTGACAAACTTTTTTCTTGATGCCTTATCGATCCCATTCCTATTCAGGATCAAAAGCTTGTATGGGACCAAAAAAAATTTTCCGACTAGAAAAGCCACAAATCAAGGAAAACTTTTCCCATACAATTTATATGAAAATGAAAACTTTTATTTTTCACATGAATCGATTCCATTGCTATCCAGTATCAATAGTTTTCAAGGGGTCAACTTCCGGTAATGTACTAAAAAGCCAAAAATTAAAGGAAACTTTTCCCATACAACTACTAAGGAGTAAAAATATTTTTTTATTCACATTTTTCTATCTTGCTTATCAGTCTTGCTACGTTTAAGGAACATGATATTGTATGAAAACATAACATTAAAGCATTCAAAATGTCAAAAAACGGAAATTTTGAATTTCACTATTTCTCCATAGTAAATGTATGGGAAAAGTTTTCTTCGATTTGTGGCTTTTCCATCCGGATTTTTTTTTTGGTCCCATACAAGCTTTTGATATTGAATAGGAACACGATCCAAAAAAAAGTTTGTCAAAAATGGCCTTTTTCTCGCACCCTGTATATTTTTTCCTGAATCTGAAAACGCCATTTTTCATTAATTCAAAATCAAAGGAAGGTCTCCTAAGACAATTTTCACGTAGCAGCACGGGATCTGGTAGCTGCCCTCACTGAACCAAAAAGAAAATCCATCCTGTATTTTATCTTATTTATAATAAGTGCATGTGTCGTCATTGGCTTCCAATCAAGCTAAAATTAACTAAATACTGCCTATTAGAATATCGCTATTACTATATTTTGTATATTATATTTGTTATAAATATCATCACAAGAAAATAATTTACGTATCATTGTTTCTATTTTCGCTAAGGAAACAACAAAATAATAAGATATAATGTACTTATGTCAAAATTAATTTATTAATGTAAACTTTCTAATGCATAATACATTTTTTATTTGAAACTCTGTCTTATTGTGATGCTGTATGGTGATTTATGGACTATCACAGGACCTATAGTCACATCCATTTAATAAACGTAGCAACGTCAGACATGTTTACAATTAATAAGAGAGCAACGGTTGATACTCACTAGAAATTCACTATCTGCGGCATGTTTCGGACCGCAGTTAGAGCCTTCATCAGGTTGAGTGGTCGATAACCGACCGCGCATCACGGCTTAGGCATGTTCTGAATCACGCTTACAGCGCTAAAAACGCGTTTACGATCGGACCGAATCGTTACGTCAAGTTGACGTTTGATATATGAACATGACAGTAAACACGGGCTATGAGCGTGAATCGGCCCAATCGTAAGCGCGCTCAAGCGAATAGCGGTCCGAAAGAAACACTACTCACGCGGCCTTGAGCGCGCTATTTGATTTGGGCCGGCCGTAAGCACTAAGCGCTGCGAGCATTTTTAGCGTGATTCGGAACACGGCTCTTGTCGACGGAAAGCGGACGGGGCAATCCTCTACTAGAGTTAATATTTACTGCTCCAAAAATCGTGTTTCCAAGTGATTTTCAACCGTTGCTCTCTTGTTAAGCCCGCTATCGTACTTACTATTTATATACTTTAGATAATCAGTATAGGTGTAAGGAATCCAAAATAAACAATAATGTCCAACTTATGTTTCAGCTATGAAAACATTTGCTGCTTACATAATTCATATCTAAGCGAAATTAAACTTATATGCAAAAGAATCCGTTAGTTCGCTTGGAGTAATCTCATTGTGTGACATTACACACAACTCGTTTTGGTGAGACTATAATGTAGTTGCATTTAATTACATAAACCTTTCCCGCTACTGCTTGTGGAACAATGGCATGTATTTATGCTAAACTGGGTAGCTACCGCTCATAATTAGTTAGGAAAAATATATTCGTAAAAAGGGATATTACAAAATTATCTAAGTAGATTCGAATTGGTACAAACTTACCTATATTTTTTATCAACGGAAATGCAATCCTAATGCCTGTACACCTGCCATAACAGATTTAACACGTTCCCTGTCCGGGTGCCCCCAATATGGGGCCATGAACGTTTTTTTTTTCAGGAGTCCTGCTTCCCTGTAGGGCCTGTAGGGTCAAATTCCTATACTGAATGCATTAGTTGGACTTGTGACATTGTCAAATCGTTTTATATGTAGGCAGGGAACGTGTTAAAAATCTTACAACTTAAAATAACATTTAGGTTCGACAGAAAAAATAATGTTCAACGAACGAACACCGCGCTCTCGCGGGAAAGTAATTTGGGAAAATCCTACAACAGTCGCCGACGTCAGCTACTCGGGCCTTCAAATCTGTCGGTTCCGTATTGGACACAGTGCCTAAAGCCCGTGCCAGACGGTCGAAGACAAGCCCACAGACCGGGGGACCTTGGTCTGCAAAGACCTCTAATCAAAGGAAGTCTTGCTGGAAACAGCTGTCTACACGGTCCGTGCGGGCCAAGGTCGCCCGGTCTTTGGGCTTGTCTTAGACCGTCTGGCACGGGCCTAAGCGATATGAAGCCGACTTGATTCGTTCGTCCTGTAGAACACCGCTGTATCGGAGTGCTACGGCCACAGAGTACCCTGGTCGGACATGTTCGGCTCGGAGGAGTCTGTGAGGTCGAGCGCTCGCGCCGTCGGCTCGTTGCGCGGCGGCGCGTAGCTCTGCTGCGAGTCCTCCTCGTCTTCATCGTGCGATTCCTCCGTATCATCAGACTCGTCATTGCCTGAAAGTTTTGATATAAACATTAACACACGCTCCAGTGTTCCATGCACTCAACTGCGCTACGGTGAAATTCGAATTTCGTATAGTCTGACTAACAAAAGCTGAGACTAGAAAAATGCGGCAAATTTAAAAAATCGACGTGTTGCAACACTGTATATTAGTTACTTCGTAACAGATGCGATATTCACTTTCGTCCTGTTTTAAAAAAATTCGTCTTGGCGCCACTGTAGTGTAAATTTTAGTATCACAATTTATGGGAGATGTTAAATTACAATGGAAACTCTCAAATGCTGCAGTGTCTTCTAACTGTCAAGCTTGACATAATAGTGGTGACAATGCAATCATCATCAGCCTATATACGTCCCACTGCTGGGCACAGGCCTCCTCTCATAGATGAGAAGGTTTGGGCTGGCCCAGAGCGGGTTGGGGACTTCACATACAGCTTTGAATTTCTTCGCGGCTGTATGCAGGTTTCCTCACGATGTTTTCCTTCACCGAAAAGCTAACGGTAAATATCAAATGGTATTCCGTACATAAGTTCCGAAAAACTCACTGGTACGAGCAGGGATTTGAACCCACGACCGCCGCTTGACAGCCGCATGCTTGAACCACTGGGCTACCGTAGCTTAGTAATAATATAGTTTTCAAAGATTTGATAGTACTTTGATTTTTTTTTTAAGGCGGCGTCCCCACTATGCGATATATCGATATCGGATCTGACGCCGATACCGGATGTGACCGATATTGTATCGGTTAGTGGGGACCGGTCCTAATTAGATTTAAGCTTGTGGAGCGATAGTAGCGCCAGATCTGCATACTTGGGAGTTAAAACATGGTTAAAACCGTACCGTAGATATAGTATACGTATATACAAATAAGTGCCGTTTGACGTGGATATTATAGGTGCCATTTAAAAAGTTTTAAATAAATCTCAGTCTCAACTTTCATTAGCCAGATTCTGTCTCCATTTCTGGTGGGCTAGCACAACTTGCAACCGAATCGTATGTCGCGCGACTCAGCGCTTCCGTCTTCCTGTCTCGCTCGAAGTGTGCCAATCAGAAAGAGGAACCCTCCTCTTTTTTCTCTACTCGCGTCGCGTCGCAGTGGCAGTTGTGCTAGCCGCGCTGTAGCTCGTGTTATAATTAAGGCGTCTACACACTACACCCTGTCATATCATGACCGTATTAGGAAAGTGTCAGGCAAAGTTTATTTTTTTTTTAAAGTGAAGTGTGACTGACTATGCCCACTACATTCTTATGTTTCTTCACCCACCCCGTGGCGTGCCGTGCACGGAACATCAACAATTGACGATGATAATATTTTGCCGGTGCCGAAACGCTCCATGCACGACACGCGAAGTTAAAGCTTAAGCCACACAGAGAGCGGGCGGGCGGTAGCGGCGCGGGCGCGGGCGGCAGCGGCGCGGGAGCTGCTTTTGGCGGTGGCGGCAGCCCAAAGCAGCTCCCGCGCCGCTGCCGCCCGCGCCCGCGCCGCTACCGCCCGCCCGCTCTCTGTGTGGCTTAAGCTTAAGTTGCCAAGCGTGGCCGTGCAGGCTGCAGCTTAGGTATAACCGCGTATGAGGACCGTTCATCCAATTCTCTCGTGGAAAATGTGCTGATAGCCATGCGGAATGCGGATTACCCAACGCAGATGCTACGGAGACGATACGCGGATGATATTTATTACGGGGATGATACGCGGATGCTACTCCGATCACTAAACCCGTTATGCATGGGTATGAAACGCTGTTGGCACGTTTTAATGGCCGTAGCCACAGACGATCAAGTTTATGCTCTGTGGCCGTAGCAGCACGTATCTAGTTACATGATACGCGGATGATATTACGGGGATGATACGCGGATACTACTCCGATCACTAAACCCGTTATGCATGGGTATGAAACGCTGTTTGCGCGTTTTAATGGCCGTAGCCACAGACCATCAATTTTATGCTCTGTGACCTTAGCAGCCCGTATCGTGTTACATTCCCGTGTCTGATACGTTCACAGTACGGTCATGTGGTATGATACGGTATACTGGGAATAGTGGGAATACGGCCTGGGCGATAAGAACGGAGACATGCAAAATTTGATTTTCTGGGTTATAGCTGAGTAAGAAGGATAACTTACGGCGCCATACAATATAGCGTGTCCTACTGATGTGCCGTCAGAAACTTTCCAAAATTGCGAATTTTTCCACATGGGTAAGTTTCTGAAATTTCTCACATTTTTGTATGGGGTTTGAAACTTTCCGAAATCTAAAATGGAAATTTCTTATATTCCTAGGAAATTCTCAAGATATTTCCGAGAACTTTTCCAACTTTTTGGAAACTTTCCGCAACTTGCACATCTGTAGGTGTCCTACGGTACGCGCTACTAAAATTGCGCAGGTAACCTGCGAATACACAGTTCCTACAAAATTTTGAACGCAACGCTGCGGAGCGCTGCGCCGTATGTACACCGCCTAACTCAGTATGAACTTAGTTTCCATAAGCTTTATTCCCATGCTTTAAGAACTACCGCAGGTACATGTTTTAATTAGGCTACGTTTGTGTGGTTATCACGGACGCGGGCTATGCCTACCTAGTTGTGTAGGTAGTTGACAACAAGTACGTCTACGCTAACGAACAGCTTACAATATATACAAAATGAAGAGAATAAAAGCTTGATGTGTGTTTTTTGATGATTAATAATTACCTTCATTCAGTAACTAGTTTACCTTCGGGGTTTTTTTCCTATACAATACATTCGGATGTCATGTTACTGTTTATGAAACCAAACTGAGAAGAAGATGCTCTAATAATTGACCTATGCTCCCTAGTTGGCTAAACATAATATATACCTTAGTCAAGAGAAACTCGTTAGACGAGTCTTTTATAAAATAATACTAAACAAAGATTTAGTCTAGGCGCCCGTAAAACTGAAATAATAATTACCTATAATAGAAATGCGACCATGTGGCTATTTATATTAAAAGATAAATTCATTACAAATAAGACCGAAAACCAATGCATAGTGTAATTAAACCAAAAATAAAACACATGAATAAATATTTAACACTTAACTTTATTAAAATTATAAAAAATGACAGTTGAATAGCACAACAAAATCGAAAACTGAAAATAAACAAAAAACAATCACAAGATGTTACCTACTGTTCACATTGAAAAAAAAAATCCAAGTTCAAATAAATATACTCCAAAACTAGAGAAAATAAGTAGAGTAAAAGTTTTGTAAGATATTTTTTCCTAACTCTCTCTAGTCTACCTACCTGCTTAGATACATTGCCGATTGTATGTGTATTACTTGGATTGTTGTTGCATTGTAATACTTACAAAGTTTAAATACTGTACTGTGATCATTTTCCAGTGATCACTTTTGCTGATCTGTTTTTACATTTGGTGAGCAATTTACTCATTTGATGAACCAAATTTGGTTAGTTTCACTTATTTAGTTATCTGTTACCACATTTCATTTACAATTACTCATTGTCCTCATTGAGTAAATAGTAGTCTGCTTTTTGTTTTTAGTACCTATAATATACATTATTGGGGACAAAAAATTGGTGATTTAAATATTTTTTTGGTGATAATTCTATTTGTTTCCGTAACTATAAAATGAACGTACGTCTAATTATACTAAAATCAGAATCACCATAGATATATAAATATACGAGTGTCTAATTTGAAGATAAATGAACGAGAGTAGTAATTAGTAGGTATTAACAGAATCTCGAGACCGTAGTCAAACTTCTGTTTTCACTTTAAATAAATAGTAACAGGTTCCTTAGCTAGCAGTTTTAGTTCGTGCTTCATTCGGTTTCAACGCCAATTTTCTTTTCACTTACAAAATAATTCAATAGGTACCTTTTTCCCTACGAAATAATTCTAAAGTATTTGGAATAAATAGTAAACAATACTATTGCATGAAGACTGAAGCATGACCATCGATCGCAAACGCAAGACAACATTAATAACAACAAACAATAAGATAAAGATTTCACATTTTTCCTTTGAATTAAAAATACCGGCAAATTTACCGTTTAGTCGGCTTTGAACTTCGTAAGTGGGAAAATTGCTATAATGTTGTTGGTAATTGCATTCCCTACCATCCGCGTCACCACATGTACAAACATTACGGTGATCGTCACCCCAAACTTCTGTTGGCGGTGGTGAGTTAGCGGATTCTAAGTCTGTATCATCAGAATCGTCATCTAGCTTAGGTGTTATATCTTCGCTGTATATGTTTGCAGCGTCATCATCGTGGCTGGAGTCTTCGCGTATCTGCAGCAGTTCTACATCGTTGTTCATATTTGGAGGCTCCTCTTCTACAGTATCGGAATCTTCCACTATTTGCACTGAATCTATTTTGATGTAACATCTGTAAATTATATATTTATATTATTGTAGGACTTCATATAAAAAGGCATTCATAATCAAAAACAAGGCAATACCCGCCGCGCGTTAGTTGCACATACTTATTATTGATTAGGTGCAAGATTTTACATAAATATAGTATAAGTATATATGCAGTTTACTTGGTCCTTTAGTGTAGAAGTTTTTTTTTCTTTAAGAGTATGCAAACAAGATAAACTCACCGGCTTGCGATTAGAATGATACGGAGTCCGTCAATGAAACAGGAGTCGAGGCCAGGCAGGTACATTAAGGGTGCATGAAACAAAACCGGGTGAATCGCACAAACGTCAAATTCATCTATTAGAACTGAATAGCACGGTCAACGGCTAAAGCCGAAGCTATCAGGCCAAACGTACGGACGTTCACATAAAATCTATCCTGTAAGGTCGCAAAAAATAAAAATTGGGTCCTGCATCCGATCAATTTGGTATTATTTTTGTGTCTTCAGATGGGGGGCACAGAAATAACGTTTTAAAAAAACGGCATCGTCACACATAATAATGTGAAAACGTAAGTAAAAGAAATGTGCGGAACCGCAGTGTAAATACCGTCTATAGTAGAAATTATTTAAAATGTCCGACATTTTATAAAACTTGTCATTGGACTTTGAATCTTCACGCTTGGGCAGTAAAGTCGCTTTTTGAACGGTCTAATTTGATACAACTCGGACAGTTTAAATAATTTTAAGTATACCATCAGCAGCAGATGTTAATAGGTTATTACTTACCTACTTACGGAAGATAAAAAACACACAAAGACACTTCTGCATGAGAGAAGTGTAATGTGCGTCATCCGTAATAACATGTTTGTATGCGTAATAATACTAATAATTTCTATGCTTCTGCGCTGAGAGTACCAAAGACAAGACAAGATGCTGAGACATTAATACCTACCTATATTAAATCATTTGATTTCTCACATACTCGTAGTATAACAACCTACCACCAATAGAATAAACCCACAAGGCTCATCCTGACTTTTATAAAAACCACATGAACACCCATTCAATATGATACGAGTACGAGTACATACGTAATTTGTCATAATGATACGAAACCATTTACACTTTAAATTAAATATTTTTTTAGTAATAATAATAATGTAACAGTACCTGCTTTTATTAAGACAAACAGTAGGGTGTTATGGTATTAACTGCTACCTGCATAAAATTGGTTCTAAAAATACTATTTCTGAACTAGGTATACACTATTTTTTTCCTAAGGGAGCTTATGTGGATAATGGAAAAATATAATCTCGCATATATTCTACAACACACAAATGAAAACCGAACCTACTATATAAATAAGATAGTTTAGTTGTTCTGACAACCGATGCTAATATAATATTCAACAGAAGTTATGGGGTGAGAGACAAGTTATTAAATATGTAGTGACCAGAATGAAAATAAATAAGGAAGACTCGCAAATGTATAATCCAATTGTATGATTTATTGTGTAGGGCATCCTCATTGCATAAGCAAATTTTGTAAGTATGAAAGAAACCAAATGTAGATTTAGCAAAATACCATATAATAAAAACACACTAAAATAGTAGTATGAACCAATAAAAGTCATGCACTAATAGGCAGTCTCCCACTCACCCTAAGGATAAAATGGTGGACAGGGGACATGTTTAACATATTCACAGCATTTTACAATATTGACAAACTACGGCTACAAAATTATTACGATTATTTACTTATTCCTTAACTAAATTCTGTGTTATATATGTAGGTGACAAGACCCCACAATGTCATTGCAAACCAATATGATAGGGTTGACGAGTAACTAAATGAGATTCTCAAATAAAATACAAAAATTTTACACAATTGGATTGAACTTTACATGCTTAGGCAATAACATAACCCATAGAAAAAAAACATTAATAAATATCACAATAACATATTCAACACCTACACTACCTTATTGCAATGTTCAACAAGATTATGAGATCTATTGATTAGCTGTGTACAACTTTTCACTCCTAGAACTGACTGGGAATATGCTAAACCCCCGCATTACAATTATAACCCTAATTTAAATACTAAACTTGTTTGCACTTTTAGTTACATATTTAGACACAAAACTATGAAGAAATGTTATTAAATATCTGATTTTCATACTATTTCCCCACATTTTCATGGACTGTATGCTAAGCATATATTTACAAAACCACCAACTCGCAACAGAACAGACATCACGGTGTCAGAACAAGAGTTGGTAATTTTTGGTTTACTATTTGGGTAAGGACCACGAGTGTTTGGCCCGCTGCACTTTTTGTAACGAATTTATTCAAATATAGTTGCGATAATCCATAAAGTTTGAATGAGAATATGAAGATGGAATGTATATCTTCCTATTTGCATTCAAACTTTATGGATTATCGCAACTATATTTGAATAAATTCGTTACATACCTATAAGTGCAGTGGGTCAAACACTCGTGGTCCTTACCCATTTGGATCTAGCAAATTATGTACATGATCTTGACACAGTTCATATCTAACAAACTCACCCTCCTCTTCTTCAGATTCACACTCCTCCATTGGCTCAGGGTCGGTCTTACCGAGCGGCGCCCGAGCCTTGTATTGCTGCCCAACAGAACTCAACTGCAACGAAATAAATTTAAACTACACCAAACAATATGCAATATTGTCGCTGTATACTTACCAGGGTTTAACCTTTCGAACGCCAAGTCTCGCTAACCAAGACGGTTCCAAGTCCAAGGTGTTCGATATATCGATCGAATGCTTTAACTGTTGCCATGACGGATGCTCCCGTCTTTGGCGGTCAAAAGGTTAATAATAACACGCATGAAAAGACATACCCAGTGCTGGTTTGATTGTTCCAAAGCAGTCAACTCTGCATCCTCATCGCAAGGATTGTCGGCGCTAAACCATTTAGAGTCAATAAAACGTGGGGTCGTTTCAGGAAATGGTATATCCATTATTCCAGAGCTCTCGAGACTATCCCAATGGACTCATTAAATATAAAAGGTAATACTCCAATCAAATGGAAAGTAGATATTTTACTAAATCCATCGGTGTCTGTCCTTTATCGATCCAATATAAGGCATAACGCACAAACAAATCACAGAGCAATTTTTTTAAATAGTTTGACAGTTTGTGAGTATTGCCACTGTAAAAGAAAAATGAATTATTTTTTTTGGGAATTTGTTTAAAAAAGTTGATACGCCATTGATATTCTCTTTGGTATTAATGGTGCGTATACACTACCGATTTGATTTAAGATTTGTCAGACAAACGTCAGTTTTGTTTTTTTTCGAAAGTTACATGTATTTTATAGGAAAGATACAAAGTTTCGAAAGAAACAACATGAATCTTTCGCCATTTTCATCGCTAATTGTCATACTGTTAAAGGCTTTATCACACTACCCTTTCGGTAGGGCCCTAACTCGGGGAGGGGAGTTAAACTATCTCGCTCTAATGAGTGAGATGCTTTAACTACCCTCCCCCAGGGTAGTGTGATAAGGCTTTAACTGGCCGCCACCGCCACCGCAGGCATAGCAACGTCACGTCACGATGTGGCTAAGATAATAATCATAACAGACATGGGTAAATTTGTTATATTATACTCGTATATTTCTGAAATCAACTTACTAGTACGACGTAAAATTAATGTTCTTTTAATTTTCTTTCGGCATGTTTTTGGTCCGATTATCCGATATTTTTATTTCCTTTGGATTTTTCTTTAATAAAGCTCTGGCTACAGGATGGCAACACGCCCTTTCTACAAAGATGACCTTGCTGCCAAAACCGGGCGACCTTGGTCCGCATCATCTAGTATAGTATACATATATATTTATAATACACTCACCGGCAGAAAATTTGGCAAAGTAGTTTTCAAGGACGCAAGGACCGGCTTTTACGGCCGTTCAAAGGAAATTTTGCTGGAAACAACTGTCTAAACGGTCCGTGCGGAATAAGGTCGCCCGGGTTTGGGACATTTTCAATCGTCTGGCACTGGCACAGGCTTTTAAAAAGACATTGTATGAAGCCTGTTCATATTTAAACCATTTTATTGAAATATCACAATTTAAGGATAGGTATGGAAAAATTAATAAAATCAAACACAGACATTTATAATTTCTATCAAATAAAGAAATGTACATTTCAATTTTTAATCGTATACACTCGGGGTGTTTATATTCAAGTAACCAGTGCAAATTAACCATTTTGGTCCTTGAGAAAGCGGATACCGTGTTCTACACCTGTGAGGTTTGATATATCTTCGGGTATTCGACCCACTGATTAAACTCTTGGCTAAACGAGTGTTAACTTTGTTAAATTTGCCCCCTGACAGTTCTTGCAAAAGTGGAGTGTATTCAGGTTTTGACAATTCTGTTGTAATGCTGTTCATCTATAAACAAAATATAGATATATATAATTAATATAAAGGGTATCAACTGGTATCGCATTGTAGAAATAATTTTAGACATCAAATAAATTGCTTTGTTGGGGTGCTCGGTCAAATGTTGCCAATTTCACATCCATTAATTTCGTATATTTTATGAAATACATATTTCTAATCAGAAATTGATGCTAATTATCGCTATAAATAGATTGCAGCCATTATTTTTAACATAAAACATGAACGAAGTTTTTATATATATATAGATATATACGAGTATCATTATTTATATAACTTACCACAGTCTTAAGTTGAGAGTCGCTCAGAGGTGTTGTAATAGGACCAAGCAGAATGACGCTGCTGTTGTCATTAAGACTTTCAGGATCAACGTAAACTATATCCGAACTCTGGTCACTTTTGATTTCATCATTGATTACTAAGAACATTTGTTCATATTGAAGTATATCTTCTTCCGGTTTTTCCTCATGTGATTTAGGAATGTTTAGTAAAGGTTCATATAAGTGTGCCTTTTTCCTGTTCTTTTTAGGCTTACGTGACTTACAGCACAGTTTTTTTAACTGCTCTGTTAATATATCGAACAAGAGTTCCTTGTTTTGATCAGTTTCGTCACTTTCTAAATCAAATAGATTTTGTGTGGGTTGGCTATGCAACAAATTTTGTATTTTTTGATGAGCAAGATATTTCGGATCAGCCCCAATGTTAAAATTGAAAGGTTCAACTTCTTTATCATCTAATCTGAAGAATGCTGATCCTTGGTCTGACGCTCGCTTTTCAGCTCGTGAAGAGCGTTCTTTTCTCTGTTTAAAGTGTCTTTTTTCGTTCGCTACATCTAAGTCATAAAAGCTGCTTTGCTTTGTTTGTTTTTTTAAAAAAGAAATTATATCCGGGTCCACTAATTTTGAGATTATCATATCAGAATCATCATACACACGATAATCATCGTCTGAGTCTGAAAAAAGTATGAAGTTCATCTCAACTTTCCTTTAGCTTTGAGTACATTTTTAGTGGATGGTTATTAATTTATTATTAAGAGTCTGAAGAATAACGAAATCAGCCCACGAATGGTATTTTTTCCCGTCTGTTACAGTTTATCTACTGAGCATTAATTACTAAGACGCGAGCATAAGATGCAATACACAGAAACACACATATCAAAACATTGCTTGAAAGAGGAGCGTTGATTTTAAATTTGTCATTAAATATAACTACCATTCATGGCAAACGCTAGGATTTTCCCCCATCAGTTTCGCAGTACGCAGTAGTAACAAATTGGTGTAAGTGGACGAAACCGTTTATTTAAAGTACTTTTTATCATTTTTGTACTTACCTTGTGAGAATGCAGGGCTTTTAGACAAATCGGACTCTTTCTTCAAGTATTTGCTTGACGCTATATCTTTTTCTTGACTCCCATCTTCATTTAGTAAATATTGGGATGGAATGGCTCTTGAAGTATACAGCTGAAAATAATTACATAATACATTTTTAACCAATTAATAGATTAGACAAATATTAGATACTGACCTATAAAGATATATGTTTCTATTATCAGGTTAGGTTTATGAAAAGCACAAGCATAAGATTAGTACCGGTATACAAAATTGTACCAAACGATGTGTATGTACAGTCATATGGACTCCCACTGCACCTAATCGATATTGGAAACATCTCCTTGAAATGATTATTAATTTATCAATATTACTTATACACTCATTGCCCATAAATCATGAAAACGTGTTTGCACATGAAAACTAAATACCAAATGCTAAAAGCAATTTCAGCTGTAATTTACGTATGTTTAATAAAGCTGGAAGGTTTTTTAGTAACGGAATCTGTGTACTGTCATTTATTTTGTATTAAGCATTTAAATCAGCAAATTCAAACTTTTAAACTTACACATAATAATATAAAGAACAATTTATATTTCACATTGTATACCATGATGAATATCTGCAGGAAAAATAATTGATTATTGTTTAATTTTCCATTACACGAATGACTGCTCATTAATTGGAATGTAACAACTGTGAAATTTCAATGTTTATGTTCATGATAAATTACATATAGTGATCGTACAATTCTTCGACTCCGTGTTTTATAATAAAGGTGTCATCCATTTATTACGTAAGACGACGGGCGGGGGGGGGGGGGGTTAGACTGCCTTGTCTCTTGAGGGGGTGGGAGGGTGTGTTGTTCATTCTTACGTAAGATCACAAAAATGCGCAATGTTAAGATTATACTTTGAAAAAGCGCACCCATGAAGTAAAAACCAAAGTTATTATCTTATTATTGTCATATTAATATAAAAATTATGAATACTTACTCGTATATACAAAATAAACTTTCCTTAAAATTGTTCTTTGAAAAACAAACAGAACCTGTATTCTTACGTAATAAATATTAAACCGCTCTATGGACTGTCGCTCGCGTAGCGCGTGAAAAGCGCTCTATCGACTCTATTTTATGAGAAATCGTCATTTTATTAATTAAAACTATATCGTTTCCTTATCACTGAAAGATACGTTAAAAGTAACATGGTTTGGATAGTTATTTAAGATGGCGTAGTTGCATTGAAAAATATCCCACTCTAACACGCGTGAGTTCGCAATTAACCATCCCGCTCTTTATGGAAGCTTAGCGCGGTCTTTACGTAAATATTGATGTTTATTCTAAACGTGTACATTTATAAAGATAATCTTTTTTCTTAGGTTTGAGAACTTATCATTGTACAACAAATAAAGCAAAAATCATTGTTAAAGATGGGCGGGTTTTAAACATCCAACTAAAAACAGAAAAAAAGGTTATGCTTGAAAAATAAAAGTATCGAGAATTTTTTTGCAAATCATCATTTTAGCAGGAAATAAATCAAGAAGACAGATATCTAATCACTATAGATGTTGAGATCTACGTCGATAAACATTGGCAATTTTGCATACGTGGGCTCTTAAGGCTCATCTTGTCGGACCCGAGGATGCACTGTGTTGAGAGCGAGGGAGGGACCTAAATTTGTCCCTTCTTGTTAGCAAAGCCGTCTGGGCACAGTGGGATCGCGTGACATGAGTAGCACTACTAAAGTAAACGCCAACAACTTTCTGTATAATCACTTATATTATGTTCAGATAATACAGGGATTATCGCATTAATTTCTTATTATGTATATGATAGTTGTAAAGATAAAATTGTATAAAATATAATATAAATGGGACGCTCACAACTTATACCTAGGACGACAGGAGATCAAAGAGAATGTAGACAGCATGCCACAGATTAACATCAATGTACGGCATAGACAAATAATATATATAACACTTCTGCTGTCAACACAGTGAATCCTCAATTTTTATAAAGGGTCAGCAACACGCACGTGACTCTTTTGGAGTTGCGAGCGTCTATACGCTGCGGTGTCCGCTTTCCATCAGGTGGGCCGTACGATTGTGTGCCACCTTCGTAGTATTCAAAAAAATTAGGACGGAGCGACCGTGGTTATCAAAGACCGGTTTTCAAAAGAAATCTTTCTGCAAACAACTGTCTATACGGTCTGTCCGGACTCCGGACCAAGGTCGCCCAGTATTGGGGCTTGTTTTCGACCGTCTGGCACGGGCTTAACTAAAAAACCACGTTGTTCACGGTTGTGAACAAGCAAGTCACCTTTGAGGAAGAGTTTATGGCCAACCGTCTAGTTTTCAGTTTGTCAACTGTAAGTACTAAGAACCATAATTATCACTGTTTTTGTAACCACAATAATTATTTTTAAAGGATTGCAGGTAGTGGTAGTAAAAAATGAATAGATGGCAGCACGTTCGAAAAGGGTAAACCAAAATATAATGTGGCAACATTTCGATTACGTTTTTGTGTTCCGTGACGACACATCCAACGAAACTTCCTCTTACCTTTCGTATGATCGCCACTTTGCTGTTCGCGTTCTCTACGATAGCAGACTTCATAATGGCGGAACCACGTGAAAGGACTTTCCTCATGATCAAGCCTGATGGCGTACAACGTGGGCTCGTCGGCACCATTATTGAACGCTTTGAGAAGAAAGGCTTCAAATTGGTGGGTCTCAAATTCATGTGGCCGTCCGAAGAACTACTACAGAAACACTACAGCGACTTGGCGTCCCGGCCCTTCTTCCCCGGACTAGTGAAGTACATGAGCTCAGGCCCCGTCGTTCCCATGGTGTGGGAAGGTCTGAATGCTGTGAAGACTGGACGACAAATGCTCGGCGCGACCAACCCGGCTGATTCTCTGCCCGGCACGATTCGTGGCGATCTCTGCATCGAGGTTGGACGTAACATCATCCACGGGTCCGACAGCGTTGAATCTGCAAAGAAAGAAATCGCTCTCTGGTTTAACGAAAAAGAGCTCACCGGATGGACCCCAGCTGCCGAGAAATGGGTTTACGAATAAACTATTATTCTTAAGTTAAAAATATTCCAATCACTAACCTATAAAATACCATGGTGTTGAGGTTACGTGTTTTTAAGTTATGCACTATTTTACGAATAAAGTGATACATTTCAGACGTGGTTTCATTATTTCTCTTTTATAGGTACTCATAATAATCCTTTGTTCAGGCTCAGTATTTCATTTGTTAGGTTAATACCTAATTGGAAAAGCGGGTAATTTTTTTTTGACATTTAACGACAGTTTATCGTTTCAGTTGCTAAACTAATCAAATTCAGTGGTAATTTTTGACATACCTACTTAGATCCTGCTAAATGAAATAGTACTTATAGTTGGTACTAAATAATTAACGACTTTTTTCTAACTACAAACACGGGTGTTATAGTTATGACTCTGTACCTCTAAATTACCGGCTTGTACAAATAATTTAACTTGTCACAGAGCTATACTACACATCTTCGTATCTTATAAGATTTTTATCTCACAAGCGCGGGTGAGCCAGTGAATGTGTTGAGCTACTATAGTGCGCGCCATCCACGACGACGCGCCCCCCCCACAGCGCATCTCATACTAATCTATGCGCAATTGTACGGAACGGGCGGTGGAGGGGCGCTTCGTCGTGGATGGCGCGCACTATAACATGCACATTGTGTGTGTTAGAGATGGAGCTAAGAGTTCACGTAGTCTAACATATGCTCGATGTGTCACAACTACAAACATGGCCAGCCCGCATATTATAGCAAGGCATCTTACGATATATATCGCGTACTAGTTGACACAGTGCGCATACGTAGCTGTGCCTAGTATATTATGGCTCTGTGGAGTCTGCCAACTAGTAGGCAAAATATATCGTAAGATACCATGCCATAATATGTGACTGTCTTTTCAAAAGGGCTTTTTTCGGGAAAACGAAAGCCCCATTCAAATAATTCCCTCACTTCCAACAAATTCCAGTAGGTCACTTATAAACCTACTATACTTACCAGCGCTGATTTTTTTCCGATAAATCCACAATCACCATCACATTACCAAAACAGCCTTTGCATCACTCTCCCACTTCAAAAAAAATATATACATAAACTAAAAATATGTCTTCCACTGGACAGCCTGTATGCATATTTATTTTATTAGGAAAGGTATTCAACATGGGGAATTAAATGAAACCTGTGCTCTAGACAATTTTATCTATAATTATATATATCTTAAAAATGTATACTAACTTACAATTTTATTACATCATGTTGATGTAGTGCAATGCTTTCGGATGAGCTGCACTTACTTTATAATAAAGAAACTTGCCTAACAAAACCTTGCATTAGAACCAGAATTTATATTGCAAGGAATAACACATCTCAGAACATTATAATGGCTATAAATTGCAAGTGCATCCCATCAGTTATGAACAAATCAACTGATTGATTAAACATTACCGGATATGCTAGAAGCGTCGATTGTAACGTTTTTATTCTGGTATAACGCATACACCTTTGAATGAGAAAATACACTCATTGGGCGGTTTATAAATCACATCGAGTGTAAAGTCACAGTAAGTACGTTTTTATCGATGCGATAAAGCAGGAGACGCAAATGCATGGACCGTACCGTCTACATACACAATCTAGTTATACCTCTTGGCGTCAACGTAAACTTTATACATTAATATATCCTGATTCGTCGTGACTTGTAACGGCATGGACTTCGACAATGACCGTTGATCCAATGGTGCTGCGTATGGTGATAAACTATAATAAAAAACATTAGTCCAATCCACGCTAAGGTCCGCTTCGACCAACTAAAAAATAGTACCAACTAATATGTCATTATTCATTATGGTAGAATTGGTTCTCAATCACATTTTAGGCCAATAAAATTAGCAAAACCTGGACATAATTTTATTCATAACCGCAATTTTCTTTTTCTATTATATGCAGTATTGTTAGTTATAGTTAAAATATTACGAATTAAACAAATTAGGGTTGCGCGTCAATAAAAAAAACGATCAATAAAATTTTGATTTTTATAAGTACAGCATAATGAATAACTATGTAAAAGTAGGCTCTATTATGATATGACGCTTGCATTCCATTCAATCCAATCAAAATTAAACCAATTAATCAATCGGAACTATCATTAATAAAGGTTCGGTAAAATACACATTTTCTGGTTTATCATACCAGAAATCATAGATAACTGTAATTTAACAATTTATTCTGAATAGTATATTATGATAGAGTAGGCCCATTTTTGAAGAAGTAGAATACAAGAAGCAAATCGTGTAACAGTTGGGGTGACAACGTAATCAGAGGGTTTAGACCCTGCAGAATACGGATCTGCCTGTCTCCATCCCCAAATTTGAGCCGGAAGAATGTTATATCAGAAAAGGTGCAGCCCATACAAATTTTTTCGTTGTACATTTGGTAAATCGTTGTTCCGGTACCCTAACTATGGTCCAATTGTTATGGATTTTTGATATGCCGTAAATAACAATATTTGTCATCGTATCCCGAAATTTTTGACACTCCAGCTCCACGTCTTTCTCGGCCATCTTGGAAAATCTGTCACTTTTTTCAGTTTTTTGCTTGTACTGTCGTTATAGTTCATTTTAGTGCTAAACATGGTTTGGCAATATTGTAAAACACAAAATTTGCTGAAACTTTTGGGTACAAAGATTTTTTCCATGACCCCTAGGGACGAAGATATGACAGGAGATATCATTATAAATTACCACTTTTTTCTAGTTTTCCTCTCATGTTTACGTTTAAAGTGCATTTTAGCGTTAACTATAGTTCAGCAATATTGTAGATTACAAAATTGGCTACAACTTTTGTATTGAAATATTTTTTCCACGATCATCAGGAAAGAAGATACGATGTCACCTATGGGGTACTACCGTCGATATTTACTGCTTTTCCAGTTTTCTTCACATATTTTCGTTTTAGTGCATTTCTCGGTCAGCAATATTATAGAATACAAAATTATATGCAAATTCAAAGTACCTACGATCTTCTAGGTATCGTGGAAACATACGATTTTGTCTTCTGAGGGATTGAAGTGGTATAGATCGGAAAGTGACAGATGCTTTATCTTGTCGTCTATCCCGCTATCACTCGACCATCATAGATCCCCTACAGATTGCGATTAAATGCACTCAAACCTAAATATGAGAAGAAAACTGCAAAAGTAGCAAATTTCAACGGTGCTACTCCATAGATGACTTCATATCTTCTTTCCTAATGGTCGTGGAAAAAATATTTCAATACAAAAGTTATAGCAAATTTCGTGATCTACAATATTGCCGAACTATAGTTAGTGCTAAAATGCACTTAAAATGTAAACATGAACGGAAAACTAGAAAAAAGTGGCAATTTTTAATGATATATCCTGTCATATCTTCGTCCCTAGGGGTCATGGAAAAAATCTTTGTACGCAAAAGTTTTAGCAAATTTTGTATTCTACAATATTGTAGAACTATGTTTAGCACTGGAATGAACTTTGACGACAGTAAAAGCAAAGAACTGAAAAAAATGACACTATTTCCAAGATGGCGGCCAAAGTTATGGAGCTGGAGGGCCGAAATTTTTAGGTTACCATGGCTAATATTGTCCTTCACAACATACCAAAAAACCATATCAATCGGACCTCTTTTAGAGTACCAGAGCAACAATTTACTAAATGTACTACGATTTTTTTTGTATGGGCTGCACCTTTTCCGGTATACCGTACTTCCGGCTCAAATTTCGAGATGGCGACAGGCAGATCCGTATTCTGCAGGGTCCAAACCCTCTGATAACGTTGTCACCCCAACTGTTACATGACTTGCCGCTTGCATTGTTTAGAGACGCCTTTTCCAATTCTGTTCCTCCTCTATGATAAATAAATGACAATATCATGTTAAATGATTCCATACAGGGTGGAAAAAAAAATTGGGCTCTGGAGGGAAAATACCTTAAATGCTTAAGTTACGTCATTTTACTTAAAGGAAACATTATTTGATTTTTAAAAAGAAGCAAAACTGCATTCATAGGTTTTAAAAAAATCTTTCACTTTCTGAGAACTCGTTCAGGTTTTGTGGTTATCGCTTTTTTTATTGACGCGCAACCCTAATTTGTTTAATTCGTTATATTTTAACTATAACTAACAATACTGTATATATTACAAAAAGAAAATTGCGGTTATGAATTATGTCCAGGTTTGTCTAATTTTATTGGCCTATTTTAGGCTCATGTCACGCGCTATTATAAATTATTTACAAATGTAAGGAAAAAACTTACAACACAATTTCGACATATTTATAATAATTAACACGTAAATGCGCTTGCCAATTCTGTAATTTTGGTTTAGGAAAGGGATGCCCTTAGCAGCTTCACATTTATTTAATTCTTCAGATTTGGTAAGCGCAACAACGCTAGTACAGTCGACACCAAAGACATGTATACACTTTTCGACTTAATCCAATGCATAAAGGTGCTAAAGTGTAAATATATGTTTCATGTCAACAGTACAAGAATGTCTTCTTGCTAATTGCACAGCCAATTACAATTTGCCAATAGAAAATGTGCAGGGATTATGTAATATTTAAATTACCATTTCCTGTGAATTCATAAACCCATATATTATATTCACATAATAATGTTGATGTCATCTCTGCCATGGCCATACCATTTCATTTTTTCCCCAGAACAACTGATCTTGATCTACAATTTATCTGACAACTCTGATTAAAATTAGCAAATTAGAGTCGTTCGTTAATATTTTATTTACAAGAACATATATTTACACATATTTAATATGACAAAATAAACTAAAATGACTTCATTACAGTACTATCGTTTATGTACACTACAACGGTTAGAGAATCAAGTCCAAGTTTTACTTACAAACGTTTTAAGACTGCACTTTAGTGGCGGAGCGTCCATAGAACTCGATTCCCACCGGCTTGCCTAATTTTCAGCCAGTCCAAACTGGCTCATGAAGAATAAGAAAGGCAAATAATTTCCGGCTTCCGTAAGAACTGCTGCTGCATTTTACTAGTTTATTGCTATGTATAATCACGAGATAATAAAAAAATATTCTTATTGTAGCGAATAATAGTTATTCGGGCTTTTTGGCAGTGTTAACCGCACCCCTTGCCACCCGCGTACAAGGTCACTTGCTATATTGCTTACAACAGGTAATTAATACAAACTTACTGTTCTTATAGGATATTTCCGTAAAACCTTGTGCTTGCAATCATTGTACCTACTTCGCTCACGATCATGTATGTTTAGAATGTACTTGAAATATGTTCAAAAATACTATGTATAGGGTGGGGTGTGAAAAACTTAAAAACATTATCTGACTCAGAGTGTCTGGTCACCGTGTAATTCCACTTCTACGGCAGGCTGCGAGTTCTGTTGGTCACCTTGCTGCGAGGCTTGCTCCAGCTCCGCCTGGTTTTGTTGCAATCTAGATGGGAGCGGTGTTGTTTGACCTGTTCAATAAAATAAGTGTTAAAATTATCTTTAGTACACTACTCAATACTACTCATGGACATTTATTTTAAATAAAGATGTTCCGTGTTGACTCACCATACTTATCATGGATTCCTCTATGTCTCTTCAGGGCGAATCGGTCGGCAAATGCGGCGGTACATATATCGCACTTAAACGGTTTCTCGCCAGAGTGTACTTTAGCATGATTTTTCAGATGAGCGGCTTGGCTAAACGCCGACCCGCAAGTATCGCACCTGCAACAAAACACAACTTTAGAACTGCTTATATAAGGCGTAAAACCACAAACAGCTTAGTGCTCAACACTAAATAGGCTTGCACTCTTTAGTACTGACTTGTATGGCTTCTCCCCAGTGTGGATGCGGCGATGGTTCCATAGAGTTGCGTGCCTAGCGAAGCCTTTGTCGCAAACCTGCAAAATGTGCATTAGTAGTAAGATATAATACCGACGTAGGTATATTTATAACGTAACCCATCAGCTATCTATGAATAAAGCAAGCGAGGCGAATAGAAAGAAGTTCGTACATTGATCAGATCGATTGCCAGAGAGGAATACATTTTTTTGTAATTTTCGCCGCGCGTGCTTCAGTAAGAATAATAAGTAAACATTATTTATGTTAATCATGATTATAATACGAATAATATTATTAGAATACATGCCAGGTTACTCTCAACACCACTTCCATCATCATCATCAAGGTAGGCTAGGACATTAAGCTAGACTTAAGGATAGGATGGTTACCTCGCAAACATACGGCTTTTCACCCGAATGCGTTCTTTCGTGATTTTTCAGATGCGGCGATTGCGAGAACTGCATACCACATGTGTTGCACCTGTACAAATATGGATTGTCGTAAATTTCGTCTATTCTTGTTCTCCCGGTCATATATGACACATACTAAATACACAAAAAAAATGTAGTTGAAGACTTCGTTTCATCAAGACTTCGTCTGTAGAATCTATAGAGACATGATATGTAAAACTATCTGTTAGTGGCGTGTCGCTTTCGGTGGCCCGTACTCGAGCGTAGCGTGTACTCTGAACACTAATACGATTTAATCTTTACCAGATTGGAGCCCTAATATTTAAATTTGCAAGCACTAACATATTTTCACATCCAGATTACATTGATTTAGTTAATGTCCATTTATATGAAAATAATACAATAGTCTCTATTACCTATATGGCTTTTCACCCGTATGAATTCGGGAGTGATTCTTGAGGTAAACGGCTTTCGCAAAAGCAATGCCACATATGCCGCATTTGAAATTCTTCTCTCCAGAATGGAGTTTCTTGTGGGACCATAGCGATGAATATCTTGAAAAGGAGCCACCACAGATGTTACAGTGGAATGGCTTGTCCGTGTTGGATTGGTTCAGTTTGTTCTTGTTGCCGCCAACAAATATAATTCCCGAGCCGTTGCAATTCTGGCATTTTGTTACTGAAGCCAAGTTTCTCTTTTTCACTGGGTGATGTCCGGGCACTAGAATGATATATAATATTTCATTAACGTAAATATTCGGTCAGGACCGCATTCTCACATTTTTCGGACACCTCTCACGACGTCCTTCAGATAGCCTGGAGAGAAATATAATGACGGGAAAAGTTGAGGGCCAGAGGTCCCGGGGCAGACCACCCGCTAGATGGAGCACCCAAGTCACTGCACCCCTGCAACTAAATCTGCACGAGGCCATCCATAAGGCGGGTGACAGTAGCCAATGGAGGAGTCTGGTCAGCAAGAATGGGACATGATGTCACGATCCTCAGCATTGAGGGAGCGACTGATGATGATGAACGTAAATATTCAATAACAATCACAACTGTTAAGAACTGTTGAATTAATTTCTTCTTAAAAGATGAAATGATTTATTATTTCTAATTACCAATACGCAACATTTTGAATAACTACATACAGATACAAACATACAGTCAGACTGAGTGAGTGACTGACTTTAGTAGGGGGAAACCAAATAATGCCAACTATGAAAGTTTTCATATACACCTTTCTCTTCAACCACATCCCTTATTACGCCTAGCACATGATGGCGGTTTCAGTTTGTCGGCTTATCTCGAGCTATCCATCACTTTATAACAGCACCTATCAAAAAAAGACGCGTAGCTCGAGAAAAGCCGACATACTCTCGAGGCCATTGTGTGCTAGCCCTCGTTGCATGATAACCTGACGCAGTAAATATTCCCATCAATCCAGTATAGTGCGCGTCATCCACGAAGACGCGTCCCGCCACAGCCCAATCCTTACTATTGCGCATAGATTATAAAAACGATATTACCAAAGACAAATGCGCGGCCGAGTTGTTTACAAATAACTCTGGTACCCAAATTAAATCTACCTCCTTATAGTTCAAACCAATAATGTTTTTCTTTTTTATATAAGTATATAATAGCCGTGTTCCGAATCACGCTTACAACGCTATAAACGCGTTTACGATCGGACCGAATCACGCTCATAGCGTTTACTGAGATATCGTGACGTCATTGATGACGTCATGGACGGCGCCATATTGGCGTTTACAATGCCCACACTCCCAGGCGTCAGCACCTTAAACCAAACGTCAAGTTGACGTTTGATATATGAACATGACAGTAAACACAACATGCCCGGTCCGAGCGGCCTTGAGCGCGCTTACTGATTCGGACCAACCGTCAGCACTGTAAACGCTGTGATCGTTGTTGGCGTGATTCGGAACACGGCTAATGTAAACGAGCGACAATGGCGACAGATAAACCGCACGCGGTTTTCGCTCGCTGTTTTAGAAATCCTGTAGTAAAATAAGTATTTTTGGAAAATAAAATTGAAAAAAATAAAAAGATAGTATGAGATTCGCTGTGGAGAGGCGCGTTGTCGCGGATGACACACACTATACATCGGTAAGTAGTGTGGGTGACACAAGCTACGGCATCAGCCTATCGCTGATGGGGACGTAAGTGTGAGTGTGTCGCAGACAGTGAAGTCACTTGTGTCGCGATCCGGATTGTCAGGCCTTGTTTTCTTAGACCATGGTCAGTTGCGGGAACTCGGAGAACACAGATACAAACAGAGTCAAGTAAGTAGGGCGCCTACACAACATTGTGTTCTGTTATCCCAACATAATAGAATCACACAAGTATACTCCACACATAGGTACCTTAACACTGTTAAGTTCAGTCTCATTTCTATCAAAAACGGTCTACTCTCATGTGTTTTCTGTCGTACCCATGTCTCACGTCCATCCATCAATGTCACAGATAAATCAGTAGGCCTAGCACGTGTTGCGCTCGAGAGTATTTCGGCGTATCTCGAGCTATCCCTCACTTTCTAACAGCGCCAATCAGAAAAGACGCGTAGCTCGAGACAAGTCGAGATACTCTCGAGCGCAACATGTGCTACGGGCGCTGTGAAGGAAAAGCGCATCACCTGGCGAGCCCTTTTAAGAATAATATACTTCATTACTTTACCTATCTATAATAATCAATTTTTAATAGTTTGCTAGTCTTCTTCTGCTAAAATGAGAAAATTACATATTGGGAATCTGGTTAAGACTGCACCGAGCAAATTTCTGAATAATTGCGATGGTTGGATCACTTGCTGTATTATTATTACTAAAGCTTGAATTCTGTAATTCCTATATATGATATTTAAGGATACACTCTACACGCCATGTGTTTCAGAAACACAATTACTTATAGTTTTCTTCATAAAAATTCAATCCAAAGTTAGCTCTACTAAAGGAAATAAACGCAAACTACAACGTTAATACTTTATGAAAGGTCTTCAATTTTTGAATAGTAACAAAACTACATGTTATCTAGGTCGTATGTGTTTAACATTTGCAAAATGTGGAGATTTTTTTAACAATGCAAAGGAAATTCCGAAAATTTGACCGGCCGCCGTAGTTTTCTTGCCGGCAGATGGGCTCCGGCCCTCAATGGGAGCAGACGTATGCTGCTTTTCTCAGTTTGACATCTCATAAAAACACGCTTTTTGACAGCTTGCTCGTATACAAATACAAAATGTATACCACACACAAAGATTGCATTAATTGAAGTAGGGTAAATAAATGTTGACGTGTGGCTATTGAAGATTCTTTTAACATGGAATTTTTAGTATTAGCCATTCGTTATAACATAAAAATGCAATCTTTGGTCCCCAATGTTTACTAATGCAACTAAATTATAATGATTTCCTTTACGAAAAGGCATTTTAAACGTAAAAAGGTTACCGATGTATTTCAGTTCAAAGTAATTTACTTTTTATAAATTGGCCACCCAGAACGGAACGTTATGACATTTATGTCACTCATCATATTTCAAATTAAAATTTGTAAACAAATTGTATTTTTATATTTCAATAATTTAACGAATCTAATGTTATATTTTATGTGTATATGTACGGCGCTTTCACGTCAAACAATGATTACCTAAATATATCGCAGAATCTGCATAAACAAAACATATCCCAGAATCTGTAAAAACAGGCACAATTATTATGGTGCTTTGAACAGAAGTTTATAAAATATCAGCGTTATACCAAGAAACAGATCTAGAGTGCTCTCTTGCCGCGGAAGCAGAAGAAAGAATATCGGAGTTTCTTCGCCAGTTTGAGTGATGTGGATTTAAATTGTGTAGTGTCTAAGCCGCCTGGTCATAATATAATTATACCTAGAATGAAAATAATAAACCTATGTTTCATTTATAAATAATAAACCAAGTAGTTGTTGGGGATGTGGTGACAATGACGATGTCTAACAAACAAATATGCAGTAATTACTTATAATATTAAACTGCGCTAGTTTCTATCTAAAGCTTTCATGCGTTGGAAATCCCGTTGCTTTGATTATGTACAAGTAAGTACTTATGTCGCATCGCAATAATTGTCTCGACGTTATAGTAAACGAATAGCAAATAATAATAATTGCTATTTATTATTGATGAAAATAGACGCAATGTTAACCATTATTGAACCTTATGTCGTTGCAATAAGGTTCACGGATGTTCAGTTAAGTGTCATCGACGGCACGATTGCTCACACTGGAAGAATATGTAAACGCATCCTGCTAATTATTCCTTTCAATTATGGACCTTATAAGAAGTGTATAAAAGTTAATTTGTCAGAGCTGATACAGTAGTGGTCCGGCCAAGTTCCACAATTGCAGACTGTTACAATGACTTTCTTGATGATATTTGTTATATCATTAGGTTTTATAGTGCTTGTCATTCACGATAACGACGATGCGCAGGGAATGTCATACTATTCTATGCGCAATTCTGCGGATTGGGTTACGACGGGAACTACCTATAAGGTTAGGTACTGGTTCTTCAAATACAAAGTTAATTCACAATATTGCTGCAGTTATCCCGTGCCGTATAAATAGTTTCAGTAGTTATTATATATATTGTAATAAAACTACCGCTTCTTCTCTTAAAACTTGCATTAAATCAGTGTCCATTTTAGAGTTAACCAACTGATAAACAGAAAATAATCAATTTATGAAAATAACCTATTTAAGGTACAACATATACTCGTATCATGAAAATCACCAAGTAAACTCTCAAAATAAGTACCTAAGTCATAAACATAAAACAGTCATAACATGCACGAACCGATTAGGAAAATTCTTTCTCTGTTTTAAGTTGTATAAAAATGAGTCTGTGAGGAAAGGGCAAAACAAAATACATTTTACAAAACAGGGGTTTGACAAGTTTTATTTTATAAACAAGGAACTGAGTATTTTACTACCACAAATTCCAAATTCAAGACATTTTCAGACACAACTAATACTTGAGTTTTGGTTACAGATCAGAACTTGACGATTTTTGTTACACTTCTCTTATGCACCAAGAAACCTTTAAATATTCAAAATCTATATTGTCATAAGTTGACATAAATATGGGTCAATGACCCGACCCAGCAAAATGAGGTAGTGTGCGTGAATAATGCATGTGTGGGTTAATTGGGTAAATTATTAAAAAAATTGAAATTTGACAGGCGCTGAGAATTTACCCCGCACGATAGGCCCTTAAGCGAGAATTCTAACAATAAATATCATAGGTACGCAAAAAAGTGAACAAATGTCAGTGACAAGACAGGTAATAGTACATTACTTACCAAGGACCAAGGGCGCGGGCGGTAAAACAAAGAATGTATTTGAACGCAGCTATTTGACGCACGAGCCGAAGGCAAGGGCGATAAATATGTGATCTGAGGCTTTCTTTACTACCGTCCGCGGTAAGTAAAGAATTGTATGTCTCTCCGTGGCCAGAAAGTGGATTTCCCGTGCGCGTAGCGTGCGGTAACTGCCACTTTATGGGTAGGTGTGACAAAAAAGTTTTGATGACATATGGTTCCTAAGAACAGATCTTCATATGTGTTATAGTTTCAGACTTTCCCATACTGATGGATTTAAATGTTACACCCTGTACAGTCCTCCTCCTGATATGGCTGGCCAGCCCAAACTTGCTCTTGAATACTTGGCTTGACTTGAATAGTTGGCCAGACGTGTTATACGTGTACACGTTGGAGGGTTTAGGCCTCATTTCTCTTTAACCTATTCACCGCCACAGTAGATTCTGTGAGTTGTGCCTCACTCGCCAAAGCCTTCGTAGCAAAATACTGAAAATTAACCTTAATTGATAGCACGTAGCTTGCCTTTACATCGACTCGATATGAAGTCATTGGTTGCTTTTAAACTTTGCACGTGCCAACCTACCTGGTTTTGCGAAAAACAAAACATATATTCAAAATAGTTATGAATTGGAAATTAATTTAATCGAAAGTAATGTTTCGAAGAAATTCTATTCGATTTAAACCTTAACTTTGGGTATTAAGGTTGAAACTTTAACTACACGCATGTGATTCATAAATCGTATTATGCCTGGAAAATGGTTAATAAACCGTTACGGATAAGAGTTTCTTACAAGGCTTCTGCTGTTGGTTCTGCTGCTGCGGCTGCGTGGTGGCGAGCGGGTCCGACGTGGGCTGCACACCGCTCACCCCGCCCACTTCAAACTTCACGTTGTCCTCTGACGTCACGAATATTTGCGTCGCATTCACTGTTCAACATTAGCTTTATTAATAAATACACACACACACTCATCTTCAGGGTACATACAGTGAAAAAGAAATAGTGATGATGACGCTATAAAAGAAAATCAATAAATTCAAATTTTCTACATAAAGGCTCAAATTCTCAATGAAATGGCGAAAAAAGTAATTCAAAAACATAAATAATTACGTAATTATAAGTCTTCAAAGTTTTAAGAGTGGGTATTTTCTGTCGCTTTTCCGCAAAACGCACCTTTGTATTGAACGATTGTCATTTACTATGGCGCTACTCAACAGTGACGTCACTGTTGAGTAGCACTTTCTCTCTCTAACTACGAACATTCTATTCTATTTCTAACCGTTGTAGCTTCGTTATTTTTCGAGATTGAATAGGATTTTCACTATTTGGCATAGTTTTGTCTTCTTTCTATTGAAGTAATAAATGTTTTTGAGTCAACATCCCTATTGGACGCTTTTATAGTTTACCGTGGACGGCACGATAAAACTCTGTGGTTTCATTCATAATTAGTGTAAAGTCTATGGTCTGTTTATGAATGAAACCATAGTTTTACCGTTCCGTGACCGTTGAAGATGAAGTATAAAAGTGTCCATTTCAAACAACATAAATGTTAATAATGTAGATTGTAGACATTTGATTTCGTAAGGTAAGGTGCCTATTTTTGTAAGTATGCCATACAATTAAATAGATAATTATTGTAACTCCCACACAGAACAACCAAATTAAATGCTTCTTTTTTTGTATAAAGTCTTTTCAGTCAAGATAGTTCTTATTTCCTTCAAAATAATCTTTGTTATGTTATGCGATTTATAATTCAGATTAGGTTATTTATCAAAGTAAAGATTTTAACAAGTATCATAGGTAGTCAAAATTAATTGGATAAAAATGTGATATTGTAATAATTAATGATTAATATATATATATATTAAGGACTGTAACAGGCTAAGAGACATACTTTGATTGTTTCTTTGTTCAACAGAATCTTGTGCAATGCAGTTTTCACAACGAATAAGCTTGGGCCCCTTCCTTTTAGGATTGTTTGCAATGGGTCCTCCGCATGTGATGCATTTCTGAACTTTATCAACCAGTATAGGCTTGGCTGAAAAAAAAAAGGTTTATCAATACACAGGCAAACAGAGCTAGTTTAAATTGGAGAGGGTTATTCTGTCCTGTTACCATGATTTAGTTACATACATATAATAATAATAATATACGGTTATACACGGTTATACCGTATATACATACGATTAACAAATAATTTGTACCAATCCCCGATACAAGTTGTTTGAGGAATCAGTGCAAATTATATTTTGTCTACCAGTGTATGAAACAGATGAAAGTTTGTTCCCACTAGAGATATAAGAGGTGATATCTCCAAGATAAGGGAAAAAACTAAGGTCATTGATGCTCTCTCCCAAGCCCGGAGGCTAAAATGGAAATGGGCTGGTCATGTGGCTAGACTCCAAGACGAAAGGTGGATACTCCAAACAACAACTTGGAAAGGACCAATGGGAGCTAGGAAGAGGGGCCGACCACTAGCACGGTGGTCTGACGAGATTGCAGAGCTAGCGGGGTCCAACTGGGTGTGGAAGGCCCAAGATAGAGATCAGTGGCATTCACTGGAAGAGGACTTTACCTCTTAAGAGGGTTCTGGTGTGCATACTAGCATAAGTAAATTTTTTAACTATTGTATTGTATTTTTTCCAGAAATAAAAGGCTTTTTTTTATTATCTCCATACTAAAAGTGACCCTCTTGATAATCGGCCAATGTATTGTAATAAATTGTATTGGACATTGCAGTAAATTAGAGTAGAGAGTAAAATTGTGCATCATGAGTTCATGATATTCGAAACAACATGAGCCCATGTATGTGATTTATCATAACATGTAAATATTCTATTAACACACGCTACATACAAATAAATGGTGTGAACTTCACTTTAAATGGTGTGTGCAAGGTTCACATTTTATGAAAGAAAGTTAAGAGAAATAAATAATATATACTAAGTACATATAATAAATATTTACGTAATAATATAACTTACTGTCTTGCATCTGAACATGGTGTTGCTGTTGATCAGATGAGTCTGAAGAGAGGATTTGGATATGAGGGGGCATTGCAACCTCATTACCGCCACCTACACCGGTAGCCACCACTGTGATGTTGCCATCTGTAACACAGAAACATGATTTTGAGTTTGTCTTTTACATTCTAAATCTAATATCAATATATTGGCTTTATAAACAATTCGCAATATTTACCTGCATCCTGGGCGTGTATCCTCTTATGAGCATTAAGTAGAGTAAGGTGGCCAAACATAAGCCCACAAACATCACATTTGAAGCTTATGTTAGATATAGTATTCTGTATTCCATTTGGTGCAATCTGCATCTGGTTAACCAGAGCATAGTTGTACGAGAATGGTTGTGCTATGTAGCATGTCTTGTCATCACCAGTGGTCAGCTGGGCGATGTTGACTCCTCCGGAGACTCCACCAGCAGCACTGGTGGCCCCGGAACCGATCTTACCGATCATGTTCACGTTTGCAGCGGTGTAACAGAATGTTGGAAATTCCTGGGAATACACAAGAACATCATTGTAATAGTGAACAGGACTGTTGCTTTTCACCATGTAAGCTCCCTTAGGTTGATGTTAAAGCATATAAATCTGCCACCTTAGCTTGCAGTCTGTGATTACAGTAATTTGTCAGGCTCTACCTTTACAGTGTTCCATATCAAATTACTTCAACTTATTTTAGACATGCAAGATAGTAAATTATAGAATAGTTTGTTTTGTTTTTAATTATTTTTTATTTATAATAATATGACACTATTACTTCTTATATATTTAGTTCATGAATAAAACTATGTTGAAGAATTATTATTTATTATTATGAGATTGAACATGAAATCGATGTAGAATGGTATCAAATTATTATTATTTAGCCTTTCCATCAGACAGTATGTTACGGTCTTATCCAAATAAGTCGTATATATCGCTTTTTTGTCCATTTCTGGGTGTCCGTCTGCCGGGCGGCAAAGGCCTCCTCCAATCTTCTCCACTCCTTTCTTTCTATAGCCACTCTTCCCCAAGTCTTTCCCGCTACCTGTCTGATATCATCTTCCCATTGCTTCTGTGGCCTTCCTCTCTTCCTTTTCCCTTCTCTTGGGTACCACTGGGTGACAATTTTACTCCATTTCTCTCTACCCCTTATCAAGTGTCCAGCCCACTTCCATTTTTGCCTTCTTATTTTTAAGGTTACGTCCTGGACCTTGGTCTTATTTCTGATGATAGAGTTCCTTATTCTGTCCCTTCTGTTGGCTCCTATCATACTTCTTTCCATGGCACATTGGCATACGGAGAGCTTGTCAAGTGTGTTTTTTGTTAAGGACCATGTTTCACTTCCGTAGGCTAAGACTGGTAGAATGCAGGTGTTGAACAGTTTGCTCTTTGTTGTTATGTTTAAGTACTTGTGTTTCATTTTATTTATTTATTTATTTATAGCCTTGTATCAGAAATACAGTTTATATTTGTATTGTATCTTCTATTTTTTTTTCTTTGTTTTCCTTAATTCACGGTAACCGATTCTGTGTGCCTTTGGGCTTGTGTTTCATTACCTCCTTCAAACTCCAGTACTTCTTCCAGCCACTAGCTACTCTTCTTTCAGTTTCTTTGGTAATGGTGTCTGTTGTTGCCATCAATTGCCCAAGATCGACATATTCTTGCACATAGTCGATTTGAGTGTCCTATAAGTATAGGGTTTTTTATGCCGTTGGTCATGACTTTTGTTTTTCCAGGGTTTAGTTTTAGCCCAGCATTTTCACTCTCTGTCGCTAGTTCATTCACTATTCTGTTTAGGTCATGTGACGTTTTTGCAAACAACAAACAATCAAATACTTATACCTATTTTCACTGGAGGTGTAACGCTTTACTGCAAATTCAACTTTATGCACACAGTGTAAAGCTTTACAGCTAAGATCTAGGAGCTAATCACTGTAGTTCTCTAACATTTCTTTGGTGGTGCTGTCTGATAATTGATATTAATAATTAAAATGGAATTCAAAATGTGTGTATCTTTGTCTTTATACACAATCTGAAAAACATGAACAAAGTACTATTACTTATTCTGTGACCAAAGTTCAGTAAAATTGACAACCATATAAAGGAATTTAAAATAAGCTTAACAAATAATCAAATCATAAATATTCATCATAGGTATTGGTTTAGATATCCTATATCTAAAAGTACACATATTGTAACAAACTATAATTGTAAGAGTATTTAACAAAATCGCAGGGCTCATAATAAATCTTTTGGAATATAATTTAGAAGAATGTGTGTTTAATTACAAGGCATAGTAGATTACTATAATGAATATTTTAATTGAAACCTTCCATGACCTTTATAGTTTTATTTTATTTGAACAGACATAGGTAGTTTGTCATGAAACTTACAGTAGTACAGAAACTAATACAAAAACAGTTGAATGTCATATTTGCATAATGCCTAATTGTTAACCAAGAATGTTAAGACTTTTGACAATGTCTTTTACACTAGGCACATAATAGATATTGAATAGAAGGCATCATTCATGTGTAATATACTTGACAATTTTATAACTATTTTAACAGTTATAGCAGTATACGTATTTGAAATAGCGTGTTGTGGTGACCGAAGCGAGGGAGGAGAGCCTGACAGCATACATGTCTCCACGGCATTGTCGTACAAGGCGAGGACACAAAGCGTTACCTGCAGCTGGGACTGTTGAGTTTGTTGTGCGTTCTTCTGCTGACCATTCTCTATATTCTTGCCTGGCTTCGGCGTCGGCTCTTGGTACTGCAGCGTCGGGACAGAGCCGGTTTGCACGGCATTCGTCGTGAACATTTTGCCGTACTAACTATTTACTTACATTACTAATCACTCATACCTTTTATTCGCCGTACTGTAGATATAATAACATACATTAAGCCACAAATACGGTTACGCTAGGTTCAACTTAAAAGCGCGGCTAATTGTACAGATCGCGGTTACAAGAAAGAGAGACTTCAAAACACAAAGTGCGAAGGTAACGGGAAATATTTCTTATCAGTCTACTCCGCTCGTAAAAAGATCAGATGCTATGAAAGCAGAGTCTCAGTGCGTAGTCAATATGAAAGAAAAGGATGACGGACTATCTACAGGCTCCAGTACAAGTAAACGGACGCCATTGTATATTTGACGAGAGACGCCGCGCTATGACCGTGTCGCCATGTACCAGATATGGCTTTGCTAAAATGGTAATAAGAGATCAAAAAATACACTTACTTTTCTCCAATTTGATTATTTTACTGGCCAATTCAACTAAACTTCAAAATAATTACGAGTTACTTGCTGTCTCACTTTAAAATCACAAATCCTCCATCTCACAAAAGAAACGAAATGGCGATACTAAAATAAAATGGCGGACTGCAAGCTGACAACAAGACGCTTCGAATTCGTGACAATAGAATGTTACCACAGGAAAAAAAATGTTTGTTGGCATTATTGTATAAAGGCGTGTACACACAATCCGATCAGATATCGGTACAGGGTCGGACACCGATAAAAATGTTTGGAAAACCGCTTACGCGTTGTCCTAGGTGGGCGAACTAGACGCCAACGCAAAGCCAAAGAGAAAATAATCACTAAGTGCGCGACACTTCAATGGGTACAATGGGTATCGAATGTTTGATTTTTCGCGTCTAGTTCGCCCACCTAGGACAGCGATTTAGTGTTCACACTATCCAATCCGATCACAATGATCTTCTTTGGCATCGATTACACGGTCAGTTACATGAAAGTGAGAGAGAGGCCAATGCTGTATCGCGTGATAATATTGACCGTGTAACTGACGCCTTTGGATCCGATATAGTCGAGGTGCGCCGGGGTGGCCAGTTGTACTGTACATGCATGTGCATGCATGGGGCATATGTGGGTGGTTTAAGCACGGAATAGACTGTTTAAAGCACTGGCTAGACTGTTTACGTAAGTGTTTTAGTGTCAAACTGTTAACTTACGTGTGAATTACTACCAAGTTGACCTTGGTAAAAAACAGTGGTTTTAAACAGGTAGCCAGTGGTTTCCAACCAAATTCGATATGCCCTCTATTGTCCTTGGTAGAAAGGCGTGCCTGGTAAACCACTAAAGCTGCCTACACAAAGCCCTGCCTGCAGGGCCCTGCTTGCAGTGCCACTGCCAAATCGTATTGTGTGTAGGCATGCAGGGCCGATTTTTTAATCTGTTAAATCGGCCCTGCATGCCTACACACAATACGATTTGGCAGTGGCACTGCAAGCAGGGCCCTGCAGGCAGGGCTTTGTGTAGCCAGCTGTATTGTGTGTAGGCATGCAATGCAGGGCAGATTTTTTATCTGTTAAATCGGCCCGCATTACGATTTGGCAGTGGCACTGCAAGCAGGGCCCTGCAGGCAGGGCTTTGTGTAGGCAGCTTAAATACTGTGATGTAGGCTAAAACAGTCTAGCCCGTGCTTAAAATATAAAAGCGCCCATTGACAAGCACAGCACGTAGTATTGACAACTGACATTGATCGTTGCCGGCAGTTGGCCGGGCGCCGGCAGTTGCCGGGCCGGTGTTCCCACCATCCGATATTTAGCGGGTGTAAGTAATAAAATGTTTAAGCCCACAATAATATTGACACCCGGGTATTGTGATAATAATCACCGTGCAACTGGCCCCATTCTATAGCCAGTTGCGATAAATTGCTGATCGTGTAATGGCATTTAATAAAAGAGCGAGGGAAACTCAAATATAAAGGACTATGCGTCAAAATGTACCAAAAGCCAACAGAGCTGGGAGTAATGTCATTTAGAAGGTCTGCTTGTGTACTTTATTTCATTCTATGGGTGCAAAGTTGAATTCCATTGCATAACCGAGATATACACATTTGAGTCAGTCTAAGTACAGTCAAGGGCATAAATATGTATAAATATTTGGACCTTATTTCAATGGAGTAAGGTGAAAAAATGTATACATATTGGTGCCCTTGACTGTACGATGTACCCTCAATTATTATTTTTATTAAAAATAGGATCGCTCTTGGCCAGCATTGCCATATTAAAGATTTTATATAAGTAAGGCGTTTTGCGGGAACTCTCTAAGTAAATCACAGTTTCTCTTAGATAGTATTAACTCTGACTAAAATATGAATATCTCAGTTTTGCAATGGAATTAAACATAGTGCCCATAAAATGAAATAAAATAAATGTAAATACCTATATAATGACACAACTTTCAGCTCTGTTGGTTTTTGGTCCACTTTCCATACAACGCTGCCCATGGTCCGTTGGAATTAAATAATAATACTTTTTCGTTTGTAAAACACTTATTTTCAGTAATAATCAATTGAACATATCAAAAGTTTGAAAATTAATGTATAAATGACTACTAGCCTAGCCATCAATAGTACAGTCAGCGTCATATAGTATGTAGCAGCCAAAGTGGCCAAATAATTCCGTACACCTTACAAAATATATGGTGTACCGAACTATTTGGCCACTTTGACTGCTACATACTATATGACGCTGACTGTACTTAGATTTAAAACTAGAAACAAGAGGCGGTCTTATCACTAAAGGGCAATATCTTCCAGACAACCTTTGGGTAATGGAAAAATACCTTGTACAGTATACATTGTGTTGGGTTAAGTATAGTAGAAATTATTTAAAATATCCGACATTTTATAAAACTTGTCATTGGACTTTGAATCTTCATGATTGGACAGTAAAGTCGCATTTTGAACGGCCTAATTTGATACAACTCTGACAGTTTAAATAATTTTAAGTATACCTTGTTTAGTATCAGCTTTTGTAATCTGTCATATCTAGGTCAAATTGGAGACTGTCTGGGACAATCAGTTCCGTTTCTTGTGTTTTAGATTTCCATTCACTTTTGAATGCTTCTACTGCTTCCTCTACTGTCTTGAAAGTTAGTGGTACTATATTATCTTCATCTGGTGGAGGTTCACTGCGAGCATCTGCTTCTGTAAAAATAAATATTTAGGTATATTATTGTCACATAAAATTTCTCATAAATAGTAAAATAAACGCTTTTGTATTGTATAGTATTTGAATAGCTTGAACTATATACTCCTCTGGATACAAAATTGCCAATTGCAGTTTCATTATCAATAAAATTTGTAAAGTTAAATACAAAGGTATTAATCAAGTTCTATTAAACTATTAAGCAAGATTCATACTATTCTTATGTGTGTGTGACAGTTGTGTCAGAGCACTCATAACAATAAACTCATTTTTTTAAGGTGACGTGAGCTTAGAGAACAGAGTTTTTGAAGCCTTTTAACGCGTTTGTAGATGAAGATATGGTTTTCAAAAAATATGCACAACAATTTTGAGACCTTTCTGTAGTACAAACATCGATTCAAAACATGATTATGCAACTTTCGCTGAATAAAAAAAAATCGCGAACTTGCGTCTAAACCACACCTTTAAATAGTTATAACTATTTTTGCACATTAGCTATCAACATGAAAATTATATCAATAAATGCGTAATGTTCTACTTCATTGAAATCATCGATTACTTTTTCTTAACTAAAAACTTCAAAAAAATAGTAGTAAAATAATACTCATTTCTGCAAACTCGTTCGTACGCGACCGGCGCGGCCGCCCGTTCAGTGCTCAGCGAGCTGCGTTCGAGGTAGGATCTGTGCCGCGCGTCAATTCAACGTCACTTGACATTTCAATATAAACAATGGGTAATTAATAAAAGGAAACCTGCTAGACTTCGTCATCTCGAGATTGTGGGTGCCAATAGAAGGAAAACTGCACAAACTATGGTAAGTGTAATGCAATATCGTATTACAGTGGGTATAGGTATATCAAATCTTCTTATAGGAACGCTTTGACGCTGCCAAACTTACACAGTCTATGAATAACAGTAGGACAATACTCGTGACACAACGTACAACGTAATACATTTTTTTACTAACGGTGGTATTTATTTTGGCGTGTACGGACAGACAAATAGACACAGCGGACTTTCTTTATATAATACTAGCTTTTGCCCCGCGGCTTCGCACGCGTAAGTGTAAGTTTCGCAATAATTGTTGAATTGTTACGCCATATACTGATATCCCGGACCCGGGTAAGTCCTAAAACTACGGCCAAGACCACCGGGGGATGGGCAGCAGCATCCCTGGAGTGCGGTGGGAGATACTGCGATCGCCAACCCGCATGCCAAGCGTGGCGATTATGGCATTTTACCCCCCATGCAGAGTTCAACAAGGCCACGGCCCCGAGGTTCCGGCGACCCCCGGTGTCCTGGTTATGGTAGCGGCCAGGGCACTAGCGGGGTCAGGGGTGCTAAGAATCTCCGGCAAAGATCCGGCTACCACCACCGACGACTCCTGGCCCTGGCAACATATAACACGCGAACACTGCGCACCGACGAAAAGATAGCCGAACTGGAGGAAGGATTGAGCAAGTTGCGTTGGGATGTCATAGGATTATCTGAAGTCCGAAGAGAGGGGGAGGACACGATAACCTTAAAGTCCGGCAACTTGCTCTATTTCCGGGAGGGCGACCAACAGTCCCAGGGAGGTGTCGGGTTCATCGTCCACAAGTCCCTCGTAAACAACCTAGTGAAGATCGAGAGTGTGTCGTCTAGGGTGGCGTACCTTATACTCAGAGTATCAAAGAGGTACTTGCTGAAGGTCATACAGGTGTACGCGCCGACATCGGCACACTCCGACGACGAGGTGGAGGCTATGTATGAGGACATTTCAAACGTCATGCATAGTTCTAAAACCTACTTCACCGTTGTCATGGGGGACTTCAACGCGAAACTGGGCAAGAGAGATGGTAAAGAGCTGAGAGTGGGGAAATTTGGAGTTGGAATTCGGAACCACCGGGGCCACCTACTGGCTGGTTTCATGGAGAAGGAGGGACTCTACATGATGAACTCCTTCTTCAGGAAACGTGAGCATAGAAAGTGGACCTGGATGAGTCCCGACGGTGCAACTAAAAACGAGATTGACTTCATCATGTCGACGAAAAGGCATATATTCAATGATGTCTCTGTGATTAATACGGTCAAAACCGGAAGTGATCACCGTCTGGTAAGAGGCACATTGAATATATGTGTTAAGCTGGAACGCTCTCGTCTGATGAAGTCCACGCTCCGACCAGTAGCAGCCCAACTCCAAAACCCCGACAGCTTTCAGCTGGAACTCCAGAACCGTTTCGATTGCCTAGGCGGTGATGTGGACGAATTCAACGACGGGTTTGTGGAAGCTGTCCATACCACAGGGTCTAAGTTCTTCAAGGCCCAACGGACCAACAGAACCAATAGGCTCTCTAACTCCACTCAGAGGCTCTTCGAGGAAAGGAGTAAGATGCTTCTACAGTCTTCAGTCGATGCGACATTATATCGGCAGCTTAATAGACAGATCTCCAAATCCCTGACCCGTGATCTGCGCCAATTCAATACAAAACGTATTGAAGAGGCCATCGAGCGGAATAAGGGCTCAAAAGTTTTCGCAAGAGATCTGTCTATTGGGCAGAGCCAGCTCGCCAAGTTAAAAACTGAGGATGGTAGAACTGTCTCATCCAGACCTGAGCTTCTGAGCGAGATAGAGCGCTTCTATGGACAGCTCTACACGTCAACTAGCAGACCCGAAGTTGGTCTAGTGGAAGATCCTAGAGCTAGACTAACCCGGCACTATACCGACGACATCCCGGACATCAGCCTGTACGAGATTAGAATGGCTCTTAAACAGCTCAAAAACAACAGGGCACCCGGTGAAGACGGAATTACAGCCGAACTCCTGAAGGCGGGTGGAAAACCGGTCCTTACGGCCCTTCAGAAGTTGTTCGACTCCGTCTTACTGGAAGGGAGAACGCCAAAGGCATGGAACACAGGCGTGGTGGTGCTGTTCTTTAAGAAGGGTGACACCACTCTTCTGAAGAACTATCGACCCATCACGCTTTTGAGCCATGTCTACAAGCTGTTTTCAAGAGTCATTACGAATCGTCTCGCACGCAGGCTAGATGACTTCCAGCCTCCTGAACAAGCCGGTTTCCGAAGAGGCTTTAGTACCATAGACCACATCCACACGCTCCGACAGGTTATACAGAAGACTGAAGAGTACAACCTGCCCCTCTGTTTAGCGTTTGTGGACTATGAGAAAGCCTTCGATTCGATCGAAACCTGGGCGGTACTACAATCTCTACAGCGGTGCCAAGTAGACTACCGCTATATCGAAGTACTGAAGTGTTTGTACGAAAACGCCAGTATGTCAGTCCGACTCCAGGACCGGAACTCGAAACCTATTCCGCTGCAGCGGGGAGTCAGGCAAGGAGATGTTATTTCTCCTAAACTGTTCTCCGCTGCACTGGAGGATGTTTTCAAGAATCTGGACTGGAGAAGGCTAGGCATCAACATAAACGGCGAGTATATCACTCATCTTCGGTTTGCTGATGACATAGTAGTCTTGGCTGAAACCATGGAGGATTTAAGTACAATGCTCGATGACCTCAGTAAAGCCTCCGAGCGAGTTGGCCTAAGGATGAACATGGATAAGACGAAGATCATGTCAAATGCCCATGTAGCACCAACTCCCGTTACAATCGGACGCTTTACGCTCGAAGTTGTAGACGATTATGTATACCTAGGACAGACTGTCCAGTTAGGTAGGTCCAACTTTGAGAAAGAGGTCAATCGTCGAATCCGACTCGGCTGGGCAGCGTTCGGGAAGCTACGGCATATCTTTTCGTCCAATATTCCGCAGTGTCTCAAGACGAGAGTCTTTGACCAGTGTGTGTTGCCAGTGATGACATATGGTACGGAAACGTGGTCGCTCACCATGGGCCTCATAAGAAGGCTCAAAGTCACTCAGAGGGCAATGAAGAGGGCTATGCTGGGAGTTTCTCTGCGTGATCGCATCAGAAATGAGGCCATCCGAAGCAGAACCGAAGTAACCGATATAGCCTTTCGAATCGCTAAACTTAAGTGGCAGTGGGCTGGGCACATTACACGTAGAACCGATGGCCGTTGGGGCCGAAAGGTTCTCGAGTGGCGACCACGGACCGGAAGGCGCAGCGTGGGTAGACCCCCCACAAGGTGGACGGATGACCTGGTAAAGGTCGCGGGAGTCCGCTGGATGCGGGTGGCGCAAGACCGGTACTACAATCTCAACAGTCATTCCGTCTCTCAACGTCATTGTGGCACTCTTTGGGGGAGGCCTATGTCCAGCAGTGGACGTCTTTCGGCTGATATGATGATGATACTGATATCAGATATAAGGGATTCTGAAAACGGGTTTTCAAGCTATAGGCATAGGTACCGAAGGTTCTAGAAAGTTCGCGATCGAAGTTTCTAGAAAAAAGAAGAAGAAGAAGTCTATAAAGTCTGTATGGAGTCTCCATCTTCACCCTTCGAACATGTTCTAGAAGGATTTCGAACGCCCGGAAAGTTCTGGAAAATATGACTGTCTCGCTCTAACAATGCTGTCCTTGTCGCACTGTTCGAGGGCATTAGCATTATTGGAATGCACTACACATACAGTCTATTCCTTTCACACTTATCGTCTGTCTCTTTTACTCCTATTGAAAATTTAAAATTTACCCCATTTTACCACCCACTTCCACCCACCGCCACCAAACTCCCTTACAAGTGCACACCAAGGGCCTTCGACCACTGCAATGCAACCATGAGAAGGTGGCAGTTGGTGATCATGGAGAAAAGGCCGGACATACCCACTAACACTCTCCTTTTATATATATATATATTGATTGAAATTTTCACGTTTTATATTGTAACAATTATTAATGTTTTCAATTTCAATTTTATTAGTGGACTGCTAGGTGTCGGTACGGAACCCTTCGTTGTGCGTGATCCGACACGCACTTGGCCGGTTTTAAAACTGCGTACCAGGCCTCTTTCAAGCGTGCGCGCGCAATAATTCAGTGTTTTGTAAATGTTATTGGTATATATACAGGTTGGTATATATACAGTATTGTACTTATCATAATTCAATATGAGCCACGAGGCGGGTCACCCTAGATATACAGGGTGGATTTTTTTGGGTCAGTGAGGGCAGCTATCAGATCCCATGCTACTAAGCGAAAATGGTCTTAGAAGACCTTCCCTCGAATTAAAATTGATGAAAATTGGCGTTTACAGATTTTGGAAAAACATACAGGGTGCGAGAAAAAGGTCATTTTTGACAAACTGTTTTTTTTGATGCCAATCGATCCCATTCCTATCCAGGGCCCAAAGTTTGTATGGGACCAAAAAAAAATCCGACAAGAAAAGCCGCAAATCGAGGAAAACGCCTATTTCAAAATCTAAATCGAGGGAAGGTCTTCTAAGACCATTTTCACGTAGCCGGACGGGGTCTGGTAGCTGCCCTCACTGACCCAAAAAAATCCACCCTGTATATCTAGGGTGACCCGCCTCGTGGCACATATTGAATTATGATAAGTACAATACTTATTAATAAATAGATTATATTTTTCCATGTGTGGATATTTTAATTACATTTTGATTGTAATAAATTGTGCAAGAACAATATTGAGACATACTTCGCAAGGAACAATAACTTCGTTTTGTTTTTCAAGTAGATGATCAAACACACATGTAAATAAACTCAATTTGACAATTATATCATAACATAAGGGTGAATAAAATAAAAAAGTCTATTTTATTACAATCCACGATGTGTTGTCATTGTGTCAAAATATTATATTACGGTGTATGTGTATGAAAGTAGATAAGTAAAAATGACGAGTTGCCATTCGCATTGTTCCGATTATACTGAACTATTGACATATACATCAGAATAATATGGCGCCGTCTTGACAATGGTCATTATATTTATGGTTTACCCGTTCAGTTGTAGTGACTAAGAGTTGTACTACTGGCTATACACTATATTGTGACATCTCGGTATCGGCAGCGAGCGCGGTGGCAAGCGGCTAACCCCGCGCCTGCTCCCCTCAAGCCACGCACCTCACCCCCTCGAAAGCAGCTAAGCGCTGAGCTCACATCACCTTAATGTAATGAAACAACATTCTTATCTCTTCACAGTGAGTGACTTATATTTATTTCCAACTGTCAGTAATAGGCCAGCAATGGGCAGGTGTGGCCTCTGGAGTCAGAATAATTATCATCTGTCTTTATAGAGTGGACAGCTACTAGAGTAAGAGCTCACGAGAGTGGGTGAGCCATGGTTGTGTGTTGAGCTATACATGCACATTGTCTATGTGTGTGTCAGCTTAGGAGCTATGTATGAGTTCATGTTGTGTATGTGTTTGTATGTGTCACAACTACAATAATGGCTTACCCAAGGTTGTGGGATAAAAGTACTATAACAAAAAATAAAATCTAATTACCTGCACCCTCTCGAGGAGTAATGTAAGTATGTTTCATTTTGAGATACTTTTTGGCTTTGCAAACATACTTCACACTTTCTTTTGGCAATTTGTCAAAAAGAGGATCCATACTTTTTGGAGCAGGATCTTTGGCAAAGAACATGTATGTCCCAAGAGGACTTTCTAATTGACCTGTAATCATATATTCAATGTGAATAGTAGGTTAGAATATAGATAGAACAATCATCAAATGAAATTATTTTAAAGGGTATTATTCGCGTATTTTTTTTATCTTATACATCCCGACATTTTGAGTCCTTTATAGCATACGCGATGAAATTCGTTTAAATCGTATTTACTTCATAAATCTCATTTTGTGACTTTGTGTCTACATTGGTATTCGTATCTACCTGTGAATATGGTGTCATCTAATTGTATTATAGGATTTTGGCCACTAATTCCAAGCACATGAATCGACCTATAGTTTTCTATGTTCACACTTTCTTCAAACTCAGCGAATACGAGGATTTCTTCTTCAGAGTCGGCTGATTCTTCACAGATCATTTTTTAGTTTAGTTTACCGCAAATAGCACAATATTGATAGATTATTATTTCCACATAATAATAAATGATATTCACATGAAATGTAGGAACAAAATGTTGTATTGTAATACTGTTTCAATCTAAATTGCAAATTATATTAGTGGAGAAATGGCAACAACCAGCACACAACCAGCAACCCAAAGAGTAAAGTAATATTAATCAGCAACCTCTTCGCACCCCTTCGTGATTAGATAGATAGATATAAAAGATAAATGGCAGCCTCATTTAAGGGCCTTTGCCAATGACACACGAAGGGATAAATTAGTTAGTTAGATATAAAAGAGAAATGGCAGCCTCAAGGACTTTTGCCAATGACACACGAAGGGATAAATTAAGTAAAACTGAATAAAACCACTTAACAAGAAGAAAAAGATGTGACTTTCGCCAAGATGGCGGCGAAAGTCCCCCTTCGTGATTCGTGATGTTTATGACATTGACATTGACAACTGACATGTAAATGCGATGTTACCATTATTATAATATACGCGCTTATCTTAGTGTCGTTAGTTACACGGTCAATATTAATATTATAATATTGACCGTGTCACTGACGCCAGTCAGTAGGCCTAGCACATGACGGCCACGAGAGTATGTAGGCTTTTTTTTTTTGGTGCTGTTAGAAAGTGACGGATAGTCTATCTCGAGACGACATACTCTCGCGGCCGTCAAGTGCTAGGCCTACTGCGAGAGTATCTCGACTTATCTCGAGCTACGCGTCTTTTTCATATTGGCGCTGTTAGAAAGTAACGGATAGCTCGAGATACGCCGACATACTCTCGAGCGCAACACGTGCTAGGCCTACTGGTATTTGGTTGGGTCGTGTAAACCCGACTGTCAGACTCGTGTTTATGCTCTATGGGCATTGTGCTTTTTTTATACTCTGCTCTGTGATTGTGATCATTTGCGCAAGGCGCAGGCAGGCGATTACAGAAATTGAGCACAAAGCAGAAGTCAAAATCTTAGTCGAGTCAAAGTTTCAGCAGATTAGGCATTATTACCATCCTATTTATCGTAAGTAGGTGAACATGTCTGACTGGGATACGGTCACTATTCTTCGCAAGAAGCCACCGAAGGCATCAGCGTTGAAAACCGAGCAAGCAGTAAATGCCGCACGCCGTCAAGGCTTACCAGTCGACACCCAACAAAAATATGGAGCAGGAACTAATAAGCAGCATGGCACCACAAAAAATACGGCGAAACTTGATAGAGAAACTGAAGAATTACGACACGAGAAGATACCATTGGACCTCGGAAAACTTATCATGCAAGGAAGGCAGGCAAAGGGCATGAGCCAGAAAGATTTAGCCACAAAAATCTGCGAGAAGCCGCAAATTGTGAATGACTACGAAGCCGGTCGCGGAATTCCGAATAATTTGGTTCTTGGGAAGATAGAAAGAGCAATTGGAATAAAACTTCGCGGAAAAGAACGTGGCCAACCGCTACAGCCTCCTGGAGGAAAGAAATAACGGATTCCCTGGGAGGCGAAGACTATACTCCGATTTGTTAACTGCATAAATTTTATTTCTAATTCATTTTTGCTGTTGGATGTTTTTCTATCATAAAACTTGAATGATGTAAGCAAGCATTTATTTTTTTCTTTCGCAATCTGGAATATTCTGTGATGTTACCACCACGAAAATAATTTTCAATATTGATTCAAAGGCTCTTGGGGAATTAGCTGTATTTGAAATAATTCATAATAATAATGTAATGTCTAGTTATGGTTCTCTTGGTTCTTTTGTACTCCTATAAAACTAATGAAAGGTATAAACTGCTATGATTAGTCAGGTGTGGTTTTATTGTTTTCCTAATGATGTGGAAATCCTGTTATTTTTTAGTCTCAAGCTCTTCAGGTTTGCATTCTTATTAATTCGACTTGTACGTAAAAATATATCAAAATGATCTACTAAACCCATACGGCAACTAACCTATAATTTAATTGAGATGAGATCATAGATATAATATATACTTAGTTAGATGAGATAGATACATGCTACATTTCACATTTGGCTACGTGTGACAAAATCAGCTGTGTCAACTAGACTTGAGATCTTGTAATACAATATGTAACAATGTTGTGCAACTCAGTATATACTATATCTATGGTGCAACTAGTCATAGGAACTTAGGCAGGCACACGTATACATGTGAAAAACCTAGTTCTTCATTTTGGCAGCATTGTATTCCGAGGAAATTTACACAGTTTTACTTATTTCAAGAATATTATATATCATGCATAGCTGAAAGTATAGGTATCGTAAACTACTTTATTTTAGGCATTGAACACAATCTTCTAAAATAAATACGCGCTGTGAATACGAAATACGTACCTACTCAAATAAAAACACGAGTGTCGAGTGGTAGAGAATTCTTCAGGGTGTGCCAACATAATAAAAAATATTAACATTTTTAACCACTTATTGATGTGTGTGACAGCAATGTGACAGTGAGTGTTGACATTGACAGTGAAAGAAACGGCAACTGCGAGGCTTCAAGCCGCTTGAAAAAAAATCACGCTGTTCCGTTGATGTTGATTATAGTTTAGCCGATTTATTTGTGTTGAATAGGACTTGAAATACTATAAAGCCGAAGTATGAGTAAGTATTAAGGGTTTTGTTGGTATGTTACATTACTAACATATTATAATTATCCGTTTCACTATGTCGTTTAATTTTTCTCCTAACATTCCTCCACCTGTGGTATTCGGCTCTCCCGCCAAACGTGAGTATTGAACTGTTCGTAAACAATACTCTAAAGCTACCTTAGAATCTTAGAACCTTATATGTATATATAGAAACAACATGTACAAGTTACTCATCATCCTCCTAGCGTTATCCCAGTACAGTTGCATCCTGAAGGATGCCTGAGGTCCGCTACCTAATCCCAAGATTTGGCGTAGGCACTAGTTTTAACGAAAGCGACTGCCATCTGACCTTTCAACCCGACAACATGTACAAGTTACTATCTATACATTTTTCAGACTTTTACTAACTACAACAAACTTCTTTAGTTTATCTAATCACTGCCCTGCCTTCCAACCCTGGTAATATTTGTGGATAATCTTACTCAAAAAGACCTAGTCCCAAACTAAGCAAAGCTTGTACTATGGGTGTTAGACAATGATATACATACTGATATAGGGTGACACCATCAGTAATGGACAAGGCCCAATGATGTACATTAACTCTTATGTAAAAGAAAATAAGAGTTAATTTTTTATAAAACAATTTAAAACCATATGATCTGTCCATTATTGGTGCTTGTGCTTAAAGTGTCCATAATTGGTGGTGTCACCCTAGATAAATATAAATGTAAATATATTGAATACATCCAAGACTCTGGAACCAACATTTGTGTTCATCACATAAATGCCCTGACCAGGATTTAAACACGGGACCTCCAGCTTCGTAGGCAGGGTCACTATCAACTAGGTTAAAGTGGTCATTGTTTTATCATTTGTTTCTGCATGTAATGTTACTCAAGTCTAATGAGCAAGTACAGTCAGCAGCAATGGTTGCTACGCGGGCGAGGTGTTCAAAAGATCTACACACACTCTTATTCCCTTATAATAAAGATGTGTGAAGATCATTTTGAGCACCTCGGCCGCGTAGCAGGCATTGCTCCTGACTGTACCTAATGTGGTTTTCCTTGGCACATGTCAAGAATATTTTTTTTCCAAAGTATATGACGTTCCTATAATGTTCTTGGCAATTGAGTTGGTTTGCTAAAGACGGAATGATTTGTAGGTACACCATTTGGAAGTATGGCAGCACCGGCTGCCTCTTCAGCCCCGTCGATGTTTGGAGGCTCGGGCTTTGGGACTACAACTACTAAACCAACAACAGGTATGAATCTGGGCAGCACATTTAAGCAGGATTACAACTTGCAATATTTTGGCATATGCGGCCAATCACTAGCCAACAGAGCTACCAGAGTAACCAACCTGTTACGCACTGTAATATTTATAAAAAAATATATTTGTGGACACAAATCAACCTAGTCCCAAACTAAGCAAAGCTTATACTATGGGTACTGTACTAAGCGACGATATACATACTTATCTAGTTAAATATATACTTCAATACATAGAAAACATTCCAAGACCCAGGAACAAATATACATGCTCATCACACAAATAAATGCCCAACCCGCTCTGGGCCAGCGTGGGGACTAGTGCCCAATCCCTCTCATCTATGAGAGGAGGCCTGTGCCCAGCAGTGGGACGTATATAGGCTGATGATGATGACCGTGATTTGAACCTGGGACCTCCAGCTTTGCAGGCAGGGTCTCCACCAACTAAGCTAAAGTGGTCGTAATTATTTAGTTTCATAAATAAGACATATCAAATTTAAAATACTTTGATGACAGACTGACTGACAACTGAGGTTGCTGATCAATTCATATGACTGTACATGTATGAAGCACAATCATATGAATTGATTAGCAACCTCCAAGCAATATAATCTCGAAATTAGCAAAATAGTATAGATCAGGTCACATCTTCTCATTTTAATTACAGGGAGTCAAAATTCTTCCTGGCAACAGTGGTAACTGATTCATATGAAGATCTTTCTTCCAGAAAAATAAATAAAGTTAGTTTTGTAATACATGAAGGTTGTATATTTCTGGGGCCTGTACCACAAAACTTTACAGTGTACAATTCGACAACTTTGTCAACTTTTTCTATGGAAATTTGTACAATTTTGTCAAATTGTAGACCTGTAAAGTTTTGTGGTATAGGTGCCTGGTCGGTACTCTGACAGTGTTACTTACCTAAAACTAAATTTTTAATGGCCTTCTTACTTCTTATTCAAGTTGACAGGGAGTTAGCAAGAAATCAAGAAGTGCATTCATATGTAAATTCTTTAAATTGGACAAATATTGTTTCTGCCAATAGATTATCATTATTAGCTATTCATTGCTTCTCTAGTATCTCAGTAATTTTGTATTTATCTTCCAGGATTCAGTTCTTTCGGAAGCACCACAGCCACATCAATTGGTGGTACAGGAAGTTTGACATTTGGGGGTGCTACTTCAACTTTTGGTAGCTCAGCACCCACATTCGGTAGCACAGCACCAACATTTGGTAGCACTGCTCCTGCATTTGGCAGTACTGCACCAACATTTGGTACAGGAGCCCCAACATTTGGAAGTGCTGCACCTACGTTCGGCACAAATACTTTGACTACAGGTACCTTTGGGGGTGCTTCTACACTGAACACTGGTTCAACATTTGGTTCAGCTTTTGGCCAAAAGCCCGCAACAAGCGGTTTTGGTGGATTTGGCACTGGACTGAACACAACATTTGGCCAACAGAATCAGGTATAATAAATATTAAAACTGTCTTTTTGCATGAATCTGCTGTATATAAATAAATAAATAAATATTTGTGGACAATCTTACACAAATCAACCTAGTCCCAAACTAAGCAAAGCTTGTACTATGGGTACTAAGCGACGATATACATACTTATATAGATAAATAGATACTTAAATACATAGAAAACATCCAAGACCCAAGAACAAATATTCATGCTCATCACACAAATAAATGCCCCGGCCGGGATTCGAACCCGGGACCTCCAGCTTCGTAGGCAGGGGCACTACCAACTAAGCTAAAGCGGTCGTCAAGTCGTCAATATCCAGATTATTAATGGCACACATTTGTTGTCTTGTATTTAATTGTAATAAATCCCCGAATTTATATTATTAATGTACCCATATGATTGATTTACCACATTCTTGCTCTTATCATTTAACACTGTCAATATGAACAGAACATAAAACTCGCTTCAGTAATTTAGTAATTTCGCTAGTGACTTCCACAATCCACATGTTTCCCTGTTTTTTTACAAGCCTTATAGCTGAGTATTTGTAATGAATGGGATGTTTCAAGGCATTTTTTTACCCATTTCCATTTCTTGCATTCTTGCAAACATAATCAGCATCGTACTCCTAGCTGTTATCCCAGTACAGTTGCAAACATAATATATATATATATATATATTCCCGGTTGCTGTCTATGGCAGAAGTCGTTAAGCCAAGTTGGAGGCCTTTGGGCGGCTTGAGAACTTCTAACAGTCAAGTTGCCCACTCACTTGACAAAGCCTAATCCCAATAAGGTCTAGTTTCCCCTCGGGGTTGGAAGGTCAGATGGCAGTCGCTTTCGTAAAAACTAGTGCCTACGCCAAATCTTGGGATTAGGTAGCGGACCCCAGGCATCCTTCAGGATGCAACTGTACTGGGATAACGCTAGGAGGATGATGATATAAAAATGCATTTTTCCAATAGGGATGTTGACTCAAAAATTATTATTACTCCATACGAAAGAATACATAAAACTATGCCAAATAGTGAAATTCCTATTCAAATATCTCAAAAAATAACGAAATTACAACCGTTAGAATGTCTTTAGTTCGAGAGAGAAAGCGCTACAGATCAGTGACGTCACTGACCTCGAGCGCCATAGTAAATGACGATCGTTCAATACAGAGGTGCGTTTTGCGGAACAGGGACAGAAAATGCCCCCTCCTAAAACTTTGAAGACTTATAATTATGTAATTATTTATTATTTTGAATTACTTTTTTCGCTATTTGATTGAGAATTTGATCCTTTTTCGAGAAAATACGGATACATTTATTTTCTTATTTGGGCCAAAATTTTCTGCCGGTGAGTATACTAGTAGTTTTGGGATAACGCTAGGAGGATGATGTTGATATACAGGGTGACACATAAGTCGTGATACAAAATATGATTTTATCCATGATCCTGAACCACTTTTACTATGGGACCTACCTTGTACGGGCGAAAAAAAAAACTGCTCCATCATACATTTTGATAGTCGATTGAAGACCCTTTTCTATGAAACAGCAGTTTTTTTTTCGCCTGTACAAGGTATGTAGGTCCCATATTAAAAATGGTTCAGGATCATGGATATAATCATATTTTGCTATTTTGTATCACGACTTATGTGTCACAGTCACTGTATAGTATATACGTAATAGAAAACAATACAATAATTTGGTAGCATCCCTTTATCTGATGCAGGAGCCAGAAGGCCCTTCATGGTTAGTACTAGAAGGAAGTACTGTAATAAAAAAACAATGTTAATAAAAACTTAAATCCTGTTATTACAGCAACCACAACAGCAACAGGGGCCGGGGTCAGCCCACGAGGCTCTGGTGGCGGCCGTGTTTAACTGCTCAGTATTCGGAGACGAGAGAGACCAGGTGCTCGCCAAATGGAACCTTTTGCAGGCACAGTGGGGCACTGGTTAGTGTTTCAATTTATACAGCCAGGCCTTCATTATAATATAACAATAGTAATAAAATCATTTATTTTCTGGCCACAAAGGTCCATAGATATCTAGAACTTATAACTGATTATCTATGTATGTACAGTTGAGGTCATAAGTATAATGTACGTTTTAAATTATTCAAAAATATCTGAACAACTTTATCACCTTAACAATAAAGTCATAATCGCACTGAATTATTACTTATTTTCTAACTCAGTATTCAAGTGATTGCCATTCCAAACTGTTTAGCGTGTTTATAAGAGCGTTTTAGCTCTCAGTTGGGATGTTGACAGACTTGACAGTAATAAAAATCTGGGGGCACTGTAGTGGCCCCGCCAAGACGAGCCAAGCGAAGCGCAAAGGCACTACCTACCCTTTCTTGAAGTGCTTCGTCGTTTTTTCGACCCCTCATAAACTTGGGTTTAGATTATACCACATAACACCTCGCCTCGCCTTTGTACATGCATGTCAACTGTTCTTGTATTTTTATGCTATGTTTACTCATGTACAATAAAGAATTATACATACATACATACATACATACATAAACGAAATTCTCAGGATATGATGTTAATAGTGGACTTATTAAACATGTAAAGTTTCAATTGCTTAGCTATTTTATACTTTAGATTTTATTGATATCTAAAAATACCCGAATTCTCGAAGATCTCACGGTTCGAAATAAATGCCATACGATAAATAAATAAATAAATACCCGAATTCGTCACTCACTCACTGATCATCAACACAATTCTTAGGGTACTTCCTGAAGTCCTAGATTCCTAGATTGGCATGTACATAGCTAGTATTAGTTACTCAATCAACAAGAAAATTCTAAAACTTGGAACTTTAACTCGGGATTGTCACAAGCAAGTTACAAAAAGAAATAACATCCCTCCAAAAATATTTTAATGTAAATTATTGCCAAGATATGAGACCATATGGCTCGCACTGTCAAAAAGTTATCAGATCTGATGTAGAGTCAAGCTTCTAACTCTATACGCCCTAACTTCATAAACTCTACACCTTAGTCAAAATATGTATGTGGCTTGGCTGTTTATGTTATAATTATGATTGGCTATTACATGGAAATAATAGCTAATGGAGCATATTAGCTTGGAGCTGGAGCGCTCGTGGCCCAGGGGCGCCGGGTACCGCTTGCGGTATCTAAGGTTAAGCAACGTGGGAAGCGGTCAGGACTTGGATGGGTGACCGCTTTGAGTGGTTACTAACTGAGCGCTCCCGTGCTTTGGAAGGCACGTTAAGCCGTTGATCCCGGTTGCTGTCTATGGCAGCAGTCGTTAAGCCAAGTTGGAGGCCTTCGGGCGGTTTCAGAACTTCTACACAGTCAAGTTGCCCACTCGACAAAGCCTAATAATCCCAATAAGGTCTAGTTTCCCCTCGGGGTTGGAAGGTCAGATGGCAGTCGCTTCCGTAAAAACTAGTGCCTACGCCAAATCTTGGGATTAGGTAGCGGACCCCAGGCATCCTTCGGGATGCAACTGTACTGGGATAACGCTAGTTGGATGATGGAGCATATTAGCTTGCCAGTAACGCACTGTATAATTAAATTGTTTTTATTCTAGTATGGAAATGATTTCTGCGTTCTTCGTTGTGCGCTGTTTTGTTTACACACGCAATTGACGATTTAAAACTGAACGGGTCAGTTATAGTCAGCTGCTAATGTAACTATAAAGGCAGTATTCTCTAAATAATATAAACGAGCTCTTATTTCCTCATAATGAATATAAGTATGTAAATTATTTTGACTTCTTCGTACGCGTAACTAATTCTACTGCTGACTATGGTTAACATTTTATATTTATTCGAATAACAAACAAACATTAAATAATTTTATGTCAAGTATTTTAATTACATATTGTGATTTTCAAATCGTGTAAATAATACGTCGTAAATTTGAATTTCGTTACTACATAGCAATCCGGCGAAATGTAAACCTTATCGATACGGTGGTTGAGCATGAACAATTTTATGCGCAATAGCTATTTTATGGGTTTCAAATGTGTGTAAACTGTAAAACAACGATTGGTGTCCATTTTCGTTGTGCATTTACCAGTCTTTGTTATGATATAGGTAGTCACATTGTGCGATCTATCCCTACCAAAAATTAGGTCAATTTCTTATTGCCATATAAAAGATAATCTCTAATATAAGAATACTTTGGAGTCTGGGGGTGGCCTCACGTCGAGCCCGCGGGCCCGGGTTCGAATCCCGGTAGCCGGAGCACGACTTTCTATTTATTTATTATCTGCTGCTTCGAAATTGCTGCCTAGCGAAGTTCGCACCTAAGGCATGTTCCGAATCACGCTCAAAGCGCGTTTACGATCGGACCGATTCACGCTCATAGCGCTTACATGAGATGTCATGACGTCACTGATGATGTCATGCACGGCGCTCACGGCGCTCACACTCCCAGGCGTAAGCACCTTGAGCCAAACGTCAAGTTGTCGTTTGATATATGAACATGATAGTAAACACGGGCTATGAGCGTGAATCGGTCCGATCGTAAGCGCGCTCAAGCGAATAGCGGTCCGAAACAAAACACTACTCACGCGGCCTTGAGCGCGCTATTTGATTCGGACCGGCCGTCAGCACTGCGAGCATTTTTAGCGTGATTCGGAACACGGCTCTAAACGACTTATGGTTACACCAAAATAAATTACGATTACAGAAAATCCTTAACTCTCACTCAGGGATCGAAACCGGTATTTTTAAAAATCCCAGAAATAGTCCAATATTTTGAATTATTGTATGGTCTTTACGTAGGACTGAATCATGTATTTACGTTACAACTTTGTATTATTAGAATGTCCCATTAAAAATGAAATTATAAACCAAAGAACGAAAAAGAACGCTATAAATACCGGTATTTTGTATGGAGCAAATACCGGTATCCGATCCCTGCTCTCACTCACTCTAGAGTTGCCGTGATCGCATTTCATAAGTCGGGCCGTACGCTTGTTTGCCACCGACGTGGTAATTAAAAAAAATGTCTGTCAATTTATCCTGCCATTCCAGGTCAAGCATACTACAGCCGCAACGCGCCACCTCTAGAGTTGAACGAGCAGAACCCGCTGTGCAGACTCAAGGCGGTCGGGTACTCGCGTCTCGGCGCGCATGAGGACAAGGACGGCCTCGTGGTGATGATGTTCAATAAGTCCGCTCAGGAGATCAGGTAATAGTACATTACGTAACAAGGGCGGTAAAACAAAGAATGTCTCAGATCGAAGGTATTTGACGCCCGAGCCGAAGGCAAGGGCGATAAATATGCGATCTGAGGCTTTCTTTATTACCGCCCGTGTTAAGTACAAAATTTAATGCCACCCCCTGGCCAGGAAGTGGGATTTCCCGCGCGCGGAGCGTGCGGTAATTGCCGCATTATGGCCAGGTGTGACATAAAATAAATAAATAAATAAACATTGAATTGATATAAAGTCAGGACGTTAGGTGCCCCCACACGCCAATGACTATATAGAGTCGATCAAGTCGATGTAAAGGCAAGGTGCGTGCTATCAAGTAAGGTTCATTTTTAGTATTTTGCCACGAAGACTTTGGCGTGTGAGGCACAACTTACAGAATCTACTTTGGCGGTGAATAGGTTCATGACTAAACAGCGGATTTAGGGTCAGTTGCACCAACATACGAACACAGGCCGGTCATCGTCAAATATGGCGCCGGCAGCTGTCATCCCATAGAAACTTGTCAAACTTTCCATACAATCAGATTTGACGAACACCGCTTACGATTACAGACGGTTTGGTGCAACCCAGCCTTAGTGTCACCTGATTATTTGTCGTATGGCAATTATTTCGAACCGTATCTTCGGGAAGACAGTACTGTTGCCAGTTTTTTTGCACTTTTAGCATCACTCAGGGGTCACGTGTAGGTAGCGGCGGGTAGAGTACTTATATTTATATCCCACGAGCGCGGGTGAGCCATGGTTGTGTGTTGAGCTATACATGCATATTGTCTATGTGTGCGTCAGCGTAGGAGCTAGGAGTTCACGTTGGCTATGTGTTCGTATGTGTCACAACTATAACAATGGCCAACCTGCGCTCATGAGGTAACAGTACTATACTCCCTACGGTCGTGGTGCAACTTTAACGCTCGACCATCCTTTGTCAAGTGAGTGGGCAACTTGACTGCAAGAAGTTCGCAAACCTCCCAAGGGCCTCCGACTTGGCGACTTGGCTTGACTTAACGACTGCTGCCATAGACAACAGCCGCCGGGAACAACGGCTTAACGTGCCTGCCAAAGCACGGGAGCGTTCAGTTAGTAACCACTCAGAGCGGACTTCCCATCCAAGAACTGATTCTTGGCTTAATAAAGACTTTCCTCCAGCGTAGTAGATCGTCTTGTGATAGGTCTGTCTGTCACTTTCTCTCCTAAATATTATGTATCCCACGATATACCTAATATGTATTAGGCGGGAGCATCTCCTAGTAATGAGATCACACGAACATCTCAATCAATGAAATTTCGAATATGTGTTACATAACTGGACTCGGTTCTTCCAAAAAATTACATTATTTTTTGGAAGAACCGAGAACAAAAGTTGGTGGCTTCTCATTCCTTTATTATCCAATATTTTCTGAAATAAAAATATAAATCGTATTTATCTGCTTAATAAGCCCCCAACAACGTTAACTCTATGAGAGAAACCTTAAAAATATTTAATAATAAATGTTGATAAGTTGTATGACTTTGGGTCGACAAGATGCTTCTACTGTGAAAATTTGAAGACTGTAGCTCCAACCGTTTGACTGTTAAACCTGTGTGACTGTTGCAGATGTAGTGCAAAATGATTTTCCATCGTACTTTATCGGAAAAGTTCTTATTTGTCGTGCTCTCTCAATTAGCTAATTACCCCTACGGCTGTAAGATGGGTACTGAAGCTTCAGTACCCATCTTACAGCCGTAGGGGTAACTTTGACACTTTTCACTTTGACATTTGACACTAAACAATAAAGTTTCACAATGATTGTACTAAATGAGTGACGTTTTCATATCCAACGTCACTCATTTAATACAATCATTGGTTGACAGTTCGGGTGCCATCGTATTCCGTTTGAGATCCGAGTTTTCCCGAAAGAAAATCATTTTGCAATACGTCTGTAACCTTTGATCAGAGGTACCTATCCAAAATGTATACTAAGAGACTGCAATGAAACTATTGAAGTCCTTCAGTACCATCAATGCCATACAATAACATACGAAATGACTCATGTTTGACATGCATTACGGTAACGACTCATAATCTAATTTATATATTTCAGCACCAACAAACAAGTACTCCAGACTTCGTTGAGCAATCTGTTTGGTAACAAGCCGAATTTAGTAGTTAACATCGATTCAGTGAAATCGGTGACTGAAACTAAAAGTCAGGTAAGCAATCATATTAAGATATATCTGGGACGTGGTATACCACAAGACAAACCTAACTTGAGAAGATTCTCCAATTGCAAATAAAATATACGGATAGGATTCATCCTCCTAGCGTTATCCCAGTACAGTTGCATCCTGAAGGATGCCTGGGGTCCGCTACCTAATCCCAAGATTTGGCGTAGGCACTAGTTTTTACGGAAGCGACTGCCATCTGACCTTCCGAACCCGAGGGGAAACTAGACTTTATTGGGATTAGGCTTTGTCAAGTGAGTGGGCAACTTGACTGTTAGAAGTTCTCAAACCGCCCGAAGGCCCCCAACTTGGCTTAACGACTGCCATAGACAGCAACCGGGACCAACGGCTAAACGTGCCTTCCAAAGCACGGGAGCGCTCAGTTAGTAACCACTCAAAGCGGTCACCCATCCAAGTCCTGACCGCTGCCCATGTTGCTTAACCTTAGATACCGCAAGCGGTACCCGGCGCCGCTGGGCCACGGGCGCTCCCTTTTAGGATAGGATTCAGGTCTATATTTTACCTCGCTTGTTCTTACTAATTCCCAAAATAATCGATTTCACCAGAGCCCGAATGTTGTTCTAAGCTCACACAGCGTACCTACTCACTATACTTATAGTATCTAAAATTTACAAACGTGCTATGTCTCCTATAAAATATAAAAGTCTTCTGAATAAGCGCGTGAACTCACCATCGCTGGTGCAGCTCGCAACCTCCCGTAGTCCCGTACATGTAGTGCTGAGTAGGCGTAGTAGGTAATCTATATGGAGTAGGCGTAATATCCTTGAGAAATCAGAAATCCATAGAAAGATTAGTGTGACAGATACTTTGCACGTATACTAATATCGTGTTTCTGTGAATACTTTCACTGACAGACTTTGAATGTACTCCAGAAACCGATGTAGTGACCGATGTGTGTCTGATATCTGAGAAAAGTTACGCAGCGCGTGTTAGGCTGTATCCTGGCAGTAAAGGTGTTAATAAAAGATTGTGTTTCAAGGGAGCAAAGTAATGATATATTGCATACTGAGTGAAGCGAAAGATTCTTCAATATGAAAGAAGAAAGTAGAGTAGAATCGGAAGACGGAAATAATTTGGCTTCCGTGTGACATATACTGCTTTTCACACCGCCAATGAAACCCATTAGAGGAATATGTTAATAAAAGTTACTAATAATTTGGCTACCGAATGGCATACTGCTTTACACACACTATAAGGAAAAGAATAATGAGGGAAGAAAAGTACGACTTCGATCCCTCATTCACTCTTCTGAATAGCGGTGTGAGCAATAGTGCAACCACAACCACAGGTAGTGATATACGTGGTGGACAAGAACGCCAACAACGGGCACATATCCGCGACCGAGTTGGCAGCGTTTATGAACGCGGGCGCGGCGCGGACGGCGCTCAACGGCGCGGGCTGCGGCACCGTCACCGCGGTCACTCGGCCCACGCCGCAGGCTCTGGCGCAGTACCTGCAGACCCCTCCTCCAGGTGATACTGCTTACACACACAACCACAAGTAGTGATATACGTGGTGGACAAGAACGCCAACAACGGGCACATATCCGCGACCGAGTTGGCAGCGTTTATGAACGCGGGCGCGGCGCGGACGGCGCTCAACGGCGCGGGCTGCGGCACCGTCACCGCGGTCACTCGGCCCACGCCGCAGGCTCTGGCGCAGTACCTGCAGACCCCTCCTCCAGGTGAGACTGCTTACACACACAACCACAAGTAGTGATATACGTGGTGGACAAGAACGCCAACAACGGGCACATATCCGCGACCGAGTTGGCAGCGTTTATGAACGCGGGCGCGGCGCGGACGGCGCTCAACGGCGCGGGCTGCGGCACTGTCACCGCGGTCACTCGGCCCACGCCGCAGGCTCTGGCGCAGAACCTGCAGACCCCTCCTCCAGGTGAGACTGCTTACACACACAACCACAAGTAGTGATATACGTGGTGGACAAGAACGCCAACAACAAACACATATCCGCGACCGAGTTGTCAGCGTTTATGAACGCGGGCGCGGCGCGGACGGCGCTCAACGGCGCGGGCTGCGGCACCGTCACCGCGGTCACTCGGCCCACGCCGCAGGCTCTGGCGCAGTACCTGCAGACCCCTCCTCCAGGTGAGACTGCTTACACACACAACCACAAGTAGTGATATACGTGGTGGACAAGAACGCCAACAACAAACACATATCCGCGACCGAGTTGTCAGCGTTTATGAACGCGGGCGCGGCGCGGACGGCGCTCAACGGCGCGGGCTGCGGCACCGTCACCGCGGTCACTCGGCCCACGCCGCAGGCTCTGGCGCAGTACCTGCAGACCCCTCCTCCAGGTGAGACTGCTTACACACACAACCACAAGTAGTGATATACGTGGTGGACAAGAACGCCAACAACGGGCACATATCCGCGACCGAGTTGGCAGCGTTTATGAACGCGGGCGCGGCGCGGACGGCGCTCAACGGCGCGGGCTGCGGCACCGTCACCGCGGTCACTCGGCCCACGCCGCAGGCTCTGGCGCAGTACCTGCAGACCCCTCCTCCAGGTGAGACTGCTTACACACACAACCACAAGTAGTGATATACGTGGTGGACAAGAACGCCAACAACGGGCACATATCCGCGACCGAGTTGGCAGCGTTTATGAACGCGGGCGCGGCGCGGACGGCGCTCAACGGCGCGGGCTGCGGCACCGTCACCGCGGTCACTCGGCCCACGCCGCAGGCTCTGGCGCAGTACCTGCAGACCCCTCCTCCAGGTGAGACTGCTTACACACACAACCACAAGTAGTGATATACGTGGTGGACAAGAACGCCAACAACGGGCACATATCCGCGACCGAGTTGGCAGCGTTTATGAACGCGGGCGCGGCGCGGACGGCGCTCAACGGCGCGGGCTGCGGCACTGTCACCGCGGTCACTCGGCCCACGCCGCAGGCTCTGGCGCAGTACCTGCAGACCCCTCCTCCAGGTGAGACTGCTTACACACACAACCACAAGTAGTGATATACGTGGTGGACAAGAACGCCAACAACAAACACATATCCGCGACCGAGTTGTCAGCGTTTATGAACGCGGGCGCGGCGCGGACGGCGCTCAACGGCGCGGGCTGCGGCACCGTCACCGCGGTCACTCGGCCCACGCCGCAGGCTCTGGCGCAGTACCTGCAGACCCCTCCTCCAGGTGAGACTGCTTACACACACAACCACAAGTAGTGATATACGTGGTGGACAAGAACGCCAACAACGGGCACATATCCGCGACCGAGTTGGCAGCGTTTATGAAAGCGGGCGCGGCGCGGACGGCGCTCAACGGCGCGGGCTGCGGCACCGTCACCGCGGTCACTCGGCCCACGCCGCAGGCTCTGGCGCAGTACCTGCAGACCCCTCCTCCCGGTGAGACTGCTTACACACACAACGTGCTTACACAATTTACGTGGTGGACAAGAACACCAACAACGGGCACATATCCGCGACCGAGTTGGCAGCGTTTATGAACGCGGGCGCGGCGCGGACGGCGCTCAACGGCATCAGCATTAGGAATGTTGACAATGACACCAAACAAGAAAATCAATAAGCACAGTCAGCATCAATAGTATTCCCTTGTAATAAAGACTTTTGACGTTTTCATATACCAAGCTACTTTTGATGGTGACTGTACACATTTTCACGAAAAAGAATCAAATGGATTTAAAAGTAACTCAAAGAATGAATAATTACATAATTAAAACCCTTCAAAGTTTTGAAGACGGGGTATTTTCTGTCGCTGTCCCGCAAAACGCAACTATGAATTGAACGATCGTCATTTACTATGGCGCTCTAGATCAGTGACTTAACAGATCTGTAGCGCTTTCTCTCTCTAACTAAAAACATTCTAACTGTTGTAGCTTCGTTAGTTTTTGAGATTTTTGAATAGGATTTTCACTATTCGGCATAGTTAAGTTTCTTCTTTCTTTCAGAATATAAAAATCTAATTGCATTATTTTTTAACAGGAATGGATATGAGATTATGGAAGCAAGCGCAAGCCGACAATCCTGATCCTGATAACTATATACCAGTTCCAATTATCGGCTTTACCGAGGTAAGATGGACGTTTAATCCTTCAATAAAATTACAATTCAAATGAGACCTTCTTGATTTATGACTTGATGACAGTTGAAAATTTCGCTTCGTCGGACAATATCGACTTATCCGGGAATTGCTCCCGGGCTCTGAGATGTTTGTTTGTGTGTTTGTTACTCAATCACGCAAAAGCGGCTGAACGGATTATGACGAAACTTGGGACACAAAAATTGTATAGCCTGGATTAATGTATAGGATACTTCTTATCCCGAACGTGGAGGTTTACGCGAACATAAGCTAGTGAATTTTTGAAGACGCTAATCAATATCACGCTTTTCTCTAGAATTGCAATACTTTGTGAGGTGCAGTAATAAACTTACACTTAGCGAAAAGGGTGATACTGATAATGATTAATAAGAATAAATTCATTTATTTCGACCAACTGGGATCATAGTTACAGACAATTAGAATTCAAATAAAATAAGTTACATTAAATTAAATTAAATAAAACAAGCATTATTACAAATCAATAAAATAAATTACATGTTTGCAACGACAGGTGAAGGTAAATGTCTACCTAGGTACATTACCATGTAGCCGCCTATGGCGCCTATCCCCACCCGCCGTCGCAGTCTAAATAAGTCGGTACTAGGATTAGGTGATTGATGTCTCCAAAAAGAGTTTGTTTACATGAGAGGACACGTAACGATGATATGACTGTATAGTGGAATTTGTATAGTTAAATTATTTCAAATGACCGACATTTTATAACACTGTCGTTGGACTTTGAATCTTCATGCTTGGACAGTAAAGTCGCTTTTTGAACGGACTAATTTGATACAACTCGGCCAGTTGAAATAATTGTAAGTATGTGTTTGTATATAGATAAAGAGTCGAGCGCGCTGCCAAGGAGAGGAGGCGAGCCTTCAGGCGGAGTGGCTGAAGCGCGCCGCGGACACGCTGGGCGAGCTGCGCACGCGGCGCGCCGCCGCCGCCGCCCGCCTCGCGCAGCTCGCGGGCAAGCTGCACGCGCTGCGGCACACTCTCCTGCAGGTATGATTGGAATTCTTTTTGTTGAACGTTTTCGTATTAACATGTTATTGGATTTGATGATTGAACCTTATTGTTTGAACAGTAAAGCAGCTTTTTGCTTTGGAGCAATTATTTTAACTGTAATGATTTTAAGTATACCTACCAGTGGCGGCGCGTCAAAAATATTCTTAGGGAAGCCGGAAATACTTGTTTTTTCCTATTCTTCATGAGCCGTAGTAAAAGAACTGGACTGGCTGAAAATTAGGCAAGCCGGTGGGAATCGAGTTGTATGGACGCTCCGCCACTGATACCTACACGCTTTTGGAGCATTCCATGGAGGGTGTCCCTTACGAAATGCAATTTTTCGTCATTGCTTTATTTTACGTATGTTTACTTTTTTGTTGAAGTACAAACTTATTGCACATAACTCACCTGCACCTATTATTTATAAATCCAGATAGTCAAATTCAAGAAATTTTGAAAAAAGTAGTGTTTCGTAAGCGACATTTTCGTGGGATGCTCCTTTTACAGTAATACCCCGGTTTACGCGAGGGACGCGTGTTGGAGAATATCGCGTTATGCGAACGTCGCGTATAACGGGGTCAAAAAAAAACTGACGTAAATGAATCTTTGACACAACACGAAATAAATCGCAATGATTTGCTTAAATATCTCACGCCCCCCCGCCATGCTGTTTTTAAATTTGACCAATCCGGGCCCAGTAAAGCGAAAGGAGTGCACGAGTTTACATCCTCGCAGCATAGCTGCGTAGCACATCTCTGATGGATAAGCACACGTACTATACCCGGCACACGCTCCTGCAAGTGTATACATATATACAGCGTTCACTATACCACTACAATTTTGTACTTGCCATGGGCGGTCATAAAGAAAACCTCAGATTAGATCGCATATTTATCGCCCCTGCCTTCGGCTCGGGCGTGAAATACTTGCTACCTGAGAGATTCTTTGTTTTTCCGTCCTAGGTTAGTAATATGCCATTGTCAATGGTTTGTTAAGGCGCAGGGTAGGGCAAGGCCTTCCCCATACAAACTTTGTGCACGTTTTATTCGTCGGTTTTGGCACTAACAAATATAATATTTTTTTTGGTTGTAAATATTAGATATGCAAAGATCGTGATGTGAAAATTTTCAAATATTTCAAAAAAATTAAAAATTAAAAATTTCTAAACAATATTTAATAAAAAAAAAATTACATCACGAAATAGCTATCAGAAAAATAAGCACACTGACCAAAAATCATAAGTTTAATGCAAACACAAACGAAGTAAATCCTGCACAAAGTTTGTATGGAGAGAGCTTGCCCTACCCCTCCTCTTAATTTTGTAATAGGTGATCGGTCGCAAGGAAGTGATGGGCCGCGTGGGCGCGGCGCTCAGCCCCGAGGAAGAGGCGGTGAGGGCGAGACTCCACGAATTAGCAACTACGCTATCCACTCCTCCTCTGTATAATGTAAGTAACTTTATCACTTGCGTCTTTAAAGTCGAATATCGCTCGACATGTTTCGGACCAATACTTGATGGTCCTTAATCATGAGAACTAGCCGCGAATGCCGCGATGGCCCGGTCGGCTGCTCGGGGTTGGCGGCGGCGGTGGCGAGGGAGGCGAGAAACCACCCTCATTATCGTCGCTATTGTTTAATGTCGGGGTACACGCAACACTCACAACGTCACAGTATGCTCGTTACTAAAATTTCACTTAATCTCCATAGTACTCGTAAATGTATGGAAAAAGTTTTCTTTAATTTGTGGCTTTTCAGTACATTACCGTAAGTTGACCCTAGGAAATTATTGATACTGGATAGGAATGGAATCGATTGGAAGATCGATGGAATCGAAGATTTAATTTTCATGCAGATTGTAAAGGAAAATTTTTCCTCGATTTTTGGCTTTTCTAGTCGAATTTTTTTTTGATCCCCGTATGGGACTTTCGGTCCTAGATAGGAATGGGTTCGATTAGCATAAAAAAGAAGTTTGTCACAAATTAACTTTTTCTTGCGCCCTATATGTTTTTTCCAAAATCTGTAAATGCCAATCTTCATTAATTTGAAATCGAAGGAAGGTCTTCTTAGACCATTTTCGCGTAGCAGCACGGGATCTGGTAGCTGCCCTCGCTGACCCAAAAAGAAAATCCACCTGTATATACATTTGTTCCCCAAAATTATCGTATATACATTGTGCATATGCACATATTGCACATTCTGATGGTCGCGTACGCGTAATTCGCATTTTACCGGTTGAGCGTTACGACACAGGTGACAATAAAGGCATAGATTTCTTCACTTAACTGTGGGGTGAGGTGGTCGATCTTACGGCAATTACCTAAATCGTCCTCGTGCTTCCACAAAAGCGCCTTGTCTCGTATAAAAATCACGCCTATTTCGAAAATATCTCAGACATTTTAGTCTAAATTCAACTAACTTGAGTTAGTCTCAAATCTCAGACGTCCTGACTGTTAAAATAGTCGGTACCCGGAATACGCTATTTGACTATTTTTTTTTATAATGCCAATCGAACCAGTTTTTAGAGACGATCAAATGTCTATATGGGACCAACAACTATTAGAGCACAATAAAGGGCTAAAATTAAGGATAAACCTAGCTCGACGCTAGCGGCCTTCAAAAAGGCTCCTACAAATTGGCCCTGGCAAATGACGTCATTTGCACAGCATTCGACCAACCGTTGTATGGGAAAATTAGTATTTTGCTGTTTTAGTCGTAAAATAATGCGTTTAGGTACATACGTAGTTGCTATACAATTTATTTTTTATTTTTACATAAACATTCTATTGATACCTTTTATTTGAATTTTGGACGGTAAAAAAAATTACATAATTTTCTGAGTTTTTGATGATTCATATATTTTTATGATTTTGGTAAAATTTTATAATTCACGATTCATTGTGATATTTTGATGGCTAACTATCCAAAAAGTGACACTGTGTTATAAATTTTAACATGTGTCAAATACCCTATTGGGTTAGTGGCAATCAAAAGGCGTACAATTCCACATGTGAACTACATACATATATGACATATTTAAATTTAATTAGTAGTTAGTATATACATTGTAGTCTTTGATTAGTAGTACATTTGTTAAAAAATATACATAAACAAATTAATGACAATTAACCATAAAATGTATTTTATGTCACACCTGGCCATAAAGTGGCTATTATCGCACGCTCCGCGCGCGAAAAAACCCACTTCCTGGCCAGAGGGTGACATAAAATTTTGTACTTACCACGGGCGATAATAAAGAAAGCCTCAGATCGCATATTTATCGCCCTTGCCTTCGGCTCGGGCGTAAAATACCTGCGATCTGAGACATTCTTTGTTTTATCGCCCTTGGTAAGTAATGTACTATTTCGGTCCTGAAATATACGTTAGTTAAAGTAGTAAGTAAGGTACGTGGTATAACTACACCACGACAGCCACGTCGTACAGTTGCCAGCACACATCATGGCCCTGATTGACCTGCGCAGTAGCGTAATTTGTACGTAAATCGGCTACTGCGCATACAAGGTTAGGTTCAAGATGTTTGCCGGCAACCACCCGGCAACTATATATAATTCGTGCTTGTCGTGCATGCTTGCGACGGGTGTATGTGTATAAGATGTTCCACGTGTATGTGATACGACTACTTCTTATCAATCTTCGAGTTTGCGTACATTCATGGTTGTCATTAAAATATTAGGTAATGGCGTTATTTGTAAAATTTTGTTAAAACTACGACAAACATGCTGTATGCCACACACAGTGCAACTTAAGGAAAGCGTCGACAGTTCCGCTTCCGCATCGCACGCATCGTACGCTTCGCACGCAACCGATTGTACTGATCCGCACCATTCAGAATCAGAATCAGAATTATTACTATTTAATAAAAAAATAAAAAAATATTAAATAATAATAAGAAATATTATTTAATTGGTTTCTTTTTTGTGTGTTATTATTATTTTATTTATTTATTTATTCGGAGGTGCGGATCAGTGGACGCACTTGTGTGAATTTCTAATGCAAAGAATACTGTGGGTATTCTTTACGTGTGATGCGTACGATGCGTGCGATGCGGAACTGTGGATGCCTAGCTTTATGCCTCACGTCAAACTTAGTTGTTGATGGTAAATATACTGACAGATGCAAGGGCGTGTGTGATAGCGATAGACAACCGATAGTTGCTAAGAACCTGTACAAAACCAGAATTTCCGCGCGTGTAAGTTACGTGGTATATAGGTAGTAGAAGATTTTACACGTGTGGAAGATATCAGACGATTAAAGATTATCAGCGGTCGAGCTACGGTATATAGATCGGTCCCCGTGTGTATTTTGGGTGCCAATTTATACCTTATCAGCAGGTTCGTGTATCCGGCTCACTTGTGACTCAAAGTTCGCGTTATCGGCAGACTGCGCTATCAGCGATGGCGATTGCCGGCGGCCTTGGGTGGGCACTATCCCTGCGCGTGGCGCGTTATCTCACTTTATCTTTGATTATGGTGTTAAAAGAGTCTGCGCCGTGGGCGATACGGAGGATTAGTGACTCCCGAGGTTTTTGCGTTTCATTCACATGTGGTTAATGTATGTATATCACGGGATCGATGACAAATTTATAGCCAGTCATAGTCCTTTAGAGTCCTTTCTATACTCTCTCCTAGCCGTTTGCCGGCTACGGCGACTGCTTCAATTCCGATGTTGGTTGCGTTCATGCGCTCTCGTGTGGCTTACGTTTTTTTATTTTTTTTTTATTTTATTTATAGCCTTTCCATCGGACAGTATGTTACGGTCTTATCCAAATAAGTCGTATATATCGTTTTTTTTCCATTTCTGGGTGTCCGTTTGCCGGGCGGCAAAGGCCTCCTCCAATCTTCTCCACTCTTTTCTTTCTATAGCCACTCTTCCCCAAGTCTTTCCCGCTACCTGTCTGATATCATCTTCCCAACGCTTCTGTGGTCTTCCTCTCTTCCTTTTCCCGTCTCTTGGGTACCACTGGGTGACAATTTTACTCCATTTCTCTCTACCCCTTATCAAGTGTCCAGCCCACTTCCATTTTTGCCTTCTTATTTTTAAGGTTACGTCCTGGACCTTGGTCTTATTTCTGATGATAGAGTTCCTTATTCTGTCCCTTCTGTTGGCTCCCATCATACTTCTTTCCATGGCACGTTGGCATACGGAGAGCTTGTCAAGTGTGTTTTTTGTTAAGTGGCTTACGTAGCCGATCTTATTGATGAAGAACCGTGCACATCAGCGGGCACGTAAGCACACCATTAACATATCTGTAGCTGATTAGCGCTAGTGGTCGGCAATTCAGCTCATCTCCTCGGTCCTTTGATCATGTGTGTTAATTGACGTTAGGTTGTATTGTGTAATAGGGTAATTTGAGAATAGGTTCTAATGCGCCGGAAGCCTAAAAAAGGGTTTTTGATTTCTACGACTCCTGTGTTGGCGCTACTTCCGACTTAATTTTTCACCATCCCAATTATTACCAATTGCCTAATGCAACATGACTACGGTAAAACCTTACTACTACTAACTGTCCTTTGCTAAAACACAAAACACACACACAAAGCTTTGCTTTGCACAAAGGTATAAAGTAGAAATTTATTTATTTAAAAAATGGCTAAGTTCGTGCCGGACTTCGCACATTAGGAAAAAAAACCGGCCAAGTGCGAGTCGGACTCGCGCACGAAGGGTACGGAACCCATTATCTTTAAAAACTGTAAAAAATAATCACGTAATTTGTTGTAAGGGAGCCCCCCTTAAATATTTATTTTATTTTGTTTTTAGTATTTGTTGTTATAGCGGCAACAGAAATACATAATTTGTGAACATTTCAACTGTCTAGCTATCGCGGTTCTTGCGATACAGCCTGGTGACAGACAGACGGACGGACAGACAGCGAAGTCTTAGTAATAGGGTCCCGTTTTTACCCTTTGGGTAAGGAACCCTAATAAGGAAATTGCAAAGAAAAAATCTGATTTATCAATATTTGTTGTCGTTGTCACCAAATTTCAAGTTCATAGGTCGATTAAAAAAAAAGCATCGGAATTGTTTTTGTGTCAGACAACGGACGGACGGACGCGTAAGTGACAGCAATAGGGTTCCGATAGGAACCCTCGGGTACGGAACCCTAAAACCAATATTCACTACACACATTCGTCAGCACCTTGGTTACCCTGTATGAAGGCATGTAACTATAAGTTTGTTATTCTACTGGGTCCTGTAAAACAGGGATTCCTAACTCAGGACTTTTATCCTGCGTTAATCCTTCCGCCACCCCGTCTTCAGGCCTGCTGGGATAAGATTGTTTGATTTCGACGGGTCGTATTATAGTGACTTTCGTAGCAATTATCTCCGAATATACGTATTCATTTCGTAATATTATTTTTGAGAAAACTTACTCATTTCTAAAGATTTATCGAATGACTTGCCACATGTTTACTTTTTTTTTTCAATAGCCTAGTTAGTGTCCCACTGCTGGGCAAAGGCTCCGGGTGCATTCGGCAGACATGCCCAGCCCAGTCCCACTTTAGCTTTGCGGCCTTAACACCCACATCTACCTTGACTTAGACATTTCGACAGTTTATTTGCATGTATGAAGACTATGAAGTGCCCCCCCTAAAAAATATTTATTATTTGGAGTACGTATATGACCATGTAGGGGTGTAATAATAGACTCCACGACGGGGTCAGTTCTTAGATGGGTGACCGCTTTAAGTGGTTACTAACTGTTCCCTCCCGTGCTTTGGAAGGCACGTTAAGCCGTTGATGCTGGCTGCTGTATATAGCATGACAGTAAGCCAAGTTGGGGGCCTTCGGGCAGCTTGAGAACTTCTAACAGTCAAGTTGCCTATTCACTTGACAAAAGCAGGCCGCGAAGTTGCACCACGTCCAAGTAGGGAACTAGAGAGTACCTACCGCTACTTACACGTGATCTTTGGGTGGTGCTAAAATTGCATTAAAATTGCAGACCTTCTCGAAGATCTCACGGTTCGAAATAATTGACACACGATAAAAAAAGTATTCAGTGTAAAGTGAGCTATATAGGGCTCACGAATTAAAGTCCGTGACCGTACATACGTGCAAGGACATAATCGATTTACTTGAAACTTGGTAGTGTAGTTACTTCGCCGGTTACGCGGCCAGCGTTAGTTTACGACCGTGACAAAACCTCGTTTTGCGAAATGTGTAAAACGAGGTTTTGTCAATTATGATAAAAATAGGTAAGGCATGTTGGTATAAGACCGGATCTGGTCAAGATCGGATAATACAATTTTCTACTAAACTAGAAGAGATTTTCGATTTGACAGCACACCTGCCTACCCCATTTTTGTTACGCCCCACACCTCAGTCGGTTTTTTAGACGAACCATACGCGTAACTGCACAGAGTTAATTTTTCAACATCTCATCATCAACATCGATGCTACCCCAACATACCTTATTAACCTGAAATAACACTTATGTTGTAGGCACTGAATGGGAATCTACTAAAAGAACGAGAAAATATCCTTTCAGTGCATCAACTCATCTAAGTAGTCGGAAAATGGCACACCAAATTAGCTGGTTGCTCACCGGCCTATGGACCCTCTGTACCTACACCCAGCAACTTGGCGCTAATATTTATACACAAATAAAGTCTTAATAACCGTATATTTATATTATTGTTGCCGACTGCACAGGAAGTTAATATGTAAATCGTATCGTAGAAGCTTTGTATTATTCTAATACCTATTTAGCGCTTAGAAACCGGCTTTCTAATATTTTTTTTTGCAATCGCTCGAGTAGCCCTAGCACGTGTTGCGCTCGAGAGTATGTCGGCGTATCTGGAGCTATCCGTCACTTTCTAACAGCGCCAATCAGAAAAAGATGCGTAGCGCGAGATAAGTCGAGATACTCTCGAGCGCAACATGTGCTACGGGCGCAGATCAGACTAATCTAATCTGAAAAAAGGAAATATACACGCGTGTGCTTTAGATGCACACGGTGTGTTGTCTGCGTGTTCGTGCGATTTTAACACAGTGACTTGCATTATAAATATAATTAATAGTACATTACTTACCAAGGGCGATAAAACAAAGAATGTCTCAGATCGCAGGTATTTTACGCCCGAGCCGAAGGCAAGCATTGCTGCGAGTCCTCATTTTGAGCCCCGAGCATTCGAGCAAGCGAAAGATTCAATGTTAGAATCTTGAGCGTAGCGAGGGAGGCTTTCTTTTTTAATACGAATTAAAAGGGACAGAGCGAGCGGAGGTCAATTATATCGTATTTGTAATATACCCCGAACAGCGAAGTGGTACATACCAAATTAAAAAGCTACTTTGTCTCACGGAGTCAACAAAAACAGTGTAAGCCCACTGATTTCTCGCATCAAAATAGGCTTCCTCGACCTGCTGAGGTGAAAATGTGTATTTCTCTAAAATAGTAGGTCACGTTGCTAAATGTGGATTTACTCGATCGTCATTGGGAACGTTTTTAACAAAAATGATCACTAATGAATGTAATGCATTTCATTTTAGTAACATTAAATTGTCTATAAGGTTCAATTTATTTCAATACGATAGTTTTATAATTTTTCACACCACCTGCTCGTCAATGCCCAATTATATATCATGCAAACCTTACCGAAAGCAAATCATTATAACCCTTGGCTTAAGCCGGGTAGTAATATCGTACTGAATCTCATTATAACCCGCCGGGTAATAATGTGATTTCACTTTTCATAGTTCTTATAGTTCTGTCATTAAAGTCTAATGTCGTGAAGTCCACTAAGCGGCGAGGAGGCGGCACACCAGCTCCGTGTTTTGTTTGGAACGTCGTGTTCGAAACAAAAGACTGCGTCGTCGGCCGCCGCCTGTAGCGCGTCAGGCGCGTGGTTTTAGTACAATATTTGTAGAATTACATTTTGGAGTTTTCATTATTCTCATATTTTATTACATTTTTAAATAAAATCACTATGTAATATCCGTGCCTCGCACGTAGCTAGGGCTGGCCTTCCTCCCTTCGCAGCAGTTGCAGCAATGTAAATAAATACATACTTACATATTTGTGGACAGTCTTACACAAATCTACCTAGTCCCAAACTAATCAAAGCTTGTACTATGGGTACTAGTCGACGATATACATATACCTATAAAGATAAATATATACTTAAAATACATAGAAAACATCTAAGATTCAGGAACAAAATACTTGTGCTCACCACACAAATGAATGCAAGCAGTCGTCGATGTAGTAGGTATTAAATACCAAAAACAAGATCCGCGTGAGTTACAACTTACAAGACGCTTAATTATACGGAGTAAAACAGATTCTATTAAAATAGACACTAAAATTTGCTGCGATTGACTGATTTAATTCTGTTTTTAGTAGCCTTGGTTTTTTTATTGCCTCGCAAGAGGTGAGAAAAGTAGAGTATACTCCTCGGGGATAAAGCTGTTTTTGTCTTGGGAGCGCTTAAATCCCTCACTACACTCAGGACTCAGTCTTAATTCGCCTCGCTCCGCTCGGGAGTAAAATTTGGAGTCCTTCGTTACGTTCGGGATTCAATATCGCACCCGTGACATAAAACAGTGTTTTATCCCCTTGGTGTATAATCTACTATTTTAACCACCGACGCAAAAAGAGGGGTGTTATAATTAGTTCATTTAACCCCCGACTCAAAAAGAGGGGTGTTATAATAAGTTTATTTAACCTCCGACTCAAAAAGAGGGGTGTTATAATAAGTTTTATGTCACACCTAGCCATAAAGTGGTCATTATCGCACGCTCCGCGCGCGAAAAAACCCACTTCCTGGCCAGGAGGTGACATAAAATTTTGTACTTACCACGGGCGATAATAAAGAAAGCCTCAGATCGCATATTTATCGCCCTTGCCTTCGGCTCGGGCGTAAAATACCTGCGATCTGAGACATTCTTTGTTTTATCGCCCTTGGTAAGTAATGTACTATAACGTGTCTGTCTGTGTATATGTGTATCTGTGTATCTGTCTGTAGCATCGTAGCGCCCAAACGGATGAACCGATTTTCGTTTAGTTTTTTTGTATCATACATAATTTTACACCGAGTATTCTTAGCCATGTTTCATGATAATCTGTTCAGCCGTTTGAAGATCATCAGCTCTTTTCTAGTTGATGCGGGGATCTGACTAACTTCCTAATGTCCGATCGATTCGAAATTTGGTACCGTGTTACTTCAATGATATTGAAAGTATATGGTAAGGTGACCATGACCTGATCAGCCGTTTCAAGATCATCAGCTCTTTTCTAGTTAATGAGGGGATCTGACTGACTTCCTTAGGTCCAATCGATTCGACTTTTGGTGCCGTGTTACTTCAATGATATTGAAAGTATATGGTAAGGTAACTATGACCTGACCAGCCGTTTGAAGATCATCAGCTCTTTAATAGTTGATGAGGGGATCTGACTACCTTCCATATGTCCTATCGATTCGAAATTTGGAACCCTTCCTAATATTTATACCTACTTTAAAAAGGACAAAATAAAAGTAAAATTAATAAATTTAAAAACCCCCCGACTAGAGTTTATTTTTCGTGTGGGGGGTTTTTAAAATGTTTAATTTTACTTTTATTTCAAGATATGTATTGGAGTAAATGCTAGTGACCCGAAACTTATGCTCTCGAGTGTATTAAGTTATATTAAGGCGCCTGTCGAGGCAAGGCCTTCTCCATACAAACTCTGTTCAAGTTTTATACTTCGGTTTTTGCACTCACGCATTTTTTTTTGCTTGCAAAAAATTAAAAAATTTCAAGACAACATAAATTAAAAAATAAACTTGAGGTTCTAACACTTGACTTGAGGCTAACAAAAAAAATAAGCATACTGACCAAAAATCATTAAGTGTAATGCAAACACAAGCAAAGAAAACTTGCACAAAGTTTGTATGGAGAGTGCTTGCCTCTACAGGCGCCTTAATAATATCTTATTTACTTGTATTATTATTTGGTAACTTAAATTATATTATATAACTTCGGTTGCGGCGGATCGAAACTTTCTCACGTCTTTTATAATCTAAAGGGCATTGAGATAAAAAATATCAGTCTAGACTTTATCGTATCAGTCGTCAGAAGGTTTAATAAAGGATGTGTGTAAAATGCACTAATATTTAAAGGTCAGATAACATGACCTTTTCCCCAACAACTCTCCACAATAATGCTATAATTTTCATATACATTTTTTCATCCTCGTAATAATCACCACGGCCGATTTCATCTCCGTAACTCTCCGTCGTTCGTGTGCTCGTATGTGGCTAACATAGCCGATCTTGTTAACAAAGATGCGAGAGCATTGTGGGCATGCGAGCACACCGTTTACATAGTTGTAAGAAATTGCCGCAGGTGGTCGAGCTTTTATCTCATCGCGCTTGGCATCAAGTTCCATGCGCTGTTGAGATTCAAAGTTCTTAACTTTGGAGTTAACCAAAGTTCTCCACACGGTCCGCATTGCCGCCCGCCTCTCCCACTGCGAGGTCTCTATGCAGCCCTTCTTCATATGGCGCTTAAGCACATCTTTGTACCTGAAGAGCTGGCCGCCTTGTTTCCGCTTGCCCTCCTCAAGTTTCGAGTAAAAAATGCGCTTAGTCTCTGGTCCTTCATTCGCGAGACGTGTCCGCACTACCGAAGCTGACGGCGCATGATGTAAGACTCAATTCCACCTACATTTGCTCTACGCAGAACTTCGGTATTTCGTGATCGGACCATCGGCTTTTCAGGATCTTGCGGTAGGTAATCAATCTATTAACCTGGTTCCGACAATTGGCATGATGACTTTGTTTTTTTCTCATGCCATTCGAACCAGTTTTTTGGAGACGATCAAGTGGCTGTATTGTATCAAGTGTCTGTATTGTACCTACGATTAAGATTAGAGCACCACAAAAGACGAAAACGTGGGGCAAAGTACAGAATAGCGGACGCTCAATTCTAATTGACCGACAGGCATGACGTCATACCTGCTTCCTTGTAGGTACTACCGTTGTATGGAAAAAAGAGGAATTTGCCGTATTTCTCGTAAAATATTGCATGTATGTACATAGTTGCCATACAATTACTTTTTTATTTAAACATGAGAATTATATTGGTAACTTTCAGTTTACAAATAAGCTAAAAAAAACATTTTCCGTTTTATTAATTGGTATATTTACTATTTATTGTGATAATTTGACGGTTTTCTATCCATATAACCACACTATGTTACAAATTGTAACATGAGTCATCTACCCTATTGGCATATTTCGTTATTGTACAGTAATACACAATTACACACATCCACACGCACACCATTAAATTTTTCTTTCAAAGCGAATTAAGGTCCCTCACCGCTAAGAGCAGTTCCACACATACATAATCATCACGCTTACCTTCGAGGGATGGATGAATAATCTACCTAGCCTATGACATCATCGTTGCCTTTCTTTTTTTATTGGCGCTTGAATGCTTATAATTGCAACATTATGTGTGTTTTAAATTGAACGTCGTGCAGTGATAGAATTTCTTACTCAGGAAGGAAATACGGCTTCGCATATCAAATAATGTATGTGGTCGTGGCCGCTGTCCACTACCTCTCAAGTTAATTCGGTGTTCACTAATGTGTCCTAAATATACTGTAGATTAGTGTATTAAGTGGACCCCTAATTGCTTAGGCACGTGTGGTGGTAGACGCAAGTCGCACTTATCCGCTGCACTAGTTTCAACCGGATCGCGTAACATTTTAGTCTAATGCTGTTTGTCATTTGTTTCCGTCACATCGCAGGGTTATCTTTAGGAAGTATGTGATTGAATTGAAAATGAAATCTATTATTATTGTGATATGGTTTATTTTTCGACGCCCAGCCATGCTGTGATGTGATTTTGTAACAGTTACCTTTGGTCATATATAATATTTACTTGTATAGATGTTACTGCGGATAAATCGTTTCTTGGATATTGGAATGGAACTGTATTTTTTTGAATTAGATGAGTAATGAATTTGTCCGAATAGAAATCGCGTGTCGACCAAGATTCGTAAACTGTCTTGCAAATTATTCCAAGCAAATTGAGTGCATACGAGTACCACCGAGTACCGTGACCGGGGAGTAACGAGAGCTGGTTATTACCGACTGATGCCTATTGGTCGAGGTGACTGTATTTTACTCCGAGGATAAACTCTTTAATTGAGAAATCTTGAGTTGTTTGCGGATGGAACTGATACCTACATTTAGACCCATTAGTTCCTGACATATTAAAATGGCACTAATCTGCAGAAAGTCGTTACTCGTAACTTCATAATTTCATTAAGTATAGTATTTAATCTAAAAAGTGTTGTGTTCGCCCAAATGTACTTATTTATGATTTATGTCGATATGAATATAAAACATTCCCAAAATATTACGGCTCTTATGGAGGAGAGCTCGTGCCGTGATTTAGAGTTTTTTTTGGCCCAATAAAGCGATAGGAGTGTATGTTTTAAAGGTATACACGTGATAATAGGTACGGTAAGCAAAGAAATTGTTCTACCACTTTTCGGCTCTATTATTACTTCTTATTTGTACTTCATCTATCTATTGTATTTTCCCCTTTGTTGTGTTTATGTACAATAAAGCAATACATACATTCATACACACATACATACTTTATTAAGGTTCAAAAGTAGTGGTCGACCACTTTTTTGGCTGACTATACGAGCTTTCCGCATGCGGCTATAACGATCCGACCAGTAAAACACTTTATGTAATTTACATTCGCAATTATCTTAAAGTTTACACGTACTCAAAAATATCTGAATACACTTCGATAAAAAGGACGTGTTAAGATAGGTGTGTTGTCGTATCAGATATAGTTGAATTTTTTTAACTGAGCTCGTCCATTTAAGACTACAATACCATTATGCGGTTAAGCACAAATTAACACAAGAAACAGAATAATGGCGCTAGGCTTTTACAACCGCCCGAGCGTGCGCCACTCAACAAGAAAGTAAATTGAGTAACTTTTCAAACGAGCGAACGTATCAACAGATTTAACGATGTCCTAATCCTAAAGCCCGAAACGCACTGACAGCGGTAGCGGGGCGGGGCGTCGCGGTGCGGAGGCGGTACCGGTTGTAGGTAATGTTCGAACTAATATGAAATTACAACCGGTACCGCCTCCGCACCGCGCCGCCACCGCTGTCTGTGCGTTTCCAGCTTAACGCATGTACGAAAAAATACGCATTCCCTTTGGTATACGCGTTGCACTAAAACCAGTTGTCCGTATCCTATATTAATAAAACAAGCTATTTTTTTTAAATTTATTTCTTAGTAAATGAGACTTGCAATACTGAGGTTTACGGGGGTGAAAAATCAATCTTACTTGTAGGTAGATCCAGGTCTCATTACGGGAAAAATACGCACACCGGTGGCGACGATAGCTCGTCCGTCCAAGTACGTTTTATAATAGGTACTTGCATAAATGCGAGCGCTCGTGGCCCAGCGGCGCCTGCGTACCGCTTGCGGTGTCTAAGATTAAGCAACGTGGGAAGCGGTCAGGACATGTATGGGTGACCGCTTTGAGTGGTTACTAACTGAGCGCTGCCGTGCTTTGGAAGGCACGTTAAGCCGTTGATCCTGGTTGCTGTCTATGGCAGCAGTCGTTAAGCCAAGTTGGAGGCCTTTTCGGGCGGCTTGAGAACTTCTAACAGTCAAGTTGCCCACTCACTTGACAAAGCCTAATCCCAATAAGGTCTAGTTTCCCCTCGGGGTTGGAAGGTCAGATGGCAGTCGCTTCCGTAAAAACTAGATCCTACGCCAAATCTTGGGTTAGGTGGCGGACCCCAGGCATCCTTCAGGATGCAACTGTACTGGGATAACGCTAGGAGGATGATGACTTGCATACATGTGATCATTTTCAAATGACTAAATATGGAGGTCTCTGAGCTCTGTGTCTAATTGCGTTGGGGCTTCTTAACCCTTTAACCGCCATCGTAGTATATATGAGACAGTGACTATGTAAATGTCAGCTTCGTGATATGTTGACATAGTTAAAAATTGCGAGTAACTATTTTGACATTCGGCGGTTAAAAGGTTAACGTTTAGTTACAAAAATATACCAGTGACAGAATTTACGATTTATAAACCAGAGGATTATTTAATTGGCTGTCAGACGGGCTCGATATCGAGAGGGAGCGCAGGGCATTGGCGGTCAGGGGTAACATGTTGGCCCGCAAGTTTGCAAGGTTTAACAATGCCGTTAAGACAACACTCTTTAAGGCATTCTGTCAGACATTTTACACCTGCAGCCTGTGGACCAACTACACTCAGCGGTCGTACAATGCCCTGCGCATACAATACAACAACGTTTTCAGGATGCTATTGAAACTGCCAAGATATTGCAGTGCGTCCGCTATGTTTGCGGAGGCGCGTACGAACGATTTTTACGCGATCATACGCAGTCGATCGGCGTCGCTAATGCGGAGACTGAATGGCAGCGAAAATAGCATCCCGAAAACGTTAGCTGGCAAACTGGATGCACCTCTACCGAGACACTGGAACAAACTGCACGTAGGACTACCCAGTGTCGCGGGATGGTGCATATAAGTATTATTTTTCTTTTCTTGTTTTGTATTTACATGTTTATCTTTTAGTCACCCTAACCCTAGTATATAAGTAGTTATGTAATACATCCTAACAAGCTATGGATCGTTTTGGTCTGCAATAAAGATGATTGATTGATTGATTAATTAGCATAGATACTTTTAAAACAACTATCGAGAGACAAGAAGGTTTTTTCTTGTAAAAAAAAGAATCCTGCTTTTTACCCGTTCGATGCCATCCAACGATGCGTTTGCTACGCCGTACCCTGTAATTAACTGTTTATTTCCGTATGTTTCGAAATCGCTCGTAGGTGAATGACCCATACGTGTAGTAAGTGGCCTGAAATGATTTTTTTTCCTACAGGGCCGCTTGAACGAGTTGCTGAGTGCTGTGAGGCTACAACGTAGTGCCATCGGCGGAGGGCACACCGAGAGATACCAGCTGGATCCAGGTAAGCAGTCCTTTACACACACTCAGATTTTTAACAAGACAAAGAGATAAATCTGTACGAAAAACGACTATCAGACTACTACGCTATGTTGCAAATAAATAGGGTATACACTATATATCCAACTACCTAACCCACTTGCTCGTTTTGGATAGTAGTTTTGTCAGTTGCGTAGCGCCAACTGGGTACTGGTACTAGTATTTCGTTTGCCAGGGTGTTTACAAGTGTATACGACATAGTTGAATGAAGGTTTTTTTTACTATTCATGGTTAGAGGTGAAAAAGAAACGGACATGGCCCGTCATCTCTACCTGTCTGTCTCATCGGCATAAGTATGTAATGTACCTCAGCAGCTAATGAAGTTTTGTGAAATTTTAACAGTTTTTAAGGCCTATACATATAGTATGTAGCAGCCACAGTGGGCAAATAGTTCGGTACACCAATATATTTTGTATGGTGTACCGAACTATTTGGCCACTTTGACTGCTACATACTATATGACGCTGACTGTACAAGATTGGAGCTTAGAGCAACCTTACCTTATTGGTATGATATACCCGTTGTTAAGTTTATTGCTGCTTAAGTTTATTTTATTGTAGGGTTTGAATTAGGGAATGAAATAACCGGTCAAATTTAAAAACCGATTCCGGTTTCGGTTATGGCGCGAAAATAACCGGTTATCGGTTATTTTCGGTTACCAGTTGATTATTAATTTAATCTTTATGGCACAAATGGCGGACTTACGGGGGAGGGGTAGGGCAAGCTCTCTCCATACAAACTTTGTGCAGGATTTACTTCGTTTGTGTTTGCATTAAAGTTATGATTTTTGGTCAGTATGCTTATTTTTCTGATAGCTATTTCGTGATGTAATTTTAATTTTTAATTTTTTAATTTTGTTTTTTTTTGAAATATTTGAAAATTTTCACATCACGATCTTTGCATATTTAATATTTACAACCAAAAAAATATTATATTTGTTAGTGCCAAAGCCGACGAATAAAACGTGCACAAAGTTTGTATGGGGAAGGCCTTGCCCTACCCTGCACCTTAATGCCAAATGGCATTCTTTAGTTTCTCTTGTGGCACTTAAAATCATTACTGGATAAGTTAAGAAACGCTGAGAGTTTAGGAAATAATTTTGGATGTAACAATGACAGCATATTCAAATAAAATCGGTTATTCAAATACCAAAGGTTTAATTATTCGAATATGTGCCGCTTGTAATAATAATAAATGAAGTAAATGGATTTTCCTTTTTTTTAATATATCAACCGATGATATTGTAGAGTTTGGTACCGATTTGCAGCCGACAGCTAAACAAAGCCATGATGATAGATGATGATAACATTCATGATCATGATGCACATGGTCAATATTATTGTCTGATTGTCATAATATTAATGACTTGGAAACATGTTAGGTATGAAATTAAAATTAAAGGGAAAATGGAACAGTTTGCTTGCGACCAGGATTCGAACCTGCGATATTTCTATTATTATAGTACATTACTTACCAAGGGCGATAAAACAAAGAATGTCTCAGATCGCAGGTATTTTACGCCCGAGCCGAAGGCAAGGGCGATAAATATGCGATCTGAGGCTTTCTTTATTATCGCCCGTGGTAAGTACAAAATTTTATGTCACCCCCTGGCCAGGAAGTGGGTTTTTTCGCACGACTGTCCAAACAAAGGAGTGTGCAGATGTAGTGCAAAATGATTTTCCTTCGTACTTTATCGGAAAAGTTCGTATTTATCGTGCGCTCTCAATTAGCTTCAGTACCCATCTTACAGCCGTAGGGGTAACTTTGACATTTTTCACTTTGACATTTGTCACTAAACAATAAAGTTCCATAATAATGGATATGAAAACGTCACTCATTTAAAACAATCATTGTTTGACAGTTCGGGTGCCATCGTATTCCGATTGAGATCCGAGTTTTCCCGAAAGAAAATCACTTTGCAATACATCTGTAATGTTTTTTAGGGCTCATGTATGTTGTATGTGAGATTCTTGGTTCCCCCAGAATTTCTCGACGCCTTAACCGATTTAGATGTGTGCGGTATAGTTAGAATCCTTACGTCATCCCGAGTAACATAGAATATGTGATGTGACGTTGCAATAAAAATAATATGGCGGACTATGTATACTCCATTTAGTGTGACCTAAAGAAAAGAAAAGTGCTCGTGGTCGATCTTATCAAGTGGGACACCAAAATGAAGAATTTTTAAAAAATGAAGAAAAGAAGATTTTTATTAAAAAAATATTACGAATGTATTTCAAACATAATTTTACTGCATGAGACTTTAAAATGAAAATCATTAATTGTGAAATAAAATAATAATTAAAAAATGAAAAAACACGACTGAACTGGATTTAAGTGACCTAAAAAGAAATAAACAATTTTCAAAATAAAGAACGTAAGGAATTCTTTCTGTTTGCGGTCGGGGGACCTAATATTCTGGCATTTAATTGTATGTGGTGTTGTGTATTGTTGTGTGTATTGGTTTCCTACTGCAAACAGAAAGTTTTCTTTACGTTCTTTATTTTGAAACTTGTTTTTTCTCTTTAGTTCACTTTTATCCAGTGTAGTCGTGTTTTGATTATTTCTATATTTTATAATTTGCGTCGGCAGCGTTACTGCTTTATACATAATTATTGATTAATATTAGGTACGGTTTGATATTTACCTACCAAGTAACACGAGAACCTATGCTGATATATAATGACAAGTCATGTTCTATGATCATTCCAATCTAATTTTCTTCAATCTTATCTTCTAACCCCTTAATGGTGCCTAATCTTATCGATTTAACATGTTAGTATTAGATATTTCTAAAATTGTACTGTAAAGCTTTTTACAGACGTATTGCAAAATGATTTTCTTTCGGGAAAACTCTGATCTCAATCGGATTACGATGGCACCCGAACTGTCAATCAATGATTAAGTATTAAATGAGTGACGTTTTCATATCCATTATTATGGAACTTTATTGTTTAGTGTCAAATGTCAAAGTAAAAAATGTCAAAGTTACCCCTACGGCTGTAAGATGGGTACTGAAGCTAATTGAGAGAGCACGATAAATACGAACTTTTCCGATAAAGTACGAAGGAAAATCATTTTGCACTACATCTGTACCCGTTATATAAAGAATTATAGATTCAACTTGTCTATATACAATATTCATCAGAAGGGTTATTGCGTAACTTTTTGTACGAGCGTTAGGACGGTTCCATATTGGGTTGCATAAATTTGAAAGCTATAATGTCGGTATGCATAACCTCTTTGGTCATAATAGTCTTTACGCATAAATAGTGTTAGTCATAAATTGATCCGCATAAATTTTATAGCCATAATGTTTTTGCGCATAAGAAAGGAATGTCATATAGTTTTGGAGCATACCAACCTAAGTCATAATCAATAAAGAGCATAATGTTTTTATGCATAACGTATTTTGGTGCATAATATATACTGAACACAACCACAACACACTGAAAACTGTATCCTGTTAACAATCACGAATCGGAACCACCGTTCGTTATCATACAAACAAGCAAGCACGCAAGCACGCATGCATGCATGCAAGCAAACACGCATGCATGCATGCAAACAAGCAAGCACGCATGCATGCATGCAAACAAGCAAGCACGCATGCATGCAAGCAAGCAAGCAAGCACGCATGCATGCAAGCAAGCAAGCAAGCACGCATGCGCTTCGCTTCGCTTCGCTCCCGCCTTAGTCTTCTGAACCTAACCTAACAGAGTCGGTTTTGCTCCGGAAGGTTTTGCTCGCTCGCTCGCTTCGCTCGCTCGCCCGGTAGCCAAGTTTGTTTGATTGTACTCTGTTGTAAATTTTAACACTGATGAAACAATTGAGACCGTCCATAACAAAAGGGCCCTTATGGCACTTTCTAGTTTCGTAGATATCAGCGTTTTAGTAAAATACGGTAAAATCACATATTTTTTGTTTTTTGCATATTGATAAAGTATAAGACTAGATGTGTATTTCTAGCTTGGTTTCACTCGTATAAGTTAAGTATTTCTACCTTAAAATTAGTTGTAAAGTTTAGTAAAAAAGGGCCCTTATGGCAGAGCGCAGATAATAATGATATAAAATAGGTTAATAACTTATTCTAATTACTTCTAACCATTTTCTGTATTATTTATTTGCCTTTTATGTTTACTGGATTAGGTGGTACACGTTACAAATACCTATTTCTAGTCTCAAGTCAAGGAAGTTCTAGTCGTGCATGACCGTTGCAAAAAAATTTGTTTCTTATTACATTTCCTATTGAATTGTATTTTTAGAGTTCCGTAGCCAAAATGGTGAAAACGGAACCCTTATAGTTTCATCATGTCTGCCCGTCCGTCCGTCCGTGCGTCAGTCCGTCCGTTCGTGCTTCCGTCCGTCCGTATGTCACAACATATGGTAGGAAAGTATTATTCTATGAATTGCTACATAATATAATAGTAACGTAAACTTTAAAAAAATAGGTAGTGCCCCCCCTCCCACCCTCTAATTTCCATATGTATGAAAATTCTGAAAAATAAATGAGGTGGTGTACAGTCACCAGCATTAATATCTGCCAAAACAATGGTGGCATTTAAATATCCGACACAGCTCCATTTGTAGGGCCGTAAGGACGGGTCAGATATTTATGCCGCCTTTGTTATAGCAGATATTGATGCTGGTGACTGTACAGTAATAAATACTTACGACGATTTTTGGTTTGATAAAAATACGGCTACTGGTTTTTGAGTAATTGCTGAAAAACTGTTTTGCCCAAACAAAAGGGCGTAATTGCAGTGAGTTTACTATGAACATACGACCTTTTTCGATTCGACGTATCAGATAGTGGGTTTAAATATGGACTAGTAGGTGTCGGTACGGAACTCTTTATTGTGCGTGGTCCGACACGTACTTGGTCGGTTTTTTTATTAATAGAGTTAAAAAATAATTATTACTATGCGAAATTGCTTTTTCGTATAATTTAAAAATTACGCAATATTCAAAAAACTTGTAATGAAAAGATTTATTCAGAATTACGTTCTAATACAAGATTGCTACTTAGATAATGTAAATATTATTATTTACTTACATTTTTGGTTACATTCGTCCCTAAGGGCCCTTTTCTCAAATGTATGGAAGTAAACTTTGATTTTTCATGTAACTTTAATCGGTCATAAAACTGAAACTAATTGACATATAAAAAAATTAAAACCTGGGTAATGCTTGTCTAGACTTATTACAGGTAAGTATGGTGTACTACACGGAAATTGTTAAATTTATTCGCGACGAGATAGAAAAAATATAATTTTCTATATTTATTTTAAAAAAAATATCACGTTAGTTTTTCGTTTTTATTTTCCATTCGAGGTGTAAAGAAAACTATTTTCTAGCATACACTATGACAAAGATCACAAAATACGAAATAATAATTCACATATTACAAATTTCCTTATTTTTTTACGATCGGCGCCTTGCACTGATCAAAGGCCATTTTTTCTCAACGGGGTAGTGGAATTGAAAAATCTTTGATTGTTTCCTATAGAAGAGAACCTCAGGATTCAGAATCTACCATCATCTATGTAACTTCCTACGGGAACATACTTTAAATGAGTTTTAAACTTCTCTTAGTTATTTCTCTAAAGTGCATTTTTGGGTTGCGTAACTATGATGATTTTTTAAAAAAAAAGTATGGCACCTAGGGTCATGGTTTTTATTGTTTTCGGTAGCTTATGTATTGTAGATTATAGATCCGTGCGTAACTCAATACCGACCATAAGGGCCTCTGTGTGATGGACGGTCACAATTTTCTATGTAATAAGAATTTTAGGAACTAAAACCTTTGTTAAACCAAAATTATAGCACTCGATTGTTTTGCTCGCTCGCTTCGCTCGCTCGCCAGGTAGCCAGGTTTTTGTGTGATTTTACTATTTTTATAATACTTTTAACTCATTCTAGGCGTTCAAGACAAATTTATGCATTGCAATTATTATGACAACAAATAATTATGATCTTCAATGATATGACTAAAAATTTTATGCTATTCAACATTATGGCTTAAAAAAATATGACAAAGTGCAGTTATGACAATGAAAGTATTATGCGCAAGATCATTTATGACAAAAGACTTTTATGAGCAACAACTTTATGCGAAATGAGTTATGACATTCGAAATTATAACAACAATTTTTATTCCACTAGAGGTGATACCGCGTTAGGACAAATCAGCTGTCATTTAGATTTACCTATCACGTACAATAATAGATACGAAAGGTTGCGCAATCGACCTGCTGATTAGAGATGGACGTTTTTGTACTACTATTACCGTTTTTTTACCCATCAGGTGCACAAGAGGATTTGAAGCAGTTCCTGACTCTACAGCAGCGCGGAATGGCTCACCTCCTCGACACGGCGCGCAAGGACCTCGATGCTCTGAACACTATTGCGGAGGGCATGTCCCGCCTGGTGCGGGCATAGATTCCTGGTTCCTACTCGAGTCGTCGCTCTCACGCGCACGTCATACAATAACAAACTTTATTGTCTGCGGGATAGAATAATCAATTGAACTTTGAACAGTAATGATGTGTAAATAAATGCTCTATTTTGTGCCCATTGGAACTCACCAGTTGATTGATTTTTTCAAGCTTTGGACAGGGGCACCTAAAATACTGATTGAGTTTGCATATATTGTTGCGAAACTTTCTAAAAACAATGCTTTCATTAATGTGCAAGAGTTTAAAATCAGATCAGACCGTAGGTATAGATTTGTCTTAGTCCTTAAAGCGCACATCAATATCAGTACTATAGCATGATCGATAATGCAGTAAAAGCAACTCCTTTGACCATGTATTACAGTTTTTGTGTAACTTGTTGCTAAATAAAGAGTTAAAAAAAGGCATTTTTTCTCACTCGTCATTGATATAATTAGATTAATAAGTGTATGTAAACAAAACATGTGCAATTCACGTGAAAACTCACCTCGTCATATAAAATATTTGATCTATGATAAAGATGTGCTGAATGCGATGAATATTACCAACACAGTGTAAATGTTTGATCAGTCTGTTTTCATTTACAATTACCTACCGAGAGCGATTATTCTAATTCAGATTTAATAGGCCTTACAAGTTTTAAATTTCTTTGATTTCAAATTGTGACAAAAGTATTGATAATGCCAATAAAGAGGTTATGGGATACGACGATATTAGTAAAGTTTTAGATAGTAACATTGCCCTTTTTTGATTTTATTGTGTGTAGACTGTGTAGTAGAATTTAAGCGGAAAAAAGCAGTTTTTAGCTCGAAAACAGTCGATTTGGAGTGAAGTTTGAAACGAAATATCTTAATGAAAAATGCAAGAAATGTATTTAAAATTTATGTCATTAGGTCGCAATAGTCCTGTTGTAGATAGTAACATTGATAAAATAAAGCAAGAAACTTGTTAAATAAACAGAAAATGGCCTTAATAGATGAGCATTTTTTACCTAATAAGGACCCTTAAGTAATAAATACAAAGTATAATTGAAAAAATAATTTATTTAATACTGTCAATAGGCACTAAGTATCTTTTGTTGCTTAAATCTAATGGCAAGTCTGGGCGACGGGCTTCTTTGTCAAGGGTTTGGCTTTCCCGTTTGGTGCATTTTAAGTTTAACGGCATTTCTGCTGGCCTAACTTCTGTAGAGTCAACTATTTCTGGAAAAGCCTCATTACGTGCTTCCTCGTAGGTGTATACTTTTTCACCGATCGCGGGCCTGAGTATAGGGTAGCTGATGCCATTGCAGTAATAGCTTCTATAGGCGTGCTCGTACATCTGCGTGTACTCAACATACGACATCTCATGAATAGGTAGTCTCAACGGGTACATGGGTTCCAGAGGTCTCGTGTAGACGGGGTCCAAAGTGGGCGGGTACGGCGCGGTCGGTATAGTATCTCCCATGGGTAGTATGGGGTTGTAAGGCGGAATCGTAGGCGAAGTGTCCCTGGGTGGGGAGTATTGAACACGCATCGGTGATGTGGGCTGTATGTTGTTGTAAGATATGCTATTTTCCTTTGCGGGCGAGCTGGCTGCGGGGCTGTACGACTCCTGTGTTTTGGGCATGAAGTGCTTGTAGGTTTTGACGTGTTTCCTCAGGCTGGAGGGGTCCGTGTAGCGTTTGTTGCATCCGGGGACCTTGCAGCAATAGGGCTTGTCTACGGTGTGGGTCCGCGTATGCTTGAAGCGGTCGCTTGAGTTTGAGTACGCCTTTCCGCAACCCTGTTGACAAAGAAAGTGTCATTAAATGATTTGTGAACTAGGATTTGACCAAACAGTAACGATAGAGGACTTATTTAGAAATTAAACATCAAAATAAAAAATATGGGCTAACGGAGGGAGGGTTACTTTAAAAAAAATGTTACTTAATAGTTCTGTTATTGAACGCTGTTGGTTATCCATATAAATATTATAAATAAATGAAAAAATTGAACTGCGTAATAACAATTACCTCATAAGGGCACACGTAGGGTTTCTCTCCAGAGTGTGATCGTAAGTGAATCTTGAGGTTCTCTGCTCTCGAGAAGCTTTTGCTGCATTGGTTGCATGTGTGCGGTCGCTCGTTAGTGTGCGTCCTTATGTGCACAAGCATCTTGTACCTGTAGACAAAAAAGACGCAAAATTAGTAGTGTACCTTTCATGTATTCAAATAGAATAGACTAAATAAAGTCTAACCGACGGGACAATGTTGTTATCGGTGAGCTTGGCATGTTTATTAAAATCGCATGGCGGCATAATTTGATTGCAAAGAAATAGGATTTGATTGGATTATTTGATTCTCATTACTACTGGTAAAGAATCAAGTAGTCAACGTAGTATAATTATAAGTGTCGGCTGGAAGTTAAATAGACCTACTTGCTATCAAGTTAGGTTTATGTTCACATTATTGGTAAAAAGCTCTCTTTTTGGCATGGCTCACGAATATGTTCATTCTCTTTGGTATGTTAGGCCAGTGAAATCTTACAAATAAAAAAGCTAAAATCGCAAAGCGAGATGTAAAGCTGCATTTTTGGTATGTTATTCGCACCCCTTAGGAGTATGTGTGACTACATTTTGCAAGCAAAAAAAAGTTGTGCTTCCTGTATGATACGCGAAAAACTGCAAAATTTTCGGACTTTTTTCAGGTATTGTAGTTCAATTCAAAAACTATGGGTTTTTGACATTACTTGTCTATGGCATTTTTAAAGTACATTAAATTTGCAACAATTTGAGCCTACCTACAGCTCCGTATGTCTTATAGTTTTTGAGACATGATGTTTCAAAAATACTGCTTTATTGAGTTTTGCCTATAGTGCGTGTTGTTATGGGTTTCCGTCGAACAAACACTTCACCACCGGCCACCAACGCCGGCTTTTAGTATGTTATCAGGCATATCTCCTGGACCCCGAAACTGCCGGGAGACAATCTCTCCAAGGTCGCTCTCCCGAGTAATGACGTCATGAAAATTGCCGCCGAAACGTTTGGAAAAGTGGCAATCACACCCAACCTATGCAACATACATACACGTGTATGGTATCAAATGAAAGCTGAATAAATATGCCATCACGTATACCTAAATTAAGTTTCAATACATTGAGACAATTCAAAACTACCTATAAGCAAAATAATAAAAAAGTAAGGAAAACATTTCCGGGTTTCCAGATTTAACAGAATAACTAGAACAGGTACCCGAGAATTCTGTTGCACATAAATAGTAATTAGTATGTCAGCTTTACATAACTATTTATTGTTTCTGGATATGACCAAAACTGTGAGAGAAATGCTGAAAAACCCAACAGCGCGAAGCCGTTTTTCCATATAAGATAAAAAATGATGAAACGCCTATTTTCCATGAACCAGCTTTTTTTATACGTCAATTTAGTTATACGTTATGGCATATTTATTCAGCTTTCATTTGATACCATACACGTGTATGTATGTTGCATAGGTTGGGTGTGATTGCCACTTTTCCAAACGTTTCGGCGGCAATTTTCATGACGTCATTACTCGGGAGAGCGACCTTGGATAGATTGTCTCCCGGCAGTTTCGGGGTCCAGGAGATATGCCTGATAACATACTAAAAGCCGGCGCTGGTGGCCGGTGGTGAAGTGTTTGTTCGACGGAAACCCGTAACAACACGCACTATAGGCAAAACTCAATAAAGCAGTATTTTTGAAATATCATGTCTCAAAAACTATAAGACATACGGAGCTGTAGGTAGGCTCAAATTGTTGCAAATTTAATGTTCTTTAAAAATGCCATAGACAAGTAATGTCAAAAACCCATAGTTTTTGAATTGAACTACAATACCTGAAAAAAGTCCGAAAATTTTGCAGTTTTTCACGTATCATACAGGTAGCACAACTTTTTTTTGCTTGCAAAATGTAGTCACACATACTCCTAAGGGGTGCGAATAACATACCAAAAATGCAGCTTTACATCTCGCTTTGCGATTTTAATGTACAATTTCACTGCCCTATGTAGGCACATAAGTGGAAAGATTCGCATTCTTCAGATGTTTTGAAGTCTATCGAGTCACGATTTGATGTCGAGGCGAAATTGTAGTATTTGTGTACTAACCGTGCATTAAATCCTCTCTGCGGCCTGGTGCAGTCCCGCCAGCCGCAATAGAACAAGCCGTCTCTGTGCGCGAGCGCGTGCGCGCGAGCAACATGCGCGGACAGCCGTGACACGCCGCTGAAGCGGGCGCCGCAGCCGCGCCAGCCGCACGCCACCTCCCTCGGCTCGCGCTCCGGAGACGAACCCCCCGACGATTCGTCTTCATCAATCTATACAACAAAACGTCGTTTGTTACTTACAATATCAAAGTTTACGCACCTATATACAAAACAATACTTGTGCGCTTTTGTATTGCTTCTGTCCTAGCTTCAAAATTACCTGAGGCTGGACTGCAGGCAACATCACAGGCCTAGCAACGTAGGGCGCGAAACGCTCCGCGGGCATCCAACGTTGCACCCTGCACCCCTCCCCTGGCATCTCCGGTCTCCATTGCGGAAGAACTAACATTATCGATCACTAATATATTTTTTATAACCGTGGTCACCGTTCGGCATCCACCGACACAATGATGGCTAGCGCGCGCGTCGCTTACTTATAATACGTCTCCGAGTGACAACGTGCTGATAAGCGGACGAATCCCCCGCGAATATACTGCTCGTTCCCCTTGGGAAACTGGTTAAAACTATACCGGTCTGTATTGGCGAGCGGTTAATGAGCTTGTTTTGTTATTGCTGATGTCTCGATTATCATTTGTGTTTAGTAATAGAGGTTAAATTTGCATAGCCGAATCGGAGAGGACATTTAGCGAGCAGCCCGTAGTAGTGTGGTCGAGTGTTATCAGCAGCCGCCTGCTGCGGCCGGCGTCCAGTTAATACCAGTCTGATAGGCCGTAGTTCAATAGGTGACTGATACGCAGTCAGTGTGAAGCGATCTCGAGCTGGTTCTTAGCATGAATCCCTTTATGATTGCATCGCTTTAGTTTAAAGTACACACGCGCGGAACTTAACTTATAGGAGATAACTAGGAACCTGTTTTATAAAAAAACTTATTTGTTTATTAAATGGAAATAAATATTTCACAATGTCTTGGAATACTTTATAATTTTTCTGAGATTAAAACCAAGGAACAAACATTTCGGTTTGACTTTCATTCAGAAATCTAAAACTAGAGCGAAAGGCCATTGGTGTAATTTTGTACACCTGACACTACTGTCTGTTTTACGCCACCAAAGTTTTTCATTGTTTGTATGCAAAAGTTAGTATGTAATCAGTGTGTACGAGTATGCTCAGTTCAAATAATAACTAATTGTCATGAAAATAAATAAGACTTAATAAAACATATACTGCTAATAGATGTTTACTTAATGTCTGCTTAGCAATACCTATAATTTATATTTTACTATGTACGGAAATAATTCATGTGACTATAGTTGCGAATATGCCACATGTACCTACAACAAAAGTTAGAGGTGACTAACAGAAATCCCTTTTTTGGAGCTAATACGAGTTGGCTATGACTAAAACTTCCTCCTTCGATAGAAGTCTGTTAAAAGTTCCCTCTCATACGAATAAATAACTCCAGAATCTCAAAATGCACTCCCTATTTCCCTCCTCGTGTCTCGCTTCTTCTGGCTCGTCTAGTTTTATACCTACTACGGGTACCTACCGCTAACGCCTAGGGGATTATTTCGCAAGGCCATTGGAAAATTCAGCAAACTACGTAAGCATTGGGCTTTATCTAATCACGCACAGATCTGATGGTCCTCGCGTGCACCTACGTACGGACGTGTACGTCGGACGCCCGAAACCGAAGAATCGCATCGACTAGACTTAATCCATTCCACAATGATAAAGCAATGTTGCTCTATATATAATATAACCTAGTGCAAATATGGTGTAAAGTACAGCGTCATCGGATACCTAGTTTGTGTTTGTACAAGCAAAAACGACAGTGTTATCAATATCACGGTGTCATGTGAGCGTGTGTGCTTGTTACTTGTGTTGGTGTGCTCGGCCCCCTGCGGCCACAAGCGGCGCGCGCGCCGGTTTCGGCCGGATCGCTTATCGCGCCGTCTGCGACGTGAACATAATAAACGTATGAATTCAAGAAAGTATTGAATTGCGACATATTGAGATTATTTACTTGTTTATTGACAGCGTGTATATTATTGGAATGATTTATGGTCAACAAAAGAGGAAATGGATCAGTAAACGGGAGTACATATATGAATGAAAGGAATGGTATGGCCAAGCATTAAAAATACAAATGCTATACATAATAAAAATAAAAAGAATGGACATACCTAATCCGAATAGCAACAAAGTTCTTCCAGGATTTATACTCAATCATCATTATCATCATCATTGGCCTTGTTCATCTATGAAAAGATGATTTAAGCAGCGTCAGTATTAGAGGTGCGGCACTTACGTAAGTGGCTTGTAAGGCCGATACGGGAGCGACAGCCACGACCGCATAGTTGACAGATAAATGTCCCACCCGAAGATGAAAGAGGCAGAGCAGCGCGCTGATGTCTTAATTCGCGCCTGCGGGATAAAAGATCAAACCAAGTTTGGTCGTGCTCCACCACTCCATTTCGTAGGGTCTCCCTCCACTGGTCACGATCTTGTGAGTCCTCTTCCCAGGTTGAGGGGTCGATTCTAAAAGATACCATGTCACGTTTAGCGCTGTCTTTAAAGCGTAACATAGGCCGCCCGATGGGTCGTTTAGCGTGCGCTATTTCGCTCAGGAGAGTTTTCCGTGGCAAACGAGAAGGCTCCATCCTTTGCACATGTCCCAGCCAGCGCAGCCGTCTTTGTTTTAGGACGGCTGCAATGCTAGGTAAACGCGCGATGCTGAGCACCTTCTCGTTTGTTACTCGATCCTTCCACGAGATGTTTAAAATGCGCCTAAGACAGCGCATGTGGAAACTGTTCAATTTCCGCTCCTGCTTGGCATACGACGTCCAGGTTTCGGCTCCGTACAAGAGTATGGATAAGATGCATGTCTGATACACGATCATCTTTGTGTTTACAGTTAGGTGTTTATTTTTCCATACTCTTGCACTAAGCTTGCCGAACATCGTAGATGCCTTGCCGATGCGGATATTGATTTCCACATCAAGTGAGAGGTTACTTGAGATGGTGGATCCAAGGTAACAGAAATTGTCAACCACTTCTAGATACTCAATCACTGCAAACGGAATATGTACCTACCACTAGAAAACTTTAATGATGTCCCGCCGATACCAGAAAGAGGTTGAAATGGCTATTAAGTTTCAAAAAAAGGCCAAGCTCCTTGTCCTCACAACATTAAATTTCAAATAAACTATTATTAGCAACACAACACTATGATACCAACTTTAACTTCGCTTTTTAACGAGGTGTTAAAAACTGAAATAATACCACACCAATCCGGAATCCCGGACCATCTCTACTATAACCTTGATACATAAAAAGTCCCCCAGAAATGATGTCGGAACCTATAGGCCCATAAGATGAGAATTGACCAGTGCAACAGGCGAGATTTCGAAGCAAGTAGGTAGTCAGTAGTTGACGATGTCCATGTTGGTAGGCAAATACCTAATGTGAAGAAAACTTGAAAAATGTAAAGAATATGGCCTACCAATTTACTGCTGCTTCGTAGACTGGAATAAAATCTGGAATGCCTTGCAGAAACAGGGAGAGAGAAAAGGCTATAAATAAATAATTAAGTGACTTCAAACTGGACACCTCACCGTCCAATATGTAGCGAGTGACCTCCACTTTTCCGTTCATTTTTGAAATAGTAGAGTATGTACATTACTGCAGAGGCCAGTAAGTAAGCCATCCACGCATTTTCCACTTGATGAACTTTTCATTGTTGTTGAAATATCTCCCCTTTGAGTTCGGTGGAATTGGTGGATTTTTTTTATTCAGTAGTCGCAATCTAATTTAACAAACTAATTTTTTGAAATTTTATCCCGTACTTAAATATTTTAATTCAATTAAGTCAACCCCGCCTAAATACAAGTGCGACTTTTTTTTGCTTTTGTTATGCAACGACGGTAGCAAACAAGCGTACGGTCCACCTAATGGTAAGCGTACACCGCAGCCTATAGACATTCGTAACTTCACGTGCGCGTTGTGACCAGGGCTTGAAATACCGGTATTTTCAGGTACCGGTACCGTGACCTTGAACTAGGTACCGGTACCCGCATACCGGTATTTTGATAAAATACCGGTACACGAAAGAGAGCGAATGAGACAGAATTAGAACACAATAAGTTATCGCGAGTTGCGACGTTGTTGCGGTTGTGCGCGCAAGCAAGCGTGAGCGTAGGATGGATAAAAAATTATGCGTAGCAACCTTTATAAAGTACCGGTATTTTCGAGTACCGGTATTTTCGAGTACCGATATTTTTCGAGTACCGGTACTCTGAGAACCTATTAAATACCGGTATTTTTGGTACCGGTTCCAAGCCCTGGTTGTGACCATTTATAAAATTTGAGGATTCACTGTGTTGACAGCAGAATGGACAAATTTTGGTTCCTAGCTATCAACACAGTGCATCCTCGGGAGCTCTGGCAACCTTGGCTCTGGCACCTCCACAGGAACAGAAACACTACATACTTGTATAATAAATAATGTTATTATGGCTGTGGTCTTCTGCAAGGCGGAGGTAGGTACTTCCCCAGTTGGGCTGCGCCAAATTCGCCTACTTTAGCTTTTTGATAACGCGCTAAAGCATTAGCGCGTTATCATATCAGGATTTACATACTGGACATTAAGTGTGTTCTTCTGGACATTTAGTGTGTTCTTCTGGACATTTCTGAGGGCCTACCGCCAACCGAAAACGAAGTTCGAATATTTCCCTCTCTGTCGCTTAAGTCGCTTTAATTAGCAAGTACGACAGAGAGGGAGATATTCGAACATCAAAATCCGAAATTCGTATCGTGCCGTCCCCTTCACTCTCGTGTTATACACAATAAGAGTGAAAGGGACGGGACGGCACTATATACGAAGTTCGGATTTCAATTTTTGGAGTACAGCCCTCTGCGAACCACAAACGAAGTTTTCCTTCTCTGTCACACTTGCAAGTCTGTACGTAAGTGCGACAGGGAAGGAAAACTTCGTTTGTGGTTCGCGGTAGCCCCCCTGGCCCTGGGCAGGTCGCGGTAGGCCCTGCAATTGTCTAGGATGAGTAACTTTCGTATACTATCTTCACAGATATTACGAGAACATTTAAAACTATTAAAAATATATATATCCGGCGATGATTTCATTTTTGATACCTAACCGATATCGATATGACATAGGTATTATCGATCGCCTAGATGTCGAAAAGTGCGCAGTTTTGCATGCTATCTTTGCATTTACAGACAGAACTTAGCCCACACCCATTACATTATGCGGACTAAAAAGTTTGCAAACTTATATTTACTATGTTTTTGACAGAATTAACAAGATTATCTAAGGAAATTATGCTTTTGCAAAGTATATTTCGTATGTTCGTCTATTACTCGTTAACTTGTAATGTCTACTTACCTGTAATAGTTTTCCTTTTAAATTCATTATAAGTAGTTATAAGAAAAAATATATCACTAAGCTTAATATCACGCCAACAGATTCTTCTATCAAGAAAAAAGGTTTTAGAGACCTTACAATATTTTTGTAGGAAAGAAAAAAAAATTGCACACCACAAAATATATTTCAAGATTTTATGCTACCGTTTTGTCGGCGTAATTGACATGTTGACATGTCATGCCAAATTACAGCTTTTTAGTATTTACAGCTAAGCCAGGGACGGACGGGCGGACGGACATGGCGAAACCATAAGGGTTCCCTGTTTGCTACGGAACCCTAAAACAAGACAGTTTTGTTTAGGTAGGTATATTCTCCATATGGAAACTTCCCGTTACGCTGTTCTTATGCTACCTATTCAAATCAGATAGCTACGTTAATGTAATCCACGTGTAGCGATATCGTTTTAAGGTGCGCGTTTTACACGCAACTAAAACAAAAACGAAACATTGTGTATTTGTGTCTTCTGTAAATGCAACAAAGTTTCCTAGGTGCGTAAAATGATTTTTCTCAAAAATAGTATGTAATGTTCTCATAACATCTGTGAAGATAGTATCCGAAAGTGGGTCGTTCTGGACAGTTGCCAGTTGCCAGAAGTGTCCAGGAAGTAACACCTACTGTCCAGGAAGTAAGTATGTAAATCCCATTACATAAGTTAGGCGCTGGCGGCGCGCGCCGATTGTCGACGGCTGTTGTTTACATCCATGGGATTCACGCCCGATCCCGGCTCAAAAGACCCATACCTAGTATATTTAGGCTTCGCGATTCGTAACAACTACGCGTATTTGTAGATTAAACTCGTACTGTAGCTCTAGTATAAGTTTTTTCGAATCATTAACTAATTCGAACGCGTTTGCGTTTTGTCTCAAAATGTATGAAAGTGGTATGAAAACGTGAACAGCGCCTCTGGTGGTCACTAGTGGAAACTAAAACAGCGAGTATAACATTTGTTGCTAACCGATGAACGCGCGTATTTCAACCTCGGTGAGAGCGTTTTCATACATTTTGAGACAAAACGCAAACGCGTTCGAATTAGTTAATGTTTCGAAAAAACTTATACTAGAGCTACTGGTTCAGTGAAGGCAAGTTACCTATAGGTAAACGTTAATATCGCTGTGCGATATCTGTCGGATACTTAGCCCGCGGGGGCAGGCGGACAGTTCAATCGAGCTGGTATATTCCAGTTTGTGGTTATCGCTCGCTCGTACTTTATTTCAACACGCAAACACTGTAGTCCAGCTAATTGGATGAATATTATTGGCAAATAGAGAATTATAGTGTAACATATATCTACATACATATATGTATAATACTTAGGTACTTTTAAGTGCCACACTTACTCTGTCCATTATTTTCTGCCTCACGACAATCCTACAACTTGAGTCTGACCAACTATCTTATTAGCCGAGCGGTCGAAACTTCTACTATTCAGCTGGGGAAAAAATGCTTTCGTATTCTGTAGGTACAGGTCACATTTCTGTTTTTTTGTCTAATTGCGCGGGAAAGATTTCAAAATGGCAGATTCGCCAACCTTTTTGTCCGTGTCTGAATATAACGTTTCATTTCATGGGGTTTGAAAACGTAAGAAATATCACTGACAAGGTCTACGAGAGCCACATTTTGTATTTGTATTTGAATACTTTGCAAACAAACCCGTCTTCTCCCAGCGAAAAAAATAAACAATATTATTCTTTTGTAATGACCCCGGAGATGTCAGTCACCGGTAGATGACTGTTTTTACGGTGCCTTCCACTTGAGCTATGCTATGCTATGTTTTCATACATTTGACACGTAGCTGGAGCTGGAGCTACGTGTCAAATGTATGAAAACATAGCAATCATAGCATAGCATAGCTCAAGTGGAAAGGCGCCCTTAAAGTGCGTTGGATGTTTATAATCTGAGGTCTTGACTGACTTCCGCTTCTTCTTGATCCCTTAACGCGGTTGGTAAAATTATAACTATAACTTGGCTTAAAAAAACACTATTGCAGTAAATAAATTAAAACATCTTCGGAGAATTAATTGTGCTACGAGCCGACTTTGATAATAGAGTTACCGCTTCACCGTAAAATACTGACGACGTGTAGCGCCATCTAGATTAACTCTCTAAAACAATATTGGTCAACTTGCACGGTGATTTTATAATAATTCTATTTATTATCCCAGCTTAACCCATCTTGTTCCCACTAAAAATGGTTGAAAGTATTATATAGGGGAAACTTTCCGTATTCGTACCCCCTAAGGGAAAATACTAAATGTTTTGGAAATATAAACGAGAAAATAACAAGCTGTTGATGATTCATAATTCATAATCTTCATTTATCGGTTAATCTACCAATATAATAAATTGAAATACAACTCCAATAGCCTTTGAAAACAAAACTCGTTTTTCAAAAACGTGAAAAATAGTAGTTTATGCAACTGGTACGTAATGAGGGGCATTAAAACACGGGTGTGTTTTGATGGTAAAGGTCACACGAGTGTTTTAATGCCTAATTATGTACAGTTGCATACATTACTTTATGTCACACCTGGCCATAAAGCGGCAATTACCGCACGCTCCGCGCGCGGGAAATCCCACTTCCTGGCCAGGGGGTGACATAAAACTTTGTACTTAACACGGGCGGTAATAAAGAAAGCCTCAGATCGCATATTTATCGCCCTTGCCTTCGGCTCGGGCGTCAAATACCTGCGATCTGAGACATTCTTTGTTTTACCGCCCTTGTTAAGTAATGTACTATTATCTACACACATATTTATAACTACTCTAAGATGGGTTCAGAAACCGTAGTAAATAAATACAATAATTGTGTTAATACAACCTTTTTTACACGGTTGCGGAAATATCCAAATCAGAACTGGCAACCGATACCTGAATGTTATTTTAAAAAGTAAAGAGTCCCTATTCTGATGTGATCATGTCGTTCTAGCTCAAATTTCGTACGATATATACTAAAAAAACATCGAGCTGACATTTCGCATCAATCAATTCTTTAAAAAAAAATGGCTTCCATCAAATTTATGATGATTTCGCCAATGTCACGTGTTCAATGACGTTGTTCGGTAACGACGCCATGACAGTAGATGAGGTTTTGTACGGTAAATGGATTCTGCCCGTCGTCGCCCCGGGCACGTGTGCTCACCAGCGCGGCGACGATCAAAATCCCATTTCGCATCGACTAAATTTGAATTTTCAGTGATACTAGAATAGGGACATGTCAACTTTGACATTTAAATTTTGGCAGTTTTGTTTGACGTTTAATATTTTAACATCATATATGAGATTAAAATGAAATAGTACATTACTTACCAAGGGCGATAAAACAAAGAATGTCTCAGATCGCAGGTATTTTACGCCCGAGCCGAAGGCAAGGGCGATAAATATGCGATCTGAGGCTTTCTTTATTATCGCCCGTGGTAAGTACAAAATTTTATGACACCCCCTGGCCAGGAAGTGGGTTTTTTCGCGCGCGGAGCGTGCGATAATGGCCACTTTATGGCCAGGTGTGACATAAATTATATTACTGCTGTAGCCTTCGCCACAGATAAGAAAATTGCCATTAATTCATTGAATGTTGAAATGAGAGTCATTTTCTACGGTTTCCGAACGCATATTAGAGGATTTATGATATGTGTGTAGATAAATGTGATTGTGATTATTTGTTCTTAAATCGTACCCGTCTGTTCCTATATCGTACTGGTGTAAGTGTAACTAATCTGACTGATTTATCGACTACCTATGACTTGCTATCTCGCAACGTCTCCCTCTTTCTCTCTTTAGAATTATTATATTCAAAGAGTTTTTGTTTCCCAAAATATGCTACAATACAGCATTTCTTCGACTCGATTAGATTTTCTTTTTTTTTGGCTCAATTTATTATTTTTTATTAGTTCTTAGACTTTCTGCAAGGAGTCAATCAAAATAGGTCGATACTAAGACAATAACTTAAGGGGAGTTATCCCCAACGCAAATGTCCCGCTCTAACACGCGTGAGTTTACAATTGACCATCCCGCTCTCTACGCAAGCTCTTCGCGCAGTTTTGTAAATATTTAGCTATAGTCATTAAGCCAATCATTTTATCAAAGCAAACCCTGCGAATTTGTCTATAACTATTTACGATCTTTAATTGAGTACAAAATAGTAGTTTATGCAACTGGTACATAATGAGGGGCATTAAAACACGAGTGTGTTTTATGAAACGAGCCGAAGGCGAGTTTCATAATAAGGTCACACGAGTGTTTTAATGCCTAATTATGTACAGTTGCATACATTACTTTATCTACACACATATTATAATTACTCTAAGATGGGTTCAGAAACCGTAGTAAATAAATACAATAATTGTGTTAATACAACCTTTTTTGCACGGTTGAACGTTATTTTAAAAAGTAAAGAGTCCTTATTCTGATGTGATCATGTCGTTCTAGCTCAAATTTCGTGCGATATATAGGTACTAAAAAAACATCGAGCTGACATTTCGCATCGACTGAATTTGAATTTTCAGTGATACTAGAATAGGGACATGTAAACTTTGACATTTAAATATTGACAGTTTTGTTTGACGTAATATTTTAACATCATATATGAGATTAAAATGAAATATTTTATTACTGCTGTAGCCTTAGCCACAGATAAGAAAATTGCCATAAATTCATTGAATGTTGAAATGAGAGTCATTTTCTACGGTTTCCGAACGCATATTAGAGGATTTATGATATGTGTGTAGATAAATTAAATGTTTAATATCAGTTATATAGCCGTAGTATTGAAAAAACATTCCAAAAAGGGGTAACTTCGCGATTTTTTTCTTTCGAGTTAAATTCATTAGGTCATGTAACTGACTGCGATTTTGACTAGACAATATCCTTATGTAACACATATATTTTTTTTAGATTTTAAGACACCATATTCTATGTCTCAGATGGTTTTTAAAAACTCAAAAGTGGTAATACACGGCCTTAAGTATATTGTCTTTTTCACCTGTACACCACTAAAAAGTTAAAAAATTCCACCTTTATAATATGTAAAGTCATATTACTGTGGTATAGATAATGTGTGAGTAGGTACAGAGAATCGTTCATGTAGTGATAGGTAATGGGTGTTTAAGTACAGGAAGTGTGTAACTTTTTGTCCTTGTACCTATCATGTGCGTTCTTCATATAGATATAGACGGGACGTAGTATCTCAGACAGGTAAATTTGTAGACAGTGCTAAGCGCAACTGATAAATCTGATAAAATACGTGTAGGTATTATGTGTAAATCAGCAAGTTTTTATTATCCTGTGAATATTATAAATTTATGCGAATGTTTAGATGTTTGCTACTCAAAGGCGCGAAAACGGCTGAACGAATTAAATTCAATGATGAAACTTGGTATAATAGTAGGTTGTTTGACAAGGGGCTAAAGTAAGCCATATTACCACGAGGTGGTTATTTTCCCGAACGTAGTGAGGGAAAATTGTTCGAGTGGTAATATGGCTTTTAGACCCGAGTTATACACTCTACTTTTCACTTAGATTGCGAGAAAACACATTAAACACAAAGTATCCCTTAAATGAATAACTTAACTCTTGGCGCGTATGTCTGATTTGACAGCATGTTTTTTTTTCTAAGGCCAGCACCATGCCGCGCCATGCGTGTTCGCTTTGCGTATTCGCCTTCCTTTCTTTTGCTATATGAAAGAAAGAGATGCAACATGCGCTTTTTTATCTTTTAAGAGACGCAATTGCTTTGATCATAGACACCGCTTAATCTTTAGAGAACTGAAAAACGTCTTTCCTGGTTGGTCGATTTTAGTACAGCTGTATTCTGGTTGGTTGATATATTTACCAAATATTTTTTAATCTGTCAAATTACTGTTCTGTGATTGGTGGATTTAATAGGTGAAGGATTTTAATTGGTTAAATTAAAATGTTTTGTAAATAATAAATATGTATACATATTTTCCCTAGGGCTTAAATGTACTACTTTAGCCCCGCTTCACAAGTCTAATATGACACACTTTTCGAGCATGAGAAGTGAAATAGTACATTACTTACCTAGGGCGATAAAACAAAGAATGTCTCAGATCGCAGGTATTTTACGCCCGAGCCGAAGGCAAGGGCGATAAATATGCGATCTGAGACATTCTTTATTATCGCCCGTGGTAAGTTGTACTATTAAATGATTAGCATAATGACTATATAGCTAAATATTTACGAAAACTACGCGCAGAGCTTCCGTAGAGAGTGGGATGGTTAATTGCAAACTCACGCGTGTTAGAACGGGACATTTGCATTGGGGATACCTCCCCTTAACCTGATATAACCTACGCCAAACAATACAATCTGTGAACAATCATAAGCTTAACGTAAGAATTTACAAAATTTCTTCTGTTGCTGAATATGAAAGGAAATAATATCAAAAGGAAATAATGTCATAAAACTAGTCAGACGAACTTTACCATGCAAACTCGGTCAGAATTATTTGATGTCGGCTGTTACTGTTTATCAGTTATCACTTACCATACTTGTCCGTCACCAAGTCGACGTCACAATTTTTTTGAAGAGCCCCTCCGTCTTCGGCAATCAAAGCTGTTGTGACGTCGAGTTTCCCGCCAAAAGCGGCGGTGGCGACCACACGCGAACTGCGCCAAAATAAAAATTCCAAAATAGCTGCCATTATGCTGCGCTGGAATTAAAATAGGCGCGCGCGCGCCCATCGCTTCATGGGATAATGGGATTAGTAATTGTTCTATTGTTTCACGTGGGATGAAAGATGATATTGTTTATCAAGTTTTTTTTTGACGGGGATTTCCACCAATTGGACAGTAGTCGGTATGCATTTACATAATAGTTGGTGAGGTTTTCAAATGTATCAAGCCTGTTTCGAATTGTACAGGAATAGGTATAGGTTATCTATTCCGAGATTAGTAAGTGATAACTTGATGTTTAAGTTAGTGCGGATGGCTGTATGGATGTACATTCCACTTAATCTCAAAAACTACTGGACTGATTTCTATGAAACTTTCCAGTACTTATTGGGGCTTAGACATCAGAATAGGACATAGGCTATAAATTATTTCAAAATCCAATCCCCCTAGAGATTAAATAAAATCGGCCAAGTGCGTGTCGGGTCACGCGCAAGGTAGGGTTCCGTAGTCGTCCACCCGTTACATTATGTGGACTAAAAAGTTCGCAAACTTATATTTACTATGTTTTTGACAGAATTAACAACATTATCTAAGGTATCAATGGAAATTGTACGGAAGTTTGCTTTTGCAAAGTACATTTCTGAAGTTCGACTATTACTCGTTAACTAGTAATGTCTACTTAGCTGTATACTACTACCATGATTTTTTTCACATGCCTAGTAGCGACCGTTTAACTGGCAGGGGGGGGGGACACTTGACCATAACAAAGATTATCACTTCAAAGCTTAATATCACGCTAACGCTAACTCATTCTTTAATCAAAAATGCTTTTAGAAACCTTATAATATTTTGAAAAGAGCTATCCAACGATGCCCCACACGATGGGGTTTGGCAGAAAAAAAAATTGCACCACCACTTTATATGTAGGGGTGGTAACCTAAAAAAAATTTTTTTTAAAGATTTTATTCTACCGTTTTGTCGGCGTCATTGATATGTATACTCATACCAAATTACAGCTTTCTAGTACTAACGGTTACTGAGAAAAACGTGGGTCGGACGGACGGACATGGCGAAACTATAGGTAAGGGTTCCTTGTTTACTACGGAACCCTAAAAAATGTAGGTATACAGTCTGCCAAAGAAGACTTGTGGGAAGAAAATTAACCCTGTTATGTTAGTATGCCATTTCTTCTAGATTAACAATAACCGCTTCTGCCGCTGTATCTATTGGGGGGGCAGATTGCTAGAACTAATGGTCGTAAATTTTTTCCAGGGTCTAGTTTGGTACATAGCTTTATGTTTTTGATAGGAACCAGCTCCTCCGTCGACCATCTTTAATTTTATACAGATGGAAAGTTTCACTCACTCGTCTCACTCACACCACCAGGAATGGCAGGAATACAACACCACATACCTTCAAGTACTTATTGTTGTTATAGTACGCGCCATCCACGACGACGCGCCCCTCCACCGCCCGTTCCGTATTTAGTTATTATAGCTGTGGGTTTCTGTGAAGTGGAGGTACTTCCCTAGTTGTAAAACTTGTGAATGACAGTCCAGGGTACATCAGGGTGTTTTCCAACCGATTTCTCAGAATTCATGGCTCTGACATTCAAAATCCGAATGAGAGATATCAAACGAGATGTCTCCTTGTGCAAAATATCGCGGATGGAATAACAGCCAAATTTATTTTTAAATCTTATTATCTTATATCTACGAGCAATTCTTGTATATATCTAGGTATATATTGTATATTTATTTATTTCAGGTTTCTCGGAAACTAACGATTTTGATGAAATTTGGTATGTGGGGGTTTTCGGGGACGAGCAATCGATCTAGTAGGTCTCACGCCCGGGAAAACGCTGAGCAAAGCTCGGTCGCCCAGATGGTTAGTTTTAAATGTAGAAGGCTTGAAAGTGAAATAAAACATTAAGTACTAAATATTTATTTCTTTCATACAACTGCAGGTTTATTTCTATAACATTAAAAATTGGCGAAAAAGCGATAATAATCTGATACAGGGAATCAAAATCAAGGGTCATTATTAGGTACCACTTTTGTAGACTTTTGAGACTGAAGAAAATATGTATTTGTTTGAACGTCTTTACAGTTCTATTATGTATTTTTGTACTGAACATTTAAGAACATTATAGAAATCTTTCGTATTTTTGAACGTAATTTACCGAGTAAGTATCTACGTACCTATTCGGACAGCGTGTAAGAAATGCGTGACACCTCTTGCATAACAAGGTAGATGTATTTTTAAACCATTCAACTAGATATTAAATGTACTTGTAATACTTATATAGACATTGACTGTGAGTAATTATTACTTTTTAATACTTAAAATGTTCAAAGGTTGTAGTTAGATTTGTCCTTTAACAGTTAACGAAATTTTAATTGAATACTTTTAAAAGGGCACTATAATGCCGCGTTTAAGGCTGTCAGACAGAATCCAATGCATTTGACCAATGAATCTAAAGCATGTCACCAGTGAATTAACGAGGTATATATTATTCAAAATTGTACAAAGGTCGACCCGCTTTAATAACCCGATACTTATTAATTGCTACATCCATTTGACTTACATAAATAAGTATACTGGATCAAAATTAAGTACTGTTCAATTAAGTGTGTGTTATCTTATAAATTCGATGTCCTAACACAAAATCATATACGTATGTATAGCTAATACGTAGAATAAAGGCGTGCTTTAATTGAGCTATCGGTGCAATGACACGGTTTACTTACTAAACACAATAAGTAGTCGTGTAATTAGCAATGGCCTGGAATATGTACGACACAAATTATTATACTATAATTTTAAAACTAATACCGTTTAATTCAAAAGCAATTGGAGCCAAGTTTACATATTTAAAATAAACAAGAAGGAAAATCGAAAACTAGTGGTCTGTGACTCGGCGTCGCGTCGAACCGCTAATTGCTGTTACTATAAATAGGTATTTAAGTAGATGCAGACTCTCAAAAGTCAAAACATTAATGACAGTAGATAATACTAAAAGTACGAAATCCTAACAACACGTAAATATTAAGTATAGTTATATAAAAAAACATCACATTCACATAAAAATGAAATGCTGTGGTTCGGGAATGATAGTGATGCGATCAGTCCTCTTGAACAAATATAATAGTATAAATGATAACAATATAATTCTCTTTGTCATTTCGCAACAAATACATTTCGGGCAAGAACACGTTTTTGAGCTTTCAGGTATAATTCTTTTTCGATATTTTTACTTTTTAAAGGAATATAATTAATTTAAAAAAAATCTTCCAGAGATTTTTGCGTAAAACCTCAAGGCCTCGCTTTCTGTCGCTCGAATATGTTAGTGCGACGAAGAGGCAGATATTTCGTTTTCGGTTCGCAACTTTTCGTGACTTAAGAATATAGTTATATAGAAAAAATAAATATTAACTACACATTTATAGCTGTATGTTATAAGCAGCTACCTAAATACTGGTTCAAAGATAAGTATATAATATAATAATAAACCGCAATTTCAATAAGTAGGTACCATAGGTATTTATTTCTAGACCTTGGGACCGATTTTTGAGTGTCGAACGCTCGATTTTTCACTCGACATCTGTCAAAACGTCATAGTTTTTTGACGGATCTCGAGTGAAAATTCGAGCGTTCGACTCTCAAAAATCGGCCCCTGAACTCGTTCCTTAAGCACAAGCAACATAAGGACGTAGTTAAGCGAAAAGGGCAATTTTATGTCCTTGGATATAAATTGGATCTAAAGGTCTTTATGGTTTTATTTAAGTACAAACTGAATATATGTCTATAGGTACTTAATAAAGAACAATTTTCAGCTCAGCTGAGATATACACCGTGCTGTTTTAGATTTGCGTTAACCGCGATATGTTGCGAGCAATAATGTTCACATGTTTAGTTTTTAAATTCTGTCATTGCAACTTATCTTATATCTAAGGGCAAATTGCACTAAAAACCTATAAATAAGTTTAAGACAGTTGATACCATGAGATTGATATATAAATTTTAATCATGAATGAAAGGCTCTTTCTATCGTATAAGTAAAAGAAATAAATAAATACACACTTGAAAAGACAGGTAACCGGATTCAATTTTTAATTATAAATTTGAACTACTCTTTTCCCTTACAGTTAACGCTTATCAAAACAGAACGGTATATCATAATACATTATTATATAAAAAAAAACAACTAGGAAAAGATGCTACTAAAAATAACGTATATAACCGTATAAATTCTAGCAGAACACATTTCGGTAGTAATTGAACAAGACAGTTCTGCTGTCCACTCTAAAACCTAATTATAATTAAATATTTCCCGTACTTAAGGGATTTTCATTTTCTAATTGTTTTAGCAAGCGAATGTGGCTCGATTAAATAGGCTAGTTAATTTCGACGGACAGATGCGTCACTAATCCCCGCGAATCTTCAGAGTGTATTCCGGATCACTGATCGCGCCGCTCGTCCCAGGGTGTACACGCAACGCTGCGGCTAAACTCCTCTTGACACCAGTCTTTTCTAGTCCATAGGTTCGTTACACTAATGGCGCACTCCTTAAACACTCATAATTGCCGAAGAAAAATTAAATGATTCCACTTAAAACAAACATGCTCAGATTTGCTACAAATGACTGTCTTTGATATTCCAATCACTTTATTTTAAACAATATTTTCGTCCATTTTGTGCAGTATTGTGGGAGCTTGGGTTGCGCACACCGGTACGGTACCTAATGACCGTCTATAGGGTTGTTTTTACAGTTCACTTTTCACCTCGACACTAATACTTTTTGTGTACACCCAGTGGATGACGGCAATGACTGTCGTTTGCTATTGTGCTGGTATTTCGCTGTTGCGGGCGCAACTTCAAATTAAACATGGGTACCTAAGTGCAAAATTATTTTAAGTAATTTAACTTTTTTATTTTAGTTCAGGTTCCTCTCGGATTTGCTCATATTCTCCCGATTAAAGTGACACGCTGGAAGGGATTTTGCGCCCATTACATAGATCATAAAGGCAATCACGGGGCCGTATGCCGTCGTTCAAGCGGCACGTGGTAGTGTTTGTGCCCCGTCCGCGCTAGTCACGCGTACGTCTCTCTGAAGCGCTTCTGGATGTGGTGAGCGGCGTTGAGCAGGCGGTGGTGGAAGGTCAGATGAGTATGGGGAGTGAAGACGGGCGGCGCGGGCGGGGGGGCGGCTCGCAGCGGCAGCGTTGGTAGGACTGCGTCGGTATCCGGGTGGCAGAAGAAAGCGACGCAGTGGCGGCCGCGCGCGCGCGCGTATATACCCTCCGGAACCACGACACGGTGCATCTGCAATATCAAAATATAAAGATTTAAACATATCATTAAACGAGAGATCGCGATTCTGTGAACCCGGCCGTTCCGTATTCGAAGGGTCCAAACGGAACCCTATTCTATTGTTGTCACCCACGCGTTCGTCCGTCCGTCGTCTGTTACACAGGTTTTACAGCCAAATTTTCACAGTAACAGCATTTTGTTGACCCAAAGCCATAAAAACTGTCAAAACCTTTTTTAAATGTTTTACTAAGGGCGTCTTCCACACATCTAAAAGGGGGCGTGAATTTTTTTTCTGATATATTCCCTATCGAGTGAGGTATTGTTGTTTAGAGCTCGTTGGGTAGATAAATAAATGTGCTTTTTGTTTTAATGAATATTGGAAAACAAAGGAACGAGAAGCCTCTTTAACTATGAATGCATAAGTTGATTTAATAGGCGGTTGGTTCGGAATCCGTAATATGCGGAGTCCGACGGTTAAGGTGGTGGAGATAACGGGTAGAGGGGGGTGTAAAAGTATTTTTTTTTGTTTTGTAAAAAAACTTAAAAGGTGCCCTATAGGAAAAAATGTTGTGTGTAATCTAAATAAAATTCTCTACAAGAAAGGTTCTACGCACTTTTTCGCTAGGAAGAATATTTATATTATTTATAGAGATTTTAAAGAGGGGAAGTTAATTATAAGTGTGTTCGCTCCACCCCATGCACCAGGACTTTAAGTATGTTGTTTAGGACATCTTTACCTACAACTATGCCCAAATCCGCTTATACACGAATTATTTCCGCCAATTGGCAGTTAGTGGTCTTCGTGAGTTGAAAACTCTTACTGGTGAAATATCCTATAAAGGAGGACCTTTTACATTGGTTCAGCCATTAAATTTATTTATAGAATATTTTTAAAAAGATGCAATTCCTCTGGTTTGTACAGTGTTATTGTTGAGCTGTGCAATAAAGAGTTATAAGGCACTCGGTTCTTAGAGAAATTAATTCTATTCGACCTGAATAATCTTCCCTTGAGGCTTGAAGATAACGAAAATAAAAGAAAACACGGTGTATGTATAGACCTACTTAACAACTAAATTCTCAAGTATTTAAGTGTTAAGTACATAAATTAGGCGAAGTTAGACTTTCAAGGAAGTAGAATCGGCTCATTGTTCAATTTGAAAAGCGTTTTTTTGGTATTATTCGATTAATGTATTACTACTAGGTACTAATAATAAGTTTAGAATGTTTGGTATTAAATTGTGATTTTGACCACTGATACACCTATTTTAATCTGGGTTCGCTGAGTTGAGCGCAATCCACCAAGGTTATCAACAACCATTAGTTTGGAGAAAATTTAGGTGCTTACTTCCGCTAATAGGGATATTGCTAGTGCCTCACAATTTATAAGTACCTGCCTATTTTCATTAGTCCCACCGGACTAAACCCCTTATATTTCCAGGAAATCCTCCTTGGATACTGCCGGACCGGTTAAACCGGTCCACCCGGCGAACGACTAAATGACTAAAACCACAGAATAAGTAATAGTACTACGTACAGAAGCCTCACCGTTAACAAATCCCCGCGAGGCAAGCCAAACGTGCCTACGCGTGGCCATCTCCTTCTATCGCAAGCGCATCACTCGCCACATCACTTTCTATCGCATTGAAAGGTCCCCCCTTTGAGCGGCGCGATGACGTCACGCGAGTGAGTCGCCCCAGCTAAAACCTCCACCCGGTGCAGTGCGAGATGTTGCCGGGGACGCAGCGCCATCGGCATACGCTTTGTCTCCGGGTGTGTGAGTGTGTTTTAATGTGTGATCCGGGAGTGTGTATTGGTATTGAGTTATACCAGGACTGGACCTGGACTCCACCAGTACGGGCTGTGTATACTGACCAGAGCTGGAAGAATATTGGTAGTCCAAGCTGCGAGAAGTTCACCGGTTTGCACCAAGATGGCTCCGGGAAGATGGCCGACGGACTGCCACTTGTCACTGCCGTTCAGTTTTACCTGGAAACAATTTAATATGCACACATTAGTTTAACATGGATCTCCGATCCTCTGTCACTAGGACATAAGATTGAAAGTGCCATGAAATGGGTCAGTGTCGTTGCGAGCTCAGGCACGTTTGAATTTAAACTTTCGTGAGACATGTTATAACTTTATTTTACTAAACGGTTAAAACTCACGTATACCTTGGTATTAGAGAAAATTTTTCGTGGATCGTCAATGTATCAAAACTGATAAAATGGGACCAATATAACTCCAGCTTTTAAATAGAACTGATTTTACGTAATATGATGGGTTTCGATTTCGAGTCGTCTATATAACATCATTAATAACAACTCCTTTGAAGAGTTGCACACTTCAATGTAAATGAGGTTTTCAGAGCAAGTATTAATTCTAATTTGATCATCGAATTTACCTTGTATAAATCTGCCGTCATTTATTAAACTAATTTCATGTTTTCGGCGCAACTTGTACTTGAAACAATGTCGGTCGTTGTCGTGAATATAAAATTTATTTTGGAAATATATACCAGTCCTTTTTCTTTTCTGTTTGTAGGAATGCTAAGGGTCTACTCCGAACATCGAAATCCGAAATTCGTTTCGTGCCGTCTCCTTCACTCTCGTGTTATACAGTATAAGGGTGAAAGGGACGGCACTATACGAAGTTCGGATTTCGATGTTCGGAGTACAGGCCCTGATGTTAATAGAATTAAGAAAAACACGGTGTATATTGAAACCGGAACAGTCATCGCGTGAGGAGTACACTGCGAACCCGGCGAACAAAGCCATTGTTTTCTCTAGTTATCTAGTTGTGTACGAGTACTAATAACTGTTAATACAATTTGGTACTAACGGCGACCTTATGTCAAGGTGAGAAAGTTCAAATTCAAACACATGCAGGAAGGAGTAGTGGTCGATTTGTTTTTGAGGCAGGGTGCGCATGACCCGTCTGGTTAACATTGCTTGACACGTTTGGCGAATATTTTTTGCCATCTATCTGGGTGTCTCCGAAATCTGTGACAAGATGGGGGCTACGGGACCCGTGTTTGAAGGAGTTGGAAGGATATTGCTACCCACCGCTACCATTGATGTGCGCCCCGGTTCCTATACTCGAAAATCTCAAAATTTGAAGATGCGGCTAAAACGACAGAGTGTTTGAAACTTCTAAGTATGATAATAAGGATGAATTTTTCATATTTATTTACAAGGGACTAAGGATTAATTATTCTGTGACAACACTCGATTAATGCATTCACGTGTTCTTTGAGACAAAAGGTCTTGGCAGACGGATGGACAAGAATGTATAGTCCTCTAAAAGTTCGATTTCCCTTTTGAGATAACGGAACCCTAAAACATTAAAAAACCGGCCAAAAGCATGTCGGATCACGCAAAACGAAGGGTTCCGTACCGACACCCTACTAGTCCACATTTAAAAACACTATCCAATACCTTGAATAAAAAAAAGTCGTATCTTCATAGGGAAGCCAAGGCACTTACATCCTTTTGTTTGGACAAGACAGTTTTTCAGCGATAGATTTTAGTCAATTTTAGGAACTTATATTGTGATCCTCAGCTTAACATTACCTAGTTGTCATTTGATTTTACCTATACATTTTTCATTTAATGTTTTTTTTAGTGCTTGGGGTATTAGGCGAATGTACAGTCACCGTAATATAGTATGTAGCAGTCAAAGTGGCCAAATAGTTCGGTACACCATACAAAATATACCGAACCGAACTACCGAACCTTCGTACCGAACTATTTGCCCACTGTGGCTGCTACATACTATATGACGCTGACTGTACAAAGTAGGCCATTGACAGATTGAGGTTGTATAACTTGCTCGGAACGAACGTAACGCGGAAATACAGCTAATTTAGATGACCTCGTAAAATAAACTACTAAAAATACCAAGCTACTTGCAGTCTTTTTCTAACTACGGTACAACAACACAAACATCGATCGACAAACTATATTTAAAGCCCGTTCGCCTTTTTTCTCTTACGCATTCGTCACAAAAACAGTTTCACAATTAAATATACCTCGAGGCCGCCTTCGGAGTCTTGTGCAAGGAGGGTGAAAGTGCCGTAGTCGGCGTGCGCGCCGCACCGGGTGTAGTGCACCGCGTCGGAGTCGCAGCAGGGGCGCTCGTCCTCAGGGGGCACGGGCGGGTAGTAAAGCAGCCGCATGGCGGAAGGGTTGCCCGCGCCCGCCAGCATGCCCGCGTGGCACGTCAGCAGCGTGCTCGGCGGCAGCCCTGACAACAACACACACATTAAATGCCAGTTGCACCAACGTACGAACACAGACCGGTCATCGTCAATAATGGCGCCGGCAGCTGTCATCCCATAGAAACTTGTCAAACTTTCCATGGAATCAGATTTGACGAACACCGCTTACGATTACAGACGGTTTGGTGCAACCCAGCCCAAATGCCAGTTGCACCAACGTACGAACAGAGACCGGTCATCGTCAAATATGGCGCTGGCAGCTGTCATCCCATAGAAACTTGTCAAACTTTCCATGGAATCAGATTTGACGAACACCGCTTACGATTACAGACGGTTTGGTGCAATCCAGCCTAAATGCCAGTTGCACCAACGTACGAACACAGACCGGTCATCGTCAAATATGGCGCCGGCAGCTGTCATCCCATAGAAACTTGTCAAAGTTTCCATGGAATCAGATTTGACGAACACCGCTTACGATTACAGACGGTTTGGTGCAATCCAGCCTAAATGCCAATTGCACCAACGTACGAACACAGACCGGTCATCGTCAAATATGGCGCCGGCAGCTGTCATCCCATAGAAACTTGTCAAACTTTCCATGGAATCAGATTTGACGAACACCGCTTACGATTACAGACGGTTTGGCCCCAACCTAACACTCACACTTGGCTTTAACAGAGGTCGTACATCAGAATACTGTTGAGAGCACTTTTTTCTGTGACCGTGGCTGTATAAAATAAAACGACCGTTTTATTTTCGAGCGCATAGCTCGACGAATCTAGCAACGTAAAAACTAGTTTATGTATTCTAAAGGTACTTAAATACAAAATACAGTACAATAGTTCCCCTTTTGTAAATATTTATCGTTAAATTTAAATCGTCACAATTATTCACGCGTGGCGCTAGTGGACTCGCTCGTAATTGTTCGTACTCCCGTATTTTGTCACTATCTCACAAGCACTATGTGTCTAAGTGATAGAAGGACAAACGAAATTGGCTATTTAGCTAAAATAGGTTTGATGGAAGTTTATGAATAAGGGGGTTACACTTATGCGGGTGTTACACTGTCCTGAATTCAGAATCCTGACTAAGGGAGGGGAGTTGAAGAATCTCGCTCTAACATATACCAGGTAAATTACTTTCGAGATGTTTTTGCATTTGTAGTTGTGTACGGACAAAATTTAAATGTGTGTAAATTATTTTTCAAGTGTATGTAAATTTAAATATAGAATCCCTGTAAATATACAAATACTACTTGAATACCAGCTTTATGCGGCTATTACACTGTCCTGAATCTGGGGACCGATTTTTGAGTGTCGAACGCTCGACTTTCCACTCGACATCCGTCAAAACCTCATAGATTTTTGACTGATCTCGAATGAAAAGTGGAGCGTTCGAAACTCAAAAATCGGCCCCCCAGGCTTCCTAACTAGTGGAGGGGAGTTGAAGCATCTCGCTCTAACGTATAGGTCCGAACCCTTCTTTACACTTGGCTTTGACAGAGGTCGTACGTACATCAGAATACCGTCGAGAGCACATTTTTGACACTTTCACTGACGGGAACCCGCCTAGCGGACGTTCCGTAACTTTCGTCAGACGACGGACTAGCGGGCTGTCGATGTCGCTCTAGCTAGGTCGCTACATCGGTTTTTTGGTGTACATTCAATATTTAAGTTAGGCAGTGAAAGTGTTAATTTAAGACGTCATAAAACGGCCAGAGAAGCGCTCGTGGCCCAGCGGCGCCGGGTACCGCTTGCGGTATCTAAGGTTAAGCAACGTGGGCAGCGGTCAGGACTTGGATGGGTGACCGCTTTGAGTGGTTACTAACTGAGCGCTCCCGTGCTTTGGAAGGCCCGTTAAGCCGTTGATCCCGGTCGCTGTCTATGGCAGCAGTCGTTAAGCCAAGTTGGAGGCCTTCGGGCGGTTTGAGAACTTCTAACAGTCAAGTTGCCCACTCACTTGACAAAGCCTAATCCCAATAAGGTCTAGTTTCCCCTTGGGGCTGGAAGGTCAGATGGCAGTCGCTTCCGTAAAAACTAGTGCCTACGCCAAATCTTGGGATTAGGTAGCGGACCCCAGGCATCCTTTACGATGCAACTGTACTGGTATAACGCTAGGATGATGATGATGATAAAACAGCCAGAGAGACGCTGCTACTCGATGCATACCCTATGCTTAGATCTCTCACTAATTCTAGGCAGGTATATACGAGTATCTATACATATTATAAAACTCTTGCGTTACTTAGACAACTATTGACAGACAGCGCACAGCCTAAACCATTGAAGTTAAACCATGAAATTTGGAACATATATTCTTTAGAGTACGTAGAGATTTTTCGAAATTCAACCCCTAAGGGGGTGAAACAGGGGTTGAACCGTTGCATGGAAATCGTTCATTTGGAAAGTTATGGACTTGAAACTTTGTACAAAGGTTTCTTATTAAAAAACAAGATAAAAGATATTGGGTTCAAAAAAGGGATGAAATTTTGTATCAGAAAAATGTCGTTTTTGAAGTAAGAAGTTTAAAACTTCGGTCACAAGCTCCTAATGTACAGTGAAAAACATTGATTATGACACATTTTTTTTAATTCATCCCCTAAAGGGTTTAAGCGAGGGTTGAAAGTTCACATGGGCAATGTGTGATTTTTAAGGATAAAATGTAGCTAGAAACTGGAAATTAGAACAACAGGTTTCTTTTATAATATGTAGATCTATCAAGAAAAATCACTACATTGTATAAAACAAAGTCGCTTCCTGCTGTCTGTCCCGTTGTATGCTTAGATCTTTAAAACTACGCAACGGATTTTGATGCAGTTTTTTGTAATCGATAGAGTGATTAACTTGCACCCGTGCGAAGCCGGGGCGGGTCGCTAGTATGTATATAAATGTGCTACTTTTTCGTGTGAATTAGGAGTTCCAGCTTATGCCCATTAATTATACGTAGTTATCGTTACTATTTGCACTATGTGAAAATCCAGTTGCATTATTTATGAAGGCAACAAGTATACGAATAGCATGATGAATTTATGGTGACAAGTTGAATGTACATTCGCTAATTTCGCACTGCAGCAGATCTTTTGCTCTTATAATTATTTTTATTCCTTAATATCTATGGAGTCCGTAGAATTGACAGGATCAGGAACACGGAGCTGCGTTCCAGAACTGGCATCGTAGATGTGGGTGTTAAGGCGGCAAAGCTAAAGTGGGACTGGGCTGGGCATGTCTGCCGAATGCACCCGGAGCGATGGGCCAAATTAGCCACCGAATGGGTCCCACAGAATGGCTACCGAGGCAGAGGTAGACCGACAAGGAGATGGCGGGACGACCTTGACACATATTTTACTGAATGGCAGGTGCTGGTACACGACCGAGACGAGTGGCGAAAAAGAGGGGAGGCCTTTGCCCAGCAGTGGGACACTAAATAGGCTATTGAAAAAAAAACTATCTATAGTCATTAGTTACCATCATGCTTAAAAAAGTAATATGAACGAGGTGTTACAGCGACTGAAATACGATATATATAGTTATTATAAATCTAGTACCTACCGAGCACATAGGTTTAAGGCGATATATCGATTGAAAGAGACACCCTTTGTTTTTCACTCACGACAAAACAGGATGCAACCCTCTCCGAGAATGGCTTTTTAGACAAATCTCGTTAAATATCTGACTGTGTGCAGGTTTATTAAATTTCCTCGTGTCAGTACCTAGATGAGGTAAAATACCATCATATTAACTTAATCGTGTCTTTTAATAATGCGTTGTTTTAGTAGGCTGAGGAAAAAAAGGAAAATATAGAAGTCTCCAAATTTCTCAGTGTAGCGCCTTGAGGCTACTGAGAAATTTGGAGACTTTGAAACGCTGTCCTGCCCAGACTAGCAAACAGTAGGGGCTGATTTTCAGATATATGATTCTTGACTATATGCTTGTGGTAATGACAATAGCGAAACATGATTGCTTAAAATTTTCTCGATAGAAAATAAATCCAAAGTCGAGTCTATATTTTCCTTTTTTTCCTCAGCCTACTAAAACAACGCATGATTAAAAGACACGATTAAGTTAATATGATGGTATTTTACCTCATCTAGGTACTGACAAGAGGAAATTTAATAAACCTGCACACAGATATTTAACGAGATTTGTCTAAAAAGCCATTCTCGGAGAGGGTTGCATCCCGTTTTGTCGTGAGCGAAAAACAAAGGGTGTCTCTTTCAATCGATATATCGCCTAGTTTTTAATTAAACTATTGTTTCAAGTAAAGTAACTGAATTAAAGTTAAGCCAAGAAAGTGGCCTTGGTACCTCTTTTGAACCTTCACATAGGTAAAGCAAATAAATCCGAAAAAAGGTAGATCACTTTCTTGGCCTACCTCATCTGTATTTAAGAGTAGGGAATGCAGAACCGGTACCATTTATCAGTCCCGGGATTTTCGGTACTGGCCGGTAGAGGAACCGGGATTTCCCGGTATTTTCGGTACTTTCGGGAAATTACTTGTGTTGGTTTTGAGACGTGAGTAGTTTTAGCCTAATACCTTTTTTGGACAATATGATAATAATATCAGGGATGCAAAAAGAAAATACACGTGTTTTGTTATCAAAATACACATTAATTATATAAATCACAATGAATTTGCTTATTTTATCTTGGCGTTTTATAAAAAGGACTCAAAATTATATCAAAGAGTTTACTAAATGCTTACAATTTGTTCATTATTATTAACTTTAATTGAATCAACAGTCTGTCATAATCATTGCTGCCGTGGAGTGTCTTGTACAACTTAAGGTTGTAGTACAGAGTTTGTCCAGAATATAGTAAGTGTAATTATTACACCGTTATGTTACATTGTTATGAATGAAGACAAATCCTGTACAATATGGTATTTGCATCTCAAAAAGCGTATAAAATAAACGTAAAATTACGAGGACAGATTGTTTACACTTCACAAACAAAAATCATTTCAATAATTAGTTATTGCTGATCTCCTTCTGTCAAATATTCCTTTGTCATTTGGTAAGGTGTTTGTCACATAATTTTATTGTAACCGTGTAAGATAATATTAATAAGAAAGAAGTAAGATTCTCACTTGAAATATTTTAATAGGTGTAATAAAGTCTAAAGTGGTAAATCGTTCTCAGCCGAAGCGCTTCTATAACCCATAGCGGTAACCAAAACCAACCCTCTACAACCACAGTGATACCGGTGGAAGTGTTAGCTGAGGGTGAATTAACACTCTTGCTGTACCTGTAATAGTACCTGCACAAGAGTGTTAATTCACTCTCAGCTAACACTTCATCGGTATTATTGCTGTTGTCGAGGGTTGGTTAACACTACGGGTATAAAGATCACTGCTCTACAGGCGTTCTGTAATATTTACCTGTTGTATCGCGTGGGCCTGTTTCGGGGTTATAACGATGCTATAGCATGCTCTAACATCTTTATACAGGCATGTGTTAACACTTCAATAATCATATGGAACCGATATAAGAGTGATATACAGGTATTCTTAACGCTAGCGTGCTGGTTGGGTACTAGTTGGGCGACTACCTACTAATAGTGTAGCTGTAGAACAATGAACACGCACGTTGGGGTAAGTATGCGGGTGGAGGACTGGTTATGTGACGGCGCTGATGAATTTGTATAAGCGGGACGGAGTAATGGCCAGCCGTGGTCGTGAATTGGCTGCTTAGAGCGATGTTTCCGTTTATAAACATTGCTTGCGTTATTTTATCGATATATCTCTTATCATTTATAGATTAGCGTATTAAATTTAAGCTGCAAATTACATTTCCCGAAAATCCCGAAAATACCGGGAATTCGATTTCGTAGTACCGGTTCCTACCTTGGTTCAAAAAACCGGGAAATCCCGGTATTTTCGGTACCGGTATTTCCCGGGAGCAAACCCTATTTAAGAGTAAAAAAATAGATCAAATAGGAATGCTCGAATTAGATTAGATTTCATTCCAACATTAGGCCTTATTCCATTTTGGTCGAATCAAGTCATATCTTTTCACCCGCAGTCGTACCAGTCACAACTCAAAGAAGGTACAACCTATAACTTGAAATATTAGTTACTTATAAGTTATAACTCATACCAGTCATAACAGATTGCATTATATGTATACGCTCGGTAGTGATTCAGTGATTTATTGGGCAGGCATTGAACTGGTTATTATTGATTGCCGCAACAGTCAAAGTGCGTTTGATAATAATAATCAATGGCAGCGATGCAATGACATATCGAAAGGATTACCTACTTCAATTGAAATCCGTTAACCCCGTTTCAAAAACATAACTGTCTTTCAATCAGTCTTTCAACAATTTCAAAGTTGTTAAATTGGTGTTAAACTTGTCTTTGTCAGCCAACCAGCCATAGTCTCATTTAATTTCATTGAAATCAACCGAGTCAGTTATCAATATGATATGAAACACCAAGTTTCATTTTCTCGCGGGTGGTCTCTATAGTAAAAGTTGCTCAAAATCGCGGAAAAAATCACTTTATTTGTAGGTTCCGTCACGACTTTTGAATTCAACGCAGTTAGGTATTGCGATGGATAGGTGGTACAGTCAGCAAAAGTAGCGACACATATGAAGGCGTCAAAAGTCTTAATTACAAAGGAATAAGGACTTTTGACATCTGCATATGTCAAGCTACTTTTGATACTGACTGTACACTGCAAAAAAATTAATAACTCACCGTTCTCATTTTTAGTCGTACCAACATGTCACATGTAATTTTTTACATAAGGGAATTTTGAGTTATTGCTTAATAATATAGTAATACACATGTTTAACAAAGTAGGTATAGTGTAAGTAATATGAATACACTGCATTCGGAAGGCTACGTGTTTCGCAAGGCTCTCAGATTACACAAAAGCGTTAGGTACAATAAAATGCCATGCGATGTTGTAACAATGTTACCGTTGAAACAGTCCAATACTCAATATATATTGAATAATTTTGAGTGTATAGGTACTCGTATTTCCAAAAATAGCTAGTATACATAGGTACAGTCAAGGGCACCAATATGTATACACTTTTTTACTTTATTCCATTGAAATAAGGTCCAAAAATGTGTACATATTTATGCCCTCGACTGTACTATCGAACCAACTGGATCATGACCCACCGTGGAACCTTGTCACAGAACATGTCATAGTGACATCGTACTGCCTGACAAGGAAAACCATTATGTATGACACTTTCTGTGACAAGGATCCACGGTGGGTCACGATTCAGTTGGTTCGATAGACCTATGTATAGGTAAGGTACCTACTTAGCTATTGGTGAATGGGCGTCTTCCGATGGGCCCGTCTCACCGGGCGTCGCATGTCAAAGTCATAAATATGTATACAATTAACAAAACTAGGTATAGTAGGTACTTATATCTCACGAGCGCTGGCTGGCCATTGTTGTAGTTGTGACACATGCTAACACATAGACAACGCGAACTCATAGCTCCTACGCTGACGCACACATAGACAATGTGCATGTACAGCTCAACACACAACCATGACTCGCCCGCGCTCGATGAGATAAAATAATGTATGTACGCTCTTACTCCCTTGTTCGCAATGCCTGTATGAATAAGAAACAGTTTTACTCACCGAACGCATAAGCGAGAGCCTGCAGCAGCACACGAGACAGGTTGGTGAAGTCCTGCGCGAGCGGGACGGCGTGCTTCGTGAACTCGGGGATCTCCTGCGCGGGCATCGAGGACGCCGAGAGCGTCGTTATGTTGAACAAGTGCCTCAGCTCCTGTACACATAATTATGTGCGTTGTAGTCCGCATCATAAAGGTTGACGCAGACATAAAGGCTCGGAATCCGACCGGCGTCGCCTCAACTCGCAGGCTCGCCGTCAACCCATCGCAAGCACGAAACAGCGCCTCAGCAGCGACGTGGTGGCCGCGCGGCGACGCGTTTGAGTAGGCAGTTTCGCCCGTGCGCCGCGAGCGCCGGCAGCGAGCTGCAAGCGCGGGGTTAAGTTAACCCTGCGACGGCGAGCTGTCCACCCACCGATAGGTGGTCCCGAGCTGGGGCTATGCCGTTACGGAGTGGATAAGTGTGCGTTGCAGTATGAAGTTTCTAACAATGAATACTGACCGGCGCGAGCTCCGGTCGGGTGCCGAGCCTTTAAGTCTGCGACAACCTTAAACATGTACTTTCGGCCTCACAAGAGGCTTAACACCTTTGTACCGTGTCGGTTTAATGTCATGTTTAAACTGTCATACTAAATGTCCAACGGGTGAAATCGATAAAGTTTTAAATTGTCCAGTTCACGTCCAGTTGTATTGTTGACTGTAGAATTACATTTCAGCACTTTATTAAGTTTATAGGGTCGAAAAGTGTATACAATTTAAAATGCTGAATAAGGTGATGCAAAAATAACAATATTGGTTCGAAAACTTGAAGTAACTATCAACTTCATCTTTCTACTAACGTACCTCTAACGGACATCTAACGGATTACTAAAGCTAATCCGGGACAACTACGGGCTTCAAAAACAAATAGCACTCTCGTAAGCTATAAGACCCATTTATTTACACGATGCAAGAACTGGCATGCGATTTTCATTACATCGCGGAGTTTGGTCGCCCTCGTCTTACCTTGGTAGACCGCAGCCCGCAATGTAATCAAAATTGCATGCAATTTCGCGCAATCGGCCTATACCCACCGTCATGGTGGTATCGAACTGCTCGGTCCCCGGGCGCACGTATCCGTGGTTGTTGGCCGGATTGCGCAGGTACTGCGCCCGGCAGCCTTCTGGCAACGCGCAGAAGTTGTCCAGATCAGCATACACCGCTTTGAGCTGTAAGGAAGCATCAACTTAGAGCTATAAGCAGCTAAAGTACCCTCGTATACGAACATTCACAAGTCATCCTAGCCTTTTTGGATGCACGTGTGAGGGCGTAGATGGCGCAGATTGCAAAAGTCCCGCTCTAACACGCATGAGTTTTCAATTAACCATCCCGCTCTCTACGGAAGCTCACCGCGTGTTTTTCGTAAATATTGATGTTTTCTCTAAACGTGTACATTTATAAGGATAATCTTTGTACCAGGTTCGAAAACTTATCATTTTACAACTATTAAACCAAAAATCATTGTTAAATATGGGAGGGTTTTAAAACTTCGAACTTCTTGACAGGCCAAAATACGTCTTGACATGACAAAAAATTTCGCGCTCGCTGCGCTCGCATTTTTTTATAACTTGATGCGTATGAAGTATTTACCGCATCTTCATCATAATGTTTTTAAAATTTTCGCGCTCGCTGCGCTCGCGTTCTCATCTATACGTAGATGTATTATGACTCGTCCCCCCTTACAGTAGATAACTAGTAGCTACTTTTACTGTTCTGAAATGGTAGAGGTAACAATTTGTAAGACAATATATGCAGACGTGGGCGGCATTTTGTAGTTTTGCCCCCCCTCGAAAAATTTCTAGATCCGGCGCTGCCATCGGCTAAGAAACTTTTTGTAAAGCTTTTTATTTTATCATCTGATGACGTGACACACTAGTTGATGCTTCCGTTGACGACGCTAGACTGAGGCAAGGTTTTAGTATGGCAAGGTTTTAGTATGCCACTTTCAGAGCGCCTATGATAACCTATCTACCTCTTTTTTATCATTCATCATTGATAAGGCCTATCAAATGTTCCACCACGGCACAGAAAGTTGACATGTGCACGCGCACAGCGTCGCATACCAGGTAGTAAGTCCGACTCATGTCGGGCCTAGCTTAGTTTCCTGCTGAACTCTTCTCAGTTAACCTAGGTACAGTGAACCAGCGACAAAACTCCCAGTAGTAGCTCGATTACACTCACACCTCAGATTCGGTTGTAGCGCGGGGGCGGGCGTGAGGCGACGGGCGTGAGGCGCGCGGGAGCGGGCGTGAGGCGACGGGCGTGAGGCGCGCGGGCGTGAGGCGGGCGGGCGCTTGTCAACGCGCTGCAGTGTGAAACTTCGGCGGTGCGGCGGACCCAAAGGCAGTCTGTTTCAAGATGTGGCAAACAGACTGCCTTTGGGTCCGCCGCACCGCCGAGGTTTCAGACTGCAGCGCGTTGACACGCGCCCGCCCGCCTCACGCCCGCCTAACGCCCGCGCGCCTAACGCCCGCGCGCCTAACGCCCGCGCGCCTCACGCCCGCGCCTCACGCCCGCCCGCTCTGTGTGTGTTTTAAGCTTAGTCTTTTAGCTGACACGACGATGATTATTGTTATTATTTTATTATTATTATACTATTGTTTTTTGGTTTTGTTTTACTTATTAAAATTTTAAATTGTTCTTAAGTACCTTCTCCTCGGCAACACCGTGATTGACCAGCATCGCCATTCCCTTGGTGCTGAGCGCGGTGAACAGCTGTTGCCCAATGCGACGCACCACTGACTTCATAGGACACACGTCAGTACCTGAGTGACAAAGGAACTTCGTTCAAGCAACAGTTGGAAATACCGAAATACGGTATGGGCACGACACCTGTGACACGCGAAGGAACGTAAGCGCTGTGGGTAAGTATGTGTGCGTGCGCTGTCGGTACACGCGTTTATTGTTTGCGCGGGTGCGTAAGCGCGTGGCGCGGGCGAATCGCGAGGCGCGACGGCACCCGATCGACACCAGGCGGGTCTTTCAGGGACGAGGTAACTGACCTCGGTGCGGGGGGTTCGTGTCCGTTCTGTATGTAATGTGGTATGGGTACTTAGCATGAACATGAACAATCAAATAATCATTAATCATCTGCACTGATTCAAATATGTACTTTTATGTCACACCTGGCCATAAAGTGGCCATTATCGCACGCTCTGCGCGCGAAAAACCCCACTTCCTGGCCAGGGGGTGACATAAAATTTTGTACTTACCACGGGCGATAATAAAGAAAGCCTCAGATCGCATATTTATCGCCCTTGCCTTCGGCTCGGGCGTAAAATACCTGCGATCTGAGATTATTTGTTTTATCGCCCTTGGTAAAGAATAAAGATATATATCAAGATCAAGACACACGAAAGTGCTTGTGTTTTTTGTTCTAGAGAGACCTCAGCCATCGTAGTACATAATCAAACATCTTTCACATCCTCGCAGCATAGTTGCATAGTTGTAGGCTGATGGAAAGACACCCTTAGCATGAACAATAATTTTACCAAAATAATCCTCTGCTTATAAAGGGTCGGCAACGCCATGACATAAGGCAGATTGTTTGCCACCATCGTTGTATAGGTATAAACACAACCAATTAAGGCGCTACACTGAGAAATTTGGAGACCTTGAAACGCTGTCCTGCCCGTGCCCAGACTAGCAAACAGGAGCTGATTTTCAGATATATGATTCTTGACTATATGATTGTGGTACTGACAATAGCGAAACATGGTTGCTTAAAATTTTCTCGATAGAAAATAAATCCAAAGTCGAGTCTATATTTTCCTTTTTTTCCTCAGCCTACTAAAACAACGCATTATTAAAAAACACGATCAAGTTAATACGTATGATGGTATTTTACCTCATCTAGGTACTGACAAGAGGAAATTTAATAAACCTACACACAATCAGATATTTAACGAGATTTGTCTAAAAAGCCATTCTCGGAGAGGGTTGCATCCCGTTTTGGCGTGAGCGAAAAACAAAGGGTGTCTCTTTCAATCGATATATCGCCTTAAGATTCATTGCTACGTTTGTATGCATATGATGGCCTAGTGTAACCGCGGCCGCGGATTGCAAGTACCTACTGACCTTTAGTGAGACTATTCGCGATGCTAAACTTTAGCGCCGCTACAAACAAGGTCTTTCCGTTCATATACCTACGTTAGTAGCTCTAGTATAAGTTTTTTCGAAACATTTACTAATTCGAACGCGTTTGCGTTTTGTCTCAAAATGTATGAAAACGCTCTCACCGAGTTTGAAATACGCGCGTTCATCGGTTAGCAACAAATGTTATACTCGCTGTTTTAGTTTCCACTAGTGACCACCAGAGGCGCTGTTCACGTTTTCATACCACTTTCATACATTTTGAGACAAAACACAAACGCGTTCGAATTAGTTAATGTTTCGAATAAGTTTATACTAGAGCTACAGTAATATGCCTACATTGCAGTGTGCGCATAGCTTGCCAAAATAAAAGAGAGAAAAATCAGATCTTAAAACTTGACGCCCCTCCAGTGTTTACGCTCACATTTAAAAGTATAAAGTAAGTATAGATATTTATACGCACAATACCTACCTGGGAGCCGATTTTTGAGTGTCGAACGCTCGATTTTTCACTCGAGATCTGTCATAAAACTATGATTATTTGACAGATCTCGAGTAAAAAGTCGAGCGTTCGACACTCAAAAATCGGCCCCCAACTCTCACAATGAAACTCAAACAATGTCTTCTAGAAGAGAGAGAGATGCACATAGGCGTGTGGGGTATCTATCGATAGGGCTTTAAAATCGATATACGTAGAGGTTCCTAAAAAAGTTTTCCATTTCAATCAACCGTTTGTCAGATATTAATTAGCTGTCCAAGTAGTGATAAGTGTCCCCTCCCCCCTCTAATTCACAATCTATGCAGCTTAACATTTTGAAAAAAAAAGGGGGTGTACATTAATAAATATCCTTTCAACGATTTTTAGTTTGAACAAGATACCTACGATTTAATGTTTGAGTTATCGTTGAGAAATTGTCTTGCCCAAACAAAAACACGTAACTGCCCTGAGTTTGTATAAAGATACGACCTTTTTCGATTCAATGTATTGGATAATAATAATAATAAAGCCTTTAATGACAATCTATAGTTTCACATATATATTGTTGTTAAGTGCATAGTATTCCTTAACTCTAGAAATTATCTTTAGTTCCTTCATCACCGTTAATTTCATCATGAAGTTGATTGTCTTGCTTTCCAGCAAAGGCCTCCCCAAGAGATTTCCATGTCAGCCGATCTTTTGCTTTCCTTGTCCAGGTTAACCCGGCAGTTTTCCTAATATCGTCCTCCCATGTATTGGATAGTGGTTTTTAAATGTGGACTACTAGAGTAGTCGGTACGGAATCCTTCGTTGTGCACTTGAAGTGAATCCGGTGTTACGTAAGGTAAGAACATCAATTCAAACGGATATCTATGGCCGGGGATGACGTTTCCCACATACTTCAGTGTTGTGATTGTGACCTTTATCGATTATTGCTCAAGCTTCCATGTTTTTGTACAAGTTAAATCAGCCTTTGCTGTCCGTGACACCATTTCGGAGAAATACTTTGTCGCATATGTTTGGATTTTTATATAAACAGACAAAACAATTGCAAATCGACTTATATTTCGAAATAACTAAATTTTATACCTAGTTATGATTACAACATTCTTTAAAATTTGTATCTTAAGATGGGGTGAGTAGGCACAAAACCGAAGTTCAAACCCGGATAAAAGTTTAATTTTGTATGTGGCACATTGATTTATTTACAAAAAAGTGTTCCAGTTGTTTGTATTTTACTTGTTTTATGATTTTGTGTTCATTACTTTAACGATAAACACAAAAAGTTGGAAATCCCACCTCACCCCGTAGTCCAGGTAGGTTGGGGTGAGGTGAGATTTCATACTAAGGTGAGTTAGGAGAATTGTTGGATCGACAATTTGGAATTATGAATATTACAATAGTCTGATTTGAAATTAGAATTTATAAGTTACGTGGCAGTACACCCCTCTGTCACCCCTACTCTCCCCATTCATGATCCAACTGTCCTCGCAATCCCTACTTACTTACCCCATTTTACGGTAGGTAATTTAGTTAACTAGTTATTTTTTAAGGTATTACTCAATCTATACCTTGTTCTATCAACATCGTTGTAACAAGAAGCCTCACGTTCTCAGCGCGTGACGACAATATGGTAGGGACTGGGGAAGTAGGTATACCTAATACATACCAGTAAATGCATAGGCACACAAATAAATGGAGGAAAATTGTTACGAAGCATTCCGTCTATTTTGTGCCGACCATGGAATTGTTGAATATTGTCCATAAACCAGTGGTAGTAATTGTTTCTGTAAAATTGATATGAGTGCCATTGACGGTAGTAGTTACGATAAGGCGGCCATTGTATAGCTAATGCAATGTAAATACTAAATAGAAAAGTGAAATCACATTATTAGCCGGCCGGTTATAATGATTTGCTTTCGGTAAGGTTGGCTTGATATATATAATTGGATTAATTGGGCATTGTCGAGCAAGGGTGTGAAAAGACATTTGAACCTTATACGATGTAGGTAATCTAAGTTCAAATTTCGACGAAAAACATCTCCAGTTGTCAACTTTTGCGCGCCATGCATCGATATATTACATATGGCAAGGTATCGATATATTATGGTATCTTACGATATATTTTGCCTACCAGTACGCTTACCACGAGTTTGCAATGTTTGCATTACCGTACTCGCTAGCGACTGCGTATAGGATTACGTATGGACAAAAGTACAGCGCCTCTGCTGGCGGTTACGCAATAGAACTAAGAATCGCCATACTAAATCGTTTACGCAGTCGCTAGCGAGTACGGTAAATGCAAACATTGCAAACTCGTGGTAAGGGTATAGTCGAGGGAGCACATAGACTAGTAGAGTAGGTAATATCAATACTCGTATCAAATATTTAAAAAATCATGTTCTATGCATCTGGAACCACTTCAGATTTCAAATCGATATCGTAACTATCTGTATATGTAGTTCTTGGGATATTTAGCAATGTGACAGACATACAAAGTGAAACCATAAGGGTTATGTTTTACCTTTTTAATACGGAATCCTAAAAATTACTTCCATACATAAATTACCCATATCTGCCAAAGCATCATCATCCTCCTAGCGTTATCCCAGTACAGTTGCATCCTGAAGGATGCCTGGGGTCCGCTCCCTAATCCCAAGATTTGGCGTAGGCACTAGTTTTTACGGAAGCGACTGCCATCTGACCTTCCAACCCCGAGGGGAAACTAGACCTTATTGGGATTAGGCTTTGTCAAGTGAGTGGGCAACTTGACTGTTAGAAGTTCTCAAGCCGCCCGAAGGCCTCCAACTTGGCTTAACGACTGCTGCCATAGACAGCAACCGGGATCAACGGCTTAACGTGCCTTCCAAAGCACGGGAGCGCGCAGTTAGTAACCACTACTCTAATAATATCTGCCAAAGCAATGCGACAAAGTTACTTAGGTATATTTTCAATGTTGACAGTCAGTACTGATGTCACGCGCACTTCCTTGGAAGCGCGCGAGATAATGAATTGCAAAAGCAACATCCGTGGAGTTAATTCAACATGACATGCCATCCGAGCATTCCACGTGCTGTAGTTAAGGTGACTTCCTGATTTGTCGGTGCGGGGGCAGTACGATATGAGAAAAGTGTCAAATATAGCTGAGCGTTTTGTTCAATAAGCGTTTCGTAAAACGCTTTCGCTTACAGTAACGGAATAACAGTTTTTTTGAGAACAAAAAACTGTTTTTATAAAAACTACCACCAATCCTGCAATGCAACGCAACAATCAAACTACACTACATAAAAATAGAAACGAAACTCATAACTGACATAACTCAAACTATAACCTGTAACTGTTTCATTGATGTAGCGATACTAAGCAAACGAAACGACGAAACGAAACAAAACTTAGCTTTGTTCGGGTGGACGCGCTTTGTGCCAAAAAAGTTTTGTATTGATAAGACAAAAATGCGCTCCATTCGCAAAACATTAAGGCTTAATTTTGAAAATTCATTGCGAACTTTTTAAGCTAAAAGTAGCATGAAGTGGAGTGATACCGATCAGGATGTAGATGAATATTTCTTTCGTTCGTTTCGTTTTGTCGGGCGCCGCAGTGAAAAAAACTAGTTACTTTTGAAACTGTTTCGTGAAAATGTTTCCAGATAATGAAAAGCTGTTACGTTTCGTTACACTTAAAAGTCGCAACGACCCAGCTCTAGTGTCAAATGTCAGTGTCATCTGTCAGTCGACTCGGTACAATTTTTTACTGCGCCCCTACATTTAAATGAGTGCTTCCTGACTGGCCCGGGATGCGCGGTAGCGGGCGGGACCATATATACGAAGGCAGTACGTCCGCTTCTGCGCATGATATTACTACTGCGCAAAGGTAATATTGACAGTATTCCGTCCAGTTGGAATCTTTGCGACGTCAGTAAGTTTACGTCAAAGAAAAAAATGTCACATATCGATCCCGCCCCGCCAAGTCAGGAAGTCGCCTAAGGCTGGCGTGCCTCATGCTACGGGGCAAGGACTACCTACCATCAACATCATAGCCAACATTATAGCTTCTTACTGTGCTAGTTCTAATGTCTAATGAGATAAATTTCATTAAAAAATAGTAGTTTATGCAACTGGTACATAGTGAGGGGCATTAAAACACGAGTGCCTAAATTATGTACAGTTGTATACATTAATTTATTTTAGCTACACACATATTATAAGTACTCTAAGATGGGTTCAGAAGACGAAGTAAATAAATACAATAATTATATTAGATAATACAACCTTTTTTACACGGTTGCGGAAATGTCGAAATCAGAACTGGCAACCGATACCTGAATGTTATTTTAAAAAGTAAAGAGTCCCTATTCTGATTATCATGTCGTTCTAGCTCAAATTTCGTGCGATATATACAAAAAAAAACATCAAGCTGACATTTCGCATCGACTGAATATGAATTTTCAGTGATACTAGAATAGGGACATATCAACTTTGACATTTAATTTTTGACAGTTTTGTATGACGTTTAATATTATAACATTAAATAGGAAATTATAATGAAAATTATATTACTGTTGTATGTAGCCTTAACCACAGATAAGAAAATTATCATTAATACATTGAATGTTGAAAAGAGTCATTTTCTACGGTTTCCGAACGCATATTAGAGGATTTAAGATATGAGTGTAGATAAATGAAGAATTAGTTTTAGTTTATGGTTAGTTTAGTCTGTTTTTATAATGTTATTTATATTTTATTTTTCATTTATTAAATAAACTTACATATTATGCTATTAATATTTAGTCAAGCCTATACAATGTTTCGTCCACTATATGTGTATACATATTTTTGGCTGTAATTATGATGGCCCGGGATAAGTTAACCCTTTTCCAGGCCGCACCAACGTGATGTTGCAAAAATCAAATATATATTCAAAATATTTACGCATTGGAAATTGATTTAACCCTTTGACCGCCAAAGCGATAGTGTGTCGTCGTGCCCTACGCCAAGCACTGGTTTTTTGGTGTAATGTCTAAACCAATAAAAACAAATTAAAACAGTTCATAAATGATTTTTTTCATGCTGATCAAAGTACACCTTCACTCCAACCTTTTAAGTGGTTGTTGGCGGGGTGGGCACGACGACACACAACCACTTTATAGGTTCTTGGCGGTCAAAGCGTTAAGCGCAAGTAACTTTTCCCTTTAAACCTTAACTTTGGGCATTAAGGTTGAAATTTTAACTACACGCATGTGCTCGATAAATCGTACTATGCCTGGAAAAGGGTTAATACCACAGACCATAAATCTAACTTTATGGTCTGTGGCAATTCTGTGGTAAATATACCTACATCATATTGCCCCAACTTACCTATATTGATCATAGTTAATGCGTAACCGTTCTCTTTTGCATGTGCACAAGTATTATGTAACGATTACATACCTATATGTAATTCATTAGAATTCTGCGTAGTGCGTTAATAAAGTTATGTGCCAGGCCGACGTGGCCCAATTAATTTGCACAAAAATATTTATACAGATATGGATGTGATGACGCAAGCGAAATTAATTAAACAAAGAATCGATGTAAATATATGTGTATGTTAGCTAATAGCTGTCGACTGTGACTGAGACGAAGGTCGTATGTTAAGACCATCATCCGATCACTAAGTGCCAAATGTTTTGCCCCCCGCAGTGAGTAAAATAATCCTATTATATTATAACACAACTGTAAGGCCAAATGCTGTCAAATTAATGCAAGCAAAAATCTACGTAACAGTCAGAGCTCTAAGTCGAGTTTTGGTTGCGTTCGTTTGATAGTATTTGGCCTTATTGTACGAACTATACCTGAAAAACTCGAAAAACTACCTACGACAGATATGTCACTGTCATAAGTGTCAAAGTCACTTATGTCATTGCCTTTCGAATATTTCAGATTTAACCAACCTTTTTGTATTGATAATCAAATCATTGTACTTAGTTAGATATTATAGCCAAGAAGTTTAGATACATACTGGAGGTTGCGCGCTGAACATTCGTTTGAAGCTAGAAGATATGACACATGTGACGTCACCGTTATCTTGCATCTCTTTCATTCTTATACATCTCTTTCATTCTAATACATTAGAATGAAAGAGATGCAAGATAACGGTGACGACACATGTGTCGTATTTTCTAGCTTCAAACGAATGTTCAGCGCGCAACCTCCAATATGTATCCAAACTTCTTGATTACCTATAGCTAACATTTTCAATACTATCAAAAATGTTACATTTAACAGCAAGGAATATGCATTTTTAAAAAGTCAATGATTTTTCTACCTGATATCGTTCAAAAACAAAAATATCCCAAAAAAAATTAAATTATTTGTTATTAAATATTTTAGAATTTTTCTGATACCTGTAATGTGGACTCTCATTAAATAGCGAGTGTGTGTGTGTGTTTAAATTGCGTTTTTATCAATTATCGGATTTCTTACACTTAATTAAAAAGAATAATGTATTTCAATAATAGGTATTTACCTGAACCTGGGAAGTTCGCGTATGGACATTTTTTTATTGGGAAAGGGGAGTAGGAAGTCTTTGAAAGTATTTTAGACCCGCGTAGACAGCCGTCACCTGGTACATTTTCCAGCCATGATTTGCAGGTGATCTAAATTGTAATCTATAGATTTTATATGAAAATATCCTAGTTCTCGATTTTTAAAAAAGTTATTTTCGCCTTTTAAAGCCTAATGTGAGGATTTGTTGCGCTGACAATTAGAGACAAGGACAAGTGTCATTTGTTATTTTCAACTCAGCCCATCCCCAGGAGCTCGGACGTCCTCACTCACCACCAAGGACTCAAACCACCACATACCTACACCTACAGAACAAGGTCTGTAAGGCTGAGCAGCTTCAAACATGAACGGTATAATATATTGCTACGTGCTATCGCTGATTCTGGTCCCAAAACTTGTTCTACTTAGTAGACCTTTTCTTGGATTTAAGCTTAAGCCACACAGAGAGCGGGCGGGCGGTAGCGGCGCGGACGCGGGCGGCAGCGGCGCGGGAGCTGCTTTTGGCTGCCGCCACCGCCAAAAGCAGCTCCCGCGCCGCTGCCGCCCGCGCCCGCGCCGCTGCCGCCCGCGCCCGCGCCGCTGCCGCCCACGCCCGCGCCGCTACCGCCCGCCCGCTCTCTGTGTGGCTTAAGCTTTATTAATAAGTTTGTGTACATACCTATACATCAATCCATATGTAAATATCCGTCAATAATCGCGTCACATTTCAACACCTAAGTAAGCACTTGGAACTTGGTTTGTTGCGTCAACTAAAGCTTCTTGGAATTACGGGCAGCAATAAATAATAAACATACACAGCGTACAGTATATCTATATATTTGGTAGGTATATAACTACTCGTATGGAGGCGGAATGGGTAACCCTTCATCTCTTCTTCGGTGTTCCCAAAGGAACTGTATTAGTCGTCTACTTTTAGTCTAGATCAGACCTGTGCCTATGTGACTAGTAAATATGCTAAAACTCTCTAATCGGAGTTTATAATCGAGTACAACTCGCTGCAGAAAGCTTTTAACATTATAAATAAGGCTGTGGCATTCTGCCTGAGGTTAAAGGTTAGGTAGCAGTGGCGGCGCGTCAAAAATATTCTTAGGGAAGCCGGAAATAATTTGCTTTTCTAATTCTTCATGAGCCGTAGTAAAAGAACTGGACTGGCTGAAAATTAGGCAAGCCGGTGGGAATCGAGTTGTATGGACGTTCCGCCACTGTTAGGTAGGTACCTAATTTAAATCCTAGGAATAAAAATAAAATTGCCACTTTACTAACACAAACGTGAGTAGGTACTTTCACTTGTCGCACGGTTAGGTGGAAAGTGTTATATTACACTACTAAATTATTATGCAAAACTGGGAAATAAATGTATAATGCAATCGGAAACCGATCCAGATAGAGACAAGTAAACTTGTCTGTAGCTCTAGTATAAGTTTTTTCGAAACATTAACTAATTCGAACGCGTTTGCGTTTTGTCATCTCACCTCACCGAGTTTGAAATACGCGTTCATCGGTTAGCAACAAATGTTATACTCGCTGTTTTAGTTTCCACTAGTGACCACCAGAGGCGCTGTTCACGTTTTCATACCACTTTCATACATTTTGGGACAAAACGCAAACGCGTTCGAATTAATGTTCCGAAAAAACTTATACTAGAGCTACTGATACCTGACCTGTAGCATGTATGAAAGTGGTATGAAAACGTGAACAGCGCCTCTAGTGGTCACAAGTGGAAACTAAAACAGCGAGTATTTTAACATTTGTTGCTAACTGATGAACGCGCGTAGATATTTCAAACTCGGTGAGAGCGTTTTCATACATTTTGAGACAAAACGCAAACGCGTTCGAATTAGTTAATGTTTCGAAAAAACTTATACTAGAGCTACTGACCTAGAGGTATAATGAAGTTCGTACGTTATGTCCAAGTCTGGATTTGGATAGAGTTTAAAATTAGTGGTTTTTATCCTCAGAGTATAAGAGTATTAAGTACTTTTCAGAAGATTACATTATTATAAATTACTTAAATATCGCAGTTTCCCCACTACCTACTGAAGTGTAATAGTGATAATTTTAGACCGGTACATTTGCTGGTTAGCTATCTATCCTGTCCTGTTATCTATAGAAGGTAGTATTATAAAGAGATACTTTAGTTAAAAGGGGAGTAGAACACTTTGAAACTACTCAACCGACTTCAAAATATCTATGCTCAATATTTAGAACGTATTTATCTTATCTTATCTTATATCTTTAAACGATCAATTCTTGTATATATCTATTTCTATATATATTTATTTCGGGAATCTCGGAAACGGGTTTTCGGGGACGAGCAATCGATCTAGCTAGGTCTCATGCCCGGGAAAACGCCGAGCAAATCACGGCCGCCCAGATATTCTAATATTAACAAGCAAAAAAATATATAAGTATGCGGGGATGCCAAAACTGACGAATAAAACTTGCACAGAGTTTGTATGGAGAAGGCCTTGCGTATACAGGCGCCCTAAACGAGCAATTCTTGTATATAATACATTTATTTATATATATATATTTTATATCTTGTTTATTTATTTATTTCTGGGATCTCGGAAACGGCTGTAACGATTTTGATGAATTTTGGTATGTGGGGGTTTTCGGGGACGAGCAATCGATCTAGCTAAGTCTCATTCACAGAAAAACGCCGAGCAAAGCTCGGTTGCCCAGATATTTTAGATTAAAAATAAAAGGTACCTACCTACCTTACTTTTACAGGATAGACGTAAGTAAGTACGTAGGTAAGTAGTGTAAGTACATACTACGGCCACGTGTGCGAAGTTTGACCGAGCAAGGTTTGAGGAAGATGCTCGGGATTTCCGTACATAGTACGGTACGGGAAGTAGTGTCATAAGGTACACATATTAGTATCGGATGAATTCACTTGGCACAGATGTAATATACGTAATTCTAAGTTAATTTAGCCCGGTAGCTATCCGCCACCCCCTGGGTACCCCTCCCCCTACCCCCATACCCCTCATAAACGGTGTCCCATAGCAAAAACCTTTCTTAGGCATAAGTAATCTAAATAAAATTATCAACAAAAAAGGTTCGGTAATTAGTTCCGTTTCTAGACTATTTTTGCCAAGCTATAGATTTATCTGATCTGAATAGGTAGCTTTTCTATGTTCTTCCAAGGAAATATCTAAAGACGCATGTACCGTATAAGTATTCGCCCAATTTGAAGGAGCTCGATGGGAAAAAGAACAGTGGTGATTGGAATTACACCAATAAGGAAAACTGGGACTAGAAACCTTAGAGATAAGAACGGAGCCGGTTTCATTTGTGTAGGCAGCCCGTGATTTCCTATCGAATTGATTGTTTTCGTTATAGTTTCACCGTACCCTAGTATTAGTATACCCAACTCTATGAACTCTTAAGCAACGAAGATATTTATAAGTAGTTATTGCCCGCGACTTCGCGTGGAACTCGTTTATTGCGATAGAATTGAAGTAATTGCTATTAAGAGACATCAGGCGCTATTACTTACCCATCGCTTTTTCATATAAACTTGCACCCCCTTAAGGGATTTCCGGGATAAAAAGTATCCTATGTCCTTCCCCGGGACTCTATCCCCGTACCAAATGTCATGTAAATCGGTTCAGCGGTTGAATCGTGAAGAGGTAACAGACAGACAGACACACTTTCGCATTTATTATATTAGTATGAATTATCTTACATCTTTAAACGTGCAATTCTTGTATATTTATTTATTTATATATTTCGGGGATCTCGGAAGCGGCTCTAACGATTTTGATGAAATTTGGTATGTGGGGGTTTTCCGGGAAGAGCAATCGATGTAGCTAGGTCTCATGCCCGGGAAAACGCCGAGCAAAGCTCGGTCACCCAGAAATTTATTCTATTATATTACAAATCATATTTACAAAAAGGATTGCGCGGTTGGAGAGTGGCCTGGGGAAAATCCAGGGGAACCTCCGACACGACCACGCGGGCGCTTTAAACACTGGAATACTCTAGAGTTTGCGCTTCAGTCAAAGAAGATTTATATACTAACTCCAGTGAGATTGGTTGAGCGGCTTCAACCGTGTCTGAGGTAGGGATCATCCTAATACAACGCGATGATCGCGCGATCGCGCGATTGCGCGAGTGAAATTGGCGAATATATTGAACTCGTATAGGTGTCCTAAAGGGGTCGTCCTAAAACAAACGCGACTACGCGATTATCGCGCGAATTCGCGACTTTTACTAGTAAATATTCTAAGTTAAAGTCGCCTGATCGCGCGATCATCGCGTAGTCGCGCGCCAATTTAGGACGATCCCGTACAGGCCTTTGACTTGATACCGAGGCTGCGCCGGCGGCATTTCCTCGTGATGACCATGATTACGATTCACCAAGGAATAGGCAGCGAAAATGTGTAGGTACACTTAATTATACATGATTATACTTAGGCACCTACTCGGCGAATGTAATTACAAACCGGCTTCTGCATTGTCTGCTTTGTAATTACTTATTATGTAACGTAAGTGTTTTCTTTAACAAGTTTTACAGATGCAGAAAAAACTAGATACGAACGAAGCACTAAAAAAAAATCACGTCATGATTTGTATTGTCGCGAGTCTTTATTTGTATTATAGTAATTAGATTGCTAAAAATATAGTTTTTCTAGGGTTCCGTACCTCGAAAGGAAAAAACGGAACCCTTATAGGATCACTTTGTTGTCCGTCCGTCCGCCTGTCTGTCTGTCAAGACCCTTTTTCTCAGGAACGCGGGGAGGTATCAAGCTGGAATTTATATCAAATACTCAGATCTACTGTCCCTTGGAGCTGTGAAAAAAATCAAACTTCTAAGCCAACGCAATCAAAAGATACAGCCGTTAATGCCGCAAATTTTCGACACTCGCAAGGGAATCAAAACCTACAGGGTAACTTCCCGTGAACTCAGAATCTTGAAATTTGGTACGAAGCAATGTCTTAAAGCACAGATACAGGAAAAATAGCGAAAACCGTAAATTTTTAGTTACATCATATAATAATAGTATAGTTTATGCAACTGGTACATAATGAGGGGCATTAAAACACGAGTGTGACCTTATTATGAAACGAGCCGAAGGCGAGTTTCATAATAAGGTCACACGAGTTTTTTAATGCCTAATTATGTACAGTTGCATACATTACTTTATCTACACACATATTATAACTACTCTAAGATGGGTTCAGAAACCGTAGTAAATAAATACAATAATTGTGTTAATACAACCTTTTTTGCACGGTTGCGGAAATATCGAAATCAGAACTGGCAACCGATACCTGAATGTTATTTAAAAAAGTAAAGAATCCCTATTCTGATGTGATCATGTCGTTCTAGCTCAAATATCGTGCGATATTTACTAAAAAAACATCGAGCTGACATTTCGCATCGACTGAATTTGAATTTTCAGTGATACTAGAATAGGGACATGTCAACTTTGACATTTAAATTTTGACAGTTTTGTTTGACGTTTAATATTTTAACATCATATATGAGATTAAAATGAAAATTATATTACTGCTGTAGCCTTAGCCACAGATAAGGAAATTGCCATAAATTCATTGAATGTTGAAACGTTTTTCTTTACTTCTTCTGACCGGATTAACTTGAAACTTGGTAAGATAAGACAAGGTGAGCAAGCTAAAGCTTAAGCCACACAGAGAGCGGGCGAGCGGTTGCGGCGCGGGCGCGGGCGGCGGCGGCGCGGGCGCGGGCGGCGGCGGCGCGGGCGCGGGCGGCGGCGGCGCGGGCGCGGGCGGCAGCGGCGCGGGCGCGGGCGGCAGCGGCCTTTGTCGGCAGCCGCCACCGACAAAGGCCGCTGCCGCCCGCGCCCGCGCCGCTGCCGCCCGCGCCCGCGCCGCCGCCGCCCGCGCCCGCGCCGCCGCCGCCCGCGCCCGCGCCGCCGCCGCCCGCGCCCGCGCCGCAACCGCTCGCCCGCTCTCTGTGTGGCTTAAGCTTAAACTAAATCGAAGATAAAGTCCGTGGTTATGTCATGTCATGTGGCCATTTCCAAAAGCCAAGAATCCAAGGTGAAACGAGAGTGCTTTGAATTCTTTAATAGGTACGAACAAATGTAGTCAGGGGGCCGATTTTTGAGTGTCGAACGCTCGACTTTTCACTCGAGGTCTGTCAAAAAGATATGAAGATTTGACAGATGTCGAGTGAAAACTCGAGCGTTCGACACTCAAAAATCGGCCCCCTGGTAGTACATTTTATTCGACTTTACCGCAAGTGCAAGGCGCCAAATACGTGATAGTTACAACACTTACCTACCGCCGTTTATAATCATTTTTGTTTTAAAATTTAGACATGCTTTTGTCAGCTAACAGCCGTAAAGCCGCAATTGACAATTTTACAAGTCAATACTGAAGCGTTTGACATGCGGTTAACAATATAACGACTGACCATGTGATGTGACTGTCTTGTAAAACTGTATAACTTGTAAGTTGTCAAAACCTGTCACAAGTACCTAATCGCATATACATTATATTACTTTAGGCCTGTCCAATAGACAAATTTAAATAGTACCTCTAGATATTCGCGTGCCCTGAAATTACTCGTAGGTACAGTAAATTGAGAACAAATTATACTACATGGATGGAGTCCCAGCGCGTACAACTTACCTAATTACTGAAAATGCGAAGCGCCTGGTTGACATAACTGAAACTGGTAACCGAAGAGAAGATCTGGCGACTTCCTCGCACCACGTATACCTCGACTAAACTGAACTGATCTATGTGTTACATAGGTATTGGAAGTAATGCCTGCCTCATATAGTAGGTAGTTATAAATATGGTCAGTTTACTAGTAATATGATTCATTCATAAAAGGAACAGGAACATTGGCTAATGAGAGTGATGATTGATGAGGATACTCAATAAATCAGCTCCTCATACCTACCTACTACAAAAAGAGCAATAAGCAATTAACACTTACACCAACACTAAATAAAGTGCCTAGCGATGGTGCCTAGGTATAAATAAAGTGACTGAAGCAGTAATCCATAGACCATTGTGTTCATCATTATTCATTACAGACTGTCTTAGATTTCAATATTGACATTAAGCTTGTTTATGTACCCTTGACTATAAAATAATAGATAGGTATGTATATAAGTACTTGGTTAAGGCGCCTGTAGCAAGCACTCTCCATACAAACTTTGTGCAAGTTTTTCTTTGCTTGTGTAATTTGCATTACACTTATGATTTTTGGTCAGTATGCTTATTTTTCTGTTAGCCAGAACCTCAAGATATTTTTTTTGGTATTTTTTTTCTTTTATTCTTCTTATATCCAATATTAACAAGCAAAAAACATACCGACGAATAAAACTTGCACAGAGTTTGTATGGAGAAGGCCTTGCCTCTACAGGCGCCTTAATAAGTTATAAGTACCTACTTACATATCTAATATGTTAGGCTGACACTTCACTTGGCCGTATTTGTGCTATATACAAGTAGGTACGAGTAGTTATAGATGCGCCACCGAGCGAACGGGGGTAAGAAAAAGAATTCATATTTATATAAATTGTATACTACCTTCGTAATTTGACTAGTTTGCATGTCCAATGTGTGGCTTATGGAAACTAGTGTGCAAAACACACAACCAATTTGCACAAATACGACAAAGTGAAGTGTCAACCTACCAGCGTGTCACTCACCTTACCAGGGTTTGCAATTATTGCATTACCGTACCTACTCGCTAGCGACTGCGTAAACGATTTAGTATGGACAAAAGTACAGCGCCTGGCGGATACGCAATAGAACTACGAATCGCCATACTGGGGGCCGATTTTTGAGTGTCGAACGCTCGACTTTTCACTCGAGATCTGTTAAAAAACTATGATGTTTTGACAGATCTCGAGTGAAAAGTCGAGCGTTCGACACTCAAAAATCAGCTCTCTGAATCGTTTACGCAGTCGCTAGACTCGCTAGCGAAGCGAGTACGGTAATACGAACATTGCAAACTCATGGTAAGGGTACTGCTGTTTACTAGGTAGGTACACGTTTTCAACGTACCTACCTACGCAATGTAGGTGGATCTGTAATTTTTGTTTGTAAATTCAGTTTTCCATGAATTTTGCATTCGTTTGAAAATGCAGCCCAACTGGGGAAGTACTTTTTGCACTCCACTTTGCAGAAGACCACAGTCATAATCATAATAACGATAATAACATTATTTACTATACAAGTATGAATGAAGTGTGTTACGTGAGCAAGGCGAGGTTGTCAGTGCTCCCGTGGATGCACTGTGTTGAGAGCGAGGGACCTAAATTAGTCCCTTCTACTGTCAACGCAGTGAATCCTCAAACTTTATAAAGGGTCGGCAACGCGCACCTGACTCCTTTGGAGTTGCGGGCGTCTATAGCCTGCGGTGTTCGCTTTACCAGCAGGTGGACCGTAGGCCCGTATACGTTCCACCGCCGTTGTATAAAAAAATAGGGTTAAAGTAGTTAGGTAATTCTCAGAAATCTATCATCGAAATCATTATAGGGAGTCTAAGGTCTGAAGGGGTGTAATGTGAAGGAAGAATAACATAATTCATTACGGATATATGTTAGCGTAACAATATATGCCCCATTCCATAGTTTATATAAAGATGCTTTTCAAGTTTCAGATAGAATGCCGGTCCAGCCATTTTTAGCATCTATTGTGAGTGGTAGAATTCAAGCGGACTTTCTAGGTACTTGAAATATGTCTAAATACTTAGATTAATTTACGCAGGTGCCCAAACGACCTGCATAACACGCAATTTTCCATATCCGTACGAGTTCCTTCTATCACTGATAATGATAAATTAGTGATATCATTTCTCGTAGGTACGTGCTTATCTACTTATAAACAAATAATTTATCTTCTTGGTATTTGATAACAAATATGACAGGTTGATATCAATTGAACAAAGAATTTTACGTTAAACCGATCTACTCACTTGTTTGATTTGCGTCTTTGCGAAAATTCTTAGAATTAAGTAGTACTTTGTTGATTCCGTGTGGATTATAGCCAGTATTTAGGGTTCCGTACCCAAAGGGTAAAATGGGACACTATTACTAAGACTCCACTGTCCGTCCGTCCGTCTGTCTGTCCATCTGTCACCAGGCTGTATCTCATGAACCGTGATAGCTAGACAGTTGAAATTTTCGCGGAAGATGTATTTCTGTTGCTGCTATACCAAAACACAGAATAAAATAAATATTTAAGGGGGCTCCCATACAACAGACTTGATTTTTTTGCTGTTTTTTTAGATAATCGGTACCCTTCGTGTGCGACTCCGACTCACATTTAGCCGGTTTTTATGGTTCCGTAGATAAAATCTTTTGTTAACTATTTTTGTATAGTAATCTATACGTAGACCATGGCGCAAGGTTGCCGGTCCGTGTCGGTCAAGAGTTCGTACATTTACCTGTTAGATTTTTTAAGCACAATTGTATACAGTTTCTTATGCTTGCACGTGTACGTCAGAAATTAACAACGTGAATGCTTATCGATTTCAAAATTGTCGCCTTGTTGCTTATAAACAGCCTTTTCTTTTTTATTTAAAACTGTAAGGAACAGTGGTGCGACTAGACTTTGACAGACAGGATGCCTTACCACTCATATTTTTAATATTATAATATTGTTTAGTACTGTACCTAGATGGGAGGCGTTTATTATTACGTTTATTATTTACGTTAGAACCTCTAGCGGTTGGCTTTCCATGAAATGGACAGAGCAGATACGCACCCTGTATATAATTACGACAGCTTGAGATCTCTAATCCAAGTGAAATCAATCATATAAATACCTAACAGGCCTATTTGGTGCTAGTGGCGAGACTTTACCTACCTATCAGTGGCGGCGCGTCAAAATTATTCTTAGGGAAGCCGGAAAAAAATGCCTTTCTTATTCTTCATGAGCCGTAGTAAAAGAACTGCACTGGCTGAAAATTAGGCAAGCCGGTGGGAATCGAGTTGTATGGACGCTCCGCCTCTGCTACCTATTCGCAAACACTGACGCTGGCATTGTTGTAGTTTGTGTCACACGAACACATAGACAAGTGAACTCATAGCACCCACGCTGACCAAACGCTGACGCAGTAATGCACACACAGCTTAACACACAACCATGGCCAGGCCATGGCTCACCCGTGCTCGTGAGGTAAAAGGTATTCTAACACGAATTTAGATAGGACGAACATAGTAAACCTAGTATAGTAAATTATTTATCTATGTTCTAGAACATTATCTAGATAATCGAAGAAGCGTTGATGATTTTGGTCGTTAAATTCTAATGATGTATGAAACGAGGTGAAGATTTCACTTTCTATCCTTGCTGCGTGTTTTAATACCGTTTAAACAAATTACTAAGTCAGACATTGTACAAATACACAGAAATTAAGGAACTTTCACCGCACATTTGTAAAGCTAACGGACTGCGTTTTGGCATGCCAAGTATTTGGTAGTATTCCTCGACACAGTTTCCTTAGTTAACAAGCTCCTACTTAATTTAAAATCCTGACTAAAGCTCGAAACGCACTGACAGCGGTGGCGGCGCGTTGCGGAGGCGGTCCCGCCCCGCTACCGCTGTCAGTGCGTTTCGAGCTTTATATGTATAGCATAGCTTCGATGGCTCGTTGACTTCTAAAATTACAGAGAAAAAACCGGCCGAGTGCGTGTCGGGCCACGCGCAAGGTAGGGTTCCGTAGTCGTCCATCCGTTACATTATGTGGACTAAAAAGTTCGCAAACTTATATTTACTATGTTTTTGACCGAATTAATAACATTATCTAAGGTATCAATGGAAATTGTACGAAAGTTTGCTTTTGCAAAGTACATTTCTGAAGTTCGACTATTACTCGTTAACTAGTAATGTCTACTTAGCTGTGATAGTTTTCCTTTTAAATTCATCGTATATACTACTACCATGATTTTTTTCACATGCCTAGTAGCCACCGTTTAACTGGCAGGGGGGGGGGGGGGGGGGGACACTTGACCATAACAAAAATTATCAGTTCAAAGCTTAATATACGATATACGAAGAATGTCAAGAAAAAATATCAAAAATTTCAAAAAACGAAAATTAAAAATACAGAATATAAAAAATAAATTCTTGAGGTTCTGGCTAAAAGAAAAATAAGCATACTGACCAAAAATCATAAGTGATTTCTTTGCTTGTGTTTGTAAAATAATACAAACACAAGCAAAGAAAAACTTGCACAAAGTTTGTATGGATAGTGCTTGCCTCTACAGGCGCCTTAAGTTGGTACCTAAATATCATATACATTGTACAGAAACGGCATACAAGACGCGGAGAATAAGGTTCGTTCCGTTGGTGATTACTAACACTACATAGGTACATACCTAGTGCACGTGCCGGGTTGGCGTGAACCAATAAATCAATGATTGAGTTGAACAATCACAGCCGCGCACGTGAAACATGCTTTCGCGATAACCATTAACAATTCATGTTGTTTTTTTTTTCATAGACTATGAACTTGTGAATTTTAGAGCGCGCTCGTGGCCCAGCGGCGCTTGCGCACCGCTTGCGCTTGCTAAGGTTAAGCAACGTGGGCAGCGGTCAGGACTTTGGATGGGTGACCGCTTTGAGTGGTTACTAACTGAGCGCTCCCGTGCTTTGGAAGGCACGTTAAGCCGTTGATCCCGGTTGCTGTCTATGGCAGCAGTCGTTAAGCCGAGTTGGAGGCCTTCGGGCGGCTTGAGAACTTCTAACAGTCAAGTTGCCCACTCACTTGACAAAGCCTAATCCCAATAAGGTCTAGTTTCCCCTTGGGGTTGGAAGGTCAGATGGCAGTCGCTTTCGTAAAAACTAGTGCCTACGCCAAATCTTGGGATTAGGTAGCGGACCCCAAGGAATCCTTCAGGATGCAACTGTACTGGGATAACGCTAGGAGGATGATGATGAACTTGTGAATACCTAACTAGTGCAATCGCCATCAGACACAGTTGGCAGCAATATAAAGGGCCACTGTGCAGGATGCACTGTGTTGAGAGCGATGTAAATTTGTCCCTTCTGCTGTCAACACAGTGAATCCTCAAATTAAATAAAGGGTTGGCAATGCGCACGTGACTCCTTTGGAGTTGCGAGCGTCTATAGGCTGCGGTGGTAACCAACGCTTGTTTGCAACCGTCGTTGTATAAAAAAAGGCCCTGTCTTACTTTTGGCAAGGAAAACGCTTCAGGAACTGATTTTTGGCGTTGTACTTATTTCCATGAAACAGGAAAGTTAAATATTAGTAGCACAACGTTCTACGGTAGAATGTAGGAAATCATCAGTCCGGATCTATAAGGTCGGTTTATTTAATCGATCTATAAATTATTATTATGAAGTTCTGAAACGCTAATAAACGTAAAAAAAACTAAAGTCGACGCGGAAATTAGGAATTTTTGTTTTTGGAGTCTGTTAAAAATTAATGCGCTGGCCGTTGGGTGATTTGAAAATAATTACGTGTTTTGAAATCATTATTCCGTACAGATGAAGTTCTGTCTGAATACTTACTTACTTAGGTACTTACTTCAGTTAGATAAATAGTCAAAAATAAAGAACACATCAGGCCCCTATACCACAAAACTTTACAAGCGTACAATTCGACAAAATTGTACGTTTTTCCATAAAAAAGTTGACAAATTTGTCGAATTGTACGCTTGTAAAGTTTTGTGGTACAGGCCCCAGGTTTATCTTACTATTTACTCGTACTGTCCAACAGAGACGAGACGGCATCCAGGGTCAATCTACAGTCGTATTTGCATAGTTTTATTATTCCCCTTGTTATGCGCTGGTTGGTGTACACAGATGGCGAAACATTGAGGACCGCACAATGGGCGGCGATCGATCGGCGAACGTCATTAGGATGTAGCCGATGTACGTACAGGCGTTTTAGTGGGGGACAATAGCATCAATACGAATACGAGTACCATACGACAAGTTTGTCAAATTGAATTCTACTAAAATGGACACTTGGCTCTTTACAGGAGCGTTTAGCCATGCCGCGTATGGTCATCAAACTAACCAATGGACAATGGAGTGTTTAACATAACCAAAAAAGTATCCTCGTTCGCTCGTAAAATTAGGATGTACTTACGATTTTTTCTTTAATTAGATACATTTATCGGGCGGTGAGGAATAGATCTAGTGAGAGTTTATTTCTCATTAGATTGGAATCTAAAATGGATCTATTCATTTCATTGCTCATTGGCCATTCACGTGGAGAAATGTTTTTTTAACAGACTTCAAAAAGGAGGATATTATCAATTCGATTGCAACCATGTCTGTCTGTTACATCGAAATCATCGACAGATTTCGAACATTTCCTTGCTTGAAAGCATATGGTCCCAGTGAACGAATGGTCCCAAGTTAATCCCGTTGTTACCAAAACTCAGTTTTGATGAAGGGATCTATGAGAAATTTAGAGAACTCCTCAGAGTCCTCAGCAACGGGGCTATTTCTATCAAGATATTTAGAAGTTGATATTTTTTGTAATAACCTGGAACATGGTCCGCAATGTTAATTTCATCTAAAAAAAAATCTGCGCGTAAATTATTTTACTTGATTCAATATAAAAATTAGGGTTTGGTTGCTATTCATTTAAATAAATTGCGTTGCGTCGCGATACGAGTAATATATTTTGATGAAATTATTTTGCTGTGAAATCAGTGTTTTTGTATTTTCGTAACAAATGCGACGCTGTTAGTTATTGGCTAAACACATCATCATCCTCCTAGCGTTATCCCAGTACAGTTGCATCCTGAAGGATGCCTGGGGTCCGCTACCTAATCCCAAGATTTGGCGTAGGCACTAGTTTTTACGAAAGCGACTGCCATCTGACCTTCCAACCCCGAAACTACTACTAGACCTTATTGGGATTAGGCTTTGTCAAGTGAGTGGGCAACTAGACTGTTAGAAGTTCTCAAGCCGCCCGAAGGCCTCCAACTTGGCTTAACGACTGCTGCCATAGACAGCAACCGGGATCAACGGCTTAACGTGCCTTCCAAAGCACGGGAGCGCTCAGTTAGTAACCACTCAAAGCGGTCAGCCATCCAAGTCCTGACCGCTGCCCACGTTGCTTAACCTTAGATACCGCAAGCGGTACGCAGGCGCCGCTGAGCCACGAGCGCTCCTCCTTGTTATTGGCTAAACTATGAAGGGCAAAAAGGTTTGGTTAAGGAACACAGCTTTCACGTCGGTTTATTTAACTTGATCTATAATGTAGATAGGTCGTGTGAAGTACCTTTAGGGCCCGGACACATCTCCACGGTACGGCACCGGGCACCGTGTACGGTGCGACGTCACGTAGACGGTGCCCGGTGCCGTACCGTGGAGATGTGTCCGGGCCCTAAGTGGGAGGTTAATCTATGCAACACTGTTTCGACACTAACTTGGTTAGGCAAAGGCAAATTCTAAAATTAACGTACTTAACCGCGCGTACATACGTGACGTGAAAGAGTTACGGAATTTAGGAACAGTCAGTTAGGAATCCTAACCCCTGAATGGGCCAATTTTTTTGGCATGGAAGTTTTTTTTTATTTCTTAGAATTGCATGAAAATTGGTAGGTTGGATGAGCTCCTGGTTCTGAACAATATGTGCACGATTTCCTACACTGTCCCACAATTTTTTCCATTGAGTGACAAAACGTATGGGATTTTCTTAACTCAGTGGAAAAAATGTATGGGAAAAAAATTTTTTTCGAGGTCATGTTGTCATATTTTTTTACTTGTACAGAATCAGGAGCTCTTCCAACCTACCAGTTTTCATGCAAGTCTAAGAAATAAAAAAAAACTACAACGCCAAAAAAATTGGCCCGAATACAAACTTCTATACAAGGGGGTAAGGTTTCTCTGCTGCCGACTATACTACGAGTACGAGAACCGCTTCACGGTTATCACATAACGTTTCAAACGTAGATAAGGAAGATGTAATTAATGGTCATTTTGTACATTGGGCAAATGACAAAATAATTACCCCTAACCTAACGCACGTTTGAAACGTTACTTTATCGACTAGCTGTAGCTCTAGTATAAGTTTTTTTCGAAACATTAACTAATTCGAACGCGTTTGCGTTTTGTCTCAAAATGTATGAAAGTGGTATGAAAACGTGAACAGCGCCTCTGGTAGTCACTAGTGGAAACTAAAACAGTGAGTATAACATATGTTTCTAACCGATGAACGCGAGTATTTCAAACTCGGTGAGAGCGTTTTCATACATTTTGAGACAAAACGCAAACGCGTTCGAATTAGTTAATGTTTCGAAATAACTTATACTAGAGGCTCTGTTTAGGGATGAAGGTGTAGCTGTCACAGTCGGGTCACGCCCGTTGTATGTATCTTAAAGGTATGATTCCGCTGCCGACTGCATACAGCAACTGCACGTTCCGCCGCACTCCAAATGACGCAGTTATACAAGAATTGCTCGTTTAAAGATATCTTACTTATATCTTTAAACGAGCAATTCTTGTATATATCTATTATATATTTATATCTATATATATTTATTTCGGGGATCTCGGAAACGGCTCTAACGATTTTGATGAAATTTGATATGGGGGGTTTTCGGGGACGAGCAATCGATCTAACTAGGTCTCATGCCCGGGAAAAAGCCGCGGCCGCCCAGATATTAAGATATATACGAGAATTGCTCGTTTAAAGTTATAAGATTAGATACAGCAAAGTAGAGTATATTATATCGCCGGGATTTAACACTTTCATTGCCAGGCCAAAATCCAAGACTCGCTGAATGCCAGCGCTGGTCAACTGCTATAGGTTTGGTAATTAACTCCCCTTGCGAGTGGTAAGACATGTGAACAAAGTGATCAAAGATAAACTTTTCCATGTGAACAAAGTGATCAAAGAACTTTTCTTGTATGATTTGCATGTATATAATTAATGTAATCAATGTAAATAAATATGCTAAAATGACAAATTCGACTCTTGGTGAAAATTGTAAAAATGAGTGTTCACATTGAGCCACTCGTTATGTATATTTCCGCCACTGAAATTTTAAAAATAATCTGGGTGTAACATGCTGACGTGGGCGCGACTGAAAGATGAAACTGATGAATGAATCGGTCGGTACAAAATGTGGGTCAGTGTTCGTTGGGCAGACGGTTATGTTCGGCCAATAAGCACTTAGCACTGCAACGGATGATGAGATTTTGAGATTAAGCTCATTCTTATGTATTCAAATCGTAGATCAGGCAATCGGGTTTAGTCCTATGCACGATTTTGGATGATTTGCTTATACCGAAACCTGAATATGCTGTTATTATAAATAGATTGCAGGTATTACCTCTCTTGAAGATCAAGTCAGTGCCTGAGTTCACTATAGGCCTGATACTTCCATATATCCTGACTACAATATTTAACCGTTATTCCTCAGGTACGTAATGCGGGATGGTTGTGATACTTGTGATGTGAAAAGGTGTACCTATTACTTTGCTTTAGAATAGTTAGCAATATTTTCAAGAAGATACAACATTGAACTACCTACCTACTTACAAACAATAATTTATACTCAATAATGAAAATCAATAAACTATCAGTATCGTCAACTAAATGGGGATCATGAATAAACACAAGAGAAGGGAGATGGGAGCAAAAGATACACGTAACGAACTCGTAGAATGGGGACGAGTGCGAATCGGGAAACACAGTGGCATGTGGAAGGGAGACGCGAGGGACCGACCGGCCATTGCCCCCAGTTGCAAAGCTTCATTTTTTTGTGTCTGCCCCCTTAAGTTAGAAGCTACGGCTTCGACTTATGGACTTGTGCAGCAACGACTCGGTTTATCCCATGCATCGTTTGATGTACTTATTGCGCATCACATAACATTTGAATGAACATGTTCATCCCCGTCAGCGACGACGATCCTTTTTAACTAATCTACGAGATATAAGCGACACTGATTAGATAAATTACATTCATGTATACTTATGTATACTTTGATGAATAACGATATCATACTATTTCACGAAATTCGCTTTGTTTAGATTGTTTGAAGGATGTTTGTTGTTGTTGTTGACTCATATCGTGCTGGCTTAAGTGCTGTCGATGTGCGCATCTCGGTTACTCATCCTTTCAGTAATTTCAGTCTTTGTTTACTATTTCACTGACCTGCATAGGTATTTACGCTTAGATTAGACCTGAACGATGCAGCGCAGATATATGTGGGTCGGCAGAACAAGTCCTTAAGATGATTAAGAACTGCTTAGATGCTCGAACCGAGTTGAACTCTCAAGACTGACTTAAATAAACTAGTGTGCGGTCTTTGAACTCGAGCGGGATGAAAGAGAGGGTAATTTGTATCGGACGTTAATCAAATCGTAGCAGGTAGGGAGTATCTGGGCACAGCTGTCGCTTCGCTAAGCACGCAATCCTGCGCGGGATCTGGTGCGCTAACTTTTAGTACATATAATAATAAGGATGCGCGCAGGTAAAAGTTTCACCATAGGCTTTTGTCATTCGTGTAGGTAAGTAAAAAATTGGGATCGACCGTTATATTTGCAGTGAGATTAAGGCAGCGGTCTGGCCGACGCTGACCGTGTTTAACAAAGTGAATGCGGTCGATCGAGGTTCGCGCGGCTTCGGCGGTGACAATAAGCAGCGAAAGTGTGGGAGCTCACCTATGTGCGCCAGGTCGATGATGGGGATCTCGCACCGCGCGAGCAGCGTCTCCTCCTGGGCCGCCATGCCTGCGTCGGTGTGCTGCTGGTGCCGGGGTGCTGTGCTGCGAGTGCTGCGCACTCCGCTCGCCCTCGCCCGCAGATAACGCGCCGACTCCTTATCACTCGACTCTCACAGTAATTAGCAATTAGCGATCGCGACACCGAACGATAATAGAGAAACGATAGATAAGCACTTAAGACTACCGTACGGTACAACCGGAACGTTAAAGTTTATTGAAGTTGTGAATGGTCTTTTGATTACCTCTGGTATAGAAGCGTTCAGAACTCATTTGCATAACCTTGTAGTTCCTGCTTGAGGCGTTCAGCGATCTGACGTAGCAGCAATATGCTATACTGACTTGACACATTAAAAATTTGGTTTTCGTAGCTCGCTCACAGTAAAGTAAATGTGTTAGGAAACGTTGCTCCGCGTGTGCGACCGACGCCGTCGCACCCCCCGTCCCTCGCTCACAGCTGGCGCGTTTCGAATGTCTCTCGTCGAATAAACTGGCTCACCGTGCGCGATGAGCGTTACCCTGGCGTCCGATGTCGGCTCTCACTTGTATATCATCGCGCAGACTTTCGCAATCGAGTGGCGTAACCGTAACACCTATGCTATGAACACGCTGCAGTGTGGAGAGAGCGTGGTGAGCGCGGGCGCGAGCACTAATGCGCGGTCCGGACGACGGCTGGAGTGACACTGGCTCACTCACACTGGCGGTAGTAGCGGCGAGCGGCGGTGGCGGTGAGTGGTCGGCTCCCTGACTCACGCTCAGGCGGAAAGAGACTGTCACTCGCACGCAGCTCGCTTCACGCCCTATGGATAGAGGCTCACTTCGCGTCGCTCGCGCTTGTCTGTCAACGGCAACACTTGTAGGGTATTGTGTTGGACTGTAGGTATTTCTCGTAACGGTTTCGGCTGAATGATATTCAGGTAGTAGGTTGTTTGTTAGGTAAGTATAGGGTGGTATAGGTACAATTAAGTACAATATACATACATTATTACAAAAAACCGGTCAAGTGTGAGTCAGACTTGCGCATTGAGGGTTCCTCACAAACATTAACTATTCAAACCGAGCATATTTTTTATTGCACTATACATATAGTCGAGATGCAATAAAAATATGCATATCATATAATGGTACTGTTTTTCTTAGGTACAAACAAAGGTATGATTCTATTTTCCAATGATACCTATTCATTCAACATGTCATTTTATTAACTGCCCATGCCTCTCCGCTCCTCTAAGTCCACATAGTCGTTCGTCATAGAAAACAAGAGATTTGTCATGGGAAATAAGACTTTAAAATAATATATAGTTGTTTTTAATTTTTAATATGTTTTTGTTAGCTTAGTTTATTTTATTACTTACTATTCTAAATTTCAAGTTCATAGCGTAGTTCCTGAAATATTTCACGATGTAACCAAACACAGAATCGCACCATAAGGGCTTTTTATTAGTTTTTTCGGTGCGGTACCCTAAAAACTGGTCAAACCTAATGCGCAGAGAGAATGCAAAACCAGCAAAACACAGTTTTCTTTCTCATAGTAGTAGATTCGAATAACGTATACGAATAGTAGCTACCTATATCGGCAACCCAGTGTACAAAAAGATAATTTAAATTAATATACATATGTGGATAGATAGTTAACTAAATGTAAACAACACGAAAATGCTTTGGTAAAAAATACACCAATTTGTTTCACAATTTATTCAAAAGAAATCTTAATATATTTTACAGACCAAAATTATAAATTCACTAGTTGCTCTATTTGCTGTTCACATTTAGTTAGAATGACCCAACAGTTTAAGTGACAGGATTCTATTATATCAAATGAAAATACATCGAACTTGGGTAAATCCTATTGGAGAAAGTGATTTCTCATGAATTATGATTACAAAATAATACAAAATATTCATAACGTTACATTAAAATCTTAAATAGTAACTACTTCTTAGGAGGATTTAGCAATTCACAAGATGTTAACTTATGATGAGCAGAATCATCGCGTATACCCTTCAGCACTTTAAAGAACTTTATAGTAACAACGTGAAGAACATTGTTGAGAACCAAATTGGAAACATTAAAACTCAAGCCTATACAGACAAGTCAGACAACTAGGGTTACAATCTTATATTTATATAATCGAGATATAGTTTAAAACTGTTTCTCTAGATAAATAATATATACTTATTCATGTAGAGAAGGTTGGCAAACGACTCGTCGCCATCAAATATATCTGTACTTTTCAGGTTGCTCAAAAATATCTGAACATTCACTCTAACGCCTTCACAATAGAGTCGTGTTCAGATATTCGTAAGCACTTCGTTTGCTCTGATGACGACTGTACTAAGCAAAGTTCTGCGTATGCGCTCGTCTTAGTACACTACGTATAGTTCGTACAAAACTGTAAGGCAAAGTGCTGTTAAATTATCGCAAGCAAAAATCTTCCTTACAGTTAGAGCTGTAAGCATTGTTTTGCTTGTGTTCGTTTGACAGAATTTAACCTTAGTTGTGTCCGAACTATACCAACGCGCGACGTTAAGAGATTTGCAGTTGTTCATAGTCGACTATACAAAAATGTGTTCTTCATCTATCATACCGGTACCATGAGCGGACCTTCTAACGATCGAACCAATAAGCAGCGCATGGAGCACATATCAAAATAAATACAAGGGATATGATCTTTTTTCTTGTTCAAAATCGCCAATCGATAGACGATGTGTTAATATTAACCAGCGTGCCAAGCAGAGCGTTAGAACGCAATTAAGTAGGTAATCTATACCACCTCGATATATTATATGGCACTGAGCTACCATAAAATGTAGTTAAAAGAGCAAACTACAATTGAATCTCTTTTGCTAATTAGACACGAACGATCGTCACAAACTTCACTTGAACCAAACGATTGCCAAACTTTTCTATGTCATATATACGGGCTATCACATCTCATTCTATTTAATAGAGTGCGTGAGAGACGGGAGTCAGCGAGTAGTGTGACATGCCAATATGGGGCTATTTGTGCTAGCACTCCATCGTTCAACTAAATTTTTATTTTGTTATTTGTATATTAACATCGAAGTCAAATAAAAAAGCGTACAAAGCATGCAGCGGCAGAACCACGATTATATAAAATAAAATAATACATGTCAAGTTTTTGCATAAATAGATTGGATTACCTAAAACACTGAGCTATGTGATAAAATAGCGTGATGTAAGTTTATAGAGAAATTAAAAAAATGCTTTGTTTAGGGTATTCACAGCTGGGTCATGGGTCACTTGAGGCACCGTTCGAAGTAAGAGGAGCCGACATAGCCGCCCCGCATGGCTCGTTGCACGTGTTGCTCGAACAGTCGCCTGTTGCTCTGCAGTTCGTCCGCCGCTTCCTTGTTCAGGGGGTCCTCTGGGTTGGGCTCCTGCAACACACAAACCCTTTAGTATTTCCGTAGTTACATGACACACCAGTACTTACCTCTAGTATAAGTTGTTTCTAAACAAAACACAAACGAACATGTTTGCGTTTAGTCTTAATTTAATATGGCAAAAAATAGTTGCCATCGAAGGCTACCAGACTCCAGAGGCGCTGCTCGCGTTGCCTTACAAAACGGGACTAAACATAAACGCGTTCGTTTGTGTTTTGTTTCGAAAAAACTTACAGAAACCAGTACCCTTACAATGAGTTTTCAATGTTTGCATTACCGTACTCGCTAGCGACTGCGTAAACGATTTAGTATGGCGATTCTTAGTTCTATTGCGTAACCGCCGGCGCTGTACTTTTGTCCATACTAAATCGTTTACGCAGTCACTAGCGAGTACGGTAATGCAAACATTGCAAACTCATGGTAATAGTACAGAAGACAACATTTCGCTATGGCTAGCCGCTCAAGGTAAGAATTCGCTCATACATAAGTTTGGAAAACCATATATCCTAATGCTAATAATGTTATAAATGTTTAAGTTTGTGCGGATGGATGTATGTTCCACTTAATCTGGGGAGCAAATATTGGACCTGGCATTAAAATTCTCCCTTTGAAGGGGAAAAAAGGGGGTTGAAATTTTGTGCAGGCAACCTGATTTTCTTAAGTGAGTGACTCGGTGACTGCATACTTGGCGGCCTGGCGGATAGACTCTCAGTTAAAATCTAAGCAAAGCAATATCAGGGTTTACAAAATTTAACCCTTAACTTAAGGGTGTAAGGAAAGGGGTTGAATGCTTGTATGGATCGAGTAATATTCAAAGTGAGTCACAATACATTTCGTTTATAATATAAGTAATATACAGGTTGTTCGGCACATGCACCATCAAATTTTTTTGAGGTGCTGGTAGGGACATTTGCTACCTTTCCACCCTTGGACCCTGGGTCCTAAGAGTCACGGTCATGGAGATACGATTTTTTTAAATGGTTTTTCCTAAATTATCCAAAATCTGACATTTGAAGACTCCATTTTTTGTGTAGCAAATGACCCTACCAACACATGAGCCGAACAACCTGTATAAGTAGTATTTGTAGGTAAGTAGGTCACCAGATTGAAAAAATTGAACTACCTATGCGAAGCTGGGGCGGGTCGCTAGTGTTAAATAGTTCAATAAAAAGGTAAATGGTAATCAATAAATTGAAGCTTTGGCGTGATATAGAGTCTAAGGGTCAGTTGCACCAACATACGAACACAGGCCGGTCATCGTCAAATATGGCGCCGGCAGCTGTCATCCCATAGAAACTTGTCAAACTTTCCATACAATCAGATTTGACGAACACCGCTTACGATTACAGACGGTTTGGTGCAACCCAGCCTAAGTGACGCAGTGTTAGAAGACCCCCCACGAGGTGGGCTGATGATCTGGTTAAGGTCGCGGGGATCCGCTGGATGCGGGCGGCCCGAGACCGATCTTTGTGGCGCTCTCTGGGGGAGGCCTATGTCCAGCAGTGGACGTCGTTCGGCTGATTATGATGATGGGAGGCTAAGTGCGCTACTGCGCTAGACTCATATTACAGAGAACTAAAAAGCTCAGATTCGTAAGTTTAAGTTAAAATTTATAAACTGTTATCTACTTCATTGGTGACCGAATATTAGAAATCGAATGAGTAGTTTCAGAGATTAAAGGTATGGGCTCTTAATCTCTTCATACTTAATTATGATAAAATAAAAGTGCAAATCATTGCCAGTTTGCCACTATTTGCTCGCTTACCAAGAATAAGTACTGTAGCCCATAAACTATGGAATTAACTGTCAGCACTGGTTTCCAGTCTTCCCTTAGTATGTTGAGGCACACATTTCCTTCGAGGTCTATGTTGGGGTGGTATACGGCCGTCTCACACTTCACCTTGGGAGGTTCGTGAGGATAGTTTGGCCCTACCTGGAAGCAATCAGATACGTAAATTAATAAAAGGTATCCTATATATGCAACAATACAACTACTTTATACTATGTCGAAAACTTAGCGGTAAATAATTAATTATAATCTGTTCATAAAAACGCACTGGTATGAGCGAGTATCACTATGAATCCGCTGTCTCTGAACATACAAGGAATTTATATATACAAGAGATCATTCTAGCCATTAAATATGATGAATCGCATCAATAAGTACAAATCCGGCTACATAAAATAGGTACCTAAATTGAGTAACGCCACAGTTGACTATAAATGAAATAAGCCTTTAAACCAACGTAAAACATAAAAAAAATATGGGCTAATCTCGGATTCAAACTAACAATATTTGAAGCACAATCTTGTTATTTTATACCAAACTTTTTACAATCTACTAAATCATTCTGCCATGAATTATACTCATATATTAGATGTGATGTTGTGAAGATAGATAAATAGTACCTAATATACATTGCAGAATAATCACGTCTGATGTGCGCCCGTAAACGTCAGTTTAATTAAAAATATGAGCATAATTGTAAAACACAGTTCAGGATCAGTCAATCATTCATTACTTAGAAAGGATAGAAATCCCTGACTTTGTTAAGTATATTTTGTGTAAAGCTGATAACTGATACAAGTTATATTGTTATTGTGAGTAAACATTTATTAGTGTTGTGTATAGTGACTGGGTAAATCCGAATGTCAGGTAATTCCGAAAATGACATTTATATATGTATAATGGTGCAATATTGTTTATTCTAGCATCAAGCATAGTAAAATATCGTTAAACAGAAACATTGACAAAAAGAAGTATGGAATATTCAGAATTACCCGACATTCGGATTTACCAGAAGTCACCTCAGTTCACTAAAGTTATTATTGTATTACCTATTTTGGTCTAATCAGTTATACACCTCATCGAAGAGCCTGGAGATTCCCAACAACATATCTACTTACATAAAACTACAGCAAAAGATAACGGCTTGTGACAAGATTCCTGCAACTTTTCTCAACCGACTGACCACTTTGAGTGGTTACTAACTGAGCGCTCCCGTGCTTTGGAAGGCACGTTAAGCCGTTGATCCCGGTTGCTGTCTATGGCAGCAGTCGTTAAGCCAAGTTGGAGGCCTTCAGGCAGCTTGAGAACTTCTAACAGTCAAGTTGCCCACTCACTTGACAAAGCCTAATCCCAATAAGGTCTAGTTTCCCCTCGGGGTTGGAAGGTCAGATGGCAGTCGCTTTCGTAAAAACTAGTGCCTACGCCAAACCTTGGGATTAGGTAGCGGACCCCAGGCATCCTTCAGGATGCAACTGTACTGGGATAATGCTAGGAGGACGATGATGATAACTTTATTTTATATTCATAGAATAGCCCAATATATATCAAAATTAACTTACAGTAGAGTCCCACAAAGTGGAAAAGACTGGCATTACTCGTAATTTGGAGAAAAATGGACAAGAATCGGAATGACTTTATAATATAAATAAGGAAAATATTATAATCTAGGTTTCTACAGTTAGCAACATACAACAGATTCTTACAGAAATAAGCAGGGGTGTGGGAAGGAGGATGTGGGCTTTGTTACGTGGTTCAATTAATAAATACTTGGCTACTACTACTACTAAAAATGTATGCCATGGTGTCATAAAATTGTATTAATAATCCTGGTTTTACGCCAAATTAATTAAACTACTCACACTGTTCACAGAAGAAACTTACTTTAAAACTAAATACAAATCTGCCTCCTCGATAGAAGCCCTCATCAGGACATATTATCAATTTGAAATTGAGTAAATCATCTTGATCTGGAAACTCTGTGCTGCATGTCTTGGGTAAATTCAGCTCATTCAAATCTGTGGAGCAATAGCACGGTATTGAAACACTAAAATCAGGGGTGGTTTCAGTAGAACGAACGAATGTTCAGGCGGGCCGCACGCTTGTTTGCCACCGACGTGGTATAAAAAAAAAATGTAGGTAATGAAAATGCTGACGTAGGTTATGGTCGGCAAGGTAAGTTTTAGTCAACGTAGGCCTGAGACTGAGGATTCAGCGAACTGTTCACATGTAAGATCATAAGACTAGATTCATATTCTCTCTTACCTTTAGTAATCCGCAACTGGGCTGCCGATGCTTTCTTTTGTGATCCTCCAGCTCTCGCTGTACCCTCCTCATCTTTCTTTTGCTGTTTTAATGAAAAAAGTTTAATCATTGTCCTATTCTAATCGATATAATAGAAATTACAAAGCGATTTATTTCCACAAAGTATTTTTGTACACACGACTCAATATCGTCTTTCTTGTGATTAGCAAAATAATAAATAATTATATTTTTGTGTGGTTTTGATTGGTAACCAGCTAATGATGTTAAAAAATATATTTTAGACCAATCACAAACGAGTCAAACGAGACAGAGTCGTTCAGACAATTTTGACCACAGATAATGTAATATTTATAAAGCCACGATTAAACTGCAAACAAAAACATACAAACTATTCAATTCAAATTATCAGGCGTTCGCATCAATGAATAATAACATTTTTAAACATTTGCGAATAAAGGAGTGTTGTATTTTGTTGCAATCATTGTAATGACGGATAATCGCATTGTCGTAAAGAACAATTTGTAGGTACTGTAGAGTTCTTTAACCCTTTCAACACCTCTGTCAGCCGCCACTACACTTCATGGCTTCACAATGGGAACGTGTTAAGTTGATTATCGAATCTTGAGAGCAACTTGAGAGCTTAAAGCAAGCGCACACAGAGAGCGTTCTGCGTTCTACGTTCTCTGTATTGTACCGAGTTCCTTGCGATAATGCACACAGCAGGCAGTCAGAATGCCACTTGAATACATATACATACAACTCTGACCGCAGAACGAGATGCTTCAACTCCCCTCCCCTAGTCAGGATTCTGAATTCAGGACAGCGTAATACCCGCTTTAGGCTGGACCTAAGACTGTTGGCAAACATTACCTTCACAAGATTCAACATGCTGCTCTGCATTTAGTAACTAGTATTCGTAATACCATACTATTATTCAAAAGTGCAATTTTATTCTATAAATATAAAATTGAATTTAGTCCACCTTGTGTTGACATCACTGACATATCATTGTCATCGTAAATATGTCGTAAATAGATTAAAAATTGATAAGCATGTGTAATCATTTCTTTTTTTATTCAAATTAATAGTCAAAGTAATATTTTTTTTCACGGCCCAATTTTCAAAGTTCGCCAAGGTGAAGAATAAATAGGTTGAATACTTGGTGCCTGTTGTGATTTGATGCAAAGAGAATATAACCACTACGTTCTAATTTGATGCACACAGCACACAGAACGTAGTGGTTATATTCTCTTTGCTGTTTACCAGCGCATCTTCTTTTCGGAACTCCAGAATGGCAAGCGGCCAGTACCTACGCTACAAAGACGGTCTGAAAAGACATATGAAGAGATGCAATATTGAGATTGAGGCCAAAGGTCCACGGTAAAGTATAAGGCTAAGCGCATATAGAGATCGTTCTGCGTTCAGCGTTCCGAGTTCTGCGTTCTGCGTGCAGTTTTGTATGAATTCAAGGAGCGTTCTGCCCGCCTGCTGTGTGCATTATCGTAAGGGACTCGGTACAATACAGAGAACGCTCTCTGTGTGCGCCTACTCTAAAAGCGACCATTGTTTTATCCAAGGTTTATCGACTTAGGGCCTACCGCGAAACGAAAACGAATGATGTTCGATTATATTTCTCTCTATCGCACTTGCTTTTTCGAGCGACAGAGAGGGAGATATTCGAACTTCGTTCGTGTTGCGTACTCTATTTTGATGTAAACGAGGCTTTACGACGCCAAAGTCGCTCTCGCTTTTGACAAGCGAAGGAAATTCATAGTCTGTGGTTCTGGTTTAGGCCTTTACAGACTATTATGGCGCCGATAACATTAAAATGTTTTTGGGAAATTCAATTTCTAATGGAAACATAAGTCTTTTACATTGTAAATGATATCGAACAGAATACAGTTTTCCTTATAGATAATTATTGTAAACATCGAATAATAGAATCAGTGTAAATAGTGCCGACACCAGTATGGCAACTGAAGACATCATAGAATTAGGGTCTTCAGATGAAGAACCCGGGCCGCCTCCACCTAAAAAGGTAAATAAGTATAATTCAAAGAGTAGGTATGTCTTCTGCTCTACGAAAATAAGTGCATAGAAAGAAATATTTTTATAAAAAGTGTTTCTGTGTATGTCGTGATGTCTGACCTATAGGCGGCGTCGTATGTCTTCCGATGCTTTACAGATATTTGTTTTATTTTATTGTCTTATTTGAAATTATTTAAGTAGTTTTAATTTATAACTGCATTTTGCTCTGCCGATGAGAAGATGGCAGTGACCCAATTTTGAAGTCCATTTTCTAATCACATTTATATACCTATGGAGAATAATATAATTAATTTCCGTACTAGGTAACAAGTACGCAATGACCTGTATGTTTATTTCGCACTTTTTTTGAATAGTTTTATCTGTTGTCTGTTTCTTAATTTTTTTTTAAATATTTATGCATACTCTTTAAATATACTTGTTCTACTCCATCTAACTCTAAAAATATTATAACTTATAATTTATTTACAAATTTATAGCCATTCATGTGTGAATATGTGTGTCTTTCGATAGGGTTCCTAGACCAATATCTGTTCACCACTAATGGGGATCAGGTACCCACTGCACATTAAATACTTTATTCAGGTTAATCACGCAGTGTGTTTGTTCTATTACTCGGGAATACAGCTAAAGGGGGAAGCATTTGCTTTAACAGACTCATAATAAGAAATTTAGTTAGAATTGTTGCTAGAAGTGGCTGGCAAAGGGGAAATTCTATAGTGCAAGGAACAATTTCTTCTGTTCTAGAACATTCCAATTGGGTTTTACCCAGCATCCTTCTGTTGTTGTATACTACCTACGCCCAACATACCTAGTTATGTTAACACTAAATAAATAATTAAATATTATTTATAATCATAAACAAATCAACCTTATCCCCAACTAGGCCAATATTACACCATGGGATCTAGATCTAGACAATTTATTTTAATTTAAGGTAAAAGTTCCCTTTCACCGAACGCTTAAGACCTACATGTATGTTTGTTTTTTTAAATAAGGTTTAGAATTTTGTACGATTATGATCAACAACATATTGTAAAGATAAATAAATTTGTCATCATTTAAATGTATCTCGAAATTTATTACATAGTTAGACGTATATAAAAATAATTTTTAAAGTTTTTGATATCGATTACACTGATTTGTCCCATTCAACAAACTAAGAAACGTAATTTGCACCCATTCGGATCGGCATGCCCTATCACCAAACTAGGTAAGAAATGTATGGAATGATGGCAGTGTGTGAGTTTGTAAACTGATGAATGACTATTTATTTCAGCCTAACTGAACTAGTTTTGTGATTTCGAGCAATCTTAACGGTAATTTAAGCTTAGAAAAAAAAACTGTCTCATGAAAAATTAAAATCAAGTAACTTTTTATTTGAATAATATAAATATCTATTAAAAATTGTTCACTAATCATTAAGAATTTATTTTTATATAATGTATTCCTAAACGGTTCACATGTTAAAAAGCGCCGCCTTTTTTAAAGATATACGAAAAATAATACATTTAAATATAGATCTAGCTGTAGGCTGAATATGGTTTATATTCCAATGAACCATATGTCAGGTCGGTATCAGGGACCATGTGTACGCTTTACCGAACGGGCGATACACATTGAACCTATCACGCGAACATATTTAATAAAATAGTGTTTTAATCATAATGAATGTGCCATAACAACAAAACTACATTTTAACTTGAAATAAGAACTATTGCAAAACAATAAATACACAATTATTTTGCTTCTACTGATGTCAAATAAATAATATGGAATTTTTTAAATTACCTGGTCAATTAAGCTTATTTTGACTTCAAAAAATCGTGAAAACTATACATTTCAAATGCATTTTAAAAAATCTGTCTCGGTTATACGCGTTCGGTAATTGCTCATTAAATTACTCTATTAATTGGCTATGTGTAAAGTGAAGTAGTATATATATAACGTTTATGATTAACGAGTGATAAAAAAAAAATTTAAGACATAAGTTTTCCCTAATTCCGAACGCTGTTCGGTAAAACCTTCAAGCAGCAGATGGGGTTGACCTATCAACGGATTTGCCTTTTTTTTTAATTCTGTAAATTTAGACTGCACTAAATTCACTTATTTAACTCAAACACACAACACACACACCTATTAACTAATGGTACAGTCAGCGTCATATAGTACGTAGCAGCCAAAGTGTCCAAATACTTCGGCACACCATACAAAATATATGGTGTACCGAACTATTTGGCCACTTTGGCTGCTACATACTATATGACGCTGACTGTACGATAACACCCTATTTTGAAGCATAAAGTCACTTATAAACGCTTTGACCTTACGAAGTACACTCAGTTTCTTAACCATTTTCGTAAGGATTCCCATACAACGCGGCAATCGACCTGATCAATCGATTGTCTCGTGACAACTGAGAAACAAAATGGCTTTCTTTGCATTGTAGTAGAAGGAATAGGTATCAAGCTATCGGGAAAAAATATCACAACGTAATATTAGCTGTAAGAACTCGAGTTATGGTTTAAAATAGAAAAAAACCGGTGATAGGGCAGATCCGGTGAATACTTACGGGTTATACACAGATTTAGGTTTGTGTATTTACCGAGGACATAACTACAGTTAACAGATGTGGGAAACTACAGGCCCATAACTCTTGTCCCTACGATCTGAAAACTAATTGAATCTGTAATCTCTAGCGACATTTTAAGGTACCTTGAGAAAAATAATTCCCTATCAAACACATAATACGCCTACAGACGACGACACACCACTACGGCAGTCGCTCAAAGATTTATGGAACGTGTACTACTGTCGTTAGAAAACCGACAAAAAGTACTAGGAATATTTTTAGACTTGTCAAAAACTTTTGACTCTTTAAATCATTCTCTGCTGCTGACCAAGCTATATTCATACGGCGTAAGAAAGCAAAGCACCGAACTATTAAAATCTTTGTTTAAATAGGGAACAAACAGTGGAGATAAAAGTTAATGGTAGGCACTACCGATCTGCGCCGCAACTAGTAACGGTAGGAGTACCACAAGGTTCGTCTCTTGGAAATACTCTGTTTTCAATATTCTTAAATGATATTACACAACAAGACATAGATGGAGAGATCATTTTATACGCAGACGCAACAATAATTGTAATCTACGACACTGACGAAAAACGAAAAAATAAAATATGTACAATTATGTCCACCCCGGAAAACTGGTTTAAGATCAATGGGCTCAAATTGAATTCCGATAAAACACACAATGAAATTCAATACTTGGCATAGAGAATCGGGACAAATTGTTTTTTTTTTTCTAATGGCACTTTGATCCAAAGTACGCGAGAAGTATCATTACTTGGTTTCTATGTGGATCCTACATTCTCGTGGAAAGCACATATAGACTTCATCTGCAAAAAACTAGCAAAACTATGTGCTTAAGCAACTAAAACCACTCATTTCTAGCGATCATCTTAGGGAAGATTATTATTCATATATTCACTCAATTATATCATATGGAATTTTTCTGTGTATTACGAAATATGACAGTGGAATTGGATCAATCTCTGTATAAATGTATATTACTTGAAGATCTCAGAAGTTGTGCATGTTTTTATTTGTAATAAAATAAGTAGATGAAAATTATGTAAGAAATAAGCCATCTGAATCTAAGGTTAATAAGGCCTAATTTTTACTGCAGTCACAATTCGCATAAATGGTGTCTCCATTTCTATCATATACATAACTTAGACACACACATAACACACATTAACTATTACTCATACTCATACTCTTAAACTTTTAACCAAAGCATACACGAAATTTGATTTTATGAAATGTGTGACCCTTAAATGCATCTAACTATGTGAAATATGGGCCTGGAACGAATGTAAATCAAAAATAAAATAAATGGTGGTTGGATGGTGGTGGGTGGTTGGTTCTATAATAAATGGTTTTTCCTGGGATCCTAAAATGGACAACAGGCTTTATAGGCAGAGTCAACTAGGTCAAAGTGATCGTCAAACACTTAACTGCTATGAAATTAGTCTATGGCTTATTTATATAGGCTGATAATTTAATTTTTATTAGTCTACTACTAAGTTATTGCCAAGTATATAGTAACAGGAGTGGTCAGTGCGACTACAATTCGCTTCCGAAATGCGAACATGCATTGTAGGCGGTCAGCGGCCGTGGTCAGTGGGAGCGACACCCCGCGCAGATCAGGACTATGTCCTCTTTGGCTGCAGCTAGCAGCAAGCAGCCTAGGCCAAAACCTTATTTACACACGTACGAGACTTGCATCCGAGTTTTATTACACTCCTGGTCTCGGATGTTTGTGGTTTAACAAGCTTAATACTTGCAATGCGATTGATTAATGTTATAGCTGTAATTTTACAGTTCATTTTACTGTGCAGTCACCATCAAATATATCTAAACTCTTCAAAAATATCTGAACATGCACTTTACGCATGTAAGGTATTATTCTTAAGCCATGAATAAAGTCAAGATCTGTTTATGAGCACCTTGATTTCTGGCAGTGAACATATATGCAAAGCGTATTCACATTACTATATTAAAATTTAATCACCATACCGCATCAGCGCAAATCAGCATAGAGCATTTATACTTGTAGATACTAAATTATTTGTTACAAATTAAACCTTTTACTTCATACTATAAAATTGCATAAGTTAACATTAGAAATGCCAAGCGAATAAATGTTTTTTTTTAATTTAATGTAGTTTAAAATCCTATATTGAGATTGGTGTAAAATTGTTATTGTACTCTTACTAATATAATAAAGGTTTTGTGTTTGTCAATCAAATCCTCATCAATTACATAAGTCTCAAAATGTATAGACCTGGAATCTTTAATTATACTCTTGCTTTGTGTTTTCTAGATGAATGTAAGAAATGCAATGGTTCACATTCCGTCGAATCTCCATGGAGTAACAATTAAACCCGTTAAGCCCAACTTAACACAACTGCCAAAGCTTGGGAAGAATATAACCATCACAAAAACAACAGGTCGTGGAGCTCCAGTGCCGAACAGAGGTAGACCAGATAAAATAGTACAAAAGCCAGTTGTTGTGAAAAAGAAAATTATAGGGAAAAAATCCAACCAAGCCTCTCCAGCCAAAGGAAAAGTATTCAACCCACTTAGCCATGTAAATAGACCTGTAGTACACTCTGTAGGAAGCTCCACCATCACAAAGTTAAAAAATCCAATTATGATTAAAAAACCCGAATTGAATAGGCCACAACCTTTGGTAAAATTGCCACCCAACATCATAATTAAGAAGACAAGTCCATCAGTTAAGCCTGCTCCCTATGTGGTTTCAAAAACAATACCAAAACCCATACCAAAACCAGTGCTTAGTATGAGTAAAAAGAGAAAATTAGAAGTGGTGCAAACAGTAGAACTGGATGATGAAGAGGCTTCTACTTCATCTGCAAGTCCTCAGTGGTATGTGCGGCCTGAAGAGCAACTCAAAATGTCTCAGTCTACTCAAAAAGAGACAGCTTCATCTCGGGAAGAAACAGCAACTTCACAAGAGGATGCTAACAATAAAGAGCCAGAGGGTCCTAAGTATATCGAAATCACAATAGAAGACAGCCCAGTTAAGCCAGCGAAAACAAAGCGAACACGAGAATTAAGTACTGATAAAGTCATTACGATCGATGACAGTCCAAATAAGGTTAGCATCATTAGTGATGATGTAGCTGGTAGTGAAGCCAGTAACAATGAGACCAATACCACAAAGAAGGTCCCACATAGTAAGAAAAAGCTAAATTACCCAGGCAATCTTCAAACCATTGCAGAAACACATACAGTAGAAATCGAAATTGAACCCATGGAACTAATGGATCCATTGGCGAAAGATGAATCAAATGTCGAGGTGAATAAGGATAAGATAATCTCTTTAACTCCAGAAATAATGGATGCAGAAGAATCATCCGTTGAGATAGCTCAGAACAAGCAGGGGGATGTGTCTGTTGTACAAATCAAACCTGGACAAGCAAAACTGAATTCGAAGGTACCTCCAAAGAGAGAGGTTGGGGTGAAGAGTGAATTTCATCCAATTTACCAGAGTTTCATTAGCTTATGTATCAAATTGGAAAACTCTAAGGACATGGAAAAGATTATTGAAAAGAAGATTAAACCATATTATAGGCAGGTGCCAAAAGAATATAGGGAATCAGAAGAATTTCTTGACATGGTTTCAAGTACAATAAAATCTATGGAAGCTGCTCCTGACAAGATGTATTTGTACATTAAAGATGTTGTAGACGAGTTGAATGTACAAAGAAAATATGTGAAGCAAATGCCAGCAGAGGAAACTAAACCCAAAGGTAAATTTATTTCAGGTTATAAAAAGAAAATTCAAATTCATTTTGGAAGTTGTGATTTGTATGATCCCTGTATTAAAATGTGTTATTAAAAGTGTGCTATCCATACAAAGGTACCTAAATATTTGATATTGTTCTAGAACAAGACAGCTTTCTAGATGGCAATCAAAGTGAGTTAGATTCAAACAAGCAGAGACAAATTCGGAAATTAGAAAAGACACTTAAGAAATTAAATAGAGCCATTCAGAAACTGGAAGCGCAAGAAGTAGATTTTGATGATGAGGAGGACTCTGTTTATTTGCTGACTGAAAAGTAAGTTAATCTAATGTTTTTTTCCCCAGTTGTAGCTGTTTTCTCTAGGTATTATATCCTTCAGTCATGCATGTATAAACACGACATCGATGGCATTAATTGCATTTCCTATCTATGCTGTTCAGTAATTGTTATTCCGAATGCAGGTATAAAGAGAGAATGGTCAGAGTCCACGCTAAATTCTGCCAGTTGACGAACACGAAATTGCCGTCACAACCGCGGCTTGTAATAGATCCCCGGCCGGGGCTTTCTGCAGCTCCTGCGAAACGCCTGGAGGCGTTTATCAACAAGAAAAACGCTGTCACATTTCCTGATTTTCACGACGTGCTGCGCTGCGTAAGGGAGGCTAACGAAATTGAGAACCTTGGCTGGAATGAGGCCTGTATAATGGAAGAAGGTATGACTGTTTGATCAAGGAAATATTAGACATTTTATGGCAATTGTGGCATATACCAAATACAACATTTTATCTTCATTACTCTCGTTATCCATAAAAATGCCTTTTTTATGAATGTTATTCATTATCAAATGTATGTAACTCTTTTTTAAATTACGTTTTCAGCTAGAGATCTCTTCGTGCGATGCGGTAGGAAGCTACAAAGACGCAGGCAAGAGAATGAATGGAGATTGGCTCTCTCAAGGATCGCTGCCAGTACTGATCCTGCGGAGCAGAGTGATGATTTGAAAAAGCAATTAGAAGACAATCGTCGTGTGGCAAGCACTAAAGAAACTGAAGTGTTTGATAAGTAAGTGATATATTTAAACTTACCTTTTATCTGCCATTAATATTGGAAGGCGATGAATATCATATATTGTCTTTTTCGGATTATTGGTTACTATAAAATACTAGATATAGGTGTGTAATCATCACTCGCGTCTTGAGCAAAGTTCCCTTACGGATTTTTAAATTTATAGCAATATAAATTTAGGTATGTATCATTTAAGATACATGTACTTTAAAAGTGGTTTTATCTGAAGCTTTTGCTACAGTGAATGAATATTGAGTTTTGTGAATTTTCAGATTTTGCGACAGACAAAGTCAGTTGAAACTGGAGGCGGAAGAGATTGATGACAAGGATGCGGAAGAGTCTCCGGTTGAGAGTGAGGAGGAAGATAATGATGAGGACTCCTCCTTAGAAAGCAAACAGAGACGTAAAGACCGGTTAAGGAGGCTATTACAAGAACAATCCAAGAGGAACACTCCTAATAGAGTTCCAGAAACTGAACATGATATAAATAAAGAAGAAGAATGCGGCGTCGAAACTGTTGTGAATGAAGCAGAAAAGAAATCTGAAGCAGTCAATGAAGAAGATAAAATACAAAGCCTAAGTGATGATAGTAATGAAATCGGATCTGATATGGATGAATTACACTTGTTACAGAAATTGCATTCTGATTGTGAAGTACGCACAGTCTCATCGTCATCTGATTCTGAAACTCCTATAGCTATTTCCGATACTCTGGATTCAAGTTCAGATGACGAAGGACAAACAAAAAAACAGGAGACTGACATTATCAGTATTGAAAATTCAAGTTATTCCGATGAATCAGACTCAGGAAAAAGTAATGAACACAAAAAAAATAAGGACACTACAGCGAGTGGAGATATTGTGGACGAACGTCAAGAAATTGAAGATCCTTCTTCTATCGATAAGGACAAACATCCGAATGAAGTTGTTATAGTAAATGCAGTACTTACTTCAACTGACGATGATGAAAGCAATCTTGATGCCAACACGAACTCTGCTAAAAGCGACAATTCATCAAAAATATCTTCTTTAAAAGAATCTGACAAAACCTTATTTGAAAAAGACTCTGAACTCGGTATGAGGTCTGAAAGTGCTGAACTCGGTATTAGGTCTGAAAGTGCTGAACTCGGTATGAGGTCTGAAAGTGCTGAACTTGCAAAACCTAGTGATGGTGAAGATGAACAGAGTACGAATTCGGACATAATTGATAATCCATCATCGACTTCGTCAGGACAGTATGATGAGCTCCTAAAAGAACATAATTCTGACCCTCTTTTAAAGCAACCCGAATTGATTCCACGAGATCCTTCAGATGAACTTTATGATAGGCTTGTAATCAAACATTTTAATGATCCTCTTGTTAAGAAACATCTCAAGGGGTCTGATTCATCTAATGGGGATGATCCTGAAAATTCTTACTCTGATACCCAATCCACGATTCCTCACGAGACACCAGAAGAAGCGAAGAAGGACCTAATAGAATCATCAGTGGATACTGAAGAACTTTTAGATTCAAATTCACCATCACCGCAAATAGTTGATAAATTAATTGATAAGCTGAAACAGTCAGATGTATCTCAAAGTAGTGACGAACTTATGATGAAATTGGATCAAGAGTTAGGTTTGAGGCCTGATGTCATATCCCCTGTAACATTTGCCCTAACTAAGGAAGTTAATCTTGCTAGACAGACTAAAGCATGGCCAAGATTTAATGATGAATGTTCGTCTGTCAGCTCAGCTGAGGATGACAATACAGGTGATAATTGTCGGTCGATGCCGACAAAAGAGAAAAAATCCAATAATGATCATTTAGATGAAATGGAAATCGCGGAAAGTGATTACATGGAAACCACTGAAGGAAAGGGTACTGATACTTGTAGCACCGAATCTACACTAAAAGCATGTGAAGGAATGGATAGCGTGAAAAGTAAAAATTCTAAACGTGATGATAAGGGAGCTGGTTATTCAAAAAGTATAAACGATTCATCTGAGAAAATGAAGGTTGCTTATAGTGAGACAGTTTCTACAGTAAATCCGAAAGATACAGATGTTTCCTTTTCTGAATGTTTGAACGATATCTCTGAAGATATGGATGTCGCTCATGCCGAGTTAGAGTTTTCTGGAGATTCAAAATTCATTGATGCTTGTGGCTCTGAACGCTCGAAAGACGCATCTGAAGCGATGGATATCACACATAGTGACAAAACATTACAAGATAATACTGATACCTATAGTGCCAGCATAAAAAATGTATCCTTAGAATTGAATACTGAAGCAATAGAAGTTCATGGTACATGTAATATTGAACAGCCAAAGGAAATAGACAGTGAAGAAATTATTAATAACATAGTTTCTCTCGGAAATGCCAATGATGCAGATCAGACGTTTAAGGAAAGCTCGTACCTTGATGTAAACGACATTGAACTTCGTAATACCAATGAAGGAGCCCAAGAAAATTCTTATAAAACAGGAGCCAACAATGAACCCGAGGACCGTAATGACGACGGAACCGATGCTAGTGAAATGATCAGCAATGGAAGTTTGAACATTAATATGGATATAACAGATTTACTCGGCAGTGATAACATGAGCCCGAAACTTGGTGCTGACTTGGACGATTTAGACCAGTTGCAGTCGGCTAAAAAAGATGATTGTGATGACGATGCGGTTCCTAGAACAGTTTCTAGTGTGTGTTTACAAAGTACTGAAGGTAATAATTAATTATAATAAATATGATATTTATATAGACAATATTTAAATATTAATCAAGCATTTACTAAGATAGGAGCCATACCGATCCACTCTTATAATCAGTGTATGAGGCAGCTCTTAAATTATCTAATAAGTAAATTTCTGCAAATTTCTTGATATATGTATGGTGTGTCACAACGTGTGTATATACTTTTTGCAGGACCCTTAAAATCATAGAAGAATAAATAAACAGTTTCATTGAGAGATTATAAAATCACCAGCCTGCATTTTAGGTGTACTGCTGACCTCCGCAACTGTGAATAAATTACTCCACTAGTGGGATTTAATTCATATTATATGCGTTTAACCTTTTCGCCGCCATTGACTTGATATAAAGTCAGTAAATTTAGTGCCCCACACGGCGATGGACTTTATAACGAGTCAATGTAAACTATGCAAAGGCAACCTACAGTACTATCAAGCAAGGTTAATTTTCAGTCTCTTCTGACAAAACTGGCGTCTGTGTGACACTTCTGCGTTTGATGTATAGCGGCGAAAAGGTTCATTGAAATGGTTGTATCTGTACAACAACGGGTAGGTATTTGGTATACAGGGTGGAAGAAAATTACAAGCCCTGGAGGGAAACTACCTTAAATCCTTGATATAGCTCATTTTACTTAAAAAGGAAACATTTATTTTTTATTTTTAAAATGATAAAAATGTCAAAGATTTTCTTAAATATTCTAAGATTTTCTAAGAATCTTCTAAATATTAGATGTTATGAATATTTTGTACGACAGACGAGTGCGAGTGTAAGACACTAATGTTTCTTGGACAAATAATATCTTTAACATTGACTGTATCGAGTTTAACTGTATTGACTAGTGAACTAGAAAAACCGAATATTTATTTTTAGAAATTTTAAATTGGTTCGATTTTCGGGTGAGACAGGCGAATTTTAGAAAATCCATGAGTGCCGTTTTGTTACTTTTAAAAATAAAAGAATCTCTCCTTCAAGGAAGACGAGCTAACTTAATGATTTAAGGCAGTTTCCCACCAGAAATCCTCCACAAATCTTCCACTCTGTATAAAAGGGCTATGTATCGTGAATGTCGAATATTAATATTTAATATTTTATGTATAATTTCTACGTGGTTGTACAATCGCGCGAAGTGCGGCGAGTGTTTTTTTTATTTTTATGCTGGTTTTACTTGGAAAGTGTGCGCTAAGGTAATGTAAATAAGAAGTATTATTTGTGATATATTGTTTGTTATCAAATTATCAAACTAGATACGAAAGTTGTTCAGATACCTACTCATTAAAATAAAATGGTTAATGTTGCGCATGGTGTCGCGTATTTAAAATTAATATCTGGGCGCAACAAAAAGTAACAATAACTTTCTTCTGAATAGCAGATGTGAAACGCTGTAATGTTTCGCTTCACTGAGGATTCAATATAGGTCTCGCCGTAAATATTATTTTGTTCCCTCAAGACACAAACGACTATTTTGCGTAGCTCCGAATTGGTTCGTGTCTTCCATGACCTTCCACGAGTAGATAAAAATAACTATATTTTTTTACTATTGATAATTGGTAGAGCTGCTTCATAAGAATCATAAGAGTGATCGGCGCCCAAATCAGATTCAGTGCAGAAATCTATCTGAGTTAAATAAAAAAAGACAGAAAATGATGCAAAATGATGTAAATAAATTGTACGCTTTGAAATGTAACATTTTAATTAACATTGTCAACCAACTAGCAATGGAGTAACGTTTTACAATGGATTCGGTAACTTGATGGCTCCATGTATTCAGTAACAATTACGTCATTCGAGTGTTGTTGATGTAATATATGTATTGGTCAAATAATAACATTTGTGGCTTTAGACATTCGGATCTTATGGCACTAATACATGATTGATCACGTTACTTTCTATGAGGTCATTTTTTTACAAGGCGCATTGTTAAGTTAGACCTACTATTCAGACTATAGGTTTATTGACGTTCAAAAACCAATGCGATAATGATTTTATATTATTCCTCTTAGCTAAGAGTTCAATTTTGATGTGGATGATTGTAAAATAAGTATTTCAAGTAAAAATAACGATCGTGTGATTCAAGTCAGATATTGTGGATAATAACAATGGAATGAATGCCAGGGATACGAAGATTACTACGAGGTGCCTTCGGAGTTGAATTACTAAATTGATATGGACATATTTTTTATACGTTTCGTTAACGGTAACAACTGGAAGGAAATGATCAAGAATATATACTTATTGTCTGATATACATTTGTGAATAAGGCTAACGCATATAAATATGCGTTCACGTCCATACAATTTTGGTCGTAAGGGGCGTGGCCTCGCGGCGAATGTATTAATGATTGTTTAGGAATATTTTCACAGTCGTTTGTTTTGTGGGCTTGTATGCCACTAGGATTGATTGATAAGGGTTAGGTTAAAATAACACGAGCACGTGCAGAAGTGATAACCATCATTCCGCATGTCTCCATGATAGATTGGCTTTACCTTCCTTTCATGAAGTCGTAACATTATTAAACTACCTAAAAGTCACGTGACGAGTTTTTATCTAAAATTAGGCACTTGTCCCATCGCCGACGAGGAAGCGATTAGCTGTCGACTAATTTCTCGCTCAAGAAAGGAACAAAAGATATAGACCCCGTGTCAGTAAAGAGACGCATGTACACCTGTCCTCTACCGACATAAAAAACAAAAAACAATCTTTTGTTTACATGACGGGGATGATCACTGGCTGTTCACACTCGCTCGGCGATGCTCTCTTGGTAATGCTTGCTTAATGTGAGTACCGAACACTCGTTTATAGCGTAGCGACATACCTATCTGGACTACCTATACACTTGCTTCTTGCTGCTCGCCAACTTGTATCTAGCTCTAATAGCTTTTCTCTCATCGTCGGCGGGGGGACAAGTGCCTTATACAGTTATTTTAATTTTATGGTGGTGTATCATATAGCATTCATACTCTATCCTTGTTCGACTGCGAAGGGTACAATAATTTATTCGGTAGGCCACTTTTGACCCCTCCTTATATGTTATCATAATGTTGATAACTTATCAACAATCTAGTGACACTCTGATTTTAAAAATTGTGAATTAAATCTAATAATTAAAGTAGGGTACTTATCTATTCATGTATCCATGATCATATATCTCTAAGAAATAAAATTATTTGCTACACGATTTGTTTTTTATTTCATTTGTAGGCAATGGCGTAAGAATAGGGTACCTAGCTGTCATACCTAGGTATTCCATCGAGTAATGTAGTGCGTGTTGTTACGGGTTTTTGTCGAACAAACACTTCACTTTCGGAAACCAACGCCTTCTTTTAGTATGTTGTTGTTGTTGTTAGGCATGTATCCTGGACCCCGAAACTGCAGAGAGACAATCTCTATGAGATCAGTTTCCCGAGTAAATGGCGTCTTAAAAAAATTGCCGCTGCCGGCGCCGCGTTTGGAAGTGTCAATTCCATGGACATGCCTAACAACATACTAAAAGTAGGTGCTGGTTTCAGAAAGTGAAGTGTCTTCCCGTAACAATATGCATTAGACGCGTACCAATAAATCCCCTACACAACTTAGTTGCATTTTAGGAAATAACCCACTCGAAAATCGACTGTTGAAGCCACCCGAAGGCATCTGCTTCGGTCTGGTCCAAATAAGACGCACATATCCTTGTCCCATTTCGCAAACATTGAGGGGGTCATTGTACGTGCTACTTGCACATATTTCAATATGGATAAATCAAAAAGGTACAGTTCCCGGCAAACATCTTGAACCCATCGAAACCTTCCCTCTCTGTCGCACATGCAAGTTTGCACATAAGTGCGACAGAGAGGGAGGGTTTCGATGGGTTCAAGAAGTTTGCCGCGAACTATATACGCGTACCTACCTTCCGATGTTGTTATGCATTTTTAGTTAAAATAAAATGGAAAACTCGGTCGTCACAATAATTTATTTACAATATTTACAAAGGTTCTTATGTACATAGCAAGCATAAAGTTGTCCTTGTTACGTGAAGCACACCGGGCCCGCTGCGAACGAGAACTGGTGTTCGGCGTCCGTGAACGACCGCGGCAGGAAATCCGCGATCGGCAGCCGGTCCGTCCGGGAAGTCTTGATTTCCAGTACCACTTCGCCCGTGCCGGCCTGCAAAGCACCAGACGAAAACTATTGACGACTTCAAAAACCTTATGAAAATAAAAAAAATCTACTTCGGGTCGGAAGACGTTAAATCGCTATGACAGATGAAATGCAAGTTCCTAGTTCAACATGTATTACGAATACGACCGATATTTATCTCTCCAGTACCCTTACCATGAGTTTGCAATGTTTGCATTACCGTACTACTCGCTATATAGGTACTCGCTAGCGACTGCAGTATGGCGATTCTTAGTTCTATTGCGTAACCGCCAGAGGCGCTGTCTGTACTTTGTCCACACTAATCGTTTACGCAGTCGCTAGCGAGTACGGTAATGCAAACATTGCAAACTTATGGCAAGGGTACTGCTTTAACGCTCTCGAAGCCTGCCGTGTCTAGCACACTACCGATGCGCCCGCGCGGGCTTCGTACAGATTACCTGCCCTTCAAAGTTAATAGTACCTACGCCTACGTGCGACCGCTAGAAAAATAGTGCAACTTAATTTAGGTACAACCAAAGAAAATATATAATCACTACCGGACCGGTACTATTGACGGGTTCATCAGTTTGTCGAGCGTCTTAAAACATCCCCTTTTGTTGACATTTCTATTTTTACCTTGCAATCGTCTTTCAGTAACAACGGTTCTTTGAATTCGATTGAGTTTTGACCAATCAGTTTAATGTTGCTCATCAGTGTCAAGTCCGCAGGAATGTCCGATCTGAAAAACAATAACATACATTTATAGAAATAAATATATTTGGGGACAGCTATACCCATACACCCTATACAGGGCGTCCCACGCCTATGTCATGCACGTGGAGGGAAAGTAGGTACCTTGAATATTGTAGGTGGAAGATTTTACTAAAAGAATACATTATTTTAATAAAAAAAAAACAATTTAAACGGCATTCATAGATTTTTAAATAATGGCATGGTTGAACCGGGAATCGAACCCGCTACACGAGAAAAAAATTACCCTCTAGCTTTATTATACCGATCGAAAGGCTCATCATAAGGATTATTTTTTGCTAAATAATATAGTGTTTGATTTGAAATTTTGTTCAGATAAATGACATCGCCGTAAGGACTGACTTTATCATTTAGTTTACAAGAACCAGTATGAAAGTGTCCACGAGCTACAAGCAGAACTTAGACGTATTATTCTAAATATCCACCACAACATGATCAAAGAATCGACAGGGAGCGAAACAGGTAGGTAATCAAAAGAGCGACTTTGTATTCAACAGAATAGGACTCGTTTTGGGTATTCGATAAATTGAATTGATTAATTTTGAATTAAAAATGTTAAAATTCATGGTCTTCCTTTTATTTCTGACACTATGTTATTAAGCAAAAAATATTCCTTATGATGAAGCCTTTCGATCGGTATGATAAAGCTACAGGGTCATTTTTTTCTCGTGTAGCGGGTTCGATTCCCGGTTCAAACATGTAATTATTTAAAAATCTATGAATGCAGTTTATATTGTTTTTTAAATAAAAATAATGTCTTCTTTTAGTAAAAATCTTCCATCTACAATATTCAAGACACTTTTCCTCCATGTGGCATAGGCGTGGGACGCCCTGTATACTAAGAAAAGTGTACATACACAACAAAGGTATGTGTACCTATCAGTGGCGGCGCGTCAAAAATATTCTTAGGCAAAGCCGGACATAATTTGCCTTTCTTATTCTTCATGAGCCGTAGTAAAAAATTGGACTGGCTGAAAATTGGGTAAGCCGGTGGGAATCGAGTTGTATGGACGCCCCGCCACTGGTACCTATATACTAGACGACGATATACCTACATACCAGTAGCGGCGCGTCAAAAATATTCTTAGGGAAGGCGGAAAAAAATTGCCTTTTCCTATTCTTCATGAGCCGTAGTAAAAGCATTGGACTGGCTGAAAATTAGGCAAGCCGGTGGGAATCGAGTTGTATGGACGCTCCGCCACTGCTACATACATATATAGATAAATATAATACATACGTAAATACGTAGAAAACATCCAACACTCGGGAACAAATATTCGTGCTCATCACACAAATAAATGCCCTGACCGGGATTCGAATCCGGGACCACCAGGCCCCTGTACCACAAAACTTTACAAGTCTACAATTCGACAAAATTGTACAATTTTCCATAGAAAAAGTTGACAAATTTGTCGAATTGTACGGTTGTAAAGTTTTGTGGTACAGGCCCCAGCTCGTAGGCAAGGTCCAAAGAACTAGGCAAAAGTGGTCGTCCATCTGCTCATGATCTTGTCTCCAATCTGCATTACATACCTACCTAGTTTTGTCAAGACCTGCATTAGGAATCAGGATTTTAGGATGGTATCCAGGCATGGGAATGGGACTACGTCGTCGTGACTTTGAGGCATAGGCAAAGTCACGATGCTTTGTATTCGAATCAGTACTTAGGTCATCATCATCATCATCATCATATCAGCCGAAAGACGTCCACTGCTGGACATAGAGGCCTCCCCCAAAGAGTGCCACAATGACCGGTCTTGCGCCGGGCTTGCGGTACTTAGGTATATTTATTATATTAATGTAAGTATATCAAACAAAATGATATTACCTTTGTTCAGCTTCAGCTTTCGTGCTGACGCATGTGTAGGTAAAGTTCTGTCTAGCTCCGCTGGATAGCAGTCTCAGGAATCTCAGCTGTACGGAGCCAGTACCCTCTCCTTCGTATGTTATCTGTAATTTATTTCCCATTTAGTTATCTTCGCACTCATTGACGCAGGTAGGATAAAAAGCCTGATATGTAATGTGGCCTTTTTTACATTATTACGTACCTATTTATTTTATTTGGACCATTTTATTATTGGCTTATGAAGTGAAGTAGGCCCGTTGAGTAGCCAACCATTTGCCGCATGACGTAAAAAAAATCGTTTCAATTTGAACCTTGAAGCGATGCAATAAGGTCTACAACGATATCTGCCATATATGGCTTCGTATGCGGTAACGGGTTAACCATGTTAGGTATTCATTCATCATTCATTCATTCATATCAGCCGAAAGACGTCCACTGCTGGACATAGGCCTCCCCCAAAGGTTAGGTATAGTAGAAATTATTTAAGACGTCCGACATTTTATAAAACTTGTCATTGGACTTTGAATCTTCACGCTTGGACAGTAAAGTTGCTTTTTGAACGGCCTAATTTGATACAACTCTGACAGTTCAAATAATTTTATGTCACACCTAGCCATAAAGTGGCCATTATCGCACGATCCGCGCGCGAAAAACCCCACTTCCTGGCCAGGGGGTGACTTAAAATTTCGTACTTACCACGGGCGATAATAAAGAAAGCCTCAGATCGCATATTTATCGCCCTTGCCTTCGGCTCGGGCGTAAAATACCTGCGATCTGAGACATTCTTTGTTTTATCGCCCTTGGTAAGTAATGTACTATTAAGTATAACTGTCGAAAGTTTTTACCCGGTATCCGTTATCGAGTTGCGAGAACTTCTGTGCAGATCCGCCGCTGTACGTGGCGGGCCCCTTGACGTCAGGGAAGAGGCAGGTGTAGTGGCCCCTGCAGTACGCGCGCACCGGCTGGCTGCCGCCGCGTGCGTCGATCCAGTAGTACCCTGAGGATTAAAGATTGTCAAATCGGTAGCGATATTCCCAGCTCCTTTGGGATGCAACTGGAATGTCGCTAGGACGAGAGAGAGGTTCGTCGTATCGTTGAAGCATTCTTAGCCCAGCAGCACCAGCAGCGGGATCCGAAGATCGGTATCTTCAAGGTTTAGTTCGTACACAACTGTAAGACCTAGCAGTCAGAGCTCTAAGTCGAGTTTGGCTTGCGTTCGTTTGACAGAATTTGGCTTTAGAGTTTTGTACGAACTATAGCAACTCAGATTGGAAACGACTTGGAATGGTTCCTGTTTAATGAGATTTCGTGCTTAGGAAAGTAGCACATACAAATATTGATGCCGCTCGTTGTCTATGACAGCAAAACGTCTGAGCTTTTTTCCGTTGAGTGAGATAGTTATCTACACTTGATATTGCTATCCAAAATCAGGTACCTACCTGGGCCAAATTTTTGGCGTTGTAGTTTTTTTTATTAGATTTGCATGAAAATTAGTAGGTTGGAAGAGCTCCTGATTTTGTACAAGTAAAAAAAGAAATGAGAATTTGGCGTCGAAAAACATTTTTTCCCCATACATTTTATCCACTGATGTTACGAAAATCCCATACGTTTTGTCACTCAATTGAAAAAAATTGTAGGACATTGTAGGAAATCGTGCACATATTGGTCAGAATGAGGAGCTTCTTCAACCTACCAATTTTCATGCAATTCTAAAAAAAAAAACTACAACATCAAAAAATTTGGCCCACCTATGCTTTCGCCAAAACTAATGTCGGCGCCAAGCTTATGGGAACAGGGAGCTAAGTGGACGCTGGTCTCCTTTAGAGTAGACCTGGGATAAGTTTGTGACAAAAACAGTAAGTAAATAGCTATTCCTCGATATTACCGTCAGTGGAGTTCGGATGCGTAGTTCTCAAGTCCCTGCAAGTGAGCGCAGGGTTTGCACGGGAGCCTCTTGGCCGTTGGGCTGCGTCGAGCGCTGTGCGCGCGGCCAGTACCCCGTTCATTATCTCCTTCGTCCAGTCGATATCTTCTGCAATCAATTAGTTACCAGCATTCATATTATTTAATAGGTGTAAAAACGGTTTTGTAGAAAAATTTTGAATCGGTTCGGAATGAATAGAGCTTGTACTTATAAATAAATCACTCAAAGCTCGATTGTTGATTATTATGATGATTTATAATTAAGGCGCTACACCGAGAAATTTAGAAACTTTGAAACGCTGTTTTGCCCAGACGAGGAAACAATAGGGACTGATTTTCAGATATATGATTCTTGACTATTATGATTGATTGGTACTGACTAGCCGAAACATAATTGCTTTAAATTTTCACGATAGAAAATAAATCCGAAGTGGAGTCTATATTTTCCTTTTTTTACTCAGCCCAATAAAACAACGCATTATTAAAATACACGATTAAGTTAATATTGTCGTCGGCATGCGAAGTAGTTCTGTTGGGCTCGAGAGTATGCATCTATTTGCTTTATGCTTTTTGATAAATATTATCTTATCATTATCAATTCCAAATGTTGGCTAAGAAGTCACTGGACTTCTTCATAGCATACAATTACGATGTATCAAATACCAACATATGAGATTAACGTAATTACCGTCTTCGATATCAACTTCAGTCGTCGATTCGTCATCAATGCTGCGTCTACGGCGGGAGGTGAAGAGTTCCGCGGGTAGTTGCGGCGCAGGGGCGGGAGGGCCGGGAGGGCCAGGCGTTCCGGGGGGTCCTGGCTGGCCTGCTCTACCTTCGGGGCCTGGTGCGCCCTTGGGGCCCAGAGGCCCCTCGGGGCCCGTCGGGCCTGCTGGTCCGGGTTCTCCTTTCTGTCCTTGCGGCCCTTCGGGACCCTGTGAATAACGTTAGTTATTTGTTGCTTATTCGTTATGCAAGTTCCTTGCTGTGCCTGGTCATATTGCCAAATTAAAACGATATACCTACACCTACAGTGGAACAGAACAGTCTTACAGAATATTATCGAATTCAGGTAGGTAAGTTAGGTTGTCTCGGCTGTTAATAATTAGTTCGATATCAAACAATAAATAGGCACTATTTAGTATTCAGGATTACCATGACTCCCTTTGGCCCCAAAGGTCCAACGGGTCCCGGTGGCCCTTGCTTCCCGTTGTCTCCTTGATCGCCCTTCAAGCCCATTGGTCCGGTATCTCCAATGTGGCCCTTGGGGCCGGTGTTTCCTTTTTCTCCTCTTGGCCCCTGTGGTCCGGGAAGGCCTGTTAACCCTACTGGGCCTTCTGGTCCAGTAGATCCCGGTGCACCGACTTCACCCTAAATCATCAAATATGTTTTTTAATAATCATCACATAAAAATTATCAGTCTCTTCTGAACCGCATATAGTAAGTTACTGTACCTAGTCCAAAATACCTTATTGTTAGTCTACACATATGTATCTCAATTAAAGTATACTCACATTAGGCCCCGGTAGTCCCCGTACGCCTCGTTGGCCCTCTTCCCCGGGGGGGCCAGCCGGCCCGGCCGGCCCCGTTTCACCCGGAGGACCTGGGAACCCGCGATCGCCTTTATCTCCGGGGGCTCCAGGACTACCTTGAGCCCCGGCTTTGCCATCAGAACCCTGTGCAAAAATATCAAATTCAAACTTAAACTCCATGGTGATACAAGAAATGAAATTTTAATAATTTTCACACAATGTTCCCGAAGAAAATAATGGCGAAAAGGCAATAATGCACTAAGTATATAATCTGGCTGGTTATTTTGAGATAAGTGACATTTCACGTTTAGTTAATAAATCTGTGAAGGAAACTTTTGAAAACTTGTCACATTTATAGGGTCGCTAGGCCAGTTACGCGGCCTGCGGCAGTTTGCGGCCCCCTGACCGACTAGGTTCCTTCAACTAAAGATAATAACAATTATAAACTAATTTATGAAAAAGTGTTAACCGTAAGCTAAACTTGATTAGAAATGCTATAAGAATCTATATAATTTTGTAACTAAAAGATTGATCTTCAACAAGATAAAACGTTAAAATTCCCGCATTGAATCCGTAGTGCGTGCGAAGCGTGGAATTATAGTGAATCTGTACAAAAAATAAAGAGACAGCTGACATTGAAAGCTAATTAATGTTACTTAATTTTGGTTTCATTCATAAATTTCTTATTTGATCAGTTAAATAATTAAGTTTTTGATATGATTTCGTTAGATTTTGGCATTTTTAAAACTTTCTTATCAAAAAATTGTGGTGGCCGGTATCTGGTATACACAATTACCGAAAAGGTCAGTTTGCGGCCCCACTATAAAGACCATTGATTTTGAGATGTTACATAGTGAAATGTGGAATAATAGTAGTTTATGCAACTGGTACATAATGCCTAATTATGTACAGTTGCATACACTACTTTATCGACATCCATATATTAAATCCTCTTTCATGTGTTTCGTGTGGGCACGTCTCGCCAAAAAGGTCATTTTTGACAAACTTTTTTTTTTATGCCAATCAATCCCATTCCAATACAGGATCAAAAGTTAAATTTCCGGCTAGAAAATCCATAAATCGAGGAAAACTTCTCATTTATAGATTTTGGAAAAAAAGACATACAGGGTGCAAGAAAAAGGTCATTCCTGACAAACTTTTTTTTTGATGCCTATCGATCCCATTCCTGTCTAGGATCAAAAGCTTGTATGCTACCAAAAAAAAATCAAAGATAAATTTTCTCATACAAATTGTAAGAAAATGAAAACTTATTTTTCATATGCTATTTTTTTATGCCAATCGATTCCATCCTATCCATTATCAATAGGTTCCTAGGGGTCAACTTCCGGTAATGTACTAAAATGCCACAAAATAAATGTATGGAAAGATAATTAATATTTTTTCCCATACATTTACTACTGAGAAATAGTGAAATTTTATTCTCATCATAATCCCCGTTTTTAGAAATAGAAATTGAAATATTTATTTGCTAGAATACGTTACATATAAGGTCTTAAAATAATTAAAGTATCAGTAAGTTTCTTGATATTTTGAATGCTGTTACCGTATTTTTTTCTTATAGTATTATGTTCCTTAAACGAAAACAGGACAGAACAGGAAGATAGAAACATGTGAATAAAATTTCACTTTTTCTCCATAGTAAATGTATGGGAAAAAATATTAATTATCTTTCCATACATTTATTTTGTGGCATTTTAGTACATTACCGGAAGTTGACCCCTAGGAACCTATTGATAATGGATAGGATGGAATCGATTGGCATAAAAAAATAGCATGTGAAAAATAAGTTTTCATTTTCATACAATTTGTATGAGAAAATTTATCTTAGATTTTTTTTTGGTAGCATACAAGCTTTTGATCCTAGACAGGAATGGGATCGATAGGCATAAAAAAAAAGTTTGTCAGAAATGACCTTTTTCTCGCACCCTGTATGTTTTTTTTTTTCCAAAATCTAATAAATGAGAATCTTCTTTAATTCGAAATTAAGGGAAGGTCTTCTAAGACCATTTTCGCGTAGCAGCACGGGACCTGGTAGCTGCCCTCACTGACCCAAAAAGACCATCCTCCCATACCTAGGTTTTGCCGAATAATTGTATACCTACCTTCCTCCAGCGTTTCCGGAACCGGAACAAATATTTAAAAATATTTGCACCACATAATTATGCGCCTTTTGATATAAAAAACTTATTAAAAATTATATTATAATCATTCTAGTACCATATTTAAGGGGGCCGCAAACTAGCTCACAGGGGGCCGTAAACTGGCGTAGGCGGCCGCTATCTGCCGCATTCGCTATTTTGACACATTTTCTACTTTTTTCCCAAGTTTACGGATGAAAGTACTAACTTTTATTGTTAAGTACGCATCTTGACAATACTCAAGACTTATTTATATGACTGCCATCCAATATGCATATAGGTTTCATATTTTTTTACTTGTCTAAAGTGCGCAACTCGGCTAAGAGGCCGCCAACTGGCCTAGGGACCCTAACTACATAACAGGTACGTTGGTTCAACTAATATAATAGTATTTTATACAATCGTTATATAATGAATGCTTTTTTAGTCGAGAACCGCGTTTAGACCACGAGGCTTGCCGAGTGGTCTAAGTAAGGTTCGAGACTCAAAAAGCTAATTATATAACTATTGTATACAATACTTTTTCTACGAGTCCACGAAAATAACAAAATAACAGAAAGTTGCCGCTGAAACGATATTATTTGTGCATGTAGGTTACACGGTGATTAATAGCACGTGGTCTGCACATATCACAATACGTATCACGTGGGTATTGATGAATATTGAAAACAAGTCTAAATAATTATGAAATTTACGATAATATCACAAGTATTGTAAATTTGTAATAACAATTCCCACGGGGCCGGTGCCCTGTTAAGATTGAAAAAAAAAAAAATCAGTCCATGCCCGCCTTTGGCATCATGTCAAATTTCGACCAATCACGACGCAAGAGAATTTAAGTTTTTTTTCTAATGATTATGGCCAGTATCCAGACGACCGTTTAAGTAGGTAGACAATTTGACAAGTGCATTGACGGTTTTACGTTCAGAAGCGCGGGAAGCACTATCAATGTTGAAATATTCATAAAATGAGTCTCCTTAAACTTAATTTTTTTCATCAAATTACGGCGTTCTATTTTTGAATGATATTTCGATTCTCCGCGCAGTTGTACAATGAAATATTATATTACTCCATAGAGCATAGACTTTTAGTTCAGCTTAAAATGTATAATATTGTGCAATGGTCTATGAAGTTCTAATTGTAATATTGTAGTCGACGAGTATAAAAAAATTTTTTTTACTGCCACTCATAAAAATAATTATGACTTACCGGGCTGCCAGGTGGGCCTAGTTCCCCCGGTTTTCCCACCGGACCTAGTGGCCCGGGTGCGCCGGGAGGCCCGGGGCTGCCATCAGGACCGTCTGCCCCCATTTCGCCTTTGATTCCCGGTAGACCCGGTTCTCCTCTTTCTCCCGGGAAACCCGCTGGACCCGTATCGCCTTTAGGCCCTTCAGGGCCTGCGGGGCCCTTAGGTCCTTGTTCGCCTTGAAGTCCTGTAGGGCCATCGTCTCCTTTCGGCCCAGTGAGGCCTCTGGGACCCTATAACATAGAATTTTCAATAATTTTCTATTTAGCTCTAATTATCTAAAGGGTGGAAAAATTAAGTTACAGGATAACTACAACAAACACCTTAACTTTGGAATTCTTGATGTATTGAATTGTTGATTTTTGACTTCACCCGAAAGCTGCCTTTTGCGTAAGCGTGTTTGAATGATTTAGAATATTACTATACCTATATAAAATCGTTTAATAGGTAGGTAAAGTATTAGGTATAATAATAGAGTAGGGTAGTAGCCAGGGGGCGGCTGACACGGTATATTGAAAAGGTTTACCTAATGGCTGTAGATAAAAGCATTTCATCACTCATTAATAAATAAATAAAATAAATAAATAAATCCCAGTTCCATGAGAAACAGTACATATATATAGGTAAGACAAACAATAAAAATATTAATGAAGAAAATTAGATGATTGATTACCAATTTGCCTTCAGGGCCAGGTGGCCCCGGAGCGCCCGGGGCGCCAGGGTTCCCGGCCTCTCCACGTTGCCCCTCGGCACCTCGAGACCCGGGTTCACCCGGCACACCTTTAGCGCCGCGCTGACCCTGCAAACCCGTAGGGCCGGGTGGCCCAGCAGGTCCTGGATAGAAAAGTCGATAGTATAAGCAAATTACAATTTTGGTAATTTGACTATATGGTTAAGTGACAGCTAGAATACCGGTTCTCTTACCCCAGGGAAATATCCTTGTTACTTTATCTGATCTTGAGCAAATCGAAATTAAATCCCGCTCAAATGTGTCTGATAAATACTGTTATTTGTTCAGATTCTTACCTTTAGGTCCAATATCTCCCCTATCGCCTTTGACGCCTTGCTGGCCCTTAGTCCCTTGAAGACCGAGAGCCCCAGGCGGCCCCGGTGGCCCCTTGATTCCATCTGCTCCCGGCGTCCCAGGTGGTCCCAATTCACCCTGACGGCCCTTCTCGCCCGGCAATCCGACAGGGCCTGGCTCGCCTCGTACTCCTTGAATACCTGGCGAACCTTGAGGACCCTGTGAATATAAGTCTTAAGGTTAATACAGCTTGTTACACGGAGGGGTAAGCAGAGATTACGAATATCCACTGGTTGTGATCTTGAAAAACCTTCCTCGCTCAATTATCTCCGTGAGGTTATATTTATGCTTGTCCGACAGAGAGTACAATTTCCCTAATTTGACCGGAGAACTTCAGGCGAGGGTTCCCCTTTCAACTGTTCATCCACTCCTTTTGTTCTTCGACAATTATAAAACTAATACGGGAGACCCTATTCCATACTAACCGGCTCGCCAGCAGCACCTTTGAATCCTTTTTCACCAGGTGGGCCAGCTTCACCCTTGTCGCCATCTTCTCCAGGGGCCCCAACTGGTCCTGGAGAGCCGGCAAAGCCTCGTGGGCCAGGAGGACCATCTCTGCCGATGGCTCCTGAAATATATAACAATAAAGATTGTAGGTATGTATGGGCCAAATGGCCTTATGTAAACACCGAAAGATTCACTATGAATATGAATAGGTATACGATATTCTTCTGACCAATCTTTCAATGCGGATGTGTATACACTGTACACATCATACACACAGTAAGACACAACAGCTAACATCTGTGAAATTCTTCTTCTATCTAGAAATTTTTCGGGGTTAAATTATTTTTGATCACTTTAGTACAAGATACTCGCAGTGTATTTGCAGCATGCTGATACCGTACCTATTATTAACGTGTACCATAGGAAAAGTTAATTAATCGCGCTTTTATTGTTAGATAGCACAAAACATTTAGATTTCTGTCAGTTGACTGTACATGTGTTTTTGTTACCTGGAGGTCCTGGTTCGCCGATCTCTCCCTTTTGTCCCCCGGGCCCCGGTGACCCCCTTTGCCCTTCTCGTCCCTGCGGTCCAATCGGACCGTCGTGGCCGGTTTCGCCTTGTTCTCCCTTTTCACCTCTGATTCCGGGAAGTCCAGGCGGACCTAAATCTCCTTTGTGACCCGGGACTCCCTATAAATTGAAATCATTTGTGCATTCGTATCGCTTCCTACAGATCTATGCCATTAGGTATCTGAATGAACATAAAAATAAATATTAGCGATTTTTGATAACTTACTGGAACTTTATGGTACAGAAGTTTTGGTATTTCTACCTCTTGATTAGTGAGGTTTGGTATCCAATACCCATCCATAATACAGTCTGTTCAATTGTTCATCCTTAAATACGAGTCCTATAATCATCACTTAAAATGTTGTTGTGGTACTTAAAGAAGCTCACATAATAGTATTGTAATCCTAGAGAAAAGTGTCATTATTTGTTTACATGATATGACACGTAAGGATGAATGGACTGTACACGTAACATTTTAAAGCATTCGGATCCTAAATGTCCTTAATCTTAAAGCTTCTACTTACGGCTGGGCCAGGTAGTCCCGTGTCTCCTTGCCGACCCTGTGGCCCTTGTGAACCGATAGGGCCCGTTTTCCCTTCAGGGCCTGGGGGACCGGGTGGCCCTTCTTTGCCTACATCACCCGGTGCGCCAACTTCTCCGGGAGTTCCGGGTATGCCTGATGGTCCTTGTGGCCCTGGAGGGCCCGGTTCACCATTGGGCCCTTGTGGCCCCACTGGGCCAAGGGGACCTGGTAGTCCTGGGGCGCCTGGTTCTCCCTGATGAAGTGTTTATGGTTCATATTCAAACGCTATAATATGGATGATGGCGAGTTTACAATTAAACTCTGTTATGTAAATTAATGTTTGAACAATTCGAGGTATACGGTACAGAGGACATACCGCTGGACCGCGTTCTCCTGGAGGCCCGAGCAGCCCAGGTTTGCCGTCGGCGCCGAGAGGACCGATTGCGCCAGGGAAGCCGCGAACACCCTCCAACCCCTGAGGCCCTCGTTCACCTACGGGCCCCGGAGGGCCCGGCTGCCCAGTGTCTCCCTTAGAGCCTGGTGGACCGTCAGAACCTCGACGACCTCGTGGCCCACGATATCCCTAAGACAATATCAAGAATTAGTGTTGATTTATTAAAACCAAAATTTTGAGGTTCATTCATTTTGAGGTTCATTAATTTGTTAACTTACTCTCGGGCCACTCTCACCACGGTCACCTGCGTTACCCACCATACCCTAAAACAATTGAAGCACTATTATTAATAAGCCTGTACTTCATTAGTAACTTAACAATGATTGTAGGTATTTTAGTATTACCATTATGCCTTTAACCCCTCTACGGCCTCGCCTTCCAGAAGCTCCTTTGTCGCCCTTTTCACCTTGCGGGCCTGGATATCCCATAGGGCCTTGGGTGCCAGTGGCGCCTTTTTCCCCTGTCGGGCCGATGGAACCTGTTTCTCCTCTTGGGCCTTCCATACCCTAAAACAATAGTAGACATTTAACCAAGGGTTGAAAGTGACCCATTTTACCCGAGATGTTCAAGAGTTAATGGGTGCTTTCACCCGAGTTAAGCACTTTTACTTTTCATTTCGACTATGAGGAAAGTAAAAGTAAATGATATTTTAGGGATTTAGTACCTAATAAAAACACGCGCTGAAAGAGCCTAACTATATAGCCGCCTATTGAATTATTATAAAAAAATCTTCGACACTAGGGTCGAAAAAGCGATTTTCAGCTTCGGAAAGTTAGAAAGCCAAACGTGACAGATGAAAATAGAATTTAGTAATTTAATTTTTTTTCGAGATGCGATAGTAATAAGTTAGTAAAATTTCAACCTTTTGACCCTCCACTCCCTCGATGCCCGGCGGTCCTGGTTCTCCAATAAAGCCGCGTTCTCCCTTCGGTCCTATGTCTCCCTTTTCACCTTCCAACCCTATTATTAAAAATATAATTTATGCGATTAATGTATGTTATTTATATATGGCTATTATAATCAAATATAATGTAATGAAAACATATTAAATACCGAAATCAAGATAATGATAGGTAGGTACACATGGCATGGCAGTGTGTCAGCCAAGTTTGCAAAGCAAATTATATTAGACGAACCATTTCGATTTGACGCACTTCTAATTTCGAGTCTTAGAAATACAACGGTCAAAAATCCGTCCTTGACGCTTTTTTCTTACTAAAACCACGAGAGAACCTTAACTTACTGTACCTTAAATTTGACACACTTAAAATACTTGACTAGATCTTTGCCAATCACATACTAGACTACATTGTATTCGGCCTCAAAGTTTAAAGTTTGTGGGTAAAAGCTTTAACAAATCAGTGCAAATGAAGAAATTTATGCTTGACAGGAGCTGTGCTCTAAGCAGATTTTAATGAACTTGGTTTCCAGCATATTTCCAGTTACCTAGTTCTCACTTCTTTTATTAGCGAAACCGTATAAGAACTTAGTATTTTTTTGTATTTATGTTTTTGATGGGATCTAATATTAGGGGATAGGTAATATTTGGTACTAAATAACGTCTTTGTGAGAAAATTTTCAGAGGTAATAATCTTATGAGTTTTTTCTTACGTGTGCTACAGGGCCACGCTATTTCATTAAAATGACATAGATTCATAATCAATATAATAGGTCTAAGGGGAGTTATACCTCTGACTCCTTTATCACCCTTGTCACCAGGAGGTCCCCGCGGCCCGTCGTCTCCTTTTTGGCCTCGACGACCCGGGAAACCCAACATGCCCTGAAAATTAACAACAATAGATGACGCTTCTCATAGAATCATAGAAACACAATAAAAAAAAACCTTCATTGAAACTAAAAATATATTAACCTGCACTCCTTGTTGACCTGCTTCGCCTTGAGGGCCCTGCTGTCCCGGGTTGCCTGGCGTGCCTGGTGATCCTTCGGGCCCAGGGAGACCCGATATACCCGGTTTCCCTTGGGCACCCTAAATATTAGTAAACATTAGTCATTTTAGGATCGCCTTAAAAGTATAACCACAAGTCTTGCAAGTACATATGTATGTATTAGAATTTTAGGAGATGGTACAGCTACAGCCATACTAATTTTCCTTTCGGCTAAGGAATTTAGCTAGCAAATGTGTGCGGAAACGTGCATTCAGTATGGTTTAACTCTATCAGATTTACAGATGTTTTATTCCCAAACATTTTAAAATAATAATTGACACTCGGGTCAGGATTTAATAAAAGTTTACTACACACCTGAATGCCCGGAGCTCCAATAGGTCCTTGTGGCCCAGGCGACCCCGTGGCTCCCATGGGTCCCGGCTGGCCTTGTTGTCCAGGCGGGCCCGGTTGGCCGGCAGCACCTTTGGGGCCTTGCGGTCCTTCTATTCCAGGGATCCCAGGATAACCAATCGCTCCGGGGAAGCCTCTTAGCCCCATCAAGCCCCTTGGACCCTGCAAAACACGGTTTAGTTAGTAATTTAAGTAGGTACCTACATCAAACCGATGTGTTTATAGACTAATATGACAAGTGATTTGTAGGTGCCTCTTACTTCATGAAAATGATCACGGAAACTGACCAGTTGCATTAACGTACACTGTTGTTTACTATATACTTATCTTACCTACTTCAACCTTATTGTGCATTTAGGTACATAGTTGCCCTACAATTTTTTATTTATTTTTACATAAGTATTCTATTTATTAGAGATCCAGATCATATTTAATTTTGTTAATTAAACGAGTTCTACGCGGACGAAGTCGCGGGCAAAAGCTAGTAACAACATAAAAAAGGGAAGAAAATAATATAAACAAAAACTTATACTAAATAAAAACTTATACTAAATAAAAAATTTGCCCTAGGTCCTCGGTGCACGGTAGGGTTCCCAGAAGGCTGGCCGCATTGCCACGCTGCCCACCTTATTATTAGTGTGTAGATAATAGTTATACTATGAGTAAGTATAACTATTATCTATACACTATACAAATTACGGTGTCCACACTTCTTGTATTCCGATGACTATAGGTTAATAATTTACCCCTTACCAGTTCTCCACTTAAGCCTGGTGGTCCAGGGGGCCCATCGTCCCCCGGCGGCCCTTCCTGTCCCGGTGGACCCGGCTCGCCCTGCTGCCCGGGGGCGCCTCGCTCCCCCTTGTCCCCCGGCAGCCCCATCAGACCCGGGTACCCAGGCTCGCCCTTCGCTCCCGTCGCGCCTGTGGATCCCCTTTCCCCATCCCTGCCTGCGTGCCCACGGCGGCCGGCGCGTCCCGGCGGACCCTGGAGCCCTCTGGGCCCAGGTGGTCCCTGTAATTTGATGATTATGGTATGCTGCCTTATAATGTTCAAAAAAAGTCCGTACTGCACATTACAATTCAGACAAAATTTTGGATCAGGTCAGGTGACACAGTTCGGGAAAGGGACGCCTCTCGTTAAAATTAGGTACTCGTAAATGTTACCGGTTCACCCTGGTCGCCTTGTTCGCCTTTGGGGCCTTCCACGCCAATGTCGCCTTCGGGGCCCGATGGGCCAGTGAGTCCCATTGGGCCTTCAGCACCTCGCATGGCCGCCTGATAAAGAATTGACATCATAAAAAGTGGTAATTTTGGGGATAACATGGCGGTAAATATTATTGGATTAATTGTCAATTCGACCAAGCAGGTGTCCTAACAGTCCTAACACGTTTAACCGCGGCTTAAGACCTATTCCTGTTTAGTCAAATAGGGGCTGATTAATTGGGTATAATTAAGTACAATATAAGAATCGGTTACTTACCATGTGCTGAGTTAACATTTGACGCAACGCTTCTGACTGTGCATCAGGGCCTTTGTCATTTCCAGATTGATGCAGCTGTGAAAACAACCGTTTGGTCACTCGAACTTCTCAGAATGTTTAACTACTGACAAGACAATATTCTGTTTTAATTGGATTATCGGATATGCTAAGCTTTAAATGGTCCTTAATTAATAAACATTGACTGGAAAATGTTTTAAAGACAGGCCGTCATATATCTGAAAGTTACACTTATTGGTTGAATTTATGTAGGTATTTGTCTATTTTATTACCGGTACAACGAAAACGTGTCCTGGAGCGCCGGTGAACCCTTGCTGGCCCTCCGCTCCTGGTTTGCCCGGTTCCCCTTTTGGTCCCCTTGGGCCTTGTGGCCCCGGGGGCCCAGGGTATCCTCGCGGTCCCATGTAAGTGTAGTCATAATCGGTTTCTGTTGAGTCGTAGGAGGAGTTTCCCTGAGAATAGAAATTTAAGGTCATATGCTTTATCACTATTAACTATTAAATACATTTTCCGTGAATACCATCACAGAGTTAATTTTAGTACCTATTCGCCATGAGTGTTTCAGTATAAACTCACTACATACCTACCTAAAAAAACATGCAGCAGGTCTCACTGAAATTACGTTTCATAATTCGTTTTCAGTTCAGTTCAGTTCAGAGTGATGAGTAGTACCTAAACACATGAAAAAAATCGTTATACCTAACTCCGCTGACTAAATAAAAAATAATAATAATAATATGACTTATTTTGGTAATAGGTAAAATAAATTCGTAAACGAGCTTTGTAACGGGGAAGAAATCCCATATCGTAATTAGATCGCTGTCAATAATGAATTTTCTTTTAAACGTTGGATTGTAATTGTCATCTACGATCGTACTTACATTACATTAGACCTTTCTTATTTATAGGTTTACCACCATAGCCCTGGATCACCTTATGTAATATTAAACCAAAATAGATACATATTTTCATTCATGATCAATAGGTACCTATATTCATGAAAGAGATATTCTAAAAAGGTACAAACCTACACATTATTGTGAATATCTTTAACGCATCACTTTTCACACGTTCACTGCCACCAACGCATACACTGAGCGAAAAAAATACTAATTATTAGTAAGTTTTAGTGAATCCCAGGACAAGGAGATTATATACTGACGGTTACAAACCAGTTTTTGATAATAGTAGTTATTTACTAATACCAAAAAATTTGTCCTTGTAACTACTAAACTGTTTTGTAACAGTTATAATCTCCTTGTCTTGGGATTCACTAAAACTTACTAATAATTAGTATTTTTTTCGCTCAGTGTATATGCGTTCCCGATACTTTCACCCAGTGCCTTGAACGCACAGACGCGTTCATAATATTTAGTGACTTTTACCCTGTGCCTTCCTTCCTGCCTTAGACTTAGAATAGTCGGTTGAACTCACATGTGCGTTTGGGGCACACAGCAAAGTGCGGCACCTGCCGAATGTCCACTATGTCCAGGAAAAGAGGGTGGCAGTGAATGCGTTAAAGCTACATATATAAGAAGTTCACTATTTTTAGCTCTATTGGTACCACCTACCCTTACATTACATGCGTTATCTCTTGAAAAGTGTATAATATGTTGTAATGTGAAAGTACCGTGACCCAGTTTAATATTACAATGTTATCTCACTTGTCCGTCCGGAGGGTGGGTGAGCCAATCTGTGTCCTCTGTGGTCGTGATAGGTGTGAAAGGGATGTCGGTGGTGAGCACATCCGGCCCGTCGTCGTCGCCTCGTTTTAGCTGCAACCATTACCACCGTGTATAACCATTATTACCTTACCATGCCGTCAGTAAACCGTAACTGACGGTAATCCACCTACAGCCACTCGGCCGCTCGGGATTTTACTTCTCTAAAATTAATATTGAAAAAAAAAGCCAGTCCTAATTATTTTTCTTTGATATTTCTTTATGACTTTAAATTGCTAATTTTGGATTCTATCTGAATTAATTAGTGAAAAGGATATTTTAGGTAGGTACCAGGTAGGTACCTACAATAGGTATCAAATAATCCGAATAAGTGCTCAAAAAGCTTGCCATTTGCTTTCCTTAACATAAAACTCTATGAATCGTGTTTGTAAGCCCTTGCCCTTTTCTTATTATATTATATTTCAATTCAGAATTCAAATATTTATTTTGCAAGAAGGCCTCGAATTCATTTTTGCATAACAACCACATTTAGGTACATTTGCATTAGGTACTAAGTGACATGGAAGTGTGTACATAACACTGTCTGTCCCAGCACTGTTACACTGTCCCAGCACTGTTTGTTACGACTATGTATAATGAACAAACTCAGACCCCTAAGACACAGGTTTACGCCTAGTTTAGGGGTTGGATGTTTTTATCATATAACGCTGACCTGTTTGTACACACCCTATTATAGTAAGCCTCGGTATTGTAAAAAAAAAAACGTAGCAACATTGACACAATACACAAATTCGCTTCCATTTACCTGATGGCGACAATACCTACATAATTCCTCGATATAAGTATAAGTTCGTACACAACTGTAAGGCCAAGTGCTGTCAAATTAACCCAAGCAAAAATCTACCTAACAGTCAACTCTAAGTCAAGTTTTGCTTGCGTTCGTTTGACAGAATTTCGCTTTAGAGTTTTGTACGAACTATAAAACACGGGGCTAATATTGACCGCAGACGAATATGAGGGGTGTCATAAATTTAACGTAGGTTTTCAAGAGGCTTAAAGATGCCCCCGGATACCAAAGTACAGGCAGGCAGCAGCAGCACGTCATATGACACATCTAGATGAAAACGCGATAAATAAATACCCAGTAGAAATCGACAAGTGTCGACGACACTAAAAAACTATAACATCGCAAAGCACGCTGTAAATGTACTTATTTTTTAAGGGTGTCGTAAGTATCCGAAGTGTCCAAATGGAGTCCTATTGCTGTCTCTCACGTGTGCGTACAGACGCCCACGTGACTGGCGACAGCGCCAGTCACAGATTTTTGAGCTAAACGGCTGGAGCTTCCGTTGCGTTGACCCAAAGCCATACAAAACATAAAAAAAATATTTTAAGTTGAAAAGAAAATGATTTGATTCCTAATACATGCCTAATACTGTATTTTTTGTTTAAACAATATTGGAAACCCCTTTGGTCTGTCCTTTCACTTTCGAAGGTTGAGTGGACGCCTGGGTTGATTTGAAAGCGCACCCACCCTGGTTGATCCTGAGAGGTTTTTGACTTTCTGAGAGATAGGAGATAATTAATTAGAGAGATATACCGCGTGTAGTGTGAAGTGTCGCTCTGAATGGGAAGAGCAGCTGCCAACGCATGTTTTTTTATGATTTTTTCTTTCGATATATTTTTTTTGCTTCCCATCGGCCTAATGATTATTAATTAGATTTACTTTATATGCCCCCTCCCCCCATATATACGAAACCCCCTAGAAATAAGCTTAGCTTTTCAACCTTACCTAGGTCATTTAGTTATTTTTTGTTATGTATTATTTTTGTTTTGTATTCATTTGTTTCTAATACAGAATATCCAATTAGTGTATATAATAGGTATTAGGTTACCCAACTTACCCTTGGAGTCGTAACTTCTAAATGCTGTCCCGTTGTTTCCGGGCTGTTAAGATTCGTTGGAATCACGGCGTCGACATCGTCAGTGAACCTTCCAAATATACTGTTTTCATCTAAAAAAGAAGATCCTTCAGCCACAGGTACTAGTCATTTGGCAGGTTAAAGGTGTTTAACTGGGGTTGACTTCAGAAATTTACAACACAAAAAAGTGTTCATCTAATACCGACCTTTACATCACTTTTTTGTTATTTGCATGTTTTAGTTTATTTGAATTCATGTCTTAGGCCACGTTTACGCATCTTAGCCGACATGCAGCGCGGCGCACCACGCGCGCTTATCAGTCGCTTTGGATTTCCATACAAAACAATCAAAGGGCGTCTTACGTCGCATACGATATTGCGCGCGTTTATTATGTAATTACACTAATTACGCTTGAACGTGGCCGGAGAAATGGTATTAAAAGTGATTTATTTAGCTTTCTGAATCCAATCGATAATATTCTTTATGTCACACCTGGCCATAAAGTGGCCATTATCGCACGCTCCGCGCGCGAAAAAACCCACTTCCTGGCCAGGGGGTGACATAAAATTTTGTACTTACCACGGGCGATAATAAAGAAAGCCTCAGATCGCATATTTATCGCCCTTGCCTTCGGCTCGGGCGTAAAATACCTGCGATCTGAGACATTCTTTGTTTTATCGCCCTTGGTAAGTAATGTACTATTATCTACACCCATATAGTAAATCCTCTTTAATAAGTTCAAAAACCGTAGATAAGACCCCGCTTTATAATATACTGTGCAGGAAGCTTCTCGCGGTTGCGCGCGTCCCCTATAAGAACACCAAATATTCTGACTCTTACGAGATCACGTACAACCTTAACGACACAGCTGCGGGCTGGTGGCGGCGCGCGGGCCGGCCTGTCGAGGCAAATATGGCGCACGCCGGCGAGACGTGCCCACACGAAACACATGAAAGAGGATTCAATACATGGATGTAGATAAAGTAGTGTATGCAACTGTACATAATTAGGCATTAAAACACTCGTGTGACCTTATTCGTGTTTTAACGCCCCTCATTATATACCAGTTGCGAAAACTACTATTATGTCACACCTAGCCATAAAGTAACAATTGTCTCCCTGGGGAGACATATTATATTAGCTACAGTCAAGGGCACCAATATGAATACACTTTTTCACCTTATTCCATTGAAATAAGGTCCAAAAATGTATACATATTTATGCCCTTGACTGTACCACTTGTGCTAATAAAGGAAGCCTCAGATCGCATCGAAAGCGTCAAATACCTACGATTTGAGAACGAGGCATTCTTTGTTTTACTAATGCAAGTACTATTGGATGAGGGTGCTGAGCTTGACAGCGAACGTAATTAAATATTGTTTGTCATGCTCAATAATAATTTCATTATTCATTATCAAATATTATTTCACGATTTTCGTACATTATTTTAATTAACGGCTTCAATCACTCAATGTCCGACCTCGTTTTCATGATACCGGGATTGTTCTGCTTAAATAAATAAACAAAAGTACCTACATTACTTACCACGGGCGGTAAAACAAAGAATGTCTCAGATCGCAGGTATTTGACGCCCGAGCCGAAGGCAACGGCGATAAATACGCGATCTGATGCTTTCTTTATTACCGCCCGTGTGCGTACAAAATTTTATGTCACCTCCTGGGATTTTCCGCGCGCGTAGCGTGCGGTAATTGCCATTTTATGGCCAGGTGTGGCATAATAGTACATTACTTACCAAGGGCGATGAAACAAAGAACGTCTCAGATCGCAGGTATTTTACGCCCGAGCCGAAGGCAAGGGCGATAAATATGCGATCTGAGGCTTTCTTTATTATCGCCCGTGGTAAGTACAAAATTTTATGTCACCGCCTGGCCAGGAAGTGGGTTTTTTCGCGCGCGGAGCGTGCGATAATGGCCACTTTATGGCTAGGTGTGACATAAAGATAATTATAATTGACTGTTTTAGGGCTCCGTAGCCATAATAGTGAAAAGGGAATTCTTATAGTTTCGTCATGTATGTCACAGCCGATTAAGGCGCAGGGGTGGGCAAGGAATTCTCCATACAAACTCTGTGCACGTTTTATTCGTAGGTTTTGGCACTAACGAATATAAAATTTTTTTTGGATGTTAATATTAGATATGCAAAGAAAGTGATGTGGAAATTTTCAAATATTGAAAAAAATTAAAAAAATTAAAAATAATATCAATGAAAAAAAAATACATCACGAAATAGCTAACAGAAAAATAAGCATACTGACCAAAAACAAACGAAGAAAATCCTGCACAAAGTTTGTATGGAGAGAGCTTGCCCTACCCCTCCTCTTAAAGGATGATTCACGCTAGACCGTTCGTGTCCAGGCCGGCCCGTTTTGTGTAGTACAAGAAATCGACGGACGCGCGACGAACCATCCTTTACTCGGAGAATATTTGAGGTGGCGTGCATAATAAATACTTAAATAAAATTTGTACCAACCTGAATCGGTTGATGTAGGGTACTGTCTGGTGTAGCCAAAGGCGTTGGCTGCCAACCAATGAGGAGTCGGTGTGCTTGGCCTTCTCACTGAAGCTTCCCCGGACCCGTTCCTCTCGTCAGATCTATCTCTCCCAAAGTGTCCATACATTCTAGGTCCGTCCTCGTCCAAATCTAGTGTATTCTCGACGGAGTCTCGGTAGTTGATCGATTCTTGGTCTATCTGGTCAACGTTGGACGCAGCTATGGTTCTAACATTATTAACTGTGGCACCATATTCGTATACATCGTTGCCTTCGCAGTTGGGTGCAATCGTCTGGCACAGATCGTACGCTGTGTCTGGCTTGTTGGTAAATTGCAACAATTCAATATCACCCTGTAAAATATTTTTTACTAAGTATGGTTTAATTTAATGGTATACACTCAGCGTTTGACGCTCCAATAATTATAGTACTTTTATCTAACGAGCGCGTGTTGGCTATTGTTGTATTTGTCATTGTGACATATACTGGACACAAATAGACTAGGTACGTGAACTCATAGTTCCTACGCTGACGCACACATAGACAATGTGCATTGTTGACACACAACCATTGCTCACCCGCACTCGTGAGATAAAAGTATCTACTCTTATCTAACACAGTATTGTTCGCCTCCATATTGAATTACCCAAGCGTTTAGTATGGATCGTAAGAGTGCCGAAAACTGGCACTTAATCTTATTATTAATAGTTAAAACTTTATTGATAGGGACGCGAAAATATGATTAGACAATATAGAGGTATATGTGTTGTTGCGTTTTCTTCCCTAATGGATAATCTTCCAACAAGGTGAGATAATCTTCCAACAAAAGAGTAAAAAATCACAACACTAAATTTCGTTAGTAAGTAGGTATCTAGAGATAAGCAAACAATACGCTTTATGTTTCGCTAAAATTAGCTCGAAATAGCAATTGTTTTTTTAACTGAGTGCGTTCGTCCCGGAGTTAACTAATCCTCTCCAATAAAGGGAAATCAAAGCAGTGATGCCAGAATAGCCGTTCGCGAAACCATAAAGGCGATATATATACCTATATTGATTGAAAGAGACGCGCATATGTTTTTCGTTCACGACAAAACGGGCTGCAACACTTTCCGGGAATGGCTTTATAAGGATTAATAGACGGTAACTGCAATCAATCAAATTAAAATAGTCCAAATCTACCCACACTGTACAGTTGCATGACAGTACTTTACCTACATTCATATATTAAACTAGCTTTTGCCCGCAACTTCGTCTGCGTAGAGCTCGGTCATCGCGTAAGAATTTTATCGCTGTTCTTTTAATTCAGGTGGTTACCTAGTTATCTCTGTTCCATACAAACTTCTACTTCCGGGATGGGATGAAAACTATCCTATGTCCTTTCCTCGGGCTCGAACTAAACTATATTCGCACCAAATTTCATCTAAATCAGTTCAGCAGTTTAAGCGTGAAGGGGTTACAGAGAGACAGAGTTATGCTAGGCCTATAAACAAAGTTCCAAGTCTCATTGAAAATAAAATTTGTTTTCATCCCTTCAGAGGGCGAATTTTGAAAAACTCTGAAATCTGTTTTTTTTTTTAATTTTGATGTTTAGTCAGGAAGTTTTAAAGTTTCTATCTTAAAAATAATTTTGTTCTCCATACAAAATGACCAAGAGGTCATTTTGGGAGTTAAAAGATTTACTAAGTTTCACAGAAACCCTTTTTTAAGACATTTAGGGATGAACTTCGAAAAACGCTGAAATTTGTTTTGTTGCATTTAAACAGAGACTCTATAAAAAAATTGAAGTCTTTCACTTAAAAAAATGTTGCTCCCCATGAAAACATTGAACCCCTTTTTAACCCCTTGAGGGGATGAATTTAAAAAAACGCTGAAATTTGTTTTGTTTTATTTAAACAGAGAGTCTCTGTAAGAAATTTGAAGTACCTCACTTAAAAAAAATTTGCTCCCCATACAAACTTTGAACCCCTTTTTAACCTCTTTCGGGGATGAATTTCGAAAAACACTGAAATTACTTTTTTTGTATTATTATGAGAAACTTTCATACAAAGTTTGAAGACTATCACTATAAAAAATAATTGCTCCCCATACAAACTTTGAACCCCTTTTTAACCCCTTTAGGGGATGAATTTTAAAAAACGTTGAAATTACTTTTTTTCCATTATTATAAGGAACTTTTACACAAAGTTTGAAGACTCTCACTTTAAAAAAAAATTGCTCCCCATACAATATTTCACCCCCATTTTCAACCCATTAGGAGACGAAAATTTTGAAAACGCAGATATAATTTTCATTGTATTATTTTAAGGAGTCTTTGTACAAAGTTTCAAGTCTGGACCTTAAAAAAATTATTGCCCCCCATACAAACTTTGCACCCCTGTTTTACCCCCTTAGGGGTGGAATTTCCAAAAATCCCGTCTTATCCCTTGCCTCCGTTATATAACCTAACTATAGTGTAAATTTCAAATTTCTAGGACCGGCAGTTTCGGCGGGGCGGTGATTAATCAGTCACCCATCAACTTTATATATATAGATTATCTTTCATTCATGTGGGCGCTTTGAGTCAGCCGACGTGCGCAATGCTTAACGACGGGACAGCCCGGCCCGCTGCACCCGACGGCGGCACGCGCGCCGTACTTTAATGGGCGGAGATGACGGTTACGGTACAAATTTTAATTAGGTAATGGTCATCTCTGCCTCGCGCAGGCGTGCGCGCGCGGCCTAGGGCGCGGGGCGCAGAATATTGTAAGGCGGGTCTTTACCTAAAATTTTTGAGCTCATTAAAGAGGATTTACTATAGGTATGGGTGTAGATAAAACTACTTACGTCGTAGTACTGGTCCGTTGAGTACTGGGTGCCAACCAGGAGAACGCCGGCCAGGTTGAAGGTACTGCCCGGCTTGCGCTGCAGAGGTATTGTGCCTCTCACTTCACAGTCCACTAGCAGCGTGGCCGAGTTGCCCTTTATACTGAGACCTAGGCGGTGCCATCTGTGGAACCAAGTAGAATTTTAAATCTTCGAAAAATTAAATAGACAAATTACGCACATGGAAAGGATCCAGTACCGTAAAATGGGGCGAGTAGGGACAAAACCGAAGTTCAAATCTCGATAAAAGTTTATTCTTATATGTGGCACATTGACTTATATACAAAAAAGTGTTCCGGAGGTTTGTATTTTAGTTTTTTTTTATGATTTTGTGTTCGTCACTTCGAACGATAAACACAAAATAGTTGGAAATCCGTAGTTGAGGTAAGTTGGGGTGAGGTGGCATTTCCTACTACGGTGAGTTGGAAAAATTGTTGGATCGACACTTTATTAATTATTAACATTATAATAGATCGATTTGTAATTACAATATATGTTACGTAGCAGTAGCCTATAAAAACCAACTCACCCCTCTATCATCCATACTCTCCCAATACATAACCCAACTGCCCTCGCAATCCTTATTCACCCCATTTTACGGCACCTCTAGTATAAGTTTTTTCGAAACAAAACACAAAAGAACCTGTTTGTGTTTAGCCTTAATTTATATGGCAGAAAATTGTTACCACCTAAGGCCACCAGAGGCGCCGCTAGCGTTGCCTTACAAAATGAGACGAAACGCAAACGTGTTCGTTTGTGTTTTGTTTCGAAAAAAACTTAACCTAGAGCCGGCGTACGGCGTACTGGATCCGAGCAACTTATCCTGATTTGTCGGTGCGGAGGTACGATTTGAGAAAAGTGTCAAATGTCAGTGTCAGCTGTCAGTCGACTCGGTACCATTTTTTACTGCGCTCCTACATATAAATGAGTGCTTCCTGACTGGCCAGGGATGCGCGGTAGCGGGACGATGCGAAGGCAGTACTGGTCCGCTTCTGCGCATGATATTACAAATGCGCAAACGTAATACTGACAGTATTATGTCAAGTGAGAATCTTTGCGACGTCAGTAAGTTTATGTCAAAGAAGAAAATGTCACATATCGATCCCGCCCCGCCAAGACAGGAAGTCGCCTTCGCCTTAGACGATTTTGGATGGACGTGCGTGTCCGCATACCTGCCATCGGCGATGTCGACACGAAACGTGAGCATCTCGTGGTCTGCCGGGTCTCCCCTTGTGTCCTCGTAGTACAACTCGATCATGGGCCCCACCATCAGCTGCAGTTGTTCGTCGCCGGAGTCAGAGTACAACAGGAACAGGGTGTTCTGTTCCTTGTCTGTTCAAATCAGAAGTTAAACATTCAGCACGAGTTCTAAACATCCATGATCCAGGAGTATGATTATGATATTGGCGCAGCTTCTGAATCATCTTTATAGCTAGAAAAAGTTTTTGGGGCCGTCCTCTCCCAGCGAAAAAAACAAAACAAAACATTCTTTTGTTATCCGGCCGGGGATTCCAGTCATCGGCAGCGGACGGGTAAAGCCTTGGGTGACTGTAGTAAACTCTTTCGTTATATCTATCAGCCACACGGGATCGGGGTACGGAATTAGCAAAGTAACAAAACAAATAAGAACAACTATATACGAGTAAGGACATAACCTCTTATTCTTAATCTTTTTAATGCTACATGTACAAAAGTTATCACTCACATCACACCACACCTCACACGCCGTGACATCGGAAAGTCAAACGCGAAGTTGAACCCTATAGAAATATTTGTGGGCACTCGCCACTCGGCCCTATGTTCTTAACTTAGTTAAAATTTCAACCTTAATACCCAAATCGAATTGACCTATGGCGAAAAATTACTTGCGCTCAAATTAATTTCCAATACATATTATGGAATTTGGAATACGTATATTTTGTTTTTCGCAAAAGGACGTGACGTTGGTACGGCCTGGAAAAGGGTTGTCAGTGTCACGTTTATCCTATGTTTAGCTGAAACTTAGTTGAAAGAGAAAACATTCATTGCCAGCGTTACGAAGTTCGCCGGGTCAGCTAGTTTATAAATAAATACGTACCTACTGATTTCGAAAGGGTAATAAACCAATTTTACGACATACGTCCACGAGTTACGCCAGTTATATTTAAAGGCAACTGTTTTCCGGCGGTGCGATTACGGAACGTATTCGACCGTTTGTAAGATAGATCTAAATGTCAAATCCCATACTAAAAATGACCGTAAAATATGCCTACCGTACTAGTTCGAAAAGTTACGTGATTACCCCGCGGGTGTAAGTAACGAGCACCTACTTACTGTTTCCTACAATCACTCATACCCGTGCCTACGAATCTGCTAACAATAGTAGGTAGCAATTAATATGGACGAGCGAACATTATAGCATAATATACTCACCGGCAGAAAATTTGGCCCAAATTAGAAAAATTCATTTATGTCACACCTGGCCATAAAGTGGCCATTATCGCACGCTCCGCGCGCGAAAAAACCCACTTCCTGGCCAGGGGGGGACATAAAATATTGAACTTACCACGGGCGATAATAAAGAAAGCCTCAGATCGCATATTTATCGCCCTTGCCTTCGGCTCGGGCATAAAATACCTGCGATCTGAGACATTCTTTGTTTTATCGCCCTTGGTATGTAATGTACTATTTTATATACTAAACATTATTTAATTTATTCAATTTATAGTTTGAAATCACGAAAAGTTTTTGGGCCAAATTTTCTGCCGGTGAGTGTAGCTTTTCGGTGAAGGAAAAGATCGTGAGGAAACCTGCATACATCTGCGAAGAAATTTAAAGTTGTATGTGAAGTCCCCAACCCGCTCTGGGCCAGCGTGGGGACTACTGCCCAATCCCCCTCGTCTATGAGAGGAGGCCTGTGCCCAGCAATGGGACGTATATAGGCTGATGATGATGATTTTTAACTCCTAGTTCGAATGTAAGTGTTCATATGGCGTAGGTGAGATAGGGAAATAAGAGTAGAGTAATGTAGAGTATCTGCCTATTCATGAAACGCTTTGCAGCCATCCGCCAGTTCTGGGAATAAGTAAGTTGCCCCTGAGATTTCATAGCTCACTCGTACCAACTGCCAGAGGCGCTGTACTTTTGTCCACACTAAATCGTTTACGCAGTCGCTAGCGAGTACGGTAATCCAAACATTGCAAACTCATGGTAAGGGCACGATCTCCAATTACACGAGTGAGCTATGAAATCTCAGGGGCAACTTACTTATTCCCAGAACTGGCGGACGGCTGCAAAGCGTTTTATGAATATACTCTACATTACGGTTGTACTTTGATTCGCAGACAGAAGTTTCATAGACGTATTGTTTCGCAGAATTTTCAGTTCATAGTAAACATTTTTTTACAAAAGGGTCGTATAGAAGTATAATAAATCTGTATTGTTTACCTTCAGTGGTTTTGCGCTTCACCTCGATGAAATAAAAATCCCATGAATGATAAATAGGTTTATATTCCACGGACACCACACACAAGTTAGATGAAAGTCAGAAGGAGAAAAGAAAGCCAAGAAGCAATAGAGCACAGTGATAACACAGTGATAAACACAATAAGCAAGTTCAGGATCTCGTAAACATAACATTCATAAGCGACAGTGAGTCTACGCGCAGAGGTCAAATCACGACTGGCTGGCGTGCATGCGGCGCGGCGCACGTAGCAACTCGAGAAACCCGTTAGGCGGCCGGGTGTCCATAGCACGACCGGCAAGCGTGACGTCACACGATACGGCGAACTTTCGTGTGCTGAACTAAATGTTGTGTGTGCTTTATTTTGTAAGTGTAATTGCGTATGTGGTGTGTAGTGTTTATATTAATTATATGAACAATAATAAATAAATAAATTATGGGGTACCTACAGTCGCAGTTCTAACCTAACCTAACCTAATTTTCTGGTAGATCTAATTGGATTCTACAAAATTGCATTTTAACTGTACCTAAAAAGTTACCGGATTCTGAAAAAAAAAGTTTCTGTGAAACGAAAATTCTGCGAAACAATTCATTCTACGAAACATTTTTCTGTAAAAGAAGGGCTTTCGATACAAACTCATGGTACGGGTACAGATGTTCACTGGTAGTGTAGAGACGCGTTCTATTAATTTTTGTAAACGACAGCCCTGAGCACGCTACCCGGCGAAGTACGTACGTCACGTCGAACTTTGCATGTTTTATTTCATTGTTGTGTGGTCATTTGTAATATTGTGACCGAACCGTCGACAAAGGAGCAAATCTGGCTCATATTTCGTGGTTTATTTTATTTACGTGTGGTGTGGTGACAGTTCGTTATTCGTTATTGTTCTGTTTCGCACGAATTCATTGCTTAGGCAACTTCCTGACTTGGCGGAGCGGGATCAATATGTGACATTTTTTTCTTTGACGTAAACTTACTGACGTCGCAAAGATTCCAACTTGACGGAATACTGTCAGTATTACATTTGCGCAGTAGTAATATCATGCGCAGAAGCGGACCAGGGGCACAGAATAAGTAATAGTACAAGTACAGAAGTTTCTCTGCTAACAAATTCCCTGTTTAGGTATGCCAAACGTGCCTAAACGTGGCCATCTCTTTCAATCGCACGCAACGCGCTCTTTCGAGGCCCCGCCCTCAGCGCTAGGGTTACCACCAGTGAGAACCTATTTTAATATATGTACTTTATTATTAGTAGTGTTGTTTACAATACAATTACGAATAGTACTTTTAAGGTTCCGTAGCCAAAATGGTGAAAACGGAACCCGTCCGTCCGTCTTTTCGTCTGTATGTGACAGCCGATGTACTCGGAGACTATAAGCACTACAAATACAATTAAAACATTTAGCAGGAAGGTGTATTCTACTCGTATGAACCGCTACGTAAAAGTGATGTGAAATGACGAAAAAATATTAAAGTAGGGGGAGGGGGCACTCCATACATGTAACCAGGGGATACAAAGTTTTATATAATTTTTAAAGGCATCACTTTAAAAAATAAAAGAGGTTTCTTAGAACCAACGTTTTCATTTTCGTTTTCTTTTATGTCAACCGTTGGTGAATACCAAACTCAATGACCGTTCTTATTATTATTGGTGCAACCTGCTGCAATACAATAATGCTGTGGTTTTGCCATTATTATTTAACACGAAACTACACGAAAAGAATTATTTTTTATGATCGTACAAGCGCGTGCGCGTGCGATCCGTAACGCTGCTCCGCAGCCATTGAATAGTCACACAATGTGTGAGCCGGCGGCCGCATGTACTTTGCGCGGCGCGATGACGTCACGGTAGTAAGCCCCTCCTGCCAGGGGACCGATTTTTGAGTTTCGAACGGTCGACTTTTCACTCGAGATCTGACAAAAAACGATGACATGCTATTTTTGACACTCGAGCGATAGAAAATTCGAAGTCGAGTGGTACTGACCACTCGTATTCAATTCTATCAGTAGAATTTAGTACCCACTAAGTAATTCATCCCGAATATATTTACTTTCTACTTGAATTTAATATTACGCTAATAATATAAATTTTCTCAAACATGCTCGGACATGTATGTGTGTGTTAATGGCACGAAATGAAGAAATTAAGTTTCTTGCCAATGGCGCCCTACCTACACTACCTATGAAAACCCTAAGAAAAAAGATTATTGGCCGCTACTCTAACTTTTTAAATTTGCTTACATTATTAAACTGACAAAGGAAAAATTACATACTGCCAACGCCAACCACCAGACTCTTTAACCATACTTGCACATTTAAAAAAAAACTATCATGTCTGTCTAGTAGGTATATTTATGTGCGGCTATACCTACATGGCTTGTTCAAATGGCATGTTTAAAAAAAAGCGGCCAATCATTTTTTTTTGCGAAATATCGTCATTATACTCGATTTCGACTAATTGAGGGATAAGGATTTCAAATGTTATATTTATTTTGAATTAGAAGTAAAAAAAAGTTTTTTGCGTAAAATCGACATTGTAATTCAAAATTAGTATAAAATTTGAAAACGTTATGCCTCTGCAGTAGTGTACTATTATTGTATAATAAGAATTCGAACACGCATTGTTTGTTTAGTTCGGCCACCAACCGTGTCAGTTGTAAAGAAGCGGAATGACGAGACTAGTCATTTCGTCACGAATTTTAGTGCAATTAAATATTACAATTATTACTGTCCTTTTTTGTAACTAACAATATGCAAAATATCGATTTCGAGTGGTGACTCTCAAAAATAGCTCTTATTAGGTTCACGCGACAATAATCGTGACAATTTGCCGCGTGTGACTATTTTCTACCACTCGCTTTTGAATTCGAGCGTTCGAAACTCAAAAATCGGCCCCAGTACTGCCTTCGTAATATGGTCCCGCTACCGCGCATTTAAATGTAGGGGCGTAGTAAAAAGCGGTACTTAGTTGACTGACAGTTGACAGTTTTCGTACCGCCGTATATCGTACCGCCTCCGCACCGACAAATCAGGAAGTCGCCTAACGCGAATCTACATATACAACTAACTACTTGTACTCGCGTAGTTGGAAACGAAAACCTCGCATTCCTATTATAGCACTTAAGGTGATGCATGGTGTTCTCTGGATGCATCGATTCGCTCAACCAGGTGAAAGAGACGCACTTATGTTTTTCGCTCACGACAAAACGGGATGCAACACTCTTCGGGAATGGCTTTTTTAGACAAATCTCGACAAATACCTATCTGATCTGACTGTCAGTTTTATTAAATTTCCTCTTGATAGAGTTTAGATGAGTTAAAATACCATCATATTAACTTCATCGTGTCTTTTAATAATGTGTTGTTTTAGTAGGCTGAGTAAAAAAAGAAAAATAAAGACTCAACATTGGTTTTTTTTCTATCGAGGAAATTTTAAGCAATCATGTTTCGGCTACTGTCAGAAACACAATCATATAGTCAAGAATCATACATCTGAAAATCAGTCCCTATTGTTTCCTCGTCTGGGCAAAGAAGCGTTTCAAACAACGTGATATTTCTCATTGTGGCCTTAAAAGTTAATTTAGTTGGAACTTCATACTTGACATTTTCTAACAGTGTGGTAAAGTACAGTTATGTAAAAAAGCTTTAATTGCAATCTACGGTCCACCGTCCACTATAGGAAACTGCTCAAAGCGAGCGTCACTGACGACGTCTGATATTCTCTGACCGCCATATGCACTTAATCTCTCGTTCCGTTTGATTAGCAATCTGATGGCCGGACTGAATATTTGATTGCAAAACCGACGCAGATTGAGAGGACGCGTAATCGATTAAATTTTTGCTGTTTGAAGCAGTCGTAAAATAGAGGGTTAGGTGACGCAGTGACGTGGAGTAGGTAACAAAGGGATTAATACTGAATTCATACTGGTTAATATTAGCATTTTTTGTAACTAATTGGCTTGAGACGGGGAAATTAGGGATTTTAATAAAATACTAAATACTATGTCAGTACTTTTGTATGACCTATTTGCAAAAGTTGTTTATTGATAATATAATATTTAGCAAGTAGTCAATGCATGCTAACTATATTGTAAGTCATCACTACATCAGGGATCAATTCGAATAAACGTAAGCTTCAAGCTTAACTTGTCCCACAACATGTGACAAATAACTCAAAATCCGATTGTAAAATGTCTGCATTTGGATTTAGAATTTCATGAAATTAGGAGAGTCTGTACATATACTACCTCTGAAACAAATAATAATACGATTCATAAGTATGCTCGAATGCATTGTTTCGCCGTTTCTAGTAAGCTGCGAATAAAAGAACATCGTACAGCACTTTCACGTTCGAGACAATTACCTTTGTTACAACGTAAACCAAGGAAGGACAGGATAAAGAGAAAAATGGGAAATTATTTCCACAAACAGTATTATTTTTAATATGCTGTGCGAGTGAGTTATTTTCCGTATTACCTACTTTGTTTTGTTATTGCGTTTCCATTACGAATACGAGGCAATAAGTCTGGTTTAATTGAGTGAGACTGGTAGGGCTTGAATTGATTACGTAAGGCCGGCAAGAAATGTACTGATGATGTAGTGCGATGGAATTCATGCATTACAACCTGTTAGAAGTGATAGGCTGGATTCAGTAGTGCATCGGTCATTACAGCGTCAGTCTGAACTGTTCACCTATTTCAATCAACAGCTAAAGTAAAAGCTCACTAGTCTATAATATTCATTTTATTACAAGGCTACTGCTCAGCAAATGTGTAGAAAAACATCGTATGAAATTGATTTTTCTCGCGGCTCCGCCTCAATGCTGATGACTAGTGATGACCGTACCATACACTTGCCACAATTTAGGTCCGAAGTATTACGATGGAATTCCAACACGGGGAAGGTTCCATTTCCATGCGGACTTTTCGAAAGATGCTTAAAGCTTGACTTGAGAATAAAGCTTAAAGTGAAACCGCTTGACACAGCGGTAAGCTGAGCCCGTTATTAAATATTTTTTCGATGTCGTTTATTAAATCGTTTGTAATGGATTTGTATTTGATATATTGGATACATACAGGTTATATGTATACAGTAGCAATGGTTTATAAAACTGTTACCTTAACAGTTTCCTGACGAGAAATATCTATTTCAAATTGTTTCAATTGTTTCGTGACATGCGTTTATTTGACATTTGGAGACCTTCTACACCTCCAAAACTTCCTATTGTATTGTTACAACTATGGGGACCTTTTACATCTCCAAATTGTCAAATACCATTTATATACATCTGACATATTGTATATGCACGTATACTCGTATCTTTCGGTAAATATGTGCCCAGGTATTTATCTAATGAGTTAATGTTACTATTTCTATTCTCTTGTCATTGTACTGTAAATGTATTTATAAAACTCAGACATGTAAAAGAGCCCTTGAGGCCTACTTGCAGAATAAATACTTTGAATTTTGAATTACGTGGGCCCAAAATTGCTAGGAGAAAATATCTAAATATATTAGGTATGGCTAGATTGCACACTCGCCTTCGTTCAGGGCGGAATCCACACAAAGTAAATACGATTGACATAAATAACCGATATTACCAACTCACTTTATTCAATGACTGAATAAAATGATAAAGTCCCATTGCGATGTATTTGCAATGAATAACCAACCGTGTACGAAAAACCCATCTTTACGTATCTACTTAATAGGGAAAAGGTTAACCCGAATCCAAAGAAAGGTCACACAAAAAGTATCTGTAAGTCATATCCACAAGAGACTGCCCTTGAGGCGATACGCGGTATTTCTTGAACTTACTTTTATTCGTGAACAAGATTTCGCAAAAGGAGAACCCTTTTAATTTTTTTTGAATCACAACAACAATTGGCTGTATACATACGACGGTTTCCGAACACTGGTGAGTGACCGTCCATGATGACTCTATATTACTTTTATATTTTGACGAAGACAGACAAACGTCACATTTACGAAGACGAAACTAGCCGAGTCTCTTTCCAAAGGTCGATGTGCAATATTTATCGCCAGGTGCTGTAGGTATTTAAGGGGGTTTAGGGGATTCACTAATCATTCTTAAAGGCAGGAATAAAATAACTGCGATCGCGAATTTATTTTCCATTGTTTTCCAATATTAAAAAAACTGTATATCTACTTAGCTTTGAATAACGATAGGTAGGTACTCCTATATAATTTTTGGGTGCCCCAGTCGATGGGGTTGGTAATGACATTTTTTTTCACGTTTCCCTTAAATACATTTAAATATATTTATTGAAAAATGTATAGTCAACAAAATCCTTATACTGTGAAAATTTGAAGACTGTGGAAATTTGAAAAAACGTACGTAGCTGTGATAGTTACCTTGATTTTTTTCACATGCCTAGTAGCCACCGTTTAGCTGGCAGGGGGGGGGGGGGGGCACTTTACGATAACAAAAATTATCACTTCAAAGCTTAATATCACGCCAACCAATTCTTTAATCAAAAAATGCTTTTAGAAACCTTATAATATTTTTGAAAAGGCTATCTAACAATACCCCACACGATGGGGTTTGGAAGAAAAAAAATTGCACCACCACTTTATTGTACTAGAAAACGGGCCGGCCCGGACACGGAACGGTTTAGCGTGAACGGACGGACGGACGGACGGACATGGCGAAACTATAAGGGTTCCTTGTTTACTACGGAACCCTAAAAATGGAATACAGGCGGGCGTTTTTATACGTAGACTAGGCATAATATATGCTACCAGCAATCAGAACTCAAACAAGTAGGCCGCAAGTAATTGAAGCGGCACATATCAATTACGTCCATTGAATCCAATAATTTTCGGCATGCGGTTGCAATAATGAACCTACATATCAGTGGCGGAGCGTCCATACAACTCGATTCCCACCGGCTTGCCTTATTTTCAGCCAGTCCAGCTCTTTTACTATGGTTTATGAAGAATAAGATAGGCAAATTATTTCCGGCTTCCCTTAGAATATTTTTGACGCGCCGCCACTGCTACATATAGTCTGGCAAAAACGAGTACGCGCCACTGTCGCTCATATGGCAACACAAATAGTAAGTTCGTAAAAAATAAATATGTTAATCATTACAATACATTTACTAGTAAGTAAAGTGGTAAAAGACTACATATTTATAGGTCAGGTGAAATTTAAACTCAATGACAAAAAATCTTGAGAAAGACATATTTACAGAGATTTAATTTAACCGAATTAGCAAGCACATGTTAATTATCACTTGTTTGCTAATGCTCTAGATGTTTCACTACTTATGAAACAAAATTCATCAAATATATCGCAAGTACCAAGTTGATTATACGAGGTTTTGTTTACATAAATGTAAACACAACCATATTATTATTATAAAAGAGAAATGGCAGCCTCGAGGCCCTTTGCCAAAGTCAGTGAAGGGATAATTATAACGAAATATTGAATAATATTATTTAGCAAAAATAAATAATTAAATATAAAAAAAAACCTAAAGGACATGGCCAACAGAAAAATAAACATAGTGATCAAAAATCATAACTGTAGAGCAAACACAAACGAAGAAAAACTTGCTGAAAGATTGTATGGAGATAGCTTGCCCTATTCCACGCCTTAAGATAGTAAAAAAAACAGAACCACTTTTCATCCTTGATGTACAAATAAATGAGTTGAAAAGTGAGACCTGGGGGCCGATTTTTGAGTGTGGAACGCTCGACTTTTCACTCGAGATCTGTCAAAAAACTATGATGTTTTGACAGATGTCGTGTGAAAAGTCAAGCGTTCGACACTCAAAAATCGGGCCCCAGGGAGGCTGTTTGAAATAATAACACGTATACTGCTATCGCACTCAATCAAATACAAAGAATTGTCTGAAGCATAAAACCTATTGATATGTCGTTAGAGTGAAAGGTACCTATTGCTGTTTCATTCTAACTACCTATTGCTGATGGTTTACAAACTGCAAGAAGTTTTATTATTAATTTTTTAATGGGTTGACGTGAGCGCGTTTGATTGAAATCTTTTATTTGAATATGAGTTATGTTGATTTATTAAATTTAGATAGACTTTCATGGAAAAATTAAAGGAAGTTAATAGGTAGAAATAGGTATAGGTAGGTTTAGGTTATGTTAGTTTTGCATCGGCCCGAAGGGCCAAAAGAACTCAAAATAGGAGCTCCGCGCCAGCGGAGATCCGTCAATACTGTTCCAATGTCCACTAGTTTGAAATAAAAATAGATGTCATAGAAAAATACTACTACCTAGGCAAATTGACGATTATCAGCGAATAGAGTAGAGGCAAAAACATCTGAGAACAAATAGCTGTATGCGACCAGTAAGGAAAGCACTGTTGAAAATATATTAAATTAAATTATGTTATGTACGTGTCTCATTAAAGTTACAGAAATTTTGAAGCTTCTATAAAATAAAATCATTTAGCGCTGTCTTGCTCGCACGCGGTGCGACGTGCGAGCGAGACGGACCGTATGGAAAACCGCATCAGTGTGCTAGCAATGAGGTTAGACTAGATTGGAACTGCTTTGCGCGACGGGCGTTAAAAAACAATTGCCGCGTGAAATTTGGTGATCATGTAGTATTTCTGGGTATCGAAAGAATTATTTGGGTGTAAATAATTTTAATAGGATTACGAGCCCTGTAATATTTGGATGTAAATTATATGAAATTTGGTGTTTGAAATTAGGTGATCATTAAGTATTTTTGGGTAGTGACTAATTTATTTGGTAGCAATTTAATTTAATAGGTTATCGACATGTTACTTCTTTGAGTTGCACTTTATATTTAAAAAGAGTTGAAAATTTGGTGCGAATCTAGATTGGTAATCAATGTAATTTTTTAGAGCATCATTCGGCAACTTATTTGGTGGTTCGTTAAATGCTACCCCATCTGAAATACTAATTGGACATCAAAACGCGTTTTTGCTGTCGGTATTGTTTCTTGATGCCCAGACAGTATTTTATAAATATATCCCTTTAAAAAATTAAGGAAGGTCATTCAAGGAAAAGTGCTCATGACGCAGCTTCACATTGCCGGGAGTACGTACTTATCTACGAATAATAAAATTCGCGGGATGGAAATCGGTGGGACAGGATGAGTGGCGTATTTGAAGAGAGGCCTAAATATGTTCAGAAGTGGACAATAACGCACAGTTTAAAAACGTTTTAAAAGTTATTCTTGAACACCTAAATGGTCTTAATAAGTCGCATAGGTACTTACGGTATGGTTTCAGAGGAATTTCCTCTCTCGGACACTTCGGTTCTGGAATGAGCTCCCTGCAGAGGTTTTCCCGAGGAACTAGAGTATGGGGTTCTTCAAGGAAAGTGTATACATTTTTTAAAGGATCAACAACGCTAATCCATGGAGTTGCAAACAACCATAGGCTGCGGTGCTTAGCATAAGGCAGGCCGGCCGCACCGTACGCTTGTTTGCGACTGACGTGACATATAAAAAATCTTACCAGGCAATCTGAGCACGGCTAGTACGGAGAAGTCTTCAGGGAATGTGTTGTAGAACATGCCCATCGCTGGCTGCTGTATGGTAGCGTTCTCGTTGAGCCGGTAGGCGGTGTAGGGCATCGCCGCGCGCTGGCAGCGACCGGGCGCCCGTGACACTCCCAACGGCAGCTCGTCGCGCAGCACAGACAACACGTCGAATACTTCTAGCTCATCTAAAAAATATTTCTGAATGAATATCGCTAATCATTCTATATTACCCTGGTACTTTGTCTGGTGTTGTGTCTGGTTTGTTGTCACAGATCGTAAAACAAATCGTAATCTAAAAATTACCAAGTGGAATACATATTTAAATCCTACTTAAGGATGATTCACAGTAGACCATTCCGCGGCCGGCCCGTTGTCTAATACCAACAGGACGCGCGACGGCCATCGATTTCGTGTAAGTACTAGAAAACGGGCCGGCCTGGACATGGAACGGTCTAGCGCAGAGGTCCCTAAACTTTTTTTTCTTGATGTGGACCCTTTTCAAAATTTTGCTGGTTTCGGTGGACCCCCTTCTGATACATTTCTACCACGTTCCATTTTTTCCTTATGCCAACGTGGACACCCACGGAGTCTCTCATGGACCCCTGGGGGTCCACATGCACCACTGAAAATCACTGGTCTAGCGTGAATGATACTTAAACCTGCTAATATTATAAATGCGAATGTTTAGATGTTTGTTACTCAATCACCCAGAAACGGTTGAACGAGGTATAATGAAACTTTGTATACAATGATTTTATTGGATGGATTCACATATACTATTATCTATACTTTTATCTATCAAAATCACAAAATCTAGTGTGAAATAAATCAATATTCCATAGGAGTTGACCTAGAACCATATTATTATCTGTCCCGAACAGGGAGGCGAAATTACTCACATTTCTATGATATTGAAAGCGTCGAATACATATTCGCGTCCCAGTAACAGAAAATACGAAGCTCTGGATTATACATGTATGTAGATACTATGGATAGCAGTTGGCGATACACATGGAGATTACACAAAGAAAACGTCGTCAGAAACAATAATATATCTATCTTTTGGTTCCTATTCTCCCTCAAAGGTTAACTGAATGAGAGCCCTTACAGGGATAACTTCGCCTAACGCTACATGTAGCTACAATCTTTTTTGGATGTATGTTTTACCTTTGTCATGTGTACAATAAGGTATTTACCTACGTACAGTCTACCAATTTGATTTCGGGGCATTACATTTCTGCTTATGAAATCTTTATTAATTAATTTCGCACTATCATCATTTTGGAGAACAATTCGTTGTAATTTTATTATATTTTGGTACCTACAGCTGCTAATTACATAACAGTTAAAATATAAGTTGATTGTTGTTGTAACATTACAAAACTAAACTATCGAAAAAGTTTAATGTCATTATAGATTCAATTATATTTGTTCTTGGGTCTTGGATGTCTTCTATGTATTTAAGTATTTATTTATCTATATTTTGTATTTAATAATGAAAACTATAGAAAAACATATTACCTAACAAAAATAAAACTAAATACAGCTAAATTAAAATCTAAATATAAATCTAAATTAAATCTAAAAAAGGCCCCCGCGGCATTGTGCCGAAGATACTGGCAGCATTACCTCTTTGAATGGCCAAACTTACTTCGTACCTTTCATATAGATTTTCACTGTGACAAGGTACGAAGTGGCCCAGAAATCAAATTGGTTGATCGTACATACATAACACATTTAAGGTTGCGGAACTAAAAATTAGCCTTTGGTATTGCCCGGCTTTCGAAACATATCGCTAGTTTCGAACGCGGTTGGTCGATATTTTGAATTTAGGTAGGTATTTTGAGTGTAGGTATTTTGGCCGTCGTAGGTATATCAAACTTAGGCGAATCGTTCATTAGGTATTTCATCCGTTAGGGATTTTGAACAGTAGGTATTTCGTTCAATAAAACAAATATTCTTTATTGTTCACGAAATAATAGGTTTTTTGAACGTAGGTATTTCAAACTTCGGTCATTTTAAACTGTAGGTTATATAACTGTTAGGTGTTTTAAAAATAGGTATTTCGTACATAGGTATTTTGACAATAGGTAAATCAACTTTAGGTATTTTAATATGTAACCCTTCTGTACGAACCTTGCATAATCGAAACTAAACTACACTACGTAGTTCTACGCATGCAGGCCTCCCCATTTGCATGCTCAATTACCTAAGTAATGAGGCATGCCAATTCCCAATAAACCTAGGCTGCAATGAACAACTAAAACAAATTGAAATGATCTCGCTTAGCTTCACTACAATACGTTAGTAATAATGCAATGTCCTGGCGCCGGCAGGGACCAGTCCAAATAATTAATGCCGCGAAACGTTCGCTCTGGAATTATTTACACAATCAAACAATTCGATCTCGAAAGCATTTTCACGAAATAAAATTAAAAATACCTATGCTTTTAAAGCTTAGTAATAATGTATGCCCCGGCAGGCTTCTTTAAAAATAACAAAATAACGGTATTGAAATACAAGCAATATTTACTTACCATTCCCTTTTCCCGCGCCGAATGTGCAAAACAATAGAAAGAAGAGTCGTCCTCTCATCTGTAGAGCCATTTCGGCCCGAATAAATATGTTGGTTGGATGATATTTACATTATGTCCCATCCCGCTTGACACATTCGGAAAAGCGTAGGACGTGGGCCCCTGGAGAGCTGGTTCCGAGAGCTGCGGCTGGCGTGCGCTTCGCGGCCGCACTGCCGGCGCTGCTGCCCGGCCCGCGTACTCATCGAGCCACCAGCCTGTTAAACGCATTGGTGTCAATATAATCAACCCCATCAGGGGTCCACAACCAACTAATTACTTATTTAATATATATATTACTGTTTCACTCATGAATTTAATTAAGACTATAAAAACACCGTGTGACACTATAGACAGATATCCTTTTGCACCAACATTTAATGGAAACAGCCTCGCCCTCACCTCTCGATACGGTTTAGGTACTAAGGCTTGATTTTATAAAGGTAAGGGAATTTTCAAAAATGTACTGACTCATTAATATTTTATCTGACATTTGGTCTAACAGCTCTTCATATAATATAACCCGGCCTAAGACCGTTTATAGAGTTTAGCAGCGGTTCTAATATCTATTTACAAATATGTAGATATCGTACATACTTGTTGGTTCTTGCTCTTATAAAGTTTATACCTAATGTAATAATATTAAAACGACCGCGCCAATCGACAGCCACAATCCTGTCGTGGCTGGCTGTAAAATTCTTGAACCTTTATCGCGCCAGAAAATCTAATCTAATCTTATTTATTTATCGTATGGCAATTATTTAGAACCGTGAGATTTCAAGGACAGTACCTACTGTTGCCAGTTTTCAACTTATCTAATGCGTTATCTTATGCGCGCTCGAATTTTCATTCGACATCTGTCAAAACTTCATAGTTTTTTGACAGATCTCGAGTGAAAAGTCGAGCGTTCGACACTCAAAAATCGGGCCCCTGGCCTATACCGCTATTAGTACTTCTCGCTACCTAAAACGTACTTTTAGGTACAAAATAAAATGCAATATGAACGTATGATTTTATTTATTTCTAAGAAGGTTGATGACGCCTGGATTGTTTGCATTGATTAAATCTAATTTGAGTTCGTCGCGAACCATCTCACTCGTTCGATATAACAAATAGAAAGAATAGTATCCACATATATTAGTTTGTTCAAAAGTTTGTAGGGTATTGTGTACCTACGGTAACTTTTTCCAAGCAGGCACTCCGGCAAATAAAATAGTTTTCAACTTGTCGAAAAAAGAAGGAAAAGGGAATACGAGAATCATAACTGGTTGGACAACACTAATAATAGCAACCAATATAAATACGTATGCCTAAATATAAAGATACTAGCGTTTGCCCGCGACTTCATCCGCGTAAACTTCCTCTAAACTTTCGCATTTAACTACAATATATTTACACATCAGAGTAAATTATCTGGCAAGCAACCTCGACGCTTCAGTGATGTAGAAAAATTTGTAATCTTCCAGACTACGCCTATCTGGCGCAAAACGGCTTTTTTGTAGGCAAAACAGGACCAGTTACGCTCTTGTGTGCAGTAAGGGTCGCTCGCTCAGCCTTTTAATTTACAGTTAGTACGAGCCCTCGACTAAGGGTGCCCGATGGAGCGGCAACGGCTTGCCCTTCGACTCCGTTTGCTCTATCCGGGATAAGATAACCTATAACACAATGCAATTGAATTAGAACCGGCTCAGAGTGCCATTGAATCCCATCTTAACGCACGTAGGTGTATTAAATTCCTTTTAGTGGGTTTGGCTGCTTTAAAGGGTGACCGCAATAAAGAGTGTACGTTTTGAATTAATAGATGTGCTAGGATAATTAGGTACGGGCACTTTTGATATAATAGGGGACTAATTTTGTTGGGTTATTACAAAATAGTTCTCGTTTTGGTAGTTGATTTTTATTAAGGTCAACCGGGGAAAGGCGTCAATGGGTGAAATTAGTATTTTGAAGATTTGCAATAACGAAGTACTGTAGGGGTAGGAGGGGGTTCGGAATCATACTCTCGGAGTTCTCCATCAGGTTTTTACATTATCTTAACCAATATCCAATCTATTCTAAGTTTAATTCACTGGAACTTTCCTCGACCGCGGCCACAATCCGAATCATAGTATCTCCTTAGTAGTTTGTGATCCGAATGATGTTTGCTCTTCTTTCAGCAATCCTGTTCGTTATTATTCCTAATTTGAATGTTATATCTAGCCAGTCCGTCACAAGGAGATCTGTAAAGGCGTGTATACAACCTTTACAGTACCTACTTTAGAGCTACTTTTCCCCTTTGTTTTAAAAACCGTCGCTCCAAACTTTTAACATAGGGTGGAAATTGTTTATAGATAATATTTTGAACATATTTACCATACCAAATAAATACTTCGTGACGTTGGATAGGGAAGGAGGGGCAGTCTAAAACCTCACTACGTATCACCAGGAGAAAGGGGGTTAAAATTTGCAAAAAAGCATTACGTGATTGATGTACGATAAGGTCGATAAGAAGAAATAGTAAGACTAGATTTTTTCTCTCTGAGAATCTCAAATACAAATATTATTTAACTATAGTGAATATAACTACATTAGCCCTAAGCTCGTATAATTGTGGCCATAAAATTATTGCCACCATTGTGCCAGCTGCGGCCTAAATATGACTTAATTCAACAATTTATGTTATTGAGTTATGACTTTGCCTCAATCCTCGGCGTGTACCTACTGACGCAAGTCCTTTATCAACTTCATAAATAAATAGGGGGAACCACATTATGTTTATACTTATACATAATGTGTTTCTCCCTAGTTATTTAAGAAGTTGATAAGCCTACTGGCTTAAGTATTTAACATATTTTAAAATCTGTCAATTCGCACGTTACGCACGCATACAAAGTACACCATAAGGCGGGTATTACACTGTCCTGAATTCAGAATCCCGACTAGGGGAGGGGAGTTGAAGCATCTCGCTCTAACATATAGGTACGTACCGCTCTAAACGTCCTAAATTCAGGACAGTGGCAGTGTAAAGCATCGATTACACCGAACTACATCTGGTGCACTAACTGTTGGAGGGCCGTCGCGCGTCCGTCCATTTCTTGTACTACATAATTTTTAAGAAAAAAAAAACCGACTTCAATAGGGGAGGCCGGTTAAAGATTTTTTATACTTAGATGGTGCACTCTTAGATTCCATACAATGAAATAAAAATGGCTATAAGTATGTTTATAATGGTAGAAGAGTAAGTAAGTACCTACCCTCAATTCCTCATGGAATCCACGATCAGATATCAAGCTTGACAAAAATGTGTCTTGAAAACCTAGCTTGCTTGACAAACATAACGAAGAGAACAAATCGCCAAACGTGAACTAAGTATGCGTCGTTGAAGAGTTCCATTCTGATCATCATCCGCAGTTCCACTTTATCAAATGCCACTTATTTAAATGTAAATGCTTGATTAGTTGATGAAAACACTAAAATCACTATATGTGTGCCTTTCACATTTGAGGAGTTCCATCGAAGATTTGAAATCTTGAAGTCGGTTAAAAACGGGCCGGCCGGCACATGGAAGGGTCTAACGTGAATCAAGCAAACCACCTTATTAGTATCTTGTGTGTAAGTATGTTTGTTATGCAACAGATCAACGTGAGAACCGGCGCAACAACCGGCAATGAACGACATCGAGCCTGATACGCACGTAATTAATTGTCACGAGTGGATTACGGTGGCCTGTAATGCTTCATTAAGGGAGCTCGATAATGCACTGCCATCCCTGTCACCGAAATCAACACTAGACATATACAGGGTGAATAGGTAGGTATCTACATGTAATACATCTAGAAGAGGTAAAAAAAGTTGTGGTAAAATAAATGTTGTATACATACAAACATCGTCTTGTTAACGTGAAGTGCGAACCTTCTTCATAATTTACTTGCCTACTTCATAGTTTTGATAGAAGTCAAGATAGACCTAAAAAAGTGATTATCCTGTTTTTTATCAAGATTTTTGGAGAAAAAATACACAGACACAAAGTTTTGCAGAAACAAGTAAAACATATCAATGAATCAATCAGTATCAGTGAAACGGATACAAACCAGTTTTACTAAATAGTATTTACTAAGACGCCATTGACGAGATCGCAATTACATGCCTCTATGCGGAATAATGCTGCTACGTGCTACGGCGTAGCACACGTAGCGTTTGCGGGCCTCGATTGCGTTTTAAGAGCGCTTGAACGGAAATGGTGATTATTTAAGCAATAGATATAAATTTACAAAAGGGTAAGGCTATGTACTGTATTTTGTATTCAGTACCTTTTGAATCAAATCAAATGATTTATTTTGTAAAAATAGGCTTAATCTAGCTCTTTTACACGTCATATTAATGCTAAGTTTACAGCAATTTTACATAAATGCGTCTTTATCATCTATAAACTCCTTTATAGTGTAATACGCATTTTGTAGAAGATGGCGTTTAACGCTGGACTTAAATTTATTCATTGACAATTTCAACATATTATTTCAACATTGAATACCTACATCAAACTAGTTTTCACGTTGCTAGATTCGTCGAGCTATGCGCTTTATTTTATAAAGCCACAGTCGACGAATCTCGCAAAGTAAAAACTAGTTAAATGTCAAAAGGTACTTAGGCGACTTCCTGACTTGGCGGGGCAGGATCGATATGTGACATTTTCTTCTTTGACTTAAACTTACTGACGTCGCAAAGATTCCCACTTGATATAATACTGTCAGTATTACGTTTGCGCAGTAGTAGTTAATATCATGCGCAGAAGCGAAGCAGTACCGCCTTCGCATCGTCCCGCTACCGCGCATCCCGCGCCAGTCAGGAAGCACTCATTTAAATGTAGGGGCGTAGTAAAAAAATGGTATCGCGTCGACTGACAGCTGACACTGACATTTGACACTTTTCTCATATCGTACTGCCTCCGCACCGATAAATCAGGAAGTCGCCTTAGAGGTAAATACAAAATACAGAAGGTACATAGCATTCCACTTATTGTAAATATCTATCGTTAAATTTAAATAATCCCAGTTATTCAGGAGTGTGGCGAGTGGACCCCATACTTCCTTAGGTACCTATCCATTTATTGTGACAAGGATATTTTATTATATTTCCTCGTTATGTCTCTCGAGTCTCATTTTAGACATTCTAAAGCCGCGTTAACGCACTCGCTACGCTTGTTTGTCAAACGCATAATGGCGCTACTACACTTCGCTATGCGCATTCGCCTCCCTTTCTTTTCCGATATTATAGAAAAGGATGCAACACGAATATTTGCACACGCATAGCGAAGTGTGGTGGCGGCATTAGATTTCCATACATTCTGACAAGCGTATGCTACGTCACGTCGCGCGTGTGGGTGATCGCAGCCAGAGTTAAGACTGTCTTTGACATGGGTCATGTAAACACGTCGAGCAATGTATACAAACATGCCTATCGATTGTTATCGGGCTCCAGTTTTGAGATACTTATTATAACTGCGTATGACCCCTGGCTTGTCCGCTCTGTAATCCCAGTTTGGGTCGGCCGGTAGACGAGGATGCTGTACAGTGACTGGCGCTCGTCTGTACGACAAACAATGAAGTACCGAACAACTAAAACGTATTGTTTTACGTAGACAAGATTTGTAGTATGGAAGTACAGTCAGTTCAATCAATACTTACAAGGTTTTTCATGTGTTTAACGTGCACTGTTCATTATGTGTGTAAGTATTTAAGTTGTCGTGAAAGTTAGTAGTCCTTTTTTTGTAGATTCTTTTCTTCTATAGGGCGATTTCACTTAAAATTGTGGCTTGTACTTTTTGTTCAGAATTCAGATTTTTTATTTTCTTACTCAGGCTCACGAGCACTGACCCTGGTAAAGCAAAAAAGTCACCAATTTTGTATTCCACTGTGTGACGTTTTTACATATATTTTTTATGGAGCGTCATAAAGTATGTAGTGTATGGGAATTTGGGGACATTAAAAAAATCTGTATCAAAGGCCGGTGCACATTTCACATAAAATGAAAACGCCCTAAAGATACAGGTAACAGACGCAATGCCTTTGTTATATACTAATTTTCCAGTAGCATATAGTATTAATATATGAATAACATATAACTTAACATATTAGGCTACAATTTATACGCGTATATGGAATTGCGGGCACAAGGTAGTAAAAATAAATTAAAATGACAATACTTTATTTGGTTACACCACGTCTTGTTTAAGTGATTTAATATAGGTGAGTTTCTTTAAAGGATTGGTGAATAGTACAGTGTTTCTACGAATTCTACGTACAGTCAAGGACATAAATATGTATACATTTTTGGACCTTATTTCAATGGATTAAGGTGAAAAAGTGTATACATATTGGTGCCCTTGACTGTACAGACGTGAAACGACATAGTCAAACTGTATTATAGTAGAAAAATGTAAGTAAACCCATAGATATAATATACATAGATATGTATACTCTGTAGTTATAGATGCGCCAACGAGCGGCCGGGGCTACGTCTTTCTCATACTTGCTCATATTCATACAAAACTTGTACTACGCAATTTGGCCGGTTTGCATGTCCAATGAATTGCTTATGGAAGTTTGCATTTGCCTATAACCCGACCATGAAAAAATGTTCGGTCGGTGATAGGCACAAAACATGCCACTCTTTTCTATAAGATCTTTCTCTATCAACGCGTGTCAGCCCGTCGAGTAAACCCCTCGTGCATGTAGTAGTTGACACTACATGCAAGATGGGTTTTATTGTTCACTGTTCGAATAGGCATTCGTTTGTGATACACAATTTAAATAAGTATATATTAAACGTATATCTACTGTCAACTGTCAACTGCTTACTTAAGTAACCTCATTGATTGGAGTAGGATGTGCTAATTGAGCGTGATCTTATGCCTATATCAACGCTTAGAAGTTCATTCAACTTTGCAGAACGGCTGTCATGAAGCTCCGTTCCTTATCGATGCCTCGATTTATTTGGTCGCGGCTATTTGACTGAGATCAATACAGTATATTAAAACAATGGTTAGTCCATTTTGTTGGGTGTTGAATAGTTTGGGTCACTTCTTTCCGAGTTCATTACCGAAGCGTCCATCTCTTGTTCCACGGAACTTCGCTTCGAGCTTCGTTCAAAGACGACCTTATTTTTCGCTTGCTGGTATCTTCCTCATATACTTAACCTGTTCTCGAGCAGCCGTTTACCATTCGTGTAACTGGAGTGTCTTATAAAGTGAGTTCAATAAGGCCGGGTTTTATAAAGATCCGTCAGACCAAATGTCAGATAAAATTTTGGTAACGCAGTACATTTTTTGACACAACTTACCGACAAAAAGTCTAACGGACCTTTATAAAACCGGGCCGAAGTATAACAATATACTCTTGCAGCCTAATGTTTATGGCGAACGCATAGTAACAAGTATACATATATAGTATACAGGGTGTGTAAATATTATTATTATTATTATATAGCTTTGTATTCCATTTCTTTACGTATTTTTGTCATGTTTTCTTGTGTGTTTATCTATTGGTTGGAAATGGATCCCTTTTGGGTAAGAGCCTCCCCCATCTTTTTCCATTTTTCTCTCTCTTTGCCGTGATTCCACCAGTTCATCGTTTCATCACAATGTCATCTGCCCATCGTTTTTTTGGTCTTCCAACTCTTCTTTTACCCAGTGGTCCACCTTTTTTCCGTGTATCTTGTAATGTGTGCGTGTGTAAATAAGCGGTAGATTATTAACCTTGTTTGCTATTATTTCCACATGGTTACAGTTGAAAAATAAAATATATTTTTTAATTTTTGTTTCGGCACAAATAGTTGTCCTGTATTTTATATAACTCTTTTGGAGTAAGTAAACTATTTAAAAAAACAACATAAAATAAGCACAAAAATATCCTGTCAAACCAAAAATGCTAAAGCTATGACGACTCATATCTTGATGCTACCTCTGAATCCGCATTGACTGATGTGTCATGTGTTGGATATGTGTGATCTCGTGGTTCCAGTTCCAGTTCATATCTTCCGGCTCCGTCATCAGATCAGTTCGACAGTACCATATTATTGTATTGTCATCAGAACCACATACAGCTGCCAATTTTCTTGACGCTCCGATGCTTGGAAGATGGTTAAATTAGTTACCTCGTGGTCGAAGTTCATTGCAAGACTTTTCTAACAAATCCAAACACAGCTATGATACGATGTTCCATCATGAAGTTCCAGTTCATATCTTCCGGCTCCATCATCAGATCAGTTCGACAGCACCATATTATTGTATTGTCATCAGAACCACATACAGCTGCCAATTTTCTTGACGCTACGATGCTTGGAAGATATAAGATGGTTAAATTAGTTACCTTAGATTCCATTACATAGTTACATACAGGTCGACCTAATAAAAGCGTGTTAATCACGATCATGTAGGTAAGGTAGACAGGAAGGTGAGTTGTAGGCGTCTAATGTAGCCGCGCTAAAAATAATATGAATTACCTACTCACCCAAAGCTAAGTATATGAGCCTTGGGGTGAAGAAGTGGGGTGCATAGAAGTTTATAAGCAAGGGCGGCAACTTCTCTGGAACTGACTGTACATTGGTGGATGTAGGATATCGGATTAAATTTACCGTTTGATCGGCGTAATTGATATGCTAAATTACATCTTTCTAATTGGTACTATCGGTTACTGAGCTAAACGGATAGACAGACAGATGGACATGGCAAAGCTATATATAAGGGTTCCTTGTTTTGGAACGGAACCCTAATAAAAATAATATCATTTGATATATTATATTAGTAGAAAAGTAAACTTTATTCAGAAAAACAATAAGAAATTCGAAGAAAAAATAATTACCTAAAACTTAATATAACTAAAATTAACATTAAGAGGGTAGATGCCATTCCAAAAGTCCCGCTGTAACACGCGTGAGGTTTCAATTAACCATCCCGCTCTCTACGAAAGCTCAGCGCGTATTTTTCGTAAATATTAATGTTTATTATAACCGTGTACATTTATAAGGATAATCTTTTTTATCAGGTTTGACAACTTATCATTTTACAACTATTAAACCAAAAATCATTGTTAAATATGGGGGGGGGGGTTTTAAAGATCCAACCAAAAACATCGAAAAAAGGGTTATGTTTGAAAAATAAAAGTGTCGAGAAAATTTTTGCAAATCGTGTTTTCACTTTTAACAGACTGGAGGAAAATAGTTCAAGATTAATATACTGAAAGCACAGATATTTCATCACTATATAGATGTTGAGATCTATGTCGATAAACATTGGCAAACGTGCATATATGGGCTCTTAACTATGAAAAAAATTATATTAAAAAAATCCTACGTACCGAGGTCGCTCATCGGCGGAAATGTACCCAAGATGCTGGCGGCGTTTCTCGTTGCACAGCAATGCAGAGCCTTTGGACGAGAAACAAACTACTACAAACTCTGTGCAAGATTTATTCGTCTGTTTTGGCACTCCCGCATATAATTTTTTTTTGCTTGTTAAGATTGTACCTATATATAAAGAACGTCAAGAAAAAAATTCAAAAATGTAAAAAAAAAATACAAAAAAACTGTAATTTTTGAGGCTAACAGAAAAATAAGCATACTGACCAAAAATCATAAGTCTAATGCAAACACAAGCAAAGAAAAACTTGCACAAAGTTTGTATGGAGAGTGCTTGCCTCTACAGACGCCTTAATGGACGAATTCCTTTCCAAGTCAAAACAGTCACTGCGTACTGGAACTGCGTAAATGGGATAACTTGGAGCGAACGCATTGTTCTAGCGTAGGGTTTCCATCGTCCCGGAAGGCCGAGACATGTCCCGGTTTAAAGCGTGGTGTCCCAGTGTCCCGGCCATTAAGCAAATTGTTCGCCGCTTAACATAGGCAGTACCTGCGCAGCGTGCAGCGCATGAAGGGTGCCGGCAGCAGGTAGCACATGTGGGACGGACGGCAGGGACCTGCCCGATCCCACGTCTAGTATCATTTGACTTTGAGGATGAGGCTAGCGCTGATGTCCGTCCGAATTTTTCTTTTTGATCTCTACGTTCAATAGGTACTTTTTCTTTAAGAGGGCGTAGATGGCATTGCAATAGTCCTGCTCTAACACGCGTGAGTTTTCAGTTAACCATCCCGCTCTACGGAAGCTCACCGCGTGTTTTTCGTAAATATTGATGTTTATTCTAAACGTGTACATTTATAAGGATAATCTTTTTTTATCAGGTTTGAGAACTTATCATTTTACAACTATTAAACCAAAAATCATTGTTAAAGATAGGGTTTTAAAGATTCATCCAAAAGCATAAAAAAGGGTTATGTTTGAAAAATAAAAGTATCGAGATTTTGTTTGCAAATCGTGTTTTCACTTTTAACAGACTGGAGGAAAATAGTTATAGATTAATATACTGAAAGGACAAATATTTAATCACTATAAATGTTGAGATCTCGGTCGATAAACTAAACATTGGCCAAAGTGCATATGTGGACTCTTAATTTCCCCGGCCATGGTCCCCATATTTATGGCAACCCTATCCTAGCGTTAGTTTACTGGGGGGCGGGCGATGCTTTGAAAATGATTTATTTGCGCAAACTGGCTAAACTCAGGCTGTACTTTGGAATGTAGGGCAACCTTGACATACGTATCGATAACACTATATTGGACCGGTGGCGCGGTGACTGCATACTAGTACGACGACCATTGAATAACATATTGCCTCCTTCCATGAATAGGAATATCATCACACATACTTAGGTACCGTAAAATGGGGTGAGTAGGCACAAAACTGAAGTTCAAGCCCGGATAAAAGTTCATTTTTGTATGTGGCACATTGATTTATATACAAAAAAAGTTTTCCGGTTGTTTGTATTTTACTTTTTTATGATTTGTGTTCATTACTTTAACGATAAATACAAAAAGTTGGAAATCCCACCTCACCCAGTCCAGGTTGGGGTGAGCTGGTATTTCATACTAAGGTGAGCTAGGTGAGTTAGGAAAATTGTTGGATCGACACTTTTGCATTATGAATATTACAATAGTCTGATTTGTAATCAGAATTTATGAGTTACGTAGCAGTAGCTTATAAGCAGTAGCCTATAAAAACCAGCTCACCCCTCTGTCATCCCTACTCTCCCCATTCATGACCCAACTGTCCTCGCAATCCCTACTTGCCCCATTTTACGGTAAGTATATGTATTAGCCATTAGCCATGCACTTCACTTGGTACTTTTCTTAACATTTTCGGGGTGCGAGTTCACGAACACATCGTCTTTGAGAAGTTCTTCGTAAAGTTTTGAGACCGTTGGATATTTGTTGATGTCTATGTGCCTGTGAAAAGAGAATCTGTACTTTAATTATCAGTTTTAGTGAATTCGAGATATTTATGAAAACCAAACTAAACTCACTGTGTAAGGCGACTTCCTGATTTGTCGGTGCGGAGGTAGTACGATATGAGAAAAGTGTCAAATGTCAGCGTCAGGTGTCAGTCGACGCGATACCATTTTTTATTACGCCCCTACATTTAAATGAGTGCTTCCTGACTGGCGCGGGATGCGCGGTAGCGGGATGATGCGAAGGCGGTACTGCTTCGCTTCTGCGCATGATATTACTACTGCGCAAACGTAATACTGACAGTATTATATCAAGTGGGAATCTTTGCGACGTCAGTAAGTTTAAGTCAAAGAAGAAAATGTCACATATCGATCTCGCCCCGCCAAGTCAGGAAGTCGCCTAAGTAACAGAATAGTAGCAGGTAGGTATTTAAATGGGAAAATAAAATTATTCGACGGCCTAGGTATTTGTTTGTAAATAAGCTATGGATACTTAGTTATAGTTTATGGAGAAGTGAGCAGAACCGTCTTGAAATGAATTATGTATGTCCACAATAGCTCAGTCGGTAAGAGCTTCGCACGGAATCAAGGGTTCAAATCTCGCTCGTGGTCGTTTTTTACTTTGATTGAAAACTATACGGAATAGTTAGATCTAAATATATAAAAGAAGAAACCGACTGATTGACTGACTGACATATCAACGCGCAGCCCAAACCGCTGGTTCTAGAGATTCTGAATTTGGCACGTAGGTTCCTTATAAGGTGTAGGGGTGCACTAATGAAGGATTTTTCAAAATCCCTGAAGGGGTGAAATAGGGCTCCAAAGTTTGTATGGAGAAACAAGATTAGTTTGACTATTTTATTCGAAACTTCACTGGAGTACTCCTAGCAATAGATGAGTAAACACGTGTTTCAGGTTTTTTGAAAATTCAACCCCTAAAAGGGGGAAATGGGGTGTCTAAGTCTGAAAATCGACAATGGGTATTGTTTCCATGGTTTATCGGGTCGCTGATCACTAAAACAAGGCTCGGAACTGGTTTTTAATATACCTACCGAACCAGTATAGAGCCGGTTTATTTCGGTTTAGCTCCTAACTTTTCTTAGGAACGCGAACGTTTAGTACGCGGGCGAAGCCGCGGGCACAAGCTAGTCAATTATAAAAGTCTCACCTTCCAGCTGCATTATACACTTGAGGTACAAGACAGATGTCAGCCAATGTTAGCTGATCACCCACGCAGTACTTCCCGCCTCGCGAGCTTCTCGAAAGCAGATCTTCGAGCGTTTCGAGGCCCCGCGCGGTCCATTGTCGGGCAAACTTCGTGTATTGCTCCTTGTCGTCAAATGAACCCCTTAGTCCGACATTTTGCAGTGGCTGAATGCCGGAGACTATGGTCTGTAAATAACGATGTCGAAATTTGTAAGATCTTTATAGAAATAGGCATAATTAATGTACAGTCAGCAGCAATGGTTGCTACGCGGGCGAGGTGTTCAAAATGATCTACACTCATATTCCCTCATAATAAATATGCGTGAAGATGATTTTGAGCACTTCGCCCGCGTAGCAACCATTGCTGCTGCCTGTACATATCAGTAATCAGTATCTTTATTGCTTTCATAGGTTATAAGATGTCACATTATTAAGGCGCCTGTAAACGCAAGCAGTACTCCTCATACAAACTTTGTGCAAGTTTTTCTTCGCTTGTGTTTGCATTACACTTATGATTTTTGGTCAGTACGCTTATTTTTTAGTTAGCTAGTAGAACCTCTAGAAAAAAATAGACTTTTTTTTTCCTTTTTTTTTATTAATTTTTTTGATTTTTTTGCTTGACATTCGTACATATTTAATATTAACAAGCAAAAATATATGCGGGAGTGCCAAAACTGACGATTAAAACTTGCACAGAGTTTGTATGGAGAGAAGGCCTTGCGTATACAGGCGCCTTAAAGTTCAGCATTGAAACCCTGTAGGGCACTGCAATATAACTGAAATCTAAATTTACTATAATATTTACTACACTTGTACAATAGTACATTACTTAACAAGGGCGGTAAAACAAAGAATGTCTCAGATCGCAGGTATTTGACGCCCGAGCCGAAGGCAAGGGCGATAAACATGCGATCTGAGGCTTTCTTTATTACCGCCCGTGTTAAGTACAAAATTTTATGCCACCCCCTGGCCAGGAAGTGGGATTTCCCGCGCGCGGAGCGTGCGGTAATTGCCGCTTTATGGCCAGGTGTGACATAAAATATATAAATTTTAACAAATATTTTAACATTGTTCTAACTATATCATATAAGGTTCTCTTATTTTAAAAGGCTAAGGCATAGGTACGTACATTACTTTTGTGGGTAAAAATAAGAAGGTACCTACAGGTACTTTTCAAATTGAGGGGCTACTTTAATAATCCAGTTTTTATGCCGCGTTAGGGGTATAGTTTCGTAAATTTACTAACTATTTACTATACTGCATCAATCTAGAAATAGTTAATGTCATTTTTTATTTTTTTTGTTTTCATTGATTTCAGGCATCTATGGCCAATAACACAAATACCTTAGACATACATATCATTTTATTTATCACGATTACATTAGTAAAGTAGCTCATTTTTTTCCTAAAGTAACCCCGGTTTACGTATAATACCTACTATTTAGGTATTATAATATCAGGCATCCCAATCTTCTGTACAAGCAATAAACTTATTGTAACTACTTGTACAATTGTCTCGCTCGTGGCCCCGCGGCGCCTGCGTACCGCGTGCGCTATCTAAGCAACGTGGGCAGCGGTCAGGACTTGGATGGGTGACCGCTTTGAGTGGTTACTAACTGTGCGCTCCCGAGTTTTGGAAGGCACGTTAAGCCGTTGATCCCGGTTGCTGTCTATGGCAGCAGTCGTTAAGTCAAGTTGGAGGCCTTCGGGCGGCTTGAGAACTTCTAACAGTCAAGTTGCCCACTCACTTGACAAAGCCTAATTCCAATAAGGTCTAGTTTCCCCTCGGGGTTGGAAGGTCAGATGACGGCATTCGCTACCGTAAAAACTAGTGCCTACGCCAAATCTTGGGATTAGGTAGCATCCTTCAGGGTGCAACTGTACTGGGATATCGCTAGGAGGATGATGGATGATTAGTAAAGCTATCAAAGTAGCCCAATTTTTTTCCGAAAGTAACCCCGGTTTACGTACAATACCTACTATTTAGGTATATCGCATCCCAATTTTCTGTACAAACAATAAGTACAATCGACTCTGTAAGTCGAATGTGGGAAGATTTATTGAAGCTAATTAAAGGGCTTTATGGAAAAAAAATATATAACGCGTAGAAGATTTAACAATCTTAACAATTGGTTCATAATCTGATCTTTATCGGCTTTCTGGATAATAACAGCAATTGTATGAAGTATTTCTGCGTGAAATATGAATTTAAGAGCTTCTTTCAGTTTTAATGAAATATATATTTTATTTAGATATTAATAATTAGTCTTTTTAAAGCCCCGACGCCAACGAGGGGCATTTTAACATCAACAAGTGTGTCTGCGTGTGCGTGTGTCCTGTGTGTGGTGGTGTGCCTGTGAGTGTGGGTGGGCGTGCGCGTGTGCGTGTGCGTGGGCGTTTGCGTGTGCCCGTGCGCGTGGGAGTGCGTGTGCGTGCGCGTGTGCGTGTGCTTGTGTGTGACCGTGTCTGTCGATTCGGAACAACCGGTTTGAGTACTGTTTTTTAGGCATCTTTGCCAAAAGGATGAAATAGCTAGTTCAAGTAAACAATCCTAGTTTATTTAGACGGCTAGACTTATTATTTTATGACATGTCATGCACAAAGTTTTGACAGTAAATAATATCTTATCTTAACTTATCTTTACTGTTAAAATATTTTTTAATCAAATAGGCCTAGCCATAAGCACTTTTGAATTGTAAGTTACCTACATATACTCATTACATCATATGAAGCTAATTATTTAGAGCAGTTTATTGATGCAATTATTATTCTTAAAAAAATATTGAATTGCTGTAGGTATTTCACTAAGTATAAATTTCACTTGCCACTCTGTAAAATAATGTAACAAAATTAATGTACAACGCTGAACGATACTTGCGCCGGCTGGCCCCGAAATCGGAATTGATTATCTAAATGTCGCAAGGGATCATTGAAAAGAAGGGATTATTGGAAACTCGTTCCTCCACGTTCTCAGGGGTCGAAGGGATAAATTAATTACGGTAAAAAATATAAAGTGGATTATTTAGATTTAAAATATTAAGTAATGAACGGTTTTGATTAGTTATTAGTCCACTGTTCGATATATTTTGCTTTATTAACAGAGTGGTAACGCCGTGGGCTTATATTAAAAAAATCGATTCTTACCGAGTAAACTCCAAAAATGTATGTAGAGAAGGAAACTCGTAGTTATCTACAATTTCTGTTGATTTTGATTACTTAGTTAATGTTATAAGTTGTGTCAAAAATATAGTAAATATAAGTTAGTGAACTTTTAAATCAGCATAATTTGGGCAACTACGGAACCCTACATTGCGCATGGCCCGACACGCACTTGGCCGATTTTTGTTTTTTCATAACACGTTCATGGAATGGGAGTTCGTATAATGTAAATAGCAAAGGTTTTATTGTTACGTATACGTGTAAATGTTGGCCTAAGTTGTTGTTTGGTTTGGTAAAATTACCTCAACAATTTCTCGCATGCGGGCCTTTAGCAGCGGCGAGGCTGGCGCCAGGCTCGGGTGGGGCCGCGTGTCCTCAAGGTACTGCAATATGGCCATAGATTCCACCAATGTCTCCCCATCTGTGAATTTTCAACTATTTAAAAAAATACACAATCACAAGAGACCCCAAACTATGCTATAAACTGGAGTTTATCCATTGTACTACCCGGTTACAATACCTTTGCACGCGACCGCGTGAAGTCATAACGATTGTACTACCCGGTTACAATACCTTTGCACGTGACCGCGTGAAGTCATAACGATTGTACTACCCGGTTACAATACCTTTGCACGTGACCGCGTGAAGTCATAACGATTGTACTACCCGGTTACAATACCTTTGCACGTGACCGCGTGAAGTCATAACGATTGTACTACCCGGTTACAATACCTTTGCACGTGACCGCGTGAAGTCATAACGATTGTACTACCCGGTTACAATACCTTTGCACGTGACCGCGTGAAGTCATAACGATTGTACTACCCGGTTACAATACCTTTGCACGCGACCGCGTGAAGTCATAACGATTGTACTACCCGGTTACAATACCTTTGCACGTGACCGCGTGAAGTCATAACGATTGTACTACCCGGTTACAATACCTTTGCACGCGACCGCGTGAAGTCATAACGATTGTACTACCCGGTTACAATACCTTTGCACGTGACCGCGTGAAGTCATAACGATTGTACTACCCGGTTACAATACCTTTGCACGTGACCGCGTGAAGTCATAACGATTGTACTACCCGGTTACAATACCTTTGCACGTGACCGCGTGAAGTCATAACGATTGTACTACCCGGTTACAATACCTTTGCACGCGACCGCGTGAAGTCATAACGATTGTACTACCCGGTTACAATACCTTTGCACGCGACCGCGTGAAGTCATAACGATTGTACTACCCGGTTACAATACCTTTGCACGTGACCGCGTGAAGTCATAACGATTGTACTACCCGGTTACAATACCTTTGCACGTGACCGCGTGACGTCATAACGGGGCTCTGGTATGGTATGCAATGACGTCGCAATCCGGGGAGGTGCACGGTTATTGTGACCCTGCTGTAGTAGGCGGTTGTCACAACGATGCGGTTTCCGCACGACGGTGCGATATGCAGACGTCGCTAATACAGACTACAGCATTGTCGTGTTTTCATGCGGTGTCAAACCGCCCGCGTAACCGCGTCGGAAATTTCCCCTGTATTTTCCCCAGTCCTCTCTCCAACCGCGGCCTATAAGGCACAGTCAGGTAAAAAAAGTTACGTTAGATTTGGACAGTCTAAATACATGATAATAGACGAAGTATCAGATATTTATTCAAATAACACTACATCATCACAAGAAGTAACAAACAGAGATACACTGTGCTGGCGAAAAGGTCTCCACTAGGAATGTTCTACGATTATTGTGAATTTTATAATAGACCACAAACATTGTAAATTGTATTTTTACTTTTTATTGTGAACTCCTTTAGGATGACATATGTTTGAAGTTTTAATTATTTAATTTATAAAATGAAATGTTATAGTTATATTTTATAGCTTATAAATAATTAATGTATACAAATATTTGACATGTAACAATTGTTATCAATAAATAATTTCAATTTCTAGAACATAATAATCGTGGAACACGTCTTATGTGACGATGTGAAAAGTCAATTTCTCAAAAAGCTATAAATGTTTTTTACTTTGACGAACACCGAACAGGAGCGTGTCAAAATGAAGGTCACGGCGCCAGTTCATGTTTAAGAGTTTATGGTTAGGCGACTTCCTGATTTGTCGGTGCGGAGGCGGTACGATATGAGAAAGCTGTCAAATGTCAGTGTCAACTGTCAGTCAACTTAGAACTACTTTTTATTGCGCCCCTACATTTAAATGAGTGCTTCCTGACTGGCGCGGGATGCGCGGAAGCGGGACTATGCGAAGGCAGTACTGGTCCGCTTCTGCGCATAATATTACTACTGCACCAATGTAATACTGACAGTCGTCTGTCAAGTGGGAATCTTTGCGACGTCAGTAAGTTTACGTCAAAGAAGAAAATGTCACATATCGATCCCGCCCCGCCAAGTCAGGAAGTTGCCTTAGCTGGATGTGGGGTCACAGGCGATCGAGGAAGTGTAGGGAAGCAAAAATGCGCATGACAGCTAGTAGACAGTTTCTAAACACCGTGTCCGCGTAATTATGGTCAGAGTATCAGTCGGTTTCACCTGCACATCTACGCTGGGATAATGTAATCATATGTATTCCTATTACTTGCCTTAAAAATATCTCTGAGGTAGAGCTACGAAAATTTTGCATCATAATAATGATATAATATGCTATCTCCCTAGGCCATTTTTTAATGTCGCTGATTAATAGGATCTAGAGAAAATAAAATGTGGGACTGTTTTATTAGGCAGGCGTTGGTTGTCCCACCCAATAGCCCAGCCATAAGGCCATCATCTTCACCTATATAATAACCCGGTTTATGTAGATTCCATCAACCAGAAATAGTCCCTATATACCCTGGCGGGTGCTGTCTATGTGTGCGTCCCATAACACGGGCAGGGATAACATCCGCACGGTATAGGTCTATGTGTTGGCTATGTGGCCTCCCAAAGGTCCGGGATATCATTGTCCCGTGAGCGGGAAAGACATACAAATATGCATTCTTAATATTTAGATTTTAAAGTGGTATCATTCCTAATTCTTTGTCGCGGAAATAAAATGTTTCACAGATATCCACCCAGAGCTAAAAATCATGTGATTCTGGATAAAGATTAAATACCTAAGGAACCCTTAGGTTTGACCTGGCTTCTCGAGGAGTGCCCTGCCTGGGAACCCTATCGAGCGGGACTGAGGGACGAGGTGGGAGCTCATCTATCGCTGGCGAACATAGTAGGCGCTATGCTCGACAGCGATAGACAATGGAAAGTCGTGGTCTCTTTCTGTGAAGAGGTAATTTCGCAGAAGGAGGCTGCGGAGCGGCTGCGGGGAAACGATCCTGCCGCACACCCGCTCCGTAGGCGCAGAGGAGGAGGCAGGCGCCGGCGGTATGTGCACCTGCTGCCGCCAAAATAGGGCATCTACCTCGCCTTACAGGGGATAAAAAAAAAAGAGGAGCTACGGCACCCAGGTGAGTGCCCCGCATGAATTGCGGCCTGCAAATTAAAATTTGCGCGCCACCCGCCGGTGCGTCGCAGTAGAATGCCACTGTGACCCTGCGACGCCCCATTGAAGGCGTAGCCGGTACTCGTTGGGTTTTTAGACGGTAGTACGGTCCATCTGGATAGTCCGTCATACCCACTCAGGTCTTTCACTGGGTGGGATACGTAAATGTATTTTCACACCACGTGCTCGTCAATGCCCAATTATATATCATGCAAACCTTACCGAAAGCAAATCATTATAACCCTTGGCCTAAGCCGGGTAGTAATATCGTACTGAATCTCATTATTACCCGCCGGGTAATAATGTGATTTCACTTTTCATAGTTCTTATAGTTCTGTCATTAAAGTCCAATGTCGTGAAGTCCACTAAGCGGCGAGGAGGCGGCACACCAGCTCCGTGTTTTGTTTGGAACGTCGTGTTCGAAACAAAAGACTGCGTCGTCGGCCGCCGCCTGTAGCGCGTCAAGCGCGTGGTTTTAGTACTGAATATTTGTAGAATTACATTTTGGAGTTTTCTTATACATTGTTCTCATATTTTATTACATTTTTAAATAAAATCACTATGTAATATCCGTGCCTCGGACGTAGCTAGGGCTGGCCTTCCTCCCTTCGCAGCAGTTGCAGCAATGGAAATAAATACATACTTACATATTTGGGGACAGTCTTACACAAATCTACCTAGTCCCAAACTAATCAAAGCTTGTACTATGGGTACTAGTCGACGATACACATATACCTATAAAGATAAATTTATACTTAAAATACATAGAAAACATTTAAGATTCAGGAACAAAATACTTGTGCTCACCACACAAATGAATGCAAGCAGTCGTCGATGAGTTACAAGACGTTTAATTATACGGAGTAAAACAGATTCTATTAAAATAGATACTAAAATTTGCTGCGATTGACTGATTTAATTCTGTTTTTAGTAGCCTTGGTTTTTTTATTGCCTCGCAAGAGGTGAGAAAAGTAGAGTATACTCCTCGGGGATAAAGCTGTTTTTGTCTTGGGAGCGCTTAAATCCCTCACTACACTCAGGACTCAGTCTTAATTCCCTCGCTTCGCTCAGGAATTAAGTCATTACTCCCTCGCTCCGCTCAGGAGTAAAATTTGGAGTCCTTCGTTACGTTCGGGATTCAATATCGCACCCGTGACATAAAACAGTGTTTTATCCCCTTGGTGTATAATCTACTATTTCCCAACGTAAAAAAAAAAAGGTTTGACTAGCCAGGTCAAACCTAAATAAAGGTTGGCGACACCACAGCGTCTAGGAATCTAGTCTGAAGTCCACAGGTGCGTACTCGTAAAAGTTAACTAAAAACTTTATTGAACATTTTACTACGTTGCTCACTTCAATGGCACAAACCGTGACATCGACTGGTTTTGTTAATACTAGTACGATTGTTTTATATAGGTACTTAGGTAGAAACCGTCAGGCCAAAGTAATAACAAAGTTGTTGGAAAGAATCTCCTATAGATATGTAGATGCGGAAAAAATTGTTTTAACGACTTGGTTTTTACATAATATCTCAAAAAGTTTTGCGGCAGAAAACTGTGTTGCGAGACTTGTATTTTTGTACATTTTATAAATGCTTTGAATAAAATAATGAACATAGAGTATGTCTTCGGTTTAGTTGGAGGAAGCATTTATTTACAGGAAAATATATATACAAGATTACAATAATAATAACTAAACGTTAACTTACCAAAATCTAGAACAGGCCCTTGAGGCTTGTACCGAGGACGCTGGCGGCTTTATAATATGTGTGTAGATAAAATTAATTTAAAAATAAAATAAAATTAAGATAAAATTAAATTAATTTAATTTAAGGGGAGGTATCCCCAACGCAAATGTCCCGCTCTAACACGCGTGAGTTTACAATTAACCATCCCGCTCTCTACGCAAGCTCTGCGCGCAGTTTTGTAAATATTTAGCTATAGTGATTAAGCCAATCATTTTATCAAAGCAAACCCTGCGAATTTGTCTATAACAATTTACGATCTTTAATTAGTATAAAAATTATATGTTAAATATCAGTAATGTAGCCGTAGGATTGAAAAAACATTCCAAAAAGAGGTAACTTCGCGATATTTTTCTATCGAGTGAAATTCATCAGGTCATGTAATTGACTGCGATTTTGACTAGACAAGATCCTTATGTAACACATATATTTTTTTTAGATTTTAAGATACTATATTCTATGTCTCAGATGGTTTATAAAAACTCAAAAGTGGTAATACACGGCCTTAATTGCGATCCAGCGCGGTAACGCGGCTAGCGTGATGGGCATGGGCACCTTTGCACCCGGAATGACACGGGGCGGGCTATTTGACTGATTTTATGAATTATATTTTTGTTGTTTGACGTGTTTACTAATATACATTTTATAATCTAAAGCGTTAATAAAATCATCTTATCCTTTATTATTTAATTGCTAACTTGCGGTAACATTATCGCAGCAGTTTGTCTTTGGTTAGTAATTTTATATAACGATTGTATTGCTCTATATACTTGTCCACTGTTTGATGTAACTACGCCTAGTTCAGGTTCTAAGTAAGAAGTAGCAACAAAATTTTCTTTTAAGTATAGTACTTACTTTTATCTCACGTGCGCGGGTGAGCCATGGTTGTATTGTATGTTAGGCTATACATGCACATTGCCTATGTTTGCGTCAGCGTAGGAGCCTGTGGTAGGAGCTATGTTCACATTGTCTATGTGTCACAACTGCAACTATGGCCAGATAGAAGTACCTAGGTACTGTAATGCCTTAAGCGTCCACCATCATGTATAATATGAGTGCACAAGCCACGCCGCCTCCTTTGATCATCGTCCCGAGTGCGTCGATGCGCACTGGATCTATAGCCACACAACTATATCGTCATGCCTCCACTATTTGCGTATTTTCCGGCCTGAACTTATTTACGAAGGAAATTATCCAGTTATATACGTTTAAAGAAATGGCTATGATAATGATGATTATATGTGGTTTTATGTAATTCTACATCACAATCTAAGCCTAAATGGCGGGAAGCGTCATTGGAATTGGCATTGATAAAAAATTTGGGAAAGTCGTGTTCGAAATCCATTTCAAGGTTAGGATTATGCGCACGAAGGGGTCCGTAAGTACCTATAAAAACAGCAAAAAAATCATGACTGCTGTATGGGAGCCCCCCTAAATATATATTTTATATCATTTTTTGGTATTTGTTTTTATATCGGCAACAGAAATACATCATCTGTGTGTAAGTTTCAACTGTCTAGCTATCAAGGTTCATGAGATACAGCCTGGTGACAGACGGACAGACAGACAGACGGACAGCGGAGTCTTAATAATAGGGTACCGTTTACCCTTTTAATGGGTACGGAATCCTAAAAAAACACGTTTCTTGTATAGAGGCCAAACTGTCTAGGTAGGTAATGTTTATGAGATACAGCCCGCTGACAGACGGGTGGAGTGGACAGACGAACGAATAGATGGTCAGCGGAGGCTTAGTAATAGGATTCCTTTGGATTGGCACCTTTATTACGGAATAGTTAATTTAAAAATGTTCCAATAAAGGCGAATAGAGGCCCGGATTTAGAGAGGTTCACCTTATGGTACAGTCAGCATCAAAACTAGCGCCACATATGACGACGTCAAAAATCTTTATTACAAAGGAATAAGAACTTTTGTCCTCTTCATATGTGGCGCTACTTTTGATGCTACTGTTCGCGGAGCTACCTTACTTCCGATCGGATGAATATCCGCTGAATCAGCTCTGATTTGTTAATAGGCACACGACCACGGCACGTACCTATAGTCACTCTTATCCTGCAGTGCTCATGGCTCAACCCTCAAAATAACACGCACACACACACAAACACACAAATAACTTTGCTTAGGTACCTAACATAATAAAAATCATAAAAAACAAATTATATATTAAGACTGCACCGAGCAAATTTCTGAATAATTGCGATGGTTGGATCACTTGCTGTATTATTATTACTAATATTTAATGCCTTGAATCAAAAAAAGGTCGCATCTTCATAGGGAAGTCACGGTACTTACGTCCTTTTGTTTGGGCAAGACAATTTTTCAGTGATAACTCAGATCTTGTTCAAACCAATTTTCGTTGAAAGTATTTATTATTGTACACCACCTCAATTTTTTTCAGAATTTAAACTTCAGTCTTTGGACATTAGAGGGGGGGGGGGGGGGACACATTTTGTACGACTTTGGGAGCTAATATCTCACCAACGATTGACTTAAATGGAAAACTTTCTTAGTAACCTCTAAGGCCTATCCAAAAATACTCCACACAACTACTTGCATTGAAAAAAATTTTTTCGTCCCCGGTTATAGTATGGGGTGCCGGCCGCCCTAAAATATTTTTTTTCCTTATTTCACATCACATTTATATAGCGGTTCATAGAATACATCTTCCTACCAAATTTCATAATTGTAGTACTTAAATAGTCTCCGAGTAAACCGGCTGTGACATACGGACGGACAGACAGACAGACATGACGAAACTATAAGGGTTCCGTTTTTGCCATTCTGGCTACGGAACCCTAAAAACACACTGAGAAATCCATCCGCAGGCTTCGTCAGATTATGAATCAGCAAAATAGGTAGCTACTTATAATTGTTAGTTTCAATTTTAGGGTTCCGTAGTAAACAAGGAACCCTTATAGTTTCGACATGTCCGTCCGTCCGTCCGACCCCCGTTTTTCTCAGTAACCGTTAGTACTAAAAAGCTGTAATTTGGCATGAGTATATATATCAATGACGCCGACAAAACCATAGAATAAAATCTTAAAAAAAAACAACGGGTTGCACTCCGGGAGTGCCGTTAGAAGTGAAAATTCAATGACATGATTTAAAGAAAATAAATAACAAAGATATTGATATTCATATTCGAATAATCCATCTACACATATACCTTAAAGCATTTAAGACGGGAGCCGCCATTGATATACTTGTTACCCCTCTGCCAAAAGCATAGGAGAAAAATCTGCCACGTTATTAAAAACTACTTCATTAATCGATTATACTCCAGTCTCAGAATCGTTCCCGACGACGTGTGAAGAGCTCCGTCAAAATGCCTTAATGTGCTGTTTTTGAGTGCATAAAACGTTATAATTTATCAAATTAACACAAAGATAAATTATCATTTCACATGCACGTATATTTTGGATTTAATTATAATTTTCTGCACAGTTAAAGTTTTAATTGAAATCGGAAACCAAGCATCGATTACAAAGTAGATTCAAAATTATTCGTACTTTGACCATCACGCTTGGCCACTATTTTGACGTGAACTGTCACCGTATTTAGGGACAATAAGAACTACTTTCAGTCTAGCTATCCGATATTGGACTTAGTGGAAAAGTCAGTAAGAGGAAACTTCATTCCTCAGGTTTGGTGTTTAAAGTCTTACGATTGGGAAGAATGGGAAGACCAGCTGTGTTGACCCCTCCTAGCATCGCAATCACGATACTAGGAGGCATGCTAAACTCCGCCGGCTTGTTTGGCTTTATGAAATGCGTTGCGTTTGGCATTCGCGTGCGTAGATTTCGTAGTGGTTAGCTTAAATCTATTATGACGCTAAAGTAAATCGTATTATCAAATTGTATTTAGGTAATGGATATTTTGTATACATAAATTGATGATTTATTAAATTAACAGCAAGTAGTTTGTAGCAAGATTTTGTAAGTCAAACCGGTGGGAATCGGGTTGTATGGGCGCTCCGCCACTGTTGCAATTGTTAAACGTGTTTAAAGCAAACCTCGAATGACGATGACAATGAAAACATGAGTGATTGCGCATAGCGGATAGCGGATCCGACTATTAAACTTTGAATAGTTATAAATCCTAAACGGTTGTTTTCACTAACTAATGACTAAAGAAACCTTATAATGATTTTAAAATACCTATTCAATGATACCCCACATGATATAGTTCGTCAACTTTATTTATTATTTGTTTACAAAATGATGTCTGGTGGCCGCCATCTTTGTTTTTTTTGACGTCACATTTCTAAGAACACTCGGGCTGGTAAGACAAATCTAACGATATCTCAAACATTAAAATCCGTTCAGGGAATTGGAAGATGTCAGGTAATAAAGAATATTACATACATACATACATACATACATACAAGATACGCGCGAAACACATAACCCTGCCTTGCAGTCGGGTAAAAATAAGTAACCTTAATACTTACATGCTCCTTTTTGTCTTTCATAGATAAATTAGGTATGTCGTTGTTGAAATAAAAGGATAAACTTTAAATTAGAACAAGTAATTTACTTAATATATTTACTTATAACTTTATTTACAATAAATAAACAAATACCTACTTATAGATAGTTTTTTCCCCAATTCTCTTTTCCTGTTCCCTCAGTCCTCAAATCCATTTTTTTCGGAATTCATCCTCTGTTGAAAAACTGAAAAAATCAAATTACTTGAATTTCCCGAAACGTGGGGTAATCTTCAGGGGATTTTTTTATTATATTGATTTAAACTTACACGATTTTCACACATTATTATTGGGGAACGGGACTTAATCGCGGGAACGGACTTATTATACTTAATTTACCTTTTTTAAGGTTTTGCCCGAGGTTTGATTTTTTTATTATTTGTTGGTATCCCGAAATCGAATTATAAACCGACTGAATGATGGGACATCAATTCTAAGCTGGCTTCTATGGTAGATGTATACTACGCGTTTTGACCGGTTTGTATGTGAAATGTTTGGAGGTTATTTTTGAATTAATTTACATATTTTTCCTATTTCATCAAGTGTCTCATGATATAACTAATGATTTAGCTCAATAACTTGGTTCCGGTGAGATTTTAGAAATAAACACGGGTCCAAAATGCAAAGAAAATGTACTTACGCATGGAGTGTAACATCCGCCTTTTTTCGGTCGAGTTTGCTTTTACAGCCCAACACTGAACACCCCACCATGTTTGCACTGAACACCCAAACACTACGGATCTGATAATTGGTAAATTATTATTCATTTAAACCAAACTTATCATTAATTCTCCATTTATAAAATGCACTACCAAATATTGCCAATTTGTTTTGCAATCTTCTTGACACTTCATGAAAGATTGGCTTTACCCGACCGTGAAAAAAAATTCGGTCGGTGATAAGGACAAAACATCGCACTATTTTCTACTTCCTCTCATAGGAATCGCAATAAGGCTATCTTTCTCTTACAAAGCGTGTCAGGCCCTTGGTATTTTATCCATCACTCTTGGCCATTAGGTATTTTGAAGGGAACTGTCACCGTATTTAGGGACAATAAGAACTACTTTCCATGAGAATTTATTTGAAATATGATCTTTACGGAAATCGGTCAGTCTGGCTTTCCGATATTGGACTTTGGAAACGCTTTTTTAGGGACAATAAGAGCTACTTTCCATGAGATTTTATTTGAAATATGATCTTTATGGAAAATCTTAGGATTGTTTTAGAACAGTTAGAACCTTGGCTTTCTAAGAAGACCAGCTGGGGACCCCTCGTAACATAGCAATCACGATACTAGGAGGGGTCAACTAACCTGGTCATAGAATTTATCGCGAGTTTATACATTTTTCCCCAGTACAAAAGTGCTCAGCGCCGCTAAAGAAGTTTTCACTTCAAAAAATTTTTTTAGGGTATTCCCTTACCTGTAAAGCGGTGGTGCAATTTTTTTTAATAAATTACAAAAAGTTCAGCTCATGTTTAGCTCATCAAGTTAAAGACAAAGATAAAGATTATATCCTCTTGATCAAGTAATGATTAAAGCTATAAATGTCAATAACAGGGGGCCGATTTTTGAGTGTCGAACGCTCGAATTTTCACTCGAGATCTGTCAAAATACTATGATGTTTTGACAGATGTCGAGTGAGAATTCGAGTGTTCGACACTCAAAAATCGGGCCTCAGGGGGCCGATTTTTGAGTGTCGAACGCTCGACTTTTTACTCGATATCTGTCAAATCATCATAGATTTTTGACAGATATCGAGTGAAACGTCGAGCGTTCGACACTCAAAAATCGGCCCCCAGTTCCTGTCAATGTCATGATTGCTATTTCTTGACTGCGCTCGACTTTCATTATGACCGAATGTGTCATACTCGGTCAATAATATAACTCATAACTTATACTGAGTAAGAGCGACTGTAGGTACCTAAACGAAATATTTCCCGACCGAAACAGCAAAGGTAGGTACCTACTCGTTTTTAATAGTATCGAAAGTTTATGCCCAGGTACTTCTAAACCCATTTTTGTCATTTGTGTTGTTCTATTTGTAATAGATAAACATTATATATATAAACATTATTTGGCATTGTTCCTTTTAAACATTTGTTTCTCTCTAAAAAACTATTCTGAATGGCATCATGCCAAAAAATATAAGTATGCATATTCTCAATTGGCAATCTTGAGCTTTTTGCTGATATAATGAAATAACGATAAAGGACGATTCACGCTAGACCGTTCCGTGTCCGGGCCGGCCCGTTTTCTAGTACAAACAATCGACGAACGCGCGATGGCCGTCAATTTCTTGTACTACAAAACGGGCCGGCCCGGACACGGAACGGTCTAGCGTGAATCATCCTTAAATCTCACTTTGGAAGCGTCAATAGTAAAAGTGAAGAAATTTTTGGGACTGAGAGAAAGACACTTACCAGTCCTTAAATAGAAACTGTTGTGCCTAATCAAACGATACAATGACCCAAATACCAATTAAAACAGATTTTTTAATGTAGCAATGGCTTCCACTTGTTAACAAATGGAGATGTCATTGACCGCTCAATTCTTACAGGCGTCGTCTGCCTCTAGGATGTTAACATCTATAATATTTATTGCGTGGAGTTGCAACTACAAACCTATGTATAAATAATACCTGCGTGGCCATCGATCGCATAGATTTTTTTGCGCTTCTATAATTTAAATAAATTACAAAAAGCTCAGCTCATGTCTAGCTCCCTGCCCGCGTATTAATATAGAGAACGCAGGAAGAGCCGCAGGATAAAATATAGCGTATGACTATACCACCACCATCATATAAAAAAAAACTATACTCCAGAACATAGAACCTGCCCTACCTATTCTATATTCCGGTCCGGAGGTTATCCCCTACGTACAAACTTTATAATCTTAGTTAGAATATATTATATCTTTAAACGAGCAATTCTTGTATATATCTATATATATTTATTTCGGGGATCTCGGAAACGGCTCTAACGATTTTGATGAAATTTGCTATGTTTGAGTGGGAGTCTTCGGGGACGAGCAATCGATCTAGCCTAGCTAGGTCTCATGCACGGGAAAACGCCGAGCAAAGCTCGGCCGCCCAGATATTAAAACATTACGCTGCCGTTATGCTAGTAGGTTTCATTTCATTTCATTTAGTTATTTCGTTAACAATATACATTGTGTTCGAATTTTTATTTATAATGTACAAAAAAATAATAAAATAAAGAATACAAAACAAATTAAAAACATCACATTAATACCTATAGGTAAAAGGTGACACAAATAATATCCCAACAGATTAAATTAATGTCAAACTAGATACAAGAATACAAGAATGTCAAATAGTTAATAATAATAATAACATAGGTAATAATAAAGGGTAAATAATAATAAACGTGTAAGGTGTTTATGATAAGTAGTTACTTACCTATGACCTAATTAAGAGTAGCTAATACTCGAGTTATAGAGGACGAGGCACTAGTTATCGGGGACGCAATATCTGCCAAATCACCCTTCGCATCTACTTAAGACTCTTGAAGGTGCTACGGCGTTATCAACCCACTCGAATCACTCCTAAATCGATTCAATCTAGACACAATGGATTCTCATTTTCTTCTACACAGACGTATCAATTTACCACTTTAAATATAAATATTTCTTATGGCCCGTTTCGTGTTTTTGGTAAGGAAATAGCATCAGGAATAGGGTATACTCGTACTTGCCAGAATTTCATTTACCCGGATTTTATCTGCCATAATGTTCAACTGCCATAATCTTGTTTCCTATAATTTTGTATGACTTACTCATTATTTACCATCTAGGTACTTAGTAATTATACGTCAGAATCTTTATTTCCCATAATATCAATTTCAATAATCTCATTTTCCATAATTATTGTAATCCATAATTATTTGACATCTATCTCAATTGTTCGAATCGAGAATCCATCATGTTAATGAAAATAGTTTCTTTGGTTATCATTTCCTATAAAAGACTATTCGCATCAGTATATTACTGCTTAGGCATCAATCAGTCGTCAAACTGTCAAATTTGACACGTCTGTCAGATAGGTGTTGTCAAAGTCCGGTTATTTTAGGGTTCACTTGCATCCCTCAGAGCGGAATAGGCACCCCGTGCCATCGACACGCTGGCGCGTCGCCAAACTGTCAAATTTGAAATAACCTATGCCTAAATAAAACAATGCCTAAACATGTATTAGCAAAGTATTCTGATTGCTATATATTTTTTTCAATATTGTATGTTTTGGCATCTGGTTATTTCGGGAAAATGAAAATTGACCATATACTTTGACCACAAAAAATAATGTCTAAACATTTATTTGAAAGAAAAAGTTTTTAGCATGACATTTAAACATTCTATTAAATAATATTATTCTTCTAAACATTTATTTGAAAGAAAGAGTTTTTAGTATGGCACTTAAATATTCTATTAAATAATATTATCGCACTTAATAATATGGAATACAATACGTATGGCATGCGTATCATTATCCCATGTAATATTTGGGAATACAAACAACTTTATCTACCCACATATCATAAATCCTCTTATATGCGTTCGGAAACCGTAGAAAATGACTCTCATTTCAACATTCAATGAATTTATGGCAATTTTCTTATCTGTGGCTAAGGCTACAGCAGTAATATAATTTTTAATTTTAATCTCATATATGATGTTAAAATATTAAACGTCAAACAAAACTGTCAAAATTTAAATGTCAAAGTTGACATGTCCCTATTCTAGTATCACTGAAAATTCAAATTCAGTCGATGCGAAATGTCAGCTCGATGTATTTTTAGTATATATCGCACGAAATTTGAGCTAGAACGACATGATCACATCAGAATAGGGACTCTTTACTTTTTTAAATAACATTCAGGTATCGGTTGCCAGTTCTGATTTCGATATTTCCGCAACCGTGCATAAAAGGTTGTATTAACACAATTATTGTATTTATTTACTACGGTTTCTGAACCCATCTTAGAGTAGTTATAATATGTGTGTAGATAAAGTAATGTATGCAACTGTACATAATTAGGCATTAAAACACTCGTGTGACCTTATTATGAAACTCGCCTTCGGCTCGTTTCATAAAACACACTCGTGTTTTAATGCCCCTCATTATGTATCAGTTGCATAAACTACTATTTCTAGTAAATGAAACATTTGGGCAAATGAAAATCGGGTAAATGAAATTCGGGCATATGAAATTATTTCATATGAATTTCAGGCAAACAGAAAAGTTATTATAAATAGTGGTCACATAAATTAGTTCCTTATTCCGTAACTAGTGGCCGCTGACTAGCACTGAAGAAGTAGTTTTACTAAACTTACCCGGTTACAGACAGCATGTTTCTGAAGAGCGTGCGCGCGTGCGTCGATTTCTTGCACTACAAAACGGGCCGGCCCGGACACGGAACGTTCTAGCGTGAATCATCCTTTAAGTAAGAGCCCTAAAAGTCTATGATGTTAGATAAAATTAAAAAAATCCAGTTGTTTAAATATTTTTTTATTCGCAATCGTAATAAATCCTTTTTGTGATAGCTCAACTTTTCTTTATTCAGGAATTTTGTAAATTGTTCTTTGTATCATATTTATCAATAAAAGCTGTTTCATCGTAACTGTAAATCGTGCAGTGAACATTGAAGTCCTCGATAAAGTATAAAAGCGCTATTGGGTTAATAATTCATTCCGTAGGGATTCCATACCTCGCCTTGCAAAAGGTGGAGATGAAAAAGTTTCGGTATATATGGCGGGGGAGATCATAAAAAATACAAATAGGTATCCTACATCTTACCGCGCGAGCGTTTGCACCACCTTCTTGACATTATGCCCGCCATTTGGACAATTATGTTTTGTGCAAAGTCTAAATAAAGAAACAAATACAAGTTTTAATTGATATAATGAGAAAACTTTTTCATCTCCACCTTTTGCAAGGCAAAACCCCTTACGGACTGGATTACAGATTGGTCGCTTTTATACTTTACCATGGACGTGCACGTCCACGATATTCGCTATATGGTTTAATTCATAATTACTCTAAAGTTTATATAGTTCATGGTCTATTTATGAATGAAACCATAGAAAATATCGTGGACGTGCACGACCACGGTGAAGTATAAAAGCGACCATTCTCGTTCTCGGCGAATTCTATCTGTAATCGTAAGCGTTGATGTTATGGTAAGTTTGAAAAATTTCTATTGGGTGACAACTGCCAGCGCCATAATTAAAGTTGAGTTGATCGTCTGTGATCGGCGCAACTAGACATGGGGAAAAGCGTTACTTTTCGATCACCGTTTTTGTTATTCCCGTTCCAAAAATATCACATTGATCACCGTGACTTTGTCACTTCGGTTATTTCGTGTCACGACATTTGCGTGACGATCGTTCCCGGCAGTTACTGATATTTTTGTAACAACTGATGTTACTCTGTGACAGCGCACCGCAGTCACAGTCACAGTTAGTAACAGCGGTCACGAGGCACGACGCGACGCGTCGCTTACACACTGTTCCAGTGATATCGTCGCTAAGTAACAACGTTATTTTGTAACGTTGTTACTTCGTGACAAGTCACACTGTTACTTTTTAACGGCGGATCACCGTGATTTTTTCATCGTGAAGTTATTTATCATCCACCTCTAGGCGCAACCGGCTCTTATTCTCAAATTATACGTCCTTATTCCACCTAGATTGGATTCCGCCGAAATTTCCGCCGTGAATTTCACGACGGACCGGAACGGTCAACGATACTCGAGTTATCAAACAAGCATACCTATCAGTGGCGGCGCGTCAAAAATATTCTTAGGAAAGCCGGAAATAATTTGCCTTTCTTATACTTAATGAGCCGTAGGTAGTAAAAGAACTGCACTGGCTGAAAATTAGGTAAGCCGGTGGGAATCGAGTTGTATGGACGCTCCGCCTCTGATACCTATACATACCTATACCTACACACAAACAGAGCTTCGCGCTCGTTCAATTACATGACACGACATGCATGATATACTCAGGCCCGAATTATATGCGTGCCTAGAGTAATTGTGGTCGATGACACAATGACGCCATTGGGTCACCGATACTTAATTAAACATGGTAACGCGTGTCTCTGTTGCTATGATTTTATAGCATCGTGCGATGCAATAATATGTTTACTAGCGACCCGCCCCGGCTTCGCATGGGTAGTTCAGTTTTTTAATGTTTAATCTACTTAACTATTACCTACTGTAAACAACGTACAATAACACAACCCTCTTTTTTCACGCTTAAAGGATGAATTTTCTAAAACGCTGAGTTTGCCCGCCAAGTACGAAGTCATTCAGTTAAAAAAACTCAGGTTGCCCATATTCACCCCTTCAAAGGGTGAATTTCCAAAACCGCTGAAATTAGTTTTCTTATAATGTAATGCCAAGTCTATAAACAAAGTTGTTCAACTACCCGTTTTTTCTTTAATTTTTAAGGTTAGTTTATTTAAGTTTCTATCTTAAAGATATTTTTTTTCTCCATAGAAAATTACCACCCTTTTTAATCACTTAACGAGATGAATTTTGAACAAAATTATAACCTATATATGTCCTATTCTGATATCAAAGCAACAAAAAGTACTTACTAGAAAGAATCATAATCATAAAAATCAGTTCAGTAGTTTTTGAGATTAAGTGGAACGTACATCCGCACAAACTTTCACACGTTTATAATATTATATTAGGATATTAGGATAAGGATGTATAGAAGATAACCTAATAGATTCACAAGCAAATAAGTAAAATAAATAAAAATAAATAAATATTTGTGGACAATCTTACACAAATCAACCTAGTCCCAAACTAAGCAAAGCTTGTACTATGGGTACTAAGCGACGATATACATACTTTATATAGATAAATACATAGAAAACAAAAGTTTAGAAGTTTATTTTGTATTTTTTTTTACATTTATTTTATACATAACTAATTCTGTTGTTGAATATTTTCTCTGTGATAATAATTAATTGCTTTCAGTGGATACTTAAACTTATAACTCATTCTCTTCAAGGAAGATCCTGAGATCCAACTGACTAGACGGAGATTTTCTAATATAATACAGGTGCGCCCAATCAAAACCTCTCCAAGTTTAACCTCCGTATAATGTCAGAACAATACCTACTCGTATGTAATTTAGCAAATGCCACATGCGAATCGAGCTTTGACTGACAATTTGACAAAGGGTTGCTCATTCCACACTACACAACTAGGTAGCTGTTATACACAAAGGCAAAACTCTAGGTAAGTTTATTTCGAATGTAAAGAGCTAACAAACTTATTTGTCTCTCGTGCACTTCTCTCATAGTACCCGGGCCAGGAGCAAAAATCGTCAGCCATTTCCTCTCGAACAAAAACAAGTACAGTGCTTTAAGAGAGTTGTATAATGAAGTCACGTCAGCTGGCGATCCGTTGGTAGGTTAAGCAGCAGCCTCTCCTAAATTTCCTCTCGGCTGAAACTTTTATCAAATGATAGCTAACCCAATACCTTAAGCCCTTAAGGCAACATATTCGGCAGCTGATTGTAGACCGGTGGATTGCCCGTCAATTGGACACATGAACATGTAAGAAATAAATTATCAGTAATTTCCTCTAGTATTAAATTTTGGCACATGGCACTCGTTAGCCGGTTGTATCGCGGTGGAAATGGAAAACCCGTCAGTTGCTACCTTTAAGATTGTAACGCAGGAACATGAACTAACCGACAAGTTTTGCCTCGGCGTATTACCAGCTGAGTATTTAGCCTTATAGTTATCGTCATGTCTATCCATCCGTCTGTCCGTATGTAACAGGCATTTTACTCAAAAACTATAAGGTATAATGGAATAAAATTTAAAATGTAGGTGTATAATGTAGGCCGCTAGAAAGTACCTAGTAAAAAACTATTATCATTTGTTTGATAATAGTTGCAGTCGAGAGGAAATAACTGTCTTTTTGACACTTGGTACGTTGCTGCAGCTCAACCCACCAACGGACTCACAGTCACAGCTGACGTTCACAGGGCTTAACATTTGAACTAATGTAACATTCTTTTACATACCATACTTTTTCATACTTTTACTTTGCACCTTTTATAAAATCTCTGTTCCCAATCCCAATGGTTGGCTGGTAGAGAATGCCATTTGGCATTAAGCCCGTCATTTGTACAATTCTGGGTTTTTGTGCAATAAAATTTAAATAAATAAATACCAGGCAAATCGTTAGTAGTATATAATAATAATAATTAACCTCTTTTATTCCTTAATTAATTTTATATTACAAATGTTTTAACTTATATTTTTTTCTACATATATTATTAAAGGCCCCTTTAGGGTCTCCAATTCTTCCCATGATTTTCTGTCCTGAGCTACTTCTATCCAGGTGTTGCCGGCTACTTCAACTACTTCGTCTGACCATCGTTCTTTTTTATATTTTACTTTTTTACTTAATCAATAGAACGATTAAGTATATAGGTTACTGCAATTTGTTTATTCTTTATGTGTTTGTGTTGTAAATAAATAAATTAGGATTGTATTTATACAAGATATGGTGCGAGAGGAAATTGGTCGTTGAAATCTATTGCTGGCCCGCGGTCTATCACAACAATAGTAGCAGATCTTTATCTTTGTCAACCGCCCGATTGAAAAGTTAGCGCTAGGAATTTTCACTTTACTCTCGCGAACGCCTTTTTCGATTGAATATACAGATCAAAGCTAGCACACCAGACAATGTAATTTTTTTCGCATTTCCTTTGGTGCAAATCGGGCGGATATTGGCGTGAGGCCTTTATCACATCAAAAAGGTAGGTATTAAATATATCGCTACAATAAGCATTATCTTTTGTCACTGTATCAAAATAATATTGACAAATTTATTTTTAGGTGAACTGGGTGGGGTTTTTTATACATAACTAGATATAGGTAGTTTGTATTTTCTATTTTAAAATATTTTTCTCTTAAATATGTTATTAGTTTTAATAAGTTAATAAAATTCAAAGGGGTGGTAGAAGCAACGTTGAATAAGTTTACCACATTTTTATTTCCTCTAATAGGTGAAAAACGTAAACCCTTTTGCATGTAGTTGTGGACTGTTCCAATACCCTAGTCTGTTTTGTATGTAGGTATGTGTTTCCAAGAAGGAGCTGTACTTACCTACCTAGGGGAAGTGTTAGACTACTACCTAAGCACAGGCAGGAGGCTTGCTTGGCGTCTAGAGCCTAACGAGTCACCTAGCGAGTAACCAAGTAAAACGAAAGTACATGAATGTTCGCGACCCGCCGCACTGCACTGCGCGCTTGGCACCTTAGCCTATTACTATTGTGGCTTCTGCGCAGTGCGGCCGTTCGTGAAAATTCAAGAATGTTTGTTTTGGGTCATAAAGAGATTTAGGTTCGCGTCTTTCCTGTGGACATATTAAAAGTTACGGGCTACAAAGCTTAATTTTAGATTGGACTAGTAACCCGCATCAACAGCGTCTCCGTTCAGCGACGTAGCCTTAATGTTATGCAATTTTGGTCAGTTTCTGTTTTAGAACTTTGTATCCATTGGTATGATGAACAATTTTGTACTTAGCTTTTTAGCTTTAAAACTATTTATAGCTTTAAAATATACATTTTGATTGTTTGGGTCTATAAAAAGTGTAGAGGGACGAACTGAAAACCAGCGCTGTGCAGCCGTAATTGCTAGCACAGCACATGCCGTCTTCGCTCCTTTTGTCACATAAAAATATATATGTTAATAAGTACATGTACCTACTCATGTCTGTTGTGTGACAATAAATATTTTTTATTTCTTCTTTCATTAATCGTTCACATTGTACTTTTGCGAAATCAGCTACTTTAATTCTTTATTTGCGAAATAATACGAGTATCTACGCATTTTTTCGTTTACTAGAATGCAGGTGTTCCAGATTTCTGCAAATGGAATATCTCGCGGATCGCGCTTAGAGAATGCAATCTCGTTCTCGCGAGATCTCGTTTTCGCGAGATCTCGGCCTTTTTTAGCGAGATTGATCTCGGCCAAAAAATGGGCGAGATCTCGCGAGTTTAACGAGATTGCACTCGAACATAAAAACGTCTTTTTCGAAGCGCGGCAGCGCGCAAACTGACACAGAGCTGCGATTGGTTTCGGTGCAATTTATTTTGATTTTAATCTGTAATTTCTAATAGATCTGAGCAAGTATAGTTTTCTTTAATTGATAATAATATCTCAGTTAAATAGTCAGCTCAACTTAGTTAATGAGTTTCACTTTAGTTTTTGACTTCTTGTTGTTTTGTTATAAAATAACTGTTTTATTATTAAAAGACTTTTGTTTGATATTTTAAGAGAAATCTGGTTGTTTATTTAATTTCTTATTTGATTAGATACCTACGTCAAAGTTTAGGTACTACTTAAAAGTTTATTAAGAAAATGATAGATAGATACGTCAAACAATGTTAAATACATAAGTAAAAGTTTATTGAAAAAAATCGTAAAAATAAATGTTTATTTCATAATACGTAATAATTCTTATTTTTTTTCACCATTATTTAAATATTGTGATTATTTGAAAGAATAAACATACAATCTCGCGAGATCTCGAAATTGGCGAGATCTCGCGGTATTGTTATTCATAAACTCGCGAGATCTCGCCTTGAGCCCCAATCTCGCGAGATTGCATTCCCTACTCGCGCTGCGCGGCGAGAAATGTCGCGACAAAAGCACATTTTAGTACCTATCTCATCAAACCAGCTCGCGGGTACACTTATGCAGTATGCTACCTAGACATACTAGTCGCTAATCTATCTCGTGAGCCTCAACTTTTGTATTTCTGTGTCTGCATGAAATGATAAAAATGGGCCAATAGAGTGTGATTCGCTATCCGTCTTTAGTCTAGAACAAGAGCTTACCTATAACTATTGCTGGCACCTTCTGTGAAGGGCATATGGCGCGGTAGCTAGCTGTCTTCTGCGCCTTTTGCTTCACTATGTCGACGACGCGTTCCTCGAAGGGTACGCGCTTGGCGGTGAGTGCGGCGCGCACGCGCCACGAGCACGAAGAGGCCCAGAACGAGTACAGAACCGCTTTCTCACCCTTAACAACAACCAGGGGACCGATTTTTGAGTGTCGACCGCTCGAATTTTCATTCGACATCTGTCAAAACTTCATAGTTTTTTGACAGATCTCGAGTGAAAAGTCGACCGCTCGAAACTCAAAAATCGGTCCCCAGTACCTACCTTAAGTGCCTATATTTTTTTTGAAATAAAACAATCGAACGCATCGTGCGTTAAGTCCAAGTAAAAGCCTTATCACACTACCCTATCGATAGGGCCCTACTCGGGTAGGGGAGTTAAACTCTAATGAGTGAGATGCTTTAACTCCCCTCCCCAGTTAGGGCCCTATCGATAGAGTAGTGTGATAAGGCTTTTAAGTCTCAATTTGTACGAAAACGCGAGCAGCGCCTCTGGTGGCCTTTGGTAGTAACTATTTTTTGCCATAGAAATTGTGACTAAACGCATGCGCGTTCGTTTGTGTTTTGTTTCGAAAATAGTTAAACTAGATGTACAGATGTTTTTGCTTTTGTACTAGTATTTGTATATTTACAGGGATTCTATATTTAAATTTACGCACACTTAAAAAATAATATACACACATTTAAATTTTGTTCATAAGAGTGCCATCCGAAAAAAATGTACCTAAGTTGCTGTATGCCAAATTACAGCTTTCCAAGTACTGAGCTAAGCCGCGGACGGACATGGCATGGCAAGACCTATAGGTAACAGTTTTTAGGGTTCCTTATTTACTACAGAACCCTAAAAATGGACGCAGTTTGATCATAGAAAATTACACAACAGAACAATTAAATATGTCGAGTATGCCACACTGTAGTATTTAATATAAAAATTACCTATATTCATGTTTCATACAGGTAGGTAGGTGCTTAGTTTTCTATTTGGTAAATGCAAATTATGCTAAGTGTTTATTGTTTACTTATTTGTAACAGGCTGTTTAAAGAAAAAAACCGACCAAGTGCGAGTCGGACTCGCGTACCATTATTTCTAAAAACGGCAATAAAATCATGTTTTGTTGTATGGGAGCCCCCTTAAATATTTATTGTATCCTGCTTTTTTAGTATTTATTGTTATAGCGGCAACCGAAATACATCACCTGTGAAAATTAGTAAAATTACAGCTGTCTATCACGGTTCATGAGGTACAGCCTGGTGACAGACGGACAGACGGACCGACAGACGGACAGCGGAGCCTTAGTAATAGGGTCCCGTTTTACCCTTTGGGTACGGAACCCTAAAATATAAGTACTTAACTAGGTAGTATTATGACACAACATATATGGGTACTCGCAACGCAACTCGCAATCAAATCTACAGGTAGACTCACCGTCATCGTCCAAACAGCATGTATAGCGTGAAAATAACGACTAACTATAGTTAACTAGTTTAGGATTTAATTGTGTTCAATTAAGAAGATAAAGTGATAGTAGTAGTACTTATTTCGAGGTTAGTTTGTCCTGTGTTATTAAACTTACATTCGGATACTCGCCACGGAGTTGCTTCAATGTTGGATTGTAACCAAGATAACTTGCAACTTGTTGAGATAACACTTGAAACAGTGAAACTCCAACCTACACCGTATTTTATATTCTCCTCAATTCAACTTAGATATATATCTACGTAATGAAAACAGAGGGCCGATTTTTGAGTGTCGAACGCTCGAATTTTCATTCGAGATCTGTCAAAAAACTATGACGTTTTGACAGATGTCGAGTGAAAAGTCGAGCGTTCGACACTCAAAAATCGGCCCCCAGGTCTGCTTTGGCAAGGTTGTTGATCATTTTATTTTCTTATTCATTCTGATTATTTGTAACTATTTGAAATTGATAATTAACATACATTTAAACGCGGTACTTAAGTGTATAATGATCGATGTTTTCGTGAAGAAGAAGTGGAGTGTGAATTCAAACTTGATATTAATGCTCGTTATAAGTTCTCATAGTTTGTGGTTAGGTAGAGAGATGGCGCTGATGTCAATATATAAATAAAATGCGCTTGAGCGTATATATAGTTGACGAAATAAGCTACACCGATTCCTCGAACAACTTGTATGGCGAATCGTTGCAGTTTATATTTCGTCAACCATACTTAGTTCATTCGTAATCTCTCGTTTAGCAAAATTGATTTGGAATTTGGAATAAAATTCGAATCTAAGCTGATTAAAATTTTATTTATTGATGTTTGCAAGGTCGGAAGATACGCGTATAAATAATAATGTTTACACTTTTTAAATGTGACCAAACAAAGTTTATCCGGCTCAGTTACAATTTTGCGGAAGTCTTATTTATATAAGGAGTTTTAAAATCATGTACAATTTTAAAGTATTTCTTATTCTATATAATTTATAATAACTACACTAAACAAAAAAACCTACGTACTAAACAATATTTTTTTTGTATTTTTTCATATTTTAACATATTTTGGTATTAAAATACCTGGTATATAAAATTATTTGATTATAATTATTGTACTAATCGTCTCCAAAAGACCGCTAACATAAAGAAAATAAATGTTTCTGAGTTGGTTATAGTTAAGATCTCCGAGCGGCTTCACAACACCGGTCATGTAAGGCGACTTTCTGATTTGTCGGTGCGGAGGCAGTACGATATGGGAAAAGTGTCAAATGTCAGTGTCAGCTGCCAGTCGACTCGGTACCGGTGAATGGCGCGGGATGCGCGGTAGCGGGACGATGCGAAGGCAGTACTGGTCCGCTTCTGCGCATGACATTACTGAGATTCTTTGCGACGTCAGTAAGTTTACGTCAAAGAAGAAAATGTCACATATCGATCCCTCCCCGCCAAGTCAGGAAGTCGCCTATGGGATTCGTGTTGGGTAGCCGATCGGAAAGGGGTTTTAGTGTCGCCTATTTAGCCCCATCGGAGGGGCTGGCCCGGTGGGCGGAGGTGGGACGCACGGGTCTCGGCGGTGAGCGGCCCGTCCCGTGTGCCGTCAGGCCCGTAGAACACGAATGTGTGTCGGCGCGTGGGCAGCTGCCGACCCTTGTGCGACAGTGCCTGCAGCCGGCTCCAGAATGAGAACAGCTTCTTATGCACCTCGCCCGTGTCTTCCTCGTTCACTACCAGATCATCTGTAAGAAAGTTCTGTCATTAACAACTGTTCGCAGCCGTCTTTGTAACTTTTTGATACTAGCCGTTATGCGACCGCTAGCTGGCTGAAAAGGAAAAAACAAAAGACGAGAGTTCAGCTGTCACCTGTCACAATTGGGTTTAATGTAAGGGCAGTCTGCAATTTTGTATTTAAGTATTTTAATTTAGTTTTGTAAAGATGTTGTGTCTAATTTGTAAATATAGTCTTGTGCTTTTTTAAACCCTGAGTTATATAGTTATTTTACCCTTCGCACCGTGACCAATAACAACATTTTCGTTTTATATCTACGTAGACTAAATCCCAGCCTTAGCAATTTGCGGAGGTGATCGTGTGCCATACGGTTCTTTGTTAAGTCGTGCACAAATGGACACAGTGCGAAAAATACACGCACTTATAATAGTAGTTTATGCAACTGGTACATAATGAGGGGCATTAAAACTCGAGTGTGTTTTATGAAACGAGCCGAAGGCGAGTTTCATAATAAGGTCACACGAGTGTTTTAATGCCTAATTATGTACAGTTGCATACATTACTTTATCTACACACATATTATAACTACTCTAAGATGGGTTCAGAAACCGTAGTAAATAAATACAATAATTGTGTTAATACAACCTTTTTTGCACGGTTGCGGAAATATCGAAATCAGAACTGGCAACCGATACCTGAATGTTATTTTAAAAAGTAAAGAGTCCCTATTCTGATGTGATCATATCGTTCTAGCTCAAATTTCGTGCGATATATACTAAAAAAACATCGAGCTGACATTTCGCATCGACTGAATTTGAATTTTCAGTGATACTAGAATAGGGACTTGTCAACTTTGACATTTAAATTGTGACAGATTTGTTTGACGTTTAATATTTTAACATCATATATGAGATTAAAATGAAAAATTATATTACTGCTGTAGCCTTAGCCACAGATAAGAAAATTGCCATAAATTCATTGAATGTTGAAATGAGAGTCATTTTCTACGGTTTCCGAACGCATATTAGAGGATTTATGATATGTGTGTAGATAAACACTTTATTACCTATACCTACACAATAACAAAAGTGAAAAATACAAAAGGACGGGGTATACAGACAAAGGCGAATATTTACGAATAAGACAGTTCCCCATTTATAATCGGGACTGTCGGGAGTAGTCTTGAATATTGAATTTTTTGAGTCCTAGAAACGGCGCGATATCTACAGGATGCGTCGAGGATAATATGTTTGAACAAAACTGTTGAGACGGATTTGTTTGTTAAATGATCAAAAAAACTTATATAGCTACATAATGTGGGTTAGGAAACTACTTACTAAGTAGCTCCTTCTCGCCTATTTCCTCAATATCGTTACGCTTATTCACAACTTGCTCAGCTAGAGGGTTAATTTCATTTGTGTTGATTCTCTCTCTTTCCTCTTGGAGCTTAAGAGAGCTTTTGTCAGTCGGTTGCTCGTTATTAGACAATGATCGTAAAATAGATTTGTAATGGCGGTTGTGCGGATTTTGAATATAGTCCAAAGGACTCGTAGCGGTCATATACATGTCATACAAGTAGTAGGCTTGACCATCACGAATGAGGATATCTTTGTTTTGTGAATAATGAGTATTGATAGTTGGGAGTTGTGGTGGTTCGTAATACTGTTCGTAGCCCCAGTTTTGGTCTTGGGCGTAGGAGTCTCCGTCGGAAAAGTAATCCCTTTCGAAGTTTCGAGGTGGAAACTGTTTTTGGTATCCGAACCATTCGGCCTCAGGTTCGTGCTCGTGCGTATTGAATCCTTGTTCTTTATTGAAATTCTCGTTGTATTTCTCCTGATTATTTTCAGTGTCGAACAGCCAGTTGGTTCGGCTTCTGAAAAGCCTTCTCAGTACATCACATTCTGTAACTTGATTGTGTGAATCACTACTAGACTTTGTGGGGATTGCGGCGGCGTCGTGCTGCGGGCACGGCAATCGCGGGAGCACGACCCCCGTTGAAAGGGCCACCGCTGCCAGCAGTAACATGGGCATCATGATGTTTCGCATCTGGAACAACAGAATAGTATTACCAAGGGTAAAACAAAGAATGTCTCAGATCGCAGGTATTTGACGCCCGAGCCGAAGGCAAGGGCGATAAATATGCGATCTGAGGCTTTCTTTTTTACCGCCCGTGGTAAGTACAAAATTTTGTGTTACCCCCTGGCCAGGTCAATGTCTCTGGTTTGCTGTCAGTGAATTTTCGCCCTCGCACTTTCATTCCAGCTTCCAAAATTGGTTTAATGTCTCGAAAGTTGGATTTTCCGCGCGTGGAACCTGCGGTAATTGCCACTTTATGCGACATAACCATGTTTTTAATGCAGAACTGCATTATGCATATGTATTAACTTTACATAAAGAGGTACTTTTTGCCCCGTGCAGCCGTGCCGTGCTGCTACGCGAAAATGGCCTTAGGAGACCTTCCCTTGATATTGAATTAATGAAGATTAGCGTTTATAGATTTTAGAAAAAAAATACAGGTTGCGCGAAAAAGGTCATTTTATACAAACTTTTTTTTTGATGCAAATCGATCCCATTCCTGTCCAGATTCTAAAGCTTGTATGCGACCAAAAAAAAAATTCCGGCTAGAAAAGCCACAAATCGAGGAAAACTTTTCCCATTGTTTTTCATCGATTTGTGGCTTTTCTAGCCGGAATTTTTTTTTCTGTACATGTAATAATATAATTAATATTTTTCCTTATTTCACGTCACTTTTATGTAGCGGTTAACCTATAGAATACACCTTACTACCAAATTTCATAATTGTAGTGCTTAAAGTTTCCGAGTAAATCGACTGTGATGTGACATATGACGAAACTATAAGGGTTCCGTTTTTGCCATTTAGGCGTTTTTCGTCCCTCGTGTGCCCCCTCCTAATTTAACTTATATAATGTAGGTATCCATTTTTTACCTTACTGCCTTGTGCATAACATAAACAATTATCCCCTCACCGATTGTTGGATCAAAAAATGCTCTCAGAAACCTTATAATATTTTATCTACACACATATCATAAATCCTCTAATATGCGTTCAGAAACCGTAGAAAATGACTCTCATTTCAACATTCAATGAATTTATGGCAATTTTCTTATCGGTGGCTAAGGCTACAGCAGTAATATAATTTATGTCACACCTGGCCATAAAGCGGCCATTATCGCACGCTCCGCGCGCGAAAAAACCCACTTCCTGGCCAAGGGGTGAAATAAAATTTTGTACTTAACACGGGCGGTAATAAAGAAAGCCTCATATCGCATATTTATCGCCCTTGCCTTCGGCTCGGGCGTCAAATACCTGCGATATGAGACATTCTTTGTTTTACCGCCCTTGTTAAGTAATGTACTATTTTAATTTTAATCTCATATATGATGTTAAAATATTAAACGTCAAACAAAACTGTCAAAATTTAAATGTCAAAGTTGACATGTCCCTATTCTAGTATCACTGAAAATTCAAATTCAGTTGATGCGAAATGTCAGCTCGATGTTTTTTTAGTATATATCGCACGAAATTTGAGCTAGAACGACATTATCACATCAGAATAGGGACTCTTTACTTTTGAAAATAACATTCAGGTATCGGTTGCCAGTTCTGATTTCGATATTTTCGCAACCGTGCAAAAAAGGTTGTATTAACACAATTATTGTATTTATTTACTACGGTTTCTGAACCCATCTTAGAGTAGTTATAATATGTGTGTAGATAAAGTAATGTATGCAACTGTACATAATTAGGCATTAAATCACTCGTGTGACCTTATTATGAAACTCGCCTTCGGCTCGTTTCATAAAATACACTCGTGTTTTAATGCCCCTCATTATGTACCAGTTACATAAACTACTATTTAAAAGAGCTATACAATGATACTCCACACGCGATGGGGTTTGGAAGAGAAAAAAAATTGCACCACCACTTTACATGTAGGGGAGGACCCTAAAAAAAAATCCAAGATTTTACTATAGGTACCGTTTTGTCAACGTCATCAATATAATACTTATGCCAAATTACAGCTTTTTAGTACTAACGGTTACTGAGATAAACGGGAGACAGACGGACGGACGGACATGGCGAAACTATAAGGGTTCCTGTTTACTACGGAACCCTAAAAAGAGGTTAACAAAAATACTTATCTATGTAGTCGACTGCACCTGACATATTACAGCTCATAGCAAGTGTCAAAGCTTTTTAGTTACTTCTTGACATCGCCTTTTCATTCAACCTTTTACACCGTCGACTCGAGCAACAATTAATATTGAGCGTTTTTCCGACAGTATCTCGTCTCAAAGGGTTTAATCACGACCCGGCCCTGGCTCTGAAGTTTTATCCTGTGCAAGCAAGACGAATAGATATGTAAATTATCGACTGATGACAAACTCCTTAGACTGGGGGACAACCTGTTTATGAATAATCCCAAGTCAGAGGCAAACTAATTTCTGAAATTAGAATTTAAATTAATCTGCCTCCTCTAGGCATACCATGGAGTTAATAAAGTAGAAAAATCCTTTAGACAGGCGGTATTTTTCTTGCCTCTTAGCATGTGGAGTGTGAAACGTATGTTACTAAACGTACTATACTTAATGCACACTTAGGCGACTTCCTGACTTGGCGGGGCGGGATCGATATGTGACATTTTCTTCTTTGACGTAAAATTACTGACGTCGCAAAGACAGACGCCGATCGACTGCGTATGATCGCGTAAAAATCGTTCGTACGCGCCTCCGCGAACATAGCGGACGCACTGCAATACCTTGGCAGTTTCAATAGCATCCTGAAAACGTTGTTGTATTGTATGCGCAGGGCATTGTACGACCGCTGAGTTTAGTTGGTCCACAGGCTGCATGTGTAAAATGTCTGACAGAATGCCTTAAAAAGAGTTGTCTTAACTGCATTATTACACCTTGCAAACCTGCGGGCCAACATGTTACCCCTGACCGCCAATGCCCTGCGCTCCCTCTCGATATCGAGCTCGACTGACAGCCCCTCGGTTTATATAACAGTCATTTTGGTTAGGGCACCACGAGTGAGACTCCTTTAAAACTGACGGCAGTTTTTGCCGTTTAATTAACTGTTACTAAAATCAGTAGCTCTAGTATAAGTTTTTTCGAAACATTAACTAATTCGAACGCGTTTGCGTTTTGTCTCAAAATGTATGAAAGTGGTATGAAAACGTGAACAGCGCCTCTGGTGGTCACTAGTGGAAACTAAAAAAGCGAGTATAACATTTATTGCTAACCGATGAACGCGCGTATTTCAAACTCGGTGAGAGCGTTTTCATACATTTTGAGACAAAACGCAAACGCGTTCGAATTAGTTAATGTTTGGAAATAACTTATACTAGAGGCTCTGGGATTGGTTTTGAGATGTGTACGAGTAGGTACGTTATATAATATAACTTAAATTACACGTAGTCTAACTTGAAGTGTCTTTTTTGTAAGAGTGCCAAATTTTGTGCTCATTCTACATACTTTAAATTGAAAATAATTTTCATAACTTCGTCCCTATTTATGTTGATTTTAGGGACACGTATCTTAAAACAAACATGTGTTTAAATACGTACCTTAATTACACCTTTAGATATTTGTTAGCCATAGGTAATTTAACGCAAAAAGCACAAAGGTTTAAGCGGGTGCAAATATTCTCATGGCAATTAAGCTCGTGTTGAGTGATCAAACGAAAGCCTGTAAACGTCTGAAGTGCGGGCGCCTCAACTGCTGCCGCAGGGACTTAAGGGGCTGACAAGACCTAAAAAAAGTCCCGCTCTAACACGCGTGAGTTTCCAATTAACCATCCCGCTCTTTACGGAAGCTCTGTGCGTAGAATACCAAATGAATACTATAATACTATTTCAATAAAAGTGTGATTTATTTGTGAAATTTGACTCGTTGGCGGTTTAGGTATGAATATGTTGACTTCATGTTTTTAATTGCAGACCCATACGTAATAAAAATAAAGACATAGAACCGTTTAATGATGATTTTAAGACCAATCTTTGCAATTATTTTCTATCGAGCCGATTTCGTCTTCTCATTCCACCACTTTAGAAAGCGACAACATGCATTTTGACAATTAGTAAACGATGCTGATTCCAACGATACCACTTGTCGGTATAATCCATTTCAGTCTTACGAAAATCGTAAATAAGGCAGTTTCGTTCGACGAATTGGCCTCTCTACTACATAGTATAAGTGGACGATGTTTGACCATAGAAATGTCGTGACGTCACCGATTTTCCTACAAACTTCATACTTACTAATGATTTGATAACCAAAAGTTGCTGATTTGACCATCAGTGAACATCCCTATCTATCGGCTAAACTCGGCTTGTCTGTTTTGGTATGGAATACTAAAACTGTTTATTTTTCATCGGTACGTGGAAATAGTATACATATAGTAAAGGGTGTCCCAGACCATCGTGAATAACGTCACTTAAGCTGACAAGCGACGTGCTACTCGTATCTTATTATTATTCATAGGTTATTCCGCAAAGAGAACTATCGTGAGGTGACTATTTGACTCGACCTCAGGGCTCGACTATGTGAGAATAATGATATATGTAGGTAAGTATGACATTTGTTAAATGCAGTGGTTTCAATATGTAGGAATTACTTTGAATAAAATTCGTTATATTTTTTGTTTATCTAATTTCACAAAACTACATACTAAGCGAATTTACCGCCATGCGCAATTTTTCGGTGAAACGAAAATGGTATCAAGTAACTAATATTGTTTCACCACATAAACGCGTGAAGTTAAGGCGATATAGGTATCGATTGAAAGAGACGCCCTTATGTTTTTCGCTCACGACTAAACGGGATGCAATACTCTCCGAGAATGGCTTTTTTAGACAAATCTCGTTAAATATCTGACTGTGTGCAGGATTATTAAATTTCCTCTTGTCAGTACCTACTTCGATGAGGTAAAATACCATAATTTGAACTTAATCGTGACTTTTAATAATGCGTTGTTTTAGTAGGCCGAGTATAAAAAGGAAAACAGACTCAATTTTGGATTTATTTCTATCGAGAAAATTTTAAGCAATCATGTTTAGGCTATTGTCAGTACCAAAATCATATAGTCAAGAATCATATATCTGAAAATCAGCCCCTACTGTTTGCTAGTCTGGGCAGGACAGCGTTTCAAAGTTTCTAAATTTCTCGTTGTACCTAGTTAGCGCCTTAATGTCTCGAAAGCGTCTTGTTTTTTGTCACGGTGCTCCGATGCTGACGGAACGGAGCCATGATCTTTGCTTAGCCAGTGATTTAATGACACCAGAGTTTGCTTTCAAACGTATCGAAAATAATTTCGTGAAATTAAATGTCAACATTTTATTATTCCGTGGCTTTAGGCATACGCGCCAGAAAGCGAATGCGGCCAACGAATGAGATACCAATATCATATCAATATGCTAAGCTTACACCTTTTGACGATCGTTGAAAGTCACTTTGGGATCCGTACCATCTTTATACAATGACAAAGGCAGCCTTTGTGTAGGTATACAATAGACCATTGGATTTTCACTTTCCGAATAGATCTCCGAAAGGCAAAATTAACTTTTTTATATCACTGATATAGGTAACTGTAGTTTTCATTGGAATGTTAATGATCCAGTAGATATGTGCTAACAAAGTGGGGGTAGCTGGAAAGTGCTCGGAACTTGATGGAATCTTATAGGGTTATTTGGGGGTACACTATGAAGACTATCCTAAGTTTTCCACCTTTTCCACCTTGTGCTAAGGGGGGGATGTGTGAAATTTTTCGGATTTTCGCCTATATCTTTTAAACTAAGGACATTTACGCTTTGCGTTGTATGACAAAGTTAAACGGTCTAGCGCTATCACATTCTACTGTAGACCTTTCCCGAGAAAAAATCTCCATAGGCGAAAAAATTGTGATTATTAGGAAGTTTTAGTGAATCCCAAGACAAGGAGATTATATACTCACGGTTACAAAACAGTTTCCGGTTTCCGGAAAGTTGTACATTTACTTGTACGATGAATTTTTTTATTACTAATTTTCGCACCCACATTTGCAAGTTTCTGTTTGGCCCTATGGTGGACTGGTAGAGCATGCCTCGTTGCATTAAATCCACTCTTATATTGTTTGTGCGATAAAGTTTAAATAAATAAGTCAAATAATATTAAAGCTAACTTAAATTTAAAACAGGTCCTTTAGGTATTGTATCGAGGATGCTGGTTGCATTTCCTCCTAGATTTAAATTGATCTTTACATTTTACATTAGATCCTTCCATGGTCCCGAGAGATGGAAATAGTAGATTGTGTCACAATAGTAGATTGAGCAAAATGACATATTTACGGCGTGGGCGTAAATTGAATCCTGTACGAAGCGAAGGATTATATAATAGAATCCCGAGCGTAGCGAGGGATTCTAAAATAGAATCCTGAGCGTAGTGAGGGATTCAAGAATTAACGCCCAAGGTGGAAATAATTTTGCTTCCACGTGACACATACTGCTTTTCACATCACCTATTGAGGATAATAAAAGATCTGAAATAACAATGGTTGTGCATTTATTTTATCAAAATCGATACAATACTTAACTATCAAAATCGATACAATACAATTACTCGTTACAGGAAAGTGCCACTTTGATCCCTCGTAGCAGGGAAGAAAAGTGCCATTTTGATCCCTCCTAGCAGGGAAGAAATAGTACATTACTGCAGAGACCAGTAAGTAAGCCATCCTGGACGAGTATGAGTTAGCCGGCCGAGCCGAAGGCGAGGTCCGGCTATAATACGAGGCCAGGATGGCACTTACGGTCGAAGCTTGTATAGTGCTTTTCTCAAAAATAAAACAAGTTGTATGAATAACAGTATTTAAATAATTTTCGACAATTCCGCCTCGATCGTTCTGTGCGCTGGCGCGCTCGCGGCACGCGCCGGGCTGGCGCCGGGCGGGCGCGCGCCGCCGGGCTGGACGCGAGCGCCGCCAGCTCCTAACTTATGATATGTAATGGGATTTACATACTTACTTCCTGGACAGTAGGTGTTACTTCCTGGACACTTCTGGCAACTGTCCAGGATGACCCACTTTCGGATACTGTCTTCACAGATGTTATGAGAACATTACATACTATTTTTGAGAAAAAGCCCTTATCCGAATAGGTGATGTGAAAAAATATATACAATATATAATACTGTTGGACGAGAACTAAACAAAACAAGTATCAAAGATTGCGGTGCGGTTTTATGAAGTTTCGGACTTAAAAATATTGTATAACAGACATTGGGAAAACTTGTTTTTAGAGCAAATACTTAAGTCGAGCAGCATCAGCAATGGAAATGCTATATATAATACGTTTTTTGCTATTATCATACAATTTGTTGAGAAAAATTGTTGTTGTTATAATAATAAATAAATAATAAATATAATAAATATTTGTGGACAATCTTACACAAATCAACCTAGTCCCAAACTAAGCAAAGCTTGTACTATGGGTACTAAGCGACGATATAAATACTTATATAGATAAATAGATACTTAAATACATAGAGAACATCCAAGACCCAGGAACAAATATTCGTGCTCATCACACAAATAAATGCCCCGGCCGGGATTCGAACCCGGGACCTCCAGCTTCGTAGGCAGGGTCACTACCAACTAAGCTAAAGCGGTCGTCAAATAATATTTTTATGACTGCGATTTTGTATGGTTGAGATTATAAATGAAGTATGTTGCGAAATGTTCAAGAATCACGGCCTTATTGTTATTCATGTGAGTCAGTATACTTTACGAAAATTACGTAAACAAATACATCATGAAGTCTTAAAAACTGACAAATTACTTGTATCTACATGAAAATATATACAAGAATACAGCGATAACTTAAATAATTTTAAAGCTAACTTAACCTTTTGAACGCCAAAGTGGTCATGGTGTCGTCGTCCCACCACGCCAAGTACTGTTGAATTGATGTAACGTTTAAACCAATAAAAACAATTCATGAATAATAGATTTTATTCATGTAATTCATGATTAAAGTACACCTTCACTCCGATCTTTTTAGTGGTTGTTGGCGTGGTGGACACGACGACACACGTCCACTTTATAAGTAGGTTCTTGGCGTTCAAAGGCTTAAATCTAAAACAGGCCCTTGAGGCATTGTACCGAGGACGCTGACGGTATTTGCTCGCTGTATCGGAATGCTGATACGTAATAAGATTGAGTTTTGTATTAAATATGCTCACGTTTTAAAAACGTTTCGTACGGTTAGGCAAAAATGTAGGAAGGTACGCCAGATGCAGACATTCAGTCCCTAAACTTAGTTAAAAACGCCATTGAATGTCAGTAAATTGTGTTTTTCTGAATCAAAAGGATAACATTGAGTGGGTGCATTTCCTTACTGAAGCAATTAGAAATCATGCTTATTGATATTGATAAACAGGTACCTTAAAAAAGATAAAATTGTAGCTCGTATACCTAAGTAGATTCACATAAGCGGGCATGAAAGTATCAACGGACATGAGACATGAACGAAGGGATACCAAAATGGCTATTTATGCAGGACGACCGAATATTACATCCCTGGCATGTCGAAATATCACAATTTTCATCTCTTTGTCATTCAAAATCAAATAAATGTACTAATATCAAATAAATTGAGTGTTCGAGGTACAGTAAAAACCGGCCAAATGCGTGTCGGGCCACGCGCAATGTAGGGTTCCGTAGTGTCCACCCGTTACATTATGTGGATTAAAAAGTTTGCAACTTATATTGACCATGTTTTTGACAGAATTAACAACATTATCTAAGGTATCAATGGAAATTTTACGAAACTTTCTGTAGTACAATTCTTATTCTTATGTTCGGCTATACTGGTTAACTAGTACCTACTGTCTCCTTAGCTGTCATAATATTTTTCTTTTAAATTCATTATATATAATACTACAACTACAATGATTTTTTTTATATGCCTAGTAGCCAACGTTTAGCTGGCAGGGGGGGGGGGGGCACTTAACCATATCAAAATTGACCACGCCAACGGATTCTTGATTCAAAAAATGAAAGAGCTGTCCAACGACACCCTTCACGATGGGGTTTGAAAGAAAAATAATTTGCATCACCACTTTAGGTGCAGGGGAAGTACCCTTAAAACATTTTTTTCAAGATTTTATTCTACTGTTTTGTCGGCGTCATTGATATGTCATAGAAGCCAAATTACAGCATTCTAAAGTACTAACTGTTACGAGCAAAACCGGGGACGGACGGACATAGCGAAACTACAAGGGTTCCTCATTTACTACGGAACCCTAAAAATGCTCTACGATGATCGTATAAATATTACAGGCTATCTACGTCAGTTAGGAACTAATTTCCGCCCTTCCATGTACACGATCGACCATTGTTTGAAATGTCATCAATCATTTTCGATGCCGTTTCAAATGTCCTATAACGATTTCGTTTCAAAACATGGAACTGGGGGCCGATTTTGGAATATCGAATGCTCGACTTTTCATTCGAGATCTGTCAAAAAACTATGATGTTTTGACAGACGACGAGTGACAAGTCGAGCGTTCGACACTCAAAATTCGGCCCCCTGGTACGGCTTATCATAGATTATTCGTATCTGCCTGTAGGTACAAGTCAAAATCTAAACAAACAGGTATTCTTGTTTTTCTTTCAGTGCATACAGTCAAGGAAACGGAAACATGTACCTTTTATTGTCATTGTGACAAGAGCCAAAAAGGTACCTACATGTTTAAATGTTAGAAGTAACGTTTCCAGGTTTAAATCGGACTCGTAAAAACCCATGAAAAAAACAACGTTAACGGAGCGAGATATCGCGAAAATTGTCATTTTTGAACATTGATATTTTTATAATAGGAACCTGGAAATTCCTAATACAGTTGGGCGATACGAACTACGAAGAATAGTATATTATGTAAATAAAACGAGTGTAGAATATTTCACAAAAGCTATTGAGGCGTTTTAAACTAGGGTGACCCGAAATTTTTAACCGTGATGAATTATCGAACACAGTGCTCTTATTGTTTTATGTCGAAAAGTAGTCTTAAACTAGTATATTTTTAGGTGCACATTATCAGTATCTGAATCACTTTAATAAGATATTCTTAAATACCCAATTTGTGCAATGCGGCACCCGTGTTCGGCAATCAGCGTCGATAAAGGGCCGAAGGATCCTTTTAGCCGTCGTAACTTAATAGTATTTTAAACCCACTTAGCCTAACATGATTCAATATCGAGCAATTGACTTGGGGGCTACTGCGAATTTCCAAAGCGATTGATATCTTATTGCCCGTTATCTACCTAGTTAGTACTTACTTATGTAATATATAATTTTATCCCTCCCTTAGATTACATTAGTTAAATAGATAGGTAATTAAATAAATCTGGCAGCTACCTCGGCCAACGAATAAGTTTGGCCATTCAAAGAGGAAATGCTGCCAGTATCTTCGGCACAATGCCGCGGGGGCCTTTTTTAGATTTAATTTAGTTTTATATTTAGATTTTAATTTAGCTGTATTTAGTTTTATTTTTGTTAGGTAATATGTTTTTCTATAGTTTTCATTATTATTAAATAAATTAAAAGCGTTTTTTAAGTATATTTATACTTACATACCCATTACCCATGCACAATTGCACAAACTTTTTGGACCATAAGTATTACTAGGTATGTTACCTCTATAGACTAAACCTACGGACGAAATATATATTTTGCAGGCGGCAATGGCACTCGTCTGAAATAAAATGTATGCAACTTTAAACATATATGGACGTTCCTTTGGCAATCTCCTATTTACTGCTCATTTGCTCAACATATCAAAGCGCGTTGGCGTGGAAAATATGATCAAAGAAATATCGATTATAAAAAATCTAATGCAAAGGTTGGCACTGTTAATGAAAAACATCATTTCAGTAAATACCTACGAAGATACTTATTTATTGAGACTGAGATTTTGTAAGGGGGTGTGTTTTATTTACGTAATATCATTCAGGATTGAAGAGGCCTTTTAGCATTTTTTGCTTTAACTATTTTTAAAACATTCACAAGTTTGAATAACGGCACGCATCTTTAAACTGGCTATACCCATCTAGACGTTTGCGCCGATTTACAAATGATCGGCGGCGACGTTTGCCAAAAAATCGCGGCGTGATTTTGACGTGAAAACTGTATAATTGCGTATAATGCTAGCGGTACACTAGGGCTACATATGGAAAGTGCTGCAAATGGTATTAAAAGCATGAAAATCGGCATATGAATCAATTTGACCCGTTGGACGTAAAATAAATAAAAACCGGCCAAGTGCGTCATCACGCACCACGAAGGGTTCCGTACCTACCAGTCCACTAGCACCCCAACGGTCCGGACCTAGCAGTCCACTTTTAAAAATACTATTTAATACCTTGAATCAAAAAAGGTCGCATCTTCATAGGGAAGTCACGGCACTTGGGCATAACAGTGTTTCAGTGATAACTCAAAAACCCTTAATGCCATCTTGTTCAAACCAAAGTAGTACTCAATTTTTTTCAGAATTTTAGTCTTCATAGTTTGGAAATTAAAGAGTTGGGGGCATTTTGTTAGCGCTAGTTGTTGCGACTTGTGATGTGACAGACCATAGATGTCTGAAAATGTTTATCTGTTTATCGTCGCGTTCATGTTTGTTGTTTTGTTAGCGAATACCGATTGCGTGCCAATTAGTTTAAGCAGTTTAAGCTAATTATTTAAGTTTTTATATTGTTTGTTTTTTGTTCTTCGTGGCTTCACGTGGTCCAAAAGGAAGACCAGCGCTAGCCAATCGCTAGCACTATGCTGATTTGGGGCCATTTCATGGCTATGTTTTGTATTGTGGTATTATGTTTATTTGTACTGTATTTGTGCCACGAATAAATGTTTTTCTTCTTCTTTTTTCTTCTTTGTACGACTTTGGCAGCTAATATCTCACCAATGATTGACTTAAATGGAAAACTTTATCGGTAACCTCCATATTATTTTTAAAGGCCTATCCAAAAATACCCCTCACAACTACCTGCATAGAAAAAAAAAATCCCCCGGCTATATGTATGGGGTGCCCAGTTAATTTTATTTTATTTCCTACTATTATATATATTGTATGCCGGTCCGTGAGTCACCGACGGTACTGGCTGAAAATCAGCGCTGTAGGTGTCTCAGCATAATGCTGAACCAGAGTCCGTTTCACTGCCGCGGGGACACACGTGTGCTTTTGTGTAAGTATGTTTTTCTTCTTATGTTTTTTTTTGTAATATTGTGTCTTCTGTGGCAATGAATAAATGTTTCTATCTATCTATTTCAAAAATATTGTAAGGTTTCTAAAATCATTTTTTGATGCAAGAATCTGTTTGCGTGATATTAAGGGTTTATTTATCTGAAAGCGAAAGAGTAAACAACAAGTCTGGCAACACATTAGCAACTTCTATTTGGTCTGGCGTTTTCAGAAACGTTAAGCCGATAGTATAAGCTATTGAAATTAGTTTATTTCAACTTTTATAAAATTATTTGATTTTCCTGCTGGTTTCAGAAACTTTTAAAACCAGTCTGGGCAGTGTTTTAGCAAGCAGTAAATAGTCTGGAAACACTAATACAAGATTATTTATGTATGATTATTTGTGTTATTAATGGAAAATAAAAAGTACAACTAGTATTACTCAATACTAGTTCTATAGTATTACTTAATATTGTTGAAATTTTACTAACTTTCAACCTCCACCCCTTCCAATAGCAACGGCTCTCAGTAGCCAAACTGGCATAGGTATTTATAGTCCAGAGACAAGCCTTAACACAACTATACCAATTCCAAATGTTATAAAATGACATTTTTTTTGCTGTCAGCTCTTAATCTAGGTATTAGATTGCAAGGAAACAAAACAAAACAACGCAACAAAATTAGCTAGCTTTGACGTTTAATTAGTTTCCTGTCACACAATTGAACGTGGAATATGTCAAACAAAGTGTTCTAATTTTTCTAAAAGTATAATTATATAGTTAACACACGTGTGAGACTGACATTTACCTTTGGATCCCTATAATGCCAAGATATAAATACGTGCGTTATTTCTTTTGTACTTACGTAAATGCACGCCCGTATTGTATTGATCTTGTATTTAGATATTTAGACATATAGGATACACATACAATTAAATATAGAACCAAATCTCATAAAAACGTATATCTTAAATGGAGTATGTAGCTGTACGGCGTAGTTGCCTTAGTCTTAAAAAACCGGCCAAGTGCGTGTCGGATCACGCACAACGAAGGGTTCCGTACTGACATCTACTAGTCCACAATCAAAAAAACTATCCAATACCTTAAATCAAAAAGTTATATCTTCATAGGGAACTCACGGCACTTACGTCCTTTTGTTTGGGCAAGACAGTTTTTCAGCGCTAACTAAGAAACCATTTATCCCATCTTGTTCAAACCAAAAATCGTTGATAGTATTTATTAATGTAATTAAGCTGGCAATAGATAAAATTTGAGATTCCAAAATAGGACCAGAGACTAGTAATTATATAGACTGCCAATGCCTATACATTGTGGCGTAATTTTAAAATAATGGGCCTGCTGTAGCTAGTTTCACTATGGAGAGATCACTTTACCATTTAATTCGTATGCCACTAAGACCTCTGCTTAACACAATAGCGCCATCTGTTGGGAGCTTCTTCGTTGTGTTCATATATGGCGCTATTGTGTTAAGGCTGGCGTCTACTAGGCTCGCCGAGCCGAGTCGAATCGAATCGAAATAATTCGCCTTCATACATTAACTATGAAAGTGCGTCCATTCGGTCGATTCGATTCGGCTCTGCGTCAATCGACGCACTTTCATAGTTAATGTATGGAGGCGAATTATTTTGATTCGATTCGACTCGCCTCGGCGAGCCTAGTGGACGTCAGCCTTTAAGCAGAGGTCTTAGTGGCATACGAATTGAATGGTAAAGTCATCTCTCCATAGTAAAACTAGCTACAGCAGGCCCATTATTTTAAAATTACGCCAAAATGTATAGGCATTGGCAGTCTATATGAACGAAATTTTGTTAGATTTGCTTTTAAGCGTAAGTAGCTAACGGTCTAAAACTATGAATAGTTTAAGTTTTCTAGAAATTCCGACTTCATTTATTTTGCAACGGAATATAAATTGCCAGCAATGTACGGCAAAGTAAATTGACAAGCAAATGATAGCCCTTAATGTTATGTGTAGTACGGCATCATCTTACGCAGAGCACCTACTAAGGTTCGAATTAAGGAAATTGAAATGTGGAGTTAATTAATATAAGTATGATTTGCTAATACATGCAAACAATTGCTTATAAAATATACTATTATATACACTTTTCAAAAAGCCCGCATGCAGCCCGCTTGCCGGTAACACACTGCATACGTACAGTCAAGGGCACCAATATGTATACACTTTTGGACCTTATTTCAATGGAATAAGGTGAAAAAGTGTATACATTTGGTGCCCTTGACTGTACTACGTAGGTACCGCTAAACGCTTCATAGTAAGTATAAAACGTCATCAAAACATTTTCTTCAGCTACCTATCCAATAATTCGTGTCAGTAGAATTATGGGTTTAACGATTACTTCTACTAAATAAACTCTAAACGAACGTTAACCAAGGCGTGTGCTAGTGAACTTCACTGTGAGTAACCCTGCAAGGTATCGAAAAAAATTATCTTGGCTGAAAGCTGATCAATTTAAGACCACGTTATTCGAAATCATAGTATTTCATTCAATTTTAAACCATTAAGTACTCACTTTATTGATGGGATATTTAGATATGTTATAGTTTAAGAGTCGGTCTAGTGTATTTTAAGGCTGAAAACACGATATTTGAAACTTCACTCGATGATCTCACATCGCAAAAACAGGTAAATTTTGATCTTATTGTGAGTCGTATATAAAATATATCCAACTCAGACTCGAGTAAAATATATCAATAGATAGGAAACGATGTGAAGAAGTGTATTTTACGGCTAATTTTTTTAAAATGTTTTTATATTTAACAAAACTCAAAAATATCAGAAAAGCAAACTGCGCGCTTCATTTTAGTAGACAGATGGCCGTTGGGCCTCGAGCTGAACGGACGTCTGTCGCACTTTTTGCAGTTTGACATTTATAAAAATCGCAAATTTAATACCAGTAACTAGATGATATTAACATTTTCAGGGTAAATTACTGGTGAGTCATATCGACGAATAAACATTTAAAATAGTTTTCCTGGTACTTTTACAATTCAAGATAGCGGAGAACATAAAATGTGGCTAATAAAGCTTATCATTATATCTTTTTTTTCCTTTTTAAACCCTCTCTTATTACAAAAGGTTTCATTGAGTATTTTTAGAATGTGGAATTTTTTTCCATTATACGGGTCACACTCCTTCATATAGCATATTGTATATTTTATGTCCATGTGTGAGTATATTCATAGCGCCTGACACATAGTTTGACATCTGACATTAGCAAATTAAATTCAAGCTTGGTATTTCAAATACAATATTTTAAATTATTAAATATATTGAGCTTCGTATTGTAACAAAATAAATATGCCCAAACGGACCGTAATCCTGCCAAAGTTTTGACGCTATTCGACTTCAATTTGCTCTGCAGTTCAATGTAAAGTAGAATGACATCAGTATTACGATGAAAGTGATATTATTGCATTGTGTAATTATTCCAATATATCCACGTAAACGATAAAAAAATAATAATACAAATTTAAATGAAAAGATGCCTCGGATAACATCTGAAATAGAAAGGGCCCAAAGCTCTGAGGAATTCTGGCCGCTTACGGCTAGTATGTGGGGGAGGATATCTGGTGACGGCGTCGCGGTCTCAGATCTATGATCAGCGGCTTCGGTGAACTTCACTTCATAGCCACATCATGCGCAAATGTTTACGTGAATTTACTGAACGAAGTGACGCTGCAAATTGTTCTACTGACTTTCCTGACTTTATTCAAGATAATTGCCCCATACAGCACGGGTCACTTGGGAATGGTTTACTCTACAGCTACATCCAGGCATAAATGTAATGATGTAATGCCATCGCCTGAAATTTGAACCCGATTGAGAATCTTTGGGGCTTAATGGTTCAACAGTGGGATGATCGCCATGAAAGAACCAAAGAAGCAATTCAAGCAATAGATACTGCAATGAAATATGGGAGGAAATGCGGGGAACTGACATAATTATCAACGTCTTCTCAGCTATTGAGAGACAGGCTACAAACTGTTATAGACGCACTGTGGTGGCACGCATTATAATCCCCCAGTCTTATGTTTTATGTTTATAATAAATTATATAATAAATCTTGAATTTTATTTAAGACGGATTTATGAACCATGTTTTTTTTTGTCTTTTCGAAGATCTCACGGTTCGAAATAAAGGCCATACGATAAATAAAGAATAATAAAGAACTAATAAATAAAGTTGTAAGCTTTTATTAGCAGGGCAAAATATTTATGTTGAATCTTTTTCTAAATAAATAAAAAAAGTACAAAATATTTATTTACCAAAATAACGCTCAATAATTATTTATGCTCTAAAAATTACGGTTGTTTAATAAAACACAAAAAAAAACACTTGCTCTTGCTTGAGATTCGAACCTGTGACCTGTGTTTTAGAGAGCAAGCGATTACTAATTACACCACAATGTACTTGGCTTAGTGGTTGAAATTAAGCTACTTATTTGTGGCTTGCAACTTTGACTTTTTGTGTCGAGTCGTGATAAAATTTAGCCCTTATTTAGTTAAGTGGAATCTGTCAAAACTGCGCAACAGAGACAGAGATATGCAATGACAAGTCTACACTCTTTTGCGTGAATGTCATAACAATCTGTTCTAAATTTAAATGGTTGACAACCTAATTATCACGTGCGCCACTCTGGCTTATTCTGGTTAATTTGACAAAGAAGGTCTGTCACATATTCAAATTCTAAGTTATAGCAATCATTAAAAAAAACGAGGTCAGTAACCTGTCACAGTAAAGTGAGATAGTGTGTGTAAAATGTAATTGTGTTTGTTACTGGGGAGAATTACGATAATGTTGCGCCGCCTAGCGGATTTTTTGTGTCGCGTTTGTAGTTTCGCTGCAATAAGAAAGCCTTAATAAATAAACGTATTATATATTCAAAATTAGCAGAGTCCAAAAGTTCCGAGCTTTACACGAAAGTTTTTCAGTCAATTGTGTCCTTAACAATACAATCCGCCAATATAAACACTAAACAGAGTTCATTGTTTCAGTCTCAAATAAATTTTGAGGTAATGGAATTGGATGGACTCAATCGTGTTTGAACTGATTTATAGCCGTCCGCTCTAGAGTGAAAGTCGTGAAACATGTTAAAAATTATGATTCTTAACAACATTTGCAAGTGTATTTAACACATTCAATGCCGAGGACACTACGAGTATATCGGTTTTCCCCGTTCGAAGACAGTTTTTGCTATCCTACAAAGCAGAAAACAGCTACGAGCATAGCGCGTAGCTCTTGTCGGAAATGAACGTGACCTCTTACCTCCTATGAATTCCCGAAATATACGGCCTATTTTTTTGCCGCTTGCATCTACAGCTTCTCGCAATAATGTACAATAGGTACTATTCACGTTCACGTCAATTAAAGCGTCGGGTCAGGTGACAAAGGATATTTAGACAGTACACTTTTTATTTATTAGCATATTCATTCCAAAATGTGACAAATTACGCACGTACGGGATCAGCGGCTTAACGTGGCTTCCAAAGCACGGAAGCGCTCAGTTAATTCATAAAGACGTTGCTAAACCTCGCATACCGCACGGGGTTACGCGGGCGCCACTAGGCTCACTTTTGAAGAGTTTTAGTAACTTGAATATGAACACAATTGACGTTACGTTGACTAACCTACCCTATAATTGTCTTACTAATCTCTCTCGAAAATAATGCTTGTACAGTACAAAATTGTGCTTGTATCGAAAATATACGCAATACAGTGACAAAAAACCGACCAAGTGCGTATCGGGCCACGCGCAACATTATGTGGACTAAAAATTTTGCAAACATATATTTACAATGTTTTGGACAGGATAAGGCGACTTCCTGACTTGGCGGGGCGGGATCGATATGTGACATTTTCTTCTTTGACGTCAGTCAACTTAGTACTATTTTTTACTACGCCCCTACATTTAAATTAGTGCTTCCTGACTGGCGCGGGATGCGCGGAAGCGGGACGATGCGAAGGCAGTACTGGTCCACTTCCGCGCATAATATTACTACTGCGCAAATGTAACACTGACAGTATTCTGTCAAGTGGGAATCTTTGCGACGTCAGTAAGTTTACGTCAAAGAAGAAAATGTCACATATCGATCCCGCCCCGCCAAGTCAGGAAGTCGCCTTAATCAACATTGTCTAAGGTAATAATGGAAATTGTACAATAGCTTGCTTTTGCCAAGTAACTAAAAATGTACCTAGTAAATGCAATCATTTAAAAAAAATCTCGGTAAATGAAACAAAAATTGTTTCAGAATGTAGATACAAGTCAAGCCCTTCCATATGACACCCCACTTGACATAGTTGCCAGACTTTAAAATTTTGAACCCCTTTTTATCTGTCATTATTCACAGAAAATAAATTTAAATATTTTAAAAAACCAACTTCCATTTATCTGGGTTACCCTTATGTACGAGTATTACTATTCCAAATTTCAAATCGATAGCATAAGTAATTCTTGAGATATTTAGCAATGTCACAGACAGACAGACAACGTGAAACCATAAGGGTTCCTTTTTTACCTTTTTGGTACGGAACCCTAAAAAGGGGCTTTATGGTGATAGTGTTAAAATAAGCCGAAAAATATGATACGCTGGTCCGAAAAAAAAATGTTTTTTGATATTGTAATCGAATCCTCAAACGGGATGTCGGCTCATTTTTAGGCGGGCCCTAACTTGTTTGCAAAGTCGATTAAAGATAAAAAAAACTATATTAATAATGTTAGCACATCTGTTAACATAATGTTCCACACAAGCAGTTCTTTACGTCATAATAATTTTAAAGTGCCGTCGTAACAACATAAAAATTATATTAGTTGATCGAATTTCTATAAACATGTTATAGTATTTTATACCTTATTGTATGAACAGTAAAATAGCTTTTTAAACAAATAAAGTTGATGCAACTCGGCCAACTCATATTATTTCAATCAGAATCGTGCGCCCGATTTAACCGCTTTTTATCGTTCTAAACCGGTTTTTCGAACTAAACATTTATATAAAGCTTTTCCGTAACCCGGTTTAAATAAACCGGTTTTTGTATCTAAACCTAAATAAAAAGGTTTTGCCGCAAGTACATGATAACGAAGCTACGGTAGCCCAGTGGTTCAAGCATGCGGCTGTCAAGCGGCGGTCGTGGGTTCGAATCCCAGCTCGTACCAATGAGTTTTTCGGAACTTATGTACGGAATATCATTTGATATTTACCGTTAGCTTTTCGGTGAAGGAAAACATCGTGAGGAAACCTGCATACATCCGCGAAGAAATTCAAAGTTGTATGTGAAGTCCCCAACTCGCTCTGGGCCAGCGTGGGGACTACTGCCCAATCCCTCTCATCTATGAGAGGAGGCCTGTGCCCAGCAGTGGGACATATATAGGCTGATGATGATGATGACATGATAACGGTTTGAAAAATTAACCGGTTTCCGAGCCCTGGGACTGACCTTTATATGTTTTGTTTAAAATAGTAACTACACGTTCACGTTTCACATATTCTTTGCACTCTTGTGGATAAAATGCAGTTTTGCTATCTGTTTCTAAAGAATAAAAATGTTCTTTCTGAGCTAGTGAGCTGAAAACGATTTTATATTTACTGGAAAATGAATTATGGATTTTAAACGCTTACCATTCGGTAAATAGCCAATGTAAACGGATAATCTGCACATCAATTCGAAGCTCGATCTGTTAGCTAAATTAAAAAAGTAAACTGCACAAAAATCTATTACCCGACTGCGACTAAGCGATATAATAAATATTTTGACGCTCAGAGACCATTTACATCTTTGGGATACTATATTAAATTTTGTTATTCAGACTGAGACCTATAATCATCTCTAACTATACTGATATTGTAATAATTGTAATAGATAATTAGTATTTTGACATGAAAAATTTATTATATTCTTATTGACATTATTTCTTAAATTGTAAATTATTTTTTCTCATGAAAAATTTAGCATATGCTTGTATTCAGACTTTATTACGAGTAAATTGTAAATTGACGTGTAAAAGTGCCCTTGTGGCCTGTTTGCAGAATAAATGTTTGAATGTTGAATTGAATAATTCTGAAAGTCGATTTTGTATACAATTGTATGGAACAAATTACGAGTGCCTAAATACTTTTGAGCGGTAGTATATTATACTCGTAGTACTCGTCGGTTAGATTTATGGAACTATGACCTCGGTTATTTACCAATATCTGATACCAATAAGCATTTCGCTCGTCATCGGAATATATTACCCACGGTAAATGTGAATCGAAACGAACCCTAGGTACCCTTACCATGAGGTCCATGAGTTTGCAATGTTTGCATTACCGTACTCGCCAGCGACTGCGTAAACCATTTAGTATGGACAAAAGTACAGCGCCTCTGGCGATTAAGCAACAGAACTATGAATCGCCATACTAAATCGTTTACGTAGTTGCTAGCGAGTACGGTAATGGATACATTGCAAACTCATGGTAAGGGTACCGATCAGTGTTTCGTAATGATGTGTGCCGATGCCGACGGCGTTACGAATTTATTTACGGGACGCCTCAACCCTATATGTAATTGGTTCATTCTCTAACCTCGCGCTGGATGTGCGTACACCACACACTCCATAAGGACCTTTAAACGTAGGTACTTTAGTGATATTATAACTGGCGAGGGTCGGAAGGGTCGAGTGGAGATTCGTGCCCGATATCCTATCGAGTCAAAGGCTCTCCAGCTATACAGACCTCCCGTCTGAATAATATAAAAATAAAATTTTCAGTATCGACATCGTAATAGAAATGTTTACAATACCTACTACAATTTAAACGTGTGTGCGGCTTATACAATTTATTTATTTATCGTATGGCATTTATTTCGAACCGTGAGATCTTCGAGAAGACAGCACTTTTAGAACCACTTTTGTTGCACTTTTAGAACCACCCAGGGGTCACGTGTAGTAGCGGTGGGTACATTCCCTACAGACGTGGTGCAACTTTGACCCCCCTTTGTCAAGTGAGTGCGGGCAACTTGACTGTTAGAAGTTTTCAAGCCGCCCGACTTGGCTTAACGACTGCTGCCATAGACAGCAGCCGGGATCAACGGCTTAACGTGCCTTCCAAAGCACGGGAGCGCTCAGTTAGTAACCTCTCAAAGCGGTCACCCATCCATGTACTGACCGCGGCCCACGTTGCTTAACTTTGCATAACGCTTGCGGCACGCAGGCGCCGCTGGGCCACGATCGCTCTTTAAAATTAAATCATGCAGAAAAGCATGCCAACGAATTTTACAAATGAGAGGAAATATATGATTCCAATCGAATGGAAATAAATCCTTTGAATTGTAGGAAAATGTGTGCAAATAAGTCCCTTGCAGAAGATAATTTTAATCATTATGAGTGACGAGATGTCGGGCGATAGAGAATAAGGAAGAACACAACATGCTTCGTCGACCTCAACGGCGACTTCCTGACTTGGCGGGGCGGGATCGATATGTGACATTTTCTTCTTTGACGTAAACTTACTGACGTCGCAAAGATTCCCACTCGACGGAATACTGTCAGTATTAGGTACATTGGATTTTGATCGTCGCCGCGTTGGTGAGCACACGTGCCCGGGGCGACGACGGGGAGAATCCATTTACCGTACAAAACCTTATCTACTGTCATGGCGTCGTTACCGAACAACGTCATTGAACAGCGAAATCATCATAAATTTGATGGAAGCCATTTTTTAAAGAATTGAATTGAATTGTAATTAGGTACATTTGCGCAGTAGTAATATTATACGCAGAAGCGAACCAGGGGGGCGATTTTTGAGTGTCGAACGCTCGAATTCTCACTCGACATCTGTCAAAACGTCATAGTATTTTGACAGATCTCGAGTGAAAATTCGAGCGTTCGACACTCAAAAATCGGCCCCCAGTACTGCCTTCGCATCGTCCCGCTTCCGCGCATCCCGCGCCAGTCAGGAAGCACTCATTTAAATGTAGGGGCGCAGTAAAAAGTAGTACTGAGTTGACTGACAGTTGGCACTGACATTTGACAGTTTTCTCATATCGTACCGCCTCCGCACCGACAAATCAGGAAGTCGCCTAAATTGGAAAACGGCAAGCGAATCATGTCATGCTGATTGTAACACGCCGCAGTAGGTAAATAACTTAACACACTTAAGGCGACGTGAGTAGGTAAGTAAATAAGTAGGTAGCAATTACTTCAATTCTATCGCGATCAACGAGTTCCACGCGGACGAAGTCGCGGGCAGTAACTAGTTTTTTATGAATCGTAACAAAACAGCAAACACACAGTTGGCGTGAATTTCGTGCCAAATCAATAAAAAAAGAATTTATGAATTGATAAAATTGTAGGGTCTACCTTATTTCCTATACAATCAATAGTTATAAAATCATGACCTATAACTACGAATTCTATAAAATCATTTAGTATAATGATTCATTTACTATAAATGTCATTTTGTATAACATTCAAATGGTATAATTCCAAAATCTTTAAAACCCATTAAATATAATATTCAAAATCTAGAAATTTAGTTGATATATTATTCATTGCCTATAATCATCATTGTGTATAACATTCAAAATCTAGAAAATCGGTTGATATATTATTTATTGTCTATAATCATCATTGTATATAACATTCAAAATCTAGAAACTCAGTTGATATATCATTCATTGTCTATAATCATCATTGTATATAACATTCAGAATCTAGAAAGTCAGTTGATATATTGTTTATTGTCTATAATTAATATTTATTCGACCTCAATATAATATAGGTAGAACAGTTACAAATTATAATGATTATTAGTCCTATTTAACAGACGTGTCAAATTTTAAAGTCTGATGACGCGCCAGCCCGTCGACGGCACCCCGCTCACGCGGGGTGCCTATTCCGCTCTGAGGGATGCAAGTGAACCCTAACCTAACCGAACCGTAACAGTACCTATTTAACAGATGTGTACACATTTGAAATCAGATGACGCGCCAGCGTGTCGACGGCACCCCGCTCACGCGGGGTGCCTATTCCGCTCTGAGGGATGCAAGTGAACCCTAACCTAACCGAACGTTAACAGTACCTATTAAACAGATGTGTACACATTTGAAAGTCAGATGACGCGCCAGCGTGTCGACGGCACCCCGCTCACGCGGGGTGCCTATTCCGCTCTGAGGGATGCAAGTGAACCCTAACCTAACCGAACCGTAACAGTACCTATTTAACAGATGTGTAGGTACACATTTGAAATCAGATGACGCGCCAGCGTGTCGACGGCACCCCGCTCACGCGGGGTGCCTATTCCGCTCTGAGGGATGCAAGTGAACCCTAACCTAACCGAACTTTAACAGTACCTATTAAACAGATGTGTACACATTTGAAAGTCAGATGACGCGCCAGCGTGTCGACGGCACCCCGCTCACGCGGGGTGCCTATTCCGCTCTGAGGGATGCAAGTGAACCCTAACCTAACCAAACTTTAACAGCGCCTATTTAACAGACGTGTAGACATTTGACAGTCTGATGACGCGCCAGCGTGTCGACGGTACCCCCCGTGAAGTTTAGACTACCTAACATTTATAACAAATTAACATTATAGCAAGCAATTATTATAGAATTTGAATTTATAACAGGTGAATATTAGAGTAAAAGATAATTATAGAATATGAAATTTATATACAATGAGTTTAGACTATTTAACATTTATAACAAATTAACATTATAGCAAGCAACTATTATAGAATTTGAATTTATAACAGGTGAATATTAGAGTAATAGATAATTATAGAATATGAAATTTATATATAATGAGTTTAGACTATTTAACATTTATAGTAAATGAACATTATAACAAGCAACTAATATAGAATTTGAATTTATAGCTGGTGAATGAATATAGCAAATGAATTTAGAGTATGTGTAGTTATAGCCATTAATTTTATAGGAAATGAGGGGATACCTATCACATATCAGATGATCAAAATTTCACCCGAGTCGCCGTCGTTTTCTGGCGCATGAAACATGTGTTCAGTCCGTTTCAGGAGTAGCTCTATCACATATCAGATGATCAAAATTTCACCCAAGTTGCCGTCGTTTTCAGGCGCCAGAAACATGTTTTCAGTCCGTTTCAGGAGTAAGTAGCTCTATCACATATCAGATGATCAATATTTCACCCAAGTTGCCATCGTTTTCAGGCGCCTGAAACAAGTTTTCAGTCAGTTTTCAGGAGTAGCTCTATCACATATCAGATGATCAAAATTTCACCCAAGTTGCTGTCGTTTTCAGGCGCCTGAAACATGTTTTCAGTCCGTTTCAGGCCACCCTCTATCGGATGACGCCAAAACTTGAAAACCCGTTTTCAGGCATTTTCAGTACCCGTTATGGTCTTTTGAAGTACAGTCAAGTGCAGAAATATGTATCGAGTGTATCCTCTCATAAATATAATCATAAATACTAAAACCTTAATTCACCGACATAAGAGCTATGGGACATATTATTGAACAAGTTGACTGTACATATCAGTATATGGCGAAATTTCCAGCAGGAGTGACCGAGATAGCGGAACATTCGAGACGTAAGTGACAGAGATGGTATCCCCTCATTTCCTATAAAATTAATGGCTATAACTACACATACTCTAAATTCATTTGCTATATTCATTCACCAGCTATAAATTCAAATTCTATATTAGTTGCTTGTTATAATGTTCATTTACTATAAATGTTAAATAGTCTAAACTCATTATATATAAATTTCATATTCTATAATTATCTATTACTCTAATATTCACCTGTTATAAATTCAAATTCTATAATAGTTGCTTGCTATAATGTTAATTTGTTATAAATGTTAAATAGTCTAAACTCATTGTATATAAATTTCATATTCTATAATTATCTTTTACTCTAATATTCACCTGTTATAAATTCAAATTCTATAATAATTGCTTGCTATAATGTTAATTTGTTATAAATGTTAGGTAGTCTAAACTTCACGGGGGGTACCGTCGACACGCTGGCGCGTCATCAGACTGTCAAATGTCTACACGTCTGTTAAATAGGCGCTGTTAAAGTTTGGTTAGGTTAGGGTTCACTTGCATCCCTCAGAGCGGAATAGGCACCCCGCGTGAGCGGGGTGCCGTCGACACGCTGGCGCGTCATCTGACTTTCAAATGTGTACACATCTGTTTAATAGGTACTGTTAAAGTTCGGTTAGGTTAGGGTTCACTTGCATCCCTCAGAGCGGAATAGGCACCCCGCGTGAGCGGGGTGCCGTCGACACGCTGGCGCGTCATCTGATTTCAAATGTGTACCTACACATCTGTTAAATAGGTACTGTTACGGTTCGGTTAGGTTAGGGTTCACTTGCATCCCTCAGAGCGGAATAGGCACCCCGCGTGAGCGGGGTGCCGTCGACACGCTGGCGCGTCATCTGACTTTCAAATGTGTACACATCTGTTTAATAGGTACTGTTAACGTTCGGTTAGGTTAGGGTTCACTTGCATCCCTCAGAGCGGAATAGGCACCCCGCGTGAGCGGGGTGCCGTCGACACGCTGGCGCGTCATCTGATTTCAAATGTGTACACATCTGTTAAATAGGTACTGTTACGGTTCGGTTAGGTTAGGGTTCACTTGCATCCCTCAGAGCGGAATAGGCACCCCGCGTGAGCGGGGTGCCGTCGACGGGCTGGCGCGTCATCAGACTTTAAAATTTGACACGTCTGTTAAATAGGACTAATAATCATTATAATTTGTAACTGTTCTACCTATATTATATTGAGGTCGAATAAATATTAATTATAGACAATAAACAATATATCAACTGACTTTCTAGATTCTGAATGTTATATACAATGATGATTATAGACAATGAATGATATATCAACTGAGTTTCTAGATTTTGAATGTTATATACAATGATGATTATAGACAATAAATAATATATCAACCGATTTTCTAGATTTTGAATGTTATACACAATGATGATTATAGGCAATGAATAATATATCAACTAAATTTCTAGATTTTGAATATTATATTTAATGGGTTTTAAAGATTTTGGAATTATACCATTTGAATGTTATACAAAATGACATTTATAGTAAATGAATCATTATACTAAATGATTTTATAGAATTCGTAGTTATAGGTCATGATTTTATAACTATTGATTGTATAGGAAATAAGGTAGACCCATGTGATAGCCTGCTGAGAACGCTTCTAAGGCACTGAAATTTACGTCCTATGTTTTTGTTTCTTTCCAATGGTGCTTATATCTGTCACTCTCTTCTCGAATGTTCCGAGTATAGCTTTCTACTACTGCTATCTCAGTCACTTACATCTCGAATGTTCCGAGTATAGCTATCTCTTTCTACTACTGCTATCTCTGTCACTCCTGCTATCTCTGTCACTGACGAAAACGCCTGAAAACGAGTTTTCAAGTTATAGGCATAGGTACCGACGGTTCTAGAATGTTCGCGATCGAAGTTTCTAGAAACTTCGGGAAGTCTATAAAGTCTGTATGGAGTCTTCAACCTTCGAGCATGTTCTAGAAGGATTTCGGACGCCCGGGAATGTTATGGAAAATATGGCTGTCTCGCTCTAACAATGCTGTCCTTGTCGCACTGTTCGTCGAGGGCATTAGCATTATTGGAATGTACTACACATACAGTCTATCCCTTTCACACTTATCGTCTGTCTCTTTTACTCCTATTGAAAATTCAAAATTTACCCCATTTTTACCACCCACTTCCACCCACCGCCACCAAACTCCCTTACTTGCAAGTGCACACCAAGGGCCTTCTACCACTGCAACCATGAGAAGGTGGCAGTTGGTGATCATGGAGAAAAGGCTGGACATACCCACTAACACTCCTCTTTTATATATATATATATATATATATATTGATTCCCAGTATGGACGATCTATTTAACAAAGGGTACCTATTGACTAATACGGCAATGAAAATAACTGTGTGTGAAAGCCTCGAGGGCGGATCGATAGCTTTGTGGCGCATTAAATTTTTACAGTTGAACGGATGGACAAGCCGACTGGGGTCTTATTGATTTGGCATTAAATGCTGCATGCACTGAAATAGTTTCCTGTTATTACTTAGACAATAATAGAGCGCTCGTGGCCCAGCGGCGCCTGCGTACCGCTTGCGCTTGCTAAGGTTAAGCAACGTGGGCAGCGGTCAGGACTTGGATGGGTGACCGCTTTGAGTGGTTACTAACTGAGCGCTCCCGTGCTTTGGAAGGCACGTTAAGCCGTTGATTCCGGTTGCTGTCTATGGCAGCAGTCGTTAAGCCAAGTTGGAGGCCTTCGGGCGGCTTGAGAACTTCTAACAGTCAAGTTGCCCACTCACTTGACAAAGCCTAATCCCAATAAGGTCTAGTTTACCCTTGGGGTTGGAAGGTCAGATGGCAGTCGCTTTCGTAAAAACTAGTGCCTACGCCAAATCTTGGGATGAGGCAGCGGACCCCAGGCATCCTTCAGGATACAACTGTACTGGGATAACGCTAGGAGGATGATGACTTAGACAAATCACCTTTTAAGGCGATATATCAATTGAAAGGGACGCACTTATGTTTTTCGCTCACGACAAAACGGGATGCTACACTCTCCGAGAATGGCTTTTTTAGACAAATCTCGTTAAATATCTGACTGTGTGCAGGTTTATCAAATTTCCTCTTGACAGAGTTTACTCAGATGAAGTAACCATCATATTAACTTAATCGTGTCTTTTAATAATGCGTTGTTTTAGTAGGCTGAGTAAAAAGAGGAAAATATAGACTCAACTTTGGATTTTTTTTTTATCGAAAATTTTTTGAAGCTATCCTGTTTCGGCTATTGTCAGTACCACAATCATATAGTTAGTCAAGAATCATATATCTGAAAATCAGCCCCTATTGTTTGCTAGTCGGGGCAGGACAGCGTTTCAGAGTTTCTAAATTTCTCGTTGTAGCGCCTATTCGTAGAAAGTACCTTATTTACGATTTTCGTATGACAAGGTTTCGTTTCCAGTTTCGTAAAAAGGTTTACATCCGACAAGTGGTATCGTTGGAAACAGCATAGTCTACTGATTATCAAAAAGCGTGTTGTCGCTTCCTAAAGTGGTGGAATGAGTTTTTCACTTCTCATGCTCGAAAAGTGCGTCATATTAGACTTGTGAAGCGGGGCTAAAGTAGTACATTTAAGCCCTAGGGAAAATATGTACACATATTAAGGATTTAAGAAACATTTAAATTTGACCAATCTAAATACTTCACCTATTAAATCCACCAATCACTTTGACTGATTAAAAAATATTTGGTCTGGGTATCAACCATCCAGAATACAGCTGTACTAAAATCCACCAATCAGGAAAGACGTTTTTCAGTTAAGCGGTGTCTATGGTCTGTTTGTGTCAAAGCAATTGCGCTGGCACCACACTTCGCCATATTTGTGCAAATGTTAATGTTCACTCTTTCTTTACTATGGCAAAGAAAGGGAGGCAAATACGCAAAGCGAACATGCATAGCGAAGCATGGGACAGGGGGCCGATTTTTGAGTGTCGAATTGTTTTGAGACTGAGATTGGACTCCAGAGCCAAACTTATAAATAGTTTTGTGGAGCGATATGTTATATTATATAATACGTTTTGTACTTAATGATTGATAAATAAAAAATATCCATTCCTTGTTAACAGGCTCATTGTTAAATAATTACCAAACATTTAAAAAGCACCTATTGTAAAGAAGGAAAATTGAAACCGTTTATTTGATCAAAGGATGAGGTTGGTCTCTGACAGCGGGATATTTCTGATTCAATGATAACTCGATAATATTGGTTCAGCATTTCTTTAGGTCTATGGCGCTCTCCGCCTGATAAATTTACTTCATTCCAGTCTCCCTTATTTTGTTGAAGCATCAGGAGTGAAATTGATCTTTGCGATTCAGTACACCCCATTTTTAAACAGTTTGCAGAATGAATCCCTTAGGCACTTGATACTATGTGTACCTAATTGTGTATATACCTTGTAGTGAATGTATGTACGATAGTGTTTGATTATCATGACGCCTAGGGTCTAGGATAAAAATTTGAACTTGAGTTTTGACTGAAGTAGAGCTTCTATTCATAACTATTTTGTTTTTCGCAAAAAGGCGTAGTTATGTTGGTGGACCTGGAAAAGGGTTATCACGTTTATCCTATGTTTAGCTGAAACTTAGTTGAAACTGTTATAAGAGAACATTCATTGCCTGTTAAAAGCGTTACGAAGTTCGCCGGGTCAGCTAATCAGTAAATAATAAGTGACAAAATTTTGTTTGTGTCTAGAATGATACAATTGTGATATGGAATATATATTAGGCTTGATAAAAATATTTCAAAAATCGGTTGTAAAATCGATACAGTGAACTATTCGATAATAATCGTTTGATTTGACAGACGAGATGTCTTAGCCTCATCACTACAAACTTCAATTCATAAGTCTCAAATATTTGAAGTTAGGAATCACAATCTATAACTGGACTCATGTCACCATTCGTTAATTTAGTATATTAGGGCGAAGTTAATAACATCAGGCACGTATTCTTGCGCCATTCACGATAACGATCAGTGTACACGTTGTCCATTAAGCCGGGCGACCTGCATCAACGTCAAATTTGACGGTCTGGCCTAGCTCATGATTTTTAAATAAGCGAATAATACGAATATAACGTTATTGAATATAACGATCAGTTATTTGGAACTTGATATACCTACCAGAAATGAGGCAGCGAGTACTTTGCGTATATTGGATTTTAATAAATTGCAATAAATTTCGTCTAGTAATAACTAGTTATAATTAATGGTGTTGCTGTATTTATTATTTTAAAGTAGGTAACTATAACCAAGCAACGTTTTTTAATATATTTCTTGTCATTTCATAATGAGCGGAAAATCAATCTTAATCTTATAGTAGTTTATGCAACTGGTACATAATAAGGTTACACGAGTGTTGATGCACATAATGGAGATTGCACATAAAGAAGAAGAAACCTTAAGCTAGATATCGCATAGATTTTCGAAAGTTTATAACAACACGTTTAGTTCATTACTATTCAATCTTTTTTTGCCTCGATACCCGATAGGTACTCGTAGTCAGCCAGTTATTTAATAACTAGCTGACCCGGCGAACTTCGTAACGCTTTAACAGCCAATGAATGTTGTGTCTTTACTTCGTTGTTACTGCTCAGTACAAAAACGATGATTATTGCACTTTTTTTTATAACTGTTGACGTTTTTTTGAAGCCGTCCTGGCCGGCGCCACGGGCAGATCTATCACGACACAAATGTAGTTAGTTGTAATTTAGACTAAGGCAGTGCCGCGTAACCTCGTCGGCGGCGGCGAGACCGCGACCGAAATGAGGAAGTAAAAACCGGCCAAGTGCGTGTCGGGCCACGCGCAAGGTAGGGTTCCGTAGTCGTCCACCCGTTACATTATATGGACTAAAAAGTTCGCAAACTTATATTTACTATGTTTTTGAAAGAATTAACAACATTATCTAAGGTATCAATGGAAATTGTACGAAAGTTTGCTTTTGCAAAGTACATTTCTGAAGTTCGACTATTACCCGTTAACTAGTAACGTCTACTTAGCTGTGATAGTTTTCCTTTTAAATTCATCGTATATACTACTACCATGATTTTTTTCACATGTCTAGTAGCCACCGTTTAGCTGGCAGGGGGGGGGGGGGGACACTTGACCATAGCAAAAATATCACTTCAAAGCTTAATATCACGCTAACCAATTCTTTAATCAAAAAATGCTTTTAGAAACCTTATAATATTTTTAAAAGATCTATCCAACGATACCCCACACGATGGGGTTTGGGAGAAAAAAAATTGCACCACCACTTTACATGTAGGGGAGGTACCCTAAGAATTTTTTATTTTAAGATTTTATTCTACCGTTTTGTCGGCGTCATTGATATGTTTACTCATGCCAAATTACAGCTTTCTAGCACTAACGGTTACTGAGAAAAACGGGGGTCGGACGGACGGACGGACGGACGGACATGGCGAAACTATAAGGGTTCCTTGTTTACTACGGAACCCTAAAAAGATATATATTTTAACATCAAAAACTCGGAAAATTGTGTTTTATTTATCGTCCAAAAGTCAAATAAAAGGTATCAATAGAATGCTTTTCCAATATTTATTTACATATTTACAAATATATATTAGGGCAGTGAAATTGTACATTAAATACCACATGAAATTGTACATAAAATAAGAATTGAACTACAATACCTGAAAAAGTCCGAAAATTTTGCAGTTTTTCACGTATCATACAGGTAGCACAACTGTTTTTTGCTTGCAAAATGTAGTTTCACATACTCCTAAGGGGTGCGAATAACATACCAAAAATGCAGCATTACATCTCGCTTTGCGATTTTAGCTTTTTTATTTGTAAGATTTCACTGGCCTATATACAAACTTACCTAACCTAACCTAACTAAAATAACCACTTTGGGTCGCATCCAGTGCAAAAGTTCCCATAGCACTGGCAGCATTGCCTCGTTGAATACTCGTAGCTATGGAAATTTGCTGCACCAGGAACGACTTTACTTGCTTAAGTTATAAATGTACTCTACCATCAGTAGTTTCGGCTGTGCGTTGATGAGTCAGTCAGTCAGGAAATATAGATATCGGTTGTGTAAGTATAATCTTTGTTTATTTATTTTCTCGCATACGAAGTGAAAATTAGAGTGCTCTGGTCTAAAAGCCATATTATCCCTTCTTACTAACCATATCGTGGTAATATGGCTTACTTTAGACCCTTGATTTATATACAATCTACTATTTATTTGTCCATTGAAATTGTGACATCTGTTTAGGTAGAAAACAAATGTAAAACCCCTCTTGGACTGTAGTTAAGGACTGTTAGAATACGCAGCCTTAAGAAATAATTGAAAAGTTCTTCTGGCATTCGCGGGCAGTCGGTCTAGCCAGTCTAGCACTGAGCTACGGGAGTAATCGATTCCCCACAAATTCCGTTACCGTTCCCCTATACAAACGCCTTAGGGTCGGCGTGTTTTGATTGTGTTACAAATGTTAAAAATGTACCTAATGTAACATATTCAGTACATGAAGGACTTTTCCTCGATTATGTACCTGGTAATTGATGACAAACTAAACCAATGCCAACTGAATGCCACACCAGTGTGTTTCCGTTCACATCTGACGAACGGGTACCTACATGTACACAGAAACACACACATTAAAATATTGTATACCTGCGGGGTAATCACGTCATCATCCACCTAGCGTTATCCCAGTACAGTTGCATCCTGAAGGATACCTGGGGTCCGCTACCTAATCCCAAGATTTGGCGTAGGCACTAGTTTTTACGAAAGCGACTGCCATCTGACCTTCCAACCCCAAGGGGAAACTAGACCTTATTTGGGATTTGTCAAGTGAGTGGGCAACTTGACTGTTACAAGTTCTCAAGCCGCCCGAAGGCCTCCAACTCGGCTTAACGACTGCTGCCATAGACAGCAACCGGGATCAACGGCTTAAGGTGCCTTCCAAAGCACGGGAGCGCTCAGTTAGTAACCACACAAAGCGGTCACCCATCCAAGTCCTGACTGCTGCCCACGTTGTTTAACCTTAGCAAGCGCAAGGGTAATCACGTAACTTTTCGATTCCATTTTTAGTATGGGATTTGACATTTAGATCTACCTTATGAAATGTCGAAAACGTTCCGTAATCGCACCGCAGGAGGGGGTTTTCCTTTTTAGGGTTCTGTAGTAAACAAGGACCCCCTACAGTTTCGCCATGTCTGTCGGCGGCTATAAGCTAAACATTAGTACTAGAAAGCAGTAATTTGTCATGGCTATACATACATAATCAATCACGCCAACAAAACAATAGAATAAAATCGTAGAATAACGTTTTTGAAATAGTAGAAGTATATTTTTTTAATTAAATGAATGAATGAATAAGTACCTTATTTATTTGAAAATACAGTAAGCTTAATAAATCTAGGAAGTATACATTTGGGGATGGAATCAAAAAGGTGTCCACTCAACATAATTAAAAACCGTGGCCCGATTTTTAACTTTAGTCAGCTTCCAGGCGGGGAAGTTGAAACTTGATTACGCAGCTTTAACTTTCCAGGATTCTTAATTTCTGCATTTCGTTTAGCTCGATGTCGCATTTATCGACATTATTATATAATTTGTGGAACAGAAACTATAGGGTTTACAATGTTGTTTAGTGAACATGTATATTGGCAGCGTTTTATTAATAATTTTCATAATCTCAGTCTTATCTGGCACGAGTGTTACTAAAATTTAATATGAGAGAGCCCCGCTGGTTCTCATACCTACTTAAATTGTTACATGTGTCTATTAAATTACTGTTTTATAGAAGTAATCAAGAATGTGATTCACAAAACCGGCCAAGTGCGTGTCGGAGTTCACACATTTAGGCAAATTTAAGTTGGTTTTAAAAGTAGAAATAAGTTTATTTCAAAGAAAATATCAGATTTATCAGTTTGACGACCACTTTGGCTTAGTTGGCAGTCACCCTGCCTACGAAGGCAGGTGGTCCCGGGTTCGAATCCCGGTGAGGAACACGAATATTTGTTCCTGAGTCTTGGATGTTTTCAATGTATTTAATATTTATCTATATAATTATGTACATCGGCGCTTAGTACCCATTTTGTACAAGCTTTGCTTAGTTTGGGACTAGGTCGATTTGTGTAAGATTGTCCACAAATATTTAGTTATTTATTTGTTGGTAAAACATGCGTAATAATAAATATTATCACCAAATTTAATGTTCATCGGTTAATGGTAAGTTAAAAAATACTTTGGAACAAAATTCTGTACAAAAAGCTAACTTTGGTGGCATTGAATTCCTTTGTTTTCCAATATTTCTTACAACAAAAAAATATAGTATTTAGCTACTCAGCGAGCTCTGAACAACGTCACCGCACTCGAAGGGGTAATAAGGGGTATAAGTAAAAAAAAACAACGGGTTGCACTCCGGGAGTGCCGTTAGAAGTGAAAATTCAATGACATGATACTCGTTAAGAAAGTAAATAACAAAGATGTTCATATTCATATTCGAATAATCCATCTACACATATACCTTAAAGCATTTAAGACGGGAGCCGCCATTGATATACTTACCCCTCTGCCAAAAGCATAGGAAAAAAATCTGCCACGTTATTAAAAACTACTTCATTAATCGATTATACTTCAGTCTCAGAATCGTTCCCGGCGTGTGAAGAGCTCCGTCAAAATGCCTTAATGTGCTGTTTTAGAGTCCATAAAACGTTATACTCGTAATTTATCAAATTAACACAAAGATAAATTATCATTTCACATGCACGTATTTTTTGGATTTAATTATAATTTTCTGCACAGTTAAAGTTTTAAGACTGCGTCGTGCAGGGTAAATTATCAGCGCCTGTCAAATTTCTATTTTTTAAAATTATTTTCCCCAGTAACTCACACATACATATTTCACACACACTACTTCATTTTGTTGGCCCGGGTCATTGACTTACATTTTTTTTAATAGGTATTTTCGGTTGTGTATTGCCACCAGTTAATCAGAGTTAAAAACTCCTTAGAGAAATCGAAATTGTCATAACTTGTCACTGTACAATGACAATGCTCTGTCAGTTTCTGTAAGGAATACAAAGTTTTGATTTACAATATTTGATGATTTATTAAGGCATGACAAAAATGTAAAAATAAAAGTCAAGTTCTGATCTGTCACCAAAACCTTACTTCTGAAAAATGAGATTTGATTTTAGTAAAACGCTCCTAATTATTCATATACAAATAGATTAAAATACCTATATTAGTGTATCAATGCCATGGCTTAAGCTGTTATGTTGTTAAATTATATTTAATTGAATAAATGGTGAATAAAACTTAAGAATGTGTAATCCTTCTGCAGGCAGGGTCACTACCAACTAAGCTAAAGCGGCTTTTATAGGTAATGCGAGTTTTAAGCGAAGATGCGGTTGTTTTATTTCGATATATATTATGTAATGAAACTTAATGAAAATTAATGGCAGTATTTTGAAATAAGTTTGTTAAGTATTCTTAAAACCTAATGATAATGAAATAAGTAGGACAAATATGATCAAGTAGGATTTAGTAAATCATTGTCGCTATCTGTAATTGGAACTTGGCCGGCCGGACGCGCTATCGTGTGCATGGTTGAATGTACGAGTCCATAGTTATGTTATGACAAATTAGCTCTCATGTTCCTTCTTATAAGAACGATAATTGAATAGAATAATTAGTGGAGTAAATTTTACTGAACTTTTAACACTACTTGGACAATGGTTGCGTATAGCTAAATCCATGTACATGCTGCATACATGCTGTAATGTAACAGTTATAATACTTATAATATACGCAATTGAAATTGCAATCTTACTATTATTTACTACGTTTACGTAACGTCCAAACAATTATTGCGACGTACTTTTTTTGTTTTTTCAACCTGATTGTGGCCTTATAGGTCGGGCCCAATAAATCGATAGGAGTGTGCGGTTGGAAAGTGGCCTGGGGAAAATCGAGGGGAAACCTCCGACACGACCACGCGGGAGGTTTAAACACTGGGATACTCTAAGAGTTTGCGCTCCAGTGAGATTGGTTACGCGGCTTCTACCGAATCTGAGTTGCGAGTGGAATCGAGCTACTTACTGGGAGTTTTGTCGCTGGTTCACTAAACTCTACTAGGCCCGACCTGGGTCGGACTGACTCTACCCGGTGTGACGTACTTACGTATATCCAAAGACTACAATGTATATACTAAAGTACATATATCCGTATATCCAAAATCAAAGCAGTGAACCAAATAATTTCAAACCATAAAAAACAATCAAATAGAAATTAGAAACCGTACTTACAGACCTGCAGAAATAAGTAGGACTACATACATATATTTTGTATAAGACTCAGATTATACGTCGTCGTTAGAGATATAACTACCTAAGATAAAAAAAACACATTTATATTTTCATTCTATAATTAGTATGACCATGCGGCTTCGACAATACAATCTTCTGCTGCTTATTACTTTCTTTGTTGTGTGACACTGCAGATTGATAATCCACGATTCCTGAAGTTATATCACGACATCTGAGATATATTTAGCCATTAAATGTATTCCTATTTGACGAGAAAGCGTGAATATCCACACAAATTTCAATAAGTATTCCAATCCAATCAATCCAATCAGTGGGTTCTTCAATTCTGAGGATCGTGACCGCTATGTCTCTGGCGGGGAGTGCAGATGGCTCGCCAGTGGTTCCGATGATGCGCTGCATGCAGCGCCTGGTGTTCTCGGAGTCCGGCGAATTTGGAGATATTTTCAATCCACCTGGCTGGCCCGAGCTCGTCTATCCTCCACCTTTCCCGTCATCATGATGTACTCGAGGCTAATAGGGACGACGCGCGATATGTCCAAAAAATGCCAGTAGATAAGTATGCGTTGTTGGCAAACTGTCGAGAGGCGTGTGTGTATGCGTATTTGGTGTTCGATGTTAACATTAGATACGTAAAATTATTGAAATATAAAGAAAGAAAAATGTACACAAATTTTCATTTGAAGTAAGTGACAAATGTCATTACGTTATAAAGATGTTCCGTCAGGGTGACCATTCATTGAAATTAATTTCCATTGTAATGAAACGCATCGGCAACCTTTTTGCGTCTAGAATGCGTTTTCGGGAAGGAAAACATTATAATTTGAACGCATAAGTAAACTTTCGGGACCAAACACTGTATGTTCTCTAAAAAATAAAAGGCTAATACCAAAAATGCCATGTTAAAAGGTTCTTAAAACGCCACACGTCAATATTTATTTACCCTACTTCAATTAATACAATCTTTGTGTGTGGTATACATATTGTATTCGTATACGGGCAAAATGTCAAAAACAGAGCTGTCAAAGCGAAAAAAGGAGCATGCGTCTGCTCTCACCGAGGGCCAATGCCCATCTGTCGATTTTTCGAAAGTATGGTGGCAGGGAAAATGTATGGAAAAGTCACTAAAGCTTAGATTTACGTTTGAAATTCTCATTGGTCTTTGCGAGGAAAAATGTGAAAAGTGTGATAACTTATAGTGAATACTTTTGAGATTTGTTTGAGTGTGATTTTGAAACGAAATAATAGATTTTTCAATTCAATTTTGCCTAAACGCCGACACGCGTTCTTCTCATTTTTAGTGCAACTTTACGGTATTGTATTTATTAAAGTGTAATTTATTATAGATTACTAATAGTGATAACTTGTAAACACACTCTTTGTGATAATAATTACATATATTTTATATATTTTTGTAGAGAATCGTGACTTCCACAGATTGAGAGGTGAAGGCTGTTTTTGCTAAATATGCTCGGCGCCCTCTTAATTGAAATCGGAAACCAAGCATCGATTACAAAGTCGATTCAAAATGATTCGTACTTTGACCATCACGCTTGGCCACTATTTTGACGTGAACTGTCACCGCATTTAGGGACAATAAGAACTACTTTCCATGAGAATTTATTTGAAATATGATCTTTGCGGAAATCGGTTAGTCTGGCTATCCGATATTGGACTTAGTTGAACCGTAAATGTATGCGTAAAAAGCTCAATTTGAAATGAGCGGACAAGTGTCGCAACGACACATGCCGCTCACTCTAATTTGGGACTTTTAGTCTTATGATTACGGTTCAATTTGGAGTGCAGCTGTCGTATCGTAAGACCAGCTATGTGACCAGCTGAGTTGACCCCTCCTAACACCGTAATCACGATACTAGGAGGGGTCAACTCACTGGTCTTACGAATCGTCGCGAGTTTAACAATTTTCCCCCATCACAAAAAGTGCACAGCGCCGCTAAAGAAGTTTTCACTTCAAAAACGCCACCCGTTAGTTGTATGGGTAAACATTTGAATATCAGTTTGACAATTTGTGTGTATTTGGGTCAACAAGGTGCTTGTACTGTGAAAATTTAAAGACGACCGATTGGCTGTAGAATCTTACAAATAGTCAAAACTTATTTTGAAATGTTTTAAAGGGGACTCCCATACAGCTAAAAGGGGCGCGAAAACAAACCAGCTTAATTTTGCGGTCGGTTCGGAACCCTAATGGCGCGAATTCTGACTCGCACTTGGCCGATTTTTACACTGATTGTTTTTTTTGATGAGCGATACTACATAATTTATGCTCATAAGTAACCCCGAAAACTATTTGCCGCTGCCCATTTTATTTTAGAATATTCATAACGTCTTACCCAATCCACCAAAAACAAATATAGCAGCCGCCATAAACACCTTTCGACGGAGGCGTGCGCAATAAAGTAGTTTCGGCTCTCTATCGTCATGAGAACATATGTATTTCTGCTGCTAACGTGCGCATTGGGAATATTGAGGGACGATCCTAACGTCCTCGCAATAAATTCGTTACATGTAGTTATTTACCTTCATTTTGCAATATTCTCGGCTATCTTTTCTGAGTTTCTCAGGACAGTCGCAGATTTGGATACCAATAAAATTCAGCACGTCTCCTTGCATAATAGCGCAAAATGTTGAATAGAGAAGGTAGCTCATATTTATAAAATATGTGCTGCCTAGTATAATTCTGATATCAATATGACTATGTTAACTGAGTCGTAATATATTTTCTGAATATGGACTTAGCCATCTGCCGATGCTACTAGCGGCTTACGACATAAACATTTCTAGTTTTTTTCCGGTTTTTTGGACTGTTCTATTGTAATAGAGCCCTAAAGTACTAAACGTTCAAGTTCCTTGACTGTACATAAAATGAGGGACTTAGCATTTCAATAGTAACTATCCTAGTAAATTAATATAATCAATGATTGTTGAGTACGTGATATTAGTGACAATGTAGTACCTATTACATTAGTTATTATGTTAGCTGCACCAACGAGATTTAACTGAATCAATACTATATTAGTCATGTCTGTACGCCTCGAGTTCCTAAGTTTAGTTTTACGTCTAGACATCGTCATGTATCCTTTTTGCTTAAAAACGTTCAAAGAGCATTAATCACTTTAATGAGTTCGTCGGTTGCTGCATCCATCTTGAGAATTAACGAACATTCTTTCGCGTGACTTACTTAGTAATTACATTTTGAATGCGTTCGTCCCAATTTAAGGATAGGAGTTGGATACAGGCCTGTATTAATCAAACGAAAATAAAGTTTATACAAGATATACCTTTAATACTTTGATGTTCTACCTCGAATTAAGGCTATTTGTATATAGGTACGTATATTATTTCATCATCGGGTCTTGTCACAATAGCGTACCTAGTTTGAAACCTTAGATCTTAGACGATTAAATTGTGTGAGATGTTTATTTTACTTAGTAGTAATTAATTAAATGTTTATATAGAAAGATATATAACCGTAATGTAACAGAATGGATTTTTTAGATGATGATGATGAGATTAGATGTTAGGATGTTTGTTACGCAATCACGCAAAAAACGGATTCAGATCAAATTTAGTACACAGATAGTTGGACCAGCAGGGTAATCACATAACTTTATGTACTACGGTTGGAGCATATTTAATGTCATTTTATGTCACACCTGACCATAAAGTGGCCATTATCGCACGCTGCGCGCGCGAAAAAACCCACTTCCCGGCCAAGAGGTGACATAAAATTTTGTACTTACCAAGGGCGATAAAACAAAGAATGTCTCAGATCGCAGGTAGTTTACGCCCGAGCCGAAGGCAAGGGCGATAAATATGCGATCTGAGGCTTTCTTTATTATCGCCCTTCGGCTCGGGCGTAAACTACCTGCGATCTGAGACATTCTTTGTTTTATCGCCCTTGGTAAGTAATGTACTATTTCGACCCGACAGACGGCTGTAAAAAATTTGCACCACGTAACTTCGTACGTACCCAATACGTACCGTACCGTTTATAAGGTGAATGATACTCGCCGTTTTGTTATTGCAAATGTGATCAAATTAACGAATGGTTTGTCTTTACAATATCTTGCACAAATTAACTATGGAAATAAAACGAATCAACGCACTTTGATTATATTTTGGAGAAAAGTGATGTTCATAACATAAATAAACACACGCCATTTAATATTTAAAGAACAAATATTGACCACGCAACCGAAAAACACAAAACGCATTATTAAAATAATATATGGAAAAAGACAAATGTAAATTTAGATGTAAAACCTTTGGATATAAAAAAGAAAAAGAAACATTTATTCGTGACAAACAAAACACTTACAAACAGGACATTACAAAATTGACTTATGCCACGAAATGGTTACAACTCAGCGTTATGCTGGCAGAGCCAGCGCTGGTCTTCTAATAGGTACCTACAATTTCAATCATAGTCGATTAGTATTTAAATAACATACAAATAAATCTATCAATTTATATTGTATCAAAATACCTTTTATCATCGTTCAGAGGAAAGAAGCTGGAGATTTTAACAAAGGTCAGGGGGCCGATTTTTGAGTGTCGATCGCTCGACTTTACACTCGTCATCTGTCAAAACATCGTAGCTTTTTGACAGATCTCGAGTGTAAAGACGAGCGTTTGACACTCAAAAATCGGCCCCCAGGTTTTACTTTAAAGAACAATTTGCAAAAGTGTCATACGTAACTAAAACCTATAGCAATGCTGTAAATATGTCTTCGATTAGTGAAACCTACTACTCAATTTAGCTTTAATATTATTTTAGTTATTGTTGTATTCGTGTATATATTTTCTTATTAATAAAGTACTACTCAATTAAAGACAATATTATACATAGGTAAAGAACAAAAACAAGTGCCTTATCAGTACTTGTCTTTAAGGTTGAGCCAACCAGGGAGGTAAGGGGTGTTTCCATATAGGTAGGTATTTCACACCTAGCTGTCAAGCTTGCGACATGCAGATGTATACCGGGTGTGGCCTGTAACAGGAGCAAATATTTAAAAGGACGCTTCCTTTAGAGCATCTGCAGTAACCCCTTGTGTCCACATTTTTCTATTTTAATTACGAGAAACTGTGATCTAAAGTTAGGACCCTAGCGGAGGATAGCACATCTGTTAATGCGGATTCAGAGGTAGAGTTATTAATATATGAGTCGTCATAGTTTTAGAATTTTTGGTTTGAAAGGATTTTTTATGGCTTTTTTACGATTATCTTATATATATTATCTTTTTTATTGTGTGTTTAAGAAATCGTTGTTTACTCCAAAAGAGTAGTAAAATACAGGACAACTGCCTGCGCCAAAAAAAAATAAGTTTTTTTTTCAACTGTAACTGTAACCACGTAGAAATAGTTACAAGCAAGGTTAATAATCTACCGTTTAATTTTTTGCTCCTGTTACAGGCCACACCCTGTATATAATAAATTTTGTTTAAAAATTGACAATATTATCAAAATTTACAACATTACACTACATTATATAGGTACCCACGTGTTGTGAAAATAAAATAATGAAAACGCGGATTCGCACTTCGCTGGTACCTGGTATGCGGCGGTACCGGGACAAATAGACACATATATTCCCTATTCCGGCACCGCCACATACCGGGTGCAGTCAGTCCGACCCAGGTCGGGTCTATCTGAGTTTCTTGCTGGACTCTTCTCAGCTAGGCTAGGTTTAATGAACCAGGGACAAAACTCTCACTAGCTTGATTCTCTCACACCTCAGATTCTGTTGCAGCCCCTCAACCAATGTCAATGGAGCACCAAGTCACAAACTCTTAGAATATTCCAGTGTTTAAACTGCCCGCGTGGTCGTGTCGGAGGTATTGCCTGGATTTTCCCTATGCCACTCTCCAACCCGCGCACTCCGCTTTATTGAGCCAGGAATATAAAGCCACAGCCAGGTTAAAAGAAGTATTCTTATTTAAAAACTACTAGGTATGAAGCCTTTTGCCCAAGTTGCCCAAGACCGAAGCAAATGGAGAGAATTGATTCGAGCCCCACACCCCAGCAGAGGGTAACGGGATAAAGAAGAAGAAGATGAAGCCTTTTGGATTTTCGAAAATATCCGCGTCATCAGTGAGTGAATAAAAATATACCTATATTACGTAGATACAAACAACCTTAAGCAGTTTTTAAATGTAAGTAGGTACATCAATTTTGCAAAACATTAATTAATAAACTTCTGCGCACTCGTGACAAAATGATTAAATTTGCTTTGACTGTTGAAAATATAAAATAAACGCAATGTATCATATAACGTGCATAACACAAAAGCTTTGTCAGTAATGTAACTTAATGACTCCATAAGAGCTGACGCAATTTGGATGGATAATTGAGAGTGAATGTATTGTCTCTGGCCCGAGGCACTTTTGAGGTTCATTCGCGACGACTGCGCGAGATTACTCACGTCACTTCACAATTTCTAAGTGATAAATATTAATCGCTACACACGAGTGTAGGTACAATCAGCTCCGAGATATCGCGACAAACCAAGTAGTCATATCTACCTACTATTCGAAGCGAATTCTATAATAGGTAGGGCGCCTAGAGCCTAGCGAGTCGTCTAGCGAGTAACTTAGTAAACCGAACGTTCTTGAATGTTTGCCACCGGCCGCACTGCGCGCTTGGCGCCTAGCTAGTCGCTTAAGAGGAGGGGTAGGGCAAGCTCTCTCCATACAAACTTTGTGCAGGATTTTTTTCGTTTGTGATAAATAATTGAGTAAATATACAGGCTGTTTGGTAGCTGCAGAGCAAATACCTACAGTGCATGCCCAAGAGAAAAAATAAATTTATCTACACACATATCATAAATCCTCTAATATGCGTTCGGAAACCGTAGAAAATGACTCTCATTTCAGCATTCAATGAATTTATGGCAATTTTCTTATCTGTGGCTAAGGCTACAGCAGTAATATAATTTTTAATTTTAATCTCATATATTATGATGTTAAAATATAAAAACGTCAAACAAAACTGTCAAAATTTAAATGTCAAAGTTGACATGTCCCTATTCTAGTATCACTGAAAATTCAAATTCAGTCGATGCGAAATGTCAGCTCGTTGTTTTTTTAGTATATATCGCACGAAATTTTAGCTAGAACGACATGATCACATCAGAATAGGGACTCTTTACTTTTTAAAATAACATTCAGGTATCGGTTGCCAGTTCTGATTTCGATATTTCCGCAACCGTGCAAAAAAGGTTGTATTAACACAATTATTGTATTTATTTACTACGGTTTCTGAACCCATCTTAGAGTAGTTATAATATGTGTGTAGATAAAGTAATGTATGCAACTGTACACAATTAGGCATTAAAACAACTCACAACACTCGTGTTTTAATGCCCCTCATTATGTACCAGTTGCATAATAGTAGTTTATGCAACTGGTACATAATGAGGGGCATTAAAACACGAGTGTGTTTTATGAAACGAGCCGAAGGCGAGTTTCATAATAAGGTCACACGAGTGTTTTAATGCCTAATTATGTACAGTTGCATACACTACTTTATCTACATCCATATATTAAATCCTCTTTCATGTGTTTCGTGTGGGCACTTCTCGCCGGCGTGCGCCATGTTTGCGTCGACAGGCCGGCCCGCGCCTCCGCCGCCAGCCCGCAGCTGTGTCTTAATTTTGTACGTGATCTCGTTAAAGTGTTATATTTCGTGATCTAATAGGGGACGCACGCAACAGCCGCACAGTATATTATAAAGCGGGGTCTTATCTACGGTATTTGAACTTATAAAAGAGGATTTACTATATGGGTGTAGATAAACTACTATTATATGCTCGCAAAAGAAGGCGCGGCACGGGTACAACGACTTTTATGAATATACTAGCTTTTGCTCGCGACTTTGTTCGCGTAAAACTCGTTTATTTCAGGCGCTTACCTAGTTATGGCTCCTCCATACAAACTTCCAGCCCCCTAAGGGATGATTTCCTGGATGAAAAGTATCCTATGTCCTTTTTTGGGACCTGGGACTCAAACTGGCGTAACCTCTCTAAATCGATCCGTTTTTCTAATTAACGTCCCAAAAATCCATAAAAACGACAAACATATTGATATGCGCTCCAACAGGCAAGATGGTATTTCACGTCTGCTACGTTGAATTTTAAAATCGTTGTTGTTTTCGTAATCGATTTTTGATTTTGTAACCACATTTCCCCCTTTTAGGGGTTGAATTTTCAAAAACCCTGAAACACGTATTTACTTATATATTCTTAGAAATACTCGTGTGAAGTTTAGAATTAAATAGTCGAAACTGATCTGGTTTCATCATACAAACTTTGGACCCTCATTTCATCCCCTTAGGGAATTTTGAAAATTCCCTTCTTAGTGATTACTAACGTAATAAAAACTACCTATTGTGAAAAATTCAACTCTCTAGGTCTAACGGTTTGGGCTGGGCGTTGATTGAAGTCAGTCAGTCAGTCAGGACTTTTACGTTTATATATATGTATAGGTAGGTAATGTTCAATGGGATTCGCTTGCTTCCACTCTTTTTCTCAAAGCACAGTCTAAATTGGTTGTTGAATAATAAATGTCATTTACATTTCTACGAAGAACGCTGATATGCAGCTTGTTATAGTCGAGTACGTTTGATCGCGCGGTATAAATTTGATATTTTTTGTTGCAGCGTGCAACTTTACTGAAGCGCCATCGTGCTAGCTTCATTGTAGTCTTTGGCTAGCTTTAAGAGCGCGAATTGAAAAAAAAACAACACAGAATGATCGGGATTATCTAGTAATACTTTACCTTTACAGTAATTAGAAACCGTTCAGAAAGAGATCAATCCATGACTGAGTTTATTGCGCCGCAGTTAAATTTATAGGCACAACGCCAACTTTACGATGCGATTACGAGCCTCGAGATGATCTACTCTTACTAAAATGATCTGAACTGTAGGTTGCTTCGTGCGTTTTAATGTACCTGCGGGTGCTTATACCGCCATACGTGGTAGTAAAATGTTCTTACATTGTAACATTCCGCGCTTAGAGAATTTATAAAGCAAATGCTTTTACAACGTTCTATTTTATTTATATCAATTCCACGAAAATATAACATTAATTCGTTATTTTACTAAGCGAAACACAAAAACACATTAAACACAAATTATCTACATTAAATGAATAATTTAACTCTTGGCGGGCGTACGTCTAATTTGACAGCATGTTTTTTTTTCTAAGTCCAGCACCATGTCTCGCTATGCCTATTCGCCTTCCTTTCTTTTGCTATATTAAAGAAAGAGCAGATGCAACTTGCGTTTTTTTTTTCTTTTAAGAGGCGCAATTAGGTACTTTGACCATAGACACCGCTTAATCTTTAGAGAACTGAAAAACGTCTTTCCTGATTGGTCGATTTTAGTACAGCTGTATTCAGGTTGGTTGATATTTTTACAAAATATTTTTTTATCTGTCAAATTGCTGTTCTGTGATTGGTGGATTTAATAGGTGAAGTATTTTGATTGGTCAAATTAGAATGTTTTGTAAATCATAAATATTTATACATATTTTCCCTAGGGCTTAAATGTACTACTTTAGCCCCGCTTCACAAGTCTAATATGACACACTTTTCGAGCATGAGAAGTGAAAAATTAATTTTCCCGGCGCATTATAAAATACGTGTCCGGGAAATGAGGGGTGCTATAAATAACTTTCCTTATACCTACGGCTGTACAAACGACAACAATATTCATTGTAGGTACTACCAATTTCAGCCTAATCATGCTTAGCTTTATTAAGACTCAACTAAATATAAAAAAAATAGTTATAAACCCGTCCCGTCCCGTGCGTATTACTCAATCGGATTTCGAAATGGTTCTAGAAAACCCATTTTTTACAACGGGGGCGGTGCCTACACCACACGATGGGTTTTGTGTAAATGTAATGTAATCCCTACTTTACGTGTAGGGAAAGATATGGAATCCTAAAAGGAAAAAATATTTCAATATTTATTTTATACATTTGTCGGCGTGATTGATTTGTATACCTGTGCCAAATTATAGCTTTTCTAGCAGTAAGATTAACTGAACTATGCTGCGATGGTATCTTATGGTTGGCAAGCTCATAAGAGTATAATAATATACTAACTGTCGGTGCTAACTCGGGAAAATTAACGATAGAGCTGTGGAAACGATCTAGGTATTAGATTATTTAGTTTTAGTCTTGTACCTATATGTCTATATATTTTCCATTTCGTATACCTAAGGCGACTTCCTGACTTGGTGGGGCGGGATCGATATGTGACATTTTCTTCTTTGACATAAACTTACTGACGTCGCAAAGATTCTCACTTGACATAATACTGTCAGTATTACGTTTGCGCAGTAGTAATATCATGCGCAGAAGCGGAGCAGTACCGCCTTCGCATCGTCCCGCTACCGCGCATCCCGCGCCAGTCAGGAAGCACACATTTAAATGTATGGGCGTAGTAGAAAGCGGTACTGAGTTGACTGACAGCTGACACTGACATTTGACAGTTTTCTCATATCGTACCGCCTCCGCACCGACAAATCAGGAAGTTGCCTAAGGCGCCTGCTGATGCTTCCTGATGCTTCCTGACTGGCGCGGAATGCGCGGTAGCGGGACGATACGAAGTACTGGGCCACTTCTGCGCATGATATTACTACTGCGCAACTGTAATACTGACAGTTTTCCGTCAAGCGACAATCTTTGCGACGTCAGTAAGTTTACGTCAAAGAAGAAAATGTCACAGTATATCGATCCCGCCCCACCAAGTCAGGAACTCGCCTAAGTAAACATTTCCGGTACGACGAAACTTTACTGGACTTTCAAAAATAACATCGTCTACTTAGAGATCATCAGATTAGGTTAGGACTTAGGGCGGTTTTGTAACAATCCATTGATACAGAATAAATAAGGGAAATAAAACTTATTCAAAATTAATAATTTGCGAAACAATTGACAATATTTCATAATTTCCAAAAGTCTTAATTCGAAAAACATTTCGGTAAAAACGTGTGATGTACACAAAAAAAAAGGGAACAAATAAAATGATCACCTAAATAACTTTTGATATCACCAAATTTTCGAACCCTAAAATAAGGCTGAACACTCAAAAAAATGTATCGACCATCAATTTCAGATCACCTAACCACTCATACCTATTATTCCAGCAGTAGCAGCTATTTTACTTATTGCGTTCCCTGAAATTTTATAATCGCATCAAAAAAATCTCAAGTACCACCAAAAATACTAAACTACCACCAAATCTCGTGCATCATTTGTTATTAGAATTACGTCCAAATATTATACACATTACAAGCTATATTGTAGTTAATACATTCAAATTAATTATTGAGCGACATGTTTCGGACTCACACGCGACGTTGTGGTTACCGAGTGACATGTTTTGGACTAACACGCGACATGTTCGGGCTCATCAAGCGACATGTTTCGGATCCAGCGACATGTCTCGGACCCATCGAGCGACATGTTGGGGTCATCGAGCGACATGTGTCGGACCGACACGCGACATGTTCGGGCTCATCGAGCGACATGTTTCGGACTCACACGCGACATGTTTCGGATCCAGCGACATGTCTCGGACCCATCGAGCGACATGTTGGGGTCATCGAGCGACATGTCTCGGACTAACACGCGACATGTTTCGGATCCAGCGACATGTCTCGGACCCATCGAGCGACATGTTGGGGTCATCGAGCGACATGTTTCGGACTCACACGCGGCATGTTTCGGATCCAGCGACATGTCTCGGACCCATCGAGCGACATGTTGGGGTTATCGAGCGACATGTTTCGGACTAACACGCGACATGTTTCGGATCCAGCGACATGTCTCGGACCCATCGAGCGACATGTTGGGGTCATCGAGCGACATGTTTCGGACTAACACACGACATGTTTCGGATCCAGCGACATGTCTCGGACCCATCGAGCGACATGTTGGGGTCATCGAGCGACATGTTTCGGACTCACACAACGACATGTTTCGGATCCAGCGACATGTCTCGGACCCATCGAGCGACATGTTGGAGTCATCGAGCGACATGTTTCGGACTAACACGCGACATGTTCGGGCTCGTCAAGCGACATGTTTCGGACGCATCCAGCGACATGTTTCGGATCCAGCGACATGTCTCGGACCCATCGAGCGACATGTTGGGGTCATCGAGCGACATATTTCGGACTCACACGCGACATGTTTCGGATCCAGCGACATGTCTCGGACCCATCGAGCGACATGTTGGGGTCATCGAGCGACATGTTTCGGACTCACACGCGACATGTTTCGGATCCAGCGACATGTCTCGGACCCATCGAGCGACATGTTGGGGTCATCGAGCGACATGTTTCGGACTCACACACGACATGTTTCGGATCCAGCGACATGTCTCGGACCCATCGAGCGACATGTTGGGGTCATCGAGCGACATTTTTCGGACTCACACGCGACATGTTTCGGATCCAGCGACATGTCTCGGACCCATCGAGCGACATGTTGGGGTCATCGAGCGACATGTTTCGGACTCACACGCGACATGTTTCGGATCCAGCGACATGTCTCGGACCCATCGAGCGACATGTTGGGGTCATCGAGCGACATGTTTCGGACTCACACGCGACATGTTTCGGATCCAGCGACATGTCTCGGACCCATCGAGCGACATGTTGGGGTCATCGAGCGACATGTTTCGGACTCACACGCGACATGTTTCGGATCCAGCGACATGTCTCGGACCCATCGAGCGACATGTTGGAGTCATCGAGCGACATGTGTCGGACCGACACGCGACATGTTCGGGCTCATCGAGCGACATGTTTCGGACTCACACGCGACATGTTTCGGATCCAGCGACATGTCTCGGACCCATCGAGCGACATGTTGGGGTCATCGAGCGACATGTTTCGGACTCACACGCGACATGTTTCGGATCCAGCGACATGTCTCGGACCCATCGAGCGACATGTTGGGGTCATCGAGCGACATGTTTCGGACTCACACGCGACATGTTTCGGATCCAGCGACATGTCTCGGACCCATCGAGTGACATGTTGGGGTCATCGAGCGACATGTTTCGGACTCACACGCGACATGTTTCGGATCCAGCGACATGTCTCGGACCCATCGAGCGACATGTCGGGGTCATCGAGCGACATGTTTCGGATCCAGCGACATGTCTCGGACCCATCGAGCGACATGTTGGGGTCATCGAGCGACATGTGTCGGACCGACACGCGACATGTTCGGGCTCATCGAGCGACATGTTTCGGACTCACACGCGACATGTTTCGGATCCAGCGACATGTCTCGGACCCATCGAGCGACATGTTGGGATCATCGAGCGACATGTTTCGGACTCACACGCGACATGTTTCGGATCCAGCGACATGTCTCGGACCCATCGAGCGACATGTTGGGGTCATCGAGCGACATGTTTCGGACTCAAACGCGACATGTTTCGGATCCAGCGACATGTCTCGGACCCATCGAGCGACATGTTGGGGTCATCGAGCGACATGTTTCGGACTCACACGCGACATGTTTCGGATCCAGCGACATGTCTCGGACCCATCGAGTGACATGTTGGGGTCATCGAGCGACATGTTTCGGACTCACACGCGACATGTTTCGGATCCAGCGACATGTCTCGGACCCATCGAGCGACATGTTGGGGTCATCGAGCGACATGTTTCGGACTCACACAACGACATGTTTCGGATCCAGCGACATGTCTCGGACCCATCGAGCGACATGTTGGAGTCATCGAGCGACATGTTTCGGACTAACACGCGACATGTTCGGGCTCATCAAGCGACATGTTTCGGACGCATCCAGCGACATGTTTCGGATCCAGCGACATGTCTCGGACCCATCGAGCGACATGTTGGGGTCATCGAGCGACACGTTTCGGACTCACACGCGACATGTTTCGGATCCAGCGACATGTCTCGGACCCATCGAGCGACATGTTGTGGTCATCGAGCGACATGTTTCGGATCCAGCGACATGTCTCGGACCCATCGAGCGACATGTTGGGGTCATCGAGCGTCATGTTTCGGACTAACACGCGACATGTTCGGGCTCATCAAGCGACATATTTCGGACTCAAAATGTGTTATATATATATATATATATATACAACGCGCGAGCCGAGCGAGCGAAGCGAGCGTGCCGCGGCAGCGGCCGGCGAAGCGCCAGAACCACCACCTGTTGAGTCCGAAACATGTCGTTGGATGAGCCAGAACATGTCGCGTGTGAGTCCGAAACATGTCGCTCGATGACTCCAACATGTCGCTCGATGGGTCCGAGACATGTCGCTGGATCCGAAACATGTCGCTGGATGCGTCCGAAACATGTCGCTTGATGAGCCCGAACATGTCGCGTGTGAGTCCGAAACATGTCGCTCGATGACCCCAAAATGTCGCTCGATGTCCCCAACATGTCGCTCGATGACCCCAACATGTCGCTCGATGGGTCCGAGACATGTCGCTGGGTCCGAAACATGTCGCTTGATGAGCCCGAACATGTCGCGTGTTAGTCCAAAACATGTCACTCGGTAACCACAACGTCGCGTGTGAGTCCGAAACATGTCGCTCGATGACCCCAACATGGCGCTCGATGGGTCAGAGACATGTCGCTGGATCCGAAACATGTCGCGTGTGAGTTCGAAACATGTCGCTCGATGGGTCCGAGACATGTCGCTGGATCCGAAACATGTCGCGTGTGAGTCCGAAACATGTCGCTCGATGACCCCAACATGTCGCTCGATGGGTCCGAGACATGTCGCTGGATCCGAAACATGTCGCGTGTGAGTCCGAAACATGTCGCTCGATGACACCAACATGTCGCTCGATGGGTCCGAGACATGTCGCTGGATCCGAAACATGTCGCGTGTGAGTCCGAAACATGTCGCTCGATGACCCCAACATGTCGCTCGATGGGTCCGAGACATGTCGCTGGATCCGAAACATGTCGCTGGATGCGTCCAAAACATGTCGCTTGACGAGCCCGAACAGGTCGCGTGTTAGTCCGAAACATGTCGCTCGATGACTCCAACATGTCGCTCGATGGGTCCGAGACATGTCGCTAGATCCGAAATATGTCGCGTGTGAGTCCGAAACATGTCGCTCGATGACCCCAACATGTCGCTCGATGGGTCCGAGACATGTCGCTGGATCCGAAACATGTCGCGTGTGAGTCCGAAACATGTCGCTCGATGACCCCAACATGTCGCTCGATGGGTCCGAGACATGTCGCTGGATCCGAAACATGTCGCGTGTGAGTCCGAAACATGTCGCTCGATGACACCAACATGTCGCTCGATGGGTCCGAGACATGTCGCTGGATCCGAAATATGTCGCGTGTGAGTCCGAAACATGTCGCTCGATGACCCCAACATGTCGCTCGATGGGTCCGAGACATGTCGCTGGATCCGAAACATGTCGCGTGTGAGTCCGAAACATGTCGCTCGATGACCCCAACATGTCGCTCGATGGGTCCGAGACATGTCGCTGGATCCGAAACATGTCGCGTGTGAGTCCGAAACATGTCGCTCGATGACACCAACATGTCGCTCGATGGGTCCGAGACATGTCGCTGGATCCGAAACATGTCGCGTGTGAGTCCGAAACATGTCGCTCGATGACCCCAACATGTCGCTCGATGGATCCGAAACATGTCGCTGGATGCGTCCGAAACATGTCGCTTGATGAGCCCGAACATGTCGCGTGTGAGTCCGAAACATGTCGCTCGATGACCCCAAAATGTCGCTCGATGACCCCAACATGTCGCTCGATGGGTCCAAGACATGTCGCTGGATCCGGAACATGTCGCTTGATGAGCCCGAACATGTCGCGTGTGAGTCCGAAACATGTCGCTCGATGACCCCAACATGTCGCTCGATGGGTCAGAGACATGTCGCTGGATCCGAAACATGTCGCGTGTGAGTCCGAAACATGTCGCTCGATGGGTCCGAGACATGTCGCTGGATCCGAAACATGTCGCGTGTGAGTCTGAAACATGTCGCTCGATGACCCCAACATGTCGCTCGATGGGTCCGAGACATGTCGCTGGATCCGAAACATGTCGCGTGTGAGTCCGAAACATGTCGCTCGATGACCCCAACATGTCGCTCGATGGGTCCGAGACATGTCGCTGGATCCGAAACATGTCGCGTGTTAGTCCGAAACATGTCGCTCGATGAGCCCGAACATGTCGCGTGTCGGTCCGACACATGTCGCTCGATGACTCCAACATGTCACTCGATGGGTCCAAGACATGTCGCTGGATCCGAAACATGTCGCGTGTGAGTCCAAAACATGTCGCTTGATGACCCCAACATGTCGCTCGATAGGACCGAGACATGTCGCTGGATCCGAAATATGTCGCGTGTGAGTCCGAAACATGTCGCTCGATGACCCCAACATGTCGCTCGATGGGTCCGAGACATGTCGCTGGATCCGAAACATGTCGCGTGTGAGTCCGAAACATGTCGCTCGATGACACCAACATTTCGCTCGATGGGTCCGAGACATGTCGCTGGATCCGAAACATGTCGCGTGTGAGTCCGAAACATGTCGCTTGATGACCCCAACATGTCGCTCGATGGGTCCGAGACATGTCGCTGGATCCGAAACATGTCGCGTGTGAGTCCGAAACATGTCGCTCGATGACCCCAACATGTCGCTCGATGGGTCCGAGACATGTCGCTGGATCCGAAACATGTCGCGTGTGAGTCCGAAACGTCGCTCGATGACCCCAACATGTCGCTCGATGGGTCCGAGACATGTCGCTGGATCCGAAACATGTCGCGTGTGAGTCCGAAACATGTCGCTCGATGAGCCCGAACATGTCGCGTGTCGGTCCGACACATGTCGCTCGATGAATCCGAAACATGACGCTTGCGTTCCTTACATTGCGTAGATCCGGTATTAGATATATTAATTTGATGAAACAAATGACGCTTGAAATTAGGTGATCATGTAGTATTTCTGGGTATCGAAAGAATTATTTGGGTGTAATTAATTTTAATAGGATTACTATCCCAGTAATATTTGGATGTAAATCATATGAAATTTGGTGTTTGAAATTAGGTGATCATTAAGTATTTTTGGGTAGAGACTAATTTATTTGGTAACAATTTAATTAAATAGGTTATCGACATGTTACTTCTTTGAGTTGCACTTTATATTTATATGGAGTTGAAAATTTGGTGCGAATCTAGTATTTTTGGTAATCGAATGTATTTTTTAGGGCATCATTCGGCAATTAATTTGGTGGTTCGTTAAATGCTACCCAAAAAAAAATTATTTAGATTTTTTTCTTCGTTAATTTTTGAAAAAATCGCAAATTCCTAAACCGAAAGTTGACGTCATCTTCCTCGCTGTATTCAGGGAGACCTTAGTACAGAGTACAGACACAATTTAAATCGCTGCTCTGGAGTGGCTCTGTATTCCTGTTGGGAAGATGACGTCATATTTTACTTTCGCCCTTTTGGAATGACCTACTTTTCAACGTGTTTTTTTTGTATGAAATATTGAGTTAAATTGAAAAAGAAAAAATACGGGTGGCTTAAATTTTTACCTATTTTCTAACTAGTTCATAAAATAAAGTAGTTAAAAATATGAAATGTTGTTAATTGTTATTATGCCAAATATTACTGAACTGATTTGGGTTTTAATGTAGTAGACATTCAGAATTATTATTTTTACTGCTAAGCTGCATTGTTTTTTCTTTGTCCACCCCATTTCCTATTTTATAGATCTAGAGGGGTTGGGCATTACCTTCTAGTACGTCTGTGCCAGATTATTCTAACAGGCTAGCAATGTATTGGTTAAGTAGGTACCTATTCAATTTTGCTGCTCCTTTTTTTTCTAACTGCTTCCCATTCCTTTGGTTGGGGTTAGGTCTCCTTTGACACCTGCGCCAGGATATTATATCGTTGGTTGTCTATGTGGCCAGGTTTAGTTTTTTTTAAGCTGACTATGGTTTTGTATGCCAGTCGCAATAAAGCGACAGGAGTGCGTGGTTGGAGAGTGGCCTAGCGAAAATTTAGAGGAAACCTCCGACACGACACGACCACGCGGGCGGTTTGAACACTGGAATACTCTAAGAGTTTGCGGTCCAGTGAGATTGGTGAGCGGCTTCATCTTCATGCCGAATCTGCGGTTAAGTGTCTCTCATGTCTTGCATAAGTGGCTCTTATTCTGATATCTAATCATGGTCATTACCTGCTAGTTACCTATATAGGCCATGTCTAGTTAAGATAAACTAGAGATGTGGTTTCCCGCGGACGGATAGATGAGGGTTTAAAAGAGATGATGCAATTACGTGAATTCACGCAGTTACCTTAGTTGTAATAAATTACTCGCTTAAGAGGCATATATTAGAGGGAGAGACGAGGCTCGCAAATGAGAAGGGTGCCACGTCCGACCTCCCGCGTCATTCTACCTGCGTACGTTAAAATTGCACTTAAAGAAGCATCCATTTAGGTAAACGCTGAAGTATAAATAACTCAAAGGGTGTGTTTGTCACATATTCTATTGTATATATTATATATTGTTTAACACGATGGAATCAAACTTCATTATGTCTTCATATTATACCATTGTGTAACGAAAATAAGTCAAAGAATTTATATGAATAATTTTCGTAACACAATGGACTCAATTAAAACTTAGACACATGTGCAATATAAATACGAGTCTTGTATTCTATTATCTTGAGTGTTGATGTAAGGGAGCCCCTCTGCCAACAAACTGTCCTGCAGTTTGGCAGAAGAAAAAAAATTGTTAACCAAGGGTTGTTTCGTAAATAATTTTTTTTTTTTTTTGTTAATTGTCACAATTACTACATTCATATTTGGCGTATAGTTTGGTATATACATAGTTTGGTGTATTATGGGTACATAGGCACGTTATGATCAAACATTCAGGTGCAGTGGAATATGAACAATATAATTAATAAAGAGTTAATGAATCTGAATTCAAAGGCTTCCTTTTATAATTTATTGCCGTTCATTAGTCTTCGCTAATTGCTGGTTTCGGAATTTATTAAACATTCTATAGGAGCTCTCATTTAGCACGATGATCGATGTTGACGCCCAGTTTAATGACTTATTTTATTTTAGTTCAAAACGTTTCTTAGGCGCACTTGTGTTATTTTATTGATTAATACCTATACATTATGTAGGTACTCATTGAACTACAGACTTATTTCCACAGGTATACTAGCTGACCCAGCGAACTTCGTAAAGCCCAGGACAGTCTATGAATGTCGTGTTAACTTTTAGCTTAACATGGGATTTAGGAATTACCGTGATAAAATGAATGCTTAAATAGTACATTACTTACCAAGGGCGATAAAACAAAGAATGTCTCAGATCGCAGGTATTTTACGCCCGAGCCGAAGGCAAGGGCGATAAATATGCGATCTGAGGCTTTCTTTATTATCGCCCGTGGTAAGTACAAAATTTTATGTCACCCCCTGGCCAGGAAGTGGGTTTTTTCGCGCGCGGAGCGTGCGATAATGGCCACTTTATGGCCAGGTGTGACATAAAATAATTTGTTCAACAGCTCGTTCTTTTTCAGTGGATTGATTCGCAATGTTCCGAGGCTTTGTTGGGAAAGACTAAATCTTCCGGATCGCGGCATTGTTAATAATAATACTCGCAGAATAAAATGTATAAATAACACTCGCACAAAACAAACAAGTCTTTGTAACCGCCGCATGCTTTTTAGGGTTATATTTCTCTCACTCACTCGTCCGTTCGTGTGTCCGTCTTCTATCACACAGATTTTACAGCCAAGCGGTTGGAACTAGAATCTTCAAATTTTATCATTAAATATTAAAACTTTTTTTCACTTCTCATGTTCGAAAAGTGTGTCATATTAGAGTTGTGAATAAGCGGGGGGCTAAAGTAGTACATTTAAGCCCGAGAGAAAATATGTATACATATTTATGATTTACAAAACATTTTAATTTGACCAATCAAAACACTTCACCTATTAAATAATTGGTAAACTACTACTACTAAAAATATTTGGTAAAAATATCAACCAACCAGAACACAGCTGTACTAAAATCGACCAATCAGGAAAGACGTTTTTCAGTTCTCCAAAGATTAAGCGGTGTCTATGGTCAAAGCAATTACGCCTCTTAGCGCATGTTGCATGTCTTTCATAATTATATCGCAAAAGAAAGGGAGGCGAATGCGCAAAGCGAACACGCATAGCGAGGCATGTTGCTGTTCTTAGAAAAAAAACATGCTGTCAAATTAGACACTTATGTACGCCTGCCAAGAGTTAAATTATTCATTTAAGGTGGATAATTTGTGTTATGTTTTTCTCGCAATCGAGGTGAAAAGTAGAGTGTTTAATTCGGGCCTAAAAGCCATATTACCACTCGAACAATTATAATATGGCTTACTTTAGACCCTTGTCAAACAATCTACTATTATATTTTCCTAACCAAAACAATAATAATGTTCTGCCTGCTAGAGGAAAGTACCTACCAATTTTACTCAAATTCAGATTTCACTTATATATATATTTATACAACTTGGGTAGCCTTTATCATCAAAAACATCTCCAAAAAGCAGTGAGTTTCCATCAAATGAAAATGAAAATTATCTTTACAAAACGGGGCCTATATGTAGGCGTATTTGTTATGGGGTAGGCCGTGCGTTGAAGTATCAGGACTGGTAGATACGGTACCTGATTCACAAAGTTTAACACACTACTTGCCATCAAAACACCGGTATTTTACTTAACCTGTGGTTATCCACCTCTCCGAGTATTATCTATGAATGGAGATGATAGAACATACCCTTTTTTAAAGAATAAAGTATATAATTTTTTCACAACAAATTATTTTTATATTACTTATATATACCAATGAACAAAAAATACTCTGATATTCGACAGACCAATTGAGTTGACCCCTCCTAACATCGCAATCACGATACTAGGAGGGGTCAACCTAGCTGGTCTGTCGAGCTGTTAAGAGTTGAAACATTTTTCCCCAGTACAAAAAGTGCTCAGCGCCGCTATAGTAGTATATTTTCTTGCTTAAAATTCAAAATAAATAAAAAATTTGAAATCCTTATCCTTGAATTAGTCGAAATCGAGTATAACGACGACTTTTTGCAAAAAAGTATTTTTTTCGACTTAAAATTCAAAACAAATGTAAAATTTGAAATCTCTGTCCCTAAATTAGTCTAGAATAATGACGATTTTTTTGCAAATAATATTTTTTTTTTGCTTAAAATCGAAATAATTATAAAATTTGAAATCTAATCCTTGAATTAGTTAAAATCGAGTATAATATCTTTTTATTTTTATTTTTTTTAATTCAAAATAAATATAAAATCTGAAATCCTAGGTCAAATTTTTTTTTCACCACCTGAAAAAAAACAGATGGGCGATAATTGTCCTGGCTGTTTTGTGTCCACACTAACCGATATCGGATCCGATACGAATCTGACCGATATCGGATCGGATAGTGTGAGCACTAAGCAGTTTTCCATACATTTTTGTCGGTAACGAATCCTACACCGATATTGTATCGGATAGTGGAAACACGGCCTTACATGTTATTATATTGAAAAAGTAACACGTTCGGATTTCAAAATTACTTTGTACACATGTGGATAAAATGCAGTTTTGCTATCTGTTTTTGAAGAATAAAATAGTACATTTTGATGCTAGTGCGGAAGGTGTGTCATTTTGCACGAGTCCCGAGTTGTCTTGGCCCAAGCCGATGGGCGAGGGACAAGACTCGGGACGAGTGAAAATGACACTTCCGCACGTGTACCAAACGACGTTTTTTAATACAGTTGCGCAAAAATATCAAAGAAACTAAAATAAAACAGTAATTAAAAGATACAAAACACAATACTTTTACTTGCCATTGTGGGCTTTGAGTACTTATCTGGTCTATCTGGCGTAGTTTACATACAGACATACACTTTATATAACAATCGTATAAATCACACGTATCACAAAAATATTATTAAAACAATACAACTCACTACAAAATTATATCTTGAAATCATGTACAAAGAAGCGGGAATTAAAAAGTCGGTTTAACTTAATTTAATTGATTCACTTTTTTCAACAGGCCATGGTTGTCAGCATTCAGCCAAATCAAATACTATTTTGGAGGAGATTTTATGTCACATGGTAGTTTAATTACATGATTTCTATTTGATTTTTAAGTAACCAAATGTATTTTTGGCGAAAAAAGACAAGCGTTCATTCACATCCGGCGCGACGGTCTTCCATAATACTCTAATATCTGGGCGACCGAGCTTAGCTCGGCGTTTTCCCGGGCCTGAGACCTAGCCGTCGATTGCTCGTCCCCGAAAACCCCTACATACCAAATTTCATCAAAATCGTTAGAGCGGTTTCGAGATCCCCGAAATAAATAAATAAATAAATAAACATACAAGAATTGCTTGTTTAAACTTATTTAATATGCATTTTAATGTTTTAAATATTATAGAAGGTTACTTTTAATGGCCTTTGCTTTGTTAAATAAATAAGTAAAGTGACTGAACCTAAAACTCTTTGGTTGGATGTATGGCTTGGGTCAACAGTAAATTTAAAAAAGTTGGAAAAGTAAAAAGCACTAGTGCGCGAAATCCAACTTTGCGCACGATATACAGGTACATAAAGTACCACTTTTTGAGCAACTGTATTAAAAAAAGGCTTTCCGAGCTAGTGAGTTGAAAAACATTTTATATAAAATAAATGACCATTTAAGTATTTTTGTCAAAAATCAATTTCGCATTATATATTTTTTGTAACAAGACGCTGCAGTATAAGTACAGAGTAAAATTTCAGATTGTATATAAAAATCCATTGGTACTAATATTATAAGTGTGTTTGTCTGTCTGTTATATTTTCACGTTAAAACCGCTAGACTGATTCACATGAAATATGTAGTATGGAAGTAGTTTGAGTCCCGGGGAAGGGCAGCACACTTTTTATCACGAAAACCATCCCTTAAGGATGTGCAAATTTGTATGAAAGAGGGTAAGCGCCGGAAATAGAAGAATAGCAATAAAATTCTAACGCGACGAACGAGTTTTACGCGGACAAAGTCGCGGGCAAAAGCTAGTAGAAGATAAAATTCTAATAAAATGTCCGGTGACGAAAGTAATTACTGACTGACTTATTATATGATTCTGTCTTTAGTAGCCTTTTTATATGTGATTGTGTCTGGCAAAAAGGACCACTTAAGCGGTATGGAGTTATTAATCTCCTAAAACTAGGTAAAATTAGCTATTTAGGGAGAAAAGAATCATTTTCCTAGGTGCAATCATAATCTCGCTAGAGGTGAGAAAATATTTGTCTTGTGCGCACTTAAATCAAGTTAAATCCCTCTCTACACTCAGGACTCCCTCGCTCCGCTCAGGAGTAAAATCTGGAATCCTTCGTTACGTTCAGGATTCAATATCGCGCCCGTGACATAAAACAGTGCTTTAACCCCTAGGTGTATATATGTATAACCTACTATTTATTTTAAGTTTTGTATTAAGTGCTAGCGTTAGGTGTGTATATTGAGTATTTTGGTAACACTGTGGCATTGCTAATGATATGATAATGTTGCTTGTTTTTGCACCCCTGAAGAGTCCGCTCGTGTGGATGCACACGCTCAACGGATTAACCATTTAACTTAACTTAACTTGTCTTAGTCGCAGTTATCGCGTGATACCTAAACGACCAGATAAAGCATCTGTCAGTTTCTATCGAGTGGTATTCAGAAAGTGACAGATGCCCTATCTTGTCTATCAGGCGATAAACGTTACCACCAAGTTACCACCATAGACCAAGTGATAATAAATAGGTATGACAGGGACCATCTTGCGCCCAAATATCATCAGAATCCTTTGAGATGCATGCAAGTATTTTACTGATAGTCAATTCAGCAACTATACCTATGACTCACATCACAATAGGGTATTTGACACATGTTAAAATTTATAACACACTTTTTGGATAGTTATCCATCAAAATATCACATCATCATCATCCTCCTAGCGTTATCCCAGTACAGTTGCATCCTGAAGGATGCCTGGGGTCCGCTACCTAATCCCAAGATTTGGCGTAGGCACTAGTTTTTACGAAAGCGACTGCCATCTGACCTTCCAACCCCAAGGGGAAACTAGACCTTATTGAGTGGCAACTTGACTGTTAGAAGTTCTCAAACCGCCCGAAGGCCTCCAACTTAGCTTAACGACTGCTGCCATAGACAGCAACCGGGATCAACGGCTTAACGTGCCTTCCAAAGCACGGGAGCGCTCAGTTAGTAACCACTCAAAGCGGTCACCCATCCAAGTCCTGACCGCTGCCCACGTTGCTTAACCTTAGTAAGCGCAAGCGGTTCGCAAGCGCCGCTGGGCCACGAGCGCTCCATCCATCCATCCATCAATATATCACAATAAATTGTAAATTATAAAATGTTACCAAAATCATAAAAAGATATGTATGAATCATCAAAAACTCATAAAATTATGTAATTATTTTACCCGTCCAAAATTCAAATAAAAGGTTTCAATAGAATGCTTATGTAAAAATGAAAAAATTGTATGGCAACTATGTACCTAAACGCATTATTTTACGACTAAAACAGCAAAATACTAATTTTTTCATACAACGGTTGGTCGAATACTGTGTAAGTGACGTCATTTGCCAGGGCAAATTTGTAGAGCCTTTTTGAGTACCGCTAGCGTCGAGCTAGGTTTGTCCCTAATTTTAGCCCTTTATTGTGCTCTAATTGTTGTTGGTCCCATATAGACATTTGATCGTCTCTAAAAAATGGTTCGATTGCCACCATAAAAAAAATAGCCATATTAGTCAAATAGGGTGGTCATACGGGGTTTAAAAATCGAACACGGCAAGTGCCTCATTAGTATCCGCCCAATTTAAAAAAAGGGAACAAATAAAATGATCACCTAAATAACTTTTGATATCACCAAATTTTCGAACCCTAAATTAAGGCTGAACACTCAAAAAAATGTATCGGCCATCAATTTCAGATCACCTAACCACTCATACCTATTATTCCAGCAGTAGCAGCTATTTTACTTATTGCGTTCCCTGAAATTTTATAATCGCATCAAAAAATTCTCAAGTACCACCAAAAATACTAAACTACCACCAAATCTCGTGCATCATTTGTTATTAGAATTACGTCCAAATATTATACACATTTCGCTATTATTGTAGTTAATACATTCAAATTAATTATTGAGCGACATTTCGGACTCACACGCGACGTTGTGGTTACCGAGTGACATGTTTTGGACTAACACGCGACATGTTCGGGCTCATCAAGCGACATGTTTCGGATCCAGCGACATGTCTCGGACCCATCGAGCGACATGTTGGGGTCATCGAGCGACATGTTTCGGATTCACACGCGACATGTTTCGGATCCAGCGACATGTCTCGGACCCATCGAGCGACATGTTGGGGTCATCAAGCGACATGTGTCGGACCGACACGCGACATGTTCGGGCTCATCGAGCGACATGTTTCGGACGCATCCAGCGACATGTTTCGGATCCAGCGACATGTCTCGGACCCATCGAGCGACATGTTGGGGTCATCGAGCGACATGTTTCGGACTCTCACGCGACATGTTTCGGATCCAGCGACATGTCTCGGACCCATCGAGCGACATGTTGGGGTCATCGAGCGACATGTTTCGGACTCACACGCGACATGTTTCGGATCCAGCGACATGTCTCGGACCCATCGAGCGACATGTTGGGGTCATCGAGCGACATGTTTCGGACTCACACGCGACATGTTTCGGATCCAGCGACATGTCTCGGACCCATCGAGCGACATGTTGGGGTCATCGAGCGACATGTTTCGGACTCACACGCGACATGTTTCGGATCCAGCGACATGTCTCGGACCCATCGAGCGACATGTTGGGGTCATCGAGCGACATGTTTCGGACTCACACAACGACATGTTTCGGATCCAGCGACATGTCTCGGACCCATCGAGCGACATGTTGGAGTCATCGAGCGACATGTTTCGGGCTAACACGCGACATGTTCGGGCTCGTCAAGCGACATGTTTCGGATGCATCCAGCGACATGTTTCGGATCCAGCGACATGTCTCGGACCCATCGAGCGACATGTTGGGGTCATCGAGCGACATATTTCGGACTCACACGCGACATGTTTCGGATCCAGCGACATGTCTCGGACCCATCGAGCGACATGTTGGGGTCATCGAGCGACATGTTTCGGACTCACACGCGACATGTTTCGGATCCAGCGACATGTCTCGGACCCATCGAGCGACATGTTGGGGTCATCGAGCGACATGTTTCGGACTCACACGCGACATGTTTCGGATCCAGCGACATTTCTCGGACCCATCGAGTGACATGTTGGGGTCATCGAGCGACATGTTTCGGACTCACACGCGACATGTTTCGGATCCAGCGACATGTCTCGGACCCATCGAGCGACATGTTGGGGTCATCGAGCGACATGTTTCGGACTCACACAACGACATGTTTCGGATCCAGCGACATGTCTCGGACCCATCGAGCGACATGCTGGAGTCATCGAGCGACATGTTTCGGACTAACACGCGACATGTTCGGGCTCATCAAGCGACATGTTTCGGACGCATCCAGCGACATGTTTCGGATCCAGCGACATGTCTCTGACCCATCGAGCGATATGTTGGGGTCATCGAGCGACATGTTTCGGACTCACACGCGACATGTTTCGGATACAGCGACATGTCTCGGACCCATCGAGCGACATGTTGGGGTCATCGACCGACCTGTTTCGGACTCACACGCGACATGTTTCGGATCCAGCGACATGTCTCGGACCCATCGAGCGACATGTTGGGGTCATCGAGCGACATGTTGGGGTCATCGAGCGACATGTTTCGGACTCACACGCGACATGTTCGGGCTCATCAAGCGACATGTTTCGGACGCATCCAGCGACATGTTTCGGATCCAGCGACATGTCTCGGACCCATCGAGCGACATGTTGGGGTCATCGAGCGTCATGTTTCGGACTAACACGCGACATGTTCGGGCTCATCAAGCGACATATTTCGGACTCAAAATGTGTTATATATATATATATATATATATATATATATATACAACGCGCGAGCCGAGCGAGCGAAGCGAGCGTGCCGCGGTAGCGGCCGGCGAAGCGCCAGAACCACCACCTGTTGAGTCCGAAACATGTCGTTGGATGAGCCAGAACATGTCGCGTGTGAGTCCGAAACATGTCGCTCGATGACTCCAACATGTCGCTCGATGGGTCCGAGACATGTCGCTGGATCCGAAACATGTCGCTGGATGCGTCCGAAACATGTCGCTTGATGAGCCCGAACATGTCGCGTGTGAGTCCGAAACATGTCGCTCGATGACCCCAAAATGTCGCTCGATGACCCCAACATGTCGCTCGATGACCCCAACATGTCGCTCGATGACCCCAACATGTCGCTCGATGGGTCCGAGACATGTCGCTGGATCCGAAACATGTCGCTTGATGAGCCCGAACATGTCGCGTGTTAGTCCAAAACATGTCACTCGGTAACCACAACGTCGCGTGTGAGTCCGAAACATGTCGCTCGATGACCCCAACATGTCGCTCGATGGGTCAGAGACATGTCGCTGGATCCGAAACATGTCGCGTGTGAGTCCGAAACATGTCGCTCGATGACCCCAAAATGTCGCTCGATGACCCCAACATGTCGCTCGATGACCCCAACATGTCGCTCGATGACCCCAACATGTCGCTCGATGGGTCCGAGACATGTCGCTGGATCCGAAACATGTCGCTTGATGAGCCCGAACATGTCGCGTGTTAGTCCAAAACATGTCACTCGGTAACCACAACGTCGCGTGTGAGTCCGAAACATGTCGCTCGATGACCCCAACATGTCGCTCGATGGGTCCGAGACATGTTGCTGGATCCGAAACATGTCGCGTGTGAGTCCGAAACATGTCGCTCGATGACCCCAACATGTCGCTCGATGGGTCCGAGACATGTCGCTGGATCCGAAACATGTCGCGTGTGAGTCCGAAACATGTCGCTCGATGACACCAACATGTCGCTCGATGGGTCCGAGACATGTCGCTGGATTCGAAACATGTCGCTGGATGCGTCCGAAACATGTCGCTTGATGAGCCCGAACATGTCGCGTGTGAGTCCGAAACATGTCGCTCGATTACCCCAAAATGTCGCTCGATGACCCCAACATGTCGCTCGATGACCCCAACATGTCGCTCGATGGGTCCGAGACATGTCGCTGGATCCGAAACATGTCGCTTGATGAGCCCGAACATGTCGCGTGTTAGTCCAAAACATGTCACTCGGTAACCACAACGTCGCGTGTGAGTCCGAAACATGTCGCTCGATGACCCCAACATGTCGCTCGATGGGTCAGAGACATGTCGCTGGATCCGAAACATGTCGCGTGTGAGTCCGAAACATGTCGCTCGATGACCCCAACATGTCGCTCGATGGGTCCGAGACATGTCGCTGGATCCGAAACATGTCGCGTGTGAGTCCGAAACATGTCGCTCGATGACCCCAACATGTCGCTCGATGGGTCCGAGACATGTCGCTGTATCCGAAACATGTCGCGTGTGAGTCCGAAACATGTCACTCGATGACCACAACATGTCGCTCGATGGGTCCGAGACATGTCGCTGGATCCGAAACATGTCGCGTGTGAGTCCGAAACATGTCGCTCGATGACCCCAACATGTCGCTCGATGGGTCCGAGACATGTCGCTGGATCCGAAACATGTCGCGTGTGAGTCCGAAACATGTCGCTCGATGAGCCGGAACATGTCGCGTGTCGGTCCGACACATGTCGCTCGATGACTCCAACATGTCGCTCGATGGGTCCGAGACATGTCGCTGGATCCGAAACATGTCGCGTGTGAGTCCGAAACATGTCGCTCGATGACCCCAACATGTCGCTCGATGGGTCCAAGACATGTCCCTGGATCCGAAACATGTCGCGTGTGAGTCCGAAACATGTCGCTCGATGACCCCAACATGTCGCTCGATGGGTCCGAGACATGTCGCTGGATCCGAAACATGTCGCGTGTGAGTCCGAAACATGTCGCTCGATGACCCCAACATGTCGCTCGATGGGTCCAAGACATGTCCCTGGATCCGAAACATGTCGCGTGTGAGTCCGAAACATGTCGCTCGATGACCCCAACATGTCGCTCGATGGGTCCGAGACATGTCGCTGGATCCGAAACATGTCGCGTGTGAGTCCGAAACATGTCGCTCGATGAGCCCGAACATGTCGCGTGTCGGTCCGACACATGTCGCTCGATGACTCCAACATGTCACTCGATGGGTCCAAGACATGTCGCTGGATCCGAAACATGTCGCGTGTGAGTCCGAAACATGTCGCTTGATGACCCCAACATGTCGCTCGATGGGTCCGAGACATGTCGCTGGATCCGAAACATGTCGCGTGTGAGTCCGAAACATGTCGCTCGATGACCCCAACATGTCGCTCGATGGGTCCGAGACATGTCGCTGGATCCGAAACATGTCGCGTGTGAGTCCGAAACATGTCGCTCGATGACACTCACATGTCGCTCGATGGGTCCGAGACATGTCGCTGGATCCGAAACATGTCGCGTGTGAGTCCGAAACATGTCGCTCGATGAGCCCGAACATGTCGCGTGTCGGTCCGACACATGTCGCTCGATGAATCCGAAACATGACGCTTGCGTTTCTTACATTGCGTAGATCCGGTATTATAGACTAGATATTAATTTGATGAAACAAATGACGCTTGAAATTAGGTGATCATGTAGTATTTCTGGGTATCGAAAGAATTATTTGGGTGTAATTAATTTTAATAGGATTACGATCCCAGTTATATTTGGATGCGAATTATATGAAATTTGGTGTTTGAAATTAGGTGATCATTAAGTATTTTTGGGTAGAGACTAATTTATTTGGTAACAATTTAATTTAATAGGTTATCGACATGTTACTTCTTCGAGTTGCACTTTATATTTAAATGGAGTTGAAAATTTGGTGCGAATCTAGTATTTTTGGTAATCAAATGTAATTTTTTAGGGCATCATTCGGCAATTAATTTGGTGGTTCGTTAAATGCTACCCTTAAAAAAATATAGAGTAGGCCCATTTTTGAAGAAGTAGCATACAAGAAGCAAGTCATGTAACAGTTGGGGTGACAACGTTATCAGAGGGCTTAGACACTGTAGAATACGGTTCTGCCTGTCTCCATACCCAAATTTGAGCCGGAAGTCTGTTATACCGGATAATGTGCAGCCCATACAAATTTTTTCGTTGTACATTTGGTAAATCGTGGTTTCGGTACCCTAACTATGGTCCGATTCTTATAGGTTTTTGATATGCCATAAAGGACAATATTTGTCATTGTATCCCGAAATTTTCGACCCTCCAGCTCCTTATCTTTCTCCGCCATCTTGGAAAATCTGTCACTTTTTCAGTGTTTTCCTTGTACTGTCGCTAAAGTTCATTTTAGTGCTAAACATGGTTCGGCAATATTGTAGAAGACAAAATTTGCTAAAACTTTTGGCTACAAAGATTTTTTGTATGACCTCTAAGGACGAAGGTATGACAGGAGATATTTTTAAAACTGCAAATTTTTTTTAGTATTCCTCCCATATTTGCGTTTTAAGTGCATTTTAGCGCTAAGTATAGTTCTGCAATATTGTAGATCACAAAATGTGCTACAACTCTTCTATTGAAATATTTTTTCCACGATCATGAGGAAAGAAAATACGAAGTCATCTATGGAGTACTACCGTCGATATTTGCTTCTTTTTACAGTTTTCTTCCCATATTTGCGTTTTTTAGCTCAAGTTCTAGGTCTGTAATATTACAGAAGACAAAATTATATGCAAATTCAAAGTACCTACGATCTTACTAGGTATCGTGGAAACAGACGAATTTGTGTTTTGAGGGATTGAAGTGGTATAGATCAGAAAGTGACAGATGCTTTATCTTGTCTTCTATCCCGCTATCACTCGACCATCATAGATCCCCTACAGATTGCGATTAATTGCACTCAAACCTAAATATGAGAAGAAAACTGCAAAAGTATCTAATTTCGACGGTGCTACTCCATAGATGACTTCATATCTTCTTTCCTAATGGTCGTGGAAAAAATATTTCAATACAAAAGTTGTAGCAAATTTCGAGATCTACAATATTGCCGAACTATAGTTAGCGCTAAAATGCACTTTAAATGTAAACATGAACGGAAAACCGGAAAAAAGTGGCAATTTTTAATGATATATCCTGTCATATCTTTGTCCCTAGGGGTCATGGAAAAAATATTTGTACCCAAAAGTTTTAGCAAATTTTGTATTCTACAATATTGCAGAACTATGTTTAGCACTGGAATGAACTTTGACGACAGTAAAAGCAAAGAACTGAAAAAAGTGACACTATTTTCAAGATGGCGGCCAAAGTTATGGAGCTGGAGGGCCGAAATTTTTAGGTTACCATGGCTAATATTCTCCTTCGCAACATACCAAAAAACTATATCAATTGGACCTCTTTTAGAGTACCAGAGCAACAATTTACTAAATGTACTACGAAATTTTTAGTATGGGCTGCACCTTTTCCGGTATACCGTTCTTCCGGCTCAAATTTCGAGATGGCGACAGACAGATCCGTATTATGCAGGGTCCAAACCCTCTGATAACGTTGTCAACTTGTCACCCCAACTGTTACATGATTTGCCGCTTGCATTGTTTAGAGACGCCTTTTCCAATTCTGTTCTTGCTCTAATAAAGTTCTTTTCTGCCTAGGAGTATAATAATCCTACCAAAACCCATTACGCGCGCGACGTTAAAAATACTGACAGCATCATATTTAATCTAGATGACTGAGACCTGTGAGATCATATAATTGGCTAGGTACCTGTTTATATGTTAAAGTTTTGTCGTGTCATAAAAGCTGTTTGTTCTCCATATACTTAAATAAATAAAAAAGAAATAAGAAGAACAAAATACATTCAGCCAAAGAAAACCGCCCACAAACCGCGCGTTGTTGTCTATGATTAGAAGAAAAAATAGTTTAAATTAAACGAATAACTGTACTAATAATTAGTACAAAACGTATATTACACTAAACGGTTTAACTCACGTATTAATTCTCACTCCGGGCGAACTCCCGACGAGTTCGAAACATGTCGCCCGAAGTGACAATTAATACGTAAGTTTAACCGTTTAGTGTAACATAGTTTTAACATGACTCACGAAAGTTTAAATTCAAGTAGTACAAACCGTGTTATTATTAACTTAAAAAACGAAGTTTAAGTGTAAAAGGCACTGTGAAAACAAGCTTTCAGTTAAATCAAAGTGAAATTATCGCCGTGTTTATTAGGTACTTAAATTTTCTACCTAATTACTTCTCATTTTTAGCGAAAAGCATTATGCTTGGCGGAAGCTTTGACTTTGCGGAGTTACTTTCCGACTTACTTTCCCTGCGTCGGCAATAATGTACTAGAACTTTTATGATTTCCAAGTATTTTCGTAAGTAAGTTTTGTTTATTGGCAATGAAATAAACACATTAGGTATCCATTGACGTCGCGCAATCGGGGAAAATTTTTTTTTTACTGTTGTTTGATACCGTATTGTCAGATTGACTACAGATAAGTATATATCGTGATTGCTGACACAAACGGATACTTTCAAAGGACCCATTAGGCCGCATTTACGCGCGCCCTTTTGCCCGGGTGTAGAATACAGCTACAGTGTCCCCTGCTTGACGTAGAAGGCGTTTATAAGAGGGTCCTCAGGCCCGTAGAGGTCGCAGTTAGGGTCTGCGACTGCTGAGAAACAGAGGGTAGGACCCACGATGGTGTGACTTTAGGTCACTGGTGCGTTCCGTAGGAGATCCCTGAGCTGCAGTCCGAAATGGCTTTAGAAGGACCATAAGGGAGTTTTAGTCGGTGTGAGTCCGACATACTTTACCTCCACGCTGCCCACTTGGCACGGAATGATACATAACGGATTTTCCCCTGTATAAAAAAGAAAAGGCCTCCCACGTTCGACATCCTATGATGTTCCCCTCTTGCGCCGATCTCCGCTTATTAGGAACCGTTTGATTTAAATAGTAGCCCTGCGGAACGGTTTAGTATTACCTACGTTGCTGCAGACAAGAAAATAGCGCAGTCCCAAGAAATGGAAGACGCCTCAGGACTATGAAGTCCATAGGTTATATAGTTAGAAATCACTGTCTCGAAGAAATAGCGAAGTAAATTTTCAAGCGCTGTATACAAATTGTGTCTGCAGGCAACACTTTACATGCAAAATTTTGTCTATTTTGCTATACATTTGCAACACAAAGCGCTAGCCTAGGTACATTACTAGATTGGAGAATGGGTGCTTCGGAAAAATTTACAATACTATTAAAGAAGATGGGTTGGGAGTTGGGAGTGGGTAGTACAGTAAGCATCATTAGAAGTTAGTAATAGTCAATATGGCCAAAATATTTCAGCCCATCCTTATTCTTATTCTTAATAAGGTTGTGTTACGATATTTGGCTACTTCGACTGCTAATATGATGCTTACCTTACCGTACCCTACGATACTTACTGTACCTATAATACGAATAGTCACGTATTTCAGACAAGACGGCAAGTTTGTAATATTACGTTTTCCTATAGCACTGGTTGGAAAGGTATTTATTTGCAAATATGGTTTACAATAAATAAAAATTAATTAAAAACAAAACTTACAACTATTCTAATCTAACAACCCACCCCGAGTCATACCTGGTGCAAAGGTACCCAAAACGCTTGCAGCGTTGCCGCGTTGAACTGCAATCGACAACCTTTGCATCAAGTATGACCCTATATTGATTTAAACTTACACGATTTTCACACATTATTATTGGGGAACGGGACTTAATCGCGTACAATTATAACTAATTTACCTTTTTTAAGGTTTTTGTCCGACGTTTCGAATGTATCACAACATCCGTGGTCGCGAACTGACTGGCGTGAGCGGGTATCAACATCTTCTAGCCGCACGGGTTTTCCGAACTACCCGCACTTGGTCTTCATTAATTACATTCTCACTAGGGTTGTCACTCGCACGACACACAACACTAACAATGTCCGTTGATGTAATGGACGATGTATTTCCACGCTTGCACTTACTAATAACTGGATTCCACGAAGATGAGATTTTGAAACCGTCGTCCCGGTTGAAATTTCGATGTTTTCTAATTTCAACGGCTTCACGTACTTTTCTACTGTAGAAATGGCGTTCTGTAGAAAGGACTTTCGGTTTATGGAGCTCAATCCAGTGGTTTGGTCCTGACTCCAGTAAATGCTCGGCTATGGCCGACTTATTCACCTGACGATTTTTGACAGCTGTGATGTGTTCCTTGACCCTTTCTGCTATGGTTCGCTTGGTCTCACCAATATAAGAACTCCCACAGCTGCAATCGATCTTGTAAACGCCAGGTGATTGGTAAGGGATAATATCCTTTGGCGATCTTAATACGATTACGATTTTTTTTTGGCGATTAGTTATAATTGTACGCGATTAAGTCCCGTTCCCCAATAATAATAAGTATGACCCTGTCCCGCATTCGTCTACCAACCTCACTTATAAAAATTTGGGCATCCGCGCACCAACAGCCGGTCGTCTCCACCGCCAGAGGGACGTAGCTACCCAAACATGAATATTTTTCCCGTTTACGCGAAGCCGCCAGCTCGGCCGCTGTCCCAGCCGCTCGGATGGTACGGCCGATGTGCGACGCAGCAAAAGTGCTGACACTGCTGACGCAAGTAGCGTCCGTCCCACAGAAGACACCTTCCTTTCTGCCAAGGCACTAGGGTTAGGCCATCCGGCCTCTTACCATCCGATAATCTATTAAATCTCTAAAATTCCAGCCAACATCATTTTCCGGAGTTCTCCCTCCAGGGTAATCTCAGAATCCGCTGCACCGATTTTGAACAATTTTTGGCACACAGATATACCTTTATCCCCGCCAAAGCCAGGATACTCCCGTGCTGCTATGTGAAAATGGTCTTAGAAGACCTTCCTCGATTTAAAATGAATGAAGTTTGGCGTTTACAGATTTTGTAAAAAACCTACAGGATGCGAGGAAAAGCAAATTTTTGCGAACCTTTTTTATTGATTGCCAATCAAACCTATTCTTATCCAGGATCAAAAGCTTGTATGGGAGCACAAAAAAACGGGTAGAAAAGCCACAAACCGAGGAGCCTCACACACACACACACACACACACACACACACACACACACTAATAATTCTAACATTAATCACGATATTTCTTAACATTTCATTACATTTACTGAACACTTTACAAACCAGCTGGAAGATAATAATTATTCCATCGGATAATTTATTTGAATTCTAATTCAATGTAATAACTGAAAGCCAAACTGAAAGAAAAATGTACCAAACTTTTTATTTTATCTTTGATATGGCAGCAGCAGTCAATCAATAAAATTATGACGTTAAAAATATTACACTCACGAGCAAAAATAATGGATACACTTTGTATTGAACTTCCATAGAAAGTGTACCCGTTATTTTTGCTCTTGAGTGTAAAATGAAACCAATTTACTTCCCGGTCCGAAATTAATTGACATTATTTTAATCCTTAAAGACGTAACCACCATTTTTGTTCATGTACACGAATATGGATAGAAAGTTAGTCAGAGCTTTTCTCAGAAAATTATTTTGACCACTCTGTTCTATAGTGTGATTTTTGGATTTGACTTTAGGATAAATTTAACATGCAAGAATTATTTAAATATGTGTCCAGTATTTAATACTTTCACCTAAATAGGTTTAATGCGAAGGATACGTTTATAAAATTATAAGTGGAATATTTTCATTACATGTCAAAAAACTTACTTATCAAATTAATTATTTTACTGCGTACTAACCAAATACTTAGCAACAGGTACCTACTAGTACCTACTCAATCATTTGACGTGAATATTTACAAATCGTCAATTTTTTAACAAATACATCTTCTAGTTTTTGAATAAAATGCCTGAGACATATACAGTGACTTTTCGAACGTGCGCTAGGACAAATTATTTGTGATTTTTCCTTACGAAACATTATATGTACAGTGGGCCAACGAAAATGTTGAGCACTTTAATAGTACTTTGTCAAATTAAAGAGGTTTCAAATTTAATGACGTTTCAGTCTAAATATTTCTTAGATTTCGATGTGACAAGGTTCTAAGTATGCTCAACATTTTCATGGGCTGACTGTACATGTTGTATACTATGAACCTGCTGTTGTGCTTATTTTTCCTTAAGCTTCAGAGCTCCAATTCTTGTAGTAATCTATTAATAATTGAAATTACCTATCTTTTTATCCTGAAATATTGTTTCCGGATAACGCCACTTAATTTCTTAAACTGCAGACGCTGTTTAAATCATCTGCCAAGATGTAATAGGCCCGATGATGATGATGACACAGATTGGTTAAATCTTAACATGTTTACACATGTACTATGTTTTTGCAAACCTCTAGTGGCACAAGAGGAATTGTCAATGAAATTTTAATCGTCTGTAATAGTGCTAGCGGCACGAAAAAAGATGCTGCAAATGGTGTTAAAAGCATAAAAATCGGTACGATTGATCTTTAGGACATATGAATCAATTTGACCCGTTGAACGAAAAAAAAAGTAAAGGAGCGGAGTTATGACGATATCTTTATTTTGTGGAATTAAAAAAAATGTTCTGAATCCTATCGTGTGTGGTATCAAACGGAAGGGCTTTCTAAGCCGGTTCTAAAAATATATCACACCATGACATTTAAGTCACATGTCTTAATAAAATAAAAATAATTTTCAAAACATCCATGTTGGGTTCCTCCAGGTACGATGCCGTTGGATTTTAATTTGTAAAATATACCTGATATGGTACCTAATATCCTCATATCTAACCTCAAGAAAGCAATTTTGAAAATATTTACATGTAGTATTTTTTTATAATTTGCAGCATTCTCCACATGAAGCCCTTGTGTGCCGACAGGACTATAACAGGAAATAGAGCAGTCGGTTTTGTTTTGGAATTGAATGAGACAAAACAAATGCAACTCTGTTACAATTTCGAAAGATATGAATTCCATTGAAGTGATTTTGTCCTAGTATTATCTATCACTCTATCACTTTGAACCTCAGAAAGTTAAATAAATTTCATTGCATTTAATTTCAGCTTTCATAATTTATTACTCGTCTAGAGTGCACATTGTAATAGTTTCTTAATACCTTTTTTTATAAATGGTGTTGTTAGAGTCCACGAAGAGCACAAAATGTGCATAATAGCTGTATGCAAACTCCTAATTTGTTTATTGCAGAGAGAGTGAGGATTATTATCTGACTATACTTTCAATAATGTGCGTAAGGCTACAATCTCAAATAACCTCGGTCTAAGTAAACATCCATTCAAAAATTTAAAACCTTTTTGGGGGCCGATTTTTGAGTGTCGAGTGCTCGACATGTGACAATGTCATTAGGTTGCAATAGCCTTCTTCTAAATTTAGCAACATTGAAAAAATGTCTAGATATGTGTCAATTAAGCAGAAAATCGTCCAAAGGATGAGCATTTTTTAACAGATAAGGACCTTTAAAATCAACTCTTTCATTCAGACGATGTTTTCACACAAATTGCATCTACTTGTTATGCGTCCTTACCGAATGGTCAACGAATTCATTAAAAGGTACGTATATAAAGAGTAAAATCAATTGTACACAATATTATACACGTTAGAGAGTTCAACAACGTGTGATTACCTGCGTCTATTATATTCCTATTAATTAATTATATAGTATTTCCGGATTTTGCGAGATAAAAGTAAAGGGACGTAATAGTACATTACTTAACAAGGGCGGTAAAACAAAGAAAGTCTCAGATCGCAGGTATTTGACATCATATTCGCAAGGGCGATAAATATGCGATCTGAGGCTTTCTTTATTACCGCCCGTGTTAAGTACAAAATTTTATGTCATCCCCTGGCCAGGAAATGGGATTTCCCGCGCGCGGAGCGTGCGGTAATTGCCGCTTTATGGCCAAGTTTTTTAAATGCTAACGGAAAGATGCTAAATGTGTCAGTTAGATGCTACCGGATAGAAATGTACCTACCGTCATAAAATACGATATACGAAATGTGAAAGTAATGAGTATTAAAAGTCATAATGCAATTGAAAAATGTGTGAAACTCGCCTTGCGTTTATAATCACATGAAAAATAAACACAAAGTGTACAAAATATTCAGAAAAGTAATTTACTATAATACCAAAAGTTCCTAATGGTTCGGTCATGGTTTACTTTGGTGCTTTCTAAATTGGCGATAATGAGTTGAACTTTTAAATATTTCAATTTATTTTTTACTAGTGAACATATTTACTAGTGTTAAAATACTTTTCTGAACAGAACATCATAATTATCAAAAACGTTCTTGCTGCCCGACGTATTACACAAAATAAATGAACTAAAAAGACGACTCCTAATAGAGGTAGAGCAGTCTTTAGGTATTTTATTAGACCACGTCAACTTGAGGACCTAAGATTGTCTTTTATGTATATATACGTATATACACATATAGAGCTAATACCTACTTGGATAGCCTAATCGTGAAATATTTAACGGGAAAGTTGCCGAACCCATTTAAAATTACAAAAAATTAACAGATGAATTCTGTAACAAGCTCCCACTTTTTTTAATTATTCGCGCGCTATACAGTTCTACAAAAACTGTCAATTAAATAAATTCGCATTACTCTTAAGCAATCTAATCGGTAAATAATTAATTTGATAATCTTACCTTGATCGTCGTGGCACACTCCGCGGAAACTTCAGCAAACTAAGGTGCAACTTTTGAAAGTAATTGAATTGGCGGGGAGGTATTTTTTTTTAAGTCTCTGGGTGTTTAAGCGCGACGTAAATAAGTAAACTATCGTATTTGTGTACCAACAAGTTATGTCGGTATTTAGGCGCTGCGGAGGCTCACATGGTGTGTGGCCTGGCTGACGTTCGGCCGCGTTGTGTAGCCTCCACGACTCCGCCCGCCCTTATATACCTATTTCGAAACATCCCACGGGCTTCGCGAACCTCCCAAACGCACTCTTGGGCGCCATTTTAAAAAGTACGCTGCAATGACGAATTGTCTACGATATTTTTGGAGAGCGTCCCTTCCCGCCTTATCTTCAGATATTATCTACTGTGATAGATATTGAAATACCTGGAAATTTCATAATGAGTAGAAAATTTACATTGGGATGCCCAAAAAGCATTGAAATAGATTTATAATCACGATTTTGTGGCCAAATAACACCATCAAATGTTTTTTGAGATTTCTGTAAATTACTTGTTTTTAAGATATTGTCATAACACGACACGACGTACAGCCAGCGCAGCGCTGGTCTTTCATCTCTCACAACTTTAAGATGTATGTTTGTAATACCGTTGTACTTGAACGCCGCGTGAAAAATCGCCACAACAATGCGCATATTCATGATACATATGTGGTGGATTTTCTTTTTGGGTCAGTGAGGGCAGCTACCAAATCACGTGCTGCTACGCGAAAATGATTCCTTCGATTTCCAATTAATGAAGATTGGCGTTTACAGATTTTGGAAAACATACAAGTTGCGCGAAAAAGGTCATTTCTGACCATTTATTATTGATGCCAATCAATCGAGTATTAATACTTTCCTATGGGGTCAACTTACGGCAATGAAGGTACTAAAAAGCACTTTTTCCATACATTTAATATGGAGAAAAAGTGAAATCTTATTACTGGTGCCGCACCAAATCCGGGATCAGAGCCTGAAAAAGTCTATATTCGCAAATCAGGCCGCACTCGCGCGCGTAGCGCTTCGTTGTTTTGCTACGAGCTACGCAGCGTATCCGTAGCTCTACGGATTTTAGGCCTTGTGCTCAGATCTACGGAAATTATCGGTGAATCAACGGACTGTCATAATGACATATTAAAAGGCAATATACTACGTTTTCATTCTGACATTTGACATTCACTTGAATAAAGTTTAAATTTTCACATTATAGAGGAGGAACAGAATTGGAAAAGGCGTCTCTAAACAATGCAAGCGGCAAGTCATGTAACAGTTGGGGTGACAACGTTATCAGAGGGTTTGGACCCTGCAGAATACGGATCTGCCTGTCGCCATCTCGAAATTTGAGCCGGAAGTACGGTATACCGGAAAAGCTGCAGCCCATACAAAAAATTTCGTAGTACATTTAATAAATTGTTGCTCTGGTACTCTAAAAGAGGTCCGATTGATATGGTTTTTTGGTATGTTGTGAAGGGCAATATTAGCCATGGTAACCTAAAAATTTCGGCCCTCCAGCTCCGTAACTTTGGCCGCCATCTTGGAAATAGTGTCATTTTTTTCAGTTCTTTGCTTTTACTGTCGTCAAAGTTCATTTCAGTGCTAAACATAGTTCTACAATATTGTATAATACAAAATTTGCTAAAACTTTTGGGTACAAACATTTTTTCCATGACCCCTAGGGACGAAGATATGACAGGATATATCATTAAAAATTGCCACTTTTTTCTAGTTTTCCGTTCATGTTTACATTTTAAGTGCATTTTAGCACTAACTATAGTTCGGCAATATTGTAGATCACGAAATTTGCTACAACTTTTGTATTGAAATATTTTTTCCACGACCATTAGGAAAGAAGATATGAAGTCATCTATGGAGTAGCACCGTTGAAATTTGCTACTTTTGCAGTTTTCTTCTCATATTTAGGTTTGAGTGCATTTAATCGCAATCTGTAGGGGATCTATGATGGTCGAGTGATAGCGGGATAGACGACAAGATAAAGCATCTGTCACTTTCCGATCTATACCACTTCAATCCCTCAGAAGACAAAATCGTCTATTTCCACGATACCTAGAAGATCGTAGGTACTTTGAATTTGCATATAATTTTGTCTTCTATAATATTGCTGACCGAAAAATGCACTAAAACAAAAATATGTGAAGAAAACTGGAAAAGTAGTAAATATCGACGGTAGTACCCCATAGGTGACATCGTATCTTCTTTCCTGATGATCGTGGAAAAAATATTTCAATACAAAAGTTGTAGACAATTTTGTAATCTACAATATTGCTGAACTATAGTTAACGCTAAAATGCACTTTAAACGTAAATATGAGAGGAAAACTAGGAAAAAGTGGTAATTTATAATGATATCTCCTGTCATATCTTCGTCCCTAGGGGTCATGGAAAAATTCTTTGTACCCAAAAGTTTCAGCAAATTTTGTGTTTTACAATATTGCCAAACCATGTTTAGCACTAAAATGAACTATAACGACAGTACAAGCAAAAAACTGAAAAAAGTGACAGATTTTCCAAGATGGCGGAGAAAGACGTGGGGCTGGAGTGTCAAAAATTTCGGGATACGATGACAAATATTGTTCTTTACGGCATATCAAAAATCCATAACAATTGGAGCATAGTTAGGGTACCGGAACAACGATTTACCAAATGTACAACGAAAAAATTTGTATGGGCTGCACCTTTTCCGATATAACATTCTTCCGGCTCAAATTTGGGGATGGAGACAGGCAGATCCGTATTCTGCAGGGTCTAAACCCTCTGATTACGTTGTCACCCCAACTGTTACACGATTTGCTTCTTGTATTCTACTTCTTCAAAAATGGGCCTACTCTATTAAGAGACATGAACTTCTCAATCATTTAATACGATAATTGATAGTCACTTCGGGTATACTTAGTCATATTCCGAGTTTAGACAGACATTATTTATTAGTATTTTTACATCTGTACTTTACTTAGTTTAAAATTTTCAATCCATAAGCCTATTTAGGCGCACACAGAGAGCGTTCTGCGTTCAGCGTTCCGCGTTCTGCGTTCTGCGTGCAGAGTTGTATGATTTCAAGGAGCGTTCTGCCCGCCTGCTGTGTGCATTGTCGTAAGGGACTCGGTACAATACAGAGAACGCAGAACGCAAAACGCTCTCTGTGTGCGCCTATAGATTGTGATATGTATCTTCAAATATTTGAGACATATGAATTGAAGTTTAAGGCTAAGACATCTCCTCTGTCAAATCAAGCGATTATTATCGAATGGTTCATTGCATCGATTTTACAGCCGATTTTTTAAATGCTTTTATCAAGCCTATCTATAAATATATTCCATATCACAATTGTATCATTCTACACAAAGAAAGAATTAATTAATTATACTTTCTCTCGTTCAGAAATCGATAACTATTTTATTCCAACATGGCAAAGGTACGTTCACGGTTTGTAGTACAATTTGACTATTTTTCGTGATGTACTTCATAGTTTAATTGTATGATATTTGGTTTTGATCATAAATGTATCGTTTATACCTAATCGATTTCTATCAATTTACGGAAATGTCATATGAATCGAAACAACGACTTGGTCACAACACTGGTTTTAAAAAATAAAAGACATAATTCGTAACTGTTTGGGTGGTGAACACGTGGTGAATTATCATCGTAAAATCCTCAACAAATATGATCTGAAAAAATGTAACGTGGGTTAAATTATGTTTGAGAAAAGTCAAATAATCTTTTTATTTACTTGAGAAGCCGTATTATTATTACCTGATTTTATTTATAATTTCGATGAGTCATGGTTGTTTACGTTCTATGGTAGTTGTCATGTGTCAAATATTTGAAGTTATAAATCACAACGTATAGGCTAAAAGTATTTGTCAGAGAACGTTTCATTTGACGTCAGGAAAAGACTTTACGACGAAGTTCGGAAGCCTGTGCTGCTGGGATTTAAAATAGGCCTTTATTGTAGTGATTTTCTTGCGATCCGAATTCACCAGTGTTTTTTAATCTTGTTCTACAGATTTACAAATATTTCACCTGGCAACACTGAGCTACGTTATCAATCGTCATCTCTGGGGTAAACTAGCGATTGAGTCTGTTACTTCGACAGACTCGCAAAATAACGATGTACAGTCATCAATATATAGCTAGTAGCACGTACGGTAGGTAAATATATAGCGTGCATCTGCCGATGGGGCTTTAAATGTAGGTAAAGTTCCATTCTACTCACTTACTTGACTGATCTAATTCTGCTTTGTAACACTAGAATATAATAATAATTTAGATAATTTATTACCTACACTTCAAAGTTTACCCGCTAATCGGATATTGCGATATCTTATATCTTTAAAAGAGTGGTGTTTGTAGGTGTATATGAAGTAATTCGGGGATCTCGGAAACGGCTCTAACGATATTTATGAAATTTGGTCTGTAGGGGTTTTCGGGGACGAGCAATCGATCTATGTATATCCTGTAGCTTTAAGTTAGTTTTAGATTGTAGTTTTTAGTTCAGAATCTTTGTAACGATTTGGGTTAAACTGTAATGTTACATGTTTTATGATTCAATAAATAATAGGGATGTGACGACCCCATCGCCCACTGGTTTTCCAGTGCAATCAGTCAACGTAAGGCAGCCTGTGGCGGGCTGTTAGGGAGTAGCGACCCTACGTACCTGAGTGCTCCTGGGGGTGGCCTGTGGGTCGGTGGTACAGGCCCCTCCGACTCTGGCTTGCCTTAACCGGCCGTCTAGAGCGGAGTCGCAAGAGCTGTCGCTCGAGGGTGGATGTGGTCACCTAAGTGGCGAGTTGGCTATATGTTTAAAGTCTAGTGCCACCTCTCCACCCCCAGCTCTCTGACCGGTGTTGCCCTTAGGCCATTTTATAATGTCGCTATTTTATGGGGGCCCATCTAGCAGAGAGCGAGTCACCGTCTGCCGGAAATAAAAATCTGAGACAGTTTTATTAGGCAGGCGTCCGTTGTCTCACCCAATAGCCCAGCCATTAGTCCATCAGATTCACCCAATAGCCCAGTTCATTTAGACTCCATCAATCAGCAATAGTTCCTATACACCCTGGCGGGTGCTGTCTCTGTGTGCGTCCCATGACACGGGCAGGGACAGCATCCGCTCGGTGTATCCCTTGCATTTCATTAAATTGTCAAAAGGGCCTCTACGTGTTGGCTATGTGGTACTCGTTGGCATTTCGGTGCCTCGGTACTTCGGCTCCGCGCACGCCTCCCAAAGGTCCGGGACACCATTGTCCCGTGAACGGGAAAGATATACAAATAATAATAATGTACAGGTAAATTACTTTCGAGGCTTTTTTGCATTTGTAGTTGTGTACGGACAAAATTTAAATGTGTGTAAATTATTTTTCACGTTTGTGTAAATTTAAATGTATAATCCCTGTAAATATACAAATACTACAAATGCCAAAACGTCTCTAAAGTAATTTAACTGTAGCTGGGTCTTATGCGCGGGAAAACGCCGAACAAAGCTCGGTTGCCCAGTTACCATTAGGTACCTACTAGTTCGGTGGTGGCTTTTTAATTGCGCTTACAAACTTTCTTACAAACTTTTCTAATGTGCCATTGAGGGGTTTTATAGGTCTTTGTTATTCAACTTTTCGTAGCCTTACCATTTGCTTAAAAAAATACAAAGTTTTCAATCGACAATTTTTCATTATCGTATTTTGTAAAATAAATTTAGTTCAGTTAATTCAAAAAGCCGAGTAAAATGTTTACTGCAGCCGAATTAATTAATATGGTGTTGCGTTGTACGGAGAAACCCAAGTAAATGGATTCCAAGCTCTCAGAATTTACAGATAATGGTTTCCCAATCGTATAGTACAACTACGTAACAAATTGACATTTAACGTCCCTTAAAGGCATATATTTTTTAAATAATAATGGGATTGCTCTTTATTGTTCATTAAGGTTTGCCAACAGATGTAACACTAGAGTTATCTACATAGATACACAGTGGATAGTAAGATTGGTTGATTATTCACCCAATTATAGGCAAACACAACATGCATTTAAAATTTAACGCTTAAGTTAGAATAAAATTAACACAATCCTGAAATACAGTATGCACAGGATTAGGTTGATTCCTATTCGTGTAAGATTGTCCACAAATATTTATTTTATTTATAATCGAAATGAGAAATAAACATGATTATCGGGTATGACTTACTTGACTTAAGATCCTGTGTCCCCTAGATGGGGCAGAGGGCGTCCACAGTGACTCTCGGTGTCAGTGATTATCGGGTATGCCATGAACAAAATCATCAAATAATACACATGTTCACCTATCTACTGATACGGGCAGGCTTCACTATGTTCAAAGTACGAGTAAGTAGATGAGGATCAATCTGAATCGATGCAGATTCCACTTCCATTAAAGGGACTCCCAAACCTATCGACACGGAGTCGGCATAAGCAGTTTTTTTTAGTCTGTCTGTGGCCTTACAGGTCGCCCAAGTAACATAGAATTGAGCTACCGGGACGAATAGGGATATGTGTCTGTGTGTGTTGTCGCGATCGCGCGGTGGACGTCCCCGCCGGCGGGGATGCCTGAGTGTACGCGTCGTCTCTGAATTGGACGCCTAAGCGTAGCGTTCCATCTTTTGATGGACGCCGTGATTACGTCGTCCGGGTCCATGAGTGTGTGCCAAAGACGCCGGACCGTGCGGCACCTATGGGAACGTAATCGACAGCCTTCCTAACTTACCAACTCCTATGAGTCCTATGATGGGGAGCGTTGTCAAAATAATCTCTGGCAGTCTGCTTCAAGAAACTACACATGATGCTTACCCCATGTCGTGGTGCAGTTTCGACTGGTACAGTCAGCGACACATATGAAGACGTCAAAAGTCTTTAATACAAAGGAATAAGAACTTTTGACATCTTCATATGTCAAGCTAATTTTGATGCTGAGTGTACCGCGGGGCACCAGTTGCCCTACGGAGAAAACAATTCTGAATGACCTCATAAGCCGAGTGCTTTACTCCACACCACACTATTCGCATTAAGCCGTAATCGCCCCTTATAGTAGTAGGTTCGCGTCGGCCGGGCCGATCAACGTGGTTTTCGCTCTTATTGCGTAGACACAAAGCTTATTTTGATCGGCTCATGCCGACTCCGCGTCGATAGGTTTGGGGAGACCCTAATACGCTGATTTGTGTGTGAGAATGGGGTTAGACACATTTCTGTTTACTAAGTTTTATAAGGTGCTTTGTACCCTAGAAATAAGGAGGTATTATTTATTTAAATTTTATTACGAATAAGCGTATTTTTTTGCCTTCGCTGACTTTTGAGGAGTGAGTGACATAAAATAAACAAGAATAGAATAGACTAATTCATTTATCCAGAAAGACACTGTTATACTCTTAACATGGCGCATAAAACAGTGATACATATCGTTAACTGTAAGTAATAAGACAAAATGGTAGACTTTAATTGAATCTGTGGGATGCTTCCTACCGAATTCGGTCGGTGAATGCCGCTGGGTGATTCTTATCGTTAAAGTTAATTGATGTCCACTCCGGCCCGAACGTTAAGTGAAAGTTAAGGAAATCAGAGTGCAATTTAAACTTATTGGTGACTTCAGTTTACTCTATACCTGGATCCCTAACTGTTAAAATAGTTAAAGTCAAAAATAATCACTCAAGAGTCGTTAACAATTGGGGCCCGTAGCTCTAGTATAAGTTTTTTCGAAACATTAACTAATTCGAACGCGTTTGCGTTTTGTCTCAAAATGTATGAAAGTGGTATGAAAATGTGAACAGCGCATCTGGTGGTCACTAGTGGAAACTAAAGCAGCGAGTTTGTTGCTAACTGATGAACGCGCGTATTTCAAACTCAGTGAGAGCGTTTTCATACATTTTGAGACAAAACGCAAACGCGTTCGAATTAGTTAATGTTTCGAAAAAACTCATAATAGAGCTACAGTATAACATACGTATACTTGTAAACCACAAACTTCTGATTGCCTTTCGGCAAAGCCGCCCGCATTCCAGCAGATAGGCATCTATTCTGAACAAGCTAGGAGTTGACATTCATGCTGATTAGTACTTGCGTGTGTTTATTGTTTAATGTATTGGAATATATATACCTACCTAACCTAATGTAATCAACATAATTGTATCGCAAAATAGTGTGCAAATCTATTCATCTGTGGAATCGTAGCCGTAACGGATAATCGATTAGACTGCTTTTTTTAGGGACCCTATTACTAAGGCTCCGCTGTCCGTTTGACCGTCCGTCTGTCCGTCTGTCACCAGGCTGTATCTCATGAACCGTGGTAGTTAGACAGCTGAAATTTTCACATGTTATGTATTTCGGTTGCTGCTATAACAACAAATACTAAAAAACAGGATACAATAAATATATATTTACGGGGCTCCCAGGATACAAGAAACATGATTTTTTTGCCGTTTTTAAAGATAATGGTACGGAACCCTTCGTGCGCGAGACCGACTCGCACTTGGCCAGTTTTTTGAAATCTCAAGTCTTGATAGTGTAGGTGGTCCTTAGCTATATTTTGTTTCGGGGGCATTTTTAATTTTATTAACCGACATAAGGTCTGACTTTGAACGTTTTGACGTGCTTTGGAAGGCACGTTAAGCCGTTGATCCCGGTTGCTGTCTATGGCAGCAGTCGTTAAGCCAAGTTGAAGGCTTTCGGGCGGCTTGATAACTTCTAACAGTCAAGTTGCCCACTCACTTGACAAAGCCTAATCCCAATAAGGTCTAGTTTACCCGCGGTGCTGGAAGGTCAGATGGCAGTCGCTTTCGTAAAAACTAGTGCCTACGCCAAATCTTGGGATTAGGTAGCGGACCTCAGGCATCCTTCAGGACGCTACTGTACTGGGATAACGCTAGGAGGATGAACCGATATAAGGTCTGACGGATGTTTATAAATACTACCTAGCCTAAATAATATCACAAATGTACTAAAGTTTGTAAAAGTTACAAAACTTATCTAATATCCCCTACATCTACAACAATTTCCAACTTCGAAACAAAGTGAAAATTCATTCATCTTAAGTCACCTTGAGGTAAAATTATTAATATTAAATCACCTAGGTATTGTTAAGTAGGTACCTCACGACTGACGACGACTGACGACGGATCGACTGACAGACGGACGCGTGAGTGACAGCAATAAGGTTCCGTTGGGACCCTTCGGGTACGGGACCCTAAACATATTTGTCGCAAAATCGACGCAGAACGTTAGCCAGACATGACACGTTTGAAGAAAAAATAGTACCTAATTTGAAGTTTGCAGGGTCACCTTGTGCGGTCAAAGTCATGAACACATGTACGACAACATAAAAAAACTGTACAATACGACTACTGAAACTGACACTGATAGGTGATCCTATTGATATTCTGTCAAAGAAGATATATAGTGGTCATATATTTCTGGTTTACCTTTACATGTTACTACATTTTGCGTTTTTTACATGGGGGCCGATTTTTGAGTGTCAGACGCTCGACGTTTCACTCGAGATCTCTCTAAAAACTATGATGTTTTGACAGATGTCGAATGAAAAGTCGAGCGTTCGAGACTCAAAAATCGGCCCCCTGCGCTGAAGCGATTAAAGTCATGTTATTTTTTTCTCATTATTGTCATTAAGTGATATATTCGATGTTGACTGCAAGTATAGGTACTTTAAAACACCAATTTCAACTATAGGGCATGGGATAATTATACCAGATAATGATTAATGAATATTGTGAAATAGTTATGTCAATTTATTATGTACAAACTAAAATGTCGGTTAAATGCCTTAAAAAAATAGATGTATTAAGCCCGCTTATCAATGGCCGGCCGCGAGGAAGCTACGGCCTACGTCGCGCCCCCTCGCAGCAAAACAGAGGATTGTGAGGAATTAACATGACAAAATGTTGAGTTTAAATCCCCATCAACAACGATGGATGACCCTCTAATCCCTTTTGCAGCGTTGACAAGAAAAGGTGCTCTTGTACGCCGGGTAGTGGCATGGCGAGAATTGAAACAAAAAGTGGATATAATTATTGCCCTACTAAGGCTCCTTTCGGTAAACGCTGGATTTTCAGTGTAAGGATATTCCTGTGCTCATTCGGAAATCGGAAATATCCACCTTTTTAATTGTTGACCTAAAATAGGTATATATTTTAAAAAGTCTTGATTGTTAGGCTGGTTTTCCACTAGAGCTATGCTACGCAGCTGTGCTCCGAGGATGGCGAGCTATGCGACCGTTTTCCCTAAAACTACGCTATGTTGGCTATGTAGCTGTGCGAGGTAGATGTGCTATGAAGATGCGCAGCCGCGAGGTAGCTGTGCGAGGAAGATGCGCACTCAGCTCGAGCAATGCGCTGTATCGACAGCGGGCGCGGGGAGCGGCAGCGCGGTGAGGGGCGAAGCGCTCACGCATCCGTAAGCGCGCATCCATAGCAACGTAGCACAGCATAGCTCTAGTGGAAAACCAGCCTTATGGTTCCATAGTAAACCCTTTTATAGTTTGGCCATGTCCGTCCATCCATCCGCGCCTTAGCTCAGTGACCGTTAGTACTAAAAAGCAGTAAATTAGCATGAGTACAACATATTGGTCACGCCGACAAAACGGTAGTATAAAATATTCTATTTTTTTTACGGTACCTATATACGGTCAACCAATTTCATTTCTGAGCCACTTAGTACTTTGTCACAGTGACATTACTATGAGATCTCTAGCGGCTTTCATATTGATTTTCACTGTGACAAGGTATAAAGTGGCCCAGAAATCAAATTGGTTGACTGTACCTACGTGTAAAGTGGGGGTGCAATTTTTTTGTCTTCCATACCCCATTGTGTGGTATATCGTTGGATAGCTCGTTTAAAAATATTATATGCTTTTAAAACCATTTTTTGATTCAGTACTATTACTGGTTTGCGTGATATATTAAGCTCAAGTGTCTACTAGCTAAACGGTGTCTACTAGGCTGGTAATAGTACATTACTTACCAAGGGCGATAAAACAAAGAATGTCTCAGATCGCAGGTATTTTACGCCCGAGCCGAAGGCAAGGGCGATAAATATGCGATCTGAGGCTTTCTTTATTATCGCCCGTGGTAAATAAAAAATTTTATGTCACCCCCCGGCCAGGAAGTGGGTTTTTTCGCGCGCGTAGCGTGCGATAATGGCCACTTTATGGCCAGGTGTGACATAAAATAATATAATAATTTAATTTTTGGCATGTCTTATAGGATATCGATACTACTACTACTTATAGGATAGCGATAGGATATCGGAGACTAATTGGTCTTCTTTCTGGAGGAGTCAACAGGTACTACTCGTATAGGTAAGTATAGTCGGGCAAGAAAGTAGTCTGTACTGTTTACCTCATTTTTTTACTTGTACGTACAATAGGGATGATGACACTATAAAAGAAAATCAATAAATCCAAATTTTCTACATAATGACTCAAATTCTCAATCAAATGGCAAAAAAAGTAATTCAAAAAAAAAAAAAATTACGTAATTATAAGTCTTCAAAGTTTTAAAAGTGGGTATTTTCTGTCGCTTTTCCGCAAAACGCACCTTTGTATTGAACGATTGTCATTTACTATGGCGCTACTCAAAGGTGACGTCACGGTCGAGTAGCACTTTCTCTCTCTAACTACGAACATTCTAACCGTTGTTGCTTCGTTATTTTTTGAGATATTTGAATAGGATTTTCACTATTTGGCATAGTTTTATGTCTTCTTTCTATTGAAGTAATAATTTTTTTTGAGTCATCATGCCTATTACTGTTTTCTATTGTGTACACTAATAAATACGCGGCCACGAAGTTCATTCGCTGGAACTAAGTAACTCGCTTGACCCAGACCTAAATTGGAACACCCTTGCAATGTGAAACCGTGTGATTGACTTTGTATTGGTCTATATCGATAAACGACGAGTGCGTGACTTTTACTTTTCCACCCTTTTTATTAAATGATTTTTCGTTTGTCCCTGTTTTCCATGGTTTGCATAATATGAATTCTGTGTGTTGGGCTTAAGGTGCAATTTTGTGTTCGATAATTCATGTTACTTCGATATTGACGGTGTTGGTATAGTTCATGCAAGTAGTTTTTGGCTCACAGTCGGTACATGCAGTGTGTTTTGTGGAGCACAATTATTGATTACTTGATTCAAAATTAAATGCATCTTACAAACGTAAACTATAAGTAGGTACTTAATAATAATTCCAGCCTTGCACATTTACTGACTCAAGGTTTCGACTACTTGCACAAAGATAAGAATCATACTTTTGATGATATTACAAGTGGTAGGGCACAAAATTCCTAAATAATGTTAAATATTATACTCGTTATTATTTTTTAAACCCTTAAATTATCTGTAAAACATAGGTATATGTAGTTTGCCAGCAGTAAACGCTGTTCAAACGTTGATTTCGTTTAGGCGATGTCCAAAAAAGAAATCCCTCTTTCGCCGTTGTTTTGATTCAATCGACTGATCCCGCGCAGAAACAATAGAAGCTGTGAACCCGAATTATTGCGGCGGGGCTACCCTTTGTATTCATTTGTTTATACAATTCGAATGATTTAATGTTACAAAGCTAATAATTACACATACCTACATACATAATCAATTGCTTTGTTTCAATTATTATTCTCTAGAAATACATACGTACGGTCAATCAATTTGATTTCTGGACACTTGAAAAAATCAAAAATCAGGAATTAAAAAATGTAGCGGTGTTTTGTAGTTAATTCATGAATTATTTGAAATTGTTGCCTTTTTGTAATGACACCAATCTCTTCCTAATGGATTGCTATTTCTGCTATAGGTACCTTATACTCATTTACTACAGTCCAGGGGGCCGACTTTTGAGTGTCGAACGCTCGACTTTTCACTCGACATCTGTCAAAACGTCATAGTTTTTTTGACAGATCTTTAGTGAACAGTCGAGCGTTCGACACTCAAAAATCGGCCCCCTACCCCTGAATTTATAATTCTAATGACCATATAGCATTACGTCATTCATCATTCGTCATTTTTCGTATATATATACATATCGCTATATATATATATATATACATATATATTTGCTAATTCATAACAACGCTCGTTTTGACAAGTACCTGCCTGCCTAAATATATATCAGAAAAGGTCCCGGTACGTACGGTCACCTAAAAAGCTATTATTGACATTTCGTTCTTATGACCCTCAGGCCCTCACTTCGTCTGTTTTAAAACTAGAGACCTCCACTGCTACCCACCCTTTGAAGCCACGCAAACTATACGCAATAAGGAGAGATAAGTTTCCCTCAAACTCTATTTATAACCAATAATGAGTAGTCACCAGCAGTCATCGGAATTTTCGAAGCATTTTTGAGCTGTCATAGGGACTTCTCGTTTATCGACTTCCGATATGCATATTCAGTCGATACATTATAGAGCATAACACAACATATCAAAGAAGATTAAAAGTAGAGTAAACAACAGGCGGTCTTATAGATAACTTTTAACTGACTGAAAATGTTAAATAGAGATTTGCAATGAAAGCAATGAAAAATTAATAAATGTTTAATAGCCTTAAGAAATCCGCAAATTATTTACAAGACATAATAAAATATTATTATTTTAATTTCTATTTATAATTTCCTAAAAGTTGGTATCCAAAGGTTATCTCGAAGAGATCGCTCATTCGCGATAAGAATGCATGTTGTTTACTTCTACTCGTAATCATACTTAATTATTTTACATAATTATTGTATTCTGTATTTATCGATATAAGTACATATGTATAATCGGAAGTCGATAAACGAGAAGAATTCCGATGACTGGTCACCAGTTACGAGTAGGTACCTACCACACAAAGTTTTGTACGATACCTATACTTTTTGGGTACATTACTGAATTATGCGGTAAACGGATAATAATAAAGTATGAAACTCCAAGTTTAAGAATTTTATTATAACAATATTTTTTTCTTAGATTAATAATTTTGATTGTATTGTATTTTTGAACGATCATCCACGACGACGCACCCCTCTAACTATGTGCAATTGACAACATTTCAAAATTTATAGGTAATGAATTAATGATGCCTAAATCGAAAACCATTTCGTTAAATATGCTACCTGAACGTAATAAAATAGTCTTTAGATTTTTTTTCTTCGCTAGATTTGTAGAAAATCGCCAAGATGTATAAAACCGAAGTGTGACGTCATTCCTACGACTGTTAAGGAGCAATGCTGTCAAACATAGGTAATTCATAAAAATTACGTCATAATTCACGTACGATTCGATACTTTTAGATCAGATATTTTTGAATGAAAATTAGGATTTCGGGAGAAATAAAAAAAACACGTGGACCTTAAAATTTCATTTTCTATCGATCTAGGACATAAAAGGCCAACTTGAAAAATTGAAATGTTGTCAATTGTACGGATTGAGCTGTGAATGACACGCACAATACCTACCAGTGGCGGAGCGTCAAAAATATTCTTAGGGAAGCCGGAAATACTTGGCTTTTTCTATTCTTCATGATCCGTAGTAAAAGAACTGGACTTGCTAAAAATTAGGCAAGCCGGTGGGAATCGAGTTGTATATTAGACGCTCCGCCACTGATACCTACATTTATTAATGCATATAAGTGTAAATCTACTGAATGGCTATTTAATTCTTAAAACCTATTAACAACTTATATAAGTACCTAAATATTACATACATAATATGTATGTATTTAAATGTTACATAACTCAACAGTGACAACAGTCTTAACCTATGCAAGGTAGGTGTTTTTCACAATAATTATATCACCTTCATCTAAAAGAGTTCATACAATGCCACTGAAACACGTTTTATGCAAAAGATACAATAAAAGAATGGCAGTGAATGTATTATTTCCACCCATGAATAGTAGTACATTAAAATTAGGTAAGAGGACGTCGGCTGCTGCGCCTGTTTTGCTCTCTATCGCACTTTTCAGAGCCTTTTAAAAGTTACTAATACGAGGGGTGATCCAAAAGTAATGATAACGAGTATGTAAAACAACACATGTGTTCAAAAACTAAATTTATTTCTTAACGTAGTCTCCTTACTAGTCTACACACCTATGCCATCTTTTCTCCAGACTACGAATTCCATTAAAAAAAAAATCTTTGTTTGGACTCTCCAAATAAGCCTCCACAGCGGCCATAACCTCACTGTCATTCAAAAAAATTTTGACTCGGAGATTTTCCTTCAGCCGTGGAAACAGATAAAAGTAGCTGGGGGTTAGGTCTGGCGAATAGGGGGGTGTTCCACCAATTCGAAACCCGCATCCCGGATTGCAGCCATTGCAACACCTGGCCGTATGAGGAGGTCCGTTGTTGTCTGGGTGGAACATTCTAGGCACCCAACGAGCGGATACTTTATTCATGTGCAATTCTTGGGTTAAGATTCTTTGAATGCTGCCATACGAGATCCCTGTGACCTCATTTAAATGTCTGATTGTCACTCTTCTATCAGTTAAACTAAATCTTCTATTTTTTTGACATTCTTCTCAGTGCGGACGATGGAAGGCCAGCCCTGGCGGTGTTCGTCTTTACAAGATGTTCTACCCAAGTTAAACTCCTTGCACCAGTGTGCAACTGTAGAATACGGAGGAGCAGAGTCCCCTAATGTTCCCACCAATTCAACATGTATATCTTTAGTACACATTTTTTTCAAACAGAAGTACTTAATAACGGCTCTCACTTCAGATTTTTCCATTTCCACGCATTTATTCCGACAACTCGCGAATAAATAAATTTATTTCAGTGACAGATATCAATTTTTTTTACATATTTTTTTTAATTTACTGGCCAAGAACTGCCTTAAAAAATAAAACCTCTTTTTGCTTTTTTCAGCCACTGAAAGTATTTCATTATCATTACTTTTGGATCACCCCTCGTAGTTGTAGTTCGTACAAAACTGTAAGTCCAAGTGCTGTCAAATTAACGCAAGCAAAAATCTACCTTACAGTCAGAGCTCTAAGTCTAGTTTTGCTTGCGTTCGTTTGACAGAACTTAGAGTTGTGTCCGAACTATACTATTTTACAAGTAACAGAATACAGGTTTGTAAACGTTACTTTAGGGTTGGTGCTAGGTATTTTGGTCTAGAATTTTTAATTTTAGTCGACTTATACACCATTAGACCTTATTGGGATTAGGCTTTGTCAAGTGAGTGGGCAACTTGACTGTTAGAAGTTCTCAAGCCGCCCGAAGGCCTCCAACTTGGCTTAACGACTGCTGCCATAGACAGTAACCGGGATCAAAGGCTTAACGTGCCTTCCAAAGCACTCAGTAAACTTAAGTCAAAGATAATATATTACATACCCGTCACACCCCGCCAAGTCAGAAAGTAATCTAGATTAGATGTAGTAGGTATTATTGTTATTTGTGATAAAGGGCCATCCCAGAACAGCTTTTATTTTATTGCTCCGCGTGTAGCGAGTTCTTAATACTACCATCGTAGCCAACGCAGAATTATTATGCTAATTGTTAATCATTAGAACTGCTAAACTAACGCAGTAATTTACAAATGTTTCCTTATGTCATGTACCAATAAGTTTTTGAGGTAATTGTCTTCTGCAGCAAAACATTCTACGATATCAAAATGATCCACCTCGTCCTTGATTTCCAGATACATGTCCGCCGTCAGGCATGAGTTCAGCAGTAGTTCATAGAACTCTCTAGATTGCTTCTTGAACACGGGACTATCGTTTTGGCCTGCGAAGATGTAAAATCGTACTCTTCTGGTCTGCAGGTGAGAGTAGCAATCAAACTGTGGTGAGAGCGGGATAGCCCATTCAGTTGGGAGCTGAACAGTGTCGTTAACGGAGGTAAGCACTAATTGACGGAGATCGTAGATGCCAGAAATAAGGAAGGCGCCCTGCAGACGGTTAGAGCCCGGAGTGCTCTCCAAGAACTCGGCGTCGGCGAGGAGTTTTGCCACCAAGTGGGCGCCGGCAGAATGGCCAGCGAAGTAAACACCCCTGCCAACAAAATAATATTTGATAAAAAAAATATAAACGTAAGTATTCCATTGTATTCTATTGTTGTATCAATACAAAGGCTGAGCCTATCATTGACCCGCATGTTTGTAATTCACCGACATAGTCATCACTAGGTAACCATTTGAAAAGAAGCTTTTAGAGTAAAACCAGTTATATAATTAACACCATTAAATTTTTCTTTTTCGGGATTGGAATACTCATAATATGTGCATACAAGCTTCTATACAGGAGATCGCAGTTAACTACTAGGCTGACTGTATTCGACAATTTTACACGAAAATACATTATATACAGAAGAAAGAAAAAACTAAACCTAAAATAATAAAAAGTATAAATAACAAACTAAAATCTGACAGTTATAAAACGAATATCCCCTCCAACAGCTCCGACTTCCCATTATGCTGGCGGCATTACCTCTCTGTATTGCAAGGGCAACGCGTTGTGAGAGGTATGCGCCAGCTCTAGGATCCCCCGAACTGCGGATCAGCCGTGATTTAGTTTTTTCTTTCTTCTGTATATAATGTATTTTCTTGTAATCCTGTATATTATATTAACTATGTTCCTTGTAAATAAATAATTCTTATGCCAAAAAGATTTTACACGCGACAACAAGTGCCAACCACAACCGACCGGAACCGACGGACCAGAAGGCGCGGCGTGGGTAGAACACATTTATTTATTTATTAATAAAAACGTTTGCATGACATTACAGAGTAACCAATGCGTCACGAAACATACACAAACAAATAAAAAACAAAAGTGCGCGGGGCAGTGGCGAGTTCCTGCACAACACGGTGCGCGCCGGCGGCACGGCCAACAGGTTACATCGGCGTGCTCTGAGGGGGTCCACGGGACATCCGGGACAGACAGTCGCACGAGACGCTCGACAAGTTCGGGACAATCTGACTCACCACGCAGGGCTCGACATGCTGTGATTAGGAGTTGGTAGTTCCGTCTGACCTCCAAGGAGTTGTACCCGAGGGCGCCGAGGAGATATTTTGTTGGGTGCACATGGTGGACTGATGACCTGCAGAGCCGGATCTAGGGGGGCAAGCCGGGGCCCATGCCCCGGGCGGCAAGTCTAGGGGGTGGCATATTTAGGGGCGGCAGGGGGGCGGAAAATTCAAACTTCTTGAGAGGCCAAAATACGTCTTGACAGGACAAAAAATTTCGCGCTTGCTGTAATTTCCGCATCTGCATCATAGAGGTAATGTTCGAAAAATTTTGCGCTCGCTGCGCTCACGTTTTCTTCTAGATTTGTTATGTCTTGATGCGTATGAAGTATTTTCCGCATCTGCATCATAATGTTCCAAAATAATCGCGCTCGCTGTGCTCGCGTTTGTATCAATAGGGCTGCTTGTGTTATGTCTTTATGACCCGTCCCCCCTTAGAGTAGTTAACTAGTAGCTACTTTTACTGTTATGACTGACTTCATTGATATTGACTGTATTCGTGAAATATCGTAAAAACCAGAAAGAGAAACACTGGTTGTGGCGTTCTTTTGGTTAGGCCTACAGGTATGTCTATCGGGTGTCCTGATGGTTGAAATTATGATAATGGTAGAGGTAACAATTTGTAAGACAATATATGCAGACGGGGGCGGCATTTTGTAGTTTTTGCCCCCCCCTCTAAAAATTTCTAGATCCGGCGCTGATGACCTTATCTTATCTCATCTTATTAGTATGAGGGTCCTTGCGGATGCACCTCGACCCAGTGGGATCTTTTGTGCAATTGCCCCCTCCTTTATACCTACTCCAAGCTGCTCTCCAACATTTCCACAAACCGGATGATGGAGTTCAGCGGGAGTACTCTGAATTCCTTTGGTGCAGGGTACCCATTTCCAAAGGAATTCATTCTCTGTCTGGCAAGGGCGTGACATTCACACAATAGGTGTTCCATTGTCTCGTCATCCTCACCACACATCCTACATTCTATGTCATCTGCTAGTCCCATCTTGGCCAAGATTCCTTTGACCCCGAAGTGACCTGTAAACACCCCAAGTTATCATTCTGAGCTGCTTTCTGCTGTATTTCCAAATCTTTTTGGTCCAGCCTGTGCGCTGATGCTGGCTGTGATGGCTGATGTGGCGCTGATGACCTGGTAAATGTCGCATGATGATGATCATGATGAAAAGTGCCAAACAAAATCACCTCGACCCCATTTTGTCTGCGTATTCGAAGACGAATCTGGCGGCGTTCTGTATCTGGTGAACGATCTCGGGTAGGGTGACGGCCGGGCACAGGTCGTAGCCGACGATGATAGTCTTGACGCGCGCGCGGTGCAACGGTCCCGCCGGGTACCGCGAGATCTCCCTGCTCAGCTCCTGCCAGTACCCGCCGTGCACGTAGACGAGGATTGGAGAGTCTGGAAGTCAAATTAATAATAAGTGGCCGGAGTCTGAGTCCTCCTGATGGTGCAGCGCAGCGGGGTAGGGCGCTTGCTGCGTACTTGTATTCGCATTTTTAATGTAAAAAACAACATTTCACTCTAATGACAATAAATTATTCAAATTTTGTAAAGTAAGTAATGGGCTTCAGGAGAATGCCGCATAGCGAATTGACAAATCATCTTTCGATGTTTTATTGAAAAATAATATTTTCTTGTAAATGTAGATGAACCATGTACCTACAGTCGGCCTTATAAGTATCTGGACACTTTTGTACTTTGTCGGTATCACCCGTTAGAAAATTAGTATGGCCTTTTAACATTTTAAAGCGACAGGATAGGTAAAAAGTTGTTAAGCTTTTTGTAAGGCTAACCAAACTACGAGCATAAAAGTTAACAAATGATTGGTAGACCTTAAGTATTCTTTGAAATAATTAAATTGTTAATTCACTGTGATGCTGACATTACTTACTCAATCTTATACACCGGCGTTTCCTATCTCACTGTGTGTACTGTACCGCACACCATGTGACCTGGGGGTCGATTTTTGAGTGTCGAACGCTCGACTTTTCACTCGAGATCTGTCAAAAAACTATGACGTTTTGACAGATGTCGAGTGAAAAGTCGAGCCTTCGACACTCAAAAATCGGCCCCCTATACTCAATAACCAATAATACTCGTAATAACTCACCCTTCGGTAAGTCGGTGCCAAAAATGTCGAGTTTCTGATTCAAAGTGGACCCGTACTCGATTTCCAGTTTATGGGGAATCTTGTTGGTGGCCTCCTCACTTGCTGAAAAAAAAAACAATACTTTTGAGAACTAATCTTTTCATACCCGGGAACATTGGTTCAGTTTTAATTGTCGTCTAATTCGCATACCAATACCTAATGTTCCACGGTCTCGTTCTGAGTTTTTATCATGGCAAGCGGATGGTTTCCATACATGAGTGCGCTAAACATGTTGAAATGCAAAACTGATGAACAGGGACGAACTACAATAGATATGAGTCAAAAAAAGCCGGAGATGGAATCAGAGATCAAAAAAAAATCCCGGCCAAGTGCGTTTACTACTTTTTACAAGTATAATTATTTTAAGCTATCCACCGCTTGCGTATTTTTTTTAAAACAGCTTGCCCATTTGAATAGACATAGGCTGCGTTTCCACCAGAGATATGCGAGGATGCGTTTTCATACATTTGACACCTCGCAACGCGCCGAGCGAGGTGTCAAATATATGAAAACACATCCTCGCACATCTCTGGTGGAAACGCAGCCTTAATGTGTACTGCGCGCTTTATGCGCTAGGCTCTTAAGAGGCCTTACAAGTTTCAAAATGATCAAATGATTTTAAATCATGACAAAAGTATTGATAATACTAATAGTGATTGAAGGATACGATTATTTCATTAAAGTTTTAAAAGTAACATTGCCCTTTCTTAATTTATTATGTTTAGTAGAATTTAAATTAAATTCTAAAGCGGAAAATAAACAATGTCTAGCCCGAAAATGGAACATTTGATATTTGTAAAAAAAAAAATCAAATTTATGACATTAGGTCACAATCGTCCTGTTCTAACCTATACAAATATACATATTATAGTAAAGTAAGGCCTGATTTTAACGGATTTACCAAATTCAAAACCTTACAAATCAGGCAACAATGAGAAATACGCGTGTGTAACGTGTCAATTCAAACAGAAATGGCCTAAATAGATTAGTGTTTTTTAACTTATGTTATGAGGACCCTTAACTCAATCACGACTCATCAACTATCCCATCAATTAAATCCACATTTGCTGACGGGACATAACTTATGTCCAGATTGGCCATGATGTATGTCTTGTCTAATTTAAGTTTTAAGTTTTAGTAATATAAATACATGTATATAGAATAGGAGCAAACAAATTGCACTTCGAAACAAATTGTACTTCGCGACTAATTGTACGCGTTTTTTTTAATTTTCCATAATAAATTCACTGTTAATTAATGCATGTTGTGTCCTTCTGTAATTAATAAGATACTTAGCCTATATATGTGCATTAAGACCATAGTTTTGTAATAGTATTCTTGTTGTTGAAGGTCCTAATAAATAAAATAAAAAATAAAAATATAAAACGACGATGCTGAGTAAAAGAGAGACCTGCCGTGACAAGGTGGACGTGGTTCTGCAGCACTTCCTGCGCTGTCGCGAAGCGCGTTGACCACTGGCTCGGGGAGTAGTCCCGCTCCAGGTCTGACGAGTCCAGTATTACTGACATGGCGATGCAATCTGTTACTAAAACAAAAGAAACATTATTATAACTGATTTGTAACATGGTGTCACTTTATGGATAGTAAACCATCAAAATATCACATTGAATTGAAAATTATAAACTATACAAAACGTATTTTGACATTCGCAGGCTAACGGCGTGATATTTTAAGAAACTTATGTAACAGGCTTTCATAAATTGGCTTCCCATTTGGGCGAAATGCCCACTTTACTAGAATCTGTGTTTTCAGGAGAGCCAAAAAACCGTTAGAGTTCGAGAAATAAATTCGCTTTTCTTTACATAATACTATGCAATTTAGTGATAAATTTACAGTTAAGGTCTATTAGATCTAATAAATGGATGAATTTTAAGGAGCAGCATGTCCGTAGCGCCATAAAAAAATTGAAGTTTTTGGAAAAGTTGTCCCTTCACATTCGGGGTGAATTTGACCCTGATGGAAAAAGGTGGTATTGTACAAAACTATTTTTTTTTAAATTTTGGCATATGTCTGAAATGTGATACAAGTTTTTGGTATTGTGCAAAGGGTATTTTGTTGGAAGGGTCACTCAATTAATCAAAACTTCACAAAACTGTTAATTTATAAATAAATATTCGTGGACACAAATCACCCTAGACCCAAACTAAGCAAAGCTTGTACTATGGATACTAAGCGACGATATAAATACTTATATAGTTTTTTCTATGAGAGGAGGCCTGTGCCCAGCAGTGGGACATATATAGGCTGATGATGATGATGATGATGAGTTTTTTTTTCGAACAATAACGTTTTTACGCCCTTTGAGATTACGGTAGTCGATATGTTAAAATCTAGGAAACAGGAAGACATCTGCATGAGAAATTTAATGTTTTAATAAAGTAAATGAAAATAATATATACACATTAATAATCATATCAAAAAGCTGTATTTAAAATTATTTCTAGTTAAAAAAAGTTTCGCAAGCCCTCGCAGAGCTCTGCTTTTTGCTTGTTTTATTTGTTTCTCAACTCTCAGCAACCCAAAGGGAAGCTGTACAAGATGATTGGTACTGTTTCGCCAGAATCGTCAGTCACGTGCATTGGAGATTTCCAGCCAGAGGGCCGATTTTTGAGTGTCGAACGCTCGACTTTTCATTCGACATCTGTCAAATCATCATAGTTTTTTGACAGATCTCGAGTGAAAAGTCGAGCGTTCGACACTCAAAAATCGGCCCCCAGGTTTGACTTGTTCTTTAATTAGATCGAACACAATACAAGAGAAACTCAAACTTAACAACGCAAGGGAATCTCAATAAACGTAACATTCACTTCGCGTTCCATTTATTATTCTTTTCAAGTTTTACTTTATCATTCAAAATCTAGGCCCAAAAGTTATAAAATGAACCGCTAGAGAATAAAGTGATTTTGATATTCGAACGTGACGCACTTTCAGGAGTTACCTACAACTTTTTTCTATACTATACCTAAGTGAGTAATAATGACGTCTCATTTTACTTTAGGTAGGTACCTTTTTAAAAGATTAAGTTATTTGCTTATCCGGTCCTCTGGTGACCGTAGGGCTGGCTCTTTCCTCGCTCAGCGAATCGGAATTGCCATTCAGCGAGGCAACGCAGCCAGCCTTATGGGAACCCTTCCCAGTGGCAGCGACTTGGGCTATGCATGCCCTTACAATTTAAGTATTTATTTTAGGTTAGGTTTAAGTAGTTGTTAGATCTATTCTTGTTTTGTTTCTTTTCTAAGGTAGGTACCTAAAGTAAAATGAGACGTCATTATTACTCACTGCTATTTAGGAATATATATTGTTGTTGATTATATTGTTTTTACAATGACAACAATGAAATACAGTGTTTTTGTTAATAGGCACAAAGAGAAGGGTAATTCGTTCAAGAAAAATAATTCCAACTATAAAATTCATTTATAGAAAAGAAAAAAGACAATCACGACAAGGAAGGAAAGTTGAGTTTTATTAAGAAACTTTTTTTCATATATTTCAGTGCAAGATATCGTTGAAGGCAGAAACTGACAGCGGGTTAGTCAAATAACGAGTCGTACTTAGCTTAGTTACTGATGAGAGCATGGAAGAACGTAAGTAACGTAAAGATAACTAACGTTATTTCACAGCTTCTTTGCTTTCAGCACAATTGGTATTTTTTTCACAGTTTCAAGGGACCATATAGACCTGAGTATATGATTTTATTTTCAACGCGTTCCTAAGATAAAGGGTCTCGACAGACAGACAGACAGACAGACGGACAACAAAAGTGATCCTATGAGGTGGCTTCCGTTTTTTCCTTTTGAGGTACGGAACCCTAAAAACACTGTCGAATTCGTTCATCCCTTTGAACTATGATGGCACAGACAGATCCACAGATATTGTAGGTACTTACACGACCGTGTTAAACCAGGGAGGTTTTAGTTTAACAAGGTCGTGTAAGTACCATATCGTTTGTATACCATATCGGGGTAAGAAATAAGGCTGATCGGTCAAGCCTGATAAATCGCGTAAAAGTATTTTGAAATTGAAAGTATGCGTAACGGATATTGAGATGTTATTTCAAAGAACAAATCATATCGAGTTGTCGGGTTTTACCTCATAGCCCAAATATAAGTACCCAGAGATACAATTTGTATGTTATTTCTGTTAAGCGTTAATTAACTTATTAAAACTAATAACATATTTAAGAGAAAAATATTTTAAAATAGAAAATACAAACTACCTATATATCTATATATAAAAAACCCCACCCAGTTCACCTGCTTGAGGCATGGTCCCGAGCACGCTGGCGGCATTGCCTCTTTGCACCGCCAGACTTAGCCGCTGGGCAAAGAATGAGCCAGCCCTATGGTCGCCTGAGACGCCTATTAATCGTGTCGACACCTCTTTTACAAACTTTTTGGTGTCGGGCGACCAAGGACCCAAAGTCTCTACCGCAAGTGCGACGAATTCATAATCATTCGTGAGGAATGCGTACTTGCGGCGTTTGGACATTTGGGCTTGGTCTGCGGCTGTCCCATGCAGGCTTCCGAGCCGACCCTTCAACGTGGGACGGGGATGGGGCTAGCGTGTCGACGCAGGTTAATTAATAAGTAACTTATTGTAAGTACCCTACTTAAATACATGTTATGTTTGAAGCTAACATGTACCTAATTGTTTATTTTTTGTATCTTATCTTTAATAATATTGATTTTTTCTGCTTAAGTTGGTCTGAGTGCTTAAGTATAAAAAATAGAGGACATCATAACTGGCTTTATTGTTATCGTATTTAGATCTATTTAAAAAGAAATAATCTAAAACTAGCATAGCAGACACAGGCTTTACATTTAAATGCTTAGGTATACAGGTCGGTTCATTTACATTTATTATAAGCTTAGGTACATAACTAGGGTTTGCAAGATCCGTCGATTTTAAGGATCCGGATAATTCGGATCTTAAAATTCGTAGGATCCGGATATCCGGATATTTCGGATAAAACGGATCCATTTCAATATTATCGATTTTTTGTTTAGCAACTGCTTTTTTCATGTAAGTAGCTGCTGTATACTTGCTTAAAAAGTGTAACTAGCAGTTAAAAATTAAAATAATTGCCCTTTTTTCTAAATAACAAACAAATAATTATCAATCAATCAGTCAAATCACAATCACGCACGCAGGAACACTGATAACATTTCAGGTAGACGACCCAAACAAAAGCAACTAACTGATTGTGTACCTGCACTAACAGTAGTGGCTTCAGCAAAATTAAACGAACCAATTAACGTTAATAAAAAAAATTGGAATGTGGCTGAAGCCTAATAATAACCTAAAGGTTAATAATATTTGTTTTATCGGGCGAGCGAAATAAAGCGCTAAAGTGTTGCAAGAGATCTGTTATCTATCGGCCAGAGGCAGCTTGCAAAGCTGAGAACTGAGGATGGTAGAATCGTTTTGTCCAAACCTGGGCTCTTGAGTGAGATACAGGGTTTTATGAACACAGGGTTTTTAACACGTTAACCTATTCCTAATCTAGCTAACGACTCACGAGTTAGATTATCCCGAAATTATACCGAAGATATACCAGATTACCAGGCGTTAGCCTGAACGACATTAAAATGGCATTCAAGCAGCTTAAAAACAGCAAGGCACCAGGCGATGACGGAATAACGGCGGAGCTCCTGAAGGTGGGCGGAAAGCCAATCCTTAGGGCGCTTCAAAAGCTTTTCGATTCCGCCGTACTCAAAGGCAGAAAGCCAAAAGCATAGAACAGGAGAGTGGTGCTGTTGTTCTTCAAAAAGGGAGATAACACCATGCTGAAGAATTATAGGCCCATCTAAATTCTAAGCCATGTCTACAAGTTGTTTTCGAGTCATTGCGTTACGAACCATCTCACACGCAGTTTTAACGACTTCCATCCTCTCGAATAAGGCGGTTTCAGGAAAGGCTTCAGTACCGTAGACCACATTCATACGCATCGTCAGATTGATTATACATTAGACTGAGTGGACATTAGAGTATGTGAACCACGAAAAAGCCTTTGATTCGATCGAGGCGGGCTGTGCTGTGTTACAAGCTCTCTAGCGGTACCAATTAGGCTACTACTGGTAGATCGACGTGCTAAAGTGTTTAAATACGAGAACACCACTATGTCAGTCTGTCTCCAGGAACAATACTCTAAACCAACACCATTGCAGCGGAGAGTTAGGCAAGGAGATCATCTCTCCGAAACTAATTCACTGCTGCACTGGAAGATGTTTTCAAGATTCTGGACTGAAGGGGGCTCGGCATCATCATAAATGGCGAGTATATCACTCGCCTTCGGTTTGCTGACGATAAAGTGGTTATGGCTGAGACCAAGGAGAACTTAAGTACTTGCTCGATGATCTGAGTTGAGTAGGTCCTCTGAAGAAGTTGGTCTTAAGATCGGTCTAGTCGGTCAGGTGGAGGAGGAGATCAATCGTCGAATCTGTCTTGGCTGGGCGACCGAGCTCATCTGATGCTGGAGGCCTTAGCAACTCATAAACTATACACAAGATACACACGTCGTGTCTGGGCTCCTTATAACCGAAACGAGTAGATGATGACCGTGGAAAAAAGTACAGTCGATAATGAAGGCTCGTATCAAAAATGAAGTTTATGCCAAAAACTTATTTCTTTTGTTATTTTATGAAATAATATACATTCCATTCAGATTTACAATTTAAAAATAGATAATACAAGCTTTCTTTTAGTTCATTATCATATTTTTGATTAAATTTTTAAAGATCCGTAAGATCCGAAATATCCGGATCCTGAGAGCTTTAGGATCCGGATCCAAAAAACGGCGGATATCCGGATATTTCGGATATCCGGATATCCGGATTGCAAACCCTATACATAACTTATTGTATTGTATGACGCGCGGACCCCTTGTTTAAAATTATTACAATTTCTAGCTTACTGTTATTAATTAGGGTTCCCTTTTTACCTTTTTGGTACGGAACCCCTTCAAACATGATTTAATAAAATCTAGATAGAGATATAGTTATAGTTTTACTGTAATAATTGTATTGATATTAACCTTAATGTAATAATTTAATATTTCTTTCTCGGCACCTAAACTTCGGAGAAAAGGGGTTTCATTTTGCTTCATAAGGCGACTTACTGATTTGTTGGTGCGGAGGCGGTGCGATATGAGAAAACTGTCAAATGTCAGTGTCAACTGTCAGTCAACTCGGTACTACTTTTTACTGCGCCCCTACATTTAAATGAGTGCTTCCTGACTGACGCGGGATGCGCGGAAGCGAGACGATGCGAAGGCAGTACTGGTTCGCTTCTGCGCATAATATTACTACTGCGCAAATGTAACTGACAGTATTCCGTCGAGTGGGAATCTTTGCGACGTCAGTAAGTTTACGTCAGAGAAGAAAATGTCACATATCGATCCCGCCCCGCCAAGTCAGGAAGACGCCTTAATCGAAATTTATCCGCCGTAAAAAAAGAAATACTGTTGTATGTGCAACTCAAGCCCTTTCATACGACAACCCGCTTATTGTCACTATAGATAGATAGATATACTCTTTATTGCGCACTACAAAGTGGAAATATTACAAACAAAACTTATGTCTCTAATAATATGGCAACAACAGGTGGTCTTTCTATACTATAGGAATTTTGCGCGTAAAACCACTACTAAGATGAATATTTACACGTTTAACTAACCATGAATTATTCGCTATAGTCAAAATCGGACTCTAAATATTCTGACATTGTGTTGTGTCTATGTGACCATTGAGTTACGTTACTTTACGTTACGTCTGTGGTTAGGCCAAATGCTGTCAAAAGAACGCAAGCAAAAACCGACTAAGAGCTCTGACTGCAAGGTAGATTCTTGCTTGCGTTTATTTGACAGCATTTGGCCTCACAGTTTTGTATGAACTATACTTATAGAAATTCCATCGACACGTTGGCGGCGCATAGACAGCAACAGACGTTTAGCTTTTTTTTTAATTCACAGACAATTGGTGATAAATCTGTCGACGAAATATCTGTCAACAATATTTGGTTAGCCTTGTTTAAAAGTACCTACTCCAAATTTAAAATCGATTGCATAACTAGGTAGTTCTTGAGATGTTTAGCTATGTGACAGACAGACAGAGTGAAGCCATAAAGGTTACTTTAATCCCTTTTTGATATGGAACCCTAAATACGTCGCTGTATATGGATATAAGTACAATAAACTTGGCCTGAATAAGCGATAGACCGATACACCTTCTGAGAAACCCCAATCAGCCAATGCTGTATAGCGATGAGCTCAATAGAATGTGCACAAAAAGGCAAACAAAATATTTCTTCACGCCACTGCTCGGAAATATGGCTATAGATGGCGAGAATAAAATTGGGGCGTCAAAATTGTCATTAGTAGTAGACTCATGAACAGGACAGCTATGAACCTAAACCACACCTAATCCGCTACAACAATGTTATATATTACACCATAAAAGACTCTTGAATACTGAAACTGGGAGTCATCATCATCCTCCTAGAGTTATCCCAGTACAGTTGCATCCTTATCCCAAGATTTGGTGTAGGCACTAGTTTTTACGAAAGCGACTGCCATCTGACCTTCCAACCCCGAGGGGAAACTAGACCTTATTGGGATAGAGCTTTGTCAAGTGAGTGGGCAACTTGACTGTTAGAAGTTCTCAAGCCGCCCGAAGGCCTCCAACTTGGCTAAACGACTGCTGCCTTAGACAGCAACCGGGATCAACGGCTTAACGTGCCTTCCAAAGCACGGGAGCGCTCAGTTAGTAACCACTCAAAGCGGTCACCCATCCAAGTCCTGACCGCTGCCCACGTTGCTTAACCTTAGATACCTCAAGCGGTACGCAGGCGCCGCTGGGCCACGAGCGCTCCACTACTGAAACTGGGAGTATTAACTAATAATTCATTTAATTATTTTATTACGTACGTTACGAGTAATGTGAATGTTTATTTTGAAATAAATAACTATCCAACCAGTCATAATCGGTAAAAATAATTATTCCCCACAATTAAATCTTATATCTTTAAACGAGCAATTCTTGTATATTTATTTATTTATTTATTTGTTTATTTATTTATTTATTTATTTCGGGGATCTCGGAAACGGCTCTAACGATTTTGATGAAATTTTGTATGTGGGGGTTTTCGGGGACGAGCAATTGATCTAGCTAGGTCTCATGCCCAGGAAAACGACGAGCAAAGCTCGGCCGCCCAGATATTGAGTAGTTTCTACCAAATAGTTTCTAGTAGGCCGCAACGTATTAAAAACCAAAACGTATAAATAGTCGAATACTTTTTACATAGTCGACGGAATTTAAGAAAAAATAGTAGTCAGGTAGGTAGTAAAATACATTTTTGAGGTCGAAACATGAATGACTATAAAGTAGCTTAGGACAGTATAATATACACATGCTTCCAAATATAGACTCTACCCACGACGAAAGAACAAATAGCCTTTTTACATAAATATGACTTATAGGTGATTGCGTAACATTTTATAGTGTGCGTTTAAACTTTAAAGCGAACATCAGTTTTGTTTGTAACACTACAATTAAAATATATTTCGAACTTCCTTTTAAACGGCAATTAATATCTTGGTCTCTATAGACAAAGGTTGTCCAATGCAGTCCAACGCAGTAACGCTGCAAGCGTTTTGGGCACCTTTGCACCAGAAATGACTCGTAGTTTGTTAGATTACAATAGTTAGGTTAAGTTTGGTTTTTATTTTTATATTGTGTTTAACTCTGTATAAATGTATGAATTACAGGACTTATATACAGGGCTTGAAACGGATGTTATAGATTCACTAATGGTATTACATATTCAATATTAGTTCATCAACCCTATTTGCTCCCTTGTCACCATGAAATTTGTATATTTGTGTGAAAAAGGGCAAAACACGTGAATATATTATTAGTTAACTAACGGAGGTTATTAAGTACCTAAAATTTAATATATATAAACAAAACAGTGAAAAATAACCTACTTAAAAACTAAAATTAGTTATTAAGTTGTGGATGTGGGCAACAGTCAAGCATATCTATTACCAAAATATACTCAGGTAATTTTCCAGTAATATAGCTGATATATGTAAACTACAATAAATTTTACGCGTTTGAAATTGCGAGCAGAAGCTAATATTAGCATAATTCAAGCATGAGTCTAAATAAAACAGTTAATTTAGTTTTTGACATATTTAGGTAGGGTTAGGTTAGATAAGATAGCATATCAGCAAAGAGTAAAGCAAGTATTAATCACAGAACATTAAGAGGACTTACAAGTTTCAAAATGTAGTTATTTAAAAATTAAGACTAAAATTTGATAAGACTAATAAAGGGATTGAAGGATACGATTATTTATTAAGGTTTTAAATAGTAGTTATATAATATAATAACGTTGCTCTTTTTTATTTTACTGTGTGTCGTAGAATTTAAAGCGGAAAAATCAGTTTATAACTTGAAAAATATGCATTTAGATTGATGTTTGAAACAATATTTCTTAAGGGGGATAGATTGATTGAATTAAAAGAGACGCGCTTGTGTTTTTCGCTCACGACAAAACGGGATGCAACACTCTTCGGAAATGGGTTTTTTAGACTAATCGCGATAAATATCTGACTGTGTGCAGGTTTATTATATTTCCTCTTGACAGAGTTTAGATGAGGTAAAATACCATCATATTAACTTAATCGTGTCTTTTATTTAATAATGCGTTAGTAGGCTGAGTAAATAAAGAAAAATATAGACTCAACTTTGGTTTTTTTTCTATTGAGCAATTTTTAAGCAATCATGTTTTGGCTATAATCAGAAATACAATCATATAGTCAAGAATCATATATCTGAAAATCAGTCCCTATTGTTTTCTCGTCTGGGCAGAACAGCGTTTCAAAGTTTCTAAATTTCTCGTTGCAGCGCCTTAATAAAAAAATACAATAAAAATTATGATATTAGTTCATAATAGTTCTGTTTTAGATAGAAACATTGAGAAAATGTAAAGATACGTGTCAATTTAAACAGAAATGGCCTAAATAGATGAGTGTTTTTTTACTGACAGGGACCCTCAATGTTTATTGGATCGATTTACTAAAGTTATGTAACTTATGTATTTACTCTATGTTTTGGATCTACAATAATTTTAGGTAAATGTCTGGCACCCACTGTACATACTATTGCTGTAGACTCACTTAAGTAGGTATGTAAATTCATTAGGTGAAATTTGGTCTTTGCGTGATATAATAGCTAAGTCCTACGATATAAGTGAGAATGGGACACTGGACTGTGAACGTGTTCAAAAGTGTTACTTAGACCACATCCTTGGCTGTAGTTTTGTGTGTGACGGTGTCTACAGTGCGACAAGTTTACATTGTGTAATTGTTATGTGCCAGCTATGAGAATCCGCTGTACCTATTTATGTTATGAAATACAAAATAAAAATTGCTCAATTTGTGTAACGCTGTCCCCGAAGTAGGTACCTTATAGTAAAGTGTATACAGTTGCTAATCCACCAGCGGTGTATGAGGTCTACCGAAATATTGAGCGAGTTCAAAGCCGTTTCCACCAGTGATATGCCAGCCTAAGTTAAGAAATAAACTGTCCTAATTGGTGGTACAGTCAGCATCAAAAGTTACTACGCATATGAAAAGGTCAAAAGCTCCTTATTCCTTTATGATAAATACTTTTGACATCTTCATATGTGTAACTACTTTTGATGCAGACTGGCCATCCTTTAACTACGCAGTTCAGGAAGTTAGTAAGAAACAGATAATCATCGGCACATTAAGGCTGGGTTGCACCAAACCGTCTGTAATCGTAAGCTGTGTTCGTCAAAATCTGATTGTATGGAAAGTTTGACAAGTTTCTTTGGGATGACAGCTGCCGGTGCCATATTTAACGATGATCGGTCTGTATCGTACGCTGGTGCAACTGGCACTTAGGTAGACAATGCTAAGAGGCTGTAGGATCTACTATTCATAAACTTGATAGGAATATTCCTCACGGAAGCAACAAGTAATTAATAGATGTAATCGTTATTTAACTAAATTAGTTACTTAATTATTTCAAAATATAACTATCTGCAATTAGAGACGTAACATTAACTTACTGGTATCCATCGAATGACGTGGGCAGCCTATTTAGATGTTAACGACTTGCGCCAACTCACGACTTACTGCCTAACAACTCATTATACGAGTACGACCGCATGTAATGAAACACCGGCAATGCGTTGTTGTAAGGTATCGATATTGAATTACCTTACGTTGCAGCTGAATAATTACTAGTAGGTATACAACCATCAATGGCGTGACTAAACCTGTTTACCTAACATCCATGCTTATCACACAAATATTTACGCTTTTTGTATACCGGGATTCAAACCCAGAACTTCTAGCTATACCTATAGACAGGGTCACTATCCACTAGGCTAAATCGGAAATCGATTTTGAAATTAAGATCAGAGCCGGATCTAGTGGGGGGGGGGGGGGGGGGCAAGCCGGGGTTCATGCCCCGGGCGGCTAGTTTAGGGAGCGGCAAATTTAGGGGCGGCAGGGCAGGGGGGCGGCAATTCGAACTTCTTGACAGGCCAAAATACGTCTTGATAGGACAAAAAATTTCGCGCTCGCTGCGGTCGCGTTTTTTTATGACTTGAAGCGTATGAAGTATATTCCGCATCTGCATCATAATGGCTGAAAATTTTCGCGCTCGCTGCGCTCGCATTTTCATCTATACGTAGATGTGTTATGACTTTATGACCCGTCCCCCCTTAGAGTAGATAACTAGTAGCTACTTTTACTTTTCTGAAGTGGTAGAGGTAACAATTTGTAAGACAATATATGCAGACGGGGGCGGCATTTTGTAGTTTTTGCCCCCCCTCGAAAAATTTCTAAATCCGGCGCTGATTAAGATTGACAGTGCCATGTATTGGATCAGTGTCGAGTACTGGGTGGCCCTATTTCTCGAACGGTACAATACAAGCCTTGTATTACAATATATATCTATGGTAATGTTCCGGAACAGATATTATGGTTTACGTTTTCTTCTATACCAGGGGTCGGCAATAGGGAAGGTCGAACCGCGGAGCCCAAAATAATGTTAAATATGCTGCATTGCATATTGATTGCATTCTAAGATTTTTTTTCTGGACCTCGAAATATATTTTTTTCTATCATATCCGGACCCCAATCGAAACTAACTGCCGACAGTGCCGACCCCTGCCTTATACCTTCAGATATTCGCATAACTTTATTGAAAAAGCGTAACATTGGATATTCAGATATTTTTGAGCACCCTTAAGAATTATTACTAATATTATCAATTTGAAAATAAATCACTACCTACGAGTATGTTAAATTTTTCACGCTTACCTAAGCACCGCTGAACTAATTTAGATTGATTGAACATAGAATAATATCCTTTTAAGGAGTAAAGTTACGATTTTTTAATAATACCATAAGGAATCTTTTTTTAATTATAATTTCTAGGGTTCCGTGTATGAAGGGTGTGCTGTCACTCCTGTCCGTTCGTGGACCGTCACAAAATTTTGTTCTGAAGATTTGTTTAACTTCCCATTGACCTATGAACTTGAAAATTGGTGATAATGTTTATTAATACGTATATTTCACCAACAAATACATATGAACAAGCCAGTAAATGTCAACAGCCGAACCGGTCCCAACACGACTAAAACGCTGGCTATGTTATTATTATGATCCACCAGTAATGATCGCACCACATCTGTCATCTATCATACGAGGAAATGCCGCAGCCAGTGGCAGCGCTGCTATGACAACACCAGGCGCACATGAAACACCAAGGGTTTACAATTACACCCATTGAACGCGAGCACTTGTCAACAGCGCAGCGGGTACCAACACAACGTAAGCGCTGGCGATGTCGTTGTTGACTATAGGTACTTACAGGCAGCAGCAATGGATGCTAACGCGGGCGAGGTCCTCAAAATGATCTTCACACATCTTTATTATAAGGGAATAAGAGCGTGTGTAGATCGTTTTGAACACTTCGCCCGGGTAGCAACCATTGCTGTTGACTGTACTAGCTTCTCGGCCAATAACGACCGCAGCACTTTGCCGTCGTCACAGTCGTCGTCGTACAGTACGATCACTTTGAGTTTGATACTGACATAATGTTCATTATTCCATTGGATATACTGCTTTTGGAGTTTACTTACTCCTTAAGAATCGAATTCCATATATAAGCACGGGGTATGAAATTTAGGGGGTATAAAATCAAACGAAAGCCGCCGTGCTAATCCGTATCTCAGTAGATATACGTCCGGGGTGGTTCGGGGTAAAGACGCGACTATTTATAGCCCGTTTTATTTCGCGATTTACTCGAGCGCGTGAGATTATAATAGATTGTTTGACAAGGGTCTAAAGTAAGCCATGTTACCACGAGATGTTTATTTTCCCGAACGTAGTGAGGGAAAATTGTTCGAGTGGTAATATGGCTTTTAGGCGCGAGTTATACGCTCTACTTTTCACTTCGATTGCGAGAAAACACATAAACACAAATGATCCCCCTTAAATTAATAATTTAACTCTTGGCGGGCGTATGTCTAATTTGACAGCTTGTTTTTTTAGGGTTCCGTAGTAAACAAGGAACCCTTATAGTTTCGCCATGTCCGTCCGTCCGTCCGACCCCCGTTTTTCTCAGTAACCGTTAGTACTAGAAAGCTGTAATTTGGCATGAGTATACATATATCATTATTTGTATCATTTTTTCTGCCAAACCCCATCGTGTGGGGTATTGTTGGATAGCTCTTTTAAAAATAGGTTTATCTACACACATATCATAAATCCTCTAATATGCGTTCGGAAACCGTAGAAAATGACTCTCATTTCAACATTCAATGAATTTATGGCAATTTTCTTATCTGTGGCTAAGGCTACAGCAGTAATAAAATATTTCATTTTAATCTCATTATGATGTTAAAATATTACGTCAAACAAAAATGTCAAAATTTAAATGTCAAAGTTGACCCTATTCTAGTATCACTGAAAATTCAAATTCAGTCGATGCGAAATGTCAGCTCGATGTTTTTTTAGTATATATCGCACGAAATTTGAGCTAGAACGACATGATCACATCAGAATAAGGACTCTTTACTTTTTAAAATAACATTCAGGTATCGGTTGCCAGTTCTGATTTCGATATTTCCGCAACCGTGCAAAAAAGGTTGTATTAACACAATTATTGTATTTATTTACTACGGTTTCTGAACCCATCTTAGAGTAATTATAATATGTGTGTAGATAAAGTAATGTATGCAACTGTACATAATTAGGCATTAAAACACTCGTGTGACCTTATTATGAAACTCGCCTTCGGCTCGTTTCATAAAACACACTCGTGTTTTAATGCCCCTCATTATGTACCAGTTGCATAAACTACTATTCTAAAAGCGCTTTTTGATTAAAGAATTGGTTAGCGTGATATTAAGCTTTGAAGTGATAATTTTTGTTATGGTCAAGTGTCCCCCCCCCCCCCCCCCTGCCAGTTAAACGGTGGCTACTAGGCATGTGAAAAAAATCATGGTAGTAGTATATACGATGAATTTAAAAGGAAAACTATCACTGCTAAGTAAACATTACTAGTTAACGAGTAATAGTCGAACTTCAGAAATGTACTTTGCAAAAGCAAACTTTCGTACAATTTCCATTGATGCCTTAGATAATGTTGTTAATTCTGTCAAAAACATAGTAAATATAAGTTTGCGAACTTTTTAGTCCACACATAATGTAACGGGTGGACGAGTACAGAACCCTACCTTGCGCGTGGCCCGACACGCACTTGGCCGGTTTATTTTCTAAGGCCAGCACCTTGCCTCGCTATGCGTGTTCGCTTTGCGTATTCACCTCCCTTTCTTTTGCTATATTAAAGAAAGAGATGCAACATGAGCTTTTTTTCTTTTAAGAGAAGTAATTGCTTTGACCATAGACACCGCTTAATCTTTAGAGAACTGAAAATTGGTGGATTTAATAGGGGAAGTATTTTGATTGGTCAAATTAAAATGTTTTGTAAATCATGAATATGTATACATATTTTCCCTAGGGCTTAAATGTACTACTTTAGCCCCGCTTCACAAGTCTAATTTGACACACTTTTCGAGCATTACAAGTGAAAAGATAACTATGTTCTCCATTTATAAGCCCTCTATATTCTATGTTCCAAAACCTAGGGCAGCTCGTCAGTTCCTTATCTCGTTTCAGATCGCCTGTAGGTATATGAATACCGATTGATACTAGAATGGGAACCTATTTAATTTGTATTGCTTTCGGTCCTTTATGAGTATATCACAACGGACTGCAATATATTGTTTATAACATGACTCGTAATAATAATTAACACGTTTTACCTAAAATAGGCTATGATAAGCGTTTCTGGATAAGAGCAATCTATACTTAATAAATTATTGTATCTGTGCGTAAAATGATGTGAGTTTAAATTTGTAGGTAGTTACCAACCTATGTACCTACTTTCTAGATTTAAAATGTTGTTTCACCAGTATACAGCGTAGAGCGTGGAATAAATCAATGGGCTCTGGAGGAAAACTACCTTAAACATTTTACTGAAAGGAGACATAATATTTTATTTTAAAAAGAATCAAAGCTGCGTTAAATTATTTTATAAAATCCGCTTGTCTAAATCGGGAATCAAACCAGCTCAAATATCAAAACATAAACACTGGTTTTACTTCACTAGTCGTTACAGTCAAATCTCTCCAAAGGACTCGTCTGTCGTGCAAAATAAACATTTAAAATCGAATATTTAGTTTAGGTATGACACACAGTTCTTAGAAAATCACACAGTTCTTAGATAATCTTAGGAAATTTAAGTAAATTTTAGAACGCATTTTGTTTCTTTTTAAAAATAAAAGAATGTTTCCTTCTTTTTTTTTGTTTAAAAATGGCTTTCCGTCAAATTTATGATGATTTCGCCAACCACAGTGTGCAAAGACGTTGTTCGGTAACGACGCCATGACAGTAGGCAAAGGTTTTGTTCGGTAATGGATTCTGCTAGTCGTCGCGCCGAGAGCACGCGTGTTCACCAACGCGGCCACTACCAAAATCCAATGTGATCCAATTCCAATGTTTCCTTCAGGGCGACGAATTGTTAACGTTGAAATTGACAGATAGAGCGAGAAAGAACGTCTTGTCATCTTGTATAGAAAACACGGCGCGCGCTGGGTTAAACTATATTAACTTAGGTCGTAAGGTCGTAAGAATTCTAAGCTATTTTATAAAATTCAATGGGCATTTTGAAATGTTTGTTTAGATGAATCTAGATTGAAAACGCAGGCGCAGCGTGGGGAGACCCCCCACAAGGTGGACTGATGACCTGGTAAAGGTCGCGGGAGTCCGCTGGATGCGGGTGGCGCAAGACCGGTCATTGTGGCACTCTTTGGTGGAGGCCTATGTCCAGCAGTGGACGTCTTTCGGCTGATATGATGATGATGATGATATTGAAAACTAAGCGGCTACAAGTGCCGTTTGTCTGTAAAATGCGAATCTCTGTTTAAACAGAGGCGTTTTTGACGAAGAAAAGTCTGTTACAAAAGTTATCCATCGTGTAAATACAACGGCCAAATTAAATGGCGGCGTACCTATGATTGATCATGTGAGTCAATTTCGCTTTCATCAGTTGCTTGGTTGCTGAGAAAAATGGAAATCCCTGCAACCAATATTTTCAATTCGTCGTCTTAAGTAAAACGAGCTATCTAAAAAATTTAAGGTACTTTCCCTCCTGATGGACCACGGAATAATAAAAAGGACCAATAGATTTCTTCTACCCTGTATGGAATTAATGAAGCATTGGAATGGAATATAATAAATGGAATGGAGATAGGCTATGTTTATTGCCGTGACTCCGTCTAGGGTTCTTTTCTCTATAATATGCGGGAAAATTACTTGTAAATGTTTTAAAGCTTAAGATATAACCACGACTGGGCTTCATAGGTCTTATAATTTCAGTTGTTAAGAGGATTGTGTAGCAAATTTTTCCATACAAAAACGTGCTTCAGAGTCTTCGGACGCCAACGTTTTCCACCCCCTAAACCTGAACCGATTTACGTAATTTTTGGAAATGATGTAAGTATCATTAAAGACTAGGTTTATACGGTTTGATTTTTTGGAAATATAGCATACTTACAATTAAAAACATGAACCCTTAAAGTTTCCATTTTTTTACACGAAACCTTCGTCCTGCGTTTTTGTTATTATTTCATAAACTAGAAAGAATTACGGAAAAAGCAAAACGTATAAACCTAGTTAAGGATATGAGGAATCGATCAAGGTCAAAATTGTCTCATTTGATAAAGGTTTAAGGGGTGGAAAACGTTGGCGCCCGAAGCACTAATTCTGCTTGAAATAACTACTGTCTCTATCGCACGCAAGACTATTCCGGAATGCCTGTTCTCGCTCGCACAATAGTTTCACAATAGTCTTAAAAAGCTAGGTTATCCCAACCATACCCTACTAGTCTTCGGTTCAACTTTTAATTTAAAATTGCCTCATCCCAAGTCAGCCGTAGTATACAACTTGTATCGTCAATGTCACCACAGCGTGGTTCAATAATAAGATAAGAAATTGTTTAGTTAATGAACAACGTTTTTTATTGAAGCTACTTTATCGTCTTTTTTTTTAACGACTGTCATAGTTTTGTACCCATACTAGTTTTTAGAGTTCTGTAATAAACAAGGAACCCTTACAGTTTCGCCATGTCCGTCCGTCCGTTCGTCCGTCCGTCCACGACTTAGCTCAGTAACCGTTAGTACTAGAAAGACGTCATTTTATTTTTTGATTCAAGAATCTGTTGGCATGATATTAAGCTTGATAATTTTTGTTATGATCAAGTCCCCCTGCCAGTTAAACGGGGGCTACTAGGCAAAAAAAATGCAGCTCGGCATTCTAGCATTTAAAAACATTTAATAATATATCATCTGATTCGCAGACCGCAACAAAAAATTTAATAAAAAACAACAGTAACAGAACTTACCTCGTCTTCCTCCGTTACAAGCATCTGTCGAACGTCAAAGCCGATTTGGTTGTTTGTAAATAAATATTGTTGTGGACATGGGCGTGCGCGGACGCCGAGCCGAGGTAGCGCCGAGTGCGGCCGATTGCGCCCGACTGTTTAGAGCGACGCGTCCGTCAGACTCTTAATATTACTTGCACTAGTATGCGCCTCACCGCCTCTATACAAATAAACCACGTAGTACGGGAGCTGTCGGCGGTTAACATGATTCCATTTTAGTAACATGATTCATTTTAGTATTATGTCAATCTCGCTTCACTTTTCTTCTCGGTTATTATCTCCTTCTTTCCTTTTCTTTTTCAATAATTTTCCATTTTCTGATTTCCCTTTTTATTTTCTTGACCTCGTCAAGGCCCCTTAGGCCCTGATGGGAGGCTCCCAAGTAAAAGTACCTAACTGGGCCTAAAAGAGGCCATAAGAGGGTATAAAAAAAGAGCTGTCAGCGGTTTTTAAGGACACGTGTTACAAACTCGCCACAAATGGATTTTCAGTCTGTATACTTAAAATCATTACAGTTGAACGAATTGCTCCAAAGCAATTCCTTCAAAAAGCTACTTTACCGTTCAAACAATAAGGTTAAAAATCCAATAACATTTTAATACAAATACGTTCAACAAAAAGAATTTCAACCTTAACTAATTCCGCAGCCGGCCACCGCACGTTCTGCCGCACACAAAATTGAACCGTAATCCTTACGTAAAAAGTCTCAATTTAGAGTGATTGGCGTAAGTGTCGTCGTACTGTTGCGACACTTGTCTGCTCATTTCAAATTGAGCTTTTTACGAATACCATTACGGTTCAATTTGGAGTGCGGGAGTACCTAAAGAGTGGTACTTTTCAGCGAAAACGGCTCGTAAGTATATTGCTGAAACAATTGAGACGAAGACATATTGAATACTCGTAACTCGTACGTATGAGAAGTTGGTCGCAATTTAAAATACAGGCCGTCTTCCAACGCTACAGGTTGGCTCACGATAAAGCGTCTTTGTAAACAAGTTGATTACTAATGAAGAGATATGTTTATTTATAACCTATTTATAGAGACTTATTTAAATAATCTATCTCGACATTCTAGACTAATAATAACAACAAATTTGTTAGTCAAATATAATAATGCTACGAGTATAGTTATAAGTAATAATGGAAAAACACTGTCGTTTTGAGACCAACAAAGATCAGACATGTAAGTCTGGCATGTTATGTTCTTTTCGGGTAGTTTTTGTAAAAAACTGCCAAAATTATCTCTTCTTAAGAATAACTTTTTACAATACATTCAATGTGCCACGGTAGTGAAACGTCAAAATAATTGTCAACGCCTAGACTAGACGCCAAATTGTCAATCGGCAATGGCCCCCCAGTCTGCCCTTTTTTCTCCATTAACTAACTAACCATTCTATGTTTACATTTTAGCACTTCATTGTAATCATTTTTAGGGTTCCGTAGCCAGAATGGCTATAAACGGAACAGTCACAACTCAAAGGAGGAAGACGTGTGTCGCGGTTTTGTAGCTATAGCAGTAGGCCCTCAGACGCTCAAATATCGATTTTGAACTTAATGGGACCATAAATAAGCAATATAAAGATGGCCGCCACTTTTTAGAAATCTAACGCCAGACTCGTTCTAAGTGGGCCCCGAGCCCCCTGGACCGCACGCCTCCACGCCGCCGTGCGGTCTACACGAAATTAAACTTTAAAGTCATAGCAATAAGAAATATGGGAAGTGAAATCACATTATTACCCGGGTTATAATGAAATTCAGTACAACATTACAACCCAGATAAAGCCAAGGGCCATAATGATTTGCTTTCGGTGTGGTTTGCATGATATATATAATTGGGCATTGTCGAGCAGATGGTGCGAAAAAATCTTATTGGAACCTTTTATTGAAGGCTATTTTATATTGAACAAGTAAATGGAATCTGAAATTACTTATGATATAATGGTAGCGAATTGTTTCCAGTTCCTTTTATCATAGTAGGTAATCTAGCAGCAAGTCAAGGTCAGCTATATTTGTTATCGCAAAACAATTACTCGTAATAAATATCGTGCAACCTTAAATACGTAGGTAGCGAGGTGACACGACATCTTTTTAACTTAATTAGTACCATCAAGTTCAACTCCTTTTCCTTGGCCTGACTGATCTTGTCACGAAGAGGAATAATTAAGGGGTTCCTGGCTCCCAATGACCTTCGGTCGGTAATTTTCCGTTTATTCGTATTTTTTATGGCTTAATCGTATTAACAACAAAGAGGTTTACCGAAACAGTATCCCATTACCGTCGTCGAGATATATGGCCTCAAACTTTGGAAACCAACTCCCTTGCGTTGTTAGAGACGTCAATAAGGAACAGTAACATGTAGATTTCATATAAATAAGTGCAGAAACAACATACTTAGTTACATCGAAAAGAGCTTTTTTGGACCATGTTTGAAAAGTTCATAAAAAAATAAGTATTCATTCTTTTCAAAATTCGGCTCTTGCAAATGTGGATAAGTAAAGGATTGAAGAACAAATAACAGTTTGTGCCATAAATATGTCCTTAGTTTAGACGAACTCCTTAGTTTAATAGCGCGTCGAGCCCCTTTAAGGCTGTGTATTACCACTTTTGAGTTTTAAAAAACCATCTGAGACATAGAATATAGTGTCTTAAAATCTAAAAAAAATATATGTGTTACATTAGGATCTTGTCTAGTCAAAATCGCAGTCAGTTACATGATCTGATGACTTTCACTTGATAGAAAAAAATCGCGAAGCTACCCCTTTTTGGAATGTATTTTCAATACTACGGTCATATTACTGATATTTAACATTTAATTTTTGTACTCAATTAAAGATCGTAAATAGTTATAGACAAATTCGCAGGGTTTGCTTTGATAAAATGATTGGCTTAATCACTATAGCTAAATATTTACAAAACTGCGCGCAGAGCTTGCGTAGAGAGCGGGATGGTTAATTGTAAACTCACGCGTGTTAGAGCGGGACATTTGCGTTGGGGATATCTCCCCTTAAGCAACGGTAACCAGAGGTATTACTCCTAAACACATAAAACTCAGTATGTTCTCCTAGCTCGCTGTCTCTTAGACATTCTTATGCCAAAACAAGTGAATTAACCCGAATCCGATGAGTATTTCTCACCTAACCTGTTCACTTCCTGTACTTTATAGCTTGCCTTGGTTTGATTGCTTGTTGGCTTGGTCTAGACCTGGCTAGTTTTTTTAATGAATGTTTCAAACTACACAAAAATAGGTACATACTTTTAATTTGCCTGTGGTACCTATGACTTGCGTGACGACGTCACTGTTATATTGCGTCTCTTTCATTTTAATATAAGATGGATGGTGGATGGATGCAATACAACAGTGACGTCATTCAAGGCCATATTTTCTAGCTTCAAACGAATAGAATTAGAATGTTCGGCACGCAACCTCCAGTATATGTATCTAAACTTCTTGGGATTTGCCATAAATTGACGTTTGGCATTCGTTAGACATTCTGTCAAAATAATTAACAAGGTCACTGGACATGCCACGAATAACAGCGGGATTTGCTGCCTATTTGAAGAAAAAATATTTATTACCGACAGAAGTCCGTAAACCTAGTATAATGGAGAAAATAATCATAGATCGGTCAGTACCTATAGATTCATTTTGTATTAGAGTTTTATAGATAGGTAATACAAAATTGTGGGGTGTATACATTTTGAATTTTTTTTCAGCAAAATAGTTTCATTTCCCGAGCTTTTTTCCTCAGCAGTGCTTTATTGATAAATTAATGTTTCGTTCTTGACTATGATTTATTCTCGTTTATTATTAAATATTCAACACATTAGTAATATTAGTTAATTAATTATAAACGAGAAATGGCAATCTCGAGGACCTTTGCCAATGTCAGTGAAGGGATAAATTAACTACGAAATAATTATTGAATAATACTATTTAGCAAAAATAAATGGTGTGACTCTCGCCAAAATGGCGACGAGCACAACCAAAGGCAACAACCCCATTAGTAATATTCAAATAAACGGCATCCCAAGTACTTATTTGTATCTGACAATTTGTCATTAACAGTTTGACTGTGGACAGTATTAGGTAATGGACAGGGGTCAGACAAAAAGTGCGGATGACGTAAAAATGACGTAATCTTGCACACAGATGATGTTTGTATTTAAACGTCCGTGTGACATGATTGTATAAGAAAGTATTATTAATGAATTAACAAAATAATCGTAAATAAATCCATGGAACTAATAATACAGGTGGTAGGGTGATGTAGTGAATAAAATAAATTTCATGAAACTTGTTACAATAAGGTACGATTATTTGAAATTAATTACCTTACCTTACCTTCGTTGGTATATCTTGATTAGGTACAGCAAGAGCAGTATTTACGTGTTTGTCACGTACCTCCAAAAACGGAAAATTGCCACAATATTCGAGTAAAGATGACATTTTACAGCGTTTTTTTATACATTAGTAAATATAAATTTTAGCTAAATATAATCGTGAAGATACAATAGCTAAACAATAACGAAGTCAATTTATTGTTCATCTGATTGACAATGTGTCAGTCAAAAACGTATTTACTCATTTCAAGTGGCGATATCGTTTAATAAAGAGGTTGATAAATTATGTGATAATTGTAAACCTATAAGTGGTTTGATGTCATCCGCACTTTTTGTCCGACCCCTGGAATCGACAATAGTTCAGACAAATTTTTCAGAGAAATTTTTTCTTTCCGGTAAACTACCTGATTTCACACTTGACACTTCTAAAAACTGATCTCGACTTTTTAAACTTTGATTACTTACATCAGAATGAATTCTGCTGGGTGTTTTTTTTTCTTTTATATATATATATATAGTGCTGTTGTGTAATGATCTTTTTTAAGTATCAGGGTCAGACCGCCTATTATCTACCTCTACCTACATATTGCTGTAATGTATCTATACGTAACTGATTCATTTGTGTGAGGTGGTAAAGAGTATTTGTATTGTATTGTAAATACGAATATGGCTTAATAATCTACAAGCAGCTATAATTAGGTAAACGCTTGCGCTGACAGGTCTATTAATGACATCACAAGAAGACTGAATAAAACATTTGTTTGTTTTTAGTTCTACGGAAGAATCCCCTCGCAATAAACTACTTTTATTGGTCCTGAATGTAATCGGATTGATGGGATGCCTTCTTATAACTATTCTTTTAGTTCTATGGGCATTAGGTAAGTGCGACCCTTAACACATTTATTGCCGACGCGCTACACTCGTAGCCGGCAACTTGGTTTTTCTGCTTTGTAGCGAAAACTGTCTACGAACGGAGAACCCGATATCGTATTCTCGGCACTGAATGTGTTAATATGTTTATTTTTATTTATTTAAGTTGCCTGATAAATTGAACAATTTATGATGGATCGTTGATCTGGGATACACATTTACCTAAAGATTCAACAGATGATATACTTAATCCTGTTATCATGACATCTGACGTGTCTATCATATCGATTGAACACATGTTGGCATTATGTTTGCTTGTTACTCATGGGCATGCAGTGATAACACAATATATATACATATATAGGTATACAGGTTATCCTGTCCTCTACCGACATAAAAAACAAAACAATCTTTTGTTTACATGACGGGATACCCGTCACCGGTAGACAACGGACAATTTTCCCTCATCATTTCATCATAAATCCATGTCCACGAAGTCCTAAGCATAATTACCTAACAAATGAATCTGACGCTTCATACATTTAAAATTTCGTCCGTTAGAATCTACATAATTAGGTATGAATTTTCGATCACCGATAACCAGGGAATCAACTCGACTGCAGCTAGTGAGTGTACTAACTAGCCTTTTGACTTGCAAATCTGCCCCCGAGGGCCAAGCTGACATAAACACATTTTTAACTGAGACTAACGGGGTCCCATTTTGACGTCATTTTTAATCATGCTAGTAGGTATACAGCGTTTATATAAACAACGTTTTCATTTATGTTTTTAGAAAGGGGCAAGGTACAGTTAAACCAATAATGCATATATCAATGACATTGTCTACCTACTTGACATTGCTTGTAGTATAGTTTGTAATAGACTCGATAAGACAAATGTGGTGATATTATAGAAACCAAGGCGTAGCAATGGAGCTTTTCATATTTTATAAGTACCTACGTAGTTCAATGGTGCGATTGGTTGATTTTTCTACAGGGCAACTCATCTCACGCATTTGATCTCGGAGAGCAATATTTTGATAAAATGGAAGTATGTATACTAAACTGTAACTAAAGCCAGGACAAAAATTTGTTACCTTTTCTACGCGAACTTGTGCGTCATTCTTAAAAAAGGCAAGTCCTTGGGAATGAAGTTTGATTTCACATCGGCTTAGTCTATTCAAGCCCTCATCAGGTACAGAAGTACGAATAACTTGCGAGCGTCACTTGTTTTTAATATTGTCGCTTACGGCACACAAATTGTGCTGACATTTAAGAGGGGAGGCTTATAACGAATCTAATTAGAGAGGTGTCTGTCCTAGCTGAGCGAGTGTGAGAGCCTTCAGAGTTTAATTAAGGGCCCTGGGCTCCTACCGCGGACGGCATTCAAAATTTTCTCTCTCCGTCGCACTTATGTGCAAACTTGCAAGTGGGACAGAGAGGGATGCAGCCCTGCACACTTGTCGCAGGAAGCCGAAAGGTTCGTGACCAAACTCATGATTGTTCATGTGTCTAAATTAAATAATATTAGACTATATTAGGTAGTCCTGAGGATTATCCGGAACATTTACCCTTAAATACCTAATATGCGCATGTATTATTTAAATGTAGAAGAAATGCAGGTACTGGGTAGGGATCCGTACCTACGGAATTTTAATTGAAATCCTCTAGACAAGTGTTATTGACCTAAGCAGGTCCAACAAGCCTAACTAAACCGAACCAATTCAATCAGTTTGTATTGATAATTCCAGGAAAATATAGCCATACGAGTAGGTATTAGGCATTTTACACAACAAGCAACCCGCAATCATTGACTACTGGCAATCTCAATAAGATGCTTAGAGTTTGAAACAAACTGCATTCAAAGTAATATATTTAGGTATACCTACTCGTATCCTTGTCATACGAAGTATTGCATTTGCGCAGCAGTATTCTATTGCGGAATGTTTCGTTATGACTCGACCGGTATCAGATGGTGGAATAATTACACGACTGCCCAAAAAAAGGAGTGTAATGTTTTCAGGTTTCATGTACTACCTATGTATGTATGTATGTATGTGATTTTTTTTGTTCCCCCAGAACTTCTCAACACCTTGATCGATTTAGAGGTATCGTTGGAATCATTACGTCATCCCGGGTAACATAGGATATGTCACGGTCGTAGAAAGAGGATATATAGAAGGAGGGTTAGCGAATCACACACAAGGACGGAGATATTGTGACAGTTTTTTCTGGGGTTACCACAAAAAGAATAATCTCCCCATTTTTACTGACAAGTAGGTTTTTAATTAATGAGAATCTTCAAAATAAACTCTTAGTAAATATAAGCGGGCAAACACAAAACATCCGATGTCCTCCCAATTACGATATAAATGTGTACTAATTTAATACCTACATTAAAGTTAACAAAATCACGATTAGTTTAAAACATCTTAGTTATTCAGCCATTATAATAATGAAATTCACAATAGTATTCTAATCACGTGACAATTAAATTTTTAATCTGTTATTTTTAACATTCGAGCCGGTTTAGTTTACCCAACATTATGGGTAACATATTTTTTTATACTCTGGTCACTGGTTCATCGATGACATTTCGGTGACAACGGCCGGTGACAAATAATCGGTTCCTTATACGCGATGAGGGACAGAAGATATGTCATTTTTTCTCGCTCCCACGTGTGTTATTGTCTATGCTTACATCTCCTTCACACACCTTTGTATGTGTGTATCACCAGTTCCATCTTATACTTGTTTCATGGTCACGGTGCAATGAAAACAATATGGCGGACTGTAGACTCCATTTTGAGAGTTCCGTAATTTTTTTTTTCTATCCTAGCAAGTGATAAAAATAACGCATTTAAAGAGACGATTCCAAAATTATATATAATGTATGTGTTTCAAGCAAAGAAAGTTCGAAATAAAATAATAATTACCTATAAAAAATTAAAACACGACTGCATTAAAAAGATAATAAAAACAAGTTTCCTAATACCCAAGGAAATATATTTTGTTTGCAGTCGGGGGACCTACTACATACAAGTAAAACCAAAATATTAGGTCCCACGACTGCAAACAAAATATATTTCCTTGGGTATTAGGAAACTTGTTTTTATTATCTTTTTAATGCAGTCGTGTTTTTACACGACTGCCCAAAAAAGACTATGGAGTGTGGATGCAGTTTAACATCCACCTAACGTCTGTATCCTGAATAGGTACAGTTGCATTCTGAAGGATCAAAGAGTTCCGCTACCTAATCCCAAGCTTTGGTATAGGCACTAGTTTTTACGGAAGCGACGGCCTTCTAGACCTTATTCAGATTAGGCTTGACAATGGGATGGGCAACTTGACTTTAAGAAGTTCTCAAGCCGCCCAAAAGCCTCTAACTTGGCTTAACGACTGCTGTCATAGACAGCGGCCAGGATTAACGGCTTAACAAGCCTTCCAAACCACGGGAGCGGTTGACCTGGGTCGACGTTTCTTAACGCGGGTGCCGCTAGGCCACGGAACGAACCCCATAACGTCCAATATTCGTAGTGTCCCTTATCCTCTAAACATGCTAATTTAAATATATGTTTATGTACAACAGGAACACCATTTCAGGGATCGTTCTAATACAACGCGACTACGCGATGATCGCAAGTTCGCGCGAATTTTACTCGCGCCAACTTGCGATCATACATATTGAACGCGAACAGGTGTCCTAATTGACAATTAAGTCGCGCGACGGCGTCGATCATGGCGTAGCGTAGTCGCGTTGTTTAGGACGACCCCTTAGCCCCCAAAGCAAACAAGGGGTATTATATTATAATCTTAACATAAGTAGTACATCTGTGGCATCCTACTTTGTTTTTAAAATTAAAAGTCTAGTCTGTCGAGATGGTTCCTATTCCTATGTAGCTTTGTTTGGTGGAAATAAAAGCAGCCACATCCATAATTATTCAGCTATTTTTTAAATTTCAAGTTTTGTGACAGACGACGGACGGACGGAAGGACGGACGGACGGACGGACGGACGGACGGACGGACGGACGGACGCATGAGTGACAACAATAGGATTCCGTTTAGACCCTGCGGGTACGGAACCCTAAAATGAATGTATCTTTCTTTCTTTGGCATTTTAAACCTAACGTACCTATGTAATATTTTGTATTTACAGAAATCTTCTTAAGATCTCTTCTGCGGTTACACGACCCGGCGAAAAAAGAAGTTATATTGTGTGATGACTAGACAGAACGTTAAATTGATAAACTCACTATCTCTAACTTGGGTATATTTATGGCACACGTGTCTATTTTACATATAGCTACAATTTGTTAATAAACTACCTATTGATTATTACTTAAGGCTTTAATTTTTAATAACATATGTTAATCATGTAGAACCCTCGTAATGTGAATTTTCTCAATATGAACTTATGAACGGGTTATCGGAGATTAGCGCCCGAATATTAACCGGTTATACTCGGGAAACGGCCTGCCCCGGATATATATGTCACGCGTTTCAAATCCTTCTGTACCTAATAGTAAATCCAAAACGTACCTACTAATGTTCATGTAATGGAAAAATATCTGGGCGCCCGAGCTTTGCTCGGCGTTTTCCCGTACATGAGATGAGACCTAGCTAGATCGATTGCTCGTCCCCGAAAACCCCCCAAAGCAAATTTCATCAAAATCGTTAGAGCCGATCGAGATCAAAACAGACTTTGTTGCTACAGTTTTATAAGCACCGGGTTTTAATCAATGTGTATGTATGTATGTATTTATTAGCAGTAAGAGTTTTTCGAGCAACGTCGGCCGTGGTCGATCCTTGGATTGGTGTTGGTTACCGTTTTGAGTTGAGTGGTTATTAACTGAGCGCTCGTTGTGCTTTGGAAGGAACGTTAAGTCGTTGATCCCGGCTGATGTCTATGACGGCACATATGTATAGGCACCAGTATTTTATTTACAAATGTAATGTCATCACCAGGGGTCGGACAAAAAGTGCGGATGACGTAAAAATGACGTAATCTTGCACACAGATGATGTTTGTATTTAAACGTCCGTGTGATATGATTGTAGTAACAAAGTAGTATTAATGAAGTAACAAAATAATCGTAAATAAATCCATGGAACTAATAATACAGGTGGTAGGGTGATGTACGTGTTTGTCACGTACCTCCAAAAACGGAAAATTGCCACAATATTCGAGTAAAGATGACATTTTACAGCGTTTTTTTATACATTAGTAAATATAAATTTTAGCTAAATATAATCGTGAAGATACATAGCTAAACAATAACGGAGTCAATTTATTGTTCATCTGATTGACAATGTGTCAGTCAAAACCGTATTTACTCATTTCAAGTGGCGATATCGTTTAATAAAGAGGTTGATAAATGATAAGTGATAATTGTTTATGAAAATCAAAAATACTATTTGAAATCATCCTACTCGTATAAGTGGTTTGAGTCAACCGCACTTTTTGTCCGACCCCTGGTCATCACTGATATTAGCATTACTGTTAACCCTTTGACGTCGTGCCCACGACGCCAATAACCACTTAAAAGGTCGGAGTGAAGGTGTTACTTTGATCATGAAAAAAATCATTTATGAACTGTTCTAATTTGTTTTTATTGGTTTAGGACATTACACCAAAAAAAACAGTGCTTGGCGTACCTACTGGGCACAACGACACACTATCGCTTTGGCGTTCAAAGGGTTAAGGTGAAACCAAATTATTTTATTTATTTATTAATAGAAACAAACAGTCTTTTATAGTTGTATGTAACATTAACGATTTTGCTTAAATTCTAGACTTGACAGTTTCCTAAAAAACAGTATATCAACGAAAAATTAACTCGTTTTCAGAGTTGTCTGTAGGTAACAGAACTAAAGTGACACAATAAATTATTTTCACTTAAGTTAACTTATTATTAGTATCTAAGTTATTTCGTTAATGTGTGTAGGTACGGTATAGGTAGGTATGGTACCGTAAAATTGTGATTTTTTACAATAAAAAACAGGCTTACCTAGTTAATAAACTATCGAAATTAGATTATAAAATATTGAAGAGCACAATTTTACGGTGACAATTAATACTTCTCCTTCAGAAGGTTTCCTAGCTTAGACATGTATCATGTTTTAACCGTTAAAAAGCTTACTAAATAAGAAGTAGATCTTAACAATCCTAAAGTTCCTTCCTACATGAAATAGGTAGGTATCTACGTACAGTCAGCAGCAATGGTTGCTACGCGGGCGAGGTGTTCAAAATGATCTACACACGCTCTTATTCCCTTATAATAAAGATGTGTGAAGATCATTTTGAGCAAATCGCCCGCGTAGCAACCATTGCTGCTGACTGTACTAATGTTACCCACTACATTAACATTTTGGAGACGGCATTTCACCGATAAGCTCAACAGGAAAGCAGGAAGTTCACCTAGATCTTTAAAATTTAAAGTAATAACAGAGACTAGGAGAGACTAGGAATTATATAGACTGCCAATGCCTATACATTGCGGCGTAATTTTAAAATAATGGGCCTGCTGTAGCTAGTTTCACTATGGAGAGATCACTTTACCATTTAATTCGTATGCGACTAAGACTTCTGCTTAAAACATAGCGCCATCTGTTGGGAGCTTCTACGTTGTGTTCATAGATGGCGCTATGTTTTAAGCAGAGGTCTTAGTGGCATACGAATTAAATGGTAAAGTGATCTCTCCATAGTGAAACTAGCTACAGCAGGCCCATTATTTTAAAATTACGCCACAATGTATAGGCATTGGCAGTCTATATAATTCCTAGTCTCTGGTAATAAGTACTGTATACCTGTATTACTTTAAGTTTACAATTGACATAGGTACTCGTATGCTCTTATTCCATTGGATATTCTACTACTCATGTATACTTCATTCCAGATAAGATGACGAAAAGTTCTCATACTATTCTATAAAAATAATTTAATCTGGAACGGAGTATAATAGAGCAATAGAGCTTATATACACGCTGTCTAAAACTCGTATTTTTGTAATATATATTGTATTATTTGGATGTTAGGGCAATATTCAATCGGATTACACCTGTCAGTGGCAAAGATTCACTAAATTCGTTACGTGCACATTGCGGAGTTCAAACGCCTCCGTTGTTTAAAAAAATAACGGGTTTATAAATAGACGTAGATGGGTAGGTACTGTTTATGAAACAGCGACCCAGTTTTCAGAACTCGCTTGACGATTTAATCATGGTTTTGCAGCGCAGTCAGCCCTAATCTCCCCGAAACTGTCACTGACAAACAAAAATCCCGTTGAGTTACCTCCGCAGGTGTATGACGTCAGCGTCAAATAAGTAGGTAGGTAGTTATATTGAATTAGAATTTGCTATTTGACTAAAAAAAAATATAGTGCCATTTGAACAAGTTTCATTGACGATCAAATGTCTCTATGGTACTAACTACATTTAAACCGCAATAAAGGGCAAAAATTAGGAACAAACCTAGCTCGACGCTAGCGGCCCTCCAAAAGCCTCATACAAATTGGCACGGGCAAATGACGTTACACGCACAGTATCGAACCAACCGTTGTATGGGAAAATGAGTCTTTTACAATTTTAGTCGTGAAATAATGCGTTTAGCTACATAGTTGTCATACATTTTTTTATTTATTTTTACATTAAGCATTCTACGAGTAGGTGATTAGGTACCTATTTGAGTTTTGGACGATAAAAAAAACATATCACATTTTTTCGCAGGGTTTGCATTAATAAAATGATTATAGCTAACGCTTATGGCATAATGACTATAGCTAAATATTTACGAAAACTACGCGCAGAGCTTCTGTAGAGAGCGGTATGGTTAAGGCCGTGTATTACCACTTTTGAGTTTTTAAAAACCATCTGAGACGTAGAATATAGTGTCTTAAAATCTAAAAAAAATATATGTGTTATATAAGGATTTTGTCTAGTCAAAATCGCAGTCAGTTACATGACCTGATGAATTTCACTCGATAGAAATAAATCGCGAAGTTACCCCTTTTTGGAATGTTTTTTCAATACTACGGCTATATTACTGATATTTAACATTTAATTTTTGTACTCAATTAAAGATCGTACATAGTTATAGACAAATTCGCAGGGTTTGCTTTGATAAAATGATTGGCTTAATGACTACAGCTAAATATTTACAAAACTGCGCGCAGAGCTTGCGTAGAGAGCGGGATGGTTAATTATAAACTCACGCGTATTAGAGCGGGAGATTTGCGTTGGGGATACCTCCCCTTAATTGCAAATGCAAACTCACGCGTGTTAGAGCGGGACATTACCATTGGGGATAGTTATCTCGTCGTAATCGAGCAATGTGTTGCTTTTATTGAGAAATGTATGTGTGCATGTAGGTACATATTTGGCTAGTTCTAGTTTTAGACCGTGGGCCCCGAACAAGTGTGATTTGGGTGACCAAGTTCCTCTCGCAAGATGAATAAAAACTTACTGTGGACGTCAACCACACGATACGATTCCGTTAGTGGGTTCAGGAGCAGCAGCCTCCGAAAGACGTAAAAAAAGTCATTTCCTCTCGACTGAAACTGGTATCAAATGATAGTTAAAACACTATATACACTACTACTTACTAATAAAAATCGCCTGCCGGTTGTAAAGCGGTGGAATACCCGTCAGTCAGTCACATGAAGTTAGGTCGGTGTTTCAAACTACCTGAAATGTTTGGTGTAGGTACTACTTAAACCTTTGAACGCCATTCTTCATTTCATGTACGGCAGTGGCACCTACAATGCGTACTATTATTATAAATGCGAAACTGTGTCTGTCTGTTTGTTACCTCTTCACACTAAACCGCTGAACCGATTGAGATGAAATTTGGCATGGAGATAGTTTGAGTCCCGGGGAAGGACATAGGGTAGTTTTTATCCCGGAAATCAACCCTTAAAGCAGTGGAAGTTTGTATTGATGAGCGATAACTAGGATAAGTGAGTTTCTATATAGTTAGTTAAATAATTAAGATTGTAAATAAACCTTTTGTAATTGTAATTGTATGATAATAATGACCTGTAAAACCCATTTTACCAATAAAACATCTGAATCTGATTCTGAATCTTTTTTTACAGGAATAATATGGCCGGAACCCAACACAGCAGATTTTTTGGTATCTGTTATAAAAGGAGAAATTATCCTGAAACCCCAACTTCGCGAGAGAGCCGATCCGGATAGAGGATATATATCTGTGTATGATTTGTTTTAAGCTATATAGTAATGTACACTGTACAGTCAGCAACAGAGAAAAGGGACCCCCCGTGCATACAAAACTTCTATGAATGGGGGGGGGGGGGGGGGGGGGTACCTTTTCTCTGTCGCTGACTATACATACTTAACTAGTTTGAATAATTAACGAATAAAAATAACACTTTATACCTAACTTGATTTTAACTTAGGTACAGCCATCTCGACGTTTTAAGCGGGTATTACACTGTCCTGAATTCAGGACACTTAGAAGGGTTCCGACCTATACATTACTAGCGAGATGCTTCAACTCCCCTCCACTAGTTAGGACGCCTGATTCAGGGCAGTGTAATACCCGCTTTAGGTGTTTACTCCTTTCAAGACGGTGCTTTTATGAAGATAAGTAAATAAATATAAATGTACGCGGTAGCCCTCATTTTCGTTCACAGAAAATCTCTTTATTTCGAATAGTTTTTTTGAAAACCCAGCGTGATAGTTAAAAGGGCATAGATGGCATTGCAAAAGTGCTCTAACCCGCGTGAGTTTTCAATTAACCACCACCATCGCGCTCTCTACGGAAGCTCAGCGCGTGTTTTTCGTAAATATTGATGTAATACGGTGACTACTCGTAACTATTAGGCGTGCTTCTTATTTTATGACTTTTTTTAGCTTAACGAAATGAACGGGTGCCCCCTGAGAAACAAAAAAACTCGTAAAATAAGAAGCATCCAACTATGTGACCAAGTGCCCGAATCACATAAAATACGGAGCTGCAGGTGTCTGCTGGTTGTGTGTGATATACGCCCTTTGATTTAGCTTTCATCCTAATATCCAATGCTATCTAGAGTTCAACAGTATATTTGTTATAGATAACGTTGATAAGTCGCAATGGAATGGAAGTGTTGCGCGTCAGTGGAGTCTTTGTATTATTTGAAAGCAGCTGGTTATATTACGCGCAATAACATTACGTTATCATACTCAGCTGGTAGGCCTAATACGGGTTTGTCATCGTTAACAAAGATCGTTAGAGAAGATAAATAGCCCAGTCATGATAGGGGTCAGGTCAGAAGCAGCAGGGGGTATGTTCTTATCTACTTAATGCCATAAATTGTTTAAAAACAATGTGTTTTCTTCATCACTGAATCCATCGAAACGATCACGCTGGTTACAGTAGCTATTAGATTTATTGGAGCGAACAAGGTATTCCGTAACAAGTATCTAAACACAACAATTATCAAGCCGTTGTGAATGTATACGGCGACAGTACGTAGATACATTAAACACTGCTGGACAAAACCATTATATTGATCTGCCGCTGAACGCCCCGTCTCCTTAAAATTACTATACACAAAATATTTTCAATTTTGTAGATTTTCAACCATTCTACAGCAACAAACCTGTCTTCAATTCTGCGGTGCCCGGGCCAGGGTACAATATCACGGGGGACATTTTCAACCTTTCTCTGGCAATCATGGTCGTGAGTATGGCCATCGTCATCTTGTTTACAGCATTCGTCAAAATATACTGAAAAAACCTGTTAAATTACCAAGGCAAGAAGGCACGTCTCTAAATAAGTAAAGAACTTTATCTACACCCGTAACGTAAATCAACTTCAATATGTAAAATCAGAGCCGGTGCCAGAGAATGGGCGGAGATGGCCATAACCTCATCATAAATTGAACGGTTATGTTATGAGATTTAACTGCACAGCACAGCCCGTGAACTTAACTGCACAGCTACGGGCCAGGCTATCTCGTCAAAAATGCGCACGCCGGCTCAGCGCGCCCACATGAAACACATGACATGAAAGAGGATTTAATATATGGATGTAGATAAAGTAGTGTATGCAACTCTCATTAGGTATATGTAACAGTTGCATAAACTACTAGTATGCAACTGTACATAATTAGGCATTAAAACACTCGTGTGACCTTATTATGAAACTCGCCTTCGGCTCGTTTCATCAAACACCCTCGTGTTTTATTTAGTCTCTCATTATGTACCAGTTGCATAAACTACTATTTTTTCTGTCTCTCAACTTAAATAACGGAAATAAACTACGTAAATTACAATTTTGAGACTTATTATACACTACATTTATAGTTTTCACGGTATACATCTTTAACTAGGTATGACCTGTATGAATTAAATCAGCGGTATTTTGTCAGAATTATATTAGCTAAAATAGGATGTTATCAATATTATATTAAGTATTTAAATCGGTCATTCTCAATTAGTACGTCTGCGATCAATCTAAACTCCATCAATTTAACCCTTTGACCGCCAAGAACCTATAAAGTGGTTGTGTGTCGTCGTGCCCACGGCGCCAACAACCACTTAAAAGGTCGGAGTGAAAGTGTACTTTGATCATGAAAAATATCATTTATGAACTGTTTTAATTTGTTTTGATTGGTTTAGACATTAGACATCACATGACATGTTTGGCGTACTGGGCACGATGACACACTATCGCTTTGGCGGTCAAAGGGTTAAATAAGTACGAAGACTTCATACTTTGACGGAGTTTTCACGCAGACATAAATCTGGAAAATAACCGAAATACAACTTTCGTTCGAATAGGAACTAAGTAAGTGTGCACAATAAAACAGACTCGAACGGCTCATCCATTTTATTGTAACTTATAAACTTAAGATAAAAAGATAATACAATGTTTGCAATGAGTAATACAGCCGTGCTATACCTACCTACTGAGTATAACTTTAACACTTTGATCACTCAATTAACTCTTACTCTAATAAGGCTACCCTTAAATTCTACCACTTTTAATCAAACGGGCTGAACTTTTCGTGTAATTTTATTGCTTACAATGTCGTCTAAAGATAATCTTAAATGAATAAGCAATTCTCACCAATAAGTGTTTACACTCATTTCTGAGTAGGTAAGTGCTACAGTGTTATTATTGTAAATTATTTAACATTCGTCTATTAAAATTTTAAAACATAACAAAATATAAACATTGTTTATTAACTGAGGAGCATTCAATACATAAAGTATTAGCCAATTTAAGCGTACACAAGCATACGGAATAACTTCCTTAAAAACAGCACAAGCGAAATTTTATCGTGATGAGCTCACTCATTTCGTGTATAATAATTAATACCTTATGATATGCTAATGATATGATAAAAAATCTACACTGGTTCCAGCCAGCCTTCCAGAATGGCGTTACTAAATAATTATTATGTGTGTATAACACTTCCTAACATGCAATTCAATAAGGACATCTTAACTATATCACTACCAGTATTTCGTTAAGGCATAACATAATATTTTATAATATTGTCAGATCTATTAGGAAGCATGTTCTCTTAATTAGTAATTGATGGCTTTATATTGACTTTGTTGTTTTACTTCGTAAACCCATATACATCACTTAGGGGGCAATGCATTAAGCGAAATATTGTCTCATCGTTTCTACGACTCTAACAGCAAATAACGGCAGTTATTAGATTCATCTAAAATATTGCTAACACATTAAATAACTCTTTATAAATTATCACTGTAATAACAATAATGCAATAAACTCCTACAGGCTTTCTAAAATTGCAGAAGGTTTTAGACTTGAGTTTAATCTTTCGTGAGTCATGTTAACGCATTCACTGCCCCCAACAAATATGCGTTTCCGTTACTTTCACCCAGTGCCTTGAACGCACAGACGCGTTCATAATATTTGACTTGCACCCTGTGCCTTAGTGCCTTAGACTTAGAATAGTCGGTTGAACTCACATGTGCCTCTGGGGCACACAGCAAAGTGCGGCACTTGCCGAATGTCCAGGAAAAGAGGGTGGCAGTGAATGCGTTAAAACTATAATTTACTAAACGATTAAAACTCACGCGACGTGTTGGGGCGGCGGGAAGATCCTCAGTGCCATGCACTCATCCTGAGAATTCCCGAAGACCTCGTAACATGTCGCCCGGAATGACAATTACGTGAGTTTTAACTGTTTAGGAAAATACACAGTTTGGTATTAGACTATTTTAATAGGTATAGTGCGCGCCATCCATGAAGGCGCGCCCCTCCACAGCCCAAGCCAAGCCGTACAACTGCGCACAGATTAGTATGGGATTCGCTGTGGAGGGGCGCACTATAACTATAGTACGACTACTGCAACTTTGACACTGACAGGTGATGTTGTGTATAACACACGTAGTTTAGTCAATTCATAGAAATTGACTAAAAATCTTTAAAATTATTACATTAGTTTTAAAGTAGAATAAGAGCATATGTCAGAGCCAAACTTACAGTACTTACCTAATTTACCTGTATAAACGTGTCCATTGCGCCTGTCAGAAGCGTATGCTACATTTTGTTATTATAAGTTAGATAAAAGCAAAAATGATAATATATGCCTAGAATGATCCTAAACAGGCTAATTTGTATTTCTTCTCTATACCTGTTAAATTTTGTAGCCGTAACCGAAATATAATGTTTATTGACCCTCTCGATACGGATCACTTGTGTATTTTTTTATTAACTACGTTCCAAATGGTTAATCCTTTTTCAGACCTATGCGTTTTATGACATTATATCGATCAATCGATCACATGCAGCCTGTCAAATATGTATCTTAGTTTGATTCCGATTTCTAGTCTTGCCACAGGAAATTGCGTGAACAGAGGGATTACCCTGAATTACATCATTTTTGTATCATATTGATGACGTATTTATTGTGTACATGTACATCTAGACTTGCCCATTATAAATTTGAATTATGCTGCCATCAAGAGAGTTCATAATCGTTGTTAAATAAAATAATAAAATCATACAGTTTACATAGGTTCTTGGAAATTTGAGCAGGGCGATATTAAACCGCCTTATCGAATCACATCGTCTAGTTCCCGACGCTCCAATTCATAATTTTACAAGTCAAAATGGCAACAGACTGAATTACTGTGAATGTTTACATCGTTTACAAAATGAGTCCGAAAAGCTCAATTATGGATGTTACCACAAAACACTGTAACTCGAGTTACACCCCTTTGCCATTGCACGGCAGACCCGTCAAACGGCCAGACCTTGTGTGGAGCGCCTCAGTGTAGGCAACACTTAATCTAGTAAAATTGTAACTTATAGCTTCGTGAAACGGACCTCCGTACTAGAAGCTTCGATGACGAATACTTTAGTGTAAAGAAATAAAAAGACCATAATAACAGTAGTGCGCCGTTGGCGCAAAATGACAACGAATTATTATGCGTAATTTGACTTTTTCCTTAAATATTACAAATCTTATATATTTGCTCAGTACAAGGAATACAAAATTTCATACATGAGATTCCTGTAATCAACCAATACCGCTACATATTTAAGTAATTATCTGGTTTCGCCAATTTGTAAATACGGATAAAGTTTACCATCCATACCAGCAATCTGGTATAGGTAATCGTAGATCTTTATATTGAACTCTGCTTTACAGAAATATTGCATGGACATAGGTAGGTACAGAACCTTAGAATAATTTATGCATATGTCTGATTTCGTATAAGTAATAAGTATGGATAAACAAATAACTTCTATAAAATTATCAGTACAGTTTACTCTTTCAGATCTTTATTGAACCTAGGTTTAATAAGATATACCTTAGAATAAGATATTTAACTATAAGAAATAAACATGCCGAGTCTTATAAATATCCGTTTTGCGTGGCCTAATACGTCCATGTGTTCTATGAGTTTCCCCTCTTGCCACTGTCTCATCACGGGTGCCGTCTCGGTTAAACGTATTAAAAAAATGTGAAATCATTCACCCCTCGTATGCGGATGACAAACTTGTACAATCAAGTAGCGACCTTGAGATGTAAAACAATAGGTTCATTATGTTAGGCACGGATCCGTGTCTGAGCATACGAGGGGTTCAACAATAAGGGCCAATGTACAGTCAAGGGCATAAATATGTATACACTTTTGGACCTTTTTTCAATGGAATAAGGTGAAAAAGTGTATACATATTGGTGCCCTTGGCTGTACCTATACTTTGTTTTTTTTTAGCATTAGAACGCCACGGATCGACTAACGCTCTGTGTTAAGAGTAATAATTTCTGTTAATATTAAAACTTTTATTTCAAGCTAACATTATGGTTGTTATTTGCAAAAGAGAATACATATGTCTGAATTAATATAATATACAGATTTTGAAATGATAACGGCATCAATTATTTTTTAAATTACGTTTCCGTTCATTTATCTGAAAGTTGCACAGTAAAAAACCCAAAGAAGTTAATACCTGTTCGCTTATTAAAATAGGTAATCAATTAATCAATAACGTAGTTTTTCCAGATCTTTGGTGCAATTCAATGTATGTTTACAACCGCTGCTTCTTTGTTTACCTAATTTGTAATGTTAATAAAGACAAGGTATAGTGCATGCGTTCTATAGAACTACTAGGAAGTTCTTGTAAAAATTCTAAGTACGCCATCCATTAAAATAATGTGTATATATTGCTCCCGACTGAAATACTATGATTAACCACAACGGATATTTATAAAATTGACGTGATTATATTCATACAAAAAGACAGTACGCCTGCGCGGAACCAAAATAAATATCTACTAAATACGATGATTTTCGTAACGAACCCTTATAATTATTTATCAGTATTTTATTTGTTCGAGTACAGAGATACAATATTATTTAATTATTTAAGAATAAGTGTCAGCTAATAAATAACTAAGCCGGCCTATTCATTTACATGTATAAAATGCACTAAATCTATTATCACTATAATCTATTTATTAAAAGTGCTTACCAATTAACCGTTCCAACACCAAAGTTACACTGACAGTAGGCCATCTTGCAGACCCGTCACGGGACACCACGCATGTTACAACAAATGTCTACCAAAAACAAATAACGACTGATTCAAGCTTTTCAGCAGGCAAACGCTCCGCCAGTATTCCCGCTACTTTATAACTTTAGCGACTACAGCCCAGTGAGTTAAATCAACTGAATCGACAGAGGTAACATCAGATCTGCAATAGGGATGTTGACTCAAAATTCATTATTACTCGAAAAGAAAGAAGATATAAAACTATAGCAAATAGTGAAAATCCTATTCGAATATCTCAAATAATAACGAAGCTACAACCGTTCGAATGTTTCTAGTTAGAGAGAGAAAGTGCTACAGATCAGTGACGTCACTGACCTCGAGCGCCATAGTAAATGACGATCGTTCCAATACAACGGTGCGTGTTGCGAAAAAGGGACAGAAAATGCCCCCTCCTAAAACTTTGAAGCCTTGTAACTATGTAATTATATATTCTTTTGAGTAACTTTTTACGGCTTTTGATTGAAAATTTTAGACTTTTTCGAGAAAATTCCAACTTGTTGATTTTCTTATTTGGTGTCAACATCCCTATTATGGATTAACCCTCTTATTCATAATTCATAACAAATAATCGTTCATCAAACTTATTTTAGTTTGCCGCTAAAATTCGCTTGTCCATATCTGACACTTTCACATTCATGTTTGTAAGAAAGGGACAAAATATATATTAGCGGTTTGTTAAGTGTTACGAATAAGGTGGTAAGCCGACAATTTGATATTTTTGATTTCTCCCTCGGGACTATACTAGGAACACAAGCACTTCTAATAAATGGAATTAAGGCCTTGTAATCAACAGAGTTTCAAAATTCCTATGCTAGTTATCCTTTAAATTATTCATATATTATTAATTTATTACGTAAGAATGAGTCTTTGCAGAATCTTCGTAGCCAATACTTTTAAATGCTTATAGTTCAGTACCTATTAGATTTTTATACTAATTTACTCGTAATATTGCGCGTACGATGTGAGGATTATTATTTAATAACTAACCGATTAATTATTTCATTTTATTTTCAATATCGTACGTATTAGTATTAGAGATATAGCATTAAATGAGTACCGTTATTTTACTACTTCAAACAAAATAACGCTCACGAAAAGTAATACATTCAAATGTAATAATATCAACGTCTAAATCGTATAACCTATAGTATGACTATCTTACAAACAAGTGCACTTAATGAATTCTCACTACGTTTAGTTCCATTTGTTCTAGTTACCGACGAATGGGACAAACGAACCGCGAGCTTAAAGACGCATAACTCGCTGGCGTCCTGAACTACGCTCGATATATTATTTTTCCTCGAAATCAAATTAATTAACTACATATTTTACTCGCAACTCGGTACCGTTGTAATCAAAGCGTCTTAATCCATTTAAAAGCAACCCATTAGCAGTTTACTAATACTCACTCATTAAAACTGTGTCCCTATGTGACAATTCTAATAACTGTGCAAGTTTTCTTCAAAACGCAAATATTTTTGAATTACGTACAACGATGAACACCTTGTCATATTACATGTATTACACGGAGCCGAGCCCGCCAGTTACAGATATGGGGGTTTGATATCGAAGATCGTATTTATCTCATGGACGGAGATTATTCAGTATACATCTTTCTAGATGTTTCGCTCCAACACGGGGAAGTGTGCCGCATAAAGTAGTAATAATTTAATATTACACCAAGTGTTTGGTATAAGCACTTAGTGGGTTCGTGTTTCGAGTAGCGTAACCGAATATTCTCTAGTTTGGAAAGCCACAATACAAATGTAAAGGTATCACACAAGGCGAACGCAAAACGCACTCGCCCGTCCCCTGTCTATAGTTAATGGCCGCGCTATCGGCGCCCCTTATTCGTACATTAAAGGCTTGGTCACACAGCGTTGCGCGACGTCCGCGCGACGCGACCGCTGCGCGCCGGAACGTATGCTAACAGGTTAGCGACGTCACACAGGTTGCGCGACGCGAGCGGGACGGTTTCATACATTTTGGCGCGCAGCGCAGCGTCACGCTTGCGTCGCGCAAGCGGTGTGGCCAAGCCTTAATGCGTTTCTAAACTATAATAGTGTCTAAACTGGAAGCATTAACAATTCGTCAATTCCGTGAGTGCTAATGCCTAAGCTTATCCATAATTAAAATGCATTAAGTAGAAGAGACAAAATTGCTGATACACATGTATTTGTATACATTGCTCTTATATATAACATATTCATTAATCAAGCAATTTTGACCTCTCGTAATTTAAATGGTCCATCTTTTACATTTGGATATAACGACACACCCGCGGTGTTTTACACAACCTGAGCTCACTAATTACATCTAACATTACTTCATGACATTATTGGAGTCGAATTTAAAGCGCAAACTCTACTGAGCTAAATAACTTGTTAGTATAGTACTTGGAAGAGTAAGGACAAACGCTGGAAATTCATTCAGTCTTCACAAAATACAGGTATGAATGACATTAGCTGTACGATCCATATTCAATTCGTCGAAGCCCAATTCAACAATTTGCAAAAGGGTCAATCAACTATTTCTTGTCACTCGTAACCATGGTTACGTCTCCTGGGTCACTCTTAAAAGCTGTGATTTTACCGACTTTAATCCTACTAAACATGATTTTTAGCGATGATTATAAACCCATTCTGACGTTGCTCATCTCTTGAGCATGCTAGAACTCCATATTATAGCATTTTTTCTAAGAAACTCGGTTACTGTTGTCTACTGGCTGACGGGACAGAATAACGACAAGGAAAAGTTGATTGACCCAAAAAACAACATACCACAAAGTAGACCAGTTTCTTTTAGGAAAAGTTTACTCTGACACTGGGTATGGTATGGTGGAAGCCGGGCATAAATTGGGTACTCTCTAAAAATAATAAGCTAACTTCATAATTTATTCTAGAAGATTCAGTAATACTGGTAGATTTAATTAAAACTTATTGGTACTTCATTCCTAACTAGCGGACCATATTTGCAATAGCAACACTGGAATGTTATTAATATTTATTTCGGGGCAAAAATACAGTTGCCATTATAATTTCGAGTTTATACTTACTAGTAAATCAGTATCTAATAAATAAAAATATAATATCAATGACATGATTTCTTCACACTCGGTATGTGCAATATCGCATCAACAAAAATACTCTCAAGGAAATAAATATCTGAGCATACATCGGATAGGTACGCCTATAGAAATACTAGCACTTGGTATAGTTATATAAGGAAGACACCTGACTGAGATTAATTTCATTATAATGCGCATGAAATGACTGCCACTCGATTGAACAGCTCGATAATAAAAAAAGACCATACAACCGAATTGAGAACATCCAACTTTTCATGAAGTCGGTTAATAAAATATACATTACCATGTTGTAAATACAAACAACATCGAACAGCTTCAATTATTCTCGCTTCTTATCACTTGTTTCGTAATATCACTGTGTGATTGAGTATTCTTCTAGTGGGTAGAACTCCTTGCTGGCCATGTGAGTCGCGTTGTACGCCATGCGATAGCCCCACAGCTCCATAGCCTCTTTGCAAGCCATCTGAAATTATAGAATAACATATCAAGAATCTAAACGTCAACACATTCAACGCAGCACTGTGGGCTTTGACGACGTGGATTTTTTTGAAGTGAAAACTTCTTTAGCGGCGCTGAGCACTTTTTTATTTATAGGTGGTTCGATGTATAAACAATCAAACAACAAAAAACGCAATTGAAAACATTTCAAAAAATTTAATTTCGCCTAATCGAAAACCATTTTGAGGAAAACGCTCGTAGAACACAAAAAAAACATTTATTTTTTGCTTTTTTTACAGTATTTTTTGGATAAAATAGAAAAATATGTGTAACAGGAGAATACGTCACACCTTGTTCCAATACGGCCATTATAAAAAAAAGCCGGCCAAGTGCGAGTCGGACTTCGCACATTTAGGGTCCCGAACCTACCTTAAAAATGTGATTTATCAATATATCAGTATTTGTTGGTAAAATATACGTAATAATAATAATGATAAGAGATGTACTGTTAGGCCCTGACAGACCTGTGAGAACATAACAGTACATCTCTATGGTAAGCATTGTGACGCAGCGTACGGCGTGACGCTGTAAGCGGCCGATGGCGTTTATAGGAGACCAAGGCCTAATACATCGATGAATATTCAATGTAGGAATCATTGTAATCGCCAATTAAAGTGGATTCGCAAGGCGTACATGGTGCTATATTATGAGCAGGTACACTTTTGTATTATACACGTAGAAAATCAATGTCACTGGATTTTAGAGTAACATATTTTAACCCTTTGACCGCCAAGAACCTATAAAGTGGTTGTGTGTCGTCGTGCCCACCACGCCAAAAACCACAAAAGGTCGGAGTGAAGGTGGTTTTATTGATTTAGACATTACACCAATGACAAACCAGTGCTTGGCGTAGTGGGCACGACGACAGACTATCGCTTTGGCGGTCAAAGGATTAAGGCGCCTGTGGAGGCAAGCACTCTCCATACAAACTTCGTGCAAGTTTTTCTTTGCTTGTTTGCATTACAATTATGATTTTTGGTCAGTAGGTATGCTTATTTTTCTGTTAGCCAGAACCTAAGATGTTTTTTTTAATTATTTAATATTTTGTATTTTTTTAATTTTCATTTTTTTGAAATTTTAGGTTTTGCACAAAGTTTGTATGGAGAAGGCCTTGCCTCTACAGGCGCCTTAAGTTAACGTTGACACATATTTATTATTTATTGTTTTAAATAATGCATTTAGCAACAACAGCCGTATATTCGGCTATCAGCCGTCCTTTATACTCTCAGCTGTGAAGGTTTCAATCATCACTCATAAATATATAAGTAAACAGACTTGGGCAAAAGTACTATAAAAATAAAATTTTATTTGCTTACAAACAAATACATTCGCATTTATAATATTAGTAGGAAGTAGGACGACAGGTAATAAAATACCCCATTGTAATAAAAAGTACTTTACATTTTTTTTCCTTCCGATTAAACCCTTTAAAGGCTGATACATCAATAAAATGTTCCCAATTTAGTCTACCGCAGCAAAGCAGCCTTGGCTCCACTAATGACTTATAATGTCCTACATGATATCATGAGTCTTCAATCGATTAATTTACATAAGCATGGCCGCCTGTTGACGTATAATTCCCAAGCTTCACTCAGAATTAAAATTACATTTCGATAATTAAGGTATAATGGTACGGTGAAGGCCTTTACCTACGTCATGCTTATTCTAGTCAGGTGATTGGGATTCAAGTAAAATCCATACTAATATTATAAATCCAAAAGTGTGTCTGTGTGTTAAATCTTCAAGCTTAAACCGCTAAACCGATTTAGATGAAATTGGTATAGACTGTATAGAGATAGTTTGGAGTCCCGGGAAAGGACATAAAATATTTTTTATCCCGGAAACTATCCCATAAGGGGGTAGAAGTTTGTATGGAAGAGCGATAACTAGGTAACCGCCTGAAATAATAGAATAGCTATGAAATTCTAACGCTATGAACGAGTTCTGCGCGGGCGAAGCTGCGGGCAAAAGTTAGTAACTAACACATACTGAATACAGAAGAAACCCTTTTTTACACAATCCAGGTCAAATTAAATAGTATATTGTGGTCAAACAGGATTTTTTATTGTTTTCAAATTTTTACGGCTTTAATTCCATATTACTTTGAGTAACATAGTCCTTTTTTTTACGTTGGGAAAATAGTAACATAACAATAGTCCTACATTTTTTTATAAAATCTTTCATATTTTGTTAGATTTGATAGAGGACATATTCATCGCTATAGATGTCTGATTTCGATTCATTTACAAATGTACAATAGTAGTTGATCCCATACAAACATCTGCAGTGCTAGCACGATGTCTCTTATGGACACGGCCGAAATCGCCTAAAATGACACATAAAACATGATCACAAAACGTATCATACTAGTTCGGCTGATCCTGCCAAACTAGTTGAAATGCTATCAAGAAAGGTGAAGTAGCCAATTGCATATAATTCAATTTGCATTTGTCTCTTGTTGTCAAAGGCAACGCGTTTATGATTCCTAAGGAGTTGCAAGCCTCCATAGGCTACGGCGTTCACTTTTCCATCAGGTAAGCCGTATGTTTGATTACTGCAGTCATGCTATGAAAAAGTCCCTCCGATAGGAGTGCGCGGTTGAAGAGTGGCCTAGGGAAAATGCAGGCGAAACTCCGACACGACCACGCTAGCGGTTTAAACTCTGAAATACTCTCAGAGTTTGCACTCCATTCAAATTGGTTGAGCGGCTTCAACCGACTCTCAGGTGTGAGTGGAATCGAGCTACTGGGAGTTTTGTCGCTGGTTCACTAAACCTAGCCTAGCTGATAAAAGTCCAGGCCTTTGATCGAAATCCATGTTTAGTTAGTAATGAACTCGTGTATTATTCTGTTTCCAGCGTTGTGGGCACTCATGTCCACCGAGAATAAATTATGCATGCACTGATTGCACTTGGTCAGGGGGACAACTGAAGCCTAGGCCTTGGCTTCAATGTCGCGGCTACATAATAAATGAGTCTCCAATTACAGAAATTGTGTACGCCTGTTTAGTAGGTACACGGATGTTACACTACGGCAGATAAGATGTCGTAGGGTCGGTTTCCACCAAACGGATCGCATCGGATCGGATCGGAACGGATTTTACAATTTTTAAACGATATTCAATCATATATTTATATATATAAATAGCCTCATGTTGTCGCTCTGGGCCAGCGTGTGGACTACTGCCCAATCCCTCTCATCTATGAGAGGAGGCTTGTGCCCAGCAGTGGGACGTATATAGGCTGATGATGATGATGATGTTGTCCATCCAGGTTTTTTTTCCCGTCGTTTTTTTAGTTTTCATTTCTATTTGTCCTGGATGTCCACTTGCCAATCGGCAAAGGCCTCCTCCAGCCTTCTCCACTCGTGCCTGTCTCTGGCGACCCTGCTCCATGTGACTCCAGCAACTGGCCTTATGTCGTCGTCCCACCTTTTGCGCTGCCTTCCTCTTTTCCTCTTACAGCCCCTTGGGTACCACTGGGTCACCTTTTTGCTCCACTTGTCACTGCCTCTTATAGTGTGGCCAGACCACTTCCATTTGAGTCTCCTGATTTTTAAGCAATGATATTTAATCATAGTACATTCTATTTAAAGTCTATATTACCAAGCCGCGCACAGCAGCTGCGACGAGCGATCGGCTCCGTTCGCCTGTCGACGTATCCGAACGGCTCCGTTCGCATGCCGACGCATCCGAATGGCTCCGTTCGCATGCAGACGTATCCGATCGGATTCTTTCGAACTAATTCTCGAAACGAAAGTGCAGCCATCAGCCCATCACTCATTCATGGATTTAGATAAAAATTGATTTGTTTGGTGCAAAAGCATACGTAGTACACGATAGTAATTAAACTATTTGACTAAGCGCAGACGGATACCTACGTTCGCAAGCGGCCGTACGGAGCCGATCGTATGCGTCGGCATGCGATCGGAGCCGATCGGATGCTGATCTTCATGAGCCGTAGATTGAATTTTTTCAGAATTGGACTGGCTGAAAATTAGGCAAGCCGGTGGGAATCGAGTTACATGGACGCTCCGCCACTGGTGGCTACTGATTGAATTCAATTTTGATACCACGTAATAGAACCAATAACAATGCATTGTTATTGATTCAACACAACAACACAGCATTGTTATGTTATTGGTGCTATTACGTGATCCAGTTGAAAAGAACTAGACCTACTTCGTGGCTTACTGTACCTAATTTGTACTATTTTGTATCACAATCTCACAATTTTTTTACAAATGTGATATACAAACTAGAAAGTAAGCTATGCCAGTCTGGCGTCAGTCAGTGTGGCTGGACCATTTCTTGTTCAACCAAATTAGGTGCTACAAGTTATAACTTGAGGATCCTTTCGACAAAATTTTGTACCTAAATAATTTGGACACATACCTACACGGAAAAGGGTGCAGTGATTATCGCATAAGCGTTGGCATGGATATGAAGTTGCAGTTGCAGAAAAGAAAGTTGCAAAATTGTACAGAAAAGGAAGGCTGCAGTATCTCTTTCCTTACACGGACGAACGTACATCCAGTCACTCACAACGTAGTCTTCGGCTCATGGCAGAGAATAAGACTCCAATTATGGACAAACGCGGCGGCAAATATGACTATGCATGGCATGAGACGCGTCCATAAATGAGGCATTAAATTGCAAATGGGTTAAGTTTAGGAGAATATGGCACACCCTTATATGTTTTGATTGACGGCCTCAATGCGCGATAATACGGTAACAGCATCAGGGTTACATCGGCGGAGTGTCCTAAAATTATCTTCATTGACCAGCACGGCAAACTGTTAATTTGACGCCGATTATCACAACTGACGAGGGCGTCATTCCAAACATACCTATCGTATACATATCTTACCTGAATCTCTTCAACATAGTCGTAGTCCAGAGCATTTTTCCACCTGAAAGGCACGTCACGGGACACCCTGAACGTAGAGCTGACGCCAGCCACCTCGATGTTGGTGTGCGAATGTAGGAACTCGTAGACAGCGGGCACCACGCTGAGGCCGAGGAACTTGAACAGTTGGAGTGTTGTGGTGTTGGGCTCCAAGGCTAACTCCTCGTAACGCAGCACCCTGCAAGTGTAACAATTTAGCTTGTAAATACTGCTGAAATCTCTGTTCCACTTTAATAAGCAGGCACCTTCATGTCACTTCTTCAAAGGGTTTTTTAAGCTGATCCATGTTGGAGAGTACTGTAGTAAAATTGACATACTATTAGTAACTGAATGGCATTTTACTTGAGGTTAGATAAACAAATGAAAATTACTTTTCCTGAAAAAAAAATTAAGGCATGAAACTTAATGTTGCAATCAGGTATGACACCATCTCTATCAGAAAGTTCAGTATACTGGTCACTGGGTCCACTCTCAGAAGTCTACAAATGTACAAGTCGCGCCCCTTAGGAGCGCCCCGCGTCACTTTTCTAGCTAATAGAGGTTCTCATACTCTAGAGCTACGTATGAAAAAAAAAAAAAAAGTCGACAAAATTGTAAATTTGTTAATCATATAACCATTAATAACATAAATATAAAATTTAACTGGTTGCTGGGTTGCTGACTGACCCTTAGGCTGGGTTGCACCAAACCGTCTGTAATCGTAAGCGGTGTTCGTCAAATCTGATTGTATGGAAAGTTTGACAAGTTTCTATGGGATGACAGCTGCCGGCGCCATATTTGACGATGACCGGTCTGTGTTCGTATGCTGGTGCAACTGGCACTTCCATACAGTCAGATATGACGAACACCGCTTTCGATTACAGGCGGTTTGGTGCAACCCAGCCTAAGTTGTCAACTGTAATGGTTAATTTTAAGGTCAGGAGATGGCACTGATGTGTCACCACTTACATAAGCCTGTTAGGGTACTGTTGTTGAAGCCTTCCCGCAGCCACATAGTCACTGATCATGTCTGCGCAGAGGAGCTCTGGGTGCCAGCAGTCTGGTGCTGGCTGGCAGAAGCCACGGTGCTGGCGTGACTGCATCACGCCGCGCGGATCACGGATCAACAGCACCACTTTCACATTAAGACTGGAACAATATAAGATTTGACACTCACATGGTCATGAACATTAGAATTATGATTAATAACAGGATATTTACCATGTTCAAATAGGAATATAATTATACATCATAAACATCCTGTTATTAAATGTAATTCAAATTTATATAACAACTAACTTTAAGCTTAGGGAAGTTGCTTTCCACTTGATATTTTATTTTTCTACTCCAAACATATCTGATTATAGCTCAAGGCTGAAGGCAGAAAAAATAATAAAGATTTATAAAAGTTGTTAGCAAAATATATCACTAATACCTAAAAACTGAAACTAAATTGAACCAGTCCTCAATGCAGTATTCATATCTGGCGCATATACTTTTTAAAACAATCAATGTAATTATAAATAGAGAAAACCGTACAGTGCTAATAAATCATAAGGTTAATAATAGCAACTTCGCAACATTTTAAGACCATGGTATGCCACCAAATGTTCTAGCAATAGATATGATTACCTGTTGCAAATCATCTCCAAACATTGAAAGGATGTATAATTTCTAAACTATTATGACAGAAAACTTGGCTGGCATAGCTTTCAAAGCAATGTGTTTTCAGTTCAATGTTGTGGGGTAGTTGTCTTAAAGGCTACATTAGCATAACTGTTGGTGTTACAGACAATGGGTGGCTTTTCAATTATTGTTCTTCCAATAAGATATTTCATTTTCAGATTGTTCAATCTATTCTATATCAATAATACTTTACAACTAATCAGATTTTTCTCACTGTCAACAATTATTAATTCACAGGCATGAGATAGCACAGGATGTTATTAATAAGATGGTAGTATTAAAACTATAAATATAGCAAGATATTGTCTAATTCACAACTGCCAGTGAAGAATTTTTAATAATATACCTAAATTAAATCAAGCCAAATTAAAGTAGATCTTACTTGTGATCCTCCAAAATGTCCCGTATCAGCCGCAGCCGGAGACGCACAATCTTCATACTTTGGAAGGGAAACAGCCTACAAAACTTAGCGGTGAAGTCAGCATCAAAACACAGTTCTTTCTTATATTTACAGTGGTCCCATAATCTCGTGTTGTGGCTGAACTGGTGCAGATGGCTTTTCCCATATCCAAAATAATCTTCCATCTCACCGAAGTCACAGTTGAGCATTCCCTTTATAGTTCTTAAGGCTTTGTCAGCTTGTGGTGGGCCTCTGATCTGAATTATTTCATAGTTTAAAAAAGGTTCGTAGTGGTAGAAATTTCCAGGTATCGCATTCAAAATATCACCCAAAAACGTGGTTCCAGACCTCCAAGTTGATATAATTAAGCTTCTCAATGGCTTACCCCCTGATTCCAAGAGCAAGTCCTGCAAGTGTTTTGCCCCAGAATGTGTGAAGTTGTAGTTAGATAACTCAAATTTTATTTTTCCTCTAGTCTTCTCCAGTATTTTATCGATGTTCGGCGACCCGTCGTAAGGATTGGTCGGGATGGGTTGCGGAAACAGATCTTCACCATCCTCGATCCTCAGAAAATTCCTGATATTCCTGCGGCTCTCTGGATAAGGTCGGTTATTTGTGTTATCTGTATATCGACTTCCAGCAAGAATTAAAAGTACACTGAGGCCGAATGCGAAACATATCGAGTAAAAGTTAACTCTCCGCAGCATCACGATGTAAAAACGTGTAAACCGAACGTCGATTAACTGTAAGGCCAGGTATATATTTAGAACACGAGCACTACAAAGACGCACTCACTATCATTTTTTAAAGTCATTTAGGTGCATTATAATCATAATTCTTGCCTACTTGTTTCTGCGGAAACACCGCAATGCACCCCCAGCGCCATTTTGAATAAAGTGACCACAGATTACTATTATGTAGCTAGCTACAGATGGGACAGTGGGCTTTTGTTAGTTTCTATTGGAACCGCTGTGGCGCTGCTAACTTATGTAATCTGTGGAACTTATTTTGACAGCTCCCACCTGCTTTCTTTGGCTTTGTTGAATGACTTGTTGAAGGACGCGTGTATATATGTTCTTGTGAAGGAAGATTATCTGCAATATATAAGTAAATTGTACAATACATAGGACGTGCCATAGGTCAAATATTTAAAAGTACGCTTCCCTAGAAAAGCTGCAGTGTTCATCATCATCAATCATCCCTTGTGTCGTAAAAATGTACATATTTTTAAATTCAGAGAAATTATGATCTAAAGTTACTACTTCCAAGTAAGAGATCCTAACACGACGCGATCATAGCACAACAGTCAGTGGAGTTTTTGAAGTAGCATATAGCACAAGTGACACAAATCATAATACTTTTAGAATGTTTGTTTTAAAGGTAGGTAATGCCTGAGATTTATTTACTCATTAAACCTAATGTAGGTATGTGCTAAATACCTTGTTTTTAATAGTAATTACATTATAATTAGAAGGACAGTGACGTGGAAGGGAAGATTGATACCTGATTCCTACCTAATAATTTTTAAACTTTTAATACATTGTTTTTATATACAGAAAATTAATTTTTTTTGTTCCTTGTTTAATTAGTTATTGTTTTTCGCGTCTTTATAAAGACTTCTCTTAAAGTGCATTACGTTGCTCTAGTCAACCAGTTCTATTTGACATGTTGAGAGGGTTGTGATAAATATATAATTCGCATTTTGTGGCGACGGCCATATTCGATATAAAATAATGTTCAATATAATTCTATATTTGTTATCAGTATTTGCCTCAACAAAGTGCATATAAAATTACAAATACCTGACAAGATTATAATTTGGAGATACGATTTAGCACAGGGTGAATGAAGGTGAAATACGAATTATTTTTGAAAAACGAGTCATACTTTCTGTTTCCCAGATTTTTTATCATACCTGACAAGCCTATGAGTACAATAGGTTCTCCAGATGCTGCATCATCTTCTGGCTCAGGGTTGTGAAAGTAGTTGTGTTCATTAAGAACATTATATTCTGCAATACAAAACATTTATCATCAATACAAACGGTATGTATATTATAACGATAGCATTATCCACAAGGATAATGCAGGATCAGGATGCAAATGTACTGCATGCATAGTCGATTACAGTATTGGGCATCCAAGAATAAAATCATTATTTGAATAAGAATTTGTAAGAATAAAATCATATTGATTCGTACGTGAGATAATTGAATGGAGATAAGTTATTATTAGTCAAATAATTTTAATCATGATTTTTTATTTTATATAACATTCCATGAACAAGAATGCAGTCTAGGTATCCAGGGCAAATACGACTTATTTATTAAGTAGGGGTATAGGGTAGTAGTACAGTCAAGGGCATAAATATGTATACACTTTTGGACCTTATTTCAATGGAATAAGGTGAAAAAGTGTATGCATATTGTTGCCCTTGACTGTACGTACCTGCTTTACATTATACTTTATCTAATAAAATCTTACAAGATAACTATCGCATAGTTTTGTTATTCATATTATTTTAAATTTGATAGTGATACAAATAAAATATTTTTTATTTAGATTTTTATTTGGTACAATTGAGTTGACCCGATCTGATGATGGACCCAAATAGTGGATTGCTGAACTCTTCAATGGCTACTTTACTTGTATCATATACCCTTTGAGTTTGGCGATGAGATGATGGTGGGAGTCAGGAGTGTATAGTGGAACTCGTGGTTGTCTTTATTATTATTATTATTTTTATAACTCTTAATTTGTAGACGCAGACGGCGGGAGTAAAGCAGGGCTGGTTGTTATCCCCACTATTGTGTGTGATGGTGCTCGACGACGTGATGCGCAGGGTCATTAGCAAGGACCGCCGAGGTATACCCTGGACTACAGAACAGAACCTGGAGGACATCGACTTTGCAGATGACCTTTGCCTCCTAGCAACCAGCCGCAAGCATTTGCAAGAAAAAGCGGAAGACTTAGCAAACGAAGCTGAAAAAGAAGGGTTGTCATAAACTACGCAAAAACAAAAAAAATGCGCATAAACAGAAACACTTCAGATTCGGCTCCATTGCTCATGAAGGGGAAGCAAATCGAGCAAGTAGGAAGATTTTGCTATCTGGGTAGCAACGTGGATGACAGTGGAGGAACGGAAGCCAATATCGAGGCAAGGAAAAATAAAGCCCGAGCCGCATTCAGCCAGTTAAGACCCGTGTGCAACTCCTCGACACTAACGAGAAGAACTAAAGTTAGGATCTTCAACTCCAATGTCAAAGCTGTGTTGTTGTATGAGTGCGAGACCTGGTTCCTTCGAATAGAACTAACGGCCAAGGTCCAGGTGTTTGTAAACAAATGTCTATGGCAAATTTTTCGCATCTTCTGGCCAAATTGTATCACAAACTCGGAGCTTTGGAGAATCTCAAAGCAGAAACCCATACAACAAGAGATACTGCTACAGAAATGGCACTGGATCGGTCATATTATTCGTAAACCGAACTCCCACTTGTCCAAGAAAGCTCTGACTTGGCCGATACCCGGCAAGTGGAAAAAATGCCATCCCAGAACAACTTGGCGGCGTTCCGTGCATCAAGAGTTGGGTTCTACAGGGATGAACTGGGAAGAAGTAACTCAAATTGCCCAAGACCAATGAAAATGGAGAGAATTGATTCGAGCCCTACTCCCCAGTAGAGGGTAATGGGATAAAGAAGAAGAAGAAATAAGACATATCAGTGTCAACTTTTTGCTTTTAAAACAGCAGTAGCTACCGGACGTATGGTAGAGAGGCGCATATGACGACTAATACAGGTTGATATACTTAAAAATTGGTTTTACAAATACATTTTTTTCTATGCCTAGAAATTTAGTAATTTTCATGTGAGATGTTAAATTATAACTGTTGTCAGTTTTATTACTATCCTTACAGATGTTGTTATTATCGGAGGGTTACTTACACTGCGACCGGGCCGAAAGTTGAGGAGTCGTGGTATTTTTTATTGTTTTAGGATTAACCCGTATACGTCATTAAGTGACAGCAATAAAATAGCATGTATATTCCAAGCTACAATGAACAAGGTTACCTATAAGCGAGTATTTTAGTTAGTAAAATAGTATTACTTACCTTCAGAACACAATGGGACTCCATGAGCAAACTCCTTTTCCGAGAATAGAGAAGGGTAAGAATAACGAATTCTTTCACCCATCTCATCAAACTGAGTTTGGTCAAAATGTTTTTTACACACACGTTTCTTCATAAGTTGGTTCTTCGAGAGTCCGAGCAAATACGGGCTTGTTGGAACGAGAAACGACATCCATAAGCTTCGTAAATGATTGTTTTTGGGCATGCAAAATAGTCTCTGTGATGAATCACAATCGTTAACACAACACTTCACGGGTGCCATGTTGAAAGGAAAGCACTCACGTAGTCAAGCACGTACGGAGTGGGCAGGGCAGCTGTATTGAAACTGAGGAGGGTGGTTTTCCAAGGAACTCAACTCAACCAAGATGGGAGGAGGACCAAAGATAGCCGGCACTCAACTCAAAGTTTACAAAACAACTGGTACTGTTACATACGTCAAACTCAATTTTTTCACTTTGACAGATGTGCACCACAGATTAGAAAAACAACTACGCTGTCGCAGCGCCACTCCGGTGCCAGTGGAACTAAGCTGTCTAGCCCCTGAAAGTGACGTACGTACTAAAGTGAATAGAGTAGAAGGTATGGTATAACTGTCAATTTTTTTTTTATCACGTTGACGAAGCTCACTGCAGACAGCCGCCTTAAAAAATACGAATTACCTAGTATAATTTATCACAGCCGGCCGTATCTATAATAAGTAACACTAACTTTTACCGCACTTTACTGACATTTAACGATTTATACCTACGATGTTAACGTCTACACTTCTGTGAATCTACTTTGTAAATGATAGGTATTTTTTACGGTGAGTGATTGACTAGGTATGTTCTACGCCGTGTCTTCAAATTATATTTGAATAGGAATTACCTATGCATACACAAAATCATTACATTTTGAGTGATAGGTAAGTACACTAAGTACCTAGTACTACGTACTACCTAGTACTTTTCTGCTGTTGTTGCACTAGACACAACCGTGCTGCTTGCTATCTGAGTAGGTACTTTCATGCAGCTACACAATGTTAGGGGAAGCTACGGTAGCCCAGTGGTTCAAGCATGCGGCTGCCAAGCGGCGGTCGTGGGTTCGAATCCCAGCTCGTACCAATGAGTTTTTCGGAACTTACGTACGGAATATCATTTGATATTTACCGTGAGCTTTTCGGTGAAGGAAAACATCGTGAGGAAACCTGCATACATGGGTCAGGCCGTAGATTTTGCCACTTTACTACGAGTCGGTCGCGCAAAATATTCTCCGAGATGGTCGCGCAGATTGACGCAAAACGATAACGCATCCATTTTGCGTGATCGTTGCGCGACACCTGCGCGATCGTTGCGCGACATTTGCGCGACCGTTGCGCGACATAGCGCAAATAAAATCGACAATTACTCAGTAAATTGACTATGTTTTGAAGTGAATTTAACCTTGAAAGATCACGCTCACCTTACTTAATATGCCGCAAGAACAATAACAGATATTAATTCAACACTTACCTTGAAATCTCAAAAAATGTGCTCCGCAAAAAAAGTGACCCATTTCACTCCGAAGCACTGCGTCATCGAACTGACGAAAATAACGGCCTCTGTCGCTATATTGACCACAGATTAGGTTAGTTCGGTGTTGCCACTACTCAGAATACAAACTACCCGTTGTTTAACGCCACAAATTGGGGAGATAATGATCGCGCAATAAAAATCACGCACAGACAATGGCTGTTGGTCATTTTATTATAATGTACGAAAAACAATATACTTTCTTAGCAAACACGAAACGATATTTAAAAGGGGGATAGGTAACTATTATATCATAACGTCAAATCAAACAGATAACCAGAAATAGGTATTGTTTCAATTTTATGTTCGCTCAAAGTGCACTACTACCAAGGCGGATTCGCGATTTTTATGAAATTTTCGCCCTTTTTTGACAAATATATCGTCATAACTTTCCAAGCTTATGAATTTATTGTAATATCTCTAGTGACCATGGTTCACCATTTCTTGGGGAATAAAATGCAGTAGTTGATTAATATATAGTCATCAATATAGTTAGGAAAAAAAGAGGCGGAGAGTTAGGTTATACAAAAAGTGGCAAAATCTACGGCCTGACCCACATCCGCGAAGAAATTCAAAGTTGTATGTGAAGTCCCCAACCCGCTCTGGGCCAGCGTGGGGACTACTGCCCAATCTCTCTCATGTATGAGAGGAGGCCTGTGCCCAGCAGTGGGACGTATATAGGCTGATGATGATGACACAATGTTATAATAAATTTAATAAGGTACCTACCTAAATTGTTCATAAAGTTACATAAATGTGACAATCCATATTAGGTGATATAGGTACAGAGGTGGGCATCGTTAATCACTAATCCGTTAAAAAAATGCAATGTAACGCACATTACCATACCACTATTGCCACCCATTATTACCACCTACCACCATACCATACCTATATACCTACTACCATAATACCACCATACTATCATATAGTCCTACCCCTCGCCTGTTTCGAGGAACAAACGAAACTTGGGTGTCTTATCACTTATCATACTAGAAACCGGATTTTTTTCTACTATTCTTATTCTATTCTATTCTCATCTCCACCCCCATCCCCCTCCCCTTGGATGGATCATCCACGTTTCGGCTCCGATGGCTCCGTACAGGAAGATTGGAAACACCAAGCACCAGTGGTAGGTAGCTACATAAAATCTAATTCAGGTGAGGGGCTATATTTGTGCTCTATAATCTGAAATATGAATATACCTAGAACAAGAAATTAAGCAACCCTAGTGACTCTAATTCCTTAGGCCCGGTTCTAATCTGCGGGAATCGCGCGGTGCGATTCCCGTGCGGTTTCTTATTAGGTACGTAACACCCAATCCAAGACGTCGACTCGTTTTAAATTCAAAGAGAAGTCTTTGTGAAGTTACAGAACAGTTTACGTACCTATACCCCAGTCAGTAGAGGTTCAACGCCAAGGGCTATGTTGCAAAAGGTGGTGCAGAAGATTTTTAATTCCATCCTTAATGCCATCTTGTTCAAACCAAAAATCGTTGAAAGTATTTATTAATGTAGGTATATCTCCTAAATTTTTTTCAGAATTTTCATCTTACTGGCTTAGAAATTAGAGGAGGGGGGACATCTTTTGTACGACTTTGGGAGCTAAAATATTTTTTTACCTAATTTCACGTCACTTTTATATAGCGGTTTATAGAATACATCTTCCTACCAAATTTCATAATTGTAGTATGTACTTATAGTCTCCGAGTAAATCGGCTGTGAAATACGGACAGACAGACAGACCGAAACTATAAGGGTTCCGTTTTAGCCATTCTGGCTACGGAACCCTACAAAATGGTAGCACGAGATATCTCGGGACAACTTTTGGCAGCTACTTAACCTGCCTTTTTTCCGGTTTATCGCTCATTTACGAGTATGTTCTATACGAAGCATCCTAGCCTGAAGTTACTTACTAGCAAGTTAAAGAACATTAAATTCTGCATCTAATGAGTACAAACACGTAATAATTTGGTCAAGCGATATACTAGTAGAAAACTTTTACAAAAACGAAGTTTTCCCGAACTTGGGCAAAACTTCAATACTTATAGTGATTTTTAAGCATCTGGGTTTGAATTTTGAATTTATCCTTGCGTATAATGCTTTAATACTAATACTTTACAGATTACATACATCAGCATTATTATCTTCGAGTAGCTGTTTCCCGCGACTTTGTCATAACTTCCAGGGGTGATTTTCGGGATAAAAAGTATCCTATACTTACCTATGTTAATCGCTGTAAACTCGTTGTAACTAAGTATATAAAGTTTCGCCACAATCCGTCAAGCCGTTTTTGCGTGATTGAGTAAGAAAGCTTGACCGGCCGAATTATTAGACGCAGAATTTAATATTTTTTTTCATTTCTCATACTCTGAAAGTGGGTCATTGGTCCATTTCTGCTCTAGAGCAGAAAAGTATTAAAAAAAATGTATGGTGAATCAGAGTTAAATTGGGCAACGGCACTAACCTATACAGTCGCATAGTACAGATTCTACAGAGATCCTATACTTTTTCAAATGCCTGACTGCTTACCATAAACAACCTCCTTAATTTGTTTGATTTTTTTGCCACAGTCGAAAGTAATATCAATAGTTTGTGGCAGATAAAAAAAGGAAAACTATGACAAGGACAACAAATCATATCTCTCTCTCTGTCGCTCTTATATAAAGTTGTATATGACCATCTCGCTCAGTAGGTATTATTATTTGATGTCGAGTCTAATTAGTCTGAACGTAAGCCGATTTTTTTTTATAAATAATAAATGGAATAAAATGGTCCATACACAAACACCATTAACGTCAGTCAACAGTTCCCGCCAAAATGTTTTTTTACTGATTCAGAAAATGTTTGTACATATTTCTATTGTTATTGAATTTAACAAGTATTTCGCGTTGCAAATAACACAGTTCCTAATTTTTAGATCATGTCAATATTGTTTTACATCTTGTCTTTTGTGAAAAATGAAACGAAAATGTGCATATTTGTTTTTTTTTGTCTACGAAGCTGGGTGGTTGCTATGTATTCAAGTATGCATTTATCCATGTATGTATATCGTCGCGTTAGTACATGCTTTGCTTGGTTTGGGACTAGGTCGATTTTAGTGTAAGATTGTCCACAAATATTTTTTATTTTTAAATATTTTACTTTCCTCGTATTCGACATGAAAAGCAGAGTGTTTAACTCGGGTGAAACCACCCATTTCAGCCTCGAACTATTGGCGCTCTCACTTCGTTCGAGCGCCAAAATATCTCGGCAGTAATGGGTGGTTTTCAGCTTTTCAGCCCTTGGTTAACAATCTACTACTTTAACTTGCTAGAAGGTAACTTTATAGTTTAAGTAGCTGCCAAAAGTTGTCCCGAGATATCTCGTGCTACCATTTTTGATAGGTATACATATAGTCAGTAGCATGTAGCATCCATATGCACCATTTTAAAAGGAAAAAACTTCTACACCACCTTTTGTAAGAGCACAACATTGTACTAACTGGCGTACTGATTCAACCGTTACTCGTGATGTAGCCTTATCATTGCTTATGCATCAATGGTCACGGTCATCGCCTTCGATTGTAAAGGCAACTTGATTTTTTTAAAGGTTTTAGTTTGAATCTACTTGACTGGTTAATTTGGTTAAATCATCAACGTTTACCATCTGCGATGTGTCCGTCCCACCCCACCCGTCGATATGTCTGTTGGGAGATTCTTATTAATTAATCGGCCCCGCGGTATCATCTATTATTATTTTCTGTAATATCCCAGTAGGTATTAACTATCTTTAAGTCAAAAAGGAAATGCTTCTACTTTTGCTATACCTAACGGAAGCCTGATGGTTAAAGAAAGTGTTAAATCAAATGAAAAGCGAGCGGAAAAATTAGTAATAAAGTTCAGTAAACCGACCAAATTTTACTCAAGATTTCATTTCACTAAAATTATCTCAAAAATCTTCATTTGTCCGTGCAACTCGATTCCCACCGGCTTGCCTAATTTTCATCCAGTCCAGCTATTTTACTAAGACAGCTCATGAAGAATACCTAAGTATAGGTATGATTTATAAATGTTATGATGGTAATTTTTTTACAAATTGATTGTAATAGTACATTACTTAACAAGGGCGGTAAAACAAAGGTAAAACAACGAGCCGAAGGCAAGGGCGATAAATATGCTATCTGAGTCTTTCTTTATTACCACCCGTGTTAAGTACAAAATTTTGTGTCACCCCCTGGCCAGGAAGTGAGATTTCCCGCGCGCGGAGCGTGATGCGTTAATTGCCGCTTTATGGCCAGGTGTGGCATAAAAGCGATTTTTTGTTGTTCAGCAGTAGAACGGTATACCTACGAGGTGCCAAACATCTGTTTAGATAGAGGGCCTTCTGTATGTACAGTCAGCAGCAATGGTTGCTACGCGGGCGAGGTGTTCAAAATGATCTACACACGCTCTTATTCCCTTATAGGTAATAAAGATGTGTCAAGATCATTTTGAGCACCTCGCCCGCGTAGCAACCATTGCTGCTGACTGTACATAAGTCATAGTGTCTGTGTTATCGCCAGTGTTGGAAACAGTCCAAAGAGCCGCATTCTTTTATCATATTATTAAAGGACATAACTCACGCCGTTGAATAAGTATAATTGAATACAATACGAGCCTATCAAGCACGAGTAGCACGATAGGTCTTCTTATGGTCACATTTTAAGGCTGAAATGTACTAAGACCTCACAAAAACATGACGGTACCTATAGACAACCTATTGTGCAACCAGGCTGGTGAAATTGTCATTTCTCCATACAAAAAGTGTCAAGTAGGATGGATCACTTTTTGGGTATAGGGTACAGTCAAGGGCACCAATATGTATACACTTTTTCACCTTATCCCATTGAAATTTTAAGGTCCCAAAATGTATACATATTTATGCCCTCGACTGTACTAGTACTTTTATCTCACGAGCGCGACGCGGGTGAGCCATCAGAAATCAGAAATCATTTATACCATGGTTGTGAGTTGAGCTATACATACATATACAAATACATTGTATATGTGGGCATCAGAGTAGGAGGTATGAGTTCGCGTTGTCTATGTGTTCGTATGTGTCACAACTACAACCAGTCAACCATGTGGAAAACCCGCTCTCGTGAAATAAAAGCAGTACTACTCTACCATAAGGTGGCGTTTAGGCAAAAGTTTTCGTGTCGCGGCTCATTCGCACTGCCTAAACGCGGCCTTAGAATGCTCGTTACCATTCTCTGATCACTGGTTTTTAAAAATATATCATTTGTTTCCTGTATCACAAAAGATACCTTTTACAGGATTGCAAAAAGGTAGGTTAAAAAAATATCGAGCGGAAATAGCCTTGCACTACGTGGCTAAAGGGAAGGAGATAAATCTCGGAACTGGAATGTAAACTAGAAATAATCAACCATTACTTTATTCTAAGAACGAAAATTATTTTATATTTTAAGATCAGAACAAGTACATCTATGAATATGGAACTGCCTTAGTCTAGTAATGATCGCGTTTATGTCGGATATTCATACTTCGTCCATTACTGGCAAGTAGGTATAAGTAAGTGCGGGAGAGACGAATCCTATATGTCCGACCAAGGGGCCGATTTTTGAGTGTCGAACGCCCGACTTTTCACTCGATATCTGTCCAAAAACTTTGATCTTTTGACAGATGTCGAGTGTAAAGTCGAACTTTCGCACTCAAAAATCGGCACCCAACGCCGTCACGCTAGACTGTTGGCAGTTCAGAACTTAAGGGGACACTTTATAACCAACGATGTGGAATTTGCCGAGAGTTTCACCCAGGAAGAACCATAATCCGACTTCGAGTCCAACCAGGAAGATGAGCCAGGCCTGCTTCACTGTCATATTGTTGAAGCCTTTGGAGGTAATGAACTCTTTAACCATAAAAATTTCCTCCTTTATTTTCTGAAAGACGTAACCAAACATAAATGAAGTGCCTTACTTTAAGCCTAAAGCCTAAGAGTAGCCTTAGTTTAAGAGATATACCTAAGCGAAAATCTGAAAAATGTCACACATTACCCTCCCCTCCCCAAGTTAGCACAAGGTGGAAAACTTACGATAGTCTTCCAACTGTACCCCCAAATAATCCAAATATTCATTGAGTTCCGAGCACTTTCCAGCTGCGCCCACTTTGTTAGGACAGTATACCTATCAACGACTCGCTATATACGCTCGTGATTCAATTATAGAATCTTTCGCTTGCTCGGGACTCAACATCAACACTCGCAGCAAAAATCTACTTTGCTCTCTTGTTAACCAAATAACTATTTTACGGTCATCCTGTCTTATGTATTTTTCAGAAAGGTAGGTACTGTGTGATAACTAATAACCTTCGTAAACGTAATCATATTGTCTACTAAATACAAGCAAAAATAGCGATGATAGCGATTAAGGTAGTATTCAATTTCCAATTTAGTACCTACATTCAATTCGGAGGAGGACGCCGGAGGTGCCATTTCCAGAGTGTAATATCCTTTGGCGACCCGCATCTTTCGTGCCAACTCCGACTTAGCCGCACGGTCCGCCTGCTCTGTAATTAATGTCAGTCTCTTATCTACATTTTTGGACTTATTTCAATGGTGTAAAGTGAAAAAATGTATACATATTGGTGCCATGGACTGTACCTATGTTACGTTTACGTCGCCTAAATGACTTAAGTAAGTTTTTTTAATGATATACAGAGGTGTCCCAAGACTATGGGACATCAAGGGAAAGTACCTTAAATATCGTAGATAGAATATTTTGCTGAAAGAAGACTTTATGTTATTTTTAAAAGTTATTATTCTGCATTTAAAGATTTAAGTTTTTACATGCTATTTTTCGAACGTAATTCAGCAATAAATAATTTTCTTGAAATTTGACTCAAAACATTTTACGTTGTTCCTTTGTTTTAAAATACTATGTTACTTAAGAAGAATTATTATATTTTATGTCACACCTGGCCATAAAGTGGCCATTATCGCACGCTCCGCGCGCGAAAAAACCCACTTCCTGGCCAGGGGGTGGCATAAAATTTTGTACTTACCACGGGCGATAATAAAGAATGTCTCAGATTGCATATTTATCGCCCTTGCCTTCGGCTCGGGCGTAAAATACCTGCGATCTGAGATATTCTTTGTTTTATCGCCCTTGGTAAGTAATGTACTATTTTCCATTCTTTCGATTGGCAACATACAAATAGGGGTGATTTTTTTTCACATTTATGTCGGTTCAATTCTACCTTCCAAGACTAAGCAAGTAATTCTTAGAAAATCTTTAAATGCAGAATTACTAACTTTTAAAAATAATATAGTCTTCTTTGAGCACAATATCCTATTCTACGATATTTAAGGTACTTTCTACGATAATTAAAGTATCACTATGTATCTATATTTTCACTTTCATATTAACATTTGAAATTTGTAACTTGAAGACCTCACCCACCGTGTTTACGATTGAATTCATAGAGTTCGCTCATTAATAACTGAATCCATGGATTATATTTTTGCAAAAAATATAAATAATAAAATAAAATTCGTTTATTTAAAAGTAAAAGAACACAACATAAATTAGCCCATGGTCCCACACTAGGCACAGCATGTATCGTGGTGACCGTTTGAATAAAATTACCAGTACAGAGTTTGTTCGGGTTGATATCCTATATTAATTATTATAAAACAAATAGAAATATACATGTGTTTATATGCGTGTGTGTGTGTGTGCAGTGAGTGTATGGGTGTGCGACCGACAATCAATTAAAGTAAATCTAAACTACATTATTAATGACTTGTTCAGTTTCAGAGTAATTAAGGCTATTTAACCAGGTGAATAATTTACGTTTAGCCTCTGGGAGGGATGCACTCTTGATATTACATAATTTGTTTACTTTGTTATAAAGGTATGGATGAAAATAATTAGGAAATCGTTTGTAGAAAGATTTAATTACTGTGTGGTATTGGAATTTTATACACCCTTTTGCGCAGTAGCAGGGGATATAATTCAGAAGAAATGGTCATACGATGAACCAAGAGAGCAACCCTCAGAAACATTAGCTGCCTTACAGTGAGAACGCCCCATTCTTTGTAGGTACAGTGTGGATGTGATGTGGCAAACGGCCGGCGGCGCGGGCGCGGGCGGCGGCGGCGCGGGCGCGGGCGGCAGCGGCGCGGGAGTTGCTTTTGGCGGTGGCGGCAGCACAAAGGAGCTCCCGCGCCGCCGCCGCCCGCGCCCGCTCTCTGTGTGGCTTAAGCTTTAGGATGAATCTTTGTGCCCTTTCTAAGCTTAAAATGGAATCAACTCTGGTCTAGAGTTATAGGTAACAGTGGAATAAACAAAATGCCACACGAAATTGAAATGAAATAAGTAGTTGCAAAATAAAAGCATTTAAATACCACTAATGAGTTCCTTGAGGCGGGTTAACTTTTCACGGTTTCTGAAGACATCTCCCTTGTACACTTCGGCCGCATCATATACTATAATTTGCATACGGTTCCCTTGAAGTCAAAAAGAATTCCATTTGATTTATTGTCCTTAGTTGTTAACGCTTCATGGTTTTCCTTATATGGTTTAAAACAATTTCTTGCAGAGATTTTCCATAGAGTTACTATGTATTATAAATTATAGGTACTATACTAGGTACATAAAAATATATATTATAATGGAACAATCTTACACAAATCTAACTAACCACATAACAAGCTCAATAAGGTTTAAGTGTTATGGACATGTTATAGACACTGATATACCTACAAACTTCAAAGCGCTCAATAACTGACTCGTTCTATCAGATCTACTAATTAATACGTACGTTTGATTTTTGCGCTAATAAACTAGGATTATCTTGTTCTTCTAATAGGGTCGTATTTTATAGGAGTAATTCTTGTATATTTATTTATTTACTTATTTATTTATTTATTTCGGGGATCTAGGAAACGGCTCTAACGATTTTGATGAAATTTGGTAAGTTAGGTACGTGGGGGTTTTCGGGGACGAGCAATCGATCTAGGTAGGTCTTATGCCTAGGAAAACGCCTAGCGTAGCTCGGGTTCGGTCGCCCAGATATTCAGATATTATGTTTGAACGCCTTGTCTTTTCCTATCTTTAAGAATTTATTTATAGGTTAGGTACGATACATAACAAAAATCTTTGTCTTTAGGGGCATGGAAATTGATTCAGATTAATGTATAAATATTTAAATAGTAAGTTAAAAAGCTGTATTGCATTTTAACATTGTCTCTAGTGGTTATGTGATTGTGATCCCCTGTCTCGACAAAGTGCCCTGTACAGTCAAGGGCACCAATATGTATACATTTTTTCACCTTACTCCATTGAATAAGGTCCAAAAATGTATATATATATTTATGCCCTTGACTGTACAGGCAGGATTACCCTACACCCGCCGGTGCCAGCCACATATACCTACAAATATTGTTTATCGTGCTCAATGCCATATTTCATAGCATACAATTTGAAAGCTGGTAACAGCATATTCCGTCAGAGTATACCAAAGGGCGGCCGTTTTTGGGACTTAGAATTTTAACCTAACCTAACCTAACCTTAACAAGTTTTTCTGCTCTTTTATAAAAAAAAACCTCGATGACGGAGGCTTTTAAAAACAACAATCTTTAGAGGCGTCTATCTCGGCCATTTTTAATTTCAGAGAAAAAAAGTTCTTATAAAAGATGCTTGTTTTGACGTGATCTACACATTACAATCATTTAAAAATAGTGTCATACTGACACCACTTCAACCAAAAATATCCCATAAATAGTCCCAGCCCCCCCTTTGCTACAGTCCAACTAAACCATATATTCTCTTTTATTAGTTCACGGTTCGAAATAAATGCCATACGATAAATAAATAATTAGTATCCTTCTGGTTTGATTATATTAACGCCAGAGAAGTAATATTGGGAGATAAAATATATACCTAAATTTTATTAACTAGTTACTTACGGAATAAGCCCCACAACGATTTGAATGAGTTAGCTTGCGTAGCCATACTAATTGCAACGGTGACAAAAATATTCTGCTGACAAATAAATATTAGTTAGTTAATTAAATTGTGGTAGCCTTAGGTGTCTTTGTCAATTATGTTTAGACTTAGTTTCAACGTCTAGGAATAAATAGGTCTATACAATTTTGAATAGCAAAAACACAAGAGCTATAGGTATTTAGGATGCTGTCACGTCAAACCTTTGTCAGCAGTTTGTCAGTTAACCATACTTTAACGCACTAACGATGTTGGAATTTACCAAAGAGTATATAGTCAGACCAGCCGACCATGTCAGTAGTAAAGTATTACCTACTACTGTACAGTAAGTAGTACAGGTACGATATTCTATTCTAGTATAGTCAGTAAATTACCCGGTGATAAATATTGCATATCGGTCTCTTGGATGGGTCTTTGGACTGGATGTTAAATACATTTTTATATAATTTTCGGAAAAAATGCACTGAAGACATCTCCGTCTTAAATGGTCTTTCAATGCAGAGATTATAATCACTGACGTTTAAAGAGACGGGACTCTCATATTAGATCAGGGTTTTCCAACCAGTGGGGCGCGTCCCCCTTGGGGGGCATCGAGCGATTCCAAGGGGGGAGCAGCGAGCGGCTCCAGATTTCGCCTTATTAAAAAAAAATACAGATCTCTATTTTCTTATATGAACTCTCAATTTCAGCCCCTAAGGGGGGCGTCGAATTTTGGCTTAACGTTAGGTGAGGCGCACATAGGTTAAAAGGTTGGGAACCTCTGTACCAGTATTATATTCTTTGCTCTGTACTAGATAAACATAATGAACGCGAATTAACAGATTCCTTACTATCCTCGGATATCAATTTCTTTGTACTGAGTTGCGCGTTTGGTCGCGCGAGCCTTTTTCAATCTTTAATATTGTATTACATACAATTTTATTTCAGTTCAGATGTTTATGAGAAATTTGTTTGCTCCGATATATACTTCGGCGACTGTACCTGATAACACGTGCTAAAGGAAATGGCTACAGTACCAAACCTACTAAATTTGCCAAATCTGTAGAAAAGCAAATCACTCATTAGTCATTAGGGAATAGGGACTTATATTTTGAGTCAACAAAAAATAAAATTGCATCGTGTGTCGTTCTGGTATAACTTTACAGCGTAACATCAACATAATATATATCAACTCGATGAAATGAAACACCACAAAAATTGTATACTATCAAACAAAAAATAAATCGCACAATAGAATACTTATTTAGAGATTTATATTAAGTAGGTAATTGTATTTGATGAAGCGCACCACTACATTGCGAGTTTAATGCCAACGCTAGTGTGCTTGCCCCTTGCGCATCATCTCTGCACTAAAAACCTTGACCATAACACTACGTCATTCTTGAATAACTCAGAATATGATATTTTTTTAATTAACTTTATAGACGATTTACAATCAGCCACAGCTTATTTTTTTTTCGGCGGATCAGGCTTTTTTGGCTCAGGTTTCTTAGCTTCAGGTTGTTTTGCTTCGCTAGATTTTTTAGGTTCTTCTTTCTTGGGAGGATCTTTTGGCTTAGCCTTCTCCGCTTTTTCAGCTGCTTTTTTTTTAGCTGCTTCAGCTTGCTTCGCTTTTTCAGCTGCCAAAGCTGCCTTTTCTTCTGCCGCCTTTTTAGCTTCGGCAACAGCTTTTTCCTGTTTAGCCTTTAAAGCTGCTGCTACAGCCTCTTTTCTCGCTTTCTCAGCTGAGTCAATAGCATTAATGGCAGTCCGCAAAATTGCCGTAGTAGTTTCAGCGAACGCAGTTCCAGCCTTCTCAATAGTCTTCCCACCAATTCCTTGAAAGAATGACTGAGTCATGGGTGGAACCATTTCCACTCTGGCGTACTTCCATGCCTCGGCAAAAACGGGTCTTGCAGATTTGCATGCAACTTAAAAAAACACATTAAGAATATTAGAAACATACAAAGATTAAACTAAATTTATGAGCAATTTAATGGATTATAGTAGGTACATACTGTTTATGATTAATTCTTTTACATTGGTCTTTATTTGTGTTTTTATTTATTTGTTAAATTGTAATGCTTTAGGTATTCATAGTTCATAACATAAGTTTAGCAATACTTAATGACAAGGAGATGAAGAATCGGATTCGATTTGTGCAGTTGAAGAAGACTTGGATTCTAATCTACGATTTACTTTCATTAGTTCTTGTTCAAGGTAGATCTTTTCTCCTGGTAACTGTTTATCTCGATATATTGTCATTTTTTCTATCAAAAATTCCGTTGTTTTACACATGCCTTGCTCTAATTTTTCAACGACTATATTATCTACTACAGGTCGAGCGGCAGTGCCGGCGATGGCACCTTTCGCGGTAACCCACAAACTTGATATAGGTCCTCTGACGGTCTTTATAGAAACTGCAACAAAACAAAGGCTAATTTATAGTCTAAATTGTAGTTACACACGACAAACGCATGATATAACTCGATCATCATCCATCAAGAAAAGGGCTAGTAATGTTACTGATGAAGAGTAAATATTATGGATTTTTTAAAATTATTGTTTTGGTACAGTTTCCTTGGAGTACTTATTTGCCATTGTACGGTAGGCACATAGAAAATCTGAATCATACTGAATTTGGGTGGGGCTCATGATCGTTCCAACCGCCGTTTCCCGTGTATTATCAAATACTCGTAACTAAGCGACAAAACGACGTTGAGTTTGGCTCATTGGCTACGTATAATGCATACCTAACTGTAGTAACTGTATGTTTTCTTTAAAATTCATATATTTTTCTTCGTGATTTAGGAGTAATCCGGGAATGGCGGTCGCAACCCTCCTGAGGCCCACCCATTTATGAATAGGAAACCCCTGAAAGATAGGCAGTTTAATTTCATTAGCCGTCGAATCTAGTGTCGCTGGTGGGAAGACAGCATGATATAGGTAATATGCAACATACTTAGGGCCAAATCCAGGGCTATGCGTATTGGTCTCGCCATAACGGGGTGTAAGAATTTAAAACAGTACTGCAAGTGGAGGGATTTGTGATGGAAATTACCGGAAAGTCATCAGTGAAGTAATAACATTTGCGTTGACATTGATGTAAGTGACATAAAATTGTTTTTATTATGATTATTGATAGTTATAGTCGGAAGTAAATAGTTTGAAAGTACCTACACAGATACGCTTTTAAAAAGGCCCACTTTGAAAAAACTTTTAATTACGAGCCTTTTGATTACATCATTTTCACGGAATATTACGGAATCGATATGACGTAGGGACACGAAGAAATGGTCGAGCGGTTGATCAGGTTGATGCAGTAAATCAGTTGCAGATAGGATGGAATGGCATCGAGCGTATTTTGATCGTCGCCGCGTTGGTGAGCACACGTGCCCGGGGCGACGACGGGCAGAATCCATCCCACTCCCGCGCCGCTACCGCTCCCGTTCCGCTCACGTCCCGCTACCGCCCGCTCCCGCGCCGCTACCGCGCCGCTACCGCCCTCCCGCTCTCTGTGTGGCTTAAGCTTGAACACGTGACATTGGCGAAATCATCATAAATTTGATGGAAGCCATTTTTTTAAAGAATTGAATTGAATTTAAATTAGTTGTACATATAAATCTTGTTAGCGACAGTGCTCATGTTTGTGGTATTTAGGTATTGTTAATCTTTAAATTAAATTTCATGTGCCCTGCCTACCCCTTTTGGGAATACGGGCGTGAGTTTATGTATAGGTATGTAATCTTCATAAAAAAGGGTAGTCTAAGGATTTTTAGAAAAAAGGGTAGATTTAACAGTGGCTGCGCCCCTGTATATGTTTGTATGTGTGCGGCGTGCCCAGGCAGTCGATCCAAACAGTATAATAATATATGCTACCCAAAGGTTGTCTGGAAGAGATCGCTTGTTAGCGATAAGACCGCCTGTTTTCTACCATTGTGAAATTTGTTTCTGTTATTTGTTTTTAGTGTACATTATTTGGTGAACAATAAAGAATATTTGTATTGTATTGTATGGTAAATCGGCCTATCTTTGCTATCCCCGAGTGACGCCCGTGCACATACCTGTTGTTTAAAGTACTTCGATATTCTGTGTGTGCGATTGCCGAAATACAAGCTGTTAAAAGTTCTCAAGTATTCACCATTTCACCCCGCGGCACCCGAATCCGTAACAAATCTCTAACTACGTAACTCTCTCGCTTTAACTAAATCTGATAGATAGATAGATAGATGTCATTTATTGTCCAATCTGACGTAGTATCTTAAACCGTTGACATAATTCTTGTTTATAAATTATAAACTTCTCATTGTCATTTGTAGGTAGAATAGGTATTGCAATCGAACGTATTACGAGATATATCGTAGTTCTATCAAACACACAATTAAGCAATGATGATTTGCGAATTTGCTGAACGAATCGCTGACCTAAATCAATTGTCTTGTGTGCTCGCTAAACATGCGCTTGCATTGACGAAACGATTGTAAACAAAATAAATACGAAAACAGGTCATAGTCATTCTATTTAGGTACTCATATTTCGTCAATAACACTCAATAATCTAGTCGAAATAGCAAAACCTCCGCGCGTCGCTATCTAGCGACGACTCTAGAGGGTCCTGGCTTAGGAATTTTTGGGAGATGAAAACAAGGCCTTCAATGAACATTCGTACCAAATTTCATCCAAGTTACGTACCAACATTTTAAGGTTTTGGTATTTAGATTAAATAAAATAAAATAAATTAGGTTACAAAGTTTGTGGTGTAAACAATAAGTATGCCCTTTTTTTAAGACCGTAGTGGCAAGCTAAGATAATGGCTTAACCTACCCTATATGATAGGAAGACTTGCCGGACTTCTATGCAGACTGTACTAAAAGACAAATTATTCGCGGCTACATTCGCCTTAGCAAAGAACATATAAAACTGCTTGTCCATAATCTTTGGACTTAGGTATAAGCGTACGAGTATATCCTATAATCGTGATGCTATGTGAGATGAACCGCAGACACGAACAATTTGTTCCAGAAACATACACACATTAAGTGTCATGAAATATCTATGTTACGAGTTTTGTAAAAAGTGGGTTAGATTAAATGCGGGCGTTTTGTACCGGTATGCGAAGTTATAAAAATTATCTATCTGTTACGGGTGAAGGCCTCTATACATTCCGCCACCAGCACCAGCCTATAGCTAGCATGATCTCGTTTATGTCGGACATATAGCTTTCATCCCTTACCTACTACCTTCCCCATCCCTTACCTACTATAGTGGTACAGTCAGCAAAGGGGTTAAGAGGAGGGGTAGGGCAAGCTCTCTCCATACAAACTTTGTGCAGGATTTTCGGTCAGTATGCTTATTTTTCTGTTAGCTATTTCGTGACGTATTTTTTTTCATTGATATTATTTTTAAATTTTTTCATATTTAATTTTTTTGAGATATTTGAAAATATCCACATCACTTTCTTCACATATCTTATATCTTTGAACGAGCAATTCTTGTATATATATTTATTTATTTATATATATATATATATACATATATTTATTTCGGGGATCTCGGAAACGGCTCTAAGGATTTTGATGAAATTTGGTATGTGAAGGTTTTCGGGGACGAGCAATCGATCCAGCTAGGTCTCATGCCCGGGAAAATGCCGAGCTTAGCTCGGCCGCCCAGATATTCTAATATATATACATCCAAAAAAAATTACATTCGTTAGTGCCAAAACCTACGAATAAAACGTGCACAGAGTTTGTATGGAGAATGCCTTGCCCACCCCTGCGCCTTAAGTCCAAGCAAATTGGCTACTTGACAGTTTTCGGAAATGTATTTTAAATTTATATATAAATATTAATTTATATATATTATAGTTTATTTTATTCCTGTAACAATTATCTTTTTCCCCCAAAGAGCTTAATTTCTTTCAAAAAAAATATTTTTTCTTTAAGTAATTTGAATTTCGCGCGAAAACAGCCGATCACGTGACTGTGAGTACTGTGACGTCGCACTTTATAAACAACTAAAGGTTTACTTCCGCAGCCGACAGCAGACAGCAACTGCATGTTACACCGCACTCCAAATTGTACAGTAACTTGTGCTGTTGCGACACTTCTCCGCTCATTTTAAATAGAGCTTTTTACGAATACCGTTACGGTTCAATTTGGAGTGCGGAGAAACATAACGTGCAGTAAGTGCAGTTGCGGTCTGTTGCGGAATTAAACCTTAACTGTGAAATGTGACGTCACACGCGTTTCGGTTTTTGTAATCCACAGATAAAAAAACTCTCAATTTATTTTTCAAAAATAAAATGATTTAATTAATTTTAAAGCACAAAACCTATTGTATGATATTGTAAACCTATAAGCTCCTGTATCCAACACATTAATTATTTTATCTTTACAACTGTCAAATAGCGAATTGTTGATCGTGCAAAACAAAGTCTTAATATTCTTTTTTTTCAGAGTATCTGATTTATACTTGGCACTGTCAACTTCATAAGGCCGCCTAATGTGTACTTAAAATCTTTATTACAATAGAGGTATTCTAAGAATAAATATGTTACGATGAAAATAGCTACTTTGGCTGTCATTATGATACCTACGCACGCGTAATGGTATAAGATGAAATTATTTAAGATGTCCGTCTTTTTTAGAAAACTGCCATTAGATTGTGAAACTTCTTCCTTTTACAGTAAAGTCGCTTTTTGATTGGACTAATTTGATAAAACTCGGACAGTTTAAATAATTTTAAGTATAAACGGAAAGCATTGCGTTCCTTTGGGCGCGACATAGCCTCCTCAAAGGGGGCTGTTCCAAACCTGGAATTTATAAAATTCTGCTGTGATGCCTTTCTGCATAAAATGGTAATTTTCAGTTACTTTCAATTACTATCTTTTTCTGATCCACTAAGCTGTTCGCCACATTACTGTCGTGTTTAACTTTAAACAAGAAATGGCATGAGACCTCAAAATCTTATTAGCGTCAACACCCACGCGACGGCGGGCAAAAAATTGGAAGAAAAAATATGGCGCCGCACCCGCTATGTCATATTGAGTGGTTGTCGAGATCTCGGTTAAAAAACTGTCCAGTTAGACGCCGGAGGCAATGAACCTACAAACGGGGACAAGGCGCAAAAACATTCTGGACTAAGGAGTCGATGGCAGTTTGGATTAGAGTGCCGATCTTGGAAGAGTTGGAAGTGATCATTTTAACTATTTACTTTCACTATTTTGACACATTCTGTTTCAAGCAAATAGTCAGGGACCGTTTTTCAAGAAGTAGCATGCAAGAACTGCAAGAAGCAAGTCGTGTAACAGTTGAGGTGACAACGTTATCAGAGGGCTTAGACCCTGCAGAATACGGATCTGCCTGTCTCCATCCCCACATTTGAGCCGGAAGTATGTTATACCGGATAATGTGCAGCCCATAAAAAATTTTTCGTTGTACATTTGGTAAATCGTGGTTCCAGTACCCTAACTATGGTCCAATTGTTATAGGTTTTTGATATGCCGTAGAGGACAATATTTGTCATTGTATGCCGAAATTTTCCACCCTCCAGCTCCATATCTTTCTCCGCCATCTTGGAAAATCTGTCACTTACCCTGTAACCATAACAATCGGACCATAGTTAGGGTACCGGAACGACAATTTACAACGAAAAAATTTATATGGGATGCACCTTTTCCGGTATAACATACTTCCGGCTCAAATATGGGGATGGAGACAGGCAGATCCGTATTCTGCAGGGTCTAAACCCTCTGATAACGTTGTCACCCCAACTGTTACATGATTTGCCGCTTGCACAGTTTAGAGACGCGTTTTCTAGTTCGGGGCCTAGACTAAAAGCGCCAGTGAACAAAATTATCACCTGCTGTTGATGGAACCGTGTGGCAAGCACCACATCTTTCGTCCCATTCGTAAGAGTCGATTATGGGAACCAAGTTGAAGGGCTTATGGACGATAGGCTGGCAACCATTCACTGCAATGTCACATTTGCTCCATCTTTAAACCGACAATTACTAAACGTGGTACTGAAGTTAAATTTCACGTGCTCTTTATCCCCTGTTGTTAATATAGGCGTGATTGTATGTCCGTATATGTAGGTAAAATATATTTATGTTGTTTTCAATGAAACCTTAAATTCAGATAGATACTAATCAGTGTGTGCATCTGGTGACATGACGTCATTGCGGCGATTTGAAAACACATCCCTAAATTTGGAGGTAGTTGGAGGTAGCGAGTTCGCTGAGTTTTCGTTAACTAAACTGGAACCAAAATGGTCCATACATTTGACACATAGCTCCAGCTCGAGCTACGTGTCAAATGTATGAAAACATAGCACAGCATAGCTCTAGTGGAAAACCAGCCTAAGTACAGCAGCCTTTACTTCTCCAGCAGCCTTCGCGCATTGTTAAACACTAATAATGGTATTCTCCCAATAACATCCAATTACTTAGGCTTTATCTCGATTTCTCGGTATGTGTTTAATAGTAGTGTTTCGCATCACGATTTATGATTACAATGACCTTGTCCATTTAAAAATCACGCGTTAATTTTATTACGTTATCATTCATTGCCTAAATTGTAAAATATTTGCTCGTCTGATAAAAAAAGTCGGAGATGAACATGCTGACATTACTCATAATAATTTTCATCACAATAACACTTATGTTTACTGATATGATAATATTTAATTACAGCAGTGGAAAATTAGGATAGTTCTTGGAAAACATTAGAGATGGGTGAAAGTCACAGTGATCCACCGTCATCACTGTGACTTTACACGAAGGAACGACGTTAAAAGATCACATAGGCATTTCGATCTTAGCAATATTATTATCTCTGGTACCGAACTAATACGCATTTATTGCCAAGGCGTTAGAGGAGCATATTCGTATTGGCGACTGTCTTGTAGCGTTCGGAATATATATGTAGAAGTAGCAGTCACAGAGTGCTACTAGAAATATCCGGAGGTAACCGGAGTGACAGTCACGATGATTTTTAACTGTGATTTTCTTGGGGTGCAAAAGTCAGTAACGGTTCTCTAAAAGTAACGCCATGTTAGTACTATTACTTATTCTGTGGCCATGTCTAGAAAACATTATAATTAGTGGTAACACATGTAAACTCTCAAAGATTAAATACTTTCTCTTTCGTCGGTACGGTATCAGTAAGCTGTTAGTGTTAACATAACTGAGTACTTCCTGATTGAAGCAGTTAACGGGATGCGCGGAAGCGGTCGGCGCAGTACACTACCAGTACCTACTGAATCCATACCGCTACCGGTTCGCCTTCGCGCTATATATTAAATGCGCAAATATTATTACACGCTCAGTAAACTGACAAGGTGAGGAAATCTGTACTTTTGTGTCAGGAAGTAAGCCTAAACTAAAAGGATTAACTCTTACGACATTCTGGAATCCTAAACAGCGGATGCTCCATTGGCGACCGCGCGGGTAGAATGTAACAAACAAAGACGTTAATTTGTCCTGTAAATTTAATATTTATTAGATTAGGTATACAAGTACTCAGCAGTTCCGCGGGTACACGTACCAGTATGTTGTTGAAAACTAAAGACCTTATTAAAGCAAGACCTTCGGAAAATGACACTACGCATAACGCAGCTACCATTGTTCACAAGTATAGCGGGACCATGAAACACATGAGCTCCATCAAGCAATAACAGACTAGACGTTCCGTCAATACCACAAGGTTCACGACGCATGCTACATAACATATCCGTGGTTTTACCTCACTCATCTCATCTCATTGTCACCGCATTAGCACGAGCGAAGCCAGCTAGGTCACAGTCAAAAGCGGTAATAGTGCTAATTGTCAACCGTGGCGTAACCAGAGAAGTTAAGGTTACATCAGATGGAGAAAGTGTCATTTTTGTGACAGCTCTATTAGCAGGCTAATGGTGTAGGTAATGTGTAATACAGTGTGGTCTACCACCCGCATAGCTACTATTTTTAGGTGCTCTATGCAGCGATATATATGGTGATGCCCGGATTCTGTAGAGCTCTTGTAATAGACACGTTTATGTATTTCGCACACGAGAAAACAAAATGCCACTCACTTCGGAAATTTGTTTTTGAAGACATTTTGAAATATATTTGGTTTTATGAGGTAAGTTGGCATCATTTTAAGGTGGGACGCTTTCCATACAAAACGTATTTTGACATTTGCAGGCTATACTTTAGATTAAGAACTGACAGCAAAAAAAAAATTTTGAGACAAAACGCAAACGTGTTCGAATTAGTTAATGTTTCGAAAAAAACTTATACTAGAGCTACAGATATATTTCTGTGTTGGTCGCATTTCTCAACCAATTCTCCTGAAGGTTTTTGAACGGGTCGATAATTATAGGTACCTATGTTTTTTGTCCTTTCAGTTTTCGTTTCTGCGGGCGAATTCCGACGGTTTCGACGGTTTGCGGCGGTTTGTTCTCTTCTACACCTCGCATTTTGCAACCGATATTCGTGAAATTTTGTGTTCAGTTTCGATAATTACATTAAGATAGATGAGATTTTGAAAATTAAAAAAAAAACAATCGCGAGGTCTACAGCTCACAGAGCCATGAAAAACTGCACCTACCTACTTATTGTTTCCTAATCTGGGCGGAACAGCAATGTATCCTTTGGTTCTGTTATCTATCCTAGATCCTAGTCGAGTGCACAGTCACGGAATCAAAGCCAAGGCTAGTAATTTACTATTATTTTAGTTTACGCGAAGGAAATTCTTCTTCTTCGTGAGTCGTGACTCTGATTGCGTAACGCAAGGTCGCGTAGTAGGTACACATCATTTCGTGATAATCTTAAAAAATCCAGCGGAAGTTAGACAGTCACGCGTTAATAAAACAGATATGCTTAATTACTTCCATTTAATAATCGCGGATATTTGGTAGTCATATTAGCTCATCGTATTGTGTGTTTTAACTATTCTTGAAGGTTATTGTGGTCGATTAATGGATGATATACGGGCGTAGTTAACTTAAACCTAGTCACGATAGTTTATTTTATGTGCTTACTTACTCCCAATGTGTGAATTTGCATAATGTAATGTCGGTACATACATAGGTATAGGTACTCGTACAATAAAATTAGTTACAGTTACATTGCACATGTAATATTTACCGTGAACGAGAAATGACATAAATACGCATGCAGAATGTAGTGATATGTAGTACCTACTTAAGGCCGTGTATTACCACTTTTGAGTTTTTAAAAACCATCTGAGACATAGAATATAGTGTCTTAAAATCTAAAAAATATATATGTGTTACATGAGGATCTTGTCATCTTGTCTAGTCAAAATCGCAGTCAGTTACATGATCTGATGAATTTCACTCGATAGAAAAAAATCGCGAAGTTACCCCTTTTTGGAATGTATTTTCAATATATTACTGATATTAACCATTTATTAATGACTATAGCTACTCGTAAATATTCACAAAACTGCGCGCAGAGTTTGCGTAGAGAGCGGGATGGTTAATTGTAAACTCACGCATGTTAGAGCGGGACAGTTGCGTTGGGGATACCTCCCCTTAAACTCGGAATACAATTAGAAAACGCGACGACTTTGACCAATAGGGTGCCGAGCCGCTACGGACTCTGAAAAAAGACATCAACGATCGCTTACCCGAACGCCCTGCACTCCACAGTACTAGTTTATTACTTGTTTAATTATTTCAGTTTATTTACCTAATTAATTGCGGTTGACTTGTAGAAAAAGTATTGTATACAATAGTTATATTAACTAGCTTTTTAAGTGTCGTACCTTACTTAGACCACGAGGCTTGCCGCGTAACGTATAGCGTAAACGCGCGGTACCTACCTGACTAAAATAACATACATTATACAACGATTGCATAAAATACTACGTTATAATATTATTTTATTAGTATACACAATAATTCGCAAGGTATATAAATACAAATATATGCAAATGGCCAGATAATAGCTTAACTTTACAAGTAATAGACTAAGTTTTTTTTTATAAACGACTCTCAATACATATGAACACAAGAGTCTTAGTAACCTCACGACATACGCTCTTTCTATAGTAAGTGGGATGGGAACACATCAAATTGTTCACGTACGGAGCCCGGTCGTGACCGGGAACATCTGTTGGTTACGTCATGTTACCGTGATCTCCGCTCGTCTCATTGCCGTTCGTCATAACACGAATGAACGTAACGCTGACGCTGACTCGCTGACACGTAAGAATTCAGCTGCAAATAGTAATTTATTACCCAGGTGTGGAAAGAGGGTTGCCTGACCCAAGAGCTCAGTCAGGCAACCACGGTTTCCGCCAAGGTAAAATATAAGTAAAACAATGTGGGGAAATAACACAAGGATATCGCAAAATAAACGTTTTGTGACGTAACTATTAAGGCGCCTGTATACGCAAGCACTCCCCATACAAACAACACTAATTGGTCAGTACGCTTATTTTTTAGTTAGCTAGAACCTCAAGAAAAAAAAGATTTTTTAATTTATTGAATTTTTTGAATTTTATTTTTGTTGAATTTTTTGATTTTTATTGCTTCATATTCTTCGTATATCTAATATAACAAGCAAACAAAAATTATATGCGGGAGTGCCAAAACTGACGAATAAATATATTTATATAATATATTTTTAACCTTTCTGAAATTGTATTAGTTCAAGTTCAAGTTCATAATCGTTCATTCAAATAGGCCATCAGATAGCACTTTTGGAAGTCAAAACTGATTCTAGCTTTACCTATACAATAATAATTTTGGTTTTTAGTTACATTGGCGGTGGTACTAGGTGGTGGTCATGCAGAAGCTTCCAGGCATCTTTGTCTTCTATGTATTGACTAATTGTGTAGTAAGCTTTCTTCAACAAAGCAGATTTTACATGGCTCTTGAATTTACTTTCTGTGAGCCCAGTGATTTCTTTTGGGATTTTATTATAAAACCGTACAGAGTTTCCTAAGAAAGAATTTTTGTTTCTTTTAGATTAGGTACAGAAAATTAGGTACAGCTATTTTGTCTTTATTCTTAGTATTAAATTTATTAATGTCACTGTTGAATTTAAATTTATGTAAGTTTTTACGTACATGATGTTTTCATAGATACACAATGCAGGTAGGGTCAGTATGTTTATATCTTTGAAGAGTTCTCTTAAGGAGTCGCGAGGACGCATCTCATATAATAGCACGAATCGCACGCTTTTGCAATATAAATATTGTCTCGATGTCTGCAGTCGCACCCCACAACAAGATTCCATATGACAATAAGACTATGAAAATATGCGAAGTACACTAATCTCGCTGTAGCTAGCTAGCTACATCTGTAAGTTGTCTCATAAGCTGCGGAGCTTAGTTTCCCTGACAGGACATTAATATGGGTATCCCATTGTAACTTACAGTCTATATTAATGCCAAGGAATAAAGTTGCATTTTCAATTTTAAGTCATTCACCGTCAATAATTATATTTAGTACTACATTATGTTTAACATTGGGTAATGAACATTTCATAATATCATTTCTATTATAATAACACATAGCGTGTAAAAAATGAGTGTACATTTCCATGTTTATAATCACAACTCCTATACTGTAGACCGCAGGACACATGGCCATCGGCGGTCCGTTGAAAAACGCTAAGTGCAGAGTATTCATGGAAACCGTTTCCAGATCGCCTGTATTTTACCCCTTACATAGTCCTTAGAACTAGGTAGTAACCGTGCAATAGTGTGGGCCTAATGACAGAATTACTTGTAATCATTCTGCTATAACTAGCACTTACCAACACCTCGGGTTGAAATAATGCCTATCCGTCATTTTGCGACGCGCGGACTTGCTGTGGGGACCGGTCTAGACTAGGACCATTTTTGAAGAAGTAGAATGCAAGAAGCAAATCATGTATTGTAACAGTTGGGGTGACAACGTCATCAGAGGGTTTTAACTCTGCAGAATACGGATCTGCCTGTCGCCATCTCGAAATATGAGCCGGGAGTACGGTATACCGGAAAAGGTGCACCCCAATACATTTTTTTTTATATGTTGTAAAGGACAATATTCGCCATGGTGACCCAAAATTTTCGGGCCTCACAGCAAGTTTCCAGTTTTATGCTTGTACTGTCGTCAAAGTTCATTCTAGTGCTAAACATAGTTCTGCGATATTGTAAAATACAACATTTACTAAAACTTTTGGGTACAAATATTTTTTCAAGGACCCCTAGGGACGAAGATATGCCATCGTCTATGGAGAGCACCCTATTTTTATAATTCAATTATTTATTTACCTGCGTCCTTTGGCCACCGATTGACATATTATGTGTATGAAATATTTTATTGCCTACCAAATTATGGGGATGAAATTCTTACTTAACTTAATGGAAAATGTAACTACAAGAAAACTGATTAGAAGCGACTCTCAACACTCTCTATTAACGACTACATGCTTACAAGCTCCTCTTTTACCATTGCGTAGTTACAAAAGCACCCTAAGGTTGTGAACAACACGGTTCAACAATGGAGCAAAGCTTAAGACGGCGCAATTTGTTGTAAGTAGTTAAGTAAGATCTGAAGTCATTTGAATGATATTTGTATGTAATGTATATTCAAGGTTTATTACAGTTTTTAGCGCTCACGGCAACTATTAATGCTGCTACAATCAAAAGCAAACTATTATGTAGCGTCGATTAAATTCTCATTTACCTGGTATTTCTATGTATTTTATTTTTCGGTTCATTTTGTAAAATGTGTAATGAAACAGAAGGAAGTATTTGTTTATAAATGGGCAGATGTAAGAGTGAAGGTTTGATTATATAAATTTATTTACTTAAGATTTCAATACGATTAACATAGTCTAGTTAGGGTCAATGCAATCAGAATTAAACGCGAATTTCAATAAGGCAATCTCGATGTTATGTTTCACAAGGTAGCCTGACCATCTGAGCTTATAGATCCGAACGAACTCCATTCACTAAGCTTCTGTCTTGATGAGGGTAGTTTAACCAAATATTATGGTATGGTAGGCAGTAGACACATCAAAAAAGTAATCTTATTCTTTCAACCGATTGGGGTAAAATATCGATGTAGAGTCGCGGTGTCCCCTTCTTTTGCAGAAAAATGTTTCATAGAATCTATTATTTCGGAGGATTCTGAAATACTTGCCCTGGAATTAGTCCTCCTTGATTTTCCTAAAGAAAAAAAATATAACTCAAAATTCAAAATAAATATTTATAATTAATATAATAATAATTAAATCAAAAATTCTTCCCTTCTTCAATTGACGACTTCGACTTACTTCACGCAACATTAACCAAAATCTAAATGTTCATTTAGATTCAAACTCCTGGGTCCAAGCGGATCTCCCTGTTAGGTTTGGTGGTCTGGGCGTTCGCTCCTCGTCAAGCGTGGCGCTGCCGGCTTTCTTGTCCTCTGCCTACAGCTCGCTGTCTCTTGTCGGTAACATTTTAAAATCTCCATAGATATCCGTCAATGATATAGCCAGCCTGGCGGAGACGGAGAAAGCCACCTGATTTGATCAGACAAATTATTCAATAATAAAAAAAAACCAGATGGCCGAAAATTCCCCGTCTGGCTGGACTGACCTTTATATGTTATGTTTAAAAAGTAACTACACGTTCGGATTTCAAATATTCTTTGCACTCTTGTGGATAAAATACAGTTTTGCCAATTTGCCATGTAAGTATTTTTAAAGAATTTAAAGGGATTTCCGAGTTAGTGAGATGTAAATACATTTTTCTGATAGGATTCCTTATTCTCCTGATTTTATCCAATGTGTTAAGCTTACAGGCAATGGTTAGTGCTAGAAATTATGCGAGTAGTTAGATGCACTAAATGGTGTACCTATGCGTAACCTTGCGAAGGTGCCAATGCCAAAATAAACCTTACACAAGCAGCGGAGTTTTGTAAGTAGGTAGATCATTTTAATATTTTTCATGCACCAGGTATTCTAAAATTCTAATATGACCCTTGAACTGAGACATATTTTTCCCTGTTCAGATTTCATGACATTTACATAATAGATATCTAATTCCGAATTAAACATTGAATAAGTAATGTTGAAAATTCTCATTAAAAACTTTTAGAATACCTAGCTGTCAGTTTGTAAACATTTTAGCATTATTGATTAAGACAACATCTCTCTTTTTAGGGTTCCGTAGTAAACAAGGAACCCTTATAGTTTCGCCATGTCCGTCCGTCCGTCCGTCCGTCCGACCCCCGTTTTTCTCAGTAACCGTTAGTGCTAGAAAGCTGTAATTTGGCATGAGTATACATATCAATTACGTCGACAAAACGGTAGAATAAAATCTTTTAAAAAAAATTTTTTTAGGGTACCTCCCCTACATGTAAAGTGGTGGTGCAATTTTTTTTTCTGCCAAACCCCATCGTGTGGGGTATCGTTGGATAGCTCTTTTAAAAATATTATAAGGTTTCTACAAGCATTTCTTGGTTAAAGAATTGGTTAGCGTGATATTAAGCTTTGAAGTGATAATTTTTGCTATGGTCAAGTGTCCCCCCCCCCCCCCCCTGCCAGCTAAACGGTGGCTACTAGGTATGTGAAAAAATCATGGTAGTAGTATATACGATGAATTTAAAAGGAAAACTATCACAGCTAAGAAGACATTACTAGTTAACGCGTAATAGTCGAACTTCAGAAATGTACTTTGCAAAAGCAAACTTTCGTACAATTTCCATTGATACCTTAGACAATGTTGTTAATTCTTTCAAAAACATAGTAAATATAAGTTTTCGAACTTTTTGGTCCATATAATGTAACGGGTGGACGACTACGGAATCCTACCTTGCGCGTGGCCCGACACGCACTTGTTTTAAATAAGTTTTACGAACTCTTATCAGTCGGTTTTGCGCAGGGCGAACTTTAGAAGTTCAAAGGGCGTCTGGTCTGAGTTTGCAGGTGTATCGAAGCGGGTTTCGAGTCCTACAACGAACGAATTTAGTCAGGCCAGACGGGTCTTTGTGCTAATCTTAGAAGTAAAGGGACAAAAAAACCGTCGGGTTGTGGCCCTTCTTACACGGTCCCTCGTGTCGGCTGACGGGCCGGCGCGGCGGCCGCGGCGTGCGACCGCAGTCGCGTCAACGCCACACAAGTAGGTAGGTATAACGTGCAAGCCCAGTACTCCCCGCGACGGCATTCGGGGCGCGCGTGTTGCCACACAATCGCTTACATTACAGTACAGCGCTACAACTGCATTGTGCATTACGCCGCCAATCACAATTTGCTAACCTGAAAGTGAAACATTGCCAGCGTTCCTGTGCCACCACGTAAATGGTTATTCCCGTCCGCGAGGAGAAACATAAACATAGCACTTCGGTAAGTTTATTTATTTAATCTGTACTTTCTATCGCATGTGATACACTGTAAGCCGGCCCTTGGGATGCTGGGGATCAAAATTCGAAACCGATTAAAATAGGTACTTAAAGCACTTGTGTTTCTGTTTACCTACTCTGAAAGCACGGTGTGAATACTTCTATTTAAGTAGGACTTTTAAAAACGAGTTATGATAATTTTTACGCTACTGATGATTTTATTCTGTTTAAATAATCATCCCACGCGTTTTACCGATACTATTAGCAGCGAAAGCGAAATCTTTGTGGAACTAGTAATCTGTCTTGATTTTCTGTTTCCGATACTGAAGAGAATAGACGCATTAGGAATTATCGCCCACTTAATTAACTGGTCACCCATAACCGTACCAGCGCAGCGCAGGAATTCGCTTGCGCTGAGAATATGAATTCCGGTCACTCTTACTCAGAATACTCAGTTTTACCTAAACACGCCGATACCTACGTATAACTGCGTATAAGCATATGCACTTACGTTTGTAGGAAAGGTACCTGGGTGGTTCCACGGGCGGGAGTTTCCGCGCCTTCAGTCTTTATTTCTAAATATTGAAGAAATGAGCTACACCAAGAATTTTGACGTTTTTATGCAATGAAACGCAATGAACGTTTTTATGCAGCACAGCATTGCTTGTAGATGTCAGGATTATTCGAGTTAAACTCCTATTTATTGCACTGACGGCGGTTGAATCGCCTCGCCAGTGGAATCGCCACACCTACACTACATACTTACCTAGTAGGTTCCTAGGTATGCCCCGTATCCCAGTCAGACCAAATGTACCTGATTTTCTTAACTGACACAGAGCATAAATACGTACTTGGGTACACTAATTTAACCTGCCTCGTTAGGAGTCAAATAAGAAATAGGTAAAGTAGGAAGTAAATTCTCTAGTCTGCGGGCTTGAAAATGTCTAAACTTGGAAACTTCTTGAAGTATTTTATACGCACCTAGTGATGTTTGCTAGGCACCAAGGTACAGTAAAAGCCAATTGCAGGCACCCATAATGCTGATATGTATAAGGTACGTATTGGTATCACACTACTGGACTGATAATAACCTTTCTCCGTCACTCAAACCCATCATGCATAATTTTACTATAGCATATCCAAATAATATTATTGAGTAACTTAACTACCAAATGACTCATTGCTAATTGATGTGTCTATCTCGTTTTCTTAACGTCCTTTCCTTAAGGATGATTCACGGAGGTTATCTGTGTCCACAGTAGACCGTTCCGTGTCCGGGCCGGACCGTTTTCTAATACAGGACGCGCGACGGCCGTCGATTTCTTATACTTGAAAACGGACCGGCCCGGACACGGAAAGGTCTACCCACAGAATAAGTAATGTCTAGCGTGAATCATGTAGCAAAAAAAGGTGTATGCAACACCTATGAATTACCTATGAATTTTAATGACATGGATTAAAAACACTTAAGAATAAAAAACCGGCCAAGTGAGAGCCGGACTCGCGCACCGAGGGTTCCGTACAAAGCTGTAGGTATATAAGTAAAAGTTCACCCATCAGGACAATCTTGTCCTAATTGACAATCGCGTGACGCGGTCGCGCGACTTAATTGTCAATTAGGACAGCTGTTCGTTCAATATGTTTGATCGCAAGTTGGCGCGAGTAAAATTCGCGCGAACTTGCGATCATCGCGTAGTCGCGTTGTATTAGGACGATCCCATATTGTAATTCCGACAATCTTCTATAGGTATGAAAGACTTGTTTCTCAATTTCTTATGAGTATTTGTACAAGCTAAGTACTGTAAACGTCCCAGTGCTCGACACCTTTGTGTCCAATAGATGATTTCAATTAATCACATCTGTCATCATGTCATACGACTGAATTGAAAATGTCATGTATTGGGTCACATGACGGTTCTAATAGTGTATTCGGGTAAATCTGAATGTCGGGTAATTCTGAAAATTAAACCAAACATGATAATATGTCCATAATTATTTTTGTCAACATTTCTGTTTAACGATATTTTACTATGCTTGGTGCTAGAATAAACAATATTACACAGTTAAGGTATGATTCCGCTGCCGACTGCATACAGCAACTGCACGTGCCGCCGCACTCTAAATTGAACCGTAATGGCTGGTAATGGTATGCGTAAAAAACTCAATTTGAAATGAGCGGAGAAGTGTCGCAACAGTACATGCTACTCATTCTAAGTGGGACTTTTAGTCTCATGATTACGGTTCAATTTGGCGTGCGGCGGGACGTGCAGTTGCTGTATGCAGTCGGCAGCGGAATCATACCTTTAGACAGATATATATGTCATTTTCGGAATTACCCGACATTCGCAATTAGCCGAATGCACTTATTTTACTTATCTGACGATCTTTTTGTGAATTTATTATGCTCTGGTTGACATTCACTACAGTATCAACTTTTTTTTTCAATTCTTATTGCATCAATAAATTGCTCTGAATAATTAGATTCAAATTATGTATATAAATCTGACGATTCAAAAGTGCTTGTTGTAGGCCTATTTGAATAAAGAATAATTTGAGTTTGAGTTATAGGTACCTACAGTAATATATACCACGGGTTTCAACAATATTCATTAGGTAATTTTAGAATTTCAACAGCAGCTTACTTCGTTTAATTTTAAACGACTGCCCAAAAAGGAGTGTAATGTTTTCAGGTGTATAAAATAGATTTCCTTAAGTTCTTTGTAATGAAACTTATTTTTATCTTTTTAGTACAATTTTATAATTATTATTTTATTGCTACTCGTAGCTAGGGTGTTCCATAATATATAACATACTCACGAGCAAAAATAACGGGTACACTTGCTATGGAACTTCCATAGCAAGTGTACCCGTTATTTTTGCTCGTGAGTGTAATAAAGCTGTGGGCTACGCCTCTTTGATTTACGCAGATATGTATATAAATAAACGGTGGCTATCGTTGAACTGATACGCCGCGCCGCGACCGCGGACCCTAGAGTTGGAAGTGCGCGAGATGCCTATTATAATTTCGAACAGCGCCCGTAGCACATGTTGCGCTCGAGAGTATCTCGACTTATCTCGAGCTGCGCATCTTTTTCTGTAGGGCCAGAACATAACGGCCTCGAGAGTATCTCGGCTTATCTCGAGCTATGCGTCTCTTTTTCATAGGTGCTGTTAGAAAGTGACGGATAGCTCGAGATAAGCCGACAAACTGACGTTGCCATCATGTGCTAGCCATACTGATTGACGCTGTTAGAATGTGGCGGATAGCTCGAGATAAGCCGACAAACTGACGTTGCCATCATGTGCTGGCCATACTGATTGACGCTGTTAGAAAGTGACGGATAGCTCGAGATACGCCGACATACTCTCGAGCGCAACACGTGCTAGGCCTACAGGAAGTCGAGAGCATTAGACCAAGAGGAGTTGAGTAAGTGTCTTACAATTACCAGCGTAATAGTACGTTTGTTAGTTACGTTGATCATACTGTTAGTTCGACCACGAGATTATATGATAGTTCATTCAGTCATTCACTCATTCACCATTATGGGCCCAATTTGATGAATGTTACACATTACTCACCAGTGACAATCATTTTCAAAGTGATTAACGTTACGCTTCAGATAAGATTATTATTTTAATATTTATATTATATTAATATTACTAAAAGTACTTTTATTCGTATTTGTTTGTCTGTAACTATGTAATCCTGGGGGCCGATTTTTGAGAGTCGAAAAACTATGACGTTTTGACAGATGTCGAGTGAAAAGTCGAGCGTTCGACACTCAAAAATCGGTCCCCTGTTCTCGTAACCGGTTGTAACTATTTATTTCTGTCTAATATTAGTGTTTACATCTGTTAGATTAATAGATAAGTAAAGTATCTAAGTATTTATAACTATATCTAAATATTTATAAAATGTATATTTAATAAATTATTCTTATTCTTATTCTAATATATATATATCATATAATTTTGAGGCCAAAACAATTAATAATCGTGTAGAAATTGGAATAGCTTTAACGTGGCTTTAATTTAACACACGATAGGAATGAAATGTCCGTGTCTACTGTCGACAAACACCGATGAATTTTATAGTCAACTTGAACAGGCGGTCCACGACTCTAGTGCAATGTCACGAACATAATGTTAGTTTTCCTGGATTGGTGGGAAATTGTATTCATAAGTTCGTATATTCAAGACTAGCTACACCTGACCCTTCGCATACTGATCCTGCCATTGTGCAATTCAGAGACGATGCTTTTAGAAGCTCTTGTTACACTGGTCGGTCTACTCCCCCATCGAGTGTGATATAACTATGGCGCTACCAGCACGTGACGGCGATACACTTCGCCGCACATCACTCCTATGACATTCCCCCGATTTAATTTTAAAGATGGCTTGTTGCTATGCTATACACGATGTAATCGATGATCAGGGGGCTGATTTTTGTGTGTCGAGCGCTCGACTTTACACTTTTATGACATCTGTCAAAATATCATAGCTTATTGATAGATCTCGAGTAAAAAGTCGAGCGTTCGACACTCAAAAATCGCCCCCCAGGAGTTGAAAGATATTAACTAGTTAAAGTAGATTCGAACGGACGAGGTCTCACCTCACTCAATGAGGGCTACCGCGTGTGGATTCGCCGCTAGAAGCGCTAGTGTGACGTCAGTCCTCCGAAATGTCAAATTTCATACTTTGAGGTTGGGTTACACGGGTTTATTTATAATTAGATTAATATGATGGCTATTTTGCAATATCTGAGATTGATAATGGCAAATATGAGTTACGGGTCAACGAATGTCAGTGCTTTGCGACAATTTTATTATTTATAGAAATATTTACGGTGCGGTTTTATTGTATAAAATACGATTTCAACGTGAATTTAGTACGCCCATAACACGCACGCATCACGTCAAAGTTTCTTATTGGTTTTTACCAATAAGAAACTTTGACAGCTGGACTGACAGCACGGTGGCGCCAACTGATGATCGCAAAAACCCTCTTATTACATCGCTGCTATCCAGGGACCCGACCACCCCTTCCCAGAAAAAAGCCTTTGAACGGCTTAGTCGTTCAATGAATAGCCCTAACGTCTTGCTAACCCAATTGAAGGGGTAACCCCTTCATTTTGCTTAGAACTAGGAAAGAGGCTACCACCGCTTTTATAAGGGTATCCCTTTCCGACAATTTTAAGCGCTGGTTGCCCATTCAATGAATAGTTTCGGGAAAGGCTAACCATAACGAGTTTAGCGCTTACCCTTTGGAAGATCTTCAGTTTTCTGTGCTGCGTAAGTACTTGCAACTCGCGTAGAGCGGCGTGAATTAATAGTTTCACTTTAGTTTTTAATATTTGGGTAGCCGACGCCGAAGTTTTGTTTTGTTTCGTGTTCGGGCGATTTTTCTACCGTTGTATAGCGGCATTTTTGGTATGTCCTACCATTATTTTTATCACTTTAGACATGTTTTTAAAGTAGTTGCGTATCTTTTGTGCGATTAAATACGTTAATAGATAATTTTGCATCAATAATGCGTAGGAACTTTTTTTAATAATATATATTTTTTCCATGTCCCAGCATTTTATTGCAGATGCAGATTTTTGTATGGTAAGAGTATATGATTTGACTAGCAATAAAGTTTATAGATACATCGATATTTACATCATTGTAATGGTTTTAATTTAAATGTTTAGTGTATAATATTGCTCAAAAAAGTAGCGCTGTAGCGCTATTGAATAACGAATGTTATTCGATGATATCTTGATTAATTCTTCCAAAAAGACAATTTTATTTTGGTAAGGCTACATTCTTTTATCCATGCCGTGTTGGTTTTGTTGGTTAGTCAGTATACTAAAAGCTTTCGTTGCAAAAGGAGTTTACATTGCAGAGTTTTTGGTTGACTATTTTTAGTTACATTTAGTGACGGAGTTTTAGAAGGTAATTATCGTATTTTATCGTATTTCTTATATGTGGTGTTATTAATAACATCATTCATTGATATAGAAATAGCGTTACTTTTCATAATAAAATAACTTAAATTTTGTATCTCAAGGTACAAGCGTGAAGTTCCACTGAGAAATTTTGTTTCTCATTGGATCGAAAAGTTACTCAGTGTAACGGTAAAGCCGCGTTATAAGTGCATAAAGAAGGATAATAATTAAAATATGAATTCTGTACTAGTTTATTGCAGTGCCATTACAGATGTCTCGCTCTAACACGCGTGAGTTTGCAATTAACCATCCCGCTCTTTAAGGAACTCTGCGCGTGTTTTTCGTAAATATTTATTTTGATCGTTTTTTGGAATACTGGATCACTTATCAAAAATCTATCCGGTTACCAATTGTGTTAGAACAATAAAAAAGCTATCCTTGCTTGTCATGTTTTCGTAATAAACAAGGAACCCTTATAGTTTCGCCATGTCCGTCGAACCGTCCGTCCGGTTCCAGCTTAGCTCAAAAACCGTTAGTACTATAAAGCTGTAATTTGGCACGGGTACTAAATATAAACGGACGAATATAGAACAACATCTTGAAAAACATGTTTTTTTAGGGTACCTTCCCTAGACATCAAGTGTTGGTGAATTTATTTTTGTTTCATTCAAACCGCATCATGTTGGTGCTGTCTAAATATTGTGAGGTTACTCAAACCGTTTTTTGATTCAAGAATCTGTTGGCGTGATATTAAGCTACCAAGTGTTGGTTATTGAAATTTCCTATTACTGACTGATTACTTTTTTCATGGTGACGTAAGTAGAATTTTCAATGAGCACACGTATTGATACAGTGCGTTACCGGGAAGCAGGTATTAATTTTAAACTGATATTAATATGTTCCATTAGCCATTCTACGTCGACTAGAATTTATACTACGATGGTGGCAAACAAGCGTGCGGTCCACCTGATGGTAAGCCGACACCGTAGCCTATAAACGCTCGCGACTCTAAAGGAGTAACGTGCGCATTGCCGACCCTTTATAAAATTTGAGGATTCACTAAGTTTAGGAGTAGCAAAAACCCAAAAACTGCGAAATTAAATTTCCTAATTCCGCACCTTCAATGTACTACGTAACGCACTGCCTAAGAGAACGTCATAGTAAACAGAACACTAAGGGCTGTCATTTGTACTGAGTTGTCAATTTACTTTGCAATACATTGCTGGCAATTAAAATTTTAATTTAATCGATATCAAATCCCTAGAAGTTGTTCCGAGTTAGCACAGGTATGGTCATAACTTCATAAGTAAATGTTACTATGATGCTATCTAAAATGAATAAAATGCATCATAAATTCATAACATAACCCTTCATTAAGTTGATGTTTGAAATGGCAACCATGGTTTTCAATGCAATATTAAACTCGTTTAGGTGATGATTTTACTATTGCGTTTTTCTTGTTACTGAAATCTATGACATCGTTCCTAAGAACAGATCTTCGTATGTCTTATAGTTTTAGACTTCCCATACTGACCGATTTAAATGTTACACCCTATATAATGAAATTATAAGTAAAATGATCACAGCTGAGTAGACATTACTAGTTAACGACTAAAAGCCGAACTTTCATACAATTTCCATTGAGGTAGGTACCTCAGATAATGTTTTTAATTAAGTATTTCAAAAACATAGTAGGTAAATATAAGTTTGCAAACTTTTTAGTCCACATAATGTAACGGGTGACCAACTACGGAACTCTACATTGTGCGTGGCCCGACACGCACTTTACCGGTTTCGTAAAAAAAAGAACATAATTATAACTGACGTTGAAAATTACGAAATAATCAGCACTAAAGTTGATTTTTACGATGATATTAGGATTTATGACAGAGTTATCAAAGGCATTTTTCAATGTTTTCTTCGGTTATTTTACTGTGTTCTTTTTCAGTCTAAATAGTTTTTTGTGTAGTATAATTCTACTTTATTTCTTCACACTGGAAGCTCAAACTTCAATTTCACTACGTTAACTCTTCCATGAAAATGAGCTGTCAAACAAATATAAATATCTGGGTGACCGAGCTTAGCTCGGCCTTTTCCCGGAGATGAGACCTACTAGACCTAGCTAGATCGATTGCTCGTCCACGAAAACTCCCACATACCACATTTCAGCAAAATCGTTAGAGCCGTTTCAGAGATCCCCAAAATAAATAAATATATATACAAGAATTTCTCGTTTAAAGACATAAGATTTGGCAACATTGTGCATTATACGTCATATTGGTATTACTAACATCTCACAAAAAATAATTTTGTGGAATATAATGTTTTTCTTCGTTTATAATGCATGCAAATAGAACCGGTCTATTTCATGGCACTTTACTAAAAAAAATATGTACCTTTTTCTCGTTTTTTAGGTAAATTATGTTACTTAAATAATAGTGTACAATATACGTACACCTTGTACAAAATGTAACTCAGTGGAAATTAAAATGTATTTATTTTAAAAGGTTTTGCTATATATGCAGTTTTTTGTATTTTGAATATTGTTGTAGTCTATATTCATAATTTAGGGAAAAATATATTCATTATCGTATTTTAAACAACCATTTTATTAATTTCAATTTCGTCACTCAGGGGAACATCGGTATCGGTAGATCGGTACCGAGATTAACACTAACACATTCATCCGATTTTTTTTTGCTAAATTCAAGCATTAATCCGTGAGTATATCTATATTTTTTAGGTACCTTAATAATTAATTAATAATTAAAATAATTAATTATTAGGTACCTTAATAATTTAGGGTTCCGAACCATCCGCAAAATTTCAAAGGAAAAACCTCATTTATCAATATATATATTAGTATTTGTTGGTAAAATAATAAACATTATCACCAAATTTCAAGTTCATAGGTCAACGGGAAGTTAAAAAATTGTTAGGAACAAAATTTTGTGACAATCGACGGACGGACGGATGCGTGAGTGACAGCAATAGGGCTCCGATTAGAGCCTTCGGTTTCGGAACCCTAAAAAGTATTTGCATTAACAGAATCAGCATTTGTTTTTTGAACACTACTTTTTAAATATGTTACAACTGCAGCCCGTTCGATAAATTACACGCTTCAACTTGTTCCGGCCCTTCGCCATGCCAAAGGAAACCGTATTGCAATGTGATAAGGTATTTTTAAATCGCAACTTAGCAGTATTTCAAAGGCGCCGGCGTTTTATGGTACCTGTGCCGACGGCGCCGGCAGTCATCCAGTCGACAAACGTAAATTTGCAATTACTGCTCTTATTGTCATCAGTAAAAGGATGAAAATTGCATAAGCGTGGAAAGGGAAACCCCTTCAAACTGTTGCCTTTTCGAAAGGCTTTTTAAGCGCTTAGTAAAAATATCTGATATTCGTTAACTGAACGGCTTACCCATATTTAAAGCGCTTTAAAAGCCGAATGAATGGGTTTTTTTAGAGCAACGACTTCGGTAAGCGAAGTCTTACTAAAAACCCTTTCAAAAACCCCTTGAAGGGGATACCGTATTAAAAGCGCTTTAAAAGCCAAATGAATGGGTTTGAAGGGCAACGGATTGGGTAAGCAAAGCCTTACTAAAAACCCGTTCAAAAACCCTCGAAGGGGATACCGGGCGGGTCCCTGCTGCTATCTACTAAATGTATGGTCGTCCTACATTTCTTCAAGTGTGTGCACATATGGCAACTTTCTGTGCCGTGGCGGAAAACTTGATACGCCTTATGTCAAAAAAATAAATAAATAAATAAATAGTTTATTCACAAAATTATACAAATGTTTACATTACACACACTTCTGCCAAACCACAATGTGGTTTGTTGGCAGACGAGGTTCTCCATTTATGGTTAACATTTGTCTTAAGGAATAGGTATTTGCAATTTAGGTATTGTATTTGCTTATTTATCTAATCTAATGGGAGAATACATAAGATTAAGGTTCTGGGCAGACATAGCTAAGGGATTAGGGACTTATTTACTATTTATTTATGCGTTTCTAATAATCATAGAATTGCATTTTTTACTTTACTTATTAACATGTACTAACTTTCTTCTTAAAGTTCTTAAATCTACTTGTCATTCATACTGTAATAATCGTAATTAAGAACTTATTAAGTTGTTATTAAATACTAATAATTTCATTATTTGGCATAAGGTTTTAATTATTCTAAGCCACGGGTAGGGTGACCATTATTTTTAATTGAATGATAATTCCCGATAAAAAATTCTTCAAAAAAAAAAAGAGTGATTTATTGGTAACTAATTAACTACTAGCTAACCGTGATTGCCATCGATTACTGAATTAGCTACGAGTAGGTATAAATTGGTTCGTGATCACCGATTAAAAATCATCGTGTATCTAACTTACTCCTAAATAAGCACTGGACCAGTTAAATAAAATACTTTATCTACACACATATCATAAATCCTCTAATATGCGTTCGGAAACCGTAGAAAATGACTCTCATTTCAACATTCAATGAATTTATGGCAATTTTCTTATCTGTGGCTAAGGCTACAGCAGTAATAAAATATTTCATTTTAATCTCATATATGATGTTAAAATATTACGTCAAACAAAACTGTCAAAATTTAAATGTCAAAGTTGACATGTCCCTATTCTAGTATCACTGAAAATTCAAATTCAGTCGATGCGAAATGTCAGCTCGATGTTTTTTTAGTATATATCGCACGAAATTTGAGCTAGAACGACATGATCACATCAGAATAGGGACTCTTTACTTTTTAAAATAACATTCAGGTATCGGTTGCCTGTTCTGATTTCGATATTTCCGCAACCGTGCAAAAAAGGTTGTATTAACACAATTATTGTATTTATTTACTACGGTTTCTGAACCCATCTTAGAGTAGTTATAATATGTGTGTAGATAAAGTAATGTATGCAACTGTACATAATTAGGCATTAAAACACTCGTGTGACCTTATACACCCTTAACACACTCGTACTTTAATGCCCCTCATTATGTACCAGTTGCATAAACTACTATTAGCTGTATTTGTTTCTGGTGAACTATAATTAGAAGATCGAATATAGTAAAGCAACATCGATCGATTTTTATTGCCTTCCATCCCGGTAAGAAAACCAGGTAAGTCAATTATCATTAATTTAATAATTTTAAAAATGTTGTTATAATAATTGTAGTAAGTACCTAAACCATGATGAAACAGCACTCGTTCGAGGTAAGATTGCACCTCGATTAAGATGACTTCGTCATTCTTGCGACATGGCGGGCATGCCTTTATCTTTTTGCTCGTGATTGTTATACCTACTTAACTGAAACTGTACAATGACTGTAGATATGTATTTTTCGCTCAGGGGTGGTATGGTAGTAGCACTAGTAGCGTTGTATTACGATGCTCTTAAATATTTTAACAAAGGCTAATCTAAAAATCGCTTTTATTATCGCTTCTATTAATTATAAAAGTAAATATATTCGCTTTTATTAATTATAAAAATAAATGATAGGGTATTAGTAAAACATAAACACAGCCCGCCGCTGCCGCAGTACGTTCGCTTCGCTCGCTCGGCTCGCGCGCTGTAGGTTCGCAGTTCTACCTAATACTCCTCCTCACTTCGCTCGTCGTCGTACCTAATTTTGTAGAAAAACTAGGTACCTAATTTTAAGTCTTTAACTGACTATTTCAGACGCATATCAGAAATTTTATGAGCAAACAGAAACATTTGAAATTAAACAATTGATGTATAATCAGTATAATTATTGTCAATTGATACTAGTAGTACCTACTAGTTTTGATTTAAGCATTTGGTTTTTACGCTGTAAAATAATTTATTTGTTACAAAACGGTATAATTGTTGCAACAAATTGCCGGCTCATGTACACACAGTTATGTTAGTTATATCCCAAAAAAATGGTTTTCACAATCAGTGCATAGGTACTTATTACCAATCAGTAATGTAAGTACGTACACTGCTGCATGCTACTTAAATGGACATGCGTGCATGTTAGCATTCTGGTTCCCAAGACAAGTTCACGATGTTTAGATAACTGCACAATACCTACCTGAGCCGGCATTCCTATGGCTTAAACATGACTCAGAAATTAGCTGTAACTTATTATTTTAGAATGCCGAGAGCTGCCAGTGTCCAGCTGTAAACTTGACTAATGGGCATCGTTTAACGAATCGGAAAACAACGGGTACCATACCAGTCATATTGAAGATGAGGATGAGTAGGCTTCTGTGAAGAGTAGATGGGTAATTGGGCAATTTAAGTTTTCTTCGTTTCGAATTAGCTACTTACGTTAACAAATTGAATGTTTAAAATATATATCAGCCTTGATAATCACAATCAGTACCTAATTAAAATCGGTGACTTCGCAATTGGCAATAATTTCCTTCCTGTCCAGTGGCACTTAGGTATCGTGCAAAGTCGCGTGAAAGCATAGGAATTCAATTTACTGCTGACTGATGACCTGGTAAAGGTCACGGGAGTCCACTGGATGCGGGTGGCGCAGGACCGGTCATTGTGGCAGTCTTTGGGGGAGGCCTATGTCCAGCAGTGGACGTCTTTCGGCTGATATGATGATGATGATGGATCATAAATGAGCCCTCGCCTGTGACGGGACAGGTAAGAGGGGCGACATCAAAGGGTAGCAGACGGGTAGCGGGCGGCGGGTCCATGCAGCCCGTTACCCTTCCGCGTGGTCTCAGTAAAGCGGTCGACCGATTTGCGCGCAAGCAAACGTCCCACCCAACGCTTAGCTCTGTTAATTAATACACCCAAATTTTTGACTAGTTGTTCTAATTGTAGTCGGTAATGGACAAGGACCAAAAATTGGCTTTATTGACATAAAAGTACCATTATATTTTTATGTAACAGCGTTAATAGCGTTATAAAAAAAAGTATATATTAAAAAGCAAGGTAAAGGCCAATACATATAGACAATGAAACAATTATATTTATATTAACAATCAGAAATATTACAAATAACATACTGTGTAATATTTGTTGGCGCTACAAGGTAGGTAAAACTGATTTGATATGAATTATTTGTTTTCTTAAAGGAAAGGAAAGGAAACGGAAAGGAATTCCGGTTCGTGTAATAGGGATGTTGACACCAAATAAGAAAATCAATGAATCCGAATTTTCTCGAAAAAGGATCAAATTCTCTATCAAATAGTGAAAAAAGTAATCCACAAGAATAAATAATTACATAATTATAAGTCTTCAAAGTTTTAGGAGGGGGCATTTTCTGTCCCTTTTCCGCAAAACGCCCCGTTGTATTGAACGATCGTCATTTACTATGGCGCTCGAGGTCAGTGACGTCACTGACCTGTAGCGTTTTCTCTCTCTAACTAAAAACATTCTAACGGTTGTAGTTTCGTTATTTTTTGAGATATTTTAATAGGATTTTCACTTTTTGGCATTGTTATATGCATTCTTTCGTATGGAATATTAAAAAAATTTGAGTCAACATCCCTATTGATGTGCACTGTTGATACCAAACAGCGAAGTATGTTTGGATAATCGAAGATCGAATTCTGATGCTTGCGAAATCACAAAGCGACGGCGGTTTGTTCATGCATACCCACTGCTTACCTAAGCACTTTTGCAAAGGTACACACATCTATCGACCTGAATTTAAATTTACTACGATCGGAAATCACAATAGACATCAAGTCAAAACATTATTGTCTGTCACAACAATCCTGCTTTATCGCATATGCGCAGGCACATTTCCGTTCCCACTGTTTTACTTTTTCCATCCGGCAACTGAACATACTACTTCTTTCTACTTTTTAAATACTATGGTTAGTTAAATTTAGTCCCCGCGAGGGGTACGGGCGGCTAAATTCTCGAATCCTGATAAAAAATATTTCTGAAAGGAGTTGGAGTCAAGGAGGAGCGATTAATCAGAGAAAATTAATAAAATCGGGGGAAATAACTCGTGTAGTTATGAAAATTGGAACAGTTATACCTTGCAGTATCCAGATGAACATACTAACAAGTCCTCAAGGGTGTCATACCAATATTTAATTGCGAGTAAATTAGTAACCCAAAGGCGTGTAAATGCAAGTGAAATACCCGGTTAACGAATTTAACTTTTTTTAACGGATTAGCTATTAACGAAGTTATCCATTTGATTAACGGTGCCCACCTCTGGGGATGAAATAGGAAGTGGAAGCTTAATTCATGTATAGTAAAGTATTATTTTACTTCGACCGTATTTCATTGACTTCAATAAATAAATAAAATAAAGCGCACACACTACTTAGTTTCTAGGGTTAAATAACGAATGATAATGAATAAGGACGCCGTCTGCAACGTATCCTGATGCCTTGCCGAGCCTTCTCGTCTTACATGGCCGTAAGTTAAGATGGTAATGTGAGCTGAGTGTTGTACCTCGTCATTATACTAAACGACCCAGGGCACAGTGTTTAAGCAATTTGAACCCTGCTACTTAATTCCACTTGGAAAATATCAGGAGCCCCTTTCTAGGTACGGAAAAAATAAGTACATAACAGCTACCTATACCAATTCAACGACACATGTAGTCTTATATAATGTTGTATCTAGAGAAGAAGTACAATAAGATAGTAGATAACATTAACCAAGAAATACAGGTAACACTTCAACAACCGCTTTATTACCTACATCACGGATTCACCAACATCAATCCAGAAATGAAATGAAGTAGCCAGAAGTGCTGTCACTTCTTTTTCAGTACCTTAGTCATCGATTTAAAATTACCTAGTACTCAAAACGAAGTGACCTACTTGAGTACCTAGGTGCTCTAAAAGAAGTGACCGGCAGCACTTATTGGTTATGAATGAACAATAGTACATTACTTAACAAGGGCGGTAAAACAAAGAATGTCTCAGATCGCAGGTATTTGACGCCCGAGCCGAAGGCAAGGGCGATAAATATGCGATCTTAGGCTTTCTTTATTACCGCCCGTGTTAAGTACAAAATTTTATGTCACCCCCTGGCCAGGAAGTGGGATTTCCCGCGCGCGGAGCGTGCAGTAATTGCCGCTTTATGGCCAGGTGTGACATAAAAACGATAATCCAACAATTGCCTGATATTGATATAATGAATCAATGTAGACATAAATATAGGCAGTAACGGGATAGGCACGTTGCCGGTAGCATTCCGCTCAGTGGCGCCCGGTTGGGCGACGAACGTTCCTGGCAAGGCAACCTGACTTACTGCCTCCATAATACACACATAACAAGATTCTTACATCGATCAACGGGAAAATCTTTTAGTTCGCAAGAAGGTGGGCTCGAAAATATCGGGTAATAGTAATAACAATAGTTAGGAACCACAAAACTCGCTCATACCTATGAATCGATTTGTACAATTTTTCCATACAAAAACGTGTTTCGGGCGCCAACGTTTTCCACCCCCTAAACCTGATCCGATTTACATGATTTTTGGTTTTTTGGAAATATTGCATACAATTGAAAACATGAACCCTTAAAGGTTCGATTTTTTGACACGAAAACTTCGTCCTGAGTTTTTGTTATTATTTCATAAGCTGGAAAGAATTACGAAAAAATCAAAACGCATAAACTTAGTTAAGGATATGAGGCTAATCAAGGCTAAAATTGTCTCATTTGATACAGGTTTAAGGGGTGGAAAACGTTGGCGCCCGAAGCAAATTCTCCATATTATTTTTCTGCTTGAAATTGCTACCTACTGCAGTCTCTATCGCACGCAAGAATATTCCGGAATGCCTGTTCTCGCTCGCACGATAGGTTCACAATAGACTTTACAGGTACTAAGCACCTAGGCAGCCATATATTGGTCCTATAACTCCTCAATTAAGCTACGGAACCTTCGTGTGCGAGTCCGATTCGCACTTTACCATCAGCTTTTGCTAAATTCCTCAGTCTGTTTTAGCCCTCCACAAAGCAGGTTTTGTACTTATGCACAGTAAGTATTTCAGTGATTCTTTTATCGCTTATAATGAGGCCCATAATTTTACGATCACCGGTGGTCGTGATCGAGCGATCATGAACAGGAAAACCTTATCAAATATTTCTGACTCATTTAGCTCAGGTTAGCGAACATAAGGTGAGTGTGTCCTTGTAATGTTGGGAAATCTTTGTGATTTTTTCCCGTGTCCTTCTTACTGCGTGGTACACGTGTCGTTATGGTCGTAATAACAACACAAACTCGTTTTCTGTGTACTTATACAATTGCAAACGAACGGGTATTTTACGGAGATTAATAATTCTGTCACGGATATTTTAATGCTTGAATTAAAAAACGCGTGAGTCATCGGCGGCTTTAATATTCTTACTAGAAGATCCCTGAGTTTTAAATGATAACTCCATCCCACTTGTGGCTGTTGAATAAGAAAAAGACAGCATAAGAGAATGATATAATGTCTATAAACTGCGCGCTGCGCAGGCAAGACGGATATGAGATATTGTATAGGTATGTGTGTGCTATTAGGAAGATATTTCCTATTCTTCCTGTATGACTTTGAAGGGTGAAAGTAATTCAATACCAAGTCATCTTACGAAATGAGCAGGACCTTACGTTATTGCACTTCCGCTTCCCGTTGTACCGCTTACCGAATATGTATACTATGATTTCCTGTTAAGTATTTATCGAAAGCCTGACAATATTATTTATACTTGAAACACGTTTTTTCTCACGAACCAGGCTTAATATAGCGTTAAATTGGCACCAACCCATTATGGCAAACTTCTCTGGGCATGAAGCCTCCAACAAATTACTTCCTTAAGCGCTTAGGCGACTTCCTGACTTGGCGGGCGGGATTAATATGCGACATTTTCTTCTTTGACGTAAACTTACTGACGTCGCAAAGATTCCCACTTGACTTAATACTGTCAGTATTACATTTGCGCAGTAGTAATATCATGCGCAGAAGTGGACCAGGGGGCCGATTTTTGAGTGTCGAACGCTCGACTTTTTACTCGACATCTCTCAAAACGTAATAGTTTTTTGACAGTATTCGAGTGAAAAGACGAGCGTTCGACACTCAAAGGTAGGTACGTACACATAATGAACATTTGTTTTGTAAATGTGGTGTTTATCAATAATTGATTGCACCTACTGTTTAGTAAACTACTTTTAACCGATTATGACGAATTTTGGTACCTACTTTTAGAATTTGTCCCATGAAGGAAGAACATAGTCCTTTCTTTCTGTATCGAGAAAGAAGTGAAATTTTGTACCTACCTGCAGTAGCACGAGTTACGAAACCTGGGCAGTATAAAGCTAGTACCAACAAAACTACAGTAATATATAAACAATATGAATAATTTACTGTTATTTTTTCCTACTAACCAAAGGTTGTCTGGAAGAGATCGCTTTAAAGGGATAAAGCCCGTGTTGTTACAATGTAATGTTTCAGAAGTTATCTAGTGGTGTAATAAAGAATATTTATTACATATTATAACATCAGCAGAGGTGCTATTCTAATAAGTAAATAGGTAGGTACACTCCATGTATTTATTTCAGTCTTCGTGCGCCGTGTATTACGTTCAAGGTTTTTTTCAGATTTCGCCAAGAGCAAAGTCTTAAAATACTTTTGTTTTTGCATCTGTCTTCGTAATCGTAAACTCATAGCGCAAGCACTCGGAAGTTTCCCATCATGAACACAGTATTCAGCTGATCTGGAGCAACACCATTATGGTTTGTTTGTCTATTAACAAAATGTCGGGGTCTATATAAATTACCTACTCACTGAGAATATATCGATTTACACTTACACGATTTTCACACATTCGTAGATGTTGATAGTTGATACGCTCACGCCAGTCAGCTCGCCACCAGGAATGTTGCGATAAATTCGAAACGTCGGGCAAAACGTCGGGTAAATAAATTATAAGTGTACGCGATTAAGTCCCGTTTTCCAATAACAATTACTAAGAATATTCATAGAATTTACGATTCTCATGTTGACGCTTAGAGACCTTATTTTTGAAATGTAACACTACAATTAATAAATGTTATTTTAAATATTGCATTATTTTTGATTGTTATACATAGAGTTTGACTTGTGAAAGTGCCCTTGAGGCCTATTTGCAGAATAAATTTAATTTTAATTATTTTATTAGACGTACTATATACAAATAAACACGTTTGTGAGCGTGTGCAAACCACCGTGATTACTCTACGGTCGTCATAAATGCATAATAAGTAATATGACACAAGTTAATCAAAATATACATACAACAAATATATATCCGTACAATCTAGACAATGGTTATTTTAAAATCTCGACTGCACGAGTCGCACGCATCTGGTTGAGCGCATGATACGATTCAGTCATTTAATTAAAGAAGGTATGACATTCAACGAGCCAAGTGAACCGAACAAATTGACACGTTTTATTTATCAATCAGTCTCCATTCGACACAGTAGCAGTGGGACTAGCACAACTTGCTGCCAAGTCGTATACTCGTATCTCAGGTGATCTCGGGCGACTCGGCGATTCCTGTCTTGCTCGAACTATGCAATGTAGAAAGAGGAGTGTAGATTTATTTATCTCTACTCGCGTCGCGTCGCAGCGGAAATTGTGCTAGCCTTACGGTCTTTGTACTCCAAAATGACAACGTAATAAACATACTCAATTTCGTAATCATTAACTTAAACCTGACCGTTAAAGTACTATACATGATGTATCGGACCATAGAGCTTAACATAGGCGATTAAAATATCATTTTATGTCACACCTGGCCATAAAGTGGCCATTATCGCACGCTCCGCGCGCGAAAAAACCTACTTCCTGGCCAGGGGTGACTTAAAATTTTGTACTTACCACGGGCGATAATAAAGAAAGCCTCAGATCGCATATTTATCGCCCTTGCCTTCGGCTCGGGCGTAAAATACCTGCGATCTGAGACATTTGTTTTATCGCCCTTGGTCAGTAATGTACTATTAACATGTCAAAAACATCTTCCGTTATTCGTTTCCGAATATAAATTATGCGTTTGATTATAGTTAAAAGTAGATCGTTTACAATGAACATATTGAGCGCACAACTGTTGCAATCATGCACTTAGGTAACTTATACGGATGAGAGTTCACGCACTGGAGCTGTGTTTCAAACCTACCAAAAGAAAATATAGGTATCAAGGCATTAAATTTGTAATTATAAAATCGCGGTTGTAATTATAAAACCGACAACGTGCAATTTAACGGTTACTTTAAAAACACGTGCCTACATGTACAATTCCATTGCTCTAATCATTAGATTGCAGTTTTACTGTGTATGGTAATCGTAAAATAATACATCGAGCTTGCCATGGCAGTACTTTGTAAGTAATTAACTACTTTAGTGATATTTAAGGTATGTTGGGCTAACATCTAAAGTAAGTATTTGTATATTTTTTAAGCTTGAGAGGATTAAAAAGGGTTTAAAAGAGGTGACTCGAAAAGCATTGTTTTCCTTACACACGCATGACGCGTAGGTACGGAATTACGGATTTACGTTCCCAAAGTAACAAAACTCTTACGCGGTTGTCATAAATATTGTCATTGTATTGCGTATTGATATTTCCGTGGTTGACTGTACGTGTACACTCCTCAGCGACATTCTCCGCCAATTTAGAACTCGTTTACCATTTGCCGTGACAAAAAGAACAAACACGGGTTTTTACGAATCATTATTTAAATATTAATTAATCCTGTAGCAGTAGCTACTCATAAGTTAATTAAGTTATTTATAAAACGAATATGTGTTATCGTTTATCGTACTTAAAAAACCGTGTACTATCTGATGGGGTTATTGACTAATTAAGTATTAAGTACCTGCTTCAAATAAACAAAACCAAAAGAAAAGTAACCTAAACTAAAAATAAACTAAACTAAAAACTAAATAAATAGATTTATACATAAAAAATGGGCTCAAGCTCGGAGCTCGGCGGTAGGGTGCCCAGAAGGCTGGCCGCATTGCCGCGTTGAATAGCAATGCTGAGGCGCTGAGCAAGGTACGCACCAGCCTTCTGGTCACCCGTGGCGTCCACGAGACGCTTCGCAAGCTCTTTATAAATGTTACTATACATATTATGTAACTTTGTTGTTTATTCAGAAATAAACCAAAAGATATGTCGAATGATGGAAATCCTATCCAAATATCTGAAAAATGACGAATTTTTAATGTTGCTAGCTAGAGAGATAAAGCTCTGCACTTGTGACATCACTATATTAAATGACGATCGTCCCATACAAAGTTACGTTTTGCGCAAAAGGGACAGGAGATGCTCCCTCCCAAAAGTTTGAACACTTATAGGTACAGGTTGTTCGGCACATGGACCGTCAAATTTTTTTTGGGGCGCTGGTTAGCTCATTTGCTACCTTTCCACCCTTGGACCCTTGGTCCTAAGAGTGACGGTCATGGAGGTACGATTTTTTAAAGATTTTTTCCTAAATTACCCAAAATCTGGCATTCGAAGACAAAACTTTTTTTGTGTATGCTTTTAAATACGTAATTTATTTAAATATCTTTCGTCTACGTACGTGTGCTAAAAAAATTCAAATTTCTTGATACAAATAATACCACAAAATGAACACATGGGCCTTGCTTCAACTCCCCTCCCCTAGTCAGGAGTCTGAATTCAGGACAGTGTAATACCCGCATAAGAGAGTGAGATCCCTACGTATTCTTTCTTTTTAGGGTTCCATAGCTAGAATGGCTAAAACGGAACCCTTATAGTTTCGTCATGTCTGTCTGTCTGTCTGTCCGCATGTGACAGGCTATTTACTCTGAGACTACAAGTACTACAATTATGAAATTTGGTAGGAAGATGTATTCTATAAACCGCTACATAAAAGTGATGTGAAATTAGGAAAAAAAAAATTTAGGGGGGCGGCATACATGTAACCGGGGGATGATTTTTTTTTTCAATTCAGATAGTTGTGAGAGTGTTTTTGGATAGGCCTTTAAAAATAATATAGAGTAGTTACTATAAATGTTTTCCGTTTAAGTCAATCATTGGTGAGATATTAGAAGAAGAAGAAGAAAAGTGTTTATTTAGCACGCATTACAATATAATATCTGGGCGGCCGAGCTTTGCTCGGCGTTTTCCCGGGCATCAGATCGATTGCTCGTCCCCGAAAACCCCCACATACCAAATTTCATCAAAATCGTTAGAGCCGTTTCCGAGATCCCGGAAATATAGAAATAGGTATAGAAATATATATAGATATAAACAAGAATTGCTCGTTTAAAGATATAAAATTAGCATCCAAAGTCGTACAAAATGTCCCCCCCCCCTCTAATTTCCAAACTATGAAGATTTAGGCTGGGCTGCACCAAACCGTCTGTAATCGTAAGCGGTGTTCGTCAAATCTGATTGTATGGAAAGTTTGACAAGTTTCTATGGGATGACAGCTACCGGCGCCATATTTGACGATGACCGGTCTGTGTTCGTACGTTGGTGCAACTGGCACTAAAATTCTGAAAAAAATTGAGGCGGTGTACATTAATAAGTACATTCAACGATTATTAGTTTGAACAAGATGGGAATAAGGACTTTTGAGTTATCACCGAAAAACTGTTTTGCCCGCCCACTGACTGATGATATGCCCTATGAAGATACGACCTTTTTTGATTCAAGGTATAAAATAGTGTTTTTAAAAGTGGAATGCTAGGTGTCGGTACAGAACCCTTCGTTGTGCGTGATCCGACACGCACTTGGCCGGTTTTTATTAGTAGGTACCTATACTAGGTATTTTCCAACTACTATTATATGATGTCTGTAAACATATGGTCCCAAGTCTTATGATAAGTAGAACTAATGAAAGATATGTGTAGGTACATACATGAAGGTAGATGTGTCATCATTGCTCAAGTTAATTTACCTAATCTCAACAGAATTGACGATGAGTAAATTTTAACATTATCTTTATATGCATGCGGTTTATTTAAACAAGATTTATTATTTCCGTTTCGTTGATAAATTATAATGTCACGAGAACATTTCATCGTACCTACTAACAATTTGTTTCAGTGCGTTCGTTAGCAATGATTATTTTGTCAAAGGAAAAAAAATCGAACAGCAACCGGTAATTCTACGTATTATAATTTGAATTACAGTAGTTATAATATAGAAAAGTTAAATATTCTGCTAGATTTTTAGGTGTGATATTGCAAATGACCTCATTGAAGATTATAAGCCTCACGCAACTCAGATACTAGAGTCTGCAAACATTCCTGCTACACGCATCCTTATCGTCGAACGGAAAAGGACAAACGAACTTTAACATACATATTTTTATACATTTTATACAACTAGGTACCTTATTGTAGTAATGATAATACGAACTACATAGATGAAAATGAGATATATAGGTATATATTACTGGTATAGATTCAGTAGGTTTGGTATGAAGTAGGAAAACTGTATGATGTTGATTTCAATAATATTCAAAACGTAACTATAATTTGTATTTAGACTTTTAGAGTACTTTTATATCAATTTTATTTAGGTACGAGGGGCGTTCAATAAATTCTCGGTATTGATATCTTTTAAACCTTTTTAGTAAACTTTTTAATACTGGCCGGTAAGTGTCATTCATTAACATAAAAAAAAGGTAAAATTCAAACGGCGATGTTCTTTTGTTTTTCTGCAACTGCCGAACAAACGTGATCACAATGAGCGATTTTTCAATGTTAATTAAATTAGAGCACCGAGCGGTAATAAAATTCTTGACCAAACAAGGAAAAAATCAAAAAGCTATAAAAGAAGAAATGGATTATGTTTACCGAGAGTCTGCTCCTTCTTTATCAACAATTCAAAAGTGGTCAAGTGAATTTAAGTGTGGGAGAGAGAGTATCGAAGACGACCCCAGACCTGGTCGGCCCGTCGAAGCTTCTTCACAAAAAAATATAAAAAAAGTGGAGAAAATTATATTGGAAGATGCTCGAGTGAAGGTGACAGCAATAGCTCAAATAACCAAGCTTTCTATTGGTACTATACACAATATAATCCATGACAATCTTAATATGTCAAAAGTCAGTGCGAGATGGGTACCGCGAATGCTGACGCCGCTTCAGAAAAATACGCGCGTTGCTTGTTGTTCCGAATTTATTAAGCTGTGTGGTGAAAATCCTGATGAGATACTGCAAAAGATTGTTACCGAAGATGAAACCTGGGTTCATCATTATGACTCTGAGAGCAAACGAGAGTCCGTGCAGTGGCACATTAAAGGAACTCCTCACCCTAAGAAGTTCAAGGTCATGCCTTCAGCTGGAAAGGTCATGGCCACAATATTCTGGGATTGTGATGGAATATTGCTGATCGATTATAAAGAAAAGGGTGTAAATATTACAGGAGGGTACTACGCTAATATTCTACGCCAATTAAGAGAAGCAATCAAAGAGAAGAGAAGGGGAAAATTAGCCAAGGGAGTTCTGCTTCTGGGGACCGATTTTTGAGTGTCGAACGCTCGAATTTTCACACGACATCTGTCAAAACTTCATAGTTTTTTGACAGATCTCGAGTGTAAAGACGAACGTTCGACACTCAAAAATCGGTCCCCTGCACGACAACGCCCCTGTGCATACTGCTCATATCGCCAAGGCTGCTGTTCGGGAATCTGGGTTCGAAACTATTACACACCCACCGTATAGTCCAGACTTAGCCCCGAGTGACTTCTTTTTGGTTCCCAACCTCAAAAAGGACCTACGAGGAAATCGATTTTCTGACGATGAAGCTTTGAAGACAGCACTGGAGGAGCATTTTGACACTAAAGATAAAAAATATTTTTATGAGGGGTTAAAAAAACTAATTGACCGATCTTATAAGTGCATAAACATAGGGGGGGAGTATATTAAAAAATAAAATAAAAAACCTATCGTATTCTTTTGTTTTCATTCTCATACCGAGAATTTATTGAACGCCCCTCGTACTTTTGAAGGCCTAAAGCCTACCTAATTACCTACCTTACCTTATTTTTTTATAGGATCAAAATAATAAATTCTAGTAAATAAGGATTACAATTAGTTTATAAATTTAGATTTAGACCTTTTTAGTTTCGTCATAATATCTATTATTATTTACCCAATTATTGTTATAGTCAAAACTTTTAGTTAAGTAGGTATATTAAGTACCAATAATGCAGGCGCGGATCCAGCCCTCAAAAAAGGTTGTGGGCACTGCCACCCGAAAGTGCGAATTCTCTCATGAAAAATCTCACGGTCGGCGAACATTACGATGTAAATGCGGAAAACACTTCATACGCATCAAGTCATGTATGCTGATGCAAACATTGTAATGCAGCTTGGAAAAATACTTCATACGCATCAAATAGTGTATAAGAAAAGCGCGAGCGCAGCGAGCGCGAAATTTTTCGAACATTATGATGCAGGTGGGAAAAATACTTCACACATAATAGCGTAGAAGAAAATCGCGAGCGCAGCGAGCGCGAAACTTTTCGAACATTATATTGCAGGTGGGAAAATTACTTCATGTACGCATCAAATAGTGTAGATGAAAAACGCGAACGCCAGCGAGCGCGAAATTTTTCGAACATTGATGCAGGTGCGGAAATTACCATAACATACTTAAGTTATTAATGTAAAGATTAGCAGAAGAGTAGCTGTTACTTCTCCGAATAAATATGTAAATAAATAGTATTTGTTTACATATTTATTAAATACCCAACAAAAATTATGACATCGCAAAGCACGATGTAAATCTAAGTAATTTTAGGGCTTTGTACCTGAAGGGTCCAAATGGAGTCCTCTGTCTCTCACCTGTGCGTCTGTCGCCGTTTATTACCATCAGCCTATCGATCTCAATAGATAGACCATGAAAGTGTGACGTCACAAGTCTATTAGGGTTGTGGGCATGCCCATCGTGCCCACAACGGTGGATCCGCGCTTGCAATGGATGAAGTTAAATTAGTAGAACAGTATTGTAGTGATCAAATACTCGTAAGTTAAATGAGTGACCGCAATCTTAATCATTTAAAAACTGGAAATAGAATTAGGTAAGCTACTAAATTCCAAATCGGCGCGTACAATTAAATACAAGTAACATTACAATGTGTTTATTATCACAACCAATTCCCAAGCACTAAATGATATAACAATCTAACCGGTATTGTATTACCAAATGTATGATTCTTATGTAAGAAAAGTCCCACAGAAATATTGTAAAGACGAAAATAGTTCTTTTGTATTATTACTAAGATAATTTGTTTAAAATTTTGCCCTGGCCTTGGGACTGGTTCCACTAATTGTATTGCCAAGTGCCGCAGTAGTGTAAGTGTAGTAGGTAGTTTCGTAGGTACTGTTCAGTTCAGGCGGTAATAATTATTTATTGGACCGTGTTGACTACAGTCAGTACACTGTATGAACTTCTCACAGTCCCTGGGCTGATTGCTTGTAGTTGTTATAAATGAATAATAATATTTATTTCATTATCATCCTGTATAATCCAACTCTTATGCTTTTTTTCTACCTTCCTTATTCAATGTGTAGCGTGTAACAGGAGCAAATATTTAAAAAGACGCTCCCTTAGAGCATCTGCATTAATCCCTTCGAATATTTTATTTATTAGGTATTTCAATTCGAAGAAACTTTAATCTAAAGTTCGGAGTATTCGGACCCTCAAGTTATGAATCTTGACACCACGAGAGGCACGAGATCACAGCACATGAGCCGAATGAGTTTTAGCATTGTTGCTTTGAAAAAATTATTGTGGGTTTCTTCATGCTATTTTTTTATTGTGCTTTAAAAAAGAGTTACTAATATTACTCTGAAAGAGTAATAAGATACACAAATCCTGTTTTTTTTTTATCTTTGTTACTCCATATCTCCGTCATTGTGATGTCTGAACCGACTTTGAAAATTCAAATCAGGAAGTCGCCTTAAGCTTTTTTTCGCAGCTGTAATGGTTTGCAGATTATAAGTATTACTTAATTTAAATTGCATGCTATGAGTGAAGTAGCATTTATTTTCCTTAAAATAAAACCCCAAATTGGCAAATCCACCAGCTTACAGGTCAAATCCGGCCAGTCCCGCATTAATTGTTCTACAAACTTGGATTTTCTAAGAATCTTGAGATAATCGTTGTAATAATGAGTCAGTCCAACCGAAGGTCGTCGGCCTGCCTGTTTTAAGACTGCGGCGAACATTGGCTCAACCTGCCATAGGAAGCGTCGAGCACAATAAGTTATAAAAAAAGGTTTTAGGTAGGTACACAACATCACGATTCGAATCACAATAACATTAGGTATGCGGTTGGTGCGTAAATTAGCAATTTAACCGCGTTTTCCCTCACTTAACCTCTGAATCTTTCCTGCTGATTGCTGAGATTGTTAGTTTAAATTTTGAGATTTATTTATTAATTTGAACATTTTTTATTCGTTGCAATATCCTCATTTAGGTAGTTTTTTTGGATTAATAGGAACTAGAGTGTTGTAAAAAGGTCGATAAATCTATGTTAAAAAATGAGCTATCCGATTCAATCGCAGAGAATAGCTTATAACAATAGGTATCACACGGCGTCATAAAAGCTCGTCTTTATTATTTTCTTCACAAAATAAGTCGTAAAATACCTTATTACACACAAAGTAAACCGTAACCTACCAGAGGAATTACGGTTAGGAATAAAATTAAATGACAAACCGCCAGTTATGAGGCAATTGAGTGCGCGTGGCTAACAAATTATATACCTAGGTAGAGATACAGCTTGCCGACCGCCGCGGAGGTTGTGTTGTGTGCACGTAACTTACAATCTAGAAACAATTGCTTTTGCCGTTTTATACAAATAAATTTTAAAAGTTTGTAGGCTTTACGCAATGAAAGATACATTTTCTAGAACAATAAAGGAACCCTCCATCTAAAAACTGTATTCATCGCGATGTAAAGTGTTGGAAAAAAATATTAAACTTAACTACATCTGTAAAATCAGTTCCGAATAGCCGATTTGTAAATTGATATTTGGTCCGTTCAGGACCAGAGCTGACTGTTGGGGTACTTATTTAACCCATACAACCGGAAAACAGGTTTCTGAAGGTGACCCCCGCCGCTGCAAGAGTTTCAGCCTTGCTATTGACAAAGCTAACCGACAACGCTGCATGCAGGACTAGTAAAAATCCGACATAAGATTGCAGATGTTAGGAATCCACAGCTAAAACTTATACCTACTTGATACCTACACCACACTCGAGTACAGTCAAGGGCACGAATATGTATACACTTTTTCACATTATTCCATTGAAATAAGGTCCAAAAATGTAAACATATTCAATTTACATGTTACATGCGCGTGTGTGTGTGTGTGTGTGTGTGTGTGTGTGTGTGTGTGTGTGTGTGTGTGTGTGTGTGTTGTGTGTTGTGTATGTGTTGTTTGTATTACATGTTTTTAATGTATTGTGTTTTTTTGTATGTACCTATGTATATTGTTTTTGTATTGTAATGTATGTATATTAATGTATTTATTGTATATATTGTATTTGGAAGAGATCCCTTTTAGGGATAAGTTCGCCTTTGTACCAAAATGTCCTTATTTGTTTGTATTTTTTGTGTTTTTTGTGTACAATAAAGTTATTACATACATACATACATATTTATGCCCTCGACTGTACAAACGTTTATTGATTTTGATACAGATCATTTCATGGCTATCATGTCTTACGACATTTGAATCACTTACTTACAACTTCTTTCAGTCTCAGCAGAAGTCGATCGGCATCTAATAGAACAGTTCAGTATGATGGATAGCTCATGGCAGCATGATTGATTTCGTTGCTTCACGCTAGCGAATACTTTTTCTACTTTTTAATCTAGGTACCTACTTGTTAGTGGGCCATCTGATGTCTTATGTTCAATCAGAATGAAAAATAAAGGTACATTTATTCTATTTAAAACATTCAAATTGCATATAGGTATCACTGAAACGGACAAAGACGGAGTTTACCAATTCATTGAGTTATTTTAAAAGACATCATTGTATAACGTAGCCTCTACCATTTCCTCTATTATTAGAAACTACTTGACCGAATATGAGAACAGAGCTGCTGACACTTAATTCGTGAACATGTATTTTTGGAGCATAGAGTGGGGCTGTATCTAAATTGGGTACAAGTATGGCATACGATTACCGTGTTAATTTACCTACAGTCAGTTATGTCGTTTGCCAGTATCGTAATTAATACAAGCAATGCGCATTTCTTAGCTTTGCTTGAATTATAATGTTTAAAAAACTTCCAACGATTCGATTTACTAAACTTAATTTCTACAAGTATAGCCTCTCAAACAAGTATTATACCCGGCAATATATATTACACGTCGGGCTTTGGAAAGAGACAATTAGCTGTTTACGACGATTTCCGATCACTGGCAAACATCCATCAATTTTCATCAAATATATCGCAAGTACCAAGTTCATTATAGAAGGTTTTGTTTGCATACATGTAAACATACCCTTGAAAAACTTGCTATTATCCCGGACGCAATTTCATCCATAAATCGTGATTGTACCTTTAAAAATATAAATAGTAATATCATCAATAATTCGACGCATTCAATGATTTTGATTACCCACAATACCAACCCCTCAGAACTTTATTGTCCCGTTTCGACAAAATAATTCCTGCCTCAAATTCAGCTAGATATCGCTTAAAAACATTATATAAATAAGTTCACGGGTGGAACTACGTATTATTTTATCAATTATCTGGTGATTTTATTGTGTTTCAACTATGATAAATCAGCGAAATTGATTAAATAAGAAAATATTAACAAAACTAGTGACAGTCACATGACAAAACTGACAATTTAATCGAGGTTCCCAGGGTTGAAAAAATTAGTTCCGTTTCTAGAGTTTTTTGCCAAGCTCTACTACCTTAGATGTCACTGGCAGTTGTATGGTGTCAACACAGATAAAGCCTGTCACACACTGCAGCGGCCTGCGGTGGCGGTGGCGGTCAGTTGTAGTTGTAGACTAAGATAATCCTAACATTCATTCAGACACTAGCGGCCTTGATTTTCAGACTGTCAGTATATACACATGAATACAGAGTTATGTATTTTTAATGGCTGTAGACTTTATTTTATTCGTCGTCAAGTATGATTCCGCGCACAGTTAAATTGTCCTCGCCTCGACGCCGGTGCCGCGTCTCATGTTTCCATCCGTTAATTCTACCATTTCTACCGCAGAATAAATTATAGTACTTACCTTCTAAATATCATAGATAGAGTTTATACAAGTAGTCATAGATGCACCACCAGCCACCTGAGGTAAGAGAAAGAATATTCATTTAAAATTTATACTACGCAATTTGTAACTCCTTTTGTAACCCCTAGGTGGGCCAGAGAGCGTCCACAGTACGCCGCCATTTCGTTCTATCTTGGGCTAAGCGCTTCACTTCGGACCAGGCTAGCCCGATAGTCTTCAGTTCCGTCTCCACTGAACGCCTCCAGGTGTGTTTAGGTCGGCCACGTTTCCTTTTCCCTTGTAGAGTCCATTCTAGAGCTTTTCTAAGGATGTGGTCGGAAGATCTTCTTAGGGTGTGGCCAATCCAAGTCTACTTACGGAATCTGATCTGGGGGCCGATTTTTGAGTGTCGAACGCTCGACTTTTCACTCGAGTTCTGTCAAAAAACTATGGTGTTTTGACAGAGGTCGAGTGAAAAATCGAGCGGTCGACACTCAAAAATCGCCCCCCTGGTGGGAGACAGGCGTCTCATGACAGATATTCCACAGTTCTTCGTTGGAAATCCTCTCCGGCCAAAAACTTCCGAGTATCTGTCGTGTCGTAGGCATCTGTTTATGAAGACTTGGGACCGTTGCGCGATGTCCTTGGTGACTCTCCGCGTGTTTGTTTGATCAATTTGGCCAATTCCATTATGTTTAATCATTTCCATGATTCCCTTCCATTTTAGTAACAAAACAAGGCATAAAACTTCACATGCGATTATAGAGAGAGGTACATATAGTTTTACCTGTTGAAACGTTTCACGGTGGGCTGAACATCGGCTTCCATACAAATAGAAACGTAAATCTTAAATTTGACCTCTTTTTTCTTGGAATAGCTTTTATTGGGTATTATTATGTCCCAATTAGTTTGGTGCGTCTTAATTAATTTGGTGGAGAAAATAATTAATTATAAATTTAAAAAATATGAAAAAATATTCCTCGGTTTAAAATAAAAGTGCAACCTATAAAAAGATTCTGATTACGTCAAAAAATCAGAAATATTTGGTACTGTAAACGTCTGACTTGAGAGGATATTAAGGTTTACTTTTTATTTTTGAAGAAAAACCGATTTTTCAGTTACGCTCCATACAAGTTTTTTTAATAAATTTATAATTAATTATTTTCTCAACCAAATTAACTAAGACTCATTTTAGGACATAATAATACCCTATAAAAGCTATTCCAAGAAAAAAAAGGCCAATAATGGAAGCCGATTTTCAGCCCACCGTGGCGTTTGTAGAATTAGATGCATTTAACTTAATTGCATGTAGGCTTTGAAATATAAGATTTCAATCACACATGGTCATTTACATTATAATTAAGATTAATAAGGGATACTTACCATGTACATTTGTGTTTTTGAGTTTCCGATATTTCGGCACTGTGCCATTTTCACGGATTAAGTAACAAAAACACAAATATACATATGGTTAATATCCCGTTATTAATCTTAATTCTAATGTAGGCTTTGAAAATAGCAATATCTAATATAAATGAGATGCCGCTAACGGCGCTAACGTACCTATGTGCCTCGATCACGCTATGCACGATATCCTAATATCCTAATTACTAGGTACTCAAAGAACACATAGACGGCCAAAATCCCTGTTAATTATGGCTATCTCAGAAACGGAAATTCAAACTTAAAAATCATAGGTATAGAGAACAATTTGCATGTGCACCGATGCATAGCGTGATAGAGACTAAGTCGAAGTCAAAAAGCAATTTCTGATGCAGACCACGTACGTTCTATGTTTCCTGCTAATGAACCGTCTATCGTCGTTCGTTCTAGCGGAAAATGCAGGTAGTATATATAATATTTTATATCATTAATGCTGCAATTATTTTATCAAAATTGGTTTTACCAAACTATTTTTTACACGACTGCCCAAAAAAAGGAGTTTCAGGTTTCATTTATGTATGTATGTATATGTGAACTTTTTTTGTTCCCCCAAAACTTCTCAACGCCTTAACTGATTTAGATGTGTGAGGTATCGTTGGAATCCTTACGTCATCCCGGGTGACATAAGATATGTGACGTTGCAATAAAAATAATATGGCGGACTGTAAACACCATTTTGAGTGTTCCGTAATAGTAGATTATACACCAAGGGGATAAAGCACTGTTTTATGTCACGGGTGCGATATTGAATCCCGAACGTAACGAAGGACTCTAGATTTTACTCCCGAGCGGAGCGAGGGAGTAATGTCTTAATTCCTGAGCGAAGCGAGGGAATTAAGACTGAGTCCTGAGTGTAGTGAGGGATTTAAGCGCGCCCAAGACAAAAACAGTTTTATCCCCGTGGGGTATACTCTACTTTCCTCACCACCTTTGGCCAATTTTATACTTTATGTTATTGAATATGGAATCGAGTATGATGACTATTTTACAAAAAAGTTTTCGTTTTTTAATTCTAAATAAATATTAAAAATCTAGTAATCCTCAATTCTAAATCTTGAAATCCTTATCCCTGAATTAGTCGAAATCGAGTACCTATTAGTGACGATTTTTCGCAAAAAAGTTTTTTTTAGCTTAAACCTCAAAATAAATATAAAATTTGAAATCCTTATCCCTGAATTAGTCGAAAACGAGTATAATGACGATTTTTCGCAAAAAAAAATTTTTTTCTCTTAAAACTCAATATAAATATAAAATTTGAAATCCTTATCCCTGAATTAGTCGAAATCGAGTATAATGACGATTTTTCGCAAAAAAAAATTTTTTTAACTTAAAACTCAAAATAAATATAAAATTTGAAATCCTTGTCCCTGAATTAGTCGAAATCGAGTATAATGACGATTTTTCGCAAAAAAAAATTTTTTTTCTCTTAAAACTCAAAATAAATATAAAATTTGAAATCCTTATCCCTGAATTAGTCGAAATCGAGTATAATGACGATTTTTCGCAATTTTTTTTTTTTTAACTTAAAACTCAAAATAAATATAAAATTTGAAATCCTTGTCCCTGAATTAGTCGAAATCGAGTATAATGACGATTTTTCGCAAAAAAAAAAAATCTCTTAAAACTCAAAATAAATATAAAATTTGAAATCCTTATCCCTGAATTAGTCGAAATCGAGTATATAAAGATTTTTCGCAAAAAAATTTTTTTTAACTTAAAACTCAAAATAAATATAAAATTTGAAATCCTTACCTCTGATTTAGTCGAAATCGAGTATAAAGACAATTTTTTTGCAAAAAAAAAAGTTTTTTTTTAACTTAAAATTCAAAATATAGATATAGTTTTAGTCATTTTTTTGAAAAAAAAACGGAATTAAAATCACGCGCTTGACCCGCTACAGGCGGCGGCCGCCGACGCAGTCTTTTGTTTCGACCGCGACGTTCCAAACAAAACACGGAGCTGGTGTGCCACCTCCTCGCCGCCGTGTGGACTTCACGAAATTAGACTTTAAAGACATATCAATAAGAACTATCAGAACTCAAATGAAATTATTACCCGGCGGGTAATAATTTGAAATTATAACCCGCTAAAACCAAGGGCCACGTGTAATGATTTGCTTTACGAAAGGTTTGTATGATATATAATTGAGCAAAATCGAGCAGGTGGTGTGAAAATTATTTTATGTCACACCTGGCCATAAAGTGGCCATTATCGCACGCTCCGCGCGCGAAAAAACCCACTTCCTGGCAAGGTGGTGACATAAAATTTTGTACTTGCCACGGGCGATAATAAAGAAAGCCTCAGATCGCATATTTATCGCCCTTGCCTTCGGCTCGGGCGTAAAATACCTGCGATCTGAGACATTCTTTGTTTTATCGCCCTTGGTAAGTAATGTACTATTTTCTATCCTAGTAAGTGAGGTATCAAAATGAAGCATTTGAAGAGACGATTCCAAAAATATATATAATGTATGTTTCAAGCAAAAAAAGTTCGAAATAAAATAATAATTATAAAAATTAAAAACACGACTGCATTAAAAAGATAAAAACAAGTTTCCTAATAAAGAACTCAAGGAAATATATTTTTCATCTCACCCGCTCGGAAAGGCTTTCTTTATCCTTTCAAATCTGCGTGCAAAAGTCCACTTTCCACGCTAGCGTGGAAAGTGATTTTGAAATTCGAACGTTACGCAGTTCCATGAGTTCCAACTTTTTTTCTATAAAGTGAAACGACAGGTTTCCTAAGCGTTTAGAAGTATACATATCATGTATTACCTAATGGTGCAGTTTATTATTGTTTTGTTTTTTATAATGATATTAATAATACTTTTTCCAGCTTAATTTGATGATATTCAATAATAATTTAGTTTTATTTATAAAGAAATAACACGAAGAAACATATTTGAAATGTTTATATGTTTCAACATTTTACGCTCAGTGCAATTTCGGAACGCACCGTTTAAAAAGTTAGTTTTTAAGAAAAAAACTATGCGAGAGATTTAGATATTTAAATATTGTTTTGTTTTGTTGTTGAGTTAGAATAATATCAAAATAATGAATTTAATTAATTGATTTCAGTGCAGAAGATACTTATATTACAATTTTAACTCCTGATAAGTTTGGAAATGAGTGAAATATATTTGTTTTAGCCGATAGCCGTGAGTATTTCGTACCACAGTACTCAACAATAATAATTAGGCTCTTTGATGCATTTAAATGTTAATAATCCACGAAATGCTTTGTAACGGGTGAAATTTAAACAACCCTTTATAGAGTGAGTGAGACATGAGTACATCTTGAATTATACATGAAAGTATTTCCTCGCTATGGTGAGATGAAAAGTTGTGTGTTGCGCTCGGCAGCAAAGTTGTTCGGCGTCTCGTGCCTTGAGAGCCTCGCTACGCTCAGGATTGTATTTTTGAACCACTCGCTTCGCTCGTGGTTCAATCTTACAATCCTTCGCTAGCTCGGCTCTCAATACAAACACTCGCGCCAAAAATCAACTTTGCAGCCTTGCATAACAAATAACTATTGTTTGCAGTCGGGGGACCTACTACATGCAAGTAAAACCAAAATATTAGGTCCCACGACTGCAAACAAAATATATTTTCCTTGAGTTCTTTATTAGGAAACTTGTTTATATATTTTTAATGCAGTCGTGTTTTTTTACGAATGTGCTAATAAGAAGGTACGGTCGCGGATTCGCGGTCAATCATTATTGCAAGTTTATACTAGGCACATTATAGTTCTTAGTCGAGAAGGCTAAATATATTCTTTTAGTTAGATAGTGTACGTAGCGTTTAGCTTTCAAAAATATCATTTTCGATGGTATGTCAAGCAGGTACGTTATGTTGATATATCTATTAAAATTTAGCATCATTAGTATTTCGCAATATTGGCACGTTTCTCACTTCTTAGCGATTTCGTGACAGTTTAGTTTCGCCTCTTATCGTGAATACGTAAGTATGCAAATCAACTTATGAGAAAACCGTTTCATTAAAGTCCACTCTCACTCACCAGATGCATTTTAACAGTAACTTATTTTTAATAAACTTAACGTGTACTTGACACATGAACTTCACTCAAGAGCAAAGGAAAAGGGTATATAAATTACATATTATAAAAGAAAGTACCCCGCCGTGTCCGTTTGTATGTCTGTAAGCGATAAACTTAAAACTACTGAACGGATTTTCATACCACCTTTTACCGATAGATGGAGTATTTATGTATACAAATACGTTACCTCATTGAAATTTAAGAGGAGGGGTAGGGCAAACTCTCTCCATACAAACTTTGTGCAGGATTTACTTCGTTTGTGTTTGCATCAAAGTTATGATTTTTGGTCAGTATGCTTATTTTTCTGATAGCTATTTCGTGATGTAATTTTTTTTTATTAAATATTTTTTAATTTTTTTTAATTTTGAATTTTTTTGAAATATTTGAAAATTTTCACATCACGATCTTCGCATATCTAATATTTACAGCCAAAAAAAATATTATATTTGTTAGTGCCAAAACCGACGAATAAAACGTGCACAAAGTTTGTATGGGGAAGGCCTTGCCCTACCCTGCGCCTTAACCTATTCTATTGTAACCTATACCTTATTCAACGCCAACACATTCCCTTGGAAAAATAATAATTCCAACGCGTCTGAAGTCGCGACCAAAAGCTACTTAGATACAAATTATAGGTACCTGTATCATCGCTCTTGACTAAGTATATAGTATAGGTAACACTTGACACTTACCACCATCTATGGCAATTAGTAAAGGCCCCCTTCGGGGGCCAACTTAAAAAGCGATGTTGAAAAAAAAACTTACCACCATCGTCTTTTACTCGCGTAACCCCTTGCCAAATTCCAAGCTGCTGGGATTCAATCGATCAGGTTTTATTTCGGGTGCGCAATATTTGCAGACGGACCTTGGGCGCACCGCCGCTAAGCCAGTAATTATGATGAGTGCGGTGAGCAACAAACTCTAAGTAAAAGAAAATATGAGACAATGTGGGTCGCTGTTCACGCCATCGTGAGTTGCAACATCTGAAGTAATGTAATGACCTACCAACATTCTAACCCCGCGCCTTACGTCTTCTCCGCCGTTTACTTGTACCATTGCCGGGATGTTGCGTGTTACCTCCATACAAATAAATACATAAAATATACTACGCTTACCGACTTCCTTTCCAATTATTTGCGTCGTTAAAATATACGAGCTCTCTGCGTCGCTCCATCTTTCTATTTTTCCAGGCACGTCTTTTCAATGACATTGTAAATATTTCTGATTCACCGTCTATTTTTAACGATACATAAAGATTTAATAGGAACTTTATCTTGAATCAGAAAATCCCATCTATTTGAAACGATCGACGCAAGCGCATCAGGAATTCGAAAATTGCGACAGACAAGACGCGACGGTAATTTCTGTCACTCTAACTGCCTTACCTAACAAGCATAAATTTTATTAGCCTTGACATATACGTAGTGATTTACTCTTAAAGCAAACGAATGGAATGGGACCGTTTGTATAGACCTATTTGGGACACTATGTCTTACAACCAGCGAGCGCAAAGGTGACACAGCTCGACCTTTCGTTTTTATTAGATTGTACCGGGATCGGTTAATTTGATCTCCGTTTGATTTTATTCACTTCACTAGCAATCTTTTCAATTCATATAATTGACATCATTTTAGCCAACAAGTTTACATAAATCTTTCTAATTAGCCATTTTTGGCTTAAGTTTTTAAGAATTGGTCCATGATGTGGCATAACGCTAAGGCGTTACCTACCAGAGAATGCGTCCAAGTAAAACACTTTCGCCTGTGAAGGTCATGCGCGAGCTCGATTAGAATATCTATCTACTGTCCGCGCGTGCGTTAGTGTTGTAACAGTTTATTGTGACTACTTCACTTACATAAGATGTCGGTGTTAATAAGATGTCGAAGCTTCAAAACAAGATGAACAAATTCGGGGTCGCTAATCAGCTGTTTAGGACATAAACACTAAAACCAGTGGGTATACGTATTGAATGCAATATCGAACAAACCACTGTAGATGCGAATGTTGAGAAACAATGACATGATTGGCAGCATGTTAAAGTGTACCGTACCGTTACTTGATCATAAAAGGGCCATTCCGATCATTCAAGTGACGCTTACTGGACCGCATGCATTCGCAGACGTTGCTGGGAAAACTGAATACTTATTTAAATTCACTGTAAGCAAATTCCTGGTCGTTATGGAACTTACGACCCATTGTGCCAGCCTTCCGTGACAAAGTAAGGCCGGAAGGTCCGAACACGAACTGCCGCTTTGACCGAACGTCGAATAACACGGAAGATTTCTATGTCGTGTTAAACACGCGCTAAGGCCAGGTCCACGCACAGGATACATACCTGCTACGCTACCCCCTTAGGCGAGTATGGCCGACGCGACGGTTGGCGAATCTGGGAAAAGCCATAGTCTCCTAAACGCGCGACATGTAGCCTATACGTGAACTCGCCCCAACATTTAGTAAGTAGATAGGTATCCACTTGAGCCGACAAACAAATGCCAACGCTGAGGGACTGCAAGATACAAAAGGGCTTCGGTTTCCTTTGGATTACGTAAATCTGCCACACGTTTGTTATAGTAAACCGATATCAAAACACATAAGGAATATTAGTTCATAAATAATAAAACAGTCCAAAAGAAGATACCGGCCTGTAAACCGGTACACACCCTGCTACCTATATAAATATTTAATAAACAATCAGTTCTTCGCAAACACAGAACATTATTTCATTTCAACTAACACAATAACTAATTATTCATTTGTAATTGCAGTTAATAGCTACAATTACAAATTAACAATTCACAACCCAAAATACAATATGTATACAAAATATTTAGTCCCGAGTTATTATAATGGTTATTGTGTCGGCTAAAATGCGGTTCACTACACCCTTGCATTTCTTTTCTAATCTATCGATAAGGGCGATGACAACACGTTTTTCCAATGACCAAGCTCAAAAAGTAGGGTATGGGATCGAAACCACAGAATAAGTAATAGTACTATCGAAACGTGAAAACTTGGACATTATTGACCGGACTGTGGAATATTTTGTTATGGTACTGAGGAGAGTGAGAAACAGGAAATTTTAAATATACCAAAAAAGCTTAAAAATACCACCTATACCGAACCTACATATTTTTCGATACCAAGGCTTTTGTATCCACCCTAACTCACTTTAAGGTACTAATGTATACTTATACTTAATGTATAATTCAGGTTCAGGGTTGAACCAAGGCCTAAACGAATAAAAGGGGGAAGGTTGTCGGGCGCTTGCTAAAAGTAATTTTTGTCCGCCATTTTTGGATAAACTCGACTTGGACGAAACGAAAGACATTGTTGAACATCCATTGTCGAAATGCCTTTCTGTGAACAAAAGGTGTTTAAAAATACTTAATATTCGTGAATCATCTTTTTTTAAACTCTATAATATCTTTGTTTAAAACGCTGACAAGACCTAATTTTTGTCTTGCTCGCTCAGTAGTTGTAAGTCAACATGCAGTGCTCTTAGGTCTCGCCGTGATCTGATGATTATAATAAGATAACGCACTACAGGTATAATATAAATCAGCAAACTTTTCGGACGGAAATCGCGAACTCGATATTATGTAATTAATACTATCATGGTAAACATAATCCGATGCACCTCGGGCTTACAATGTCTCCGTTAAAGCATTCACTGCCGGCAATGCATATATGTGCGTTCACGTCCGTACAATTCAATTCAATACAAATACTATTTATTGCATGCACACCACAATAAACATACAGAACAGTTCAGAAACTTAACATATCCATTTGTCAAGACAACCTTTGGAAGTGAATTATTTATTTCTCTTTCCATCTTAATAACTGCGTCTCTAGATCGTTATCGTTAGTGACAAATTGATACGTGTGTAAAACGCTTAGAGCAAAGTGCCCTACATCAAGGCTGGAAACAGTGCTCGACCGACGGTCAGCGCGTATGGTCGCATACGCTGACGGTGAGCATCGGTCTGAACGCACGTATGCTTTCATACAGCGATAGCCACGCTCGACCGACTATACGCGCTGACCGTCGGTCGAGCACTGTTTCCAGCCTAAATATTTTTTGAACGTGGGGCACCCTATATGTAGGTACCTACTTAGTCCAGTTGCAATCGTCGGTTTGCGTGGTTGCCGAGCGGGGCGCGGCACGGCGCCCTTACGGGTCAATATACACTCTGCTAAGTAGACACATTTTATTAGCTCACCGACTCCGATAACCATCTGAATAACGAGCATCGAGCGTTCGCTCTTCAATTCCTTTGCCACTGTTTTAAGGCGCTACGCTGAGAAATTTGGAGACTTTGAAACGCTGTCCTGCCCAGACTAGCAAACAGTAGGCGCTGATTTTCAGATATATATATGATTCTGGTACTGACAATAGCGAAACATGATTGCTTAAAATTTTCTCAATAGAAAATAAATCCAAAGTGGAGTCTATATATTTTCCTTTTTTTCGTCAGCCTACTAAAACAACGCATTATTAAAAGACACGATTAAGTTAATATGATGGTATTTTACCTCATCTAGGTACTGACAAGAGGAAATTTAATAAACCTGCACACAGTCAGATATTTAACGAGATTTGTCTAAAAAGCCATTCTCGGAGAGGGTTGCATCCCGTTTTGTCGTGAGCGAAAATCAAAGGGTGTCTCTTTCAATCGATATATCGCCTTAACGAACTAAATGCGTATTACGTGTATTACACCGCGCAGGATTATCGTTCAACCCTTTTATAGCCCATACTCAAGAGCAATGAAAACTAGTGCGCGTTGTAAACCATTTCGCGGATTTAACACTAATTGTGCTCAGGGGATTTACGGTATGTAGTAAAAGCGGGCTTCATAAAACTATAATTTCCAATTATATGGACAATCATTTTAATAGCCCTTTAGCCAACTGTCAGGAAGGGCTGGCAATCTTTTGCACGCGTTTTTAATGTGTATATGTGAGTGCATGATTGCCTAATTGACGAGCGATCACACCGCTGCTTAACGGTGCGTAAACGCAGGAGCGGGATAGACTTATGAGTTAAAACATTACGCATGAGGCAAATCACTGCGATTCCTTACCGTCCCCGTATTTTGAGTAGCGGTGTGGTCGCAGTTTAATTCCTTGACACGCTCTGAAGTCTAACCAAGTACATATAATATTTGCATTCGGGCTTTGTGAAAATGACAACTGTCATCGTACTCGTACCTACTGGTACGCCCAACTAACATTTGAGCGTCAGATACAGGTATTATTATAACCTTAACCTATTTTAGCGAGTTATAATTATCTCAGTTCAAACTAACGGTGATATAAAGGAGTCAAAATAAGGAAGTAACACCTAAAGTGGTACTAGAGCTTTAAAGAACGGTGTTAAACAGGTTTAAGAGTTATGATGGTGTCAATCAAAGCAAGTAGGTATACTCAAGAGATTATAGCTTTAACCTATTTGGAGCACTTCCTATCGTGCGAGCGAGAACAGGCATTCCGGAATATTCTTGCGTGCGATAGAGACAGTAGTAATTTCAATTAGAATTAGTGCTTCGGGCGCCAACGTTTTCCACCCCTTAAACCTTTATCAAATGAGACAATTTTGGCCTTGATCGATTCCTCACATCCTTAACTAGATTTATACGTAATATTTGCTACACAAAGCTCTTATTGTTGTTTAGTTGCTGCCGTGGAGTGTCTTGTACAACTTAAGGTTGTAGAACAGAGTTTGTCAAGAGTATAATGTATGTATAATATAATTTATGACATAATAATATTTATTTATACTTACATGAAGCCTTTTACTTTTATGAAGAATATTAAATTGCCTTACGTCCGTTTTACCATAATTTTACATTAATAAATAAATATTGTCCACTCCATTTGTTAGAAGTATGATGGAAATATGTCAGTGACGCAAGTGACTTTGCACGTCTTAATGAGCACCGTCCGTCATATGCCAAAGAGTTTAGGTATATCAACGTTATCTATGATACAGAATTGTTCAGCAGATCCGTTTTTAACGAAAACACGATAACGACGCCACTTACCGGGTCCAATTGTATTATTTGTATTATAAATCCTTCCCAGGACCAACACAAATGGACCACACAAAATTTCATCCCAATTGGTGCAGCCGTTTAGGAGGAAATAGGAACCAAACACACGTACAGAGGTATTATATGTATAAGAAAAGAAGATTAATGGAGTACCTACCTAAATTTGGCCACTGTATAGAGACACACCATGTTGAAATGCAATATCGAATAAGCTGCTCACGATCATTTTCCTTATTGAATGAACTATCATGTCACGCTCAAGTGATGGATGAAATATAAGAACGGTGTCGCATTGTCAGCGATATGTTTGTTTACGAAGGTGTGTCAATTGTTTCAGAGGCGGATCCCGAGCGCGGCTGCGCCCTCGCCGCGCGCCCCTTTCGGCGCCGGCGCCTCCTGATGACACAATAATCTGTGGATTCTGTGATGCTGACGCGAACAGAGCCCTACAGGAAACTGCGTCCTAGAGGGCGACGAAGGACGTTGCCATCTACCGAGCACCTTATACATTGTTAACAGTGTCTCTTTAAGAATCTTCTTTAAAATGATGTTCGTGCGGAGTTCCCTAAGTCACTCATTTTGTGTAAATGTTTTGATGCCATTTCACTGAATATTGGAATCGATTTGTGTTGCTGTGTAGTTTACAAAATCGTTGCCAAAATGATGGGCAACCGGAGAAACTTAGTGTTTAGAGTGAGCATCGTGATCAATATCGCGGTTCTGCTGTACGCGGCCATGCACCTCTCTGGCACCACTACCAACGGAATCGACTGGAACACCGTTGACGGGGCCGAGCCCGCGCGCAGTGCCGAGCTGCGATATGTGTACGAGCGGCGACCCGACACCCGCAACGAGACTGACCCTCGACCGGAACCGATTATCAAAGTTTACGATGAGTCTACTTCACAGAAAACCCCTTCCACCGTAGCCACTACAAATAAAACCGCATCGAGCACCGCCTCTGTTGTGCTTCCGTCGGAGTCTGAACTGACAAGCGAGGGTCTAGACATAGTCGACGAGAACGCTTTATCCGATGCCACGCTACAGCGCCTGCGTTCTCTGCTCGTATGCAACGAGAAGGACTTTCTGCCGGTGACTTATCAGCGAGGAGAGTTCTGGGTGCTGAAGAACTACGTGCGGGCTGACCACGGCATCGTATTGTGCCACGAGTCCATCACCTACACCACGCACGCAGGCTTCGAATTCCTCGACAACGTCCTGCCCCTCGTCGAAAGGTGAGCGAAATATTTTAAACTCAATTGAACTGTGAGAATCATATGCATATGTTTAGTTTGCTAATGCGCACCGCTCACAATCGACGATTGTTAATTGCGTATCAAGTCGGCGTCCGTTAGACTACCAAAGTGATACCTATAGTCCTTTTCTTAGTTTAATAATAGACAATTAAACGCGTCGTCACTCTGCTCACGACTTATTTGGCAACGTAAGTACGTTCACTGCCGCGCGGCACGCTCAACAATGCCTACCCTAAAAGTAGAACAATAAAAATTACAGTCAAATTTCTAACGCAGTTTAATTTGAGTGAGTGAACCACATCTGTTAAAAGTAATACTGACATTGAAATTTTGCAATAATCAAGTTTCATTCGACTGTTGCCTTGAGAAACCACTTATAATCGTGTCGTGTGGTGTATGCCCACCGGTTGCCGCAACTATCTCTCGACATATCAGTTTCGCTTCTACTTTTACTTAGGCATTCTAATCAAGAACTGGTAAAAAGAAAAATAAACATATAAGCTAGTTAGTTTAGATACACCACACCACACGTTCACATTCTACGCAAAATTGTGGCTCATTCAATTCCACTCAAGGATAGACGTTGATAATAGATACTTCAACTAAATGTACCTATTCTCATCAATGTAACAATTAAGAAATAGAAGGTTATAGTTGCTGAGGCTAAGAAAAACCGGCAAAATCTGATCAGATAGCGACCGCCTTTGTTTTTATTACAACATTGTCCATTATTCTGATAAAAGATAAGTAATGGTTGCGTTCATGGTAAACTGCTCTCAATTACAATTATTATTGTTATGGCTAACATTTTTTCCTGCGGGTGAAGGAGTGAATAGGTATATTAAGCTTAACAGCTTTATTTGCTCCTCTAATATTAGGGAGTAAAAGGACCAAAAAATGTATGACTATCTACAATTGTGGTCAATGTTTTCCAAAATGCATGGAAACGTTTTTCATTAAAACGTAGTCGGAAAACTACAAAATTTGCCGCCCTCTGCTATGTTTGTAAAAACCAAAGTGTATAATACCTACCTACTATCTAAAAACCTCTCAAATCGTGAGCCATGGCCATGAAAAGGCTAAGTGCACCCGCAACAGTTGGTAAGATAAGAGCTCAAGGCACGCGTGCTAGTCCGTACGCCGTCCGGGCGGACGTGTCGTCGCGACGGACATGCGTACCGACGATACCGAAACTGGCCGCTTCCGTGCGTTCTCAATGGCCCACATTCAATGCACAGCACACTAACACTACTCACGGATGAATACACACGAATACGTGACTGCTGTGTGCATGCATCTGTAGTTTATAAAAAAAGACGCATTGTGTGCCGTAATGATTGGGTATGCTCTTATAAATCGGGAGGGCTGGGGTTATGAGCTTGTATGTTGGATTGTATTTTTTCCAGGCTGGATTTAAATTCAATCTTACTTTGGTGATTTTAAGCAATGCAACACATGTTTGGTAACAGCGATTTTCATATTTAGCTTTGCGATGTGCAACTATACTAACGCGTGCTAAGCGAATATTATTTGTGCTGCAAGAGCGAATTTACACTGTAGTTATAGTAGTTTATGCAACTGGTACATATTGAGGGGCATTAAAACACGAGTGTGTTTTATGAAACGAGCCAAAGACGAGTTTCATAATAAGATAACACGAGTATTTTAATGCCTAATTATGTACAGTTGCATACATTACTTTATCTACACACATATTATAAGTACTCTAAGATGGGTTCAGAAGCCGAAGGCAAATATAATACATATACAAATATACACAAACATACAATATACAAATTCAGAAAGGAAATACATCAAAACAAAGATAAAACATTATATTATAATCATTTGTAAATAAATATTAAGTATTAATTTATTAACCTTTTTCTACAATAACCAAAATGGCGGAAACAGCGAAATCTTCTGATACATTAGTAAAACTGGTTTGTAAAAAAAATTAAAAACACGTCTGCAGTAAAATGATCAAAACAAAGCTTCAAAATAAGGGAGTTACTACTATATACTCGTACAATACCCAAATATTAGGTTCCTCGACTGCGAACGAAATAAGTAGATTTCCTTAAGTACTTTATTTTTGAAGCTTGTTTTGATCTTTTTAGTGCAGTCGTGTATTTTCAAACAATTAACGAGACGATTCTGATGCATACAAAGGGTGGGTATCATTTGTAATTAATTACTTTAGACGAGACGATTCCCATAGCCATCTTTTGTCTCCGCCATAGGTGCATACCTACCTGGGGTCACGATCATGTACTCGTAATGTTAAAATGTCAACCTCTTTCAACCTTTTTAATTATTTGGATATCAATATCACTTAACACAATTGGGTGCAGATTATATGTATGTATATTGGGTATTATTTCTCACTTGACACAAACAGGGCGCACCTAGCTATTAGTTAAATTGGTTTGGCTCGATGTCCTTCAGTAAAATAACATTTTATAAACGTATACCGCCCAGTAAATAATAATAAATCAGGCTACTAACAATCACCTAGTGTTTACCTACCTAATACGTGTTTATAAAATTAGAATGAAAAAAAGGTAGGATGTAAAATCAATAATAACTCGTAACAATTCGTTTCTAGTGACACAATAAAAACTATGTATATGTATGGGGTATGGAGATCGCTTGTTAAAAAGACAACGGAAAATTTTGATTCTCGTCGATGCACTGAGCTGGAGTTAAAACGAGATGAGCTGAAAGCCCGACCACCAGCGGCAATCAGCTACAAGTATGTGAATGGTGTGCTTACATGCCCGCTGTGTGCACGGGTCCAGCCACACGAGAGCGCACGAACGCAACCAACATCGGAGGTGAAGCAGTTTCTGTAGTCGGCAAACGGCTAGTAGAGTATATATATATACTTCTAAATCTCTAAGCTCTAAATAAATTTATTATTATTATTTGGAGCCTAATGTGTCCCACTGCTGGGCAAAGGCCTTCCCCTTCTTTTTCCAATTATGACGGTTCATCACGTCATCGCCGATGGGGTCTGCTCTGCCCCGTCTCCTCGAGTTCTGAGCATAAATTTAGCTAATTAATTATGTGAACTAACCGACAAACCGGTAGAGCCAAGGAAAAGTGAAAAGGTGTGATTGGGTGTGGCCTGTCGACGGCAAATGAAGATAGATGACATTCACATATTCACAAAATGTCCATGTCCAGGCCATGTCGGCTAACATTACAATAAATATGTGTTGATTGTACTCCTATAGATCATTACACCCCCTTTGGACCTCCTGAGGAACTGAAACGAGGGATAAATACTACGATCTGTCACCTCCTGAATGTAAAATAAATAAATAGGTGTATTAGGTGTTTACTGAAAAAGACAGGCGTGGCCCTAATTACGTTTAAAGGATGATTCACGCTAGGACCGTTCCGTGTCCGGACCGGCGCGATTTCTACTACAAGAAATCGACGGCCTTCGCGCGTTCTTTATTAGAAAACGAGCCGGCCCGGACACGGAACGGTCTACTGTGAATTATCCTTTACGTTTTATGGTAGTTTTACATCTCAGGCATTAGGAATTCGTTTGTTCGTACTTCTCTGGTAGGTATGCGGCTTTTCTTATCATCTTCGCTGCGCTAGTGTTAAGTCAGTTTGTTTAGTGCGATAGCCGCATAGCGTACACTTTCACTATCCTTTAGCATCTGCTATGACATTTTATCTGAGCACGCGGCAGTGAGTTAGCTAAGTTCGCAAAATAAATAGACGTCACACAACTTTTACTCCTCGCTACATCTATAAACCTTTTCTCTAAGATGAAGTGAGGTAAGATAAACAGGGGGAAAGACGAAAAGATAAAGGATATTGGACTTGAGGAAATGTGTAACTATATGAGGACTCAAACAAAAAAAAACCGTTTCTTCTTATCCCACCTCATCCTGACGACTACCTTGATTTTTGGTCAGTATGCTTATTTTTCTGTTAGCTATTTCGTGATGTAATTTTTTTTCATTGATATTATTTTTATACTTTTTCATTTTTCATTTTTTTGAAATTTTTGAAAATTTCTACATCACTTTCTTCGCATATCTAATATTTACATCCAAAAAAAATTAAATTCGTTAGTGCCAAAACCTACGAATAAAACGTGCACAGAGTTTGTATGACGAATGCCTTGCCCACCCCTGCGCCTTAAGGCAGTGTCCAGCTCGAACGAGTGGAGAGTTTTGGCGTGTGGGTACGCGCCTCTGGAGCAGCTAGTAGTAGCCGGTTGCGGGCGAAAATGAATCCTCGATATTGAGGGGACAAGCCACGGACAAGCAGACGCACTGCCTGACCTACCAGCTCCGAGCAGTCTGAACTTCCTCGCAGGATTTTGCAAACGTTCATTAGAAGCTTACAGTTACGCCTAAGCCTCAAACGAATTAAACCCTAATGCATCTAACAGAAATTTTGTTGTAATATACTATGTATTCAGTTCCAACAGCATCAATATAACAAGGCAATAAGTAATTGGTTATGTGGTTTAGATTTGGGTACCTAGTTAGAGCGCCGAGCTCGATGGCAATAGAAAAATGAACATTCGCACAAAGCTAATGACGCCATCTTAACTAATCAAACGTAATCTAAAAAGATGCGGGACAAATGGAAATTGCAGTGCAGGTAAGTTGAAACAAAAAATATACGATGTTGAAAATTGATTAGCAGCCGCCATCTTTAATAAAGATAGGTAGTTATTTACAGGATGGCAAATACAGCCACTCCTTCCTTTTACCCTAATAAGTAACACCGGATTCAAAGAAGGCTGGGCTACAGTTTATTCCCATAGGCACACACGTACACAGCTGGACTACTCAGGCAATTAGCCATAAAAACTCAGGATATATGATATTCCGGTTTTAATCCGGTGTGCCTGCCACCAATCATTCACGGAGTCGTTACAACACTTGCAAGTACAGTAAGAGAAAAACCACGTACTTATGCATTCCGATCGTACATTGATTGTAATAAAATATGATTACGATTGAATGGCTAGTGGTAAATGAGCAATCAGAACGGAAACTTAAGGAGCGGTTTGCGTGATTTCTGACGTTGAATAATGAGCCGTCGCGAGATGACACGAAATGAAATTGTTTTATTATAATGAACTAAGTGTAGGTAATGCAGGTCGACCGTAATCTCTCGGGACTCGGCGCCCATACGTCGAAAGTCTTCCGCTTATGACTGACACATATTACCGATTGGCACGGAGATACAGCGTTCTACTTACTTGCCATAAATGATTACCGCTGATGCAACCGTAATTCGACTGGCATTTGATTGATTAAGAGTACATAAAACTATTAGAGAGGCGCGTTAAGAGGGCGTATTTCCATTGCAAATGTCCCGCTCTAACACGCGTTAGTTTGCAATTAACCATCCCGCTCTCTACGGAAGCTCGGCGCGTGCTTTTCGTAAATATTGATGTTTTATTCTAAATGTGGAAATGACAGGTGTCAAATAATGCAAATAGGAATGCAAAATACTATAGTCCGAAGTCCGAACACTGTTATGTAACTATCGGATTTTGGTCGTCGCCGCGTTGGTGAACACACGTGCCCGAAGCGACGACGAGCAGAATCCACTACCGTACAAAACCAGTAGCCTACTGTCATGGCGTCGTTACCGGATAACGTCACTGAACAAGTATTGATTGGCGAAATCATCATAAATTTGATGGAAAGCAATTTTTAAAGAAGAAGAAGTATGTAACTATCTATTTACCTAATAGCAGCAATGCGTAATACCTACTTGGTTAGGTTCGGCAGTGCGTTTGTGATAGTTCTCTCGCAAGCGTCCATAGCCTACGGTGTCTGCATACCAACATACAGCTTAGACAGCCAGGGTACGCTTGTTTGCCACCGTGGTAGTGTAAAAAATAAGCATTTCACGTTGTTAACGAAATCATCACATAAAACATTAAGGGTAAGTTTTCCCAATAAAGGTACCTTTACTGAATTACTTATTTTATTACTACTAAAGGATGATTCACGCTAGACCGTTCCGTGTCCGGACCGGCCCGTTTTCTAATATAGGACGCGCGACGGCGTAGATTTCTTGTCCTAGAAAACGGTCCGGCCCGGACACTGAACGGTCTAGCGTGAGTCATCCTTAAAGCCTCTAAAAACCTCGTAAAAAGATTATCTTGATGATAGAGATATCCACGATTTACTTTCAAATCCTCGTGAAGAAAGGCATTGTCAGACATGCAACGCGAGCAGTTTAACCAATTGTGAAGTGTCTCCAAATGGTGTCACCTCGCAAGGGATGGTTTTGTGTTAGTACACTTTCGACGTCAATTATGCATTAGAACAGGTGTACGGTGATTCGCGCGGACGAGGCTTTGCGGTCAACCCAGATGAGGCTGCCAAGTGCACCGCTCCATCTCAGTACAGTTATCCGCATAGCGACTGCGGTCACATATTGTAGGTCGAACTCTTGGACGTGAAATTAAATTTATGGCTTTAGAATGCCATTGCTAATTGCGACAGTGCCTAGCGTGGAATGTGTCGCTGTTGGACGGGCGGTGCGACGCCATACTAAAAGGCTGTTTTGCATTACACCGGTTACATGACGAGGAATTTAATGTTGCATCATTATGGCGGGATGACCGCACTAATAGCCACTGAATAACCACTAAATAGACTTGACTAAGCTCTTTACGGTTAAGTGTATGCCGCTTATGCTAAATAGCTATGTACATTCTAAAAATCATAAGCGATATCTGTATTCTATGACTATTATTTCATTGCAAGATTTGCAAGCTCGTAGCTTAATCATAGAATCGTTATGTGCAATCGCGTATTATACTGTATCACATATTACGTGATTTATAAATTAAGTAACTTTGGCCTTATTTACTTAATGCGATATAGCGATTGAAAGAGACGCCCTTCTGTTTTTCGCGCACGACAAAACGGGATGCTACGCTCTCCGAAAATGGCTTTTTTAGACAAATCTCGTTAAATATCTTACTGTGTGCATGTGCAGGTTGACAGAGTTTAGATGAAGTACGAGTAAAATACCATCATATTAACTGAATCGTGTTTTTTAATAATGCGTTGTTTTAGTAGGCTGAGAAAAAAAGGAAAACATAGACTCAAGTTAGGATTCGAACCCCGGATCTCCAGCTACATAGGCAGGATCACTTGCAATTAGGCTAAAGCGGTCGTCAGTAGTAGTAGGTATACTATTAAATACCGAAAATATTCTGTTTACATAGTAGCCTTTGTATTTTCTATTGTCTCGCAAGAGGTGAGAAAAGTAGAGTATACTCCTCGGAGATAAAACTGTTTTTTGTCTTGGGCGCGTTTAAATCCCTCACTACACTCAGGACTCAGTCTTAATTCCCTCGCTACGCTCGGGAATTGACAAATTACACCCTCGCTACGCTCGGGTGTAAAATCTGGAGTCCTTCGTTCCGTTCAGGATTCAATATCGCGCCCGTGACATAAAACAGTGCTTTATCCCCTTGGTGTATAATCTACTATTAGTTTTTTAAGAATCATCAAAATCTGGAGTGATTGTTGACAGATCGTCATGGTAATGGTGTTAAAAGCTTCGGAAGCAGACGAGAAGTGCGTTCGAGTTTTAGTTTGAAAATCCTACTTGATATTATAAACGCAAAAGTTTGTATGGATGGATGTTCATATGGATGTTTGTTCATCTTTCACGCCGAAATGGTTGAACGGATTTGGCTGAAATTTGACACACAAGCAGTTTAAATATAGCCTACTCTTCATCCCGGAAAAATAAACGGTTCCTATAAAGTAGTGTATGCAACAGTACATAAATAGTCATTAAAACATCTCATTATGTAGCATTTGCATAAACAACTAATAACATTCCAGTCCTAATACGCTTGCCATAAATGGACCTCTTAGAAAATCCTATTTACACGCGTCCGGCCATAAGCTATGTATTCTCATGGCTCGGTAGTCTGAGCCGTCAGTCATCTAGAGAATCGTATAATTAAACCCATTGATTGATTAGGAGAAGAGATAATGATTCGTAATTGCTTGGAATGACGCAATGAGAGGCGAATACTTTTTGTTCACAACGGTGGTGAACATATGTATGTCAGCAATACAGGTTTTTGTGGCTGCGAAAAAAATACTAATTATTAGTAAGTTTTAGTGAATCCCAGGACAAGGAGATTATATACTAACGGTTACAAACCAGTTTTTGATAATAGTAGTTATTTACTAATACCAAAAAAATTACCCTTGTAACAACGAAACTGTTTTGTAACCGTTATTAGTATATAATCTCCTTGTCTTGGGATTCACTAAAACTTACTAATAATTAATAATTTTTTCGCTCAGTGTAGTTTATCTTAGGCCTCTTCTAAATATATATAACTTAGGTTTAACTTCATAGCAGGTAAAGTAAGCTTTAGCCTCCCAATAGATGATGCTTGAAACCTGTCAAAATCAGTTTTGCAACGATTTTATTTAACGCATAATAAACAGTTTTTCACAACGGAATTCTCGATCCGCTGCCTCGCCACCTCGCCTCGCCTCAACAGCAACAGTGAAATGGAATACTCGAGCTTCTTTATTTTTCTACCCGTACTTTTTATCTGTCCCAAATGGGCATTTTCACTTTATACTACCCCCTACTTTTTTTTAGCTTCTCGGTGAATTTGGGTATTCTGACTCAGAATCACTAGTAGGTAGGTACTATTGATTCAGATGGAGAAAAAAAATGTCCTTGATTTTCCATACACATTTTATGTGTCAGTTTTGTGACGAGTCATATAAACTGTATGAAAAAAGCGTCACAAAACTGACTTTTTTGGAGGGACACTTTTTTTCTTCGCGGAAATGGATAGTACTCGTGATTCTGAGTCGGAATACCCAAAATCACTGAGATCCGAAAAAAAACTAGGGGGTACACTTTAAAGTGAAAATGCCCATTTACATAGTCGCTGAATCATACAACCGATAATAATAAGTCGGTCAAAACTACGTTCTATGGTCCATTAACACTACTTTAGTATATACATTGTAGTCTGTTAAACACACTGTTTAGCGTTTAGTTCACTGAGCGAAAAAAAAACTAATTATTAGTAAGTTTTAGTGAATCCCAAGACAAGGAGATTATATACTAACAGTTACAAAACAGTTTAGTAGTTACAAGGACAATTTTTTTGGTATTAGTAAATAACTACTATTATCAAAAACTGGTTTGTAACCGTTAGGCGACTTCCTGATTTGTCGGTGCGGAGGCTGTACGATATGAGAAAAGTGTCAAATGTCAGTGTCAGCTGTCAGTCGACATGATACCCTTTTTTACTACGCCCCTACATTTAAATGAGTGCTTCCTGACTGGCGCGGGATGCGCGGTAGCGGGACGATGCGAAGGCGGTACTGCTCCGCTTCTGCGCATGATATTACTACTGCGCAAACGTAATACTGACAGTATTATGTCAAGTGAGAACATTTGCGACGTCAGTAAGTTTACGTCAAAGAAGAAAATGTCACATATCGATCCCGCCCCGCCAAGTCAGGAAGTCGCCTTAGTATATAATCTCCTTGTCCTGGGATTCACTAAAACTTACTAATAATTAGTATTTTTTTTCGCTCAGTGTTCGTACATTTTTCGTTTAGTGTTTAATAAGTAATGCTTCGGGAGTGATAGGAAAGTATCACACGAACATGTGGCGATAGTTAAGGGAAATTATGGTGCATGAAAAGTCTAAAAATACTGAACTACTATTTATTTTATTAGATGGAGGTAGATATTTATTAACATAATGAAATGAGTCATATGAAAAGTATTTATAAAATATTATATGCAATGTTGTACAACTGGTCGCAACCCGGCGCCACTTAGGTACATGTAATGACTAATGAGAGTAAATGACCCTTCTGTAACGTACAATATTATAGTTGCATAAATTAAGTACTAGAGGTATGACAATTAAGTATTTAGAACCGTGAGATCTTCGAGAACACCAGTTTTTGTTGCACTTTTAGCACCCCCCAGGGGTCACGTGTAGGGTAGCGGTGGGTACTACGGAGTACGGACGTAGTGCAACTTCGACCCCCCCTTTATCAAGTGAGTGGGCAACTTGACTGTTAGAAGTTCTCAAGCCGCCTGAAGGCCTCCAACTTGGCTTAACGGCTGCTTCCATAGACAGCAGCTGGGATCAACGGCTTAACTTGCCTTCCAAAGCACGGGAGCGCTCAGTTAGTAAACACTCAAAGACCGCTACCCATGTTGCTTAACCTTACAAACCGCACGCCGCACGTAGGCGCCGCTGGGCCACGAGCGCTGCTATGAATATGTGAAACGCGACATCAAAAGTTATACGAGAAAATACCTGTCCCGAGTAAATCTTAACCATAATATGCGTTATTCGCAACTATAATCTAAACTCATTACGAAAATGGATGGTAAGTTATTGTGTCGTCATTCATTTGCTAATGCGTCTATTAATTATCGATCCTATTGACGACAATCGAAGAACTGTCTGGCTCCTTTCCGAATATCCAGTCGAGTATCGAGGCGAGGGCAAATAAAATGTTAAATATAGTTTAGCCTAGTATTTGCCGATTTCCATCCCCGATTTATCCCTTTCATAATATTTCCATATTTATTGTATTGGTAGGCTGTCATAATAATATGAAGTCAAGCATATTGACTAATTCCGTGTTGCCTAAGCATTAAAACGCCCCTGTGATGGAATGGTAGACACGGCAGACTCAAAACCTGTTGCTTGCAAAAGCTAAACTAAGCGGGCATTTTATTAACAGCTGTAATACCTACTCGTTATTAATTAACACAGACGATAAGACCAAAGCGTTTTAATTACGTATTAATAAACTAAACAAATTATTTGATAACAAATGTGCTACTTTAGTGCTAGTATAAGTAATTAATAAGTAAAGTACCTACTTAAAATTTTCAGGCTACAATATTCTACGCTGCCCAAATCCTCTTTGTTCAATATTATGAGGTCGTAAAACTCGTAAAATACTATAAAGAATGTCATGGAATGGTAATTCATTAATTGATGAGATAAATAAACTTTAGTTGCAGATGTTACTGGCATCATTCTGGCCCTAGATAAGAGTGTAATATTCTGGCACTTCAAACAAATCCTAAAGAGAATCCCGCTCAAGATTACTAAAATCGTTATAATTTGTACAAAACTTCCGAGTATTCGCTTTTATTTCTCTTGCTTGTTTGTAGTTACGGTGTTTATGTCAAGGACAGTAACAAGCATCTGCCGCTCACGAAAAAACTCAAGTTTAAGTATATTACCTACCTACTTAACTGCAGGGTCGTCCACGCTCAATTAACAAACAATTTCGGTTTAAGCTTAAGCCACACAGAGAGCGGGCGGGCGGTAGCAGCGCGGGCGCGGGCGGCAGCGGCGCGGGAGCTGCTTTTTGCGGTGGCGGCAGCGGCGCGGGAGCTGCTTTTGGCGGTGGCGGCAGCCAAAAGCAGCTCCCGCGCCGCTGCCGCCCGCGCCCGCGCCGCTACCGCCCGCCCGCTCTCTGTGTGGCTTAAGCTCTTTTTTTCCTCGAATCTGAACTCGTTACCTCTAGTATAAATATATTATTTTTGCGTTTGCGTTAGAGTCAATTTGCCATATAAATTGAGACTCGTTTGTGTTTATGTTTCGAAAAATATATCCTGAAGGTACTTTAATAGAGTAAAGATTAATATATATGTATATTTTAATTTTATCTAGTTGACACAGTTCTTGCAAGAAAACATGTCAAAAGATTTACTTAACTTTTATAGTCTAAAGGAATAATACCAATACCATTTTATTTCTTAAATATAATTTGATAATGCGTATCTTACGTAGGTTAAGTATTATCATTGTAATAAGCATATATTTGGAAGAAAATGGCTGACTGTCTAGTTTCTTTCGGCGTTTCTTCTCGGATGTGGTCTTTGAGAAATGCTAGGAAGTAGTTTTTGACTTGTAAATGTGCAATAAAGTTCATTTTATTCATTTTTCTTCTCTGTCATTCTGTTCTCGCCAACTTGCCAATTTGAAGACTATTGCAAAAACTGCCTGTGACAGACGGAGAGACACTGACAATTTTAATACGGAGCACTTAATGTACATATTTGTTTGTCGCCACGCTAATCTAAGTATAGAAACGAGAGAAATAAGAATTTCCGTTTTTGAGACTTCATTTGATGACACGCGATTATAATTCAAATAGAGATGTCAGTTTTCCGGTTGGCCACATGCCTTAGAATAGGGGCATCAACAAATATGCCGCACAGATGCCAGTGCGGAGCTATGGTGGAGAGTCTGGGCCATCATGGCCTCTCATGCAGCCGCAGTGCTGGGAGGATCCCTCGGCATGCCAGCATCAACGACGTCATCCGTAGGGCTCTTGTCAGTGCCAAGGTGCCGGCAGTCCTCGAGCCCAACGGCCTGACAAGGGACGACGGCAAGAGGCCTGACGGAATGTCGTTGGTGCCTTGGAGTATGGGTCGGCCTCTCGTCTGGGACGCTACTTGTGTAGATACCCTGGCACCGTCCCATATTCCAGGCACCAAAACTGATGCTGGCGCAGCTGCCTCCTCGGCAGAAAACCTCAAGCGTCGCAAATATGCTACTCTCGGCAGTAGCTACTTGTTTGCGGCGTTTGGGGTTGAGACCCTGGGGCCATGGGGTCCAAGTGCTCGGCGCCTCTATAAGGACATCTCGACGCGCCTTATAGAAGCGTCTGGTGACCAGAGGGCTGGCCACTATTTCGCACAACGGATTAGCATTGCTATCCAGCGTGGCAATGCGGCCAGCCTTCTGGGAACCCTACCGTGCACCGAGGACCTGGGGCAAATTTTTTATTTAGTATAAGTTTTTATTTAGTATAAGTTTTCGTTTATATTATTTTCTTCCCTTTTTTATGTTGTTATTAAAATTACCAATTCGTTTTGCCATATACTTCAATCAAACTGTACCGTAGTCAGCTATTCCTTATAGCCCGTTTGTTACGATATCGCATATTAAAACATTCTGCCATTTATTTACCCATGATTCCCACTAGAAACTACTTCATGTCAGGATTTCATAAAGATCACTTTATGGGTAAATCAGTCCGTTTATGTGAGTTGTTCTGTTAGTGCATCTTAATATCACCGGTCCCGTGACTGTCACAGTGTCCAGACTCTACTGTATTTAATACAACATAATATATGAATATTATGAATCTGTGAGAGTGACCCGCATACAAACGAGGCACGGCGCGGCGGGCGGGCGTGAAGTTAGCAACAGTCTGCCGCACCGCACCCTCCAATTACCTACACGCCCCACTGATTCGTGGAATTCCCCCAAAACAGAACTTGAATAACTTTTCAACAAAGCCGAACGGGCGCGTAGAGGTGCAAATTGTACAAATTTAATTAGGTAGGTAATATAGTAATATGGTTTCATATGAATTCTAATATACTACTTTTACTAATATAATTTGTTTAACTTAAAGCTAACAAATTACTAACGATAACTGAACCTCGATAAATACGATACTGGGTCTATTTACATTTCAATAATATATGCTATCAAAACTTCTGCTATGTCCATTAGTATTAATTATTATCCAGTACCTAGGTACTGGATTAAGTTTTTTTTCTAATTATTATTACTTTATATCATTATTTATTATTAATATTACTTTATATGTATGTATGTAAGCACTTTATTGTACACAAAAACAGGTTAAAACAATGTAGGCAGGCACATGTCACATAAGATTAAAGTAGGTAACAGTCAAGTGCAAAAATATTATTGTCATACAACTTGCTCAAAAATATGTCCCATAGCTCTTATGTCGGTGAATCTAGGTTTTGGTACTTATTTATGAGAGGATCCATTCGATAGGTACATATTTTTGCACTTAACAATAAAGTATAATGTTATCTAGAATGGAATGAACCATATGTATAATACTTTAAATTTGGTGCTTAATGTTTTTTAGGGTTCCGTAGCCAGAATGGCTAAAACGGAACCCTTATAGTTTCGGTATGTCTGCCATGTCTGTCCGTATGTCACAGATGATTTACTCGGAGACTATAAGTACTACAATTATGAAATTTGGTAGGAAGATGTATTATATGAACCGCTACATAAAAGAGATTACTTAATTAATTAATACTTTCAACGATTGCCGTGACTTCCCTATGAAGATACGACCTTTTTTGATTCATGGTATTCAATAGTGTTTTAAATGCGGACTAGTAGGTGTCGGTACGGAACCCTTCGTTGTGCGTGATCCGACACGCACTTGGCCGGTTTTTGTCAATTATGTTGAAGTGAGGGCACGTTCATGACCACATTACCACAACCAAACCCATTCTAGGTGTTGACTTAGCGAAACGTCGTCACAGTGCTGTAAAAAAACAATGCAGGTATTACCAATAATGTAATTAAAAGATATTATGACAAACGAGATGCAGCAATATTACCCACTAACATTTGGGCATTGTGCAACATCCTCATCATATTATTACAATATAGTATTGTTACGTGGTCGTATTCACATAATAGGTATTGAACTTCACAATTGCAATGCGAGTACATTGTCAAAACTGTGAACCAATTGCTGAAGAATGCTTTTCTACCTAATGATTTAAATGAATAGCCGTGGAATAGCCTTATCCGAATATCATTCATAAGGGTCAAGTTTGAAAATATCTATCTGCATGGACAAAGATGGCCAAGAGAAAGAGAACATCGACTTTATTGTTAAAGACATGAGGTTTGCGTCTATATATATTTGGGCCTAGCTGAGTCTCTTGCTGGAATCTTCTCAGCTAGGTTAGGTTTAGTGAACCAGCGACAAAACTCCCAGTCGCTCGATTCCATCGATCGAGATTGGGGGGGTAAAGTTCACTTTTTTAGTTTTTCGTTAAAAACTCGTAAACGGTGGCCCACAGCAAAAAATGTTCTGAGAGATAAAAAATTTACATAAAATTCTCCACAAAAAAGGTTCTACACACTTTTTCGCTAGTGGTCTTCTTTGCTTGAATCAGTTGTCTAAAATCGTTGGTGAACCTTGGGAAAACAAATTAAAAAATAAAAATCTATTAGAGGAGGAATGTGCCCAGCAGTGGGACGTAGCCACGTGGGTATGTACTTATACAGGCTGATGTTGTGTCACTATCAGACAGCGTAGTAATTGTTTAAATACAAACAATCGCATGACACAATTCGATCTTTTACTATATCGAATTTCATGATATAATAGATTACTTCATCGTTGCGATAAGTCGTCTCTTATTATATTCCTGATATGTTTTATTTTTAATTTTGCTTTGATTGCCGAACGGTACGATTACCGCTCACAGTGAGTATCCGCAATTGTATTCAATAGGTATAATTTGAAATCACTAATCCGTGTTTCGAAGGCTGATATTAATAATTACCATTATCTACGAGCGCAGTCAACCAAAACATAATTTAGAAACGTACTATACTGCACAATATGGTATTTTACTTAACGATTAGGCAAACTCACCAGCCAGTTATAATTGTAGGTAGTTTCACTTTTATGCAGGCATTATCGATTTCCTTAAATATCAAAGAGGGGTGACTTCGTACAGATCACGTGACTGCCGGAGCTGTGAATTTCGTGACCTAAATTAAATACCCTGGCGCGCACCTCGTCTATTCACCTACCATGACAAGTTTAACGATGAAATGCTTCTTTTCCTGCAGCTTTATAGCTTATTGTTTGCCATTCGACGGTTTATGTTGAGCGTAAAAATATAATCCGCAATCCCGTAACTGTAGAGAGTATAGACAAAGCCATAGACGGTGGGAATAAATGGATAAGTCGAGATGAAATATTTTAAAATATTTGACCCATACACAATTTATTCTGGGTTCAAATTTCGTCGAAAAACATCTCGACTTTTAATGGCGAACAGCAACTAAACACTTTGACGACCGCTTTAGCTTAGTTGGTAGTGTCCCTGCCAACGAAGCTGGAGGTCCCGGGTTCGAATCCCGGCCAGGGCATTTATTTGTGTGATGAGCACGAGTATTTGTTCTTGGGTCTTGGATGTTTTCTATGTATTTAAGTATATATTTATCTATATAAGTATGTATATCGTCGCTTAGTACCCATAGTACAAGCTTTGCTTAGTTTGGGACTAGGTTGATTTGTCCACAAATATTTATTTTATTTATTTATTTTTACTAACACTGATGCTTACTACGCGATATTCCACACATACTGATATACTTCTTTATTTTTCTAGCGATCTGGTAGCAGTCCATTTATTATTAGTCATAATTATTCATGGTGGGTAATAGTTGCTAGGGGGCAAATCATCATGAGAAAAGATAATTGCCCTTAAATGACAAACAATAATATGTAGTACCTAAGCAGTACCTTATGGAACGTCTACATTACAACTATCAGCTGTTATTGCTTTTTAATTTTTGAGATTGTTTTCATCCAACAGATGGTTCAGGGTCATGTGTAACAATAATATATTAGTTAAGTGTATACAACGACTTCACATTACCAGTTTATCTATTTTGGTGTTTCCTGCCTATTTCGACATACCCGACAACTGTTGACTACCGAATTCATGCAAAAGGTCCACTTATGCTTATTATTCTCTCGCTTCTGCTATGCGATTCACTAAGCACCGTCCTCATCCGTCACCTCTCAGCTCACCCGTTTACCTGTGAAATGACATTTGTCACTTTTTGACAATTTCAATCTCGAGTGAGGTGTACGGTGACAGGTGAGGAGAAGTCGGTTTGACTTGTATGTCCTGTCCTTTCTCGGTGTCATAGGTGGTATTAAACGGAATGTAAAAGATTATGATTACACATACACAGTGGAGTTACCGATCAATTTTAGTAAATGTTCCGTACACAGATCTGTGGTTCCGTAGGTTATACAACCTATAGGTAGGTAGGTCTACATAAACTACCTACATTAACTCAAGACAGTGACGACAGTGTGAGTGTACATATATATATATATATATATATATATATTATAGCAAAAATACTGAATGTTGGATTCACAATATCGACAGATGTTCTAATGCAAAAGAGATGCTTGCATTACCAATAAAAAAATATGATTTAACTGGTAATATTTTAATTAGTAGTAAATCACTATGCTATTAAACCCCATATTTTTTTTGTCATAAATAACTTACAGCGTTCCCCATCTTTCCCACAGTTCTGATACAAACACGCGTTAGGCCATAACAAATGTCAACTTTAATGACAGAATACATAGGCTCTAATATATGTATTATGGAATTTATGGAACATTAACTTGGCTATAGCTAATTATGACTAATCTCCATTAGGGTAAAACAGTAATGCCACTTTAGGGTTCAATTATTATTTAATAATGAATTGCGAGTCTCTCCAGGCTGGCTGCTTGAGAAACTATACTTAGTAGTACGAGTACCTATGGACCAAATACAGTTCGTCAACTACAATGACCAAATACAATGACGTCTCATTTAAGTACAAAATTTTATTTTAGGCTAAGCCTTGTTACAATAGGATAAGGTTCATAAAAATATAACGATAACGAGCAAAGGTTAACACGAGCAGTCACGCAACTACTCCCTCGTAGAATATCAAACAAATGAAATGAACTTACTAACTACTGAATTTATAATGCTAACTACAGCTAACTAATGTTGTCATTGCACGTTTTATCTACTAAGTTTCCTGGTATTTGGCTATCTACCTATAATTGAAACTATCTACCTATAAAAAAAACATTATTATTGGTTTAAGGTGACTTCCTTCCTGACTTGGCGGGGCGGGATCGATATGTGACATTTTCTTCTTTGACGTAAACTTACTGACGTCGCAAAGATTCTCACTTGACATAATACTGTCACTGTCAGTATTACGTTTCCGCAGTAGTAGGTAGGTAATATCATGCGCAGAGCAGGGGGCCGATTTTTGAGTGTCGAACGCTCGACTTTTCATTCGAGATCTGTCAAAAAACTATGATGTTTTGACAGATTGTGAGTGAAAATTCGAGCGTTCGACACTCAAAAATTGCCCCCCAGTACCGCCTTCGCATCGTCTCGCTACCGCGCATCCCGCGCCAGTCAGGAAGCACTCATTTAAATGTAGGGGCGCAGTAAAAAATGGTACCGAGTCGACTGACAGCTGACACTGACATTTGACACTTTTCTCATATCGTAACTGCCTCCGCACCGACAAATCAGGAAGTCGCCTTAGAATCACTTTCAATTCCCCACGCACGCGACTTTTTAGCGACAGGGTCAGGAATGTCTAAACTTTGCAGTATTTTCTTCAATCCGACTTATGTATTGTTCTCAGGTGGTCCTCGAGGGAAAATACTAGTTACTGGTTAGGGGTAGGACCACATAGGGCTAACGCGGCTTTAAGTATAGGGGTCCTTTGCCTAAACTACTCCATTCTTTCTTATAATCCAAGTTTCATCTCATTTCCCCCAGATGGATGGCGCCTGTAAGCTTGGCCATCCACGCGCCTGGCACTGACCTGGCGCCCACCGTGAACAGCATCAGGTACCTCCGCGACTGCACCGGCAATGACCTCATTAGGTCCTTCGTCACCTTCCATGTGTTCTTCTCGCACAAGCATATACCTAGTACGGTGAGTTCACTATTACATTCAACTTCAGGTGGGCTGTCAGCTCGTTTGCCTCCAACGTAGTATAAAAAGCTACGGTAGCCCAGTGGTTCAAGCATGCGGCTGTCAAGCGGCGGTCGTGGGTTCAAGTCCCAGCTCGTACCAATGAGTTTTTCGGAACTTATGTACGGAATATCATTTGATATTTACCGTTAGCTTTTCGGTGAAGGAAAACATCGTGAGGAAACCTGCATACATCCGCGAAGAAATTCATAGTTGTATGTGAAGTCCCCAACCCGCTCTGGGTCAGCGTGGGGACTACTGCCCAATCCCTCTCATCTATGAGAGGAGGCCTGTGCCCAGCAGTGGGACGTATATAGGCTGAAGATGATGATGATGTAGTATAAAAAAAAACTTCCGTTTACTGACTTATAATAGTATTTAATAATAACAGTTTATTCTAACTACAGTGGCATTTATCTTTTTTTAAGTAAACTCCCATGAGATACACGTTAATATTAATTATATATTACAGTTTCATTATATTCTAATGTTATTGTTACTTGAACTGCCCTCTCACGGCAAAATAACGTAATCCAAAAACAAACAAAAAAATATGATGGTCCATATGATAGATGCTAATACCAGTAGCTCTAGTATAAGTCTTTTCGAAACATTAACTAATTCGAACCCGTTTGCGTTGTCTCAAAATGTATGAAAGTGGCATGAAAACGTGAACAGCGCCTCTGGTGGTCACTAGTGGAAACTAAAACAGCGAGTATAACATTTGTTGCTAACCGATGAACGCGCGTATTTCAAACTGGGTGAGAGCGTTTTCATACATTTTGAGACAAAACGCAAACGCGTTCGAATTAGTTAATGTTTCGAAAAAACTTATACTAGAGCTACAGGAATGGATTAAGCTTAGTTACGACAAAAACAACGTAACCCGGATTACGTGGTTCTACCATGAGAGGACAGTGAAGTAAAGCGGCTTTGGAGCTTAGACCTCAGGCTTGTTATTCACAAACCGATTCGTCCTCACCTGTCACCTCACCCTTGTGGTGAGGTGACAGGTGAAGACGAGTTGGTTTGTAAATCGTACATATTGCAGATGAGTTAAATTGTAACATTATAAGTAATTGAGACCTACCGTGCTTTGGAACTTTGAGCCGTAGATCTCAGCGATTAAGAAGAGAATATTTGTATGGGTCTTAGCCTGAATTTAAGCTATTTTTCACAGATACCAGACCCAGAGAGCTTCCTAAATACGCCATACGATTGCGCGAGCAATCCGCCGTATATAGTAAACGCTTCCACGACATACATGAAGCAGAAGAGCTTGCTCTACCCCGTGAACGTAGCTCGCAATGTCGCCCGAGACTCCGCCCTCACCCACTTCATACTGCCCTCGGACATCGAACTGTATCCCAGCCCTAATTTGGTCCCGCGGTTTCTAAACATGATAGCGCGAAACGCAAAACCTCTGAATACTTCTACTAAGCCGAGGGTCTTCCCGATCAGTATATTTGAAGTCGATGCCAAAGTCAATGTAAGTATGAATGCTTCTATTTAAACTATGCACAGTATGCCTAGCAGTGGCGGAGCGTCCATACTTAACTCGATCCCCACCGGCTTGCCTAAGTTTCAGCCAGTGCAGTTTCTTTACTACGGCTCATGAAGAATAAGAAATGCAAATTATTTCAGGCTTCCCTAAGAATATTTTTGACGTAACCGCCACTGCACTGATGCCTAGGTACCTATATAATGAGAATTGAGGTATTTTTGAGAGGTATTTGACTGTGATCACAAATTCTATATATCATTATCATCAACATATGTACATAGGTACAATATTTTCATACGCGTAACCTCGTGTGTAATCTAGGGCCCGATTTTTGAGTGTCGAACGCTCGACTTTTCACTCGAGATCTGTCAAAAAACTATGAAGTTTTGACAGATGTCGAATGAAAATTCGAGCGGTCGACACTCAAAAATCGGTCCCCTGCATAGATAGTGAAGCTAGGGATTTACATTTTTAGTTATAATTATTTTTAATTCTAGTAGCATTTTTAACACCACTCACTAAATGATGGTGTCATATCTGTGCCGCTTGTGTAGTGTTTTTTTTAATTTAATACATGACAGGTTGCTGGGGGGGTCTGAGGCGTTAGCTTCGTGAAGGAAGTGAAACGAGGAATCCAAGAACGAGGGTCCGATGCTCGCGCGGGTGCTTACCTGGTGCAAAGGTTGTCCACGTCACGTGGTAACGCAGCAAGTGTGATGGGTATAGTTTGTACAAACTGAAATCTACCTTACAGTCAGAGCTCTAAGTCGAGTTTTGCTTGGGTTCGTTTGACAGAATTTGGCCTTAGAGTTGTGTACGAACTATACCTTTGCGCCTGGTACAACTCGCGGGGGTTTGCTTGACTAGGCTTAGGGTTTAGTTTAAGTTTTAATTTTGTATTATTTTTATTGACTTAGACATGTAAATTGATGTTTATTTAAAATTAAAATTTTGTATGATTCCAATGATGCAGTAATATAAAATGAATAGTCTGATAAATTTCCGTGGTCAATTCCAGGTGCCATCAACAAAAACGGAGCTCCAAGCGATGTTAAAAAAGAAGACAGCTATTCCCTTCCACAAATTCGTTTGCCCTACCTGCCACAATATACCTCAAGGGCAGCAATGGATGTCCGCCAACGAAACAGCCCGTAAGTACCCGCATAAAAAAAACTACAAACTCGTTAGTGTACACCTCGGGGAATTCAAATGAAAACGCGACTTTTATGAGTTTCTGAGCCCTCAAGGGCCTCACGTAGGTTTATTGTACCTCGCGATCAATTCGTAAGCTGCGCTGAGTGCGCCCGTAGCACATGTTGCGCTCGAGAGTATCTCGACTTATTTCGAGCTACGCGTCTTTTTCTGATTGGCGCTGCTAGAAAGTGACGGATAGCTCGAGATACGCCGACATACTCTCGAGCGCAACACGTGCTAGGCCTACTGGAAGTACTTCGAGGGATTTAGCAGTGATAATATCTATCGACTGCTTTATAAATCACCAGTTAAGGTGTCGATGTGAAAGCGAATCATGGCAAGTTTATGTCATCATTGGATGTGTTGACTACCAGTTCCTAGGGCCATCTTTATACTGACCATGGCACAGAAAGTACTTGACAGAGATTTATTACATCCATTACCAGCGTGTAACAAGTAATAAGCAATCCATGACATACAAGTTAAATGGTACTGTCGGTGCTTATAGTAGTAGTACTGTTGTTTTTCTTAATAATAATAAACAAGTCTTTACCATAGACGTGTTTAAGTATATAGATTAAGAAAAACAACAGTACTACTAAAAGTACTCAACAGATTTCCCCGTGTACTGCCGTGTACACATATTTGTATGACACTGCTGTTAGTCTCTTAGCCTAAATTGACATTCCACAGCATCATTAAGAACAGCATGGTGCTTAGGGAATGCAATCTCGATCTCGCGAGACCTCGTACTAATTTTCGAGATTCAATCTCGTTAGTGAGGAATCTTGACTTCCGAAATCTCGATCGAGATGACGAATAATAATTTCCAGATCTCGACGAGATTACAACACTGATTTTATTGTTGACCGCTACTTGGAATGGAACAAACTCTAAACGATGATAAGGGCGCAGCGCACAGCACAGTTGTTTAGTGCGGCACGGTTAGTGTAACTACCTACAATTATTTACATGATATTTACTCGCTTACCCAACATTTTTCTATTTAACGTTGGTGTTTGTTTCAGTATTCTAATAATGTGGCTTTTTTTGAATAGGTACCAGTACTACCCTGAGTACCCTACCTACCATTGAATTAACGTATTTTTATAGAATAAGCGTATATTTATAGATATCGACGAGATTAAACGAGATCTCGTCTGTTTTTCTGACGAGATCTTGAATCTCAAATCTCGACCTCGGATTTCTTACGCGAGATCTCGAATCACCAGTCTTGGTGCGAGATTGCATTCCCTAATGGTGCTCTCAACAGTCTCAACGGTAGAAGTCACCAGTCTTATGCAAACAAGGCATAACATTCCAAGGTGTCAAACTGATTAATTGATAAAAAAAGGTCACTGAGATAAGTCGCGGACGGACGGACGGTGCTGTTCCTTATTAACTGGGCATTTTCACTTTAAAGTGTAGGTACCCCCCTACTTTTTTTTCGGATCTCGGTGATTTTGGGTATTCTGACTCAGAATCACGAGTACTATCCATTTCCGCGAAGAAAAAAAGTGTCCCACCAAAAAAGTCAGTTTTGTGACGCTTTTTTCATACAGTTTATATGGCTCGTCACAAAACAGACACGGAAAATTTGTATGCAAAATCAAGGACATTTTTTTTCTTCATCTGAATCAATAGTACTCGTGATTCTCGAAAAAAATAGTAGGGGTTTCAAAGTGAAAATGCCCAACTACGGAACCCTAAAAAAGCTAGTAGTGCTATAATTTGGCAAGGCATCGTTAGTTGCAATTAATATCAGGGCACTGTGAGCTATTTATGTGTCTGCAGCGGCGCCCGTCGTATGGAGTATTCTAATTGCGTTTTAGGTCAACGACCGCCGCGTACCCGGCTCGGTTGGTCGCGGGTCCAATAGCCATTTTGCAAAATTGGAAATTTCTTCGAGCGAGCAAAAAATACTTGGATATGAATTATGATGATGTTTCTGATGTTGTAACTGGGCGGCCGAGCTTTGCGCTGCGTTTTCCCGGGCATGAGACCTAGCTAGATCGATTGCTCGTCCCCGAAAACCCCTACATACAAAATTTCATCAAAATCGTTAGAGCCGTTTCCGAGATCCCGGAAATAAATAAATATACAAGAATTGCTCGTTTAAAGATATGAGATTAAGATAAGATAAACTTAAATTAAAAAATACTTTCGAGAAATAACTTTGAAAGAACGAGTTTAAAGGCGGAATTTAGTTTATTGGTTCCCTTTAACTCGTTTAATAGCAGTCTTTACCACTTCTCCCGACGAAAGGATAAGTGCATTCTCGATTGGTCTAAAATTTATGTCCCTTTTGCTAACAAGTGTTTAAGTGGCTTTCCAAAAAATATTTTAACGGATAAGACAAAAGTAGGTGTATCACCTCGCGTTCCATTCTCTCTCCCAAATAATTTTTCGCAAAGATAAATAATCATTAATCATTCAGCAATTGTTGAAGTAGATTTATTTTTAGGGTGAAACGGGACCCTATTACTAAGACTCCGCTGTCGGTCCGTCACCAGGCTGTATCTCATGAACCGTGTTAGTTAGACGGTTGAAATTTTCACAGATTTTTTATTTCTGTTGCCCCTATAACAAGAAATACTAAAAAAACAGAATAAAATAAATATTTAAGGGGGCTCCCATACAACAGACATGACTTTTTTTACCGTTTTTATAGATGATGGTACGGAACCCTTCCTGCGCGAGCCCGACTCGCACTTGTTTCTTTTTTCTTTTGTGTCGTACTCTTTTTCGTGAGCAATAAAGAATACCAGCATTTGTAACAAGTTAACATACACGTTAATAGACTGAATATTTGTATAGGTAATGTGAAAACAAGACGTTCCCAATCTTTATACTATTGACATAGTTAAGACTGAATTTCACTGGAACTGTCGAAACAATTTTATACTTCATCAGTAGTAACTACTATTAAGGAAAACTTGTATACATTACTTATACCTAGATAATTTTCTCAAAAGGAAGCATAAGAAAGAGCCCAGTGAAATCAGATTAGTTTCACTTTTTTTAGTAACTGCAGATTTAAAGATGCAGATAATGTTGGCACGCACAACAACCATTCCTATAGTCGACAGACACTCTCAGTATGAAAGGATGGTCCTTAGCTCTACTTACATTACTCAAGATAACAAAGAGGGCACTTTTTTTAGTATGGCAATATTGGTTTCAGAAATGGAGGTGTTCCACGTAGGCAAGCGGAAAGGCAAGTACGTGATCTGGGAGCCCATATTCATCGGCACCCACCACGATCCGTATTACGACGAGCGGCTCAGCTGGGAGGGAAAGAAGGACAAAATGACACAGGTAATTAGCGGACCTCCACCAAAGTGCCACTAAAAGACTCATTTCAAACAGTTCAGCTCTAACTTAGATACTGGGCCCTTGGAGACAAGAGGCCCACCAACTTTTCAATATATTGAGAAAGAAACTGATGAGAACTTGCTGTGATCCCAGAGCTGGCACATTTCTCGGATACACCGCCAGCATCATGGGATTATTTCCGCCAATGCCAACCTTGGGGACGGTGTTTAGGATTTTTGTATTATTTATTTCATTCTTCATATATTTAATGATAATCTATACTACTATAGTTACTTACCTCACGTCGTCTACCAGTCCCTGGGATCCCAAGGCAGATAACAAAAGAATGGCATTGTATTTTTTTTTCGCCGGGACAGGACGGCTTAATTAATCTAACATATTTTTTCGGAGTTTTTTTTTAAATTATAAGTAACAAGTGCATGATTTGTGCCGTAATATCGACCTAACTACGCCCCCGGAATAAGAGTTTAATGTTGGCCTAGTCGTGGAATAAATCTTATTCTCGTTTGGTTGAAATGCAGTAGATACGGAAATTCTGTAGAACGCCTGACCAATACAAATTCGTCATTTTCCAGGGCTACATCTTATGCGTGAAAGACTACGACTTCATGATCCTCAATAACGCGTTCCTGATCCACAAGCCAGGGATCAAACACTACACAAAGAACGCCAAACGCGACGCCATCGTTTTGCGGCAAAACCACTTCGTGAAATCCGTCATCACGCCAGAATTGAAGAAGCTGTTCGGCACCAGAGTAGGCTGTGCGATGTGACAAAAAAAGTACGAACACATTGTTGTGACATAAAAACTAATCAGACACTTGACTGACGAGTGTCCTGATGATAACACTGTTATCTAACGGCCGCTAGTGCATTTACAGTGAGCCTCGTTTTTTTCAAACAACATCTGTAGCTCTAGTATAAGTTTTTTCGAAACATTAACTAATTCGAACGCGTTTGCGTTTTGTCTCAAAATGTATGAAAGTGGTATGAAAACGTGAACAGCGCCTCTGGTGGTCACTAGTGGAAACTCAAACATCGAGTATAACATTTGTTGCTAACCGATGAACACGCGTATTTCAAACTCGGTGAGAGCGTTTTCATACATTTTGAGACAAAACGCAAACGCGTTCGAATTAGTTAATGCTTCGAAAAAACTTATACTAGAGCTGCAGGACGTTTTTATTATTTATCGTTCACGACCACGGCACGGTAAAACTCATATGGTTTCATTCATAAATAGACCATAAGCTATAGACTTTAAACTAATTATGAATGAAACAATAGAGTTTTACCGTTCCGTGGCCGTAGACGATAAAGTATAAAAGCGTCCATTGTAACCCCTCTAATCCGAACCTTTGCTGCCGCATTATTCTTTATTTATTGCGTACCTTAGTGCGGCAGTGCGGTATAATTACAACTATTTTGGAGGCTGCGGGAATGCAACGAGCTAGCGCAGACAGGAATCTTTTTATACGATCTCCTTTATACGAAAATGTAGTCAACACGTAGATGAAAATATCAACCTAAGGGCCTACACTATAAAACTTGATATTTTTTCTATGCGAATTTTATAGTTGTGTGTCGCAATTAGTTCGTACCAATTGTATATTATAATTATAAGGAACATTTTTACGATGTAAGTAGGTAAGTACTTGTGAAAGTATTTACTATTTTCAGTGCAACTGAATCACACGGAAATCTCCGTTTACCGAAGTGCATTATTTATTTAGGAACATCGAATCTTATTTGATGATCTTGTATTTTATACGTATCTTTAAATGTACCTATTCATTAAATAGTTGTACTCAGAACCAATATGTCTGCTGGCTGTACAAGCTGTAAGCAGCTATGTCATCATTAAGCTTTCGTGTTGCGGACCCTTTTGTTTATAGTTCAACATTTTCTAAAACTGCCGTTTGTATTTTCAATCTTCTGGCTTAAATGTTAAAGTAACTTTCTGAACGGACTAAGTTGCTCGGCCAGGGGGCCGATTTTTGAGTGTCGAACGCTCGAATTTTCACTCGAGATCTGTCAAAAAACTATGATGTTTTGACAGATGTCGAGTAAAAAGTCGAGCGTTCGACACTTAAAAATCGGCCTCCAGTTCAAATGATTTCGACGAAACGAGATGGTATATGGGTTTAAAAACAGAAGTGTATTTTTTCTAATAGATTCATGTACCTACCTAACGGTGATCCGCGTTCCGAAATACGGAAGGTTAATGATGTTAGGGTGTATTTAAACTTGTAAATTTTTTGTAGCTCTATGATGTACAAATTTTGTGAGAGAAAGCAGAGCGATATATTTTTGCACGTAAGTGAAACTAATTCTTCGTACCTACATGGAGTTAGCGAGAACGTGAAGGATTCGAAATAACGAAGACATTATTGAGAATCAATAGCGTTAGGATGTTAGATACATCTACTGTCCAAACCATTTCGTTATACTACTAATAAATAGATACGTAATGTAATGGTTTGCCAATGACATCCACTAACCAACCAAAACCGGTGCGTAATTTTTATTCGAAACATTTTATTTAGGTAGCTATTGATTTTCTTATTTATATTATTTATTACGATAGGTTTTTGTCAGATCACTCAACTAGTTACTTGAACTCCTGGACCATGGGGCCGATTTTTGATTGTTGAACGCTCGACTTTTCATTCGACATCTGTTAAAACATCATATACTTTTTTGACAGATCTCGAGTCGAGCGTTCGACACTCAAAAATCGCCCCCCTGGATATAAGTATTAAATACAGTTATGATTGGGAGGAGGAGGGATTATAGAGTATAGAGTACTTATACCACTTAGGGGGAAGTCCTGTAAAGCCAGACGGCGCCTATCGCCGGACATTCGTAAATCTCGGTAATTCTTAATGATTACTAGGCAAAAATTGATGAAAAGAAAAAAATGCGACGGATTCCCTTTCACCCCTTTTATCAAATATTAGATTATTTATTGACATATTACGAGTGTCCTGCGATAGGTGCCGTCCGGCTTTACGGGACTTCCCCCTATTGCATTAGGTAGCATTGTAAATGCCCCAAAAACTACCATGGACTGATCAGAATATTTGGGATTCTTACTGCCCTCTATTTTCATTATGTTTAAACCGAGCTTAAATATAATACGTAAGAATATTCGCCTTAATATATTATATCTTACACCCGAATCATCTATGCCAGGGCTTGCATAAGGTTAATATAATATGTCACCGAGTGACGAGTAAGCTGTAGCTCTAGTATAAGTTTTTTCGAAACATTAACTAATTCGAACGCGTTTGCGTTTTGTCTCAAAATTTACGAAAGTGGTATGAAAATGTGAACAGTGCCTCTGGTAGTCACTAGTGGAAACTAAAACAGCGAGTATAACATTTATTACTAACCGATGAACGCGCCGATATTTCAAACTCGGTGAGAGCGTTTTCATACATTTTGAGACAAAACGCAAACGCGTTCGAATTAGTTAATGTTTCGAAAAAACTTATACTAGAGCTACCGGGCAAAATTATTTGAAAAATAATGAAAATTTTATAAAATTTTACTCGTAATTATATACATCACGATATAACAAAAGGCATTGATCACATAATAAATAACAGGTTCCATTAATTTCGTATATCACATTACATTGGCAATTTTCTTGAATTTATTTACGTCTACTAAGCTCGTACAACTTTTTGTATGGTAGCAGATATCTATATGTACAGTCGACCAAAAAAGTGGTCTACCACTTTTCGATTCTATTATGTGTACGTTAGAGTCCAAAAGTGGTAGAGGACTTTCTTTGCTGACTGTACATTACATTTAGCTTGGGTAGACACCTAATAATTTCGTTAGCCAGCGCCGGCCCTAGTCTATGATTTGGGTGAAGCGATTTCCACGCCACTCAAAAGCCGTCTTTCCCCATCCACCCGCTCTACTCTATCCATGATACAATTATATACTGCGGCAGGTATGGCATTCCGGTACATCGGTTAGTAGGTGACACAAGCTGCTATCGAGCCAATCGTGTAACGATCCGGAGTGACAGGTTTTGTGTTCTTAGACCATGGGTCTACCCAGCTACTCGGCCATAACAGGCGCTGGCCTTTCCTTAAATACTATCCAATAAAATATGCACAAGTCAATAACTACATATCTTTCTTTGATATCGAATATATAGGTATTTTATAAGATTATTCCTGAAGTGCATTTTGCTATCTTATTATTATAAACTATCGTGGATAACCTTAATTGTAAGATATCTTTTTGTAACCATTGCTGTAACTAAGCCATAGTTTTATAGCGAACCATAGCCTATTTAACCTCAGTCCATGTGTATTTTCTCGCATTATATTATGTTTAATTTGGATTTGGAACCTGCCTAAATTAGTAAAAGGGTAATAGATATTAAGATCTTATTTCCAAAGTAGAGAGAAGGTGGCTTGTGTTTGTGTGAAGTGCCTACATATTATCAGACCAACCTTTATAAACAATAAATAAAAGAATATGTGTAATTTAATAACCAATAAAATCATTTTGTCGTAGAATACATTTTAACGGCATTAGGGGTAAACATAAACGTGTTGAACACGGCAGGTGTAACGTGAAAACGTAGGGCGGATTAAAGGGTCATAAACACTTGAAAAAACAAAAGTCGTCCCTCCTGTCTTCAATAGTTAACGGCTTATGAGCATGTGAGTTATGATTTTTTTACATGGATTTATAGAAACGGAGATGCCGTTTATGCGGGTTACTAGATCTATCCAAAATTAAGCTTTGTAGCCCTTAACTTTTGATATTTAACCTTTTTATTTCAGTTTGGATATGAAAATCATTATGTTAAACCGGTTTAAACCTTTGACCGCCATAACCTATAAAGTGATTGTGTGTTGTCGTGCCCACCACGCCAACAACCACTTAAAAGTTCGGAGTGAAGGTGTACTTTAATCATGAAAAAAATCATTTATGAACTGTTTTAATTTGTTTTTATTGGTTTAGACATAACACCAAAAAACAGTGCTTGGCGTACTGGGCACGACGACACACTATCGCTTTGGCGATCAAAGGGTTAAGGAGGAGTTTACAAAGTTTTTTCGGATTAACCGGTTTAGAACGATTAAATACGGTAAAAGTAAAAACGGACGCAGGAAGCTACCTTTCGGATAAACGATACCCATTGCTGCTTTGGCAACACAATTTATTTTGGCGCCACTCGTCTCTCTAGTGAATTTTCTTTACGTATTCGTGCAGGTTAATCTAGATACATATTACATATGGTCTGTGTCCGGCCTTACCGTATCGGTGATTTAATTAATGTAATTTAAGTGTTTAAGCTCACCACGTTCACAATAGCATATAGTTAGACAGGTAAGTTTTTAATTCGGCTATTCTGGCCCCATTTATTTTCAATGAATCATGTGTTACACTAAGTTAAACTTAAGTTAAAGTCAGTATTCTCCTTGCTTAGTTCGTATTAGTTGTAAGTTGACGTGTAAAAAAGGGATTTGGTTTCGGTAAAAGCATGTGGTGAGCTTCCACTTGTAGGCTGGAAGTGCCTAATAGATAATAAGTGCAATATTATATGAAAAGTCTCTCGATGTGATCATTTACGAATATATTTATCAAAATATAAGAATTATCTTAATGCTTTATCTTTTATAATATTTTAAACAAGTTCTTAGATTTCATCATGTACCTACCTAAAGTTAATCGGTGTAGAACTAAAATAAAAGAACTCCGACAGTGAACGTTTGTTTTATTCCTACACACACAGACCACACCAGTGACCAGTGACTACACATCACCACAATCGCACATTAAAAACCAATGGAAATAAATAACCCTATGAAGCCTCAATCACGTAAATCGAGCGTGCGTCAGGTAGACAACACGTCATTTTCCTTTACAAATGACATGACCTACCTAATAATCATAATAAACCACGTTGATGACTTTTTTAGCATTGGAGATGACATTTAGAGCTACCTTACTTACGCTAGGTGCACGGGCCAAAACGTTCTGTAATCCCGACGCTGAACTTTGCTAAGTTTTCGGGCTAGATCGATTTGTGTAAGAATGCCCCCAAATATTTATTATTTTTCTTCCATTCAGTAGCTAACTGTAGGCATATTAATTTATCATTAATTAATTAGCTGAAACCCGAAATATTTGAAATGAACTCAAAAAATAAAAGTATTTTACAATGCATTTGCTCAGAAAGCGCCCTTTGCAAGGCTCAACTTATGCATAGAAAGTGGCACTTTTCTGCACGGCTGCTGGCGCTGGCGGCCCCCTGCGCGCCCGTGCAGCCCGTGCAGAAAAGTATCGCTAATGCGCGCATGCGCTAATGAATTGCTATATATATTATGTTTCTTTCCTCGCATAATGCATTGTAAAATGTTGTATGATACTCGTGTTGAACTGTAGTTTTTTCCCAACTCATGTCGGTTGAAAACACTCACTTCGTTCGTGTTTTCAACTTACCGACATTCGTTGGGAAAAAGCCTACTTTCCACACTTGTATCATAAATAACTATTTCGGGCTTACATTAGTTAGACCCTTGTCAAACAATCTACGACTATTTATGTGAGTGTACAATCAGTATCACAGTTAGGTACCTGACCATTCATGAACCTTATTGCAACGATACAAGGTCTACCAACAGATAACTGTTAACTGTGATAATGAATTAATGATAAGTATTACCCCACGCGTGTGCGTGTCCCGCGTTTTCATTTTGGAGACTCAATCGCGTGACGTCATCGCGCCGCTCAAAGGTGACTTAGGGTGACTTTCAATGCGATAGACATGCGATAGAAAGTGATGTAGCGAGTGATGCGCGTGCGATAGAAGGAGATGGCCACGCGTATAGGCACGTTTGGCTTGCCTCGCGGGGATTTGTTAACAGTGAGGCTTCTGTACTGTAAGTAGTTCTATTATTCTATGATTTTGGAGTGTTAAGGTTGTATACACCTACTATAGATTTATATTGGCCGGTGAGAGTTTCTATATGGTTTCTATTATGTCGTCGTTCTCTGTCATGTAGGTAATGTCGCAATGTTTAGTTCAAATATTGTTGTGTGTTTAAAATGGTTTAAAATAATAAATATATATCCACGGAACACGTCTGAGCATTATTCAATATGGAGGATAAACATTGATGCCTGACGCCAGCGGCCCGCGATCAATTTTGTTACTGAAACAAGTAAATTTATACCTTATTACTCATATTAGTACCTAGACATGTAGAGTAAAACCATTTTTAAAATTAACGCCCGTCTGTTGGCAGACTATACTTTAATGTGTCCGTTTCAATGCATCGCGCCTATGGGCTTGCCTCGATTCAGAGGCGACAGGATCAGGAAACTCACTGAAGGCTAGATCTTTAAAAAATGGTTTTATTGTGTATTATATGCATATGTATAAGTAATAACGTAACGTACGTACATACAATGAATTAAGGAGCATACCTTACCATTTCTGTATGCTTTTAGAAAAGCTTAAGCACACTAGACATGAGTAGTTCACGGATGAATGATTCAAATGAAGTACTTCACCTCGAGTAACTCTTTCATTCACTAGTTCAGTTCAGATTCATATGCTTCAATACTTCAGTTCGTTCAGTAGCTCTAGTATAAGTTTTTTCGAAACATTAACTAATTCAAACGCGTTTGCGTTTTATCTCAAAATGTATGAAAACGCTCTCACCGAGTTTGAAATACGCGCGTTCATCGGTTAGCAACAAATGTTATACTCGCTGTTTTAGTTTCCACTAGTGACCACCAGAGGCGCTGTTCACGTTTTCATACCACTTTCATACATTTTGAGACAAAACGCAAACGCGTTCGAATTAGTTAATGTTTCGAATAAGTATACTAGAGCTACAGTTCATGATTCATATCTTTTACCTGCTCATCGCTCCGAGAGTGACATAGACGACATGATTGAATGAATGACTGATATGTTTACCCAATCTATAATATCTATATAGATGGATCTGTTGATCTACTGAACGAAAATGAACTAGTGAACTAAATGAGTGATATACTTCACAGTGAAGGAATGAAGTATATCACTCTTTTCTTTTTAGTGACACATTTTGCGCATGTCTTGATGATGAAAGGCGAGACGTTATATTGGTAAATTTCATTATATTTCTCTTAAGCGTTATATAGGGTCATATAAACAGATTTAGGTTCGCGTCTTTCCTGTGGACATATCAAAAGTTAAGGGCTACAAAGCTTAATTTTGGATTGTTCTAGTAACCCGCATAAACGGCGTCTCTGGTTCTATAAATCCATGTAATAAAATCATAACTCACATGCTCATAAGCCGTTAACTATTGACCACAGGAGAGACGACTTTTGTTTTTGCAAGTGTTGATGACCCTATAATAACTCATTATAGTCGAGTCGGGAGCTCCAAGAAGATAAGTATGTAATTAATTCATTACATGTAGTTAGGTCTACGGTGAAGTCTTAATTCAAACATCAAGTCAACGAATAGAAAAAAAAAAATACTTACTGCGCTTCCAGCGTTGGAGCACAGTAGTTCCAAACGGTCACATTGGCTGTTTTGAAGGGCATTTGTCCCAAGAAATCGACGCACTGAAAACGAATGTCCATGCACATGCTCTCAAGAGTCTGCCGATACGTCTGGCCGTACTTGCACACGAGGTCTGCTCTGTAAAAGTAAACGAACAGGGTACATTCCTAATGGGACGAACTGAAAACCAGCGCTGTGCAGCCGTAATTGCTAGAACAGCACATGCTGAGTTCGCTCCTTTTGTCACATAAACATATACTGTGTTAATACATGTACAGTCAGCCCATGAAAATGTTGAGCATACTTAGAACCTTGTCACATCGAAATCTAAGAAATATTTAGACTGAAACGTCATACAATTTGAAACCTCTTTAATCTGACAAAGTACTAAAGTGCTCAACATTTTCGTTGGCCCACTGTACCTAATTTGTTTGTTGTGTGACAATAAATATTTTTTCTCTCTTTCTTTCTAATGTTCATAATTGTATCTTATATCTCTAAGAGGAGGGGTAGGGCAAGCTCTTTCCATACAAACTTTGTGCAGGGTTTAGTAGTATTTTTTTTCGCTCAGTGCAGTCACGTTCACTAATATACAGGTTGGAAAAAATGTATGGGCCCTGGAGGGAAACTGCCTTAAATCATTAAGTTAGCTCATTTTACTTAAAGGAAACATTCTTTTATTTTTAGAAAGAAACAAAACTGCATTAAAGGATTTTCTAAAATTTGCCTGATCTCACCCGGGAATCGACCCAGCTACAATCCAAGAAATAAACATTCGCTTTTTAAATTCACTAGTCGATACAGTCAATGTTAAAGATAATATTTCTCCTAGAAACATTAGGTAGGGGCCGATTTTTGAGTGTCGAACGCTCGACTTTTCGTTCAATATTCTGTCAAAGGGTCATTCTCATTCTTCAGGAATGAGTTATTCATCTCATTCCCTTCAAATAAATTTCAACCTACTTACATTAAAATATGATTTTTTATCTATTTCTAAACATGTTAATCGAATAGGCACCACTTTCGGCTAATTTGGTACAAAACTATACCACTTTAAATTTTAGCTGCCAGGGGAATTAGAAAAACCGGCAAATAAATTATTAAAAATAATAGTTTTTCTCGTATTATGCCAAGATTTTACATGTTTTATTTAGCAAAAAGTCTTCAGAAATATTATTATTCTTTAATAACTAAAATTATTTTCGAAATCGGCAGTACTTATGGAATCCGAATATATTGTTCTAAACTTTCAAACCATGTATTAAAGTATTATTTTAGCCCGCTCTCGATAAAATTAAATTTGAAATACATAAATTATTAAACTTAATTGCTAATCTAAGAAAAAATATTGATATTTGAAAGAAAAATATAAATTCTCGGCAAATAGCCAAGGGAATGAGCACCAGGAAATGATAATCAAGTTAGTTTTTTGTCGATTACACCGAAACTATTATTTATATAGGAACAACTATTCAACCATATCGTGCACTAATTCACATTGTATTATTTTCATTTAGCTCTGTACGTCAATTGTTAGAAATATATTTTATATGGAAATCCAGGTAAATGATAATCAACATGAACCAAAGCCAGGGGAATGGTATATTTACACTTATAACTCTTAACTGCAGCGACTAGCCGGGACCTCTTCCCATGGTGTTGAAAGCATTACTAACGATTGTAAGAAACGGTAGGTGCAATAAGTCAGAGGACGCTCAAGTAGGGATGTACATGATGTTAAGTACGGCACCAGGGGAATGATAGCTTAACTCTGGACAAACCTTTTATGTTCATTGTAACAAAAACTACAATAGGCACAGGTACAATTATTTTTATTTCGAATCTAATACTCTCACGATTCAACTAAATGCGATACTTGATTTCGATCCATAATTTGTTCTTTTTGGGGTATTTTGATCAAAAAATGGCTAATGGACGCACCAGGGTAATGAGATTTTAGGTGTTTGTAATTTTTTTTTGACTATTTATAATGATAATACCTAAAAAAGCTTTTGAAGAAAAAATAGTTGGGTCTATTATCTTCATCGTCTGGACGGTGCAAATTGACGCCTTGAAGAATCACCCCAAAACATCATAGTTTTTTGACAGATCTCGAGTGAAAAGTCGAGCGTTCGACACTCAAAAACCGGGCCCTAGGTAGCTACACTCGTCTGTCGTACAAGGTATCCAAACAAATCGAATATTAGTTGATTTTTTTTAGGAATTCTTTGAAAATTTAAGAATATCATTGAATGCATTTTTGTTTCTTTTTTGTTTTGTTTCCTCCACAAATATTTATTTTTTATTTATATTTTAAGTTAAATGAGCTATTTAGCTGCTATCTCAAGGATTTATTTCTCTCCAGGGCCCATTTTTTTTTTCAAACTGTATACGCAGTTTGGACCCTATCGAAACAAATAAAGTGCATAAGTGTACAATGTAAATGAACTCGACTGTAAGCTTTACCTGATGACTTCCCAGCAGTCGAAGAGGTTTTTTACACAGGGCGGAATGAACAGTTGGCCTCGCTGGCGTACATCGAAATCTGCCGTCATTGGCTTATAGAAGGTTTTGGCGTCATATATCGTCTGGCCCAACGACGCACTCACTGTATACATGTATGTTTGACATTAGATATTTAGCTCAAATTGTAACCAGACTACAGAATAGTATAATAGTATTACATACAGAACGGACACGAACCCCCCGCGCCGAGGTGAGTTACCTCGTCCCTGAGACGCTTATACGATCGGGTGCCGTCGCGCCTCGCGATTCGTCCGCGCCACGCGCTTCGCACCCGCGCAAACGATTGACGCGTGTACCGACAGCGCACGCACAGTCGCACACTATACTTTACTTACCCACAGCGCTTACGTTCCTTCGCGTGTCACAGGTTGTGCCAGACGTAGTTTTTAGTGTTGTGAATCGATATTGCAAGAAAATTTAAAGTTAGATTTAACTACCAAAGTGTAATTACCAAATTTTTGAGTATTTATCAGGTAGCAATGTATAGCGTACATTCATTTGACACTTACAAGGAAGAAGCGTGTAGTATTGTTTAGTATTTCCTTCATTAGACTAGTCGGCAGCCAGAACTGACATACTGTACTTTAACAAACACATTTTAAGTATTGTTTCTTTCATTAGCTAAAAAAGCGGCCAAGTGCGTGTCAGGCCACGCACAATATCGTTCCGTAGCTCTGTCGCGCGTTTAAACATTTTTCCCCAGGACAAAAACAGCTCAGCGCCACTAAAGAAGTTTTCACTTCAAAAAAAACAGAGTATAGACAAATATGTATTTTAGCAAAATAGATAGGTACTTTCAAAGGCCTGAAAAAATTACGAAGGAACGATCCAGTTAATATGCGCTACACCAATTACCTAAGCCCGATGCTGTTGAACGCCTAGAAATGAAGTAAAAGTAAGTAAACACTGATACTTAGAACTTAGGCGACTTCCTGACTTGGCGGGGCGGGATCGATATGTTACATTTTCTTCTTTGACCGAACCGTAACCTCTTCCGTAACCTTACTGACGTCGCAAAGATTCCCACTTGACAGAATACTGTCAGTATAACATTTGCGCAGTAGTATAATATTATGCGCAGAAGCGGACCAGTACCTACTGCCTTCGCATCGTCCCGCTTCCTCGCATCCCGCGCCAGTCAGGAAGGGGCGCAGTAAAAAGTAGTACTGAGTTGACTGACAGTTGACACTGACATTTGACAGTTTTCTCATGTCGTACCGCCTTAGACAAAACTAAGCAGGCTCAACTTACCGCAGAGTGCTACGACTGTAACAGGAAATGGCCAGTCCCTCATCGTGTTAATACCTAGCTGTAAGTTTGGTGAACTAAACTGCTCTGACTAGCGTGGAGGGAGACTTCACTATTTAATTAACGTGATTGATGAAGTTGGTGCAGAATGCTATTGCTGTGTCTGATTAATCATTAGTGGGTAATTAATTGCACTTGGAAACCTGGTTATACCAAACCATATTGCTTTTAGGTTATTACCAAGATGGATTACTTAGTTTCTTTGGAGCATGGTTCAGTCCCTCAATTTGTTCGTATACCGGATTAATACCTAGAATTCTAACTAGTCCTATTAACGTGACGCTAACATTAATCTGTTCAGCCGTTTTACTTATTATAAATGAATATTAAATCCTTACTTCCGCATTCATTAAATTAAGTAGGATTTTTTTAGTTATTTCATAAGAAATGTATAGTTTTCAGAATTTTCCATGCAATATTACTACCAGACGATATTACTAGTTTGCCAAATTTCATAGAATTCAACGGGAAGTACCCTACGTATTTACCAAATGTGACAGTACGTTTTTTACGGCATAAATGGTCGTATCTTTTTTTTACGTTTACTTAGAAGTTTGATTTTTTCACAGCTTCAATAGCGTCCGCAAACTTGAGTATCTGGTTTTAATTTTAACTCGATACCTTCACGCGTTCCCGAGAAAAAGAGTCTTGACAGACAGACGGACAACAAAGTGATCTTATAAGGGTTCCGTTTTTTCCTTTTGAGGTTCGGAACCCTAAAAATGGGTACGTGTTAACTTTTCGAGTGCTATTAAATAAATTACGATTTGGAATCAGAAAAATGAAACGCTGAAAATTACAGCATGTGGACCTAGATAATTCAAATGTAATCGCCATGCCAATTAACTATATCGTCTAACAAACTACGTTTTCATTAATGGAAGTTCGCTAATAGGTAAATAAGAGAGGATCAAAAGCGTTTACAGTCACTTGTGAAGTCCGCGGCTATGGCAATGAGTCGCTTTCTGGCCCTGTACCTGAAACTCACTACCCTATACTACCGTAAGTTTTTATTTACATTATTTTCATTTTTTTTCGTAATTATAATTAGTAATAACTACCTGGGAGACCGATTATGGCCGGCTTATGCTAGTACTTTTCCGGAGAAAACGAGTTTTCCTGGAATTTACGATTTGCCATTGCCATACAAACGGTAGTTCCAATAAGCTATTATTGGCGACAGCAACTGCTGGATACCTACGTCAGGGGGCCGATTTTTGAGTGTCGAACGCTCGACTTTTCACTCGACATTTCTGTCAAAACATCATAGTTATTTGACAGATCTCGCGAGTGAAAAGTCGAGCGTTCGACACTCAAAAATCGGCCCCCAGTTCCAGATTTCAAGCAGTAGGTAGTAAAACGACCATAGCGAAATGACTTCAGAATGAACATTTATTTCCAAAGAGATACAATTACCGAAAGACATACATATATTATCTAAATACTTTTTTCGTCTCTCCTGTTCGGAAAGTTAAATTTTCATAAGTAGATAACGGATAGATAGAAACATTTATTCATTGCCACAGAAAACACACAATATTACAAGAAAACAAAAGAAGAAAAAACATACACAAAAGCACACGTGTGTCCCCGCGGCAGTGAAACGGACACTGGTTCAGCATTATGCTGAGGTGTTTGACACCTACAGCGCTGATTTTCAGCCAGTACCGTCGGTGACTCACGGATTGAAATTGGCTTTTCTACCCTAGGGTGGCAAGTAATTTTTTTTTTAGATCAATAGGCCGGGGCGGGCGCAGGCGGAGGCTGCAGGCTGCAGCGCGTGTGGTTATTACTGAATCCTTAGAATGTCACTATTACTATTTCTTTTATTTCTGATTTATTTTTCTCATGGTCGAAATGAAAAGTAGAGTGTTTAACTTGGGTGAAAGCACCCTTTTCACCCTTGAACAATTGGAAAATATCTCGGGTGAAATGGGTCGCTTTGCACATTTGGTTGTTCGCTGGGGCTGAGCTGCAGGCTACCAGCATGGTCACAGGTGGCGGATAGTGACACGGCCATCAGATATGATGGTCAGCTGCTGTCATCATCATCCTCCTAGCGTTATCCCAGTACAGTTGCATCCTGAAGGATGCCTGGGGTCCGCTACCTAATCCCAAGATTTGGCGTAGGCACTAGTTTTTACGAAAGCGACTGCCATCTGACCTTCCAACCCCGAGGGGAAACTAAACCTTATTGGGATTAGGCTTTGTCAAGTGAGTGGGCAACTTGACTGTTAGAAGTTCTCAAGCCGCCCGAAGGCCTCCAACTTGGCATAACGACTGCTGCCATAGACAGCAACCGGGATCAACGGCTTAACGTGCCTTCCAAAGCACGGGAGCGCTCAGTTAGTAACCACTCAAAGCGGTCACCCATTCAAGTCCTGACCGCTGCCCACGTTAGCCATATTACCACTCGAACAATTTTCCCTCACTGCGTTCGGGAAAATAACTATCTCGTGGTAATATGGCTTACTTTAGACCCTTGTCAAACAATCTACTATTTTTCAGAAGCCTATCGTGTGTAGTATCATATGAAAGAGCTTTTATCTACACACATATCATAAATCCTATGCGTTCGGAAACCGTAGAAAATGACTCTCATTTCAACATTCAATGAATTTATGGCAATTTTCTTATCTGTGGCTAAGGCTACAGCAGTAATAAAATATTTCATTTTAATCTCATATATGATGTTAAAATATTACGTCAAACAAAACTGTCAAAATTTAAATGTCAAAGTTGACATGTCCCTATTCTAGTATCACTGAAAATTCAAATTCAGTCGATGCGAAATGTCAGCTCGATGTTTTTTTAGTATATATCGCACGAAATTTGAGCTAGAACGACATGATCACATCAGAATAAGGACTCTTTACTTTTTAAAATAACATTCAGGTATCGGTTGCCAGTTCTGATTTCGATATTTCCGCAACCGTGCAAAAAAGGTTGTATTAACACAATTATTGTATTTATTTACTACGGTTTCTGAACCCATCTTAGAGTAATTATAATATGTGTGTAGATAAAGTAATGTATGCAACTGTACATAATTAGGCATTAAAACACTCGTGTGACCTTATTATGAAACTCGCCTTCGGCTCGTTTCATAAAACACACTCGTGTTTTAATGCCCCTCATTATGTACCAGTTGCATAAACTACTATTTGAGGCAATTCTGAAAATATACCACATCATTACATTTCAGCTATTTTTTTTTGTATTAAATTAAAAATAATTTTCGAAACATACCAAGTTTGAGGTCCTCCAGAGTCCAGACACGATACGGCTGATTTTTATTGTGTACAATATACCACAAATGATACTTAATGTCCTCATATCTAACCTCACAAAAGCAATTTCGAAATGATTTTCATTAAGTTTTTTTTTTTTTTTCAATATTACTAAGTGACACGGTTCTACTTCAATACCTATTTTACGTGATTTATGGGATTTTAGTGCAGATACGTTACACATTAATCATACAAAGATACGTAGTATCCATATATCCAACGGGAAATACCTCTTTAACCCTTTAACTGCACCTTTTCATCAGTTGGTATAGTGGGTAGGTGGTGGGTGGGTGGTGGGGGGGTATAGGGTTAAAGAGGTATTTCCCGTTGGATATATGGATACTACGTATCTTTGTATGATTAATATGTAACGTATCTGCACTAAAATTCCATAAATCACGTAAAATAGGTATTGAAGTAGAACCGTGTCACTTAGTAATATTGATAAATTAAAATAAAATACTAGATGAAAATCTTTTCAAAATTACTTTTTTGAGGTTAGGTACGAGGATATCACGTATCATTTGTGATATACTGTATCAAATAAAAATCAGCCATTTCGTGTTTGGAGGGCCTCAAACTTGGTATGTTTCGAAAATTATTTGTGATTTATATAAAAAGAAATTACTGAAATGTAATGATGTGGTATATTTTTAGAATCGCCTCAAAACCCTATTTCATATAATACTACACACGATAGGTTTCTGAAGAATTTTTTTTTTTCCCATACAAAAAATTGAATATCTCGGCACTCCCCTCCTAAGGGATTTTTTTTAGGAACTGCGGGTCAAAAACTTTGTTTTGACCTCTAGTATGCGTGTGCCAAATGGCTAAACTGTACATCGATTTGTGGTTTTTCTTTAAAATTGGGCCTGTACGGCTAATAAAAACAAGTTTCCTAATAAAGAACTCAAGGAAATATATTTTGTTTGCAGTCGTGGGACCTAATATTTTGGTTTGTCCCCCGACTGCAAACAAAATATATATCCTTGACTTCTTTATTAGGAAACTTGTTTTATCTTTTTAATGCAGTCGTAACGTGTTTTTAGGTTTCATTAATTTTTATAATTAAGTACCTATTATTTTATTTTGAACTTTTTTTGCTTGAAACATATACATTATATATATTTTTGGAATCGTCTCTTCAAATGCTTCATTTTGATACCTCGCTTGCTAGGATAGAAAACAATTTTTTTACGGAACACTCAAAATGGAGTCTACAGTCCGCCATATTGTTTTTATTGCAACGTCACATATCCTATGTCACCCGGGATGACGTAAGGATTCCAACGATACCTCACACATCTAAATCGGTATAGGCGTTGAGAAGTTCTGGGGAACAAAAAAAAATCACATACATACATGAAACCTGAAAACATTACACTCCTTTTTTGGGCAGTCGTGTAATAAAAAGAGATAGAGGGAAATACTTGGAACACAATTTTTGACTTGATAACTTTGTTTCTGTTAGTTAGGAGGTAGACATATCAGCTAAAGGGGAATGTGAATAAATGAAAACATTACACTCCTGTTTTTGGGCAGTCGTGTAAAAAATAGAACTACCCCATAGAGTGGCATAGAGCCCCCCTCAAAAACTAACGGATAGAGCTATAGTCTTCAAATTTTCAGTTTAAGCATCGTGTTGACTCAAAGCTGTACAAATTGTCCGTAAATATTTATATGGGTTTATATGGCGGTCTCCGATACAGCTGAAGGGGTACGCGAAAAAAAAAATGTTGCGTACCCCATCAAGTGGGGTATCGTTAAGTAGAGCTTGTTGAGTGCATAACTGCATTAATATAATATTTTTTGTTTTTTATAAATATTGAAAAATAAAGGAATGAGGAGTCACTTAAATAATCATAAAAATTTATATACCCCTTTAAAATCTCATTAAATATTAATCCTAGCGAAAAAGTGTATAGAACCTTTTTTGTAGCTAATTTTATGTAGGTTACTTGTGTCTAAGAACGTTTTTTGCTATGAACCACCGTTTACGAGTTTTTAAGAAATCATCATCCTCCTAGCGTTATCCCAGTACAGTTGCATCCTGAAGGATGCCTGGGGTCCGCTACCTAATCCCAAGATTTGGCGTAGGCACTAGTTTTTACGAAAGCGACTGCCATCTGACCTTCCAACCCCAAGGGGAAACTAGACCTTATTGGGATTAGGCTTTGTCAAGTGAGTGGGCAACTTGACTGTTAGAAGTTCTCAAACCGCCCGAAGGCCTCCAACTCGGCTTAACGACTGCTGCCATAGACAGCAACCGGGATCAACGGCTTAACGTGCCTTCCAAAGCACGGGAGCGCTCAGTTAGTAACCACTCAAAGCGGTCACCCATCCAAGTCCTGACCGCTGCCCACGTTGCTTAACCTTAGCAAGCGCAAGCGGTTCGCAAGCGCCGCTGGGCCACGAGCGCTTTTAAGAAATACCGAAAAAAATGAGAAGCATTTCCCTCTATACCTTTAAAATGACAGGCCTAAAAGTACACTAAGAATTTTTGTTGACAGTGGCTGGTTGGGCATCGGGAGGCCTCCCTACATATGCTTACACGGGCACGAAAATTGCCACAGGGTACCTATACGATCCAAAAAATGTTTATACTTCAATGACTGATGCCTTTGACGCCATCCACGTCGGGAATGTAGATCTGCCGGTTTGCATTAAAAACCTCCTGAACTGCTGGGAAATGAACAAGTAAGGCGACTTTGTTTTAGTCCTATAGGTTATATGCCATATCATTAAGAAAACCTATAAAGGTTTAATGTACCTAAGTTTTACATTACATACACAATGTCTAAATATCGTATTGTTTTTAACAGAAACTTTATTACATTAGAGTCAGAGTTGCAATAGTAGTTTATCTACACACATATCATAAATCCTCTAATATGCTTTCGGAAACCGTAGAAAATGACTCGCATTTCAACATTCAATGAATTTATGGCAATTTTCTTATCTGTGGCTAAGGCTAAGCAGTAATAATGCAGTAATATAATTTTCATTTTAATCACATTATGATGTTAAAATATTAAACGTCAAACAAAACTGTCAAAATTTAAATGTCAAAGTTGACATGTCCCTATTCTAGTATCACTGAAAATTCAAATTCAGTCGATGCGAAATGTCAGCTTGATGTTTTTTAGTATATATCGCACGAAATTTGAGCTAGAACGACATGATTACATCAGAATAGGGACTCTTTACTTTTTAAAATAACATTCAGGTATCGGTTGCCAGTTCTGATTTCGATATTTCCGCAACAGTGCAAAAAAGGTTGTATTAACACAATTATTGCATTTATTTACTTACTACGGTTTCTGAATCCATCTTAGAGTAGTTATAATATGTGTACATCCATATATTAAATCCTCTTTCATGTGTTTCGTGTGGGCACGTCTCGCCGGCGTGCGCCATGTTTGCCTCGACAGGCCGGCCCGCGCGCCGCTGCCAGCCCGCAGCTGTGTCCTTATGGTTGTACGTGATCTCAAAGATTATTGTATTTGGTGTTCTTATAGGGGACGCGCGCAACCACCGCACAGTATATTATAAAGCGGGGTCTTATCTACGGTTTTTGAACTTATTAAAGAGGATTGGAACTTATTAAAGAGGAAGGGAAGTGCATGGGTGTAGATAATAGTACATTACTTAACAAGGGCGGTAAAACAAAGCATGTCTCAGATCGCAGGTATTTGACGCCCGATCCGAAGGCAAGGGCGATAAATATGCGATCTGAGGCTTTCTTTATTACCGCCCGTGTTAAGTACAAAATTTTATGTCGACCCCTGGCCAGGAAGTGGGATTTCCCGCGCGCGGAGCTTGCGGTAATTGCCACTTTATGGCCAGGTGTGACATAAAAGGAATAAGAGCATAATTCAGTGTCAAACTCAAAGTACTAACGTGCAGTAGCTATATGAAGAAGGATTAAATACGATTACCTATAACTTAATAGCGATTTTTTAACTTATTTAATCACTAGATAACTAGTAAACGAATTGGTGAAGTACGAGTACCATCTTCTACAAAAAGATGTATCCATTTTTTTCACCTTGAAATGGATGCACGCTGTATCTTCCTGGTTTTATATATTCGCCAAGGATAAATCTCGTTTGTTCCAACAATAGGGTACTTTCGGTAGTGAAAAATAAATTATGAAATTTGATAAAAATAAATATTTGTGTAGAAATACGTACATTAAAAATTAAAAGTCGTAATTTTTAATCAGTAAATCACGTGACCTAAAACACGAGCCGCCATGGTGTGACGTCATATTGGCAATAACGCCAATACAAGGGGCTTGCAGTGGGAGGCGCGCGTCGCTTTAAATGCCTACCGCTCGCTCAGCCCGGGGCCGGCCGTCAGTCGAGGGCCGCCAGCCGCCGCGCGAACGTGTCTATATGCACGTTACCGCTGCCGCCGCTGACTAGAACGCGACGAGCGACGAGTCGATAATTTTATTTAAGTACCTGACAGCCCTAGCGCTACACGTGGCGCGTGTGAATGAATACAAGTTATACGATAGACAGAGATGCACTGAGTAGGCATGTTTTTAACTAAACGCCGTTTTTGTTAGAAAGTGAAGCTTCTGTAGTTGTACTATTATAATAGTACAACTACAGAATACTTATTCTGTGTCCAATAACAAAACTGTCACTACTGTCAGTTCCATAAATAAGAATGTGGGAGCCTACCGCGAACCGAAAACGAAGTACCTCCCTCTCAGTTGCTCCAATATAGATACTATTACTTATTCTGTGCCAATATGCAGTCCGACAGAGAGGCCGATATTTCGTTTTCAGTTCGCGGTAGGCCCTCTTGTTATTACCAATATTACGTCACCAAAATGGCTGAAGGCGTTTTCGCGGGATTAAAAAAGTTTTAACATTTAATTTATTTTTATGGCAAGAAAGCGTGTTTCATCATCATCATCATCATCATCATCATCAAAGCGTGTTTATTTATAGGTAAATTTAAAAAAAAGTTTTTTTTTCATACCGTTCAATAAGTACAAATATTGCTTATTTTTATGCGAAATAACAACAACAACAAATACTCTTTATTGCACACCTCAATTAAAGGACACAGTACAATACAAAAAAACACAATAAGTAGAGGCAAACAACAGGCGGTCTTATCGCTAAAGAGCGATTTCTTCCAGACAACCTTAGGGTAACGGAAATGAAAACTAATAAATTGATAGTAGGTGGTGCAGAGTAAAATATAAGAAACCTACTGATAATTACAACTATTTTACTAAATTAAGAAGAATATACATACATAAATACTTTTGACCCTTCGGCTACGGAACCCTAAAAATGACAAAGTACAGCATAGCTGACGAGCACTGAAAACGCTCCATAGGTAGGTACTGAGTACTGACTGACAGGAAAATGTGACGTCACACTTTCGTAGCCTCGTACTACCGTTGTATAGAAAGAAGGGGAATTTGCCATTTTGGTCGTAAAATATTGTGTTTATGTAGATACATAGTTGCCAAGTTGCCATACAATTTCATTTTTAGGGTTCCGCACCCGAAGGGTCAAAACGGAACCCTATTGGTGACGCCCAGACGTCCGTCCGTCCGTCCGTCCGTCGTCTATCACACAGGTTTTACAGCCAAACGGTTGAAGCTACAGGCTTGAATTTATACAGTATAAGCATCTTGTTGGCCCGAAGCCATAAAAATAGTCAAAACTTATTTTTAAATGTTTTTAAGGGCTCCCATACAGCTAAAGGAGGGCGTGAATTTTTTTTTTTATTCTGCCTTATCGAGTGGGGTATCGTTGTTTAGAGCGCAAAAAAAAAATTGGAAAACAAAGGAATGAGAAGCCACCAAAGTCAGCTTTTTTTACGAAAGTTTGTTTTGAAGAATTTTATAACTTCTATAAACTTACTACCTATAAACTTAAAATTTGGTAATAATGTTTGTTATTACGTATATTTTACCAACAATACTAATATATTGAAAAATTAGATTTTTTTCTTTGAAATTTTCTTATAAAAACCAACTTAACTTTGCGGTTGGTTCGGAACCCTAAATGTGCGAAGTCCGACTCGCACTTGGCCGGTTTTTATTGAATTCTATTGGTAACCTTTTATTTACATTTCGTGTGGTGTACTGGCGTTATGAATAAATGATGGCGGGTAGTTGCTCCTACCAAGGCGTACAGCAGTCGCACGTCACTTGACATCGACCAGCTGTGGAGTGAAGGCAGGACAGCTGACCCAAACGAATAGCCTAAAATGTTGGTTTTATTTAATACCCCGAGCGACTCAATTGGAGGACATCACACTGGCGACGACGACGAGTTATGTGAGTGAACTTTAATCCTCCGATAAAAACAAAAGAAAAAATAATTAAGTAAAACCTGCATAATGAGTGGTATGACCACCTGAAACAAAACGTTGACAAGGAAGGGATGGAGTAAACAAAGAACCCAAAACGCGAAAATATAAAGAAATTAAGCAATGACGAAATTTACTTAAACTGTGTGTTTACTTGTTTAGCTACCCGAAGTAATTAAATTCTATGCAGTTTTAACAGCCAAGAGTATAAATTAACCTCTTTTGTTGCGTTGGATTACAAATTCAATGAAATATTTGGGTTTAACTATTTGCTATTTCTTGAAATAACACGTCAACTGAAGGGAGTTTTTACATTAATCGCAATGAAAAATAAAAGATTTTAAAACAGAAATACACGGCTACCATTGTTATAACTTACAGTTATTGTCCCGTTGTTAAATATATGTTGTCAAATCAAATAGGGAGAACCAGTGAGTTTGACCCTCGAATACGCATATGTATTATGAACCTCGGTATCAACTAATACTGGGAATCATGCGGTGAGTTTATCACTCATAGATTAACAACCGCACATTGTATTTTTTTTTTAATTTATTTAACGCACTGCATATTTATGCTACCGATGCGTTACAAAATTCGGATGTAAACTTTGCAACACCTGTCTTTATGGTGTGCTGCGGGGTTCTAACTAACACAACGCAGTTGGTATCCAATGTAGGCATTATTCAGATATGTAAGTCCAGAAACTCCAGAATAAGTAACATTCAAAGTATTTTTGTAAATAAAATAATCTTCTTCTCTTTCTTCTTCTTCTCTTCAGTCTTAAAGCTAAATGGATATTTTCAGCAGAATGTTCTGTCGTTGACTATGCACACTTACAAGTTACAACCGAGTGAGTGATATGATTTTCGATATGAGATTGCAGTTGTGAATAAGTCTATACATACTTAGGAAATCAAATGATATCTACTTCTAATCATTTCCTTGTCAGCGTGAAATACAAAGTTGGCATGGTCGTCAATGGGTTAAACTGGTCAATAAGTTTTGGCTACAAAGGCGAGTCATACAATGATTCGTATGAAATCTGCGTCGAAAATTAAATTGAGAGTCAGTCTCAATAAAAACGAAGAAGATTTATTTATGCACATATACCTACAATTTAACGATACAAACAAAATATTGAAAAAATATATAACAATAATAATAACAATGTAAATTGGTTGTTTCATACAGGTTGTGAAAATTTAATCTTATATCATCTTATATGCATACTTACACTTCACAATTAACACCTGAATAGAATAAAAAAGGTGTGTTAATGAATGTGATAACTTCATGTAATGAATTATACATACTTATCATAAAGTGGTGTTTTACAAAGCATGCTATCCAGATTAGTTAACTAAGAAATTATTATGGCAGATACAATATATGTGGCTTCATAATAATATCAATAAAAACTTTGCTGTTCACTAATAAATTAAACACGTTCATACAAAATGCCTAGATTCAATTATAGTTAAGTGTATAAAATATAATATATATATATATATATATATATATATATATATATATATATATATCATCATCATCATCATATCAGCCGAAAGACGTCCACTGCTGGACATAGGCCTCCCCCAAAGAGTGCCACAATGACCGGTCTTGCGCCACCCGCATCCAGCGGACTATATATATAGGTATATATATGAGTTAATATGGAATCAGCTCATCAACATATACGTTATGAACTCTAAGTATAAATTATTGTAAATTTTCTTTACGCTATTCAATATTTAAATAAAACACACAGTTTATTTATCAGCGCTATTGTCAATACATCGGAGCGGTAGCGAATTGATCTATCAAACCCAATGTAAGAGTTTTCGGATTACTCATAGATGCTTCGGTTCTCGATATTATACTGGTTTGTTCAACCAACAAAGTTGCCCAACTTCGCGCTCCAAAGGAAAATATGACATACTCGTACCTAGCCGTTTTTGGTAATTTAACTAAGCATTAGTATCTAAAAAACTACATCAATGATACCTATCAGTGAAGTCCACGGTTACTAAGATATTTATCGTGTTAAATTTAATCTCAAAATATATGAATTTATTGAAACAAAAGTGTACTAACTTACCTATTACTAACATAACCAATCAATAAAAATCAAAATAATCGTATCTTCCTAATCTATCACATATTCAATCATTTCTCTGCATAGCACGAATCTTCGCTACACGTGAACGAAGGGTCGAACCGGCGTGTAAATAAGATCCGTGTTTTCGTGTATTCGTGTACCCGTGTACACGGGTACCCGTGTACACGTTTCACGGATCCGGGCGGGTTCGTGAAGTTCGGGTTCTTAGCACCGCCGGGCTTAAGAACACGGGTACCCGTGTCAACGTGTACACGTGTATCGGGAGCTCTACAGTACACTAATAGACATAAGATGCACAAATTAATTTTAACGTGCAAAAAGCAAATGTTACAAGGAAAGGAATGAGGTTACCGCATCCTGGATGTTCATGGATCCATGATATGACGTAGTACATATTATTTTTGATGTGGTATATGTACTGTAGGGGTAGGAGGGGGTTCGGAATGATAAACCTTTACAGTACACCTACGTACTATAGAACTGTAGTATATATTATTGGTATATATTATATGTAGTTTCTTTTTATTTCTTTATAATTTATTTATTAACATTACATACAATAGAAATGAATAATACCTACCCACTGGTTGTTTATCCTTGGCCAACTTGAAGATATTTCTAAGGCACGTGGTGCTCCCAAATTTTTGTCTTGCTCGCTAGGCATAGCTCGATATGCTGTGTGATACTCCTCTATACATTTGTGTTTCAGCCCTGACGTGTTATGTAAAAGGAATTCATCAGAATGGGGTGATGGTTATGATAATTACTTTCAAGTGAACTTTGACACTATTTGCATGGACTTACGATTACAATGCCGCGAGTATACTGGCAATAAACCTTTCCCCGAGAGGAATGTAACTGGTTTTTTTGCCTTTTGCGGTAAGCCCAAAAAGATCAAGTGAGTAAAAATACATCTTATATACGTCTTATAGTCCGTTAGGCGGTTGTCACACTGATGCGGAAACCGTCCGGAAACCGCAGCAGTGTGACAACCGCCTTATACCTTGTCTTTTTTAACCCCCGACGCAAAAAGAGAGGGGTGTTATAAGTTTAACGTGTCTGTGTATTTGTGTGTCTGTGTATCTGTGTATCTGTCTGTGTTATCGTAGCTCCCAAACGGATGAACCGATTTTGTTTAGTGTTTTTTTGTGTCATAGATAATTTTATCCCGAGTGTTCTTAGCCATGTTTCATGAAAATCTGTTCAGCCGTTTGAAGATTATCAGCTCTTTTCTAGTTGATGAGGGGATCTGATCAACTTCCTTATGTCCGATCGATTCGAAATTTGGTACCGTGTTACTTCAATGATATTGAAAGTATATGGTAAGGTAACCATGACCTGATCAGCCGTTTGATGATCATCAGCAGCGCCGCCGCCGACACATGGCGACCGGCGCGCCGGTCTCTGTCTCGCCACGTCTCGCGCGCCTTTCAGATACCGTGTAGCTTATCTTTTACACACTTATATCATCCATCGGCAAACTAGTTTGGAATTTGATATTTTACGGTTATATAGCGTTATTTATTTTAGTATTCAGTACCAAAAATGCACAAAAGGGATCCTTAATGAGCGATTCTAAACAAAATCTGACAGACTGGCAACTTTGTGCCGATGTTCTAGTTTACTTACTTACTTTACTTATATATTTGCCAAAGTTGAGATTCAAAAACAATGTTACGCCGAAAAGCCGGTAATCGGCACGATTACATCTCGGAAAGTAGGGGTCTCTTTTGCCTCTTTTTGGCGGAAATTAGACACGTCTGAGTTTTTGTGGCATTGAACCTAACCAGACTGGACCGGCATCGCTCTAATCGAAGAGAGAAAGGTTCACAGGCATAACCATAACTTCCCATTAGTCCGAATTCTGGTCATACTGGTTCGTGCAGTGGATATGTAGCTCTCTACAACAGTACTGAAGTCTGCATACCCAAAGATATCGGGCGCACAGCAGAATGAGTCGCAGAGAGCACTGACCCATGAGGGACAACGGCATTAATAGCCAGACATTCCATCAGACAAGCAGCCATCAATAACCACTCCAATAGATTCTATACCTCAGGAAATCCGATATCCAATCCAAGCACAACAACCAGCGAACCATACGAAGAAAGTTTGATTAGAGACCGTTGAGCCAGACCCTGTCAAAGCAATAACACACCTGGAGTGTTGCCATTGTGAAATCGAGAGAAACTGCTAGGGCTTCTTCGTATTTTATCTCTATGGCCTTATTCCAGGTGTGTGTGTTGTAAGCTAGAAGATTGTGAGCGTGGCCGGCTGCAAAACACGCTTGAAGCTTGTATATCCAAATAACACCAGCATTAAGATACCATAATAGGAATTTTATTCAGGAGAACATATTTGTCAACACGTAAACAGTAACAGTGTCAAAACAGACAACTATTCAAACACAATTCTTATGTATTTAAATCTTAACTAGACAGCCGCATAGCCAGTAACAAACAATATGCACATTAAAACCTAACACGCCCCCTTAATGGGCATATTGAGAAAAACTATAGCAACAATAAAATAAATACAATATTAATCTATGGGCGTATTAGTGAGGGCTTTATAGGACATCAATGTATGGGAACCAATATTTTTTTCATTAAAGCATGAGCCTTGGCACACTTGATACTTAGGTGGACTAGAGTTGAAAACGCCCGGGAGACAAGGGCGGACGCGATGCTGGTGGGGAGGGGGAGGGGGGGAACTTTCGTTCCGGCACGCGTTCTTTCAGTCCTCATATTATCTTATTTATAGAGACTAGGGCATGTTTGGTATCATTTTCGGATAAATTGAGGATGGCCGATCGTTTTCTGGGACATAAATAACATATTTTCATAGAAAAAAAAATGAAATACAGGCAAAAGTTTTAAAAAGTCAAGTTAAAAAAAATCTTTCTGCGCCGATTACAAGGCAGCATTGGATAGTGGAATATGTTCTAACTGGCGATCTTTTTTTGTGAACAGCTGCTTACGGCATTCGGTTACTGTCGAAACTGAGCTGGATCTGAAACAAAAATCTTAAATATGCACAACCACCCTCTAAATGACTGCTGGTTTTATGAAAAAAGTAAATATTACCTATCATAAATGACGACAAAAAACTTTTCCACAGTTGCCATTGCATCTTTAATTCTGCCGTCGTATGCTGCCAGGAAACCTTCTGTGACATTAGGGAACGCATCCAGGCTTACAAGCACCCTTTTTCCTTTTCCGTTGAAAAAAGAAACTGTGTCGCAACCTGTGAAGGCATGGAACAGGGGGAGCACTTTTGTTTTTTAGGCCCTGTGAAAGAAAATATCTTTGAATAATTGTAACCAGTCATAACGTACACAATTATGTCTGTTTTTTACCGAGCGCGTTAGCTATTTCTTGACAGAAAAGGTACTGCTGGTGTTTTCCAGTACCAATGTGTACCCACAGTCCCTCTAGCTCAGGTGTTAGTAGCACACTTGCGACAGCTAAAAGTGCTCCCCTGTCCCTTCACAGGTTGTGACACGGTCTCTTTTTTCAACGAAAAAAAGGAAAAAAGAGTGCTTTCGAAGCGTGGAATACGTTCCTTAATGTCACAGAGGTTTCCTGGCAGCACACGATGGCAGAATTAAAGATGTAATGGCGATTGTTGAAAAGTTTGTTATATTACTTTTTTCATAAATATTTACTAGTTTCATAAAACCATGAGTCATTTAGAGGGTGGTTGTGCATATTTAAGATTTTTGTTTCAAATCCAGCTCAGTTTCGACAGTAACCGAATGCCGTAAGCAGCTGTTCACAAAAAAAGATCGCCAGTTAGAACATATTCCACTATCCAATGCTGCACTGCACCAACATTTCCTGCGGGCGGTTTTGCAAGCAGTTCATATAAGGAGTCAAATGTTACCGATCCAAAATATATTATCCCCAGTCCATCTGATTGGGGATGGACGAAAGTAAGTCACAGATGGGAACCTATATGGACTAGCTTGCCAGTAGCTGCCGAAGCCTGCCTGGAAATGATTAGGTGCAGATGCAAAAAGAAATGCGCTGCTAGATGCAGGTGTCTCCAACAAAAATGGAAGTGTACAGAATTGTGTGCTTGTGACGACAAATGTTATACATAAATATTATATACGTATTTCACGAGTAAGATATAATCACGAGTAACATTAATACGAGTAGGATTAGATCTGAAACTTGTTAGTTTTATTTTGAACCAGTCTATTGAAATGATCAAATGGTTAGATTATTCGCAATTTAAAATGTAACTCACATGCTAACAAACGTAAACACAGCTACAAACTACTAAATATACAATTAGGCTAGTAGTTACATTACATTTTCAAATAATTATAAAATTTGCTTTAGAGGTCCGTTTTTGTTATGATGTAAACGGATCACCTGTTTCCTTTTTTTTACTAAGTTGTGTTTTATATTGGTCTAACAAATGGTATGTTTTTAGAATCTACATAAATGAGGCTATTTAAACATATTTTTTTCATGCCCGAATTGTTACCTGTTTTCACGTAATCGCTCCAGACAGTTTTTTTTTAACTTGACTTTTTAAAACATTTGCCTGTATTCTAATTTTTTTGTAGAAAAATATGTTATTTAAAGCCCAGGAAATGATTGGTCATCCTCAATTTATCCGAAAACGATACCAAACATGCCCTAGTCTCTATAAAAAAGATAATATGAGGACTGAAAGAACGCGGGTCGGTACGAATATAAAGTAAAATTTTGATGGGTCACATGTTTTCTTTTTTTTTACTAAGTTGTGTTTTTTATTGGTTTAACAAGTGATATATTTTTAGAATCTACATACATGTGGCTATTTATCTGTATTTTTTTCATGCCTGAGTTCTTACTTGTTTTCACGTAATCGGTGCAGAAAGATTTTTTTTTAACTTGACTTTTTAAAACTTTTGCCTGTATTTCATTTTTTTTCTATGAAAACATGTTATTTATGTCCCAGAAAATGATCGGCCATCCTCAATTTATCCGAAAATGATACCAAACATGCCCTAGTCTCTATAAATAAGATAATATGAGGACTGACAGAACGCGGGCCGGAGCGAAAGTTCCCCCCCTCCCCCTCCCCACCAGCATCGCGTCCGCCCTTGTCTCCCGGGCGTTTTCAACTTTAGTCCACCTAAGTAACAAGTGTGCCAAGGCTCATGCTTTAATGACTAAAATATTGGTGTTGTCCTATAAAGCCCTAACTAAGGAGGGTGTCAGTTATATTTTCGTAAACATATACTCGTCCGTTTAGCGCGATAAAATGGATCCAAATGAAAAATACGGACGTCTGACTCTGACACAGCTAAAAGCACTTTTACGGCACGAGCAATCAGTAAAAGGACCGCAAAGTTAAGGTGGTTGTAGTGGGCAAAATGAGGAAATTTCTGAAAAAAAAACTAATTATTAATGTATTAGTATGTGTTCCGTAAAATATACATAATAATAAACATTATCAGCAAATATCAAGTTCATAGGTCTCAGCCCAAAGAGAATAATAATCACGAACACACAAACACAAACACGTCGTCGTCGTGTCTTGGCACAAACTCAGTGGCGCCACCTGCTGGGACCTATGAACTTGATATTTGGTGATAATGTTTATTATTACGTATTTTTTACGGAACACATACTAATACATTAATAAAGTATTTATTTTTTAGAAATTTCCTCTTTTTTTCCCATTACATCCACCTTAATTTTGCGGTCCTTTTACTGATTGCTCGTGTTGCCGTAAAAGTGCTTTTAGCTGTGTCAGAGTCAGACGTCCGTATTTTTCATTTGGATCCATTTTATCGCGCTAAACGGACGAGTATATGTTATGTATATGTTAACGAAATTATAACTTACACGCTCCTGTCTAAACAAAACCTTTTGTATTTAAATGGCTTTGAAACATTAACCGACAGTGTCTCGGCCTAAGATACAAAGTTTAATACTTATTATTACTTATAACGGTATTTTAAACGTACAATATTTTTTAAAGTTAAATGTGCATCACTCGAGATGTGACAAACTCTAGTGGCGCCATATATGCAGAGCTTTGCGCCGCCTACCCCATAGAAAATGACGCATAGTAATTGTGCTTCATTAGATTGTGCTTGTATTAGATAAAGCCGCTCTGGGTAGGTAGTCCCCAACCCGCTCAGGCCGGCGTGGGGACTACTGCCCAATCCCCCTCATCTGTGAGAGGAGGCCTGTGCCCAGCAGTGGGACGTATATAGGCTGATGATGATGATTAGATAAAGATAATCAATTATAAAAAACGTTTTTTTTGTTTCAGTACCAATACATGGATTAAGTATCCATAAAAAAACAGTGTTGTACTGACGAAAATAAATATTATGTAAATTATGTTTTTCATTTATCGATAACTTGCAGTCAACCCGCACGATTATATGGCCAGTTTCGAAAGAATTAGTTGAAATAAGTAGCTGGTGTGCTTCCCTGTTTTATTATGTAGTAGAACATATGATCCGTAACACATTCAGCGCCGAGGACCCGCGGTAGTCGGGGTGTCCGTTCGTAGATAATTTTGTCTCAAAGTGGAAAATAGTAGATTGTATTACAAGGGAGCAAAATGGTTTATTGAAGCGAGGGTGACTGATTGAATCCAGAGCGTAGCAAAGGATTCCAGGATAGGATCCCGAGCGATTCTAACGTGGAATCCTGAGCGTAGTGAGATATTCAAACAACGTTGCCCGAGGTATAAATAATTTTGCTACTGCGTAATACATTCTTCTTTTCACTCCTATGAGAAAAATAATTAAAACAGTCATTACAGTAAATATTTATTAAAGAAATAATAAGAAGATAAAATATGTAAATATTTATCGATACATTTGTACAGCAGGGACCGAGATTTTTGTTTAATTAATACGAGTATTTTGAGTTGTATGATTGACGAAATATAAGCTGCACCGATTCGCCCAAAGAGTATAATAATATATGTGGATTCGCCATAGAAGTTGTTCGAGGAATCGGTGCAGCTTTTATTTCGTCAACTATACACTAGTAATGTTCAATAGTCCGGTGCCTCGACAAGCGCCATTTATCCCGAAAATCAACGCCACCTGCAAAAAGCAACGTTTTACCTTAGAACATGTTACCGTTTGTTCACACACACACACACACACACACACACACACACACACACACACACACACACACACACACACACACACACACACACACACACACACACACACACACACACACACACACACACACACACACACACACACACACACACACAGACACACACACACACACACACACACACACACACACACACACACACACACAGACACACACAGACACACACAGACACACACAGACACACACAGACACACACAGACACACACAGACACACACAGACACACACAGACACACTCAGACACACACAGACACACACGCGCACACAGACACACACGCGCACACGCGCACACGGACACGGACACGGACACGGACACGGACACGGACACGGACACGCACACGCACACGCACACGCACACGCACACGCACACGCACACGCACACGCACACGCACACGCACACGCACACGCACACGCACACGCACACGCACACGCACACGCACACACACACACACACACACACACACACACACACACACACACACACACACACACACACACACACACATAGTAGGTAATTACATACACATATAAAACATTCATTTAATTAGTTTGACACAGAAATAAGTTTCTAAACGTCATTGCGTACCCGTTTAGAAACTTATTTCTCTACGTAACTTCTAAGATATGCCACACTAGTCCATATTGCAGATTATAATAGGATAGAACTGGAATAGACCAGGTACTTCAAAATAGAATAATATATTATCAATATAAAATAAAAAATCAAGTGACACTTGATTTCCTTGTTTATGTGTGTTATTATTATATTCAATCTATTAAAATTAACCTACATGGCATAAATAAAATCAAAACTAACTTGAATCTACAACAGGCCCCTTGAGGCATGGTACCTACCTATATTTACTCGCTATATGGCAATGATCGCGCGCGCTGAGTCCTTTAGAGTTGGCTTACTATCAGGTGGCCCTCACATATAAAAAAAAACAACGGGTTGCACTCCGGGTGTGCCGGCAGAAGTGAAAACTGGATGACATGATAAAGATGTTTTCACTTAATACATTTTGATAACAGCGCCACCTACGAATAATACAAGGCACTAACTATACAGAAAGCTGCTGTCGGTTGTAACTTAACACGGTAAACCTGCACTGTGAGAAACTTCGCTTGTTTGTTCATAGGTGGCGCTGTTACCAATATCCATCTTCTACAGGTCATGTGTCCGTCTTACGATATTAGGAGGGGTCAACTTAGCTGGTCGTAGAGCGTCCCAGGCGTACTTCCGTCTACTTTATTGATACCTCCTTACGAGTTTTCAATTTGACGAACTGTCGAATATGTCGGTCACGTGACCTGTGGCGAGTTTAACAATTTTTCCTCATCACAAAAAGTGCTCAGCGCCGCTAAAAAAATTTTCACTTCAAAAAACAAAGCGTCATATTTTGTGATTTGAAAAGTATACAGTCGGCATAAAAATCTTGTAACTGACATTTGTGTGGCTGCTTGATTCGAAATGGCTACTCAAAGCCAAACCCAAGCCCTAAGCTGTGAAATGTTATAATACGATTAGTGTCCAATATTTAGAGTTTAGAGTCGCTCTACAAAAATAAAACAGTAATTACCTACTTTACTTATTTTTGTTCTGAACTGGAACTGTGCAAGTCCACTGTGGTTTTTAGCTATTCTGGGACAATGCACTGAAAGGTCTATAGTTATAAGTAGTATTACTTATTGCGTGTACACCAAAATCGATTTGGACTGTTCTGGGTTAAGAACTAGGGGCCGGGGCTAAGATGATCGCGTACCTACTTATACCGTGATGTTTTATGTGACGTTTTCATACATTTCGGCCATAAAACGTGACGGTATACTCGATCATCTTAGCCCCGCTAGTATGTAAAAATACGAGTATACTGTACCTATCCCAAGTTAGCCCATTTGATGTTACGGGTAACCGGGGTTACTTTCAAATGGAGATGCGATAGTCTAGGTAGCTTAGAAGAGTCATCATCTCATTTGCGCGCCGTGCCTTGTTGGAGTTGTTGGTATGGCGACGAATGTTGAATTGAGTAGTGTACAAACATATTCAACATGCGTGTTATTAAAGTTCTGACGGCGGTTCAATAGAGGGCAGTGGGGCGCCTCGCTTTCTCTGGAACGAACCTTATTGAAATTTTACAGGCGCTGAGAATTTAGATTTACCCCGCACGATATAAACATTTAGGCGAAAAAAAAACTTTAAACCAGTTCATTCACAGACTTTATAAAAGATAATTAAGAGGATAAATACATACTTTAAGCCGTAGGTACTGGAGCAAAAACTGAGTGGATTGTACAGAACAGCTGGTTTACGGCTGTATATTGTCGAAATTTTTACTTTTAGCTTCTTAATTACAAAAAACAGAAATGCAGTGTATAGTATAAAATAATGCAAAAAGCAGTTTTAGATGCCTATAGTCATATAACGACTGTTAACAGCTCTTGATTTATTCCTTTGTACTGCTCAACGCTACACAAGGGCATAAAATATTGCTACTGCTGGATATTGGTGTAAACCTACTCCGTTGTAACTTTATCATATTAGGCTTGATAATAGCTGATCAATGATATCTAGGAAACCCTTTTAAAGCAGTCTCCTTTACAAGAGTGTAATAAAATGCTGCGGGCTGAATAAAACTTAGTGGGAACTCTATTTTAAAGCCGATGCGATTAGTGTAGGTTTTTACCGTATAGTTCAGCCACCAGTGTTAATTTTGCATTACAGTGGATTGTTTTATTCTTATAGTGTTTGTAAAGAGGATAATCCAGCTTAAAAGTAAAACTGCTAATGTCACTTATAGTACACAGAGTGCATAAGATCCAGCTAATATTGTGTTCGTGGTGTAACTAGTTATTTTATGAAAAAGCAATAAAAAATATGGACGCCAAACCATGGAAAGAACAAAAGCGAACCGGAGCAAATGGCTGTAATATGGACACAATACCGACTTCTAAGCAGCTACTTTAATAATTAAATTCTCATAAACAGACATTATTACTCTTGAAGCTGATCATTGTTCTAATGTTAGTCCTCAATTCAGCAAATAGCTTCATAATAGTGTACCGGAAGAGCAACAGCTGTTTAAATAGGGTCGCCATTAAAACGTAACGTAAAAATTTAATTTCATATTACATCTGATATTTTAATGTAGATTGTTGAAAATTATTTTACAATAAGTAACTAGACACAATATAATTAGTTTATTTTCAGTAAAAAAGTACTGAGTACACAAAACATATCGATTTTAGGACAAATAAAAACTGGCTAGGTAGTATTAATAAACTGTTAATTTCTATTATTGTGTAATATTTCGAGGGCGCGTGAGTGTTTTGCTATTAATTAATATACATATTCACGGAAAATTAGCAGCCGCAAGCACTATTTCGACGTAAAATAGAAAAACGGGTACTATCATATATTCGACTATATCTTAATTTTCACTTCACAAATTATAAATGGCCACTTTAATAAACAACATGTAGAAAAAAAACAGAAGTTTTTACGTTGAAAATAAAATTATTCTTTTATCAAGACTTTCACCAGCCTGAGCCTGAGCACGTATATAAGAATAAAACAAGCCAAATCGTAGACTTGTAGCTGTGTAATGGAATTATAATACACCCTAAGTCAGCTTGTTATTTAGATGTATACAGCTATAATACAGCTTAAATAATTCATAGTACAGTCAAGGGCACCAATATGTATACACTTTTTCCTTATTCCTTATTGCATTGAAATAAGGTCCAAAAATGTATACATATTTTTGCCCTCGACTGTACAACCTTTATACAGATATAAATGTTTGTGAGTGGAGTAAATTATTTAAAAAATCGAAATTTGACAGACGCTGAGAATTTACCCCGCACGATAGGCTTAGGCTCTTAAATGGCTCTTAAGTTAATCTATAATGTAATTAATATTATGAAATATATCAATCTAAAACAATGAAAATTTAATGGTCAAACTTTCTTTGATCAATGCTTTAAACAAGAGTACCAGCCTTGGGGTAAAATTATTTCGCTTTCCCAACACATTCGCGGGATGTTACGCGTCAGATTCATCACACCTCGTTGTCGTAAGACGTAAGACGGGGCGCGGCAAGATGAGGCCGTGAAGCAATCGGTCTGTCCCCAAGGTCACGACTCCTCGGCTCCGCGGGTCGCCAATCGTGCGTCGCAGTAACCAAGCTGTGCGTACGCGATGAACACCCTGGTGTGTTTCCTGAGTGCCTGCGCATTGGGTGAGTACGGCATTGGGAAATTATCTATTTATTACAGAAAAAGTCGTGGGAATTATTTTTAAAATCGATACAATACAACCGTGATTACTTTATTAGTTAGAGACTATTATGAATTATGATTAAATATTAATTGAAAGACATAAAAAAATTAATATAGAGTTATTAAGTATTAAAAAAATCTATTACTTATAAATATTATTTTAAAAAACTGTTTTATTAAAAACCCGTCTGTGTAATCAATACAATACAACCGTGATTACTTTATTAGTTATACTATTATGATTTATGATTAAAAATTAATTAAAAGACATAAAAAAAATATCAAAAAAATATTTCTAATCTATTAACTAACTACTTAGTATATTATAAAAAAAAACTTTTTTTATTTAAAACCCAAACGTGTATGATAACATGATAATTGTCCGTGTCTCGATCTTCTACCATCCGGTAAAATTAATCTACTACGATATTGCATAGGTAAATATTTTGTGATTTTAAATATAGTACCTCAAAGATAATAGCTCGATGATGGAACCCTGTTAACACAATTTATGTAAGTCTGGAAGAACACACGAATTATCGACCGCTTTAGCTTCGTTGGTAGTGACCCTGCCTACGAAGCTGGAGGACCCGGGTTCGAATCCCGGCCAGGGCATTTATTTGTGTGATGAGCACGAATATTTGTTCTTGGGTCTTGGATGTTTTCTATGTATTTAAGTATTTCTTTGTCTATACATGCGTGTGAATTTACATGACCTTACAGATTAAAATGATTATGCCTCTCAACGATTATAATAATTTAGTGTTTTTGATAAGTATGTATATCGTCGCTTAGTACCCATAGTACAAGCTTTGCTTAGTTTGGGACTAGGTTGATTTGTGTAAGATTGTCCACAAATATTTATTTATGTTTCCCATTTTTATTGTTTGTTCATAGATTAAGTTTCTTTACCTATCTATTGACAGACTTTATATATGACAACAATTTTATTACCAAGTCTTACTTACTTACATTTAGAAATCATATAAATCATTATTATAACCAAATATTTTTAAGGTTAATATTTCGTAATGTCTTTCTAATACTCGTATATATGCTACACCAGAGATCCTTCAAATGACCTGTTAAGTATAACAGGTAATTTGAAGGCCGACTTCAAATTCAATAACAATATGGTTGACGAAATATAAGCTGCACCGATTCACCATACGAATTGTTCGCGGAATCGGTGCAGCTTATATTTCGTCAACTATACCTAAATTTTTGTTCAAATTTGCAAAGCAACATAGATTTCATACTGTGAGAGGACGACCGAGACAGTTAAATTAATGAACGAATGAATTTAATGAATCTCAATTAGCGAGATTGTGTGCAAACAATGGTGGCATTGCCTTTAATTAAAGGTATTTAATGACACCACAAACCAACTGGTTACGTAAAACTGTGGTTATAAATGGAACACGTGGTGGTTAATGCATAAACATATTTAAAATAAAGATAAACAAGTTGCATATTATGTTCCATGGTTAGTGCTTTCATTGTAAAACAGCCGTTTCAGTGTTTAAGTCTGCTAAACCGTTTAGACAGCAAAACGACTACTTGGACAGGGAAGTTGTTAATCGATTATTATTTGGTCAACCTTAAAGACAAGGGCCTGCGTCACTAAACTTAGAAATGTACATTGCTCTGAAAGCAATACTTGACAAAAAAATTGGCAAGATAGCGTACTATTAGGACGTGCGGCATTTTGCTAGTCAGTTTAACTTACGTTTGCAACTGTGCATCAAAGCCAAAGGGGAATATTTTGCAGATAATTAGTGTTTTCTTTAATTTAATAATAGTATTTTTAACGCTTTTTTTCAAAAGTCGTGTAGTAAAAAAAATATCCAAAAAAATCCGTGTCAACTTGTTTTTAGGCCACCCTGTATTAAGGCATAAGATTGAAATTATTCGGTCAGTGGATGTTGATCTTTTAACCAACCTTTTAACAATATATATATTGTTTTTTACAGCGCACGGTCAGTTTAACAATATCAATAATAAGCAGAGTTCGAATGCTTTCGGTAGCTTCAGTAATTCCCGCCCTCAGACCCAGCAAAGCGCTTTCGGAAACTTCGCGAACACACGCACTCAGACCCAGGGGAATACGTTCAGCAGTTTTGGAAATAGCCAGAGTCAGGCCTCGTCCAGCTTTGGCAATTTTGGAGCATCTAAGAGCCTGAGCCAGCCTGCCTTTAGTAGTCAATCCGGCTTCCAACAGGCTCCCGCCAGAAGCGGCCAATTCCAACAGCAGCCGGCCAGAACTAGTGCTGGCTCCTGCAAGGAGTTGAATGAACGATATCCAGTATCGGGAAGCTGCGATCGGTACATCGAGTGCATAGTAAGAACTCTGATAAGTACTATCGAACCAACTGAATCGTGACCCACCGCGGAACCTTGTCACGGAAACTGTCATAGTGACGTACTGCCTGACAAGGAAAATCACTATGCCACTTTCTGTGACCAGGTTCCACGGTGCGTCACGAATTCACGATACCAAGTTGAGTTGGTTCGATAGTACCTATGTAACTACTTAAATCATAACCTGTACTTTGTTTATCTAAGTACTAGCAACCTAGTTCTGAGTAGGTATACCACTGATCCCGGTCATATGATGACGACCGCTTTAGCTTAGTTGGTAGTGACCCTGCCTACGAAGCTGGAGGTCCCGGGTTCGAATCCCGGCCGGGGCATTTATTAAGTGTGATGAGCACGTATATTTGTTCTTGGGTCTTGGATGTTTTCTATGTATTTAAGCTAGTATTTATTTATCTAAATAAGTATGTATATCGTCGCTTAGTACCCATAGTAGGTACAAGCTTTGCTTAGTTTGGGACTAGGTTGATTTGTGTAAGATTGTCCACAAAATAAAATAAAAATAAAAATTATGTTCCTTATCAGTACCTACTTTTCAGAATGGAACCGCCGAAGAAAAGACATGCCCTGACGGTTTACTGTTCAATGCTAACGCACTCTTCACGACGTATCCATGCCAATACCCGAATGAGGTCCAGTGCCTTGAACGTTCAGCTTTACGTGAGTACCAGGCGATATTATCATGAGCATACCTTAAGGCAAATTCCCAACGCGTATTCATTTCTGTAAGACGTCTACTCAATATTAAATTAAGATGCATGTGAGATGAATAGTAAATGGTATTCGCGCGTCTTTAAGTTTAAGCTTCCTCGTCTTATGACTCATTTTTAGGGTTCCGTACCCAAAGGGTAAAACAGGACCCTAGCTATTACTAAGACTCCTCTGTCCGTCTGTCCGTCTGTCTTTCGGTCACCAGGCTGTGTCTCATGAACCGTGAATAGCTAGAGAGTTGAAATTTTCACAGATGTATTTCTGTTGCCGCTATAACAACAAATACTAATAAACAAAATAAAATAAATATTTAAGGGGGCTCCTATACAAAAAGACTTTTAAAAACCTTTGCCCGTTGCCTTCATCAGGCGCTGGGTCTCAAAATGTATGGGAAAACTATAATCCGACTCGCACTTGACCAAAATTCTACTTGGTATTATTTAACGTTATTATTTATAAATACCCTACGTGTACGGAACCCTTCGTGCGCGAGTCCGACTCGCACTTACAGATTGTGTGTACGCTTTGCTGGGTTGTACAGTCAAGGGCACCAATATGTATACACTTTTTCACCTTATTCCATTGAAATAAGGTCCAAAAGTGTATACATATTGGTGCCCTTGACTGTACGTTGTACCTAGTGCAATGCTATATTTTGTTGCTACGGCATTACTGCTAAAGATTAACCCTTTGACCGCCAAGAACCTAAGATAAAGTGGTTGTGTGTCGTCGTGCCCACCACGCCAACAACCACTTAAGGTGACGTGAGCTTAGAGAACAGAGTTTTTGAAGCCTTTTAACGCGTTTGTAGATGAACATATGGTTTTCGAAAAATATGCACAACAATTTTGAGACCTTTCTGTAGTCAACACATCGATTCAAAACATGATTACGCAACTTTCGCTTAATAAAAAAAAATCGCGAACTTGTGTCTAAACCACACCTTTAAATAGTTATAACTATTTTTGCACATTAGCTATCAACATGAAAATTATATCAATAAATGCGTGCTTTGCTTGCCATTCGCATTGTTCCGATTATACTGAACTATTGACATATACATCAGAATAATGGCGCCGTCTTGACAATGGTCATTATATTTATATTTGGTTTACCCGTTCAGTTGTAGTGACTAAGAGTTGTACTACTGGCTATACACTATACTGTGACATCTCGGTATCGGCAGCGAGCGCGGTGGCAAGCGGCTAACCCCGCGCCTGCTCCCCTCAAGCCACGCACCTCACCCCCTCGAAAGCAGCTAAGCGCTGAGCTCACGTCGCCTTAAAAGGTCGGAGTGAATGTACTTTGATCATGAAAAAAATAATTTATGAACTGTTTTTATTGGTTTAGACATTACACCAAAAAACCAATGCTTGGCACGACGACACACTATCGCTTTGGCGGTCAAAGGGTTAAGCATTTTAACATTATAAGGAATGTAAAGGCGGTAACAAAATTATATTCTTCTCATCTCTCTCTCTCTGGTCGGTCCCTCATATCTGAGGATCGCGGTCAGCAGATATCTGTAGCTCTAGTATAAGTTTTTTCGTAACATTAACTAATTCGAACACGTTTGCGTTTTGTCTCAAAATGTATGAAAACGCTCTCACCGAGTTTGAAATACGCGCGTTCATCGGTTAGCAACAAATGTTATACTCGCTGTTTTAGTTTCCACTAGTGACCACCAGAGGCGCTGTTCACGTTTTCATACCACTTTCATACATTTTGAGACAAAACGCAAACGCGTTCGAATTAGTTAATGTTTCGAAAAAACTTATACTAGAGCTACTGAGGATTCTTCTCATAGACATGCGTAAATTAGATTGCGTCGCTAAATCTTAAGTAGTACTAGTAACGTAAGATCGCGTCAGATACGAGATCTTTAACTGACATTGTAGTTGTATTGTAACTTCTTGCTACTGCAGCAATGCGTTCACTTACCTATTTGTGTATTTTTAGAGCCCGCCCAACCTACACAGGATTGTCCCCATCAATTTGGATACTACAAGTTGGGAGACGCGAGGAATTGCAGCGCCTTTAGGAACTGCGTGAACGGCGTGGGCTACGATTTCACGTGTCCTGAGGGACTGGCTTTTAGCTCGGAGAGCTACCGATGCGAGTGGCCCGACGAAGTCGCGGACTGCGATGCTGAAGGTAGCTACTGTACTAAAGAGCATGCCAGTATCCTCGTAAGGCGCACCATACAACAAAAAGAAACGAAGGAATTTGAGTTTAAACTATTTTTTCGAAAATTGAATGTAACAAATGAAAATGCATCTCTGTTCGAATCGCAAACAATTCAAATTCCATTGAAAGCACTATGTCTTAAATTTAGTACGCGGGGCCTTACGAGGGTATAATGTTTCTGGGTTTTATCGTGCCTACATATTTTCGTTAATTTTTTGAAGTGAAACCTTCTTTAGCGGCGCTGAGCACTTTTGTACTGGGGAAAAATTGTTAAGGCCGTGTATTACCACTTTTGAGCTTTTAAAAACCATCAGAGACATAGAATATAGTGTCTTAAAATCTAAAAAAATATGTGTTACATGAGGATCTTGTCTAGTCAAATTCGCAGTCAGTAACATGATCTGATGAATTGCACTCGATAGAAAAAAATCGCGAAGTTACCCCTCTTTGGAATGTATTTTCAATACAACGGCTATATGTCAGTAATATAATCTTTAATATTTAATTATTGTACTCAATTAAAGATCGTAAATAGTTATAGACAAATTCGCAGGGTTTGCTTTGATAAAATGATTGGCTTAATGACTATAGCTAAATACTTACAAAACTGCGCGCAGAGCTTGCGTAGAGAGCGGGATGGTTAATTGTAAACTCACGCGTGTTAGAACGGGACAGTTGCGTTGGGGATACCTCCCCTTAAACTCGCGACAGATTCTTCTAAGACCAGCTAGTTGACAGCTCCTAGTATCGTGATTGCGATGTTAAGGAGGGGTCAACTCAGCTAAACTCAGCTGGTCTTAGATGCGTAAGACAAAATGATACTCGGGACATATTATGTATGTAACTAAATGGATTATGCGAATATGGGGGGTACAAGGAAACCTCACGTGTATTTTTTTACTGCACCTACAAGACCGAGAAATGATATGTAGATACTCATGTAGCATTTTCTTAAAAGATAGGAGAAATTACACAATCACGATCTAGAACTTCACCAAACATCACCACGGGGTGAGGGGGGGTCTAAAAGTGGCCCAAAAAACCTCGCGTGATTTCTGGATAAGCCCTTAAATAGATAAATAGATACTTAAATACATAGAAAACATCGAAGACCCGAGAACAAATATTTGTGCTCATCACACAAATAAATGGCCGGGATTCGAACCCGGAACCTCCAGCTTCGTAGGCAGGGTCACTACTCACTACCAACTAAGCTAAAGCGGTCGGATGTTTCAGCTTTCCTCGGCTTCCGCTGCCCCGCAGTGCCAGTGTCGAAGGAGCTTGGTCCTCCTGCTGGCTACAGGTTCTACAGGTAAGGCTGGGTTGCCACAAACCGTCTGTAATCGTAAGCGGTGTTCGTCGAATCTGGGCTGCTACCGCGAACCACAAGCGTTCGGTAGCTCTAATTCGAACGCGTTTGCGTTTTGTCTCAAAATGTATGAAAACGCTCTCACCGAGTTTGAAATACGCGCGTTCATCGGTTAGCAACAAATGTTATACTCGCTGTTTTAGTTTCCACTAGTGACCACCAGAGGCGCTGTTCACGTTTTCATACCACTTTCATACATTTTGAGACAAAACGCAAATCCGTTCGAATTAGTTCGGATGAGCAATTTCGTACGAAAACGTGTCGAATGTGCGACCGGCCTAATACTCAGCGGATCTCTGTAGCTAGGATCCTATTATATTTATGAATTAATTATAATTATTATACATACATACCTAGATAACAATAAACCTCTAGCAAAAAAGGTCAAAACATCGCGTCGATTCAAAGTTTTAAAATAAAAGGTTGGAATAATTTGATTTGTAGGCGATAAAACTTGGTAACAAGTTGGCATTTGCTAATGTTGGCCGGTCAGTCGGTGTCAGGTGGTTAAATGTCAGCAGATGAGCGCGACCTTGGTGACGTAACCTCGTCATTAGAAATACCAACAATCCAACATCTTGCATAATCTGGCACAGGAGCCTTTCCGAATGTCAGTACGTAAATATTCATATACTGGACAACTTTATTTAGAAGGAGACTTCCGCTTATATACTTAGTAACTACCTATTACCTACTTTTATCTCACGAGCGCGAGCCATTGTTGTACCTACCTAGTTCCTAGTTGTGATTTGGACCTGACACATGCGAACACATAGACAACGTGAACTCATAGCTCCTACGCTGACGCACACTCAGACAATGTGCATGTATAGGTCAACACACAACCATGGCTCACCCGCGCTTGTGACATAAACGTACTATAAAGTCAAGTTTATACCTACAAGTGGTTACTGGTTATGCAACAGGCTCGAACCGTAACGCGCTTTCCGTAAACATATTGTTACAAAAGGAGCATTATGAATGTTATGATATCTTGATCAGGGAGCTCCAAACTACAGCCGCACCCGTGGTCTTCCGCGTTTTTAGGGTTCCGTACTCGAAAGGTCCAAACAGAACCCTATTGCTGTCACTCACGCGTCCGTCGGTCCGTCGTCTGTCCGTCTGTCACGCAGATTTTACAGCCAAACGGTGGAGCTACAGTCTTAATTAATCCAAAAAAGCCTTACAAATAATCAAAACTTATTTTTAAATGTTTTAAGAGGGGCTCCCATGCCGCTAAAGCGGGCGCGAAAACAAACGCAACTTAATTTTGCGGTTGGTTGTGAACCCTAAATGTGCGTGAGTCGCACTTGGCCGGTTTTTTCTTGACCCTTACTCAGCAATGGAGATCAAATCATGGCCCGCACAAATTTACTAAAAAGACCAGACCAGTTTGGAGACCTGATCTTGATTTTTTGTGCATGGATACCTACCAGTGGCGGAGCGTCCATACAACTCGATTCCCACCGGCTTGCCTAATTTCCAGCCCGTCCAGTTCTTTTACTACGGCTCATGAAGAATAGGAAAAGCCAAGTATTTCCGGCTTCCCTAAGAATATTTTTGACGCGCCGCCACTGATACCTACTCTAATCATTACTCTAATCTACACCTACCGTATCGTATTGTCTGGTGCACTTTTGATGACAAACTGAATGAAAGTTTCTCGTCGTACCTACCTAGTGGTATGTATTTAAAGAAATAGAGTCATTATATTAAACTCGTAGATGTCGTAGATGACCATGCGATGACCTGAAGCTAAACGTTAATGATGATAATAGCCTTGACACTTTAAAACGTAGAAAACACAAATCACACAAAATATGTAATGCCGGCACTACACTTCGCTATGCGCTATCGTTATGTGACTGCGCCGTATTTGCTAAAATATACTGTGGTATGTGCGCGAATAACAAATATCCCCTTCTTCTGCTTCGTGCTGGTATGCCGAACATGCCAAATATGTGTGTTATTTGTGTAATCCCTAGTCATATTATTTTTAACATGTTTATATCTGAAATAATCTCAATGCAACTCACAAATACCTGTTTAATATGTACAAAGTTGGTTACTAAAAGACCAAAAAATAGGCGCTGGTGAGTAAGTGAAGTGAACGAAGTGGCCTTTGATGTGTACCAAAAAACCGAAAAGTCGACGGATACGCGTATTCCCTGTTCGCGCTTATGCGCGCGCGCGTGCGAATAAAGCAAACATAGACGAACAAATCCTTCAAACTTCATCGAATGCAGGCGCATTAACTGAATAACGAATAGCGCATAGCGAAGTGTGGTGCCGGCATAAGCTACATTCAATACTTTTTAAGGTTTTGTACCAAAAAGGTCACAAACAAAAGACGCCTTGGAACTTTTTGTTACCAGCACTAGCGGAACCGGAACAGACCGGGAATCAATAATTATAATATTATAATTATGACGATAAAGGCAGAAAGCTATTCAAAACTAAAACAGGTTGCCAAAAAGCGCGTCATCGATCGATCCTCGGACTTCTATTTAAAGCCTAATGAAACCGCGTTGTTTATTTAGGCTACCGCATTGTACTTAGATAATTTCTACTTTTTTTCGTTTCGCAGGTCCGACACGAACTGCCAGAAATACTTCATCTGCATCGAAGGTCGGCCTCGCGCGCTGAGCTGCGGTGGCGACTCGGCCTTCGACGATCTTACCTCGACCTGCGTGTCGGCTGACGAGGTAGCGGCCTGCCCGCAAGACCTCCGCGCCGCCGCCGCCCGCTCCAGGGAAGACGAGAAACAACGGCTCGCTAAAGAAGTCTCCTTCAACGCACGCCCGCTACAGCAGAAGAAGAGATTCTAAATAGCTAGTCCTACCCAGTCATTCGAGTTACCAGTCAGAAAATATGTACATAATTATCCAGTCATGTTAATAAATACCTACAGTGATATTAGTATATAATACAATATTCAAACAAGTTATGCTATTTAAGTGTTTATTTTTTAAGTCAGCACGTAATCCTAAAATTTACACTTAAAACTATGCAACCTACAATCCCCTTTTAAACACAACACCACATAACACACTAAACACCTATGGTATAGTACATTACTTACCAAGGGCGGTAAAACAAGGAAAGTCTCAGATCGCATGTATTTGACGCCCGAGCCGAAGGCAAGGGCGATAAATATATGATCTGAGGTTTTGGAATAATGTAGTATAGTAGTGCTACTTGCTCAATGTTTTTATATGCCAACTGGCAAAACAGTGATACGCTATATGTATTTTAACATCCCTGTATTCAGTTATACCTATGTTTTACAAATAAAGCACTTTGAACTTTCTTTATTACCACCCGTGGTAAGTACAAAATTTTATGTCTCCCCTGGCCAGGTTTATATTTTGGAGTTAACTTGGGAGTCATCATGACGCTCACGTAATACCTATAAGATTTGAAATTTTTCGGATCAGCTCGCCTCTCTTCGTCGGTGGAAAACCTCAATGCCGTATGACGTCTACCTACTTATGTAACCAGCCACACTTTCAAGTAAGTAGTAGTGTCAGTAAGTATCACGTAACGTAAGGCTTTGGTAGACTCACAACATGAGGCTTACGTGAAAGTTCATTAGGTATTTCAACATTCATACCGATTTGCATTTAGTTAAAATATGTCAACTTGTTAACACTAGTGGCTCTGTGAGCTGTGTCGTAACTAACTAAGCTTAATCCATTCCTGGTAAGTGGTATTAGCATCTACCATATGGACCATCATTTTTTTTTTGTTTTTGGATTACGTTATTTTGCCGTGAAAGGGCAGTGTAGACCTCGTGTTTTTTTTTTAATTTCCAAAACGGAGATCGGTATCGAAAACTCTTACCTTACTCGCTAGCGACTGCGTAAACGATTTAAGTATGCCGATTCTTAGTTCTATTGAGTGACCGCCAGAGGCAAGCAGTTCACGTTTGGCGATTTGTTCTCTTCGTTACGTTTGTCAAGCAAGCTAGATTTTCAAGACAGATTTTTGTCAAGCTTGAGTTCTGATGGTGGATTCCATGAGGAATTGAGGGTACTTACTCTTCTACCATTATAAACATACTTATAGCCATATTTAGGGTTCCGTAGTAAACACGGAACCCTTATAGTTTCGCCATGTCCGTCCGTCCGTCCGTCTGTCCCCCGTTTATCTCAGTAACCGTTAGTACTAGAAACCTGTAATTTGGCATGAGTATACTTATTGATTACGCCGACAAAACGGTAGAATTAAATATTGAAAAAAAAAAAATTTTAGGGTACCCCTATTGCGTTGTTATGTTGGCATGACTTACCTACTTCCGCGTTTTCTTTTTTATTGTGGTTCAAAATGTCTGCCAAACTGTACATCAATGTCATGTGATGACAATATTGACAATGTCACTGTCATCAAAAACCTTGTTCTAAGTCCCGTCTCTTAGAAGTCTTAGAACGTAGTGGTTATATTCTCTTTCGGTATTTATGTAAGTTACTTCATGGGTTTTTTTTTTTTGTCTTATTCTAGTTCTGGAGCTATACTCCATTGACTAGGGATCTACCGCCGATTGCCACTTCAGTGGCAATCGGGTTAAACTTCATGGGTTGCAGTATCAATGGCATCGGTTACACGGTCAATATTATCACGAGATACAGTATTGGCCTCTCTCTCACTTACATAAAAGTGTATCGCGTGATAATATTTACCGTGTAACCGATGCCATTCGGTAGAAAAATAAAAATGTGAATTTGTGTAAACCCCTTAAGCCTGGCCGCAGACGCACGGAATTCCGATACGGTTTCACAGAGAGGCCTTTTTTCGCTCTAAGAGCTCTAAGAGCAAGATGCTTCAACTCCCCTCCCCTCAGTTTCCGTTCGGAACACCGTGCGTCTGCGGCCAGGCTAAATGAAATTCTCTATTATTATCACGCTTTCTTTGACGATCTATGGTATGTACATCAAAATGCCTGAATTTTGATTGGCTGATATCGTGAAGCAATACTTCATAATAGCCAAATAGCCAATAAGAAGACGACTCTTGACATTGTAAATAACTAAAATGCACAGCGAGAACCCATTTAAAAGGAATTCATGTCATATTTCTGCGAAGCTAGCGCGGTTTTACACCTTCCTGATTTCAAATTTGAATTTTTGTTTCCCGAAAAACCGATTTAAGTTTCACTGATAGTAGTATTATTCTAGTTTTTGTTTGTAAATGTTTTTGATGACAAGCTTAATCGGATCAGCGGCGGATGCGGAGCGCTGCGAGTATCGTGTGGTGGGTGACAGGCCAGGCCGACGTTCCGCTGGCGCAGCCCTGACGGGCGGGCATCGCCCTAGTTGCCCCTTCGCATCGAACGGTTGCGTAGTAGCGATCGCAGGCCCTAGCCACAGAACCCTGTTGTTATTTTAACTCCGTGTCTAACTTTGTTCCAAATCGATATTTTCTTTGTGTAAGTGTAATTCGTGCGTGTGTTTACTTTGAGTTCAAATCAATATTTGAGTGATTTTAAAATGGAAGATTCCTACATTATTGCTAATTTTCACACGCTGTGTCGCCTGTGTTTGAACAAGAGTTCCTTGATGGTGTCCATTTTCGGAGCTGCGCCTGACGATGAAACCAACTCTGCGTTAACCTCGAAAATCGCCGAGTTTGCCGAACTTCAGGTTAGTTTAGGGCATACCATTACTCATACGATTTCGCCATTCCTGGCAGCTGCTTACAATCTAATTTGTTTCTCTTTGTTTATAGATGGACCCTAATGATGGCTTACCTGGAAGAATCTGCTACAAGTGCTTGTTCAAAGTAGATAAATGTTCCAACTTCAGACTGCAATGTATACAGAATGAGTCAAGACTGAGACAAATAACTAGTAGAGTCAATGAGCAAGAAAACTCAAATTCCTCAGAAATGTCTAACTTCTACACCACCACTCAAGATGTAAACAAACAGGATTACATTGTAGAGGACAGTGTTGTTATGGTGGTTGACCCGAGCCTGGACTATGACTCTTCGGAAGAGTCCGACAATGCAGATCAAGCAGATGCAGATACCACGGAACGAAACAATACCCCTGAAGGAGACCACATGCCTGAATCATTCTTCAAAAATGTATTCATGTGCCAGTATTGTGACCAAGCTTTCATTTCACAAGACAAGTGTAAAGAACACGAGCTGGTCTATCATGATCCCAACTTACCATTCAAATGTATGGAGTGCAGCTTAGTTTTTCCTGAGCGGAGTCAGTATGTGCAACATACAAAGCAGGTGCATGGCAATGACAAGCCCTACCACTGCCCTGAGTGTGATAAGTCCTTCGGCCGCAGGTCAGACTTGAGAAAGCATTCCATAGTACATACAGGTATCAGACCTTATCAGTGCCATTACTGTCTCAAAAGCTTCTCTCGGAATACAAATCTTAGTAAACATCTGAGGATCCATGCCGGGCATAAGCCACATGTGTGCCCCCTGTGCCCAAGGAGCTTTGTGTGCCGTAATGACTTGCAGCGACATGTCTTAGTCCATTCTGGTATGAAACCATACGCCTGCCGAAAGTGCCCTTTGACGTTTGGGAGGAGAGATAAACTCATCAAACATGAAGTGAGACACGGTCCACTCAGCCCCAATCAAGTGCATGAGATAGACAATGACCAGGAGACTCATGACATGGTTGTCAATGTCAATCCCTACAGCAACTTACTCACATCTCCAACCCATCAAAATGCTGATTATGATCTCCCTAGAGTACCAGACCATATTTCTGGAGTTAGTAGCTTTATGAATCAAATTCACAAGAATCCAACCACATCAGGCAAACAAACATCATCTCCGCCGAAACCAAAACCAACTGTAACTAATAAAAATAGACCTAAAAATATTAAATGTCACCAATGTCCAAAGAAGTTTTCCTCGCTAGATGCATATAAGACTCATGTTTCAATAGCACATATTGGCAATAGAGGATTCCAATGCAAGATTTGCTTCAAGAAATTCTCCCGCAAGAGGGAGCTTGACCGTCATGTGACCCTTCATTCTGGCATGAAGCCTTTCTCATGCGGCCAATGTGACAAAAAATTCAACAGGAAAGACAAACTGAATAAACATGAACAAACTCACGAATGCATGGTTGTGAACATGCCATGTATTGAGTGTGGGGTCACTTTTGAGAAGAAAGCTGATTTAGTGGCCCATATTAAGTCTCACTTCACAGACAATTTTGATGACAAGCCTGAGATTAAAAAAGAGGATGAGCCGGAGTTCCCAATTGATGAAAACTATTATGACTTGGAAACCTGAGACCAGGACTTTAATCTTGAAAACTTTTCCTTGATTACTTAATACTGAATCACTGTGGCACTGCAATTTAACACTTTTGTCCTTAGATAAAATTGTTTCAAATTATTATGAATCATAATGGATAAATCTAACTGTAAGATGAACAATATAGATAGACTCACTGTTGTAACTTATTAATTATTGTAATTGTTATATTTTAAAGAGTTCTAAATGTGATTATGGATAATATTAAGTTAATTCAGATCTACATTATGTAAACTTGCGTGCATGTACACAATTTATAAGACATAATGAGGATCTAGACTAATTCATATTATTTTAATAGTATGACTAATATGGTAACTACACAATCTGTTTATACAGACATAGACACTTCAGAAGAAATCTCTGTTTTAACTTTATCTGAAACTGTAGGGTACGCTATTTTTAAGAAATAAATTATTGTAGTTCTTTGTATTAGAATTTAGATAGACAATGCGTGGAGTTGCGCTCCCTAAAAACTTATTCTGTTACTATGTGTACTGTACATTCTATTAACCAAATACAAAATTATTTTAGTAAAAATCAATTGAATCATGTGATTTTAGTAGTGGAATCATGTAGAATCTACAGAATTCCATCATCTACACTGTGGATCAACTCCAAAACTGATAAAAGTTGTACATGACAGACCACTTGAATTAGGTTAAAATATTATTTCGTGAAATCGCCGCCCTGACTCTAGAATCGCAATTTTTGCTTTAATTGTTTAAATATCATCACAAGAAAAGGTGAAGTTTTATATTGTACTACATAGAAATATTACACCATAGTATTAAATGTTTTAAGTGTTCAGAATCCTGAATTGCACTCTTATTCCTTATATTAATGGGACAGTTATGCAACAGCGTCAACAGATTAGATTTGTTAGTACTTTTTATAACACACTAACGACCCATAAAAAGTGCTATCTTAAAAGGGCGAAGCGCGGCCTTCGACGCGCTACTTACAGGCACGCGCCGCCGGCCTCGCAACCGCTATGTCCCTGCATTTTAAATCTGTAATATCTTCGAAAATATAAATAAATAAAAATTTAAATAAATTGTGGACAATCTTACACAAATCAACCTAGTCCCAAACTAAGCAAAGCTTGTACTATGGGTACTAAGCGACTATTCATTTAAATTACACGCAGTAAAAGGCTATATTTATCTATTAGTACGGCTTGTTAGCTCTAAATACGGTCACATCTGGAAGAAAGCACGAAACTTGGCATGCTGCACGTAGCTTTCATATTTGTGGTTCAAAAATTTTAGGGAAACAGGTTGGCAGACTTTTTTTTTCACTTTTGTGTGTCCCCCCTTTCTTCCAGATGTGACCGTATTCGTCATATTTTCGAGCTAACAAGCCGTACTATATATTAAATGTACAATGTATTTAAGATACTTAATTGGATAAGGATTAATGCTGTATTGCTTAAAATCGCTTCGTAAATAAGCCATTATTTCTCGTAAAAAGTAAAGGATAAAAAATGGTTATTGTGGGTTATCCCTAAGCCACCACCCACCATCATACCATACCATCGCTGACTTTTTTGTAATAGAGCAGGGGGCCGATTTTTGAGCGTCGAACGCTCGACTTTTCACTCGAGATCTGTCAAAAAACTATGACGTTTTGACAGATGTCGAGCGTTAGACACTCAAAAATCGGCCCCCAAGAACAGAATTGGAAAAGGCGTCTCTAAACAATGCAAGTGGCAAATCATGTAACAGTTGGGGTGACAACGTTATCAGAGGGTTTGGACCCTGCAGAATACGAATCTGCCTGTCGCCATCCCCAAATTTCAAACCCTCTGATAACGTTGTCACCCCAACTGTTCTGTTACATGATTTGCTTCTTGCATTCTACTTCTTCAAAACTGGTCCTACTCTATAGACCTTTTTAAGGTGTACAGCCAAGTGCAAAAATATGTATTGAGTGTATCCTCTCATAAATATGGTACTAAAACCTTAATTCACCGACATAAGAGCTATGGGACATATTTTTGAGCAAGTTGTATGCACCCAAATTTTTGCACTTGACTGTACAATACTGTAGTACATTATTTTGATCTACCTCGTAGGGTTCAGTCAGCGTTTGCAATGTAAGCGCATAAAAATGCGTTTATTTACGACATCACATTAGAAACCTCTAAAATTATCAGTGTTTCTCTATTATGCATGTATAATACATATAAACATTCCTCTTGAATTACTCTATTAAAAAAAACCGCATCAAAATCCGTTGCGTAGTTTTAAAGATCTAAACATACCTACATAGGGACAGACACAGCAGGAAGGGACTTTGTTTTATACTATGTATAGTGAAGTGATATAGTAGGTAGGTAACACACTATATTTCTTATAAAAAGTATTTCGAAACTATGTTTTTAGTAAGTGTAACAATGAATGTACTGGGACATTATATGTTAATAGTTCGGGAACCCTACTATATAACCAAAAACGCCACCAAAATCTATAGAAAGTCGGGCAACAGTGGGGTCACGGTAATGAGAGCGGTTGAAACGCTCGTATAATGACCCAGTACATTCATTGTTACACTATGACCAGACATCGGAATTCTCGTAGCATTTTTGAGCTGTCATAGGCACTTCTCGTTTATCGAACCGATCATATGTATATCGATAAATACAGTTTGTTTATGAATATGAATAAACAGAATACAATATGTAAAATAATTATGATTACGAGTGCAGGTTCGGCAGCAGAATCTGCTGCCAAGCTGAAGCACAATAAATACTCCGCCCTGGAGCCGGCGTACGATTTCGTACCTGTGGCCATTGAAACTGCGGGACCCTGGGGCTCGGAGGCACGCCAGCTCTTCAAAGAGCTAGGCCGACGCCTACGAGAAAGGGGCTGCGATCCTCGCTCTAGGTCGTATCTGGTTCAGCAGGTCTCCATCGCCGTTCAGCGGGGTAATGCTGCCGGTATCATGGGGACCTTTGAGCCAGGTACGATGCGAGAGTCTTAGGTAATTTTGTTGAAATATTTTAAAACTGTATTTAAATAAGTAGGTAGTTTATGTAATTATTTTAATTTTAATGATTTGATTGATTTTATATGTTATATATTACGAGTAGAAGTATGACAATCTATTTCTTTTATAGAGAAACTAATGATGAAACACTTGTTAGCACTAAAACAGACTTTGAACATGAAATTGATAAATGTTAAAACACTGAACTGGGGGACGATTTTTGAGTGTCGAACGCTCGACTTTTCACTCGACATCCTGTCAAAATATCATAGTTTTTTGACGAATCTCGAGTGAAAAGTCGATCGTTCAACACTCAAAAATCAGCCCCCTGAACTGATTAAATGTAAAATTGTTAACTATTAATTTTTCATTGCTTTCATTGCAAATCTCTATTTAACATTTTCAGCCACTTATAAGTTATCTAAAAGAGAGCGTTCTTTAGCGGTAAGACCGCCTGTTGTTTACCTCTACTTTTAATCTTCTTTGATATGTTGTGTTGTGTTCTATAATGTATCGACAATATTAATATGTATATCGGAAGTCGATAAACGAGAAGTCCCTATGACAGGTCAAAAATGCTACGAGAATTCCGATGTCTGTATGACCCTAATATATAATGATATATACTGACCCTACTGGCAATCGCAGGCCCATTTTTAGGGTTCCGTATCCAAAGGGTAAAACGGGACCCTATTACTAAGGCTCCGCTGCACGCTGTCCGTCTCGCGTCTGTCACCAGGCTGTATCTCAAAAACCGTGATAGTTACAAAGTTGAAATGTTCACAGGAGATGTATTTCTGTTGCCTCTATAACAACAAATACTAAAAACAGAACAAAATAAATATTTAAGGAGGCTCCTATACAACAAACGTGTTTTATTTGCAGTTTTTATAGAATGGAACGGAACCCTTCGTGCGCGAGTCCGACTCGCACTTGGCCGGTTTTATATGAATGTATGTCAGCTGTAGCGCAGGAGACAGATCAATATTTTAGAATTTATTTGGATTTAAGAGTTTATTGACCCAAAGCTATTTGTCATACCTATCACATAATAATAGGCGGACGCATCAATCTTTTAGTAGGTAGTACTTAGTTGATTGATGCATCAGTAAATTGTAAAGCGGTTTTCCCTCCAAAGCTAACTTGTCCGAGCAGGGCCTACGCTGGCAATCTACTGGCAGAAAACGGCCGGGGCGTCCTCGAACCACATGGAGGCGCTCAGTTGAAAAAGAGGCTGGTTCAAGTGGCCTTGGCTGGGAAGAGCTGGAAGAAGCTGCGCAAGACCGTGACAAGCGGAGAACTCTTCTGCGAGCCCTATGTCCCTAATGAGGGATAACAGGAACTCATCATCATCATGGATGTAATGATGTGTCAAAAATAAACTACTGTAAAAATCTCCAGGAATAGTTATCAATGTTATCATATACTAAGGCCAAGCAAAACTATGGAGGTCGATGCCAAAGTTTTGATGGATGTAAAGCACTTTTTCACAAGTGCAAGAGTATATTTTAAATATAAAATCTAACTTCTGTACTGAAGGTTAAAATCCCTCTAATTGCGTTCATAGTACCACTTGCCCCCAAATTGAAATTGAAAATAATTTATTCGTGACAGTGTTGTAAAAGAACTTAAGACTAGAATTAAAATTGAGCAAGACTTAAAACTATAATAATAGGCAGTTCGTTTGTCACGAATGGCGGAACCATTCAGTCTCAGCATAATGCTGACTCGAGATCCTGGCCTTTTTAATTAACTTTGGTAAGGGGCGTAGTATCTTGTTCGTTTTCTGCCCGTACAAGGCTGCCTTTGCTCTGGTCAGCGTCAGCACAGCACTAGGGGCTCGCGGTGGGGATAAGGCTTGATAGTACAGTCAGCAATGCTTGCTACGCGGGCGAGGTGCTCAAAATTATCTTCACACATCTTTATTACAAGGGAGTAAGAGCGTGCGTAGATCATTTTGAACACCTCGCCCGCGTAGCAACCATTGCTGCTGACTGTACACATACTATGATATGAGAGAGTGAGAAATTCGCCTCACTGAAATACATATTTTATGTTGTTGTTCACTTGTTTCTCTTTGAGCAATAAACGCTGTCGCATAGTCCATTTATAGTCTTATTTTACTCCGTTTACTTTTTTAGGGTTCCGAACCTCAAAAGGAAAAAACGGAACCCTTATAAGATCACTTTGTTGTCCGTCTTGTCTGTCAAGATCCTTTTTCTCGGGAACGCGTGAAGTCATAGAGTTGAAATTAAAACCATATCACAGAATAAGTAATAGTACTACGTACTGAAGTTGCGCTGTTAACAAAGCGCCAACTTACAACCCCAAATTATTATAGGTAAATAACAAATAAATGTTGACCACACCAAGCGAATGACGAGACGACGCGACCGTCCGGTAGCAATTCGCGGCCGCCACTGAATGAGTACCACCTGGGGTTGTACGGTCAACCAATTTGATTTCTGGGCCACTTTGTACCTTGTCACTGTGACATTCATATGAGATGTCTTACGGCTTTCATATTGATTTTCACTGTGACAAGGTACGAAGTGGCCCAGAAATCAAATTGGTTGACTGTGCTTGCAGCGGCGCAGCGAACTGACGAAGTGAAATAAATCTGCACACAGTCAGATATTTATCGAGATTTGTCTAAAAAAGGCATTCCCGGAGAGTGTTGCATACATACGCGCGTCTGTTTCGATCAATATATTATTGCCTTAAATTCCCTAACGCGAATTAAGTAGTTGGTTCATAAATGATGACTACATCTCTCAGACTTTCGTGGCCGGCGGCAGGATGACTGACTTGTGACGTCATAGTAGTGCGCCTTGTAGCGTCGTATTGAACGGCTTTTGCACTCTAATACCTTGACAATAAAGGCTTGATCAGATTTATATGAACACCTTTTCCGACTTTATAAAAAAAAACCGGACAAGTGCGAGTAGGACTCGCCCACCGAGGGTTCCGAACAAAGTATAGGTACAGTCAAGGGCACCAATATGTATACACTTTTTCACCTTATTCCATTGAAATAAGGTCCAAAAGTGTATACATTTTCTGCCCTTGACTGTACTTATACAAACCTGCCTGATGGTGCTTAACCTCGATGATTAAAGATTACATATATTTTAAATAAGTACTTTATGAGTAACTTACTAAAGAATAGTTTTCAGGTTACGCTCAATGCTCAGCAAGTCACCATAGAGTCACAGATATTTTCGAACTAAATCAAAATACCATTATTTACTCATCATGATCAAGTAGATGTGATCAATTCACATATTGACTATAAAAAAAATTATAAAAATCCCCACTTCACTATTCATAGTTTTATTAAAAAAAACTAAAGACGATTTTACAGTTAAAGTAATTAGAACAAATTATACTTAATAAAATAATCATTTAACCAGCTAATGGATTTGCGTGTATGGTTATAGAAGAGATTTTGGCGTCTGTAAGTGGCTTGTATGTTTTTGGGTTCACTGCCATCTTCTCCAGGTCATCAAGAGCCTCAAAGCCGTCCAGGACCCTGTAAATGGTTTCAGTAGATTAAGTAAAAAACACCTTAGCAAAATTACAAATGACCATAGGTTTTTTAAATCATTTTGGGATAAAAATGTGGTCTGTCAAAAATCAGGAGCAGGAATCTTACTGGTAAAATTAACCTTTTCACTGCCATTGACTTGATATAAAGTCAGGACATTATGCCCCACACGCCAATGACTTCAATCAAGTTGATGTAAAGGCAAGCTACATGCTATCAAGTAAGGTTTATTTTACTGTGTACCTTACAGAATTTACTGTGGCTATAGATTAATATACATGAAAAAATAAATGGCCACTTGAATATGCCCATAAAAATAATACTTGCCTTCCAAATAAAGTGTATTTCAAGTCCAAATGAGGTTGCTCTCCATAGGTGATGAAAAATTGGCTGCCATTTGTGTTAGGACCATTATTTGCCATGCTCACCATACCTCTAGCATTGTGCTGTAATAAAATAAAAATTTCACTTGTATCATACGAGGGGTGATCCAAAAGTAATGATAATGAAATACTTTCAGTGGCTGAAAAATGCAAAAAGAGGTATTATTTTTTAAGGCAGTTCTTGGCCAGTAAATTAAAAAAAAATATGTAAAAAAATTTATATCTGTCACTGAAATAAATTTATTTATTCGTGAGTTGTCGGAATAAATGCGTGGAAATGGAAAAATCTGAAGTGAGAGCCGTTATTAAGTACTTCTGTTTGAAAAAAATGAGTACTAAAGATATACATGTTGAATTGGTGGGAACATTAGGGGACTCTGCTCCTCCGTATTCTACAGTTGCACACTGGTGCAAGGAGTTTAACTTGGGTAGAACATCTTGTAAAGACGAACACCGCGAGGGCTGGCCTTCCATCGTCCGCACTGAGAAGAATGTCAAAAAAATAGAAGATTTAGTTTAACTGATAGAAGAGTGACAATCAGACATTTAAATGAGGTCACAGGGATCTCGTATGGCAGCATTCAAAGAATCTTAACCCAAGAATTGCACATGAATAAAGTATCCACTCGTTGGGTGCCTAGAATGTTCCACCCAGACAACAACGGACCTCCTCATAAGGCCAGGTGTTGCAATGGCTGCAATCCGGGATGCGGGTTTCGAATTGGTGGAACACCCCCCTATTCGCCAGACCTAACCCCCAGCTACTTTTATCTGTTTCCACGGCTGAAGGAACATCTCCGAGTCAAAATTTTTTTGAATGACAGTGAGGTTATGGCCGCTGTGGAGGCTTATTTGGAGAGTCCAAACAAAGATTTTTTTTTAAATGGAATTCGTAGTCTGGAGAAAAGATGGCATAGGTGTGTAGACTTGTTAGGAGACTACGTTAAGAAATAAATTTAGTTTTTGAACACATGTGTTGTTTTACATACTCGTTATCATTACTTTTGGATCACCCCTCGTATTCATGTATGCGTCAGCACTGGAAATAACATTAGGAGGATGGAGGTGAAGTATAGTAGAAGTTGACTCTGACTCTGAAAATAGTTCCCTATCAAATAGAATAGGATAGAGATATGGTTAGGAGATGGGCTCTATGTTATTATTTGTAAAATCTCAATCTTTTTTAGCAACAGCACAGAATAAGTAATAGTACTACGTACAGAAGTTGCACTGTTATCAAATCGCCAACTTACAAACCCAAATTGTAATAGGTAAATAACATATATTGACCAGTCCGGTAGCAATTCGCCACTGAATGTACTTGCAGCGGGCCGGGGATGTACTTGCAGCGGCGCGGCGAACTGACGGAGTGAAATCCGCCTGGCAACAGAGTCAACCTCTATTATACCACACTTGTGAGACGCGAAGGAACGTAAGTGCTGTGGGTAAGTATGTGTGCGTGCGTGCGCTGTCGGTACGCGCGTCAATTATTTGCGCGGGTGCGTAGCGCGTGGCGCGGACGAATCGCGAAGCGCGACGGCATCCAATCCACACCAGGCGGGTCTCTCAGGGATGAGGTAACTGACCTCGGTGCGGGGGGTTCATGACCATTCTGTATGTAATACTATTCTGTGACTATACTTCAATCCATCCCGTTTTTTGGTTGTATCCAAAAGGAGTCTGAGATCTGTTTTGGTACCTCATCCCAAGCATAGGCACTAGTTTTATGAAAGTGACTACCATCTGACCACCTGCGGGGCTACTGCGAACCACAAATGAAGTTTTCCGTCTCTGTTGCACTTACATACAGACTTGCAAGTGCGACAGAGAGGGAAAACTTCGTTTACGGATCGCGGTAGCGGTGTTGCGGGTTGACCCAGAGGAAAAAGTATACCTTGTTGGGATTATCCCAGTTTCCTCACTATGTTTATCCTTCACCGAAATATTTAGTACTTATATTTTTTAAACCCAGTGGTAGCCAGATATCGAATCTACTAATAGCTCTTATACGGCCTTTACACCTTACGATATTTAGCATGGTAACTCTCTCTCACGCACTCATTAGAGCGAGATAGTTTAACTCCCCTCCCCCCAGATAGTGCTAAATATCGCAAGGTGTAAAGGCCGCATTACTACTTGGCTATCACAGTAGACATCGATTCTAACTATATTTCACTGCAACTTGGAAAACAATGAGTACTTGTACAGGACTCTAAGCTATTTGCACTACAGTTTTATGAAGTTACACTCATTTATTCTCTTTTCTGTCTCAATTCAGCTATTTAAGACACATTTGTGATATGTTTACCTTTAAATCTTCTCTAAATTCATCTTCAAACTTTTTGCCCCAGATAGAGGTTCCTCCTTTGCTTGTACCTGAGGGGTCACCGGTTTGAACAATAAAGCCCTGTAAAAGATAATAAAAAAGGATAACAAACAATGCTTAAAAGATGGTTCGACAAATCTAGGCATTCGTGGAGAACGCGTTATAACATAGCCTTATATGTATAGGTTATTTTACCTTAATGTTTCGGTGAAACAAGCACCCGTTATAATAATCACTTGCACATAACGCTAGAAAGTTCTCGCACGTTCTAGGACACTGTTCGCAGAATAACTCTATTTTGATATCACCGACATCAGTATGCAACGTGACAGACATATTTATTTATAAGACAAAATGATGATATATCGTATTTTGTTTTGAATCGAATCAACTTGTTTTGTTTGAGTGCAGTAAAAGCTTTTTGAGGTTACTTTACAAGTTGGTGACACTGACATATGCCACAGATACAATATAAGACAAATGAAATAAGGCGCTTTTACGTAGGAACTAATTATTAATCTGTGTTAGATGAATCCGGCTATATACCTACCTCAAACCGTAAACGAAGTTTTTTTATCTCTGTCGCACTTGATGCAAGTCTGTACCTAAGTGGAACAGAGAGGGAAGACTTCGTTTGTGGTTCGAGCGCTAGCTTTAGCTTGGCGCTGGCGCCGTTGTAACGCTAACCACGAAGATTGATGTTCAAATTATACGTATCTACATTTCATTCACATTTGTTTGTTTCGAGCGAGACGGACATACTACGACGATCTTCGAGTGTTCGTGGGAGATACTATAATAGCTGTAACAGACGATCGAATATGATGCGCTCCGCACCGCGACCTTGGTCCGCTCCGCTCGGAGCGGACCACGAGCGGACCAAGGTCGCGGTGCGGTGCGCACCATATTCGATCGTCTGTTCATGTGTCAGATGACACGGTGCGGTGGTGGCTGGTGGCGTGTCGAGCGTACCGCCACAAAATAAAAAATATACAGAAGGTCCGTTCCCGTCGTTCTTGAAAATACATACCTAAACTTGCCCGACTCACAGGGTTGCTTCTGTATTGATTCTGAATTTTAAAAGGGAGTAGGTATAATAAGAATTCTTCAACATGACATTTAAATATGCCCCAGCGTATCTTGGTAAAAAACCCGCCAAGTGCGAGTCGGACTTCGTACATTTAGGGTTCCGAATCAACCTCAAAAATATGATTTATCAATATATTAGTATTTGTTGTTAAAATATACGTACGTAATATTGAACATTGTCACCAAATTTATCTAGTTCATAGGTCAATGAGAAGTCTAAAAATTCCTCGTAACAAATTTTGTGACAGACGACGGACGGACGGACGGACGGACGGACGTCTGGGCGACACCAATAGGGTTCCGTTTTGACCCTTCGGGTACGGAACCCTAATAAATTGATGCGTGACCCGCTGCGAGTTGTGACTTGTGACTGGCGGCGGTCGAGAGCGCCAACAAAGAATATAAGTACCTAATTAATTAGGTACCTACTTAACTAAACCATAGTACTTAAATACTGGCGTTTTACCAGCGAACGATAAGATGAATGTGTAATGGTTGATCGTCGTTATCAAAGCGGCTAGTTTCAAAAAATTACCTACCTACCTACTCTACCTAGGTATTGTAACTACCAAAATGAGAAAACCGTTTTATTTACCTTTCAATATCGTTTGAAAATTTGAAGAAAGTGTAGGCACAGTTTTTTGTTGTATTTAAACAATAAAATACATTCCAACTGTAATAATATCGGTTATTCATTTTGACGTACGTGACACAAAGTACCTACGTAGCGGCGGCGACGTCAAGTGATCAACGCGCGCACAACTAGCACTCGCGACGCGACAGTGATAGTCGCGACTAAGCTCGTCCGAAATCAACCGAGAATGCCTGTAAATGGTACGTCTGTGTGCGTGCGGCGAAAATGGCACTTTGTACTGAGCGGACTCTCTGCTCCGGCGCGCGCCGCCGCTATTTACTTTGTGGTACCGCACAGTCCGTCGGTGCGGAGCGCACCATATTCGATCGTCTGTTACAGCTATAATAATAGACTCTTGGTCGGTATTGATGCTTTGTTCTTTGTGCGTTGCCGCGTACGGCGCGGCGCCGTACCGTGGACAATGTGTCCGGGCTTTTACTCGTTCTGATAGAAAAATTGGATTGTCATTTTCATATTTTTGTACTTTTTATGACTGTTAACGGTATACCGTAACGGTTAAAGTAATGTGCGGATATCCGTTGCATCTCTTGGGACGACAGTGAATATTCTTACCGTCTCTAATTAAAACAGAAAGAGATGATTTATTAGTCAAAAAAACAAATACGCATTTTAATTAGTTTACGTTACTTAGTATACTGAATAAAATGAAACAACCACGACTTATGCTTAATACCTAACTATATGTAATTTATTGAGATCGAGTTAACATCTAACAAGTTACTCTACACCGCCAGCCTTCTCATTCTGCCCCGCGTGAGGGTCATGCGAATTCTCTTCAACACAACCATAGTTTCCAAGTATCCTTAGGCCCGAGGGATCGAACGGAGACCTGGCGTGGAAAGTGGCCTTGTATTTCTTGCCCATCACTTCGATCTCGTAGTCGCCGCTTTGTAGATATTCCTTTGTGACTGCCGCACCTTTGTTGCTGATGTAGCCGATGCCGATAGATTTGTCGAGGTAATAACCGTAATCACCGCGCCGGAGGTAGCCTACTGGTTCACCGTTTCTTAATATGGCTTCTTGTCCAAATAGCGCCACCTGTCGAGGACATTTAATAAGTATATTCGGAGGCTTTGAATTTCTCTATAACGTAGAAAAAGGATCCTATAGAAGGGGGGTTAGCGAATGTCCAACAGGGACGGAGATAATTTGACAGTCGTTTCTGGGGATACCACAAAAATAATAATCTCTCCATTTTTACTGACATAAGTAGGTTTTTATTGAGAATCTTCGAAATAAACTCCTCATAAATGTTAGCGGGCAACAAATTGATCTTGTGGCATATTAAGTTACGCTTATGATTTAAACGTCGTAGTTATTCAGTCATTGTAAAAGTGATATTTACCCACATTAGTGCAAAATGGCCGGATTGTCATTGCTAAACAGCGCTGCGAGTGTTAAAAATTGGAACTAAAAGCTGTCAAAGAGGTGACAGCTAAAACGACGCTATTTTGTGAAAAGGCTAGCCGTAATGTATTACGGCGGATTATACAATCTGACTGAACCGCTTTTTTACATTACGACTAGGCGAATTGAAGAATACAAAGCGCCGAACACATTTCGGCGGATTTTCAATCAGCCATATTCAATCCGCCTAATCGTTGACCCGCCGTAATACAAAACAGCTCTGTTTTGTAAAACGCCTAGCCATAATCTAATACGGCGGATTATACGATTTGCCTGCGAGATATATACAAGTAATACCTTGTCATCTAGTGTGAAGAAACCGTATTTCTTGGTGACGCCCGTCTGTCGCGCGCGCGTCACGTGCTCGTTGCCGATGTAGTTGCCTCCCTTACGGCACGCGAACCCGAGGTTGGCCTCAATCGGGTTGTCGTCAGCTCTCACGTCGGCGTTCCATAGATGGTAGCCTGCAGCCGACATTACAAATAGGCCACTCAGTCAGTCAGTCTAGTGATATGCTCTCGCAAGAGGTGTATCATCCATATGCACAATTAAAAAAAAAACTTCTACACCACCTTTTGCATCTTAGCCCTTGGCGTTGATCCTCTACTGACTGACCTAAAACCTTTTAACCGCCGAATGCAGAATAGTTACTTAGGTACTCTACTCGCAAATTTCAACATCCATATCTTATATCTTTAAACGAGCAATTCTTGTATATTTATTCATATGTATATTTATTTCGGGGATCTCGGAAACGGCTCTAACGATTTTGATGAAATTTGGTATGTGGGGGGTTTTGGGGACGAGCAATCGATCTAGCTAGGTCTCATGCCCGGGAAAACGCCGAGCAAGGCTCGGTCGCCCAGATATCTTATATCTTTAAACGAGCAATTCTTGTATATTTATTTATTTATTTATATGTATATTTATTTCGGGGATCTCGGAAACGGCTCTAACGATTTTGATGAAATTTGGTATGTGGGGGTTTCCGGGGACGAACAATCGATCTAGCTAGGTCTCATGCCCGGGAAAACGCCGAGCGAAGCTCGGTCGCCCAGATATTTACAATATTATAAATGCGAAACTGTGTCTCTCTGTTACCTCTTCAAAATTCGGCGGTATGGAGATAGATTGAGTCCCGGGGAAGGACATTCATTACCATACAAGTGATATCATCACCTATCTCTATCTCTATTAAAAAATCATCGCCAGACCACATTCGTCAACACCATCTCATGGTTCAATGTTACGTATAGGTAATATAACTTCGAAAAAGCGCATTAAATGCTTGGCTAAATATAATTAAATTACTCAGAAAACATTCCTACATAATTTAGAATAGTTTTTGTCACATTTGAAAGTAATAAAAAAAAATATGTTTTTGTATGGTGAAAAATTTCTTGTTGAAATCCACCCAGGAGCTATGGGACATAATTTTTGAGCAAGTTGTATGCACCCATATTTTTGCACCTGACTCTACATACTACACCTGGAAAATAATTGGCCAAAACTTAAGTTGATAAAAAAGGTAGAACGACTCAATATTCGCTGACTGTCTATGACTATCCCTCATTCTAAACCATTAGAGTACGGTTACACGCTCAGTCTGGCGTCAGTTTAGTCCATCAGTCTGGGCTGAACTGACGCTAGACTGAGCGTGTAACCCTGCGGATTGGTGGTTACCTGTCAGTTTACCACGCCAGACTGAGCGTGTAACCCTGCGGATTGATGGTTACTTGTCAGTTTACCGTCAGGCCGCAGGGTTACACGCTCAGTCTGGCGTCAGTTCTGTCCAGACTGATGGACTAAACTGACGCCAGACTGAGCGTGTAACCGTACTCTTACCTTTCTCAGCACTAAGCGAGGTCAACGCCCTCCACCCAGCGTTCTTCAGTCCTTGCGCGCGGCTCAACGCCTTGTAAATAGCCACAGCATTAGCGGAAGGAATGTGCAGCTCCCAGCCGAGCTCGCCGGCCCAGCCGATGCGCAGTGCTCGGCAAGTATAGGTCTTATTGTCGGGGGAAAAAGGCGCTTTTGAGAAGTGTATGCTGCGGTGGGTGCTCACGGGGAAAGCGTCGTTCGACAGACCCGCGTCGGTGAAACGCTGGAGGATTCTCTGGCTGAAAATAAGATAAAAACCAAGTTAACATCAATCGCTCTTGCATTACTTACATATTAAAAGAATATGAACGGTCATTTGGACACTTACATATAATAAAATTATATGAATAAAATGAATAATATCATACTTAGTTTGCTGTTTAAACTTTAAAACAATAATGCGTTATCTCGCGCATTTTCTTTAGCAGCTTGTAGGTTTATGAATGCCTTGGTAACTACAGGTACCTTACGGAAAGTTTGAAAGTTCTTGTTTTGGTCTACTTTGGTCGAGTTTGGTTCGAGCGGCAGTTGGTCTTATGTGCTTGTCAGATCCTGCGTGCGCGAAGTTGTGCGACGCTCTGAACCCGCTCTTCACAACACAACAGACATCTACAATATACCTGTGCGGTCCTTGCACGCTGAGGATGCACAGCTGTTTGGTGACGTCAGTGATAGTAGCATTCAACTTGTACGTGTTGATGATCCGACGCAGGTGCGCGAGGTTGTGCGGCGCGCTAAACCCGCTCGTCACTACGTAGTAGCCGATACCCTGCGATATGATAATTATTTTAATAGGCTAGTATTGTCAATTTCCAATTAAAGTGGAAATTTGAAATATTCAACGCCACTGAATACTGACTGTAAGGTAGATTTTCACTTGGCTTACAGTTGTGTACGAACTATACTATTATTTATTGATAAGTAGAATAGTGATAATTTAAATAAGTTACTTTTAAGTTCCTCAAAGAGTTGCCGATACTAAAATTAAATTTGTCAAGCGGATGCGTCCGCTAACAAAATTGAATTTCCAAGTAAAAATTGAAAAATTTAACGCCACAGGTGGGATTTGAACCCACGATCTCTGGAATCCGTCCACTGCTCTTACCAACTGAGCCACAGTGGTAATCCCTTCGCCTAGTCGCCTTAACGTAACGTTTGAACTTCCTCACTAAGGCTGGGTTGCACCAAACCGTCTGTAATCGTAAGCGGTGTTCGTCAAATCTGATTGTATGGAAAGTTTGACAAGTTTCTATGGGATGACAGCTGCCGGCGCCATATTTGACGATGACCGGTCTGTATTCGTATGCTGGTGCAACTGACCCTAAATTTCCAACGGGTGAACGCGACTAAGGCTGGGTTGCACCAAACCGTCTGTAATCGTAAGCGGTGTTCGTCAAATATGATTGTATGGAAAGTTTGACAAGTATGTGTTCGTACGAACACATACCGGTCATCGTCAAATATGGCGCCGGCAGCTGTCATCCCATAGAAACTTGTCAAGGCCAAGTGTAAGGCCTGAGTGGACGCCCGGAGCGGAGCGTTCGACGTCGCGTCCAGCGTTGCGGCCGAGCGTCCATACTATTTGTGCGGCGGCGACTCAGGACACCAGTATGAGTTTCAATTGTTTGACATGCACCCGCTGGACGCAACGCTGGACGTAACGCTCGAGCGTTCACTCAGGTTCTACACTACTGTGCCTTTACTGTTCGCACATAATAGGGATGTTGACACCAAATAAGAAAATCAATAAATCCGAATTTTCTCGAAAAAGGATCAAATTCTCTATCAAATAGTGAAAAAAGTAACCCAAAATAATAAATAATTACATAATTTTATAAGTCTTCAAAGTTTTAGGAGGGGGCATTTTCTGTCCCTTTTCCGCAAAACGCCCCATTGTATTGAACGATCGTCATTTACTATGGCGCTCGAGGTCAGTGACGTCACTGCCCTGTCGCGTTTTCTCTCTCTAACTAAAAACATTCTAACGGTTGTAGTTTCGTTATTCTTTGAGATATTTGAATAGGATTTTCACTTTTTGGCATAGTTATATGTATTCTTTCGTATGGAGTATTAATAAATTTTGAGTCAAAGTCCCTATTGTTTAGTATTTGCTTCTGTTTAGCTACCACATAAGTGTTTTGGTGTTATACTGTAAACTTGTGTGTGAATAAATGAATAATTGAATTGAATTTAAGTACTACAGTGCAGCAACTAGAGTGTACCTTAAAGACAGGCTCGTGCAGTTGTCCGCTGCCGCCGTCCAGGATGCTGACGGTCACGTCCGCCTCCACACCGCCCTTTTCGTTCAGCATCAGCGTGTACACCACCCTGTCAACATTCATTTCATAATATGTTGCCACGCCTGTGACTACCTACTACCTAACTATACTCCGTTTTTTTTAAGATGCGAAAAATCGTGCGATTGTCGTCATGCGATTTCAGGGAAAACAATCTTGAAACGGGAAGAAATGCGGCGTGCTATGTTTCAGACGTGATAAGCTACTGAAATAAGTGAGGTTAGTACAATATCGTCCTCTGATGTCTCAGGGAAACGAAGAATTCTAGGCGAAAATTACCGTTAAAATTCTCATCTTAAAAAGAACGGGGTATACCATATTTTTGCATATTAGAAGTTAGAGTGTTTTTGCCACACGATTTCACGCAACAGTAATGCATTTAAATAAGTAAAACCCCGATGTTACTCGCGCGAATGCCGTCTGCAGACTAAAGTGGGCAAAAGGGGTGTGTCTCAAACATAGAGTGAATTCACTCTATATGTGGCAGCGGGGGTCGCCTGACAATGCGACGTCTTGAGGTTAAGTGGTCTGTGCTCATGCGCGACGTTTTTAACTCATAACTGTCTCCTCTTTACAGCTTTTACGGCGCCTCAACGTATTTTGGGCTGCGGTATGGTCTAACCTAAAGCCTTAGGCCGCCACAACACTTCGCTATGCGTGTCGCGTTGCGTATTCGCCTCCCTTTCTTTTGCGATATTAAAGAATGAGATGCAACACAAATATTTGCAGAAATACGGCGAAGTGTGGTAGCGCCATTACACACGTAAAAGACTCGCATACCAAAAAACGTTACACTGCGGATGCGGGTCACGCAGGTATAACGAGTTCAATCACTCTATATAACTTTAAAAAACCTACCGAAAAAAATAATAGTTAAGTAAACTCTCGCATGCCATTTTTTAGTGTGACCAGTAATGGACAAGGCTCAATGGTGCACGTTAACTCTTATGTAAAAGAAAATAAGAGTTACTCATTTTTTATACAACAATTAATTAAAAACCGTATGATCTTCGAATAGGATTGAAGTGTCCATTAACTCATAAATTTATGGTACTTGCCAGCTTAAAGTGTCCATTACTGGTAGTATCACCCTAAGTGTATATTAGGGCCTAAAAGTACGAGTGAACTATTAAGCCGTACGTACAGTAAACCCATTTGATTTCTGGGCCACTTCGTACCTTGTCACAGTGACATTGATATGAGATCTCTAGCGGCTTTCATATCGATTTTCACTGTGACAAGGTACGAAGTGGCCCAGTAATCAAATTGGTTGACCGTACTTATCGTCTCTCTTAGACATGTCAGCCGTGAACGCTAGCTCAGCCGTCCGCTGCGCGTCGGGCCCGGTGATGTAGAACTTGCCGTAATAAGACATGTTGAACAGCGCAGCGCCATTTCTACACGTCAACGCCTCCCTGTTTATCTGGAAATAGGGATGTCGACTCAAAAAATTGTATGACTTCAATAGAAAGAAGATATAAAACTATGTCAAATAGTGAAAATCCTATTCAAATATCTCAAAAAATAACTAAGCTGAAACGGTTAGAATATTCGTAGTATTAGCCATTGACCAGAAGAACGGTAATTTGTACGACGATGGACAACACTATCGACGTGTCGCGGCCCTGTGGCGTCATGTCATCTGTCACTTCGGTCGGATCAATTGCGCGTCTTGAAGAGAATGCCTTAGCCATGCCTGTTTTCTGTATTATAATGTATTAAACCATGTAATTAATGAAGAGTGGAGCTTTTATACTTAACAGTATCAGAAGTGGCATGTTTTACTCTACGCCTGCAAGTTGTTTGGCAAGAATATGTGCATGATTGTTCCGTGGTTGAGAAGCTGTGTTTTGTCATGCAACATAATTTAATTTTACGTAGTTGTACCAAAGGATTGCACTCAATCATATAATACGACAAAGTAGCAAATGCAAATGCATTTATCAGAAAAGTTGAGGCAGCATAAGGTAACAAATGTACAAAGAAATAAGTACTGCATGAGTTGTCCGAGACGCGCTCATGGCGTTGGATTGGACTAAAGGCAATGCATATGCAGTATCCCTAGACGAATTATACACTTTATGGTAAGCTGTATCGTTGCAAAGTATCTGAATTAAGTTGCAAGCAGTTTCTGGTACAAATTGTTTGTGTATTCTACAGTATTTACAAGTCAATCAATGGGTACTTTAAACAAATGACCTACTCTGACATTGTTTACGTTATTACGTTGTAACTGGCGTGTAAGAGAAATGTTTGAAATAACGACATTAGTCCTTAATAGGCATTAAGTGTGTAACTGAATCTCAAACATTTCATACCTAAAATACCTACTGAATATCTGAATGATTAATTATCTCTGGCATATGTAATACAAAAAGCATGTAAAAGCTTGTCTGAAAACAGTTTGAAATGCAAGCAAAACCTAGAACTTGATTGTCTGACAGTACACTAGACATCACTTAAATAACATTTTAAAAGAATACCTTTTAATATTATTGAATATTAGTGAATGGGTAACTAAATGGTTAGGTATTGTTACCTAGTGTTCATAGAGCAATGGCTGCTTTGACCAGTAAGTGTTATAAGAAGTATTATAAGAAATTGTACAGTAGGTATGGTACATGTACACCGGTGAATGAAGTACACAAGAGTTAATATTAAGAGTTAGAGAGAGAGAGAGAGTTATTATTAATGTCTTTATTATTATTATTATTATTAATATGAGGAAATTAAAACAGAATAAAAATGGATGATAAAGTAGCTACCTTATCTTAATAATCAGTGTCTTTGGAGTGGAATTCATTACTCATATTTACACATAACACACGATTAAAGTTAACGCAGTAAGTATAGTGGGTCTGTGTATAGGTGGTACTGCGGTGAATAGGTATAATTACCTAAGACTTAAGAGTATTGAGTAAGGAAGTTGTAAGGTCGTTTTATGTTCTGTGCTGTGTATTGCGCAGGACCGAGAAAAGTGGCATGCTCTTGTGCCGGAGGCCAAGACTCATTTTGGGTTGTCGTGCCAGCCCAGTTAGTTAGTTTATGTTCTGTGCTATAAGGCAAGCATGATTAATTTTGTGAGATACTATTAATATAATAGAGAAACTTGGCTGTGTACATAATTGTATGATGTTGTGTTGATACTGAATTATAGCATTTCTATAGTAAAAAACGTGTTTGTGTGTGAACATATAAAACTGAAGTAGATGAGTTTTGTAACCAGATTAAATATCCATAGTCGCTTACTCTAGGAAGCCGGTACAGAGATAAAGTACTATCACATTGTTGTAGAAAGAGTATATACACCGTGTTACAGTTGAAGTTTATATATTTACTTTTAAATAAGATGTTTGGAAGTATTTTTACAGGTGGAATATGGACAAGGTTGAATGTTGAATATGGATGAACATCGAATATGGATGGTTGAAATGAATGAACAAATTACCAGTATGAGGTTGAAACGCAGTGGTGCCACAGACATGTGAAGTAGAGTGACCAATGGAACAAGAAATGGGAAATACTGTTATAACTACCCGAAAAGATTGGTATGATTGTAATGGTATTGGAAAACTGTAAGTGTATCATTATTATTAGTGTTTATGTCTACTTCATGGGAATTTGATTCATCACATTAATAAATGCTTGTGTATTTGACGTGTTCCCCAATGAACATGTTGTTATAGAGTCAGGTAAGGTAAATAAGAGAAGGTCAGAAGTCAGTAAATGAATGTGTTTCTCGAACACCTTGAGACAGCATACATTTGCATTAGATTCTTTGCGGTTCTTTGTGGTCACATTCCTAAGATGAGGTCTGTGCCAGGCAGTGGATCCTGCAGACTATTGATGACTTATTGTTAATGTTAAATGTTGATAATATGTTTTGCCAAATGTTGAAATATTGTAAGTTAATGGGAAAACGCTCTCATTAGTGGCTGATGCAGGTAAACAAAGTGACACAATGTCGAACTCTAAAAGGAATGGCAAGTTGTGTTAGATGTGTGTGGTGAAAGATGATTGCAGGTATATATAATCACCGCCGGTTGTTTACCTCTACTGCCTTATGTTCTGTACTGTGTTCTTTGAGAGGTATTGTATTGTAATCACAAGGCCTGTTAAAATGGATAATATAGTAGCTCAATGAAATAGGATAGACTGCAGTCGGTTGAAACCGCTCAACCAATCTCAAGGGAGCGCATACTCGTAGAGAAGTGTTTTAACCGCCCGCGTGGTCGTGTCGGAGGGTTCCCCTGGATTTTCCCCAGGCCACTCCAACCGCGCACTCCTAACGCCTTATTGGGCACGGCTTATAAAGCCGCAGTCAGGTTAAAAATAAAAGAAGGCTGCAGTAGAGAAAAATGAAGTATTATGAATAACACATCTTAAAAGAAATATATTATAGTATTCTGGCTATACTTAAAAGATTTGTTTAAGTGGGTCTAACGCGATATAAGTATGTTTACCAAGTGAGAGACTCTCACAGAGAGTTTATACTGTTATAATGTCTTGACTGGTTTCACAATTAGGTGATATCCTGAAGTTTGATACCTAGTCGAAGAAGAAGTGAAGTTGAAGTAAAGCTAATTAAGGTTACCTAATTGCATGCTCCAAAGTACTTGTCCACGAAAGGCAATTGTTTTCAATATGTTACAATGGTTGTGGCGATTAACATTGATGTTTAATGCTAAGAAAGACAGTAAATAAAAATAATAATGAATAATATGATATTTCCAACTATCAAGCTTAAAGCATAAACTGATCTGCAGGTATGTTTGCTGAGATATATTATGTGTCTTCCACTAGACAGGGGAGAACTTTAATGTGGAAAATGGTGGTTTGTGTGTGTATTTAAATTCGATTGATTCTAACTATAAGCAGGAGTGGCACACTACCGTGACGTCATCGCGCCGCTCAAAGTACATGCGGCGGGACGGGTCTCCAGTCTTAGGACTATTTAATGGTTGCGTGCGATAGAAAGAGATGGCTACGTTTATGCATGTTTGGCATACCTAAACGGAGGATTTGTTAACAGAGAAACTTCTGTACTTGTACTATTACTTATTCTGTGCTATAAGTCAGTTCTACTGTTGATTGCGTAAATTAGTTCCGCAATGATGTGTATCCAACAGAAATATTGTAATTAATATTTTGAATGATAATCTCAAATGTAGGGCACTGTGCATTGGCATGGTGCTCCATGATTGTGATTTCAGGCTGATGAAATGTGATGGCAAAGTTGAGACTGGTTGCTAATGGTGCAAGCCGAGCCGAGGATATACACCTTATGTGAAGCAAGTGGAGCAGCCGCTCGTGATGCAGAAGCGGTGTGTGCTTGAGATATTATATGTTACTTGCTCAAAATGGTACAAATACTTAAACAGACGAGGTACACGAATGTTTTAAGAGGACGAGGTACAAGTACGCCTTACGAGCGAAAGGCGAAAGGAAGTATATTAGACGATATTTCATGGATCACACGAACGCCGTAAGGGGCTCACACGAACGCCGTCAGGGGCTCACACGAACGCCGTAAGGGGCTCACACGAATGCCGTAAGGGGCTCACACGAATGCCGTAAGGGGCTCACACGATGATCGCCGACAGGGGCTCACACAGTAAGCTTGAGTGATCACAATTGCCGACAGGGGCTGACACAGAAAGCTTGGGTGATCACGATTGCCGACAGGGGCTGACACAGTAACCTTGGGTGATCACGATTGCCGACAGGGGCTGACACAGTAAGCTTGGGTGATCACGATTGCCGACAGGGGCTGACACAGTAAGTTTGGGTGATCAAAATTGCCGAGAGGGGCTGACACAGTAAGCTTGGGTGATCACGATTGCCGACAGGGGCTGACACAATAAGTTTGAGTGATCACGATTGCCGACAGGGGCTGACACAATAAGTTTGAGTGATCACGATTGCCGATAGGGGCTCACATCACACGATCGCCGACAGGGGCTCACACGATAAGTTTGAGAAGTTGATCACGATCGCCGTGAGGGGCTCACACAATATAAGCTTGAGACAGACGATCGCCGGAAGGGGCTCACACTGTACGTTTGCCGAGAGGGGCTCACATTTTCAGCTTAACGAGTATTTAAAGTTGGTTTCAAACTCATGGTTCTATGTTAGCGAGCATGTGAAGTTGATTGAAAGAGTTACTAGTTTAGCGAGCTATTGATGTGGTGAACAATCGTGAAAACTGTTCGCTTAATGAGCTCACATCCAAGTTGCTTGACGATACATCACGTACACACTGTATGGGAAAAGATGTGAATGATAAAATGAAAATAATTTGATGAACATATTTGTATGGGATAATATTTTTGAGATTCCAGTGCTACGTGTTAAAGGCACAACACAAATTATCTGAATGTTTACAAAGTTCTAAGTAATTCTGTTTAATGCTATGACAAAAAAAAAACAGGGACAGTGTAGATTGTCCAACAGAAGCCGTAATACCTAATGAAAATATTTAAAAGGGTCTCCCTGCTTCTAAGATCTATCATACTCGTACTGCAGTGTTACTTTTCAGTTTGACCTTAAAGTCGAAATAAGGAGACGAACTGACTGCTATTCATTACAACAGATGAGAATGAAAATTGCTTTGAGTTTACTAGTAGTTGGAAGAAAAATAACTTCAAGAAAAATGTACAAGCTAGTCCTAGAATACAATGATACCTGAAGAAAATGCTAAGACCGTTCATGCAAAGAAGATTGAAGAAGAACTGTTAACTCATGTACACTCACGAGCGGGAATAATTCATACACTTTGTATTGAACTTCCATGGGAAGTGTGCCCGTTATTTTTGCTCTTGAGTGTAGTACTGATCGTGAAACTGACAGACGTGAGTCGGTTTAGATTCAGGCATATGGGTTAATCGCCAGCCACCGAACCGACCAGCGTCTGTCGAGATTGTTCTCTGTTTCCCCTACAGGTTCAGGTCCAAAGAAGGTGCGGTTACGGAATAATGATAGATGAGATAGGTGTTGTTGACGAGCTTCTAACCTTCGAGGTCGAAGGTCTTGTCAGGTTGGCCGAACTATTAGCCATTGACCAGAAGAACGGTAATTTGTACGACGATGGACAACACTATCGACGTGTCGCGGCCCTGTGGCGTCATGTCATCTGTCACTTCGGTCGGATCAATTGCGCGTCTTGAAGAGAATGCCTTAGCCATGCCTGTTTTCTGTATTATAATGTATTAAACCATGTAATTAATGAAGAGTGGAGCTTTTATACTTAACAGTAGTTAGAGAGAGAAACTGCTACCTAACCGTGACGTCACTGTTAAGTAGCGCCATAGTAAATGACGATCGTTCAATACAAAGGTGCGTTTTGCGAAAAAGGGACAGAACATACCCACTCTTAAAACTTTGAAGACTTATAATTACGTATTACGTAATTATTTATTTATTTGAATTACTTTTTTCGCCATTTGATTGAGAATTTGAGCCTTTATGTAGAAAATTTATTGATTTTCTTTTTTAGTGTCGTCATCCCTATTGAGGTTTAGATTGCAGCGTCCCCTTCAGAAAGAATAATATAATTATTCCACTACCTAATCAAACTATATATTCACCTATTGACTGCAATAAGGGCACAATTCAAATTTTTTGTTTTTTAGATTTTGGCGAATTCGTGTTCAGGGTAGTTGGATTTACTACCTTAATTCATAAACACAAGGCATATAATCCTCTAAAGCCTCCAAATAGAGTTATGCCCTTATGCAACAATTGAAAAATCGACCTTGCATACAGTCAGCACGCATATTTTTGAGTTGTGCCCATATTGAATTAAGTTTAAGTCAACGTTTTGAGTTGTGCCCTCGAATTTTAATGAAAATCTTACTCTGATTAGGGGCACAACTTTAAATACCTACGTTCGACGCCTAATAACATCTATACTATTTATTTCTGTATTAAATTAGTTATAACATACATATAATGCACTATATCATGTCGATTAAAATAAGGTAAATTACAACTCTGTAGCTTTAAAATTCAAAAAAATTAGGCACATTTTACTTTTAATCACCCATGACTCGAACTTTGACAAGCAATTTCTCTAAAAATTGGCTCTTTTGAGATGTTCCCTTATTGCAATCAAGAGGCGAATATGTCGTCTACCGTCTACCGACTATAGGCATGTTCCGAATCATGCTCACAGCGCTCAAAGCGCGCTTACGATCGGACCGATTCACGCTCATAGCGCTTACATAAGATGTCGTGACGTCAATGATGATGTCATGGACGGCGCTCACGGTGCTCACACTCCCAGGCGTAAGCACCTTGAGCTTTTCAAGTTGACGTTTGATATATGAACATGACAGTAAACACGGGCTATGAGCGTGAATCGGTCCGATCGTAAGCGCGCTCAAGCGAATAGCGGTCTGAAACAAAACACTACTCACGCGGCCTTGAGCGCGCTATTTGATTTGGTCATACAACTTGCTCAAAAGTATCTATGTCCCATAGCTCTTATGTCGGTGAATTAAGCTTTTGGTACATAATTATGAGAGGATTCATTCAATACATATTTTTGCACTTGACTGTACGTGTCGGACTGACCAAAGAGCCAGAAAACACTTAACTAAATAGTTGTAGGTATAGGTACCTTATTTACTTTCAGGCTATGATAAAGCTGCTTGAAGGTTACACGGAAAGATAAGGAAACATGTCTAGTCCTTTAAAAATGCAGAGCCAGTTTGCACCTTACGTCATTAAGGATTAGGTTGCTTTTTGTTTTAAAATTTACACACGTTTGCACGCTTCACTTACTATATCGAAGTGCTTGGAGAAATCGAAGGTGTAATCTCCTTTAACTATCTCTTCGTAGCGATTGTCCGTGTTCTTTGGGTAGTTGTTGCTGCCGTACCAATCATACTGCTGCACTCGAATCTATTTAACAGAAAAGACAATTTACAATAGCTACAGCTAAAAGTCAAACAATTGAGGTTCCGTAGGCTACAAGTGCACTTACTGTTACCCAAGCTTGTTTGCCAGGGTCGTGGTATATGAAGAAAAAAAGCTTTAACAGATATCAATAAAGACTGTCCTTTAAGGAATGAAGAATCCTGGCCACCCCTGCTCTGCATCGTGGCTGGTATCCCTTCCCGCCAACTTCTCGTCGTTGGTTCACACAGCTACAGCTCTCCTAAAGACAACACTTACTACTTCTCCCGGCATGAAGAACCGTGGGCGCTCCCAGCCGCCCCTGCTCTGCATCACAGCGCCATCCTCCACCAACTGATGCAACGCGTCGTGGCCGGTGTCCCTTCCCGACAACTTCTCGTCGTTGGTTCACACAGCTACAGCTCTCCCAAAGACAACACTTACTACTTCTCCCGGCATGAAGAACCCTGGGCGCTCCCAGCCGCCCCTGCTCTGCATCACAGCGCCATCCTCCACCAACTGATGCAACGCGTCGTGGCCGGTGTCCCTTCCCGCCAACTTCCCGTCGTTGGTTCACACAGCTACAGCTCTCCCAAAGACAACACTTACTACTTCTCCCGGCATGAAGAACCCTGGGCGCTCCCAGCCGCCCCTGCTCTGCATCACAGCGCCATCCTCCACCAACTCCTGATGCAACGCGTCGTGGCTGGTGTCCCTTCCCGCCAACTTCTCGTCGTTCGTTAACACAGCTACAGCTCTCCTAAAGACAACACTTACTACTTCTCCCGGCATGAAGAACCCTGGGCGCTCCCAGCCGCCCCTGCTCTGCATCACAGCGCCATCCTCCACCAACTGATGCAACGCATCGTGGCTGGTATCCCTTCCCGCCAACTTCCCGTCGTTGGTTCACACAGCTACAGCTCTCCCAAAGACAACACTTACTACTTCTCCCGGCATGAAGAACCCTGGGCGCTCCCAGCCGCCCCTGCTCTGCATCACAGCGCCATCCTCCACCAACTCCTGATGCAACGCGTCGTGGCTGGTATCCCTTCCCGCCAACTTCTCGTCGTTCGTTAACACAGCTACAGCTCTCCTAAAGACAACACTTACTACTTCTCCCGGCATGAAGAACCCTGGGCGCTCCCAGCCGCCCCTGCTCTGCATCACAGCGCCATCCTCCACCAACTGATGCAACGCATCGTGGCTGGTATCCCTTCCCGCCAACTTCCCGTCGTTGGTTCACACAGCTACAGCTCTCCCAAAGACAACACTTACTACTTCTCCCGGCATGAAGAACCCTGGGCGCTCCCAGCCGCCCCTGCTCTGCATCACAGCGCCATCCTCCACCAACTCCTGATGCAACGCGTCGTGGCTGGTATCCCTTCCCGCCAACTTCTCGTCGTTGGTTCACACAGCTACAGCTCTCCCAAAGACAACACTTACTACTTCTCCCGGCATGAAGAACCCTGGGCGCTCCCAGCCGCCCCTGCTCTGCATCACAGCGCCATCCTCCACCAACTCCTGATGCAACGCGTCGTGGCTGGTATCCCTTCCCGCCAACTTCTCGTCGTTGGTTCACACAGCTACAGCTCTCCCAAAGACAACACTTACTACTTCTCCCGGCATGAAGAACCCTGGGCGCTCCCAGCCGCCCCTGCTCTGCATCACAGCGCCATCCTCCACCAACTCCTGATGCAACGCGTCGTGGCTGGTGTCCCTTCCCGCCAACTTCTCGTCGTTGGTTCACACAGCTACAGCTCTCCCAAAGACAACACTTACTACTTCTCCCGGCATGAAGAACCCTGGGCGCTCCCAGCCGCCCCTGCTCTGCATCACAGCGCCATCCTCCACCAACTCCTGATGCAACGCGTCGTGGCTGGTATCCCTTCCCGCCAACTTCTCGTCGTTCGTTAACACAGCTACAGCTCTCCTAAAGACAACACTTACTACTTCTCCCGGCATGAAGAACCCTGGGCGCTCCCAGCCGCCCCTGCTCTGCATCACAGCGCCATCCTCCACCAACTGATGCAACGCATCGTGGCTGGTATCCCTTCCCGCCAACTTCCCGTCGTTGGTTCACACAGCTACAGCTCTCCCAAAGACAACACTTACTACTTCTCCCGGCATGAAGAACCCTGGGCGCTCCCAGCCGCCCCTGCTCTGCATCACAGCGCCATCCTCCACCAACTCCTGATGCAACGCGTCGTGGCCGGTGTCCCTTCCCGACAACTTCTCGTCGTTGGTTCACACAGCTACAGCTCTCCCAAAGACAACACTTACTACTTCTCCCGGCATGAAGAACCCTGGGCGCTCCCAGCCGCCCCTGCTCTGCATCACAGCGCCATCCTCCACCAACTCCTGATGCAACGCGTCGTGGCTGGTGTCCCTTCCCGCCAACTTCTCGTCGTTGGTTCACACAGCTACAGCTCTCCTAAAGACAACACTTACTACTTCTCCCGGCATGAAGAACCCTGGGCGCTCCCAGCCGCCCCTGCTCTGCATCACAGCGCCATCCTCCACCAACTCCTGATGCAACGCGTCGTGGCTGGTATCCCTTCCCGCCAACTTCTCGTCGTTGGTTCACACAGCTACAGCTCTCCCAAAGACAACACTTAATACTTCTCCCGGCATGAAGAACCCTGGGCGCTCCCAGCCGCCCCTGCTCTGCATCACAGCGCCATCCTCCACCAACTCCTGATGCAACGCGTCGTGGCTGGTATCCCTTCCCGCCAACTTCTCGTCGTTGGTTCACACAGCTACAGCTCTCCTAAAGACAACACTTACTACTTCTCCCGGCATGAAGAACCCTGGGCGCTCCCAGCCGCCCCTGCTCTGCATCACAGCGCCATCCTCCACCAACTCCTGATGCAACGCGTCGTGGCTGGTATCCCTTCCCGCCAACTTCTCGTCGTTGGTTCACACAGCTACAGCTCTCCTAAAGACAACACTTACTACTTCTCCCGGCATGAAGAACCCTGGGCGCTCCCAGCCGCCCCTGCTCTGCATCACAGCGCCATCCTCCACCAACTCCTGATGCAACGCGTCGTGGCTGGTATCCCTTCCCGCCAACTTCTCGTCGTTGGTTCACACAGCTACAGCTCTCCTAAAGACAACACTTACTACTTCTCCCGGCATGAAGAACCCTGGGCGCTCCCAGCCGCCCCTGCTCTGCATCACAGCGCCATCCTCCACCAACTCCTGATGCAACGCGTCGTGGCTGGTATCCCTTCCCGCCAACTTCTCGTCGTTGGTTCACACAGCTACAGCTCTCCTAAAGACAACACTTACTACTTCTCCCGGCATGAAGAACCCTGGGCGCTCCCAGCCGCCCCTGCTCTGCATCACAGCGCCATCCTCCACCAACTCCTGATGCAACGCGTCGTGGCTGGTATCCCTTCCCGCCAACTTCTCGTCGTTGGTTCACACAGCTACAGCTCTCCCAAAGACAACACTTACTACTTCTCCCGGCATGAAGAACCCTGGGCGCTCCCAGCCGCCCCTGCTCTGCATCACAGCGCCATCCTCCACCAACTCCTGATGCAACGCGTCGTGGCCGGTGTCCCTTCCCGACAACTTCTCGTCGTTGGTTCACACAGCTACAGCTCTCCCAAAGACAACACTTACTACTTCTCCCGGCATGAAGAACCCTGGGCGCTCCCAGCCGCCCCTGCTCTGCATCACAGCGCCATCCTCCACCAACTCCTGATGCAACGCGTCGTGGCTGGTGTCCCTTCCCGCCAACTTCTCGTCGTTGGTTCACACAGCTACAGCTCTCCTAAAGACAACACTTACTACTTCTCCCGGCATGAAGAACCCTGGGCGCTCCCAGCCGCCCCTGCTCTGCATCACAGCGCCATCCTCCACCAACTCCTGATGCAACGCGTCGTGGCTGGTATCCCTTCCCGCCAACTTCTCGTCGTTGGTTCACACAGCTACAGCTCTCCCAAAGACAACACTTAATACTTCTCCCGGCATGAAGAACCCTGGGCGCTCCCAGCCGCCCCTGCTCTGCATCACAGCGCCATCCTCCACCAACTCCTGATGCAACGCGTCGTGGCTGGTATCCCTTCCCGCCAACTTCTCGTCGTTGGTTCACACAGCTACAGCTCTCCCAAAGACAACACTTACTACTTCTCCCGGCATGAAGAACCCTGGGCGCTCCCAGCCACCCCTGCTCTGCATCACAGCGCCATCCTCCACCAACTCCTGATGCAACGCGTCGTGGCTGGTGTCCCTTCCCGCCAACTTCTCGTCGTTGGGGAACACCACGCTATAGTTCTTCGCGTACGCCTCGTGGCTGCTCTCGCGGACCCAGTGCGCGCGAGACATCTGGGCCGGGGAAAAACGGCGGATGTCGAATGTGAACATGTTGTAGTGGGGCCTGTAGGAGTATAGTGGATTATGGCTGGGTTGCACCAAACCGTCTGTAATCGTAAGCGGTGTTCGTCAAATCTGATAGTATGGGAAGTTTGACAAGTTTCTATGGGATGACAGCTGCCGGCACCATATTTGACGATGACCGGTCTGTGTTCGTAAGTTGGTGCAACTGGCACTACGTCTCAACGGAGCGAAATAATAAATTTACGGCGAGGGCGTAATATTGAATCCTGAGTGAAGCGAAGGATTTAGCGAGGGATTTAAGTGTTTACGCCCATATATCGGCGACTTATTGTAAATAATTTTAATACCGTGTGACACATACTGCTTTTCACACCGCCGAAACGTCCGCTGCTAAAAACACGAAATGTATTACAAATAATTTTGCTACCGTGTGGTACATACTGATTTTAACGCCTTTTATGTGAAAAAGAGTCATTGTTGCCCTCAAATAAGGAAAGGAAAGTACAACATTGATCCCTTACTCGAGGGCAACAATGTATCTTTTCTTATAGCTGTTGTGAACAATACATTTTACTCGTACCATAACGCGTACCACGATTCGAGTAGGTAAGTACGTTAAAAGCAATGGTTTAATTTGCACCTCAATCATACATACATATAGGTTAGGTACCTACTCGGGCACTCATTAAATGGGGACATCTCATTTCTAGACCAGCGTTAATTCTTACCTTAAATCGATTTCCTCACGTTAAATAATCATTCTCAGAATATGTATAATGAGTTAAAAATTTCCATTTCGATAGCAAATCAATAAATTCATCATCAGTACTATGTATCAAATTTGAAAAGTGGGGTACCAGGTATAAGATGGACGCATAGCATCTTGATACGCGACTAAACATCGTTTGGACTTGATATTTAATGTAAGCTCAATTTAATACCAATGACTTATTGATAAAGCATTGAAGATAGGTATAACAAACATAGTTATTTTATTATTTACAAAATAATAAGAAAACTTATTGAGAGATAGTACTCATTTACATCATCATAGAGGCAAACAATAGCTACAAGGCAGATAAGTCCGATTAATTACGCGGTCACTATACTGGTTTAAAGATGACACGACAATAATTTAGAGCGTGTAAACAAAATTACAGATAACAAACTATTAATAGTGTTTACTACAAATATTTGTTAATATATGTTAGTCAAGTATAATAATCGCTTCAATGCTATATTTCCCTACTACGTACTGCTACTACTACCATCATCATCATCCTCCTAGCGTTATCCCAGTACAGTTGCATCCTGAAGGATGCCTGGGGTCCGCTACCAAAGATCCCCAGGACTCCCAAGATTTGGCATTGGCACTAGTTTTTACGGAAGCGACTGCCATCTGACCTTCCAACCCCGAGGGGAAACTAGACCTTATTGGGATTAGGCTTTGTCAAGTGGGCAACTTGACTGTTAGAAGTTCTCAGACCGCCCGAAGGCCTCCAACTTGGCTTAACGACTGCTGCCATAGACAGCAACCGGGATCAACGGCTTAACGTGCCTTACAAAGCACGGGAGCGCTCAGTTAGTAACCACTCAAAGCGGTCACCCATCCAAATCCTGACCGCTGCCCACGTTGCTTAACCTTAGATACCGCAAGCGGTACCCGGCGCCGCTGGGCCACGAGCGCTCCACTACTGCTACTACTACCGCTCAAAAGTATTTAGGCACCCGCAATTTTCACCATATGATTGTATACAAAAATGACTTTCAAAATCATACTGTTAAATCACAGACTAGACTGTTAGATGTTGGATTGAATTTTTATTTAGGTAATATACTAAACCTCAAATAGTTGCCAAAGACATTCTATTAAAATTTCAAGTTTACTTTATGCAACTATTTAAAAAACCCTTATGTGCTAGTTCATACAAAATAAAACGATTTTGTAATGGAAAAAGAATTATGGATTTTTTATCATCGCATCGTGTTGACCCAAAGCTAAACAAATTGTCCAAAAATATTTTTACAGGTTTTTAAGGGGGCTCCCATACCGTGAAAAAGAAATATAGCCTACCTCATCAAGTTTTGTTTTTAAAAATTTTTAAAATAAAGGAATGAGAAGCTATTTAAATTTTATTTTCCTCCTATAAAAATCTCAGCGAAAAAGTGTATAGAACCTTTTTTGTAGATTACTTATGCCTAAGAACTTTTTAGGGCCACCGTTTACAAGATTTTTTAACAAATACCGAAAAATGGGATCTTTAAACCCCCCAGCTACGAGCAACGGGGCCAGGGCTACGGGGCGGGGACTTTTGATATGTTTAACTCCTAACTAGTCCAAACAAAGTTATGACGTCAAAAATTGTGTTCTAATACCTTTTCCTTGACTGGCCTACTATTTGACTAATTGATTTTGTTGTTTGTAATTGTCAGACAAGGTTTGTATGAAAGAATATGTTTGATATTAGGTATGTCAGGAAAAGCGAATTTTTGGATTAATTACTATCCATATTTATAAAGTGAGGGAATGTGTGAGACAGAAGACCAGAAATTGAAAAATCCGACGGGGCGATTAATACACCCGTGCAAAACTAGAACGGGCAGATAATTAAATAGTAGTTTATGCAACTGGTACATAATGAGGGGCATGCTTAATTATGTACAGTTGCATACACTTACTTACTTTATCTACATCCATATATTAAATCCTCTTTCATGTGTTTCGTGTGGGCACGTCTTGCCGGCGTGCGCCTTATTTGCCTCGACAGCCCGGCCCGCGCACCGCCGCCAGCCCGTGCGTGTCGTTAAGGTTGTACGACTTGTACGTGATCTCGTAAGAGTATTATATTTGGTGTTCTTATACGCGCGCGCGCAACCGCGAGAAGCTTCCCGCACAGTATATTATAAAGCGGGGTCTTATCTACGGTTTTTGAACTTATTAAAGAGGATTTACTATATAGGTGTAGATAAAATAAATTATCGTAGCCGAATCGTTAAGGTTTGCAACTTTAAAACGGAATCCGTGAATTCTAAAACTGGTACTGTACCTACAAGATTTTCAGAAATTATTTACGGCATGTTATTTATGGTCAATACACCCGTGTGTTTGAATGACACCGACAACTAAAACACATGTACTCTTTTGAAGAATAAATTATTGACAATAATGTAATGACCTGCCAGTTACTATCCAATCCGCCATCTGAATTCCGCAGCCAGCGGAGAACATCATACCAGACGAGTTGTACCCGCAGTTGTGGTATAGACCTGAAATAAAGTCACGTATCATCAATACTCAAATTGAATCGAAATTTTAATGTCAATTAATTTATTATGGAATGTTGAAAATTTTGTGTGTAATGTTTTAAATTGTTATTTTATTTTTATTTGTAATCCAATTTTAATTTCTTAATCTTCTATATTTATTCTAGTTACTACACTACACTATATTCTATGTCTCAGATCGTTTTAAAAAACACAAATTAATACACACTTCCGAGACTCGTAGGCGAGTTAACTACATTGCGCGGTTTTATAGAACGACTGAACTTGTTATACGTCCGTGAAACGCAGTGTAATGCAATTTGCACGCAATTCTCGTACTCACCGAACACGTTGGGATCTTCTCCAAGTAGCGGCTTGTGGTCGGGCGTGAAGGACTCCGGACCGCACACCGTGCTCTTCACACCTATGTTGGCCAGCCGAGGGCAGAGCGAGGCAGCGCTCTGCATGTGCACCCCAAACACGTCCCAGTCCAACTCGTACAGGTGGAATTGTTGGTGGTCCGAGAGCTTAATCACAGTAACAATATATTCTCGTTAGATGGCTCTGCGTTTCGTGAGCACAATAGTGTCACTAGTTTAAGTCCTAATCAAATAAAAAAAGCTTATCTATTTCGACCATTTTCTGCGTGAATTCTAGAACAGAATAATGAGGGGTTGTTATGGGCGTAAAAATCAAATTTACCTACGTTGAAATCGTATTTCATGCATTAAAACCGAACCGTAAACATTTTTTCACCTCACTAGCTCGGAAAGCCCTTTTTTATTCTTTAAAAACAGATAGCAAAACTGCATTTTATCCACATGTGTGCAAAGTAATTTTGAAATCCGAACGTGTTCCTAGTTACTTTTTTAACATAATAACATGTAAGGCCGTGTTCCCACTATCCGATACAATATCGGTGTAGGATTCATTACCGATAAAAATGTTTGGAAAACTGCTTAGTGCTCACACTATCCGATCCGATATCGGTCAGATTCGTATCGGATCCGATATCGGTTAGTGTGGGTGGACACAAAACAGCCAGGACAATTTTCGCCCATCTGATTTTTTTTTTCAGGTGGTGTGAAAAAAAACAGTCCTTGGATTTCAGATTTTATATTTATTTTGAATTATAAGCAAAAAAAAAATTTTTTTTGCAAAAAATCGTCATTATACTCGATTTCGACTAATTCAAGGATAAGGATTTCAAATTTAATATTTATTTTGAATTTTAAGCAAAAAAAAAACATTTTTTTGGCAAAAAATCGTCATTATACTCGATTCCGACTAATTCAAGGATAAGGATTTCAAATTTTATAAATATTTTGAATTTTGAGCTAAAATTTTTTTTTTTGCAAAAAATCGTCATTATACTCGATTCCGACTAATTCAAGGATAAGGATTTCAAATTTTATATTTATTTTGAATTTTAAGCAAAAAAAATATTTTTTTGGCAAAAAATCGTCATTATACTCGATTCCGACTAATTCAAGGATAAGGATTTCAAATTTTATAAATATTTTGAATTTTGAGCTAAAAATTTTTTTTTTGCAAAAAATCGTCATTATACTCGATTCCGACTAATTCAAGGATAAGGATTTCAAATTATATATTTATTTTGAATTTTAAGCAAAAAAAATAATTTTTTTTGCAAAAAATCGTCATTATACTCGATTCCGGCTAATTCAAGGATAAGGATTTCAAAATTTATAACTATTTTGAATCTTAAGCAAAAAAAATTTTTTTTTGCAAAAAACCGTCATTATACTCGATTTCGACTAATTTAGGGATAGGGATTTCAAATTTAACATTTATTTTGAATTTTAAGTTGGAAAAATTTTTTTTGCAATAAATCGTGATTATACTCAATTTCGACTAATAAACGAAATAAATACCTATAAAGATTTCAAATTATATTTTTATTTGAATTGAAAGTAATTCATTTTTCACGCAATTTTGCTTTATATATTTACTTTAGCATTTGTTTTTGAATTTTGCTTAATTTTTTTTGCGTTTTTTTGTTCAAATTTAGTTTTTATTTCCTATTTTAATGAAATGAAAAATTGGAAGAAACCCAATTTTTTTTATTGTTTTACTTTTGTATTTTCCTTTTTCTATTTCCTCGCTTTAGTGAGGTGAAAAGATTTGTGTTACACACGGCTGCAAAGTTATTTTACCTCGTGTGTTGCAACACTCGCTATGCTCAGGATTCTAATTTTGAACCACTCGCTTCGCTCAGGATTCTATTTTCGAACCACTCGCTTCGCTCGTGGTTCAACCATAGAATCCATTCGCTAGCTCGTGGTTCAACCCTAGAATCCATTCGCTAGCTCGTGTTCCAATTCCACACTCGCGGTTAAAATACAACTTTGCACCCTTGTATAACAATAGTACATTTCGATACAAGTGATAAAAAAGTTTTTTTCGCCGAAGGTGAGAGTTGGAGCCCGAGTGAAACGAGGGTGACAATCACCTGAGTTGAAAATAAGTTTTTACACATGTTTCGAACAATTTTTTTCATAACAAGTGCCTTAAAAAGTGAAATTTACGCACGCGAAGCTTGCGAAAAGTAACTAGTAACCTAACTAGGTAACCTAACTAGGGCCCTAGTTAGGAAAATAACTATTATCGAACATACATAGCGCACGTTTTATTTTTCTAGCGCAGTCCCGTTTTGTTCGGAAAAAAGTATGACATAAGTTTACGAACGATAAAATTGTCACAAAACACTGAAGTTCGTTGACCCGAAACTCATATTAGCCATTATCAATCTCAGATATTGCAAAATAGTCACCACAAAAATCTAATTAGAAATAAACCCGCGTAACCCACCCACAAAGTATGAAATTTGACATTTCGGAGGACTGGCGTCACACTAGCGCCCCTAGCGGCGAATCCATACGCGATAGCCCTCATTGCGACCTAATGCCACCATTTTAAATATTCTATGAAAAACACATTCCATGTAAAGACGTCCTCTCCCGGCGAAAAAACAAACAAAGCCATTCTTTTGTTATCGTCCCTGAGATACCAGGGACTGGTAGAGGACGGGATGTGCTTTTACGGATTTTTCATTAAGAAATTTTAAAACATCATCATCATCAATATACGTCCCACTCGGGCACAGGTTTTCTGATCAATTAATCTCAACTATTAGCATAAATAAATAAGTAGGTACTAAGGTCAAGTCCATAATTCGGCGGAGTAAACTGGCAGATGAGATGTTGCCAGGAGTAGAAAAAAATAAATAGTGACGGTATATATCGATAAAATAGGTCGATAAGTATAAAGTAACTAACTATACCCTCTTATTAAAAATGTGCCAGCATTTTTCGGAATATTAAAATCGATATACTATTCGATAGGAAGTTTTTTCGATCAAGATTTAAGCCCTACTACTTCACTACCTTATTTAATAAATGTAAAAGTTTCTACTTTTCGGCAACTAAAGGCGACAAAAGTAAAATAAATATGAAAAAATCATAAAATTTACAAATCATTTTAATTTGTCAAATTGAGAGCATTTTAGATTGAGAGAAACACTACTAATTTCGATTTTCGATGATCTCGGCAAGCACCAAGGGGTACCCGATAAATAGGTCTAGTGAGGCCTTAAATAATATCGATATGAAAAGCACTGGCCGTACTGTGGCAACATTTGTGCATTTTGACTTGTCAATCAACTCCGCGGAATGGTGGACTCGAGTTTAGGTACTTAGATGAGACGGGATCCGACCACAAAAATGTATAGGGTCAAAACATTATTATAAACTAATCTTGAAATAGGTAGAATCCGCTTCGAACGACTCCGCTTATAACATTTGACCGCTTTTAACGACTGCTAAATCATCGACGTTAGGATTCATACCAAACATTTTCAAAGAAAAATCAGTCCGTTTTGTACGACGTCCTGTTAGTGCGACGTAACAACGCCGGTCCCTTGACGGTCGCTGTATCCGGATTCTACTGTATTCCCCTTTGCTCATGTGATGAAATAGTACATTACTTAACAAGGGCGGTAAAACAAAGAATGTCTCAGATCGCAGGTATTTGACGCCCGAGCCGAAGGCAAGGGCGATAAATATGCGATCCGAGGCTTTCTTTATTACCGCCCGTGTTAAGTACAAAATTTTATGTCACCCTCTGGCCAGGAAGTGGGATTTCCCGCGCGCGGAGCGTGCGGTAATTGCCGCTTTATGGCCAGGTGTGACATAAAGGTTAGTTTATAATTTAATGCTTACCTCATCAAGCATGATAGGGTTGTTCTCGTACCCTCCAATATTGCAGGTCTCGCCTTGTATCTTGAAGTACAGATTCACATCATGATCCCTGATGTTAGGGCAGTTGCGCACTTCAGGCAAAGCATCGCTTATTACGTATGCGTGCTTGAAGGGGATGAGGGGAAGTGCGGGCACGCCGGCGAAACGGGCAACGCGAGGACCCCAAGCACCTGAGTAATATATATTTAAATGTGTCATTGTTCGCAAGGAAAATGTTTTTTTTTTCGTACAATAAGGTCCTTTATTCCGTGAGACAAACACAAATGAACCCATGTACTAATAAATGAGCTGTAGACTTTTCAGGAAGCGTTTATGGCATAGCAACACCGGCTGCTGTAAGTACGTCGCCATCAAATATATCTGTACTCTTCAGGGTGCTCAAAAATATCTGAACGTGAACATGCACTCTAACGCCTTAGTAATAGAGTCGTGTTCAGATATTTGTGAGCATCCTGTTCGCTCCGAAATATCTGATGGCGACTGTACGTGCGATAGCATGATCACTAAGCGCTGCTGTTCCCTAGAAAACAAGTGAAGCCCGGTATTGTCCACTGCACCAGTTGTTAAGACGACATTAGAAGCCTTCGGGCGGTTTGAGAACATCAACCACACAATCAGACAGGACCGATCATAAATTAAATATACGAGTTATTTAAAAAGATATAAACCTCCGCAGTTAACGACACACTTTGTTTTGATGAACCCTTTGTCTGTGTGCACTCCGGTCACTTCCTTGTTGCCAAGCATGTTGTGAGAGTAATGTATGTCGTGGACGGGGCAGTTTTCGTACACCTGCGAACAATATAATAGGGCTGTTATAGTCTGGCTAAAATATCTTTACCCCAGCAATTTTTATCTTTTATCTGTGAATCTGTACATGACAACACCGAAGATAGGACAATTTGACAACCACCACCAGGTATGACAGCTTAACTTCCCGAGTTTGCAGAACTGGCGCTACTATCGCTCCGCCATCTGAATTTTTCGAACAAAATGCAATATTTGCTAATTTAAGGTGTACCGAAAACGGAAAAGGTGTACTGAAAAATAATATAAAAAAATAATTAGAAGTTTTTCGTACAAAATTAGAAAAATTAAAAAAAAGTTTTTTTCATGCATTATGAAATGTACAAATATTGATTATTTATATGTGAAGACAATATTTATGATATGTAGACTACTATCGCTCCGCCATCTTAAAATGAATTAGGGCCGGTTCCTAGTACCCGATACCTAGTGCCATACAGTGGCGCCAAACGGCAAAATTTGGAAACACGACATAAGTAACTAAGTCATCTCGGACCGTCACAGACACAAAACATTGCCATACTCAATTTTTATTTGTTTGACAGTTCATTTGCTTGGTAGAGTTAACGTAGCCAGACTCTAAATATTCACCCTAAAATTATTTTACGCTTACCCTACGCTTTATACGTTTTTTTTTTTTTGAGATCTTTGATAAGACAGTACGGTTGCCAGTTTGTTCTATCCCTACTAATCGGTTCAATAAGTGAACGAAACAACACAAGCTGGTCTCTTACAAATAAGTACAGCACTAGTGGTAGCCGTACGATAAAAAAAACCGCAAATCGATGTACAGTTTAGCCGTTTGGCACACGCATACTAGAGGTCAAAACAAAATTTTTGACCCGCAGTTCCTAAAAAAAATTCCCTTAGGGGGGGAGAGCCGAGACATTCTTTTTTTTGTATGAAAAAAACCATTTTTTTTTTCAGAAACCTATCGTGTGTAGTATCATATGAAAGAGCTTTCTAAGGCGATTCTGAAAATATACCACATCATTACATTTCAGCTATTTTTTTTAAATTAAATCAAAAATAATTTTCGAAACATACCAAGTTTGAGGTCCTCCAGACACGATACGGCTGATTTTTACTTTGTACAATATACCACAAATGATACTTAATATCCTCATATCTAACCTCAAAAAAGCAATTTCGAAATGATTTTCGGTAAGTATTTTTTTTAAATTTTTTAATATTACTAAATGACACGGTTCTACTTTAATACCAATTTTACGTGATTTATGGAACTTTAGTGCAGATACGGTACATATTAATCATAAAATGATACGTAGTATCCATATATCCAACGGAAAATACCTCTTTAACCCTTTAACTGCACCTTGTCATCAGGTGGTATAGTGGGTAGGTGGTGGGTGGGCGGTGGGGGGTAAAGGGTTAAAGAGGAATTTCCCGTTGGATATATGGATACTACGTATCATTTTATGATTAATATGTAACGTATCTGCACTAAAGTTCCATAATTCACGTAAAATTGGTATTAAAGTAGAACCGTGTCACTTAGTAATATTCAAAAATTAAAAAAAAATACTTACCGAAAATCATTTCGAAATTGCTTTTTTGAGGTTAGATATGAGGATATTAAGTATCATTTGTGGTATATTGTACAAAATAAAAATCAGCCGTATCGTGTCTGGAGGACCTCAAACTTGGTATGTTTCGAAAATTATTTATGATTTAATTTAAAAAAAATAGCTGAAATGTAATGATGTGGTATATTTTCAGAATCGCCTCAAAAAGCTCTTTCATATGATACTACACACGATAGGTTTCTGAAAAAAAAATTGTTTTTTTCATACAAAAAAAAGAATGTCTCGGCTCTCCCCCCCTAAGGGAAATTTTTTTAGGAACTGCGGGTCAAAAATTTTGTTTTGACCTCTAGTATGCGTGTGCCAAATGGCTAAACTGTACATCGATTTGCGGTTTTTCTTTGAAATTGGGTCTGTACGGCTACCACTACACGCCTCAAGCAAGAACATATGAACAGTTTATCATTATGCCTCGATGTCTTAGTACCGCAATCATTTTAGAGTGAATACCCACCAGAGGATGTGTGAAGCTGTGTTTTCATAAGTAGGTACTAGACAGCTGTTAAACGCGAGATGTCAAATATGAAAACGTCTAGCTCGGCTCATTTCTAATAGGTTATCATATCACCCTTATTATGCAGTAGCGCTGCTAACGCAAACCAGGCTTTCAAATAAAAAAAAAAACGGGTTGCACTACGGGAGTGCCGTCAGAAGTTGAAATTCAATGACTTGACAAAGAAAGTAAATAACAAAGATGTTCATATTCAATTATTCATATTCGAATAATCCATCTAAGTACCTATATACCTTCACACACTTGGTCAATATTTTGGACCGTATTCAGGGACAATAAGAACTACTTTCCATGAGAATTTATTTGAAATGTGATCTTTATGAAAATCAGTCAGAGTGGCTATCCGATATTGGACTTAGTTGAACCGTAAATGTATGCGTTAAAGGCTCAATTTTAAATTAGCGGACGGGTGTCGCAACGACACATGCCGCTGATTCTAAATTGGGACTTTTAGTCTTATGATTACGGTTCAATTTGGAGTGCAGTTGTCGTATCGTCGGACAGCTAGGTGACCAGCTGAGCATTGGCTGAGTTGACCCCTCCTAACATCGCAATCACGATACTGGGAGGGATCAACTAGCTCGTCTTACGCATCGTCCCGAGTTTAACAATTTTCCCCCAGCACAAAGTGTGCTCAGCGCCGCTAAAGAAGTTTACACTTTAAAACAAATTGGGCTTTGAAATTTTCCTTTTTTTTCTAAATTTGTAGGTACTACAATATCCTTGCGAATCGTGAGGATGACCGCTCAAACACAGTAACTTAGAACTGAGCAGACGTTTATTCTTCTAAGGAGACAACATTTACCTTTCCTCCATTCTGCGTAGCAATCTTAACGAGCGCTCGGCACGCCATATCAGGGTCGATGGTTCCGTCCAGCGGGGAATATAGGGCCATCTCAAACACCTTCGGGTCTAACAGGGGGAACAACTTCTGCGCCTCGTGTGGATCCAACACGTCGCTAGGAATTCCCATGGCCTTGCCGAGCGTGTGTAGACGCATGTATTCTTGAGTTCGCACCTGTAATGTATACTCGTATGTCGCAGCCGGATTGTATAAACCGCCGTTTTACATTACGGCTAGCCGTTTTACAAAACAGAGCCGTTTTACATTACGGCTAGCCGTTTTACAAAACAGAGCCGTTTTGTAATACGGCGGGTTAACGATTAGCCAGATCGTCATTGCAATACGTTCTACAATATGGCGGCTCACGTTTAGCCGGATTGTACTTGCCGGATTGCATAGTCCGCCGTTTTACAAAGTGGCCGGATTGTCATTGCTAAATAGCGCTGCGAGTGTTAAAAATGGGAACTAAAAGCTGTCAAACAGGTGACAGCTAAAACGACGCTGTTTTGTGAAAAGGCTAGCCGTTATGTATTACGGCAGATTATACAATCTGACTGAACCGCTTTTTTACATTACGACTAGGCGAATTGAAGAATGCAAAGCGCCGAACACATTTCGGCGGATTTTCAATCAGCCATATTCAATCCGCCTAGTCGTTGACCCAAAACAGCTCTGTTTTGTAAAACGCCTAGCCATAATGTAATACGGCGGATTATACGCTTTGCCTGCGACATATATACTTAAGTCATTTTTTTTTTTTTTTTATGTATGACTGAACAGTGATTGTCCTTAGTCTCACCTGATGGAAGTCATTGCATGGGTGTTCCAACCGCCGTCAGCTCCTACTGTCCCTAGTTCTAAATATGATGAAGAAATGAGCTACACCAACTCTCATAGTTATTCTACTCGTTTTATCGCTCAAGCGTGTAGAATTAGTATGAGAGTACTCGCTACTCGCCGGCGGTGGGACATGTACCTGCGTTTTGATGCAACGATACAATGCGCACCGTAGGTTGTCTGAATTAAGCAAGTTTTAATCTTATATATATATATATGTGTGTATATATAGCTTATTTCTTCAATATTCAGAAAGAAGAAGTGACGGCGGCTGGAACCCCCGTGAGATTACTCACATGGCTAATATGCACCAAAACATACTGATACATGGCGAATACATGTTTCACTCACATCCAATGTTAGTAGCATTTCGCGTGCAGCGCGGGTCATTATACGAGCATTTCAACCGCTCTAATTACCGTGACCTTACTATTGCCCGAGTTTCTATAGATTTTGGCGGCGTTTTTGGCTATACAGTAGGGTTTCCGAACTATTAACATATAACCAAAAACGCCACCAAAATCTATACGGTAATGAGTGCGGTTGAAACGCTCGTATAATGACCCAAATGTTAAGTAGAAGTAAGGAGAAATGTTTGAGATATCGGCTTGAGATTAAACTTAACAAGAATTAAGACTTAGGTAAAAGGTTAATATTGTAGACCAGTTGGAATATACATTACACTTGGTAGTCGAGCTTTCACTTTAAACAATCGTCCGGTCAAATACGAACAACAAATATTTATCCTGCCTCGTAAGCCTCAAAGGCTATTTTACAAGTCAAAGCCTAAAATTGGTTACAACGATATTATTAAGTAATAACTGCGGTTTGGCGGCAAGAAAATTGGTACCATAATAGGTACGGACGCAAGTAAATTTACTTATACCTTCTATAAAGTTCACACACATTCCAAACTTCAACCTTTTCACCGCCATCGAGTCGATGAATGTGGCGGTGAATAGGTTAAATGACTACGCCGTGCTGCACCGCGCGATCGTAACTGCTACCATTTAAATATAAAATCTTACTTCTGTACAGAAGGTTAATTCCTCTTACTTTTGTTCCAATGGTACCCAAATTCCTTGCCCGCAAATCGCGCGTAAGGCCTGTCTTTAGTATACAATTCATGTTACCTTACTGCGTGAGATAAACATGCCGCCATTGTTGATCCAGCCCGCATAGTCGCCGGTTTCCTTCTCGAGGCCCTCGTACACTTGGCGGGAGTCCCGCAGCAACTTGACCTCCAAGTCGCACGGGCGCAGCGACCACACCAGACCTGGAACACAATCCTGAATTAGTACTCACGTACAGTTTTCTGTCTAATACTACGGCCACACGGCGTATGCTCCAGGGGTGGTACGCGAAGAAACGTAAGCGCTGTGGGTAAGTATGTGTGCGTGCGCTGCCGGTACACGCGTCAATGAGGGCTATCGCGTATGGATTCGCCACTAGAGGCGCTAGTGTGACGTCAGTCCTCCGAAATGTCAAATTTCATAGGTTGTGGGTGGGCTCCGCGGGTTTATTTCTAATTAGATTAATATGGTGACTATTTTGCAATATCTGAGATTGATAATGGCAAATATTAGTTAGAGGTCAACGAATTTCAGTGCTTTGCGATAATTTTATCGTCAGTAAACTTATGTCATAATTTTTTCCGTACAAAACTGGAGTGCGCTTCAATACGGAATGTTCGATAATAGTACATTTTGATGCTAGTGCGGAAGGTATGTCATTTTGCACGAGTCCCGAGTTGTCTTGGCCCGAGCCGACGGCGAGGGACGAGACTCGGGACGAGTGAAAATGACACTTCCGCACGTGTATCAAACGACGTTTTTTAATACAGTTGCGAAAAAATATCAAAGAAACTAAAATAAAACAGTAATTAAAAGATACAAAACACAATACTTTTACTTGCCATTGCGGGCTTTAAGTACTTACCTGGTATATCTGGCGTAGTTTACATACAGACATACACTTTATATAACAATCGTATAAATCACACATATCACAAAAATATTATTAAAACAATACGACTCACTACAAAATTAAATCTTGAAATCATGTACAAAGAAGCGGGAATTAAAAAGTCGGTTTAACTTTGATTGACTTTTTTCAACAGGCCATGGTTGTCAGCATTCAGCCAAATCAAATACTATTTTGGAGGAGATTTTATGTCACATGGTAGTTTAATTACATGTAAATATTAATAAATCATTATTTTTCATTTTATAATTAATTTCTATTTGATTTTTATGTAACTAAATGTATTTTTTGGCGAAAAAAGACAAGCGTTCATTCACATCCGGCGCGACGGTCTTCCATAATACTCTATTAATTAGAGGTCTCGCATAATACTGTTTCCGGTCATTAATTTACTCAATCAGTCAACTTTTTGAATACAGTTTTAGATGTTTTAATATTTGATAACCATTTAACTTGTTTAATATGCCTTTTTAATGTTTTAAATATTATAGAAGGTTACTTTTAATGACCTTTGCTTTATTAAATAAATAAGTAAAGTGACTGAACCTAAAACCCTTTGGCTTGGGTCAACAATAAATTTAAAAAAGTTGGAAAAGTAAAAAGCACTAGTGCGCGAAATCCAACTTTGCGCACGATATACAGCTACATAAAGTACCACTTTTTGAGCAACTGTATTAAAAAAATATTTACAGTGCGGTTTTATTGTATAAAATACGATTTCAACGTGTATTTAATTTTTACGCCTATAATAACCAATAAAAAACTGACAACTGGACTGACAGCACGGTGGCGCCAACGGTGAGCACAAAAACGGTAGCCCTCATTGTTTGCGCGAGTGCGTAGCGCGTGCCGCGGGCGAATCGCGAGACGCGACGGTACCCGATCGTAACCCGGCCTGTCAGCCTGGGCCTGTCAGGAACGAGGTAACTGACCTCGGTGCGGGAGGTTCGTGTCCTTTCTGTATGTAATCTATATATATAAAGTTGATGGGTGACTGATTAATCACCGCCCCGCCGAAACTGCCAGTCCTAGAAATTTGAAATTTACACTATAGTTAGGTTATATAACGGAGGCAAGGGATAAGACGGGATTTTTGGAAATTCCACCCCTAAGGGGGTAAAACAGGGGTGCAAAGTTTGTATGGGGGGCAATAATTTTTTAAAGGTATAGACTTGAAACTTTGTACAAATACTCCTTAAAATAAGACAATGAAAGTGATATCTGCGTTTTCAAAATTTTCGTCTCCTAAGGGGTTGAAAATAGGGGTGAAATATTGTATGGGGAGCAATTTTTTTTTAAAGTGAGAGTCTTCAAACTTTGTATGAAAGTTCCTTATAATAATACAAAAAAAGTAATTTCAGCGTTTTTTGAAATTCATCCCCTAAAGGGGTAAAAAGGGGTTCAAAGTTTGTATGGGGAGCAAATTTTTTTTAAGTGAGGTACTTCAAATTTCTTACAGAGACTCTCTGTTTAAATAAAACAAAACTAATTTCTGCGTTTTTTGAAATTCAACCCCTAAAGGCGTTAAAAAGGGATTCAAAGATTATATTGGAAGCAAAAATTTTTTGAGTGAAGGACTTAAAATTTCTTACAGTAACTGTTTAAATTAAATACTACAAAACTAATTTCAGCGTTTTTTTCTATTCATCCCCTCAAGGGGTTAAAAAGGGGTTCAAAGTTTGTATGGGGAGCAAAATTTTTTTAATAGAGAGACTTCAAATTTTTTACAGAGTCTGTTAAATACAACAAAACAAATTTCGGCGTTTTTTTTTAATTCATCCCCTCAATGGGTTAAAAAGGGGTTCAAAGTTTGTATGGGGAGCAACATTATTTTAATTGAGAGACTTTCATTTCACAAAAAGGCTGTTTAAATGATTTCAGGATTTGTGGATTTGGATAGATGTTTGAAACGAAATTTCTACAGGTCCATAATTAAATACGTACAGTAACGAAGAGAAAACAAAAAGATATGTGTCAACTCACACAAAAAATAGCCTTAGTAAATGAGAGTTTTTTACCGATAAGTAGGTACCTAAAGGGATTTTTAGAGGGGTTGAGAATTTGGGTTGACCGATTTATATCTGTACAGCATATTAATAATTTGGTCTCACCGGGTAAAAGTACCACAATTATTATACCGTTTTGCTGGATATTAAGATGTTTTAACTAAAAACCGAGCTCTCCGCAGACGAAGTTGCGGGCAACAGCTAGTACTATTATATTATTCTGTGACTATGCTCCTCGCACTGCCCCTCGCGCCGCCGCGATGATGCCCGCTCCGGCCTACTCGCGCGATTATGCAATTTATTTACTTGCCGGCCATTTGACTCGCACCAAAAACAAGACAAAATAGTGAGCGGTGGACATGACGAGGCGTGGACGCTTTTATACTTAAAAAAAAAGCGTCCAATGACGAGCGGCATGACGAGTTACACGGCCACAATACGTCTCTGCCTAATTCCCTCGCTACTTCGCACCATTCGTTGAGTGTGTAGCCGGGGTATAACAAAACCGATGTGTGAAACGCGCTTGCCGATCGAAGATTGGCCTATACCTATTCGAGATTGTAAAATCAACATGTCTACAATTCTGTCTTGTTTGTGTTTGTCTCTGTGTTGTTGATTGTCTTCTGTCGCCGGCCTCATCTTTGGCACTGGCTAGATACCGACCAAGAGCAATTCCATTAAAATAAAAAATATAAAATCAAGCATACCAGCTGTGTGCCAAGTCGTCCCACAGGTGAGTTTGGCACGTTCGAGGAGGACGGCGTTCACGCCCCTCTTGCTCAGTTGGTACAGCGTATTGCACCCCGCGATACCTCCACCTAGACACAAAAATAAATTAAACGATTAGACGCAAAAACAAAACGCATTTTTTTTGTAAGTTAATAGATAATTAGGTATTGATCTAGAATTTTCGATATTAATACAAGGTACGTCCACTAATTACGTGAGGTATTTATGCCGAGGTTTTTTTAATGACGTAGTAAATTCTCATCTTATCGCTGGATGCCCGAATGACGCAGTTACAGCACGCAAAAATTACAAGAGAAAATGTTGACACTGACAAACACTGACTATTAAATAGAATATATTTAATGAAGAAGAATCATTTATTAACCAAATATAGAGAAGTAAGACATAGATAAATCCAAATCCACTACGCAGGCTTCGTCAGGTGGATACAACCATGAATCAGCACATTTATATTTAATTGGTACTCATAAATACGAAGTTGTTTATTTGACTAGGTCATTACAAAGGTTTGATGTTCATATGATACTAGATATAGGTCAGAGGTAGGTATATACTATTTTGACCCTTGTTATCAAGTTATCATATCAAGTAAGTTTTATATGCCCTTGTTTACTCACTACTAAAAGTCTAACACTTTAATAAATAAATCAATTTAATAACTGACGAATGTTTTCGTACCCCGACTGTAGGTACCTACATATCTAAATTGATGCCTTTGACTGTACATGGTTAGTTAAATACTTGTCTGATAGGAAAACGATTATTAAATGAATCTTAATTTATTTGTACATAAACATTGCAGTTTTAATATCACACATGCGTTTTAATGGGGGATGTGGTAGAGACGAATCCCACGACATCTCTTAAAAAAGAAAGGGCAGATTTACTTAACATTCGCCAAAATCATCTCACGTAAATAAAAGGAATACCATGACCACGATTACAGGTTTTTAAGACGGTGGTGTAAGCAAAGGGTTACGTTAATTTTAATGAGTACTTTCTTAAATAAGTATCTATAACTTTAGGGAAATATAAAAATATATAATATTAAAATGATGAAGCTGGTCATAAAAACCTCACACTCGAGGAAAGAGATACGTGGGTCTGCCCAGAATGCTGCATCCAGCGTAAAAAAGCCGGGCGTAACTGCGGGACTCCTGTGGGCACGCCTGTTATCACAAAGAACATCTAACTTACCAATAATCACCACATCAGCAGAAGTGATCACATCTTGGTCCTGATTCGTAGCCAGATGCCGCTCGTTGCTCAAACGCTTCAAAAAATTTGCGGTTTTACGTGAAACACCTCCATTTTTAATCAATTTGTACATAATGAATACTTAAATAATACGGGGGGGACATCCGTTTACTATTGAGCTGGACACTGTAATAATGTTGCTTGGCAATCAACGGTTTTTAAGTAGTGGAGAAGATTGATAATGTCGGTTTGCTGTGAACAATCTTCTCCCTTATCAGTCAAAGTTCATTGTTTATCTACAATAAATGACGCTTGTTTTGATTTCTGCCATGGCCCTAGGTTCAGCAGTACGTGTGAAGTGAACCCTTTCAATTCTAATCAATTTGTCAAACTAGGGAAATTAATACAAAACCCCCATGAATATATCTACACAGCCTTTGGCAATAGAGTCAATATAAACCTTTTTATGAATATGTAGGTAATATTGTAATTTTTTTATGCTTGATTTGTTTGTTTATTAAGATTTTTTTTTCAATTTGGCAAAAAAAGTGATGAGATATTTTAGAGCCGGGTGCAGATCAGATGTAAATGTTTTCAACAGTACATTGATGAGGATTTCCTACAATTCGCAGAAAATAAACTGGACTTAAGTTCATAATCTCTTCCTTTAACTTTGTCATTATATCCTAACGGATTTAACATGACGTTAAAGCTGCACGATACAGTAGGTATATTACCTATAAAGTCATTGGGAGTTTTGTATATTTGTATTAGAGAATTAGTATGAAACGTATAAACTTAAGCTGGGTTGTTAAGGGTATTATTATAAACCTTTGATTACCTATTTACCTAATAACATAAAAAATAAAACAATTATTTTACACAATAATTTGGGTTTACGTTTAATATTTTATCAACTAAATTTTTATTTACATTACAATTTTTTTGTCAGATGATAGATAAAAATAATTATACCTTATTCATATATTTTTCATAAACACAGGAAATCGACCCTTGCATTAAATTGACTCTTTTTAAGCACCTTATAGTGAGGATTATTTATGCTGAGTATCAAAAAAATCTATGTTTTTTAGGGTTCCGTACCCAAAGGGTAAAACGGGACCCCATTACGAAGACTCCGCTGTCCGTCTGTCTGTCTGGCTGTATCTCGTGAACCGTGATAGTTAGACAGTTGCAATTTTCACAGATGATTTATTTCTGTTGCCGCCATAACAACAAATACTACACAATAGAATAAAATAAATATTTAAGGGGGCTCCCATACAACAAACGTGATTTTTTTGACCGTTTTTATAGATAATGGTAAATAACCCTTCGTGCGCGAGTCCGACTCGCATTTGGCCGGTTTTTATGAACCAAGTTGTACAGTAGCAATTTCGACGCGATACCGCCTGTCCAAGTTTTGCATTCAATCGGTATTTAAAAACGATTAAAAAAAATGAATAAAATATAATGCAAGAGCCGACTTACTATGAAAAATCGACTATGACTTATAATGAATAAAAGAATAATATTGTACTTAAAATAGACATAACACTTAAATAATTATACTACGGGCGGGTTTAGCTATTAATACATATCAGACCGTTATCTGTGACTTCCTCGCCAGTGTTTGGAAACCCATACATACTACTATCTACGAATAATACATCACCTAGCTTCTGCCAATGCGTAATCTCAGAAATAGGTTTTTTTTACAGAAAAGTAGTGTGTTTCAAATTAGATACAGTTATCCCGACTTATCCCAGTACCTATTACAATCTCATTATCGCCTGTTACATGTGGCCCCACATCTATTCCATGCCATGGCTAAATCTCAAACCCGTTCCCCTAAAGAAACCCTTTTAATAATTAATATTTTGGACGTGACACCAGGCAAAAACATACATCATATCAGAGACTAGGAATTATATAGACTGCCAATGCCTATACATTGTGGCGTAATTTTAAAATAATGGGCCTGCTGTAGCTAGTTTCACTATGGAGAGATCACTTTACCATTTAATTCGTATGCCACTAAGACCTCTGCTTAAAACATAGCGCCATCTATGAACACAATGAAGAAGCTCCCAACAGATGGCGCTATGTTTTAAGCAGAGGTAGTAGCATATGAATTAAATGGTAAAGTGATCTCTCCATAGTGAAACTAGCTACAGCGGGCCCATTATTTTAAAATTACGCCATAATGTATAGGCATTGGCAGTCAATATAATTCCTAGTCTCTGATAGACGATAGAGGGCTTATAAATGGTGGAGTTACTTAACAGAGTGCAAGGTTATATCCCATGATTGTGTTAATGCACGCGCTCTAGTAAATCCCAAAATACCCTCTTGTACTCCCCTACAGCAGCGTCTAGGTTCAACACTCGTGGAGAAGTGAGCGTTAATCTTAAATCGATACAGAAACTCGAGATAAAAGTACAGTTACGTCAGATGAGTTGAGTATGCCCGTCGGGAAAACCATTTGAAAAACATATTCGATAATTAGCTAAGTTGCTAGCTCCTAGCTTACATAAATTATTTAAGTATAGGTACTTCAGTTACTTACAGGTAACATAATATAATATTAATTATAATAAACTCTACATATCTATGTATATATGAATAAGTATGAGGCTTTTACAATGATACATCAAATAGTAATAAGTTTTACATGATATGCATAAAGTTGTATTGAACAAAATTAATCGATAGTTATATATGATTGGGTTAACATGATCGGTAGTCTAGGTACGTTTGATAAAAAATCGCATCCTATAAGAGTTGTTCGCGCATGGCGATTAAGTCCCTTAATTTAAACATCGTTGGCATGTTGCATCTTAAAATAATAGCTGATATTATTGAGTAGTTAGTTACATTGAAACTTCTCATATTATCAGAGATTATGCACTAGGGCTCTGAGCCTCCAAATCCTCCAATGTGCAGAACTCTACGAAATATTTACGATTTTTTATTTTTATAACCTTAGAGATCAAAGTAGGTAAAATAAGTAATAATCCTTGTTTAATGTACTAATGAGTAATGATAATGAATGACCAATAATATGTATCTTATTTATTGTTAAAATAGAAACTACGCGGCCACACATAATCGTTTCGTGGCAGTGAATAGAAAAATAGTACTTGCGCTAGCCAGACTACATCTACATTCTACAACGTGGGATAACACTAATCGAGATCTGAACCATTCAAACTTTTTGACCAGAGATATGGGCCTTGACTTGCTTTTAAGCTTAATGCACGCACAGCGTGCGGGGGCGGTTGCGTGTCAGCGCGCGCTTAAAACTACGCAACGGATTTTGATGCGGTTTTTTAAATATAGAGTGATTCACCAGGTTTATATGTATAACTTGCACCCGTGCGAAGCCGGGGTGGGTCGTTTGTAATACAATACAAAGCAAACGAAACGCGCACACGCACCCGCCCGCGCCCGCCCGCCACACGCCCGCTGCTTGTGTGAAGGCGTTTAAATGTAGGGGAGACAACGCGCCGCGAGCCTGCACCCGCCCGCGCACGCTCTGTGTGTGTTTTAAGCTTTAATGTACAGTCGGCCTCATAAGTTGCTGGACACTTTGGTACTTTGTCGCTTTCATCCGTCAAGAAATGCAGTATGACAGTTCAAACAGGACGTTAAAGCGACAAAGTACAAAGGTCGTACCATGGAGTTGTCCTTCATACCTTCATAGATAGTCAGCAGCTAGGGCTCTCCCGCTTCCTTTCCACGGGAAATCTTTATATCGATAGCAGCGCTACGCAGTTGTAGTTCTGTTCACGTAGTTTTGTCAAATTATTTGAGGTACAGCAACACGAATTGAAACGAATTTTCACTACTGTTTATATAATACATGTACCACAACGTCAATAAAAAAAACAGCGAATTATTGGGAATTTAAAATAGTGCTTATAAACTAAGTATCTAAGTATTATTTTAGTATAACTAAAGTATGTTAACTCAACTCATACAAACTAACTCTCGTTAGACATGGAAAATATAACATTTAAATGCATTAAGCCAACAATATAAATACTTTTATACATCTATTATTTTTGGTCGAATATAAACATAATATTAGTAGTATAAAAAACATAAGACTTGTCAAGCAACTTGAACGCGTATTACACTTGTATAGTAGAGTACTTTTATCTCACGATCACGGGTGAGCCATGGTTGTGTGTTGAGCTATACATGCACATTGTCTATGTGTGCGTTAGCGTAAGAGCTATGTGTTCACGTTGTCTATGTGTACGTATGTGTCACAACTACAACAGTGGCCAACCCGCGCTCGTGAGATAAATTTACTATAACTATTTAAGTCAGTCATATGTAGCGGTCAGAATTAGTCGTTTATATCGACTTCGTACTATCCTATCAATCTGTCTCATATTGCATACCTATATGTTGAAGAGGAAGGGAGTATACTAAAGTATGTAGTGTGTTTACAATAGCCGTGTTCCGAATCACGCTAAAATTGCTCACAGCGCTTACAGTGCTTACGGCCGGTCCAAGTCAGTTAGCGCGCTCAAGGCCGCGTGAGAAGTGTTTTGTTTCGGACCGCTATTCGCTTGAGCTTGCTTACGATCGGACCGATTCACGCTCATTGGCCGTGTTTACTGTCATTGTCATATATCAAACGTCAACTTGACGTTTGGCTCAAGGTACGCCTGGGAGTGTGAGCATCGTAGACGCCAACATGGCGCCGTCCATGACGTCACGATATCTCATGTAATGCTATAAGCGCGAATCGGTCCGATCGTAAGCGCGCTTCGAGCGCTGTAAGCGTGATTCGGAACATGCCTAATATGTAGTCTTTGTTCAGTCATGTTTGCGTACTGCTAAGTCTGATGAACTCATCGTGATTTAACACCGATCGAGAGGTCTATAGGACCTCATTGCCACTTGGGCTTATCCTGCAGTTAAAGATGTTAAATAGTTACGCGTAGTCACGCGGTATCTCGCTCCCACGATTGCGCGCCCCATAGCCTCGACTCGCCACTTATCACCGGATGTCCTGCTTCCTGCTTCGTTAGATGTGATGAAAACCAACCTTAGTGCAATAGATGTTGACACCAAATAAAAAAATCAATAAGTTCGAATTTTCTCGAAATAGGATCAATATCTCAATCAAATGCCGAAAAAAATAACTCAAAAGAATAAATAAGTACATAGTTATAAGTTATAAGTCTACAAAATTTTAAGACGGCATATTCTGACCCTTTTCCGCAAAACGCATCTTTGTATTGAAACGATCGCCATTTACTAGAGTTCAGTGACATCACTGAATCGTGACGCTTATTCTGTCTAAACAGCAACAATAAAAACGGTTGTAGTTGCGTTATTTTTTGAGATATTTGAATAGGATTTTCACTATTTGTCATATTTTTTTTCTATTATTTATTTTCAAATATTATGTAAACAATCCTATTGTTTCAGTACGCCTTACGTGTAAAAAAGATAGCTCGCACTTATGTCGCATCCCTAATCCAACTAGCCACTACGTATTACCGGATGTCCTAGACATGGTGAAGGCTAGCGACGCGAGGCGGTGTCAGCGCGAGGCGATGTTCGCCGCTTCTAACTGCGCGCGGAGAGCGACTAGCTCGCGACTGCGTTGGAACACTGGGTTCTCAATCAAATGGTAACTCAAACGAATAAATAATAACAATAGTTATGTCTTCAAAGTTTTAGGAGGCGGCATATTCTGTGCCTTTTCCGCAAAACGCACCTTTTTATTGGAACGATCGTCGTTTTAGTATGGCGCTCGAGTTCAGTGACGTCACTGAACCGTGGCGCTTTATCTGTCAAACCAACAACATCAAAAATATTTGAATAGGATTTTCACTATTTGGCACTGTTTTTTGCCTTATATCTTTTGGAGTAGTCAAATTGTAAGTCAAAAACACTATTGCTTCAGTACGCTTTACGTGTAAGAAAGATAGAAACTTCGAGACTTCCGCTCCCACTTATGGCGCACCCCTAATCCTCCTAGCCACTACTTATCACCGGTTGTCCTAGACATGGTGCGGGCTAGCGACGCGAGGCGGTGTCAGCGCGAGGCGATGTTGCCGCGCCGCGTGGTCGCCCGCGGCGGCCGCTACCGCCGCCTCCAACTGCGCGCGGAGAGCGACTAGTTCGCGACTGCGTTGGAACACCGGGTCCTGTGATATAATAACAAATTGAATTATACATAGGTAATTGTAGTTACTAAGTAATTTTGTAATACGCTATTTGACTATTTTTTTTTTATAATGCCGATCGAACCAGTTTTTAGAGACCATCAAATGTCTATATGGGACCAACAACATTTAGAGCACAATAAAGGGCTAAAATTAGGAACAAACCTAGCTCGACGCTATCGGGTCTCCTACAAAAAAAGGCTCCTACAAATTGGCCCTGGCAAATGACGTCACTTGCACTGCATTCGACCAACCGTTGTATGGGAAAATTAGTATTTTGCTGTTTTAGTCGTAAAATAATGCGTTTAGGTACATAGTTGCTTTACAATTTATTTTGTATTTTTATTCAAGCGTTCTATTGATACCGTTTATTTGAATTTTGGACGATAAAAAAAATTACATAATTTTCGGAGTTTTTGATGATTCATATCTTTTTATGATTTTGGTAAAATTTTATAATTTACGATTTGTGTGATATTTTGATGGCTAACTATCCAAAAAGTGACACTGTGTTATAAATTTTAATATGTGTCAAATACCGTATTGAAATTACATTAATTAGTAGTTCAATTAGATTTCAATTGCTCTGTTTACCTTGTTTTTAGGAGACAAAGAGGAGTCAATTTACTTAGAGTGATTCTATGGAAACATATATTACGGGGCGAAAGAATATATAACCTGAGCGAAGTTCTGACACTTTAAACCCCCCACGAGATGGGCTGGTGACCTGGTTAAGGTCGCGGGGCCCGCGAATGCGGGCAGCCCATGACCGATCGTTGTGGCATTATCTGGAGGAGGCCTATCGCTCATTTGGCATCCGCGGCATTATCTGTAGGCCTAGCACGTGTTACGCTCGAGAGTATGTCGGCATATCTCGAGATATCCGTCACTTTCTAACAACGCCAATCAGAACAAGACGCGTAGCTGGAGATAATTCGAGATACTCTCGAGCGCAACATGTGCTACGGGCGCTGGAGGAGGTCCATTGCTGGACGTCTTTATACTGATGGTGATGCAACGAACCTGCTGTCTCATGGTCGGGTTCCATCTACAATACAGCGCCTTCCACGGCTTGATGACCCTAAGCGACGCGACCGGCACTAGCACGACCTGTGGCCGCGAGTACGGCCCTGGCGGCGAAGCGGGCGCCGACGCGGGCCCCCAGTACAGAGGGTTCAGGTACAGGTCCTGACGGCTGTTGATGTACGACCACAGGGATACCGTTTTGGTCTTCACTTCTGTAACACATGAAATATCAGTGTAGTTGTCGGTTTTTCAATGGTCCTCAACTTCTGGATTTGCTGTCTATCGGGTACAGTAAACGCTTAATAGTTTGCCACCAAAATGATATTTAAAAATAGTGTACTGGGAATCTATGCTATAATTACAAGGCAGTATATAAAAATGTTGTTTTTTTCATAGATACGTGCAAGTCTATCGGGAAGGACAATACATGCCATAACGCCATACGAAATAGTTAATTTATATATACAATCGATAACATCCGCACTCTTCCCCAACCGCTGTTACTAATCTAATAAATTAGGACTGAATTCGACTGCATATCTTACCGCGCATTAGAGCAAAATACCACTATTTGTGATTATTATACCTTCTACGTCTCACTCGTAAGAACTCAAGCTGCAGCTTCCACGCACTGTCCAACTGAGTATAGGACAAACTAGACATGTAGGTACCTTCTTTGACGCGTTCCCTCTCGGTGTTGAACAGGAACGTGCTGAATCTGCACGAGTAGAGGTGGTCCAGTATGGTGATGAGCAGTCGCTCGCTGAGCTCGAAGGCGCGGTCGGGAACTGTTGCTGCAGCTGCCACACACAGTCCAACCAAGTATAGGACGAACGAACAAGACATGTACCTTCTTTAACGCGTTCCCTCTCGGTGTTGAACAGAATTGTGCCGAATATGCTTGTGTAGAGGTGGTCCAGTATGGTGATGAGCAGTCGCTCGCTGAACTCGAAGGCAGTTGGGAACTGTTGCTGCAGCTGCCACACACAGTCCAACCAAGTATAGGACGAATGAACAAGACATGTACCTTCTTTGACGCGTTCCCTCTCGGTGTTGAACAGGAACGTGCCGAATCTGCACGAGTAGAGGTGGTCCAGTATGGTGATGAGCAATCGCTCGCTAAACTCGAAGGCGGTCCGGAACTGTTGCTGCAGCTGCCACACACAGTCCAACCAAGTATAGGACGAATGAACAAGACATGTACCTTCTTTGACGCGTTCCCTCTCGGTGTTGAACAGGAACGTCCCGAATCTGCACGAGTAGAGGTGGTCCAGTATGGTGATGAGCAATCGCTCGCTAAACTCGAAGGCGGTCCGGAACTGTTGCTGCAGCTGCCACACACAGTCCAACCAAGTATAGGACGAATGAACAAGACATGTACCTTCTTTGACGCGTTCCCTCTCGGTGTTGAACAGGAACGTACCGAATCTGCACGAGTAGAGGTGGTCCAGTATGGTGATGAGCAATCGCTCGCTAAACTCGAAGGCGGTCCGGAACTGTTGCTGCAGCTGCCACACACAGTCCAACCAAGTATAGGACGAATGAACAAGACATGTACCTTCTTTGACGCGTTCCCTCTCGGTGTTGAACAGGAACGTACCGAATCTGCACGAGTAGAGGTGGTCCAGTATTGTGATGAGCAATCGCTCGCTGAACTCGAAGGCGGTCGGGAACTGCTGCTGCAGCTGCCACACACAGTCCAACCAAGTATAGGACGAATGAACAAGACATGTACCTTCTTTGACGCGTTCCCTCTCGGTGTTGAACAGGAACGTACCGAATCTGCACGAGTAGAGGTGGTCCAGTATGGTGATGAGCAATCGCTCGCTAAACTCGAAGGCGGTCCGGAACTGTTGCTGCAGCTGCCACACACAGTCCAACCAAGTATAGGACGAATGAACAAGACATGTACCTTCTTTGACGCGTTCCCTCTCGGTGTTGAACAGGAACGTATCGAATCTGCACGAGTAGAGGTGGTCCAGTATTGTGATGAGCAATCGCTCGCTGAACTCGAAGGCGGTCGGGAACTGCTGCTGCAGCTGCCACACACAGTCCAACCAAGTATAGGACGAATGAACAAGACATGTACCTTCTTTGACGCGTTCCCTCTCGGTGTTGAACAGGAACGTGCCGAATCTGCACGAGTAGAGGTGGTCCAGTATGGTGATGAGCAATCGCCCGCTGAACTCGAAGGCGGTCGGGAACTGCTGCTGCAGCTGCCACACACAGTCCAACCAAGTATAGGACGAATGAACAAGACATGTACCTTCTTTGACGCGTTCCCTCTCGGTGTTGAACAGGAACGTACCGAATCTGCACGAGTAGAGGTGGTCCAGTATTGTGATGAGCAATCGCTCGCTGAACTCGAAGGCGGTCGGGGACTGCTGCTGCAGCTGCCACACACAGTCCAACCAAGTATAGGACGAATGAACAAGACATGTACCTTCTTTGACGCGTTCCCTCTCGGTGTTGAACAGGAACGTACCGAATCTGCACGAGTAGAGGTGGTCCAGTATTGTGATGAGCAATCGCTCGCTGAACTCGAAGGCGGTCGGGAACTGCTGCTGCAGCTGCCACACACAGTCCAACCAAGTATAGGACGAATGAACAAGACATGTACCTTCTTTGACGCGTTCCCTCTCGGTGTTGAACAGGAACGTCCCGAATCTGCACGAGTAGAGGTGGTCCAGTATGGTGATGAGCAATCGCTCGCTAAACTCGAAGGCGGTCCGGAACTGTTGCTGCAGCTGCCACACACAGTCCAACCAAGTATAGGACGAATGAACAAGACATGTACCTTCTTTGACGCGTTCCCTCTCGGTGTTGAACAGGAACGTACCGAATCTGCACGAGTAGAGGTGGTCCAGTATTGTGATGAGCAATCGCTCGCTGAACTCGAAGGCGGTCGGGAACTGCTGCTGCAGCTGCCACACACAGTCCAACCAAGTATAGGACGAATGAACAAGACATGTACCTTCTTTGACGCGTTCCCTCTCGGTGTTGAACAGGAACGTGCCGAATCTGCACGAGTAGAGGTGGTCCAGTATGGTGATGAGCAATCGCTCGCTAAACTCGAAGGCGGTCCGGAACTGTTGCTGCAGCTGCCACACACAGTCCAACCAAGTATAGGACGAATGAACAAGACATGTACCTTCTTTGACGCGTTCCCTCTCGGTGTTGAACAGGAACGTGCCGAATCTGCACGAGTAGAGGTGGTCCAGTATGGTGATGAGCAGTCGCTCGCTGAACTCGAAGGCGGTCGGGAACTGCTGCTGCAGCTGCCACACACAGTCCACCCACTGCACGAACACCGGGGAACGGTCTGCGTCCGAGTGGCGTTCGTCTCCGTGACCTATGCGCTGTTGGCAAGCAAATAAACATTGTCATCGCTCCTGTTCGGAAAATTCGATTGGAAAAGCCGGATTGGGGACTCAAAGTAAAGCATGTTTTTAAATAAGTATTGTATTCTAAGTTGCTCACAACGGAGAATAGACTTCTGGTAAAATGGGTCACTTTTCAACCCTTGGTTAACAATCTACTATTTATTACACTGAAGTAGCAGTGGTAGTGGCGTCATGTCTGCCAGTAAAACCGACAACTACGTGAAACTTATATAAACGCGGTGTGTGTTATATCGTAAAATCCCTGGGACTCATTGGACTGATAACCTTAAGAGGACTGCTGATAGTCGAACGATAATTATAAAATAAATAAATAAATAATAAATATTTGTGGACAATCTTACACAAATCAACCTAGTCCCAAACTAAGCAAAGCTTGTACTATGGGTACTAAGCGACGATATACATACTTATATAGATAAATAGATACTTAAATACATAGAAAACATCCAAGACCCAAGAACAAATATTCATGCTCATCACACAAATAAATGCCCTGGCCGGGATTCGAACCCGGGGCCTCTAGCTTCGTAGGCAGGGGCACTACCAACTAAGCTAAAGCGGTCGTCATTATGGCGCAATATAAAAGCCTATAAGATGCCTACATTTAGCAGCGTGTCTACAATACTCAGAGTCTGAAACGATAGCAGCGAAAGTACTGATGTGCCGTCGGAAACTTTCCAAAATTGCGAATTTTTCCACATGGATAAGTTTCTGGAATTTCTCATATTATTGTATAGGGTTTGAAACTTTCCGAAATGTAAAATGGAAATTTCTTATATTTCTATGAAATTCTCAAGAAATTTCCGAGAACTTTTCGAACATTTTGGAGACTTTCCGCAACTTGCACATCTGTAAGGGAAAGTATTAAAAATACACCAATAGAACACAGAATTCAGTGCACCAATACAAACGTCTTGTACACCACCTACACACACGTACGATCAACCAACTTGATTTACGGGCCACTTCGTACTTTGTCACAGTGACATTAATAATGAGATCTCTAGCGGCGTTCATATTGATTTTCACCGTGACAAGGTATCAAGTGGCCCCGTTGACTGTACAGAATAGTACTCACCAATTGGAACTTGTGTCCGAAGGAGAGCCACTCCTTTTCTATGAGAACCTCGAAGCCCCTCAGGGTACGGTAGTAGGGGTCGAGCATTAGCATCGCGAGGGCTGTCAGCTGAGCTGTGCGGTCCCAGCCGTCGGAGCAATGCACCAATACGGACGTCTTGTGGTTCTCCACCTACGAAACATTTTTGAAGTGAAAACTTCTTTAGCGGCGCTGAGCACTTTTGTACTGGGGAAAAATTGTTAAACTCGCGACAGATTTTAAGATTCAAAGACCAGCTAGTTGACCCCTCCTAGTATCGTGATTGCGATTTTAGGAGGAGTCAACTCAGCTGGTTTTAGATGCGTAAGACACAATGATACTCGGGACATATTATGTATATATGTAATGGAGTCCACAGTCCGCCATATTAATTTTATTGCAACATCACATATCCAACATGGCGCCAACTCGTATCGGAGGCCAAGATCCACTTCGGGTCGCTGAGCCATCGGAATAAGTAAGTAAATATCACATATCCTACGTTACTCGGGATGACGTAAGGATTCCAACAATACCTCACACATCTAAATCGCTTAAGGCGTTGAGAAGTTCTGGGGGAACAAAGAAAGTCACATACATACATGAACCCTTAAAACCTTACACTCCTTTTTTTGGGCAGTCGTGTAAAAATAGGGTTGGCACAAATCGGAATATTCATTATGGACTTGTTATTTTGCTGACTTGATCCGCATAGCGTACGGTCTAGCGCTAATCGCGAGATTTTTTAAAGTCAATGATTAGCTATAGTCTAACAATTACAGTCAACATGGAAAATATGGATGCGGATTAAGTGAAAAATATACGAAAATGACCTCAATGACAAAAGATTAAGAGCATACAGACATTTTCGTCACTGGTAATGCACATATATGTATTTGAGTGTACCTTGTCAACAATCCGTACGGCGCCAGCCAATATACATTTGATGTGTTTCAGCCAACAGCTGGCCTCTATACCGCTGAACCATCTGAAATAACAAGAACTTACATTTTTACAATCCTTATAAAATATCGGCTGAGGACCTCAAACGCCGTAAATATGCCTCACTGGGCAGTGGGTACATATTTGAGGCGTTTGGGGTCGAAACGCTGGGACCGTGGGGCCCAAGTGCGCGCCGACTTTACAAAGATTTGTCGGCGCGCCTGGTAGACGCATCCGGTTACCAGAAGGCTGGCCAATATTTCGCTCAGCGAATAAACATTGCCATCCAGCGTGGCAATGCAGCCAGCCTTCTGGGCACACTGCCCATTGACGGCGATTTGGGCCAAATTTATTATTTGTAGTTTTAATTTTTAATTTTATACTTTGTAAATCCCTATAATAATAAAAATAACATCAAAACACAGTACATCACTGGCCTTTGCGTCTTTATCGGTCGATTTATGTAGCGACCTGCGAACAGTTTCTTGTGTGGCTATATAAGCTTATACGGGAATGGTTTTGTCTCCCGCAGAAGTGGCAGCAGAACTGCGGGCCAGTGGCGAGCGAAGTGCTTATAGTGGTGTCTCCTACTTCTTCGGTCTTCAAGAAGGTCGAACCAAGCCCTGTCGTGGTTGTCGCGCCCCTCTAGGATGGTCTTTCGCCACTTAAGTCTATCCTCCGCAATCTGCTCCCAGTACAGGGAACTGATTATTAATGATAGTGAATTTAAATAGTTACTTCTTGTATTGAATGTTGTCTACTTTACGTAATTGACAACATTTCAAAATTTATAATGATGCCTAAATCGAAAACCATTTCGATTAATATGCTACCTAAACGTAATAAAATAGTTTTTAGATTTTTTTCTTCGTTAGATTTGAAGAAAATCGCCAAAATGTATAAAACGGAAGTGTGACGTCATTCCTACGACTGTTAAGGAGCAATGCTGTCAAACATAGGTAATACGGTATTAAACCCCTAGTCAAATCAGCAACTTTTTATTAAATGTCAAAAACGATTTGTTAATATGAAGTTTGTAGGGAAATACTGTCTTAGTGACGTCACTAAGGCAGTGTGAGTAGGTTTGTTCAAATCAGCGTCCTTTTTAAATCTTTATGCTTATAAAATCTTTCAATTAGCTAAAATAAATTAATAATTGATGTTTTTCTAGTATTTTCGTTAGATCTTTTATTAGTCAAGTAAAAAATAATTTATTTTTACCTTAGTTTAATACCCTATTCATAAAAATTACGTCATAATTCACTTACGATTCGCTACTTTTAGATTAGATATTCTTGAATGAAAATTAGGATTTCGGGAGAAATAAAAAAACACGTGGACTTTAAAATTTCATTTTCTATCGATCTAGGACATAAAAAGGCCAACTTGAAATTTTGAAATGTTGTCAATTTTGGAGCTATTTCTCGAAGCTACAAGTTACAAATTACAAGCGGAAGTCTCTTTCGATTAAAAGGTATTGAAAAGAGACTTGTGAGCTTGTAATTTGTAACTTGTAGCTTCGACAAACGGACCCCTGGTTGTCGTAGTTCGATCGTCACTAAGGCTGGGTTGCACCAAACCGTCTGTAATCGTAAGCGGTGTTCGTCTAATCTGATTGTATGGAAAGTTTGACAAGTTTCTATGGGATGACAGCTGCAGGCGCCATATTTGACGATGACCGGTCTGTGTTCGTAACTTCGTACGTTGGTGCAACTGGCACTAAGTTGCGTTTATAATGTTCCGAACTATTTCCCGACCTATCGTAAAAAAACCGGCCAAGTGCGAGTCGGACTCGCACACCGAGGGTTCCGTACATAACGGAAAGGGGTAGTAAGTTTAAAATTATTAATAATATTTTTATTATATGATGTAACTAAAAATTTACTGTTTTCGCATTTTTTCCTTTATCTGTGCTATAAAAACGTTGCTTCGTACCATATTTCAAGATTCTGAGTTCACGGGAAGTACCCTGTAGGTTTTGATTCCCTTGTGAAAGTCGAAAATTTGCGGCATAAACGGCTGTATCTTTTGATTGCGTTGGCTTAGAAGTTTGATTTTTTCACAGCTCCAAGGGACAGTAGACCTGAGTATTTGATATAAATTCCAGCTTGATACCTCCACGCGTTCCTGAGAAAAAGGGACTTGACAGACAGACAGACGGACGGGCGCACAGCGAAGTGATCCTATAAGGGTTCCGTTTTATTTAAATGAAATGCTGCCACATATAGAGTTATTGTTCGACTTGCCTGGTCTGATCGATCTGCGGGAAACAGAGCTCCTTCAGTTTGCGCAGGCTCTCCCTCATCACGTGAATGTTGTGGATGTCCAGGAAAACCAACTCGGCGTTCTGATACGCGTCCTCTGACTCGTAACTGTGAAACGATAATCATTAAAATGTATGTATGTATTTATTTTTATTTATTTTTGTGGACAATCTTACACAAATCAACCTAGTCCCAAACTAAGCAAAGCTTGTGGAGTCGAGGGCATAAATATGTATACATTTTTGTACCTTATTTCAATGGAATAAGGTGAAAAAGTGTATACATATTGGTGCCCTTGACTGTACTATGGGTACTAAGCGATGATATACATACTGATCCCAAGACTATGGGACATCATACCTTAAATATCGTAGATAGGATATTTTGCTGAAAGAAGACTTTGTTATTTTTAAAAGTTAGTAATTCTGCATTTAACGATTTTCTAAGAATTACTTGCTTCGTCAGGGGATCGAACCGACTTAAATGTGAAAAAAAAAATCACCCCTATTTTTATGATGCCAATCGAAAGAATGGAAAAATATAATAATTCTTCTAAAGTAACATAGTATTTTAAAACAAAGGAACAACGTAAAATGTTTGAGTCAAATTACTAACTTTTAAAAATAACCTAGTCTTCTTTCAGCAAAATATCCTATCTACGATATTTAAGGTACTTTCCCTTGATGTCCCATAGTCTTGGGACACCCTGTATAGATATAAATAGATACTTAAATACAGAAAACATCCAAGACCCTAAAGAACAAATATTCGTGCTCATCACACAAATAAATGACCTGCCCGGGATTCGAACCCGGGACCTGCTTCGTAGGCAGGGTTACTACCAACTCAGCTAAAGCAGTCGTCAAAGCGGTATATTTGTATATTGTACTTATGTATGTAATATGATTATTAATTTAGTAAAATAATTGTAATTAATAGGAGGTTTCAAATATTAACTCTGCACCACCTACTATCAATCGTTATTATTAGATTTGATTTCCGCTACCCTAAGGTTGTCTGAAAGAAATCTACTACTACTTATTGTGATTTTGTATTCAAAACTCAAAACATTTATTCTGCAAATAAGCTTCAAGGGCACTTTTACAAGTCAAAATCTATCTGAATCAACAGAAAATATTTGTAATGTTCAAATAAAACTAATTACATATCATACATAAGATTAATCCAGATTTTTTAGAGATGTATAAGGTCTCTAAGCGTTACAATGAAAATAAAAAGGTACAATAATCATCATAGAATATTATGAGATGTAAGTCAGAGAAGCTAATAACAACACAGATTTGTTAGAGATGTATAAGGTCTCTTAAGCGTCAACATGAAAATAATAAAATCTAATAAATGTTCTCAGAGATGTATAAGGTCTCTGAGCGTCAGTATAAAAAATGAAATCAAATGAGAACACAGTGAAGTTTCTCATGTCAATTCATCTGAACACTAGTATTACTATTCCTTGCAAACATGAACAGACCGGACCCCATAAACATTAAATATTGTACGGTGTCCTTTAATTGAGGTGCGCAATATATTTGTATTTGTATTGTATTGTATTGTAACGTACCCGCCTCCCTTTGCCTTGTTGGCGATGGCGTTGGCGCTGGGCCGCGCGTCCATGATGAACAATTTGTGCGCCTGGGCATTCGCGTCCATTATCAGCTGGATGTACCGCTCGTCTTCCCTGCTGCGTTTGCCGCTCACCTGTATATCATAATAGTGGATTGTGTTTCAAGGGAGCAAAATTATATATTTTCGGTGAGGGCGGTATATTTCCTGAGTAAAGCGAAAGATTCTGCAATAGAATCCTGAGCGTAGCGAAGGATTCAAGTGTTTACGCCCAAGATGGAAACAATTTTTGCTACCGTAAACACATACTGCTTTCGGTAGGCATGAGGCACGCTGGTAAAAATATGAAATGTCTTACAAATAACTCTACCAAGTGGCACATACTGCTTTTCACACCTTCTATGAGGAATGGTGTTAATGTTGCCCTCAAATGATGGAAGAAAAGTACGACTTTTGATCCCTAAAATCAAGTAAGTACAAGATATCCATAAAATCGAACATCGAGTTGAAATTTCTTAGAAAATCTTAGTAATTTTAAGAAAACCTTTGAATGCAATTATGATTCTTTTTAAAAATAAAAGAATGTTTACTTTAAGTAAAATGAGTTATCTCAAGGTTTCAAGGTAGTTTCACTTCAGGGCCCATAGTTGTTTTCCACCCTGTATACGATCCTCACCCCAACAAGCGGCTGGCTGCACCGCGTGATCGTAGCCTGCGAGCTCGGGTGGATCCACGCCAGCACCGGTATCCGGCCGCGCGACCGGAACGCGGCGACGGAACGCAGTAGGTCGTCATTGGCCGCAGCCGGCACTGCCCACACTGACGGGTAACTCTCGCACACTTCGTACTTGTCGTTTATGCGCGTTATACGCCACATGTCGTTGTTGACGCCCTGTAAAACAAATGATTATGAATTTAAAACGGAACACAGGGGTGACACGCGAAGGAAACTAAGCGCTGTGGCTAAGTATGTGTGCGTGCGCTGTCGGTACACGCGTCAATTTGTGTGCCGGGTGCGTAGGGTTTTGTTTATTATCATTTTCTTAGCAGGTGGCAAGCGGCCAGTACAGAAAATGTTACATACTTACACCCTTATCTAGGCATGACCCAACTGACAAGTAACCCGATCGTAACCAGGCGAGCGTCTCAGGGACGAGGTACGGGACTGTGTCTGTGTGACGGGGTGAACGGAATAAAAGTTCGCAGGGGCTAGGGAAAAGTAATTACATTATAAAGACAACGGAGACGGCGATGGGTTCGTACACATGGCACCCATCTTTAGAGAAGCTGTCCGCGTAACTGAAAGCAAGCAGCGGCTACCGGCGCGCCAGCCAAGATTAAACCTTATGTGCGAGTAATAACGGCTATAATAGTACGTACCATCCTCCTCAGCTCGGCGATGGGCTCGTACACATGCCAGCCATCTTCGGAGAAGCTCTCCGCGTAACTGAACGCGAACAGCGGCTGCCGGTGCGACAGCGGAAAAGCCAGTTGCTGTAGCTTCTCGAAGATTCCACGCCGCGAGTGGTTCTCTTGCTTGTGCGCGAAGCGAAGATTCCGCATGTCCTTTGGGAGAAAGTATTAATTAAATATGATGTTTATTCAACGCTTACACTGTGTATGTTTAAGTGTAGAGTTTACATGTCCGCCATAAACTCGATGTTGTACCAATCATCGCCCGAGCTTTGAGATTCCCGACGACATATTTTTATAGAAAATGACCGCGATAGACAACGGCGTCGTAATTTTTTTAATTAAATGTAAGGTTACTCCTACAGCCGAAGTGGCTTTACCTCTCAGTAAAGCATATGATGGCGGTGTCAGTTTGTCGGCTTATCTCGAGCTATCCATCACTTTCTAACAGCACCTATCAAAAAAAGACGCGTAGCTCGAGAAAAGCCTCTTGAGACTCTTGAGACCATTATATGCTAGCCTAGCCATGCAGAACGGTATAGGTCGAAAGCGCCGCAGAGCATGCACTCATATGTCCATATTGCCAAAAAATAGCGTGAAATTGCTGATCACGAATCATACTCAAGATCCATTAGGAAAAACCAAAAATACATATTTTTTGTCCGAAATGAACATTAGGTCAAACATTAGTAGACCTACTGAACGCTAGGACAAATGATCTTCTTCAGTTAGTAGAGAATATTTATAACATAGGATAAGCATTTTAGTAATTATGATTTTTGTTAGTTATTAACGCAATAAATATTAAGTAAATATACCTACACTCTAAAATTAAATTAAATACACCATACTGTAATACACTACTCTTGCAAGTTTACTGTTCATGGCATTGTTATCTAGTGATTATTTTGTAGTATATGTTATTAATCTGTCTGTGCACACATATTTAAGAATTATAGTCCAGATCTAGACTTTAAGCTATCTATGTAATTTGTGTTTATGACTGTAATTTGTTGTGTGAGCCTAATAAATAATAAAATAAAAATACATATTGCCTATAAATACGGTATTTGATCGGTAGGCTACAAAATAAATATGACAAATAATTGAAATAATATTAAGAAATATAACAGTGGGACACTATAATTTCGACCAAAAAGTATTAGATGAATCATAAATAAGGCTAGAAACGTTAGGGAATAAAAATTAAGAACTCCATTATAGAATTTACAGATCCACGCGGATGTCTCGCTTGCATCGCGAACGCAGTGTGACCTACCCTTAACCTACTTCGCCATCTTCGCACACTACTTTGTCACAGTTGAAATCAAATAATACATACATATACATATTTCCGTATATTCCCGACAGGAAAACTTGAACAGTTACGTGATTTCCTTATTAATCTAATAACATGGAGTCATTAGCTAATGAAGTTAATAACGTCTAATTAAGTAGGTACGTAGTTCATAATCAGTATGCTCTGCTATGTTAGATACAGCCAAATATGTATATCGTAACAGAAAAGTGATCCAATATATTTGGCTACTTTGGCTACATCTATTCGTTGCTGATTGCTTGACATAATTAAAAAAATGATAATGATTACCTTGCAAAACACTTCGATTCCATAGGAATTTTCCCCTTTTGAAGAAGCACCACCCACTTTCTCAATCCGAGACACCTGTAAAATGTTCATTATTTGCAAGGATATCACAAACATACAAAATAAAAAATCGAATCGTCATCGATCTGATATCAAATTACACCTAAGCATTTCTCAGCGTTACAGCCGCTGTGATTTCGGTGGTCGCATTGTTGAAGTCAACACTGCAGAGCAATGCCAATATCATGAGAAATGCCCTAAATTTTAAATTCCACTGTTGTTCTACAATCTTGCAAGTTTTTCGCAAGAATTTCGCAATAGTATAGATAGATTTCGCAATTTTCGCATGGCTGAATAGTGATGATTTACGAGCTGTTAGTAGCTAATAGTAGATAATAGTAGATAATTTATGTGTCGCTCTGAGCGTTCAGTATAAAACATGTTATGTTTTTCTTCACGTAAATACTCACTTTGGTGTATGGAATGAGGAGAGAGACTAGAGCAGGGGTGGGCAACATTTTTTCTAATGGGACCAGAAAAATGTAGGAATTTAAATGGAGGGCCAAATATTCAATGAAAATATATAGTAAAAAATGTTTATTTATAACTGTTGTTATTTGTGAAACGACCTACCGTCGTGTGACATATGGTACTGTTTAAGGTCGGTGCACATTGGTTGCGTGCGCAGCACGTAAGCGTCGACGTGCACGTGCACGTGCGCGTTGTAAAGTATGAATCTCCATCGTAGATGTCACGCCGCTTGCGTGCGCACGAAGCCTTTCGAAGGGAAAGTGGCCGGCGCGATTAAACCAGCGAAGAAACCTACACGGGCTGGAGTAGCCACGCGGGCCGTACTTATGTATGGGATTCTCCCAAAAAGGAGCTATTTATGTAGCGGGCCATATGTTACTAGGCCAAAAATATGGCATTAAAAAACTTGATTCACACAATTTGGCAATATCGAGAAGTAATACTTATTTCTTTAACCCATTGAACGCTAAGAACTGAAGAACAATAACAATGCTAGATGTGCATTGTCAAAGTCAACTTTGTGCTTCACAAGTTTACACTAAAGTTCATATACAATCACTTATGGAAAATGAGCAATAAAATGAGTTAGCATGTATGTGTCACTGCCGTACATGAAGAATAGGGTTCAAAAGGTTAAATATATTATTAATATGTGTATGTATATTCTTCATTGTGTATGTATGTACGTACACACTACACATATCTGAGTATTTATTCATACATATGTATATGTATATTGTTGTCTATTACCCAAAGTACAAGTAAGTAGCAAATTAAAGATTATCGCCAAAACATAATTTTAAATTTGCAATATTTGACAAACACTTGCATAGCTAAGTATGAATCTAGTTTAAGACTGCACCGAGCAAATTTCTGAATAATTGCGATGGTTGGATAACTTGCTGTATTATTATTACTAAAGCTTGAATTCTGTAATTCCTATATATGATATTTAAGGATACACTCTACACGTCATGTGTTTCAGAAACACAATTACATATAGTTTTCTTCATAAAAATTCAATCCAAAGTTAGCTCTACTAAAGGAAATAAACGCAAACTACAACGTTAATACTTTATGAAAGGTCTTCAATTTTTGAATAGTAACAAAACTACATGTTATCTAGGTCGTATGTGTTTAACATTTGCAAAATGTGGAGATTTTTTTAACAATGCAAAGGAAATTCCGAAAATTTGACCGGCCGCCGTAGTTTTCTTGCCGGCAGATGGGCTCCGGCCCTCAATGGGAGCAGACGTATGCTGCTTTTCTCAGTTTGACATCTCATAAAAACACGCTTTTTGACAGCTTGCTCGTATACAAATACAAAATGTATACCACACACAAAGATTGCATTAATTGAAGTAGGGTAAATAAATGTTGACGTGTGGCTATTGAAGATTCTTTTAACATGGAATTTTTAGTATTAGCCATTCGTTATAACATAAAAATGCAATCTTTGGTCCCCAATGTTTACTAATGCAACTAAATTATAATGATTTCCTTTACGAAAAGGCATTTTAAACGTAAAAAGGTTACCGATGTATTTCAGTTCAAAGTAATTTACTTTTTATAAATTGGCCACCCAGAACGGAACGTTATGACATTTATGTCACTCATCATATTTCAAATTAAAATTTGTAAACAAATTGTATTTTTATATTTCAATAATTTAACGAATCTAATGTTATATTTTATGTGTAAATGTACGGCGCTTTCACGTCAAACAATGATTTTTTGATTTGATGATTTTGATTGATTTTTTGATGATTTGATGATGATTGATTTTTGATATCGCAGAATCTGCATAAACAAAACATATCCCAGAATCTGTACAATCAGGCACAATTATTATGGTGCTTTGAACAGAAGTTTATAAAATATCAGCGTTATACCAAGAAACAGATCTAGAGTGCTCTCTTGCAGCGGAAGCAGAAGAAATAATATCGGAGTTTCTTCGCCAGTTTGAGTGATGTAGATTTAAATTGTGTAGTGTCTAAGCCGCCTGGTCATAATATAATTATACCTAGAATGAAAATAATAAACCTATGTTTCATTTATAAATAATAAACCAAGTAGTTGTTGGGGATGTGGTGACAATGACGATGTCTAACAAACAAATATGCAGTAGGTAATTACTTATAATATTAAACTGCGCTAGTTTCTATCTAAAGCTTTCATGCGTTGGAAATCCCGTTGCTTTGATTTTGTACAAGTAAGTAAGTACTTATGTCGCATCGCAATAATTGTCTCGACGTTATAGTAAACGAATAGCAAATAATAATAATTGCTATTTATTATTGATGAAAATAGACGCAATGTTAACCATTATTGAACCTTATGTCGTTGCAATAAGGTTCACGGATGTTCAGTTAAGTGTCATCGACGGCACGATTGCTCACACTAGAAGAATATGTAAACGCATCCTGCTAATTATTCCTTTCAATTATGGACCTTATAAGAAGTGTATAAAAAATAATTTGTCAGAGCTGATACAGTAGTGGTCCGGCCAAGTTCCACAATTGCAGACTGTTACAATGACTTTCTTGATGATAGGTATTTGTTATATCATTAGGTTTTATAGTGCTTGTCATTCACGATAACGACGATGCGCAGGGAATGTCATACTATTCTATGCGCAATTCTGCGGATTGGGTTACGACGGGAGGTCGTGAATAACAAGAACTACCTATAAGGTTAGGTACTGGTTCCTCAAATACAAAGTTGATTCACAATATTGCTGCAGTTATCCCGTGCCGTATAAATAGTTTTAGTAGTTATTATATATATTGTAATAAAACTACCGCTTCTTCTCTTAAAACTTTCATTAAATCAGTGTCCATTTTAGAGTTAACCAACTGATAAACAGAAAATAATCAATTTATAAAAAGTTTTGCTTCAAATAACCTATTTAAGGTCCAACATATACTCGTATCATGAAAATCACCAAGTAAACTCTCAAAATAAGTACCTAAGTCATAAACATAAAACAGTCATAACATGCACTGAACCGATTAGGAAAATTCTTTCTCTGTTTTAAGTTGTATAAAAATGAGTCTGTGAGGAAAGGGCAAAACAAAATACATTTTACAAAACAGGGGTTTGACAAGTTTTATTGTATAAACAAGGAACTGAGTATTTTACTACCACAAATTCCAAATTCAAGACATTTTCAGATACAACTAATACTTGAGTTTTGGTTACAGATCAGAACTTGACGATTTTTGTTACACTTCTCTTATGCACCAAGAAACCTTTAAATATTCAAAATCTATATTGTCATAAGTTGACATAAACATGGGTCAATGACCCGACCCAGCAAAATGAGGTAGTGTGCGTGAATAATGCATGTGTGGGTTAATTGGGTAAATTATAAAAAAAATTGAAATTTGACAGGCGCTGAGAATTTACCCCGCACGATAGGCCCTTAAGGTAGGTAATTGAAACATTTGCTTTGCGGCTATATTGACCTTTTTTTTTAATTCTTTTACATACAATCTTCATCTGCATAGTATCAAAAATTATAAATGACGCTTATTCTATGCAGGGACAAATTTTGCTAGCATAGATTTAAATCAGATTAATTTTAGTAATTTAATGGATAGAGACCTAGATAGAGAATTTGCTTTGCCATATATTACTGTATTAAAGTTAACAGCATCCATGAAGGATACTTAAATATACTAATGCAAAGATCATTCAGTTTTAAATTGATTGTTATATTATAAATGAATAACCCTTACTTCTTTTTTTAAATAAGAGTTAAGGTACAACAAACACACTAGACCGTTCCGTGTCCGGGCCAGCCCGTTTTCTAATACAGGAGGCGCGACGGACGTTGATTTCTTGTACTAGAAAACGGGGCGGCCCGGACACAGAACAGTCTAGTGTGTTTGTACCTTTAATGTGCATGCAATGGTTTTACACCATTAGTAGTGCTGTTACCCTAACTGTATTTTACATATAACAAACTAAACTACAGGTATAACATTACTTACAACTCCAAGTGGGACATTGAGTGTGCTATGAATAGCTGCGGCATCCATGGGTCTGAAGTGTAACTGATAGTTTGTCACTTTGAGTACTCCTCTAGACGGCCCATTGTAGGGGCACAAGTAGGCCACATCTCGGGCCACTCCCATCACCTTCTCACCATCCAGTAACTGAATGTCACCCAACACATGAGGCTGCAAAAACAATCGACATTAGAAAAAATATTGAAACCGAAGTTACCAGCCAGCAACTACTTCTACTGATGTGTGCATGAATAATATTTGTATGGCATTGTATACAAATACACGCCTGGAATAACTCGCTGTGCTGCCTCTGACTGTGAATTCGATTTACAAATAAACAAATGTGGACCGTTTTAGCTTTGCTCATGACGAAATTTTTCCAACACAACGTAATGCACTCAATACAACTGTTAAACTAATCACAAGTAAGCCGAGCTAAAGCCAGAGGAAGCGAACTGTTATAATATACATTGAATAAGAATAAATTAATCCTTTTAGGAAACTTACGGAGTCTTGTCCGTGTTTAGAATTCAATGAACTTGATTTTGAGTCCGAATCTAACGAATCAGAACTAGCGTTTTTGGACAACGAGAAATCCGAATTTATTAGTTCTGTACTGTTGTGTTTATCCATTTCTGATGTTATTCACGTTAAAACACAGCAGTAATTACTAAATATAGTAATTATAAAGAAAAACAAAATATTAATTACAAGACTAGCGACAGCGAAAAGTTCCACAGGTAAAGTATACACGCCTATTTTGATAATAAATATAAATATAGTTAATCAAATCTATACTCTATTGCATCCCAATAAAGCTTCTAACAGAGCATCTTCAGCATAATAATATGCGTATAATTAGTACAACCTCTTTCGAATGGAATGTGTGCAATGACAGTCATCAAGTATTGTTTAATAGAAACTTTTGTATAAAAATAATTTCTATTTCTCAGCATACGAGCATACGAAAAATAGTCAAGAGTACAAAAAGGGAATATTTTTTTAATTACTACGTCCTAAAGTATTTTTTTATTTTATTCAAGGTTTATTAGAAAAATACTCTTCATGGTAATACCAGCGCGCAATAATTATTACCCAGTTGTACGAAAAAAAAATTGAACACTTGTTCATCACTTGTTCATAATTATTAGCATAAAAAAGCGTTAAATCACACGTATAAATATGATATAAAAAACGACAAAGAACATTATTATAATAATAAGACAGTAAAAATTGTCGTTGCCCTTGGTAACATAACTTGGCTGTTTGATCATTACTAAAACGAAGGTGGACATTGTGTTGGCATTATTTACCTAACAGAATGAACTTACAGGAAAGCATTAACCTCAATACTTATTTAGCTTACAAACCACCAAGAAATATTGAACCTGGTAGAAAATTAATCTCGGAAACTTTCGACTGGGACGTCAACCATCCGAAATCGCTTGCAGTAATCTGCATAGAAAAATTAAGTGAAAATTGGATGGGTACGGTTGTAAATTATTTTTAAATGTATTTCTAAAATATAATTTATTTGGAACTTGTTATTAACTTTCAGGATATCCGAATTTGAAAAGCTTTACTGCAAAGGATAGGGATTTATTTTTACATATTTTGGACACCCAAGTTCCCCTTCAAATACTGGTAGATAATATTAAAAGTGATATATTTTGGAAAAGGTGTTATAAATCCCGATGGCCCGATTCACCAATAATAACGAATGAAAAAAGATGGATTAATGTTTTTATGGAAAAACACTACGCAGATATTTTGGAGAACATGAACCCTCGTCAATATGATCCAGAAAAGGTACATTCTTTATTATTCAATAGTTTAACGTCTACAATCTCTACATTGTGTTATATTATTTAATATTTGCAGGTAACATTTCTGGTAAAATTATGCGGTCCTTATATCCAGTCATTGAGTATTCGGAGTTTGGTTCCAACAGATATTCCAGTTCAAAGAACAGTTTCACCCGAAATGGCTGACCTCATTACCAGCCAGCATCAAGCTGATATAAAGCTCCCGAAAAATAACGAAATGCTTATTAGAGGCAAGTCTGTGTATTATAAAATAGCATAATTATAAAGCAGTTTCTGCAACTGCTACATAATGGGAGGCATTATGATAATAATAAACCCGCGGGGGCAGCTTATGGCGAGCTGACGGTGAGTGGCGACACTGCGGACCCCTATTCCAGAGGGCCCGGTTATCCGGCCTTCGCCTCTGCACTTGCCTTAACCGGCCGGCCAGAGTGGAGTCGCAAGAGCGGAACCTATGCTCCAGGTTGCAAGTGTAAAATGTCATAACTGCGGCGGTCTGCTGAACGGATTACCGGGATCTGGCTACCGCAGACTCACCTTTCGACAACCTTGCAACCGCTCAAAGGGATGTTGCCCCATTGTCGCACTGTGCGTGCGACTGTTTTGTAGGGCCCACCCAGTGAGCAGGCAAGTCACCGCCTGCCTTTTCACAATTCTGAGACTGATTGTCACGGGAGGCGTCCCCTAGTCTCCTTCCATAACCCAGTATCCAGCCCATCCAACATTTAACTCAATAGCCCCATGAACAGTTCCCATCACAGCCAAAAGGACCGTCTCCGGATGTATCATGTTGTGCGTTCGGAGACGGTATCCACCATGTGTATCCCTTGCCTTTAGATTATTGTTGTCTTAAAGGGGCCTCTGCGCTGTTGGCTTCGGCCCCAAGCATGCCTTCCAAAGGTCTGGGATCCCATGGTCCCGAGATACGGTGAAGACTACATATTATTAATATTTTTATGTTTTGTCAGTGTATTTTTATATTTTACTTTTTATAGAGACATTATAACAACCTAGTCTGAGTTTTAAAATAAATAAAGAGATAATAATATCATTTATTTCAGGTAGATAACCCATATTCACATGTACACAATGATATATAATATTAATCCAAATAAAGATAAAATGTAAAAGAACGTCACTAGCATTCAAACGCGAGTGAGTTTTTATTCATAATAAGATTACACGAGTGTTTTAATGTCTCATTATGTACGGTTGCATACACTACATCCCATTAAATCCTGTTTCATGTTATTTTTCTTTTCGTGTGAAGCGATCAAATAACTTAAATTTAAATTATATTAATTTTTTTGCCAATATTTTGCCACTGTTCACTGTTTTATGTAAGAGCGTTGAGCCGGCATGCGCAATATTCGACGGGGCAGTCCGCACGCAGCTGTGCTGTAATGTAATGGGCGGAGATAGCCATTACGTTTTAAATTATGATTTTGTAATGGCCAGCTGTGGACACGATATATTGTATAGCTGGTCCCTAGCTACACTTTTTGAGCACATTAAAGAGGATTTACTATTACTATATGGGTGTAGATAAAACATTTTCTTTAAATTATTTTATGGAATTTTAGATCACATATCTTTACACGCTGCTTTGGGCAGTTTATCAAATTTGGTCGAGTTACATATTACATATCAATTAAGATATATCGACACAGAATATCGCAAAGATCAATTTCAATTTACAAACAATGATGCCAAAAATTTAGCTCGTGGCTTAGAGAAATGCAGTCAACTTAAAATAGTGAGGTAACTTTTACAGAATCATATTTTACTTGTTATTTATTGAATAGGCAATAAAGTAATTTTTGAGAGACAGAAGTGAAGAGAAAAAAATATATTTTTCACTTCTACAGGATTACTAGAAGCGATATGAATTGTCAAAGAGTTAAATATATATTGCGAGGACTCTCCGATGCTCAACATTTGGACACTTTGGACTTCAGCCATTGCAAAATAGGAGATGAAGGAGCTGCATCAATAGCTAAGTTCATTTTGCGACATGAAAATTTACGAAGTCTCATTTTAGCTGATAACATATTTGGTACGTAGATGATAGGTACTAGTATAATCAATAGAATGAAACACTTTTGCAGTCAAAAGTCGATTACATGCAAAATTAACAGTTAATTTATTTACTTTAAAAGCTGTAAAGGGTGGTTTTACATTATGTATATCTTTTGTGATCTTATACATCCAATGTTTAGTCAATTGCTGTAATACATTTACTATAGGTCCTGCGGGAGTAGAAAGTATAGCACATGCACTGAATCATGTAGGTTGCAGTATTCGTAATTTGGATTTAAGACTAAACAGCAGGCTTGGATCTGAGGGCATAGCTCACATCGCAGTAACAATAGCAAGAGGATGTAATTTGACATCGTAAGTAATTTTCCCACTTTATAATAATTTGCAAGAATGTGGCAGAAACAATATAAATAAAATATCAGTTCAGTATTTTTTTTTTATTTAAGCTTAAATATATCTGGGTGTGGCATCACGCCGATGCCACTGACAAAAGCTCCGGCAGGCGTGTGGTCGACCACAAGTGCTGATAGTCCACCAACATGTGGTGACCTATTAGCTCGTGCTATAGGCTTAGCAAAAACACCATTACGCGCGTTGGATATAAGCGTTAACGACATTGGCTCCGTAAGTTAACTGTTTAGTAAACATCATTTTTGTGATTGACTTGAATAAAAAATAATAGCATGTTTACATTTCAGCCCAGTGATAACAGTTTATCAAATGCAATTTGTCTTAGCTATTTGATTGATGTCAATCTTAAGAGGTCTGGTATGTCTTCAATGGCTATGGCTATAGGAGAATCTGCTGCTGCTGCACAAAGATTGAGAAGGGAAGCAGAAAAAGGAATAAGATTTCGAAGAAGTGCTGGAAGAGTGTTACAAGCTCGAAGAGTAGCAAAAGGAATGAATATAGGTAACTGCGTCTTACTCCCTACATACGTCCATAACCCTCGAAGTGATACTTATAATATTCAAAGAAAAATAGTATTTAGCTTCACTATGCTCCTTTGCTCTTAGATATATCCTATTAAAATTCTCAAGCCCTAGTCACAAAAACATTACAAAATTTAAATAAAACAGACCTGGCTGCTGTTAAAACAAAATTTATATTATTGTATATTACCTACTTACTACGAAAATGGGCATTTAAGATATTCATTGTTTCAATTATAGATGCAGATCCTATTTTATTAGCTCAACAACTATCGGCTCGGCCGTCTATCGTTTCTGTTACATCAGAGGATGGCGTTTACTGTATGCAGACACAGCCACTACCAGCAGATTTCAGTTTTGTTCCAGTGATAAAGGTAAGTGATTAATAAATAAAATAAAAATACCATCACTCTCTGATGATAAAAACAGTGGGGTGGGTGATATGAAATTCTAATTACCTAAAGAAAACCCCCACTTCCTTTTACTCTCTAAAATAATGAACTGTAAAAGTGGAGTTTACTAAACTTATATATTTAAAATTCCAGATGTATTATTATAACCATATACTGTAATTGCCTGTTATAGAGTCCGTTGCCATCGTCTCGAACTTCATCAATTACGGGTCCACCAACGTCAAGGCGATCCAGTCATCATATGATAATAGAGCCAGTAAAAGTGTGTATAAATTATATACTTTCAGCATACATATTTGAGGTATTCGGTTGTTATTTATTTGATACCTTATTTTTAGGAAATGCGACGCAGCGCATTAGTTCGTCGTGGTTCAGACGGATCATTGCTGCAATCACGTGGTGAAAGTGGCCCACGTCACATAAAAATATTTGTATCGAATGAACTTGTTAGTTCCGAACATTACTAATTGATGTTATGTTAACTTCAAACGTTCTAAATAAATAAAATTTTATTTTACAATCTTTTTTTTACCCACTTCCCCGATTTTATTAATTAACTGGCAATACCAACCATAGACAAGACCATAACCTTTAGTTTTGTTTGATTTGGTTTTCACTTCATGTTAGTCAGCGGTGCAGCCAGTTTCTGTGTCACATTCGTCAGCCATGTTTTTCTTTGGAATGTGTTGAATTGAAATGGTGGTAGTGATAAAATTTAATTAAAACTGTGAAATTACTTGAAACACTGGTAACTGTGAGTGTAGTTTCAATGTGTTATTTGTTTGAGTGAGTTGACATCACAGCTGTGAAAATGAATTGGGGCACGGAGCTTTGGGTAAGTTAAAAAGTTCGCAAGTTCAGTTGGATATATCATTTGAATTTACAATGTTATATTGATATTTACGGCAGTCTAATCATGAGTCATTCCGTGGTATTATCACTAGCTATCTAACCAACATTTCAATGATATATAGGAGCCACTGTTATGAATAATTAAGGTTTATCGTGCGACTAGTTAGTTGTGCATTGTAGAAAGTAACATTTTGGAGATTGTCAGTATATTTGCCCTTACATGGTAATTTTCGTGGGAAGGAGTGAATAGAACTTTCGAGTTTGTACGTGTATCCACAATGTCATGTAGGATAAACGTATTTAGTTATTGTTCACAGAAAGCGCATATTTTGTAAATACATAGAATGTTACTGGATTATCACTAATCACAATGCACTTAATTGCTTAAGCTATTTACCTAATTATTATGGTCTTTAAAGTTTCCCATTTGTCTATATTATTGAAAACATGCATATCTGGATGACCACCTCCACAAATTACATTTTTGGTTCATTTAACTTGAAATTAGTGTTAATTTACTCCCATATTTTCACTTGATATTATATTATTGTTTACAAAATCAAGTGCCTATGCTTATGTATGTTCAAAGCTGTTTGTACACATAGTGCACATCAGCAAACTGTCTTAAGCGGGTATTACACTGTCCTGAATTCAGGACACTTAGAAGGGTTCGGACCTATGCGTTAGAGCGAGATGCTTCAACTCCCCTCCACTAGTTAGGACGCCTGATTCAGGACAGTGTAATAGCCGAATGAATAGATACTAAAGATCAGAGCATGGATCTTAATTACATGCACAAAAGATATCCCTCACTTTCTATTAGTACTTGCAAAACAGGGATAGTTGCTGTTTGCATGTGTTTGCAATGTTAATGTGTAGTAGGGTTACCAGATCCAGTTTCTTAATATTCGGGACTCAGGCGTTTGTCACACTGATGCGGTTTCCGGATGGTTTCCGCAGCATGGCAAGAATTTGGTATGCAAGTCTATGGAGGTGTCCCGATCGCACTGCGGGAACCGTCCAGAAACTGCATCGGTGTGACAACTGCCTTACGATTATAATTCGGGACAAATCATTAATAAATATTTTATTTTTTTAATCTTCATAATTTTACGTCAATCATTGTTAGTTTGTATACTTAAATTTCATTACTGAAAGAGAACACTAGAAATACGTTTCTATAGGTTTCTGGTACTGATTGCTCGAAATTAGGGACAATGTTCTGCCCCGAATTGGGGATGCAACCAAATATCAATGCTGAAAATTGGGACGTCCCGAAAAATGCGGGACATCTGGTCACTCTAATTTGTAGGCACCTCATCGTACAATGGTGTTCTGTTGTTAGTATGCAGCCTTCATTTATTATATGATGTGAATAAATAAATATTTGTGGACAGTCTTATATAAACAAAGCAAATCTTGTACTATGGAAACTAAGCGACAATATATAGATACTTAACACTTTCGTTGACAGTACTGGACAGGACAGACTGTCAGTTAAGCGTTGTTAAGCCTACCTACATATGACCTGCCTGTTGACATACTGTCAGTGAACTAGTTAAATACACAGCAACTATCCAAGGTCTAGGAACGAATATTCGTGTTCATCACAAATTAATGCCATGACAGGGATTCGAACCAGCTCCATAGGCAGGGTCATCATATAGTAGTATTGTTATGTGCCCTGTCTACCTAAATTTGAGTGTTTTTAGTTTAGCAGCTACGCGGGCGGCGCGTCAAAAATATTCTTAGGGAAGCCGGAGATGATTTGCCTTTCTTATTCTTCATGAGCCGTAGTAAAATAAGTGGATTGGCTGAAAATTAGGCAAGCCGGTGGGAATCGAGTTGTATAAACATCCCACACTGGCAGCTACATCTTTCACTAAAGTTTTACTTCTTATTATTATAATTCTTCTTTCCATTAATATTTGGCAAACATGTAGGTACCTACCTAATATCTTTAGGTTGCTACTTTTTAATGCCCAAGTTTGGCTGCCATAGGTACCTGCAAAATGCATGCATTGAATTACTTTTACTTCATGGATAGGCTCATTTGCTTGTTTTTCAGCTTTTTCATGACTTCCTTCAGTGACTTTTCCAAGCATTGGTTGTTCTCATGTCAATCTCTTTTTATTGCTTGTGGTTTACCTTTAAGCGCTTTTAAGCGCTCGGTTGCAACATTCAACGCATTGCGGATCACCGCGGCGGTTCAATTTAAGATCACCGCGGCGGTTGATGACCATTAAGGTATGATTCCGCTGCCGACTGCATACAGCAATTGCACGTGCTGATGCCGTCGCACTCCAAATTGAACCGTAATCAATCATGAGACTAAAAGTCCCAATTTAGAGTGAGCGGCATGTGCTGTTGCGACACTTCTCCGCTCATTTCAAATTGAGTTTTTTACGCATACCATTACGGTTCAATTAGGAGTGCGGCGGCACGTGCAGTTGCTGTATGCAGTCGGCAGCGGAATCATACCTTTAGTTATCAAGACCGCAGGTACAAGTAGTAGTTGATAATTTATTAACCTGGTTAGATGTAAGCGAGTTTTCCTGTACTACGTACGCTCGGCGCTTGGCTCGCAGATCATGTTCGCACGCTCGTGACTGACTCGCAGCGTGACAGAAAGAACCACTGTGTCTTGTTTCAAATTGAATAACTTATGTGATCTTCCAAGGCTTAGGCTGGGTTGCACCAAACCGTCTGTAATCGTAAGCGGTGTTCGTCAAATCTGATTGTATGGAAAGTTTGACAAGTTTCTATGGGATGACAGCTGCTGGCGCCATATTTAACGATGACCAGTCTGTGTTCGTACGTTGGTGCAACTGGCACTTAGGATTGAATTATTTATACTCATATTTAATCAGCGCTTTTGATCAAATAAACCAATGTATTTTATGTCCGACCCAGGTCTCTTGCTGGACTCTTCTCATCTAGGCTAGGTTTAGTGAACCAGCGACAAAAATCCCAGTAGCTCGATTCCACTGACATCATCTCAGATTCGGTTGAAGCCGCTCAACCAATCTCACTGGAACGCGAACTCTTAGAGTATTCCAATGTTTAATTAAACCGCCCGCGTGATCGTGTTGGATGTTTCCTCGTGATTTTCCCCAGACCACTTACTTCCCAACCGCGCACTCCTATCGCTTTATTGGGCCTGAGTCACAGTCACGGTAAAAAAAAATTTGTATATATTCTATCCTAGTTTCGCAGGTAAGTATTGTAAGAAATTCCCGACAGCGTAAGTGAATAAAATTATTGTCTAGTCATAGCGGGACCTGGTTTTAAGTTAATTAGTTGGACTGACATGACAACATTATGTCTCATCAACATAAGTAATGAGGTCTCGCATACCAGGCTAGCTATTCAGAATTTTTTTTTTCCTTGCAAAGTTCCAAGTAACTTTGTAGACGACATCGAAAGAAAAAATGACGGTACATAACGAAGCACTTCTCATGCGAATAATCGGAATAGAAAAAGGAAACCTTAATAATCGTCTATGTATACCCATCGTATTACAAACACATATCATTGTATTTGTATCGTAATTTATGACATGTAATAGAGCCGTTAATGCCTAGCCCCTATACCACAAAACTTTACAAGTGTTAAATTCGACAAAATTGTATGGTTTTCTTCATAGAAAAAGTTGTCAAATTTGTCGAATTGTACGCTTGTAAAGTTTTGTGGTACAGGCCCCTGGTTGCAGAATGTTTTTTTAACGTTATTATCAGCTTTTTCTTGGAGTGAAAACCTCTGTGTGCCTAACTGCCTATATAACTATTAAGCTGAATACCTATCTAGATAGGTAGAATGTATTATTTATTGAATAAAATAATGATTGCTCATGTTAGAAATGTAAGAACGCTACGCTACATCTACGCCAGTTGATTCAGTGCGTAAGTCGGAGTCGGGGTTGGGGGGTTCTAAAAGTGGCCAACAAAAACCTCGCGTGATTTCTGGATAAACCCTAGAACCTATTTACTTATGACTTGGTTGGAACTTCGACTGGCAGTGCTACATCAAAAACTGATCAAACGGATAATTTTCTTTTTTTTTCTCAATCTCAATCACAATTTCCGTTACTCTTAATCTCGTTAGCTTTCCCTTGTTTTTTTTTGTAATTATTTTGTACTCTAATTTAGATATAGTAAAGTAATGAATTAATTAAATATCAACTCTGATTCATATGGAGACTCCAAACCGAGGTAACAATGGGCCGGGGTTTGAATAATATATGTTGTATATTGTGTGCTAATACACATACCGACATTACCGACTGCTGTCAATTAGGTATTGTCAGGTATACATACCTATCATCTTTAATTTACAAGACAAGAAAAAATGAATAGAGACGTATTAATTAGCGACAGTTAAGTACCTACGTACTCGTATGTCAAGTTTAAATGCAATTTACTTATATCTAATATTAATACGGACATATTATTGAATGATGCGTGCCGTTGCCATTTCGCGCTGCTCTCACCAAGGTGTCAATTTATTCACCTAAATGCCTGAATTTAAACCATCGTGAGACATGTTATAGCTATACTTTACTAAACGGTAACAACTCACTTATTAATGATTGTCACTCCGGAAGAGAACGGAGAACGCCCGAAGAGTTCCAAACATGTCGCCGGAGTGACAATTAATACGTGAGTTTTAACCGTTTAGTAAAATATAGTCACTTTAATGCCTTTTACTTGGTCAACATCGGTGAATCATTCAACTAATTTTACGTACTGAAAAAATAAAACAAAGCATAACGCTAATCATACAAGTGGTGTGGATACACAGACTTTTGCGTTGCAAAATGGACGGGATGTCCTTGACGAACCGTCCGGAACGATAAACTGTACGATTCACAACCCGTTTCTACTGATCTCGCCACTCACCCCTAGTATAGCTTAGACACCGAGATGCATAACAATTTAGTTTAAACGGAGATCAGAATTACATATATACGCTGAAGTGAGTTGTCTGTATAAGCCTTGTGGATACCAGCCCTTACGTTCGGTCTTAAAGGATGTACCGCATCGATTGTGTAGCTAATGTAGCTATAGTGCTGCCAAAGATCTCAGATACGGACATGACCGGAACCTTAAGTGGTGTATTTGTTTACCCAATGCAGATTTTAAATCGTGAGGGTTACAGTGGTCTCCGCTTTACAAGTATACAAACAGTCCTTCGATAAAAAGTTCCTTTATTTATACTTCAAATGCACGGGTTGGTTCCTCTTCTTTAAGTTTCGGGCATGTTTACTTTCGTAGATGCAGTCAGCATCAAAAGTAACTGCGCATATGAATAGTTCAAAAGTCTTTATAGTAATGGAATAAGAGCTTTTGACCTCATCGTCTACGTAGTTACTTTTGGTACTGACTGTAGAGTCAGCTGTCATAACTGTTGCTCTCTTCTATCGAACTCAAATACGAGTATATCAATATATATTAACATCAATCTTAATTTAATGATGAGGTTGGTGTCAAAATTGAACTGAATTTCTTGTATTTACATGCCCGTGGTAAATATTGTTTCAAATTACGTTTATGCGTGAAAATGACTGGAAAGTTTCACCTTAAGGGGCCTTGAACGCGCCTGATCGTGCGCGAATATTGTTTCAATGAAATAAAACACCATTATTGTTTCTAAATCTGAGTAATTTTACACCTTATTACGTTTGTTCAATGAAATATTAAACCATCAGTCATTGGCCGGCATAAAACGAGAGTAACGTAACATGGAGGTCGTAGGTACTTGGAATTATAAGTGTTAGGGATAGACTAGGTTACAGAACGGTCATTGCCCTTTACGCACATAACCGGCCGGTATTGATATTGCAGTATCCGTTTTGTAATGTATGCGAGAGTGGTCAGCGACGGCGAGCCAGCTGCCACAAGCCCTGCTGGATGGCGACCCGCATTCCACTCAGACTAGAGTACTTACTTAGGTACCAGTTGACTAGTTGTGAAACGAGAACATTTGTAACTTACCACTTCCAATGCCTATACATGCGCACCAATACATAAATCATGAGTTCTAGTCCAAATGAGCTAGCTTTTAACAGTTTCAATGTGTTTACCTTCTATGTTTGAAAATACTTAATCACTATATCAGTCTATCTTATCTTTGTTTCGCGAAATTCTATGATGCGACTTTAATAGCTGTAGATTTATTAATATCTACAGTACAAGATAACGCCAGAGATAAGTTGAGCTTGACATTGCGTTATTTATCATTATCCGATAGAATAGGCTTTATTTGTAAACAACCTGGTTTATTCGCGAATGATATTCGATTTTTTCGATGTCTTTATTAATTCAAAATAAAGTACAGGTGTTACACAATCGAATTAGGTACGATGTCCCTGAACTAGTTCGCTATGTGGCGTAACGCGGCATGGCTACTGTCTGATAGACGTTGTATACGAGCCGCTTTCTCATATTAGATGTTCTGTAGTGTCGATATCCATATTTTATAACAACAATTTTGTTGTTAAATCCATCATGACGTTTTAACATAAGGCGCATTTTCGTGGGAGAATTGACAGCAGTCGAAAGATCTGGTGTATATTTCAACGCTTGTTTGTTTTGAGGCGTATCGGATTTCGTGCTTTTGGGCTTTTTGAATCTTGGGTTTCGATTATCGTTAGCCCTAATTCTGGCACGTTTTCTCAGAACTACAAACCCTAATTATCAAACTACTGAATAATATTTGAAAACCTACTAATACTTGTCATCAAAAAATTTTAATAACATGTACCGATATTCGAATGACCTTTGTGGTTGTTAAAGATTTAGTTGCAGCTTCATTGATCTCGAATATAATACGTTTATCTCCTCAAGGGGAAAACCGTAGTTGATACCTACTATTTTAATGGAATTTCCTACCAAAACCAAATTATCCTTGATTTTAACGAAAGCCTGAAGCTGTGAAACTTAGCCCCACAACACAAGGCGTTTCGTGCCGTTCCGTTATAAGAAACGACGGGGTGTGTAAATAAATTGACTCATGATTACTAACAACGCCGAATCCCGTACTTTGCATATTTCCCACCGAACATCTCAATTTTCACTCCGATGTTATTAAAAAGCAATTTAAAAAAATCACGAAAGTAACGCCCTCGTGTATGTACCCCAATAAACTTCATTTCTAAAATGTTGTACAGTTACTTTGATTACTTTTTCGATCTCAGTTGTGGCAACGCCTTTTATTACCAATGATTAGGCGAATTCACATATCTCTGATGAGTACAGTTATACGAATAAAAAGTATTGGCTGATAGTTTTTGTGGTCGCAATCCACAGTTTTCGCAAGCCAAATACAACAGGGACACTGCGGTTCCAATAAGAATTCTATTTATGTATGACAAAACATCAATTTAACAGAAGATTTGTAGCACGCTTTCTACGCTAGTCTAGTAGCTTTTCACTAATTTCACTTCACATTTTCTTGAGATATCTCTTTTATTTTTTTTATTAAATTAAATCGTAGGGTTCTGCGTTTACTACGCCTCTTCGGTAACATACTATTGTATAATATATTGTATATATTCAAACGTAAATATTAACGTAGCCGTTGTCTAAAGTTGCTACGATAACAACGTGCAACGTCGACTGACCACGATGACTGCAATAATGGTACATCAGTTATGTCCCGTTTTCTATAATAGTTGCGCTCGACTTGCAGATCTATTGTATCCTCCATGTATGAGTACGCAAGGGAACGGAAACACGTATGTTTTTATGCTTTAGTGTCATTGTGACGAGAGCGAAAATAGTACGGGTAACGATTTCCTTGCCTTGGGTATAAAATAAAAATACATAAAATACATCAATATTTAGTCACATACAACGCGGTTAGCCTTGTTTGTCAAAATGTGTAAAGGAACATTACATTAGTGGTGTAGACCTATATGAAATGAATCTCTCAACTAACAAAATGCGTACACCTACACTCATCTATTTATCAAATCGAATCGTGCAAACTATTCTTACTGCGACTAACTCGTGCGTCCTTTCTTGGACAAATGGGCGTTATCTTATGGGGAAATACCGTCAGTTGAGTCCTTCTTTGTAATGGATGGCAGCAATGTGGCCCGCTTGTGGGCTGCCAGAAAAAAGGTCTCGGCTCGGCCTATTATGGGTACTTGACGAGCGGATGATCTCATCACCCAAATGCGCTCTTAACATATTTCTACATGGACTGTCAGATATTCGGTAAACATACTGCGTTAGATTTTTAGAATGTTGGGATTCAAGTGATATCTTCTGGTTTGTTTTAGATATGTGGCATACTTGCATCATATTTTCCTGTAATTTAAGACTATACCTCCCAATACATGTGTGCCCAGGTATTAGTCTGTTGCTCATTATGATTATTAAAACGACGAATGTGACTAATAACATCGTCGTGAAAAAACGAATTAAGAACTTAAATTATGAAAAAAGGAAAAAAGTTACAGAATTCGACCAAAGAAGACAATCACGGATAACGAACAACAGGAATAAGGAATGAATGACGAAACCAGAATGAAACCCAAAATGAACGGGATGAGCGTAGACGATATCCTCATTATAATATTTTTTTACAGTATAATTAGATTGTTGTAGGAAGGCTTTGCTTAGCGTACGAAAAAGAGTTTTTTCGTACGCTAAGCAAAGCCTTCCTACAACAAGAAGGCGCGGCCGCGGCCCCTGAGTGTTCACTACTTAATTGGACTAGTATCGGATTACCACCAGGCGTGACCTTTGCGCTACCCTGAAAAATATCTAGATGACTGCCACACCTGTCCACTTCGTAATTTATACTCGCTTAGCGACTACGCAAAATGGCCTTTTTTACTAGATTACTGTAGTATCCAGCAGAAGTAATACGGGAAAGAACTACCTACTCGAAACGATCTGCATACAATGATTGTCGAAAGAATTAGAATATTTCGCGTTTATCGCTTGTCGAATACGAGCACGTCTCATGTCTTCCGGCGAGCTACCAATGATTTCTGTGCAGACAATATTGTGCTTCAAGTGGGATAATACTTAGGTAAATATTTAGGTAGGCTGGCATACGTCCAGTGCCAATTGTTGTTAGTTGCAATGCAGGCGCGCGCCTCATTTGGCGAGTGGTAGCGGCAGGTCCAGTCGGACTCCGACACAAAACCGGTTCGACGAGAATACGCAAGGCTGGTCTCAAGATATCGTGCGTTGGAAGAAGAATGTCGCATGCGGACACAAACATCATTGGCAGTTGCTCCTTAAGTCTACTAAAGCTGAGATTGAAGCTGAGCGAGCAATATTAAATTCTAAAGCCACTGCCTTAAAGGTTTGCCATTTCCAAGGCCTGCGCTGAATGGTTTTACCGTCCAGTTGGGCGATGTTTTTTAATGCTAATCGCAGTATTTTCAGTTCGCGTTCTGCCACTATCCTACGCCATCTCCTTAACCGGACTGACACAGGCTTTGTTAAAACATTCAGTTATATGTTATTATTTTATGTAATGTAATGTGGATACTTTCGGTCCTTCTATTACTAATAATGTGCCTGAAATAGGTCATCCGATTTTTATGCCTGTGCAACTTGGCGTTGATCAATACGTTGTATGGAATCTGTGAAGTCTCATAAAATAAATTGAAGTTTATTAACTGATACGACAGCTCTTCGGTACTAGTTGCTGCAACAAATTAACTGATAGGTTGATATAGATAGCTTAACGCAAAACTGTGATGCATGCGCTTGCGCATTCAGCTAGTTATTTAAGAGAGAAAGATGATCTAGTAACATTTACGACATTTAGCATGATATGACAAACAGGTGTACAGAAACTCTTAGCTTGAGGAGTGTGACTGGCAAAACCACAGCAATTAAGAGTGACAATAAAGAACTTTTTTGTTCCGAAAGTTAAAACTAATTCAACGTGTGCAGTCAGAGAAAGTATGTCCCACCGACATGACCGCAAATATTGTATGTTGAAACAAACATACAGAGACTGCTAATGATACCGGCTATTTAATAGATGACGTAAGCCGTAACACAACGGCAAAGACAACAGTCTAAAACAATTAATCCCTATTACTTGCAACGTCACTCATGCCTATCGGTCTTGATTATAACAAGGCATTCTTACAAACAGGGCAATACCACTGTGTAAAGCAGAAACAGTAAGAGATTGTGGTTTAGACAATAGCACTGCAGTATGAGAAAAATGCTCATGAGCTCGATGGAGGTGAGGTGCGCAGGCAATTAGAAGGCAATGGTGCAATTAGCTGATCCGGTGTGCGCTTGCTACATTCCGTTCCGAAACTCGCCTACATTACATTAGTTAATGTAAACACATAACGCAGCCAATAAAATCATCATCTACGCTCCTAAACTTTGTGATATACGGTCAAGAAAATTTAAGCATGAACATTTTTGTTAACATAACAAGTGGTCCATGTTTTGGTCGTTCATTATAGCCCATACATGTGTAAATGTGCTATCAACTTGCGAAAGATTTGTTACTTTTACAATAAACAAAATGCTAAATATTTAGATTTACTCAATTGTACACAACAACATGGTAGGTACCTACAATAATGACTGCGTACATTCGGGTCAATGGTGAGAGTCAGGACGGTGGGTGTACCTCTAAAGAAATATAAAAAAAACGGCCAAGTGCGATTTGGACTACGCACCTTTATAAGGTTCCGCTCCAACCGCAAGATACGAGTATATGTACCTAAAAAAACATTATCGTCACAGGTCAATAAATAGGAAGTTAATAAATTCTACGGAACAAAATTTTGTATAAAAAGCTGACTTTGGTCGCTTCTCAATCCTTTTTTTTCAAAAATTATTTATAATTAGGAAGTTCGGAAATGCATATACATAAAAAGTTAGGTCCGGTTATTGAGTTTTAGTGAAAACGATTTATATAACTAAAAAAGTAATTAAAAATAAAGGAACCGAAGTTTTAAAATTGTTACTTATTCTTAAAATGTACGTTAATATAAGCTTATACTCGTAAGTATTCTCAAATTTTTGATGTCAGTTAAGATATCTTCGTTATTTTTATTATCCGGAGGAGGACTCCGCATTATTACATAACCAAAAAATGTGAACACGACTTTTAAAGTGTCATGTGAAAGTTCCACGTTTTCACCGCGTTATGTTATGATGACAGAGCTCATGAACCTTCTCGTACCTTCATATTTTATCTAGTTTTATAATTGAGAAAATAATATGAGAAAATATAAATTAGGTAATTTAACCAGACTCAAATGCATAACCAGATTGTAATTAGTAAAAAAAAATGGCAAGGTACAGTCAACTGCAGGAAACCGGACCCCCTCCGCATACAAACTTCTATGCGGGGGGGTCTGGTTTCTCTGCTGCTGACTGTACATAATTAGCTTGCTTACCAACTTACGTAATTCAAATATCGTAATTCTATCAACATCTACACTAAATTACATGTATTCACATGTTTGATGAATTAATAGCGTAATGTAATGACGCTAAGCACTCGCCTATTATTAGTATTAATTAACTATATCGCAAAGCAACAGAAAATGAAGTAATGTTATGAAAAAAACACTTTCTCACGCGAATTCTTAACGACAAAATCGAAGGTCAATGTCGGTTACTCAATCGGACCAGTCGTCGGAATTTATTCTAACGAATTAAAAGCGAAACTTACCTACTGCTTAGTCTCTTCGAAACTAGATTTCGCGCACTCTCGCTTGTGTTAATTATGTCATCGTCCAATAAAATGTAAATTAACCTTTCGAAAGCGGATACGATTATTAGTAATATTTTATCTATAGGTACTCAAGATTTTCATAATGTAAAAATGGCATTTAAATCCTTATTAGTAATATTTAATCTATAAGCACTCGATTTTCATAATGTAATAATAGCATTTCAATGTAGGTATGCCAACTTTTTCATTTGTAATACAGCGAAGTAACGTGCTCAAATATATCGTGTACCGACTCTATTGTCATCGTATATAAAGTGAATAGATTTTTCCCACATGCAAATTGATCATAATATCAGCCGACATGTCCATGATATAGGTACTTATTGTTGAACTTAATCGACATGATAGTTAAAATACAAATGGGCCAAGTATGCGGTTATCCGCACTTGATATAGATTCCGTCATGAACGTCGTTGTCTAAGTTATTATTGTAGACGACCTGGTATAAATTACCATATAATTCACGAAGTATGATGCAAACGTAGACCAATTTGAAAGCAGGTTAGGAAATCAATGCAGGGACAAGCATGCTTAATGAAAACAACACAAGTTACTGACTTTATAGACACTAGAAGAACCTACTGTTAGGCGGTACTGGACGATGTCGTGTCATGAGTCATAAGGCTGCCTAATCGAACTACGGAACCTTAACAGCTCAGCATTAAATATGTGGTAACTCGGCCAACGTACAGTAAAGCCGTTTACACGCCGACCGTTACTATAAGTCTTCGGTCGGTTGACACGGGAAGCTGGGCATATGACACGTAAACGGACGGTTCGCTTGAATCGCACAGCGCTCATCTTGATCGTCAGACACATACAGTTGCTCAAGACATGTTCCTCAGATAGTATCACAGACAGCGCGATACCGATCGTTTCACTTCGAGTACTGCTTGTCCTAGTAACACTTGGCATAGCTAATACGCTAATATTTTGACATACCTAACCTATGTAATAAATATTGATATGCTTAACTAATCCGCAGTACATGCGCCAGCGTTAGTCGCTTGCATGTTTCTGATGGTATCAGTAACGGTTTTTGATCGTATTATGTTTCGAAAATCTGTTTGTCTATATGATGTTTGAGTAATATTTTTGACTAAATTCCATATTTATATCGTTTTTTTACTACTATTAAAGATTTAAGTACCATAGTGGACAAACAGAGTGCTCGTGCTACGTGTCTGTGTGGAGAGATTGCCGTGTACGAGTATGTTGCGGCCAGATTTCTCCGGCCGGCACGTGTGCACGCGGAAGCGCGCCTTTCCTCGATAGGAATTTCATTTACCAGAGCGCTTCTGTTTACACATACACACGCTAGCTATCTGCACTGCTCAAGTTCGAGGTCATTCACTTGCGATAGGATCGCTTCAAATTAAATACACATTTATAACTTTTATAAGCGTCCCACACGACGTTTTACATAGAAATGATTAATGTTTTAATTTGTACGCCCTTCATTCGTCCTAGGAAAAAAGCTAATTAGATTCGCAAAATAATACGCTAATGTACATGTTTGTTTTTGTTTCAGGTGAGTAACGTGGTTACTTGTAGTGCCCGACCGGTGTCCGAATCGCCGTGGGGTGATGTTCCACTTATTACGTCATTTTTCATTTGCATGTTTTATCAGTGCGAATGAGGTGTGTAGATTTCCGTTCTTGCACGATTTCCTAGTGACCCCTCTAATGTTAATTATACAGTCACTGTGCAACAGTTTCTCACACCGTCATTTCCTTCATGTCACACTGATCGGAAAGTTTAATCTTCCTTGAGATGCCCTACTAACTAACCGCTCGTACCAGACGATAATGCGATAAAATGGATCGTATAGTCCTGCGACAGTAAACGAGATAGTGGAATTGAGAACTTATCTACCCTGAACTAACAGACGCATCATCGACATATAACCGTTAAAAGCAGAGTTCAAGATACGGCGTCTCTGCTCGTTATTTTAAATGTTTACACGAGGATAAGTCGAGATTATATTGAATCCATTGCCTGGTTGCTCTAATTGTGGCCGCGCCTTAATGAAACTGTAAAAATATAAACATCTTATAGCTGTTCTAAATATATCAATTCAGCTTTATCGCATCCGTTTATTATTGAACACATTCTATCAGTTACAAGCAATCGGTGATGATACTGATGACACGATATAAGATAAAATAAAGCATGGTACTAACACGTCTCGTTAAGATATACGTAAAATTAGGTATTACAATACAATATAAATACTCTTTATTGCATAACCTCACAAAAAATAACACAGTACAGTACATAATAACAATGAGTAGAGGCACACAACAGACGGTCTTATCGCTAATGAGCGATATTAATTCAGATCTAACTAAATATCTTATTTATTTGTGAATGTGATAATGATAATACAACTGACCATAATTTGCCTCTGCCAATTGTTTTGTGGTCTCGATTAGACCGGTTACATGCGTAGAGTTCCCATGGCATTATATTTTGCTGTTTCTTCACATGTGATGTTGCAACTTATTACATTAAGACTTCACCCGGCCCGGGCCCGGTTATGCTCCTCTTCGTTGAGCAACGCGATGCGGCGCGCTTGCATATCGATCGCACTTTCGAGCCAGCTTATCATGATGTTTCCGATTATGTCTACTGCATGCCTAGGTACACTGTAACATCTGACCATGAAATACGCTAGTAAAATCATTAAGGTATTTTCACACGAAGTGATTATGACAGTTCATTGGTATTCGCAATAGCTGTGAAGATATTATCTTTATAACAAATGCCTGCGAGTGCATTGATCTTATCCGAGAGTCTTATTGCGTAGGGGTCTACAACTGGCTTTCCGCGACATGAGAGCGCTCGTTATACGCGTGATGTCTGTTGTCAGTTGACATACTTTAAACAGTTTATTATTTCTTTGGATAATCATGTATGTTCAAACGCATACTAAACTTTCCGGGGAAAATAAATTTGAATTACGGATTTCAAAGACTTGCTCCACTTCATCAACGATACGGCAAAAGAGACTAGTTTGCAATGAGAATAAGTGGGACGCGTCTTGGATTCACCGATTATACAATGTATATTCTACATACATAGACAAAAAAAGAAGCACCCTTCAGTAAGTTTACGCGTATGTTTCGTGCATATTTAGTAATTTAGGCGCAGTACCTACTCATAAATATTCTTCCGGCTACCTCGCACCTCGCACGTTACACAGTAAAGGTGTTTGTTGTTTGGAAGGCCGTTCATTTTAGGCAGGATTTCGCTGAAAGGATTGGTTGTTGGAAATCAATGGATATCTCCAATCATTACTTCATCTCAATAATAGATTATACGAGTAGCATCCTCTCCTCTCATCTCAAATGTTGTCGAATAGCAACAGAGCAAATAATTTTAAAATTTCGAGAATGTATCGGTGACTTGGCGGCATAGTTATTCGCGACATTCCTACGTGTTATGGTACGTTTCCTGTCGAACGGTTTGCTGCATTGTTCCCGTTCGGCCAGTGGCCAGTTCGGTAACGATAAGCGAAAGTGTCAAGAATATGCCGCGGCGTTGCATGCGAAACGTCGCTTGCGCTGTTCCCTCGCAATCAATCCAAGTGGGTGATGCGCTCCACTCGTTCCCACCTCACCGATCGTACCCACACTAACGCTTTCTTCCAATCTCTCAATTACTGTATTTTACTACGCTTTGTTACTTTCAATAATATTGCAAGATTTGTCGACCATAGATTGCGTCACATACGATGACTGAGTGAAAGGTCCCAGCTAATAGATATTTCCACGAATCATAAAATTATATGACAGTTGTATAAATCAAACGCATCGCTTCGACGACACAGGCAACATAGAGCTTTGTCGAGTAATAAGTAACTGCCTGCCCGTATTAGCTCCTGTATAAATGAATTATTTTAGCAAGTCTAACTGTACCACTTTAGACGTAAGGATAACGTGGGTATTTTCCGTTTGTTACTTACGGAATGATGTGAAGCGTTGCTTAGAAAATGACAAGGTCAAGGTTCTCTGTAAATCCCGGTGTTGTAGATACAGATCTTAATCTAATTTTTAACCGACAAGGACCATTTATGTCATTAATTCATTATTATGTTTGCATAATATGCAATGTGACAAGTTTCTGTCAAAAATGGGCTGAAGCTTTTATAAATAAAAAAACGTTTGTTTCAGACCAAATGTTGATCCATTTTATGTTAGGTTGGGGAATCATACAAAGCTACCTTAGCGGACATCTATAGGTACATATAAAAATAAGTGAGCAAACTGCCATTGATAGGAGTTATTGCAGACTTCTTTGCATATAAAATATGCTACTCGCCTGAGGCATGAGCCTAAACACAAAAAAATGTGTAATATAGTTTAGGAGTTGCTACAATATTGCGTTGTCACTGAAATAATGTCGATTGGATTGGATTCCGTCGTCAAATTAGCTTGAAATATTTGGTTACACACAGACACCGGGACAGGTGGTAATAAATGAATCTTCAGCTTCTAATAATACACTAGCTGCTCTTAATGAGGTTTTATATTTTATATGAGGCGTTTACAGTTGAATGTTTGCATCTCTTGTGTCGTAACGTCGTAACTCATACGTTTTCGTAAACAGTGCGCATATGTTGTTGTACGAGCGAACCGCTGGGCATTCCTCTGTAGTCTTGCGTTTGCGCATTCCGTGTGAGAATTTGCCTCAGGACGATGTTCCGAATGCTGCTTGCTGCTTCATGTGAGCCGCGCCGCTGCAAACGAGATTATACTTCAAGGTTCCACGCTAACGTGAAAGGAACGTAGAGCAATCGAATCGACTTCGCCGGAGACTAAATATGCCGCGTTACAATCGATGTAGTTTAGTTAAGTCATAGACAAGTACTATTCTTATATTTATACTTAGTTCTAAATCGGTGTAAATAATAAGACAAAAAGTAAAACCCACGAGGCGAAACTAAATATTTATTCGAAAATTCGAATACGTACATACTTGCGATAATGACTGAGTACTCGTTAGGCCTCAAATAATATAGTTTGTAAACATGCTAGTGCAAATGTTTATCGTGAGATCGTTATAAGCGGTACGTTTGGTAAAAAAAGCGTAACGTATTTCAATGCGCTTTTCGTTTTCTAAAATACCAAACAAGGTAGTATGGAACAACGCAGGCGCACTGGTGCAGCCAGTGAATGCGTCACCTGTTATTGCTTTGGAGCAATACGCTTCGTTTTGTGATTCAATGAATGATTGGACCGGTGCAGGTAGAGCGTACTGAACCGCCTCGTTATCTTTTTTATTATTCTCGTCTATAAACAGCTGCTAAAAAGTTCATACAGACTATATAATCTTTAAAAATGTACTGCGGTTATCGATCAGATATATTTAAGTGCAAAAGTCCTTAGACGGCATATATGACCCATGTCTGACCTCAACAAATCTTCGTTATCGAGAGTGGCTTTCTTCCCTTCTTGGACAAAATATTCGACGTGATTATGAAGACGGAACTTCGTCGTCAGAAATGTTAGCTTGGTTGACACACTCGTAGTCGCGTGCTTATATTAAAACGTGTATCGTGTTTGTCCCCCTGTCATGCCACATGTCGTCGTCCACCTCAGGTTATTTCGAGGGTGCAAATGCAACATCATTCAATACCGTTTACAGTCGCTAGTTTAATTTGATATTTATTTCCGTTTATTATTTATTACATAACATGATGAATGTTTTTTTAAATATGTTTCCAGTCTACTATTTTCCATTAGGTAGTGGTACTACATACGCACAAGTGAGCGTAGATACTTTTAACGCGTTTAAATTAGTTTGTTTACTCACGTTCTTTCAATGGCAGTCAATTCGGGAACCTGCGCGCACATTTAGGCAGTCTAATTGTGAGCAACGTCCGCCAGGGTTAATGCACTCGTGTTCATACGATTCTCTCATATTCCTCCCGGTTGTTTCGCTTTCATTTGTATTGAGGTATGCTGGTTTTTTATACGTTTAATTTTATAACCTAGATTCATAAGTTTACAATATCTAAAAACTGGTAGTTGTAATATATATTTAATAATTTATTACTAAGAATAGTGTACGTTGTCTTCACTCACATGGAGATATAATAACTTTTAAGCTGGAAACGCACAGACAGCGGTGGCGGCGCGGTGCGGAGGCGGTACCGGTTGTAATGTTCGAACTAATATGAAAGGGTCCGCACAGAACGCTTTTTTCCCGGCCGGTTTTCAGTCCGGACCCTTTCATATTTGTTCGAATATTACAACCGGTACCGCCTCCGCACCGCGACGCCCCGCCCCGCTACCGCTGTCAGTGCGTTTCGGGCTTTATACCGTACTTAAACACGGAGCTATACAAAGAACGCCTTGTTTTTTAATGAAATTCCGATACAATCTTCCGTTTTGAAAATAAAAACTTTATTTAAATTTCGGAAATTGGTCCGTGCGCGAGGTAAGAGCACCGCATATTATCGAGCTACCACTAGCGAATGAGCAAGACAACAATGTGGAATGCTCACTGGCCTTAATACGTTTGCTTTAGTTGGGTTCACTGAATTCACTCAGATGTTGTGGGAAATCTTTATTTAACAAAACACTCAAAATGTTGGCTCGGGCCTCTACTATAAACTAATCGTATGGTTCGTCACTTCATTCACATTCCGAACTACTTGAAAATTCCAAACATTTATGCCAGCTCACTCATCGTATTATGGACGCTGCTGGAAACCAAAATAACTGGTGAGCGAGATTTCGGCAAATGCTGACGTCAGCCCGGGGCCATTTGGACAATGTTAGTGTATTCAATTGAATACCACTACCGTCTAATTGATGATACCGGCCACATTTATTGTGTTGTGTCCATATTCCATAATCAACAGTATCACTACTTAGTTATTTGTACAGTCAGCGTCAGATAGTATCTCTAGCGGCCAAGGCGGCCAAATAGTTCGGTACACCATACAAAATATATGGTGTACCGAACTATTTGGTCACTTTGGCTGCAACATACTATATGATGCTGACTGTACCCGTGAGTGATTTATCATCGTTTTATCATGTCGCTGTGAATGGAGAATTGCCTCCATGAGCCAGATATGCGAAAAGAGGTACCCCAAGAATTATCCCATTTTTCTCAGAATTGTTGATATTTGTAGACGTGGGAAAAATATATATAATTCTGATTATATTTAATAACACAGCTTTCGATACACGATTCGTAACACTTCGCTCGATACAATTAATTCCCAAAGTAACCTCTCCAATTCGATTATTTTTTCCAGCTTTACTTGTTTTTTTTTACTATGAGACACTATGAAACCTAAAAAGGAGAAAAATCAATCATAACTGAAATAGTAATTTGACAGCTTCCGAGTTTCAATAATTGGACCCAATATTTTTAAAATAATTAAAAATGGACAAATTCTACCGTAACAAGATTTCGACATACCTACGACCTGCAAGCTCTATCTCTTTTACCCTTTCGAAATGTGACAGTGACGGCAGTACGCTCGATTTTAGATATCATCTGGGTACATGAACGGCCTTAATCTGCACAAAAAACGGCTATGGAAGCCTGGTACATACATCAGTGACGAGAAACTGCGTCATCCAAGAACTGAGAAAAATTTCGCGCTGTGCATTAGATAAAGTGCCTGTATATATCAAACCGGAGGCGGCTCCTAAAATCTCCTAACCTACTCCTATCTTTTTGCTTTAACTGGTTTTGGGACTTACTATGTCATCACATTAAAGTAAGCTTATTAATATACTCAATCAATTTAACATACTGAATCAGGATGTATAATTAAACATTGATCACTTGTTATAATAACAAGTAATATGTTGACATATGATTGTTCACTGACACTGCGTTGCGAATGTTTATGTATATATAGTTTAAGCTGAGCGAACGTTTTTGTGCGTAAATAGCTAATTACAATATAACATAGTCGATCATACATTATCTCCCATCTCCGTTAAAGTCTGTGTCGTCCTTGAGAACATTATTTGTATTTAGTTTGTTGGTATATTTTTCTCATTGCTAGTGAATGATCTATGAGTTCAACTCTTTTCTTATAGTCGCAGAGACTATAAACTTAAAATATGTTATGAGTAGTTTGTTAGCAATGCACGCGGGGCGGCTGGCGATTTATTTCCACTATCATTATGATTTGTTGAATTGAATATTGTAAGCTTACTTTAATAGGGTATTTGACTAGATTACTGGTGATTTATGTTAATGAGTTACGTTACGCTTGCTTCTGTTTATTTATGAGTCGTAACGTATCGACAACGAATAACGACTTGTAACTACTAAATTAAAAAAATATCGTCAACGATATGCATAAATCCATAAAATTTATTTAAAAAAAAACGGTCAAGTGCGAGTCGGACTCGCGCACCGAGGGTTCCGTACATAAATATATTTTTCATAATTTTAAACTTACTACCCAAGTTTGAAATTATGAAATAGTACATTACTTACCAAGGGCGATAATACAAAGAATGTCTCAGATCGCAGGTATTTTACGCCCGAGCCGAAGGCAAGGGCGATAAATATGCGATCTGAGGCTTTCTTTATTATCGCCCGTGGTAAGTACAAAATTTTATGTCACCCCCTGGCCAGGAAGTGGGTTTTTTCGTGCGCGGAGCGTGCGATGATGGCCACTTTATGGCCAGGTGTGACATAAAATATTTTTATTATATGATGTAACAAAATGTTACGGTTTTCGCATGTTTTCCTTTATCTGTGCTATAAGACGTTGCTTCGTACAAAATTTCAAGATTCTGAGTTCACGGGAAGTAAGTACCCTGTAGGTTTTGATTCCCTTGCGAGTGTCGAAAATTTGCGGAAATTTGCGGCATAAACGGCTGTATCTTTTGATTGTGTTGGCTTAGAAGTTTGATTTTTTCACAGCTCCAAGGGGCAGTAGACCTGAGTATTTGATATAAATTCCAGCTTGATACCTACACGCGTTCCTGAGAAAAAGGGTCTAGACAGACAGACAGACGGATGGACAAAAAAGTGATCCTATAAGGGTTCCGTTTTTCCTTTCGAGGTACGGAACCCTAAAAAACAGGCAAACCGTATCAGAAGTTTCCTTATAAAAGTCGTAGTATTTTATATGAATCAGACTCAATAATCAAGTCCAGAAATTGCGAAACTACCGCTCAGCGTTCATATGAAAACAACAAGAATTTCATAGTTATTAATCGGTCGCAAATTAGACCGAAGGAAAATAAAGTCAAATAATACTTACTTATACAATTTTTAAATTATTATGAACATCAGTCTGAACTAAATATATCTGTTATTAGATGATGTCGCTCAGTCAGTAACTAGCACGTTGATGATTTCGAAGTGTGCCATAGTGGAGTTCACGGCTATCGCCGTTGCACACTGTACAGTCGAGGGCACTAATATAAATACATTTTTTTACCTTGTTCCATTCAAATATGGTCCAAACACGTATACACATTTATGCCCTCGACTGTACCCGCGGTACACCTGCTGCAGCGGTCGGACCCCTCTGACCGGTCTGGCGTCCACTCAACTGTGAAATTATGCACTTCTACCGTTCATAACCTTACTTTACCTTCTATGATTCCTATTATTCACCCCATGAAAATAAAAGAAACGATGCTTTGTTATAGTTCTGTGTTCAGTGTTCATTATCTTTATACTACTCACTTACTCTTATATCAAGGAGGAACATGCCATGGATATAAAAAAAAACAACGGGTTGCACTCCGGGAGTACCGTCAGAAGTGAAAATTTAATGACATGATAACGAAAGTAAATAACAAACATATTCATATTCGAATAATCCATCTACATACGAGTATACCTTGGAGCATTTAAGGCGGGAGCCGCCATTGATATATATACTTGCCCCTCTGCCAAAAGCATAGGAGAAAAATCTGCCACGTTATTAAAAACTACTTCATTAATCGATTATACTTCAGTCTCAGAATCGAAAAGAAATCGGAAACCAAGCATCGATTACAAAGTCTATTCAAAATTGTTCGTACTTTGTCCATCACGCTTGGCCAATATTTTGACGTGAACTGTCACCGTATTTAGGGACAATAAGAACTACTTTTAATGAGAATTTATTTGGAATGTGATCTTTATGGAAATCGGTCAGTGTGGCTATCCGATATTGGACTTGGGCGAACCGTAAATATGCGAAAGGCTCAATTTGAAATAAGCGGACGGGTGTCGCAACGACATATGCCGCTCACTCTAAATTGGGACTTTTAGTCTTATGATTACGGTTCAATTTGGAGTGCAGTTGTCGTATCGTAGGACAGCTATGTTCCAGCTGAGTTGACCCCTCCTAACATCGCAATCACGATACTGGGAGGGGTCAACTAGCTGGTCTTACGCATCGTCGCTAATTTAACAATTTTCCCCCATCACCATCCAATTATCGCTGGAGGGATGTGGTGGAAGCTGACCTGCGTGAGCTCGGAGCTGGTGCAAGCTGGCGAGAAATTGCGCAGGACCGAGCAAAGTGGCGTGTTCTTGTGTCGGTGGCCAAGACTCATTCTGGGTCGTCGTGCCAGCCCAGTTAGTTAGTTAAATATTTATACAATATTTAGTTTATTTGGCAAGAGTGAATAGACCTTGTCTGAACTTGACATCAGGTTAGACCAAGGTCAAAGGCATACCCGTTAACCATAACAAAAAGTTACGGCGTTCCTTTGTACATACATGGGTAGGGTGGACAAATATAGGAGGTATACAACCTAACGCTTATTAGCTTTGGCGGCAAAACTAACGGTTGTTTTATATAATTGACAAGAATGACAAGTGAAAAGGCGGTATGCTTATTACAAAAGTTCAACGCTTATAAAAATTGCTACGTGGCATTGGACAGTGGACACTAGCAATATTGGACGAAACTATATTGATTTTCAAAGAAACAAGTTGGTTTTTGATGTCACTGGATTTTATTTATGATTTTGTCTTTTTTATATCTCTGTTTTCAAATAGTTCCAATAATAATAATATAAATTATTTCTACTTATAATGTAGTAGGATGCATTGCGGTAAGGAAAAGTAGTTAGGGCTTTATAGGACAACACCAATATTTTTTTCATTAAAGCATGAGCCTTGGCACACTTATTACTTAGGTAGACTAGAGTTGAAAACGCCCGGGAGACAAGGTCGGACGCGATGCTGGTGGGGAGGGGGAGGGGGGAAACTTTCGCTCCAGCCCGCGTTCATTCAGTCCTCATATTATCTTATTTATAGAGACTAGGGCATGTTTGGTATCATTTTCGGATAAATTGAGGATGGCCGATCGTTTTCTGGGACATAAATAACATATTTTCATAGAAAAAAAATGAAATACAGGCAAAAGTTTTAAAAAGTCAAGTTAAAAAAAATCTTTCTGCACCGATTACGAGAAAACTAGCAACCTCTGGCATGAAAAAAATACTTTGAATAGCCACATTTATGTAGATTCTGAAAACATATCATTTGTTAGACCAATATAAAACACAACTTAGTCAAAAAAAAAAGAAAACAGGTGACCCGTCAAAATTTTACTTCATGTTCGTTCCGATCCCCGTTCTTTCAGTACTCATATTATCTTCTTTATCGAGACTAGGGCATGTTTGGTAACGTTTTCGGATAAATTGTGGATGACCAATCATTTTCTGGGACATAAATTACATATTTTCATAGAAAAAATATGAAATACAGGTAGAAGTTCTAAAAAGTAAAGTTAAAAAAAAATCTGTCTACATCGATTACGTGAAAACAGGCAACAATTCGGGCATGAAAAATGTTTAAATAGCCACATTTATGTAGATTCAAAAAATATACCACTTGTTAGACCAATATAAAATACAACTTAGTAAAAATAATAATAAAACAGGTGACCCGTCAAAATTTTACTTCATAACAAAAACGGACCTCTAAAGCAAATTTTATAATTCTTTGAAAATGTAACACAACTATAGCATAATTGTATACTAAGTAGTTTATAGCTGTGTTTACGTTGGTTAGCATGTGAGTTACACTTTAAATTGTGAATAATGTAACCGTTTGATCATTTCAATAGACTGGTCACTGGTTCAAAATAAAACTAACAAGTTACAGATCTATTCCTTAATGTTACTCGTTATTATTCATGGTACTCGTGAAATACGTATATAATATTTATGTATAACATTTGTCGTCACAAGCACATATTTCTGTACTTCAATTTTTGTTGGAGACACCTGCATCTAGCAGCGCATTTTTAATTGCATTTGCACCGAATCATTTCCAGGCAGACTTCGGCAGCTACTGGCAAGCTAGTCCATATAGGTTCCCATCTGTGATTTACTTTCGTCCATCCCCAATCAGATGGACTGGGGATATTTTGGATGGGTAACATTTGACCCCATATATGAACTGCTTGCAAAACCACCAGCAGGAAGTGTTGGTGCAGTGCAGCATTGGATAGTGGAATATATTCTAACTGGCGATCTTTTTTTGTGAACAGCTGCTTACGGCATTCGTTTACTGTCGAAACTTAGCTGGATCTGAAACAATAATCTTAAATATGCACAACTACCCTCTAAGTGAAGTGACTCATGGTTTTATGAAAAAAGTAAATATTACTTATCACACATGACGACAACAAACTTTTCAACAATCGCCATTGCATCTTTAATTCTGCCATCGTATGCTGCCAGGAAACCTCTGTGACATTAAGGAACGTATTCCAGGCTTCGAAAGCACTCTTTTTTGCTTTTCCGTTGAAAAACGAAACTGTGTTACAACCTGTGAAGGGACAGGGGAGCACTTTTAGCTGTCGCAAGTGTTCTACAAACACCTGAGCTAGAGGGACTGTGGGTACACACTGGTACTGGGAAACACCAGCAGTACCTTTTCTGTCAAGAAATAGCTAACGCGTTCGGTAAAAAACAGTCATAATTGTGTACGTTATGACTGGTTACAATTATTCAAACATATTTTCTTTCACAGAGCCTCAAAAAACAAAAGTGCTCCCCCTGTTCCATGCCTTCACAGGTCGTGACACAGTTTCTTTTTTCAACGGAAAAGGAAAAAGAGTGCTTGTAAGCCTGGATGCGTTCCCTAATGTCACAGAAGATTTCCTGGCAGCATACGACACAAGACACAAGATGCAATGGCGACTGTGGAAAAGTTTTTTGTCGTCATTTATGGTAGGTAATATTTACTTTTTTCATAAAACCATCAGTCATTTAGAGGGTGGTTGTGCATATTTAAGATTTTTGTTTCAGATCCAGTTCAGTTTAGACAGTAAACGAATGCCGTAAACAGCTGTTCACAAAAAGAGATCGCCAGTTAGAACATATTCCACTATCCAATGCTGCACTGCACCAACATTTCCTGCGGGCGGTTTTGCAAGCAGTTCATATATGGGATCAAATGTTACCGATCCTAAATATCCCCAGTCCATCTGATTGGGGATGGACGAAAGTAAATCACAGATGGGAATCTATATGGACTAGCTTGCCAGTAGCTGCCGAAGCCTGCTTGGAAATGATACGGTGCAAATGCAAAAAAAATGCGCTGCTAGATGCAGGTGTCTCCAACAAAAATTGAAGTACATAAATGTGTGCTTGTGACGACAAATGTTATACATAAATATTATATACGAATTTCACAAGTACCATGAATTATAACGAGTAACATTAAGGATTAGATCTGTAACTTGTTAGTTTTATTTTGAACCAGAGACCAGTCTATTGAAATGATCAAACGGTTAGATTATTCACAATTTAAAGTGTAACTCACATGCTAACCAACGTAAACACAGCTATAAACTACTTAGTATACAATTATGCTATAGTTGTGTTACATTTTCAAAGAATTATAAAATTTGCTTTAGAGGTCCGTTTTTGTTATGAAGTAAAATTTTGACAGGTCACCTGTTTTCTTTTTTTTACTAAGTTGAGTTTTATATTGGTCTAACAAATGATATGTTTTCAGAATCTACATAAATGTGGCTATTTAAAGGTATTTTTTCATGCCAGAGTTGTTGCTAGTTTTCACGTAATCGGTGCAGAAAGATTTTTTTTTAACTTGGCTTTTTAAAACTTTTGCCTGTATTTCATTTTTTTTCTATGAAAATATGTTATTTATGTCCCAGAAAACGATCGGCCATCCTCAATTTATCCGAAAATGATACCAAACATGCCCTAGTCTCTATAAATAAGATAATATGAGGACTGAAAGAACGCGGGCCGGAGCGAAAGTTCCCCCCCTCCCCCTCCCCACCAGCATCGCGTCCGACCTTGTCTCCCGGGCGTTTTCAACTCTAGTCCACCTAAGTATCAAGTGTGCCAAGGCTCATGCTTTAATGAAAAAAATATTGGTTCCCATACATTGATGTCCTATAAAGCCCTCACTAAAGCGCCTACATCTTACAAATCATCTAAGTAAACCGATTTCAATCCTGTTTCATTGCGTGCTGTTCTGTTCGGCTAATTGCTCCAACCAGTAAATTATATCTCGTATCGTGTCGTGAATGAAATGTCGTCCTAATTCCTCTAGCACTGGCAGTGGCTGGTTACGTACATACCTACCCCATGTTAACTAAGTTCCATTATAATTAACGGCTTTAAAAACTTGCTATTGAAAAAGTATAGTCACGACACTTGCACAGCCGCTTATGCCGTCTGAGACGGTCCGTAAGTAATTGCCCCGTTCACATCGAGACACCATGAACAGCGGGCTCTTGTTACAGCGCCACACGGTCGGCGCCAGTCTGCCGACCAGCTATGTTCATACAACTACTTATTATGCTATACCTATCGATAACCAGACAAGAAGCCTCCAGTGATATTTGCTATTGAACTCCCATAGTCCACAAAGAAAAACCGGTTTCGCCCTTAATTCCTTTCCCAAGTGCACATATTTGCATTCATAAAATTTGCTTATACATTTACTTTCCAACAACGCGTGCATTTTTCCACGAGAAAGCGGAAACGCGCGTTTCAACAATGCAATGGCTCGAGGCTCGTGCTGAGCACATTCTGCGCAGCTATTGTATTTTATTCTAGGAATCGCCAATAGGTTCCTATATGACGACAAGTACCTAAAACTTGCTCGCGGTGCAGTGCTGCTAAATGGAATTCATTTAGTACCTACCAATACCAATATGACTATATACCTATATTAAATATGATTTGTTTGGGTTCCGTATTCCAACAAAAGTCTTACGTAAACTGACACAAGCGTGCTGGTTATTCTTTTTCATACATATGCTAACCGTACCCACACACATCTTACTGCACCCTCTGCTAGGGCATTCTATCTCGGGGTCTACTAATCCAATCACGGATCCCTTCGGAAGGGCGAGCGTATTGACTTTTCTTCTCCTATTAGAAATTCGTTGGACACTAAGTACTATTACAGTAGTTAATTAACGTTTTTCTTAAGAGTGTGGTGTTATATCTGATGCGGGGGATGTTTACCTTTCTTTAATGGAACTTGCCATTGTGCTTGATTAAAGGCTTTATATATTTTTGATGCTATTTCACTAAGCGCGTCATTCGATCTTTAATAATAAACATTCTTTATTTTTATGTCTGCCTGTGAAAAGTCCTAGGTATAGATGTGAAAAAAAAAGAACACGCAAAGCAACCCGTATACCGTAGGGTCAACGTACTCGTTTGCACAAATGAAAAATATTTTCACGAGGAAAGTGCATGTTTCCTGCTCAGACGGGAGACGCGGCTGCTGGTGGCGACTCGTTAGGCCGAGAATTCGCTGCTCTCGCAATTTTAACGAGTCTGGTTTTAAATCCTTCCTCTATATTGTCTGCGTAGGCCTGCGGACCTTCGCTCACTATGTTGGACTTTCAGACCGATTAACGGACATTGTTCAAGCTGAAACTTTCTAGTTGGTAATGGTACTTTAGTTGGTTTCGTCATGTATGGCATTAGTTCAAGAAGCAAGATTTAAGAAGCTAAGTTGTACCATAAGTTTTGATTCTACGACTTGATTAACCGTCAATTCCCCCAACGAGATTATCATTTTCACTCGTATCGTTGAAAATGAAGGAAGCGCTTACACTTAAGTAGATATGCGGAATGTAGATACCTATGTGGTCTGTCCACTTTGTTTGTTATTTACATAGTCCAGCTGCGCACTCAAGCAAGGGCAATTTACTAAGATGATTATCGTACCGAGCAAAATAAATTATATGCAATCGGTGCAATGATAACCAACCCAACAGACCCTACTTACTTTTAACCCATTCAGCGCCGTAGATCAGATATCGCGTATTTTTGCTGACTTTGAGAGCTAGAGCACCACATTTATAAAAAATGCCATGATCATGAAAGATAGTACAGTCACGAATTTGTGTCTGATGCATCCGATTTTTTTTTAACTCGTCCGCATATGTAGCCTGATTACCCTTGCCGTCCCAGGGATTATCGTAGGTTCTAAATTGTGTTTGCGTAAGCGACTGTGCTCTCTAACTTCTCAATTCAGAGGGAAATTAGACCTGTATAGTCAGTTAAATAGTATAGGGTTAGGTGTGTTTAGGTTTGCCCAGTTGGGCAACTTACTTGTCTATGCGAAATCATCTTACTCAGTGCCAAGAGTACAATTTCGTGTCCTTGTGAATACAAACGTATTGCACTGATGCATAGCTGCGTCTTTGTAGCGATGCGCCGGCCCTGCAGGAATAAGCAAGTATTTGTAGCGTTAGCAGTGAACTGGTTAAAGCCACGGGCGTACAATTTTTACTGTTGTTAAAATACCAACCTTATTCAAATGCTGATTTGCCATCGATAATCGCAGGTTAGACCGCTTCTTCACACGTTATGTTGTTATTATGCAACTGGGTGTTCATGATTATTAAAAAGTTGTGTCGTTATGTCCTCGCGGGCTTTCTTTGGATGTCGAAAGTGACTTTCTTCGCTCCACGTCGAGTATATGCATTGTCGAGTACCTTTCGTGCAAGCGACATTTTAACTATCTTTGTTCAGTCAGCTTAAAACAAATTCAGCGTCGTATGAATACACACATTTAAATAAGAGTGCAACTTTTAAGCTTTTATACTTAAGATTATTTGAGAGAGAGAGTTGGCAGAGTTTTGTCAAAGTAATTCGTACAGAAAACGACTTAATTTTGAATGCTAGAAAATTCAAAATCCCAAAAATGTCGGCTACCAAAATGAGTCAACTATACTCTGTCGGTTATCATAAGATACTCGATTATACTGTGGCTTAGTTGTTTTGTTGTCACGAAGAAACTGCTCTTGATAACATGATACCATCGCATTACACATTTTATTGTTTAAACGTGATATACATATACATAGGCTACATGATAAACACGTGACTGTTAGTATTTGAATTGTAGCTTCGGAATTGTGGATGTCCCGTCCAATTATTGAAATGTTTTTACTTGATCTTTATATTAGGGATGTGTCGCAAAGCCTAATATGCTTTAGGTATTTAGTTTCCAAAACGTTCTATATCTGGATATTAACAAACCTTAGGTACACGATTTTTCCGCTGTTCTCAATGACATCATTTTTTTGCATAAATATTTCATAAAATCCTCATGTTATAGTTATTCCGCTTGCATACTGAAAAACCCGGGGTTCGTTGTGCTATCAAATATCATGAATAGTATCATAGGAATAGTTAGGTAGCTTGGACATTGGTAGGTGGCTTATTTTTAGGGAAGGAAGAGCCTGACCTTCCAACCTAAAAGGGAAACTACGTAGACTTTATTAGGTTTAGGCTTTGCCAAGTGACCGGGCAACTTCACTGTTCATGCAATATTTTACGAAAACAACAAATTACTCGTTTTTCCATACAATGGTAGTACTGGGCACGTAGTATGTGACGTCGCATAACACGCTCAATTAGTATGGGAAGATTTCAGGGCTCGGCAATTATGCTGTACGTATAGACACCCATTTTTGTCTTTTGTGTTGTTCTACGAGTATACAAACATTTGATCCTCTATAAACCTGGTTCGAATGGCATCATGGAAAAATGCATATTTATTCCCTATTGCTTTATCTACCTGTGGGAACCATTTGATTAATCTGGCTTTTAGCGCTCATAGCCTGCGCCCTTTAACAAATAGTTGATATATTATAAAATACCACGCACGTGGTAAATACATACAACCGGTGCCACTGAAAAGATCAATCATGAAATTCGGGATAAGAGTAAAGAGGACCGTTAATTAAAAATAAATTCCTCGGGAAAATTACTGTCAAACGTAGGTTCTCTTCTAACGATTAGCGTGGCTAATGAATGAGTCAGTGATTCCTTCTTTAGAGGTGCACAATTGCATATTTCAATGAGCGGAATGCCTATTGTACAGGATTTACGGCAGATGAACCACGGCAATAGAAAATGATTTATTATTCTACCTAGCTCCCAGTCGGTAAAACGCACGATTCACTTATTTACATATCTGAAATTTTAATAAACCAATGCAGTACGTACCACTGCTATTGATTATGCATTAAAAACAAAACAAGAAAGTTGATCAGTTACGTGTTTGTTAAAGACGCGCAATGCATTGAATGTTGAAAGTTTGCATAAAAAGGAAAGTGTAAACAGATTGCGATCGGAATACATTTGGTTTCTTGGATATTATTAATACCATAATAAACGTATGTTTCATCTTATAAACCATTCATCCGGTTTGGGTTTCCAATAAAAACGGATAAGTGCCTAAAGATGCAGGTAAAAATGCACAAAAAACTAACAAAAAAACAACCTTGTTTGGATTTTACACCCGAGCTGCACTCAAAGAACTTGATCAAAGAATAAAAAAACCAATCCTTTTGTACTAAGCCTCTATGCCATGAAATCAGTAGATATCTGTACAGTATACATTTATCGTCGACGGCTTGGACCACTCCCGGTTGTACAGCAGCGTTAATTAGACAAAATATATTGGTAGGTATGGTTGAAATTCTTTCTGTTGAACGTATTTGTATTAAAATGTTATTGGATTTTGAACTTTATTGTTTGAACGGTAAAGTAGCTTTTAGAAGCAACTGAAATGTTTTTAAGTTAATCTCCACATCCACGAAGATCGGCACTGCACACAAGAAGCGAGTGTACAGTCAAGTGCAAAAATATGGGTGCATACAACTTGCTCAAAAATACGTCCCATAGCTCTTATGTCGGTGGATTAAGGTTTCCGTACATATTTATGAGAAGATACATTCGATACATATTTTTGCACTTGACTGTACAGTCAAGGAAAGCGGAACAGTACCTTTTTCGATATTGTTACAATGACAATAAGGGATGGAAAAGTACGGTCGGCCACAAAAGGGGCTTAGCACCTTTGTACCGTGTCGCTTTAAACTCTTTAAAGTCATGATTTAACTATCATACTAAACTAGCTTTTGCCCGCGACTTTGTTCGCGTAGAACTCGTTCATTTCAGGGGCTTACCTAGTTATGGCTCTTCCATACAAACTTCCAGTCCCTTAAGGGATGATTTCCTGGATGAAAAGTATCCTATGTCCTTTTCTGGGACCTGGGACTCAAACTGGCGTAACCTATCTAAATCGATATCAAAAAACCATAAAAACGACAAACATATTGATATGCGCTCCAACAGGCAAGTTGGTATTTCACGTCTGATACGTTGAATTTTAAAATCGTTGTTGTTTTCGCAATCAGTGACCGGATAAACCAAAGAAACAATACCCATGTCGATTTTTGACTTTGTAACCACATTTCCCCCTTTTAGGGGTTGAATTTTCAAAAACCCCTTCTTAGTGGATACTAGCGTTATAAAAACTACCTATTGTGAAAAATTCAGCTCTCTAGGTCCAACGGTTTGGGCTGGGCGTTGATTTAAGGGAGTCCGTCAGTCAGTCAGGACTTTTACTTTTATACACCTTTATGTCCTCCGATAAGTCAGTCAGTCACTCAGTCAGTGTTGGGTAGGAATTCTCCAGTTAGCAGGTTGTGTCAGTTAGCCAACAGTTGTAGTGATGACATTGATATCCACTTCGACACACCTAGCAAGTTTCGTTCAGCTATGAAAACACACAATCTTATTATTCCTTTTAGATCGTTTTAGTTACTTACCTACTCGTACTAATTATTAATTTTAGTTTAATCTTCACAAATTATGCACGTGGAGTTTATCTTTAAGTAAATGTTACACTACTCGTAGAATTGAGTATGCATGTAAATTATCTTAAGCATTGGTGTAAACATTTGTTGGTGAACGTTGATTAAATAAATAAAAAATATATAGATTTCCAAGCCAATGGAAGCGACAAAGTACCAGTACCAAAGTGTCCACTTATGAGTTTCATTGTACGTGTTTACGTTTTCTTTATCATATGCATTGTTCGTGTGGCTTTCGATGATGATGATCATTATCATTTTAATTGAGATTGATTAACAACGAGGAATGGATAGATGAAGAATGAGAATTGGGTGTCCTTACATTAATATTTAAAGAGATCTGTCGGTTTTATTTGATTAGGTACTTTACATTATTCCACACCACAGAAGGTCAATTGTATTCCTTTTTTACAAGTTGCGCTTTATTGCAAATCGCACCCAGCTGTAACGAGTCTTGCAACACGATTGCGTTTTACTGAGAGTTTAGTATCTATACGCAAAATGCAAAAAAAGAGATTTACTAATCTGCTCATAATCCAGATTTTAATGGAATAAAATGTTCAAACCTATTTTACTTAAATTGGCGCTAAAAAGTTCGTCCTTATTCGTCTAAAGTGACACAGCTTTTACATTTATGTTTGTAAGGGACAAAACACATTTTAATTATTAGCAGAGGTTTGTTAAGTTTTATGAATAAGAGGGTAATGATTCGTTCTCAAAAAATTTGTACATATTTAAGTGCTTTAATTAAAACAAAACTTAACGATTGATTCCTTTGTGTAACGATGACTCATATGGCTAACTTTCGTTACACAAATGACGCGATCGTAATTTTGTTTTCATTACGCCCTTAACTACACATCCCTTAACACATTTTTTGAAAACGACTCTAATAGTATACCGTATCAATTTCTATTTATTTTTGTCGAAATGCAGCGTCTCGCCGGAGGTGGGCGGGTTGAGTCACGCGGGTGGGGGGGGGGGGGGGGGGGGGGGGGGGGTGACGCAGGGGTGAGTATTACCCTGGCACCCTGTGACGTCACCGCTCGTGACTCACGCCTACTGATTTAGAAATCGTTTTAACCGGCTCCTGCAGTTTACAGTGTAGTAGGTAATAGAGATGTCCATATAAAATTTAGAAAGATAATTATGGCACCACCGAGCTGATCTTGATGATGAAATATTTGACAAGAAACTTATTTTATTCTTAATATTAATCCTTAAGCCGCTGATTAAATAATGGAGAAAGCGAGTAATGATAATTAATTCAATAGTTTTATAAGCCTCAAACATAATACATATATATATGAAGTTGCTTAAATCAATACAACGCGTCGCAGACAGACTAACTAAGCTATACTCTATATATGTGTTTGCTATGACCTTATTTTCGACTGTAGGTCGATTCAATTCCTATAGCTAAACAACTAGTCGACTAGCATGTGTCTGTCAATGAATTTAATATGAAATAATGTCGGTCTTCACTGCATCATCTCTGTACTCAGGAAATGTGCATTGGACGTAGAAAATACAGCGTTTAGTGGTCACCAATAGGATAATACGAGTATATGGGTCATAAACATATGAAGAAACAAAAGTCGTCCCTCATGTGGTCAATAGTTAACGGCTTATGACCATGTAAGTTATGCTTTTATAACACGGAGACACCGTTTTTGCGGGTTACCAGACCAATCCAAAATTAAGCTTTGTAGCCTTTAACTTTTGATATGTCCACAGAAAAGACGCGAACCTAAATCTCTTTATGACCATACGTGATTTAATAAACGAAAACATTAGTTTTGACACCTTCTCCGTGTCACAGCTCTTTGCTTGAACAATATCTATATAGATTTTCAATTGATGAATAGTCTCAAGAGTAATCTCAGCTGACATTATGAAGAAACTAGCAACGCAAGATCGCCTTAAAATTCAGACATGGACGTCAGACTTCAAGGCTGTAGGCTTTATTTATCTAGAGAACATTTAACGTCACGATGCAGGTTTCAAGTCTCGCCCTATTTTTCCCTGATAGAATATAATGATAATAAAGACATTTATTCAACTAAGTTGCATTGGTACATGACATGATATAAATCCCGCATACAATTATGGTAACAACGTAAAAAGTAGTACAATACAAATAGCTGAAAGGGAAGATGGCTCAGCTTGTGCCTGCCCCCACAAGGCCGAAAGACCAAGATGGTCTTAGGGACTTAGGCTGACAGACGCTGTTATTCTGCCATCCCCGTTGTTAACTCCAGCATGGCGAGCCAGAGCTCATTTACAAAACAAAAACCAGATTATACAGTACAGGTAATGCTGAATTACATGAAATAACACTAAATTACAAAACCAGTGAATTTACATTAATGTTGACAAGAGTGCTACAATCTTAATATACACTCGTTTACAAATATAACAAACAACGAAGCCTAATTATCTCCTGCATTTATCCACTGGTTTACCAGTACTTGATATTATTTTATGTCCTTAATGTATGAAAGTAACGCGGCAACTGCACTTCGGGTGTCGTTATCTACAAGTAAACTGTGTCACCCGGTATGTTGTGCAAGCAATTACATAAAGTGAGAGCAAAACTTGTCCGTCCTCCCTTGTTGGTGTTGGTTGGTCGGGCTCGCAAACGTCAAAGAGACACTCAAACGTAAGAGCGTGTGGTTGTGTAAGTATAGAGTTCACGGTGCACCCACGCTCTTCATTATTGAATGTACTTACTTTTGTATGCGCCGCTATACGCATGTAACGCATGAGAAGGTACGAGCGTGCCACGTAATTTAAAATATCCTTTCAAAACTGCGAGCCCGTTTCACGCAATAATTTCTCTCGTACAAAGTTTTTAATGTGACGGTTGTGTGAGTGCTCCGACGTCATTAAGGGCCGCGCCAACGACGGCTGGGTCTTGATAAAGCATCATTCCCGGGACGCTCCTAAAACGTTAATGGCCGAACTTTTCTTTTCTAACTGGTTGACCTCTCAAAACTTCAAATTCAATTTACTGCATATTATTGTGTAATTTAAATGTTGATTCATAATTACTAAAAGTACCATGTAAACAAACTTTCTTGATGACATTAATCGTTATCACCGTCTCTAAGGATTACACAATAATCATCACTTCAATTGTTGATATCATGAATGAAAATACTTGAAGAAGCTCACAAAGTATTGCAATCCTAGAGAAAAGTGTGATAATAATTAACGTCTTCAAAAATAGTTTGTTTACATATAGTACACGTAACGATAAATAGACTGTAGTTATTGACGACCGCTTTAGCTTAGTTGGTAGTGACCCTGCCTACGAAGCTGGAGGTCCCGGGTTCAAATCCCGGCCGAGGCATTTATTTGTGTGATGAGCACGAATATTTGTTCTTGGGTCTTGGATGTTTTCTATGTATTTAGGTATTTATTTATCTATATAAGTATGTATATCGTCGCTTAGTACCCATAGTACAAGCTTTGCTTAGTTTGGGACTAGGTTGATTTGTGTAAAATTGTCCACAAATATTTATTTATTTATTATTATTTACTTGTCGTAGGTCTTAGTTTGTCTTATTGTCTGATATGATCTGAATGTTATCAAATAATTTGAAAAAATACCTATGTTCGACCATATGTAGTTTTTAGGGTTCCGTACCCAAAGGATAAAACGGGACTGTCCGTCTGTCCGTCTGTCACCAGGCTGTATCTCAAAAACCGTGATAGTTAGACAATTGAAATTTTCACAGATGATGTATTTCTGTTGCCGCTATAACTACAAATACTACGTTTTAGGAGCGTCCCGGGAATGATGCTTTATCAAAACAGAATAAAATAAGTATTTAAGGGGGGTCCCATACAACAAACGTGTTTTTTGCCGTTTTTAAAGATAATGGGACGGAACCGTGCGCGAGTTTGACTCGCAATTGGCCGGTTTTTAAATATTACTTAGGTAAGCTAAGTACTTGAAGTTCACTCTGGACTGTAGGTAACTACGGCGACTACGGTGACTCATAATTTGACAGTACTGCCAAGCACGCATGATATTACTACAGCGCAAATGTAATACAAACAGTATCTCGTTAATTGAGGAAATCTGTGCATATCAGTAAGCTCAAGTCAAATAATAAAATACATACCACATCGATCCCGCCCCACAAAATCAGGAAGTGGCCTTTACTCTATTTGTAAAAAATACAAACGATTTTTTAGCGCGGTCTCGGCAAAAGTTAGTTGTTATTTTTCGGGCATACCTACATTGCTTACGCTCATACACAAGCTCCATTTCAACATCTCAAAACGTCATTGTACCTATATCGGTATCTTTCAGAACCAACCGAAATCAAAAATCTGGTGCACTAGATCCGCCTTGATCACTCAGTTTACACTTTGCGTTGAATATTATTAACGCATCGTTTTTAAACGCTTTATCGATTCTATCAACGTAATCTTATCGTGGCGGGTTGGGTATTGTTGTCTGATTAACTAATGATGAGATTGATGAGCAATGAGTACTAATGCTAAGGCCGGGGCCGGGGCGTTCCTCCGTCGTGAGTCACCACTGCTCGATCAAATCGATTGCAAAAGTTGCCACCGGGTTCCGCTATGACTCGCACTCGTACCGGAGACAACGGAAATGATGCATCAGTGTGTGAAACTGATCATCTGCACATCTTCATCATGCCACACAAATCACTGTGTGCGTTCATACAATCAGTATTATTGCTATAGTTATTTGCGTTGTGGTCTCGATATACTTTAACGGCGCGGCATTGGCATTCAAGTGAGACGTCTAGATACCGAGATTGCAAGGCCGTTGCCATTACTTGTGCTATAAAGTTGATTAAGTGTTACTATCACTACTACAAGTGCGATTGCTAGGTTGCTATGATGCTGTGATAACTGATAACAGGGAGATGCGCCATACAATTTCTCAATCAATTCGGCTATTTAGCTTATTTGTTAGTGACCCTGCCTACGAAGTCCTGTGTTTGAATCCTGGTGTTTATAGGGCAATGGATTGCGATAACAATTCATATTTGTTCCTGAGGCATGGATGTGTTCTATTTAACTGTAGTTATTTATTTATGTATACAAAAACACTAGAGTAAGCAATAAATAGACTAACACTTTATCATGTGAATCATGTCGTCACACGATTATGATATACTGCCTTATTTTAAGAATGATTTACGTTGTTATTTCATTGTTTAATTTTTACCTAGCCATACGTATCGACTAATTCACCCACTTTTAATTATTTTATTACCGACGTCGTTGTTTACAAACTCCGAACTCGATGTGAAAATGGTCTAGGTAGTTAAAGTTGGGAGCTCATGAGGACGTTTCAAGGTAAAACTCAGGTTACTTGGACTTAACTTTAATGATTAAAATATAAGATGAGTGAACAGCTTGAAGCTTAAACTGTAACTAACTTATTCTATGTAAGAACTATCTCATACACAGCGGTGGGCTTGATTCCCGGTACTCGCCACCTGTGCGCGGGCGCTCTGGGCATAACATCCTTACCGCAATGTCAGCGGTTATGCATTCACTGTAACTGGCCGGGAGGCCCGGGAGTCAACATACATAACTCTTCCCTCCGCAAGTTCAAAATCCTCAGTCGGACGATTTTGCGACTGATGATTTTGAAAACATAAAAGTTTCTTATATTTAGCAAAAATGGTTATACATGTGCCTAAAACTAGGATTATATATAGCCCCAATGTCCAGACACTGATACCTTTCACTTTCACTATGCTTTCATTACTACTTTCCACTATTTCACTATCACTTTTCTGTAACGCATATTGTATGAACTGCAAATCCGCCAGGTTAACTCCGTTCAAATTCAGAGGCTTCCTCTCTGGTAGCGGTGTCGGCATATCGATCTCTGGTAGGTTTATAATTGGTAATTTTGTTACTGGTACATCCTTCCCTTTTATTAAATGTTGGCTCAAAAAGATGTCTGTGATCCTTACTTCACAATTGTCTTCCAAGGTAAGTATGTAAGTGCCTCGGATCATGTGCTGAGTGACTCCTGTTTCGCAGAACCTCTTCAGTGTGAGGGGCTCTTTTGTAAAAATTAGCCATTGATTTAGTTGCAGGGTTTCTATTTTTAGCCCTTGTATGTTAGCAACCACAGGATGGCAAGAGCTGGTATTTGTGTTAAATTTCATCAAATCTGCTACGCAGCGGTCAGGGGTTAACGGGAGTATTTCATTTTCTTGGCAGAGGAAATAGCCTTCTTCAATCTCCATACACGGTGTAGCAACCGGCTCGGTTTTCGACCCTTTTACGAGGATATAAGGATGTACAGGTATGATAACGGTTATTTGGTTATGGATATTTACGGTTGGTAAGGGTAAGATTTTATAGTAGGAATAAGTTTCCTTTCGAATAACTGGAATGTCTAGCAAAAATGTTATTGTACTTCCTTTAGTGTAAGCTTTTAATTCTATACATTGTTCAAGTTTTAATAAGTTCTCTAAGTTAACAGGGTACACTAAAATGTTCTTTGATTCAATAGTTCTTAGCATAGTTAACAATTCATCGCTATCCACAATGGTTTGGTGTAGGGTTCTTAACTTACTAAATGTTATGGCTGTTTCTATTTCATCCAGGCGGACATACAGCGTCATAAAATTATGCAAAAACAAATTAAATGTAAGAATGATTTTGTTGACGGTCTGATTACTTGCAGTTTGGTTAAACATTTTTCTTAATTCCCATATTTCCTTGTCCAGCTGAATGAAGTTAGATCGAGAGGAATTGGTGGCATTTATGAATGAATCCGCCATTTTTCTAACCAAGGTGAACCTTTTGTTAGTTGCATCCTGGCTCGACTTTAATTCGTTTATCAATCTATCATACCTAAGGGCGTCTTGGTGATCTAGATTACCAGTTATAGCCTTAACTAAAGAGCCAAGGGGGTTTGGAATTCCACGTTTAACTCTACGCGATGGGAGTATTTGGACAAAATTTTTTTTTTTTTTTTTTTTTTGTATTGTTATAGTCTTCACAAAGCAAATTTAAATCTAAAACCTTAACTATAGCCCATTTGTCGTATCTGATCGGAAGAATACCTCTGTCATTTTCCATTTGTTGAAGGAGGACCTGGCCCTGTGCCCCCTGGATCAGTACGTGGGTGGCAACCCTGCGGAAGACGTTTGATATCCTTAATTGGAGTTTTAGTTTTTCTGCCGCGAATTTCTATGGGTACAATGTTTCTAGCGACTTCTCCCGTAACCTTTGCTTTTTGATAGCGAGGTGCATCTTTACTACGTCTTACATTGACCCCTTTTACGAATACTGTATCTCCTTCTGTAACATCGAATTCGGTTTCGCCACCCCGTTTTTTTCTAACTCTATCTTTTTGTTTCAAGAGGTATTGCGTTTTTTGATTTCTGTTCCAATCATATGTCAGTCTCTGATTAGGTTTTGTGTCGATGGCATTGTGAAGAATTGGTATGCTAATGGTGTCTACAAACTTTGCGGAGTGCACAGCATCTGTACTGGGTTTACTATGTTTCTCTAAAGCCGTTAAAGTGCTTGACGTAAATGAATGTTCTGCTTCCGTAACGGGATTATTCCATTCGTTTGGGTCGATGTTTACACTCATTGAACTTTGGTCAACAATGTCATCATTTTCTAAAGCCGCTAAGGTACTTGACGTATGTGAATGTGCTGTTTCCGTATCAGGTTTATTCCATTCGTTTGGATCGATGTTTACACTCATTGAACTTTGGTCAACAATGTCGTCATTCTCTAGTACAGATGGCATTCTTTCGCAAGGAGGTTTGTATATAATTGGTATGCTTGTATTCCGTGTGTGTAACATAAGATCTTTCATGTTCACTGTAGCGTCTAATTGTTGGAGTAAGTCAGAACCAATCAGTCCGTCATAACCTTGGGCGACATCATATACATAAAATTTGTGATATTCCGTACTTTTAAAGGTTTCTAGAAGTGGTATATATATAATTTCGTTATGCATGCTTCTTGCGTGGGTGCTGATCACCTCAAAGGGCTCTGTGTATTTAAATTCCGAAAAATAGCGATTGGCCAGTGTAGTATTTATGAAAGATCGGGTGCTTCCCGTGTCGACCATAAAGCGTGCACCGATTTCCGGTAACTCTATACACGGTAATTCCGAAATTTTGTCGCAATTTAATTTGATCACTAAGGCTTTGGGTTTTTCGAGGCCGTTAACTGTTTTTTCAGTTTCGATTACGTTTTGTTCATCATTCGCGTTTTCTTCAGGTATTTCTTCGATTTGAGTCGGTTCAACAGGCTCTTGTTCATAGTAATATTCGTTGTCTAAATACTGCGGGGTGTCACTGTAAAACAGGTTATCATTTTCGCATGGCACGACCAAGTTGTTCTGTCTAACTGTGCGCATGGTGACGTCAGAATTGTCAAGGGCTCTTAGGTTTGGCTGAACCCGTGGACCACCAAACCGAAAGCCTGGAGATGCTGTTTGTTGGTTGAAACCGTGATTGGGCAAAGGCCTGTAGCCTTGTTGAGCAGGAGTGCCAAATCTAAATCCATTATATTGTTGGGGTGCACCATACCCAAATACTTGATTAGAAGTAGGCCTAAAACCTAGCTGTGGCTGATTTGGGATACCAAATCTGAAACCCTGATTCGGCGTTGAATTGGGTTGGAAACCATTTGGTCTCGGTGTCGAATTTTGAGGAATGCCAAATCTAAAATTGTTTTGTTGAGGAACGCTAAAATAACGATTTTGTGGTGGTTGTTGGAAGGTCAGACGTGGCTGTGAGTTTTGCTGCTGTTGCACTGGACGCGTGCCGTTTTTAGAATTGTACTGGAGTTGAAAATTCACTTCCTCAGTTACCACACTTAACGCACTCTCCAAAGTGGAGCAACCCTTCAGACGCACTATCCTAAGCATGTGCTCGGGAAGGTTATACAAAAACGAGTTTAATGCGGTATTATTATATATTGTCGTCTTAGCATTTCGTAATTGTTCGTCGTCAGTTTCATTGACCTTAGCAAATAAAGTACTTCTTACGTGCTGAATTCTATTGCAAAAATCGGTGTAAGATTCTCCTTGTTTAATTTTTAAATTTTCTAATTCAATAGCAATACATTGCTCTGAACGAGGATCACCGAAATGTTGGCGTAATACACTTTTTAATTGATCCCATGACACCAAATCTCCTCGTTCACTCAGGAGGGTCGCAGCCCTACCAATAAGTCTGCTCGTTACAGCATGAAATACATATTCATCTTGAATAACATTTTCATCTACACCTCTAAATCTCTGAATTACATATTCAGCTTTACGGATGAATAAATCTAATTGTTTATTGTCACCCTCAAATCTAGGGATGATATCAATCATCTCTTTGGGAATTACTTGTAATTGTACTTGAGCCATTTTATTTTAATAAAATTTATGATCAATGTGAAATCACGAATTTCTATTTACTGGCTCAAAAAAAAAAACACAAATTTATTTATTATATTTTTTTTTTTTTTTTTTTTTCGAAAAATTAGCACAAAACACTTTTAGCACTTATTCCTATATCAGTTTCTTATAATTTACGCCACTCTATCGATGGAGAGCAGAGCACGATAACTTAAACACTATTTGCTAGAGTTTCCAGTGAAGTTTATCCGAAAATCTACTATTAACAACTACTACTAAACCTACTAGTAACACGAGTTTTCACCAGCTTTCAGGAAAAATCAGGAATAAGCAAGGAATGCAAAAAGGTCTACTCACAAACCGCCGATTGCCATGACTTCCGCCGCTGATGACACCTTTTATCACGTACCTCACGTTGTAATTCAATTAATGTCCACAATTTAACTTATTTATTTGGTTCGAAGATATTCGAGTTACGCGTGAGAACCAATAGTAGTGTCCTTTATCACGCGACGCGACTATACGCACTATTTTCACGAATATCCTTCAAGGCTGCGCCAGTTAAAGTTGGGAGCTCATGAGGACGTTTCAAGGTAAAACTCAGGTTACTTGGACTTAACTTTAATGATTAAAATATAAGATGAGTGAACAGCTTGAAGCTTAAACTGTAACTAACTTATTCTATGTAAGAACTATCTCATACACAGCGGTGGGCTTGATTCCCGGTACTCGCCACCTGTGCGCGGGCGCTCTGGGCATAACATCCTTACCGCAATGTCAGCGGTTATGCATTCACTGTAACTGGCCGGGAGGCCCGGGAGTCAACATACATAACTAGGTAGCGTTTTACTTGCAATATTGATTTTTTCCATACCCACTTTGTCCGATCAAACAAACCTTAACGATAGCACTATCGCCACAAAATTCCTGTTGGACATACATATCAATAGTATCACTACACACCACTGGCTAATGTTTGGTTATCGCGTGCGACATGTAGCAATTACCGTTGACGGCCTTCCATCGTCGGCCGCCGTCGACAATGCTTTGACAGGTTCAACGACACACGTGACGTGTGTGTGCCAAATATGTACCACGGATTGCTATCTACTGGCACGGAAACTTTTGTTTAACTACTTCAATTCAACATGTTGCTTATACGCGAATGCGCCGACACGATCTTCATATCATAACATGCGAGTACAGGCTTGCCCTAAATTTGTAAAAATGCCAGCTATTCAAAAATGTGGAGCTGCACTCGCGTAACTGAATATGTAAACTAGTCACGACAATGTTGCGCATGGAGTCAATTCAACGTCAAGCATATTGCTACCTGTACGTGAACCAAGTAAAAGTTAATTATTGTGCCCTAACAACGAATGTCTGCGTCTGAATAGATAGCTATATACTATCCGACGTTTGAGATGACAGGTGCTTAAAACTGTTAGTTTCTGTATCTCAGATTGCCAAAACGGGCCATGAGTTGATTACGTATGCACGGTCGTTTCTAAGTACATATTGTCACGTAATTCAAATAATTAGCCAAGGTAACTGGTAGTTGTACACGTGTCGGCAACCAGGCGAAGTGTGCTCTGCATTCTGATGGACCCAGCAAAGTGAGTGCGCATTCCATCGCTGATACTCGCCCACCAACCGCTTCTAACCGTCGGCGCACACTTAACATTAGCACCGAGCGTATTTTATTTAATTTATGCCACGTTTCCCAATGCTGTTGTATTTGGCTTTGTTCCCTGTAACATCACACGCTTAAACAACACAATGGCTACCATATATTTTTCGTGAAGTGAAAAATATAAGTTGGGTATATTTAAACTGAGTAGATTGTCATAGTTATTGCAACTATTGCAAGGCAACGTCATCTCGTGAATGTAAAAGTATACATATGCGTGATGTCCAATGATTTTTTATCCGACAGCTGTTTTTACAAAGCTTGTTACAAATCACGGGAAGCTCTAAAAAGATATTAAAATAATAAAAATCCTTCGACAGACGGACAGACAGAATTAATATCCATGTTTTCTGTTTTGCTGTCGCCTGTCTCGTGTGGAGTAGTAGGTGAAAATGGCACAAAATCGATATAATTATTTTTAGTATGAACATTAAATGAAGTTGATTGTTTATTTATTCTACGAATAATAACATACTTTCAGACATGTACTGATACAATTGAGGACAAAAAAACTTACGGCTAATACACGTATTCACTTTTATGACCATAAAAAAACTAGGTTTAAATTAAAAGTTGCGGCAACACCAGTCTCCCCTAGTAAGGCGAGCTCTCTCCTCATACGAGTTGAACTTAATGGCTCCAGAAATAGCTGCAATTTTAATAATGCGCAAAGTTAATGCATACGAAGTGGGCCTGTTGCTGTACGGTAGGGGCTTTTATCGACGTGTTTAGTTGTCACTCCAGTTCTCCCACGTCCACTCTCACATTCGCGACCGCCCTGCCCTGATCCAGCAGGCGGGTTAACGAACCAGCAATTTTCCACATGTCGACGCCTTATCGCATGCAGTTCCATAGAATCAAACTAATAACTGCTCGCTTTAACATATTATTATTACTATACCAATTATATTCCTCATTAGCCAACACCATGGTTGGTTGAAAGTTACTATTGACATTATGACCTTTGTAATAAATATCATTATAATGGCACGGGTCAATACGCGCAAGTATTTAGACATCGAGCACATGAACGGTACAAGTGTGATAAACCTGTTACTTTTGATATATTACAATAAGCTGACTGATGAACCCGTGTAGTGAGTCGGCAGTTGGCTACCAACACGAGAATTTTGTTCTGGCTTTAGCATCGAGCACAATAGATGTCATATGTTATCCTGTTCATCCATTCAAACTGCCTCTCTGTTCCCGGCCATTATTACCTTATTGACCTATTCAGCATTGAATTTATTCATTCATCGTCTATTATAAATTGGTTATTGTATTGTGAACGTGATAGTCTTTTTATTGATAGACTACACACAGCTATTACACCCACACAGTCGCCCCAATTTAAAATAACGCTGTTTCATTGGCACATCAACACAAGTGTGAGGCCACATATTCGGTTAATTTTATTAATTGTTCAGCTCATTACCATGTGGTATGACTATTATTGAGCGCTCGTTTTAATACATATGTTACAATAAATACATGTGTTGGTTTTGCGCTTAAATTTGCACTCCGAAAATTTAGATCATACAATCCATCCCGGGTAGTTAAACTGCAAAAGTGCTCGATAGGAGTGCAAAGCGCATCGCGTCAGACTATTAACAATGCAGAGCGGATGGCTGTAGCTGGTGTCGTTGCACCCGCCGCACCTCGAGAGGAGTCAAGGGCGATGCGTCTGCCTTGACGACCGCCTGCGCCTGCGCTGATGGCTGCATCGCGTGCACCTCCACACGCAATCCTCCGTGTTCCGGTTCCGACTGATCGATCACCCACGCGGTGGGAATGGGACTCATGCACATTGCTTTTTTATGTCATTTCACGGGTTTAGATTAGACAATTCGAAAGAAAACTAATGACACTGGCGCTTGGTTTATTTTTACTCGATTTGTGCCACAGGTCACTCAGTTGTATAATTACCGTTCATCTAGACGAAGTAGATGGAAGTAATGCACCATTGTAAATAACAATAAGAGGATTCTTTAATCTAAAAATGCATTGTGATGACGAGTACCTATTATCAACGGTCACTTCCCGCCCTGCCGACCTCGTATCATTTCCAGTTTCCTTTTGATTTTACGATGACTGAATAAATGTTATACTATTGTTCTAATGGTTTTTGTTGTCATTAACGTGTTTTTTTTTCTTTGTCCACAGGATCAATATGATAACTTGTCCGCCCACACACAGAAAGGAATCGAATTTCTAGACAAATACGGAAACTTCGTAAAGGAGAGATGCGCGATTGAATTAGAATATGCAGGGAAGCTTAGGTGAGCAGTCACTAAACTCCGCAGTACATATGTACCTACAGTTATTTATTCAGTTGTATTAATGTGTCATTCAATTACTCATATTTACTTAATATTGTGTATTATTTACACGTTTTGCTACGTAGATTTACACACGTAGAGATACACCTATCTCAAAAATAAAAGGGAATTTATTTATTTATTTTAATTTTCTCTTTGCAGGAGGCTCGTGAAAAATTATCAACCAAAAAGAAAAGAAGAAGACGAATACCAGTGAGTATCCCTTTTATTCGGCACACGTATCTTATTTTTGGCACACGTCCTGATGCTGTCAGTCGTATCTACTGAATACTCTCCATTCTGCGTTTTAATCTCACTATATATTTTTCTATTTTGATTGTTGTGCTCAAGCGAATTTGATTCTCCAGCTGATAGACCTTAGGATTACACGTAACGCTGAAATATTATTTATATTTATAGCGTAAAATAATATATATTTATTGCTGGGTTTAGTTACGTTGAGTAGGTAACAATAACAAGCACCGCACCGTCGTGCATACTGCTAAATTACTGTTTATATAAGTCATTATATATTTATGTGTATATCAGTGGCGGAGCGTCTAAAACATTCTTAGGGAAGCCGGCGGAAATAATTTGCCTTTCTTATCCTTCATGAGGCGTAGTAAAAGAACTGGACTGGCTGAAAATTAGGCAAGCCGGTGGGAATCGAGTTGTATGCATGTCCGCCACTGTTGTATATTATGCTGTTTGGAATCATCACGTCACGTGCAACAAATTATCATATGTCTGTCTCTGTCTACAATTTGCGTGACTATATTACTAATACGCAAACGATTTTCTTCCTTCACCGTGACGTTTAGGGTAAACGTTTCAGTGCTCGACACCTTAGTGCCCAATAGATAACACCTATTAATCACCTCTGTCACCATGACATAAGATTGAAAGTGTAGCATTGGGTCAGTGTCGGGCACAGGTACATTTGCCTTACATACTGAAGATGTAGCGTTATTAATTGAAGGGCTGTTTACAAAAACAACATAACTGCTTAGACTGGTTGACACTCTGTTAAGAACAATTTAAAAGACACCAGATGTCGACCAGCCTAGTCAGTTATGTTGTTTTTGTAATCATGCCTTCAATTGCTGTTGCACAGCGACATACACGTTTTAAGTTTGCACAGGAAGAAACATTTGTAAAGCAAGTGTATTTGTGTATGTATATATAAATAATCAACAACATCAGTTGTAAATAGCCGATCCAAGCAAGACGAAGCTGTGCCCTTACCATGAGTTTGCAATGTTTGCATTACCGGACTCGCTATCGACTGCGTAAACGATTTAGTATGGACAAAAGTACAGCGCCCCTGGCGGTTACGCAATAGAACTAAAAATCGGCATACTAAATCGTTTACGCAGTCGCTAGCGAGAGCGGTAAAGAGTTTTTGATACAAACTCGTGGTAAGGGTACTGAAGTGCTTATCTTGTCAATAATGTAAATTAACTAATGTTTACAAGTTTTTATTGACTTGCAGTGTTTGTATGTATTTTTTGTGTTCGTGTCAAATCTTGCAACTGCATTTTAAAGCAATTATCCTCAACCGATTCTCCTGAATTTTTTCATAATTATGTAAGTTCGGTGAGAATGCAATATTATGGTACCACCGAGCTGATCTGATGATGGAGACAGAAGGTGCCTATAGCAATTCCTTTGTTACACAAGATAAACCCGGCGCGTTGGTCTCAACGAGTAGTTGATGACTATTTAAAAAACCGTTAACGTACTTATTACATTTATGTCAATTTTTATTTGAGTCATCGATGCACGTACGTTATTTTTAATAAAATGTTAACAACTTTCCGCTGCTGTGCCAAAGCATATAACCACATCAGAGCAGCGATTACGTGCCAAATAAGAGGTACAAAGTTGTTTACATTCATTGTTCAATTTCCAGCTTCGCGTTCGTGGGATTCTGTTTTAATTTCAGATTTTTTAATCCCTGGTTTTACTAAAACATGCAAGTCCCACCGGAATTATCCACTGCTGAAAAGCAGAGGATCAGAAATTAAAAAACTATCTGAACTCAATTCAATAGGGATTTAATTGGAGTAAATCGTGCTCTTGCGAAATATAAATCAAAAACCTAGCGCAAGTTGTGTCATTTATTGCCATCTTTTTTTGGTCCTGAGCTGCGGGAAAACAGTAATTCTTAGGAGAATCGTAATTATATCTATGAATGTGATTTGTTTGGTATCTAATTCAAGAATATGTATTACAGGTACACATCATGCAAAGCGTTTAGACAATTGTTACAAGAGCTGGGTGACTTCGCCGGTCAGCGCGAGGTTGTCGCTGAGAACCTACAGTCCAATGTTGTCCGAGAGCTGCATTTGTTGGCAAAGGAACTCAGAGAGGAAAGAAAGGTAGGCATGTCATTATTATGATATATTTAATTACAACTGACCGTATTTAGTGATGCTCCAGCAAGTAGCGCTACGACGAAACGCGAGTATAGAGATAAATCTGCCATCATTTTCCTATTCGCACAGTTCGAGCGAGACAGGAATCGCTGAGTCGCGCGAGATACGATTTGGCAGCAATTTGTGCTAGTCATGCTAGTGCATGCGGGGCTAAGATGTACGCGATCATGTCGGATATATAGCATTCGTCCCTATATCCTTGACAGTAAGGGACGAATGCTGCAGAGAATGTGCTGTCTTGATGACGAGCCGTTGGCCGTTTGTTAACACAAACAATAAAAATCTGAAGTTTCGATAATGTGAGTGAGACGCCCATTCGTATGTTCGTAGTTATTGTACTCATTAATAATAGGCCTATCGACTAGTACTAGTGAACTTAACAGTGATAGGTTATCTTAAAATTGGAACTGTGCAAGGGCAATATATTTACTTGTCTTGACCTAGTTCATCTCTGTACCCTTACCATGAGTTTGCATTGTTTGCTTTACCGTACTCGCTAGCGACTGCGTAAACGATTTAATATAATAATAATAATAATATATCTTTATTGCAACTTTGACATTACAGTGTTAAGTTGAATCCCTGGCTCTCAAACTAGGTTCTCTCGAGAGCCAGTATGGCGATTTAGTTTGGTGACCACGCTGAGACGGAACCATTTCGTGCAGTACCACTTGTTTACTGTTTTTACTTGTTTTTCTTTTTATTAGTATTAGTTGTGCTGTCATGAATAAATAATTGATTCTGATTCTTAGTTCTATTGCGTGACCGCCAGAGGCGCTGTACTTTTGTCCATACTAAATCGTTTACGCAGTCGCTTAGCGAGTACGTTAATGCAAACATTGCAAACTCATGGTAAGGGTACTGTACTTACGGCGGTAGTAGACTGCACGTCGAATAGTTATATGTTACCTGTAGGTAATGAGTTAACAAATGAGGTTTAAAAATCGGTTGACGCACGTACTGAGTCTTATCGAGCGGGAACGCGGTCACGTACACCGTTTGTTCTAAGTATTCCTACTGGACAATGTATGTAATAAGCTCTTTTTTGTTATGAAAACTGTAAGTTCTAAGAACGTCGTGCCCTATAACAATTAACACGAATTTCCGAACAATATACATTGATCCAGTCCACGGAGGAACATCGTCAATTATTTTATTTTAACTTATTAGGTATTTCAGTTTGTGTGAATGATATAAGTCGCACATAATTGACATAAATGTAATAAGTACGTTAAAGTTAAACAATCTAGCGTTGAAGGATTAATGTATTTAATAGTGCTTAGTACTTGAGGAATGTCCTCTGGTTGGTTTAGCTTTATATATTACTCAAATGTTATTTATGATACATATTATATATCTTGAATAATTATTTTGCATGTAGGAAATAAAGTTATAAAATCCACAGTTGCCGGGAACTTAGGCAAATCCAGTGTGATTGCCGGCGCGGCCTAGCGATAGCGACCAACAAATACCTATTCACGAGATTAGCAAGGTCGAAACAAGTAGTAACCAAAACTAAGAGTAAAGGTATGATTCCGCTGCCGACTGCATACAGCAACTGCACGTGCACGTGCCGCCGCACTCCAAATTGAACCGTAATGGTATGCGTAAAAAACTCAATTTGAAATGAGCGGAGAAGTGTCGCAACAGCACATGCCGCTCACTCTAAATTGGGACTTTTAGTCTCATGATTACGGTTCAATTTGGAGTGCGGTGGCACGTGCAGTTGCTGTATGCAGTCGGCAGCGGAATCATACCTTTATTTTTGGAAAATCTTAAATATTCATTCCATTACTCTTTGTCACGAATCAAATTATTTATAATTATTGTAAGGGCATTGGTCCTACAACCCAGAGGCGCGGGTTCAATTCCCGTATTAGGCTGCGTGCGAGATCGCGGTTCATTGTTTCTTTGTGTTTGTTGTCCGCATCAAACAATTCATTAATTCCATTGATTGCCTAATTGCCTATCAGCTAGGATGCCAAAAACCTCGAATTCGTTTAATTATATTGCTGTTTAATGCAGGAATGTAATGACTATAGGGCGTGTTATTTCAACCCTTGGGTTGACGGCGAAAAAAAAACAAAACAATATTTTGTTATGATCCCGTACAGTATCGGCGACACCGGGAGCCATAGGTTAAACGATATACGTACTCGTTTTGAATCAAATATATTTTATTTCAGCAACACTTAAACGAAGGAGCGAAACAGATGGCCGTCCTGAATTCAGCCATAGGTTCCTTAGATAGAGCGAGGAGAGCGTACGAACGCGCTGCGAGAGAGTCCGAGCGGGCGCTGGAAGCGTTCCAAAGGGCAGATGCCGATCTCAATTTGAGGTACACAAGTGTTTACTTTTTTTTTAAAGAGGAAGTTTTCGGTAGTGTTCCCAGAAGGCTGTGGCCGCATTGCCACGCTGGATGGCAATGCCAATCCGCTCCTATAAAGCGTGTCGAGATGTCCTTATAGAGGCGGCGTGCACTTGGACCCCATGGCCCAGTGTTCACTTGATATATCTATTTTATTATTCTTGTACCAGGAACCACTCGCCCTTTGTATTGTTAAGGGTTAATATTGAGTGATAGCTTCAATTGTTCTATTGCTAAAATTACACATTAACTGCATGATCGCTGCCCATAGTTTATATTGCCGACGATAGGTCCGGCTCAAATAGGCGAACGACCAATTTTAGTTGTCTATCAGTATAAAATGAATTTTATAACCAAAGAGATTTTCTATACCTAGAACATTATAGCGACCATAGATAATATTGAAACTAAACTGAGAGCTATTATAAAACTACGATCAATATACGGTGTTAACGCCAAGACTAATTTCACTGACGAAATAAATCCTCTAAAGTTGTATTGTTACATGAACAACGTGAATGGCGCCATTATCTGTTATTCGACCGATTTATAAGATTATTGCTATTACATTATAACCGTGAAAAGTTTCTCGGGTCTAGTATTAACATGAAATCTATTGCTATTGTTTTTTAAATTAAAAAAGTTACTTAGTTTTAAATGATTCAGGCGCTTTGTGTTATGTTGTACGATTATGTTAGCTGCAGTGTGACTTCAGATTTGTCGCATGTATACATAGCAATATGCGTTAGTGAAAAGTAAGACAGTCGCTGTAGATTTGCTTTAGTCATACGTAGGTTTCTACTCGTGATTCGAGTTAATAAACTGAAATTACGGGCGCAAATCTGATGTGGTTATTCCATAATCGTTAAAGTACAGTACCAATTTTTTATGAATTTTAGTTACTCTTATATCACTGGATACATTATATTTATGAATACTTTTGAGAAATAATGTCTAAATATTCTCTCTTATTCAAAATCTTAGTGTATCATCTTTGCAAATATTAATCAATTTGGGGTTATCGTATTAGGTAGTTTAGGTACACAATAAGGCTGGAAACATTGCTCGACCGACGGTCAGCGCGTAGCTATAGACGTATGAAAGCATACGGGTGTTCAGAGCGATGCTCACCGTCAGCGCGTTTGCACAAAACGCGCTGACCGTTCGGTCGAGCACTGTATCCAGCCTAACAATTAAATTGTAATTAAGTACGATCCTAAAATAATTCTAATTCTTGCCTAATTTCGTTTATTTCTCTGCAGTCGGGCCGAAGTTGAGAAACAAAAGGCGAATATGAAACTCAGAAGTCAAGCGTCAGAAGATGCCAAGCACGAATATTCGGACCAGCTCCGTAAAACCAACGAGGCGCAGCGGCAGCACTATGAGCAGCGGCTACCTCATGTCTTCAAACAGTTACAGGTCAGTGTGCGCCGAGTGATCTATCTGTCGTTGTTTACGAACCCCGTGCCCAGTCCGACACCGACCGATAACGACAATCTATCAAAACAAATTGAGAAAAATAATATTTGTCAAACAAGATACGTTAGGGTGAGCCGACCACGGGTAAGAGGTGTGTGGAATGTGGATAGAAATGTAACAGTATTTTGGAGGTAAAAAAAGCATAAAATATGATTATAGGATTAATTTCTTACCACGTACCTGATTATGTTCCAAGCGGTATTACTGTAATTAACTTACGGAAAAACAAGTTTGCTCGCAATTCGCTACCAAGCCTCAATCGTTGAAGCGTGACTCCGATGATTTATAAAAGCAGTACTCGCTACGGAAGTAAACATGGGTGTGTTTTTGACTTATCGATATATAACAACTTTCACTGATAGCGTGTCCATGAGTCACGTGAACTTTGGAATAATTCGGGAAATGCTGGTTTGGAGAGCTGCTTTATGTTCACTGGCAAGTGGCCAACTAGGTCACATGGAAAGACTTAACAAATTGAAAAATTGCTTCTATTTCAGTAAACACTTTACTACTAATACTACTGAAATATACATATTTACTACTCTATTGGAAAATAAAATTTGTTTTTTAATAAACCGTATACTTTTTGCAGGATTTGGACGAGAAGCGAATCAAACACATAAAGAACTTCATGTTGAGTTCTGTCGACGTCGAAAGAAAAGTGTTTCCCATCATAATGCAGTGCTTAGATGGAATGGAACATGCCGCCAATAGTATTAATGAAAAAGAGGTAACGTAGTTTGGACCACTTTATAACTTACTTTCAATCTGTGGGCAACTTTATATGAAAAAAGTTTAAATTTTTTCTGGTCAATTGACAACATTTCAAAATTTATAATGATGCCTAAATCGAAAACCATTTCGGTAAATATGGTACCTGAACGTAAGTAATAAAATAGTTTTTAGATTTTTGCTTGATTTGAAGAAAATTGCCAAAATGTATAAAACGGAAGTGTGACGTCATTCCTACGACTGTTAAGGAGCAATGCTGTCAAACATAGGTAATTCATAAAAAATACGTCATAATTCACTTACGATTCGCTACTTTTAGATTAGATATTTTTAATTGAAAATTAGGTTTTCGGGAGAAATCAAAAAAACACGTGGACCTTAAAATTTCATTTTCTATCGATCTAGGACATAAAAAGGCCAACTTGAAAATTTGATATTGTGCAACATGTTTGTCAAACAAAGCAATAATCATGAAATTGTGTGACATTAATCCTTTTATTTTTTTGGGCAAAAAACGTTTAAAATATAATTACAATATTAAGTTCATTCTGTTGATAGAATACTAAAATTAATTTCTTTTTGACTTTACGCTGACACCACGATGATTTGCATCGACACATTCATGTAGCTATGTGAAATGCTGAGGCGCCACGCGTATTGACCTCGCTCGTAATTTGGCCCATGAAAATCATAGGTTTACATTTGGACTTGAGCAATCCATTACGAAACCCGTTCAATGGTTTGCGGGCGATTGTTTCACATTATTATTAAATATAAAGCGAGTTCTGAACTATTGATACTTGAAGAAAACCAGCCAAAACTGTATCCTAAACTAAGCTATCGTATGTCCAAAACTGGGCATTTTGTGTTGTTCATAATAAGCGTTTCGCAATACGCTAATTAGTCTAAATAATGCTAAGAACCATTTTGAAGGATGCTGTTTATGCAATTGGCTAACGTTAGTGCGTAGGTGGAAACGGACTTACCTAAACTCAACTAACAGACGCAGATGGAAATTGCAGTTGTGTTAATATTATACAAACTGTGGTTGAGATTATATTATATCCGGTTTATACATGATGAATTATTCCGTTCCAAAATTCTTCTCTTAGGTCATACTGAATATAACATCGTTTTAGGTTGTAATGGCCTCCGCTGAACATAGACCATCTTTGCGTACGCCACTCAACTGGCCGTGCTTGTTTTATCTACCATGGGGATCGGGTTAGATTGTGTTGTGGGCGTCGCGCTCGCAACCTTCCAATGCGATATCACATTTTCTCCATCTTTAACCTAAACATGATGTAAACATACCAATTTAACTTCATTACTTCGTAATCACGCACTTTTAAAGAACGAACACAGTCTTACTAACATTTTATAGACATAATCCTTGTATTTGCATTCATTTTAAGCGATAATATCTTTTAATTATTCATATTTCAATAAAAACAATTTTCGTTTACAATTATTAGTTATGTGACAATAGCTTGTCAATTTTTTTTACTCATAAAAATGCTAGGAGTCTATATTGTCTTTGAAAAAAGAAGTTCGTTTAAGTGATGGGAATATCAGTATATCGAAAAAGTTTAATGTCATTATAGATTCAATTACAAATAACCTCACTTCTCATCATTTTCCATTTACTTTGTTATGAATTTTTATTGCCCATTTATTTTTATTTGCTGCCATGAAATTAAGAGTCACAAATACTCGCAATGAATATTCAATAAAATAATTTCTCGAGTGTCAAGTGGATTGCTTAATTATTGTTATAGACTTTCCCCATCACTATTTTACGACAAATCCATAGACGACAAATGAATTGTCAGTCAGACATATTTGTTTACATAATTTCCAAATTCTATTGACTCTCGGTATACAATTGCCAATAGTGGCACTCAAATTAAATATCATCAACTTTGTCTATACTACTTTTATCTCACGAGCGCGGGTTGGCCATTGTTGTAGTTGTGACACATACAAACACATGGACAACGTAAACTCATAGCTCCTATGTTGACGCACACATAGACAATGTGCATGTATAGCTCAACATACAAGCATGACTCACCCGGGCTCGAGAGATAAAAGTACCCTACCGCTTTTGAAAAAGACAGGGATAAAACATTCGTATTGCACGCAGGACACACAACTAGTAATAGACAGATACAAGTCGGGCTTCGTGCCGCCCGAAGACTTTCCGTTCGAGGAGCAGCGCGCGGGCGCGGACACGACGGACGCGGCCGCTCACAACCACCACAGCCAGCTCACGGTCCGGGGCACCGTGTCCGGCAACCGGATAAAGAAGCGGGGCGGCCTGCTGTCCATATTCAGCTCCAACAAGGTGAGCCGCCACCCACTGTCCCTCCGTACTCTCACAACAGTTTAGCTTAGGCCGTGGTCGTTCCTTCCTGCCGCCCGCGCCGTCTGTGTGTTGTGTTCGAGAATGTTCGGGAGCGGTCTTTCTCGCGTGCCACGTCCCGCAGGCGACGGGCCGCTGCTCGCCGCGGACGGCGGGTCAGAACGACCAAGGCCTTAGGTTTCATTACGACTTTGTTTCATTTTGCCCAATAGGTACTCCATTTCGACAAAGTCCGGCCACGACTTTGCGCGAATTGTGGCGTGGCAAGCGTTTTATATATTCATTGCACGGTCAAGATGTATTAGGGAAAACCGCTCCCGCCGCCACCCGGAGTCGTGCACGGGGTGAATGAGTATTGGAGGGTTAAATGAAATTAGGACGTAACGAAACCTAACCGTTTTCTTATTGTATAGAATTCATAAGCGTGCAGTTATGTGATTTCGCAGTAATTTTTAGTACGCCGCGTTGTGTCCTAAAGCTTCCGCCACATAGCTGCGCGAAGTCTTGCAGCTGTTTGGCGATTCTTTGGAGATTGACAATTGCCTATTCATGACATTATGGCACAATATCTAGACGACGTACAAAAAATCAAGTTACAGTTTTTCAAGGTAGTTAATTCGTGAATTTGATGAAGGTGATGCAATAGTATGAATGTTTACGATTTTCTGCTGGGGTCGTTGTGAAAAGTACTAACATTGAGATGCATAGCATATGTTACGTCTTTTAAAGCACCTACGTAACAGGGTAACCACAACGATTTCTTATTTACGTGTGAATTTGGCCTGCCAATAACGCGTGGCGCTGAGTGTTAAGAATAGAGGTCGAGAGAAAATTAAATACAACGGACGTATATATGCTGTAGTTACCGGCAATAGCATGACTGCACGTTATTTATTATAGTGAACGGTAGGATTCGTTGGTACTGTAGAGATAGACCGATAGTTTTCAAATTAGTTGGGTTATTGTAATTTCTTCATTGAAAGTAGGTATATTCATTTTTTTAATATGGTTTTTCATCTATGGTTGAAGGAGCTGTGCTTATTGATACTAAATAAAGCTTGATCATATATGTTATACCTACGTATTCTATAATTAGTAGGCAATAAAAGCATGAAATATATTTGTTTTATTTACGTAATTGAAAGTACGTCATCGGAATTCACTTATATATAATTTTATGTTTTGTTATGGTTTTCGCAGCTGGCGTCTAGTTATGTAAGATTCGTTCTACAACAATAACAACGATTTACGATAATGAATGAATTGTTTGTTTAGTACCGATACTTGATGACTAAACGCCAGCATATTTTTTTATCATTTATGATATAATTTGGAGGTACTAATTATTTTTGTCTGTTACTCCCTCGATCCCCACCTAACATGGGTTCACATAACAACCGATTGATATTAATTGGCTGTCTGCGGCCGGTGACTTGTCACGAACGGAAAATGTAAGTTGCCACCGATGATTGGGGACGTAAGAGAGCATGATAGACCACTACATCATTTTATTTAACACGACCTGTTTTGCTATAAACCTTGTGTTTTCGTTTTGGTTAATCATTTACTTATATCTGAATCATAATCACTGTAGGACATATCGCTTATTTTGAACACTCCTTTCGCGGCAGGGTGACGTCCGTTGTCTGTGGCTTGTGTGGCTGTCGAGCGGTGTTGTCCTGCTCTGTCGTTTATTTGTTTAATGTTGTTTGTTTGCCTTCCCCGCGACTCCGCGCCGTTAACGCTTTGGCCACAGAAGATTGTCGAGGCGTGCAATTCGTTCAAGGTCAGTGCAGCGTGAATCACACGGTCCACTCTGTTTATGACAACATGCTACTTGTCGCGTTGCGCGTCGATCACTTTAGAAAAACTTATCATTCGTTAGTTAGGTACGAGAGAAAGGTCTAGAGCTTGCTAAGTTATATTATACCGAAGCTGACCAAACTCGGACCGCATTTTAATATTACTAGTGATTCATCAATATTGCGATTGTTAAATGTGTGATAATGAGTCACTTTACGTTAACAATTATGTTTAAAATAAACATATGTGTAACTTACATTGTACGGTTAATAACAATTGTAGAACTATTATGGAACCATGTCATAATAACATCGTCAAGGTAATTTAGTTTACCGTGAATGTCTTTGTTATTATGACAGGGCTTCACGGTGGCTCAACAATTAAGTTGTTGATTGTGCATTTAAAGTATAGATGGTTATTACTGTAACAGACTAACAGTCAATATATTTGATAAATTCATCGTGTCATATTTGTATTTTAAAATTATCGAGGAAATCATAGTAATGTGTCATAAACAACGGACCGTGAGTTTGCCTTCTTTTAGCTTGTCTAACTTTCATGCTTGCACGGCTTTCAGTATTTTCGGCACAGGGCTGTCAATCCTATCATATATTTTATTGTATAATATATGTAATTTGTGTTTTAAGCTATCCTATCCATACTTCGTGTATTATGTATATCAATATCACAATTGTCACGTTACACGTACCGTAAAATAAAACTGCTTATACCTACGCTCGGAACAATATCATTGAAATTGTCATTGAATATAATTTATAAATAAATTGTACCAGTAAATAGACTAGTACCAGTTGACCAATAATGGACGATGAAGAAAAGATGAAGCAAAGTGGGATCATTTTATGGTACATTTATATTAACATTTTATTTAGATTTGTGAGTGATTTTTGGGGTGATTTGAATTTTTAAAACAAAATATCAGCGTGAGCGACTGTACAATCTATTTAACTGTAGTAAATATATAGTTTTAAAGTTATTTCGACACTTTTATTTAGATTGATGTGTGTAACGATCGTGTGGATTGTTTTGTTTTATGATATAGTATGTTCACGATGTGTTGAAACGCTTACAGAACAATATGTCTACGGATGGAAAGGAGGATTATTCAGACTTGCCACCAAACCAGAAGAAAAAGAAACTGCAGGCCAAGGTGCACGAACTCAGTAAACAGGCAAGTGCATTTCTACATATACACTAGTATGTAGTTACCAGTGGCGGAGCGTCTATACAACTCGATTCCCACCGGATTGCCTTATTTTCAGCCAGTCCACTTCTTTTACTACGGCTCATGAAGAATTTAGACAGGCAAATTATTTCCGGCTTCCCTTAAAATATTTTTGACGCGCCGCCACTGGTAGTTACTATTATAAATTATATGTGTTTAATACAAAATATGTATAGCAATGTCGTTGCTCTATGACCTTCTGTAGAATGTGATTAATCAACTGATCTAATTTGGCACCAAACAACCAAACATTATAATCAGTGGCTCCTATAATCTAAGCTGTATTTAATCGGCTATGATCAGAACGCAAGTCTGTTTCACGGTCACAGTTCGATGTAAATACGAAATTGAATGTTAACTGTTAATAACTATCAAGAAAGGGAAGTTAGGACTAATTTTTCCCGCGTATGAAAGTGTGACGAATACAAAAAAAAAGGATTTCCAACCACATATCCCCACTGTAATATCTCAATCATGAGTCATGCCGTGACTGTTAAAATGTAAATCTGATAATGAAATGTGTGTTTATTCTAGGTGGCCCAAGAGCAAGCCGCTATGGACGGACTGATGAAGATGAAAGGAGTTTATGAAACAAATCCCACACTAGGAGACCCAATGACCGTGGAAGGTGAGAAAATTGTTTGCGATATCTCAATGCTATGAAGTCATACGGGAAGAATGGTGCGTGATTATACTGATTATTCACAAAGAAACATGTTAATATATTCGAAAATAAATTTAATTTTAGAGTATAATCATTAATCATAAAATCATAATCAATCATTCGGTTAAATACACAGCAAAATGTTGAGTTGTTGTTATTATGATCAGTGTAGCATAGAGCTATCATGTTAACAATGAAATTAATCCTACTACAGAAAAGTTACAATTAGACTTGACCTCTAATAAGCAGATTACAAAGTAATTCTAAATAATGCAGTTTTACATCCTTCGAAATCCCAAAATGGTTCTTGTAATGTCAAGTCAAATTGTAAACCAGTAAATTTTCACTTGTTTTGTCTAATCTGAATTTAGAACAAATGAGTATTCAATCAAAAAATTAATACGATTTACTAAGGATTTACTTTGTTCAAATTTCATTGTAATTATGGGATCCTAGGAGTTAGGTGAAATAAAACTATATCATTGACACCGTTTCTCTTCGTTGACCTTAATTAATTATCTGCACTACTAAGAGGTGACTAGGATCTAAGGGTGTGATTCAGAAGTAACGGATTACCACGTAACGTCATCGCGGTGACGTATTGTTGATACATGCCTCGGCGGTGATTCCCCAACTATTTATATTTCAAATGTTATTAATACGTTATTTACTAAGCTGTCTTGCTGTGTCAGGAAACGATACGTACTCAATCTTAAATAAGTCGGTTTTTAGCGGTAAAAATAATATATACCCTTTAATAAAAGTAGCCTTATTGAGCTTACTATGGGAACTAGTACTAGTCCGATTTGTGTAAAATTGTCCTGTAATATTTCATTTCGTTCAAATTCCTCAAGATGGTAAATGTTGTACGTAACATGTTTGAAATTGAATATTACTGATACACAGGGTGGATTTTCTTTTTGGGTCAGTGAGGGCAGCTACCAGATCCCGTGCTGCTACGTGAAAATGGTTTTAGAAGACCTTCCTTTGATTTTGAATTAATGAAAAATGGCGTTTTCAGATTTTGAAAAAAACATACAGGATGCGAGAAAAAGGTCATTTTTGACAAAGTTTTTTTTTTGATGCCTATCTATCCCATTCCTATTCAGGATCAAAAGCTTGTATGGGACCAAACAAATTTCCGACTAGAAAAGCCACAAATCAAGGAAAACTTTTCATTAATTCAATTTTTCATTAATTCAAAATCAAAGGAAGGTCTTCTAAAACCATTTTCACGTAGCAGCACGGAATCTGGTAGCTGCCCTCACTGACCCAAAAAGAAAATCCACTCTGTATAGGGAAGATACTGATATACAGGGAGCTGTGGCCTTCACATTTATATGTACGATATGAATTTGATTAAGGCTGCCTTTCCACCACAGCTATGCTATGCAGCTATCCATTAGCTCGGGACTCAGATTTTTAAACAATCCTATTTTCGTATATGTATAGTTATGCTCTTTTGTTGACTGATAACCAAAAGGCGAGTCCCACCCAATATCAATTTTTTTTGTTAGGTGTGTGTGGCGGTCTGGTGGGAACCACTATTATAGTTCGTACAAAACTCTAAGGCCAAATTCTGTCAAACCAACGCAAGCAAAAACCGACTAATTGCTCTGATTGTAAGGTAGATTCTTGCTTGCGTTCATTTGACAGCATTTGGCCTTGCAGTTTTGAACGTACTACACTAGAGGTACAGATATTGTGATGTGAAACGTGATCGGCAGGGCAACTGAACGAGTGCTGCGACAAGCTGAAAAAGCTGCGCGCGCAACTGCGCAAGTTCGAGGAACTGTTGGCGGAGGCGAACAGCCAAGTGTGCGCCGCGCCGCTCAACCCCGCCGCGAGGACCAACGGCGCGGCGCCCGCGCCCGCGCATCCCACAAGGTACCCATACAGACCCCGTGTTATGGTCACGCTATAGCGTGATTATTTATTATTATCTATCAATTTTCAGCCAGTCTATAGCTGACGATAAGCATCTGTCACTTTCTATCGAGTGGTATAAGAAGTGACAGATGCTTTACCTTGTCGTTTATCACGCTATCGCGCGACCATCATAGACCCCCAGTGCATGTCTGTCTAAACAGTCAACTAATTTGACTTATGGGCCACTTCATATCTTGTCATAGTGAAAGTCAATATTAAAGCCGCTAGAGATCTCATACTAATTTTATATCATTGTGACAAGGTACGAAGTGGCCCGGAAATCAAATTGGTTGACTGTACAGGGTCAAATCAGAGACGTCGTTCGTTCAGTCGTTTTTCAATATATACTTCATAATTGCGAATAAAATGTGTTCCCGTCTCCGATATCACCCGGCATAATGTATTTTAAGTAGTAAAGTGAGTTAATGTCGTTTAGTGTTATTCTGACTTTACGTTTAAATAACAGAATTCAACATTGCTGCGAGAAGCGTATCACAACCAGAAATTCAGTTTTACCCTGGCACTTCACTTGGCGTTGCGTGTTCGCCTCCCTTTCTTTTGCGATATTAAGCCGTCCTCTCCCGGCGAAAAAAATAAACAATGCCATTCTTTTGTTATCTGCCCTGGGATCCCAGGGACTGGTAGACGACGGGTGAAAGAGATGCAACACGAATCTTTGCATAAATACGGCCGAGTGAAATACCAGCTTTAAGTATACTATTCAGAACGCGTCATTAGATCAACTATGTTAAATAGATAATTTACGTTATGCATTTTACTGGCAACATTGCGATTTATATGGAAATTAATTCCAGTTCGGCTATAATCCCTCCCAATATTGCCCACACAAATCGAGAACGTTGCCTGTATTGATGACATTATTAGACGTTAGTCTCAGACGACTGTATGTTATGTGCAAAGCGAATGACATAATGATGATATAATCAATTCTGTATAGTATTTTGACTTTTCAACAACACACTACGAAATTGAATGGTAAAAATAAACCTAATTTAATTAAAATAGATTCAGAGGTTAAACATGATTTTTGGCGATGATTATAAACCCATTCTGACGTGGGTCATCTCTTGAGCATGCTAGAAGTCCATATTATATTTTTTTCTAAGAAACTCAGTTTCTGTTGTCTCCTGGCTGACGGGACAGAATAACAACAAGATAAAGTTGATTGACCTACTTAAGCATCTAAAATTTCTACATCGGTCCACCAGATTACTGCATGTTATCCAGTGCGCATTATTAATTAAGTTACGCTCTGGCGAGTTGCGAAATGATTCTGATTGTGCTATTATGCTATTAATGATGTTTGATGTGAACAGGCGAACGCTCTTGCATCCGCCGCGTAATATATTGGCGCTTTCCATCGCTTGGCGAAGGTCTACTTTGTTTTCTATAAATTCATTTGAGTTATCTATGCTGTATTGCTTGCTTGCGAACGTTTTCCATGGAGAATTAAAATATGAAAATTGAGAAATTTAATAGCTTTTGTGACGATATTTTATCGTGTTTTAAGACGAGAACTACTTGACAATCCAATCACATGTTAAAATTACAGTTCTTTTATGAATCATAATAAAACCTACAGGTTAGAATGTCCTTGTTGTGGATTGTCAATTAATTATATATTTTCAAATAGGTATGCAATGCAATGTATATAAGTAAATTTCCAAGATTATTTTTACACCGAAAGCCGTTTAACGTTATGTTCATCATGTAATAATATATATGTTATTGGTTTAGATATATGCGCGCAATAGCGAAGTACATAAGACGGCATTTCTGTAAGGTGGAAGTTTGAAATTGCATTCAACTGACCACTGACCAAACGACGCTGTAATCGTAAAGGCTTGGTTACCCGAAGTCCGCGTTACGCGACCGCTGCGCGCAGGAACAGGTTACCGACGCCACACAGGCTGCGGGATGCGAATCCGTCCCGTTTCATACATTATGGCGCGCAGCGCGGCGTCCCGATTGCGTCGCGCACGCTGTCACCAAGCCTTAGCCTTTGGTGCAATCCTCTCTAAGCAATGATATACTGATTAGGATAATGTGACATACGTTAACATGCCATGCCCGCTCTATACATCATACATGTAACTCAATGCTTGCTTGCTTGCCGAACGCAATTGTTAATATTTATGTTACACCTGGCCATAAAGCGGCAATTACTGCACGTTTCGCGCGCGGGAAATCCCACTTCCTGGCCAGGGGGTGACATAAAATGTTGTACTTAACACGGGCGGTATTAAAGAAAGCCTCCGATCGCATATTTATACAGATCAAATAACTGCGATCTGAGACATTCTTTGTTTTACCGCCCTTGTTAAGTAATGTACGATTGTATTGTAGTAAACGCACTATTTGTTTAATTGTTTAGCTATAATTGTTACATATATATACCCTGAAATAAATAAATAAATGTGTTGTTATATTTCCAGCATCGGCTCGAACAGCGGTTCCCTATCGCGCTCCGCGTCGGAATCCTCCGTGTCGACAGGGACGGGCGCGGGCGCGGGCGGCGGCTCGGTGTGCGGCGCGGGCGGCCGCGCGGCCGGCGGCTCCCCCGAGTCCGGCCTCGGCGGCGAACTCGCCGCGGCGCACGCCGACCACACTAACGGGGAGCACGACAACGATCACGAGTCGGACTTTGATTATTACTACGAGCCGGATCTACAGCCGCTGGGGTACTGCAAGGCGCTCTATCCGTTTGAAGGTAACTAGTGTATTTTTGTTACCTGACTAGCTTTACAGGCCGGACTCTTTAAAGCGCTATCGCTATATAGGGATGGTAAGTGGGAAGAAAACACGGGAATCCTCCGGCACGAACACGTGGGTGGTGATAATTAGAGTTTTGTGCCATGTTTGACTGTCTTTATTCATCTCGCACTGCGCTCAAACTAATATTGCGCCGAGATACGCCGGCCGTGTACTCGCCTGGCACGTCTACCCTGGAAAACACAATAGATTTATGTTAAATACCAACAAATGACGAACGTCAAGCCGCATCGCATCGAGTATGTTAATAGCAACTTTGCTTTTCCACACACAGGTTATGGAACACAACACTACATACTTGTATAGTAAATAATATTATTATGGCTGTGGTCTTCTTCAAGGCGGTGGTACAGTCAACTAATTTGATTTCTGGGCCACTTTGTACCATGTCACAGTGACATTTAATATGAGATCTCTAGCGGCTATCATATATATTTTCACTGTGACGAGGTACGAAGTGGCCTAAAAATCAATTTGGTTGACCGTACTTCTCCAGTAGGGCTGCTCCAAATTCGTGCAATATGACATTTTGTTGTGTCCTATCTCTCTTGTAAATAAAGTAATTAAGTATCTACGTTTATATTTTCGATTTGTGTAAGATTAATATAACCTGGCTTTAAGGCACGAGTGGACAGGCATTTTCTGGATGAGATCGCTTCACCGTCGGTCTCATCTTTGTCCCCAGGCGAGATGCTGGCCAAGAGCAATCCCATTTTTAACCCCCGACGCAAGAAGAGAGGGGTGTATCTGTCTGTGGTATCGTAGCGCCCAAACGGATGAACCGATTTTCGTTTAGTTTTTTTTTTAATAATAAAAAAAAGATTTTTCACTAATACATTATGTTGTCGGCAGCTAACGGCACGGGGTCGACGATGCGCATGGAGTGCGGCGAGCGGTTGCTCGTGCTGGAGACGGACGCGGGCGACGGCTGGACGCGCGTGCGCCGGCAGCTCACGCGCGAGGAGGGCTTCGTGCCCACCACTTACATCGCGACCACGCTCTACGCCGACGCGGCGCACTAGCGGTACCTACGTCATTTTTTGAAGTGAAAACTTCTTTAGCGGCGCTGAGCACTTTTGTACTGGGGAAAAATGTATAAACTCGCGATAAATTCCAAGACCAGGTTAGTTCACCCCTCCTAGTATCGTGATTGCTATGTTACGAGGGGTCCCCAGCTGGTCTTCTTAGAAAGCCAAGGTTCTAACTGTTTTAAGACAATCCTAAGATTTTCCATAAAGATCATATTTCAAATAAATTCTCATGGAAAGTAGCTCTTATTATCCCTAAAAAAGCGTTTCCAAAGTCCAATATCGGATAGCCAGACTGACCGATTTCCGTAAAGATCATATTTCAAATAAATTCTCATGGAAAGTAGTTCTTATTGTCCCTAAATACGGTGACAGTTCCCTTCAAAATACCTAGTGGCCAAGAGTGATGGATAAAATACCAAGGGCCTGACACGCTTTGTAAGAGAAAGATAGCCTTATTGCGATTCCTATGAGAGGAAGTAGAAAATAGTGCGATGTTTTGTCCTTATCACCGATCGAAAAATTTTGTATTTGTGTCAAAGTTTTGTGTCAAGAAGATTGCAAAACAAATTGGCAATATGTGGTAGTGCATTTTATAAATGGAGAATTAATGATAAGTTTGGTTTAAATGAATAATAATTTACCAATTATCAGATCCGTAGTGTTTGGGTGTTCAGTGCAAACATGGTGGGGTGTTCAGTGTTGGGCTGTAAAAGCAAACTCGACCGAAAAAAGGCGGATGTTACATTCCATGCGTAATTTGCTTAAGTACATTTTCTTTGCATTTTGGACCCGTGTTTATTGCTAAAATCTCACCGGTACCAAGTTACTGAGCTAAATCATAAGTTATATCATGAGACACTTGATGAAATAGGAAAAATATGTAAATTAATTCAAAAATAACCTCCAAACATTTCACATATAAACCGATCAAATCGCGTAGTATAAATCTACCATAGAAGCCAGCTTAGAATTGATGTCCCATCATTCAGTCGGTTTATAATTCGATTTCGGGATACCAACAAATAATAAAAAAAACCCCTGAAGATAACCCCACGTTTCGGGAAATTCAAGTAATTTGATTTTTTCAGTTTTTAGGGTTCCGTAGTAAACAAGGAACCCTTATAGTTTCGCCATGTCCGTCCGTCCGTCCGTCCGACCCCCGTTTTTCTCAGTAACCGTTAGTACTAGAAAGCTGTAATTTGGCATGACTATACATATCGATGACGCGGAGAAAACTGTAGAATAAAATCTTTAAAAAAAATTTTTTTTAGGGTACCTCCCCGGGTGACAGTAACGGAAACGCACAGGGCCGGGCCGTCTATAACCAATTTGAGGCCCTGGGCACATTAGGGTAATGGGGCCACTATGACCTTGATAGAGCACGATTCTGTTAGAATAGACAAAGAAAGTAAACGAGTCACATTAAATGAATAGATATTAATAATATAATATTTCCTAAAAAATAAAATTAATTTTCAAAATACACCAAATTTGGGTTCTTCCTTAGAGCAAACAGCTAAATTAAATTTTATCTACACACTAAATCCTCTAATATGCGTTCGGAAACCGTAGAAAATGACTCTCATTTCAACATTCAATGAATTTATGGCAATTTTCTTATCTGTGGCTAAGGCTACAGCAGTAATAAAATATTTCATTTTAATCTCATATATGATGTTAAAATATTACGTCAAACAAAACTGTCAAAATTTAAATGTCAAAGTTGACATGTCCCTATTCTAGTATCACTGAAAATTCAAATTCAGTCGATGCGAAATGTCAGCTCGATGTTTTTTTAGTATATATAGCACGAAATTTGAGCTAGAACGACATGATCACATCAGAATAAGGACTCTTTACTTTTTTAAATAACATTCAGGTATCTGTTGCCAGTTCTGATTTCGATATTTCCGCAACCGTGCAAAAAAGGTTGTATTAACACAATTATTGTATTTATTTACTACGGTTTCTGAACCCATCTTAGAGTAATTATAATATGTGTGTAGATAAAGTAATGTATGCAACTGTACATAATTAGGCATTAAAACACTCGTGTGACCTTATTATGAAACTCGCCTTCGGCTCGTTTCATAAAACACACTCGTGTTTTAATGCCCCTCATTATGTACCAGTTGCATAAACTACTATTCTTAAATAAACGCCTAATTCTAACCAGTCATATATATTTTTTTAAATTGAAAATGAGGCCGACGCTTATGCGAGCTCACCCAGAAGATTCACTCGTACCTTAAAAAGGTCCAGGTTATTTGAACTCGGAAGTACCTACATACGCCATTCGAATACCAAACCAGTAAACATTATAAAAAAAGATGATTTTGACCAGGTAATGAAAGTAGCCAGTCGTACGTCGTCTGGATATCTGATGGAAGAAGGGGGAAGGCGGTATGAGCTCATGGAGTTCCTGAGCACACTCAACGAATCTAAAGAAATAAAAATGGGAAATAGGTAGTATTGCTTACAATTTTTGAAGTGAAAACTTCTTTAGCGGCTCTGAGCACTTTTGTACTGGAGAAAATTTGTTGAACTCGCGACAGATTCTAAGATTCTAAGACCAGCTAGTTGACCGCTCCTAGTAATCGTGATTGCGATGTTAGGAGGTGTCAACTCAGCTAAACTCAGCTGGCCCCTATACCACAAAACTTTACAAGTCTACAATTTGACAAAATTGCACAATTTTCCATAGAAAAAGTTCACAAATTTGTCGAATTGTACGCTTGTAAAGTATTGTGGTACAGGTTCCTGGTCTTAGATGCGTAAGACACAATGATACTCGGGACATATTATGTAAATGGATTATGCGAATATGAACATGAGTATGAGTACAGTACAGATACGGATACCGATACGGATACCGATACCGATATGAATATCTTTGTTATTTGGGTCATTGTCAGTCGGAAAAACAAAAGTTGTCCATTCGGTGGACAATAGTTAACGGCTTGTGTGCATGTAATTTACGTTTTTATTATATGGATTTATAGACACGGAATTACAGATTATGCGGGTTATCAGATCAATCGAAAATTAAGCATTGTAGCCCTTAACTTTTGGCATGTTCTGTCCACCGAAAAGACGCGCACCTAAATCTGACAATGACCCATTTACTAATCTTTATAGAGTTTTCACTTCTGCCGGCACTCCCGGAGTGCAACCCGTTGTTTTTTTTTATCTACATTCATGTGGGACCGTGGCGGTTGGTTCGCTTCGACCGGCGGTACCGACCACGATGTTTTTTTTCATTGAACGCATTTTTATTCCTATGTCAAAGCTATAGAGTCGATAATCCGACGAAATCACTTGGTATACCGTAGTCCTTTTTCTAGTGATTACGTTCTTGTTGGATGGCGTGGCGGGCGACCGGCGGTTGTAAAATCCGAGTGCCGTTATTCTTTTGTTGTGCTAATTTGTGGTCTTAAATAGACAAGCTCAGTTGATATTGTTTCAACCATAATTAGGTATTGTTTTTCCCTTAAAAACGTACGCATTCGTAGTCATCGTATGTATTTATAAGATATAAGGCTCAGTGAAACATATGCCCGGGCTACACGAGGCTGGTTTTTCAAGCTAGGTTTTTACTAAACTGTCCTGGCTTGCTGACCTAGCTTGGAGCATGCTAGTTATGTTTACATGAGGCTTCTACTTTTTAAGCTAGTATTTACTGGAGTGATAAGGTGACCACACGTCCAAAATGAACTGCATACGAAAAAAAAAACACTCGTCGCGGTAGAAAAACAAACCAAACGCGTGGTTCCTGTTTGCTTGCCAACTGAAAACTAGCTTCGCCGGTCACATGAAGCTAGTAAATAAGCCACGATAGTAAAATCAGTGTTGGAGGGACGCTACTAGCCTGAAAATAGAACTCCATCCTATTAAAAATTGTCCTGGCTAGTAAACTAGCTTACTAGCTTAGAAATGAAGATAGTTTTGTCTACACGAAGCCAGAAGTACTAGCTTGCTAGCTTACTAACACCAGGACCATAAGCGCCATCTACGGAAGACTCGACCCAAGCCCTCGTATTCCTACTCGTTAAAGCGGTTATTACACTATCCCGAATTCAGAATCCTAAATGAGCTAGGAAGCAGATTCAGGAACGTGTAATCGCATTCAGGAAGCAAGGATCCTAAGTAGTATCCTACCTAGGACGTCAAGATGGCTCCGGACGAACTGAATGACCAAGCATCCTAGCTAGGAAGCTGTTTAGGACAGTGTAATAATATTTAGCCAAATCAGTCGGCTCGCGCCAGCGACAGCGTACGTACGTGTAGGTCGCGTGCAATGAACGAAGCACGTTGGTTTTTATAGGAAAAATAAGGAAATATCAAAGAAAAATCTGAATTAATAATATGTATTTGTTGGTAAATTATGGGTAATAATAAACATTATCACCAAATTTCAAATTATAAGTCAATGGGAAATGAAAAATTCTAAGGAACAGGATTTTGTAAAAATAGTTGAGTGATAGCTTCTCATTGATTTTTTCCCTATATAATTATAAAACAATAAATTGTGTATTTATGTACTCAATGAGCTCTATACCCCACTCGATGGGGTGGAAAGTGGATGAAAAAATTTTTTCGCACCCCATTTAGCTTTATGGGAAAATTTGTATGGCAAATTGTCAAAACTTGCTTATACTGTGAAAATTTGAAAACTATAGCTCCAACTATTTGGCTGTAAAACCCGAGTGACAGACGACGGACGGACGGACGCGTGAGTGAGTGACAGCAATAGGGTTGACCCCTTCGGTACGGAACCCTAAAACAATTACATGAATAATAGGTGTGCGCGAGGAGGGCTATATAGTTTTTTTTTCTTTATTGGCATGGTTGCCACTGCTAATAATGCCAATGCTAGGCCAAGGCCAACTTTCTGGTTTTTAGGGTTCCGTACCAAAAAGGTAAAAAAGGAACCCTATTGGTTTCACTTTGTCTGTCTGTCTGTCTGTCTGTCTGTCTGTCACATCGCTAAATATCTGAGGAACTACTTATGCTATCGATTTGAAATTTGGAATAGTTATAAACAAGGGTAACCCAGATACATAGAAGATGGTTTTTTAAATTATTTTATTTTATTTTCTGTGAATAATGACAGATAAAAGGGGGTTCAAAGTTTTAAAGTCTGGCAACTATGTCAAGTGGGGTATCATATGAAAGGGCTTGACTTGTACATTCCGAAACAATTTTTATTTTTTTTTTTTCGTTGGGGAAATTTTGATTTACGAGGGAAAATGTAAAAAAAAATACCATTCCCCCCCCCCCCCCCCCCCTTATCTCTGAAGTTTACGAAGAAAAAAATTTGAAATTATTACACAACATTAATATGCATGTATATTTTATAGGAAAAATATAGCCATAGCCCTATCTAGTTTTTCTTTTTTTTAATCATCAAAAAACTCTTCTATACTAAGTTTGTAATTTAATCACCTTTGTATATATTTTTGTTTTATATTTAAATTTACAAAATTACGTTGAAAATACCTTCTTTCAAATAAAAAAACAATTATTGAAATCGGTTAATGTGATAAAGAATTATCCTTGAAAAACCAACATACGTATTATGTTATTCAGTCGCGCAAATTAGTAACACAATGCGCCGATAGATGGTGCTGTCATGTTTTTTTAAGATTTTTCCTGAATTAATGGGGTCGGGATGGGTACACAACTACATATACAAGAACTGTGTACGGAACCCTCGGTGCGCGAGTCGGACTCGCACTTGACCGGTTTTTGACAATATCGGCGGCATCGCTACGACACGTCTCTCTCCGTCGAGCAGTGGAAACGAACTGATTCAGAGAGTGAATTCAGTGTAGTGTAATCAGAAGCTTCCTTCCTATCCCCTCCCTTGCATCCTAGTTAGGACGCCCGAATTCAGGATAGTGTAATACCCGCTTAAATGATCAGGGGCAGTTATACTGCACCCAGTGTGACCGAAGATTTGTATCCAAATTTGGTTTTGCGAGCCATATCCGTGCTCATCGGAGGAAGTTGTAGGGATCGCCGTTGTCGGATGCGACAAGGAGGACTATATATATACTAACACCAGAAGATTAAAACCATCGGTCTGCAACGCGCATAGTGCCTCCATAGCTTATGGTGTCCGTTTACCATCATGCGGGCCACAAGCGCGCTTGCCACCATCGCAGTATAAAAGTGTACAATTGTTAAAGGAATGTTCTGATTTTCCAGATGCAATGTGAGGCGACACGGATTGGTGTGCGCGGCGCGGCGCGACGCGACGCGACTCGCGGTTAGCTGCCACTAGCGTATCCACTTTAATTGTTTTGTGGCCTATATAGTAAACAAGTATTTTTGCTATAATTTATCGTAATGGAGAATTTTAGCATTATTTTTGTATCGTGTCCTTTCTATTCCGATTGTTGTTATGGCGTACGCCATATTAGAACAAAAAGAGGAAATCATAATAACATTCCATGATTTTATTTATTATGTATAGCGTTGTTTATATGACATACATATTTTCATGTGTGCCGTATGGCAGTAATAGTGTAATGTTAATGTTAATGATTGTGTAACTCATCTAGCTCTTTACTGTGCCAGCTTTTATGAATTAAGGATCTTTCGTACTTATTATAATACCTAGTGGTTATCTCTTGCTTTCATGTGATTCAGCCATTAAGTATATGAAATTATAGCAAAAATAGATAAATGAATAATGTTTATGTGTAAAATATGTATTGTATGTACTGAATGTTTTATCTCAGATAGACCCGTACAGTTTACGATTAATGAGTATCCAACATGTCACGATGTATTATAAAGCTTATGTTAATTCAATTCTGCATAGTTATAATGCTAGCTAAATATCGTAATTAGGCAATGCTATTTTCTGAATATTTGCTGTATGCAAGGAGCTGATAGTTTCATGTATTTATAGTGAGAGGAGGAATGAACGATCGCATTTGATTTTTATATATAAAAATATAAAATTATACGAGGACATTACAACAACGCATTTGATTTGAACCCTCATCTGATCCTTTTACGACCGTCGATCCCTATTCTTAACTAAGAGTAAGACACGTAGACTAGGGAACCTAGTTAACTGTTCTTTAATATAATGATTTGGAGTAGTTGTCTACTTTAATGTACTTTTTCACATCACCTATTCGGATAAGGGCTTTTTCTTCCCTGCTAGGAGGGATCAAAATGGCACTTTTCTTCCCTGCTAGGAGGGATCAAAGTGGCACTTTTCTGTAACGAGTAATAAAGTTATTAGTATCGATTTTGATAAAATAAATGCACAACCATTGTTATTTCAGATCTTTCATTATCCTCAATAGGTGATGTGAAAAGCAGTATGTGTCACATGGAAGCAAAATTATTTCCACCTTGGGCGTTCATTCTTGAATCCCTCACTACGCTCAGGATTCTATTTTAGAATCCCTCGCTACGCTCAGGATTCTATTATATAATCCTTCTCTTCGTTCAGGATTCAAGTTACGCCCACGCCGTAAATATGTCATTTTGCTCCCTTGTGACACAATCTACTATTTATTACGTTATTAAAGTAATCCACACATTCATTTATCATCACCTCGTAGTTGTGACGTCGAAAAGATTTAAAAACACTCGCACGATAAAATTTTGTAATTAGAGCGCGAAAGATAGAAGGCATACTCTCGACTGTACACCAGCGACCCGACAACCCCTTCTTTAGGGAAAGTCTCAATGGATGTCCCTTCCGAATAGGTAGCCGAATAAATGACTTACCATTCTAAGAGGTAACCCTCAACAACCCTTTGCAATGGGTATCCCTTCCAAATAGGTAGCCCAATGAATAGCTAAGGTACTCGTATTAAAACAGGTAACCCATTTAAGTATTTGAATCTCCATTACCAAAAGGCAAACCCAATTCACCCTTATGATTTTCTATACGCATAAGAAGGATTTTAGGCCTTAGAAGGCTAAGTTTGTTTGCTATTATTATAAGGGTAGCCCTTTTGATAGGCTATATCCCTTTCACAGCAAACTAGTAAGCGGGGGATTTGGGTTTTGAAAGGGCATTGGGATACCCTTAGTATGAATGGGCTAGCCTTCTGTTTTTAAAATAGTTTGGGATACAGATACCTTTTAATAGAATAGATAACACTATACCTAGGGGCTTTAGATATCTAGTATATATTGGCAACTTAACAATTAATACTATTTACGTAAACATAATATCCCTTCCTTTTTGTTCGTTATTTTTATATTTATATAATATAACTTGCTACTGTTCAATGCTCGGTTTTCTGGTTGGCTTCAATGTGCCACGATTATTGAACGTCACAAAATCAAAGACGTCAAACAAAAGTCAACTCATTCGTAACATAACTGTCATTGGCAAGGGCCCTTGGAGGCTGCCACTTCTCCATTATCTATCTAATATTTTGACAAGTCCAAGCCGAGGTCTATGAGAACCATCTAGTGACAAATGGTATTAACGATGAGTCGGTTGAAAAACTCGCTGCTCATTTCTACAGAGGCCGTCCAACAGATGGCGGGAACTAAGATATGTACTAATGGTACGAACGTCTTTTTTACACGACTGCCCAAAAAAAGGAGTGTAATGTTTTCAGGTTTCATGTATTTATGTATGTATGTATGCATATGTTTTTTTTTTGTTTCCCCAGAACTTCTCAACAACGCCTTAAGGCGATATATTGATTGAAAGAGACACCCTTTGTTTTTCGCTCACGACAAAACGGGATGCAACCCTCTCCGAGAATCGCTTTTTAGACAAATCTCGTTAAATATCTGACTGTGTGCAGGTTTATTAAATTTCCTCTTGTCAGTACCTAGATGAGGTAAAATACCATCATATTAACTTAATCGTGTCTTTTAATAATGCGTTGTTTTAGTAGGCTGAGGAAAAAAAGGAAAATATAGACAACTTTGGATTTATTTTCTATCGAGAAAATTTTAAGCAATCATGTTTCGCCTATTGTCAGTACTACAATCATATAGTCACGAATCATATATCTGAAAATCAGCCCCTACTGTTTGCTAGTCGGGGCAGGACAGCGTTTCAAAGTCTCCAAATTTCTCAGTGTAGCGCCTTAACCGATTTAATTAAATAATATGGCGGAATGTAGACTCCATTTTGAGGGCTAAGCATCTCGTTTAAGTTAATAATTACATTTCGGCTCAAAAAGCTCTTCACGTCTAAAATGGGGATTAACCACTAACACTAAGAAAATACCTAAACAGAAAATAGTGGTTAGGATGTGGTTAGGTCAGATAACTTGCTTACATACGTTTAATGCAAAGTCCAGGGTTCATGTCGTAGGCATACGCTTGGCTATAGTTGGTAATGTGATGTGACGTTACAAGCGGAATTGACATACGCCTTATCCGAATGCTAGTAAGTAGTTCAGTTCACGATTAATGATTTAAATGAAGAAAGTAGTGGTGTCACTTTTTGGTTCACTAGTTCAGTCATCATCATCAGTCGATCGTGACATCATGTCCCATTCTTGCTGACCAGACTCCTCCATTGGCTCCTGTCACCCGCCTTATGGATGGCCTCGTGCAGGTGTAGTTGCAGGGGTGCAGTGATTTGGATGCTCCATATAGCGGGTGGTCTGCCCCGGGACCTCTAGCCCTCAACTTTTCCCGTCATTATATTCCTCTCCAGGCTATCTGAAGGACGTCGTGAGAGGTGTCCGAAAAATGTGAGAATGCGGTCCTGGCATACTGTCGATAATCGATGACTTATGCGTAGCTCCTCCAGAATGGACTGGTTTGTTCGTTTTGCAGTCCAAGGTATCCGCAGAAGTCGACGCCAGCACCACATCTCAAACGCATCTATGCGTTTTCATTTTGGCCCGAATAGTCCACGTCTCTGAGGCATAAAGAAAGATCGAAAACACCAGGGAGCGCACAAGTCTGATCTTTGTTCGCCTCTGTATAGCGCGATCCCTCCAGATCTTATCCAGCCGGCTCATCGCCCCCCTAGCTATTTGGATCCTCCGAAGGCTCCGAATGATCTCCTTGTCGCAACTACCGTCGCTCGATATAAGTGAGCCGACTAGTTCAGTACGGAACCGTACCTATATAGTCTATTCATCCTTACGTGTCCTATCATGTGAACAAACTCTTCTTGAAGACATTAAATAATTAACACCCTTTTCTCTAGGATTACAAATGTTGTAGACGCTCACAAAATCTTGTAACCCTAGCTAGGGAAAAGTGTGATATTGATTGGCGCCTTCAAATAGGGTTTGTTTACATGATAGAGAACACGTATAGGACGAATAGGTTTTATGCTTCAATACTTTAGTTAGTCAGACCTTCATGAATCATATCCTTTACCTACTCATTCGCTCCGAGAGTGACATAGACGCCATAATTGAATGAGTGACTGATATCATTACCCAATCATACTTAACAGTGAACGAAAGAAGTATATAAATCTTTTCTTTACAGTGACGCATTTTGCGCATTGGGAATGCAATCTCGAACCGAGATTGACGATTCGAGAATTCGCGTTAAAAATCCGAGGTCCAGGTTTCAGATTCGAGATCTCGTTAGAAACATCTACGAGAACCCGATGAATCTCGTCCATATCAAGATTTCCCATATTTTTAGATGAGGCCATCATATAAGGTACATACTAGGATACTGAAACAAAAATTAACGAGTACTAGCAATAAAAAAAAGTAAGTACTACTTATCTATACGTGCCATCAATAGAAAATGGAAATGATGTAAACAGACCAATTTACCTTCATTACTTCGTAATCACGCACTTTTAAAGAACGAACACAGTCTTACCAACATAATCCTTGTATTTGCATTCATTTTAGGCTATAATATATTTTAATTATTCATATTTCAATAAAAATAATTTTCGTTTACAATGACTAGTTATGTGACAATAGCTTGTCAATTTTTTTACTCATAAAAATGCTAGGAATCTATTTTGTCATTGAAAAAAATCCGTTTATGTCACACCTGGCCATAAAGTGGCCATTATCGCACGCTCCGCGCGCGATAAAACCCACTTCCTGGCCAGGGGGTGACATAAAATTTTGTACTTACCACGGGCGATAATAAAGAAAGCCTCAGATCGCATATTTATCGCCCTTGCCTTCGGCTCGGGCGTAAAATACCTGCGATCTGAGACATTCTTTGTTTTATCGCCCTTGGTAAGTAATGTACTATTAAGTGACGGGAATATCAGTATATCGAAAAAGTTTAATGTCATTATCGATTCAATTACAAATAACCTCACTTCTCATCATTTTCCATTTACTTTGTTATGAATTTTCATTGCCCAATTATTTTTATTTGCTGCCATGATGTTAAGAGCCACAAATACTCGCAATGAATATTCAATAAAATAATTTCTCGAGTGACAAGTGGATTGCTTAATTTTTATTATAGACTTTCCTCATCACTATTTTACAACAAATCCATAGACGACAAATGAATTGTCAGTCAGACCAGACATATTTGCTTACATAATTTCCATCTCCTATTGACGGCACGGATAGATTTAATTTGAACCAGGTACTATAATTTTGAAAATAATTTCTTAGAAAACCTAAGCTGGAAACAGGAGGAAAAGGAAATAAAAAAATTTGCTAGTAAATTTTGTGTAAATTATAAAATTATTGTAAGTATGTAGGCGTATTGTGTAGGTACTTACGCTTACCTTACCGTACCAGTGGGCTGCGCTCTTGTCATCGTTTAGAGTTGCTTCTAAGTATCGGTCAACAACGGAAAATCAGTTCGAGAACTCGCGAGATCGAGATTGCAGTCCCTATTTGCGCATGCCTAATTTAAGGAAAGTCATGTGTCGGTCAAACGTCATTTAGCGGCCAGGATGCGCCTATGGATGCAAAGTGGATTGAATTAAAGTTTGACATCTACTTTAACCTCTAAACTCTTAGGCTGGATGCTCACTGACTCGGTGGTATTTTTTTATATGTAATACAGTCAGCAGCAATGGTTGCTACGCGGGCGAGGTGCTCAAAATGATCTTCACACATCTTTATTATAAGGAAATAAGAGCGTGTGTAGATCATTTTGAACACCTCGCCCGCGTAGCTACCATTGCTGCTGACTGTACCTACAATTCAAATACAAATGTTGCAGGAAAATTATTAAAACTGTGATTTGACCAAATCATGCAGGATGTTAAAATGGCTTCTCCATGTCGTCATTTCCTTAGAAAAGTTTCCAAGGGTTTGATCAAGTCCTGGGTCGGTTTAATGAAATGGACTGAACAAGTCAAAGTTTCGGTTCGATGTGACCAATATCCGCCGTAGTCCCTCGGGAAACCTGAGCGGGGAATTCATTCCACGTTTCATACCTCGCGAGTGTGCAACTAGCATAAAATCTCCACCGCCACTTATCTGGTTCGCATTCCCTATTTAAGCCCCATCAGCACTGTATAAATGCAGTTTGTTGATGTGTCTCATCGTACACACAATGAAGCTCCTGTTGTTATCGTGTGTCCTCGCGTCTGCCTCTGCTGCAGTCAGCACCGACTTCAATACCACGTCGAGCTTCGTCCAGGTGATACGAAGGGGTAATAAGGTGATACACTACACACCTCCTGTGTTCTACTATGACGTCGGTTTTGAGGAAGAAACCATTAAGCACGCCGTAATGAGATGTCTCGTTGAAGACCCGGATAACTGTGAGGTTTTCCAGCAGGATGACGGACCGTATTACCAACATATATTAGTGTATATGGAGTATGTGTTTCTTGGTAAAGAGGACGGTATTGCAAGATGCGATTCAAACAGGAAACAGTCCTGCAGTTACATTCATAAAACCGATGTACATGTTCTTTCTTTGACTGCTGGAGGTGAGCATCTTTACGCGGGTCTTAAGAATGGATCCATTTTGCGTTGCAACTTACAGAAGCCGTACTCATGCCGAATGCTATACACATTTACAAACAGGCAAGTATGGTCTGTCACATTGATGACTAATTACCTCTATGCGGGACTTGACAATGGAGCGTTGATGAGGTGTTTAGTGACTGCGGAAAACAGCTGCATCCTGAGACATGCCTTGTACAGCAACATCACCGGATTGACAGTTACTGGAAACATTATTTCCGCACTAACATGGGGTCATGATTTGTACAGTTGTATTGGAGAGCCTAGTTCTGGCGTTTGCATGTCATATACTATAAAATTAAATATCCTTTACCCCAGAGCACTAGCATCGTTTAACGGGTCTTTATATGTGATCAATAAACAAAGAGAAAATGGTATATACATCTGTGATGTGTCAAATCAGGAATGTAGAAACTTTGGACGACATAAAACTTACATGGGTATTGCTTTTGCATATGGCACGAACCATATGCAAAGCCACTTCAAAAACGAGGATACAACTTGCTCATGGCAGCCGAATTCGCTATGTCCTCCGTTCGTCACGTATTACGATGTGCAGCAGAGAGCCGAGCTAGAAGTGCACGTTCTAAACGGCAGATTGTATAACTCTGAAGGCTGCTTGGTGGACACCAGCGAATCTAAGCCAGCGATCTTCGTCATGGGGCCTGATGGGAGATTACTACTGGCGAATAACGAACAAGGATCGCTGTATACGTCGAGTCTGCTGGCAGGGAACCCAGTGTCCGGGGCGGGACAGATAGTCGTGGAGAAAGGTGTTATAAAGAAGATATATACGTGCTCAGAGCATTACCAGCCGGACCTCACGCTGAATAAACAAGTAGTGGACTCCTTGAGCGCGCAAGGATATATAAACTTTCCCAAGCTGATTGTTTCGGAAGAGTGTTGTGAAGGTGACACATGCCGAGTAGACGAGGTGGCTTAAATATGTTTTAATTTATCGTCCAATGTTTAATATATCATTGATTAAGTCCTTCCAAAACGTTGAGAAATCAAATAGAACAACTCACAAGGCTGTTTTTAGGTTGACCATAATGCCTATGCTGCCGGCAACTTAAAACCATAGTTAATAACCAACTTTAAGCAATAGTGTAAAACCCAACTTAAAAATAAAACTCTAGTTTTAAAGGAGAGCGGAGTAACCGCGCACATAATCTCATCTCACCTATTAGAGATTTTGTAACTTAATGAAATATAACCAAGTAGTTAACCTTTTTTTCTTGAAATAAACAGATTTTAATCTTATTTATTTTTTCTATTTTTTAACTTTGAAACTGACAGCTGGCTGTTTGAATGGGTGCCCGGCCACTGCGTGACACGCACTTTATTTTGGGTGAACTTTTGTTCTTCGGCCTGGGCTGGGTGCTAGCCACGTTGACTACGCCACCGTTTTTCCTCCACTATAAATATAATTATGATAAGGCTGGAAACAGTGCTCGACCGAGGGTCAGCGCGTACCGTCGGTCGGGCGTAGCTATCGCTGTACGAAAGCATACGTGCGCTGAGGCGATGCTCACCGTCAGCCGACCGACCATACGCGCTGACCGTCAATCGTGCTCTGTTTCCAGCCACAGACTTGCATAGATATATCTACGTCGGTCGGGCGCCGACCGACGGTATGCGCTGACCGTCGGTCGAGCACTGTTTCCAGCCTAATTCCCTATGTTAAGCCGTCCGCTGCTGACAGTGGATATAGTTACATAGTATATGTATATATATATACACTTCAACGGTCGCGCTATAACAAATTTAGAGACATGGGCTTGCTGAGCATGTACAGGGTGGATTTTCTTTTTGGGTCATTGAGGGCAGCTACCAGATCCCGTGCTGCTACGTGAAAATTGTCTGAGAAGACCTTCCTTTGATTTTGAATTAATGAAAAATGGCGTTTTCAGATTTTGGAAAAAACATACAGGGTGCGAGAAAAAGGCAATTTTTGACAAACTTTTTTTTGATGCCAATAGATCGTGTTCCTATTCAGGATCAAAAGCTTGAATGGGACCAAAAAAAATTTCCGGCTAGAAAAGCCACAAATCGAGGAAAACTCACGCGTGTTAGAGCGGGACGTTGCAACGCGTGAGTTTACAATTAACTATCCCGCTCTCCACGGAACTCTGCGCGTAGTTTTCGTAAATATTTAGTACATTTTGTTTGATCTTTAGAATACTGGATCATTTATCAAAAATCTATCCGGTTATTTTATTATTCTACATTATTTCTTTGACTCGCACTTGGCCGGTTTTATAAATTATTCGTTTTAAGGGGAGGTATCCCCAACGCTAATGTCCCGCTCTAACACGCGTGAATTTACAATTAACCATCCCGCTCTCTACACAAGCTCTGCGCGTCGTTTCGTAAATATTTAGATAGCTATAGTCATTAAACCAATCATTTTATCAAAGCAAATCCAGCGAATTTGTCTATAAGTATTTAGGATCTATAATCGAGTACAAAAATTAAATGTTAAATATCAGTAATATAGCCGTAGTATTGAAAATACATTCCAAAAAGGGGTAACATCGCGATTTTTTTCTATCGAGTGAAATTCATCAGGTCATGTAACTGACTGCGATTTTAACTAGACAAGATCCTTATGTAACACATATATTTTTTCAAGATTTTAAGACACTATATTCTATTCTATGGTTTTTAAAAACTCAAAAGTGGTAATACCAGGCCTTAAAAGACGTACATACATGCCATTGACATCCACGATGGCGCGTCTCTCCACAGCCCATTCCGTACAACTGATGAGATTCGCTGTGGAGGGGCGCGTCATAGTGGATGACACGCACTACACAAGTAGATTCAAGTAGGAACAGTCAGAAGAATCATCAATATGTAATATGTTAGGTACTATTGGGGAACGGGACTTACTTAATCGCGTACAATTATAACTAATTTACCTTTTTTAAGGTTTTGCCCGACGTTTCGAATGTATCACAACATCCCTGGTCGCGAGCTGACTGGCGTGAGCGGGTGACAAGTTGATACGATTATTGGATGTTGATACTATCAACATCCAATAATAATGTGTGAAAATCGTGTAAGTTTAAATCAATATATATGTTAGGTACTGTTTAGAGATAAGGTCAAAAAGTTATTTGACTGCATAAAGCGGTCTATACATATACTATACATTATACATACACTTAACCTACATTTCAAATTTAATAAACACACCCTAGTGTTTTTGAGTACAATGCCTGTGACATACCGACATGACAAAACTCTAAGTGTTCCCTTTTTGCCATTATGGCTACGGAACCCTTTAAGGCGATATATCGATTGAAAGAGACACCCTTTGTTTTTCGCTCAAGACAAAACGGGATGCAACCCTCTCCGAGAATGGCGTTTTAGACAAATCTCGTTAAATATCTGAGTGTGTGCAGGTTTATTAAATTTCCTCTTGTCAGTACCTAGATGAGGTAAAATACCATCATATTAACTTAATCGTGTCTTTTAATAATGCGTTGTTTTAGTAGGCTGAGGAAAAAAAGGAAAATATAGACTCAACTTTGGATTTATTTTCTATCGAGAAAATTTTAAGCAATCATGTTTCGCTATTGTCAGTACCACAATCATATAGTCAAGAATCATATATCTGAAAAATCAGCCCCTAGTGTTTGCTAGTCTAGGCAGGACAGCGTTTCAAAGTCTCCAAATTTCTCAGTGTAGCGCCTTAATGCAATCAAATCCTTTCGTCCTTTTAGAATCTACAATTTCACAAATAGACACCGATATGTACCTACAAAAATGTGTAACGTATTCCATTACTTGTCTGCGTCGGGGTAAAAATCCTAACCTACATTACTTAGGCAACCGTAATAATATTGTGAGTTAAATGTGAAGTGCGTTGCGAATGCCTTTATGGAAACTCATTAAATGGGATTCAAATGCGGTTCAGTTTAATGTCAATGACCTCAGCTGTGCTCCTGGGATATTCGCGACGATTGCAAGCGTAATTTCTAGAACATAATTACCTACGTGCTTATACCTTATATCTGATTTCCGCTGTTTGAGCACTTGTCGCCTAAGCTTGCACAAGATCCGGACCTCGTTTCCTTTCCAGCGCTACCTGGCCCAAGGCCTTCCCTCTCAACGACCTTATTTGTCCAGGCTAAAAGGACAAGTGCGGTTAGTGCTTAGTGCTTGTGATAACTACCTAGATAACAGTGTAATGACTGGAAATAGATAGCCAACTTCACGCCAAGCGCCACCAAGTGTCAAAGTTAGTATCAATTATCTTGGATACACGTGAAAAAACATACAAAAAGTGCACCCGCCGCTGGGGATGGAACCCGGGCAAGTACACTGACTCTAAAGGCAGTATACTTTACCACAGGGCCACGTGTGTGATGCTGATATGCATCGAATTTTTGAATAACTTTTTAACAGGCTACATTTAGAAGACAATTCGTGCAAGTTTAATAACTTAAGACTAGGTGGCGCTATTATTAATTTCGTCAGCTTTCTTCTAAGATGAACAACCAGGATAACTATCTGAGCCCAATAAGTACAGGATGCTATTTCGTACTGACAATCTATAATTTTTCAGTTTATCACTTATTAGATTTGCCCGCGACTTCGTATTTCATCCCTTCTAGGGATGATTTTCGGGATAAAAGGTACCTCTATACTAGCGACCCGACCAGGCTTCGCACGGGTAGTCCAGTTTTTTCATGTTATTATATTACTATAAACGCAATTTATATTTCCTTACTTCGAATCCATACTATAAACTATAATATTATAAATGTGAAAGTCTGTCTGTCTGTCTGTTACCTCTTCACGCTTAAATCGCTGAACCGATTTACATGAAATTTGGTATGGAGATAGATTGAGTCCCGGGGAAGGGCATAGGATACTTTTATCCTGGAAAGATTGTATGAACGAGCGATGTGTAGGAAGCGCCTGATATAAGTAAATAGCAATTACTTAAATTCTGTCGCGATGAACGAGTTCCACGCGGACGAAGTCGCGGGCAATAACTAGTGTTACATATAAACAAAGTTTCAAGTTACTCGTTTAATGAAGAATTTGCTCCCCATATTAACTTTCAACCCCTTTTTCACCCCTTCAGAGAACGAATTTTGAAAAACGCTGAATATCTATTCGGAAAGTTTTAAGTTTCTATCATAAATCATAATCATAAAGATAATTTTGTTTTCCATACAAAACGACCACCCCCTTTTAACACCCTAGGGGATGAGTTTTGAAATATGTTATAGACTATGTCCTATTCTGATTTTTAAGTTACAATATTGTAAAAGTTTAATAGAAATCAGATTCGTAGTTTTTGAAATTAATTGGAACGTAGGTACATCCATACTGACGATTATAATGAATAACCGAACTTTATCCAGCTTCGTAACCACTGAGCTATCTACGACGCGAGCGGTTGTGAGAACAAAACTGGTTATCGCTGCCAGCGGGGCTAAGATGATCGCGTATACAGTCGGATATTATATCCCTCTCACATTTACATACTTGACAGTAAGGGACGAATGCCATATGTCCGACATATAAATTATAAATGATCCCCTCTGCACCGGATGAAGTAGCTCTTAGCTTGACAGTTAATTTGGATGCTTCATCGACCATCGTGCTTCATCAAAGTTCCATGACACCAACCTGTCCTCTACCGACATAAAAAACAAAACAAAACAATCTTTTGTTTACATGACAGCGATACCCGTCACCGGTAGGCAACGGCTTGTATTACTTATTCTGTGATGAGTTGATGACGCGAAAATTGTTGTTTAGTGAGCAAACCTAATTCCTTTAGTGAGCAAGCCATTGAAATTCTAAAGCAATTTACTGTAGATGTAAAATCAGTCCTGTATAACATTGAAATTGCTTCTTCCCGTTTATTTCCAACTTGTGTACCATGTATTCCAGGTTGTACCTTGTAATCTCCTTGGTGGCTCTTCACAAGAATGCATTTGAATTACTCGCCGACAGTCGTGCGTGAAAGAGGGTCCTCTTGATTCAGCCTCCCATTTGATCTCTCCTTGAGGCAACGTTGCAAGATACCTACCACGAAAATTACGTAATTTGTAAGGGTGATTTAAAAAGACAGTTTAGCCCGCAGTTGATTAAAAAAATGGTCTGCGTTGTAAAGTGCGGTGAAATTCATTATTTCTCTGAAACATTATAATATCCCATTTACAGATATATAACTATATAGCCCAAGCAAAATGGAATTCCTGCAATCCTCTCTCGCATCTATACCTAAGTACTTTTTTTTGTTCCAATATTTTAGAATTTTCTGTAACTATGTTGATTTTTGCCACTATGATTTTTAAAATTCAGTTTAATTTCAGTGTCGCATTTATTCCCGGCTGTTTCTCTTCTCTTACTATATACGGTAAATAATTGGGCTAACGTTATTTGTGGTGGGAAGAGCAAACATATTTAGAGTCTCAAAAACACAATAAAGTACCGTTAGTAATATAAATTATTTCAGGATTTTTTTAACAAACTAATAGGCATTTGTATAGTTAAATATCGTCAACATATTTGTTTATGAAGTGTAAGTCACCATTAGGTAATAACAAAAATTCACTTTAATGCGTAATAGAGATTGCATGCATACTCGTAGATATGTGTTGCTTACATTATGCAGTGCTGCTGCTTCAATGGCCCAGTGCAGGCAGCGCCTTCCGTGTAGCCGTGGTTGCATAATTCGTTGCACTAATAACGCCGCGCCTGGCTCGCCCGCACGTCCGCTGGACACCGCCTGCTCGTCTACTGGTCAAACATCCACTAGCTTTATCGTCACGTTGACGCTTTAACATTGTAAACCCTTTAATACATATGGGACCCTGTGACAACCTGGTTGCTAATGAAAGATAATTATCATAGTTGAACGACGTGAGAGAATTATCGCTTAAGTGGCTGCCTCGATTCTTGTAAATGCCGGTAAATACCGGTACATTTTATAGCTGCCGTGCAAGACCCATGATAATGTCCATCGAGATGCGCCACTCTTCAGGATTTTTTTGTTAGTCCTATTTACTTACGTAGTTATTTTGAGGTATAAGAAGGCTTTACTCCTGACTTACATCTAGTTAAAGGTAGTAGGTTTGTGGCAATTAGGGCCAGCGAGATCCTGATGATAAATAAATAAATATTTGTGGACAATCTCACACAAATCAACCTAGTCCCAAACTAAGCAAAGCTTGTACTATGGGTACTAAGCGACGATATACATACTTATATAGATAAATAAATACTTAAATAAATAGAAAACATCCAAGACCCAAGAACAAATATTCGTGCTCATCACACAAATAAATGCCCCGGCCGGGATTCGAACCCGGGACCTCCAGTTTCGTAGGCAGGGTCACTACCAACTAAGCTAAAGCGGTCGTCGATGAGGTTTTTTGATTCTTTCTAGGATTTCGCCCGCTTCCGATGGTGAAGTCTTGCGACATTACTCCTCATCAACATCATCATGCGGCTTCAAATAAAGCGCTAGTGCACGCATTTGATATGTACTAGAGCTAAAGGTACTCATATGGTTTAGCTTCTTTTTCAAACCGATGGTATGCCGAGAAGATCATACTTGACACTCAATTTCAATAAGTGACCATCCGTCAGTTGTTCATCTCTATTCTTATTATAATTATGAATCTAAGATTGATATTGCCAAACGGGTTAGTGCCAGGCACTGGACCTTTTACCTCATCAGTCCATTGTCGGCAAACTGTATGAACTGTTGTTACCGATGCCTAACCAGCTAAACAGTAAGTACAAGAGAATACAGTAACAGTACTTTTATCTTAAGGCGATATATCGATTGAAAGAGACGCCCTTATATGTTTTTCGCTCACGACAAAACGGGATGCAACAACACTCTTCGAGAATGGCTTTTTTAGACAAATCTCGATAAATATCTGACTGTGTTCAGGTTTATTAAATTTCGTCTTGACAGAGTTTAGATGAGGTAAATTACAATCATATTAACTTAATCGTGTCTTTAAATAATGCGTTGTTTTAGTAGGCTGAGTAAAAAAAGGAAAATATAGACTTAATTTCGTTTTTTTTTCTATCGACAAAATTTTAAGCAATCATGTTTCGGCTATTATCAAAAACACAATCATATAGTCAAGAATCATATATCTGAAAATCAGTCCTTATTGTTTCCTCGTCTGGGCAGAACAGCGTTTCAAAGTTTCTAAATTTCTCAGTGTAGCGCCTTAACTATCTTAAGAGCGCGGGTTAGCCTTAATAGTTGTAGTTGTGACACAGTATACGAACCTGATACGAACACATAGACTCATATTCTAGCTCCTACGCTGACACATACCTACATAGACAATGTGCATATTGTGTATGTACACTTCAACACACAACCATGGCACAGGCACACCCGCGCTGTAAGGTAAAAGTACCTACTGTAACAGAACATCTCCGTGAAGAATAGATAATTCATTTATGTCTTAATAAAATTCCTACCCTTGAAACGACCGTTTCCATCGTTTCGTTGATGGAAACGAATTTTATAAAGGGTCGGCAACGCGCACGTGACTTGGAGTTGCGAGCGTTTATAGGCTACGGTGTCCGCTTACCATCAGATAGACCGTACGCTTGTTTGCTACCGTCGTTGAATAAACACAATAGTAGTTTATGCAACTGGTACATAATTAGTAATTAGGCATTAAAACACTCGTGTAACATAATTATGAAACTCGCCTTCGGCTCGTTTCATATAACACACTCGTGTTTTAATGCCTAATTGTGTACAGTTGCATACACTACTTTATCTACATTCATATATTAAATCCTCTTTCATGTGTTTCGCGTGGGCACGTCTCGCCGGCGTGCGCCATGTTTGCCTCGACAGGCCGGCACGCGCGCCGCCTCGAGCCCGCAGCTGTGTCGTTAAGTTTGTACGTGATCTCGTAAGAGTATTATATTTGGTGTTCTTATAGGGGTCGCGCGCAACCGCGAGAAGCCTCCTGAAGAGTATATTATAAAGCGGGGCCTTATCTACGGTTTTTGAACTTATTAAAGAGGATTTACTAAGTATATGGGTGTAGATAAAAATCTAAGATACGTAATCTAGTAGGTAGGTATAATAGTTTCTAGAAAGATTACTCTGGAATGCACCGTGATTTTAAAAGTTACAAATGAAATTGGACTAGTTTGGACTAAACATGGTAAAAGTTAGCGTAGAATTTACCTAATTCTCGGAGTGGAACTAGTTCCACGGGAGTACACGACATCCCGAGGTCGACTTGCGCAAATATTTAAATGGTTTTCCTACTACGGCTCGGTACTGGCTATTGCATAATGCGTGTAATCTGCGGTGGCACCGACCGGAGAAAAATTGCCGGTTTACAGGAGACTTGAGTGCAGTGACTATTAGCTATATATAACACAAGAAAACTTATACTAAGCCCGGGTTTAATAAAGATCCGTTACTCAGATACATTGACTTATAATATGACCCGCTAGAACAAATGTCAGATCAGGTCATACAGTAATTTTTTGAAATAACTTACAGACTTAAGGTCTAAAAGATCCTAATAAAACAGAGTCTAAGTTAACCAATTGAGGAACCTTTTTTTAATCTAACCTAGATGATTGAATAGTTACATTCCTTTAATTTAAGCTACGAAGCCAGGTGCATATTGTTTGGAAAATAATCCTTGTAGTTTGTACATCTGTAAGTTGTGCCTCACACGTCAAAGTCTTCGTGGCAAAAGACTGAAAATGAACCTTACTTGATAGCACGTAGCTTGCCTTTACATCGACTTGATCTACTCGATATGACTCATTGGCGTGTCGGCACCTAATGTCCTGACTTTATATCAAGTCAATGGCGGTAAAAAGGTTAAGCTGCTTTTCCGCAAGAGCTCATGGTAAGCGAAGCTGCATTTCTAAACGAGTGGCGCATAGCTTAGGTTAGCTCTGGCTATTTCACATTTTATAAGGGTAGTTACTGGGCAGCATTGTTTGTTATCGACCCGCAAATGCACGCCGAATTGTCATTATCAAGAGACAATTATCATGTTTGTGAAATAAGGGCCTGGCTTCTAATCGACGTAACTCTTTGACATTGAAACGTGTTTAATATAAGTTTAAATATTTTTCTCATGAACTATTAGATTTATTTACAATAAAATAATTGTATAGAGAAGATTGGCCTCGTGCTAAAAATAGTTTCCATCATGCAGCCATCATCGATTGTAACTCCCGTGATCTATGTATATGGGATTCACATCTACTAAAACCTTGCTAATGGACACATCCCAAAGCGAATTGTGCTAAGTAATGCAGCACTTACCCACCTAATTATGACGACAATCCATTAAACCCCACCCGACGAGTTTCATTTAATTATTAAATGTTACCAATTCAATGCTACGTTATTATCTAACTTTTGTTATTAAGTATGTAGACAGTTTTGTGATTTAATTGCATGTTTAGCCTTTCGTACTGTGCACCGAGAACGTTATGCAATACAATTGCCACATTTCGTTGTACTGAGTCTCAGAAACGAGTTTTAGTGTAGTTACCTATCCTAGTTGTAGCCAGTGAATTACTGACATACTGGTATTACTGCGATCTGTGAACGCAAATACTATGGACTGTTTGGAACATTTCAAATACCCACGCCGCCACGCCCGTACCTAAACATCGTCTACGGCGATCAATGTCATTTAGTAAGCATACTGCTATAAATCCATTAATTGATAAATAGCGAAGCAACTAATAATTATAATTTGTTTACGAACAGCTGCTTTTCAAAATGCCCTTGGGCAAAATAAGTCAATGAAAGTATTAGCGCCTTATTTAATTTAATAATCTAGGCGGCAAAGCCAAACGTCTCTTTTGTATGCCCCAGGAATAATAGGGTAAAGCTAATTAAACTTATGAATAATTAAAGTTCATTTAGGAAAGTCAGTGCCGACTGTACAAACAGCTTTTAATTCTGTCTAGACTAATGCACTGCGGTCTTATTCTATATTTTAAAATAGAATACGACCAATCTTCTTTTAACCGCTCTTGATTATATAAACTTTTAATTTCGATTAAATAAGTCCCAATAATATACCTAATATAGGTACTTAATTATTTATGATTTTGTACAATTAGTCGTTCAGGATCTATAGTTAAAACTGTAGTCAATCGAACTTTAGATACCTCCGTATTAAAAAATATCGTTCGTATATCGTCACGTATGCCAGATACGTAGTTCGCGAACAGTCATTTCACTTCAAAAGTTTTCAATTTACTCACGATATATAATATTAATTAAATGTAACGCATCATTTCGCTGTAAACCGTTTTTGTAAGGGTTTAAGAGGCTCCCGGAAAAAGGGCGCACCTGATCTCTTCGTTGGTCTAAAATAAACTTCGAACTGTCAGAATAAGGGATTGTGTTTCTACGGGATTTGCGAAATACGTAGGATGAAATACCTATTCGTAGGGGAAACAAGGAAAGTGGCCCACCCCCGGCGGCAGCAATTCAGATACATGTAAACACTCTGAAATGAAAGTCAAATCAAATATTCAAAGTGAATTCTTAGTAAACGTGCTCGGGACGTTAGATGTTCAATATTTTATGGAATTGATGATTTTTGCGGCGAAAATTCCATAGTTGCTTTGCTGGTCGTCCAACAATATAGGTATAATAGATAGTTGTTTGTGGGCGAAAATACCGTCTCCAGTCACTTTGCTTTTGATTTGGCGTGAATTTTATATACATTTACTTACATATTCAGGGCCCATAGAAAATAACGTTAATTTTCATCATACTAAATTCACGCTTTATGAAATATTGGGAATTGAGATGTTCGATAAAATTGTGCGAGGCCGGTGGATGTTGTATGAGTGATGCCCTGTCTAATATGCGCACAGTAATGCGGCTCTGCTGCTCTCAGCGGGCCGGCGGGAATACTAAGGGCCTGTAATTTGTCTGGTCTCGCCGAATATTGGACTCAGCGTCATCATCACGCTTCTTTGTTATTCCAGCGGAGTGAGACTCTCTCCGTTAATGAAACTTTTGCGACGTTCAATTAATTTAATTGCAAATAAAGGATGAGGTTCCATTCGAACTGGCATTTTCTAAGTAATTGGATGACACCGGCGCAAACACAACTGTTTAAGGAAATAGAGATGAGATGAACTTGCTTGGATTGGGTAATAGTGAAGTAGGTAAATTGTGATGCAGCATAGTTACTTTCATAACTCGCTGTCGGGGGGTCGCGCTAGCGGCGGCGGCAGTGGTGGCGGCGGCAGCAGTGTCCGCAGGGCTCGCCGCCGCTTGCGCACGCGCCTGTCTCTAGCACTAGCAATCGCCTCGACAGCTCAACGTGGATTGTTACGGCTATCTGACATCATAGATTCCGTTATCTATATACTTTATCAATACGACGCCTCCCAAAGCCAGTGGAAAGCGCAAGTGGTGTTACTTTGAAATTGACTTGAGATATTTGAATCCTCAGATTGGCAAAGGTTTGTATGTATATTTTGTCATTTTTAGTTACACAACATTTTCCAGGTTTATGTTTATCATGAATAGCGCTTAGCGTGCGATTCTCAGAATGTATGTATATTCGTTTGATAACCGCGCACAGCATAATCCATATGCCCAGACGTGTTTTAGTGTGACCTAATGGTTCGCATTCACTTTAGAACCTAGCGTCTAATATTTTGTACTAATAGCTGATGGTTTGCGTGAGCCGGCCTAAATAATATTTGCTCCAGTTATCTAGTCATGATCATGTGTCGTTGAATGATCCAATTACGATTACGAGAAACCTGTAGAATGATTCCAAGTCTGATATGAGTTACGGTTTATATCATTTAAATCATTTAACATTCGTTGTCTCTTTCTAATTATGAGTGCGAGTAAAATATTATTTCAGGAGAATTTAGTTGGACGTAGGTATTTTGCATTGAAAATACATTGCGTAGCGCTCATATTGTAGCCAGACGTAGTACTATGAATAGATATTTCAATAAATTTTATGTTTAGAGTACGTTTTTTTTTCATTGGGCGGCAATGTACCTATTGCGTACACTCATTTGACGTATGACAGAAGCGGATCTAATCTTGTTTTAGGTACCTAAGTAATGATCGTGTAGTGATACATTGCGGGCTGATACAGTATGGGGTTGTATCAAAAATACACGCTGTATTTCTGAGTGTAACATAACTCTAACAGGACGTGTTTCTTTGGACGGATATTATACGGGTTCGACAATATCCCATGTCGAGGTTTTTCCTTTGTCTTACATAATGACAGAAAATCCTACTAATACCGGTCACGGTGTCGCGTATGCATCGTCTTAGTCCCAAATCAAACTTGATGTGGAAATATAAATGCGATCTCAAACTATCTTTCCTTTACGACAGCCATCGATCAATAATCAGTTAATCACAAACATATTGCAAGTGATATTTACCGCATCGCATCACATATACTTAACTTGACACCAGCTTGTTAGAGCGCATTACATAACTCGTATTCAATTCTATTAATCAAATATATTCAATTTAAATCGTTAGTGCGACACCGCGCAGCTCAAAAATATCGCACACTATAGTTAAGTAAGGTGCTTTCGGGTTAGCTGTCACTCAGCGAATCCTATATACCTAGGTACTTGAGTTCTTGCAATCATAGCTGAAGTAATAATCGCATCGGAATTCAGGCAACGATATTGCATGCGTCGATTAGTTGCGTAAAATAGAATAAAAGACCGGTTCTGTAGTAACCGCTCCATTTCGATCGACTGACGTTACTTCGCTCGAGGAAAGTGGAAAAACGTTGAAAACACTTTCCGATGGTCGCGCACTTAGCTGCGATACTTTCAGCTTTGCTTGAAAACGGTTTTCCTTAGAAACACGGCGTCTGTTATTTAACTGTTACTGAGTGTACTTTCTTCCGAGTTCACGAGTTTGGGTCAGATTGACAATGCTTGAATGTTTTGTAAGTAGGTCACCCTCGTAATCCCTCAAGAGGTTTAGAGGTACTTTACAAATAATCTGAGAAAATCAGAGGAAATAATTCGTGTAGTCTTAAACATAAATCATTTCAAATATGATTAAATCTGTAAACTAAATCTATTTAATATGAAGAAAGTTAATTCAGAATCCGTGTATTCCATGAAACCATCAAGGAAAACCTAATATTAAGAGTTGCGGCAATATAAATAATGCATTTTGCTTGTTTCATCACTAGTCACGGCTGGGAGTAGGTAGGTAGGTATTGACATTTAGAGGACCGATAGAAAATCGAGACGGAGTCATCTCTAGCGGAGGCCCGTGGGCCAGCATTGTCAACTTTCACCGTTTGTTAATTTTACCTTCGCCGAGGATGTCGAGTTACGTCTTTTGTTTATTTTAATACTAGTTTGTGCCCGCGAATTCGTCCGCGTGGAACTTTTTCATCGCGATAGAATTTAATTGCATTTTTTTATATATCAGGCGCTTATCTAATTATCGCTCTTCCAACAAACTTCCAACCCCTTAAGGGATGATTTCCGGTATAAAAAGTATCCTTCCACGGGACTTAAACTATCTCCATACAAAATTTCATCTTAATCGTTTCAGCGGTTTAAGCGTGAAGAGGTAATAGACAGAAAGACAGACAGACAGACACACTTTCGCATTTATAATAATAGTTTTAGTTTGGATTAGTATGGATGCAGCAGTTATGTTTTATACAGCCTACTTATATATTATATTTGTAGGTAGTTTATGTTGGCCTATTAAGGGAAAAAATACTACCTTGTTATTATTTTGTCCGCAGTTCCTTGTTTTTTTGACAGCATAATTTATTAGCTTTTGTAACGAGAACGAAGAGGGTTGAATGGGTAGGTAATGAATGTGTTCGGGCACAGAGTCATTGGGCTACGTGTTTTGATCACGAGTTAATTTAATATGCCTTTGCCTCCAGGCGCCAAGTGTCCACGCCGTGTTTTACGAATTCAATCCCCACGTTCCACGGCAACATCATACAATATCCAACAAATGATTACATCTATCACTTTGTGACATTACAATTTCACGAGTGACACTTGAGTTTCCTTTTTAGTACCTACCTGCCTATCTATCTGTCACTGTTACGGCGCTTTGATAAATTTATACATGCCCGGGGAAATCTGTAACGCTATCACTTTCTTGTCAAGGAGCGAGGGAGTCAATCTTCATCTTTGTCCTGGCTTTAATCCCATTTCATTTGGGGTCAGCCCCCTCGTACGTTTTCGCCACAACATTCTGTTTTGTGTTGTCACTTCGTCCACTTCTAGAGACTTAAGGGTCTTGTCGGATTGTGCTTTTCCAGATGACAGCTGGTCGTCCACAGCCCCTCTTCCCCTACTCTATTGTCATCACAGCCCTGGTCATATGGTCCTCGTTGCGCCTCATCACGTGCCCGTACCACCTCAGCCGATTCTCTCTTAATTTATCTTGGATCTTTGCAACTTTAAAGGTTCCTCGAATGTATTCGTTGCGAATTTTATCCAATCTCGTCACTCCTCCGGCCCAGCGCAGCATTTTCACCTGTGTGGCGTGCATCCTTTGTTCGTCTGCCTTTTTCATTGCCCAGCATTCCGATACAAACCGATACAAACAGGCAGTCCTACCTGGTCCGTCCTGGTTACCTATGTAAGAGCAGGCTGGACTGCCTGTTTGTATATTCGGCCTTTAATTGTAATGGGCATTTTTGCGTCACAGAGTACTCCTGATAGTGACCCCCTTTTTAGTCAGGCGGTTGTAATTCTATGCTGTATGTGAGCGAGGGAGTCAATGCGGAAAGTTTTTAAGGCGAATGAAATATTAAACAATATATTTTCCTACGTTTGGCACCTGTTGACGACCCTTGCGAAGTTTTGTATTCTTGAAAAGCAAATTGTAGAGGAAATAGTTATTTGAAATGTCATTCAGAATTCATGTCTTGGACACGGAACGTTTTCGGCCCAACGTGTACCTACACCTAGTGCTCGTAGGTATACTTAACAGTAAGCCTTATTTCCCCACGGCCATGGACCGCCAGTTGTCCTCAATTTTCATAATGCTAATGATGAATGTGCCGCTCGAAACGCAGCGATTCCAGTCCGTTTATTTATTCAAGCGGCAATAATGAAGCTCTTTGTTTGTTGCCGTGCCTATTTCGTTTTATTTCTTAACAGTAGATTAACGCGACTGCCGCGTCCAATATCGGGTAGATTTTTCTTGGTAATGGTCTTTTTTCACAACTTGCTGGTAGCTCATTATCGTTACCGCGTGCCGCTCGGCCGCTGTGCGCTGTGCACTGGAGATAACTAAGGCGCTTGCCTGATTTATGATCTCGACTTAATTTAGCTGGTTCGTATTAAGTTATTCAATGGTATACTTAGTCACTTCCACCACCTTGTCTATCTTTACACCACTAGGCCTAGGTCTAGGCAAGGCACTAGGAAAGATAAAAGCATTTTTAGAAACATCCTTGACCGTAGGTCCCTATTGGTTTTCATAAAAATACTTTGTTTTTTAGGGTTCCGTAACCAAAGATTAAAACGGGACCCTATTCCTAAGACGCCGCTGTCCGTCCGTCTGTCTGTCTGTCTGTCTGTCTGTCTGTCCGTGGTGACAGACGGAGACAGACAGACATGAGACGCGGTTCATGAGACACAGCCTGGTGAGGCTGTATCTCATGAACCGTGATAGTTAGACAGTTGAAATTTTCACAGTTGATGTATTTCTGTTGCCGCTATAACAACAAAAATGTACTAAAAACAGAATAAAATAATTATTTAAGGGCGCTCCCGTACAACAGACATGATTATTTTTTTGCCGTTTTTAGGGTTCATCCAAAGGGTAAAACGGGACCCTATTACTAAGACTCTCCTGTCCGTCCGTCTGTCTGTCCGTCTATCACCAGGCTGTATCGCATGAACCATGATAGTTAGACAGTTGAATTGCTGTTATAATATTATAAAATACTAAAAAACAGAATAAAATAAATATATGAGGAGGTCATGATTTTCAACAGTCATGATTTTTTGCCGTTTTCATAGATGATGGTACGGAACCCTTCGTGCGCGAGTCTGACTCGCACTTGGCCGGTTTTTAGGTTTAGCTTACCTACAGATTGAATTCTCCTCATGTGAATCATTTCAAGTCTAACCTCTCCGGTTAGTTGTCGCGAATCTAGGACGTTGAGATGTCGAGACAGGCTGTGGCTATGTGGTTGTTCTGGAATAATCTTAGAAATAGGTAACGGGCTGTACCAGAATATATATACCTACAAAAATACTTAACAATAATAACTTAAATAATAACGGACTAAATCATTATGAATTTATGATTATTGATTGGGTATCGTATATAATATGGAATAAATGTAGCAAATGTAAAAATTGCAGCGCCCAGTGAATGCATAAGCTTTATTAGTTTTATCATATTGTTATTATTAGTTTCTACTGTCCGATGTTGCACAATGAGTGTTTTTTGTGTGGCGGCGCGTCAAAAATATTGTTAGGGAAGCCGGAAATAATTTGCCTTTTCTATTCTTCATGATCTGTACTAAAATAAGTGGACTGGTTGAAAATTAGGCAAGCCGGTGGGAATCGAGTTGTATGGATGCTCCGCCACTGATATAATATATATATCTCCACTGGGCACAAACACGAATGAAATGGTAGGTAGATGTTGATAGCGACTCTGGCTGAGAGTAAACCACGATCCATGTTGCGGTGCGACGCGACGCCAGTACGACCGACCGCAACTAGTTTTGCAGCCAAATTGCACAATCAGGAACGCAATGACGTTCCAAATTTGCAACTATCTATAGGTACCTATATATTTATTTTCACACCACCTGCTCGACACAGCCAAATTATATATCATGCAAACCTTACCGAAAGCAAATCATTATAGCCCTTGGCTTTAGCCGGGTAGTAATATTGTATTGAATTTCATTATAACCCGCCGGGTAATAATATGATTTCACTTTTCGTAGTTCTTATTGTTATATAATTAAAGTCTAATTTCGTGAAGTCCGCACGGCGGCGGGGAGGCGGCACAGCGGCGTTCCAAACAAAACACTGCGCCGCCCCGAGGACGGACGGGAATGCCGCTCCGAACAAATTTGAAAATTGAAAGTATTCGTACTGGCCACCATAAGCTGAATGAAACAAATTTTGAAAATAAAAACAAAACACGCGAATGTAACAAGACGCTGCAGTATAGGTACTCGTACAGAGTAAAATTTCAGATTGTATAAAAATCCATTGGTACTGTTATAAGTGCGAAAGTGTGTCTGTCTGTTATCTTTTCACGCTAAAACCGCTGGACTGGAAATGTAGTATGGTGTAGTATGTAGTATAGTGAGTAGAGGATGGGCAAGATACTTTTTTATCTCGGAAATCATCCCTTAAGTAGGTTTGTATGGAAGAGCGACTACTAGGTAAGAAATTGAAATTAAATTCTAACGTGATGAACGAGTTTTACGCGGACAAAGTCACGGGCAAAAACTAGAAGATAGAATTCTAATAAAATGAGTGACGTACGTGATTGGGCTTTGAATTACTATAAGTAATTTGATTCTGTCTCTAGTAGCCTTGGTTTTCATATTGTCTCGCTAGAGGTGTGAATAGTAGAGTATACTCCTCGTGGATAAAACTCTTTTGTCTTGGGCGCTTAAATCCCTCACTACACTCAGGACTCATTCTTAATTCCCTCGCTTCGCTCGGGAATTAACTCGTTACTCCCTAGCTCCGCTCAGGAGTAATATCTGGAGTCCTTCGTTACATTCAGGATTCAATATCGCGCCCGTGACATAAAACAGTGCTTTATCCCCTTGGTGTATAATCTACTATTAAGTAATTGGTTTTGACGTGCATGTTGAGAAGTAGTTAGGTGTTCCAGTTAGCAAAATGAGCCAAATGAGGTAGTTTCGTAGCAGTTCTCTTTCTTTACTTAACGGAAAGGGAATAAAGTATCAAAGGGTGTGTAAAAACAACGATGAAATAAATAAACCAGTAAAATGTTAAGTGCGAGGAATATGAGATGTAGGTATACCTAATTCAATTCACGGGATCATTTAAGACATTGGTTTTTCATTATAATTGTTTATAGTTACCTACTACATTTTAAAATCGTACCTATGTAAGTAAGTACCAAAAGTAAAAGTTTGGTCTAGCAAAGAACAAGTTATCTAAAAAAAATTTTAAATTTTATAATCTATCTTGCTATATATGTGCCCGGTTCACATGGCGACAGAGCGACCCACGTACACGCAGCTTTTCTTCGATTATTACCTAATACACATCACATCACTACCAAGTTTCGACATTTGTGTGCACGTGTAACACAGCCAGCCACTCCACGTTTCCTAACCCCATAGCGGTAATGAAAAATAACGTTTGCAGATACGCCGTGATAAATAATTAAAATGTCGTTACGTTCGATTACGTACCGTGTCAAATCACAGCTTTTATTGTGGAAGACGCACGTACCTAGTCATGGTCAACAACGGCTTAGAAATCTTAGAATTAATCATTAATTATTCGTACTTGGAGGTGGTGGACACTGGACAAGCCTGAAATCACAGCAAGTTAGGTGTATAGTGTTACAAACGAGTGTACAAAGTTTTTTACTTGGAACTATATAAAAAATTAAATTGTTTTCAATGCATTGAAAATATTGAAATGTAGGTATTCTCAGAGACTGCATCTATTGAAAGATAGGTTTGTTCATTTAGAAAGCATACTTCTTATGAATTCTCTTTCTTGTCATTAAGTCCATATCTTATTACTTAATGCGTACTTAATCCATAACGTGTTGGGTATAAAGTGCAACCACAGTGCAACGAATACTATTTTGTAGCAGGTACTAATAAACCTACACGGTCTGAGCTTGTTTAATTATCAGCTGTTCTATTTTCTTCTTTGGTAGGCAAACAGCACAAAAGCGTAAAGTTCCAGTATTCTCCTTTTGTAGCGTGGGTTAATAATAGAAGGGGAATCGAGTACAACGGCTAGCTGCTTTGTTTTCGCATCGACCCCGTATTCGGGGCGGGTGATAAATAACTTCACGATGAAAAAATCACGGTGATCCGCCGTTAAAAAGTAACAGTGTGACTTGTCACGAAGTAACAACGTTACGAAATAACGTTGTTACTTAGCGACTATATCACTGGAACAGTGTGTAAGCGACGCGCCGCGTCGTGCCTCGTGACCGCTGTTACTAACTGTGACTGTGACTGCGGTGCGTTGTCACAGAGTAACATCAGTTGTTACAAAAAAATCAGTAACTGCCGGGAACGATCGACACGCAAATGTTGTGACACGAAATAACCGAAGTGACAAAGTCACGGTGATTTTTCAATGTGATTTTTTTGGAACGGGAATAACAATAACGGTGATCGAAAAGTAACGCTTTTCCCCATGTCTACCTCGTATTCGGGAAGGAGCGGTGTAACTACCTATTATTACTTTATAAAGTACAAACCAGTGCTCAATCGCGCTTAATTGCCAGGGCAGTTATCATAAAGAAACTGTATTATGCAACCTTTTATTTACTTTAGCTTGTTTTTATACACCCCTATTCTGATACACTTCCATCCATTTGTGTTATTTCCCTTTGTTCGTATTGAATGCACATCTAAAGCTGTGAACGTGAACACGAAAACCCTTCAGGTTTTCAGTTATAAAATGTCAATTGGATGTAAATCTTATTCAAAGGTTTTTAAGATACAGGATTGACGGTTGGATGTGGTGGTTCTTAATTATTTTAATCATCAAGGCCTATTTTAGTACTAAACCTTTTGACTGCCAAGAACCTATAAAGTAACGTGGTTGTGTGTCGTCGTGCCTACGACGCCAACAACCACTTAAAAGGTCGGAGTGAAGGTGTACTTTGATCATGAAAAAAATCATTTATGAACTGTTCTAATTTGTTTTTATTGGGTTAGACATTACACTAAAAAACAGTGCTTGGCGTACTGGGCACGACAACACACTATCGCTATTATGGCGATCAAAGGGTTAATTATTTTAATCATCAAGGCCTATTTTAGTACTTAAAGAATTTTCACATAGCTTATAAATAAACACCTTATGTTACCTTATGTTTATGAAATTTACTTAACTGCTTATTTTCTTATTTTTTAAAAATATTATTATTTTTTATTAGCGTTTATAAAAATATTTAAAGATGAATATTAAGCTACTTAATAAGCTAAGCTACTTAATATGAAAAAAAAATCAATAAATAAATCACTACGTAACGAATACCGACGAAAAACAAAAACCGCGGACTGAAAATACATAATAACCTTTTATTCTGCGCTATTTATTCACAAATGCTCCTTAGTACTCGTAAATCCTAAATATAGGTACATAGTGTAGGTAATATAGTGGATGCAAACTTAATCGAACTCAAAATAAAACAATTTTCGTTTTAATGAATCCGAATTCAATAAAAAAGACGTGCTTAATCTAATTAATATTACAGAAGAGTTTTCGCACAATGGCCAACCAAAGAAAATTTGTAGATGCCTTCTCAGAATAGCAATCGACCAAATACAGGTTCATTTAAAATTTTAATTATGGATATTGTTGCACATAAACTTCTCTTGTTTTGTACATGTTGGCTAATTACTATTTGGTTTTGAGAGGGGTTATTATAATAGTAGATTGTTTGACAAGGGTCTAAAGTAAGCCATATTACCACGAGATAGTTATTTTCCCGAACGTAGTTAGGGAAAATTGATCGAGTGGTAATATGGCTTATATGCTACAGAAGACTTATTGCAAACTGTGGGGTAACTACGATATAATCAGATAACGGTCGGAAAGTGTACACACATTTTAGCTACGGAGAGCGCTACTATATTTGCCAATTTTAAGTACCTAGTTTATGTTACCTGTTATATAATGAAGTTAAAGTCATCATAACAAGATCACACGAGTGTTTTAAGGCTTAATTATATACGGTTGCATATACACTACTCCACTACATCCATATATTAAATCCTCTTGCATGGGCAATCGTTGAGCGAGCTGAAGCATGCTTGCTTACTGAGATAGGTACCCCGGCGAGGCACCGCACGGCGGCGGCGCGGCGCCCCTTTAAAAATAAGAACAAGAATACTTTATTGCTCTCATGTTGATACAGCATCAACTCTCATGTACCTACTAAAGTTGTACGTGATCTCATAATGGTTAAATATGATGTTATTATGGACCGCGCGCGGGGGTGTATAGAAAAGCTGGTCTTTACGTAAGCTTTTTGAACAACTACTATATGGGTGTAGATTAACCTAATTATGCCATTCTTCAGAAGGTACTTAACATGTGATTAACATAATTCCTATAACTTCCAATATTTCTTAAATATAAAGATAACAATTAATTATTTATTAATAGGCATTGTGATAAGTAAACTGATTCAGATTCAGATTGTTTTACGATTACATTTTAAATTACAAGAATCTCTATTGTGATGGGTAATAACACTAAATACAAAGAAATAAATACAAACGTATACAATCATCTATTCTTATACGTAAAATGCAGTTATTGAAAGTTCATTGTTTAGATTACCTACTTTTCATGCTTAAACCAGTGTTGTTTTTCACATCGTTGTGTAGGTTACACACAAATGAAACACTCTTGTGTAATTTCTTTACATCAGCCGTGACTGCATCATCAATTCATCATTAATCAAGGGTCGTGGCACAGAGGTGACGCCGGGGCCATTATGTATTGGCCATTGTCTCGCGTATTGTGCATATCTTCTCAAAGTAATTTCCATCGCCATCGGTGTCGCACGGTCATTAATTTCAACTAAAAAACTTCTGTTATTAAAGGTAATTTGATGTTCAAAATTTACTCACCCTACCGAAGTAGTTATATCTCTAGTAGGTATTGTAGGTACTTATATTCTCAAGTCCGGTTGTGAGTTTTTATGATTACTAATAAATTTAATGATATATTGACGACCATGATCTAAGACGATCCCAACGCCTAAAAGATTTTTTTTTAATGCAAGCTTGTTTCTTGTAACATTTTTAAATGTCACGTTTAACTTACAATATGAAAAACTTGTTCAATTGAATGCATCGCCATAGGGTAGGCATTAGAGGTAGGTATTCGTCAGGAAATCGGTTTAATCATAACAAGGTCTAGTTTTCCCTGCGGGACGGAAAGTTAGTAGCAGTCACTTAAAAAAAAATTAGAAGAACGTAACTAGTTAGGCTCTACTATTTTTTTAAAAGTGACTGCCAATAACCATAATAATATAACACTTTAAACTCTCGCGCTTTGTAAACAAAACCCGTTAAAACAAACCTTTTAAAAACCATAATTTTGGTTTTTGGTGCCATAGCAGACCCTGGGCTCCTTTCGGATACAACCATGACTAAATTGATAATGATCAATAAGAGCAATATGTTGGTCCATTTCAGTGACAAACGGCAGTCGCATTCGCAACTGTGGATCGAATCATTGAAAGTCTGTTGTGTGTGCCATACAATTTTACTATTCTAAGCTTTTAAATTGGTATCAAGCACAATTTCAAATCGTATTTTTTTCTCGTTTTCCAGATTGCAATCGGCTGCGAAATTGATAATGCTCAAATACTGATCCATCACGATGTGCTACAAACTGTACCGTGCAACCAGGACAATGATTATCGTGACGATTCTAGTGCTTGTGAGTGTGGTGGGTGCAAACGTGGACAACACGCAGCCGTCCAGGGGCCAGTCCCGAATGGGATGGCTCCGGACCTTGGTAGACCACCACGACTGGCCCGCGTTCGTCGACAAGGAAGACATCGCACTGCCTGCGCAGTGCAAGGAAGATCTCAGAGCCTATTTCGCGGCGTTGAACGAAGGCAAAGTGTGGGCTTCCAAAAGTGAGTATCTTACAAATTATTCTTTTTACAACAGCGTATTGGTTTAGCTTGTATTACATTAAAAGTTCTAAGCGAAGGCATTCAGGTGTATTGTATTGCCTGCCATGCGAAACCTAAGGAACTCATTTAGAGTAGGTTGCATCAAGCCGTTTGTCATTTTTCGTAAGCAGTATTCTAAATGTGACTGTTAAGTTTGAAATTTTTTTTATGGGAAGACATCTGCCGGCGCCATATTTAACCTTGATCGGTCTGCAATCATTAAGTTGGTGCAACCCGCCCTAAGCCTATACTCTTTTTGTTTTCTCTATAAAGTACTATCCTATACAAGTTCCATGCAGGAATGGGCAAGAAACAAATGAACGCGCCATACATTTTACTATAACAGTACTTTATAGATTAAAAAACAGGCTATTGGGGCCGTAATCAATTGTACATGACCGGATAACGCGTTGCAGCTGCATGGGCTGTCAGAGACTATGAAAATTGGAAACGCTCACAGCTGCTACGTAAACTTCTTAGTCGGTCACTCTTGTCAGAGTGGTCGTGGTTGCGCAGACGAGGTACATGGAGCGATGTTCGGTGGGTTGTTGTAGTTTTCGAGGACAGCTCTGTTAGCGATAAGCTTCCATTTCTGCTGGTTAGAGGCATCGCGAGTACATGGCGGACTCCGTAGCTTTTTTGATCAAGTCAGTCCAGCGAGTTGGTGATCGGCCACGTGCTCTCTTGCCTTCCACTCGTCCCTGAACCACCAGTCTTTCCATTGAATCTTCGTTTCTGGAGATGTGACCCAAGAACTTCAGTATTCGTAGTTGCTACGTAAACACTCCAATGCAATACCATAATCACTAATAAAAATAAGAATTTAGTACTGCTCTATTTGTAATTTATAAAACTTAGCCGAAAATACTAATCACAATAAAACTTTTGCCATATAAAAATACGGTTACAGAGAAGTGTGAAGAAAACGACGACGGGGAAACATTTATTTTTCTTTTCAGCAAGTCGATTTACAAATTCATTCGCGGGCAGCATTTTAATATAAATTATTCCATTTTATGGCAGCAATTTATAAAAGTATCTACAATAAACGGTAACGGGCGAATTTACGACAAAACTGTTTATAGAGAACTACAAAACACGAGGCAAAGTGTTTAATATAGGGTGTTCGCTTGTTTTGATAATCAAAATCAGTTGTAACTTGTAACTACACCCCCTAACACAAACGGGGTGGGTGTATCTTTGTTTATGTGTGGCTGTGTCTGTGGCAACGATACAGTAGCTTTCAAACGGGTGAACCCATATACACGCAGTTTTTTTCTTGCAAGTATAAAGTACCTAAATGGCACTGTTATGATGAACACCACCCAGAAGTGAGATGATTTGATCGAAATGATACAAAAAAATGTGTCAAATTTTATGTGAGCTCACACGGCTTGAGCGATCTTCGCGTCCTTATAGTTTGAATTAATCGTTACTTTGGCATTGATTTTTCTCCCAACAGTTGAACGTGACTTTTGACTTTCACCAAAAAGGGTTTGTTTTAATATAAAAAACCCGGCCAAGTGCGAGTCGGACTCGCGCACGAAGGGTTCAGTACCATTATCTATAAAAACGGCAAAAAAATCACGTTTGTTGTATGGGAGCTAATATTTTTTTAAACGTGTAAGTTGAAACTTCGTTTATAGACCTATTATTACCTTAGATATAAGAAAACTGATTTCGGCGATTTTGGAAATTCACACTGTGAAGGGGTGAAAAGAGGGTTGAAACATTGTATGGGCCTGAGATTTTTAAAGTCAGTTACTTCATTCTTGGCGTGTAGACTCTCAGTTTAAGTGAAAGTCCCAGGAAAGGACATAGGATATAGGTTTTAACCCGGAAATCAATTCCTTAAAAGGGTGGAAGTTTGTATGGAAGACAGATACTGGTAAGCGTCGGAAAAAAGAATAGCAATAACATTCTGACGCGAATGACCGAGTTCTACGCAGACGAAGTCGCGGGCAAAAGCTAGTATAAAATAAAACAATTTAACTTTCCGTAAACCCAAAGCAGGTACCTACCTATTTTTTTATTCTAGGTCAGATTTATGTCTAAATAAGTAGCATATGGGCCCACCTCTTCAGTTTTCGTTTGTCCAACCATGTGGCAAACACCCGGTATATATATATTAATATATAACCCAATTTAACTTAAGAAGACTAAAAATAATTAGCTTAGCATTACAATCTTAAAATTCTAAAGATCTGGATAAGTAAAGAACATTTTTTTTCCCACATATACATTGAATAATAATAGCAGGGCCGGCGTAGATTAATTGAGTTGTTTTATAATCGCGGTATGCGTATGCGTTGCATTGTGGCAGTTACGTAATTGAAGTCATACAAAAAGTACAGAAAGCCCGCAGCTAGCGAGTCGCCGTAACTGGGTCAGGTGGAGGATTCCATCGGTGCCATCAAACATGCTGACACACGAGTGATTCGTCATACGCACACGAATTGAAATGAACCGGCTTTTTGATCTGAAGTGTAATGTCTGAGCAACCTTATTCCTCTAACTGTAAGGTCGATTTCACATATTTTTGATAGGTAACTTATACCAGCACATATTTTTGAACTCGACAGTACTACATGCTCGCGCGGCCGAGACGCCGGGGTTGATTTGGCTGTACAAAATATACAAGATTTTACAGAAAGACAATACCCGGGTGCAGGTTTTTAACAAAACATCGCCGCTTACAATAGTTAGGCGACTTCCTGATTTGTCGGTGCGGAGGCGGTACGATATGAGAAAATTGTCAAATGTCAGTGTCAACTGTCAGTCAAATCAGTACTACTTTTTACTGCGCCCCTACATTTAAATGAGTGCTTCCTGACTGGCGCGGGATGCGCGGAAGCGGGGTGATGCGAAGGCAGTACAGGGGGCCGATTTTTGAGTTTCGGACGCTCGACTTTTCACACGACATCTGTCAAAACCTCATAGTGTTCCGCTTCTGCGCATAATATTACTACTGCGCAAATGTAATACTGACAGTATTCCGTCAAGCGGGAATCTTTGCGACGTTAGTAAGTTAACGTCAAAGAAGAAAATGTCACATATCGATCCCGCTCCGCCAAGTCAGGAAGTCGCCTTAGGTACACCTGATACTCCATGACGCGTGACAACCCTAAGCAATGGGCGTTCGACGTTTTTTTGTTACCTGCCGTAATGATACTTAGCTTGATATACCTACCGCAAATTATAGATTTTGAAACGCTAAAAGCTCGGAATTAAACCGGTGATAAAATCTGAAAAAAAAATTGTTATTTTTTAATTTTTCGTTCATAATATGAACGTTTGTTTTACATCAGGGGAAAAGTGGAAAAGCGTGACGAAAGTGGGGGTGAAATCTCAAAATCGAATGGCGTTAGTACTCCTCTTAAGAGTCAAACCCACATTTAAATATTTAAAACGGATATAATATATCTACTAAGGTTTGCCTCTTACCGTGTGTTAAATATTAGAAGATCAAATACTCGTACTCGAGCGGAGATGTAATTTGATATGTAAATAAAGATTTTTCTTTTTAGAAAGCTGTGAGTGAGAGCAAGGTTATTTGACTAGCAATAGTTATGGACGTCGTAGGCGACTAACTGTGTGACTTATTATTATTATCAATTAATTAACGGCTGGTATATAATACCGATTAACAAATATATATAAAAGTATTATAATAATCTCGCTAGATGGCTGCGTCAAGGGCCAGATTCAGAAGGCGGTCAGGTCAGGAGGTTCCTCTCTCTGTCGCCCTAACCACCGGTAGCTTAGGCCCTGCCTCGCTGCCGGCGGCACCCTAGGTTAGGTTTTTATAATATTTTTATGTTTTGTAAGTGTATTTTTATATTTTACTTTTTATATCAATATTGTAAAAACCCAACCTAAGTACTTAAATAAATGAATAGAATAATAATAAATTACTTTATTATTATTATTATACTTTTATTAAAGTATCGTTAACCATACGAAATAGCAAACAATAGGTATAACCGTTTCAAAGAGGAGGTTTATGTATGCAGGTTGAGCGGTGTAGTAATCATCAACCTGTTTAAAAAGTAAATTGTAATTCTGCATAGTAAGGTATATTGATTTGCAACCGCACAACGCGTTAAAGTGTTTTTGACAGCCATTGTGTTATAATTGAATCGCATATCCTCATAATGAAATGAGGAAAAATGATTTCTAAGCACTATTGACCTAGATGAGTACGCTTCGGATTGGCAAGTGTGTAGAAACTATGGAACGAGTGTCGATTGCCTCACCGCGGGTGGCCGCGCGTGGACGGTACTACACAGTGTGTAGGTATAGGTACTCGTACCTACCATCAGCGTTGCACGCAGTACTTGAGCCTTATCATACTAGCGTTTTGCGAGCGAGTTCAACGAACGAAGTTCTTTGTTTTAGCTCCGACAAAAATGCTTTCGTATGTCCGGATTTCTGGATGTTACAGTTCGCATTTCTTAACCGATTCTCGTGAAATTTTGTGAGCAGGTACGAAAATTAAAGGAAAGTTTACTGTCTAGTCATTTTTTGGAAATTTAAAAAAAATAATCTTTTTATCATAGATTTTGTATTTTTCGGCGGCCGTTTTTTGGATTGTTTTCCTCTACATATTCGTGATATTTTGTGAGCAGGGGGGCGATTTTTGAGTCGACTCGACTTTGTCAAAAATCTATGATGTTTTGACCGATGTCGAGTGAAAAGTCGAGCGTTCGACACTCAAAAGTCGGCCCCCTGACAAAAAACCATGATCTTTTGACAGATGTCGAGTGAAAAGTCGAACGTTCGACACTTAAAAATCGGCCCCCAGGTTCGGTAACTGTATAGATTTTTTTATCGAGTTACTTTTTGGAAAATTAAAAAAAAAAACATTTTTTTTATCAATAATTTTGTTATTTGTGTGTTTTGTTTGTTTTTTGTTTTTGTTATTTTGTAAGTATGTATATCGTCGCTTAGTACCCATAGTACAAGCTGTGCTTAGTTTGGGACTAGGTTGATTTGTGTAAGATTGTCCACAAATATTTATTTATTTTATTTATTTATTCTGCGGCTGAATTTCGAATTGTTCTCCTCTAAGGGTTTTCACAACGGATTCTCGTGAAGTATTGTGAGCAGGTTGTTTGATTACACAGAATATTTCTGTCGAGTAATTTAAAAAAAATCAATGGTTTGTCCTCTTCTACAGCATTTATCAACCGATTCTCGTGAAATTTTGTAAGCGGTTCGATATCTAACATAGTTTTTGGAAATTATAATAAAAAACACTCACGAGTAAAAAACACACCCACTGGCCACTAGTACTTTAAAATAATAAATAACAACGTAACAAACAGACAGGTATGTCAGGTAGGTGTTGAGGATTGCAAGATATGAGCGGTTACATACGTAGGAGAGGTGTTCAGTTTAAGTTTGGTTTTACTCAACAGGAGTGTGCTTGTCGTCTTCTCAGTATTAAACACAGTCGCTTTGTACGTCAGCGGTAACAAATTGCTTTTGGGCAGGCATTCCGCGTGCTAGGCAGCTCCCGACGCCTTGTAGCTTCGAGTTAAGGCAACGTCCCACTCTAACACGCGTGAGTTTACAACGTAGTAAGAGAAGAGGATCCTATAGAAGGAGGGTTAGCTAATGACCAACAGGGACGGAGATAGTTTGACAGTTTCTTCTGGGGTTACCACAAAAAGAATAATCTCCCCATTTTTACTGACAAGTAGGTTTTTAATTATTGAGAATATTCAAAATAAATTCTTAGTAAATATTAGCGGGGCAAACACAAAACATCCGATGTCCTCCCAATTACGATAAAAGGTGTACTGATTTAATACCTACATTGTAGTTTACAAAAACACGATTAGATTAAAACGTTTTAGTTATTCAGCCATAATAAAATTCACAGTAGTATTCTAATCACGCTACGACTAAATTTTTAATCTGTTATTTTTAACGATCGGGCCGGTCTGGTTTACCCAATATTATGGGTAACATATTTTCTTATACGCCGGCCACTGGTTTATTGATGACACTTTCGTGGCATAGGCTGGTGGCATGGTGGCATTTCACTGCCGTTGACAATTACGAAATAATCAGCATGAATGTTTATTTTTACTATGATACTTATTTAGATTTTTTTACAGAGTTACCAAAGCATTTTTCAATATTTTGATCGGTTATTTTGTTACTTTCTTTCTTTTTCAATCTACAATAATTTTTGTGCAGTGTAATTCTACATTATTTCTTCACACTCTAACCTCAAACTTTAATATTTCGATTCACGAACTGGCCTGGCCTTGCGACTTCCTGACTTAGCGGGGCGGTATCGACATCCATATTTGGTTACTAAATTTTGTTCTTGGAAATGAGCTTACTGATGTCGTAGAGATTTCCTCGCGTGACGGCATACTGTCAGTAGAAACATCATGCGCAGAAGCGGAGCAGTCTGTACTGCTTTCGTATCTGCTCGCTTTTGTGCATCCCGCATCAAAGAGGAAGCACTCATGCATGTACAGTCTAGGTATTCATCCTTAGGCGACTTCCTGATTTTTCGGTGTGGAGGCCGTACGATATGAGAAAACTGTCAAATATCAGTGTCAACTGTCAGTCAACTCAGTACTACTTTTTACTGTGCCCTTACATTTAAATGAGTGCTTCCTGACTGGCGCGGGATATGCGGAAGCGGGACGATGCGAAGGCAGTAGGTACTGATCTGCTTCTGCGCATAATATTACAACTGCGCAAATGTAATACTGACAGTATTCTGTCAAGTGGGAATCTTTGCGACGTCAGTAAGTTTACGTCAAAGAAGAAAATGTCATATATCGATCGCCCTGCCAAGTCAGGAAGACGCCTTACGTGTCCTAACATATAAACAAAGACAACACTCGTCTTGAAGACATTAATTCCTATCATCCTTTTAGGATAAATGTTGTTGTATACTTAAAGAAGCTCACACAGAGACACAGTGTGCACACAGTATTGTTATCCCAGAGAAAAGTGTGATAATGATTAACGTCTTCAGAAAAAAGTTTGATAGGACACGTATGGATGAATAGACTGTAGGAGCACAGTAAAATGCTGACAGAAGAAAGTTTTTTCATTATGTACTGCCTCCGCACCGACAAATCAGAAAGCTGCCTAAGTACAGTGAAGTTCAGCACTTTTCGGAGTACCCTTCTTTTCGGAGAACAATCTATCATTTTGGCAGCTTCAGATATTTATTTATGAACTACATACGAAGAGGTCAACTTTGCGCTGGTTCGGAATAAATCAATAGCCCAAATCACGCTAGTCACTACTGAGGGGCTAAGATGATCGCGTATACCGTGATGTTTTATGTGCCGTTTTCAAACATTTCAGCCATAAAACGTGACAGTATAAACTTATCGTGCTACCGGGCCTGATGTCTATATCTGCGATGTGCATACTGCATAACCATATATGAATAGGTACCTACAAGCCGTACTTTTCTAGTTCTATCCATTCACGGTTCAATGGAATATGCGTACGTCGATGAACCTTACTACGTTGATATAGTGGTAGCCGTACAGGCCCAATTTCAATGAAAAACCGCAAATCGATGTACAGTTTAGCCGTTTGGCACACGCATACTAGAGGTCAAAACAAATTTTTTGCCCAGCAGTTCCTAAAAAAATTTTCCTTAGGGGGGGAGTGTCAAGACATTCTTTTTTTTTGTATGAAAAAAAATATTTTTTTTTCAGAAACCTATTGTGTGTGGTATCATGCGAAAGGGCTTTTTGAGACGATTCTAAAAATATACCACATCATTACATTTCAGCTATATTTTTTTAATAAAATCAAAAATAATTTTCGAAACATACCAAGTTTGAGGTCCTCCAGACACGATATGGCTGATTTTTATTTTGTTCAATATACCAAAAATGATACGTTATATCCTCATATATAACCTCAAAAAAGCAATTTTGAATTGATTTTCATTAAGTTTTTTTTTTTTAATTTTTCAATATTACTAAGTGACACGGTTCTACTGCAATACCTATTCTACGTGATTTATGGAACTTAAGTGCAGATACGGTACAGATGTGGTATATTTTTAGAATCGCCTCAAAAAGCCCTTTCATATGATACTACACACGATAGGTTTCCGCAAAAAAAAAAAAAAAAACCATACAAAAATAAAAAGGATGTCTCGGCACTCTCCCCCTAAGGGAATTTTTTTTAGGAACTGCGGCTCAAAATTTTTGTTTTGCCATTTTATGATAAATATGTACCGTATCTGCACTAAAGTTCCATAACTCACGTGAAATAGGTATTGAAGTAGAACCGTGTCACTAAGCTATATTGAAAAATTAAAAAAAAAAAAACTTAATGAAAATCATTTCAAAATTGCTTTTTTGAGGTTAGATATGAGGATATAACGTATCATTTTTGGTATATTGAACAAAATAAAAATCAGCCATATCGTGTCTGGAGGACTTCAAACTTGGTATGTTTCGAAAATTATTTCTGATTTAATAAAAAAATAAAAAAAATGGCTGAAATGTAATGATGTGGTATATTTTTAGAATCGCCTCAAAAAGCCCTTTCATACGATACCACACACGATAGATTTCTAAAAAAAATTTTTTTTTCCATACAAAAAAAAGAATGTCTCGGCACTCCTCCCCTAAGGGAATTTTTTTTAGGAACTGTGGGTCAAAAATTTTGTTTTGACCTCTAGTATGCGTGTGCCAAACGGCTAAACTGTACATCGATTTGCGGTTTTTTTAATCGTACGGCGTACACTAATAGCTCCGAATCTATACTGTGATTACAGTGCCTACTAGCCATGCGCAAAATGTGTCACTAAAAAGCAAAGAGTGATATAGTATAGTTCACGAGTTCAGTTTAGTTCAGTAGCTCAACAGATCCATCTACGATATAGATTGGATGATGATATCAGATCAGTCATTCATTCAATCATGGCGTCTATGTCACTCTCGGAGCGAATGAGTACTATTTTACTTGAATTCACGTTCAATCACTTAAATATATTTGTATGAATTTTAGTTTTTTTAGTGGTTGATTGGTTATATACTGTCGTTTCATTTCATAATTTTAACGATAAGCACAAAATAGTAGGAAATACCTACTCACTTGGGGTTAGTAGTGATAGCAATGAGGCGAGTTGGGAAATGATTGACACTTTCGGATTATGACCATTACAATAGCTGGACTTGTCAAGATAATATTTTATTTCTGTAAACGGCGGGCTTTTTTATATTCTATTACATAAAACTCACGACTTTAATAGACTGAAGTAAGTACTGTATGAACTAATTAAAAGGCTCAAATGTAACATATTTATTTAATTTATAAATTTTTCAAGTCATCCAATACCTCAATATTTTAACAATATACCATTTCGTCTTTCATTATTATTTCAAGCAACGCACGCATACGCAAAATATAAGACAGCCTTCATATGTTAGAGACTTTTGTCTACTTATGTAAATTGACAACTCTGGTCTACAAACACCAACTCGCCCCTCTATCATCCCTATACACCCCGTTCGTAACACCAGCTCTCCCCATTCATGATCCAACTGTCCCTGTCGTCGTCCCAAGTCAATCAATACAATATCGTTTTACCCTAATCGTTAAATATGGTTGAATTATTTTCTATAAATAAGGAAAATACAACTTATATTTTTATGTGAAAACACACAGCAAACACTTACTTTGCCGGATCTCACATAAAAAAGAAGAGAAATATGTCATAAAATATAATAAAATTACTTTAGAGAGCATCCTGAGATTCCTGAGTTACTGAGCCATAGTGCCGGTATCCGACCCTGACAGTCTATGCAAGTTTAACTACTTGTTTATTATTTTAGAAATACCCTTATAATTAAGAAATCTCGTTAAATGTCATTAAAAGTCTTGGCACGTCATAATTAAGGGATGTAAACAGCGCTTAATTGCTGTCACTTTGTCTGTTATTAAGCGAATAATTATATTCGCATCGCCTCGAGCTCGAAAAGGTAGTAACGGGAGAAGGCGGAAGGAAACAGATGTCAGTCATTGTCCTATATCACACATGGTCATATTTCTGTTCCTTCGCTACCTGACCCTCTAACTCGAGCTAGGAAACTTTGAATAATACCTACCGCAATTTTACATTCGGGGTGTGGATGAAATTAAATCTTTGAAGGGAAGAAATTTACTCCAACGTAATTTTATTTTGTGGTGAATTTCTGAATAGGTCACGCTATTCTCTGTATATGTATTCCCGGAATAATAAACCACGGCAGAATAGTAGATTGTTAACCAAGGGTTGAAAGTCACCCATTTCAGACGAGATATTTTGGCGCTCGAACGTAGTGAGATATCGGGAGTATCGGGATGTTTGGTTGTTGAACTCGCGCGTTGGAGTTAGATTTCTTAAAACCATTTTTTGTAGAAAGAGATTCTTGAAATTTATGTTTATAAAATCTGCATAAAATGCACTATAACCGAGTAATGCGGACAATTTTGTTCGCCACCACTGAGAGGTTAGATTTTTTTTCAACATGTTTTTGCAAAAGCAGGTTCTTATTATTTACGCTGTTTGAATCTGCATTAAATGCGCTATAACTGTGTATTTTTGTTGCATGAAGTTTTCCTTTATACAAAAGTTATTGGCTCTCGAAGCAAAAAATACATTACCAGTTTTTCACTTTTTTATAATTTATTCTAAAATTCCCTAGCATGTTAGATAGTTGAAATTTTGACAAATGATGTATTTCTGTAGCCGCTATAACAACAAATACTAAACAACAGACTAAAATATTTTTTAAGGGGGCTCCCATGCATGATTTTTTTGCCATTTTTACAGCTAATGGTACGGAACCCATCGAGCGCGAGTCCGAATTGCACTTTTTGTTTAATAAAGGAGGCCTCTCACCGCAAGGTCCGTAAGTCGCCAGTGTCAGTGTCATAGGGATCTTCGTATACGAGTACCTAGCGTGGTGATAATAGTTAAACAAGTTTGGATGAAAGCAAACATGGCGGAAGTTTTGTGAGGCGGGGGAGAATTGGGCAGCATATAAGCACTTTTTTAACCGACTTCAAAAAGGAGGAGGCTCTCCATTCGGTTTACTTAATGTTCTTTTTTTATATCTGTTACCTCAGAACTCTGTCGTTTATGAACCGATTTGTTTTTTTTTCTTTGGTTGAAAGTATAAATACTCATCGTCCCGTTGTTACCTAGAATCCAATTCTGATGATGAAATCCATGAGGAATTGAGGGAACGCCTCAAAATTTCAAGGGAAACATATACCTAGCGATTTTAGTATTTTCGTTAACAAATCGAGCATTTGCATTCAGAAAGTAACATTTTATTTGGAAAACAGGAATAAAGCACATTTTTAAGAATTCGAACCTCTTTGTTACCAGCTATTACTTATTCAGAAAAAAAAGAAAAATACACGGTCCGAAATAGACTTGACGAATATATAGGTGTTTTCAAGTTTCATTTTCAAAAATACTTTACTATTATTAATAATTAATTTGTAGAGTTGTTTTTATACAAATGTGTTAGTTATTTTAATATTTCAACCACTTCAACATACCTATTGAAGTTAAAGAATACTACTTAGATCCACGGGACGGGGTTTCCACGGGACAGGCCCAGCCTAGTGTGGGACCATAGGCACTATATGTTTTGAATTTGTATTTTTAATTTCATTTTCATTTAACTTATAAGTGACGAGATACGAGCGTGATTGATGAAGACTCGGTCCCATACAAAACAGCTCTAGGTGAAATACGCCCCGAAGAGGCCATCTGTCTCACTCAGCACACAATTCATGTTTACCGATACCCATCGCCACGTAGTCGCAAGTTCGTCTAATAATGCTAATGATCTCCCAGCTAACATTAGTGAGTTAGGTGCAGGTTAGAATTTAACTGTCGTTTACGCGCAGGTCAAACAAACTGCAGGCGACGGCTGCATGAATAATAAGTTTAAGGTTGGCGCGGATTATGTTAAATCGGACCAAAGCTCTGCTTATTTCACAATAGAGTGCGACGAGCAGCACTTTTGTAACGGTGCACATAAGTGAAAAGAATCGCACTTTCACGCGTAACTAATGAAATTTGCGATTAAGTACGTTATCGTTATGCGCTGTTTGCGCAAGCGCCGCGCTGCCCAGCGCGTTATGTCACAGGCCGCGCGATAGTTGCGTACTTTTGACATGGGTACCTACCGCTTAGATTCCCCGCAAACTAGCATTTTTTTCTAATTTCCGGCAACAGATGCGCTCTAAATTGTATTTGGGTCAGTGACATTGCGCCCGCTCAATAAGTCGCGTCAAGTGTAACAAGTTAGTGTACTTGCTTGCGAATACAATTGTATCATAAAAGAAAACATCTGGCACGTAAACGATCTTTGGAAAAGTAGGTATGTACACTGACGTTAAATTATATTTTAAAAGTACAGTATTCTGGTGTTATCAAAGCATAATTAATTAACAAACATAAATATTGTCACAGAGAAAGTGGTTGTAAACGTTGGTGGACACGGGCCATTCCATGGCACGCGTATAGCTCATGCTCAGATAAGCCTGTTTTCTCGTATAAGAAAAATAATAATGCTAATGCTCTTCATACGTGCTGGTAGGTAGTTATCAACGAATGTATGAGCCTTGATTCCCTTGATGGGTCATAAAGAGATTTAGGTTCGCGTCTATCCTGTGGACATATTAAAAGTTAAGGGCTACAAAGCTTAATTTTAGATTGGACTAGTGACCCGCATCAACAGCGTCTCCGTTTCTATTAATCCACTGATAAAAGCATAGCTTACATGCACATAAGCCGTTAACTATTGACCACAGAAGGGACGACTTTTGTTTTTTCAAGTCTTTATGACCCTGATATTGAATTAATTTGGTCAGAGATAGTCGTATAATAATAGAGTCAAAGAATGGTATACCACTTTCGCGGCTGATTGTACACTGCAATATGATATTTCTAGTAGTATACTTTTTAGGATTCCGTAGTAAACAAGAATTTCGCCATGTCCGTCCGTCCGTCCGTCCGTCCATCCGTTCGTCCGTCTGTCCCCCGCTTTTCTCAGTAACCGTTAGTACTAGAAAGCTGTAATTTGGCTTGAGTTGAGTATACATATCAATGACGCCGACAAAACGGTAGAATAAAATCTTGAAGAAAAATTTAAACCTCCCCTACATGTAAAGTGGTGGTGCATTCTTTTTCCAAACCCCATCGTGTGGGTCTCTTAAAGTCTCGTTGGATAGCTCTTACAAAATTATTATAAGATTTCTAAAAGCATTTTTTGATTCAATAATCGGTTGACGTGATATTAATCTTTGAAGTGATCATTTTTGTGATGGTCAAGTGTCCCCCACCCCTGCCAGCTGGCTACTAGGCATGTGAAAAAAATCATGGTAGTAGTATATAATGATGAATTTAAAAGGAAAAGTATCAAAGCTAAGTAAAGATTACTAGTTAACGAGTAATAGTCGAACTCAAGAAATGTACTTTGCAAAAGCAAACTTTCGTACAATTTCCATTGATTGGCCGGTTTTCTATGTAACATGAGCACATAACATTCACGTTTAGGTAGTTTGATACTTATATATATTGCACTCAAAATGAACGAAATCGTGTTTCAAAGAAACATTATTCCCGTTCATTATTATGTAAATAATCATTCATTGATTCACGCAATCCTATTTTATCATTCATCAATCCATTTCATTATTCTATTTTACCTATATTCAACATTAAAACCTTTAGCAGTACCTAGGTACCTGTGTACCTGTACGTTACGAGTTACGATGTGTAAAGTAATATATTAGGTGATTAGGCATTCGACTGTCGAGCATTGAGACGTTTACCCAATTGGTAAATGCGTAAAATCTGTTTATTCAAGAGAAAAAAATTTTGAAATGAGGCAAGCTTGTGAAACAAGCGGATGTTTGTAAACGCAGCTACTCTACTTAGCTTTTACTAATAACCGTGATCTAATCGACGCGTATATGACATCATTAATACCCAAGAAAGTAGAATTTGCATCTTTCCTTGTGCTAGATGGTAAATATATAATTATTCATCTATTCATCAGATCGCTATTGAATGGGGGCCGGGCCGTGAGAACCTTATGGAAATTTTAGAAGGCATTCATTATGACGCACTTTATACCTAACATTGTCTGTACCCATAATTCATGAAAGCCCTTTTAATTTTCATACATTGGTATTGTATTAGTAGCCTATTTTCTCCTTGGACATTCATTCAGAATATTGGTGCATGAAATTCGAAATCAGGTGACTATAAAAAACATATTTTCGCTTTCTATTTTTTCTAAGGCCATTTTCGACCAAAAGACTATAAGATCTAACCATAGGAATATCAAAATTGTATGGACTAATGTTGGAGTAAAAAAAAGTTATAGGTAGGTACAGTCAGCATCAAAAGTAGCGACTCATATGAAGGCGTCAAAAGTCTTTATTACAAAGGAATTAAGAACTTTTGAAATCTTCATATGTCAAGCTACTTTTAATGCTGACTGTACTACTTGGTTGGACGATTAACAATATTTGATTATACTTTCGAGTATATAAGTGGATATATGCAAAGTGATACGCTCAAAGTGATATGCCTGGTGTAAATTCGGTAAATTGGTATTTCAACATTTTATCGATAATTGGTATTATTGGTAGTATATATTCTAAAAAACTAGTTTACTTCTACGAAATTTTATTATGTTATTAAGCTAAACATCTGTACACCTTAAAATCTAATAATACAGTTAACAACATGTGGATGAGCGGTGTCTCTTAACACAAGCTTATTCAAATGCTTAAAAAGAGGCTCCAACTTAGACTATGTGTAACAATCAAATGCTAGTGAATATTTTTTTTATATAGTACATAACGAGCATGTTCCATAATCCGCTGTGATTCTGTAAAACCGAATTATTTTACCTATGTGTCTAAACCAAAAGTTCAACTAGGTCAAATTGAAATCACTATATTACGTATACATACCTAGTTGGTCAGATATTCGAATCAAATTTTAAGGTCGTGGTTGCAACAGAAACTTCAGAAATATTCAAAGCTGCAAATAAAATCGTACATGCATTTTTCGTCTATTCAATAAATAACGATATACATTTTCCTCATCGGGAATTATCCTTTACTTATTCTTCGAGCATAGTAAGAAAATGTCATGGAAATGAGGCTTTAGCTGCATTATTCCGCGGCATGCGCGGCTCAGGGTGTACACTCCCAAGGCATAATGCAGTTTCTACTAAGCGGCTACCAAAACAATGTTCCTTCCTACTGCCTTGTTACAATCTTGGTACTGTTACAGCGTGATCCAAGTTAAAAAGAGTTATGATGATATGGTACAGCCAGCGTCATATAGTATGTAGCAGCCAAAGTGGCCAAATAGTTCAGTACAACAAAAGTTAAAGAAATTGAAGTACTACATAGATAAATTATATTTTTATATACAAGGGGTTTAGATATACGTCATCCTCCTAAGTAGTGCCCTAAGGGGCCAGGGTCTACTTGGACACCTAATCCCAAGATTTGGCGTGGGCACTAGTTTTGCGAATGCGAATGTTATTTGACCTTCCAACCCAGAGGGCAAATTGTATACCTTGTTGGGATTAAACCCGTTTTTCACTATTTATTCCTTTACTCATAAGTTAACTACACTGATAAATAGTAAATCATATGATATTCTCTTTCTGTTGTGTTGTTGTTGTTGTGTGTGTTGTGTTCTGTTTTGTCTGTATTGTTTCTTTTTCTTGTCTTCTGCTAATAAGCTTTTTTGGAAAACCCATTGTGGGTTCGATCCGGCGACCTCCAGATGTGTACCAAGTGGCGTACCTTACTGCTGGTCCACACTTCTACAGTGGCTTCATAGTAGGATGAGATAGGTACATGCACGTTAAAAATAGAATTATTTTAATCTCCCATCTTCCGTGTGATGTGTGATCAGATTTTTGAGGCCGTTCTACTAGTTCATCTTTTGTTAGTTATCCAACTTTAAATCGAAGTATATTACACTCACTCGAGATTCGTATCACGTTCAGGCATTTAGTTTGTGAACATCAATAACAGGACTGGGAATAACGTAGTGCATACTAAAGATACCTACGCAAATTATGAATGGATTATCCATTGAAGTTTACGAATGACGTAACTAGTTCAGTTTAAGTGCGTTGACATCATTGGAAAGTGTTTAAGAAACCGGTCCTGCATGGGATTTAATAAAATTATAGCATTGCCACAAAACTAGTTGGGTTATGTACATATGTGGAAGTGGAAGTAACACTGGTGTGTATTATACTACCTAACCTTGTCTAATGGATCTGATCATTTATATTTTAAACGAGCATAAGTAGTTAATCAGATTGTAATACTCACTAAGCTCCTTACCGAGGGACAGACGAAGGAAAAACCTCCTATTGGGGGGTTGTAAGGGTGAAAACACATTTGTCAGCACCGAATCTCATGTACCTACAGTCAAAAATATGTATCGAATGGATCCTCTCATCAAAACCATCTCTCTCAAAACCTTAATTCACCGACATAAGAGCTATGGGACATATTTTTGAGCAAGTTGTATACACCCATATTTTTGCACTTGACTGGACTTATTAGCTGGAACATTATATAGATACTTCAGAGTATGCTATCGCATGCTTTCAGCTTCTATAGGATGCCATCGCATGCATTTAGCTGCTGAAGTTTGCCATCGTATGCTTTCATTCGGCTGTTAAAGGAAGTTAATCATTTATGCCATCGCATGCTTACTTTCAGCTGCTAAAGTATACCATCGTGTGCTTTCAACTGCCAAAGAATGTCATCGCATCCTTTAGTATGCAAAAATGATTGCTACGAGTACACTTAATACGTATTCATACTGAAGAATGCTACACCGGAAAAGATAAATTGATGCTTCATACAAAATAATGATTTCTCATATATAAAATGCGATTCGATGCTGATAATTGGGATTGGGGACGGAACAAAATTGTATCACCGTTTTGATGGAGTTTAACAGGCGGTCGGGTCCCCGAAGTTTGCAGCGATTGCAGCTAGATGACATCTTTATTCTCCGATCGTTCGAACCAACTCCCAATACAAATCTTTCCCTCCGTCGTGGGTCACATACTTAATTCTTTTCGACGCAATGTAACGATAAAACTAAATCATTCAGCGAACCCGCAACGGAGAGCGTTTGTTGGGATATTTGCAGTCAAACATACCCACATCAAACCTCGAAGCTCTGTTTGTCTATTAATTTTAGATGTAAAATCCTTTTGGGCTACCAAGTTCCCAGGTTGATGATAAAAGATTTAAACTTAAACACTTGTAAAGACTAGGGACCAAATAAAACCAGAAGAATTATTTTAAATTGATTAATTCATAACGACCTAAATATACATATAAGCGAGATTTTATCTAAATGCTGCTTAATTACCCTAGAAGAGGTCTTGCAAACGACGCTTCCGGCTCCTTAACTCACTATAATACGTATCTATACATATAATAAAGTTATAGAGGGTCGAAAATCTGTACATTGAAGATATTTTCAAAAAAAGAGGGTTTTTAGTCTTAAAATAAACAGAAAAAATTAATCAAGTAATTAAAGTAAAAAACCGCGACATCGTCCATCCATACTTTCGAGTAAAAAAAAAACTACACTCTAATCGATTGATCCATTAGGGGGCTACGATGCCACAGAGAGACACACATATTCACAGATACACATGTCATGTTAAACTTATAACACCCCTCTCTTGCATTGTCAACGGTTTTTAGAATTGTTGTCTGTTGAAATGAATTACGTACCTACTAGTATAATCATAACGCGATGTAACTAAGTAGGTTACAGTTCATTAAGTTGCTATTGTTGTGGTAGTTAGGTAATCAAAACATGCATCAAAATAAAATTGATCATCATGTGCAAGGAATGAACGTGAAGTGGGCCAGTGGCCGACCGTGACAGTGGCGCTCGCGACGTCTCCATTCTCTTTAATTACTATGTTATGTTATGAATTAACGTGTATGACGATCATCGCATAGTCCGGTGGTAGAATAAGGTTTTTAAATCTGAATAATAAAAAAAAAATTAAGTAAATTACGTACATTTATTTGAAACTAAGTAGTTTTTGCCCGCGATTTCGTCCGGGTGGAACTCATTTATCGCGATAGAATTTAATTTCTTTTGTTTTGTATTAGGCGCTTACCTCATTATCGCTCTTCCATACAAACTTCCACTCCCTTGATGGATGATTTCCGGGACAAAAACTATCCTATGTCCTTCCCCGGGACTAAAACTATCTCCACGCCAAATTTCATCTAAATCGGTTCAGCGGTTTAAGCGTGAAGAGGTAACAGACAGACAGACAGAAAGACAGACAGACACACTTTCGCATTTATGATATTACTAGCTTTTGCCTGCGACTTCGTCTGCGTAGAACTCGGTCATTGCGTTAGAATGTTATTGCTATTATTGTATGTCAGGCGCTTATACCTAGTTACCTTTCTTCCATACAAAGTTCCACCCTCTTAAGGGATGATTTCCAGGATAAAAAGTATCCTATGTCCATCCCTGGGACAGTGGGACGCAAACTATATCCTTACTAAATTTCATCTAAATCGGTTCAGTGGTTCAAAAGTAAGTGGTAACAGACAGACATACTTTAACATTATTTGTAACCCGCCACGACTTTGCACGGGTAGGGCAGTTTTTAATCTATTTATCTTCTATAGGTATATTACTAAAACCGAAATTTATAGTCCCTCACTTCGAATACACGTTTTCCATACAAACATTCAACCCCCTATTATACAGCCTTAAGGAGTAGATTTTCAAAAACTTTTCTTATATTTTAACTGAAAGCCTACTCGCCAAGTATGAAGTCACTCAGTTTAAAAAATTCAGGTTGTCCATACAATGTTTCAACCCCCGTTCACCCCTTCAGAGGGTGAATTACAAAAAACGCTGAAATTGTCTTAGTATTTAATGCTAGGTCTACAAAGGAAGTTTCAAGTTCCTCGTTTAAAAAAAATTTGCTCACCATACAAACTTTTGCTCACCATACAAACACCCCTTAATTGGGCGAATTTTGAAAAACGCTGAAAACTTTTTTCTTGAATTTTAATGTTTAGTCTATTAAGGGACTTTGAAGTCTTTATCTTAGAGAAAATTTTATTTTCCATACAAAATGTCCACCCCCTTTTTACCCCCTCAGGGGATGAATTTATAGCCCATGTCCTATTCTGATGTCTAAGCTATAATACTGGAAAGTTTCATAGAGATCCGTTGAGTAGTTTTTGAGAATAAGCGGAACGTACATCCATCCATACATCCATCCATCCATCCATCCGCACAAACTTTCACGATTATAATATTATTAGGAATTAGGATTAGGATTATTAGGATTAGGATAGGATATTAGGATTAGGATATTAGGATTAGGATATAAGGATTAGGATTAGGATAGTAATATAGTAATAGGTAACATAGTAATAGTAATATAGTAATAGTAATAACTAGTATGGATTACTATTATAAAAAAAGGAAGTGCGGGTTTATTTCTTGAAAATTATTTACTTATCTAAAACAACACACAGTCAACCTTTAGACCCCGCGCTATGACCATCATTTTCCTTTTCGTCACAACGTACTTAGATCTCTGAAGGATCGCTATACTGGTACAAATATTTTATTTTTCTCAGCACATGTATTGGGATGGAAATACTCGTTGCTCTTACGATAACAAAAAAAAACTTGTTTATTTTTATTTTTTATTTATTGATTCCTTAAATTAACACTTACAGTCTAGCTACACGTGGTAACCGAACAGGGTGTATTAATTAAATATAATAACTGTAATTATAATAACTTAAATTCTATTACTTATTTTAGACTACAATAATTGAGCTCGGAGTCGAGAAAGATTCCAGTGTGCATCCGGGAAACTTTATTGCGCTCGTTGCTTAACACAGACTAGTTACACCCTAAACTATCAGAACACATGTCGTATCCGGCCCGCGGACAGTCGCAACGCACGTAACTGCTCCACTGCTTTATGCTGCTAGGAAAATACACCCACATTCATAAAAGATAAAATGCTTTCTTCACATGCCTTTTGATTTGGTATATCTCTTTGCTCGTATTCCATGAAGCGTAAAACGGAGAAAATCACTTCACATTGCAAGAGGAAACGGAAAACGTTTTGGTTATCATTGCTTAATTTATATTTTGTGATTTAAATTTTATCTTCTTGTATCTTGAAATACTGGCTTCTTCTAATTAACGTGTTTATTAGTTTTATCGTTAGTCAAGGAGGTTCATACTTCAATTTCCCATAAATTATATACATACAAGTAAAATGTAATTTTGTATAGCACGGGGCTAAGTGTAGAGTGTGGAGCTGGAGGTATCTAAATGAATGTGTATTTAAGGCGCTACAACGAAAAATATCGCGTTCTTTGAAACGCTGTTCTTCCCAGACGAGGAAACAATAGGGCTTGAAAAAGAAACCAAGGTTGAGTCTTTATTTTCTTTTTTATCTCAGCCTACTAAAACAACGCATTATTAAACGACACAAATAAGTTGGCATTTTACCACATCTAAACTCTGTCAAGAGGAAATTTCATGATAGGTTTACCGAAGCGATATATCTCCTAACCACCCTTGCTCGCAACGTAATGAGTAATGACATTCAATAGGCACCTACATTTTACAAGCGCTGTCATACAATTTAATTAAAGCAGTATGATACAATGCAAAAAAGATAACGTTGCCAGAATGAAGATGCGATTAGGGACATCCTGACAATGCCAAATATTTGCATGGCTTAGCAAACACCAACTTAGGAGTGGTACTTAACTTAAGTATCGTAGCTGTGCAAGTCTTTACGAAAACATTTTCCCTTTCTACATATATGTAGAAGTAAGTAGGTACTTATCTTAACTATTGTAAACGACGGTTTAAATGTTGGAATAAGTCTATATTTTTGCAGTTTGTGATTTATTTATTTTAAACACATTGGCTCGTATTCTGGTTCTTATTGCTTCGATTTTAGGCTCATTCATCATCCTCCTAGCGTTATCCCAGTACAGTTGCATCCTGAAGGATGCCTGGGTCCGCTACCTAATCCCAAAATTTTGGCGTAGGCACTAGTTTTTACGGAAGCGACTGCCATCTGATCTTCCAACCCCGAGGGGAAACTAGACCTTATTGGGATTAGGCTTTGTCAAGTGAGTAGGCAACTTGACTGTTAGAAGTTCTCAAACCGCCCGAAGGCCTCCAACTTGGTTTAACGACTGCTGCCATAGACAGCAACCGGGATCAACGGCTTAACGTGCCTTCCAAAGCACGGGAGCGCACAGTTAGTAACCACTCATAGCGGTCACCCATCCAAGTCCTGACCGCTGCTCACGTTGCTTAACCTTAGATACCGCAAGCGTACCCGGCGCCGCTGGGCCTTGAGCGCTCGATCGATTTTAGGCTCATTAAGCCAGAATATTTCATAACGACAGCAGTGCTTTAATTTATTAATATCCCGATTAAGATATGTTTGTGCCTCGCAGCAGAGTGTATGAATGAACGAAGTGAAGTTTATTTGTTTTATTTTGGCCAATGGATCTTACACTACCTCTACAAAAAAAATTAACCTTTCAGTTTTGTATAATTAACGTAACGATTAATAATATTAACATTAATTCGTATTTTATTGTCTCTCTGCACCTGCGTGACTGCGCATTAGCACAAAGAAACGAAAACATTTAATTCGTAGGCAGGGTCCCTAGTAAAAGTGTCATTGTAGTTCATTGCTGTGCCCTAACAGGGTTCATGTGTGAGCGAATCCTAATGTAGGTATACCACCTTCTTTTGTACCACATGATAAATAAATAATAGTATTTTTTACAACTGCTACATAGGTTCTGAGAGCTATTGAAGTGCAGGAGTACCGCGTTAGGCCACCCATAAAAAGCATGCCGATTCTAAAGCTTAAGTATACAGAAAAAACATTTAGGATAGGTCGCTACCATACAATCCTGTATTCAATTAGTGCAAATCCGAAGCGTGTTAAATTCAGATCCCATGGTAATGTTGGTTAAATAATTAACGAGATGATCTCACAGGCTGTAAGTACCAAGAAAACCCTTCGCCTCGGGCGCTATCGGCTAATGTCCAGTCAGCTTTATACCTCAGTAAATAAATGATAAGGATTTTATGAGCATACTACACACACACTACTTGTCTGTGCATGGTGCGCAATAGTAGATTGTTTGACAAGGGTCTAAAGTAAGCCATATTACCACGAGATGGTTATTTTCCTGAACGTAGTGAGGGAAAATTGTTCGAGTGGTAATATGGCTTTTAGGCCAAAGTTCATTATTCACTCTACTCTTCACTTCGATTGCGAGAAAACACATAAACACAAATTATCCACCTTAAATGAATAATTTAACTCTTGGCGGGCGTAGGTCTAATTTGACAGCATGTTTTTTTCTAAGGTCAGCACCATGCCTCGCTATGCGTGTCCGCTTTGCGTATTCGCCTCCGTTTCTTTTGCTATTAGAGGAGGAACAGAATTGGAAAAGGCGTCTCTAAACAATGCAAGCGGCAAGTCATGTAACAGTTGGGGTGACAACGTTATCAGAGGGTTTGGACCCTGCAGAATACGGATCTGCCTGTCGCCATCTCGAAATTTGAGCCGGAAGTACGGTATACCGGAAAAGGTGCAGCCCATACAAAAAAATTCGTAGTACATTTAGTAAATTGTTGCTCTGGTACTCTAAAAGAGGTCCGATTGATATGGTTTTTTGGTATGTTGTGAAGGACAATATTAGCCATGGTAACCTAAAAATTTCGGCCCTCCAGCTCCATAACTTTGGCCGCCATCTTGGAAATAGTGTCATTTTTTTCAGTTCTTTGCTTTTACTGTCGTCAAAGTTCATTCCAGTGCTAAACATAGTTCTACAATATTGTAGAATACAAAATTTGCTAAAACTTTTGCGTACAAAGATTTTTTCCATGACCCCTAGGGACGAAGATATGACAGGATATATCATTAAAAATTGCCACTTTTTTCTAGTTTTCCGTTCATGTTTACATTTTAAGTGCATTTTAGCACTAACTATAGTTCGGCAATATTGTAGATCACGAAATTTGCTACAACTTTTGTATTGAAATATTTTTTCCACGACCATTAGGAAAGAAGATATGAAGTCATCTATGGAGTAGCACCGTTGAAATTTGCTACTTTTGCAGTTTTCTTCTCATATTTAGGTTTGAGTGCGTTTAATCGCAATCTGTAGGGGATCTATGATGGTCGAGTGATAGCGGGATAGACGACAAGATAAAGCATCTGTCACTTTCCGATCTATACCACTTCAATCCCTCAGAAGACAAAATCGTCTGTTTCCACGATACCTAGAAGATCGTAGGTACTTTGAATTTGCATATAATTTTGTCTTCTATAATATTGCTGACCGAGAAATGCACTAAAACGAAAATATGTGAAGAAAACTGGAAAAGTAGTAAATATCGACGGTAGTACCCCATAGGTGACATCGTATCTTCTTTCCTGATGATCGTGGAAAAAATATTTCAATACAAAAGTTGTAGCCAATTTTGTAATCTACAATATTGCTGAACTATTGTTAACGCTAAAATGCACTTTAAACGTAAACATGAGAGGAAAACTAGAAAAAAGTGGTAATTTATAATGATATCTCCTGTCATATCTTCGTCCCTAGGGGTCATGGAAAAAATCTTTGTACCCAAAAGTTTCAGCAAATTTTGTGTTTTACAATATTGCCAAACCATGTTTAGCACTAAAATGAACTATAACGACAGTACAAGCAAAAAACTGAAAAAAGTGACAGATTTTCCAAGATGGCCGAGAAAGACGTGGAGCTGGAGTGTCAAAAATTTCGGGATACGATGACAAATATTGTTATTTACGGCATATCAAAAATCCATAACAATTGGACCATAGTTAGGGTACCGGAACAACGATTTACCAAATGTACAACGAAAAAATTTGTATGGGCTGCACCTTTTCTGATATAACATTCTTCCGGCTCAAATTTGGGAATGGAGACAGGCAGATCCGTATTCTGCAGGGTCTAAACCCTCTGATTACGTTGTCACCCCAACTGTTACACGATTTGCTTCTTGTATTCTACTTCTTCAAAAATGGGCCTACTCTATATATTAAAGAAAGCGATGCAACATGTGCTTTTTTCTTCTTTTAAGAGGAGTAATTGCTTTGACCATTGACACCGCTTAATCTTTAGAGAACTGAAAAAAGTCTTTCCTGTTTGGTCGATTTTAGTACAGCTGTGTTCAGGTTGGTTGATACTTTTACCAAATATTTTTTAAACTGTATATAACTGTATATTTTTCCTAGGGCTTAAATGTACTACTCTAGCCCCGCTTCACAAGTCTAATATGACACTTTTAGAGCATGAGAAGTGAAAAAGCATTGATCTCGCTATTAAAGCACTAATATATTCAATTCAGCCATTGTTCATATTTTCATTCATCATATCAACATTTTAAGTGATGATTATTGTGTAATCCTAGAGAAAAGGGTGATAATGTAATAATTAATTTTTGTAGTCGGTGTATGTATGTCAACCTTGTACGCAGTTTATTTAGATGAAACCGATTTAAAAATTTACAATGCACTAAGCGTAAAGTCGTTTCGCTATATTGTTTACATTTTAGTGTTCTTTTGGAGTTCATTTATTATTAGGTTTCAGTCGTTGTGCTTGAAATTTCATGACGGTAATGTCTAAATCTTATATATGGAAATAGGTGACAATCCAGACTGCAATTCACTGGTTGTCGATGTACAGTACAACTCGAATAGATTCCAATTCTGTTCTGGCACAAAAATATGTAAACTTAGTTTAACTTCGGCACGGCACGGGGTCTCAATCTTCGGGCGTCCCGTGAGAAATACAAACCGCGAGTGTTAATTTGGGTACCTACGGTCTACGGTACAAAAGTTATAATTTGACGAAAATGAAATTATCATCGCAATAATCACAAAATTATTCCATGGGAGAAAGTTAAACGTAGTACCGTAAAGTAACGCTAATTAAAATTTAAGAGCCCACATATGCACTTTTGCCAATGTTTATCGACATAGATCTCAACATCTATAGTGATTAAATATCTGTCCTTTCAGTATAATAATTTTGAACTATTTTCCTCCAGTCTGCTAAAAGTGAAAATACGATATGCAAAAATTTTCTCGATACTTTTATTTTTCAAACATATCCTCTTTTTTTTGATGTTTTTGGTTGGATCTTTAAAACCCTCCCATCGTTCAATTATTTTTGGTTTACTAGTTGTAAAATGATAAGTTCTCAAACCTGAGAAAAAAGATTATCCTTATAAATGAACATGTTTAGAATAAACATCAATATTTACGAAAAATACACGCTGAGCTTCCGTAGAGAGCGAGATGGTTAATTGAAAACTTACGCCTGATAGAGCGGGACTTTTGCAATCACTTCCTAGAGTATGTTTTAATATTGAACTATTATATTATTTTGTGTTATAACTATTATAATGGGATGCTAAAGTTTAGATTTGTTTTTCTGTTGTATTAAGTTTTTAATTGAGGGTAGGTTTTAGGGTTCCGTAACAAAACAAGGAACCCTTATAGTTTCGTCATGTCCGCTTTCCACGGCAGAGCTCAGTAAAGTAACCGTTAGTAATAGAGAGCTGGAATTTGGCGTGAGGATACATAGTGAGTATACCATACATACATATTGGTTACGCCATAAACGGCAGAATGAAACCTTGAAAAAAAAAGGAATTATTCTATGTTTTAAAAATTGTAGGGATTCTAGTACCATTTTTTTATTTAGTAATCCGTTAACGTGATATTAAGCTTTGACAGCGATAATTTTTGTCATGGCCAAGTTCTCCCCCACTACTAGGCATGTGAAAAAACCATGGTAGTAGTATATATAATGAATTTAAAAAGAATACTATCAAAATTAAGTAGACATTAAATAATAGCCGAACTTAAGAAATGTACCTTGAAAAGCACACCATTAAATTGGACTCCGAAAAGTTGCTTAGAATTGACTTGCCGAAACTTGAAACGAAGACGGTAATCAAATTATAAACTAGATAAAGGATGCAAAATGTGAGTTAGACAGGCCTACAGCCACCGACATACCTATTATTTTAATTTAGTATGTACCCATTTTATTGCCTTCCGTTTTCCATGTGATATTGGTCCCGGAATATTGTGTTAACGTTTTATATTGCTAATGCCATATTACAGCACCTCCATGAGCCATAAAAAGCATATTTTTTTTACGCCGCCGGAGTGAGTCACTTTATTACGAGCATGTAGAGTTCAAACAGCACTCTATTTTATTTTTAACTACTTTATTTTATGAACTTTTTTTTTTCCGAACAGCACTCTATTGATTGTACAACTCTTCTGTAATAGTATCAATTTACGGTGCACCAACAGATGAGTTCCTAGATTATTCGGGGTTGATAGGTTGATGTACGTAGGTACCTTTGGATTGTGGATTTGTTTGCATTCTATGAACTATTTCCCGAAATGTTAGCGATCTCTATACTCCGTTTTTTATTACAGAAGAGAATTTTAACGGTAATTTTCGCCTACAATTCTTCGTTTCACTAAGACATCAGAGGATAATATTGTACTAAATTTACTTATTTCAGTAGCTTATCACGTCTCAAAGATAGCACGCCGCATATTTTCCCGTTTCAAGACTGTTTTCCCTGAAATCGCATGACGACAATCGCACGACATTCTCATAAAAAAACGGAGTATAGGGCTCGTTAGGGATCGTTATCAGTTAAAAATGCTCATCTATTTGCGCTATTTTCTGTGGGGATGGACACTTATCTTGACATTTTTTCTCTGCTACTGTCTTGACAGGACTAATTTGTTGGAGTTTGTTTTAGTTGACGAGGACGACTATTGAGGAGCAAAATAACATTAACAAATCATTTTAGGAAATTGAAGAACGTTATGCATGAAAGGTACTGTAATATAAGAAGCTAAAGGAGCTATGAGCGAAACCGTTTACGAACTTGGATGTTTTGAACATGTGGAAAAAGAAATACTATATATAATCACTGTTTTTAGATGTTTTCCTTTCTATAGGTAGGTATCTATACACAATTACCTAGCTGGATGCCAAATTTTAGCATTCTAGGTCACCTGGAAGTAGTCAAACATTTTAATTAATGAGTCAGTCAGTAAAAAAGTAATAATCGGATGTCAAAATCTCTTGAACGAGAAAATGCTTTTTAATGAAGTTCAGGATTCTGTAATTAGAAGATGGTCTTACAAGATTCGCGAAATTGCGTGTATGTGTGTAGGTTATTGAGAGGTCTAAAGTGACCCGAAATGGTTCGTGTCGTGGTCACGGTCGGTATCGTATGCCTTTATTGGTTTGCAAACTTGGCTGACAATACCGTGTGACTGAAACACGTTGATGTTTTCAGAAGGGATTTGCTAAACCACCTACCTGCCAAATGCCAGGTCAGAGCAGAGAAGAATGGCCTCGTTTTCAAGGATATAATATATCACCAAATTAATAAATGTAGGCGATAAATCTGGGATCGCGCAGAACTACGCCACGTGGCCCGGTCAACCTGTGTTGTATTGCCGGGTCGGTCTACCGGCCGATACGAAAATAGCTATCTCAGTAGGCAAAGAACGTTAGTTACGTCCCTTCTGTGCCAGAACACCGGCTATGCCGGCACCGCCAACCGGCACGTAGGTTCATTAATCATTATTGTGCGAGGAAAGAACTCATTTCGACTTGAACTCGATTATTTTTAAGCGAACGAGTACCTACTCCTATTCATATTTCGAGATGGCTGCTGTTATTTTGTGGAAGTTTTCCGAGCTTGTCGTGATCGCATGTTGAATGTTGTCTGTGTTAATTCCCCGTTAAAAATAATGACACGTAGTAATTTACGAGGCCCTTTATGTAGCAACTTCTAGCCCATAGCACACACGACAAATATTCAGTCACAATACCGACTGTACCGACAAATATTCAGATAATCTTAGGGTCGGTTTCCACCAAACGGATCGCATCGGATCGGATCGGAACGGATTTTACAATTTTTAAACGATATTCAATCATAGTACATTGTATTTAAAGTCTATATTACCAAGCCGCGATCGGCTCCGTTCGCCTGTCGACGTATCCGATCAGCTCCGTACGCATGCCGACGCATCCGTACGGCTCCGTTCACCTGCCGACGTATCCGATCGGATTCTTTCGAACTTATTCTCGAAACGAAAGTGCATCATTCAATCATGGATTTAGATAAAAATTGATTTGTTTGGTGCAAAAGCATACGTAACTAGTACACGATAGTAATTAAACTATTTGACTAGGCGAAGACGGATACCTACGTTTGCAAGCGGCCGTACGGGGCCGTATCTACGGACGCGATCGGATGTCGACGCATTCGTTCGTATTCTATCCGATCCGATCCGATGTGAGCCGATCCGATCCGATGCGAGCCGATCCGATGCGATGCGAGCCGATGCGAGCCGTTTGGTGGACACCAGTGGCGGCGCGTCAAAAATATTCTTAGGGAAGCCGGAAATACTTGGCTTTTCCTATTCTTCATGAGCCGTAGTAAAAGAACTGGACTGGCTGGAAATTAGGCAAGCCGGTGGGAATCGAGTTGTATTGACGCTCCGCCACTGGTGGACACCGACCCTTATGGGCAGTGTGAAACACCGATACCGAACTAACCGATACACCATTGTAATTTAAAGAAAAAAATAAACGCATTTGTATTTTGTATTTGAAATATACATTACACTGTCTTCAGCAAACACATTTTAAAAAATATATTGTAGTGTCTTGAATTTCTGAAGCGCATTCCACTCACGTTCATGTGTAAGTACGACTGGATCTTGTTGAAATGGTATTTACTTACTTACGTATATATATGTACTGACGAGCAAAAATGACGGGTACACTTTCTATGGAACTTCCATACAAAGTGTACCCATTATTTTTGATCGTCAGTATATTATTTTGGTTTTTGATACTTATGCGGTTATGCGTTTGCCAGCATAGCCTACTCAGCGAAGGCTGAGCTGGTATTGTACATATATAATCGACGCGGGTTTTCTTCGTATGTATGTATGTAGACACGCATTAAGGGTACGCTCTGACCCTTACCGAAGTATATTTTTGTAATCCACTAAGTAAGCGGATGGCCTCTCGCCTGTTTTCACCGAGACAATATTTGCATGCTAAGGCAATTTGTTCTGGGATTTGGTTTACTGTCAGAGAATTACTGTCTTCGCTCCAGGGCTCAAGTTAAATACGCTCGTGTAAATAGCATCTTTGTGCAACCATGTCTCGCAACTCTCGCATGAACGTTCGTTATGTAAATTGATATTAATTGGGTTGGGGATTATTTAATGCATGTATTTCATATTAAAAATTGGGTGCTAGAATACGATCTAGGACGATAGCAGAGTCAGTGGCTGATAGATAAACACGCTAGAGTTCTTTCATGGTTGATATATTATTCGCAAGTGACATGTTTAGACAGTACAAAAGAATATAAACAAGCCGTTTCTAAGTCAGTTTAAATCTATGATAAGTACGTAATAATGATTACATAAAAACGGCCAGCAGGCACGTATGCCACCTCCAATATTTCAAATGTACCTACTGCACTAAACAAGATTTGCTGGTTCCAACGCTCTAATGTATTTTGTGATGCGAGCATAAAATCACCTAATGAACGGCCTCTAGGTAACCTAATTGATAACAGTGTCTATAAATTAGTCTGATCCGCAGTGTCATTGCCTCACGTAGCTTGTTTGAGCCGGATGCATCTTTAGGTGTGATCGTTCCTATTTTGTCGACAAGCTTATAGTATAGCCCATTGAGCCTGTTCATATGTACTTACCTGGGCGAAACTCCGTCGTTGTGAAACGCTCGTTTCTAAAGTCATTGTCGTGTTCACGATTATCTACACAAAGCAGGACAAACCGCGACAACTTAATCAACTATTTAATAGTCAGAGGGTGCCTGTACGTTTTTAACAAAATTAACTCCTGTTATCATTTTCAACAATGTAATGAGACGCCAATGACTACAAAAAAGTTGTAATAAAGTTAAATATTCTCACCCACCCCACCTACGTAATGCTAATTTAAGCAACGGTTAAACCAAATCCGTCCAGACGTTATGACGAACACCTGGCGCTAAAGGAAGAATATAACTCTGAAAATGTTTATCAACTGGCTAAAAAAAATTCTAACCGTCAAATGCTACTACACTTTTAAAAGATGTTTTCTTTGACAAACTTGTTTAGTTCTACCACTCTTAGGTATGTTGTTAATTAAGCTTTAGTGTAAGACTGTTGCACCCCATCGGGGTATCATGTTACATTTGTTGGCATAAATAAATGAATATGAATCTAAACTGATTAACACCCATTCCAGTATACGACGCGTCGGGGCAGTACAATCAGAACGTGATGTTCGGGAACGAGTACTGGCTGGGCTCGTTCACGTCCTGCCGCGACTTGCAGCTGAAGCAGTACTACGCGTCCACGCCACCCTTCGACACCAAGTTCCACATGGTCAGGATCAACGTGACGCTGGACAAGGACCACCTGCCTCAGGTAACTTCTTGCTACGTTTCTACGTTCGCTAATGTTTGTAACATTTGTTTGTTTTGTTAGTATTTGTGTGGCTTTGTTGCTATGCTAATTTAATATATTAGCTTTTGCCTGCGACTTCGTCCACGTGAACCTTCAAGGGATGATTTTCGAGATAAAACGTACTCTATTTGTTAATCCAGGCTGTAAAATCATTGTGGGTATACTAAGTTTCATCATAATCCGTTCAGCCGTTTTTGCTTGATTGAGTACCAAACATCTAAAATTTGGCAAGATACTAAACAGCCAGGCTACCAGGAGCATCACGCACCATGCAAAACAAAGGATCCCGTACTTAATAAAAAAATATATCTTCATAGGAAACTCACGCCTCTTAAATGTCCTTTTGTTTTTCACCGATAAACCAAAAAAAAATTTTCAAGTGTTAGTATAGATTTACGAGGATGTGGCGCTATTTCTGAATAATTTTGTTTACTTGGTTCTCAGTAAATGTTTATGTACAAACAAACGGGTCATTGTCAGTTGGAAAAACAAAAGTTGTCCATTCGGTGGTCAATAGTTAACGGCTTTGTACCCCTTAACTTTTGACATGTCCACCGAAAAAACGCGCACCTAAATCTGACAATGACAGTTTTAGATTTAATATGTGCCATATTTATAAAAAAAATGTTGATTTACAACTTTTGTAAGTGTTAACTATTTACTAAATGGTTAACACTTACAAAAACGTGTTAATTGTCACTCCGGGCAATGGAAGTATTCTTTGACTATCATGCAGTTATATTTATGGAAGGAGTACCTACCCCTCCTACTTTTTTGTTATTTAGCCACATGACTAAGTAGCGACACCTGCATTACCTATAATATATTCCAAATTTAATCCCATTCACTTAGTGTTTGAATGACATGCCTGTGATATATGGACAGACAGACGAAGACAGACGGATAATAACGAAACTATAAGAGTTCCCTTTTTTGTCATATTGACTATGGAACCCTAAAAACTATTTAACTATTACCCCTTTCCCATGTTCTCGGTATTTGCGCCATGAGCGACGTTTACAATAAACTCAATTGATATTTTACTAGCCGTGCAAGGCTTTACAACTTCGCCTTGCAAGAGCTTTTGCAATCATAATAAATTTAAAAGCCCACGAAGCTTACGAAAGCAACATCTATTTTGTACGCCTACAGTTGCTACCGAAGCTACGAGTATATGCTGTAGACGTATCGTCAGATCTACGATCTTCTCTTTCTTATTTAAGCGTACTGGCTCAAAGCATTTCAATTGCTCATTGCTATAATTTTATAAATTAAACTGCCAACGATGATGATGACAATGATGTCTAATCCATCTTTGAATATAAATACCTGTTTAGGTATGTGTTTACGCCTAGCGTATACATATACATACTCCACTTTTGCTCTTTTTAGTTTTTACAATAAAATTAAGTAGGTATATTAGTTCAGCCGTTTTCTAGCCTATATTGCTTTCTGTAGGTGCATATAATAGAGATACATTTTATATCCTAAGACAATCTCAGGAGACTTTAAATGATCCATAAGTATATGTGTATAGAGGTACTATTAACTTGAAGTTCCGTACTCATAAAGGGCGCCATGCCAACAATTTAGACCCTTGTTATTAATAGTCTGCCGGTCACAGGGCTACAAAGTAAGACTTTTATTGATCAGTAATTAATTGAAGCTCTCACAAAGTACGCATCACTACCTACAGCCGTTCAACTTTGCTAAGTTAATATTAAAGGGTATATACCCTTGGACGTATACCCATAATGTGGTGGTAATATAAAAGACAAGCTAGCTTATGTTCTTTTTTAACTAAAGGACCAAATGGAACGGACGTTATTCATATAAATTGTATGACAAAGTATTTATCGTGTGACAACAGAATGACTTCAAATGTAGACGAATTAAATGCCGTCGGATTCGTTGGAAGTCGTCACTTCGCCTATGATGCCTATAGTCGCCTGGTTTAATTTTCATCGAAAGATGCTGCCTGGTGCCTTAAAATCTTGTTATCACTTCGTCTGTAGGTACTCCTATCTTCGATGTCATGTGTCTATCTATGATAGGCATCATAGGCTAAGTTACGGGTTCCAATGCCTTAACTATGGTCCAATAATTGGTCGTCATCCACATATAAACCTATGTGGATGACGACCAATTATTGGACCATAGTTGAAGCATCCGTGTCCTTCTTACACTTGGTCAGGTTTTTTTAGAGAAAGACCGCATATACAATACAAAATATATTTGTTACAATAAAGTAATTTTTCATCAGAGCAGCAGAGTAATTCTGGTGGGCGAGTGCCTGCCCGCCTCGTGCAATGAGTCTGCGATTCTGGCGATCATGGCTGAAGCTGAGAGCGCGGCGGCGGCGCGCGCGGCCGTAGCTGGGCTCGACTCTTCCATCCGGACCCTCGGCGTGCGACCAGTTCCCAGCTCCTACAATATACTGCTCGATACTAAACTGCATATCCTAGGGTAAGAATATAATTATCATAGTAAGATAAAGTTCCCCATAACCGACATATTCATATCAATAGGTAAGGTAATTGCCATTGTTATTTCTGCGATTTGCAGCGCTGCGTCCCTGATATCACAAGGCCGGAGCTCAGAGAGTTTTCATTTAGTTTGAAATCCCGTAATATCCCATATTTTCGAGTATCATCACGTATTAAAAACAAACCTATACGTATTTGGAAGCTAAAATCAGGAAAGTTGGTGGAACTTTTTAGTTAGCGAAGAAATACGACGGAGTTTAACGCTAATTTAAAATTGTAAACAAGTATACGTAAAATAGGCCACTACAGGTCGTGCGGTTTGAAATGCATTTTTCAAGATCCCTATTGTCCGAGCTCGCCGCTGCCCGGGATTTAGGACTGGAATATAACGATAAATTTGCAAAAATTCTACGAAAACACCCTCAAGATTGGCTTGAATAAAATATGATTACCGGCCGCGTGAAATATTAAAAACGTAACTTTACGTAGGTACTCGGGAAAGTGTAGCTCAGTAACGTCTACTGTAATCCACGTATAAATTGTGGTATAATTAACGCAATAAGGGATATGTCCTTGTTTTAAATATCCTCAGCTAGGAACATAATGCGGGCCAGTCGTCCAATTAACGCCATAGAATTATTATCATCGCCACAGACCATTAGAGCGCAAGTGTTCACTGACTTCATTAATTTAAACAATAAAGTACCTATGTTAAGGACTTATTTTGCATTTACTCATTAACTTTCGTACGACGTTGAAAATTCATGAATGTAATTTGAATAACAACGGTGGTTTTGATTACGATATAAAACGAAATCGTAATTAAGGTATTCAAAAATATGGCTAAGCACAAAAACGCACAGACTTACAAAGCAATCTAGCTATTGCTTATCGATTCTGTATAATCTTAATACATGAAACATGGTCAATCAATGTTTGAGATCGTGGGTCATATACCTACGGATATAGATTAGCGTGTTTTCTGTGGACATAACTAAAGTTAAGGGCTTTCGAACCTTATCCGCATAAGCTGCGTTTCTGTGTCTATAAATATATTAATACAGAGATTACATTTATACAAAAGCCGATAACTATATTTACCACAGGACAGGCCAATAATCTTGTTTTTTCAATTGTGTATGTCCCAAATCACAGACAAATTCAGTCCTTAACCATGTATTTTTCAATCCTTACATCACTTTAGTCATAGTTCTAATCCCGTCACTATTTAAGTTCTTAAATAATATATTCATATCATAACCTATTCACTAGGTATGCAGATATACAGTCAACAGCAGAAATAAGCTAGCAGTTTTTCATCTTTTCACAATGGAATAACGTACAAAAGTGTTAAGTGACATTTGACGTTGACTGTACATGCCAAGGACATAGGTGCGAGGTCTAAATCAGTATCTAATCTATCACGTTTGCTTTTGCAGTACTGTGTCAATCATTGTTTTCGTGCTGATGGTGTCCGCCTCCTTCTACGAGGGCTACTTGGAGCGCCGGTTCAAACAAAGCACTGAAACCCGAGACCTAGAGCTGGCACAGAATGATAACAACAACAAACCGGTACTGTGAAATTCTTATTCCTACGGCGGCTGTTATTTATACAGGGTGGATTATCTTTTTGGGTCAGTGAGGGCAGCTACCAGATCCCGTGCTGCTACGTGAAAATTGTCTTAGAAGACCTTCCTTTGATTTTAGAAAAAACATACAGGGTGCGAGAAAAAGGCCATTTTTGACAAACTTTTTTTCATTATTTCAAAATCAAAGGAAGGTCTTCTAAAACCATTTTCACGTAGCAGCACGGGATCTGTAACCTGCACTCACTGACCCAAAAAGAAAATCCACCCTGTATAACTAGTCTCCACTGTACTTTAACCTTACTTTCTGCTTCATATTTATCAGTGTTCAGTGCTTCTCGATCGTAGGTTTTATAACTTGAACAAATATATATAGCTTTGAGAAGCTCCTACGTGTCATATTATGATGTAAGAATTCGGAATACCTATCTGAAATATACCGAGGAATTTGCACTAAGTATGCAAAATCGTACCGTTCTCGAAACAGTTCTCTAACCTCTGCACATTAAATATTACGATGTTGTTAGCAGACTGAAGGGCTGAAACCACAAGATAAATTAACAAGGTAAATCGAGTTTCATTGCTTGTCACGCACACAGCGATCCGCGATTAGCGGGTTAGTCACATCTGTTACTTACCAAAAATGTTAGTGGTGGCCAGGTAGGTACTTTTAGTGGAAATGGCAGGCTATTTACGTTTTCTTTGAAACCACCTCTGTTAACTGATGTGAAAAAATGCCAGGTGTTACTAGTGATAACATATGGGTGGTAACAAGTGGCAATAGACCCGAGTACCAAAGTTGTAAATGCCGCAGATTTAATCTCATTAATGTTTACATCATAAAGATAGTATTTGCGTTACGGCATTTGCAAATTGCTTGAATGTGCTCATAAAAAGGGCAAAGCCATAAAATTACTTACGCACTCACAACCAACAATGCCAAACATTGTTGTAATTTTAAGGCGAGGCAGTAAATTCTTACATCTAGTAAAAATTGTTCAACATGATATATTTCAGATATTTTTTGATATTGATATTGTATTAATAATTCGTTTGCAAAGAAGCTTTTACTTTTTGTGCGCGACATGGTCATGGGTGTATGATATATTATCATTAAAACGCAGTAAAATTTCCAAAGTTAGGTCGAGGATGAATGCAGTTGCATATACGATTCTGTAAATAAAATTGTGCCCATTTGCCAGGTCAGCGACGGCACACATCAAATCGATGGGAACTCAACCAAAGACAATCAAGATAGAGACCTTCGGCGGGAAATTTGCGGTTAGTACACTAGGCCTGCCGACTCTAACGATAACTGGCGGTAAATTACCGTGATGTAATATTATATAATCGGTACATTGTTTTATCTACTTGCAACACTGTTACTCTTACTACTTTAAACTTGCTATTGGCCCAAGGTCGAGTCTGAAAAACGTGTAAAGAAATCAGTTATTATTTAAATCAGTTAATAGTAAACTATTAACTTATGTATAATACATTTTCATTGATCTTGATTAACTAAACACTTTTTCATCTATATATATACTCGTATAAACGTAAAAGTCCTGACTGACTGACTCACTTAAATCAACGCCCAGCCCAAACCGTTGGACCTAGAGAGTTTTTATAACGATAGTATCCACTAAGAAGGGGTTTTCAAAATTCATCCCCTAAGGGGATGAAATGATGGTCCAAAGTTTGTATGGGGAAACCCAGTTTCGACTATTTAATTTCTAAACTTCACACGAGTATTTCTAACAATAAATAAGTAAATACGTGTTTCAGGGTTATTGAAAATTCAACCCCAAAAAGGGGGAAATGTGGTTACAAACTCAAAAATCGACATGGACGTACGATATATATAAAGAACTAGCGGCCCGCCCCGGCTTCGCACGGGTAGTCTGGTTTTTTACCTAAGGTTTGGATCTAATTAGTAATTACCTAGTTACTCTATGTTATTACTACTAATGACATTTGTATAGTCCCTCAGTTTTAAATACTACTCGTTTTCCATACAAACATTCGACCCCCTTTTTTAGACCCTTAAGGGATGAATTTTCAAAAACGCATTTTTTTATATTTTATCTGAGATCCGCCATGTCTAACACTCACTTTAAAATACACAACATACCCTTACAATGTTTCAACCCCCTTTTCATCCCTTCAGAAGGTGAATTTCCAAAAACGCTGAAATTAGTTTTCTTATAACTGAATGCTAGGTCTATAAACAAAGGTTCAAGTTTGTCGTTTAAAAAAATTGCTCCCCATACAAACTTTTAACTACTTTTTCACCCCTTCAGAGGGCGAATTTCGAAAAACGCTGAAAACTGTTTTCTTCCATTTTAATGCTTAGTCTATTACAGAAGTTTCGAGTTTCTATCTTAAAGATAATTTTCTTCTCCATACAATATGACCACCCCCTTTTAACCCCCTAAGGGGATGCATTTTGAAATAAATCATAGCCTATGTCCTATTCTGGTATCTGAGCTACAAAACTGCAAAGTTTTATAGAAATCAGACCAGCCGTTTTTGAGATTAAGTGGAACGTACATTCGCACAAACTTTCACTTCCACGCGGACGATGTCGCGGGCGACAGCTAGTTTAGTGATTAATTATTAAATGATGAATTATCAAATAATTATTTAAATTAAAAATGATGAATTAATTTGATCAAAGACGTATGTTAGAAACGAACTGACATAATTGTCAGATTGTGACGTTCAGTTGACTTGAAACCGCGTGGATTCAAATACGTGAATTTATTTGTACGCGTTCAATTGTTTTCGATACCGACCATATGCTATAGCCTGTTTTTTTAAATCTATAATGTACTGCCATAGTAAAATGTATGCCGCGTTCATTTGTTTCTGGGCAATTTTTGCTTTGCATAGAACTTGTATAGGATAGTACTTTATAGAGAAAATCAGAGTACACCTGCGGCGATTTCTAAGCTATTTCTGTTGCCTATGAACAGTCAGCTATCAGCTTCTTGTTTGATGGAACGACTCATTACGTAACTAACATGCAGGAACATGGGCGGAGGTGCTGCTGTCATTCTCGATGTTGTCAAATGGGCGCGCTATCCTCAGCACGCACCGCCCCACTGACGGGGCACTCACCTCACTCCACGGAATCAGGTAAATTTGAAATACAAAAAGAGGTCTAAGTACTAATTAGAACGTGACGTCGTACGCATCCCGAATTCATAAAGGTGACACAAAATATAGGATTCTATTGATGATTCGCAACCACTTTTACTATGGCACCAACTTAGTTCGTGCCAAAAAAAATATTTTTTTCGCCCGTACCAGGTTGGTTCCATAGTAAAGTGGTTCAGCATCATGGATCAAATATTTTTTTAATATTTTGATCATTAAGATCACTGTTGTTTCTATTTGTAAGTGGTCTAGTAACTTAAGCGCCATGGCATACAGCGAGGCAATATACTTTCAATCTTGACCTGTTCAACCGATTTACATGTTTTAACTTGATGTATTTATTCCAGATTCTTATCAGTGGTGTGGGTAATAATGGTGCACACTTATCTCACGATATTCTACATTTCCACGAATAAGTCAATGAGAATTCTAATAGAACGCAACTTTATGTACCAATCGGTCGGTAACGCTTCCTACTGCGTGGACAGCTTCTTCTTTATCAGGTACGCAAAATTCTTAGTTTTTACGTCTTTAGATAGAACTTATATTATGCTCAAGTATAAATATTATAATTTACTTTATTTTCAGTGGCCTGCTCGTTACAGTCTTGTTCTTAAGAACCGAAGACAAAAAAGCCGCTCAAAGAGAAGAAGTGAAACAAAAAGAAAAAAACAAACAGGATATTAACAAAAATCTGAACGGCTACACTAACTCCGCATTATCAGTGTCCGTCATAAGCCAGAGTTCGTTTTGTCAGGACTTGCTTGAGAAACCCAAGGGAAAGTTTTACACTAAGGGCGAATTTTTCAGGCTTGTCAAGAATTTTTTTGTTTTGTTTTTCTACCGAGTTGTGCGTCTCACGCCGGCGTACGCCTTCGTGATTGGTCTAAATGAAATTACTCTGCGGTATACAAACTCGAATTCCGTTTTTGAGCCGGCCCAGTACGACCACATCACCTGCGACCAGTTCTGGTGGAGAAACCTCCTCTACATCAACAACCTGTACTCGCAACGAGAAATGTGCATGGTTTGGTCCTGGTACATGGCCAACGATACGCAATTTTATGTTGTAGGCATACTATTGTTGTTGATTTCTGTAAAGTAAGTAAAACTAATGCATTAAGAGGATAAGTCTTCATTTTTTTTGTGATACTAAGACCTCATTTCATGTTTCTTTTAATCCATCAGGCATCCAAAGTTTGCCGTGGGTTCGCTGGCTCTGATAATAGTGAGCTCCTGGGCGACCACGATCTACATCTCCGTGTCGAGTATGTACAAGGCTCGCATCCAGGAGCCTTTCGAAATGTTCGACGGGCTCTACGACAAACCCTGGTCTAGGATTGGTCCCTATTTAGTCGGTAAGGCGATAAACTCTTGAAAACTACTTACTAAACTCCCAAGTGGGCCGCGTTGTCCTTTTTTGCTGTAATATCCATCGAACCTTTCCCAAAAAGTAAACGTTTATATTGTAAGTACGCCTCAAATATTCTCTTTGTAGGCCAGTGAGCCCGCCCTAAACGTGTCCCACAAAAACCGATCGGACGGATGAGCTATATTGATACGGCTGACAATATTTCACCTCACAAAATGCGTACCTACCTAACATTGTATCAAAATTGTTGTAAGATATTTTAAGATAACCTATATAAAATAAAAATATTACACTCTAGTGACTCTCTAAATACTTTGCTAAACTAATTTTCCATATTCCATTCATTACGGATACTTCTACATACGCAATAAAATGGGAATTTAATATTCTTTCGTAACAGAAGGTAAAGCAATACACTCTGACATGATAAATTTCATTCCTCTCGTAGCCACACGTCTACCCTGCGCACCCATTTCAGATTCGTACAGTCACCAGCATTAATATCTGCCAACGCGTTTGTAATCTGCAACGTGGACAAAAATATCTGACACGGCTCTAGAAATGGTCAGGCATTAATGCGCACTTTATTGTGTTTATTGTAGGAGACAACATATTATTTACTTCGCTAAACATTTTTGCATTACTGGACACGAACATTCGAACAGCTTATTAAAAAATGTGTTGTTCGAAGGTATGATTGTGGGGTGGTACCTGCACAAGACGAAGTGCCAGGTGAAGATGCCGTACTGGCTGGTAGCTGTCGGCTGGCCCACGTCACTCGCCATCATCGGCAGCCTCATTTTCGGAATGGTGGACGGCTACTTTGAGGTCTGGCCGACTGCATTCTACGTCAGCGTGGGCCACACAGGTAAGATAAAATAATCCGCCGTTGTTTATTCTGATGTAGAAATGCGAAAATCCCTCCCTTATTTTTTGCACATGATACAAATAGGGTTATTATTAAATAAAAATAGGGGTTCTTATTCTGTTACAGATTGTCTGTCTGCTGCAGTTTCCATTCACATCATTTATTAATCTCTAATCACAGAACCCATTTATGAAAACACGTACGAACACGTACGTGCGATGTATACCTACACTGATTCTCGTAGTTACAATAGATTGAACTCGTATTACCTACCTGAGTGCGGACTATATACCTAGACCATTCTAAAAATACAAGCCTTTAGATTCAGACGAGTTAAATTTTAAAAACAGTACGTGCACGCTGTTTCACAACACAGCTGTTTCGCTGTTTTTAGTTCCCCAAGTTAAATTGGTACGCGTATTTAAGCTGGAAAATCCCTATAAAAAACGCGTTTAATTAAAAACTCGTATGGCTGGGGGTAAGCAAACCATTTTGCCGTCGGACTTCAATAGGTTCCAAAACCCAAAGCACACAGGCACCACCGGCTAGTGTGCCTTTTTATATTGGGTAAAATTGCCTCCTTTTTTTTCTCTCCGTGTGCCAGATAAAACAAGGAATGCATGCAAAAAATATGTATACTCTTTTCTTAAACTGTGTATGGATTATTGTATTTTCTTGCAAATCTAGTAGCTAAAATCAGAAAACAAATACATCACAGGTACGTTATACTATATTGCGTTTCTCTTCTATCTACATAGGGTTTCAGCAGTTTTTCTTTTCTCAGTTGCACACGTCAAATGCTGCACTGATTTTCAGAGGAGACGTTTGCAGCAGCAGTTTGTGGTCGACCGCAGAATTGTATACTTAAACAGTTTGCACAGCTTCCAAGTCGATTTTCCGTTGTATGTTTAGCGTTAGAAAATAAGGCAATCTTATATTTTGGACTATACTCGTATTTGAAGCAATAAATAGGTATATTGTGTGTTTCAGCGTGGGGTGTAGCCCTGGCTTGGGTGACCATCGCATGCTGCTGCGGGTACGGCGGGCTGGTGAACTCCATTCTGTCGTACCGGGGGCTGCTGCCGCTGAGCCGCCTCACCTACTGCGCCTACCTCGTGCACCCCACCATCATGATGTACACGTGCTTCCTACTCGACGGTCCTTTCCATCTGCAGAACTCTATGGTGGTCAGTATTTAACATTTGTTAGTGGTGAGTGGTCAAACCCGATAAGTCGCGTAATAGGTTTTTTTTAATTGAACTATGCGCAACGGATGTTGAGTTCTTATTTCAAAAACCTATCATCTCGATTTATCGGGTTTGACCGTGGAGTCACAAGTCATGTCCTCCGCGGAGTCAATACAGCGAAGGACATGACTACACGATCATTTTTAGTCGGTGACCAGGAGTTGAAAAATTTCAATAACTAACTAAAGTAGATTCGAATTTGCGAGGTCTCGTGCAATTATCGCTGCTTGATGAACCCGTTGTCTACCGTGACGCGAATTCAGGTCAAGTTAACAAAAGATTGTTTTGTTTTGTTTTTTTCGACGTCAACCGTCGGGTTAAATTAATGAAAATGTCAATACTAATTATAAATAAAAAATAAATAAATATTTGTGAACAATCTTACACAAATCAACCTAGTCCCAAACTAAGCAAAGCTACTAAATGTATAATCCTACAGCTCCTGAAATCCTGTCAACTTTCTGTGCCGTGGCGGGAACTTTTATAGGCCTTATGTCAAGAAAACTCTCAAACCTGTTTCTCATACATGAAAAACGGCTCGTCGCCATTTTGGCGAGAGTCACATTATTTATTTTTGCTAATGTCTCGACGCCGAAGGCAAAGAATTGGTATTGGGCGCCGAGACAGCTGTATTTAGTGACACTGGGGCGTTCCCGGGCGTCTGCCGCCGCCCCCGCACGTTTGGTAGTGGCTGGTAGGTAGGACGCCGCCAGGGTGCCTGTGCAGGTGGCGTCCTACACCAGTGCACGGCCCGACTTCCAGGGTATCAACGACATTCTGTCAGGGCGCTTGCCATCGCTCCGCACAATCTGGGGCTCCAGAGAAGCGGGAACGTTGGCACTGACGAGCGCCCTTCTGCGAATGTCGTTGAAAGCGGCGTGGCGGGACAGGCGGCCGGCGCCCGAGGAGCAGGAGAGGCCATGGTGGCCGAATCGGTCCCCACAAGAAACACAGATAAATTATTCAATATTTCGTAGTTAATTTATCCATCCCTTCACTGACATTGGCAAAGGCCCTCGAGGCTGCCATTTCTCTTTTATAATAATAACAATTTTCTCATGCATGTGACAATTGACAACTTATTTACTCAATTTCAATTATTTGGCTTATTACTCATAGTTCAATTTAAGGTTTTAATTATTCTAAACCACGAGGGTGACCATTATTTTTGATTGATTGTTAATTCTCGTTAAAATTTTGTCAAGAAAAGAAAGTGTTAGTTTTTGGTAACTACAAGATAACAGTGATTGCTATCGATTACTGAATAATTTACAAAGGTTCCTGATCACCGATTAAACCTCATTGTGTACTTATACTCGTAAGTCAATGTTTTAGAGTCCATGTTCAGATATTTTTTTAGCATTTTGATGTGTACTGAATTATTTTTTTACTATTCAATAGCGTTACAACATGCTTCGTAATAAAATCAGTCGTTTTTGCCTTAGAACTTCTTATTAAATTTCAAAAAGTAACTTACATAGTATAATAAAATGAGGGTGTATACCTACAAAACTTTGCGCTTGATTGCAAGTCTGAGAACTTTAGCGAGCCGGGTAAAACTAATTTAGTAATGATTGAACCCAGTCTGAACCCGTGAAAAGACAAATGAATTCTCTCGAAATACTAGATGAAACTTAATGGCTTGCTTTTGACCACTTTTATGGAATCAAATAATGCAAACATAAACGGAATAATTATTTTTTATCTCTTCTGGTTGAAAAGTTCGTTTTTCATGTGTAGATAACCGGCTGGAAAATCGCTTTTTCGACCCTGGGTAGGAAGTTTTTTTTATGGTTCCTACGGCCAGGTCCTCTTTATTACTGAATCCTTAGAATACTTCTCTTTTACTTTCCTCATACTCTAAATGAAAAATAGATTGAAAGAACCCCATTTCACCCTCGAATATTGGTGCTCTCACTTCGTTTGACCTCCAAAATATCTCGGGTAAAATAAGTTCCTTTCAACCCTTAGTTAACAATCTACCATTCAGTCGAATTTCCATCTTATGTACTCATTACTCGTACCTACACCATGAAATATTTCCCTTTAGCGTTTTGGACAAAAGTTCTCTCCTTCTTATTTGTGGTTATTTATTTATTGAAATCATATTAAATAGGTAATTAAGAAATTTCTCTATAACTCAAGTGCTTTCTTAATAGTTTCAATGAGCATAAAACAATGTGCACCTAAATATATAAACTATGCTGATTGCTGATGTGCACAATGCACAAACTTTCTTCCATTCAATCAGAGTTGTAAGTAAATACCTACGAGTATACAATGATATGGTATGATAATGGTTACTTTGCCATTCATAATATAGTAGAATTTGGTAGAAATAAAAAGTTTTTGTCATAAATTTCATTTTTGCTAGAAGCTTTTGTTGCCGACTGTTTTATTTCCACAGTCATCAACTACTCCTGAAGACAGTTTATCTCATGTAGTTTAGGAGTTGCTTTCGCCACCTTTTGTCTCCATCATCAGATCATGGGGCTAGCATAACATGCATCTCGTATCTACTCGCGCGCGAGATAGGCCTATGGAAGCGGGTTCGTTCGGAAACCGCTCACTTTTTTATTTTTTAGCCTGGTTCCGGGCTCTGAAGATTCGTGGTTAATCGGTAATCGAAAATCGATACTCGTTCGCTAAATTTGAGCTCAGTCGGATACCGGTAGATAAGTGGTCGAAAAGTGAGTTGCAAGATTCCACCCGGACAAACATACATAAATTGCAAGTTAAATAAAAGCTTGTTATTACAAGCTACAAGCTTTTGTTTAGCTCCCAAGTGACAAAATGTTGGAAGCAGATTTGGAAAGTGCTAGAAAGCGAAAACATGCAAATAAGAGATCAGTTTCTGTGTTCCCATAGGAGGCGTTGGCGGCGACCCGTACCGTGGAATTGCCCAAACAATCGCCATGAAAACTTTTAACACCAAAGTCTTGTAGTTGCTCCCTCGGGTTTCATAATTTATCAACACCACGATCAATAATAAATAATAAGTTATTTATTGTAAAACCTATGTCACTAAATCCATTAGGTATGCGAATAACCGCAGCGCAGACTTCGTAAATATAAATTAATAATGAGTGTTATATTATAGTAGAACAAAAACTATAGTGTTTTAATTATAACGCACGAGCTCGCTGGCATCAGATGTGCCGAAGTGATACGGTGTTTACGTCACATCTGGCCCTGGCCCCGTATTATAGTCGCAGTTATCGCGTGATAAACGACAAGATAAAACATTTGTCACATTCTATCGAGTGGTATGGAAGATGGAAGTGACAGATGCTTTATTTTGTCGTCTGTCACCATCATAGAGACCCCATAAAATGGCAATTACCGCACGCTACATGTGCGGAAAGTCCCACTAATTGGCTAGGGGATGACATACATTGTTTTACTTACCACGGACGGTAATAAAGAAAGCCTCCGATTGCAAATTTATCGCCCTTGACTTCGGCTCGGGCGTCAAATACTTGCGACCTGAGACATTCTATGGTTTACCGCGCTAGCTTAGTAATATACTGTTTTTTTTACTCCCAAAGCCTAAACCCGATTTTCAATAAAGTTCGTAGAAATATGGATTTATGTAGGCGATATTCGACAGTAGCTTTGTGTTTGTGACCAGGGATAGCGAGGGAATGTAATATTTGAAGGATATTTATTTTTAGGCCCTCTCGTATCCCACTTTCAATGAGAGAAGAGAGGCACCGCGGGGGTATTAAATCAATCGATCCCGACTCGGAACACTTGTGCAGCCGAAGCACATCGTTTGTTGAACAAATTCGTTCGTTAAATTGAATATCAACCGGAGTTCATTTTTCGGTCCTTAGGGTAAAATTGAATCCTCCAAAGTGTTCCACCGCTAGGCATAAAAGCGGATTCAGAATGGAGATTGTGGAGGTGCCTTCATATTCATTCACTTTGACAATATCCGACCGGCATTCAATATGCTCTTCATGGAGGCTAAATAATAAGGTGCCAGTCGGTGCGTCCCGCTTTGTCCCGCTCACGTTTGCGGCAGTGATCCGGCAGAGCGGAAACTTTTATGCTTTATGTCGGTAACGGCATGTTTTATTGTTTCAGATCATTTCGTACTCGGGGTACGCGGTTATGGCGTTCGTGACGTCATTCGTGATTTCGCTGGCGTTCGAGGCGCCCGTCGTTCGGCTGCTCAAGATCATCAGCGGCTCCCATCGCAAGACTAAAAGCCATTAAAATACGCTTCATCTAGTTGTATTTATGTCTAGACGCGATAAGTTGTTGTAAGAAGCGTTTCGCTTGTCCATATTGGACCGAAACTATGTACTGAGATATTTCTAGTACCTAGCTGTGTAGGTTTATTTACAAATCGTGGGCACCGAACAAAATAAAAAAGGTATGCGGTGACTTTTGTAGTTCGATTTAACCTGAACTATATTGATAACTATGCAAAGCCTGTGGAGAGCTATTCCTAGTCGCAACCTGCAAATTGGGAAGTCGCAAGATTTAGCAGGCCGAATATGTGAAGCGCTTTCACGATAAATACCAAATAATTTAAATACAGGCACTTACGAGTACCTATATAGTATATAGCCTGTACTTCTGTAAAAATACAAGAAGTATTTTGAGATTTGATGACTATTTCCTGTTTTCTGAAGTAATTTGTATTATAATACATAATTAATGTTGCCGTTGATAAATACCTGTGTCCAAATTTTGGCTTTATTATATTTAGATTTTTTGAGCCCTAAATTTTAACTCAACCCTAAAATATGCAGAATATTTGAAGACCTTTGAATAGATGTAGTAGTGATCAATAAATAAAATGTCTATTAAAATATTAGTTTTTAATAGTTACCATGAAAATGTGTTCATTATTTAATCCATCTAATTGTTTATGAATTGTAAAATAATTGATGAAAATCCTCCTGCTACTTCGCTAATTTTAAGTTCAATGTGTGAAAATGTACCATATTGTGTGCATTATATCATAGTTATCTTACTTATGAGTACGATATATGAATATGATTTTGATGTTATACATTGACGAACTCTGTACAGTCAGAAGCATATGTCTTTATATTATAAGTGCAATTATATGTAATTATGTATGCTGTGGACTGTACTACTTCTTGAATGTTTTCATGAAAACGTGTCCGAATTTGCTCAAATAGGTGATCGCAACTAATTTATTAGATCCTCGCCCCAGGGCATTACAAAGATCGTTGTCGTACATTTATTTACAAAAATAGTGTACAGTCAGCGTCATATAGTACGTAGCAAACAAAGTGTCCAAATACTTCGGCACACCATAAAAAATATATGGTGTACCGAACTATTTGGCAACTACATACTATATGACGCTAACTGTACATAAAGGAATATAATAGGTAACAAGATAGCGCATTACTTATTATATGTATATATGGACTCAAAACGTTTGTTTTTTTTTGATAAATAGTCTACCTTTGTTCTACCCCTAACTTCTTCCCTACCCCTAATGTTTCATTTGACAATCACCGAACCTACCCCATTTTTCAGGACATGATTGAGTTCTTAACTTCCGCGGGCCATAATGAACTAAAAAAATAATAATAACACGACTGCACTAAAAAGATAAAACAAATCTCAAAATAAAAAAAACCTAATTTGTTCGCACTGATAGCAGTAATATTTTGGTATTGTATGTAGTACATCTGCAAACAGAAATGAAATCAAAATAGATTTCCTTTAAGTTCTTTATTTTGTTTTTATCTTTTTAGTGAAGTCTGAAGAATTTAAACTTGCGTGAGACATGTTAAAACTATATTTTAATCCTAATAATCCTTCCAAAAATTGAAAACTAAGTTTTGACTTGCCTGCCTGTGTAAAACCTGTGTGACAGACGACGGACGGACGGACGAACGGACGGACGCGTGAGTGGCAGCAATAGGGTGGACCCTTCGGGTAAATACGGAAAAAAAAATCATGTTGCATCTTTTTCTTTAATATGGCAAAAGTAAGGGAGGCGAATACGCAACGAGAAGAACACGTATAGCGAAGTGTGGCGCCGGCCTTAGAAAAAAAACATGCTGTCAAATTAGTCGTAACTATGTCCGCCAAGAGTTTTAGTATTCATTTTGGGTGGATAATTTTTGTTTATTTGTTTTCTCGCAATCGAAGTGAAAAGTAGAGTATATATCTCGGGTCTAAAAGCCATATTTACCCCTCGAACAATTTTAACTCACTTCGTTCGAGAAAATAACCATCTCGTGGAAATATGGCTTATTTTAGACCCTTATCATACAATCTACTATTAATAATGTCTATTTGGAATTAGAGTTGTACATCTTGCATCCGCCTTACCATTACAGTTTCTGCGAATACTGTTATATCCGAAACGCGGTATCGATTTCCCGAGGAGTCAACATACTTGCACCTACCTATTCTAAGTAAATGTGCAGGCAGTGTAATGTCATAGGCGTTTAGCTACTCGTAGATATTTGAACTCATACGTCGTTCTTGAGGGTTGGGTGGAGCATCAATTAATCGTGCTTCATTAGGTATTTTATCGTGCAACCTTAACTACCTATGAGTACATAGTATAGCTAATTTGAACACCAGTGAATCATTTAAAAAAAGCACCTAAAAGTAGTAACTATAACTACCGTAGTACCTATATAGTATATACTTAATAATTATATTTACGGTGAGGGTGGTATATTGAATCCTGAGTGAAGCGAAAGATTCTACAATAGAATCTTGAGCGTAGCGAGGGATTCAAGTGTTTACACCCAAGACGGAAATAATTTTGGTACCGTGTGACACAGTATAGGGAACATGCATTAAGCATGCATTAATGCTTATTTTAACTTTTTCGTGGTTGGTATCTTTACGTAATCCCTAAATCTTTAAGATAGACTAGATCAATGAAATACTGCATGTTCCCTATTACCAGAGACTAGGAATTATATAGACTGCCAATGCCTATACATTGTGGCGTAATTTTAAAATAATGGGCCTGCTGTAGCTAGTTTCACTATGGAGAGATCACTTTACCATTTAATTCGTATGCCACTAAGACCTCTGCTTAACACATAGCGCCATCTGTTGGGAGCTTCTTCGTTGTGTTCATAGATGGCGCTATGTTTTAAGCAGAGGTCTTAGTGGCATACGAATTAAATGGTAAAGTGATCTCTCCATAGTGAAAATAGCTACAGCAGGCCCATTATTTTAAAATTACGCCACAATGTATAGGCATTGGCAATTTGGCAGTCTATATAATTCCTAGTCTCTGCTATTACTGATTTTCATACCTATGAAGCCCGCTGCTAAAAACATGAAATGCCTTTCAAATAATTTTGCTACCACATACTGCTTTTCAAACCTTCAAACTTTTCTGAATAGCAGGTGAGAAAAAGTGTTTTAAATTAGTAAAAGGGTGAAATATAATAGGTAGTATATTTGTTTGATATCACCAATCCTGAGTGTTATCCCCAAGGCACAAAAAGAAAATTGCGTTTCAAGTATTTCAGGCGTATTCTTAGTTAAGGCGATATATCGATTGAAAGAGACACCCTTTGTTTGAAAACGGGATGCAACCCTCTCCGAGAATGGTTTTTTAGACAAATCTCGTTAATATCTGACTGTGTGCATGTTTATTAAATTTCCTCTTGTCAGTACCTAGATGAGGTAAAATACCATCATATTAACTTAATCGTGTCTTTTAATAATGCGTTGTTTCAGTAGGCTAAGGAAAAAATGGAAAATATAGACTCGACTTTGGATTTATTTTCTATCGAGAAAATTTTAAGCAATCATGTTTCGCTATTGTCAGTACCACAATCATATAGTCAAGAATCATATATCTGAAAATCAGCCCCTACTGTTTGCTAGTCTGGGCAGGACAGCGTTTCAAAGTCTCCAAATTTCTCAGTGTAGCGCCTTAACGCTATCCCGTACACACTTCCACTCCTTATGATCCGCATGATACCCGGGGTAAAAAATATCCTATGTCCATTTCCGGATAGTACCTACACAGGTAAGCGCAAACGTCACATATTAAAGCTATCACATCACACTAATTTTATAACGACAGACGACGTAAGTACGACAACAATCCAATTTAATAAATTATATTAAAACAATGTAGAATATTATATTTCCCGAAGCGAGTGAAGCTGAATGAATCTACCAAACGGAAATATTTAATGCGGCCTTTAATTTTTTCCACTTCATTTATTTTCTCATTATTTCACGTTAAGCTGGCATTCGTCTAAAATCAGAAATCAATTATACCATCTCGGTATCATAAAATCTCCATTGGATGAAAATGTCGGACGTAATCTCCATTTTAATCCTTCACAGTTTCTTTTCCCTTATATAAACACCCGTGGAGATTTATTATTACGGTTTACAATTGGGATCGCAGCAAAAGTGAAACTAAGCCATCAATAAGTTCAAATAAATTGTATAGAGGGCGGAATTAAGGAATGTATTGGGTACAGGCCGGCTGTGCGAACAACGCAGCCTGGCACAATCTCGGAGCAGAGTGGTCTGGCGGAGCATCGTGCTATAGGAGGGTAGGTAGTTAAAGTTGGGAGCTCATGAGGACGTTTCAAGGTAAAACTCAGGTTACTTGGACTTAACTTTAATGATTAAAATATAAGATGAGTGAACAGCTTGAAGCTTAAACTGTAACTAACTTATTCTATGTAAGAACTATCTCATACACAGCGGTGGGCTTGATTCCCGGTACTCGCCACCTGTGCGCGGGCGCTCTGGGCATAACATCCTTACCGCAATGTCAGCGGTTATGCATTCACTGTAACTGGCCGGGAGGCCCGGGAGTCAACATACATAACTCTTCCCTCCGCAAGTTCAAAATCCTCAGTCGGACGATTTTGCGACTGATGATTTTGAAAACATAAAAGTTTCTTATATTTAGCAAAAATGGTTATACATGTGCCTAAAACTAGGATTATATATAGCCCCAATGTCCAGACACTGATACCTTTCACTTTCACTATGCTTTCATTACTACTTTCCACTATTTCACTATCACTTTTCTGTAACGCATATTGTATGAACTGCAAATCCGCCAGGTTAACTCCGTTCAAATTCAGAGGCTTCCTCTCTGGTAGCGGTGTCGGCATATCGATCTCTGGTAGGTTTATAATTGGTAATTTTGTTACTGGTACATCCTTCCCTTTTATTAAATGTTGGCTCAAAAAGATGTCTGTGATCCTTACTTCACAATTGTCTTCCAAGGTAAGTATGTAAGTGCCTCGGATCATGTGCTGAGTGACTCCTGTTTCGCAGAACCTCTTCAGTGTGAGGGGCTCTTTTGTAAAAATTAACCATTGATTTAGTTGCAGGGTTTCTATTTTTAGCCCTTGTATGTTAGCAACCACAGGATGGCAAGAGCTGGTATTTGTGTTAAATTTCATCAAATCTGCTACGCAGCGGTCAGGGGTTAACGGGAGTATTTCATTTTCTTGGCAGAGGAAATAGCCTTCTTCAATCTCCATACACGGTGTAGCAACCGGCTCGGTTTTCGACCCTTTTACGAGGATATAAGGATGTACAGGTATGATAACGGTTATTTGGTTATGGATATTTACGGTTGGTAAGGGTAAGATTTTATAGTAGGAATAAGTTTCCTTTCGAATAACTGGAATGTCTAGCAAAAATGTTATTGTACTTCCTTTAGTGTAAGCTTTTAATTCTATACATTGTTCAAGTTTTAATAAGTTCTCTAAGTTAACAGGGTACACTAAAATGTTCTTTGATTCAATAGTTCTTAGCATAGTTAACAATTCATCGCTATCCACAATGGTTTGGTGTAGGGTTCTTAACTTACTAAATGTTATGGCTGTTTCTATTTCATCCAGGCGGACATACGGCGTCATAAAATTATGCAAAAACAAATTAAATGTAAGAATGATTTTGTTGACGGTCTGATTACTTGCAGTTTGGTTAAACATTTTTCTTAATTCCCATATTTCCTTGTCCAGCTGAATGAAGTTAGATCGAGAGGAATTGGTGGCATTTATGAATGAATCCGCCATTTTTCTAACCAAGGTGAACCTTTTGTTAGTTGCATCCTGGCTCGACTTTAATTCGTTTATCAATCTATCATACCTAAGGGCGTCTTGGTGATCTAGATTACCAGTTATAGCCTTAACTAAAGAGCCAAGGGGGTTTAGAATTCCACGTTTAACTCTACGCGATGGGAGTATTTGGGCAATTTTTTTGTATCGTTATATTCTTTATGTGATCTGTCTGGAGTTTAATGTTTTTTAACTCTGAGTTAATACCCCTTTGTGTATAAAAGATCGAAATATGTTTGCATAGATTCGCGTACCTGTTAATGTTGAATTCTAAATCTTCACAAAGCAAGTCTAAATCTAAAACTTTAACTATAGTCCATTTGTCGTGACTAATAACCGCTTGACCCTGTCTAATCGGAAAAATGCCCCTGTCATTTTCCATTTGTTGAAGAAGGAGGGTCTGGCTCTGTATTCCCTGGATCAGCAGGAGGGCGGCAACCCTGCGAAAGACGTTTAATATCCTTAATTGGAGTTTTAGTCTTTCTGCCGCGAATTTCTATTGGTACAATATTTCTAGCAACTTCTCCCGTAACCTTTGCTTTTTGATAGCGAGGTGCATCTTTACTACGTCTTACATTGACCCCTTTTACGAATACTGTATCTCCTTCTGTAACATCGAATTCGGTTTCGCCACCCCGTTTTTCCCTAACTTTATCTTTTTGTTTCAAAATTTTATCAGTCAAATATTTATAGAGATATTGCGTTTTCTTAACATGATCTCGAACTAGTTTTTGAGTATACTGTTTGTTAAAATCCACATCAAAGACATCGTTAGAATCAGTGTGACCGAATACTATTTCGAACGGGGTCAAGCCCGTTGTGGAGTGTATTGTTGAATTATATGACATGATCGCATAGTTCATGGTGGATATTACATCGGTAAGTTTGTATTCACGCTTAGCTAAACGGTATATTTCCAAAATGGTAGAATGAAATCGTTCTATAATACCCATAGAGTTGGGATTATGCGGAGTGCCAATGTGCATGTCTACTTTGTAAAATTCTAGCATCTCTTTTAGTAGTGTGTTGTTGAACTCCGACCCTGGGTCTGAGCTCCACCTTTTAGGAATGCCATATAACGAGAAATATTTTAGGAGGGCCTTGATAACTTCGGGGGTAGAGCGATTTGGGATTTCAAAGGCTTGCCCTAATTTGCTAAAGGCGTCTATTATGGTAAGGAAGTATTGCCCTTCAATAGAGAAGAGATCAACAAAAATTTCTTGAAAAGGTTTTGTCTGTGTTTGTGTGAGTTGCAGCTTAGGTTTCAGTGGTTTTCTGTCATATTTCATAGTTTGGCAAGTCTCACAGGAATTAATAATACTTGCTACAGTGGTGAGCATATTATTCCAGTAGTAAGTTCGTTTTAGATGCATTAGAGTTTCCCTAATGCCACGATGGCACGTTTTGCCTTGATGATACTGTTTTACGATATCGCGTTGTTCATTTTCATCATCAACATATATTACTCTTTCAGTGCATTCAAAGAACCATACGGAGTCTTTTCTATAAAGGGCCATCACTGCTTGGGTGAATTGGGCTCTATGAGCAGCATTTTCGAAATACATAAAGTATTTAATCTTGGGCCTTATATATTCTTTCAGGAACTGTTTTACTAGATCAGGTCTATCTCGGGGAAGGTGGACTTCTAACACCTTTTGTTTATCTCTTGCAAGGTCTTTTACGCTTATATGATTTCTATTCCAATCATATATCAGTATTTGATTAGGTTTTGTATCAATGGCTTCGTGAAGAATTGGTATACCAATGGTATCTACGAGCTCTGCGGAGTGTGCAGTATCTGTACTAGAGTCACTATGTTTCTCTGAAGCCGTTAAAGTACTTGACGTAGATGAATGTGCCGTTTCCGTATCAGAATCATTGCCTTCCCGATCGTATTGTTCATTTGGATCGACGTTTGCACGCATTGAATTTTGGTCATCAGTGTCATCATTTTCTAATACATTAATTACAACACGGGATAAGGCATCCGCGTTCGTGTTTTGTTTCCCGCTTTTGTACATAATTTCGTAATCAAACTCCTCCAGTCTCAACTTCCATCTCGTTAACTTACTGTTAGGTTCTTTGATAGATTTTAACCATGCGAGAGGTCTGTGGTCTGTATATATAGTAAACTTTTTGCCATAAAGGTAAGGCCGGAAATACTTGGTAGCCCAAACTATCGCTAGCAGTTCCTTTTCAATCGTGCTGTAGCGCGCTTCAGCATCGTTCAGAGTACGACTCGCATAGGCGATAGGTTTGTCGCTGCCAATAGGGCCTTGGGAAAGGACGGCGCCAATTGCTACATTTGACGCATCCGTGGTGAGAACGAATGGTTTAGAAAAGTCAGGGAATTGAAGCAACGGTGCATTCACTAATAATTCTTTACATTTTTCAAACGCCGTCTTATATTCGTCCGTTATTAGAATTTTCTTTCCTTTGTTTTTCTTCTTCAGACAAGCGGTAAGTGGTTGGGTTATTTTGGAGAAATCTTTTATGAATTTGCGGTAGTATCCTACAAAGCCCAAAAAGCTTTTAATTTCTGTCGGTGTTCGAGGAAGGGGAAAGTTGAGAACGGCCTTTATCTTGTCATCATTGGGTTTGAGGCCGTCTTTTGTGACTTGGTGACCCAGGTAGAGTACCTCTTTTCTTAAGAATTCACTTTTGTCTAATGTGACCTTTAAATTTGTTTCTCTTAACCTGTTAAAGACCTTGCGTAATTTTTCTATGTGTTCTTGTAGACTTGTTGAGAATATAATTATGTCATCCAAATATACGAGGCAATGTGAGCCTTGTAAGCCTCTGAGAACATTGTCCATAGTACGCTGAAATGTAGCGGGTGCTGTTTTCAACCCGAATGGTAGGCGGGTGAATTCATAGTGTCCTGATTGTGTCGTGAATGCAGTTTTAGGTCTGTCTTGTTCGTCAACCTCTACTTGGTGGTAACCGCTCGCCAGATCTAGAGTGCTGAAATAGTTGGCTCTTCCTATTTTATCAAAGAGGTCAGTTATATTAGGAAGCGGATATTTGTCGTCGATGGTTATATCATTTAGGCGTCGATAATCAATTACCATTCTATATTTCTTTTCGCCGCTTGCATCTTGTTTTTTTGGTACCAGGTGGACCGGAGCGCTCCACGGGGAATAAGATTCCTGCACCACGTTGTTCTTAAGGAGCTTATTGACTTGTCGCTGAATTTCTTCATTTTGCGAAGGTGGGTGACGGAATGGCCGGATGTAAATTGGATCTTCGTTCTTAGTCCTGATTTTATGCTTTACGTTATTAGTAAAGGTAAGTGGCAATTCTTCGCAGTAGAAAATGTCGCGGTATTCGTGGCAAAGTTTTTGTATGCGTGCTCGTTCTTCGGCATTGGTGTGATCTAATCGTAACTTCGACAAATTTTGTTTTAGCAGATCGTCCACATCGCAATTTGCTCGAGAAGTAAAATTAACTAAGACATCATCTTCATTGAATTCAATCTTTTCAACGTGTACGGCTTTTTTAAATTTGATTGTCACATTATGTTCGGTCGCGTTCTGTATAACTGTAGTTGCAAAATAGTTTTCACATTTGACTAATGCAGATGGCATTCTTACAGCGTCCTTGAACTCTTGAAAGCATACAATGGCTGTTCCGTCGCGGAGATCCGTTGGAATCTTGACTCGTGTCTCTGTTCTTGGCTCTAAGTTGATTTCGCAGGGGGGGTTGTATATAATTGGTATGCTTGTATTCCGTGTGTGTAACATAAGATCTTTCATGTTCACTGTTGCGTCTAATTGTTTGAGTAAGTCAGATCCGATGAGTCCGTCATAACCTTGGGCGACATCATATACATAAAATTTGTGATATTCCGTACTTTTAAATGTTTCTAGAAGTGGTATATATACAATTTCGTTATGCATACTTCTTGCGTGGGTGCTGATCACCTCAAAGGGCTCTGTGTATTTAAATTCCGAAAAATAGCGATTGGCCAGTGTAGTATTTATGAAAGATCGGGTGCTTCCCGTGTCGATCATAAAGCGTGCACCGATTTCCGGTAACTCTATACACGGTAATTTCGAAATTTTGTCGCAATTTAATTCGATCACTAACGCTTTGGGGTTTTCGAGGCCGTTAACTGAAAATTTTCAGTTTCGATTACGTTTTGTTCATCATTCACGTTTTCTTCAGGTATTTCTTCGATTTGAGTCGGTTCAACAGGCTCTTGTTCATAGTAATATTCGTTGTCTAAATACTGCGGGGTGTCACTGTAAAACAGGTTATCATTTTCGCATGGCACGACCAAGTTGTTCTGTCTAACTGTGCGCATGGTGACGTCAGAATTGTCAAGGGCTCTTAGGTTTGGCTGAACCCGTGGACCACCAAACCGAAAGCCTGGAGATGCTGTTTGTTGGTTGAAACCGTGATTGGGCAAAGGCCTGTAGCCTTGTTGAGCAGGAGTGCCAAATCTAAATCCATTATATTGTTGGGGTGCACCATACCCAAATACTTGATTAGAAGTAGGCCTAAAACCTAGCTGTGGCTGATTTGGGATACCAAATCTGAAACCCCGATTCGGCGTTGAATTGGGTTGGAAACCATTTGGTCTCGGTGTCGAATTTTGAGGAATGCCAAATCTAAAATTGTTTTGTTGAGGAACGCTAAAATAACGATTTTGTGGTGGTTGTTGGAAGGTCAGACGTGGCTGTGAGTTTTGCTGCTGTTGCACTGGACGCGTGCCGTTTTTAGAATTGTACTGGAGTTGAAAATTCACTTCCTCAGTTACCACACTTAACGCACTCTCCAAAGTGGAGCAACCCTTCAGACGCACTATCCTAAGCATGTGCTCGGGAAGGTTATACAAAAACGAGTTTAATGCGGTATTATTATATATTGTCGTCTTAGCATTTCGTAATTGTTCGTCGTCAGTTTCATTGACCTTAGCAAATAAAGTACTTCTTACGTGCTGAATTCTATTGCAAAAATCGGTGTAAGATTCTCCTTGTTTAATTTTTAAATTTTCTAATTCAATAGCAATACATTGCTCTGAACGAGGATCACCGAAATGTTGGCGTAATACACTTTTTAATTGATCCCATGACACCAAATCTCCTCGTTCACTCAGGAGGGTCGCAGCCCTACCAATAAGTCTGCTCGTTACAGCATGAAATACATATTCATCTTGAATAACATTTTCATCTACACCTCTAAATCTCTGAATTACATATTCAGCTTTACGGATGAATAAATCTAATTGTTTATTGTCACCCTCAAATCTAGGGATGATATCAATCATCTCTTTGGGAATTACTTGTAATTGTACTTGAGCCATTTTATTTTAATAAAATTTATGATCAATGTGAAATCACGAATTTCTATTTACTGGCTCAAAAAAAAAAACACAAATTTATTTATTATATATTTTTTTTTTTTTTTTTTTCGAAAAATTAGCACAAAACACTTTTAGCACTTATTCCTATATCAGTTTCTTATAATTTACGCCACTCTATCGATGGAGAGCAGAGCACGATAACTTAAACACTATTTGCTAGAGTTTCCAGTGAAGTTTATCCGAAAATCTACTATTAACAACTACTACTAAACCTACTAGTAACACGAGTTTTCACCAGCTTTCAGGAAAAATCAGGAATAAGCAAGGAATGCAAAAAGGTCTACTCACAAACCGCCGATTGCCATGACTTCCGCCGCTGATGACACCTTTTATCACGTACCTCACGTTGTAATTCAATTAATGTCCACAATTTAACTTATTTATTTGGTTCGAAGATATTCGAGTTACGCGTGAGAACCAATAGTAGTGTCCTTTATCACGCGACGCGACTATACGCACTATTTTCACGAATATCCTTCAAGGCTGCGCCAGTTAAAGTTGGGAGCTCATGAGGACGTTTCAAGGTAAAACTCAGGTTACTTGGACTTAACTTTAATGATTAAAATATAAGATGAGTGAACAGCTTGAAGCTTAAACTGTAACTAACTTATTCTATGTAAGAACTATCTCATACACAGCGGTGGGCTTGATTCCCGGTACTCGCCACCTGTGCGCGGGCGCTCTGGGCATAACATCCTTACCGCAATGTCAGCGGTTATGCATTCACTGTAACTGGCCGGGAGGCCCGGGAGTCAACATACATAACTAGGTATAACCATATAATATTATTATTTTCGTTGTGACTCGCTTTGATATAAATGGTAATGGTTCACTTGTCTTACGATATCCGGTTGGGGACTTGATTGCAGGGCTTGGCCGTTTAATGCTGGAAAATGGGTATTTCCGAACCGTTTTACTCATTTAAATTTAACTGGCCAGTTTCCAGAGAGGGGACTTAATATACAAACAACGATGCATGCATGGAACTCAGGCTCACATACGAGTATTGAAGTCTGCTTAACTACCATTAATAATCCCGTCACTTTACAAGTAACTTTGACATGACAAAAGGTTGGCGTTCGCGTTCGGCCTCGTGGAGTAAATATGTACGTGGTCAAAATATTTCGAAATAGAAAATAAAGGAATATGTTCCTACATTCGGCGGGTTTTCATTTGTCTTTAAAATTTGCAATGGTTTTCTAGCTACTTACTTGTATCCGATTAAGCTGAAGGCATACTTATGTAAGTTCGGTGATAATACAATTTTATTATACGACGGAGCTGATCTGACGATGGAAACAGAAGGTAAACAAAACGAACTATACTCTGTTTTTTTTTCAGAATAGAAAAATCGTGCGTTTGTAGTCATGCGATTTCAGGGAAAACAATCTTGAAACGAGAAAATATGTAGCTTGCTATGTTTAAAGGACGATTCACGCTAGACCGTTCCGTGTCCGGGCCGGCCCGTTTTCTAGTACAAACAATCGACGAACGCGCGATGGCCGTCAATTTCTTGTACTACAAAACGGGCCGGCCCGGACACGGAACGGTCTAGCGTGAATCATCCTTAAGACGTGATAACTTGATAAGCTACTGAAATAAGTGAAATTTGTACAATATTATCCTCTGATATCTCAGGGAAACGAAGAATTGTAGGCGGAAATTACCGTTAAAATTCTATCGTTAAAAAAAGAGAGAAAGTAATTACTTCGTTAGCCCGCCGCCAGTTGATCTTCTCAACTAAAGCAGTGCCGCAGCCACTGCTTTAGTTAGGAAGATCGAGTGCGAGTGTCGCGGCGAACGCGATCCTCAATAACAAATGATGATGATGATGATAATGATGATGAGGATGTCCTCCCAGACGTGTCCATCGACGGCGACATCCTGGCAAAAATTTACATTTAACATTTAAGATCCGGAGACTATACGCGCATCGGCGCGAATGTGACTCGCAAAACTGAATTTGGTTTTGAATGTGCGGTCGCAAGAAACTGCAAGAAACACAATGAAGCTGTCCGTCACTGTTAAATATACGTGGGTTTAGGCTGAGTTTTACGCAACTGGCGTTTGGCGTCTAGTTCTTCAAGACGGGCACGTTCAGTCTTTAATACTGACAGCAGTACGCCAGTCTGATCAATAATAAATGGTAAGTGTGTGACAGGCTAGATGGATTCGACTTGCTTATGTATGAGATGGTAAAATAATGATAAAGTATGTTAATTGTGTAAATTACAGAATGGAAGAATAGTCCTCTAAAGGTGCAGCGAGAAGCTGGACAAAGAAATAAGTGCGAGAATGTGATTAAAACCGGAGATGCCTATGCCTACGGAAAGATCAGGTGAGTTTTTGTAAAACGACATGAAACTCGTCTTGCACTAGAATCAGTATACAGCGTATACTTAGGTGGCACAGCTGGACGTAACGACGCGACAGCGAGTTAAACGCTTTGTAATGAAACGACTTGCGACCCCATTAGGTACGGGGGCAAAAATGTCTTTAATTAACAGCTAGAGGCCCTTTTTTTCAACAGCAGTGGACTGAGAGCAATTAGCAAAATCTTCATTCCCAGATGGCCGTTCCAGAAATCTCTCAATTAAGAATGGAGTTATTTTTTTATTGGAATGGAAAACTAATATAACCACTGTCGTTATAGTATGACACCCGTGTAAGGCCTGAGTGGGCGCTCGAGTCGGGCGTGCGCGGGAGCGGGGCGTGCGGCGTGCATGTTAAACAAATGAAACTCATACTGGTGTCCATGTAACATTGAAATATATGTTACACTAGAACAGACATTTCAAACACAAGACGTTGTCAGACTTGATTAAAGAATGAGCGCGCAACAGATGTGACATAGGTACAGTTTATCCTACCTACCTTATAGTGATTCACGACGTATGTACAATGGGAAAATTAATAGTTATTTTTGTAATGGTGCATCATGAAAAGCATTTAAAACAGCAGTGTGGATTTTACAATAAGAGCATATTTTTTTACGCCAAATTATGTGCATTTCATACTTCTACACCACTATTAATCCTAAACTTTCTTCAAAATCATTATAGAGGTTTTATAGCATTGGTGTAGATATAATAATATAAAATATTTTAAACTGTAGCACAATATTTGATTTCATTATCTCTAGTAACATTGCACGTCTCTACTGTCCCGTCTGCGTAATCGTTCTTTCGTTACTCTATGATTTCATGGCGGCCACATGACGCGTCGGCATGACTTAAAATTGATACAACAAATATTATTATAGGCGAATTTAACGAAAATCCAGTAATATTACTACTGAGAAGTCACTCCTTGACTTTTATTTGATTTTCCTGAATGGTTTGTGCTGTGCTCCAGTACACAGGTAGGCATATTTACCCGCACGCTTTTTTAACGTCATCCGTCCAACTATCACAGCCGTCTGGCAGAGACTGAGTGCACTTGTGTCACTTGACCCTAACTCATGCGACAAGAAATCAAGTTGAGATGTCTGCTCTATTAGTATTACCTCAGTGCCATGTAAACGCTGCACAAAGCAAATGGCGAGCGGGCAAGTTTGTGGCCAATGCAGCGTCGAGCGGGGCGTCGCGGATAGGTTCAAACCTGTTTGTGATTTGCAGCGGTGATAAGAGCGTGCATTCATGTCGTGCGAACAAATAATTATTGAAATACAATATATAAACCAGCACTTTGGCTATCATCTCACATTTTATACAAATATAGACTGCATTATTCTATGACTGTATAAAAATAAAATATGGGAAGAACTAGCAACAAGCTTGGATATGGAAGGTAAATTAAAGTATTTATTTTCACTTTCAAACCATATTAATAGGTATACTTTTTACAATTAAATTTTACAAACTAATCTTGTTCCAAAATTAGTCAGAAAACTGTTCACGCGCTCATCTTGACACTAGGGAGAAACTATTATTTCCCCTGATTGGGTGATTTACGATTCATACAAGCGGTGAGGTCGGTGAGCGTGCACTGAGGCCACTCTCTGAGGCAGGACGCTCTATCTCACGCTCGCCCGCCCCGCCGAACGCTCCGCTCCGAGCATCCACTCTGGCCACTTAGCAGAAACAACGGGCGTGTGATGGTTTTAGGGCTTTCAAATACCGGACCTTTCGTAATACCGGTATTAAGGCCGTGTATTACCACTTTTGAGTTTTTAAAAACCATCTGAGACATAGAATATAGTGTCTTAAAATCTAAAAAATATATATGTGTTACATAAGGATATTATCTAGTCAAAATCGCAGTCAGTTACATGACCTGATGAATTTCACTCGATAGAAAAAAATCGCGAAGTTACCCCTTTTTGGAATGTTTTTTCAATACTAGGGCTATATTACTGATATTTAACATTTAATTTTTGTACTCAATTAAAGATCGTAAATAGTTATAGACAAATTCGCAGGGTTTGCTTTGATAAAATGATTGGCTTAATGACTATAGCTAAATATTTACAAAACTGCGCGCAGAGCTTGCGTAGAGAGCGGGATGGTCAATTGTAAACTCACGCGTGTTAGAGCGTGACATGTGCGTTGGGGATATCTCCCCTTAATTGGTTTTTGCCGGTATTAATACTGGATTGGGGTTTATGTTAAGAAATAAAATATCGTAATAAATACAAATCGATCATTATGCATGCCTTAGGCTACGTTTCCACCAGATGAAATATATTATTATAATATTCAGATGAAATGTAGATGTGCGAGGATGCGTTTTCATACATTTGACACCTCGCAACGCGCCGAGCGAGGTGTCAAATATATGAAAACACATCTCTGGTGGAAACGCAGCCTTAGGCCGGTCGAACATTGGACACGTTTTCGTGCGAAATTACTCGTCCGTCCGAACACGCACGAAGCCGCGCGAACAACCCCGACCTTGAAAGTACTATGGGAGCGCGCTCACTGGATACGAATTGGTCTGAATAATAGTACTCGTGATTCTGAGTCAGAATACCCAAAATCACCGAGATCCGGAAAAAGGGTACACTTTAAAGTGAAAATGCCCCTATTCGTAAATCCTTGCAAGTTTTGCCAAGCGATGGCAGAGTTCTATGCAGATGAAGTCGCGGGCAAAAGCTATATTTTATAAGATATCGTTAGTAAAAAGTAAACTCCAGTCGTGTCGTGCGTCGGAGCTGAGACACACACTTTTAATTTATTTATAATGTTCAGGTAATAAGGCACTAAAATACTATTTAGGTGTTAAGCTGAAAATGTATTTTTTTTTTCAATGACCAATCGCAAGCTGTGATTTCCCGTAAAGTCACAGAACACTCAGTAATACTTACAAACTTTGTTTTACAAAGTAATAGCACAAAATTGCGTAACACAGACAGTATAGTAAGCAGTACGTATTATTAGAGCGCACGGGAGAAACAAAACGTTCCTTTAGCGAGCGCAGAAATCTAATATAAATAAAATAGGCAGTAGTCAAGTGAGGACAGTGCGATCGGTCTAATAATAGAAGGGAAGCCAGGATGGAGTCACGTACGATACCGTTTTAAGTTAGGTATATTGGAAAGTAGGAGGGACCCGCGTGCTGACACAAACTGTTCAATTGGGTAACGCCGAGCTTAAGGCGCTACACTGAGAAATTTGGAGACTTTGAAACGCTGTCCTGCCCAGAATAGCAAACAGTAGGGGCTGATTTTCAGATATATGATTCTTGACTATATGATTGTGGTACTGACAATACCGACACATGATTGCTTAAAATTTTCTCGATAGAAAATAAATCCAAAGTTTATATTTTCCTTTTTTTCCTCAGCCTACTAAAACAACGCATTTTTAAAAGACATGATTAAGTTAATATGATGGTATTTTACCTCATCTAGGTACTCACAAGAGGAAATTTAATAAACCTGCACACAGTCAGATATTTAACGAGACTTGTCTAAAAAGCCAGTCTCGGAGAGGGTTGCATCCCGTTTTGTCGTGAGCGAAAAACAAAGGGTGTCTCGTTCAATCGATATATCGCCTTAACCTGCTTTAAGAAAAAAACTGACCAAGTGTGTGTTGTTCCGCTCCAGTAAGTACTTATAGGTACAGAGTAAAATTTCAGATTTTATAAAAATCCATGGGTAGGTAACTAATATTATAAGTGCGAAAGTGTGTATGTCATTCTGTCTGTTATCTTTTCACGCTAAAACCGCGGGACCGATTCAGATGAAATGTAGTATGAAAGTAGTTTGAGTCCTGGGGAAGGGCAGGATACTTTTTAAGTATCCCAGAAATCATCCCTTAAGTAGTTGGAAGTATGTATGGTAGAGCAATTACTACCTAGGTAAGCTACTAATTTGATTCTGTCTCTATTCCAGTAGCCTTGGTTTTTTTATTGTCTCGCTAGAGGTGGGAAAAGTAGAGTATACTCCTCGTGGATAAAACTGTTTTTGTCTTGGGCGCTTAAATCCATCACTACACTCAGGACTCAGTCTTAATTCCCTCGCTTCGCTCGGAAATTAACTCATTACTCCCTCGCTCCGCTCAGAAGTAAAATCTGGAGTCCTTCGTTACGTTCAGGATTCAATATCGCGCCCGTGACATAAAAGTCATAAAACAGTGCTTAATCCCCTTGGTGTATAATCTACTATTAACGTGACGTACGTACTAACGATACTTATTACCTACTGCTTAGTAGGTACCTACGCACAAAAGCTCCATTCACTTGATTGAGTTCTAAATTAGACTAAAAGGGTAAATGACGTAGCACACCAAGGGTTGAAAGCGGTGCTATATTAGTTTACTAGGGTGCCGCGCCGCTAACAAAGTGTGCACGTGGTCAAACTATCCCCATAAATAATTGGAGCCAGGCGTTGCCGCCGTACCGTAACAGGCTCTACCCCAGATAACTATATATTTTATGTCACACCTGGCCACGCGCGCGGATAATCCCGCTTCCTGTCCAAAGGGTGACATAAAATTGTGTACTTACCACGGGCGGTAATAAGGAAAGCTTCAGATTGCATCGTTTTATCGCCCATGCCTTCGGCTCGGCCGATTCTTTGTTTTACCGCCCTTAACTAGTAATGTACAGTCACCAGCACCAATATCTGCTATAACAAAGGCGGCATAAATATCTGACACGTCCTTACGGCTCTACAAATAGAGTCTTATCAGATATTTATGCCGCCTTTGTTTTGACAGATATTAATGCTGGTGACTGTACTATACAAATACAAAATACAAATACAAATACAAATACAAATAGTTTATTACCAAAAAATTAAAGAAACATAGTTACATTTTTAACTGACCCCCACACTAGGCGTAGCCTGTCCCGTGGGGGAATACATACGATTGACATAAGAGACATTTCAATAGCGGCTAGCAACCATGTTTAGGTAACAGAAATAATAAAACAAATAACAGGAATTAACTACAGTTTAGTCCTTATTAAAGCAAAACATAAGTAGTTTGAATAAAATATTTTTTTTAATTCTAATTGTACATCAGCAAGTTGTGCATGTGTGAGCGGGATATTGTATGTGTATGTGTTGTATGTGTGTGTGCGTGTGTGTGGTATGTGTGTGTGGGGATGAGTGTGTGTTTTTGTGTTCGACTCAATATGTTGTCCTAATAATGTTTTCTGTGTCGACGTAAGACAAATTCATCATGTTCATTGTTAAGACCTTTTTTGCTTCAAAGACAGAGTATTCTTTAAAATTATACAGTTTCACTAGTCGATTGTAAATACGGGGGTGCAAAAAGACTGAGAAATGATGTGCAAAAGTGGTTTTGACAGCTATCGTAGGAATTTTAAATATTCTATTTTTAAGCAAGCTATTGTAGTTCGATGAGTTGAGAACCATTTTGTGTACCGACAGAGCCACCCTCAGAAAGTAGAGCTTCCGAACACTGAGTACTTGAGTGTCACTGTATAAGTCCTTCGTGGGATACCTCACCGATCTCTTCATGGCTACCTTCAGCACCGCTCTTTGCGCTCTTTCTAATTTAAGAAGGGTAGTCGAAGCTGTGCCTCCCCAGGCAAGAATGCAGTAGTTAATTATCGATTGTCCAAGAGCCATATAAATGGTTTTTAACAGGGTGAAATCAGCTGACTCTCTTAGCATCTTCATAGTGTGTATCAGCTTACGTACTCTACTCGATACCGCTGATACATGCTGCTTGAAATACACACTACACACTGACTATAATTACATACTGACTATAATTACATTAGTACCTATATGGTATTATTTATCAATGTTTTCCTCTGAAAATAACTTCTGTACTGGGTACTTAAATACCACACGAAATCAATTGTAGTATTGATATCATTAAAAAAATAAAAATATTAAATACTTAATTTTTGTAAGTAAGTAAATATTTATTTGTGATATACAGGTTACATAACAGATGACAGTACAGTAAAATATATAAAGTACGCTGTGATCTACCTAATTTAAGGTATACAAATATTCAATGTTATAAAAACTAGGTACTTAATTCTAAATCTTCATGAACATGTACATTTGTCGAACAATATAGGTACCTACAGCTGTGCTGTATTGCGCAGAAATATTACGAGTACGAGTAAAATATCAATCGTGTCCCTACTTCATTGTAAGGCTAGTTGAAATTGATTGAAAGGTAATGAGAGTAAAATACATTTTTATAGAAAGTTTGGAATTACCTAATTTGGTATTACATATATTAATCAAACACAAATGTAGGCTCGTTTTTGCAGGCGAAATATTTTACAATTAAATAAAAAAAAATATTAAATTTAGATAATAGTTGGGAGAGATTACGTTTTGCTTCCACATTTACAAGTTTACCATTTCGGTCAACTACCTATCGGAAACGGAGACTTCAATGCGATTAGAATCGGTTTGTCCGGGCGACAACTTACCTAAGCCGCGATTTTTCCCGGCCGCAATAGAGCGGTTGGTCTTCCAGTATCTACGTACTCGTACACAGTCGCTGATCATCGATTCCATTTTCTTGCCCCGGCCCCATCCCGCCGCGTTTTACGACCATCCCGACATTTCCGACACGGCCTGGAATCTGGAATAGGTTACTTTTTGTAGAGCAACTCCTAACTCTCGGTGTTATAATATGTCTCTGAACCGTATTATTGCGCTTCTTTCATGAGATTGTTTACCAGCTTTCGTACACATGAATAATTGCCCGCCCTCATCGTGGGGTGTTTTACGGCCATAAAAAGGCCTATAAAATTGTACAAGAGGTTGTCAAAAGTTATATTTGCATGCAAATATTTCACTAGCGACAAAATCAGTTGATGTCAATTATTTATGATAACTATGCTTATAATACCTGAGACTGCTTATTAATGCGTTTTGTTGCTAGAACTATAGAGGAATGTGTCATGGGTTTACTGCTGTAAAACTGTATCAATCATAAAATTTACATACCGATCTTAACTGAATTATCTTATCTTGTCTTGATTTTGACCCGTCCTTGAATACTTAATATTAGATTGTTAACCAAGGGTTGAAATGGGTGGTTTCACCCGAGTTAAACACTCTGCTTTTCATTTCGAATACGAGGAAAGTGAAATATTTAAAAATAAATAATTATGTATTTGTGGACAAACTTACACAAATCGACCTAGTCCCAAACCAAGGAAAGCTTGTACTAAAGCGATGATATACATACATGGATAAATGCATACTTGAATACATAGAAAACACCCACAACAATTAATCCACATCTGTCCGTAACACCAGAACAGCCTTACTTGCTGACTTCATAAGTCGAGGTTGCCTGACACAATTAAATCATACAGTTAACCACCTCAACCGTACGTTAGACTTAGTACTAGTTCAATCTGATCTACTTTGTAAAGTATCGAAAGCTTTTGCTATCAGCCGTGTAGACGTTCATCATCCGCCCATAGAAATAAATGTATCAATTGAACCATCGCGATCGCTAAAAGATAATCCCACACCCCAGTACCAATTCACAAAAACAGATTGGGACAAGTGCATAGAACAACTAAAATCAGTAAACTGGGATCAGGAGGCCGATTTTTGAGTTTCGAACGCTCGACTTTACACTCGACATCTGTCAAAACGTCATAGTTTTTTGACAGATCTCGAGTGAAAATTCGAGCGTTCGACACTCAAAAATCGGCCCCCAGTATCTTCATTTAAATTGTCATGACCTTCTTAATATATTCTACACAATTATCTGGGAAGCCATAGAAAATTCTACACCAAAAAGAAAACATAAGAGTACACAATATCCAGCTTGGTTTAGCAGATCTTTGATACGCATTTTTAAAGAAAAAGATAAATACCACAAGAAATTCAAAAAGTTCGGCAACCCTCGCGATTATGATACTTTCTCACTTTTAAGAAGTAGAGCCAAAACTGCGCTAAGTAATTGTTTTAATTCTTATATAGATCGCACCGAAGATAATATAAAAACGAATATTAAATCTTTCTGGCAATATGTAAAATCAAAAAATGTAAATGATGGAATTCCTAGTAAAATGCATTTAGAGGATCTTTACGCAAGTGATGGTAATGACATAGCAAACTTATTCGCTAAATATTTTTCTTCTGTTTATTCCTCGCCAATATCCAGCCCGTACACCCCTAAGTTCCCTAGTGGTAATTACACTCTTTCATCAATTAATATAACAGAATTTGAAATTAAAAAAGAACTTGCAAAAATTGACATTAACAAAGGGCCTGGCAATGATGGCATTCCACCTATCTTTTTCAAATACTGTACAAAGGCAATAGTTCGACCTTTACTCCTAATATTCAATAAATCCCTCTCGGAAGGAATTTTTCCTGACCAATGGAAGACTGCCAAAATAGTTCCCATTCACAAAGCAGGTGATAAGAAAGATATCACCAATTACAGGCCAATCAGTGTCCTTTGTTGCTTATCCAAAATATTCGAAAGCATTGTATACAAACATATTTATACGCACTTTAGACATATAGCTAGTCCCAAACAACATGGTTTTATGCAGCACCGTTCCACTAGTAGTAACCTCATATGCTATTCCGAATATATTTGCTTCGTCATGAACACACGAATCCAAGTAGATTCAATTTATACAGATTTCGCTAAAGCATTCGATCGAGTCGACCATAATATTCTCTGTATCAAAGCCGAACACATCGGAATTCATGGTTCACTCCTTCGTTGGCTAAAATGTTATCTTAAAAACCGATCACAACTTGTAAATGTTCGAGGTTACTACTCACTCCCTTTTTCAGCTAGTTCTGGTGTTCCTCAGGGATCCAATTTAGGACCACTTCTGTTTTTAATATTCATTAATGATTTACTACATTCCATCAAAAGTAATACATTGGCATACGCCGATGATTTAAAGATATTTAGTAAGGTACAGAGTATTGATGATTGTTATAATCTTCAAAACGATCTTTGTTTATTGAACGAATGGTGCAGCGAAAATAACATGACACTAAATGTAAAAAAGTGCAATATTATTACATTTACCAAAAATAAAAACCCTATATTATTTGATTACAGCATTAATAGAAGTTCTTTACATCGTGTATCTGTTATAAGGGACCTCGGTATCTGGTTTGACTCAAGGCTCACATTCATTGCACATTATGATCATGTAGTCGAAAAAACTTACAGATTATTAGGATTTATTTACAGAACTATAATACCTTTTAAAAATATCAATTGCTTATTAACCATATATTTTGCATTAATTAGAAGCTCTCTAGAATATTGTTCCACTGTCTGGTCACCCTACTATAACACTCATATAGACCGTATAGAAGCTGTTCAGAGGAAATTTCTGCGACATTTAGTGTACAAATTGCGACTTAAACGAAAACTACCATCGTACCAAGATAGATTACGCCATTTTAAAATGGATAGTTTGCAAAACAGAAGAAGCGTAAACGAATTAGTTACACTATATAAAATTATTAAGAATATGATAGACTCCGATCTCGTCAGTAACATACAGTTCCGGGTGTATCCTAAACCAAGTCGCAGTCCTGATCAGTTTAGCCTCCAACAATGTCACTCAACATAGTCCACTCGCACGTATGTGCACATCTTACAATAATATTTGTAAGGACGTTGATATTTTTTGTTTAAGTCTCAATTCATTCAAAAGTAGTGTTACAAAATTGTCTCATAGTTAAGTTTATAATAACCATGATCTCATACGATCTCATTAATTTTAATTTATGTAATTAAGAAAGTTAGTCTCACATTTATGTTTAGTTTTGTAATTTATTATTTAACATGTTGTGCTTGGTTGTCATTGAAATGTAAATTTAATTCTGTTTTCATTAAGCTATTTTAAATAGGTTAAATAATTTACATTTTGTTACCTTGCCTAAGTAAAATAAAATAAAATAAAATAAATACGTGTAAGGAACAATTATACGTGTTTATCACACAAATAAATGCCCTGACCGGGAATCGAACCCAGAACCTCCAGTTTCGTAGACAAAAAAATAAAATACACATTTTATTTCATTTATTGAAAAAAAAATCGGCTTACGCTCATACTAAAGTAACTAGACTCGACATCAAATAATAATACAGACCTACTGAACGAGATGGTCGTATACATCTTTAAATAAGAGCGACAGATCTGCCACAAACTATATAGGTATGACTTTCGACTGTGGCAAAAAAAACAATCAAACAAATTAAGGAGGTTATTAATGGTAAGCAGTCAGGCATTTGAACAAGTATAGGATCTCTGTAGAATCTGTACTATGTGGCTGTATAGGTTACGGCCATTGCCCAATTTAACTCGGATTCACCATACAATTTTTTTTAATACTTTTCTGCTCTAGAGCAGAAATGGACCACTTTCAGTACGCTACTTAGATGAACAATGACCCACTTTCAGAGTATGAGAAATGAAAATATATTTCCTTGAGTTCTTTATTATGAAACTTGTTTTTATCTTTTTAGTGCAGTCGTGTTTTTAATTTTTATTTTATTTCGAACTTTTTTTGCTTGAAACACATACATTACGAGTATATATATTTTTGGAATCGTCTCTTCGAATGCTTCATTTTGATACCTCACTTGCTAGGATAGAACAATTTACGGAACACTCAAATTGGAGTCTACAATCCGCCATATTGTTTTTGGGTTCCGTACCCGAAGGGTCAAAACGGAACCCTATTGGTGACGCCCAAACGTCCGTCCGTCCGTCCGCCCGTCGTCTACAGGCTTCAAATTTACACAGTATAAGCATCTTGTTTGCCCAAAGCCATACAAATAGTAAAAACTTATTTTTAAATGTTTTTGAGGGGACTCCCATACAGCTAAAGGGGGGCGCGAAAAAAACTTTACAATTTTGCTGAAAACAGCTAGTATATACAAGTATAAACTTATATAGAGAGTGTATTGAGATAGTAATCAAGCGGTGCGCACTAATCCTAAAATCCGAGACCCGGGCCGGACAAGAAATTATCTGTCTCATACAGGTACGGTACCTACTCCATACTCCTGCTTAGTCTACTTACTCATCGCTAAACGCTGGATTTTCATTGAGTTTTAGAATTTTCCCGCATGCAGCCGATAATATATATTTTTTAATTGTACGTTCTTTTTATTGGTTGTTGAAAGGTTACGATCATTGGTACGATGCATATATTAAATAATATTGCAACAATACAGCCTTGTTTTCTAATTATGATTTTGTTGACAAGTAAGAAAAAAAAACGATTTTCAAAAGTATTTGAACAAAATAACGAATTTGAGGCCGCAGGTCACAAAAAAGATATAGGTATATGAGGTACGGTAGTGAATAAACATTATTTTCTTATCTTAGTTGGATTTGTATATAAGATCATAAAGTTTTAAGGGCTGAAACTTTATACTCTTCAGAAACCTACGGTCTGTAATCGGGTTTTAGTTAAATAATTCAGTACTACTCAAATTTGAGGCCGCTAATTTTATTTGTCTGACATAGGTAGGTATATTCGTATTCGTAAGTTGGACTGCGGATTTGTGGGTGAATTTAAAACTACGTCGTAATCACTTTTTAAAGAATTATCGTATTACTAAATTAGTCTAAATATTCGATGGCATATTCGATTATGTAAATATTATGATCAGAAAGTTAATAAACCGACGCATGAGCTAGACGGTAGAGTAATGATGGCATGAAATCTATCTTATTATTCCTACACAATCATGAAATTCTTTGCATTCAAAGTAAACAGTTAATTATTTTTTGTTTACAGTAAAGTTATCTCTATTAAATGAGCTCAATTGTAAACAAAAGATAATGAGATAATGAACACCCACAAACTTTGTTATAGTTCCATTTTGTAGAATAGTTTGTGTGTTTACTGTGTATTTTAAATGTAAGTACATATTGAATTCGCTTTGATCCAAGCTATCTTGGAAGTTAAGGCTATCTGTTAGCGGTTTCAGCTAAACGTTCCAACGAAGACTGGGTAGATAAGACCCCCTAAAGACGCAAGTTCGGAATTCAATTGTTTTGTGTTTGAAGCTCGTCAAAAGTCTGAGACGCGTTTTCTGGACCAAATTTTATGCCATGTGTACATTTTCACAAGACGAAATCTGCTCACAGAGTGAGTTCACATTATCCGACATCGATATCTAAAATTTGTGCTTTTCACATTGTCTGATAATGTTGCCAGTTTCGGTCGTAGTAGTTATATTCTCTTTGGTTTCGGTCACAATGCCCGCCTATTACAGAAACTTTTATCTATTATATTTTTTGTATTGAAGAAGAAAACACAATCATAAGAGAAAATATTGGGTTCACCCAATAATAGAAGTCTAGGTATCTGTGCTATTCAGTGACTTGACACACGGATGGTGACCCGACAATAGAATTATAGGTATTAGCTAAATATTATTCAGTATAAGCAATATGAATAGTATTCAATTCAAAACAGTTGATAGTTAATAAAAAAGTTGTTAGAAATAGTAAGTGAGGCATATACAATCGTAATTGGCCAGCCCGTCGCAGTGACCACGCACACTACAAAAAGAAATATACGCGTACGTCACACAAACATCATCATCATAGGCCTTTATGTCTGAGACAGACGATTCAATAGGCTGGTTATATCGTACATATAAAAACGCTGAAATTGCAATAATTACGGTAAACTTGCATTTGTGGTATGTTGTTTGGGTCCACCTAGATATTATTTACCCAGATTTGCAGCAGTTTAAAATGAACGCGCGCTAAGTTATTCCTGAATAACCAAAAAGTGGTCAATTTTCGACCAAAATATCAATAATGAAGGTATCTACGGGGAAATTAATGGGAGATAAAGTTGTAAAACTTAATGTGTGTGTATTTCGCAAGCAATTTAGATTCTACCTTAACGTGAATGATTACCTACATTGTAAAGAACCGAAAGAACCACTTAAGAATAAGACATAAGAAGTATAATTATGAAAGGCATATTGCCATCACACTTTAGAGATTAATCCCTGTCAAAGGATTGTTCACTAGTGATGGCAGTTTCTTGCACAATATTAGTTTAACTTTGGTTTATTCCAATAGTCTTTACGGATAAAATAATAGACGTATCAAGATATTGGCGAGGTCTCACTGGATGCCAGCGCTGGCAGGGCATGATACAAATCATATATTGCGCCAGGTATTTCCAGTACATCGGTTAGTAGTGTGCGTGACACAAGCTGCTATTGAGCCAATCGATAGTATGCAGTCGTAAGTGTGAGTGTGGCGTCGACAGTGCCGACACTTGTGTCACGATCCTGAGAGCCAGACCTTGTTCTCTTAGCGTAGACCATACTGGCAGGGTACTGGCACCATATTCATATATTGTCGTGCCAGTCCAGCGGTATAGTGCCAGTCCGCCGCCTATTGGCGCCAGCAACTAGATTCATTTAATAATCTTCCGCTTGCGAGAATATTTATTTTACCGTTACATGCGATGCCTTTTTGTTTCAATCTTTAAGTAATTGGCTTTTAAACGGTACCCCTATTTCAACGTGGCAACTGTAATGTAAAACCTGCATTTAAACTAATAACGCTCTCGCCTCCACGTGCGAGGCGGTTGGTAATTAACAGCGCGAATTCAGGTAGGTGCCCATAATGGGTGGCTTGAAAGGTAAGTTGGCAGTTACACAGTTGGATTTCATGAAAACGTAACGTTTGGTTACGTTGGCTGATAGGGTAAAAACTCTTAAATGTAGACACAGGCAGAGCGCTAAAGCGGAAAGGGCGGATAATAGTATATACGAGTCGATATGGAAATTTAAAATTGGAGCTTTCATTGAGCACATTGTGCGAACTTGTGTCTCCTACCCATTTCGACCTAGAATAGGTACTTTAGTAGAGCGGAGCTCAGCTTGTTACCGTTTTACGTTGCTTAAGAGTGCAATCAGTCAACCTAAGGCAGCTTGTGGCTCCTGGTGGAGTCGCAAGAGCTGTCGCTCGAGGGTCGAGGGTGGATGTGGTCACCTAAGAGGCGAGTTAGCTATATGTTTAAAGTCCAGTGCTACCTCTCCACCTCCAGCTTTCTGACTGGTGTTGCCCTAAAGACCATTTTATAATGTCGCCATTTAATAGGGGCCCATCTAGCAGAGAATCAGAATCAGAAGAGAGCGAGTAGACAGTTTTACTAGGCAGGCGTCCGTTGTCTTACCCAATAGCCCAGCCATCATTTACACCAAATAACCCAGTTCAGTTTAGACTCTATCAACTAACAATTAGTCCCTGTACATCCTGGCGGGTGCTATCTCTATGTGCATCCCATGAGGCGGGCAGGGGCAGTATTCGCTCGGTGTATCCCTTGCATTTCATAAAAGTTTCAAAAGGGCATCTACGTGTTGGCTATCTGGTACTCGTTGGTACTTCGGTACCTCGGTACTTCGGCTCCACACACGCCTCCCAAAAGTCCGGGACACTATTGTCCCGTGAACGGGAAAGACATAATAATAATAATGATTTCACTCAATAACCCAATTCATTTAGCCCAACTCCATCAATAAGCAATAGTCTCTGTACACCCCGGCGGGTACTGTCTCTGTGTGCGTCCCATGACGCGGGCAGGGACAGTAGGTATCCGCTCGGTATATCCCTTGCATTTCATTAAAGTTTCAGAAGGGCCTCTACGTTATTGGCTTTGTGGTACTTCGGTACCTCGGTACTTCGGCTCCACACACGCCTCCCAAAGGTCCGGGACACCATTGTCCCGTGAACCGGAAAGATATACAAAATAATAATATACAGAAGCTGGTATTCCTGGCCTGGACACGGCGGGGTTAGTCCAGAGGTGCCTCTTTCTGTCGCCCTCACTACCAAGCTCAGTAAGTAAGTAAGTATAATACCAATTATCGGCAATATATTAACTCGTTACTGAACATTTTGGCTTAAAACCACCACCAAAAACATAAATATAAAATCCAGGTTCCCATTACCAAGAGTACTTTTATCTCACGAGCGCGGGTGAGGCTATATACTCTGTGAAGAGTTATATATGCACATTGTCTATGTGTGCGTCAGCGTAGGACCTATGTCATAGAACACGTCAACTCATAGCTGCTATGAGTTCACAACTACAAAAATGGCCAACCCGCGTTCTTGAGATAAAAATACTATACCATTTGCAGTTATTCATAATAATATATACTATTTAATATTAATATTATAAACGTGAAAGTTTGTGCGGATGTATGTATGTACGTTCCACTTAATCTCAAAAACAACTGAACGGATCTCTATGAAACTTTCCAGTGTTGTAGCTTAGACATCAGAATAGGACATAGGCTATAATTAATTTCAAAATTCATTCCTAAAGGGGGTTAAAAGGGGGTGGTCATTTTGTATGGGAAACAAAATTATTTTTAAGATAGAAACTTAAAACTTCTCTAAAAGACTAAGCATCAAAATGGAAGAAAATTGTTTTCAGCGTTTTTCGAAATTCGCCCTTTAAAGGGGTGAAACGGGGGTTGAAAGTTTGTATGAGGAGCATTTTTTTTATTAAACGAGGAGCTTGAAACTTCGTTTGTAGACCTAGAATTAAATACAAAGAAAACTGATTTCAGCGTTTTTTGAAATTCACCCTCTGAAGGGGTGAAAAGGGGATTAAAACATTGTTTGGGCGACCTGATTTTTTAAAGTGAGTGACTTCATAGGCACTTAAAATATAAGAAAAGTGATTTGAGCGTTTATGAAAATTCATCCCTTAAGGGTGTAAAAAAGGGGTTTAATGTTTGTATGGAAAACGAGCAATATTCGAAGAGAAATGTCGTCTGTAGTAATATAGCAGGTAAGTAGATCAAAACATTAGGTAGCAAAACTAGACTATCCGTGCGAAGCCGGGGCGGGCCGCTAGTTCATAACTAAATACCCAACATGAAGGCACTATATAGCATACATTGGTAGTGTATTGACTGCTCGTAGGTAGTATTGGGTAGTATATTCTAAGCTCAAGTGTAAAGCCCACCTCTTAAGCAAAGCCTCTAAAACTAGAGTTTCGCCCAGAGTGCACGTTAATCATTAAACAACCTCTTCCGATTCGTAATGCAGAGGATCAACGTTAAAAGCGTTACACCATTAAGAATATTAGCTCGAGTTATCCCACTATCAAGTGAACGAGTACCCAAAATCAAGTTATTTAAAGATTCAGCGGAAAACGCATTTTGGCGTCGTCATTTTTGCTGTCTCTCGGCTTTATCGAATTAAGTCCTATATTTTAAGCCTCACATTTTCAAGTGATAACCAAACTCATTTATGTTAAAACCCGGCCTGCTGCGAGTCGGATCATTTTTCAACAATGATTCGACTGGATATCCTTTTGCCTTGCGCTAAAAATAAAAGTTTTTAAATTCTGGGTTCTTGTATATTTCCATTAGACTAAATGTCGGATCAAATTTGGTAGCTCAGTATTTATTTTTCTTGACGTAATGTCTAACAAAGCTTTATGAAACCGAGCTTCTTTTATGGCCGAAACAAAATTTAAATAAGCCTTAATCCAAACGGTTTTGTTAGGCGGCCATTTTGTTAATTAAGCCTCGCACCCAATTGTTAGCGCAATCAGAGACGATAGGGATGCGGCTGTTGTGGCTTTGATGCGGGTACGTAATATCATTCGGGTTAAGTATGAGACAGCAATAAATGTAGGTATCATACTTACACAGCAAACCGCACCAGGCGTGTGTTAGTGAAGTTTAATAGTCACTAATTAATCCATATGTTAAAAAACTGTAATACATAATACATAAATATATAACAAAGCTGAAGAGGGTCGAAAGTCTCTACATGAAAGATATTCGAAAAAAAGTTCGCTGGGGATACTTGGAATCGATAACAGAACACGTTCCAACAGTTTTTTAAATTTTTGTCCGTTTATTTGAACGCGCATCACATGAGAACGGCTGAACGGATTTTGATGTAAGCTTTACTAATCTGTTGAGAAAATCCCCGGCCATGTTGAACGCTATAAAAATCATACAGATTCCCCAATTTGTATGATTTTTATAGCCTTCATTTTACTTTGTATGTCCTTCAATTCGTGATTTAAAGGCTTGAAAATTGGTAAGTATATACTTGGAAGGAAAGTAAAAAGAACCTCATTCAAATACTGTGTAATTGACGGATGAAATTTGAAAAAATGGGGAAAGAAACAATAATGCTTAGTGGCCAAAGGCAAAAAAAAACAAAAGCCTCTCATACCATAGCAACTGTGTGAAGTGAGAGATCTAATTATGTTGGACAGTAGCGCTACCAATATTCACAAACCTCGGTTGCTTTGGGTCTTCGATGGGAGGTACGCAGAGCAGCGAGCTCTCGGCTGCATGGTAAGGTAACACTTGCGGCATGTATATAATAATATATGCGTATTATGTACTGTATTTTTGTATAATTTTTTTTGGGGTGCCTATTACGAACATGACCTGCATTTACACCGCCAAGACGGCGGAAATTTATTTTTCTTAAAAATCGAAATGCGTATCTTTTTTGTCGTTCCTCGGGGTGAGTGTAAAGTAAATGCAACCAGATGCAACGTCTAGCATGTTTATATGTACAAGTAAAAATTCTCATACTATATTGAATTTTTTTAGGTATTCCAGAAATTGGGAGATCCAATGGTATGAAATACCTACAGAGTAGAAGTTGATATGGATGTTCACGCAAACGAAGTCGCGGGCAAAGCTAGTACATAAATAAGCGTCAAGTTATATTTTTAACATCTGGGAAACGTATTTTGCCTCTCTTGCCCGTATAACAGATCAGAAATGAGATAATACGCGATTATCTATGGCGCCTAAAGGCGGTGAATGTGCCGTGTGTTATCTTGTCCACAGCAGCTTCAAAAGTTAGGTGTTATAGCAAACATACGCTGCCAAAGTTACTTTCAACTAAAATATTTTCATCTCCCGTTACAACAAATCCTATACTAAACTTGTCACGTAATTTAATTTAGTTACTATTTACTGATCTATCAATACGATCTAAAAAATAACTAAAATATTTACATAGGTACCTATACATTGGCACTCTTGTAGCAAAAATATTGGTACCATCATCGTTCATATCCTATGGGAAGTATGGGATGAATGCACGGTGATGATTAAGATCCGGAGACCTTGGGATATGAATACCCAACATCCAACCTAAGGCAAGGTTGAATATAATGAGGAGATTAATGAGATACGTAATGTGGTTTAAAAAATTAAAAAGTTTGGCGCTGTATATGTAAATATGGTTTGTTATGAGAGGGGACGGCAGCGCCGGAGGTTCTATTTCTGCGGCCGAAATTTTAGTGTAATTAGCAAGATTAATGGCACTCTTAAAGTTGAGGGCTCTTGAGTTTAAACGGACATTTTTACTTTTTCTCTCAGCATTCATAAAAGCGAAGCAAATTTCAGGTAATAGAGTGAATAATATAACGTCAATTTACCTACTTAACTCTTCACGCCGGATTAAGATTAATGATACATACCTATAAAAGCCTATGTTAAGTGAAATTTTTTATTAGTTTATTTAGATGTATACTGATAGATCAGTTTATTTATTATTTAAAAGTAGGTAAAATGTCTATGCCAGTTAATGTTATTAATGATAGAAAATGAAAATAACTTTACTTATTATAATAATAAAACTCTTATTAGGCAATCATCCGTTGTCTCACCCAATATACAGGGTGGAAAAAAAAATATGGGCCCTGGAAGAAAACTACCTTAAATCCTTTAGATAGCTCACAGGTGATATGTATAATGCATATATGGATGCCCGACGCCCGAAATCAATGATTTCATTTCATTTCAATTATCTGTTGCTATATATTTTTTGATTGACAATGTTTGTTGGATTACATGAACAATAGTTTGATAAGAAACAACAAAGAACGTCACTTATACATCAAAGTTACATTATTTGTTCTAAAAATGCTCTCAGACACACGTGTGCGGCTTTAACTTAAATTGTGATGACCGTTAAACACACAAGTAGGTATGAACATTGCCTTTCAATAACGCGTAGGCAATAAACTCCTCGGCTTAATACTTGTGGCTATGATATGAGTTTATTTGACTAAGTAGGCACTGTGAAACTACGGGTAACTTTGCCGAGGAGAGCGAATTGCACTCCGGGCATACTCTCCAACTTCAAAGGACCCATAACTTAGTAACGGACCTGATATCGTAACAGGGGGTTGAAATATTACAGAATTATATAAACACACACAGATATGAAGCTCATTAACAGGACTATTTGATTTCAATGTTCATCCAAACTAAAAAATATCACTTTCAAAAGAAGTGAAAAAGTGAAGTGGCACACAAATCGAAACTAACCTTCTGCTGTCAACACAGTGAATCATCAAATTCAATTAAGGGTCGGCAACGCGCATGTTATACTGCTTAGGAGTTGCGGGCTTCTATGTCAAAAAAATACAGATTGCTTTTTTTATCATTGCTAAAATAACAAGGGTTAAATTTTTTAACTATTATTATAACGACATCAAAAACTACCAGATTTATTAGCCCCTAAAATATGAAAGTAATAAAAAATCCAGCCCGTGTCTATATGTAAGCGCCGAACATAATTGATAATGTTAAGTATGTAAAACTAATTAAATATGAAGGGTAATATGTAGCTATTAAATTAAGTGGCACAATTTCTTATCCATCTATCAAAGACGTACCTACTTATTGCCAGTACTCTGATTATGGTTCTGCAACAACCATAAAACGATATAAAGGTCAGAGTTCATCTCATATGAATCTCAAAATTATTCAAATGCATATAATTTAGGCCAGATCTGAAATAAATGGTGGTAGGAGCCGAGAACTTGATCAATGTAGGAACATATCGAGGCTTTATATTTACTTACGTAGCTTTAGTAGCACAACTATGAGCCGCATTTGGCATGAGCATGAATAATGTTTGCACGTGCGGAGCGGATATAACTATACAGTTGGGGGGCGCAGCAATTACCACTTTGGCTACTTACTTAAATATGAAATTGCCAATATTGGATTTGCTCTCCTGTTTTTCTTTAAAGAAGTCTTGTACAACTTTACGAGCTCATATATAACTTTATTGCTCTAGTAGATGTGGAGTATCTCACTATGTACGTCAGCTCAGCAGAGTACAATATCCCACGATGAAATGTGTCGTTCGTGGATAACAAGATGTCTGTCTGTAATGATGCTTCAGTCCCTAATTGAAGGGAGGTGCCTCTGGCAGGCCTAATGTTTGTTTGTCTTCTTTCTTAGTAGCTTCGTGTGGATAGTGACATATTTATCTAGGTACCTAACAGGATAAGTACTTACATGCGACTTCCTCCTATTGAGGAATCTGCAGTTATATTTCCTCTAATACCTACTGTAGTTTAAGCCTGAAATGAATAATACTTATAAACCATCGTAAGCTTGTGAGGCATATATTTCATTACAGATGATTAAGTACATAGGTATTACAGCTAGCGCCAGCGTTGCATATTTATAAGAACGCCATCAGTCGCTGTCAAGTATTAATAATGAAACGAGCAGAGCATGGTCTGAATAGAGCAGTGGCTTATCCGCCGGGCATCGATACAAATTAAAACATTGGCTATACCTCCTTAATAAACATAAATTGAAAAACATTTTCAAACGGTCTCAGAGGCTTTCGAGCTTGTACACTACACATATTGCGGTGCGTTAGGTCGCACACTAATCGTAACGTAGATTTGATGAAATAGCCGAGTCATATTGTAATGTGCACACGGATCTATACCTAACCTAAGACGGATTTAGTACTGCGCCCATAAAAAATCCCAATACTTTCACAACGCTTCTAAGAAAATACGACAAACATCTCGCTGATAATTATAAAATAATAATAACTAATTACTACCTGTTGTGGTGCAAAAAAAATACATTTACCTATTGCTCGATTAAGAATTCACTTTCCAATTTATGCTAGGATAAAATTCTCCTTGGTACAAAATATATTCCTTCCTACTGAGAAAATTTTCTGATAAAGAGCTTTTGTATAACTCGCGTACCCACTTAACTGGTAATTGAAACTGATACACCGAGCCGTAGCACAAAGAAGAACGCCCAATCTTGAAACAATTTGTGCTTTGGAAATTACAGCTCTTGCTAGTGTATGTACAGAAATGTATTAAGATGATAATATTTTCATTATAATTATTCGTTCGTAGAAAAAGCCCTGTGAGTGATCTTGGAGCTACAAAATGCTTTGAGCTAAGCTCCTGTCTTGACAAAATAACAAATCTCGGAATAATTCGACCACGTCAAACACAAACTTTTACGGTTAGCTTCCGCTGCGAGGTGGGTCATCGCCAACATTTTTCCCGTGTTCACGTTCACGGTTCAACGGGAGAGTCCATAACGTTTTTCCTTTCAATACTTCCTGCAGCTAGCTATAATAATAACACCGCCGTCGCAAATGGTTCTTGGGTGTCAAGTGTCAACACGGAAGATGTTTTGTTTCGATTAGCTTATTACGGGACAAGTACAATGTGATTTCATAGATACTGTACCTTAAATGTATTTCGTAGGTACTTGACGGTCGGTTTAGTACCTAGCGAGCTCGTTTAATTCGTCATCTCGCTTACGTAGTTTAGGGTGGCCCTGTCCTAAAAAGTCCCGCTTCGCACTACCAGCTAGGGAATACAAACCGGTTATAACCGTAACCGAAAAAACCGGTAATAACGGACGTAAATACGTCAAATAAAATAACCGGTTATTGAAGTTATTAGTGACCGTCCAGCTCACTGGGGCCTTTATGGTCGGTATTGAGTTACGCACGGATCTATAATCTACAATACATAGGCTACCAAAAACAATGATCACCATGTCCCTAAGTGCCATACTTTTTTTTTAATAAATCGTCAAAGTTACTCAACCCAAAAATGCACTTTTGAGAAATAACTAAGAGAAGTTTAAAACTCATTTAAAGTATGTTCCCGTGGGAAGTTACATAGATGATGGTAGATCCTGAATCTTGAGGTTCTCTTCTATAGGAAACAATCAAAGATTTTTCAATTCCACTACCCCGTTGAGAAAAAATGGCCTTTGATCAGTGCAAGGCGCCGATCATAAAAAAGTAAGGAAATTTGTAATAGGTGAATTATTATTTCGTATTTTGTGATCTTTGTCATAGTGTATGCTAGAAAATAGTTTACTTAACACATCGAATGGAAAATAAAAACAAAATCCTAACGTGATATATATTTTTTTATAAATATAGAAAATGATATTTTTTCTATCTCGTCCAGAATAAATTTAACAATTTCCGTGTAGTATACCATACTTACCTGTAATAAGTCTAGACAAGCATTACACAGGTTTTATTTTTTTTCTATGTCAATTAGTTTCAATTTTATGACCGATTAAAGTTACATGAAAATCAAGGTTTACTTCCATACAATTGAGAAAAGGGCCCTTATGGACGAATGTAACCAAAAATGTAAGTAAATAATAATATTTACATAGTCTAAGTAGCAATCTTGTATTAGAACGTAATTCTGAATTAATCTTTTCATTACAAGTTTTTTGAATTTTGCGTAATTTTTAAATTATACGAAAAAGCAATTTCGCATAGAAAAAATTATTTTTTAACTCTATTTAAAAAAAACGACCAAGTACGTGTCGGACCATGCACAATAAAGGGTTCCGTACCGACACCTACTAGTCCATATTTAAACCCACTATCCGATACGTCGAATTGAAAAAGGTCGTATCTTCATAGTAAACTCACGGCACTTACGCCCTTTTGTTTGGGCAAAACAGTTTTTCAGCAATTACTCAAAAACCAGTAGCCGTATTTTTATCAAACCAAAATTCGTCTTAAGTATTTATTAATGTACAGTCACCAGCATCAATATCTGCTATAATAAAGGCGCCATAAATATTTAACCCGTCTTTACGGCCCTACAAAAGAGCCGTGTCGGATATTTATGCCACCATTGTTTTGGCAGATATTAATGCTGGTGACTGTACACCACCTCATTTGTTCAGAATTTTCATACATTTGGAAATAAGAAGAGCGGCCCTACCTTTTTTTTAATTTCACGTTACTATTATGTAGCAATTCATAGAATAATACTTTCCTACCATATATTTTCATAATTAGAGAGCTTATAGTCGGCTGTGACATACGGACGGACGCACGGACGGACGGACGCACGTACGGACGGACGGACGGGCAGACATGATGAAACTATAAGGGTTCCGTTTTCACCATTTTGGCTACGGAACTCTAAAAATACAATTAATAGGAAATGTAATAAGAAACAAAAATTTTTGCAACGGTCATGCACGACTAGAACTTACTTGACTTGAGACTAGAAATAGGTATTTGTAACGTGTACCACTAGAATCCAGTAAACAGAAAAGGCAAATAAATAATACAGAAAATGGTTAGAAGTAATTAGAATAAGTTATTAACCTATTTTATATCATTATTATCTGCGCTCTGCCATAAGGGCCCTTTTTTACTAAACTTTACAACTAATTTAAAGGTAGAAATACTTAACTTATACGTGTGAAACCAAGCTAGAAATACACATCTAGTCTTATACTTTATCAATATGCAAAAAACAAAATATATGTGATTTTACCGTATTTTACTAAAACGCTGATATCTACGAAACTAGAAAGTGCCATAAGGGCCCTTTTGTTATGGACTGACTCATTAAACCAACTGATCGCGTGCGCTTCGCATCGCGACGCGCACGCGCGGGTAGTTCGCTCACGTAGGACACTTCAATGGGTAATTAAGGGTATCAAGCTGATACCCTGCGAAAAAAACAAACAGTTGATACTATCAACTGTTTGTTTTTTTCGCGCCGCTTCGCTTTCGCGTCGAGTTCACCCACGTAGGACAACGCGTAGATATGACCATAGTTTTGTGAATTAACAAATCGAGTTAATTTTATTTTTCATTTCTGTAAACGGCTCAAGGATTTGATCAAGCTACTGGATTTGTTTAGGAAGCTTAAGGAGCTGGAGGAATTAAGTGGACATTTAAACATCCGGCGTTAACTGAGCAGCGAAACCGAGATTTTATGAGATTGAATCCCTAAGGGATTTGATCAAATCTGAGTTTAAATAACTCAATTACCTGACGTCCAGCGATTGCAATGCCCCATTGTTATTAGACCGAAAAATGTTCGGCCTCATTTCACTTCACTTACCCTTAATGTAGTGTTAACAACCCTGTTAAAGTTTGTAATAGCTAGATGGTTATGCTAAAATACCCGAATTTAAATGTTTCATAGAAAGACTGTTGTTTTTTTTTTTTTCAACATAATCTCCTGCAGTGTTAAACGTTACCGTTCCGATCATAAATTATTATTCGCTTTATTTTTCTTTAGACTTAATCTAGGTTTTTCTCAATAAGACCATAAATTGTAATGGGGAATATGCATCATTATTTTCGTGATGCCATTAGAACCATTTTTAGAGGGGAACAAATGTTTATATGGAACAACTACAATTAGAACAACACAAAAGACAAAAATCGGTGTCAGAATACAGCAAAACTGCCGAGCCATGAAAAACCCAAAGTGGTGGTGCAATTTTTTTTTTAACCCCATCGTGTTGGGTATTTTTGGTAGACAATACTAGTTAACGAGTAATAGTCGAACATAAGATTAAACTTTCGGAAAATTTCCACTAATAAAAAGTAATATAATGATGTATAATGATGTAATGTGTATAGTGGTATAATGATGTTAATTCTGTCAAAAACATAGTAAATATAAGTTTGCGAACTTGTTAGTCCACATAATATAACGGGTGGACGACTACGGAAACGGAACCCTACATTGCGCGTGGCCCGACACGCACTTGGCCGGTTTTTTTACTTTACTATTTATCAATTTACGCTTTTTGTAATAATTGGATGGATTACTATCTGATGCAGGGGTCGGCAATTAGTTTTAAGAGGGGTCCGGATATGACAGAAAAACAAAATTCGAAGTCAAGAAAAAAAATCTTTTTTTATACTTTTCGACTACAATATTACAATTAGAACTTCATAGACCATTGCACAATATTATACATTTTAAGCTGAACTAAAACTCTATGCTCTACGGAGTAATATAATATTTTATTGTACAACTGCGCGGAGAATCGAAATATCATTCAAAAATAGAACGCCGTAATTTGATGAAAAAAATTAAGTTTAAGGAGACTCATTTTATGAATATTTCAACATTGATAGTGCTTCCCGCGCTTCTGAACGTAAAACCGTCAATGCACTTGTCAAATTGTCTACCTACTTAAACGGTCGTCTGGATACTGGCCATAATCATTAGAAAAAAAAACTTAAATTCTCTTGCGTCGTGATTGGTCGAAATTTGACATGATGCCAAAGGCGGGCATGGACTGTTTTTTTTTTTCAATCTTAACAGGGCACCGGCCCCGTGGGAATTGTTATTACACAATACTTGTGATATTATCGTAAATTTCATAATTATTTAGACTTGTTTTCAATATTCATCAATACCCACGTGATACATATTCATATTCATATGATACATACTCGGCAAGCCTCGTGGTCTAAACGCGGTTCTCGACTAAAAAAGCATTCATTATATAACGATTGTATAAATAGTACATTACTGCAGAAACCAGTAAGTAAGCCATCCTGGACGAGTATGAGTTAGCCGGCCGAGCCGAAGGCGAGGTCCGGCTATAATACGAGGCCAGGATGGCACTTATGGTCGAGGCATGTATAGTGCTTTTCTCAAAAATAAAACAAGCGGTATAAATCATATTTTTCGCCAATTCCACCTCGTTTGTTCTAAAACCGTGGGGTAGGACTAGCTTTTGTTTGAGCGGGCGCTGGCAGGAGGACGCCCGCGCCCCCGCCCCCCGCCCCGCCGCACACCCTGCGGCTGCGGCTGCGAGCGCTGGCAGGGAGGCGCCCGCGCCCGCAGCAGCAGCTAAACTTATGATATGTAATGGGATTTACATACTTACTTCCTGGACAGTAGGTGTTACTTCCTGGACACTTCTGGCAACTATCCAGGATGAGCCACTTTCGGATACTATCTTCACAGATGTTATGAGAACATTACATACTATTTTTGAGAAAATACTATTTCGTGTATAACTAGGCGTCTTTATTATGTACAAGTAGGCATGTCATTTTGTACGTTCTGCGACCGAAACTAAGCAACTAAGCTGCCGAAATTAAGCTGAAATATACTAATTCATTTCTATATGTTTATAGTTGAAATTCTTTTCGTTGACCGATTTTTTATAAACTTGTTATTAGATTATGAACCTTATTGTTTGAACAGTAAAATAGCTTCTTAAACAAATTAAGTTGATACAACTCGGCCAACTCAAATGATTTCAACATTTTTGTAGAATACCCGCATGTTACGTTAAATAATACTTTTAATAAGGTTTTCTTAAGTAGGCTAAAAAATGTTACTAACAAATATAGATATTAAGTTTGATGCAGAATGCAGATAAAGTGTTGTTTTCGCCAACAAACTGTGATGCAGTTTGGCGAAGTTAAAAAGTGTATAACTATATATAAGTGTAATATTTTGTAAGAACTAAATTTAAAAAAAATATGCTTGTGTAATGATTTCATGTTTAGTGTAGTTAATTTTAATTTAAGTTGCACTTTTAATTAAGTTTGAGGGTACTTCACCGCCATTACGACTTAAAAAAAGATGGCGGGTGGTCTTAAAAAAGGAGGGAACGTTTTTCTGGGCTCTCCTTGGTTAACCGTGCTAAAGTGTAGACGTGGTTGAGTATAGTTTGAAGACGTGTTTTAGTTTAAGTTAGACCATAAACGTGTACGAGTGATTGTAACTTCCAGTATAAGTGAATAAATTATTCAAGAGATCTTCGAAGTTTTAACATATCAGAAGTGAACGTGTGCCTGCGCGCCATGGGACGCAGTTAAGTAATTTTAAATGTCTTATAAACACTTTCGTAATAATTATTTAGAACTGCACCCACAAGTGTGAAATGATGTTACATTATTGATAACAGTTTCCAATTAATTACGTTATAACGTTGATTGGTAGAATCGTTCCGAAAGAGTACATACTCGTACATGTCAATCGTGGCCAATTAAGAAAACCCTAACTGAATCTAATACTTAGTGCATGACAATGGAATTGTTAATATTCGAAGCGTTGACCTATTTAATTACGGAACGCTAAAACAAATAACGAAGTACGCGGCCATGTAGGTGTGCCGCTTATAGAGTTAGTAGACAGCTGCTGTAGGTGCGCTGCTTACATAAGTGCAGCCATGTAGGTATGCTGCTTAGAGAGTGAGTAGACAGTCATGTAGGTGTGCTGTTTACAGCACTGAGTTGTGACCATTTCGTGGCAAAAGCCGGTTTTGTAATAAGTGTTTTGTGTTGTCACGAATAAATGTTTCTTTTCTTTGTTTTTCTGTCATGCAGCCATGTAGATGTGCTGCTTATAGAGTGATTTAACAGCCATGTAGGTGAGCTGATTGCGGCCATGTAGGTGTGCTGCTTATAGAGTGAGTTAACAGCCATGTAGGTGTGCTGTTTGCGGCCATGTAGGTGTGCTGCTTATAACTCTATAACTCACTCGAGTTAACAGCCATGTAGGTGTGCTGTTTGCGGCCATGTAGGTGTGCTGCTTATAGAGTGAGTTAACAGCCATGTAGGTGTGCTGTTTGCGGCCATGTAGGTGTGCTGCTTATAGAGTGAGTTAACAGCCATGTAGGTGTGCTGTTTGCGGCCATGTAGGTGTGCTGCTTATAGAGTGAGTTAACAGCCACGTAGGTGTGCTGTATGCGGCCATGCAGGTGTGCTGCTTATGGATTGAGTTAACAGCCATGAAGGTGTGCTGTTTGCGGCCATGAAGGTGTGCTGCTTATAAGGTGAGTTAACAGCCACGTAGGTGTGCTGTTTGCGGCCTTGTAGGTGTGCTGCTTATAGAGTAAGTTAACAGCCACGTAGGTGTGCTGTTTGCGGCCATGTAAGTGTGCTGCTTATGGATTGAGTTAACAGCTATGAAGGTGTGCTGTTTGCAGCCATGTAGGTGTGCTGCTTATGGACTGTGCCGACAGCCATGTAGGTGTGTTGTTTACATAGGATGTGTAGACATGTAGGTGTGCTGCGCATAGGGTCAGTGGACCTTGAAGTCAAGTCCGGTAAAGTCCGGTGAAGTCCGGTAAAGTCCGGTGAAGTCCGGTAAAATCCGGTAAAGTCCGGTAAAGTTCGGTAAAGTCCAGTAAAGTCCGGTAAAGTCCGGTAAAGTTCGGTAAAGCCCGGTAAAGTCAACTTAAAGTCCGGTAAAGTCTGGTATAGACAAATTTAAGTCCGGTAAAGTAAAGTCAAATTTAAGTCCGGTAAAGTCCGGTAAAGTCCAGTAAAGACCGGTAAAGTTCGGTAAAGCCCGGTAAAATCAACTTAAAGTCCGGTAAAGTCTGGTATAGACAAATTCAAGTCCGGTAAAGTCAAATTAAAGTTCGGTAAAAGCCGGTAAAGTCTAGTTAAGTCCGGTAAAAGCCGGTAAAGTCTAGTAAAAGCCGGTAAAAGCCGGTAAAGTCTAGTCAAAGCCGGTAAAGTCTAGTAAAATCCGGTAAAGTCTAGTAAAGTCTAGTAAAGTCTAGTAAAGTCTAGTAAAGTCTAGTAAAGTCTAGTAAAGTCTAGTAAAGTCTAGTAAAGTCTAGTAAAGTCTAGTAAAGTCTAGTAAAGTCTAGTAAAGTCTAGTAAAGTCTAGTAAAGTCTAGTAAAGTCTAGTAAAGTCTAGTAAAGTCTAGTAAAGCTCTAGTAAAGCTCTAGTAAAGCTCTAGTAAAGCTCTAGTAAAGCTCTAGTAAAGCTCTAGTAAAGCTCTAGTAAAGTCTAGTAAAGTCTAATTAAGTCTAGTAAAGCTCTAGTTAAGCTCTAGTTAAGCTCTAGTTAAGCTCTAGTTAAGCTCTAGTTAAGCTCTAGTTAAGCTCTAGTAAAGTCTAGTAAAGTCTAGTTAATCTCTAATAAAGTCTAGTAAAGCTCTAGTAAAGTCTAGTAAAGTCTAGTAAAGTCTAGTAAAGCTCTAGTAAAGTCTAGTAAAGCTCTAGTATAGCTTTAGTAAAGTCTAGTAAAGTCTAGTAAAGCTCTAGTAAAGTCTAGTAAAGTCTAGTAAAGCTCTAGTAAAGTCTAGTAAAGCTCTAGTAAAGTCTAGTAAAGCTCTAGTAAAGTCTAGTTAAGCTCTAGTAAAGTCTAGCAAAGTCTAGCAAAGTCTAGCAAAGTCTAGCAAAGTCTAGTAAAGCTCTAGTAAAGTCTAGTAAAGCTCTAGTAAAGCTCTAGTATAGCTTTAGTAAAGTCTAGTAAAGCTCTAGTAAAGCTCTAGTAAAGCTCTAGTATAGCTTTAGTAAAGTCTAGTAAAGCTCTAGTAAAGCTCAAGTATAGCTTTAGTAAAGTCTAGTAAAGTTTAGTAATCAAGTAAAGTCAAGCCAAGTAAAGCCAAGCAAAGCCAAGCAGAGCCAAGCAGAGTTAAGCAGAGTCAAGGAAAGTAAAGTATAGTAAAGTAAAGTCAAATAAAGTCAAGTAAAGTAAAGGCAAAAGTAAAGTAAAGTAAAGTCATGTAAGGTAAAGTCAAGTCAATTAAAGTCAAGTAAAGTCAAGTAAAGTCAAGTAAAGTCAAATAAAGTCAAATAAAGTTGAATAAAGTCAAATAAAGTCAAATAAAGTCTAGTAAAGTCAAATAAAGTCCAGTAAAGTCAAGTAAAGAAGTTTCAAAATACAGCGCTGTAGTCAAACTAGGTAGACATGCTTCAGAGAAAGAGCATAAAATGCGCTACAAATTTCAGAGTTATACTCCGAAGCGACCGAAGCAATCGAGACGGAGGCGGAAAAGATCTTCATCGTCAAGTGAGGGTGAAAGGACACCTACCAAAAGAAGCAGAGCGGGAGTGTCAACCGAAGTTCCGGGAGTTGGCTAAGAGTTGGTTCTCGCTTAGCTCGTCGTGGGACGTCTGGCAGAGTAAATTAAAGTAGGCTTTTCCAAACGATGTCAACTATGGTAAAGTATTAGACGAAATGTTGAACCGAAAATCTCGTACAGACGAAACATTGAGAGACTATTGTTACGACAAGTTATCGTTGTTAAGTCGGTGCAAGATTGTCGATCGTAAAGCGGTTGATTGCGCAACCTACGGGATCACGGACAGTTCCGTCAGAAACGGGGCTCTGGCTCTTAAATGTGAGGAACCAGAGGATCTGTTGAACTATTTAGCATCACAACAGCCCTCGCAGTCTGAGGACGCTGACGTGAGTTCAATCAGCAGTAGGTGGTTAAAAGAAACATCAATTGCGCGGTAATTTTTCTGGTAGAAATGCTATGAGTATAACGGGGAACTGATGCAGTCCGTATGAATTGCAATGGGCGCGGACATATCTATCAAAATTGTAGTAAGCCGATTGAGAAATGCGAAAAGTGCCGTAGGGTAGGGCATAATATTGAAAATTGCACTAGGAAGCCTTTGCAAACAAGTAGTGAAAGCCTTGGCCAAAACACGCACCCGTCTGAAAGGAACCTTTCTTTCAGACGGGTAAGCACCTGCTTAAAGTTATAATAGACGATGACGTTGTTCCGTTGCGTGATCCTGGAGACAACCAGATTACGAAACCGAGAGCATCCGAAAGTAACTTTAACGACGCTATACATACCTCTTTGCAACAGCACGGCCGATGCGGTAAATGATAAGTTTAATAATAATGTGTGCGTTTAATGGCACAATGTTAAATGCCTTTATTGATTTCGGAAGTATTCGGTATTCGGATGCAGTCGCATTAGGTTTGACTGAAAGCACAGGCGAACGATTACCTACAATACCTACCTAACTTTGGCAATTCAACCGTTATCCCTAAATTCAAGGCCACTCTTCAAATTAGGGTTGATGAGATTGATACTGACCTGGATGTTTTGACAGTGGAGGATGCACGTCTCATTGTTAATAGGACAGGATTTCACAGAATTGACGTCGGTGACTTTACTGAAGGACAATGAGCGACTGTTTTTCTATCATACTCCTATTAACGATCCCCAGAATCGAGACCAGACCCTCAACTTTTACGTCTCTAAAATGTTACTATAGATAAAGGAGGGTTGGTGGCAGTGCACTCGAAGGAGTCACGTATACTGGTAATGTTTATTCAGAGAGAGGTACCAGAGCAAGTCAGAACTAAGAGTATCACTTACACCAAGGTTGTTACAGGGTTTATTGCATATTTGTCCTTAGCAGTATTCACTTCTTTAACTAATGCACCTCTTCAATTCAAGGCGGGCATGTTAATAGCTAGTCTACCAGGTACCGGAAGTGAAGTCGTCCAATCTGACCAGGACGAAAACGAACGACAACCTTTAGATAAAGGTGACGTTAGAATAGGAGGGACTGATGAGGGAACCCTTAAAAAAAACGTAGTTAGAATGTTGGACAGTTTGTTCAACGATTTTATGATACCACGTATATCTGACCGTGGCACTGCGTTTACTTCAGCTGCATTTCAGGACTTCTGTGTCAGCAAAGGCTTTACACATTGTACTCAATGCAGTTGTCTGTCTCAGGGCGAATAGACAAGCACAGAGGTACAACCAAACTATTCTTACCACTTTGTCCACACAAAATGTTGATAGTAATGAGCGTGATTGGGACGGGCAGCGGGGTCGAGTGCAGTAGGGCATTAACAATACTGTTAATGCTACGACAAAGAAAAGTGCGTCAGAAATACTATTTGGGTTCAGGTTAAATTGCCCCATCGATAACAAATTGTCAATTGACAATGACGAGCCTCCAAACAACATTGATAGCCAGTCTATTCCAATCGTAAGTGACAGTTCACTTCCTAACGTATCTCAGGTAAATATAGCCGACTTGACCAATGACGAGGATAACAGCCAGCCATTATTGCTTCCAATAATGCTGGCACATCCACATTACTTTCTATGAGTACCGATGATAAACGTTTCGACGAAATTAGGAAAAGGGCTTCTAATAATTTAAGCTTAGTCAAAGAAGGCATGGGAGATTTATGATTTAAAAAGAATTCCTGCTAATAATTTTTACAATGACGGGAAAAGTAAAAGGCTCCTATCTAAATTCGTCGACCCATACAGAGTAACGTCATCATCATCATCATATCAGCCGAAAGACGTCCACTGCTGGACATAGGCCTTCCCCAAAGAGTGCCACAATGACCGGTCTTGCGCCACCCGCATTCAGCGGACTTCCGCGACCTTTACCAGGTCATCAGTCCACCTTGTGGGGGGTCTACCCACGCTGCGCCTGCAGCCAGAGTAGCGTGTTGTTTAGGAAATGATCGATACAAAATTGTCAATGTACTAGGGTTCAGTACCAGGAAGAAAGAGACCGTTGTAGCTTCAGATAGGTTGCGGATTGGATAGGATTGGATTGACGTTCAGGCATTACAAGTTAACGAATCGTCTGGTTCCGAGCCTAATACATCTGATTCCGACAATGATGCTGATTCCAAATAGGTTATATATGTATATATATTATGATTGTTATGGTATATTATGGATATTCGGACTATGTTGACAATTAATGTAAGTGGGTGTATAAGGGTAGTAAAATCAGCTTAGTATACTGTAACTGATTTGTTATTTTATATAATTGTAAATGTTGTTGACTGTTGTAGTTCAGCGTTTTAGTGAACTGTATTGATCAAGTAGGAACAGAACAGTTGCCGAAACTTTGAAATTGTTTTGTCTTAGCATCGGTACGTACGATATAATTATTTTGTTAAACTGTGTCTATGAGATGGAACCTATTGCATTGGTGTTGGGGTATAATATCCAGTGGAATAGGAGTACTCGTATATGTTTTGATAGAAGTATGTAATAAAAAATAAAAAAAAAGTTTGAAAACTGGTATTGAGTGTAATGATTGTTGCGTGCTCCGGAGATAGCACGCAGTCGGATGGTCGAGTGTAATGATTTCATGTTTAGTGTAGTTAATTTTAATTTAAGTTGCACTTTTAATTAAGTTTGAGGGTACTTCACCGCCATTACGACTTAAAAAAAGATGGCGGGTGGTCTTAAAAAAGGAGGGAACGTTTTTCTGGGCTCTCCTTGGTTAACCGTGCTAAAGTGTAGACGTGGTTGAGTATAGTTTGAAGACGTGTTTTAGTTTAAGTTAGACCATAAACGTGTACGAGTGATTGTAACTTCCAGTATAAGTGAATAAATTATTCAAGAGATCTTCGAAGTTTTAACACTTGTTACAATGCAGACATGCATAAAACATAACACAATGGTAAATTAATTAGTATTGCAGCGGACTATGAGACGACAAGCGAATAAACCCGCGAGGCTCGACAGTTCATCGAACAGATCAAATGTTTTATGGAAGCATTTTCCTCAACTCTGGATTGCAATTCTCGTCCACAGGCGAGGATCGCTCACCCGTAGCTCTAGTATAAGTTTTTTCGAAACATTAACTAATTCGAACGCATTTGCGTTTTGTCTCAAAATGTATGAAAGTGGTATGAAAACGTGAACAGCGCCTCAGGTGGTCACTAGTGGAAACTAAAACAGCAAGTTTAACATTTGTTGCTAACCGATGAATGCGCGTATTTCAAACTCGGTGAGAGCGTTTTCATACATTTGAGACAAAACGCAAACGCGTTCGAATTAGTTAATGTTTCGATAAAACTTATACTAGAGCTACCGATCCAATCAGGCTCAGGATGCACGATGTGTATTCGCTTCACCCCTGAATAGACAAAGTAAACACTGTCAACGTTACCTGCAAACATATTACGTACTACTCGATTAACAAACTCGCTGTCCCTATACTCTGTTCAGAGTAAATACTAGTTAGTACAATTCCTGTAAACATAACATAACTCGAAAACTGCTTGATGGATTTAGACGCGATTTTTACGAACATGTACCTACTTCTATCTATCCGCTTGATCTAAAATTTTTATCCTGGTGCGTAGGTATAGGTAATCTCACAGGCATAGAATGAAATGTAGTAATAATTAACGAGAGATTAAATTGAGATATCGGGTCGGAATAAACCTTTGCAAGATTTTATCTGTCATATACCTATATATCAAGATCAGAGAAAACAAGAACCTGCCGCGCCCATAACACAAATGCGATTTACGTCCGTCTCAAGAAAATTCAATTACCAAAGAAATTTTCGATAAATTGATTTCGTAGGGAAAATTTATGACTCTCGTTAAGCTTGCTAACCTATAGCACAAACACAGTTAAGTCAACAGGGACGGCACTGATTTCAGCCGACTGATTTAAAGGCCAGGGTTGCTCAATGCTCAAGACATAATCACTACATTAGTAAAATAGATCCGACAATCAAGGCAGAACTTGGCAAGTACTTTACATAGTGTACCTATTGTTTAGCGCTGGGTACACAACCCAAATAGGTATTTTATGCAGAGATGATAATTAATGTCGTGCGTCAGTTCACTGAAATTTCATTTATTTATTTTAGAACCATAAAAAACGCTTTACTAACTAAAATATATTTTCTTGAGTTCTTTATTAGGAAACTTGATTTTATCTTTTTAATGCAGTCGTGTTTTTAATTTTTATAATTATTATTTTATTTCGAACTTTTTTTTGCTTGAAACACATACATTATATATATTTTTGGAATCGTCTCTTCAAATGCTTCATTTTGATACCCCACTTGCCAGGATAGTTTTTTTTTTTTACGGAACTCTCAAAATGGAGTCTACAGTCCGCCATATTGTTTTTATTGTAACGTCACATATCCTATGTTACCCGGGATGACGTAAGGATTCCAACGATACCTCGCACATCTAAATCGGTTAAGGTGTTGAGAAGTTCTGGGGAACAAAAAAAATTCACATACAGTATACATACATACATGAAACCTGAAAACATTACACTCCTTTTTTTGGGCAGTCGTGTAAAAACGTGAGAATATCCGGCAGATCCCGAACTAGGCTGATCCTGTATCTCGGGACCTAGTAGTAAATTATACAAATGAAATAAACACGTAGGCATCAAATGCACGGCAAATAATAGAATTTAGAAATGTGTTATCAAATCTATTACTTTCAACTGTACCCCGAAATGAGACCTCATATTGTAAACATCGCAATAGCCTGAAGGCACTAAAGAGCTTTATAAAACGTTTTAGAAACAATTAAAAACATGTACCTAGTATACCTACAAATATACCTACGCACAAAACCAGCGCTTGAACAAAGTAAACAGTTGTTGAATATAGAAATCAGGTCATTATTTTCCGAGTGATATAAAAGCTTCATTAATCTGCGTATTTTAATTACGATTTTGTCCCTTAAATCACAGAAAAAACGACGGCTTAGTTTGTAAAACTCATAACTCGCTTCTCAGCGTTTTGGACCGTGGACTTTACTCTCAAGTTTTATGGTTGCTTTTAGATATACAAGTTTGGGAAAATAAGATGATGATATAGTAAGTAATAAATAAATCTAACCCGCACAAATACCTCGCTTCTCGCAGCTACGCTCGTTTTCTTTACGACTTTTGTTTCGTTACTACCTAATTCAAGTAAGAATGCAATCTCCTCTGGAAACGCTTCTTCTTCATGTATTAGGTATGTAGATTATCTACTTGATTCGTAGATAACTTAAAAGTAATATTTTAAGATGACATGTTAAAATTATCACGATGATTTGAAGCATCGTTGGTGAAATTGCGTTAAGTATATCTACACTTGTCATTTACTATCATTTTATGGGCACGTCACTATAAAATACCTAGACTCAAAAATTGTCTAAAAACGGATTTATATTTATCTGAAGTGATGCTTACTGATGCGCTCATCGGCTGTCGTACTTAATATACTTAAGCCGTCACGTCGTAACGCATCAGAAGTATGCGAGTCCAGTACAATGTCCCGTACACAACAATGTGACTATGTATATCGTTCTGTCACTTCACAACACACGACACGTCACGTCAGACAAAGTGTGTGCCACCGCTTTATGCGAAGTCATCATCTCTGTCTAATAATAATAGTCCGATCACAAAACGAAACACAAGAGTAATACGCAATATTTATAGTCTTAGGCCGGTCGCACATTGGACACGTTTTCGTACGAAATTACTCGTCCGAACACGCACGAAGCCGCGCGAACGATCCCGACCTTGAAAGTACTACGGGAGCGCGCTCGCTCACTGGATACGAATTGGTCGTATTCGGTCGTGTGCGACCGGCCTAAAGAACGTAATCTACGATAGACATGCCTCAATTTATGAAAGTTATCGGTGTGAGCAGCACAGCGGGGCGGTTACGGTTTTGCCGTGTCAGTGCACCACAAGTGGCGTTCTTTATCGAGAGTTCACAGGCACGTAAATACTACACATTTTTCTAATAGGTATTTCTCTCAGCTGCCATTCGCGTAGTCGACCTGGGGACCGATTTTTGAGAGTCGAACGCTCGAATTTTCACTCGAGATCCGTCAAAAAACTATGACGTTTTGACAGATGTCGAGAGCGTTCGACACTCAAAAATCGGTCCCCTGCTCCGCTGGAATACTTACATACGGCATTTTCCTGTTTTGGACTAATTACTTAAAGCCAATTAATTTGTTATTCTAATTCCATTGTAGCGACATACATAAATATAATGAATAACAGTATTATGATTTATGATGATATATTGTGTAAATTGAATTCCTGACGCATGTGGTACTCAGACCATTGCGCTAACTAAAAAATTAATGCGAATCCTCCGCTCGATGGTAAGAGCATGAAGCTTTTAAACTAAGCGGTTTAAAAAACGGGACAACATTTTGACGCACCTACATTCGCATTAAAACACGGTCTATTGAAAATGTCCATGTTATCTCTTACAGTTATTAAACATTTGTAAACAAAACTAGTAGTCTTAAATTTTGTAGGTATGGTCACTTGAAACAAAAGCTATTGCGGAACTGTAAAAAATAAACTCCAATTTTATACTTCGTCATGGCAGACACACGTACATATTCACATTTCCTTAGCACTTCACCAGACGAACTACCTAATCTACCTATGTACTTTCCGAGAGCAAATACGGTGGTTATATCAGAAAAGTCCTAATTCTAAAATGTGTATTGCGATGAGCTTAGTTGATTTGTCAAAGAAAACTCATCGGAATAACCTGTAATAGTACATTACTTACCAAGGGCGATAAAACAAAGAATGTCTCAGATCGCAGGTATTTTACGCCCGAGCCGAAGGCAAGGGCGATAAATATGCAATCTGAGGCTTTCTTTATTATCGCCCGTGGTAAGTACAAAATTTTATGTCACCCCCTGGCCAGGAAGTGGGTTTTTTCGCGCGCGGAGCGTGCGATAATGGCCACTTTATGGCTAGGTGTGACATAAAATAATTGGACGTGGGCCAGACACCCGCTGTAGGGACTGACTGAAGATGAAGCCGCAAAGCTCCTATTTTACTGGTTCAAACAGCACAGATTCGAACAAAATGATGCGCTGATGAAGAGCCCCACAAAGGGTGAAAAATGTGATGACAAGTCAAAAGTGGCGTAAACAGCGCACGTCGGTTGTTGTTGGGCAATAAAGCCGGGCGTCACGTTCGTCCGCCTGTCTGTGCCAGCCAACCGTAAAATGAGCTTGCTTCTTATAGCTTCGATATTTCATTGTCTTGGCTGAGCTGAATTCAAGACGCTTTTGACTTGAGCTATCTACTACTAAGAAGTATCGATAGATTTTGTATTCTAGCTAAATACTACTTCGTAGGTACTTACGTCAGCGTAGGGGTAATAATATACCTATATATTAGGAGTAATAATTAGGACTACATAATGACAAGTGTTATAAAAGAAGTTACATGGGATCTCCTTTTCATGATAAAATTAACCGATGACAAAATTTCGTGACACCAACTCAAATGCGGTGTCATTGCATTCTGTGAACATTGTGTAGTTCTCATGAAAGATTTATATCGAGTACCTATATACACTGGCGGTGAAAAATTTCGGGTCACCCTAGTTTAAGTAGCCTCAATTAATACTCAATAGGATTTGTGAAATATTTTACACTCGTTTTATTTACATAATATACTATTCTTCGTATTGCCCTACTGTATTAGGAATTTCCTGGACTGGATGCTATTCTATTTGTGTTGATCAGATCAACACGTTTATATATATATATATATATATATATATATATATATATATATATATATCTTGAATATTTGTAACACATCCTGAACACGCCACAGCAAAGTAAGCAAATTGAATCGACAGGGGGAAATTAAAGTTCCGATGCCGATGCCGGTAAACATTTTCACGTGAGTCAAAATGTATCAAGCCAACGTCGCGACATCTATACTTATAAGGCTACTTCCTGACTTTGTATTTTGTACTAGGACGTGAGCTTCCCGATATCGCACAGATTGTCAGTTTCACCCCCTCCGCTCTTACTCCGTTACATCGATATTGAGGAGAAGCTACCTGTAAACAATGTTATTTTCACTTCTCATGCTCGAAAAGTGCTTATCCAACGGGGCTAAAGTAGTCCCTAGGAAAAATATGAATACATATTCATGATTTACAAAACATTTTAATTTGACCAATCAAAATACTTCACCATATTAAATCCACCAATCACAAAACACTTACTTACACAGTTAAACTAATTTAACTCTTAAAACATGTATGTATATACATACATACATTTCATGTATGTATGTATGTGAACTTTTTTTGTTCCCCCAGAACTTCTCAACGCCTTGACCGATTTAGATGTGTGAGGTATCGTTGGAATCCTTACGTCATCCCGGGTGGCATAGAATATGTGACGTTGCAATAAAAACAATATGGCGGACTGTAGACTCCATTTTGAGTGTTCCATAAAATAAAATAAAACTATCCTAGCAAGTGGGATATCAAAATGAAGCATTTGAAAAGACGATTCCAAAAAAATATATATAGTATGTGTTTCAAGCAAAAAAGTTCGAAATAAAATAATAATTATAAAAATTAAAAACACGTCTGCATTAAAAAGATAAAAACAAGTTTCCTAATAAAGAACTCATGTAAATATATTTTGTTTGCAATCGGGGGACAAACTACATACAAGTAAAACCAAAATATTAGGTCCCACGACTGCAAGCAAAATATATCTATTTACTTGAGTTCTTTATTAGGAAACTTGTTTTTATCTTTTTAATGCAGTCTTGTTTTTAATTTTTATAATTTCGTCCCTATTTCAACTACATACCATACTGTATTAATATCAAAGCAGTTTAAAAAACATGCAACCATATAATAAGTCAGATGTTTGGATGTTTGTTACCTACTCAGTCACGCAAAAACGTCTGAACGGATAGTAGATAATGAAACTTGGTATACAACTAGTTTATAGCCTGGATTAACATATAAGATACTTTTTATCCTGAAAATCACCCCACTAAGGGGTGAAATAGGAAGTCGAAATTGACGCGGGCGAAGTCGCGGCAAAAAGTTAGTTATACATATATTTATATTTTTTTGTAATTCTCATGTGTGTCATGATGTCCTTTTGGAAAAAAAAAACCGACATATTTAACATACTTACAAATAATGGTAACTAACTAACTGTAATTCCACCATTTTCTCTAACTTTGATCGGCAGTATTGCCGTTAATGTTAGGTCTAAAAAGTATGGTCGACCACTTAACTTTTAGGTAATTTAATGCTCTTAAACTTAGTTATACAATATGGTATACAAAAAGTGCATAGTTTCAGAGATATAAGCGAAAATCTCAAAAATGACACACATTCCCCCCCCCCCCCCCTCCTGAGCACAACGTGGAAAAGGTGGAAAACTTAGGGTAGTCTTCCTAATGTACCCCCAAATAACCCCATAAAATTCCATCATGTTCCGAGCACTTTCCAGGTACAATGTAGGTACATATCAACTGGATTATATGGAGAGAGCTTGTCCTGCCCCTCGCCTTAAGTAAGAGGGTTGTATAGCAGATTTCTTCTATACAAAAAGCGGCAACGTTTTTAACCCCCTAATCCTAAACCGATTTGGATGATTTTTGGAAATGTTGTAGATAAAATATTTCATAAACGAGAAAGAATTACCAAAAATAAGGTATAAAATGCTCATCTATTTAGCCCATTTTCTGTTAAATTGACAAGTTTCTTGACATTTTATCAATGTTAATATCTAGAACAGGACGGCGAAATTTTAAATGTAATTCTTGCATTTTTCATTAAGATATTTTGTTTCAAACATCACTCCAAATCGACCATTTTCGATGCTTTTTTCCGCTTAAAATCTACTACACACAATACAATCAAGAAAGGGCAATGTTACTATCTAAAACTTTTAAAAAATCATAGTATCCTATAATCATTAATCACTTTATTGGTATTATCAATACTTTTGTCAAAATTATAAAATAAAATTAAACTTGTAAGGCCTCTTAAGGATGTAATTGGAATCGATCAAGGCCAACATTGTCTCATTTAATAAGGGTTTAAGGGGTGCAAAACGTTGCCGCTCGAGGCACTAATTTTGCGAGAAATAGTCAATATAATATAAAATTATATTACAATTGTACAAAGAAGTAATAATAGCGTTGTTGTTTCCATAACTAGAAATACCTTGTACAAACTTAATTATTATGGTAATCAGTTGGCGGATATGCCTACCATTCCGAACACAATAAACTCTGAAGAAACACCAACCAACTTCGCGGAAACTTTGCGAGAGGGTTTTATGGTTAGGTATTCGTACCGGCACGGCAGTTAAATGGTAGCGAACTCAACGAAAACTTCTTAATATAGGCCAGTGAAATCTTACAAATAAAAAAGCTAAAATCGCAAAGCGAGATGTAAAGCTGCATTTTTGGTATGTTATTCGCACCCCTTAGGAGTATCTGAAACTACGTTTTGCAAGCAAAAAAAAGTTGTGCTACCTATATGATACGTGAAAAACTGCAAAATTTTCGGACTTCTTTCAGGTATTGTAGTTCAATTCAAAAACTATGGGTTTTTGACATTACTTGTCTATGGCATTTTTAAAGTACATTAAATTTGCAACAATTTAAGCTTACCTACAGCTCCGTATGTCGTATAGTTTTTGAGACATGATGTTTCAAAAATACTGCTTTATTGAGTTTTGCCTATAATGCGTGTTGTTATGGGTTTCCGTCGAACAAACACTTCACTTTCGGAAACCAGCGCCGACTTTTAGTATGTTATCAGGCATATCTCCCGGACCCCGAAACTGCCGGGAGACAATCTCTCCAAGGTCGCTCTCCCGAGTAATGACGTCATGAAAATTTCCGCCGAAACGTTTGGAAAAGTGGCAATCACACCCAACCTATGCAACATACATACACGTGTATGGTATCAAATGAAAGCTGAATAAATATGCCATGACGTATACCTAAATTAAATTTCAATACATTGAGACAATTCAAAACTATAAACAAAATAATAAAAAAGTAAGGAAAACATTTTCGGGTTTCCAGATTTTGCATAATAACTAGAACAGGTACCTACCCGAAAATTATTTTGCACATAAATAATAATCAGTATTTCAGCTTTAAATTACTATTAATTGTTTCTAGATATGACCAAAACCGGGAGAGAAATGCTGAAAAAACCAACAGCGCGATGCGGTTTTTCCATACAAGATAAAAAAATGATGAAATATCTATTTTCCATGAACCAGCTCCAGCGTTTTAGTATATTGTTAGGCATGTTATGGCATATTATGGAATATTTATTCAGCTTTCATTTGATACCATACAAGTGTATGTATGTTGCATAGGTTGGGTGTGATTGCCACTTTTCCAAACGTTTCGGCGGAAATTTTCATGACGTCATTACTCGGGAGAGCGACCTTGGAGAGATTGTCTCCCGGCAGTTTCGGGGTCCGGGAGATATGCCTGATAACATACTAAAAGTCGGCGCTGGTTTCCGAAAGTGAAGTGTTTGTTCGACGGAAACCCATAACAACACGCATTATAGGCAAAACTCAATAAAGCAGTATTTTTGAAACATCATGTCTCAAAAACTATAAGACATACGGAGCAGTAGGTAGGCTTAAATTGTTGCAAATTTAATGTACTTTAAAAATGCCATAGACAAGTAATGTCAAAAACCCATAGTTTTTGAATTGAACTACAATACCTGAAAAAAGTCCGAAAATTTTGCAGTTTTTCACGTATCATATAAGTAGCACAACTTTTTTTTGCTTGCAAAACGTAGTTTCAGATACTCCTAAGGGGTGCGAATAACATACCAAAAATGCAGCTTTACATCTCGCTTTGCGATTTTAATGTACGATTTCACTGCTGTAATACGACTACTACACAATTAATCAAAGAGTTAAAGTAGGACGTAACGAGGTCCATTGTCCGCGCTTGTTCAACTTGAGACGGGTACTGGGCAGAACAACACCTTTTTTAGGGTTCCGTAGTAAACAAGGAACCCTTATAGTTTCGCCATGTCCGTCCGTCCGTCCGTCCGTCCGTCCGTCCGTCCGTCTGTCCCCCGTTTATCTCAGTAACCGTTAGTACTAGAAAGCTGTAATTTGGCATGAGTATACATATCGATAACGCCGACAAAACGGTATAATAAAATCTTAAAACAATTTTTTTTTAGGATACCTCCCCTACATGTAAAGTGGTGGTGCAATTTTTTTTTCTTCCAAACCCCATCGTGTGGGATATCGTTGGATAGCTCTTGCAAGTGTCCCCCCCCCTGCCATCTAAACGGTGGCTACTAGGCATGTGAAAAAAATCATGCTAATAGTATATACGATGAATTTAAAAGGAAAACTATCACAGCTAAGTAGACATTACTAGTTAACGAGTAATAGTCGAACTTCAGAAATGTACTTTGCAAAAGCAAACTTTCGTACGATTTCCATTGATACCATAGATAATGTTGTTAATTCTGTCAAAAACATAGTAAATATAAGTTTGCCAACTTTTTAGTCCACATAATGTAACGGGTAGACGACTACGGAACCTTACCTTGCGCGTGGCCCGACACGCACTTGGCCGGTTTTTTTTTGTACGGGGGAAAATCCTGGATACCTTCGCACCGCGGGGACAGTGCGCAGGTTATGTCGGACTTGCACCGACTAAAAACCCCCCCGATTGTCCTCCTCAACCCATTTCGGACGGCTCTGGGCTCTCCCATGGAACTCTCCAGTGCCACCCTAGAGTCCACGTATGGGTCCCGCCATGTTTTTATGGACGATCGCAGCCCCCAGCTACGACCGTCTTCGGCCCCGAGGACCCTCTTTTAGCCGCCTTCTACGACAGGCAGAGAATACCGTAGCCGTATTCTTATGCCCGGGCTACAGGGCGCGGGCAGAACAACGCCTAAGGCCTGTACTTTTAGGCACTTGTAATTTTCGGTTAAGGTAGGTCACATTAACTATTCCTTAAGGTTTAGCAGTTACGAACGAACGAGTACGAATGGTCAAAAGGGTCTAGCAAGCTAAGCTAACAAGAGTGGCCCCCAAGACAGATTTGGTCATTCTTCCAGGGGGTGTACTGGCAGGCCCTGAGAACACTCTTTGACGTGTCATCGTCGATGCATTCTAAATAGATTCATTGGAAAAGATTGTATACCTACATACATACTAACTCATCTACACACTGTCCTGGTACTTTATTTATATGCTCGTATCTACTTGTTCAAGAATTGTTTTTTTTTACATGACGCATCAAGATATATGAAAATATTTGTATGCGTGTATAAGTGGGCATTACGTGTACCTTCGTGAAAAGTAGGTAAAAAGAAATTGAAAACAAATAGTTTTTTTTATAATGAAGTTTAAGAACAGGGTGCAGGTTAAAAATATGCATTTTGTAGTCTATTTTATTATTATCAAATATGATTTTGTTTGGTTAATCTAACTTGAATAGTTTACGAAAAATTACACTTTAACTGATACCCTTATTATTTAACGATATCCTGAATAAGTCGAAAACGAAATTATTCAGAAACGAAAAGAAAAATATTGTTCAAATACTTAAGCGTAGTTATTAATCATTTAAGTGTTTCATTCAAACATTTAACTGGTGAGGAAGTCAGTAATCAGTATATTTTCTTCACAGGGGCTCTTCATTTCGCATTCTGGGCGCAAGTTACCGCTCTTGTACCGTAACCACTCGCTGTTTATATACGACACAGTGACACAGCCAAGCAGAAACTATTTCCCACGACTAAACTTGGAAGCAAACCACCAATAACGCTGACATGGACCACTCACCGGCCAGACATTCCTTGCCAAATATTGATACCAATTAATATCTAGAGACTTATTTTGCAACTATAAATCGCATTTCAATTTTATACCCTCAATCTCATTTCAAATTTCAATATCAGTGCACCACACTCACACACATTATACCACATTATACGCTTAAGATAAATACGAATCGAAGCGAATAGGGATGTTGACTCAAAATTTATTATTACTCCATAGGAAAGTATACATAAAACTATTCCAAAAAGTCAAAATCCTATTCAAATATCTCAAAAAATAACGAAACTACAACCGTTAGAATGTTTTTAGTTAGAGAGAGAAAACGCTACAGGTCAGTGACGTCACTGACCTAGAGCGCCATAGTAAATGACGATCGTTCAATACAACGGGGCGTTTTGCGGAAAAGGGACAGAAAATGCCCCCTCCTAAAACTTTGAAGACTTATAATTATGTAATTATTTATTCTTTTGGATTACTTTTTTCACTATTTGATTGAGAATTTGATCCTTTTTCGAGAAAATTCGGATTCATTGATTTTCTTATTTGGTGTCAACATCCCTAATGCTGGAACAATAAAGATAAAGGCTGAGCGTTGTCCCACACTTCATAGGTGCCGTGTGTCAGTCGCCGTCAAAATATATAATATAGAGTTTTTGAAACCCCTCAACTTTAATGTTGTCCATGTACAAAATAATACATTATTGTTTGAATATCCATTTAGTAGTAGTTGCCTCTTTCCAAAAACCGACGTGTACGATATTTATTTAAGTTATTTAAGTTTGTGCGTAACGCTTACAAAAAAAACGGCGACAGTCTCAAAGTGGTAACGGCAAAGTTGCTTTAATGGCCGTTGCCATAACTTTTACAATGTTTCCATGTAGATACCGCTCGATGCCCGTCACGAGTATATACCTATTACGCCACGTAATTTAAAGTATCCGTAATAACTCTTAATGAGTGCATGTTCCCAACGTCATAGATTGTTATTTTGCTTAATAACAGAACCTGTACAACAAACCAGTTACGAGGAAGATTTAATTATTATTTTTCCTCGTTATGTTAGCCCGCGCTGAGGAAATACCCGGTACTTTGATCTCAGTTTAAGGAAATATATGTTGGCCAAGTGCGTGTCGCGCGCAATGTAGGGTTCCGTAGTTGTCCACTCGTTACATTATGTAGACTAAATAGTCCTCAAACTTATATTTTGTTTGACACAACTAATAACAACGTTATTTCAGGTATCAATGGAATACGCACGAAAGTTTGATTTTCAAAGTACATTTCTAAAGTTCGGCTAAGTATTACTCGTTAACTAGTGGAATTCTAACTTACATAGTTAGTTTTAAAGTTTTCTTTTTAAATTCGCAATTTTTTTTCACATGCCTAGCAGCTACCTTTTAGCTGGGAGTGAGAAGTGACACTCGACTCGACCATAACAAAAATTATCACTTTAAAGCTTAAATATTAAATATCACACAAATGGATTACTAAATCCAAAAATCACAAGGGTTAAGTTGGTATTTTGGAGCTCCCGCCCATAGGTGAGAGCAGTACTTCATATGAGGCCTAACTTGCGACTTATAAAGTTGCAGCCGTTGTCGAGGTGTGAAGTATCTACTGCTTTGACGTGTGCCACCACTTTATATGTGGGGAGGTACCATAAAAAAAATTTTTTTTCGGCTTCATCAATATGTATACTCATGCCAAATTACTGCTTTCTAGTACTAACGGTTACTGAGATAAACGGGGGACAGACGGACGGACGGACGGACGGACGGACATGGCGAAACTAAGGTAAAAGTACCCTTCACCGAACGCTTAAGACCTACATGTACGTTTGTTTTTTTAATAAGGTTTAGAATTTTTGTACGATTATGATCAACAGCATATTGTGAAGATAGATAAATTTGTCATCATTTAAGTGTACGTCGAAATTTATTACATATTTAGACGTATATAAAAATAATTTTTAAAGTTTTTATATCGATTACACTGATTTGTCCCATTCAACGAACTAAGAAACGGACTTTGCATCCATTACCGGATCGGCATGCCCTATCACCGAACTAGGAAAGAAATGTATGGAATGATGACAGTGTGTGAGTTTGTAAACTGATGAGTGACTATTTATTTCAATCTAACTGCACTAGTTTTGTGATTTCGAGCAATCTAGACGGTAATTTAATCTAAGGAAAAAACTGTCTATAATTAAAAATTTAAATCAAATAATTTTATATATAAATAATATACATGTCTATTATTTTTTTTAACTAATCGCCAATAATTTATTTTTATATAATTTATTCGTTAACGGTTTACATGTTAAGAAGCGCTGGCTTTTTTTAAAGATATACGAAAAATAATACATTTCATTATAGATCTAGTTGTAGGCTGAATATGGTTTATATTCCAATGAACGCCAAATAGCAGCTAGGCCGAGATAATCATACGTTCGGTATCAGAGACCATGGGTACGCTTTACCGAACGGGCGTTCGGTAAAGCGTACACATTGAACCTATCACGCGAACATATTTAATAAATAGTGTTTTAATCATAATGATTCTGTCATAACAACATAACTACATTTTATCTAGAAACAAGAACTATTGCAAAATAATAAATACACAATTATTTTGCTTCTACTGATGTTAAATAAATAATATGGAATTTTTAAAATTACCTGGTCAATGAAGCTTATTTTGACGTCAAAAAGTCATGAAAACTATAAATTTCAAATGCATTTTACAAAAAATCTGTCTCGTTTATAGGCGTTCGGTAATTGCTCATTAAATTCCTCTATTAATTGGCTATGTGTAAAGCGAAGTAGTATATATATAACGTTTATGATTAACGAGTGAAAAAATAATTTTCAAAACATATGTTTTTCCCTGATTCCGAACGCTGTTCGGTAAAACCTTCAAGCAGTAGATGAGGGTGACCCATCACCGAATTTACATTTTTGTTGAATTCTGTAAATTTGACTGCACTAATTTCACTTATTTAACTCAAACACACACACTTATTAACTCATGATACGATAACACCCTATTTTGAAGCATTAAGTCACTTTTAAACGCGTTTATGACCTAACGAAGTACACTCAGTTTCTTAACCATTTTCGTAAGGAGTCCCATACAACGCCGCGATCGACCTGCTCAATCGATTCTCCCGTTACAACTGAGAAACAAAATGGCTTTCTTTGCCTCGTAGTGGAAGGAATAGGTATCTAGCTATCGGAAAAAAATATCACAACGTAATATTAGCTGTAAGAACTCGACTTATGGCTTAAAATATAAAAAATCCGGTGATAGGGCAGATCCGGTAAAGGGTACATCTACCTTATAAGGGTTCCTTGTTTACTACGGAACCTTTTGTCGGCGTCATCAATATGTATACTCATGCCAAATTACAGCTTGCATAAGGACTCTGGATTCTAGAAGTTTGTCCTTACCAGTGGCGGCGCGTCAAAAATATTCTTAGGGAAGCCGGAAATAATTGGCCTTTCTTATTCTTCATGAGCCCGTAGTAAAAGAACTGCACTGGCTGAAAACTACGCAAGCCGGTGGGAATCGAGTTGTATGGACGCTCCGCCACTGGTCCTTACTTAACTACTTGGATATGTACCTAGTTACATTTTACATGGAATCTCTCCCTATTAGGTGCCCATTAATAATACTGAATATGAAACACGTTTTTGTCTGTGATAAAGAAATGTTTTTGGTCTTTATCAAATGGACAGTTATCTTGTTGCTACCCATTCTTGTACAAGTATGTGTAGTTGATAAAAAGATAAACATTTATATATGTTTATTTTAATCCGCGCAGTAGAGCCAATTTATGAGGAACGCATGACCAACGGCAACACGATACTCATTGCAGTGAGATATTTTCTTAATTCCTCGCATTATAAATCTGCACTACGCCTCGATCTACTGGCTAACGTGGACGTTTTGAAAATGAGTTCAGTGACGCGATATTTATTAGCAGTAGCTATCACCGTTTTGATTCTGTTATGTTGGTTATTAGTTCGTAGATATGATTATTGGAAGAGGCGCGGCATACCTTACGTGAAACCGGTGTATTTCATAGGGAATCTAGGGTTTGTTATGAGAAAATCAGTGACCGAGTTTTTTATGGAGCTGAGTAAGAAGTACCCTTCAGATTGCGTGGGGATATTCCTTGGCTTTACTCCCACGCTGGTGGTGCAGACGCCGGAACTTGCTCGGAAAGTACTCGTAAAGGATTACGACAATTTTGAAGACAGATATGTGTACTCGGGTCACGCCGATCCACTTGGGTCACTGAATCTTTTTACAGTAAAGGTGAGTGTTTGAATATGTACGTTATTGGTAAATGAAATAATAGATAAAATTATATACTTATTCCATTCGTAAATTTATCGAGGACTCATAATACCAATTTAGCAAATGGTTAAGAAATTGCGGGGCCGTGATTTTACTTATTTATCTAATAAACGAAATAATATTGTAACTAGGTATATTTTATTTCAACGTAGTTATTTTTTCATTTGGAAGAGCTCTACGGAACTAAATGAGATGTTGTAACAATTTAATAAATATAAATTAATAACGAACTAAAACGTTATTACCTTCTACACATTGTCATAAAAGTGATAACGATAACAACAGTTATTTTCGTAACAATGAATACTCGCATACGTTACCATACGTAAGACTAGTATTGTTAAAAAATAATTGATGATTTTAGTAGTTTATTTGTATTGTATTGAAACTTTTCTATCTTACGCTTTTTAGTGAATTACTAACAAACGCGAAGGGAAAATTGGTCTTTCTAAATATCACAGTCAATAACCAAAGATTTTAACGTGAAATTTTTCTGACTCTGAAAAGACTAAAAATTGCATTTTACATTGTTATAGAATCCGATATGGACATCCATGAGGCAAGAATTGACAACCATGTTCACGGCATCACGGCTCCGGAAAGTCACTGAACTTATGAACAGGAATGCTGCTGAACTGGTGAAAAGAGTTCAGCGCAATTTCATCGAGAAAAAAGAAGACGTTAACCTTAAAGTAAGTGATCCATAAAACATCCATAAAGTTCATTTAAGCTGAGGCCATACGTATTTTCGACGTTAATGTATCAACTGATATTTTTGAAAGCTAAAAATGACGGCGATTTATTTTCTACTCGTTCGAAAACTTATGTACCTAAACCCTGCAGATCGTGAGAAGAATGCAATAAGATCTGACCATATATACCTATTTGATTTTTTATCTACCAAAAAAAAACAATTGTTTTCGTTTTCTTCGATTGCAAAATAAGAACATATTTACTCCACAATTTTTCCTATTGCAGTACATCACTGCAAAGGCCGCGAAGGAATAAGGGATTGCGTGACGAGTATGTTATACACATATCGGCCGAGGCATGTATACCCCTCTGGTGATTTTCTCAAAAAATGTAATGAAATTTGAAAATTACAAGAAATTTTAATTTGAAAATTTCTTGAAATTTCGCTTTTTTCGCCGTACCCGAAACGTGTTACTTCGCAGCCTATTATAACGAACATAACGTCAATGTTTCATTGCATATTTGAGAAATTGTTTATTGCCCATTTTCCTCATATTATCTCTAGCACTCCTTTGTGAAGCATATTCCAAACATTAGAAACCCCCATGGTGACACGAATAAGATTTAAATGTGTGAGGGCACATTGTAAAATCGAGGATACAAACGATACGGCATAAACTGTGGATCAATACTTAATATTTACTATTTTTAGGAAGTATTCTCAATGTACGCCTCAGACACCGTCGCGTTCACGGTGTTCGGACTGAGAGTGAGCGTTCTCAGTGACCAGCAGTCTCCCTTGTGGTTCATCACGAGCCACATGGTCAAGTGGACTTTCTGGCGGGGACTGGAATTCATCACTATATTTTTTATACCTTTTATCGCCAAATTGTTAAGGTAAGACAGCGATAGTAACTGTTGTTTTACGTGATATGTTAATGTTAGTTTGGTAAATCCCTTAGGGTCGACGCATTAATTAACCTTAGAGTGAATGCTTTACGTTTAGACGCATGGTTTACTGTGAAAGTGCATTTGATAAGATAATCAATTATTATTATTTTCTACGTAATAGTAGCCTAGCAAGCATACTGATGTGCCGTTGCCAATATTCCCAGTCCTGGATGTATTACCGCTGGCTATATAAATGTAATATTTTGATAGTTTGTGCATTGGCGTACACCGATTGCGAACTTTTTATCTTGTAAAAGTTTGTAAAAAGTATGAGATGGCAGCCCGCTGTCAGATTTAAAATATCCGACAACAAAGGAAATGTTTTTAGCAGCGCTGCCTTTTTGCTTGCCTTTGCTGGAAAACATCCCTTGTTCCTGACAGAGCTGCCTGGCGTTGGTGGAAAATTTCCCATTTTCTTAGCATCGGGTGGCATCGGCACATTTATTTATTTATTTATTTATTTATCGTATGGCATTAACCGTGAGATCTTCGAGAAGCACATTACTAAGCAGGCATAGTGGCGTAATGGGAGCTAATTTAAAAAAATATCGAATTTAGATTGGTCAGGTTGAGCACTTAAAGCAACGGCGAATGACATTACAATATGATATCATAAGTTATCTTAAGCGAATTCTTAATAATACATAATTTTGCCTAATTACATACTTTTAACCTAACTTCACCTAACAGTATTATGCAAAAAAATGCCAATATATGTAGAACAAATAATATGCAGCAGTGATTTAATTATTTCATCGAAGTCGACATCTTAAGTGAATATTCCATTCCTAGAAAGAGGTAACTACTAATCTAGTCTAATCTAAAGTGTAGATTTACACATAAGTTTTTATTTATACATATTCTAATCTTATCTTATCTTATAACTTTAAGCAAGCAATTCTTGTATATATTTATATCTATACGTATATATTTATTTCGGGGATCTCGGAAACGGCTCTAACGATTTTGATGATATTTGGTGTGTTGGGGTTTTCGGGGACGAGCAATCGATCTAGCTAGGTCTCATAAACGGGAAAACGCCGAGCAAAGCTCGGTCGCCAAGATATTTTATAACAGAAATAATAAATTAAAACAGAAATAAATTTATTTCGGCATTTAACTCATCATAAATAGTAAGTTAAATACTATACTAAACTAACTAAAACTATAGTACATTACTTACCAAGGGCGATAAAACAAAGAATGTCTCAGATCGCAGGTATTTTACGCCCGAGCCGAAGGCAAGGGCGATAAATATGCGATCTGAGGCTTTCTTTATTATCGCCCGTGGTAGGTACAAAATTTTATGTCACCCCCTGGCCAGGAAGTGGGTTTTTTCGCGCGCGGAGCGTGCGATAATGGCCACTTTATGGCCAGGTGTGACATAAAATATTTTATATTAAGAAAATTACAATCTGGGGTCCCTTAAAATCTATTGGCGAAAATTGTATAGGTACGTTTTATTTAATGACGGCACTATTTAGCTTCCAATACCTTTTTTACTGCATTTTGTAAAGTTCAAGACAATTTGTAATGTATCTATGTAAGTTTGTATACATGACAGGGTGTTTGTTTCGACAGACGAAAACAGCAAAGAGTTGGGGCTATTTGCTACATACTTAGCCGTATAAATAAAGCCTAGATTGAAAAATAAAATTACTTGCTTTGGGTTTACGGAAAAAAATTGATTTCCTTTAAGTGGTAATTTAGGTTTTTTTGGGTGTGTTCGGACAAAATTAGCAAATAAATCCAGTTATTGAATAAAAATGCATGCATGTAACATATCGTCGGAAAGGGCACAAACTGGGAATGTTTACTTGGAATTAGAACTTCTCGATCTCTTTCAGTTTTTTTCTACAATTTTAAGTTGGACATTAGATATTTTTTATACAATAATCTACACTAAATGTCAAGTTTAACACAACATAACAACACTCAAGAAATCTTTTTATATATATGCAAATATAAATCCGCATTTTCATAAGTAATTTTTCTGGCATAAGGCACTTTTCTGATAATTAAAGAAAAAAACCTATACCTTTATTTATTTAATCTTTATTACACAAAAGAAAACCTTATCATACAAAAGGCGGACTAAATGCCGTATGGCATTCTCTACCAGTCAACCTTAAGGCGAAGCAGAAAAAATGTTGGCGGTGCAAATAACAACTAAAATAACATTTACTCCTTTTAATTACATTTACTCCTTTTTATCATATACAGACATACACATATATACATATACAGTACATAAATATACACATATACATAGACGAAAATTATAAAACAGACACTTTGGTTCTAGGCTAGATTTATTAGGGCTTTAGGTATGTCCCCACCTCTTCGCTATTTTCGTTTTTCCAACCATGTGCCAAACACCCTGTATAGTAAATCTCCGTATGATACCAGACTGAGTAAAAATATAAGCAATCTGCAAAAATATTGACACAATTGATAGATTAATATTCCGTTTCTTAGTTTTCAGAGTTCATATTGTTGACGGAAGTATTTTGGGGTTTCTTTCATTACATGGTCGTACTGCAAAGAGAAGATTTTGTGTCATTTTCTTAATTAATACAACTCGATGCGGGTTCGACAGTTTGTTTATTAATAAATCGACTAGCTTTCAAAGTATTTTGTTTTGTTTTCAGATTACAATTCTTCTCGAGGGGTGCTACGGAGTACATTAGAAAATTGTTTTGGAGCGTTGTCGATGAGCGTAAAAAAACCGGGGTATCGAGCGATAAAGACCTCGTTAATCACTTACTGAAATTAAAGGAAAATGTGAAACTCCCCGCTGAGTCGGGTTCCGGTGAGTTGTTTATTTTGACAATCATGCTTAAATATTTATTTATTTCATTAATTACTACTAATCACCAAAACCTTAACTACTACTAATCAACGACTGCACGATCGTCGCTAAGCAGGCAGTGGAGGGTGCATAATATAAATAGGTAGTAGTTTATGCAACTGCTACATCAGTATCCTCACCGCCTACCTATTTTGTACGGACCTTAAAAAACAGTAACGTTACTTTAATGTAAACATTAAGATCCAACCACAGATACAGGGGACCGATTTTTGAGTGTCGAACGCTCGATTTTTCACTCGACATCTGTCAAAACGTCATAGTTTTTTGACAGATTTCGAGGGAAAAGTCGAGCGTTCGACACTCAAAAATCGGCCCCCTGGATGCCATTTTCTTATCGTTTCTGAAAATAGTGTCGGGAACTTATGATGTGGATGTAAAGTGTAGACTGTCGATGTAGATAAACAAATGTTTCATTTGTTTCGGGTGCACGTATAATAAAAACTAGACTACATATATCTGGGTAGGTATATATTTCGAAACATAGCGGGGGTATACTATCTGGATCTGGTAGTACTTAATTCTGTGTCATTTCAGAGTTAGCAGACAATTTGATGCTCGCACAGGCCGCGGTATTTATCCTGGGGTCTATCGAGACGTCGTCCACCACCCTCAGCTACGCGATACATGAGTTAGCCCACCACCCTGAACAACAGGTATATGTATAGTCGTTTTATATCACACTAGCGTAGTCCAGCTTTTTTAATGTTTTGATCTAATTGTACCTAGTTTCTACTATACTATGTTAACAAAATTTCTAGTCTCTCACTTCGAATATTACTCGTTATCCATGTAAACTTTCAACCCCCTTTTTTACACCCTCGAGGAATGAATTTACAAAACCGCTGAAATAGCTTTTTATTTATTTTAAGATTTTCAAGTCTAAAAATGTAAACTTTCATCCCTTTTTTCGCCCCTTGAGAGGGTGAATTCTAAAACCAAATTTCAAGTGTCTTGTTTAAAAAAATATATGATATATAATCATAAATATATGATTTGATCTCAGCCTGCGGTCAAACCCCTTTAGAGCGAATATTTGTACATCGAGCGCAAACATTTTGTCTCTGAGTATTGGAAAGTTAAATCCTTTGTAGGTATTAGTTTAATATTTATAAAGAGTTTTTAAGGGGGTCCTGCACGAAATTCTCAGACAGTTTCCACCCCAGTGCGGGCGTGCGACAGGGTTGCATAATATCACCTCAACTATTTAACATCTACACCGAACTTGTAATGCGAATTACTCTCGAAGATTGGACCGATGGTGTTGTGATTGGTGGATACAAAATTGCGAACTTGCGGTACGCAGATGACACCACCTTATTTGCGAATAACGCTGAACTTATGCAGGAATTACTTCTCAGAATGGAGCGCGTAAGCCTTACGTTTGGGTTAAAGATAAAACAGCAAAATACTAATTTTCCCATACAACGGTTGGTCGAATGCTGTGCAAGTGACGTCATTTGCCAGAGCTAATTGGTAGGAGCCTTTTTGAGGCCCGCTAGCGGCGAGCTAGGTTTGTCCCTAATTTTATTAGCCCTTTATTGTGCTCTAATTGTTGTTGGTCCCATATAGACATTTGATCGTCTCTAAAAACTGGTTCGATTGGCATTATAAAAAAATGGGTAGCATTTAACGAACCACCAAATTAATTGCCGAATCATGCTCTAAAAAATTACATTGATTACCAAAAATACTAGATTGACACCAAATTTTCAACTCCTTTTAAATATAAAGTGCAACTCAAAGAAGTAACATGTCGATAACCTATTAAATTAAATTGTTACCAAATAAATTAGTCACTACCCAAAAATACTTAATGATCACCTAATTTCAAACACCAAATTTCATATAATTTACATCCAAATATTACAGGGCTCGTAATCCTATTAAAATTATTTACACCCAAATAATTCTTTCGATACCCATAAATACTACATGATCACCAAATTTCACGCTGCAATTGTTTTTTAACGCCAGACGCGCTAAGCAGTTCCAATCTAGTCTAACCTCATTGCTTGCACACTGATGCGGTTTTCCATACGGTCCGTCTCGCTCGCACGTCGCACCGCGTGCGAGCAAGACAGCGCTAAATGATTTTATTTTATAGAAGCTTCAAAATTTCTGTATTTTTAATGAGACACGTACATAACATAATTGAATTTAATATATTTTCAACAGTGCTTTCCTTACTGGTCGCATACAGCTATTTGTTCTCAGATGTTTTTGCCTCTACTCTATTCGCTGATAATCGTCAATTTGCCTAGGTAGTAGTATTTTTCTATGACATCTATTTTTATTTCAGACTAGTGGACATTGGAACAGTATTGACGGATCTCCGCTGGCGCGGAGCTCCTATTTTGAGTTGTTTTGGCCCTTCGGGCCGATGCAAAACTAACATAACCTAAACCTACCTATACCTATTTCTACCTATTAACTTCCTTTAATTTTTCCATGAAAGTCTATCTAAATTAATAAAGTAAACTCATTTGAGGACCTTTATCCATTTTCATAACAAACTAACAATTTAATAAATCAACAAAACTCATTTTCAAAAAAAAGTTTTCAATCAAACGCGCTCACGTCAACGCATTAAAAAATTAATAATAAAACTTCTTGCAGTTTGTAAACCATCAGCAATAGGTAGTTAGAATGAAACAGCAATAGGTACCTTTCACTCTAACGACATATGAATAGGTTTTATGCTTCAGACAATTCTTGGTATTTGATTGAGTGAGATAGCAGTATACGTGTTATTATTTCACACAGCCACATTGCGCGTTGCTTTTTAAATTAATTTAGAATTTTACTTTCTAATTTATAACATTTTGGAAATGACTAAAATATTTATAGTGCTAAAAACAATTAATTTGTAGCTGTTTACTGAAATGTAGCATGCGATGTGTATAATATTTGGATGTAGTTCTAATGAAAAAAAGGTGCATGAGATTAGGTGGTAGTTTAGTGTTTTTGGTGGTACTTGACATTTTTTTTGATGCGATTATAAATTTATAGGAACGCAATAAGTAAAATAGGTGCAAGTGCTGCAAAAATAGGTAGAATTTTTTTGGTGACTTGGAATTGCTGATCGATAAATTTTTTTGAGTGTTCAACCTTATTTTAGGGTTCGAAAATTTGATGATATCAAAAGTTATTTAGGTGATCATTTTATTTGTTCCCTAAAAAAATAGTCAAATAGCGTATTCTGACGAAACTATAATTCTTAATTTTTCCGCGTTGTTTTTGTCTCATCGTAACAAATGCCGTCTCAAACAATATACCATCTCACTTTACCTCAACTAGTCACTGATACCAAGTTATATGCCATCAAACTTTGCTATTTTCACGACAAAAAAAACTAGTTTTTCGTACTTTTCTCGAAAAGTATAATTTTATCATGAATATTAAGATGGGGTGCCCTGCGGAATATCAATACAAACATTTTCATGTAAGAATTATATTGTTTCATGCGTAAAACTTACAATGTAAGTATTAGAAAAAAAATTATATTTGACGTCATTAACTTTATGTAACTATATTTCAACAAGGCGATGACCTTAGGTATGTACGGATCAGGCTAACCTACATAAGTTATTTTATTGCATTTAACTAATTCAGCGCATAGTACTAGTGATTTAAATGTACGCCAACTTTCAGAATTACGTGCGGAGCCCCTATTAAATAGACTGGTGTCAGTCTTATAACGATCATTTATTTTTATACTCAAGAGAACTTCATAATAGCTTATTGGCTACTAGTTTTCTCGTAAGTAAGCAGCAGCTGAAACTGCAAAAAGCAGTCGGCTCTCGAACTAAACTAATTTAACTTACAATCCCTAGTCATTAAAGATTACGATATAGCACAAGTTTATATTTCACTCCGGAGTAAGTGCTATTTGTATTGGGATAGCTCTAGGAGGATGATTAATCATCATTGATGATAACTACTATCACACCTCTGACACGCGAAGGAACGTAAGCGCTGTGGGTAGGTATGTGTACGTGCGCTGTCGGTACATGCGTCAATTGTTTGCGCGGGTGCGTAGCGCGTGGCGCAGGCGAATCGCGAGGCGCGACGGCACGTCGTGTATGTAGTACTATTATACTATTGTGTGATATTATTGTAAATATGTTCAGATGCGTACTAAAAAAAAAATATTATTTCCGACACCAGTGGCTGAAATCTAAAGAAAGATGTGGTATATTTTTGGAATCAGCTCGTGGAGCCCTTTCGTTTGGTATCTCTCGATAGGTTTCTAATGAAAATTGTTTATTTTCATACATAAAACTTATGACGTCATAAAAACTCATTCCACCCCTTTAAGAAGTGACAACATTCTAATTCCAACGATACCACTTGTTGTTGCTATTCTTCCAATTGGCCAACCTACTACTATACATATTATTTAATTAACGTGATAACCTGATAACGCGTTAAAATAAATGCCTAATTAATAGTTCGTTCCTCTTCAGTGGATTGATTCGCTATGTTCCGAAGCCTAATATAAGGCTTTGTTGGGAAAGACTAAATCTTCTAATCGACCGGGTAACCTTTATGTGCTTTTTTCTTCTAATCATAGACAATGTGAAGCAATAGGAGAAAATTTCATAAAGGTGCGCACACTGTCAAACACGCGGTTTGTTGGCGGTTTTCTTTAGCTGAATGTACATTTTCCTAGTGTACACACTTATAATAACACAGCGGGAAGAAATGGTATTTTCTAAAGACAATTATACTTGTAGAAAAGAAAAGTTTAAATTTGAGCAGACAAACATTACATTAGGCACTTTCGTGTATGTTTTTGTGGACAATCTGTGGAGTAGATTTATGTGGGTGCGTGTGTGTTTTCAAACAATATGCGGCCCTTGCAAAGCATGTTTGAGTAAATCAGATTTCTTCAATGTGCGAAGTCAGACACGCTTTTTCCGTAAGGAGATCCCTTAAAAGGGGGATGAGGGTTTGTATGGGTGGGCGATAAATAAGCTATCCAAATATTGGCTATTTTAATTACTCATCACTATTTTCCCCCAGGAAAAGCTTTTCCAAGAAATCGACTCAACACTTAAAGAAAAGGGGACGGCGATATTAGACTACGATAATTTATTAGAGCTGAAGTATCTCACAGCATGCATTAACGGTAAGGGACATTTTTATTAGGCCTGCCCTTTATTCTCAAGTGATTGTGCGTATTCGAAAATGTAAAGAGCGTAGTCCTCCGAGATCTTGGCGTTTTTTAAACCATTACAGATATGGTACCTATAGTATAATAATTAATTATGACGGCTTATGAAGAAAATAAGACTTGTAATTATTAAACTAAATTGTTACTTATCCAATAGTTTCACTTGTTTTTTACCTTGACGAATTTAATATTGTGATAATGTTTCCAATATCAAATTAGTTACGACAGAACTAAAAACAATTTTCCTTTCCAGAAACAATGAGGAAGAACACGCCAGTAGCATATTTAGAAAGAAAATGCAAGAACCGCTACCAGCTGACGGAGGACATTGTAGTCGAGAAGGACACGCCCGTGTTCGTGAACGTGATGGCGCTCCACCGCAACGAGAAGTACCACGCGGAGCCGGACCAGTGGCGCCCCGAGAGGTTCACCAACCCCTCCGACAACGACAATATGCATTTCACATTCTTACCCTTCGGCGAGGGACCTCACTTCTGCATAGGTACCTCTCTTTGCTATACAGAAGGACACGCCCGTGTTCGTGAACGTGATGGCGCTGCACCGCAACGAGAAGTACCACGCGGAGTCGGACCAGCGGCGCCCCGAGAGGTTCACCAACCCCTCCGACAACGACAATAGGCATTTCACATTCTTACCCTTCGGCGAGGGACCTCACTTCTGCATAGGTACCTCTCTTTGCTATACAGAAGGACACGCCCGTGTTCGTGAACGTGATGGCGCTGCACCGCAACGAGAAGTACCACGCGGAGTCGGACCAGCGGCGCCCCGAGAGGTTCACCAACCCCTCCGACAACGACAATAGGCATTTCACATTCTTACCCTTCGGCGAGGGACCTCACTTCTGCGTAGGTACCTCTCTTTGCTATACAGAAGGACACGCCCGACATCTTTATGACGTCACAGCTATGGCTGTCCCCCAATACATACATACACTCACGCCCGTATCCCATTGGGGTAGGCAGAGACCAAAGAACGCCAGGTACTACGGTCACTGTAATGAACAATAAAAATTTCATTTAAAATGACGGCGACGTGGTTTGCCACCCGTCATGCCCCGGCTCAAAGGTTGGTAAAATGTGGTCCGAAGTGGTGTGGTGGTGGTCGTGGTGGTGTCCCCCCAATCCATTTCTTAAAGCCGGTAAATTCGTATTGGGGACAAAGAGGATACCAGGCCTTATTCATAAAATTTTATCAAACCTATCTGTCACTTTGTCTTCGAAATGTTTTCTTATTAAAAGGGTGAGACTTAAAAATGTAGGTTGTGTACCTATTTTAATTTCATTATAGTCGAAACAATATGAAGTGAGCCCATCCATATAATTATATCTAATTAAGGATATCGCTAGGGTATCACTAGCGAATCTTAATTAGATTCAACTAGTGTGCTATAATTAGCTGCCTGTGACCTCAATTGTGCGCCATCATGACGTGCAAAACCCAATTCCTGCGATATTTAGATAGGTCAGTAGTAAGTAGCCACATTGTATTGTATGTCAACGTCAAAGATAGGTATATTATATGTATATTTGTTTTCCGCCTTATTGTAAAGGTATAATGTTCAAATTCGCATACTTTACTTTGACTTTGAATACGCATTAAAAGACGTACCTACCTACTTATAAAGGATAATCACGACCATTTTTTGCATTTTCCGTGGATAATCTATATATATAAAGTTGATGGGTGACTGATTAATCACCGCCCCGCCGAAACTCTAAGGTAACTGTTATAATTTACACTATAGTTAGGTTATATAACGGAGGCAAGGGATAAGACGGGATTTTTGGAAATTCCACCCCTAAGGGGGTAAAACAGGGGTGCAAAGTTTGTATGGGAAGCAATAATTTTTTTAAGGTCCAGACTTAAAACTTTGTACAAAGACTCCTTAAAATAAGACAATGAAAGTTATATCTGCGTTTTCAAAATTTTCGTCTCCTAAAGGGTTGAAAATGGGGTGAAATATTGTATGGGGAGCAATTTCTTTTTAAAGTGAGAGTCTTCAAACATTGTGTAAAAGTTCCTTATAATAATGGAAAAAAAGAAATTTCAGCGTTTTTTAAAATTCATCCCCTAAAGGGGTTAAAAAGGGGTTCAAAGTTTGTATGGGGAGCAATTTTTTTTATAGTGATAGTCTTCAAACTTTGTATGAAAGTTTCTTATAATACAAAAAAAGTAATTTCAGCGTTTTTCGAAATTCATCCCCGAAAGGGGTTGAAAAGGGGTTCAAAGTTTGTATGGGGAGCAAATTTTTTTTAAGTGAGGTACTTCAAATTTTTTACAGTCTGTTTAAATACAACAAAACAAATTTCAGCGTTTTTCGAAATTCATCCCTAAATGTCTTAAAAAAGGGTCCAAAGTTTGTATGGGGAGGAATTTCTTTTAAATTGAGAGTCTTTCATTTCGCAAAGAGAAACTAAACTGATTTCAGGATTTGTGGATTGTTGTTAGAAATGCTATAGTATGTCTGTCTGTCTGTCTGTAACCCCTTCACGCTTAAACTGCTGAACCGATTTAGATGAAATTTGGTGTGAATACAGTTCGAGTCCGAGGAAAGGACATAGGATAGTTTTCACCCCATCCCTTAAGGAAGTGGAAGTTTGTATAGAACAGAGATAACTAGGTAACCGCCTGAAATAAAAGAATAGCGATAAAATTCTAACGCGATGACCGAGCTCTACGCAGACGAAGTTGCGGGCAACAGCTAGTCTAATTTAAAAGTAAGCTCATTTTTATATTTATTACGTACTTGTTCAATCGGAATCATATATGTATATATACCTATACTAGCTTTTGCCAGCGACTTCGTCTGCGTAGATTTCTGTCATCGCGTTAGTATTATATTCTTTTATTTGAAGCGCACTAGTTAAATCTCTTCCATACACACTTAAACCCCCTAAAGGTATAATTTCCGGTATAAAAAGTATCCTATATCCTTCCCTGCAACTCAAACTATATCCATACCAAATTTTATCTAAATCGGTTCAGCGGTTTAAGTTTAAGACAGACGGATATACTCTCGCATTTATAGCCCGCTACGACTTCGCACGGGTAGGGCAGTTATTAACCTATTTATGTCACACCTGGCCATAAAGCGGCGATTACCGCACTCACCGCGCGCGGGAAATCCCACTTCCTGGCCAGGGGGTGACATAAAATTTTGAACTTAACACGGGCGGTAATAAAGAAAGCCTCAGATCGCATATTTATCGCCCTTGCCTTCGGCTCAGGCGTCGAATACCTGCAATCTGAGACATTCTTTGTTTTACCGCCCTTGTTAAATAATGTAGGTACTATTACCTTATAGGTCTTTCTCTAAAACCGATCTTTTAGTCGCTCACTTTGAATGTATTACTCTTTTCCGTACCAACATTCAACCTCCTTTTTTGCACCCTTAGGGGATGAATTTTCAAAGACGCGGCAATCACTCATCTTATATTTTAACTGAGAGTCTACACGCCAAGAATGAAGTCACTTACTCGCTTTTAAAAACCGGTTGCCCATACTAAATTTCAACCCCTTTTTACCCCTTCAGAGGATGCATTTTCAAAAACGTTGAAATTACTTTTTTATAATTTATTGCCAAGCCTCTAAGCAAAGTTTCAAGTCTCACGTTGAAAATAAAATTTACTCCCCATACAAACTTTCAACCCCTACCTTTTCACTCCTTCGGAAGGCGAATTTTGAAAAACGCTTAAAACTGTTTTCTTCCATTTTTATGCTTAGTCGATTAGGGAAGTTTAAGATTCCTATCTTAAAAATAATTTGGTTCTCCATACAAAATTACCACGTCCTTTTAACCCCTTAAGGAGATGAATTTTTAAATAAATTATAGCCTATGTCCTATTCTGATGTCTAAGCTCCAATACTGACTAGCTGACTAGGGTAGATTTTTCTATACTCGCGTCGCATCGCAGCGGCAGGTGGGCTAGCACAACTTGCTGCCAAGTCGTATCTCGCGCGACTCAGCTATTCCTGTCACGCTCAAACTGTAGGGGGTACATTTTTCTCTACTCGCGTCGCGTCGCAGTGGCAGTTGTGCTATCCCGGCGACGGTACATATAGGTATACACTCTTTGATTTCAGGCAAGCGGTACGGGCTGATGCAAGTGCGCGCGGCGCTCGCGCAGCTGCTGCACAAGTTCCGCGTGGAGCCGGTGTCGAGCTACGACCTCAAGGCGGACCCGTATGCAATTTTCCTGGCTCCCGCCAACGGAGGCTCTGTCCGCTTTGTCCCAAGAACTTAAACCCATACATTTTCAAAGGCGGGATGTAGAATCAATCGAATATACAATCATATGGCTAAGAATGTAGCAATTACTGGTTTTCATAAGTACTGGCTCCATAAACGAAGTCTTAACTAATAAGTGTGCTATGAAAGATGTGATATGCTTAATTGCGCCAAATATTATAAATTAAGAACTCTTGTGTATGGTTGAAATAATATTATACTCAACGCGAAAAATAATATGTATAATGTATAGTTACCTTCAATTTTATTGTGTTGTATTTTGAGAAAAAAAAATATCTTTTCATTCCTCATACTCTGAAAGTAGGTCATATTTGACCTAAGAGGCGGTTTAAATTGGGGTGTATCACCCCGTGGGTTAATATGAATACATATTTATGATTTACGAAAAATTTAAATTCAACCAATCCAAGTGCTTCACCATATTGAATGCACCAATCACAAAACACATCAACAGACAAATCAGCCAGTCAGAGCGTTGGGTTCTTTTATAAAATAAAATTGAGCAATGGCAGACACCTGTACAGCCACCTCCGTAATTTTTTATTGATTTTTTACTGTTTATAAATATTAATATTACAAATTATGGTTAGAAAATACTAAATAAAAACTCATAAATGTTTTTATTTAAATACATTTTAAGTAACCGACTTTAAATATAAGAGCGTCCTAAACTCATTAAAAAATCTAATTAGCAGAAGGTTATCACTTATCACTTATCAGCCACACTGCCATTAATTTGTAGTAATATTTGAAGCTAAAGGATAATTATAATGAATATAATTTTAAGCAAATGGAAATAAACAAATATGTTTGCGATACTTTTCAATGTTTTCAATAAAATATAAGTATTCTTTTGTTCAATATAAGTCATTAGGTTCTCTATTATTATTTTTTATCAATATAGGTAAGTAATACATAGTTTAGGGTTTTAGATGCCTTTTTAAACCTCTTTAAGTACGAATTGATGAAAAAGTCGTTGAATGGAGGTAGATAATTCAAAAACGAACAAAACAGTATAAGTTATTCCCTAAAACATGTAACAATCTATCATTATAAATATTATAATGCATTAAAACTGGTAGGTACACAGTTTTGCTCAGAGAAACAACGTTAGTAAGTTTAACAAAATAGAGAAAATTTTAAACTGTATCTTAAAGTTAATATTGGTAACACAATTATAAATTGTGTGGCACCGTATAGTACAAGAGTTTATTGGATAAAAACAAATATAAGTGTAGGTATGCCTGTTTCGGCAGTAACTTTACCGCGAGCCGTGCAACATGTGCGTTTTCAAATATTCACCCGTATAGGTACCCGAGCCTTGTAACACCCATTGTACAAACGAATAGCACAATATTTCGACATCGTGTGTAAGTACCTAAATAAATCGTCGTTATGGTGTTAACAATGACATCGCATAACTTTTAAAATATTGCTAATAAAAATGTACCTATACAAATACCGAACGAACAAAACAAAGAAGTAGTTAAGTAGGTAGGTACTTAAACCAAATACAGTTTCACCTGGCAATTTCCTGAAAGTCGACGAAACCACTCAATAAAGCAAGGAATCCAGTTGGGCGGAGCCGCGGGACATATTAATTAATAATAGAGAACTTAATGGTCGCTTTTATACTTTACCGTGGACGTGCACATCCGATAAATAGACCGTAGGCTACAGACTTTAGACTAATTATTAATGAAACCATAGAGTTTAATCGTGGACGTGCACGTTCACGGTAAAGTATAAAAGCGACCAATAGGTACTTATGGCAAAGACATGACCTAAAACTATTTGCATAAACTCCTTCAAATATAATACCAACTTACAAGGCTTTTTAACCGTATTGGAGACAACAGAAGCACTTATTGTACGAATTCGGCTACGTCTTTGTGCCGCTCAGTAGACCCTCTTTGATTAAGGAATACGGGTAGAAAAAGGGTTTAATTCGAGCACTCACGCCCAGAGAGTCAACGAATGTTTTCAACAGCTGATTAGGTACACGAATCCCTTTCTGTTTAAAATTACATTGGTTTGTTTATGCCTACATTCAATTGCCACTAAAATTCGCCCGGAGTATATTAATGTGGCATCTTATCCTACCCCACCGAGCTCAGCTCGGAACATTCGGAAAACATAAACGCGGCCTAACGGGAATCATTTTTGTCGGTAGTCTTCAAATATGGTTGAGACGAGACTCAGAAAATAATGTTATTAAAACACAAACTCAGCAATAAGTCATATTATTTTATGTAAGAGACTGTTTATATAATTAACATGACTAAACATCTTCAAACATAATTTGAATTTCTAATCAAGTGTCCGTAGGAGGTTTAACAAATGCACCTCCTACTCATCACGGGCACACATAATTAATATAAAACAATTAAATAATTATAATTATTTATAGTGTCAAAACTTTATAAGGTACTTAATTAATTGAAAAATACAAATAAAAACATGACTGCACTAGATAAAAGTCAAGTAAAAAGATATATACAATTATACAAGTTTCGTAATAAAAATCACAAGGTAAGGATTCCAACGGCACTTCACACATCTAAATCGGTTAAGGCGTTGAGAAGTTCTGGGGGAGCAAATAATCTCATACATGAACCTTGAAAACATTAAATGCAAAAATAAATGTGAAACATATTTAATTACACTGGCGGAAGAATACAGCCCTGCACAGTCAGGCTTGTCCGCTATCATTCTCCAAATGGTATAGGTACACGTAGGTATTTAAGAATATCGGTTAAGTACACACGCACAAGCCTTACGCCACCATGTTCGAATTCGAGACCTTGATACCGATCTTCCCATGCTGCTGGAGCGATGTCAAAAGAGAGTGGAGCCCAGCACCCGCACTCACCTTGACCTGCGGCGTGGGTCAAGATTCCAGCGAGCCGGTTACAAAGTATCTCATGGTTGTAAGCGAACTGGTCTTGTGGTCAATCTTGCATTAATTCAAAATATTATGTTTATTGTGTTATGCTTACTCTGAATATGGGTAAGTAACCTGTATATTAATCGTATCCTGACGTCAGTAACTACTTACGTAGGTAAATAGACAATACCGTAAGTATTTGCAACATACTTATAAACCAGTTGCGGACCATAACAATCTAGATGATTGCTTCGCAATCAAATTATTGTCGCAGATAGTTACGAAGTTTGCCGTAGGCACGAAGACCGAGTAGAGCTGAGCCGTCGAAATTTATCTAAGTTAGTGAGCCGCGCGGTTATCCGGGCCGTCGCGGTGGTAATGCACCGGACAGAGGCAGTGTTTCAGTTCCAGCTCCAGCGCTTCACTCGCTTCAGTTTCAGTTCGCCGGCGGGAACGCAGCGGGAAGGCCGCGCGACCCTTCCCGCCCCGGCCCGACCGCCTCCGAACGCGGATCCGTATCAAATATTTACGCAGCCCTAATACTACTAATAAAATTTCATCGTGCCACTTTCCCTTCTGCTCGCTCCTGTTCCGAACATGAACTTGTAATAAAATTGCAGCCTACGGCGAGTGCGAAACAAAAGCCTCGTTTTGGTAAGTTTGTAATAACCATAACCACGATAATCACGTGCATTTTTGACCGATATAAAAAATGTTTTCGGAAAAAACATGTTTTTAAATTTTCTGTCATTCACAATTTCACAAATGATTAGATTTCATTTATAGATTTGTCGAGTTCAAGTATTAGACAACCATCAAAATGCCATTCAAACCAGCAACGTGGAGAATAGGTACCCTCTAAACCAACTCAGCCTACATTATCATCGTCACTGACTTTGATTCCATAGCAACCGAGTTCAATTTGAAAAAACAGGTGAAAAGAACGGAAGACTAGAAGATTAGATTCACATTTTTGTGTCATAAAGTGGTGCATATATTTTTGTAAGCTCATACAAGGTAACGGATCTTATAAAATTGCGAGTCGGCATAACTAGTTGTCACAGTGAGGAAGCACGCGCTTTGACGGACGAGTAGTCGTAAAGGCTTTCACATATGACACGAAACGAGCCTTCTGCCGAGCATCTGCTTTTGTATATAAGAATCTGGTTTGTACGTCTAGCGCTTCACAATCAGAAAAAGCTTACATACAATTCGAATCACAGTTGATTTTCGGCTTCCTCTGCCAGGAATTGTTTGTAAATCAGTGCAGACAATTCATGTCCGAAGCGCTACACATAGATAACATATTATTAGAGGTTTATTTTCGCCAATAATAGCCGATGTTGTAAAGAATGGCGGAACCAGGAATTCAGTTTACTAGGGGGGCTTCACTCGTTTGGTCTTGACCCCACCGAGGTGAGACTTTAATGAAACGTTTAAGGAAACATTTGTATCCATTGTGTGTGTATGGGGGTTCCCACTCACGACCTAGATCCGCTACTGATGTAGAATATTGTAGATACTCATAAAATGATTAAAATTTTTGTTTACCCTTACAGACACCAAACTATTGTCGGTTTTCATAGTCGTATCTTCAATAAAATATACAACTTGCGTGAACTGAGCCGTCGTTTCGTGGCACCCACAGTTTCAATAGTTTCGAATTCAAAGGGTGCTAACGACAATATGAACGTTTTACATAAACCCGGGCACCTACCCAGGTCCGCGTAACTTCGCGTAAGTTTTGTTCATATAAATATGCATAGATACCTATTCTTATTCGTCATCAGGTTCTTTCCTATCAGAACTACTTATACTTAACTGAAAGTAATATCTAATGTTAAGAATCGTAATCATATGGGTGGTAGAAAGAAACCTTTAGGTACATAAAAAATAAGGAAGCGATGCCTTACGGGAATAAGTTGGCCTTTTTAACCTGTATACCCTGTTCTGTCTGTTTTTGTGACAACAAAGCATTTAAATATATAGTTATATCATAAACAATAAAATAAAACCTACATAAATAATAATAAAAATAAAAGGGATTGAAATAGTACTTATATTTTCATTAATTGTCTGCTTCGTCCCATAAATAGTCATAGATCATAGACATATAATTTATTGCAACCATAGTATGTACAGATCTTAATTTGAAGTTATGTCCTCGGCAAGTCATAGAAATTTTTCCCACATTCATGTCAAAATCCTCTTTCATCTTTCAAAATGATAGAGATAGGATGCAATAGCTGTTATATCTTTGGCGGATATAATGGTGTAAATCAAAATGCTTCAGTACGTAGAAATTAATTATAATGACAAAAGTAATGTTGATTGTACAGCGGTCTTATTGCAAGTGAAGGATGACATTCAATTTTCTATCGGAACGCTAGGTGCGCCTATGCGCTTTTTTATAGCAATGTTCACTGACACATGCACTGCACTAATTTGGGACAGGCATCAAGCCTGAACATGCTCCCGGCCGTTGAAAGCTCGCTTTCAACATTGAAGATCCTCCGCCGTTGGAAGCTTGCAAAGTCGTACGAGGGATCTACGCACGCAGCCTCTATTTGTGGTGATATCCGCCACTCTAGCTATTCCGTCGCAGCCTGTAATGAGTCGTAGTACGCGGCCGAGCTTCCATGAGAGTGGTGGAGCGTTGTCCTCTGCCAAAAGCACCATGTCCCCGACTTTTACGGTAGCTGAACTGCTTTTCCATTTGGTCCTTTGCTGCATTTCAGACAGGTATTCTCGTTGCCACCGTTGCCAGAAATGCTGCTGAATTTTCTCCAGACGTTCATAGCGTTGAAGACGGTTTTCCTTTGTATCGCCCAGGTATTGCGCTGGCGGAGCAGTTAACGGCCTCCCGACAAGAAAGTGTCCGGGTGAGAGGGAGAGAAGGTCATTGGCACACGACGATAGGGGGCATAAGGGGCGACTATTCAGAATTGCCTCCACTTGTGCAAACAAAGTAGAAATCTCTTCGAAGGTGAGATGGCTGTTACCAATGACGCGTTTTAAATGATGTTTAGCCGATTTAACGCCGGCTTCCCATATACCACCAAAATGAGGAGAGTAAGCCGGAATGAACTTGAATTGAATTAAGTTTTGACTTGCAAAATCAAATAGAGGTTCCTGATTTTGCTTAATGAATGACCCTAATTCCTTTGCGGCTGCTACAAAATTAGTTCCATTATCACTAAATATTTCAGTTGGTCTGCCTCGACGCGCTATAAAACGTCGAAGCGTCATTATAAATGCATCCTTAGTTAAATCACTGACAGCTTCGAGGTGAATGCATTTATAACGCAGACAGACAAACAGACATAAATAACATTTTATTAAGCGACTGCCACGACCCTTGCGATTGACAATTGTGAAAGGTCCAGCGAAATCTAGCCCCACTGACAGAAATGGAAAGTCTGGGGTTATACGTTGAGAAGGTAAATTACCCATTTTAGGTTGCAAAGTTTTGCCTCGTACTCTTCTACACCTAACACAGTTGTTAACGACACGCCATGCAAGGTGCCGTCCATTTACAGGCCAAACCGTTTCTCTGACAGTCGAAAATAATAGAAGTGGACCAGCATGCATATTATTAACGTGTTCTCTTTCAAAGTAAAGCTTTGTTAACCGATGAGAAGCATGAAGCAAAATCGGGTGCTTCTTTTCAAAAGAATAATAATCTGATGCGTCTAGACGCCCTCCAACGCGCATCAGACCATTGTCTAAGAATGGCGATAGGCATAAAATTTTACTTTTGCTACTCAAAGGTTTATTTTTCAAAAGTAATTCATATTCAAGTGGGAAAGATTGACCTTGAGCTATAATGCATAATGAGTGCCATGATTCACGCAACTCATCAGCTGTTAGTATCCCCTTACGCATAGCATTTTTGTTTCGAATGTTCAATATGAACCTTTTCACGTAAGCGAATAGTCTTATGAGTCTATTAAGAGACGAGTGTCTTTCAAATTCTATAACTGGTTCATTTATTACTGCCGTATGAACTTTCAATTCGGGTAAAGGCTCGGGCTCTTTAGAATTTAAGACAGGCCAATCAACTTCATTCCCGAGTAAAAAATTAGGGCCTGACCACCACAGAGCCAGAGACATTATATTTTTGGGATCCACACCCCTTGAAATATGATCCGCTGGATTTGAATTGGTCGGAACATACCTCCACGATAGCGGTGAGGTTAGTTCAACTATTTCACCAATACGGTTAGCTACGAATGTTTTAAGTCTAGTGATATCGCCCTTGATCCAGCCTAAAACTACACTCGAATCACACCAATACACTACTCTATTTGGCTTGTATCTAAGAGAACCTACCACGGATTGCGTAAGTTTGACAGATAGCAAAGCAGCACATAATTCGAGCCGCGGAATGCTGGTGGGCTTTATGGGTGCTACCTTTGATTTGGCACACAACAACCTGACTGTGATTTCATCATTCGAGCCTATTGACTTTATATAAACGCACGATCCGTAGGCAGCTTGCGATGAATCACTAAATGAATGAATCTCTATGTATTTAGGCGCATCTCCTAATACTAACCTTGGAATGCGCAAATTGTTTAATAATTGTATATTATCAGCAAACTTGATCCAATCTTTTTTAATTTCAGACGGAACAGGCTGGTCCCAGTCCAGTTTTAGTTGCCATAGTTTCTGAAGCATAATTTTAGGTATAACAATAACTGGGCTGAGAACACCTAAAGGATCGAAAATTTTGAATGAATTTGACATTATGTAACGCTTTGTTATGAAAGCATCTTTGTCGTGCGTCACTTTTATAGGGAAATGCAAACTATCACTAGAAGGGGTCCACCCGAGACCAAGCGTACTCGAGGACTCGCTAATAGTCAAATTGTCTTGCTTGTTAATTTCAAGGTTATCAAAAATTGATGGATGATTGCTCTTATATTTTCTTAGATTAAAACAACCAGATTTTAATGCATTTGATACAGAATTTTGAATGTATAGTAATTGTTGAGGATCGTCTGCACCTGTGATTAAATCGTCCACATAAAAATCCTTTTGGATGATGTCTCTAATGAGCTCATCATCCTGTTCCTGCCCTAGCTGCCATAAACAACGGGTACTGAGATAGCTTGCACTAGCAGTGCCGTACGTCAACGTATTTAACACTAATGTTTTTATAGGTTGGGACTCGTCCTCTCTCCATAGGATCAGCTGCAAGTTCCTGTCACTTTCATTGACCAGCACCTGCCTATACATTTTTTCAATGTCTCCAGTGAGCAGGTACTTGTACTGCCTTGCACGCACTAATATGGAAAAGAGGCTATCTTGGACGTTCGGTCCTACCATTAAGATGTCGTTGAGGGAGTAACCTGACGTTGAGCGCGCCGAACCGTCAAATACGACGCGTAGCCTGGTTGATTCGCTCTCCCGAATGACAGAATGATGACAAAAGAAATAAGCTGGGCTAGGGCCAGGCATAGGTGCATGATTGCATTCAGACAGATGACCTAAGTCGGCATATTCATTTATGAACTTTGTGTATTCACTCTTAAGTGTGGGATTACGTTTAAACCTTTTTTCTAACTTAATCAATCGTTTTTTCGCTAAATTGTAACTATCACCTAAACAATCAGCTGATTCTTTCATTGGTAGCTTCACACAAAATCGACCTTCCTCATCTCTTATAGTGTGAGTGAGGAAGTGTTTTTCACATTCATTTTCTTGCTCATTCATGATTTGTTTTTTAGGAACTTCTTCCAGTTCCCAGAACTTTGACACTAAATTTTCAATTGTTTCACTCTGCGCTTCAGAGACTATAGCGTGATTGCAGTGTATCCTTTTGCTGGACACAGCTGAATTTATACGGCCGGACACTAGCCAACCGAGCTTTGAACTTCTTAATCTAGGATTGTTGGGTCCTAGGGAACATTCTTCATTGCCTAGAATGTCCCAAAATAGATCAGCGCCTATCAGTACATCAATGGGAGCTGGCTGATGAAACATGGGATCAGCCAACTCAATATTTTGTGGTAATTTTAAAGAACTTATATCGACGGGCGTCTTTGGCAAACGACCGGTGAGCTCATCTAAAACGAAGCATGATAACATAGCACTAAAATTGCTCTTTGTTGATTTCAATTGAACATTACAAGTTTCTATAACGTTTTTAGCAGAAGTGTTGCCGATGCCTATGACCTTTAGAGTGTCAATTGGGCGGGACTTTAATGACAGTCTGGTCTTTAGGGACTCAGAGATAAATGAAGATTGGCTGCCACAATCCAAGAGAGCACGAACCTTGACCTTTTGATGATCAAGTGGATTCGATACTTCAATAATAGCAGTAGATAATAGCACTTGACTTGTATTTTGATTACAATAGTTGACTTGTATTTCGTCCTGTTCATCTACAAGCGCGAGGTTCGAAGAGTGTGATGGGCGGTGGAGAAGACTATTGTGTCGCTCGGTGCAGCCGTGCTCGCGGCATGGACCCATGCGGCACTCGCTTTCTATATGACCTTGTCTCAAGCAATTTACACATAATTTGTATTTAGTCACATCCATCATCCGCTCTTCAATCCCCTTCGCCTTAAATGTCGGGCAATCATAAATCCTATGCCGCTCATTGCAAATGATACACAAGAATATATTTGATTTCTTGTTATTATTGTAATTGGTACTTGTACTTGCAAACGACTTGACTACATTGTTATGATTTTGTCTGTGATTGTAGCTATAGCTAGGTCCAGAACGTGGCTGACCTACAGGCGGCTTTGCCATGGATGCATTAGTAACATCTGATCGATTATTACGATTTAAAGACTCGAGCACATCAGCGCGGTCAATCATGAATTTATAAAATTGCTCTAAAGTGGGTACATCACCTTCCAAATTATTGCGGTGTTCTTCCCATTTTAACAACGTATTGCTATCTAGTTTAGAAGACAGCATAAAAATGATCAATACGTCCCATTTGTCAGTGGGCTGTCCTAGGCTGGCTAAGGCGCGCAAGTTCTTAGTTACATGGTCAACTAAAAACCGCAAGGATCGCTCTGTTTCTCGTGGAAGCTGTTTAATATTGAATAATGAATTTAAATGGTGATTAATCAATATTCTTTTGTTATCGTATCTATTGCAAATCATCTTCCACGCTTCAGCATAATTATTGGTTGACACTTCCAAATTCGAAATAATCCTAGCCGCGTCACCTTCTAAATAAGACACGAGGTAATGGAATTTATGGATATCCGAAATACGCTCATTTTTATGTATTAAATTTTCAAATGTATCCCTAAATTCCAACCAGCGAAAATAAGCGCCGTCAAATTTAGCTATCTGGATTTGAGGCAATTTCAACCCTATTTCTTGAGGATAACTAGGATCATCCACACAGCATGACGTATTGTGCGCGGAACTACGCCGCCTTTCGCATTCTAACCTTTTAGAAAATCTCTCGACTAAAGTTTTAGCCTTGGCCAAGTTAAGTATGATTTCGTGCTCCATATTGTCACGCTCCTCAATTTCAGCCGAAATATTTTCATGATTTACTACCTCTATTTCACTTTGCAAATCGTCAAACTTAACGGACAATGCTTCGAATTTACTAAGCTTTAAATTTAATTCCGTTAATTGCAAATTATTCAATTCAGTTTTAGTGACAATGCTATCCAAATAGTGCGTAAATTTAGTAATTTGCCCTTTGACGGACGATCGTTTTGTACATAATTGTCGCAGAAGTTCCTTTTCCTTTTCGCTCAACATTGTAAACCACAACTATAATTTAAGTATTTTTTATATTTAAATAGCAGTGCAACTAGCAAATGTAATTAAGTGGAAATGGCTCACGTTCCTCGTTCTGGTGGTACTTGCCGGTGACAGGAAAGCAGGCTGCGCACGCTCAGCAGGCAGCTCCCGGCCGATGCTGCGTCGCGGGGACGGCACAATAAAGCAGTTCGGCGCGAGCGGTGCACGGCGATGTTAATTTATTAGCCTGGAATAGTCGGCAAAGTACGCTAAATATTTGTTTGTAAGGAATTACGGAACCTAAAACGAAACTCAATAACAAGTTACGTAAAATAATTTTGATTTTTTGAATTTACGAACTTTAACCACTTAATATTGCAACTACAACGTTGCTTACTAATTAGAAACGCTAGTTATGTTCTATTTTTAGACTTTTTAATGATATTTAAGCGAAATAATTGAAAAATTACTAAATTCTTTGTTCACTTTTTCTATATAGGGTAGGTATATAAAATGATGCAATTTGCTTTAGCACGAATTTAAGATTTACGAACGTAATTATAGCTTTAAAAATACTTGATTTACACTAATGATGGCTAATTCTGAATAGTTATATTGTTAATTATTAGGATTAATGGAATTTAGATGTAGGATGGACACTTATCTTTGGCGGACGAACTCGCAACGGCTCGATGTGAACTTTAGCTGTTTCACTGGTCGAAACCTGGTCTGGCGATCTTCAAATTGAAATCCTGGTGACTTTAGACATCCCCTGGCAGATTCCAATATCCACAGCAGCAAGAACTATAGATTTGATGCAGTAGAAAACCTCGATCGCTCGTCGCGCCGGCCGGTGTCTCGCAATTGTTTTCTTCTTATTTTCTTGATATTTCGCGGATTCTTATTGTTCCCCTCATGTGGTCACCATGTTATACCTATCTTTGGCGGATATAATGGTGTAAATCAAAATGCTTCAGTACGTAGAAATTAATTATAATGACAAAAGTAATGTTGATTGTACAGCGGTCTTATTGCAAGTGAAGGATGACATTCAATTTTCTATCGGAACGCTAGGTGCGCCTATGCGCTTTTTTATAGCAATGTTCACTGACACATGCACTGCACTAATTTGGGACAGGCATCAAGCCTGAACAATAGCTATATCCTAGGGATATCCCCTTTTACCAACAATACGAATAGAATACCAGTCGCACATCATACTTGGTGTGTAAAATTTAATTATGTAATTCTAGGACATATGACGGTAGCACTAATCGCAAAGCATACATCTTTTTCTGATACCTTTACCCTGCCTATAACCATTGAGGTACAAGAGGAGACATCCAGTACTGAAAGTTTGCGCATGTCAACATATGCCAAGGCGCATATGTTTGTTTAGTCTGTGAAGGGCGCTCATGGCGGTCACATCAGAGCAATTTGAAACTTTGGCTTGGTAAAAATGCCTTCTTGAGCACTTCGCTATTGCTCAAACAGTTCCAAAAAAGATAATAAAGGCTCAGGAATAACTTTTCACAATTAAGTTTACGAATATTTTTGAAAACATGTATAATTTGATTTATTCAATTTTGTTTACTAATTTTAAGATACGCGCCATAATGGCTGCCACTCTGTCCAAGATTAAAAGTTGTAGAAGTGACATTTTCATAACACAATTATGACTTAGTACCTAACTAGATGTCGGGCTTGATAATTCATAATTCATCATTAAACTAAACAAATATACATATTTTATCAAATACAGACATATATTATGGTACCATTAAATATAGTATTTTAGCGCCAAAACAGTACAATGATTTTCAAACAGAAGTTATATATATATATATATTTTTTGAGTTGGCAATGGAAATGCTTGTTCAATAGTCAGCTCGCATGTTCTGCTCATTTAATTCCTAGACCAATTATTTTATAATAATTAAAGCTACGGGTCAATTTGTCACAACAACTTCATTGAAAGTAAATGACATAAATTCTTGTTGCTTTTTTGCATATTAAGATTTTATTATCAAATATGTCAAAAATGGCCGCCATTTTGTTTTTTATTTAATTCAGTCCGATTGCTCTTAAAATCGATATCTGAGCATCCGCTAGGTCACTTAGAATTAATATGATGTCACTCGGACGCTCAGATATCGATTTTTATCGAAATCGGGTATTTAAAAAAAACAATATGGCCGCCACTTTTTATATTTCACATCAGATTCGTCCTAAGCGGTCTCTCGAACGCCCAGATATTGATTTTGAACGTAATCGGATTGAAACTAAACAAAATCAATATAGCTGCCACTTTTTTCAAATTCGACGATTTTTAACGTAACCGGGTAAATGAACAAAATTTATAATATGGCCGTCACTTGTTTTAATCTTATGTCGAATTCATATTAAATACCTTCAGATAGCAATTTATTACAAAAATCAAGAGATATTGAAAAAACGAAATAAGTTAATTTTAACGTATGTACATAAACTTTCTCGAACTTCGTTTTTCTAAATTTCAAACCTGACACCCCTTAAAATTATAAATTGCTAACTCAATGAGCTTATTTTTAATAATATATTGATATCACGCTATACCTATTTATTCACCAGAAAAGTGTCGCTTCTCCTGCATCTGCGATACTCTTTGACCACTTTTGATGACGTCACAAAATGGCGGCCGGCGAGAAACGTCACGACAGTTGTTCTAGGTAGCCAGTCTATACGTAGTAATAAATAGGTCTATGCCTATAACCTATCAAATCTACACGCGGTATATCAATACTATTTTTTTACAAAAATGTGTACCAAATGTTGTCAACATCTGAAGAGTTACCAGTGCAAAGTGGTGTTTTTTTTCCTAAAAATATTTGTGGTTAGATATTTAACGATACGATTTAAGTTAGTTAGCTTAGACTGTTTATCCAATTTGTGTCTGTTAAACTACCAATAAAAAAAGTGCCTCTATTATCAAAATAGTAATCTACCATTAGACAATGTGACAATTTTAATGGCAACCAATTTTGGAATTGAATTAGATCTCAGGGTATACTACAGTATGATGATCGCGACTAGTTCACCAAAGCAAAAGCAAAGTAAAGCTACATTTCATCAAGACAGGGTGCAGCGTCAGCACGCCAACACTCCCGTAAATCTTTACAACCTTTTTCTTTGTGAATAGTTAGTATAGTTCGTACAAAACTGTAAGACCAAGTGCTGTCAAATTAACGCAAGCAAAAATCTACCTTACAGTCCGAGTTCTACTAAGTCTAGTTTTGCTTGCGTTCGTTTGACAGAATTTAGCCTTAGAGTTGTGTCCGAACCATCGAACCGAACTATACATACATACTGCCGATGCCGTGTGATACTACGGATAAAAATATCGGAGTATGATATGAAACCGATATTAAAACGACCGAATTTTTAAATTTTAATCTATATCTATATATACATATAATAAATAAACATCGGCGGCTTGTGGCATTTTTTTTTAATTTTACTTTCATACACACAACAGTCATTACAGGCTATCCTAATTCGATAGTGTGGATCTCCTAATTCGATTCTTCATCCTAATTCGACATTTAGCAAACACTAGTGATGAGACACGTTACTCAAGTGACTTTTCAGATAAGATAACGTAAGATCAAACAAACTCAAATCGTTTATTGCACATAATACTTAACAGCGAATGGGTAAGTTTTATCAATCATAATTTTGGTATTTTGGCCACGTCAATTAAGGAATTAGAAGGCAGAATCCTTTAGCTAAGTAAGTCTTTAGAGATCGTTTTTAAAATTGAAAAGTTCTTCTTTATTACTGAGACTGCATCTAACAGGTAAACTAGTATTATCAAAAATCCAGGATATCTAACTATAAAAAATATCAATATCTTATTACAAAATAAATAAGTTGAAATCATAGAGAACACCAACAAAATACGCTGCAAGATTACAGAAGAATGCCTTTTTACCCATACCCAACACGTTAGTCGAAGTTAAACGATAATTTTCGTACACCAAATGAATTTCACAGATAGACGTAGAATAACTTCTAACAATTTAGAACAAATATTAATTGTATATCACGAATGTCATATTAAATTATTAAAAATACTTACTTTTAAAAACCATAGTCTGTCAGAAACGTCAAATGCTACCTAAATGCCACAAGCCGCCGATGTATGATAATAAAGGATGATTCACGCTAGACCGTTCCGGGCCCGGCCGGGCGACGGTGACGCTCGGAAACGGGCCGGCCGGACACGGAACGGTCTAGCGTGTTTTCTGTCCGGGGTAATCTCAGGATCCGCTGCATCGATTTAAACAATTGTATATTTTATCCGCCCGCGGCAGTTTATTAGTTTAATAACAATATTTGTAGTTGTAGGCCCAGCGGCGCCTGCGTGCCGCACCCGGTATGCAAGGTTAAGCAATTTCGGGCGGGGTCAGTACATTACATGGATGGGTGACCGCTTTGAGTGGTTCCTAACTGAGCGCTCCCGTGCTTTGGAAGGCACATTGATTCCGGCTGCTGTTTATGACAGCAATCGTTAAGCCAAGTTGGAGGCCTTCGGGGGGCTTGAGAACTTCTAACATTCAAGTTGCCCACTCACTAGACAAAGGGGGGTCGAAGTTGCAGCACGTCCGTTGGGAAAGTGGAGGAGGGACCCCTGGGTGGTTCTAAAATTGCAACTATAACTGGCAGTCGTCCTGTCTTCTCGAAGATCTCACATATAAGATCTCCAGCAGTGGACGCAAATATGCTGAAAGAGAGAAAGAGAGACGCATTTTGCAGACGCAAGTCAAAACAAAGTTAATATCTCTAGACTGTGACGTCTGTGACGCTGGCGCGGTCATGCGAGTTCACGCCGGCTGCTCGTTTGCGGGAGTATTTCGCGCGGGGAGCGGGGAGCGTTTAATACCTACTCTCGCAGTAATACCTGGCCTTAAAGCGTTACGAAGTTCGCGGGTCATTTAGTTAGGATATAATTTCGGAGAGTAAGGTACTTTATAATCAAGGAAATCCTTCAAAAGTTAAAACTCTCCGCTTTCGTTATTTCCAAAGCCCGGATCAGTGGCCAAAATCCAATTGATTTAATGAAGCTTTTCAAGATTAAAATGGATACTTAAAATCATATTGTAACAGATCTTTTAAGTAGGAATTATAGGAATTCATGAAATGTCGATAGGATCATGCAGCTAACTACTAGCCGTTAGGCTGTCCTGCAGAGCCTAAATTTCATAACTCAAATAGGCGCTGTCATAAGATAAAGCGAGAAACTGAAACTTGCCTAACATTTCATGTGAACCTCTAGTATTAATATAATCTGAATAATTTCATTTCATTTATTCAATAGTGTTTGAAATACAAAAACTTAATCTAACACGTGAGAAAAAGAAAATAAACATTAATTAATAAGAACGAAAAATAAAATTAAAAAATAAAAAGAGTCATTTTTTACATTATCATAAATCATGTCAAGAAAATACATAGAATAATTAAAATATGTCAGCGTTATATTAAAAATCATGTCCTAATATTTAAAGATTATTCACAATTAGGTACTTACAATTTTGAAAAAACAATAAAAATAATAATAGTTATAGTGATCCTGCATTGCTCTCTTCCAGCTCTGATACAGAGTAATATTTAACATTTTTCCAGAAGATGTTTTTTCAGTTTTAATTTAAAACACGTTGACACTAATTATACTTCTAAATTCTATCGGCAATTTGTTGAACTAATGGACAGCCCGACAGCCAGCCGCATGTCCTACTATTTTTAGACGGGGTACAATTTTAACTGGTAGGTATACATTCTTTCTCCTCGTTGCCAGTCTGATCTCCCCCTTTCTTCATGAATTTCACACTGAGGTAGATGTTTAATGAAGTTAGTGAGAACTACAAGAATTTATAAACAAGGTACAGTGAGAATTCCGAGGTTGACAAAGTGGTCCCTACAAGATGCCGTTTGCGGGATTCTGAGCATTGTTCTAATCGCTCGCTTTTGCATTATAAATGCCGCTTCAGTGTTATACTTATAACTATCTCCCCATAAAGCTATACTGTACCTAAGTTTAGTTATATACTTATATAAGTTAATAAATCAGTTAAATTTTATTCACTTACCTAAACAGCTTAATAAATATGCAAATGTCTAAACATAAAAGCATACACAGGGTGTTCGGCACATGGACAAACAAATTGAATTTAGAACTGGATGTTTTTTCGAAAATTCGTTTTATTTTTTACTCAAAAGGCCCATGTGTTCATTTTGTGGTATTATTTGTATCAAGAAATTTGTATTTTTTAAGCAAACGTACGTAGACGAAAGACATTTAAATAAATTACGCATTTAAAAGCATACACAAAAAAGTTACAGGTCTTCTAATGTCAAATTTTGGGTAATTTAAGAAAAAACTTTTAAAAAATCGTACCTCCATGGCCGTCACTCTTAGGACCCAGGGCCCAAGGGTGGAAAGGTAGCAAATGACCCAACCAGCGCCCCAAAAAATTTTGACGGTTCATGTGCCGAACACCCTGTATATTATTATTATTGTCAACGACTACCGAAATATCGATATCAGTAATGAATGTTAAACCTTACTAGCATGATGAGATGAAAAGCGTTTGACTGCTTTCTGGCGTAGCTTATTGTCTTAATTATAACGAACGAATAATGTAACGAAGTCCCTAAAAGGCCAACGGTCAGCCTTTTAATCAATCAACCTGGATGAAGTGGAAAGCGGCCGTAGTAACAAAACTTTTTTAATAAACGTCGTGTCAAATACAAATACACGATGTGCCGGCCTTCTCATGTGCTCTTTCGTTAGTAAAACAAAGGGTGGCCCAGCCCTGTCTGATAAGGCGAGAAAATCCGGTATCAAGATGCATATTAATTTCCCGGTCCGGCGCGGACGTTGATTAAATACCATTAATGGTCAGAAATTTGTTTCCCGCACGGTGAATTGAATTGGAGAAAACTGAAATCGACTGGCTGTAAGAAATGTAATAGGTCTATGAGTCTTCTTTAATGTTTACTTCAAGGGCATGCTAAGTTCCATCAGGCGGTAGGTACCAACATACTTATACCTATACCATAAAATAAATTCAACTAGATTATATTTAAGCCTCTTCACTTTTCGCCGTTTCAGTGTATAATAATTAATTTTATGGACGCTTTAGGTACTTAAAATATAGGTACAAATAGAAAAGCGCATATTACGTAGCAAAGACAGACCCAGATGACATAGTTCAGAATAGGAAGAGGTGTGCGTGACAAGAACTAATAAAATCCGATCTGCAATAGCCTCAGTGAAACATTCAAAAAGAAGCAAGTCTTCTCTAGAATGGGTTACAGTAAAGAATGTTATTACAACGGGTTAAATAACACGAGACACGTGTAATCTAAATCCAATACCGTTATGTAAGGGTCGGGATATGAATAAAAACGTAAAGTTTGTGAGTATAGTAATACGACTTTAATAACAACTTAGGCGACTTCCTGATTTGTCGGTGCGGAGGCAGTACGATATGAGAAAAGTGTCAAATGTCAGTGTCAGCTATCAGTCGACGCGATACCATTTTTTACTACGCCCCTACATTTAGGCGACTTCCTGATTTGTCGGTGCGGAGGCGGTACGATATGGGAAAAGTGTCAAATGTCAGTGTCAGCTGTCAGTCGACTCTGTACCATTTTTTACTACGCCCCTACATTTAAATGAGTGCTTCCTGACTGGCGCGGGATGCGCGGTAGCGGGACGATGCGAAGGCGGTACTGCTCCGCTTCTGCGCATGATATTACTACTGCGCAAACGTAATACTGACAGTATTATGTCAAGTGAGAATCTTTGCGACGTCAGTAAGTTTACGTCAAAGAAGAAAATGTCACATATCGATCCCGCCCCGCCAAGTCAGGAAGTCGCCTTAAATGAGTGCTTCCTGACTGGCGCGGGATGCGCGGTAGCGGGACGATGCGAAGGCGGTACTGCTCCCCTTCTGCGCATGATATTACTACTGCGCAAACGTAATACTGACAGTATTATGTCAAGTGAGAATCTTTGCGACGTCAGTAAGTTTACGTCAAAGAAGAAAATGTCACATATCGATCCCGCCCCGCCAAGTCAGGAAGTCGCCTTAATCTTAACATACATGTAGTGCTCGTAATTTCCGCCCACAATTTAAGGTGCAGCATATAAAAGATCAGGTGGCCTGAATTAACAACTTATAGGTCACACCTGGCCAAGCGGCACGCTCCGCGCGCGGGAAATTCCACTTCCTGGCCAGGGGGTGACATAAAATTTTGTACTTAACACGGGCGGTAATAAAGAAAGCCTCAGATCGCATATTTATCGCCCTTGCCTTCGGCTCGGGCGTCAAATACCTGCGATCTGAGACATTCATTGTTTTACCGCCCTTGTTAAGTAATGTACTATAAAGCTACGAGTGCATATTATCATTATTCCTAAATACACATACACTACTGCAGCATTGAGTAGGTATGGTTGAAATTCTTTTTGTTGAACGTATTTGTATTAAATTATGGTATTGGATTTTGAACCTTATTGTTTGAACGGTAGCTTTCTGAAGGAATAGGGTACTTTCGGTAGTGAAAAATAAATTATGAAATTTAATAATTATCAAATTTAATGTAGAAATACTTAATACTAAAATCATAAAAGCACATTGTTTTATTATATTGAAATTAATATTCGTAATTTTTAATCTGTATATCACGTGACCTGAAACACGAGCCCCCACGGTGTGACGTCATATAGGCAATGACTGTCAGTTCCGTAGAAAGAGGAATGTTGTTTCTCGCTCCCACGTGTATCATTGTCTATGCTTGCATCTCTTTCACACCGCTTTGTATGTGTGTTTCACCAGCTCCATCTAATACTTTCCTCATGTTTTTGCCAATATTACGTCACCAAAATGGCTGACAGCGTTTTCGCGGGAATAAAAAAGGTTAGAAATTTAATTTAATTTTATGGCAAGAAAGCGTGTTTATTTTGCCAAAATATATTTTTTGGGGCTTTTTATAAGGAAAATCTATATTTTAAAGTACTTTTTCAAACATAGTAAAATACCCTATTGCTTTGGAGCAATTCGTTCAACTGAAATGATCCTACTTTTATTCCCAATAAACACTCAAAAGAACACAAGTTTTATAGCTTTAAGCGTAGTTTCTAATGTAAGCACCGTTATTACATACGAGTACCCTTGCATCGCCGAGTAAATACCTAGCGTACCTACTGCTCGTGTATAATTAAAAAGTATAGTATAGTAGTGTAGTATTAATTATAAAGCAAACGAATTTGTAGGGCGGGCCCGATAGAGTTAGGCCGTCGAGTTGGAACCCTGGCGCTACTCGCGAACTTTTAAAAACTGGAAGTGGTATGACCTAGGAAGTATTTAGCACTTTACATGAAATATTTTAGTGGCATTTCGTATTCGGTCGGCTATTGTTACAGAATTAGGTACACGCGGCTATTGATAAACAAAATTTCTTTCCTGTCATGGTAAAACTCAAAAAAAGAACCGGAAAAGATTGAATTAGTGGTCGTTTTTTAACTACTTTCTATTAATGAATGCCTTTGATAACAATTTTGAAATTACGAGTTTGCTCCGGTAGGCAAAAAGATAGTAAAGATTTTGTATGATGGTTAAAAAAGTGAGGATAGGTCTATTTACCCTGCAGAATCCGACTGTATGCCAGTTACAAATGAGAAATCCTCTATACGGAATTGCTACTGTTCCTACCCGTGTTCAAAAAGCTGGGTTTTACATTGTATTGTTACTTATTTATTACCCGAAAACCATGTTGTAAAATGGGCTTAATCGCAGCAACTACATACTTAACATCGTCAAATTCGGATTTTACTACGTCGGTTTCGAGCACTAACCTGCCATTTTATAGATCACTTATATTTCGAATAGTTCTTCACACCGGCAACTGCAAAAACCTTGGTTGATACTTAATTTATAGACATAAAAAACTACACTAAATAGGGATAGAGTCTCTAAGAGGGAGAGAAACTGGAGTTACTGCCCCCTGCTAAAAATAGTGGAATTCGCAGCTGATAGCTAGATGTAGGTGATACAGTGAAAACAGTCATTTGTGCTTTACATGGTGTTGCCTCTGCAATTGCGTTTAGCTCAGGGCGGGCCCAATACACAAGTGACATGCGTACATACACGAGTACAATTCATTCGAAACTGGGAAAAAACTTCATTCATAAAAAGGGTCGTCCATTAATTATGTGAGATGTTCGAGGGGTGTAGGGGGTCGTGCTGAATCACATCTAATCTTACTTTGGGGAGCGGGAGGGGTTTTCGGAAAATATCACGTAATTTATTTCCGCTGAGGAGCAAAGTTGTGAGAAAATAATGTTAATTTTCAACAATCTTAAATACTAGTCTTAACTATTCAAATAAAAATAGTAAGTAGTCAAGTTATTTTTTTTAATAAATCCAACAGATTTACACTAGAAACAAACATTTTGAAAAAACTCACGTGAGATTGGGGGATGGGAGAGAGGGGTGAGCCAAATCTCACGAAAACTCCCCAGGGGGTTGGGGGGGGGGGGGGGCAGAAAATCAAAAAAAAGTCTCACCTAATTAATGGACGCCCAATGGATGTATAATTATATAATATAACCTAGTGAGACAAGATAGCATATAAAGTGGTGCACTGTTGGCATAACATGCCAAATGCCAACATATAAAATGTGGGATTTTTATAACTACCAATGGTTATTATAGGTATTATTTTCCAATGGTACAAACGAGTGATAGTTCATATATACCTACACGCAAATATGTCAGTGGTGTCCTATCCTATTATGTCAATTGTCTCCATTACTCAAGTTCATTACATATAAGGCAGGCCGTGCAAATGGTGCTATTAAATTTATAGTGCATTACTACAGAGGCCGGGAAGTAAGGGGTTGCCGGCCGAGTACATTTAGCGAGGCCGGATAGTTACGAGGCTGGCAACCTTAAGTTACTATAATTTATTTGTTGCTTTATTTCAGTGCCGATCGATCGCCATATTCGCCATGGTACCCAAAGCCACATGACAGGATTTGCAGTGCGCACTTCATAGCAGTTTTTATAATTAATATGTTTAACTGAAAAAACACAAAAAGTCTGCATTATTTACGACACTGCAATCATAAATGATCGTCTACAATATCCTGCGCCACAATAGTTTCTGTTTGGCCCTATGGTTGACTGGTAGAGAAAGCCTAACCCCCTTATTCATAAACGTCCAATAAACCTATATTAGTTAACAAGCCGCTAAAGTTCGTTTGTCCTTATCTGTCACTTTGATATTTACGTTTGTGAGAAAGGGACAAACAACATTTTAGTTAGCAGAGGTTTGTTAAGTTTTATGAATAAGGGGGTAAGTCATTAAGTCCGCCAATCGTACTTTTATTTTTGTATCTGTGCAATAAAGTTTAAATAAATAAATAATAAAACTCCCAATAGCTCGATTCCACTGAGACACCTCAGATTCGGTTGAAACCACTCAACCAATCTCACTAGAGCGCAAACTCTTACAGTATTATAGTGTTTAACCCGCCCGGGTGGTCGTGTCGGAGGTTTCCCCTGGATTTTCCCCAGGCCACTCTCCAACCGCTCCTATCCCTTTATTGTACACGGCCTACAAAGCAGTCAGGTTCACAAGAAAAGAAAAGGTATCAGTGTAAAGAACATTCTGACATTTCCCTTGCCATTCTGAGGACTATGGTTAGTTATGGGACTTACTCTTTAAGGTGGGACGCTTTCCATACAAAACGTATTTTGACATTCGCAGGCTAACGGCGTGATATTTTAAGAAACTTAAACTTCACATTATACAAGTTTATTCTAGGAAAAGGGGCATTTTGCGCAAATGGAAAGCCAGTTTATGAATGTTTGCTACATAAGTTTCTTAAAATATCACGCCGTTAGCCTGCAAATGTCAAAATACGTTTTGTATGGAAAGCGTCCCTCCTTAAAGATAATCGAAATTTAATTATTAATACGTTCATTATCTGAAACAAATTCAATTCTATTCTATTTCCTCAACTGGATGATGGAAATTCCATGTTTTATTGTGTGCCTTTTTTTCTTTTTTTTTAGGTCATTAGGTGTGTGCCTTGGGAGGTTACTAAATGTAATTTATGTTGTTCGCAGTGACCACTACGGCGATGGCACGAACAACTAGAAATCCGCTCGGGTTTCTGACGCCGCTCGGCAGCACCGCGACCACGGCTGCCGCAGCTGCACCGACCGTATCCACCATCGTTGTCGCTAAGCAAAGTGCAAACAACAAACGGCCTACACCTATCATAATTTATCCTACTGGTGAGTCCGAACCCTGATGCTGAACACTCGCCTTGCCTCTCTAAGATGATGCACTGCCTCAACAGATAATGTCTCATCAGAATGCTGGACGAATAAGTGTCAGTAGGACTACATGACTGGAGTACCGCATAGCCGTGAACATGCACTGCGAAATCTGAACCCGGCATTTTGCTAATACAAAGTTACGTTTAATCTACTTAGCCCGTTCGCTCTCGTAACATGGGCCCATAGACGACCATTTCAATGGGTTGCCAATGTCGTTCGTTTGCTGCTTACCTAACTAGGGCAATGCGAGCACAGAACATGGCACAAAAACCGCCCCCCGCCCGCTCCGTACCCATAATCTATGCTACTCGGAGCCACAAATCCAGCCCAAAACTTTAATACAAACCAAAACGTTTTAAGATGTAAATCAATATACTGTTGTACAATATACGATAGTAATTTTTATTGATTTAGAATTGGCGATTTATCCTAATTAGTTCGCCGATTAAAATAGGATTTATAAATATGCATGAATTTTGTTGGTTTATTATATTCATTAAATAATCGTAATTCTGCCATACCAGAGCGTGGAAAGAAAAGTAAAAGTTTTTAATTACAAATATATATATGCAAATAAAAAAACGATTCATAGGAATTAAAAAAGATACATGAAAAAAATATAATAAAAAATACACCCTCATCGAGTACTGTAAGACTTTCTTAAATCTTTTGCCATTTAGATTATATATAATATTAGGTAGTTACTTAGAATTTCTGCTGTGTATCTTAATTTAGTAAGAAATCCTTATGACAACCGTCTGCTCGGTGGCAAGTTAACTGTCGACTTGGCTTAAAGTTCGTATTATTTATGGTCTACTCAGTCGCTACAAAGCTCGCGACGTACTAAATATAGATTGGCATATTTGGAACAAGAGTCTGGAGTATTGCACCAGATGAAAGCTTTCTTAATACAACTCCCACTGCACGGTGCTAACGAACTCTGAACCAGTCCCTAACCCCGTTCTAGCCCCGTAAATTACATACGCAGGTACCATTGCACTAAACATAGGATATAAGTAGCGCACTGAAATCCCGGATTAACCTGGAAAATATAAAGTCTGCTTTATGTTTTCAGTTACTCCGGAATCAATTGTGGTGCCGATTGTATCATGTATATTCGGATTCCCGTTGCTGGCTTTGACTGTCATATGCTGCCTTCGAAGAAGAGCAAAACTTGCTAGGTAAGCTGGAAGGAATCGAGGATTGTAAGGAAGGACATGGCATACGTCATTTTCAGTAATTACATCTGCTTTAATTTATTGTTCGTATAAGTAATTAACACATTTCACAGGTAAACAAAAATATATATAGCTAGTAGCTCTACTAGCAGAAATTCGTTCCGTCATCCTCTTAATCCTCTAAGTAGATTGGGGACAATTTTCCGCCCTCCACTCTGGCTCCCATCATAAACTTGCTTCGTCAGCTTTTCGCTTCTAAGGCACACTACCGAACGATATTTTAAATTCTTAGCGTCCGTCACACGCAAGGACGATGAAAATATTTCAAATTTTCTTTCAGAACGCAGAGAACAAAGCAAAGTAAATCTGCCACTGTGACATTACGAATCTAGGAGTAAAAGTTTTCAAATACATATATAGTTCACAGATTGCGCATAGAACTACGAGTATGCAAAGTTGGCAACATGCAGTTTATGAAATATTTGGAGTATGTCGGATAAATCTTCCGTGCAATATAAAAATATTAATGAAGAGGTGCCCTTCCATTGTGACCACAACCTCAAAAATTGAACAGAGAGAGAAAAGGCACAGGAGGCTCATTATTATAATGAATACCTATAGACATCAGCGTCTATACATATAATTGACTAGTTTTTGATTAAACAATAATCCCCATGGATTACTGCGGATTAAATTAAGATTAGTAAAGGTACCTAGTTACTGAAGATGACTTATTAGAAAAAAAACTAATCAGACGCAGTGTGAAAACGCTCGTACAAGTACAATGCTCACAGACTATGGGATTTAGAAATACATACTAAGTCCAATTTAATTATTTAATTCGACTGCCTAGGGCCGGGCTCACGATCATTATCCAGGAATGAACAGAGTTGAATGCAATTTCACTGGACAAGTTGGCTATTTGGCTAACTAATTAACTCTATAACTCACTGTCTCTTCAACCGTGTAAGTAAAACTACGTTATAAGAGGGATATATATTTTGCATTCTAAATATTTACTTTAGCCACAAAAATTTTCAATTTAGTTAACAAAAGATTAGCATACTTACAGGAATTTTCATGGCCGGTCTTTTAATAGTTAAGTCAAAATGAGGGGTTGTTATATAAACTTTTAGCTAGATCAGTTTCTTAAACTGTGGTCCATGGACCCTAGGGGGTCCTTGAAATTAACATCAGGAGTCCATAGGAAGCCTACTAGTTACTTAATATGAAAATGGTAAAGCAGGATTTTGGAAAGGATCCGTGGACACTGTAATTTCAAAAGGGGTCCGTGACTAAAAAAAGTTTACGAAACTCTTGAGCTAGATGTTATTGGGAGATTGGATAAAGACACGCTTTAAAGCTATAAATATTATAAGCAGAATTCACTGTATAATACTGCAAAAAAAATATCCAATTACCTAGTTAATGTACTTTATGCAAAATCAAACGTGAAATGAGTAATTAGCGCATAACTTTATATTTATAAGATCTGCAAGCCATGCGAATGAAACATTTTTGCTTGTTTATCATTACTCCTACCTACATATAGGTAAATTAAAATGTTTATTAATAGAAATTAGGCTATCGTGACAATATAACCCATCGGTCTAATTGTCGTCGTTGCAACATATGCAAAGCTCCGAATCTTACTTATAGATACTAAAATGTTCGTAAGTAATCCATTTGCATTGCGAATATTTACTTATTACCGTAAACTAGTTTTCCATCACAAAGTAATAAAACAAAAGAGTTAATTTATATTTTAAAAGAAAAACGTTACCTACAAGTTAAAGGCCAAAATGAATTGTTTATGTGCACTATACGTTTTGAAGAACGTATAATCAATTGAACATCGTGATGTTCAATTGTTCCCGTGGGAATGAATTCATCTTTATCATATTGTTCTTATTAGAGAGCGAGCACGCCGCCGCAACTGCGACTTGGACCGCGGCGAGCTGTCGGTGGTGCGGCTCTCGCCGATGAAGGCGCGGGCGCGCGCGGTCAGTCTCGCCCGCTCCTCGCGCCCGCTGCCCTCCCTAGAGTTGGACACCGTGATGGAGGAGCGGTCAGACCCAGAGCAAACCACGCTGTCGCAGGTAACGTAAGGCCCTGTAGACCGCGTATTATGGGCGCGCGATAGCGAGACAAGACAAAGCATCTGTCACTTTCTATCGAGTGGTATCAGGAAGTCAGAGATGCTTTATGCACCCGCGACTGTCGCTCACCATAAGCTGCAGTCCGAGTTGGTTACTAGAGAGGCGTTGAAATACCGAACAAACGATGGTGTCGCAAGTACGTAAGCCCTGAATAAAGCACAGGGATACACTAGGGGACAAATGTCCCACGACATGTGTCGGCGTCGGCGACATGTCAACCGAAGCCGGCCGATTCCACCTGACATATCTGGCGACATCGCGTGACTTATGTCCTTAGCGACATCAGGCGAAGTCGTGCGACTTCGCGAAACTTCGCCTGACATATCTGGCGACATCGCGCGACTTATTTCCGTAGCGACGTCATGTTGCGCGATGTTGCCAGACATGTCGGACGAAGTCCGGCAACGTCGCGCTACTTCACCCGACGTCGCTGGCGACACGAGTCGCAGGTAGGGTTGCGAACTTGTGAGCCCAGATTTGCGGGACATTCGTGGTAGATTTGCGGGACGTGGCTAAAAACTGCGGGACTCACGCAGCCGACCTCACCCAGATGCAAATGATTAAATGCAGACCTACTGTCTATAATCGGGGAAATTAAGTTTTAAATAATTGAGTGCTACTCGAATTTGAAACCGCTAATCTCAATACAAGGAACAGGATATTTTTGTTTCGTAAGAAACATTTCTTAAAATACAACATCAAAAATCCGTTCTGACCTTTCTTATTTACCACGAACAAAAAAAACCGGCCAAGTGCGTGTCGGGCCACGCGCAAGGTAGGGTTCCGTAGTCGTCTACCCGTTACATTATATGGACTAAAAAGTTCGCAAACTTATATTTACTATGTTTTTGACAGAATTAACAACATTATCTAAGGTATCAATGGAAATTGTATGAAAGTTTGCTTTTGCAAAGTACATTTCTGAAGTTCGACTATTACTCGTTAACTAGTAATGTCTACTTAGCTGTGATAGTTTTCCTTTTAAATTCATCGTATTTACTACTACCATGATTTTTTTCACATGCCTAGTAGCCACCGTTTAGCTGGCAGGGGGGGGGACACTTGACCATAGCTAAAATTATCACTTCAAAGCTTAATATCACGCTAACCAATTCTTTAATCAAAAAATGCTATAAGAAACCTAATAATATTTTTAAAAGAGCTATCCAACGATACCCCACACGATGGGGTTTGGCAGAAAAAAAAATTGCACCACCACTTTACATGTAGGGGAGGTACCCTAAAAAAATTTTTTTTTTAAGATTTTATTCTACCGTTTTGTCGGCGTCATTGATATGTATACTCATGCCAAATTACAGCTTTCTAGTACTAACGGTTACTGAGAAAAACGGGGGTCGGACGGACGGACGGACGGACGGACGGACGGACATGGCGAAACTATAAGGGTTCCTTGTTTACTACGGAACCCTAAAAAACTTGGAAATTCTGACCACACCTGAAAACGGGACAATCAGCGTCCCGCACGTACTCTGTGCGGGACGCATCCCCTAGGGTCCTGGAAACGGGTTGGCAACCCTAGTCGCAGGACATTTGTCCCTAGTGTATCCCCGGCTTAACTGCGACAGAACTGTTGTCTGCCTCAACATTTTCAAGTGACATCAATATAAAACAACAATAAGATATTATCATACTCGAAGTTACGCTCGATTGCTCAAACGTGACAAAACAAATCAAGATATTGTGTATCACATTATCTCAAACACCTCCGTCCATTCGCATCATTTATTCACCAAATAAGCAGCAAATAGCTTTTCCAGGCAGAATGATGAGCCGATCATTATTCACTATACCAGCCAACTTAGAATTTAGTTGAGACAGAGGCGAGGGTCGGTTCCTAACCTTTAGACCAATGCTATTTGTTCAGCTAATACCGCGCAGTATTGACTTGGTTAGGACAGATTTGACAGAGCGCTATCATAACTGACATTCAATTAAAATTTGCTTTGAATGTAATGTTGAAGCGCTCTGCAGCTGCACGTGACTTTCGAAAACAACAATTCACCCCAAGGTTTTAAATCGATTTAATACTGGCATTTTAAACCGACTGTAAGATTACGTGGCATATTGGTATTTGCTTTATAGACGTAGTAGTAGTAGTACAATAGTAAACACTTCATTGCACAAATCAAGAACATACAAGGAAAACAAACTTAATGGCTTAACGTTTGTAGACTGTAGATATATGTATATTAGGAAAGAAGTAACCGTTACAATTGTTGTACTGTACCTACAAAAAGGTACAAGAGAATTAAGTAATGGAGAGATTTAGGTACGCAAGAACTTATATTTAGGTACATAAGAAGTTTCTTTACATTGCGGGGCTGCGGGCTACCGAGTTAAGATGAATACGATCGAACCCCGCAATGCAATGAAATTTCACTAAAAATTTGCACGCAAGTTCTTGCTAGTCTTAACCACGCTAAATATTTAGGTGGAGATGACGCCCGACCGCGAAGTGGGTGCGATCCTGTTCGGCGCAGTGGGCGCGATGGGCACGGCGGCGGCGTGCGTGCACGACAGCTAGCGCCGGGGCTCGGCGCAGCTGGGCGCGCGCTCGCCGCTCTGGGCCGCGCTCACCAGCCAGCCACTCGACGCCGATAACGATGACCGGGACGCGGACGACCCCGACCTAGAACTGGACGAGCCCAGCTAGCAACTGGACGAGCGCTCGGTGGCTGACATCGGCGAACACATTAAACTCTTCTTAGACATTCCCCTTAGGTTCTAGTGAATATCTCCCGCATATCCGCCAGTGTGTGTAACGTAACTGTTCTTCAGAAAACCGCCAGCGTGTGAACTAAAAGTAACTGTGTTTCAGTAAATTAGGGCCTTCCCTATCAGCTATTCCCTATACTATACGTAGAAGAGTCCAATAAGCTTTAATCTAGTCCGACGCTGCCGTTCTTGCGATAACTGTTGGTCTTTTACTTACTTTACTCAATGGTAATGTTTGTTATCTTGGCATTTAGACAGAGAATATCATTGTTACGAGTATAAGATGTTTAAAGCCATAATCATAAGGTTTTAATTATTAATGCACACATATAATATCTACACCATTCATAGTCATTTTAAACTAAGTACGAACGTGTATTAATGATGAATTTGATGATATTAAAATTGAGGACAGTTAAATATGTATAAAAGCAGCATTGGTAGTTTAAGAGTATAGTGTGTTCAAGTATTAGAAATAAGGTGATGTTATGTACCTAATAGTAGAAAAGTCCCAAGACCAACTGTAAACTTATAATATGATCTGTTAAGCTGTTTAGCTAGTTTCCCATGTTTATAACGGTTCTTAACATTGACTTTACTAAAAATGTTTTGAATGTGGCTTCAACCACTGCACGAAGTTTAAGGTACTATAGGTACCTACTTACTTATTTCAATGTATTTTGTAGTTTCGTATTTTTCATCATTTATGTAACTATATTTTTGAACATACGCACTTATTTAAAAATATAAAGAATTAAATTGTTTAGAAAATAATACGATTACGACTTATTATATCACCAGCAATTTAACTGCCCACAGCCCTAATCCCGTTGTAGTAACGGATGCTTAGGTAGGTTAATGGTCTTATGACCATATGGGTATGGACGTACCGTGAAACGGGGATATATTCATTACCTACTTTTCAAATTCAGACTCAAATAACTTCGTCAATTTCTAAGTGACAAGCGTAGAACTTTATTTTTTATTTTGGCGTCGTTAAAAATAGTCAAATAGGTAGCTGATATAATGGTAATGCACGGGTACTCAAAATAATCTGCTTGGGCTATTACTTATTGTGTGGCAGGCTGGCCAGTATGTCAAGGTCGTTGATAGACGAATTTTAATAAAATCCGGTACATCGGTTAGTAGTGTGGGTGATACAAGCTCCAGCATCAGCCTATCGCTGATGCGGACGTAAGTGTGAGTGTGTCGCCGACAGTGACGACACTTGTGTTACGAATACTTACGATCCGGATTGTCAGACCTTGTTTTCGTAGACGTATAAAATCCTGTCTCGGCACACCTCATCGCTCGCCTCTACAACTACAGTATCAATATCTATAACGTGCTAACAAATTAGGTTGCAAAGCTTGGATGTTAAGTATTTCATCAAAACAATTAACTTTAAATAGGAATTAAGAAAACTTTATATACCGGGTGTGGCCTGTAACAGGAGCAAATATTTAAAAGGACGCTTCCTTAAAGCATCTGCAGTAACCCCTTGTATGCAAATATTTTATTTATTTCAATTCGGAGAAACATTGATCTAAAGTTAGGACCCTCAAGTCAAGGAGTTTATTCCCTGTATGACATATTTGTTTTTGTCAGGTGAACGTCCTTGATGGACATTAATTATTGCATTTATCTAGTTGGCCAATTACGTGACGGTCAAGAGATTCCATAAGTCTTATGGAATCTCTCGACCGTCACTTTTTGATTCTCTTACCTATGGCATAAGAGAATCAAAAAATCTTAATAAGTGGCTGTCGATTGTCTTACTAACTAACTTATTAAAAACGCGTCTCTAATTTTCTCCAAAAACTAACATAGTTAAACAATAAACATTTTTTGTTGTATTTTTTTATGTATACCTACTCAAATTTAATCTTACAGGCGAATACTACTCGTAACAGCGCTAAAAGTATTGAGTAGATGGGCATTTCCACTTTAAAGTGAACCCCCTACTTTTACCAGGCCACCCTCCAACCACGCAAACCTGTCGCAAAGCCACAGTCAGGTTCAAAAAAATGCTATCACGAAACGCAGACGAAATCAATTGACTGGTAGAGAATGCCTCATGGCATTAAGTCCGCCTTTTGTACTTGAATTTATTTTTGTGCAATAAAGATTAAATAAATAAATAAATAAATCAGGGACAATTTGCTATATAAATAAAGTACAAAGCGTACACTCAATAGCGTCTCTCGAATGATAAATTGAATGGATCCCGTCAATGAGAAAATAATACAGCTACGTTTTCAATTACTGAAATCTCGTCTAAAATTATTATTGAAGCTACGCTCGTGAGAGAACAACCGTCGAATTAAATTACGAAAACATAGTATATTGAAATACGCTCGTATGTAAGGAGCCCGCATCGACATCCCCAAATATCAGCTCCCAACACATTGAAGCGCAAGATAGGACAAACGATTAGACGGGACCGCCGACTATTGACAAGATAAGAGTATCACAAGCTTACTACTCTAATACACTGCCATTCACTGAATAAGCCCGGGCTATCGGGAATATAAACACATACTGCTAAAATAATAGTAGTTAATCTCCGACTCTAAAGGAATTTTTTAATTACATATAATTTGAGATTTTTCATTGTTTGCTTGCAAAATTGTTATCGTTATTCTGATATAGTAGCACGATTGCGTTCATTTTTGACATTCAGGGGACCGATTTTTGAGTTTCGAACGCTCGAATTTTCACTCGACATCTGTCAAAACGTCATAGTGCTTTGACGGATCTCGAGTGAAAAGTCGAGCGTACGACACTCAAAAATTGGCCCCCAGATTCACAAATCAAGTCATCATCATCAAAATATCTCTATATATTTTAAGATCGCGAATAGCCTTAAATATACGAAAGACATATATATTGTCTATTGCCTTATATATGGACGCGAAGCTTGGACGCTAACACAAAAGAGACGAGGAATAATTGAAAAAGATGTTCGAGATGTGGTGTTGACGAAGGACGGATGGGATAAGATGGACAGAAAGAGCAACCAACGAAGCCGAACTGAATAGAGCACAAGAAAAGAGAACCTCAATGAGCACAATTAATATAAAATTAACATTAATATTAATATTAATTTAATTAATATAAACCAGAATAGTAAAATTGATCGACCACCTGCTACGACACGACAACTTCATCAGAAACATTATTAGAAGGGAAAATTAATGGAATAAGAGGAATAGGAATTTCGAGGAAAAGTTACATGAACCCACGAACCAGATAAAGGAGGATTGGATGTCGTGTCCGTACCATGACGCATGTAGCCAAAATACGTAAATACTATGCCCGGAAAAGGTTACCTTTGTCAATAAAGTAAATTTTGTCTTGTCGTAGACTCGTTTTGTGTGAATGATCGTAAACTCTGACCATAACGGTAAAGTGTGTAAGTAACATTCGATCGAGCTGCAAATGTGAGTTACCACTTGATTAAAGCAGAATTAAGTAAGTATTAAGACTGCACCGAGCAAATTTCTGAATAATTGCGATGGTTGGATCACTTGCTGTATTATTATTACTAAAGCTTGAATTCTGTAATTCCTATATATGATATTTAAGGATACACTCTACACGTCATGTGTTTCAGAAACACAATTACTTATAGTTTTCTTCATAAAAATTCAATCCAAAGTTAGCTCTACTAAAGGAAATAAACGCAAACTACAACGTTAATACTTTATGAAAGGTCTTCAATTTTTGAATAGTAACAAAACTACATGTTATCTAGGTCGTATGTGTTTAACATTTGCAAAATGTGGAGATATTTTTAACAATGCAAAGGAAATTCCGAAAATTTGACCGGCCGCCGTAGTTTTCTTGCCGGCAGATGGGCTCCGGCCCTCAATGGGAGCAGACGTATGCTGCTTTTCTCAGTTTGACATCTCATAAAAACACGCTTTTTGACAGCTTGCTCGTATACAAATTCAAAATGTATACCACACACAAAGATTGCATTAATTGAAGTAGGGTAAATAAATGTTGACGTGTGGTTATTGAAGATTCTTTTAACATGGAATTTTTAGTATTAGCCATTCGTTATAACATAAAAATGCAATCTTTGGTCCCCAATGTTTACTAATGCAACTAAATTATAATGATTTCCTTTACGAAAAGGCATTTTAAACGTAAAAAGGTTACCGATGTATTTCAGTTCAAAGTAATTTACTTTTTATAAATTGGCCACCCAGAACGGAACGTTATGACATTTATGTCACTCATCATATTTCAAATTAAAATTTGTAAACAAATTGTATTTTTATATTTCAATAATTTAACGAATCTAATGTTATATTTTATGTGTATATGTACGGCGCTTTCACGTCAAACAATGATTACCTAAATATATCGCAGAATCTGCATAAACAAGAATCTGTAAAAACAGGCACAATTATTATGGTGCTTTGAACAGAAGTTTATAAAATATCAGCGTTATACCAAGAAACAGGTCTAGAGTGCTCTCTTGCAGCGGAAACAGAAGAAAGAATATCGGAGTTTCTTCGCCAGTTTGAGTGATGTGGATTTAAATTGTGTAGTGTCTAAGCCGCCTGGTCATAATATAATTATACCTAGAATGAAAATAATAAACCTATGTTTCATTAATAAATAATAAACCAAGTAGTTGTTGGGGATGTGGTGACAATGACGATGTCTAACAAACAAATATGCAGTAATTACTTATAATATTAAACTGCGCTAGTTTCTATCTATAGCTTTCATGCGTTGGAAATCCCGTTGCTTTGATTTTGTACAAGTAAGTACTTATGTCGCATCGCAATAATTGTCTCGACGTTATAGTAAACGAATAGCAAATAATAATAATTGCTATTTATTATTGATGAAAATAGACGCAATGTTAACCATTATTGAACCTTATCTCGTTGCAATAAGGTTCACGGATGTTCAGTTAAGTGTCATCGACGGCACGATTGCTCACACTAGAAGAATATGTAAACGCATCCTGCTAATTATTCCTTTCAATTATGGACCTTATAAGAAGTGTATAAAAGTTAATTTGTCAGAGCTGATACAGTAGTGGTCCGGCCAAGTTCCACAATTGCAGACTGTTACAATGACTTTCTTGATGATATTTGTTATATCATTAGGTTTTATAGTGCTTGTCATTCACGATAACGACTTAACGACGATGCGCAGAGAATGTCATACTATTCTATGCGCAATTCTGCGGATTGGGTTACGACGGGAGGTCGTGAATAACAAGAACTACCTATAAGGTTAGGTACTGGTTCCTCAAATACAAAGTTGATTCACAATATTGCTGCAGTTATCCCGTGCCGTATAAATAGTTTCAGTAGTTATTATATATATTGTAATAAAACTACCGCTTCTTCTCTTAAAACTTGCATTAAATCAGTGTCCATTTTAGAGTTAACCAACTGATAAACAGAAAATAATCAATTTATGAAAATAACCTATTTAAGGTACAACATATACTCGTATCATGAAAATCACCAAGTAAACTCTCAAAATAAGTACCTTAGGTCATAAACATAAAACAGTCATTACATGCACGAACCGATTAGGAAAATTCTTTCTCTGTTTTAAGTTGTATAAAAATGAGTCTGTGAGGAAAGGGCAAAACAAAATACATTTTACAAAACAGGGGTTTGGCAAGTTTTATTTTATAAACAAGGAACTTTTTTACTACCACAAATTCCAAATTCAAGACATTTTCAGATACAACTAATACTTGAGTTTTGGTTACAGATCAGAACTTGACGATTTTTGTTACACTTCTCTTATGCACCAAGAAACCTTTAAATATTCAAAATCTATATTGTCATAAGTTGACATAAACATGGGTCAATGACCCGACCCAGCAAAATGAGGTAGTGTGCGTGAATAATGCATGTGTGGGTTAATTCGGTAAATTATAAAAAAAATTGAAATTTGACAGGCGCTGAGAATTTACCCCGCACGATAGGCCCTTAAAGCATCAGAAAGTTTGATGGAGTTCATACCTACATACATTCATTTTTAAATTTGTACATTTTTAAATTTGTACAGAGTACATTCATTGAATTTATTATTATTTAGACTATTATTACATTAGACTGGTAAAAATTTCTAAAAATCGCTCTCCTTCTCGCTGTCAACGGTATATTGTGAGCCATTTTGGCAACATAACTTTTCCGAAGTAAAAAAACCTGCTGAATCCGAATCCGAATGTTGCCAAGCCGAATTTTGGCTCTTATGCTCAATATTTAAGATGGCGGCCAAAAAAGCGCTTTAACCTAAAAATACGTCAATTTTGAACTCGAACCAGGGGGCCGATTTTTGAGTGTCGAACGCTCGAATGACGACGACGAGAAAAACTATGACGTTTTGACAGATGTCGAGTGTAAAGTCGAAGTCGTTCGAAACTCAAAAATCGGCCTCCTGGTCGAGTGAGGTATCCTGTAATGGGTTTTAGAGGTCGCTCGAACTCGATTTTGATAATTGGAAGTAGTTCCAAACGTTTTTAAGGGGGTACTCTCATACAGCTAAAATAGGGCGTGAAAAAAAAATGTTGACTTACCCCATCGTGTGGGATATCGTTGTTTAGAGCTCGTTGAGTAGATATTTACAGTATTTTTTCTTTTAAAAAACATCGGAAAACAAAGGAATGAGAAGCCACCAAAGTCAACTTTTTTTACTAAGTTTTGTTCCAAAGAATTTTTTGACGTCTCATTGACCTATGAACTTGAAATTTGGTAAATAATGATTAAACTCGACGTATACGTATTACGTATATTTTACCAAAAAATACTAATATACTGCTAAGTCTGATTTCTTTTGTTTAATTTTCATGTTTTTCCTATTAAAACCAATTTAATTTTGTGGTTGGTGCGGAACCAAAAATGTTTGGATCCACTTCCGGTACCCGGACCGACCTCTGGTTATCAAAATTGAGTTTAGCGACCCCCAAAACCCATTCTAGGATATCTCATTCGACCAGTTTCGAGTTATATTTACAAAGTTTTTAGTAAAAATCCGCCATCTTGAATTTTGAGCAAACTAGCCAAAATTCGGCTTAGCAACATTCAGAATCGGATTCAGCAGGCTTTTTTACTCCGGAAAAGTCATGTTGCCAAAATAGCTCACAAAATGCCGTTCAACTAGAAAAAATGTCATCCGTTAACCAGTCTAAATAGCAAAGAAAACAAAGCGAGATCGATAACGGTATTAGATAGAGACAGTAAAAAAAGGTTCTAGCCTTTGTACAGCAATAGGAGACAAAAAATTCGAGCGCGTCAGATTTTCAGAAAGGATGTTAAGTAAAGACCTGACAGAACCTCCGTTGTAATAATAATCTGACGACATGAAAATCAAACACACACGCACATTCGCGCAAGCGCCCTGCGCCGGCTAAACGAAACAGAAGGCGCAGGCATACATTTTCGCCGCGCGGTAGAAAGAGAGGAGGATAAAATCATTTGTTTGTTAGTACTTATTTGTATTAAAACAGGCTATACGATATTAGGAAGTCAACTTAGCTGGTCGTAGAGCGTCCTAGACGTACTTCCGTCCACTATATGAGACCTCCTTACGAAACTCACGAGTTTAAACATTTTTCTCCATCACAAAAAATGCTCAGCCCCGCTAAAGAAGTTTTCACTTCAAAAAATCACACTCTAATTCATAGATCTGGGAACTTAGATTACAACCGTTCCTTTCTGGTCTGAACCGGATGTGTGCTGCAGAATTGGGAATGGATGAAAATCTCAGAAGTGCTTGATTTTATTTTTTTTGGTGATAGGAATAACCTCCCTTAGCACAAGAAAAAAAATCCAGATTTTTGGCTGCGCCAGTGATTTTTGGAAAATAAAAATATTTTCCTCTCTCGCATTCTGGGGGCCGATTTTTGAGTTTCGAACGATCGACTTTTCACTCGACATCTGTTAAAACTTCATAGTTTTTTGACAGGTCTCGAATGAAAAGTCGACCTCTCGACACTCAAAAATCGGCCCCCTGGGCCTCGTTCGGCAGTATTACACTATCCTCGGTCCATCATATCTGTGGCAAACTGACAATGACAATGACATTACAAGCTGTCAAAATCAAGTCCAGGGTCAAAAAGCAAAATTCATCGTTCAGGCAGGCAATAATGACAGCGTTTTACCTACCAATAAAACGCTTATTAAATACTTACCTTATTCGAAACCTTACATTATAATGAGAGCAGCGCTCGTTTTCGTGCCGGAGGCGGTCAACACCAAATTACCTTCAAATATTGTAGTTTTTTATGAGCTGGCAACACCAGGCAGCCTAGGCTATATATATATCCTAAGCTACATACTTCCCTCATTGAGTCTCATATACAAGCTATGTTTTGAAACATTGTAACCAGGCAGAGCTTGTATGTAAGGTTTCGAATAAGGTAAGTATTTAATAAGCGTTTTATTGGTAGGTAAAACGCTGTCATTAAATTCTGTACCGTTATTCGAAACCTTACATTATAATGAGACCTGTCTGTTATCGCCTGGTGTAATTCAACGCCAATGTGATTTCAGAGAATATATGTTAACTAAATAAAATATAGTTCTTGTATCCTATATAAGATGGAAATAATTAGGACATAAGGGATGTTTTATGAATAAAACATGACATACAATAGTACTCTTTTATTTATTATTAAATTAATATAATAGAATGAATGTTACAAATTACAACATCATATTATCTGATTTTATCATAATACATAATGATTGCATGTATGCTTAGTATGATGATCAACACACAGAAAATAAACTAGTTATAGAATTGTTGACAATCGGATTTTCCTTAACAATTCTTTTATAATATTTTGTGAATGTATTATGTGAACGCCAGTTACCCTTACTTAGTATTTCATCCAATGGACAATTTAGCACCCAATTTTTTGATGCCACTGCTGATCGGATGCTCCCAGGACTGGCTTCAATTCCAGCTTCCTTTAGTAGCGATCTGATCCAATTTGCTATCATGGTCCTTGATGCAGGTTTAGGTTCTCCACATATGTTAATGAAAAGATTTTTGATGTCTTGTCTTCTTTGCTTGGATAATTCGATTAACATTTTTATCCAGTAGACTGGGTCCAGAGCTTGTGATTCGTGGTTATTAACAAAACACCATCCCTGTTGGCGATAGTCTGGCCCGTCAGTTTTTGACCCATACTGAGGCCAAAAAATAATAGAATCTTCTTTTATATCACAGCTACCTTTATCTATGGTAAGTAATGTTAGGTCGTGAACTCTTCTTCCTGAACAAAGTAGTAGTAAACAAGCGGTTCTTCTTGAGCATTCGTAAAGATTTTTGTTTACATTAGATTTGCTCAACCAATTTGACAGGGTGTCAATGTCCCAAATTTGAGCTTTTTCATGTTTCGGTTTTTGGATTGCGACAGATTTCATAACGTGACGAACCAGTGGATGAGAACTTAGCTGCCTAGATTTATCTGGATCACACAAAGTTGAGATAACTGATTTATGCAAAGCAATGGTACTGTAGGAAAACTTATGTTTTTGAAAAATATCTGTCAAAAATCTAGCTAGGTCTGCGCCATTCGGGTTGCTAACATTAACGTTATTATGTTGTGTCCACTCGCACCAACGCTGCCAGGCTGGTTTATACGTTTTTATAGTAGATTGCCGCCAGCTAGATTTTAGAAATTCCTTTTGTTCTGCTGTCCAGTTTTTTAGTGCCGAATCCCACCCCCACATTTCCAGATTTCCATGGTCATGTTCAGCACCTTGGGAGGAGGAGCCCCTGTTGCTGTATCGATCAGCACTTGGTCCAGATTTCGGATGGTGAAAGGGGGTGCTATTGCCCGTTGTTTGAGATCCGGACGCCAAAATGCTTTTTCCCACTTGGGTACTATTATTAGGTACCGACCCGTCGCATGATTCAAGTGACTTAGAGCCCGTGGTATTAAGAAGGGCGGTGGAAACACCCATGCCAGAGGGTAACTCCATGGTCGGCTCAGAGCATCGTGAAACTCTGCATTCCTGTCTCTTGCATTCAGGCTCACAGGGGTTCCATATTTTTTGAAAATCATCTGAGTGAACTGGGGAAGTAGATGCCATTCTGGTACTTTCTTTTGACGTGACAGATGATCTGCTTCTACATTGTACAGGCCGGGCAGGTGATGTAATGATAGGTAAATATCCCGTGATATTAATATTTTGTACAGGTTCTTTGTCAGTTCTGAAAGTTGACGAGATCTGGTCCCGCCTTGATTCTTGAGGTATGCTAGTACAGTTTTGTTGTCCGACTGTACTGATACAGTCGTATGAGCTAGGTTTGTTTGCATTAGGAGAACTTTGTAAATCGCAAGCATTTCCTTCACATTTGAATGCAGTAACATTTCTTGAGGGGACCAATATCCCTGTATTGACAGGTTGTTCAGTTGAGCTCCCCAGCCCTGACCAGATGCGTCTGTAGTTAGATGATGTGATACCGGATATTGGTGAATGAGGGATGCGTACATCTGATTTTGTAACCACCACTGGATCTCTTTTTGAGCTTCTTGAGGTATTGGGAATTGATTGCAATGATCTGTTTTGAGAAGGTGTTGGCAAAACCGTTGTAAAGATCGGTGATTTAAACGTCCGTTCTTGACGCAAAAACTTGCAAAATTCAAGGTCCCCACTAGACTTTGCATTTGTTTGAGGTTCGCCGTCTTTCTTACCAGTAAATATTCTAATTTCTTTTGCAGGGCAAGGCATTTGTCTGACGGTAACCATTTTAAATTCGTTACAGGACTCCACATTATGCCCAAAAATTGAAGGGTTCTTTGGGGCGTTAAAACCGATTTTTCGGTGTTTATGTGCCATCCCAGAGAGGTCAGTATGTTTAATGCCAGATTGACGTGGGATTCCAATTCTTTTTGGTCCTGAGACACCAAGAGATAATCGTCTAGGTAAACAATCACTCTGACATTTTTGTCTCGTAACAATTGAGCTACCCAGTTGCTGAGCATGGCAAAAACTTTGGGCGCTGAAGACAAACCGAAAGGTAGGCAGGTCATTTGCCACAACGTGCCTTTGTAAATTAGCCTTAGGAAGCATCTGTGGGCATGGGCTATCGGGAGATGGAAATAGGCATTTGACAGATCTATTTTTGCCATCCAATCCGAGGCTTGAATAAAACTTGGAATTGTCTGGATGTTTATTAATTTGAACTTGCCTACGTATACGAATTTGTTTAGGCTTTTCAGGTTGAATATCGGGCGGTGAGTGCCATCTGGCTTTGCCACTAAAAACATCCGAGATACAAAACTGGGCGTCAGTGGGCTTGGTTCTAAGACTCCCATTTTTATCAAACGGCTGATTGCTACATCCATTTCCTCCGACTGTACCGTTAATTGAGGATGGTTTATTAAACATGGTATTTGAAGTGTTGGCTTTGTATAAAAAGGTATGCGGTACCCCTGTATAATTTTTAATACCACTAGACTTGCTCCGTAAGCTTGCCATACATTTACGCGATGCGATATTTGACCTGCTTGGAAAATCGAGTCAGAATTTTTTCCTTCCTCGAGACTCTTTCCTTGAATCATTGTATGACTGCCTAGATGAGGTATGGTTAACGAACGACCCTGATTTATGACCTCTTGAGCCTCGCTGTGAGCGAAAATTTCGATTACCCTGCGCGGGCGGCCTTGCCAGAGATTGTTCATATACACCGTAACCAACTTGCGCAGTAGGTACAGGTACTGTCGTGGGGTAGTATGGAACCTGCGCGGTTGCAGCCTGTGGTGGGTAAAAGTAATTATTCAAAGCCGGTTGTGTAGGCGTTTGAAAAGTTTGTTGATTACCCTGCGCGGGCAATAAATACCTAGATTTCGTCCCCGAATTGGTATCAGCCTGCGCGGCTTTTTTGTTAAATCGCGACTCACTTTTTAAAGGCCAGAACACTTTGTTTGTACCACCTTTCTTTTCTAAAGTAGCTGAGAATGTGTCGACTTGAAAAAGGCTGCCGCATGTCGGTGGTATTTTTCGGAGGGTTTCTTTTGTAAATTTATCCTTGACCGAGCGTAAGATACTATCCCGCCTTTGTTGCACTAAATCAGCTCGATGGCCGCACGCCATCTGCAGTAAATCTGACGAGATTTTCTTGTAATCGCCTTCCAAGAAAATTTCGTTTATCTTATTTTGTATCGTGACAGTATCTACGACATCGGCCGAGCCTATCCACGTCATGAATGTACGGATGCCTTGTTCCATTGCGTCGCATTGTTTTAGCAAACCTGACGAAATAGCTGCGAAACCACGCTCAGTGTGACTGAGGTTATTAAAAACATCGTAAGGCTTTATTTCTTCATTTGATTCTAATTCGACAAACCCGGGGGTAGACACGTAATTCTTTTGAACCTCAGAATACCGAATTTCCGCCCAATCTGGCGATTCAAAGCGTTGAAACTGTTTCAAGGACGCTAAATGATCAGGCGCCGACTTTGGAACTGACGGTTCCTTAGCAATTGTTTCTAATGTCATTGAAAAAGGCTGCTCAGGAATCTGAGCGACTTTTGGAATGCTAATTTCATGTTGATTGTGCAAACCTGATTCGGGTTCAGAAAACAATTCCCCACTTGCATTTAAATCAATGGCATCGTCCCCGTGGATTTCTACTGTTTCACTTGGTGACGGTGGGCTTTCTGTTGGTGGAAAGTGACTCGACAGGAAATTTTGTATATTTGTGACCTGTAGTGTTAAGTTACTTAAAACTTCATCGTAACATTTGCGCTTACTTTTTCCAACAGAATTCTCGGTTTGAGTTTTCCGTTTTTTTGAGGGTAGTTCTGTGTCACCATCTTGATCGCCCATTTTGACCTTTTAAAAGGAAGAACTGACTTCAAAACGGAAAACTTTAAAATGTCAACCAAGGAATACCTATTTTAATTTAAAGTTTCAAAATAACTCACCAAGTGTGACCGCTCCTAGCGAAAATCAAGACGCCAATGAGGGAAGTATGTAGCTTAGGATATATATATAGCCTAGGCTGCCTGGTGTTGCCAGCTCATAAAAAACTACAATATTTGAAGGTAATTTGGTGTTGACCGCCTCCGGCACGAAAACGAGCGCTGCTCTCATTATAATGTAAGGTTTCGAATAACGGTACAGAATTTAATCAAAGTCCAAGGGCAAAAACAGTTCGAGAAATTATGAATCGTATAGAGCACAGAAATAACAGCAGCGAAGATAGATAGATAGATATAAAAGAGAAATGGCAGCCTCATTTAAGGGCCTTTGCCAATGACACACGAAGGGATAAATTAAGTAAAATTGAATAAAACCACTTAACAAGAAGAAAAAGATGTGACTTTCGCCAAGATGGCGGCGAAAGTCAACAGCAGCGAAAGCAAACAAGGTTATGTATGTGATGAAGAGATCTGTCAATGTCATTGTCATTGTCAGTTTGCCACAGATGTTTTTTATAATATATGATGGACCGAGGATAGTGTAATACTGCCGAACGAGGCCCTGAATGCAAGAGAGGAAAATATTTTTATTTTTCAAAAAGCACTGGCGCAGTCAAAAAATCTGGAACTTTTTTCTGGTGCTAAGGGAGGTTATTCCTATCACCAGAAAAAAAATTAAGCACTTCTGAGATTTTCATCCATTCCCAATTCAATGAATTCAATACACTAATGACTTCTGTCATAAAACAGGCATAAAACTTTATTTGAGATTATGACGTTTACTAGTGTTAGTAATTTTTCTGTTTTCTAAATGGTTTAATTCGTTATTTATTACTTTAGTTATCACTTCTTGAATCCAAATTACTTTTGTAACAATCACTAGTGTAAATTATTTTTGTGTAAATTCCGAAGGCGAACCTAGCGCGAAATAAACAGAAGATTATTATTATAGTCCCGGAGAACTTAACACGGTAACTTCAAAACATAAATACTTGTACTCTGTTATTTACAGAAGATTATTAAAATTTTGGTCGTCATCATAATCATCAGTCGAAAGACGTCCATTCCTGGACATAGACTTCGCCCAGAGAGGATAGGGAGAACAATTCCGCAACGCTGTGCACGCGTAGTACCTAAAAATTGCAACACGCTATGGCTTCTGTTTAATGCAAACCGTACCATGTTAGTTTGCCACGGTCGTAATAAGAATATGAACGTGCACAACCCCTCCAAGTGTCTCGATTGTCGATATTAAACGCGACATGGAATACATCACGTTAGGCTAAATACAGTTTTATGTTTCAGCGATTATGTGTCTGGTGAAAGATTGCTGTGGGCTCGTCGGTCTGCAAATGGGCTGCGTCATTATAGTAGTGCTGAAGGTGCTGCAGTACATTAGCAGTTTCTTTGCACCATTCATTCATGGTGATGATCACCATAGTCCTAATACCTACGACAATTTGTTTTACTTCAAATAAATAGTAAAATGCATACGTATGGCATAGCCCTAGTAAGAAAATACGCATTAACTTTATTTTACTAAACGGTTAAAACTCACGTATTAATTGTCACTTCAGGCGACATGTTTCGAACTCTTCGGGAGTTCTTCATCAGGATGAGTGCGTCTGCGACCCGCGCCGATTGCACACTGTCGAACTACCCGCCGCCCGCCGCAAGGCACGTGACGCACGCGCAGACAGCGCGGGGGCGGGGGCGGGGGGGCAGCTCGGCGCTGAAGGTGTTGTATGAGGTCGTGGTGAGGGATCGTCCCCCCCGATCAATGGTAGGCACACTGAACTCACTATGTCCACTCGATTGTCATAACGCACTTCCCGCTCTATGATCGGGATCATCCCGACCCACGACCTCATACAACACCTTCAGCGCCGAGCTGCCCCCCTGCCCCCGCCCCCGCGCTGTCTGCGCGTGCGTCACGTGCCTTGCGGCGGGCGGCGGGTAGTTCGACAGTGTGCAATCGGCGCGGGTCGCAGACGCACTCATCCTGATGAAGAACTCCCGAAGAGTTCGAAACATGTCGCCCGAAGTGACAATTAATACGTGAGTTTTAACCGTTTAGTAAAATAAAGTTATAACATGTCTCGCGAAAGTTTAAATTCAAAAATACGCATTGAAATATGTTACCAATTTTAGTTGTTTTCTTTAATATGTATACTCGTAAAGCAGGAAGATTTTTAATTCCTACGAACGAGTATCGTATGTATTTATACTACGTGCCCGGAGTCTTGGAGTTAATTAAGCAAAGCTTGTATTTTATCATTCGATAGTCCATTAAACTGAAATATCGAATTTTAACGCTTCAGCGGAACTATAGCCAGAGTCACGAGAGTGACCGATAATGCCATGACTCCTGGTGCGTAGCGTAAGTATTATAGATATTAAGTAAAGTTAAATCATTGCAGATGAGGGTTGGCTGAAATACCCAAGTAACATAGCGGCTTCAGTTCTCATTGCAGTCAGCATTGTCTATCTGTGGTATGGAGTTTTTAAGGTAGTCTACCATTTTCAGTACCTTATCTAGAAGTTGTAGATTTTAAGACTAGGGAAAATGTGACATTGCAGCCACAGGTTGCTAGCATACACATAGTAATAGTCCATGAACGAAATGGCTTCCTCCCCGTCTCATGCAACAGGCCGGGGTGCCAGCACAATACCTGACTGGGAGGTGTGTACGGGCCGAACGAAATGGCTTGACAACCATCTTTCCCTCAAGTTTTACATATTACTTATAGCCACAACGCTTATCAACCTTCTCCCCTAGTTGACTCTACATTATTATTATAACATGACTTAAAAGAATATTAAAATATTACAGGAACGCACCTGGGCGACTATAATGTTCGAAGTAATAACGCTGGTTGAAGGAATATGTTGCTTAGCAGCAGCTGCTTGGACGTTGTCACCTGAGAGTGGTACTGCTTGGGATTTACCATTTAGTGAATTGGTGTGGGCAATTTGTGCTATTATTGTTTCCTGTAAGTACCTAAATTAAATTAAGAACTTTTATAAATGTTACACTACAGAGCCATATGAATAAAACGGCAAAGACACCTGCGGATTTAGCACAACTGCCCCTGCCACGCGAGTAGAGAAAAACTGGCCAAGTGGGACAAATGCTAATTGTACCTTTTTATAATAATAAATAAATATAAAAAAAGTGCCGGACTCGCGCACGAAGACCATTAACTACAAAAAAGGCAAAAAAATCAAGTTCGTTGTATGGGAGCCCCCTTAAATATTGACTTTAATCTGCTTTTTAATATTTGTTGTTATAGCGGCAAGAGAAATACATCATCTGTAAACATTTCAACTAACTGTCACGGTTCATTAGATACAGCCTGGTTCCATTTTAGTAATAGGGTTCCATTTTACCCTTTGGGTACGGAACCCTTAAAAAATTACCCTCTTTCCAATTCGCACAGTTCGAGCGAGGCCCTTTATAAACTTTGAGGATTCACTGTGTTGACAGCAGAAGGGACAAATTTAGGCCCCCCGCTCTCATCACGGTGCATCCTCAGGAGCTCTGCCTTGCTCACCTCCAGGAACACAACACTACATACTTGCAAATGTTATTATGGCCGTGGTTTTCTGCAAGGCGGAGGTACTTCCCCAGTTAGGCTGCTCCTAATTCGAGCAAGATGACATTTGCTGTGCCCTACTTGTCCTCTCTACCTCGCGGCTAAAGTAACTATGAATAACCCAATCTGTCACTTTTCAGTCCTCGATTTCTACAGTGTTGTGGTGATGTGCAGTTATTTGACCAGAGATTATGCGTAGCCGACTCTTGTCAGGTGTCACTTGAATGAGCGCAAGCAAATATTATGTTATGTTCGAGTATAAAATATACTAATACGAAAATACAAAGGTTTAAAAGTTTAAGCACCCCGAGTGAACTTAAAGGTACAAGACAACACAGAGCCGAAAGTTAATTGTACATTATCTAAGCAAAGGCGTCGGTGTATGGATAGCTTTCGACATGCGCGGCTTGGACAAGACGAGCGCGACACGAGAGTAGAAGACAATGGTGTAATCGGGTGCTCAATAATATCTGAACATGCACTCTAACGCATTGACAATAGAGCCGTGTGATATTTGGGAGCACCTCGTTAGCTCCGATATATCTGATGGCGATAGGTACGTAGCGCTCGAGCTATCTCGCATGCACACTTGTGCTAGCTTTAATGTATGTATATTAAAAGGTTCATAAAATGAGTAAATTCCGCATTATTTTCGCATACTACAACCTTGTTTTAATTTGCACATGGTGACTGAACGCCCCGCCAGTCTATTTCTATTCCGCTCACACACTGACACGATATCTACTATGAAAGGGTTTTTCTAAATCATTTGACTCAAGCTTATTCATGCTCAGCACACAAATATGGTAAATAGTATGTAATATAGAGAAAATAAAATTCTAACTAACAAACTGGATAAGTATCATTTTGGAAACCCTGATACTGCGGCAGCAACACGCCGCGCCGGCGACTTATTGCTAATCTCAAATAGTTTTACCTAAACAGCTATAATTCTTATTTTAATGCTTTTACTTTAGTTTATGGAATATACCTATACCACTATAGCTATATACCTATATATATAATAATACTTTTTGTTGATTAAGTTAAGTGATCAAACTTTAAATGTTTTTTAAGCGCATGCGTCCGCTAGCGAAAATCTCAATTTCAATCCCACCTGTGGTGTCGAAAATTTCAATTTTCACTTTGATTAAATAATTTAAGTGATCAAGTCTATTTAAAAATAAATAAATATTTGTGGACAATCTTACATAAATCAGCCTAGTCCCAAACTAAGCAAAGCTTGTACTATGGGTACTAAACGACGATATACATACATATAGATAAATAGATACTTAAATACATAGAAAACATCCACAGGCCGGCCCGCGCGCCGCCGCCAGCCCGCAGCTGTGTCGTTAACCCTTTGACCGCCAAGACCCTATAAAGTGGTTGTGTGTCGTCGTGCCCATCACGCCAACAACCACTTAAAAGGTCGGAGTGATGGTGTACTTTGATCATGAAAAAAATCATTTATGAACTGTTTTAATTTGTTTTTATTGGTTTAGAACTTTAGACATTACACCAAAAAAACAGTGCTTGGCGTATTGGGCACGACGACACGCTATCGCTTTGGCGGTCAAAGGGTTAAAGCTGAACGTGATCTCGTAAGAGTATTATATTTGGTGTTTTTATAGGGGTCGCGCGCAAACGCGAGAAGCTTCCTGCACAGTATATTATAAAGCGGGGTCTTATCTACGGTGTAGATAAACTACTAATTACGCAGTCGCTAGCGAGTACGGTAATGCAAACATTGCAAACTCATGGTATGGATACTAGAGCTCGCTCGTTTTTGACACGTAGGTAACACGTGTGGCAGTGCAAGAACCGGGTTTTCAGGTGAGTATGGTAGACATAAGTAGTTCACGAATGAATGATTCAAATGAAGTACTTCACCTCGTGTAACTCATTCATTCACTAGTTCAGTTCGGATTCATATACTTCAATACTTCAGTCCGTTCAGTTCATGATTCATATTGTTTACCTACTCATTCGTTCCGAAAGGGACATAGACGGCATGATTGAATGAATGACTGATATTTTTACCCAATCTATATCGTAGATGGATCTGTTGAGCTACTGAACGAAACTGAACTAGTGAACTAAATGAATGATATACTTCACAGTGAAGGAATGAAGTATATCACTCTTATGGAAACGTGGCGCCAGTCATAGACATGAACACCGCGCACATTCACAACAAAGATCTGAGATATTTTTTGTAACGATAGTGTAAACTGTAAATTATGCTTTTCACTTCTCATGCTTGTAAAGTTCGACTTTACAATATCCACAAAAAGTAACTGTTATGCTCCAGTGATGCTGTAGGTATGTTATGCTCTACAAACTAAAATTCAGCTACCGTAGTTAGAATTACAAGAATTTAAATACGAAAATATAATGATAATAGCTTTAATTTTATTTAAGTTATTGTTGTATTCTTGTATGTATATATTTTCTTGTAAATAAATGTATCCATAACATGTTAATAGTATTTCTTTCTGTTTAGGCTAAATCTTAGTTTAAGAAGCAGATTCCCTCAATAACTCGCCTGCGGGTCGGATCGATAAACTATCTCTTAATATGACACGTTTTATGCACTTGTTGTAAAATCTATCATTGCAATTATACAAACATGCAACCCATTTAATAGACATGTAAAACATTTATCAATTTCCACAGTTGGAGGCGGAACCATAACAACAATCTATTAGTCGGATAGCACGTCACATGGGTGACTGACGCGGCTAATTTTATCGATAATGTGTATTATAATTACTGTTTTATTTATGTGTGTATGTGTGTCTATTTCTGCGGAAGGCATTGACTATTATGATGAAAACGTTGAACATGTAAGATCCGTAATGATATTATAGTAATTGAGTTATTAGTGAAACGAGTAGATCTAAGATAGTTACAATATTGAATGAGGAATTAATAAAGTGTTAACACTTAACGCCCAAAAGACGGAAATATTTACGACGAAAATACTGCTTTTCACACCCGCTATTCAAAGAAAAGTATAACTTTAAGCTCTCATTTGACGACAACAATTATTTACTTTTTTCTGAATAGCAGGGGCCCGATTTTTGAGTGTCGAACGCTCGACTTTTCACTCGAGATCTGTCAAAAAACTATGAAGTTTTGACAGATGTCGAATGAAAATTCGAGCGGTCGACACTCAAAAATCGGTCCCCTGGTCTGTGACTGTCACTACGTACATTTTCGGTACAGTCAAAGTCACCAATATGTATACATTTTTTCATCTTAGATACTCCACTGAAATAAGTCCAAAAATGTGTATATATTTATGCCCTTGACTGTACGTATCCTTCGAGTGATCAGTTCATGGTATTGCTTATTCACGCATTCGATTACAAGTTTTATAATAAAGTGCAATATAATGAGTCGATTGCCGCGGTAGTTGCGCGGTGCGAGAGACACTGGAGGGGCTTTCAGTTTAAAATTGGGTTTACTGTACATTTTTAATTAAAATTTCCTTTATGTTCTATTCCAGATAAAGCATCTCAAAAAACAGGTTCGTCCTTTAACCCTTTGACCGCCAAAGCGATAGTGTGTCGTCGTGCCCACTACGCCAAGCACTGTTGAATTGGTGCAATGTTTAAACCAATAAAAATAAATTAAAACCGTTCATAAATGACTTTATTCATGATCAAAGTGCACCTTCACTCCGACCTTTTAAGTGGTTGTTGGCGTGGTGGGCACGACGACACACAACCACTTTATAGGTTCTTGGCGGTCAAAGGGTTAATGATACAAAAATTCAGAACATTTTTCACTTAGAATTAATCCGTAAACAAAACTAGTAAATAATTTTTCGTTCTTTATTCATGTAATAACTTGTTTGTTATTCTGTAATTAGCTCAAGGAACTGGATTCTAGGGAAGAGGTACGTACATTTTTGATATGGATATCAACTAATCTTCTGTCAAAACGGCTTCTACGGGCTATGTACTGTAGCTATAACAAGACTTTTGGGCTAAAATCACCATCAAGTGGCTCCCACAAAACAGAGCACGGCGTCGCGACGCGACAGACTGACGTGGGACATCGTGGGACGTCAACATTTTTTGTTCGCTAGATTTGAAGAAAATCGCAAAATGTGTAGGTAAAACGGAAAACCACGGAATGTACCGTCATTCTTATGACGGTAAAGGAGCAATACTGTCAAACCTTAACCTTACGATATTTTTATAAATAAAAAAATAGGATTTCGGGAGAAATATAAAACACGTGGAGCTTAAAATTTCTCTATCGATCTAGGACATAAAATGGCCCACTTGAAAAATTGAAACGAATTGTTCTTACTGTTTTCCAAAAGCTGGGAGCCGATTTTTGAGTGTCGAACGCTCGACTTTTCACTCGAGATCTGTCAAAACACTATTAGGTTTTGACAGATGTCGAGTGAAAAGTCGAGCGTTCGAAACTCAAAAATCGGCCCCCTGAATGAATTCATTATCATCATTTATTCAGTGCGGTTTTTCTCACAGCAGTATGTGCTCCAGGATGACCCCGGTGAACTTAAAGTCCATTTTAAACCAGGTGATAACATGGAGGTCAAGGTGGGTACAAGTACATAGATGGTTCTATTCATAACATCATAGTTTTTTAACAGATCTCGAGTGAAAAGTCGAGAGTTCAACACTCAAAAATCGGCCCCCAGTACTTCTATGAACCTTCTGTGTGCGAAACAACCTACAATCGTTTAGCGGATGAGCTTCAAACTCTGTAATTCTTAATAATACGAAGACTACCATTTTCATTCCAGCCAAGGCTAGCATAGAGCTTTTCTAAAAAAAATGGGGCAATTTTCCACCGAAAATTGCAGATTATTTTAGACACATATTACAAAAACGTCGCGTTTCTAACAGAGAAATACGAGTTGAATTGGCTTAAATACAACCTGGGCCCTGTGCCGTCTTTTGCATGCATGTTTCTATTTGTATGGTTCCGTACCCGAAAGGTCCAAACGGAACCTAATTGCTGTCACTCACGCGTCCGTCCGTCCGTCCGTCCTATGTCACAATTTTTTAACTTCCTGTTGACCTATGAACATTAAATTTGTTTTTTTATTTTTATTTTAGCAACAAATACCAAAATATACTTAAAACCAACTTAATTTTGCGGTTGGTTCGGTTCGGAGAATAAATGTGTAAATGTGCGAAGTCCATCAAGTACTTAGTTGGTTTTTTCGAGATTGCGGTCCATTTATGAGAAAAAAAAAATTGCAAACTTTACACCGGCGGGGTAATCACGTAACGTTATGTACTACCGTTAGAGCATATTTAATGTCAGTTTTAGTATGGGATTTGACATTTAAATCTATTGTACTAACGGTCGAAAACGTTACGTGATTACCCCGCAGATCCTTGAGCATCCTTGTTTTGCGCCTTATGAACTGTTGTCCATAGCGCAAGAGTAGGACTGGTCTTTATATTTCAAATAATACTGTTGTTATTTAATTACTACAAATTATATTTTTAATACGATTTTTGAGCAGATCAAGGAGGTCCACGACGGGAATATAATATGCTTGATCGTCGTTGGCCAGGAGTTTTGCGTGGCTGTAACGAAAGTAGATTGCCATTGCCAGTTGAAAAAAAATAGAAACAATTAAAAACTACTCACTGTACTAAAGAACTCGCGGAGTTCAATAACCCATTCACCGCCAATGGCTTATTGATATAAAGTCAAGACATTAGATGCCCCATATCGAGTCGATCAAGTCGAAGTAAAGGCAAGCTACGTGCTATCAAGTAAAGTTCTTTTTCAGTCTTTGGCTACGAAGACATTAGCGTGTGAGCGTGTGACTTACAGAATCTACTGTGGCGGTAAATAGGTTAAACTCGCCAGTTTTGCCGGGTAGGAACGGCAGTTTTGCACGGTCAGACTCACCCGCGTTAGGCAGCAATTTGATGAAAAAACGATTAAAGTCTTTGGCTATTTAATTTATTTAATCTATTTTTCAGACTCGCCATCATGAACTATTAGAATTCACAAGAAAATCAGATCTGGTACAGTATATGTATTTAGTTACAGTACATAGACTAAACTTAATTTTATCATATAATAGTTGCTTAAGAGGAGGGGTAGGGCAAGCTCTCTCCATACAAACTTTGTGCAGGATTTACTTCGTTTGTGCTTGCATTAAAGTTATGATTTTTGGTCAGTATGCTTATTTTTCTGATAGCTATTTCGTGATGTAAATTTTTTTTTACTAATTTTTTCTTTATTTTTTTAATTTTGTTTTTTTTTTAAATATTTGATAATCTTCACATCACGATCTTTGCATATCTAATATTTACAACCAAATAAAATATTATATTTGTTAGTGCCAAAACCGACGAATAAAACGTGCACAAAGTTTGTATGGGGAAGGCCTTGCCCTACCCTGCGCCTTAAGGATTCTCCATCGTATTTTTTTTGCTATAACTATTTTAATGTTAATAGCAGAAAACAAACTTATCAATATCTACAGGTGATAAAAAGTAACGTGGTTTCCGTGGTGGTTTATGCTCAAATTATTAGAGCATTTATAACATAATTATTTTCATACTACTACTAGACAGTTTTCGAACATCGCGCGTACTTCTTACGAATGGAACACATTTTCGGATGGAAGCCTACTGCCGGGACTTCTAGGATATGAAAATAGACGGACCGCCAACGAACACCTGCCAAGACTCATTAACACGTTCCCTGTCCGGGTACCCCCAATATGGGGTCATGAGAGTTATTTCAGGAGTCCATGCTTCCACTATGGGGTCACATCCCCATACTGAATGATACTCCAACACTTGGACTTGTGACATTATCAAATCTTTTTGTATGGGGATGGGGACTGGGGACAGTGAACGTGTTAAAGTCCCCACCATTAGGCGACTTCCTGATTTGTCGGTGCGGAGGCGGTACGATATGAGAAAACTGTCAAATGTCAGTGTCAACTGTCAGTCAACTCAGTACCACTTTTTACTGCGCCCCTACATTTAAATGAGTGCTTCCTGACTGGCGCGGGATGTGCGGAGGCGGGACGATGCGAGGACAGTACTTGTCCGCTTCTGCGCATAATATTACTACTGCGCAAATGTAATACTGACAGTATTCCGTCAAGTGGGTCAATCTTCGCGACGTCAGTAAGTTTACGTCAAAGAAGAAAATGTCACATATCGATCCCGCCCCGCCAAGTCAGGTGTCGCCTTACTGATATTGACATGTCGCCTAGGTTGCTTGCCATATAGGCGACAGGATTCACAAGCTTCAATATAAATGTACTTCTGCAATTTCCAGGTGGAGTGCATTCTAAAGAACATTTCCGCCGGGTGGAAAACTGCAGCTACTAGCTGCTGGAATGCTCGAACAAAGTAAGAGTACTGGGAAAAATTACGTAAACTCGTTGTTACAGCGTTCAGTTTAAGTTTTATTTAAACTGAACGCTATACCAACGAGTTCTACATATGAATAATTATTGAGTAAAAAAATCCAATCCATAACATGGTTTTTCACCTCACTAGGTCGGTAAGCATTTTTTTATTCTTATAAACAGATAGCAAAACTGCATTTTATCGACAAGTGCAAAGAATATTTGAAATCCAAACGTGTTATTAGTATTAGAATCTTTATTAAACATATAAAGGTCTCATGACTAGATCATCAGTTAATAGTTTTGCTGACTTTATATAAGATTTCCTGTTTCCTGCAAATTTGTTATATTTTTTACTAGTTAATCCCATCAAAATCATAAATGTAAAATGAGAGCACAGTTCAATATTAAGAATATGTGTCGTTGTTGACTTAGCAGACAAAAGAATTGAGATTTATTTAAAGGGGTCCCAAGTCGACTGACAGCTGACACTAACATTTGACACTTTTCTCATATCGTACTGCCTCCGCACCGACAAATCAGGATGTCGCCTAAGTCCTAAGGCGACTTCCTGACTTGGCGGGGCGGGATCGATATGTGTCATTTTCTTCTTTGACGTAAACTTACTGACGTCGCAAAGATTCTCACTTGACATAATACTGTCAGTATTACGTTTGCGCAGTAGTAATATCATGCGCAGAAGCGGAGCATTACCGCCTTCGCATCGTCCCGCTACCGCGCATCCCGCGCCAGTCAGGAAGCACTCATTTAAATATAGGGGCGTAGTAAAAAATGATACCGTGTCGACTGACACAGACATTTGACACTTTTCTCATATTATACTGCCTCCGCACAGACAAATCAGGAAGTCGCCTAAAGCTTTTTATATTAATTTCATCACACGAGTGCGGGTGAGCCATGGTTGTGTGCTATCCATGCTCATTATCTATGTGTGCATCAGCGTAGGCACGTTGTAATTATATGTATTCGTATGTGTAACAGCTAGGTACATAAAAGTCATATAACACATTCATTGCCGAGTGCTACACGCTAGGCCAGGGTTTCCCAACCAGTGGGGCGCGCCCCCCTTGCGCGCAGTGAGCGGATCCAGATTTCCCCTTATTAAAAAAAAATTACAAATCTCTATTTTCTTATATAAACTCTCAATTTCAGCCCCTAAAGGGGGCGTCGAATTTTGACTTGACGTTAGGTGAGGCGCATAGCTTAAAAGGTTGGGAACCTCTGCGCTAGCGCCTTGCCTAGGCTCATAGCCGTTTACACGGCTTTTCTGCTTTTTGTAGCGTAAACTGTAATAAAATATCGTGTCCTCGGCGCTCAATGTCAAATCAACAGAGGTCAATGTGACAAGACTTCGCATTTCGTATGAAACGGGAGCGCGTGGGGCGGGCGGAAACGGTATATTAAATTTCAATGCGAGGCAAATTGACCTCCAGACATTATTGCAAATATATATATTTTTTCTTATTTTTTTTACAGAGATAGAAAGCGAAACCATTGCAGTCGTAGATTGACATAAGTAAATAAAAGTATATTGAGAAAACCCCGCTTTTAATTATATTTATATAATTTTGACAAAAACCAGCAAAAAATATAGAAAAAAAAACCGACTTCAATGGGGGAGGCCGGTGAAAGATTACTATCTAGTCCTCTTCGTTTTTTAGATTTCCTACTTATTTTACTGTGGTAACGATGAAGCCGTGATTATTTGCGGCTTACTTTGTTGGCGTGCTAATAAACGGTAACGTGAAATTAGTGCCGTTCCGTCGGTTCAATGAACACGGTTCACGCGCTGCATACGACGGTTAATTAACTTGTAATAAGGGTAATTGGCAAGTTAGAGATTCAAGTAAACCCTAAAGCGTATCGTATCCAGTTATACCAAACATATTTTACGTTGCTTAATGCTTTTGATCAACTAAGAGTTAGCAGTTCTGGCAAACTAAAACTTATTAAAACATACCGAAAAGAAATAGGTACCTCCATAAACGACAATGCAATTAATACCACTGGCATTAAAAAGGGGCAGATTGCGTAGAAATAACCGTTTTTACGTCCTTGATGAGATGAAACTGATGAGGAACACTAAATAATATCCGAAAAACACAGATAATGAGAAGAACCAATGCTTGCGACGCTTTGAGCTGTTTATAAATAAATAAATATTTGTGGACAATCTTACACAAATCAACCTAGTCCCAAACTAAGCAAAGCTTGTACTATGGGTACTAAGCGACGATATACATACTTATATAGATAAATAGATACTTAAATACATAGAAAACATCCAAGACCCAAGAACAAATATTCGTGCTCATCACACAAATAAATGCCCCGGCCGGGATTCGAACCCGGGACCTCCAGCTTCGTAGGCAGGGTCACTACCAACTAAGCTAAAGCGGTCGTCAAATCATCGTTATTTAACTTTTGGGAATGCCATAATGTTAATGTCATAACTTAGGTATAACTTTGGTATAATTTTCGCCCATTATTCGACATAGCTTTGGTATGCGAAACATTCACGCGTACCTATTACTTATCTTAGATATACAAATCAGTATGTTACGTATATCTATTCTATACTCTAGGTCTATATCTATTTCTCATATCCTAGGTCTATCATCATTGGCCACAGCATCTTTGCAGATGATTGTTGCAGCATCCAAAAAGGAAGTTACCGTGAGGTATATAATAGACATTTAGATGCAGACAATCAATACCTTTAAAAAATCTTCATTCAATTGATAACTATCCGCGAATAACGCTTTAAGAATCTGCAACTCAAGGCCTAACATATGATTAATGATACCTTTTTTTTTGTAAGGGGGGAAAATCCTTTATGGATACCCCCGCACCGCGGGGGCAGTGCACAGGTTATGTCGGACTTGCACCGACTAAAAACCCCCCGATTGTCCTCCTCAACCCATTTCGGACGGCTCTGGGCTCTCCCATGGAACTCTCCAGTGCCGCCCTAGAGTCCACCTATGGGCCATGTTTTTATGGACGATCGCAGCCCCCAACTACGACGGTCTTCGGCCCCGAGGACCCTCTTTTAGTCGCCTTCTACGACAAGCAGGTATTAGCCGTATTCTTACTCGTATGCCCGGGCTACAGGACGCGTGATTAATGATACCTACCTCTTGACCTAGATGAAGTGACTAACTAAACTTTGATTTTTTATTCCATCATATCGGTCATTACACGTAGAAAATTCAAAATTAATTGTCAATACCAAACTTATAGTGCGACTCAGTCTGTGCAACTGTCACAACTATGTATTTTGGAACTAGTTTGAAAGGCGCAGTTGTAACAGGCTTGGTCACACCGCTTGTGCGACGCAAGCGCGACGCTGCGCTGCGCGCCAAAATGTATGAAACCGTCCCGCTCGCGTCGCGCAACCTGTGTGACGTCGCTAACCTGTTAGCATACGTTCCGGCGCGCAGCGGTCGCGTCGCGCGGACGTCGCGCAACGCAGTGCGACCAAGCCTGTTACAACTGCGCCTTTCAAACTAGTTCCAAAATACATAGTTGTGACAGTTGCACAGACTGAGTCGCACTATAAGGTATCCTTTGATAACTTTTTTGTATGGAACCCTGAAAGGGTGCAGCAATTAGAACTACGACAGTTTATTAACGTGTATTAGGTATACTAGCTCTCTAGTAGGTAGGTAAGTACCAGAGCTCTGCAGGAGACAGAGCATTGCACTTAGTCGGTTCGGCCGGTGTCTATGCGGTGCATCGGATTATCGCTCGAGCCAAAGCGGCGCACCCAGCAGTGAACCTTGGCACATCTCCCATATTCACTCCAACTTTATCATGCTGTTGCAAATTAACTTAACCGAACCATTATAAGTTTCAATCTTTAAAAGGTCATCGCAGTTTAAAGCAACGTGTTGTACGGTACGCACGCGACCAGTTTCGAATTTTCGATGCATAGCGAGTTGTGCGAGTGACATACTAAAGTGGTTATCTGGTCATCTGACCTTCCACATCAGGTCAATGTGTTTGTGGACAGCAGCAGAGGATGCTATTAAATGTATAATTGTAACTGGTGATTACCAAACATGATTGTGAGGTGAGCTTAATTAATGTAGAATTCACATTGCGAAATAATAGGGTAGACAATACCTTGGATATTTGACGAAACACAAACAATACGATCATATAATGTACATAGAAAGAAGCGATAAGCAAGGTACTTGTTTATTTACGATTCAACTCCAACCGGTGTAATTGTATTTTTTTACATTTTAAAAGTTCCATTTAAGTTGACCCTTTTTCTGTCATGTTTTAATTACCTAGCAGCAGTTACAAAGTTCGGCCGCACTTCAATCTCTATAATGGAAGTCGTATTTTTAAATGAATGCTTAAATTTTAATTTGCGTTCTCTTCTGCTTTTAATAGGCAAATCATACCTAAAAATAAAACTTATATTAAGTTACTTACCTTATTCCAAAATTATTATACCCACTTACTTAATTATAAAATGAAGGCAATTATGCATTTTGCGACTTACCTGAACAGATTTACCGAAAACATTTTCGGTACCTATTAATATCGGTAGGTAAGGCGAATGTTTCAAAATGTGACACCTATATTGCAACGAATTATGATTGTATGTGCCACTGCCACATGATGTCGAGCACTGCGACATTAACAGTTTAAGTGAACATACACAGTTGTTTACTTTCATAAGTTCATACATCCCTAATTAACGTGAACTTAGCTCACAATTTTCAATTGTCACAAGCTGTCATTAGAATGCCACTTTGGTGGTGGGGTGCTCATATACAATATATCAAACAAAAGCGGTTAAAACTTGGCGTGCGCATACGTGACCATTCTTGTTGTAGAAGCGATCGACACGTAAAAATAATGGACCGTTACAGTTTCCACTTTTTCTGCACTTTTTCTTGTCAAGTTATAGTTGGCAAGGTTTCATACCAAAGTTACGATTCACTTTTAGGGATTCGTATCATAAAAATAAATAAAAACCTTTTACTTAAATAAATATTTAAGGCAAACGCCCCAGTTTTCGACCTTGACCCGTAAATCTTAGGTCATGATAAATACGGGTGTCAACGATGGGGTATTAAAGAGTCATTCTTTAGTACGTTTACTTTACATATCGTCAAATTCACACTATTTACAGTACGACCACTAGTCACGGGAACCGTTCGATAGTGATGAAAATATTTTTTCACTTCTCATGCTCGAAAAGTGTGTCATATTAGACTTGTGTAGCGGGAAAATATGTATACATATTTATGATTCACTAAACATTTTAATTTGACCAATCAAAATACTTCACCTATTAAATCCACCAATCACAGAACAGTAATTTGACAGATTAAAAAATATTTGGTAAAAATATCAACCAACCAGAATACAGCTGTACTAAAATCGACCAATCAGGAAAGACGTTTTTCAGTTCTCTAAAGATTAAGCGGTGTCTATGGTCAAAGGACTTGCGTCTCTTAAAAGAAAAAAAAAGCGCGTGTTGCATCCCCTTCTTTAATATGGCAAAAGAAAGGGGGGCGAATACGTAAAAGCCTTAGCTATTAAGCGAACACGCATAGCGAGGCATAGTACTGGCCTTAGAAAAAAAACATGCTGTCAAATTAGACATACGCCCGCCAAGAGTTAAATTATTCATTTAAGGTGGATAATTTGTGTTTAATGTGTTTTCTCGCAATCGAAGTGAAAAGTATAGTGTATAACTCGGGTCTAAAAGCCATATTACCACTCGAACAATTTTCCCTCACTACGTTCGGGAAAATAACTATCTCGTGGTAATATGGCTTACTTTAGCCCCTTGTCAAACAATCTACTATTTTATTTTTTCTCATTATACAAGTGTCATATAATACAACACATTTTGTTTATAATATACTAGTCATATATTGATCTTTTTAGCTTATGTGTAGTTTAAGTCCTTATAATCATTCTAGAGGTGGGTGATAAATAACTTCACGATGAAAAAATCACGGTGATCCGTCGTTAAAAAGTAACAGTGTGACTTGTCGCGAAGTAACAACGTTACAAAATAACGTTGTTACTTAGCGACGATATCACTGGAACAGTGTGTAATCGACGCGTCGCGTCGTGCCTCTTGACCGCTGTTACTAACTGTGACTGTGACTGCGGTGCGCTGTCACAGAGTAACATCAGTTGTTACAAAAATATCAGTAACTGCCGGGAACGATCGACACGCAAATGTCGTGACACGAAATAACCGAAGTGACAAAGTCACGGTGATTATTCAATGTGATTTTCTTGGAACGGGAATAACAATAACGGTGATCGAAAAGTAACGCTTTTCCCCATGTCTAAATCATTCACTGCACACTAAGACTGCACAGGAGCGAATAGTATCAAGTACCTACGAAGAGCGTCATAATTCACTAATTGCACTATAGTAAATATAGATACGACTATTTTATACCCAGGTATAATTTACTCTAGACATGAGTAGTCAGTTCACGAATGAATGATTCAAATGAAGTGCTTCACCTCGTGTAGGTAACTCTTTCATTCACTAGTTCAGTTCGGATTCATATACCTACTTCAATACTTCAGTCCGTTCAGTCCATGATTCATATCGTTTACCTACTCATTCGCTCCGAGAGTGACATAGACGGCATGATTGAATTCAGAATGATTGATATTTTTACCTAATCTATATCGTAGATGGATCTGTTCATAATCATAACATAATATCACTCTTTTCTTTTTAGTAACGCATGTCTAATTTACTCTTTATTTTTCATTCACCCCAAATTCAATTAAGACGGTTGGCAATTCATAAATGAAAATCTTTAATAAAATGGCTGCTTTGCGAATCCAAAACAATCAAGTAATCGGATTGAGGTTGTTTTTATACTGTGGCGTTTCCTCACTCCCTTTCTTCATTTGTAACAAAAATAAAAGATATTGTTTTATCATTAGTGATTCGAATTTTGCAAATCAGGCTCACATTGTATAGTGTAAGGTTTATTATTTATCCGTCGATTCTGAAGTTGTATTCAATACGTAATGAATGTTCCTTTTAAAAAAAAAACAACAAATTATATAATAACCAAAAAAGATTACTTAAGTAAGATAAGAGCACGTTTTTGTAAAACTTTATCGTATTAGGGTGAATTTTAATGTTTTTGTAATTATGTTACATTGATTCCATTGTGTAACGAAAATTAAGACTTTCTTTACTCAGTGGAATCAATTAAAATTAAGACAAAATTAAGTCCTTAACTAAATACAATTAACTACTTTTCTATAAAAATAGTGTATTATTTACTAGTTAGTAGTACTAGTTACGCGTAGAACTCGGTAATCGCTTTGAACGTTTAAAAGATGGTTTCGTAATTTTATTTCGGTATCTAACAAACATACTGACAGTTACTTTTGCGCTTATAATATTAGTGTGTTGCAGAAATCTGTAAGTATGAAGGTAATAATAATAAGTACTTATTGTACGAAAAAAAATGAACAAAGTATATTCATGCCCATTTTATAAATATTCTCAATTTCCTGGTAATTAAAGGAATGTGTAATATATTTGATTGATGGATACCTACTTTCTAAATTAATCATCTCTATACAAATATACACTAATAAAGTTCCTTTTTATTAAGTGGTGAACTCAATACAACATTCATTGGTTAGGCTGGCCACCCACCGTGTCAGTAATACAGTAGCTGTAAAAATAGACATTTTCTTTGGTCCATGATTTAACTTAACGTTCTTGTATACAATACATCGTTATGTAATAACGAATAGCCGATTTCTTTTGTATATGGAAAATGATTCAAACGCGTTTGGTTTGTACTGCCAGAAGAGCAAAATATGTAGTTATGAAGAGGGCGTAGATGGCATTGCAAAATTCCCGCTCTAACACGCGTGAGTTTTCAATTAACCATCCCGCTCTCTACGGAAGCTCGGCGCGTGTTTTTCGTAAATATTGATGTTTATTCTAAACGTGTACATTTATAAGGATAATCTTTTTTCTCAGGTTTGAGAACTTATCATTTTACAACTATCAAACCAAAAATCATTGTTTTAAAGATCCAACCAAAAATATCGAGAAAAAAAGGTTGTGTTTGAAAAATAAAAGAATCGAGAAAATCTTTGCAAACTGGAGGAAAATAGTTCAAGATTAATATACTGAAAGGACAGCTATTTAATCACTATAGATGTTGAGATCTAGGTGGATAAACATTGGCAAAAGTGCATATGTGGGCTCTTAAAGTGGTAGCGGGTGCTTGTTTAGGTACTAATGTATGCTAAGTTGCTTGACCTTTTCGCTGCCTACTAGCTAGTCAACAGTTCATCCGTAGTATACCTAATATAAACCACAACTCATGCATAACTGATGACAGTGATGACCATTAAATGTAAAGCATATACGACGTAGACATTTTGGTAGACATGTAATTCAAATATACCTACTTCTTGATAAGAGGTTAGTAGACTGATGTGAAGTAATAAACGAAAAATTGGAATAAAAAGCTGTAATAAAAAAAATATATATATAATAGAAGTTACTATTCCGCTGCTGAACTGCCAGAGCGCTAACGCCGCTCTTAGAAAAAACAAAAAGCGCCAATTAAGGGGATGCCGTGTAAACCAGGCACCCATGCAAAAAACAATTGAGTCTTCCGCAGTTTAGTTATGCCTTCCGCACGCACGAGATAACTTCACGAGAATTCATTTTGGGAAATGCCAAACTATGATTTTGAAGTAATATCTAGTAATCGCCGGTTACTAATAAATAGTCTACATTCGGTACGGAACCCTTAATTGTGGGTGGCCGATAGGTATGTACTTGACCGTTTCATTCCTATTCTGGGCAGCACAGGCGACATAAACAAAAGGTTAAATGCTTTTAAAAAAATTAATCGTTCCATATGTATGTAACCGATATGAAAATTTAAACGCATGTTTCCACAGCTTTATATTACACAACACATATTATGTTAATATCTGAGGCCCACGCCTGTTATTTATTACGTGCTTACGAATCGATACGAGTTCAATGTCGACTACGAAACACGAACCATAAAGCCGAGGCCCGAAGCAATGAATGGTAAACTCGCGCAGAATTGCACTGGCACGGCCTTGTCAAACGCACAGCTATGTTGACTGTTGAACCTAGGGTTACCACAGCTCCCGCGTTTTTCGGTAAAGTACATCTTAATTTTTAGCGTTGATCTGCCTCGCAATTCTGGTATCCCTTTGGGTAACCCAATTCGGGACAGAACATTGTCCCGAATCTACCCATTATTAACAATTAGTATATCTACCGAATACCAATAACGGTTTTTTCGCACTGTTAGTAATAAACGTATGTAATAAAATAATAGTTTCAGATTCATTTATTCCCAATATAAGTTTACATGTAAATTTAAAAGAATCTCTATTGTAATCGTTAATAAGTTTAAATACGAACAAAGTCAATTTAATTCAATGAGTAATATTTTAGGCACACCTAACGATATGTTGTTATTAAGAAAATAAAACATGAACTCATGACTTGTTCCAAACTTTAATCTTATGCCACGAAATTTTAATGATGTTTTCCCGAAAAGGAAATCGGAACTGGGGGCCGATTTTTGAGTGTCGAACGCTCGATTTTCCACTCGACAACTGTCAAATCATCATAGTATTTTGACAGATATCGAGTGAGAAGTCGAGCGTTCGACACTCAAAAATCGGCCCTCTGGTAAGTGGTAACCCTAGTAGCAGGTCCCTGAAATTCGGAAGAGCCATGAATTCGTGTCACATAACTGCAGAGCTTGTTGTGATATCGCCAGCCATTTCGCCTTAGGCCACTTCCTAACTTGGCGGTCCGGGATCGATATGTGACATTTTCTTCTTTGACGTAAACTTACTGACGTCGCAAAGATTCCCACTTGACAGAATACTGTCAGTATTACATTTGCGCAGTAGTAATATTATGCGCAGAAGCGAACCAGTGGCCGATTTTTGAGTGTCGAACGCTCGACTTTTCACTGGAGATCTGTCTAAAAAACTACGATGTTTTGACAGATGTCGAGTGAAAAGTTGAGCGTTCGACACTAAAAAATCGGCCTCCAGTACTGCCTTCGCATCGTCCCGCTTCCGCGCATCCCGCGCCAGTCAGGGAGCACTCATTTAAATGTAGGGGCGCAGTAAAAAGTAGTACCGAGTTGACACTGACATTTGACATTTTTCTCATATCGTACCGCCTCCGCACCGACAAATCAGGACGTCGCCTTAGACTTTGTGCAGTGTGTGCATGGAAAAATAATAATAGGGCAGGCGTCAGGGGGAAGTTTGTTGCAAGCGCCATTATCACGAATTAACTGTTAATCCGTGATAATGGCGCTTGCAACAGTGCCGAAATATCGGAAACTATACCACAAATATACATGGTAAATTAAATATCCCGTTTTTAATCGTAATTCTAACTGTAAAAACGCTTATCGAAAACCATTCAAAATTTGTAAAATACTTCCCGTCACTTTGAAACATAAATACCTCATGGCTATTAACAACTATGACAGTCAGGAGTATAACCTGGGGGCCGATTTTGGAGTGTCAAACGCTCGACTTTTCGCTATTATTGATTAGTATTTTTTGTTGTATGCTTAATAAATAAATAATTATCATGATGTCATCAACATTTTGTATGAAAGAAAAGCAATTTTTCTTCAAAAATTCATCGAGTGGGGTACAGTGGCGGAGCGTCCATACAACTCGATTCCCACCGGCTTGCCTAATTTTACAACGGCTCATGAAGAATAAGAAAGGCAAATTATTTCCGGCTTCAATCAGAAAATTTTTGACGCGCCTCCACTGGTGGGGTATGAAATGAAAGGGTTCCATGAGCTGATTCCAGGTATACATTTTTATTGTGTCTAAAAAAACTAGTAATCTGAATATCGCTTTTCCTTCGTCATCGTAAAATAATTACTTTCAATGGAGTTTGTTAGCAAGCAAACCAAGTAGGTACCTACCTACAATGAATATCTAAATATAACGGAGTAATTAAAATTACTTTGTAGTTGCCGCTATTGACTTCTTGAGACAAGAGTCGGACTTGTTTGCAAGTAATTTCAAAGTAAGTAATGCTCGCCTTATACATAATATCTAATAGCTCTTGTGAAACCTTCAACTCTTACAGTTCAAAGCTAAAAGTATATTAATTAAAAACAAAATTACCTTACTGTATTTAACATTACATGTTCTACTATTTTGTTACTCTACAATAATCAGAGGTTTATTGTTACATTTATACATGTAACTGTGGGGCTCCAGTACCCTTACCATGAGTTTGAAATGTTTGCATTACCGTACTCGCTAGCGACTCCGTACACGATTTAGTATGGCGATTCTTAGTTCTATTGCGTAACCGCCAGAGGCGCTGTACTTTTCGGAATCAGATGTTTATTTGTAAACATAGGTTTATAATAGACCTTACAATCAATAAAATATTCCTTTGTCCATACTAAATCGTTTACGCAGTCGCTAGCGCGTACGGTACCTAATGCAAACATTGCAAACTCATGGTAAGGGTACAGTTAATATCCGTAACTGTCCGTCACTGCCAACTAATCGCAAATTTAATCAGTTTAATGCGCCGGTAGAGGCTCGATTGTCTCATTGTAATTGAGTCTCATGCTCATGTAATAACGCTGTAATATTTCGCAAAAATATCAAGGCATGAAATTTACAGCATAAGAAATTAAACCCAATGGTTGATTTTTTTTTCTGTGAGCAAGTAGCCTAGTGCCTGCTCAATGGGTCGTAACGAATTGTTAGTCACATTAAAGTGCAATACTGTGTTGCTTTAACTCGCCGTCTTTTACTAATTCGTTGCGCTTTTTAAAAAACAGAGCATGGGAGAATTGGAGTGTGGCCAGTTTTTAAAATAAAGGAATGTTGCCTTAGAATATATTTTTCACTTCTCATGCTCGAAATGTGTGTCATATTAGACTTGTGAAGCGGGGTTAAAGCCCTAGGGAAAATATGAATACATATTTATGATTTACAAAACATTTTTAATCTGATCAATCAGAATACTTCACCTACTAAATCCACCAAACATAGAGCAGTAATTTACCTGTTTAAAAAAATGGTAGGTATTGGGTAATTATCAAGCAACCAGAATACAGTTGTTTCCAGGCCAGGCTATTAATCAATTATAAAAAATAATAATACAGCTGTACTTAAATCGACCAATCACGCTGTCAAATTAGACATATGCCCCAAGAGTTTTATTGGTTTTATTATTCATTTTGGGTGGATAATTATTGTTTATTTGTTTACTCGCAATCGAAGTAAAAAGTAGAGTGTATAACTCGTGTCTAAAAGCCATATTTCTCCTGGAACAATTTTCCCTCACTTCGTTCGGGAAAATAACCATCTCGTGACATCATGATTAGACCCGTCATCGTCATGATTTTAGACCCTTGTCATACAATCTACAATATTTTTTTAAACTTTACTTATAAAGTTGCCCAATGAGTATGGATGGCAACACGACTTGTACAGCCGGTACGGCTACATGTGTTGCCATTAAACCAGTTTCAAGGCTCATTTACCGCAACTAGTTAAATTTCTTCTTAAATGTTGTAACATATGTGATATGTCCCTTTGCATTTTTGTTGAAAGCAATGCGGTTACTTGACATTGACACCTTACAATTAGTTTTTATGCTTCTAATATTCGAATAATACACATAAGAATATTACCTACTTAGTGGCTCTGTGAGCTGTAGACCTCGTGAGTGTTTTACTGTTGAAAATGGTTATCAGATGCAAATCGCCTGAGACGTATTTTTGGCCATAGCTTCGAGGATTTTGGGAGGATCGAGATGGCAATAATACCATGAGTTGAGGAATTTATCGAGACACGTGCGAGCGTTTGAATTTTGAAAATCGGAATGTAAGATTTTTTGGAATTTTGAGAAATGTAAAATCGAAATCGGGGTTTTTTTAGGGGTGTTTGTTTACTAAATTGTAAATATTTCGAAAATAAAACCGACTTAAGAAAAAATGAAAAAATAAATCCTAGGGTATTAGTTTAACTACAAAATGGTGAAAAAAATTTGATAATCGGTTTACAATTGTGACCTGTAGGTGGTCCCTTAAATTTGGTAATGTAGAAAAACGAGTATTTCCGTATATACTCGTAAAAAGTGATGTAGCTTCTATGATTAGATTATTGACCGATTGTCACATCATGTCACAATATATTAATGTACAAAGGCGAGCTTATCCCTTTAAGGGATACATTTTAACCGATTTAGAAAATTGTGCGTTGTAGGTGCAGATTCAATATATTTTCAGTAATAATTGTATCTGTGCAACTGTGCATAATTTGTGTGTTATTGCATTTTTCGAAAATCGGGAGCGGCAATGATTATGATGTCATTACTGGAGAACCAGGTAGTTTAGAGACTGTCTGCTGACTCTGCAGTTTTGGAGTTCACATAACATGTCTATGTCTAACAACATACTAAACACTGGAGCTGGTTCACGGAAAATAGAAATATCGAGCATTTTTCATGTAGAATGGAAAAACAGCATTTCTTTTCATTTTCAACAACATGCTTGCTTATACTGCGAAAATTTGGAGACTGTTGACTCCAACCGTTTGGCTGTAAAACCTGTGTGACAGACGACGGACAGACAGACGGACACGTGAATGACAGCAATATGGCTCGTTGGATGTGAAGTGAACCACGTTAAGGCAAGCGGTAGGGCAAGCTCTCTCCATACAAACTTTGTGCAAGTTTTTCTTCGTTTGTGTTTGCACTACAGTTAAGATTTTTGGTCAGTAATACTGACCAAAAGTCTTACTGACTCAGTATGCTGATTTTTCTGTTAGCCATGTCCTGTAGGTTTTTTGTACTTATTTTTCATTTTTCAGTTTTTTGTTTTTTTTTTAAGTTTCTTCGTCAAGTTCTTCGTATATCCAATATTTACAACCAAACAAATTCGGGAGAGCCAAAACGAATAAAACGTGCACAATGTTTAGTATGGAGAATGCCTTTCCCAATACCCTACGCCTTAACATCAACCACACTACACTCATCTGGAAATTATGGCCAAATGGGTAGGGCCGCCAAAAATTGTACATTTGAAAAAAAGTGAATGTCCTCTCTCACTTAGGCGACTTCCTGATTTGTCGGTGCGGAGGCAGTACGATATGAGAAAAGTGTCAAATGTCAGTGTCAGCTGTCAGTCGACGCGATACCGTTTTTTACTACGCCCCTACATTTAAATGAGTGCTTCCTGACTGGCGCGGGATGCGCGGTAGCGGGACGATGCGAAGGCGGTACTGCTCCGTTTCTGCGCATGATATTACTACTGCGCAAACGTAATACTGACAGTATAATGTCAAGTGAGAGTCTTTGCGACGTCAGTAAGATTACAGCAAAGAAGAAAATGTCACATATCGATCCCGCCCCGCCAAGTCAGGAAGTCGCCTTAGGTAAATAATTATAACTTTCATGTATATTTGTTTTATAATAACTTAATGTAAAGGCATATCTGATCCACGGAATATTATATGCATATGAGCAGTTGTTAGTTTGTCAACCTCATGTCCTAATAAAGAAAATCAGTAATCCAATACGGGAGTAAAAGTAATTAGGTATGTACCTCTTAGGCACATAATAAATGGGTACGTACTTACATCCAAGATTCTCCCGGAAATAAAGGAAACCTTAGCGAAATCGTTAGTTGTTGTCGAGTATCCATTTACAAAAAAAAAAAATGTTGCTCATTGATACTGCGAGTTTTGACACTGACCTACGAATATATAAAGGATGTAAGCAGTATCTTAATAAAGGTAATATCAAATCATCAACTCAACAAAAATGGAAGTCAATTTAACCTTTAGGTCGGCATGAATGATTATCCTGTAAAGGCTGTGAATTACTCAACACTATTAGGTACTCAGTCATAATCATTACAAAGGTCAACAAATGACCAAACAATGAAGGTCACCACAATTGAAGGTAAAATATATTCGCAGTGTAAATTACTAGGTCAATGTGCGGGTGCATTTGACGATTGTGTAATCGTCACCAATCGTCACCTCATCATGTTGTCCAGCCTATAGAACAAATTACACTACACATGGAAAATGTTGAAAATTGTGTTTTATAAGGCTCATCAACATTAGGAAAATCGCCACCACCATTAAACAACAACACCATGCGCATTAACACCATGTAAAAAACATTATTTAGCAATAAATGAATTGAATTGAATCGTACGTTTTTTCAAATACAATTACCGGAAAGATTAATTGCCAGACGTTTTTCATGGCTATCATGAAGCACTAACGAAAACGTTGAGTACTTAATGTATAATAATATACCCACAGTATTTTGGTACATACATATACTCAAATAGATATAATATAAGTATATGTTGCTTTATGCAGTAAATTGGTGGAGAAAAAATAGTAGATTGTGGCTCAATGGAGCCAAATTATGAATTAATTCGACTCGAAAAATTCGAGGGATTCTAAAACTAATCCTGAGAGTTTTAAAAATTCCATCAAAGAAAAATTATTGGCATTAGCGGTATGTAAATTACACATTGACGCTGACGAGTAGAATTATACCTATCACACCAAGTGTGTTAAACAATAATTCCTCTTACTACGTACAGGCATCTACATAAATTCCATATTTCATTAATGTACTCCAATACCCGACGAAATTAGAATGGAAACATACGTTGCGTCATAAGGGTAAATTGAGCACCCGCTGATTGCCTGCCTTATTTATGTATTCGTGAATATACCTACATGAAATGATATCACCGGAAGGTACAAGTTCACAGGTTGGGAACCTCTGAATATTATAGATTTACATATTACAAATACGCCATTGAAGAGGAATAGGAACGTCAGTTGATTGTTTTAGAAACGCTACGGCTCGTTTTTGTAAACACGGAAAGCCGTTGACTTTTCCTCTTCAGTTTCTGACCAGTCAGCAATCGACGCGTATTATAACCGTTTTCTTTGTTAACGGGTGCCGCTTTGTATCCGCGTTCCATATACTGACAACGTCACATACTACGTAATTGGGGGACTTCCCATCAGCGCCAACGGGTTTTAACATAGGTACAGGTGGAATGTTGACTAGGAGGCTGGCATTAGGTACTTTATACTTTGTAAATAGACACTTTGAGAAATATGGGTAAGGTCTAGTGTATTCTTATTTACCTACTAAAGATAAAACAACGAATACTTTAATTACTTTATAACTCATTAAGTCTAGACCCGGAAAGATACATTTGGAATAGGTACCGGGTACCGTCGTGTGCGCCGCTCTTCATGTTCCCTAAAAACTTTTTAGTCTATTAGCTTTAGCTTATAGTAGAAATTATTTAAAATGTCCGACTTTTTATAAAACTTGTCATTGGACTTTGAATCTTCACGCTTGGACAGTAATGTCGCTTTTTGAACGTCCTAATTTGATACAACACGGACAGTTCAAATAATTTTAAGTATACCAAGTACCTACTTGTAATGAGATGTAATACTTATTATCGTAATATAAATTACGATACCCAGATTGTGTCCTATCTCACCTGACTGACTGACTTTACGTATAATAATATATTCTACATTGTAGGTGATCTCCGGACACTCCGTAGTACCAAGCTCATGCACAAGAACAAAGGACCGGGGCCGGGGTGACATAGGCCGACGTAATATCCTCGCGAGATACGCGGAGCTGAAAGCACGTGATATATGATAATGAATCCACGTCGCTACCTACCCTGATTTAGCCTACTTATATAGGTGAGAAAGGGGGTAGGACATTTATTCAACTAAGTTGCAACTAATTCGTCTTATGCCGTTGTATGCAGTATATTCGACATAGACTAATAACATCAACCAAATACGAATAAGGACGTAATTTGAAGTTAAATGTGAAGATCGTATATTAATTACCCTTTGTAGACAGATAAGCCCAGTATATGTAATATGTAGGTACTGTTTTAATGACATATGTAGGATGTAGGAGAGTAGATAAATCTTATATTCATGAGAAACTCGCGGCAAAATCGGTACATAATCTTTTGTTTAAGAAAATCAAATTGAAAAAAATCCGAAGAGAAAGCCCCTTGAGGAGAAGAACCCTTGTCGACAGCGATAGGCATTTTATTTCCTATTATTCCTTTAGAAAACTTGTCGCAGTACGGAGGTGATATGGTAGCTCGTTCGGTAGCTGACTCATATAAATGTGTTAATAGTTCCCACACACGATCCTCCATTTACGAGGCGTGTAACATAAACATTGTGTCGACAAACATGCACAGTGCACGGTAGACAATACAGACAGGTGTTAATCGAACATTATGACAAACTGGCATATTGACGCGTCAAGAAACATTATTTTTCTTCTAAACATGCATGATGTAGTTATGAAGGTATACATAAAGATTCTAAAGTAAACACCAATGTTCTTCTTGACACTGAAAAAAAAAAACAAATTTATCGTGTGTTCTTTTGTCTGGTGATCTCTTGTTCGTAGAAAACGTTACACGTCGCGAGCAAAATACCGCCATTAATGATTTATTCCGAAAGTTTTTGACTTCATGTAGGTACAGGTACTTTGTTGTAAGAGGAACAACTTCAACTCCCCGGGGCCATTTTAAGATTAGGTCGTTACTGAAGTTATAGACATATAACTACCTCTGCTATTCAAATAAAATGTTTTAGGTTGTAGGTATACCTAGTAATGTCATATGAACATGAGCGTTGAGAGCGTGTGATTACTTATTGGTAATGGGTTTAAAACCCAGTTTCATTAGGTTTTGTTAGTGTATTTTCTGCTTTTCATTCAATGTCGGTAGTCGGTACTCTTTTTGGTGAGCGGATAGAGGACCCTGGAAAGAGCCGGGATAACGCTAGATAGAAGAAGAAGTCTTTTAGTTGAGCAATACAGAATACTTGTATTGTGTTGTTGTCCGTAATTCACTGTCCATCTTTTTTCCTTGGTCTGAGACAGAAACCAGGCTAGTAGATACCTAAGTTATGTAGGGTGATGGCACCAGTTACCGGCATTTTAAGGAGGTTGTGTACTTTCATCAATGATAAAAATAATATGGTTGTACTTAGGACAAAAATAACTGAATAAAAACGTTAAATATATCTCTGAGTAACAACATATTAGCTTTTTGTTAACTGAAGAGACAACGATAAATAAAAACATTCTAATAACCAAAAATATAGACAATCTCCAGTTATCGGCAGCCAGTCTCCAGTGTTCGGCACCCAGTAATCGGCAGTCTCCAGTATTCGGCACCCAGTATTCGGCACTAGTATAGTGCAAGTATTTCGAATAGGTACTTTTGTTTTGATGTATTTTACGGAACAGAATAAGAAATTATCGTTGAATGAAACAAATAATTAAAGAACCGAACTGTAGAAAGTTGCTTAGGGTGTTCTGTTTCTTTATATAACCTAAAAGAAACTTTTAGGTTATAAAATGTATGGAAATGAAAATTGACAGTAAGAAGTTGAAATGTTCCGAGAGAGCTTGGAAAGGTAGATAAACAGTAAGTATAGGCTAGAAAGACTACTGTAAAATAAAAACAAGCTTCTACGTTCAGTAGTTTTGTTAGGACGTTGACTTTTAATATTGATAATATTAGATTAGTACTGCAGTTAGAATGAAAATCACGTATTTCTCTCACTATCTGTCCTCGTATTCATATATTCTGAGTCATTGCGTCGGGCAAAATCTATGTATCTACGAATAATTTATTAATGGCATATTAAGAATCATTATTATCAACATCTGCCGATTACTGGAGAAAGTGTACTTTCACGGGACCAGTATTCGGCACTATAATTTTTAACAATAATAAGCTAACATTAAATTGTTCTAAAACAACATTATTTGAAGGAAATTTATAGCTATACATAACGTAAACAAAAACTCAAACATCTTTCATAGTTATAAAATAATCGACAAAAATGTACAGCCACTCTCTTATCTATTTCCTTAAGGATTATTCATTTTCTTCAGAAGCACTGATTTTCTCATCATTTTCATGTTATCATCTTTAAACGAAACCGCCTGTGTCTATGATATTGCCTTGGATGAGAGTTGAATATACACTGTCTATGGTCCAGTGTTGATTAATTGGAATAATTGTTGGCAGTCCTAATTTTAATCCAACTTGTAAAAAAAATGCCGATTACTGGAGCCTGCCGATTACTGGTGCCATCACCCTAAGTAGGTAAATGGATTCCAAAACAAGCAATCCAAACAAAGGCGTCAAACCGTTCCTAATATATATAACGTTGGGAACCATTTCGTAACTTAGCGACTGACACAATGGGCGCTAAGAGGAGCTCCCGACCTTAGATGGTATCAATTTACCTAATCTCAATTTAACAAAAGGTTGCAATTGAAATTCAAACAGGTATAAAATAAGTATACACGTATAATAAAGACCTTTGTTATATGTTTCATTTATCTTACAGGAAATACGGGTTGGATGTAGCATGTGAGTCAAAAACGTACTCGAATTCGCGACGCGTGTGCAGTTTGACTTATTGGAGCCAATAACGAGACATGGTTAACTGATTAGTATGGAGCACGCGTTAAATAACATTTATATTCTTGGATCATATAGGGACGTAACGTAAACCAGCAGAATCGAGAAATGACGACCTTCAAATACCAAGATTACAGTGCTTTGTGTAGGTAGGTATATGTCTATAAATGTAGCCATCAATTCGATTATGCCGGTAGTTATTTTAGACAATATTTACATATATGGGATATGATCTATGGTATTTCTATCTTAATCCCTCGGATCCGCTTATACAAAGCTTTGATGTTGTGTTCAATTGGACATATTTATTGCGGGTCACATGCGCCGCATCAACCTTTATGTATCAATTTACAAAATTAATCGAACCTTATGAAGTTGAAAGCCGCCATCGTACATTTAGAAAAGCCTATGTAACTACGCTTACAGAAAATTACACAATAAAATAAATATTGTCGTATATTTGTTTCGTTTTGTTTAGCTTTTAGGTTTAACAATCGTGTCTAGATTTGGTTACGCAACAATAGTTATTTGTTATGCAAGGCTACAAAGGTGTTGTTCGGCGCGAGTGCTTGTATTGAAAGCCGACCTAGCATAGGACTGTAAGATTGAACCACGAGCGAAGCGAGGCAACACTTGACCACACCACCACCGCGAGGAAAAAAGTTCATGTATAATGCAAGTCGTGTGTAATTTGTACTCATTTTCAATAAGTGGTTATTTAAATCTCGTCCGTATAAAAGCAGTTCATGAATTCTTAAAATTAAAATGCATCGAATTGAATAACAATCCTCAAAATTTAAATACATTAAACGAGTCATAATATTGTTGAGTTAAGTAAAGTTCTAAAATAAATATCTTGTGCACTACAGTGCACTAGTGTTTATCCGCTAACGGATAAAGTCGACTTATGGGCGCAGATTTTGCACGACAAAATTAAGACTTTCCGAGCAGGTGAGGTGAAAAAGAAGTTTATCATGTCTCATACTCTGAAAGTGGGTCATTGTTCATCTAAGTGGCATGTTGAAAGTGGTAGTTTTCTGCACTAGAGCGGAAAATTATTAAAATAAAGTAAATTAAAAGCATTTTTTTGAAATATGGGAAGCCCCGTGGAACGTGGGTAACCCCTTGAGAATGTATTTGCAGATTTATTTATTTTTTAATTTACTCGTATTCGAAATGAAAATCAGACTGTTTAACTTGGGTAAGACGGTGAAACCACACACATATTATTGACACGCTCACTTCGTTCATAAAATATGTCGTCTGATATGGGTGGCTTTCAACCCTTGGCTAAAAAATCTACAAATCCTAAATTTTTGTGAAAATATAAACTTTTGATGCGACCCAACATGATGACATTGATGACAGTCATGATGCGACCAAACAAAATCTGTAATTGAAAATTTATTTTTCTTTTGTTTCAGTATTAGATAAAGAAATGAAATTCAAAATAGGCCAAAAGAAAAATGCGACGAATTTTGTTTTTCTACGCCATTGTCGTAATAAATGCAATCGAGCCTTCCAACTGGTTTGATTTCTGGACCGACCTGTTTCGGCCCTTGCCGCGTAACCCGAAGGAGGGTTTTCCACCAGACTATACACCCCATGATCAGGAAGAGTTCGATTTCATCATTGTTGGAGCGGGCTCGGCGGGGTGTGTTCTGGCAAACAGACTGACAGAAATGAAACAATGGAAAGTTCTGTTACTAGAAGCTGGAGGCAACGAAAACTTCTTCTCTGATATCCCCATATTTGCAGCTTTCCTCTCTTTGACTCCGATGAACTGGGGTTACAACTCCGAACCACAAAAAAAGGCTTGCAAAGATCTCCGAGGTAAAGTCTGCTTCTTACCGCGAGGAAAAGTACTCGGTGGCAGCAGCGTTTTGAACTTCCTAATCTATCAACGCGGACATCCGGACGACTACAATGACTGGGCTCGAATGGGCAACGCCGGCTGGAGCTATTCCGAAGTGCTACCCTATTTTAAAAAGTCTGAAAATATTAGAATTCCTGAATTAATGAATTCATCGTACCACGGCAGGGGAGGATATTTGGATATCGACTACGCGCCGTATCGGTCTCCCCTTGAGAGTATTTTTAGAAGAGCGGGGGAAGAGCTGGGTTATGAATGGAGGGATCCTAACGGAGAGAACGTTATTGGATTTTCTAAACCTCAAGCTACTATGAGGAAAGGTCGGAGATGCAGCACTTCGAAGGCCTTCTTAGAGCCTGTCCGCTTTCGCCCAAATTTAAAGGTTTCGAAGTATTCCACGGCAACTAAACTGCTAATCGACCCGAAGACTAAAACCACGTATGGTGTTGAGTTTATAAAACGTAACATCAGGTAAGGTAAATTTATAGCCCGTGCCCGTGCTAATTAATAGATAGAGGCTACATAACATACTAACAAGTTCTGTATTTGCAAGTAAATGCGATTGCAAATTACCGATTGAAGTAAAATAGGCTCCAGCTGAACCCGGCAGACGTCAGCACCTCATAAATCACTCATCCCACATCACTCGCCCGCATATTCATCTCTTTCTAACATACAAATGGTAAAAAGCTAGTACTCACTTATTTTTATTGCGATCGGGTAGGTATATTGTAAAATTAGCCTTACCGATCTGACGTCTTTTAATTTGCTTCTTAGGTATCGAGTCCGAGCTCGGCGGGAAGTGATATTGGCCGCGGGCACGATTGGCTCCGCCCAACTCCTAATGGTATCGGGAATAGGTCCTCGACGACACCTTCACGAGACCGGCATCGAACCCATAATAGATCTCCCTGTGGGATACAATCTCCAGGACCACGTCACGTTCTCTGGAAACGCATTTATAGTTAATGATTCTCGAATTTGTGTTAACGATGTAAGACATAATGATATAGTGCGCGCCATCCACGGCGACGCGCCCCTCCACAGCGAATCTCATACAATCTGTACGTGGAGGGGCGCGCCTTCGTGGATGGCGCGCACTATACATAAGTTTGCCTTAACACGTTTATGCTCGGTTTTATAATGACCCGTTAGACTTTATGTCGGTAAGTTTTGACAAAAAAGGTACTGAGTTACAGAAAAATCTGATCTGATATTTGGTCTAACCGTTATACCGTTCCGATAGACTCTAGCGGATCTTTTAATAAAACCCGGCCTTAGAATACGTGATAAGTACCAGCACAGTTCATTAGTGGTAGGGCTAGCGTTCCCGCTAGCCCTACCACTAGTAGGTATTCGACTTACAAATGTGTCCATGACCCTGTCTTCTGTTTGTTTCGCGCCTTCTTTATTTTCATTTGTAAAGCATTCTATACATTTTGAAAGTAAATAGCGCTCTGGTCGCTTTGTCGACAAGTGCCCGACACCCTATCAGGGTGCGAGCTGTTAAGAATAAGCTATAAAAAAATCCGTACCTAATCTTAGAAAAGGATAGGTATACACTTATTATAAAAATGTAGTTTATGGCAGTAAAACTAAAACAAAAAATAATCAAACCTAAACTCTTCGGTTTAATTATGTAATATATTACGGAAGTACCTCACAATTCACACTGAAAAAATAACCAGGCTGGATCACTTTCCTGTGAATAACGCCCGGGGTGCGCCCCTGGCCTTCCGAGCCTTTCATTACGCCATAGTACCCGCCCAACAAGATTAAATTACTTTAATGCAAAGTAGATATACATATATATGTACTTTTTAAGCATCAAAAAGAAGCTTTTCAATTACCTAGAGTGTACCCTATGTTTGGATGGGTGTATGTCAGGCGATATTTTGATGGTCGTTTGTGAACCGATTAACTAATAGATTTGATTAATTAATAGAATGATTGAAAATATTCTCAAGGGAATACACAATGGACTTACATTTGTTTACGATATGTAAAAGCCAGCTATACCTTTTAATTTTAATAACTACTTACCTGCTGTACCTACCTCTGTCTTTACGTTATTGTCGCATATCTTATTTTTGAAGGACATGTACAGTACATACATTAGCTTCAATTAAATTGTAGCTTTGAAAACAATCACATGAACGATCTCTTATTTAACCTATCGTGCTATTCTTATATCCGGATCCGTAGATCCTCGCCAAATATTACATGTCACTCATGTAATAATTTGATGGACAATTTTGATATCTAATTACCGCCAGTACCGGTAGGTATGTACATTTTCAGGTTATATGATTTATACATACCTATTCTTGTTACATACATATAGCATACACTAGAGTTCAAAAATGACAATTTAGTAGCGAGCGAGGGTGTAACGAGATAGTCCTGCCTGAGTGCAGTAAGGGATTTATGTGGGCACTAAGACAAAAACAGCTTTATCCCCGAGGAGTAGTATAGTTTCCTATTACTCTACTTTTCTTAGGTACCTATAGCTAGACAATAAAAAAAGACCAAGGTTACCAGAGACAGCATCATTTTAAACGCTAGAGCCAAACAATTAAACCAGGAGCGCACAATAAAGCCATATATCTACTAACGAGTTCCGGGATCACAGGTCAAAATGCAATAAACATCACCGGGATCCGAGTCCGATCCGAGCCTAAAAGTCTGCGCCCGTGTCCCCAGCTCACAGCAGCGTCGCCGTTGTCAGCAGCGGCGTACCTCGCGGGCACCGGGCCTCTCACGCTCCCCGGCGGAGCGGCGGGGATGGCCTTCACCCGGACCAGGTTCTCGCAGGACCAAGCCGCGACCCGCCCCGATATTGAGATAGTCATGGGCGCTGGCTCGCTCGCCGGCGACATGTTAGGTGTTCTAAGGGGGTTGCTAGGTATGTATTCGTTTTATTTTTAAGGCTGGAAACAGTGCTCGACCGACGGTCAGTGTCAGTGCGTACCGTCGGTCGGGCGCCGACCGACGTATATATATATCTTTGCGTCGATCGAGCACTGTTTCCAGCCTAAGTTGCCTACGTACTAAAAGTTGTTTTGGGAATCACAATTCGATAAAGATTATTACTCTAAGCAGTTCACTTTTTTTTTTTGTTACAATGCAATGCTTCAATATTTCGTGGTTTACTTTTGGATCCGGCGGCCAATACCTACATTTGATTTGTGTGTCATTGATGATATTGTTTTACAAGCACTAGATCACAACGGGACCAATATACCCTAAAAAAACCATTGTAATCAATCAATGTTTATAATTTCCACGTTCAAAACGTCCTGCACGGTATCCCAAACCTACGTCCTACAACTTGCATACTAGCGCCATCTGCCAGGCAGTAGCAAAACCTTCAAGCGCAATCTGCCGGACCTGCCGTGCTAGATTCCCATAAGTAGTAACTCCGCCAGCTAGCGTAGTTCAAATGAACTTTTCAATCATACCTACAAGTGCAGAGGTAGATACATTTGTGAAATACACCCTAAAAAAGCTATTCAAGGCGGATCAATAAAATAAACAACCCGGATTTCGGACAAATGGGTACTAACAATATGACTGCTACTAAATATTTTTCCAATTTTGTTTAACGACCACTAGGCCCTGTACCCTTACCATGAGTTTGCAATGTTTGCATTACCGTACTCGCTAGCGACTGCGTAAACGATTCAGTATGGACAAAAGTACAGCGCCTCTGGCGGTTACGCAATAGAACTAAGAATCGCCAAACTAAATCGTTTAAGTTTACGCAGTCGCTAGCGAGTACGGTAATGCAAACATTGCAAACTCATGGTAAGGGTACTGTACTTAATGACAGGAACGTTTAACGCTCTCCTTGAATTCAATTAAGATTTTAAATTCCAGTTTATTGGCATCCGTGAAATTAGGAAGCGGATAATCTAGTTCAGCTTGAATCACAAATACATATTCAATGAAGTAGAATCACAAGGTGCATTGCATGTGCAATATTCTTTTTGCAACCCATAGGTACACCTACTTAGTTATACACAGTTACCTACTTATTGCAATGCGGACTTTCTTCTTTATTCCACAGCTGATCAACCCAATAATACGTTGACAAATAATTTTTAGGATTTTTTTTATTACGACACGACTACCTGCGCCTGCGTCACAAACCTTACAAATGTACATTTCTCTGAAAGCATGCCAAAGAATTGGCAAAATAACGTTTTAGGACATTTTGTTACCTAGTCAGTTTAACGTACGTTTGTAATTGTGTATCGAAGCCAAAAAGGGATATTTTGCAGATAACTAGTGTTTTGTTTAATTTATTGATAGTATTTTTAACGCTTATTTATAAAATTCGTGTAGTCGTGTCGTAATAAACGATATTCTAAAAATTCCGTGTCAACGTATTTTGGGGCCATCCTGTACTTCGGATATAATTTAACCACTGTAAAGTTACCTGTTTTACATAATACTTATAATAAATGTAGGGGTGACCGACGAATGGTTCTGGAAAACGTACGGCGCCCTGCCCGCACACGCACGGCAGCGTTCGTTCGCCATGAACCCCGTGCTGATCCGGCCGCGCAGCGTGGGCCGGCTGACGCTGCGCAGCGCCCGCGTGGCAGACCCGCCGCGCATCGACCCAAACTACTTCCACCATCCGGACGACATGAACGCACTGCGTGAAGGCGTGCGATTGGTGAGCTTGTATATTAGTCATACTTGCTCTTTCTCTATGAATAACACAATTTAACACATTTACTGTCGGTCAGCCTGATAAGGGTCACGGCAAGTCTCTATTACAAAACCGTAAGGTTTACAATTCAGCTTCGGACAGTGAACGTGTTAAGCCTCATTCAGACTGTTTCATTCGGTATTAGGCGTTCCGTCCAGAAAGCTGCCAACTAGGGTGACCAGATGTCCCGCATTTTTTGGGATGTCCCGATTTTCAGCGTTAATATTTTGGTGAACCCAATTTCCGACAGAACATAGTCCCGAATTTGAAAAACCAATAAAAATGCGGTTTCCGCATTCTGTCAGTAATAACATTCAACTAAGTATACAAACAAAACAAACTACAAGTATACTTATACAAAAAAACTAAAAGTATACAAACTATAAGTTTACAAACAGGAAATCGGATCTAGTAATCCCAACAGGTTTTTCTTTATGAACCACATTTAAGCCTCATTCAGACTATTTTTCCTTCGGTATTAGGCGTACTTACGTTGCTTTATCTCGATATCTGTTGCTCTTATAAATTCGAGCAAAAAAATGAAGATAACGCCGATGATCTCCACCGCGTTCGCGGCATAAGGTACTTATTACCTACAGTACGAAACAAAGTAGGAGTACGGACAGGAACGCGGCACAGCCGTATTATAGCCTATAGCGGGGCCTTTAGGAACAATAAACACAGTACGAAACAAGATCCTTCTCATAAGAAGATTAGACAAATGCGAGTTTTTTTTTTTTACAGGTAGAAGATATTATAAAAACGAAGGCGTTCCAGAGATACGACACGAGATTGCATGACACGCCGTTCCCGGGATGCGAACATTTAATTTTCGATTCGGACGACTATTGGGAATGCGCTATCATGCAGACCTCTATAACGTTGGACCACCAGGTAACCAATACCATTGATATCCACAATCACAAAACAGTTTACCTGTACATACGTAACCGGTGTCTATAAGCTATGTACGAAGATAATAACGTAGGGACAGAATGACCTACTAACAAGAAACATACAAAAAAAATACTAAGTAATTTTTGTTTCAACATCGGTGAATTAACTAGCATAATAAAAACACTCCTCGTTTGCATTCTTGTTAACATAAAAACCTCTGTATAATTCCAGGTTGGAACATGTAAAATGGCTCCAAGCGGTGACCCGACAGGAGTGGTGACCCCGCGGCTGCGTGTCCGTGGCGCGGCCGGGCTGCGCGTGGCCGACGCGTCGGTCATGCCGCGCATACCCGCCGCACACACTCACGCGCCCGTCGTCATGATCGCTGAGAAGGCGGCCGACATGATCAAGGAGGATTGGGCACATTACACGCACAATCATTAATTAATGCCAAATATTAGTCAATAATAGGATATGACAATTAAAATTAAAGATATCTGCTTTTTTTTCAATCTGTCTTTCCACCTAATACCGTCGCCAACGAGTCGGTCATGCCGCGCACACGCAACGCCATCACGGTCAAGATGGCAGCCGACATACTTTATCAAGGCCGGTTTGGCTAATGGGCACTTTTATACTTTACCGTGGGATGTCCCTCTTAATTTTAATTGCACGGCAATTACGCATCACCACAGACTGAATATAATAATTCATAAGAAGTATACATATTCAGCGCCGGCCCTAGCCCTAGATCCGGGTGGGGTGAGATGGTCTTTGGTTTTTAATTTTTTTCGACGTTGCCGGTTTGACGCCCCTTGACATCCCGCCGGCGGCCACCCCATCCGCCCCACCCTTTGGCCGGCCCTGTACATATTACTACAAAATATGAATGTTGTCCAGCTTTTTATAAGTGCGCGCAGGTTCAAGGCATTGGCTATCGTGCCTATGCACAGGACCGCAGCTTTCCGAGGCAGTTTCAGGTTTGCGGCGTCTAAGTGTTGGAATGACCTCCCTCCTCCTATCCAGGGGGCGCCTAGCAAGTATTCCTTTAAGCGTAAGCTTAAAGGTTATTCGTTGACGCTCCAAAAATCCCAATCCTAATCCAGCACAGCAGCAGAAAATATACCAACCTATTTAATTTTTAGTTCTTTTGTTTTTGTACCCTTGATGCTGTATGTAGTCAAGCAGTAATTGTAGATTTTATCTTATTTATGTATTGTTTTATTTTTTTATTAATCTATTGCAGTTAATTTTATTTTATTTCCTGCTATTATATATATTGTATGCCGGTCCGTGAGTCACCGACGGTACTGGCTGAAAATCAGCGCTGTAGGTGTCTAACACCTCAGCATAATGCTGAGCCAGTGTCCGTTTCACTGCCGTGGGGACACACGTGTGCTTTTGTGTATGTTTTTCTTCTTTTGTTTTCTTGTAATATTGTGTGTCTTCTGTGGCAAAGAATAAATGTCTCTATCTATCTTATAAAAATATGTTTTATAGTTATACATAATTAAATAATTATACATAATGTTGACAAGATAGCAAACCTCATTATATAATCATTCGCTTATGCTTATGTTATGATACAGTGTGGAAAAATCGCAAGGTTTCGACAAGATTGAACTGCAGTACTACCATAACATTGTAAACAGCATTTTGCCTTCTAAGATATGTACAAGTGTCAGCCAATGTTCTTATCTGCAATACACAAATCAAACTTCCACCTTCCAGGGTACAGTCAGCGTCATATAGTATGAAGCAGCAAAAGTGGCCCAATAGTTCGGTAAATCATACAAAATATATGTATGGTGTACCAAACTATTTGGCCCCTTTGGCTGCTACATACTATATGACGCTGAGTATACAAAAAACCGGCCAAGTGCGTGTCGGGCCACGCACAATGTAGGGTTCCGTAGTTGTCCACTCGTTACATTGTGAGGACTAAAAAGTTGGCGAACTTATACTTACTATGTTTTTGACATAATTAACAACATTATCTAAGGTATCAAATGCTATGCTTTTAGAAACCTTATAATATTTTTGAAAGAGCTATCCAACGACACAACACACGATGGGGTTTGTAAGAAAAAAAAATTCACAACTACATGTAGGGGAGGCCCTAAAAAAAAAGATTTTTTAACATTTTATTCTACCGTTTTGTCGGCGTCATTGATATGTATACTCGTGCCAAATTACAGCTTTCTAGTACTAACGGTTACTGAGAAAAACGAGGGTCGGACGGACGGACGGACGGACGGACATGGCGAAACTATAAGGGTTCCTTGTTTACTACGGAACCCTAAAAATTTACGGTTTTTTTTTAATAGGCTTTAAGATATTCAGTAAAAAACACTATTACCTACTACATTTATTCATTAACACATACCTACTAATGTTTCATAATAGATTTAAAATGCTTCAATTTTAATCTGGTGAATTTCCAGTCTTCGTTTTTCTATTCAGTTTTCTGTACAGGAATGCCCATCGCTTCTCTAGATCTTTCCATTTAGTTGGCCTCATTGCCTTCTTAGGAGTCTTTGCAAACATTTTCTTCTTCCTAAGGATTACCTGTAATAATAATATAATATAAATGTATACTAAATGTAACTAGTTACTGAACTATATAGTACTTTTATCTCATGAGCACGGGTGAGCCATGGTTGTGTGTTAAGCTATACATGCACATTGTCTATGTGTGTGTTAGCGTAAGACCTATGCTATGAGTTATCATTGTCTATGTGTTTGTATGTGTCAAAACTACAACTATGGCCAACCCACGCCTGTGAGATAAAAGTACAATATACTGTTGTGTGTTCTTAATCCCTCTTGCTAGGTTAAACAAAGCAATCAACAACATATATTTACTTGATATTCTTGTCGAGATTGGAAGCCCCGAATCCATGCAGGGAGTGTATACAATGTCTTCACTGGATGCAGATCACCTTTGCCTAGGATATCTATGTAGTCATTCTGCCCAAATAGGGCTCTACGCTCTGTCCATGCATTTATAGGCCTATAAAAAATACACAACAAGGAATAAGAAATCAATTACTTCCACTTCTTAATGAGACTCGGGATCTCAATTCTCATACTTCATATACTCATACTTGGTGACTAAATATTGCCCATATCTATATATAAAAACGTAAAAATCCTGACTGACTGACTGACTCACTCAGATTAACTCCCAGCCCAAACCGTTGGACCTAGAGAGCTGAATTTTTCACAATAGGTAGTTTTTAAAACATTAATATCCACTAAGAAGGGGTTTTACAAAATTCATCCCCTAAGGGGATGAAATGAGGGTCCAAAGTTTGTATGGGGAAACCAGATCAGTTTCGACTATTTAATTCTAAACTTCACACGAGTATTTCTAACAATAAATAAGTAAATAAGTGTTTCACGGTTTTTGAAAATTCAACCCCTAAAAGGGGGAAATGTTGTTACAAAGTCAAAAATCGCATTTCAACCACCTAATATTGCCTTAATTTAAGATGTTTTCCCTTCTCATACTTCTTTTCTTTAATATTCAGAACAACAGCAATAGATATGCACTTTACAGGAGTTTGATTTTGATTACCTAGCAGGCTGAGAATAGCTATCTATGGATTCCAAAATTACATTGAAATCTAGTTATAATAAAGTGAACTACAATGACTTAATGTGCAAGCAACACAAAGTTTAACAAATTAAGTACATGATAAATAAATAAATATTTGTGGACAATCTTACACAAATCAACCTAGTCCCAAACTAAGCGACGATATACATACTTATATACAGTGTGAAAGTTAACTCGTAACTTCCACACTGTAGATATAAATTGATACTTAAATAAATAGAAAACATCCAAGACCCAAGAACAAATAGTCATGCTCATCACAAAAATAAATGCCCCGGCCGGGATTTGGGATGATAACATTGACAAACCAAGGAATCTAAAGAAAAAGAAGCAGTTCCTTAACTTATTTATTATTGTTGAATGGATTGAGCTTGAGGAAAGCTACTAAACTAAGAGATGTATGATTCTGGTTACTAATTGTAGCCTAACACTGCAAAAATCTATTTATATTATTGCCAAAAGTGGTATGGCACTTGTGCTGCAGAGAGCTAAAATATTACACCTTTCAGTCCTATATATTTTTTTATACAACAATGGTGGCAAACAATTTTACAGTCCACCTGATGGTAAGCGAACACCACAGCCTATAGACGCTTGCAACTCCAGTCATGTGCCCGTTGCTGACCCTTTATAAAATTTTAGGATTCACTGTGTTGACAACAGAAAGAGCAGATATATTAATTCATTTAAGTAATGTTTACAACAAACTAGATTGGCTGACATATAATAAGACAGAATAACCTACCATATAATTGGATAAGATGGATATTACATTTACCTGTATTCAGGTATAGGTAGGGGTCTGCCATTTGATCTAGGTAGCAGTCCACCAGACCAAATTTTTTCTTCGTAACCATATCGTCTGACGAGCCGAGTCTTGTCGGCATGGTATCTAGTTCTGAAAATAAAATTTTACACCGATTGAAATGATAATTATGACAGCGGGTGATTGAAATCAATTCCAAGTCACTCCACACAAGTCCAATCTATCCTGTTATATACAAACTCATCACTTTTTATAATAATAGACGCTACGCAATTTAGATTTTTACAAGGACTTAAACCAATCTAACCTTATCACGTTTACTGTAGGTCTCCAGAATGTTTTCAATATGGTTGAGCCTATCCACTCCATCTAGATATCGCTAAGCTGGCGTGGCGTAAACTTTGTGATATCAATTCGTAACGAAAATATATCGCTTCACATTCAAGTGTTATAGATTTATTTCATGAGACAATGAGCAGGCGCTTGAATCTCCATCACCATCACCGTTCCGTGGTTTTGAGTTGACACTTGACTTGACACCGTCAAGTTGACAGATGGCACTAACAATGACAGTGTGACTTTTTTTCCTTTAGGGCGTGTCCACATCATCAGACACGATATCGGTGTAGGATCACCATCATCATTAATCTCTTGTCTTGCAACCTGTGGTCAAACGACACCTTTTTTTCTTTTGTTTAAAAATGGCTTTCCATCAAATTTATGATGATTTCGCCAACCACACGGCAAAGACGTTGTTCGGTAACGACGCCATGACAGTAGGCAACTGGTTTTGTTCAGTATGGCTAGCACATGATGGTAACGTCAGTTTGTCGGCTTATCTCGAGCTCACTTTTTAACAGCACTTATCGAAAAAAGACGCATAGCTCGAGATAAGCCGAGATACTCTCGAGGCAATTATGTGCTAGCCATACAGTATGGCATCTGGATTCTTAATGGATTCTGCTAGTTGTCGCGCCGAGAGCACGTGTGTTCACCAACGCGGCAACTACCAAAATCCAAACGACACATTGCTTAATTGTCGGGGTATGATATGACAACGCTATGCCATCTTGAAACAAATTAGGGCCGGCTCTCGCTCTATCCGATACAAAATCGGTCACATTCGGTATCGGCGTCAGATTCGATACCGGTGAATATCGCATAGTGGCGAAACAGCCGTAAAAAAAGTAACTTTTGTTTGACATCTCTCAATGCTAAATTTAGTTGTGTACGCCATTGTTTTTCCAAATTATTTCGCTTTTAGCCGGGTTAAGATCCAAAATATTCAGTTCTAGTTTTTCTACTGGGGCAATAATATTATCAAATCTTTGAATACTATATAATTATTTCAGCACTATTATGTCAAACTTGACAGTTACTCCCACAGGGTGTGATACCAAAATTTACACTACAGTGGCGCCAAGCCATACAAAACTGCAAGGCCAAATGCTGTCAAATGAACGCAAGCAAGAATCTACCTTACAGTCAGAGCTCTTAGTCGGTTTTTGCTTGCGTTCGTTTGACAGAATTTGGCCTTAGAGATTTGAACGTACTATACTAGTGGTTCCAACCAGACCGCCACACACACCTAACAAAAAAAATCTGATATTGGGTGGGACTCGCCTTTTGGTTATCAGTCAACAACAGAGCGTAACTATACATATACGAATATAGGATTGTTTAAAAATCTGAGTCCCGAGCTAATGGATAGCTGCATAGCATAGCTCTGGTGGAAAGGCAGCCTTAATCAAATTCATGTCAACCATGTCGTTCATACATATAAATGTGAAGGCCACAGCTCCCTATATATCAGTGTCTTCCCTATATATCAGTTATATTCAATTTCAAACATGGTTCGTACAACATTTAACATCTTGAGGAATTTAAACGAAATTAAATATTACAGGACAATTTTACACAAATCGGACTAGTACTAGCTCAATAAGGCTACTTTTATTAAAAACGATTGAGTACGTATCGTTTCCTGACACAGCAAGACAGCTTAGTAAATAACGTATTAACGGAACAATTAAAAACAGGACAAAAGTGACTGTCTACATAATAATAGACCGCGGGCCAACGACAGGTCACGATTACCAATCTCCTCTCGCATGAAAACTACATAGAGTGGTTAAGAAAGATGAATAAAAAATTACTGTGGACGTCTGCCACGATTCCGTTGGTGGGTTGAGGAGCAGCAGCCTCCCAAAGACGTAAAAAAAAATTAAATTAAGTCATTTCCTCTCGACTGAAACTAGGTTTAAATGATAGTTAAGAAAATACCTTAACGAAAAAAAATCGTCTGCCACTTGTAGGGCGGTGGAATACTCGTCTGCCAAGCACGTGAACATGTAAAAAAAAAAAAAACAGTCATTTCCTCTCGTATCATGATATTAGTGTCTAACTATTCGTGTTGCCATATAAGCGACAGTGGCGCCCCTATTAATTTCTACTCTTTTTTGCCAGGCTATATATCTCATTTTAAAGTAGTTTAAACTCTTTATAATATTTGCTTTATCTAAGTAAAAATAAACATCCGAGCCAAAACATGGAGTTTTATCCGAAAATGCGGCAAACGCTGTCGTCATTAACAGTGACAGCACACACACATAGTTACAATTTCGTACCTTTAGACACAACAATTTTAGTGACGATATCGTGGGGAAGATAGCGAGCCTACGGCATATCGTGGACGTCTACGGCATTCTTCCTAATTGCGCGAGCCTGTATATAGGTGTAGAACCCGTCACCGATATCGTATCGGGTGATGTAGACAAACCCTAAAAAATTATGGTGGCTTGCGGCTTGCGGGCTTGCGGGTCAATCCGTCCAAACCTCAACCACACCACAGACAAGATATAAACTTATGAAACTTGCAACTGCTTGCAACCCCATGTGCAACCAAACAAAATGGCCGATCTCCATTGAAAAAACTCGCTGAAAAATTAAAAGGAATTTCTCGTAATCGTACGTATTTACAAATGATTAATGAAACATCTTTTAATCTTAGTGTTGTTATTAAATATAACATACATACCAAATAATTGCCGAAGCGAAACTGATTCTAATAAGAAATTGTGTTCACCATGTAACTTGCTAGTTTCTTGTTTGTTTATTCACTAATTCTATTTATATACTCGTTTTTTAATCTTTATAAGAAGGAAAATAAATTCTTTCGTAAGTATTTCTAAATCGCTAATACTTAAATACTAACGTTCCAAAGGCGCGGTAAACTAGTTGAGCGCGTAATTGCGTTGTTTACAGACATGAACCATACAATATTATATTCATTTCCGGATATCTAAATATATGTTTTAGGAACTATAATGCTTTTATGGCATATAAAGTAACAATTATGGCACCATAAAGGTGTTAAGCTTGTGAATAAGTTGTGTTTATCCATTTTTATTTATAATTGTCGATTACGCAAGGATGATAAATTTCCTTGGGCGTGTGCATTGTTTATGTTTCTATTCGTACTATGACTGGGTTTATTCACCTTCTTATGTATCAGTGCAATGTTAAAGATACATTTGTAATATATCAAGTTGATAGTCACAGTATCATCATCTGTCTGTAACTTATTTTGTATAAAATAATAGTTATTTTGTTAAAAACAAAATGGCGCGCAATAGACGCTCTCTTTTCTTCTTTTGTTGTCTCGTGCAACAGATAAGGAATGTTTTGATAGCAATGTTTTCTAAAATTACAAAATAAATGTGTACTTTCACTAATCACCCATTTTATCTATTTAAACTAACTTTGAACATTTGCCCCTTTCATAGAATCATTTGAATTATTTCATTTTATCTGAAAGATATAAAACTTAATAAATATTGAGGTCAGGGTTTAAGGCGCCATTAACTTGAGTGGTTAACCTATTCAAATAAGTTTTAGCACACATAATAAAAATGCTTTTTGTTTTTTACTTTCAGTGAAAATGTCTAAACGAGAACAAAGTGATCGAAGTGAAAGAAAACTGGACTCAAGTGATTATGAAAATCTTATATCACAGCACAGCATATTTGAGCGAACTAAACACCAAGAGTTGCCCAGTTTTCCAGGGTTTTCCAATGCAGAAACTCAAACAAAGCCTGGTGACATGAAAGGTCAAGGAGTACAGTCCGCTCTTGGGCCATGGCACTACAATCCATGGTGGATGTTGGCTAGCACTTCACGGACCACTCCCTCTCATGATGACTTTTCAGAAAACAGTGACCAAACTAAGGTCAAACAGGAACCCAGAGGAGCACAATCACCTGAGCGTGATCCCTTACAGGGAGATCTGGACCACTACAGAAGCACCGTGACTCCACCTGTAGGATTAGACTCATTTTGTGATGATTGTTCAGATCCTTTTTGTGACTCCAGTGCTGCAGTTTGTCGCAAGCTGTTTCATTGCCCACACTGCAGGAAGAGCTACCCCACCATTCTCGAATTTAACACACATCTGACAGGTGTGCATCCAGCGCAAAAGCCATTCAGATGCCAAATCTGTTTGGAACCCTTTCATAAGAAATCACACCTTAGAAGACATTTAGATGCTAATCACACTCGCAAGGATGTAAACAAGTGTTCAGTATGTTCGAAATACATAAAAGATAAGAGTAACCTCCGTAAACATATGCAAGTCCATACTGGCAGAGTACCCCAGAAACAGTTCAAATGCGACCTTTGTAACAATAAACGCTACATGTCACTAGACAGACTCAACAACCACAAAGTGGTTTGCACTGGTGAAAAGGTGCTAAAATATTGTGACATGTGTCCAAAAGTATTTGATAACTCGAGATCGCTAAATAGCCACAAAAAAGTCCATGCACGGGAACTGAAATGCGACAGTTGTGGAGAACAACTGCGTTCTTTGGAACAGTTCACGAACCACAAGATGATATGTCAAGGAGCTTCAGAAGCAGGTATCGGCGGGAGCCTGGGTGGCGCGGCGAGCTCTGCCGGCTCCTCCAACCGCTGCTGCACGCAGCCTGGCCTATGCGAGCATGACAAGCCTGCCTACCTCAACATCCCAGGCTATGCTGCGGGCCGTGTGCTAGATGCGACACTCTCATCATTAAAATCAGAATTGAACTGATATCATAGCCTACACAACATGTACATACAAAGGGTATAACTAATTTCATTTTTTACATGATTACCAAATAGTTAAAACAACAGAAAAAATAATTTTCATGATTGAGAATTACACAAGACTGATGCAAATATCCCGCCTCACGACTTGCTTTATTATTACCATTTAAATTTAGGATTTAGTTAGTAGTTTACAGTTAGACTAAGCAGTATAGCTTCTTGATCATGTTCTTGTATATGGAAGACTGATAACAGTGAAGGGTGGAAGAACCTTCCCTCTCACACTTGCAGGCAAATATTGTTTATCAGTTTACATATATTTGAAAGTGTTCAAATGGTTATCAGGCTATAATTTTATATCTTAAAATTAGTACATCAATAAGAAAATTGTTCCACAAGAAAGCTTTATTGATAGGGAATCAAACATCCAATATTCACATAATAATGTGAAACAACAAATATATTTTTTATTTCACTTTAACAATGCCTTGACTGATTTAGAGTTAAATTAATGTGCAGTATTAAGTTAATCACTTTTTATTTTTCTATTTTGAAGATTAACTTTATTATTTGATATCCTTTAGGTACTAAGTTTTTGTAATAGAGTGGTCCGTGGATTCTGGTTATGTTAGGTTAGCTTATGAATGTTTTTTTAAAACCACCTAACTGAAGGCACTGGATAGTCGAGCGAGGAGGCCTGCAAAGTCGCGGCCTGGCGACGCGATGGTGTAGAAGCCATAAACAATTTACGCTTGTGTGTGCAATTAATGTTCGAAATACGTCGTGTAATCACGCAACAATTTTGGGTAATCAAAATGACCAAATGTTATTGCCTCTAGTAATGTGTTATGGCCCTACATGTATACTCCAATCCAAAGACAAAGATAGGAACACTTAAGTTTGAAGTTTAATACATACTACTGTATTTCTTATTCGAATATTTCTATTTGGAAGTTTACATTTAGTACTATTTTGTTTTACAAAAAATTAGATAAGAATATAGTGCAATGACCCTTGGCTAAGCCTTGAGCATATTATGGTTAAAATATATATACATATATTTATGTATGTTCTAATTCCAAAATATTAATTTATTTCTTAATTGTTACACACTTAAATAATAATTGCTACAATTATAGTTTTATACTTTTCTGTTTAGTTTGTAGATTGTCTAAATCAGATTATGGCTACTGCCAAGTGCAATTTGTTAATACAGCCATTAATTTTTAGCTTATTTAAATCCATACGGACTAAAGGCTTGGTCACATAGCTTGCGCAACGTCCGCGCAGCGCGACCGCTGCGCTCCGAACGTACGGCAACAGGTTAACTACGCCACACAGACTGCGCGACGCCACGCCAGTGAGACATTATCATGCCGGCGCGCAGCGATCGCGTTGCGCGGCATAGCGCACGCTATGTGACCTGTGTAAGCCTTAACAGAACTCGTAGGCCGTGACTGTCGTAATCTGAATGTTATTAATTCAAATATTTCTTGTATCATGGGATTGAAAGAAGTTTAACCTTTTCAACGCTCAGTCAAATACAAAAGCTGTCACTCAAACGCCATGACATCGGAATGTCAAACGCGAAGTTGAACCCTATAGAAATGCAACTAGGTTGATATTTAGACTTTTGGATGCCAACGACCGATATATCCGCATCATCGGTTCAACGTCATCGACGGCTATATCTGTCAGCGCGTGCAGTGAGTTATCTACACTCATTTCAACTTCGCATTTTCACTATAGGGTTCAACTTCGCATTTGCCATTCCCATGTCATGGCGTGTGATAAAGTTCAACGGCACGTGACAGCGTGATTAAATTCACCCCATTATTTCTTGTTTTTAATGTGTTTTTGGATCCATATACTTCATGGTTTTGCTGCTAATGCAATACGCAGATTTAATTCTGGATCAAAATCTTCCTCTGATAAACTTTCAATTTAATCTTAAGCTAATAATACAAGTCCATCTTTCACTTGTAGAACATTCTGTATTTGCCCTGTAATTTTTGAAAGTCCGCTCGCTAGGACAACAACGTTTTTAATGACGGCAAAAATATATATTTTGGTATATTTCTCGTGTGTGGTGCTTAGCTATACTATAATATATATTTTGGTATCTTATGGTGTATTAATATATATTATAGCTCCGTCTGTGACGGGCTTAAGCCGCCATCAAATATATCGGAGAGAACGAAAAGGCGATAAATATCCGAACACGATTATTGTCGAGGCAATAGCAACCAACCGCCTTGACAATGAGTTCTCAGATATTTATAGCTCCCCTGAACTCCCTGAAGAGTCCAGATATATTTGATGGTGACTGTACTTAACTAGACTTCTCTGCCTTACAATCAAGTCAAAATATATATTTTTAGCTTTTCGTATTAGTAGATATATCTTGTTGACTAATACTTAATCTGTCTGTTACTAAGTTCATTATGTTTCGAACTTTCGTTAACATTATTGTACAGGCTAATATTGAATACGGCGTCCGTTGATTTGAAACGGCTGTTGCTGGCAAATAATTGGGGCACGAAGTTGGACCCTGCCTTAAAAGTGAAGTAAGTCACTGAACTTACAAAATAAAATTCGGAAATACATATTTATTCAATCTTATAATTCCTATAATTATTTTCAAATTGTGCGTAAGAAATAGATGCGAGTTTAATAGAAACGACACACAGTTATAAATTTAGAGAGCTACATATATGCATTGTATTATCTACCTATTATAACTGTTTATATATAGCTCATATTTTCCGTTGCGATCCATTCCAGATTTTAGATAAACCCATAAAATTTCTATTTTCTTGTCCGTGCTGTGTACTTTGCGAGAAAATCTGTTACAGAGTATGTTTTCTACAGTAACTTTTATTTTTATATTTTACTAGCTTTTGCCCGCGACTTCGTCCGCGCAGAACTCGTTCATCGCCATTAGAATTTTATTGCTATTTTTTTATATCAGACGCTCACCAAGCCATCACTGTTCCATACAAACGTTCAACCCCTTAAGTTATGATTTCCGGGATAAAAAGTAGTCCATGTCCTTCCCTGGGACTCAAATTATCTTTATACCAAATTTCATCTAAATCGGTTCAGCGGTTTAAGCTTGAAGAGGTTGTTACCTCTTCTCAGTCCTCTGTTGACAGACAGACACACTTTCGCATTTTTTATAATATTAGTATTATATTAAGTCCATGCTTGTCTAATAATCTTATATTTTACACAGATTTGCTAGGATTTTTTTTTTCAATATTACTTTTTGAATGAGCCAACGCGACAAAAATGCTTTCGTATTTCTGTCCGGCGCGGCGGCTTACTTAAGTATATTGTTGATTCAGATTCAAAATGGCTGAGCCATGGGGTTAAATGATTAAAAAATTATATTTTCCGTTCCGTAATATATGTATCCCTTCGCCTATTTCAGCGGTCGGCAAAAGGCGGCCCGCGAGCATCCTTATTGACAACCAACAATGTGGTACTTACGTTTTATCTGCTAGACTCTCAAATAATTAGCACGTGCCTCTCGCGACCGTTTTCTTAGCCACTATGTGGTCCGTGGCTGCTAAAAGGTTGCCGACCCCTGGTCTATTTTACCGCGAGGTCTTACAGCTCAGAGTCCCTAGTTTTTTTTTTTTACTTTTTAGTATAATTTTCTATATTACTTCCTAAACCAAAACATTCTGTTTTGTGTCAGTGTTAATTAAAAATAAAGTTAATTTGCTGTTCATAACCCTAATTAGCAGTTTCTCTGTATCCCAACTTCAAACTCATAAAAGCTAACAGCCGACTAGGTATATTCCGAGGCTAATATTTGATTATGGCAAGGCTTGGCGATCAGGCCCCTATACCACAAAACTTTACAAGTCCACAATTCAACAAAATTGTACAATTTCCCATAGAAAAAGTTAACCAATTTGTCGAATTGTATGCTTGTAAAGTTGTGTGGTAGTGGCCCCAGAGCTCCTTACTTATTTTTATAAATAGGTATTAATCGAATTTTGTTTGTTGACCTTTAATATCTATATCGAGGCTTTTTATACATATTCGTTTGTTATCTACTATTTACAATTGTTTAACTTCCGAGATAATTATGTAATTAGTTAAGTCTTAGTTTTATATGTAGTAATAAGTACCATTTTTCAGTTCTGCCAATTGTTCGTTCATTAGATTGATCTATAATTGATTTTATCCCACCACCACTACATGCCTATTCAGTTTGTAATTATACAAAGAAATTGTAATATGACTGTACTAGTAACATGTAATTGTTAGCGCCGACGATTATCGAGTTGAGTGGATACACTTGCGTTTTTGTGAACCATATCAGAGTCAATTAAATAAAGGTATAAATTAATCTCTTCCTTTAGCTTTCGACCACTAATAAATCGAGTAATGCGATTCGCTTATTAGTAAAAACTAAAATGTTGGGCAGCCATGTTATTTTTCGTTTCTCTGACTTGCAAAAAGAATCAAGATGTTTGCTTAACCGTGTTTTTTTTGGTAGGTGTAACGTCTGACAGGCAATTTTGGTATGCTGAGGGACAATATGTTCCTCAAATTTGTATCAGGGGGCCAATTTTTGAGTGTCCAACGCTCGACTTTTCACTCGAAATCTGTCAAAACAGCATAGTTTTTTGACAGATCTTGAGTGAAAAGTCGAGCGTTCGACACTCAAAACTCACCCCCAGGTCTTATTCTTTTAGTAATAAAATAAAGTAGTAAACCTTTTTAACCATTTCTTCTGCATAAGTATGTCGCGTTACATTTTTCACTGAAAATAAACGATAATTCCGTGAAGTAATTTAACTTATTTATTATTTTAAATTTAAAATGGTAATTCCTTTAAAATACGTAGAACAATAATCTATACAGCAAGAAGAATTTATTTCATACAGTACTTACTTAAGTTAAATGTTTTTAGGAGGGCATTAACTTGTCCACTAGCGCCACTCTTAAATAATTGTTTAAATTTAACGATAGATATTTGTGTTTACGTATCTTTCGAATACATCAAACTATACACATACAGGGTGGAAAAAATATATGGGCCCTGGAGGGAAACTACCTTAATTAAATCTTTAATATATCTCATTTTACTTTTAAGAAGCATTCTTTTATTTTTTTAAAGAAACACGATCATTAAAACGGCCGTTTTATTTTTGAACTCATAGATCGACGAATTCAGCAACGTAATAACTAGGTTTACTAGGTAGTTTGATGTAAGTATTCAAAAGGTACGTAAACACAATACCCTGTATGAAATAAATTCTTGCGTGACAAGTGGAACAGGCCTGTTATTATGTTCTTTGAAAAGTGGTGGGAACAGGCCTGCCTTCACCTACTAAAACTAATCTTGAATGAATTTTTTAATTCAATGTAATTTCATACATTCCATTTTATGACTTTTTTACAATTTCCGTGCATCTTGGAATGTCCCAGCATTATTATAAATAAGCACAACTGGCAAAGTTCTTATCGGGTGATACCTAATAGAGCTAGTTAGATACCGATACACAGCGATGGATGTTAGAACGCAGTGGAATTCTAGCAATAAAACTTCGCCTACACCCCAAACAAGGAAACCTTCGCACTTTTTTTATATTAATTCCTTCTTACTAATTCCACGCAACGCAAGATTACTTTTCCACTCAAACTTGTTTCGGCTCAATCAACAAAGGTTAACTCCAGCCATGGCAAAAGTTTACTTAATATTTTACTTTTGCAGAATCTGACAGGATAATGTTGTTTTATTCATTATTTAGCTCAATGCATAATCAATGTAGCAAATGGGAGAGCGGTGTGTAAATCTCCATTTTCTACACTATACCCTACTGATAAAGATAGCGCTTAGAAATGTTTAAGTTTACACATTGGTCGTCTTTATTTTATTATAGGTACTATATGGCATCATTTTAGGTACTAATATTATGCAGTTACTCGAGTGTACCATTGGACATCGTACCTTGTCATCCTCATAATACAACCGATATCAGCCTAAAGGTATACTGCTGCAAATATTTACATAATATATGAATCGGTTAGGCTTTGACCGTTAAGAAAACTGACTTGTTGTATCGGTAGTTATAGAATGGTGTGGATTTTATTTTAGAGATAGGATTAAGAAAAAAATGTGTTCATATGAATTTAGTTTATCATAGAATATTTTTAGTACTGTAATATTTTTTTTACACCTGATTTGTCGAGAGGCGGATGAATTTCGCGGTCGGTTAGTATTGTAAGCCCTCTTCTAGTTCTTATTTTTTAGGAAACTCAAATCTGTAAACAAACTTCGCCTTTTTACTTGCACTGTTTGCGAGAGAATACTGGGCTCGCGGCTACTTTCGAAAAAATGAAATGCTGGATCCACAATGAGACATGAGACTGTATTTACGTTGGGCTATCATGAACGTAGCCCATTGTGTGGTCCGGCAAAACAAGTTCACCTTGGTTATAAATAGGAAAATTCTTCATAGTAGGTATCTGTGACACTTATTTGTTTATTGCCGATTGGACGCAATTTCAATTGAATCGCCAATGAAACGGCAAATTAAAGTCGGCATAAGTATCTACTTTAAGGTCTCATTTAAGTTTTAACTGTCTTTACTTAAATTATTTTACAAAACTCGGTAAATATGTATATATTATTCGAATTTCTTTGACCGTGCGAAGGGTATTTTAAAATGTAAACTACAGAACTCAAGTGTATAAAATAATAGTTTAACAGTTTAATTATTTATGTCTCGGAAAGCTAAGCCATATTAAATACCACCGACCAGATCAGCCTTTAAGTTTGATGTTAAACTAAAATAAAACTAGCTAACCTTAAAGACAGCTTGTTTTGATTTTTTTTTTTGTGCCGCGATACATTCATCCGCCCCTCGTATGATTGGTGCCGGCCGACTTCCAATACATTCTGCTACAATTAAGATGTATATCATATATATATATGCGACATAACCAATTAGTGATTACTTGAAATGTCTTAAAAGGCATAAGGGGGCTGTATACTACATGATAATGTTTTGTTTGTTTGTTACATTGCATATATCGCGTGTTTCAGTGCCTCTCTTGCTTTGTTTTGGTTTTATCTGTAGTACTTATAGATATTCTTATAACGTTCTACACAATATTCTTTTAACGGTCAGATAGAATTAAGCTTATGCACTATATATTGATCTAATACAATAACATACGAAAATATATTACGTATACCTTTTCACCAATAAACGAAGTTTCCTTACTGTTTATTTTTGTATTATTGTAATTGCAATATTCTAAAAGGAGTTTCCGGGGACTGTAGGGCTGGCTCGCTCCTTGCCCAGCAAATTGGCATAGCCATCCAACCAGGGGGCTTTCACTCTGTCAGTTCGCCGCGCCGCTGCAAGTACATACCCGGGCCGCTGCAAGTACAGTGGAGGGCATAAATATGTATACATTTTTGGATTTGGACCTTATTTCAATGGAATAAGGTGAAAAGGTGTATAGTGCCCTTGACTGTACATTCAGTGGCGAATTGCTACCGGACGGTCGTCTCGTCATTCGCTTGGTGTGGTCAATATTTGTTATTTACCAATATTTTAATTTGGGTTTGTAAGTTGGCGATTTGTTAACAGTGCAACTTCTGTACGTAGTACTATTACTTATTCTGTGATCCAACGGAGGATCGCAGCCAGCCTTAGGCCACAGGCTGCCTTTCCATTAGAACTATGCTGCGAGGATGCGAAAGCTACGCTACAAAACTATGTGACCGTTTCCACTAAGGCAGTGCGGTGAGGGGAGAGGTGTTTAGTCGGCGCACGCATCCGTACCACGCATCTTTCCATATAAAAAATATAGCTTAGCTGAACCCTTTTGCCACCAGTGCTATGCTATGTGATTGGTGGATTTCAAATGCGTCCATATACAGCAGTGAAATTGTACATTAAAATCGCAAAGCGAGATGTAAAGCTGCATTTTTGGTATGTTATTCGCACCCCTTAGGAGTATGTGTGACTACATTTTGCAAGCAAAAAAAAGTTGTGCTACCTGTATGATACGTGAAAAACTGCAAAATTTTCGGACTTTTTTCAGGTATTGTAGTTCAATTCAAAAACTATGGGTTTTTGACATTACTTGTCTATGGCATTTTTAAAGTACATTAAATTTGCAACAATTTGAACCTACCCACAGCTCCGTATGTCTTATAGTTTTTGAGACATGATGTTTCAAAAATACTGCTTTATTGAGTTTTGCCTATAGTGCGTGTTGTTACGGGTTTCCGTTGAACAAACACTTCACCACCGGCCACCAGCGCCGGCTTTTAGTATGTTATCAGGCATATCTCCTGGACCCCAAAACTGCCGGGAGACAATCTCTCCAAGGTCGCTCTCCCGAGTAATGACGTCATAAAAATTGCCGCCGACACGTTTGGAAAAGTGGCAATCACACCCAACCTATGCAACATACATACACGTGTATGGTATCAAATGAAAGCTGAATAAATATGCCATAACGTATACCTAAATTAAGTTTCAATACGTATACCTAAATACATTGAGACAATTCAAAACTATAAGCAAAATAATAAAAAAGTAAGGAAAATATTTCCGGGTTTCCAGATTTAACAGAATAACTAGAACAGGTACCCGAGAATTATGTTGCACATAAATAGTAACTAGTATGTCAGCTTTACATAACTATTTATTGTTTCTGGATATGACCAAAACTGTGAGAGAAATGCTGAAAAACCCAACAGCGCGGAGCCATTTTTCCATATAAGATAAAAAAATGATGAAACGCCTATTTTCCATGAACCAGCTCAAGCGTTTTAGTATATTGTTAGACATGATATGGCATATTTATTCAGCTTTCATTTGATACCATACACGTGTATGTATGTTGCATAGGTTGGGTGTGATTGCCACTTTTCCAAACGTTTCGGCGGCAATTTTCATTACGTCATTACTCGGGAGAGCGACCTTGGAGAGATTGTCTCCCGGCAGTTTCGGGGTCCAGGAGATATGCCTGATAACATACTAAAAGCCGGCGCTGGTGGCCGGTGGTGAAGTGTTTGTTCGACGGAAACCCATAACAACACGCACTATAGGCAAAACTCAATAAAGCAGTGTTTTTGAAACATCATGTCTCAAAAACTATAAGACGTACGGAGCTGTAGGTAGGCTCAAATTGTTGCAAATTTAATGTACTTTAAAAATGCCATAGACAAGTAATGTCAAAAACCCATAGTTTTTGAATTGAACTACAATACCTGAAAAACGTCCGAAAATTTTGCAGTTTTTCACGTATCATACAGGTAGCACAACTTTTTTTTGCTTGCAAAATGTAGTCACTCATACTCCAAAGGGGTGCGAATAACATACCAAAAATGCAGCTTTACATCTCGCTTTGCGATTTTAGCTTTTTTATTTGTAAGATTTCACTGGCCTAATAGTATAGCATAGCTGTAATGGAAAGGCGTTTATGGGTACCCTCCCCCAGAGTTCCGATCTGAGGCAGATTTACAGAGTGCAAGAACTTACCTAAAATTTTCATTAACGCTCGAACGCTGCAATGTAATGAAAATCGGATTCAAAATCTTGCATCGTGTAAATGGGGCTTAATAATCGAAGTGTTTGTAAAATAAACCCTCTCGTTTGCTACCTATTACCCATTTTTAGGAGAAAATCAACGATTTCGCCCGAACCGGAGTACTGTGCTTACGGCATGAATGTATCTCACTCCCAGAAAACCTGTCTCTGTAATTTTACTGTCTCGCCCGTTTTGCTCGGTACGTGTGACCAAGGCATAACGTAGCCAAACTACGTGCCAATTGCACCAACGTACGAACACAGACCGGTCATCGTCAAATATGGCGCCGGCAGCTGTCATCCAATAGAAACTTGTCAAACTTTCCATACATTCAGATTTGAAAAACATCGCTTACGATTACAGACGGTTTGGTGCACCCAGCCGTCTCTGCTCTGCTTCCTTTCCTCACTACTTCCCATGCCACGAGGGTGTGGCAGGGGTAGATGGAGCGAGTGCTCCAGTCGCTAGGCTAGGCAAGCCTAAATTTCGACAGAGAAAAAATCGAGGGTAAAATAACGCTTTCCCCTGCTCAGGGGTCCGGACCGGCCTGGCGATATTGCGCATGGACCTGTCGGTCACCACACAATAGTACATTACTTAACAAGGGCGGTAAAACAAAGAATGTCTCAGATCGCAGTTATTTGACGCCCGAGCCGAAGGCAAGGGCGATAAATATGCGATCTGAGGCTTTCTTTATTACCGCCCGTGTTAAGTACAAAAAATTTTGTCACCACCTGGCCAGGAAGTGGGATTTCCCGCGCGCGGAGCGTGCGGTAATTGCCGCTTTATGGCCAGGTGTAACATAAATGTAGTTTTTTTTATACTACAATCGGTTTCCTTCTTTTGGGACATTCAGCATGTTGGTTGGTGTAAAGTTGCATCTCGGCATGCGACCTGTTTCGCACCCTATTCAGACCAATTCAGACAAACAGTGTTACTGGTTATATCACTGAGGCCGGACTAAAGCCCGTGATACACAGGCGATTAAGTACGCAACCTTATAAATTCACGAACTTGGCTCGGAATCGACATCGAGACACGTAAGAACTATAACGTACGACTTAATAGCTCGTACGTCTGTCTCGATGTCGACCCGAACAAGATTCGTGAACTTAAGACCACCTTTCCCGTCTCGTCTATCACCCACTTAAGTCCGTGTACTTACTCGCCCGTCTATCACGGGCTTCAGTCCAGGGGGTATATTTCGCTTTTAAGTTTTCGCGCTCCTATTTGTTCGTCGATTAAGGACGGCCAGAATGTTTGGGTGGTGTTCTATGTGTTCCTAATACACTTTAGTGTGCCATGTAATTTCTTGCTGCACCGCACACACACGCAAATGATAACTCACTTTTATTTTGTCAAACCTTATATTCAAGTTTAAACTTACTAATCCTTTATTTATATTACAACGCGCCCCCTCTTCACTGACATTTTTATCTTTTTAGATTTCTTCTCTTTCTTTTTGTTAGCAATGTTCTCTTTCCGCTTGACTTGTCTAGCTTCTTTTGTCTGTTCAACCTTTTCATTCCTGGTGTCCCATTGCTTTTTACTGTGCTTCTTCTTTTGTTCCTGTAATTAAATAATAATAAACATTTGAGAACAATCTTATAAAACCGACTGAGGCCCAAGCAATCACAGTATCTATCATGTTATAATTACTACATATTTATAAATTATTTTAAAAATTACGGTTATATAAAATTGACATCGAATTACGAGCTTCAACGTGAAGGTCGCTTTTTGAACGGATCACTTTGACACTCGGCGAACTCAAATAATATCAAGTACCTATACCTACTAGAAGATAGTAAACTTACATAGATCCTATACTATAATAATATTATAAATGCGAAAGTATAGATGTTTGTTACTCAATCACGCAAAAACGGCTGAACGGATTAAGATGAAACTTGGGATAGAACGTGCTTATATCCTGGATAAACATATAGGTTACTTTTTATCCTGAAAATCATCACCTGAAGGGATCAAATGGGAGTGGAAGTTTACACGGACGAAGTTGTGGGCAGAAGCTAGTAAAATGTAAAACCAACAAAAAATATTCGTCCTTATCACAAATAGATATGCAGCATGCTGTTCTCATGGGGATTTGCATCAGGGTCGGTAGCTTCGGGGATAATAACTACCTACTATTTTTTATTGTGTTTCATTCGTTTTCCGGCAGCTGGTTTTGTAAATGAAGGAAACCAAAAATAAAGGACTGCTGCGCACAAATCTTTTCAAAACATTCACTGTTAGGAACCCGCCTAGCGGGCGCTCTGCTCGTAGACGCGTAGCCGATACCATGCGTTTCCCTGCATGTAGAGGAAATTGCGTAGAGCAACGAAAAGCTTCGCAGCGAAAGTGTTAAACGCTGATGAACATGTTGATTATGATTAGGCTAAGACTTAAGTTACATTATAAGACTGAGATTAGATGATCCAACGCGGTTCCACACTTGAGGCTGCGGGCTGGACGCCAGCGGACAGTGGGGCGGCGAGGGTTCATACCTTCAACCCGCCCAAATGTATAACCCTCCGATCGCCGTTCCACTGTCCGCTGATGCCCAGAGCATGGCCTGAAATTAATACAACACCAGGGCATTGACATATATAGTTGGTAATCTTACTAAAAACTCATTAGTGACAACCATTTAAACACTTGAATCATTCCACATTTATACAAGTCTCTTTCCCATTGTAAATGTAAAAGAAAACTACTTACTCGTTTTTGAATAGATTTCTTCAATAAGCTAGGGTCATCCTTGATTTTCTGGCCTTCAGCTTTCTGCAGCATATTTTTCCAAGCAATCTTTTCCTTCAGTTCTTTTGCTTTAGACTTGTCTTCACTTTCTTCTAATTGGCGGAACTTTTCTTCTTGCTGCTTGAGGTTTTCTAAGATTTTCTTAGGGTCCTTCTCGCCTTTATTCACCCTTTCTGAGAACACAATTAAAAGTGTTTACTAGGAGATAAAATTTGGGGGAGACTTGAGGAAAGCTTATGTCAAGCAGTGGACATGAGCTGATATGATGATAATGAGTGGGTAAAAGCTGGTTATAATTCACAATGGATAGACACAAGAATGTTGGAAGTAATTTGCCAAAAGACAATTAACATCAGAGTGAATGTTTGAAGTTTTGAAAAAGAATGTCTGGAAAAGAACTAGCAGATACGAAATAAATTCAATTTGCGCAATATGATGATTATGTGGTGGCTTACCACGGAGACAGAACCAGGAGGTATTGAGGAGTGGGTTATACAGGAGTGGGTTAAGGTTAAGCTGCGTCTAGATAATTAAGCTTCAGTATCCTTGATACTGTTTGGGAAAGGGATTTAGAAAAGTGTGCGGTCAAACCTGATAAGTCATATAAGAGATTATTTGAAAATAGAACTTTGTGCACTGGATGTTGAATTCTTTCTGGTTTTACCACTCAGTCCTACTTTTGTTTACTGTATCTGGATAGCAAAAATAGTGGTTTATGTTCATGCATAATTGAAAAATATCATACCTTTTTTTCCAGTGTTTGCAAAATCAAACTTAGAAAACACCAATTTTGCTTCATTGTTAAAAATAGGTTTGGGTGCAGGAGAATTTTCTATTTTGGGCTCCTTTTTCGGCTCTACAGGTTTGTCCACAGTTGGCTTCACTTTAGTCTTATTAATTCTGTCTCTCTTTTTGATCTTTTTATTCAGTTTGCTTGCCAAACTTTTCTTAGCCAGCTTGTTTTTTAAGTGGAAGTTATTCTTTGATTTAATTTTTTCAAGCCTTTCTTCTAACTCTGCAATAGTGTTGACTCGTTTGGGCAGCTGTTTCTCTTCTGGATTAGCATCACCATTTCTAACTTCATAGTCCATATCATCAATTTCATCTAAAAGCAAACAGCAGTTTTTTTGTATTAAAAAGCATAACAGCAGTTTTTTTAATTAAAAAACTACACAATGCTAAAATATCCTCCTGACACCCAGCATTCTTTACAAAGTACTAAATCAACTACGCTGTTAAGACGGAGCATTTAGAATTTTCAAAGTGCAGCTGCAGCCGAGTGTCCTTCATGAAGTACCACTTATTGTACCAAATACCACCTATTCGTATTTTGCCGCCAGTTACGTATTAGACACTTGATTTGCGATAGCCAATGAATATAAAGGAATGGCAAGAGTTTGTCCTTGAGTTTTGACAGTGATTTTGAATCTTGTATCGGCCATTACCGCGTAACAGGCTCTGGAAATCACATAAACGCACGCCGCAAATAAAACCCGATATATTTTATCAAATCACCGGTTTCGATTTAGATTTTTTAATGGGACGATATTTAAAATGTATTTTCTGAAATAAAGTTGTAGCATGTACAAATTAATACTAATTGTAAATTAAATACAAGTGTTGAAATGATTTAATACTTTGTAAAGGTAGTTCGGTCTCAAAATGTTGTTCCAATTTAAGACTTAGATTTTTTTCATTGTAACATAATGATTGAAAATCACGTTATTGCTAAGTTTAGATAATAATTATATTTAATTTACAAACATATGATTATGTTTTGAAGTTTTCTTTGGAAAATTAAGTGTCTTATCTCATTTTATCAGAGGATTTTGCTTTGTTGAAACCGTAGTGCCATTACTAATTATACTTTTTAGGCAAAAAAATATGATATAATTGCAATTTTCTTTATTCTTTAGTTTTGTAATTTTATATATTATATGCACAATAGCCGGATATTAAAAAAATTGTAGTGGAAGACTTTATTCCCCTTCAGTTGTATACATTCCACTGTGTTACGAAAGTTAGAGACATTGACTGTTTAACGTATTTTCGTTACACATTGGAATTCATTATATTTGTGGATTCACCCAGACTGTGTGTGTGCAGATTTTGTTGATACATCCTTTTATTAATGTTTTATTGGGTGAAATAGTAAAGAATTCCTTTTTATATGTGAATTTTATTAATTAGTACAGGCAAAAACTAATTAAAGTGACTATTTTTAACAGTTGTTATTTTTTTTGTTAATAATATATTTAGAGGTATTAAAGACAACTTTTATGTTGTATTATTTTATCTTCTTTTTAGAAATTAATTTGTTTTATGCAACATGTATGTTTAATCCATAACGGCTTGAAGTCCTTTACAAACCTAATATATTCATTGGATACGTCAAAGGGTCACAAAAAACTTTTGTTCTGGTAAAAAGTTTGTATAAGCCTCGTTTAGGTTTTATTCAGTTTGTAACCACTCGGACTTAACAACATAAATGATTTAATACTTTGTAAGGTACATCCGGCCGTAACGTTCACTGACTTAAACCAAACCAACAGTCCCGCCTCAGGAGGATATAATGGTTTGCCACTTTCATAGTCACATTACTTAAAATTTAGTTAGTTACAAATTATTTCATATTAGGTATAAAATAGTATAACATATGATTAGTTCAAACTTGCATATCACAAGGTCATATCATCCTGATGTATGTATACTCATTATTTATATTCAATTATAATAAATTTTCTAAACTAGATGCTGACATGCACAAACACTAATGTTGGGTTCAGGCAAACCATGACCATAAAACACAGGTTTCTTACACAACCTGTACACTCTCGAGCGAGAGCACTCGGTTTTGTAAGTAATGTTACAACTATATTGAACTAAACGTTTAAAACTCATGCAAAGTGGATCTACTAATACTAAATGGGTCCAAGGCCAGAAGTTTAAGAAACCCTGCCATGAAACCTATACAAACAAAAGCAATACTATTGTATAATTATTACTTCACATGTGACAGTTATTTTTATTCTTATATATAAGGTAGAGAAGGTTAGAAGAGAGATAAGGTTGAAAAGGTTAAAAGGGAAAAAAAATAGAAAACACTACAGATTTATTAGACCACTAAACATAGCTAAAAGGTACAAGCAAGAGAGTAACAACCATAAAATGCACTTTCGTCTTGCTGCGCAAAATAAATAATTATTTTAATTCTTACCTTTCGTTTGCTGCGGTATTGACAAAACGGAGAAGATATTCTGTAAGAATAAGAACTCCTTATTGAGTTCCACTTTCAGCTGCTTAGATTTAACAGGTTTCTTTTGGATGGACATTGTCAAATATATGTATATATTATAATAGTAGTATAGTGTATACCTTATGCACTAATCAGATATTAAATTCAATTCACTGTGATGTGTATAAGTTAAAATAAACTACTTTAATTTCATCTGAATCAAAATATCACCACGTTGATTTCCCGCTAACCAAGAATTCTATGCAATTCCAAAAACGTGAGCTCGGCTTGGTGACGGACACTGACAGTGACAACAACACAAATGTTGCCAGCGCCGTTGTTTGTGTAATTGCGGTCAAGGGTCCAACCACGCGGTCCTGCATGGCAGTCCTGGGGCTAAGATGATCGCACCAGATCGCACGGTGATCGCGTATACCAAAGAGAATATAACCACTACGTTCTACCGTTGTTGTTCCATTTCATAGGTGTCGGACACACCGATATCGGATCGGGTAATTGAGCAGTGAGTTACGATCCTACACCGATATTCCATCGGATAGTGAGAACCGGCACTAACTTAAAAAGATTATGAAAAGTTGAAAATGACATTTCGTTAAATTACATTAATTCAATTAATTAAACATTAGAAATATTATAATAATTTATATTATATTTCAATGCTAAAATGGAAGAGAAAAATCCTTTAGATTCCACTGCAGGTGTTCTACCCAAAGATAGTTCTCAAAGTAATACAAGAGGCCGGCCGTCATCTGAAAAAGCGATAAAGTTTACGCCACAGCCAAAATCTATAATATCGCGGTTGCTGAGCCGAGTAAGAGAACAAAACTGTGATAATATCAACAAATTAAACCTCAATGACACATACGACTCTACTGACATTAAATGTTTAACGCAAAATGATGATAATCCTAAAAACAACTCAACCCAAGAACCAAAGTTAACAAACGGTTATGAAACCATACAAGGCAATGACACTCTTGATCTGGCTACCGCAGAGGTTGATCTCGATAATTTTAAGGATAGCTTGTTTGCTGGAGAACCAAATAACATCCAGGTAACTAGACCACTTTCAAGTATTTACTTTGAGGGACTGTCCTACCAAATACTGCATATGCACTTGGTCACATTCTATTTCTAAGAATGATTCTTGTCAAATCCCACTGGTTTCTCAAGAAACACAATGTAATTGTAAAGTCAAAATATTAAGATTTGATTTTACTTACCTGATCCATAGACGAATAATGTTTGTTTCAGTATGAGTTTACTATTAAGGCAAGGCAGTGCCATTGCAAAAGTACCGCTCTAACACACGTGATTTTACAATTAACCATCCCTCTTTTTTCTCTTTTGTTTTCGTAAATATTTAGTACATTTTGATTGACTTTTGGAATACTGGATTGAAAAACCATATTGATGTCATTGACATTAACAAAATAATTAGCATGAAATTTTAGCTTGCGATGATATTGAAATTTTTTTGGGAGAGTTACCAAGGCATTTTCCAATATTTTTTTTGGTTATTTTGCTACTTTGGTTATTTTTCAGTCTACAGTAATTTTTGTGCAGTGTAATTCTACATTATTTCATCACAATGTAAGGCCGATCTTCAATATTTTCGTTGTTTCATGAACTGGCCTTGCCTTGAGTTGGCTTTTCATAATAATTAAGGTAGACATTTTCATTCAATTTCACTTAGCAAAGATATTAAGCTACATGCAAAGATGTTTGTTATGTTTCTATTTATTTTTGTTTCCACTATGTGGCATGCATACCAAATGTATAAAAAAATGTCACATGGAGGAATAAATGAACTGGGTACACTTTGTCATCAGAATCAATAATGCTTATGATTTGGGCTAAGAAAAACCCAAATTATAAATACAGAAACAAGTAAAACATTAGCATACCCTTCAGTCTAACATCACCTATACAACACACACCAAACAAACACCTATATGCTGTGTCACAGCCTAGGAACATAGTTTAGCTATATATGGCTGAAGGGTCATTAACCTTTTCGACCCTCCCCAGTATAAAAACTATCATATGTCCTTCCCAGGGTATTAAACCATCTCCATACCAAATATAATTACAATCGGTTCAGTAACTTAAACCACTGGACTGATTTAGATGAAATTTGGCATGGAGATAGTTTGAATCCCGGGGATGGACATAGGATACTTTTATCCCAGAAATTATCCCTTAAAGGAGTGGAAGTTTGTATGGAAGAGTGATAACTAGGTAAGCGCCTGATATAAAAATAATAGCAATTACATTCTATCTCAATGAACGAGTTACACGCGGACGAAGTCACGGGCAACAACTAGTTTATAATATCACATTGATATAATATTAACGTGTGCATTACCTGAATGACTGGGCAGTATTTATAGAATAAATTCAGAAGTTCAGGAAGAACAAATGTAAATATTGTCATAAAATATTACCTCTGAATTTGAAAGTTTCATAAATGAAGATGGTCCACTCTCTGTGAGAATGGGCATCCATGAGGATAAGTGAACCACTCTATTCCAAATGAAAAAGTATGAGTGAATGGCAGTTTTAAGAAGCAGCTACTGTCAGGGCCGACCCAAGGGCGGGGCGGATGGTGCGGCCGCGCCAGGCGCTAGATGTCAAGGGGCGCCAAACTGGCAACGTCGAAAAGAATTAAACCAAAGGGCGCCCAAAGAAAGACCATCTTGCACCACCCGGATCTAAGGCTAGGGCCGGCGCTGGCCTCTGTTACACAAATTGTACTTTTAAAAAGCTGATACTGTATGTTAGACAGATAGTGGTACTTGAGTAGACATATTACTGGATAAGTTCATTGTTTATGTTGAGCCAATTGAAAACGTTATCTGTTTAGTGATAACATTAAATGCATGTTATTTGTTTACAGAGCAATTCACTTTGGGATAAAAATTGTGAAGATGAACCTAAGCTTGACATTCCTTGTTACATATGCTGTCATAGGTAGGTTTTGTAAAATGGTAGTAGTAGTATTAAATTGCTATTTAGTTGTAAACTGGTTTTTCAATATACCTATTGCAAATCTTATTCTCAATCAGGTAATGTTTACTAAGATCTATTGATATTGAAACAGACTGAAAGCCTAAATACTTAAATATTTAAAGAAATATCATCATCAAACATTTATACTTAAAGATAGTACAGTAATTTATTTACGGTTTTTCATAACATAAGTTGTATATTAATTGTTTTATAAACTAAATTTATTTTGTAAACATACTTAGCGTATTCGTCATGCTGTGTAACATTTACTCATAGATATAATTTCGGTGATTTCAGAAGCAGTAGCCATCAGGCACATAGGAAACATTTGAGCATCCACAGAAATCAGCCTTACGCTTGCAACTTCCCCAATTGCAATTACATTTGCAAATTGTCATGTAATCTGATTAAACACAAACGGATACATACATCAGAGAAGCCATATCTTTGTGATCAGTGCACATTTAGATCGAATTTTGCAAATTCGCTTAAGGTGCATAAAAGGATCCATACAGCGGAAAGGCCGTATGGCTGCCAGCAGTGCAGCTACCGGTGCAACAGCAGCTCAAACCTCAAGAAACACTGTCGACACAAACACCGGAACATTCCATAAATACGCCGAAAACTAGTCTATCCTGTCAGGGGGCTTTCACTCAGTCAGTTCGCCGCGCCGCTGCAAGTACATCCCCGGGTGGTACCATTCAGTGGCGGCCGCGAATTGCTACCGGACGGTCGCGTCGTCTCGTCATTCGCTTGGTGTGGTCAACATTTTGTTATTTACCTATTATAATTTGGGGTTATAAGTTGGTGATTTGTTAACAGTGCAACTTCTGTACGTAGTACTATTACTTATTCTGTGATCCTGTGTAATAGTGAATACAGATGTGCGTCCCATGACACGGGCAGGGACAGCACCCGCTCGGTGCTATTGCACTTCATTAAATTGTGAAAAGAGCCTCTACTCTATGTGTCGGTACTCGTTGTGGTACTTCGGTACCTCGTCGCACGGGAGGCGCCAGATTATCACTGTCCCGCTCCCGTGAGCGGAAAAGAAATACATGTATACAGTCAAGATACCTCTTTTATTGTCTCCTGTCTTCCTCATTCTTAGTAAGAATTGTTGGGTCATTAATCATTATTTGGACGTTCGTTCTAAATAAATCACTTTTGAGGTACTATTTTGTGAAAGTCGATAAAGATTACCCAATGAACGCCAAGAAGGCCTAAAGGTGTCGCATGTTGTCGACCTATAGGCGTTATTGGCACCATAGGCTAGTGCCTGTTTATGTGGTGATATTTTTCTATCTTTAAACGAGCAATTCTTGTATATTTATTTATTTATTTCGGGGATCTCGGAAACGACTAACGATTTTGATGAAATTTGGTACGTGGGGTTTTCCGGGGACGAGCAATCGATCTAGCTGGGTCTCATGCCCGGGAAAACGCCGAGCAAAGTTCGGCCGCCCAGATTTTGTTATAACTTTAGCGCGCGGTTGTTTTCTGTGGCAATAACAGCGTTTCCTTATAAGATGCATCGCGTTGAATGCGATTACAACTTTGTCCAAACAAAGCGATTTCCGTGCTATACACCCAAGTTCATATTCAATCTCTTATGGAAAAGAGTCTGCGTGTAGGTGTCACTGCCGTGCATGAAGAATGGCGTTCAGTGTTAATGTTTTCGGTTATTTGGTACACGTGCGGGACATCAGCTATTTCAGAAATGCCACTAAAATCTACAAGCAAATGCGGCAAAAACGATCCACGAACACGGTTGAGATGAGACGCTCGACAGCGGTACGGTCTAGTACCCTTACCATGAGTTTGCAATGTTTACATTACCGTACTCGCTATCGCTAGCGACTGCGTAAACGATTTAGTATGGACAAAAGTATAGCGCTTCTGGCAGTTACCCAATAGAACTAAGAATCGCCATATTAAGTCGTTTACGCAGTCGCTAGCGTAGCGACTACGGTAATGCAAACTCATGGTAAGGGTATAGGTCCACAGGAAGTCCTCCGTAGGTTTAGATTCACTTGCAAGTACCTACCGTCCTACCTATCGTAATAAGACGCGGCATAAACAGCGGTATCTTTTAATAGTGTTAATTTAGAAGTAAGGTAAGTATAATTCTTTTCTCAGCTTCAACTTGATAGCTTCACGCATTGCTGAGAAGCTCTTGCTTGTCAGACGGACAACGATGTGTGAACTTATAAAGGTTTCCTTTTGAGGGTTGGAACCCTAAAAATAAGAAATTTTACAGATCAAAGCGTTTATATTCATATTCATCATTAATCTAAATATACAATAGTCTATAAAGGTATAATTGGTACTAAAATAAACATTAAAATCGTCGCCCAAAAAGTACTTAAACAACATTTGTGTCCTCTTAAAACGTGAATTATTTATTACACCACGATATTTATATAATTTAACTACGCAACAAAAAAGCTAGGTTACTATTTAACAATATAATACTAGTTTATATTGTAGTCACAGGCAGGTAGGTCGCACCTTATAGATATGGTTGGTGGCGTGTATAGTTTGTGTCAGTGACAGTGTTCAGTGAAGTCGACGACGACTGACTCGCGCCAGCCGAAGAGGAAGTAGCCGGTGGCTGAGCCGAGCACGACGGCGGCACAAAGCCACGTGTTGTACGTCATGAACACCAGCATGAGCATATAGCTGATGAACACCTGCAGCCCGTGCAGCACCGTCTGGTAAGCGTGCGGGCCGCTCAGCATAGTGGGCCTGTGAACCAACAGCTCTGTCTTAACGAACATTACCAACGTTATAGGACACGTCCTCTCCCAGCGAAAAAACAAAACATTATTTTGTTATCTGGCCGGGGATCCCAGTCACCGGTAGCGAACGGCTTAAAGTAAATATGAGCACTCCACAGATTCGTCAAGCCAAACCCAAAGTTCCTAAACAGCAAAAGGCAATCAACAACGAAAAAAAAAACGTTACGGACCCGGGCTTGCCCGGGCTCAACCTGCGCGGTAGCCGCGCGAGTCAGCCCTTAGCCGGTAGGTATGTAAATACAATCTAATACGATGTACCTACCATAAAAGTACATTTATCACGGCAATACGTGTCTTTAATGAACTACCTAACGATATAAAAATGTTGGAAGGGAATTTGTTTAAGGTTATAGAACTGGTTAATTGTATAGGTCTTCTATGACATCAATTCTTTTATAGTGCATGTATTGCACGTTAAAAATATTTAAATTTAATTAGAATTTATTAGTAAAATTATGATGTAAATATTGTAGATTTAATAATTGTAACTATTTTATGCCCGCACAGGGTAGCTGTTGATGCCTAATCATTATTTACCATACATCTTGTACACACACAGTGAACAATAAAATATTATATTCTATGACATATTTCATAACGTGCCGTCATAAAAACTTTATGATGTTCATGATGTTGTATAAAACTACCGTTGTCCGTACTATATTAGTACCTACCTAGGTATATTTTTGTTACTTGCGGCCTCAATTTTTCGTTAAGTATTTTGTACAAGTACATTTGTAAATTAAGAACACAAGGATTTTCTAATTATTGTTGAATTATTGACCGGACGAGTGAAGCGATCGAAGGTCTCCGTTTCAGCTTGGGCAAAAATGCTTTCGTATGTATGCCCGGCTGTTCTCCTTTACAGTTACAAGTCGCATTTCTCAACCGAAAGGAGCCTTAAAAAGTTTTTGTTACTTCTTAATAGGCATTTTGAAAGTGTGTTTAGCCCAAAGAGTAATAAGTATGTTGGGGAGTATAGCCGTCTCAACTATTACTAGATTGATATATTTCTATTCTCAATCCCAAAAAACTTGGCACGATGTCAATATCAAGTACCTACCTAACGGGAACTTAGAGATATTATCTCTGTCCGCCAGTAGGCGTCCGATCAATCACCGTTCAGCAAGTTTGTTAGGGTTGCCAACCGTCCCGCCTCAGGCGGGACGTCCCGTTTTCCAGCACCCTAAAAAATACTTCCCGCAAAGGATGCGTGCGGGATGCCGATTGTCCCGTTTTCAGGCCTCGGCAGAATGATAAAAACTGGAGCGAACATTTTGTTTCATTTGAGCGCCCGCTCCCGGAGGACCATACTCGTATAGGATAATTTTAGCTCGGAAATCATCCACTAAGAAGGTATACTAGTATACATATATCGCGGGAATAAATAATGTACCCTACCCCACAATTAACGTTAACTATACTGACATCTGGGATAGAGTGCGCGAGTCCCGCATTTTTTAGCGGAGCACATAAGTTTGCAACCCTATTAGAGAGACAGAAATGACCCAAAACTGGATACTTTTACACCCGATTAACCTGCTTGGTTAATTAATTTGAGTAGGTAGTAGGAGTAGGAAGGTAATAGACATTGTCAGAAATCAAAATGGTTTATATACAGTCAAGGGCACCAATATGTATACACTTTTTCACCTTATTCCATTGAAATAAGGTCCACAAATGTATACATATTTATGCCCTTGACTGTACAAGTAAGTACCTACCACGGCCTAGATTTAAAATTAAGTTTTTCAATAATCCTCTCAACCAGGAATAGAACCCGGTCAAATCTGTTAAAATGACTAAAATCATCAAAACATACTAACTACTACTTCGTGAATAAATAGTTTAATTGCCGTAAATATAATTAGCATTAACATTATCTAACGATTAGACATTAGTTAATAATAAATAAATATGAATTAATATTCATAATTATAAATTAGATTAAATATCAAATAAGGTTTACTTACACATTCCTTTCAAGAGCATGCGGCACCGGCCTTTAAAAGAGAAAGCAATAAGTTATAATCTGATCAAACTGTGGTATGTCGGTACAATCACATCAATGGCGGATTTACCAGTAGGCGTAGAGGGCTCAGCCTAGCGATATTTGGGGCCAAAATGTCTAATATTTATTTATTGCTTTCAAATGGCCTGAAATTCTATTTTACACGGGATACAAAAGGTTACAAGTTACAAAATATTACAGCCCTGGAAATTGCAATTTCAGTTGAATAGAGGGAGACCGAAGTTTTATTATCATTAGTATGTCTTTCCCGTTCACGGGACAATGGTGTCCCGGACCTTTGGGAGGCGTGCGCGGAGCCGAAGTACCGAGGCACCGAAGTACCAACGAGTACCACATAGCCAACACGTAGAGGCCCTTTTGACAATTTAATGAAATGCAAGGGATACACCATTATCATTAGTATTATTATGTTATGTCTCATCACATAAATTAGTAGTATCGAATTGTAGGAATGGGTGGAATTAGAAAATGTTAAAGTTGGATAGCCTTATAAGGTGACTAATGTGTAAATCCGCCACTGAGTCGTGCAGGTACATCAAAAGATTGTCACGCTTTTCGTGACCGTACGGCCAGTTATAGTGTTCTACCACTTTCGGACTTCGGACCATTCAGGTTCAAAAGTGGTGTTTACTCTATTGTTTTGACGTAGGTACTATATGTTATACAAGTTCTATGCAAGAAACAAATGCACGCGCTATACATTCTACTATGAGCAGTACTTTAAGAAAAATACAGAATATAGACCACTTTCTTGACTTGATATATTATATTGGCCTGTAACATCTATAGAAGATGATATAAGCAGCGTCCACGCGGCACTTGCGTACCTAGTAACATAGCTAGTAAGGCCAATATGAGAGCGACAGCTACGTCCGCACCGCATATATAGCAGGAAAATGACATGCCCGACGCTGTAGGAGGTGTAGCGCATGGTTCGATTAGATCTCTTGTTCCATAAACGTGTGCTGAGACGCCAGCGCGATGGTACGCCTCCTACAACGTCGAGCGTCATGACTTACTGTATGTACATAGGTATATACAATAAACCAGTTTTCGATAAAAGTCAGCCTGCGCTTTGTAGAATAATGTTCACATTCCAATAAAATACCTACAAGTGAATACCTACATAGTTGCAGAGGCTGATAATTGGTAAAGTACCTAAACAGAGGATACGATACGAGTCACGTTGTTTAAAACATGGAATCGATATCCAACAACAATGTTGCAACTGTTGCACGCACTCATCTGCTAATCTTGACAATCCGCTCATTATAAATAGGTACATAATGATGATATGAAGTTAATTGTACTTGAAAAATCGTAAATACTTGAATTTACGTCTCTTATGTATATACATATATTCAATTGAACTGTAAATGTGTCATGTAATTAAGTAAAATCAGTTTCATCCAGTTCCAGCATATGTAATTTAGTACATATTTTAGAACATACATAAAAAGCGACGAAGTGCGTGTCGGACTCCGCACATTTTATGTTCCATATCAACCGCAAAATTAACTTGTTTTAATAATGAAATTTCAATGAATAAATCTTTCAATAATCTATATATATTAGTATTTTTTGGTAAAATATTCGTATTAATAAACATTATCACCAAACTTCGTGCTTATAGTTCAATGGGAAATTAGAAAGTTCTTCGGAACTGATTTTGGTGGCTTGTCATTCCTTTGTTTTCCAATATTTTTAATAAACCGGTCAAGTGCGAGTCGGACTCGCGCACGAAGGGTTCCGTACCATTATATATAGAGGGAGCCCCCTTAAATATTTATTTTATTTTATTTTTTAGTGTTTGTTTAGTGTCGGTTTTTGAGATACAGCCTGGTAACAGACGGACAGCGGAGCCTTAGTAATAGTGTCCCGTTTTACCCTGTGGGTACGGAACCCTAAAAACGAAAAAGACAGTTTTCATCTACTCAACTCGCTCTAAACAACGACATTCCACTCGATGGGGCTTTTTTGCGGTCCCGTTTAGCTCTATGGGTAGGTAAAACATTTAAAAATAAGTTTAGACTATTTATATGGCTTTGGGTCAACAAGATGCTTATACAGAAAATTTGAAGACTGTAGCTCGAAGCGTTTGGCTGTAAAACCTGTGTGACAGATGACGGACGAACGGAAGGACGGACGCGTGAAGGACAGCAATAGGCATCCGTTTGGGCCCTTCGGATCAGGAACCCTACAAATGTTTTAAACTTATGCAACCGTTAACAAATAGTTCGTTACGGTTAATGACTCGCGTCTATGAAGCCTGTAATTGCACTACCTCAGTTAGTTGAAAGTTAGATACGAGCGAGTATACGCAAACTTTGAGTCAGACCGATGATAAGAATTAGGTACGGTACGAGTAAGCATTTCAACAACCATAAAATACCAAATTAGGACGCAATACTAGTCTAACTACATAATTATTCGGGAAAAACCTACGATTGTCTATTCGACGAATCGTATCAAGAAAATTAAAAAAGTAATGAAATATAAGTTATATAAGTTGACTTTTAACGTCTTAATTATATTATACACGCACGTGCGCAATTTGGCAGCAAATTGCTTCAAAACTGTGTAAAATTTCAACAACTGTAAGTGGACGATTTAGTTAACAAGATTTCATCTGGAGATACAGTCTCATTGTTATATTTATATATAGTAAAGTTACATAAAAGCTGTAATAAACATTTTAAGCTGTTGTTAAATTGAAGGGATGTTTACAAGAACAACATAACTGACTAGACTGGTCGATATCTGCTGTCATTTCAATTGTTCTTGACAGAGTGTCAACCAGTCTAAGCAAGTTATGTTGTTTTTGTAAACATGCCTTCAATTGTTATACATACATATAATTATAATTGTTTATAGGATATCTGGCAGATAAGATAAAATATCAATTAGTCGGACCTAGGTATATGTTTTTATTGTGTAGGTACACTAGGTACTCAACTCGAGCTGGAGAGCCTTAAATTACCTACTCAGAAATTAAAATCGCAAGATAATTAATTACTTAACTACATTGTTTTACACTCATCGCACTAAGTAGTCACCCAGTTGGCACCAGGCGGGCCCCTCAGGGACGAGGTAACTGACCTCGGTGCGGGGCGGTTCGTGGCCGTTCGGTATGTAATACTATTATAGGTACTATTCTGTGAAAATACGGAATCGGAATACAAAGTAACTTTGACACTGAATTCTAAGTTTTTCGGACTATGTAATTAGTAGATTTTAATACTAGAAATAAAAATAAAATTGCCACTAAAAAATTTCGTGTCCGTAAAGTATACAAATCTTTTGTAGGTCAATGTGTCCGTTTTTATAATAAGTTACCTGATGAAGTTTTGAATTTACCTTTTCCAGCTCTTAAAAAGTACTTGAAAAAATCATTGATGTCGAAGGCTTATTACAAGGTTGAGGACTATCTAACAGACAGAAAAGCATGGCCCAAACCAGATACTTAAATAGAGTAAAAATTCATATATTGTGTATTTTTTAATTTTATCTAGTTGACGCAGTTCTTGCAAGAAAACATATCAAAAGATTTATAACTAAATTTATAGTCTAAAGGATTCAATTTTTTTTTTTTTTTTTTTGCCTAAATAGAATTTGATAATGCTAAGGTATACAGTTTCGAAATGTTTTCTTGCAGAATTACACACTGTACATAACTGGTTTTTTTCCTCATTTTATTCTTTGTTTTTGTGTTGCTTTATATAGATACTTAGATTTCTTGATCTTAAGTAGGTTAAGTATTATCATTTATCATTGTAATAAGCATATTTTTGTGAGAAAATGGCTGACTGTCGAGTTTCTTTCGGCGTTTCTTCTCGGCAGTGGCCTCTGTGAAACGCTAGTAGGGTTTGACTTGTAAAAGTGCCATTGCGGCCTACTTACAGAATAAAGTTCATTTTATTCATTTTATTCATTTAGATAAATATGCAAATACGAAACAATGCATTTACTTCACAAAATAAACTGGTTTTTAATCATATGACGGAAGTAAACGGAAATAGGTATACCGCATACCTACCCTTCACTTTGAAATTAGATTGTAATAATTATGTAGTTAAGTCAATACATGAATTTCATTCGCATTGATGTTAGATATGCTGTACACAACTAAATTGCAAATTTATATGATAGTGTAATGAATCACTTTTCAAGCGTTTTAATTCGGTAGATAACACAAAATGACGAAACTTGCCCATTTCTTATTTATACGCTCCCGCATTAGAGAATTACTAGATAGGTACAATTAAATACCGGAACATTAGGTCCCCCGACTGCAATCAAAAAGGTATTCTTAGATTCTTTATTTTGAAACTTTTTTCTTTGTTTACCTATAGTTCATGTTTATCCAGCGCAGTCGTGTTTTTAATTTTTAAAGAATAGGGCGTACAATTGTAGGAAACTGTGAGTCAAAATTCAGGTTAAGCAGCCAGATTTTTTTTAAATCAATTTCTATAACGTGCAACTTATCAAGAGAAGCAGTAGTATAATAATGAAATACCTTTAAATTTATGATAAAACTGAATCGTAGCCACCGTATAAGTTAAAGTGAGCGTAACTAAAAACAAGGCGAGCATAAACAATTTTTATGCATCGCAGTTTAATTATACCTTAATAATGTACTCTTTGATTATACCGTAAAGGTATTATTAAACATCGAGAGCACTGACATATAACACACAAGTCAGGTCATTGTAATCAAGTATGGTCAAACAACACCTATAAACCTCGACAGGAATATCTTTAAACTTCTTAGTGCTCAAAATATCTGTAGCTCTCGTATAAATTTTTTCGAGACATTTACTAATTCGAACGCGTTTGCGTTTTGTCTCAAAATGTATGAAAACGCTCTCACCGAGTTTGAAATACGCGCGTTCATCGGTTAGCAACAAATGTTATACTCGCTGTTTTAGTTTCCACTAGTGACCACCAGAGGCGCTGTTCACGCTTTCATACCACTTTCATACATTTTGAGACAAAACGCAAACGCGTTCGAATTAGTTAATGTTTCGAAAAAACTTATACTAGAGCTACTGATCCGTTTAAAAAACACCCGCATAACGTATGGACCCTCGGGATGGTTGTAGGTTATTGGTACTCCGCTTACGTTATTTTTAAATCTAATCGAGAACTGACTCTAAAAACTCTTATTATTATTCCTTAGGCAATTATGAATATGTTTAAACGTACCCATAATATATTAAAACACATTTTAATAAGAGTAACTTTTAGTGTCGATTGTACTTTTTTTTACACCGCCATTAACTACTCAAGGCCGGTGCACATTTGTTGCGGGCACAGCCCGTAAGCGTCGACGTGCACGTAGACGTGCGCGTTGTAAAGTATGAATCTCCATAGTCGATGTCACACCGCTTGCGTTGCGTGACGTGTGCGCACGGAACCAATGTGCACCGGCCTTTATCGAGACGGTTTTAGCGAACTCTGACACAACGCGTTTAGTGTGTCACTAATAGGGAATGCAATACCGGGATCCCGCATGAAATATGCGGGACCAGTCAGGCACGTAAATTTTGCGAGATCCCGCGCGGGATTGGGGGATTGAAAATAAATAAAACTCATACGTTTATCTGACAAAACCATTAATACCTTTACTTTTTTGCGAAGTTACTTTCAAAACCATGTTTTAGTGTATTGTTTTTGATAAAACCGTATAGGTATTTAATTACCAAAGGCTAAAGAAAACGTGTTCAATTTAGTCATTGATTAAAAGTATATTTAGCTACCAAATTATAAATGATTGCTTAGTTTAAGTACTGGTAACAATTGTTAAATTACCTAATACGGTAATAAAGGCTGATTTACAAATGATTGTTTTTATTTCATTTGAATTCTACCTTCTACTGTGACATCATTTATAAGCAACATTTCGTAAAGCATGCGGAATCCCGCAAATACTGGGATCCCGCGGGATTGAGAATCCACAATCCCGCAAATACCGGGATTGAAAGTGTCGTGCGGGATTGCATTCCCTAGTCACTAATAATAGCATAGAACTTCCGCCTCATTTTAATACTGAAGTTAAATAAAAGCTTGTAAAACTGACAGTAGTTACGCAATTATGGCTAAAAATGTTTTATAATCATAATGCTTAATACTCAACTGTATTACTTGCGGTTCGTCAGGGCTGCATATGTTTTGAACACCCTTGTCAGGGGGCGATACCGCGCAATATTGGAGCCCCGCATACGTTTTCCACAACAAATGTTTTCTGTAGTATTTCAGCCTGAAACAAACCGACATAGTTATGCAACTGCGGCGCGTGATAAGCGAATAGTAATCGAAAAAGTATTGTTAAAATTACCCTTCGTAGAGCAAAGCCATAATAAAGATAGCTATGAACGAGCCAATGAATGGTCCAGCATCTTTTACGTTCCACCAGGAAAAGAGGATTGTCTCCACATATCCGCCATGAAACTAGAAAAAATATAGTTTTATATGTCAGTCTAAGGAAAGTGTATATCTATTGAGAAAACACAGATAGCATCTCAATCGTTGTGGAATTGCCGACCTTTAGGTCGAACATGATAGCACTGCAGGGCAATAGATGAAAATTAACTAACGCTGGTTAATTTCCATCCTTGGATGCCTTCCGTGATATTAAATAAGTACGTTCAATTGCCACGTTCAAATCTGCTATCCAGCAGAACGTCGCGTTTTTTCGGAGGTGATGGGGAAAGAAACCCTACATTAGTATTAACATATGGACAAATATGTAGCGATAATGTAATTGTTTTTTTTTAATTACTAATATTGAGAATCAGTCCAATTTAAACCTTGACGTTAAAATCGCAAGGTCTTCGTAAAAATATCGACTTTTAACTTCAATTTAAAAAAAATAGCAGCTATTGAGAGCTTCATTTTATTTTAAAAAGTTCTTTGGTTTACGACGCTTCTAACGGTATGCTACACACTATAAATTAAAAATAACGATTTTGATGAAATTTGGTATGTGGGGGTTTTCGGGGACGAGCAATCGATCTAGCTAGGTCTCATGCCCGGGAAAACGCCGAGCAAAGCTCGGCCGAACAGATATTAATATATAAAAAAATATATATACAAGAATTGCTCGTTTAAAGATATAAGATATATTTTATAAGAAAGTACAGATATATTATCATATCGTTTGGTAACACGTGGTTTTAATTCTTGGTGTGGTAGGTATTTTAACTCAATGACAGTCACGACAAGTGCGATAGTTATTGTCAGTATTTTCTCATAGTACAGAAAAGGTGTCGTATGCCCGGATGTCTTAAGTAGTTAGTTTGCCCATAGTTATTGGGAATTACAAACTGTTTACTTTTAGTAGTACATTGTTCAGAAACTATTCGGTAAACAGGTCATTGTGAGAGTCGGTTCTCAATGAACAAATGGTAATGAAGTTTTGCCCGAAGCATTGTAATTACAATCGACTACAAGGTGACATAATCATTTAAAATTACGTAGTTGAATAACGACTAAAGCTCCACATTCAATCGCGAATGAAACTACATTTACATAACGTCAACTTTTAGTTATTACTATAAAGTAACTTACTTATGTTATTACACTTATTTCTAAACTCAAAGTTCGTAAGGGCGGAGCCATTCCACTAGTATTCCATACCATAATAAAATTAATAAATAGATACAAGACGTAAATATAATAGTCCACGAGCCAGGTACAGTCGACGTCAAACGAATACATTTATCGGTCTACTACAATAGAATAAGGTGCAACAGTGTAAATGAATTTTTGACGTCGACTGTAAAAGAAATTTCAATCATTTCCACTGGGGTGAGAAATTGTATAATGCTTTAGAAAGCTGTATTATAAAGGCCGCTGCAGCATGCTGTTTTATAAATATTTCAATATATTATTTTTTATTTATTATCATTTTTTATATGTAACTTAATAATTTGGAAAATAAAGCCATACGATAATAATAATAATATTTGAAAGTCAGCTGCCGTTATGTGGGTGGTTTAAACAGCAGTTAGCCTCCCGTGCAGTAAGAAAAAAATCGTTATTTCCGTCGCGATTGAGAACTTATCAAAATATACCTAACCCAACATCTTAAGGAAAACTAAACCGTCAGCTAACTGTATAAAGCGGTAGACAATACTTAAGCTCGATATGCCACAAACATGAAACATTTACTTGGTGATAAAAAACTGTCGTGTATTTATAATACACTCATGGACAAATTTAGAGGAACACTATTATTTATTCTGTAGGAACGCAAAAGAAGGTTTAATTATTACTTACGCCTTTCGCTTTTTTTGATGCTGATGCCTAAGATAAATATCTTAGGCATTAGCATCAGTGAGTGGATGCCATTATTTTAAATGTCTTTCTATTTTCATGTTGTTTCTTTTTCATTACTTATCGTATTGGGTCGCTGTCGTTATCTCAGCGCAAAAAAAGTTTTGACTAAAACATTTAAAAATTGAATTTTGGGTTCCACGAAATTTGTCCATTTACTACACTGTTACATTTCCTGTGTATGTTTAAGTCCTCGTGTTATGTATTCACTTTTTTCCATAAGATTGATACTTAATATGTATAATTACTTACTGTCATCGACATCATCGAATGTGATGTATGCTCTTGATGTTGATGATGTTGATGTGCGTCATTTTGTCGTAAGTCTGTATTTGACTTCATACTTATATTCATAATATTCTGGAATGTTAAGGACATGACTACATTTAATTTTGGTCAATAATTAAGAGCAATAAAATCTACAACATTACAGCTAACTTCTTATTGTGAATTGTACCTAAAAGATGTAAGTATCTTACTCTATCCTAGCCTAGCACACTGAATGATAAGAAATAAATCTATGATGAGTATAATTACTAATTAGTACTTTTTTTTTAATACTTAAGGATCAAAAAATGGGCATTGTTTGACCATCAAAAATTGTGATTGTCAATTTTTTTATTCCCTACAAACTACACACTAACAGAGCATTTATGATGTTTTATTAAGTTGCTGTTTTGACTATCAGTCATCACCTACTACCAACTGAATCACAACTTGTAAACTGTAAGAAATATTAAGAAAGTGAAAAATAAAGTGTATCCTGTGTTGTGCATGCATACTACAAATTTAGGATTAATACATGCAAATAGCTCTGTGAAGACTCTGAGCTCAGGTTTTGCAAACAGCAGAGAATATGATAGACTTTAACACTTAAACCTTACCAAGGTGGTGGGTGCCTCATTTTTTCATAGTAAGCTAATGTTTAAAATCGAGGACCACATGATTTTTAACTTTTGCTTACTATGATAAGATCCAAAATATAGTACATTGCCTGGTTAAAGGTTAAGATGGGAGAGAGTCACACAACACATAAAAACTTACATTCATGTCATAGCTAGCTTGATGATCACCCATGTGATGATCCATGGGGGAGGGATAGTCGCCATGATGGTGCTCATGCATGCTGGGATCCATGTTAAAGTTCTGAAATATAGACTGTTGTAAACCGGGTGTACCATTCCATCTGTGAGTGAGGGACATGTGTTGAGCCATAGTACTTATAACAGTCCATTTGTTATTACAAACATAAAAGTTTGAAAACCTCAAATTCAATGGCTCAAAACTGTTATTAAATCAAAAGGTAAGTTTATAAAACATACTGCAGTAAGTACTCGAGGGTTTAAATTGATGCATTCCCAAAGTTCTGTTAGCCTGGTGCAATATGTAAAGCCATGCAAATATTTACTTGATTTCTTTTGCCTATAGTAAAACTTCTTATGGTAAAGCCCATATTAAGTTTCACTGTACCTATAGTAAAATTTAATAATTGTTATCAACCTAACTATACACAATACCCATACACCATACATTAACACCATTAACTACCCACATACACAATATTTTTTACTCAATTAGAGAACAATTCCATACCAATACTCAATCAAATTTCACTGTTCCTGGTATGCTAACTTGATAACTGATGCTGAATGAAAAAATAAATACTTTATATTGATTGATGTAAGAATTTACATAGAGGAGAATTAAGCGGGTATTACACTGTCCTGAATTCAGAATGTTTAGAGTGGTACATACTTATATGTTAGAGCGAGATGCTTCAACTCCCCTCTCCTAGTCAGGATTCTGAATTCAGGACAGCTTTATCAAGAACTAGAATCAGACATTAGTAAGCGAATTCAATGGTATAATGTTGAGTATGAGTACAAAAACTTTATGAAGCGTTCAAATAATATTTATACATACATATGTATTAATGTAGATAGCTTAGGAGAAACAAATGTAACTAATTAGACTATCACAAATGAACCATTCAAGTGAAGTGAATGAGAACGACCGGCGAGCGCAATAGTTGCACACGATCTACTCGAGTCCTTTCACTTACAATGATATAACCGTCAAGTGCCTTACAATACGTGTGTTACACAATTAGGTACCTACCTAAAGCACTTTCAAATACAAAATATGCACATGCTTAAATTACTACTGAACCTTAACTTTAATTCGATAAAATATAACTAACGGCTAATAATAAAACTGTAAATAAACCCTGATACTAGGTATCTTCAGCATTATACCAGTATTATACACTCACCTTATAAAATTTTAATAAAAGGGGACACGTCAGTAAGTTAAATTATTTATCAGCAAAATGCTAGTCCCTGCAGGCATGAAATGTAATCAGTGCAATTGTAGTATAATAAATACAAATTTATATAATCACGTAGAGGACACTGGTTTAACTTAACACATCTGCCATTCTCGATTCCTTTCACCACTATTTCGTATTTCGTAGGATGGCGTTGACGTCTCACTGACATCTAACACGACACACATGACAGTTGACAAAATTAGGGCTTGGACATACATTAAAAGCCTTATCACACTACCCTATCGGTAGGGCCCTAACTGGGGGAGGGGAGTTAAAGCATCTCACTCATTAGAGCGAGATAGTTTAACTCCCCTCCCCGAGTTAGGGCCCTACCGATAGGGTAGTAGGGGGTAGGGTAGTGTAATAAGGCTTTAAAAGCCTACCGATAGGGTAGTGTGATAGGAATAGTTTTTTTTTATTTTGCAACAACAATACACAACATTAATAATTGTTAGGTATTCTACACTTAAGAAGGACAACAAAAAAGGGGGAGGGTTACAAAAAATGGAATCCACTCAGCATGTGCCGATGCACGGGGTCGTGCAACGACGCTGATTTTCAGTGGATCCAATTACTTAAAACTATGGTATACATATATCAATTTAAAGAGATCATTTGTAGCATTATGCACTTCCAACGTCCGAGACAATTGCAGTGTATGTACAGCGACAGCCTACATTTTAAACAAATCCTGAGATGACAAGCAATTCTGAACACCAGCCCAAAATACATTTTAAGTAAACATTTGGGACGCAGTCACTAAGTCAGCTAGGGCGACATTTGTTCCTTAAGTAGATGGAGTTTTAATTTCTTTTTAAATGACGCGTGCAAGCGTAATAAAAGGCTTATCACATTACCCTATCGGTAGGGCCCTAACTGGGGGAGGGGAGTTAAAGCATCTCACTCATTAGAGCGAGATGCTTTATAGCTTGGCAAAATAATCTAGAAACGGAACAAATTTTTTTCGACCCTGGCAACTTCGATTATATTGACATATTTGGCATGCCGCCGGCGTGGCCGGCGCACACCGTGTCGTGCACAGTGTTGCCAGGTCTCCTGTTTTTACAGGAGATCTACTGTTTTCGGGGTGTGTCTACTGTTCTACTGTTTTTCCAGAAAAATCTACTGTGTTTTAGAAACGTCTACTGTTTTTTCTAAAAAATCTACTGGATTTTAGAATTTCACTTGTCCAAATTCAATTATCAAGAAAAAAATCAATAACATACATATAACTTGTCAAATTTCTTGAAGCGAGTGTACTCGTAGGGGTAGTGCCAGGAAAGTGCGCAGATACGTTAGTATCTCCTTAGTAGTTTGTGGTGCGCAGCGTCGAACGGAATGGCGGAACGGCTCTACTGTTCATACAAAAGTAAACTTTTTTTGAAGAGCGGCGTTTGGAAAACCTGGACGTGAAGCGGCATATCCGCAAGGCTCGGCCAAAGCCCTGCTACACGTATACCTACAACTTCACGGGACAGCTCCACTGCGCAGCCTGTAAACGCATATTCAAAACTAAATTTGTCTTTGCGAGCCACAATACATGACATTGACATGAGCAAGCAAACAGCAGCCATGGCCTCCACGACAATGCTCATTGTCTGATGGGCCATCATGACCCTTGGTGTGGATCCGACCGGCATAACTTGGTTATGGTTAGTTGAACTTGAAGTGACAGATGAAATGAGATTTTCTTAGTAATTATGAAACTTCTCGGAGTGTCAAGTAAATAATAGTTTATTAGGAAGAATTTTTTTTTGCGAAAACCGTCATTATACTCGATGTCGACTAATTCAGGGAGAAGGATTTCAGATAGTATATTTATTTCGAATTTTGAGTTTAAAAAAAATATTGTCATTATACTCGATTTTGACTAATTCAGGGGTAAGGATTTCAAATTTGACATTTATTTTGAATTTTAAGCCAAACAATATGTTTTTTTTTGCGAATAATCGTCATTATACTCGATTTCGACTAATTTAGGGGTATGGATTTCAAATCTGACATTTATTTTGAATTTTAAGCCAAAAAACTATTTTTTGTGAAAAATCGTCATTATACTCGATTTCAACTAATTCAGGGGTAAGGATTTTCCATTCATTCACGTTCATTCACATTCACATTCATTCATTTGATTCACGGCCTCTGCAGTAATGTACTATTGTCAGTCTTTAAGCGGGTATTACACTGTCCTGAATTCAAGACACTTAGAATGGTTCAGACCTATACGTTAGAGCGAGATGCTTCAACTCCCCTCCACTAGTCAGGATTCTGAATTCAGGACAGTGACCCGCTTTAGGACAATAATCGTGTGTCTTTATTTCAACACAGACGATTTAAGCATCATTGAGATCAATCCGAATGCGACTTAAATCTTAATAAATAAAGAAGTTTTCACTTTAAAAATAAACTGGTATTTTCCATATACTATTTTGTATTAAATCACACTAGTTCTCTTTCTGTATCCGAGGTTAGAGAAGTGTCGCATCGTCTGCACCTTCGTACTCTTTGATCACCTTTGTTGACGTTTCAAAATGGCGGCCGGCGGGAAACGTCAAGAAAATAGTTGTAGGTAGTAGTCTATACGTAGTACTTAGTTGAATAAATGTCTTTATTATTATTATATATTATGTCTTTTCCTTATCTCGGGGCCATGGGGTCCCGGACCTTTTATAAGTTATAAAACATGTCTATATTTCAATTTTACTGTAACGGGGCTGTGTAAAGAAAAAACAAAGTTGCATAATTGGATGCGCTAAAAATAAAACGTTGTTAAAGGTGCGTATAATACTTAAATAAATTACAAGATAAACTGTCATTCAATAGAACTTGTTAACTATGTAAACAAACCGCCATATTGAAATTGTCTCTGAATGATGAATTTACTAGTGATGCGCAAGACTACTGCTTTACTTTGTCAAACCATACCGAATAATAAAATACCGAAATAATAAACAAATAGGTATTTATTTTTAATTTATTTCATCACGATCAGAAGAAAAATCGGTTTATCGGAAGTATTTATAATAAAAGGTGGCGTTACATCGTCTGTAGCCCTATCTATGATGCCGTCTAAATTTTTCATTTTATTTTCTTCCTCTATGACGTGGCCCACGCATTTCTTCCACTGCTCTGCTCCAATTCGCGACAAGCTTTCTGCCAACAAAACCTTTAATTCTGGCATCTTAAAGGTTTTATTTTTCCGCCCAACGTATCCTTTTACTTGTGCCCATATCATCAGTTCAATTGGGTTTAACTCGCAATGGTAGGAAGGAAGACGTAATACCGTTATCCCTCTTGATTTCGACAGTTCATCGACGAACATTTTTTTTATATCTAGGCCTGTCTATTTTTGCTATAAGGTCCGCTTTTATTTCTTTTACATCATCATCCTCATCATCCTCCTAGCGTTATCCCAGTACAGTTGCATCCTGAAGGATGCCTGGGGTCCGCTACCTAATCCCAAGATTTGGCGTAGGCACTCGTTTTTACGAAAGCGACTGCCATCTGACCTTCCAACCCCAAGGGGAAACTAGACCTTATTGGGATTAGGCTTTGTCAAGTGAGTGGGCAACTTGACTGTTCTGTTGAAGTTCTCAAGCCGCCCGAAGGCCTCCAACTCGGCTTAACGACTGCTGCCATAGACAGCAACCGGGATCAACGGCTTAACGTGCCTTCCAAAGCACGGGAGCGCTCAGTTAGTAACCACTCAAAGCGGTCACCCATCCAAGTCCTGACCGCTGCCCACGTTGCTTAACCTTAGCAAGCGCAAGCGCCGCTGGGCCACGAGCGCTTTTATTTCTTTTACGTCGTAATTAATGTTTTTTCCCCGTAACCAAGCTTGGATGGCGTCTTTCCTCCACTGCATGGTGGGTACTTTGTCGATCTGACGCGAATGGTACGGTGCGTTGTCCATGACTACCACGGAACCAGTAGGTATTTTAGTTAATATTTGCTCATACCATTGCGTTGGCAGGTACAGAGTGTTAGTTGGGTAGTGTGTAGCGGCTTTAAAATTTCACCAATTTTAGTCACAACACTATCATCATAGACAATTGTAGAATTTAAAAGAAACAAAAACGTCATTCCATCAGGTCCTAATAACCTAACTTATGAAACCATTTTAAACTTTTAATGAAATATCCAAGATACAGTTATATATTTTATGAATTTGTATTTTACGGTAACGACCGTTTCAATAGTGTATGGTTGCAATAGTGTTTGATGAGGCGGTGTGACAATTCAAGGAGAAACAGTGACAAAACAAAGTTACGTCTTTTGTTTACATAGTTTACAAGTTCCATTGAATGACAGTTTACATACTACTAAATACTAATAAATTATATTAAGAATATTAAACAGAAGTTAAGTTAAATAATTCAATGTACAACAAGAAAGATACAACATAAGAACTGAACAAAAACTTAAGCAAAATGTACATTACTTATAAAAAAAGAAGATATATTGTATTTAAATTTGTTTTTCAACTATGTAATATTTCTAAAAGAAAAAAGGGAAATAAAGGCTATGAGCGAGAACGAGAGAGCGGACTGTAGGACGAAAAAAATAGTTTACTGCGTACTTTCCCGTGAGATTATATCGAGTTGTTCTATTTGAAGTTAATAATTACACTTTTGGGAGGCGTTGCGATTTGGCTTACCTGGAGATCTTCTTGGCGATGCTAGGCAGCGAAGCTGCAGTTCCTTAGGCTAGCCCAGTGCTGGATCCAGATTAAGCATTACCCTCAGTCCTACAACTTATGTCGCACAAACAGGTAAATCAGCCAACTCGCAATCTTGATAGTTGTTCTTAGGCGAAATTAGGTATCTTGATATACTGCCTTGGCCCGCGGAGCCCACTCGCGACGAAAATAGGGCGACTTTCGAAGGTTTAACGTGTAACGGACGAGCGATTACGACAAATTCTTTCGACAATTCTAGACTAACTGTGTTGCCACATTAACGCAGGAAGTTAAGGTGACAACCTGGGTTGCTATATCAATAATTTAAATCTACCGATAAATAGGCAATCCTGAACATTCCGCCCACCTAAATGCGACGGCGTGTTTAAGAATGCCGCAGTATTTACTACGACAACGAAATACTTAAAACTACGAAAAGATGCTGTTAGGAAACAGTATGATAACTAAGCTAGAACGATTTACGAAAACTATAACTATTACAGTTCACACTAGCCTGGGGATTACCTAGGCTGTGTAACCTGCGAGACAACTTACAATTTAATTAAGCGTCGTTTGCCATTGGCAAAGGACCAATCTTAGCTACTGGTCTTTTGTACTGCCCAGCGGCAGTCCTAACCGTAACTACTATACAAATTCCATCTACACCGAGGTGCAGAGCGACAATTCGACCCAATGGCCATTGAAAGGGGTCTAATGGTTTTAACTTTCTGCCCTGATCGGGAACAATTTGGCTGCGTCGATCACAGTGAGCCATAAAGCGTCGCAAGCCAGCCGGACAGGCCTCCGTAGAACACTCGGACGTTAGTTCCATTTCAATGGATTTCGTAGCGGTGCACACGAGAAAACGAAAGCACCCTAAAAGGGTTCTGGCACCACGACCGCGATCGAAGACCAGATTCAAAGTTCCAACGTAATCAACAACCGAGTTCGAAAAACGTTTCGAATAATTTCCCATCAACCGAGCAGAGATTAGTTGGGGACGAACACGAGAACATTTAATGCAGCCAGAGATAACTGAGCAGGTGGCACGTTTACACGAGAATATCCAAAAGTTTTGTGCGAGAAGATTTTGAAGGGTTCGCGCACCTGGGCGCATGAAGCGAGTACGACACTCTTGTATTATCAAGGAAGCGAGACGATGAGAGCGGGGTAACGGCAACGGGTGCTTGGCTTCGAGACAAGTCTTAGCGTTAGCCAAGCGACCGCCCACCCTGAAAACACCGGCCTCGTCAACGAAAGGTGATAATATGCGAAAACTGTTAGTAAGTGAGTTTGACGAACCCTTTTGTATGAGCCCTAGCTCCGACGAAAACGCACTCCGTTGCACAAATTCAACTAAAATCATGAACGCTCTGTGAATCTCAGATGGCTGCAACGATCCAACGATACGATCTTCGACAGTTTGTTTACAGTTTTCGGCAAACCGATAACAATATTCGAACACACATTGAAGTGTTTTTAACGACGATAATTTCTCCAAAAGTTCTTCCATTAGTTCGTCTTTATTGGACACGACGAGAGCGGTAATATTTTGTTCTTCATGACGAACATCGATAGACAACGCTGACTTGAGCCAATCCTCGTGGGGATGCCTGCGCCATAAAGGCGAGTTCCACCAGCAGGTTTGGTTAACTAAGTCCTGAGGGAGCAAACCTCGTGAACAGTCAGCACGATTATCAGCGGTTTTGACATGATGCCACCAGTCGGGAGGGATTACTTCTTGGATGTGGTTCAACCGATTGGCCACAAACGTCTTCCACTCGGGCGGACACGATCTGATCCAAGCCAACGCGACGCTGGAATCTGACCATAGGAAGATCTCACTTATGGAGTGGGAAGGTATCAGAGCCTCCATGACAGACGCTATCAATTCCGGTAACAGAACCGCAGCAACTAATTCAAGACGCGATGACGATAACTTAAATTTACCACAAACCAATGGTACGACGATACCACTACAGCAGCCACGTTCTAATGCGTCAAGTTGCCCGAATACAGAGCGCAGCGACGGGAGTTGAGTCTTACGTTCCTGCCATTCAAGTTCAATGTTTTCAGGGACGTCCGCATGCCATGAAACACCGGAGGCCCAGACCAACTGCATTAAGTACTTGGCCAGGAACGTTACAAGCGAGAGAGAACCCAGCTCACAGATCCTTGCTATCTCTGAAATGGTCGCGCGCTTTGTGAATCGACCGCTGTGACTAGCTTCGACACGAAAACGAAAGAAATCTAATTGAGGTTGCCATAGCAATCCCAATATTTTAAGAGAAATATGAGATGTCTCTTCGAAATGTTTAAAATCCTGTGAGTAGAAGTCCGAGGATGGCAGACGTTCCAAAAGTTCACTACTGTTGGAGGTCCACTTCCTCAGATGGAAGCCACACGACGACAATAATTTGGTGAGGTCCATCCGAAGTGAGCGAGCCTGCTCGACAGAGTCTGCTTCCTCTAGATGATCACGAGACTCAGGATTACAGTTCAACTTGCGCTGCAACGATAAGGATCGCTTAAGAGCGATTTCGCGCGAGTTGACGAAAGTAGGTGTATTCGTAGGATCGACGAAAGGTGAGGGTACTACGAATCTGCCTTCTTCATTACGATAATATTTTTCACGAGAGTAATCTTCGCAACGTTGGTCCTCCTCCGATACGAAAGGTTTAGTCGGAGAACTAACATTCTCTAATTCCAAACATCTTCTGATGGAATCATCGAACGACAAGGTGTGCGAAAGATTCGATACGAAAAGACAATGTTTCCCATTGTTATGAGTGTGACGACGCGAAACGGTTGCGTTTGAAGTGAAGTGAGTTGAGTGCTGTCACACTCACCCATCACTATCCACCCGAAAACCGTATTCAACGCAGTAGGTTGTCCAGGCTCCCCTCGCAGAAGACCAGGTAGCAACGACAAAGCGAAAATATCTGCATTAAGCAGCATGTCCACCGGTGCCGGGCGAGCGAAGTCAGGATCAGCAAGCGATAAATTATTTATGTGCGACCACCTCGACAAATCGACAGGTTGGGTAGGTTGGTCGGCACATATCGACGACAAGACGAGAGCTTCGAATTTAATATTCGACGACAAAGTTGTATTACCGAGCGGCTTGACTTCACACGACAGCGAGCCGAGCGGTTGAGCGACAGAATTACCAATGCCATATACGGCGTGTTGGCCACGACAAATATTAAACCCTAGCATTTGTGCGCAGGGTTTCGAAATAAAGTTGCACGCGCTAGCGCAATCGAGAAGTGCGCGCACAGGTCGGAAGTTACCGGAACTGTCCTTAACTAAAACTTTCACAGTCGAAAATAGAATAGTACTGTCCCCAGTCACTGAAGTTAAAACCGTATTACTATTACTAGGCAGTGCATTATCAACAACAGCGGGTGCGGGTGTATTGCTCTCTCTCACAAAGTGAAGCGAAGTGTGGTGCGAACGATTACACACACTACAACGAGAAGCACGACAAGTTTTCACTTTATGAGCATCCGAGAAACATAAAATACACAGACCCTTTTCTTTAACAAAATGAAAACGGCCATGGATGTCAAGTTTTAAAAAATCACTACAAGTTGCAAGACTGTGCCGACCAGTACAAAAGACACAGGTAGGACTCGATACAACTAATGCTGTCTTATTCTTGGTCAATGGTTTAACATTTGTTAATTTAACATTTGAGTTTTCTAAAGCTCTGCTTCGCTTTTCAATAAAACTTTAATTCATCAAATTTTGGAATGTCAACGTTTGATTCAAGCTGCAATTCAAACGCTTCACGAGTAGCGATATCCAGTTTTGACCATAACAAATAATACAGCATGAAGTTCTGATCGGGCAGGTTGAATTTTTTCAAAATATTTAAATTTTCATTAAACATCCGAAACACTCTTTCTAAATCATTTTTGTTTTTAACCGCTTCACAGTTCAACATTTTTTCATAGTACATTACTGCAATTTGCCTCTTCCTATCATAATAGTTTGACAGAGTATCATAAGCATTGACGTAATTGTCACCCGACAAAGGAAAACTTTTAATTAATTCATACGCGGAACCCTGTACACTCGACAAAAGGTAATGTAATTTTTCTACATTACTAATAGTGTTCCGATTATGAATCAACGAGTCAAAGAGTTCCTTGAATGACACCCAGTTCTCTAATTTTCCATCGAAAGGCTTAATTGTTATTTTAGGAAGTTTTGCTACATTGTTTTCCAACACTTCAGTTTCATTACTGGTTGCACTTTTTCTTAACCTACTTTTGACTTATTTCAACAAATTTTCAAAGACTTTTGTCACTTGATATTCATCAAGACGTTGTTCTTGCGTGAGCGGTCTCAAAATTCGGAGTTGCGCTTCATGAAAGTCTTTTTCCAAGTCTGCGAGATCAGACTCATTGTAACCTTGCAAATCCGAACTTTCGATATGCTCTAAACGCATAATACAATAATCCCGCGCGACACGATAAGCATCCATAGTCGCTGGTTCCAATTCACTATTATCATGTTCACCCATTTTGTTTTAAATACAAACCAAAACAACAAATAATATTATCATTCACGACAGCGATATAACCTACAATTACTAAATGTCACTTGACGTTTAAGTTTCCGACAGATTAGGCTATTTCTACTATGCACTGCGTTCCGTTTCACGCTAAACGAATCTATGGTATGAAGTTGTAATGCCAACATAAAAGAACGAAAAACCGATAACGACAAAAAGAATTTCTCAAGTACCTACGAAAAGTTAAAAAAATCAAATTTATGATAAAATCACGGAAAATTACACAGAAAACTCGCGACAAAAGGTACTTTTCAATAAAATCGGGTCGATGGACCAAAAAATGACGAGAACGAGAGAGCGGACTGTAGGACGAAAAAAATAGTTTACTGCGTACTTTCCCGTGAGATTATATCGAGTTGTTCTATTTGAAGTTAATAATTACACTTTTGGGAGGCGTTGCGATTTGGCTTACCTGGAGATCTTCTTGGCGATGCTAGGCAGCGAAGCTGCAGTTCCTTAGGCTAGCCCAGTGCTGGATCCAGATTAAGCATTACCCTCAGTCCTACAACTTATGTCGCACAAACAGGTAAATCAGCCAACTCGCAATCTTGATAGTTGTTCTTAGGCGAAATTAGGTATCTTGATATACTGCCTTGGCCCGCGGAGCCCACTCGCGACGAAAATAGGGCGACTTTCGAAGGTTTAACGTGTAACGGACGAGCGATTACGACAAATTCTTTCGACAATTCTAGACTAACTGTGTTGCCACATTAACGCAGGAAGTTAAGGTGACAACCTGGGTTGCTATATCAATAATTTAAATCTACCGATAAATAGGCAATCCTGAACAGGCTATTTTATTTATTTATAATAAAATTAATAAACATGTCGACCAACATGGCTGCATAAATAAAATAGAAGTATCGAAACATGTACATCACTATCAGGTATGTCACTGTTTTTCATTAGGGCTCATCTGTGCCCGCGGCTTCTATAGTGTTCGCACTATTCGATCCGATATCGGTGACCTTCCCATACTTTTTATATCGGTGTCGTATCCGACACCGATAATTATCGGATAGTGGGAACACAGTACCTCGGTATCAATATTATCGCGGTATTCAAATAGATAGGCATCAAGCTGCCTACACAAAGCCCTGCCTGCAGGGCCCTGCTTGCAGTGCCACTGCCAAATCGTATTGTGTGTAGGCATGCAGGGCCGATTTTTTTATCTGTTAAATAGGCCCTGCATGCCTACACACAATACGATTTGGCAGTGGCACTGCAAGCAGGGCCCTGCAGGCAGGGCTTTGTGTAGGCAGCTTCAGTTAACACGGTGATTATTATTAATACGCGATACAGTATTGGCCTCTCTCTTACTTTCATGTAAGTGAGAGAGAGGCCAATACTGTATCGCGTGATAATATTGACCAATATTGACCGTGTAACTGACGCCATAGATTACGCTTCAATATTCATGAATACACGGTGAAACGAACCGTACGTAAGATAACCCGATTTAACAGATAAAAAAATCGGCCCTGCATGCCTACACACAATACGATTTGGCAGTGGCACTGCAAGCAGGGCCCTGCAGGCAGGGCTTTGTGTAGGCAGCTGTATTGTGATATGAGTGTATCGCGTGATAATAATCACCGTGTAAACGCGTATCTTTTCGAGTCCAAACTAACGTAACGATCTTCAAGTATCTTAGTAGTCTGTAGATACGATAAGATAGAATGATACAAACCTTTTGTTGAATCGACTCATCATCACAGTTAATTATCTTATACTTGCTTGTTAATTATGGTATAGACGATTATACATATTATACTCTCCACACAATAGTGATACATAAGTGTAAATAAATTGTGAAATCGACCACCGCACATCGTCACCGATCAATAAATTATTTAATGTTGCCCGGTGTTGTGTCGTTTTTTTAAATTGGCTTTGTAATAGACTACAGACTGTAAGCGTGTGTCTATGGTAAAGCTTTGTCTGTGGTTCCAGTCTCCGCCGGAGTCTTCGCGTTTGAACTGTCTCACTAGTCCTGTGTGAAATAAATCTCACAATAGCTATGATAGCCTTTGTCATCAGTACATGAAAATATGAAATATATGCGTTTTTCCCATTTTTCTATGACGATTTTACAATATTTTCTTTTCCAGAGCTAATTATGTGCCATATGAAGTTTATGACTAAATTGACTAAAGACGCTCGTCACCCTTGTTTGGCCGCCATGTCTGATATTCTTCTGAAGCTTAGCTTATTCAGTTCGTGTTGTGCTATATCTTGTTGGGAATAAAAGACAGTGAATTTCGTTGTGTTCAAGCAGCAGATTTATAGGAATATTTTAAAACTATTTACTCAGAATGTGTGTGGAGTGTGTCTGGAATTAGAGCAAATCGATATAAATTTGCTTTTGCAGAAGTCTTCAACATCGTATTTTTAGTTCATCCGCCATATTGGCGTTAATATCTCTTCGTAAGTCTTTTTTGATAATTTTTTAGCTTTATTCCTAGAATAGTTTTATAATATTATGCTAAACCTGTTTACCTATTGTTGGGAGTCTCTCACGCATAAATGTAGTGTGCATGGTGCAGGTATTTAACATTATTTCGTCATTTTATCCATGGCCTCTTTCGAGGAAATTTCACCCATTTTTACACAAGCTTGAAGTAATTTTTGGAGCATCATAACAAACTCTTCCTAGTTGCCGTTATATTTTACTACATTAGAGAATGTTCTGCTTTACCTAATTTACTGCTAAATGCGAGCAGAATGATTTACGATTATTAGTGTCCATGTTCCTTCCATTTCTAATAATTTGCTGTTTAGTCGTACAAATTATTTATTTAAAGCACGATTTTGTCGAAACTGATTATAATTAGTCGAAAATCTATGTTAAGACTGTCGTCTTTCCGTTATGTGTCCTTTCCAAACAATTTGATTCAGCCATAAAAAAGTGGGGCTAAAGAATGTTCTAGATTCTTTCACTATGCATTTATTCGTAACTCCGCGTCATATTACAAGATGGCTTTGCCAAAAAGTTACAACTATTAAACTTGTAAGCCTGAACCAGATTATATTATGGTTATTTGTTTCTAGCTTGGGCAACTGCTCAAGTTCCAAGCCATGGCTTTGGTTACCTCTGTTAAGTTTTATTCTAGTGCTGGCCAGTATGAATGTTGCCCAGAAGGAAACTTCTACTGTGCTTGAACGTTAGGTTAGAATGTGTGTGAATTGGTAGCATAACATAGTTGTAGCATGTCTTACTATATGCATGATGTGCTATAGGTGTTTGTTTTATATACTATACCTCTGTGCCAAGTCACAATCAGGAACACTTCAATCTTTGTCAGGGTTCATACTGGGTAACAATATTAGCTCTAAACTATTCTATACATTCTTAGCTTCTAATAATGTGGTTTGCCAGTATGCACTGACAATAATTTTTACATAGACAATTTCTCATTGAACCTCTTTGGCATGAGTTCACCCATCCTCTCCCAGGGGAAAAAACAAAACAGAACTTTCTTTTGTTATCTTGTCGGGGATGCCAGTTACTGGTAGCGGGCTGCTTAATTTGCTTTTGATTTTGTTAATGTAGAATTATTAGTAAATTTCTTGCCACATTCAATTTTGACAAATTATTCTTGACTAAGAAATGTTTATAAATATTGTTTGTCCTTGATAATTAGTCTCAATTTTCAGATGTCCCTTTTATAAGATAGAGGATATGTATCTTACTTTTGTTATAAGACGTTGAGATTTTTCACTCCATGCGGAGCTAGTCATAGTTTCTAATTAAGGTAATGTTTATATTAGCATGCTTAACCCTCTCGGTCTGACATATCTACATATATGTTTAACATATTCCCTGTCATGAACCTTTTTTCAGGATTCCATGCTTCCACCTTGAAGTTAAATCCCCATACTGAATGAGCAGTCCAACTGTCTGTTGGACTTGTGACATAGTCAGATCGTTTTGTATGGAGGCAGTAAACATGTTAATTTTGGATTCATTATGCCTTATAAAGTGTTAAATGCATAAACATAATTTCTATTGTTCATTCTATTTTTTTTTGCTATAATTTTATCTGCTCTGGTAGAAGGAAAGGGTTTTGTGCCTTACTTTTTTACTATTGACAATCCTTTGAGTTTGTTCCGAGCATGGTGTAGATGCATCAACCAGATATTTATTTCTAGTTTGTTGACGATTCCAGTTTACTTAACATATGCATGTGGTACATAGATAATCAGCTAAATGCTCAATCACCTGTTTTACAAAACACAAATTGAAAACTGGCAAAATAACACTGACATGCAACAAGTACATTCAGTGTGTCTCAATTGGTGAACTCTATTTTTTTTAATACAATTTCCATAAATCTATTTTGTCATGTGTACACTGCATCTTGTGCGATCCTAATTAATAATTTTTACACATATTTCTGATTCCCATGTTGTACAGTGACCCAAGAGAGTTGGCTTAGCAATTTTCGACTCATTAAACCTGTCACTGACAGCTATCATATTTTATATTATAGCTGTCTGTGAAGCATTTTATTATTTGTAAATTAAGGTTCAAAACTGGCACACATTTTTCTTGGCTGCCTGTACATACCAGTTTTTTCTTAACAAATTATATTTGATCAAGTAATAGCTCATGACATATTCTGTTAACATTGAGTAAAATCTCAAGTAAATAAGTGATCAAACTTGTTCTTTCATACCCTTCATTACTTCTTTTATCAGTTACATTCATGAAACCATTTAAAGAAATTTACATGTGTAATAAATAAATAATACAAATATTTGTGGACAATTTTACACAAATCAACCTAGTCCCAAACCAAGCAAAGCTTGTACTATGGATACTAGGCGACAATCTGCATCCTTATGTATATATAAATAGATACTGAAACACAAAGAAAACATTAAAGACTGGAACAAATATTCCTGCTCATGCTCCTCACACAAACAAATACTCTGACCGGGATTCAAACCCGGGAACTCTAGCTTCGTATGCAGGGTCACTACCAACTACGCTAAAGTAGTTGTCAATACAATAAAAATACTCTAAATTGCACACCTGAATTAAAATACAGTACAAAATAAGTAAGTAATAAGTAAGTACTTACTAAGTAGAGGCAAACAACAGGCGGTCAATGTGTAATTACTTAATCATAAAATGTAGGCAAATTCACTATTTATAATTTCAAAAGTTCATAATTAATGCATATTCAGTTTACTATATTCGAATACGATATCCATCAAGTATTTATAGCTGTTCCTTTATGCTACCATCTGCAACTGGAGAATGCGAGTTGACACTGTCAATAGGCCCTAAAGTAAAATAAATAAAATCTAGCAAGTCGCTTTCCAGTGTCCGATTGAGCTGAAATTTAGCATAATGTAATGTCATGGCACTGTTGGCCTGATGTAATGAAGGAGATTGAAGGTGGCCATAGCAACTTCAGAACACTCAGCGAGTAGGCGATTAATGATAAGTGATAACTACGCAAAAAAAATGTCTGAAATAAAAACTTAAAAAAAAAAAATTACAAAAACTTATTTCATGTAAATGCTTAATTTCAAGTTTTCTTATTTCTGGCTCTCCTAGCTGGATTTTTTTATGCTCCCATACAAGCTTTTGGTTCTAGATAGGAATGGGATGGAATTTTTCTCGCACCCTGTATGTTTTACCCAAAATCTGTAAACCTCAAAATCTTAATTAATATGAGATCAAGGGAAGGTCTTCTATATAAACTTTTTACTCAGTGAAGTTTTTAATGTTATTTCTCTAATTTCCCTAGTATTAATAATCATAGGTAACTGACGTTTGTTTTATTCGCAACGACGCCAAAGTCGCAACGGAACTGTCGTTAAGGTGCATTATTGATTGACCTCACTCCCACCGGTATTTCATTCGCAACTTGCACTTCCGAGGTTAATTACACATTACATGGATATGCGTAATGTAATTTGTGCTAGCCGGCATCATAACCCATGCTTTTCATCGAGGAATATCTTTATTTAGGTATATACAGGGGGGAAAAAAATATGGGCCCTGGAGGGTGACCTTAAATCCTTAAATTAAGATAGCTCATTTTGCTTAAAGGAAACATTATTTTATTTTTAAAAAGAAACTAAACCACAAGATTTTCTAATAACTTTTGTACTAAGTATTTGATTTTATGGATATCTTGGACGAGTGTAAGACCTAATGTTTCTTGGAGAAATATTGCCTTTAACATTTACTGTATCGACTAATGAAATAATAAAAGTGAGTGTTTAGTTTTTGCATTTTTAGCTGGTTCGGTTTCCGGGTGAGACAAGACGAATTTATAAAAATTCTTGAATGCAGTTTTGTTTCTTTTTAAGAATAAAAGAATGTTTCCTTTAAGTAAAACGAGATACCTAAAGGATTTCAGGCAGTTTCCCTCCAGGGCCCATATATTTTTTCCAGCCTGTATATAGTTAGTATATTGGAAAAGTGGAACTATAGTAGACAACAAATTAAACGTTACGACATTTTGTATTCTGTTTATGATGCCTATTTACAGTATGATTACTTTGTGGTTGACACTGACATAATATTATGGATAGCTATAACTCTTTGAACGCCAAGAACCTATAAACTGGTCGTGTGTCGTCGTGCCCACCACGCCAACAACCACTAAAAAGGTCGGAGTGAAGGTGTACTTTGATCATGAATAAAATCTATTATGAATAGTTTTTATTGGCTTAACGTTAAACGTTACATCAATTCAACATTTCTTGGCGTAAACACTGTCTAAAAGTCGTGATTGTAATATAAACTCTATTATATTTGTATTAAAGTAGAATATCCAATGGAATAAGGGCATATGTCAGTGTCAAACTCAAAGTAATCGTACTATATTTTCCTTACGTTTCTGGTCGTGTATTGAAACTGGACCTTATATTTAAAATTACACACAGACTAGAGGCAGAAAACTAGAATAGAAAATCTTTTAACCTTTTCTACTCAAATACAAAAGCTGTCAGTCACTCCATGACATGGGAATGTCAAACGCAAAGTTGAACCCTAAAGAAATGCATGTAGGTTGATATCGCACTGCACGCCGTGACGTTTACATCAGTCGTTGCCGTTGAACCGATGGTGAAAAGGCTCTTATTATAATGCAGGATATTTAGTGATGCTCTGATGGAAAGACACCGCACGACGCACCGGCGCGCGACTAACGCGGGAAGCGAAAAAAGGCGCAACACCTACTAAAATATAGGTCTGTCGCGCTTACTTGTGCTTGCCATCATACAGATTCAGAGAAAGGGTCCCTTAATGCTATGTAGTACAATAACAGCTTTATGCTTACATTGTTAATCTACAGTGGAATATAGGGTTACTGTACTGTAAACTAAACCTATTACTCCCTTGGGAATACCTACTACAAAGTCTTTACGGTAGAACACGGATTAAAATGAAACATAAATAGGTAGATTTCATCCAGGTAAAATATGAAAGCCAGTTCATTGGAAATTCTACTTTAACACTTTAATGTCATAGAGTTCCTCACAGTCTGAAAAAACATGTTTGTAATAGAAACTCTAAAAAAGTTTGTAAATCAGCTACTGAGTCAACCATGGTCCAATGTACTCGCGATGTCTCTAACCGGCAGAAATGGAAGCTTATCGCTAACACGGCTGTCTTTGAAATCTACAACAACCAACCAAACATTGCTCCGTGTACGGTCACGCGCTTTAATTTATGACCCATTTCGTAAACTTATTTCTATACAGTTTGACAGGACTGTCAACCTTAAGGGGGAAATTAAAATTCGTGACTGTACAGTCAACCAATTTGATTTCTAGGCCACTTCGTACCTTGTCACAGTGAAAATCAATATGAAAGCCGCTAGAGATCTTAATATCGATGTCACTGTGACAAGTTACGAAGTGGCCCGGAATTCAAATTGGTTGACCGTACCTCGTCTGCGCAACCACAACCATTCTGACAAGAGTGTCCGACTAAGAAGAAGAATAGAAACTATTACATTAGCATAAACACCTTCACAGTCCCCATACAAAATGTTACAATTTTCTTGGACGTCCAAGCAAATTACTTCCATCACATGTCCGTGCTCCACGTTTGGGTCACTATGAAACGACCAGGTACGCACTCAGATTATTACAATATATTATAGAATGCTATTTCTTATCTAACTAAAATATGAATTGATAAATCAGAATTGTCTTTAAGCCTTTTATCGAACGCAGTTGTAGTTATTTATAGTGATTTGAGTGCGTACCTGGTCGGCTATAGTGACCCATGTACGGGGCACGGACTTGTGGAGATAATTCGTCGTGACGTGACCCATGTATGGCGCACTGGACTGTGAACGTGTTAAAGTACTGTCACCAGCACCAATATCTGCCATAACAAAGGCGGCATAAATATCTGACACGTCCTTACGGCCCTACAAATAGAGTCGTGCGTGTCAGATATTTATGCCGCCTTTGTTTTGGCAGATATTAATGCTGGTGACTGCATTATCCAATGGAATGAGAGCATATGATACACTTTGTGATTACACCAATGGAATAAGAGCATATGTCAGTGTCGAACTCAAAGTAACTGTAACTGTTGTTTCCCGCCAAAATACTCAGTACTTACACCAGGATTGTGTGTACGTGGTCGTGGAGGCAGGAGTACATAGAGAAAGTATATAACTAAAAGTGAATCATGTATTTTTTAAATTAGATAAAAAACAAACCGTTAACCCTATGAACGCTCAGGGATCGTCCTAATACAACGCGATGATCGCGCGAGTGAAATTCGCGAATATATTGAACTCGAATAGGTGTCCTAAAGGGATCGTCCTAAAACAAACGCGATTATCGCGCGAATTCGCGACTTACTAGTAAATATTCTAAGTTGAAGTCGCGCGATCATCGCGTAGTCGCGATTAGGACGATCCCTCTAAGTACACTTTCACTCCGACCTTTTTAGTGGTTGTTGGCATGGTGGGCACACGACCACTTTATAGGTTCTTGGCGTTCAAAGGGTTAAACGAAAGTTAATCAATTGGAGGTTTTCTTGAGATTTCCTTGTAATGTAGACCCTACCACAACCATGCGGGAAACTCCTTGCAGTTTTTATCTTAGTTTATACTTTTTTATTACTTTTATTGTAAGACTTGACTTGCATAGTTTCGAACTATGAACCTTATTCATTTTCCAAATTAGAATTGATTTCACCTTGTGAATTAGCATGTAAGTGTCAGTTTTATACAGGGACAGATTAGTTGAGTGCACATCAATACAAAATTTCATAAATTTGTTTTAGGTCCCCAACACATTTGCTATGGTGATGCCTTGTGTGAGTGACAACTAATGTATTTGGGTAACAAACCAAAGGTTAAAATATTTTATGCAAAAAAAAAAGATAATTCACCAAGTGGAATTAATCAACCTTTTATGGGTCCAGAGAAGAACTGGTTAATCTAACTGTTAAGTTTTTTAATAGGTAGTTCTTGAGTACTTCTCCATGAACATGAAAATGGAATTGGCTGAAAACTAAAAATGGCAAGAAAAGGAAGTAAAAACTATGGAAAAGATGTTTTCAGATTAAGCTGACATCATATTTAATGTTAATGTTAAGTATCTATTAATTTTGGACTATATATTTTAAAAGACACACAGTAGCTATTAGTACCCAATATCATCAGATTTAATGAGGTTTGGGTTTAGAGTAACCTGTAAAAAATATTAATAGGGTCGCTAGGCCAGTTACGCGGCCTGCGTCAGTTTGCGGCAGCCTCAAGAACGAAGTTTTTCCAATTAAAGATATTTACATTTGTACATGCCTAAAGAAACAGGGAGTCGTATGCATTTTAATTGGTAGCTATTGAATGGGCATATATACAAAAACAGAAATTATCCTTTAAGTTCATCAACTCATCCAGGTGGCCGCAAACTGGCGCATCATATTAGCAGGCCGCAAACCCACCTATCGACACTACCATCTGCTATATTCTTCAGACATTTTTGGGTATGTGACCCTAAAGGCAACTGACACAAAACAAACAATGGATCGCAAACCACTACATTCATTAGAAAATGTTTATATGTGTCTTTGTATCTAAATTTTTACGAGTATCATATTACTATATATTTGATAATTATACCTAACCACTAAAAAAATCAAAATTTATTGCATCCTAATTACCTATAGGACTGGAATAACAGCAAAAGGTGTTAATTGAGGGTTGTTCCAAGATTAATGCATTTATTACTTACTAATTTAATACATTAACAAATATTAAGTAGTAGTGGTTACACCCGTATTATGCTTTTTTTTAATTGGCCTCCGTGTTAAATTTCCTTCTTTTATTATATCTATCCTATGGTTATTTTTATAAATCTGGGATATATTTAAAAACATTAAATATGTACTATGTATTGTTACAGGCTTAGACAATTCTTGGTCCTGAGGGAACATTGGAAGGCACTACTATTTTGTGCCAGGTAAAATTTATTTTATCATGTATGTAAGATAAGCATTTAATTCTAATTTAATATTACATGTTAGTTTTAGGAGGTAAACAGTGCTCGACCGACGGTCAGTGCGTATGGTCAGTCGGGCGTAGCTATCGCTGTATGAAAGCGTACGTGCGTTCAGACCGATGCTCACCGTCAGCGAGTATGTGGCGATACAAAACACGCCCGACCGACCATACGCGCTGACCATCGGTCGAGCACTGTTTCCAGCCTTATGGTTTGTTTTTCAGGTATGAATTAATTATTTGATTGATGGGATGACCTGCTTCCTGGTGCCATAGCACCACACTTAATTTATTTTGATAGAATGGTTTTACGTTACTGGAGGATATAGCTAATGCCTCTAAGTCAGAGATTGGAGGAGCCTCTAGTTGCGATTGAGGTGAGAGTTTTCATTGTTAGTGCATAACAAGATCGTTCATCCACATCATAGCGCATGTAAAAATTCAATATAAAGATTTACAGCAATTGTAATTTCGGCAGGTAGATAGCAGATTCCAGCACAATGCAGCAGGCTGTAGATCCACTGGCGACGACGAGCACTGTAAGAAAAAAGTTTAATGTCTTTTTCTTAGCAGCTATATTATTTTATTTAATGGTGGTTATACATCCGTGGCTAGAAAGTCTTAGGCAGGAAACTGCTCGACCGACGGTCCGCGCGTATGTTGGGTCTGGCGTGTTTTGTATGGCTGCATATGCGCTGACAGTGAACATCGGTCTGAACGCACGTATGATTTCATACAGCGATAGCTACGTCGGTCGAGCATTGTTTTCAGCCTTAACAGAAAATAGCTATGCGTGTAAACTTATTACGATTAGTATTGTTGATGTGGTCTTTTTACAGCCGACAGCGGAACCAATCAATGGCGCTCCGCCTGACGAGCCTGGGCGTAGGCAGGGCCGGATAACCAATCAATTACAGTTCCTGCAGAAAAATGTAATGAAGGCAGTATGGAAACACCAATTTGCCTGGCCTTTTCATCAGCCGGTCGATGCCAAGGAGTTAAATTTGCCGGTAAGTCGTTGGATTTTTAAACACCAGCTGTATTATTAAGAAATAAAATAATTAATAATAGGAAGAAAAGATCATTAAAACTAAATGTAACTAAAATTACTATATAAAACTTAAAAATAAATAATCTAAAGTTTAAACACCTACAATGTAACATTCTCAATTTGCAGGATTACCACAAAATCATCAAGAAACCTATGGACTTGGGTACTATCAAAAAGCGCCTGGAGTCCAATTACTACTATTCTGCTCAAGAATGCATCCAAGACTTCAATACAATGTTTACCAACTGTTATGTCTACAACAAACCTGGCGAGGATGTTGTGGTCATGGCACAAACTCTAGAAAAGCTGTTTTTGAACCGGGTAAGTCATTTTAGCTGGATCTGTTTAATTTATAGGTATTCTTATTTATAGAAATAAACTGGGAGTTTTGGTAATACAATGCTAATTGTTTTTTTGTGTTTACAGATAGCTCAAATGGATAAAGAGGAGAAGGAAATAGAAGTACCCTCGAAAGGTGGGAAAGGTGGGGTGAAAAAGCGAACGACTGGTGGTAGCGGAGGCGGCAGCGCCACTGCGAGTAGCGGCGGCGGCGGCGGCGGCGCGCGCGGCGCGGCCGTCAAGACAATGCCGGCGCCGCCGCACCCCGCGCTCGTGGGCTCCACCAACACTACAACTACGCCCGCGCTCACGCTCGCCACGCCGTCGGTCACGCCGCCCGCTACGCACACCGGTCTGCCCCAGCAGGTGCGATCCTATACCACTCCATAACAACTCCTCGGCTCACTAATAAACTAACTTCTTATATTGACAATTGTCATCTGTGCAGGTGGCCACGCAACAGTCCAGTTTCCACGTCGCCCAGGCTGCTGCTACGCCCGTTTCGACTATATCGTCGGTTGCCCTCTCGCAGACTCAACCGGCTAAGGTACTGTATTTAAACATTATCTTTAATTATGACATGGGCCTTATATCAATTTGGATAGATTAACGAATGGACGTTAACTTTTTAACACAGGTCAAAAAAGGCGTTAAGAGAAAGGCTGACACCACCACACCTATGGGCAGCTCCTTTGAAGGAGGATACACTACTCCAACCATAGATCAGCAAAGTGGTGCTAAACCTGCCAAAATATCTACCAGAAGAGAGAGTGGACGTCAGAAAAAGGTATATTTCTATATTGGACATTACTACACTTTAAGTTAAGTTTTGTATTTGTATAACTGTTTTAGTATTTGTTGTTTAATTGGGCTACTAAATTTAACTATTGCTGTTAACATATGTAGTTGGATTCTCTATCCGTATCCGATCTCTGAAATTTTACTTATTTATTCTCAAAAAGTACAGTATGTATTTTCAGTGTCAAGGTGTTTATTAAAACAGTATAATCTTGCGTAATCTTCTTGAATTGGACCATAATAAAACTGCTATATGAAATTATTTCAAATTATATGGGCCATCATGAAAAAGCCGAGAAATTGAACGCTGTGTAACAAATAAAATCAGTTGTACTAGTCCTTTTGATTACCTAATTAATGCATGGTTGATGCTTCATGATTTAATTTTAGCAATCTACCGCTCTTAACTTTGCTGCTGTGCGATCTAACAAGATGTAATTAACCTGCGTTAAGATTGTGTGCTCCTGCTTGATGTATTTTATTTTTGACTCACTAAATATACACTAAGATTTATTTAAATTTCAATGTATATTGCTCAGCGAACATTGTAGAACTTGTATTCAGAAGTTAAAAAGGCTTTGTCAAACAGCGTGCGCGACGCAAGCGCAAAGCCGCGCAACGCACCGCTGCGCGACGGAATGTATGATAACCTCACGCTCGCCTCGCGCAGCTTGTGTGGCGTCGGTAACCTGTACTGGTGCGCAGTAGTCGCACACTCAACGCGTCATGCACACTGTGTGGACCAAGCCTTATGATCGCGATCCATTTGACACTGTTGATATCAATATCACTAAAAGTTTAATTAAAAATATTTGATGTCACTGTAATTAATTTGCATAAAATTTTATAAAAGCTAACCGACAGATAAAAGTAATAGTGCGGTACAAACCGCACCTCGTAAGCTGCCGTGCGCTGTCATACGTCGCTGGAAGTTCGTTACTTGTACTATACATAATACACATATGTAAAATGGGCATCGCGATTTGTTTAATATGTCGCGAAGGTTAATTTTTAATGTTGGTCACATGATAGATAATAGCAACAATATTTTTATGTTATAATAATTTGACTTAGGCACCTAAATTCTGGAGAAAATTACTTTAGCTGATCTACTAATCATTATCACCTTGTATAAATGCTAAGATTTGACACAACAAAAGTTTTCAATATTCATTTGCCTTTAGAAGTTTACGAATTTTCATTAACACACACTAGTTTTCGCAATATTCTATTATTTAATTTGTTGTAAAACATACTTCCTAAAACAATTTATTAACAATGCTGATTTTGCGAACGCATGCTGAGCGTCCAACTTCTTCTGTACCGTTCTGCTTGCAGTTGTTATTTTTATCTCTTGGACATAAGAGCTTTGATATTGTGTGTCATCCTCGAAGGCGCGCCCCTCCACATCTCAATCCGCACAATTGCGCACAGATGAGTATAAGTTACGCTGTGCAGAGGCGCGTCATCGTGGATGATACGCACTATAATGGGGTATCCAAGCTAGCTTGTCATTTTATTATATTCTAATGCCTAAACCTATCAATGCACTGCGAGTCTAAAACGATAAGTATGCCGTTGTATATGTCGCTGGAAGTTGCGGGTTTTACCTTAACGCCCTTCTTTAAACAGTACGAGACAGGGTACGTTTAAACCGTGGCACGGCCATGAGGAGGGCTGGGGCACACCCCCATGCCTGTGGTCGCGTACTATGCGCATGTAATGTAAAGTATTACAAGTTTAACGAAGCGGGGTGTTGCACAGGCCGGCCGCGCAGGGGAGGACTCGTTCAAGATGGGCGCGCTCTCGCCCGGCGTCGGCGGGCCGGGCGCCTCGCATCACGCCGCTCTCACTCCTCAGCTCGCCAAAGGCAAGGAAAAACTATCAGATGCTCTGAAAAGTTGCAATGAAATTCTAAAGGAGCTCTTCTCTAAAAAGCATTCGGTAAGTTTCTTATCATATATGTATGATGTAACATACATGTTTCTTGTGTTCCTAAAGTGCAGCTTCCACTAAATAGAAACATTTTTTAATAGGGCTATGCCTGGCCATTTTACAAACCTGTGGATGCCGAATTACTTGGACTCCATGATTATTTTGATATAATAAAGAAGCCTATGGATCTCGGGACCGTGAAACAGAAGATGGATAATAGAGCGTATAAAACTGCTGCCGAATTCGCTGCTGATGTCCGTTTAATATTCACAAACTGCTACAAGTACAACCCTCCAGATCACGATGTTGTGGCGATGGCGAGAAAATTGCAAGATGTGTTCGAGATGAGGTAAGCACCTGTGAAATTCTGTATTTTGCTTCGTAGCCTTCAAAAATTTATAGTGAACATTGCCTACATTGGTAATGGTCTGGAATCATATTGTTTATGTGGTCACGTTTCATAGGCATATTTTTTTCTTGCAGGTATGCTAAAATCCCTGATGAGCCAATTCACGTGGGTGTCCCTCACATGGACAAAGGAAGCTCTGCGTCCAGCTCTGAATCCGGTTCTGAATCGGACTCTGATTCCGACGACTCTGAAGAGGAAAGGAATAATAAAGTGAAAATCCTAGAGAAAGAGTTGCTCGCATTGCAGGAGAAAATGAGGAAATTAGTAGAAGAGTCTAATACTAAGAAGAAAGCGAAAAAGAAGGTTAAAGATAAATCGTCAAAGAAGCAAATGGTTAACAGTGCAATGCCGAAGACGAATGCAGTGGCAGGATATGGAGGCAAAGCTAACAATATTTCTGAGAATATAGGTAAAACATTATTATCAATTTCATGCATGTCATTAGTGCCTGCCTGTTGATGTTCGATCTTGAGATTAAAAGGTGAAGAGAGCATACCAGGGCCGACCGGACGACGTCCTGTTGGTCGCCCCAAGTATCGCTGGTAGGATCTGGGGAAGGCCGACCTGCGTGAGCTCGGAGCCGGTGCAAGCTGGCGAGAAATTGCGCAGGACCGAGCAAAGTGGCGTGCTCTTGTTTTAGAGGCAAATACTCATTTTGGGTCGTCGTGCCAAGCCACTTAGTTCAATAGCGCATATATTGCATCAGACTAACGATAGATTAGAAACAGTATAGAACAATAGTCTAGAAAACAGTATATAGAATAGCAGTTGGTGTAACAGGAACAGGGAGTGCGCGCGGCAAGGGCGGCAGCAAGCGCGGCGGCGGCGGAGGCAAGGGCGGTTCGCGGGCGTCCGCGCCCGGCAAGAAGAAGAACTCTGCGCCGAGCACCGCGCCCGCGGCGCATGCGCCGCCGCACGCCGACACCGACGACGAGGACGTCGCCAAGCCCATGTCGTACGACGAGAAACGACAGCTCTCGCTAGATATTAACAAACTGCCCGGTAAGAGCACGCTTATTTATATCTCGACCAAGCTAAGTTTGCACCTAGCGTCGACCGCGCCGCATTACAGCGAGGTGCAAACTTAGCTCGGTTGAGTTACATCTCAGCGAACCTACGCTACCCTAGCCCGCCTATTAGGCTGCGTTTCCACCAGAGATGTGCGAGGATGCGTTTTCGTACATTTAACACCTCGCAACGCGCCGAGCGAGGTGTCAAATATATGAAAACACATCCTCGCACATCTCTGGTGGAAACGCAGCCTAAAATAATTTGTTTGTTAGTATTTATTTGTATTAAAACAGGTCATACGATATTAGGAAGGGTCAACTTAGCTGGTCGTATAGCGTCCTAGGCGTACTTCCGTCCACTATATTGAGAGATTACGAATCTGTCGCGAGTTTAATTAAACATTTTTCCCCATCACAAAAAGTGCTCGGCCCCGCTAAAGAAGTTTTCACTTCAAAAAAATTCATTGATCTCGCTCCCACGTGTATTGCGCGACTATGCTTACATCTCTTTCAAACATCTTTGTAGTGTGTTTCATCAACGACGATGCGCCCTGCGCCCCTCCACAGCGAATATCATACTAATCTATGCTCAATGTATGGATTGAACTGTGGAGGGGCGAGCGTCGTGGATGAAACGCACTATACCTAGATGTGTCTACTGCCGGCTCCAGTCTAATTCTTACTTCATGGTTATTGTAGTTTGTAGTGTTATGTTATAGAAACGAGGAAATATTCGCAGTAAAACAATTGAGTTTGAAAAATATGTGCTTCGGAGACGATCAATCTTGACGATCAATCTTGATTGAAGGGGTGTTGATGTTATTTCAATCGCCCCTCCTTCCTCCTCCTTTCCTAATTCTTTTTTAATGAGTCTAGGTCTAGGGGTTACGGAATTCGATTACCACATGACGGGCCGTATGGTTTTTTGGCACCGTCGTAGTATAAAAAAAATCACATATCTACGCGGAGAAGTTGGCTCTGACACCAGTCACACCATAATTAAATATATGAAATTGGTCGTATAATTATGGTTTACTTTTACATTGCGAGTCATTTATAAGTTATAAGCGACGCGCTTACCAACCACTGTGGTGCACGCGCGCTTGCAACCGGTCGGAGTAGCCAACTAGATCAGCGCGCGTGGCCGTCAAGATAAGTGCGCGTGTTTTGTTTGATTCTATTGATTTTTTTCCCTATCTTCTACATTTTCGTCTTCGGTTTTGTTTACGATTTAGGAATGATGGTCAGTTGTAGAGTCATTTGTATATAACCTGTCTTTTATTTTGCATCAATAATGAAAATACACATCGAGAATGGAATCAACTTAGCACTTTGCAGTCACCTACTTGCAGACAACTCTCATAGATACTATTGATAATCTACTTATTTAACGTCTTAGATCCCTCGCAACCGTCAGTAATGTTAACAAAAGTAATTGAATCGGCAAATCACAGCACGGTAAGTGTAAGGCCTGAGTGGACGCTCGGAGCGGAGCGTTCGGCGGGGCGTCCAGCGGGGCGGGCGAGCGTGCATACTATTTGTGCGGCGGCGACTCAGGACACCAGTATGAGTTTCGATTGTTTGACATACACGCCCCGCTGGACGCCCGAATCGAGCGTCCATTCAGGTTTTACACTAAGCACTTGCCGCGTCCCCCGCACTCCTCATTTTTGGCAGCATTGATTTTCAAGAAAAATTGCGCGAAGCTACGTCTTTAGGTTAAGTGGTCTGTGGCCTATGCATACAGTTCAATTTGAGTGGTTAGGGTCAGTTGTACAGTACAGTCGCCCAAAAATATGGTTGATGTTCATTTGCACGTCATAAAACTATAGGCCGAAACGACATTCTTGACACATCTAACCCACTTATGGCTTTCTACAATCTAAATCAACTTATGATTAAATCTACATAAAAATTACTTGTTTTGATTGATACTATTTCTTACCGAAGTCCTTCGTATGCTCCATATGACAACCCTTTTCGTTTGCAGTGCAGTTTATAAGCTACGCAATATTTGTCGTGTTTCCCGTTTTTTTATGCAGACACGTTTTTGTCCTACAAGTCTGTGGCGGTTTGAACTTTGATAATTATAGAAGTAAAGGGTTAATTTTAGTTTTCCTGTGTTTTACAATAATTAGGTGTATATTGAAAAAAAAAATGTTTACATTACATTCATTCATACTTTAGTACTTTTGTCAGTAACAACAGTACTTATATTAGTTAATGCAACCAAATGAGTGATGTCGTATCATATGTTCTCACAGGCGATAAACTTGGCAAAGTGGTGCACATCATACAAAGCAGGGAGCCGTCGCTGCGTGACTCAAACCCGGACGAGATCGAAATAGATTTCGAGACCCTCAAACCATCCACACTTCGCGAGCTCGAAAACTATGTTGCATCTTGTCTTCGAAAAAAGACACGTAAGCCGCATTGTGAGTCAAGCCGACATTATTTACCTATGTCAATATCATTATATCGTAAACTATGATTACATGTCGTATTACTTACTGTTGTTGCATTTGAGTGTTTTCCTATCTAAAGGTTATTGTTTTTATTTTCAACTTCTACATTTTTATACCTAGTTATTTCTATAGGAAAATGATGTTGGTGTGACTTTTTATTTACTCCTTTATAATTTAGTTATAGTTAGTTTCTTTTATTACTTGTTACTAACCCCCTTTTTTTGCTTCATGGCAGCATCTCATGCTAATAAAAATACTGACATTTATTACTAGTTTATGTGTATTATTAGTTATTACTAAATACAATATTCTATTAGCAAGGGATCTTCTTATCGCATGATAGTTGTAAGAAATTAAATATTTGGGTGAATCAACTTTTTAGTGCCACTCGTTGTCGTGGTTACGTCGAGTTGTCCAGGGGACTAAACCGAAAACAATCGCTATTTAACTTGATCACATTACATATTTGTGGTACTTAGCTATGCTATTTCGATAACGAGCCATCTACTAAGCACGTTAGTAGAACTTAATACAACAGTTCTTTGAACAAACTGTCCCACTAGTGTGTGTATAAAAACACGTTAAGTTGATCCACCCATTTATTTGTATTGTAAATAACATTCACTAGAATAACTACTTGCTTGTAGTGCAGTTAATTAGGTTTCATTTTCATTACAACTCCCCCCAACCCAATACTCCAATACTTCTAGAACTCAAAACGACGTAGTAACAATATGCCTGAACCTCAACAGGTTCTCTTGAAAAAAAAAAGAAAATTACACGAGAGGTCTACACTGCACAGAGCCACTAAGTAGTATAATCTAGAAGTATTGGGCAAATGAAATTAAGTTTTGGCTGTAGTAATTTTCATGCAATGAATGTATTTAATAATACTAACTGTAGTTACCTTTATTTGTCTATAAGGATAAAATAAAGTACATTGTTTTTCAGATCGTAAAGTTTCTGGTAAATCTAAAGATGAACAAATGGCGGAAAAAAAGCAGGAGCTTGAGAAGAGACTGCAAGACGTGTCTGGACAATTAGGGAACACCAAAAAGCAACAAGTTAAAAAAGGTAGGATTTATATTAAATATAGTACATATACCTTCTAGTTTTGCCCGGTTAATCTACGTTAACCCTTTGAACACCTTCTGTCAGCCAGTCGTCTGTCACACACGTCAAGCTCTTGTTTGCGGAGGACATGAAGTAAGTATAGATGGAGCTGGTGATACACACATACAAAGGTGTGTGAAGGAGATGTAAGCATAGACGATAACACACGTGGGAACGAGATACAACGTCATATCTTCTGTCCCTCATCGCGTATAAGGCAGCATTTGTCTGCCACCGGCCCGTGCCACCAAAGTGTCATCGATGAACCAGTGCCCAGCGTATAAGAAAATATGTTACCCATAATGTTGGGTAAACTAGACCGGCTCGAACGTTAAAAATAACAGATTAAAAATTGAATCGTGACGTGATTAGAATACTACTGTGAATTTCATTATTATAATGGCTGAATAACTAAGACGTTTTAATCTAATCGTGATTTTGTTAACTATAATGTAGGTATTAAATTAGTAAACATTTTTATATCGTAATTAGGAGGACATCGGATGTTTTGTGTTTGTCCGCTAATATTTACTAAGAGTTTATTTTGAAGATTCTCAATAATTAAAAACCTACTTGTCAGTAAAAATGGGGAGATTATTCTTTTTGTGGTAACCCCAGAAGAAACTGTCACATTATCTCCGTCCCTGTGTGTGATTCGCTAACCCTCCTTCTATAGATCCTCTTTCTACGGCGGAGGAGCAAATATACTTTGACAGCATGTAGATTGCTTTGACATTTGACGCACTAAGACCTATAGGTGTCGCTGATGTGCGGACACGACACCTCGCAACACCTTTAGGTGTCGCTGGCGCTCAACCATATCACAATTTATTGCTGTTTATCATAACTAAATAATACAAGTCAACGTGTCATTCACACTGGGGGCTCACGACAATCGTCTGGTCCAGCTTACACTTAAGTTAGCCTTATGTACAACTTCCAAATTTCAAATTGATAGCTTAAGTAGTTTTGACCACTGGATAAACAGTTGCACCACAAGCGCTCCTTATGTACATTTATGGTAAGGAAAAAATACAACATGATATGAATTGAGCTGTTGTTTCTTACTGAAATAATTTTATGAATTATGAAGTACGATAAAAGTACTTACAGCACAGAACAATGAGTAGTTTTAATAATAGAATGAGTGCGAGTAGGTCAAACGCAAAAGCGGCGGCCGCCTCCTGCAAAACGAACGCGACGACCCTTTAACGGTCCCTTCGGGACCCCCCAGCGTAAATTGTCAGTAAATGCCAGCGCAATCTCTTCTATTTATCCATAAATCGGACTTTAAAATGCCGCCTAAAAATTCCTATATTAATGTAGTTGTTTTTGTTTAGAAGGGTCGAAGGAAGCGCTGGCCGGGGGCGGCGGGGGCATGTCGTCGTCGTCCAGCTCGTCAGACTCGTCCAACTCGTCCTCCAGCACGGACACCAGCTCCTCCGATACCAGCGACAGCGAAGCAGGTTAGATCTCGTTGCGGCACCGTGCGCATACAACCCTGTTGACCCGACATACCAGTTCTAGACGTGCACGCTTGAACTTAGGAACTCTCTATGAAATAGTATACGAAACATTCGTCAAGGACCTCGTGAGGTGGCGCAAGTTATTATTCATAATAGACTTACAGTTGTGATTAACATGTTTTAATGCGTTTTATACTATCATAATCACAGCATGTTACTTGATGACTATTTGGCCCTTAAATCTCATGTTCATACGATTTCATTAATATTTATATTTTTGTTGAAAAGGTAAATCGTGTTATTAATTTATTTTCATATATGAAGCGGGTGATTTGTTTAGAACTGGGATGTAATGGGTTAAAGGATTCACCGCAGTGCGCGGCGTCGACTATAAAAATGATGCAAGTGACTCGCGCCGACTGAACGTAACGCACATTGACTACGTTACGTTAGCGTAAGGTCGCTCATCGTCGGCGCGGCGCTTGTCACGTCGTTGCGGAACTGTACTGACTATTCACTGTCCGATGTCCACTGTCTGTCGTCGTCCACGATAAAACCATATTTTTTTATCAATGCAATAGAGTGGTACCGTTTCGTACCACATGATGTAAATTACAATTTTAATGTTAGATTGTAATAATACTTGCATTTAATTAAGACAAAATATTTCACTAAAGGATTCTTCGTAATGCTCGACACCTTTAATGCCTAATGTTAAATGTTGTTTTAACAAAAATATTCGGTGACATGGTTTTTACCTATGCCAGTATTCTGTATTGCGAACGACTGTTGTGTTTTATCCAAAATATTTTTTTAATGAGAAGTGTGGCAGTTTAAATTCAATAATTTTTTTCTAGTCTCTGTATTGATGTCAGTGACAGAATGAATGCCATGGAGACAACTGTGTCGCCCATAGTTTGAATGAGATACACTACATAAGGAGTAGTACAGAAGGGCGTGCAACTGCTCACCCGGTGACATCGAAACAGTCCTTTTCGAAGGTAAAAAGAGACGGATACCATTCAATATCTCGTCGGCTAGAAGTCGCGCGGTCAGTTGTGCTAGCCTTTTTTTGGGCACTTTATTCTATCACTCTTTAAGAAAGTCCTTTACATTTTATAAGATTTATTTATTTTAAGATTTCACAGTAAGATTTATCTTATAATTTTTTATGGTTTAACTTTTTGTGGCAATCTTTTTTTATCAAATTGTGTGTATGGTTCGGTAAATAGAACAATTATGCGTCCATTAAAATTGAATGACAGTTGACAGATATGAATGACTAAGGCCAATTAGTTTGATCGAGTGTCTGATGTATAATTTACATAATGGCTTGCAACTGACTTGGGATGCATGCTGTTTGGTTTAAAAGTGTGAATGAATATTTATCCAAACCCTCGAATAGTAGGGGTATGTTCCGCGAAAATACAATCAGTGTTGAATATTACGAATGATGTGGTTAGGTTTACGACAATATTTGTCGTGAATCTATGAATCGTGTGCCCTATCTCTATACACGTACATTTGTGAGCAAAGAGTGTAAGTATTGCGAAAGGTTTGAAAATAACTTTGTTTACTGTGATAACGTAGAGGGAACCACCTAAAGTTTTGATTAATGTGAACAATCAATTCCGAAGTCTGCCCTGTTAAAGAACGAAACAGTTGTAATGAGGAGAAGAAGCCAGCTTTGGTGTTCGCTTGTACTTGTCACGTGCCGGTAAGAAACGATTTTTCTTTGGTTGGCTTTCATAAACCAATAGGAAATACCTTTTCACATTAATATTTTTAACTATGTCATGTCAAAATGCGGCGTTCTTTCATTTGAATCCTTAAAATATAGATCTCTCGTTATTATAAACTCTTATTGGAAACTTCAGATCTCATGGTACTAATTGCTTTTGAGTGTGAAATTTAAACCAATATCAAGCTCGACGCTCTTAGGAGGGAAACGTAAGCAATAATAGTAGTTGGAGGGAATAGTGATGTAGTTGATAGCGCGCGGGTACGTCCACACACGCGCGAGAGCGAGCACGGCCCGCGAGCGAAGAGGAGCGACCCCGGCGCCGGCGCGCCACGCACCACTAAAGCCAATGCAAACAATTGTGTAAGGACGGATACCAAGCAACTAGCAAGCAAACAAACAAACAAACGAACATTCTATCAGACAGTACAAACACACCCTGCCATCACTTGCCTTGCCTTGCCCTGCCTTGTTCAATTCATTCTCTTTTTGGACAACGAGGATCCAACTTTGTGACATGTTCTAGTTAAAAATGTTATCACTGAAAAGGTATGTTTTATTGGTTTAGTGCTTGATACATACATTTGATGCTTGCTCTCTCATACATTCTGAATATGGCGAGTGAGCTTCGTTGATTACCTTCAAAGTGAAACGACTAGCACCGAAAGCTGGCCTCTTTCCTTCACAAATTGTTTGCATACATGTTAACTATTGGATATTATATATAGATTTAGCCGTATTATTTATGTATTCATTATCACGAACACGAGTTCTTGCATTAAATTAAATATGTATATTACTAGAGACGGCTGGACTACTGAACTCTGAATATACATTAAGTAAATGCGTTGTTGTGAATAAAACAGACTTAGTTAACTTAGATGGTTATTTATTGTATTAACTTTCTTTGACTTTTGTCGAACGCATTGTTGCGTTTACCTATTTACAGGTGCTTCACCGTACAATTGAATAAAAAAGAATAAAAAATATAGAGCATAAAACTTTGATACAGATTATTTTAATATGATTTGATCTAGTTTATTTAATTTAGTAGTTGTGATTACAGTATAATATATTGTGTAGTAGAGTTTTTTAAAATACAGTCGATAAAATACGAAACATACTATTTATAGGTACCTATAGCATAATGGTAATATTAATAATTCTCAGTTGTTTTTAATTGTTTTAGAATATCAAACTGTATTTAATATAAAACTGGAACTATGCAGTTATGAAATTATTTGTATTGTAACAGATATATTGTTTATATTATACATATGGCCTAAAATTTTGAACATTATAGAAAGTATTGTAAAAATATTTGAAAACACCACGAAATAAGATACAGCACAAGTAGTATGCTGGTGATTGATTGTATTTGTGTGTTTAAAATGTTTTTTCTCGTCGGCGAGGGGGGAAGCGAGCAAGGCGCGATGTGTATGTGTACTGCGTTACTACTGCTGTAGGCGAGCGCGCACACCTATCTGCTAACATCTCAAATGTTGTCAAGTCAACTGACAGAGTGGCTTGCGCACATTTTCGAGCATCATCACTGCCAAACTAGTCCTATGTAGGTAGTGTAATTATTAAGGGTTGAATGTGCGTGCTTTGCCGAAGTGTTCAGTGAGTGCGCGATTAGGACTCCTTACCGCGCGCCATGGTCACTTACCCCACTTTTGTATTTTTATATCAAACTAGTTAAATTGTCCGACTGTATTGAATTTACACTATCAATTTTTATTATATAATCGCTATTCGAAACTCTGCAGATTCTATTACATTCCTAATGAGTTCTTAAATGTAAAAAAAATCTGTAAACGCTATGTGCTTTTCGTAAGTTTTTTTTTACAGGCAAGTACAATTTGCTGGTTGCTTTGAGATCCTACTGTAAGTTTAGATGATAGTGATAGTTTTCTTTTGAAGTTCCTTTTTTGCCGAGTCGGCAGAGGAAGAACACGAACAAATTCTAGCACATTGTATGGTTTTAGTATTTGCCATTAAATTATTATTGTAAAGTGTGTTACATTTATTAATGTCCAAGGCAGTTGAGTGCTTGGATCGGTTCTCATGTATGCGATAGCTTGAAATGTGTTAAGACAGTGATATGGTTTTCAGTAAGTGGTACAATTAGTTACTTGAACGCAACTTGTAGATGTAACATTGATGTAGAAACTCAGCAGTGTGCTTTCTAGAGCACTATCTTAAATTTTATATAAGGTTTTTATTTATCCATCGAAATGACCCTAAAATTCACTAGACACTAAGAATGAGTGGAAAAACATTGTATATATTTCAATATATATAACAATATAACTAAAATATAAGTAAATCTTTTAAGTAATTTATGATGCATTTTATTTGTGCTACCCTGAGATCTGAAGTTAAACCAATGAGAAATTGTATACCGTTATCGAGTATGGCGGATACAAAGCGACTTTGTATATTTTTAAGTATTCAATTAGTTACTAAGTTTTGAGTAGTGGGGACTTTATAACGTAGCGTCGTCACTTACAAAATAAATCTTTTCATCACACTCTCACGGGTAGGAATCAACAACACTGATACAAACCGATTCATCTCTTCGAGTTCTCTACATTTCATGTTGTTGAATTCCCAGCTCGGCGGCATTCCCACTTGATCCACTGTCACATCTCCACCACATGACCAAGTCTTCCACACTCCCACTTAATTAGTATTGCGAACTGCTAATTATGAAGCAGCGCTTTGGTTTGATAATCCTATTAGGTATACTACAAAATTAAAATAAAATACAATATGACCGGATTCCATCAGCCCCATAACTGGTTATGAAGTACGCTGTGCAGGCGGCGATGGTATCTCCACAGAGGTCCTCAAAGTCTGTAAACAAACCCTGCTACTACTACCCCACATCATACACTTGTTTAACACAATTCTACAGACAGGTAATACTACCAAAAAACTAACACACTCCAAAATAATTTTGCTGCACAAGAAGGGAGATAAGAATGATATAGGAAATAAAGGTTTTTAATTCCGCAGCCGACAGCAAACAGTAACTGCACGTTCCGCCGCACTGCAAATTGAACCGTAATGGTGTTCATAAAAAGCTCAATTTGAAATGAGCGGAGAAGTGTCGCAACAGCACACGCCGCTCACTCTAAATTGGCACTTTTAGTTTTATGATTACGGTTCAATTTGGAGTGCGGCGGAACGTGCAGTTGCTGTCGGCTGCGGAATTAAACCTTTACACCAAGTCTTATTTCCCATCTCTACAAAATTTAATGCTTCCAATACCTCTAAAACGGAAACGCATCGACACATGTGAATCCTGTCCATCTTGACTTATGGAGCTCAGTCATGGTGGAACTGGTCGAAGTCCAAACTCAAGGTTTGCCCGCGCACGATGCGGACATACCAGTTCTTAGGTATCAAGAGGACTGATCGAGTCCGGAATACCACGCTGGGTTCTTTAACACAGATAGCAGATGTGGGCAAGAAGAGGGCCGTGCTTAAGCGGAACTGGCCCGGCCATGTATGCCGTATGATCCACAGAAGTGGGCCCATCTTGGCTACTTGGTGATTGCCACAGCTCTTTGTATACAGGGCGCCCCAAGACTATGCGACATGAAGGCAAAGAACCTCATATATTGCAGATATGATTTTTTGCTGAAACTAGACTTAATTTTATTTTTAAAAGTTGATAATACTGCATTCAAAGATTTTATTAAAATTACTCGTTCGTCTGGGAATCGATCCGACTAAAATGTGAAAAAAAGCCACCTCGTATTCTGTTATGATGCCAATCGAAAGAATGGACAAAAAATAATTATTCCTAAGAAAGGAATAACGTAATATGTTTGATTCAAATTTTCAAGAAAATTATTTATTGCCGACAACGTCCGAAAAATACGACAACGTGTGCGAGTCACAAACAGAATTGAGATATTATCATAATCGACTAACCTATTCGCCATAATACGATAGGAAAATCAACAGGCAGCGAGCTTACTAAAATATTGAAGATTTGCTTAAGACAAGAAGGATAAAATTTTGAGCATTTAATTAATTTACAAAAAATACTCAATTGACTTGAATTGATTAGCTGAAGTTTTTTCACATTTGAGTCGGTTGGCTGGAAGCAAGCAATTTTAAGAAAATCTTTGAATGCAGAATTACTGTGATTTAAATATAAAATAGTCTCCTTTCAGGAAAATATCCTACCTACAATATTTAAGGTACTTCCCTTCATGTCTCATAGTCTTGGGACGCCCTGTGTATTCTGCAGATTCGTAATAGAGCAGGAACAGAATTGGAAAAGGCGTCTCTAAACAATGCAAGCGGCAAATCATGTAACAGTTGGGGTGACAACGTTATCAGAGGGTTTGGACCCTGCAGAATACGGATCTGCCTGTCGCCATCTCGAAATTTGAGCCGCAAGTACGGTATACCGGAAAAGGTGCAGCCCATACAAAAAAATTCGTAGTACATTTAGTAAATCGTTGCTCTGGTACTCTAAAAGGGGTCCGATTGATATGGTTTTTTGGTATGTTGTAAAGGACAATATTAGCCATGGTAACCTAAAATTTTCGGCCCTCCAGCTCCATAACTTTGGCCGCCATCTTGGAAATAGTGTCACTTTTTTCAGTTTTTTGCCTGTACTGTCGTTATAGTTCATTATCCAAAATTTCGGGATTCGATGACAAATATTGTTCTTTACGGCATATCAAAAACCCATAACAATCGGACCATAGCTAGAGTACCGGAACAACGATTTACCAAATGTGCAACGAAAAAATTTGTATGGGCTGCACCTTTTTCGTTATAACATTCTTCCGGCTCAAATCTGGGGATGGCGACAGGCAGATCCGTATTCTGCAGGGCCTAAACCCTCTGATAACGTTGTCACCCTAACTGTTACATGATTTTCTTCTTGCATTCTACTTCTACAAAAATGGTCCTACTCTATAATAGACGATTTGGAAATGGGATGTGACGAAGAAGCTGCTAGACGATGTGAACATGAAGGGCTTAGTCGGTAATCGGTATGCCGCAGAACGAATAGAGCGCATTGAATTAACAACATTTAATTTTCTTTAGCAAGGTAAGTATTTGATAGTAAGAAATGCATAGGGGAATAGCCATAGCTGTAACGGGTTACATATGATATATGATAATACCTAACACTTATTTAAACTACAATTTGAATCACCGAAGTTTGAAATACCTACTTTCAAATAACCTAATGAACGAAATACCTACCTATTCAAAACACCTAATTCTCTAACTTTGATATAAGTAATTAACTATGGTCAAAATACCTACACGTAAAATAACTAAAGTGCACTATCACGACAGGTTTTTACTAATTATTTCTTAAAGTAGGTAAGTCTGTAGAAACTGACATTACTTAATACAAATATGGGATTGACAACGGTTGAGAAGTTCGGAAAACTACTCGTATACGAATGGCGTCAACAAGGACGGACAAAAAAAATATATGGTAAAAATGATACCCAATAATTGTGATATTGGTATGGAATGATACCCAATAATGAACACTCATGATGTTGAGTTTAGTAGGTATCATTAGTTCTTTACAAGCTAAGTATTATGTTATGATTGTTAATTTTTATTTGAAGCCGAACATGTGTTTAGGCCGAATGGTTTGCCTTATTCCAGGAACTGGCTCGCGGCCACCCAAGAAGAAGACGAAGAAGCAAGCCCACCCTGCGCTGCCTGCGGTGAGTATCATGATGAAGCTTTCTAAGCATAAGGAAGAACAATTACCTACTGCTAATGTTAAGGTCGTAAGTCCGCGTACTTACTCGCCCGTCTATCACGGGCTTTAGGTATTAATGGGTTCAATGTGTTTGATCTCACATGAGTTCTATAAACATCATCATCGTTCATGATTTTTATAAACGGAGCTAAATAGTAATTCTGATATCTAAACTTCTTTAAATGATAAGACCTATAATTATAGATTTTTTTTCTAAACCGTGTTATAATATACTCACCGGCAGAAAATTTGGCCCAAATTAGAAAAATGCATTTTTATTATGTTAAACGTTATTTAATTTATTAAATTTGTAGTTTGAAATCACGAAAAGTTTTTGGACCAAATTTTCTGCCGGTGAGTGTATAATATATTTTATGTCACACCTGGCCATAAAGTGGCCATTATCGCACGATCCGCGCGCGAAAAAACCCACTTCCTGACCAGGGGGTGACATAAAATTTTGTACTTACCACGGGCGATAGTAAAGAAAGCCTCAGATCGCATATTTATCGCCCTTGCCTTCGGCTCGGGCGTAAAATACCTGCGATCTGAGACATTCTTTGTTTTATCGCCCTTGGTAAGTAATGTACTATTATGTCACACCTGGCCATAAAGTGGCCATTATCGCACGCTCCGCGCGCGAAAAAACCCACTTCCTGGCCAGGGGGTGACATAAAATTTTGTACTTACCACGGGCGATAATAAAGAAAGCATCAGATCGCATATTTATCGCCCTTGCCTTCGGCTCGGGCGTAAAATACCTGCGACCTGAGACATTCTTTGTTTTATCGCCCTTGGTAAGTAATGTACTATTAACATGTGACGGATCTCGTGGTTCGACCTTGGCGCTTGTCAGCTTTCACGCATTCATAATAGTGGTTTATGCAACTGGTTACATCATGCCTAATTATGTACAGTTGCATACACTACTTTATCTACATCCATATATTAAAACCTTTTTCATGTCTCACCGGCGTGCGCCATGTTTGCCTCGACAGGCCGGCCCGCGCCCCGCCTTCAGCCCGAAAGCTGTGTCCTTATATTGTACGTGATCTCATAAGAGTGTTCTATTTGGTGATCTTATGGGGACGCGCGCAACAGCCGCACAGTATATTATAAAGCGGGGTCTTATCTACGGTTTTTGAACTTATTGAAGAGGATTTACTATATGGGTGTAGATAATAGTACATTACTTACCAAGGGCGATAAAACAAAGAATGTCTCAGATCGCAGGTATTTTACGCCCGAGCCGAAGGCAAGGGCGATAAATATGCGACCTGAGGCTTTCTGTATTATCGCCCGTGGTAAGTAATGTACTATTTAATTATTTATCAGTGACGAGCATTTGGCAAATATCAAGGTCTATGCAAATCATCTGTGCGTACTTGTTACTTGTATTATAAAATCATAGTATACTTTGTTATAGTCAGCTTGGAAATCCGCAGAAAACCGTCCCGCCGGCGCCGACGGCCGGTAGCTCTTTGTCGGGGGCGGCGGCAGGCGCGGGCGCGGGCGAGCCCGAGGCAAAGCCCCTCGCGGAGGTAAAGCCTCCCGCGGAGGTGAAGGCGGCGCCCGCCGCGGAGCCGCCCGCGGCCCCGGGAGTGCGCGCCGCCCCGCCCCCCGCCGCGCCGCCCGCCGCCCCTGACTCCTCTCACTCCCACACGACACTTGCGCCGCACTCGTCACATTCGTCGCACTCGTCACACACCTCGCACACGACGCACGCGCCGCCCGCGCGCGAACTTGTCGACCAGAAACCGCCAGCCAAAACCGAGCCCCGCAACGGTCTCGACAAAGCTGACTCCTCGCACTATATCGACCCCATAGAGCGCACCCTAGCCAGTCTCGAGCGCACTCTCAAGGCCGACGTGCCCATGGACGTCAGCGTCAGTGCTTCCGAATCTTCCATGCGCCTGGAGAACTTCCCCATGCCCAAGCCCCAGATGCTGGGCGATTCGACGCACCAAAATTTGATGGCTCACCTCGGCGGACTAGCGGACATGTCGCACGTGCCCGACCAGATTAAATCGGAAATGTTCCCGCCGCATAACGGGTTCATGGATAAGTGCATGCAACAAGAGCGGGAGATGCTCCGGCCGGATCTAAATCCGGGCCTGGGCATGGCGGGCGTGCCGCCGGTGCCGTCCATCTTCGACCCGGCGCCGGCCGCGCCGCTGTCGGTGATCGCGCAGACGCACCACGCGCCGCCCGGCGCGCCGCTCCTCGCCGCGCCCGTCAAGAAGGAAGACGTCAAGCCGCTGCTCACGCCCAAACCCATCGAGGACCTCATCGGAGTCCCGGCCATGCTCTCCAATAATATGGATAGAAATAAATATGAAATGGATAAGAAAATGGAAGAATCTAAAAACAACTTTGCTCAAGCTTTTAAGTTAAAACAGGAGCAAAACCTGAAGAATGCGAGCTCGTGGTCTTCTTTGGCACAAGCTGGAAGTCCGCAGAGCATTCCCAATGTGAGCTCTAACAATCAAATGAAACAGAAACCAGTAATGGATACTTTCCAAGTAAGTATACGTTTGTGACTTTCCCTATTGGAAGCTATCCTAAAGGAATTCCGGTGCCCACTTTGGCGCCCAATCCCAAGATTTGGCGTAGGCACTAGTTTTAAGAAAGCGACTGCCATCTGACCTCAGAGAAAACTAGACCTTATTGGGGTTAGAGCGTTTTCCTCACGATGTTTTCCGTCAGCCATAAGTTAATGTTATAAGTACATATTATATATCAAATGATATATCATACATACGTTTTTTGAAAAACCCAGCCAGGGTTTGAAGCCATGACCTCCAAATAGCAATCCGCGTGCCTAACCACTCGGATAAAATAGCTGCCTGGCTACAATAGCTCCCTTACCTGATAATATATTAAAAAAATTCAATTCAAAATTCAAATTCACTTACCTGATAACTTAAGAACTTAAGCCCGAGTTGAAGCGGGCGTGGCCTAACCCGCTCTTTGTTAGATTAAGTGCTTCAGGCAAGTGTAAAATTACATATTTTATTTACCATTTTAGGAATTCAAGAAGCAAGCCAGAGAAAAAATGAATCGTCAGAGAGCTTTGATAGAACAGCAGGAGCTGCGGAGGAAGGAGCAAGCAGAACGAGAGAGACAGCGACAAGAGACGGAAAGGAGACATCCCGATGAAGACAAAATGAGGTAAGAGTGCATTTAGACTTCATTGTCATCGGCATCCGATTAAACACTTTCACCTCCAGACTTAAATCTTGAATGTACGCTAGAAACCGATGTAGTTACCTACCTATATCGCCACATATACGTAACTTTACTAAGACGACGGACAGCCCGCTTGGTGGTTCCCTGGCAGTGAGTGTTGAGTAAAAATAATAGATTCTTAAACTCATTTTTCACTTCTCATGCTCGAAAAGTGGGTCATATTAGACTTGTCAAACGGGGCTAAAGTAGTACAATTAAGCCAGCCACCCACGATCAATTCTACTGTCATGTTTGCTTGATGCTTGCATACAAGTCTACTTAATTTTAAGTAGATTTGTATGCAAGCGTCAAGCAAACTTCACAGTAGAATTGATCGTGGGTGGCTGGCTTTAGCCTCTAATTTTTGAAAGCTCGCATTTGAACTATTCAACGATTCTCCTACACATTTGGGCAAGAAATTGCATCCTCATGTTACATGCAGGGGAGTACCCAAATTTTTTTATTTTCTCTGAATTTAACACATTAATATATGGGTGAAAAGTGTAGTAATAAGTAGTGTAGGATATAAGGGCGCCCATATATCCTACGCTTTTCTTATTCCGAACAGGCTCTAGATAACTTTATTTTACTAAACGGTTAAAACTCACGTATTAACTGTCACTTCGGGCGACATGTTTCACGAAACACAACATATATGTTATGTTTCGTGTACATATATGTTATGTTGTTATAACATGTCTCACGAAAGTTTAAATTCAAGGCTCTAGATAATAAGTATAAAATGGGTGTAGGGCACTGAGCGGAGTCCGCAAAGCCGAGTCCGGGGAGGTGACGTCGCCGTCAGTGTCGCCCGTGGCGCGCGCGTCGCCGCCCGCCGCGGCCGCCGCCGGCGCCGCCGCCAGCGCGGGCGACAAGCCCGCCGCCTCCGAGCGCGAGCGCCTGCGCCAGCGGGAGCAGGAGAGGCGGCGTCGGGAAGCGGTCAGTAATCACTATACAATACACATTTTCACATCACCTATTCGGATAAGGGCTTTTTCTTCCCTGCTAGGAGGGATCAAAATGGCACTTTTCTTCCCTGCTAGGAGGGATCAAAGTGGCACTTTTCTGTAACGAGTAATAAGTTATTAGTATCGATTTTGATAAAATAAATGCACAACCATTATTATTTTAGATCTTTCATTATCCTCAATAGGTGATGTGAAAAGCAGTATGTGTCACATGGAAGCAAAATTATTTCCACCTTGGGCGTTAATTCTTGAATCCCTCACTACGCTCAGGATTATATTTTAGAATCCCTCGCTACGCTCAGGATTCTATTATATAATCCTTCTCTTCGTTCAGGATTCAAGTTACGCCCACGCCGTAAATATGTCATTTTGCTCCCTTGTGACACAATCTACTATAGTACATTACATCAGAGGCCGGGAAAATGAGGATTTCCGGCCAAGTGGGTATATACGGCCGAGCGAGCTTGCGAGCGAGGCCGGATAGTGATACGAGGCCGGGAATCCGTTTTCACGACGAGGCATGTATAGTGCTTTTCTCAAACATACAATGAAATAAAAAAAATGCTCCAAAGAATAAGATTTTATTAATCACAAAAGACAAAAAACAAGTAACACACAAAAAACAAATAGACCCATAAATACAAGTAAATAAGCGAATTTCACGTGCAAACGGTAACGATTTTTTTTTTATTTACAATGCATTGTTTCTGAACGATACTATTGGAACACACTGAAATGTCAATTGTGATAAGTATCCAGGCCACAAGTGTCAAATACATTTAAAAAAAAACATTTTTTTGTCAAACCAGCCAGCTGTATTTTCGTAGGCTGTTGTCGAAACAAAAAAAAATTACTTTACAGGCCTAGGCCTGACAAGCAGTATGAAATCCCTTTACAGGCCTCTCGAGTTGTTGCGCCCAAAAAGCGATACTTCCGAGCCTATTATAAGGAACGTAAAGACAATATTTCATTGCATGTTTGAGAAAAAGCATTTTATATCTAAACGTTTCACTAACTTTTCAGGGTCAATCAACAATTTCTTGTAGCTCGTTACCATGGTTACGTCTCCTGAATCACTCATTAAAACTGTGATTTTATATGGTTTGGATCTACTAAACCTGAGTTATGCGATGAGTATAGATCCATTTGGACGAGCACGTTTAAAGTTCATTTTATAAACACTTTTCCAGGAACCCCGGTTACTGTTGTCTCCTCGCTGACGGGACAGAATAACAACAAGAAAAAGTTGATTGAGTCATTTACACTTTAATATGTCTCAGTGAGAATTGTTTTAGGATATAGACTATACCTACTTTAAGATAACTCTTGTGTGTGTTTCGTTCATTTGTCTATGTCTGTTTTTCCCCAATAAACAAAAATAAAATAAAATAACTTTTCTCTGTCGCTCGGTCGATCAATTCACACCAGTTTTCATGAATTCGTTTATGCCACGTCGATTTAGTCAAATATATGTAAAGAAACGACACTCTGAAAACATGTATAGTAAAAGGGTTGTATTCACAACACTTTTAGCATTGTAACAAAACAGTATTCTGATTTCTGAAATTATACCTACTTGATGAAGTTGTGTTCAAACTCCAAACTAAATTATTGTTATTTTTCCGCAGATGGCTGGTCAAATTGACATGAACATGCAGAGTGATCTAATGGCGGCGTTTGAAGAATCTTTGTAATGTAGATGGTTGATCCTAATTCTACAAAGCAAAATCGTTACGTATACCCATTAATTTACGAACCACTACCGTACGATCTTTAAACGATTCTACCTTCTTGTGGTTGCTGTCATTTTGATTGCTATGCATAACATTGTAAATATAATTAATTACGTACGGGGACGCAAAATCAATTGCTAACCCCTGTTAGTCAATTCAACTGTTTCTATGCTGACACTTTCTCCGTACTTCCAAAACGATTTTGATTTATAGAATCGTACTGTCGGCAGAGCACCGTCCGTACTGACAGTGTGCCCGTGACCCTGACCAGCGTGTGCGGTGATAATGTGACGCCAAGTGAAATAGTGATTTGTGCGTGGAACTATTGACTAACATGTGTATAAGAGCTGTGAATAGGATACTTATATTAAATTAAACTGTTGTACCATCAATTTAGATTTCGTGTTCACGAGCTAAGAGCCTCTCTTAAGAGGTTGCATTTTAAAATTATGTGTATTATATAAGTTAATCATAAGTTCTTAAAAATAAACTCTCTTTATATTTATAAGCCAATTGTTACGAGCTTCGGGTTTAGGGTTGAAATGAACAGCTGTTTTCTTTTCGGTTATCTGCCTGTTCAGATATCTGGCGGGCACATCACAAATGTATCTTCTTCTCACTCGCCGGAGCAGTGTGCGGCGCACTTAACTACTCCGTCCACTGCACTAGTCACTTTGTCCAGTCACTTCAGTTCTTTTTTTATCTCTTAACTTTTTTCTCTGGGCCACATCAACACCCAAACAATCCCTTGGATATATATTTGCCGCTAATGGCCCACATTGCGAGAAAAATAAAAACAAATCAAGGAAATATAATCATGTATATAGTTTTATTAATGACTGCAGCACTGCGCCATAAACTTGGTGCCCAGCCATGGAGTGAAGTACGTAATCAAAGTTTTATACAAATGACATGACAAGAACATGGACGAATATACGAAAATCGAACTTGACGAAAAGCCATGTGGCGGACCAAAATAGAGGTATTTATAAGCGACAATAGTTTATACAAAGCAATTTAGAGCGAAAAGTGACTAGTGATAGTAGTGATGCTAACGCTAGGTATTGTAGGCACCGGACCGTCGGAGACAGCGACAGTCTCAACAGTCTGGTGACGGCGGCTGTCAACCTACAAGCAGCTTGTCATTTCAAACCAGGACTGGTCGCTCGCAACACTTCCATAATTAAACATTTGTAGTTGATACTAATATAGTAGTATTTCAATGAAATCAAAGTAATGATCTAAGCAGTCAATGGAATATGGAACGTGTTATCTTGTACGTGTTTATTCATTGCAGGTGTTGACATACTGTAAGTGTTGATGTATTGTGCCACTAACTGCATGAAGTGGTTGTTCGCTTTAATTAAATAAACTTAAATCAATATATTGCTTTCAATCAACATGTAATGAATAAATTAGTTTATTTTGTGTATTTATTAGTAAATTACATTTTCTGTTACATATTCGGTATTCAATATAATATTTCTTAGTGTTGGTAGATTTTTATCAGTCTGTCATTGTTTGAAATCAGATCAAATGTCATACATTTGATTTGTGAAATATATTTATTTTACATTGAGAAACGCCTTTTTATGTTTGTAGATAGACACTCCAGTAGACTTTTTGTACTAAACATTATCCTAAATATTCTGCGTACCTCATAAATAAGGTATCAAGAGTAAACATGATATAAAATACCAACCCAAAACGCATTGTATATTAATAAGCAATTTAGTTTGTCGTTTACTCATATCAAATGTAGATATGAACTAAAATATACATTCCATATTGTACCTTGTTGTTTAAATTGTCACCTCTTGGTGCAGCTCTGGTCATCGACAACAAAAATTACCTGTTAAGTTGGTAACACTGAAGATTCCACTATCTTCACTCTAGGAGGGTTCCCCTTACTGGGGACCGTAGGATAAATTCAGGGCCAAACGGAGGAAAATGCGGGAGTTATAACCCGTAGGAGGAGCAGGACTTCGGTAGTTGCCGCCGTGTGACAAAAGTTATAAGACTCATATCGATTATAGGCTACAGGGCCGACGGATTATAGGTACACTAGACGAGGCACAGAACTGGAAAAGGCGTCTCTAAACAATGCAAGCGGCTTATAATGTAACAGTTGGGATGACAACGTTATCGGATGGTTCGGACCCTGCAGAATACGGATCTGGCTGTCGCCATCTCAAAATTTGAGCCGGAAGTATGGTAGGCGAGCACGTTAATTTTAGCATAGTTAGTTCCATATCGTGGTACATAAAACATTGGTGTGTGGCGAGTACGACGCTGTGGAGTGTTCAGTGACAGCTGCGAAACTAATTCTTGGCAGTTCAGGTGCCCATTAATAATGTCATGTAGCAAGCACATATCTAGAGCCTTACGTCTCTCAGCTAGTGGTAACAAGTTATGGGCGTTATGGCTGTGACAACTGTTTTCGTATGATATGATGTAGGAGGTCACCGAAGACGAAAATTAAGGTGATTGACAATGAATTTCTTTTGTATTCGCTCAATTTGATGACTATAAGTACTTAAAACAATGCGGAGACCAGATCGAACAGGCATATTTAAGGGTACTAATCTGTGCGCAGTAGTATTGTACGGCTTGGGCTGTGGAGGGGCGCGCCTTCGTGGATGGCGCGCACTATACGTACGTACGTACGAGAGATACAACAACTTAAGAACTTCTATGCTTTTGAATACTTTACATGATCTTATGATGAATCCTAGATTTTTGAAGCTTACTAATGTAATCTATGTATATGTTCTGAGAATGTCAATTTGCTATCAAACATAACACCAAGGTCACGAACGAATTCAACTCTATTGATTATTTTGCCGTCAAAGTTGTACGAGAATTTAAGTGGTCGTTTTTTACGTGTATAACTCATGCACTGACATTTTCCAACGTTAACACTGATCTCATTTTAATGTAGTAATCTTGTAAATCAGCTTGAAGAGCCATGCAATCGTCTAGACTCCTAATAACATAAATTATTTTTTTGCCGTCGGCATATATTAAATGTTTAGCTTCTGCAAAGGAATCCGTAATGTCAAATAAATATGCGTTATACAGAAGAGGCCCTAAATGTGACCCCTGTGGTACTCCGCTAGTGATTTTAGCATAGTTTGAGTGATAGCCTCCTATAACTACTGCATGTGACCTATTAGTCAGATACGACTTGTTCCAGCGTAGAAGGTCTCCCCGTCTCCCAGTCTGTATAATTTTTCGGAAGAAAAGAATTTTACCTACATTCATTCATTTTGTAGTTTTAGGCACATGACATTGGCATATTAGAGTTCAAATGCAGTTATCAACCCCATATTTATTTTGATCCAGAGCTTTTTTTGTGGAAATTTTAAACCACTTGTTAACATTCTCCATAGGTAGTGTTAAATTTTAAGTGGGGTCCCTATATACCTTAGTTTATGTCCATGACGATTACCGTTAGCATGACATAAATTTTTTTACATGGCATATAAAAGTGGTCACGTTTTACGTCTAACAGTGTATGTCTGTGTATCATATATCATATTAGATAATTCACGTAGTTTTTTTTACCCGAATTGACGGTAAACTTGACTATATAAGCTGTCGTTTTGCTATCATCCCTAGCCAGGCGGCAACAACGAGGCTTTGCATAAAAACTGATATGATAAACTTCGAAGACAAAAGAAGATGATGTTATTTTCCTTTATAAAGAGAAATGTACCTACTAAGCAGCGGCGGGGTTGTATCGGGGAATGTAAATTGATAAGTACGGTCAACCAATTTGATTCCTAGGCCACTTCGTACCTTGTCACAGTGAAAATCAATATGAAAGCTGCTAGAGATCTTATATCAATGTCACTGTGACAAGTCTCTCATGTCTTACGGTGCCTACCTAATTATTTAAAATAGAATAACCATCAATGTAAATAAACCAAACCAATCAAAATAGTATTATAAAATTATGCCTTAGTATTTGGTTGGGAAGTTTATTGCGATTTAAAATTATTCTATTTCACTATGCATCCTTTAATAATTAAAATTATTTTAATGTAATGATTTTAATTGTTTTCAACTTAAGTGCCATCTATTTTTACGAATAATAACCGATACCATCATCAGTTTTATTTTAACGCCATCTAGCGTTTTGACAGAACTAAAATTGAAAGCATTGAATAAAGGGCTGCCAACAAAGAAGTATCAACTTCAAAAAACAAAAACTGACAAAAACAGTTATAGCAAAGAGTATAATAATATATATCAGGAGTTATAGAAAGTACGCACAAACTACTAAGGAGATACTAACGTATAAAGTACGCGCCAGGCTCGCGCAACTTAGTAGAAAAATTTGATATCCGAGGATAGTATGGAATATTAGAAGCGGATAATGACGGCAGTATTGGATTTACATGGCAATTGCTGTCAATTCGCGTTCGTTTTCTAGTACTCCTACTAGTCCCGTCTCCGCTTTATCTTAAAGGCTTATCACACTACCCTATCGATAGGGCCCTACCGATAGGGTAGTGTGATATGTAAAATAAAAAGACATCTATAGATTGGAATAATAATATATCACATTCCTTTATCTTACTGTACAACTAAATTAGGCTACAAACAAGCTCTTAAATAATAGTACAATATGTAAATGAACCCATGAGGAGCTGTTGACATTTGTCACGTAACATGATTTGTCAATTAAATATCAGTTCACTCAAACAAATAATTTAGGCTAAAATATAAAAATGACCACAACATGACTAAATAAAAAAAAGGCTTCCTTCAAATTCGTGCTTTCTCAATTAAAATCGTAAGAATAGTATCTGGAGTTCATTGTGGTCTTAATTTAATGATTATGTGATGGATGTATCACTAAGGATATTTTTAGAGTTAATCGTCGCAAACGGATAAAATTAGACATCAATTTAACGAGCAAATACCTAAATATAAGGGTAGTTGGACAGTGTGGCGCGGCGTTGCATTTCAAAGACAAACCAGAATATTTTTTCATTAACAATCAGCCGGTTTGCTTTGGTTATCTTCTCTTAAAAACTACAAATATTTTATCATCACATTTGTTTGGAAATACTCGTCATCATTATATACTATCTTAAAACACAGAGCATATTCGGTTTCTAAAATAGTTTTAGGCTGGAAACAGTGCTCGACCGACGGTCAGTGCGTACCGTCGGTCGGGCGCCGACCGACGTAGCTATCGCTGTATGAAAGCATATGTATGTGCGTTCAGAGCGATACTCACCGTCAGCCGACTGACCATACGCACTGACCGTCGGTTGTGCTCTGTTTCCAGCCATAGACTTGCATAGATATACGTCGGTCGGCGCCCGACCGACGGTACGCACTGACCGTCGGTCGAGCACCGTTTCCAACCTTAACCTACTAGGATTTAAATGTAAAAACAATCATACGCAAAACTACATTTAAATCGTGTAGTTATTTCCCAGCAAAAGTGATGAAAAACATTGTTACATGGGCGGCATATGAATGACAAACTCGGGTTATCAAAGCTCTCAGTCTTCTACAAGACTCGTGTTCGCAATTTATTGTTTATTAGTTATAATATAACCCTTAATACACAACGTACTATTATCTACACCCATATATAACACCCCTCTTTTTGCGTCGGGGGTTAAAAAAGAATTTAATGACTCCTTAGAATTCTTTTGCAATGACCAGCATTACAAACAAGCACTTTTATACTCCGATAACTTGCCCTGCGTAGTCACGATACGAATTTTTATTTCTTTGATTGGCATAGACTACTCTTGATGTGACACGACAAAGTAGAAGACCAAGGCTACAACATAGTTCTAATAGACTCTATTGACAGTTTCTACTTACCACCCTTAACACACAATGTAACTATTAATAACTTTAAAATGTTTCTATTGAACATTTTTCGAATGCATCTTACTAGCTGTGACGCGTAATGTGAACAGCACCCAATATTGATAATTCATGTACATATAGTATTACAAACTACGACCGCGACCTGCGCACGAGCGCTGTTTACATAGAGACACGGCAATGGCAAGTGGACAAATATTACGCCTTTGATTATCTCTACCAAAAACATTATAATTCGTAATGGCAGTTTATTAGAAAACATTAATGCCAGTCAAGAAGGGTTATAACAAAGTTTACGTAAGTACGTGTTTGGCGTTTCCAATTCCATTTGTCGCAATTAGGGTTAGGTCGGCTCGTGCACTGGAACATAAGCGTCGCGGCCTAGGAGGCGTCCCACTCTATGAGGTAGGCGGGCGGCGCGGTATCGGCCATGCGACGCGCTAGAATGCGGAACCGCTGTCCCGCGCGGAAGTAAGACTGCACGCTAGACTTTAGAGCGGAGAGTTCCTGCGCCTGAGCCTCTGCCGCGCCCGAAATCTGCACTTTGTGCGGACTCAACTGCAAACTCTTTACACTATTATGAACAGCGTTGTTGTTTGTGCAACGCCGCGCGTTCTCGTAGTAATTCTTCTCCTGCCTCTGTCTCAGTCTTCTGCCGTGAAACTTAACGCTCGCGTGTGCTGGCGGCGCCGGTTCACCACTCTCGTTTTGCATCGGAACAGTCTTGGGATCGTCGGGCAGTGGGCATGACTTATTCATCTGAAAACCACAAGTGACCATCTTAATTATGGCATATATTTGCATATGGTGAAAGTTAGGCATGACCTGTTAGGAAGTCTCTTGAGAGACTTGATTCTAGAATAGTATAGTGACGACCGCTTTAGCTTAGTTCGTAGTGACCCTGCCTACGAAGCTGGAAGTCCCGGGTTCGAATCCCGGCCCGGGCATTTATTTGTGTGATGAGCACGAATATTTGTTCTTGGGTCTTGGATGTTTTCTATGTATTTAAGTATTTATTTATCTATATAAGTATGTATATCGTCGCTTAGTACCCATAGTACAAGCTTTGCTTAGTTTGGGACTAGGTTGATTTGTGTGAGATTGTCCACAAATATTTATTTATTTATTCAGTTTTAACCTGTCGATTACTGGCGCCTCATATTGAACAATACTGGGTACAAAATCACTGTCTCATATACGAGACGTTGGTAATTGACAGATTAAGAGATTTGGCTTTATAACACATAGGATAAGTGTCAAAAACTGGAGTATTTGTGGTACAAACCTGCATTTGCAGATATTTCCTCGGACGTCTGTATTTTCTACGCTTCACCTCTCCATTCGGACCTATTATTATATCTTTTTCGCTAAGTTTCCTCTTCAAAGGCCTCCCTACAGGACCCATCATCGGATTCAATTGACTGGGGAGCGAAAACCGCGCATGGAAGTGGTTCTGTCTACCGTTTTGTTTGTTGTGTGCATTCATAGAAGATGAGAACGGCGTTTTGGACGTATTCTGCATCAGGAACGGGTTGTTTTTCCCCTGGAAGTCTTTCAGTGGTGGGATGATGGCGTCCAACGTACCCCGGCTCGACGTTTCGTCCCCCGAGGATTCTATTTCGTGGTTGAAATTGCTACTGTAAGGAGGCATTTTATCCATGTGTTGCAGTGACATGATTTTGGAATGTTCGATAATATTCTTAGTAGATAACTTGGAAACTTCTAAGTTCATAGTAGCTATTCTGGTGCTATTTGAGTTTATTGTGATATTAGAGATAGTTTTGCTTTCATTGACTTCAGTCATAATTTCTTTGGATATTTTATTTAACTTAACCGAGCAAGGAACTAGCGACGTGTTAAGCGATGGCACGGGTAGGTCGTCACAAGCCGGTTTCACATCGTCCTCTAACTCCGGGGCTACCACTTCCGGGAACTTCTCTGAGACCTCATCTTTGGCATCGGATTTTATAGCTGTAATAACGGGAAAAGTAGCCGGCTCGTCATTTTCAATTTGTTTGATTGATTCATAGGAACTTGTGGAGTCATTTTCAGAGTTTGAATTGGAGTTGAGGTTTTCGTGAAACCGCTTGCCCATCATTAAGTTTAGCCAATGTCCATCAACGGGCACAATCATTTGCTGGTGATGATTTTTAAAGGAACTTTTTTCACTGTTACTGCTCGACGGTTGCGTGCTGAAACAGAACAAAGGAATGAGTTGAATGCAAGGAAGGAATAGGACCGGTTGTTTCGAAGGTGGTGATGGTGAGAATAGCGACCTGTCATCGGGGGGCAGCGTCGGGGAGGGCGGCGACCGAGGGAGAAACCTGAGGCGCGGCGCGTACTCCCGCACCAGCTCGTCACTCAGAGGTTCCCCTTTCTTCACCTGCAACCAGACCTTTGCGTTTAATTAGGCTGAGATACGCGTCGTACTGCGGAACGGCTGCTGTTTGTGCGGACAAGAACATTCATACTGGTTATAATATTATTCTTAAGTTTGAAAAATTATACCTATGACCTTCAGAATTCAGGGATGCCTGAGGATACAGGCAGTGTAAGACTTATAGTAGCTACGCGATTTTCTGGAACTTTAGTACTATTGATAGCTATAGACATTTACATGTAAACGTGTCCTATTGTAGCCTATCTGGCCTTGTGGTCGTAACATAACTTCGAATGTCAAAATTACTAAGCACAAAATTTCTAAAATAAGTCATATTCATATTACACAGGAATGTTAACTTTAGACTCTATGCTGCGCAGCCGCCTATTTTCAGAATAAATGCTTTGATTTTGAATAGGTGACATATTTGTTGACGTACCTGCTCCAGCGCGAACAGCTGGAAAGGCTGCGGCGGCGGACGGCGGTCCCGCAGACCCCAGATGGTGGCTCGCTTCTTCATCTCGCGCCCACACTTGAATTTCTTACGAGCTGATGTTAGGGCCGTCAATATTTTCTCCCGGCGCTCATTCACGGGTGTTCTCCACATCTGAAACGAATAAAAATTGACGAATTGCCTCTCGTATGGTTGAAATTCTTTTTGTTGAACGTATTTCTATTAAAATGTTATTGGATTTTGAACCTTATTGTTTGAACGGTAAAGTAGCTTTTTGAAGGAATTGCTTTGGTGCAATTCGTTCAACAGCAATGATTCCAAGTTCCTATAACTACAGGTCATTTTTACAAGTTTTCGCTTCTCTCTTCTCATCTGGATATTTGTAAGGCAGGATTTCCCATACTTATGCTCGTCCACGTACCCCTATCAAAATTTCCTAATAACTGCACACATTCACGACTGTATACAGTCACCTGTCGGGTTGACGTATGGCCGAACCTTTACATCCACTGACGAGTCTCTAGAGGTTCGAGTATCCCATATTGAGAAACTCTTCTGTAAGGTTCAATACCTTGGACTACTTGCAAGTCTCGTCGCTAGGCGAGCTGCTTACAGTACCGACCTTAATTCATATTTTAGATCTTGCATTCAATACTGGTACTTACTTTTTCGGGTAACTGTAATGCATGCCAGTTGTCCATGATATAGGGCATGATGACAGTGTCCAAATCGAAATAATTCGGAGCATTGTAAGCAGTGAGATTGTACAATGCCAGATGGGCCAAGTCCAACCAACACAACTCTAATCTTCGCAAGTATTCCACGCCTCCATTGCAGTTAGCACAAGCGAATATGTAAAGTCTGAAAAGACAAAAGTAACTTCACATACATATTCTAAGAAAGTTATATGTAGTTGAAACTAATTATAATTACAACGATGTAACATACTTGTCACCAGCATAGAGCGGGTATTGCAAGCTCGATACGCATCTTTGGTGGAACCAACGAGAACAGCGGCAACAAAACAACATCTGAAAAATAATATATCACTATTTATTTAATATTCTAGCACACACTGGCGGATCTGTGACTTCGTAATTCATTTCATCATAAATTTAAGAGTTAGACTCTTGTCGGTGTAGCTCTCTCCATCTGACTCTGTCTAGGGCCGCCTCCTTGACCTCCTTATACAACACGACTGCTAATTTTCCTTTTATTTGTTTCATGTAGCTTATCCTCGATCTAATTCATTTATGTGTATCATTTTCCATCGTTTCAATAATTGCTCAGACCAGCTCGAATGGCTTCCAACAAGGCCGCCTGAGCCACAAGTTGATCTTCAAGAAAGGCATCCTGTTTCACTTCTCACGGTATAAGGTTGTTAATCCTTCACACTTAAGCAAAAAAATAATAATTGTAAAATACTATAAATGCAAACATGATTTGAAAACCCCGTTCAGAGTATCAGTCACATATTCAGAGTATTCTTTCTTTTTTTTACTTCGACCTCTAATTACTATGTACAGCAAATAAATAATAATTTGTATATAATCCTGTTAATTATATATATTTAAAATTATATATATGTATAGTTTATGTATGTCTATTTAAGTATGTGTATTTAGGAGTTGTTTTTAATAATCTTATTTTTTCATTTTAATAATTTATGCACCACCTTCTACTCTGTTTTATACTTCTTTTCTCCACTACCCAATGGTTGTCTGGAAGAGATCGCTCTTTAGCGATAAGACCGCCTTTTGTTCTACCTCTGTATCCCTGTTTCTTTGTTTTTCTTTTGTATGTGTGCTTATGTGAGGTGTGCAATAAAGAGTATTTGTATTGTATTGTATTGTAATCCTGGTTTGGAAATAAATATAGGTCACCTGAGCAAGCCAGTCACTCTTTTCCTCACAGTAGCAATGTACCTCACTCTGATCCTTGCCAGCCTCCGAGGCCGTCGACGATGTTGTGGACGCGGTCTGAAATGATTTGTATAACTTAATAAAAAAACAATACATTATACATGATCCTAACCTTTCCTGAATTATGTAGGTATACTTAGACGTGTCGTTGGGCTAGTTTATTCTCAGTGATCATTTACATACTCCGTTAATATTAACACGTTCAACTGCCCGGCGAGAAAACGGTTCAGTTCAGGTCACCAACCTCTGATAAGGATATAAATGATTGATGCAATGATGCATGCATGATTGGAACCAAACTTTGTAACAAGTAAAGGCTGATTGAGAGCTTAAGTAAATAACTATTGTCAATAGTTATAAAAAAATCGAATCTGAGCCTCATGTCCTTTTATGAATAATTTGATGGTTTACATTTACTACTCATATATTGACAACATTTAATTTTACCTTAGCAGCTTGAAGGAAAAATCCATTTAGAGATATGAGCTTGCTGAGCACATATAAAAAATATTGGATTTTTATATTCGATAGTTCTCGAAAAAAACTGCAAAATACTAGTAAGAAGCCATTTTTGGACTGAATAAGAATATTCCGTGACATGACTTATGTATCCTATTAAAACAATATAAATTGTCTATAGATGCGGTCAGAAAAATGAAATGTTGCCAATTGGGTCATAAACAGATTAAGGTTCGCGTCTTTCCTGTGGACATATCAAAAGTTATGGGCTACAAAGCTTAATTTTGGATTGGACTACTAACCCGCTTAAAAATTGTCTCTGTCTATAAAACCATGTGATAAAAGCATAATTTATATGCACATAAGCCGTTAACTATTGACCACAGTAGGGGCGACTTTTGTTTTTAAAATGTTTATGACCCAATTATAAGAGTGAGAGGGCTTTGTAAGCTTGAACATACATCACACGGCGGTGTCAGTTCCTGTTGCTGTCTCCGCTGTTGTCCTCCTTTAAATCTAAGCAAGTCTGAACGTTTCAAAGCTCGGTTCTCGGCGGCGGCTACCCTGTATCTTTGGTCCACGCATCTCTTGCAATGCCACGACGCACCTGAAGGATAGTATTAAGTAAATTGTGGTAATGCATCAAAATTAAAATGATTGATTTAATTATGGACGTAACATATCACCATAACAGTTACAATATTAGTGCCTACTGAGTATACTTGAAATTATTTGAACTGTCCGAGTTGTATCAAATTAGTCCGTTCAAAAAGCGACTTTACTGTCCAAGCATGTAGATTCAAATTCCAATACCAGTTTTTATAAAATGTCGGACATTTTAAATAATCTCTGTTATAGATAAAAGTTAAAAACTCGTCATTGATTTATTGGAGGATATTTAAGGATATTGGGTCCAGCTGGTAGTCAAGAACATGGGTTTTTAAAGTGTAGATACAAAAATCCCCAGGGGATTGCCGGAGATCGTAAAGGGTTTACGACAAGATTTTGTCACACTGGTTTGAACAACGATGGTTCGTTCGCAATTTTCTAGAAAATTGCATATTTGGGTTTGTTAGCTTCAAAAACTCTAGTCTAGAACATGGACCGGCGGCTAGGTGAGAAGCATGAAACTACATCAGTTGGCACTAATCAGAAAAACGGTCCAGAGGGTCTACTCCGAAATCCCCCTCTCTCTGGTCTCTTTGAAATCCGAACTTCGTATCATGCCGTCTCTTTCACTCTCGTGATATACACTATATGAGTGAAAGGGACAGCCCTATTCGAAGTTCCGCGTATTAGCCCTTTGAATAAATAACGGACAAAATGTGTGTTGTTGTGTTACCGTTGATCCACGCGTCGACCGGCGGCGTGTGGCACTTGGCATGGTAGCCGCGGCCGCACATGTCGCAAGCGATGATGGCGTTGGCGGCTGGGCTGGCCGCCGGGCCCTCGCGCCGCTTGCACACCACGCACATGATCCGCCCGTCGTCCGCCGGCGGCGCGCTCAGCAGCTTCAGCGACGACACTGGCGCCCAGGCGCGCGTCCCGTCGCCGAACTTGACCAGACACCGCGCCACGCCCGTGCCCACCTCGCACGAGTCGTTGTCATTGCTTGTGCTCAGCTCTACAATGGTACCTGGAACATAGCCGAGTATTACCTACTGGGTGGATCAACCATTAAAGCCCGAAACGCACTGACAGCGGGAGCGGGGCGGGGCGGCGCGGTGCGGAGGCGGTAACGGTTGTAATATTCGAACTAATATGAAAGGGTCCGCACAGAAAACCGGCCGGGCGTTCTGTGCGGACCCTTTCATATTAATTCGAATATTACAACCGGTACCGCCTCCGCACCGCGCCACAACCGCTGTCAGTGCGTTTGCACCTTATTTGTTGCTCGTTATCACTTATCATGGTTACGTCTCCTGAGTCACTCTTTAAAACTGCGATTTTATAGGGATTAGATCTACTAGTTTAGTAGTAGGAGTTTTTGCGACGAATATAGATGCATTTGTACGTGGGTCATCCCTTGAGCATGTTTTTAGTTCATTTTATAAACAATGTCTAAGAAACTTGCTGATGGGATAGATTACCAACGAGAAAAAGTTAATTGACCCTATTATCTGTGTAATTCCAATTTACATTGAAGATTCTGTAGGCCTAGGTCGTTCTGACGCCGTCGCCGGCTGCGTGCAGCTGAGGCGGCCCGTCGCACGCGACTTCTGAAAAATGTTCGCGTTTGGACGTCGCACGCGACGGGCGAGAACGACCGCGCCCGAACATTGTCGAACATACTATTCAGACGCCGCGTGCGACGGGCCGCTGCACGCAGCCGGCGACGGCGTCAGAACGACCAAGGCCTTACATTTCGGAGCGGCGGGCTACCAAGCTAAGATGAATAAGATCAAACCCTGCAATGTAATGGAAATTCATTGAAAATGCACGCAAATTCTTGCTAGTCTAAACCGTGCTTTACACACTATTTAATGGGCAGAGCAATAGCTTCGGCCATCAAATAGTGGAAGTGTGGTGGAAATGGGTGGGATATACTTATATTTAAAAAGGGATGTATTTTAGTAATAGTAATATTTGTTAAAAATAAATAAGATTATTCCCATATTTATAAATCAATTGCAGATTTATCTAATTCCACTACAAAACACTAAAATTTAATAGTGGGATACTGAGCTCTGAACTATGTAGTAGTTGACGAATAACACAAATGCAACCATAGAGTTAACACATTGACAGTCCCCATACAAAATGTTTCAAATTCCTTGGACGTCCAAGCAAATTACTTCTGTGACACGTCCGTGCTCCACGTTTGGGTCACTATGAAACGACCAGGTACGCACTCGGATTATTACAATATATTATAGAATGCTATTTCATATCTAACTAAAATATGAATTGATAAATCAGAATTGTCTTTATAAGCCTTTTATCGAATGCAGTTATAGTGATTTATAGTGATTTGAGTGCGTACCTGGTCGGCTATAGTGACCCATGTACGGGGCACGGACTTGTGGAGATAATTCGTCGTGACCCATGTATGGGGCACTGGACTGTGCACGTGTTAACATCCTCACTATAATTAAAGTGAACTAAAAGATCTGTGGTACCTAATTACAACACCACAAAGATCTTTTAACCAACAGGAACCATGACCAGTGCATCATTTCCTGTAGGCACAGAACAAACAATAGTAGTTACGTAAAGTAAAGAAGCCACGTGTGAAGCAATAGCGAAATTTGACGGTGAATAGGTACTGTACTTTTCTGTGGCAGCGGCACGTGCGTTTGGCACGTGCTCTAGAATTTAGACAGGATCGTCACGTTTACGGTATGTTTTTTGCAGTGTCTTACAGTTAGGTCTGTGGTGTGCGAGCGACAGCCAAGTTAAGAAGTGGCAAGAGGAACCACCCTGCTATACGGACGTCAGAAAATATAAAGTTGAATCTTTGACATACCTAAATAATATCTTCCATCCTTATTCGGCACAAGGACGTCATCCCCACAATGAAACGGGTTGGCATTGCTTTTCTCTGTGTTGGTGGTAGAGTCTGGCATGGCATCCTGGGTCTCTTCCTCTTTTTTCTCATTCTTTTTGTTAGAACATGGCGCAATCGTTTTGTCAAAGTCGCTCAAGAGTGCGTCGAACAGAGACAGTTGTGTTGAGACCTCTGAAAGTATAACAAAACTTGAATGTCTTGTTATATATATTAAAATTTAACTTTATAGTAATCATTTTTTGATCGGGTTAGATATTGACTTATGTTACGAATTGACAACATTTCATTTTTCTAACCTCTTAATTTTATTTAGGTGTTTAATAGTACTCAAAAAGTTAGGAGATACGTATTTTTTCTTTTCAGTATATTTTCATTAAATCCTCCTTATTTTATCAATCTGAAACTGCCGCGTTCTAAAAGGGCGTATTTACGTATTTGGGATGAATAAGATTACCACTCTGGTCAAATATTGAATTATAAGTAAAAAGTATACTGTGACAGTGACCAATTTCAGGGGTCTATCTTGACCACCGGAAGATCGAAATTCGAATGTTTCTTTCTCTATCGCTCGAAGCAAACGAGATACAGGCGGAGATATTCGAAAGATTTTAGCCCAGTTACTTCACTTGACAAGATAGCCCCCACATCTGACAACTGTCGAATGTGTCGCTGTCAAAATTGTCAATGTCGCATCCACAGACAGTTTTTATTGTTTTAATAGGATACATAAGTCATGTCACGGAATATCCTTATTCAGCCCAGTAATGGCTTCTTATAAGTATTTTCCAGTTTTCTCGAGAACTATCGAATATAAAAATCCAATATTTTTTATATATACTCAGCAAGCTCATATTTCTAAATGGATTTCCGCTTCAAGCCGCTAAGGTAAAATGAAATGTTGTTAATTGGCATGACTTGTGTTTTATAAATAATGCATTAGACGTAATAAATAAAATATTTGTAGGCCAATCGGCATGACAGCAGTTCCTTCTATTTTTAAAGACCTGTACATAAAAAGCAAGCACTACACTACTTATAATTCTTAATACTATAGAATACGGTCGGCCCCACGACCCAACATTTAACAATATGCAAACGGTACTGATAAATTTATTTTAACTTTAACTAAATTAGTACAAACAAGGAAAATGCAACATCAAATTATCAAGGAGCTCCTTCAGTTGATTAACAGATTCGGGGGCCCCAAACCGAGCTTATGGTTTATGTTAGCACAGCCTGTGACACAAATGTTCTACTTACTCGGTAAAGTCGGAGGGTCCACGGAGGAAGCACAAGCAAGAATGTTACTTTTAGTATTGATTATGTATACGGGGTGAACGGGCGCGACACCGAGTCGTTATTCTGAATACATGCTACATTTATTGTTAAACAAAGTTTTGAATTTACAATGTACTATCGACCCAACTGAATAGTGACCCACCGTGGAACCTTGTCGCAGAAAGTGTCATAGTAAACTCGTACTGCCTGACAAGGAAAATCATTATGACACTTTCTTTGACAAGGTTCCACGGTGGATCACAATTCAGTTGGTTCGATAGTAATTCGGCATTACTTTGGAATTCCTGACAAATTTTAAGTAACTATACAAAATAAAACCACCAAACTCCAAAACTGTATATGATATGACTGTTACGGAATATTATTATTTAAAACAGTATTCTAGTTTGTTTCCCGTCCGCGTGTCAAAACAATAGAAGGCTACGTAAGGTTCGATCACACTGCTGCTTAAAAGACATTGAGGAACAGACTTACGAGTTAAAAAAGTCACGTCACGAATGAGGCAAGTAACCGCATTTTGGCTTGAAGAGAGGTGTGGGATTACCTTTAGTTTCTATTCCTTGATATGATTAAGAAATACCTTAACGAAAGTACGATGTAGTGTACGTGTTTCCATCGGGTAAACTCGGAGTATTAAATAAATGACAATTTATGACCATAAACGTGAAACTTTTTTTATTCAATGTCAAATATGCAATCATATGTAAATTGTATTTAACCTGAACATATTTACAATTAGTTATTAGCTCTGTATTTAACTATGATCACACAGACAAACTGTTCCGACAGTTTTGTGAGACCCTGGTAATTTTATGTTTTTATAGGTACTCTGATTAGTGATTATTAAATAAATAATAATAAAATAATAATTAATGTGATAATGTCAGAATGTAAAGTGGTAGTATTTGTATGTCTGACATTTACTGATACTGATGGAGTTACACATAACATAAAGAATTCAATCCCTTAATACAATTGACAATTCGGATATACTCGTATTCAAAGTTTCCGCGATAGAAAAACATTATTCACTCACTACACCTATATGGTCCTTTAGTTGTATTTTTCGTGTTTCTTCACTGCCGGTGCATGTAGTCAGAGGAGCACACCACACTCCTTACAGCTAGTACAAGTGTGATAAAGGAATAATTTAAAATGCAATATCTCGGTTGTTGCGCGCGCCTCGACTGCCTCGCATTTGTATCCGCCGGGAAAAGGATTTTAGAACTTCGGAAGAGGAATTTTGAAGGTAATGAACCTTTGAAACCTTGGAAAACATTTTTAACTAAGAAAGAACTTAAAGTATGTTGAGGCCCGGTGCACGGTGGCCCGGTACTTTGAAATTCGACTTAAATGCTCGCGTGCGAAAACTACGTCTATATATGTACTCGTACGTATGTTTTGCGGCCGGTGTTACCCATAGAAAAAGGAACGATAACGTTAATATCTTTCACCGCACGTCCACGGTGTTGGAGTAAAACAGACAAACAAACGAGCTCGTTAGTCCCGAAATAAAAACAATCACAACTTAGCTTGAAGAAACACTAAAACCAACTACACAATGGGAATAAATATAACAAAATGTTACATGGCATACATCAACTAATTTGGAAATAACTAGTGGAATGAAATGCAAGACCTAGTGGGGTGAAAGTAGTTACCCAAAAAATATAGTAACAACATATATCTATATATTTTTGGATCGATTCTATAGGTTTTTAACACCCGAAACGCGACGGAAAGGAGAAAGAGTTGCCTAAGTTTAATTCTAACCGGTAGAATATTCATTAGGGTGTTTCATTTTTCCAAATTTTCAATTTTCTTGGTTTCTTGATGTCACTTACCTAAAAGATTTATATTCCAAAATTCGTGAAAATCTGTGAATATTTAGAGGTTTGCGCACTTTGACAAATTTCATTTCGATTCGAACAACTATTTTTTTACAGTGGAGGGTAAGAAAGCTAATAAGTGGTTCCAAAGTGTCATTTGACTACTTACGTTACGGTATTTTAATGAGGATAAATAGTAGGTAGATAAAAGTGCTACGAGTGTATAACGTACAATTTATTGTTGGTATTCTACCGTAAATATGAGTAACAGACGCGGAATCTGGTTGCTTGAAAAAGTTCCTTGTAGCGAAATTTTTAGGAGCTCGGTTCCCGTCCAGGGGGCAAGTGTTATTCTATCATCACAAAAAAAAGAACGAAACCCTTTCCGATGCTGCTAAATCAACCAGTATAAAGCTAAAAGACATATGGTGAAAGGCTAATATTCCTGTTCAGGAAAATATACGAGCTACGTGTACCTACAGGGAATATCAGACTTTGGGTAAAGAGAAATTTAGAAACACAGATACGGCAAATATGTAACGGCAAGTCTGGAAAGGTGATCTGGAAGACCTGTTTGATATCGCGTGTCAGGATGTGCTTACAAGAAGTGACGTTTTGCAAAGTGATAAAGACTTCTTTATGATACAGAGAGAGGATCACATGAGTTCGTCAATGAGTGGTAATTGGTATCGACAAGTTGTTTTGCTCAAAAATGACAAAAATAGCAAACTAAAGGGACAACTTTGCTGCGTTAAAAAAAAAGCACTACCAAAATATTTCAGAAAGCAACACAGTAGTGACGCTGGAAGATAATGCGTCTCCAACGTCATCAAGAGACGAAGACGACGAACTTACTGTGCCAACACAAAAAAGTCACACTCTGTTCTTAATATCAGACCTCTTGACCAGACTATTACAGCTACATGGGATCGGGAAAAACTCTCAAATCGACAAGCTAGTACATACATACATCGTTCATTGCAACCGCTAAAAGCCTGGACCATGATGTGTTACAAATTTCCATATCAGCCTCTTCCGTTCACCGAGCTCGATGGACCAACCGATGCCAAATGGCTAAGGAGATCGAAAACAATTTATTTGAATATACTCCACTATTGCATTGGGACAGCAAATTATTACCCTCAGTTTCATCTAGAAGATAGGGTTGCTGTAATTGTGACAGGCCAAAATTTTGAGCATCTACTAGGCGTTCCTGTTGCTCAACGAGGTGCTGGTGAGCTAATGGCTAAGGTAGTTGTTCAAGAGGTAGACCGATTTAATCTGCGTCGCCATATCACTGGTATATGTTTTGACACTACGGCATCTAATACAGGGATCATTCAAAGAGTGCGTATCCGAATTGAAAATGAAATTGATAAATCCGGGTGTTTTAGTCAATTTCTCACTTACTAATCGTTGTGCGCAACCACTAAATGTGTTCCAATCTACTTGAAATTTGTTATATAAGCTTTTTAAATAAGTGAAATCCAAAGAAAAACCAGTGGAAAAAAATAAAATAAAAAAAATTCTCCATACAAAGATGAAACACCCTTCATACATATACCATAGATAGGGTAGTATTTTATTTTCAATGAATAAAATTTGGAAGAGATTTTACATACCTACTTCTTATTAAGAAAAAAAAAAGCATATATTAATTAAAGTTATTGAAGTCCTATTATAAGATTTTAAAATTAAATCTAGTCTGAGCGTGTCCTTGATTACCCGTTGGTTTAGTGAGGCTACCGCCTACACGACAATGGAAGTTCGTATATTTATATTTAGCGTTAGTCAATAGAGATGGAATTTACACGAATTTCGTTTTTTGAATTTAATTAAAACGTAAATTTTTCCTTTCATATCGACCCACGCTCGGGATGCCCTACACTACAACTAGAGAACAGAGTTCATAAATTTAATAATAATTATCACAAATAATTATAGTAAGTATATGGGATAAAATAAATACGGGAAAAACATGCGTTGCTCTAATGAATTAATGATTGATATGTCAAAAGCATTTGATTGTGTTGTGTATGATATAATCTTGGCTCAACTAGAAGCACCTTGGAATAAAGGGAAACACTCTTAAATTGCTTGAAAGTAATATATGTAATAGAAAACAGGCTGTACATATAGAAAAGTATAATAAAGACAAAAAAACTGTTGAAAAAGTGCTGTCCTGTTATGAGCAAGTAAATTTTAGGGAGTTTGGGGTACCTCAAGGATGTGAGCTTGGCCCTCTCCTATTTTTGGTATATTTAAATAAAGTGGTGTGTGTGTGTGTGTGTGTGTGTGTGTGGTGGCGGTGTGTATTGTTTGCTGACGATGCTGCGGTATTCTTCTCTTGTATTCGTACGCAGGAAAAACTAAGCAATTTATATGAAAGCATTTTTAATCGCTTCACTCACTCAAAAAGGCCAAAGTACTATAAACCCACAATCATGCATGAGGAATATTGTTAGGTGAATAAAGCAACAACCCACAAAGGATAAAAGTGGCAGTGGGATTAAATTGCATATGCTCTGCCTGTCTTTTCAATCTATGTATGGAAAAATTGTGGTCATACTCTAATCAACTAAAAAAGAGGCAGCCGTGGGTAGTGTCTGCTAGGGTATGTGAGTACTACTCCATACCTTAGCAGACACTGCCAATCAGCCGGTTAATGGCCTATCTGGGCTTGAACTTGCATTAGTTTGGATACTTTTATGCCAACTCTGACTTAGAACCTTGCTTGGGAGTATAAGCTCCACTTGACAGTGGACTGCATCACTATAGCATAGTTCCGACTTTGTTAGTAAGTTCAGTAGTGAGTATTTTTACAATAAATTATATTTGTGGACAATCTTACACACCTCAACCTAGTCCCAAACTAAGCAAAGCTTGTACTATGGGTACTCAGCGACGATATACATACTTATATATATAAATAGATACTTAAATACATAGAAAACATCCAAGACCTGAGAACAAATATTCGTGCTCATCACACAAATAAATGCCCTGGCCGGGATTCAAACCCGGGACCGCCAGCTTCATAGGCAGGGTCACTACCAACTAAGCTAAAGAGGTCATCATACATGCATCAATACAAAAAATTTGGTTGGGAAGATTAAGAAATGATTTAGTCTAGTAGAATTAATCCATTCCAATCTAATTTTTCTGGTCTAATCTGAATTTCTTTTTTTAGTTTTGTAAATTAGTTTTTTACAATGGTCCCCGAAAAGAGAATTAGTAGCGCCAGTTTAGTTTCTTCATGAAACCCATTTACATACTCATAGCTTCTCTTTTTATTTTCCCATTTCATGTTTCAAAAGTTTTATTAAGTAATTAGCTTATTATGTTCATGGCATATTATCATTATTTTGGACCACCAGTCACCACTCACTCTCTTGTAACATATAACATGACCTCGAGTGCAGTGTGAAAACAGGGCAGTTACTATTTTAGTTATTAAAATAATGTCAACTCGTAAATTACCGACTTAGTTAGAACTAGGCTTAAGTTTAGCATTCTATTGAGTAAATAGAACCTGCATTAAATTTTCAGAAATGGTAACCATGTTATGTCACTTAGGAAACTAGTAAGAACCATTTGGAATATTAGACACATCAATAATCAAGCAAACAACATTGTGTTAATTGCGTGTGTTTAATAAATATGATTTTAGCAAAAGTCATACATCTTGATAGCCCATAGAAGATAAATATATATTTTCTATTCTTAATATGACATCTCTTTTGCAGTGTGAAAGATGTCAAATTGCTTACAGATTTTAGTGCTATCGTGACCGCCGCAATGCATACAAAATCATTTTTTTATAAGAATATATAATGGAAAATTATAAATGTATTAAAAAATCTAATGTAATGTGAAACATACGCGCCCGGATTGGATCGTCGTGGATGAAGGTATTTCCGAGATTACCTTTGTGACATGTTTTATTCCAGCCACTTTGTACCAATAATCAAACGTAGTTGTATCAAGATATCCAGGTACAATGTTGGGCGAACGGGGCATTAACACAAAATCTAGAATAATGATTTTCGCCAGTACAGTAAAGTCAAATTAGAGGTACTTACCAGCGTTGATGTCCATCTCAATCATTAACTTACGTCAAGTAAATTCCGTTATTATACCCTTATTTCTCAAATATATGAACAAACATGAAATGCATTGGCGCTATTGCGGCCATTATTAAAGTCAAACGTTTCACCGATTTCCCGCGGTAACGAATTTCATCTAAATTATGCTAAGAAAACTTAACTGAAAATATATTTATTTAGTATATAACAATCACTTTACTACTTAGAACACTTAATTAAACATGATAAAGTATTAAAATGCATAAAATTTTATAAAATAACCCTTCAGTTTCCTAAAATTCAGTCCATAGTCCATAGACAAAATCAGTCTAGTGTAGTGGAATCCAAAGAGTACATTAAATATGTATTGAGAATCAGTACTGACTAACGACATCTAGTAGTTTACGTAGCAAACCCCTACGTACCGGGGATATGTACCAGTTCTTTTTTGACAGTTATGAATTGGCGTGTATATTGTTTAATCTTGAGGCTAAGACGAATCGTTTGTCATATTAATGGTAAATGATTATTCGAATCGATTTTATTGCATTTTTTTTGTAATATTCTCATATAATTCGTTATTGGATATGAATCTAAAGTAGGAACTTTTGTCATACAACTTTTATTCTACGTCAATTTTGTATGGAAATCGATAATTTGTATTTCCAAATTCCACGATAAACGTAATTTAAAACTTAATTCTTTTGCAATTTATTGGAATAGTTGTTATTTTTAACACGTCTTTTTGTTACGTTTATTCATTCATTTATTTTATCGATTTCCATCGATTTATGAAAATATCATCTGAATGATTAAGTCAGTACACTAGATTAAAAAAAAAGATATGGTACGTAACTGTTTCCATGGTAAAATATTTTCATAAATTACTGCCGATCAGTAATATAAAAAAAACCAACCATATGATTGATCCTTTAAAACGCGTATTTTAACTTTCTAGCTACTCATGAAGCTTTAATATCATTACTTGGTTTTATTTATTGTTTCGATGTATGCGTATTTACATTATATGGGTATTATGATGTCTCAAAAAGGAACTGGTACATATCCCAGATTGTACCATAGAATTAGCACAGTGTTTACAGCACTTCACACATCTTAAACGTAATATAATAATATACGTATACGTTCCATCCCAAACAGGATCATAGTAAAATAAAATATAGCAAGAGAGCAGCAGAGATTTTATTACTTCAATAACTTGGCATGTGACAATTTCGTTTTAATTTGTTAAAAAAAAACACAGCATCGAAGGCTTCAAAATATTCATCGTAATATTAAATTAAATCTCAGTTGTGTCAATGTTTGCGACCACATTGGCTTAGTTAGTTCATAGGTTACCTGCATACGTAGCTTGTCGTTTCGGGTTCGATCCCGGTATTTGAGTGATGAGAGCGAATATTTTTCCGAGTCATAATGGTTTTCTATGTATTTAAGTATTTATTTGTCGATATGTATTTATATCGTCGTCTAGTACCCATGATACGAGCTTTGCTTAGTCTGGGACTAGGGCGGGTTTTGTAAGGCTGCCACCACACTTCGCTATGCGTATCGCGTTCGCGTTGCGTATTCGCCCTCCTTTCTTTTTCGATATTAAAGAATGAGATGTGTGGTAGCGCCGTAAGAATGTTTTAAAATATTTATTTAGTCCAATAGTTTGAAATTAATCATTTACAGTTTATTTTAAAACTCTGCTTTTCAAATGTTATTTATTAGTAAAAATATCAATGTGGTGGTGCCATCTGCTGCCATAAGATAAGACTAATGTCAGCGCTCTAATCGCCGCTTCGTAATTCAGTCATAGACAATTATTTAGGGCTACCATATGAGAGAGAAAGAGATATATAGTGGGCTGTATTTGTTAGTAGCAATAAAGCTGAAATAAATCCTCATGTCGGGTTCACACAATGAGAGTGTAGTGTAGTAGAGAGTGTAGATATCTCAGGGTAGTAACCCAAAAATTTCTCTTTTCACCCGACGATTTTCCATTTTACGGTATGCTCTTTCGTGAAGGCCCATTTAGACGGTGCGAGTTTCTGGCCTCGACCATAGAACGAAGTGGTTATATTCTCTTTGGCCTCAACCATAAGATTATCGTAGCACGAGAAAAAATATCGTATCATGTAAGCCACACGTACGATGTCATATCGCACGAGATGGAGCGATAATCGCCTCGCCTTTGATGATTGGATGCAAAGAGTATAATAATATATATTGGATGGCTCCTTGTAATGGCGCCAGTACACTCTCGCCAAGACACAGCGAGACAGGCCGAGCGCGTGAGTGTATAGGTGGGGTCTTGCTGTCGATTCCCCACCTCCCCCAGCCCCGAGGGGGGATCTCGAGTGATTTTCGTATTTAGAGTTCATATACGCAACCAACGACAACAAAACAAAGTTTACTTAGAGATTATCGCATGCATACTTTCATACGATTTCTTGCCTCAAATCATGCGAGAAACTCGTACCGTCTTAATGGGCCTTTACAATGTAGTCTGTTTTAGCCTGGCCGCAGACGCACGGAATTCCGATACGGTTTCAGAGAGAGGGGAGTTGAAGCATCTCGCTCTTAGAACGAGAGGCTTCAACTCCCCTCCCCTCCGTTTCCGTTCGGAATGTGCCGTTTCCGTGCGTCTGCGGCCAGGCCTATAGTCGGCAGTCCACCATGCTCGACTGTTTGGATGGACCTTAAACTTGGACCTGCGCAAAGCGGTACATTTTGTTCATTTATAAGCCTATCACTCTACCCTATCGGTAGGGACCTAACTCGGGGAGGGGAGTTATACTATCTCGCTCTAATGAGTGAGATGCTTTACCTCGCCTCCCCCAGTTAGGGCCCTACCGATAGGGTAGTGTGATAAGGCTTTTATTTTATTTCAACTGACAGTCCGGTCCGATCCGTCAAGTCATCCGTTATCATTCTTATCTCAGACGTCATTCACTAAGCACGAAGAAAGTGAATAGTGACAAAATTTGTTAGCCCTTATTTTCTAATACTTATACCAAACTTATACTTATTGGGACCTGCAATCATTCTAAATTATTGAATAGTGAAAGTAGAATTAAGTGTACTAAATATCAAATGCTTTAATAAGTCGATAAGTGATGGGTAACTCTGGCCTGAAACAGCATTACGATATTGCATCCAAAACGGGTGTTTTGCAAATATCAGACCACAAGTTAAAAGAAATACCGGTTGAAGTACTCGGTTTGAGTGATATTTTGAGGAACTTAGATTTATCCAAGAACAAGCTGGTGCATTTACCTGATAATATAAGCAAGCTGAAGAATTTGAAACAACTCAATGTTGAGTCCAATAGATTGGAAATGTTACCGAACTCTATAGTGAACCTAAAGAAAATGGAGTTACTCAACGCTTCAAATAATGCATTGCTGGAATTGCCGCCGTCTTTTTCCAATTTAACCAATTTAAAGCAAATATATTTGAACAATAACAACTTCAAGCAGTTTCCATTACAACTCCTGGGGCTGAAGAATTTGGATGTCATCGAACTTTCGCACAACAAAATTACAAGTATACCTAGTGGCATGTCTCAGTTATATGCAGCTGAACTGAATTTGAGTCAAAATGAAATATCTTTGATCAGTGAGGACCTTCACCAGGCACCAAGGCTAAAAATCTTGAAATTGGAGGAAAACTGCCTGGGTCTTGAAGCTATCAGACCCAGTTTACTGCGCGACTCGAAGATCCACACTGTGAACCTGGACGGCAACCTGTTCGAGTCCAAGCAGCTCGCTTCCATGGAGGGCTACAATGAGTACATTGAAAGATACACTGCAATGAAGAAAAAAATGTTCTAGATATCATAGTGTGTATACAACACTCCTTAATGTTATATGTATTAGCTTGCTAATTAGCACAGTTTTTATAATTTTTCACTTGACTCAAAATTAGAGATGCACCGATTATGGGTTTCACAGACTATTCGCCCCAGCTCTAGCCAAACCGAATATTAGATTAGGTTCAATAAAATGCCTTTACATACGCCCGTAACAACACTATTGTTACGGGTTTCCATCAAACAAATACTTCACTTGTATCGGTTTTCCTTAAGATGTAACTTGACATAAATATTATTACCCAGATAGTGTTGAATATTTAGGTCGTACAATGCACAATTTTTTCGCTCAGCGAATTAGTATTGCCATGCAGCCAGTCTTCTGTGCACCCTGCCAATTGACAGTGATTTGGGCCAAATTTTTTACTTCTAATTTTAATTCTTAATTAGGTTATTTATTTATGTAAATTTACCAAATTATGTTAATGGTTTATTTATTTTTTGCAAAATCAGATATTATATTATAATAGATAGAAGTTAGAGGTATGAAACCAACAGTGCTGATCGAAAATGCCACCCCTACCGTTGCGGATACAGAACAAACACTGGACTCATGTGTCTGAACTTCCTATCTGCAGGCCTATACTCCAATTTTTAATTTAAGACCAAAAAGAACTACGACATCTGTCACTGTGGTGTGTTTTTTACATCAAACAGTGTCAAAGTCACTTATGTCATTGCCAACCACTTGTCAACCAGATATTTCATATCTAAACGGTTAAATAAAGTTATAACATGTCTCACGAAAGTTTAAATTCAAGTATTTCATAACTAGCCAACCGTTTTACATTGTTTGATGTAAAAAACACTACAGTGAATACTCCTGGAACAGATCTGTCGTAGTTTTTTTTGGGCTTGAGTTAAAAATTCGAGTACCTATGGTAAAATACGAAACTCGAAGACTAAATCGCGGGAAACAACTAGTAATTTTATAAATGCGAAAGTGTATCTGTGTCTGTTATCTCTTCACGCTTAAACCACTAAACCGGTTTAGATGAAATTTGGCATGGAGATAGTTTGAATCCTGGGGAAGGACATAGGATACTTTTTATCTCGGAAATCATCCCTTAAGGGGGTGGAAGTTTGTATTGAAGAGTGATGACTGGTAAGCGCCTGATATAAAAAAAATGCAATAAAATTCTATCGCGATGAACGAGTTCCACGCGGACGAAGTCACGGGCAAAAACTATAAATTAATATTTATGTCAATTTACTGATTTTGCAGAAAAACAACATGATTATACTTTTTTCTGCAAATTATTTTGCAACTACCTCTTATGTTAATGATTATACTAAAGAAGAATTAGCAAGCTAGTGCTTTTGCCTTCGTAATGCAGCGCATTGTAACACTCGCGGCTTTTGTTTTTAAATTTGTTCAAATTAGTTCGTCGCCCCCTGCCCCGCGTGCCTTCACGGATTTAGACTTTAAGGACATAACAATAAGAAATTTAAATCACATTATTAACCAGCGGGTTAACATGAAATTCAGTATAACATTAAGACCCAACTAAAGTTGCTGTAATTATAATTTGGCATTGTCGAACAGGTGGTGTGAAAATATCAATATCAATTCGTGGTGGTGTCGGTGTGTGGTGGTCTAAAATTGGTCGGTAAATAATATTCGGCATTTGAACCGAATAAGTAATTTGGCCGAATACCTACCGAACATTCAAAACTACGCCGAATACCTATGCTTAATTCCGAATATTCGGCGCATCTCTATATACACAAAATGTTAAATTCTATGGCATTGAGGTATTATTATCATTGCTCATCAATCTCATTATACACAAAGATCTATTAATCAGAAACTTTAACTTGTGATCATAATGCAAAAGTGCTACTTGCTACTACGTTATTAAGCAATTTATGTATTGTATTAAATGTGATGTTTGAAGTGGATGATGTTGATGTTATATTTGTTTGATGTTTATATTAACATAAAATTCCTATAGGAAAATTACTAGGATATAATAAAGTAAGGTTTTTTCGGCTAATTCTGAACCCCGGCAAAAAATTAGAAAATTACTTAACCAACACTTCTTTTTGTCAACATTTCTTTTTGTTGTATTATTTATGCTTGCTGCTAGAGTAATCAATATTGAACAGTTAGACAGAAATTTGTAATTTTTAGAATTACCAATATTCGGATTTGCCCGAAGTCACCTTACATCACACAAACTTGTAATTGGGCTCAATAAAATGTAACAGTGGTCGAGTTCCAAAGAAGAAATATATGTTATACAATCCTCTCAACAAATATTTTGTTTCCTTTTGAAAAAAGTGTAATCTGTTAGGGAAAAGTAGGTAAATGTACCGTAGCGTTTGTACCTACACAAAGGAAATAATCGAATAGTTCCTAATTTGACGGAAAAAAGGTTGGGTATCGTCACACAAGTTAAAAAAACCGGTCAAATGCAAATCGAACTTCGCACATTTAGGCTTCCGAATCAACCTCAAAAATATGATATAATAATATATTAGTATTTGTTGTTACAATATACGTAATAATGAACATTGTCACAAAATTTCAAGTTCATAGGTCAATGGGAAGTCAAAAAAACCGACGGGCGGACGCTTATAGCCTAGCAGACAAACAAAACTATCGGAACTACACACTCGCTGCTCGCCAACTCTTATTTAGTTTCTAGTTCTAATCGCTTCTCGCTCATCGTCGGGCCGTCGGCCGAAGCGTCCCATTAGATTAGAGCGCGCTCTTGACACCCCCTCTCTCTTTTACAAGCGAGACGCGCAAGTGCAACGCACGAATCTTCCGCTCCCCGCTTTACCATAGCAGATCTTTTCATCTCAGACTCCGTCCTTCCTCCTAGCAAAGAATTCTTTCTCCTCTCTCATTTTTCCAACATCATAGTATACCTACTATGATGTTGGAAAAATGAGAGAGGTGTACCCACCAGGGGCCTGGAATCGCGGGGCACTCGCGATTATGAGGAAATTATTTAAGTAATTTCGTTCTATTTGACTATGGCGCTATGTAAAAACCGCCCAATTGCGAGTCAGACTCGCGCACGAAGGGTCCGTACCCATTATTTATAAATATAATTCTTCTTAGGCGTATGCTCTTGACAGAGCAGTCGTGGTCATTCATGCGGTTTTTGGGTGGCACGATGCACAATCTTCCTCCATTTCTCTCTAACTTGGGCTTTGTGTGCACATTCGTTTATAGTTAGTGCCTTGACCTGATCTGTCCATCGCATTGGTGAACGGTCTCGTGATCTAGAACCATTAACCCTGCCCTGCACCACCAGTCTTTCCACGGAGTCCGGACCTCTCTCTATTAAATAATAATGTTAATTAATATCAAGTAGAATTTTGGTCAAGTGCGAGTCGGATTTTAGTTTTCCCATACCATACATTTTGAGACCCAGCGCCTAATGAAGGCAACGAGCAAAGTACTTTTAAAAAACTTTGCTCGTTGCTTTCATCAGACGCTGGGTCTCAAAATGTTTTTGTATGGGAGCCCCCTTAAATATTTACTGTATCCCGATTTTTAGTATTTGTTGTTATAGCGGCAACCGAAATACATCATCTGTGGAAATTTCAGCTGTTTAACTATTACGGTTCATGGGATACAGCATGGTGGCAGACGGACGGACAGCGAAGTCTTAGTAATAGGGCCCCGTGTTACCCTTTGGGTACGGAACCCTAAAAAATTACACGTGTCCTCTTGTAGGTAGGTATATTGATGTACTTTTGTAATAATTAAACATGCAATCTTTGTTGCATTATGTTTACCTCTTTCTGGGTCACATTGGCTGTCGATGTCATGAAAACGCGACATGATCCACTCGTTTCTAAAATTTATTTTACGCTTAGGAGTGCCTAATACATATTTATATTCATCTTGTTCCAAAAAAAATTGCCGAATTGCATTTGCATCTTGTTTTGCATTTGCGTTTGCATGTAGTAAGTAGTTATAGGAGTTATGAAAACAAAACCTGCACTGCACTGCACAGCAAGCCGCTTTGCACAGTGATAGTAGGAATAGGAACCGAAATACTATTTACCTAAAGCTAATATAGCGCTTTAGGACGGGTATAACCCGTCCTAAAGCGCTATATTACAAACTAAAAGGGCATAAAAATCATCGACCGACTTGTTGTAATGGAGATATTACCAATTCAACTACGGGATGTGATTATAGGTAAACGATTTCTTATATTTAAAGTTAAGTAGTTACTTATGTAAAGTTATAAAAAGGTATTAGTAAATTCGGCATTATTAGATTCACTAGATCATTAATGTTTCCAATAGAGACATTCCACTAGGTAGGTGCTTCTAGAGATAATGATAAAAAATGCGTTTAAAAATAAAATAAAAAAACCCGGTCAAGTGCGTGTAGGGAATACAATCTCGCACCATTCGATTCGAGAGATCTCGCGTTAGAAATCCGAGGTCGAGATTTGGAATTCGAGATCTCGTCAGAAAAACAGACGAGATCTCGTTTAATCTCGTCGATATCGAGATTCAACATATTTTTATAAATATACGCTTTTTCTATAAAAATACGTTAATTCAATGGACAGTTCCCTACTCAGGGTAGTACTGGTATTCGAAAAAGCTACATTATTAGAATACTAATTATAGGTATAGTTAGGTACGCTAACCGCGCCGCACCAAACAACGGGCAAGCAACTGAGCTGCACGCTGCGCCCTTATCATCGTTTAGAGTTTGTTCCAAGTAGCGGTCAAAAATAAAATCAGTCTTGTAATCTCGTTCGAGATCTCGAAATTATTAGTCGAGATATCGGAAGTATACATTTCTCACCAACGAGATTTAATCTCGAAAATTAACGCGAGATCTCGCGAGATCGAGATTGTATTCCCTAAGTGCGTGTCGGGCCATGCACAGTGTAGGGTTCCGTAGTTGCCCATCCATTTACGTACGTGCGGAATTTTTGATGATGTAGTTTACTGAATGAATTTAAAAGGAAAATTATCAAACCTAAGTAGACATATCTACTACGTCCTTTTAAATTCATTATATATGCCTACTACTACCATGATTTTAACACTTGACCATATACAACATAAAATATCACTTTAAAGCCAACAGATTCTTGAATCAAAAATTGTTTTACAAACTAATCTTATCCAACGACATGAGGTTTGAAAGAAAAAAAAATGCAGAAACATCTTACGTGTATTTCTTTATTCAAGATTTTAATACTACCGTTTTGTCGGAGTCGTTCATATTGTATACTCATGCCAAAAACGGTTACTGAGCTAAGCCGGGGACGGACGGACGGACGGACATGGCCAAACTACTTACATAGAAGGGTTCTTTGTGATACCAAACAACCTCTCAACCAACATCCTCTTTATAGTCTTAGATAACCCATTTTAACGATAATCTTGGAATGCAAAGCATGCATTCAGTAGATAACTGGAGTAATTTAACAAACCTATGTAAGGTAGGTACTATATATATAATGGGTACCCAATACCTTTATTATAATATAAGTAGTTATATATATTTAGTAGATACATAGACATCGAATTCTATTCGGAATATTATTCGTTAGATACTAGTACTATTTATAGTACCTACCTAAATTCCCGTTATAATTTATTCTTATATTTCTTATCGTAAGGTAGGCGTTTCAAAAAATTACTAATTCGCGTAGGCATAGTTGACGAAATATAAGCTGCATCGATTTCTTGAACAAATTGTATGGCGAATCGATGCAGCTTATATTTCGTCAACCATACTTTCCTAATCCTAAATCCTATAAATAAAGAAAAAATACTGAAGCGAATAATGTTATCTAATAGATAACTATATCTGATGTTTTAATTTCGTTTAATTCCAAGATTTTTCATTATAAACACCGTAAGAGACCGTAGAGTGAATTAATAAACTATAATGAATTACCTCATATCTGGAAGCAACTACCTAATTGTACTAAGTAGCTTGTTTCACCGCAAGGCCTAAACAAATGTATTGTACTACCATGTACCTAACTAGATAGGCAAAGGTCGACTGCTGATACGAGTAGTCAGGCCGGACTGTAGGAGTCAAGTCTAATTATTATTATGTTTATTCGAGACTATACAACCAAATTGAACTTATAACAAATAAAATAAATGTATAACAGATGCGAGACGAGATAGAAGAATACGCCGGAACTACATGGACAAGACTTGCGACCGATAAACGGACATGGAATAAGATGGGGGAGGCCTTTGCCCAACAGTGGGATTCTTTGTAATACAAAAAAACACTAATAATTAATATAAAACAAATAAGTAAATCTTCGTATCTAAACAAAAAAAAACATACTAACAATTAAACTTGTATTGTATTACTAGGCTAATAAATAAATAATAACAGCTGCGATTAAATCAAAAAGTAGCTATAACTATAATGTTTCCGGATGTAGGTTTGCAGGTATCATATTGTGCACCCGGAGATTCTACCTAGATCCGTCATGTGTACAATACCTACACATGATATCCATCGCTTTTAGATTACCTAATTACGCTATTACTTAAAAGATGTTTGGCACCGGCCTCACGTAGGTATCTTTCAAATAAATTTTCGAGATAATCGAGATATGGTAAAGACTAACAATAATACATTTAATACCTAAACCAAAACCCCTAAGAAAGCGAAAATTAAAAGAAACGAATAAGAATAACATAAAGGGCCCCAGCATAATGCCTACTGAAACTTTGGATAAAACTTTGAATAATATTGGTAATATCGAATAAATAGGTTTATGGTAAACAGTCAGAGGATACCGTCAAAGAAAGGTGTTAGGTGTTTTTCCACTGGCGGAGCAGATTGTGTAGGTACTGATTTATTTATCAAATTGAAATATTTACTCTGCACAAAGGCCACAAGCCACAAGGGCAATATTACCTATCGAAATTATTTTACCTTAATTCCAAAACTTCAGACTTATTAAATAATCCAGTAACTTTATGTACATTCAGAGCTTGTGTTGAATCCGGTAGCTAGTACTGCAGACTTTCAAAGTTTTTCTCGATTTGTGGCTTTTCTAGGCGGAAAATTTTTTTGGTCCCATACAAGGAATGGGAACGATTGGCATAAAAAAAAAGATTGTCAAAAATGATCTTTATCTCGCAACCTGTATGTTTTTTCCAAAATTTGAAAACGCCAATTTTCATTAATTTGAAATCAAGGGAAGGTCTTCTAAGAACATTTTCACGTTGCAATACTTGCAACGCTTATGAGCAGAAAAACCAAGTTCCGTATATACAAAACGGTTATCAGGCCGATCCTCATTGTACGGATGCGAAGCCTGGACCTTAACACAAAAAGAGGAACACGCGCTGCAAGATCCTGGGACCCACTCGTAGAGAGGACGGCACTTGGAGTCTCCGTAAAAACCAAGAAATCGAAGACCTAGTGTCCGAGCCCAACATCATTGGAGAAACAAAATCTGCAAGACTCCGATGGCTCGGGCACGTAGTCCGAATGGGTGACGAGCGTTCTGTCCGGAGAGCGTACTCGAGTCGTCCATCGGGTCGTAGACCTGGGGCCCGATTTTTGAGTGTCGAACGCTCGACTTTTCACTCGACATCTGTCAAAAAACTATGAAGTTTTGACAGATGTCGAATGAAAATTCGAGCGGTCGACACTCAAAAATCGGTCCTCTGTAGGGCGCCCTAGGTACTGATGGGGCGACGAAGTCGAGAGGGCCCTAGCTGAGCTCCAGACCGTCGTCGACTGTTCGGGGATAGCTAGGGACAGAGAAGCCTGGAGGTCTTTGGTGTCGGAGGCCAAGATCCACTTCGGGTCGTTGCGCCACAGCAGTAAGTAAGTAAGTAATACTTGCAATACGGGATCTGGTAGCTGCCCTCACTGACCCAAAAAGAAAATCCACCTGTATACCTAAGCCTCTTATCGAATTATTAATTTTTCACACCACCTGCTCGCCAATGCCCATTGCCCAATTATATATATATCATGCAAACCTTACCGAAAGCAAATCATTATAACCCTTGTAAATAAATACATACATATTTGTGGACAATCTTACTACAAAAATCTACCTAGTCCCAAACTAATCAAAGCTTGTACTATGGGTCGACGATACTAGTCGACGATAAACATATACTTATATAGATAAATATATACTTAAATCCATAGAAAACATCTATACTAAGACTTGGGAACAAAATACTCGTGCTCACGGTGCTCACCACACGAATGAAAGCAGTCGTCGATGTACTAGGTATTAAATACCAAAAATAAAATCCGCGTGAGTTCCAAGACGCTTAATTATACGGAGATTCTATAAAAATAGATAAGTAATATTTTTTTCTGTGATTGACTGATTTAATTCGGTTTCTAGTAGTCTTGGTTTTTTATTGTCTCGCAGGAGGTGAGAAAAATAGAGTATACTCCTCGGGGATAAAGCTGTTTTTGTCTTGGACGCGCATAAATCCCTCACTACACTCAGGACTCAGTCTTAATTCCCTCGCTTCGCTCAGGAATTAAGTCAATACTCCCTTGTTCCGCTCAGGAGTAAAATTTGGAGTCCTTCGTTACGTTTGGGATTCAAATATCGCATAAGTATCGCACCCGTGACATAAAACAGTGCTTTATAAATCCCCTTGGTGTACGTAGACGTAGTCGTTGTGTAGTAGTAGTAATAGTTGATCTACTATTAATATTCCAGAGACGTAAATACGGTCTCTGTACGTCCAATTGCGTTTAATACATACTTATATAATAATCTATATCTACCTATATCTACGAGTATATATATAAAGTTGATAGGGTGACTGACTAATCACCGCCCAGCCGAAACTGCCGGTCCTAGAAATTTGAAATTGACACTATAGTTAGGTTATATAACGGAGGTAAGGGATAAGACCGGATTTTTGGAAATTCCACCCCTAAGGGGGTAAAACAGGGTGCAATGTTTGTATGGGGGGCAATAATTTTTTTAAGGTCCAGACTTGAAACTTTGTACAAAGACTCCTTAAAATAAGACAATGACAGTTATATCTGCGTTTTCAAAATTTTCGTATCCTAAAGGGTTGAAAATGGGGGTGAAATATTGTATGGGGAGCAATTTTTTTTAAAGTGAGAGTCTTCAAACTTTGTGTAAAAGTTCCTTATAATAATGGAAAAAAGTGATTTCAGCGTTTCCCCTAAAGGAGTTAAAAAGGGGTTCAAAGTTTGTATAGGGTGCAATTTTTTTTTTAAGTGTGAGGCTTCATATTTCTTACAGAGACTCTCTGTTTAAATACAACGAAACTAATTTCAGCGTTTTTGAAATTCATCCCCTAAAGGGGTTAAAAAGGGGTTCAAAGTTTGTATAGGAAGCAAAATTTTTTTGAGTGAAAGACTTAAAATTTCTTACAGAAACTCTGTTTAAAGTAAATACAACAAAACTAATTTCAGCGTTTTTATTTAATTCATCGCCTCAAGTGGTTAAAAAGGGGTTCAAAGTTTGTATGGGGGGCAACAATTTTTTAAGTGAAAGACTTCAATTTTTTTACAGAGTCTCTGTTTAAATACAACAAAACCGGTTTTAGTAATATAACTAATATAGAGAAATATATTAAAAACTGACCTACCGTACTAAGTCGTGGCGGGTTAGAAATGCTAAAGTATGTCTGTCTGTCTGTCTGTCTGTAACCCCTTCACGCTTAAACTGCTGAACCGATCTAGATGAAATTTGGTGTGAATATAGTTCGAGTCCGAGGAAAGGACACAGGATAGTTTTCATCCCATTCCTTAAGGAAGTGGAAGTTTGTATGAAAAAGAGATAACTAGGTAACCGCCTGAAATAAAATAAAAGAATAGCGATAAAATTCTAACGCGATGACCGAGCTCTACGCAGACGAAGTTTCAAGTTGCGGGCAACAGCTAGTAATTCAAATATAATTAAAGATGTACCTACAAAAAAATTAGAGATGTGGTCATTGTGTACAGTTTGTTCAGAATTCGGTTTAGTGAGAAGTACCTAAATGTACATTTATTATTAGGCTGAAAACATATATTACGATTTACGAATATGTGTACCTACACAGGTACCTACCTGTACCTATTGCGAATTACTGTCTACGACTTATTATTTAATTATTTCTACGACTGCACATGATGGTGTAATACATACACGTATGTAAACTATGTACCTAATAATGTGTAACTCTAACGACGCAACTGAATAATATTTTTGCTTCGATAAACCATAAATCGTTATCGGCCGAGGATATCTAGTAGGTGACTAACACAATTTTAAGTATTTATTGACGAGTGTTTACTTTTGTTCCGTTGTGTTCTCAAGACGCGTGTGGCCCGTGTGGATGATTACAACAGCGGTCACAATCAGTCATTTAGTCAGTCAGTCGCCGACTGTTGATATCGATACACGCGATACTTTAGCCCCTAACACAAATGCACGTACGCAGCTCACGTGCCTAGTTGACTCACAATTGTTTATTGACAGCGTTTGACCAGGTGAGCTAATTTTTAATTTGTTCGCTTGTAACATCAATAGCATCATGCATTTTTGATTTTATTGCATAGTATTAATCTCACGCCAGTGTGTATTTTATCTCACATTTTGCTGTTAGCCTGTCACATACAGAACATAGTTACTTACCAAATATACCAAAATAATTAGGTCGGTTGGTATTGGTTTAGTTTTTAGGTGTTTGTTACTCAATCACGAAAAAACGGCTGAACGGATTATTATGAAACTTGGTATACAAAGAGTCTATATACTTAGCCTGAATTAACATAGGATACTTTTTATCCCGAAAATCATCCCTCGAAGGGATGAAATAGGGAGTGGAAGTTTGCGCGGACGAAGTTGCGGGCAAATCCAGTAGATTATACGAGTATGTCTTATTTATAATATAACCTCTCAATCTTACTATATTTACGAAGAAATATTATTAGTTCTACTATAACATCCAAATTAAGCAGCCAGGGTAAATTATCCATTATAGTAAAACATACCTATATATATCTGTTTAGATATATGGGTCAGGCCGTAGATTTTGCCACTTTTAGTATAACTTAGTTAACTCTCCGCTACTTTTTTTCTTAACTATATTAATTACCACATATAAAACAACAACTGAATTTTATTCCCAAAGAAATAGTGAACCGCGGCCACTGAAGATATTTCAATAAATTCATAAGCTTGGAAAGTTAAGACGATATTTATCTAAAACAAGTAAGAAAATTTCATAAAAATCGCGTATCCGCTTCGGTAGGGGTGCACTTTGAAAATCAGTAAAATTTAAATAAATACATATTTCTGGTAATCTGTTTTATTTGATATACGACTTCGTTGTCAGTAGCGGTGGGGACTGCGGAACTTTGTGAGGGATTTGGGTCGACGACTGAGGTCACTGAGGGAGAGGGGTTGCGATCCTCGCTCCGGATCTTTCGTGGCTCAACAGGTCTCGCTGGCCATTCAGCGCGGCAACGCCGCCAGTATTAGAAATTATTTAAAATGTCCGAAATTTTATAAAACTTGTCATTGGACTTTGAATCTTCACGCTTGGAAAGTAAAGTCGCTTTCGAACGGCCCAATTTGATACAACTCGGACAGTTCAAATAATTTTAAGTATACCTAAGTATGGGGACTTTTGAGCCAGCTACGATCCGGGCGGTCCTTTATATTAAGTTCATTTGATGAAGCCTGTGGCGGATTTCACCTTTGGTGCTGTTTGGTATTTGATTTGTTTTTGTACGCACCGGACGAAGCCTGTATTGCTAATTAGAATTTGTGGGCCATGAGTACTTAGATTGTTTCATCTGTTATTGTTATACTGCACTATTAAGTAAGGTGTGCGTAATCTTTCAAGGTTAAATTCACTGCAAAACAGAGCCAATTTACTCAGTAACGTTACAGACAGTTACGCATAAATTAAATTATCCCACTTTGCGTCACAACTTTTTCGCGCTACCGAATAAAGGTGCATGCACAATAGGTTTGCGTTTCCGGGTTTACGTTTCCAATCTACTCATCATCATCATCCTCCTAGCGTTATCCCAGTACAGTTGCATCCTGAAGGATGCCTGGGGTCCGCTACCTAATCCCAAGATTTGGCGTAGGCGCTAGTTTTTACGAAAGCGACTGCCATCTGACCTTCCAACCCCAAGGGGAAACTAGACCTTATTGGGATTAGGCTTTGTCAAGTGAGTGGGCAACTTGACTGTTAGAAGTTCTCAAACCGCCCGAAGGCCTCGAACTCGGCTTAACGACTGCTGCCATAGACAGCAACCGGGATCAACGGCTTAACGTGCCTTCCAAAGCACGGGAGCGCTCAGTTAGTAACCACTCAAAGCGGTCACCCATCCAAGTCCTGACCGCTGCCCACGTTGCTTAACCTTAGCAAGCGCAAGCGGTTCGCAAGCGCCGCTGGGCCGCGAGCGCGTTTCCAATCTACTATTATGCATTAATTTGTCTAAAAGTCAAACAAAGCAAGCAAGCGTCACTCTGCGCGAACATTTTTTGGCAAAATCTACGGCCTGACCCATATATTAAACACGGGTATTCAAAACACTCAGTCCGGTACCAAGGCTAATATTTACTCATCGTACTACCACAGTGTTAATATTTCATACCGTGTTACTACGTCTATCTACCTATCTAGGTAGGACGTTCTTCATAGGACTTTATTGCCGAGGGGTTATACAGTATATTTGAAATCTGGGGACCGATTTTTGAGTGTCGAACGCTCGAGTTTTCACTCGACATCTGTCAAAACGTCATAGTTTTTTGACGGATCTCGAGTGAAAATTCGAGCGTTCGACTCTCAAAAATCGGTCCCGTTCATTGTGTTTTGTAATGCACCCATACAGTCTATTCATCCTTACGTGTCCTAACATGTAAACAAACTATTTTTGAAGACGTTAATCATTATCATATTTTTCTCTAGGATTGCGAATACTTTGTGAGCTTCTTAAAGTATTTTCATTCATCATAATTATCAACATTTTAAGTGATGATTATTATGTAATCCTAGAAAAAAGGTGATACTTAATGATTAATGTCTTCAATAGAGTTTGTTTACATGATAGGACAGGCAAGGATGAATAGATTGTATGTAATGTAGGTATGGTTTGAAAAAAATATAAACTTTGCCAAGGACTTCACTTCGTCAACAATGTAATTGGTTCCATTGTGTAACGAAAATACAATATAATTAGTCATAGTAGGTATGTATATATATCTCATATGGGCGAGTTTTGTTAGGTACGCAATGGAATCAATTTAGACGAAGTTAGTGCAGATTACTTTTTAATTGGGAATAAGCATTTTTTTATAATCTGACCATTATAATAATAATTTGGCTTAGGCCCTGCCTCGCTGCCGGCGGCACTCTAGGTTAGGTTTTTATAATGTTTTTATGTTTTGTAAGTGTATTTTATATTTTATGTCACACCTGGCCATAAAGCGGCCATTATCGCACGCTCTGCGCGCGAAAAAACCCACTTCCTGGCCAGGGGGTGACATAAAATTTTGTACTTAACACGGGCGGTAATAAAGAAAGCCTCAGATCGCATATTTATCGCCCTTGCCTTCGGCTCGGGCGTCAAATACCTGCGATCTGAGACATTCTTTGTTTTACCGCCCTTGTTAAGTAATGTACTATTACTTTTTATAGAAATATTATAAAATCTAACCTAAGAAAGACAATAAATAAAGAGAATAATAATTTATACAATAAGAACACGACATGCTCATAGGTACTCGAATTATGTACTCTTGTATAATGCCTACTTTGCTCATTTCCATTAAGAGCTCCGTCACCAACTGGCAAAAACGGAACCCTGATAGGTTTGTCACAGACATTTTGCTCAATTACTATAAGGCACCTGGGATTAAATTTGAAATGTAGATTAGAATGTAGGTACCTAGTCAGTTTACTAAATGAAATTTATAATACCTACTCAGGCGTGTTATAGCGGGACATTTGCGTTGGGGATATCTCCCCTTAAGTAATACGGGCGTGCATTTACGTAAAAAAACAAACAATGTGAAAAACAAAACAATACATTGTGTCACCGGCATATAGGATGAGGACTAAGGACGGCTTAGGCTGCGTTTCCACCAGAAATGTGTTTCATATATTTGACACCTCGCTCGGACTCCACAAAAAGAAAATTATATAATAAAAATAATGCGTGGCGGGAAACGAATTAGTGAGGGACTTAGGTAGGGCCAACAGTTTTTGCATTATCGCTGAGAAATTGCTTTACCCAAACCAAAGAGCCGTGAGTTTCCTATGAAGATCCCTTTTTACACGACTGCCCAAAAAAAGGAGTGTAATGTTTTCATTTACACGACTGCCCAAAAAAAGGAGTGTAATGTTTTATCGATCGTTGGAATCCTCACGTCATCCCGGGTGACATAGGATATGTGACGTTGCAATAAAAACAATATGGCGGACTGCAGACTCCATTTTGAGTGTGCCGTAAAAAAAAATTTTTTCTATCCTAGCAAGTGAGGTATCAAAATGAAGCATTTGAAGAGACGATTCCAAATATATATATAATGTATGTGTTTCAAGCAAAAAAAGTTAGAAATAAACTAATAATTATAAAAATTTAAAACACGACTGCACTAAAAAGATAAAAATAAGTTTCCTAATAAAGAACTTAAGGAAATATATTTTGTTTGCAGTCGGGGGACCTACTACATACAAGTAAAACGAAAATATTAGGTCCCACGACTGCAAACAAAATATATTTCCTTGAGTTCTTTATTAGGAAACTTATTTTTATCTTTTTAGTGCAGTCGTGTTTTAAATTTTTATAATTAATTCAGTCTATAATAGGGATGTTGACTCAAAAAAAACTATTACTTCAATAGAAAGAAGACATAAAACTATGCCAAATAGTGAAAATCCTATTCAAATATCTCAAAAAATAACAAAGCTACAACGGTTAGAATGTTCGTAGTTAGAGAGAGAAAGTGCTACTCAACAGTGACGTCACTGTTGAGTAGCGCCATAGTACCTAAATGACGGTCGTTCAATACAAAGGTGCGTTTTGCGGAAAAGCGACAGAAAATACCCACTCTTAAAACTTTGAAGACTTATTATTACGTAATTATTTATTTTTGAATTACTTTTTTCGCCATTTGATTGAGAATTTGAGCCTTAATGTAGAAAATTTGGATTTATTGATTTTCTTTTATAGTGTCATCAATTCATCATCCCTATTGTAGGTAGGTAGGTAATGGTTTTAAATGAGGACTTGGTAGTATGTAAGTATGGGCCCTTCATTGTGCTTGGTATGACACGCACTTAGCCAGTTTTTTAGGTTTATATACTTAGTATTATTTATAATTGATAAAAATTGTATTTGTGACATTATCTAAACGTTATTCAATTCTAATTACATGCACACGATACCACTGCCACATGTTGACTTATTCAAACAAAACTATGTTGTTGTTAGCCACGCATAAGTAATGTGGAATCCGAAGTGTTTTAATACAGAAGACATACAACATTAATCAATTTATCTAGGTAGGGTCATTGTGGGAACGGTGGATCATGTGTGTGTACATCTGGGTGTATATAGTGAAACTTTGCTATATTTCGGAAAATAATTATTCGACAGAGGTCATCTCTGTCTCGCGGAATGCTTTCGATCACATTAGTTCGTGCGCTATTGACCCTTCGCATAGAAATTTTAGGACAGATTATGTTTTGCACGTGATGAAACTAAAAAAAAACCTGCCAAGTGCGAGTCGGACTCGCGCCCGAAGGGCTCGTACCATTATCTACAAAAACGGCAAAAATATATTGTCTGTTGTATGGGAGCCCCCTTAAATATTTATTTTATTCTGTTTTTTTAGTATTTTTTTGTTATCTCTCTGTGAAAATGTCAACTGTCTAACTATCACGGTTCATGAGATGCAGCCTGGGACGGACGGACGTACGGACGGACAGCGGAGTCTTAGTAATAGGGTCCCGTTTTACCCTTTGGGTACGGAACCCTAAAAAAAAACAGAAGTTTTGATATTTTCTATTCGCATTTTGTGTCCCTAATCTAATGAATGGTCTCAGTAGATAGGATTAAGTGGTTAAAGATAAACAGTTCCTGTCTATGGCAAATATAAAGCCAATTAGTCAACCTTTCAATCTTTTAAGTAAAAATCTCCAAACTATTAAAGTGGCTCTGAAAAAAAGGTGATTCACTGAATCCTACAATACATGTCCCTTACTACCTATACAAAATCATGTCATGTTCGTTCATATTGTTTGTGGTTTAAGATTGTTTAATTTACTTAAATACTTATAGTTACCTAAAACAGGTATTATGTTTATGTGGTAGGTATTATACAGAGTGTAGCTGTAGGTTTCTTTCTCTCTTAGCATTCTCAGACCATCATCGTGCGAATTTCAATCTATCAAGGGGTATTCAGAAACAAATCTTCGCATTTCCACTACATTGCTACTTTCCTGTAACATGAGAGATATTTTTTTAAGCTTGTGAGAAAAATGTTTAGTATTCCATACATGGCAAAGTAGCGGACGGTTTTGGGTGGGTCGAGATGACGTTCGACTGAAAAATAAATCTCAGTTCCTAAATGTGTTACGCACGTGATTAATATGACAAAATGATAAGCATATAATATTCTACACCACTGGATTTTGTTATCGCCCTACACATAAGGCGACTTCCTGATTTGTCGGTGCGGAGGCGGTACGATATGAGAAAACTGTCAGTGTCAACTGTCAGTCGAATCAGTACCGCTTTTTACTGCGCCCCTACATTTAAATGAGTGCTTCCTGACTGGCGCGGGAATCGCGGGATGCGCGGTAGCTGGACGATACGAAGGCAGTGGTCCACTTCTGCGCATGATATCACTACTGCGCAAATGTAATACTGACAGTGTTCCGTCAAGTGAGAATCTTTGCGACGTCAGTTAATTTACGTCAAAGAAGAAAATGTCACATATCGATCCCGTCCCGCCAAGTCAGGAAGTCGCCTAATTGTGCGTGACTGTGTGAGTCTTTCTACATGGTGGTGTAAGTAAGGGAGACCCTGTAAGTTGGTCTCTATTGAGAGTACCCAAGAGTTCTATAGTCAGGTAGATTTTTAACAGTGTTTTCGTATTTTTGCTGCGCGGTCTTACACCATAAGGTGCATGCAAAATTGAAGAAATTATTTATCTCAATCCCGCGCCAGTCAGGAAGGACTCATTTAAATGTAGGGGCGCAGTAAAAAGTAGTACTGAGTTGACTGACAGTTGACACTGACATTTTACAGTTTTCTCATATCGTACCACCTCCGCACCGACAAATCAGGAAGTCGCCTTACAGTGAACATTTCCGTTCCTTGGGTACCTAGTGTACGAGTAAAGAAGTAGATGGTATTTGACTTACTTTATAGGTAACTATGTTATTTCATTGTACAAGGTCAGCTTATTATCGTTTTATCTTTGCACTGACAGAGTAGAGTCACGTGGACAGTTCAAAGATCAGCTTAAGTACCTAAGTAGTTGGAAGATTGATAAGTAACGTATACCTAGGGTGACACCACCAGTAATGGACAAGGCCCAATGATGTGTGTGTCTTATGTAAAAGAAAAAAAGAGTAAATCATTTTTTATAGAACAATCATCCTAATCCCAATCCTAATATATCCTAGATATAAACGTGAAAGTTTGTGCGAATGTACGTTCCACTTAATCTCAAAAACTACCTACTGGTCTGATTTCTACGAAACTTTGCAGTATTGTAGCTCAGATACCAGAATAGGACATAGGTTATGATTTATTTCAAAATTCCTCCCCTTAGGGGGTTAAAATGGGGTGGTCATTTTGTATGGAAAAATAGTACATTACTTAACAAGGGCGGTAAAACAAAGAATGTCTCAGATCACAGGTATTTGACTGAATATGCGATCTGAGGCTTTCTTTATTACCGCCCGTGTTAAGTACAAAATTTTATGTCACCCCCTGGCCAGGAAGTGGGATTTCCCGCACGTGCGGTAATTGCCGCTTTATGGCCAGGTGTGACATAAAAATATTTTTGGAATATAAAATTGAAACTTCTCTAATCTACTAAGCATCAAAATGGAAGAAAATAATATTAAGCATTTTTCAAAATTCGCTTTTCGAAGGGGTGAAAAGGGGGTTGAAACTTTGTCTGGAGAGCAAATATTTATAATAATTTTATAGACATTACCTTATAAGAAACCTAATTCCGGCGATTTTGTAAATTCACACTGTGAAGGGGTGAAAAGGGGGTTGAAACATTGTATGGGCAACCTGAGTTTTTTAAAGTGAGTAACTTGATGGCGTGTAGACTCTCAGTTAAGTAAAAGTCCCAGGAAAGGACATAGGATAGGTTTTATCCCGGAAATCAATTCCTAAAAGGGTGGAAGTTTGTATGGAAGAGAGATAACTATGTAAGCGTCGGAAAAAAGAATAGCAATAACATTCTGACGCGATAACCGAGTTCTACGTAGACGAAGTCGCGGGCAAAAGCTGTATACCTTAATTGGTGAGAAAATAAAATGATCTAAATAATTTTGAGTCTTACTGTATTGCTAATAAGTTGTCTATCAATATATTATAACAATATATATTTAGTAGGAAAAGACCTGGGGGCCGCCGGCCGATTTTTGAGTGTCGAACGCTCGACTTTTCACTCGACATAGTGTTTTGACAGATCTCGAGTGAAAAGTCGAGCGTTCGACACTCAAAAATCGGCCCCTTGTATTAATTTCAGCCATAAACTTTGTAATAAAGAACTAACTCGTGTAGGTCAGATTCGCGATCTCGGTATCATCATGGATTCAAAACTCACTTATTATACCCCACATTGACGACATATTTGGCAAAGCACTTAAGCAGTTGGGATTTATATTGCGCGTATGAATGAATGAATGAAAGTTTATTCACAGAACATATGGTATATACATTAGTTCTTATACATAAATTTGACCCTTGATATGTTCAGCCGTAAGGCATGTGAAAATTGATTTAGGTTTAAATTTGAAGTTAACCATAATTATTCGAACAGTCATACTAATTATTCAAACATAATTTCAATTTATCTTATAATTAAATGTAGACATGATTAATAGCGTAGCGTAGGTAAACCATTTCGGAGACTATTAACGTATAAAGTGCTATTCAATAGTTACGTTCGTAGTCGTTTAGAAATTGCAAGTGCCGTGCTGTATAAGATTCATAAAGATAGGATAGAGAAAGTGCAGAAGAAGTTTGTAAAGACAATAGAGTACAGACTTAGAATAAATACGCCACCGCTATGCAAATATAACATCCCTTAGTCATCGCCGAGAACGCCTGATTTTTTAACCCTGTATAATAGTAGTTTATGCAACTGGTACATAGATATAAATAATGCCTAATTATGTACAGTTGCATCCACTACTTTAACTACATCCATATATTAGATCCTCTTTCATGCGTTTCGTGTGGGCACTTCTCGCAGGCGTGCGCCATGTTGCCTCGACAGGCCGGCCCGCGCCCCGCCGCCAGCCCGAAAGCTGTGTCCTTATATTGTACGTGATCTCATAAGAGTGTTCTATTTGGTGATCTTATAGGGGACGCGCGCAACAGCCGCACAGTTAATTATAAAGCGGGGTCTTATCTACGGTTTTTGAACTTATTAAAGAGGATTTACTATATGGGTGTAGATAAAATTATAAATAACATCATTGCTGCTCCTTTAGTAGTACAATTTATTAATGCCCGACTATTTCCGTAATTTCCTTCCGGGTCATTAAAAACTGATTGTGTTGTTTGTAGGTAGCTAGTTTAGTCATGCGTGTTATATTATATCATTTGTAGATAATACAGTTAATAAGGACCATTATATAAAATGGTATACTCCTAGACAGTATAACAAACACAGTAGACTTGCTAATTAAATGTTTCTTAATTTAAGTAAAAGGCTTTTGTGCCGTAGCTCGTAGGTAGTGAAAATCAATCGGCTTTTGTGCCGATAGAAAATAAGGCAAAATGTATAAGCCGTTGAAGAGCCCTTTCTTGGAAAATATAATCCACTCCGAATTATATTTTCCAAGAAAGTCTCTTAAAAATACTTAGACAACAAATATTTAGCAGGCTGTTTTTGTGTGTTATATTACTAAAAAATAGATGGAAGGGTAAAAGGTGAGACGTGGCCCGTGGGTGCCACTAAAAAGGAAATCTTGTATAATGATTTAATGAAATGACCTTTGATACAAACGTAGGTAATTTTCTGTGATGTAATCCATGTTATATGTTTATAAGTGTATAAGTAGTACTTGTAGGTATTACCGGACAAAATGACCATACTTACTTACTTACTAATTCTCTTTTCAAGTTTAAATTACCTTTGAGAAATAACACTGCAACTGTTGAATACCCCGTTTCGGTAGGTATGTAAATATATACATTACATACTATAAAATATAGCCAAGGTTATTCTAAACAATTACATATATAGTTTTATGACCTTCCACTCCGTGCCACTTGCCACTCCGGCGATACATATATGTAGTAAGGTACCGGCGCCTGTTATGGCCCACCTTAATTTGAAGCTCATGTAAAATTGTTACTGTGTTATTAATAACCATTAGATTAATTGCTGCCCTTCAAAACAAGTGTCTTTGGTATCTATGAATAAGACTGACATTCGATTGCGATTTTATCATGAAAAAGGGATAAGGAAAAGCCATTATAATAGATGCTAATGATGTATGTAAAATAAGTATGTCGTTATTTTTTCTATAACAGAAATAAACGAATACCTTCAAAAAAGGTAAGTACCTATAGCTGATATGCTAATATGCTGTGCTAGATGTGATTTTTTTTGTTCCCCCAGAACTTCTCAATTTCGATGTGTGAGGTATCGTTGGAATCCTTACGTCATCCCGGGTGACATAGGATATGTGACGTTGCAATAAAAACAATATGGCGGACTGTAGACAACATTTTGAGTGTTCCGTAAAAAAAAATATTTTCTATCCTAGCATGTCAGGTATCCTAGAAGCCGCAGCGAATTTGAATATTTATTTTGACATACAGTGTGTTTGACAAGAGCGTGACCTTTGCTTATACATATAACATTTAAGAATGTGGCATTGGAAAAAATAATTGGCTGAATAGAATGTTTACTTGGCTACAATGCTGCATAAAAAAAGGAAAAAAAAACAATTGACAGTTTCCTGCCCAAAGTCCATTTTCAAAAATGAGTGCCGCTTACGCTTCACTTTATGAGGCAGTATTCCTTTGTACATACCCAAAAGAACCCAAAATGTCACGAAATCAAGCCGCTAAGTACTCGGGCTTGGTCTACGGCAGATAATAGAGTGCTTGTGAGAACCGTGAAACACCCGGTAAAGGTACATGTTTGGGGATGCTTCTCGAACCAGGGTTTCGGCCATTTGCAGTTTGCACTTGTTCACCGTTACACTGGACGCCCATAAAATGACCAAAATTTATGAAAAGACCTTGTTGACTTCCGCTAAAAAGATGTTCCCAAAGCACAACGCGTCTTGGATTATGCAAGAGGATAATGACCCTAAATACTCAAGTCATACTGCACTGTATGGAAAACTCAAAATGGCGTTGACGTTTTGGATTGGCCTTCACAATCACCCGACGCCAATCCAATTGAAAATCTTTGGGCATGGATGAAGCTTAAATTACGTTGAAAAAATACTGTTAGTGTTTCTGACTTAACTCGAGAATTGAAGTCCGCGTGGAGGTCTTTACCTCGCAGTTAGGTATGCTAAAAGTTTGGTTAAAAGTATGCCTCAAAGATGCCAAGCGATTATTGATAACTCAGGCGACTGGACGTCTTACCGAAAATAAAGCATGCATGTGTAATAATAAAACTCTTTAATTATAGTATTGGACATGAAATTAATACTTTTTTTCTCTTTAAGTTTTGTACATAGTGTAACTAAGTAGTATTTAATTTTTTAATTATTATCTTCTCATATGTATTTAAATGTTGGAAAATAATAAAATGTGCACTGTGGTAACACGACTAACTTGTTTTTTCATCTCTTCTACCTATTCGGAAAGCTAGAATTTCATGTGTAAATAGCCGAGTGGAAAATCGCTTCTAGTAGAATTGGCCGGCGCCGCATGCGGACCTAGCGGACCCCACACAGGGTGCGAGGCACGACGGTGCTGGCTGCTCATTGCTGCACTTTTCATTCCTTTTATTCGAAAAGAGAAAGCTTTTTAGCCCATTTCGAGAGAACAAAACTGGTTTTTGCTTCCTCTTAATTTTTTTTATGTTTCATATTTTTCTCGGTCAGGCATAGGGAGAAAAGTCGATTTTCATGACTCTCTCTCGCTGTGCCTAACCGGAAGCGCCGCGCTCTGGTCTGCGCCTGATTTTATTTTAGTCACCTTTATGAACAATTTTCATCGCAACAATAGAGTCTGTTTAACTTATTTTGACGATTTTGCTAAATTGATGACGTTATTTCTCATAATCTTTTAGTAAGTAACTATCTACATTTTATTAAAGATAATTTCATTCTGAACGGAACAAGTGCGCTACTTTATTAATTTTCTAATTCAATTTCGAATAATCTCGCTTAAACCTAACAGCTGGGGGCCGATTTTTGAGTCTCGAATGCTCGACTTTCCACTCGAGATCTGTCAAAAAACTATGATGATTTGACAGATGTCGAATGAAAAGTCGAGCGTTCGACACTCAAAAATCGGCCCCCGTTTCCTAAATTTTCACACACACACTTACCCACACTTGAATGCGTAGTTTTTTTTTTTTACTGTTGGCAGTCATTTGTCATCGTTGGGCGAACTACATTTTTTGATAATCATAAATGCGAGTTTTTAAAGGTGTGCCGTCTTCTTTGAAAACCCTAGCTTAAGTACCTATAGGTACCTACCAAAATTGTCTGAATCCTTGTCTCTTTAAGAGCCTGTAAAAGAGAGCCAAAAGTATCCTAGATTTTATTTAGTAAGGTGTATTCGGATAAATCCAAAAGTCGGGTAAGTCTGAAAATTACTAATTAATGGTAGTGTATCATTCAAACATGGTACCTAATATGTCCATAATTTTTGTCAACAATTCTGTTTCACGATATTTTATTATGCTTGGTGCTAGAACAAACAATATTGCATAGTTAGACAGATATATATGTCATTTTCGGAATTATCCGACATTCGGATTTATCCGAATGCACCTTAGGTCAAATATTGTTGAAAGTATTATTTTGTTAGATCACATATTGCGTATTACGCATGATCGCGAAAGTAGGTACTCATGACGATCGACATGCACATGACAGATGCAACACACGTAATACGTACCTACAGTTAGTAGAAGTAGTTACAAAGAAAACCTTGCTCAAGGTCGTCTGCGCAAGGTTTAGCGCAACCCAGGTGAGCGCCATTGGCTTGCCATTGGCCTAGGAACTTGGGCTTTGGTCATCCTTAATGTTTATTATTACGTATATTTTACTAACAAATACTCTAAATGTACGAAGTCCGACACGCAGTCGAGCGACAGTTTTGTATGACGTATTATAAGATTAATAAATAGGAAATTATAATGAAAATTATATTACTGCTGTAGCCTTAGCCACAGATAAGAAAATTGACATTAAAACATTGAATGTTGAAAATTGAGTCGTTTTCTACGGTTTCCGAACGCATATTAGAGGATTTATGATATGTGTGTAGATAAAAGCACAAAATAAAGAATATACAGAAGGTCCGTTCCCGCCGTTCTTGAAAATACATACCTAAACTACAGGGTTGCTTCTGTATTGATTCTGAATTTTAAAAAGGAGCAGATAAATTAAAAATTCTTCAACATGACATTTAAATATGAACCAGCGTATCTTGGTAAAAAACCGGCCAAGTGCGAGTCGGACTTCGCACATTTAGGGTTCCGAATCAACCTCAAAAATATGATTTATTCATATATTAGTATTTGTTGTTAAAATATACGTAATATTGAACATTGTCACCAAATTTCAAGTTCATAGGTCAATGAGAAGTCTAAAAATTCTTCGGAACAAATTTTGTGACATACGACGGACGGACGGACGGACGTCTGGGCGACACCAATAGGGTTCCGTTTTGACCCTTCGGGTACGGAACCCTAATAAATTGATGCGTGACCCGCTGCGAGTTGTGACTTGTGACCGGCGGCGGTCGAGAGCGCCAACAAAAATATACCTAATTAATTAGGTACCTACTTAACTAAACCATAGTACTACTTAAATACTGGCGTTTTACCAGCGAACGATAAGATGAATGTGTAATGGTTGATCGTCGTTATCAAAGCGGCAAGTTTCAAAAAATTACCTACCTACCTAGGTATTGTAACTACCAAAATGAGAAAACCGTTTTATTTACCTTTCAATATCGTTTGAAAATTTGAAGAAAGTGTAGGCACCGTTTTTTGTTGTATTTAAGTGTATTTAAACAATAAAATACATTCCAACTGTAATAATATCGGTTATTCATTTTGACGTACGTGACATAAACTATCTACGTAGCGGCGAGGACGTCAAGTGATCAACGCGCGCACAACTAGCACTCGCGACGCGACAGTGACAGTCGCGACTAAGCTAGTCCGAAATCAACCGAGAATGCCTGTAAATGTTACGTCATTGTGCGTGCGGCGAAAATGGCACTTTGTACTGAGCGGACTCTCTGCTCCGGCGCGCGCCGCCGCTATTTACTTTGTGATAAAAGTATGTAATAATAGTAGTTTATGCAACTGGTACATAATGAGGGGCATTAAAACACGAGTGTGTTTTATGAAACGAGCCGAAGGCGAGTTTCATAATAAGGTCACACGAGTGTTTTAATGCCTAATTATGTACAGTTGCATACATTACTTTATCTACACACATATTATAACTACTCTAAGATGGGTTCAGAAACCGTAGTAAATAAATACAATAATTGTGTTAATACAACCTTTTTTGCACGGTTGCGGAAATATCGAAATCAGAACTGGCAACCGATACCTGAATGTTATTTTAAAAAGTAAAGAGTCCCTATTCTGATGTGATCATGTCGTTCTAGCTCAAATTTCGTGCGATATATACTAAAAAAACATCGAGCTGACATTTCGCATCGACTGAATTTGAATTTTCAGTGATACTAGAATAGGGACATGTCAACTTTGACATTTAAATTTTGACAGTTTTGTTTGACGTTTAATATTTTAACATCATATATGAGATTAAAATTGAGAATTATATTACTGCTGTAGCCTTAGCCACAGATAAGAAAATTGCCATAAATTCATTGAATGTTGAAATGAGAGTCATTTTCTACGGTTTCCGAACGCATATTAGAGGATTTATGATATGTGTGTAGATAAAAGTGTATTAGACCGTAATCCCGACAATTAGGTAGAGACATTTGCCAAACAGTGCTCACATACTTCAGTGTTCGTGGAGCGTTCTTTTCCAATCTTTACTTACTTTTTGTATTGTATATTCGGAAAATATTTAGGTACCTTCTAGCATACTCGTATACTTTACACACCTAATAAATTGTATCTTATTCTTATGAGGAACTGCTTTCTATTACAAGTATTTTTGTTTTTTTAATATGTCGTAATAAAATATGCAACCTGTTTGATAAATAGGATTATATTATGTTTTTAAATTGGTCAAATTAAACGGGTATTTTAGAGGATTAACCATAATTTCCGACAAGTATTGTAGCCACTTAGTTGTACATTACTAACAAAATTGGATCATTGTTATCTGTAAATAAATAAATTTGTATTTGTATTGTAATAGGGTATATGTTTTTTTTTTCACGTTGCCATTCGAATTCGAACCAGTTTCTTAGAGTTGCACCAACGTACAATCACAGACCGATCAATGTTAAATATGGCGTCGGCTGTCATCCTATAGAGACTTGTTAACGCATTCACTGCCACCAACGCATATATGCGTTTCCGTTACTTTCACCCAGTGCCTTGAACGCACATACGCGTTCATAGTATTTAGTGACTTTCGCCTTGTGCCTACCGCATAAACGAGACAGAAGGGAGGCGCATCTCTTCCTCATTGCGGCCGCGAAACCATCCGTCCGTGCTTCGGCAAACATACCTACCGGACGCGCTACACAGAGGTCGGCAATAGGCGGACCGCGGAAGGTCGAACCGCGGACCCCCAAATAATATTAAATATGCTGCTTACATATTGATTTCAAAGATTTTTTATCTGGACCTCGAAATTTTTTTTTCCTATCATATCTGGACCCCACTTAAAACTAATTGCCGACCCCTACACCATCGCGGCAGCCCCATCAACACCCGGAACGCGTTATTATATTGGACGCGAAGTTCGTTGTACGCCCTCTGCGTAGTATTCTAGTTTTATATACCATCTAGTAGCCAGACTCTGATATGTATGTACTCGTGCTGAGCCCCTTGTGAGTTGATGTTGTTATGTTGCGAAACATTCTAAGAGATAATTTTTATCGCTTTTTAATCGACTGTTATATCATTGCGAACTTTAATCCGGATATATAAACTGATAATCGTAACAAACAGGTTTATTCGGTACAGCTACATAATTTATACAATTAATCCGAGACTCTTTAATACGAGTAGTGTAATGTCGCTGCTCGCTGGGTCGTAGCGTGACGACGTTGAGCGTCAGCTTGGGATTGGGTTGGGACCACCCTGCAGAGCGAAGTTTTTCGATAAGATATTAATAATTTACAGACCCTTTAGAAAGAGAGTCGTATTGGGCAAGGGCCAAAAATTGGCCTTATTGACATAAAAGTACCATTATATTAAAAAAAAAAGTAAATGTATGTTGTGTTAATATAAATATGAGGTGTGAGAAAGTTGCTCAAAATACCATTTTATGAGATACACTAACAGGCATTAGAAAAGCATTAAAAGTTTTTATGAAAATCCCGATCACGTTTTTATGTAACGAAAATTAGGCCAACTTTTGGTCCTTGGCCCTATTGCATTTTAATTAATAGGTGATAATAGAAAATCCATTAAAAAACGTAAAAATCCTTTCCTTTCATTCATCATCATCATCATCTTAAGAGCCGAGCTCTTGTCGGTGCAGCTTGATGCAGTTCTCTCCATCTTTGTCGGTCCGAGGCCAGCCTCTTGACGTCCTGATACGACACGACATTTACAATGTGTCGTCCACATCCTCCTTTTCCTTTCATTAACCCATCTTTATTTATCTTATCTCACTTAATTAACACATTATTTTTTTTTAAACCTGACTGTGGCTTTTTATGCCGGGCCCATTAAAGCAATAGGAGTGCGCGGTTGGAGGGTGGTTTGGGGAAAGTCTAGGGAAACCTCCGACACGACCACGCGGGCAGTTTAAACACAATACTCTAAGAGTTCCGCTTCAATGAGCTTGGTTGAGCGGCTTTAACTGAACTGAAGTGTGGCAGTGGAATCGAGCTACTGGGAGTTTTACCGCTGGTTCACTAAACCTAGCCTAGCTGAGAAGAGTCCAGCCAAAAAATGCCTTACGCGGTGGACGTCCCCGCCGGCTAATTATCACATCTTTATCTCAGTCACCCATAAGTTGATTGATTGAAACCTGAAAATTGAACCTAAACAGAACTAGAAACATGGTTCAATAATATCATACACGATAGGTACTACTTACCATAAGATGTCGTATGCCAGGTTAAACAGTGATTAAAATTCCTATTATACCTAGTATCAATTCACGTCTCATCTAGGTATGTATAATATTTGATGTACCTAATATTTGACATATGTATATAATTTCATGAAGCTCTTTAGGTACTTAATAACTTACCGAATTGAGACACCGGTAAGCGTGTCGCGAATTTCGCGATGTACATAGGTATAAATTAATTACCGTTTTTTTCGGCCTAGGACATGAATTGTCTGCGTTGTAAGTTTGGGTAAAATCTCAGGGAGGTATGTAACCTACATTTCTCAAGTGACAGTTTCGATCGCAAGAATATCTTTACTAACATCAAAAAATCCAACGTCGTAAAAAGCACTAAAGAGAAAAATAAATAAGATTTGCGCCGATCTAGATTTCTAATGAGTAGCGAAACCCGATTGTTAAAAATCGCTATGTTCAATATTAGAATTAATTATGTATACCTAAGTATAGATTTTTAGGGTAGGGACTTGTTTTCCTGTTTAGTTCTTTTTACGCAGTCAGGATTTTTATTTTTGTTATTTTTATTTTATATATTTCGTAATTATAAAATGAAAGATAAAATACTTAGTTAATCATAATTTATAAATCCCTTATTTAGTTATTAATGATACTCAACAATGATTATTTATACATGCAGCTAGTATGTGATTAAAGTTGATAATAATGATCGATGCGTACTTATAATTGCATTTATTTGTTTTCCAAGGCTACGCGCTCGATCCAAGATGTCGGGTTTCAACGTCGTGCTGGGGTGCGTGATGGCGCTGTTGGTCATCTTGTTCACAACTAGCGCTATAGCCCGATATTATATTAAGGTAATTCCATATTCATTCATTTTTCTCAAATTTTAGCACGAGATTGCACTTATCTGGTAGGTAAGGGAGGTTTAACTGAGTGTTGATAGTTCCGCCGCAAGCCTGGCGGATTTGCATTACGTTTTAGGAAGCTGCACACCTCGCCTCGCTGCACTATTTGAATAATGTATTTTAACCTATATTACCTAGTTCCGACAAATTTCCACAAAGGAACCGGCTTAAAAATCATCATATAATTACTTACCGGAGATTTTAATACTTCAATACCTAGCAAGTGCCATAAGCCATTACCTAATTCGGAATTACACCTTCCTGAATTCAGAATCTTAGAGCGGGACGTAAATAGGTATACGTAGGGAATGCAATCTTGATCACGATCTCGCGAGATCTCGCGCTAATTTTCGAGATTCAATCTCGTTGGTGAGAAATCTCGACTTCCGATATCTCGGTCGAGATCTCGACTAATAATTTCGAGATCTCGAACGAGACTACAAGACTGATTTTAATGTTGACCGCTACTTGGAACAAACTCTAAACGATGATAACGTGCAGCACAGTTGTTTGCCCGTTGTTTGGTGCGGCGCGGTTAGCGTAACTACCTAAAATTATTTACATGATATTTATTCGCTTAACCCTACACGCTTACGCTACGCTTATCAAACGTTGATTTTTGTTTCAGTATTCTAATAATGTAGCTTTTTTTAATACCAGTACTACCCTGAGTAGAGACTGTCCATTTAATTAACGTATCTTTATAGAAAAAGCGTATATTTATAATAATATGTTGAATCTCGATATCGACGAGATTAAACGAGATCTCGTCTGTTTTTCTGACGAGATCTCGAATTCCAAATCTCGACCTCGGATTTCTTACGCGAGATCGCGAATCGAAAATCTTGGTGCGAGATTGCATTCCCTAGGTATACGTTAGAGCGAGATGTTTCAACTCCCCTCCCCTATTCAGGATGCTAAATTCAGGACAATGTAATACCCGCTTTACAACTATAGCTTTACCAGTTTAAAGCTTAAGCCACACGTAGAGCGGGCGGGCGTGTGGCGGGCGGCTTTCATGAAACAGTACAGTCAAGGGCATAAATATGTATACATTTTTGGACCTTATTTCAATGGAATAAGGTGAAAAAGTGTATACATATTGGTGCCCTTGACTGTACAAAATGACACGAAAATAGAATACCTTGCGTGTCAAGTTGCTACTAAATTGTAGGTCAAATTGAATAACATTTTTAGCCTTCAATAGTTTACACATACTTAATCTAATCTATACTTAGATAGATTTAATCCTCTCAATATGTAATCCTGGAAAAAAACTGTCAATACGCACAATTGCGTTTTTTAAAACTATCTGAGACATAGAATATAGTGTCTTAAATTTAAAAAAAAAAATGTGTTACATATATAAGGCTAGTCAAAATCGTAGTCAGTTACAAGACTCAAGTTAAATTCATCAGGCACCAGAGGCGAAGTTTCGACTTTCTACGGTAATTCGAGCATTTTTGCGAGATTTGTATTGGGTACTTAGACTACCTAGGTAAATACCTAGATCACAACGATAACGACGTTTCTTATCTTATCTTTTGATTATGTTAGTTAATTACTATTGCTTCTTAACTACGCTGTGTTACAATACTCAACGTGCGTCATGGTTATAGGGCTACCAGAATCCTATTTCCTAATTTTCTGGATTACAGCGTTAACATTTCGGGAGACAATAGAGAGAGACAAGTAATTTATTAATGCTATTTGAATATTATTTTCTTAAAATCAACATTAATTATCTATAGAGCGGAAAAGGCATATTTATTGGAATAAGTATTGATTGCTCAAAATTTGGGACAATGTTCTGCTAATTGGGTTCAACGAATTGCGGAAAAGGCATATTTATTGGAATAAATATTGATTGCTTAAAATTTGGGGCAATGTTCTGCTAATTGGGTTCACCGAATTGCGGGACGTCTGGTAGGTAGTCATGATTGTGTGTTATATACATAGGTACCTAAATATAAGCGTTTCTAAAAAAGTGTTACCTTGTAACGGTAGCACAGACGCTTGTCAAATCCTTGATGGACAAATCCTTGAAGTGGCAAATCCTTATTTAGTTAGATTTTTGTTGACTTTGATTGATTGATTGATTGATTGATTGATGCTTGTTTTGTCTGATTCTAGTTACGTTCAAACCTAGCTTCACCGGATCCTTGTTTCGTGAAATAATTGTTTCGACTAATGCTTATCGAGTCAAATTCTTTTTTCGTCGAAAAATTATTGTGTCAAAACGTAATTAAGTCAAGCGTCAGTACAATCAAATAGTAAAATTATACTGCACACGCGTGTGACTCTATTTGCTCTATTATTTAGCTTAGAGAAGGTTTAATGCCTTAATGCTTGCTTTGACTAAATTTTTTGTTGTCTTTGTCCAATTAATCAAATGTAAAATAATATCTTAAGGCGACGCTCTGATAAACTATGAAACTCAAATAGTGTGCCGAAATCCTCACCTCATCCACCCCGGTATTTCTTACGCGGCTCGCGATCGAGTAGCGCATGACACAGTTGACACGTTGACAGACAGAGCGCCGCACGGAACATAGACATCAACGGAGACTTATTTTTTTTTTTAAATACGACGGTGGCAAACAAGCATATGGTCCACCTGATGGTTAGCGGATACCGCAGCCTAGAGACGCCCGCAATTCCGTGCGCGATGCCGAGCCTTTATCAAATTTGAGGATTTCTTAAATATTTTATTGGATTTTGTAATACCGATAAGGGCGGCGGTCCTCGCGCGTAGGTGAAAAATTGAAAATTGACTTACGTAGATCAAATTTTTTAGAAATGTTTATGGGCAGCAGAGCAAACGCGACGCTACAAGTTAGTTCACATTAGTTGGTACTCACGACTCTCACGAGTGTATAATCTACGAAGTGCTTTGCTTCCTGTGGGTGAGTCTCACAGTCACTTAGGCCATGTTTACTCTACCTATACATTGTTTAAATGTAGATACATAAGTACCTTGCATGAATCATTACAGATACCTAAACCACAGAATAGAACCACGTAATTCTTCAGGGTTATTTTCGATCGATATTTACATAGTTTTAATTTAACACGGGATTACGAGTACTTAGGTACCTAAAGCAGGTATTTTCTTGGACGCGATCTAAGTTAATTACTTAAGTAATTACTTACTTAGGTAATATGAATATGTAATTAATCACTTATTACTTACTACTCTACTACTAAAGGATTACTTTGTGTGGTGTTTGTGTGTTTGTGACTAGGATTTAATGCCGCACAACAGATTTGAATAGGTAATATTCTTTAGGAATGCCTTTTCCAGAGTAGAGTGTTACTAAAACAATTACCTATTACTTATTCTGTGATAGTGTGAGTAGTTAAGTGTACCAGATAAAAAAGGGAACAATTATGCATGTCCCATTATCCTTCCATACAAATTTGTCCACCTTGGGGAAAAACAACCATACCCCTTTTAATTTTTTGTGAATTCATGCTATTTTAATTTTGTAAAATGACATGTTAATTTTCAATAAGAAATAAATGAATCTAATCATTAATTAAGTTAGTAAGTAAGTAACTATCGATCCACTGTTGACAATGGTTTTAAGGAGTTCGTAATCTCGGTTTAATTTAAAAAAAAAAGAAAATGCGCCAAAATACCTCATGTAGGCACTTGTCTGATTAACTAAACAACTGTAGGTACCGTTCGATTACGCTAGGTGCGATTAGGTAATCTTAAGAAAACATTATATAACTATAGGTACCTACATACATTATCTATTTTCGAATGCAATATTCCGTAACATTGATAAGGTCAGGACCTCAGGACAATGACATCTAATTCATTCTTGGTCGGAAAATTCTATTATTTTTAGTAATAAAATTTTGGCACCTGAACATATTTTTCAGTAGGTATGTCTGCCATATATAACATATCCTCTCAATTTCTCAAAGGCTAAATGGAAGTGTTTCCTTAAAGGGAAAAGTTCGCCTTCGCAGTTTGCACAAATATTAAGATTGTTTTCTATTATGTACCTACTTGCTTTATGCAATAAAGTGTTTACTAAGTACTACACATGCTCGCAGTTTTGCTCCAACCCGTCGTCTACCCGTCCCTGGTATCCCAGGGACGATAACAAAAGAATGGCTTTGTTTGTTTTTTTTCGCCGGTAGACGACGGCTTAACCTAGTGCCTAAGTCAAATACCAAAGTTAAAATGTGTAGGTAAACATGCTGTACTGGGTAATATGTAGTTAACAATGACTTTATACGTATCTGGGATATAGGTACCAATAACGAGTTCAATTGATCTATAAAACCGCGCAATGTAGTTAAACTCGAGAAGAAAGAAACTATGCGAGTCTCATACGTATCTATTAGGGCCTTAAAGCGGCGTGTAAAGGCAAGGCCTTCTCCATACAAACTCAAATACTGGATATACGAAGCAAACAAATATTGGATATACGAAGAATGTCACGAAAAAAAAGTCAAAAATGTAAAAAAAAAATGTAGAGGTTATGGCTAACAGAAAAATAAGCACACTGACAAAAATCATAAGTGTAATACAAACACAAGCAAAGAGAAACTTGCACAAAGTTTGTATGGAGAGTGTTTGCCTCTAGAGGCGCCTGTAACGTAATGGATCATACGAGTATTTCTGAAGCAATATCACAAGGACATTTTTAAGAAGGGTTCCGTAGTCGATTAACGATTAGGCTCGGCAAGTCAAAATAAACCCCTAAATGCATTAGATAGATACCTACTCAATCTAAAATCGATTTCATTGTCTATGATTGTATGTTTTTTTCTATTTAGAGATTTTTGATCGAAAATTATTTTCTTTCAGTTTGTAATATTTCTGGTGGCATCGCTGGTCTATGCTTCAGCTCCACTTCCTCTGATGCTGTTTAGGCCGTTCAGTCCCAAAAATGCTTTGTAAGTAAATTGAAACATTAAGCCATATTAAGTGCGAAAATATTGTCCTATGCGTTAATAATTTAAGCTTACAAAACTGCGCAGATTTTATAAATATGTAGGTAAACATAATAAATTAAAGTACTTACCTATGTAATTTGTATACATGTCGCAGGAAAATCGTATAATCCACCGTTTTACATTATGGCTAGGCGTTTTACAAAACAGGGACCCGATTTTTGAGTGTCGAACGCTCGAATTCTCACTCGACATCTGTCAAAACATCATAGTATTTTGACAGATCTCGAGTGAAAATTCGAGCGTTAGAAACTCAAAAATCGCCCCCCTGAGCTGTTTTGTATTACGGCGGGTCAACGACTAGGCGGATTGAATATGGCTGATTGAAAATCCGCCGAAATGTGTTCGGCGCTTTGCATTCTTCAATTTGCCTAGTCGTAATGTAAAAAAGCGGTTCAGTCAGATTGTATAATTCGGCGTAATACATTACGGCTAGTCTTTTTACAAAATAGCGTCGTTTTAGCTGTCAACTCTTTGACAGCTTTTAGTTCCTGTTTAGCAATGACAATCCGGCCATTTTGTAAAACGGCTAGCCGTAATGTAAAACGGCGGATTATGCAATCCGGCAAGTACGATCCGGCTAAACGTGATGTGACGTGTAAAACGTATTGCAATGACGATCCGGCTAATCGTTAACCCGCCGTATTACAAAACGGCTCTGTTTTATAAAACGGCGGATTATACAATCCGGCTGCGACATACACACATGATACCTATCAACAAAATATTATAACGCCGTGTGGCAAAAAAACAGCCGTGTCGAATTCGCACACGAAGATTTCCGTAGGTAAGGTATACCTCTAAACTACACAAGATAAACCCTTCGTGTTTGGGCTCATTGAAAGTACCTTTTCCCACAGTCATAAACATAAACTACGGTTCCGTCTCAACGAGTAGGTACCTATAGTGTGTGTCATGTCATCCACGAAGGCACGCTCCTCCATAGCCCTATATCTAGATTATTATGAGATTGTGGATTGTGGAGGAGAGTTGTGGAGGGGAGGAGGGGCGCTTCATCGTAGATGACACGCACTATAGTCGGTGACTGCTTGCTTAAAGCTTGTTCCAAAAACTAATTTGTATTGATGCAAATTAATTTTTGGTACCTTGGACGCTGTCATGAGTACCTAAGCGTATTAGAATAACGAGATCGTTTTAATTAAGTATGTAAATTATGCCATCATCATAGGATCGACTATTAGGCGGTTATTTACGAGGATTTAAAATGGACTTAAGGTAAAATAATTATTCGTTTCGTTCGTAACCCAGCTAACTACGTAGAAGGAAATAAAAATTCTTTGTTTATAACCTAGTTACGCAGGCCAAACCATCAAAAATGAATTCTTCATTCGTAACCTGGTTACAAGCCAAGAAAAAGAAATCCTAGTTCCTAGCTAGTTACAAAACTTAGTTACGTACGCGGACGAAGGGCAAACAATGCTAAATTTAGTAGCTAGGTGTTTGACCCCACAAAATTTTAATCGGCAGAATACCAGCGGCTCTGCTCAGATGGACGGCGCGGCTGCTTCTCGGCTTGCGCTTCGAAGTGCGCGGGCTGGAGCACGTGGATAATTCGCGGGGCACGGTGGTCCTCCTGAACCATCAGAGCAGCCTCGACCTCTATGGTGAGTTCAAGGTTATTGGAGTGATTCCTACGTGAAATGGTTTACAGAATATTACCCGTTCACTTTGAGTTGGAGCGCTCGTGGCCCAGCGGCGCCTGCGTACCTACCGCTTGCGATATCTAAGGTTAAGCAACGTGGGCAGCGGTCAGGACTTGGATGGGTGACCGCTTTGAGTGGTTACTAACTGAGCGCTCCCGTGCTTTGGAATGCACGTTAAGCCGTTGATCCCGGTTGCTGTCTATGGCAGCAGTCGTTAAGCCAAGTTGGAGGCCTTCGGGCGGCTTGAGAACTTCTAACAGTCAAGTTGCCCACTCACTTGACAAAGCCTAATCCCAATAAGGTCTAGTTTCCCCTCGGGGTTGGAAGGTCAGATGGCAGTCGCTTTCGTAAAAACTAGTGCCTACGCCAAATCTTGGGATTAGGTAGCGGACCCCAGGCATCCTTCAGGATGCAACTGTACTGGGATAACGCTAGGAGGATGATGATGATGACTTTGAGTTGGCCGTTACTTCCCGTCCCAGTACCAGTAACGCACCCCGCTCACTACCCGCCGAAATGGGTGGGGGTTAATTACGTCACGAGGGAGCGGCTTACTCGAAGCGAATGGGTTGTACTTCCTACCTATGTTGAGCATGACAATTAAATGGCCTGACACATCTCTTGGCTGGATACCCGTATCTTTAATACTACGCGCATTTCACAATGCAAAAAAAATGTCGTAGGGTATCAAACCAATTATTAAGTTATTCAGAAGACTTAGAAATTCAAAGTTATGAGTAATAATTGAAATGGAATTGAATAACATGTAAGGGGTAGGTAAACATTCTTAGCTTAAATATTCTTAGAAATGAACAATTGAGCACCTCCGTATCGTTACTTAAGCTTACCCTGAAATGCAAGGAAGGCCGGGCAGCTGCCCTCGTTCCACGCTATATTAGTTGTATGTAATTTGTTACATATATATCTATCCTACCTATTGCAGTACCTAACTTAGCACACGCCACTTGTACATCACAGAATGATTAATTAGTACCTACCTTACAGAAGTCCCACACAGCCTTAGCGCGCCAATTTTAGCATAAACAGTAGGTACGATGACGTAAGCTAGGGTTATCGACGGAGCAATTTCAATGAAATTATTTTCGTTCTTACTTTGGGTTAAAAAATCCTATAACCCATCTAAAACTTGTAGGTACAATTTAGTAATGAAAGTAAAAATGTGAATAGGCACTACTTATTCTTCAATTGTTTTACTTATTGAGCATTTCAGAAAAATATAAATGCTTACGGCGGGCGGGCACAGACAGAACGCAGAAGTCCGGTGCAAACCCCTTTTGTCTGCGCTTGGCCTTAGTGTGCTTGACAATTTAGACGTACAAGGAGTTACCATAGATAAGTGTAATTTCGCGCCAATATTGCAGTGGGATTGACCTGCCTATACGCAGAACTTAAAACTTATGTTAGTCGCCTAAATGCTATCGCTACTAGGGAAAGAAAATATGGGGATAGGACTTTATGTACATGCAAAAAGTTATTAACGATGCGATATTTTTATGTATATTTTCTTTCTAGTGCTAGCAGTCCTCTGGCCCCTGATGGCCCGTTGCACGGTCATCGCCAAACGCAGCATGCAGTATGTGGTGCCGTTCGGTACCGCTTGCTGGCTGTGGGGCACGGTCTTCATTGACCGCGGATCTCGGTCGGCACACGACGCCCTCAATGTACAAGCAAGAGCTGTCAAGGAAGAGAAGGTACAAAAAAGAAAAAAAAAAGACTAGGGAAGGAAAGGGGAAGGCAAAGGGGGGTGGGAAGGAGGCTTTAGTACGGCGTGGAACTGTAGGTATAGGTACGTAGGTCTGGTTCACGCCTAAGATCTTCCCATTCTTTATTATTTTAAACATATTTTTGAAGCCGATTGAAATGAGTTAAGTAGTTACCTACGGTAACCCATTGGTATTTATCACCTGTATAAACAATGAACACAACTTGTTAAGACTTAACTACCTATCACTTGTGAATAATTTAATTAACAAATATATTTTGCAAGTGAAATTAGTTCAGCAGGTAGATGAAGGTAGATATACCTACGGTAATCCATTGATATTGATCATCTGTATAAACAAAAACACGACATTAAGACTTCAGAGTATATCTAACAATCGTATGCTGATCCGTTTTTCTGTGTTATGACTTATATGATTCTTAAGTATGTGGTACCTACCCTACAGTCAGCCAAAATGTGGCCTACCACATTTCGACTCTATTATTTCTGTGTTGGCTGACCTTCGTACTTAGGTACAAACGTGAATTGAATTTTATTAGATATGTTGGCTTTAGATAATATAATTCAACGGTCGCTAATAAATAATAAAATAAAATAAACATTATAAGAAATTAAACAGCTTAGCTAGAGCTACATGTTAATTTGATATGTCTGAGTGAGAGAGACTATTATTATGTTGCACTAATTTGTTACCGATCTTATTACTACGTATATATTGCACTCTGTTATCACTATTTATATCTTTTACTTTGAGATCGATTTTCTTTGGCTCCCTTTTCCTTTTAGTTTGCTTTACATCAAAATCGTATGTGTTTATCAACAGGTTATGATCGGTATTTAGATCTGCTCCCGGTAAAGTCTTGCAGTTTCCAACTTGATTCTTATGTTTATTTTTCTCATACACATTAATAAATATACCCAATGGTTTTATGAACTGAGATATGTACAATAATTTACAGTCGGCAATGAGAGCTAGTATCATAAATGTTTTATTAAGACATTAACATATTAATCTTGCCACATATTCTCGATAAAATAATCTAAGTAATTGGTCATGGAGGATGTTTCTCAGCGTTTGCAATAGCACGATAAAATCGAGCGTTTTCCTTGTGATTTGCTTGTTCTAAGATTTCTATTTTTATTATAATTGCGAATGAGTGTATTTGTGTGGGCATTGGAGTTTTTACTGAATAGTAATGTTTACCTATAGCTAAAGCGAATTGTAAATATGTCCAGCTGCGCCAATTAATTAATGTTTTATCAATTATGTACATAGTCAACGAAATTTAAAACACGGTTGTAACTTTTTCGCTGATTAAAATAAATAGGTACCTACTGTTTAAAATATATATAGGTACGTGTTTGAATTTCCTTTACCGTATATACTTATAGATCTGTTGTAGCTTTATCTAACCTACCCTACACCCGAAACGTGCAGTCAAGTGCAAAAATATGGGTGCATACAACTTGCCCAAAAAGATGTCCCATAGGTCTTATGTCGGTGAATTAAGGTTTTGGTACATATTTATGAGAGGATTCATTCGATACATATTTTTGCACTTGACTGTACCTAATTATTTTTTCAAAATTGCGAGGTTTAACTAATAGGAGGAGGAACTAATGTTTAAACTTTAAATTACAAGTTTTATTGCTATTATCTTTCCTCAATTTGAATAAACAGTTTTTTTATCTTTATTTATTTAGGAGCTTTTGTCAGAATGACGATGTCAGCTCAGCTCCAGCAAGCCTTATATACTTGGTTGTACTTAACCTAATACTTTAAATAGCTACTTCGAGTGCCTATCTATGTTCACTGTGGCAAATATAATTTAATCTGCGATGTTTCGCTAAAATTATGTCTAACGGGTATAGTAAAACACGTGATATATCCACGTCATGTTTTTGTCATACTAATCGTATAGTATTTATTTATTTCGGGGTTTTCGCAAACGGCACTAACGATTTTGATGAAATTTGGTATGTGGGGGTTTTTGGGGACGAGCAGTCGATCTAGCTAGGTTTCATGCCCGTGAAAACACCGAGCAAAGCTCGGTCGCCCAAATATTATTAATTAAACTGCTAAGAGATTTATTGGATACTAATAGTTGATTGGAGCCGACGATAGCTTATCAATGCCGGATTCTGATGACACTAAAGAGCAACAGGATGTGATTATAATCCCGAAATTGATATACCTAAGTCATTCATTAGGGTACCACTTAAGCTTAAGCCACACAGAGAGCGGGAGGGCGGTAGCGGCGCGGGCGCGGGCGGCAGCGGCGCGGGAGCTGCTTTTGGCTGCCGCCCGCGCCCGCGCCGCTGCCGCCCGCGCCGCTGCCGCCCGCGCCCGCGCCGCTACCGCCCGCCCGCCCGCTCTCTGTGTGGCTTAAGCTTTAGGCACGAATTCAAGCACTGTTAGAGTTAGAGCAATTAGCGATGCGGATTTCAGTAGGTACGTACCAGTGGCGGAGCGTCCATACAACTCGATTCCCACCGGCTTGCCTAATTTTCAGCCACACCAGTTCTTTTAGAACGGCTCATGAAGAATAAGAAAGGCAAACTATTTCCGGCTTCCCTAAGAATATTTTTGACGCGCCGCCACTGGTACGTACATCAAATCTCGTGTCGCCAATCGCCCAGCCAACACGGCGCGGCCCAGGCCTTAGTATTCCGCACCAAAATTGATACAACTTCACCTACGCGATTGCGATCACTTTGTTTCTGTCCGTGTGGTGTGTCACATGCAGATGTTAATGTACCTAAAGCTATCACCAAAATAAAAGTAAGAATATCTAGTTAATATTGATATATTGTATAATACATGTTGTTGAATTCGCAGCGCAAAATCTTGCTATTTCCCGAGGGTACGCGGCACGGCGGCGACAAGTTACTGCCCTTCAGGAAGGGCGCCTTCCACGTGGCTATGGACGCCGGTGCGCCCATACAACCCGTGGTCGCCTCCAAATACCATTTCCTTGACGACAAGCGACACAGATTTGGTTCAGGTGAGCACTATTACCTCATGCGAAGCCACGCGAGGCAAAGTCCATTCTGATAGGTGATGTCATAAATATCGGATTAACGGGGATAAAACCATATAAGTACCTGCCTATACGTTTGATAAAATATCGCTGATAAAAACTGTGAACAAACCGTGTGTGTGAAATCATAAAATAATATAAATAAAAACTAAAGTATGTACAACTAAGCTGCCCTCTCATGGTAGAACCACGTAATCCGGGTTACGTTGTTTTTGTCGTAACTAGATAAGCTTAATCCATTCCTGGTATTAGCATCTACCATATGGACCATCAATTTTTTTGTTTGTTTTTGGATTACGTTATTGTGCCGTGAGAGGGCAGTAAGTAGTACAGTCAGCAAAGAAAGTCCTCTACCACTTTTGGACTTTAACGTACTACACATAATAGTCGAAAAGTGGTAGACCACTTTTTTGGTCGACTGTACAAGTAGAATTTCGTTACAGGAGATGTCATCATCACAATATTGCCAATGGTAGAAACGAGCGGCATGACCAAAGACGACCTACCGGCGTTGATAGAGAGGACTCAAATCGACATGCAGGACACCTTCACGAGGACATCTGCAGAGACCCTCGCCCGACGCACCTCAAAACCACACGCTGATTAAAAAACATGTCTTCCATGTATGTGATGTTAATCCCCAACGCAAATGTCCCGCTCTAACACGCGTGAGTTTAAAATTAACCATCCCGCACTCTACGCAAGCTCTGCGCGTAGTTTCGTAAATATTTAGCTATAGTCATTAAGCCAATCATTTTATCAAAGCAAGTCCAGCGACTTTATTTTACTAAACGGTTAAAACTCACGTATTAATTGTCACTTCGGGCGACATGTTTCGAATTCGTCGGGAGTCAACATGAACAACAAAATGTCGCCCGAAGTGACAATTAATACGTGAGTTTTAACCGTTTAGTAAAAAAAAGTTATAACATGTCTCACGGAAGTTTAAATTCAAGCAAATCCAGCGAATTTGTTTATAACTATACACCGATATCGTTCTGACGAAATATTATTAAGCCGGATCAAATAATATTATTAGCCATCAGAACGAAAAAAAACCGGCCAAGTGCGAGTCAGACTCGCGCACGAAGGGTTTCGTACCATTATTTATAAATAATATCATGTCGGATTTTAGTTTTCCCATACATTTTGAGACCCGGCGCCTGATGAAGGCAACGAGCAAAATTTTTTAAATGTCCTTTTGTATAGGAGCCCTTACCCTTTGGGTACGGAACCCTAACAAAGCACTTAATTCCATATTTCCTTGTCCTTTAAGTCATAAAGATTATCGAATGATCGGCCTTATATATTCGAATTCGAAAATATTTTGAACTCAAATTATGACAAAACGAATAAGGATATGATTGATACTTAGTAACAGAGCTATTATTTTTGCTTTTTTTTGTAGCGAATTTAATATAGAAAAAAAGTTTCTAGATATTTGTCGCTTTGAAGTATGGTTGACGAAATATAAGCTGCACCGATTCGCCATACAAGTTGTTCGAGGAATCGGTGCAGCTTATATTTCGTCAACTACACCTTTGCTTGAAACTATATTTCCTTGTGTAATAATTTAATATCTGGGCGGCCGGCGTTTTCCTGGGCATGAGACCTAGCTAGCTGCTAGATCGATTGCTCGTCCCAGAAAACCCCCACATACCAAATTTAATCAAAATCGTTAGAGCCGTTTCCGGGATCCCCGAAATAAATATATATAGATATATACAAGAATTGCTCGTTTAAAGATATAAGATGTGAGAAATGTATGTGTAAAATCTCCGACATTAGGTCGCAATAGTTAAGGTACAGTCAAGGGCATAAATATGTATACATTTTTGGACCTTATTTCAATGGAGTAAGGTGAAAAAATGTATACATATTGGTGCCCTTGACTGTACGTCTCAATTTGTACAGAAAAGCCCTAGGAGCGATTATGTTCAATGTTGCTAACGAAATTTGTATCCATTTTTTTTGACAATTATCGTACCACGGGTTAAGCTTCATCATGTTAGTTTGCCGGTAATCGGTAGGTAATATCAAGTATCTTTTTCCAGGTACACCTACAGTTTGGTGCTTCTACAAGTGCAGGAAAGCTGTGATATCACGAAAATTTTTCTTCAGGTCTCGATAGCACTTATTCAGTAGGGTAAATTTAAGCATTTTTACAACTTTATTTATTAAATTATTAAAAAGTATCGGGAGTTCTCAATACAAAATAAAATTACCCTGTACTTAGCTCATCAAATTATTTTATTAAAAGTTTTCACTTTACGAAAATATGAGATTTTACACATTCCAAATTTTTGATTCAAAAACAGGGGGCCGATTTTTGAGTGTCGAACGCTCGACCTTTCACTCGAAATCAGTCAAAACTATGATGTTTTGACAGATGTCGAGTGAAAAGTCGAGCGTTCGACACTCAAAAATCGCCCCCCATTTTCTTTATGTTTCTTGATGATCTTTTATTTATGTTTCAAGGGTAGGTAGCTAATTTTGTTTTTAATTTGTCTATGCTGTCGGCACCCAGCTCTATCAGGCCTGTTAGGAATTCGTCATTAGGGAACTCACACTGGACTGCAGCCTTACATTTCCAAGCAATGATAAACTTACTAATATAGATCCAGGACTAAGATTTAAATCTTCTAGAAATTTCATCACATCACTCCTTCCACAGTGATCTTGTCATTTTCTTGTAGATCCATCCTTGTACTTGTTCCAGTTTTTTTCTGTCTACTGAGGCCCTGACTGGGTCCTTGTAGTACCTACGCATGAGGATTCTGAAAATACTCGTAGTTATCACTAGCTAAATCAAATCTACACGCACAACGCCTATACTCGATTACATTCTAACCGTACCGTAACAACCACACGTTATAGTAGATTCCATGTTTCTAATCTGTTGTGTCCCATACTTTTGGATACTTCGGATGATTAGATATCAGCGACAGTGTGGGTACTAAGGTTTAGATGTTATTAAGTACTAAGGAGTTGTGCGTGCTCCGATTTTGTTCATGGTGAATGACCCGAACATTTATTTCGACCATTTTGGATGTTTCCAAGTGTTTGCTGATCTTGACTTCTACGTAGGTACTATATGACGCTGACTGTACCTTCAATACGGCAATATATCTATTTCTAGTAATACTTTATTGAGAGTACCTACATAAGTTGTTCAAAGTAACCCTGTGCTTAAGCCAGCCACCCACGATCAATTCTACTGTCAAGTCTGCTTGACGCTTGCATACAAATCTTCTTAAAAGTGTCCACTTTTAAGTAGACTTGTATGCAAGCGTCAAGCAAACTTGACAGTAGAATTGATCGTGGGTGGCTGGCTTTCACATGACTAATGGAAACGACCTTTCACCCTTTGGACGTCTTCCTTCACGTACAAACTTTTTCGATGAGACATTCAATATGAACCATGATTTAGATAGTGAGAACGTCCGGTGCCATAACAACTTTAAGATTTCGATATAATATTGTTGCACTAATTGAATATCAGTAAGAAGTATTATAAACAAATTAAACCAAGACTGTTGAAGCTAGAGAGTTGTCCTACGCCTCCAACATGGCACGCTAGTCAAACAACGGCTATTATTGTTATTCGATTAACATTAGTCGTCTTAATACTGGTCATTATTAATTTCATTAATATGAAGCAAGTTTTTATTAAATGTCACATTAGGAAGGAGAACATATCAATGATAATAAAATTATACATACCTACAAGATATTTAGGAACTTTAAATTAACTAGCGCGTAGGTATCTTTGACTCAATCGAAGTATTAGACGTACGACTTACGAGTAGGTACTTGTTAATTATATGGCTAAAATATTTAAACGTAAACGGTTACCAAACATAAAATGTTCGTTGTTGAGAACCGACATAAATTTGCATGTAAGTACATCATCCACTTGCCCATATAGAAGGCAGCTGAAAGATTTACTGCTAGCGTTCCATTATTCTCAAGTCCAGTGGACGGACTGTCAGTTTCTTTTAAACCTTTGTTATAATGGCGTCTGTACCCTTACCATGAGTTTGCAATGTTAATGCAAACATTGCAAACTAAGTATGACGATTCTTAAAGGCCTATCACACCGCCCTATCGGTAGGGCCTCTATCTCCTAAGTAGGGTGGTGTAATAACAGATAGAGAGATAGGCCCTACTGATAGGTCGATCGGGTGTTCCCGACCACACTTGCCCTATCGATAGTGTGTGGATAGTGTAGTGTAATAAGAGATAGGCAGTTAATAGTGTGCTCAGTTTCTTAAATCGGGTGGCTCCAGTACACTTAATATCTGCATATTCGACAACTTTTACCGTAATTTCAAGTACTCCTTCACCCACGTCTTTCTCTTCCTTTTTTTAATTTTTGTTGTACGACCACAATTGCCGAGGCCAGTCCTATTTTTTGATATTTCGATAGTGCAGGTGCTATAACGGTAATGCTCGTGATAAAATAAACTGTGTAATGGAGAAAACGATACGTGCAGCCAGAACGCTAAAATGCCAAGTACTGAGTTAGGCCCGATGGATAGTGTGGTGTGATAAGTGACTGAAAAACTAGGGGCCACGCCCACCCTATCGATAGGACCCTACGGATAGGGCGGTGTGATAAGGCTTTTAGTTATATTGCGAACCACCAGAGGCGCTGTACTTTAGTCCATACTAAATTGTTTACGCAGTCGCTAGCGAGTACGGTAATGCAAACATTGCAAACTCAGGGCTTACCATGAGTTTGCAATGTTTGCATTACTGTACTCGCTAGTGCTCGTTGGTGTTGTGAAGTTATTACATAATTTTTACAAAGTGTAGGTAGGTACATGTGTTATTAAAACTTTATCTTTTTAGTTTTTTTTTACTTTTATTACATTAGCCAAAGATGTTCTTCTTATACTTATTTTACAATTTTTTTGGTTCCGATTAATACTTTAGGGATTAAAAGTTACAAAAATAGGTATTCCATTAAACTTGGACGTTTGTGCCGTGGGAAAGTGCGCAGAGTTATTATATAGGACATAAACTTGCACGTTTTATAGAATCAAGAAATTAAATATTCACTGTCTTTCAAGCCTTGAAACTATTTGTAAATCATAAATACATACACGTTAACAATAATTACATGGAGTTTATAAATTTTAGAAATAAAGGAAAAATTGAAAAACTTAGGCACCGATTTTTTTGGCACTATTAAAGGGATAAATGTAAATGCGCGTCGTAGTTTTGCATTTTTTCTCCTGTTTGTATTTGTTTTAAATCGTAAAAAAATAATCATATAAATCGATTCCAGTTCTCGCCGAATTCGCTAATAATCTGTTATAGGAAATACTATTATACGCCAATCGATTAGCTTTAACCACATCACTTTTTGACATTTCACATGTTACAAAAGTGACTACTTACAACAAATGCTCTGTAGTACAGTCAGCGTCATATGGTATGTAGCAGCCAAAGTGTCCAGATACTTCGGCACACCATACAAAATATATGATGTACCGAACTATTTGGCCACTTTGGCTGCTACATAGATACTATATGACGCTGACTGTACCTCCTCTAGTGAGTATTATTTTCTTTCATTAGTACATAATATGTTCAATTGATATGACATGTCATGACGTCGCTGTTAAATCTGGCTAAATTGTGTGATTTACTCGTATATTATTTCTCTCTAGTTAATCGTCAAGGCAAGGAGGCATAGTTGCTCGGTTAAGTCACGAAGGAGCACAGAAACACTTCCACACATTAGATTGCTGCGACTGGCCAACTCGCATTAAACCACTACCGGACTAACCAATAAACAAAGATAGTAAGTAGTTGCTTAGGTCACCACGTCCTGGGGGGTCACCAAATTCTCACAATATGCCAAACCACACATTGGGCCACGATTGCCTAAAATATAGGACGCAGTTATGCGTGAAAGGGAGAAAGACATTTCAGCTCATTCCACCGCATAAATGCGTCCTGTACGTTGGTCAACATGGCCCTATGCGTGAATTCGGCATCAGACAAACATTCTGGTTTTCTGGTGCATCAACCGAATCTGGATAACTCCAGGGAGAGGGTACCATAGTTTGGAAATGCTTAGGCCATCAAAATGTCTTAAACCTGCACTGTGCAAAACTTGTCCACATGTTATCGCATCTACGAATTTTCCTCACGTACCGTCCCAGCTCAGGTCTTAAAATACACCCTTAAAATTAAAGGATAATGAGCCCGTATACAATGGGGTTACTGATACAGTACTTTAACCCTTTTCCAGGCATAGCACCTATAGTGACCACATGCTTGTAGTTAAAATTTCAAGTTTAATACCCAAAGTTAAGATTTAAATCGAATTGAATTTCAGTGAAAAGTTACATGCGCTTAAGTTAATTTCCAATACATAACTATTTTGAATATATATTTTGTTTTTGCAAAACGACGTTGGTTGGTGCGACCTGGAAAAGGGTTAAATAGACGATTAACTCTCTTAACGGCTGGTAGTTGAAAGAGAAAATCGATTGTAAGTAGTACTCTTATTTTTTCTTTTCAATTTATTTGAGACAAAAAACAGTTACGTTAGCCGTGTTCCGAATCACGCCAACAACGATCACAGCGTTTACAGTGCTGACGGCCGGTCCGAATCAGTAAGCGCGCTCAAGGCCGCGTGAGTGGTGTTTTGATTCGGACCGGGCTTGTTGTGTTTACTGTCATGTTCATATATCAAACGTCAACTTGACGTTTGGTTTAAGGTGCTGACGCCTGGGAGTGTGAGCATCGTAAACGCCAATATGGCGCCGTCCATGACGTCATCAATGACGTCACGACATCTCATGTAAACGCTATGAGCGTGATTCGGTCCGATCGTAAACGCGTTTATAACGCTGTAAGCGTGATTCGGAACATGCCTATGGTTACATGTTTAAGTGTGGAACTTGAACAATTACCAGTGTGTGAAACCAGCGACATTGTCTTATAATATAAGTTGAGATACAATACATGTTTGACAGGCAAGTATGTGTCCGATATAATGCAACTGCCTGAAAATGGCTTAAAGCAAGCAAGATAAAGGAGGTGAAAAAAATTAAACGGATTACATTTCACAGATAGTTTTGAGTAAATAGTGATCATGATCAAGCTTGACTTAAACGTGTTCATTAAAATTTAATATAAATATATCCAACAAATAGATATCGTCCGAAGTTCATTCATTTTATCTCAAACAGGAAGTTTATAAAACTAGTTTAGCCCACAGGTTAATTGGATCGACTTTAAAGTCAATTGGGTAAATTATTATGACACGTGCACGTGTCAGCATAAAACAGCAACGCATTTGACTGACCGTCGGTAGGATTTATCTCGTTGCAATAAGGGTCAGTTAACTGCGCAGATTGAAATGTAGTTTCTTCAATAATACTGGCTTCAGATCTAATGTTTACAATCACAGTGAACCTAAGCGGTTATCTTAAGTTAAACAGTTGGTGGGAATAGTACAGATATTTAATAGAAATATAAATTTAACTGTGTAGTGTATGTGTATACACAAAGGCCGCTTCCCGCTGTTTACTACAACCCTTTGAATACTTACAGTGAGCGTCGTCTAGTCGTCGTGAGGTTCTAGGACGACTATCATTGTTATAGTTTGTCTGAATGTAGCCGTCTCTTCACTTTACAGTAAGAGTTGATCCGCTTTATTTCCACAAGTAGGTACTATGGCGTAGGAAGGGTTATTTTTATATGCGAACGCTCAAATGTTTATCACGTGACGGGCTCTCCGATAATTTATTTCCCAAATTAAATCAAATTCGATTCGATCATTACAATCGATTTAAATTAAATTGCTACATAATACTTAGGGCTTCTCAGCGATGGCTGCTTTACAACGGCAACAATGGCAACGAGTATCTCAATATGGCACAATGCCAACGTTCGACGAGTTACAACTTAGTAATAATATAAGTATCCGAGATAATTCTAGACCTTAATTAAATGGAGCTTGAGTCAATCGTTTTAGAGTAGGTAGTCAAATTACTACTTATAGGAGTTACTTCAAAAAGGTTTCAATACATGTAATAAAAAAATACATATACTTTGCAATGAGTAATACGAACAATGTTACTGCTACAATACAAATTATGAAAAATAGGTATTTTAAATATATTTTAAACTTTGTAAATACCTACAAACATATTTTAACCCTTTGGACGCCATTCTTTATGTACGGCAGCGACACCTACACTCCGACTAATTTTGGAGAAGAGTGAATATGAACCGTAGTGGAAAGCGCGAAGCAAACTTTGACAACGTAAGTCACGCCACCTATAGTCGTAATTGGCGCCATAGACACGTCAACACGCGACACCTTTAGACGTTCTTGGCGTTCAAAGGGTTAGATACTAAAATCAAGACATAAGGACAGTACAAGTATAGAAGGCTTTCTCCTGTAATAATAACGGTGGGTGCCTTCGTAATTAATACTAACAAACAAAATACTCGTGGGCAGGCACCACAGTAATGGCGCATAGTATTGGCGTCCGCCAAGGCCGACTTTATATCGTACCTAGTTGCTTGTCTAAACTACAAAACTGTACAATACGTAGCGTGCGGGGAGTGCACTGCGCCTGCTATCATTATATACATGAGCACATGTGTAAAGCGAAACTGAAAGTCCTCTAAAGTATGATTAACAGACTTGATATTTGTACGATCGATAAAGCGGATTATTCGCCCGTATTGCCCCCCTTGCAGGTTCTAGGTGGCCTTTTTTCAAAAAATAAAATAGTCCCCCCTGCCTAAGTCCCGGATCAGCACCTGCTAGCGTCATATACCGAGTCGTCAAGTCATAACCGAAAGAAAAAGAAAGAGATGAAACAGTAGTTACAGCCAAATATGTATAAATCTTAATTCAAGGCTAGGTAATAAGAACAAATACAGCCAATCTCCCGTTGCGCTAGTGCAGTCGTATAATAGACTTAAAACAAAGCATCAGGCGCAACAGTGTTCAATACAATTTTGTTTGATTTGATAATTACACCTTGATATAGTTTTTTTTACTATGCACTTCTTTGGCTTCGCTTTAGTACGGTCACAAAACTAAACTATGGACTTTGAAATTATTTGGGAAAAATGTTCTGTAAAATATCAATTAGGTCCTCTAGGAGTCGGTTAGTTAAAATCATAATAACCTTCATCTGGCTGCAACGGCGATGGCGAAAAAAGATCCGAGAGAATGTTTGCCGATATTATATAAAACATGTGCTCATTATGCAATTCTAGACACATCTTCCGTGGTCAATAATTAACCAAAGTATTGTAACACGTATACATCTATAGATCAAAGAAAAAAGTAAGATTTTCACCATGACGCTCACACGAGATCAGTACAGATAGTGAATATACGTATTGCTAAAACATTTAGACATCAACATGACCACATTCAACATGCAACTATGTAAATAGGAGCACAGTATTCGAAGTTATATCTGACACGTAGGTACCTAATAAACAGTCAAGCGACACGGACATCAAGTCAAGGCTGGGTCGTACGGGTCGATTTGATAATTATTAGTTGAGTATTTCAATTGTGAGTAACAAGCGGGTAGTCGGCAGGCAGAGCGCCGAGTACTTCTTTGGAGAGCTCCTTGTAGGCGGCTTCCATGAGGCCTCGCACGCGGTTTATGAGGTCGGGCACGTCGTCCATCGTGAGCCCGGCGGTGGGCACCGCGTCGAGGCATTGAATCACGACGTGACCTGAAATGTGAACATTCAATATTGTTATGTACAGATAATTGTCATGGCCGGGAAGAAGGCAATTGCAGTTTAAACGGACGAGGTCGTTTGATTATGATACGAAGACGATAAATTAAATATTATACATGTAGCATAACAATATACTTTGTATAATATAAGGACATAATACATATATCCTGAGATGCGATGACATTCTGCGTTTTGCTATTTAGGTTAACATTGTATTAAGTAAATCACATTGACAGTTCTATTTTATTTTATCCATATTTAGCGCGTTTTTTTATTGCTTTGCCATGGGACCTCCGAAAGCCTACAAAAAATATCGAATTGAACGCAATGACATCTATAAAGCGTGGGTTACTAACACATAACTTATGCCTCTATAACTGCTAACACATTGCATGTGTTGCATGTGCATGAAATGAAGTGAAATTTACAAACTAAACGGACTGTGAAAGGTGTGATTGACAGTTGGTTTCGTGAGTTCTTTAAACAATCATTGTCTGTTTTAGTAAAATTTTGTCGTTCAAATAAGAATCCACATAACATTTCTGCAAGAATAATAACAATTTTTTGACTTTTTAGAATAAGTATTAGACACTAAAATGGCATTCGCGCAAGCCCACATTTTAAAATAGGTAACAGAAACCAAAATGGCAATCGCGCAAGGCCACATACTTGTTTATTTATTTGTAATGAGTGACAATGACATCATACTTTAAACGAAACATTAATATCATGTGGTAATGTGCATTACCGTCAGTTGAGACGAATCATATGTTGTACTAAAAACCCCCAACACACACATCGTCAATTTTGCTTTAATGAAACATTGACGAAATCGTTTATTTAAAATACTTATTATTGTTCATTTAAATTATAAATACACCGCTTCTATTATACAATTGTTTATTCATGAAGGCGCGGTTATTAGGCAATTATAGCGAATGAGGCGCGTTAGAGAATCAAGATATAGTACGTCCGAAATTGTAAGGCGTAATTCTGTGATCTGTCTAATGCACGCAAGCAAGAATCTAACCTTATAGTCAGAGATCTTAGTCGTTTACTGCTTGCAGTCATTTGACAGAATTTAGCCTTAGCGTATCGTATGAAAATGATGTAATTATGAATGTCTCATCATTCATCAATTAGTAATGAAGCTAGACCTTGATCCGTACACGTGTTCGTATTTGCAAAAGGCGCAGCATTGCATATTACAAACAATAGCCACCCGTTACAGCGACTCACAAGGTAGTGATAACCAATACCAACTAGGTACCTACATATGTACATATGACGCTTATACATATACATGCATCGATAGACACAGTGAACTGCAAGCTCTGAATGTACTAAAGTCACTGGATTATACTTCAAGAGTTCTCCATCGAATTTATAGTTTTTGAGAGAAAGAATATGTTGCCAAACCATAGAACATAACTTACATAACCAATTCGCTATACGCGTGCATATAATGTCATGTCAATTTCCGTCAATGTCTCATTGGATGCTATGTTGTATACGCTAACCACGGAGATTCTTTCAAAAAATATACAAATACGAATTGGTCAAAATTTCGCTTTACGCATCGAAGATAGGATAGGCATTAGCATATACACACACACACACACACACACACACACACACACACACACACACATTTATATAATTCGCTATAGGCGTTAGTTATACATAAAGATTTGCAAAATTCAAACATCAATTCTGCTTTTACAAGCAACTGTTTCAGATCACTTTACAAGTTTGTAAAGGCATTTTGTCAAACAATCTATCCTCTTCTTTCTAATTTGCACAGTTCGAGTTGCGAGATACGACTTGGCAGCAAGTAGTGTTAGGTCTCAGCCGAGATAACTCACTTCAATAATTCTGGAGCGCTCGTGGCTCAGCGGCGCCCGCGTACCGCGTGCGGTATGCGAGGTTAAGCAACGTCAGCCGGGGTCAAATCTTGGATGGGTGACCGCTTTGAGTGGTTATTAACTGAGCACTCCCGTCCCGTGATTTGGAAGGCACGCTAAGCCGTTGAATTTGGCTGCTGTTTATGACAGCAGTTGTTAAGCCAAGTTGGAGGCCTTCGGGCGGCTTGAGAACTTCTAACAGTCAAAGTTGCCCATTCACTTAACAAAAGGGGGTCGAAATTGCACCAGGTCCTCAGGGAGTACCGGCCGCAACCCTACACGTGACCCCTGGGTTGTGCCGAAAGTGCAAAAGACTGGCAACCGACTTCTTGAAGATCTCATGGTTCGAAATTATTATTGCGTGAACCCACGCAATGTTTCTGGTATTTCTTTGAATAATTGTACATGTATTACTTTTTCTTAATTAATTACCTTTGTTGAAAATGTACTTCGGCCTGTTGATGAAATAGTAGGGCGAGAACACGACGGGGATGATGGGCACTTGAGCAGCAACGGCTATGTTGAACGCACCTTTCTTGAAAGGCAGCAAGCTCGTGTAATCCTTATTCCTGGTGCCTTCAGGAAACAGCCAAATTTTCGTCTAGAAATAGAAATATGTAAACTTTATTATTGTTATTGTAAGTCTTTACCACATCTCGGGACCATGGGGTCCCGGACCTTTGGAAGGCATGCGTGGGGCCGAAGCCAACAGCGCAGAGGCCCCTTTAAGACAAAAATAATCTAAAGGCAAGTTATTATTAAAAATTATGTTGAGTAATATATATTTATGCCTGGTATTTCTGGACTAGAGTCGAGGCGACTATAAGTCAGTAAAAAAAAGAAATGGCAGATCATTAATTATAGGTAAACCAAAATGCTCACTTTGTTTTTAATCATAATTTCAGATGTCATTTGCAGTGTTTTGTAAGCATCCTTAGGGTTGTTCCTGTCTATAAACACAACTCCGCACAGATATGCAGCTAAACCAAAGGGCCATACATAGAACAGTTCTTTACGGGCCACTGCGGCAACTTTATCAGCTACATGCCAAATGTTGAACATTCCTGAAACATTAAACGCATGCAACCTTATATAGTTGCCGGCAAACATCTTGAACCTAGCCTTCAATGCGCAGTAGCGTGATTTGTACGTAAATCAGCTACTGCGCACGTTCAAGAAGTTTGCTGGCAACTATATACTTGTTTAATATCATAGAAATGCACAATCAGATCATGCCAATAACAATGTGTTGGACTTATCATGCACAGTGTTTGGAGGAATATGAAATTTACAAGTGATCCTTATATGCAGAAGATATGGTCGATAAATATAGGAATCAATTTAAAACAAATATTAGTACGCCCTTTCCAAGGGATTCAGTCAAAAAAAGGATATTTGGACTAGCACTCACAAACATTATTTACATGTGATAGCCAGATTTCTTTATATTATTATTTCACAGTGAAATCTCATACTTATGTATGATATTTATATGGTCTGATTATAGGTCACTACATTTTTGAATTGTGTGAAATGTTTCTGACTTAATATACACCTTATACATTCTGAAAAGGGCTGTGAAAAGATATTAAAATGAATTGTAATAAACAGTGGAAATCGAGAAAAAGATAGTGAGAAGTTTTACCTAGAACATCAATGGTTGATTGATGGTTTGATACAATCACCGCTCCACGATCCTCTGCCAATATTTTCCCATTCCTTAGATGCCATTTAATCTCAATAACCTTTGTTATGTGTTTAATGATTGCGACAGAAAATCTAAAACATTAGTGAATTGTTAGGTGGAAAGGGGGTGAAGGAGGCAGTGGTTACATTTGAACCTTTGACCATTGCGTAAAATAGACTAAAGCTGTCCTCTCCCGGCGAAAAAAAATGGCATTGTTTTGTTATGTGTCTGAAGAACCCAGGGACTAGGGACTGGGACAGGTTAATGAAATTGTATTTGTATGCACTTTAAAGCTGAATAACAGACCAGGCATTAACGGTTAAAAGGTTATATTATATGATGGACCATGTTTCCTCTGTTATTAAAATTTCCATTTAAATGTGTAACCCAGCACCAGTGAAGACATTGTATACTGACTGAAAAAGATATATGATAGACTCCCATACAATGACATTATCCGTAGTAATAATAAGGTGAATATTTTCAATGAAAACATTCTGAATTGGTAGTACAGTTGAATAAATACTAAGAGATTCATAATTGAGTCATTATCTTCACTGCAGAGATGAAATAACAACATTATGTCAGAAATAATTAATGTAACAAACTTGCGAGCTCGTCAGACATGTATGAGGAATGAGTTATTTTATTAGGAGTGCATATTATGCAAATCTATCTAATGGGCATTTGATCACTTTTTCTCTCTTGAATGAACATAGGTGGTATTCATCAGTCTCACATTCATTTCCATTAAACCTTTAATAAAAATATAGTGTAGGTACAAAGCAGAAATGATGATACTTACAAGATATTTTTGACGTTTTTCGGATCTAACATGAAGAACGGCATCAGCATTAAAGATATGGTAGAGGTCCATACGTAATATATTACGAATTTCAATTTAAACTTTACGAAATTGGGTGTCTCTGAAAACAATTCTTTCAGCACGTAGGCTACCGTAGCTATTATGAATAGATAAATCGCTATATCCCACATGATGTTGGTATTTTTCTACACTATCTTCAATCTGTAAAACGTTTTTCCTAATAAGCTACTAACGACAAATGCCAATGTGATGAATCACTGGCATAGGATGTCCATGAATTGGATTCCGATGTTTGTATTTCCAATAAATAACACAGTCGTCAAGCAGTTTTGACTTGTCAACCCCTTGCCCTGTACTGTACCCAATAATACCAATTCCCACACCACACCACAGAATAGAAATACGCGCAGAGTACAAACAAAGCAACATGCCAAGAAAATTAAAGGACATCTAGCGGTATACTCATGCATTGAGTAATCTCTACACGCCGATGTCCAAACTGTATAATAATATTTTACAACTCTAAATAGATGTCGCTACTAGATAGATTATGAAAGTTATAAACTTATAAACCTGCATCGGTCGCACGTGGGTATTTTATCTCCGCAACTGTATGTCTGTCTCTGTCGTCCTTATGGTGTGATAGAGACAGACATACTGTCGCGGAGACAAAGTTGCCTCGTGCGCACCTAGGGTAAAAGCCTTATCACCATAAGCCTTTTAGACTGGTGCGGCAGTGCGGCACTTCACTTCACTTGGCGTTGCGTGTTCGCATTGCGTATATTCGCCTCCGTTTTATTATGCGATATTAAAGAAAGAGATGCCACACGAATATTTGCACAAGTACGGCGAAGTGTGGTGGCGGGCCAACAATAGTAAGAGCAAGTGAGCCAAAACGGCGACTGTTTTGGACTGTTGTTCGTTCAGAAGTACAATTAAAATTCAATTATAGTTTACTTAATAATTACTTAGTACCTATAATAATTAGTCTAAAGTCCATGGTCTATTTATGACTGAAACCATAGAGTTATACCGTGCCGTGGCCGTCTAGGATAAAGGTAGGTATAAAAGCGTCCAAAATTGGTCCAAAGCCGCGCATGAATGTAGCGCGCGAACAAACGTTTAGAAAAAAGAACATGCCGCCAAATTATATTTCGCTGCACAGCCTCTCATGATAATAACTTGTAGTATGCGTAGCAATCTGCATCAGTACTTCCACAATATTTTAGAGCTAAAAACAGATGAAAAATTTCCCGGTATCCGAACCGAACCCAGCCACTGCCATCTGGCGGCACGGCTGCAACCTGTCATTGTGTTCTTTGTGCATCAGTCAAGCAAGACCGCATTTCATATACTTAAATTATTAAAATTAACAATAGACAGTATTTCAGTGATAATTAGTAGTATTCGTTCATTAAAACGATTACGGGAAGAAGTGTTGTGTTCGGTTCGAAGATAAAGTTGCGTTTTTTGTGTTCTTTTACACGTTCGTTTTCAGATAGACACGACGCGACGCCATGGCGGGCAGTACTTGTGTATGAACAAGTAAAATCCAATATGTAATGTCGCCGTTTCAAATAATCGGTCGAAGATGCTTACATAATGAACGACATATGCATAACGCTACAAGAGGACAATACGAAAGAAGAAAGATTGCAGTCAAATGATGATTCCTGATTGTTGAATGCTGATTTACTTGGCCTTATGCGAATCCTGCTCGGCACTGTGGAGTGTTAAAGATGGACACGTCTCTTTGCCGGCTGCCTATGACGATTGTGGTGTTACTGTTATGGGTACACTCTTTTGTCGCAGCGATCAGTAATTGTGGCGTATTACCATGGATACGCTCTCTTACATACAGCAGTGAGTAAACTGGATATTCGCATTACAACTGCGGTGTGCTAAATATGGGCACACTCTTTTGTACAAGCAAGCAAGGTTTGTCTTTGTTTTGGCAAGTGCGACAAGTAACTCGGATACTTTCTCCGACATACAGCGGTAAGTTTTACTTGCTGGGCAGTGGGCATTGTGGTATGCTAAGTTGGGTATTCTCCTTGCCCTCTAATTGCCGCCGGCCGCATATTACAAATCTTCTGTTATAGATTTGTATTGGTAAGCAAATATAAGTACACTCTTGCGGCGCAAACATTAATTCAGTAACATGGAGTGTATGTTGACAGATATATTATGTTTTGCACTTCAATACAAATACTGTTTTTTATATTCAACAACTGGCAGCTGTGTGTATTTCCTGTAAGTACCTGATTTTTGCGAGTTCTGTGATGAGGCTTTCTTGGGCCCATTCTTTACTCATTGCATATTGCACGCTATTGCAGTTTAAATCAACAGCGCCTAAGATTTAGCATTGACATTGCTATAATGATGACAAATGTTGAAAAAGAGAGGGACGCCTTGTTTAAGGGCTGTGGCTACCCTTGGCTTATACAGTAATTACTAAATATAAGTGTTGTATGGTATTTCTCCTTACCATCTGGCAGTGTACTGCTGTTAGTACAACTTATATGCAACATTTTGTCAGTATACACCTGGTTTGGTAGTACAACTGCTCCGGGCCCATCAATTATTCATATTGTGACCTCGGAAAGCTCGGATATTACCTGATATGGTTTTAGTGTTTTGCTCACCTTAAATCACCCTTACATATATTCACTATATTTACAGCCAATCAATTTTAAATAAGAATTTTCTTCCTGCAAGGACAATATGATTGTTTACATCCAGCTCAAGCCGACACAGGAGATACAATTGGCTTCATGGATAAGTATATTAAAATGGAATTAAGGAATGCCCTGACTCATCAATTGCCACCGGAGTGCCGCCTAATTAACTTTATGTGTTGTGAGTATATCAGTAATGACAATCTTATCTGGATGTTTAATACATATGCACTGATACAAAGAGTGGAGAAAAGATATGTCAATGACTCATATGTCAGAATCTTGAAGATATGTCAATAATGTGTTATAATCAGTAACACTGTAATCACAGTTTAATGAACAGACATTTGACATTACACTAGCAGTCATAAAGAAAACAGGATTATATATATCTATTGGTATATATCATTACTTCTTTTACCAAGAGCATAACTGACACATTCCTATTGCTTGAGAAATAGTTTATATAGACCTATGTAAAAATTTTTCTGGAATGACTTAATGAGTCTCCAACAATAAGTACATACAAGGCTATTGATAATATCGTAATGTACTTAAGCCTATTCATATTAATTTATATTGGTATTTTCTAATGGCTACTTGTGCGGTGACTTTGGAATGGACCAGCCATTTAAAATTTTGCATACCTTGAGGCCTACTTGCAAAAATAATAATTGATTCTGATTTGTACCAGTTAATTAAGCCTTGTTACACACAGGTTTATAGACACAAGTGGTTGTAAATGTCTATTAAAGGTATCTAATCTTAGAGATGACTATGATTTGAGGAGGAAGACATATTTGTTCTTTCATCATCATCAGTATATATACCCCCCACTCACAAGGCACAAGCCTCCTTTTCACTATTGAGTGCGAGAATGAGAATGTTTTTTCCATATCTGCCCCTTATGAGATATCTAATGTAGGTAATGTTACATGTCTTATGACAACATTACTCACCTTAGCAGTGATCTATTGGTCATGCACCTAAAGTATGTATACAATTACTATCTCACTGCACATTAAAATATATTAATATCTTAATTAGTTGCGCTAAGAAATCAATCTGATTTTTAAATAATGAATAAATAAAATAAATAAATATTCATGGACAGCCTAGGTACATAAATCAGGGTCCCATACAGGAAAACCTTGTGCTGTGGGTGCTGAGCAGGGATATACAAAATGGTATATATGTTTCTGATTTTCCATTGCGTGAATTCAAAGAGTAGTCTCAAGCTAAATATGGAATAGATTTTTAATCAAGATCTGTTCGGTTATAAAGATGTGATAAAACGATATATACAAGTGTGTAATAGGAATTAAAGATTACATGTGATTATATGTGATATACGCAGTTATATCTATATAGAAATGTAAGTAAATTCTTATATGGAGGTTAGCAACCCCTTTTGGAATATTATGAGTTACCATGTTTACTTGCTCCTCATTAGTGGCGGAGCATCCATATAACTCGATTTCCGCCAGCTTGCCTAATTTTTAACCAGTGCAGTTCTGCTACTATGGCTCGTGAGCAATGAGAAAGGCAAGTTATTCCTGCCTTCACTAAGATTATTTTTGACGCGCTGCCACTGCTCCTCATACCTAATGTCTTTTGAGTTTACATTTTGCCTTACCTGATATGTATGTAAGGAATATTACCACATTGGTCTTATAATGAAGGTTAATGTTAATCTAAGCCTCACTTCTGGGAATTAATTAGAAGACTCATCTACAGATTGTATGTTAACAAATTTTCTTTATTTATCTCAAGATTAAGATATTTTGAAGTATGTTACGTTTCCAAATATAGGTACATATTTGGATATGCGAATGCAACAATTACGAGTAATGAGGCATTAATGGAAAAGTCATGAGGAACTTCAGATGCAAGCTTTATCTTAGATGCTATCATAGTCACGATATATTTATAGCATACATGCGTCTACTTGCCTAAGACCACTCTTACCAATAAGTACTTTGGGTATTTAGAGAGAGTACTTACAGATGTATAGTGAGACAAAACGTAGTTTAAATTTATGCCATTAATAAGATGTCGATAAGCGTGTTTGTCCGGTTATCTGTTATGTTATAAAGGAAGCACCTTGCTCACAGAGCTTTTGGGCTTCATCTCTCCATTGCTGCGTCTGACGGTCAGACGTAAGTATTGCTAGAGTCGACGATAACACCACGATGCTTCAAATAAGAGGCTGCGCTGGTAGCCTGGTTAAAGGAGGGTATTTTGGAAGTATTAGTAATCACCTAATTTGATCAGATTGTGATAGCTCCCCGATATTTTTATTAATAACTTTACATCGGTCACACTATTAATACCTATACTTTATTTTTATTGTAAGATGAAAGAATAAGACCAAGCCCGTAAGGAGCTTGGTAGTATGAGGATTAGTTTTCCAACCTTCTCCTTAGTAAAGTGTGACTCATGATATTTTTCGTGAATCAATTTCATTATTCTCAGTGGCTTTCCCTAGACCACGTAGTGTACATATGTGCAAAATATTACATCTGATAAGCGGCGAGTGGCGCTCGGCGCTGCCGGCGCCCTCTAGGATAGCTGCGCCAGCGTTAAGCCGCCTCTAATAACATACCTAACCATCGTTTTGCCTTATGATTATTTAAGAACCTGTTCCCCATGAAGCTCATTAATTTCAAATAATAAGACTCCTGAAGTGGCACTAATGCATATATAAGTCACTGATATGATCGATATCTATTTAAGTTCTCATATCATAGTGAACATAGGTTAATGTTGGACTTCGAAGTTCATTTTATATCTGGTAGATATGTATACCTAAATAGATATTACCTACCTGACAGTGTATTCTTTAAGGTTTATTTATAGCCTGTTATCCCGTTACAGGATGAGCATTTAGCTTATTATTTTTCGTAGATACTTAAGTCGGCTCTCAGACGATTATCCTAGGATAAAATTTGCTCGCAGCGGAAGTTGTATCGATATTTCCTTAATTTAGATATACCGCTGTTTAGTTACAGTCAGAGCGTTCACTATCGCTTAATCTTGGAACACTAGTAATATTTGGTGGCTTCGTATTAAATGAATAACATATTTATGAGTATTGATGTTAAAGTAATAACATAAATTACAAGATTATTATTATTTGTATAACGGAGAAGATCCTTACTTAGATTATATAAGGTGGTAAGGGATCAGCTAGCGCCACCTAAGATTTCTTTCTTTCTGTTAATCTATCCTTTATTTAAGGATACCCAAGCCTCAATTTGTACGTTTACAAATGTGTCTGTGTATCGAACTATGATAATATTTGAGTTTTATGTACATTAGTAACTACTTAGTAATCGATAACAAATTAACGATTAGTTACAAAAGAACATTCTAAAATTGATGCGGAATCATTTGGAGGTCTCCACGATATTTGGCACCCTCGTTGATATTTTAATATTAATTTAATTTTTTTTGTTAATATGGCGCTTGTACGAAGACCCAGTTCTGTTCTAGAGCTTACCAAATAATATTTCAAGAGTATTTTCATGATCGACCTTACCCAGCGACATACAATCGTCGCTAAGCGCCACCTCGTGATCTCGATGGGCTACTAGCAACTAGTTTGCTAGATGTTAAATCGGGTAATGATTGCAAAGCCAGAAATTAACTTTGATATTTTCTCTGAACATCTACAAGTTATTATCATGAGAGGCTGTGCAGCGAAATATAATTAGAAATTAAACGAACTTACCTGTAAGTGAAGTTCTATTTTAATTATATGAGCTGCACAGCCTCGAAATGATAAACCCACCCGCCTCATTACCCATGTATCTACATATAAGTCATGAGACTGCGCAAGGAATTCCATCAAAGTTTCTTTGGACACTATTAATTGTGTCTGACTTTGCGGTGTCATTACCGGAGGGTGTGAAGTCACACCTATCTGATAGATACTCTAAACTAAATGACAGGTTGCAGCCGTGCCGCCAGATGGCAGTGGCTGGGTTCGGTTCGGATACCGGGAAATTTTTCATCTGTTTTTAGCTCTAAAATATTGTGGAAGTACTGATGCAGATTGCTACGCATACTACAAGTTATTATCATTTCGAGGCTGTGCAGCTCATATAATTAAAATAGAACTTCACTTACAGGTAAGTTCGTTTAATTTCTAATTATATATGAGTCGTGACACGAGAAAACAGCGGCAAGTTTAAAAAATGGTAGTAAAAAAGTATTTGATACTTGACATTATATTTTTTTATTAATATTTTTGAATGTGTAAGTAGTGTAAGAGGCTAATAATGCCTTATTTACACGTACGAGACTCGTATGCGAGTTTCATAACATTGCGGGTTACCGAGGTATAAATAATTCAATCGAACTATCAAACCGCGCAATTAAATGAAAATCGCATGGGAGTCTCGTACGTGTGTAAATAAGGCCTTATTAGCCTCTTACTTACACATTCAAAAATATTAATTAAAAAAAATTCAAGTCAACAACTAACAACCAAAGAGGATATGACCACTACGTTCTAACAATTACAACCAAAGAGAATATAACCACTACGTTCTAATTACAACAACTAGTTTGATTTGACAGATAAAATTATTGCCATTTAAAGAATTTAGTAAAAATGCTTGTGTCACTACTCGCTGCTCAGACTGTCAGACTCTATGTTCGCCGCAGAATTTATCCTCATCACCCGTTTTTTTTTATTTGGATAAAATCGGGTTTTTCCTACTCAGAATCGAAAGTACTTTCGAATGATATAGGGGAAATAAGGATAAAAAGCAGTCGGAAGCATGAGACTTGTCGATGCCTCCGACTGCTTTTTATCCTTTAAATTAGGAATACACTTTTAGTTCAGATAGCAATGCAATATAGACAAAAACTTTTTCTCAAAAATGGCCCGCAAACTGGACTTTAGTCGCTACATATTGGAAGGTAAAGTGTATAGTTTAAGGTCAGATCCAAATTAAAAAGTAAAAAACATTGCAGGCCACATATATGGCCTGCAATGTCACATATAAATTCCTTTATTTGTCGAGTTATAAACTTTTTAAAATGTAGAAACTGTCATATAAAAGGAGGCACAGGTCGTATTCAGCCAATAGGGATGTTGACACCAAATAAGAAAATCAATGAATCCGAATTTTCTCGAAAAAGGATCAAATTCTCAATCAAATAGTGAAAAAAGTAATCCAAAAGAATAAATATTTACATAATTATAAGTCTTCAAAGTTTTAGGAGGGGGCATTTTCTGTCCCTTTTCCGCAAAACGCCCCGTGTATTGAACGATCGTCATTTACTATGGCGCTCGAGGTCAGTGACGTCACTGACCTGTAGCGTTTTCTCTCTCTAACTAAAAACATTCTAACGGTTGTAGTTTCGTTATTTTTTGACATACTTATTTGAATAGGATTTTCACTTTTTGGAATAGTTTTATGTATTCTTTCGTATGGAGTAATAATAAATTTTGAGTCAACATCCCTATTCAGCTCGTATTTTTCTGTTGAAAACGCGACGTTTTTTTATGTGTCTCGAATAATTTGCGTTTTTCGGTGGAAAAATACACTTGCGATTCTGTTAAAAAAATAAACGGCGGGAAAACATGATGTTTTTGACGTTTTAAGGTTATGTTTATCAAATCTTAATTAAATTTTTGTCGTATTTTCCCCATTTTTGAGAAAAGCACTATATTAGCCTCGGCCGGAATGGCAATTGCAGGCTTCGTATTATAATTAAACGGACTCGCAAGCTCGTCCGTTTAAACAAATACTCAGCCTGCAATTGCTCCCTTCCCGGCCACGGCAATAATGTACTATTTATTGCTTGTTTTGTTTTTTTTAGTTAGCTTGTGTGTTTTTATGCAGGCGCGTTTTTTGTTTTTTAATTCAGGTCCAGGGAGTCCAGCCCAAATTGGTAAAACAAATCTGAAATCTAACGATATCTCAAACATTATAATAAGTTCAGGGAATTGGAAGATGTGAGGCAATAAAGAATATTACATACATACAAACAAGATACGAACGAAACACATTAACCCTGCCTTGCAGTCGGGTAAAAAGTGTCCCAAGCTTTTTTATTCCATTTCGTTAGCATTCTCATACTAAGCTTGTAATGCTTATATGGTGGTAACGGAACGGAAAACCGAAAATTGTATGTAATACTCTGGTACTACTTAGGTTCGAAAGTGTTTTCGATTCTGAGTAGAAAAAACCCTATTTTATCTAAATAAAATAAAAGTCGAGTGTACAACTTCTAGTTGCTTATCAACTTGTCATCTCGACTACTCAAAATAATTTAGCAGTTCAGTAGGTATGATATTAAATTGATGACCATTTTTAGGGTTCCGTACCCAAAGGGTCGAAGCGGAACCCTAATTGTTATCACTCACGTGTCCGTCAGTCCGTCTGTCCGTCGTATGTCACACAATAGTTTTACCGCCAAACCGTTAGAGCTACCTACAGTCTTGACCCAAAGCCATAAAAAGTGTAAGTAAAAATGACGAATATCGAACGACGACGACCGACGACGGACGAGGACCGAAATCGCTCCATACTATTGACTGACAGGCGTGACGTCACGCCTGCTTCCTCGTCTACCTACTACCGCTGCATGAAAAGAATGGGAATTTGCCGTTTTGCTCGTGAAATGTTGGGTTTATGTACGAGTTTATGTTTTTGATTAAGTTGACAAACTAAATTAAGTTCTACTTATTATTGTGATAGGTAATTTCACGGTTTTCTATCCATATAACCACACTGTTATAAATTGTAACATGAGTCATCTACCCACCCAAATCTGTTCCCCTTCTTGAAACATGAGGATAATGTTTAATAATACGTATATTTTACATGAAACAAGTATAAGATGGAACTGGTGATACACAAATATAAAGGTGTGTGAATGAGATGTAAGCATAGACAATAACACACGTGGGAGCGAGAAAAAATGACATATCTTCTGTCCCTCATCGCGTATAAGGAACCGATTATTTGTCACCGGCCGTTGTCACCGAAATGTCATCGATGAACCAGTGGCCAGAGTATAAAAAAATATGTTACCCATAATGTTGGGTAAACTAAACCGGCTCGAAAGTTAAAAATAACAGATTAAAAATTTAATTGTGACGTGATTAGAATACTATTGTGAATTTCATTATTGTAATGGCTGAATAACTAAGACGTTTTAATCTAATCGTGATTTTGTTAACTTTAATGTAGGTATTAAATTAGTACACATTTATATCGTAATTGGGAGGACATCGGATGTTTTGTGTTTGTCCGCTAATATTTACTAAGAGTTTATTTTGAAGATTCTCAATAATTAAAACCCTACTTGTCAGTAAAAATGGGGAGATTATTCTTTTTGTGGTAACCCCAGAAAAAACTGTCACTATATCTCCGTCCTTGTGTGTGATTCGCTAACCCTCCTTCTAATTCTAATTTTACTAATGAATGTGATACTGAACTACGTAATGTCACACAACAATCTGTACGCAATGTTTTTCTGTAGGTAACAATAAACATTTGTGTAGTGTATACTCACTGTTCACATCACAGGCGTAATTAAAACGACTTCACAGCAGATTCTGTAAATTATGCACCACTCGATAGTCTTCGTAGCAAAAGACTAAAATAAACCATACTTGATAGCACGTAGCTTGACTTCACATCGTCACGATCGACTCGATATGAAGTCATTGGCGTGTGGGGTGTGGGGCACCTAATGTCCTGTAACTTTATATCAAGTCAATGGCGGTGAAAAGGATAATATTCTTAAAATTAATAAGATTATATAAACTGCCATTAAAACATAGGAGACATTTAGCTTGTCTTATCATACCAGATCGCTGCGATATCTTCGTGCCAGGGACGGGCCCCAATGATTATGGATTTCTAACTGCTACCGATAGTTTATCTGTAACTAGGCAGATTAGATGACGCCACACTCCAGGGCTTAATGTATGCTCGAGGTCGTTATATTACATAGTACTACTACTTAAAATAATGATAACCATTACGAGACATTTAAAATTTAAAGCAAATACAACAAAATGAACTTTATCTAATTAAAAAATAGTAAACTAGTCTAGCGAAAAGTAGTTAGTTGTGTCCCAGCACTTATGCAGTAGTATAAATATATGTTTATATACATGTATACTAGCTTTTGCCGGCGACTTCGTCCGCGTAGAACTCGTGTATGTATTAGAGGAGGGGTAGGGCAAGCTCTCTCCATACAAATTTGTGTTTGTGTTTGCATTAAAGTTATGATTTTTGGTCAGTATGCTTATTTTTTTGATAGCTATTTCTTGATGTAATTTTTTTTTATAATTTTTTTTTTGAAATATTTGAAAATTTTTACATCACTTTCTTCGCATATCTAATATTTACAAGAGTAAGCCTTAAGAGTAAGAAAAACCCCCTTAAATATTTATTCTATTCCTTTTTTTAGTATTTGTTGTTATAGCGGCAACAGAAATACAGCATCTGTGAAAATTTCAACTGTCAAACCATCACGGTTCTCGAGATATAGCCTGGTGACAGACAGACAGACAGACAGACGGACAGCGGAGCCTTAGTAATAGGGTCCCGTTTTACCCTTTGGGTACGGAACCCTAAAATGGCTATTAGTATGTTTATAATGGTAGAAGAGTAAATACCCTCAATTCCTTGGAATCCAACACCAGAACTCAAGTTTGACAAAAATGTAAAAAACAAAAATATGCGTCGTTGAAGAGTTCCATTCCGATCATCATATATAAGCAGTTCCACTTCATCAAATTTCACTTATAGAAATGTAAATGCCTGTTTTGTTTGTGAAAATACTAAAATTCCTCATGGATCCCATCATCAGAACTCGAGCTTGACAAATGATTGTCTTAAAAAATCTAACTTGCTTAACAAACACAGCAAAGAGGACAATTCGCCAAACGTGAACTATGCGTCGTTGAAGAGTTCCGTTCTGATCATCATTAGCAGTTCCACTTCATCAAATGTCACATTTTTGTATGAAAATGCTTGATTTGTTGATAAAAACTCAAAAATCACTATATGTTTTGCCTTTAAGATTTCAGGAGTTCCCTCGATTCCTCATGGATCCCATCATCAGAACAGCGTTTTGATGAACCAAATTGAGAACCTCCTCTATTGAAATCTTGAAGTCGGTTAAAAAGAAACCCATAGTTACTATAAAAAAATCACACATTGCGCACGTGAACTTTCAACCCTCGCTTAAACCCTTTAGGAGATGAATTTAAAAAAAATGCCATAATCAATGTTTTTCACTATACATTAGAAGCTTGTGACCGAAGTTTTAAACTTCTTACTTGAAAAACATCATTTTTCTTTTTTGAACCCCTTAGGGGATGAATTTTTATATCAACCCTATGTCATTTATCTTGTTTTTTAACAAGAAATCTTTGTACAAAGTTTCATGTCTATGACTTTCCAAATGAACGATTTCCATACAACGGTTCAACCCCTGTTGCGCCCCCTTAGGGGTTGAATTTCGAAAAATCCTTCCTTAGTACACGTCTACGTACTCTAAAGAAGATATGTTCTAAATTTCATGGTTATATCTTCAGCGGTTTAGGCTGTGCGCTGTCTGTCAATAGTTGTCTAAGTAACGCAAGAGTTTTATAATACGTATGTATAGATATGTAACTATTATTTATATATTTATGTATATATTACTAAATAAGAAATGTATGTTTATCCTTTTGAAATTATTTAAGTTATCATGGATTAATTTCTTTCACTGCACCCACATTTGCAAGTTTCTGTTTGGCGCTACGGTTGACTGGTAGAGAATGCCTCATGGCATTGAGTCCGCCCTTTGTACTTATTTTGTATCTCCTCTAAGGCTGGAGCTGCGGCCGCCACGGCGGAGCAAAACAAGCGACGCAAATATGTCGCCCTCACTACAGGTTTGCGCCATTTGGCGTCGAAACCTTGGGGCCATGGGGTCCAGGTGCGAAGGCGTTCTATAAAGAACTAGTGGAGCGGCTAGTTGAAATGTCGGGCGACCTGAGGGCTGGCAGCTACTTTGGCCAAGGCGGTATTGTATCTTTAAGGGGCAAGATCAAAATATTGAGGAAAAAATTACCACCTTTTTCGTATTTGTCTCTGACGCAAATTTTTTTCATTCACCTTTAAAAGGACAAGAGATGAAATTATGGGTTAATTTGACCGTTAAAGGGTTAAATAAAATGTTATCGGAACATGAAAATTTACAGTTTAAGGCGATATATCGATTGAAAGAGACACCCTTTGTTTTTCGCTCACGACAAAACGGGATGCAACCCTCTCCGAGAATGGCTTTTTAGACAAATCTCGTTTAATATCTGACTGTGTGCAGGTTTATTAAATTTCCTTTTGTCAGTACCTAGATGAGGTAAAATACCATCATATTAACTTAATCGTGTCTTTTAATAATGCGCTGTTTTAGTAGGCTGAGGAAAAAAAGGAAAATATAGACTCGACTTTGGATTTATTTTCTATCGAGAAAATTTTAAGCAATCATGTTATTGTCAGTACCACAATCATATAGTCAAGAATAATATATCTGAAAATCAGCCCCTACTGTTTGCTAGTCTGGGAGAGCGAGGAGAGCGTTTCAAAGTCTCCAAATTTCACAGTGTAGCGCCTTAATGTCTAGGTACCTAATACGCCACATGACGTAGGTATAATTCGTACAAAAGTGTATATTCGTATAGTCGTATTTCCTAATTCCGCACCTTCAATGCACTATGTTCAAGTCAAAGTAAACAGAACACTAATATGAACTAACATTTTTACCGAGTTGTCAATTTACTTCGCTGTAAAATTTTGTTAGAAATTGGGTAAAGTCGAAATTTTAGCTTAATAATAAAATTAAGTGCATAGTTTGGGTAAGAAACTACGTTTTAAGAGGCCGTACTTACAAGTTTAAATTTTTTTTGATTTCAAATTGTGACAAAAGTATTGATAATACTTATAAAGAGATTATAGGATACGACGATATTAGTAAAGTTTTAAATAGTAACATTGCCCTTTATTGATTTTATTGTGTGTAGTAGAATTTAAGCAGAAAAAAAGCAGTTTTTAGCTCGAAAGCAGTGGATTTGGAGTGAAGTTTGAAACGAGATATCTTATAAAAATGCAAGAAAGATATTTAAAATTTATGTCATTAGGTCGCAATAGTCCTGTTCCAGATAGTAACATTGATAAAATTTCAAGATCCTTGTCAAATAAACAGAAAATGGCCTTAATAAATGAGCATTTTTTTACCTTATAAAGACCCTTACATACCCAACTTAAAGAAAAGCCCGCTTGTCCGGTAACACACGGTATATCATTTTGAGATAGCGTCAGTTGATACAAAGTAGAGTAGGTATAGGAATTACGGAAACGGAACGAATATTGCTATATCGATTATTAATACTGCGTCAAGGTAAAAAAAAAACAAAAGATACAGGTGTTACATTTTAATTTACTTTTGGACATTAAATTATTATACACTTTGTGACAATTGATCGATAACTTATTAAAAAAAACAAACCTCTGTCTTTTAACACAACTTTTCTCACAAACTTGTCAAATTGATGATCTGGGTACTGGATAGCACGATAGCTTTTACGATTATGTTACACCTATGTGCCGTTTTAGTTAATTCCGGCCGTAAAACGTGACAATCAAAGCTATCGCACTGGCTGATGGGCAGACATATAGGCATCAGGGCATTAGTGTTTTCAGTAATCAGTATTTATTCGTCGAAGGTACTTATATAACACCAAACAACTTAATGTATTTGGTCTTGTAGACAATGTATTCATCATGCTTATATCGTATCGTTCGGATACCTACCGGATTATACACAGACGGTAACACATATTTTACAACAAGCTTTTGAATATCATATATACCAATACGTCGAGACCCCGTATTATTCTCATCACATATTGAATTGAAAATATCGATCTATGGGCTGAATTTCGCGCAATAACTTGGTCGCCGAATTCCGCCCATAAAAAAATTATGGGCTTACCACATCGTTCGCTGTCGACACAAAATATAATATATATGTACTGTATGTTGGTAGGTACACTCGGGAACTTTAATTGTTGAACCATTTGGAGCTTAGTTCATACTGGACCAGTCATAGCACTGAAAGTAATAAGTCAATTTTAAGACCGACCAATCACTCCAATTCCAATAGCCGCATCTTTTAGGCACCTATCTAAATATTACGATCTGCTGCGCCGACCAGATTCAAACGCAATGTGTAGTTAAACTTACATCATGCGATTTTTCTTGCTAAAATTTATAATCATCTTTTGAACAATCCATCGCAAACAACATAATTAGCTATGTATGTGCTATCGACGAGATTAATATTCCTTATAATAAGGTATAAGTTTATCTACCACAATATTCATGGTCTAAAATTGAGTTCACGTGAAACAATACAGGTGATGACACTTCTGTACTAATGAACTCGGCTCGAGACGATTAGCATCGAATTGTCTTCCGAGACCCATTTTGACTGTCAGTGCAGTGCAATTATCTTGCTACCTATGTAGATAGTGATGTTATATGATGTTTAAGAATGTCTATGCTATCCCACTGTTGTATGCTGGTAATTTTTCGACAAATTGCCGAGCACCTCCGTAGAGAGTTGTTCATAGGTGGCCTCCATAGCACTCCGTACTTGTTCGATTAGCTTGGGCACATCGTCCAAGGTCATGCCTTTCGTCGGCACGGGGTCCAGACATTGAATGACTATGTGGCCTGAAATGCAATAAAACAATGTGACAACTTCAAAGAAGGCTCCATTGCCTGGCGGCGGCCGTAGGCAGTTTGCTTATGGATAATCTTCTTCTTCTGAGTTGTTACTGAGCGGCTACCGCGAAACGCCAACGAGGTCAGTTTCATTAGATATTCGAGCACCAACCCAGAGAGGAAGATACAAAACGAACGTCGTCTACGCTTTGAGCGTGGAAAGCATGTCATCAAACTAAGATAGAGACCTTCAGCTTACTTTCTGACAACTTAATAACAGTTAGGTTGCCTACTGAATTCACAATACCTAATCCTAATGAGATCAAGTTCTCCCCACACACACTTCTAACCCTCTGGGTTAGAAGCAGAAAGTAAATTTCAACAAGTCTTATGTTATTATTATTTATATTGTATTTTATTTAAATCGTATATACGTTGCTCCTTTTTCTGAATCCGACAGAGTGAGTGAAACTCACAAAAGGATAATAAATTGATATTTAAGCTACATTAATTCAAATAATTGTCAAATATTCTAGTTATAGCTTTAAGTGTTTTCATGTTGCACTTGTATATTATGTTTATTTAGTTATTATGTCTTTAAAAAAATGATACTTTACCCTTTTGAAATAAATGTTTCTTCCTATTAATAAAGTAGTATGGCGAGAACACCACAGGAATTACTGGCACTTGTGCTGATATTGCCACCGCAAATGCACCTTTCTTGAATGGTAGCATTCTGGTATAATCTTTGTTCCTAGTTCCTTCGGGGAAGAGCCAGATTTTTACCTGCAATTTGGAATCATATTGTGTACAACTCTTCTTTTTACACGACTACCCAAAAGGAGTGTTGTATGTGTTAGCGTCGCGTTAAATAGGGCATGGGGCTAGTTAGAATTCTAGGTATTAATCCAGTATACAAACAAATTAAGGGACTGAACCATCGATATCGCCAGAAGCCTTTAATCATATAATTGTGAAGAGTTTTAATTGTGGCGATACCGATGACGTAGACAGTGGCGCCGCGGTGGTGGCCGATATGGGTAACTAATCTATTACCACGTGATTACCACGGCCTCCTATTTGACGGGTAAATTAAAAAGTTAAGGAAGCAGTTGGCATAATTATCGATCGGTAAAATGGTTGTTGCAATGATGTAAATTAATATTATTAGAATAAATATGCTTATTGTTAAAGATCGACTATTTCAGCTATTGTAATACAGTTATTGTATAGAATTGTGGAGTTTTATTTACACTCCTTACATATGTATATGAGATTCATTGTTTCCTCAGGCCTCAGAACTTCTCAACGCCTTGACCGATTTAGATGTGCATGGTATATCGTTGGAATCCTCACGCCCACCCGACTAGCATAGCATATGTGACGTCCAGTTAATACAACACAGGTAATACGGGTAATACATTTGCGCCCCACCTATCATTGAATAAAACCTATACGGGAATATGTACTAACCACTATCTTAAATTTACGTACCTATAGCGAATAAAAAAAAACGGTTAAGTGCGAGTCTGACTCGCGCACTGAGGGTACAGTCAAGGGCACCAATATGTATACACTTTTTCACTTTATTCCATTGAAATAAGGTCCAAAAATGTATACATATTTATGCCCTCGACTGTACACGGCTCGTATACATGAGCCTGTCCCGACATAACTTTGTACGTACCTATACAATACAATAGATTAGATTAGATTAGATTATTTATTTCATGATAAAAAATTACATTATAAATTGTCATACATGTCAATACAATACAAATACTCTTTATTGCACACCTCAATAAATAGAACTATTACAGAGTATGTATATTTAAAACCTACCTACCTATGTTGGTTTTTCAAAGATAATTCTTTATCTCGTGAACCGATTTAAATTATTTCTTTTGTATTTGAAAGAATGTACTTTCAGCATACTTTTATAGAAATTTGCAAAACACATATGCATGCGAACCGAAGGTGATTAAATTACAAACTTAATTTAAAAACAACTTTTTGACGGTTAAAAATACAAATACTAGATATTCTCCTCTCTCCGGTAGGCAAACTTCGGAGATAGGGGGTGGGGTGGGACGGTATTTTTAACCCGACGAAAAAACAAATGAAAAACCCTTTCATATGACACCCCACTTGACGTAGTTACTTAGACTTTGAAATTATGACCCCTTTTTATCTGTCATTATTAACAGAAAATAAAATAAAATATTAGAGATGTGACAGACAGACAGACAGAAACCTTAAGGGTTCCTTTTTTACCTTTTTGGTACGGAACCCTTAAAATAAAGGAACCAAAATACGACTCATTGTGAATTATGTGAGTAAATAAAATATATAAACCTTTTCATTCACCATAACGTCTGAAGTGAGCTTCAGTTGGGCGTATGCAGTTTTTGCATTGCTGCGATCTATGAAAACCACCCCGGCAAGGTACGCCGCTAGTCCAAACGGCCACACGTAAAATATTTCTTTTTTGGCAATAGCTGTCATCTTGCCTACTACTTCCCACAAGTTGAATAAACCTGAAATAAGTTAATTTTATTAAAATACATAAAGTCCAAGTGTTAGACACCTTAGTGCCCAATGAATGACAACTAATAATCACCTTTGTCTTCATGATATAAGATTGAAAGTGCCGTGTATTGGGTCAGGCAATATGCCTCCATCTCTATTTTACGATTCTACGTGAAGTCCTACAAAACTTGTGAAATGACGATACAGAGGAATTAATGCTTGCTTTAAAATAACTTTCCACCATAGCATACTCGTATGTCTTCATCTTCCTATTTAGTTGAAGTAAGTGAAGTACGTGCTTATTAAGATTAATATTGTATAATTTTTTGGATGTAAATACATTTAGTACTTGTCAGCCCTTCTTTGCCCGAAACACAGTGTTTCCTAGCTCAGGCACGTGTTATTTATTACCATCTAATTGAAAGCTTCTAGGCTATAATTATTATTGTGCAACATGTTTTATCAATAAGTTAATATTGGACATGGGGTCGCGGACCTTTGGAAGGCTTACGTGGCGGCGAAGCCAACAGCGCAGAGGCCCTTTGAGAAAAAATATCTAAAAGCGTGAGATATGCATGGCAGAGATACACATCTCCGAACGCACAATATGATACATCCGGAGATGGTCCCCGCCCGGTGCAAGGACTATTATGGTGCAGCACGTTGGCTGGGATGGGATCTAAGTTCATATAAGGGCGATTGTGTTGAATATTGGATGGACTGGATAATGGGTTATCGGAGGAGACTAGCAGACACCTGCCGTGACAATCAGTTTCATAATCGTAAAAAGGCCGACGGTGACTTGCCTATGCCTACTCGCTGAGTAACAAATACTAACATACCTATTGATAAATCAGATTTTTATTTGCTAATTCCCTTATCTTTCCTATTAAAACCAACTTAATTTAACGACTGTGAATTTTAATTAAACGGTGAAGATTTGTATAGTTTTTGTTACTTAAAGAAGAACTTTTCTCAACATTTTATTATTTTGACTTGGGGAATATTCCCAGCAGTTATGGGAATATTCCTATGAAAGATGGGAATATTCCCTGGAGCATAGGGAATTTACTTTCGCAGGTGAGTTACCTACACTGTTTAAAGTGTTTAATGTCTCGGTAAAGGTTCGGGATATGTTTTGATATAATAACCGATAATAAACCCATTTTAAAATTTCCCCTGTTTCCTTTGTGTGAAAATATTCCCAGGAATATTCCTGGGAACGCCACATCAATCAGAGATATTGAAGGCTCTTACCAAGGATGTCAAAGGCGGACTGATGATTGGATACGATTACAGCTCCCCTGTCTTCAGCCAGGATTTCACCTTTCCGAAGCTCCCACTTCAAACCCAATACCTTCGTAATGTGCTTTAATATTCCTGCGGCAACTCTGTAATATCACTTAGATATTAAAACTCGTTTTAATTGATTACGAGAGTGAATTTCACCAAACGGGCATTTTTGTCAAATTCCCATGGAATTTTGAAATACCAATAATATATAGAAAATTTTATGCTGATAATTTGATAAATAAAATAATAAAAACAAATTTTCTTACGGAGTACTTATACATATAAAATTACGGATGTTATTGCAGTTTGAAAATTTGACCTGGGCACGGGAATTTATCTGTCCATGGGAATTGCCTTTTCTTAGAAAAAAATGTATTAAAATTATTATTCACCATCTAATTTATCAAGAATTATAAAGTTCAATTGTATCGAAGTTATTTAGCCTAATTTTACCAATCATGGGTTCAAGTTTCAACCGAGGAAATTTATATAAACCAAAAATCTATATTTTAAGTTAAATTTCTCTTTATACAATCACATAGCAACTTCTTTGCAGAAAATCATACACGTATTAATATTTAAAACGATCACTAAATGCAGATGCACATATAGACGCTCGCAACTCCAAAAGCGTCACGGGTGCGTTGCTGACCTTTTATAAAATTTGAGCTGTCCGCTTACTTGTTTGCCACCGTCGTTGTATATAAAATGCGTATGTATCGATATATACCTACATGATTTTATGTACATAATGTTCATTGACTTTGTTTATTGATTCTTTTCAAATATTTAAGAAGCTAAGTGTAATTGTAGCAGTTGGCCTGTTTTTTTTTAAATAAACGCATAAACTACCTACAACTCTAATCGATATACTTAGTACAAATTATATTTATTTATGCATTTCATCCATAATTATTGTTATTAAATGCGGTTTATTAACAAAATAAGTGACCCTTCCCAATTCCCGTGCCCCAAAATCAGCTGTTATGAGTAAACAAGCTATGGGAATTAGGGCACGGGAATTGGAAATCTATATTAAAAAATCATAAAAAATTCAAATCGCATGTTAATAATATTTTAAGTTATCGTTTATATAGAGACACCAAAGTGCTTTATAATGCATACATACGTTAATGATTACTTATGTAAGAATTTGAATTTCTAAGGGCCACCGAAATTGCAAGCAAAAGCAAAAAAATTGTCGCCCACCCAGAAACCGAAGTACTTAAGTGGTTTACTCGAACTTAATGCGGTTTGCTATATATAATTTTTTTATATATAATAGCTGACATTTGAGAGTACATGTGAAGCAGGACGCGAAGCTGATCAAATGTAAACGATGGCTGCCAGGGACCTTTGAATTTTGCCGACAAAATTGAACTCTCGCGCTCGGACGATTTTTAAACATCAATTACAAGTTATTCACCACAGTGAAGTGAATAGTGTCTGTGCTCAGTGATAGTAAATATAATCGAGTTAAAGTTTTTGACACGAAATCAGTGATTCTAATGTACAGTTTTTGAAAGGAATTTTTGATTGATTCAAAACTCGATGCCGGACAGGGCACGGAGTCTTAATTTGAGCGTTTATGTATTTTTTTATGTATTTTAAAAACAAATAAGTCAGTGAATTTGAGTGGACCACAACGTGGAAACATGTATTCTTTATGAAAAAAAAAATGGTACGTATTATCTCATGCTACACTACGATTTTCAGCTCGGACACAAAAAAAATCGAGTTTAGAAAATGACCCACGAGACCACAACACGAAATATCAAGTAAACCCCCAGCCAACCAAAAGGTTTTGTTAGACTATATACGTTCGTTTTGGGAAAAGGAAAGCAGATATTTGGCATGACTTTAAGACATAAATTAAAAACATTATGAAGGCGGCAATTGAGTAGCGATACGAGTAACAACGACTAAACTATTAATTAGGGGTTTTTGTTAACTTCACCCATGAGTACCACACGACCTGCATATATGAGCTGCAGCATGACATTTCACTCACGATAAATATAAGTACACAGGTGGAAGAAAAGGAAACCGAGTATTTTAGTTCCTCGTCTCACTTTTTTTTATTGTGAATGTGTTGCTTTTGGCGAGCATCTAGCCCAAGGGTAAAGATGAGGCCGAAGATGGTGCGAGCTCACCTATGATTTTCGAGTTCCGGACCTACCATGTAAACAAACTATTTTTGAAGACGTTAATCATTATCACACTTTTCCCAAGAATTAAAATACTTACTTTGTGAACTTCTTGAGCTGGACGATGTTTTCAAGAATCTGGACTGGAGAAGGCTAGGCATCAACATAAACGGCGAGTACATCACTCACCTTCGGTTTGCTGACGACATAGTAGTCTTGGCTGAAACCATGGAGGATTTAAGTACAATGCTTGATGACCTCAGTAAAGCCTCCGAGCGAGTTGGTCTAAGGATGAACATGGATAAGACGAATATCATGTCAAATGCCCATGTAGCACCAACTCCCGTTACAATCGGAGTCGGACGCTTTACGCTCGAAGTTGTAGACGATTATGTATACCTAGGATAGACTGTCCAGTTAGGTAGGTCCAACTTTTGAGAAAGAGGTTAATCGTCGAATCCGACTCGGCTGGGCAGCGTTCGGGAAGCTACGGCATATCTTTTCGTCCAATATTCCGCAGTGTCTCAAAACGAGAGACTTTGACCAGTGTGTGTTGCCAGTGATGACATATGATAAGAAGGCCCAGAGTCAAAGTCACCCAGAGGATAATGGAGAGGGCTATGCTGGGAGTTTCTCTGCGTGATCGCATCAGAAATGAGGCCATCCGTAGCAGAACCAAAGTAACCGATATAGCCTTTCGACTCGCTAAACTTAAGTGGCAGTGGGCAGGGCACATTGCGCGTAGAACCGATAGCCGTTGGGGCCGAAAGGTTCTCGAGTGGCGGCCACGGACCAGAAGGCGCAGCGTGGGTAGACCCCCACAAGGTGGACTGAGGACGTGGGAAAGGTCGTGGGAGTCCGCTGGATGCGGGTGGCGCAGGACCGGTCATTGTGGCACTCTTTGGGGGAGGCCTGTGTCCAGCAGTGGACGTCTTGCGGCTGATATGATGATGATGATGAGCTTCTTGAAGGATAGGTACCACATCATTTTAAGAGATGATTATAGTGTAATCTTAGAGAAAGAGGTGATAATGACTAATGTCTTCAAGGAGAGTTTTTTTCGTGAGAGGAGACGTAAGGATGAATAGACTGTACTACTAAAGCCACTTAGTCACTAAGTGTATAGGTAGGCTACCTGTCACCGGCCGTCTAAACACCAACACCTCCTCCTACCATCCTTAATAATAGGCCAAGCAGCGTTTCTTATATGCATATTTTCATATTTATAATTGATGCGCATGATATTATAGTACATTACTTACCGAGGGCGGTAAAAAAAAGAATGTCTCAAATCGCAGGTATTGGACGCCGGAGCCGAAGGCAAGGGCGATGAATATGCGATCTGAGGCTTTCTTTACTACCGCCCGTGGTAAGTACAAAACTTTGTCACCCCCTGGCCACGAAGTGGGGTTTTCCGCGCGCGGAGCGTGCGGTAATTGCCGCTTTATGGCCAGGTGTGACATAAACTAAATAAATTCCATTGATAATTACTAATTGAAACCTTTTGGGATATGTTCGGAGACCTTTCAGGATGACGCTCATGAAAGTCCCTAGACATCCCAAGTGGGATAGCCGAGATAATGACGTCATCTTTTATTGTATGGGGAAAAAACAAAAATTGTCCTGAAACCTATCGTGTGTGGTATCAAATGAAAGGGCTTTTGAGCCGGTTCCAAAAATATATCACATTATTACATTTCAGTCACTTATACTAAATTAAAATTAAAATAATTTTCATAACATGCCAAGTTTGGGTTCCTCCAGATACGGTACCGTCGAATATTTTTTTATAAAGTATACCTCAAATGATACCTAATATCCTCATTTCTAATCTCAAGAATCCCTTTATCCATTTCCGCCAATTTTCCACCGTTGATCGCGCTAAAGGGTATTATCACACTAAAATCAATAAAAAAAAAAAAAGCTACTGAATGTTAATATTTTTAAAATTGCTTTCTTGAGATTGGATATGAGGATATTAGGTATCATTTGAGGCATATTTTATAAAAAAATATTCGACGGTATCGTATCTGGAGAAACCCAAACTTGGTATGTTTTGATTTTATTTTAATTTTAATTTGGAATAAGGGACTGATATGTAACAATGTGATATATCTTTAGAATCGGCTCATAAAGCCCTTTCATTTAATACCAGTACCACACACGATAGGTTCCAGGACAATTTTTGATTTTTCCCCATACAAAAAAAGACGACGTCATTATCTCGGCCATCCCACTTGGGAGGTCTAGGGACTTTCATGAGCGTCATACTGAAAGGTGTCCGAACATATACCAAAAGGTCCATTGGGAATTAGGTTTTACCCGGACATTGATAGTTACTAATTGTAGTAATTATCAATGTCCGGGTAAAACCTAATTTCCCCGTAACAATACCTCTATGATATGATATGATTTTTACGCAAATAGTTTAATTATTATAATAAATAATAAGAGCTAATTCATGACGCAAAATAAAATTAGTCCATCCTCATAGCTTGCACTATTTTAAAACAAAGATTTCATACAAATACCTACAGAATTTACAGACCAGATAAATTAAATTACTTACTTAGCGTTTCTCACATTTTTCGGGCTCAACAAAAAGTACGGCCAAATGACACACGCTAGAAGTGAACTTGACATATAAAAAAAAGCAAAATATGAATTAAATTGAATTTTGTTAGGTTTTGGTGAAATTATTTTTCTTACAAGGAAAGTTAATATACATATTGTTACAAATAATACGATCTTGTCCCACATTGCGCTGGAACACTCAATCCACGCACTATTTGCTTACCGCACTGTTTAGTAATGAGGATAATATTATCTGTATTTATTTATAATTCTACACATCTACCAAAGAACGTAAAATCAAGATAGGAAGTTAGTTGATTGATACGGCTTTTTGTCGTCGGCGGAAAAGCAATCATAGTTGCTGCCATTATCTGTATCTTTAAAATGATAAGTTCTAATTGATTCAAAACAAGACCACAGAATAAGTAATAGTACTACGTACAGAAGCCTCACTGTTAACAAATCCCCGCGAGGCTCAAGCCAAACGTGCCTACGCTTGGCCATCTCCATCTATCGCACGCGCCACGCGCATCACTCGCTACATCACTTTCTATCGCATTGAAAGTCACCCGGCGGCGGACCTTTGAGCGGTGCGATGACGTCACGCGAGTGATTCGCCCCTGCCCTGACAAGACGTAAACTTATTTTGATAAAAGAGTACGTTAATTATCTTATGAACAAGTTTGTATGCCGTACGATGCCGTATCCAAACACGACATCTTATATCTTATATTTCCGGGATCTCGGAAAAGGCTCTAAGGATTTTGATGAAATTTGGTACTTATGTAGGGGTTTTCGAGGACGAGCAATCGATCTAGCTAGGTCTCATGCCCGGGAAAACGCCGAGCAAAGCTCGGCCGCCCAGATATTTATTATTAAACGTACGCCACTCGTCGATCTGTTTGTCCATCGAGATGGATTCGTGGTTTCACAGAAGTGACCGAAGTGACGTTGTCAATGCACGCAATCTGACGATAGAGAAGAGTTTCAAAATGGTTTCGAAGGACTAAAGCTGGCTCAGTGGCTGTCTGTCGTTCAAGAGTTTCAAGACACAAGCCTTTCTAACGTTTAACACTTTCACTGCCAGACTTAAATCTTCAATATACCCCGGAAACCGATGTATAGCGACTTACCTACCTATAGAGACAAGACAACCCGCTTAGCTGTCGCTAGCGGGCTCCATAGCAGTGAAAGTGGCTTTAGTTATCCCTCTTCGTGGGATTTAACGTTTTCCTTCTTTTTATTAGGGTATACCTGCTAAACATCAGACAGTACCTTAGAGGTGTGTCTTTGATCATGATCGTAATAAGTACGTACGTCACATGTCGTACCATGGTATATATATGTATTAATGTATACAATTAAATACAGAGCTTTAGCTTAGTTGCTTTGACGACCGCTTTATAGCTTAGTTGGTAGTGGCCCTACCTACGAAGCTGGAGGTCCCGGGTTCAAACCCCGGTCAGTGTATTTATTTGTGTGATGAGCACGAATATTTGTTCCTGGGCACAAAGTAAATAGCGGCGGCGCGCGCCGGAGCAGAGAGTCCGCTCAGTACAAAGTGCCATTTTCGCCGCACGCACACAGACGTAACATTTACAGGCATTCTCGGTTGATTTCGGACGAGCTTAGTCGCGACTGTCACTATCGCATCGCGAGTGCTAGTTGTGCGCGCGTAGATCACTTGACGTCCCCGTCGCTACGTAGGTACTTTGTGTCACGTACGTCAAAATGAATAACCGATATTATTACAGTTGGAATGTATTTTATTGTTTAAATACAACAAAAAACTGTGCCTACACTTTCTTCAAATTTTCAAACGATATTGAAAGGTAAATAAAACGGTTTTCTCATTTTGGTAGTTACAATACATAGGTAGGTAGGTAATTTTTTCAAACTAGTCGCTTTGATAACGACAATCAGCCATTACACATTCATCTTATCGTTCGCTGGTAAAACGACAGTATTTAAGTACTATGGTTTAGTTAAGAAGGTACCTAATTAATTAGGTACTTATATTCTTTGTTGGCGCTCTCGACCGCCGCCGGTCACAAGTCACAACTCGCAGCGGGTCACGCATCAATTTATTAGGGTTCCGTACCCGAAGGGTCAAAACGGAACCCTATTGGTGTCGCCCAGACGTCCGTCCGTCCGTCCGTCGTCTGTCACAAAATTTGTTCCGAAGAATTTTTAGACTTCTCATTGACCTATGAACTTGAAATTTGGTGAAAATGTTCAATATTACGTATATTTTAACAATAAATACTAATATATTGATAAATCATATTTTTGAGGTTGATTCGGCACCCTAAATGTGCGAAGTCCGATTCGCACTTGGCCAGTTTTTTACCAAGATACGCTGGTTCATATTTAAATGTCATGTTGAAGAATTTTTATTATACCTACCCCTTTTTAAAATTCAGAATCAATACAGAAGCAACCCTGTGAGTCGGGCAAGTTTAGGTATGTATTTTCAAGAACGGCGGGAACGGACCTTCTGTATATTTTTTATTTTGTGTCCTGGGTCTTAGATGTTTCCTATGTTTTTAAGTATCTATTTATCTATATAAGTATGTATATCGTCACTTAGTACCCATAGTACAAGTTTTGCTTAATTTGGGACTAGGTTATTTCTGTACTGTGAAAATTTCAACTGTCTAACCATCACGGTTCATGAGATACAACCTGCTGACAGACGGACAGGATCCGTACGGGATCAAAGCGAAATCCACCCGCAGAAGCATACGAAATAATTCAATCAATCAATCAATCATTTAAAAAGAAACAACCGGTAATCCGCAGGAAGGTAGGAAATCATTTCCGTCGAAGCTGAAGCAGAGATCTTCGTTTCACTCGGTCAACAATGGATATATTCCTCATTCGAGGAGCAAGAGAATTTTTTATTTCAAAGACCTAAAATCATAGACCTTTTTATTTTAATAAATGGATCTTTTAATTGTTATATATCAGTCACAGGAAATAAGAAAGTACAAAGAATGGAAGGTTTATTAGGTATATCCAGCTACTCCATCCTGGTCAAGTGCTACTAGATGATGACGTAATGGAATTAGATTGGAATCGTATCAGTTCGTGTTCGAGTCATTCGTCTAGTAAAGCCATGGATCCAACGTACTTACCAATCTAGGCCAGTACTTATAAGTAGGTACAGAGTTTCTAATTAAGAATTTCTAGCCATATATTGACGCTTAACTTGTAGTAGGTAATTTTACGCCTTTTAGAAAATATGAGCGATAAACCAAAAAAAACAGGTTAAGTGGCTGCCAAAAGTTGTCCCGAGATATCTCGTGCTACCATTTTTGATATATAATCAGTAGCATCCATATGCGCAATTAAAAAAAAATTAAATCTTGTAATTCTTTTTGTAGAACGGGTCTTATCTTAAGGACCCATCGGTCCAACAATGCCATTGTTTAGCCACGTGCCATAAATGCTTCGAAATGAAAAGGCTGCTCTACGGACACTACTGCTGTTTGAAATACAAAAGGTCAACAGTTCAACACTGATAAGTAGTATTTTTTAAATGTGAACCTTCTTTCCTTGTACGTAAAGCCGTCTTTTGGCTGAAAGTGTTAACGTTTACTTCGTTCAGTTTACAGTATCAATTAGTGGTTACGCTTAACAATGAAAGACAGTCAGTGCTTTTGTTTAGAAGGCACAAAGAGAAGGATAATTCGTTCTACAAAAAGGATTACAATTATACCACCTTTTGCAACATGCCCTTGGCGTTGAACATCGCGGCGTTGAATGACTGGCGTATTTATTCATTTTGGCGTTGGTTTTAGGGACATCATGTATATTGGTTAAAGTCCTAATAACAAGGTTTATATTTTGATAATTGTATCCGTTTGTTTGTTGTAAGCACTAAGTACGTAGCTTGTTATGAAGATAATATGCATTATTAGTTGGTCGACCAATATCCCTTAATCTTAATGTGTTAATAATTGCTTGTATTCTTTGTTTAATTAATTATGTGACATTGCTCGTATTCTTTGTCTGTGTTACAGAGTGCAAAATTTATATTTTGCCGGTTGTATGACCCACCTAGTAGTAGGGCAGATTGCTGGAACAAATTGTCGTAAATGTCGTAAACCCCGTTTTGACCCCTTCAAAAGTCAAATTATGTTAAAAGCTGAAAAGAGTTTTCTTTCATTTTTATTTTTTTCTATTAAAGAATTTTCAGGTTTCATTATTTAAAAATCCTATTACAATTTTAAGTCTCCCTATATAATTTAAGATGGCTGACGGAGGAGTTGGTCCATCTCAAAAACATATCTAAAGCTATGTATCATGTATCTAACAAGAGCCTGGAAAAAAAATCGTGCTTTTGTCTAGAGTGTCACATTATTACACTTGAAATTGTCTAACTACTTATAGGTATACAATTATAGTCCAACGATCCCTTCACTACGTTTACGAATACGAAGTGTAGAGGTGACAAGGAATATTTTCTTTCACATCACAAAATATAACAAGGGTATACTTTGTTTTGATAATAAAGTAAGTAAACAGTTGCTTCAGGCTTATATAACAAGCCTGGACGGAGGCGGTTTCTAGGCATTGTTGTAATAGAAACTATATCGAGTAAGTCTATCCAAAAAAATTAAATGTAAAATGCAGCATTCCTTTTAGATACCTAACTGGGTAGTCCTACTTATTGACACCTTGACACCCAACATCGTTAGGCGACCTCCTGATTTGTCGGTGCGGAGGCAGTACGATATGAGAAAAATGTCAAATGTCAGTGTCAGATGTCAGTCGACTCGGTACCATTTTTTACTGCGCCCCTACATTTAAATGAGTGGTTCCTGACTGGCGCGGGATGCGCGGTAGCGGGACGATGCGAAGGCGGTACTGCTCAGCTTCTGCGCATGATATTACCACTGCGCAAAAGTAATACTGACAGTGTTCCGTCAAGTGAGAATCTTTGCGATGTCAGTAAATTTACGTCAAAGAAGAATATGTCACATATCGATCCCACCCCGCCAAGTCAGGAAATCGCCTTAGTAAGTTTGCGTCAAAGAAGAAAATGTCACATATCGATCCCGCCCCTGACTTGGCAGGAAGTCGCCTTAAGCTACATCTCTATCACATTAGACGGAGGTTGGCCCTGTAATATAGACACCTACCACTACAAGATTTTCAGTAGAACAAAGGAAAGTAAATGGGAATAGAATATTGAATTTACATGGAATAATAATATCATCGACTGATTTTCTTTAGTCTGCCTGTGGATAAGAAACCTGTACTTGCCTGTAGACGTACATAACGAAAATCGAAAATCCGCCTGACCCGTGCGGTCGTTAACCCTCTAATAAGCGGTGGTGCTTACGTACAAGAAATGTGGCCGAAACTGCTCGGCGCTCGCACGACCCCCGGTAATGCAGAGATGTAGACATAAAAGTTTAACGCGATAGTTTCCTGCCTCGTAAAACAGACGTCACTGCAAACTCAATGAAAGGGAAGGTGCTGATCTGACAACGTTTGCAGCTTGGATATCTATACTAACATTATAAATGCGAAAATAAATAACTGTTTGTACCTAATCTAAATCTTCAGATTGCGATACAATTTGGTGCCTATACTGGTACAGTTGCCGGCAAAGGGGCAGTATCGGGATTTGTATGTAAATCGGCTGTTTGTTGGTCATTATAGTTAGAGATTCGGATGAACATAGGACATTAGTTATCCCGGAAAGTTGTAATATGGGGAAGTTTCTCTGAGAGTGCAATAATGCATATTATAAAACACGCAAGGGAATCAAAAAGCAAACATCCCAACATTAGGTAACGACGAGTCTACACTACACAGATGATGTCGCGGCCACAAGCTAGTTTGTATATACAGACCAAAGAATATTAGAAAGCTAAGAACGCTAACTCTTTGGAAGTATCATAGCAGGTCAGAAAGCACTAGCGAGATGACGCTACCAGGCTGAAAATGAAAAACGTATTGTTGATTTCGCCAAAATGTTGCATTTTAACATTCTAAATCGACATATTTAGACATTATAAAGCATAAAATATAATTTGATACAGTGTGTCACAATATAACACGAAAATAATAAAATAAAAAATAGCCCTTTTCTAACAGTTGATTTGCTTCAACTGATCGTAAGTTTTCGTGAACTACATGGCCAAGTGTCTGTATTGTATTCCGGCAGATGGCGCAAATTTTAACAATCATGTAATGAAGTTGCCAGGCTATTGAAAAAGGGTAAACTTCTGGGATAAACTACATTCATGATGAAAGAATAAATTGCGTTTAGATTTGCGTTATTAATAGTATAACTTATTTTACTTAGAAGTGGTTACTATTCCAAGATATTCCTATTTGTGTTATACTTTAACTATGAATTTAAATAATACTAAACTTGTTTGTTTGTTCTATTACTTTTATGTATGAATTGGCAACACTGGTGAATGACACATACCAGCCACTCCAGCCAGTGGTGGATCAAATATATTATATTAGTTTTTAGGGTTCCGTAGCCATCATGGCTAAAACAGAAACCTTATATTATAATTTCATCATGTCTGTCTGTCCGTCCGTATGTCACAATCAATTTAGTCTGAGAAGTAAGTATGAGTAGTACAATTATGAAATTTGGTAGGACATTATATTATGAACCACTACAAAGGTGATGTAAAAGTACGAAAAAATTATATATTAGGGGGCACTCCACATAATTTCAAATATTACAATGCACATTGTCGTGTTGAATATTTATCGATTAACCTTTAAAAATGAAATAGAGGTTATTAAACAAGATTTCGATCCAAGTCAATTATTGGTGAAATATTAGCTGTCAAAGTCGTAAATAAATAAAAATTGTTTATTTAAAAAGTGTGCCCATTAATTAATACTTTCAACGATTTTTGGTTTGAACAAGATGGATGTAAGGGTGTTTGAGAACTGTCTTGCTCAAATAAAAGGACGTAAGTGCCGTAAGGCCCCTATGAAGATACGACTTTTTTTGATTCAAGTTGTTGGATAGTGTGCTTTAAAAGCGGAGGTGAGACGTATTTACGGGATTGGTTTTTGGAATAGGTTTGGGCATGGACGCGTAAGTACGCGAGTACTAGGCGTACGACGACTCTGAAGACTCGAAACGTCTAAGGGTCTTAATGTTCCGCGCTATTCGTATTCGGTCGGGGTCGGTTTAGCGCGTCTTTGGACCTAGTCTTTGGAGCTAATCTTTTTGTGGACGCGTACTCGCAAAACTCAGTACGCGTTTTTTGCCTAGTACGTCTCACCTCTAAAGCGGATTTCGACTAATTCAGGGGTAAGGATTTCAAATTTGACATTTAATTTGAAGTTTAAGCCAGAAAAATCGTCGGTCGTTCATGCTTGAAGGACATAGTAACTACTTTAATACTAGTGTCTTCTCTTGGAGATTGACGAGAGACATCACTCTGTTATGGATTAGTTTTTGTTGACATTGACTCTGAGAGAGACCTCTATATTAAATTGTTTTTTTTTTCCTTTTATATTTAAAACTTATTATTTTTATTTTGACGCTTTGAGACCATGTACATCTCAAAGCACGTTATAATAGTCATTTCATGGTCTGTGCCGTCGGCTTGACCTGATGAGATTACGCCATTCATTCAACTATCGAGAACACAAACGTCTTAACTCCCCGCGCCGTCCAGCCGCGCTCGCGCCCCCCTCCACCGCTCCCCGCGACCCGCGCCTCGCGGCGCCGTGGTGCGGTCGACAAGTGCGCGAGCGCGGTGCCTCAGTACGCTTTCATCATAAATAAGAGTGTAATGACTGGAAATAGATAGCCAACTTCACGTATATTGTTATCCCGACTAAAGCGCCACCAAGTGCTAAAGTTAGTAAGCATTATCTTGGATACATGTGAAAAAAGATACAAAAAGTGCATCCGCCGCTGGGGATCGAACCCGGGTACATTGTCTCTAAAGACAATATACTTTACCACAGGGCCACGTGTGTGATACTGGTACGCATCGAATTTGTGAATACCTTTTTAACAGTCTACCTACTTTTACTTTTTAGCTGACTATTCGAGCAAGTTTAATAACTATGAAAATAGGTGGCGCTATTATTAATTCCGTCAGCTTTCTTCTAAGATGAACAACCATGGCTTTCATTTCGCTACGCGAGTACACACAGTGTCTTTCTTTAACAACGACGAAGTCGTTCGAGATCGCGCAAGCCGCAATCGCAGTGTTGTGTTATTGGATTTTTCTTGCGGATATCAATGGTAAGTGCAGTGTGTTATTATTTGTAAGTGCTTGGTTTTTTATTTTAGCTTGTTTTGTTAACCTTTAAGGTTAAACACTTGTACTGTCTCGACAGGCAAGTAGTAATTATTTAATTCAAGCCCAAGACTCGGTGTAAGCCTAACAGGCGCAAATGTTGATCGCGTATCCTTTCGGGTCCGATCTAACTTATGATTTCACTTACGGGCTCTGCGGTCCTCTCAACCCAGAGCCGTGAATGATATTTACACCTTGAGATCCAGGTACTAAGAACCTTAGCGAACTTTACATATTCTTTTGAAAAAAGGCTGCTAAGGAGCTACTTAGTCCATGTACGGGTCGAAATTACGAGCCGTACGGGTCAAACTTATGAGACGTACGGGCCATCTTGGCGAGCCGTACGGGCCAGTTTGGTGAGCCGTACGGGCCAGCTTGGTGAGCCGTACGGGCCAGCTTGGTGAGCCGTACGGGCCACCCTCGTGACCCGTACGGGTCAACTTGGTCAGCCGTGCGGGCCATTCTGAGCCGTACGGGCCAGTTCAAGACGTACAACACAGTCGATTTTGATGACACTTTGATATGTACGTCATTTTAATAACTCTTTTGGGCTGTATGGACAATTTTGATAAGCCTCGTAAATCTTTCTACGGGCTGTTTGAGTCATTCAATACAAATACTCACTGAGCTCCTGCTTTCAGGCTACGGGATCAGGAGACATGAGGTCACTCGAATCACTGCTTGGCTGGGAAGCGGACGACCCGGGGGACAATGTGGTCCTGGGCAGGCTGATCCGGCTTGTCTCGGCGCTTCTCCCGGACGGCTGGGGAGACTGGCGAGTACACACATACTCCAAGGAAGACCTGCTGGGAAACGAATTGGACCCGCAAGTACTGAACAAAATCAGATTTGCAATCCCGACAGTGGGATTAGCGCGCGCATTCTCGCCTAACTGTTCCTCTCTCACCGAGAGAACGTACAGAGACATAAAGCTTAAGTTATTAGAGTGGCCATTGTGCGTGGGCCTAATTATCGGTCCAGCCTCCCTTGCTGCGCGGATTCGTGGTTCGGCAGTGCAGAACGAGTTAGTGGTGGCTGCGTTGGCAGATATGAAGCCCCTGTTAGTCTGCAGAGAGGAGGCGAACCGCGAATTATCTGCCGACGCCAACGACGACAACGGTTCCACCTCCCACTCGTCCCAGCGCACAAACAGCTCCGTTCGTGTATCCAAGCGCCAGGATAGATTAAACAGGTTAGAAGAAAATCAGGCGGCTCTGAAAGAGATGTTGGAGTCCTTTATGAAGAAATTCGAGACTCCCTTTGACTCGCATGAGAACTCGGCCTGCGAAAGTGCAGATGAAGACTTCGCTTCATCTTGTTCTTCAGAGCCTGACGACGCACCAGCTAAACCACCTACAACGGCAACTACTCCTGCATGGGAGCCTCCTGAGCCCCCTCAAGGCTCGGATGAGGATTTTGACTGGCTACCCTGCACCAAACCACAAGACCCCGTCATACCCAACCCAAAGCCTCATATCGCGGAACAGGGTGTCAAAGTACTAAGACTGGGTGACACAACTTACAACCAGATCAGGTACGTCGAGGTTCAAAAGAAGTTACATGCTGCACCAGTTTTTGGGACCCTGAAAGCCAACCCAGTACTAACCAAACATATGAACCCAAACCCTATACAAGAACAACTTGGTAAGATGGATTATGTGCTGGGCACCGTGGTCCATGGGCTGTTATTGCAGCGTGACGCCCTACATGGGGCTCTTCGGGATCTTTCTGGCAAGCATCCCGGGCTGAAAGAAGATCTGAAAGGTCACCTTTCCACTGGCTCTGCCACAAAAACATTATCGGATGATCTTTTACAGTTTGCTTGTGGGCGCAGACGAAATCATTGAACAAAGACGAAACTTCCTCATCCCCAAGGACGAGTACCAGGCCTCTCTTCTAAATTCCGTTCCTCCATCATCTACGCATTTATTCTGTGAAACGAAACTCGCCGAGGTCCTCAAGCAGCCACCACAACAAACTTTCTTTCGTAGCACTAGCAGTAAACCGAAGCGGGCAGAATCGAAGCGAAACAATGGCGCGTCCGGTTTTTCTCAGGGACGAGTTACCAAAAAGAAGACTTTCAACAAGCCCAGAAGCCGTCCCTCCGATAAAACGGGATCGGGTTCGAGACGTTCTGACAACAGAACGCACACTAACTCCTCATCAACCCGAGGTCGCTCGTCTAAGGGACATGCTCCAAGGAAAAACAGGAGTGCCTGAGATACGGCATTTCAGAGGAGGCAGGCTTCACTCCTTCCTAGAAGTCTGGAAGAGGGAGGGGGCCCCCAGAAATATCTTAAGCATTTTAAAGGGCTACACAATCCCTTTCGTATCAAAACCTCCTCTGATCCCTTTTCATGCCTCAATGCTAAGGAAATTCGAGACGAAGGACATGACTCAGGAGATAAACTCCCTCGTGGATCAAGGTATTTTGGAACGCACATCAGCCCGGTCAGGTTTTCTTTCCACGATGTTCCCAGTTTCAAAATCGGACGGAAAAATCCGCCCTATAATCAACCTGCGAGGACTCAATCGATATCTTCTGCCCAAAAAATTTCGACTGTTAAACCATCTCAAGGTACCTCATTTTTTACAACAAGGAGATTATCTTGTAAAGATCGACATCTCCCAGGCATACTTCCACGTGCCGATAAAAAGTCAACACAGAAGATTTCTAGCAATAGTCAATCAAGGTCAGATATTACAGTTCACGTGCCTGCCATTCGGTCTCTCTACAGCTCCTCTCACCTTTGCAAGGCTGTCAAACTGGGTGGCATCACGCCTTCAGGACATGAATATAAGGGTGATAGTCTATCTGGACGACTTCCTTCTTGCCTGCCAAGATCAGACAAAACTGCGAAGAGACGCAATCAAGGCAGTAAACTTTTTGTCAAGACTAGGTTGGATCATAAACACAGAAAAGTCCCTAAACGAACCCTGTCAACAGATCGAGTACCTCGGAATCGAGTGGAACACCCTGAAAAACGTTACTTCACTGCCTCAAAAGAAAATTCTGTCGATAGAAAAGGATTTAAACAAAATTTTAAAAAGGCGACAGTGGAACTGGAAGCTTGCCAAGAGCTTGCTGGGCAAACTAAATTTCGCCAGCTTCGTAATTCCTCTAGGAAGGTTACATTCCAGGGATCCACAACGAGCAGCCAATCTTTTGCCAGAGTATCAGAAGAAGAAAATGTTCCCTACTACCACAAGAACTCTTCAGGAATGTGCCTGGTGGCTAGAGAACCCGACACAAAACGGATCTCTTGTAAGGTACCAAAAGACAGTGTTCGTAACATCAGATGCGTCAGACCTGGGTTGGGGAGCTCAGATAGACGAAAAGATGATCAGCGGTCTTTGGACTCCAGCTCAAAAACAATGGCATATCAACAGAAAAGAACTGTATGCAGTGTTACAAGCCTTTCGATCGGAGTTGACTTATCTGAGGAGGAAAAGAGTCATAGTTCAGTCAGACAATCGAACAGTCGTGGCGTATATCAAGAATCAAGGAGGGACACGCTCACGCCACCTGACAATGCTTGTGTCACAGCTACTACACATAGCACAGACCTTGCGAACGGATCTATGCCCTCAATACATCCCAGGCATCTGCAACGACATAGCAGACAGTCTATCTCGTCAGAAACCCCTTGCGGACTGGCATCTGTCCAAGCGAGTGACCAATCGGATATTTCTCAAATGGGGAACACCCGAGATAGACTTGTTTGCAACCAGACAATCGAGAGTAGTCCCAGCCTATGTCTCTCGAGATGTGAAGGACAAGGAAGCCCAATTCATCGATGCCTTCAGCAGGATATGGCAGTTCAACCTAGCCTGGATCTTCCCACCTCCATCTGTAATACCCCGGGTATTAGCTCACCTGAACCAAGCGAAGGGAACCTACATCATAATAGTGCCACGGTGGGAGAAGGTTTTTTGGAGGTCAGATCTGAAGGCGAGAGCGGTGGATTCCCCATTTCAGATTCACAACCTCAATCATCACCTTCAGGACATGACAACTCATGCGGCTCTTCCGAACGCCCAAAACTTACGCTTGGAGGCATGGAGAATACGGGGTGGTCGACCATAACTTCAGATTGGCACGTGGAGGATTGTGAACTTCTCAAAAAATCATGGAGGGCGTCTACTCTTAAAACCTACTCAGCCCCTTGGAAAACTTGGTTAGATCGATGCAGAGCTCTAGGGCTTAACCCATACAAACCTGATGGCTATTCTGTTGCGCGACATCTAGGCTACCTGTTTAGAACAAAGAAGCTGTCAGCCAGTACAGTGAAATTACATAAATCAGTTATCGCAAATTTCGCTAATCCACTAGAAAGAGAACTTATTACAAATAATGTTCTAGTAAAACAAATGATTAAAGCTATCGACTTAACAGAACTCACTTCGAATAAAAAACATATTTGGGACATAAAGCAGCTGATTCAATGGATGGAAAGAATCCCTGTAGAAGAGGACAGTATCTTTCAGGTCTCCCGACATCTCGCACTAATTCTGTTAGTGGCATCTGGAAGACGAGTGCATGACTTGACGCTGCTGAACATGAACGAGACAAGTATGTTACTTACTGATACAGCAGTTACATTCTGGCCTGATTTTGGATCAAAGACCGATAGTACAACCCATAGGCAGTCGGCCTGGCAGCTCTCTGCGATCCCTAATGAGAAACTCGATCCGATTCGCTGGACAAGGCTATACTTGTCGCTCTCAGAGACAAGACGATCTACAGGAAACTCTCGGATTGACTCACTGTTTATCACCTCGAGAGGACGGGTTAAGGCGGCTTCAAGAGCAATTATTGCAGGATGGATCAAGACAGCTTTTGTGGATGTATGCATTCCTTTTCCCCCCGGAAGTATTCGCTCGGCCGTTGCCTCTTCTAGAAGAGACAATAATATGCCCATAGACAACATCCTTAAGAATGGTAATTGGCGAAGCGAGCGTAATGTACTTAAACACTACTTCAAGGAGGTAATAAGAGCCCCTAACCTAATTGAGAACTCGAATGTAAATTTGTTTGATTCTAGTTTTAATACGCTGTGATTTACTTACATTTCGAATTGTAGCTCTGTTACATATTATTGGAGAGTATGATTATAGATTACCTTATCTATCTTTTGATCTCATATATTATTAATTTGATTTGTCATATATGTAAGAGACTCTACCGGTAACCGGTGTTGTTAATCATGGATCTCAGTTATCTACTTTGTTTTTAGTTTGTCTTTCAACGTATCATACGAGTATCTTCCGTGTTCATAGCACCGGAGTTGTTGTTCTATCCGAGTTGGATACATAATTTTTTATGTTTATTTTGTTTCGTTTAAACAAGGATATTTTAAAGTTTTGTTGACTACTATTATAATTCTTAATGTATACACAATACATTAAGTCAATACATATGTTTTTTGTTTAAAACATGTTCGAGATGTTTTTCTATATAATAATCCTTAGTGTGTCAAATACTAATGATTGTTGTTAATACAAGCAAGTGATTTCTTACACTTTTGTTTAATTACAAGCACTTACCTAACTTACCTACCTCTTAATACATACTTACCTGCTCCAATACCTACATAGGTATAGGTACATGATAACACACAAATTATATTCACAGTACGCTTCCCCGCGTCGTCAGAATCTAAACATATCTCATCAGGTCAAGCCGACGGCACAGACCATGAAATAGCAAACGTTTTTCCCCCGAAGGGATAAAAACGATATATTTCATGTCTTGCCTAGGCTTGACCAAGGTAATTCCTTGACGACTTACAATCTCAAGGTACTGAGGCACCGCGCTCGCGCACTTGTCGACCGCACCACGGCGCCGCGAGGCGCGGGTCGCGGGGAGCGGTGGAGGGGGGCGCGAGCGCGGCTGGACGGCGCGGGGAGTTAAGACGTTTGTGTTCTCGATAGTTGAATGAATGGCGTAATCTCATCAGGTCAAGCCTAGGCAAGACATGAAATATATCGTTTTTATCCCTTCGGGGGAAAAACGTTTGCTATTATTAAGAATATTTTGACGCTCAGAGACCATTTACATCTTTGAGATATTATATTAAATTTTGATATTCAGACTGAGACCTTATACATCTCTCAATTTTACTATTATTGTAATGTTTGTAATAGATAATTAATATTTTGACATGAAAAATGTATTAAATTCTTATTGATATTTTTCTTAAATTGTAAATTAATATTTTCTCATGAAAAATCTATCATATGCTTATAATGTAAGACTTTTTTAAAATTGTACATTAACATTATGACATGTGATGCCCTTGTGGCCTATTTGCAGAATAAATGTTTGAATTCTGAATTTTGAATTCTATGTGTCTTAGATTTCTTGATCTTAAGTAGGTTAAGTATTATCATTGTAATAAGCATATTTTTGTGAGAAAATGGCTGACTTGACTGTCGAGTTTCTTTCGGCGTTTCTTCTCGGCAGTGGCCTCTGTGAAACGCTAGTAGGGTTTGACTTGTAAAAGTGCCATTGCGGCCTACTTACAGAATAAAGTTCATTTATTTCAAAAAAATTTTTTTGCGAAAAATTGTTATTATACTCGATTTCGACTAATTCAGGGGTAAGAATTTCAAATTTGACATTTATTTTGAATTTTAAGCCAAATGTTTTTTTTTTGCGAAACAACGTCATTATACTCGATTTCGACTAATTCAGGGGTAAGGATTTCAAATCTGACATTTATTTTGAATTTTAAGCCAAAAAAGGATTTTATTGCGTAAAATCGTCATTATACTCGATTTCGACTAATTCAGGGGTAAGGATCTCAAATTTGACATTGATTTTGAATTTTGAGCCAAAAAAAATTTTTTTTTGTTAAGATCGTCATTATACTTGATTTCGACTAATTCAGGGATAAGGATTTCAAATTTGACATTTATTTTGAATTTTAAGCGAGAAAAATATTTTTTTGCGTTAATTCGTCATTATACTCGATTTCGACTAATTCAGGGGTAAGGATTTCAAATTTGACATTTATTTTGAATTTTAACCCAAAAAATATTTTTTTTTGCGAAAATCGTCATTATACTCGATTTCGACTAATTCAGGGGTAAGAATTTCAAATTTGACATTTATTTTGAATTTTAAGCCAAATATTTTTTTTTGCGAAAAAACGTCATTATACTCGATTTCGACTAATTCAGGGGTAAGGATTTCAAATCTGACATTTATTTTGAATTTTAAGCCAAAAAAAGATTTTATTGCGTAAAATCGTCATTATACTCGATTTCGACTAATTCAGGGGTAAGGATTTCAAATTTGACATTGATTTTGAATTTTGAGCCAAAAAAAATTTTTTTTTGTGAAGATCGTCATTATACTTGATTTCGACTAATTCAGGGATAAGGATTTCAAATTTGACATTTATTTTGAATTTTAAGCCAGAAAAATATTTTTTTTGCGTTAATTCGTCATTATACTCGATTTCGACTAATTCAGGGGTAAGGATTTCAAATTTGACATTTATTTTTAATTTTAACCCAAAAAATATTTTTTTTTTTGCGAAAATCGTCATTATACTCGATTTTGACTAATGCAGGAGTAAGTATTTCAGATGTTATATTAATTTTGAATTTTAATGACGTTTTTTTAAAAAACATTTTTTACTTAAAAATCAAATAAATATAAAATTTGAAATCCGAGTATAATGACATTAATGACGTTTTCTAGCAACAAAAAAATTTTTTTGGCTTAAAATTCAAAATGTCAAATTTGAAATTCTTACCCCTGAATTAGTCGAAATCGAGTATAATGACAATTTTTCTAAAAAAAAATTTTTTTGTCTTAAAATTCAAAATAAATGTCAAATTTGAAATCCTTACCCCTGAATTAGTCAAAATCGAGTAAAATGACGTTTTTCGCAAAAAAAAAAATTTTTGTCTTAAAATTCAAAATAAATGTCAAATTTGAAATCCTTACCCCTGAATTAGTTGTAATCGAGTATATTTGACGATTTTCGCAAAAAAAATTTTTTTTTTTGCTTTAAATTTAAAATAAATGTCAGATTTGACATCCTTATCCCTGAATTAGTCAAAATCGAGTAAAATGACGTTTTTTCGCAAAAAAAAATTTTTTTTTGGCTTAAAATTCAAAATAAATGTCAGATTTGAAATCCTTACCCCTGAATTAGTTGAAATCCAGTATAATGACGATTTTTTGAAAAAATATATTTTTTTTTTGCTTAAAATTCAAAATAAATGTCAGATTTGAAATCCTTATCCCTGAATTAGTCGAAATCGAGTATAATGTGTATTGACATGTTTATCTTTTAGTCACCCTAACCCTAGTATATAAGTAGTTATGTAAGACATGCTAACAAACTATGGATCGTTTTGGTCTGCAATAAAGATGATTGATTGAATTATAGTGACGTTTTTTCGCAAAAAAAAAACTTTTTTTGGCTTAAAATTCTAAATAAATGTCAAATTTGAAATTCTTACCCCTGAATTAGTCGAAATCGAGTATAAGGACTATTTTTCGCAAAAAAAAAATTTTTTGGCTTAAAATTCAAAATAAATGTCAAATTTGAAATCCTTACCCCTGAATTAGTTGAAATCGAGTATAATGACGATTTTTCGCAAAAAAATATTTTTTTGGCTTAAAATTCAAAATAAATGTCAAATTTGAAATTCTTACCCCTGAATTAGTCGAAATCGAGTCTAATGACGATATTTCGCAAAAAAATTTTTTTTTTGCTTTAAATTTAAAATAAACGTCAGATTTGACATCCTTATCCCTGAATTAGTCAAAATCGAGTAAAATGACGTTTTTTCGCAAAAAAAAAATTTTTGGCTTAAAATTCAAAATAAATGTCAAATTTGAAATCCTTACCCCTGAATTAGTTGTAATCGAGTATAATGACGATTTTTCGCAAAATTTTTTTTTTTGCTTTAAATTTAAATTAAATGTCAGATTTGACATCCTTATCCCTGAATTAGTCAAAATCGAGTAAAATGACGTTTTTTCGCAAAAAAAAACTTTTTTGGCTTAAAATTCAAAATAAATGCCAAATTTGAAATTCTTACCCCTGAATTAGTACAGTCGTCCAGCAATCCCTTACTTCACGGCCTCTGCAGTAATGTACTATTAGGGCCAATTTGTTTGGCGTTGTAGTTTTTTTTATTTCTTAGAATTGCATGAAAATTGGTATGTAGCTCCTGATTTTGTACAAGTAAAAAAAATATGACATCAAGGCGTCAAAAAAATTTTTTTCCCATACATTTTTTCCACTGAGTTACGAAAATCTCATACGTTTTGTCACTCAATGGAAAAAAATTGTGGGACAGTGTAGGAAATCGCGCACATATTGTTCAGAATCAGGAGCTCTCCCAACCTACCAATTTTCATGCAATTCTAAGAAATAAAAAAAAACTACAACGCCAAAAAAATTGGCCCATTAATGAATGCTAGGTAATTACTTGTAGGTACTCGTATCGTAGTATCTAAAGTAATTTCTCAAAAATGGGGGAAATACGACAAAAATTTAATTAAGATTTGAAAAACATAACCTTAAAACGTCAAAAACATCATGCTTTCCCGCCGTTTATTTTTTTTTAACAGAATTGCAAGTGTATTTTTCCGCCGAAAAACGCAAATTATTCGAGACATAAAAAAACGTCGCGTTTCTAACAGAAAAATACGAGCTGAATTGGCTGAATACGACCTGTGCCTCCTTTTATATGACAGTTTCTACTTTTTAAAAAGTTCATAACTCGACAAATAAAGGAATTTATATGTGACATTGCAGGCCGACTGCAACTCGCCTGCAATGCTTTTTACTTTTTAATTTGGATCTGACCTTAAACTATACACTTTACCTTCCAATATGTAGCGAAGCGACTAAAGTCCAGTTTGCGGGCCATTTTTGAGAAAAGTAATATGCGTATTGCGCGCGTAAACATATAAATGTGGAATGAATTAGACGACCGCAACGCGTGCGCGGCAGGCGGGAGGCGAGGTACCGCTCGCTTAGTTCCCGTTCCCGTGCGCCGTGCGCCGGCGGCGCGGCGCGCGGCGCCTCGACGGCCCGGGAGGGCGGCGTAGTTATGAATTTCGCGCCTTTTTTAATGTTTATTCTGTTAAAACACAATCTATACATGTCTTACTTTTTGTAATATGACTGCATAACCTTTTTATATTTGTAGACTTATCTAATTACATACTAATTATAATTAGGTACTTATATTAGATCATTCACGACGAAAAATGCACGCTTATGATTTTAAAATTGTGGCTTGACTATTAATTAATTAATTTAGAATTATCGAAAGCTTCAGGTCGATAATTCGGTCCCACTACATACCTAACTTATATTGGTACTTTTGGTACTCGTATGGTGTACTCGTGTCGTGAGTACATGAGACTTTCTAGCAAATAAATTTTTGAAGGGGTTTACCTACGAAAATATTAAAAACTACTTACTCATTTTAAAACACTAACCATAACCAGTAATAGTAACTAAAAAAAAGAAGCACACTTCGTACCTACAGAAAAAATAAAAATCCAAAAGTCTGGAGACAGGGTTTGAACCCGAGTACTCAGGATTTGAAATCAACTACTCGAACCCCTCGACCAAAACAAAATGGTCTCGCGCGCCGAAATTTGGTGTATACTAAGAACAAACTACTGATAGCACCTGCGCCGCAGCGCTGCTGCGTCTGTTTCGCCGCTAGAACACGAGTTTAGATTGAAAACAACGCCATCTGTAATAATAAGTTGAACTACGAGGTACCAGCGACGATAATAAGTTTTAAGCGAGATAACTAGCAATGTACAGAGTTAGCGTTCTTAGTTTTCTATATTCTTTGATACAGACGGAAGTATTAAAATATTTTGCTTATGTAAGGACCCTTTCATCGTAACAACAACAATTATATAAGCGTTAATTAAAAAGCTGTAACAAAAATTAATGACTTTTACCCACGATTCTATTTCGATTTTCTAATTAGCCATCGGTGTAGATATAGCCATAATCATATTGTGCAAAATGTTAAGGATGGTGGTCTTCTCGATATGTGCGTGTTTGTTTATGATAAATAACGTTAATACTGAATACTTTTTCGATGAAGAATCAACAACCACCACACAAACATCGACCAGGCATACAACCGAGACCATCTGGTACCCTGAACTCTACAGAAATTACGTTGTTAGGCATTTGTCTGAGCGAGCGAAAGAAGTGTTTTCAGATTATCGAAAAGGTACGTATACATTATTTTGTAATACCTATTAATTGTTGTTATCTTGATTCACGGTCGTAAGCTTTCGTGGTCGGGCTACTATTCGCTCCTGACGGTGAATCCTGGTTAGACCGAAGGCGACAGTCGGATCCGACTGTTCCGCATTCCGTTCAACCAGCCTCTAAGGGATTATTTTCTTCGTATAGCCTATCCTTTCCTTTCGCGTATTGCGATTTCGCGTATTATATTGGGTGATGGTGAATACTGCGACTGAGAGAACAACAACGTTTCGATTACGCAAATGTCCGAGATTTGTTCATTTATCACTCCACCAATTTCTTGTTACGAATAATACAAATGCAATGTTAAATGTGTTCATACTTTATTATACTTGATACTTAAAGTCTATATTATTTTCAGACCTATCGTGCATACAAAAGCGTGGCATATGTACAAGCATGGGCAGTTGTCTAGGAGACAGGAAACTGTACTTCGCTGGAGGATGCTACATGCCTAATAAAGTATGTTGCTATGACTATGATACCAAAGTTTATATATTTGAGGATTGGACATCAAAAAAGCCATAACTAGGTACAAACCGAAATCCCAGTACTCCGAAGACCCATTTATTTTATACAGCAGCAAAATAAAATGTACAAAAAAGTTCTGCGTTTAAATTGGAGGGGTTAAAGATGAGTAGGCCGTAAGATGAGTGGGACAGTAGACCGTTCATTGCCGAGCCGGCCCGTTTTCTATGACAGGAAGATACCGACAGCACAAAATAAAAAATATACAGAAGGTCAGTTCCCGCCGTTCTTGAAAATACATACCTAAACTTGCCCGACTCACAGGGTTGCTTCTGTATTGATTCTGAATTTTAAAAAGGAATAGGTGTATATTAAAAATTCTTCAACATGACATTTAAATATGAACCAGCGTATCTTGGTAAAAAACCGGCCAAGTGCGAGTCGGACTTCGCACATTTAGGGTTCCGAATCAACCTCAAAAATATGATTTATCAATATATTAGTATTTGTTGTTAAAATATACGTAATATTGAACATTGTCACAAAATTTCAAGTTCTCATTGACCTATAATGAGAAGTCTAAAAATTCTTCGGAAATTTTTGAAGTGAAAACTTCTTTAGCGGCTCTGAGCACTTTTGTACTGGGGAAAAATGTATAAACTCGCGATAAATTCCAAGAACAGGTTAGTTGACCCCTCCTAGTATCGTGATTGCTATGTTACGAGGGGTCCCCAGCTGGTCTTCTTAGAAAGCCAAGGTTCTAACTGTTCGAAGACAATCCTAAGATTTTCCATAAAGATCATATTTCAAATAAATTCTCATGGAAAGTAGCTCTTATTGTCCCTAAAAAAGCGTTTCCAAAGTCCAATATCGGATAGCCAGACTGACCGATTTCCGTAAAGATCATACTTCAAATAAATTCTCATGGAAAGTAGTTCTTATTGTCAATAAATACGGTGACAGTTCCCTTCAAAATACGAGTGATGGATAAAATACCACGGGCCTGACACGCTTTGTAAGAGAAAGATAGCGTTATTGCGATTCCGATGAGAGGAAGTAGAAAATAGTGCGATGTTTTGTCCTTATCACCGACCGAAAAAAATTTCACGGTCGGGTAAAGGCATAATCTTTCATGAAGTGTCAAGAAGATTGCAAAACAAATTGGCAATATTTGGTAGTGCATTTTATAAATGGAGAATTAATGATAAGTTTGGTTTAAATGAATAATAATTTAACAATTATCAGATCCGTAGTGTTTGGGTGTTCAGTGCAAACATGGTGGGGTGTTCAATGTTGGGCTGTAAAAGCAAACTCGACCGAAAAAAGGCGGATGTTACATTCCATGCGTAAGTACATTTTCTTTACATTTTGGACCCGTGTTTATTTCTAAAATCTCACCGGAACCAAGTTACTGAGCTAAATCATTAGTTATATTATGAGACACTTGATGAAATAGGAAAAATATGTAAATTAATTCAAAAATAACCTCCAAACATTTCACATACAAACCGGTCAAATCGCGTAGTATATAATAAATCTACCATAGAAGCCAGCTTAGAATTGATGTCACATCATTCAGTCGGTTTATAATTCGATTTCGGGATACCAACAAATAATAAAAAAATCCCCTAAAGATTACCCCATGTGTCGGGAAATTCAAGTAATTTGATTTTTTCAGTTTTTCAACAGAGGATGAATTCCGAAAAAAATGGATTTGAGGACTGAGGGAACAGGAAAAGAGAATTGGGAAAAAATTATCTATAAGTAGGTATTTGTTTATTTATTGTAAATAAAGTTATAAATATATTAAGTAAATTACTTGTTCTAATTTAAAGTTTATCCTTTTATTTCAACAACGACATATCTAATTTATATATGAAAGACAAAAAGGAGCATGTAAGTAGTAGGCACTTTAAGGTTACTTATTACTTATAGTAATTAGTAATTACTTACTACTTTCATCGTCTAGAGACTATTTATTTATTTATCGTATGGCATTTATTTCGAACCGTGAGATCATCGAGAAGACAGTACGGTTGCCAGTTTTTGACAGACTTAACATTTAGCATGGTTCTATGGGCGACGTGATGACCAGCAAGTCAAGCGGCGAGCAGCAAGACAAGACCAGCGACCAGCGACGACAAGAAGAAAATGTATAGACTTGAATCAGTGAAACCGCCGTTTTACGCAACGGTAATAACTTTATATACCTAGGTAAGATTATCACAAAAAGAGTGGCCGGTCGGGATCAATTATTTTACGATATCGCCTACGATATTGTGTAAATTTAGTTTGTGAATCAAAATGCCGACTTACTACGGAATTCGATCACTTATGTAACTATGTAGGTATTATCCGACTAAATTTTAGGGTATTTTTTATCTAATATTTTTTTTATTTATATAATTTTATTATTCAGGTTAGGTTTCGATCGAGTCTACCGTACTGCTTGACGAACTTATTAACCCTTTGACCGCCAAAGCGGTAGTGTGTCGTCGTGCCCACCGCGCCAAGCACTGTCGAATTGTTGTAATGTCTAATCTTATTCTTCTTTAAATCGTCTTATTGACAGCTAAGTTAGCATTTAGACATCGGCTTTCAGTACGTCAAAAATTTCTTAACGCATTCACTGCCACCCTCTTTTCCTGGACATTCGGCAGGTGCAGGAAGGCGGTATGAGCTCATGGAGTTCCTGAGCACACTTTTGTAAGACAGCGGAAAAGCCATTGAATATTAATATTTTCCATCAAAATATTCAGGGTTTTTCCAGCAAAGAACTACAAATAGGTTTATTTTTAGATAATAGTGACATTCAAGTTTTGTGTATTACTGAACATTGGCTTAGACAAGAACAGATGATATTTGACTTTGTAAATTTTAAATTAGTGAGTTTCTATGCCAGAAAATCCGCCATTCATGGCGGTTCTCTCATAATTGTAAAAAGCTCTTTTAAATGCAAAGAACGGAAGGATATAGTAAAGTTATCAATTGAGAGGATTGTAGAAATTGCTTGTACAGAACTAGAAAGCTATATAATCATATGTGTATACAGGCCTCCTGCATCTGACTTCTGCACATTTGAATCCACTATGGAAAATGTGTTGAGGTTAGTAACTAAGAGCCAAAAAAATGTTATAGTTTGTGGTGATTTCAATGTTAATTTACTTGAACCATCTAATAATACTGTCAAGTTGTTAAGTTTATTTAAATCTTTTAATTTGATAAATTTGTTCCTTGAGCCTACCCGGGTAGGTGCTACTAGTGCGACCTGTTTAGATAATATTTTTTGTAACTGTGAATGTTTGGATAAGAAAATTTTAAATCGTTTTAACTCTGACCACAGTGGTCAAATGGCATCTTTCTCTATGATTAATCAAGAAGAACAACCCCAAACTATAACATACCGACCCATAACTAGTTCTCGTTTGGAATTATTTAAAAATGAAATTAACCATAATATTTGTATGTTATCACTTTCACAAAGTAATTCGAATAGCATGTATAAAGATTTATTCGGCTTAATTATTAATTGCTTCAATGAAAATTTTTCATTAAAAACTATTTCTGGGTCAAAAAATAAAAATAATAAGATAAAATTTAGTGATTGGGCTACCGTAGGTATACATAGAAGTAGAAATAGGCTTTATGAACTTTATGGTGAGAGGGAGGTGAACAAGAACAGTGATTTCCTGGACTATGTCAAGAGTTACTCAAACATCTTCAAGAGAATGTGTTTTGCTGCTAAAGCAAATTATATTAGTTCTAAACTTAAAGTATCTGACAACAAGGTGAAAACTGTTTGGAATATTATAAATAGAGAATCTGGTAAATTTAAAACTCGCGATTATCAAGTCAACATTCTCACGGAAGACCAACAGGTCATGTCAAATAACGATGTTGCCTTGGCATTCGAGAACTATTTTTCAAATATAGCAAGTAGTACTACAAAATGTCTGCAGTCATCTAAAACCCAAGCTAAAGCTTTGCTTTGTGCTAACATTAGTAAATGTGATGTAACGTTTAATTTTAGTCAAGTAGATTCAATCAAGGTTGTTAAAACATTTAAATCGCTCAATTTAAAGAAAACCGAGGATTTATGGGGAACATCAGTAAAAGTTATTAATCATATCATAGATGTCATTGCGCCCCAATTAGCTTTGATTTACAATAACTGCATATCAGAGGGTATTTTTCCTGATCTTATGAAGTTTAGTAAAGTCATACCTCTATTTAAATCGGGTGATTTAAACGACCTAACCAACTTCCGTCCCATATCGATACTACCTGTATTAAGTAAGGTTTTTGAAAAATTAATGTTAAACGATATGCTAATGCACTTTAATAGAAATAAACTGCTTACAAGTAAACAGTTCGGTTTCACAAGAGGGCGCTCCACGACTGACGCTGCATCTGTGCTTATTAAACATATTTACGATATTTGGGAGAATTCCTGTGATGCGATAGGTATTTTTTGTGACCTTTCTAAAGCTTTCGATTGCGTGGATCATGGGACGCTCGTTTTGAAACTTAAACATTATGGTTTGTCTGCTAATGCGTTAAGTCTTATGTCTTCATATCTCAGCAATAGAACTCAAGCAGTTGTTGTAAATGGAACCCAGTCTAGTGGGGCAATAGTAACGTTAGGAGTGCCTCAGGGCTCTATCTTAGGTCCATTTTTATTTTTGGTTTATATAAATGACTTGCCGTCTATAGTAAGTAATCTTTGTGATATAGTTTTATTCGCGGATGATACATCTTTAATCTTTAAGGTTGACCGAAAATCAGTTGACTATAGTAGAGTTAATGGCACACTGGACAAAGTACTTGACTGGTTTACCGTTAACAATCTGTTACTTAATGCTAAGAAAACTAAATGTGTCAGATTTTCTTTGCCTAATGTTAGACCGGTGGAAACTAGTATACTCTTAAATAACGAGTGCTTAGAAATAGTAGATAAAGCAATATTCTTAGGTATAACATTAGACAAAAATCTACAATGGAGTCCCCACATAGCCGTTATGGCGCGTAAATTAAGTTCAGCCGCATATGCTATCAGAAAAATCAGGCAACTTACCAATGTAGAAACAGCTCGCCTAGTTTATCATAGCTATTTTCATAGTGTTATGTCGTATGGTATCCTGGTTTGGGGTAAAGCAGCTGACATACAGACAATTTTTGTGTTACAAAAAAGAGCCATTCGCTCCATATATAACCTAGGCTCACGTGAATCTTTAAGAGAACTCTTTAAAGAAATCAACATTTTAACTGTAGCGTCCCAGTACATCTATGAGAATATTGTTTATGTCCTTAAGAACATAGACTCCTTCTGTAAAAATTCTGATATACATAATTTTAATACTAGAAATAAAAATAAAATTGCCACTAAAAAATTTCGTGTCCGTAAAGTATACAAATCTTTTGTAGGTCAATGTGTCCGTTTTTATAATAAGTTACCTGATGAAGTTTTGAATTTACCTTTTCCAGCTCTTAAAAAGTACTTGAAAAAATCATTGATGTCGAAGGCTTATTACAAGGTTGAGGACTATCTAACAGACAGAAAAGCATGGCCCAAACCAGATACTTAAATAGAGTAAAGATTCATATATTGTGTATTTTTTAATTTTATCTAGTTGACGCAGTTCTTGCAAGAAAACATATCAAAAGATTTATAACTAAATTTATAGTCTAAAGGATTCAATTTTTTTTTCCTAAATAGAATTTGATAATGCTAAGGTATACAGTTTCGAAATGTTTTCTTGCAGAATTACACACTGTCATAACTGGTTTTTTTCCTCATTTTATTCTTTGTTTTTGTGTTGCTTTATATAGATACTTAGATTTCTTGATCTTAAGTAGGTTAAGTATTATCATTTATCATTGTAATAAGCATATTTTTGTGAGAAAATGGCTGACTGTCGAGTTTCTTTCGGCGTTTCTTCTCGGCAGTGGCCTCTGTGAAACGCTAGTAGGGTTTGACTTGTAAAAGTGCCATTGCGGCCTACTTACAGAATAAAGTTCATTTTATTCATTTTATTCATTTTTTATTCACTCAACGAATCTAAAGAAATAAAAAACCGGCCAAGTGCGTGTCGGGCCACACGCAAGGTAGGGTAGTCATCCACCCGTTACATTATGTGGACTAAAAAGTTCGCAAACTTATTTTTTCTATATTTTTGACAGAATTAACAACATTATCTAAGGTATCAATGGAAATTGTTCTAAAGTTTGATTTTACAAAGTACATTTCTGAAGTTCGACTATTACTCGTTAACTAGTAATGTCTACTTAGCTGTGATGATTTTTTTCACATGTCTAGGTGCCACCGTTTAGCTGGCAATGTCCCCCTTTGACCATAACGAAAATTATCACTTCAAAGCTTAATATCACGCCAACCGATTCTTGAATCAAAAAATGATATTAGAAACCTTATAATATATAATATTGAAAGAGCTATCCAACGATACCCCACACGATGGGGTTTGGAACAAAAAAAAATTGCACCACCACTTTACATGTAGGGGAGGTACCCTAAAAAAAATTTTTTTAAAGATTTTATTCTACCGTTTTGTCGGCGTCATCAATATCTATACTCATGCCAAATTACAGCTTTCTAATACTAACGGTTACTGAGAAAAACGGGGGTCGGACGGACGGACGGACGGACATGGCGAAACTATAAGGGTTCTTTGTTTACTAGGGAACCCTAAAAATGGGAAATAGGTAGTATTGCTTACAATTTTTGAAGTTAAAACTTCTTTGGCGGCGCTGAGCACTTTTGTACTGGGGAAAATTTGTTGAACTCGCGACAGATTCTAAGATTCTAAGACCAGCTAGTTGACCGCTCCTAGTAATCGTGATTGCGATGTTAGGAGGTGTCAACTCAGCTAAACTCAGGATGCGTAAGACACAATGATACTCGGGACATATTATGTATATATGTAAATTGATTATGCGAATATGAATATGAACATGAGTATGAGTACGGATACGGATACCGATACGGATACCGATACCGATACCGATACCGATATGAATATCTTTGTTATTTGGGTCATTGTCAGTCGGAAAAACAAAAGTTGTCCATTCGGTGGACAATAGTTAACGGCTTGTGTGCATGTAATTTACGTTTTTATTACATGGATTTATAGACACGGAATTACAGATTATGCGGGTTATCAGATCAATCGAAAATTAAGCTTTGCAGCCCTTAACTTTTGGCATGTCCTGTCCACCGAAAAGACGCGCACCTAAATCTGACTATGACCCATTTACTATCTTTATTGAGTTTTCACTTCTGCCGGTTTTCACAACCCGTTGTTTTTTTTTGTGACAGACGACGGACGTCTGGGCGACACCAATAGGGTTCCGTTTTGACCCTTGGGGTACGGAACCCTAATAAATTGATGCGTGACCCGCTGCGAGTTGTGACTTGTGACCGGCGGCGGTCGTCGGGCGAGAGCGCCAACAAAGAATATAAGTACCTACCTAATTAATTAGGTACCTACTTAACTAAACCATAGTACTTAAATACTGGCGTTTTACCAGCGAACGATAAGATGAATGTGTAATGGTTGATCGTCGTTATCAAAGCGGCTAGTTTAAAAAAATTACCTACCTACCTAGGTATTGTAACTACCAAAATGAGAAAACCGTTTTATTTACCTTTCAATATCGTTTGAAAATTTGAAGAAAGTGTAGGCACAGTTTTTTGTCGTATTTAAACAATAAAATACATTCCAACTGTAATAATATCGGTTATTCATTTTGACGTACGTGACACAAAGTACCTACGTAGCGGCGGGGACGTCAAGTGATCAACGCGCGCACAACTAGCACAGCTAGCACTCGCGACGCGACAGTGACAGTCGCGACTAAGCTCGTCCGAAATCAACCGAGAATGCCTGTAAATGTTACGTCTCTGTGCGTGCGGCGAAAATGGCACTTTGTACTAAGCGGACTCTCTGCTCCGGTGCGCGCCGCCGCTATTTACTTTGTGCCGACAGTTGCACGGCCGAGCCAGGACCGGGGCCCGTTTACCTTCAGAAGCGGGCCGGCCAGGAAACGGATCGTTCCGTATCATATGGCCCCACCTCATCGTAGTCCAACCATATGCCAAACACCCTGTATAGCACATTGACACGCAAAAAAGCTTGGAAACGCACAGTGGAACGAAATGACTAAAAAATGGACATTCGCATTTTTTTTTCAAAAACCCTATAAGCTTGGAAACGCACAGTGGAACGAAATGACTAAAAATGGACATTCGCATTTTTTTTTTCAAAAACCCTATTTAAAAAAATGCTTTTCCTATTTTAAAAAGTGTTAGTTATATGAAATTATTCAAAATAAGGCTTATTTAAACCAGGGAAAAAAATTGTTTTTTTTTTTATGAAAGATGAAACTGATAAATAGGTATGTTATTATAAGAAAACCGTTACCGATCCCGCTTTCTAACCTTTAGAATAATATTCTCCAACTTAAAAACAGTAGAAAATAGTAAACAGCTTATCTCGGTAGGACCCCGTTTTTTTTTATAGTCCAGTCAAAAGTCAGTGAAAAGTATATTATATTAGTGATAATTTAGTGTAATAAGACATATTTTTGACATTTTGATAACTAGATAAAAACAATTTTGTACAAGAAAATAGCTTTACGCCGAATTTCGTCCAGTTTCGTCCGAGCGTGAGCGTAGAGAAGAAACAAACTCGTAGGTATGGTACCTAGTACCTACCATACCTACGAGTTTGTTTACACTGTAATGTACCTACATTACAGTGGTAAAGTTTACTACTTAGTTATAATTAATTGATATCTAATTGGTTTTACAAGGCTGCCTTTGTACATTGAATGCGTTAAGTATGGTAAAAGCGATTTTAATGATTGATACTTTACATTTTTATCGTATCGGGCAAAACCTAAAAACCATAAGATTGCTGTGGTATTGATGGGTGGTGTCGGCGTACTCAGTTGTCAATTGACTTTGACCGTGTAGTAAGGTCCTTGAATAGGTATGTAAAATATATCCATCAGGACTAACCAACATTGAGGGTTTAACCTAATGTTTCTTTTTGTGTGTGCAAAACGACGGTCGCAAAGTCTTGAAACAAGTACTTTTAGTTACAACTTCAGAAATTAAACTTTTAAAGCACCTAACTCAAATGGAGGCTGGACAATTAGGGAAACTGGGTCCTAATGGAGGAAGTTCACTAGGCAGAGAAAGTTTTTCCAATCAAACTTGTGGGCCATGTGAGCATAGAATAGATGTGTTCTATATGTATATTGCTCTTTGATTTGTCAACGAACGGGACGTAAAAGATCTTTGAATTAAAATGTTGGGTTGATTTCGACAAAGGGAACAATAACTTTTTTCTACTTTATATTGATATCATACATACATTATATTGATATCAATGGTGTGAACACCAAGGGGATAAAGCATTGTTTTATGTCACGGAGGCGATATTGAATCTTGATCGTAACGTAGGACTTTAGATTTTATCCCAAGCGGAGCGAGAGAATTAAGACTGAGTCCTGAGTGCAGTTAGGGCATTAAGAGCGCCCGAGACAAAGAGGAGTATACTCTACTTTTCTGACCAGTGTGACGAGACAGGCGAAGCCTAATCTCGCACTTGGAATTATTAGTATATAAATTACAAAAGGAAAAATCAATTAGTTATAATGCATCATTGAAATAAACAAGGAAATTACTGTTTAAACACATTCATATAATTATTAGATCTTTACTGGTAGGTGAAAATTGTATTCTAAATTCAAATAGGCAAGATCGGGCGCTTGGGGTCAAACACCTTACCAAACATGACAAACGTGATGTAGCCCGCCTGCCCGACAAAGTGACGAAAGGTGGAAGGGGTAGCAGGGAGCGCTTGACAGGTTTGCGCAATATATTAAAAATAGAGGAACTAGTGGTAAGGGGAGGAGATTAAGGTGACAAATTGAGGAAAGTATAAATAGGACGGACGTGGAAGACCAGGGCCATTGATAGTTTAGTCGTTATAGTGGGTAGAGGGCATTCAAAGTTTAATTGTCGTAGTAGGAAGTGGTAGTTATTATTACCATTAATTGTTTAGTCGTCATAGTGGGTAGAGGTGGTGTTCTTGCAAGTTTTGAGTTAAAGGGAGGTGTGTTTAGTTGTTTGATAGTAGGAGTGGTGTCGTGCTGGAGAGTTTGTAGGGGTTGGCCGAAGCTTTGGAGTGCAACTGGCGTATGGAAGACGGCAGTTCTACTATTGCGGTTGGAGAAACTTTTACAGCAGTGAGTCTGCAGCGCGAGGCCAAGTTTACGGAGTACTACTGGCATTCAGAAGGCGGCAGTTCTACCGTTGCAGTTGGGAGAAACTGTGAGTTTTTGTGAATTATTTATTAAATTTACAGCGGTTAGTAAGAGCGTATTGTGATAAAGTTCTAAGAATTTAAATATCTGACATAACTTTAAAGTTCATGAGATTTTGAATCTTATTGTCTATTCGATAGGGTTTCTTTTGGAATTTACCAATAGATGATTACAGACTAATTTTATTGAGTTTTAGGATGAAGTTTATTCCAGTATTGATCAATTTTAATAATATTAAGAGTATAGCTGAATACAATCTACTTTCTATAGATTTATAGCTATAATAACTAATAATTCTTTTGATTATGACATTATACTAATAATATTTCTGTGTGTACTGAATATTGTAGTGACGGAGCGTATATACAACTCATTTCGTTCCTGTTTATCAAATTCATAGTCAGTGTAGTTCTTACACTGTGGAACTTTGAAACTAAGGAAGGCAATTATATATTGCTGGTTATCTTGAAAATATACTATCTGACGCATCGTCATTGTCGGCTGGATACTTAACGTGGTGCCAACGAAGGTCTCAGTTCGTAGCAGTGATAAAGATAAGTGTTTGTTTAGCAGTGAAAGTCAGTCAGATGACATAGAAACTTAGGGACAGTTTAGTATACTAATTTCAGACAAATACTCATAGTAATTTGAAAAATATAAGAAAGAAGACGTGCGGCAAATTGGTAAGTCGAATTATGTTTATGAAACATTAAAGGTTTTGAGAAGTAGATATTTCCCACAAAGGATTATGGTTATAGTTAATAGTAGCTATAGTGTTAAAGTCCTTTGATGTTTCAAATTGTTTGTTTCAGTGCTGTTTTGAGTCAATATTTATGTATCATTTGAGTTGATATATAAAATGATTCTTTAAGTTTGTGTCTATTCTTCTAGGTTTGCGTTAGGTTATTTAGTTAGGTTGCTAATCAACAGACGGAGAGCGGAGCAAATATATATAAAATTTTGTGATTTTATTGTGCAATTTATAGAATTCTAGCTATTTTGCGTGATATGTTTGTCATTTTGTCTAGGAAATATACAACTGAAACAGTAAGGAGATGAAATTTAGTAATTTATGTGAATTAATTGTGTGTATTTCAGGATCTTTATATTACATGATTTGAAAATTATTTTATAAACATAAACAAGAGCAGTATTCTTGTAAATAAAAATGTATATTTACAGGTACCTTTTAACTGCAATATTCTCTTTATGACGTTTTCTAATTATCCAGGTTTTATTTGTTGAGTCACAGGAATGAAACTATTACGATAAGTTTAACTAAGTTTATTATTTGAATACTAGATACATTTTATGGAAACTATTTCAAGTGAGTCGTATTAATTATTCAATTATGAACTTACAAGAAGTAAGTTTACAATTCTAAAGAATAGAATATCCATTTATTTGTCCAAAGTTAATACAATATCAACTAATCTCATTAGAGAACACACAATATTTATTTCTAAGGAAATAATATTTATATACATATATATAGTAAAATCAAGTGGAGTTTAAGAACAAAAGATAAAATAAAACTTCAAAAGATTAAGTAATAGAATAAATCTACATTTATAATTTACTTACCCAATCCCTGTATACATTTATATATAGTATTTAGATCGAATTAGCAATGGGTAATGGAAGGGCTGAATAACTTCAAACTAAAAGGATTATATAATAAAGTTTGAAGTTCATAGCAAATGAAAGTAAATGATCTGATAAATACAAAAGTTAGAAGTGAAATATTGTATTGAGATCAGCCTAGGGGTGGGCTTGTATGTGTATCTTTATGTTTAAATCAATTATAATGAAAGAATAGAATTATTGAAGAACAAACAAATATAACAACTTCAGTATACAAATGAATGTAATTTATTGCCTCATAAAGGAAAGAATTATAATGATGTGTTTAATGCAAGTTAGAAATAGAGCATAGGCGGGGTACAGTCAAGAGCGCCATTATTTATGCATGTTTACATTATATGTTATAGCATTAGGGTTTAAAAATGAATATATTTATATGCTCACGACTGTACATGACCCGTAGGGAGCGTCAGAGAAGGGAATAATAGCAAAGTTCATCTTTTAATACTTACAGTTTAAATTTTGAGCTGACATTTGTGAGACCGATCTAGGCTGGAGGAATGCATGTACTGTCCTTGATTCTGGTTCTGTATAGTGATTGGGAATTTGAGCTTTGGTGACTGAGAGGGTTTTTGGGATAGTGAACCAGTCGAGCGGAACGCAACACTGGGAGGGATGTCTGTATACTTGGAATCAGACATTACTCATTCACTCATTCTGAATACTTTATTGGAAGCTATGGCAAGGATTCAGAACTAATCACTGTAGGGAATGGAGTGTTTGGGGTCCGACTGTCTGGATTGGGATTGTAAGGTCTAGCTCTAAAATAGTCATTTAAAAGGATAATGTTCATAAAATGTTTAAGTCAAAAATTCCTCATCTGATGCTCATTAGGCTGGACCAGCGCCCACCCCGCAGGGAAATTAATGTGTGTTGTATAATTGGGAAATTCCGATACAATATAATAAAATAAGGATAATCTCAACTATTTCAAAGTAACATTTAAACATTAAATATTAAAGTAACTTTTATAGCAATCAATATTTTATTTATACATCATGTTTTCTTTGCTTTAGTCTAATCTTAAACTTTTATATCAACTACATATTATTAGCTATTTTTGACAGTATTGTAACCTTAAGTTAATGATAAATGAAATTATAATGTTAAACACACACACTGGTTTTCTGGACGATCCGACGAATTTACAATAATTAATTTTGTTGTGTCTTCGTGCGTAGGGAATATTACCAAAAAACTAAATTAAAACCATATTACAGTCTTTATCGTTTATGCTTCTTTATGATTTTACCACAATTGAACCATATTTTTATAAACCTTTCTCTATATTATCTTACCTGACCTTATTCCCTACTAAACATTAAAATATCTTTTCTTAGGTTCCAACCACATTTGTAAAAGAACTTAGGTTAGGTTAGGTTAGGTTAGGTTAGGTTAGGTTAGGTTAGGTTAGGTTATGTGGGCGGGCCGGTCGGCTGTCGTCGCCTCTATGCGATGGTGGTGCGTTCGATGGCCCTATACGGGTCTCCTATATGGGTGGGCGCCCTAAATGCCCACAATAAGGCACTTCTGCGAGGGCCGCAAAGAGCCATGGCCATTAGGATCGTGAGGGGATACCGCACCATCTCTTACGAAGCGGCCTGCGTCATGGCCGGAACTCCACCCTGGGACCTGGACGCAGAGGTTCTGGCTGGAGTTTATACAAGAATTACGGACGCGCGAGCTAGGGGACAAGAACCTATGTTGGAAGAGGTGAAGCGCTGGAGAATGGATGGACACGATGCTCTTCTCCGCAAGTGGGGCGAGAGACTGGCGGATCCGAGTGCCGGTCGAGTAACAGTCGGGGCAATTAAACCGGTGCTCCGAGAATGGATCGAGAGGCGTCATGGCGTCGTCTCTTTTCACCTGGCACAGGTTATATCTGGCCATGGGTGTTTTGGGAAGTACCTGTGCAAGGTTTGCGGTAGGGAACCAACGCCAGCATGTCACCACTGTGACAGTGTGGAGGACACAGCTCAGCACACGCTGGAGGTGTGCCCAGCTTGGGAAGAACAGCGGGCGTCCCTGGTGGCCGTAGTGGGCCATGACCTCTCCCTGCCCGCCGTGGCAGAAGCCATGGTTGGCAGCGACAGGTCTTGGAAAGCGGTCGCCTCCTTTTGCGAGGAGGTCATGACGACGAAAGAGGGGGCTGAGCGCGCTCGGGAAGAAAACGTCGAAGCTGACCCGATGCGACGCAGAAGACCAAGGCGCAGGCGTCTGGCGCAAGATCGCCGCCTCCCGCCATAAGAGGATCTCCGGGTGGCAGTCACGGGGGCGTCTGCCACCCATCGGAAAGGAGTCCTCGAGTTGGAAGGCGTGCTTAGTGTTCGAGCACGCCCCTAACGATGATTGGGGGAGCCACGATTTCCCCCAGAGACGGGTCCATTGGGCAATTGCTGGCGAAGTCGCGGTTGAGTTCTACAGCGTTCCCGCGGCTTCGCCATAAGCAAAGAGGCGTACACCGTGGGGTTTTAGTCGGTAGTCCGGGCGGTTCCCGGGAGTCCGACATATCCGTCCTGGCCTCCCCAGCCAGGCGGAATGCATAAAGGCATTTCCCCACGTAAAAAAAAAAAAAAAAAAAAAAAAAAAAAAAAAAAAAAAAAAAAAAAGGTTAGGTTAGGTTAGGTTAGGTTAGGTTAGGTTAGGTTAGGTTAGGTTAGGTTGAGGTTAACGGAAAGGGCCACTGAGGTGAAATTTGGAGGTTATACGAAGTTAATTGCGGGCGATTTTTGAGCCAAGTTTCATTGATCTGCGTTGAGTCTTTCTATACTTTTTTAAATTTTTCAACTTGTAATTTTTTCAACTTTTCATTTTTGCCATTAAAAAATTCATATCTTCTGTTTTGTTAGTCTTTTTTAGTTTCTGTTTGCATAGTAAAATCTGTCTTATTTTCCTGTATCGGAGGATTTTTACCGCGTATTTTTTGGACACTTAGTTCCAAAGATATCGCGCTTTAAAGTTTCATTTCAACTTGCATTGCGGTTTTGTTTTTAGTTTTAGATTTTCAAAAATTCATAATTAATTCTGTGTTGTATATATCTTTTTCGTGTTAGCATAGTTAGATTAAGCTAGGTTAGGACTATCATTAGGCGTTTAGTTTGTAATTTTAGGACGCTCCGTCCGGGAGTTACAAAATAATTTGTAGATTGCCTGTAGGTTAATTTAGGGGCTGCCAACTTTCGACTTAAGTTGGTTTTCGTGTTTTTGGGGTTGTACCGCCTGAACCCTTGCAGGTAAGGGTTGCTGCATAGCAGCGCTAGGTAGGGGACCCCGTAAGGTACCCCCTGAAATTTTTTGCGCCTTTCTAGCTCCTCCAGGAGAGGCTGCAAAAATCGCGGAAGTTAAGTTTGTAAATTAAGGCCGTCTCGCACTTGACCAAAAAATTTTCAAGAAAGTGGTTTTTTGTGTATTTTATGGTTTTATGGGTCCCCACCCACCCATAAAATGAACAAAAAAAAAGGTGCGCAACCTCGGGAGGGGCGGGAGAAAAGTGGGAAGAGCGACAAATCGGGCCTTCCAGAGGGGACAGAGGGGACGGAACCCGCGGAGTCGTTTGACAGCTGCGCTGGATCCTCGGTCGGGGAGGGTGAAAACGTGGGGGAGAGTTACCTGTCGGACTCGGACTCCGACTCGGACATGGGGGGGCCCATTGGGGGGCCCATTACTAGGGGAAAGGGAAGGAGGACTAAATTTTGGGACAGTGTCGATGCCGATAGGGATCTGCCTTCATCGGTTGAGGAGGACGCAGAGAGGACAAAGACTGTAGAGGGGATGGATGCTCAGGATGCGTCATTAAAGAGGAGAAGGGAAGACGGCTCCCAGGAGGGGAGCGAAGGAGAAGAGCTTGCCCCAGATCGAAAGATCTCGGCCGCGACGAGGGGGCGTCCTAAGGGAGCCTATGCTGGCCTTAGCCAAGCTAGGGAAAAACTCCTAGAGTCCCCAATACCGGAGTTTCTAAAGGAGCCGGAGGAGATTGCTCCCAAAAAGGCGGCACCAAGGAAGAGGGGAGACGGCAAAAGAACGACTGCTTCGACCAACGAAATTGAGCAGGTTTCATGCCAACCTGCTCCTGCGGAGAAAGTAAAGGACAGCGCCCAGACCTTGCTGGCCGAAATTGCGCGCTGCACGAACATTAAGGGTGACATTCGGGGACGGATGAACGCCTTATGCCGCGAATTGATGGAGGTCGGCGAAGGTCTCGAGGAGACAGAAGTGGTCCGCTCAATACGAGCGGACAACAAACGAATGGGCGAACAACTGAAGCAGTGCCAGGACGAAGTAAAGGCTCTGCGCACTGCCTTCTCGGAGAGAAATTCAACCCCGCAATCCACGGGGGGTGCAGACGGTGCAGCCAACGTTCTGCAAGAACTGGGTATCCTCCTAGACTCTCGCCTAGGAGAGCTCAAGAGGGACATGTTCGTCTCGTTAGGGGCAATGATGGATGCCCGAATAGGCAACATTGAGAGCAGGCTCCCTCCGGAACCTATCCTGAGGCCCCCACTGGCTGCAGACTATAGGGTTACTGGTTAATGTCGGGTGCCGTAGATTGCAACAATATAAACAACCCTACTTTACTCCAATAGGTATAATGTCAAACAACACAGAAGGTATATCCAAAGTCAGAAGATAGTTTACACAGAAGAGAGTAGAACGGAAGGAAGTATAAAATCTAAATAACAGTCCTAGCGTTAGCAATTATCGGAAAGCGTATTAGCGGTCGAGAGCGACATGCACTTCGCGTCAGTATCTCAGGTAAGACTGGTGCAGTGCGCATCGCGACCGCCGGGCGGCCGGCGCCGCGCTCGCGCTACGTCACTGACCGTTATAGGTGCGCAGTCTCATTGCACGGAACTGTTGGCACGTCAAGAATATTGACGGATGAAATGTAAATATATTATGTGTAATGAATATTGTTAAATGTAATATAATGTATTGTATATTGGTATGATTATATGTGTAGATGTAAATAGTGTGTATTTGTATATAAATAAATATGTATGTAAATATTTAGTATTAAGTTATTATATAAGTGTAGATATATGTAAGTAGTATTAAGTTACAGTATAAGGGTAATTACTGTTAAAGGGCAAGTAGCCCACATCACTCCCCCCCAGAGACCTGGTTAGGGGCGATAATAATTTGGGAAACGTACTTGCCTCCCCGAACGAGTGGTTCTAAGTACGTTTGATGGTTGAGAATCAGGACGCTTTTCCTCGCTTGTACGCACTGAGGTTGGTGGTGTGACTGGCGTGGTTGAATCCTGATCGCTGTTTTGCGTTAAATGCTCAGATAGGTAATATGCCGGTTTTAACCGATCGATGGTTACCGTAACCGGCTTGCCCTTGAAGAGAAGCTTGAACACTTTGTCGGTTCTCTCTAACACTTTGTGTGGGCCTGAATATGCAGGAGTTAGAGGAGCGCGTGAAGCGTCTTCACGTAGGAAGACATATTCAGCAGTCGCTAACTCTTTGAACACAAAGATTTTGTCCTTGATATGGCGTGAAGCAGGGACGGGCTTCAACTTCGAGGCAAATGAGCGTAACCGCGCGGTAAAATCGGTAACGTCTGTGGTACCGGGTAAACTGGGGTCAAAAAATTCGCCAGGAAGGCGCAGTGGCTCGCCGTAGAGTAATTCGGCAGAGGATGCTTGCAAGTCCTCTTTGAATGCACTGCGTATGCCTAATAGGACTTGAGGCAATACCTCTGACCAATTGGCATCAGCATGGCATGTAATGGCGGCTTTGAGCTGTCTGTGGAAGCGCTCCACAATACCATTACAAGCCGGGTGGTAGGCTGTCGTGCGCTTGTGCTGGAATCCGATGGCTTTAGATAGGTATTGAAACAGTGTGGACTCAAATTGTCGACCACGATCTGTGACAATATCTACTGGGCATCCGAACCTGGATATCCAGCCCGATAGCAATGCTTTGGCCACCGTCTCCGCCGTGATGTCCGCTATTGGTATGACCTCCGGCCAGCGCGTAAAGCGATCTATGGCCGTCAAACAATAGCGGAAGCCTTGCGAAACAGGGAGCGGGCCGATCAGGTCGATGTGTACCTGTTGAAAGCGAGCACGAGGCAGTGCGTATGTCCCTAAAGGTGCAGACACGTGTCGGCTCACCTTCGCACGTTGACATGGCATGCAAGCTCGTGCCCAGTCTCTGCAGTCCTTCCTCACGCCGGGCCACACAAAACGCTCTGCTACGATCTTGGCAGTTGCGTTGGCACCGGGATGGCTTAAGGAATGCAGACTGGTAAATATCGTTTTCCGGTACTGCTTGGTAACGAATGGTCGAGGAGTCGGCGTACTGACGTCGCAGTACAGCGGTTCGCGACTCCCCGGGAATGGCATCCTTACCAAGCGCAAAGAAGATGACGTCAAGTACTCGGCAAGCTCGGGGTCAGACGCTTGGGACCTGGCTAGGTCGGCGAGATCGAGTGCTATCTCCAGTTCCTCTATCCGAGATAAGGTGTCGGCCACAACATTGTCTTTGCCAGATATATGCCTTATGTCGGTAGTGAACTGGGATATGTAGTCCAAGTGCCTATACTGCCTAGGCGAACAGTTATGTTTCCTTTCATGGAAAGCATAACAGAGCGGCTTATGGTCAGTATAGACATGGAAGATTCTCGCCTCCACCATGTGTCTGAAGTATTTGATCGCTTCATAGATCGCGAGGAGTTCACGATCATATGGCGAGTACTTGGTCTGAGAGGGACTCAGCTTACGGGAAAAGAAAGCTAACGGCTGCCATACCTTGTCCTCCAGTTGTTGTTGAAGGACGGCGCCGATCGCCACGTCTGATGCGTCTGATACTAACGCAAGCTTTGCTCGACAGTCTGGATGAGCTAATAATGCTGCGTTAGATAAGCTTTCCTTGGTGTCTTGGAAAGCCTTCAGAGCATCGCCGGTGAGGTTGATGGGCGTAGAGCCTTTGACTGATCCGCCTAGAAGTGCGTTGAGGGGTGCTTGGATTTGGGCGGCGTGCGGCAGAAATCGCCTGTAAAAATTGGCCATACCCAAAAATCTCCTCAGCTGTCTGACGTCCTTCGGCGGCGGAAAGTCACGTATGGCTTCGATTTTCGTGTCCAAGGGCTTGGTACCGCTCTCCGAGATCAGGTAACCTAGGAAAGTTACCTGGGGAGCACCAAAGACGCACTTCGACACGTTTATCACCATGCCGTAGTCCCGAAGCCTGGTAAAAACTGCACGCAGGTGTTGTTTGTGCTATTCTTCGTCTGCAGAAAACACTAAAAAGTCGTCCAAATAGCAATAGACGAAGTCCAGCCCGCGTGTCAGTTCGTCCACGAATCTCTGGAAAGTTTGACCAGCATTGCGCAGGCCAAATGTCATAAAAGGAAATTCGAACATACCGAAGGGGGTCGTTATGGCCGTCTTCGGTATGTCCTCTGGACACACAGGTATCTGGTTGTAAGCCTTTACAAGATCAATCGTACTAAAGATCTTACAACCAGATATGCTATGGGTAAAATCGTGAAGGTGCCGTATTGGGTATTTATCGGGCACGGTACGAGCGTTGAGCTGACGGTAATCACCGCAGGGGCGCCACCCATTATCTTTTTTATGCGCCAGGTGAAGCGGAGATGACCAGGGACTGTCTGATGGTCTGGCTGTACCGTTGGCCAACATACCTTCAAACTCCTGTCGGGCCACCTTCAGCTTGTCTGGGGCGAGGCGTCTCGGGGCGCTGGATACTGGAGGACCTGGAGTGGTGCGAATATGGTGTTGTGTGTTGTGAGGTATTGTGCGTTGAGTGCCAGCAGGTCGCGTGATTTCAGGAAATTCCTGTGACAATATGCGATGGTAGCAAGATACGCCGGTCAAGACCTTCACAGAAAATATATCATCGCAAGAAGCAGAAATTGCAGAAGAAGCTAAGCTAGTGGTGTTATCTACAAGCTTTTGATTCCTACAATCTACCATTAAATTATAATATGATAAAAAGTCAACACCAATTATTGGCTTTGTAACACTTGCTACAACGAAACGCCATGGATATTCGCGTCGAAGTCCAAGGTCCAGGTTGAGATGCGCGTAACCGAAGGTATCGATGGTCGTCCCGTTGGCTGCGGTGAGCTTGTACTCCGTCGGTGCTCGACGTTCCCGCAGTAGTGACTTGGGGAAGACACAGAGGTCGCTACCGGTGTCGACCAGGAACTGCGTCTTCGACCTTCTGTCGGTGACAAACAGGCGACCGGAAGAAACTGGGCTATCAGCTGTCGCCATCACCGACTGCCCCCGGCGTTTCCCGACTTCTTGTAGTCGCAGGGATGTACGCACTTGTTGGCATTCTCGCCATGCTTAGAGTGGTACCAGCAAATGGGAAACTTCCTGTAGCTGGACTGCGACCTGGTGCTGGAACGGCTCTGCCTTCTGGAACGGCTGCGGTTTCTGGGCCGGGATCTCCCATTGCCGCGGTCTTGAGTCCTTAGAGCCTGCACCTGCTTCCTCAGCTCAGCGATTTCGCGTGCCATCGCGTCCATGCTGGAGCGTGGCTGGTCAGGACCTGGATTGTGGCTCGTGGAAGCGACGTGAGATGAGCAGGGACAACGTGGGCCGATGTCGTGAATCCTGTCAGCAAGATCTCCAAGGATGTCCAGTGATGCTGTAGGGTGTGCTGCGAGAACAGTCTGGATGCTCGCGGGTAACCTGTTGGTCCACATCATCCGTAAGACGTCGTCCGTGATACGCTTGGCTGCAAGGCCCTGCAGATGGCGCAGGAACTGAGAAGGCTTGCGTTCTCCAAGTTCCTCATGATGGAGAAGCTGCTGGATCTGACGTTCGTTGGTGTCGCTGAGTCGGCTGATGAGCTCTCTTTTCAGCGTGGGGTATTTGTCAGTCGCTGGAGGATTGGTGATGATATCCTTGACCTCCTTAGAAAATTGACGGTCAAGCTGGCTGATGACGTAATGAAATTTGGTCAAGTCGTTTGTTATGCCGGCTATCATAAATTGACCCTCAATTTGCGAGAACCATATCTCCGGTTCCTCCGGCCAAAAAGGTGGAACTCGTACTCCGACTTTGCAAATGTCGGATGACGGAGCAGTGGAAACGCGCTCTCCGATGGGCGTCGGGCGTGTGCTTGGCCCGGCCGTGGGTTCTTTGTATTCATCGTCACTGCCACCAGCCATAGTTCTCAACACTCTACGTACGTTTCTGGGTAAATCCTCCGTTTGGTGATGTGTTCTTCAGGGGTCACCAGTATAGTGTTACTGGGTTAATGTCGGGTGCCGTAGATTGCAACAATATAAACAACCCTACTTTACTCCAATAGGTATAATGTCAAACAACACAGAAGGTATATCCAAAGTCAGAAGATAGTTTACACAGAAGAGAGTAGAACGGAAGGAAGTATAAAATCTAAATAACAGTCCTAGCGTTAGCAATTATCGGAAAGCGTATTAGCGGTCGAGAGCGACATGCACTTCGCGTCAGTATCTCAGGTAAGACTGGTGCAGTGCGCATCGCGACCGCCGGGCGGCCGGCGCCGCGCTCGCGCTACGTCACTGACCGTTATAGGTGCGCAGTCTCATTGCACGGAACTGTTGGCACGTCAAGAATATTGACGGATGAAATGTAAATATATTATGTGTAATGAATATTGTTAAATGTAATATAATGTATTGTATATTGGTATGATTATATGTGTAGATGTAAATAGTGTGTATTTGTATATAAATAAATATGTATGTAAATATTTAGTATTAAGTTATTATATAAGTGTAGATATATGTAAGTAGTATTAAGTTACAGTATAAGGGTAATTACTGTTAAAGGGCAAGTAGCCCACAAGACAATAGGGCTGCTAAGGCTAAAGAAGGCGAAACTGCAAAACCTTCGTTCAGCCAGGTAGCGCAGAAAGAGAAGAAGGGCTCACAAACGAAGAAAACGCCCGCTGCCAAATCGGCTGCAGTGCTCACACCACAGGTAGACGGAATCTCCGAGACGGCAGTGTCGACACCTGACCCGGCGCCGGCGCCGAGACCGCAACCTCGTGTCAACGAGTGGACGGAGGTCGTGAAAGGAGGCAAATCAAAGAAGCCGTCCCAAACACCAACTGAGAAGGTGGCGAAGCCCGAGCCTGTAAAAAAGCCCGCGCCTCCCAAATTGGTTGCACCCACATCGGCGGCGGTAGTAGTCACCCTGAAGCCAGAGGCTGACACTGACTACTTAACAATTATGGGTAAGGCGACCACCATCAAGCTGGCGGAGCTGGGCATCGCACAAGTTAAAGTGCGCAAAACGGCGACAGGAGCGCGCATTATCGAGGTCCCCGGGGCCCAGAGCGGACCATTGGCCGATGAATTGGCGGAAAGACTGCGCAGCCTCATTGGGGAAGTGGCCGAGGTCACCAGACCAGTGAAAAAGGCGGAGCTCCGTATACACGGATTCGATGAGTCGGTGACCTCGGACCGCATCCGAAGTGAGGTGGCCGCTAAGGGCAAATGTTCTGAAGCCCAAATTGAAGTGGGCAAAATTAGATGGGGGGGCAACGGGACTGGGGCCGTAATTGTGAGGTGCCCAGTTACTGTGGCCCAAATTATAGTGGCGGCGGGTCGCATGATGTTGGGCTGGACGGCGGCACAGGTGGAGGCATTGGAGCCGTTACCTATGCGTTGCTACAAGTGCATGGGGACAGGCCACACTAGGGCGATGTGTCCGTCCCCGGTGGATAGGAGCGGCTCCTGCTTCAGGTGCAGTAAGTCGGGGCACACCGCAAATGAGTGCAATGCCACTCCGTGGTGCGCGGTGTGCCATCAGGCAAAATTGGCAGCGGGACACATCATGGGGGGACCATCCTGTGCCCCCCCAAATGTCAAAGGAAGGGAGCCCTCCAGAAGGACCTCCGGGAATGCGAGTGAGGGGCAAAGTATGGACCTCCAATGCCAGTAAGACCCACTGCGCATTTGGAGGTTCTACAATGCAACGCCAATCACTGTGCCCGTGCTCAAGATCTTTTAATCCAGCACATGGCGGAATGGGACATTGGTGTTGCAGTTGTGGCGGAGCCGTACTTCGTCCCCCCTCAACCCAACTGGGCTGGAGATATGGACGGTTTGGTGGCGGTGGTTGTCCCACCAGTAGGCAATCACCCGCCTCTAACTAAATTAAGAGGTGGGCGGGGGTTCGTGGCTGTTGATTGGGGGGGAATAGTGCTCATTGGAGCTTATTTCTCTCCCAACCGTCCGCTGTTTGCCTTCGAACAGTTTTTAGAGGAGCTGCAAAGGGTGGTGGTTGGTGCAGCGCCGGCACCAGTACTGTTGTTGGGGGACCTCAACGCCAAGTGTGAAGCGTGGGGCTGCCCAAGGACAGATCCTAGGGGAGAGGTCCTTTGGGACTGGGTGACTGGTTTGGGGCTGGAAGTTCTAAACCGGGGCACGGCCGAGACCTGCGTGCGCCGGCAAGGGGGGTCCATCGTGGACGTATCGTTCGCAACTCCTGCCGTCGCCGCGCGAATAAATGACTGGCGTGTTCTGGGGGACGTGGAGACCCTCTCTGATCACTTATATATTAGATTGAGGGTCTCCGAGGCTGGCCGGAACCAACCAGCCAACCCGGACAGAGGGCAAAGGCAGAGGGATGGCTTCCCGAAATGGAGCCTGGGCACCCTTGACAGGGACGCCGCGAAGGAGGCGGCCATGATTGAGGCAAGATGGGGGCAGACTGCGGACCAACATTGGGGGGTAGATGAGAAGGCGCTCCACTTTAGGAACTCGCTCAAGACGATCTGCGATGCCAGTATGCGCAGAGCCGGGAAGCCGAGGGCCAAACGCCAAATTTACTGGTGGTCGGAGGAGGTGGCGGCTCTCCGACTCATATGCAATAGCGCCCGTAGGAATTACACCCGATGCCGGCGGCGAAGGCACACCCCAGAAGAGGAGGAGCTCTTACACGGGGCATTGAAAGAGGCGAAAGAGGCCCTGTGTCTGGCAATCGCAAGAGCCAAGGACACAGCACATGAGGCGTTCCTGGCCACATTGGACAGGGATCCATGGGGGCGGCCCTACAAGGTTGTGCGCAATAAAATGCGCAATGGCCCCACCATGGATTCCCTCCATCCGGTGCTCTTGACACGGGTGGTGGAGGGGCTGTTCCCGCCTGCCCCCGAGTTTGCTCCACCGGTGATGTCGGAGCCGCGGGAGGAAGGGCCGGTGGAGGTAACTCCCATTACGGAGGCGGAAATCACGTGGGCAGTGCACCGTCTGAGGGCATGCAAAAAGGCCCCAGGCCCAGACGGCGTACACGGCCGAATCCTGCCGCTCGCGTTGGGGGAACTTGGGAGCCGCCTAAAGGACCTATATGACGAGTGTCTGGAGGCAGGGCGGTTCCCACAGTGCTGGAAGGAAGGGAAACTGTGCCTCCTCCGGAAAGAGAGTCGCCCGGCAGACTCCCCAACCGGGTGGAGACCTATAGTGTTGTTGGACGAGACGGGGAAAATACTAGAACGTATCCTCGCCTCCCGTATCGTCCAACACCTAGACGACGCTGGCCCCAACGTAAGCGACCGCCAGTTCGGCTTCCGAATTGGGCGGTCCTGTATGGACGCGTTGGGGGCCCTAAGAGGATTTTCGGAGGAGGCGGCAGGGAGGGGGGAGGGAGTGATCGCGGTGTCATTAGACATCGCGAATGCGTTCGGCTCCCTCCCATATTCGGTGATTGGGGAGGCCCTCAGGTACCATTGCGTGCCCCCGTACCTGAGGCGCATCGTGGAGCACTACCTCACACAGCGGGTAGTGCTCTACGAGGACAGAGAGGGGCGTAAGAGGGAGAGGCTCATGGCCTGCGGAGTGCCCCAGGGGTCCGTACTTGGCCCCCTTTTATGGAACCTGGGGTACGATTGGGCCATCCGAGGTGTCCTCCTTCCCCGGATGGCGATCATGTGCTATGCGGACGACACGATGGTTGCCGTCCGGGGGTCCGGGCTGGAGGCTACTCTAAGGAGGGCAGAGGTGGCTGCGGAACTTGTAATCACCCGCATCCAGATGCTGGGTTTAAAGGTGTCCCTCCCCAAAACGGAGGCGATATTGTTCGGGGGAAGGGGGTGGCGGCCGCCCGCAGGAGCCTCCTTAAGGGTCAGTGGGGAGAGGGTCCAGATGAGGCCCCACATTAAGTATCTGGGTCTCATCCTGGACCGGAGGTGGAACTTCGGGGAGCATTTCCGCCAACTCGCCCCCCGAATCGTGGCGGCTGCTTCGGCCCTCGGCAGACTGCTGCCCAACGTGGGGGGGCCTTCCGTGGCGTGCCGGCGCCTGTATGCCGGGGTAGCCCGCAGTATGGCCCTTTACGGGGCCCCAATCTGGGCGGATAAGCTAGGCACGGCGAATAAAGCCCTGCTAAGGAGGCCACAAAGGGTGGTGGCCATCCGTATCTGCAGGGCCTACGTCACGGTGGCGTGGGCGGCGGCGTGTGCCCTAGCGGGCACTCCCCCGTGGGAAATGGATGCAGAGATGCTTGCAGAGGCGCATCGGGAGCGGGTACGATGGAGGGCTTCGGGGGAGTTTCCCGCTCCCGAAGAAGTAAGGGCGGCCAGGAAACAAACGGAGCGCAGACTCCGGGATAGGTGGAAGAGCGACCTCGGGGACTCCCCCTATGGAATCCGCACCATAGGGGCACTCCTCGGGTCGTTCGACGATTGGCTAGAGAGGCGTCACGGCAAAGTGACTTTCAGACTGACGCAGGTAATGACCGGGCATGGATGCTTTGGTCATTACCTGCACAAGATAGGTAGGGAGGGGAGCCCAATGTGCCACGAATGCGGTGAAGGGGATGACACGGCCCAGCACACACTGGAGCACTGTGTTCGCTGGGCCGTGGAGCGTCGCACACTTGCGACTGAAATACAGACGGTGGATCTCTCGCTGCCCAGCATCGTGGCGGCCATGCTGCGCAGCGAGAGATGCTGGGAAGCGGTGGCCTCCTTCTGCGAAACAACCATCTCGCAGAAGGAGGCCGCGGAGAGGGAGCGCGAAGAAAGGGAAGATGCGCTCCCGCTCCGGCGCAGACGGAGGGGTCGAGGGCGCGCACGGCTCGCAGCCGCTGGCCGCGTCCTCCCCCAGTAGGGCTGGTGGGTTGGGGACCCACACAGCACGGCCCTACACGTCTGGGGGGAGGGTCACGCGTCGCTGACCTTCCCCTCCTTGGCGCGGGTGTCCTGGCTCGAGTAAGCCGGGACCGCCGGGGGGCGTCGCGGTTGAAATGCTCGCGACCCCATGGCGCCCCCTTAACGGCAGTGCGGGTGACGCCGGTGTGTTTTTAGTGGGTATGCTCCTCCCCTCCCTCTGGCTAGCAGAGGGAGTTGCGGGGGGAGAGAGTCCCACATAACCCCCGTAAGTCCCTCCCCGGGCCGGGGGTATGCGTAATGCATTTTCACACCGTCAAAAAAAAAAAAAAAAAAGGTTAGGTTAGGTTCCCCGTGGGAGATGGATGCAGAGATGCTCGCAGAGGCGCATCGGGAGCGGGTACGATGGAGGGCTTCGGGGGAGTTTCCCGCTCCCGAAGAAGTAAGGGCGGCCAGGAAACAAACGGAGCGCAGACTCCGGGATAGGTGGAAGAGCGACCTCGGGGACTCCCCCTATGGAATCCGCACCATAGGGGCACTCCTCGGGTCGTTCGACGATTGGCTAGAGAGGCGTCACGGCAAAGTGACTTTCAGACTGACGCAGGTAATGACCGGGCATGGATGCTTTGGTCATTACCTGCACAAGATAGGTAGGGAGGGGAGCCCAATGTGCCACGAATGCGGTGAAGGGGATGACACGGCCCAGCACACACTGGAGCACTGTGTTCGCTGGGCCGTGGAGCGTCGCACACTTGCGACTGAAATACAGACGGTGGATCTCTCGCTGCACAGCATCGTGGCGGCCATGCTGCGCAGCGAGAGATGCTGGGAAGCGGTGGCCTCCTTCTGCGAAACAATCATCTCGCAGAAGGAGGCCGCGGAGAGGGAGCGCGAAGAAAGGGAAGATGCGCTCCCGCTCCGGCGCAGACGGAGGGGTCGAGGGCGCGCACGGTTCGCAGCCGCTGGCCGCGTCCTCCCCCAGTAGGGCTGGTGGGTTGGGGACCCACACAGCACGGCCCTACACGTCTGGGGGGAGGGTCACGCGTCGCTGACCTTCCCCTCCTTGGCGCGGGTGTCCTGGCTCGAGTAAGCCGGGACCGCCGGGGGGCGTCGCGGTTGAAATGCTCGCGACCCCATGGCGCCCCCTTAACGGCAGTGCGGGTGACGCCGGTGTGTTTTTAGTGGGTATGCTCCTCCCCTCCCTCTGGCTAGCAGAGGGAGTTGCGGGGGGAGAGAGTCCCACATAACCCCCGTAAGTCCCTCCCCGGGCCGGGGGTATGCGTAATGCATTTTCACACCGTCAAAAAAAAAAAAAAAAAAGGTTAGGTTAGGTTAGGTTAGGTTAGGTTAGGTTAGGTTAGGTTAGGTTAGGTTGGGGCGCTATGTCAGGTAACCTCCTCGAGTGTCTGGGCTCTACCAATTCCCCTTGATCCGGTTGATCCGCGGGAAAGGGAAGAGCCCAGGCCGGTGCGCCCTGGAGGCAACGGCAGGTGATCATTTAGTGAACCCTAAGTGATCGCCTGCTGATGCTACCGATAACCTGACACGGGGGGGATGGGGGGTTCCGCATCAGGGAGTCGCAAGGCTCCCCAGGTGCGGCGGCGAGGGACAGGCGGGGTAGGGGCGTTTGTCCTCCCGTAGCCTGTTTGGGGGGCACTGCGGACAGGGTAACTAGGGACCTGTGCCGTTGCGAGGTGGCTGCTCCGATTCCGGTTGGCAGAGGGCCTAGAACCGGATCGGATGCGGCGTGGTTGCGGGGTAGGGGCATTTGTCCTCCCGCGGCCTCTTGAGGGGTGCTACGGGGTAGGGGCGTATGTCCTCCCGTAGCGGTGTTGCACCGGGGTAGGGGTATTTGCCCTCCCGGTGCCTTGAGGGTGGGACCGGAACACCGTGTGTCTGGTGCCGGTCCCGGGCCTCCCCGGGGGTGTATTAGGGACGCCAGTGAGGGAAAGCACGCTGTCCATGCTGCAGTGTGCTTTTTCGGTGAGGGTTCGCCCGAGGGCGAAGGTGCCGGTGATGTCGTGGTAGAATGTACGATCCCACGGCATCACCACTAAGGCACGAGAGGGCAGCATCCCAGAGTTTTAGTGGGTAGGCTAGTCCCTTCTGGACTGGAGAGCCCCACATAACCAATGCGTAATTTCTGGTTCTCCCCCGGAGCCTTAGGTTACGTATTGGTATGCAGTTTCATGCATTTCTCTGGGTCAAAAAAAAAAAAAAAAGGTTAGGTTAGGTTAGGTTAGGTTAGGTTAGGTTAGGTTAGGTTAGGTAACTATCCATAACTAGGGTTCCTACTGCATACTAGACGATCACAAGTTTAATTACGAGGCCAAATCTAGACATGACACGGTACAACAAGCTGTTCTTTCAGGGTTAATTAAAGAAGAAAGGATTAGAAGGGAGGTGGGTTGTCTCACCAGGCTACTAGAGACAGAATCAAATCAGTCAGTCAAAAGCAAATCACTTTCGTTTTGTCACTCGACATTTTATAAGGGTTTATTCTTCTACATATTTTTATAGAATCTGTAGTATTACTCCACACTGCAACTGTAGCATTTTGTAACACTCACGGAGTCGCGGCATTTTGTTTTGATATTAGATTATACACCAAGGGGATAAAGTAATGTTTTATATCACGGGTGCAAAATTGAATCCTGAACGTAACGAAGGACTCCAGATTTCACTCCCGAGCGGAGTGAGGGCTCTATGAGTTAATTCCCGAGTGCTTAGTCGTTGTTGCCAAAAGAAAGATCAAAGTCGTACTTTTCTTACGTCATTTGAGGACAGAAAGCAGCGAAAAGCAGTATGTCCCACTCGGTAGAAGAATTATTCGCATTATATTTCATGTTTTTAGCAGTGGGTCTCACAGGCGGTTATTTTTTTATTTAAATTATTTCCGTCTTGGGTATTTCACTTGAATATTTCACTTCAATCAGGGTTCGATATACCGCCCTTGCCGTAAATATATCATCTTGCTTCATTGAGAAAAAATCTACTAATGGTTCACTGTATTTTCCTATCATTGCGGAGTCATACCAGAGTTTAGATCCAACTCGACTCTCATTAGGGTTCCTCTAGAGACCAACTTTCTCAAATAAAACCAAACCTATCTGTGAATCGGTAGTTCGAGCAGTAATCTGGATTATAAAAGTTTATACAACTCTGTGGGATTCTTTGCATTTGAACTATGGATAAAGTCAGAGTCGCCATTGGCGTGTAGCAAAGACTGGTTGTTTTATTCTAGTTTATAGTAGAAAAGCATCGAGGTTGTTCAGGAGTACATTTACACTTGGATAGAACTTATAACTAGAATGACCAAATACGTGAATAACAAGTACTAACTTAATCCGTAAAGTGAAAAATGTTTTCAGTGAAGGTCGTTATTAAATTAGCATGTTTAACATTACGAAAATGATACCGTTTGAACAGAAAATGTTAAAACATAATGCACCTAATTGTGATTGATTCGATTACGTACCCCAATCAGCGAAATGTCAAACGAGCAAATAGGAATTCGGTATTTTTGTAATATTCCTGTTTTAAATATCCTATCAACGAATTCAAGCGATTATCATTGAAATCCATCCTGTTGCGGTAACAACATTGTGGGCTGGAGTTAGAAAATCGAAGAGCAGAAGGGAGAGTTCGATTTCATTAAGTGCGGAAACGGGGACTGTAAAAGATACCTAAGTATTGCAAACAGCCGTACAGATAATATTTATGGCGTTGTTTTGACGGCGGAGCAGTTACGTGTTATTTTTCTTTGGCCTCCATCACAGTCTAGCACTGTCTTGTTGTTTCTTCCTTAAATGTGAAGAACTAGTTAAATATTTCTATGAGTCCTTAAGCATGTTCATCTACCTATTGTCCGTCTTGAACGCAGTCTTAAAGGCCCATATTTTGTTAAAGTTAAAACGCGTTGTCTTTTTCTCTTTGTTGCTACCTAGTAAAGGATCGACGGACGGGCGACGACGGCCCGGACACGGAACGGTCTAGCGTGAATCATCCCAAGGCGACTTCCTGACTTGGCGGGGCGGGATCGATATGTGACATTTTCTTCTTTGACGTAAACTTACTGACGTCGCAAGTATTCTCACTTGACGGAATACTGTCAGTATTTCATTTGCGCATGCGCAGAAGCGAAGCAGTACTGCCTCTATGGCCCCGCTGCCGCGCATCGCGCGCCAGTCAGGAAGCAACGGAAGCACTCATTTAAATGTAAGGGCACAGTAAAAAGCGGTACTGCTTCAACTGACAGTTGATACTGACATTTGACAGCTTTCTCATATCGTACCGCCTCCGCACCGACAAATCAGGAAGTCGCCATAAAGGAATATTGCTCCTAACAGGTATCATGAATTTTACGAGTACTTACATGTGTTTTTCAAATTTAGATCGCCTAATTCAAAGTTGTCTTTTCAGCTATCTAGTTTATTGGAATTATATACATTTTTGTCATTTTTTCACACATTTGTCAATTGTCACACAGCCAAAGATATTTATCGTTATCACCGATGTTCTAAGTATTTATTTAATTTTACCTTTTTAGGGTTCCGTACCCTCCGGTCCCGAGGGCTACTAAGACTCCGCTGTCCATCTGTCCGTCCGTCCGTCTGTCCGTCTGTCCGTCCGTCCGTCCGTCCGTCCGTCCGTCTGTCCGTTTGTCCATCCGTCCACGTCCGTCTGTCCGTCTGTCCGTTTTGATTCAAGAATCGGTTGGCTTGATATTAAGCTTTGAAGTGAAAATTTTTGTTATGGTCAAGTGTCCGGGGCCCCCCTGCCAGCTAAACGGTGGCTACCAGGCATGTGAAAAAAATCATGGTAGCAGTAGTATATACGATGAATTTAAAAGGAAAACTATCACAGCTAAGTATAGACATTACTAGTTAACGAGTAATAGTTTAACTTAAGAAATTGAGTTTGCAAAAGCAAACTTTCGTATAATTTCCATTGATACCTTAGAAAATGTTGTTAATTCTGTCAAAAACATAGTAAATATGAGTTTGCAAACTTTTTAGTCCACATAATGTATCGGGTGGACAGCTACGGAACCCTACATTCTGTGCGTGGCCCGACCCGCACTTGGCCGGTTTTTTTACATTTACACTGTAAGTAGGCTTACATAGATGGCTGTATAAATAAGTAAGTGCATAGTAGGTTACACACGCTTGTGCCAGCCCCGCGAGGTAGGTACAATAATGTAGGTACTGCGTGAGTGATGGATGTCGCATATACGAGTGTGTCACTCGTGATAGATATCTGAGCACTCGGCTTGCCACACACAGCGTGGGTAAGTAACGATCGTTACTTTACAAATCTAACATAGAAAATAGTACATTACTTGACTAGGGTTAAGGAAATAATGTCTCAAGTAGGTGGTATTTGACTTTTGATAAATATGCGATCTGAGGCTTTTTATGTTACCGCTAGTGGTGAGTACAGTCAAGGGCACCAATATGTATACACTTTTTCACCTTATTCCATTGAAATAAGGTCCAAAAATGTATACATATATATGCCCTCGACTGTACAAAATTTTATGGTCAGGAAGTAGGATTTTTTGCACGCGTTTGCGGTAATTGCCACTTTATGCTCGTGTACTAATTGACATGTTTTGTTTGAGAAAATTAGTAGATTATACACCAAGAGGGTAAATCACCGTTTTATGTCACGGGTGTGATATTGAATCCCGAACGTAACGAAGGACTCCAAATTTTCGCTCCTCGCGAAATCCTCGCTCCGCTCGGAAGTAATGACTTAATTCCTGAGCGAAGCGAGGAAAATAAGACTGAGTCCTAAGTGTAGTGAGGGATTTAAGCACGCCCAAGACAAACAGCTTTATACCCGAGGAGTATAATCTACATTTTAATCACCTCTTGCGAAACAATAAAAACCAAGGCTACTGTTACAGCAAATTTTATTATTTATTTTTATAGAATTGTTTCGAATGTCAAAATACGCTTTGTATGGAAAGCGTCCTTACACGCGGCTTTTGTTTTTGGTATTTAATACCTAGTACATTGACGACTGCTTGCATTAATTTGTGCGGTGAGATTTTGTTCTCTTGCAATTGACTCAGTCTTGGATGTTTTCTATGTATTTAATAATATATTTATCTATATTAAGTATATGTATATCGTCGACTAGTACCCATAGTACAAGCTTTGATTAGTTTGGGACTAGGTAGATTTGTGTAAGATTGTCTACAAACTGTTAGCCGGAATTTACCGATTCGTCAGCTCTATGGTGAAATTAGCGCATCACTAGGGACGCGTCCAAAAAACAAAAGAGGAGTCAAATTGACAGCGGCGGTTGATTCTCTTCGCCTTATGATAAAATACTAGATTTCTTAATATTTAGCCTAAAAGTTCAGAAGTGGGATAAAATTCTCGTCTTTATAAGTGGATTGTGCGATATGTGAACGAAAACTGACTAAGTTCAGTCAAAAATAATTGCAAATGCGAAATACGTTCGCGGGCTTACATGCACTGATTTCGCATGTTGAAAAGTGCTTAAAAGTTAATTTATTTCAGTAATATTGTTTTGTTGTTGTTTAATATTGGTTATTCAATGTTAATTTATGTTTGTGCCGAGTTTGGAGCGCATGTGGTATGGAATTGGCTTCTAATCTGTTTTCTGGACATAACCGGTGATGTACTTACTATATTTATTTGGTCACGACGTCATTAGACGGTGATGTACTTTCTATATTTATTTGGTCACGACGTCATTAGACGGTGATGTACTTTCTATATTTATTGGGTCACGACGTCATTAGACGGTGATGTACTTTCTATATTTATTGGGTCACGACGTCATTAGACGGTGATGTACTTACTATATTTATTTGGTCACGACGTCATTAGACGGTGATGTACTTTCTATATTTATTTGGTCACGACGTCATTAGACGGTGATGTACTTACTATATTTATTTGGTCACGACGTCATTAGACGGTGATGTACTTTCTATATTTATTGGGTCACGACGTCATTAGACGGTGATGTACTTTCTATATTTATTGGGTCACGACGTCATTAGACGGTGATGTACTTACTATATTTATTTGGTCACGACGTCATTAGACGGTGATGTACTTTCTATATTTATTTGGTCACGACGTCATTAGACGGTGATGTACTTACTATATTTATTTGGTCACGACGTCATTAGACGGTGATGTACCTTCTATATTTATTTGGTCACGACGTCATTAGACGGTGATGTACTTTCTATATTTATTGGGTCACGACGTCATTAGACGGTGATGTACTTACTATATTTATTTGGTCACGACGTCATTAGACGGTGATGTACTTACTATATTTATTTGGTCACGACGTCATTAGACGGTGATGTACTTACTATATTTATTGGGTCACGACGTCATTAGACGGTGATGTACTTACTATATTTATTTGGTCACGACGTCATTAGACGGTGATGTACTTTCTATATTTATTTGGTCACGATGTCATTAGACGGTGATGTACTTACTATATTTATTGGGTCACGACGTCATTAGACGGTGATGTACTTTCTATATTTATTTGGTCACGACGTCATTAGACGGTGATGTACTTACTATATTTATTGGGCCACGACGTCATTAGACGGTGATGGTATTTTGTCACGACGCCTCAGAGCGGTGATGTAGTAGATTTGTTGGGTCACGACGTCATTAGACGGTGATGGTATTTTGTCACGACGCCTCAGAGCGGTGATCTAGTAAATTTGTTGGGTCACGACGTCATTAGACGGTGATGGTATTTTGTCACGACGCCTCAGAGCGGTGATGTAGTAAATTTGTTGGGTCACGACGTCATTAGACGGTGATGGTATTTTGTCACGACGCCTCAGAGCGGTGATGTAGTAGTTTTGTTGATCACGACGTCATATGATGGTGATGCTTTGACATGATGAAGCGTGAAAGTCAATACACCGCGGGATTCTGATACCCGTTACGTGAAGACGTTAACGACGGCTGCCTCCGCTTGCTGATTGTGGCGTGTCAAGTGACGACACACCTGGGACGGTATTCGAACCGTGGCCAACGAAGACGACGGTTGGTTTGGAGTGCACTTCGGTTGACTTGGAGGGTAACAATAGAAACAGCGTTAAGGTAATCTTGTTGTGTTAACTCTAGGTGTAGTGAAGGATATCAGCAGTAGTAGAGATGAAGTAATCTCCTGCCGTGGACGGAGGAGAAACAGGAGGGCCGAACTGTTAGCCGGAATTTACCGATTCGTCAGCTCTATGGTGAAATTAGCGCATCACTAGGGACGCGTCCAAAAAACAAAAGAGGAGTCAAATTGACAGCGGCGGTTGATTCTCTTCGCCTTATGATAAAATACTAGATTTCTTAATATTTAGCCTAAAAAAATATGTATATTTATTTACATTGCTGTGAAGGGAGGAAGGTCAGCCCTAGCTATGGCTGTGGCATGTATATTACATGGTGCTTTTATCAATAAATTTAATGAAATTTGAGAATTATAAGAAAACTCCGAAATGTCATTCTACAAATTCAGTACTTAATATATTTTATTTATTTAAATATTGGAGATAAGTATGTACTTATCTCAGAAATCTCACACTGTCTTCTTACACTTTCTAAAGTTTTAAATAAAATAAATAATAAATAAATAAATATTTGTGGACAATCTTACACAAATCAACCTAGTCCCAAACTAAGCAAAGCTTGTACTATGGGTACTAAGCGACGATACGTTGCAATAATACTCTCGCGGAAAATGTTGGATCATGGCGATTAGAGACTTTATCTACGAATAGTAAATATTTCAGACGCAAGTAAATATTTCCCAACCATGGAATTCAATTTTCAAAGTATAACTCCCGCAATGTCAGAAACGAAGTTTTTGGACTTGTTTATTTGGGTCAGGTCCCTAACAACGATATGTGAAGAAGTTTTGATCGGTGATTCAACCCTCGACCAAACTCCGAAAAATATTGAAATGCTTCCCAAAGGTCCTGAAAGTAAGTCATCGTTAGTAAAGTTCTACTGATAATAACAACTTACTAAAAATATGAATTCAGTCTTCGGCAAAATAAAATTTATTCAATAAATAGTACCTACATTATTGCCGGGGCCGGGAAGGAGGCCATTGCAGGCTGAATATTTGTTTAAAAGAACGGGCTTGCGAGTCCGTTTAATTATATAGGTACGAGCCCTGCAATTGCCTCCTTCCCGGCCACGGCAATATCGTACACGATATTGTTATATTTATAAAATATTGACTTATATTGACTTATAATTTATATTATTGAATTGAATTGAATTGAATCACATTCATTCAGGTAAACACATCATCAAGTTATACTAATAATAACTATCTCTAATCCATTCGGCGTCTTTTACGGAAAGGTTTGATAAACGGAAACTGATACCTTATGCGAGTAGGTATGGTGTAGGTATATAGATATTGTAGATCATTTGTAGATTCGCATCAAAATGATACTTAAAAGATAATAGATATATGTAAATAGGTATGTACCCCAAAAATTTACACAAGAATACTATGTAGGTTAGCGTGATTCTTACACAAGGTCATCGCCATGTTGAAATTTGAAATAAATACCGTTAAAATTAATAAACAATACTTAAAGTTACTGACATCTAAGACCTTTTTTCCAAATACATTGTAGATTTTACGCATGAAACAATAGTTCTTACATGAAAATGTTTGTATTGATATTATGATACTTTTCGAGAAAAGTACGAAAAACTAGTTATTTGCCGTAAACATGGCAAAGTTTGATGGCATATAACTTTTGGTATCAGTGACTACACTCGCGGACAAAGAATACGGGTCAGTAAAAAAACCATAATCATCCTCCTAGCGTTATCCCGGTACAGTTGCATCCTGAAGGATGCCTGGGGTCCGCTACCTAATCCCAAGATTTGGCGTAGGCACTAGTTTTTACGAAAGCGACTGCCATCTGACCTTCCAACCCCGAGGGGAAACTAAGACCTTATTGGGATTAGACTTTGTCAAGTGTGTGGGCACCTTGACTGTTAGAAGTTCTCAAGCCGCCCGAAGGCCTCAAACTTGGCTTAACGACTGCTGCCATAGACATCAACCGGGATCAATGGCTTAACGTGCCTTCCAAAGCACGGGAGCGCTCAGTTAGTAACCACTCAAAGCGGTCACCCATCCAAGTCCTGACCGCTGCCCACGTTGCTTAACCTTAGATACCGCAAACGGTACGCAGGCGCCGTTGGGCCACGAGCGCTCCAGCGAGCGAGTAAAAAACCATCATATTTCCTAAAATACTGCGAGGTTGTAAGTTTTTTTAATCATGTGATTATCTTTATTTAATTTTACATCTATACTGCAAAAGTAACAGCCAAAAAAAGTAACGTTTCCAGGTTTAAATCGGACTCGTAAAAATCCATGAAAAAATTGAATTTGAAATTAACGCAGCGAGATATCGCGAAAATCGTCATTTTTGGACATTGATATTTTTATTACAGGATCCCGGAAATTCCTAATACAGTTGGGCAATAAGAAGAATAGTATATTATGTAAATAAAACGAGTGTAGAATATTTCACAAAACCTATTGAGGCTATTAAACTAGTGTGACCCGAAATTTTTGACCGCCAGTGTAGTTGAGGTAAAGTGAGATGGTATATTGCTTAAGACGTCCTTTTTTAATACGATTACTACGATTAGACAAAAAGCGCAGAAAAATGAAGAATTACAGTTTCGTCAGAATTTCGTGCAGGATCCCCTTAACAAAAATAACTTAGAAGTAACTTTAATATAAAACATGCCCTTGAGGCATTGTATCGAGGAAGCTGGCGGCATTTACCTATTGTTTTTATTTCCTGAAAGTCTTCTAAGACATAAGTGGAACCTGTTTTACCTATAGGTATGCGGATTTTTTTTCAAGTATTTTTTTGAGTAATTTCTGTAGCCTACCGGTAAAAGACACCAAGACACCCGACAGTCAATGGCCGATTGGCCGCAGGTTTTAACCCCCGCTCGTACAATGATAGTCTGTACGGTGTTATTTAGCCTACTTCCCGTAGTTTAATTATTGTTTGCATTGAATAGGTATAACAAATGAATTCAAAATAAAAAAAAAACAATTTTATAAAATCGAGTTGCTATTGATGAATATATAATACATATAAAAGTCAAGCGGGCATTTATGATGACGGCGGTGCCGCGGCAATCTCATGCTAAGTTTGATAGTTTCACGCTCCATTGCATAGCATAATTGCTCGCCGCTGGTGGCTGGAATTTGATGTACTTAATATTAATTTCATATTAATATATTAATCTCTTTATTTATTTTGAAACTTAGGCTAGGTTGTTATAATATCTTTATAAAAAGTAAAACATAAAAATACACTTACAAAACATAAAAATATTATAAAAACCTAACCTAGGGTGCCGCCGGCAGCGGGGCAGGGCCTAAGCTACCGGTGGTTAGGGCGACAGAGAGAGGAACCTCCTGACTATCCGCGCCGTGTCCAGGAGTACCTCCTTCTGAATCTGACCCTTGACCCAGCCATCTAGCGAGAGTCTCTTGAGGTGTTGGTCGAGACTCTTCGCTATTAGACCGTTCGCAGAAACGACAATGGTCGTTGAATCAACATCCCACATGGCGGTTACCTCGTTTGCCAAGTCTAGGTACTTGCTGAGTTTGTCCTTCACAGCCTTCACGAGGTTTTCGTCATGGGGGATGGTGATGTCAACGAGCACTGTTGGCTACAATAGTCCTGTCCGTGATGACAGATCGATCCCAATAGAGCGTGGCACGACCATTTTCGAGAACTGGCGCAGGTGTACGTCGTATACTTATAGTACGGTACTTCGACGTCCACAAGACCGTATTGAAGAGCAAGTTGCTGGTGAATGATCCTGGCTACAAGGTTATGTCTGTGCAAGTACTCGCCGTTAACAAGATGACCACAACCGGAAATAATATGCCTGAGTGACTCTCCGGGACGGCGGCATGCCCGACAAATGTCGACCGTACCGTCCTAGGTTGCTTTAAGACTGCGTCGTGCAGGGTAAATTATCAGCGCCTGTCAAATTTCTATTTTTTTAAATTATTTTCCCCAGTAACTCACACATACATATTTCACACACACTACTTCATTTTGTTGGCCCGGGTCATTGACTTACATTTTTTTTTAATAGGTATTTTCGGTTGTGTATTGCCACCAGTTAATCAGAGTTAAAAACTCCTTATATTAGAGAAATCGAAATTGTCATAACTTGTCACTGTACAATGACAATGCTCTGTCAATTTCTGTAAGGAATACAAAGTTTTGATTTACAATATTTGATGATTTATTAAGGCATGACAAAAATGTAAAAATAAAAGTCAAGTTCTGATCTGTCACCAAAACCTTACTTCTGAAAATTGGGATTTGATTTTAGTAAAACGCTCCTAATTATTCATATACAAATAGATTAAAAGTTAGAAAAATTCTTGCATTATTTGGCTATTTTTTGTATGGTTTTGGTTTGCGCCGGAATTAATATATAAATAAATATATATATATATATATATATATATATATATATATATATATAATAAATAAATATTTGTGGACAATCTTACACAAATCAACCTAGTCCCAAACTAAGCAAGGCTTGTACTACTATGGGTACTAAGCGACAATATACATACTTTATACATACAGATTTAAATAGATACTTAAATACATAGAAAACATCCAAGACCCAAGAACGAATTCGAACCCGGGATCTCCAGCTTCGTAGGCAGGGTCACTACCAACTAAGCTAAAGCGGCTTTTATAGGTAATGCGAGTTTTAAGCGAAGATGCGGTTGTTTTATTTCGATATATATTATGTAATGAAACTTAATGAAAATTAATGGCAGTATTTTGAAATAAGTTTGTTAAGTATTCTTAAAACCTAATGATAATGAAATAAGTAGGACAAATATGATCAAGTAGGATTTAGTAAATCATTGTCACTATCTGTAATTGGAACTTGGCCGGCCGGACGCGCTATCGTGTGCATGGTTGAATGTACGAGTCCATAGTTATGTTATGACAAATTAGCTCTCATGTTCCTTCTTATAAGAACGATAATTGAATAGAATAATTAGTGGAGTAAATTTTACTGAACTTTTAACACTACTTGGACAATGGTTGCGTATAGCTAAATCCATGTACATGCTGCATACATGCTGTAATGTAACAGTTATAATACTTATAATATACGCAATTGAAATTGCAATCTTACTATTATTTACTACGTTTACGTAACGTCCAAACAATTATTGCGACGTACTTTTTTTGTTTTTTCAACCTGATTGTGGCCTTATAGGTCGAGCCCAATAAATCGATAGGAGTGCGCGGTTGGAAAGTGGCCTGGGGAAAATCGAGGGGAAACCTCCGACACGACCACGCGGGAGGTTTAAACACTGGGATACTCTAAGAGTTGGCGCTCCAGTGAGATTGGTTACGCGGCTTCTACCGAATCTGAGTTGTGAGTGGAATCGAGCTACTTACTGGGAGTTTTGTCGCTGGTTCACTAAACTCTACTAGGCCCGACCTGGGTCGGACTGACTCTACCCAGTGTGACGTACTTACGTATATCCAAAGACTACAACGTATATAATAAAGTACGTATATCCGTATATCCAAAATCAAAGCAGTGAACCAAATAATTTCAAACCATAAAAAACAATCAAATAGAAATTAGAAACCGTACTTATAGACCTGCAGAAATAAGTAGGACTACATACATATATTTTGTATAAGACTCAGATTATACGTCGTCGTTAGAGATATAACTAAGATAAAAAAAAACACATTTATATTTTCATTCTATAATTAGTATGACCATGCGGCTTCGACAATACAATCTTCTGCTGCTTATTACTTTCTTTGTTGTGTGACACTGCAGATTGATAATCCACGATTCCTGAAGTTATATCACGACATCGGAGATATATTTAGCCATTAAATGTATTCCTATTTGACGAGAAAGCGTGAATATCCACACAAATTTAAATAAGTATTCCAATCCAATCAGTGGGTTCTTCAATGCTGAGGATCGTGACCGCTATGTCTCTGGCGGGGAGTGCAGATGGCTCGCCAGTGGTTCCGATGATGCGCTGCATGCAGCGCCTGGTGTTCTCGGAGTCCGGCGAATTTGGAGATTTTTTCAATCCACCTGGCTGGCCCGAGCTCGTCTATCCTCCACCTTTCCCGTCATCATGAATCATGATGTACTCGAGGCTAATAGGTACGACGCGCGATATGTCCAAAAAATGCCAGTAGATAAGTATGCGTTGTTGGCAAACTGTCGAGAGGCGTGTGTGTATGCGTATTTGGTGTTCGATATCAACATTAGATACGTAAAATTATTGAAATATAAAGAAAGAAAAATGTACACAAATTTTCATTTGAAGTAAGTGACAAATGTCATTACGTTATAAAGATGTTCCGTCAGGGTGACCATTCATTGAAATTAATTTCCATTGTAATGAAACGCATCGGCAACCTTTTAGCGTCTAGAATGCGTTTTCGGGAAGGAAAACATTATAATTTGAACGCATAAGTAAACTTTCGGGACCAAACACTGTATGTTCTCTAAAAAATAAAAGGCTAATACCAAAAATTCCATGTTAAAAGGTTCTTAAAACGCCACACGTCAATATTTATTTACCCTACTTTAATTAATACAATCTTTGTGTGTGGTATACATATTGTATTCGTATACGGGCAAAATGTCAAAAACAGAGCTGTCAAAGCGAAAAAAGGAGCATGCGTCTGCTCTCACCGAGGGCCAATGCCCATCTGTCGATTTTTCGAAAGTATGGTGGCAGGGAAAATGTATGGAAAAGTCACTAAAGTTTAGATTTACGTTTGAAATTCTCATTGGTCTTTGCGAGGAAAAATGTGAAAAGTGTGATAACTTATAGTGAATACTTTTGAGATTTGTTTGAGTGTGATTTTGAAACGAAATAATAGATTTTTCAATTCAAATTTGCCTAAACGCCGACACGCGTTCTTCTCATTTTTAGTGCAACTTTACGGTATTGTATTTATTAAAGTGTAATTTATTATAGATTACTAATAGTGATAACTTGTAAACACACTCTTTGTGATAATAATTACATATATTTTATATATTTTTGTAGAGAATCGTGACCTCCACAGATTGAGAGGTGAAGGCTGTTTTTGCTAAATATGCTCGGCGCCCTCTTAAATGGCAAAATCATAATTGAAATTCTGGGGACCGATTTTTGAGTGTCGAACGCTCGACTTTTCACTCGAGATCTGTCAAAAAACTATGATGATTTGACAGATGTCGAGTGAAAAGTCAAGCATTCGACACTCAAAAATCGGCCCCCTGATCTTCTTCTAAAAAAAGATAAAATTATGTTCTGGTCTGAGGCCGAACAGCGACAAAGATAAGATAATTAGTTAGTCTATTGAAAAATATCGTAAGTGATTTTGCTTACATGAATATAATAACCCACCTTTGAGATTGTTCGCATAAATAATTTGGCACCTCCCATTCCTACGATCTTATATTACAAGATTTCCGTGTAGTTATTAGTTTGACCGGAGAAGGCCTCGCGTCTCGTCTATGTTATTGCCTGTCTCGGTCCCGAACCACAATATTAACGAATTATAACAAAAACATTCTCATTTCTGAGACGCTCTGTGGTTTGTATCATGAATACCTAAATATGACGCTATTCATGATTTTTCTTCCATAGATGAAATACTACTACTCAGTATTAGTACTCAAATAGTAGTAGTACTTTGGCAATTTATTAAATGGAGGACTAGCTTTTGCCCGCGAATCTGTCCGCATAGAACTCATTCATCGCGTTAGAATTTTATTGCTATTTTTTATCGCTTTGTTATCGCCCTTCCATACAAACTTCCACCCCCTTAAGGGATGATAAAAAGCGTCATATTTGAGTCCTTCCCCGGGACTCAAACTACCTCCACACCTTTCATCTCAAGTTGAAGTTGTTATAGCACAAGTTCATTATACCTGGGAACCGATTTTTTAGAGTCGAACGGTCGACTTTTCACAGATCTGTCAAAAAACTATGGTGTTTTGACAGATTTCGAGTGGAAAGTCGAGCGTTCGGCAGTCAAAAATCGGCCCCCTGATAGTTAGATCATATCAGAATATACCAAATGTTGATACACCAAAAGTAGATATCCTTTAATTGCTATATCGACAATATATCAATTGTGGTTATATCGACCGTTACGCAGACGCACCCCCCTATACCTATATAATATTTATATCGTTCCTCTCTACCTCATTTAACCCCTCAGGGGCGATGATTTCCGGGCTAAAACTATCCTATCACCTTTTCCTCGGGATACAAACTATGTATCTCCATATGCCAAATTTCATCTAAATTCGTTCAGTGGTTTAAGCGTAGGTAATAGGTAGCTAACAGACAAGAGTTATTTTCGCATTTAGAATATTAGTATGGATTATATTTACCTACCTACGTCCGTTGAATTGTGTGCAGCATTATGTACCAAAAACAATCAGCCAATTTGTCGCTAGAGAGCAGAACTTATGACATATTAAGATTGTTGTTAGTGTTGAGCTAACTTCTAGAGCATACGACGTGATGCCTGAAAAGGTGTTTGCACATGGCCCTGGTCCTAAACTTCTCAAAGACACATAACATGTGAGCAACTCTGCAAGCAAACTTCTACGCTAATAAGAGCAATAAATACACATTATATCTACATTCTAACACTTTCTAATTAGGTGTATGTCTTTGGAAGGCTGCCTAACCAAATTTTGTTGACAGATATTTCCTTGTTGTATGACCAATTATTGTATACTAATCTATACTAATATTAAAAATGCGGAAGTGTGTCTGTCTGTTACCTCTTCACGCTTAAACCGCTGAACCGATTTAGATGAAATTTGGCATGGAGATAGTTTGAGTCCCGGGGAAGGACTATACTTTTTATCCTGGAAATCATCCCTTAAGGGAGCGGAAGCTTGTATGAAAGAGCGATAACTAGGTAAGCGCCTGATATAAAAATAGCATTTAAATTCTATCGCGATAAACGAGTTCCACGCGGACGAAGTCGCGGGAATAAACTATGGGATGCAACTGTACTGGGATAACGCTAGGAGGCTGATGATGAATAATGACATTAACGACTAATACCGAGTGAGGTCCACAAACGCTTACGCTAGTAATAAATGTGCGAAGTCGACGTAAAGCGTTGTATAACGAAAAACTGCAATGTTTACAAAACGTAAACAATTAAGAGGCCTTACAAGTTTAAAATTTTAATGATTTAATTTTTTGACAAAAGTATTGTTAATACCAATAAAATGATTATAAGATACGATGATTATATTAAAGTTTTAAGTAGATAGTAACATTTCCCTTTTTTTTATTTAATTGTGTGTAGGAGAATTTAAGAGCGATAAAGCAGTTTTTAGCTCGAAAATGGCGATTTGGAGTTTTGGAGTGATGTTTGAAACAAAATATCTTTATGAAAAATTCAAGAAATACATTTAAAAGTTATGTCACTGCGCACTTCTAAGGTTTGGAATTCTCTGCCGGCGTTTGTGTTTCCGAGCTCATATAACCTAGACCTTTTTAAGGCACGGGTGAATAGGCATCTTCTGGGTGAGCTCGCTTCATCTTTGCCCCCTGGCTAGATGCTGGCCAATAGCGATCCCATTTTTAATATATAAAACAAACGAACTTACCTGTAAGCGAAGTTCAATCATAATTATACGAAGAGGTTCGTTCGAACAGATTAGTATCCTGAAATATTTGAGATATGTAGTACTCCACTCCGACACTATAGTTTAGATTCTTTTTGTGAGGGTACATATATGTGACCGGTCGTCTTTATAAGTGAGACACATTCTCTGCAACGGGGCTTGACTTGATTTAGGGAGGGATTTTGCTTGTCGCCGCGTTGGTGAACACACGTACCTAGTACGTACCCGGAGCGATGCGACGACGAGCAGAATCCACTACCGTACACTGTCTTTGTTGCCTACTGTCATGGCGTCGTTACCGAACAACGTCACTGAACGTAAAACTACTTAAATATAACTTAACTATTTTGTTATAGTTTTAGTTATTTTAAATAAAATATGCAATATGCTATATGAAGGACTTAACTATTAATAAACTAGCTAAACCTATAAAAAGTAAATGCCCCCCAAGTCCCCATCGCTGGCTATGGTGCCCAGTAGGCTGGCAGCGTTGCCCCTTTGGATGGCTAAACTGATCCTATAGATTAAATCAAATTTTGTCACACTTCTATGAGCCTGACCAAGAAGAAAAGGTTTACTCTTTTGTTTTCCTTCAATACAGGGAGGATATGAATTCAGGTTTCTATTGAGAAAATTAATACCTACAGCGGGCTATGAAGAATCACGAAGAAGGGTTAACAAAATGACTAAACGCTGCTTGTGGTAGTTACTACTATCTTAATGCAGTGACACATGTTTTTTTAATCTCATTTGCTCCTTAATAGCTATTGAACATTAGTCGAACAGTTTGCTGAACAAAATGGAGTCCATTCCTCTTCATTAGGGCGCGAGCCGGCTCGCAAGTCGAATCAAATTCGCCCCGGCATTATGCTAATGTCCTGCTAATGTTATTAAGACCAATAAATAAATGGAAAGAACCTCGGCAGGGCCTTTAACGTTTTTACAGCTGTAATTTTTGAACTCAAGTAAATTGTTCTCGTGGCCCTTTTCAGTTTGCAATTGCACTGGGATTCGATTGAGATTTCGATTTCGCATTCCAAATTCCAAATTGAGATCATAATAGTTTAGTGAAATCAAGATGGAGTGCTATCAGGGTTCCCCTGATCCAAATTCGGGGCAAAAAAGCGGGCCGTACCAAGATTAAACAATGGGGCCGATTTTTGGGTGTCGAACGATCACTTTTCACTCGAAATCTGTCAAAACACTATGATGTTTTGACAGATGTCGAGTGAAAAGTCGAGCGTTCGAGTAATAAAATCGGCCCCCTGACGCGCTTTTGTTTATGTAGTGAGAGTGAGCTCCCACTAACAAGTAGAGTCGTGCCTCTGACTATTGGGCTCTAAATGTAAAGTTCGATTTACTTAACTGATATGAATGATACTAAGTGCTTAACTGATCTAATTTTGTTTTGTAACATTAAAAAAATATATTAAGTTAATTTATTAGACCTCAAAGTTTAATCGTTAAGTCAGTTTATCGTAAATTGCGATATTATCGTAATCTCGCAGTACGAGGATGACATTACCATGGTAGGTACAGGGGCCTAATAAAAATAATATTCAATTCCGCTTACGAAAATATTACATCGTCTTGAATCGATTGGTACCCGATGCTAACCTTTGTCTTTTATTATAAAGGTAAACGTCCCAATACTTGACACCCTAATACCCAATAAATGAGACATATTGTTCACCACTCTTACTATGACATAAGATTGAAGACACGTTAGGTATTGTACTAGGTCAATTCAGTGTCAAGCATAATTACCTTCGCTACTCTTACTCGCATTTATTATAATTCAGCCTCGCATTTATTATAATTCAGCCAAAGTAACATATAATACAACGCTCGTTCACAACTTAAATATTGTACTATTAAGAGCTTTGAAAAAGATCTTGCCTCGCAATGTCACTGAGTATGATGATATTGATGATTTTTACATTGCTACTCTTTAATGTTTAAAAAAAATATTACTGTCTCGGAATTTGGTATTTAACTTAAAGACATCTTAATGAATGATTACAGTACTAAGTCGACATTTTCGATAAATTTACTTGCTCGTATTGAATTTATAGGCTCTATAAGTATATAACTTAATTTAAAGTGGTGGTAAAGTAGTCGTTAAATATTTATTCCTTTTTGTAACGGGACAGGGGGCCGATTATTGAGTGTCGAACGCTCGAATTTTCACTCGAGATCTGTCAAAAAACTATGACGTTTTGACAGATATCGAATGAAAAGTCGAGCGTTCGAAACTCAAAAATCGGCCCCCTGGTTGATAATTTTACTATTTCAAGCAAATTATTATAAATTAAAAATAGGTTATTCATACCCTATAGAACTTAAAGCTGGCCAATGTAAATCACTAAGCAAACCATTAAACGAGCAGAGTGGATATAGCTTTGCTTACTCACCCCTTTATCGGCATGGCGCAGCCCGCCTAAACAAATTTAAGCGCAATTGGAAAATTTGCCTTTAAAGTAAAAGATTTATTCACACTAGGGACTTAGTGGCGACGATGTGTGAGTTCACGTATACCTATGCGTTTATCCCTTTACGATACCTCGCAGAGGCGGACTCAGGATGTTGACTTTGGACACCTTGACTTGACACATTTTGAAGGGCCCGCTAAGGTTAGATTTTATGGACCGGATGCTTTACGGGGGAAGGGTATGATGACAAATATCAAACGTCAAAAACGTTCTGTTAGTACCTACGAAGATTGTAGAGAAATACAATTTTTCTTGCCATTTTGGCTAATAATCACTAAAAAGCGACCTCACAAGTTTTGATGATCAAAAGTTACAGTGCAAACAGAACAGAGACAGGATTTGAACGCGCGTTAGGTCATTACATTAAATATTACAGTGTTTTCGCTCACGTTTGACGTTTGAGTTAGCAGAGTTGTGTCAAAGTAATCTGAACAAAAAGTGACTTATTTTCGCATGCTAGTTTAAAAGTTAAGAGTTTAAAAAAAACGGTCAGCAATATCTCAAGTGTATAAAAATAGATGGCAGTCTGGATGCTAAAAATAACATTACAACAGATATCTATATAGGTATATTTGATACGAAAGCAATCGTCGCTGTCATCAAGTGAGACATGGGTCAAACGGAAACCTATTGAATACAAAAAGTCCATTTGCAACAACATGTCCAGGACTTCATTAGACATGCGCCAGAGGCATATGTTTTCCTCTGATTCCTGGAGAGCAGCGTTCTTAAAACCGAACTTAATTAGGTACCACACGTCCGGTCTTTATAAAATATATATTTAATATAAATGTTCTAGAAAGAAGTTTTCATTTACTAGAAAGTTGTTTTCTGACATACGTACTCTTGTATTGCAAACATTACATAGTAATATCTGGGCGGCCGAGCTTTGCTCGGCGTTTTCCCGGGCGTGAAACCTAGCTAGATCGATTGCTCGTCCCCGAAAACCCTCACATACCAAATTTCATCAAAATCATTAGAGCCGTTTCCGAGATCCCCGAAATAAATAAATAAACATATATATAAATAAATAAATATACAAGAATTGCTCGTTTAAAGATATAAGATAACGATACGAATGCCATACATATTGTTTTCCATATTATTAAGTGCAATCATATTATTTTATAGAATATTTAAACGCCATACATACTAAATACTGTTTCGAATCCATCCAAACTTAACAGCGTGTCGACGTCACCCTTCGCGGGGTGCCTACTTTCGCTCTAAGGCACAAGTACAAGCAAGCAAGCACGTAAGATGATGTGATTCTTGTGGTAATTCGCGCAAATGTATGAGCGCACTAACGAAGTGCGATGAATGATTCCTAAGCGGTAATAAAATGCTGGGAATAATGGCATGGGAGACGATAATCGAAGAAACGATTTTCGGTAAAATGATGGATTCCCGACTCGAACAGTTGAATGGCAAATAACATGGTATTATGATAATTATGGATTACAAAGACTATGGAAAATAAGATTATTGAAATTTATATTATTGGAAACAAAGATTCTGATCATACTCATTGTTTGCCATATGATTAATATGGCAAACAATGAGTATGGCATACGAAATTATAAGAAACAACATTATGACAGTTGAACATTATGGCAGTTGAAATTTGGGTAAATGAAATTCTGGCAAGTACTTAATACCGGTGTCCCACGGCTATGCCACTTAGGGGGAAAGTACACGATCCTCTTAACTATTGAAAATAAGACTTTTGCTCAAAGCAGTCTCATTTCATTTTTTAAATACATTTTTCTTTATTACCGCTCGTGGCAAGTACAACATTTTATGTCACTTTATGGCCGGGTGGGACATAAATTATCTTCCAAATCTCGATGTAAATGTGCGCAAGATGTGATTCCTAATGGGACTCTGAGACTTAGCATTGGTGTTCAACGTGACACGTGGCTTCTGGGCACCCACTATACCTGTTGACGGTGACTTGAGACATTTTTTTATCTGTGAGTTTTACTATTTTTGCCTAGGTTAAGTTTTTGTTTGACTGTTTGTTTATGGATTATATTATATAACTATATACCTATTATGGTAACAACAATTTCACATTATGTTACTTAGACAAAAATTTTTTTTGTATTATTCATAACATAACTCTTTACATTTCCGACGAGACTCGGCGCACATTGAAGATAAACGTAATATTCCCCTTTGTTTTATAGAAAGGGTCACGACTAAACAGGGCCACTGATAAAGGACTCATACAAGAGAACACGCGCTTAATTTGTGCCGGATAGGTTAAATTTTAGATGATAAAATACCGCCCGCTAACGCGAACAAACAAATCACCGAGGCTGGATTCCCTCAGGAAATCACATCTGGATACCAGGGCAAGGCACAAGCAACCCACATTTATTTTTACGCTCTTATGATTGCTAGTTTGAACAAAAATAATGCATACAATGGCTGTATTACTCGCGACAAAGTCATGAACGCTCCCAGGCGGAAACAAGCCAACCATTTTCTCGTGCATTTTCCAGAATACCAAGTGACATTTGCAGCAGACATTTCAGACGAGTTCTATTACTGGAAGCTCTTCCCTATTTTCTATCATTATATGGAGTGCCGATGCACATTAGAGATGCAGGGTGAGCCTCAGCAGCTTTAGCGAGCGCCTTAATGAAATCCTTCGTCTTTAAATCAGGATTTACTAAAGTGTTTATAAATATAAGTAATATCTAGACTCTATATTTGTAATAGTAATATATACCTACCCACTTGCATTTACCAAATCTACAATGCGATTATCGTAATGCAGTGAGAAAATCTGCATACGAGTATATCAGGGAACAAATTCAATGGTATTCTTTTAAAGTATAAATATATATATTTGCCATTATATGTGGTATACAAGAGGAGTTACATGATTTGTTATAAATGATCAAGTATTTCACGTGTATTATACGACTTTTTTCAACACAGTTGCGAGGAAAAACAATTAGCTATAAGTTAAATTGGTTATCAATACGGACATTACCTACGTATAGACCTTTCTATCAACTAAGTTGATAGAAAGGTTGACTACATAGCATTTATATCTTCTAGCCTTTTTTTTAATACTCGGAGATTAATATCATTTAAGTGTAGATAAGAAAGGCATTATAAACGAAATGTTAATGAAACAAAAATACATAATACAAACAAGTCAGCAGAAGCAAGCAAGCCAGATAAAAGCTATCAAGGAACGAATCTCCTACCAGCGATCGGATATCTAAAGAACTCATTTTTATCGAAGGTTTGCCTAGTACTAATAGAGGAATTGGTATCAAGCTTATTTAACCGTCTGTATCAAAAAGATGTCGCAAATGTCGCAATGCATTCGCCTGTGAAAACCACCATACGTAAATCTCAAAAAAATATTTATAGAGAAAGACAATGGACAAGAAATACTGGTGGGTACGTAATATGTCGCTAATGAAACTTAATAGATGAAATGTTGTAATCCTAATAGGTGTATCCTAATCCTATCCTAATCCTAATATCCTAATCCTAATAATATTATAAACGTGAAAGTTTGTGCGGATTTATGAATGTAGGAATGTATGTATGTACATTCCAGAATAGGACATAGGCTATGCTGTATTTCAAAATTCATCCCCTTAGGGGGTTAGAAGGGGGTGGTCATTTTGTATGGAGAAAATATATATTTTTGGGATATAAAATTGAAACTTCTCTAGTCAACTAAGCATCAAAATGGAAGAAAACAGTTTTCAGCGTTTTTCAAAATTCGCCTTTTGATGGAGTGAAAGAAGGGCAGTAAGTTTGTATGGGGAGTAAATTTTATTTTCAGCTAGAGACTTGAAACTTTGTTTAAAGGTCTAGCAATAAATTATGAAAAAAGTAATTTCAGCGTTTTTATAAAATCATTCTCTGAAGTGGTGAAAAAGGGATTGAAAGTTAGTATGGACAACCTGTTTTTAAAAGTGAGTAATTTAAGTAACTTCATTCTTGGCGTGCAGATTCTTAGTTAAAATATAAGATACGTGATAGCAGGGTTTTTGAAAATTCATCCCCTAAGGGTGCAAATAAGGGGTTGAATGTTGGTATGGAAAAGAGTAATACATTCGAAGTGAGCGACTAGAAACTTATAGTAGATAAATAGATTAATAACTGCCCTACCCGTGGGAAGTCGTAGCGGGCTATAAAAGCAAAAGTATGTCCGTCTGCCTTAAACTTAGGTAAGTAAACAGCTGAACCGATTTAGAAAAAAATTGCTATGGATATAGTTTGAGTCGCAGGGAAGGATAAAATCGGATACTTTTTGTATGGAAGAGATATAACTAGATAAGCGCCTCAAATAAAAGAATATTATACTTAACGCGATGACCGAGTTCTACGCTGACGAAGTCGCGGGCAAAAGCTAGTATAGTATATATATGTATATATATATACATCCTAATAATATTACAAACGTGAAAGTTTGTGCGAATGTACGTTCCACTTAATTTCAAAAACTACTGGTCTGATTTCTACGAAACGTTGCAGTATTGTAGCTCAGATACCAGAATAGGACATAGGCTATGATTTATTTCAAAATTCATCCCCTTAGGGGGTTAAAAGGGGTGGTCATTTTGTATGGAGAAAAAAATAATATTGTGATATAAAATTGAAACTTCTCTAATCGACTAAGCATTATAATGGAAGAAAAGAATTTTAAGCGTTTTTCAAAATTCGCTTTCTCAAGGGGTGAAAAAGGGGTTTGAATGGGGAGTAAATTTTGTTTATTGGCCTAGGATTAAATTAAAAAAGAAGTAATTTCAGCGTTTTCAGAAATTCATCCTCTGAAGGAGTGAAAAGGGGGATGAAAGTTAGTATGGGCCTGCAGTTTTTGAAAGCGAGTAAGTAACTTGATTCTTGGCGTGTAGACTCTCAGCGAAATATATTGGGATTGCAGCGTTTTGGAAAATTCATCTCCTAAGGGTGTAAAAAGGGGGTTGAATTTTAGAATGGAGAAGAATAATTAATACATTTTAGTAATATAGCTATAGTAGATAAATAGATTAATGTCTGCCGTACCCGTGCGGAATCGTAAGCGAGCTATAAATGCGAACGTATGTCCGTCTGTCTGTTACCCCTGAAACTGATTTAGATGAAATTTGGTAGGATATAGTTTGAGTCGCAGATAAGGATATAGGATACTTATTATCCCGAAAATCATCCCTTTAGGGGGTTTAAGTGTGTATGGAAATATATAACTAGACAAGTGTCTCAAATAAAAGCAATATTATTGTAATGCGATGAGCACTAGTTGCATATGAAACCAAAATGTATTCGTCTGTAGCAGGTTTAAGCTTATTATTAGGGTTGCGTAGTAAATAATATTCCAATCACTTTCCGTTAGCTACCGAACTGAAAATTGGCATTATATTGGCCAGTGACAAATAGATAAGACAAATAAAAAAGAATATTTCGGGAAGAACAGCGTTATAAACAACCATAACTTTATCACAAACCGCGACGCAGGCCTTGTCACAAAAATGCAAATTTTGAACATGCTCATTCACATATTTACTAACCGATGACTATTATCCGCAACACGCTTCGTCAACCTTATACTATATTTAATTACGCCTAGTACAATCAAGGGCATAAATATGTATACATTTTTGGACCTTATTTCAATGGAATAAGGTGAAAAAGTGTATACATATTGGTGACCTTGACTGTACCTAAATGGACCAACCCAGATCGTAGCTGGTTCAAATCTCCCCATGCGCTACCACGCTGAATAGCCAGGGAGATTAGCTGCACTAGATACGATCCGGAACGAGTAGTACAGCCCCTATCCCTCAACCGCCTAAATCCTTAATTACCCGCTTTGCTGGGACCCCTTGGTCCAGTCGTCTCAATCGCGGCTGGTACAAAGTCATACATTGGTTCCGGGGCATAGGGCTAATCATATTTCTACTTAGCAGTATATAGCAGAGCCCCGGAAGTAGACATGAGTAGTTCACGAATGAATGATTCAAATGAAGTACTTCACCTCGAGTAACTCTTTCATTCACTAGTTCAGTTCGGATTCATATATGGATTTTCATATACGGATTCAATACTTCATTTCGTTCAGTTCATGATTCATATCTTTTACCTACTCATTCGCTCCGAGAGTGACATAGACGACATGATTGAATGAATGACTGATATCCAATCTATATCGTAGATGGATCTGTTGAGCTACTGAACGAAACTGAACTAGTGAACTAAATGAGTAATATACTTCACAGTAAAGGAATGAAGTATATCACTCTTTTCTTTTTAGTGACACATTTTGCGCATGTCTACCCGGAAGCTCCAAAACGTAAAATCCCGCGTACCATCTTATTTATATAGTGTGGTGCACAGAAAACCGTAATTGAATTTCTATTTTACAGGGACATCTCGGAGGAACGGGGAAAGTTGAGTTAATGGAATTTGAGGGTGGCGCTACATTTTCGTAAAACATATGAGTTTTATCTACGCCTCGACTATCCCATGCGATATTTTGGCGGATTTCGGTACTCTATCCTTACCTATTACTTATATCACCTTCATAAAGAAGAAGAGGGTCCGGAAAATATTTTCCTTAACTAACTGTAGTACATACCTACAACTTTAGCATAACGTTGTAGGTTTTGTGATATATCCCATACTAATATTATAATGCTAAAGTGTGTCTGTCTGTCTGTCTGTTACCTCTTAACGCTTAAACCGCTGAACAGATTTAGATGAAATTTGGTATGGAGATAGTTTGAGACCCGGGTAAGGACATAGGATACTTTGATCCTGGAAATGATCCCTCAAACTGATAAATTCGGGGGTGGAAGTTGAATCTATGAACCGGATCCATGTTAGGTATTTACAATGCCCACGAAAATTCGTCTCGGCATAACCAGTGTAAGCCTGACCTCCGAACATGCTCATAGTTTAGTGAGATTGCCCGGCCCGCAGTACCCGGCGACGGCGAAATACGGTATAGAAGTTGATATGGTTCTACGCAGACGAAGTCGCGGGCAAAAGCTAGTTCATAATTCATAATTCATAATTCATAATTAGTACTTAATATACTTACAAGCCCGAATAACGATAATCCTAACCTTTTAATAAACACCTTTCGCAAAATGTAAAAAGGTTGAAAGAACAGTACGGATTGGACAACAAACAATTTTTGTATTTAATTTTAAAAGCCAGCTCAGTTTGCTCCTTTTCGGAAAAAAAGGCAACATTCTTATTGACTTTACCCACGACGAAGTTTTATCGATTAATCACTAACCGATCGATCCGACCGATCTATTTTATCGATTAATAGTGCAAGCCGCCTTGGCCAATAATTGCACAAAGGTAAAAATAACGATGTCTACTGATGTTTTGAAAGTTAGATTTAGATTTAGATTTTTATTTATTCACAATAAACGATTACATTATAAATTTAAGGTACATATGTCAATTTACATTACAAAACGTCCGGCTGCGAAACGACAAGATTATGTAAAGTGCCAGTAAGCTCGGTTACGAATAGGCTCACTTTTGATCGCTTTATCTTGAGGGTTTGTTTTGGTTTTATAAATACTCTATTTGGTTTATTTCGCCTAGATGTGATGTGACTTCCCTAAATGTATTTCAGGAAAGGCTGAAGAAAAATGGCTTCATCCCATATGTCTACGTGGCGATTCTACAAATGCCGGGATTAATAGGAACTGTCCTAATCCTACTTCCTACTAATATACCTTTTGTAAATGTGAAAGTTAGGATGTTTGGATGGATGTTTGTGACTCAATCACGCCTAAACGGCTGAACGGTTTATGATGAAACTTGGTATACAAAGAGTTTATAGCCTGGATTAACATATAGGATACTTTTTATCCCTGAAATTATCCCTCAAATTGATAAATTCGGGAGTAGAAGTTGAACCTAGGAACCGGAGTCATGTTAGATATTTACAATCCCGCTGATGTACGAGAATTCGTCTTAGAAGAACCAGTGTAAGCCTGACCTCCGGACATACTCATAGTTGTCACGAATCTCAGGGTCAAAATACAATATTGAGGTATGGTGAGGTGAGTCTAGACAGTGATAAATATCAAAATTGTTGACGGTTGGCATGTCAGAGGCGTGTCATTATACAGATTATATTCGTTTGACTATGCTTGCACAACTTACTAATTTGAGTCTTAATAGTGGCTAACATAAAGAAGGTATTTGCATGATTTATTTTTTATTTTTACCACCGTAGGTATAGTAGGCATGAATCCTTAAGTGGGAGTTACAAGTCGTGATAAAGTTTGGCCTCACGATTGGAACTGTTCCTTAGGCTACTTGTAACTTATACTGAGCAAGGCCAAACTATCCACGCAAAAAAATTCAAAATGGCGGCTATTTTAGTTTCCAATTTTTTTTATTTTTTTTAGAACTCAAAAATGCTTCGTGCTACATAAAAACTTTGTATGAGAATTATGTTTTGCATAAATTTATCTATAACTTTGGTTATTATCATTTTCTCGATATATCTAATAGTTCATGAGAAAAATGGTGTTCAATATTGCGTTTCTTGTTAAAACACTGTTAGTCAAAAGGCTTAGCAAAATCAAACTGCATCGTATGCAGAAATCAATCCATTTTCTCCAGTGATACTAGGAACCAATATAAAGGATTTCATCCGACGAAATGAAAATTTCATCGACGGGAATTCAAAATGGCGGTCATTTACCAAAGGGGGAGCCGCATTTCTTAAAAAGTGTATTATTTCGAAACGGCATCTGCTATTTAAGTAATATGGGTATCAATCGATTGGTATTGACACCATTAATTAAAATAAGAAAAACACCATGTAAAAAATTCAAGATAGCGGCCAACTAATATCAAAATTGTAAAATTTTCATTCTTCTTTTTTTCTTTATATTAAAAATAACAACTGAATGTCCAACGATATAGTCAATTTATATATTTACATAAATTCTCATAGTATTATCTACGCGACAAAACAAAAATTATGACAATCCGTCGATTCGTTTTTGAACTATACGAATTACAAACGAGCCTCGGCGACTGTGTCATAGTAGTTATGGAAACAAACTGCACTTTTGTAATGAAAGCAAGTCGCTTTTGCACAATGGTATTAGTGAAGAGACCAAACTTGATTATTTTTTCGATAATATCTAATTTTCACCCGTCAGTAACCGAGACTACGCCACTTCAAAATTATAAGTCTAAAACGTTCTAGTAAGTTAAAAGGTAGACAGATTTGGACAATAAATGTGGCAATCGATAGAGAAAAATGTTGGTCAACTTAAAATAAAATACGCTTTTTGTTACAAAACTGAAGATTTTTTTTTCTGTGTTTAGCAATAAACTTTATTTTTATTTTTATTTTTTTTATATTTATACTCTGTAAAATCCTACACTTTGTTTTTTCTGCGTTTAAGAACATTTTAATCTATAGTACATTGTGCATGTGCACTGTGTGTCATAGTTGTTTTTTTATTTATATTGGGGAAACTTTCTGTAGTGTGATTGTTTTTGGAAAAAAAAATCTTTTAAGGTTCAAAAATTATATAAGGTATGAATATAAGTACTTATAGGGTATGAATATCAAAAGTTTATAGCAAAAAAAAGATTTTAAGAAATGCGGCTCCCCATTTGGTAAATGACCGCCATTTTGAATTCCCTTCGATGAAATTTTCATTTCGTCGGATGAAATCCTTTATATTGTTTCCTAGTATCACTGGAGAAAATGAATTGCTTTCTGCATACGATGCAGTTTGATTTTGCTAAGCCTTTTGACTAACAGTGTTTTAACAAGAAACGCAATATTGAACACCATTTTTCTCATGAACTATTAGATATATCGAGAAAATGATAATAACCAAAGTTATAGATAAATTTATGCATAACATAATTATCATACAAAGTTTTTGTGTAGCACGAAGCATTTTTGAGTTCTAAAAAAAAAAAAAAAATGGAAACTAAAATAGCCGCCATTTTGAATTTTTTGCGTGGATAGTTTGGCCTCGCTCAGTATAAGTTACAAGTAGCCTAAGGAACAGTTTCCATCGTGTGGCCAAACTTTATCATGACTTGTAACTCCCAATGTCCATTTATATGGGGATTCACACCTACTAGTAGTTATAAACTGAGTAATTTTGCTACCACTTGATTATGATTAGGTATTGAGGTTGTAGCACACATAAATTTTAGGCACCAAATCGGCGCGGCGCCGCTCAGCTCGCACCAGTCATTAGGTACTTATTCTTTGTTAGAAACTCCATGTAGCAAGTACTGCAACGTACACGTAAGAGGCCTTACAAGTTTAATTTTTTTATGATTTCATTTTTTGACATTGGCCTTTTTTGATTTAATTGTGTGTAGTAGAATTTAAGCGCGATAAAGCAGTTTTTAGCTCGAAAATAACCCGCCGGCTCTCATTCAGTAACTGTAGAACTGTACTGTAATGAGAGCCGGCGGGTTATTTTTATAGTTCCCATTTGGTTATTCAAATTGAGTTCGTGATGTTGTTACAGATACGAAGTTGGCTACAGTGACACGAAGTTTGCAGTCCCAGTGGGTAACTTTCCGCCAAGTTATGCCAGTATCTTATATCTTTAAACGTGCAATTCTAATTTTTGTACGTATATATTTATTTATTCGGGGATTTCGGAAACGGCTCTAACGCTTTTGAGGAAATTTGGTATGTGGGGGTTTTCGGGGACGAGCAATCGATTTAGCTAAGTCTCATGCCATGGAAAACGCCGAGCAAAGCTCGGTCGCCCAGATATCTTCAATATTATCTGAGATTTGTATCTGCTCCACCACCGCGGAGAACAAACAGAACATAGTACTCGATAGTCGTGTGCCATACTACCTACTGGAAAAAAAGAACTAGATAAATACTTATTTTATATTGCTGTCATTCACGCGTCCGTCCATCGGTCCGTCGTCTGTCACAAAATTTTGATCCGATTTTTTTTTTTACTTTCCATTTAGTTAGGTACCTTATGTTATTGTACTTGATATTTGGTGATAATATTTAGGTATTATAACGTACCTATATTGTACCAACAAATACTAACAAATGATAAATAAGATTTTTTCTTTGATACCTATTTGGTTAGTTGGTTCGGAACCCTACAGTGCGAGATTTTGAAATTAAAAAGCGTGAGGAAATTTTGTAGGTAATTTTATATAGAATTCATGAGTTTTACGCCTGTACTAAAGTAACCCTTACTAAATAAACCTTGTTTTTAATAGGCGAATGCAAACTATTCGATACAAATGAAATCGAGTTTGAAGATGATGGCTTGGACAGGCAGGAAAAGAAGCCGCCCAAATGTGTAACGCAGCTGACCGCAATCGCGGCCGTCTGCCAAATATCGTTGTCCTCTTATTACAACTGAAATGGGTGTAGGCTGATTTAGCAACGATCTGCCTCTGGACATTGCTATTGTTTTTTTATTCCGTATGATCTTGTTATTCACTGTAACTTTTAGCTTTACCATACATGGATGTAATTAATTGTTTACGGAGTACAGTATACATGGCAATAGTATCACTGTATTGTTAATTAATAGATGTATTAGTTACTGTTACCTAAATACACAGAAACCATCGGGTACTACTTACTACTATAGCTATGTATATAGCTAGATCCAAAAAAATCGCTAAAGATTCGTGGTAGGCAGGTGCATTTCTTTATTTTGATGTCTCAAGTATCGGAAAACATCGGGATTTGAGACAAGACCATTACTTACATTTCAATTGCGTCGTCGAGAGATTGGTAAATACGGGCCCTTATTGGCAACCACCTGGGGCAGCCTTTGATGCGTTATTTGGCTTAACACCACACCACCTGCAAGTGCAAAAGGAGGCCAAGCAATGCATCTATAGGATATGCATGTTGAAATTCCTGGAAGCAACGGGTATAACCAAAGAACTTAGGGCTGCCACAATAGATCAATAACAGGTCTAGGCGGCATAGAAAGCCCACAACAAACCAATAATAAATAAAAACCACCTGCGAGTGATTGCCGCCTCCCTTATACATAATCTACGAATCAAATTGGTTAGATTTGACCTCCTACGGTTATTCGTCGCACATATGAGACCTACTTTTCTATTTCAACACTTTCAGAGTCAACGAATGGAACCCGAGTATAATATTTGGGATGGGTTACATATACATACTCGTATAATAAATATACATAGACTACATGACTGTGGGTTTGAAACCTACATTATAACAACGAATAATTTGATAGTGGCTTACGCCATGCGAAGAATTTCAGTACAAAATAGATGCGAACCACAAACATAAGTAATATTGGCAGAATCACCCGCTGGTGAATTACGAAACACAACCCAGATACACTGTCAGTCCGTATTAATACGATTGATAGGTCGCACAACGACGTATACAATATACATCCTAAGTCTACTTAATTGAAAAGTATATACTTAAGCATTTTGTTTGTGAGGGACATAAATAGAAGTAGTAATAATGTGTAATATCTAGTATTAATGAATTGAATACATTGAGACTTGAGACCCTTTGTTTCATAGAGGCAATAAGTATTTTGACATGTTGCGTTTGTGTAAGTAGTTGTAAAGTCAAAGTAAGTTGTGTCAAAAATCTTGTGTTACTAATTTTTAAGCTCTGTCAATACAACTGCTGAAAATAAGGCAAGCCGGTGGGAATCGAGTTGTATGGACGCTCCGCCACTGCTAGGTACCAAACGCACGCGGCACAAAGAGGCCCACAGCCAACTTGCTCTTACATCAACTTCGAAATTGAGGCGATTTCTTCTTAGTTGTTTGTATTTTAAAATTCATATTGTGAGAGTTAAAGCAGAAGACCATTACCAAACGAGCATTGACACTTTGACTCCACAAATAAATGTTGAATTAAACAGGAATATTTCGATTTACTGATCGCATTCACATCTCACCCTATATTTCAAAGCGATGTTTAGGTTACAATAAGTGAAAAATATTCATAAGCATTCATATTTTTCTTGCGGATACGTCAATACTGTCTGTAAACATTTATTCATCTCGGAGTGAAAGCAAACATGGCCCGCGTTTAAACGCAAGGTTGTCGCACACATAACCAACAGGTCGGCACCGGATCTGCACCCCGTCAACTCGATCCGGTCATTATTATTTGTATGAAACTCCATATTGCAATGCACACTTATATTACAGCTCGCCGTAGCCTGGTGAACACCGCGCCTGCAAGCTTGCCGCCGCGCCGCGCCGGCGAGAGGGTGTGGGAACTGGGAATGGATGTCACGGCTGCCTCGACGCTTACACCATGCTTGGGTTGGATTGACACCGGGTGGACGCCGGGCGGATGACGGATCGCAGGTCAATAGGGCGAGTCGTAGGCAATCTGATGAGGAGCTGTAATGTTATGTGTGCGTCAATCTTTATTGGGTACCTACTTATAGGTCGTTTATTTTGCTTTTGGATTCGTACATCAACGAAGTTAAAAGAGGCACCGCGACTGATTATTGATTAAACATAAATACATATTTATCAAAATCATGTTGCGAAATAATCATCCGATAAAATACATTGTATTATATGCCACACTAAATAACAATAGCTTTTTTAATACCGACAAGAAAAAGTGGTTTTACTCTCAGCTGAACCCCGTATGTATATTGTATTGTATACAACACTTTGAACGTCAAGAACCTATAAAGTGGTCGTGTGGCGTCGTGCCCACCACGCCAACAACCACTAAAGAGGTCGGAGTGAAGGTACATACTTTGATTATGAATAAAATCTATTATGAATTGTTTTTATTGGTTTAAACGTTACATCAATTTAACAGTGCTTGGCGCATCACTTCATTCAAATATGAAATCGTTCAAAGTTTTAAATGAAAAAATCCTGGAGCGTCTACTAGTAGACCTTATTAAGTTGGAATAAGGTTTGTGAATGGTCGGGTACATAGCTGTGTTGTTGATGATACCTATAGATACTCATGTATACCTACTTAATTATCTATAAATTGTCTGCGAACTCTTCGTTAGGTACTCAATTTGTAGCAGCACCCAGTCGCGGGTCTAATAGGAAGCGCGAAGAATAATTGGTTCATCGATTAAAACCAGTTCGTACCCCGGCTGTTTATTCTGCTGCCTGACACGGGTAAACTAAAATGTTCCTATTACAACCAACTTAATTTTGCGGTTGGTGCGAAACCCTGAGGCGACTTCCTGACTTGGCGGGGCGGGATCGATATGTGACATTTTCTTTACTGAAGGCGCAAAGATTCTCACTTGACGGAACACTGTCAGTATTACCTAGGTACTTTTGCGCAGTAGTAATATCATGCGCAGAAGCGGAGCAGTACCGCCTTCGCATCGTCCCGCTACCGCGCATCCCGCGCAAGTCAGGAAGCACTCATTTAAATAGACTGTCATACGTAATTTCGAAGTTCAAAATTGCGATTCACTACTTTGTAGCAGTTCTGGGTTTTTAGCCCAATAAAAAATGGTCACAAATACGTAATATATACTTTAATGAAATATATATACTCCACAGTACACTGTTACAAATTAGCGAAAATAAATAGAAGCAACGTCCGTCCGGCGCGACTCGCGTTCGGCCCTAAAGTAGTAAAATGCGACGCACGTTAGTGCGAAAGTACGGCACATCGATGCACACATTCTCGAATATTTGCCACCGCGATGCACGTTAGTGCGAAAGTATAATACATCGATCTGCATATTCTCGAATATTTGCCACCTTTGTTAACGTAGCCAGACTCTATGAGAGTGCGCGCACCACGATTTTCATAAACCCATACGTTTATTACTGCGACAAAATTATCGCGCGACTAAAAAGGGTTAAGTAGGTACCGACATCTACTAGTCCACATTTAAAACCATTATCCAATACATTTAATTCAAAATATTTTTTTCAAGATTTAATCTTTACAGTTTGGTAATTAGAGGAGGGGTCACTTTTTACGAGTTTGACAATTATTATCTCAGCGACTGTCGACATAAATGGATTTTTTTAGTAACATATATATAATTTTTGAAGGCTTGTTTGTGTATACATAGACACCCGCGCGGTAATCACGTAAGTTTTCGAACGTACGGTAGGCATATTTTAATGTAATTTTTAGCATGGGATAAGACATTTAGATCGTACCTACAGTACGTTCGAAACAGTTAGTTATTAGCCCGCCGCGGGGTAATCACTAATCACGTAACGTTATGTACTACCGTTAGAGCATATTTAGGCTGGGTTGCACCAAACCGTCTGTAATCGTAAGCGGTGTTCGTCAAATCTGATTGTATGGAAAGTTTGACAAGTTTCTATGGGATGACAGCTGCCGGCGCCATATTTGACGATGACCGGTCTGTGTTCGTACGTTGGTGCAACTGGCACTTAATGTCAATTTTGACGTATGTATGTCGAAAAATGACATTAAATATGCTCTAACGGTAGGTAGTACATAAAGTTATGTGATTACCCCGCCGGTTACATTACGTATGGACATCGCATGTGACATTCGGACGGACGAAAGTATAAGGGTTCCGTCTTTGCCATTTTGGCCACGGAACCCAAAAAGCTTAAGCGGTAAAGGATCCGAATTAGGTGCCTAATTGTCACAATGCACGACGGGAGAAGAAAGCAAATCCTGAAGATTAATGTTACATTGTCCAGGATTTCCTTTTAACGAGCGGTGTTACAAAATGAAATCAAACCTGAACAATCTATATTTCTTTTGAGAAATCCCATAATTGGATTCGCGTTCTTCCACAGTAACGTCCATTAGGCGAACGACAAGGAAATCAAATTGTAAAGATCATTATTGCATCCTTTGTGTAGAATAATAATGGGTATGTCTATTACTTATTCTGTGACTATACTTTTAGTAAGTATGATATTTTCTGACATTGCTCATTCTTTTTTTTTCTTACAAAAGATTACACTTATACTGCACTTTTAACTTCGCCAAACTGCATCACAGCACAAAATAAAAAATATACAGAAGGTCCGTTCCCGCCGTTCTTGAAAATACATACCTAAACTTGCCCGACTCACAGGGTTGCTTCTGTATTGATTCTGAATTTTAAAAAGGAGTAGGTATAATAAAAATTCTTCAACATGACATTTAAATATGAACCAGCGTATCTTGGTAAAAAACCGGCCAAGTGCGAGTCGGACTTCGCACATTTAGGGTTCCGAATCAACCTCAAAAATATGATTTATTAGTATTTGTTTTTAAAATATACGTAATATTGAACATTGTCACCAAATTTCAAGTTCATAGGTCAATGAGAAGTCTAAAAATTCTTCGGAACAAATTTTGTGACAGACGACGGACGGACGGACGGACGTCTGGGCGACACCAACAGGGTTCCGTTTTGACCCTTCGGGTACGGAACCCTAATAAATTGATGCGTGACCCGCTGCGAGTTGTGACTTGTGACCGGCGACGGTCGAGAGCGCCAACAAAGAATATAAGACCTAATTAATTAGGTACCTACTTACTAAACCATAGTACTTAAATACTGGCGTTTTACCAGCGAACGATAAGATGAATGTGTAATGGTTGATCGTCGTTATCAAAGCGGCTAGTTTCAAAAAATTACCTACCTACCTATGTATTGTAAGTACCAAAATGAGAAAACCGTTTTATTTACCTTTCAATATCGTTTGAAAATTTGAAGAAAGTGTAGGCACAGTTTTTTCTTGTATTTAAACAATAAAATACGTTCCAACTGTAATAATATCGGTTATTCATTTTGACGTACGTGACACAAAGTACCTACGTAGCGGCGGGGACGTCAAGTGATCAACGCGCGCACAACTAGCACTCGCGACGCGACAGTGACAGTCGCGACTAAGCTCGTCCGAAATCAACCGAGAATGCCTGTAAATGTTACGTCTGTGTGCGTGCGGCGAAAATGGCACTTTGTACTGAGCGGACTCTCTGCTCCGGCGCGCGCCGCCGCTATTTACTTTGTGATCACAGTTTGTTGGCGAAAACAACACTCTTTATCTAAAACTTAACATCTATATTTGTTAGTAACATTTTTGAGCCTACGAAAACCTTATTAAAAGTAACGAGAAAACTAGAAGTCTTTTTTAAAACTACGAGTCCCTTTTGTATGGGGACAGAAAAATGTTGATGAACCCCGTTGGAGCGTGAGTTTTGGTGATCATTAGGCCTAGCACATGATGGCCTCGAGAGTATGTCGGCTTATCTATCAGGGACCTAAGGACCTAATAAGGTTATATGTATATACATTATAATTATATAAAATTCTCGTATTCATTGTTACTCCGGGCGACATGTTTCGAACTCTTCGGGAGTTCTTCTTTAGGTTGAGCGCATTCGCGAGGAATTCGTAACGCTAACGATTTGGATTAAAAGAAATACGTGACCTTTTAACCTTTTAGTAAAATATAGTTTGACCACGACTCACAAAAGTTTAAATTCAAGTACTAGGCATAACTGTTTAAACTTACCTTCCATAGATTTTAATAGTTCAGCTCCGTATTGAGGGTGGATACTTAGGCGACTTCCTGATTTGTCGGTGCGGTGGCGGTACGATACGAGAAAACTGTCAAATGTAAGGCGACTTCCTGACTTGGCGGGGCGGGATCGATATGTGACATTTTCTTCTTTGACGTAAACTTACTTACGTCGCAAAGATTCTCACTTGAAATAATACTGTCAGTATTACGTTTGCGCAGTAGTAATATCATGCGCAGAAGCTGAGCAGTACCGCCTTCGCATCGTCCCGCTACCGCGCATCCCGCGCCAGTCAGGAAGCACTCATTTAAATGTAGGGGCGTAGTAAAAAATGGTATCGCGTCGACTGACAGCTGACACTGACATTTGACACTTTTCTCATATCGTACTGCCTCCGCACCGACAAATCAGGAAGTCGCCTTAGTGTCAACTGTCAGTCGACTTTGTACTTACCGCTTTTTACTGGGGGTGATACGAAGGCAGTACTAGTCCGCTTCTGCGTATGATATTACTACTGCGCAAATGTAATACTGACAGTACCTATTCCGTTAAGTGGGGATCTTTGCGACGTCATCAGTAAGTTTACGTCAAAGAAGAAAATGTTACATATACGACATGTTGCGTCAAATAGTCTTGACTTGCATTTTGTATTCATTCTTATGAGTTTCTAGTAGGAGATACGTATAAAAATAGGTTATCTTCATATACATTTTATCAAATTACTATGTTAAAAGATTGAAAATAAACAAACTGACAATTTCATAATAAATAAGTTGTTGAATTTATTATGAACAAAACTACACTATTACTAAGTTCTTCTTAATAATTATGTAGCTAAATAAATAATAATTATATATACAAAATCTCTTAATAAAATGAAATTTAGGAGATTGCTGGAAGTATAACTTAGTAATAAGTAATTTAATGTTTTTCTGTATTTGAAGTGACAACCCTAACTTAGCTGTCAGCGCGCGCGACGCGACGCGACAGTGACAATACATTCAGGCTACCTGCGCCCGCGCGTAATCCGAGTGACATACGAGACGGGACAAAGATTATTGACCGCCGAACAAACGGACTGGTCATTCATTACTACCCGTTCACAATATATATAGCCGCGTGACGTCATAGCGGCGCTCCGAAAATTTGTGAACCCTGATCGTTACATATCGACCCCGCCCTGCCAAGTCAGGAAGTCGCTTTAGCCGTTTAAAAGTGCCTAGTAAATTATAAAAGAAGTGACTATTCGAGGGAAGTGCTTCACTTGGCGTCTCCTCAGAAAGCTTCGAACAAGAATTCCATACTACTCTTTAATCATTTAAATTGCTTGCTGTGGAACCTTAAGGTTATTACCTTAAGGTTCCACAGCAAGCAATTTATTACCTTAATTATCCATGTTATTTAGTTTTCCCGGACTCCGCTTGTAGCTTTCTTAAATTAATCCGATTGTTCAAATATTGAAACAAAAAGGGTAATAAATAATACACAGTATTACATTCAGATCATTCGATGATTCTTTATTTACACAGTGATGGCTAGGTATTCGGTGAGACGTCCAATCCAATCAGAGGTACAGATCACAGGAAAGTAAAGCTGACCAATTACGAAGCCTAATAAGACATTTTTCTAACTCTCTAGTAAGTACTCTATAGAAATAAGTCTACCGCACCCATGGAGATGAAACGTAACACCAACAAGTCATCTTCATCGATGGGATCACAAATATATTGAAAGTACTCGAGTGGTAATAAAATTTAGAATATTAACGAATCACTATACGTATATTAAACTTTATAGTAAAACAACTATGTACAACGATTCAGACAACAATATTGTAAAGTGACAATAACTTAACGTAATTCTTTAAATTCTATGCAGTCAAATCTTTGTTAAACGCTAAAGTGACAGTTAAAATTTAATTAACTACTCTTATTACAAGGTGCTGTATCCACTAGCCGTAAAGCACACGACACGCCACTACGAGGCGAGGCGAGGCTCTATTGCGTCACAGTCACCAGCATCAAGATTCGGCCAGTACAAATAGAGCCATCTCCGATATTTATGCGCACTTTGTTATACTCGTATTTATGCACATAATAATGCTGATGACTGGACGTCAACAAAACGAACAAAACACCACGACACGTAGTGCTTTACAGGATAGTGGGTGCTCTTTAGAATATTTCATCGACAGTTGCTTAATTACACTAAAGTAAGTTAGTAAAGTGTTAAATAAACATTATTGTATCCCGTTTCAATGAGAAGAATTTTTGGTATCCAAAGCAACTAAAATAAATCAAAACTTCATTACTTAATTAATGTTAGGATTTAAGATTACACAATTTAAATTTAGATCCCCAGGGGCGCATTACAATATCTGAACAATTTCGGAAGCAATTCAATTAACAAAATTTAAATTGGCATGATAGGGAACTAAAATGATTACAAGGTTTCAGGTTAAGGGTTGGGCGTCAGAGAATGTATTTTTACACTCGCATCTATCAAGCCGGCCTGCAGTCTACTCGGTTTGCCTTCCAATTTCTAGTGAGTGCTTTAGTTTTATTGAGGGAAAGAATAGCCACTGAAAGTATTGCCTTCGCTTTGTATACCGACATCGCTTGTGATATGAAATGCTGATGCGTCGTAAGTTAACATTTAAAAATCGCCACAAACAAAATTTCATTAAATTTAAAGATGTAGAAAGTATACCTAAAAACACCGCGCAATACTGAGGACTATCGATATCGATCGATACAAAAAAAGTAAGTACCTGTCCAATATTTTCTTGATGTTTTGACGAATGTCTTTTTTCTATAAGTTTACTTCTCTTACTGAAGAATCGCCATCCACGACGACGCGCCCCTCCACAGCGAATCTCATACTAATCTGTGCGCAGTTGTACATGTACGGCTAGGGCTGTGGAGGGGCGCGCCTTCGTGGATGGCGAACCCTGCTACGATAAATTAATGCAATAAAATCAGGGGGCCGATTTTTGAGGGTCGAACGCTCGACTTTTCACTCGACATCTGTCAAAACTTCATAGTTTTTTGACAGATCTCGAGTGAAAAGTCGAGCGTTCGACACTCACAAATCGCCCCCCTGGGTTGTTTTTGAATACCAGGATAAATACCGTAATTCAAAAAAAGTCCGTAGCGTGGTTAGATTCGATTTTTTTAAAACCTTAATTTATATATCTGGTTTACCGAAACTAGCTAGACGTGATCTTTTCGACATTAATGTTTCGGTGCGTAAGCGCTGAAATCAGTTTAATCCTGCAGAATAACAGAAAATCTATTACTAAATACAATTATATAATAAACTAGTGGCATGGAACGGAGCTATAATTGGATGTAGTGAGCGAAGGAAGTGCAGTGCATCCGAATCGTATCTCATTCAACTGCAAGAGCACCAAACAATTATTTGAACTGTAGATAGGCATGTCACAACTTCTATTTATATAACACACGGAATACATATAAACATAAAATGAACCGAGCAATGTACAAATAACAAGAGAAATGTTGTGTTATTAGATTTTGCCGCCGCTTCCTCTAAGCTCAGATTTTCAAACGTTACTTTTACATTTAAATACAACAATAAATCGACTTTGTGAATTCAAGTCCAAAAAAAATGAGGACAACCTTTCGAAGAGGTAGCGTATTTTTTCGTGTAGTAGGTTTTAGATACATAACAAGCCCTAGCAATTTTACCTTACTTAAACTATCTGTTCGCATCATATGTCCGCCCTGGGGCTGGCATGCCACGCTCACTCAATTGTTTACTACTCAGGGATGAGTTACCACTAATAAATAAAAACAAGATCCGGGAAAAAGCTAACTTGTTTTTGGACGAGGCCTTTTCAGTTTCACACTAATTCAGTTACGAGTATGCGACCGTATTATGTTTGAATACTTTAGTCTTCTTTCTCATGACAAATAATATGTTAGAGGACTACGGAATTATTAAAAATCTACAGTCTGCTCACAGCCATATCATAAATACATATACATTGTCTGAGGAGACGAGAGACGACAAACCATTACCAAACTATTACGTATGTCATCAATGGGAATGTTATCATTGCGCAATGCAAACGGTTTATTAAGTAACCGGTGACATGAATAGTTTGCTAGAAGTGTAGTCTTTATTATTATAATTGATTAGTCTAGGTTAGCATGTGTATGTGTACCTACCTGTTAAATGATATGCGGTGAGTCGAGTGGGCATGGACGAATGCTCAGACGGCAGGTAAATGTGAATATTTTACCTAGGTACGTTAAGAACTCTAAAACAGGACAGTCTAAGCAACTGAACCTTCTGTTCATGAAGTACTTGAATGCAACTATTAACTCATGGTAATTTTTATTATTCTTTAGATAAATTTTGTCTAAAAGATGAAATTATGTTTTGTAACAATTTGGCAGTGTTTGTACTGGTATTACTCGTGTTGGCGAACCGAACTCGTAGTTTTTAGTAAAAAAAAAACAACAGTTTTCGATGAGTAGGTAACCGCAAGCCACTACCTATTTAACTAAATATTGCGTATATGATTTTTTATTTTTTATTAAATTGGCTAGTTGTAGATAGTGTAATTTCAAAAGTTCTGCAGAAATGCTCCCACTAACAGATAATATTGGCCAACCATTCCATAGTCACCCGCTACTCGTTGAGACGGTTCCAATGAGCCCAACGGGCTTAATATGTATAGTTTAGGAGTTCATATGGCCACCTTCTGTCTCCATTATCAGATCAGTTCGGTGGTTCCATAATCCATAATATTGCATGGTCATCGAAATAAAATGCCAATTCTCAGCTAAATCGGTTGAGAATAACTGGTCTAAAATTCAGTTGCATGATTTATCTCGAACACACAAGACATACAAAGCTTGTTAATTTGACTTGGATAAAAATCTTTTTAAATCTTTGGAAGCTCAGCATTTTATGATTTTAAATCATGTGTAATTTACAAATCATTGCGATATTTTAATCCATAAAGTGTTCTTAATTTTAAAATGTGGAAAGTACCCAATTATAAACAAAGTCTAACAGAGCACTTGATAAGACTATTTTTGTATATGCGTTAAGTACTACCTAAAGGTTAGCGTCGTATGGGGCCAAATAAACGAGTTATCGTTAATACGGACACTGCATAAAAATACTAGAATAATATCAGTCGAAAGTACATAGTTTTTGTAAATGTGTTCTCTTCAATATTTATAAGTATGGTAATTGTAGGTTTGTGTTTATGTACCTAATCAATATTGCTATTAAGTAAAATAACAACAATTTATTTCCTGCGACATTTTCTTTCAAATAAAGTAATAGGTATTATCAAACTTGTACATACTTGAATTTCAGACTGTTTTGCTGTAGATAAAACGAAATGACAGCGTGTGGTACTAAATCTATTTTTTACATTACGTATAACCTAAATATACTTAAACTAAAGTGGCAGTGCTGCATAAATTGTATTAAAACTACCGGAGTTCTTACTTACGGAAAAACTTATGTATAATATGTAGGTACACAAACTTACATAATGTAACAAAACTCTAATAACTTTCATAAAATAATGATTTTATAATATCTAATACGTAGTCTTTGGCATGAATATCACTGGAGTAGAGCCAAAGGTACCATATGCATGACAAGAATAAGTTATGTGGCTTGAGACCAAATTGAAGTTTCGACTCATTACATGCTCATTACCCAACAACTAAGTATGATATGTTCCAATAAATAAGAACAATTGAATTTTACTGAATCTCTTCATAACCGAATGAGTCGTAGTGGAATACACAACAAAAATATAAGAGATGTGGTCTTACGAGGTACCTACTGAGCCTAAACGTAAAGAACTTAGGTGCAAAGTGGGATGGGAAAGTAGTCCGCAACGACTGTCATACCTACGTAATTTCGAAGTTCAAAATTGCGATTCACTCTAACCCTAAAGTACTAAAATGCGACGCACGTTGGTGCGAAAGTACGCCACATCGATGCACACATTCTCGAATATTTGCCACCGCGATGCACGTTAGTGCGAAAGTATAATACATCGATCAGGGGACCGATTTTTGAGTGTCGAACGCTCGAATTTTCACTCGACATCTGTCAAAACGCCATAGTTTTTTGACAGATCTCGAGTGAACATTCGAGCGTTCGACACTCAAAAATCGGCTCCCTGCATATTCTCGAATATTTGCCACCGCGACGCACGTTAAAGCGAAAGTACCAGTATAAGACATCGATCTGCGTATTCTCGAATATTAGCCACCGCGACGCACGTTAGTGCCGAAATATGCCACATCGATGCACACATTCTGTAATGTATTGCGTGACTGTAAATGCGAAGGAGTGACACACCGACAAACTCCATTCCGACTGTTTTACACGGCGATCTTTACAGTGAATCGATGTGTGAAATCTGTAAAGTAATAAGTTTATAGTGCGTATCATCCACGACGAAAATCAAACTAATCTATGCACGATTATACGGATTTGACCATTGTCAAGAGGGCCCTAATATTATCGTATTATTATTATTATACTATATACTGTTTTCATTATGTATTATGTACGTTTCAATAGATGGTGTGACCCTATTCTACGTGGTGGCGTCGCGGTGGCAAATATTCGAGAATATGCAGATCGATGTGTTATACTTTCGCACTAACGTGCATCGCGGTGGCAAATATTCGAGAATGTGTGCATCGATGTGCCGTACTTTCGCACAACGTGCGTCGCATTTTAGTACTTTAGGCTAGAGTGAATCGCAATTTTGAACTTCGAAATTACGTATGACAGTCTTCCGCAACCTCTCACCGTTGTTGGTCAGTGTTGAAAATAGAAGGTTAAAGGGAAGTGTCTACAAACGTACGATCGATTTATTATCAATTTCTTTATTTTAATACCTAATAATTGCAATGGATCACATCATATATATAAAAAATTAACAGTGTTTGGTTTTGTATTTTTTATTCGCTTTAATTAACTATACTGAGCAACGATCATTATACAATAAACTTTCAACAACTTCATTGATACCTATTACTTCAAATATAAGTTCCATAAGTGTGCATTCCGTAATGTCCTGTTCCACCGGCCCGACCCGCGGCCGCCGGACGCCGACGGCGGCGGCTCTCCCCTCACTCGTGTCGTGTCATTTACAACTGCCTCGTACTCGCACAGTAAATACATCTTATTGTGTTCACTTGTCAAAATTTCTTAAAAACATATACTGTGCTTAATAATGTAAGAACACTTTTATTTACTTCATAATAATTGTGAAAGAAAACGACTGACAATCAGTGTTATCGAGTAGAACTCTATCTTAGGTGTAGGTAGATATATAACATATCATTATTTTTCTGTCTTTGAAGAATGCCTTGCTGGCGATCAGATGTGTTCGTCCTGTACATCTGTCGAGAGAAAAAATATTTAATGAGAACCTAATCTGTGTTGGGAAGATTATGTTAACAATTAGCATAAAATAATTACAACGTTTGGCTAACTCCTTACGCTATGCCGGTTGAAATTATCGCGATCCTTGGGTGTTCATGGGATGACTTGGCTAAACTTTAGTGTCCGACACATGTGCGTTCAACCGGCACCCGGCACACGAACAAGAAGATCACCCAGAAAGTGTCCCCGGCATAGAAGTAAGAGTTTTTGATCACACACGTCTGTGGCCATTTATATTATCCGCATCGTATACATTTTGTTACTTATTTACGAGTAGATACTACTGTATAAAACTGACATCCTGGTGATGTTCATATTTGATGAATTTCATATACCTAATATAAAAAAAAGTTAATTTACTTCTATAATAATATATTAAACACAAACATGAAAACACGAAATTGCTTCTCCACAGATGTGTGTCAGTGGCGCCGAACTTGTTTAGTAAAAAGCAAATAAATGTAAACCATGAAAGCCAGGAATGTTGCTAATTCTTTTATTCCTTGCTTAAAATCACAAGCACACATCACTCTCTAGGCGCTCGGCGCCAAGTACAGTACCAAACCAATACCGGGGGTGACACACGAAGGAAAGCAAGCGCTGTGGGTAAGTATGTGTGCGTGCGCTGTCGGTACACGCGTCAATTGTTTGCGCGAGTGCGTAGCGCGTGGCATGGGCGAATCGCGAGCCGCGACGGTAACCCGATCGTAACCCGGCTTATCATCCTGGCCTGTCAGGGACGAGGTAGCTGACCTCGGTGCGGGGGAGTTCGTGTCCGTTCTGTATGTTATACTATTCTGTGCCAATACGACAGTCGCGTATATATCGCTTATGGCTTTGGATAAAATGTTTCACGTCCTGACAAGTAGGTACCTACTAATCCTCGTAATGCCCACTGTGCAACAGAATGTACACTCGGTTTCAATAGAATTTAGACCTCCACTAACACGTTTAAAGTTGTATATCTTTTGTTTCATTCAATTTAGGAACAAAAGAAATTCATCTATTTCCTAAACAACTATTTTAATTTTAATTAAAGTTTAGTATGGTGGGCGGCACAAGGCTATGCGTAAGTGCGTGATGTACGTGAGATGTACGACATATACGCAACTGTCATAATTTACCTGGTAGTGCCGAATACTATTTTTCGGAATATATGTATATATTCAAAAGCAATGCTAGCGTGTACAGAGTTGATAGCATATACATATAGAATGTACCCATTCTCATTGCTCTTGAGTGTAATGCAACACAATTATACAGGGTGTCTCAAAACTATGACAAGGGAGTTCAAAGAAAGCAATGCTGCTCAACTCAAAACGATACCGACGGGTTACATAGGTTTTATTCATTCTGTCGCACGGAACGTCGTAATTTAGATTCTTATTGTGAAAAAAAATATATGATCAATGAGCTAATTAAGATAACACCGGTCAATATAGTTAAACATTAATTGTAAAAAACATCGAAGAATTATGTAAGGTGTGAGTATATAATTTCCCATCTTCTAAGATACCCTAATCATGATTCATCATATCATTTTCTAAGATCTTATAGTGCTAATAAAAATATTAATCTCAGTTTACGAGTATTATTACCTAATAAAAGTTTCTATTATAAACAAAAATAAACAACTTTTTTAAACTTACAAAAGGTTCAGGCGTATCTATTGGACGTAGTAGATAGGCGAAAATATTATATCAATTATCACCATTTGCAATAATAATTAAAATATCAATAGCTCCATAGCAATAAGCACAACTTTGTTAAAAACAACGATAACAACATTCATGCAAGGAAATCTCGTTACTTAGCATTTTAACGGACACTTTACAATTACATAGTTTAGATTTCTTTAGTGTACGTACAATTAAGCGACAATCATTACATTAGTGCCTTGTATGGCTAGTTGTTCAGGTGGCTATAGTCAGCTCCATTCCAACAACTTTTTTAATAACGAATTTTTTAAACCGACTTTGTAGGTATAACTGGTGCGAACATTTTGCACATAAAAATGTGAGCAAGCTCGCAGGTAAATATATGGATCAGTGTTGGTAGGTAGGTCTATGTACGGGGCGACGGTGCAGCGTGAATGCGGGGGTAGCATGCAAGTCTGGAGGTAACACAAAACAAGTACCTAATCTCGAGCTACAAAGAACGGTTGATCTCCAAACTACTTACGTTGCATGCTGCGGTACACGGCTCGACATGTGACACAACACAATATACCAAATCGTTAATTTAGGATGTACCTACTGTAGGTGAACAATCTCCCAACACAATACAGTTTTGAATTTCTCATTTACAATAAATAACAGCCGTGACATGACGTCGACTTTTACAACACACTTGAGACACGTTTCGTAAGAAGTTCCAGGCAGGAAAGGGGGTGCGGCATAACGAGATTTGACTGCATGAATTTGAGTAAAATCACTGTCGCAAACGAGTCAATTCATTTTCATAAAATTCATACAAATTAAAACTCTAGAATTAGAGCATAATCAATTTAGAGCGACAGAAATTTAACGCTTAAAGTAAAAGTAATTGCTTGCAACATTTGCCAAAACAATTGTATAACTTTTATAATAACTTGATATAAGTAAATACAAAGGATGATTCACGCTAGACCGTTCCGTGTCCGGGCCGGCCGGTTTTCTAATACCTACAGGACGCGCGACGGCCGTCGATTTCTTGTAATTACTAGAAAATGGGCCGGCCCGGACACGGAACGGTCTAGCGTGAATCATCCTTAAGTAGGTACATACGCATAAGTACGTCTAAAACTTGATGCAATTATCGTTGTAATATAACTTGAATGGTTAGCTGAGCTGTGCAGAGTCCGACCAAACAAAGTGGACTAGTAAAACTTAATAACTGTAGGTACAGCTAGGCAAACTATGGCACAGCTTAATAATATAATTTCCATCGAATTAATATCTAAATATACACTCACCGGCAGAAAATTCGGCCCAAAAACCTTTCGTGATTTCAAAATATAAATTGAATAAATTAAATAATGTTTAATATTATAAAAATGCATTTTTCTAATTTGGGCCAAATTTTCTGCCGGTGAGTATAGATTGTAATGCTAATTCAGTCTAGTAAGGAATTATAGGTACCTAAATATTAAAGTCGACACGGGACGTGCGGTAGTTAATTACAAAACGTGAGGTAGGTGGAGATGGGATGAGGATGACTTCAACTTGAACGTTTGCACTTAAAATAAAGGAAACCATAAAATACTCAACAGCTTATATTTTAGACATAACTTTAATCAGTTAGGTTTGGCTTGCGGATTTTATATTTCGAAAATTTGCATTAATGAAGAGTATTTAATTTTTTTTAAGCAGAACATTTCATCACAGTTTTTCGTAGATTTTATGATGACAAATCTATAGTCTATATCACCCTGTTTGTGCATAAACTCGCATTTATTTTTATTTTTAGGTATTTAAACGAAATACACTCATAAACGACAATAATATTTGAAATTTACTCATCGGTAAGCCATTGCGTGGGAAAAGTGAGTGGCATCCTGCGAATAAAGTGTTGCCAATTGACGCCACCGTGAATGTAAATACGTAGGTCTAAGGGAAGTTAAGATAGTAAAACAGTTTTCATTTTATTACACTTTGGCTGCCCTATATCATAACCTAGAATCTGCATCTGACCAAATTGTACCTACAGAGAGCAAAAAAATATAACTTGTGTCAGCCTAAAGAAGTTTTGTTAAAAAGACAAGGATTCGTAGTTAGAATACTAAGAAATTGGTTAATGCATCATAAATCTTTACGAAAATTTTACATTTTTCCTCCGCCAAGTCACAGTGTATGGCTGCTCCGGCGCGTCGCAGCAGCGGGCCGAATGCAACGTAATACCGAGCTCTTACCCCGACTCTCCGTACTACAATTCCCAATTCAAAACCTAGTGAGTCTCATCAACCACGCCAAAAAACCTAGTTAGTCTTAGGCGCTTGCTAGGTTTTTGAAATGTTTTATGTGGGTTACTATGTTTAAATTGGTTTAGTGAGTGGTAATGGCACTGGGAGCCGATTTTTGAGTGTCGAACGCTCGACTTTTTACTCGAGATCTGTCAAAATACTATGACGTTTTGACAGATGTCGAGTGAAAATTCGAGCGTTCGAGACTCAAAAATCGGTCCCCAGCACTTGGTATGTTTCATAGTATTAAAATTACCGGTAATTATAGCTACTTTTAAGCTGGTGTCTTCGGAAATGGGTGCGGACTAACTAGATATTTAAGAAAATGTCGAAAAAAGATTTTCTAAAAAAATTTCGCTTACTAGGTTATTATAAGGGGCAGCCGCCTTCCTCAGGGCATAGTTTTACAAAATAAGTATTTTTGATGTTTGTACAAATTCTGTTTTACTATTCGATATTTTAGAGAATATTCGTTGAAAGTAGAAATGCATAAACTAGCATTTAACAATTTATAAAAGATAACTATACTTTTGTAAATAATTTCCTTGTATTAATTGTCACTCCGGACGACATGTTCTCCAGGTTCTCTTCTTCAGGTTGAGCTCCCGAAAAGTTCGAAACATGTCGCCCGGAGTGATAATTATACGTGAGTTTTAACCGTTTAGTAAAATAAATATAGTTTTAACACCACCCACGAAAGTTTAAATTTAAGTAATTTCCTTGTGTTAGGAAAGTATTGTCAAAATATTAATTTAATAATACAGGATCTATAAAAAAGAACCTACCTAAGTATACCGATTATGCACTATGTAATCAGTGTGATGACATAATGGAGGTGATGAAATGACGCTCCAGACTGAATCATGCTCGCCTCATTTAAAGTCAGAAAATATAGGTAAAGAAAAACAACGATTATTGGAATTCAAGACAAATTGTGCTCAATGTTAATCCTAACGGTACGTCGTAATTTACGACTAATCGAAAAAGGGAGAGCTGAGTCGGTCATCGCAGCAGTCATTCTTTAAATCAAAGTGAAAATTTCACGACCTCTGGAATCCGTCCATTGCTCGTAACCAACTGAGCTAACGTGGTATCCCTTGTGGTGGTGAATTTTTCAATAGGGATATGGGATTTAGAGGTAGCTTTCGGAAAATTCGGGGTCGGACACAGAAGCTCGCGAGGAGCGAGTGTAATTGGTGGAGGTTCCGTAGTCGGAGGTGGCGGTGGCCAGGTCCGCGAACACGACGGCCGTACCTTGCGTGACGCCGTCCGCCGCCGCCGCCTCACGCTCCGACAATTTCTGTTTCAGCACACGTATGCGGTCCTCTTTCTGCAACAACCGCCAACAATGTAGGTACTGTTACTGTGCGAGGTGTCGAGTGGGCGACACTTACTTCAGAATGTGTAGTACGACTAGTACGAGTATGTTTTTTCCAAACAAAACACAAACGAACGAGTTTGTTTTTTTTGCCATACGAATTAAGACTAAGAGCAAACGCGGTCTTTTGTGTTTTGTTTCGAAAAAAATATATACTAGAGGTACGGTCTGTTCCAGAGAAACCAGACCCCCGTGCATACAAACTTCTATGCAGGGGGGGTGGGGGGGGGGGGGTACTTTTTCTCTGCAGCTGACTGTACAGAAATGCATCGATAAAGATATTCGTCTGAGATTCAGGAGAGATAATTAATGCCGAAACCGTACTGTGCAGTTTCCGCCACAGGTACTAAAGAGGAAGTATTAATTTATTTACGTTTACAAAAAGTGGCCATATTATTTCTGAGACGCGTAAGTAGGGCAAACCTATAATTTTATAGTTTTGAATTTAGAACTGTTCGAGGTTCAGGATTTTGAATTTGTATGAAAATTTTGTACGCGAGGTCTGTGGACGTTAAATAGTGAATGTACATAGTATGTCGCTCTCGTCGCTACATACTCCCAAGTAGGTAGGTATGTAAGAATACTCGAGGTACGAACGCGTTCGGGAGATGGCGATGTTAACATACAGAATAAAAATACATACATCGATCTTGAAAACATTAGGTATTTGGCAGTCATGTAAAAAGTGAAAAACGATTCATGTTTGATAACAACAAACTTGTCTGCGCGAAAAAAATGTGGGAACAACCAAGTGACCACGTGTTTTTTTAATTAAAAGAGGTGTACATGATTTAAAAAATACATACTTATTTATTAATTAAAATAAAGTTACTACTAGGTAGGTACCTAACTGAAAGGTATGATGATTGTAGAAAATCTTTTAAGTCTAAAATATCTCAACAAGAGATAAAATACGTACGGATATATTTACCATCACTTTACACAATGAAGTCAGCAAAACCAACTTTTTACTGACAAGGATCATACATGTACGTGACGGTTCGGGAGGACCGGCCGCCGCGCGCCGTAGCTAAGCAAATTAGTGGTTTAGAGAAGGGTAACGCACCTTTTACACACATTTTTAACCATCCCGTGTCCGTCACGCACGCACGTGGCCAACGAGTGCTAAAACTTAAGCTGCTTCTATGGACCGGTTTCGGGAACACTTCGGGGGATTCAAGAGTGACTTAATTAACCAATAGCTGTCATAACGGCTTTAACCAGTCCTCAAAGTAAATGAATGTTGAATCTCGTAGTGTTCCCAAACCCATAAATTGACCAAGATAGTTACTAGGTGCCTTAGGTTCTATAAACATTATCCAGCATTTGTGTCTGAAGGCCTGCAATTTTCGTAACATTGCGGCGCTGCTGGATACTGAGGAAAGATAAGGTTCCTACGATCGAACCCTGTAATCTAATGAAAATTGCACGCAAGTTTTTGTTAATAAAAACGGCGCTTTAGTTTGCCCTGAAAAAAAAATTGAAATAAGAAAAACTGAGAAAGTAATTTAATATCATGACTTGTTTCAATGCTAATCCGGTTCTCTCACGTGAGACCGTCGTATGATTATTGTACATACCTAACTCATCCATCCATAATAAAATAACGAAGCCGCGTACCTACAGTATGTTTTTATTTTGATGTTTGCAGATAAAAGGGTACATTGTGTCGATTATATTCACTCATAGATGGTACTCACGTGGTAATCAAAGAGTTACGGGCAGTTTTACTAATGAACATGACATGCCGCATATCACCTAAATCCTGACACGCGTAACTACATAGAGGTGCTGAAATGAACTGTGATTTTGAGTCCTGAGTGAGCTCCTTTCTAAGCGCTCATTGTTCAGTGCCATAAATAGGCACCATAGGAGAAATTATTCCTGCCCAAGTGTCAATTAGATATATTCGAATATTGTGTAAGTAATGTGTTTACATTGCTTTTTCTATTTTTAGCATATTCCTGGAAATCGCGAAGCGGCAACCGTATACATATAGTGCACCCAGTTCCCCAAACTAGGTAATTCGACGATACTTGATACGTACGCTAAATAATTGGCAAGAGCTGTATGAAATCGGACACGAATCGTGCTCAGTGGGGAGCTCTAGGTATATCGGGAAATGGATTGAAACCAACAAACCCATACATTTGAACCGCAACTAAATCTATACATTTAAATCACAGTAATTGTTAATGACCCGTCGATGACAGTACCTCCTGTGCTTCTAGAACTAAAATCTTAATGGTTTTCGTTAGTAGTTGATTTTTGACGATAAATACCTGTACAGTTAGATGCAAAGAGTGCGATAGCGATAGGCAACCGATATATATAGGGGATTAGTTTCTCAGGTCGTTAGAGACAGCATACACAGCATAAATAAAAAACCGGCCAAGTGCGTGTCGGATCACGAACAACGAGGGGTTCCGTACCCGACACCTAGCAGTCCACTTTTAAAAACACTATTTACTTACCACGGCACTTACGTCCTTTTGTTTGGGCAAGACAGTTTTTCAGTGAAAACTCAAAAACCCCCTATCCCATCTTGTTCAAACCAACATTCGTTGAAAGTAGTTATTATTGTACACCACTTTTCAGAGTTTTAATCTTCATTGTTTGGAAATTAGAGGGGTGGGGGGACACATTTTGTACAACTTTGGAAGCTATTATCTCACCAACGATTGACTTAAATGGAAAACTTTCGTAGTAACCTCGATATTATTTTTAAAGGCCTATCCAAAAATACCCCTCACAACTACTTGCATTGAAAAAATTTTTTTCATCCCCCAGTTAGTTACATGTCAAAAAAATTTGTTTTCCCTATTTTCACATTACTTTTATGTAGCGGTTTATAGGAGACATCTTTCTACCAAAATTCATAATTGTAGTACTTATAGTCTCCGAGTAAATCGGCTGTGACATACGGACAGACAGACCGAAACTATAAGGATTCCGTTTCAGCCATTCTGGCTACGGAACCCTAAAAAGTCAGTAAAAAACCGAGTAAATTAAAAAACACAAACAGGCCAATAATGAAAATGAGCACAGTGATGATACAGTGGCGTAGCTACCGAAGGGCTAGGCGGGGCAGTGCCCCGGGGCCCCCAACCTAAGGGGGCCCCCAAAACCTGATTAGTAAACCTCTTGAACTAGCGAGAAATAAGTATATATATTGATAAAACCTAAACAGTTTAGGGGGCCTAGTTTTTTTTTGCCCCAGGGCCCTTAGTCATCTAGCTACGCCACTGTGATGATAGTTGTCTAGGTTAGGTACCTACCTACCTACCGTACCTATATGGATTGAGCCGTTACCTGAGCAATAAGTTTCTGCAGTTCCTCATTCTCCTTGACCAGCTCTCGGTAGCGTTCCTCGTCTGCGGGCGCGGAGCCGGACCCTGACCCGCGCCCGCTTTCCGCGCGCTCCGTGGGGTGCCGGATCACTTCGATCACCTGCACAATAATTAGAGACTAAAACAATGGATACGCTTTTTATGGAAATTGAATAAATACAATACAATATCAGTAAGATTAGTCAGTGTCAAAGTTTCAGTAGGCAGGTACCAGGAAAACAAGAAAGAAGCCAACAAGTCAACAATCTTTGATGTTACTAACAACCTATCAAATATCATATAGATTTATTAACCAAATATAGAGAAGTAAGACATAGATAAATCCAAATCCGCTACGCAGGCTTCGTCAGGTGGATACAACCATGAATCAGCAACAGGCGTCGTCATATATAGGATAAATACTCACAACAATGAAACAATCCGCAACAGGCTTCGTCAGTCAACCCTAGTACATAATACTAAATAGGATCAATAGGAATAGGACAACCTATTCATCAGTCATATAATAATTATTTCAACTCCACTAATTCCTCGAACGTGACTTAAAATGTATGTTCATTAGTAGGTAAATTAAGTATATTGAATTTCATAATCAAGATATTTTACAGGCAATAAATACAATTTCCCAAAGGGCATATAAAAGTACGTAAAATTGTCCGTTAAACGTTTCCAGTTTCATCCAATTACGAGCCGACGTGTGTGATAAATATTGAGTTACGCTGGAATACTTTGAAATAAAGCGTTTGTAGATTTAATTTGCTAGGCGTAGGCGAGCAAACAAAACAGATGCAGGGGGCCGATTTTTGAGAGTCGAACGCTCGAATTTTCACTCGAGATCCGTCAAAAAACTATGACGTTTTGACAGATGTCGAGTGAAAAGTCGAGCGTTCGACACTCAAAAATCGGTCCCCTTCACAGACTTCATAAATTTGATTTTTGCCAAGCAGATAGGTGTGTCTGAATAGCGCCGACGAGGAGCTTTGCTTTTATTGCGTGTGTGCGTAAAAAATGTACCTAATTATAATAATAAGTACGTAAAATGTACCTATATTGCCGCAAATAGATAGATACCTAAAACGCTATACCGATTTTGCCTCTATAAACTCCAGTAAATGTCACCACATTATGTTTTAGAGAATATACATAAAATAACAATAGGTATCAATGTTCAAGAAAGGTTTGAGAATACTCGTACAATACAAGTGTTACCCTATCAACCTATTTAATGACGATTTTAATTAGGGATCACAAACAACTTTTTATGATTCAGTAATCAATGGCGATCACTTTGAAATCGTCGCAGTTACCTAAAACGTTCAACGTAACAAAAGCTCATTTAAGTACCCTGATTAAATTTAAATTGGTAATTAGCTTTTAATCAAAAATCATAGTCGTTGTGTGACGTTGTCGTTGTTTAAATAGATGAGAATGAAACCTCATCTCCTGTATTCTCCTGTATTATATATATTGACTCGCTATTCAGTTTAATTGCTTTTAACGTTCAAGTTATCAACGAAATAATTTATTTAACACTGTTTAATTATAAGTACTAATTTCGCGCCAATATTAATATTCTTCAACCAGTACCTACAAATTAAATTCGTAGATAAGTAATGAGATTTATTCGAATAAAATTTGTAGTTTAATTAATGCGTCCCAATTATCGCTAGACTTTGTTTGTAAAGTAACTCTGAGTTATCTGTCATTCATCAACTACGTAATTCCAATTCTGTTAACATCTATATAATGCTGTTATAACTGGCAACCATTAACTTGATTACTGTTAGTGTTGTTTGTAAACAATCTTGAATTTAAATTGAAAAACAAATTAAAAAGTTAGGTAAAGTACTTTGGTAGGTGGCTAGTGTAAATATCCTTTAGGTTTGAAATGGATATACTTAAGTCTTTTGAGAAGCAACGAAAAGCTTTTATACCTAGTTCAAGCAGTAATCTTGGTTGAAGTTGCCAACTTTGCGATAAGCCACTTTTTTAAGTAAAAGCCACGTGTAGTCACGTAATGAACCCGATTTAGTTCTGAAGAGCTTTTGAAAAACTTTTTCATTTTAAGAATTATTGTAGCTTTTTTCCTCATCTTTACTGACAAAATCCAGTATAACGTATAGAGAATGTGTATGGTACCCACTACCCTCCGAATACCTAAACGGATTGACATAAGTAGAACGGACATACTGCGCAGGTAAATATACAAAAAAAAGTCGATAAGTAAAGATCAGCGCTTACCTTAGGAACAAAAATGAGCGCCATACTGAGGAAACAACAGAAGACGATCGCTAGCGAGACGAACGCGAAGGAGGCGTCCTGCTGCGACGCGATGACTAGCGTGACGGGGGCCGTGATGAGGCACAGCACCACCACGTTGTAGATGCTCATGCCGACATAGCGCGAGTCGTTGATCTGCCGCACCTTCACCGAGCGCGTCTCGTACGCGAGGAACAGCCCGAACACTAGCACCAGGCCTTTGTAGCCGTACATCAAACCTGAGGGCAAACGGACAGATTTTACAGAGATTTTGCTGTAATAAGTCACTTTTGCTAATTTTTAGCAATTTCGTCGAGTAGATGGAATCGATTTATATAAGACTATTATTTAACAATTTAAAAAAATACAACGAGAGACTGCAAAAGCGCACTGTAAGATCTCAAAACTATGACGAATTGCGCATTGCTCAACCTTTTTTAATGTTAAATATTGTATCGTTTGGATACCATTAAAAAAATATTTTTTTAAATATAAATAAATAAAAAATGCTGGAAAAAAAGAAAGTGATATTTGGAATCGCAATTCGATACTGATTATTGCCTTCATTTTTGTTACACCCTGTATGTAGATCGATTACTGATTAATTTCCAAATTTTTTAACGATGGTACTGGTTACTACCTACACTAGATTTAAGAAAACAAAGGCACAGAATGTAACGTTTGTGTTTCGTGTTTTTATAGTCATAGTTATTTATTAATAATATTATCAATATTACATATCATTATTATATATGAGAAAAAAATAAACTTCATGTAATTGGTGTTATAATGTATATATTTATGATTTACAAATAATTTAAAGGCTTAAAAGCTAGTGAAAATTTTATTTTTTGTTCTATAAAACGTGCAAGTTTACGTTATATGCGTGCTGTCATGTCTCAAAAATAATAAATAAATAAATAATAATAATAATATAAAAATAATTCTTTACAGCAAACGCTCTGCTATCCCTCTTGTTCATAAACGTCCATTAAACCTATTTTAATCAAATAGCCGCTTGAATTTGTTTGCCCTTGTCTATTATTTTGACACATTTGATTGTGAGACAGTGAAGGTTCAGGGGGCCGATTTTTGAGTGTCGAACGCTCGACTTTTCACTCGAGTTCTGTCAAAAAACTATGGTGTTTTGACAGAGGTCGAGTGAAAAGTCGAGCGGTCGACACTCAAAAATCGGCCCCCAGATGCTTGCTTGAATTTATAATATAATTTATGCTTTTAATTGAAAGGTTGAAGAAGCTTGTTTACAAACTGGAATATGAAATCCGAAAAGTTGACGGAAATCAGTAGCAGGCTAAGGTTTACATAAAAATGCTGTTTATAAGCAAGTCTTATTTTATCGACTTGGCGGGGGCACTACGGTGCCCCCCATTATTAATCAAATTTCAACCCTCTTCATTACAGCCGGGATTATTCGTCATAACTGTGGCTTTTCGAAGGTTTTGGTTTTTTTTTATTAAAACATAAATCATCGTCGACGCTGTAATGGCTGTTGTTGAATTACCCATCCACATGGCGTTTTTTAAGCATTTGTTGTGCTTGAAATTAGACCCACTCGTTGTTTTGCTTCCAAAGGTGTTCGATAAAAATAGTCTTAGACGACTTGCATCATACATGAAGATAGAAATCACAAAAGCTTAATTAAATCAACGAGGTTAGATGAAGGAGTACAACGTAGTTAGTGTCACTATTTTCGTAGGTACATGTTTGGTTCTCTAAATATTAGATAATCATCTGGCATGTAATTAGCATTAGCACAAGAAATTGTCCGCAAAATCGTGCTTTTGAAACTATACATGTAGTCCTAAATAACTTCCCCTTAGAACCAGAACTGTATAAACCACAATAGGTAATTTCACGCTAACGATGTTCTGATCCGTTAGAGTATTGTTCATTCCCTATGAATAACTGAGTAACTTTGCCCGAGACTACACCACCTGCTCCCATTGATATATTTAGGTTGGCAACGCAGATGGTTTGCCGTCCAAAGCCATAAAGTCATATATCAGCGCGAAACTCGCATATAGAGACGAAATTTTGGCTTCGTACAATATGTGTCGACATCGTAACTTACCCTGACGGGTGAGGAGGATGTAACTACAAAATCCATCTGGATGAAAAGCGGGTAGGGTCCAAATTAAGAAATGTTGTCCAATGTTTTTTTTGCGGTAGATAAATCTCTCAATTGAACAGATAACGAAAGTTACAGATATATACAATATTTCAGTCCACTACGACTAAGCTCCAAGGTTTGAACTACACGAGATTGAAGTGTGTCTCTTCGCTTCGAAGTGCCGCTGCGATTGCCAGATGTGAACGGCCCCTATGGCCTTCTTTATGTCAAAGTTAACTCGTTCAGAATATTTATAGTTCAGTGGTATATTACCTAGCCAGACGGTATTGTTTTTGCTCTCGCAGTGCTCGAGCTCGGGGCGGATGTGCACGTCGTCGTCGTGGTGGCGCGGCGACTCGAGCGAGAAGGTCTCGACGCCGCGCTGCAGCGGGTCCCGCAGCTGCCACGTGGTGAGCAACGTCGCGTCCACCACCAGCAGCCCGCCAACCATCGTGTATAGTTTCCAGCCGTGCATTCGTTTCTGTACAACAAATGCGGACGGTATGAAACGTTACTTTAGAATCGTTAAAAATAAATCCGAACAAGTTTTGTTTTTGCCCAAAAATATGACACTTGTAACGGTTCGTGAATTTTCTAGAGTAGGATTTGTTGATACTTAATGTACCTATCTATATGTACCTATATTTATATTGTTAAGTAGGTAACACATTTTTTTTTTGTAATTTGTAAATATTTTGATATCCATATCTACATATAGGTATGCTACTGAATATATCATACTATAACATTTGAAAACCAAAAACCTAGAGAAAACTTTAAGTGTAATGAATTGTTTAATGAATAGAGAGTTTTAAAGAGAAAACTAATGTAGCTACAGTGAACAATATGAATTTTTATATTAAAGTAAAGGTCCAAAACATATATTTTCAGATTTTTGTTTTGTACAATATTCAGTGTACGTAGTCTACAAGCCATAAATGTTCCATCTTTAAGTGCAATGCATGCCGCACTCACCTTAGTATCAGCCTTAGGTTTAGTCGTGTGCCTATGCACACGCCACACTTTAGTGAACATGGCGCCGTACGCCATCGAGAATCCCGTAGCGAGCAGCCAGGCCCGCGCCGCACAGAGTCCAGCGAAGTGCTGCGGCTGTACCCAGCGGCCATCGACGCCGAGCGCCACCGCCGCGCTGAAGCAGACGCAGCAGCCGCACAGCATCACCGTGTTGCACGCGGGGTGCGACCATTGGATCACCCTGCAGAGCGTACGGTGTTTATGGCTAGGGCGGGCATGATACTTGTAACAATCTCTAGGTACTTATATGTCCTGAGCAAAGTGAGTGTACAATGAAAATTTAACGAACGTATTTTTTTTATTGAAAAGCGAGTAAGCGTCTTTAAACATAAAAATGTTTAAGGCGATATATTGATTGAAAGAGACGCCCTTATGTTTTTCGCTCACGACAAAACGGGATGGAACCCTCTCCGAGAATGGCTTTTTTAGACAAATCTCGTTAAATATCTGACTGTGTGCAGGTTTATTAAATTTCCTCTTGACAGAGTTTAGATGAGGTAAAATACCATTATATTAACTTAATCGTGTCTTTTAATAATGCGTTGTTTTAGTAGGCTGATTAAAAAAAGGAAAATATAGACTCACTACTTTGGATTTTTTTCTAACGATAAAATTTCAATCAATCATGTTTCGCTATTGTCAGTACCACAATCATATAGTCAAGAATCATATATCTGAAAATCAGCCCCTACTGTTTGCTAGTCTGGCCAGGACAGCGTTTCAAAGTTTCTAAATTTCTCGTTGTAGCGCCTTAACTAAAAAGTTATTACAAATTAAAATCTGTCACGCAGCATAAGCTGTGCCCCGTGCGTGATTCAATTTATTATATCTTTCATATTTATGGTAAATATTTTATAATAGGTACCAATAAATAATTAAGGGTAGGTAGTAGGTACATACTTAACTATTTGATTTTAAGTAGTCTAGAGAAGCAGGGAGTATTCACAATCAGTATTAAACGTAAAAAATCTTGACCTTTTACATGCATTGATATAACTTTATCTGCCGTTGAATCTAGGTACAAAATAAACTCCGAAATTTATGAACACAAAGGACATTAAGGCTTAACGACAGCCATAATATTCACGGCAATAAAAGCGGAATATAAGTCAAAGTCTGGAATTCGGTTAATATCATTTTCAGCAGTTAAAATTGCGGAATGACAATAAAGCCGAGTCTAGGTCCAGAATTCTAGGCGAATGATTGAATTTATGCGGACATTATCATAATTTCATATTATAGTTTGTTCACGAAGATAGGAATTTCTGGAGAAAGGAAATTACTTATGCGGTTTTCATACCCGATTCTCCTAGGAGCATACGTTGGATCGTTGCAAAGCGATTAGTGGCAGCCACTTAAGCTAAGCTCTCTGTCATATAGGCTTAGACTAAGAACTTCATTAGAGCTTCCTTCACACGATAGCTATATGTAGGTTCAATTACTACCCACTGTCAACAACGGTTATTGCCGGGAATATTAATGAGCGAGAAGAGAAGAGCAATACAATACAATCCATATAGGTATTTTTCGTATTTCGGCACTTTCCTAATTAGCCATTTAAGTCAGAAATTCACTGTAAATTAGCGTTATAAAACGTGCAAAGTACTTAGGTCGTTCCGTATAATCAAGCTAAATAAGTCTTGCATTATTAGTACAAATCTCAATTTTAAGTTTTATTTACCACTTAGAGGTATTTATTATACTTGTTTTATTTTTGTTCTTATTCACTAGTCTTGCGAATGTACATATGTATACATATTTTTGTGTAATTGTGTTCCTTTTGGTAGATTTAAATTTACAAATATCATAGCGTAATATTTTCACGATAGAATCCGAAATTGCTTTCGTAAAATCATTTAATCAGTAAGTTACGCTGGATGCTCAGCTTTGCTCTGAGCAAGCTGAGCATCCAGCGTAACTTATTTACCTACTGTGCCGGTGACGGTGTATCTACGCAGTTGAATATGACGAACGCGATTGCCGCGATCATGCCGGCCACGCACAGCGACGCCATGTAAGCGAACAGTGCAGGGACACCGTTCGCAGTTCGTTCACTATCATCGTTTTGGTAGACTCACCTTCTGTGCCGGTGTACGCAGTTGAATATGATAAGCGCGATTGCCGCGATCATGCCGGCCACGCACAGCGACGCCATGCAAGCGAACAGTGCAGGGACACCGTTCGCAGTTCGTTCACTATCATCGTTTTGGTGGACTCACCTTCTGTGCCGGTGTACGCAGTTGAATATGATAAGGGCGATGGCCGCGATGATGCCGGCCACGCACAGCGACGCCATGCAAGCGAACAGCGGCAAAGACACCGTTCGCAGTTCGTTCACTATCACCGTTCTGTCCGGAGGGACCTTGCCACCTATTTACAAATAATTGGTAACATGATAAAGAGGATTCCAAAGTTAACAAATTTTGTGTGAATGACACGCAAATCACAGAATACCTACTAACTAAGTACCTACGTATATTGACATTTTCTCTATTACTTTAAGTTTGACACTGACGTATCCTCTTAGGTATTGGGTATTGTACTTTACCACTAATGTAATAGAGTTTCTACTACATAGGTACGCAGTGTCTAAATATCGAATGTTTGTTATAAGTACAATACAATACTCATTATTGCACAAATGTCAAGCTAATAACAGTTTTTTTCGCTTACTTTCCACTAGGTACATACAATAGACTGAGACAATGAAAGCAATCTAGAACTTTCATAAAGGCATCGTATTCAATTACTTAGTTTATTGAAATAATCAGTACATTTCAAACGAGGTCTCATAAAACAGCCCTTATTCGAGGGTCACTTTGCGGAATGTGATATTTATAGAAAGCGCAATTATATTTTTACATACCTAAATAATATTTGTGAAATTGTACTTAATTGTAGATACGGTCAAAGTAACGGAAACATAATTATTACCTTTTTATGCTTTATTGCCATTGTGACAAGAGCGGAAAAGGGACGTGCGTTAAATATACTTGAGTGTGCAAATTATTCATTCAGTAAGTAATAGGGTAGGTATGCCCTAAATTTCTATTGACAATTATTGAACAACAGTATTATGAAGGATTTTATTTTACCTTTTCTCGTTCATTTCTCAAAAAGTTCGTCAAAAAGCGTTAGGTAAGTTTTCTTGCGAAATGTCGGTTTTTTACTCTATTTCTATTATGATGGAGTCCGAAATCGCTTAACATGCAAATTCCTCGAATGTATATCCGCCTTAAAAAAATGAAATAAAATAATAATAACAAAAGAATATCCACGTTATTATATCATCAATAATAATTAGGGCTTTAACGCAGCTAATGCCATGCAGCTTCACGAGTTGAATAGCGCGGCGGAGATGCTATGAATCATAACGCATAAGTTCTAAGCCGATATGGTATAGATGTTAGATATTTATTCAAAGCCGCAGCCAAGGAGCTTATGTGGCGGGATAAGTTAGGCGTTAGAACGGACTTGTATTAAAATTCTGAGAGCCGGCTACGTACGACGGGCGCCGGCAGAGTGGCGCGTCGGGACCGCATAACCTCAAACCTACCCGTCTTGTCTACGAGCATCGAGTATGTACAGGGATTGGGATTTATTCCTAACAATTTATTATCTTCTCAGAAAATATGTGTTTTAATAAGGATTTTAATTATGAATTTTATTTATTCTAACCGAACAATATTTAACAATAACACGGACAAATACATGGACGGTAATTATCGCGCTCGGTAGATGACCCGATACCACTAAGTATATATATATATATATATATACTATTGGTATCGTAATAAGAGAAGGGAAATTATTCTGACTGTATTACGTGTAGGTAGTACGAGTACATAATACTACTGATGTGCCGAAGGAGTTTCAAAAACTGCGAATCTTACCGAAGGAATATTTCGGAAATCTCTCATTCCTATGGATAATTTCCAGGTTTCAGAAATCTCCGAGAACTATTCCCTATTTATTGAAAAAAATCTGCTACATGCACATGTAGGTAGTACACGCTACGCTTGCTGTCAGATATAATATTAATTAATCAAATCATGAAGATAGTGTACCAATAGATATAAATAAAGTAGATATCCTATGCACCTCATGAAACTGGTCTTGATGGATTTGCTAATGCAATAATCAATTAGAGTTAATACCGGTAATTAATTATATGCCTATAAGGGGGAAGCAATTCAGTTGCGAATGCGATAGTCTACATACAGTAACCCGGCGATAAATATTGCACGTCGACTTTTGGAAAGAGACGGCTAATTTAGGTTTCGTAGAGCGTTTGCACACACTACGTCTATGCGACGTTATGTAGTCGTCGTCGTCAAAATATATAATATAAGTATACGAGTAGTGTTGTTAAAACTCCCCCAACTTTCATTTGAACGATGTAAAAAATATTTGCTACTTTAATTGATACACTATCCTTTTTGTTGTAGTAGTTTTGTTCATCGATTTGACGTAAACTAATAAAGTCCATAAAGTGAAGTATTTATTTGACATGAAAAATCAATCAGTAAGTGATTGATGCACTAGTCGCCAGTGTTGGGAATCGTGGTAAATATCAAATTGTCTCTTTCCAAAGACCCATAAAATATGAAATGTTTATCGCTAGGTAGGTACCAGTGGCGGAGCGTCCGTACAACCCGATTCCCATCGGCTTGCCTAATTTTCAGCAAGTCCAGTTCTTTTACTACGGCTCGTAAATAATAAGAAAGGCAATTTATTTCCGGCTTTCCTAAGAATATTTTTTACGCGCCGCCACTGCTGGGTACAGTACCTGTATCAAGTTCCTATGTTGAAGCCTTAGGCAGAGTTTAGATACAGACAACCAGACATTCTGGTACATTACTGGAAGTCATACTTTTCAGGTACCGAAGTCATTTGTAAGATAGGTAAATAATTCGTAGGAAGGTATTTGTGTCTAAGCAATTGTTACCAGCAAATAAATAATAATATTTAATAATAATAATATATAGTAAGTAGTAGTAGTAGTGTAGTATATATATTTAGTAATAATATTTGATTTGATTTTGATTAACACGCAAACGCGCACGCAATTAGTACGCAATGAAAACTATATAAAATTGCCATTTGATTAGACTACAACGTGGAACACAGGAATTCCCATTGCATAATAGTCAAACATCACTGATACGGAAATTGCCTGATGGAGTTTTAATGTTCATAACTTTCGGTATCACAAGTTATTTTAGCTAACATGTCGTAGGCCTACGGTGTTCTACGTTCTCCGTTGTATGTTCTACGATGTGCTCTGTAGCATAGGTACATTTATTTATTTATCGTATGGCATAGGTACATAACTCATATAGAGTGTCCAGTCATCGAGGTACGAATCTGTCACATTTGGCAGGAAATCTTGCAGTTTGCCTGCCAGGACTACCGCAAACATCCGAAGATCGAAGTTCGTTACCTCCATCGTCGCTCGAATATAGCAAGTGCGATGGAGAAGGTGCTATGCCGAAATCGATATCCCATGTCCATCCGTAGATACATCCCCTGTTTTACTTTTTTAAATGTTTTTTTACTTGTTTGATGCATGTACGTACCGACCCAGCGCTCGCGCTCCAGCCATGTGAGGTTGTCAGCTTGCGTGTCGTAGTACCCGAGCTTAACGTAATGCTTCTCCGACAGCTGCTCGATCTGCGTCAACGCTATGCGGTCACCTTGGGATGAAAATGCTACCAGACCCTGAAAATATACATGCCTTTTACTGGACATAGAAGAACAGTGAGATGAGGGCGCAAATATTTTATTGCATTTAAATACTAGCATAATATACATACATACATTCATAATATGCATAAAATATTCTGTACCTAAGTCAAATAAAGCATAAAACTGAAAACAAAACAATTTTTTTTTAATGTATATAATAATCAATGTAATGTAAGTATGTAGGTACTTATTTTTGTATAATGTAATTTCTACTATTTATCAATCGCCCATACTAATATTATAATAACGAGAGTTTTTAATCAGGATATTTGTAGATAAAGATAGTAAGGAGAACTATAAAAGTTATGGAATTTTATTCAAGTAGGTATCGAAAATAGCCTAAAGAGTAGGAACGGGTAGGAACGGGGGGCGGGTGGCGTTACTTACCGATACACCGAGAAATGACGTCGAGTTTATGGCCTCGTATATATCGTCTGCAATCTTTTTGTTGGTGTAGGTAAAGTTTTTTAAACTCAGCCCGCTCTTTTCTAGCTTTTCCATCGTCTTGTTGAACGCTGCGGACAATTAGTGAGGTTGACATAGGTATGTATTTCAGGCGCTCAACTCGAGTTTTTTAATGACGTCTCACTGAATGTTCCTTCTGCATTTTACAAATCCTTTTTACGCGTATGTAGTTATCATGACGATTATGAGTGGACAGGATTAACCAAATTTCTTAGCTAATTAACTACGAAGTTACTTTGCAAATCGTTTTCTATATTACAAATTATTATTTGTGGTATCTCTTCTAACACTTCACTACTTTATTTGTTAAGGTTTTCAACTATAATCGTTTAGAAGAGCAGAGTATAGAAGGTTATTATATTACATGGGCAGATCCAAAAACAGTCAAAAAACATATTACCTAATGCGACCGCCCAAACCGCGTCATAGGCCAACGGGGCTTCTTGATAGCCCTCCGGGTACCTCTCTCCGTCGATGTCATATCCGGCTTCACGCAGAGCCTCATTCAGTCGAGATCTGTTCACACAACGCAAACAAATGATGGCCGCCATTTCCATCACACAACCACACATTTATCCTGCTGTCTCGCGGATTTATTTCCGACACGTCTGCGCAAATTCCGCCAGTTGTCTTCGGGGAAAATGAGGATTGAGGCCCTTTTTACACTTGATGTTTTTTGGATTTAAAGTGGGAGTGAGTTTATGAAATATCTCTTTTACTGTATCTAATTTTGCACGGTGACGCTTTATGGAACGTAGGTATGTACCTATACAGATTTACTAATGAATATATTATCACTCTCATTTTAAAAGCATAAACGTAAGTACAATAGGTCTACTAAAGAGGCCTTTCACTTGTATACTAGCGCCACTCGTAAATAATTGTGATTATTTAAATATTACAAAAAGGGGGCCGCTATGTACTTACTGTATTTTGTAATTAAATACATCAAACTACATAGTTATTACGTTGCTGGTTTTGTCAATCTATGTGTCCAAAATTAATACGGCCGTTTTATTTTTGAACTCATACCTAAATCGATGAATCCAGCAACGTAATAACAAGTTTGATGTATTGAAAAGGTAGGTACTTAAATACAGTACATAATGACTTCATTTATTAAACATATCTAACGTTATACTTAAATAATCACAATTATTTACGAGTGGCGCTAGTATACACGTTAAAGGCCTCGCAAAGTGACAATTAGAAGAAAGCTTTCTCCATATAATGCAACTCGCTTGAAGAATTTATTGTCCTGCTACGCGGAGCACAAAGAGTGCTTCTTAAAAAACATTCTTATGTTTTGAGACGGAGCCGCAGATAACAATAAAGTCCCGTCACGAATTGCGATATCGCATATCTCTAGGCATTTCCGACTCGGAGCGCCGCGAGAATAGAATATTATTTTATGAGCAATTTCGCAACGTAAAAGTAGTGACAAAAGGTTTTATTCGACTACAGACCACGAATATCCTTCACTTGCCGTAGCAGTGTGTTTCGCTAAAACATTATTCATAAAGTAATATTATACTATCCTCACAGCAGGGGGATGAGATAGAAGATTGACATTCGCTTGAGCCGAGTAGCATTCAAGTTAGGTATAAAAAAACGTTCGCTACAGCTAGATACAAATTTATAAGCATTCTAGAGAATACTTATAAATTTAAGAAGGGAATTCTTACGTAAGAATTACTTTTGGGTGGTTTTAAGAGTGATGAGCTATACCGAAAGTCCTCAGAAGTCATGCCAGAGATGGTGGTCTGGTTAGCGTTCTGGTTCCACATGAGGGCTTCGGTGGTGAGGTGGCCTTCGGCTGCTTCCCGCATTTGCTCCACCGTGCAGTCGATACCTTCTTTCTCCAAGTTAGTCTCGAACCAGTTGTCTTCGTACCATCCTGTTTAAACAAGTAAAAAATGCACTTTGTATAATTAATAATTATACGCAAAGGGATTGCCATGATAATAAAGTTTAAAAAAACCAAGTTAAGTAAACGTCTCATTGTTCAACACCCTAATTCAAATATTTAACACTCGATTAATCACCCAACAACTCAAACTCAAAATATTCTCTATTCAAATAGGCCTAGCAACAAGTACTTTTGAATCGTAAGTTTTATATTACATAGTTTGAATCGAATTATTCAGAGCAATATATTGATACAATTATAATTGAAAAAAAAATGTTGAATTGCTGTAGTGTATGTCAAACAGAGTACCTATAATAAATTCACAAAAAGATCGTCAATAAGTAAAATAAAAACATACAAAAAATAGTATCATCTAGACAGTTTCTATAGAACAAAATCTGAGTAAGATAGAAACTATCAAGTAATGGGCAAGTTCCGAGCACTGGGAGACGTTTAGGTAGGTACTTCTAAAACAGAAATATTATCGTCTTGAAAACGAATTTTACGTTGAAATGTGTTTCTATTTCTAGAACGTATTTCGAAATGTAGCACTAATTAGTAGTTAGTACTGGTAGCGCGCTAGTATCTACTGTAAAAATAAAAAAAATATTGAATGCCCATTAGGACACGTTGTCGTTTAGCATTCCTGTTCGGGCGCTTTATTATCTTCTATTTTCCTAACTGCGTATGCAGACTTGTACAATCGATATTTCAAAATAAGGCAAGTACTACAAGTTGCTATTGAGTTGAGGAAACATTCTATTTATTAGCGCTTCGTACTTCGCGTGGGTATTATTTGTCTCCTTTAGTCATGTTTCCTTTTGTTCTGATTGTCGGCGCTCGCGGCTCAGAAATGTGTGTCGTCTCCCGTTAGTTTGTAGACACTTTCGTGAAATAAAACGAAATGCCTTGTTCTTATCCACAAACACAATTTCTTTTTGTCTAAAATAAATATCTAACTTGATATAAAATAAGTATAGATATTAGCTAACCAAATTTAAAAAAAAAACTCCCACGGAAGGTTTGGTACAAATTAGTTTATTGATGATTTGAAAATAAACCTAGAGAGAGACATGAGACAAGTAATTTGTTTTTTGTAATATTTACATCATCCCCGTAAATCCCGTAAGAATGACATGTAATTTTTTTATATTTTTTTCGAATAAATGAGTATTGAGTATTTACATAAGCAGGTATCCGTCCTCATTTTCCCTTAATTCTAAGACCCGGAAAACCATTAAGGCTCTCTTATTGGAGCGAAACTACAAACGCGACACAAAAAATCCGCTAGGCGGCGCAACATTATCGTAATTCTCCCCAGTAACAAACACAATTACATTTTACACACACTATCTCACTTTACTGTGACAGGTCACTGACCTCGTTTTTTTAATGATTGCTGTAACTTAGAATTTGAATATGTGACAGACCTTCTTTGTCAAATTAACCAGAATAAGCCAGAGCGGCGCACGTGATAATTAGGTTGTCAATCATTTAAATTTAGAACAGATTGTTATGACATTCACGCAAAAGAGTGTAGACTTGTCATTGCATATCTCTGTCTCTGTTGCGCAGTTTTGACAGATTTCACTTAACTAAATAAGGGCTAAATTTTATCACGACTCGACACAAAAAGTCAAAGTTGCAAGCCACAAATAAGTAGCTTAATTTCAACCACTAAGCCAAGTACATTGTGGTGTAATTAGTAATCGCTTGCTCTCTAAAGCACAGGTCACAGGTTCGAATCTCAGGCAAGAGCAAGTGTTTTTTTTTTGTGTTTTATTTAAACAACCGTAATTTTTAGAGCATAAATAATTATTGAGCGTTATTTTGGTAAATAAATATTTTGTACTTTATTTATTTATTTAGAAAAAGATTCAACATAAATATTTTGCCCTGCTAATAAAAGCTTACAACTTTATTTATTAGTTCTTTATTATTCTTTATTTATCGTATGGCCTTTTATTTCGAACCGTGAGATCTTCGAGAAGACAGTACGGTTCATAAATCCATCTTAAATAAAATTCAAGATTTATTATATAATTTATTATAAACATAAAACATAAGACTGAGGGTTTATAATGCGTGCAACCACAGTGCGTCTATAACAGTTTGTAGACTGTCTCTCAATAAGCTGAGAAGACGTTGATAATTATGTCAGTTCCCCGCATTTCCTCCCATATTTCATTGCAGTATCTATTGCTTGAATTGCTTCTTTGGTTCTTTCATGGCGATGATCCCACTGTTGAACCATTAAACCCCAAAGATTCTCAATCGGGTTCAAATTTCAGGCGATGGCATTACATCATTACATTTATGCCTGGATTTAGCTGTAGAGTAAACCATTCCCAAGTGACCCGTGCTGTATGGGGCAATTATCTTGAATAAAGTCAGGAAAGTAAGTAGAACAATTTGCAGCATCACTTCGTCCAGTAAATTCACGTAAACATTTGCGCATGATGTGGCTATGAAGTGAAGTTCACCAAAGCCGCTGATCATAGATCTGAGACCGCGACGCCGTCACCAGATATCCTCCCCCACATACTAGCCGTAAGCGGCCAGAATTCCTCAGAGCTTTGGGCCCTTTCTATTTCAGATATTATCCGAGGCATCTTTTCATGTTAATTTGTATTATTCTTTTTTTATCGTTTACGTTGATATATTGGAATAATTACACAATGCAATAATATCACTTTCATCGTAATTCTGCTTCACATTGAACTGCAGAGCAAATTGAAATCGAATAGCGTCAAAACTTTGGCAGGATTACGGTCCGTTTGGGTATATTTATTTTGTTACAATACGAAGCGCAATATATTTAATAATTTAAAATATTGTATTTGAAATACCAAGCTTGAATTTAATTTGCTAATGTCAGATGTCAAACTATGTGTCAGGCGCTATGAATATACTCACACAGAGACATAAAATATACAATATGCTATACGAAGGAGTGTGACCCGTATAATGGAAAAAAAAATCCACATTCTAAAAATACTCAATGAAACCTTTTGTAATAAGAGAGGGTTTAAAAAGGAAAAAAAATATATAATGATAAGCTTTTTTAGCCACATTTTATGTTTTCCACTATCTCGAATTTTAAAAGTACCAGGGGGCTGATTTTTGAGTTTCGAACGCTCGACTTTTCACTCGAGATCTGTCTAAAAACTATGAGGTTTTGACAGATGTCGAGTGAAAATTCGAGCGTTCGAAACTCAAAAATCGGCCCCCAGGAAAACTATTTTAAATGTTTATTCGTCGATATGACTCACCAGTAATTTACCCTGAAAATGTTAATATCATCTAGTTACTGGTATTAAATATGCGATTTTTATAAATGTCAAACTGCAAAAAGTGCGACAGACGTCCGTCCAGCTCGAGGCCCAACGGCCATCTGTCTACTAAAATGAAGCGCGCAGTTTGCTTTTCTGATATTTTTGAGTTTTGTTAAATATAAAAACATTTAAAAAAAATTAGCCGTAAAATACACTTCTTCACATCGTTTCCTATCTATTGATATATTTTACTCGAGTCTGAGTTGGATATATTTTATATACGACTCACAATAAGATCAAAATTTACCTGTTTTTGCGATGTGAGATCATCGAGCGAAGTTTCAAATATCGTGTTTTCAGCCTTAAAATACACTAGACCGACTCTTAAACTATAACATATCTAAATATCCCATCAATAAAGTGAGTATTTAATGGTTTAAAATTGAATGAAAAATACTATGATTTCGAATAACGTGGTCTTAAATATAACTATTATTCAGTTTTATAATTCTACTCGATAAGTGTACAAAAAACATGAACCTGAGTAGGTACATAGCTTTTTGTGAAACATGGTTTCAAAATTATCTTGAGACGACATTTATATTGTGTAAATAAAAAAATTACACTATTCTTCTTTTTGGCCGTCGATTTGCACTCTAACTATTAAATTTAATAACCCCTCTTTAGGTGACGGCTCGTCGAAAACGATTATAAAATGGCGTCGGATGTTTAAAAATATCTAAACATGCACTCTATCTCCTTGACAATAAAGTCGTGTACATATGCATGAGAGCACCTTGGCCTTGGTCGCTCCAATATATTGTGTTGATGACTGTACTTTAACAAAAATACAAATTGATAAAGTGTAGACAGTACCTACCAACAAAAGACGCAAACGTAAAAAAGCACATCAAATACGATGGCAACTTCCTGCAATAACCGAAAGTGACAATTATTTTGATATGAAGTGATCTCTTTAGTGGGCCGTTTATAGCTCGTAATAAACATTTACGACGGAAGTAAAAAGATTTTCGGAGGCCGTATTAAGGTCAACCGGACGTTGGAAACCTGCCGAACTTGGATCGGCGACGCGGGCATGGCACCGCGCCAGCCTTCAAGAGGCATCTTCCATTGATTACGCGTTCTAAATCAAATTACATTCACTTAACTTACAAACTATTTAAGCGGCCGCTCAACTTAATGCGCCGTTAACCACACACTCACGCTGCAACTACATAAGTGGTAAGAAGTTTCATAACAGTATTTCGACCGCCGACAAAGCAATCCTCAATTTGAATAAAACTTATTCACTTTTACATTATAGACCAACATAGTTCTAAAGAACAATCAATATAGAAGTAGTGAGAGACAGAGACACTTGATTGAACAAATTTGAATTTAAACAATATGTAAATGTTTCAAATCAAATTAGCGACAAATTCCAAATAAAACAAGTGAAGTTTGTTTTCACCGTTCGCCGAATTGATTAGAAAGACAATCACCATTCCCAACATCCGTCACATCGTTCCTCGCATAAATTTATTCATGAATACACAAAATGGCTTTTATTAACGTCCCGTTTTCAGTTTTACGATTGTTGAACCAAAGATAGCATTAACAAAAGCCCTCCTGACATCTGCGTAGCGAAATTCTTATACGAGCAGGTGATGGTATGAATAAAAGATACGAATTAAAGCACACGGCTCATAATGACAAAATCTAATGAAACATGGCGGCAACCGTGACAAATTGCCGAAGGCCTTTAGATATGTATATTATTTATGTCGTGATGAGTTGGCTCTACGCTCCTTCTTAGTGATGAAATGTAATTAAAACCACACACCCTGCCGGATAGTCTGTATTGTTGTCTGCTCACTCATTAATTACACTCACGCGTGTATACCTAAGTGCTCTGTAATATAATACTTATACTTGTTATATATGTATAGAGTATCGACTATTGATGCGTACAAAAACAAACAATCACAACACAGAGACACCAGAGATGAAATCCGCCACAGGCTACGTCAAACTATTGATTCTCCAAAGTTAAGAACATGTAACAAACACATCATGCATCGATGATCCATGTCTCACATTCGCATTTATTTTCAAGAGATGCTCATATACATACGTTATGGAAGGTACCTACTAACTTATTATAAGCCAAATTTTCCGACCCCAACGTTCTTCTTCTTCTTCTTCTTCTTAAACTAACGTTGCCCGGGGCATCGTTCCCAGAACACTCGCCGCATGCCCCTGTTGGATAGCCTGCCCTTACCGGGATTTGAAGCCAGGACCGCCTATAGCTTCGTGGGCAGAGTCACTATCACTACCCATTGGGCTAGACCGGCTGTCAAACCGTTAGGCTAAACCGTGGCAACAGCATCACAAGTAAGCTGTTAGAAATTATGTCTATTTTTAGCCCTAGCCGCTGACGGATTGATTACAGATTATCATTTTCACCACACGCTATATGATGACGATCACCAAAATAGTTTACCTATACTTACATAAGCGTTTGTTTCATACGACAACGATGGGTTAAAAGTCCAATCAGTCTGAGTGAGTGAGCTTATGTGCTTTCATTACCCCTTTTGATCGGCCTATTTATCCTCTTAGTGGTAACCACAAGCCGTACCCAAACGCCGTCCGACCCATCTACCACGCGGTCTTTACAGTTACATTCAGATTCAGATCTAATTTACTAAACTAACCTAACCTCCATATTAAAATTGCTTAAATGTAACGTATATCACGGGATTTTTATGCAGTCCTAATTTATTATCATGAACCGTAGTGAAAGAACTGGACTGGCTGAAAATTAGGCATGCCGGAAGGAATCGAGCTGTATGGACGCATCACTACTGGTATATATGTATATAATGCCGTATGGCGTATAATGGTAACCAAGACCAAGCATGCGAGGTTTCAATTATATGAAAACACAATACATCTCTGGTTAATATTCGCCCTTTTTGTACCTACTAATGACATACTAGGTATTTAAATTTAAATTTTTGCTCTTACAGAGATCTTAACTAAGGACCATCAGCTTTGTATGCAGGGTCACTACCCACAGGGTTAAACCGGTCGTCAAACCTCTAGCTAGGCTATACCTAAACCTTCATCGTCATGGTCGAGTTAGCTAATTGCGCTTGTCTAAAACACTTCATTTACAGCGCCCGGCCGAGATCCCTGATTATGCAACGGAGATAGCTGGGCCTAATGAACAGTGAGTAACGTTTGTGACTTTGTGACCCTCGGTGATTAATACTTTCTGTTTGCCTGCATCTTCTCGTCATACGTGGGTGCGTAAAGCTTCGAACCCAAAAATACCAATAGTTAAAATATCCGCACTTAAATTTCTACTCTACAAAAGCAAACAATCAACTCTGAATCAGAACTTATTAGTTCTGGATGGAGACTTTGTTTTGTAGTATTCTACAAAACAAAGTCTCCATTTTCCTGATTTAAAATGGAAATAAATTGTATCGAATTGGCGACGCTTGATCTTAAGCAAGCGGAGTAAGCCTCAATGCGCGCCAGTTTGTTTTGTTTGTCTTAGCGTTTTTTCTCACTTCCATTATTGTCGCGCTGTGGTTTTTCCCGCGGGAATCATTCGGAAAATTCATTAATAAGTAACGCAGTCAGCCCGTCGGGGGCGATTTATTAAACGGGAAACTTGGTGATAAAGTCGAGCGTTGGTTTAAATAAAGCCGCCAAGCCCTGTAGACGGGCGTTATATGAAAAGTAGGTATGCAATATTCATCATACGTAAACGAGCGCGGTTGTTGATATATATTTTGACTGACTAGGAAAAAAGTAAAAGGATATTTCTTTTATTTGCTCTTCGAGTACACAAACATCATTTACTCAACGCAGATAAAATAAGGGGGTGGAACGAGGTCGTGACATTATTTTTCTCTTAATCTCGCGTTATTCCCGCAAGTTATATCCCTCGGATATTGGCTACCTTCGTCAGTCATTTTTAATCGCGCGTTGTTTTATATATCTTGTTTATACATATGTATGCGCAGTTTTACGCGTTTCGTAAAGCGAGTTTTTAGGGATCCGTAGTCAAAATGGCAAAAACGGTAGCCTTATTTCAATTCAATTCAATCATTTTATTTCAGATAATTATAATTATTATAATTCATAAAATTTGTTAGTAATACACCAAAAAATATAATGGTATGTATGGTGGTGCTTATAGTATTATCGTCGTATCCGTTTATATATCTGTTTATATACATATCTGTTTATATATGTCACAGACATTTTACTCAAAAACTCTCCGCTTTATTTAGAGTCGAGGGCATAAATATGTTTACAATTTTTGACGTTAGTTCAATGGCATAAGGTGAAAAATTGTATACATTACATATTGATTGGCGCCCATGACTACATATATATGTTAACTAGCTTTTGCCCGCGACTTCGTACGCGCATAAATAGCAGTTTACATGTTATTATTATCTATAAGCTATATTTATATTACTGGCTAATTAATATATTTTCGGTAGTAGATGCGTGACATATTTCGTTGAAAACATGTTACCATCCATACTCCGTAACAAATGTACGTGTTAATAGTAGGCAATGTTAAAAATAGGACTATATAACTAAAAAAAATTTTGGGATTCGGTAGGTAGGTAACAACGGCATTGCATCATTAGGACTCTATTCCCACCAGCTTGCCTATTTGTAGACTTTTACCAACTACGACTTGCCTACAGATATATTTAACTCCATGTCTCTTAGGTATAAATTATATACACACTTGATCCGATCCCTTATTGGGATACAACATAATAATAATGTACAGCTGCATTTCCTATTAATATTTTGCTCAAAAATCGCTTAATCGCGTGAAAACTCTCTCATAACAAATTTTCATGTCTCTCTTTTATAAAAACGACCTGGGAGCCGATTTTTGAGTTTCGAACGCTCGACTTTGCACTCGCGATCTGTGAAAAAACTATGATGTTTTGACAGATGTCGAATGAACATTCGAGCGTTCGACACTCAAAAATCGGCCCCCTGGAGGCCGATTTTTGAGTGTCGAACGCTCACTCGACATCTGTCAAATCATCATAGTTATTTGACAGATCTCGAGTGAAAAGTCGAGCGTTCGACACTCAAAAATCGGCCCACTGCTCCCCATACAAAACTCAACCCCCTTTTGTGTTCCTTTGGAGAAGAACGATTTCGAAAAACGCTGAAATATGTTTGTGTTTTACTTTGACAGAGAGTCTATAGTGTATAGGTACGAAATTTCAAATCACTCATTTCAGAAAAGGTTTGCACCTCAAACAAACTTTCTAGCTCCTTTGGAGGAATTTCGTAAATAGCTGTTTTTTTTTGTTATATTTAAACATACATTCGATTATACGAAATTTCAAATCTCTCGTTTCAAATAAGATTTTATCTCCGTATAAACACTGAACCCCTATTCACCCCATGATGGGAGGAGTTTCGAAAAAACGCTGAAATATGTTTTGTTGTATTTTAACAGACAGTCTATATAAGAAGTTTCAAACCTCTCATTTCAAATAAGATTTGCTCCCCGTAAAAACTTTGAACCCCTTTTTCCCCCATGAAGTAAGGAATTTTGAAAAATGCTGTAATAAGTTTTGTTGTATTAAAACAGAGACTCTATATATTATAAGAAGTTTCAAATCTCACACTTCAAAAAAGACTTTCTCCCCGTAAAAATTTTGAGTCCCTTTTTCCACCCATGAAGAGACGAATGTTGAAAAACGCTGAAATTCGTTTTGTTGTATTTAAACAAAAAGTCATTTTCAAATTTCTCACTTCATAAATGATTTTCTACCCGTACAAAACTTAAAACCACTTTTTCACCCTTTTAAGGGAGGTATTTCGAAAAATGCTGAAACAAGTGTTGTTGTATTCAACAGAGTTTCAAATCCCACACTTCAAAAAAGGTTTGTCCCGTAAAAATTTTGAAACCCTTTTCCCACCCATGAAGGGAGAAATTTTGAAAAAAAGCTCAAATACATTTTGTTTTATTTAAACAGAAAGTCTATGTACGAAGTTTTAAATTTCTCACTTCAAAAATGTTTTTCTGTCCGTACAAACTTAAAACCCCTTTTTCACCCCTTTAAGGGAAGAATTTCGAAAAATTCTAAAATATGTTTTGTTGTATTCAAACGGAGAGTCTATATACGAAGTTTCAAATCTCTCACTTCAAAACAGATACGCTCCCCATACAAACGTTTAACCCCTTTTTCACCGCCTTAGGGGTTGAATTTCGGAAAATCCTATCTTAGCGGGTGCTTGCCTCATATAAGGAATCTACTGTAAAAAAATCAAGCTCCTACGTTCAACAGTTTCGGCTCTGCGTTTGATAGATCAATCAGGACATTGCCTTTTATATAAATAGATAGATAGATTAAATTTGTAAAACCTATAGATGTATTTCTTCTTTATTAAGTGAATATGTTCGAAGATAATCGCTCGCTGTTTAATTTGGTGAAGTTTCCAAAAACATAGAATAAAACAGAGAGAAGGGGAGAGAGAAAGTAGTGAAACACATTTGTAAACATTGACTTTTCCGTTGAAATATGCAATAAAGACAACAGAGTCGGCAGTAGTAATGGCTACAGCGTCGCAGAAATGTCGTTAAACGACAGCGTCAACGCTCCGAGGCGAAACCGACCTTTACGGTAGCTAATTTCCTTTTCAGGGTTAATTCATTGTTTCCAATAGCGCATATTATGTCGTAGGTACGATAGAACATGAAATTACTAAATTAATGTACCGTTAACACACAATGTGAATTTATAATGTACTGTACCGGGGTAGCAACATTTTTAAAGTAGGCTATCGGAACACTCATCAAGTAAAAAAACATAAAAACATTTATATGTGTATTGTAAAGTCAGCAGCAATAGCAGCTACGCGGGCGAGGTGTTGAAAATGATCTACACACGCTCTTTATTCCCTTATATTAAAGACGTGTGTAGATCAATTTGACATCTTCGAATGCTTAAGCTACTATTGCTGCTGACTGTACAGTGTGCGTATAAGTGTATACCTAGCAGGATCGGCACTGAGTAAGTGACAAGGAGTGCGTGATTGCGTGAGTCACAATTCCAGCGTGCCTCGTGCAGCATTAAAATCACCCTCTAAGTTACGTAATCGAAATAAAATGAGTTTTAAGATCAAGAATAGAGGTATGTTTAGCATTTCTTTCTATCGGACAAAGTTTGTCCAATTACGTAACGGAGTCCCGAATGTACTAGTTGAAGGTCTCAAATATAACCCAAAATTTTTTTTTGGATTTTTAATAAGTGATATTTCGATATAAAACCGTATTTAGAATCACTTAGTTTACAAGAAGCCTGCCTTAACACTTTCGCTAGTTTCGCTTTCGAGCTTTTCATAGCGAAACGCATGTAATTAGCTACGCTTCTACGAGCTATGAAAGTGTTAATGGAAGCAAACTACGCATCTCCGAGCTATGAAAGTGCAAACACGTACAAAAAACACGTGCTTTATTACCACGTAGAGATCAAACCAGCCCCTAATCTGAATTTAACCGACCACAGGCCGTGCTGGCTTTTGGCCTTGACTTCCCAACATTGGAAAATAAACGAGTTAACCTACCTAAACCCTTTGTTGGTTGCCGGGGTGCCTTTGAATATAAGTAATACCTATGGCGAGGAGATCGACATCAAGCGTATAAATAGTCCGTTACATTAGTCAGCCAGCATTGTTCATCCTTGAATTTTTTTATGAGTCTACATTTATGAAACTTATTAATTTCAAGATTTCAGTTATGAAAAGTACCTAATATATGAATTTACACTTAAACTTTAAAATAACAGAAGCACTATACGTTTCCATACTTACTCCATTTAATAACTATTCGCATAACAGAAGAGAAAAGTAGTAAGTAGTTTTGTGAAATGTAAAATGCATGTGCATGACTGTACCTTCAATTTTGCAAAGCCCTAACAGGGTTGCACTATCACTGTTGAAGTACCTTATTATGTAACTGTACCTAATGTCTGTAATAGTGCTAAGCAAGAATAAACAATAAAAAACAAGGAGGGCGAGGGTGGCGCACCCACGGAACAGAAAACCCGTCGAAGGCCCCGATCCGTTGCACCAGAAAACAGCGTATATACTTTCGTAAGGGCGCGGCCACAACACTGCGTTGCGACATCGCATCCCAAAAACGACGTACTAATAGATTGTACGTAGATTTCCACGCATACCTACGACCGACGCGATGTGACGTCGCAACGCAGTATGTGGCCGCGCCCTTATTGTCCTTTCTCATTTTTATTATATTTATATTTTTTGTCTCCCTGAATAATACATTTTTGTTCTGCCAACAAAACAACTCCCCCACGTTGGGACTCGGAAGTTTTGTTTACGATGTCGTTTCACATTCGAAAACTCGGTCATTGAGGTGCTCTATATTTGACCAAACCAAATAAAACATTGTAACTTTAAGTACCTACTCGGAATTTTTGATGAATAAGTATTACAAATGGAACATGAATCTAGGAGTCTAAAAGCATTTATTGTTGTTTTGTCGTTTGTTAAATTCATCTTTGCCAGTTTTTATCAAATTGTCTGTATTAATTATTGTCTTGTTTTAATTATTTGCATGCTAGTATTATTTTTGTAATACCTATAGCAGAATATGTTCTCTAATTTTATTTTATCATCTATGTAATTAATTATTCTATGCAAATAAAGAAGTTTGAAGTTTGTAAAGTATCTAATGCAACAAGTCAGCAACGATAAAAAGTCCTATAAAATGGTTATTAGGGCTCCGTAGTAAACAAGGAACCCTTATAGTTTCGCCATGTTCGTCCGTCTGTCTGCGGCTTCGGTAACCCTTATAGTAGGTACTAGAAAGATGTAATTTGGCACGCGTATACCATATCAATTACGCTGACAAAACGGTAGAATAGGTACTTTGTTTTAGGGTAAGTACCTACTTATTCCCCTACACGTAAAGTAGTGGTGCATTATTTATATTGCAAACCCCATCGCGTGGGGTATCGTAGGATAGCTCGTTCAAAAATATTTTGATTCAGACATCTGTTTGCGTGACATTAGGCTTTAAAGTGTTAGTTTTTGTTATGGGACCATGTGCGTGAGTATTATATTCTTTGGTCTAGTGTCAACGATCGTTTTATCGAAACGCTAGTTTTTTCGGAACGTTAATTTTAATACTATATGATTAGTCCTTACGCGAGGGAGAGAAGAATATCACAATTAATATTAACACATGAGTATGAGTAAATTCGGTAGCTCATTGGTTCGCGAATATGAAATATAGGTACTAATTTCATGTAGTGTTAAAATTCGGAAGCTCATTGGTTCGCGAATATGAAATATAGGTACTAATTTCATGTAGTGTTAAAATTCGGTAGCTCATTGGTTCGCGAATATGAAATATAGGTACTAATTTCATGTAGTGTTAAAATTCAGTAGCTCATTGGTTCGCGAATATGAAATATAGGTACTAATTTCATGTAGTGTTAAAATTCGGTAGCTCATTGGTTCGCGAATATGAAATATAGGTACTAATTTCATGTAGTGTTAAAATTCGGTAGCTCATTGGTTCGCGAATATGAAATATAGGTACTAATTTCATGTAGTGTTAAAATTCGGTAGCTCATTGGTTCGCGAATATGAAATATAGGTACTAATTTCATGTAGTGTTAAAATTCGGTAGCTCATTGGTTCGCGAATATGAAATATAGGTACTAATTTCATGTAGTGTTAAAATTCGGTAGCTCATTGGTTCGCGAATATGAAATATAGGTACTAATTTCATGTAGTGTTAAAATTCGGTAGCTCATTGGTTCGCGAATATGAAATATAGGTACTAATTTCATGTAGTGTTAAAATTCGGTAGCTCATTGGTTCGCGAATATGAAATATAGGTACTAATTTCATGTAGTGTTAAAAGAGCTTTCACGTGCCTATCAAACGCAAAAAATTGCATCGTTACAAAACAACAAAGCCTAACTCCCGAAAAGCCCGCGTTATTCCTTTAATTTATTGGCATGATAAACGAGCACATGCGGAATGCTGCCGGTTATGTTCGAACAACGAGTATTGTGAAAGTATTTCAACTGATTGGTTGACAGCTTGATATTGATACAGGAATGACAATAAAAGCACTTTAACTCGCACGTTATTTACATACGCTGGAATGCATGCTATTATCATTCATTTTATAAATCGTATGCAGCGTAGTGTATGACGATGCGGAAGTGGCGGCCTTTAATGTGTCATGCAGTTCAAAGATATACTATAAGTACTCTTTGAACATATTTGATACATCGGTATCTATACAAAACAGAACAAGTAATTTTCTTTCTTACACAGTATTTCTGCGCGAGAGAAGGTCAGGAACGCACGAAATATTTTCGGAATTTGTAAGTCGGAAAGGAAACCACTCTGTATTTACTGTACAGTCGACGCCATGAATACGTTTGCGCTTTTGCACCTTATTGCAATGGAATAGGATACAAATCGTTCACTGGATACAAAAGTGTAAATGTATCTATATCATTGACCCTACTGGTTCACACAGACAAACTGTTCCGACAGTTTTGTGAGACCCTGTTAATTTCACGTTTTTATACCCTGATTATTAAATAAATAAAAAATTACGATATGCGTAGCTCGCCTCGTCTCGACGAAAGTGAACCGCGAACTTTTTGTTGATGTCCTTTTCGTTGAGTCCATAAACCGCGCGTTTATCATAAACTGTTAATTGAAACAAGATGCGAGGTCGGATCTATGAGTATATGCATATATGCAATCGAGTGCGAAAATAAGGGTACGAACGGATCAAAAATATTTGAACATATCACAAAACTGAACTACTTCTATGTACATAGTCGGTATACGAGTAGATGACTATATCACATTACTTTCGCATACGGCAGTGTGTAGGTATATTAAGCCGAATACGGAAATCAAAATTGATACACATCGGCCAGGCGGTGGTGATAATTATTACACAAATCAGTTCAGGCTGCTTTCGACCACATCGTAACTTAATAGTTATTTATGTCACACCTGGCCATAAAGTGGGCATTATCGCACGCTCCGCGCGCGAAAAAACCCACTTCCTGGCCAGGGGGTGACATCAAATTTTGTACTTACCACGGGCGATAATAAAGAAAGCCTCAGATCACATATTTATTGCCCTTGCCTTCGGCTCGGGCGTAAAATACCCGCGATCTGAGACATTCTTTGTTTTATCGCCCTTGGTAAGTAATGTACTATTACGATACAAGTGCGGTAAGTAGGCTATTCCCAACGAGTGACGGTGATGTAAAACACGAAGGAAGTGAGTGTTTTACACCGACGCGAGTTGGGAATAACCTATCCGTGCGTGTGTCGTACAATATTTTACAATGCATCATGCGAGGAAATAAAAAAAATCATGATATCATATGTAATTATTAAAATTAAAAGGGATGTTAGTCATTTTTTGTAGATTAATCGACGTGGTTTTCCTGCGAATTTTAGAGTTTGGCTTAATTTAGTGGTCATTTCACACAAATTGCATGGACGGTGGACGTACTATACACTTAATACACTTGTACACCTTTTGGTACTTTTTAATATAGAACATATTGACCACAGGCTTATAATTTGCAGTCAGTTCATTGAAATACGCCATCATCACATTTTCAGAGAATGAAGATGCTTGTTTATTTTCCTTCCACTAAAGAAAATTATCATATACGTGTATTTTCACACCACCTGTTCGACACAGCCAAATTATATATCATGCAAACCTTACCGAAAGCAAATCATTATAGCCCTTGGCTTTAGCCGGGTAGTAAAGTAATATTGTATTGAATTTCATTATAACCCGCCGGGTAATAATATGATTTCACTTTTCGTAGTTCTTATTGTTATGTCATTAAAGTCCAATTTCGTGAAGTCCGCACGGCGGCTGGGAGGCGGCACAGCGGCGTTCCAAACAAAACACTGCGCCCCCCCGAAGACTGGGATGCCGCTCCGAACAAATTTGAAAATCGAACGTATTCGTACTGGCCACCATAAGCTGAATGGAACAAATTTTGAAAATAAAAACAAAACACGCGAATGTAACAAGACGCTGCAGTAAACTGTACAGAGTAAAATTTCAGATTGTATAAAAATCCATTGGTACTGTTAATGTTATAAGTGCGAAAGTGTGTCTGTCTGTTATCTTTTCACACTAAAACCGCTGGACCGATTCAGATGAAATGTAGTATGGAAGTAGTGAGACCCGGGGAAGGGCAGGACACTTTTTTATCTCGGAAATCATCCCTTAAGTAGGTTTGTATGGAAGAGCGATTACTAGGTAAGAAATTGAAATTAAATTTTAGAAATTAAACTCTAACGCGATGAACGAGTTCTACGCGGACAAAGTCACGGGAAAAAACTAGAAGATAAAATTCTAATAAAATGAGTGACGAACGTGATTGGGCTTTAAATTACTATAAGTAATTTGATTCTGTCTCTAGTAGCTATGATTTTCTTATTGTCTCGCTAGAGGTGTGAAAAGTAGAGTATACTCCTGGACAAAACTGTTTTTGTCTTGGGCGCTTAAATCCCTCACTATTCTCAGGACTCAGTCTTACTAACTCATTACTCCCTCGCTCCGCTCAGGAGTAAAATTTGGAGTCCTTCGTTACGTTCAGGATTCAATATCGCGCCCGTGACATAAAACAGTGCTTTATCCCCTTGGTGTATAATCTACTATTACCGCATGTGTGCGGTAAGTCGCACTTTACGTGTCTATGTTGGCCCATGCAAAGAGACACTTTCTAAGCATATGCATTGTAAAATATATTAGAACTACAAATTTTGGTTTGCATGTCAACAATCAAGTCCAACCAAGCTGGCACCTCTTTGGGTGAAAATATTTTATCAAAGCGGGACTTATTTCGTTCAATCGTTCTGTTTATTTTTACCTATTCTTACACTACCTACCACAGACATGACATTTTTATAGCAAGACAACATGCAGCGCCCGATTTTTGCAGAGAAGGTTTATTGTTTTGTTTAATACTTAATACGTAAAAACATGACCATTATACATATTAAAAAAGGTCAAAGCTATTGAACAAAAACTTTTACGAGACTGCTTTTCTCGCGGCTGATCGAGTCCTCCGGGACCTCAGGGGGAGCGCGCGCCTTGCTACAATTTTCTCACGCGATACAGAGGTACGCAATGCGCAGCTTAATGGGGCCTATTAGCGGTTGTATTCTTCCTATAATTAGGTGCGATAAGTTAGGTTATTCGTGTTATTAATTACCAATTACATTCTCTATACCCAACAAACATTTCAGCGTCAGATACAGGATACATTATTATAACCTTAACCTATTTAAGAGAGTTATTATATTCTTAACGCTAGCGTGCTAGTTGGGTAGTATAATACCGCAAAAAGAAAAAGTGCCGAGAAAAGAATACAGTTAGATCCTTACGGAAAAAAGTCACGTTTACTACATAGGTACCTACAATCGCCATCATAATTATTATGTCTATAATCAGTCCACGAAACGCCTAGCTAGGATGATCGCGTATACCTACATGGAAATATTGCTTTCGTCCCTTACTAACAAGTATGTGAGAGCGAGAGGGACGAATGCTACATGTCCAACATACGCGATCAACCTAGCTGGCCAGTGGATGTCTGTACTCTACTCTCTCTGTATTGTAAAAGTATACATGGCTTCTGATATACCCATAGTTCACCTTAGGACTGCATGATATTTCAAAAAATCTTCGGAAAAGTTTTTTTAATTAGAATACTAGGGAAAATTGTCAATAAGTGGTCACATAAAAAGTGTCCTTCTGTTAAAAATTGCCGACACAACATTGATCATTTTATTTGGAACAATTTGAAAAAGCCTTGATAATAGCTCGTTCAGTAATTCATATAAACGCAAACGGCGCTCATCAAACTTATTTTAGCTAATATTTATATATTTATATATGTCGTTAAAATTCGTTTGTCTTTTTCTGTCACTGTTATTTTTTATAAATAAGAGGGCTAAGGGTCTCCCCAAACTTATCCACGCGGAGTGGGCATAAGCCGATTACTTTACTCCACACTATTCACGTTTTATACGTAATCGCCACCGGCAGCATTCACTCGGCGTCGACCGAGCATATCGACGTATTTTTCGCTTTTATTGAGAATTTTTTGATCGGCTAACGCTTCTGCGTCGATAGTTATCGGGAGACCCTAAGTGTAGGTAGGTATATAAATCCGCTTACCAATGAAGAACCACACGTATGATTTCCCGTAAAGCTTGTGTTTGTAAACTTCGCAGAGCACGCGCCGCGCTGCCACCACGTAGAAGAGGCCGACGATGACGCGCGCGTCCTGCCGCCGCAGATTCCGCACCGCGTCGCCCGGGTCCGACAGGAACGACTGCCGCGTCACGATCTCGATACCGGCCTTCTTGCAGTGCGCCTCGAGATCCTCCACAGTCTGAAAAACACCGATATAATAGAGCGTGATGTCATCCACGGAGCCGAAACCTGGACATCGTATGCTAAACTAGAGCGACGACTTAACACTTTCCACATGCGCTGTCTACGTAACGTCTTAGGCATTACTTGGAAGGACAAGGTAACCAATCAGAGGGTTCTTGACACAGCGCAGCTTGTATGCGCTTCTCAAGCAGAGACGCCTGAGATGGCTGGGTCATGTGCACAGGATGGACTCCTCTCGTATAGGTACCTCGCCGTATCATGCTTGGCGCTATAGCTAACGCTAGGAGAAACGTTGGGAGACCGATGCTGCGCTTTAAGGACTGCGCTAAGCGTGATATGGCGTGCTTTCGAATAAACAATCAGGCCTGGGAATCACTTGCCGTTGATAGAGACGGATGGCGCAAACGCGTTGTGGACGGCAGAAAGTTGTGTGATGAAGCCTGGTTTGACGAATTAGCAAACAAAAGGTTGCGCGGACATCAATTCCGAACTGCAACTTCTGACGTCAACCTTTACTGCAATAACTGTGGAAGATCGTGCCGTTCCCGCATTGGTCTATACAGTCACCAAAAACGGTGTACAGAAAATGCACACAGCAATGCTTAAATCGTCTGCAATAGACGTAAAGGCCTATGATGATGATGATGATGATGTCATCCACGAAGGCGCGCCCCTTCAAATCCGTAGAATTGCGCACAGATTAACAGTACCTATGAGATTCCCTGTGGAGGAGAGCGTCGTCGTGGATGACACGCACTATAATTTAGGATCGACCGCACCGAATATTGTAGATGCATAACGATTAACACTTTCACTTCCAATTAATCAATCCTGAATGTGCCCCAGAAAACGATGTATAGCGACTTATAGCAACAGTATCCGACATCAGGGGGCCGATTTTTGAGTTTCCAATGCTCGAATTTTCACTCGACATCTGTCAAAACGTCATAGTATTTTGACAGATCTCGAGTAAAAAGTCGAGCGTTCGACACTCAAAAATCGGCTCCCTGGGAAAAGTTACGCAGCGCCGGCGGGTTCCTGGCTTCCTGGCAGTGAAAGCGTTAAAGTGTTCATGCAGAACTAGCGACTCGTAATCCGATACATTAATGTAATAAAGTATCTATTACAATTCAATGTATTTTGCGAAGGGTCTTTTTCAATTTTATGTAATTATGACAGAGGTACCTAATTAAAAGGTGTCATCTTTCGAGCATTAAGGTGTGGAGCAGTGGGGCGTTTACCTTATTCATCTGACAGGCTTTTAGTGCTTTTTATTATCAGTTCATTTCACAGTATTAATTACCCGCTTTTAAATTAATGAAAGTGTATAAGCGGCTGATTAATATTCATTCAAGCGCTTGCATCATCCGTAGGTATAGTATAATGCTCACCGCTAAAGTGGAATTTCTGGAATTCTCTGCCGGCGTATGTATTTCCGAGTTACATATAACCTAGTCATTTTTAAGATACAAGTGAATAGGCATCGTCTGGGTGAGCTCGCTTGACCGTCGGCCTCATGTTTGCCCCCTGGCCAAGAGGCATCCTATATTTAATAAAAAAATAAAATAATTATGCATGTTCAGATGATGTTCAAATTTTAGTTCATTGAAATGTAATAATGTTAAAACTACTTTATAAACACACTTTTGACATACATTAATAAATGACACATGAGTTTTATATTATCCGGATAACCGAATCCCTCTGTGATCGTGATTTTGTCTACTGTTTGCTATTATTTGCTGCTATTTATACAAAGGGTCCTTAATTAAACTCGCGTTATTAATTGTTGTTTAACATCCGTCATCAAATACAAATTGTGGAAATCGCGGCTAAATCACCATCTCAGTCTCAACCCATAAAAATAATGCTTTAGGATGTACTTAAAACAAACTTGAAAGCAAAAATGTTTGCTGGGGCTACCTGAAATATCAACTTGAAAACATTTTAACTATGAAAGAACGCAAAATAGAAGCGCAAGAACGCTTCAAACCCACTTATGCAGAAAAAACCGGAGGCGCTCTAATTACATTGAATCCAGCGTGAAAGACTCCAGCCTCATTCATTGCGTGGAGCTACGTGGCCCTTGTTACTCGTATATAGCGGCGCGCTGCATCGTCTGAATGTTTAGAAAAATAACTTTTCACTTTAATTTGAAAGCTAACAACCCAGCGCCATAATGACCCAACTAAAATCATATTATTATCATACTTATTGTAATAATAATCGGTCTTTGTTACTCGGAATTTTAACAACTTGTATTTATATTCGATTGACCCTAAAGTTTGCCTTCGCTCTCATATCAACTCACTAGGAGGCAGGTAACCATAATTCTATCTCCTCCTAATTCCGTCGTTATGACTCATAATTTTGTTCTATGGTCGTCCACCGAAGTACGGTCTTAAGCCCTCCGTCTGGATGCGGGCTGATCTTGCGGCGTGATATGGAGGCATTTCGAAGTTTTGGTCGTACGAAAAGAAAAAAGACTTATTATTAATATTATTATTATGTAGGTATCTCCGTCTTTAATTAAGGGGTGAAACAGCCATTTGGTAGGCGAACGCGTAGTAGGCCGTGTTCCCATTGGGAGGAAGTTTACACACTGTAATGGTGACTGCTATAACTCATTATTATGTACGGCCACTATTTGTGGTTCCTAACACTACGGTAATTTTGAGCACCAGTCCTTTGTATCAGGCATTGAACCACATCAACAATATTCTCCTTTATGACTCCACCTTGGACATATTCTCGCAGTCGGAGCCGAAATTCCTGGCCACAGCCACTCAGTATCTGGAGTCAATCAACACTCCTACCTCAATTCAATACTAAATGTGTTGACAGAACCCAAACTTGCATAATAATTGTCTTAATGTATAAAATCTTATAAGGTGATAATGTTAATGTTAATTTAATTTAAACTAATATTATTAATTGTAATATGTAACTGTAATATTATTATGATACTATAACCTATAACTTTCATGTTTGGCAATACCTATGCTGTAAGTGTAAGTTGGTTAAATAAATAAATAAATAATTATTTAATTATTTATCTATTTTTAATCCCACAACTTAATTACTATTCGACATAATTTCGGTTGACTCGTAAAAATATTACCGCCTATATAGTTATTTAATTAGTTTTTTAAGACTCGTACCTACTTAAACGTACTATTTTTTTGGTAAGGAATCTGCAACTTAAAATTGTTTCAACATTTCGGTGGCTTACATTCATGCCTTACCTTCTTCGCACGCCTTGAATAAAATATACGTTTCCATTTCCATACAAGTACCTTTCTGCGAAACGCTTTGATCCAATCCGATTTAGTAAAGATCGGGCGTTAAATTTCCGATCTCTAAATTGTAGGTATCGTCGATCTGCCAAAATTACTTTGTACTTTTCTTCCGATTTTGTGATAGATTTCCTATTGGACGAGAGGTGAAAAGACAGAAAAAGAATCTCGTGCCCTTAATTATTTATTGGCAAAATCCAATATTGCGAACGATTTAACTAAGGAATAAATGTAGCTTAATTCGAACGACTATTAGTTAATTAAATGACACAAGGATAGAAAATGATTGTCCTGTCAAAAACTTAAAAGGTTCACAATACGAACAATTGACAATATGCATCATATTTTTTCATAATTCCATTCGAACCAGTTTTTGTAGATGAACAAATGTTTCTAATGAATAACTACCATTAGAACAACACAAAAGGCAAAAATGGGTTTCAAAGTACAGCGCGACGGAAGAGTCCCAAAAACGCTCTCTACTAATTGAGCGTGTTTTGTGACGTCATATACTATGTGCCCCGAACTACGGTTGTATGAAAATACGAGTAATTTGCTATTTTGGTCGGGAATTTTGCACATAGTTGTCATGCATTATTTTGTTTATCTTCGCATAAGAAGCCTGATGGTGGTTTTTAATTTACTTTTAGTTAATAAAAAAAATTACATAATTTTTCGCAACTTTCAAGTGCCATAAGATAAGATAGATATTTAAGATCTATCTTATTACTATTCACTCCGCATGCATATTCCCTATTATAAAACCTTTCTAATATACGCAAACCGAATTGTCAGTCGTTAGGGGCTGAAACACAATTACCCTGTCGAGTTCGATAATACAAAATGGGTGATAGATAGATTTGGGAACTATGTTTAGTGCTAATCCCAAACATAGTTTATCTATTAGTAGACAAAGAGGATGGCGTGTCACACTCCACTCGAAGTCGATACGAACAAGTAACTGTCGATCGAAATGATCGGGAGTCACGCGAGGCTCGCAGGCACTGTCGATATCGGACATATTGCACGTGATTTGTCAAACATAACCGAACGCTGCCTTATGCCTTAGATAATAGAGCCCCGTTTAGTTTTTCAAAGGCTTGTTATATTTACGATGTTGATATTGAACAAGCTTGAATTTGTAATCATTTCACATTCAACGAGCTATCCTTTTAAGCGATCCATGCAGAATACAATCAGAATTACGGCCCGTTTTTTGTAATTTTCATCTAACTGTGGTGTATTAGCATTGATGATTTTATTAATTAGACATTTTGGCAAACTGAATTAAAATAAGTATTAGGGCATAGGTACTTCAACATATCTATGACGAAAGTTAATGGGTAGTTTCATCATACAAAAACAGCGAGTTAGATGTCTAGGTCTGACAATATAGGTAGGTAAACCATTTTTATTAAATTAACAATAATTAAACGTTTGTTTATGTCACTCTGTTTTGCTCATACATAATTATTGAACGCTAGCTATTAAACTCTCAGCAAGTGGGACATTGCTTATTGCTTATATCGATCGACATAATCACCTATGCGTTAATATTGATACCTATATATGTTGTCGTACTATATAACTTACAGTGATATTTACAATCATACGAAGTAAGTATCACAACGCACTAGGAATTTCATTTCCTGCCAGTTCTTTATATTCTGCCAGTGACGACGTATATAGTAAACGACAATCAAGTGTTCTACTACTTTTAGATGTTGACACGCAAATAACAGGGTCAAAACTAGTCAAAAGGTGGTAGACCCCTTGGCTGACCGTACTGTGCAATCAAAGCCATAAATATATGTACGTTACCAAAGCGACAAAAATATCTGCACGCTCTTAAGCCCTTGTCATTTATGTCATGTTCTCATATTTTGTCACTATGTGTAGATATTTTCGATATATTCAAAAAAATCGAAGAATATATTACCGAGATGAACACTTCTTCGGCTTGCTGCAGTATAGCGATGCGGGACCAGCCGAACTTCTGCATGAGCTTGATTCTCGTCGGGTTGTGGACGGTGGCCGACGGATGCGTCCGGAACAGTGTGGGGAACCGCGCGCGGTCCGACAGCGCGGGCGACGACGCCCCGTAGCACAGCTGCGTAAAACAACACCAGGTTATTCACAAACCGACTCGCCCTTACCTGTCCTGTCAACACCCCTCACCCGTTTTTATAGCGAAACTGTCCAAAAATGGGATAAATGACATTGGACAGTTTCCATATTATTGGGTGTCCCATAAGTATAGAGAATAATTTATTTTCAAAATGTTTAATTAAAAATAATAATTTTGGATGAAAGTTGTAACAACACTAATTAAATTATTAGGTTTATATTTAAGACCACGTTATTCGAAATCATAGTATTTTTCATTCAATTTTAAACCATTTAATACTCACTTTATTGATGGGATATTTAGATATGTTATAGTTTAAGAGTCGGTCTAGTGTATTTTAAGGCTGAAAACACGATATTTGAAACTTCGCTCGATGATCTCACATCGCAAAAACAGGTTAATTTTGATCTTATTGTGAGTCGTATATAAAATATATCCAACTCAGACTCGAGTAAAATATATCAATAGATAGGAAACGATGTGAAGAAGTGTATTTTACGGCTAATTTTTTTTTAAATGTTTTTATATTTAACAAAACTCAAAAATATCAGAAAAGCAAACTGCGCGCTTCATTTTAGTAGGCAGATGGCCGTTGGGCCTCGAGCTGGACGGACGTCTGTCGCACTTTTTGCAGTTTGACATTTATAAAAATCGCATATTTAATACCAGTAACTAGATGATATTAACATTTTCAGGGTAAATTACTGGTGAGTCATATCGACGAATAAACATTTAAAATAGTTTTCCTGGTACTTTCACAATTCGAGATAGTGGAAAACATAAAATGTGGCTAATAAAGCTTATCATTATATCATTTTTCCTTTTTAAACCCTTTCTTATTACAAAAGGTTTCATTGAGTATTTTTAGAATGTGGAATTTTTTTCCATTATACGGGTCACACTCCTTCATATAGCATATTGTATATTTTATGTCTATGTGTGAGTATATTCATAGCGCCTGACACATAGTTTGACATCTGACATTAGCAAATTAAATTCAAGCTTGGTATTTCAAATACAATATTTTAAATTATTAAATATATTGAGCTTCGTATTGTAACAAAATAAATATGCCCAAACGGACCGTAATCCTGCCAAAGTTTTGACGCTATTCGACTTCAATTTGCTCTGCAGTTCAATGTGAAACAGAATGACATCAGTATTACGATAAAAGTGATATTATTGCATTGTGTAATTATTCCAATATATCAACGTAAACGATAAAAAAAGAATAATACAAATTTAAATGAAAAGATGCCTCGGATAATATCTGAAATAGAAAGGGCCCAAAGCTCTGAGGAATTCTGGCCGCTTACGGCTAGTATGTGGGGGAGGATATCTGGTGACGGCGTCGCGGTCTCAGATCTATGATCAGCGGCTTCGGTGAACTTCACTTCATAGCCACATCATGCGCAAATGTTTACGTGAATTTACTGGACGAAGTGATGCTGCAAATTGTTCTACTGACTTTCCTGACTATTCAAGATAATTGCCCCATACAGCACGGGTCACTTGGGAATGGTTTACTCTACAGCTACATCCAGGCATAAATGTAATGATGTAATGCCATCGCCTGAAATTCGAACCCGATTGAGAATCTTTGCGATTTAATGGTTCAACAGTGGGATCATCGCCATGAAAGAACCAAAGAAGCAATTCAAGCAATAGATACTGCAATGAAATATGGGAGGAAATGCGGGGAACTGACATAATTATCAACGTCTTCTCAGCTTATTGAGAGACAGGCTACAAACTGTTATAGACGCACTGTGGCACGTGTGCACGCATTATAATCCCTCAGGCTTATGTTTTATGTTTATAATAAATTATATAAGAAATCTTGAATTTTATTTAAGATGGATTTATGAACCGTACTGTCTTCTCGAAGATCTCACGGTTCGAAATAAAGGCCATACGATAAATAAAGAATAATAAAGAACTAATAAATAAAGTTGTAAGCTTTTATTAGCAGGGCAAAATATTTATGTTGAATCTTTTTCTAAATAAATAAAAAAAGTACAAAATATTGATTTACCAAAATAACGCTCAATAATTATTTATGCTCTAAAAATTACGGTTGTTTAAATAAAACACAAAAAAAACACTTGCTCTTGCCTGAGAATCGAACCTGTGACCTGTGCTCAGGTCAATCATTAAAAAAAAACGAGGTCAGTGACCTGTCACAGTAAAGTGAGATAGTGTGTGTAAAATGTAATTGTGTTTGTTACTGGGGAGAATTACGATAATGTTGCGCCGCCTAGCGGATTTTTTGTGTCGCGTTTGAAGTTTCGCTGCAATAAGAAAGCCTTAATTGGCGCCCACGACACCTTTTTCTTAGATTGTTGGCAGCCCGCCGTATTGAGTGTCGAACGCTCGACTTTTCACTGAAATCTGTCAAAACATCACGGTTTTTTCAAAAATTTACTATGAAAATGATTAAAATAAATACCGGAAATGAATTCTACATGTTCAATTTCAATACAAACTTGCTACAGTAGCCAGCTGGCACTGTGTAGATTTCTTTTAAAAGTAGGTGGTCGGCCGGTACCTTTGCACCCCCCTCACCTCGCGCAGCGGCATATTTTTTTTGTGCCTTGGACTAGAAATGCTTATAATTAATTGGAGAATCGATGTGGTGAAGCTCATAGCTTGATAACATTTTTAAAGGTTCTGTATGGGAGCGATGCAGTAGATCTCCCACTAATAGCGCCTAAGAATATAAGAATCAGCCGTTGAGAAAAAAAATCCACAAGTGGGTGCCCTATGAATATTACCTCAAGTGATACGGGAGACCCTTATTGAGATGGACATGAGGATACAAGGGGCCGTGTCCCTCCAATTTACATTCGGAGTTACTTAAGTTAACATAACTAAACTTCAGTAAAATTATTTAACACTTAGGTACTTTTTCTCATAAATTCGAGTTCGTGTTTGACTTTCTTTCTATCTAAATACGTCAAAAACACTCCTCCTGTTAATTCATTACTTAACAGGTTAAAAATACGGTAGGTAGATCGAAATATCATTTTTAGAAAGGATTAAACGTTACGTACTCGTATTTACTCACTCCGTGATCAATTAATGTGCGTAGCGTTATCTCATTCATCATCTGTCATAATAGCAATTGTCCAAAACGCATTGTTTGTTGCTATAAGTACCTTTAGGTACCATGAGTTTGCAATGTTTGCATTACCGTACGACTCGCTAGGGACTGTGTAAACGATTTGGTATGGACAAAAGAACAGCGCCTCTGGCGGTTACGCAATAGGACTAAAAATCACCATACTAAATCGTTTACGCAGTCGCTATTATCACTACACGATACGAAGATCCCTACGACACTGACAGTGACATACCATATAGTGATGTGCATGTGTCGATTTTTTTTATCTGTGGCAGCTCTTATCAGAGTCCTCTCATGTACTAAATTAATGTCCATATTACAAGCTATATTTTTGTAAATATTTAATATACATTTTACAATAAAGAAACAAAAATACAATAACAAATACTTACATGCTAATACTTACATATATCTATTAACTATAAAATAAAAAAAAAATATAACTAAACTAAATCTAAAAATGGCCCCTGCGGCATTGTACCGAAGACGCTGGCAGCATTTCCTCGCTGAATAGCTAAACTAATTCTTTGTGCGAGATAGCTGCCAGCTCTTCGGTCACCGGTGGAGTCTTTAAGCCTCTTCGAGATCTCTTTGAAGAGGCTTAAAGCTCCTGGGCCCCACGGACCTAGGGTCTCGACACCGAAAGGGATGAAATTATATTCGGTGCCGAGACCAGAATATTTTCCCACCTTCATATGCTCGGCCGCCTCCGCTGCGGCTGCTGCCCTAAAGGAGGTTCGGTGGAGATGCGACGGGGCTAGTGTGTCTACACACGTCGCATCCCACACCAGGACCCGACCCATACTCCACGGGATTAATGACATCCCGTCGGGTCTCTTGCCGTCGTTTCTTAATATGCCTGACGGCTCTAAAATGGCCGGCACATTAGCCGACGCAAGAGACCGACGGATGATGTCATTAAGGGCAGCATGCCTGGAGAAGCGGCCAGCACTCTTCTGGCAGGAAAGTCCGTGGTGTCCGAGCCGGTCTACTTCGCTACCGCAGGGGCACCGATGGGGAGCGCAGACCGGGACCCCGAGCCGAAGGCAAACTGCGAAGCGAACGGTGTTGGGGTGAAGAAAAGTACCGGTGGTTGGAGAAGGGTGTGCGTGGAGCCAGTGACCAGCCTCTTTTGTACTGGCCGCCAGAAGTCTGGCACGTTCTGCGGCACTGCACTGGGTAACAAGGGAGTCAGCGGTCAATTTACAAATGATGTCGTCCCAACTCCTTTGTAATTTTGGATGTTCAGGAAAATTTTGATTGGGGCAAGCAATTAACCAGGCACTTTTTGCGTCCTCTGAACCCGAAGTCTCATAGTATGTTTGAAGGATCTTACCTACGAGACTTGACGAGCTATAGACTGACGACAAAAAGGCCGGTAATGCAACACTAGAAATTTTGCGAATCCCTAAACCGCCGTATCGAATGGGGAGGGATCCTTGGGTCCAGGACTGCTCGCTTAGCTGAATATTGAGGATGGATTCTAAATTAATTTTGATCAAGGTATCTATCTGTGATAAAAGATTTTGATGTTTCCAAAGCGGGCAGCAGCGGAGCACATAAGTTAATTTAGGCACAAAAAGGCAGAATTTAATTATAGACAGTGCATAATGCGGACTAATTTCTAAAAGACGGTGGGAATGAATTTGGAATTTAGATATAGAATTTTGAATATACTCAGGAACACACTCTTCAAAGATAGGGGACCCCAGGAGATGAAGAGTATTCTTGGTGAGTATTTTAATGTTTGGAGCTAGTTGGTTGAACTTGTGTATCAGGTTGGTGGTGTCGTTATAAGAATTTGGAATGTATAGTTCACACTTTTGGAAGTTTAGTTCTAAACCAATGGATTTAAATTTATCAATGATCAATGAGAGATCGGATAAAACAGAATTTGCGTCGCCTCCTAGGGTCCCATCGTCGAGGTACCATACATTAAATTTGGAAGCCAAATTTTTTATTACTGGATATATAGCAAGACTGAAGATTGCTGGCCCCAGAGGATCGCCTTGTTGGCAGCCGACCTCGGACGACAATTCATTTGACCGGTACATCAAATGTGTTGGGTCTGCGTAACAATGGAGAAGATAATTATATAGTTCAGGGATGTTTGATTTAATTTCTGCGAGCAAGGCATCCCTGTTTACGGAATTAAATGCATTTTTCACATCAATTTTAAGCAACACTTCGCAATCGCCGTTGTTGAGGTAGGTGCGGAGCGCGTGTACAGCGGCTTCGCAACCCCCTCTAACGCCAAAGCCTAACTGGACGGGTTCAAAGAGATTTTGTAATTTTTCTATGATGTAACGGACTGCTATTTTTGAAGCTAGGCGGCGAAGTGTTGCGCCAACAGCAATTGGCCTTACCCCTCCATCCTTTTTTGTGAGCGCGATGAGGTTGGCTCCGTATAAGATGGGTACAACATCCGGGTGAATACTGCCAGAATACATAAAATTTACTAATTTGGTTAAACGGCTGAGTAGTTTTTCCCCAGCATCACCCGCAGACGCTGACGTGAGATCTTTTAAATGTTGTGGAGAAAGGCCATCTAGGCCTGCAGCTGAACCGGTTTTAAATGAACTAATGGCATTAAAAACGTCTGTGTTTTTGATCTGCAGGCATGACTCTATTGCTGTTGGAGAGTCGAAAAAGTAAGGGGTCGGAGGAGCTGGGGGATGTTTAGTCAGTAGGGCCGCAAGGGTATCCGGATTGTCTGGAGATAGCACGTCGTTCGAGAATAGTAGGCGGGCGGCACCCTTAAGGTCACCATCGCTAATTTTATTTTCGATGGTTTTGATCGGATGGTATGATGGTATGCGTTGTCTGTCTGTCTGTGGAATGGAATGTTGTGCGCAGTTGTTTTTGATTTTCTGAGTAAGGGATACATTTGTACCATCCTCTTTAGCGTGTAAAACTAAGTATGGGAAAAGTAGGAGGTTGTGCCAGTCTTCAGGTGAGTTAGATTCATAACATTTTTGTATGATGTGCGAAAGGTGGGTTGCTACAGTGATCCTAGCGCCACGGGGAACACGTTTAAAGATCTGGATGTTATTTTTAAGATGACTTAGGCGAATATGGAATGGCTGTTGTAAAGTTGGTGTGTTATTCAAATTTAGAGGAGATGCATCTTGACTTAGGCAGTTACGATGACATTTGCCTTTGTGAATATTTAAGCCTTTTCTAGATGTAAACGACTTTGTGCACAATATGCAAGGGTATATATCCGTGCTAGCACCAGACTGGGTCCCGGTCTGCATTCGAGTCAGCAGCTAGTCGCGGTCTGCAACTAGGGATAACAAAAAAACAGTAAGTAATGAAAATACATAGACAACTTAAAAATAAACACACCTTAGACACAACACTTAGAAAAATATCGGTAGTTCACGTGGATAAAGTTAAAGACTAAAATTTACGAGAACTTGGGCACGAATACAAAGCACTTAAAAAGAATAACAGAAATAATTAAAAACACTAAAAACACTTTTGCACCAAATAAAAACAAGCTTCTGACGGGTGGACTTCTTGATTTGACATCAACGCAGCACCCGTGGTGCGCATGTGGTTTTTTGATGTTGTCGTGGCAATAGTTAGAACCACACCAATAAAAGGCTCGAAACTGTGTTTGCCGGCTCGAAATACGACGAAACGGCGAGGGCAGCGCAGAGATGGCGTTATGTCTTATGTCAAACAACGCTGTCGGGAGGATTTTGCAAAGAATAGCGCGTCAGAGAGTCAATCGCACGCTGTCCACATTCGTAGAGCCTCAGGGTGGCTCCTAAATTGGACTATATATGTTAAAGAACCCAAGAACTTAGAATTTACTAATATTATTTCTTAAAAATCAAAAGCAACAATCCTTTCATGTTGCTAGGATACGTTTTTCTTTTTTGTCCATTAATTTAAACCTCACATGCGGTTATCGTGTAAAAGACGTTTCTGGCTACTAAAACGCCATTTTTAGGATTCCGTTACCGAATGGTCCAAATATTACCTATCGTCAGATTCTGATTAAATGATAAATAAATTATGTAATTTAACGTTGCTTTATTTTTACACAATTCCGTAACAATTAAATTGAAATATATGACACGTTTTATTATTATCACTTCAATTATCGACAGCACCGCTTCCTTAGTCGATACAGACCAACGATATAACTTTTGCAGTACGTCACCGTGTATATTCCGTTAAGCATATTTCTGGGAAATAAGGGACAATTCAAGTTTCTTTCATATTGTTATTATGTAAATGTTACAATCCTACATAAATTAATTAGCTACATTCCCAAATGATGCTTATTAACATTTCGATGTGACAGCTACGCTGTTCCGAGGTTATATAAATAAACTGTCACTGCAAGTGTCATATTAGAGATCTTCGTATAGCGTGGTGATAATAGCTAGTACGGTAATGCAAACATTGAAAACTCATGGTAAGGGTAAAGGACTTTTATGTAGAGAAAGGCAACTTCCTGATTTTGTCGCTGCGGAGCGGTACGACATGAGAAAACGGACAAATGTCAGTGTCAACTGTCAGTCAACTCTGTACTACTTTTTACTGCGCCCCTACATTTAAATAAGTGCTTCCTGACTGGCGCGGGATGCGCGGAAGCGGGACGATGTGAAGGCAGTACTGCTTCGCTTTTGCGCATGATATTATTACTGCGTAAATGTTATACCGACAGTATTCCGTCAAGCGGGAATCATTGCGAAGTCAGTAAGTTTACGTCAAAGAAGAAAATGTCACATATCGATCCCGCCCCGCCAAGTCAGGAAGTCACCTTAAACGATTCTCTACAATTTCACTAGAGATTTTAATTATGTCATTAGTTATTATAATTTATTTTACTCGGTTATCATAATTCCTCTCAACACTGGTCAACTTATCTAATTGAATCGATAAGTAAATAAACGCGACTAGAGTCCGCTAGCCGATTTATGTTATCTACACATATCCAGGTGCCTCTATCAATTGAAAAAACTAAATTGAAAGGGTGGCTCGTGTTAAAAATATGCTCACAAAAAGCGTTGTATTTGACGATTGAACAATTTTCAAGCGGATTACTGGTTTATACTTATCGATTTTGCTGCCTGCGAAGCGACTATCGTACGCCGATATTACCAATAAAAGCCCGCAGCCAATTATAAAACGAGCAAGCCATGAACAATGGAAATACACTCCATGTGCATTAATTCAAGGGAATTAAGGTATGTTGGGATAAGATCGGACTAATTTTCGATACTTTGGTAAGTACTAGGATTTTTTTTTGACCAACTTATATAACGATTCCTTGAATTATTATCGTTTGTTATAAATAAGTATGAAATATTTTTTATTTAAGAGGAGGGGTAGGGCAAGCTCTCTCCATACAAACTTTGTGCAGGATTTTCTTCGTTTGTGTTTGCATTAAAGTTATGATTTTTGGTCAGTATGTTTATTTTTCTGTTAGCTATTTCGTGATGTAATTTTTTTTTCATTGATATTATTTTTAATTTTTTTCATTTTTATTTTTGAAATATTGGAAAATTTCCACATCACTTTCTTCGCATATCTAATATTTACATCCAAAAAAAACATTACATTCGTTAGTGCCAAAACCTGCGAATAAAACGTGCACAGAGTTTGTATGGAGAATGCCTTGTTAATATTTTTCATCGAGAAACATCGGACGTAAACGGGAAACAACGAACTATGTTCAAAACTGAACTCTGTGCAGTTACGCGTAAGGCTCAAAAAAATCAATATCCGATCTTTCCTATCAAAGTAGGCAAAAAACACTAATTTTATATTTCACGCTGTCACACACAAGCTGTCGCTTTAAATCCACGCGGCTGACTGAAGTGTGGGGCGCAACAAAATGGGGTAGGCAGGTGTGTTGCCACCAACCGACAATCTCTTCTAGTTTAGTAGAAAATTGAATTATCCGATCTTGACCCGATCCGATCTTAGCCCAACATACCTTATTGGCATTTAACATACGAAAGTTTCATCACGTTTCATCTTTATTGTAGCTTCAATAACAGGTATTCAGTAACGTACCTATCGATGACGAAATGCTAAGCTATTCATTATTTATGCAACACTTTACCAAGTCGCGTTGGATATATTTTGAGCGGGCCGTGAAATATAAATTAGGGACGACCATTTGTTTGTGAATGTAGTTCCAGATTTTGTGTTATAGGTATGAATAAAACCGAGAGAGTACTTTGATATGGTTTACTGCGGAATATTTGTATGCTAACAGGACAGTTTCAAATAGTGTAAAATTAATGGATAAGTAACTTTCCGTGTTAGTCAGTTAACAGAGCCGCATTTTAATTTAACATAACTTTGTTGGAGCTAATAAGTAGACGGCCATGCATGGAAGTGTGAAGATAGACACAACCTATTAGGTATGATGTTTTGATTGTGATGATAAATATGACTGTCAAAAATAAATTTTATTTTTTACATTAAACGGAATTCATGCTAAGGTACACTAAGTATATCAATCCTAAACCGCGATAAGTTAGAGTACTTGAAAATTGACCATTTTGTTTCTACATATTAGTTTAAACTCGTATGTTCCTTTTAAAAAGTGGCTTAAACATAAACTTTACATTATGATAGGATCGTTTTATACACGAAGTAAGACGGTAATGGATCATAAAGACTTGAAAAAACAAAAGTCGTCCCTTCTGTGGTCTATAGTTAACGGCTTATGTGCATGTAAGTTAATGGTTTTATTATACTTATCACGTGGAATGCGTGGATTAATAGAAACGGAGACGCTGTTGATGCGGGTAGTGCTAGTCTGCGTACTAGTCCAATCTAAAATTAAGCTTTGTAGCCCTTAACTTTTAATATGTCCACAGGGAAGACGCGAACCTAAATCTCTTTATGATATGACCCTAATAAACGAAGCCGCTTCATCGTCGGCCTCATCTTTGCCCCCTGGCTAGATGCTGGCCAAGAGCGATCCCATTTTTAATAAAAAAAAGCCAAATATTCTACAACAGTAACTTAACTCTAATTCAAATTATGTTCATGAAGAAAGCAGCATATGTAGTAATATACATAGATTGTTCGCTTAGTCGCCAAGAAATTGTTATAGCAATAAGACTTCGTTCCAGACATATTTCACAAAATATATTTGATTTTTTTATGCAAGTATAATTTATTCATGTTAGTTTTTTGATGTAGGTACATACGTATTCTCCGCATTCATTGCTCTAGGCGTTGAAGACGTAATACCATACATAATGGTATGTGCGTACGGAACGGCGTTTATAGAAGTCAACTTAAGTTATCATATAATATTTTCTCATACGTAGCTAAGCAGATTTTTCTTTGTTGAACCTGACTGTGGCTTTCTAGGCCGGGCCCAATTAAGCGGTAGGAGTGCGCGGTTGGAGAGTGGCCTGGGGAAAATCCAGGGGAACCTCCGACACGACCACGCGGCCGGTTTAAACACTGCAATAGATACTCTAAGATTTTGTGCTCTAAGTGAGATTAGTTGAACGGTTTCAACTGAATCTGAGGTGTGAGTGGAAGCGAGCCACTGGGAGTTTTGTCGCTGGTTTACTGAATCTAGCCTAGCTGAGAAGAGTCCAGCGAAAAACTCAGCTAAGCCCGACCTGGATCGAGCTGACTCTACCCGCTATGCGGCGGTACAGGCACGAATAGGGACTATATGTGTCTGTGTTGTCGCGATCGCGCGGTGGACGACCCCGCCGGCGGGAATGTACCTACAGCCTTGCCCAAAAGTTAATACTTTCTGGCTAATGCCACTCACGCGCTTTTCATATAAAAGTCAAACTTTGAATTAAGCTTTTTACATTTTTTTCCATGGATGCTGTGATTACGTCGTCTGGGTCCGTGAGTGTGTGAGCAGAATTGTTGTTGATCCTATGGAGCGCCATAATCGCTGATCGATACAGCTCTTTGATGAAGATAATACCTATATAAAAAAAGAAAGCCAATATACACACAGATAACCTACCTACCTACCTACCTAACAATCAACATACAGTTAAACTGATAATAATTAGGTATTGTCTTTCTGTATCATGGCGTTTCTGTCAGCTTTTATTTCATCCCTTGTTTGATCCTCAGATACTCACATTTTTGTAAGCTAGGTAGTCTTGCCGACGGAAACACACAACGCTGACTAGCATGTTTTATTCAGATTTTTAGATACACAGTTTCCCAGCAGCGTCTAACACAATGGTGGGGCAAATTGCATGACTCTTTGGAGCGCTGCCGGTCCCCAACAAAGAAATAAATAAAAGGATCAGCCAATGCGTCCATTGTCCCGCGTCGTGACCTACGCTCCTTGGCTAAAATACCTGGAATAGTCTAGTAGTAACGGGTACGAGTACGTACAAACGAAGTAAGCGCTGCAGATTTTTCTCTATCATCCTTTATGTTACGTTGCATTCGTTCTCCCCATTGGGGAACTTGCGTTAAGATTAGATCGAGATTCGAGAAGTTATATTCGTAATTCAATAATAATAGCCATAACAAGTGTATTAAAAGTCCTGGAAGATTTAGGTACTCAGAACTTTTTTTTTTGTGGAATACTTTGATTAAACGTTACGTAATTTGAAACGTAATTTAAAACGCGAAGTGACGTCATTCCATCGCTTACTTCAGTAACTTTAGTTGGAAATATTGACACATATCTATAAAATGGAATTTAATTCATTTTTAATTATTTGTTATGTTAAATGAGTAAATGACGTTCAGATGCTTGTTACTCAATTACGCAAAAACGGCTTGACGGATCGTGGTGAAACTTGATATACAACGAGTTTATAGCCTAGATTAACATATAGGATACTTTCATCCCGAAAACCACCCCGGGAAGGGATGAAATAAGGAGTGGAAGTTTACACAGACAAAGTCGCGGGAAACAGCTACTCGATGATTATAATGCTGATGTAACTATGTAATCTGTAAATTCTTAGTATTAAAGCGTTATATTATATGCCAGGATAAATTCAAAATTCAAAAGCAGATTACTTATAAATCACTTTGTTGAAATTTGGTCCAAGTTCTGGAAAACATCGTTTTTTGTTTGACAAAGGTTTTCTACTATATCGCTTGATCGATGAGCGATAAACCGAAAAAAATCTAGGTTAAGTAGCTGCCAAAAGTTGTCCCGAGATATGTTTTGCTACCATTTTTGATATATAGTCAGAAGCATCCTTATGAACGCACAATTTAAAAAAACGTAATCTTCTCCACCATCTTTTGCAACGTAGCCCTTGGCGTTGATACTCTACTGACTGGCGTAGTATGACTATCAGGCAAAATTGTAATGCTGTACCTAAACCGTAGAGCTTGGTTAAAGAGAGACGTAGTTTTTTCATAATTAATTACAAAAATGTAAAGGTGCCACTGTACATAGGTGTACAGCATTTATAAATTATAATTTATTTATTTATCTCAGATGCGAGATTTTTACCGCGGACTCGAGGCTACGCGAATACCAACGTTGGCTTCTAGTCGCACCCTCGTTGTGTGGCAAGGGCTTTTAAAGGTTTGTTTAGGTTTTACGTTGATATTTACGAGAGGATTACTCCATACAATTTAAGGATTTTCATCTACAAGTCTAGTGAGGACATTAGTAACAACCCCGGATAACCGGTGTACTTCAACAGTTCCGACAAAACGAATTTTCTGCAAAGTTCGGAGCCATTCACTGGGAACTCAAATTATCTGTGAACAATGGTTGAACGACGCTTAAATTCGAACACAGGAAGAAGAATACAATTCCTTCCAGTTTATGAATAATAATAGGGGAAGTTTTTGAAAATCCATTAACATTTTATTAAAATTCGCTAAAAAAATAACTAGTACTTTTAAAAGGATAGATGAAACACTGCTAAACAGTCTTTAATGGTAGTGTGGTTTGATTTTATTATATTATTGCTTCTAAACGAAATGGCCAAGCTATGGCGATTTTCCTAAAAAAGGAAGTGATACGAAAGTACTTCACATACGGGGTACCTCCCTACAGTACCGCTCCATTCTACTATCAATTTATAGATCCACTAGCTTTTGCCCGCGACTTCGTCTGCGTAGAACTCGGTCCATATCAACTTCTATACCGTATTTCGCCGTCGCCGGATACTGCGGGCCGGCCAATCTTACCAAACGCTGCGCACGCCGGCTTAACGCGCCCGCATGAAACACATGACAGAGGATTTAATACCTATATGGATGTAGGTCAAGTAACGTAGATGAAAATAAATATGATGCAGGTGCGGAAAAACTTCATACGCATCAAGTATGGAAACGAAAACGCGAGTATAGCGAGCGCGAAATGTTTCGAAAATTATGATGCAGGTGCGGAAGAGACTTCATACGCCTCAAGTAATGTAGGTAGGTAATATTTCGAACATTACGATGAAGGTGTGCAAAATACTTCATACGTGTTAAGTAGTGTAGATGAAATAGTTTTGAACGTTATGTTATTATGCAAGTGCGGTAAAGACTTCATACGCATTAAGTAAAAGATGAAAAAAAGACGAAAACGCAAGCAATTCGAGCGTGAAATGTTTCGAACATTATGATGCAGGTGCGGAAAATTCTTCATACGCATCAAGTAATGTAGCACGAATGTAAATAATTTTTAATCATTTGCAAGCCTGCTTACAGGTTAGATAGACTGTAGTACCATATCTAGGTATTTTTAAGTAACAACTTTGAAAACTATCTTAGCAAATAAATATTTCTAAGTGCCACACAGTCTTAATAGCTCATCATAATCAAGTGGTGGCGAAATTACTCAGTTTATAACTACGGTGGAAAGAATAAATAAATCATATCTAAGTCATGCAAATACCTACTTTATCTTGCCACTTTAAGACTCAAATTAGTAAATTGTGCAAGTGTAGTTTTTCATTAGTTTCTTTCAACTTTAACGAATGGCAGCTGTATACTGACCAAGGGGTTGGCACGCTTTGCTAGAGAAAGATAGTCTTATTGCGATTCCTATAAGAGGAAATTGAAAAGAGTGGCATGTTTTGTCCCTATCACCGACCGTACATTTTTTTATGGTCGGGTTATAGGCAAATGCAAACTTCCATAACCAATACATTGGACATGCAAACCGGCCAAATTGCGTAGTACAAATTTTGTATGAAAATGAGCAAGTATTAAAAAGACATAGCCCCGGTCGCTCGCTGGCGCATCTATATAACTACAGAGTATATATTAGAGGTATATATGATACTGACACACGCCTCTGACATGTCAAATGTCAAATAGTATCGTAACATTTACAACTGTCTAGACTCGTCTCACCATACGTCCCAATTGTACCTTGAACCTGAGATTCGTGAAAACTATGAGCATGTTCGGAGGTCAGGATTACAGGTTCTGCCGAGACGAATTTTCGTGGGCATTGTAAATACCTAACATGGATCCGGTTCATAGATTCAACTTCCACCCCCGAATTTATCAGTTTCAGGGATCATTTCCAGGATAAAAAGTATCCTATGTCTTTCCCCGGGTCTCAAACTATATCCGAATACTAAATTTCATCTAAATCTGTTCAGCGGTTTTAGCGTGAAGAGGTAACAGACAGACAGACAGACACACTCGCATTTATAATATTAAAAAAGTAAATAAAAGTATGGATATGTATGGATTAGGACGTATTGTTTCAAACCTAAAAGCTATTTTGTCACACGGAAGTCACGCGGAGTACATTCGTTCGTACGTTATAACTAGGTACAGTCAAGTGCAAAAAAATGTTTCGAATGAATCCTCTCATAAATATGTACCAAAACCTTAATTCACCGACATAAGAGCTATGGGACATCTTTTTGAGCAAGTTGTATGCACCCATATTTTTGCACTTGACTTGACTATGACTGTACATAAAGAATGAAGGCAACCCAAATGAAATAATTAGTAAATTAAATTATAATAAAAGTGATCGTGAAGAATCAATAACCTAAAATTAAAAAGTTTACATTCTCGCCACTCGCCAGATGGATCTTACGGTTTTTACAATATAACGATGACATATATATTCAGTCAATAAAATAAATAGTCAACCATAGTAAAGTGATGAAATTATTTTGGGTACCTATGCGTATTACCTACTGATCGTTCAGTCCCGCTACAAACTAATTTGCTCAAAGCAGATTAACAATCATCAGTCCAGATTGATTGATCCGCTCGTGCAGTATTAATATTAATATGATGTTGATGACAATCCAGTATTAACCGATGCAGTGAGATGATTGACTATGATAGTTGATTAATTACATATTCCCAACCTTGGGTCCGAATTCTCGCGGCGTATCGGAATACCACGGTGTTGAATCGCGTTTATGTAAAAAGGGTTCAGAAAAAACACTGCATGTCTTGTCGTCATCACCATATTAGGAGAAAGAAGTCCTTTGCTGGACAAGGATATAGGCCTCCCCCAAAGAGCGTTTTGATTCGCGGGAGTCTTGTTTTTCTACGTGAAAAACAGTAAACGTTATACTTAAAATAATTTCAGTTGAACGAATTGCTCCAAAGCAATTCCTTCAAAAAGCTACTTTACTGTTCAAACACTAAGGTTCAAAATCCAATAACATTTTAATACAAATACGTTCAACAAAAAGAATTTCAACCATACCAAGACCGGGAATTGATACATACCACCATTAGATTCCACATCTTGGCGGCCTCAGCGACTGTGGTGCAGACGGTGGAGCATCCCGCCAGCAGTAGCAACTTCTGTGGCGGGTTGTAGAGCAGGTTGTACATCACACTGGCCCCCAGACCCGGCTCGCACTGTCAACCACAATACTTATGTTAGGTGTAGGTAGGTACCAACTAACGCAAATCCATCAAGACTAGGTACTAAATAAATTTATATATCAAGGGTCCCAACTGACTTATTTAAAAATAAAAATTGTGTTGCTGAAAGTAAATGACCTATGTATCTACAGTAGCAACCATGAGTAGAATTTGTACTTGCTTTCAGTATCAAAAATCAAAACCATCCGCGACTAAGGCCACTCCCGTTGCCCGTCAGAAAGTATCTGAAGTACATTCCCAGTCCAGATAAACATTTCATAGAATATTAATGAATTTAGTAACATTCTTATAATGAGTATGGACTTTGATACACACAACAATACCCTCTCCATGATATCTAACTGGTTTGCTGCCAATAACTTAGCGTTAAATCCGAACAAAACTAAATGTATACAATTTTCACTAGCACACTCGTCAAATATAAACTTTAAAGGTTCAACATTAGAATTTGTTAAGACTGTATTTTTAGGTATTACATTGGACTTAAAATTGCAGTCGCTCTAGGAAAAATAGGTTGAGCTCTGCTGCTTTCGCAGTCAGGAGAATAAGGCAGCTTACCAAATGTGGCATCGGCACGGTTAGTCTGCTTCGTTTACTTTCATATGTAATTAGCTATGGTGTTATTTTGTGGGGATCAGCCGCAGACATCGAAACTGTTTTTATTTTGCACAAAAAGGGCGATACAATCTATTTATAACTTGGGGTCGCGTGAGTCATTGAAAGAATTATTTAAAGAAATAAATATCCTAACCCTGCCGTTGCTGTATGTATTTGAAATAATAATGTACGTTAGAATCTATGCAAATTCCTAATGTGATCAATAGAGATCACCCCTGTACCCTTACCATGAGTTTGCAATGTTTGCATTACCGTATTCGCTAGCGACTGCGTAAACGATTTAGTATAGCGATTCTTATTTCTATTGCGTAACCGCCAGAGGCGCTGTACTTTTGTCTATGCTAAATCGTTTAGACAGTCGCTAGTGAGTACGGTAATGCAAACATTGCAAACTCATGGTAAGGGTACTATCATCATGGCAAGATTGAAAGTGCAACTGTTGGGTCAGTGTCGAGTATTACTTATTTTTTATTTTAAGTTGCTTTCAATTTACCTTACTAATAATCAATTTGAAAGTTTTAAAGAAAAATCAATTTCATGAATTAGGACATGGTTTTTTTTCTGCGGAATAACTGGATGTTTTTCTACAAAACTTGGCTCTATTGCACTACTAAATGGAAATGGTTGATTTTATACTTTATCTTTGACGGCCGCGGAACGGTAAAACTCTATGGTTGCATTAATAAATAAACCATATAAAGGTCAATTATGACTGAAACCATAGTTTTACCGTATAAGTATAAAAGCCACCAGTAACTGCTGCTTATATGTAGACAAAGGGTGTTTTCCTGCTCTGATCCTGCTACTGCCTTAGTTGTCACATAATTTAACAAAACGTATTACATATTATGGTGGATACTACAAAGCACCGCGCGCCATTTTTCTATGTAACCCGACCGGACGCCGACCCACTCAATGCCCTTTATGGGAAAGGTGACCACAAAATTCCTTTGTGTTCCTGTGCAAGAAGCTACTCTTATTTTATCTCAACAAGAAAAATACGGGTGTTATCATGGTCCCTTTGTAATTGTATACGGTCCGTTGGGCGATTGTCGTCGAAGGCATTAGTGTCCCGGGATATCCTTAATGTGTTCAATTGCGCGAGCCACGACGGTGGCTATATTTTAGCGCATTATTGTACCCATTGCAGTTAGTACCTAAGTAAGCACTGGCATTTATTTGTTTTCGGGTCACGGTATTAATGTCAGTTGTACAAGATTATCGAGTTATAAAGTGATATGGAAGACTTTGTTGTAAAATCTCTTTATGTAGGTATGTACAGTCAGCATCAAAAGTAGCTTGATATATGAAGAGGTCAAAAGTTCCTATTCCTGTACTAGAAGACGGGCCGGCCCGGGCACGGAACGGTCTAGCGTGAATCATCCTTAAAATCACAATCACATCACACGCCTTTCCCTTGGTGCGTCAGCAAGTCTTTGCACGACATCGAACTATCTGCATTAGTCTATTTCCGACGTGTGCGACGTTTCTCCCCATGCGCTGTGGCACAGAAATAACTCGCCGCGACACTTTTTACTTGTGCCAGTTGAGCTTTTCCTCGAAATTCCTCAACAAAAACAAATGTCGCTCCAAACCAAATACCTTAAAAAATATCCTTTCAACGAACAATGAACCTACTTAAATTGCTAAAAACATAATAGAAAGGCACATAAAAGATTCTTTATTGATACAAGAAATGTAGCAATCGAATTAGGTCAAAGACCGGCTGCTAATTTGCCGATAAAAAGTTGTTGATTGAATCGCACTTCGTAAAGGACATTTTCTTCAATAAAATCTAAGGCGATCATGGACGAATAATCAAACCAAAGTGCTGAGAATCGTCGATTTCCATGAATTTGAATCGATAAAATGGGAAATTACCTTCTGCCGGCTCGGAAAATCTATCCAATAAAATTTTCTTCCGTGAGCCGTTCATAAATTCTCAATAATTGAATCGAACGTCAGGCTCAGCCTCTGCGATGCAATATCGTGGGCCTATGATCATTTGGATTTATGGCGCGCCTTGCGTCGGCGCTGGTAGCCGTGGGGCGGTCCTTTTTGTTAATTACCGCACGATCGTTGTCAGCTGGGCTCCAGTTTCAAATTTAATGGATCACAGCTAAAATACTTTTTATTTATCGGCACTGAGGGCTTAAATTTAAATTTGCTGCTGTTAAGTAACGCAAAATTTAAATTCATCGTAAATGGACGCTTCACGATAATGCTCGGGCAACAAAACTCTAATAAGGTTTCCGTTTCCTGAACTTAACACTAATTAATTGCGAAATTGAAGCATATTCTGGCTCCCCTCGTTCATTACTTAATTATTAATTTTGATGTCGAGTCTCATGAGTTACAAGGCCCTCTCAATTGGTTGTTGATTAATATATGAATAGTGAATGTGGTGTGGTGTTGGTGTGGTGTGGTGTGTGGTGTGTGAATGTGGTGTGTGTGTGTGTCCTAGTGAATGTGGTTACCTTGCTGTCGTTGCTGTGAAGCAGCAGCTTGAAGCCGGAGAGGAGGTCGGAGCGCGCGTTGACGTCGGCGAGCGCGAGCTCGGCGGCCGGCATGCAGGCCTGCCCGCCCTGCCAGCCGCCCTCGCCCTCCATCGGGAAGATCCCACCGATGTGCAGGTCGTTGTCTCTCCTGCCCTCGCACGCACTCAACACGCTCAGCCACAGCACGAGCGCCCGCGCCCGCCCGCTTCTACTCCGCACACCGTACCTCCATCGACTCCTCGCCACGCACACACACTTGGCAACAACGAATAATTGCACTATTACCTCGACTAATAACGACTTAACAGCAGAAATAATTGTTCTAGTTCGTAAGGAATGTACAAAATCTTTTAATTTGACTAGCGGACGATTTGAAAAATTAATATTCGTCCGAGCTCGCGTGAGGGAGGCGTTTTGATATAAGTATGATATCACCCGTAAGTAGAGTAGGTATAACCTAATAAGCGTGTAATTTTGTAAAAAATGTGTTTCCGCGGGTGGATGGTGCGTATTGCCGTGACCGGGCCCAGCCGCCGCCGCCGCCGCCGCCGCGCTGCGCTGGGTCATCGCTCGCGGCGGGGACATGCCGTCATTGGTCACAACTTTTTGCATGTTTCATCTTCTCTCCTGTAACAATAGAAAAATTACGTTACGCCTCAGAATTAATGAATAAATTTAAGAAATTACCACCAGGCAACAAGTGCTTTACGATTTTGCTAATCGCAAAGCACTATAGCACACCTGATGGAATAAATATCTATATTTCTATTTTCGTTCCGAAAGTGCCGCGTATACTTTATTTTCATAGTAGGTACGGCCTCTAATACAAATACCTACGAAATAATCAAACGTCACTCACTCTTTTTTCTATAGTAATGATAATAAGATATATTTTTTTGAGACAAACAACTTACAATTTGCAGACCATAATTTTATTGATACAGTTACATAATATCTTCAAAGTTAGCGCCACTGTAAAGTAGGAAATCATTTTCAAACACTTTTGAAAAAAAAAAACAGCGGGTTGTGGGACTTGTGAGCTAAGTATAAGTATAATATAATAATGTCGGTGTCGATAAAATATTTGTTGGTTGTCAAATAATTATGGGTCATCATCATCATATCAGCCGAAGGGGACTTACTGCTGGGACATAGTCATCACCCAAAAAGTGCCACAATGACCGGTCCTGCGCCACCTGAATCCAGCGGACTCGCGACCTTTACCAGGAGAGGTGAGAGTGAGATACAATGACCCTTCGCCTGAAAACCTACCACGTTCCGACAACGAAATATCTGCCTCTCTGTCGCACTTACATATTTAGTTAGTTACACGTTCATCGCCACGAATTTCTTCGTACCTATATCTCCATCCCTTTCAGTCGATTTGAGCAGGAGCATTAGAGATGCAGAGAGACGAACTCACTCACTCATCAGAACCACACCAGCTCCGCTAGTTATATATATATATATATAACTTAATAAAATATATATTGCTTTATAAACTTGATTTATTAATCTTTGTATTTTTTTGTATTTCCTCGCTTAAGTGAGATGAAAAGATTTGTGTTATACACGGATGCAAAGTTATTTTACGCCTCGTGTGTTGCAACACTCGCTACGATCAGGATTCTATTTTTGAACCACTCGCTTCACTCAGGATTCTATTTTTGAACCACTCGCTTCGCTCGTGATTCAACCATAGAATCCATTCGCTGGTTCGTAGTTCAACCCTAGAATCCAGTCGCTACCTCGTGTTTCAATTCCACACTCGCGAATAAAATACAACTTTGCACCCTTGTACTTGTACTATTACTTATTCTGTGCCCTTGCTAACTATTAATCTACTGCCCAGGATTAAAAGTTCGAGAGCACCATTATATTTTTATTGGAGTGCATTTGGCCAAGTACGAAACCAATTATTTTATTACCCAAGTTTTGCTCGGTTCTACCGTTGTCGACGATCAATCCTATTCAAGTTTGAGAATAATATAAAACGGCTCGAAGTTTAATATCGACAAAGAGTGCGGCTTCGAAACTTCAACTTGGATCCCTCAGCGAAACGTACAAAAGCAAGATTTTAAGGCTATAACTTTTCAGAGTCGAGCCCGTTCATTGATATCATATCTGCGATGTGGATAATATTCGACGAGAATTTCTGGTGTCGTCTACAAAAAGCCGGATTATAGGCTTTCTTAAAGTCGACCGCTATGAAATAACAGAGTCAATGGTTCGAAGCTTATTATCTCTGTTAGAATCAATTTAAGCTAAACCAATTCGAAGACGGAAAATATATTGACGGGGAAATGGATATAATGATTTATTTCCCGCAAAGTATTGTATTACATGAAAACATAAATTATGAACATTTTGAATCGATTAACTACGCCCAGTGACGGAGAAACTTGATACAGGCATGATGGCAGTGGCAGGTGACAATTACTTAATTACTAATCTAATATTGTGCCGTTACCAATAATGTAAACTGTATACCAATAATGTAAATTGTTTCGTCACCACGCCGTGGTTTCACCAAATGGTCACAACGGAAGAACAGGGAGCCGATTTTTGAGTTTCGAACGCTCGACTTTTCACTTGAGATCTGTCAAAAAACTATGATGTTTTGACAGATGTCGAGTGAAAAGTCGAGCGTTCGACACTCAAAAATCGGCCCCCAGCGCTGGCTCTGCCAGCATAACGCTGAGTTGTGACCATTTCGTGGCAAAATTCGGTTTTGTAATGTCCTGTTCGTAAGTGTTTTGTTTGTCACGAATAAATGTTTCTTTTCTTTTCGTTTCTTATACAGAGCGATCCATCAAACGCGTGTGTGTATCGACGGCAGAGAGCGTATGCACTAGGTATGTACTTTTATCTCTAGCTGTGCATTGGCTGTGTTTACTCAACCACCGCTGCCTCTCCTCGCTGTGATTTATGGGCCACCCACAAATGTAGCGGATCGCCGTGTCATTGAAATAAAAGCACTGAAATAATATAAGCTCGCGATATCATTTTACGATATTAGAATACTAATACACGTCACAGTTTGATAAATAGTATTGCTGTAAGAGAGCTCTTTTTGATTCTCAGTCTTCGAATGCTATGGGAAAAGAAATATTGTACCTATTTGTCTAAATACTAGCCGAAATAAGCCTAAACAGTATTTTGTAAGTAATTTTTCAGCTTCTGTTGGTTAGGTTATTTTTGTTTTTGGCTAAATATGTTCCCTTTATCCAATAATTTAAATTTGATCGCGGTAACCCGTAAATTAACATGAATCAAAACCAATACAAAATGAATCCGAACAAAATATTTTAATTCATCAAAAAGAGTTGATAAGACAAATGACAGTAGCAGATTTTGTTAGTCTGCTTTTTTCTGACGTTTGACCTATTTTACGAAATTAAGAGTTAAACAAATAACGTATTGGTCTGTGTGATATTTTTATCAATCGCAGTAATTATATTTAGCACCGTAATGGCCTTCTTTTGTTTGTTGAAATTGTTTCATTCATGTAATGAAGTTGTAAAATAACTCTGTATCAATTACCGCGCAGAAAACAGTTTTTGCTCGTGACTAAGTTTCTCTAGGAGGTTTTAAGAAGAAGAAGAAGAAGAAAATATTTTATTTAGTGTTAAATCATTGTACAATATTTGGAGTACACAGATAAATGAAATTAACAATTTAACTAAACTAAACATGGAAATTTTAACACTAAATAGGATACCACTCAGCATATGCCAATAGCAATATAATGCTAAGGCGCTGGTTTTCAGGGCACCCAAAGAGAGATACAAATCTTAACTTAATAATCTAACTATTACTTACTTAATAATTACATCATAACTAAATAGACTAGCCAGCTTATCTTAAGGATGGAGAAGGAAAGGTCGCTGGTCAATAAATACAATTTTAAATGACATGAGAATTGATAACAATTCATTTCTTTTTCACTAATAGTTTCACCAATAGTTTCGTTTTCACTAATAGTTTCACAACAATCAACTTTTCCTTGTTGTTATTCTATCCCGTCAGCCAGGAGACAACAGTAACCGAGTTTCTTAGAAAAAATGCTATGATATGGAGTTCTAGCATGCTCAAGAGATGAGCAACGTCTGAATGGGTGTATAATCATCGCTAAAAATCATGTTTAGTAGGATTAAAGTCGGTAAAATCACAGTTTTTAAGAGTAGATTACCCAGGAGACGTAACCATGGTAACGAGCGACAAGAAATAGTTAATTGACCCAATTACCATATAGTACAAGTCGGTGTGACTTCAACGCGTCCTCTCCCAGCGAAAAAAAAAAACAAAACAATACAATATTTTGTTATCCGGCCGGGGATCCCAGTCACCGGTAGCGGACGGCTTCATATAATAAAAGTCCACCAATAAGTATTACGTGCCACCAAAAGTTGTAACTTTCGTTTGTGATGATTTAACATATTATTGACGTCAATAAAAGAAAATAATATTGCCCTCGAAAGAAATACTTATCTAACATACAACTTAAGTTGAATAACAAGGAAACTACGGAAAAATGCTAATGAAATTGTTCCAAATTGAGGAGATTCCGTTGAATATTTTCGTCAGCCTGCGTCATTGTTTATTCAGAAAACGTTTTCATTTGAAAAATACTGCACAAAAGATCCATTTCGCTTAGCGAATTTTAATTGCTATTGGATGAAGCAATTATTTCTAAGGAGTATTTGGACATTTCTCCAGGGCAGGCCTGACTTCTATTGTCGATTTTTTTTAACATTAAGTCGGTTATTAATTAAGTAACTGATAAAATACCTTTTTTTACGTCTCATGCGAAAAGTGTGTCAAATAAGCTTATCAAGCTGGGCTAAAGTAGTACATTTAGGTTCTCCCTAAGGAAAATATGAATACAGTATATTTATGATATCATCATCATCATCATTGGCCTTGTTCATCTATGAAAAGATGATTTAAGCAGCGTCAGTATTAGAGGTGCGGCACTTACGTAAGTGGCTTATGATATACAAAATATTTTATTTGACCAACCATATTCTACACCATATTAAATTCATCAATCACAAAACACATCGACAGCCAATCGGAATTTTGATTATTTTTGGGTACGTACACTGTTCAACCAATATAATATAACTCTCAAAAACATTAAGTCTTATTTCGTCCCTATTTCAGTCAAGTTTATGTGTATTATACAAAATTAGCTTATCTCAATCACAACCACAAGATTCAGAAATCAGCCTAGATTAAACCGAAATATTGGCAAAAATCTACCGAAGGGTCGATGTTTGTTCTTTTCGGGCGACGAACGCTTTAAGTGAGCTATTAGAGACATCAGTGCTATGATTCATTGAAAAGTTAGGGCTTGGCTTCAAACAGTCAAGGTTATCAGGCATGACTGGAAGACAAGTAGATAAATATAGTTTTAGTAACATTCTACTTACATTCCTTGGTAAAATCCTGTACCGTGTGTGGCCGTACAAAATTACGCCCGGTTATAAAACCCATACAACGATAACTTTATTATTCGCTAAGAGTTAAGTTTGATTAAAGTAGCCTTTTACTTCGACTAACCGTACCGTATATCGATACCATTAAGTAGCCTTTCATTTCACAAAAGAGCATATATAGGTACACGAAACTACATATAAGTCCAACCTGGTTGGTTGTGACCTTTGGTTGTGACCTAAGAATTCATTTAGTGTTTTTTTAATTGAGGATTAATTGTTTCAACATACAGTACACGGATTTCATTCTTCCATAAAAACCAAAATCTGTTGAAGGCTGTATCATTTAGTGTGAATGCTTCTATGTATCATACTTGTAAGTAGCATAGGGAGGCCAAACCTAGACCCTTTCCTTACCTCATTAGTGGTATGCTGGTCTACGAATTTAAAATTGATCAGCGATGACGATCACCGGCGGCCCATTCAAGGCCCATTATGCCACATATACGTCATGGTACATGACGAAAAATGCTGCTACGCGCTACGGCGTAGCAAACGTAATACGGCGTAGCTCGATTGGTTTGTATTGTAGGTACCTAATGTGAGTTGCATTGAGAGATCGAATCTACTTATCCACGATGCCTAGGATCATTGGAGTTCAACGTATTCTTGAGCGGATATGAAAATGATCTAAGTTTTTGTAGGTACCTACTGATTAAAATATTCAACAGAAGAACTCATCAAGATGCGAGGATAATTAATAAAATAGTACTTAAATAGTTTCCCACAGACGGCTACTTAGCTCTGGGCTTAATAAGGGCTAATAAAAGCGTTGAGTTAGGCGATTTCCTGACTTGGCGGGGTGAGATCGTTATGTGACGGCGCAAAGGTTCTCACTTGACGGAACACTGTCATTATTATTTTTGCGCAGTAGTAATATCATGCGCAGGAGAGGAGCAGTATCGCCTTCGCTTCGTTCCGCTACCGCGTATCCCGCGCCAGTCAGGAAGCACTCATTTAAATATAGGGGCGCAGTAAAAAATAGCACCGAGTCGACTGACAGCTGACACTGACAATTGACACTTTTCTCATATCGTACTGCCTCCGCACCGACAAATCAGGAAGTCGCCTTAATCAGACCAAAAATGTTCATTGCAATTATGTTGTTTCCGATCGAACAGGCCGCTACTGAGATAGTTAAACATTTCGTAGCTTCGTTATCGCCTATGACTATTGCTTTAGTTTGTCAGCCCAATACGGCACGGCTCGTAAACTTTGTTAACGTTCCGACATCGTCACGGTCGTCACTACCTATTTACTGATCCTACGACTTCATATACCTACTTCTGTTTGTTCAACTCATTTTAAATATCTCTTCTGTATGCGGTACATTGAAGTACCTCACTAATCTACCTATCTACGTCAATGTTGCAGTAGTCGAGAGCCTCCCAGCAAGTAGGTACCAGTACAGTTAAGTGGGTTGAGAGACAAATTTGATCCGTTTAACAATTCGTTCATCTTGCGCCGGAGAAAATAGGATTGAAATGACGCTTTGACGGTAAAATGAAAACTCGGTGTTGGACCGGCTTCCTCGCTACTTCGGGTTAATGCAATGATCAGAGATCCGCCTATTGCGGCAATTTGAGCGAGAATCGCGTAAAAGCACCTTAGATATCGCTCCCACGTCTGTTATTGAGTTAGGCTGAGTTACTGCTTTAGGTATTAGTATTTACATACTCGTATCATATAAAAGCTATTGAAATAATATCAATATCCTGCAGTATTAAAGTAAATCTCTTACGACATTGTTCGTACTATAACTATATATGTATAACCACAGAATAGTATAATATTATTTACATACTCTTGTACCAGGGTGACGGTTTAGAATTATGGTAATACCTATTTTGTTTAATCTTTTGTCTAATTGACGAACGGGCCAAAACTGGACTTTCCTTTCGAATAATGGCAAACATTATGGAACGTTCAAGAACACACATTTACTCGTAAACGCGCGACGCAGTGCGCGCTTGTCACTAAGTACGCGTAGGTTATGGTAACAAAATTCCTACCTATTTAATTAAGTATGTGTTACGTATGTTGGAATAGTTAGCCAAAATCTAAGTATTCTTTGGATTCAAAGAGCGTGAAAAGAACGTGAAAGCTTCCATTACTACGCTCGACAAAAACAGTCGTCGACTGAATTTTTATAGGAACTAGGGTTAGTCCCACCCACAGAATAACAAATACCTACCAATGCTATTGGTATTTGAAAATGAATTACCTACTTCTGCGCGTTCTGACTATTTATCTAATCGTACCTAAGCCAAATATACATGCTTATAGATACATGTCAGATTGAACAAATGGGAATTAAGCCACGTGACCACGATTATGAGAGTACCATAAGTTCAAAAAATAAATTTAGTAGACAGGTACACTAAAACACCTGAATGCTAATTATGTCGACATACATAAAAGCATCGGAATGGAAGGTGATTAATTGAGTGCGTATATAAAGTCTCAAAGCCACAGTCATCATCACTATGCCCTAGTATTAATTTATGTAATAAAATAAAGTATAAAATATACTGTAAAGTCCGTAATAGAGCGACGAGTCCGTGGCCGACCTAAACACACCTGCGCGGTAATTACGTAACGTTTTCGACCGTTAGTACGATAGATTTAAATGTCAAATCCCATACTAAAACTGACATTAAATACGTACCAACGGTAGTACATATCGTTACGTGATTACCCCGCTGGAGGCGTTCAGTGGCGACGGAACTGAAGACTATCGGGCTAACCTGGGGGCCGATTTTTGAGTGTCGAACGCTCGACTTATCACTCGAGATCTGTCAAAAAACTATGATGATTTGACAGATGTCGAATGAAAAGTCGAGCGTTCGACACTCAAAAATCGGCCTCCTGGGGACCGATTTTTGAGTGTCGAACGCTCGAATTTTCACTCGACATCTGTCAAAACGCCATAGTTTTTTGACAGATCTCGAGTGAACATTCGAGCGTTCGACACTCAAAAATCGGCCTCCTGGTCCGAGATGAAGCGCTTAGCCCAAGATAGAACGAAATTGTGGACGCCTTCTGCCCCACCTAGGTGTTACAGGACCTTAAGGGGAGGTATCCCCAACGCAAATGTCCCGCTCTAACACGCGTGAGTTTACAATTAACCATCCCGCTCTCTACGCAAGTTCTGCGCGTAGTTTCGTAAATATTTAGCTATAGTCATTAAGCCAATCATTTTGTCAAAGCAAATCCAGCGAATTTGTCTATAAGTATTTAGGGTCTTTAATTGAGTACAAAAATTAAATGTTAAATATCAGTAATAAAGCCGTAATATAAAATAATGCCGTAAAATACATTCCAAAACAGGAGTAACTTCGCGATTTTTTTCTATCGAGATAAATTCATCAAGTCATGTAACTGACTGCGATTTTTTTTTTTATACTACGTTGGAGGCAAACAAGCTGACAGCCCACCTGATCCACAATTTTGACTAGACAAGATCTTTATGTAACACATATATTTATTTATTTATTTCAAGACACTATATTCTATGTCTCAGATGGTTTTTAAACACTCAAAAGTGGTAATACCCGGCCTTAAGTCAAGTAAGTCAGTCCGTAATAGAAGTAGACTCAAAGGCCGTTGAGGATTAAGTAAGAATATTTCAGCTCGCAGCCACGGCATATTTTGCTAGTATTTTTTTCCATTTCGATAAAATAATTTAGCTGTCGATATATAAATTAAATCGGCGCGAGACTTAGAAGATTAACATTATTGATCACAAACAAATCTTGTACGCGAATGTGAACTTACTTACTCCATAATACCTGCGGGAATGTTTCTGACACCTGTGTAATTCAAAATAATTGTGAATTAAAGTTCAATTTGTAAACATTGGATACTTTTATTAGGTTTGGCACAATACATAATTATGTGAAAAATACGCTTCGCAAAATTTATAAGAGTTGTGGAAACTGTATATTTGTAGAACATAGAATAAAACTTGAAACATAATGTATAATATGAGGATAAACTGGATGGGAGCCTACTGAGCTGCGCTTAATCAAGGTAAACGCTTCAAAAGATTTTACTGAACTGTTTATTTTGACATTTATTTTTCATTTTATATACTCGTAGTTTTACCCTCCCGTGCTTTGGAAGGCACGTTAAGCCGTTGATCCCGGTTGCTGTCTATGGCAGCAGTCGTTAAGCCAAGTTGGAGGCCTTCGGGTGGTTTGAGAACTTCTAACAGTCAAATTGCCCACTCACTTGACAAAGCCTAATCCCAATAAGGTCTAGTTTCCCCTCGGGGTTGGAAGGTCAGATGGCAGTTGCTTTCGTAAAAACCAGTGCCTACGCCAAATGGGATTAGGTAGCGGACCCCAGGCATCCTTCAGGATACTGAGTACTGACTGTACTGGAATAACGCTAGGAGGATGATGATAGTTTCACCACACAATTCTATTTTTTTTTTATTTCATGTCATAAGGTTTGTATTATCTAAAAATCAAAAATAATTTATTCAGTATCTTAGGTTTGGTTACAAAGACTGTGCTGGGTGTCTCTTTTTAAGTATTCTAGATACTTGTGTTAAGAGAACACCGCTCTTCCACTTTATGTTGCCATTAGTTATAAGATAAGGTATAAATTATTTTACTATAATTAAATTTAATTAACAGCAAAAGGTTTACATACTAAACTATACTAGTTTACATATGGTATTTATTTAGATATCTTAGTGAGAAAATTATAATAAGTAAAATTACAATGTATATAAAAGGGAAGAAAATAATATAAACGAAAACTTATACTAAATAAAAACTTATACTAAATAAAAAATTTGCCCCAGGTCCTCGGTGCACGGTAGGGTTCCCAGAAGGCTGGCCGCATTGCCACGCTGGATAGCAATGCTAATCCGTTGTGCGAAATAGTGGCCAGCCCTCTGGTCACCAGACGCTTCTATAAGGCGCGTCGAGATGTCCTTATAGAGGCGCCGAGCACTTGGACCCCATGGCCCCAGGGTCTCAACCCCAAACGCCGCAAACAAGTAGCTACTGCCGAGAGTAGCATATTTGCGACGCTTGAGGTTTTCTGCCGAGGAGGCAGCTGCGCCAGCATCAGTTTTGGTGCCTGGAATATGGGACGGTGCCAGGGTATCTACACAAGTAGCGTCCCAAACGTAGTAAAATTATATTAATTAAGGTGTTATACACATGTCTTAGTTTTTTCTCTGTTGTAACAGAATAAACGAGAATTTAATATTATAGTTTTATTAGCCACCACACACACAAAATTATATAAATTAAGAATATATTCTTGATTAATAGAACCCCAGTACAAGTGGTGGTTGGTGCCTCTAGTTAGCGAGACAATGTAAGTACCCGCTGCTACCGCCAAGTTCCTCCAGTATTTAATAGTTTTTTTCATTAAAATCAGCTTATTTTTCCGGAACCCTAAATGTGCGGAGTCTGACACGTGCTTGGCCGGTTTTTTATCACTAGGAACACTATACCATTATACTTAAAACCCAATTAATGATGTTATTTTGGTTGCGTTTTCTATAAGGTGAAATTACTTCCCTCTTCTAGCTGGTGTAAGTATGAGTGAGATGAAATTTCGCTGTGCTCCGAAACGGTATTTTTGTGCCATAATAAACATTGTTAGAATTATAATTAGATCTACTAAATCATGACGTAATGAAAGATGTATTTAGCAGATACTCGTACATATGCATGTCCACCTCAGTATATTACTCCTCAGCAATATAAGTACCTTATAATTAGTGAATTGTGAGAACCATGACGGATTTTTCGATTCACCCCTTATGCGTGTCTATAATTTTTCTAAAGCAAATCTGTAAGTCAAAGAGTAAATCCAACATCATAAGGTTTATACGCTAGATTCATTCCTAAAATCGCTCTGGAAGTTGAAAAACGTGTCTATTGACCCCCGTTTACGGTAGGTAAGGTACATGTTCATCCCACTGGCCCATTATAGTCCTTTGATAATAGAATTCCGTTGTGGCTTTTACGTTTTACGTATGTAATAAGAAATGGTGAAAGGGATACTCTTTGTAAACCAAAGTAATGAGAACGGATCTTATAATATTATACGTAAAGGAAAGGAAGAATGTACAGGTTCCTTAGATGTTTAATTTGATTCAGATTTGATATTAGTAACGACTTTTCACCTCGGCAGCTCATCATGTCTTCTTACCAGAAATGTTTTTCACCTTACCAGCTCGGATAGTCTTCCTTTATCGTTCAAATTCTGTGCCCAAAAGTCCACTTTATCCGCTAGCGGATAAAATGATTTTGAAATTCGAAATTGACGCACTTTCATGAGTTGCATGTACATCAGTGGCGGAGCGTCCATACAACTCGATTCCCACCGGCTTGCCTAATTTCCAGCCAGTCCAGTTCTTTTAATACGGCTCATGAAGAATAGGAAAAGCCAAGTATTTCCGGCTTCCCTAAGAATATTTTTGACGCGCCGCCACTGATGTACATACTTTATTATGCTTGAAGTTATCGCGTGGTAAACGACGAGATAAAGGATAAAGCATCCATCATTTTTTACCAAGTCGTGCCAGAAAGTGATAGATGCTTTATCTTGTCTTCGTTTCATAACAGACTACACTAAGCTTAATCTATTGAGTTAGCATTATGAAATAATAAAATAAGAGCTCCAATTACTTAAATGAGAAATAAGATATGACAAATAATAGAAGGAAATTGTACTTCTCTGTGCTTGCGATTTATTCGCTACGTTACGTCAACGTACGTACAGTCAGCAGCAATGGTTGCTACGCGGGCGAGGTGCTCACAATGATCTTCACATATCTTTATTATATTAGATAAGATAATTAATTAGATAATTTATTGAACATAATAACAGACATACAAAAACAGTTTGTTCGTAAGCAGCTGTATTAGTATAAACTGTGTCGCAGCTATTTACGCCCACCTCGGGACATATGAAGATTATGAGAGGATAAGGATATAAGGGAATAAGAGCGTGTGAAGATCATTTTGAACACCTCGCCCGCGTAGCAACCATTGCTGCTGACTGTACCTAATGGAAAAACAAGCAAATCACATCAGCATATCCCGTTTATTGTACAACAATACAACATTCTTTATTTTCTCGTCATTTTAAGGTTCAGCGCGTAGATGGAGCGAAGAAGCCTCTATACGGGTAAATAAGCCTAACTAAAAAATATGTTGATATTTATTGAATTTTTAATTGTTTATTTTTAAAATACAGTTGTTATCAAAATCCACACGGATTTTGATAACAACTCCGCACTACGTATTTATTACAAACTAGCGGACCCAGCAGACTTTGTCCTGCCCGGCGAAGCAGCGCCATCTACCGGGTCCAAATGTATTTTGAAACCTTCCAGGGACCAACTCAAACATACACACAAAATTTCATCCAAATCGGTCCAGCCGTTTAGGAGGAATTAGGTGACAAACACACGTACAGAAGAATTATAAAGGTAATAAATAGAACTATGGTTATGTTTTTTTCACTCTGGGGTGTGTTTTTCCAAAATCTAAATACAAAACAAGTTCCTTTAAAAAAAGTAGCAGCTGTAAAGTGAAGAAACGGGGCTGCACAGCAGTAGTGTAGTAGTAATACAGTACTACCAATCATTTCTAGCAGCTAGTTTCGATTTCACGCCGATGAGGATTGAATCATCAAACTTAACATCAACTGTCTGTCTACTGGCTCTATTCGAAATGCTCCAGTACCTACCACCCCGCATCCGCAATCCCGCGTCAATCAGGAAGCACTCATTCAAATGTACTGGGTTGTTATTCACAAATCGATTCGTCCTTATCTCTCACCACTCACCTCACCCGTTTTTATATGGAAACTGTCAAAAGCTGACAAATGACATTTGACAGTTTCCATAGGTGACAGGTGAGGTGAGAGGTGACAGGTAAGGACGAGTCGCTTAGTAAATGGCATAGCTGAACTGATGTTAGTAGTCATTTTTAGGGTTCCGTACCCAAAGGGTAAAACGGGACCCTATTACCAAGGCTCCGCTGTCCGTCTGTCACCAGGCTGTATCTCATGAACCGTGATAGTTAGACAGTTGAAAAAAATACTCAAAAAACAGAATAAAATAAATATTTAAGGGGCTCCCATACAACAAACGTGATTTTTTGCCGTTTTTAAAGACAATGGGACTGTACCCTTCGTGCGCGAGTCCGACTCGCACTTGGCCGGTTTTTTGATACATAGCGGCACCCATATAACGTAAACTTACAAAGAGAACCATGAAATATATTTTTACTAGCCTTCAAACTATTTGTAAATCATATTTATGATTGTTTACATACGCATGTATGCCACCATGCATACATTAACACAAATTACATTGAATTCATATTTTTATCTCACACATATATATTATTGCAAGTAAAAACACGTAACGCAAACGTTACATTCCGCCTCTTTTTTCTCTTATAGTTGTGCAGTAATTAACCAGTACATAGTTATAAATTTGCGAATAATCGGTAATCGATTTATTTGAAAATGGTTTCTTCACGATACAATATTTGAAATTAAAAATGTCAATGCGCAATTCGCCGTAGGTGTGCGGTCTTACTATGCGCTTTTCCAGTATCTTTCATTGATTTTTTAAATAATTTTAATAAATAATCTTATAAATCGATTTCATATGCCAATCGGTTCACTTTAGCCACATCACTTTTTTAGTTATTTCACATGTGGCAAACTAGTGACATCTAACAGCAAAAGCTCTGTAAAGAATCAGTTCCAACGCTGCTGGCGGTTGACACCGATAGCCGACAGCTTACCTAATGATAGCGCACCTCTGGCGTATACCCCGGAAGTACCCTTATCGGTTTTCTTTCCTCATCTCGTTACCGGTGGATAACGGGAAATATAAATTTTGCCTGCCGGGTAAGTAATCTTGTAAAGTATTTTATTAAGAGGGCGTAGATGGCATTGCAAAAGTCCCGCTCATACACGCATGAGTTTTCAATTAACCATCGCGCTCTCTACGGAAGTTTTTCGTAAATATTGATGTTTATTCTAGATGGGAGGGTTTTAAAGATCCAACCAAAAACATCGAAAAAAGGGTTTTGTTTGAAAAATAAAATAATCGAGAAAATTTTTGCAAATCGTGTTTTCACTTTTAACAGACTGGAGGAAAATAGTTCAAGATTACTATACTGAAAGAACAACTATTTAATCACTATAGATGCTGAGATTTAGGTCGATAAACATTGGCAAAAGTGCATAGGTGGGCTCTTAATTAAACACTTGACATTAACACACATTATTTTATTAACAAAGTTTGATCGGTTCTCGCTGAGACAAATTATTTTTGTATACGTAAAATACAAGGCGGTTGAAACCTGATATAGGCACTATAGTTACTTGTAATAAATAAGTAGTAAAGATAGGTATGAGTGAATTTCACCAAACGGGCATTTTTGTCCAATTCCCATGGAATTTAGAAATACCAATAATACATAGAAAATTCTATGCTGATAATTTGATAAAAAAATTAATAAACACAAATTTTCTTACGGGGTACTTATACTTATAAAATTACGGAAGTTATTACAATTTGAAAATTTGACCTGGGCACGGGAATTTATCTGTCCATGGGAATTGCCTTTTCTTAGAAAAAAATGTATTAAAATTATTATTTACCATCTAATTTATCAAGAATTATAAAGTTCAGTTGTATCGAAGTTATTTAGCCTAATTTTACCAATCATGGGTCACTCTTTTCAAATATTTAAGAAGCTAAGTGTAATTGTAGCAGTTGGCCTGTTTTCTTTAAATAAACGCATAAACTATAACTCTAATCGATATACTAAGTACAAATTATATTTATTTATGCATTTCATCCATAATTATTGTTATTAAATGAGGTTTATTAACAAAATAAGTCATCCTTCCCAATTCCCGTGTCCCAAAATCAGCTGTTTTGGGTAAACAAGCTATGGGAATTAGAACACGGGAATTGGAAATCTATATAAAAAAAATCATAAAAAATTCAAATCGCATGTTAATAATATTTTAAGTTATCGTTTATATAGAGACACCAAAGTGCTTTATAATGCATACATATGTTAATGATTACTTCACATGGGTAGTTTATTTCGTATCACAATATACAATGTAACCAAAAAACATAACATAATTAAATATAAAGCTAAAACTACTTACAATTAAAATAACTAAAAAGAACTAAATAAAAACTAAGAAATAATAAAAATACTAACTAAAATATACTAACCTATAAAAAGAACACCCCGTCGAGCAGGTCGCATTGCGGCATGGTCCCCATCACGCTGGCGGCGTTACCTCTCTGAATCGCCAGGGCGATTCTTTGTGAGAGGTAAGCGCCAGCTCTGGGATCACCTGTGGAGTGGATCAGCCGCTTCGACATGGCCTTAATAAAAGACTTCATGTCAGCTGACCAGGGACCCAATGTCTCCACTGCAAGCGCCGCAAACTCGTAATCATTAAGTAATGATGAGTACTTGCGGCGCTTGAGACATTGGGCCTGTTCAGCTGCAGCGCCGGCCTGTGAGCGGGTCGCTTGTATGTGGGACTGGGCAAAAGTGTCGACGCAAGTGGCGTCCCACACAAGGACCCGGCCCAATTTCCACGGTACCAATGTGGCTCCGTCGGGGCGCCTGCCATCATCCCTGACCATACCTACGGGCTCTAAAACCGCAGGCACAGAGGCGGTGGCGAGCGACCGACGGATCAAGTCGTTGATGGTACCGTGTCGGAATAGACGACCGGCGCTCCTTGCGCACGATAGGCCGTGTCGACCCAGCTGATCCACATTTTTGCCGCAGCCACATGTGTGGGCGACACAGATTTTGGAACCAAGCCTCAAGCAAATTGCTATTCGTAGGCAGCTTTGGTCCAAAACCGTGCCTATCTGCCGAGATGGGAGAGCCCGAAGCCAGTGGCCAGACTCTGGTTCGGAAACCGCGAGGAGACGGGCTCGTTCTGAATCGTCCGGACTGTTTTCAATAAGGGACGCGTGGATTGCCTTGAGGCGAGGGGAGTCCCATGCCCTCTGAATATGTTTCGTGGCTGGAATGTCTGCTCCTGGGCACGAGTCAGACCAGGCTTCCCTGGCCTCCTTCAGGCTCGCTAAATCGTCATCAAGTGTCTGTGGTTGGTTTAGAATGACACTGACAAGAGATAGCGAGCCATAGACGGAGGCCAAAAAAGCCGGTAGTGCGACGCTGTGAGCAGAACGAACACCCAAACCACCAAAACGGATAGGGAGAACTGCTTGGGCCCACTGGCGAGTATCAAAATTTACATTTAGAATTTTGGAAAGCGTTACCTGGAGGGAATCATCGATTGATGTCAGGATCGAAGGGAATTTCCACATCGGACAACTGCGAAGCAAATACATGAATTTTGGTGTAAACAGGCAAAAACGAATAATAAATAGGGCAATATGAGGGTTTATTTCGAAAAGAAGGTTTGCGGTAGAATTGAAAAGATTCAATTTGCAGTCAATTACTGGGCGGATAGCTTGGTCGAAAATAGGAGATCCTAAAAGTGTAAGTGAAGAATTAGAATGGACGGAGATGTTGGGTAATAGCGCGTTGAAATTGGTAAGTATTTCAATTTTTCTATCCTGAGGAAGATGATTGGGTAGAAAAATTTCACATTTAGTGTAATTTAGAGAGAGGCCTATGTGTGCAAATTCATCCATAATTAACTGCAAATCTTGCAACACAGTTTCAGCGTCTCCGCCGAGGGAGCCATCGTCAAGGTACCACAGGTTAAATTTTGAATTTAGATTGCTTATGATCGGATTAATAGCCAAACTAAAAATAGCTGGCCCAAGCGGGTCCCCCTGCTGGCAACCCGTGCTCGATAAAATCATTTTATCACCAAACAATAATTTTGATTGTGCCCCGTAACATTGCCATAAATAGCCATAGGCTTCAGGAAGGTGTTTTTTTACTTCAGTTAGGAGGGCACCGCGGTCAACAGAATTAAAAGCGTTTTTTACATCTAAATTCACGAAAACTTCGTAGTCCGGACGATTCAGAAAAGTGCGCGCAGAGTGTACTGCAGCTTCGCAGCCTCCCTTGACGCCAAAACCCAGCTGTCGTGGCTTGAAGATTTTAGTTAATCTCTCATTAAATTCACGACAGCAGAGTTTGGATGCCAAACGCCTAAAAGTGCAACCGATAGCAATCGGCCGAATACCGCCATCTTTTTTGGCTAGAGCTACTAAATTTGCGCCGTAGAGGAGGGGGATAATTTCGACATTAACACGACCTGTTAACATGAGGTTGATAAGAGCCGTCAACTCTTTTAGTAGAGCCGATCCCGCATCCCCGGAGGACATGGTGGTCAAATCCTTTAGGTGTTGTGGTGACAGACCATCTAACCCACCTGCTGAACCATTGGGGAACGACAGCAAGGCTAGACGCACTGCATCTTCAGATACAGTTACATTGGTGTCATCTGAAGAAGGAGGATCTGGAAACTGAGCAGGGACTGAAGGGACCGGGTGTTTTTCACGAAGAGCGGCATAAGTCTCGCTAGAATGTGCCGCCAAGTCATCATTCGAAAAAAGGAGGCGAGCAGCACCACCCACATTCCCTTCTGAGACTTTACTTTCAATTGATTTTATTTTGGAATAAGGCCCTCGGCCTTGATTGAAATGAGAATTAGCTAAAGTACTAGTAGGTATATTATCAGAAAAGGTAGAGACTGAAGAGGTGTTATCTTTGAGCTGTTTGGTCAAGGAGTATTTTTTTGACTTTTCTGGGTGGAGAACGGAAAAAGAGAATGTGAGCAGGCGTTCCCAAGCTTGAAAAGAATTTTCCGAGACAACCTTGGCGATACATTCAGCAAGACTGTTGGCTACAGCTAATGATTACTTATGTAAAATTTGAATTTCTAAGGGCCACCGAAATTGCAAGCAAAAGCAAAAAAATTGTCGCCCACCCAGAAACCGAATTACTCAGGTGGTTTACTCGAACTTAATGCGGTTTGCTATATATAGATTTTTTATATATAATAGCTGACATTTGAGAGTACATGTGAAGCAGGACGCGAAGCTGATCAAATGTAAACGATGGCTGCCAGGGACCTTTGAATTTTGCCGACAAAATTTAACTCTCGCGCTCGGACGATTTTTAAACATCAATTACAAGTTATTCACCACAGTGAAGTGAATAGTGTCTGTGCTCAGTGATAGTAAATATAATCGAGTTAAAGTTTTTGACACGAAATCAGTGATTCTAATGTACAGTTTTTGATAGGAATTTTTGATTGATTCAAAACTCGATGCCGGACAGGGCACGGAGTCTTAATTTGAGCGTTTAGGTATTTTTCAATGTATTTTAAAAACAAATTAGTCCGTGAATTTGAGTGGACCTCAACGTGGAAACATGTATTCTTTATGAAAAAAAATAAACGGTACGTATTATCTCATGCTACCATACGATTTTCAGCTCGGACACAAAAAAAATCGAGTGAATCGAGAGAGAACTAAATACATATTTCTGCCGGAGTAGCATGAAGGACGCTGCGACGCGATAGGAGACATAAATAAGAACTTGTATTGATTTGAATGAGTTTAAGAATACTACGGAACCCTAAAAAAATACCTCGAGGACGAGGTTTTTCCGGTTATCGGGAGCAGAGAGCGGACAATGAACGTCGACGAGTCATGGAGCCGTGGAGTGCAGCTGCTCGCTCACTCTCACTAGGGACTTAAAAATTAAACAACAGATTCTTTGTCTGAAAGTTATTACTAGGGCGAGCCTCTCCAAGGTACAAGTTTAACCTTTGGGAACTCCTTGAAATATTTATATCACAGAATTGAACGACTCCTTTTTTAGGGTTCCGTAGTAAACAAGGAACCCCTTATACTTTCGCCGTGTCCGTCTGTCCTTCCGTCCTCGGCTTAGCTCAGTAACCATTAGTACTAAAAAGCTGTAATTTGGCATGAGTATTATACCAATGACGTCGACAAAACGGTAGAATAAATTATACGTAAAATGGTGGTGCATTTTTTTTCTTTCAACCTCATCTTGTGGGGTGTCCAGGGATAGCTCTTTAATTTATTGATTCAAGAAGCTGTTGGCCTAATACGAGCTGGCAACTACGGAACTCTACACTGTGCGTGGCCCGACACGCACTTCGCCGCTTTTTTTCCTTAATATTCTACCTAATTTATTTCAAAGAAAATTTAATGCTAATTTCTTAGATGAAATATAATATAAATATTAACTTTCCAGTTTAATTCGGTTCACGAGGGCTTATTGTATTGTAATGAAAGGGCGGTATTCACGATGTGAAAGCGTTTCAGTCTTTGAGCGAGCCGAACATATTTAGGTAAATCAAGTTCCACAATGGGAAGTAAAAATAAAAGGAGCAACCCGTCCTGTTTATTTAACAATGTTCAATCCATTAGCTATGAACGCCTACTGTAAAAGAGCAATAAAGAGTGGAGCAATCCCACAGTTTACGGCGCCGATAAGGTGTCTCGAACACAAAGAAAATAACTCTTCGTTTACGCAGCGGTGGCGAAAGGAAAAGCAATTATTAGCCAGAATGCAAATAGCGATGTATTGCAGTGTTCAGTACATTTGCATACTCGTACAAATGCTTTAACCGACGAGCGAGGGGGGCGTTCCTGGTTTCTGGCACCGGTCTCGCCGTACACGAGCTGAACTTTCATGGCAGTGCAACAATAAATCAGTCGTCTAGCAACTCTCCAAAACCCCCATGTCTCCTGGAAATCATGCTATACTAAAATTGGTGAGTAATTGTTACTCACAAGCGTATACCGCTAAGCTAAGGCTACACAAAAATCGGATAGAAGAGGGTGAAATCGCGTTAAGCCCCTAATAAAATGCTGTTTGTAACATGGATTATATGCCTACGATTGAAATGGGGAGATTACATGGCCGAAGCCACAAAGTAAAAAGCGGCACGGGACATTTCAATTACTCTTCTGATGTGCTTCCTCGTGTAGGCGAGCTCGGCTTACGAGATAACAAAACATGTCATGCGTTAAATTATAAATGGTCGACGGTTTAACATATTTTCCACATTAGGATACACCAAGCGACCATGCAAAATGAGTCTTACATACTTTAACGTTAAGTTAAAACTTGTCTGTCGGTATTGCGCCTTAAAAAAAATATAAATACCTGGGAAGAAGCAATATGTTAACGGTATTATCGTTAATAAAATATGTTAAAGTTAAACGGTTAGCTCACCTAGTAATTAATTCCATTGACATGCTTCATATTGCTAAACTAGCTTTTTCCCGCGACTTCGTAAGTTCGTACGCGCATAAATGGCAGAATACATGTGTTTTTTTATAAGCTATATTACATATTCGGTAGCGTATGCATGGTATATTACTTTGAAAACATGTCATCATCCAAACACCGTAATTATGAGAGATAGACAGGGCAGGCAGGGCTTAAACTGTGAAAATTTGAAGATTGGCTCCAACCGTTGGTTTTAAGGGGGTCTCAATCCTTTGTTTCTCAATGTTCTTAAAACCAAAATTACAGTATTCATGCACTCAACGAGTTCTAAACAACGATACCCCACTCGATGGGGTAGATCAATTTTTTTATTCGCGCTCCCCTTGAGTTGCAGGCGCCCTTAAAATGAGCTATAATATTCAAATATTGACAGTTTAAGTATCGTGTTGAGCCGTAACTAGTCGCACTAATCACTTATAATCCTTCGCTCCGATTTATCACTTAGATCGCACTGTATCGCAGTTAAAAGCAAACTGACTCTCACGGCGGTCGGCGGCCACTTTTATATTCCGCGGAATGACTCTCGAACATTACACCCTTCGCCTGTGCATCCATTCCTGTTGGCACTGTCGGGAACATTCTCGTCCATTGCTGTCTCTTTCCAATGGTGCTTATCTCTGTCACGCTCTTTCTCGAATGTTCCGAGATAGCTATCTCCTTCTAGTACTGCTATCTCTGTCACTCCTGCTGGAAATTGCGCTATATAATGATATGTACTTCAGAGGCCCATAAGGGGTCCTGAAGACGCCCGAAAACTTTGGGCTTTCAGGTTATAGCGTCATCTGATAGAGAGTGGCCTGAAACGGAATCAAACATGTTTCAGGCGCCTGAAAACGACGGCAAATTGGGTGAAATTTTTATCATCTGATATGTGACAGAGCTACTCCTGAAACGGCCTGAAATGACTTTTCAATCTGCTGAAAACGCTTCTTCGTAATTTTTTGTCAAATCCACCAGCGTAACAATACCATAGCAGGGTATACCATATTAAGTATTGGCAAAATGGAACCTTGATCCAACATGAAACCGTATAGTACAAAATTGGCATCATAAGTAGAATTGCCTGAGGCTCTTCCATAACGTTACTTCCATATGCCAACTCCAAAGTGAGTTAGGATTATTTTACCAAGAATACTTAATAAATAAGATAAATTTAATGGCGAAGGTGTAACCTAGAGAAACACAATCATTCTCCTCGACGAAGGGCGGGGAGACATAAATACCTATGATTGAAAGCCGTAAATTAGGCCAACTTTTAGACTTCCCTCTGTTGTAGACGCCACTTGGCTGGATACGCCTAATTATAACTTGGAGATTTGTTCTAATTGAGCTACTCTTTGAACAACATTGTTAAAAGATTTTTAAAGACGTTTGATTCTAGAGAGGGTTTGTGGATCAACGCCCACGGTCAATGAAACCTCATTATTCAAGGAGATGATACCGTGACTTTAGAATTTTTTCTTTTACTTGAAATAAGTACCTATTGTAACATGGAAATAACGTGTATTTATCTTTAAAACCGATGAGCCTAGTCCATCGTTTCAGAGCTCTCCTGTCATTCCATCAAATACGGTGTGGAGCTTCATAATAGTAACCAACTTACTAAGTATTCCCATCGCTGCACTTTCATTCAAAAGGTTATCTTGCGGCTGAATGTCGGTACGGTACTTTAGCAGTTGATTGAAATTTACATATTTGCTGTAGTAGGTAGAAACAATTCAGGACGAACATCCACACGGCAAACGACAAATATTTACAAACATGTTTATGTGTATGTGTAGGTGCTATGCTGAATTATTCTAGTATGTTACGCCGAGGTTTGTAGGTACTTGGACGCAAGGTAAACTAATTTGGCACACATTCAAATAAACAAAGCAGCTTTGAATCAAGAATCCTTGTTATCTAAAGAGCTGGCGGGCTTGCTCGCTAAATAACTTTCGCGTGGTTATATCAGACATAATACAAGTTCTGGGTGGAATTGTTGGTTAGTAATTAAATGCTTTAGTAGGTAATAATACCGAGTGTCAACGCGAATACGAAATTTAAGTAATTGTTTTTGGACGGCTGCGCGTTCAGTCTACAAAAACTAGCTGTTTTGAGTTTGGGTTACGTAATTAAATAGGTTACGGAGAAAGTGCTGAAGTTCGGTAAATTCGAAAACTAGTCTACTAAAAACGACCATTACGGAGTCAAAGGTGTCCCCGGAGAAACGGGAAGGGTAAAGGATGATTCACGCTAGACCGTTCCGGCCGGGCCGGCCCGTTTTGTAGTACAAGAAATCGACGTACTAGAAAACGGGCCGGCCTAGAAACGGAACGGTCGAGCGTGAATCATCCTTAAATGGTTCCTAGGTCGATATCATCATAATAAAAGAATGTTAAAATAATATATAACACAATATACAAGAATAAATGTAGGTATTTATCAAACATTACCCAACAGCAGCCGCGATTCTACATAAGTGAATTACGATGACCTGGCAGGCATTAACTAAAAATACCTAAGCAACGTGTAGTGTTTTCGGAATTAAAGATATTAAATACTATAGGTAAACTACTGTGCACTAAACCTAGCATTTGTATTTAGGAAAATACAATCATTAATATCATGACGTTTAAGAGCCCACATATGTTTATCGACATAGATCTCAACATCTATAGAGATTAAATATATTTCCTTTCAGTATTTATTAAAATTGAACTATTTTCCTCCAGTCTGCTAAAAGTGAAAACACGGTTTGCTAAAATTTTCTCGATACTTTTATTTTTCAAACGTATAACCCTTTTTTTCGATGTTTATGGAACTCTCCCATCTTTAACAACGATTTTTGTTTTAATAGTTGTAAAATGATAAGTTCTCAAACCCGAGAATAATGATTATTCTTATAAATGTATACGTTTAGAATAAACATCAATATTTACGAAAAATATGCGCTGAGCTTCCGTAGAGAGTGGGATGGTTATTGAAAACTCACGCGTGTTAGAGCGGGACCTTTGCAATGCCATCTACGCCCTCTTAAGGTTAGGTTAGTTAAATATTACTTACCAGATACTTAAATGGAGTAAAGACTCATATATACATATTTATATTTTAATTTTATCTAAGTAGTTGACACAACTCTTGCAAGAAAACATATCAAAGATTTAACCATAGTCTAAAAACTCTAAAGGAAATAATTCCAATTATTTTTTCCTTATCTCGAATTTGATAATACGTATACAGTTTCGACATGTTTTCTTGCGGAACTACACATTTACAAATGCATACCTTTCTTTTTTCCTCGCTTTTATTCTCTGTTTGTGTTCTTTTATTTGGATACTAAGTTTTTTTGTCTTTAATAGTAGGTTAAGTATTATGTATTATTATTGTAATAAGCATATTTTTGGGAAAAATGGCTGCCTGTGGAGTTTTTCTCGATAGTGATCTTTGAGAAACGCTAGTAGTTTTTGACTTGTAAAAGTGAAATTGCGGCCTACTTACAGAATAAAGTTCTTAATTTTTATTCATTTTTTATTTATTCATTAACAATAAACTATATAATTGTTTGCTATAAAATGAACAAAACATAAAATATGGACCGATGTATGAAGGTACCTATTGTATTGATGTGTGGCTAACGGCTTCTGTTTAATTTATTCAGGATAATTTATGGATTGGTCTCTCGGCGGTATCTCGGCGCCGAAGTTTCTTCTTCCCCTTTTTCTTGATTTTCTTTTCTTTTTTACCCATTTTAGATTTAGATTTTGGCGGTTGGATTCCTTTACCACCAAAGTCCCGAGAGTTGGATACCCACGGCATCCCAATATTAGGTATTCCTTTATCTCTATAGTCCTTGACAAAATACCGGTTCCATGCGAAGCAGCAAACATTACGTTTGTCTCTGCAACCGGCAACTTCAGTGACATATTTAGCTCCTTTGCACAGCTTGTAGTTGATACAAATCCCTCCAGCTTGCCAACAGGGAGTGGTCACCAGCCCTCCTAACAACACGGTTTACTGATATTAGGAACATGCATGTATGTAGTGTAGGGGCTCTGCGTAGAGGTATGGGTTAAGGGATCTAGGAGATTTATAGCTGGAAGAAAATACTGAGTCCACAGATTAAGTATATTATTGTATTTATACCTATTTGTTTCTTAATTAATTGATACGACAAAATATTTTCACATGACAGTATATTATTTTAAAATCTATTAGACAACCGAACGACATATTCTTTTACAAAAACTAAAATTACTACAATAATGGTCATGTAGGTATTTATACTTTAAACCAAATACATTCGCAATCGTATCTTAATTAGATAGAAGATGTGACTCTTGTTCAGGACTGGCTCGGAGTTTAAAGTATAAATATAATTTACCATTATTCTCTGGAGTCAGTATTTCCGTTTTAAATCTCCTCCTAGATCCCTCAACCCGTATCTCTACGAAGAGCCTCTAGGGTACTTCAATCTCACGAGCGCGGGTGAGCCATGGTTGTGTGTTGAGTTATACATGCACATTGTCTATGTGTGCGTCAGCGTAGGAGCTACGTATGAGTTCACGTTGTCTATGTGTTCATGCGTGTCACTAATACAACCATGGTAGTAGGTGTGAATCCCCATATAAATGGATCTTGGGAGTTACAAGTCATGATAAAGTTTGGCCTCACGATGGAAACTGTTCCTTAGGCTACTTGTAACTTATACTGAGCGAGGCCAAAAAATCCAAGTAAAAAATTCAAAATGGCGGCAATTTTAGTTTCCAAATTTTTTAATTTTTTCTAGAACTCAAAAATGCTTCGTGCTACACAAAAACTTTGTATGAAAATTATGCTATATAAAAATAACAACTAAATGTCAAAAACTAAACTAAATGTAAAAAAAAAATTCTGTGTTTAGCAATAAACTTTTTATTTTATTTTTATTTTTTTGATGTTTATACTTTGTTTTTTTTTATATTGGGGAAACTTTCTGTAGTCTGATTGTTTATGGAAAAAAATATTCTTTTAAGGTTCAAAAAATATATAAGGTATGAATATAAGTACTTAGAGGGTATGAATATCAAAAGTTTATTGCAAAAAAAAGGATTTTTTTTTCTTAAGTTATGTTAAATAAAATCACTGCGTTATTTTTTATGTTAAAAAACATTTTCCTGTATCGATTGCCGCATTTATTGTCCAAATCTGGCCACCTTTTAACTTAGTAGAACGTTTTAGACTTTAATTTCGAAGTGGCGTAGTCTCGGTTACTGACGGGTGAAAATTAAATATTATCGAAAAAAGTAATTAAGTTTGGTCTCTTCACTAATACGATTGTGCAAAAGTGACTTGCTTTCATTACAAAAGTGCAGTTTGTTTCCATAACTACTATGACACAGTCGCCAAGGCTCGTTTGTAATTTGTATAGTTTAAAAACTAATCGACGGATTATCATATTTTTTGTTTTATCGCGTAGATAATCCTATGAGAATTTATGTAAATATATAAGTTTACTATATAACTGGACATTTAGCTGTTATTTTTAATATAACGAAATAAAGAAGAATAAAAATTTTACAATTTTGTTATAGGTGGCCGCCATCTTTAATTTTTTACATGGTATTTTTCTTATTTAAATTAATGGCGTCAATACCAATCGATTGATACCCATCTTACTTAAATAGCAGATGCCGTTTTGAAATTATACACTTTTTTAAAAATGCGGCTCCCCCTTTGGTAAATGACCGCCATTTTGAATTCCCGTCGATGAAATTTTCATTTCGTCGGATGAAATCCTTTATATTGGTTCCTAGTATCACTGGAGAAAATGAATTGCTTTCTGCATACGTTGCAGTTTGATTTTGCTAAGCCTTTTGACTAACAGTGTTTTAACAAGAAACGCAATATTGAACACCATTTTTCTTATGAACTATTAGATATATCGAGAAAATGATAATAACCAAAGTTATAGATAAATTTATGCAAAACATAATTCTCATACAAAGTTTTCATGTAGCACGAAGCATTTTTGAGTTCTAAAAAAAAATGGTAACTAAAATAGCCGCCATTTTGAATTTTTTGCGTGGATAGTTTGGCCACGCTCAGTATAAGTTACACGTAGCCTATGGAACAGTTTCCATCGTGAGGCCAAACTTTATCACGACTTGTAACTCCCACTTAAGGATTCATACCTACTATGGCTCACCCGCGCTCGTGAGATAGAAGTACTATATCGCAATTAAGTCGCAACGAAATCCAAAGTGATTATGGCAGCTGTATTTTATTTATTCGAACACAAGAAGACAGAATGGTATTGTATTGAACTATTTTAGATTTCTTAGATATATACTTAACATTTTCGGTGCCAGCGGGGTAATCACGTAACGCTATGTACTGCCGTTGGTACGTATTTAATGTCAGTTTTAGTATGGGATTTGACATTTAAATCTATCGTACTAACGGTCGAAAACGTTACGTGATTACCGCGCTGGTCATGCTCCTCAGGAACATACTTACAGACTTGGGTGTATGAACATACTCACATACGTCTATGAAAAATATTGACTTGTATGAGCATGACCGCATATCTGCGTTGAAGGCACTGAACGTGAGAGCGTGTTAAGTACCTAATCACGTACTCACTTCTAGAAGCACCAACAACCGAAGCCAGCGCCGCCTGGTAAGCCAGAAGCTCTGCCCTCAGGTCTTCGTATTCTTCGTCGACTGATAAATCCAAGTTAGCGTCATCCCTTAATGATGCTATCAGGCCGAGTCCGAGGTCAGTCTCATCGCTATCTCGTGAATTGTGAGATGCCCGTTTCGCTAATCCACATTGATATGAACAGAAAATAAAACTAAGCACTACCGACCGGTAAAACATTTCAAATATAATCAATTTTAACTCGAGTTCTGAACCGTTTTATGGGCGAACGAGTTAATATTCTTAGATAAGCAGAAAATATTTCCGCTGGTTTTGCAATCAAATTTCAAACGTGTGTGCAATTATGTACTTATAACCTCTGAATCGAATACCGTCTTAAATTACATTGTGTTACAAATAATCGACAAACATTTATTTACAACACAAATATAGAGAGTTTATTAGGTTACCAAATATATATACTGAATTGTGTTACAAATGTTATTAATCCTGTTGATATATACATTGTACCTGGAAAGTACTCGGATCTTAATGGAATTTTATGGGGTTATTTGTGGGTACACTAGGGGACAATCCTAAGTTTTCCACCTTGTGCTAACTTGGGAAGGGGGGAAAGTGTGTACTTTTAACTAAGGACATGCTTTGCATTGTACGACAAAGTTAAAGAGCATTAAATCCCCTAAAAGTTTATTCTTGAACCTTATTTAAAGGCTTACTATTAACGGAGATTCAGCCGATCAACGTTATAGCATTAAGAAAATTTACAAAAAGTCGCCTTCTTCACTATTTTCGTCGACATGGCTTCTATATATCTAAAACTGGTATAGATGTGTCGCTCTTTGTCTCCAGAGTAAGAATTTATCGATAACCCTATAACATTTCATTGAGTCCCGAGCACTTTCCAGCTACCCACACTTTGTTAGGACATATCAATTGGATTATTTAACAAAAGTAGTAGCAAATTAGTTGAAAATGGCCTTATTTCAAGATATTTTTTACATAGGTCTTATGTAAAGTTTTGTAAGATATTTACACGTTCAGACTATATTAATAAGACATAACTCAAACATTTTTTTCTGAATGATTAGATGGCTCATTAAAAAAGACCATCTGGCGCTGGAGATATTAATGAGACTTGAATTGGTGCAAACTTGGCCCGACAGCGACACACTGGCGTACCTACATAAGCCGATCAATCAGTACTAAGGTATTACTGTGTAAAATACTGCATGTGGTCGAGAATTATTAAATCTTCAAACATTGGATACACAACAATTCACTCTTAAATGTTTGATGATTCCCGGTTTTGAATAGTATAAACATGTTGATTGCTATGTTGTAATGTATCACTTATTTTTATATTTATACGACCGATTGTGTTTTATTTTTTTAAACCAGACAGTGGCTGTATATGTAAAAGTGCGCGGCTGGAGAGGGCCTGTGGAAAATCCATAGGAAACACGACCACGCGGGCGGTTTAAACACTAGAATACTCTAAGAGTTTGCGCTCCAGTGATATTGGTTAAGCGGTTTCAACCGAATCTGAGGTGTCAGTGGAATTGAACTTTCACAGATGACGTATTTCTGTTGCCGCTATAACAAAAAATATTATTTAAGGGGGCCCATACAACAGACATGATTTTTTTGCCATTTTTATAGATAATGGTTCGGAACCCTTCGTGCGCGAGTCCGACTCGCACTTGGCCGGTTTGTTTAATGCTCTTTAAGCACAATGTGATAAAAAAGTCAATATATCGACGAGTGCCTCTATTCCATGAAAAAAAAATCGAAACTCAAACTACTGGGCAGTGAGTAGTAAGTGTCCCAAACGTAAATACCTACACCATTGCCAAAAAACGAACAGTCTTATTAAGGCTTTCTTATTGCAGCGAAACTACAAACGCGACACAAAAAATCCGCTAGGCGGCGCAACATTATCGTAATTCTCCCCAGTAACAAACACAATTACATTTTACACACACTATCTCACTTTACTGTTCTCAGTTTGCTTTTTTGATATTTTTGAGTTTTGTTAAATATAAAAACATTTAAAAAAAAATTGCCGTAAAATACACTTCTTCACATCGTTTCCTATCTATTGATATATTTTACCCGAGTCTGAGTTGGATATATTTTATATACGACTCACAATAAGATCAAAATTTACCTGTTTTTGCGATGTGAGATCATCGAGCGAAGTTTCAAATATCGTGTTTTCAGCCTTAAAATACACTAGACCGACTCTTAAACTATAACATATCTAAATATCCCATCAATAAAGTGAGTATTTAATGGTTTAAAATTGAATGAAAAATACTATGATTTCGAATAACGTGGTCTTAAATTAATAAATTACCACTAATCTATACATATAATAAAGCAGAAGAGGGTCGAAAATCTGTACATTGAAGATATTAGTAAAAAAATCGATGGAGGGGTCTAAGAATCGATAACAGAACACGTTTCAACTGTTTTTAGAATTCGTGTCTGTTTGTCTGTTTGTCTGTTTGTCTGTCTGTTTATATGTCTAACTATCACGCGAAAACTAGCGAATGGATTTTAATACAGCCTTCACTAATATGTTTATTGGATCTTCGGCCAGGTTATAGGCTATAAAAATCATATAGGTTAGGTATGAAAGGGGGTGAAAAGAGGGGTTAAACTTTGTATGAGAAGTCTTTCAGTTCATGATTTACAGGCTTGAAAATTGGTAAGTATATACATGGACGCAAAGTAAATAGAACCCCATTCAAACATTTTATAATAAACAGATAGTATTTGAAAAAATGGGGGGTGAAATAACAATACCTCTGCCTCTCAGGGCTAAAGACAAAAATACAAAAGTCCCTCAAACCATATTAACTGTTTGAAATGAGAGATCTAATTATGTTGGTCAGTCAGTCTCTACTATATCAATATTCACAAACCTTACTATGAAACCTCGGTTTTTTTTTTGTTTTCGATGGAGGGTACCTACGCAGAGCGGCGGGCTCTCGGTTGCATGGTAGCACTTGCGACATGTACCTATATATTAGGTATGCGCATTTTTGTCTAAAATATTGTTTATTGAGGTGCTCATTACAAGAATGACATTCATTTTCAAATCGAAGATGGCGGACATTTACTTATTTACTTTTCTTAAGAGTGCTTTCGTTGCCGGGCACAAGTCAAATCTAGGTATTTTTTGACGTTTTTCGCTGCACACAAACGAGCACTGTACACGGTGCGTTCCAATGTGTTCGTAACAACACTATCGCACATAACTTTTCATTTAAACCCTTATATAGTGCAATAAGGTATACAATGATATCTGTCATGTATCTTCGTATGCTGTAACAAGTTGCCGTATAGTATGTGTATGAGCCTTGATACTTTTGCAGCGAAAATGTTGTGTTTAGGGATATACAACTACATTCATATTATTATCTTTTTTGTATCAGACTTACTATTGAATGTGAAAATATAATCAGTTGAAGATAAATTAGTGGGAAAATCATCCACATGCGTTTTGTAATATTGAAGGAAAATACAAGTCAATGAAATAAGTATATTCTCGTACCTACCTACTTATACCTATGATTCATCAATACTTCGTATTTGACCAGCTATCTAACGAGAGTGTCTTGAGGCGTCTTGATCGAATCTTTTCAAGAGACAACGTGAAGAACATGGCGGCGGCTTTCAAGTTTTAGGGTGCCTTTCCATCAAAGTTGTGTCATTGCTATGAATGCGTTGATATCCACCAATCATATGTTCACATAACATAGCATTGGTTTAAACGGAAAACTATAACATCCTCGCAGCATAGCTGCATAGCATAGCTCTGGTGGAAAGGCTATCTTAGTCTTGCTAACTATGTCCTTCTCGGCCCTTTAGAAGGTTCTCGCCATTGGGGATAATGATGTCATCGAGCGTTTTGATCGATCTGTCAGTAGTGGTAGGTGTGTAACCCTGGCTACCAAGTTATGCCTACGCGAGTGCATGCTTGCCGTTAGCAAGATAACTGCAATCGGAAATGATATTCAAGGTGTAGCCAGTAACAGGAGCAAATATATAAAAGGACGCTTCCTTAGAGCATCCGCAGGAGCCCCTTGTGTGTGTATTTCAATTCGGCTTTATAATTTCAAGCAATTTATTAGTTCAAGTTACGGTAGCCCAGTGGTTCAAGCATGCGGCTGTCAAGCGGCGGTCGTGGGTTCGAATCCCAGCTCGTACCAATGAGATTTTTACGGAATTTGAGCACGGAATATCATTTGATATTTACCGTTAGCTTTTCGGTGAAGGAAAACATCGTGAGGAAACCTGCATACATCCGCGAAGAAATTCAAAGTTGTATTTGAAGTCCCCAACCCGCTCTGGGCCAGCGTGGGGACTACTGCCCAATCCCTCTCATCTATGAAAGGTGGCCAGTGCCCAGCTGTGGGACGTAGATAGGCTGATGATGTTGATGATTTCAATTCGGAGAAACTTTAATCTAAACATAAGACCCTCGACTTAAGTGCCGTGAAAGTCCACGGTAAAGGATAAAACTACCGTTATTGTGTAGATAAACATCGTATATTAAAATAAAAGAAGTATATGAAGAATAGGAAGTTAAAAATTGCATCAAAGGAAAAAGGTGATTTTTGTGGACATAAATCACATCTGAACCTGAAATTTGGCGATGAAATGTTTACTTTTTTTTCCTAAGCCTATAAAGGTGTCCCACTATTGGGCAAAGGCCTCTCCCCTCGACTTCCACTCGTTTCGGCTTTGAGCTGTTTCGGGCCAGTCGTTTAGAAATGTGTCTAGGTTATCCCGCCACCTCTGCCTCGGCTTGCCACGTCGTCTCCGAGCATATTGCGAAACCCACTCTGTTGCTAATTTTGCCCACCTCCGTGGATGCATACGGCAGACGTGGCCGGCCCAGTTCCATTGCAGCCTGGCAGTCTTGCTCCAACATCCTCCAGCTCTAACATCTGCAATACCAGTTTTGAAGCGCAGCACAGAGTTCCGAACACGGTCGATCAGTTTGACTCCCAGCATGCTGCACTCTATTGCCCGTTGGTAAACCTTCAATTTGGTATCGGTGAGTGACCATGTTTGTGCACCGTAGGTTAGAACAGGCAGAATGCACAATGTCGACGAGCCTCCGCTTCAGAGCTACCGGAAGGCCTCCCTTCAGTAAATCTTTCAAAGCCCAATAGCCCTCTTCCAAGCATTTTGGATCCGTCTTACAACTTCCTTGTCCTGTCTTTGGCTGAAAGAAGCTTATTGGCCCAAGTACGGATACTCGTCGACATATTTTATCTGAATTTTCTAATTCGTGATTGCGTGGTCCTAAATGTGCGTATTTCGACAATGACTTGGCCGGTTCTTTAACTATCTGTATTTGTAATGGTAACTCATTCCCGGTCTACACTATGTTTCTCCAAGCCACACTTCAGATTCGGTTGAAACCGCTCAACCAAGCTAACTGGAGCGCAAACTCTCAGAGTATTTCTATGTTTAAGCCGCCCGCGTGGTAGTATCGGAGATTTCCTCTGCTCTTTCCCCAGGACACCCTCAAACAGCGCACTCCTATCGCTTTAATGGGCACAGCCAGGTTAAAAAAGAATTTCCAAGCACATATTTCAATTTCAAGCTAGCATTGTTCATTTGCGCCAGATTTGCTATTAATACCATGTATTAAAAGGGATATTATACACAATAATATACCATGTTTATAAAAACATTGTTTCATATGTATGAAAATTAAACGCATTTGTATTTGTACTTTGTATTTGTATTTACCATGAGTCACTACATATTATAGTTATTATACTTTTATTAACTTCTAGTTGCTATTGCTACTTTCCAGGTTGTACCACTAGTTCTGGTAGCTGGCTATATTCATACATAATTGCTTATCAAAATAAAGCATTATAGTTCAAAAAACTCTAGTCCAAATACAATAATAAATATATGAAATCAACCAAGTATCAAAGTTGTTAGTCGACAATCAATTGACGGTTGCGTACCATTCATAACTTGTCTCAATTTAGATCACGATTAGTTCCCAGTATAATCTGACTGTGTCGTTCTTAATAAATACGCCTAATCGGAGGTCACATGTTTTATTGGTTTCCTGAGAGTAATTACGGTAGCTTTGTGAAGAGCCACATAAAAACGATATATACGTCCTCCTCCGATGGCCGCTGGGCCGGTACTGAGTCACAGCAAGCGAGTCTATGAGAAAAAGGTCTGTTTTAAATCGATTAAAATTAATATTTTTATATCCTATTTGTTACTTTTTATTATTTAATATCGTAGAATAGAAGTTATTTTACCCTAATAGCATAGTTAAAAACCTTTTTATTAGCTTTAAAGTGACAATATGATGCAGCGAAGTTTGCCAAAAATATGGAGTTTTCCGTGGCTCTTTTAGTTAAACCAAATTTTAAATTGTGTATTTTCAGACAGTAGGCGAAAGAGACCGTCTTTCGGTGCATCTAACTGTATGTATTACATATTTTAGTTTCAATTGGTTACAGAATAAACAGGTTTGAATGACGACATGGTTTCGAATATTTCGAAATCGAGTGTGAGAAAAGTGCTCGAGTTTCTTTAATAAATGTTTGTAAAAAATGTTTTGACTGTAGCTCCCGTAGTCGATAAGTTGTTCTTCACGGGTCTGTAAACAGTGTTACAAAAAACTATACCGTTTTTGAGATTTTCTGTAATGAATACGTGGTAAAACGCGGAAACACGGCGTTTCCAGCGAATACGCTCTTAATAATCGATATGGGTGTCATTGAGGTTCTTCGAGGTGCCGATTAGTTGCGTTTTCCGTCAGCAAAATGTATAAAATACGTTCAGCGCGTAACAGACATAAATTTAGGGTATACTGGTATTCGTTAGTAAAATATACCTACGTAACAATAAACATCAAGTATGACCAAATTCGAAAGTTATAGGCGGATAAGAAGCAAAAAAAAAACAATTCTCAGCAAATCACATAACTCTTAGAAGCAACCAGGGTGGGTGCGCTATCAACCAAGGCCTCTACTCCATCTTCGAAAGTGAAAGAACAGACCAAAGTAGGTATTCAGTTATACCTATGTTTTACAATAAAGCACTTTGAACTTTGAAAGGTATTACACTAATTTATGAACAAAAAAATATCTATTCAACCACCTCTTTACAAAGCCATTTGATAGGTCAACAATTTCTTTTTGTTCAATCATCTACATTGCTTGATGCGTATGAAGTATTTTCCTTACCTGCATCATAATGTTCGAATCATTTCGCACTCGCTTTTTTATCTACATTACTTGACGCGTAGGAATTATTTTCCGCACCTGCATCATAATGTTCAAAAACGTTAGCGCACGCTACGCTCGCTTTTTCATCTACATTACTTGATGCGTTTGAAGTCTTTTCCGCACCTGCATCATAATGTTTGTAAAAATTTCGCGTTCGCTACGCTCGCGTTTTCATCTGCATGACTTGATGCGTATGAATTATTTTCCGCACCGGCATCATAATGTTCGAAATTTCGCGCTCGCTACGCTCGCGTTTTCATACACATTACTTGATGAGTATGAAGTATTTTCCGCACCTGCATCATAATGTTCGAAAAATTTCGCGCTCGCTGCGCTCGCGTGTTCTTCTACATTACTTGATGAGCATTTTTCGCATCTACATCATAATGTTCGATAATTTTCGCGCGCCCTACACTCGCGTTTTCATCTACATTATAGTTGATGCGTATGAAATATTTTCCGCACCTGCATCATAATGTTCGTAAAAATTTCGCGTTCGCTACGCTGGCGTTTTCATCTGCATGACTTAATGCGTATGAATTATTTTCCGCACCGGCATCATAATGTTCGAAATATTTCGCGCTCGCTACGCTCGCGTTTTCATACACATTACTTGATGAGTATGAAGTATTTCCCGCACCTGCATCATAATGTTCGAAAAGTTTCGCGCTCGCTGCGCTCGCGTTTTCTTCTACATTACTTGATGAGCATTTTCCGCACCTACATCATAATGTTCGGAAATTTTCGCGCGCCGTACGCTCGCGTTTTCATCTACATTATAGTTGATGCGTATGAAGTCTTTTCGACACCTGCATCAGAATGTTCGAAAAATTTCGCGCTCGCTGCGCTCGCGTTTTCATCTACATTACTTGATGAGTATTTTCCGCACCTACGTCATAATGTTCGATAATTTTTGCGCACCCTACGCTCGCGTTTTCATCGACATTATAGTTGATGCGTATGAAGTATTTTCCTCACCTGCATCAAAATATTTCGCGCTCACTACGCTCGCGATTTTCTTCATTTCTTGATGCGTATGAAGTATTTACCGCACCTGCATATTAATGTTCAAAAATTTCGCGCTCGCTGCGCTCGCGTTTTCACCTACTTCCTTCTTAATATATATTTTGTCCTCTGTCATGTGTTTCATGTGGGCGCATTGCCGGCGTGCGCAATGTTTGGCGAGACAGCCGGTGTAGAAGTTGATATGGATATTCACGCGAATGAAGTCGCGGGCAAAAGCTTAGATAAATAAATTTAAATCATAAAAAATCCTCTCCCTGTGATCCTGATCTGTGTCCTTTAATTGAGGTGTGCAATAAAGAGTAGGTATTTGTTGTTGTTTAAAACTGGACTACCCGTGCGAAACCGGGGCGGGTTATACATGCGAAAGTAACTCTGTCTGCCTGTTTCCCCTTAAAATGCTCAACCGATTTAGATGAAATTTGGTATGGATATAGTATGAGTCCTAGGGAAGGACATAGGATACTTTTATCCCGGAAATCATCCCTTAACGGGGTTTAAGTTAGAATGGAAGAGAGATAACTAGGTAAGCGCAAGAAATAGAAGATTTTTTTTATTATTATTAATACCTAATGGGATTGCTCTTGGCCAGCAACTAGCCAGGGAAATAACATTCTAACGTTATGACCGAGTTCTACGCAGACGAAGTCGCGGGCAAAAGCTATTTGTAATAAATGAATCTAGAATCTTGAATTATCACCGTGTTTATTAGGTAGATACGTCACAAAATATTTATTGAAATATCTTTGTTATTGTTTGAGAGCACTATATCCACCTTGGCGGAAATCGGGGTTGCCTGACTTAGCTCTTATACTTTCCGTGCCTCGGCAATAATGTACCTACTATTCTATCTACATAAATAAGAATTATACATAATAAATCTTGTTTGGTTCAAATGGTGCTTGTCGTTAACGTTTGATTTGTTTGCATTCGAATCTGAGGCAACAATAGGTGACGATTAATCGTATTCGGCATGACATTTAGTCCAGTCTACAGCGTAAACAGCTAAGTTTTCCTCAAATTTCTTTAACAGTAACGCATTTTGGCATGTTCACTTGAAAATTAAAGTGTGCCCCCTACTTTTTTCGGATCTAGGTAATTTTGGATTTTCTGGCTCAGAATCACGAGTATTATTATCCATTTCCGCGAAGAAAAAAGCTTCCCCCAAAAAAGTAAGTTTTGTGACGCTTTTTTCATTACATTCTTAAACCAGCTTATCGCTGTGCTCACACCGATTTTTCCACGTCAATTAGATATATGATATTACTAACCGATACACCATTGTAATTTAAAGAGAAAAATAAACCATTTGTATTTTTTATTTTTAATTACATGCGTACCTAATTACGCCAACCAACGTGATTGTAGTAAAAGGTGATTGTAGTCTGAAGACAAATGGAAACTGACGCGGATTCAATAAAAGAGAACGAAACGAACGTCGATGGAAATGAACACGCGCTGCCATTTGCTTTCGCGTCTTTAGAATTCAAAGCTTATCTAAATACTTCGAAGAAGAAAATCATTTAGGCGCGGTGCGGCAGAGGTCCCCAGCCTTACCTAAATTAGTTTCTTTCAAAAAAAGCGATACAGTCAACATCTTCTCAATATGAAACTGAATTAAACAAACTCAATTTGTGAAGAAAATAGATTTATAAAACGATGATGAAGTATGGAGTTTTCCGTGGTACGTTGAATCTTGTTTTTCTTTTTTAGCTTTTACGTTTACTACTTTAACTTTAAGTGCACTCCTTTTTGGGGTACCTTGTTGTGTAAAAACGAGCCTCCGGTCGATTTAGTTCTCTGATCACCCAAAAAAATGCAAACTATACAAATTACATTTCCGGTTTTCATCGCAAATTAGAGGTAGAAATGATCCCAGACTTACTCGAATGAATGTAACTATTTCCATCGGTCTTGGGACTCTTAGGTGCCTACCTGTAGGTATAACCATGTTTAAAATCTCATTTTTTAAAAAGCTAGTACTTATAGTTATAAATTAAAAACTGATTACAATATCCACCTGAAAGTTCTCAGGTCAAGTATAAGATGTTAGATGTATTATATACAATGCACGTTTAACTTTATTTTGAAGGTCTTAATGAACACAGGGTTTTGTCTTTCCAGCGTTAAGTGGTTTGCTTTACTTTCAACTAGGGTCTTGGTAACACCTCGGTATAGAACTACAAACTCAGTGGTTCTAAGGCGACTTTCTGATTTGTTGGTGCGGAGGCGATACGATATGAGAAAACTGTCAAATGTCAGTGTCAACTGTCAGTCAACTCAGTACTACTTTTTACTGCGCCCCTACATTTAAATGAGTGCTTCCTGACTGGCGCGGGATGGGCGGAAGCGGGACGATGCGAAGGCAGTAGGTAGGTACTGGGGACCGATTTTTGAGTTTCGAACGGTCGACTTTTCACTCGAGATCTGACAAAAAACGATGACATGCTATTTTTGACATTCGAGCGATAGAAAATTCGAAGTCGAGTGGTACTGACCACTCGTATTCAATTCTATCAGTAGAATTTAGTACCCACTAAGTAATTCATCCCGAATATATTTACTTTCTACTTGAATTTATTATTACGCTAATAATATAAATTTTGTCAAACATGCTCGGACATGTATGTGTGTGTTAATGGCACGAAATGAAGAAATTAAGTTTCTTGCTAATTGCGCCCTACCTACACTACCTATGAAAACCCTAAGAAAAAAGATTATTGGCCGCTACTCTTACTTTTTAATTTTGCTTACATTATTAAACTGACAAAGGAAAAATTACATACTGCCAATGCCAACCACCACTAGACTCTTTAACCATACTTGCACATTTAAAAAAAACTACCATGTCTGTCTAGTAGGTATATTTATGTGCGGCTATACCTACATGGCTTGTTCAAATGGCATGTTTAAAAAAAAGCGGCCAATCATTTTTTTTTGCGAAATATCGTCATTATACTGGATTTCGACTAATTGAGGGATAAGGATTTCAAATTTTATATTTATTCTGAATTATAAGTAAAAAAAAGTTTTTTGCGTAAAATCGTCATTGTAATTCAAAATAAATATAAAATTTGAAAACGTTATCCCTGAATTAGTCGAAATCGAGTATAATGACGGTTTCGCAAAAAAAAAAAAAAAAAAAAAAAAAAAAAAAAAAAAAAAAAAAAAAAAAAAAAAAAAAAAAAAAAAAAAAAAAAAAAAAAAAAAAAAAAAAAAAAAAAAAAACCCGCCTCCGCAGTAGTGTACTATTATTGTATAATAAGAATTCGAACACGCATTGTTTGTTTAGTTCGGCCACCAACCGTGTCAGTTGTAAAGAAGCGGAATGACGAGACTAGTCATTTCTACACGTATTTTAGTGCAATTAAATATTACAATTATTACTGTCCTTTTTTGTAACTAACAATATGCAAAATATCGATTTCGAGTGGTGACTCTCAAAAATAGCTCTTATTAGGTTCACGCGACAATAATCGTGACAATTTGCCGCGTGTGACTATTTTCTACCACTCGCTTTTGAATTCGAGCGTTCGAAACTCAAAAATCGGCCCCCTGGTCCGCTTCTGCGCATGATATGACTACTGCGCAAATGTAATACTGACAGTATTCTGTCAAGTGGGAATCTTTGCGACGTTAGTAAGTTTACGTCAAAGAAGAAAATGTCACATATTAAACATAAAAAAACACAAAAAACACACAAAAAACAATGATAATGTCACATGTTTTTTATGTTATTATTCTATTTTATTAAATTGGTTTGTATAATAATTAATTTGAAAATTTTGACATGTATAAATTGTAAATTTTAATATTGACAACAATTCGAAATTTTGTATATATAATTGATTAAGATATTGACATTTCCATAATTATTTGACGATCATAATATAAAGTCGTATAAATTTACTTAGGATAATTTATATTGTATTTTTATATTATGAAATAAATAAATCTAATCTAATCTAATCTAATCATATCAATCCCGCCCCGCCAAGTGAGGAAGTCGCCTTACTTACTTTATTGGCAGTAAAAGTTGTATACGCAGAAGTTTGAGCGTAATAGCGTACCGTAGCGTAGGTACCTTATACCTATAGGTAACCACTTGAACTGGTTACGTTATTATTACGCTATTTTCGAACTAGTCATGTAACACAATGATGATGCTCAATTAAAATTAATTAATAAAATTACAACCCTTTTGTTGATTGTGATTTTTTCGTATTTGCTGTACAAATGCGAACAAGGCACAAATGACCCATTTAAGCCGATACGAGTAATTGCAGTCCCCATGGCCGGAGCAAACAAGGCCTTCTAATAAATTTTGATGAATATACGCTTAAAAATCTATACTGCTAGCTGTACAAGCCCTGGTGTGCTGTTACATCTCATATTAAATAAATCCACCTCCATTACTGGTGGACGGATAACCGCATACTAACAGTTGGATACTCGTATAGAATTTACCTACAGCAAATTCCTCTGCGATTCAATCACTAAAATACCTTACATGCATTACATACGTGGACTAGTTTGTCGAATGAACATCTCTCACTGCTTTCATTGAATGCTTTCATGCAAATGCAATGCTTTAATGTAATTTGTGGAATTTGAATTTTTAATTTATGACAATTGTGATGATGACTTAATTTTAATTTTATTTCACTTTAATTAATCATATATTTTTAATTTTATTCAATTTTTACGTATTTTAGATTTATTTAATTATATTAATTTCATTTTATTTTAATATTTTTAATTCTTATGCAAACTTTTTAAAATGTATTGTTATTATAATCATAATTATAATGCTATGGGTCAAAGATACTCGAAATAAACGATTTTTATTTTTATTTATTTTTTATTTTATTTATTGATACAATTTCGTATCTACCTACTTTTCAACTGTCACAACATTCCAATGAGCTTTGAAAACTCACTACTTTTCAATGATCTTCTGGGGACCTATCCAGGGAATAATTATTTATATTCTAAGAAGTAGATAAATACATTTGTAACTTGCATTTTGAATTTTCGTGCGAACTAGCACCACGTCGAGATTATTAGTCTAAAAATAAAAACAAAGTCACGCTTAATAAATTCAATTACAAGAGTGCCTGTACGTAACGTTTGGCGCGCACGCTACCTGCGGTATCAGGGTTTTCCACGTGACTCATAAGCATTATTTCACGGTCCAGTGTCGGGCGTTATTGGCTGCTCTTGTGTAAAAATAGCCATCTGCCACTTATCCCACCTGTCGCTTTCGGATTTTAGTGCCGTCAATTTTGGTAAACGAAATTATCCAATATCATTTTTCAACGTAAACACCCGTATGTGAAGTTTCTAACCCGCATACTCCAGCGTGGAGATTACTATCCGTTCCCTATGACAGGAGTAGGTAGTGTGCGGGACTTAGTAGTAGGACTAGTAGGCATCATCTGATAACGAAACATACCCGTGGTTCATTCAATTCATTATATACTATCTGCTTTTATTTCATGCTCCACGTTCGGTTTCGTGCTTCTAACAATCTTTCTTTAGTAATTCCCTTTTTACTGCCCTTAATGCATAAATTACGCAATGTACTAATATTCTCTTAAGTATATTGTTTTTTCAAAAACTAAACAGTTTTTGTAGTTCATCGTTTGACACCATCACTATTAGCGCATGACGTTATGTTTTCTAGTTGAACGGCATTTTGTGCGCCATTTTGGCAACATGACTTTTCCGGAGTAAAAAAGCCTGCTGAATCCGGTTCTGAATGTTGCCAAACAGAATTTTGGCTAGTTTGCTCAAAATTCAAGATGGCGAAATTCAACTAAAAACTTTTTAAATATAACTCAAAACTGGTCGAGTGAGGTATCCTAGAATGGGTTTCGGAGGTCGCTCAACTCAATTTTGATAACCAGAGGTCGGTCCAGGTACCGGAAGTGGCTCTAGACATTTATGGTTTCAGCCAACCGCAAAATTAAGTTGGTTTTAAAAGGAAAAACAAGAAAATTAAACTAAAGAAATCAGATTTATCAGTATATTGGTATTTGTTTGTATGGCTCACAAAATGCCGTTGAAAGCGAGAAGGAGAGCGATTTTTAGAATTTTATTTTAAAGTTATTATTCTTAAAAGTAATCGTACTTTACGATGCACAAATAACACGTAAGAATACTTACAATACGATTCGTACTGTAAAGTATCTGATCCACTTGACTAAATTTCACAGCTCGTTTAGTTATTTTTTTCATCAATAGCAGGCGCACGTGTTTAGGTTCAAGATCAATCCCATCAGCATACAATAAAAAAAAACTTATCAGAGACTAATATTATAAATGCGAAAGTGTGCCTGTTACCTCTTCACGCTTAAGCCACTGAACCGATTTACATGAAATTTGGTATTGAGATAAATTAAGTCCCGGGGAAGGACACAGGATATTTTTTATCCCGGAAATCATGCCTTAAGGGGGTGGAAGTTTTTATGAAAGAGCGATGAGTAAACGCCTGATATAAGTACAATTACTTCAATCATATCGCGATAAACGAGTCCACGCGGACGAAGTCGCGGACAAAAATTAGTTTTATATAAAAGTTGGGCCCAATATATAAAAAAAAGCTGAAGATTCCGCTATTTCCGTACTGAAGTAAAGTTTAATTTTCAAAGAAAGCTCTTGCAACCCCTTCATACAACTTTTATTGGAGAGGGTAAAGTTCCGGGAAATATTCGTCGACCTTATTGCTTTTCATTGAAACATTTTTACGCGATGTAAACATTTTCAACACTGTCACCATTCAGGTGTGCGCCTGAAAAAGAAACATTTGCTAAAATAAACCGGCCGCGGGCATCTCTGCATGAATGCAAAAACATTGGAGCATGAAACAATTTACACCTGTTCGTTTTTAGGTCGTGCTTATTTATTAAACCAGCCCTCAGTGGATTTACGAGCGCCATTGTTATTATCTTGTTTCTTTTTTAGAAAGAAAATATAAAAATGTAGAGTACAAAGTGTTAATCGTAAATTTCCTCCTATAAGAACGGAAAAGGATTTGAATTTTGTATTGTTTATCATTTTTCCTGTTATACGAAGTAAATCTATAAAAACTCAGTGTATTCTTAAGGGGATTCTTTGATTCAATCAACCACGCCCCTGTGAAAGAGACGCGCTTATGTTTTTCGCTCACGACAAAATGGGATGCAACACTCTTCCGTAATGGCTTTTTTAGCAAAATCTCGATAAATATCTGACTTTAGATGAGGTAAAATATCATCATATTAACTTAACCGTCTTTTAATAATGCGTTGTTTTAGTAGGCTGAGTAGAAAAAGGAAAATAAATACTCAAATTTGGTATTTATTTTCTATCGCGTAAATTTTAAGCAGTCATGTTTTGGCTATTGTCAGAAACACAATCATATAGTCAAGAATCATACTGTTTCCTCGTCTGGGCAGAACAGCGTTTCAAAGAACGCGATATTCCTCGATGTAGGTATTTAAGAGGATTGTGTGCCAATTTTGTCGATACAAAAATATGCTTCCGGCGCCAACGTTTTCCACCCCCTAAACCTTTAACCTGAACCGATTTGCGTGATTTTGGAAATGATGTAAGTATCATTAAATACTTACTAGGTTTATACGTTTTGATTTTTTTGAAATATTTCATACAATTGAAAATTTTAAATTAGAAAGTATTCCGAAATAAGCAAAACGTATAAACCTAGTCAAGGATGTGAGGAGGCCAAAATTGTCTCATTTGATAAAGATTTAAGGGGTGGAAAACGTTGGCGCTCGAAGCACAAATTCTGCTTGAAATTACTACTGTCTCTATCGCACGCAAGAATATTCCGGAATGCCTGTTCTCGCTCGCACGATAGTTTCACAATTAAATAGTCTTAACCCGCGGTCAAGTGCTACTGACGCGTGCCGTGCCCTGACGCGGGAAGGGTTAGGCGACTTCCTGATTTGTCGGTGCGGAGGCAGTACGACATACGAAAAGTGTCAAATGTCAGTGTCAGCTGTCAGTCGACGCGATACCATTGTTTACTACGCCCCTACATTTAAATGAGTGCTTCCTGACTGGCGCGGGATGCGCGGTAGCGGGACGATGCGAAGGCGGTACTGGGGGCCGATTTTTGAGTGTCGAGCGTTCGACTTTTCACTCGACATCTGTCAAAACATCATAGGTAGTTTTTTGACAGATCTCGAGTGAAAAGTCGATCGTTCGACACTCAAAAATCGAGCCCCTGCTCCGCTTCTGCGCATGATATTACTACTGCGCAAACGTAATACTGACAGTATTATGTCAAGTGAGAATCTTTGCGACGTCAGTAAGTTTACGTCAAAGAAGAAAATGTCACATATCGATCCCGCCCCGCCAAGTAATATTACGCGTAGCTGCAAGTACGGGCATGGCGTTCCTGGACACACGTAACCGACTACGCTTACCAATGTACGCACAGTCCGTACGCGGCTTTAGATTCGGGGCCCGCAAGTGTGCAGACAACGGTAACGCAATCATCGCGCGCCGTGACTCCGTGTGTACTGTGCCGGTGTGGACTGAACGCGTCATGCATACTAATGGCTAATGCCGAGCGATAACGCCGGTGTAAACTATTCCAACTTCAGAACCCCTCTAACGAGATTGGTAAAGCTTCGTTACGCGGTCGGAAATAGAATTCGCTGTTATTTTGGTAGGTGCAGATCGGGCGTAAAAGTTAAAGGCCATCATCATTATTTTCAGCCTGTAATCGCCCACTGCTAAGCATAGGCCTCTCTTCGAGTACGTAGTAAGGATAAAAATATTTAGTAAGAATACTATTTATCAAACTCTGTATTCAACGAATCTTTATAATCATGTCGAGGTTACTTGGCAAAATAAGGAATTGCTGATATTTAACATATTTGCCAGAAGATATCTTTAGTTAAATAATTGATACCCAAGGCGACTTACTTACTTGGCGGGGCGGGATCGATATTGTGACATTTTCTTCCTCGACGTAAACTTACTGACGTCAGGAGGGGCTTACTACCGTGACGTCATCGCGCCGCGCAAAGTACATGCGGCCGCCGGCTCACACGTCGTGTGACTATTCAATGGCTGCGGAGCAGCGTTACGGATCGCACGCGCACGCGCTTGTACGATCATAAAAAATAATTATTTTCGTGTAGTTTCGTGTTAAATAATAATGTTAAAACCACAGCATTATTGTATTGCAGCAGGTTGCACCAATAATAATAAGAACGTAGACGTAAGAACGGTCATTGAGTTTGGTATTCACCAACGGTTGACATAAAAGAAAACGAAAATGAAAACGTTGGTTCTAAGAAACCTCTTTTATTTTTTAAAGTGATGCCTTTAAAAATTATATAAAACTTTGTATCCCCTGGTTACATGTATGGAGTGCCCCCTCCCCCTACTTTAATATTTTTTCGTCATTTCACATCACTTTTAGGTAGCGGTTCATACGAGCAGAACACACCTTCCTGCTAAATATTTTAATTGTATTTGTAGTGCTTATAGTCTCCGAGTACATCGGCTGTCACATACAGACGAAAAGACGGACGGACGGACGGGTTCCGTTTTCACCATTTTGGCTACGGAACCTTAAAAGTACTATTCGTAATTGTATTGTAAACAACACTACTAATAATAATAAAGTACATATATTAAAATAGGTTCTCGCTGGTGGTAACCCTAGCGCTGAGGGCGGGGCCTCGAAAGAGCGCGTTGCGTGCGATAGAAAGAGATGGCCACGTTTAGGCACGTTTGGCATACCTAAACGGGGAATTTGTTAGCAGAGAAACTTCTGTACTTGTACTATTACTTATTCTGTGCTGACGTCGCAAAGTTCATAAAGTAACTTACTTATATATACTGACATAGAGTCATCAGCTTCTGTATATATATTCTTACCAACGCCATCTATTCAGCGATGTACGAATTATCAGAATAATTTAACACACGCACATATACGTACGTACATACATATAAACACACACACACACACATCACATTCACATAGCTATCATTATTTTTGTGTACTTTCAGTACCTAGTAGGCCAGTTTTCCACAAGAGATATGCGAACTTCTGTTTCCACCCCACGGGATGGCCACTTGGAAATCAGCATCACACATCTCTGGCGGAAAAGCATCCTATTAGTACTGAATCTGCCTTAAATTCGGATTAATATTGTGTTAAGACGAATTTTCGATAAGCACTGAATCTTCATGTAAAATCGCAATAGTTGAAAAAAACCGGTCAAGTGCGTGTCGGGCCACATACAATGTAGGGTTCCGTAGAGTTGTCCACCCGTTATACATTATGTGGACTAAAAAGTTTGCGAACTTATATTTACTATGTTTTTGACAGAATTAACAACAATATCAATGGAAATTAAGTTAAGTTCGACTATTACTCGTTAACTAATAATGTCTACTTACCAGTGATAGTTTTCCTTTTAAATTCATCGTATATAATACTACTACCATGATTTTTTTCATAAGCCCTTTTTGCCTCCGTTTGGCTGGCAGGGGTGCCCCACACTTGACGATAACAAAAATTATCACTTCAAAGCTTAATATCACGCCAACCGATTCTTGAATCAAAAAATACTTTTAGAAACCTTATAATATTTTTGAAAGAACTATCCAACGACACCCCACACAATGGAGTTTGGAAGAAAAAAAATTGCACTACCACTTTACGTGAACCTAGGGGATGTACCCTAAAAAATGTTGTTTCAATATTTTATTCTACCGTTTTGTCGGCGTCATTGATATGTATACTAATGCTAAATTACAGCTTTCTAGTAGTAACGGTTAAGCGGGTATTACACTGTCCTGAATTCAGAATCCTGACTAGTGGAGGGGAGATGAAGCATCTCACTCTAACGTGTATAGGTCCGAACCCTTCTGAGTATCCTGGATTCAGGACAGTGTAATACCCGCTTTACTGAGAAAAGCGGGGGACAGACGGACGGACAGACGGACGGACGGACATGGCGAAACTATAAGGGTTTCTTGTTTACTACGGAACACTAATAAAGGATGTAATTTAAAAAAAAAAACGCTTTTTACTGAAGAGTTACATTTACGTTTAGCAGCCATGCCGGCCGCTCAAGAGGAATCTCTAATCTTGGAAATTGAAATCGCTGCCATCTATGATCGTAATGTAGGAAATATTTTGAAAAGTTTCTTTCCATATAAGAGAGAATGAAAGAATTCCTCCCTCATCAGTCAGGAAGCCCTCATTTAAAAGAAGTGGCGCAGTAGGCAGTATAAAACGGAAATGAGTCATCTGACAGTTGACACTGACAATTTACAGTTTTTCATATCGTACCGCTTTCGCGCCGATAAATCAGTAGCTCTAGTATAAGTTTTTTCGAAACATTAACTAATTCGAACGCGTTTGCGTTTTGTCTCAAAAAGTATGAAAGTGGTATGAAAACGTGAACAGCGCCTCTGGTGGTCACTAGTGGAAACTAAAACAGCGAGTATAACATTTGTTGCTAACCGATGAACGCGCGAATTTCAAACTCGGTGAGAGTGTTTTCATACATTTTGAGACAAAACGCAAACGCGTTCGAATTAGTTAATATTTCGAAAAAACTTATACTAGAGCTACAGAAAGTCGCCTAGCCACTACCGACATTTCGCATTTTTTAAATATATTTTGTTACTGTCGCCAGATACCGCATCATAATCTGTTACGATAAAATATGCCTGATATGGTTAGATATCTCGATTTAGCAGATCCGTATATTAGCTAATTGTCCGGCAACGTCGGGCGAGGCCGCCTCAAATGGTTCCAAAAATGGAATCATGGCTAATTAGCCCCGCGATTAGTGTCACGGCGTCGGTTTAATGCTGATATACACGTTGATAATAAAATAATTGCATTTTTGATTGAAATATTGTATAAGGTTGCCGTAAACGTATTTTTATAAGTACTCATACTCATTTTATTGATAAAATATACAATTTTACATTTCCAAATATTAAATAAGGTAAGATAATTTAATATATTGACAAAATAAATCAGTGCTTATGGTGTTGACCCGCAAACTTCGTAGAATTTAGGCTTACGAGCGTATTTAATATTCTGCTCACAGATTAAGGTCCGTGTCGTTCCAGTAGGTCGACATGTCTATAGTAAGGACTAAGTCTAATTTTTATTTGGATTCATTATTCGTATAAACGGCGTCTACGTCAACTTTAGCATATGACTATTGGCCACAGTAAAGAAGCCTATTTATTTTTCAACTGACATACATATTAATCTATGGACCATTTCCTGCCATACACGTTTCCATTAAATTCAATTCAATGATTTATTAATAAAATGTTACATTTTACACGTCGTTCATTTAAATTATTAATTAAATTACATTATATTTAAATACATTTAGTGTCATAGTTCATATAGTTCAGAAACAAGGCTGGGCAAGCGAACCGAATATATTATTTAATTTAAAGGTGAAATCTTATTTAGCTCTCGAAGGTGTTGGATGCCAATTTCAATTTGAGTTTTTTACTGAAAGTTCCATCACAAACAAAGGAATGAGACCCACCCATGAGGCCACTTATAATTAACTTTCCCTCCTTTAAAATCTCATTAAATATTCATCCTAGCGAAAAAGTGTGTAGAACCTTTCTTGTAGAGAATTTTATGTAGATTATTCATGTCTAAGAATATTTTTTTGCTATGGACCACCGTTTACGATTTTTTTCAGAAAAACAAAAAAAATACCTTTACATCCTCCCTACCCCATTAGCTCCACCCCCATCCGTCAGGATTTTTAGTATATTGTTATGGACATCTTTTCCTACAACTATGCCAAAATCCGCTTATACACGAATTATTTCCGCTTAATTTATTGAATTTTCTGTTCAGAATGAAATGTTACGTCACGAATTCACGATTGAACTTCAGTACCTACCCATGATACCGTTTTGGTCCGTGAATTCGTATGGTGTGACTCTGTCTGTCTTTCACATCCCTAATTACTTATCTCATAACTACTTAAGCTATCGATTTAACATATATGAATACTAATCCTTCCTAATCCTAAATTTCACAATAAAAAGTATTTTATTGACATTATCTGAACGCTGTACTTCTACGATTTATATGCTAATGGAATTAATCAAGTACCTCTTTTATACAAGGATACTGAGTATAGTGTACTTTTAATAGCGCCAATAGTGGCGTGAGTGGGGTCCTCCATCACTTCGGTGATATCGCGTCTATTACATTGATCAAATTAAGCAGCCAGAGCGCGGAAAGATGGATGATGGCCTTTTAATCGGTCTTTGAAACTAATATTGCCAGCACACTGAGTTAGCAAGATTACATACTCGTATATGTAACGATAGACGAGGGTAAGTTCTCCAGTGAATGAACAATTGAACACTTAGGGCCGACGCTAGCTTACGCGGGTGCACGGAGCGGGTCATACATACTACACTGCCCGCCGCGGGCGCAGTTTAGTATGACCCGCTCCGTGCACCCGCGTAAGCTAGCGTCGGCCCTTAAGGGTTTTTTATAACTTCAAAAATCGTTTTGTGTATGTAGCTATAATTAAAATCGGCCATGATTGTTTTTATTGGACAAGCAAGTATTCTAGTTGGCGTAGGTTATATTACATTTGCAGTAGCATTCCATAATAAAATGTAAAAGTATGGCATGTGATAATTATGGATTACAATGATTATGGAACATAAGATTACTGGAATTGATATTATGGAAAATAAAGATTCTGGCATTTGATTAATAAGGTAAACAATGAGTATGACATACGAAATTATAAAAAACGACATTATGGCAGTTGAACAGTATGGCAGTTATAATTTATAATTCGAGCAAATGAAATTCTGGCAAGTAAGGGTAAGGGTAGGGTAAGGGCCCCCGGGGCCTATTTCCTAATGACTTCTAACTAATATTACAAGCGAAAGTCTCTTTCGAATGAAAGGGATTCAAAACATCCGACTTCCACTTGTAATATTAGTTACAATTGATTATGCAATTGTTGCGCGCTCATACATACACCTGCTGCGAGGTAAAAATGCATCTTTTCGGGATATACATAGATCCATTATAGCACAAGTGTCGTAATAAAATAAAACCAGCGTGTACCGCAAAGCCACTAGTGAGCCACGTTACGAGCTAATGTGTTTGATGTGATGTGATAACACCAGAGATCTGACTAGACTTTATTGTAAACTAATATGACATCGTGTCCGAGTCATTTCGCCATGGATATTGGATATAATTTTATTTATTATTAATCCGTATTATAATATTTAAATAATAAAAATCTACAGTAACATTTATTGCCAGTAAAAGAAGCTACATATACCTATGTATTACGAGCCTGAAGTGTTGAAAGAGTAGCACTGTAATTGTCTCAAGATTCAAGTTTCCTTTATGAACAGCATCCCTCTTCTTCCACTTACTATAGCTTGCTTCGGGCCACTCACATTATTCTTTCTGAGATACTTCGCGTCTCATTAAGGAAATTGTGTTTGAATTTAAATAAGATGGTTGGAATAACATTATTCCACTGTTAAAGTACATTTTATATTCAAAATGACTGCTAAAGTTAACGCAGTTACCTACTTGCTTATAACTAGCTTTTAAATCGTAGTTACTTAATATGAAACAGGTGGAGAGCGGGTGGTTGTTAAATTGCATGGATTATTGCCTTGACGTGAGTATTTAAACATTATTTGTTGTAGTTAGTTAGTCTTCTGAAATGATGAAATAAAATAAAATGTTCACAACTAAATATTTCATATTACATTTTCTCGAAATGAATATTTCATATTTCAGTTAGTCTCCTACTACCTGTTTATAATTTAAGGTCAGTGAATAATCAGAAACAATAACCGATTTATGTTAAGAATTAATGAATCGTAATCGCACCCTGCCAAGAGGCCCAGCCCTCTTATTTTTATTTATGTCACACCTGGCCATAAAGCGGCAATTACCACACGCGGGAAATCCCACTTCCTGGCCAGGGTGTGACATAAAATTTCGTACTTACCACGGGTGGTAATAAAGAAAGCCTCAGATCGCATATTTATCGCCCTTGCCTTCGGCTCGGGCGTCAAATACCTGCGATCTGAGACATTCTTTGTTTTACCGCCCTTATTAAGTAATGTACTATTGTTTAATTTTTCTAAGTTAAATGTTTAGTTTTAGTTATTTTAATTTCAAAAGTAACAAACGAAGCCGTCCTGAATAGAGTATCGGAAGAGAGAAGCTTAATAAGCATAATTAAAACAAGAAGAGGAAGAATGATAGGCCACCTACTACGACACGACAACTACATCAGAAACATTATAGAAGGGAAAATAAATGGGAAAAGAGGAAGAGGAAGACCAAGGAAAAGTTATATGAACCAGATAAAGGAGGATGTGGATGTCGTGTCGTATCAGGACGTCAAGAGGCTGGCCTCGGTCCGACAAAGATGGAGTGAACTGCATCAAGCTGCACCGACAAGAGCTCGGCTCTTAAGATGATGATGATGAATTTCAAAAGTGTTGTATTTACATTTTAAGAAATTATTTTAAGGGTTCCGTAGCCAGAATGGCTAAAACGGAACCCTTATAGTTTCGTCATATCTATCTGTCTGTCTGTCTGTCTGTCTGTCTGTATGTCACAGGTGATTTACTCGGAGACTATAAGTACTATACAATTATGAAATTTGGTAGGAAGATATATTCTATAAACCGCTACATAAAAGTGATGCTAAATTAGGAATAGAAAAATAATTTAGGGGGGCACCCCATACATGTAACCGGGGGATGAAAAAATTCTGAAAAAATTGAGGTGGTGTACATTAATAAGTACTTTCAACGATTTTTGGTTTGAACAAGACGGGATTAAGTGTTTTTGAGTTATCACTGAAAAACTTTTTTGCCCAAACAAAAGGACGTAAGTGCCGTGACTTCCCCATGAAGATACCCTTTTTTGATTCAAGCTAAGAGAAGCTAAGAAGACTAGCGGACACAAACGGAGCTTCACAAAACATGGGGAAGCATCTCTTTGAGCGGCCTTATCATCAATTCGCCAAAAGCTGCCTAGTAGTTACTCTGTAGTAATATGCAGTTTAGTTCCTGTGAACTAATGTGAATTTGTATAGAGTAATCGTTGCATCTTCCACTGTCAATTTTTTTCTGTAGGTATATAGTTCTGTAATTTCGGATTGGAATAATCTTCAGTAACTAGCCTACAATTAAAATTAATTGTATAAGTTTCATCTAGCAGAAGATGGTATTTACCCAGAATTTTAATTGTAAATCGTTTATTACCCTATATTATAGTCTTGTTAAATAACCTCACGTGTTTCTCCGATAGCCAATACCCTATTATGTAAATTGTACCCCAGTATTATTAGATTAAATTACCTAATGGAATATGTTATCCGTGTAGTTTACCAAAGCCGTCAAAGTTTTAGAACTCTGCAGATAAGGCCACATCACATGCTTACGCTTATTAAGTTTAGTGAACATCGAATGCGGTCTCAGTTTGAACATGTCCACATTGTCCACTAATAGTTTCTTACTAATCAGGATGCGTGTACTAAAATAACTTTTTCGGCAATGTCAGTAGATGTTTACGACAGCCATCTTCTTAAGATAGGATTAGTCGATCTGAAGGCGTCTCTCTTGTCCCCCCATTTGACCCGATTCGATCATTGCGCGTGTAATATAGTGCCCCGCAATATCAATTCCGAATACGTTTAACTTGGGTACTTACATCACTCTAACATTAGTATCCTATACCCTCCACAAGGAGCCTGCAGCGGATTAAATGAATGGTAGGTAGAAATTGGAGAACATTGAGGGACCTATATTCCTATAAATAGTAAATTGCGTTGATGGAACATTTGAGGTTTAATGCTCTTGCGAATATCAAAATCATTTGACTTTAAACTGCGTTAAGATGTCATAAATTGTTAGGAAAATTACCGAATGTACCCATCTATATAATATCTTAACAAGGTAACTTCATGAAAGTGAATAAGATAACCAAGGAACTCGTCGGGAAAAAAACAGTTTTATAACATCATAGTTCTGTAGATCAAATGAGATTAAACCATAGTTCTGCAGATAAAATAATACAATTCATTGTTAATTTTATGCCAGCGGTGCATACATCATATGCAATTCTTTATTGGTGATAAACGCTATTAAATAAAATATGAAATATATATAATATGAATATTTAATCTAATTTGTATTTTTAATTCAACCCAATTGTAATAATTAATGTGTTACCAGTTTTTATTATTATTTAATTTTTATTTTTTTAATGATTTTTGTAAATATTTATTTCATTGTGTGAAGTATAGGTACTCATCCGGTTCAAGCCACTCGTTTTTATAGTTTATTGCTTATTGTTGTGTAACGTATACTAACAGTAGTTGTAAGATTTTGTAATTTGTATCTACTAACACTTTATGGGCAATGCCTGAAATAAATGTATTGAATTGAATTGAATAGGCAGAAATGCTTTATCTGTTCGCGAATAAAGCAAAGCATTGCGCTCTTATTCTTGAGCATCAGCAATAAAATTGTTCGAGGTTTATTTGATTTATTCTTTAGTAAGTATTATTTTACCAGAGGAAATAAGGAAATATAATTTACTACTAAAGCTAAGAGCGAAAAGGAGGAAGGTGGAAGTATAAAACTACTCTTGCATTATTTGAACGAAACCATGTTTGTAATTCTTTTTTCTACCGTAGAGTCGAGGTTTAGTAAGCTCCCACAAGTGCAAATGGGATTTTCCTTGTGATAGAGGAAGCAGCAGTTGATTTAAATCACTATTCTAAGGTCCCTTTACTACCTTGGGAGGCAAAGCGAGGTGTGTATCGATTATCCGCTTGCCTGTATTCATCGCCGTTACCGCGGATAGTAGGTAGGTACCTGCAACAAAGAATTTACATTAGAGGTTGACATCAGTTACAAAGAAAAAAAGGCGTGATACGACGAATAATACTCGTAACTCATGATAGAATAATAACGTTCCAGAACCATTTGACTTGTTCATTATTTCACCTGGCTTTGAATATAAATAATACAATACTAACTTACAGTTGCGATTAAAACAGTATGTAATTACTTATGTACAGTTTTCATCTACCTACCTACGCTAGGTTTTCCACTCTATTCCAGAGGGTACCGGGATAGTTTATAATGATGACTATAAAATAGGTATTTAGTTGCTTCACAACCTAATTTTAATGAATGAATTCTAAACCCTCACACAGAATAAGCCAGTCTGAGACCGTTAATCAGAAAAAACTACCTATATGTACTATAGTTTGCCTAAGTATGAATAATCAAAGAAATAACACGCCTGCATGACCCTGACCGGACTGCGCTTGTTAGGGTTGCCACCATTTTACGGTCTACTAGAACTTATTTTTGACTATTTCTTATAAGCGATTATACTTTGGGAAATATCCCTATTCAGCCAGATAGGTACTGATATTACCTAATAATAAATCATCGTTCGTATCTACAATACAATTAAATACAATACAACAAATACAATACAATTAAATGTGACACACAGGGCGAAGTTCATTCATTATGTAAGCAGTAGTACCACTCATTAATCAAACTTTGAAGTTCATTTAAAAGTTTCATAGCTATTGAAAGAAAACTTTATGTTTATATATTCAGAACTGTGTGTAAAACAATATTCTAACGCTAACAAATCGAACCATTGTAAAATTTATCTTCGCGTCAACTTATTCTGCTGCGTTATTTGATATTTAAACTTTAGAAACTGGACATCAGTTCTCTCAATGGGTACTAACTTTGGAAGTTTGAGATATATGTTCGCTAGTTTGTGGATAGCCGCAGCCATTACCTGTACTCACATGTACTACAACTGCTTATTTTAAATACTTTGCCGAACTCACGTTCGACGACCGCTTTAGCCTTATTAGTTGGCAGTGACCCTGCTTACGAAGCTGGAGGCCCCGGGTTCGAATCCTGGTCAGGGCATTTATCTGTACGATGAACACGAATATTTGTTCCTGGGTCTTCGATGTTTTTTAAGTGTCTATGTATCTAGTATGTATATCGTCGTTTTGTTTAGTTTGGGCTAGGTTGATTTGTTTAAGATTGTCCAAAAATATTTATTATTTATTTTTATTTATTACATTGCGTGTCTATTGTGACTGCTTGTTTAGGTATAGTACCTACAGTCACCATCAAATATATCTGTCCTCTTCGGAGTTATCAATAATATCTGCACGCTTGTTCGCTCAGAAATATCTGATAGCGACTGTACAAACACAACCTTGATCAGATTTCAAGGTAGACAGAATCTGCTATAAACAGCAACAATAGCAACATATTCTTTAAATAAGAAATCATGCACAAATTGTACATAAACAAAGAATGAAAAGTAAATTACCAACCAAAATTGAATTTTAATATGGTCACTCGTAAATAAACGCCCCATTCAGGCTTTAAATAAGCTTCAAGGTAATATAAAGACGAAGTAAACAAGCGCCCAGTTCCGGGCCGGCTCAATAGCATGCAATCAGTCAGGATGTACGTGATATACGGAGCCATTAGCCAATGAGGATGCGGAAACCAATTAGTGATGTTACCTGTCACTGGACCGCGTGATTATAAAATTCAGGTCACTTCTCCGGATTATATCCATATCTACGTCAATGATGTGCAATTGGCACCAACGGCATTATTTTATTATACGGCTTCGATATTCTGGTAGGTATTTCTAGCGCCTTATTGGCAACATCTAGCCGTGTGAGTTCTCTACACCGGCTAAAAAACAAAAGGTTGTAAATGTTTCATGTGTGGTTGTAATTGTAAGGACTATGAATGACATGAATATTTGATTTTGAATATTTACTTTAAAAAATTAGCGGTTGGAATATTTACTTTATTAATGAAAGTACAATACATTAAATAATGAACGACAAATATCTAACTCATCACTGCAAATCAGCGATGTAGCATCCTCCTGGACCTTAAATACTACATGCGACAAAAAACACGGGTCGGTAAAATACCGTCATGAATAATATTTCCTAAAGTGCAATATTTTTATGACAGCAATCCCAAATATTGTGCTAATAACTATTACGTAAAATACACTCACGAGCAAAAATAACGGGTCCACTTTGTATTAATTTTCCATAGAAAGTGTACCTGTTATTTCGGTCTTCAGTGAGTACAGTATATTATGTAAATAAAACTGTGTAAAATATTAAAGTTATAGCGGTTATTTAAAATGTAATTTTGACTGGGCTTTAGAATCCGCAATTATCCAAATGAGATACTCGAGATGACTACACAAACACGCTAAGTCGCCCAGTCAGCCGAAAAATCAAAGAGAACACAGAATTCACGGGAACTGCCAGATGTTTGTTGACGCAACTTCTGTATTTTGAAATCTATTCACGTTTCTATTAGGCCGTTTCCATAATTTATCTATAGCTTTGGATATCGTTCCTTTTGTGTGAGGGGTCGTCGTAGTTTCAAATGCTTTGTCTTTTCATAGTAGCAATTCCGTATCTCTGAACGGTGCATGGTAGTTAACTAAACTCAACTGCATTGAAGAAAAAAATGCAGGCACTCCGCTGTCAAAACACGACACGTCATGACACGCTAAAACACGTCAGGAACTTCACTGTGGATTTTGATCGTCGCCGCGTTGGTGATCACACGTGCCCGGGGCGAAGACGAGCAGAATCCATTTACCGTACAAAACCTTATCTACTGTCATGGCGTCGTTACCGAACAACGTCATTGAATATGTGACATTGGCGAAATCATCATAAATTTGATGGAAGCCATTCTTTTTAAAGAATTGAATGATTGAACTTCACTGTCTGATGCAGTTTTCGATGTAGGTTGTTTGCGTTGTTTATCCTGCAATTTTGATAATGTTTATTTATCAGTCGTCTTAGGCGACTTCCTGATTTGTCGGTGAGGAGGCAGTACGATATGAGAAAAGGTCAAATGTCAGTGTCAGCTGTCAGTCGACGCGATTACATTTTTTACTGCGCCCCTACATTTAAATGAGAGCTTCCTGACTGGCGCGGGAAGCGCGGTAGCGGGACGATATGCGAAGGCGGTACTGGGGGCCGATTTTTGAGTGTCGAACGTTCGACTTTTCCCTCGAGATCTGTCAAAAAAGTATGACGTTTTGACAGATGTCGAGTGAAAAATCGAGCGTTCGACACTCAAAAATCGGTCCCCTGCTTCGCTTCTGCGCATGATATTACTACTGCGCAAACGTAATACTGACAGTATTATATCAAGTGGGAATCTTTGCGACGTCAGTAAGTTTACGTCAATGAAGAAAATGTCACATATCGATCCCGCCCCGCCAAGTCAGGAAGTCGCAAGCAACGAAAACTGTGAAACACATTTTTGGCTAAGGTTGTAATCTTTTTGCATCGAATCATCATCATCATCATCAGCATATATACGTTCCACTGCCAGCAGTCCAGGCACAGGCCTACTCGCATAAATGAGAGGGGTTGGGCAGCAGTCCCCACGATGGCCCAGAGCGGGTTGGGGACTTCACGTACAACTTTGAATTTCTTCGCGGATGTATGCAGGTCACGATTATTTATTATTTATTTATTGAATCATAAAACATGTAACATTACAGTTTAACCCAAATCGTTACAAAGATTCTGAACTAAAAACTACAATCTAAAACTAACTTAAAGCTACAGGATACCTGTCTTGCTTCATCTCAAGCACTCTCTTCCATTCTGTCATCAATCTCGCTATCCCTGTCGCAAACAAATCGCATTCAGAAACTGCTGCGAGCAAGGAGTTTATGAGTGCAGTGGCGCGCAGGACGGGGGAGTGCAAGCGTAGTCTCGTGCGCGCGCGCTCAGCGGCCAGCAGGGGCGGCCGCCTCCGCCTGCTGCAGTACGCGTCAGGTACCGAGAGTCTCAGAAATCTTTCCAGTAGGCCGGTACTATTCACTTTACACCTCAATATGTTGATATGATGTTTTCCTTCGCCGAAAAGCTAACGATAAATATCAAATAATATTGGGTACATAAGTTCCGAAAACCTCATTGGTAGAGTAGAAATTATTTAAAATGTCCGACATTTTATAAAACTTGTCATTGGACTTTGAATCTTCACGCTTGGATAGTAAAGTCGCTTTTTGAACGGCCTAATTTGATACAACTCGGACAGTTCAAATAATTTTAAGTATACCAGCTGGGATTCGAACCCACGACCGCCGCTTGACAGCCGCATGCATTAGGTATATAAGTAAGTTACTTTATGGCCGCATGCTTGAAACACTGGGCTAACGCAGCTTTTTTTGCATCGAATACCTATGTGTAAACTAGTATACTATACCTAATTTCGTATGGATAATATAAAAGCCGAACATCACCTAGAAATTTTACCTACTTTTTCGTATTTGGTCAATGCAGGGCCAAGCCATAGCCATACTCACGTATGGATGCGAGGCATGGATACTAACACTTAAACTTTAAAGAGGAACAGGGTACCGATTTTTGAGTGTCGAACGCTCGACTTTTCACTCAACATCTGTCAAAACATCATAGTTTTTTGACAGATCTCGAGTGAAAATTCGAGCGTTCGACACTCAAAAATTGGCCCCCTGAAGGTGGCGGAGAGAAAAATCCATCGGAAAATACTGGGTCTCGGGCGGAGGGTAGAAGGTTTACAGAGTCCGAAAGAACGCGGAAATTGAGGCTCTTGTGGCAACACCCAACATCATCGGAGAGGTGAAAGCGCACCGTCTCCGATGGCTCGGCCATGTCGAAAGAATGGGAATGGGAGAGGATCAGGGCGCCCAACGAGCCTATAAGACCTCCAAATTGAGAACTGGAGAGAGGTTGCACAAGATCGGGATTAGTGGCGTCAAATCGTATCGGAGGCCAAGACTCACTTTGGGTCGGTGAGCCATAGTAGTTGAGTTAGTCAAGTTGACTTAGGGCCAAGTCAGGCCTTGCAATTCAAGAAAACCTCGCGTGTAAAAGTTAGATAATCCTATATCGACTACTGAATTCGAGAAGACGTTCTGCTACATCCTTGAGGAATCGAATCTATTACGTCGAGATGACTTTCAAGTATGTACTTGAACCTAACTAAAACTAAACAAATACAGTTAGCCAACCTCATGGTTCATTTAACTTATTTGCGTAAAGAACAATATAAAAGCAATTTCCATAATAATTCCTTTTTTTGGATACTAATCATCTCGCAATTAGGTTGATGTAAAAGTTTTAGAAGTAATGAATCAAACTTGCCAGTTTCAGCGCGTCCCTCGTGAAATTTAATTTCCTACCCATGCTCAGCTTGTGCTGTTTAGTACCTTATTCTACATTTTTCATATCACTAGGTAAGGTTTTCACCTCCCTTACTCCTGTCACGAAGTGTTTACCAGCGTATCTGGACGTCTCATTACGCTGTTTATAATCGAACGTTCGTATCGTTTGCATTTGACTCTTGGGTCTTGTATGTTTTGTATGTATTAAAGTATTTATTTATATATAATTAGTATGTATATCGTCGCTTAGTTCCCAAAGTACAAGCTTTGCTTAGTTTGGGACTAGGTTGATTTGTGTAAGATTGTCCACAAATATTTATTTATTTATTATTTTCATTATTCCTTTACTTGTAATAAAACCCGTTGCTTCTTGCCTAATTCCATGATTCTGGATCAACGGGACGCGCCTTACGTTTTGATTCCTTTGCGTTGTTGGTGTTTTAATATTAAATGTTTATTCAACATATGATATAAAAACCATGTGTATCTCCCTACATTATCTATAAATATACTATACTGCCAAAGCCCCCTGAGTTTCTTCTCAGCGAGCGTAAAATACGAGGCTTTTCGGTCGTGTATTTTGTTTCGATTGGGTTAACTCAGAAGTTTGTTTTTCATAGCTCCAAGAGATTGCAAATCTATGAAACTTTCAAACGTGTAAAATCCATATTTCAGCGAAGTAAGCTGACAGATAAAATGTTGCGGAGTAGAGAAAAATAAATAGTGACGTTATATAGTACTAGTATCGTAGAAAGTAGATTATTTCTTCTGCCGCGATTGGTTACGAAACTCCAGTTTCGTACGCGGCCGAAGGGATAATTTTAAATAATACTACTATGTTGTACTACCAAACTTAACCCAATGTAGTGATCTATGAGCTTTCAAGTTTCTGGCCACTAAAGCATCATTAAACGGGACGAAAGTAGTATTTCAATATCAAGTTTAGATCTTTAAACATGAGTGAGTAAACCATTAAATTTAATAATAATTTTAATTTTTTAAGTTCAGAGCATATTAGATTAAGAGAAACACTACTAATTTCGATTTTCAATGTTCTCGGCAAGCGCCTAGGGGCACCCGATAAATTGGTCCGTAAGATCGGTACGTCTAGTGAGGCCTTAAATAATATCGATATGATCATATTATCGATATGTGCATGTTGACTTGTCAACACACTTGTCAAACAACTTCGCCTAATGGTGTGTAGTCATTCATTGTCGGCTCACAATTACTTACACAAAGGCAAATCAAACTGCGAGAACTTTGAGAGAGCGAGAACCGATATTGCTTAACGTTTTTAATAAAGTTAGGTCATGATTGACAACAAAAATTGTTTTTTCGTCATATCAACATTTTTTTTAACAATCCTTATTAACAAGTTCTTGTGAAAAAGGGTCTTGACTCTTGATCGACTTCCATAAAATAATTATGTAGGTTCGTAGATCGTAGTTAATTTAGTAATAAAGGAAACATTTAAAAATTTCAGCTCCGAGCAGGATTCGAACCTGCGACGTCCTGGCATACGCGGCCAGTCACTCTAGCCAACTGAGCTATAGGAGCAACCTGTACCCGGCCCCCAAATGTATTTTGCGTTAGCAGCGTTATCTACTGATTCATACAAAGTTAGTCTATAAAATCTATAAAAAAATGTGATACTTACAGATAAGTGTGCGATAGTACATGTATATTGTACATATAGTGATTCCCTGTTCGCCACGTAACGCTGCGAGGGTCACCGTGGCGTGGGGTCGCGTCGATAAAGTCAATATTTCGAAAGCGTGATGTGCGTGCAGGGCAGGCGGCCTTCGCCTGACTACCTCTAAGTTTGGTAATTTCATTACATCCCGATTCAATGTAATAATATCGCCACATGTATTACCTTACTAGGCATAGATATAGTATACATATACAAGTAGTAGTATAGATGCGCCAGCGAGCGACCGGGGGTAAGAGAAAGAATATCCATATAAAATATTTACTACCCGTTTATGATAGCCCGACCATAAAAAAATGCTCGGTCGGGGATAAAAACAAAACATGGCACTATTTGTGTGCTGCTCTGCGGCGGCGCCACCATAATAAAAATCAATTAATTATATGGCGAAATGATGTACGTTGAACGTACATCATGTACATATAATGTTTATCGCTGTACCTGTATCGGGGAATGAAATAAAGTGCATTTTATTGTGGCGCCGCTGGGGAGCATACTCTGCAGCGGCGCCACTTAGAACGCATACTTAGAAATTATATTCGCTGTTTTTTTCTAATTGAAATTGATGTACGTATGCTTTTTATTGTGTACGTATTGAAAAAAAACATTATTACTAAATGATTTTACGTACTCTAATTAATTCTGCATTCTAACCTAAAAAGTGCACAGGAGCGCGGGAAGCGGGGTATCTCCATCTCGCTCCCCCGCGCTCATGTGCACTTTTTAGGTTAGAACGCGGAATTAATTAAAGTACATAAGATCATTAAATATAAATGATTTTTTTCAATATGTACACAATAAACAGCATACATACATCAATATCAATAAGAAAAAAACAGCTGATATCATTTCTATGTATGAGTTCTAAGTGGCGCCGCTGTAGAGTATGCTCCCCAGCGGCGCCACAATAAATGCCCATTATTTTCGTTTTCCGCTAGAGGTACAGCCATAAACATTATATGTACATGATGTACGTTCAACGTACATAATTTCACCATATAATTAATTGATTTTCATTATGGTGGCGCCGCCGTAGAGCAGCACACCACTATTTTCTATTTCCTCTTAGGTATTGAAATCGCCATAAGGCTATCAAAGTGTGTCAGGCGTCAGGCCCTTGTTACTATACGTACGAGTACATGAATGTCAAAGTCAGGAATATAAGAAACTCGAAAATATATCTTTTATACTATTATACTATCGGAAAATAGGAAAGATCCTCTCTACTGCTTGCTAGCAACTGCTTATAAATAGTAACAAGTCTAGCCAAATGTTTAATACATTAGAATTAAATAAATCATACTAAGTACTTATTCGCTTTTGTGTTCACGTTAAACTTGTTACACTTTTTAGAAGAAAATTGATGTAGGTAATCATTATTTCAGTTAATTTAAACAATAAGTAATATCGGTTAATCACATTCTGTTTGAAAACGAAATAAAACATTTCCATGCTCCTTTAAATTTATAAAACGTTTATGTGGAAATTTTAAATGACTTCAGATATCTATAATACGAGAAAGATCTATTTATAGTAGGTACGTAGGAAAAAATATATTTCACATTTTAAATCGTGATAAGTGTTTCTGATAATAGTGAGAATGATATTAATATGTGCTTTTAGCTGGCTTTCAGATTTTTATACAACAATTTAAATATCACAGTTGCGTAAAACAACAATTGATAAAAGCTTCAGAACTCAGAACGCAAAAGTTTTCCGATTATTTAAGTAGTTTAGCGGGAACTATTCTCCGGGCAACAATAAACTTCATGTTAAATGGATAGTGCGAGGGACGATACGACTAATTGGGTTACATGTCAGCTTAAATAAGGATTGTTCTCTTTAACTATCCCGATATGCTCTCTGCGGATTTGGACGCCGAGAGTTAGAGATTTAGTGTATGTCAGATAAACAATCATATCTAATCTATAAGTTAGTAAGGCAGTCGCTGTGAAAAATAGACGATTCCCAGAAGATCAGTTCTTTGGAAATAACGACGCAGATCGTTTCTTGTTCTGTCGCATCAGCAGACCTCCCTAATAAACTTGTCTTCGGCGACTCGGGTCACAAAAAGTTATTATATAGACGAGAGTAACATCAGTAACCCTAAATCTTCATGTCTCTAATCTATTTTACTCAAGAATAGCACTCGTATTCAAGTTTATTGCCATATCAAAATCGCTGTCGACGGCGTATATCTCTATAAAGATGACAATATTTTAGGTTAGGTTGTACTCAAATTACAACAAGATCATATTGATATATATCAATAAGGTATCAATATAATATTATTGTCTCAGTATTTTCGAAAATACGCTTCGATGACTAAAGCGTTATTTTTTCTAGGTACTTACATATATGAAATGGCTACAGGCCATCAAAGTGATTGATGTGAAGAATATTAAAGTAAGGATAAATTATCTCATAATCGCGGGATGACCACTTTTATTTTTTGCACGTGCCAAACAAACATTATTATTTTATTTATTTATTCATTTTTTTTTTCAGGCAACAAAAGGGTCCATAGATAAATACCTTATAGCTAACATACATCCATACTAATATTATAAATGCGAAAGTGTGTCTGTCTGTCTGTCTGTCTGTCTGTCTGTCTGTCTGTCTGTCTGTCTGTTACCTCTTCACGCTTAAACCGCTGAACAGATTTAGATGAAATTTGGTATGGAGATAGTTTGAGACCCGGGGAAGGACATAGGATACTTTTTATCCTGGAAATAATCCCTCAAACTGATAAATTCGGGGGTGGAAGTTGAATCTATGAACCGGATCCATGTTAGGTATTTACAATGCCCACGAAAATTCGTCTCTGCAGAACCAGTGAAAGCCTGACCTCCGAACATGCTCACAGTTCTCACGTATCTCAGGTTCAAGATACAAATGGGACGTATGGTGAGGTGAGTCTAGACATTTGTAAATGTTACGATATTATTTGACGTTTGACATGTCAGAGACGTTTGTCAAGTGTCAATATACAGATCATAGATATAATATAAACTCTTTAGTTATAGATGCGCCAACGAGCAACCGGTGCTATGTCTATCTCATACTTGCTAATTTTCATACATAATTTGTACTACGCAATTTGGCCGGTTTGCATGTCCAATGTATTGGGAAGTTTGCATTTTGCCTATAAACCGACCATGAAAAAATGTTCGGTCGGTGATAGGGACAAAACAAGCCACTCTTTTCTATTTCCTCTTATAGGAATCGCAATAAGACTCTCTTTCTCTAGCAAAGCGTGTCAGCCCCTTGGTCAGTATACAGATGCCATTCGTTAAAGTTTAAGGAAGCTAATGTAGAACTAAACTTGCACAATTTACTAATTTGAGTCTTAAAGTGGCAAGATAAAGTAGGTATTTGCATGATTTAGATATGATTTATTTATTCTTTCCACCGTAGTTATAAACTGAGTTATTTCGCCACCACTTGATTATGATGAGCTATTAAGATTGTCGACAAAGACAAGAAAAAGAGGTCGATAGGAGGACAGTTAACGCCTGGAAGAGCTATTGGTCCATGAAACACCCAATGAAAGGCGACCTACCTCTTTCACTTAAACGTAGGCTCATGGACATGTGCATACTTCCAGTTCTCACCTACGGTGCACAAACTTGGTCTTTGACAGAAGCCCAGAAGTCCATACTCGGGGTTTGCCAGCGAGCCATGGAGCGCAGCATATTAGGTGTAAAATTGGTGGATCGAATCCGGAACACCACACTGCGCTCCAAAACTCAAATAGTTTACGTAGCTCGGAAAACAACCCCATTAAAGTGGGACTGGGCTAGACACGTCTACCGGATACCGAATGAGCTGTGGGCCAAAAAGACCACAGAGTGGATAGTGGATGCCCCACGACTCAAAACGGAGACACGGTAGACCACGCCGGCGGTGGCGTGATAATTTGGACTCTTTAAAAAGGAGACTGGGCAGATAGACAAGACCGCGAAGAATGGAAAAAGAGGGGGGAGGCCTTTGCCCAGCAGTGGGACATTTTAGGCTCAATAGAATATAATAATTAAGGTTGTCGCGCACATAGGCTCGGCACCAGACCGGCGCCGCCCCAATTCTTTGTTAGAAACTTCATACTGCAACGCACAGTTAAGGTTTTGGCAAACCAGATGAGTGCGGATGCAGCGGTGTGCTCCAGCCATTATCCACTACGTAACGGCCTACTTCAAACGTAAAAAGCCCTCAACCACTGGACACCTCGCGGCAAGCGCGGCACCGCCCCGCGGCCACCTCGGCGCTGCTGAGGCACGATGCGGTTCCGTGCTTGCGTTGGATTTACGGTGAGGTGAGGCCGCGCCGGTCTGGTGCCGAGCTTTAACTATGTGTGTGTCAACCTTTATTATGACAGATTTAGTTCAAATGTCTGTTACTCTTAGAGCAATTAATAGGTACTATAAATTGCGTATAAAATAAAATAAAATTGAAATACTTTGGCAGTTAGAAATATTTATTTGCTAAGATAAATCAAAGTTGTTACTTAAAAATACCAGATATGGTACTACAGTCTATCTAACCTGTAAGCAGGCTTGCAAATGATTAAAAATTATTTACATTCGTGTTACATTACTGGATGGAATTTTCAGCACCTGCATCATAATGTTCGAAACATTTCACGCTATGCTCGCGTTTTCGTCTTTTTTCATCTTTTACTTAATGCGTATGAAGTCTTTTCCACACTTGCGTCATAACGTTCGAAATTATTTCATCTACGCTACTTGATACGTATGAAGTATTTTCCACACCTTCATCGTAATGTTCGAAATATTTCGTGCTCGCTACGCTCGCGTTTTCATCTACCTACACTTGAAGCGTATGAAGTCTTTTCCGCACCTGCATCATAATTTTCGAGACATTAGGCGCTCGCTACACTCGCGTTTTCGTTTCCATACTTGATGCGTATGAAGTTTTTTCCGCACCTGCATCATATTAATTTTCATCTACGTTACTTGATCTACATCCATATATTAAATCCTCTGTCATGTGTTTCATGCGGGCGCGTTGAGCCGGCGTGCGCAATGTTTAGTGAGATTGCCCGGCCAGCAGTACCTGGTGACGGCGAAATACGGTATAGAAGTTGATATGGACCGAGTTCTACGCAGACGAAGTCGCGGGCAAAAGCTAGTACAATTATATACTTAAAACTAAAAACATTATTTAGGCGACAAAACGGCGATTATGTCTATGTACAGCTCAGTATCATATGTTACTCGAGAAAAAATGCACTAAAGGATTCCCCTTACCTTGCTTTTATGACAATCACGAGAAAATAACTCCTATGATTAATATAGTCTAGAGATACACTGGCGGTCGTAAATTTCGGGTCACCCTAGTTTAAAAAGCCTCAAAAGGTTTTGTGAAATAATCTACACTCGTTTTATTTACATAATATACTTACTATTCTTCGTATTGCCCAATTGTATTAGGAATTTCCGGGATCCTATCATAAAAACATCAACGTCCAAAAATTACGTTTTTCGCGATATCTCGCTCCGTTAACGTTGTTTTTTTCATGGATTTTTACGAGTCCGATTTAAACCTGGAATCGTTAATTTTTTTGGCTGCTACTTGTGCAGTATAGATGTGAAATTAAATAAAGATAATCACACGATTAAAAAAACTTACAACCACGCAGTATTTTAGGAAATATGATGGTTTTTTACCGACCCGTATTATTTGTCCGCGAGTGTATGTAGATTTGGTTCCAACACCATTTTTTTTCGACAAGCGGACAAATATATCGTCATTCTAATTTCCATTCACCTTGACTGACGTAGAATTGTGCGTGCTCTATGATCGTTAATTTTTACAAGTAGGTACACTTTTTCATGGCACAAAATAACAAATTTCATAAAGTACTCCGCACACCTTATAGAAAAAAAGGTCGGTGGACATCCATAAAAAAATACAAAGGGTTTTACAAAGATCCGTTAGACCAACTCAGTCAGTTTTTGACGTAACTAACTGACAAAAGGTCAAAGGTTCTTTATAAAACATAGCCAATTAATGTTTTAATGCTTAAGAGCGGTGTAATAGGTTATTTTTGGAAAATCCCTACTCCGAATGAAGGTAACAAAGCAACATTATCTTGGTAATAATAAGTCTTTGTCTAGACAACCCTAATAATACCCAGATATTATTAGGTTAGGTCAGGACAAATTTTATAATATCTACCTAGGTACGGGTAGTCAACATCGAAAACGCCTACACGTAATACGAGTAGTGACAAAATATGCGAACAAATGCGAATATGCTTTTGACTGTACCTATTATTAGATCCGTATAAGTGAATGTTTTTCAGAACCCTCTATCTATGCGCAAGTCTTTAGAATTAAGGACGAGTTTTTTGTCTGAAATTATACGACCTAGCGGGTGGCATATTTTTTTATGTAAGTATAAAGATTAAGTGCAAACGATCGATTGGCACAGAAGGTAACACATTAAAAACAATTAAATATAGTATTAAGTAAACATAAATGCAAATGCCACTGAAATAATTTTTTCCTCATCCTGAATCATGACTTGTACCTAAACCTATACGTATCGATTAGGCGTGTTCGCGTGGTACTGGAGGTAAAAGGTGTTGTACCTGCCTTGACCTCTTTTGCGAAGATTTTTCGATAAATCTGTTATAACGAAACATTTTTGACGGTCATTTTTGACGAAAATTAGTCTACAAACCGCGAATAGAATTTATAGCCGCAATCAGATGGTAATCATCCCGAAGGGCAAATTGCGGCAAGCAGACTACTTTTGTAGTATGTAAATGTTTACAAGGTTAGTTAGGTATTTAATTTTACCTATACTTAATCTTTATTACTCGATTCGATTCAGTATTAATTACTATTTGTTAAGCCGTCCTGAGTGAATTTACAGGTAAATATTTTGGATTAAGTATCAACTCAGATAAAGTATTATATATATTCACTAGCTTTTGCCCGCGACTTCGTCTGATTAGAATATTATTGCTTTTATCTCTTCCATCCATACACACTTAAACCCCCTAAAGGGATGATTTTCGGGATAAAAAGTATCCTATATCCTTCTCTGCGACTCAAACTATATCCCTACCTAATTTCATCTAAATCGGTTCAGCGGTTTAAGTTTAAGGGGTAATAGACAAACGGACATTCGTTCGCATTTATAGCCCGCTACGATTCTACACGGGTAAGGCAGTCATTAATCTATTTATCTACTATAGGTATATTACTAAAACCGAAGTTTCAAGTCACTCAATTCGAACATTCAACCCCCTTTTTACACCCTTAGGAGATGTTTTCCAAAACGCTGCAAGCCCAATATTTAGCTGAGAGTCTACACGCCAAGAATGCTTGCCCATATTAACTTTCATCTCGCATTTCGCCCCTTCAGGGGACGAATTTCTGAAAACGTTGAAATTACTTCTTTCATAATTTAATGCTAGGCCTATAAACAAAGTTTCCATTCTCTCGTTCAAAATAAAATTTACTCCCCATACAAATTTCACCCCCTTTTTCACCCCTTCAGAATGCGAATTTTGAAAAACGCTTAAAATTGTTTTCTTTAATTTTAATGCTTAGTCGATTAGAGTTTCGATTTTATATCCCAAAATTGACACCCCTTTTTAACCCCCTAAGGGGACGAATTTTGAAATAAATCATAGTCCTATTCTGGTATCTGAGCTACAATACTGCAAAGTTTCGTAGAAATCAGACCAGTAGTTTTTAAGATTAAGTGGAACGACATTCGCACTAATTTTCACGTTTATAATATTATTAGGATATTATTTATTTATTAAGCATACAACAAAAATTAAAACTAAATAAAAGCCCTGCAAAACTGTTTTAACAGTTTGTCTGCAGGAAGACTTTACAAAATAAAATAAAAACCAAATAACAACTTCTTAATTAATACTTAGGTACATTTAAAATGGCATTTATTGCTTTATAGTGTTTATATACGTATAGTACTTAAATTGGCATGTCTAAGTGAAAGTGCCAAACTCTAATAGAAACTATTACTAGTAATGAAATATAAAACTTTCTATCAACCCCCGCTCAGCACTATAAAAATCAGTAGTTTGATTTTTATAACAAGCACTCTTAAGTGTTTTTTTTACTATAATGGCAAATAGTCTTGATACATACCTATCTCTCAGAGTTCAGAGCCAGCGCAATCAGTATAATTTATAGCAATAATATCACGAAAGACTAGATGGCGAGTAATTTTCCAGCGCAGTAAATATGATGAATATTGACATTTTACGCCTTCCGTTGGGGTGTTTTGATTAAATAGACGGCACATTAAAAAGAGGCTCCGCCATCGAGAGGCCCGCGTGTTAATCGAACTCACGCCTCAGCGAGTCAGAGACAGTGTTCAAATAGAATACCTAAGTGATTGCTGAAGCGGATTATCTCCTGATAATCACAGCTTCCTGGCATTGTGCTCTCGTCGCTTCACTGCGCCGTAACCACCCGAGATTCGCTAGTTTACAATTCGGCTCGGTAAAACAAAGCTAAACGGCTAAATTGTCACTTAAGACTTTAAGACACTAAATTTTAATGTCCTGTCAGATGGGATTCGTTGGAAAAATTTATTAATAGTTGCTATCGATATATTAATGCGAAAGTGTGTCTGTCTGTCTGAGTAATATACATATATATCTTGTTGGATAAGATGCGAGAACATTGCGGGCATGTGACCACACCATTCATATAGTTGTAGGATATTGCCCGACCCGACCACCAGGGCTTTTATCTCATCGCGCTTGGCATCAAGCTCAATGCGCCGTTGAAACTCAAAGTTGTCGACTTTGGAGTTAATCAAGGTCAGCATTGCAGCCCGTCTCCCACACTGCGAAGGCTCAATGTAGCATTTTTTCATGTGCCGCTTAAGCACATCTTTGTACCTGAGGAGTTGGCCGCCTTGTTTCCGCTTGCCCTTCTCAAGCTTATATTAGAAGATGCGCTTAGCGACTCGTCGATCCTTCATCCGCGAGACGTGACCACACCATCGAAGCTGGCGGCGCATGAGGTATACCTCGAATCCCCCCACATTTGCCCGTCGCAGAACTTCAGTATTCCGCACACGATCAGACCAACGGATATTTAATATCTTACGTAGGCGTCTGAGGTGAAAACGATCCAGGGGACCGATTTTTGAGTGCCGAATGCTCGACTTTTCACTCGACATCTGTCAAAACGTCATACTTTTTTGACGGATCCCGAGTGCAAATTCGAGCGTTCGACTCTCAAAAATCGGCCCCCAGCATGCGAATATGGCGACGATATGCAATCCACGTTCCAGAGGAATACACAATATTGGGTAACACAACAGCCATGTAAAGGGAGATTTTCGTGGCCAGCTTCAAATTATGTGAACTGAAGACCTTAGAGTTCAACTTCCCAAATGCTGCAGCTGCAGCTCCGATCCTGCTGTTAATTTCCGCGTTAAGGTCACACTTGGATGTTAATGTGCTCCCCAGGTTATATATTAACATACCTAGTATAATAGTAACATACTTATATAAATGTAGAAACTATAAATAATACTACTACTTACTAAACTAAACTATAAATTAGTTTAGTTAAAAGTAGTATTATTTATAGTTTCTTGGTATGTAATTGAAATGATTAATTATACGAGTATATTAATACTGAGAAATAAGTAACCTTTTAATACCAATATTACCTTATATAATATGTTCATTGCATATTGGTTTGCGTTCTACTCACGACACATATTATTGAAAAGAAAAGTCCATGAAACGATAAAAGCGTGATTTCTCGGTTCCATTAATCAAACTCATAAAGACTGGCAACCATTATATATCGTCGTCAAAACTTAGTCGATCCTCTCAACCTAAATGTGTAGCCGCGATTATTGCTTCCTGCACTGAGCAAAAATGAAATATGGGATATTACTTTACCCTACTTTAGCCAATTTTGTGCCAGGAACAGGTCTAGTGTCTGATATGAGAGCGTTAAATTAAGTCTCGGTTTTTATTATTATTACGAATATAAGAACTAGTAGTAAATTGAAATCCATCTGTAAAGTACAAATCGGAAGTCTAATAATAAATCTAGTTAGATTCTGGACCGTACCCATCACGAAAGACCAACACTAATCAACGACATGATATGTCATGTCACATGTCATGTGTATGTGTGTGCCACTAATGGGGTAAGAGAGATTTGAGATGTTTGTTTACCCTCGTGCAATGCTTATTATTATATTTCCTTTCAAATACCTGAGTTTTGTCTATTTTATTGTTATAAAATGTTCCTACAAAATATAATAAGAACAGTTTTTTTATATTTATTATAATAACCGAAAGAAGATGCCTTCAGCGCATCTTGCCGGACAAAAAAAATGCTAATTCCTGACGCACACTTGTAAAATTTATACTCATACCTACTATTACGCGCCCATTATAAAACTATCACGTACGTACACTCAAAATAATAAAATTTGAGCAATAAAAGTGGCAAAGAAAATTCTCTGTTAATAATTATACTAAATATACATTTTTAGTGCAGGGGCCCGATTTTTGAGTGTCGAACGCTCGAATTCTCACTCGACATCTGTCAAAACATCATAGTATTTTGACAGATCTCGAGTGAAAATTCAAGCGTTCGACACTCAAAAATCGGCCCGCAGGAAGTACTACGAGGCGCCCGTCTCGGAAAATCTTTGCTCTACATACGGTGTTCTGGCACTTTTTATGCATGTTATCGGCTACGCGAGCGCATCGCTACGAAATTGTTGAGTGACTGTTTTGAATAGGTACGTTTCTGACTCGTTCAGAACTTCATAAATATTCCATCTGGTATAATGGCAACCACTGAACTGATAGGTAATTAATAATGTATAACATTCCTAAATATGATGAATAAAACTAAACTGATTTTTTAAATAAAGCAGGGGTAGCCAAAGAAATAATGTATATGGCTTTTGATATATACGTCAAAAAACACCATTCAAATTCAATTCTGAATGAATGAACTAGATTCTCGTTATATTCATTTTCGAAGTAGCTGTTGTTGAAGAACATGTGTGCAATACATAGGTCATTATAGTGTGTTACAGTGATTATCATGTATTGTCTATGGGTGAAACTATATATAGACAAGATGTCAAAATGAACAGTACGGCAAAATCTTTGGAAGTGTTTACTTTGAGCTCCCTCAGCATAGGCTCCAATCCAGTTCATCCTCATAGAATTCATCAATATCTGGACGACCGAGCTTTGCTCGGCGTTTTCCTTAAATCGTTAGAGCTGTTTCCGAGAACCCCGAAATAAATAAATATATATATATACAAGAATTGCTCCTTTAAAGATATAAGAAAGTTTAGTCAGCGCAAAACTATCAAATATGATAATATCAAATATGATAAAATAAGACTACTCAATGATAAGTTTACAAGTATTCATGAAAAAGGACGCAGGATAAAGAACACTAAATTATGCAAAAAAGACTAAAATGTGACCCTCCCGCAAAATAACATTTTATAATTATTTTAACGTACGTTTGCAATTGTGTATCAAAGCCAAAGAGGAATATTTTGCTGTTGACTAGTGTTTTGTTCAGTTTAAGTTTAATATTTTTTTATAAAAGTCGTGTAGTCGAGTCGTGTGTGTGTCGTCGTCGTCGCAGTGACCTTTTTCTCGCACCCTGTATGTTTTTTCTAAAATCTGAACGCATATCTTCATTAATTTGAAATCGAGGGAAGTTCTTCTAAGACCATTTTCACGTAGCAACACGGGATCTGGTAAGTAGCTGCCCTCACTGACACAAAAAGAAAATCCACCCTGTATGTAATAGCTTATTATTTAGGTAGTTTCGCTAGTACATAAGTTCCAAACTAGTGAAACGAGTGAAACTACTTAATGTTTATACGACATCTTAAGTTCGCTCGATAGAAAATTAACTAATAACTAAAAAAATAAATGGTGACGGTATAATATAAGATAAAGTTGTACTACCAAACTTAAGGCGCTACACTGAGAAATTTGGAGACTTTGAAACGCTGTACTGCCCAGACTAGCAAACAGTAGGGGCTGATTTTCAGATATATGATTCTTGACTATATGATTGTGGTACTGACAATAGCGAAACATGATTGCTTAAAATTTTCTCGATAGAAAATAAATCCAAAGTCGAGTCTATATTTTCCTTTTTTCCTCAGCCTACTAAAACAACGCATTATTAAAAGACACGATTAAGTTAATATGATGGTATTTTGCCTCATCTAGGTACTGACAAGAGGAAATTTAATAAACCTGCACACAGTCAGATATTTAATGAGATTTGTCTAAAAAGCCATTCTCGGAGAGGGTTGCATCCCGTTTTGTCGTGAGCGAAAAACAAAGGGTGTCTCTTTCAATCGATATATCGCCTTAATCCAATGTTGTAATCTATAAGCTTTCAAGTTTCTGGCCATTAAAGCCTCATTAAACGGGACAAAAGTAGTATTTGAATATGAAATTTAGTACTTTAAATATGAATAAACCATAAAATAAAAATATAATTTATGTAATATAATCATCTTTAGTAAGTGTACAATATATGTGAAGCACTAAAATCGGTTGGCTAGGAAAAAAAATCGACCAAAACTCATATTTCTTTTTTTTATCAAAAATTATAAAGTTTAGGGTGCTCAAATTTTGCACATTTATTACTAATGTAGAGCCACACCGTCCATAAAAATTACAAGCCTAAACTCGAGGGGGGCAGAATCACTTAGCTTATACTGGCCCGTCCATTTGAGTTCATAACGGCCTTATTTCATGATTTTTTTGGACATAGTCAGTACCTATAAAATGGTTTACAAGAACGCGTTATGTTACTCCTCTTAAAGCGCGTCTAACTCTTATTTAAGTAGCTTGACTTATAACTTATAACGATCTTCTGGCCGGGCAGATGCCCCTTGTAAACGACCATAATTATGCTGCAATCCTGCATGACTATTCAAGAAGCTTAATGTATACGTGCATAGGCTAGCACGAACCGCTCTTATTAGGTATTCATCATTATATGCAAATTTGATATCAGTGCCCGTAAGCCCATGTGATAGTGCTACTGCCTATAAATTTAATAACTATGAATACCTTCGCTAAATTGGATGGCCGTTGTAATAACCGTGTCGTACGTCAGGTTAACCTTATTAAATATGTTAATCGACTGGCATATTAATTATTTATTTACCAACCTTTGTAATTGACAACATATCATGAATCGGTTAGATTAGATTAAAGCATTGTACCTCTAGTGGGACGAACCAATAGTTTTTGAAGAGAACAACAACTAAATATTAAAATACGTAATTTTGAGTGAACAGTAAAATAGACCACAATTATACTAATATTGAACTGAAACAAGGGATACAATAAAAATAAATAAAATACATATTAGAATCCCATACCTACAATTCTTCCTACCAGTTTCCATGCTCTTGGGTGTAGTAGGTAGTATTACATGTCCTAAAAGGAAACGATACGTATAATGTGCAATAAAAATATCCTGCAGCTAAATTTTAGAGTTTTAAGTCAAATAGCGGTGTCATGTAAAATATTGGCTCGGCAAAGCTTTCGCAATAATGTAGCGCGTAGAAGAGGCAGGCTGATGGATATACTTTTTTAATATGGCTGGCTAAACAACTTTCCTGAATAGCTCTCACAGTTACTAGACTATTCCGGACACGAAAATAATCTATCCAAGTGGTGTCTGTCAGGGCTGGCTTGTTATGTTTCCTGTTCGATCCCTAATATCGCTCTCACTCGTAATAAAATACGTGTAAGGTTGGCAGAGGGGGTCGCTGGCGTTTAGATCTTGTACATTACGATAAGAAAGTAGCAGGGACTGAAATGTTAATGAGAAGAAAATATATTACGGAGATGAATAAGTGCCGAATGCAAAATAAAAGTTAAAACATTTCAATTATATATTTTCCTAGAAACGAGACCCAATTAAGGCGAATTGCGTAAACAGAGAAAAGATTTGGAGACATTTTCTTTTTTGTTAATATGCTGAATATACTTACTGGTGCACTGGTGCTGACAAAAACGTGACTCGCCTCGCACTTGCTCGCATTTTTATGCATAATACTCGTATCTTCACGAATATTATCATAAGAACTGCTTATCCTTTGCCCAGGAGAGGTAAGCTAGTGAATTCAATTGTTATTAATCATTTAATTATACCATATAAATTTGACCACGGGTATGTGAATTCATGTAAGTTATTATTATAATCTTAATCACCTCAGTATTAATGTAACAAGAAAGTACTATAAAACTTGTAAAATGATATAGAGGTAAAAAAGACAAAAACAAAACCATAAAACAGAAATCATAAAATGCATTTACTGAAAGAATTGGCTACGACATTTTTGTCTAAAAATAGCTCACCCCTTGAAACGTTAAGGAAAAACAGAAGGGATCTTGTTTATTTGAGGGTAAAAACATGGGTCAGAAACAACGTGAATTATAGTGCTATTTGTTTGACTCAAGCTGTAGGTACTCGATATATGTGGCCGGCGAGGCCGCTAAACCCAGCAAAATACTATTAGGGTCAGAATTTCATCCTAAGTCGCAATTTATGTTTAGATTTAGAACATTATTAATTGAGGTGTGCAATTTGTATTGTTGTATTGTATTATTCTTCTGGTTAACGTACAAGACACAAGCACTGCACAAGAGTATATTTTTAAGATGGACACTTGAAAGTTCGCTAATAGACTAAGCATTAAAATGGAAGAAAACTGATTACCTATCATGCCCTTTGAAGGGAAGGGGTGAAACGGGGATGAAAGTTTGTATGACCAGCAATTTTTTTAAACGTGGAACTTGAAGCTTCTTTTATAGACTAAACTATAAGAACGACTAATTAGTTGTAATTCCAGCGTTTTTCAATTCACCCTCTGTGTAAAAAGGGCGTTGAAACTTTGTTGTAGATAAACTGGTGCTTATCGTTGGTGGTGAAACTGCCTAATTAGTGCCTAAGAAGTTGTTTAATACACATTATTAGTCATATACGTATGTACGCAATCGAAAAAGGAACTATATACATATACTCATCAGAGTAGAGGTATAGTGCCTGTAGTGCAAATACCGGAGAGATGGTGTCTGCAAAACTCTCTGCTGGAACTAACGGGAAAATTTTAAAGGCTGTTCAAGCGGTAAAATTTGTAAATTCAGACGGTAAACATCAACAGATTTTCAGCGGCGGGCGGCAGATTGGTAGCGCCTGGTACCTTTTGCTATCTACGTTGCCCCCCTTTAATTAACGAACTTTTTCAAATAACCAAAGCTAAAGTTCAGCAACGAATAGAAAAAAAAAATTTTCGGTGTTAGGCAGAGAAGATACGCGGATCAGCATAGGCTTCTGAATTCGTAAGTTATAATCAATCAACTTAGGTACGCACCTAATTATTACCAATTTAGAATATTCTATGACTAGATATTTATCAAATTAACCCTTTTCCAGGCATAGTACGATTTATCGAACACATGCGTGTAGTTACAATTTCAATCTTAATACCCAAAGTTAAGGTTAAATCGAACTGAATCTCGGCGTAAACTTACTTGCGCTTAAATTAATTTCCAATACATAACTATTTTGAATATATACTCACCGGCAGAAAATTTGGCCCAAATTAAAAAATGCAGTTTTATATATTAACCCTTTGACCGCCAAAGAATCATGAAAAAAATCATTTATGAACTGTTCTAATTTGTTTTTATTGGTTTAGACATTACACCAAGAAAACAGTGCCTGGCGTACTGGGCACGATGAAACACTATCGCTATGGCGGTCAAACATTATTTAATTTATTCAATTTATAGTTTGAAATCACGAAAAGTTTTTGGGCCAAATTTTCTGCCGCTGAGTATATATTGTTTTTCGCAAAACCACGTAGGTTGGTGCGGCCTGGAAAACTGTTACGAGATTAGTGAATACCTAATTAAATCAATAATTTAGTTGCGCAATAAAACTCCAAATGAACAAAAAAATGCCCGGATCATTGAAATTTTGCGATCGATTCCTGTTGTTCCACTTCTGCCCTCACTGTTTCTGCCCGTGGCAAAAAGGATGTTCATTTTACTTAAAATAGAGCCCACTCCGGCGAACAGATATACTCGTCACAGTAGACTTTTATACTGGTACGCAACATGAAATATCGAGGAGTGAGACTATAAAATATTAACTCAATCGGCCGCGACCATAACAAAATCTCAGTGTCTTGAAACGGGTAATATTCCGTAATTCCTGTGCGCGCACACGAATATAACCGTTTTGAAAATTGCTTGCGGTCACAAAGCAGGTCTTTTGCGTCGGGAGTAAAACAGACGACACGATAATTTTAATTTAAGGGCAGCCCGTCCCTCAGGCCGCAGCCGCCATCCGTGAAGTAGTCAGAACGCCAACGACCCTTTCAAACGCTTCGAAATTTAATTAAAATTTTGTAAATTTATTTCAGTAAGTAAAGTATAAATTAAACCGGAAATACTAATGTTTGTTTGTAATTTCAAATCGCTTGTATCATTAGTAACTGCTCATTTCTGTTTATGGCGATCATCTTAATCACATATAATAAGATTAATAAGTTATTTTTTTGTGGACTGTTTTATATAATAGCAAAATTAGTTGAATTGTATATACATTAAATACATTGTACTCGTAGAAGCGTTTATTTTAATATTGGTTTACTGTGATGTAATTAAACCGTGTCTACCATGAAATATGCCACCCAACGTAAAATACACAAACCTAGCTCTCCCTTCCGCCTCGTCACGCCGCATCATATTTTTTCAACCCTCTGGCTAATTACGAATAACATAACCGCTTTCCAGCTCACGTTGTGTGTTTTTATTTTATATTCAACCTCTAATAAATGTGGATTTATTACACAGAAAACACATAATATAGAAAAGAAACAAAACAAGAATAGATCTAACAACTACTTAAACCTAACCTAAACTAAATACTTAAATCGTAAGGGCATGCATCGCCCAAGTCGCTGCCACTGGGAAGGGTTCCCATAAGGCTGGCTGCGTTGCCTCGCTGAATGGCAATTCCGATTCGCTGAGCGAGGAACGAGCCAGCCCTACGGTCACCTGAGGACCGGATAAGCAAATAACTTAATCTTTAAAAAAGTTTAATTGCATCCGGTCCCCACGGACCCAGGGTCTCCACTGCAAACGCCGCAAATATGTAGCTATCGCCAAGAGTAACATATTTGCGGCGTTTTGCTGATTCGGCCACGGCGGCTGCTCCACCGGCCCTCAACGACGTCGTGCCCAAGTGGGACGGCGCTAGGGTGTCCACGCATGTGGCATCCCAGACTAACGGCCGTCCCTGATGCCAGGGCACGAGAGTCATCCCGTCGGGTCTCTTGCCATCGTCACGTGCAAGTCCATTTGGCTCTAAGGTGGCCGGTACACTGACGCTGACGAGAGCCCCACGGATGATGTCGTTGAGGCAGGAGTGGCGGGACATGCGGCCGGCGCTTTTTGGGCAGGCGAGGCCATGGTGACCTGTCCTGTCGACTGTAGAGCCACAGTGGCAACGATGAGGTTCCACAATGTTGGCCCCGAGTCGTACCTCTAATTAAGTCTATTAATATATGCTTGTCAATTTGTAAGAATGATTAGATATAGATTAAGATTAATTAAGATTACATAAATAAAGCGCTATATTTTTGTAATTTTACTTTGGTACTGGACTGGATATAAATATTGACGATGATGACGACACGTGTCATGAGAATAGAGACTTTTCAATCTTGAGCTCTTTCTATTTTTAATAGAAGTAAAACCGAGTGAATATTGATCAAGTAAAGTTTTATAAGTCTGCACTTAAGAGCAGAACTATTACTTATTCTGTGATATATTGTATATAACATATCAAGTGACTCACTACATTCATTTCTTTAATAGGTACCTAAAGATATTGCTCCTTCAAACCTACTGTTTGCCCGTCGATTTATCTCGGATTGGGCAGATTTTATCAACCCACTCCTGACCAAATTTAAGAGAACTAAGAAAATGTATGTATTTCATGTGATACTGTACAAAGCATTGCTACTTAATTGATTCAGAACTCAAATTTGGCACTCATATGCCAGAGAACGGAACGGAAAACAGAGCCGGGACTCCCGGCGTCGAAGTTTAATGTAAATTGGAAATTCCATCGAGAAAATGTTCAGAAATTCAGAGCTACTTATATGCTGCGCGCGTAAAGCCCGGTTTTGACGTCCGCTTGACAGCCATAGCCACGAACAATTAAGATATGGCGGTCCTCAGAGAAAAATATCCTTATAGGCCCCTAACCCCAAATCATAATGTCCGTTGTACCAAAATGACCACAGGAAAGAAAGGTCAAGCAGCAGATTGACCGCAAATAAAAAACCCTTAAAGCAATTAGTAAGTAATTAAAAAGGTCATGAAAGCAAGAATAATCTTTAAAAAATAAGATAACTTGCCTTATAACTCTATAATAAAGTTGTAAACCAATTTCTGAAAAGCAGTTAAAAAAAATTAATACCTTCCGAACGCATGGGGCTTATTTTTACACGTTAGTAGTAGTGTGGAATAAAACCTTTTGTATACCTAACGAATTTTCCAAATTCTATAGATTCCCATTTCAATAGGTTCCTATTTCTGCAGGTTGCTATCTCGACCGCTTCACATTTAATTTCTCGAGATCGGTCTCCGACATTCTATCTGCAATATGACTAGTTTGGTTTATGTTTTAGTTTGAATTGAGACAATCTTAGGTACATATATTCTCAGACGAGCTGCTATTGAGGACGTAACTTTTATATTGCGAACGTTTTCCTCCCGTAATCATTCAATTTGCAGTAGTTTGATAATAAGGACACTTTAGTCAGTAAAAAGAGTATCCTTTTAAATGGCGGTCGATTTGTCGATTTTGCTCCCATGACTTACTACGTTACGGTCGTTTTACCTACGAGAATTTATTTTTCTTCGAGGACCACCTCCTCCGAATACCCTACATATGAATAAAGTTTCACGGTAGGTAATATGATAGGACCGGGAAATCCAATGTAATTATACGCACGATATAATTTGAGAGATAAGAGGGAGCATACGATTATAATAAGCCGGAATTTACGATAACGGTGGCAGTCGGACTCGTTGGCTACACGCCGTTGGCGGAAGTAATATGTATAATTGGCTTTGGAGGCAGACATCAAGAGCTCCGAAGCACGATCTCGCTTCATACTAAGTTTGATTCTTATTTAAATATTAACCAATCGAAGAGTAGATAGTAGCAGATACCCGTACCGTGGTTCTAAAATACCTTGAACCCATAACGTAGCATCAAAATTTACTAAAACTATATGAGATGGAGAAATGAAAAAATATTTATCTACAATTCTACACACATATCATAAATCCTCTAATATGCGTTCGGAAACCGTAGAAAATGACTCTCATTTCAACATTCAATGAATTTATGACAATTTTCTTATCTGTGGCTAAGGCTACAGCAGTAATATAATTTTTTATTTTAATCTCATATATGATGTTAAAATATTAGACGTCAAACAAAACTGTCAAAATTTAAATTTCAAAGTTGACATGTCCCTATTCTAGTATCACTGAAAATTCAAATTCAGTCGATGCGAAATGTCAGCTCGATGTTTTTTAGTATATATCGCACGAAATTTGAGCTAGAACGACATGATCATATCAGAATAGGGACTCTTTACTTTTTAAAATAACATTCAGGTATCGGTTGCCAGTTCTGATTTCGATATTTCCGCAACCGTGCAAAAAAGGTTGTATTTACACAATTATTGTATTTATTTACTACGGTTTCTGAACCCATCTTAGAGTAGTTGTAATATGTGTGTAGATAAAGTAATGTATGCAACTGTACATAATTAGGCATTAAAACACTCGTGTGACCTTATTATGAAACTCGCCTTCGGCTCGTTTCATAAAACACACTCGTATTTTAATGCCCCTCATTATGTACCAGTTATGTACCTATTATGAAACAATCGATATGCTTATTATTAATGAAATATACGTTATGTTTAGTAACAATAGGATATTAACGAGGAGAGGCGAAAGTAAGGAGGCGTCGGACGAGGGGCTGGCAAGCTGAGGATTGCCGACACTTGCCTATACCCCGTTATTAACGGTCATTTTCGTTTCCTTAAGACATCAGACGATAATATTGTGCTAATTTCACTTATTTCATTAGATTATCACGTCTCAAGGTAGCACACTGCATATTTTCTCGACACTTATACGACACCTTTAGGTATCCTTGACTTTCAATGGCCAAAGGGTTAATACGGCTTAACAAAGATGATCATGTTTCACAGTCAGTTCTATTCGAGGTCCCTCCTAACTAGACCAAAGTTTCAAAAATCTTTGATTGGAACGAACTACCTAAATAACTAGTTCTTTGTATTGTAGCTATAAGATTGGCGGCACTTTCAACTACTTACGAATACCCGTTTCTTTTTGTATATATAAGTTTTAATAACGAACATTCAAAAAATAGCGTTGTCAGCTATTAGTAGATACATGGGTCGCGGCCGTGTGTCGGCCGCGTCACAGGGGCGTTATTCTCGGCGACAATCGATACGGGCGTCTGCATATTTAAATCAGTTTAACAGGTGAAGGCGCCTTTCGTGGTTTAATAAACACCCCAGTATGCAGCATGAGGTGTCATGATGGATTGTTTTTTTCCTCGCACGTGGACTACCGATCCCACAGTCAAACTGTAACCACAGTTTTGTGGGGCGATGTGTTATGTAAATATTTAATGTACTTAACCTGTGTTTATTACATAAATAAAAAAAGACACAAAAGTAGGTATAGTGCGCGCCATCCACGAAGGCGCGCCCCTCAACAGCCCAAGCCCAAGCAAGTTGTACAACTGCGCACAGATTAGACATTGTGGATGGCGCGCACTATACATATTACATAGTATTAAGTATGAAGTGGGGTGCGGTGGCCTCGTCTTTCCTCTAGAAAATAGAAGTATTGTCAGGCATAGTTTTGGTGAACCATGGTCTGATATTGAGTCGTGAAGATAAATCCAAATGTATTTCTGTGTAATAAACACGACGTCACGATCTTAAAGGATGTTAAATATAAGTTTAGAAACAGTTACGTAATAGTAGGGTAGTTACGCAATGCTATCACGCACACTGCCGCTATGAAGGCCTCTTTCACGTAATGTTGGATTTTCATAGAGTTAGAATTTTCCCGCGTGCAATCGGAAATATCCAACTTTTTTTAATTGACAAGATGGTCCAGTGGGCCGATTTTTGAGTGTCGAACGCACGACTTTTCACTCGACACCTGTCAAAACGTCATAGTTTTTTGACGGATCTCGAGTGAAAATTCGAGCGTTCGACTCTCAAAAATCGGCTCCCTGCTCTCCAATGCCTAATTATGTTTCGTCCAAACTTTACCGAAAGCAAATCATTACAGCCCTTGGCTTTAGCCGGGTCGTAATGTTGTACTGAATTTCATAATAACCCACTGATTAATAGTGTGATCTCACTTCTCATAGTTTTTAAAGTAGCCCTCAAAGTCTAAGTAATTTCGGGTGGGCTCGTGGGGCTGAACTGATTTTAAAATCGAACTTATTCGTGCTGGTCACCACAAGTTGAATGGAATACATTTTAAAAACAAAAGCGATTTTATAAAAATAGAGGATAAATTTCTAATAAAATATCAAGTCACAAAAGTGAATTGTCTTTGAGTGACTGTTTTCATTGTGCTAGAGGTGAGAAAAGTAGTGTTTCTCTTGGGTGCGCTTAAATCTCTCACTGCACTCAGGAGTCAGACTTGATTTCCTTGCTTCGCTTGGGTAATTAACTCATAATAACCTAGCTCCGGTCGAGAGTAAAATCTGGAGTACTTCGTTACGTTTAGGATTCAATATCGCGCCCATGACATAAAACAGTGCTTTATCCCCTTGATGTACCATCAACCAATTTGATTTCTGGACACTTCACAATTTTACATTAATACGAAATCTCTAGCCGGTTTCATATTGGGGTAAGGACGTAAGGACCACGAGAGCGTTTGACCCGCTGCATTTTTATGTAAAGAATTTATTTAAATTTATAGTTGCGATAATCCATAAAGTTTCAATGTGAATACGAAGATGGAATCTATATCTTCCAATTTGCATTCAAACTTTTTGGATTATCGCAACTATATTTGAATAAATTCGTTACATAAAAGTGCAGCGGGTCAAACGCTCGAGGTCTTTACCCGTTTACGTACCAGCCCAGGGGACCGATTTTTGAGTTTTGAACGGCCGACTTTTCACTCGAGATCTGTCAAAAAACTATGAAGTTTTGACAGATGTCGAATGAAAATTCGAGCGGTCGACACTCAAAAATCGGTCCCCAGGCCCAGAAATCAAATTGGTTGACTGTACAATCTACTACTACTTTTCGTATTTATTGATTTTCCCAAATACTTTTTTTATTCCTCAACGTGTCGTCCGTCACGTGCTCGAATGCATTCAACAAAAGTAGGTAGTTTTGGTTAAAATTCTCGCAGAAATGCCAAAACTCCATATATAATACTACATTTTCGCATTTTAACTTCAACGCGGCTTCTCCTGTCTAAGATGATTTGAAATCTAATCCAGCATAACATAAATACGTCATGAAACTCATAAGAGAGGGTAATGGGGGGTGTAATACGAGGTGTTTAACGAGCTCAGAGCGACTGTCTACTCAACTTCTCATGAATAAATATACAAGTAGGCCGGGCTCTTAGATATTGACCTGAAACACTTTTAAGATAATGCTGAATAGCGCGTTTCGCCCCGGGGCTTACGGGAGCTTCTGTAGGTAGCTACACACTTACTTAGATACTTTATTACCTACAAAAAATTAAGTTATGAAAACATGAGTGCTTGTAAAGAAGTTCTCAACAATGCAATATGTGCTGTCAATGTCAGTTTCATCAACATGATATTTTTGTCGTTTTATATCAACATATTCTTCAGTGATGAATGCATTTATGAACCGATTATTTAAACTTTTTATTTTGCTTTTGTTACTTCAAAGCTATGGCGATGATAAATTTTACGTACCACAAACGAGCAGAGGTCACGAGCACTTTGTCATAAAGAGATTTAAATTCAGGATTTAAGTAATTAAAATAATTACATACATGCATTTATAAATACATTTATATCCCTTATTCGAGGCTAAAATATAAGTAAATAAATCACTAACGATGGAACATCGTCTTGAATTTTATAGGCACTTATCCGTTGATCGATTCAATTTTGAATATTAGGCATCGCCGTTAGAATATACCTAAACACAGAACATTATGTAACTCTTTTCAATTTCGGATTTCTGGTTATTAGGTGCTACGATAGTGTACATAAACCAAAGAGCACAGATCTAATAAAACCATAGATGGAAGGTATTTTCGCAGGATCTAAATAAGTAATGCCGTCCTTTACTATCTCAAGAAGTACAGCAAAGAGAAAAAGAGACAAAGATGGCCGCTCTACTTGGTCTTAAATGGTAGAATGGCACCATTTTCCTCTGCTAAATATTTGACACACGTGATTGCTACTAGTGATGTGCAGTCTTCATCGTAAGCGTTTGTCGATATGTATGTATGACAGTCTATTCATCCTTGTGTCCTAGCATGTAAACAAACAATTTTTGAAGACTTCAATCATTATCTCACTTTTCTCCAGGATTACAATACTTTGTTCTGAGCTTCTTTAAGTATACAACAACATTTATAGTACATTACTTAACAACAGCGGTAAAACAAAGAATGTCTCAGATCGCAGGTATTTGACGCCCGAGCCGAAGGCAAGGGCGATAAATATGCGATCTGAGGCTTTCTTTATTACCGCCCGTGTTAAGTACAAAATTTTATGTCACCCCCTGGCCAGGAAGTTGGATTTCCCGCGCGCGGAGCGTGCGGTAATTGCCGCTTTATGACCAGATGTGACATAAAAGTTATTTATGAATTATTGCGTAATCCTAGAAAAAAGGGTGATTAATGTCTTCATGAAGAGTTTATTTATATGATAGGACACGTAAGAATGATTAGACTGTATTTATGACTCCATTTTTTTAAATAAGTACATGCTTTATAATATTATTTATTTACAAGAAAATATATACAAGAATACAACAATGTCTTAAATAATATTAATTTAGATCTAAAACAGGCCCTGCTGGATTTCCTCGCTAATACGTTGTGCGAGGAAGTCGACAGCTCTTCGGTCACCTTCGCGATTTCAGTAAATGACTGGTGCGCGTTTGGACCCCATGGACCTAGAGTTTCGACGCTAAAGGCACGTGGATGGAGAGTTTTTCGAATGTATCCCTGAGGAAAGGATTCTTCAAAATGTACCGAACATAGTATTGTGTAGGACTCCATTCCTCGCCTCTGTTTATAATTTTTGATCAATTTTTTTCTTATTTCCAAATCAGCAGGAAATCCGTTCATAATTAAAAATATCGGTACCTAAATATCTTTAATTTACTATTGATTGTTATCGATGTCACGATAAGGATCTCGAGTACAAAGTACAACACTACGTGGTAGGTGAATTGTCAAAATATCGGAGTGCATTATTTATTAACTATGAAATGATGATTCAAATGCGTAAAATTGATGGACAATACTATAAATGATGTTCCAGTAATACATATTCAATAAGGCTTTTACTTAATAAACTTTAAAATCACTATATTTATGTCATAGAGCTTACCGGTGGAATGATACATTTGTATTATTTTCACTAAGTACACCCATTCAATGCGAACACCATGGCACCACGCACGCTAAATCTAATGTTTAATATGTTCATTAAACGTAAATTTCACCATTAATACAAAAATCACACATTCTTTGCAAAATACGGCAACGCATTTGGTATCCAACTGCATACCAAACAAATATGGCAGTCGAGTTGACGTGCCGCGCACGGCCTGAAGACAGGTATGGGAGCCATGATACTATCTCATTTTAACACAGGTAGTTTGACATCAGAGTAAAGAGCGTATTAGATAAGGCATTTTGTTCAATTAAAATACCTTACATCTATGGTTTTATTAGATCTGTGCCAAAGAGGGTGAGCAAACATGCTAGCTACAAATTGGGCTATCTTTCTACCCAATAGTGGTTATTTATCGATATTCGATAACCGGATTGATTAGTAGCTCTTCACGGTGCTGCCACGTTTCACCAGTAACATATTGACCTTTCCGCAATTGCTTATGATCATGACACTTGTTTTCATTCTATTTATTTATTCTATGGCAATTATTTCGAACCAGTGAGATCTTCAGAGTTTCATGGACGAGGAAGGTACTTTTATGAGCCTCTCATTTTATTAATACCATATATTTTATTCCCAGTCGTATTATTAAGAATTTTCTTTATTCAAAGCAATTATTTTCGAACACTGTGGCTTTTATTGAGACACCTAATACGTTTTTCGATAAGAATGGGCCAAGTAGTGGTTGAGATGGCAATGCTTTTTCTATTCATGCCGACTGAGAGTAGCTGCCACGTGTCGACTGTATAGGCCCAATAAAATAAAATTACGGACGAGAGGGTACGCGGGGCGGCTGCAGGGTGATGGCGGCGGACCCGGCGCATGCCATCGCCGTTTTATGAATATCAACCACTTATGAATATTCTTCGCCGAGATAGCAGCTACTTAACCTCTACATTGAATAGACTGATACTTAGCGTATTTCTTTTATTAACCTTTTAAATAAAGTGAATAGTTTTCTCGGTTAAGGTGACACATCATTTAGAGTTACATTTGGTACTTATTCCACACATTACCTACTAGTTTCAATTGCTTTGTGTTTGTAGAGCTCACCACAGCGGAGTCGAGCGAGGTAAACGAGCTTGCAATGGAACCGCTGAGTCGTTCGTTTGGAGACGGCTGTGTGAATGTTGCGGTACTACAAAGTCTTGTGTCGCACGCTGTGAGAAAGAGAATGTTCAGAACACAAAACCTATCTTTTATGTGGCATAAAAGCAATTTCATTTCGCAAAAACTACGTTGCAGGTATTCTGGGGATAAAGTGTTGTTTTACTAGAAGAAGAGTTTCTAGAATATAGGTAACTTTTTAACTAGAGGTACAAAGTACTGCTGATAGTAAAATTCACAGAAAATGGCAAGAACTTTAAATATTACCAAATATTTTTCCCAAATTTAAATATTCTGGTTTAATACTTACAAGCACGATCTATAGAATATAATTATTACTATAAAATGGTGTTGTGAAACAGTTAGTAAATGGTATACTAAGGTTATTATGGCCGAAATTTGTGGATAAGATCATGATTCGCGAGTAAGAATGGAAAATCATTCTAAAGCCTGGAGTAAAACTCGTCTGCGGTTCGTTTCATAAAACCAACTTCAAAATTTAATGCATTTTTTATTTAATTGCCTACTCGTTGTCAACTTCTGGAACATTCTGGAGAAGTGAACTAATTTACGGCAATTCAAATCTTAATTGAAATATCAGGTAAAGTCCGGCCAGGCGGGCCAGGTCGGCTCAAACGGCGTCTCAGATCTTGTGACTAACTTTGAGAATTAGTCCGTGTTACGTCAAAGTTGACGGTATTTTAAACTTTACTTCCCTTTAAATGTTCTATTAAGTATAACTTTGTCAATTAAGTGGTTGTGTTGTTAATTAACGTAGAAGTATATTAAAACTGAGTTTAAAAAGTTATTCTTGCATTAGTCAGGTAGGGTACCAGCTATTGCAATCTTTTGAAAACACTGTTAGTCCCTGAAAGCTCTCATTGATCTTGTGACAAGATTGTCACAAGATCAACGAGTACTAGAGTCAGTTCTTGAGATGTCGGAATGTCCGAGAACCACACGCGTGCGGGAAATTATGCGAATGAGCAACACCTACGACCATAAGAAAGACGCATTTTCTCAGCAAAAGCATCATAAAAAAATTGCTTCATTTACTGAAGAGAAAGAGATACGAAATACGTGACACGATGTATATGGTGATATTGGTCGCTACTTAACGTCTGATGCTAACTGTACTAGGGTAGTGTACAGTAGGTTACATATACATATTGCAAATTTGGAGGAGGTGGTCCTCAAAGCAAAATGTCCTCGTAGAAAAAAATACCTAACTCTTTGTACAGAGCAAAATGTCCTTATTGTTAAAAGAATGGACGTGAATAATCCTTTATTACGTAACTAGTGCGTAACTACAATAATCGACTATGTCAGTTCACAATTGATGGGTTTCTTCATTTTGCCAGTATGAGTTTATATACTATCACCTAACTTATTTAAATGTGTAGTAAAGCATAATTAGAATCTTTAAAGGGTAAAGGTATTTTATTAGTTAATCCTTAAAAATCTCGTAAACGGTGGCCCAGAGCAAAAAATATTCTTAGACATGAGTAATCTACATAAAATTCTGTACAAGAAAGGTCCTACGCACTTTTTCGCTAGGATGAAATTTTAAAGGGAGAAAGTTAATTATAAAGTGGCTCCATAAGTGGGTCTCATTCCTTTGTTTCTCAATATTCTTCAAAATAAATAAGGGTAGCATTTAACGAACCACCAAATAAGTTGCCGAATGATGCTCTAAAAAATTACATTGATTACCAATAATACTAGATTCGCACCAAATTTTCAACTCCTTTTAAATATAAAGTGCAACTCAAAGAAGTAACATGTCGATAACCTATTAAATTAAATTGTTACCAAATAAATTAGTCACTAGCCAAAAATACTTAATGATCACCTAATTTCAAACACCAAATTTCATATAATTTACATCCAAATATTACAGGGCTCGTAATCCTATTAAAATTATTTACACCCAAATAATTCTTTCGATACCCAGAAATACTACATGATCACCAAATTTCACGCGGCAATTGTTTTTTAACGCCCGTCGCGCAAAGCAGTTCCAATCTAGTCTAACCTCATTGCTAGCACACTGATGCGGTTTTCCATACGGTCCGTCTCGCTCGCACGTCGCACCGCGTGCGAGCAAGACAGCGCTAAATGATTTTATTTTATAGAAGCTTCAAAATTTCTGTAACTTTAATGAGACACGTACATAACATAATTTAATTTAATATATTTTCAACAGTGCTTTCCTTACTAGTCGCATACAGCTATTTGTTCTCAGATGTTTTTGCCTCTATTCTATTCGCTGATAATCGTCAATTTGCCTATGTAGTAGTATTTTTCTATGACATCTATTTTTATTTCAAACTAGTTGACATTGGAACAGTATTGACGGATCTCCGCTGGCGCGGAGCTCCTATTTTGAGTTCTTTTGGCCCTTCGGGCCGATGCAAAACTAACATAACCTAAACCTACCTATACCTATTTCTACCTATTAACTTCCTTTAATTTTTCCATGAAAGTCTATCTAAATTAATAAAGTAAACTCATTTGAGGACCTTTATCCATTTTCATAACAAACTAACAGTTTAATAAATCAACATAACTCATATTCAAATAAAAGATTTCAATCAAACGCGCTCACGTCAACCCATTAAAAAAAAAAAAAAAACTTCTTGCAGTTTGTAAACCATCAGCAATAGGTAGTTAGAATGAAACAGCAATAGGTACCTTTCACTCTAACGACATATCAATAGGTTTTATACTTCAGACAATTCTTTGTATTTGATTGAGTGAGATAGCAGTATACGTGTTATTATTTCACACAGCCACATTGCGCGTTGCTTTTTAAATTACCTAATTTAGAATTTTACTTTCTAATTTATAACATTTTGGAAACTTCCATGACACCCAGGGCACACAAATGTCTTATATATAACTTAGTTCTAAATTCCAGGTCATGCTATGGTTTAATTAGTGCAGGTATATTGGATAATAAATTTTTAAATAATTTATTTTTACCTTACAATCCATATAATTATTTCGTTATTAAACACGTCAAACAACAAAAATATAATTAATAAAATCAGTCAAATAGCCCGCCCCGTCTCATTCCGGGTGCAAAGGTGCCCATCACGCTAGCCGCGTTACCGCGCTGGATCGCAATAGACAACCTTTGCATCAGGAACGACCCGGAACGGGGGTCATGCCCTCTCTCTCGCAAACGGCGCCCGACTTCTGCCAAGAAAGTTCTAGCCTCCGAGCACCAACAACCCATGGTCTCCACCGCAAGCGGAACAAATGAGTAAGTCGTCAATGCGGAATATTTGTCCCGCTTCTTGCGAGCGGCGGCCTCGGCGGCAGCTCCTGCTGTGCCGACGGTGTGACCAAGGTGCGAGGCCGCGAAAGTGCTCACGCACGTGGCGTCCCAAAGCAGACACTTACCCTTCTGCCATGGCACCAAGGTCAAACCATCAGGCCTCTTGCCATCCGACCGACTAAGGCCTGAGGGCTCCAGGGCGCAAGGGACATTGGCCGAGACCAACGCTCTCCGGACGATATCGTTTAGAGCGTGGTGCCGTGAAAATCTCCCCGCACAACGGCAGCAAGTCAATCCGTGGTGCCCGTTGCTCTCGACCATGGAACCGCAGATACATAAATGGGGTTCGCATACATCGCAGCCCAGGCGGAGAGCCACCGCCACCCGCATTGACTCGTCATCGAGCAGCGTACCTAGGTGTGGAGAAGGAAGCGCGTGTAGCCATGCCCCAGACTCCGGCAATGATACCGCCTTCAGTCTAGCTCTGTTTACCCCTTGCGCACCCTCCACAAGGGAAACCAGTGCACGTCTCACCCCCACGTCGTCCCAGGAACGCTGGCGATCGGGTTTCTCTGGCCTTGTCGCACTTGGATTAAGAGCCGTCCAAGCATTCCAAGCATCAGACGCGTACGGTATGGTTGCCTTGTCACCTTGCGTAGAGAGTATATCAGTTACAAGGTCCACAACCCCACACGCCGATGCCAAGAAAGCCGGAAGGCTGATATCCCGCGCGCGCCGTATTCCTAACCCACCGTTCCGGATAGGGAGAGACGCTTGTTCCCACTGGTCCCGATTTATGGAAACATTCAGGATTGACTCTATTGTTTCCTTCAACACCCCATCGAAAGAGTCAACCTCGGTGGGGTGCAGCCATGCTGGCACAGTGCGTAGAAGGTACGTGATCTTGGGAACGGCGAAACAGAACCGTAACAATGTCAGTGCAACATGAGCCGAAAGATCCTTAAGTCTAGCCCCCGCCGCTAGGAGAAGATGTTTTCTTAATTCAAACGCATCAGGAATTGCTGCCGGAAAAATAGGAGACCCCAGAAGATTAAACGATTCCGCAGACAGCATCCTGAGCCCGGGAAGCAAAGCACTAAAAGACGAGAATGTTTCACCAACTTCGGCACTGCAAGGGAAGACTTCGCATTTGGCACTGTTAACTTCAAGGCCCAGCTCCTTAAAGCGCGGAAGAAGAATAATGAGGTCCTTCATCACAACATCTGGCTTTCCCCCGAGGGTGCCATCATCTAGGTACCAGGCATTCAAAGGGGACTGCAGCTCTGATATGACCCTCTGAATCGCCAAACTAAACGCCAAAGGGCCAAGTGGGTCGCCCTGCTGCGCGCCAACCTGAGAAAGTATGAGGGAGTCATTGTAGAAGAGGTATGATGGCGAAGAGTATACCTGGAATAGGAAAGGATAAAGGGAAGGCACCTTCTCCCTAACTTCACGCAACAAGACATCGCGTTCGATGGAGTTGAAAGCATTTTTGAGATCCAGTTTAACTATGACACAGTCTGTGTGGTCAGGATCTGAAGAAAAGGCCCGTGCTGCATGTATAGCAGCCTCGCAGCCTAATGTCGTACCAAAACCCAACTGACAAGGGCGCAGGTACGCGGCCATTTCCTCTCTCACCGCGAAACATCCCAATTTGGCAGTCAAGCGACGAAATACGCTACCTACAGCTATGGGTCTTAAACCCCCGTCTTTTTTTGATAACGCGCACAAGGACGCTCCGTACATATATGGACACACAGCAGGATTTACCTGACCGCTGAGTAGGAAATTGGAAAGTTTTGTTAGACAACCAAGCAAACGAGTTCCGCTATCCCCGGCCGATCCGGACGTCAGCTCTTTTAAATGGGCAGGCCGGATTCCATCCAATCCAGCGGCAGAGCTGCTGTTAAATGACGTAATAGCCCTAACAATGTGTTCTACCTCTGCACTATAGGAAGGGACGGATCTGTCCGGATCCAGCGGAACTTCTAATGGCCGTGAAGGGGGCGGATGCTTCGACTGTAGGGTGGCTAGCGTCTCCGGACTCAGTGGTGCCACTCCGTCATCCGACATAAGCACCCGGACCGCCCCTCTCAGATCACCCTCGAAGACTTTGGACTCTATTGTCCTAACGACTGAGGGCGCTCTATGAGCTGCGGCATCTGCCCCACCCAAACATAATGGGTCATCGATACTGGCTGAGACGACATTGCGCTTTACTTTAGCAGTAAGGTTTCCCTCCTGTGAAGTTTCAGGAGTCCTGAGTGCCGTATAGGCAAAAGTTAGCAAAGCCGTCCAGTCATCTATGCCATTGGTAGCAATACACCGATCGATAGTGTCACCCAGCATACCAGCCGCGAGGTTCCGTGCCCCCTTCGGAATATGACGCAACACACGCACATTTTGTTTAAGAGTGGCTAGATCGGCCAACTTTAAAGCGACGGCATTTCCCCTTTGTGCTACCTGTGACTGTGGTACACTGACTGTGGCACTAGACACGGATTGAGAAGTAACCGGCAGTATTTTTCCTTTATGCATGCGGCCTATATGCACTTTAAGCCCATGGACCGTAAAAGTGCGGGGCGAATTCGGGCAGTGGGGGCATGTCAACGACAGAGAGGAATTTTTGGAAATGACTAAAATATTTATAGTGCTAAAAACAATTAATTTGTAACTGTTTACTAAAATGTAGCATGCGATGTGTATAATATTTGGATGTAATTCTAATGAAAAAAGGTGCATGAGATTAGGTGGTAGTTTAGTGTTTTTGGTGGTACTTGTCAATTTTTTTGATGCGATTATAAATTTATAGGAACGCAATAAGTAAAATAGGTGCAAGTGCTGCAAAAATAGGTAGAATTTTTTTGGTGACTCGCAATTGCTGATCGATAAATTTTTTTGAGTGTTCAACCTTATTTTAGGGTTCGAAAATTTGATGATATCAAAAGTTATTTAGGTGATCATTTTATTTGTTCCCAATAAATAATACAGTATTTATGCACTCAACGAGTTCTAAACAAACATACCCTACTCGATAGGGTAAGTAAATATTTTTTTTCGCGCCCGTTAGTTCCACCCCCTTCCGTCAGGATATTTAGTTTTTTTTTATACCACGTCGGTGGCAAACAAGCGTGCGGCCCGCCTGATGGTAAGCGGTCACCGCAGCCTATGGACGCTTGCAACGCCAGGGGGCGAGACATGCGCGTTGCCGACCCTTTTAAAAATATATACACTCCCTTCTTCAAGACCCCCATATTGTTGTCCTTCGGGAAAACCTCGGCACCTCATTCCACAACCGGAGCGTGCGAGGGAGGAAATTCCTCTTAACCCGCACCGTACGCGACCATTTAGGTTCTAAGGTGTGAGGATGAATGCCCTGCCGACGGCGAGCGGTGCGATGGTACAAAGCGGCCGTGGCGTGGGCATCATGTCGAACAGTTCTTCGGAACACAACCCATTATACAAACGATAGAACACGCACAAGGAGGCAGAGTTTCTACTTAAACTTAACGGTTCAATATCGCTTGTGAGTTTGGGATCGTCTACAATCCGCAGGCCCAAGCTGGTATCCAGGTGCTCCCGCCCAGAGGTGACAGCAATACTCCATGTGGGGATGGACTTGCGACTTATATAATAGAAGTCTCTGTCCCGGGGTGAAGTACCGCTTCGCTCTATTGAGCACACCTAACTTTTTGATGCCAACTTGGCTTTGCCTTCTAAATGGCTCCGTAATTGGGCGTCGCTGGAGATCTAGACACCAGGGATCCCAATACTATCGGAGATGGTAAGGGCTGTGTCTTGGAACCGTGGGGCCACAGTGATTTTTTTTTAGCGGTGAATGCGCATACAGTCGCGCGAGTCTTAGTAGGGTTGAACTGGACCGGATTATCCTGGTCCCACTCTGAGACTATGACTAGAATAGTCTCCGGTGCCATCCAAAGAAATTGCCTGCAGTTGACGAAACGGCACCAACTACAAAAATTACAATACGTCTACATTGTTAAATAAGAAGCGTAAAGTCTCATAATATATTACAAGTTAAAGTTAGGCAATAATATTCATAATTTTTACTTTTTTTATGAGTCGGTTTTATTTTTTATTAAAATTTGTATTAAATCTGTCATAATTTTGAAGGCAGAGCTATATTGATATTTATATATTTAGAATCTGCATAAAACCACCTTTCTAAAAGTATTTATATCATTGTTAATTAGTCCTAGTGGTACGCCAAAAGGTGCTGCAAATGGTGTTAAAAGCATGGTAATCGGTACGATGGATCTTTAGGGCATAAGTATGATTCAATTTGACCCGTTGGACGAAAAAATTAATAAAAAAGGAGAGGAGTTATGACGTCATCTTTTTTTTGTACGAAAAATTTTTTTTTTCGGAAACCTATGCATTACATTAGATCCGTAAGTAGCACGAGCCTCCCGAGGGTGCGAACTACGAGCGTCTTTGCGCGCCTTGGTTAACAACTGCTGTAATAATTGTAATAGATAATTAGTATTTTGACATGAAAAATGTATTATATTTTTATTGTCATTATTTCTTAAATTGTAAATTAATTTTTCTCATGAAAAATGTAGCATATGCATGTATAGTCAGACTTTCATCATCCTCCTAGCGTTATCCCAGTACAGTTGCATCCTGAAGGATGCCTCGGGTCCGCTACCTAATCCCAAGTTTTGGCGTAGGCACTATATTATATAGTCAGACTTTATTACGAGTAAATTGTAAATTGACATGCAAAAGTGCCCTTGTGGCCTATTTGCAGAATAAATGTTTGAATTTAAAATTTTTAAAATTTCATCCTCTCTTTACTCGCCTCGCCTTGCATGTTCAGTCAAGGGCATAAATATGTATACATTTTTGAACCTTCAAATTCAATGGAATAAGGTGAAAAAGTGCACATGTACGAGACGGGATATTTAGCTAACTTTTGAATGGCAACATGATGACAACACGTAATAATTTTGACTTTAGTTGGCCTAGAAATACGACCTCTTACTTTGAAAAACTAAAACCGATGTCGGAAATAAAAACTTGTTTCCGATTCTGTTATCGGTTAAATATTCATATATCCCGGCGTACGCGACATGTGTTGTGTTATTTGTTGATCACGGTGTCACGTGCCGCGGCGCAGTAGTCGCCCTGAGGTACTGCTATCTAATCCGCCCAGAGCCGCTGTGAGCTCGGGACCAAATTCCGCAAGCGTTTGTTATTCCTACAGCTTTTCCAATCTCGAACAGTGTTCTGCAACCAGTCACCGCTTTTTTTGCTTTCCTGTTGTAGATTTCTTTCGTTACTTTCCCACGTTCAAAATACGGCTTAACGCCAATTTCAAGCTTTTATTTCAAAAAAATATCATTGTACCGGGAAGCGAGAAAGGCTTCATCAAATACGATATCCGTTGAGAGAATATGATACCTTAGGCATCGAATGGAGTGATAAAAGTGCAATCGAGCCAGCGGCCGATTTTTGAGTGTCGAACGCTCGAATTTTCATTCGAGATCTGTCAAAAAACTATGACGTTTTGACAGATGTCGAGTTAAAAGTCGAGCGTTCGACACTCAAAAATTGACCCCCAGGATGAAGTTATTTTATTTTTTACGGAAAAAAAGGATAATAGAGACTGAGCTTTGACGAATATATTATCGATATGAGTTTGCTACGAAATGTAGCGGTCGCTACATTTCGTAGCAAACTCATATCGATAATATATTCCTCGCCTCTTTGACATTCATGAGATAGTTTGATTAATATCTGTCAACGTTGTTAAAAGATTTAATATGTTCATTACGTAAGCGGCAAGCTGAAAGCAAGTTGAAAAGTTTCACCTGAAATTAAACACGACCTGAATTATTTTCTATTCTTTCTGTTCTTTGCGCTATCCTAATTATTACGTAAATAAATAAACAATAAATAAATATTAGTGAACAATCTTACACAAATCAACCTAGTCCCAAACTAAGCAAAGCTTGTAAATGCTTTGGGTACTAGGCGACGATATACATACTTATATGGATAAATATATATGTACGAATATATACGAGTACAATGTACATAGAAAACATCCAAGACCCAGGAACAAATATTCGTGCTCATCACACAAATAAATGCCCTGACCGGGATTCGAACCCGGGACCTCCAGCTTCGTAGGCAGGGTCACTACCAACTAGGCTAAGGCTGCGTTTCCACCAGAGATGTGCGAGGATGTGTTTTCATATATTTGACAGCTCGCTCGGCGCATTGCGAGGTGTCAAATGTATGAAAACGCATCCTCGCAAATCTCTGGTGGAAACGCAGCCTAAAGATGGTCGTCTGATAAGCATGTTTTAAATATGTTTGATAAGATATATTTTTACAGTACTCAATCTCTATACTACAAAATATTTTTAGAAAAAAGAGTAGTAACAGCCCTGAGTAGGATGACCGCGAATTATGGTGAGACTAGGGTACCTTATATAATATATTCGCACTGAACAAAGTTTTTTTTTTTTTTTAAATGGCTGAACGCCGTGATGCTGTGGTTCAAATAAATGTGGAATAGAAATGCAAAAATTCTATTAAAGACCTCTCGTCTTCGAGCGGCACCCGAAACATGATACTTTGAAATGTTCACAGATGATGTATTTCTGTCGCCGCTATAAAACAAATACTAAAAAACAGAATACATAAAATAAATATTTAAGGGGGCTGCCATACAACACAACCCAAAAATGTGATTTTTTTCTCGTTTGTATAGACAATGGTACGAAATCCTTCGTGCGCGAGTCCGACTCGCACATGGCCAGTTTTTTATTCTGAATACATTCGGTGGTGCGAACTCTAATACATTCTGTATTAGATTTGAGTGTGTATAAATGTTTTATATATTCATGATTAATTGACATTTATTAGTCTACCATCGGCAAACAAGCTAAACTTATTATCCTCCTAGCGTTATCCCAGTACAGTTGCATCCTGAAGGATGCCTGGGGTCCGCTACCTAATCCCAAGATTTGGCGTAGGCACTAGTTTAGCAAACAAGCTAAACTATCATACGAAAAACCCACGTGGTGCATTTTGATCTCCCTTCGCTGTCCGTTAGTTTCCAAACATAGCATAAGTAGGTAGGTGTACGATACGACCAATTTAGCTACTGCTGCTCTGAGTATAATTTATTTCAACGGGAACCTTTCAGTAGTAGGTATACAAAATTGAGTAGCAAACAAAACTAACAAAAAATACATCACTAAGATTATTCATGATAAAAACGACAAATTAACGCATACTAGGTTACAGCCACAAAACTACTTTGACTTACCTCGAGCTCATGTTAGTGCTTAACCATTACGCCTGCGCTGAACTAAGGTATGAAGCTGAAGATTGCCTGAAAATCTTTAACGAAACCTTTCGCTTCGCACGGAGCCGACCGAGGAAATGTGAGCGGATGGCACGTGCTACCTCCGCGATCGTCTTGGAATCATGACATGAAAAAACCAACGATTGACCCTTAGAACTGTTGATGAATAAAATATAAGGGTACCTTAACATAAGTACATAAAACCGGATCATTGATAGCCAAAACAAAGCGTCTAAATCAACACTCTCCATACTACGAGGTTTAGTGATGAACTTAAAATATGAATAGCCTAGCATACCTTTATATTGCCTCGAAATCCATGGCAACCGCTAAAGAATGTCCCAAAGATATCGATTCACGACGAATACACCATGTCTTCAGTCGAGAAAGACGGCCCTCCACTCTACGAACACATATGACACGGCACGTCAAATGAGATATGAAATTAGTTTTCCCGCCACTAAAAGTTCTTCGATGAAAGTTCAACCGCAGTGAGTAAAGTCAACAAACTGTGTTAAAAGAGTCTGAGAGCAGTTCAAAAAGTTGCATCAGTATTTCATAATTAGTTTTATGTGTGAAGGATATGATTAGAAAACAGACTAAAAGTTTCAATGTATCGTTGAGACGTAGAGGAGGACCATGCGACAGAGTGGCGCGCGTTCTCGACTCGACTGACAGCAGCCCCTGCACCGCCGGGGCGGCCACGCGCAGGCTCGCGCCCCCCGGTATCGATCCGCTGCGAAAAGAGCTTGTAAGCTTTTAGAAAGACGAAACCACGTGCCACTCCGTACTAACGACCTTTTAGAACTGAACCTTAGTAAATAATCTAAACCACTGACGATGGAGGTGAAACAAAAATGCATTTACCCTGGACAGCCGTCGAAAATTTTTTCTGCATTTTTAGTTTTTCTTAATCGACGAATTGTTAGACAAGGACAGCAACAGTTTATTTGACGGTCTTTCTAAGATTACAAGATCTTTTCAGCTCGTGAAACGGAGGATATTGCCTATTCATACTACGTACACCAGCACCTGACTTCACGGGACGCTAGATGCTACTTTATCTGTGATAACAAACTTTTGGCCAATAGCATTTGAAGGCAACTTCGGAGCTGTTACGGCATTTGCCAAAATTTCAGGGGCGAGTTTTTTATTTACGTCCGTGCCTTCTTGAACCTCACTACGCCTGCGTGCGCTCAGCAGTAACCAGCGCGAGTCATAGTCCTTTGAATATTCCATACTAGCCAGACCCATGCGTATCAAAATGAACATTGAGACTGCGGGAAATTCAAACTACTGATAAAAGTTGTATTTTAATGAAAGGACACTTGAAACTGTAATGATTTTAATGGCGATTGTTTATACAATAAGCCTAGAGCTTCCTTTATGGTAAAACAATAAACGTAGCCTAGGTATTTATTTATTTTATCATATGGCATTCATATGCAATAAGAAAACACAATTATAATTAGGTATGCATGTCAGATTGGGTGAACAAATATCAGGTGTTAAATGTCAACGTTCAAGGAATAAAGCAACGAATAGAATACCGTAGCCTCTGGACGCTCGCGACTACAGTATGAATCACAAGCGCGACCCGACATTTGTTGCCGACCTTACATTGATATGACTTGTCAGTCCATTTCTCGCAATATTTTTAATTAATAATCGATAACACCAAAACCGTTAAGTACTCATGTTAAAATCATAAATTGTTGAAACAATAATTTTCACACCACCTGCTCGTCAATGCCCAATTATATATCATGCAAACCTTACCGAAAGCAAATCATTATAACCCTTGGCTTAAGCCGGGTAGCAATATCGTACTGAATCTCATTATAACCCGCCGGATAATAATGTGATTTCACTTTTCATAGTTCTTATAGTTCTGTCATTAAAGTCTAATGTCGTGAAGTCCACTAAGCGGCGAGGAGGCGGCACACCAGCTCCGTGTTTTGTTTGGAACGTCGTGTTCGAAACAAAAGACTGCGTCGTCGGCCGCCGCCTGTAGCGCGTCAGGCGCGTGGTTTTAGTACAATATTTGTAGAATTACATTTTGGAGTTTTCATTATTGTCATATTTTATTACATTTTTAAATAAAATCACTATGTAATATCCGTGCCTCGTAGCTAGGGCTGGCCTTCCTCCCTTCGCAGCAGTTGCAGCAATGTAAATAAATACATACTTACATATTTGTGGACAGTCTTACACAAATCTACCTAGTCCAAAACTAATCAAAGCTTGTACTATGGGTACTAGTCGACGATATACATATACCTATAAAGATAAATATATACTTAAAAGGCCAATAGAAATAAATTTATTGAATAAATTGACAAGAAAAAGAGCCTTAATTAAGTACCTATTGCTTTCCGCCAAACTGTATAACTGTAAAAAGTGTTTTTAATCAATATGCGGGAGGGCAGCACCATCGTCGAACCCGAGCCATCTGGCAGCAGGTTTAAAACGGTGCCGTGTGCCGCGGATGCACATACTGGTGGCACGTATTACAGCAACGCTGATTCTTGCTCTGAGCCAGCCCAGTATGGTGCTTATGCTGCGATTCCAGCGTAATATATACTTAAAATACATAGAAAACATCTAAGATTCAGGAACAAAATACTTGTGCTCACCACACAAATGAATGCAAGCACTCGTCGATGTAGTAGGTATTAAATACCAAAAACAAGATCCGCGTGAGTTACAACTTACAAGACGCTTAATTATACGGAGTAAAACAGATTCTATTAAAATAGACACTAAAATTTGCTGCGATTGACTGATTTAATTCTGTTTTTATAAGCCTTGGTTTTTTTATTGCCTCGCAAGAGGTGAGAAAAGTAGAGTATACTCCTCGGGGATAAAGCTGTTTTTGTCTTGGGAGCGCTTAAATCCCTCACTACACTCAGGACTCAGTCTTAATTCCCTCGCTTCGCTCAGGAATTAAGTCATTACTCCCTCGCTCCGCTCGGGAGTAAAATTTGGTGTCCTACGTTACGTTCGGGATTCAATATCGCACCCGTGACATAAAACAGTGTTTTATCCCCTTGGTGTATAATCTACTATTAATTACATGAAGTAAACCCCAACCCAACTTTTATAATCATTGTTACAATTTCACCAGTTTTATGTTGTGGTTCATACGTATAATACACCTTCTTGCCTTATGTCTTGTCTTTGAGTCAATCGGCTGTGGAGAAATACGGACGGACGGACGGACAGACAGATATGAAGACACTTTGATGGTTCCGTTTTCGTCATCATGGCAATGGAATCCTTAACCTCCTTTTTTAAGTCGGAAAAATATCGCGAGCCCTCGCATAGCCCAGCTTTTTGCTAGTTATATCTATATATATTTATTTCGGGGATCTCGGAAACGGCTCTAACGATTTTGATGAAATTTGGTACGTGGAAGTTTTCGGGGACGAGCAATCGATCTAGCTAGGTCTCATGCCAGGGAAAACGCCGAGCAAAGCTCGGCCGCCCAGATATTGTGTTATAATGAGAGTCGGGTGATCAAGACCAAGATCAAGGGAAGAAGACGAAAGTGCAGAAGAAGGGAGTAGTCTTATAAGTTATTTTGGAAAATCAAATGATAGGTACCTTTATATCATATGTGGGAGCTGATGATTTGTGCCCGGGTAACGAGTAATCATCCGGGTAATCATCATTTTCCGCCATTATTAAATGTGGGTAGCCTCTTTGCCTCTTAAAGTATGCCAGGCTAAATTTAGTGCGTCTTACAAAACTAATCTAAAAATCATTATTCTGTCTCTTCCGCTTCTTCCGCCGAAAACCCGGGTACCCGCCTGTTTTTGGAGTCGGGTAAAACCCGGGTTTTGAGCATGAAACCCGGATATTACCCGTATTGTAAAAACTACAGATAAAATAACTAAAAACAAGAACCATCTCTTTAAAATGTGATTTTTGGTTTCTAAATGACATAAAATACATATATTTCTGTGTAAAATACGTTTAATGTCCTTTAGAACCACCTCCATCGCGTTGGTGAACAGTTTTGGTGATATTTAACGTCACCGATATATTCAGTAAGCTAGTTCTGTACCGTCGTCTAAACCCAGCCTGTTCCAGGAATTGAAACTCATTGAGTCTTTGTGCAAGACGGTTCGTGATGACCGTTGATAACAGCTTGTGTACAAGGCTCAGAAGCGATATAATTATGTATGACGATAGTTCCTCAAACAAAAGGGTTTTATCGCCTATCTTGAAGAACAGTACACCACCGCTCTGCGCCATGTAAGTATGCGGTGTTCTCCCAGTAGAGTGGACAGCATTGAACAACTTCTGAAGCTCCTTCAATACGGGGTTCCTCCCGCCTTCAGCAGCTCAGTCATGATGCCGTCTCGCCCGGGGCTTTTCCATTTTTATGCTGTGTAAGTGCCAACTCGCTCTTACTCTTATTCGTTCTGTCTTCCAAATCCAAATTTGGGACTCAGTGAGTGGCAAGGTAGGCCCTTTTTCGTAGTCGTAGTCGTCGTAGATTTCTTTCAAAGAGTTAGACAAACGTGGATTTTTTAATGAATCCTATTTTATACAATGTTACCACATTTTCCAGTTATTCATAGTTGCTCCTTGTTATTCATAGGTACCTATCGGTATCGGTTATGCTTATTAAAAACTCATAAAACTATCTATACATATAATAAAGCAGAAGAGGGTCGAAAATCTGTACATTGAAGATATTAGTAAAAAAATCGATGGAGGGGTCTAAGAATCGATAACAGAACACGTTTCAACTGTTTTTAGAATTCATGTCTGTTTGTCTGTTTGTCTGTTTGTCTGTTTGTCTGTTTGTCTGTTTGTCTGTCTGTTTATATGTCTAACTATCACGCGAAAACTAGCGAATGGATTTTAATACAGCCTTCACTAATATGTTTATTGGATCTTCGGCCAGGTTATAGGCTATAAAAATCATACAGGTTAGGGATGAAAGGGGGTGAAAAGAGGGGTTAAACTTTGTATGAGAAGTCTTTCAGTTTATGATTTACAGGCTTGAAAGTTGGTAAGTATATACATGGACGCAAAGTAAATAGAACCTCATTCAAACATTGTATAATAAACAGATAGTATTTGAAAAAATGGGGGGTGAAATAACAATACCTCTGCCTCTCAAGGCTATAGACAAAAATACAAAAGTCCCTCAAACCATATTAACTGTTTGAAATGAGAGATCTAATTATGTTGGTCAGTCAGTCGCTATCAATATTCACAAACCTTACTACGCAACCTCGGTTTTTTTTTGTTTTCGATGGAGGGTACTTTACCTACGCAGAGCGGCGGGCTCTCGGTTGCATGGTAGCACTTGCGACATGTACTACCTACCTATATATTAAGTATGCGCATTTTGGTATAAAATATTGTTTTTTGAGGTGCTCATTACAAGAATGATACTTATCCATTTTCAAATTGAAGATGGCGGACATTTACTTATTTACTTTTCTTAATAATCGATATGAGTTTCATCTTTGAGGTTCTTCGAGGTGCCGATTAGTTGCGTTTTCCGTCAGCAAAATGTATAAAATACGTTCAGCGCGTAACCGACATAAATTTAAGGTATATTGGTATTCGTTATTAAAACATACATACCTACGTAACAATAAACATCAAGTATGACCAAGGTCGAACAGGCGGATTGGAAAGCAAAAAAAACCGGCCAAGTGCGAGTCGGATTTCGCACATTTAGGGTTCCGAACCGACCGCAAAGTTAAGTTGGTTTTTATAGGAAAAATAAGGGAATTTCAAAGAAAAAAATCTAATTTATCAATATATTAGTATTTGTTGGTAAAAAATACGTAATAACAATCATTATTACCAAATTTTTAATTCATCGGAACAAAATTTCGTAAATTCCAATAATTTATGTACAACAAAAATATCTATTCAACTACCTCTTTACAAAGCCACTTAATAGGTCAACAAATTTTTTTTGTTCAATATTTCGCGCTCGCTGCTCTCGCGTTTTCATCTACATTGCTTGATGCGTATGAAGTATTTTCTGTACCTGCATCATAATGTTCGAATCATTTCGCACTAGCTTTTTTATCAACATTACTTGACGCGTAGGAATTATTTTCCGTAACTGCATCATAATGTTCGAAAAATTTCGCGCTCGCTGCGCTCGCGTTTTCATGTGCATAGCTTCATAAGAATGAAGTATTTCCCGCACCTGCATCAGAATGTTCGAATCATTTCGCGCTCGCTGCGATCGCGTTTCATATACATTACTTAATGAGTGTGAAGTATTTTCCGCACCTGCATCATAATGTTTGAAAAATTTTCATACGCTCGCGTTTTCATCTACATTACCTATAGTTAATGCGAATGATGTCTTTTCCGCACCTGCATCAGAATGTTCGAATCATTTCGCGCTCGCTGCGATCGCGTTTCATATACATTACTTAATGAGTGTGAAGTATTTTCCGCACCTGCATCATAATGTTTGAAAAATTTCGCGCTCGCTGCGCTCGCGTTTTCATCTACATTACTTGATGAGCATTTTCCGCACCTACATCATAATGTTCGAAAAATTTCGCGCTCGCTGCGTTTGCGTTTTCTTCTACATTACTTGATGAGCATTTTCCGCACAACCTACATCATAATGTTCGAAAATTTTCGCGCGCCGTACGCTCGCGTTTTCATCTACATTATAGTTGATACGTATGAAGTCTTTTCCGCGCCTGCATCAGAATGTTCGAAAAATTTCGCGCTCGCTGCGCTCGCGTTTTCATCTACATTACTTGATGAGTATTTTCCGCACCTACATCATAATGTTCGTAAAAATTTCGCGTTCGCTACGCTCGCATTTTCATCTGCATGACTTGATGCGTATGAATTATTTTCCGCACCGGCATCATAATGTTCGAAATATTTCGAGCTCGCTGCGCTCGCGTTTTCGTACACATTACTTGATGAGTGTAAAGTATTTTCCGCACCTGCATCATAATGTTCGAAAAATTTCGCGCTCGCTGCGTTCGCGTTTTCTTCTACATTACTTGATGAGCATTTTCCGCACTTACATCATAACGTTCAAAAAATTTTCGCGTGCCGTACGCTCGCGTTTTCATCTACATTATAGTTGATGCGTATGAAGTCTTTTCCGCGCCTGCATCAGAATGTTCGAAAAATTTCGCGCTCGCTGCGCTCGCGTTTTCATCTACATTACTTGATGAGTATTTTCCGCACCTGCATCATATTCGAAACATTTCGCACTCACTACGCTCGCGTTTTTATCTTCATTACTTGGTGCGTATGAAGTCTTTTCCACACCTGCATCAATGTTCGAAACATTTCGCGCTCGCTGCGCTCGCGTTTTCATCTACACTATTTGATGCGTATGAAGTATTTTCCGCACCTACATCGTAATGTTTGAAAGAATTCGCGCTCGCTGCGCTCGCGTTTTCATCTTCATTACTTGATGCGTATGAAGTATTTTCCACACCCGTATCAGAATATCCGAAAAGTTTCGCGCTCACTTCGCTCGCGAGCGTTTTCATCTACATCTATAATCTACATATATTTAGTCCTCTGTCATGTTTCATGTGGGCGCATTGAGCCGGCGTGCGCAATGTTTGGCGAGACAACCCGGCGAAATACGGTGTAGAAGTTGATATGGATACTGGAATTACTGGATATTCACGCGAAAGAAGTCGCGGGCAAAAGCTTAGATAAATAAATTTAAAACTGGACTACCCGTGCGAAACTGGGGCGGGTTATAAATGCGAAAGTAACTCTGTCTGCCTGTTTCCTCTTAAAATGTTCAACCGATTTAGATGAAATTTGTTATGGATATAGTTTGAGTCCTAGGGAAGGACATAGGATACTTTTATCCCGGAAACCATCCCTGAACGGGGTTTAAGTTAGAATGGAAGAGAGATAACTAGGTAAGCGCATGAAAAAGAAGAATGAAATAACATTCTAACGCGATGACGCGAGTTCTACGCAGACGAAGTCGCGGGCAAAAGCTAGTAAATAATATAAGTAAAAACGAAAAACCCGGGTAATTACCCGGGTACCCGGGTTTAGGTCGGGGAAATCGGGTATTACCCGGGTTTCAAAAATAAGGCTGTGCCAGTTGCACCAATGTACAAATACAGACCGGTCAACGTCAAATATGGCGCCGGCAGCTGTCATCCCATAGAAACTTGTCTTTCCATACAATCAGATTTGACGAACACCGCTTACGATTAGAGACGGTGTGATGCAACCCAGCCTAAATAAGGCCAGCCTAAATTAGAAGAGTGTTAAGATTGAAAAATTCACTATCACAAGGGATACCACGGTGGCTCAATTGGTAGAGCAATGGACGGATTCCAGAGGTAGTGGGTTCAAATCCCACCTGTGGTGGCTGTGGTGTTTAATTTTTCCATTTTCACTTTGATTAAAAAAATTACAAAAACAGTCGGGTTTTGCATTCCCTAGTACTTACGTCGAATCTCCGTCGAATAAATCAACAGCGATAAAAATTTAGGTAAATGAACGGCAAATGAAACTAAATAACGCCAAACGAAAATACGAAAATTATAAATTCAATGAATGGTTGTCGATGGAAAATTTGTCGGCAAGACAAGGAACTCCCGGTTTTTTGACCAAATATATTGTAACGGCATTGTCTTGTCGTTGTATTTATTTAAACTTTATTGCACAAAACTGCTATCGCTCTGACCTATCATGTGTAGACCTATATATTTTTCTAGCAGGAACAGAATTTACCACAATAAAAATATCGACAAGTACTTGTTATCGATAAGCATACTTACTACTTCAACGACAAGACGTATTGCAATGAACAGTTATTTATTATGGAGCAGTCTGCTGTAAACGCGTTTGAAATTTTTGTGATAATCCTGTATTTTAATTTATTTTGATTTTGATTTATTTTGATTTTAATGTATTTTAATGTTAATGTATTTTGATTTTAATTTATTTTAATGTTAATGTATTTTAATTTATTTTGATTTTGATTTATTTTGATTTTAATGTATTTTAATGTTGATGTATTTTGATTTTAATTTATTTTAATGTTAATTTATTTTAATTTGATTGATTTGAATGTACTGTAATTTGATGTTTTTAATGAAATGTAATGTATTTTATTGTTAATGATATGGGCTAAGCCTGAAATAAATAAATAATAATAATAATAATAATAAACGTGCAGCTGATAGATTAGATCCGCGATACTATTGACAATATTGACATCCCCGTAATGTGATAATAATCACCGTTGTAAACCATAAATTATATTTTATAGTCTGTGCACAGATTGTGTCTGATTGTCTGTGCTGTGAGTCTACTCTACTCTGTTTAGTCTGTTAGATGTCTGTTCTGTTCTGTGCACTGGCGATTTACTGTCATATATACGAGTCACTCCATAGAGATGGAGTAAAATAGACGTCCCCTCAACCCGGGCCCCTGCCCCTCGGCGCCATCTTGCCTTCTTGTAACAATTGTATTGGTGACATTTGTCCTAGTTCTGCGTTTTTAAGAATGACTCTAATATCCCCTCATCAACAAAAAAAACAATATATCTCAAAATTGTCAATCAGACCAGTCCTGTCATGAAAAATGTCTGTTTAAAATTTGAAATAAAATCGTAGCTTGAGTTTTATTGGGAATATTGTGTGTTTGTGAACATTTTATAAATTGTTTGTTGTGTTGCGTATTAAGAGGAAGGCCAAGGAAAAGTTATGTCAAGCAGATAAAAGAGGATGTGGATGTCGTGTCGTATCAGGACGTCAAGAAGCTGGCCTCGGACCGGCAAAGATGGAGAGACTGCATCAAGCTGCACATGATGTGTTTAATCTTTATTAAATAAATAATTGTTAGAATTATATTATTTGTCTATGCCGTACATTGATGTTAATCTGTGGCATGCTGTCTACATTCTCTTTGATCTCCTGTCGTCCTAGGTATAAGTTGTGCACGTCCCATTTATTTTATATTTTATACAATTTTATCTTTACAACTATCATATACATAATAAGAATTTAATGCAATAATCCCTGTATTATCTGAACATAATATAAGTGATTATACTGAAAGTTGTTGGCGTTTACTTTAGTAGTGCTACTCATGTCACGCGATCCCACTGTGCCCAGACGGCTTTGCTAACAATAATTCTACCAATGTTGCGTATTTTACTTGTCAGGTCTGTCACTGAAACAAATGTCAGGTGTGTGTGTGTGTGTGTGTGTGTGTGTGTGTGTGTGTGTGTGTGTGTGTGTGTGTGTGTGTTTGTGTGTGTGTGTGTGTGTGTGTGTGTGTGTGTGTGTGTGTGTGTGTGTGTGTGTGTGTGTGTGTGTGTGTGTAAATGCATCCCTTTCACTCTCTTCTTGCTATGTTCCTTTTCACGCTAAATCGAGTGTTAAAATAAATCCTTCATGTAATATAACCTCGGCTGAATAACACATTACCTTCGTTTAGGTACGCGTTACATGTTCAGAAAACTATTAAATGACAACCTCTGCACCTCTGCTTCCAATTTTCTCTGCCACAGATAACACAAGTCATAAATAAATGTAAAGGAAGTAGATCGTCTGATACGTTAGTATCTCCTTATAGTTTTTTGGTTCTATTCTGTGATTCATGACAAACATTTGTGGTAATTGTGGTTGTGTAGCTCAATATTTATTTTATTTATTTCCTAAATTAAGTGTTTTTTACAAATCAAGAGAGTGTTTTGCAATGGCTCAAGCTGAAGATACAGAACTCCGTGATTTAGTACTAGAAGCTTTGGAGAAGAATGGGTCACTAGCTAAAATCCGTGCTTTGCTTCGTGCGAATATTTTTTTGGCGTTTGAAGAAGACTGTGAAAATATGAAGCAAAATGTGAATTTGGATAACATATTAAAAATACCGGAAGGTGTCCTGGCGTTGTCGATTGTTCACGAGTTTTTAGAGTTTTGTAACCTTAAAAACACGTTGTTTGTGTATATGTCCGAATCGCGCCAGGGTACGGAGTACATCTACGAAGGCCGGAATGTTTTAGCTGACCGGCTTCATTTCTTTAACGGTAATCATGACGCCAAAGAGCCTGTCCTTGTTACATTTGTAAAGAATATTTTTAGAGCCAACCAAAGGAAGTACTACGAGCAGGGAGACGCCGGCACCGCACACCAACGCGACTCTCTCGTGCAAAACCCCAAAGACGAAGAAAACTGCACTTACATTGTTCACGAGGATTCCAGTACTTCTACAAGTAATTTAACTTCAGACAATTCATCGGATGAAAAGAATAAACTACACTTGAAACTTCGTTTAGATAACTCGGACACTGACACGTCCAGTGACTCTGTGAAAGACAAGATGAGCTCAGAATATATTCCCAATCAGCACATACTGTCCCAAGCCAGAAGCAATGTTGATAGACTGGCCCTCGACCAACATTCCACCTACAATAAGCAGACGGATAATATTGTGAGTAACCAATATAGTGAAAATCTTATTAAAAATGTGCAAAATCATGAATTGAAACAAAACAGCAGTGAGTTTACATCATATGTAGATATCAAATCGTTTAAACCACCAGATGAGCAAGATGTTACTATACCTGCCATAACAGTTGACAACAAGACTGAAAATTACCCTGTAAGCCCCCACAACCCAACTGATCCAAGTATTCATCCTGATGACATTGAAAGAAAAACTGATTCACTGTCATCAGCCACTACACTGAATAGTATTTCATCGGTGTCTTTGAAGCAGGAAAATGAAAAAGAAAAATCAATCAAAATCAACTTAAGGAATACTGGTGAACCAACCAAGTCAGATACTGAAGTGACAGAATACAGCTTAGACTTTACCCTGTCTCCAAGAAACAATCAGCTACATTTGCCAGACCAGCTACCAGCTAACACACCTCTAAAGGAACAGAATTCCCCACTTTTAAGTCCACTTCAAAACTCTCTAAGCTCTCAGAGTTCAGTGTCCATCTCAGATGTGGCAGACTTGATTGAGTATAGTGACAGGAGTTGTTTATTTGAGCAAAACTCTAATAAAGGCAATGATGAAGGAATTAGTCCATCAAAGACTAGTAACAAGTCAAAAAATCTAACAAGTGACCAAAATTTGGTTCCCAGTGAAGACTCTGGTGATTTTTCGGAATCACCAATCCCTTCACTTTCAAACTTGAGTCTTGATGTACACAGTGATTAACCTCTTGATGCCCGCTGGCTTCTCAGGAAGCCGTTTATTATATATATATATAAAACCAAATTTTGACATATGTAAGTTTCAATACCAAATGGCTACCTAGAGAGCCACGGTTTTCGAAAGGTTAAGCTACAAGACTCGCTTTTTCATCTAAACAAAATCTTGCCCTACTTGCTTATGTCTATACTCATACCCAACATTGTAATAAGCATAGCTTGGACAGGTCATAACAAAACAATTGAAACTTGTTAATAGATCAAGATTAATAGAGTTGTATTATGTACAGTATTATCTAATTATTATTTATGACACACCTGGCCATAAAGTGGCAATTACCGCATGCTCCGCGCGCGTGAAATCCCATTTCCTGGCGAGGGGGCGACATAAAATTTTGTACTTAACACGGGCGGTAATAAAGAAAGCCTCAGATCGCATATTTATTGCCCTTGCCTTCGGCTCGGGCGTCAAATACCTGCGATCTGAGACATTCTTTATTTTACCGCCCTTGTTAAGTAAAAAAATAGTTTTATGTATACCAAATTTAGATAGTCATTTAATTATTATTAAGCCAAGCAGTGTCCCACAGTAATGGGTTGTGACTATAATAGTACATTACTTTAAGGCGCAGGGTAGGGCAAGGCCTTCCCCATACAAACTTTGTGCACGTTTTATTCGTCGGTTTTGGCACTAACAAATATAATTTTTTTTGGTTGTAAATATTAGATATATTTCCAAAAAAATCAAAATTAAAAAATTAAAAAAAATATTTAATAAAAAAAAATTACATCACGAAATAGCTATCAGAAAAATAAGCATACTGACCAAAAATCATAACTTTAATGCAAAGACAAACGAAGTAAATCCTGCACAAAGTTTGTATGGATAGAGCTTGCCCTACCCCTCCTCTTAAGTAAGACAGTAATACATTACTAAATTTGGTATACATAGAACTATGTTAGTAAAATATACCACAAACCATCAGAGTCCAATTTTAAATTATCAATTCAAAATAGAAATTCAATAAAAATATGTTAATTTAATCATGTTACTATACTCTTTAATCGTAATTATAATCAAAGGTCTATGTCATATTATGACTATTGAGTCTTGTTCTATTCCCTTATCTGTTGTCTGAGCTTTGCTAATTATAATAATTAATAAGCATAGTGAGCTATGCACAATCAACTAAGGATCAACTTCAAGTTTGATTCCAAGTTAGAACTTAATCATGTTGATTTATAGAGGATGAGGAAACCTGAATCTAGTCTAGGAATTTGCTGGCTTGCATTTATACCTATTTAATTTGTCCAGCTTGTGCGTAAAGGCATATTTCTGAGTTGTGTATTGGAACAGGTATCTCAAATAACACTAGTTACTGTCAGTGTTGATCTTTGTGGAATATCCTACAAAAAGCATATTATAATATGTTCAGAATACCTTACTACTCCATTTTTTTTTAAGTAGCTAATTGATAAGATAAGTAAATTTTAAATTGTCATGGTGTACCAATGAAAAATATTTACCTAAATGTTGAATTTACCGTAATTCGTGACATCATTGGAATAAAATAATATACCTATAGGTAAGCAACATTGTATAATATTATAGTACATACCTGTATGTTTAATGAACAAGCATAAAAAGTGGAGTGTGTATTAATAGATAGTTAATCTGGAAATGTAATACTAAATTACTAAACTTGCATTTTATAATGGATATAAACGGTCAGGTGAATATCGTCAAAAAAATGGTTAAGGTGGAAAAGCGTCAGGTCATCTCTTTGTAAAAACCCTAAAAAAGAGTCTTTTATGTTTATGTATTCATGTTATACTTTAATTCAACACTATCTACAAAGTATTAGTACTTAAGTGTTATTTGTAAATATTAAGAATGTAATAATTTGGTATGATAAATAAGAAATTTACTGCTTTTAACCAAAACACCACTTAAATTGATTCAGTACCAAACATATTTGACAGTTTCGGCTGTTGTTTAATAATAAAGGTTGTGCCTTATTTGTACCAAGATTCCTTTTAGCCGAGTTTACTGTTCTAATTCTAGTCCTATTAATATAAAACTGGTTCCGTCCAAATTGCTCCATTGTCATGTCTCATGTCATAATAATATCCGGGAAAGGTTAAATGCAACCATACCTACTATTTACTTTAATCATGAATAAAAAAAATGCGTGCGATTGTTGTTTTTTTTTATTATGATTATATCGTGCGTTGGCTGTGCCAAGTGTTTATGCAGCGGCAACGTGGGGGCAACAAGTTAAAGAGACGACTCCTTAGAATATATGTATACATGTGTATCTACAGCTACACAACACCACAGATTTGCGAAGATGCTTCCATAAGTACATTAGACAGGAGTGCACTGTCTGCACTAAATTGAGTTGTCGATATGGCAGGTTTTGTGAAACGTACATTTAGCGACAGAATAGTATTAGTACATTACTGCAGACACCAGTAAGTAAGCCATCCTGGACGAGTATGAGTTAGCCGGCCGAGCCGAAGGCGAGGTCCGGCTATAATACGAGGCCAGGATGGCACTTATGGTCGAGGCATGTATAGTGCTTTTCTCAAAAATAAAACATGTTGTATAAATAGCGGTAAAAATCATATTTTTCGCCAATTCCACCTCGTTTGTTCTAAAACCGTGGGGTCGGACTAGCTTTTGTTTGTGCGGGCGCGGGCGCTCCCCGCCCCCCGCTCCCGCCCCCGCCCCGCCGCACACCCCGCTGCTGCTGCTGCGGGCGCTGGCAGGGAGGCGCCCGCGCCCGCAGCAGCAGCTAAACTTATGATATGTAATGGGATTTACATACTTACTTCCTGGACAGTAGGTGTTACTTCCTGGACACTTCTGGCAACTGTCCAGGATGACCCACTTTCGGATACTATCTTCACAGATGTTATGAGAACATTACATACTATTTTTGAGAAAAATATTATTACATACAGAACGGACACGAACCCCCCGCACCGAGGTCAGTTACCTCGCCCTGAGCGACCCGTCTGGTGTCGATCGGGTGCCGTCGCGCCTCGCGATTCGTCCGCACCACGCGCTACGCACCGGCGCAAACAATTGACGCGTGTCCCGACAGCGCACGCACACATACCCACAGCCCACAGCGCTTACGTTCCTTCGCGTGTCACAGGTGTTATAACCAAACACACCCTATTAAATATAGGTAAAGAGATTTAGGTTCGCGTCTTTCCTGTGGACACATGAAAAGTTAGGACTATAAAGCTTAATTTTGGATTGTACTAGTAACCTGCATAAACGGCGTCTCCGTTTTTAGGGTTCCGTACCCATAGGGTAAAACGGGACCCTATTACTAAGACTCCGCTGTCCGTCCGTCTGTCACCGGGCTGTATCTCATGAACCGTGATAGTTAGACAGCTGAAATTTTCACAGATGATGTATTTCGTTTGCCGCTATAACAACAAATACTAAAAAACAGGATACCTACAATAAATATTTAAGGGGGCTCCCATACAACAAGCACGATTTTTTTGCCGTTTTTATAGATAACGCTACGGAACCCTTCGTGCGCGAGTCCGACTCGCATTTGGCCGGTTTTTTATAAATCTATTAACGTCGTTAACTATTGCCCACAGAAGAGACGACTTTTTTTTAAACTGTGTATGACCCATTACCAGGTACAGTCAGCGTCATATAGTATGTAACAGCCAAAGTGGTCAAATAGTTCGGTAGGTACACCATATAATTTTGTATGGTCTACCGAACTATTTGACCACTTTGGCTGCCACATACATGACGCCGACTGTACTACTACGACATAAGACCTAGGTCCCAAGTCCCGTGTTATGAGTGTGATGAATGGCGGTTCCTTATCAAGGATGTTTCTATTTTAGAAATTTTAGAATACCTAAACATAGTTTCCCGACATGAAATAAAACTAAAATAGTGCTTTTTCACACATCCGATATCGCTTGCTGAAAATTCGTTACATTACTGGTAAACTTATTTTTATGATGTGGTAGAAATGCTGCTCAAGTTGGTTATTATTTATTTATAGTATGGCAATTATTTCGAACCGTGAGATCAGTTCTTGCCAGTGGTTGTTGTACTTTTAGCAGATTGAGTTGGCATCACTTGGCGCTGGCACTTAAGGCGATATATCGATTGAAAGAGACACCCTTTGTTTTTCGCTCACGACAAAACGGGATGTAACCATCTCCGAGAATGGCTTTTTAGACAAATCTCGTTAAATATCTGACTGTGTGCAGGTTTATTAAATTTCCTCTTGTCAGTACCTAGATGAGGTAAAATACCATCATATTAACTTAATCGTGTCTTTTAATAATGCGTTGTTTTAGTAGCCTGAGGAAAAAAAGGAAAATATAGACTACTGGATTTATTTTCTATCGAGAAAATAAACAATCATGTTTCGCTATTGTCAGTACTACAATCATATAGTCAAGAATCATATATCTGAAAATCAACCCCTACTGTTTGCTAGTCTGGGCAGGACAGCGTTTAAGTCTCCAAATTTCTCAGTGTAGCGCCTTAAAACGTTCCCTGTCCGGTTGCCCTCAGTGTGGGGCCATGAACCTTTTTTCTAGAGTCCTTGCTTCCAATGTGGAGTCACATCCCATCCCCATACTGAATGCACTGTTGGGACTTGTGACATTGTCACATCGTTTTATACGGGAAAATTACTTAAATAAAAAGCATAAATATAATCAATGTTTATTTCACAATTTCCGTAAAGCATAGATTGTAGATATCACGTTTCAGTTATGCACACAAGTCAATCCATACCGAACACATAATTATAACATAGTCGTTACGCATTTCTATACAAAATTAACGCTATACTGTTATGGCGTTCTAGCAGTTAGTGTAGTAGCATACAAAAAATTATATTAAACATATTTTATTTACAACTAGACATTTTTATTAGGTACATGAGTTTTATATGAAAATGGTATAAAAATTACACTTTCATACATTCAATTACATCTAATATCATTGTAATACAAATGCGATTCGTATCCTAAATTGCAAAAATATAACATGAGTAAAAAAGACAATGCTTCATTTCAATTATAAACAAGAGGATTCGGAAATACTTAGTTAAATAGAAAAATCGCTCCAGGCACTGTCATTACCGTTATTATATGTCGTAAGTAAAACTTTAACGGGTAGTACCTGCTTCACTAGAAGCTGACCACTTCTAACCTGAAGCAGTCTACTCCAATACATAAAATCCCCCGGACAATTTCGACGAAAGGTTCAATTACTCAAGCTTTTAATATTTGCCCAAACTTTTACAAATATAGCGGAATAAAAACCTTCGAATTTATTAATTGTTCTGATGATGCTTTCTCAATAATGAAAAATTATTCACTAATAGTATACAATCAAATTAGTCAAATATCACTAAATGTAAATAAATATAAATAATTTACATATGGCAACTATTTGGCTTTGAATAAAATAAATGTACTTACAATAAACACGAAACACAAGAAGAAGCATTCTGCTTGGAAAAAATTAGTGATAAGGACTTGTTGGGCTTTGGGCTCCGATCGAGCAATAAATTTCTCAGTAATCTGGACAACATAATATATGCGTATTTTGACAAGTATTGCACGCGTATATGATAATTAGTAACATAGCTGCAATCAAAGACAATTTACATATTTTGAATGTTTTTCGTCATTTATGTATTATAGCGGCTAAGAGCGGTAACATACAGTGACTTTTTGCAGTGATGCAGTCAAGATTCAAGATACAGTATCGATACAATAACTAGTGTCGCAGTGCAGTCGCGCGTTCATGAAACGCGCGTTAGTATCGCTGCAAGAAGTCTCCGTTTGTAACCGTTCTAGAGAATGATAATTGATAACGAAATGAGGGCTACCGCGTATGGATTCGCCGCTAGAGGCGCTGTGTGACGTCAGTCCTCCGAAATGTCAAATTTCATAGTTTGTGGGTGGGTTACGCGGGTTTATTTCTAATTAGATTAACATGGTGACTATTTTGCAATATCTGAGATCGATAATGGCAAATATGAGTTACACGTCAACGAATTTCAGTGCTTTGCGATAATTTTATCGCTCGTAAACTTGTGTCATACTTTTTTCCGAACAAAACGGGACTTCGCTACAATACGGAATGTTCGATAAAAATATTTACGGTGCGGTTTTATTGTATAAAATACGATTTTAACGTGAATTTGGTTTTTACGCCCATGATAACCAATAACAAACTTTGACAGCAGGACTGACAGCACGGTGGCGCCAACTGGTGAGCACAAAAACGGTAGCCCTCATTGAGTGGTAATTATGACAACATAATGTGGATTGTTCAAAGCTCGTTTCCAACGGAGCTGTCGTGCGTGAGGTTGGAGTCCATGCTCGCGTTGTCGGAGTCCTGGCTTTGGTTCCCGCTGTAGTTCGCGGCTTCTTGTAACCGCATCAGCATATTTAACTGCAGACAAGTTGCTGGATTTAATCCATAGGTACTAATATTATAAATGCGAAAGTGTGTCTGTCTGTTCTCTCTTTACTCTCCGCTGAACCGCTTTAGATGAAATTTGGCATGGAGATTTAGGCGGATTGAATACGGCTTATTGAAAATCCGCCGAAATGTGTTCGGCGCTTTGCATTCTTCAATTCGCCTAGTCGTAATGTAAAAAAGCGGTTCAGTCAGATTGTATAATTCGCCGTAATACATTACGGTTAGCCTTTTCACAAAAAAGCGGCTGTCACCTCTTTGAAAGCTTTTATTTCCCTTTTTTAACACTCGCAGCGCTGTTTAGCAATGACAATCCGGCCACTTTGTAAAACGGCTAGCCGTAATGTAAAACGGCGGACTATGCAATCCGGCAAGTACAATCCGGCTAAACGTGAGCCGCCATATTGTAGAACGTATTGCAATGACGATCCGGCTAATCGTTAACCCGCCGTATTACAAAACGGCTCTGTTTTGTAAAACGGCGGTTTATACAATCCGGCTGCGACGTATCCGCCACTAACGTACACGAAATTGTCCAGATTATTAAGTTAGCAATCCCTTACCAAAGGATCCTGGTTGTTGTTAGAGTTGGAATCTTGATTGGTTTCCTCTATTCCAATATCCTCCACAGTTATCGCACGTAATGTCTGAAAAGAAAGAGAAATATTTCAATGATGATTTGTGGGTGATTAACCAAGCTACATTCATGTTACCGAGGGCTAGACGCGCCACGTTAAGTACACTCGGCATCAAAAGTAGCGCCACATATGACGACGTCAAAAGTTTTTATTACAAAGGAATAAGAAGGCGCTACTTTTGATGTTGACTGTACCTACACCCACGAAAATAATCTATTCAGCTTCTATGGGATTGTTTTAGTTAGGTGCACAATAAGTACAATTTATTTGTATGATCACGGATTAACTGTTGAGTCATTTAAAGCTCACTTTATACTAGACACTTCATAGCTTAACTATGCATATAACATAATTAGTTTGACACCTACACGTACACGGCTCTACAACTAAAGTCCGTGAGTGTGCATATGGATTTGTTGAAATGTAGATGAAACTTCACAAGGTAAGATAATTATCGAAGTTTGTCTACGCCGGGCCGCTAAGCTGGACAGACAGGGTAAAAAAAACCGGCCAAGTGAGAGTCAGATTTCGCAAATTTCAGGGTTCCGAACCAATATCAAAATATGTGATTTATTAATATAAACATTATCACCAAATTTCAAGTTCATAGGTCAAGAAGAAGTTGAAAATTTCTTCGGAGCTAAATTTTGTGACAGACGACGGAGGGACGGACGCATGAGTGACAACAATAGGGTACCGTTTGGACCCTTCGGGTACGGAACCCTAAAAAGTGAAGGTGGATTTAGAGTTGTACTCACGTGTGAGTGGTTGGGCTCCCGCCACGGGTAACTGGACTTGACGTGCTGTAAAGGATCGACGGCCGCGTGCCGCCGGCGCCCGTACAACGCCACGCCCTCGCGCACCGCCTCCGAAGCGTACGGGACTATGCTGTAGTTCCATACGTCCGCGAACCACGCCTGTCAGACGCGGGGGTATAATATAAGTACAATTTGTTTGATAGTAGGTAGGTTTAGACTAAACGAAAGCGCACAATAAAACATCAGATATGAAGCAACAACTCATTCATGAGCAGTGATCGTACATTTTGTAGCATTTTTGGTGCAGTGTTAGGGTTGTCAGTAGTGCCTAATATTATTATTTTTTACCAAGAATCACATATAAAAATAAAATAGCTCGTAGTATGGAACTTTTTTTTCCTCGCGAATGTGTTGAAAAATGTCGTATAATACTTACACGTGAGAATTTAATCATTAATCATTACACTAGAGGCGATATTGCTTGCGCGAGCTGCACGGCGGGCGCGACAAGAGAGCAGACGCACCTCGCTTCAGGGTGCTCAAAAATATCTTGATGCCTTGACAATAGAGGCGTGTTCAGATATTTGTGAGCACCTCGTTTGCTCCGATATATCTGATGGCGACTGTACTATTACGCTTACCTGACTAGCATCAAGATCCATAGGGCATGCGAGGAACAGCCTCGGGCCGACGGTGACGTCACTGGAGGAGTGCGCCTCGAGGAAGGCGTTGAGCGTCGACCACACCCCCGGCAGCCACTCGAGCACCGCGGCCAGCGCGGGCTCGCGCCGCCCCAGCCGCAGCTCCAGCGAGAACAGCTTGCGGCGGAGGTATCTACAACAATCACAAGTTTACACATAAAAGTGAGGTGGGTGTGTACTGGGTTTTAAGTGATGGTAAGAAAAAAGTATCCCTCAAATCCAATATAAAGTCATAGGTTCCTAACCTTTTCATTATAGTTGACTTATTGTATATGTCGTTCAAAACTGTAAGGCCAAATTCTTTCAAACGAACGCAAGCAAAAAACGACTAAGAGCTCAGTCGATAAAGTAAAGTCTTGCTTACGTTCATTATAACCGTTAATAGCCCTATCATTACCATCAATTCATTCACTTAAAACTATATCAATTCATACACTTAAAAATTATTTGGGGATAACTGAGTAGGTATAGGTATCATACCTACTCAGTTATCCCCAAAGAATAGCTATTTTACCTCCCCAGGTTCGGAACCGACCGGGCATAATGTCATGACAACCAGAGAGGACAGTGATTGAAATAGATTTTGTGTGCAGATAGTTTTGATAGACTTACCTGGCTAAAAATCCTTTCACTGGCTCCATGTGGTTGGCGGTGAGCAGCCATCGGAAATTGTGGTGTAGCTGGAGGTTTGTAGTGTTGCATGTTGCCTGAGACATCGTTCCTACGACAATAAACCATTATGTCAACCACCCAATGATAAAAGTCAAGGGATTTCTGTGACAGAAAGCAAAATAAAGTGGGAATAAAAAGAATTCAAGTGACTTAGGTACTTGAAAAAGGTAAAAGTGTATCTCCACAGGCGTGAAAGTGACGGTATGATATATTTTGCCTGCAACTTTCCAAGAGGGCCGGAGTCACGCGGCGGACTGTCTTGTTCGCCGCGGTGATGCCCAATATCAAAACAGACTGATAGTTACTTTTGCAGTTAATAGTATGCGCTACATTTAAAACCTCTAGCCGTTCAAAGACTACGTGCCAGTTGCACCAGCGTACGAACACAGACCGGTCATCGTCATATCGTCAAATATGGCGCCTGCAGCTGTCATCCCATAGAGACTTGTCAAACTTTCCATACAATCAGATTTGACGAACACCGCTTACGATTACAAACGGTTTGGTGCAACCCAGCCTTATTGTTTGACATTCAGTCAGTCAGGGATAGTTACCAATAATAACGGGCATATTCCTGTTGTCGGGCGGTAGCAGGCCCGCGAACGCGTCGCCGAGCCCCGACGCGTGCTGCAGATTGTCGAGCACCACCACCGAGGGCAGCGCCGCTTCCTCGCCGGCCGCCGCCGCGCCGCACTGCTCCGCGATGTTCGCTAGGTACGCGCGTAGCTCGATGCACGACTTGCGGTCCACGCTTTGTAAAGGATAGTGCATCGATATAGTTTATGTATGTATACAAATAGTTACGGATGCGCCACGGAGTGACCGGGGGTAAGAGAAAGAATATTCATATAAATTGTATACTACGCAATGAACGGTTTGCATGTCCAATGTTTTACTTATGGAAGTGTGCCTGTGCCTATAACCCGACCATGAAAAAATGGTCGATCGGCGATAGAGAAAACATGGCTATATTTCTCTATCAAAGCGTGTTAGACCCTTGGTATAATGGAATACTACATTATTGATGGGGCATGGGAGTAGGTTATCGCAGGCTGATTCAGTTATTGATTATCCGTTAAGAATATTAAGTCGGTACTGTTTTAGAATGAATATGAATCAAAGCGAAAAAAACATACTATCGGTACGCTCGTAACACTCGTCGGCAATGAATGTGTTAATGTTCCATAAAAAGTTGCTGATGCGTCCTGTACATTGGGCCATCAAGGTATGTGGATCCGGTATGAAGAAACAATAAGGAAATACTGCGAACAGATCGTCACTACGAATAATCGTAGGGATGATCACTGGACATTGCCCGCTAAACAAACATTTATATGTTCTAGGTACCACCGCTATGAAGGGGATGCCTATCGGCCGATGAAACAGCCCCCCCACGTCATCGTGGAATGCGAAGGTGTAGCTGCACAACGGACTCAAATCCTCAACGCACCGAGGTCACTCCGCGAAGCCTGTGGTGACACCAGGAGGATCCTGCGCTTCTGGCCGGAGTTAGGCTGGTTAAACCCTTAGCTAGCAAACCACGCACATTGGTCCGACATACACGGACTGAGTGCGGAAAATGGAGCCCATAACCATATAAGGAAATACTATGGTACATACTTAAACGTAGCCACCGCTTCAGCCGGGTTCCCGCGTCGCTCGGTCCCGTTCCGTTGCACGTAGAACTCGGCCAGCTTAGCGGCCAAGTACGACTTGCCCGTGCCGCTAGGCCCGCACAGGATCACACGCTTATGTTCCGACAGCAGTGACACGTACCTGGAATATTCGATATAAGAGTTGTTTTTGATTCTGGTATAGTATAACTACAATAGGAATTTACAGCATGATTTTAGATTAGCAAATTATTATTTAAAAGCATGGTAGGATTCACGATCAGTCGAAAAAAATGGACCCCGTAAAACTACTGCCAGCACGACTCTGACGGTATTTGTGTTTACAAATTTGACATTTAAGGCTACCAGCTGTAAGTCTTTTTTGTACGAAAACATCGGAATGTAGCTGACAGTGTCAAATTAGGCCACATTTTCCGACATTGTGGGTCTATTTCTATATAGTTTTAGTATTACAAAAATTAAACTCACCTAATCACAATATTTTTTGGTATGAGACTGTCAAACGCTAGGCTGCCGACGCCTTGCAAGCAAATGTAGAGGGTGTTGACCGTGCCGATGATGTACCCACACGGCAACAGCTCCGGGAACCCGATCTCGGGGCCCCTCGTGGCCTCGCCCAAGTGATACGAGGTTATAGAGTCGGTGTTCAGCCCGAGATTCGTCCCCGGATCTATTCTGGATAAGTAATCCTTGAAAGTTTTTCTAACTATATAATCTAAGTTCTGCCAAGTAGTCTTGCCGGATATATACGTGTACGCTATCGTGTACTCATTGCAGTTTATTGTCGAGTCACTGTTGTATACGTTTTTGAAGGAGGTGCTGTGCGCGGATTTGTTGCTTTTGAGGCTGTTTGTGTTGGATTTGTTGATGGAGTGCGGGTAGTCCTGAGGTTCCGCTTCGGGACTATGGTTCTGTGAGAGACGCGGTGAGTCAAAGCTCGACTGCTTCTCGAAATGGTTGTTGTAGCCGCTGGCGGACTGCTTCGCGTAGAATCTACACTCGGATTCTGTGAGGGTATCTTGAACTTCTTCGAAATATCTTTGGAATGTCTCTGGCTGTCCTAAATATACTGCTATTGCTATTTTCTTCCCGTCTGTCGTGTCGCCCTGGCTGTCAGCTACACCTGAAATGCAAAGTGATATCATTTTTTGCCAGTGAATCGGACTATCAAATAGAACGGGAACAGCAAACTATTACGATTGTGTCTCACAGGCGTCAGTTACACGGTCAATATTATCACGCGATACAGTATTGGCCTCTCTCTCACTTACATGAAAGTGAGAGGCCAATACTGTATCGCGTGATAATATTGACCGTGTAACCGATGCCACGGCGTTATCGAACTTTTTCACTCATCAACTACCTTACGTATTCAGCTATACTGAATTAGAATTCCTACAATACTTTGATGACGAAATATCCCATTATTAGCGCTTTGGTAGGTTGATTAACAGAGTTTCTAAATCGTCTGTTGCTTGTCCTACGATAACGCGGAGTAATCATGCCAATTTCTTTCAAATCTAAGCCACGTAAGCACTCTCACCTATATCAGAATAGCTCTCCCCGATCGCAAGCTCGCGGCTCTTCGGAGGAGGCAGCACCGTGTTGATGTCATAGTCCCCGCTCAGCCGCTCGCTATTCAGCCCGTTGGTGAATATGTCCGCGGCCCCGTTTAGGCCCATCAGGGCTTCGTTCTCGTTCAGCTCACAGGCGCTCTTGTTGCCATAGATAGGCTCGACCATGCCGGACTTGGGCGAGCCCTTCTTGGGAAAATCCATGGTTGGAGTAGACGCTATGCAGTTGAAGTCGAGCTCCAACGGCTGGGAGTGGATGTCGATAGCAGCCTGTCACAAACGGAAGTTAAGGTTATTAATATTATGAAGGTTGAATGTCTAAAACCTTAGTTCCTTACGTATTGTATTGTCATTCAGTATTTACTGCATTTATGGACACTTAAGAAACTGCTAGTTGGCATTGTTGGCAAGTTATAGACCAACCGTCTTAATGAGTCCTCGTGTGCGCATTATGGGGGCGTCGGAATATGACGACTTAACGGTAACGGGACTGAGGGAGGTGTGGTAATAATATATTACCAACACCTCAAGAGACTCTCGCTAGATGGCGGGGTCTAGGGTCAGATACAGAAGGCAGTACTCCTGGACACGGCGCGGGTGGTCAGGAGGTTCCTCCAGAAGTATATATGGCTCGCTGTCATATATATGGCTAAGCTAAGTAAGTATTCTGGTACCTGGTGCATGGTAGCCTGGTCGGCGAGACTGAACCGGCGCGGGTCCTCGACGGCAGAGCCACCGGTGCCCAACGAACTCTGGCTGCCGGCCAGCGAACGTGACGTCACCAGCCTCTGCAACCGCTCGTTGTTCTGCTTCAAGTTCAACATCTCGTTCTGGAACATTCCCAGCAGCTTAATACAAGAATAACAGTTCTCAGATCTGAAGAAGGTCATCGAGTTAGAGAGGAAGAATTCCACAGAGCAGGGTCGATGTAAATAGTCGAGAAGGCTGCCTTTATCGCGCAGACCCCTTAACGAGAATCTGAATTGAATACTTTCCACATGTTAAGATGTACAACATGGTGTCACTATACAGAGAGTAAACCATCAAAATATCGCACTAAATTTATCGTTAAAGTTATTTAATGTCCAAGCGTAATTTAGGATATCAAAAGATCCCTTATGTAAAAAAAAGTAAGACAACTATGCTCCTAAACGCAGTACTTCATGCGTGATTGGTTCGAATATTGTGTGACGCCATAAAGGATCCGTTTCGGGGGCCGCTGGCGGCAAGCTACGATTGTCCCAAATTTTTGGCTTCTGTTGATCTTTATTTGTAGTTTGTCCCAGATAGATTTTTTATCCCCTCTAAAAACTGGTTCAAATGGCACCGTAAAATTTCAAGTAGCTAATTTGTATGGAGTGTAGATGTGAGTTGCATGTGAATGTTGACGACTATACCCAACAACATCAATGTTAAACTGGGATATCGAGCGCGTAAAAATAAAGAAAAGCTCTGGAGATATTCTGCACCCAATAATTTTCGATTACAGAAATATGTGCATATTTCAAGCTTTGTGTAGTTTTCATGCCACGATTGGCCCATAAGTAATAGTATATTTTCTAACAAGTTTCAATATCAGAGGAACACATCCATTTATTACAGCAATATACAGTCGCCATTAGATATTTTAGATTAAACAGGACAACAAATAAACATATGTTACAGTTACATTTATCTCACGGCCGCGGGTGAGCCATTGTTGTATGTTGAGCTATACATACTATATACCTTATATACAACACACATGTTCGCACACACACACACACACACACACACACATACAAAACACAACTAGATATTATGTAAAATGTACCTATCCTATGTATACTGTTTCGACGTCTATATATTTATAATCCATACCAATAGGAGGGTTTGACTAAAAATCAGCGTTGCAGTATATTTGCTGCAACATATATGCTTTTTAAACATTTCATTATTACCTTTTGTTTGCATGTTGTTGCATTGTTTTTAACATGTAACTATAAATGTGATGTTTAATAAAACGTTTCTATGTCTATGTCTACATGCACATTGTTTATGTGTGCGTCAGCGTAGGAGGTATGCAGTTCAGTGTCTATGTGATCGTATGCTACAACAATAACTATCTACTGTAACATAACTATAGAGTTGTCCAATGCCTTGATAAGTATCAAGAAGTTGGGAGTGCATGTTTTTGAGCACCCAGAAGTGTATAGATATATTTGTTGACGACTGTACGTGTACAGCCAGCAGCGCAAGTAAATTTATTTGTTTTGCAGTGGAAATGTGCTATTATATTTTTGAATCCTATGCAGCAGCTGGATCTGTATGTGTAGTATTTGATTCTTTCCGGTCCACATAACAGACATCAGGGCCGTGCCGCGTGAGCTCGCCTGACTACCGGTATTCTCATTTTAGTCTAGACTAGATTGCGATGGAACATCTGCGCGCGATATGGTTCAATACGTTCAATAACATCGAATCTAAATCTGACTTTCCAATGGCGCGCGAGGATTGACGTGCATGCAATCGGTGATAATATAAATTACTGTTTTATCGCAGATACAGTAAGATATTATCCGCTACACATCGTCACCTCTCGCCGAATATAATATATACTATTTTTCTCAAAAATGGCTCGCAAAGTGAATGTTACCAACTAGATATTGCAAGGTAAAATCTATAGGTAATTAAAGGTAAGATATAGATTAAAAATATGACGGTTTGAGGTTATGTTTATCTTGATTGCCCCATTTATGAGAAAAGCACTAAATTAGTCTCGGACGGAATGGCAATTGCAATCTTCGTATTATAATTTAGCGGATACTGAGTCTACAGTTACCTCCATCAGAGCTACGGTAATAATGTACTGTACACACCCGCATCTTGATGACGGTGTCCTTGAGGCTCTCGAGCTGGTGCGCGGAGCTCAGCGCCTCGAGTCGGATATCCGTGAGCACGAGGTCCTTCTCGCGCAGCTGCCGCTTCAGCTCGTCCACTATCACAGACTCTTCAGGTTTATCTGACACAATACATATATAAAATTGCGAATATAATCCCGAAAGGGGTCGGCAGAGCCATAGATGTAATATTATAAAAAAATGGCGCCCGTAAAAGTACCGCCCGCACGACTCGGAACTACATTCGTGTTGGTATTTGTTTTTACAAATTTGAAACTTAAAGCCGCTTATCCACTAGAGGCAGCCTCAGGTCGAGCGGCTGTCTCGCTCCGAGGCCGCGCAAGTGGAGACGCTGCCTCAACCCCTGAACAACACCTGAGGCAGCGTCTCCATTTGTGCGGCCTCGGAGCGAGGCAGCCGCTCGAACCGAGGCTGTCTCTAGTGGATGCAGCTTTTTTGTGCGAAACAATTGAAATATAACTGACAGTGTCAAATTGGGCCACATTTTCCTCCATTCCTGTTCGGCATTGTGTCTATTTCTATATTTTAAGTAAATGGGCAGAGCAAATTAAAGTGATTTTTTTAAACCTTTAATCGACATCGTCTTATATATAAGACAAAATTACAGTGTAAATGACACTTCTTGATTGATGACAGAGTTGAAAATTGCGAGTAACTTATTTGGCGTTCGGCGGTTAAAAGGTTAAAGACGACGAAAATATGATATTGCCGTGATAGATAGCTAAGGCATCGCACGTAACACATTTTAAGCTGGCAACCTAGAATGACGCACATAGAATTAAAGGGGATGGTAGTTTTCTAACCCTGCCATAGGTGCCATAGGTAGTAAACCCTAACCTTAGTTATATAACGACTAACATATACTCGTATATTTGGATGTAGTCTATTCGCCAAAATATTAAAAACTAACAACAATCTACATATGTTTTTACCGCAATATATATTGTCAGGTGCAAGAGCGAGCCTGATTATAAAGACAACCAATAGAATAGAAGAAGAACTGTTAAAAGTCCATAAAAGGCAGTAGATAACCAAATACGGAAGTAATTTAGGTATATGATGGCTTCTTCGGTACAAAACTCATTGACCAGCTTATAAGTAGACAAAGTACCGAGTACCAACACTAAAGTGTTCTCCCTACGCTAAACTTTCACTTCGGCAACCCAATTTCACTGAGACCTTGTTGGCTATTGTTTACCTAACAGGGACGTAAACCGTATTATTTGTTTAATATCTATGGTAGTGTCCGCAAGGCACGACCGTAAGTACATATAACTGCCCGCGCACTCTCTAAACCAGACGAGACATTACATATATAATAATACTATTCATTAACATGCGAAATTTATGGTGTTCATTCTCGCGCGGTTTTTACGACCATCATCACAAAAAGCGCTACTCGCAACAGCTTGCAAATTGCTCTTAAGTAGTGTACCGTACTTAAGTCAGGGTTTAAGTAGGTATTGTGAAACGCCTACTAGTGCGGTATATAATACCTTTAAATATTATACAAGTGTTTAATACGAGCATCACAGTAAGATAATAGCTGCAAAGCTGTCGCGTAACTATTTTAGATCTACCTTTCACATTATGAATTTTAGAACAGCGTTAAAATATGATACGCAGAAGTTACTACTGGGATATAATGGAACGTAGCCCTAACAACTACTGATTGAATAATTGTTAGGTTTATAGTGCATTATACCTAACGTTTCATTTGCTTGTAGCATCTGAAGCGCGGTTGTTTTATGCGACAATCGCGGTGATTCAATATAACCAAATGCATGCGGTCAACGCAATGTATCCCGAAGTACGCGCAACGGAACGCTGCGATCGCCGCATAAAACAACTGCGCGCTTTAGAAGTGAAATCTGCAAAACATTCACATCCAAAGATATCAAAACTGTTTTGTCCATTTTCCGACAACGGCTCAAAGGTAATAATGTGACCAGGCATATTGCCATATCCACCTCGCTATTTCCATCATTGGCCCAAGGGCACGTCAAGTTGTCAACCCGTGTCACGGAACAGCCGGGATCACGCTGACTTGAGGTTTATTTGTTTACCTTTGGTTTGTTCCGCGGCGGCCTGCGGGCAGGCGGGCTTTTCCTTCGCCTCCGGGAGCGCTTCATGGGAATGTTCTAGACTGTTCTCGTTGCTGCCCTCACGAATCGTGTGCGGATCATCGTAGTGGTGTGAGCCCGACGAGCTGTCCTGAGACGACAGTTGCCCCAGCGACGAGTGCTTCGCCGTTTTAGATATCTTCGCGTTTCGAGAGAAAGCCTTCGTGAATGATGAACGCAGCTGTCGACAACATGTGGAAAGTAAATTATATGGTCACAGAAGGTGAATTTAATTGACGCGTAGGTGTGGGCGCTGAATACTGTCCAAGTGTCCAGCTACCGCGAACGTCCGAAAACGAGAGTGCGAATATACTATTTATCCCCGTCACTCGAATAAGGTAAGTTGTGCGATAGAGATATTTAGAGAATGTTCGCGGTTATGGCCTTGATCTAGTTGCACTTTACAACTCACCCATCCTTTCTTCTTATGTTTCTTGTCGTGTGGCGCAGAGGAGCCACTGCTGAGGCTGTTGATGCTAGACACGCTGTCGGTGGAGAGGTGTCTCGTGATCGCCCCGTTCCCGGTCTGCGCGACGCGCTGAGGCGAGCCCTGCTGAACTTGAGGTGCCGCCGACTCGTGCTGTTTTTCAGCCTTTATGGAAATCAGATATGGAAATCAGATTGGAGCGCTCGTCGCCCAGCGGCGCCGGGTACCGCTTGCGGTATCTAAGGTTAAGCAACGTGGACAGCGGTCAGGACTTGGATGGGTGACCGCTTTGAGTGGTTACTAATTGAGCGCTCCCGTGCTTTGGAAGGAACGTTAAGCCGTTGATCCCGGTTGCTGTCTATGGCAGCAGTCGTTAAGCCAAGTTGGAGGCCTTCGGGCGGTTTGAGAACTTCTAACAGTCAAGTTGCCCCACTCACTTGACGAAGCCTAATCCCAATAAGGTCTAGTTTCCCCTCGGGGTTGGAAGGTCAGATGGCAGTAGCTTCCGTAAAAACTAGTGCCTACGCCAAATCTTGGGATGCGGTAGCGGTTGATGGTCAATTTGATGCAAAAAGTTGCCAGATTTCATATCAATTTTACGGCCTCAGATTTCGAACGGTGACATACGAAGAATTTAGTTACGAATTTTCTATATTCATGTTTAACAATTTGACGTTTACTACATGTTAGCAATTGATAGCTCTTAGTTGATAGTTATAGTATCTGAGGCCAAAAATATACAGTTGTAAATGTAAATGACATACAATTCAAATACACATTCGATATCCTTATAATGAGAAGATACTGTGGTGTAGACCAACGGTTCTAAAACTTTTTGAACGAATTACTAAGTGACTTTGAGACCAAACCGGAATAGAGTTTAATATTCCGAGACTCGCCTATACAATTTTTACTTTTGACCTCAGATTAAATCTATAATTCTGTTTGGTCGATTCCAGCCTAAATATAATAATGAGTGAGATTGTAGTACCTGTCCCGTGACGTTGACGCCATCCGCCCTGATTCCCATGGATTGCATGTGGGCCGTGGTCAAGCCCGCCTGAATCGATTGTTTCCGGAGCAACTCGATGGTCTGCCTTAGCTCGGTCAGCTCCGAATCCTGCCACAAATTACTCCATACACTTTACGAACTAAACGTTTGACTTTATCAATTTAGTTTTAGAATCGAATAGAATCGAATTGAGGAAGGAATAAAAAAGTTCTCGTTCTCCAGCCGGACGAAGCTGTGTATACTAGTGCACGGATCCCTCGTAGTACGGTTAATCGAACAAACAGGAAAAAAGTTCACGTAGACCAATCAATCGGACGTGCATGTATCCATCTAGAGGGTTAAATTACTCTGAGGATGTTGAAACTCATACTCTACATAACAGATAGCTACCTACTCAATTGTTTCCAAAAAATATCTAGTTCATTATACTACTATCATCTGCTACATAAATACTTATAGAATTAATGTACGAGTAACAAGTAACTCGGTAATAGGTACTGTTTTGTATAATCATGACTAAATTTGAATAATGCACACAGCGTATAACATAAGAGTGAAATTAAGTGAAATAATAAAGTTAATTTATTGCAATGTAAAATATTACCTTTCTCTCGGCGGTGGCTGTCAGCGACTGCAGCCTTTGTGTCATGTTCGAGAGGCTCTGCTCGAAAGCAGATACTACGTGTGCCTGCAACAAAGAAAACATAATGTAAGTAATTCTATTTTCCTGATATCTATCAATATTTTTTTCCAAAGCGTTACCTAATACGACCGAATTTTTTAAATAACATACTACCTGTACCTATTTACAGCCCCGCTGTTTTTTCCTATAATCGGGTTCTACCACGAAACCTTGTAAATAGGTAGACATTCTTTTTATTCCTAGAAGTAGACTATCTCGCATATTATATGCTTTTACACCTTATTCCATTACAGTAAAACCGTAAACACACATCTTTGACGTCGATCCCGTATCCTGCATTCTGTTTTTACAGATACATTATTTGGAATTTGTGATTCGTTTGTATTTGCGCACGAAGGCACACAGCGCGCTGAGAGCATACAAATATGAACAAACAAATAACAGTCACTGTAAATACGGCATTTTTGTTGCTGTCTTATACATCATACACTGGTATTTCTTATATATTGTATATATTCCTCATGATTAATTTAAACAACTCGTGCGTCCAATTCCACTTATGTGAGTAAATATGAGCATGAGCAGTGACACTGGCGTATTTCAGACTTTGCCTAATGCACACTCCTACATGTGCACGGAATTTAACGCTTATTGCATTTGCGCTGAGCCTGAGTAGTATTTAGAATATGAGTATAATAATTAGGGCTTCTTTGCAACCAGTCGACCGACATCCTGCGTTCCGCGCGAAGTGAGGTAAGTAATCAGAAGCGACCACAAGCCGGCACAGATACCTTTAATGGGTTAGTTGTAGGACGAGATTGCTCTGTTACTCGGCATGACGTTGCTACCTCACCTCGATAATGATTTAAATTGCTCTCGCCCGTGCATCTACGTTCGATAATGCCTGTATCGTCTCGATGACACTGTAATTGCGACACATATTATCCAGACAGCGAAAATCTGTTTACTATGTATGTAGACTTATAAAACTTTCACAGCAGGTTTTATTATGGCATTTTTTTGTAAAAGAAAATATTTGTTAAGTCTTCCTACTACTAATAGCACCAAGGGGGCCTAATTTCGATAGTAATTTTCAATGTTTTAGTTTTTAGTTGGTTTTAATTAGTCATAATGTTTATTATTGTATTTTGGATGTTTTAATGTAAATAAAAGTTGATCCAAATAGTACTAAATACAACAATTTTGCAATGAACATGTCTCGAAAGTCAGATTTGTAGGTATAAACAACTGACATTTAAATACATAGGTGGGGGGGCTGATGTATAGGTATAGGTAAACATTTCATGGTCTGCAAATGTGAGTCATCGAATTAAATTGTTTTATAGGCCGGTAATAGTGGGCGTGGGTGAGCTGGACACGGGAAGCTTTGTTCAACGTCACGTCACAGGAACGCACTCAGCGAAATTAAAATACATGAACGCAGAGGGCAACGAACGTGTTCCCTAAACGTAAACAGGGATACATTACTTGGTTACATATAGTTTACATGTTTTTGTACCATCAGCGACGGTCAATAACGTCATCTGCGTATAGTATGTATAAACTTCGTCGAACTTTCTGATGGCGTATGCAAAGACTACAATATATATACTAAAGGGCGTATGTAACAACTCGTAATGAATTAGCAATCCACATAAATAACAATACTAAAAGCCTGGACTTCGTCCAGTTATACCGAACAGTCTCCTAATAGGGCAGTTCACCTGTTTGCGAGCATGTTGCCAAGCCAATTACGCGAGCGTCGGAGATGGATCTACGCAGGACACCTTTAGCGTGCGCCAGAGGGTGGTGGAGAAAAAGTGCGCGAAGCAGGTGCCGCGTAGTTATTAATCGACAGCTGAGGATGCAGCCGCGGACGAATTAATGAGAGCGGTGGACTTCCTAGGCCTTTACACGGAATGATGACAATGTAAAGCTGGCGATTGCGGCAGGCAAAAGTGGTAGGTCAGATCTGATATACCTTCAATGGTATTACTTACAATTGCTTAAGTACTAGACACATATTTCAGCATATAGTGTACTCGTGGTAGTATGAACTTAAATAACAACATATAAATATAGATAGCTACATCAAATATATTAAAAGTTGGCGTGTCAATGTGCAATTTGCATAAAATAAGGTAGCAGCGGGAATGCAAGTGACAATCATTTAGTAATTAACAGTCTACGGAAGGAAGGGGAAGAGAAAGCGGACATTATACATGTTCACCATTAAATTAATCAATATTGTTAAATACGAAAATAACCAGTTTGTGAACTCCCAAAATAAAAAAAATTAAACATGGCGGAAATATTGCTTGTTAACATCGTAATTTATTAACCGTGTTTATTTACGGAGAGAAATAATAGAGACGACCACAATTTATGCCAATTGGATGCAACGTGAATGCGACTGACGAGTTGTTTCCGGCTTTCGCACAAAAAGCACCGTCTATATTCACAATCAACTAAATGAAGGTCTTATTCAATATATTTTATCGACACTATATCGAAATACCGCCGTTCCGAAGTGTTGTTAAACAAAAAACAAAGAAAATTAAACAACATTATATACTGACGCAAATGTAAGTAAACCATATCAAGGTGAGACACAACCTTCATCGAATTAAAGTTTATAATTCAATAACTCCGCGTAAACATGTGCACAATGACAATAAACTCGATAATATAACCAAGTTTAGTATATTTTATGTGTTAATAATAATCCTCACGTATGTCAAAACCCACTCAGCATGCAGCTTTTATGACTATTGTTAATATATCTACCAAATATACTAAGATAATACTTTCTTATTCGTATAATCGATGTCTGTAGAGCATTTTATTCACAATCTAGTATAAATCATAGGATTACACGCATACGGTTTTTGTATGATGATTATGATGAAGTATATCGTTAGCATTTGATAGCATAACTCACACATCAATATGGGCAGCCCTAAAAAATAACAAAGTGGAAGAAAAATACATATCAATTATAAAGAACATATACTCTAAAAGTGTAAGCAGAGTGAAGCTCGAAAGGGAAGGAGATGAGTTCGACATAGAAAGGGGAGTCCGGCAGGGTGATCCACTCTCACCAAAGCTCTTCATAGCAGTCCTCGAAGACATCTTCCAAAACCTAGACTGGAAAAATCAAGGCATATGGATAAACGGACAAAAACTCACACACCTCAGGTTCGCAGACGATATCGTCCTTTTCAGCGACTCTGGAACAAATTTGGAAAAAATGCTAAATACCCTAGATAAAGAAAGTCGACTAGTGGGATTGCAAATGAATGCTTTAAAAACAAAGATCATGACAAACGGCCACCAAAAACCAATAAGAATAGAAGGAAAAGAAATAGAATATGCAGAAGAATATATCTATTTGGGCAAACAAATTTCCTTTAAGACCAACAGCAACGAAGAAGAGGTTGAAAGAAGAATAAACACTGCATGGAAAAAGTACTGGAGTCAAAAAGAAATCCTCAAAGGAGACTACAGCCTAAACATTAAAAAAACGATAATGGACTCATGTATCCTACCTACACTAACTTATGCATGCCAGACTTGGGTGTTCACTAATAGAATAAGAAACAAAATTATGAGCTGCCAACATGCCATGGAGAGGAGCATCTTGAAATTAAGAAAAATTCAAAAAACAAGGAATGTAGACATAAGAAATAAAACAAAATTAACAGATGCCCTCCAACATGCCTTAAAACTAAAGTGGAATTGGGCAGGCCATGTTTCAAGGTACCAGGATAAGAGATGGACTAAGTCGACCACAGAATGGACTGGCCCCCTAGGGAAGAGGAGTGTAGGACGACAGAGGAAGAGATGGGTGGACGATATAGTGGAGGTAGCTGGTCAAAACTGGATGGACAAAACTCACGATAGAGAAAAATGGAAGAAGATGGGGGAGGCTTTCACCCTTATAGGGACCACAAATAAAAAGTGAAAAGAAATATCTTTGAAAAACAGACAAATAAGTGGAAAAAAGCTATAATAATAATAATAATATCGTTAGTAGCATGTGTCGTAAGTAAATATGTAGTTTGTAGTGTACGAAGTAAAGTTTACTCGTCAAAGAAATCGAAAATCCGGGAGCAAAATTAGCTTGTAGTGATAAAATTAATGAGGAACAAGGCCCCAATCACACCACACCCACAGCTTCAGTCCGATTCGTCTCACCCACTCATAAATTTATTGGAGAACAACTACTAACGCCCACGTGATGTCTTACTTACACTTAAATCTGTATCATTCTTGATTTGTACGAAGTTGTAAAACCGTTAGGCTCGAACAGATTTATATCACACTTCGGGTTGTGTAACAGAAAATATATGTATTACATATCAACAATATACGGAGGGGGTATTATTCTCGCTAGGTAGTATTTGTTCAAATTATGTCTAGAACTCTTTGTAGTGCTTTAAACATGGTGGACGGCATGGAAAAAGATCGAGTAATCATCAGGTAGCAGTAACACGGGAGTACCCCTGAATTTGATTACACTTCGGGTTATGTAACTATGTAGGTAGGTATACGTATTATCAACAACAGTAGGAGGGAGAATACCATAGGTATGAATTTGTTCAAATGGGTGTACTGTTATTTCGGCGAAATCTTTTTCGTCAAATTTCACTTCCCAACTAACTTATTGCAGCGTTATTAGTTGGCAACCCAACCATCGGCAAATTTAGATTTGGTAATTATGTTACTTGGTCGAATTCTTATTTGGGAAAATATTATTTTACCAAAGCTTCATTTAGTAAATAAGCAAATGTTTCATTAAACATAATAATTTGACATAAAATTCTTATTTGGCAAAAAAACAATAATAGGAAAGTTTTGACGCTTATTTAAATTTCAAATCATATGCGTCATTTTTGGAATGTTTAAGTGCTTGCATTTGTCTTAAAAACAGTAAAATTATGTACACAAAAACTTACTACCGGGCGAGCGAGCGAAGCGAGCAAGCAAAACATTCCAGAGCTATAATTTTGGCTTAAAGGAGGTTTCCAAAATTCTTTTACATAGATAATTGTTTCACCAGTGTTAAAACTTACAACAAACTACAATCAAACAAACGTGGCCACCGGGTGAGCCAGCGAAGCGAGCGAGCAAAAGCTTCCGGAGCAAAACCGACTCTTATGTGGTTAGATTCAGAAGACAGGCGAGAGCTCTGCTTCGCTTCGCTCCCGCCTTAGTCTTCTGGTGGGTAGGTATTATTTTATGTGCCTTGATAAATCATGCTTGCTGGCTCGCTCGTTTGCATGCATGCATGCGTACTTGCTTGCTTGCATGCATGCGTTCTTGTTTGCTTGCTTGCATGCATACATGAGTGCTTGCTTGCTTGCATGCATGCATTCGTGCTTGCTTGCTTACTTTTTAGTGCAGTAAATTTTAGGAACATCATAGTGATCTGAACCTGAATGCATTATTTGCTTAACAAGAATTTGCCAACATGTTGCCAACACAGTATTTTTGGGACCAGTAAATGTGCCAATAGACACATTCGACAATATAAATAGTGACATTTTGAAAAATTGCTAAATAATTATTTGGTGTATAAACAAGAATTTGCCAAACCATACATTTGCGAAACAGAAATGTCCCAAATGTTGTTTTGCCAAATAATCATTCGCCGAAATGAATCTTTGGGACATATAGTTTGGGACATGATAATTTGCTATTCATTTTTCGCCGAGACATTAGTGAACCTTTCAAATGATGTTTAGAACTCTTGTAGTGCTTAAACCATGGTGCACAAGATCGATTTATCGATTTATAATCATTACGTAGCACGGGAGGACTAATTCAGGAACTAGTTTACTTATATCTATTTTGATTTATGTATATACTCAATAAAAACCGTCTGACTACTATCACTTTTTCTAGGCAAAATGTTACAAAACCGGTCGTGGGAACCAAAAACTAACGATAATAGTTAAAAATCAGTGAATGAGCGACGGAACTATTAAGTCAACACCTGTCCCGGCTAATGGCGTTTTTTGGTAACCAGGTAGAAAATGTAACAAAAGGTACACATGCTACCTTGCAAAGGGAATTCTCGGTTGAACTTCAAATATACGAGTATTGTGAAAGTGTTATTTATGATTGACATTACTATTATTATAGCCTCGATATACCTACTGAAAAAAAAAACTCAAATTTCAAGTTTATTTTTTCTATAGGTTGATAATACATATGAATCCTAATTTTTATATTACCGCTTAATCGCCTTGACTGTAAGTCACTATAAAAGCATCGATAAAAGCGACGGTAAAGTAATTGAATAATAATGCTAGGGGAATTCTGTTTAGGGTTCCGTAGGTACCTGAAGGGTCCAAACGGAACTCTATTGCTGTCACTCATGCGTCCGTCCGTCCGTCCTCTTAACACAGGTTTCACAGCCAAACGGTTGGACCTAGTCTTCAAAAGTTCACAGTATAAGCATTTTGTTGACCCAAAGCCATAACTTATTTTTAAAAGTCTCATACAATTAACGAGCGCGCAAACAAAAAAAAATCCCTACCCCTTCGAATGGGGCATATATGTATTCTTAGTTTTAAAAACATTGAAAGATAGAGGAATGAACGGCACCAAAGTCAGCTTATAATACAAAAAAATGCTCTGAAGAATATTTTAGTTTTCCAGTGACCTATGAACTTGAAATTTGGTGATAATGTTTATGATTAAGTATATTTTACCAAAAAATACTTATATATTGATATTTATAAATCAGATTTCTTTCTTTGAAATTTCCTTGTTATTTCTATTAAACTAAATGGCCGAAGTCGGACACGCACTTTAATGTAGGTAGTTAAATATAAACGATGAATTTAATAAATACGAAAGTAACTCAGTCTATCTGATATCCCGGAAATCATCCGTGAAAGGGGATAAACGACGGTCGGAGGGTTAAGGACTTTGTATGGAGGTACGATATAAGCAACTTACATGCGGACGAAGTCACGGGCAAAATCTAGTAATCAATATAGTAGGGGAAACCCACGTCAGGTGAACATGCTAGGTCACCCATTAAATTTCTCCCCCTCCGATGTTTCGATTTGATACGTTACTTTCGGAACATTCTACACAAAAACCCATCAACTATAAAAATGAGGGGTTATACCCGACACACCTTACAAATGTAATTAACAGGGGGTTGGGTTCGTTTTATATGTGATTCACTCAGCCGCCTAGGATATTAAGTAAACCTTAAAAGTCTATATTTGACGAAGTAGCCGTCTATTTATTTATTTGTCAACGAAAGTATACATAGGTCAGTCAGTTCATGAATAATAAAAAGGCCTTTAAATATCGCATTTACGTTTATAGTTATAGACTTTGGTTCATAACAATATTTGTAAAAAAAAGCGTTTTACTCTAAACGATTATTGATGCACATTTGTAGTGCATAAGTAACTCAGTTGTAGTGTGTAGTTAGGTGATAAGGGAAAATAAAAAGCAATGACTTACCTCTTCTAATATCGGGCAGCTTTTGTAGCGGGATTTTTTGATAGCCAATTCCCACCATGGGACAGGCGGCTTGGAACGCAAGATTGTTTGACACCCAACTTTTGGATCGTGTGATTCGTACAGAGTATCGAGAGTTCTGGAGGACGGTCGAGATTGTGACTCCTCATCTTGTTCGTCTGCCGGTATTCCAGTTATACATTCGCAGCACTTATGGGGTCTTCTTATAATTGTATGAGGTCTGTAGTCAGCGCTGAATGAATGTCTGTAGTTAAGTCGCTTATTGGTAAACCCACTTGTTTCACTAATCGACCGCTTGAAACTGTTTCTATTATTTTGTAAAGGCATTCTTGGAATTTGATGAACCTCATTGAGAATACTTGGTTCGTCGAGTAAACTAACATTATCACCAGTGAGAGGCGTATTAGGCTCAGAGTGATATCCCATTTTATTACGTTGTAGACTACCATAAAAAGGATTTTCTTTGACATGATTTGTTCGCAGGTCGATTGATTTAGGCCTTCGTAAATTAAGGGTAGCAAATTTCTGGGGCGATCGATGAAATTTAGATTTGTTTGGTAAATCTTTTAGAACGTCTTCTGTATCCGTAGACGGTATAGTGGAGTTGTCACTGTAGCTAGATATGGGTCTGTCGTTATCGGTCAGGTACGAGGATGACTCTGAGCAATTATCACGGTCGCTGTGGCTTCTCCGGCAGTCGGCGGAGGAGCCGGTAATGTCCGTGCGCATGGAATGCTGCTCTGCACCGTCTTGGTTGGCGGGATGTCGTCTGTAACACTGCCGATCGCCGTTGCTCAAGCTCGCGATACCTATTTTTTCACCATTTCTTACCTCTTGCTCTGTCATATAGTCTAAGCTTTTCAAACGCCCTCGAGGTTTGATGTCTATAGAATCGTAATGATTTTCTTGCTGGCCGCTCACATATTTCACTGGGGAATTTCTCTTTGGAATCTGAAGGTTTGCTAAATCGTAGATAGGCTCAGAAAAACTGAGTCGTGATGTTTTATCCGATATATTATTAATAGCCCCATTGTTCGATTCGTATTGTACGCCAATTTTACAGTCCAGGAAATCATTTTTGGGAGTCCTTTGAAGCGTAAAGTACTCTGAATGTCGCTGAGGTAGATTAACTGTTTGATTTGGTTCTACTAAGTTCCTTATCTTAATTCGACTCCTGGGCGCGCGAATTGTGGCAAATCCATCATGTATCGGGGACCCATGATAAGTTGCCGAAGTAGTCACCGCCATGGTTAGCTTATATTACACTCCGTTGACTGCATCCTTGCGAACCCATATAGGGTTTGTTGTGGTTGGCTTAGAATAAACTGATATTATGTTTGTAAGTATCTCTTACGCAAGGCGCGATCCGGCCTATTACCTAGAAAGCGTAAAATTGTAAAATACTCCTTTAAGTCTTCATTGCCTTGCACGTACCGAACGAAGTGTAGTTAGGTCTTAAGGAATGAAAATATTGATGGTGTAGGTAAGCTGTAGCTGATTTATTACTGGTTTATTTAAACTGGATCTAAATACTTATAATCGATAAAATGATAATCAATCTTAATGAATATTCCTATATATAAAACTTAATTTCGGATCGGTTACATATATCTGCCTAAAAGCATCGTTTAGGTAGCACTTGACAAACACATTGCTCTAATACTCAAGCTTTAAATAACTGGTACTAACTGCTAGAATCAAAGTACCTAGGTATGGATGTTAAGCTGTCCAAGAGCCTTATTATGTATTGTATTTAGCAGTAGAGCAATTAATCTTTCAAATAATTAAATACACAATATAATAAGTAAGTAAAGTAGGTAATTTTAATTTCCACTGTAGAAATATATGTGAATATGATAGGAAGAACTGTTTTTATCATCAAATGTAATGTGTCCAATACATTAAAGCTAACAAGTTACTAGTTGGCACATAGCATGCATCCGGCGATTAGGGCATTAGCTTTGCGCTGCACGCAAGTATTTATTACAAATGAGAAATTGTTCCTACGGCGCTGACGAGTAAGATTTATCAAAGTGGTTTTGTGTAAGTAATTTATTGAATAAGTTTTTTTATTGGCAAGTATTTGACTAATATAATATTAATACACATTAAAGTTTTTGGGTACAAATATTGAATTAAGTGTGCATATTCCTGTTGGCTATCGCCCGGCCAGTCGCTCCGAAGCCGAGAGTATGACTCATTTCGCGTCTCATATAGATATTGTACAGTGCACTTACTTACACTTAGTAAATACCTAGTATTTAGGTACTTACAGCGACGGTTGCCGTTATATCACAGATACTCATACTCATACATATACTCATAAACATACGCATACTCATAAAGATTTTATTTCGGAATATGTTTTAAAACAACAACAACGAAGGCAATAGTATCTATGTAAGTACACCTTTGAATGTTTCTACTTTAAGTATGTGTACAAAAAACATAATCTCAGCCTCAGCAGTAATCTAGGGGCAACGTGAGCTGTAATATAATTTTAAGCCGGTTTTTTGTAGATTATCAAAATTATGTAATTTTATAATTATATCTAAGTGGCCGCGTAGCGTCTGGCGCTTATAATCATCCGTTCTTTATTCAAACAATGGGTAGGTCATGATGTTGTAATACGGGTTGAGCTATAAATTGTAAAAAGGGCAAAGCTGCCGTCAATCGAATGAGCGTCTCGGCGCAGGGGCAGGGCCAGACCCTCGGCTGTTCCTTTCAAACACTTCTCAAAGTTTCCCTCCGCCGATTATGATATACTTTCGTTTTCGTTATGGTTGAAGATTATTCGACTACTGAATCTATTAGACTTGAGTAAGTGTTAATTGAAAAAAATATATTAACATCACTGAATATTAATAATACGTCAATACTATTGGTTCGTTAAATATCGAACACTTTATTCTGAGAATATTTCTCACGTGTTCGTAATTATCGACCCAACTAGACAAAAAAGTTTGAACACATACTAATAAACCTGCACCTGCAGCACAATGCGTCCCTTTGAGAACCGTAGGTTGCAATAGAGAGTGAGACGCATGAAATGTTTATGCTGTCTTTCTCCTTTACACTAACGCACTGCACGCGGCTTGCCAGTATCAACGACCTTTACTTACACAGACCGTAGTACCGAGTGTGCACGGCACAATATTTTCGTTTCACGGTCATTTCGTAACATTTACAATATTCTTATGTTCATGTTGACGTAATGTAAACATATAACACTTGAACTTCATTTAGGACAATTTGACAGATTATAAATAAAACCTCGTTTCTATGATTTTGCTGTCTTTCTATTAAACACATAACATGTGAAGTGTATAACCTATTTTAGTGTCTTACTTATACCTACTTGGGCACGATTCAGATTTCCTTGATTTTAATGAATTAGGACCTTGATTTAGAGAAGTGATCATTAAATTATGATACTATTTGCAAGTCAATTTAATTAAGTACTATGTAGGTAAAGGTATACATTTTTACCTATGCGATTGCGAAAAAAAGGTGTATCTACTAACACACACTCCTTAGCCATAGGATTGTCTATTTAATGGGAGTCACTGCAATAACGCAGTAATGGATATAAGTGGACCTATTAAATGTGAGGTTTTTCTGACATTGGAATTTAATACTTACTCGGAATCATGAATAGGGATAGGCAATTAGTTATGAAAAATAAGACAATCTACTTATAGGATTGAATAAAATCAGGTTCCACATTTATGTGTACCTCTGAAAAAGTCCCAAGTGCACGCTACCAAGTTCAAAACGGAGTGGTGTTGCAAAGAGATCGTGACCCTAACGGTTTCTATCAGCCTCATCTCATTGTCGACTGCGTCGATCATGCGTGTGCGTGCGCACGTGTGAGCTACTATCGTTTAGCGAAGTAATTACACACTCATTATTAACTGTACTCAAACCTCTAGCTCAGCAGGTTACTTACGTATGAAAAACCGATCGAACGAAAAACTTAGAGAAACAATATTCGAATTTAATGATTTTAGTCAGCACAAAAAGCTATGGAGAATCAATCGGCCGTAGCACAATCTATTCCTCGCATGCAGGGGAAAATATAGCGGAGAATTTAAACGGTTCTTGAAGATACTCTATATCGGGCTCTTTAAATAATTGCTTAGGCTTGCAACTGGAGGCTATAGAAATGATTGCGTAATACGTAGCGCAGCATTGCCACAGGCAACGAGCTCTTGGAACAGTTTATTGTGGAGTTTTTTCATCAGTAATGAAGAACAGGGAACCCAATTCTCAGGGCTTGTAAGCCTCATCAGCGTGACAAAGATCGTGTTGGCAACACATGGACTTACGGTAAAAAATGAGACGTGCGCATTTTAGTTTTACTTGAAAGTTCTGAGGGTGGCGAACGTCGATTATTCTCACATTATAGGGTGGGAAATTGAGAATTTAGTCGTCTCTAGAACTGTTAATCTAGTCCGTCACATTACGGATTAGTCTATACTTCTATAGGTGCGTCACAAATCAAGAGTACGGCAGTCCACTACGAACATCCAATTAGTAAACAACATTGCGAATAACGATGATCTCAACGTAATGATTATGATTCCATGTGGACGATACACGTGAGATATTTACATTTATTTTATTTATACCGGATTTTTATGGTTCCGTAATACTAACTTACCGGAACTGGACCCTTCGGGTAAGTAGATATAGAGCCCTATTGTTGCCACTCACGTGTCCTTCAGTACGTCTGTCGTCTGTAACACATGTTTGACAGCCAAACGGTTGGAGCTACAGTCTCCAAATTTTCACAGTATGAGCATTTTGTTGACCCAAAGCCAAACAAATTGCCAAAAAATATGTTTAATGTTTTTAAGAGCCCGCCTTAATAAGCTATTAAAAAAGGAAGGGGAAAAAATTTACATAGTCCACATAAAATGTGTCTCTAATTCGGCGTAAATCCTTGGACGTAATACGAATGTTAAGCATGTTATTAACGGTGATATAACATTCCCGCGGACGCGGGGCGTTTTACAAATAACGCAGGTGGAGACGCGAAACAAATCTTCCCTATGTCTTATAGCAACAAATAATTTGATTGGTGTTTGAATATATCTCTAAAATCTATAAGTTAGTACTCTAGGATCATTATGGATTACTTACTTACTTGAAGATTCTAAAATAAGGGGCGTGCTAATTAACGTTGAATTATTAGATATAAAGGGATCGAGGTTGAGCAACAATTTAGTCTGTAGGCATGATCAAGGGGAACATCTGTTGTGCACATGGCCCGTTTCTACCTATATAGGCGTACAAGAGCGCACTTGATGGGATATGGGATAGACATTCGATACGAGTACGAGGTAAAACATGAAACTGCGGCATCTGCTCAATTCTCATAATTGCTCAAAACGCGGCCAAGGAGCCTCTTGATTGAGGTGACTGAACAACTGTCGAGATACCATGTATACCATAAGTAAAGCAGGTTATATCAACATTGAGACATAGACATTGTTTGATAATTTTATCATGAAACTAAATATGGCGCAGATTCCGAACATAAGATACTAAGTTTGACCTGATGTGCCTTATCGTGTTCTCATTAGCATAAATTGCAGATTTCTATAGTATTAAAGCTATTAAGAACATCCACACAAATGTCAATGAAACGAAATATTCTCGGTATAAAAGGTAGCATTGATACGGATAATGAGATACGAGTCGGTATTGATTGGCCAACACAGATACGGCTGATGTGGATCGTATATATAAAGTCCCAATCATGTATTATGACGGTTATAAACATGCGAATAACTGTGATGGGTTGGGCCCATTGTGTACGGCTCTATTTTATACGTTACATCAAAAGCCAGCTCTGTTTTAAGGACAGTCACGTGAACTTTGACTTCTCTGCTATTGTCATGCTAATGCAGGCCACTGTTACCGATCAACTGTGTGTTATACACTAGTAATAATCGGCTCAACATTAGTAAGTCGGGGTCTGTCTGTTGCGATGGAATGGGAATGTACTTATTCAAAATTGATTTTAATACTACTGACTGTGTTTACCATAGTTTTTTTTAACGAGGTAAAGAACTGTGCGCTTCTTATATGTATCCAGATTAAGAACCGAGTCCACGGGCGGGCTTTACGTTATCGTCCGTTTTTTCAGTGAGTCAGCTACGACCACCTCGTGCGCTGGTCTCAGCAGATAGTTTATCGTTTGTTGCAACCATGATCCCGACTATCTATGGCTAAGTACGTACGGTAGCTAATGCTTCCTGACTAGATAGGATGCTCCCTTGTAGAGCTTCCTTCCGTACTTTAACTATTGATCTCTCCAACGATAAAGGATAAATCCACTTAAGAGAGCTTAAGTAGGTAGCTTTATATCTTTTTTTAGACTGATAGGATTGGGTCCAAGTAGACTCCTAGATGCCATTATAAGCTTACGCTCGGAAAATATTACATTATATTGAAGCGAAGTTTTATGAATTTGACTTTCATCAAATTCGGACTGTTCCCACATTTTCTTTTTGTAACAAATATAAAGATAACGATGATAACACGTGTAGATTTTTTGTAGGAAACCAGTCATGTTTATTGGCTTATATAACACAATGACAGACTCGCCCACATCCGTTATTTTCGATGTCCACTATTCAAGATGCCGGGTAGTAAGCCCGAGATGATTAACCATATAATATACTGTATGTCATGAGAATCGCTGCTCCTGCCAAGGTCGATTTGCCAGTTGTCGGTGACGCAACAGTTGCCCGACGTGTTTTGTATCAAAAGAGATAAATCTTGAACTGAGGTCAAAAATGGCTAACGCGTCTGTACGGACACGATCGATAATGTCCCCCTCAAAGATATGGTATTATTTAATTTATAACCAATATAAAATTAAGGAATTGAACAAAAATTTGGAATTCAATCAGACTTGGGTTAAGTTGTGGTGGCTAAGTATTTTTGGATAAATTAGGAAATATGATTAACGATTCTAATTAAAGGCAAAAAAGTGCCAGGTTCAATTTGAGGTACGAGACTTTATTTAACGAATACGAAGTAAGTAATCAAAAAATTCGCTGCAACCAAACCAAGAATTCATAAGTATAGAACTATATGTAGAAACGGACAATAAAACACATTCGCAGTGACAATGCGGTAGCAAATTAACAATCAAGTGTGAATGCGCCCCGTCGCCCACACAATGACCAGTGATATTGTGAAGGATAAGGATAGACACTTCGTTCTACACCTATTTATAACCCATTTGGTGTATATATGGGTAACTTGACATGTCAATTGTACCATTTTTTATGTTACAAATAATTAATGATATGATTCAGCCAATTTATCAGGGCAGGAATAAGAAACCAGTACTCTGTACTCCTCAAGCAACGCGACTTGGTAACTTCTCATGCACTTTTTTAATGTCTCTAGGTACAGACGATTTTTTTCCTTCATAAAGCTAATGGTAAAATACCAAATCCAGAGACGGAACATTAAGTATTTAAAAAATCTTTCGCTTTGCTGTAATGTGACATGAAAGTCATGAAAAATGTGTAACTTTCGCTGCAATTATAGGACTGAATTTAATAAAATCAAACAATTCAATTAACATGTATGAACATACTTAAAAGGTTTGTTTTAACGGGTCTAACGCGATACCTATTTATGTATTTACCCGTACGCGGGTCGCGGGTCGCGTTAGACCCGTTAAAACAAACCTTTTAAGTATGTTTACAAAGCGCGAGAGTTTAAAGTGTAACATGTATGAATTCTTAATTTAAGTCTGCTGATAACATTCGTCAATCACTGTCAAGTTCAAAACTACCAACATTAGCTACATGCTACATGAACATAATGTACTGTCTGTACGTTTTAATCGACTGACACAGATCAAACAACGATCAATCAATAAATAGATTTCTATCCTTTTCCCGTGGCATACAGGTGCTTGCTTCGGTAATAAGTGGTTTTAACGGACGTAACGAATTATATTCCATCCTCGAATTATATAGATATTTATTTTCTTTCCTACCTTGATTAATTTTGCTATAACTGGTTTGCGTTTCCGATATCGGTTGCCAGTATGTTCGATCGCGTTCCAGTCGATTTAATATGCAAATCAAACATCGAATTTCCTGTCTCACTTTTAAAATACAAATATCTCATAGGTACACGCAAAAGTAAATAGGTACGTTCGGCTGGAGACGTTGCCAGGACAGCTCAGCTCCTGTTCTGACACTTGTTTGCATTGAATATTTTTAAGGAACATTTTACGAGTTCGTTGTCTTTGTTCTATAAACAAATGAACTATTCTAATTCTAACCCAAAGGCCAGGCTGGATAACCATAAAGTTTTTGTTTGCTTAATAGGTCGTTAAGCCTGCGACTAAAACGTTTTAGTAGATAGGTAGTACCTAAATACTTATATCGTCGTTGAACCTTAACAAAGCTATTTATAAACATATTCTGGCTTATTTGCGTATAGTTTTTAAAGCAAACATGAATGTTATCACTCGATGATGTAGGTTATTGGACATTAAGTAATGCCGCAGGGCGCTAGAGATCCCCTGGCCCGTCTCCATACGAATTAACCTCAATTGAGAGTGCCGAGGAGGCGCTTCGCTGATTGAAGACAGTCCACTCTAACAACCAGTAAACGACCCTCCCAGTCTTCCTGCCTCTTCAATGAGCGAGCGAAATTTACTACGAAACAATGTTCCATTTATTTAAAGTCTTATTTGAATAGCCACCGATACGTCAATATATATCAATAGGTGCCTGCATGTTGATATAGGTGTGATGTTAAGTACCAAGATATGATTCAAATATCGATAGATAAAATACTACAGCTAAAGATAAGTAAGTGTCATATGTAACAAAGACAACAAAATTGAGAGATGTGTATCAAATAAAACAATAGTACCTAATTAATAACAACTAGAAGTTTCTACTGATTCTACATGTTTAGATACATCCAACCTCCAATAATAAAGCCATAAGGGTACCAAGTTTTATGTGAAAAGTCACAGTAAATCTTGCTTTATGAACCATCCGGTATAAGCAAAGAGGTCCTTTGAACCCCTCCTTCACACTGACTTTCTCAGAAAGTCTTCTCCGTCTCCTCTAAACAAGAGCCAAGAGAAATAAATACATATGCGATGCGCATCAACAAAGTTCAAAAGATGAGATGAGACACAATCGAAAAGTACCGTTGGTATTTTGAATAGCTGATTGTTTACAAACTATTGTTTTGAAAGTATAAAATGTTAAGGCGCACGCGGTTGCACGTTGAAATGTTTGCATGCATGTTGTTTGATAAATGATAATAGATAAAATGTAAGTAGTTGGAAGTTGGAAGACGAGCTTGGGGCAACAGTGTTGCGTAAATGGGACGCGCTCTGCAGTCGTCGCCGCGGTGACAACTAGGTACTAGAGCACATAAATACACTATTTTAACCACAACATTCAGTTATTATGCTTACTTCAACGTACTCGTACATACGTCACAACTCCACCGATTAATTGATTTATGACTACGAATGTATTTATTTAATCTATATATATGGGAAGAATATACATGAAAAGAGAATCCATACATGATTCCTTTCTAACTTTTATCTCTACGGTAAGTCTTGCACTGTTAAACTAAATTCAAGGTGCTTAAGTATAATTTATAAGCCGGAAATTATAATTAAAATGTTATATTATCACATTTATAACTATTTCATGGCCACTAAAATGCGATTAACTTAAAAAGAAAAGGCGGAATATGATAATGCTACTAAAGCACATCAAACGAGGCAAGTATCAAAACGTTTGACCCCAAATAAACCAGATCCGCCCATAAACAGTTTTCCACTGTTTGATGTTTGCTTTTATCGACAGTTTGGATTCGTGCAGTACGTACTTGTTAGCTATTGGCGAGTTTCACTAGCGTCCCATTCATATGCATCCAACCCATTTCTTACATAAATCAAAACGAGTTTGAGAACTCAAGTAAAGAAATGCATTCCCAGGGCAATAACTTTGGGTTATCGCAAGTATAATGTCCGGGTCGAAACAGGATAGACTGCCAATAATAGGCTCAAAGGAATAGAGTAAAAAAAGGGGGACGCGGTTACCTGCTCCAAAATCTTACCACGCAACTTACTGTATTAAGTTTGCGTTTGTTATTTAACTTTGCTGATTGTACGAAGTTTATTTGCTCGTTACTTTTCTATATTATACGACTTTATTAATGTGCTTATTATTAGTATCAAACTATATAAGTATTATCTATATAAGTATGTATATCGTCGCTTAGTACCCATAGTACAAGCTTTGCTTAGTTTGGGACTAGGTTGATTTGTGTAAGATTGTCCACAAATATTTATTTATTTATTTAAAATAGCCTAAGCTTAATATTAAACGTCGCAGTTTCTTTGAGTAACCATCAATATTTTCATTTTTCAAAATACATAAACATATGTACACATAAAAACGCATAATTAATTAATTACATTAATAGTACAATCGACCAAATATGGCAACCAAAACACCCGGATGTCTTGGCAACAAAACAATAAATTATACGCAGACGTATTTTGCTCATATTGAGCTTTAAAAAAACGATAAAAGCGCACGTCTCTAATAACCAAAGTACCAAAACTAGTTGCAAGGCATTGAAGCACTACACTTGAACTGAAACATCACTAATTAATATTCAAGAAAAAGTTTTTAAGTAGTAAGGGGTCGCTTGAGTCAGCGAGAGCGCGGCGTGACACTATAGAGGCGGCGCGCGGCGCGTACGTTCGTCCTCCGTCAAAGGTGGATGCACACTGGCCTGCGCTGACTAATGTATATTACTAGCCTGGTGAGTGACTACATTGAACAAAACGGAGTCACGGAACTGAACCAAACCCTAAGGAACCCGGATCACAATTCAAACGTACACGATCGATTGCTTGTAAAGGGGAATAAATATCTGGAATATGGGTAAGCGGTGCCAGATAGGGATTGAGGGACTAAATAATGGATTTATATTTTGTGTTACATATTCACGTAGTATAAATCCACACTTATAAGTTTATAAAAGAATATCACAATATTCATAGTGAACGAAATGAATGCATAGGTACCTTGCTCTACGGACGCAACAGGAGTTGAAAATTCACTCTACATAGAGTTAAGTGTGTTAACCATATGTACTGTACTATAATAATTATTTATAAACATATCGTACTACTGGTTTCTTGAAACGGCTTTTCTAATATTTATTTATGTACCAGAAAATTATTCTGGGATGTTTTTGCCCGGCCCGGAAGTAACTCTTATTTTTAGGGTTCCGTACCCGAAGGGTCAAAACGGAACCCTATTGCTGTCACTCACGCGTCCGTCCGTCGTCTGTCACACAGGTTTACAGCCAAACGGTTCGAGCTACAGTTTTAAAATTTTCATAGTATAAACATTTTGGTGTGCCAAAGCCATAGAACTAAGTTGTCAAAACTTATTTTTAAATGTTTTAATTTAAGGGGGCGCGAAAACAAACCAACTTAATTTGGAGTTGGTTCGGAACCCTAAATGTGCGAAGTCTGACTCGCACTTGGCCGGTTTTTTTATTGTTTAGGTACGAGTGTTTAGAACACGAAAGTTTTAGTACATTTTTAAAATATACTTATGCTATTTAATTTTTCCATCTTTCTTTACAACAGCTTTTTGCTGGATATGATCTTTAATTATTTATTTATTTAAATCAGGCAACAAGGCCCATATTTACATATACCTTACAGACTAACATACATATCTATAAAATACTTAAAAACTATGCACAAATAAGACACACTACAACTTTACTGCGATGTGTTACGCAACTTCGAGGTGTCAGGTAACCGACCGCGAAAACGCCGGAACTTGACTCCCTTCGGCCAAAATTCTTCCTTGGTGAAGGCCGGTAGATGTTCTGTTGTAATTCTCACAACGAAGGAATTAAAATTCACATAACTGGCCAATATAAAATTTGTATTTGAAAATTATTTGTGAGACGTTGATATCGTAATTCTATTTAATTTCAATATTTTCTGTAAAAGTAGGTATTTCCTGGGTATTTCGTAGTATGTGCGGCTAAGCCGGGGCAGGTTTTTGGAGATTCCACATATTTAGACAAAAGTGAAATATCTAATTGGTAATATTATCTTTGTCAATTGAAATTGATATTAAGTTTTATTGTTGCCGCATATTATCAATTTCACTTGAGATTTGCATTTTCAAAAGACGGTCGTTAATTTTCTTATCCAATTCAAAATAGTTCTGATTAGATGGTGTACTTATCATTCGTAGTCTGTGATTACTTGATTAATGATTAGGTAACGCGAGAGGTACCCTACTACTACTTCTATTTTCCAAAGCCCGACGTGCAATATATATTGCCGGGTAGTGTAAGTAGAGAATTTCTTATTAACAGCAAACTTTGGAAAAAACCCGGCTCAAAACAAAATAAGGGTCACTTTCTTATATTTTTTATTATTAATTTATGGACATGCCTAAAACTAATAGGCTAATTAATGATGTCCCGCATTCTTCAGTGTCCAACTACTCTCATGCTGGTGTTTAAGTCTAACAGCCGAGACAAATACATCATCATCATCATCGCCATCATCATTTTCAGCCTGTAATCGCCCACTGCTGAGCAATTTTCACGTATCGATCAAAATACTTGTGGCCCCTATTTTCTTTTGAGTATGATACTTGACTATAGATTAACATGATATAGAAAAAAACGCAAAGTCGGGTTTATTCCCCTTCTTTACCTCAGCCTGAGATACCTGCGAACCTGAGACACGCAGACGAATCGGCATGGCCAAAACGGCGATGACCCAACTCGGTAAAATATGGAAACATCTCGAATCGGACTAAGATACACTTGGTCCGTGCACTCGTCTTCACCATATTTCTTTACGGGGCCAAGACCTGGACGCTCAAAGCCGCTGACAAGCAGAGGATCGATGCTCTCGAGATGTGGTGTTGGCGCCGCCTGCTAAAGATTCCCTGGACAGCCCACCGCACAAACGTCTCGGTCCTCAAGGAACATAAAATAGAAAAATGCCAACGTCTTTCCGCCATATGCCTACACCGTGTTGTGAGTTATTTTGGCCATATCGCACGAGGAGACGCCAACGATTGAAGGCAAAAGACCTAGAGGTCGAAGCCCGAAGAGATGGTCTGACCAAATCTCCGAACAGCTGGAGGTACGAGTATATCTGTCAGCATCTACATCGGGCGGCGCACTGAACCATTTGGAGACAGACCAGTCATCAGTCACGATCCTCAGCAATGGGGGAACGACTGAGAAGAAGAGAAGAGACCTCAGCCTACTCTTCAAATTCTTAACCGACGCAATCAAGTTAAAATGGCATTTTGTATCATAATAATCTTCATAGCAGGATTAGCAGGCAATATGAATAAAACCTGGCTAGATGCTGGCCAAGAGCGATCCCATTTTTAATAAAAAAAAAAAAATATGAATAAAACTAAACATATTGTTATTTATCGAAATTTGTTAAATAAAGGCATTTCCCTGGTATTCTCGTGCGCGGAAAACATACTTGTGTCTCATACATGGGGACTCAGTTTCCACAGGCCGAGACATCTTCTTAAAGTAAACACGTTAATTTTGATCGTGGAGACAGAGACACACTATCAAACGAGGCATTTGTTGCGCAAGCAACTACGGATTTATGGGCCGCGCTCGAGTTACACTTGATAACGACACACAACACAAGAACGTTGTTTATAATGTAAACAAAGGCATCATATCTATTACAAAAGGAGATATTTCATTCAACACGTTATGGGCCCTGTGGTTAAGATCAGATAATATAATATCTGAGAGCACTAGCGATAATCATACAAATCTATTGTAGGTAGGTAATATACTCGTTAGAAGCTAAAAACGTGAAGCAATCAATCACGCTTGATAGCTGCTTGCGAATCCGTGTCTAAATTGTTATGTTGATATATAAGAATGAGAAGATATTATAAGTTCGGTAGTTTTTAAAGTCACTATCTTTAATATTAGCGCGTGTACATAGTATTAGTAGAACTCGTAGTGATGAGGGTAAAACAGATTAAAATACAAACAAATATATTTCTGTTCATTGCATATGTAAGTAACCGGTGGTTACGATTCGTCGTCGGCGCGGCGATGCATTGTGCTTAGCGTTCCTTGTACTAATCTTGGCAGACCGCCAGGCACGCTTCAGTGAGGTGGTTGATGCATGGGAGTATCATGGGAGTCCAGAATAATGCTTGGCACCTACACTAAACTTTGTTGGCGGTAATGTTTAGCCAGTATTAAGCACGTGGATTAAAATGCGAAGTACGAATATAACATGCTAAAAACGCCTACCTACACATTTTGATATCAAATAAGTACCTAACATGATATTTAAGATGGATATAACTACTACAAGCTACCTACCTGCCGTCATGTTTGTGACTGCTGCATCTTGGAATTTAATACGTTATACATAACACAAGCCTAGTCTCATATGTATAGGGTATTCCGGACGCGATCCAAAATGCTGCAATCGATAGCGCGTTGAAAAAACCTTCCATTTAGACTTTTGTCTATCTGTGAGTGACCGTGTTTGGGCACCGTAGGTTAGGACGGGCAGAATGCACATATCGACAAGTTCGCGCTGTGACAGCGCTTAGTGTCAATGGAAAGTTGCCCTTCATCAGCTCTTTCATGCAGCAGTAGCTGCTTCCGGGCTTTACTGACAAAGTAAGTAACAGAAATTGGTACGCAGCCAAAGCGCTCAAGCGATTGTGTATTCGGATCATTTAAAACACTTCAATTTGATCAGTTTCTTTTTCTAATGTCTGTATATCAACGTAAGTATCACGTCATAATAATGTTGGCGGTGATGAGCAAAAAACAAACAACTTGGTTTGGTTCATTCACTCAGCACCCACGCCGTACGCCTATAACGTGCGACAAGAATTTGATTGCTCGTGAAAATAAAAACAAGGTTAATTTAAAAGAAGGAATTGAAACTACCTATATTATATAAATCGGCACAAATCAACTAACCTTAATAGACTAACAATAAGCTAAGATGGGGCGAGAGAGATCGATGCATCAAATTAAACCGCCATTGAAATCAATTGGTAGCTCGTTTGTAAGCACCGAACGTTTGTTCGCGACGCATTTGATGCTAATTACCGTCGGAGAGAAAAGCAAAAACTCGTATCGACAGCAAATGGTCCGCAGTTATTTAACGCAGCAATTAATACTAACAGTAATTACTATCGGTTCCTTTAACTGCCTCGGACATAACGGATACACTGATTCACCTTATCGATAATATGAAATTACGGTTTTCATATAAGGCACATAGCGCCGCACCGCTTTCGTAACGCGGAAAAGCTTTGGTAATCGAAAGTTATATCGAACAACGATGGCATCGAATCAACAGGGCTTTGTATACTACAAAAGTCGAAATCTGTACAATAGCGAAGCAAGAACGATGAATGTGCTCGCTCTCGCGTTGAATTATTTATGGCAGCGATGCTTTACCGGCCAGTAAATTAGGAAGACAAAAAACTACTCAGCAAGCTCTCATTGAAAACTCCACTTTTTCTTAGGATGAATTTAATGAGCACACGGAGACATTAATGCGGCTGGTTACCGTTAATTCCCCAAACTAACGAAGACCCATTCATTAGTCTATTTAACGTCACTCAACATGCCTTTGTTTCGTGCATCAATGTTTTTCGAATATCACGAAAACGATTATACTTTTCGTACCTATGTGTGTGTTAGCCGAGGGTATCATTCTGCTAAAACCCTTCTTTCATCATCAATTAGCATTTAACTGATCTTACTAGGGCAGCGATCGCCACGTGTAATACTCTCCACAATCATACACGTACCGCAAACGCAGCCCAGTTCTAAAAGTAAAGGTTACATAATGTCGATAGGAAATGTAGCTCTATTGTAACTTATATAAAGCTGGTTAGTAACAAACATATCAGGGCAATATCAATATACCTAATTATTAATTACGCGCGGCCTCATTGAAATTTACGTTCCATTCCTTAACATGACATTCTACCAGTGTCGTACATGTAAGGAGACAGAACAAAACAATGCATTGTTTTAATTTTTCGCTAGAAGTATGTGTGACACTTTATTGCACATAAAAACATTTACAATACAATCAAAATCATAAAATATAAAGTACAAACGCCAACTAATCCCTATTATGTGAACAATTGAATATAAATAAATAAATAATAAATAAATATTTGTGGACAATCTTACACAAATCAACCTAATCCCAAACTAAGCAAAGCTTGTACTATGGGTACTAAGCGACGATATACATACTTATATAAATAAATGCCCCAGCCGGGATTCGAACCCGGGACCTCCAGCTTCATAGGCAGGATCACTACGAACTAAGCTAAAGCGGTCGTCAAATATATTTTTGGACAATCTTACATATATGTATAGGTAACTAGTTTTTTCCCGCGACTTTGTCCGCGTGGAATTCGTTTATATCGTGATAAAATTTAATTGCTACTGTGTTTTTATCAGGAGTTTACCTGATATCGCTCTTCCATACAAACTTGCAACTCCCTTAAGGGATGATTTCCGGGATAAAAAGTACCCTATGTTCTTCCCTGGTACTCAAACTATCTCCGTGCTAAATTTCATCAAAATCGGTTCAGCGGTTTAAGCGTGAAGAGGTAACAGACATACAGACAGACAGACTTTCGCATTTATAATATTAGTATGGATGTTACGTACGTATGTATATGCACAGAAGTGCATGACTTGAGAGTAACAAAGCTTATCGGTTCTAAGAAGTCAACTATCCGCTTTATCCAGCCAGCCAACAAAACATTTCATATGATAATCTTCGAGGAAGTAAATACGATAATGTACTCTTCCAACAACACGTTAGACATATTAACATTTACCTATTACAATAATCCTGTTACGGCTCTATCAGTGTGTAATAAAAAAATAACCTCGTACCTAGAACGATTGAACAGTCAGTTAGCTTAACTTTCCCATTGAAATATGTCACTCAATATCACATATCACAGTTTCCGGATGCAGTATGTAGTGGTCGCTGTGTGAAAACGTTTCAAAGCTCACATCACAATGTGACAGTGGCAGTTGGCGTGTGGCACACATACCCGCCACCCAATATGGTAGCAGTGGCCGCACCGCCGGCACCTAGCAGCCCAAGGTGCTGCAAATCACTATTCTAGATTTGTGTCCATGCCGACTCGGGTCACACGAGAACTCAATAATTTATACGTCAAACGGGATTGACAAGGTTAGGCACTAGTCGATCCTACGCTGCCCCTGTTGCACCCACTACAGCCTTGGCCAAGTGTTGAGCACCCCTTATTTTCCTTTGTAACTTATAAAAAAAACCATAATTTTTGAATTACAAAAATGCACATTGACGTAAAATATGAAAAGGTATATACTAAAGAACATCTAGAGAACTTTAGATAATATCATTTCGAAGTACGAGTAGCTATTGCTAACTGAAGACTAAAAATAGACGGGTTTGCAATAAAAGTACAAATTGCATTTTTATCCGTGCAATTATCTTTAACGTCAAAGAAAGTAGCTAGTTTTTGAAAGATATTTAATTTTCTTGAATAAAAGGATATGAAATGCTTGATTGAAAGTTTAACTTTTATATGGAAAACGTGTGAGTGCTCAACACTTTTGGCCAAGGCTGTATATGCGGGCCTCTTCATGTAGGCCCCCCTGTCAACCGCAAAAACAAGACACCAACACAGTCATATTAAGTTACTTTGTTTTAAAACAACATATATTAGTTAACTAAGCATTAGGCATCCGTGATAAACTTTACAAGGTGGCAGAGTAAGCGCCGATTCAATTATGCCTACAGTGAAATGATCGGGTTTCAGCTGACTGTTCTAGTTAATCGGGCGCCGCGATGTTTCTTTATGACAAGACTAATATTAATGCTCTCATATTTCACTTCTTAAAACACAGCTCATAACTTAAATGAAATGCCTTTGTGACAGGTTTAAAAGAAAGTACAAATTGTCCGGTAATTTGTTTTCAATGGGAACAGTAATTACAAACGCGTTCCTAAATAATAGAAGCAATACTTATATTTAGGTACTTACATTTGTTGTGAGTTGAGTAGTCAAAGTGTGTACTTTTTCTTTGGCATCAGCGAGTTCTCGTCTCAGCTTCCGTACCTGTTGACGTCAAGTCGTTTTTAGATGGCAGTATCTAGAGTAAGATGGTTATCTGATGAAAACAGGTTTGGCATACTTGTCTGGTTCTGCGCATTATTTTGAGTTGGTTCAAAACGACCAATGTTAGGTAGACAGTGGAAATGTACATGTAACGTACTTACCTACAAATACCTACATGTACAAGATACCAAGCAGGGGTGTATAAAATTATCAATTGCTGTATGTGTTATTATATACAATATATACATAGGTGCGAATCGGTACATAGGTGGGCTTTCTTAGGTTCATGCAGTCCATCAATATATTTTTAAAAATCGTGTTATGTAGAGGTAATATAATGTAATAACGGTATTTGAATACATAATCTAGAATATGCCTATTATATTACGTCACATAGACGCATAACGTCATCATAAATCACTCATTTGTTTACTCGACCTATGCGTAACATGCTAGCTTGTTACCTTAGGGGTTAACTAATATTACTCTTCACGAAATAAAATTAAAAATATACATAGAATGTAGGTATGGTAAAGAGACTCTTGGAGAGAATTATTAGCTAATTTAACATGGTTGTAAGTGCAAAAGAAGTTATATTTGTTGTTTAATTTCATTAACTCTACACGTTTATGAGACCAGTAGGTAATAGACTGGACTGCGGAATTTATTGACAAGATGACAAGTATCTAATAATCATTATGTTGAAACACGGCTATTAAAAACAAGGTACCAAATTATGAACCAAATTAATACGTCTTTATTATAAGAGTATTTTTATCTCACTAGCGCGGTTGAGCCATACTTGTGTGTAGAGCTATATACACAGATTGTTTATGAGTGCGTCAGCCTAGGAGCTATGAGTTGACGCTATGTGTTCGTATGTGTCACAACTACAACAATTGCCAGCCCGCGCACGTGAGATATAAGTACTATACTTATGTGATTGTGACTGGTTTGAGCGAAAATATATCAGGTTAAAATACACGTCCGTATGAAATACACACTCTGTATAATGTCGCGTGTGTTAGCTTTTGCGTATCCGCTTATTCACCGGTATGCGTAGATCTGATCTACGACACTGAGTGACACGTAACGGATTTCAACGGTGTGGTCCTTTTATTACGTTTATATTACCTTATATGCACTGGGTATTGGATTATCTTAACCGATCACACCTGTTTTGGTGCCCTGAGACACACACGGCTCTTGAATATACTAATATTAACTGGCTTATTCCATTTAAATATATACGAATCTCCAGACTTTAAATGTACCTACATTAATTCGATATATTAGTTTAGGTAGATAAGGAGGGGTAGCGATTTGAAGTAAAGTATTAGTATTGTGTAAAGTACTAGTATTGTGAAGTATTAGTAGTCCGACGCGCACGTCACTCCCATGGCGTTGCAAGCGTCCCTAGGCCGCGGTGACCGCCTACCATCAGGCGGGTCGTAGATACGCTTGTTTACTACGGACGTAGTATCGTGGTGGCTGTGGCAGTGCACATCGATCTTTGGAAAGAGACAATTGGCGGTTTGCGACGATAATTCATAATTCATAATTCATAATCGTTTATTTGTCCAACATAGGTTACAGGATCTTACAATACAGAGAGTTTCACTATGTGGCGCCTTAAGGCATACAAATATTGAGAGCATGCAGTGTCAACATAGTAGAAATTACATAATTATTTAAAAATCCTTATCATCTAAAAATTCTTTTACAGAGTAGTAACTCTTGCGAGCTAAAAACTGTTTAAGTGACTTTTTGAATTGGTACATTTGCTGAGATTGAATACTTTTTGGTAATCTGTTAAATATTCTTGGAGCCATTCCGATTACATTTTTTTGGAATAACATTGTCTTAGGTACTATGGAGTGTAATACGTTCCCACGTAAACGTGTGCTTTTAAAACTTAAGAATAGATGGGAGTTAGATTTCACAAAAAGACATATTTCATATATATATAAGCTGGGAAGTGTTAGAATTTTTAGATTTTGAAAACAGGGCTTACATGATTCTCTAGAACTAATACCGCAAAGTGACCTTATACATTTCTTTTGAGCTCGAAATGCAATCTCTTGGTCTGTGGAATTACCCCAAAATATTATTCCGTATCTTAACGTGGGTGTTACAAAGGCGTGATATGCAGTAAGGACTGCAGATAAGTTTACTCTTTTCTTTAAATTATATAATGCATAGGAATATTGATTTAATTTCTTACATATAGATTCAACTTGATATTTCCATGTCAGCTTATCATCTATACTTAATCCTAAAAATTTTGTTATGTCAGTTTCATTGATTTTTTGTCCCTTATAAGCTACATTAAGATTAGGTGTATAATTTGTCCTTTGTTTGAATGTCATAAGTTTAGTTTTGTCCAAGTTAATTTTTAAGTTATTATTAGTTAGCCACTCTATAATCGTACTTAATGTCATATTGATGTCTGCTTCATATGAGTCTAAGTTGTTTCCAGAAAATATTATAGTACTGTCATCAGCAAAGAGAACCATTGGATGATCAATGGCATTTGGCATATCATTTATGTAAATGAGAAACAACAGAGGGCCTAAAATGCTCCCCTGTGGCACGCCATAGAGAATGTCCCTTACATCTGATGAGTAGGTTATTTCCGCTTTTGATTTAAAACATAGTTTACTAACTTGAGTTATTTGTTTTCTACCGCTTAAGTAAGATTTTATTAATGCATGAACATTACCCCGAATTCCGTAGTGATAAAGTTTATCTAGAAGTATTCGATGGTCAACATAATCAAACGCCTTGGACATATCCATGTATAATGCAGATACTGGAATTCTTTTATCCATATTTTTTAAGACAGTTTGTATTAAGTCGTAAATAGCCATATTTGTGGACATGTTTTTGCGGAAACCTTTCTGTTCATTGACAAACAAGCTATTGTGTTCAAAGTAGTTAGACACACTGTTATAGATATATTTTTCAAGAATTTTAGAGAATATAGGAATAAGTGCTATCGGTCGGTAATTGTTCATGTTATCTTTGCTACCTTTCTTATATAGAGGTTTTACAATAGTCATTTTTAGTTTGTCTGGAAATTTACAGTACATAATGCACAAGTTGATAATATGAGCGAGTATGGGTGAAATTATGTTAGATACTTTTTTAACTATCATAGTACAGACGCCGTCATAACCAGTGCTATTCGTATTTCTAAGACTGTTGATTATTTTCTTAACGTCTTCAGTATTGGCTGGATTCATGAATAAAGAGTTGAGTGTATTAAATGTCAAATTTTTGTTAGTATTGTTATTGGTCAAATTATTTGCTACATTAATTGGTTGAATTTGGTCAATAAAATGGTTGTTAAATTCTTGTGCGATTTGTCTTGGATTCTTTATAATTGTATCATCCATCATTATTTGTGAGATATATTGTCGTGGTTGATTTAGCTTAGAATCATTGATTATTTTCCAAGTAGCTTTGGTTTTATTCTGTGCATTAGTGATGAAATGATTGTTTTGTGATTTTTGGGTCAATAATATAATTTTTTTCAGTCGGTTAGAATATTTTTTGAAATACTCTTTGTCATCCTTTTCACGAGAGAATCGGCATTTCCAAAGTAAATATCTTTTTCGCTTGCAGCACTTTTTTATGCCTTGTGAGATCCACCTAGGTTTTTTTGTGGATGATATTTTTAATCTCCGGAAAGGGAAACAAAGATTGTATAACAGTTCGAATAGGTCAGAGAAAGCGTCGTAGGCTTCATTTGGATCAGCGGACTGGTATACTTCGTTAAAACTTAGGTTTTGTAAGCACTCAATGAATTTATCAATGTTTTCCTGGCTCAGATCTCTTTTTTTTTATGTACCAGTGGGTCAGAACATTTGTTCTCTTCACTGGACATTTCAGAATTTGAGCTGTATGATCAGAAAGAGCTAATTCAATCACTTCAGCTTTGCTTCCTCGTATATTATGTATTATATTGTCTATGCATGTTTTGGTACATAGTCTAGTCGGTTCTAATATACTAAGTCTTAGGTTATAACTATACAATATATTCTTAAATTCTACCGAGGTCGAGGTTCTTTTGAGCATGTCAATATTAAAATCACCACAGATTATCACTTTCTTATTTGCAATACATATATTATTTAAGATTTTACATAATGTGTCAAAAAAAAATTTTAAACTGTTTTTATCATTTTTAGGTACTCTATAAATAGTAACAATAATTATTTTGTGATCTGTCAGCTCAACAGCACAGCATTCAATAATATTAGAAATGGAAAATCCAGTAATTTCTGGTAATGTTTTATATTTATGAATATTCCTGACTAGTATACATGCCCCGCCGTTTCTGTTACTTCTTGAAAAATATGCGGCTAGGTTATAATTAGCTATCGTTAATTGGATGTCATCGTCTAAATTCATGTTATGTTCTGTGATACAAAGAACGTCAATTGGCTTATCAGATTTTAATAGTATTTCTAAATGGACGCTTAATGCATCAGCCTTGCTAATTATGCCATTTATATTTTGATGTAGAACAAAAATATGGTTATAAGTAATGAAGTCTTCATTAATAGTTGTATTAATCCTTGTTTGACTACTCACGTGACTAGTTAGGTTATCTATAAAAAAGATTGATTGTTATAATATGCCTCATTTACGCTTTTTAGCACACTATTTATACATTGCGCTAGTTTATATTTCCCCTTAGAGTTGAGTTCATTACCATTCAATTTATAGTCATATTGCCCTAAGTAGATACTGTTTGGTTGAAGCCAAACATTAGAGTCAGAACTAGTAAATTTCTTATGCAAATCAAAATTAAATTTCCCAATATAGGTGTTAAAATGGTCAGCATACTTATTTATACTAAACGGTATGTCACAGATAATTACATTAGTGTGAGTAGCGTTTTTAACAGTGTCTTTTAAGAGACTTAGAACCTTATGTACTGAGTTAATATTGTAGTCACTGCCACCACACATTAAAACTAAACAATCACTTTTCGTAAAGTTAGCAATTTTGTCTTTTATATCTTGTAGAATTCTTTCAGTTGTTCCATTTCTTATTATGTCCGCTGTAAAGTCATAGTCATTTCGCCTTATTCTTGATAATGGTAACAGGAGATCAGCACCATGGAAGTCAGAAAGAAGCAGTAATTTTGGCTTGTGAATAGTTCGCTCTATGTAGTCTTCTGTAACGCTTTTTTCGGTATTCGCCTGATCAGGAGGCCCAGGTAGATTTATTGATGTAGCTAAATCTTGATTTTCAGCTGGAACATTATTGCAAAATTGTTCTTTCATTTGATAAACAGTTCTTTGCAAAATTTTCGTAGATTGTTCTATACGTGTTAGAGTCAAATTTTTACTGTCAAAGGAAGCTGTTTTACGTTTCATTTGGGCATTGGTCTTAAGGGCATTACTGAGCTTGGATTGTAATTGTTTATTATTTTTTTCCAATTTTGTTATTTCATTTTCCAGTGTGTGTATTTTCTTTAATGTCTCTGATAGTTTATATTCTAGATTGGTATCATGCACCGGGCAATCTATGCTTTTGGCGGCCTTAAATGGTGAATTTATTTTAGTTTTATCTTCGTTGAGTAGTGCAGTATATATGTTAATTTTTTTCTTTAGGTCCTCTATCTGTTTCTTTAAATCATTATTTTCAGCATTTAACATAATAATTTCCTCGTGGGCACTAGATAATTCAGTATTTAGCCCCGCAACTTGTACTTTTAAATCAAGTATTTCTGAATTTTCTACATTTGATAGATTTGGTAGACTTCTATGTGTGTTACTGTCGTCAATCAATGTGGAACTCAGAAGGTCTACATTACTTAGAGTGCTCGATAAACTTTCGAGGGATGGCACTTTTCGAATAAGATGCTTTCGCAGAGTTACATTATCCCGAGAGGTATTTTGAATTTGGCTAGTACTTTCTTTTGGTGAATTCGTTGACTTTTCCTTTGGATTTTTGCAACTTTGACATTTCCAAGTTTTCTTGCTTTCTTTGCTCATGGTATTTAATATTTTGGTCGACATTTTTATACATTTTATGTCATAAGCATGGAGGCATTGTGAGCATTTTAAATAGTCTGTATTTATGATGGCCTTTTTACATTTGTGGCAAATATGATATTTACTAGCCTTTGTCGGTACCTTTGGAGTCATTCTGATCAATTAAAACTATTGACTTAATATAAAACGTGTGGTATGACGTATTGGAACACACCCCGTAAAAAAATAATCGTAGTCTGTATGCAAGTTTCTGAACGCACCTTTTCTGTCAGTGTCAAGTGTCAGCTCATTATTTATATCAGCTGTTGATGCGGTAGATTTTATTTTATTTTAAATTTTAATTGTCGTTACTTTTCCTTGTGTATGTGTGCGTCGTATAGTACTTTATTATGTGAAAACAGTTTTCATTTTAATTTAAGTAACTCACAGTTCTCGGCGGATATAATAATGGTGCACGATAGTGAGGTTATGTTCTACATTTTTTCACTTCCTTTGGTATTGTAACTAGAGGTTTATCACGATATATTAATATAATATGGGCAGCGATTTTTTATTCGACTTGTATGTTTGACAGCTGTCAACTCTCTATATATATATCCGAAGATTCCGAAGACTGGCGAACGTCCATAAATCATCGAATTTATTAATACATTTTTCAAATCAAATAAATACTGCACTTTATGGACTTTAATAGTTTACGTCATATCGATGACATGTAAACATTGGATATCTTTAGTTTCTGACAAATGTCACATAGGTAGTGTGTGACAAACGTCACATAGATAGTGTGTGAGAACGCTCTACAAGGCCGAAATTAGCCGAAACTCTTTCCAAATGTCGACGTGCAATATTTATCGCCGGGTACTTTACACTTGTACGAGTAATACGTCTGGCCAACTTTACTGTCAGTGTCACTCACGTAACATAGTATTATCGATAATTAACTTTACTGTTACTCAAGTAACAGAGTATTATCGATAATTAACTTTACTGTCACTCAAGTAACAGAGTATTATCGATAATTAACTTTACTGTCACTCAAGTAACAGAGTATTATCGATAATTAACTTTACTATCACTCAAGTAACAGAGTATTATCGATAATTTGTTAGGATCGCCGTTATCGAAATCGATGAGGAACCCAGTAATAAGATAATACTTACATCATGTGCCTGCCTTTCCTCGGATCCCGCGCCGGCCGCCAGGGACGAAGCCGTAGACACCAGCGATGCGGTGGAACCGTGAACTGTTACAAACGGATGGAGTTGTACGGGGAACCACAAGTCTCTAGAACAATACCTTGGATATTCTGCTAAAATAACCTTTTAACGGAATAGCAAAGGAATATATTGTTCTAGTAGGTAACTTATAAATCTTATAATACATGTCGAGTATAATGTCGAGGTAATATATAAATATGTACATCGATGAATATTTCATGAAGTTGGTAATGAATTATTTAATAACCAGCGAATTAAAACATTATGATTATGAACTGAATACGAAGAAAATGTAGCTTGTAGTGGTGAAATTGTTTTACGTTAATAATACAATCGCTGTAAGATGAACAATGAGTGACTATCGCGTTCGGATGAATTGGAGGTGCGCGCCAGCGCGGCCAGATTACCCGAAGCGGCAAGTTTCGCGTTTCGCGAAATTCAAAAAGTATGCGAAGGCAGTGAATTTTATTAAGGAAACTCTTTGTTACCCAGATTCGAGAAGCTGAAGTCATTACTTTCTCACTTCCCACGTCGACTGCATTGTTACGATTTTATCGTTTGTACTGTTTTACTACTGTATAAAAAGCTTAATCAGTCTTTCATGCAGTTACTGGAGAAGTAGATCACATTATTTATATAGGTTAAACAGGTGAAGTACGTTCGTCGGCATAAATAATAACAGATTAATACCTGTAATGCCCTGCGTAAGTGCGTATACCTAGGATACAATTCCGTTGCTACTCTTAAGGCCTTGTTCATACACATTCATCAAAACTATTTTAGCTAAAATGCCGTTAATATTCGTTTCGTCTTGATTTGTCACATTGACATTTGTGTTTGTGAAAAAGGGACATAACGCGTTTTAGTAAGCAGATTTAAATTTGTAAATATTTATAAATAAGGGGTTTGTACGGATATGCTGACTTTATTGTAAAACATTTCATTTTGTAAAGTGATGTATTAGGTAAAATTACCTTTCTGTCTCTAATTACCCATTATACAAAGGGAGTAAAAATATACCTACGCGTAAAAAAGTAACCCTAACATTGTCATCCACTCAGGTAAAACCCAAGCCTTCATTGTCAACTAAATTATGAATGGAACTCAGTTGTTGCGTGACCATTGCAGGCCAGTGCAAATCTTTATGCCTTTATTTAATATTTATCTTCAATAAGACGCGCTTGAAAGTTGTTGGAAACTGGTGAACCAATATGGCAGTGGAAAATGACGGTGATTAGTTAGAAATAAAATTGTACTGGTAAGTTGGTTTTAACATTACCTACTTACTTTGTAGCCATTACAAGTATCACGTACAGTCAGTAGCAATGGTTGCTACGCGGGCGAAGTGCTCAAAATGATCTTCACACATCTTTATTATAAGGGAATAAGAGCGTGTGTATATCATTTTGAGCACCTCGCCCGCGTAGCAACCATTGCTGCTGACTGTACCTACAGTTATTGACATTGGAACTACTTTAGAACTGCTGCTGATTTATTCAGCGGGATTATTACGTCGTACGTATATGAGGGGCGATCACATCAAACTGTTACAACTCCAATTATTTAAATTTCAAGCAAGGCACTTGACAATGGAGATATAACAATGTCTTTAATTGCCTATACATAATTTATGGGCATTTATACATCTAGGTGTGTATTTGAAAAAAAAAGGGAATGGCTAGAAGAATTTATTAGCATGTTGATTTAATTATCCCTCTGACGGAATACCCCCGTTTGAGCTAATAGATAGTTGACTGTCAATTTCACAAATCCTAATATGTCCCTAAAGAACATAAAACTCTTCCCAGCAGACTCGCTTGAATTCAGGCGTTGAGCAAAGACGATAGACGATATTGATAAAGCAGACAAAACGCATTTTTCGCGGATCTTAACTGCACAGCGCATCGCGGTCTAATTCTGATTAGACATAGAAAAAATACGTGCAATTTAGGCAGTTGTTACACTGCTGCGGTTTCCGCACGACGTGGTGTGCGAGCGAGACAACGCTAATATACATATCTAAAGTGGTGTCCCGCCTGAACACCGCACCGCCGTCCGAAAACCGCATCAGTGTGACAACCGCCTAACACACGTGCGCCGCCCCGCTTATTTATCACCGCGGTTGACGATGCCATGTGTTATCCATTCGTTAGTGCGAAGGAAACGAAAGCTTTATGTCGACAAATATTGCTAACTTGCTAAGAGCGCAAAACGGATACACGGTGCACTTTTGATCGCTTTAGAACGCTAAAATTAAGGTTTATACGAATCTCCAGCTTATTTTTTCTCATTCGGAGTGTGGCCCGTTTTTAATGCTTAAGTGTCCTTGGATCACTTGTTTTTTTCTCATTTGGCATTTAAGCGCCCCTACACGTACTTGCCCAGCTTGGCCTAGAGCGGCCGCTCCATACGCTTCAAGCCTATCACACAATGCAGCGGCCTGCGGTGGCGGCCGCAGTGACACTATGAAAAAACAGGCCGCGTGTGTCTGAATGAATGTTAGGAGCGTCATAGTGTACAACTTACTGCAACGGTCTCGCAAGTCTTCGTTAACATTGACGCAGACTGTATGGTGACGCTTACCGCAGCGGTATGCGTGGCGATCGCTAGACCGAGGCTAGGGTAGGTCTTATTTGTATTTTATCAATAAAGTAGTTGGGAGTATAGTACGTATGGTAAATTTTCATGGATCAATAACCCAACCAATATATCCACGTACCGTCATCATTCTTCTTGGCGTAGTGATGGGAATGTCGCGGCGTGTGTATCACGTTGCCGGGCTGGTGCGTCGGGCTCAGCGCCGACCGAGGCGACGGCGACGGCGGCTCCGACACGCCATAGTTGAGCCCTGAACCGTACAAAATGGTTACATGAACCAAGACTTCGAGGTAGACGCTACAAGTTTCCCGAGGCGTAATAGTAAAAACTGATTTAGAAATTCGCCCTATAGTCGAGACTTGAACCGTACAAAATGGTTACATGAACCAAGACTTCGAGGTAGACGCTACAAGTCTCAATAGGCGTTATAGTAAAAACTGATCTAGAAATATGCCCTAGAGGCTCTGATTGCAAAGTTCGTCAGAAATATCGGCCTGGTCAGACGATAGGTCGCTGGTCCTGTTCCTAAAAATATGTTTTAGTAAACATTATAATTTTATAATGTCAGAAATCAGAATTAAAAATATTTCATTGACACCCTCTATTTAATGACTCGTTGAAAGTGTTCGGCCAACACTTCGGTTTACCAAGGCGGAATGAGGACTTAATCGGTGATTAAACTACCTCAACACCTAGGTGCGGTTACGTTATGATATGTGATAATCCATATTGTGAATTGAAAGGGACCTTATGGCGGCCGGCATTTACGCCTAAATTGCCGTTGTTCAAATACAATAGTTAATCAAATAGTCACATATGCTACGCACTTACAAGCAACCCAGTGACGTAGGTAGGCAGATAAATTTCCTCACCTTGACCCCCGGGTCCATATTGCACGGGCAGGCAGTAATAAGGCTCGTAATCACTCTCTGAAGACCTCTGCAGCATCGACGGATACAGCTTTTCAGACTTCGTCGACCTGAAATGACGTCATACTTCAATGCGATGGCGTGAGACTGCGGGAACCAGAATACATAAGGCACGGCACTTGGACGATACATTCAGCTGACACAAGCCCTTTGTAATGTAGGTAGATCGCATACGTGAATTATCTATATTAAATAGCATGTACAGTTATGAATGGTATAAACAAAAAAACATTTCAATGATATTTAATCGAATTAACGTACAAAATAATCTGTCGTGTCATTGGCGGCTTCAAAAATAATGAGCGTTCTTGAAGTGTAACAAAATGTGTACGTAAATCAATAAATCAGTGCAAAGAAGCCGTGCCAAGTCATGCGAGTTTAATGAATAAGAATTTACTTATACGTGAAGCGTGCCACCTGGAAGCCAAAACAAACAATCTCCAATCGTGGCATACCTTGGGAACGTCCTATCTCTCAGATAGCTAAAAATTTTAATCATTTCAATCATCAGTCAGATATTTTGTTTAGCGTTTTATTATTTAAACAATAAATGTTACAATGGAAATGAAATAAGGAGTTTAAGCATAGTGATAATCGAATGAATTTAATGGTTGACAATGAGATGTGTGCATGATTATGCCGTAGTCCCCGCCGTGTCTATTCGACCCTTTACTGGTTCAATAATAGGCATGATGACTCAAAAAAAATTATTACTTCAATAGAAAGAAGACATAAAACTACGCCAAATAGTGAAAATCCTATTCAAATATCTCAAAAAATAACGAAGCAACAACGGTTAGAATGTTCGTAGTTAGAGAGAGAAAGTGCTACTCGACCGTGACGTCACCTTTGAGTAGCGCCATAGTAAATGACAATCGTTCAATACAAAGGTGCGTTTTGCGGAAAAGCGACAGAAAATACCCACTTTTAAAACTTTGAAGACTTATAATTACGTAATTATTTATTTTTTTGAATTACTTTTTTTGCCATTTGATTGAGAATTTGAGTCATTATGTAGAAAATTTGGATTTATTGATTTTCTTTTATAGTGTCATCATCCCTATTGTCTTTTGACTTTCTTGATAACTCTGGTTTAGTGTTTATTTATGCCACCGTGTTCGGTTGCACTCTAGCCTGGCTCATATTCGGAGGAGCCCAATCGGGGAAGGACCACCACCTTTCAGAAGGCGGCAGCCATAAGAACACCATCGTTGTCTATCTGCCACTACTTGTTCCGTAAAAGATGCGCTGTGTTGAGAGTGTACGACTTGCACAATAATCTCTAATAGCTGTCAATGTCAATAGCAACGCGTTTGTAATCGTTCCGTAGCGCAAGCGTCCAAGCGACTATGGTGTCTGCGGCAAATTCTGAATTAAATGGCGAAAAAAGTAACTCAAAAGAATTACATAACTATACATTTTCAAAGTTTTAAGAGAGGGCACTCTCTGTCCATTTTTCGCAAAACGCACCTTTGTATTGAACGACCGTCATTTAATATGGCACTCTAGGTCAGTGACGTAACTGACCAGTAGCGCTTTCCCTCTCTAACTAAAAATATTCTGACGGTTGTAGCCTTCTTCATGTTATTTATGGTGTTCTTCATATTTGAATATGATTTTCACCATTTGAAATAGTTTTATGTCGTCTTTCTTTTAGCAATAATAAATTTTGAGTCATCATCCTTATTCAAGGAAAAGTAGGAATGGCTCCTACTATGACTAAAAAACACTTTATCATCACTCTATGACTCTATTGAATCTTGGAACTCGTATTTGAATAGGATTAAGTGTCTGTACTTTAATTGGAACCAGATATATCACAAATATATTATTATTTTTATTTCATAAGTCTGTTGTCGAATTAGCCGAAGCAATCTCATTCAGACTTATTAGTTTCCGAACCCACCTAATGCTGTTGCTCCGGTTTAGCCTGGAGCCCTGCGGTTCCCGGTGCATGATGAGCTTATTGTGAGTGAGTGAGCTGCGGTGGTGTGAGTTAGGAGAGGAGTGGTTGTGTGCGGCGGAGTGCAGTGACGTGAGTGACTCCATCGACTCGCCCTCCGACAGCCGCCCGCTCGCCGAATAAGTGTTGCTGAAAGGGGAAATGCGATCAAGGGACATGCTGGCCAGTTGTAAATCACTACCGTCCAAAATAAAAAGAAATGTTCTTCATCTACAACTGGCCGCTGACAAGCATGACTGATAAAAAAAATACATACAATGCCTGGAGTAATACATCTGGCCCCTCTACCACAAAACTTTACAAGCGTACAATTCAACAAACTTGTCAACTTTTTCTATGGAAAATTGCACAATTTTGTCAAATTGTAGACTTGTAAAGTTTTGTGGTACAGGGGCCTGGCAGGTAAATAAAAACAAAACACAAAAATGCACACAGGTAGTGGGCAGTGACGGAATGAACTAGGTATGTTAATGATTATGATGATGCTATGATACATACACAGGAGTGAGTAAGTTGTATAGTTTACAGTATTAAGAATTATTGTTATTACACATCAACTCCACACCACTCTCTGTCATTAAACAATATTGTACAAACTATTGTATAATCACCTGTGCCTCAGCCAAGGAGCGTATGGAATTCCATAATCCGATTTCACTTCAGAATAAGTTTGAGTATCAGATAGGCTGCCATCACTGATCTTGATACCACCTCTTGGTGTAATTCTGAAAATATTTTTAATTGTAAAAAAGTACCTACTACAGTTGTGTTCAGGACAGATGTCCCACTAAAACTAATATAAAAATTCCCAGGGTCCCACAGATATCTCTGTGTGTATCCAACATGTTTGCTTACAATGATAAGATATTGACATAAGTGCCCAGTAAACACACTATATTGGCGATTTATAAACACTCTGCAAAGAAAATTACCTAAAAGTATGTGTCATTTTTCTTAATAGTCTTATTACACTTAATAGATTTATTTGTTATTCTCCACATTCCATAAACAAAATAAGACACACGTTTATGAATTTGCTTGCACGGATATCAACAGACTGCTTCTAAGTTCTTAGACTGAGCAAAACCGCCACAGGCCCGTATTAGGCATTTAAAATTATACAAAATATTATTTTCAAAAAACTCTGGAATGCATCTCTCTAGCTATTAGATGGATCTATTTTTTATAATATTTGAATTATATTATTGTACCTATGTCACAATCCTGTTCATATCACAGTGACTGATGTAACCAACTATGATTTTTATATGAACTAAGATGAAATATTGTTTTAGTCTGGTAAAAATAGTACATTACTTACCAAGGGCGATAAAACAAAGAATGTCTCAGATCGCAGGTATTTTACGCCCGAGCCAAAGGCAAGGGCGATAAATATGCGATCTGAGGCTTTCTTTATTATCGCCCGTGGTAAGTACAAAATTTTATGTCACCCTCTGGCCAGGAAGTGGGTTTTTTCGCGCGCGGAGCGTGCTATAATGGCCACTTTATGGCTAGGTGTGACATAAAAGATGTTTTAATTATATTTTTGGGTCAGTGTTTAAACAAAGAAGACTTTTATTTTACATTTAACTGTGAAATTACTCTAACTCTAATGTAAGAAAAATATTCACTTTCCATTTTAACTCTAAATACATAATTATTTATTTTCAATGTTTTTTAAAGTCCAGCCCTGTACCTATATTAGTAATTAAAATACAAGTACATCACCACCAGTAACAAAACTAGTTATTTCCTTGTCTAACCTTAAAGAAAAGAACATACTGTCTCAGCAGTCATCTAAATTGTTTAATTGTTGATGTCGGCTCAACAATTGTCTGACCAATTACCACATTGTGTTCCTTGTAAAGTGTAAGGTCAGCTGTTTGCTGCAATGTTTTTAAAACTACAATTACATTTAAATCGGCTTAGTATATTAGAACTGTAATAAGTTTGATAAAGTTTCCATAGACCATATTCTTCCTCTTCTTGGTAGCATCCTCATGACTGAGGGTCGTAACTACATGAGGCCGTCACTTTTCACACAATTGCTCTCCAGGCTGTTCGGTTCTCGGCCATCCGGATAGACCAGTGGTTCTTAACCGGTGGTCCGCGGACCACTGGTGGACCCTGGAAGCAACCGAAGTGGTCCGCGAAGCCATCAAATAAATATTGAATTAGTGATAACGAATCAACAAAACAATGTGTCGCACGAATTGCGCTGTGAAGAAGCCGAGCCGGAAATAAGAGGTGGTCCACGGCAAGACTAAAAAAAGTCAAATGGTCCTCATCATCATCACTAAAAGGTTAAGAACCACTGGGATAGACCATATATATAAATAGTAAGTTATATCATAAAATGTAGGTAAGTGAGCTACCAAAATTTATCCTACATTTTTTTCTGTAAGTACGCCACAAAGGCACTTTTACAAGTCAAACCCTACTAGCGTTTTCACAGAGGCCACTGCCGAGAAGAAACGCCGAAATATATATAGGCCGTAGTCAATACCTGTGGTGATGAAATAGTGCAGCAAAATCATGTGTCCCAGGCTTAGGAAGAGATTGTGAACCCAGTAGCCTCTCCCGAACGGACGCTGACAACTGGGCTGCAGCCGTGCCTCCGAGCGAGTAAGACTTCGGACCGATGCCATTTTCTGTTTATACAACAGAAAATATGAAATTACACAAACTCATATTTGCTAAGTAGACAGTAAAATAAACCAATGAATAAGCTAGATACGCTGCCGTATTAATACTATAATAGAAAAGCAATAACTTACTGTGAATCTGAAGATCTTGCGTGCAAGTTTGGGTGCCGCCAGATACTTTAACCTTAGTGCGGGGAACAGCTGAAACTTGAGCCATTCTACCACCTAGAACAATAAACGATGCTAACTATTTAATTTTGGTTGCATAATTTCAATCGCTTTCGAAATTAACACCTTGGTTTATTGGTACATATAAATAATTTAAAAATGGTTCCTAAAATCCTAAAAGCGTAATGTTTTTTCACGATTGGCGATTTGGCGCGTACGCGTAAGTTGAATTTGACTTGACTTGACATTTTGTTTTTTTTTTTAATTTCCATGCGTCGAGTATTTCAAAATCTAGTTATTTTCGCATTGTCAAATATAATATATTGTTATTTTTGTTTTTTATCAAAATCACGACTTTCTGATTTATTTTATACTATATAAAAATTGTTTTGTTTTTTTCGTAAAATACTATGATTATTAATACAATCTTCAACAACAACGCCATCTACATTGACAAACATGACATAAGTTTTAAACTACTGTCGATAGATGTCGTGCGTTAGGTAACTATAGCACCACCTAGTGGCGAGTAGTATAACGTGAAACTTTACAGTTCACAATGTAGCCTACTAGATGGCTGCAGTTAAACTAAGAGCAAACTAAGTGATAATGTGATGATTAGGTATCAATCTTACTTTTCTTGTTACAATAGGATAGAAGAGGAAAAGGATGTACTAGAATTCCCTATCGCTATTACAAATTACGAAAAAAAAAATCTGTAACGAACCATTGGTAAACATATCTAATGTTGATCTCTCTTGCACGTTCAACCATTACCAAGTTAAAAATATTATTATTAGAAAAACTATATATACCATGATCGGGGTGCAAATAAAAACATGTTTAATTAATAAAAAGGTAGTACGCAGTCCCAATATTTGAAGATTTCAGTTAAAGGCCTTTTCGACTGACTCTTCAAATATTTAGCTGGTACAGTCAAGGGCATAAATATGTATACATTTTTGGACCTTATTTCAATGGAGCAAGGTGAAAAAGTGTATACTGGTGCCATTGACTGTACTTACTCCTAAAAAAATTACCTAACCCTTACGCAAAAAATTGGCTAATCGATTCCTATAAAATGATTTAAAAAAACTCAAATTTCGCTTTGCCATTAACCAAGGTGTTACACCGTCACAGTAAAATTCGCTTTGCTCAATGAATAATCCGTCGCTTTAGCAGAAACCTAATGAACTCGAGTTCGTTTCTACATAAACTTGTAATTTACCGTGCCCATGCTGTGGAGGGCTGTTTGACTGTGGGGCAGGTTGCTGGACTCCGTTCTGCCTTTTCACGTAGCCGAAGTTCTGCGGCACTTTGGCCTTGCTGGAGCAGTTGCTGCCGTTGCCTCCGCTGGCCACGCTCGAAGGCCGCGAAGAAGAACCACTGGGCGACTGGATCTGAAAAAAAAAAACATTGAACAATTTGTTATAGGATCTATACTCTGTTTTTTTAACTACGCGCGTTCATTTGTTTCTTACACAGAAGTGCACAGAACCTCGTAAGTTTTTATTGAAAAAACCCGGGCTATACATAGTAGGTAAGTATGAACTTAGTCCTACATCTACGTAATTTTATAGGTTAGGGGTACCTGTGAGAATTGGAATGACATGGACTTTTGGCACACTTGGATTTGAATGGATTTAACTGAACATTTACAGGTGCCATGCAAGAGTATTATAGCGAGTACATAACCGTTCACTTTCCTAAGCATGCAATTCAGTGAAAAAGCGTCATTAATATTTTCTCATTGATCTCTTCCTTAGGAATCCTAAATAAATATTAAATACCTCTATCAAACTCTTCTCTGACATTTCTTGTGATCAGTCACCTGACTTTCTTCCCTTTGCATTACAAGTATTAAGTCCATCATATGAAACTATGCACCTTTGTACCTACCTAGAAATCGTACCCGCCTTTCAATACTCTTAACAACAGAACGCAATACATTGCAAGCAAATTAGCTTACTTATATTGCATTCAGCGTTCATTACAATCCAACGTATATATCTTCCAGTCTGAAGAAGGTTTTCCATCGGTGAAGCGGGAAATTGCATGTTATCGGAAATGAGAGTCCCTTTTTCGCCAAATACATGCAATTTCAATTCAATCTCATTGGGCATACCTTGTTTGAGGAACCTCGACACAAAAGAAGAAGAAATCAGCAGTGGAAAAGTGGCTGTTACATTTTTTGTACAGTCAGCGTCACATTATGTAGCAGCCAATGTGGCCAAATACTCCAAATAGTTCGGAACGCCATATGGTGTACATACCATGGGTGTACCGAACTTTTAGGCCACTTTGGCTGCTACATACTATATGATGCTGACTGTACTTATATACCTATACCTATTAGTGGCCCAGACAATTCCATTGACAGATCAAAGGGCAACAAGATTACCTCGATTCCATGCTGCAAGTGGACGGCACAGAATCGCTAAATGTCTAAATATTTATCATTTGTAAAGATGTTGTGAAGCGTGGCGTCGACAGAATACAATAAACATACTGTATAGTTCATATGAAAGTGTGCACTGTGCACGGCACCAATTATAGGTATATGAAAATTAAATGGCTATATATGTTTTTCCCACCTGAGGCCCGCTGCTTCTTGAGGAATGTTGGTTAGGTGCATTTGCTGCTGCATACTGTACAGAAATAAAATATTGCATCTTTATTTTACTAAACGGTTAAAACTCACGTATTAATTGTCACTTCGGGCGACATGCCCGAAAATATTGCAGATAAAAGTAACGTTTTCATTACAAGGAAGACGTATATAGCGAAGACATGTAAAAACCATCATATTAATCACGTAAGGTATTTGATATTCAACTGCTAGCAAAATCTAAGAAAGCAGAACGTCGTCTAGTCTTACAGATTTTGGGGCCGATTTTTTAGTTTCGAACGCTCGACTTTTCACTCGACATCTGTCAAAACGTCATAGTTTTTTGACAGATCTCGAGTGAAAATTCGAGCGTTCGACACTCAAAAATCGGTCCCTTTACCCCTGAAATCTCGCTTAACTACTTACCTAAATATACCATAATAATCGTAAATGAGCCTCCCTACGGGAGACACAAGTACTCGTAGATATTCCTAATAATCTATTTGCATCACCGTGAAACAGAGCGTACGTCATAGACACGACACAAAAGATGACTCGGATGCTACCCTTGTCCGCGAACGCATTAACATTCACAATTGCCCATAAATGTCAGAAGAGACCTGTGGATGTGGCGCAATCCCAAGCTGCTGGGCGGCTGTGAGCTTCTCCCTCTTGTGGTGCTGTGGCGAGTGATGTCCCGCGCGCCGCTCGCCCTTGCGCCCGTGCGACGGGCTCGGAGGCGCCGGCGCTGGCTGGTTCTGCAACGAAACCAAACGTCATCAGATCTAGTACTTTTGAGACACTCCTGGGGGCCAATTTTTGAGTGTCGAACGCTCGACTTTTCATTCGACATCTGTCAAATCCGCTTCGGCCGCCTACGAAACCACCGCTACGTAACCAGTTACGTGACAAGAATTATGTGGGGGAGGGTCCTTTTGAAAAAGTATTCTTTGTACGTAACTGGTTTCGTTGCAAGAAAAATAATTCTTGTCACGTAACTGGTTACGTAGCGTTGGTTTCGTAGGCGGCCGAACGGGTCAAATCATCATAGTTTTTTGACAGATCACGAGTGAAAAGTCGAGCGTTCGACACTAAAAAATCGGCCCCCTGGTTAAATACAACTTTTCACATCACCTATTCGGATAAGGGTTTTTTCTTCCCGGCTAGGAGGGATCAAAATGGCACTTTTCTTCCCTGCTACGAGGGATCAAAGTGCCACTTTTCTGTAACGAGTAATTGTATTGTATCGATTTTGATAGGTAAGTATTGTATCGATTTTGATAAAATAAATGCACAACAATTGTTATTTCAGATCTTTTATTATTCTCAATAGGTGATGTGAAAAGCAGTATGTGTCACATGGAAGCAAAATTATTTCCACCTTGGGCGTTAATTCTTGTATCCCTCACTACGCTCAGAATTCAATTTACGCCCACGCCGTAAATATGTCATTTTGCTCCCTTGTGACACAATCTACTATTGCTCCCGTAAAAGGGTCTTCAGTCAAAAAACGATAATTCATAATTCGTTGGTAACAAGGTAATCAATATTTCGATCACAAAGAAATCCGTTGCGCTGCTGGAAATAGACCCCGCAATACCAGGGGCATCGCATGTACCATTTTGACCAGAGGGCCGATTTTTGAGTGTCGAAAGCTCGACTTTTCACTCGAGATCTGTCAAAAAACTATGAGGAGTGAAAAGTCGAGCATTCGACACTCAAAAATCGGCCCCCAGATTTCCGATCTAAATAATTTTATGGGTCTTTCCACTCTGCGCCTTTTAACACGATTACGATTATTTAGAAAACATTGCTTCCTCAAAGGCTATGAACAACAAAGAGACATAAATTACGATGGCATAACATTTTTGGTCTGAATCAGCATTGAACTGATATTTTCTTTATACTTAGCAATATTTTTTCTTTGAGTCTTTGTAGCTATCTAAATAAAGTTGTGCTCTTTTCGTTTGTGAGTGTCAGCACATTCATTAGAACTGCGCAAGAAATTAGTCTAATGACCAACTTTAAAAGCTGGTACGATTCAGTCTCTATGTTCCGATGCAAAATGATCGGCCAGCTCAGCTCACATGTGCACGTCTGCACACCAGACAACAATGAACTACTTTAGCGCAGTAAAATTAAGGCGTTAATTTAATAGCGCGTCTTTAGTACCATGGCGTACTATTTCGTCATACATTGATCAAATTATCATGTTTAATTGCAGTGAAAGTAAGTGCGATATTTACACAGCATTGTAAGCAAGAATTTGATATTGTGATATAACTACGCTTTGTACCTAATATATGATTGCCTATTATGGTGATCCTTGTCATAGGTATAAAATACATCATAAAGCATGTCACTTTCTGGCATCACCAACATCGTTTATAAGGCGTAATATAGTGCGCGCCATCCACGAAGGCGCGCCCCTCCACAGCCCAAGCCGTACAACTGCGCACAGATTAGTATGAGATTCGCTGTGGAGGAGCGCGTCGACGTGGATGGCGCGCACTATAATGGAGACCAGGATAGGAGCTCCGCTCGTCTATTGTCAGGAGATTTGTAGCTGTAGAGTTGAGAGAACAATTCACAACGAAGGGAATAGTGTGCGTGTCATCCAATAAGGCGCGCTCCTACACAGTCCAATCCGTACAATTGCGCATAGATTAGTATGAGATTCGCTGTGGAGGGGAGGGGCGCGTCGTCGTGGATGGCACGCAAGGTAGTTAATAGAAATTGATGCCGTCGTACCAACGGCGGCGTGCCGACTCCAGGCGAGTCGGTGTACTTCTTCCAGGTGGTGTCCTGGCGCGGCGCCGGCGGCTGCCTCTCCGTCTGCTGCCCACAGTCGGCCTTGCTGCGCGTGCGGCCCACCACTCGGTACACCACGCCGCTGCCGCCTTCCATGCCTCTAGTGCGCGGGCCGCGTCTGTCGACAGGACGTGCAACGATAATGTGCGAGGTATAAGGAGACGGGTCTGACAATCCTGATCGTGATACATGTGACGTCACTGTGGACGACACACTCACTTACGACATAACATCGATTGGCTCCTCTATAGCCGCTTAGTGTCACCCATACTACGAGTACTAACCGATGTACCGGATTACCATACTGGCGCAGTACCTAAACCTATAGAATTGTATCATGATGATAATGTGCTGCTCGAGCACAACTTCAATAAACACTAGAGGCCTTTATAAACGTTAACCAAATCTATTCTAGCTATAATGCCCTTAAAATTCGTTTGTCTTTATTTGTTACCTTGACATTTTTGTGTTAGTGAGAAAGGGCGAAAACACATTTTAAGTAGTTAGTTAGCTGAGGTTTAATATTTTTTATGAATGGAGGGGTAGATGTTCTATAATATAATCGAGCAAAATAAGGTAGATTGAAAGTAAGAAAGAACCTACAGCCGTCCTCTCCCGGCGAAAAAAATAAACAATGCCATTCTTTTGTTATCTGCCCTGGGATCCCAGGGACTGGTAGACGACTAGAAAATTATCTATATCTACCTTTAAAAAATTATTTGAGAGTGAAGTGAAGTATTAGTGGTTGTGAACAAACCAGTACAATGTGAAAACGTAACCCTCTCAAAATTTATAAGACATTAGATAAGATGTTCAAAGCCGTCGTCTCCCGGCGAAAAAAATATACAACGCCATTCTTTTGTTATCTGCCCTGGGATCCCAGGGACTGGTAGACGACGGGAGGTAAGCTTTAAAGTTCATTCCTTACTTCTTAGCACATTAAACAAGAATAAAATAAAAAGTGCTTCCCCAGCAGATACTCTTAATACTTAAATTTAACATAAAAAGAGCCTATTGAAATTAATATACTGCTAGGGGCGAAAACCCCTGACAGTAAGAATGAGTCAGCGTTTCGCGTAGGTATCGCAACGGATACGGACGTAGGTAGGTACCTATTTCTATTCCTACGAGTATGTCTATAAATATTCCGCCTTTAAAATAACCTTCGACCTGCGATTGTGATGTCGATCACTTTAAGACTAATTAATTTTAAATATTGATATTAAATATCTCGTTTCGTCTTTATACAAAGTATAACTAGGTATTAAACTCTTTACTATAGGAAGTAGGAAGGTATTTCAATAGGTAAGACTGGTGTGTAATGGCCATGAAAAAACGAAACTGATTTGAAATTAAGCAGCAAACCGACCATGGATATAAAGAGCACTATAAGTAATTAACTAGGTACTGTTAAAGACTACAGCATTTTTTTTTTCATTTAATAGGTTACATAATAAAATACTTTGTTATCTCCTTGCGATGCTTTTTTTACAATGCTCTGTTTACTCTCTTAAATGATTTCATTCGGTCAGACAAGTCCTCTTTGAGCAGTAATGCATTGATAATCCAATGTTCTCATTACAGCGGTGTGCAATAATAATATGAGTGTGACCTGATTTGAACGTATCAAGTGATAGTTACAGTTTAAACATTAATGGTTGCAATGCGATATTATTCTCTATGACTACTTAGTCACAAATATTTTAATAAGTTTTTCACAACATGCCAACCTACCTAATAATTGTAGGTACAATAACGACGGTACGTTATATTCCAATGGATTCTATAAAAAATTTATAAAACATTTGCTGTTTGCTAAAGAAACTAAACAATGCACATTGGGAGTCATAAGATAATAGAACCCGTTTCGGAATAAATTATTTCGAATTCATTTCGCAATCAGTTATTACTTGCAAAGGAATAAAGCGTTCTTTGAGTGCTCATCAAAGTCATCAATCATCCTCCTGTGCTCTCAATTGAGATCAATAGTCGCTGTACTCGTACGAATCAAGCTCATTTATCTCGTTATTTGTGTACTATTTAATTTATAATATAATTATGTAAGATAATTAATTACACACAAAACACTAAATTCACAAGCATAATCAAAATACAAGCAATTACAATTTTGATCTCTTCGAGTTTTTACCTAAGAAATGTAATTGATAGGTTAGTCTTTATAGGTAGGCGACTCATACAGGATAAAAACTTAGCAGTTTATAATAAGTACTAGATGTGGTTATTTACGGCATTTTCCCGGGCATGAGACCTAGCTAGATCGATTGCTCGTCCCCGAAAACCCCCACATACCAAATTTCATCAAAATCGTTAGAGCCGTTTCCGAGATCCCCGAAATAAATAAATAAGGAAATAAATAAATATACAAGAATTGCTCGTTTAAAGATATAAGATAAGATATATATATATATATATATATAAGATATGTCAAAACAAAACAACTGAACGTCGATTAGAATTTATGTGATAGAGTACTACCAGGATTCTATAAAATGTTGGCAGTTTAATATTAATTTAAGTTCTATATTACATGTGATTGTTTCAAAGTTAGAATACGTCAAAACAACTGAACGTCATATTAGATTAGTTTATTCATAATATGTTATGTTTTGTTAACCCCATGGCGCAGGGGTGGGCAAACTCTCTCCATACAAACTTTTGGCAAGTTTTTCTTCGCATTACAATTTAGATTTTTGGTCAGTGTGCTTATTTTTCTGTTAGCTAGAACCTGGAGAAAAAAACATTTCTTTTTAATTTTTAGTATTCTTTTAATTTTCATTTTTTTGAAACATTTGATTATTATTTCTTGAAGTTCTTCGTATATCCAATATTTACAAGCAAAAAAAAAATCTATTCGGGAGTGCCAAAACCGACGAATAAAACGTGCCCAAAGTTTGTATTGAGAAGGCCTTGCCCTACCATGCGCCTTAAATTAAAATCCTTAAAAAAATATTCTACCACGTTACACGACACTTTCCGTGCCTTATTTACCGTTGTACGATTTACTAAGCAGGAAACTCAGCCCTCGCAAAGGAAATGAAACCAAGCGCATACAGGCAGTGTTTAGGGCAGGTTAAGTAAACTTCTCGGGATTACGTACAAACACTGCCGGTCCTCCGCGTCAACCTCTCATCAGCCACTATTCGTAGTGGCTTAGGTACACTAAGAAAATATGTACTTACTCGTACAGTATAAAACGTAATACCCATTTCTTTGAATACTTATATTTTGTAAACTAACAAAATTGAGATTCGGAAGTCACCCGCCTATACAATACTTACAATAAAAATACTATTTATCTACACCCATATAGTAAATCCTCTTTTATAAGTTCAAATACCGTAGATAAGACCCCGCTTTATGATATACTGTGCGGCTGCTGCGTGCGTCCCCTATTAGATCACGAAATATAACACTTTAACGAGATCACGTACAAAATTAAGACACAGCTGCGGGCTGGCGGCGGAGGCGCGGGCCGGCCTGTCGACGCAAACATGGCGCACGCCGGCGAGAAGTGCCCACACGAAACACATGAAAGAGGATTTAATATATGGATGTAGATAAAGTAATGTATGCAACTGTACATAATTAGGCATTAAAACACTCGTGTGAACTATTATGAAACTCGCCTTCGGCTCATTTCATAAAACACACTCGTGTTTTAATGCCCCTCATTATGTACCAGTTGCATAAACTACTATTATTGCACACTTCAAAAAAAAACACAGCCGTATCGTAAGGCCATTCTTGTTCGCTATTTCTTCGTGCTCAGCTCAGGTACTGTGGCAAAAACCAAGTCCGCCAACATGCTGATTAAAAACAGAACCGTGTACGCGTACGGTGCAAGATATGACGTGTAAGGACACGGGTCCTGAAGCCTCCCCATTGGCGTGTGAGAAATAAAATGTCAGAAGCGAATCTTTAGACACCAGGATCCGCCGTAATTTACATCCACGGCTCTTTGTCGGTGCCGTTTTGTCATCACAACATTGACGTTTTAATGAAAACTGCGCCCCCGAAGCCACGCACTAATGATGACGGATCCCCTGAAAGCGCCGACTCATACCGCGCTGCTCATTATCTATGAACTGAGCAGCTTTCTCATTATTCCTTACTTCCTACCTCCTATTATTTACTAGGCATGAATGCCTTCGGTTTTTTTCTGCATGGCATCACAGAATAAGTAATAGTACAAGTACAGAAGTTTATCTGCTAACAAATTCCCCGTTTAGGTATGCCAAACGTGCCTAAACGTGGCCATCTCTTTCAATCGCACGCAACGCGCTCTTTCGAGGCCCCGCCCTCAGCGCTAGGGTTACCACCAGCGAGAACCTATTTTAATATATGTACTTTATTATTAGTAGTGTTGTTTACAATACAATTACGAATAGTACTTTTAAGGTTCCGTAGCCAAAATGGAGAAAACGGAACCCGTCCGTCCGTCTTTTCGTCTGTATGTGACAGCCGATGTACTCGGAGACTATAAGCACTACAAATACAATTAAAACATTTAGCAGGAAGGTGTGTTCTACTCGTATGAACCGCTACGTAAAAGTGATGTGAAATGACGAAAAAATATTAAAGTAGGGGCACTCCATACATGTAACCAGGGGATACAAAGTTTTATATAATTTTTAAAGGCATCACTTTAAAAAATAAAAGAGGTTTCTTAGAACCAACGTTTTCATTTTCGTTTTCTTTTATGTCAACCGTTGGTGAATACCAAACTCAATGACCGTTCTTACGTCTACGTTCTTATTATTATTGGTGCAACCTGCTGCAATACAATAATGCTGTGGTTTTGACATTATTATTTAACACGAAACTACACGAAAAGAATTATTTTTTATGATCGTACAAGCGCGTGCGATCCGTAACGCTGCTCCGCAGCCATTGAATAGTCACACAATGTGTGAGCCGGCGGCCGCATGTACTTTGCGCGGCGCGATGACGTCACGGTAGTAAGCCCCTCCTGATGGCATATAGAATACGAGTTTCGAGATCTAGACAGATTTTCATTCCATAAAACAATGTTAATTACCTTGGTGTTTAACATACTTTTAATTTATCCTGTGAATAGTACTGGACAGCGGAGGCTAAAGGTGTCAAATTACTAGTGCTCGCGAGTTCTTTTTTACGTTTTCAACAGCCATAATTCGCCGTTTTGAAAAATTTCCAAAACATAAACACATTCCATCTACTATCAAAATTTCACGGGAATCGCTATAGAGAAATGGGACACAGAAATGCCGGTAGGCCTTTCGGAAATCCGCCCGCCGGACATACAAAAGCATTTTTGCCCGAGCGAAACGTAGACCTTATTTTCACTCGGTTACATAATGTAATGATTAGAATTAATAATTTGTAACCGATATACCCAGTACAACAATTGTTTCAAGTCTATGCGATGGGTTAAGTGGAATTGAAACTGGGTCCAGGCCAAACAGAGTTCGCAACGTTCAAAGTTCCAACTTGAAACACTTTATCAGTACACCAGAAACTTAGACTGTCATTTCACGAGATAAGAGATAAGAGGGAAACGTATTAACGACGACGATGTATATTAAATTTACTTAATTAAAGCTTTTGCCCGTAAATTTCCAATACAGGTAATTAGGTGACTACCTATTGGTAGGTATGACTACTTAAAAATTGTTTTTTTTTTAACCTGACTGTGGCTTTATCGGTTGGAGGGTGGTTTGGGGAAAATCCATTAACAAATTGTTTGTAATATATAGTAAAGGCCTCTAAATGTCAAAACGAAGTATACGAAATGAAAATTTCACGTCAAGAGACTGTTAAGTTTTAGTAGGTATGTATACATATACTTCGTTTTCACATTTAGGGGTGTAAAAACCTCTAAAACTTACTGGACTATGTGGATCCTTTACATCTCCGTTTAAATGTATAGTTGACCACAGAGATTCGTTACATGTCGGTATTATAGGAAAAGTTCAGCAAATATGTGCCCAGGTATTTATTTGTTGGTTGATGTTGTTTTGCATACATGTTACTGAATGATAAGTACCATTGTAATCGTATTGTAATTTATGAAATGTAAAAGGGCCCTTGAGGCCTACTTGCAGAATAAATGTTTGATTGATAAGTATTAATAACAACAAGTAGATAATTTGGATTGCAAGAGAAGCAGATGGTCTAAAATACATGTCGGTCTAAAATAAATGTATTTTAGACTATTTGCTTTTCAGGCGACTTGACTCGACAGTTGCGTATTATTAGACGAGATGATACTAACCCATTTTTTCATAATCACGTATATACTTATCGCCGCCTCACTTAAACAAATGTCCTATCCTATTTTACCTAAATGGTCTGAAAATTTATGTTGTCAATTCCTGCAAAAGAAGTAAATACCTATTATATTGAATGTATCTAACATTACTGATCCATCGTACCGACATAACATTTTTAATAATATGGAGACTTATTTCACAGTGAAATTTAATATATTTTCATATTCATTCTTAAAATGTTAACGGTTCTATAGATATTAAATAAGCCTTTCATTGGTTTTTAGACGAGAAGTCGGTAGGTAATTTCAAAAAACGGTCGCCATATTTTTTATGGTCTCGAAAATTGAGATGTTTTGATTGGTGTTTTTGGCGGTCTTCTTCTTCTTTATCCCGTTACCCTCTGCTGGGGTGTAGGGCTCGAATCAACTCTCTCCATTTGCTTCGGTCTTGGGCAACTTGGGTTACTTCTTCCCAGTTCATCCTCATAGAACCCAACTCTTGATCCACGGAACGCCGCCAAGTTGTTCTGGGGCGACCTTTTTTCAGCTTGCCGGGTAAACATAGAAACACCGGGCCGGGCGTGCCGGGCAAACATATTGGTGTTTTTGGCGGTCTTATAGTTTATTAAATAGTTATGTTCTGCCTAGAATATGTTTCTACTAGTTTCTACACATAATAAATTTATATTGTTGGAGTGCTAAGGTTTGTAAAGTATTTCGCATATTAATAAGCAATAATTGTACTTTTTGAAAAGGTATGTAAAATCTATGTTTTTTTTTAATTTACAATTATTGTATGAAAAACTTACAAGATAATTTTTATATTATTTTCCCCGTTATCAGTACACCTTAAATCGAAAAAGAAAAAAGTCATGCATTTAAGGGTTAATATGGCATCTTATCTTCTGCTTTGTATGAGTAACAAACATTGGTGGTCTATTCACGTGACAAATTTCCTTATCCTTTCCTCGAGATTCCCACAACAATAACGCTATTAGCCATTGTTAGCACTACCACCTATCAAAGCATTGTCAACGCGGTATGTGACGGCCGGCGTGTGTTAAATCTATCACCCTTTTATTGATTCTTAGTTAATATATTAACGCGTTCCGCCAGTAGCATTCCATTCCTTTTCCCGTCGGCTTTACTGAGTCTTACCCTACCTAAATTGCATCGTCAAGTTGAGCCTTATTACCGCCCACGCTTCCCCTATTTGCAGTAATCACACTTAGGGACCTAAATTCCGAGTAACACCTACACATACTCCACTCCATAAATATGTCATAAACACGTGCATAATCATACAAATACAAACTAATTGATAACGCGAAACCGAACCACTGTTCCATATAACTTGATACTGTCGATATCATTGACAGCGATTGGTACTAATCGAATGAGCAGTACGAGTATACGGGCGGGTACTCGATGCCAAAACAATCAAATTCGTGGTTCACAAACAGTGAAAGGCCTCTATAACTACCTACTCGACTGGCATCGATTGTATGCTCTTTCTCGAAATACCCGCCCTACACCGGGGTAGTGATACGTATGTATATACCTACGCACGATCGTTTACCCACAGCGCTCGGAGCGATACCATGCGTTTGCGGAGAAGTCACGGAACTTTGGGAGGAATTTACAGACGATATTGCAGCTTCGGGCAATTGATGCCCAGAATGCTAGTCTATGTGAAGTATTTAGAGAGTCGGAATGTATATCAATAACTGTTCCGTCAATATCGATGTAGAGCTGATGATATACAATGTGATATATTTTAGAAATCCATACTCTTTTTTTAACCATACTTACTGTGGTTTTATAATCCGAACCCAATAAAGCGAATAAAGCGAGATTACATGGTCATAATAGCAGAAAAGGAACTTTACACGTTTCTTTTTTCGTTATGACAGACTGCTGGGGGCCAATCTTTGAGTGTCGAACGCTCGACTTTTCACTCGAGATCTGTCAAAAAACTATGAAGTTTTGACAGATGTCGAGTTGAATGAAAGGGATTGAAAGGAGACTACCGCTTGTAATATTAGTTGTAATTTATTATGCAATAGGCCCTGGACTGTCTTTTGTTCTGTCACAGACTTAAGTACACTGAAATTTGGAAGATAGTGACCTGTTTGAGTTTCACTAAACTAAAACTATACCTACTTACTATTAGCTAGCGGACAGTAGACAGTTATTACAAATTATGATCATCGTGCGGCACGTTATTTAATAGGTGTTGAAAAATAACAATGGAACGTTAATTTCATTAGAAACCTTTTTGAATAATATTTCATGTCAAATGTTGCCAAGACAAGTCCATATCGTGCGTGCACTGTTATCAAATCTCATGTAGAGCCAGGCTTCTAACTCTATAAGCCCAACTTCGCAAACTCTACACTAAAACCTAAACTAAAAACACCAACTAAACATTAGGTACTAATTTACTAAATAATTTTGTTGATGGAGCGCTCGTGGCCCAGCGGCGCCTGCGTGCCGAAAGCGTTATTCAAACTTTCAAAGTTAAGCAACGTGGGCCGCGGTCAGTACATGGATGGGTGACCGCTTTGAGTGGTTACTAACTGAGCGCTCCCGTGCTTTGGAAGGCACGTTAAGCCGTTGATCCCGGTTGCTGTCTATGGCAGCAGTCGTTAAGCCAAGTTGGAGGCCTTCGGGCGGCTTGAAAACTTCTAATAGTCAAGTTGCCCACTCACTTGACAAAGGGGGGTCGAAGTTGCACCACGTCCGTAGGGAAAGTACCCACCGCTACCCTACACGTGACCCCTGGGTGGTTCTAAAAGTGCAACAAAAACTCTTCTCGAAGATCTCACGGTTCGAAATAAATGCCATACGATAAATATAATTTTGTTGATTGATTAGTTGATCTAGTAATCTACCATGTCAGTAATTTCAATTAGTTTGACTTGGCCCAATCGCTTACGTTACCATGTGGAACAATCGGCAACCACAATTTAGCTTCCGACGACTAGGGGACAACATTTAATGTGAATTTAAATTTATACAAACCCTACTCACGCTATGTTCAAATGATATAAAATAAACTTTATAATTCTTATCAGATTTACTTAACGGTTCCAAACATTATTGCAGGTTAAATTACTTTACGACTTATGTATGCTCTTGTATAGAGTTTCTATTATATCCACGTATAGTCTAAAAAATACTTTATTTTATTAGTAGTAGAATATTCAATGTTTTTAATCAATCAATAAGATTTATAATTCTTATCACTTATCAGATTTACTTAACGGTTACAAATGATCAATAAGAAATAGACCAGAGGGCTGGCCAATACTTTGCACAACGCGTTAGCGTTTTGCTATACAGCGTGGCAATGCGGCCAGCCTTCTGGGCACACTCGCCATCGGCACTGATTTAGAAGATATTTTTGCCATCGGCACTGATTTAGAAGATATTTTTTATTTATAAGTAGTTTTTAGTTTTTTTATTGCAATGTCCCTTTTATCTTAATCTTGCTCTAATATTTGTAAAATGAAGTAAGTAATTGGTCGTTTCGCTCTTTTTTAGTAGCCTAAGAAAATAACTTTATTTTAATTTAACCTTGTAAATATCGCCTTGTAGGTATATTTTGGAAATACAGATCTACATGCTTAATTTAATTCGGAGCTTGCTAGTGTCTGCTATGATCGTCATTTGTCATAGATGTGATTTTCTCTCCGAACGTAACATTTTCAGAATAACTTAAATAGACTTTGTATCTATACAATTTGTATCTACAGAATCCTGTACGTTAGGTTCCTGAAAAGTTTATAGTTTCTTGGAAAAAGGCTTAGGACATATGGTAATTATGGCATACGTTACATTAATGGCAAAAAAATACAAATAGGGATTTCAACAATACCTAACCCTTAATTGACCGGATTAGATGCTTTTACCTACGATACTCATACCTACTCATACTCATTTTATTGATAAAATATAAAATTTTATATGGCTTTTTTTTTATATGGCAGGCAAACAGGTTACAGGCACAGTTTATACAATAAATTGATTCTGATTCTGATTCAGGGTTAATTAAACTAGCAGGGTTGATGTAGTTAGTTTAACCACTGAAACTACCTGTTGTTCTTTTCTATTGTTTTCCTCAACTATTAACATAAGTGTGGAAAGGGTTCAAGTGGGATGCTACTTGCGTGGACACACTGGCTCCTTCTCACATCCACGGAAGGAGTAGGCAAGTGGGTCCGGTAGCTAAAGCGGCCGAAAAAGGTCTCGGTTCCGGATAAACTTTTATGCCGTTCGGATTCGAGACCCTTGGTCCGTGGGTTGCCAGCGGTCGCCAACTTTTGAAAGAGATGTCAAAAAGGCTTATTGACATCACTGGTGACCGACGAGCTGGCAGCTTCCTCGCGCAACGCATTAGCATTGCAATCCAGCGAGGAAATGCTGCCAGCATCCTCGGCACCATGGCGCGGGCGCCCAATGTTTGAGATATTTTTTAGGCTTATTTAGTTTCCGGAGAAACACAAAATCATTGATAAAAAAATGTTTTTTTAAATTTCCAAAAAGTGACTCGATAAAAGAATTAACTAAGATGTAGTTACCGAACCTGGGGGCCGATTTTTGAGTGTCGGACCCTCGACTTTTCCCTCGAGATCTGTCAAAAAACTATAAAGTTTTGACAGCTGTCGAGTGAAAAATCGAGCGTTCGACACTCAAAAATCGGTCCCCTGCTCACAAAATTTCACGAGAATCGGTTTAGAAATGCTACCTGAAGAGGAGAACAACCGGAAATACGGACATACGAAAGCATTTTTGTCGAATCTAAAACAGAGACCTTCGTTCCACTTGGTCAATAACTGTAAAATATCCGCATGTAACCCGTACCTACCCATATTACAAGTTAGTTTGGGACTAGGTCGGTTATATTGACCTTGCCAAATTATAACATTTATTTTAATATTCTAAATATATACACGCAGCCTGAATCCAAAAAAATGCTTGTAATAATAACAATAGGACAATATTGCCAGCGTCGGTAATATAACGCCTACCTACCGCGAGCTATAAGGAAAATGGATAGCTGTGATATATACGAATTCAAATGAAATTGAGAACCGCGGTGGAGATCAGCGGAGGGTTGCGCGTTTCATAACCCTGCGGATACCAAACACGGCTTATTCTAAGCTTATAAGGATGGATAGAAGCACCTCTAATATGATTTATCATTTATCAATAACACCACGTGATATATAAAACCAATAAAATTGTTTGAAATGACAACCATGGTTTTAAATGTAATATTCAACTCGTACCTACTTGACTTAACCAAGCAATGCATTAGGTAACTACTACCTATTATATTTATATATCAAGCGAATCGTGAGAATTCTTTTTGTCATTTTTTACCTACTTTCGACAACGCAGTGTTCATAAATGGCAACTGGTTTTTTTTCTGACTGTGGCTTTACCGGCCTATAGGGCCCATTAAAGCGACAGGAGTGCGCGGTTGGAGGGTAGCTTGGGGAAAATCCAGGGGAAACCTTCGACACGACCACGCGGGCGGTTTAAACACTGGAATACTCTGAGGCAACTATTTATTGCACAGCTCAAAAAGAACTCAGTACAGAACAGAGTACAGTAGTAGTATATGTATTCGATAGGTCAACCGGTGATGAATTTCTACACTAAAAACGTGGTCATAGTATACCTCTAGGTAATCTATAACATATCAATAACATATCTCAAACTTATCAATCAATCAAAGTAACTATACAGGAAGGAACGATAGCACGGACATACCTGAAAGTACGTTGTGTTGTGTTTAATGTAAATAATGTACAATGGAATTGTAATCATTGGAAAATTGTGTTATAAGAAAAAAGTATTCATACAAATAATACCTTTTAATGTTAGTGACAACTCTATCTCTTCAAAATAGTATTTAAGTATTTACATTTTGAAGTGACACTGACACCTAGTGACAAGTTGTCATTTACATTGTCACTTTGTCTGATATATACGACTGTGGCGGTTTAAGGGTTAAAAAGCTATTTAAGTACCTAACTCGAAAACGGCTACTCATAAAAGTATAGGAGAACTAAGGCTAACCAATTCCTTATCCGCAGGAAAGTCCCACGTTCTGTTCCACCCCGTATACCCAATATGATCATAAGTATTATAGTGTAATTTGTTGACATGAGAAATACTTAAAGTAGCAATATCAGTTAAGTGAATAGAGCCGATCTATTGAATTAATGCCGACTAGGTATCAGCTATATTGTACCGGGTGTTGGCCACATGTCACAAAGCGCAATACATTGACATCGTTCGCGGCCAGATGTCCGCAAGGTTAAAGTATCGAGGCAAATACTTAAACTTTGAGTAACTAACAATGAATTAAGAGTTCACGCAACGTGCGCTCAAATAAGAACTTCGCTATTATTAAAGGCCGGTATTATTATCTGTTAAACATATCCCCTCTTTGTTTAGTTTACTTTACTAGGTACCTAATCAAGCCATATTATTTACAGGCTTTCAGAGAAATCTGAGATATTTTATTAGCTACTACAGAAGAGATAAACAAAGATTTAAGAGAATCCGCTTGTTATTTTTAAAATAAATTTTGTTTCGACATTCCTTCCTTTAGGGGGCCGATTTTTGAGTGTCGAATGTTCGACTTTTCACTCAACATCTGTCAAAACATCATAGTTTTTTGACAGGGGGCCGATATTTGAGTGTCGAACGCTGGACTTTTCACTCGAGGTCTGTTAAAAAATCTATGATGTTTTGACAGATGTCGAGTGAAAAGTCGAGCGTTGACACCCTTTTTACCGAAAATGTTTAAATGTTATATATTGCATTAAACAATAAAATCTTACCGAAGCCATTGTCTTCTTAGCAGTTAGTCACGTAGAAACAATAAGATTCTTCTTAGTATACCACATACATATTTTTATAACACCTATTAAGCACCGTAAGCTTATAACATCTACCGCGAAAAGCAAAGACACGTAGCAAGGCAACACTGATCCTTACACAAGTTACGCAAAATTATTATCATGTGACGTATCAAACACCGAGCAAAATATGTGTACAAGTTACGTTTGTCACCCCCGGATCAAGCTAAGAAGGCACAACGCGTATGGTCCACTACATCGAATAAGATACACTTAGCAACTAACTAACACCAAAAGTCAAGGGTTATTTAATCTTATTGTAAAATATTAGCGAGTGCCTGTCTTCCCCGATTCCGTGCCTTTGTTAAGTACGGTCCAGAGGAAGGCGCCAGCTGTGATCAGGGTTAGGCGCGCGTACGTCTGGCGTTGGGCGATCGATGCGGCCAACAGATTTACATTTTCCGCGGAGGAAATCGGAAAAGTTTGTCACGTGCGTGTGTGAACGCGGGCGGCGAGTACGGCGCGCCCGCTCGCCGAGAGAGCGCGGCGCCGAGTGCCGCCCGCCCTGCCGCCGCCGCCAGCGTGCCGCGTCCGGCGGCCGCGCCGGGCCCGCGCCTCGGCCACACCGCAACACCACGCTGCTCTAGCTATTCTGACACACCACCATACAACTTTCCCTAATCTATGTACCTAACAGCATTTCTGATCACATACAGCTAAATCAATCTTATCTACACGCTTCTTATTGTGTTCATACTTAACATGTACTTAACCATGAGCTCTAATAATCACGCCGATATGATGATTATACATATTAATAAAAAGTATTGATCAAAAAAACTTGAAACGTGGGAAAAATTATAGCAATCCGAATACTCGTGGGTAAGCTTAGGGAAATAATCTATGGAAGCGTTCAAAGAGCAATTTTATGCTAAGGATAATTAAGGTACCGAATGGTGTGGTACTGTTGGGGGTGGTTAGTGTCGTGGCTGTCGTAAATAGAGGCGCGCGGGGCAGGGACGACGTGAGACGTAGGAGTATCGATTTTGGCTACCCCGCCCTCTCCCCAGTACTGCGACAGTGTGGGTGAGCGAGTGCTCGCTCCGTCCAGCCAGCGACGACCGCGCCGCACCATACCAACGATGCTTTGTTCACCCCGATTACTTAACAAACTTTGCAAAATGAGCCGGTCGAAGCATTTCGCTATATACTTAGTGACGGCCGCGGATGTTACCAGTCACGGGTGCATCCGACGTAAACCGTCAGCTTAAGGCTTAGAGGTGTGTGTAACGCGGGCCCCTTTCCAGATCGATGCTCTCCCTCGTCTTATAAGATAATGCCAAGTATTTAATCCATATAAATGTAAATATAAATGTTTCTGGGATACTTCGTACTTTTACATTCAAGTACCTACCTATTTACTATTCGATAGAGTGTGACGACAAAAGTATAAGATATAGGTATGTGACCTACAAAATTATTCCATGCAACTAAAACATATTTAAGTTGGATAATGATTAAGGTACATTTTTGTTAATGTTCAAGTTATTAGTTGAAAAGTCAACCATGCCAATGATTTTGAGAGCAACTAGTTGAACTGGGATCAGGTCGATAACACATCACATTATGTAACGTTTGATAGTGACGAAAGGCGGGCGACCACTTGTGGAGCGAGACGCTCACCGGCGCTATTGGAAAATGGATTTGCTCACATTCGCGTTACATGAATTAGGCTTGATGGTAGCCTGGTAGGCATTGCTACACAATTTTCGCTATCAATGAATAATTACAATTAGCAAAAATATGAATCAAGGGGCTGATTGTTGACAGATGTCAGATTAATCTGATGAATCTGATTGTTGACAGATTGTTGAAATTCGAGCGTTCGACTCTCAAAAATCGGCCCCCAGGGGGCCGATTTTTGAGTGTCGAACGCTCGAATTTTCACTCGAGATCTGTCAAAAAACCCGATTTTTGAGTGTCGAACGCTCGAATTTTCACTCCACATCTGTCAAAACCTCATAGTTTTTTGACAGATCTCGAGTGAAAATTCGAGCGTTCGACACTCAAAAATCGGCCCCCAGATCTATATCCAATTTCACCGTACATACAAGTATCATGACAAATTCATTTAGTGTAGGACGATTAAATTAAGTGTAACTACGAGTACGAGTTACGAGCGCGGTAAATTTTGAGCGTATCTAATAAAGTTGTAGTCTCCGGTGCTGGCGTCTCCGAAATCCTAATAAACGCAATCCCACTGCGACAATGAATCGCACGCCCAATAAGCCCCCTTGTGTCAATTTTGTCACGGCGGTTTATAAATTGACACAAGAATGAAGCGAGTACAGAGCACAATATTTTGAATGGTAACATACCTCTCATCTAGCTGCTGGAGTTGCGACGGCTGCTGGTAGTTAACGCGTCGCCCGTAGAGTGAAGCGCCACCCTCCGACATGTACCCGTCCATCATGTCGTTGTTTCTGCCTCGGTCCATGTCATTGATATTGATTTTTCTTAAGCAGTCACCGTCAGATAAATATCCAGATGCAACTTCCATGTCGCAATAATCAGGATTGGAAAAGCCGGGCCCATAATTAATGCGATCTCGCAATCCAATATTTTCCCGACCAAAATTAGCTTTGACGGTGTTGGCGTGATGCGGATAAGCCGGTGTGTTCTTTTGCGATAGACCTGATGTCCTCATCGGAAGGGTTAGGTGACTATTGTAGCCTCTGAGCAGCGGTCTCATAGGCATCACGTTCATTAGCGGATTGTCGTCTTCGCCAAGTGAGTTGTCGCGGCAGTGAGATGGCGTACTAGATCTGCTTTCCCCCTCGAGCTTTTTATTCATTTCTGACAAAGTAGTGTTATGGTCAAATGCTGATTTCAGCCCCGAGTTTTCCAATAATCTTCTCTGTGCCGCTTGTTTTTCAGAAATTTCCGCCTCGTTAATAACGTCGTTGATGTATGTTGCATTCATATCAAATCTCTTGTTGGTTGAGTGACCATTAGATGTTGTTTTCGACATCTCAGAGCCAGATTCACTGGAAGGTCGGTATATAACACTACTGTCGCTAGAGTTGGAATGCTGTCCTGTGGTGCTGTGTGTAGAGTTTGAATGCAAGCTTTCCGACATTTGAGAACTAGTATTTTGATTGGCACTATTAACCACGGGCATAGGAGATACGGCGAGCGTTTGTTTTTGAGAAATATCTTTGCTTAAATTTGATTGTTCTCTACAAAATGGAAGTGCACTTACATTGTTCGTAGAATTTAAACTAGAATTGCTTTGTATTGGACTTAATTGACTATTTGTACCTTTGTGGATAATGTGTCTTTCATCTTTAGATATTTTAAAGGTTCCCTTGACCGCTGCGGTTGGTTTAGGAATACCAGTATGGTTTTGTAGCGATACACTTTGTCCTGTAGGCGGCGAAGGCGGATTGTTTGACAAATTTCTCGTACCTTCAGTATTATTTTCATATTTTTGTTCGCTAAGCTTCATCTGACTCCCTGATAATTTGATCATCTTTGTATCTATCTTTCCTTTTGAGTTTCGTGGGTGGTCGTCAATAAGATTCAATTTAGTATTACTTATCGACTTCGGTGTAACAATCTTGGATTCTTTGTCCCGCACTGTAAGCTTTGGACTATTTCTTGATTTATCATTATTACTTGATTTGACATTTGATTTACTTAGATTTGTCGACGAATCTTTAAGGTTTTTAGAGCTAATTAACTTAGATTTTACATTCTTACCAGACTTGTCCTTCGATAAAGTATCGCTTTGTTGTCTTATACTTTTAGGTCCTAACAAATTCGAGGTTTTGATATGTGCGTTGGGAGTATTGGATGATTCATTTAAACTTAAGCTAGAGTCGGATCTCTCGCTTTTCGCAGAAGAGAAGCCGCTGGAAGAGCTAGTTCGCTTGGACACTGCCGTGCTTTTGCTGTGTTGTTTCTCATTGTTCGGCTTATCTTTATTGAAAAGCTTTAATTTGTCTAACATATAATGCTTCGAGGGCGTCCCATTTTGATTGATGGTTTTTTGGGAATGCTGCTGAGGCTGCGTGAATGAACTAGCTGGGATCTTGCTGCCAGGGGCCAAAAGCGAGGAATTTGGTCGTGATCTGTAAACAACGTAAGTAATAATGATGGAAGCGTTGGACAATTGTGTTCTAAACTACGTACATATTAAGGTACAGGGAAGAGTTGGAACTTACCCAGATGACGACGCAGGTGCACGTGGTATGAAACTGACGGCTCCCTGTCCCAAGGGGCTGGTAGAACGACTAGAGCTCGCTGACAGGCCGCTTTTTCCACCTAAAGAAATAAACCAAACTATAGTTCATTGCCGAGTCTATTCACACGCCCGGTGGTTGCGTTTAGTTTAAACTTGTACCGAATATTCGATTAAGATAGCTTTCGATGCGAGGTTATCATACGGCCCGTGTCCCGTGTAAATATTTTAGGTAAACACTTGAGAGATAAGTCGAGAGATTTCTTTTATCATAATAATACGGGAGGTCTGCGCTGCGCGCGCGTCGCACTGAACTGTTTTGGTTTTAATGTTTTGTCGTCACTCCTCAACCTTGTCTAATTCACTTAGAGCTCTGCTACCCCAGCGTTCATTAATTCCAAAAGCTAACATTCTACAGTGCCAGGGGTCATGATGTTTTGGTTTCGGAGTATCGATCGCGGCATACAAAATAATAATTTCGTGACGTCATTTGGTACTTGACAATGATATGCGTGCGCGTGTTACAACCCTAAAGTAGGGACATTATAATGAGCCGATGGCGGCCATAAACATGGTGTGTTATGAGTTTCTAGTGTTGCTAAGTGTGTCACCGGGTAGCGTGACTTTTAAATACAAACAGATACATGGAAGCCTTTGGTTCGACAAGCACTTAAAATATATTTTACATCTGTCTGTATAGTTTGGCATGTGGGGAAATCGAGGTGTGTCTATATATGAGTATTTCAGCGGGCTGCGCGACTGGAAAACTCAATGTGGTATTTTTTATTCCGTCAGACATGGTTTGAATAGAATAGCGATGATTCCCGAAAGACTGTGCCTGGTCCTCATTTTTTTAATAAATATTTTACCAGGGTATCTTGTTCATTTCAAAATTTTTATAAAGTGTAAGACAACTGATTACTAAATTAACTATTTGTTTAAGCCACTTTCTAACCAAATTGCAACACATGTTCCCATAAATATTGAAGAGTTCAATCAATTACTACACATCAGATACCGACTCGGTTCCGAAAATAAGGTCTAAACCTGGAAACATTGTAAGAACTGGGGGCCGATTTTTGAGTGTCAAACGCTCGACTTTTCACTCGAGATCTGTCAAAAAACTATGACGTTTTGAATAACTCAGTCGAATTTAGGTGTTCCGAAGTTGGTCAAAAATGATTACAGAAACATAATTTGGATGTAAGGATTTTGGTAAGGAACATAATTGACACGCAAACTGACTAATTATATGGAGATCGCAATCTAAACACACGAGTTAATAGGTACACAGCCTTAGCCTTGATACCTTAATTATTCGTGATCTTCCATCACTGAACTATATAAACATTATAAACCATCTACTGTTTCGCAACCTCTGGCTCGCCAAACCTTTTGAGAGCGTCGCCGTTACTTACCTACTTTAAAAAAAATATACCATACAGAATCGTTTGTAACATCAATCGGTACAAGCTAGAAATACCCAAGTTCACACCACACTGAAGTTCGCTTACTTACTATCAGGAACTAATAGCACCTAAGGGTTGTAATATTTTTTTTTTTCGTTTTTTGAGATTGTTACCTTTGGCACTCGAGCTCACAAACTTGGTATGTTCATTGGGCTAACATCATAAACAAGTCTGCAAAAAATCAGAATTAGCGGATTTGACGCCCGCTCTGAATGTATAAAGGCAGGCTATGAAAAAGGTTAAATACCACTGTAATAAACCATAGTAGCACGAATGGTTTTTACTAGTACATGTTTTTAAATTATTAATCATTTATTCAAAAAATCCTTACTGCAAAATGGCAGTATGAACTTCTTACCCAGTCACATCTTGGTTACGCCACGTAAACTCTGCAATGACGTCACTCGGCAAGGTGCACAGGTATTATGACCGGGTAATATTATATATGTATACGTCCGTTCTTTATCTTAACACAGCAGCAAAACAATTCATCACTGCAAGGTGTCAGCAGTGGTACGGGAGAGGGACAGGTATTTGTCTTGTAGTACGTAATTGATCTATTTGCAATGCCGCAGTAAACGAGCGCAGAAATTGCAATACGTGTAAACTCGTGTAGTGTTTTACAATAGGATTCCTAATGGATAAAATCGGCTGAATAGAACCTAAAACTGTATATTTACATATTATTAGTATGGTGTTCCTTGACTTCCATGTGGGATTAGAAAACAGTACTAATATTTATATTCAGTATGAGTGTTGATTCAATTAAGCCGTCATCAACTGCGGTCATTTTTAGGTTCAGGGAGCCGATTTTTGAGTGTCGAACGCTCGACTTTTTACTCGAGATCTGTCAAAATACTATGACGTTTTGATAGATGTCGAGTGAAAATGCGAGCGTTCGAAACTCAAAAATCGGCCTCCTGTACCCGAAGGTTCCAAACGGAACGGAATTCGTCCGTCGTCTGTCACAAAATTTGTTCATGTTTAATTTGAAATTTGGTGACAATGTTTATCCCCTCAGATGTGGCAAATAAAATAATTATGGCCGTTAAAAAAATAATAAATTGATGCTATTGATAAAATCACATTTTTTTCTTTGAAATATCCTTTTTTTTCCATTATAATTTAAAACAAACTTAGTATGGAGGTTGGTTCGGAATCCTAAATGTGCGTAGTTCGACACGCACTTGGCAAACAACCAAATTTTATTCACGTTTTTAAGTCATATTCACCAGTAATAATGTGCGGAAATTTAGCAAGTTTATATTTAAAAAAAATACATGAATGGTTTTAAAGTAAATATGGCTAGTATTTCAAAACACATCAAGAAAAACCTACCAACCTAAAACTGTTGATTTGCAAAAACTGCAAACCAAAAATACTAACTGCACACCGTTTTGATGAATACATCAGTATTATTTTGATACGCAGTCAGTATTTTTGCATGACTGCCCAAAAAAGGAGTGTAATGTTTTCTGATATGCGATTAAATATATCCAATTTATATTAATAGTACCAATACCAACAACTTGGGTTTTTCTTACCTTACAAAGTTTTCAAAAATAGTGTATATTAACAGTTAAATTATGAAGTTTATTTTCACACATTTCACAAAAACTAGTTATTATAACGCTATTAAATTGCTAACATTCATAAAACTCGTAACGTTCAAGTTGAATGAGCGCGCGCGGCGAGTAATGCACTTCTACTGGCGAGCATGCTTCCAAATCATAGTCTGACATTTCATTAACAAGACCCCAGCTACTCAAATATAGCTCTTAATCTAACTACCTAAGGTCCTTGTCCTCCGATAAGGAATGCAACGCGCCACCCGTCTGATAAAGCGAAGCTCAATTAACTGCTAAGACAATTAACACATGACTCTTAAACACAACGAGAAGCTTGTTAAGTTATACTTTATTGCCAGAATATGGATCCGGCTTATCAAAAAATTACTACAATCTTGCTAAACGAAAAGAAATGAAGCACGATGCGGGAAACATAGGTAGCTAGGTACTTATGTAAAGTTGTGGTAATTTTTGCAATGGGAAACCATGGAATATGTGTATACCGGCAGCTCTGTAAGTACGCCTCCATAACTATGAACTGCTTGACGAGCAAGTATTTGATCGTTTAAATAGAGGCTCAGACATATTGGAATATAAAAAGGGGGTCACTCACGTCCTTAAGGTCGAATATCGCTTGACATGTTTCGGACCGGTACGTGGTCCTTAGTCATGAGAACGAGTCGAGACGGCGGCACGTCTAGCACTGCGTAGTGCGTACCCGCGCTCTGCAAACTCGGCTGCTCTATGCTGGCGGAGGCTTGCACGAAAGCTCCTACTGGGTCGAAGTGCGTACGCAAGGGCCCTCATCTAGATAAGAAGGTCCTGGTGGAGACGGCGACGGTGGCGAGACATGCGAGAACTAGACTCTACCTTCATTTTCGTCACTATTATTCAATGTCGGGATACATATATTTACTCGTACAAATAGTTATAGATTCACCACCAAACGACCGGGGATATGGATATGAGACAGAATATTCATATAAAATTTGTACTACGCAATTTGACCGGTTTGCATGCCCAATGTATTGCTTATGGAAGTGTGCCTGTGCCTATAACTCGACCATGAAAAAATGTTCGGTCGGTGATAGGGACAAAACATGCCACTCTTTTCTATTTCCTCTTATAGGAATCGCAATAAGACCATCTTTCTCTATCAAAGCGTGTCAGGCCCTTGGGTTACACACAACACCCACAACGTCACATGTTCAGTCTCGTCTACTTACACTTATCACTGATGTATGTAGTTACCTAGTATTTAAAACTGTTTCCAGTTGGCGGTACTGAAACATGTCATGTCAAGCGATATTCAACCTTAAAGACGTGACGTGAGTAACTCGTTTATATATCAATAGTATTTGCACTGTTATAAATATGTGATTGTTACTGATCACTATATACCTACAAGCTGGGTAGTATTTGTACATATCTTTCTCCCCGTCTTCCACTACTGAAAAACGAATCCTAGGTGGATATTACATAGTATGTCCATACAGGTGGGTACGCTCGTACAGTACAGACAGGATGAAGCCAATCTCATGACCACGTTTTCCAATAAAGCTGTCTGAGGCTAGTCCTGAACACAAACGCCAATACCTACCTCTTAGCTTCTATCGCTTATAAAAGTTATAGGAATAGTTAGTTAAGTCTTCAATGTTTATAATTTTATTTATAACTATAACTGGGCCCAAGGGGCAGACGGGCAAAAATAATCAACAATAACCAACTGTTAAAAATAAACTTATAGTGATGGAAACTCCACAACCGTCAATACAGCGTCACGAGAAGACTACAGGCAAGTATTATGTGTTTAAGGTGGTTCGCTTTCCATACAAAACGTATTTTGACATTCGCAGGCTAGCGGAGTGACATTTTAAGAAACTTAAGTAACAAACTTTCATAAATTGGTTTTCCATTTGCGCGAAATTCCCCTTTTTCTAGAATAAACTTGTATAAACTAGAATAATTTGAGAAATTAGTTTGTCATGTGAGTATCACGTGACATCATTTTTTTTCAAATTATTCTAGGATATACAAGTTTATTCTAGGAAAGGGGGAATTTCGCGCAAATGAAAAGCCAATCTATGAAAGTTTGTTACATAAGTTTCTTGAAATATCACGCCGCTAGCCTGCGAATGTCAAAAGTCGTTTTGTATGGAAAGCGAATATGCTAATGCACTGCTGAACGTATTAGTTCGTAACCTATTATTTACATTCACAGCCACCTGTGAGCGATATTAGATACCCTATTATTATAATACACTATAGGTACTTCTTCACATGGCTAACTTTGGCTTTGGCATTCGGTGACAAATACTTAGCATAGCGCTTACGCGTACGCGCTTTTGAAATTCAGCGTGATTTTGTGTTGGCACTTTGAAAGGTAAGTATATAACTACAACGGGGAGAGCAATTCTAAGTAAAGACACTTAAGTTAGTTTTGCTTCAACTGGAGCCGCCAGGAGGTTGAAAGTAACTAAACTAAGTAACACTTAGCCAGAGGGCAAACCGATAATAAGATCAGTCAGACTGGACCAGACCGTTCAAGATGTTCTAATCCAACTCGCAACACTCGAGATTCGATTAATTATAGGTACTTTGAATGCAATCCGCGTATATTCATGCTGCATCTCTGAAGTATATTTCAAAGTAATAATAATTTTAAGATTACTGAAACGTTAATAGTTAATACATGAAAGCAGATGCAATAGAAACGCGTCCAATAGCGAAATAGACTGTAGGTACTAGCTTTTTCTCGCGACTTCGTCTGCGTGGAAGTCGCTTATATCGTCAGGGAAAGAGGATCAGCTCGACACCGTCTCTTAATTTCGTATCTCAGGCACTTGACCGGTTTTATTCGTAATTCATGTGTAGGCAGTACCTGTATGGACGGGTGTGGCTGGCAGCGGTCGCTTGTCGGGCGGGGCTCGCCGCACCGCCGCCGCCGACGCCGGCAGCGGGATCGACGTCTGCAGCACCGAAACCTGTCTGTAACAAGAAAAAAAACAATTTATTCATTTAACATAATAAAGTTAAGAGTGCAATAACCAATAAAAGAAAATGACAAATGGAAAAACTTTATTCCACAAGGCTTTTTTGAAATTGTAAAATTTACAAAGTGAAAAAAAATTATAATATTTAAATAGGTAAAATTCGGTGAAGATTCGGTGTCTTGTTGACGAAGTCTGTTGCGGAGTTCATCTCAGATGTGTACGTAACGAAGCCTAAATGCTGATTTGTCTCTGTACGCATCTGACGAAGTCCGCAATGTAGCGGATGAGGACTTATAGATACGTATGGATTATTTATTGTTTTTTGTACCTACTCAATAAATTACCGCTTGTTCCATTAAAATTTTGCAAGTGTAAGTAAACTTCACCAAAGTATCTTCATCGAGTATTTAATATTTAGTTAAGTTAGTGCAGGATTATGTACAGTCAGCCCAAGAAAATGTTGAGCATACTTAGAACCTTGTCACATCGAAATCTAAGAAATATTTAGACTGAAACGTCATAAAATTTGAAACCTCTTTAATTTGACAAAGTACTAAAGTGCTCAACATTTTCGTTGGCCCACTGTACCTACTTTCCTTGATACAATACAGGCAGGAGTACGATTTACATAATGGATATACATAGGTGACACATACATGTGGCGTCGCCTATGACAGGACAGTAATAGTCATTTCGCAATAACATCCTTATTAACTCCTACGGTCTGGGCAGATTGCTAAATAAGGTACCTACAGTTAGACTTAGAGGAACTCTCACGCCTCAGATTCGGTTGAAGCCACTCAACAAATCTCAATTGAGCTCAAACTCAAGAGTATCCCAGTATTTAAACTGCCCGTGTGGTCGTGTTGGACATTTCCCCTGGATTTTACCCAGGCTACTGTCCAACCGCGCACTTCTTTCACTTTATTGGGCGCGGCCAATAAGTCAAGTTAAAAAATAATAGAGGAACTGTTGAGGATATTTATTTCTACTGATTAATGTAATCCTACCTTTAATTAATTACTAAGTACGTACAGTCGACCTAATAAGATAAGCGGCTGTACTACCTTGTCGATTTCACCCGCTGGAAAATTAAGTACGTTATAGCGACAAGGTTTTTTTTATTTATTTTATTAAAAATGGGATTGCTCTTGGCCAGCATCTAGCCCGGGTTCAAAGATGAGGCCGACGGTGAAGCGAGCTCACCCAAAATATGCCTATTCTCTCGTGCCTTAAAGAGGTATAAAGATCTCGCCAATACCTAAACCTCGGATATATTTAATAGAATTTGTGCAAGGGCATAAGTACCGGTCTATAAAAAGTCTAAATGCGATGCAGTGGTTTTCAAATAAGAGAATGCCTAAATCCAATGTTTGTGAAAGTACTACATAATTACGCAGAGTTCTTAACCTAGGGTTGATATTCAATAATACAAACTTAAACCTATTGACAGCCCAAATTACAATATTATGTATATTGTGCACTTTACTAATAGTAAACTTTCTGGTGGTTTCAGTCATCAGGCATTTTAAAATATAATTACAGATTAATATTACTTGCCTAATCAACACTCCAAAGTTATTAGTTCGTGAGTTAATCGGTTTATCCGAGTAGGTACCCGATTATTAAATATTCCATTGATCACGTGGTTGCTCGTGGCTCAAATCTTGTAAATGGATTCGATCGCTTGGTTGTGGTAAAATTCAATTCAAATTATATCATTGTTATCGCCGTTGATTAACTGCAGTCTATTTGAAATAGCTATATTCTGGTCACAATATCGCACGCATTCAATTTATATAGGTATGTACTTAGCAGAAGTAACTGATAAAATATGCATATTATGTCTGTATTACAGAGCAATAAGAATATGTTTAGGTAGATTTGAGCACTTCGCCCGCTTAGTAAATTCTGCTACTGACTGTAAATATGACAAAAAAAGTTACACTAAAACCCAAGAACTTAAATAGCAAATACAAAAGCTTTATCAGTTCCGCTACTCGCCACTAGATGGGGTTACAATCAGCTTCCAAACGGGCGCGCGGGTGCGCGTGCGAGTGTCGGGCAGTGTAGAAATTGCATGGTATGGTTTAGTTTTTCAGCGAAATCTGAAATCCACAAATTCTTTTCCTTAGGTACTTTTTATTCTTTTGCTTATAGTTTTGAAATATGTCAATTACTTAATCAAAATTAATGTAGAGATTAAGTTTAAAAAAATCACCTTTATTTGCTACCACACTCCCAACGTGTATGTTCGTTTCATAGTTTGGGAGTAATTTTCATTATAATTCACACGTCGTATATATGTAGATAAATATATATCAAAGTAACCGCAGCTGAAAATTATAGCCTGCACAATTTATTTAGGTACTATTCATAGTCTCTGCCTATATAACAACTTATAAGTATTATGCTACGATACATCTGAAGGAGAACTCAGTGAACTGGTAGGTACCTATAATTTACGTAACATCCAGTGTCACCACTTGAGTTACTTGAGTAGCTAATCGGCAAGCACTATCGATTTCCCAAAGCGTATTAAGTATGTACAATTAGGTATAGTGTTACAATTACTTACACTTACGTTAGATAATGTGGCTACTATAGCAATAATTTAACGCTTCCGAATTTCTTATACCTGAATAGTACTGGACGAAAGGTATTCGTTCTCTCTCTCGTGCGTTAGCCCATAAGACTAATATCGTGCTAACAGATATCGAAACGCTATTAGGCATTGCTCGTCGACATCACCATCCCCCATGCCATGCCATGACGAGAACCTCGTGAAGGTCGAGAAGAACAAAATACCTAGACTTGCACATGAAGTAACCGTCACGTGGGATTTGTTGATTCGACGATCATTGTCCCGGTAATCCTCTCTGAGACTTTTCTTCTTCCTGCCCTTATCCCAGTTCATCTAGGGTTGGGCCTCCTTGCGCATCGGCGCCAGGATATTCTATCCCGGGTTGTCACAGGCGAAAGCTTCTGGGCTTTTAAATCCCTCTGGACAATTGACCACCAAGTGGCTGGTGGCCTGCCTCTTCCTCTGGGTCGTGTATTGATGTTAAGAACAGTCTTCACGGAGTAGTTGTCGTCACGGCGCATTATGTGTACATATGCTTTTCAGCTATGGGGGCCACTTTAAACAATCCCCTGACGTGTAATAGCGAAAAGTGACGACCAACATTTTATAAGACTCTTGCTAGGTGGCCGGGCCAAAGGTCAGATACAGAAGGCGGTACTGCTGGATACGGATAGTCCGGTTCCTCTCTTTGTCGCGTTAACCACTGTAGCTTAGCCCCGCCCCGATGGCACACTAGGTATAATGATTTTATGTATCTTATTTATAGTTTTATATTTCTATTTACAAAATATTGTTGTAAAAATCTAACTTACGTCCTTGAATACATAAGGTGAATTATTAATAACTTTATTTAATAGCACAGTTCGTAAAATGAGGCTACTTTCCATCCAAAAAAGGCTCTAGAAAATTAAATGTAACTCTGTAGCTCTGCTACCCTTCTCGATAACATTTCATGAAGGCATGTTCCGTTGTGCAGAATTCTTCTATTAATAAATAAGTAACGTAATAAGGCCCTCACAGCCCGGAGCGCGGCGCGCGCTTGTACGGACGCGCGCCTTCAACTGTAAGTAACTCTACTCAAGCCTTTAGTAATACATATGTGCCTATATGACAAGATGAAAGCCTTACCTATTACCTACATTAGATCAAACTAAAAAACAATGCGATTGAAAGTAGAAACAGAAGTTATTGGTCTAGAATAAGTCAGAAACTTTATTAAATCACGGGCTAAAATTATTTCTCCTCAAAAATGCTGCTTTCAACATCCGAGCCCGTATATAAGTGTAGCGACTGTTAGAAATAGCCTTATATAAAAAAGTTAGTTCCCTAGGAGGTCCTTAGTTCCTATCAGTCAAGTACTAGAAAATACTATTACCTCCTTTACATACAACATTACAGGTACCAGTGTGCCATGGAACTTGGTAGTGTCCAACCAGTGTTGTTAGTAGGTAGATTGAGCTTGTTTCACCGTTATGGTATTTATATGATAGGTAGAGTGTATGTGAAGCGGACAATGGAGACACATTTTGTATTAATTTGTATAACTTAGAAAATAAAAAAATAAAGGAGTTTCCGTACACACCGAGAGAAAATTTTAGGTGGTATTCAGTAACGGCCTAAAATTAAAAAAAAAAGTTTCGTCCTAACTGAATGAGGGATGGAGATCCTTTCAGGTTTTCAGGAGTGAAAACGACTCATGTTGTGCCTCGGGCAGCCGAAAACCCGTGTCGAATACGTGCGACGGATGGTTCCGGAGTTCCGGACCCCGTCGGTTCCACCGGAAATGGAGGCTGTCGTGCTGGCTGCGGCGTAATGGTAGAACGCGCTTGCTCGAATAAACTTTTCATTTCACAACTCTGTTAATTAAATACTCAATTTGTGTCACATGTTGCTTTTTGCATGACACTTGCTATTCAGAATCAACAAAGTTATGAGCTGTGGTTGTCATGTTAGGAATGGCATTTATTTCCTTATCGCTGAGTAAATATCACGAAATAGTTAATATAAGTACAGTGTACACGTGCCTATTATATTTCACCACCGAGTCCACAACTCAAGTGTAATGTATAGGGGCATTTTCACTTTAAAGTGTACCCCCTACTTTTTTTTCGGATCTCGGTGATTTTGGGTTATCTGACTCAGAATCACGTGTACTATTAATTCAGATAAAGAAAAAAAATGTCCTTGATTTTCCATACCAATTTTCTGTGTCAGTTTTGTGACGAGCCATATTAAACTGTATGAAAAAAGCGTCACAAAACTGACTTTTTTTGGTGGGACACTTTTTTCTTCGCGGAAATGGATAGTACTCGAGTCAGAATACCAAAAATCACCGAGATCCGAAAAAAAAGTAGGGTGTACAAAGTGAAAATGCCCATAGACATAATTTTATTTTAACAGCGTATGTACTTGCACGAGGCTTAGCCCGTAAGCCCATAACTCAGCGGCTCGCGATTAATATCGAGCTGTAAAAGGCTCACAAGAGCCCTACATGGTCCCACTTCTCATTGTTTACGCACCTCCGCGATATCTCGCACCAGATCAAAGGTTACTGGGTACATTTCGCTTTTACGATATTGATGAAATGTTACTCGCCGTAAAACTCTACGGAGCGTGACTTAAATCAACTTCGTCTTTATTTTTAGAATGATCGATCGTCGGCTGTGTTCTCAACTTTGTTACTTTAAGTATGGAACAAAGAGATTCTTGGACCTATTTACTATTTAGCCTGGATAGAGGCGGTTGCACTGACGAGTTCCATAAAACGTGACGAAGATTTGAATAAAACTGATTTTATAGGACTTCCGTGAATACAATAGGTATGTACAAAAGGTTTCTACTGATACCGTCTAATATCGATAAAGGGTAAAATAATAAAGGACTCTCCTACATACGTACCTTCGAACCTCTGGTGACGTGGGCAAACTCCTCGACTTGCGACTCTTGGCATTGTGCCGGGGGTGTCCTTGACCGGAGCTGGTGTTTCCCATGGCTGCTCACTTACAGTCTACTTCCACGACACATGGTGGGAAAAGCACGTTTCACTTGATTTAACCACTAGCACGTAGTTAGTCCTTTTTTTCTAAGTACTAACACCGTCATAAAATTGAAGTTTTTTTTAAGTTAACTTCTATAATGACTATCCACATTATTTTTTAGTAATACCTAGTAATTGAACTAGACATCGTAATAATTTAAAACTGTAAATGTGTAAAATATTATAAGCCTATATCCTTCTGACGGGAGAGGTTTTGGCCACTTTATTTTATTTTAGGTTTTACCTTAATTATTAGCCAAAAATGCAGCAGATTTTACATTTTTATTGATAAACTAACGGCCCGCCCCGGCTTCGCACGGGTAGTCTAGTTTTTTTACCTAATCATCATCCTCCTAGCATTATCCCAGTACAGTTGCATCCTGAAGGATGCCTGGGGTCCGCTACCTAATCCCAAGATTTGGCGTAGGCACTAGTTTTTCGAAAGCGACTGCCATCTGACCTTCCAACCCCAAGGGGAAACTAGACCTTATTGGGATTAGGCTTTGTCAAGTGAGTGGGCAACTTGACTGTTAGAAGTTCTCAAGCCGCCCGAAGGCCTCCAACTTGGCTTAACGACTGCTGCCATAGACAGCAACCGGGATCAACGGCTTAACGTGCCTTCCAAAGCACGGGAGCGCTCAGTTAGTAACCACTCAAAGCGGTTTTTTTACCTAATGTTTGGATCTAATTATGTACCTAGTTACTGTCCTACCCTATATATTACTACTAACGACATTTGTATGTTTGTTTTCCATACAAACATTCAACCCCCTATTTTAGACCTTTAAGGGATGAATTTTCAAAAACGCATTTTTTTATCTTTTATATGAGATCCGCCATGTCTAGCCGCGAAGTATGAAGTCACTCACTTTAAAATACACAACTTACCCTTACAATGTTTCAACCCCCTTTCCATCCCTCCAGAAGGTGAATTTCCAAAAACGCTGAAATTTGTTTTTTTTATAACTGAATGCTGTCTAAGGAGAGTTTAAGTTTCTATCTTGCAGATAATTTTCTTCTCCATACAAAATGACCACCCCCTTTAAACCCCCTAGAGAGATGAAATTTTAAATAAATTATAGCCTATGTCCTATTCTGATGTCTAAGCCACAATACTGGAAAGTTTCATAGAAATTTTTGAGATTAAGCGGAACGTACATACATCCGCACAAACTTTCACGAAGGTTCACTTTATTAGGATTACTAGGATAACAACAGCGACCAACAGATAATTCGAGGCTTACTGCCGCTCTTGGTAAGGTATTTAGTGTTCAGACAACCGAACCGATTCGCAGGTACGAATTCTCGTTGTTCGTTCGTTACGTATAACTAGACAGCGATTGATGTAGCCACGTAGGCTGAAGCCGAACCTTTGCAACCCCATATCGTCATTGAACTTCATATTGTAATGTAAACTTTATTGAGACACGGTCAAGGCAGCTTTTAAAATAATAATATTGTGTACGATATGACATCGATGCAACCACCAACCGAAATGCCAACGGTCGCCGATGTTTCGAACATTGCACAAATTCCACAGACCTGAGTCTCGCCAGACCTCGGTGTATAATTTAAGGTGCTTAATGATAACGCAAATACTTAAGGGGATATATCGATTCGGTAAACCACGCCCCCTGTGAAAGAGACACGCTTAAATATGTCTTTTGCGCATGGCAAAACGGGATACAACACACTTCGGGAATGAATTTTTTAGACAAATCCAGATAAATATCTGACTGTGCAGTTTAATGAAATATCCTCTTGACAGAGTTTAGATGTAGTACTATGCCATCATATTAACTTATTTGTGTCGTTTAATAATGCGTTGTTTAGTAGGTTGAGTAAAAAAGGAAAATAAAGACTCAACTTTGGGTTTTTTTTCTATCGAGAAAATTTTAAGCAATCATGTTTCGGCTATTGTCAAAAACACAATCATATAGTCAAAAATCATATATCTGAAAACCAATCCCTATTTTGTCCTCGTCTGGGCAGAAAAGCGTTTCAAATAACGCGATATTTCTCGTTGTAGCGCCTTAACATAGCAATCCTATTAAAATTCGAGTAATATGGTGTCTTTGTCAACTGCAACCACTTGGTTGCAGTTGACTACCTAGACCTACAGTTTAAGAGATTGACTAAAGCTCATTGATCACTTGATCAGCGATAATATAGAAGTATTCTATTGAACTTAAATAAATTGTTGTAGTCAGTAAATTGATCAGTCCATTTAAGCGTTGATCAATTTAATAGCTGGATAGGAAAAGGGGATGTGTAATGACCGAACAGTTGTCATTATCGTCGCCGTTCGGCGAACTGGGACAATGGAAAAAAGTAGTAATTACTGACGAGCCTTGTGTGAAGACTCCTTTTGGTTCATTAACCTTTACAGAGCCAATTTCGTCAAATCGTGTAGTCATAATCCCGTCAAAAATATAAATGTGAAAAAAATGCGATATTCGTAAACGGTGTCGCTAATAAAAGACGTGAGTTGTAATGTAACTGGCAATCAAGTTCTCTTAAAGCTCCTTAGCTAACAACTCCTGTGATGCATTAAACTTAGATTGCTTTGATTGCTAAAAATTATTCGTTATTTGTTATTTTACTTAATTTCATTATTTCATAGATGTACATAAATGTCGGTTTTGTAGTAATATTCGGTCAAATAATCCCGGTGTCTGTTTTTTTGGACCCTGAAAATGAATGAACGTCAACCCGTATTTATGCGATTGCCCTGAACGTATGTTCCTCATAAAAATATGTCACTGCCAAAAACAAATACACTGGCAATCCCGCCCCACTAACAACGCGCATGAATAACGTTTCTGAGAGAGTGAAATTACTGTATATGAAGGTGTGAATGTGGGTAAATAATTCATGAGCACTTCACCTAAGCCCCTAGGTGCATAACCATGCGTATCCTTACGGTTAAGAACAAGCTTCCAGCATATTGACAATAGACAATTCACATAAAAGGATCTGGGTACGCTCGTGAGATGTCAAATGTCTCTCGTGAGGGATAAATCTAGATTTGTGTGTGATGCATTGTGCCTCAAAGGATTTAAATTCATAACATTTATATGCGTCGAGTTTTCGCGTCCGTACTGGCAGTTATGAATGTTATCGTCAGTATGCATCTGTGCCCGTTTCAATAATGCAAATAGTTACGAGATTATTTGAACATTTTGAAATGAACATTCACTGGAAACTATTCTTAGCAGTCGACTAATAAGGCCAGAATGCTAAGTGCAATTTACAATGCAGGATAGCGCTAAATACTCTTTAGCAAATTTGAAATTGTGATGAAATAATTTGCATCAGGGAAGATGTACAGTTTCAATAAACCTAGTTTAATTTAGAAATAAAGGAATAATTCAAAAGGAGGTCGCAGGTTCGAATCCTGCTACATTTGTAGTTTGCGTTAGAGTGAAATTACTGTAAGTAAATAAGTTGTGAATATGGGTAAATAATATTGCTTAATACAAAATTAATTTATACCTAATTTAGTTAATCAATAATAAATAGGAGAAATAGTTGAATGTCTGAAAGACACATTAAGTATAAAATAATAATAATAAATACGTGCCTTGCCTCTATTATCCTATGCCTCTACTACACAGATTATCTGTGCTCTACTAGTTCTACGAGCAATTTCCGTGATTTATCGGGAAACGCGCTAAAGCGTAGAACACGTAGTTTGTCAAGAGCGTAAAAACATATACTCGTATTGATTCTCCCAAAAAAGAAGATACAATTTAAACCGTTTTTGGTTAAACTAGTTGTAGTGCTTAATCTCCATTTTCGTGGCGGGGGCCGTAGTACTCGAGTACTCAAGGAGTGAACCAAGTGAACCTGGCGTAGCTCGTGAGCCAGTGTGAGGTTCGGTGCCTTCAGCTTGATGTCCTGGAATCCTGACTATATCACGACTATAACTACATATTTTTTACGCTGATGAAGTACGAAATTTATTTAGTTTAAATATGGCGATTTTTAAATAATTTAATATTTTATTAGTGGAGACCTTCGTTTCACACGGAAAATTAAAATTACTAAAAGAGTCTTTCAGGCGCTACACTGAGAAATTTGAAGACTTTGAAACGCTGTCCTGCCCATACTAGCAAACAGTAGGGGCTGATTTTCAGATATATGATTCTTGACTATATATATATGATTGTGGTACTGACAATAGCGAAACATGATTGCTTAAAATTTTCTCGATAGAAAATAAATCCAGAGTAGTCTATATTTTCCTTTTTTTCCTCAGCCTACTAAAACAACGCATTATTAAGGCGCTACACTGAGAAATTTGGAGACTTTGAAACGCTGTCCTGCCCAGACTAGCAAACAGTAGGGGCTGATTTTCAGATATATGATTCTTGACTATATGATTGTGGTACTGACAATAGCGAAACATGATTGCTTAAAATTTTCTCGATAGAAAATAAATCCAAAGCCGAGTCTATATTTTCCTTTTTTTCCTCAGCCTACTAAAACAACGCATTATTAAAAGACACGATTAAGTTAATATGATGGTGTTTTACCTCATCTAGGTACTGACAAGAGGAAATTTAATAAACCTGCACACAGTCAGATATTTAACGAGATTTGTCTAAAAGCCATTCTCGGAGAGGGTTGCATCCCGTTTTGTCGCGAGCGAAAAACAAAGGGTGTCTCTTTCAATCGATATATCGCCTTAAATATGGCGATTTTTAAATGATTTAATATTTTATTAGCGGAGACCTTCGTTTCACACGGAAAATTAAAATTACTAAAAGAGTCTTTCAGGCGCTACACTGAGAAATTTGGAGACTTTGAAACGCTGTCCTGCCCATACTAGCAAACAGTAGGGGTTGATTTTCAGATATATGATTCTTGACTATATGATTGTGGTACTGACAATAGCGAAACATGATTGCTTAAAATTTTCTCGATAGAAAATAAATCCAGAGTCGAGTCTATATTTTCCTTTTTTTCCTCAGCCTACTAAAACAACGCATTATTAAAAGACACGATCAAGTTAATATGATGGTATTTTACCTCATCTAGGTACTGGCAAGAGGAAATTTAATAAACCTGCACACAGTCAGATATTTAACGAGATTTGTCTAAAAAGCCATTCTCGGAGAGGGTTACATCCCGTTTTGTCGTGAGCGAAAAACAAAGGGTATCTCTTTCAATCGATATATCGCCTTCAGTACCATATCACACACTTCAGTACCGTAAAATGTGTTAAACTGCTACGTTTTTTATAATTTAAAAAGCAAGAAAAAGTAGGTGGTTGGTGGGTGCTGCTGGATGAATGAAAATACTTTTGGCGCGGTATTTCTGCGGTGATGTTTCGGTGGGATAATGGAGCGTTCACATAAAAGCAAATTAATTAAGCTCATACAATAGGTTACTATTAGCTGTGTTTGCGAAAAGGGAGTTGCGACTGTTGTGAGGACTCGTAGAGATGGGGATTGCAGCGTGAAGATTACAGATTTGTGTTGTTTTTTTTCTAACAGCGCAGCGCGTTGATGGCATACAGCCACACAGACTAAATACAACATTCATTTCATCAAGTACGTGTACTCGTAGATGAGTATATTGATTTAAACTTACGCGATTTTCACACATTATTATTGGGGATCGAGACTTAATCGCGTACAATTATAACTAATTTACCTTTTTTAAGCTTTTGCCCGACGTTTCGAATGTATCACAACATCCGTGGGATCTGTTAAACAGGGTAAACAGTTATTTAGGACGAGCTTCAATTTAACTTAATTACTTTTACGTATATTTATGCAACTTACAACGCGTAGTATCATTGATTTTATAAGTAACTACTTATAATATGATATGAAGACCTGTTTGATTTTGTTACTGTAGATGATTTCGCTCTCTAGGATAAGGTATTTAGGACGAGCTTGAATTTAACTAAATTACTTTTACGTATATTTATGCAACTTACAACGCGTAGTATCAATGAGTACCAACTTAGACTCACTGTTTATAAGTCCTAATTCAATGTGAAGTAAACATGATTAGCAGTTATATAATAATACACTAATATAAAATGTCTTAACAGATACCTACAATTTTATATAATGAATGCAAAATCATTAAATGATGTCGCCTTAAAATAGCTATCCTTCGAAGTTGAAAGTGTATAGGTATATGTAGAGGTAGCCATCCCAGCAAGAAATAAAAGTAGATGAGTAGGTATACAACTCGGAATAGGATCGGGCAGAAGAAAATTTTATAAATAAGCAGAACAGTGAAACGCATGCGGATACAATAATATTGTGATACGTGTACCTAATTTAAGACAGCGCGTAACCAATCTTCTTGGTTCCTATAAAATGCTAATGTCACCGTATAGATATTTTTTTAACGAAATTCTTCATGTGCAATTATACAAATTGGGTACTTTTCTCTTGTTAAAATAATATAATCAATAGTGAGGTTATACTCGTACGGATAGCAAACCATGAAATTAACTCAACAAATTAAATAAAAATAAAAATCGTATAAAGTTATGACTTATGAGACTTGAAAGTATCGAAAAATATGTTGTTATTATTAACGTAGTAATTGAAACTAGCATAAGAATTCAATATCTGGGCGGCATGAGACCTAGCTAGATAGATTGCTCGTCCCCGAAAACCCCCACATACCAAATTTCATCAAAATTGTTAGAGCCGTTTCCGAGATCCCCGAAATATATAAATAAATACACAAGAATTGCTCGTTTAAATATATAAGATAAGATATGATTTAATAAATTGTATCACAACTATGATACCTACTTAAACGCAATATTTCACATAAAAAACAGCAAATTACCTATGCTCGTTTTATTCCATAGCACATTCATCATTGTTATAACTTAGAAGGTACTTTTAAGTACAGATTATATATAACATGTTTTATATTTATACTTATACGAAAACGTAATTCATAAAAAAATCATAGTGACAAAAAGGGTCTGTAACCTTTGCAGCTATGGGTATTATCGATTATTCGTGTGAACTATTGTGCTCAGACGGGGGCAGCGCAGAATCCTAGGGGGCCACCCCACCCGCTCTTTTCGACAGGCCCAAATAAACAAATACACCACAAGTAGTAACGAGTTACTGTGAATTTACGTCAAAACATTTCGTTACTTTCTAGTACTTTATCATAATAAAATTTAATTTTATAGATGCACACCATAAAAAGCGGTGCTATGATTTTCCGGTGATTTTATACGTAACGGGCGCTTAGAAGATATGCAGATAATTGTTTATCTACACACATATCATAAATCCTCTAATATGCGTTCGGAAACCGTAGAAAATGACTCTCATTTCAACATTCAATGAATTTATGGCAATTTTCTTATCTGTGGCTAAGGCTACAGCAGTAATAAAATATTTCATTTTAATCTCATATATGATGTTAAAATATTACGTCAAACAAAACTGTCAAAATTTAAATGTCAAAGTTGACATGTCCCTATTCTAGTATCACTGAAAATTCAAATTCAGTCAATGCGAAATGTCAGCTCGATGTTTTTTTAGTATATATCGCACGAAATTTGAGCTAGAACGACATGATCACATCAGAATAGGGACTCTTTACTTTTTAAAATAACATTCAGGTATCTGTTGCCAGTTCTGATTTCGATATTTCCGCAACCGTGCAAAAAAGGTTGTATTAACACAATTATTGTATTTATTTACTACGGTTTCTGAACCCATCTTAGAGTAATTATAATATGTGTGTAGATAAAGTAATGTATGCAACTGTACATAATTAGGCATTAAAACACTCGTGTGACCTTATTATGAAACTCGCCTTCGGCTCGTTTCATAAAACACACTCGTGTTTTAATGCCCCTCATTATGTACCAGTTGCATAAACTACTATTGCGTGAAGTAAGTAACTTGAATGTTGGAGAACCTAAGTTGCCGCGCAGCGCGCCCACTCGCCCGTCGCCCCAGCCGAGACTGGTTTAGCTCTAGCTGGTCAACAGCAAGCTCCGTAGAATATAACGAAGAATCATAACAAAGACCTTAAGCCAATCGGTTAAGAACCCTAATCGGAATTCTGCGTATATTAATGTTAAAAGATTACATAGCCTGTGCCCACATAGATTAGGTAGGTAGGTACTTGCAGGTACAATACCAATGACAAATTTCAAGAATCGGTATTAGGTAAACCCGTAGGTATTTAATTCTATTTTCAAAGTTCAATGCTCCTGTTTCCTACCTAGTACATACCCATCATATTATGTTTGAACTACTACTATACGAAAATAATGGAACTAAGTAATTACGCTTGAAGAGGGACTCGCTACTAAAGGGATTCATGTATTGAGTTAGCTCCTACAATATTTGAGGATTAATCTCAGACTAAGTCCTTATCCATATTTCATCCAAGCAATCGAGCCTAAGTAATGTTAATTTACACATTACAGTCACGGAACTAAATAAAACATTACTTACCGAGCGCGTTGCAATATAAACCCGGCTTAAAGGGAAGGCAGCTCCACATAAACGAACCAAAATTATCGCATTGCACGTATACAGCCCAGCTGGAAACAGCAGGAGTTCTGAGCAAATTGTTTCTCTGAACCTGACATAGGTTCGCAAACTACTACTACGTATCGTACTTGCACGAAACACACGTACGCTCCCTTACGAATCACGATAAATTGCATCAAAGCTGTACAAGCGTTGTTCAATTTAATTAAACTGCAGTAACTAAACACGGAGAGTCAATGCTTCGTCAATACATCGATAAGTTCATCTACCTGTTAATGTACGAACGTTATTCAATTTAATTAAACTGCAGTAACTAAAATATGGAGGCAATGCTTCGTCAATACATCGAAAAGTTCATAGTTATACCTGTTTACTCTTGGGTAGGTACTTAATAATAATGAGAAATTTATAAAGCAGTGAATTCGTTATCGATTATCACTTCTTAGTTATTATACCTCTATATTAAAGAACAGGGAGTCTGTCATTTAACACGGTGTTTCCTGTTTAAGTAAACTCTGCCCTAGTTGCTTAGCTCAAACGTAAATAGTATAGTCTAACGAATAAAATTATATTGTTGCGTAAAAGGACTCTTAATTCCAATTTTAGAAAGTAGAAAAGTAACTGCGTGGTAGTGGTCTAGATTCGTACTCCTACTGATTACAACGCATAACAAGCAATTTAGTATGTCAATGTCGTACAAGTACGTCATTTCGGTTCGGGACAATAATACTATTGGGTCTGTGATGATATCTACATAATATCTGGGCGACCGAGCTTTGCTCGGCGTTTTCCCTTTCATGAGAACTAGCTAGATCGATTGCTCGTCCCCGAAAACCACATAACCAAATTTCATCAAAATCGTTAGAGCCGTTTCCGAGATCTCAGAAATAAATAAATATATACAAGAATTGCTCGTTTAAAGATATAAGAATATCTAAGCAGCCGAGCCTTGCTCGGCGTTTTCCCGGGCATGAGACCTAGCTAGATCGATTGCTCGTTCACGAAAACCCCCACATACCAAATTTTATCGAAATCGTTAGAGCCGTTTCCGAGATCCTCGAAATAAATAAATATATAAATAAATAAATATACAAGAATTGCTCGTTTAAAGATATAAGATAAGATAAAGCATGGGTCTTGGTTAGACATATAATCCGGATAAACGGTGTCTCACTTTCTGTTTCTACCTAATAAAAACTTATTTTACTTGAACATAACTCATCAACTGTTGACCGCAGGAAATACCTACTACTTTTGTTTATTCGACTGTGTTCGACTAAAATTATAACTCATTTGTTATCGTCCGACGCCTTTTCGAAGCCCAGCAGATCCTCATGTGTACTGTAGATTAAATTTTATTTTACGAATTGAAAATAACGTGTTTTTGCCAGAATGACTTTAAACAATGAAAACTTTTAGATGACACACAATACCATGCTAAAGTTTCAAACATCCGATAGTTGAAATCGGATGTTTGAATCTTTGGCATAGGCAACTTTCTTTGTCTGCAGTTCAGGAGTAGATAATACAATCGAAACGCTCGAACGCTCTCAAAATAGTCGTATTTTTTCAGAAGGACTGTTATACAACCTACATCTGTATGCTAGATTGAAATTCAGTGTATATGATTGAAACTAGGCGCGGTAAAATTTCCAAGCCTAAGAAAATTCGTAGAATAAACAAAGAGGAGACTACCCTTTTAAATGAAAAAGGCATGGTATGTTGTGTGACTTGTAAAGTACCTGTGCAGAGGTGGAACACTGTTTCCTATCGTAATCCGACAGCGCGAGACAAATCGTGTTATAGCTTTTAAAAGTTAGTTTCCTAAACCACTTTTGCTCCGTCTTCAACCAGTGCCAATTTCCTTGTAATGGCAAATAATATGATACCAACTTGTTAAGTGGCATCTAGATTGGGGCGATAGCACTCCGGTAGATCAGAAAACAACCAGATAATTTTTACTGACAGGATTCAGAAGTAATATTTTACTATTATATTCGTATTCCATTTGCGAAGGTATACTTAAAACAAACAATGATCAACAGCTAAAGTTATAGAAAGGGCCACTTTTTGGTATGAATTGTTCTGTTTTCAACCGCTAACTAGAGATTTATTGTGTTGATGAATATGAATTACCCGGAAAAGCCGCTGTTGATACAAGAGGTATTCAAACAGTTTCAATTATTGTTTGCATTCTGTAGAAATCCTAAAGAGAATGATCGTTAATTTTACCGAATCTAATTAGGAAGACCGAATCGTATCGCTTTTGTTGTAGTGCACCAGTAACTATGTACAATACCTGCTCTCACTTCATTCTACATTGAAAATTTACTGAACCTGTTTTTAAGTTTTATTAATAATGGGATTGCTCTTCGCCAGCATCTAACCAGACGGCAAAGAAGAGGCCGACGGTGAAGCGAGCTCACCCAGAAAATATCTATTCACTCTTGTCCAGGTCCAGGTTATATGCGCCCTAAGCTGCAGTGCCCTTAAGCTGTAGTGTTTGTGCCCTAAGGAGCCTCGGGTCTGAAGCCTTATCCCAAGATTTATCGTAGGCACTAGTTTTACGAGAGCAAATGCCATATCAGACCTTCCAACCCAGAAGGAATACTAAGTAAACCTTCTTGGGCTTAGACCAATTTTTTACGATGTTTTGTTTATGGGAATTTCAATACGGAATAAGTACCAAAAATATCCGAACATGGTCTTCATGACAAGAGTGTAAAAGATATTTTTGTCACTTTGAGAATGCACATATATTTATGAGTTATGACTTCAAAAGTCTACCTAAATACAAATCACGATTCTGGAGTTTATTTTGCACGAGCAATCAATAGGTTACCTCTATCTATACCCATACAATACGTGCATACCTACAGTCTTGAAAACAGTTAAGTGTTGGTACTATATTAAGACTGTAATGTAAGTCCAAAGTACATTATGATATGCGTAGGTGTCGAGCGTGGGCGTCAGGACGAGATACCGACAACTCCTCGCAAGCCTGCAAACGGCCAATGGCCAATAAGTAAAATGCAAGATTTGCCACGAACAAGCACCCCGGGCCGGGTCTCGCCGGCGCTGGCGCATGCGCCATCAGAGACATACGTTTCGCATTCCTATATGATATTAATGTTCTTCGTTCACTCGCTTCCACGCGCTCTAAGATAACTTGTAAGTGCGAGTACGCGAAACACTTTTAAAACTTAGAATGTTAAACGTAAATGTCCGATCGCCCCCTAGTCTCTTGTTAAGTATGCGGTTAAACCTAACTAATAACACTATAACCATCTACAACTTAAGCACCTTAAGGCGCTTTAGCTCTCATTTATCTCCTTTACATTATTACACCGCATAGCGAAGCCTTGTTTACTAACACCGTTCACCGCATTGCGTGATCTGATCAACAAATACCTCCAAACTTCAAAAAAGTTCAAGTTGAACTTAAAAGTTTACCGATACTTTCCACGAAGCAGATTTATGGTTTTCGGTCTAACAGCCCGTATACGAACAGTAACAGTCCGTTACGGTGAATCACTGGCCAAATAAAACGACTCGCATCTAGAATTAACTCAAACTGCATAAAATGTAAACATCAAAACCATCTCTCGCTTCGTGATGCGTCCACTAAAACGGCTCCGATTAGAACAGCGCCGTATAAGGGAGCTATAAATAGTCTGTAGCGAGCTTTGCACACCATAAACAATAATTCTTAAGTCGATTTGTCACAGTCGCACTGTCGGGCCGATGGTGCGAGGATCGCGACGCGGACGGAGCCGGGCGGCAGCGCGAGGCGAGCGCACGGCGGCGCGGGAGCGTGCGCGCGCGACCATTGCATCCGCTCAACAGGACGGAATTGTCGACGAAAGCGCCAGGGCCTTCGCCCCTTCCGAATCCGTGATCGCGCGGGATACAGCGAATGTTAAACACTATAGCCGAAGCTATACGTGCCAGTATGAAAAACTGAGCGCGAGTGCCATCTGCGCCAGGGAGGGGCCCTTGCATTAGCGGGATGACATTATGCACTCACAGAAGGGTTCGCGGCTTATCTCGTTAAATCAGCCGTTCCTACTGCGGTTAAATAATTTACAGTGACGGCCGGCGCGGCTGTAAACAAACAGCTTCCGGGGTGCCAGTGAGATTACGTTAGAGTCGCTTCGACACTTGCCACCAATATACGGAGAACGTTATTAATTCGACCACAAATTTACAATCCTTACAAATGCGACTTTGGAAAGGATATATTTTACAGTCACCAGTATTAATAAAAAATTCGGGACTTCGAAGTTTTTGAATAAAATAAACATTGATATCTCAAAAAAAAAACAACACAATTCGTTTCTCGGTAATACCAAGAGCAGGTATGTGGTAACAAGAAAACTAATTATACATAAGAATTTATTTCTTGATTAAATTTAATCTGATATTCATTAGGATTTATTGAAAGTACAAAGTACCTAGGTAAAATGTTGTCAAAGTAAATTCTGTATGCAATAAATATTTGATACTTAACCGGTTGGTTACCTTTCGCATGCGAATAGTAGATATAGTATCGTAATAATAAGAGGGTGCGTGCTTGCAGCCTGGTCCATGGTGTACGCCGGGTTTGCGTCATTATGAATTTTAGTTGGCGATAAACGATAATGAATGATAAGCGACATAAACATTCAATGCAGCGCTGGATAATACACGTCATACATATTTAATATATGATAAGCGAACGTATATAGTACGGCTTGTTAGCTCGAAATACGGTCAAATCTGGAAGAAAGCACGAAACTTGGCATGCATGTAACTTTCATATTTGTGCTTCAAAAAATTTAGGGAAACACGTTGACAGATTTATTTCCCCCCTCCCCCGACTTTTGTGTGCCGAATTACAGTTTTTTTTTAATTTTATTGAAAACAGCTGAAGCTAGGAGAGAACCGTCAATGGAAAAAATGTTCCTTATAATATTATCTACAAGTTATGGAGATTAGTTAGATTCGTCGCCTGTGCGCGGGAAGAGCGGGGTGAACTGGACCAAGCACACCTTTTTTTCGTCTTTTTCTCACTGATCAGTTATCATCAAGCTACCCTGCGCCTTAAGCTTGTTAAAAAAAACTAAACGAAAATCCGTTCATCCGTTTGGGCGCTACGATACCACAGACAGATACACAGATACACCAACAGACACGTTAAACTTATAACACCCCTCTCTTTTTGCGTCGGGGGTTAAAAAATAGGTAAAAAGGCCAAGATGATATTCCCATTAAATTTTCATGGCACTTAAAGTTTCTAAACTTTATTAGTACCTATTAACATAGAATTACATTAGTAAGGGATATATTTAATTGCACATAAAATACTGACAGTGGTCATCAAAAAAAAACTGATTTTCACAGCAACACGCGGTTTTGATGTCTCTCATTTTCGGGAAAATACGTTTTCACCAAGAACGCCGAGGAAAGCTTTCAAGTTTCGTAAAAAACTTCTTGAACAGCTGAATTCATTTCGCAACGTATTTCATATCGTTTTACAAAACTTTAATCGTAACTACCTGGTAAAATAAGTAACTGGAATATTAAACGTAATTAGAATTTAAAAGCGCAAACGGCTTGTATGTATGTATTATGTATACCGCTTGTATAAATAAATGTTGTTATTTTTTTTTCGTAGCTGTAAGTCTACAGGAGACTGCGAATATATTATGCAGAGCCAAATACACATATTTATGTATACGGCTAAGTTATTGCGGGTACCCACCCGAAACGCGAGACTAACATTTGCTGCACTGCAATGCAGTTGTACAGTTGAATTTTACAAAAAGCTTGATATATATAATCTGAGTTTTCGGTTAAGGGTAGGTAGGTTTTTGCGGTTATAATTTTATTTTATTTATTATTTATATAGTATAACTTATATATTGTATTAATATATATTTATTTACGCGGTATATGTATTAATGTATTTATTATATATATTTATTCAGTTCGATTCGATTCATATTTCTTCGATAAATTTTAGTTACTTACATTTTGTCACACAATTTTGTCACTTGTACATGTTGTTCAGTATGTCTGCCATATAAAATATCCTCTCATTTTCTCAAAGGTTAGCTGGAAGAGATCCCTTAAAGGGATAAGTTCGCCTTTGTACAAATGTCTACCATTAAATTTGTTCTCCTTGTATGTACTTGATTTGTGCAATAAAGTGTTTACTACTACTACATAATGCACCTCGCCGTAACCCGCGACAGCGACTCCGTCAACCGTCTTTATACAGTTAAATAGACTCGTGGGAGTCCTTACGCCATCAGTACCCTTACCATGAGTTTGCAATGTTTGCATTACCGTACTCACTAGCGATTTTAGTATGGACAAAAGTACCGCGCCTCTGGCGGTTACGCAATAGAACTAAGAATCGCCATAATAAATCTTTTACGCAGTCGCTAGCGAGTACGGTAATGCAAACATGACAAACTCATGGTATACTTAAAATTATTTGAACTGTCCGAGTCGTATCAAATTAGGTCGTTCAAAAAGCGACTTTACTGTCCAATCGTGAAGATTCAAAGTTCAATGACAAGTTTTATAAAATGTCGGACATTTCAAATAATTTCTACTATAAGGATACAGGTAGGTATTCTATGAAAACCTATTACTCACATTGCAAGACAATGTGTCTGTAAAAACTTATTTATCTTCTAAAATAAAAAAGCTTTCGCAAGTCTACGGCTTTTCCTTAGTGACTGCCATGAGTTAGTATTTGGTAAGTATTCTTAATTATCAAAACAATTACAGCTCTACGTATTCTTTTTATTCCACGGCTGCACAAGTCCACGGGTTTGGTAGAGTATACCTACATTTAGAATTTTTTTGTTTAATTTTCCTGTATCATTAGACACACAGAGGTACATTTTTATCTACGGAATGCATACGTGCTATACGTAACGAGAAATTCTGTAAAATACGATAATCTGTAAAAATAGGAGACTGCGTTAAGGTCCTTAACTTAAGGATATAGCTATGCACTACTGCAGTAAGGACCAAAATTGGTCACACGTACGACACTTTTTAGTAATAATTTTATGTAAAGTATAAGTACGTTATGAAAGCGTGTGTGTTTATTGTGATGAGCATTTATCGTGAGGCCACCCGCGAACGCTGATAAGCACGCGTTTAAATCCAAAACCTAAAGGAGTTTACAGCCACAACAGAGGTGGTTGACTTGTGAACAAGTTCGCGAGTTCAAACTTTCAACACAATATCGAAACCATTTTGTATTAGGTACTTACTTGTTGGTGTTATTGTGTTGCTGCTGCCACTGCCATTACAAAAACAAATGAACGAAGTTCAGCCAGCTACCTCATGGGTTACAGCACCACAGCCGTTGTTTTGCATTTGTATGGCATGGTAAAGTACAACATTTTAGTGTCGTTTTTTTTGTGTAAGTACCTATAATTTATTAGTTATGTCTTATTATTAACGGCCGTGATAAGAATTATTGTATGTTTAACATGTTCGCACGTGAAATTAATCGCAATTTCTATTTCTGTTCTAATTGGAATCTAATTAATGGAAAACAAAACCATTAATTTATTACCACACGGAAATGCTACCCGCGTATAAGAATCCACTAATTCCCTTTTACTGGCTCAATCGCTAGTGAGGCTATTTGCAGAACTGCTGCCGGCTTGTTCGCTCAGGCCACGAGCCCGCTGCGGTTAATTATAAATTAAAACTACTTTTCCTCGATATACAAAATAATCCTTTTACGAGTATTATTCCAATCGCAGTTTTCTTTTTATTCCAGTGACGTATGGGTCTACATGGTGGCACATGATCGTTCCTTAAAAATATTTTCTCAAAAAACCTGACGCTGCAGTTTGATTAATCTCTAAATATTTAAATTTGTTAATTTTTATTTTTTTCAAGAAAAAAAAACTCTTACTCAACAATAAACTCGTTTTCTCCGGAAAAACACGAAAGCGAGAAAATGAGGGGCAAAGTTCGGTTTTCCAGGTACTTCTCTCTATGTGCCATATCTTTGCAAGCCTTAAAACAACAACAACTTGTTTACAATGAGACATGTAATAATGAAGAGCTTTCCAAAGATTTCCAACTCATTGGAATATAATGAGATTTTCAAATAATTGTTTGAATCAGTTGTATATTATTAGTATTCTACTCAACACACAAACACGCGTGTCGAGAAGATAATAGCATGCAACTTTAAGCCAGCTACTGAAACTTTCATCAAATATTCCTAACCATAACTATCTCTAGTATCACTGCCGGCTATCTAAGCCTGTTTGATGATAGCCTGAGGGTGCGGTTAGCCCACTGAAAGTGCTTTAACGTAATTTATTCAGCAAAAACCGTTAACGTGCAACCGGCCCTAGCGCAGCACTGAACCAAAATCCAATTGATTAGACACCTCCATTACACCGATACCAAATCTGCATATGACCAGAACACGTATATAGTCAAATGTTTCTAAACTTCCAATAGCAACCATATACCTACCAAATAGACCACACACTGCATTGCAATTTCGCTTGTGGCCTACGCAATATTGGTTGTTGCGTTGCAGAGTTTCGTCCATCTAAACTGTGGTTTCAGGGCACATAGGGCGTAATTAAATGGATGGATTCTTATATAGGCACAGGCAGCTCTGTACAATAGCCATTGTCAACATTGAAAAACAAAGTGGATTCACACGTCTGGTACCTACTACTGAAATAATACATATTCAAGTTGTTATTAGTCTTACAAAAGAATTGTATAAGTATTAACAACTTTAATAGTGTAATGTATTCCATTCGTTTACTGCTTCGTTTGGAGTTATCATCTTGTTAGTTCCCTTGATTAGTCACATAACATACATCTCACCAAGCCTTGTTGTGATAAAGTTCTATGTTGCAAGCAATAAACCACTAAGGATTAAGTAAAGCATTGAACTCTCAAGACGCAATTTACGACGACGTAAAAGTGTAGTTTAAAAGAGGTATTTTAAAATTTTTAAACAGGGACCAGTTAAGCGCACGGCAGCCATCGTAAACCCAAGCAACGTCACTGACGGCCCACGCTTTCATACCAGACAATCAATTTACAGCAGTTTCTTATTAATTCTTAGAAATTGAGCAACCCCCGAATAATCGGTAACTATCTAACTACTGTTTATATTATCAGTGCCACATGTACGTTCATTGGGGATATTATAATTATGACAGATAGGAGATACAGAATACTAAAATTACTAAAGATGTGATATAGCAAGATTAAAATAGGGAACGATTGTTAAATATTATGAAGACCCTGTACAGGACCAGCTAAAGAGAAACGATATTATTTTATTAGGCGAAACAGGAATACAGGAAGTTAATATTTTTGCAGCAAAATATGGCAAAATGCTATTACGAGTATAATTTAGTTAAAATCGAGCGGTACGCCAAGCCTATATTTAGATATCTTCCTACTTTATACAATTATTGCCTCCTCCAACAAGTTAGTAGGGTTTCCCTCGACCGTTACTAACTTTCCTACGCAATATTAAGTGTAGAAACAGATTAATAATAAATCATGTCTATGAAAGTCAAGATTCACCAGAGCCCAAAACCCCAAACAAAAATGTATTCAAATCTCATTGCCTGTTTGAAGCATGCCCAAAGAAGTATAATATTTGGGACATACTTACGTGTACTTAGTCCTATTTTGAGCCACGATTTTGATGGTAGCGGCTTTGAATAGCAGCAAGGAAATGCTCTAAAACCTAATAGGGATGTTGACACCAAATAAGAAAATCAATAAGTTGAAATTTTCTCGATAAAGTGTAAAATTTTCAATCAAATGTCGAAAAAAGTAACTCAAAAGAATAAATAATTACATAGTTACAAGGCTTCAAAGTTTTAGGAGGGGGCATTTTCTGTCCCTTTTCCGCTACACGCACCTTTGTATGGGAACGATCGTCATTTACTATGGCGCTCGAGGTCAGTGACGTCACTGATCTGTAGCACTTTCTCTCTCTAACTAGAAATATTCGAACGGTTGTAGCTTCGTTATTATTTGAGATATTTGAATAGGATTTTCACTATTTGCTATAGTTTTATATCTTCTTTCTTTTCAAGTACTAATAAATTTTGAGTCAACATCCCTATTTCTTACTATTATTTAGACTGTTAGAAGTTCGTGCGAGCACTTAACATGCCCGCGATTTTTTTATCAAAGTAGCCCGTAAAAGTACACGAACGATTATTTGTGCCTAACGATGTGTGTATTAGCATACGGCAATATATTAAATCCGAAATGTTTTTTTAGGCGTCCCGTGGATGCCCGCTGCTTAAACATGGCATATCGCCGGCTACGCCCGTCTTCTAGTACCTCGTGAAATCAAATATGACCTTAGTTACGTACAGTGAAAGGTTACTTTTAGTAGAAACAACTCATAATCATACGAAATTGGTGTAGATGATAGTGGATATAAAGGACCCCATGCACCCGTCATAGTTGTTTGTTGTTGGCATAGATAGAGCTTAAGAAGCTAAGTGATGGGTGCAGTGAATGTATGTAATGTAAATAATTACATTAGATACGCTCGTACATAATTTTAAGAATAGCAGTTTTGTGATTTTGTGTTATTTTTAATATATAGAGGCCTGTTCGAACTGATGTGCACAGATTAACAAAAGCTTTAAAAAACAAAAGATATTAAACAAACTCTCCTATTTATTCACTCTAAATTCTACTGATTACAGAGTGAATAGTAAATCCAACATGTTGGTCATTGTTTCCAAGATTTGCAAGTACCTATTGTCAGTAATAATTAAACTATTCTAGTTGGTAATTTTTTCATTTTCTAATACTTATGTTTGTTGATGTCAAACACTGAGTAATAGCGTTAGCGCCTACTTAACGCGCTGGTTATAACTTAACACCATAACTTTCCTAATTGGGTATTGGATAACCGAACCGCGATAAAGCGAAGCGAGAGGCGCGACACTGCTGACACCAAAACGTCCAAAGTTTAAACCTATCCAATGCACATGAAAAGTTATGCCAAGTGATTCCCGTGCCACATTATGTGCCTCATGTGTGAAGTGTGAATCATATCATAATAAACGTTCACAATGTTAGACAAATGTTGTTGTCACACACTTCTGTTTTTTTTTAATGGGTTACGACTTACGAGTTAATTGCCTTTTGGCAGAATTTCACTCTTGTCCTCAGATTTTGAAAGCAGGGTAAAACATAGCACATACCTACGCGTCGCTTAAAATTTTTGGCTAAGGCCTAATTTATGTACAGTCAACTGCAGAAAAACCTGCTCTTCCTGCTTAGAAGTTTGTGTTCAGTGGGGGCAGTTTGCCGGCATGTGGCGCGACACTAGGTATACTTTTTTTTTAAACTGAGTGTGGCTTTATAGGCCTGGCCCAATAAAGCGATAGGAGTGCGCGCTTGGAGAGTGGTCTGGGGAAAATGCAGGGGAAACCTCCGCCACGACCACGAGGGCGGTCTTTAAGAGTTTGCGCTCCAGTGAGATTGGTTGAGCGACTTCAACCGAATCTGAGGTGTTAGTGGAATCGAGCTACTGCACTATACGTGCTGATGGAGTTTCCATAGTTATACGCTGTAATAACAGAATCTATCTGTAATACCTAATGCTCGGAAAGAAAACCGAATCGAAATATTTTCTGGGGACAACCTACTAGACAAGGCATTTGTAATACATACGTTACCTAATACTGGTAATATTTATTTATTTATTTATTTATTTATTTATTTATTTTATTTAGAAAGGGAACCTTCCTTTTGCGTCGATACTGTCGATAGTCGATGCTCGATGCACATACAATTCTTGATATTTCTCTCCCCGGCAACAACATAATTGAAATAAACGATCCGATCGTATAGGTACAAATCAATGTGCATGGGTGTAGCTGTAGCATGACATTCGACGGGCCGGGTCTGCGCTCCCGTAAAAGGAGTGTCCCGGTAAGGAAAGTGGTCCCCTGGTCCCATTGTGCAGCATACGTCCCCGGTTATTCACCTATATGAGAAAAACTTATGAGATCTCAAACTGGTTTACGTATATTTGTATCTGACTGCTCTCACTTTTCTTTTACACATGACTACTGACACAGTTAGTTATTAATTATTTTGATGTTTTCAAAGAGATTTTATCGAAGCACATACCTCCCTAGCTATCTAGTGCGGAAAAAATGAATGCGACGACTCTCTGTGAACAAAATCGTAGAACAAAACGGACTACTTCGAATATTAGGGGATGGATACGAACGATGGTTAAAGCTGGAAACGCACAGACAGCGGTGGCAGCGCGGTGTGGAGGCGGTACCGGTTGTAATGTTCGAATTAATATGAAAGGGTCCGCACAGAACGCTTTTTCCCGGCCGGTTTTCTGTGCGGACTCTTTCATATTAGTTCGAATATTACAACCGGTACCGCCTCCGCACCGCGACGCCCCGCCCCGCTACCGCTGTCAGTGCGTTTCGGGCTTAAGGCAAGGTTGCACCAAACCGTCTGTAAGATAAGCGGTGTTCGTCAAATCTGATTGTATGGAAAATTTGACAAGTTTTTCTATGGGATGACAGCTGCCGGCGTCATATTTGACTAAGACACTAAGTATTTGAACATACAAAGCGCAAATAAAACCTATTCGAAATAATTAAACGCTCAATAAATTAGGGCATATTTAAAGTGTTCCTATATTTTAAAATTCTACCTAGTCTTAATATAAGCAATGATGTTTCGACTATTGTCAGAAACACAATTATATACCTATCTGAAAATCAATCCGTAAAGTTTCCTCGTCTGGGCGTAACAGCGTTTCAAAGAACGCGATATTTCTCGTTGTAGCGCCTTAAGGCCGGGTTATAGTAAAAATCTGATTTGGTAAACGGTTTTATTTCGAAATACTACATATTAAAAATGTAAAAAAAATACGATGTTATATTTGAGACCTTTATCTAGTGCCGTCGGATGTCGGTTACACAATTTTCAAAACTTTGTTCGATAGAAAAAAATTCCATAAAAATTTACGAAAATTACGCGCACAGTTCCGTAGAGAGTGGGATGGTCAATTGCAAACTCACGCGTGTTAGAGCGGGACATTTGCAATGGAAGAACCTCGCCTTAAGTATTTTTTTTTTGTTAAGCTTCGGAAGTGCCACTTATCACGATCGCAAGAACAATATGTCGCGTCTTTTTGAGATGTGTTTATGATTCCAAAGTAGAATTTCGTTCGAAAGTAAAATGGTAATGAATGAGCTTAAATTAAACCGCTCTCAACAGTGGCTCGTGCCGCCCATTGCACGCCTCCATTGCCTCAGTTAAATTAAATGCATAATGCAGGTAGTGGTGTGTACGCACGTGCGTTGGTCCGAACTCTGAGGGCACCGAACATACGTCACGCTCAGCAGAACAAAGCCGCTTGCTACTGTCACGTCACCAATCACATGAGCCTTTATTCCAGTATACAGCGAATGTCAGACAATAGCTTGTTAGCCTTTTGTCGTGCGTCGAGTTCGAGACGGGGTGACGTGACGTCCTCTGTATTGTCTGCGTAATCAGAGAATCATTGACCGGGAGTCAACAGGGTTAAGAGCTACGCGCGTCTAAGCTAGCATTAGCAGCTTATCCAACAACAGCTCTAAGAGATACCACCGAGCGAGCATTGTTGCTACTCATATGCAGCATTGTATTAATGTGGCATTAATGGTAACTGAGGACCCTGGGGGTTATGTTAGGCAAGATTTGGACTAAAAATAAATCATATCTCTAAGCCCACGTTAGCGTGCATTCTTCAAGCTAAAAAGTAATCTGGCATTAAAGTTCTTGATTATTATTTACTTGCACTTCAAATACTTCGATCTTCTTTGTTTACAAACATAGAACATGAGTAAGAGTAAACCCGTAACAGCGAGAATCACCTCGGCAACTCGCCAATAGAGGGCGCTTAGTTTAAAAATAGAAGTGTCACCGTACGGCCGTTAGCGCAGCTAGGATTAATTTATAGCTGTCGCGGCGGTAGGCATTTCCGATCTGCCGTTTGTGGAAGCAGCTGCTTACCTACCCTTTCGTTAGTATCCTATTCAATACAAATTTTTGATATCCACCAGATCCATATCAGATAATACACTATTTGACTAAAAAACATTTATGGTGCCATTCGAACCAGTTTTCATAGACGATCAAATGTCTATATGGGACCAACTACAATTAGACCACAATAAAGGGCAAAAAATAGAGATGAACCTAGCTCGCCGCTAGCTGCCGCCCAAACGGCTCCTACAAATTGGCACTGGCAGATGACGTCACACGCCTGGGGCCCGATTTTTGAGTGTCGAACGCTCTACTTTTCACACGACATCTGTTAAAACATCATAGTTTTTTGACAGATCTCGAGTGTAAAGTCGAGCGTTCGACACTCAAAAATCGGCTCCCTGGTATCGAACCAACTGTTGTGTGGGAAAATAAGTATTTTGCTGTTTTGGTCGTAAAATAATGCGTTTAGGTAGGTACATAGTTTGCCGTACATTTTTTTATTTAATTTTACGTAAGTACCCGTAGATTGATACCTTTTGACTATTGGATGAAAAAAAAAAAATTATTTTCCGAATTTTCGATGTTAATAAATATATTTTTTTGTATTTTGGTAAAAGTTTATAATATTCAATTCAATGTGATATTTTGATGGTTTACTACCCATAAAGTGACACCAGGGGGCCGATTTTTGAGAGTCGAACGCTCGAATTTTCACTCGAGATCCGTCAAAAAACTATGACGTTTTGACAGATGTCGAGTGAAAAGTCGAGCGTTCGACACTCAAAAATCGGTCCCCATGTTACAAATTACAAATGTCAAATACTCTATTAAACTTATTTTCGTCACTGTCCGGTCTTGGTCACATTCGTCGTTCGTTTCTTTCGGTATAGTTTTCAGTAGCCGTTCATCACAAGCGTAGTGTGTTGTTTAATACGATGAATAGTGAATAATACCTATCTACTATTGGTAGGAGTCAGCGGGTGCCGCCTCATTGAACAAAAGTACCTAATGTGAAGAGTATAATGTGGGCTTCAAAACACGATGAAAAAAAACAATTATTAATATCTTTATAAGTAGGAGTGTTCCTAAATTAATTATGTAAATGGGATCCCATCAAAAACATTACATGTAAAAAGATGCAAGTCTCGCAACACAGTTCTTTTACAACAAAAAGTAATGATATGTAATCTTAAACCAAGTCTGTTATATTTTAGTCAATAGTACCGGAGGCGTGCCCACAGAACAAGATTTCCACCGACTTGCATCTGCATAACTTAATTTTTTTTAATATATATAATGACATGATCAAAAACATAAAGTACCTAATGCTGATGCAAGTCGGTGGAAATCTTGTCCTGTGGGCACGCCTCCGGTACTATTGACTAAAATATAACAGACTTGGTTTAAGATTACATATCATTACTTTTTGTTGTAAAAGAACTGTGTTGCGAGACTTGCATCTTTTTACATGTAATGTTTTTGATGGGATCTCATCCCTTTTTTTTCAGGTATGACTTCTAGTAACGATAATGCAAACTGTAAAAGTAACTTTGTAATCGCATGTATTTTGTATAGGATTACAAACTTACTTATGCAGTTTGTATATCTCCGATACGTGACTGATATTGCAATATGTTTTAATTTTCTAGCAATTAATAGGCTAAAAACTAATTATGTTTAAAATTTGGAGCTTGTGGGTCTGCTAGAAGTACCTTAAACCATTGATGATCTGTCAGTCAGTCAGTGAGTCAGTGACAAAACTAAGGAATTTTGAGGGGCAATAGTTCTTAAAATAAAAGTTCAAATTGAATGTTATTGAGAATATATCTAACCCATATTATGCCCAACATGTTACTGAAAATTCAGGGTTCTAGCTTTAACTGGGACAAAATTACAGGATGTTGAAAATGGCCTGAATGGCTTCGAGAAAAGGATGGTACGGCCGTGCACCTTTTTGCTCGACTTGCGGGGGCACTGCCGTGCCCCCAGATGGGTACTGTTTTGTTGCGTTTTCAAGGTAGCTTTCATTGCAAGGTATAGGTTAACATTTTTTTATTAAGTCAATAGCGTTCGTGTCTCATTTGAATTTAATTTGATTATCAAGGGCACCATCCCGAAACTAATTATACTGACCTATTGTGGTTAGAAATAAACAGATGGTGCGGTGCCCTCCTCCCTCTGTCCTTTGGCCGCCAGATATCGATTTTCATTATTCATCAACTGTCAAGATTTAAATTCACATGGACCTACAAACTGTGTTATTTATATTTTTTATTTTATTATTTGATGTACAATTTCTCCCGGACTAGTCCTGTTTGGTTGGTAGGACTCTAAGCCGCTTCTTATTATAAACGCGTTAATATTATACTTACGCGGAATAGGTTTACTTTTAGCACTCATGTTACGGCTGAGCTCAACTCAACTTGTACTTTTTGTTTTAAGTATAGCAGCAGTAAGTACCTATGCTGTTTTGCTCTTTCACATGTTAAATAAGATGTAGGTAATTACAATGTATGTTATAATCAATATTATATTTTTTCAGATCCTACCTACCTACATATAAATATTCTATCACATAAAAACATGGTATAGTGCAGTCATGACTCGCACATGAAGAATCTGTACTGTATTTATAAATAAAGTAGGTACAGTAGCCATCAGATAAACCGATACGAACGAGGTGCTCACAAATATCTCAACACGACTCTATTGCCAAGGCGTTAGAGTGCATGTTCAAATATTTTTGAGCACCCTGAAGAGTACAGATATATTTGATGGCGACTGTAACTATTCATCCTTAAATAAGAAATAGAATCGTTTAATTTTGAAGGGTTATCTATTTTTGATACTGATTAACAATTTTTAACTGCAATTATTTCAATTCATGGATGGATATCGAAAATCTCTACAAACTATAATATAATAAGGAAAAAAAAATATTTTTTTTTAATGAATGAGAAGATAATATTATTTGGTACTTAGTTTTAGGATGGAACATGAAGATAGGAGATTAATTTGCAGCTTTAATTAGCTTAAATTTTTATCGCAGAAACTTGCAAAAATCGGCAAAACGTAAATTTATTTCTGAAAAGTAAGAAAACCAAGTTATTGCAGATACCTACATTATTTTGTAATTAAGATATATGTTTAATACACATAAAATGGTTACAGAACAACCTACTCATTTTTACGTTAAATTATAAAAAACAAGCTGTAAGTTTATAATGCGACTTCCATTTAAACCAAGAGCCTAGCGACATCTGCGCTGAATCATAGGAAACCGCAAGAAAGCTAAAAGCGTTAACCGTGTACAGATTTGTCTACTCCCCGCTAGATGGCGCTAAAATAAAAAAAATGTGTGCTAAGTGCGCACAATGACGATTACTCTGCGTTTTGCATAATCTTTAAATTTATAATTAAAAGTCTTACCTGTTTGCGGCTAGTGTTGTCATGTCGATGTTATTCCCGCAGGCTGTTAAAATCTCATCGCAACTGCTGCCACCTTTGATTCGCTGCACGGAATTCAGAGAAACATCTTCGGTTGAGTTTTTCACGACGTTCGCAGTATTGCTGCTAGATGGCGCTGCTCTTTGTTTTGATGCTTGTTTGTGCCGACTTAGCGCGAAAAATAAAGCTAAGACAGCTTTCAATTTGGCATCCCTGATGTCTACAGCTGTCACTTGCTCCAAGCCTTGGACATTTTGGGCGTGAAGAAAGTCCAAACAGCACTGCACGTTTTCCAACTGTAAAGAAATATAAAAATAGGTTATTTACGTTTAGGTACCTAATGTGTACAAAATGATTAATTTTACATATTTAATTTAATTGACTTAAAACTATATTTTGATGCTTGTCGAAATTAAAAAAAGACGGGAAAACATCGATGTTTCGAATTTTCGTTTTCCAGTTGAAGTTTTATTTGGACCTAACCTAATTAATACATTTCACATAGGTACCTATTGTACTTTATGCGCGAATATGATTGACAAAAGGGAACTGTCCCAGTTTCATGTCTTATAGCTATTGCTTTGAAAATCAGAATAACAGAAATTTGGTAGTGGGCTCTACTGGCTCTATTGTCCCCCGCGGATACGAAGTAAATCCTGACACATTGCGCAACTATGAAGTTTCTGAATAATGACAATGTCAACCATAGGAAAAAAATCACAAAAAAATACATATTTACTTATTGCGTGTGACAGAATAGTGAGTGGCAATAATATCACAGACAATATATCGATACACGTTAAGAAGATCGTATAGCCAAAAATATTGTTTATGATTTATGATGATGTCCATTAATGTAAATAAAACGTATTACTTAATTGTAATATTTGTAATATTCTCCTTCAGTTAATTATAAATATTAATAAATACATGCGTTTGTTTCTTTATTACTAACCTCTAGGAATGGAACTCTTTTTACCTAGAGAAAACTTTTTGAATTTGAATGCAAAGTTATTTATTATTTACCATATTTCTTGTCAATAAATTCAATGAAACGTCAATATAGGTATGATAAAACTATTTTAAGTAGGTATTGCCTTGTACGCTTCCAAAGGTTGTTAATTTTGATTGTGCTAAACTTCTACATGTTTATGGCTATTAATACCTAGTGCCATCGCATCCCCATCTCACCCATTGACCAAGGAGCAGATTGAAGCAAGGGCTTGTTAACTTGGAATTTGAAATGCTTACTATTTGGACTTGTTAAAATGCCGAAACAATCAAAGAAATTCGTTCTTAACAGTCAGTCTCGTGAGCTTATCTTACGTGTTCGTGACTATTTTGAACGAGAAGCTCAAAACGGCGGACCGATATTACCCGTGACATCGGTGTTGGACATGGAGTTGCAGATGCTCTCGATATGAGCTAAAAAGCTATTATAAAAATCACGAAAGAAAAATTGGGTGAGACTGGCATGGAAGATAATGTTCTACATTCTCCCAACAAGAGAAAAAGAGCAAAGCTTACCGATCTAGATAATTTTGACGTTGACGCCATCCGTGCTTCGGAAAGTGATACGTAATAAAGTAAAGAATATAAATATTATCTCTACCTAGATGTTTTTTTTTTACTTTCCTTCATATACATCTGATAAATATTTTTTTATTACAGTTAGTAGAGAACTGCATTCGACTTAACTCACAATTGACTCGAATTTTATCGATACAATGATCGAACGTGTAACAACCCTAGAAGCATGTCTCAGGATTAACTTCATAGCCGCCGGGAACTGTAGTCGTAGTAGATCCCAATCACCTACATCATTAGACTGCACCATACACAAACTTTACAACTACTGAGACTAGAAACCCAAAATGATGAAAATATCGGCGGTGGGATACAGGTCGGTTTATATATATACGAAAATTCACGACATAAAACGAAAGATTAATGTCAAAAAGGTTAACGAGAAGTGGCGTGGTCTTACGAAACTCTTTCACTTCCACCAACCATTGCACAACCTTAAAGTAGGTAAACATAGATATCTGTTTTCTGCAATGAAAAAGGAATCACTGTTTTATTCTAGGTACTTAATTTACTCCATGTATTGTAACACCTACGTAGGACCAGAGAAGGTGATATAAATTTTATCACTTTAAATAATTCTTGGGGAATAAGTAGGTGTGAATAATTAACTAAGCACAAACAGTCCACAAAATCTAATCCACAACACAGGCTTCGTCAGGTTTGTTTTCTCACTGTCACTTTTTAGAGTTCCGTACTCAAAGGGTCTAAACGGAGAATTTTTGTGTAAACAACTTTTATTGAGTCAGTATTAAGACCCTAAGCGTCGCAACGAAATCAAAACTTATCCACAAATTAACCAACCAACGTACAGTCGAAATCAGTAGCTGGACACTTTCGTACTTTGTCGCTTTCATCAGTTGGAAATTTAATGACAGTTTATCATGACGTTGAAGCGACACGGTGCAACGGTGTTAGCCTCTTGTGACAACGAGGTGGGGTGACCGCGGGAGAGTTGGTGGTTGAACCAGTGACCTATGGTACTCGTATCAGGAGCCCGCCCTTATAAGGTCCGCGCCCGCGCCGGCGCGTGTCGCAAGCCTTGCGCACACCCGAGGTCAAGTCTCTGGACACAGCAGAAAGGTTTGTCATGATATACATGATAATTAACATAAGTAAACGTTTTTTGAAGAAATTAATCTATGTAGGTATTGCAATAATTAGGCACTGGTTCCACCGCGATGGGCGAGAAGCGATTAGAGCTAGAAACTAGAAACGAGTTGGCGAGCAGCGAGAAGCGAGTGGTACCTAAGTTTAGATTGTTTTGTCGCTCGGCTATAAGCGAGCGTTCGAATGCGACGGGCGATTTACATCTTTTTGTTCGTTTCTTGAGCTATAAAATCGCCTATAGCTAATCGCTTCCTCGCCCTTGGGTGGGACCAGTGGTTTGCGTCAGTACACCTGCTATGTTGATGGATACGTTTAACGCAATAGTTTGAACCCCGGTCGCTTTTTTATACCATCGGTGGCAACCAAGCTGAAATCCCACCTGATGGTACTCATAGTATAGTGGGCACCGTCGCCTATGAACGCTGTCAACACTAACATAACTTTATACCTGACCTATTTGTCAAAATATGTTCCATATTTCCATATTTTGACCGTAAATAAATTAGTTCACAGTTAAAAACTAGTTCACAGAAAATATAAACTGTGTACTCAAAGAGAAATGTACCTAAGGTATAAGGTATAGATACTCGTACCTGTAGAGATACACTTACGTAATACATAACTATTACGCAATTAAGCCTAGTTGGTAAATAGGATTCGTCCTACACAGCCCCTGTCCACAAATTCTGTCCTAGAAGGTACAAATTATTGCTTCGCCTCATTCGACATATCGATAATTTTTAAAACGGCACGAGTCACGCAATTCCCATCGACATGCCGCTTTGGCATCCTGTACAAGAGTCAACTTACACATACGTGTAATTAATTCGCGATCCTTATCCACCAGGCCTTAAGGCGCGCATACACCAGGCAGGTTGGACCCGTTATTAGGGCTTAGGTCACGGCGCACGAGCCGATGTGTGTCGAGGTCTCGTCCTGCAGCCGCAACGTGTAGCGAAACACAGAAGGGAATAAGTAGGTAATAAAATACACTTATGGAAACAAAACTTACGACTGAAGTTAATTTCTCAATTCAAATATCAATCCTATGAATATTACTCGATCACGCAAAAACGAACTGACAATGTTGAAACTTGAAAGTTTACGAGGACGAAGTCGCGGGCATAAGCTATGTATATTCCTATAAGAAATTTGGATTCTACTCCACAGTAAGCGCGAGATTCATAAGACTACCTTATTTTAGTTCGTCACGAGACTCACGAGTCTTTTTTTGAAGACTGAGTTGAGAAGAGAAGGAAATAATTAGTCTATATAATGCGCGATTTTATTCATATACATAGTTGTTTTACCTAATATTAAAAAATATATATTTAAGCACCAGCACCACCCAAGCAAGTCGCGTAGCCAATTAAACCCATTAAACGAGATGAACAGCGCCAGCGACTTTAAAATTAAAACAAAATCTTGCTCTTTTTAGACGTTTGATGATCTTTTCAAGTTTGTTATTTTGTTCACGACAACAGAATGGTCGCTTTTATACTTTACCGTGGACTTCCACGGCACGATGAAACTCTATGGTTTCATTCATAATTAGTTACAGTCTATTTATTTATTAAATAGCTATGGTCTATTTACGAATGAAACCATAGAGAATATCGTGGACGTGCACGTCCACGGTAAAGTATAAAAGCGACCAATGTGATGGACCGTCACTGACAACGGTCACGCACACGGCACAGTATACAGAACAGTATACAGTTCACATAATATGACGAAGAGTTTTCAGAGTTCCGTACTAAAAAAAGCTAAAAACCTGCAAAGTGCGTGTCGAATGACGGGCCAGTGTAGGGTTCCGTAGTTGCCATTAGCTTTGTTACTTCGTATGAGTATCTTGCGCTGACATTGCCCGCGATTCCCACGAACTAAACCTTGGTTTGAATATTAATAATTTTTCTATGTTGCTTAGGGCAAAATTATCTTTGTAATATTTAGCTCTTTAATATTGTATGCTCTCTGTTCTTAATTGCATCGTCAGACGTGACTGTTCCTTCATTATTTTTTAGTCACATATTTATAGTCTTGTGGTTTTATCATAATTAAAAATATTCGAATTATATTCAGCGTTACAAATAAATGCAATAGTTACTGCTACTTCCGCGAGTGATATGAATTTTGTGAACAATGTGTTGCACCGTATTATTATAACTCAGGTGACTGTATTGTACGTTGATAATATATTTTCTGATGAAAGGTTGTTATTTAATACGTTTCGGGCTTTCAGCGATAACAAAGAAGCGGATAACCACCAAGCCGAGTGTCTCAAAAGAAGTATAGGTAGCGGTTCCACTTGATTAAGAACTTTGTGCAGGTAGGTACTGGTAAATACGTACCTATACTAGGTATATGTAGGTAAGTTTAGTATAATCATATAGTGTATATATCCCTCACCTGTACTCGTATTTTATCTAACGACAGTTTGAAATGTTGTTAACTGGTTTTTTGTTTTATCAAAATTACTTAGTTAATCAATTAACAATTACCTACCCTTGATAGTGCGCAATTATTTTTTGAAGTGAAGTTAAAATTATCAAATTATTTGGGTACATAATTGTTAGCTCGTAAAATCTTATTCAAACCGTGTTTTATTTATACCATACACTTATTATAATTGCACAACATTTTTACATTTGCTCAAAAGCAATATTTGCACTTACCACTTGAAGTAATAAGCTGAGCTCTCAAAATTTAAGTTTTTGTGGAAGACAAACGGTGTTGTATAGTTTTATTTGTCGTAGTAGGTAATGCACCCTACATAAAAATAACACAGTTTTTGAATGCTTCTGGATGTTAATAAGTTATGTATGCTCATATCACAAGTATCACAGGATAAAGTGTCTTGCCTTCTGCATAAGGTACAGTTTGATTTTAGTAAGCCTAAACTAACAGGCTTTTAACAAGAAACGCAATGTTGTAAAGCATTTTTTAATACAGTTGCTCAAAAAGTGGTACTTTATGTAGCTGTATATCGTGCGCAAAGTTGGATTTCGCGCACTAGTGCTTTTTACTTTTCCAACTTTTTTAAATTTATTGTTGACCCAAGCCAAAGGGTTTTAGGTTCAGTCACTTTACTTATTTATTTAATAAAGCAAAGGCCATTAAAAGTAACCTTCTATAATATTTAAAACATTAAAAATGCATATTAAAGAAGTTAAATGGTTATCAAATATTAAAACATCTAAAACTGTATTCAAAAAGTTGACTGATTGAGTAAATTAATGACCGGAAACAGTATTATGCGAGACCTCTAATTAATAGAGTATTATGGAAGACCGTCGCGCCGGATGTGAATGAACGCTTGTCTTTTTTCGCCAAAAAATACATTTAGTTACTTAAAAATCAAATAGAAATTAATTATAAAATGAAAAATAATGATTTATTAATATTTACATGTAATTAAACTACCAGGTTATATAAAATCTCCTCCAAAATAGTATTTGATTTGGCTGAATGCTGACAACCATGGCCTGTTGAAAAAAGCCAATCAATTAAAAGTTAAACCGACTTTTTAATTCCCGCTTCTTTGTACATGATTTCAAGATTAAATTTTGTAGTGAGTCGTATTGTTTTAATAATATTTTTGTGATATGTGTGATTTATACGATTGTTATATAAAGTGTATGTCTGTATGTAAACTACGCCAGATAGACCAGGTAAGTACTTAAAGTCCACAATGGCAAGTAAAAGTATTGTGTTTTGTATCTTTTAATTACTGTTTTATTTTAGTTTCTTTGATATTTTTTCGCAACTGTATTAAAAAACGTCGTTTGATACACGTGCGGAAGTGTCATTTTCACTCGTCCCGAGTCTTGTCCCTCGCCCGTCGGCTCGGGCCAAGACAACTCGGGACTCGTGCAAAATGACATACCTTCCGCACTAGCATCAAAATGTACTATTTCTCCTGATCTATTAGATTTATCAATAAAGTGATAAGAAGCAAAGTTATAGATAATTTTATGCTAAACATATTTCTAATACAAAGTTTTTGTGTAGCACTAAGCATTATTGAGTAATAAAAAAAAACTATTTTTTGGGGGTCAAAAAACGCCTTTTGCACGGTCAGATTTTGGAAGATTTTTAGTATGTCAAAATATACACACAAAGAACTAAAAAAATCAAACTTCGCTTCCTTGGGAATTATTATGGCCCCTAAGGCTAGATCTCTTCTACTATTATTCTTATAGGTAAGTACCTACACCTAGAAAAAAAGTAGATGAACTTAGCCATAGTGATATTACGGTAATTACCTACAAATTGATGTTACTGTATTGTACGTTGTCTGTACTGTATTGTACGACGGCTGATGTCATAGTAGCATTCCTATTGATCCCCTAATACATGCGTGTATGGCCCGTTAGCCAGGAGAAAGTAAGCAACTACATTAATAACATTCGTTGCTCACTGGGCCCAGCCAGGCTACAGTGGCATACTTACTTACCAGGCAGGCGTACAACAAACCACCATTACTAATAATAAATCAACACTCCATACTAATACTAGGTATACTAGTGGCTTTGTCAACTGTATTTGTAGACATCAATAAATATCCAAGAACGGAATCGAAAAGAAAAACATTTAGCGAACGCTCACAAAATTCCAAGAGAATAGACACTTTTATTCTTTATCGTCGACGGCACGGTAAAACTCTATGGTTTCATTCATAAATAGACATAAATAATAGGAATGAATCCATTAGAGTAGGTATTACTGTATTTTTGTGCCTTGGATGTCCACGGTAAAGTATAAAAGCAAGCAATCGGTTGAGAAAAGCGCCTATAGAGAACCACAGCCACAGAAATCCAAACAGACATAAGAAAACATTTTCCCTAAAAACGAGCCGCTTCGCGAGCGCTTCGTGCTCGCTTGGACAATTATAATTATACATACGAGAGTAACTCTGTCTGTCTGTTATGTCTTGGATGAAATTAGTTGGGAGATAGATTACATTATATACAATAGATTATGCATAGGGGGATCTCTCAGGGTAACGAAGACACTCAAAAGTTATCAAATAATATTCCGATATCGGTTGTTAAGTCAACTAAGTGACTAAATGTTAGGTCTCGGCCGATTACGACTTTCGCCTGCGTTGCGTGGCCCCATACTTACACTGTACCTAAAGAGCGTACAGACTCATAAATCTGTCGGTACAAATTAGCCCACTTTACGTTTCGACCGCGGCGCGGTGCGTTCGAACGGCCCGGAACAAATCACAAAAATTCTGACTTGTTTTCTTTTGTGTAAACACATCAACATTGTAAGATCCGAGTGCTGAGTGGCGACGGCGTGAGAAATGCTACAGTGTGTCGGGTGCGGGAACATTTCACGGCTCTTATCTACGGCACACAATAAAACTTCAATACAATTTGTTTATCGCATGGCAATTATTTCGAAACGAATACAAGATTTAACTATAATTTAAATTTTGCACTATTTGTATGTAGGTATTAGGTTTTGCCCTCGACTTCCTCCGCGTAAACTTCCATTCCCTGTTTTATCTCTTTGAGGGATGATTTTCGGGATAAAAAGTATCCTATATGTAATTATGTATATCCAGGGTCAAGACTCCTTGTATACCAAGTTTCATCATAATCCGTTCAGACGTTTTGGCGTTATTGAGTAACAAACATAGTAGAATTAGAATGCATCTAATGTACTAACGATTGTGTTAAAGTGCGTGCGGTCCATAGGTTTGAAAAGCGCTTGCATAGGCGCCTCTATACGCAAGCACTCCCTATACAAACTTTGTGCAAGTTTTTCTTCGCTTGTGTTTGCATTACCTACACTTATGATTTTCGGTCAGTACGATTATTTTTGAGTTCTTTTTAATTTTTTTCTTTTTAATTGTTTTATTTTTTGCTTGACATTCTTCGTATATCTAATATTAACAAGCAAAAAAATACGTATATTATATGCAGGAGTGCCAAAACAGACCAATAAAACTTGCACAGAGTTTGTATGGAGAAGGCCTTGCGTATACAGGCGCCTTAATATATGTACGTACAAACTAACTAAACTAACCATCAGTCAACCAGTATGGACACTATACCTACTGCAGCGCAGCGCACAATTGCTAAATGAGGAAACCGTCAAAAATACCAGAGTTTGAGTGCAAATCAATGTTTTTAATTCGAAGCTACTGCACGAATCAATGTTGCATGACAACGGTGCACACCCGTCCCAATTAAAGAGGCATTTCGTATGGACAGTCGAAATCACAAATATCTGAACGTTTTTTGACCTTATCTCGATGGAATAAGATAATAAATTGCATAGATATTTGTGAAAGCGAATGTAGTGTTTGATACAGGCAGACCGCCATTTAGCTTTGAACAAAGGTGCAACAGTCGGAACACCGGAAGCCGAAACAATGAGCTGGCAAACGGTGCGGTTTCGTTATAAGGCCCAGGCTCCTTGTTGGAATAGTCGCAATCAACCTTTCCCCATCACGTGGCTTCTTGCTAATTTTATCCAAACCTTGTTCCATTATTTTCGATTCTAGGTTTTCTGAGTCTCGGGAAATTCGGACCAGGGGACCGATTTTTGAGTTTCGAATGCTCGACTTTTCACTCGACATCTGTCAAAACGTCATAGTTTTTTGACAGATCTCGAGTGAAAATTCGAGCGTTCGACACTCAAAAATCGGCCCCCAGGGGGGTCGATTTTTGAATCTCACCAAGTGACTAATTCTCACCGATGTGAGTGATTTCCGAAAGTTCGTATTTTTGAAACTCATCGGTGACTTACATTTATAAAATAATCGCATGGTGATTTCAATTACGACTGGGTAGAGGCACTCGTAAATCGATATCATAGGTATGACAAATGTAAGTCACCTGGTGAGATTCAAAAATCGACCCCCAGAATATTAATAAGCCACCACCACCACCAGCAGCACCAGCAGTTTACCAGCGTTTCGCAATAGCGCAAGAAAAACAGGATATTTTTGGCATTTCAAATGTCACTTCAATTAATTTTATGATAACAACAATATAACAACACCAAAACAGTATTTTTAACTATCATCATCATCATTTTCAGCCTGTAATCGCCCACTGCTGAGCATAGGCCTCTCTTCGAGTACCGGCCGTACTTCGTTTTTAACTATGATCTACAATAATTAATTCAATTTTATTTATTCCCGTTCTACACTATTAGCTTAAGTATATGTTCATCAACATGCGTTCGGAACTCAGAACAGAAAATTATCTTATAGGTCTGCTTGGTCTATTAATAATTAACCAGTTCATTACGTGGATTCCTTCGCATCAGAGTGCCCATTGTACAGTGGTAAAGGAATGCCCACATCCGACAACTGACTCAACGGCACTTTAATTCCTAACGTAATATTGAACTATTCGTATTATTTCGAATATTGACCTACTCTGGGTAGTCATTTTAAATCCAATCAATAGACATATTACTCTTGCCATGACATGAGCTATGAAAACTAATATATATCTCGTAGGTACCTGTTGAAAATCTATGTACTTATATAAGGTAGTCTGATAGATGCATTTTAGGCGTAAATTATAAAACAATACTACCAGGGGTACCTATACCTACTATAGGTCAGGGGTCGGCAAACCTTTTTTTACCACAGAGTTTAAAATTCAAATTTTTAGAACAACAATGCGCCGCAGATATTTCTGTTTCATGCGTATCACTATATTTTGAGGAGACTTCAAAGAGCTGCAATTGCATCCTTCAAAGAGCCGCATGAGGCACCTTGCGAGCCGCCGTTTACCGACCTCTAACCTAGGTGCCTTTATTGCTTTCATGATGACGAATGATATCAAAGAAAATAGTGTTCCTAGGTAGGTACACTATTTTCTTTGATATCATTTTACTTCACTTGGAATTTAATTTCACGAATAAATAGCTACGGGTAGGTACCTACCCGTATCTATTTATTAGTGAAATTAAATTCCTACATTATTTAGTTTGGATGTTTGTAACTCAAAAAACGGCTGAACGTATCATAATGAAATTTGGTATACAAAGAGTCTATAGCTTGGATTAACGCATAGGATACTTTTTATACCGAAGATCATACCTCAAAGGACTGAAATAGGGAGTGGAAGGTTGAGCGGACGAAGTCGCGAGCAAAAGCTAGTAGTTAATAAGCGGTATAAACATGGAACCCCGCCAGTTTTAAAGATAACAAACTACTGCTTACTAATAAGTTAGGTACTAACTTGTCAAATATCCAGTGTTGGAAACTCTAACAATAATTAAGTTTCGTGAGTTGGCAATATGATAGTTGTAAAGTTTTTAATAGTTTACTGCTTCTGTCGCACCTGCGCGGTTGTTGCCGGTGTACAGTCAACGTTGTAATTAAAATATAAAATATGCGGAGACATGGCTTTACTGACAAGCGCGTTCAGATATTTTTGTAGATTTGGGAACATAACTTATACATTATATACAATACAACACTCTTTATTGCACAACCTCAACAAAAATAACACGGTACAGTACAGTAAGGCGACATCCTGACTTGGCGGGGCGGGATCGATATGTGACATTTTCTTCTTTGACGTAAGCTTACTGACGTCGCAAAGATTCTCACTTCACATAATACTGTCAGTTTACGTTTGGGCAGTAGTAATATCATGCGCAGAAGCGCAGCAGTACCGCCTTCGCATCGTCCCGCTACCGCGCATCCCGCGCCAGTCAGGAAGCACTCATAGGCGTAGTAAAAAATGGTATCGCGTCAAAGTCAAAGTCAAAATTATTTTATTTGCTATAAGTCGACTGACAGCTGACACTGACATTTGACAGTTTTCTCATATCGTACTGCCTCCGCACCGACAAATCAGGAAGTTGCCTAATACTGACAATAATGACATATGTTTATGCCTTTGACCGGTACCCAGTTGTTTCTTGTTTTAGCGGTTAATTTATTCCCCATGGTGACAAATCATAGATTCCTTTATTTAAGTAGTATTTTTTTTACTATTGATAGCTTTCCGACAACAAGTGAATCTGAAAATATTTCAACAGTCTCTAAAGATATTAAATAGCGGCATTTTGCATAAACCTAGCCTGAAATGTTATATGACTATGACTGGGTTACAACTAACTTGCTATTTTAAACTCATTATAAAGCTAGTATATAAAAAGCATTCATACGCTATAAGTTCTTCTGTTCAAGCCAAAGAATATTAGAAAGCTAAGAACGCTAACTCTTTGGAAGTATCATAGCAGGTCAGAAAGCACTAGCGAGATGACGCTACCAGGCTGAAAATGAAAAACGTATTGTTGATTTCGCCAAAATGTTGCATTTTAACATTCTAAATCGACATATTTAGACATTATAAAGCATAAAATATAATTTGATACAGTGTGTCACAATATAACACGAAAATAATAAAATAAAAAATAGCCCTTTTCTAACAGTTGATTTGCTTCAACTGATCGTAAGTTTTCGTGAACTACATGGCCAAGTGTCTGTATTGTATTCCGGCAGATGGCGCAAATTTTAACAATCATGTAATGAAGTTGCCAGGCTATTGAAAAAGGGTAAACTTCTGGGATAAACTACATTCATGATGAAAGAATAAATTGCGTTTAGATTTACGTTATTAATAGTATAACTTATTTTACTTACAAGTGGTTACTATTCCAAGATGTTCCTATTTGTGTTATACTTTAACTATGAATTTAAATAATACTAAACTTGTTTGTTTGTTCTATTACTTTTATGTATGAATTGGCAACACTGGTGAATGACACATACCAGCCACTCCAGCCAGTGGTGGATCAAATATATTATATTAGTTTTTAGGGTTCCGTAGCCATCATGGCTAAAACAGAAACCTTATATTATAATTTCATCATGTCTGTCTGTCCGTCCGTATGTCACAATCAATTTAGTCTGAGAAGTAAGTATGAGTAGTACAATTATGAAATTTGGTAGGACATTATATTATGAACCACTACAAAGGTGATGTAAAAGTACGAAAAAATTATATATTAGGGGGCACTCCACATAATTTCAAAATATCTGGGCAACCGAGCCTTGCTCGGCGTTTTCCCGGGCATGAGACCTAGCTAGATCGATTGCTCGTCCCCGAAAACCCCCACATACCAAATTTCATCAAAATCGTTAGAGCCGTTTCCGAGATCCCCGAAATAAATATATAAATAAATAAATAAATATACAAGAATTGCTCGTTTAAAGATATAAGATATTACAATGCACATTGTCGTGTTGAATATTTATCGATTAACCTTTAAAAATGAAATAGAGGTTATTAAACAAGATTTCGATCCAAGTCAATTATTGGTGAAATATTAGCTGTCAAAGTCGTAAATAAATAAAAATTGTTTATTTAAAAAGTGTGCCCATTAATTAATACTTTCAACGATTTTTGGTTTGAACAAGATGGATGTAAGGGTGTTTGAGAACTGTCTTGCTCAAATAAAAGGACGTAAGTGCCGTAAGGCCCCTATGAAGATACGACTTTTTTTGATTCAAGTTGTTGGATAGTGTGCTTTAAAAGCGGAGGTGAGACGTATTTACGGGATTGGTTTTTGGAATAGGTTTGGGCATGGACGCGTAAGTACGCGATCCCGCCCGCGCGTCTTTTAGCGTATCGAGTACTAGGCGTACGACGACTCTGAAGACTCGAAACGTCTAAGGGTCTTATGACGTTCCGCGCTATTCGTATTCGGTCGGGGTCGGTTTAGCGCGTCTTTGGACCTAGTCTTTGGATCTAATCTTTTTGTGGACGCGTACTTGCAAAACTCAGTACGCGTTTTGCCTAGTACGTCTCAACTCTAAAGCGGATTTCGACTAATTCAGGGGTAAGGATTTCAAATTTGACATTTAATTTGAATTTTAAGCCAAATATTTTTTTTTTGCGAAACAACGTCATTATACTCGATTTCGACTAATTCAGGGGTAAGGATTTCAAATCTGACATTTATTTTGAATTTTAAGCCAAAAAAAGATTTTATTGCGTAAAATCGTCATTATACTCGATTTCGACTAATTCAGGGGTAAGGATTTCAAATTTGACATTTATTTTGAATTTTAAGCCAAATATATTTTTTTTGCGAAACAACGTCATTATACTCGATTTCGACTAATTCAGGGGTAAGGATTTCAAATCTGACATTTATTTTGAATTTTAAGCCAAAAAAAGATTTTATTGCGTAAAATCGTCATTATACTCGATTTCGACTAATTCAGGGGTAAGGATTTCAAATTTGACATTGATTTTGAATTTTGAGCCAAAAAAATTTTTTTTTTGTTAAGATCGTCATTATACTTGATTTCGACTAATTCAGGGATAAGGATTTCAAATTTGACATTTATTTTGAATTTTAAGCCAGAAAAATATTTTTTTGCGTTAATTCGTCATTATACTCGATTTCGACTAATTCAGGGGTAAGGATTTCAAATTTGACATTTATTTTTAATTTTAACCCAAAAATTTTTTTTTTTTTGCGAAAATCGTCATTATACTCGATTTCGACTAATTCAGGGGTAAGAATTTCAAATTTGACATTTATTTTGAATTTTAAGCCAAATATTTTTTTTTTGCGAAAAAACGTCATTATACTCGATTTCGACTAATTCAGGGGTAAGGATTTCAAATCTGACATTTATTTTGAATTTTAAGCCAAAAAAAGATTTTATTGCGTAAAATCGTCATTATACTCGATTTCGACTAATTCAGGGGTAAGGATTTCAAATTTGACATTGATTTTGAATTTTGAGCCAAAAAAAATTTTTTTTTGTGAAGATCGTCATTATACTTGATTTCGACTAATTTAGGGATAAGGATTTCAAATTTGACATTTATTTTGAATTTTAAGCCAGAAAAATATTTTTTTTGCGTTAATTCGTCATTATACTCGATTTCGACTAATTCAGGGGTAAGGATTTCAAATTTGACATTTATTTTGAATTTTAACCCAAAAAAATTTTTTTTTTTGCGAAAATCGTCATTATACTCGATTTCGACTAATTCAGGGGCAAGAATTTAAAAATTTATGTTTATTTTGAATTTTAAGTGAAAAAAGTTTTTTTTTTAGTGTAATACGTCATTATACTCGATTTCGACTAATGCAGGAGTAAGTATTTCAGATTTTATATTAATTTTGAATTTTAATGACGTTTTTTTAAAAAACATTTTTTACTTAAAAATCAAATAAATATAAAATTTGAAATCCGAGTATAATGACATTAATGACGTTTTCTAGCAAACAAAAAAATTTTTTTGGCTTAAAATTCAAAATGTCAAATTTGAAATTCTTACCCCTGAATTAGTCGAAATCGAGTATAATAAAAATTTTTCTAAAAAAAAATTTTTTTGTCTTAAAATTCAAAATAAATGTCAAATTTGAAATCCTTACCCCTGAATTAGTTGTAATCGAGTATAATGACGATTTTTCGCAAAAAAATTTTTTTTTTTGCTTTAAATTTAAAATAAATGTCAGATTTGACATCCTTATCCCTGAATTAGTCAAAATCGAGTAAAATGACGTTTTTCGCAAAAAAAAAAATTTTTTGTCTTAAAATTCAAAATAAATGTCAAATTTGAAATCCTTACCCCTGAATTAGTTGTAATCGAGTATAATGACGATTTTTCGCAAAAAAAATTTTTTTTTGCTTTAAATTTAATATAAATGTCAGATTTGAAATCCTTATCCCTGAATTAGTTGAAATCCAGTATAATGACGATTTTTTGAAAAAATATATTTTTTTTTTGCTTAAAATTCAAAATAAATGTCAGATTTGAAATCCTTATCCCTGAATTAGTCGAAATCGAGTATAATGTGTATTGACATGTTTATCTTTTAGTCACCCTAACCCTAGTATATAAGTAGTTATGTAAGACATGCTAACAAACTATGGATCGTTTTGGTCTGCAATAAAGATGATTGATTGAATTATAGTGACGTTTTTTCGCAAAAAAAAAACTTTTTTTGGCTTAAAATTCAAAATAAATGTCAAATTTGAAATCCTTACCCCTGAATTACTTGAAATCGAGTATAATGACGATATTTCGCAAAAAAATATTTTTTTGGCTTAAAATTCAAAATAAATGTCAAATTTGAAATTCTTACCCCTGAATTAGTCGAAATCGAGTCTAATGACGATTTTTCGCAAAAAAATTTTTTTTTTGCTTTAAATTTAAAATAAACGTCAGATTTGACATCCTTGTCCCTGAATTAGTCAAAATCGAGTAAAATGACGTTTTTTCGCAAAAAAAAAAAATTTTTGGCTTAAAATTCAAAATAAATGTCAAATTTGAAATCCTTACCCCTGAATTAGTTGTAACCGAGTATAATGACGATTTTTCGCAATTTTTTTTTTTTTTGCTTTAAATTTAAAATAAATGTCAGATTTGACATCCTTATCCCTGAATTAGTCAAAATCGAGTAAAATTACGTTTTTTCGCAAAAAAAAAACTTTTTTGGCTTAAAATTCAAAATAAATGTCAAATTTGAAATTCTTACCCCTGAATTAGTACAGTCGTCCAGCAATCCCTTACTTCACGGCCTCTGCAGTAATGTACTATTAGGGCCAATTTTTTTGGCGTTGTAGTTTTTTTTATTTCTTAGAATTGCATGAAAATTGGTATGTTGGAACAGCTCCTGATTTTGTACAAGTAAAAAAATATGACAACAAGGCGTCAAAAAATTTTTTTTCCCATCCATTTTTTCCCATACATTTTTTCCACTGAGTTACGAAAATCTCATACGTTTTGTGGGATATTTGGTTCGGAATCCTAAATGTGCGAAGTCCGACTCGCATTTGGTCGGTTTTTTGGGTTCCGTAGTAAACAACGTTCGCTGCCTAGCTCAGTAATCGTTAGTACTAGAAAGCTGTAATGAGTATACATTTCAATGACCGGTCTTGCGCCACCCGCATCAGGGCCAATTTTTTTGGCGCTGTAGTTTTTTTTTCGTTAGAATTGCATGAAAATTGGTAGGTTGATAGAGTTCCTGATTCTGTACAAATAAAAAAAAATGACAATATGGCGCCGAAAAATTTTTTTTCGCATAGATTTTATCTACTGAGTTACGAAAATCCCATACGTTTTGTCACTCAATGGAAAAAAATTGTGGGACAGTGTAGGAAATCGCGCACATATTGTTCAGAATCAGGAGCTCTCCCAACCTACCAAATGTTCATGCAATTCTAAGAAATAAAAAAAAACTACAGCGCCAAAAAAATTGGCCCATTAATGAATGCTAGGTAATTACTCGTAGGTACTCGTATCGTAGTATCTAAAGAAATTTCTCAAAAATGGGGGAAATACGACAAAAATTTAATTAAGATTTGAAAAACATAACCTTAAAACGTCAAAAACATCATGCTTTCCCGCCGTTTATTCTTTTTTAACAGAATTGCAAGTGTATTTTTCCGCCGAAAAACGCAAATTATTCGAGACATAAAAAAACGTCGCGTTTCTAACAGAAAAATACGAGCTGAATTGGCTGAATACGACCTGTGCCTCCTTTTATATGACAGTTTCTACTTTTTAAAAAGTTCATAACTCGACAAATAAAGGAATTTATATGTGACATTGCAGGCCGACTGCAACTCGCCTGCAATGCTTTTTACTTTTTAATTTGGATCTGACCTTAAACTATACACTTTACCTTCCAATATGTAGCGAAGCGACTAAAGTCCAGTTTGCGGGCCATTTTTGAGAAAAGTAATATGCGTATTGCGCGCGTAAACATATAAATGTGGAATGAATTAGACGACCGCAACGCGTGCGCGGCAGGCGGGAGGCGAGGTACCGCTCGCATAGTTCCCGTTCCCGTGCGCCGTGCGCCGGCGGCGCGGCGCGGCGCGCGGCGCCTCGACGGCCCGGGAGGGCGGCGTAGTTATGAATTTCGCGCCTTTTTTTAATGTTTATTCTGTTAAAACACAATCTATACATGTCTTACTTTTTGTAATATGACTGCATAACCTTTATATATTTGTAGACTTATCTAATTCTCTTCGCCGATAAACTCAGCGTTTGGCGAACTTTGTTATAATGTAAAATGTACCATACTTCTTTTGGAAATAACTTAAAAAAAAAAAAAAAAAATTACATACTAATTATAATTAGGTACTTATATTAGATCATTCACGACGAAAAATGCACGCTTATGATTTTAAAATTGTGGCTTGACTATTAATTAATTAATTTAGAATTATCGAAAGCTTCAGGTCGATAATTCGGTCCCACTACATACCTAACTTATATTGGTACTTTTGGTACTCGTATAGTGTATTCGTGTCGTGAGTACATGAGGCTTTCTAGCAAATAAATTTTTGAAGGGGTTTACCTACGAAATTATTAAAAACTACTTACTCATTTTAAAACACTAACCATAACCAGTAATAGTAACTAAAAAAAAGAAGCACACTTCGTACCTACAGAAAAAATAAAAATCCAAAAGTCTGGAGACAGGGTTTGAACCCGAGTACTCAGGATTTGAAATCAACTACTCGAACCACTCGACCAAAACAAAATGGACTCGCGCGCCGAAATTTGGTGTATACTAAGAACAAACTACTGCTAGCACCTGCGCCGCAGCGCTGCTGCGTCTGTTTCGCCGCTAGAACACGAGTTTAGATTGAAAACAACGCCATCTGTAATAATAAGTTGAACTACGAGGTACCAGCGACGATAATAAGTTTTAAGCGAGATAACTAGCAATGTACAGAGTTAGCGTTCTTAGTTTTCTATATTCTTTGGTTCAAGCAAATTTGAGCCTCAAATTAAATAATATCGCGAAAGCTCCGCCGATTATCAACGACGTAAGTGCGTAACATAATAATATAATTATAATTTACCAGTCGTTCTCTTGTAAATTTCATGAATATGGATGTATTTTATACCATCTTATTTACGACTAAAATCGTCATTTTGCTGCTCATGTGGCGATGAAACTGCCAATATTTATTGACGCGCTACACCCGATTGACCTTCAAATCGACAAGTTCAGGGCTCGCATGTGCGCAGACGCATTTTCATGCTAACTAATTCGCTAATACCAAACACATGTGCGGTAAGTAAGCTTTAGTTGGTAAGCGGTGCACGTTTTGTAAGGTTTTGAGCACTGCGTGTAGGCATGGCATCTTAATGATACCTCATGATTTATTAGTGTTACTTTTGTTTGTGTAGTTAGTGTCTTCCAATAGGTCGAATTGAGAAGCAATGTTGTTAATAATTAAGATCAACTTTTAAACACGATAAACACCTTGTATAGCGGCGGCGTATGACATCGGAAATTCGGAAGTTAGGTAGGTACATTAGTTAGTAGTATCTACAACAACATACCTACGTCTATTCTCACAAATATCCAGGAACTATTACGGCATTATATGTATTCACAATACACAAGTGGCAGACGATCATGGTTATCCAATCACAACTAGTATGTGGTTGTATTTATAAATTTGGAACTACCTACCAATAGATATTGCACATATTCCTATAAGAGTTCTAGGCCATAAAGCTAGGTACGTGTTACATTTTTGGTCTGTAATAAATTGCAATGCAATGTAGGTTATGATTCAGATACACACATATTATTACCTATTTTTGCGAGATATCTGCATTAGGTATTTAGCATAAATTAAGCATATCAGAATGACGGCGAAAAGCTAGTTAGTACTTTTATCTCACGAGCGCGGGTTAGCCATTGTTGTAGTTGTGACACATACGAACACATAGACAACGTGAACTTATAGCTCCTACGCTAACCCACACATAGACAATGTGCATGAGAGCTCAACACACAACCATGGCTCACCCGCGCTCGTGAGGTAAAAGTACTCTGCCTACGTATTAATTAACCTAATCTTGAATTTCATCGTATTGTGATTATATGTCACGAATACCTCAGACTAGAACCCTCCGACCTCAGACTAGAACCCTCTGACGAAGCATTTCGACGCCGCCTGAAATGCCTTTTATTGAAAAATCCATTATATTCAGTTAAAGAGTACCTTGAACTTGACATGTAAATTATTGTTATTAAAATTGTGTACGTAATGTGTAGGTACCCATTCACTTGTTTTTATTGACATTATATATATTATTAAGTGAATGACGATCCCTAGCGGGAGATATATTTGAATTTGATTATTGTTTTCTTATGATTATTAATTGTAGACACTGTTTTATTTTTATTTATGCTGTTTTGACGATCATGATAACTATTCTTATAACTTTGACATGTATGACAATTTATAATGTAATTTTTTATCATGAAAAAAAAAATATATATATATATAGGCTGTTGTGATATTTCTTATAAAGAGGTAAACGTGGCCTATATACTGGCGGGATTGTGATTGGTGTGGGCGAAATAAGATTTCTAGCGGACGTGACAATTGTACTCGCTACGTGACTTCACATGATGTGATCTCACCACCAGTTTAAAGGAATCGAAGGCGGATAGAAGGAAAACACTACTACGAGAACCTAAATTATATAATAATCCGTTTGTTTCTGAACAATACGCACCAACCTCTACGTTAATTGAATTTATTCATATTAGCATTTGTATATTTAAATCCAGTCATTGGAACTGAATTGATATTAAGAGTTCTAAGAATAGGTAGGTACGCATGAGATGGTTTTGTAGCACTTATACTTTGCTGTTACACCACGATTCGAGGAATCATTGACTGTAGGCCTCTAAGAATAATTGCAATCGGCAAAAACATTGCTAACAATGAGTTTGTTCTTAATAATCCGTTGAGTAACCCATCGACTTCATGGTCTGACTCATGCTCCGGTTTTGTACCTAGACTGATTCGATTTAGACGAAAATAAGGAAGCGATCCAGAACAGCTGATTTCCCCGCACTGAACGGCGGGTTTCACCTGTGTCCAACTATTTAATAATGATTGCGTGTCTACGTAATTTTTAACCCTCCAGTAACTATATATTAAAAAATAGAAGGCACGTGACTTTGCCCAGATGTGTGTAAATGTGGTTTGATTACTTATTATTCACGGTAGTCATGCAGATAAAAATTCAAATTTTCCTGGTAGATTCAAAACTAAAGAGTTGATGATCGTATTATAATTATTATTAGAGGTATTTACATATAGACGGGTGCCGGTTTTCGAACGGTGACCCGGTTGCTCTAGTCACTAGTCGGGCGCGACAACAAACATAAACGGTGGTCACGCGTCGTGTCCCACTTGCCGTTTGGTTTTGCGTCTGTTCTTAGGCAGAGTATTTAATATTCGTGATTTCAATAATAACACTAGTAGAAGTAAGAAAGTGTACCTTTACCTCGGCCTTATGAATGAATGAAATATGAATGCCTGTCTGAAATTATTGTTCCAACAGCCGCTAAATACTTATCGCGTCTTACATGGCGGTCTTTACTTATTCTGTGATAATATTTAGAATATAAATTACTATATCCTAGATTAAAATCGCGTCTCTGGCTGGGATAGCAGAGACACGTCTACTACATGACATGGCACCTATTACATGCCCTGAATTAAAATAAAGGTAGCCGGTACGGTAAGCCTTTATCTTTTTGTGTGTATTATTTTCGTACGCATTACTATACTAGAACGAAAAGGAAATCCTATAGCGATATACCTATATATCCGCGCCATTGGTTCGACGCCAAGGACAGCTTACTTCACCAGGGTACCGCCGCATGATTGCATATTTTATCAATCCTTATTTAACGAGATGACAAGGCCAAGGTCTGTAAGTGAGAAACTTTAAGTTGGAATGTGGCGAAATAAAGAAGGGTTGGACATACGTACTATGATGACGTACACGTCTGACAAAAATACTACCTTTATTTCGCCAGAGATAAGCTAAACTGTGTTTTCATATGAAAGTGGGGTAAAAGGTGAAATGACCTAATTGAGATACTTAGTTGAAGTAATAAAAATACATTAAATCTAAATTAATTAATTTTATCAATATTTGAAAAACAAAATGACTAGTACTTAGCAAATGCAAATTCTCACACGTCATCATTAAACCGTTAGAGCTTTAATTTCTACTTTGAGTAAAGATTGAGCAAATAAAAGCTGGCTGACATTAAATCTGCCGTTCCACGCTTCGTGACAGTTCAAGGCAGCGGCAGCGTACAATGTTCCGTGAAAAGGTCAGTTATAAGTCCAGTTTTTGGGGAACATACGTCTTTTAATGGACTTGGCGCCGTGCAACAGCCAGGCGGAGGGACGAAACAGAACGTAAAGCAATTATTCCAAGTATCATTTTTACAGCTGCACCAACTCATAGTGATTTATCGTTAATGCTTAGCAAAATATGATGGTAAGATTGTTTGATGTGAAAACGATGCCCCAGAATTTAGTGACGTTGAGTTGATATAAAGTACGTCTAAAAACACACTTAGAAAGAGTAAATTATTTATTCATGTAAACTACATAAAAATACATGTACCTGTAACATAAGTCGTACATACCTACTTACGATTCCAATAAATTTTAGGAGAGCTCCCAATTTGTTATCAGTGGTGTTATGAATACCTCTGTGGTATTAATACTTCTAATACCATTGTGGTTATCCGTTTTAGATAGATGCTACTTGTAGTTATTCTTTGTAAATAGGACTATTTTTAAAAATTCAAATAAAATTTTAATTTGATAATATTTAATCAAAATTTTCAGATATGTTTCATGCATGTTAGATCGAACTAAAGAGTTTTTTTAATTTACTTGTGTAAGGTCTTAGGGTTTACGAATATATTATAGTTATTAAATCGAATAATCTTTAAAATACCTAGTCTGAACAAAGTTTATGTATTAGTTTAAATTATTAATATTACATTGGGTTGTTATAGTGCCCGGAGATCTCCCGGCTCGCGAGATGATGGCTTAAGTAGGCGAATTAAGTTCTTAACTAATGTACTACACTTTTTTTTAATGCGATTCAGGTACTCGTACCTACGAGATTGTGATGTTAAGGCGTGCTTGACCCTGTTCACACTGTTTCATAGTTTCAGTATTTTTGGTTTGACAGCATATTTTATGGTTTTTTTACTGCGTTTTAGAATAAAATAGTTATTAATACTACTCCAAAAGAGTAATGAAATACAGCACAACTCTCTGTGCCGAAAAACAAAAAAAAAAATTCAACTGTAACCCTGTGGAAAAATTGCAAGCAAGGTTCCGCAAGCATTGCAATCTACCGTTTAATTTTTTGCTTCTATTACAGGGCCCACCATGTATAAATTAATCACACCGCCTATGAACCGACTTATAGTTTTCGATAAAATTAATACTCATCTCACGAGTTAACTATGTAGGTATTAGCCATGTGCAATGAATTGGTAGAAGATGAAACGCTACAGTGGTACTAGCTAATTACTAGAAAAATTGACCAGCCATTAAAATAATCAAACAATAATTCTAATGGACTCAAAAAACAATTCATAAAATCAACAGACTGAATCGAACTCTATATTGGATCCATTCATAATACCTACTCGATAGCAATTACCGTTTTAGCAATAGCAACCGTTACCTACCGCTCTTTTTAATACTAACATAACATAGACCCTAATGTTTAAGCGTAATGCTGTACTGTGTTGTTTTTGAGGTGTGCAATAAAGAGTATTTGTATTGTATATAGACAAGAAAAACCAAACCTTTAATAATATCCTGTTTATGTTGTCCAAAACACCGTCAGTTCACCACTATCCAAAGTATAATCGAAACACAGTTGCACGATTACTTCACACATAAACGTATGTCACAAATTAATGTCAGGCATTAAAATCGCGAGAAATAATCGTAGCTGTCAATTACGTAGAGTCGTTTTAAACCGAGTCGAGTCGATAGCTCGAGAACGCCGCCGCCACACAGCGAGGCTGGCGCGCGAATGAGGCACGAGAACTGCGCCAGAAGACGTTGGACCATGCAGCGTAATCAGAGACGACTCACAGGCAGCAACTAGTTAACCTCTGACCATACAAATACACTGGCAAAATTTCCTCAGAGTATGGGGCTCGTAAAATCTATTTAGCAAAATAAAAGTAGGACGCGAGTACCTATTTACTTTAAGGACTTACAAATTTTGACACGTCCTCATCATGTCATATAGGGATGATTAATGTATGTTCAAAATAAGAATAAGAAACAGGGTATAATAATGAGGACATGTCACATTTTATAAGTAGCGTAACCCTGCGAATACCTAAATGCCTATTCATTCTTCCGTGTCCTATCATGTAAACAAACTATTTTTGAAGACGTTAATCATTATCACTCCTTTCTCTAGGATTACAACACTTTGTGAGCTTCTTTAAGTATACAACAACAACAACTGATGATTATCGGAACCCTAGAGAAAAGGGTGATAATGATGAATGTCTTCAAGAAGAGTTTGTTTACATAATATATACAGTCCCTGGATGTGAAATATCTTGAAAAGCCACGTGTTAACTACGTTAATTTATTGTAGATAGATAAAAAAATATTTCGCGTCAGTACCTAGCTTTTAATTCATTCATTTACTCGTAATGTTGCCCACTGTCTTTCATTCTCTGTTATTAATTGTAGGCTGAACTATTTATTGTGGGTTTTAATTTAGATTATTTCCAACAATTAGGGAATAGCACCTACCTACGAGAAAGGCAATAATCTCCTTCTTTGAACATGTGTTTAATTTAAATCACAATTTCTTTTAATTTGTTTCACATCGCGTATTGTTCTCCAACCTCTTCATAGCAGTGTGAATCGTAATTTGAAATCTTAATTACGAATTTCAATTTAAAATATCTCCAGCCGTTGGAAACCAACTCATAATCAAGCCGAGATTACCGATTAATCTTATTATAGTATCAATAAATTGGGTAGATATGCTAACAGCCATGGATTTAACTTTAATCTTCTTTTAATTACAGACCGTTTGCTCTACCAGATACTTATTTCTCGTGTATCTTTTACTATACCACAACTAACTGGCAACAATGGTATGGTAGCATCATTGAATATAGTTTAAATAATTAAGACCTTTGATAACAAGATCCCGATCCGATTACTTTATCCGCGAATAAACTTGAATTCTTGTACAACCACCAGTAATAAATCACAAGCCTTGGACGAGTAAACAATTCATTTGTTGCGTCTGATTATATTATATGGCAAACCTTGTTACGCATTCTATCGAGCAGTTGTAAAACCAAGCTTGCATTGTGTTGTATAAAGTTCATATTTTAAAAGAACGTCGAAAGCAGTTATGTGCTTATAAAATTACGAAGCTGATTTGTCAGTTCCCAGTCGTTGGCTAACGATCTATCACGCGGTCTAAGCAAAAAACGTCTTAAAACTATTTCAGCTATTATTATTTTTTGCTGAATTCCTTTGAGGCGATGAAAGAGCATGCTGGGAGGCCGGTACTTAAGTACCTAATTAACTGCTAAAAGGGTTATGTTTTGGGTTTAAGAATACTACAAGAGCAAACAAAGGCATACCACTTACGACACAATAAAAGCAGTTAAGTAGGTAATTTAAATAAGTTCAAAAACCTTTGGTGTTCATGTGATTCTTAAATATGCTTACAGATATCACAAAAAAGTTATTCGACAGAACGTCACGTGGATTTCCATTAAATGTAGTCAGAGGCAACTAGAGCGTTAGTATCTGGACCGGCCAGTTTTCAGTCTGCGCTAAGTCTGGCAGCCAAACAATACGCCCGGCATAATGTCGCCTGTGAAACAGCCGATATATTTAACTTTATATCGAACGAGCCTTCAATCATGGAGCTTATAGTTAATTTACTACGCAACGGAATACCTATACAGGGTGTCCCTAAAACCAACGCCACAATGAAGAGGGGTTATAGAGCAGCTCAAAAGCTGTCAATTGGACCCCCATATATATGTTCTGCGATTTTTAGTAGTTAACGAGATATTTACAGTTTTACTAGCAATTTTGGGGTTTTTTCCTTAATAACCGTGTTACAGGATAGTAGTTAAGTTTAAGTGAAATTTCTTTTTTTTTCGTCAGTATCCTACATCATTTGATTCATTGGACACCGCAGCCTATAGACGCTCGCAACTCCAAAGGAGTCACGTGCGCGTTGCCGACGCTTTATGAAATTTGAGGATTCACTATGTTCACAGCAGAATGCAATGGATGGACAAATTTAGGTCCCTCGCTCTCAACAGTCTCAATACAGAGCATCCTCAGGAGCTCTGGCAACCTTGCTTACCTCCAGAAACACAACACTACCTCTTCCTTAATTTAACTTATTTAAATAGCAGTCATCATGTCGTCAGTCAGTCTGTACTGTAGGTATGTAGAATCATACACAGCGCGTAGACGGGTGAATATTTTGTTTTTTGTTTGAAAACTGGTTTGTATCCGATGGTACTTAGCTATGTTATGGTAATCGAATTACGACCTGCTGTCCTGGTGTGGATATCTTTCTTTATAATTACGAATAATTTTATGATATAGACAACTGAAAATTAATAAACAATACTATAACTATAGGTTGGTTTTTCCTTGGATTGATTTCGTCATTTACACTCCAAATCCCGGAGATCTCTGGGCACATAACACAACAATGTTATTGTTTGTTTTTTTCGCCGAGAGGCAACAGGTGTGAATCTATAATATATGTGGTTGTCAATGGGTATGGCTAAATTACATTATCATTATCAGTAACTGCTACAGTTATTATTCATACTCATAGTAACAATTTAAAATCTCTGTTGTAATTTGTGTTTTAGAAACGGAAATGTGATCTACTCGTACAATAAACTGCTCTAGCTTTCAAAGCTGACCCATTTCAATCAGCACTTGCTCAAACAATGGCTTGACTTATGATCCAAATGTACGCACACTAATAGTTCACACCACCAGTGTGGAATGCGTTTGTAATATTAAAAAAGAACACCTTATAGAAACCGTTCCTAGTGCTTGACACTGATCTAAATAAAATTCGACACTTTCAATTATAGTGTTTTTGCAGTATCGCTAGTAGTTCGTACTTACAGGTTTGCAATTCCTTAACTATTTATACTTACCCGCTCCCGCTAATGATGTTAATTTTATTATTAAAGGCAAGTAAGCAAGTTGTATATGCGTTAACTTCCATACAATTTCGTTCCTAGAGGGTGTTGCCCGGCAGCGAATGTGTTAATTTAAATAATACTTCTTGGTTTTATTACAGAACCTTATTTAGACCTTATGTCCGTAAGTTATGATGTCCTATGTCAAGCATTTACTGAGAATCTCAGTACCAAAATTTTATCTGACATTTGTTCTAATGGATATTTATAAAATCTGCCCTTAGCTACCTCGGCATACGCTAGCTACTGTGTACGCATCTAGTGTAACTGTAAAACGTATTTAGTGTGCTATCGCCCGAAACTACGTCTGTTCTGTATAACTACGTCTGTTTAGAATCCGTTTCTAATACTTTACTTACTTACTCCTCTGGCCTTGTACGATTTCTTTCCACGAGCCAGCTTGAAGCTCACATAGCTCAGCCTCCACAGCGTCAGCCCAGCGGTATTTGTGGTGGCCGACCGGGCCTGTCGGTCTCCCTGTCGGTTTACCCTGGTAGGCTCTTTTGACAGCAGGGTCGGCCTCGTTCCAGACAGCCAAGTCAGCGAAGTCGATGCAGGGGGCCGATTTTTGAGAGTCGAACGCTCGAATTTTCACTCGAGATCCGTCAAAAAACTATGACGTTTTGACAGATGTCGAGTGAAAAGTCGAGCGTTCGACACTCAAAAATCGGTCCCCAGTTTCGTTACTTCGATGATATTCTAATGATGCTTATTCATTCTGATTATATTTATTCGTTCGTATTTATTCTTAGTTATTTATAATTTGATAATGTTCTTGACAATGTATGATCAATACAATAAATGATATCTATCTATCTATCTATACATGACATTGACCTTAACAATGCTTTTTTCAAAGAAAAAAGTTATGTACTACATTATGTAATACGCGTTCAGTTTCTAGAACAATAGTTACTTAACCTATTAGATTTATCCAGCGCTAACAATCCGCAATGTAACTCAAAACCTCAATTAAAATCGGGAAATCATTTTCCGCATTCAATAAACTTTCAGCACTGTATCGTATTACATGCAGTTACGCCTCCATTGAGCGGGCGCGTGTTGAACAATATGTCAAGTTATCGTAGGGCATGGTTTACGAGCCATTCCTGCCCGCTTCGCTGGGTGCGTGTAGGGCTCGGTTATGGGAACGAGTGCGAAATCAACAGTTTCCTGCAACCTACCACACAATTCTTCTTAATCTTATTAATGAGAAGGTTGTGTTGTGTATTGGTTTGGTGTATTATGAAACATTTCTCGGGCTACAGAAAACACACTTAAACCTAGGGCGGTGAAACTCTCAGATAGCGGATATTTGAAGTCCGACCCGAAGGCAAGGGCGAAAAAAAGCTATATGAGACTTTATTTATTACCGCCCTTGGTAAGTACTAAATTTTATGGTAAATGCTACTTTATGGCCAGGTGTGACATAATAAATATGTATGCATTATGTAGCCTTTTCAGTCACTGTTCTTACACACGACTGCCCAAAAAAAGGAGTGTAATTTGTTTTGTTTTTCAATATCGGTTTCTCTATTCGGACTCAAAATATATCCTGTTAATTTATTGACGAAAAATATTTAAATACCGACTGTTTCCAAATACCGACTTATAAATATTTGAATTGAATCAAACGGGTCGGGTTTCTCATCATTACATTATAGATACTTATACTTAGAAAATACGAGTATCAGTCGTAATCATATGCCAATCTCGATCATAGGAGAAATCGAATCGATCACAAACACAATAAAATCTAGTTGTTATTAGCTCAAAGGCGATCAGATATCGAATACAGTCCGGGCGGATGTGGTCAGGCCCGGCCCGCGCCGCCGGTGTCCTCTTACAGACACGTTTACACTACAAGGTGAAAAAAATTACGTAACCACGTGAATACTACTGGTTTATTATGTACTTACAGGACTCGACGCGCTAATCGTAAGTACATCTTTAATGTTTTGTAACGGTGCCAACGGAACACCGGAGGGTGCCAACGGAATCCTAGCTACTAATTAGCCTCCGCTGGCCGTCCGTCAGCGGGCTGATCTATTGAACCGTAATAAGTAGACCAAAATGTTATATTAAATGGTTTATGGGGAAAACCGAGAAAAATGTTTTTTTTTCGGTACCTCTACATTCTTATACGATGGCGCGGAACCGACACGCAGTCAGTTCTGTTCGCCTTGATTCTGACTTTACCTACTTCGGTAAAGAATAAGACCCAAGTTACAACACCATAATGCACATTGTTCACTGTTCACTAGCTGCAATGCAATATTCGGGTTTGTGGGCTACCTATCGCATTTTAACCACTAACCAGCCTTGTACGGATCGCCGCGTGTGTACCTGGCCCAATGATTTATAAGCCGATAGCTATTTCGGGCGAACGAATACTCCTGCGCCGCTTTCATTTTTGCCCTTGTTCAATAATAAACAATACACCGGATATTTGAAAGTGTTCTGTTTTGACGTCTACGATATTAATCGTTTTCTTATGGGAATATAAATGGGATCCTTATTACGTTATTTCTATTTAATTATGATTTATTGGTGTATACGGTATTAAAGGTAATATAATTTGCTCTGAACCAATGGATAATGAAATGACCAGCTCTTTGACAATCAGGTATTTATCTTTATTATCGTATAGGTACTAAGATATCATCCTATTAAACAAGTTCTCGAAAACAGCTCTATCTGACTTCATACGGTGCTAAAAGAAACAATATAACTAGGTCTAGTTTTCGAGAATACCTACTCGTTTTCTCCGGAAAAGCTCGGCCTCGGTCGGTAAGTACTAAATACACATTTAAGTAAATTCGATGTGTCTTCACCGTTGATTAGAAAATATGTGGACAAATTAGGGTTTCACTTAGATTTCATGAACCACGAAGCAGTCTTCGATCATAATAGAAAGTGCTGATACGTACGAATTAGGGTACGATTTTGAGCACGTCTCTGTCGGCGTAATCGCGCGCCAGCGCAATGACACGAGCAGGCGTGCTCCAGGTAGTGTTTCTCCAATCCGTATAGATTTGGAAATGTAAAGAGCCTAGTGTGTAGTGCCATTTGATGAGGGTTTCTCGGCTTGCGGTGCGCGCCCGGCACCATCAGGCCGGTGATGCCTTCTAGCACGCTGTTGTAATGACGCGCCAGCTCGTCGCTGGGGCCGCGCCATCTCTAACTAGTGATTCACCCAGTCGGTGTAGATTTGGAAATGTAAATGGTCTAGTTTACGTACCATTTGCTGAGGGTTCCTCGGCTTGCGGTGCGCGCGCGTCACCTTCAAGCCGGTGACGCCCTCGAGCACGTCGGCCAGCAGCAGCCCGTCGGCGCAGTCGCGCGCGAGCCCGCCGCCACCGGCGCCCGCGCGGCGTCGCGACCGCGCCCGCTCCAGGTAGTGGTTCGCCCAGTCCGTGTAGATCTGTGGATATAAACATTGCTACATTAGTTTAAAATGTTTCATTAAGTAAATACGTACACATATATATTATATAAAAAAATAGTACACATACATATAATATATATTCATGAAATATAGTTTTTATTGCATTTGTTATTAATAATTTCATACTATGAGAGTTTGAAACTGGATGAGGACTTGGTGACCCTTTTGTTTTGGAAACCTTCATTGATCCTCATTTTTATGGCTCCCTTATTGTGGACTTCGACAGTCCACCTCTCATCTGTCATAACTTTTGTATGTTGTAAACAAGGCAAGTGTGTTAACATTAAAAATTAAAACATACAATATTATTTGATAGGTATACAAAATACCCAGTACGAGGGGAACAAAAAGAAACTGCACCGGTAGATGGCGCTGTGCCCATGACGGTTTCGTAAAAACTTTGAGACACCCAACCCGTGATATCGTGGCCTCGTGAGCCATGACAATGCTTTTACTTTTACTAACTGCCGTGATTGGGTGTCTCAAAGTTTTTACGGAACCCTCGGTGCGCCATCCAACTCGCACTTGATCAAGTGGTTTGGTTTTGATTACCAGAAAAAACTAAAACTAACCGAAATCACAAGTCAATCTACCATTATTTACCTACGCAAAATACATTTCATTTTGTAGATCTCTTTCTTAAAAATATTTATAAAATAATAAGCTCGGGTATATAAGTTTGCAAAGACACTTTTACAATTTGCTGTCAATCATTGCACCCCAAGAACCCAGGTTTAAATAAAAAATAAGTATTCAGTACGACTCCGTCTGACAAAGGACATCTCAGAGAGATCTGACGATGATAACCTACTTATATGGAGATGCCGGTGTCATATGCGTTTCACAATCTTAGCCCTGCCGCGCCGTGCCATGCATGACATCGTCTGCGGGAATTTTCCTTACAAGTAAGTCTTCTTATTGTAAAATTCCATGTAATAATGCACATGCTCTAAATCCCTAGCTTCAGTTGAGTTAGGCCAGGTTTTATATATAAGCAAAGCTCCATTAGGCCAAATGTTAGGTTAGGTCAAAATAACTCATTATATTTTTATTTGACACAACTTGCCGACATAAGGTTTAAAGATCTTTATTAAGTACCGAGCCTTAGACAACGACCAAAGAAAGTAACAAATAGTAAGATTTTTGTATCATAAATCATGTGCTTATCCGTTTTTAATCAAAACTATAATAGAAAACCGCCTATCACCTTATCGCCAAAATGTTATTCGCTATAGGTAGTCGGCGGCGCGCGGAAACTTGCGAGAATCAACATAATATTTTTTTCGATAACAAATACAGTAGTTACAATTGTTACAAGGGGATAAATAAGGGTGACTTTATGAATTTGATTTCTCTAATTAATATTTATTATTATGGGTTTTCAAAAAACTGACTTTTTTTCAATATGTTTTGCAGATTGAAAAAAGATAGTCTGTATGAATACTTTGAAACTAACCATCTATTCACTAATGAGCAGAAAGGCTTCCGTAAACAGAAATCAATCAATATGGCAATTTATGAACTAGTGCAGCGAGTGTATATAAATATGGATAAAAGGCTACCAGTGTCGGCAATCTACATGGATATGACTAAAGCCTTTGACTTTGTGAACCACGATATACTTTTGACCAAGTTACATGCAAATGGAGTACGGGGTGTCGTTCTTGAACTGATTAAATCTTACTTGAGCGATAGGAAACAAATGACTCAAATTACTCATCTGTGTCCTAAAAAGAAAGTTGAAACCACTTCATATTCACAACTAAGAAGAGTAAAATATGGGGTACCACAGGGGAGTATATTGGGACCTTTGTTATTCCTAATTTACATTAATGACATGCCTAAGATTACTAGACATCCAATGGTATTATTTGCTGATGATAGCACAATTATATTTAGTGACATGAAAAATGACAGTAATTATGAAATTGAAATAAATAATACCCTAGAAGCGATAATTGAATGGCTAAACATTAATAATTTAAAAATCAACCTAACCAAAACTAGTATCATGCATTTTGAACAGCGGCGTAATACCATTAGAGACCTAGATATAAAGTATAAAAATCAGACAATTTCAGAAACCACGGAAACTAGATTCTTAGGACTTATTATAGATAGCTGTATGTCATGGAAAATGCATGTAGAAGATGTATGTTCTAAAATAAATAGGTATTCGTACGCTCTATATATGTTGCAAAAAATAGTGGATAAATCAGTCGTATTGGCTGCATATCATGCATATGTCTCGTCGACCTTAAGATATGGTGTCATCTATTGGGGCAACTCTACTAACTGGCTGCTCGTATTCCGAGCACAGAAAAAATGTTTGAGAGCGGTGTGTGGGCTAAGACCCACCGAATCTTGTAAACCATATTTTATAAGTCTCAAAATATTGACTTTTCCATGCTTATATATATTGGAAATGGCACTATTTGTAAAACAAAACTTAAATCTGTTTCAAGGCTTCGACAGTGAGCGGCAGCGAAACAAACTACGTGCTCACCCATCTAAAACAGCTCTTTTATCAAAAAGCATTTTGGGAATGTGCCCGAGAATTTATAATAAAGTTCCTAATTATATTAAAGAGAGGCAAAATATAATGCACTTCAAGAAAGATTTAAGTCGGTTTTTATTAGAAAAGGCTTACTATTCAATAAGCGATTTTTTTACAGACAATTAAAACTATAATTTAAATTTGAGTATATGTAATTATTATGGACATGCCTGAATTTAATTTTTAAGGACATACATATGTGATAATCATGTAATTTAAATAGTGTTTTAATAATAATAATTTTGTATAATGTTGACATAGATATTTCTATTAGTTTAATTTTAATTTATGTATTGCAATGCTCGGAAGAGCTCATGTAGAACTACACCTAACTTTAAGACCTGATTGTTACATGAATGCAATAAAGAATCTGAATCTGAATCTGAATCTGAGATTATGATGTTCAATATTAAATAACTAATTGTTACAATAAACCTTTTTTTGCGTTACCTATGAGATAAGTAAATGCTTTTTGCGAAAAAAATTTTTAGTATTTTACACTAAAGTTATATATTTACTACTTCTTTATAATTCAGTATTCTGTGAGTCACTTGAAATTTTGATGAGTGCAGTATCTACAGAGGACCAATTGAAAACAAACTTTTTAACGATGCCTTCGCGAACACAAAACGACTTGCAGGAATTACCAAGCATGAGTGATAATGATAACTGACCGCCAAAGCAAAGAGTGAGCTTATTTCAATGTCACGCAGATTCCTGGAGCGCTGACTCACGGTGCAGAGGATGGTAATGCTAATCTTTCCTGTATACTTTTCGGGTCCGGGTATTCTTAGACTAACTGGGCACATATGGCTATTATAGAAACAGTGATTTTTTATATTCGTCTACGGTAATATTGTCTCAAAGAAGTTTTTTTTTTCATTTTTTTTTTCCGTAGAGAAAGCTAAATTATAACAAAGTTCGGCAACGCGATGCCATAATTGTGTTACAAGCATCACTGGGTTACTGTGATCGCATACCATCAGACAGGCTGTAAACACGCTTGCCACCCGTGCTGTTTAGAAAATGAATCCAATAAGTGACAAACATTCATAATACTATGACCTGAAAACATGTCAACCTCACAATAGGTATGAGCGATGTTCGCATTGAATTCTTAAAAGGATTAAGTCATATTCGAGTCAATTTGCCGAAGAATGGGAACAAGCGGCAGGCGAGCGGCGCGACACTGCGTCGCCGCGCGGCGGCGGCCTTCTGAGCTCCGAGGACCGATACTGACACGGCTCTCATCTTAACCTAATGGATTTGAAATACCACTTTGATGGCTCCTAATTACCTTTCGATTACGCACGGCTAATTATACGACGTATGTAAATATGGATGTTGTGACCCGCCGTATGAAGACGTTAAACATTGTAAATTATCGGAATATGGTCCAATTTACATTGAGATGATTAACCTTTAAGGCGATATATCGATTGAAAGAGAGACCCTTTGTTTTCGCTCACGCCAAAACGGGATGCAACCCTCTCCGAGAATGGCTTTTTAGACAAATCTCGTTAAATATCTGACTGTGTGCAGGTTTATTAAATTTCCTCTTGTCAGTACCTAGATGAGGTAAAATACCATCATATTAACTTAATCGTGTCTTTTAATAATGCGTTGTTTTAGAAGGCTGAGGGAAAAAAGGAAAATATAGACTCGACTTTGGATTTATATTCTATCGAGAAAATTTTAAGCAATCATGTTTCGCTATTGTCAGTACCACAATCATATAGTCAAGAATCATATATCTGAAAATCAGCCCCTACTGTTTGCTAGTCTGGGCAGGACAGCGTTTCAATGTCTCCAAATTTTGTCAGTGTAGCGCCTTAAAAGTGTGTAGGTACAGTCCGCATGGGTTAAGTGCGTAGATAACAAGGAACAGCATTAGCGTCAGTACGAAACAAAGAGGCAAAGATATCTCTATAGATGGGACATGTGTAATATTTTAATGTAACACCTTTTGTAATTAACCTTTTTTTAAGCAATTAAATAATTATGAATTATACAGGACTCTATTATCAGTATCACTAACATTTGACATTGGGTCAGCTCCCGAAATTCGACGATCAAGATTTTATCCTTACGAGTATATCATTTCATATCACTATGGATTGGAAAACAATAGCAATTCATTAAAACATGTCAGTTTTCATATTCCGAGTTTTAAAAGATCTGGTCATTGAGATTCCAGGAATCCAACAAATAATACTGTGAAATAACAAATAATTAACGTCAACAACAATGACACATAAATTATATTTAAACTGACAAGGGAATTGTAGACTAGGTATTTTAACGCATTCACTGCCACCCTCTTTTCCTGGACATTCGGCAAGTGCCGCACTTTGCTGTGTGCCCCAAACGCACATGTGAGTTCAACCGACTATTCTAAGTCTAAGGCACTAAGGCACAGGGTGCAATTGTCAAAATATTGTGAACGCGTCTGTGCGTTCAAGGCACTGGGTGCAAGTAACGGAAACGCATATATGCGTTGGGTGGGGGCAGTGAATGCGTTAAGTAAGTTGATTCCTGGAGCCGCCCAAAAGCCTATTAAAAACCGTCATCCTCTTCAACTGAATTTGTATTTTACAAAATTGTTGGAACTGAGTTGCATTTGTTTTTTTCGTTTGGTTTCAAAACAAGACAAACTCAACTCTATTTACTATTACAGTAGATTAAAATTTAATTGGCTATTTTATTTGTGAGGTGGGTGGCCAACGGTCTGTAATTTTGTCATCCTCAACCGAAAGGGACCTCTTTAATGATGTCAATACGGACCATTTCTATTTGCATCATTACGGAAAAAACGCCTTATTGATTCCTTAAGAAGGTACCTAGCTACTACTTTGCTTGAGAGCCATATATATGCCCATATATGCTCATGAATATCTGAAGACAGCTTTATTTTCAAGGCGTTAGTGCATGTTCAGATATTTTTGAGCATCCTGAAACGCTGTGCAGATATTTAACGTTATAGGGGGCAAACGAGCAGATGGATCGCCTGATGGTAAGCCATTACACCCGCAACACCAGAGGAGTCACAAATGCGTGCGTTGCCGGCCTTTCCGATGGGATAGGAGTACGATCTTTTCTTGAAGGTTTGGAAATACCGCAGGCAGTTCATTGCTTTTCCTCTTGTCCTCTTGCGCAGAACTCCTGTCGAAACATCGGCACGTTTAGCACAAGACGGCGCGCGAGGCTTATAGAGTAGGCCCATTTTTGAAGAAGTAGAATGCAAGAAGCAAGTCGTGTAACAGTTGGGGTGACAACGTTATCAGAGGGTTTAGACCCTGCAGAATACGGATCTGCCTGTCGCCATCCCCAAATTTGAGCCGGAAGAATGTTATATCGGAAAAGGTGCAGGGCATACAAATTTTTTCGTTGTACATTTGGTAATTCGTTGTTCCGGTACTCTAACTATGGTCAGATTGTTATGGATTTTTAATATGCCGTAAAGAACAATATTTGTCATCGTATCTCGAAATTTTTGACACTCCAGCTTCACGTCTTTCTCCGCCATCTTGGAAAATCTGTCACTTTTTCAGTTTTCTGCTTGTACTGTCGTTATAGTTCATTTTAGTGCTAAACATAGTTTGGCAATATTGTAAAACACAAAATTTGCTAAAACTTTTGGCAACAAAGATTTTTTCCATGACCCCTAGGGACGAAGATATGACAGGAGATATCATTATAAATTGCCACTTTTTTCTAGTTTTCCTCTCATGTTTACGTTTAAAGTGCATTTTAGCGCTAACTATAGTTCGGCAATATTGTAGATTACAAATTTTTCTACAACATTTGTATTGAAATATTTTTTCCACGATCATCAGGAGGGAAGGTACGATGTCATCTATGGGGTGCTACCGTCAATATTTACTACTTTCCTGACCTTCTGTTCGCCTATAATAATAGGCGAACAGAAGGGCAGTTTATCTCGCGGCGAGACAGCTTGCACGCCATCTTGTGGTGCCGTGCAGAGAGACATAATATACCTCAAATGAGATAAATACACAACCAACCAGTCACTATGCCTACTTCTGACTCATTATAATAAATCTATATTCAGAGATCTTATCAGACCAATCGAACACGTTAATAGAATAATCATGACATGATACATCGGTACAGGATTTTTTCCACCCTATGCGATCGCTGTCTCAATTGTCCCTTTGCCGGCGACTATCACACGAGTGTTTATTCAAATAGGTCCCGAATAGCTTTCGATTGTCATAAATCTAGTGATCTGACACGTTTATCGCTCCGTCTTACTTTAGGTACGGTAAGCATCACAAAAATAATAAAACTTGGTTTCAGTTTTCGACTTTAGCTATTTCTAAGCAAAGTACCTACTGAAGAGCCCAAAAGAGTGTGTACATGATCTGATGCTGACTGTACTTATAGGTAGGTACACCCGACATATTTATACGTTTTTCGACTTATTACGCAGGATTAAGATACTGAAGTGTAAACATATTTTGATGTTAACCATGCAGTTATGAAATGAATAAAACTTTTTTTTATTCCAGACAAAGTCCATACTTAAGTAAATTAATAAAAACGTTATAATTGAAATTAAGTACATAAAATTAGTTACGAAGCCTCATAAGTTTTAAATAATTTTGATTTCTAATTTTGACAAAAGTGTTGATAACACCAATAAAGTGATTAAAGGACACGATGATTTTATTAAAGTTATAGAGTAACATTGCCCTTTTTAGGGTTCCGTACCCAAAGGGTAAAACGGGACCCTATTACTAAGACTCCGCTGTCCGTCCGTCCGTCTGTCCGTCTGTCACCAGGTTGAAACTCATGAAACGTGATAGTTAGACAGTTTAAATGTTATATAACAGCAAATACTTTAAACAACAGAATAAAATAAATATTTAAGGGGGCTACGATACAACATGTTTTTTTTCCGTTTTTATAGTTAAGGGTTCCCCTTCGTGCGCGATTCCGACTAGCACTTGGCCGGTTTTTTTATTTTATTGCCTGCAGTAGAGTTTAAGCGGAAAACAGAACAGTTTTTAGCTCGAAAATGGTCGATTTGGAGTTATGTTTGAAACAATATTTACAAATGTAAAACTTAAAAATTACATTCTTTTTTTTCAAAAAATTATGTAAATAGTTCGCAATAGTCCTTGTGTTACTTTTGTTGAGGTTATGCAATAAAGAGTATTTGTTGTTGTTGTTGTTGTAGTCCTGTTATAGATAGTAACATTGAGAAAATTTCAAGATACGTGTCAATTAAACAGAAAATGGCTTACATAGATAAGCGTTTATTAACTGATAAGGGCCCTTAACTTAGAAATTAGTTGTCACAAAATATTAATAAAATTAAAGTAAGTAAAGCAGTTCCTGCGGGGTAATCACGTAACTTTTCGAACGTACGGTAGGCACATTTTTTAATCCGTCTGCTACCGAGCCCGCGAAATCGCGGCCACATGTTATTGTTATGTATTGTTTTTTTTTTTTTCGGTAGACGTGAGGATGTCATTTTTTGTATGGGATTTGACATTTAGATCTACCTTAAGAATGGTCCAAAACGTTTCGTAATCGCACCTCAGGTCTAAATCTCATGCAGTGGGCTGGAGCCCCACTCTCTCGCGGTTATTGTACCTATAATATAATATGTACCTATTACATATAGGTACCTAACTATACCCGTATTATTACAATGCAATCGACTATTATATATAATATTGTATATATAATCATGACATGATACATCGCCAATCCACTATAAGAAGAAAACCAATCTTAGGACACAGATATTTACAGATCTCACGGTGCGAAATAATTGCCATAAGATAAATAAATAAATAGGTACCTAGTGTGATGATGAAATTTATCAATTTTTTATTTATATATTACACATTTCGCACTGCGCTCGCTTGTCTAACGAAACAAACTTAATCTTCACATTTTAATTTGATATCAATATGTTTCACATGCGAGTTTCCACGTGCGCTGAGCTCGCGCAACAATTTATAACGCACGCAATAATTATATGTAAAAACGTAAGTATGTTATTGACTCCAGGACCATAGAATCGCATTAGCTGGAAAGGATACTCCACGAATACGCTCCTTTAAAGAAGAAAATGGTTTTCTGCATCGTGGATGGTACGAGTTAAAGGAAAACTGCCAAGTTTGTAAAAAACTAATAGTGTAAGTTTGAGTGATTTGAGTTCCAAAAAAAGTGACTTTGACAAAGACTGGCGGGATGCTGCCCAAAGACAGGGATACGCGAAAGAAAAAGAGTGAGGTGTTTGCCCAGCAGTGGGACACTTAAGGGTCTAAAAAAATAAAAATAAACAATAAGTTGTTTTTTTATACAGGAAATCCATATTTTTAAATACTGTATTAAATTTTATTGTATTCTAGTGCATTAAATAAATATTTAAAATGAATGAATATAGATTAGCATCAAAATTAATAATTATTTATACTGGTACTTTGAGCACAGACTCTTATTATATTAAGTAGAATTTGCCCCCCGGCCTAAATGCTGGCCAAGAGCAATCCCATTATTAATAAAAAAATAGAGTTACAAGTGAGATTATATTTAATAGGTACAGTCGACTACTATGAGATGTATCCACTTTTGGACCATATTAGTTATTACTAATGGCATTAAGGTAATAAAGTGGATATATATAAGAGATATATCTCTTTGTATTTGACTGTACCTAGTTACATAATTGAATATACATTAAATTATTGTAAGAAGATAGGGTAAATTGCCTATTGTTGGCCACCTCTAAAAACTTCCAAGCCACTTCGCAAAAATATGCACAGAGCAAACCAATTGTTGGTATTTCTGCAATTAAATAAATTGGTAAAGAGCTGACTTCATGTATTTTGATAAAAGCGGTCTTCACTGCACAAATTCGGTGGCTAGTACCTGACTACATGTGCATGACATTTTCATAAGTGGCCAGTTACTGGCGATTTACCCTACCTACTACCGATTCATTAACACGTATTTCCGGCCAATATTACAAAAACAATAGCTTTCAATAAAATTAAATTATGATATTTATATATGCTTAGGTTTATAAATATTATACCGTAGGCGACGGTAAAGTACCAAAATCAAACCTTATGGGGTTCACCGTATTGTCATTGCAACTGGAATCAACATTAGTTTTATTTCATTGACTGTAAATTATTCTGTACAGTCGAGGGCATAAATATACATTTATAGGACCGTATTTCAATAGATTAAGGTGAAAAAATGTACACGTATTAAGATCCCTTGACTGTACTTCATATGTGTACATTGTCACTTCACTTGAACCATGACATGGACTGCACAATGTATATTCCTTTGTACCTACCTATACGACATACATATTAGCGCTACTGCGCGCCCAACGCTACAAGCTCCAAAAGCATTTTACCCTCATACCTACAGCTTTATTGGCTACGGCCAGAGCAGCTGGGTTCGCCCGCGGACATACCTACAACGGATAGGTATTTTCTCTTTAATGGATACATGCAATAATGGAAACTAAGTAAAAAGAAAAAAATATACAACATTCTCTGTAGACTATATCTCGGTTTTAGATACGAATTCTCACGGTCATTTTCACCTACGTTTTTCTATTCTGTATATAGGGTAATATTGTACTACAATAATATTGTATTGCATTTCAGTAACTTAACTATTCAAGTATTTTTCCCCGGAAATTATTAAACTTAACTAAACTTGGAATGAAATAGTAAATCAATAAATAGTTATACATATAAGTCGAGATTACCTACAACCTACAGTCGTACAAGTACAAGTGTGTTTCGCTAATTTGTTTGTGCCTATCCAGAAAAGCTCGCAAAGACAATATTAGCGTTACTATTACTAAATAAAGGAAACAAATATATTTTTTTGTCTCCGAGCAGGATTTGAACGTGCGACCTTCTGGAATCGGCGGCCTGTCGGTCTAGCCAGTGAGCTACGAGCCCATGAGGTAAGTATGAAGTTTCGAAAAAAGAATACTGACCGGCGCGAGCTGGGGCTGCGCCGGTCGGGTGCCGAGCCTTTTTATGTGCGACCACCTTTAGTCCATAATATAGATTAGCGAATTTTCAACCGCAACGTAACTAACCACCTGACTCAAAAATGCAGGGTTTGTTCCAATTCCAAATCACTTTTGTGGTCACTATTTTGTCGAAGTGTCGAATTTTAAGGACTTTTCGGATATTTGGAAGAAGGGCCGCTATACTAAATACTAACTCAGAAATAGTAACAAACACTACAGCCAATTCGACAAAACGTGTCCACGAAAGTGACACGACTCGTATAATGACCCATTTGCTGCCTGTAAAACACGTGTTCATCGTTCTCTAAAGACAACAACCAATGACGATATTTAGTGATATTGTGCGAACACAATGTCGCCAATATTAGTATAGAGTTTCCGTCAAACGTGTGCTAGGTAGGAGCCTAAAAGCGTTAAAGTGCGGAAGTAGAATGAGGTCGCTTGGCTTTTAATAACGTTGGGCGGGACTCGCCGTCGGCTAGTACCGGCTCTTATACTTATAGGCCGCGGTCTCGACGCCAGCGACCAGCGGCGCGGCGAGCGGCGCGACCAGTGACCCGCGACCAGCGAACGGCGCGACAGTGACCAGCGACTAGCGGCGCGGCGAGCGGCGCGACAGTGACCAGCGACCAGCGGCGAGCGGCGAGAGCAAAATGTATAAAGAACCTGTGATGCAATTTCATTGTTCTCGCCGCTCGTCGCTGATCTCGCCTCGCCGCTCGCCGCGCCGCTGGTCGCTGGCGTATAGTCCGTGGCCTTATGGGGCGCTACTCTTAAGGTGCGTCTGAGCATAGCGTATGGGACCCGGGAGCCCGGGACTAAACTCTATAACATACTGGAATTGGTGTACCTCTAGGTCATTTGAAATCGAGGTCCAATGCCTCAAGGGCCTGCTTTAGATTTAAGTTATTGGTGTGTACCTACTTGTATAGAGGTACAATTTCTTTTAACTAAATAATTTCTTCATAGTTAGGGCCGATTATTTTACCTATCAATAGTTATGTTAGTTATAAATATAAGTCAGAAATTTTCTAGTTATTGCATAAAATATTCAAAATTAAAGGGAAAGGAACATGTTACCTGAACAATAGACCGCGTTTGCCTGGTGACGTCATCGGTGGAGCCTTGAATGGAGCGAGGGGCTCTAATACACGTGGGTATCATGCTGTCACAGTTTCACTAAATCACTCTTAATTGTAATTATTGTTTCCATTGCTAATGAAGTAGCTACTTAATATCTGCACACCTGTTACAACGCATTTCTATTCAAACTTCTGGGCACTAAAACGCAATGTAAGGAACGTTTTAATAATGCTTAGATGATGTTAGTTAGTCTGTCAGCAAAACATTCGTCCTCATATATTACAATAATCCGCCCGTATTTTTCTTCCTCAACTCAGTGTTTGGAGATGCGTTGACACAATGCGTCAGACAAACCAGCTTCAGTTGAGCCGCGGCGATCTTTTAGTAAACCGATACACGGGTGACACGTAGATATTCCATACGTGTGTCATGGTTCATGAATGAATGGATGCGTGTGTAGTGAAATAAACTCTTCCAGGAATATTTACTCTAGCGATCGGCGCCACAGCCCACGCCTCTCTGGCGAGACTGAACGAACTACAACCAAAGCTAAAGTAGGCTTAGCCTTAAATTAGTTCGTATTTCGTATAGTAGCTATTTTTAACTTTTTATATTGCATTTACCTGGAAATGTAATGTTGTTAGTCTGCAGCATCACTAGTCTTTGGGACGAAGCCAATCTCTATAGCAGCGTATTGAGATCCTCCAGTACAAGAGGAGTGAGTAATACGGTAATATCCACTGTGTTTGTAACCCAATTTTGATACTCTTGCGGCCGTTTCACAGAATCTATATAATCTTTCAAACGAGGTGGTTTCAATTATTCATCTGCCAGATATTTGCCGTCGGGCTTACTTAACATTTCTTTCATAGGTATGGTAGTCATTTGTTACCTTAACCCCAACCCTCTTATTCATAAAACTTGACTAACCATCACTGTTAACAAAAGTGTGTTTGGTTCCTTTGTGACAAACACAGATGAACCCAACGGTATTTAAGCTAAAATAGAGGTAGCTTGATGATTATTTTTTAATATTGTGTTCAATATAAGCGGTAAACTTCAACCTTTATGAGTTATGCTTAATTTTTATTTCATGTGCATTATTTTACATTACAACCAAAATCTCTAAGTATCAAGTGGATGACGTTCAGTTGATAATAACATTAAGGATGTAACTTTAACAGTAAGTAATAAGTAAGCAAATTGTTGCAGTCAGATATGAGCCGAACTATTAAACAAAATATTAATAGTTCCTTGGCTCAACCTAAGGCAAGCGATTCAATTTAGCTCGGCTTATAAATGTGACTCATTATTTTCTTCAAACAGTTTCGTTACAAGATTTATTAAGAACAACAATGTTGCATAGAGCTAAGTATATACTACTTACATATCTACATAACAGTAACTCATAGACGTTGAAGTGTAGGCGCCATTGAACGATTATATTGAAATGAAATAGTACCAATACGGCTAACTCGGAGACAATGACTAAGAACCGTTCAGTGGGAGGGTTCACTAATACTTTTGTCTTTATGCATGTAAGGGTCCGAGGTCAAATACATACTAGTCTTATCCATTCTTATTCACAGTTTTCTCCAAAACAGGTGACTGACACGTGCTTACATATTAGGTAACGGCTCAAAAATAAAAGCTTTTCTTTTCATTTAAATTTTGTTACCAAAGTTCTACTTAACAGAGACTAGTAGATTATCATAGACTACCAATGTCATTGACATATTGGCGCTATTATTAGGAGCTTTTTGTTGTGTTCATAGCGAAGGAAGGCGATATATCGATTGAAAGAGAGACCCTTTGTTTTTCGCTCACGACAAAACGGGATGCAATGCAACCCTCTCCGAGAATGGCTTTTTAGACAAATCTCGTTAAATATCTGACTGTGTGCAGGTTTATTAAATTTCCTCTTGTCAGTACCTAGATGAGGTAAAATACCATCATTTTAATAATGCGTTGTTTTAGTAGGCTGAGGGAAAAAAGGAAAATATAGACTCGACTTTGGATTTATTTTCTATCGAGAAAATTTTAAGCAATCATGTTTCGCTATTGTCAGTACCACAATCATATAGTCAAGAATCATATCTGAAAATCAGCCCCTACTATTTGCTAGTTTGCGCAGGACAGCGTTTCAAAGTCTCCAAATTTCTCAGTGTAGCGCCTTAAGCAACTCAACTATGTATTTGACATTGGTAGGCTATACCGTGTGTGTATAATTTACCTATTACGAACATGAACTTTCATTGCCTGGTCTATTTCAGCTAGTTTTGACTAACCTCCCATAGCCTTATTATATTTGTCGTTACCAATGGGAAACTGACAAGCTAATGGTCACTCTGATTGAGATTCCGTTTGGCACTTTGATGCGTCTGAATGTACAGTCAGCAGCAATGGTTGCTACGCGGGCGAGGTGTTCAAAATGATCTTCACACATCTTTATTATAAGGGAATAAGAGCGTGTGAAGATCATTTTGAACACCTCGCCCGCGTAGCAACCATTGCTGCTGACTGTACCAACTTCAAACGACTTGGATTTGTCCTAGTGGCACCGTAGCGAATTTAAAGGAGAGCGAAGTGTTCAATTAGTTAACCGCATTATTAATAGCTGCGCACTGGTTTTTGGATACATGAAACATATCAGCGTTGTGTAGTATGGGTTGATAATATTAGTGTTACAGTGGCAAAGTGGGCCGCTCCGCAACATCCGACACGGGTATTTATTTACACGCTTGTCAAAAGTTCGACACACCGCGTATAAATAGCCACGCGGAAGGTGCGCCGGAGCAACGAACTTGTGTGACATAATCATAAAACACGGCCATTTAAAGCACAATGTGAAACAAAACATCCGTTAAAAGAGTTGTAGATAATGCGGCTACCGTAAAAGGATTTATGTGGAAATGAGATAGGCGCCAATGGGAGTTTCAAGAAATAAACAATGATGACTAGACCACGGCTTGTATAGAAACAAAACAGAACTAAAGTACTTATTAACTATTCATTGAAACACAAAACTATATTTTATGTTTTTTTACGAGTACGTTGGTATACTTACAGCAATTCAATTTAAAATAAAACGAATTAAAATAATCACGTGAACGTGACTGATCAGGAGAAATCGAGTATGTATTCAAATATATGTTTACAAAATGAAGTCTCTATTTAAAGTTGGCAGATTTAATCGCTCATGTTTTTTTTACGCTCCTTTTTATGACTTTTTATTGAAGTTTTTTTTTTTTTTTATGCAGTATAGGTTTGCACTTGACCACAAATCACCTGATGGTAAGCGATATTGCGGTCTAGGATGGAACGCGCTTACCTAGCAAATACCGATTCACTCTCGCCTTGAAGACCGAAAGGTTGTAGTTTACAGGGAACAAGGAATCCGGCAAGGAGTTCCACAGCTTGGCTGTTCTCACGATAAAAGTGGAAGCAAAACGCTTCGTGCGAGTTTTAGGAACTGCCACCGTAAAACGGTGTCGCCTTGCCGTATCCCTGCTCGTCCGATGGTAGAAAGGGGCGGGAGGAATTAAGTTGTGCAATTCCTCAGCACACTCCCCGAAATGCAACCGGTAGAAAACCGAAAGACTGGCAACTTTGCGGCGATGCTCTAGACTTTGCAGCCTCGCATTGCAAAGAGAGTCCTTTCCTATGAGCCTTTTAGCACGTTTCTCGATTGCCTCCAACGCCTCAAGCTGATATTTAGCCGATCCATCCCATAGATGCGAACAGTACTCCATGCATGAGCGAACTTGTGCTTGATACAAGGTGAGCAACTGTTCCGGCTGGAAGTACCGCCGCACCTTAGAGAGGATGCCCAGCAAGTTTCCCTCTCGCTGTATACCTAGTCGTGTCTGAGTTTTCTGACTGAAGATCGTGGTCATCCTGATCCCTTTTGAATTGAACAGATAGGTTCTAAAACTGATACGTGATAACTGACGAGATGACAATTTTGTTTATGTCAATACATATATTTATTTTCTATGCTTCGACGGTGGCAAACAAGCATACGGCTCGCCTAATAAAATATTTTTTTAATTGAAATGATTGGCAAGCTACGTCTAGGTCATTTGTCAATGCCAGCTCGCACAGAAGCACTTAGCCTTAATAAGCGTCTATTATCAAATATTGTTATAGAATGTTGGATACACTAGCCGATAAAAGGATGTATTGGCCTTGGACGTTAGTGGGTCGCGACTACAACTTCGGTGCATCGCTCGGCGCGGCGTGGGCGCACGTGGGACACTGGTAACTAGATAGATACAGTACCCGGCAATATTGCACGTCGGTCTTTGGAAAGAGACAATTCGCTGTTACTGAACACTGGCGAACGTCCATCAATTATCTTATTAATGAATTGACGTTTCGTATCAAATAAATACTGCACTTCATGGTCTTTATTAGTTTACGTCAAATCGATGACATGTAAACTTTGGATATCTATAGAGAGCTGTTACGACTACTAGAAAAAGTTTTATTCTAACAATCGTGTAATTCATGTATCATTTCGTACATCGGACAATTTGGAGTTGGGGGGTTTTAACAACTCTAAGTATTATATATTTTGACTGACAAACGTCACGCACGTCACATAAAGTGGTATGAGACAACGCTTTATGACGCCGAAATTAACGTAATATCTTTCCAAAGGTCGATGTGCAATTCTTATCGCCGGGTACTGTACTAAATAAGCTTTTCAACGGCTACTAAGACCACTGCAGCTCGGAGTCACGTAATTGATTGGTAATAGGCAATACCCCGTTGATTAGAGGTCGTGGGAAGCGATAGCATGGTGAGTAGGATGGACAGAGATCGTGAGGGTGCGCCCAGTGGAGATTCAGGGAACTGTATCTGTCTCTTGCAGCCAAAACAGCGAATACTAGCATCAAATTTTTGTCGTGCTCGCTCACTAGTGTTAGCTCGGTATGCCATCGTCGTACTTTTACCTAATGTATATATATATATAACGAGTATTTTACCTTTAAATCTAAGACAGGAATAATTCGCCTTGTTGCCATTGAACATAGCAGATAAGGCATTCGTCGACTTACTCTTACATCTTACTCTGATGTTTTTATACAAAACTACAGATTTCAATAAAAGCGATCATTATTCTCAGCCAGTAACGTCCCAAGAAAATGTTGTTAGAGCGAAGTATATTTAATTAATAATGACCACTTATTATTTTATTATCAATACATATAGCAAAACTAACTAAATATATATAAAAAATTAGCACATCTATTGTCGACAGGCGGGGCTGCGTAGCAGGCCGCTGATATCAATCATTATTAAAATTATACAACACGCACACATGTACAGAAATTGTATCGGCACATACTTATTGATGCCACGCCACTAAGTCCGTGATATTATTCACAAAGTTTCATTTCACCTAACCTCAGGTGAACCATTATATTTAGAACTCCGATTACGCGTTAATAGCTACTACAAATCTCGGCGTCAAGATATATAATAGTCGGGCAAGAGTGAGGTGAGGTTGAACAAGTTGTGTATAGTATAGCCAGTCATAGGTACTCGTCGATTTCGTCAGAGGAGTGGTTAGGTCCATTCAAACTAGTAATTTAGAAATGTACATATTATACGATGATATCACGACTATAATCAATAAGTAAAAGAAACTGATACATTCACATGAAGTCGATAGATTTCGGAACATTCATTATAAAACAACCAGTAAAATAATTTGTTATCTGATGCATATGTATAGCAAAATATAGTCTGGAGACATTTTTCAAGATAAACTAAATTTTCAGCTTTCATTTGACACCAAATTTTCCAACATCGCGTGAATCGATCAAAAGATTTTGAGCGGAAAATTCAAACGTGCAAGTTGAGTTAATTTTTTTGCTCGTGAGCGTAGGTAGAGTATCTACGACCTGTCAGGTTAGGTGGACACCGTAGCCTAGGGACACTTGAAACTCTCACAATACTCCACTTGCGTTCTCGACTCTTTACTTATTTTGATAGCCTGAACTATGCAGATACCAAGAATACCAACAGAGTATATTTTTGTAAGGTTGTGCGAACTTGTGAAAAGTATACAGTCATCCCGAACTGCGTTGCTCATAATATGAGCGAGATGACATTTACCATGCCTAAAGGTCGATTTACATTAGCAAGAGCAATGTACAGTGAATTTTCATCTTGCCTCGGTAGCCCGCAGCCCCGCAATATTATGAAACTTGCATGCAAGTTCTTGCTAATGTAAATCTGCCTTTAGGCGTGTATTGAAAACTCCCACGATATGTGTAGTGCGCGTCATCCACGACAACGACGCGCCCTTCCTCTGCGAATCTCATACTTATCTATGCGCCTTTTTTAACCGACTGTGGCTTTAGGTCGGGCTCAATAAAGCGATAAGTGCTCGGTTGGGGAGTGGCCTGGGGAAAATCGAGGGGAAACTTCCGACATGACCACGCGGGTCAATTGTACGATATAAATAAAAGGTCGAGAATGCGTTTCTGAGTTGCCGTGAGGCGAAAATCTCCATAGGCTATCCGTATGCTAGTTTGCAACCGTCGTTATTGAAAAAAGTCCGAAATAAGTTCTCCTTATTAGGTTGTATCAGCCATAACAGGACTAGGTAAGATGTTTAGGATTTAATAACGCATACCTACATTTTATATTTTAATTAAGAATTAAATTCAGTGATATCTTTAGGCGCCGATAAACGTGGGTAAATTATGAGTATGTATTAAAAATGTCATCCATAATTTACATTCAGTGTTAGAAAACCACAAAAACCTTTTGGCTACCTATAGCAGATGGTTTTGACCAAGACCAGACACTTGAAATACCAGCCACGCCTGGGTTACAAAACCAAGGCGCATTAATATATCTAATTAACCGTAGCTTTTGTAATAGAAACTCAACAGACCAACTAACGATCTCAGACGTAACCCTGCTCTTAATTCGTGCAAGTACCGTTCGAGTAATAATGTATCCGAAACGAAACTGATGCAAAAAGAACTGAATGCGGTTTAGTAATAAATCTCAAGCCGAGTGCACTCGCGCAGCGACCTACCTCGGTCGTTTATTGTGATTTACTTTTTGCCATTATCATTCGTTTAATTTTGTGAACATGTGCTGTTTGAGAAACATTTCGCAAGTCAACGTCACTATAAATATAAACAACAAACGCGCGACATAATCGTAAACCCTAAATACATACAAGTAAACTTTTGTCGTTAAATTATCAGTGTTGCCCAGAAATTTGCGAAAAAACCGCTAAAAAGTCACACTTGTATCGCAAATTGTCACACGTATCGTGTCGCAGACGGCGTGACACACGACAGATTTAGCCCGGCGACATGGCAGCGCGCAGCGCGCGATCAGACACGCGCGTGGCCGGTGCGCGGGCGCCTCTCTGACTAACAGAGCTTTGTCGAAAGCGCTCCAGCTATGAAAGCTCTCCACATTAGAGAGAGACGACGGACGACCTAAAAGCGTGTACTGTGACAAACAAAACAAAAACATTAAGCCGAAATCAAAGGAACGGGGATTTTCGTAACTTACCTATGCATAACTTTTGAAGGCTTTACCTATGGCACGCATGTGATATGACATACCTACCCAATTACCCATAATAATATTTTGGTACTTGTTAAGAAATAAGCAATGGCATTAGCAATGCACGAACGACCACGGATTTTTTAAATTGAGTAATTTTCATATGTAAAAGTACAAGTTACTAGTTTTAGAACATTGGCTAGTGAAATTCAGATTGTATTACCTTCTACACGATAATGAAGAAAACTGTTCACGAGTCGTTATGTCGTTCTATTTTTTGACACGTTGTTGTCATCTAGCACCCTCAACCTGTCACTATAATCAAATTAAAAAATAGACACGGTCGCCTCAAACGAAGGGTTCACTAGCAAAAGCGCCACTATTACCTTTATTATACATGGATACCCATCACACTTGTTGTCTTCCAAAACTATAGGTATACTTAAGGTAGGTTAGGTTAGGTACTGGTAGGGTTGTGCTAATTTGAAATATTATTAATCATTTATGAATTTATTACCTATTCGGTAATACACACATCCGCTGTTTCCAAAATAATATTGTGGGAGTAATCTGAGAGCCTACTTATTCAAGAAACCATAATTAGTATATAAGTCCAACAAATAATTGTCCCAACAAAAGATCGACACACGCTAACTTTCAGGTTTCTAACACTATTCTAAAGATCTGTTTATGGTGCGTTTTGACATGAGCTTAGCATGGACGGAAACTAAGCACGGAAATGTACTATAGTGTAACAGTCACAGAAGAGTGCTGGTACATATATATGTAACGCCTCACACGGAGTAAACGGACCCCTAAACCCCGGGTCTTTTGTTACTGTACGGACGCGAAGCCTAACGTCCGGGAAACCGACACTTGACCTACCGACGTATTTAGACCTTTTGTGTAAGGGATATAGGGGAGCGTGACTTATCATCTCAGCTCACAAAAAACCTATGAATACAATTTTGTCATTATGGCTCTCGTTCTAGGAGCGTGACAGCGGGATCGGTTTCATATCGCTGTCATTTTATTGCTTCATATATTTTATTTTTAATTTAGTGATACATATATTACAACAAAATCTGGCGACGGTTCTGTAGGTACTTGTTATAACTTTTAAAGCCTAATTACACAGGTGCCAACCCCGAAATATAAAAATAACGGGGAATAAAAGCAATCTTTGTAAGTAATAATAATACCATTCACTAGGTTTTTCTTTGATTCGATGGCCCATATTTTATATAACTTATAAAAGTAGGTTTCTAATGTGTTGTATTTTTATTTAACAGATAAAAGATCGCGTAGGTATCAAATATACTCTCGCCAGATATCAAGTTTTTAAAAGTCAATGTGTGTAAATAAAGCAGTATTTTTTGGTCCGTCCCGATTCCCGCTTCCCATATGGCCAGTACGGGGCACAGGTGAGACAGGAAGCGCACCGACGGCTTTACGGCTATTTCGGTACGGCGCGTGCGCTTGCGTTTCGCCGCGGCGCGGCCGCCCCGCGCCGCCCCACATCAATGAACGGTTTGCCACTGCTTGTTTCGCCGCCCTATGACAGAACGAAAGTGGACGAACACATCTTGATCCTTGATAACCCATCTTTGAAAAAGTTTGATGGAAATTGGTGGTGTTCCGTGACGTAACGGTTATAATTACTATTCGTCCTCTTTGCAAGAAACATTTCTTATTGATATTGTATATTTTGATTGAGGATGATCTTATTAAAATCATCCTGCATCATCGTCTTACCATCTCCCGTTTTGTCATTTGGTTACCTAATCTCAAGTTATTGGTACTGTAGGCACTAATTTTGGTGATGCGAAAGCTGAACATTTTCTTCTTACAGGTTAAAGGATAATTCACGCTAGACCGTTCCGTTTCAGGGCCGGCCCGGTTGTCTAGTACAAGAAATCGACGGCCGTCGCGTGTCCGTGGATTTCTTGTACTACAAAACGGGCCGGCCCGGACATGGAACGGTCTAGTGTGAATCATCTTTAAATTTTATCAACATTCCGGCGTTCATTCATAATTTAAGCAACATGGCAAATTCTGTACATATGACGATGTCAATTTGCTGAGCTAGTCCCCATTGACGTTGATCATTAAAGTTCTCCATAAAATTGTCGCAGCTTCGGCGAAAAATGACAATTCCAATATTGTTGACACCGATGATTACTTATTCCTTTAAAATTTAATTCGCATTGATCAAGACCGCTCAATAAAACTAGTGTTACGAATATAAATAGATCGGTCTTATTTCTTTTTTACTGTTGTTTTAGTATTAATAAGCAACTTTTTATAATAAATCCAGACTTTATAGTCGTCGTCGGTTCCCTCGATTGAAGCGCGCAGCAATCGCGTATGTAACATTTTATGACTTTTTATTTTTGCGACCTCATTTCTAACCGTAGAGTTATTTTGAAATGTGTACTTTATTTTCCGTGTAGCAGTGTCGTTTTATAATTAAACAATTGAGTAAGGCACGATGTTGCAGAACTGGAAGATTTACGACTTTCTTGTTTATTGGACGATGCCGCTAGTTGCATTGCATAATGTACCTACATGTAATTCGTTATTGCTTGCCGACCTAATATCAAATTAGGCTAACATATGCCGTATGGTCCATAAAGTTTAATGATTGCGTTATACTTCATATAATCGTGCAATTTATTTACAACACTTACAAATATTTATGACCGAAACCGATATTCATATGAACAATGGTATGAACGTTTGAATATAGGTCTAGTCACGAGTATGATGATGTTAGTTTCAGTTTGTTGGAATTAAGAATACTTATTTAATACTTTTTGAATTAGGACGTCACAAGAAGCGCCGCGCAAACACTCGTCGGCCGAACTAATGTTTGTCCGGACGAAACTTACAACGCATCCTGTTTTGCTTATTTTGTTGGCTTATGCACTTTAGGTTGGATTTACACGGCAGAGAAACCGTATTTAGTATTCTGATTTTATCGTAAGTCATAACATAGCGTATAGCAGTACAGCGCCGTGATTAAGGGTTGCTGCAATAATTGAACTTGCCTACACCTAAACTTTATTATGATTATTGGGAACCTGTTATGTCCCACTGCTGGACAAAGGTCTCCCTGTCTGCTTTCCCCAACTTAGCTTAACTAAACGAGGAATACAGTGAATTGATTCTACAATGTATTAGCACAATTCGTGATAATCTTACTACACAACTCAATCAAAATTGCTATGACTGGCTTAGACTATAGGTATATTTCGATTAACGGGAGCTGTCCCTTTCCAAAATGAGGTTCGCTCTTAAATAGACTAGGCAGTTAGAATACTAGCGCCCCGGTCCCGGTGCACAGTGACTCACCGCCTGACTCAGTCCTGCGACTGATTTAACTGTCTGTCGCGCTCCATGCTCAGGTGCTTATATATAATCCACGATACAACTAAACATGTTACTATGTACCACATTATCCAAAACCATTTTATAGTAACTACCTACACAGAGCACTTGCAATTAAATTTTCAAAATAATTGAATTTTCTAATAATTATGTATTGTTGTTGGATTGGTTGTGAGATTTAGCTCGAACAACTTACTTACATACCTCGTTGCAAGTAAAAATGAAGAAAATGTCGAACGATAACGAGGAAACGGCAAATTAGGAATTCCAGTCAACACGAAAATATCTGTTGTGATCATATGTAAACGAGGTTCTAGATATTAATTTTACGTCAGGCATTAATTTAAAGTCCTTGCTCTTTACGCTTATTACCTATCGCTATTAAAAATAATTCGTTCCGTATGTTTGTACTTAATTAATAAAACATATTACATCGTTTTCATGCTCATTTGTTTTCTTAGCAGGATATCCGTTAGCTACGAAAATTGCAAGTATGTCTTGCGCTTTGTGACCCTTTTAAGATACCGTATAACTTATTAAATCATTTAAATATCAAATCAATGTTTTCTTTGACCACACATTAACGGACCTATACACTTGCTTCAATAATCTGAACGAGCACAATAAAACTGTCAACAGTAGCTTAGCAGGGCAGTTATAAGTACAGTCAGGTTTATTAATAAATAAATGACAAAAAATAGAAATTTATAAGGATGCGTGTACGCTACACACAAACTTTCTGGCTATCTGGCTGTTTTTCTGACTTACTACTCTGTTCTTAACTTCAAATGTTGAACTATACATTTTAAAATTCGATGTGACACTAAGCAACTATTTTCTGGCAGTTCAGTTCAATCTTGGCTTCCGATCGATAAAACCTACCTTACCTTAATTTATATACCTTTTAAGAGTACCTACCATGCCTACTTTCAGTGCTTGTGTTTGTGCAGATTGTTTGCAGTGCAGACTTATATACTATTAATTACTTTTCCAAAGCACAATATTGAATTCCTATATTTTTAAACCTAATCCACTTTCATAGTCTTAGCTTACCAAATACGAATCATAGATTAAGTGCCAATTGCACTAACGTACGAATACGAACACAACCGGTCATCGTCAAATATGGTGCCGGCAGCTGTCATCCCATAGAAACTTGTCAAACTTTCCATACAATCAGATTTGATTTAACGAACACCGTTTACGATTACAGACGGTTTGGTGCAACCCAGCCAAAGCATCGTCTGTTTGTCACAGGTTCTTTACCTTTTTATTTTAAATAAGTACCCTTTACTGTCCTGGTTTCCTGTTTTACTTCTTAATTGTTCCCTACCCCACGGAAATGAGCATGTGACGTGACACCCCTGGAGTTGCAAGCGTCCATAGGCTGCGGTGACGGCTTACTATCTGGCGGGCCGTACGCTTGTTTGCCACCGTCGTGGTATTTAAAAAAAGAATATTCACAATTTTAGTGAACCTGACTGTACTGTCAATATTGTCCCCCCAGCGCGGACCCCGCGTCACTCTTCATCGCCTCTGGCACGTTCTGATTCCTAATCATGCCTATTGGATGCGTCTTATAAACACTCACTTGATTTCGGTTTTCAAAAATGTTTTAGAAGTCGCAAACTGAACACGAGTGCGGTATAGTGTGTGTGTCATCCACGATGACGCGGACGCACGCGCCCCTCCACAGTGAATCTCATACTGAGAGACAGAGCATTGCTCAGCGTTTTTGGGTTTCCGGATAAAACTAGTTTTTACCGGAATAAGACCTAGCCAAATGAATTGCTCTACCTAGGAAACGCCCACAGCAAATATCGTTCAAACCGTTAGAGCTGTTTCCCAGATCCCCTAAATAAACATGTAATATCTGGGCGACCGAGCTTTGCTCGGCGTTTTCCCGGGGATGAGACCTAGCTAGATCCATTGCTCGTCCCCGAAAACACTCACATACCAAATTTCATCAAAATCGTTAGAGCCGTTTCCGAGATCCCCGAAATAAATAAATATATATATATACAAGAATTGCTCGTTTAAAGATATAAGATAAGATAAGATATAAGATACAATAATTGGGAATATGCATATTTTTTTCAAAGTGCCATTCGAACCACTTTATATAGGGGAATAAATATGAGCCCTGAAAACGTGCTATACTAATTGAGCGTGTTATGTGAAGTCACATACCAAGTGCCCCATACGTACAGTACGTGCATACATACGTGCCACGTACCATTTTGTAGGTACGGAAAAATGAGTAAGTAATTTTCTGTTTTTTATTTTACTTTTAATTTACTTAAAAGTATGTAGTTGGTTTATAAGTATCATAATAATTTTTAAATTTTGATCACATTTATTGATTAACTTTTTTTGTGATAACTGATGGTTTACTATCCATGCAGGACATCTTATTATTATTCGTTCCACATGCACATACCTTAGCTTATCTTATAGCTTTAAACGATCAATTCTTGTATACACGATGATTTTTAATCCGTGAACAGGAACCATTTTTTCTAACTCAGTAATTGATGGGGATAACGTTAAAGTAGTAATTACGTTGAAACAAACTTGTTTTTTTTTAATCATAATTTTAATTTTGAAATTAATTTTATCCTAAAATCCTTGTCACTCTACTACCTTATCGGTTTTAATGAGTTTGTAACCTCTTTACAAACTTATTAGCTATTGACAATTTATGAGTAAACCCTGCCCTTGACATTGTCAATCACTTTTGTGATACGCATAAGATCCGTCAAATTTCCCGCCATACTGATAGCACTTGACGTATCGTAGTTAAACTTTATTATACTGCAGGATGACCATGTATTCAATGGTTACTTGTTTTAACTAAGTTTTCACTTTGAATTAATTAAACAGTGAAGAAATAACGCGAGACCTCGCCGAATAAGTTTAATTTGGGCTAAATTTTCATATTTTTCCACTCCTGTTCACGGATTAAAAATCATCGTGTATATATATTTATTTCGGCGATCTCGGAAACGGCTCTAACAATTTCGATGGAATTTGGTATGTTGTGGGGGTTTTCGGGGACGAGCAATCAATCTAGCTAGGTATCATGCCCGGGAAAACGCCGAGCAAAGCTCGGTCGATAGGATATTTGCTCCTTATTCTAGTTTCGTGGAACCGGTCCAAAGCAACAAAACAGTAAGGTAAAAACGTCAGTATAAATTATGTCCCAATACTCGTTCGAAAAGTTACGCAATCATCCTGTCGCTTCCCTGTTCGATCACCATTAAGGCATGATTCCGCTGCCGACTGCATACAGCAACTGCACATTCCGCCGTACTCCAAATTGAACCATAATGGTATGCGTTAAAAGCTCAATTTGAAATGAGCGGAGAAGTGTCGGAACAGCGCACGCCACGCACTCTAACTCTAAATTGGGACTTTTATTCTCATGATTACGCTTCAATTTGGAGTGCGGCGGAACGTGCAGTTGCTGTATGCAGTCGGCAGCGGAATCATACCTTAATACTGCATCTAGGCTGTCTTAGTTATGCATTACAAATTATATAGTTAATTGTAAAGGTCTATTTAAGGGCCAGTCAAGATATACTGGACTAAGCCAATCGGTAAGTATACGTTAGCATTCTTCGCGCGTGTCATTAACGGTTCATTACATTTTGAGGCAGTTTAATTGGTTTACCGTTTCCAATCGTGCTTTGAATGTGAACTGGGATAATTTATCCTAAAATGTCGTGTTATAACGAGGAAAATACGTGTTGAAATTATTTGTTACCACCTCAGAAACTTCACTGCTAACATTTCATCAAAATATTGACATTTAAATGTCCAGGGGGCCGATTTTTGAGTGTCGAACGCTCGACTTTTCACTCGAGATCTGTCAAAAAACTATTATGTTTTGACACTCAAAAATCGCCCCCCAGGTCCTGTAATCCAAAGACCTGTATATTATATTTCAATATATCTGAGACTCACGGTAGTTTTCTATATAAAATCCAGATATCCTAGGCAGGCACGTTCCTAGCTTTAAGCCCAGGACCGGGTAGGAATAAAACAGAGAAAAGAGTATCATTCGTTCATCAAATACTGCAGTGAATTTCAGTTTGAACTGTACTTGTAAAAAGACAAAAGGATGTGTAGTCTTTCATTAAGATTTTCTATTGTAACAGTTCAATTTTTAAAAAATGTGATATATTTAGAATATTAACCATAACAACAACCTGCCTTGCTAGGCCAGGGGTGCGTAAAATTAATTTCTTTGCTCATAAATTTACGTGCTGTACTTAATTTAATTAAGTACCACCTTCGTACAAAATGCGCTACTTCCCGACTCACCCGTTCAACCCTTAATTGTTTCCAACACATCATATTATTTTGATTTATGGCTTTGTGATTGCTGCAACTCGATTATACAGTGTGTTGATTCTAAATTGAATGAAATGAAAAATAAATTAAGCATGGAAGGACTGGGGAAATTAAAACGCTTCGTGAGTACCATGACACAATGTACGGAAAGATGGTTCAAAACTAGGCCAGCTGCGCAGGCAGATTCAGATTACCAAGCTGAATTTATCAACAACCTTATTACGGAATATTGTAATATTTTGCATTGGACTAAAGACTAATGAAACAAACGATGAAAAATTATGTAATATGTTTTCAACTTGAGATTGAACATATCTACGAAGTGTGTTCACAGTGAACACCACTTGCTAAGGGCTAATACTCGAGTGTTGAGAGTACAATTCACAAAATAAATGAAAAGATTTGTTGAAGCAAAATAAACGCGTGGAAGCAGTTATCAATTTTCTTAAAAAAGCTAAATCTGCATGATGGTTCTAAATATATATTATATATAAAATAAAACAAATTAAAAACAAAAAAATGAAAAATCATAAATAACAAAACACATTAACATAATACATATGTTTAAATATTTATAACAAAACATGATAAGTATTAACGACCAGCTATACGATTCACAAACCGATTCGTCCTCACCTCTCACAGCTCACCCACTTTTTTTATATGAAAATTGCCAAATTTGTCACTTTTTGAGATTGTAAATAAGAGGTGAGAAAGAGTTGGTTTGTGAATAACAGCCCAGAAGACAATGAGCGTATCCATTACTTTACGATGAAGCCAAATGCTGGCGATTAATACAAATTGTTAATTTACCAGTCACATGGGCCACGGGAGCATCGCGTTACAGCACGGTCCAGTAACTCGGGCGCGACTATTAACGGGTCGCCCGTCGAATTGTCGTGCGTTCATTTAGATTTATTCCAACTGCTAACGAAATTATTGTTAATAGAGAGTGTGCTGCGTTGATGATTTATGGGTGACGACCAAAACAAACACGATTCTTGTGCGAGTCTAACCGTAGGTATAGGTAGATAGTATAGATACCGTCTAACCGTAGGTTTTATAATAATTATAATATTTATAATTATAACCGTATGGAATGTTGTAATTAAATAAACATGATAAGCATTACATCAAGGGAAACAGTTAAGGAAACCACTACCCTTGTGTATTATTTTCTTAAGCATGTCATGTGCACCCCAAACTTACCGGTAGACAGTCTCTAGTTTTCCGTCTCCCGCGTAATATCATAAAATTGGCTGCCGCTGGAGAAATGCGAATCACACCCGAACCCTGCATATACACATACCTACCTACGTATGAGATATCAATAGAAAATTTCTCATTATCAAGATATTTATTATTTCATACAGACTTCAGTTTTGTGTAATATAAACACATCCACAATAATTGCGATAAATAAAAATAAAAATATGTCACTATCAAACCTGGGGGCCGATTTTTGAGTGTCGAACGCTCGACTTTTCACTCGACATCCGTCAAAACATCATAGTTTTTTGACAGATCTCGAATGAAAAGTCGAGCGTTCGACACTCAAAAATCGGCCCTCTGGTGCCAATTTACCAAAAAATAAGTTTTCGATTTTTTTACTCTTAGCTATTAATGCTATTATTTTCAATCCCTAATAAGTGCTCAAGATGTTATGGAAAATAATCATACGAGTATGTAGAAAACATTCGAAGATCGCTGCTGCGTGAATATCAGAAATTCAGAAAACAGATTAAACAGCTCTTGTTTTGAGTAGCTGAAAAGAATTTCGCAGTTTTATATCCGTACAATGGGAAACCATAACATTATTTCCATGCGCGCGTTTGTTTGCGTTAATGCAGTAATAACAAAGTCTCTGTTCCCCCTGTTATAAAGGACGCGCCGTTATTTCGGTAATGTCATGTCACATCAGAAATTTAATGCAAAGTTCAAATCAACGTAGGTAGGTAAATCAGCAGAAACACATGTCAGATTAGGTTCGCGTCTTTCCTGACGAATTAAAAACTAATATTCTTCCGCATAAACGGCGTCTCTATAAATCTATGTAATAAATTCGTATGCGTGCATAATGCACATAAGTCGTTCAGAATTCAGAACAACAGATCACAGGAGAGACGTATACTTACCCCGTTTAAAATCCCTATTCATAACTGTCGTAGGACTTACGATTTCGAAACATATTTTCGAAACACAGAACATCCCACATACGGGCGGTTCCTTTTCTTTAAATTCGTCAATTCATGTCACTTTTAATTAAACTCTGATTTAAAATCAATTCGGTTGAATTGAGTGAATGCGCGAGTCAAGATGCTGCTGTCACGGACAGACAGTTCGTCTCCTTCCCTCTTCCTATTACCCGTGTCAAATGCGCTATACTGACTTTATTACTACTATAGCTAACCCGCACTAGAATCGTTATTGTGAATTTTCTCACTTATTAATGTTTTTCTACTATTCGGTGCAGAGAAAAATCCAACAAATCAAAGATCATAATTCATAACATTGTAAGAATCGGTACAGCCGTTTTTGAGGTTTATGCTGTAAGAACTCAAGAGTGAATATCAAATAAAATATGCCAATTTCGTATGTTGATTAGACACAAAGTGCTTTAATGTTTAAGATATTAGTTTTATGTAGATCTGATAGAGATTATCACGACCCGCCATTATCCTGCCTGGCTACTTGACTAACATGCATCAATTTTACTTTCCGAATCAAATTCAATATTAATCTTACAATCTGTTTACATCCCCTAATCTCAAGTTAGAAAGTATACCTGTACACCGGCTAACAATAAATTTCAATCCACATTCAATCCGCCTATTACTCGTCTATACCATTACCACACTACTAGCGAAGGCTGGGAAGGGTGCATGGTTGATGCAAGGGCACAATACGACAACCACTATTAGGGGAGGCTGTATAGAGCTCTATATAAATGTTATTTCTTTTCTTTGTCGAGACTAGTCAACTTCAGTAATGAAGGAAGCAGTTATGTTCAGTTTGGGGACGAAAAAGATAGAAATGGTATTATAATGCTATTCCGCATGTGACTCGCTTCCTATCATTTGTTATCTGCCTACACAATTTAAACTTGAATTACCTACATGAACATCAATAGTTATTCTGAGGGTACGTAGCATATTTACATTCGAATAAAAATTACTATGCACCACAGTCACCAGTCACTACAGCTTATCTACGCATAGGTACGAATAACATTTTGTATTGTAAACATTTCACTTTTTATTTCGAATGTACAATCACGAGCAATAATAATGCATACACTTTGTATTGAACTTCCATTGAAAGTATACTCGTTATATTTGCTCTTGAGTGCATATATTTTTTGTTTAGGTATTTTATATTTTCAATAAATAAATAAATATATACATAAGTGTTGCCGTATTCCTATGAACTTACATAATTCCTATTAATTAATCCAGTATTCAAGTATAAAATAGAAGTAATCTGAGACGAGTCGAGACACTATAATGTAACGCTAATTATTCGGGCCGTAGTCACTAATAAACGATCGCTGCTCACTCATCAAACCGCAAATTTTGTGTAATCAACAACTGGATAAACACCACAAATTAACCCTTGCGCCGTATAATGTACGCAAATATCTTATTTCAGTACTTTGGTTTACTTAACAAAGTGTGTTTAGGACGGGTCGCCGCGTGACAGCGTCAAACTGGTGCGGGTTTGATTCCTCATACATATTCAGATTCGAGCGAGGGCAGCATTGTGTAGTAATGAAGCCCTTGCATGGCAGGTAGGCGAGCCCAGGGATTGTGGGTATGACACAATGATTATCCAAAAACCGTTTGATTGTATTTTGTGTAAAATGGTATATTTTCAACCGTTTTTTTAGGGTTCCGTAGCCAGAATAGCAAAAACGGAACCCTTATAGATTCGTCATGTCTGTCTGTCTGTCTGTCCGTCCTTATGTCACAGCCGGTTTACTCGGAGACTATAAGTACTACAATTATGAAATTTGGTAGGAAGATGTATTCTATTAACCGTTATATAAATGTGATGTGAAGTACGGAAAAAAAAATATTTTAGGGCGCATTTTATTTTATACATCTAACCGGGGGACGAAATTTTTTTTCAATGCAAGTAGTTGTGTGGGGTATTTTCGGATAGGCCTTTAAAAATGATATAGAGGTTACTGAGAAAGTTTTCCATTTAAGTCAATCGTTGGTGAGATATTAGCTCCCAAAGTCGTACAAAATGTGTCCCCCCACCCTCTAATTTCCAAACTATGAAGATTAAAAATGAAGTTGCCACCGTAGCTTTGCAGAATTTGCTGTAATTGTTGCTATACGATCTTCGCCGACAGGCGGTCTTCGCCGAGTTGACCTTACTAATATAAATATAGAAAAATATGAGCGTGCATGTTTCTACCGTACAAGAGCCTCAGGCGTTAGTCCCCCATTACACAGATAACTTCGGGACGTATATTCCTCGACATTTTTCCGCTAGGCGAGCGGGAAGAAGGAAATTGCAGGAAAAGTCGCGAGCGGTGAGCCAGATAATTCGCATCATATTATTGCGGCTGAGTCGGAACGGGACCGTTGGCAGCCACGATCAATTAACCATCTGTGATTACAACCGACGGGCCGTTTTGATACTCGTGTAGTGTAGATGTTACAACTGACTTATACAATAGAAATAAGTAGGTAGGTCGTCCTTAATTCATAAGCCTTAATTAATAATTCATAATAAATATTGACATTTGTTTTAGTGAGATAGGAGGAAAACGCATTTAAAATACTCCACTTTGATGAAATAACTAAGAAAGGCTAATACCATAATAGTTTAACTTGATACACTACGGGCTACGGCATAACGATACGATACGATACGGTATCTCGGCGATAAACTCGTTCAGGCTGAAGGTGACTGAAGCCTAACAGTGGCACAGTACTTCACTTCACTCTTTAAAAAAAAGGATTTCCATCATGATCAAGTTTAAGATAATTTCGCCAATTAATACTAAACTTGTTCAAAGACGTTGTTCGGTAACGACGCCATGACAGTAGGCAACTGGTCTTGTTCGGTAGTGGATTCTGCTCGTCGTCGCGCCGAGCACGTGTGTTCACCAACGCGGCGACGACCAAAATCCAGTGGCGCAGTATTTACTCATGCCTGGATGACAGTCAAGTGTCTCTCATAATAAACAAATTATACAATACCAAATTGTATGATTTAATGAAAGTTGATAGACATAAGAAAACCAAAAGTATTTTTTTGCAGAACTGGGGGCCGATTTTGAGAGTCGAACGCTCGTGTTTTCACCGACATCTGTCAAAACATCATAGTTTTTTGACAGATCTCGAGTGAAAAGTCGCGCGTTCGAAACTCAAAAATCGGCCCCCTGCATGAAACTGCAATAAAAATGGGAACGGCAATGTTGTTTTTGCAGTGCGCGAGTCAAAAACAGGCGCATTCGTTTCAGCTTGCGGTTGCGGAACTAGGTAAAAGATACAACCGCTCGGAGCTGTGCGTCGCCCCGTCACCAGGGGCATCTAGATTGAAATTTTCATTTTCTTTAAAAAAACAACCACCTCAATCACGGGCCCCCGTCTCCTTTGCCGACAGCCGTACAGTTTTGCGTGCATTCTGTGATACATTGCTACTCCAGAAATGCTGCTATAAAAGCTTAATTCATGGTATTGGTATACCAAATAGATTGCAAATTAGGTACCTATGTACGACAATAATAAGTAAATTAAAAGAAAAACTTGTTGTGTTCATTGAGGTACAATTGTAACAGTTCAAAACGTTTGGTTATTGCTTCTCGTTAAGTTTTCAAGGAACCTATAATCTGTTAATATTGATAACACTGCACTTAATCTGATACATTAAAAAGCAATAATCATTACCTCGACCGTGGTCTTCCCGGAAGCTTGCCATTTCATAAGATGTTCGCCCTTGAGAGACCAGCCAGGGGCGTAGCTGATAAGCCCCCCGGCCGCGGCCCCCGCGTTGCTAACTGCGTCGCTCGGTGCCTCCGTTTTCGACTTCTTGGGGCTCGTCTGAAGCCGGAAAAAACTGCGCCCGTGAATCTTGCAACTTTTAGAAGGGGAGAAGAAAAATGAGCTCTTCTTAGGCGATTTTTCTTGCTCCTCTGTCGCTTTTGACGTAGACGCGTTAGTCTCAGCGGCATTCTGTTGATCGAATTGTTCGCTAGTCTCGCTACCGCTGGGCTTGGGGCCCGAGTGCTCATCCGCCACAAACAACAGCGTTCGCTGGACGAATGGCGTGGCTTTGTTGTAAAACTCGCACGGCTCGGGAACTTTAAAACTGGCCGGTATTGTTGTCCGTTGCGATTTTGAGAATCGTCGCTCCATGTATTTTCTAGCCATATCATTTCATATTAGTATTTAATTCAGTATTTCTTCATAACTGCTTTTGTATTCATTCTATCAAAAGATTTCAATAGCGATTTACTTGGATTACCTACACTACTTTTTTGATATGTACATAAACAGTAAAAATATTATCATAGTAACATAAAAAGGATCAGCAAATAAGTAAAAAAAGAAAAATAAACCAAGCAGAATAAATCTATAGGGGTTCCTGGAATTGGTAAAATGGGTGGATATTCGTAAACTATACCCAATCTTTCCCCACCTGGCAGACGGAGAGAAAAGCCTTGCAAAACGGTACTAGAAGTGGCTATTCGCTCAAGCGATGAAATAATGTCACATTAGTCCGTCAAAGAGGATTTATGTATACATTTTGGTGAATATTTTATTTCACATCACAAAAAGTATGCCTTTAGTAAGCCTCGTGAGATATATATATTGAATCACGGGTTAAGTTATAGTGTAGTAATTATAGTGAGTGTTAACTTATAATATAATAGGTACTAAGTGTAGGTGACCAGGTGTTTGTGAACAATAAGTGTCTACGTGTTTGTGAGTAAGTTTTTCGCATCTTTTGGTCAGAATGTATCACGAACTCTCAAAGCAGAAGCCCATACAACAAGAGATACTGCAACGGAAATGGCACTGTATGGGTCAAATTCCCACTTGTCCAAGAAGGCCCTGACTTGGCAGATACCCGGCAAGCGGAAAAAGGTCGCCCCAGAACTACCCCCAGCAGATGGAAAAGGGAAAGGGAAGGGAAGGGGAAAGAAGAAGAAGAAGTGTAGGTGCAAAATTACGATTGCCAAACATTATGCAAAATAAGATAACACAAGATTCAGAAAGGTTTTTCCAACCCCTTCTAGATCTTTTATACGACATGAAAAGCTTCCTGCAACGGTTTGCAATTTTCACGCGGAGGCTCTGCCGGGCCCTATCGATCTGTGCGTGAGTACACATTGCCGCCCCCGCTTATGCTGACAAAACACGGTCTTCGTGCAGACGACCAATACCTTAACACCAAGGCGTATGATACATTTCGGTTGGCATTAATGTATGGGCTACAAAACTGACTCTTTTAATACAATGTTGATACAAATGTCTTAACACAAGGACGCAGGGTTGAAATCTGCGATCGCACTGAAGTATCCACCGCCCGCAGAATCATATCCACCTCGTCAATAACTATTCGCGTATTTTTACTTGAGAAACAGAGACAGGCATTACAATATTTGGAATTGATTCTCAAGGTAATCAAATCAATCAGGCAATTTCATTTCAATGTCTTATCGTACCTACTAAGATTACCTACAGTGTGGGAGGTGATGCCCAAAACAATATATCGATGGGGTTAGTTTAACGTAATGATATTAGTAAATTATTCATATTATGTAAGCTACTTTATAATACAGTAAAAGGCAAACATTTTCACCCGCTAACGAGCTGAGATACCATCCGTTGTTTTAATCAATGTACTTATACTGAATTTGCAAAATTCGTTGATCATTCATCAATTTTAACCATATATTTTCACGCTCAGAACTCGTATACGTTGTGATTAATTTCTAATTAAACTTTCCCGGATATTCCAAACAAAGGAAACTCAATAATAACAGCGGCGAAAGTAAAACACGTAGCAAGACCCCTGTTTGCCGCACGCACAGTGCTCCACGCCAACAACATGCTGCGGTTCAAAGCGACTCAGTTACTGAATCTGACAAACTTTTGTCTTTTTAGGGCTCCTTGCTGAAAGGGTGTAATTGGCATTTGCCTACGCCGTCTCACGTTCGCCCGTCTATGTGCGATGAATACCTTTATATATAACTTTGACTGGTTTGTATGGGTACGGAAATATTAGTTATACTGCTACGGTGCATTCTTAAATTTGCTTTTATATGTGAGTGCCTTTTTTTTTAATTAAAAATGGGATCGCTCTTGGCCAGCATCTAGCCAGGGGGCAAAGATGAAGCCGACGATGAAGCGAGCTCACCCAGAGTGCCTTCCGCACTCTCACTTAGTTGGGGTGAGAGTATAGTTACAAATAAATTAAGGGCCTACCGTGCGGGGTAAATTCTCAGCGCCTGTAAAATTTCAATTTTTTTAATAATTTACCCAATTAACCCACACATGCATTATTCACGCACACTACCTCATTTTGCTGGGTCGGGTCATTGACCCATGTTTATGTCAACTTATGACAATATAGATTTTGAATATTTAAAGGTTTCTTGGTGCATAAGAGAAGTGTAACAAAAATCGTCAAGTTCTGATCTGTAACCAAAACTCAAGTATTAGTTGTATCTGAAAATGTCTTGAATTTGGAATTTGTGGTAGTAAAATACTCAGTTCCTTGTTTATAAAATAAAACTTGTCAAACCCCTGTTTTGTAAAATGTATTTTGTTTTGCCCTTTCCTCACAGACTCATTTTTATACAACTGAGAAAGATTTTTCCTAATCGGTTCGTGCATGTTATGACTGTTTTATGTTTATGACTTAGGTACTTATTTTGAGAGTTTACTTGGTGATTTTCATGATACGAGTATATGTTGTACCTTAAATAGGTTATTTTAAGCAAAACTTTTCATAAATTGATTATTTTCTGTTGATTATGTTCAGTTGGTGAACTCTAAAATGGACACTGATTTAATGCAAGTTTTAAGAGAAGAAGCGGTAGTTTTATTACAATATATATAATAACTACTGAAACTATTTATACGGCACGGGATAACTGCAGCAATATTGTGAATCAACTTTGTATTTGAGGAACCAGTACCTAACCTTATAGGTAGTTCTTGTTATTCACGACCTCCCGTCGTAACCCAATCCGCAGAATTGCGCATAGAATAGTATGACATTCCCTGCGCATCGTCGTTATCGTGAATGACAAGCACTATAAAACCTAATGATATAACAAATATCATCAAGAAAGTCATTGTAACAGTCTGCAATTGTGGAACTTGGCCGGACCACTACTGTATCAGCTCTGACAAATTAACTTTTATACACTTCTACATATATAAGGTCCATAATTGAAAGGAATAATTAGCAGGATGCGTTTACATATTCTTCTAGTGTGAGCAGTCGTGCCGTCAAGGACACTTAACTGAACATCCGTGAACCTTATTGCAACGACATAAGGTTCAATAATGGTTAACATTGCGTCTATTTTCATCAATAATAAATAGCAATTATTATTATTTGCTATTCGTTTACTATAACGTCGAGACAATTATTGCGATGCGACATAAGTACTTACTTGTACAAAATCAAAGCAACGGGATTTCCAACGCATGAAAGCTTTAGATAGAAACTAGCGCAGTTTAATATTATAAGTAATTACTGCATATTTGTTTGTTAGACATCGTCATTGTCACCACATCCCCAACAACTACTTGGTTAATTATTTATAAATGAAACATAGGTTTATTATTTTCATTCTAGGTATAATAGGGATGATGACACTATAAAAGAAAATCAATAAATCCAAATTTTCTACATAATGACTCAAATTCTCAATCAAATGGCAAAAAAAGTAATTCAAAAAAATAAATAATTACGTAATTATAAGTCTTCAAAGTTTTAAAAGTGGGTATTTTCTGTCGCTTTTCCGCAAAACGCACCTTTGTATTGAACGATTGTCATTTACTATGGCGCTACTCAAAGGTGACGTCACGGTCGAGTAGCACTTTCTCTCTCTAACTACGAACATTCTAACCGTTGTTGCTTCGTTATTTTTTGAGATATTTGAATAGGATTTTCACTATTTGGCATAGTTTTATGTCTTCTTTCTATTGAAGTAATAAATTTTTTTGAGTCATCATGCCTATTATATTATGACCAGGCGGCTTAGACACTACACAATTTAAATCCACATCACTCAAACTGGCGAAGAAACTCCGATATTCTTTCTTCTGCTTCCGCGTTTCTTGGTATAACGCTGATATTTTATAAACTTCTGTTCAAAGCACCATAATCATTGTGCCTGTTTGTACAGATTCTGGGATATGTTTTGTTTATGCAGATTCTGCGATATATTTAGGTAATCATTGTTTGACGTGAAAGCGCCGTACATATACACATAAAATATAACATTAGATTCGTTAAATTATTGAAATATAAAAATACAATTTGATTACAAATTTTAATTTGAAATATGATGAGTGACATAAATGTCATAACGTTCCGTTCTGGGTGGCCAATTTATAAAAAGTAAATTACTTTGAACTGAAATACATCGGTAACCTTTTTACGTTTAAAATGCCTTTTCGTAAAGGAAATCATTATAATTTAGTTGCATTAGTAAACATTGGGGACCAAAGATTGCATTTTTATGTTATAACGAATGGCTAATACTAAAAATTCCATGTTAAAAGAATCTTCAATAGCCACACGTCAACATTTATTTACCCTACTTCAATTAATGCAATCTTTGTGTGTGGTATACATTTTGTATTTGTATACGAGCAAGCTGTCAAAAAGCGTGTTTTTATGTGATGTCAAACTGAGAAAAGCAGCATACGTCTGCTCCCATTGAGGGCCGGAGCCCATCTGCCGGCAAGAAAACTACGGCGGCCGGTCAAATTTTCGGAATTTCCTTTGCATTGTTAAAAAAATCTCCACATTTTGCAAATGTTAAACACATACGACCTAGATAACATGTAGTTTTGTTACTATTCAAAAATTGAAGACCTTTCATAAAGTATTAACGTTGTAGTTTGCGTTTATTTCCTTTACTAGAGCTAACTTTGGATGGAATTTTTATGAAGAAAACTATAAGTAATTGTGTTTCTGAAACACATGACGTGTAGAGTGTATCCTTAAATATCATATATAGGAATTACAGAATTCAAGCTTTAGTAATAATAATACAGCAAGTGATCCAACCATCGCAATTATTCAGAAATTTGCTCGGTGCAGTCTTAATGTAATTAATATTCAATTTTCAATTAATCAACTTGTCATATCAATCAATCAATACGCTATTTGACTAAATTTTTTTTATAATGCTAATCGAACCAGTTTTTAGAGACGATCAAATGTCTATATGGGACCAACAACAATTAGAGCACAATAAAGGGCTAAAATTAGGGACAAACTGGCCCTGGCAAATGACGTCACTTGCACAGTATTCGACCAACCGTTGTATGGGAAAATTAGTATTTTGCTGTTTTAGTCGTAAAATAATGCGTTTAGGTACATAGCTGCCATACAATTTATTATTTATTTTTACATAAGCATTCTATTGACACCTTTTATTTGAATTTTGGACGGTAAAAGAAATTACATTATTTTCTGAGTTTTTGATGATTCATATCTTTTTATTATTTTGGTAAAATTTTATAATTTACGATTTATTGTGATATTTTGATGGCTAACTATCCAAAAAGTGACACTGTGTTATAAATTTTAACATGTGTCAAATACCCTATTGGGTAACAACTAAAACTCCCTAGAAGATCAAATCTGTCATTACTCAGAAACAACGTGGATAATAATACGGAGATACGAGCTGTGATATAAGTAGGTATATTGCTTAGTGATCTTTGGCTATTAAGAGATTTAATTAAGACAAAAAAGCCTTCACGGATATGCCCTTTTAATTTCGCTTAGGCGATTCTCATGCATCATTTTAATTAAATTCTGTACAAAATGAGGAATCATAATAAAACAATAACGTTTATCTAGAGCGCTTGCACCAGCTAGATTGTAGAGCATAAATTAAATTAATCCTCTTAAATTTCCCTACTAATCTAAAAACTTATTAAACCTACGAGGAACGTACTTGTACTTGTATGTGTAGGTACATACATAGCAGTGGCGGCGCGTCAAAAATATTCTTAGGGAAGCCGGATATACTTGGCTTTTCCTATTCTTCATGAGCCGTAGTAAAAGAACTGGACTGGCTGGAAATTAGGCAAGCCGGTGGGAATCGAGTTGTATGGACGCTCCGCCACTGATACATAGATACTAACATTGAAATGATTATAATGTACTCACAGAAAAATCGGTATTTTATATCAGTACTCATTCATTTTACTCGTATAAGAAGCATCATTCGTGAAATATTTTTGTTTTTTTTATTAAACTCGGTGCCTTGACTTCAGCACAGAGGTTTCATAAAAACATAGGCATAACATAAACGGCATTACTAAGCCTCTTAAATACCTGGCAACGCATTCATATCACATAGATCTGAATATCGGTACATTTTGCCAGACTCACAACATACGTATATCTACAAGTATAAATCGAGCGATATGAAATTATACAGCAGAATACACTATACCGTTTCGCTGAATCGTGACTCCGATTATCTGTATCGGAGCGCGCGGTCAATCGCCTGCGAGCCGTAAGCCGGACCCTCGTGACCCTGCACTATTGTCCCCGAGAATCGATTTGGTAAAAATATTCTCGCATGTAGTCTTATAATATAAATAATAGGTAGCTCGGCTACACAATTGCTCGATAGAATAGATTGCAAGCTGTACAAGGCCATTAAAAGCCTTAAAACAATAAGTCAATTCTTTATTTTTAGTACAAATTCAATTTTATTGCCGACTATACTTTTTTGTTCAGAGTCATCGTCATCAACTACTCGTGGAGACGGTTCCTATGAGCCCAAACACGACGGGTTTATTATGTGTAGTTTAGGAGTGCTGCTGGTACCCTAAGGTTGCACTGTCACCGAACTTACATAAGTATGATGAATTTCAGCCGGATACCGATACCGGCAACGGCAATAGGATACCGACAAGTGGCTGAAAAAACGATTGCTAATTTTGAAGACAACTTATGTGCATACCATACCTAACTACATATTTACTTACATATCCACTCTCGTAACGAAAACCTAAAAGTGAAGATAAATTGAGAACCTTCTTTTAATGTTCGCAAAGAGGACATTAATAGTAGATAATAAAAATCCAATTTCCTCCTTAGAAGTCCTAGCTATTGTTATTAACCCCAAGGAAAATACAACAATGACATGAAGGAGGTGACACGCACGCACACTTGCTCCATCGTGCATGTTACGTGAAACGAAGTAAATATAAGCAACAGGACTGCGGCCATTTTCATGTCATTATTAGTTGCTTGAAAATAGAGGTCATTATGGTGTGTCTGTTCTGTCTAAAATATGCTAAGTTTTAATCTCATCAATCTTTGTTTACCTACCTACACCGAAAACGCTAAGCGACAACAATATAATATTTATAATATAGAAATAAATAAAACTAAAAGGTATTTTGTACTGCTTTCGTACATTGTAATGTTTCACATTTTTCGTAGACTAGGAACGAGTACGCGACTGCGTTCAAGTCAGTACTTAATATATTTCAAATTGGAAAACGTTTTGCATTCTAGCCGTGCAACCGTATCTTCCGAGCGATCTAGTTTAACGAACTAAATAACACTACGTTTGGTGGATGTCACAGAACAAAATGAATAGGAATAATGGAGCGACTACATAGGTACTATGCCCGTTCAGAAATAGACACACGCACCCCATGCTCTCACTCGCGCGAACTTGACAATCTACTGGGATATTTTTAACACTAATTTATCGTAAATATTTAGAAAATAACAGATTAAAGAACTTTTTTGACATTCTATCTAAAGGGAAATATTAAAGGGCTCTCAGGCGAAGTAATACTGTGTATACTTAATTATACGAAGGCGATAAGATTAGAAATATTATTGAAAACTCAAATACATTCTGACATAATATGGAAAACTGTCACCTTATTCGCAAACTTATCGTGGTCGAATAATAAGTACACACTAGTTTTTTGCCCGGTGCGCGGGGCGCAAGCGCCCCGCGGTAGTTGTGTCCTTTAGTTGTCCTTTATTGTCCTTGAGTTGTCCTTTACTGTCCTTTAGTTAGTTGTCCTTTATTGTCTTTGAGTTGTCCTTTTTGCCCATGGGTAAGGAAAGGTAAGTTTAGGTAAGGTTGGGGGAGTGCGCTCGGCCTTCGGCCTCGCTTAGCCTTATCACTCACCTTCGGGCCTGCGGCCCTCAGGTTCGCGTGTCCGAGTGCGCTCGGCCTTCGGCCTCGCTTAGCTTTACCACTCACCTTCGGGCCTGCGGCCCTCAGGTTCGTGTGCCCGTGTGCGCTCGGCCTTCGGCCTCGCTTAACCTTGCCGCTCACCTTCGGGCCTGCGGCCCTCAGGGTCGCGTGTCCGCGTGCGCTCGGCCTTCGGCCTCGCTTAGCCTTACCGCTCACCTTCGGGCCTGCGGCCCTCAGGTTCGTGTGTCCGCGTGCGCTCGGCCTTCGGCCTCGCTTAGCTTTACCACTCACCTTCGGGCCTGCGGCCCTCAGGTTCGTGTGCCCGTGTGCGCTCGGCCTTCGGCCTCGCTTAACCTTGCCGCTCACCTTCGGGCCTGCGGCCCTCAGGTTCGTGTGCCCGCGTGCGCTCGGCCTTCGGCCTCACTTAACCTTACCGGTCACCTTTGGGCCTGCGGCCCTCAGGTTCGCGTGTCCGCGTGCGCTCGGCCTTCGGCCTCGCTTAGCCTTACCACTCACCTTCGGGCCTGCGGCCCTCAGGTTCGTGTGCCCGCGTGCGCTCGGCCTTCGGCCTCGCTTAGCCTTACCACTCACCTTCGGGCCTGCGGCCCTCAGGTTCGTGTGACCGCGTGCGCTCGGCCGGCCTCGCTTAACTTTGCCGCTCACCTTCGGGCCTGCGGCCCTCAGGTTCGTCTATACGCGTGTGCTCGGCCTTCGGCCTCGCTTAGCCTTGCTGCTCACCTTCGGGCCTGCGGCCCTCAGGTTCGTCTATGCGCGTGCGCTCGGCCTTCGGCCTCGCTTTACTTTGCCGCTCACCTTCGGGCCTGCGGCCCTCAGGTTCGCTTGTAACAATGACGGGGATAGTAAGTGTCTGGGTGGGCTCGCCCTTCGGGCCGCAAGCGGAGAGCGCGCTCTGATGGGACGCTTCGGGCCTTCGGCCCTACGCGGAGCTCGGCCTTCGGCCTCGCGAGGCCTTGCCGCTCACCTTCGGGCCTTCGGCCCTCAGGTTCGCTTGTAACAATGACGGGAATAGTAAGTGTCTGGGTGGGCTCGCCCTTCGGGCCGCAAGCGGCCCTCGGGCTCGCGCGGAGAGCGCGCTCTGATGGGACGCTTCGGGCCTTCGGCCCTACGCGGAGCTCGGCCTTCGGCCTCGCGAGGCCTTGCCGCTCACCTTCGGGCCTTCGGCCCTCAGGTTCGCTTGTGACATACACGGGGCTTATGAATGCTTGGGCAACCCTTTCCTCCCGTAGCTCGGCCTTCGGCCTCGCAAAATTACTTGGGGGGGGGGACGCTCGGACGCTCGGGGTGAGGCTCCGGGCCTTCGGCCCTCCGCCGAGCTCGGCCTTCGGCCTCGCGGCCTGAAGCTCGCCCTTCGGGCTCGCGAAACCTCGTATTTGTATAGGATTTTCGGTCGTTCGGTACTCCCTCAGCTCGGCCTTCGGCCTCGCCGAAAGTTTGAGGGGGGGGACGCGCCTGGCCACTGTTATGGAGGCTCCGGGCCTCCGGCCCTCCGCCGGGCTCGGCCTGCGGCCTCGCGGCCTGAAGCTCGCCCTTCGGGCTCGCAAAAAGTACTCGGAAATTGTTTTGCCTGTGACGGCCGCCATCTTGGATTTTTTTCCAATTTTTTTTCTTTTATATAATCTTGGGCCCCCGGAGTCGCCGCGTGCCAAATCTCAGCGCGCTCGGACCGTTTTGAAATTTGAGCAGAAAAAAATTTTTTTTTTTCGGCCAAAATTTTAATGCAGTTTTTTTCCCCTGGCAAATCTCCATGACATTTGGTCGAGCACCTCATACCCATCTCGCGCCGTTTGGCTTTTCCATACAAATTTTTTTTCCCGCAAAAAAAAAAAAAAAATATTTTTCGAGTCCGGGGACCCCTACGACCCCCCATACCAAATTTCAGCTCTCCACGACCGTTTTGAAATTTCGGCCAAAAAAAAAAGTCGCCGAAAAAAAAAAAAAAGGTCACCTCACCCAACTGTCGGCTGTTCTCTATGACATTTGGTCGAGCACCCCCCACCCATCTGGCACCGTTTAGCCGGGCCGTCACTCGGAATCGAGGTTTTCGACAAAATCCCAAATGTCAGATTTTTCTGGAGGTCACGTCGCCACCCCCTATAAGACAGTACCGAAATCTCTACCAATTTCCACCTCCTTCCCGGAGAACAACCATATGAATGAGAAATCAGTGGGGCTGCAGCTTTATATAGTATTAATTAACTAGTTTTTTGCCCGGTGCGCGGGGCGCAAGCGCCCCGCGGTATCTCTGTGTTGTTGTCTTTTTTGTACTTGTCCTTGACTGTCCTTTAGTTGTCCTTTATTGTCTTTGAGTTGTCCTTTTTGCCCATGGGTAAGGAAAGGTAAGTTTAGGTAAGGTTGAGGGAGTGCGCTCGGCCTTTGGCCTCGCTTAGCCTTACCACTCACCTTCGGGCCTGCGGCCCTCAGGTTCGCGTGTCCGAGTGCGCTCGGCCTTCGGCCTCGCTTAGCTTTACCACTCACCTTCGGGCCTGCGGCCCTCAGGTTCGTGTACCCGTGTGCGCTCGGCCTTCGGCCTCGCTTAACCTTGCCGCCCACCTTCGGGCCTGCGGCCCTCAGGGTCGCGTGTCCGCGTGCGCTCGGCCTTCGGCCTCGCTTAGCCTTACCACTCACCCTCGGGCCTGCGGCCCTCAGGTTCGTGTGCCCGCGTGCGCTCGGCCTTCGGCCTCGCTTAGCCTTACCACTCACCTTCGGGCCTGCGGCCCTCAGGTTCATGTGCCCGTGTGCGCTCGGCCTTCGGCCTCGCTTAACCTTGCCGCTCACCTTCGGGCCTGCGGCCCTCAGGGTCGCGTGTCCGCGTGCGCTCGGCCTTCGGCCTCGCTTAGCCTTACCACTCACCTTCGGGCCTGCGGCCCTCAGGTTCGTGTGTCCGCGTGCGCTCGGCCTTCGGCCTCGCTTACCTTTACCACTCACCTTCGGGCCTGCGGCCCTCAGGTTCGTGTGCCCGCGTGCGCTCGGCCTTCGGCCTCGCTTAGCCTTACAACTCACCTTCGGGCCTGCGGCCCTCAGGTTCGTGTGTCCGCATGCGCTCGGCCTTCGGCCTCGCTTTACCTTGCCGCTCACCTTCGGGCCTGCGGCCCTCAGGTTCGTGTGTCTGCATGCGCTCGGCCTTCGGCCTCGCTTAGCATTGCCGCTCACCTTCGGGCCTGCGGCCCTCAGGTTCGTGTGCCCGCGTGCGCTCGGCCTTCGGCCTCGCTTACCTTTACCACTCACCTTCGGACCTGCGGCCCTCAGGTTCGCGTGTCCGCGTGCGCTCGGCCTTCGGCCTCGCTTAGCCTTACCACTCACCTTCGGGCCTGCGGCCCTCAGGTTCGTGTGTCCGCGTGCGCTCGGCCTTCGGCCTCGCTTAGCTTTACCACTCACCTTCGGGCCTGCGGCCCTCAGGTTCGTGTGCCCGCGTGCGCTCGGCCTTCGGCCTCGCTTAGCCTTACCACTCACCTTCGGGCCTGCGGCCCTCAGGTTCGTGTGTCCGCGTGCGCTCGGCCTTCGGCCTCGCTTAGCTTTACCACTCACCTTCGGGCCTGGGGCCCTCAGGTTCGTGTGCCCGCGTGCGCTCGGCCTTCGGCCTCGCTTAGCCTTACCACTCACCTTCGGGCCTGCGGCCCTCAGGTTCGAGTTTACGCGTTAGCTCTTGCTCACCTTCGGGCCTGCGGCCCTCAGGTTCGCTTGTAACAATGAGGGGAATAGTAAGTGTCTGGGTGGGCTCGCCCTTCGGGCCGCAAGCGGCCCTCGGGCTCGCGCGGAGAGCGCGCTCTGGTGGGACGCTTCGGGCCTTCGGCCCTACGCGGAGCTCGGCCTTCGGCCTCGCGAGGCCTTGCCGCTCACCTTCGGGCCTTCGGCCCTCAGGTTCGCTTGAAACATACACGGGGCTTATGAATGCTTGGGCAACCCTTTCCTCCCGTAGCTCGGCCTTCGGCCTCGCAAAATTACTTGGGGGGGGAGGCGCTTGGACGCTCGGGGTGAGGCTCCGGGCCTTTGGCCCTCCGCCGAGCTCGGCCTTCGGCCTCGCGGCCTGAAGCTCGCCCTTCGGGCTCGCGAAACCTCGTATTTGTATAGGATTTTCGGTAGTTCGGTGCTCCCTCAGCTCGGCCTTCGGCCTCGCCGAAAGTTTGAGGGGGGGGGACGCGCCTGGCCACTGTTATGGAGGCTCCGGGCCTTCGGCCCTCCGCCGGGCTCGGCCTGCGGCCTCGCGGCCTGAAGCTCGCCCTTCGGGCTCGCAAAAAGTACTCGGAAATTGTTTTGCCTGTGACGGCCGCCATCTTGGATTTTTTTCCAATTTTTTTTTCTTTTATATAATCTTGGGCCCCCGGAGTCGCCGCGTGCCAAATCTCAGCGCGCTCGGACCGTTTTGAAATTTGAGCAAAAAAAAATTTTTTTTTTTCGGCCAAAATTTTAATGCAGTTTTTTTCCCCTGGCAAATCTCCATGACATTTGGTCGAGCACCTCATACCCATCTCGCGCCGTTTGGCTTTTCCATACAAATTTTTTTTCGCGCAAAAAAAAAAAAAAAAAATATTTTTCGAGTCCGGGGGCCCCTACGACCCCCCATACCAAATTTCAGCTCTCCACGACCGTTTTGAAATTTCGGCCAAAAAAAAAAGTCGCCGAAAAAAAAAAAAAAGGTCACCTCACCCAACTGTCGGCTGTTCTCTATGACATTTGGTCGAGCACCCCCCACCCATCTGGCACCGTTTAGCCGGACCGTCACTCGGAATCGAGGTTTTCGACAAAATCCCAAATGTCAGATTTTTCTGGAGGTCACGTCGCCACCCCCTATAAGACAGTACCGAAATCTCTACCAATTTCCACCTCCTTCCCGGAGAACAACCATATGAATGAGAAATGAGTGGGGCTGCAGCTTTATATAGTATTAATTAACTAGTTTTTTGCCCGGTGCGCGGGGCGCAAGCGCCCCGCGGTAGTTGTGTCCTTTAGTTGTCCTTTATTGTCCTTGAGTTGTGTCCTTTAGTTGTCCTTTTGTACTCGTCCTTGATTGTCTTTGAGTTGTCCTTTTTGCCCATGGGTAAGGAAAGGTAAGTTTAGGTAAGGTTGGGGGAGTGCGCTCGGCCTTCGGCCTCGCTTAGCCTTATCACTCACCTTCGGGCCTGCGGCCCTCAGGTTCGCGTGTCCGAGTGTGCTCGGCCTTCGGCCTCGCTTAGCTTTACCACTCACCTTCGGGCCTGCGGCCCTCAGGTTCGTGTGCCCACGTGCGCTCGGCCTTCGGCCTCGCTTAACCTTGCCGCTCACCTTCGGGCCTGCGGCCCTCAGGGTCGCGTGTCCGCGTGCGCTCGGCCTTCGGCCTCGCTTAGCCTTACCGCTCACCTTCGGGCCTGCGGCCCTCAGGTTCGTGTGTCCGCGTGCGCTCGGCCTTCGGCCTCGCTTACCTTTACCGCTCACCTTTGGGCCTGCGGCCCTCAGGTTCGTGTGCCCGCGTGCGCTCGGCCTTCGGCCTCGCTTAGCCTTACAACTCACCTTCGGGCCTGCGGCCCTCAGGTTCGTGTGTCCGCATGCGCTCGGCCTTCGGCCTCGCTTAGCTTTGCCACTCACCTTCGGGCCTGCGGCCCTCAGGTTCGTGTGCCCGCGTGCGCTCGGCCTTTGGCCTCGCTTAGCATTGCCGCTCACCTTCGGGCCTGCGGCCCTCAGGTTCGTGTGCCCGCGTGCGCTCGGCCTTTGGCCTCGCTTAGCATTGCCGCTCACCTTCGGGCCTGCGGCCCTCAGGTTCGAGTGTCCTCGTGCGCTCGGCCTTCGGCCTCGCTTACCCCTACTGCTCACCTTCGGGCCTGCGGCCCTCAGGTTCGTGTGTCCACGTTAACTCTTGCTCACCTTCGGGCCTGCGGCCCTCAGGTTCGTGTGTCCGCATGCGCTCGGCCTTCGGCCTCGCTTAGCCTTGCCGCTCACCTTCGGGCCTGCGGCCCTCAGGTTCGAGTGTCCGCGTTAGCTCTTGCTCACCTTCGGGCCTGCGGCCCTCAGGTTCGCTTGTAACAATGACGGGAATAGTGTCTGGGTGGGCTCGCCCTTCGGGCCGCAAGCGGCCCTCGGGCTCGCGCGGAGAACGCGCTCTGGTGGGACGCTTCGGGCCTTCGGCCCTACGCGGAGCTCGGCCTTCGGCCTCGCGAGGCCTTGCCGCTCACCTTCGGGCCTTCGGCCCTCAGGTTCGCTTGTGACATACACGGGGCTTATGAATGCTTGGGCAACCCTTTCCTCCCGTAGCTCGGCCTTCGGCCTCGCAAAATTACTTGGGGGGGGGGGCGCTTGGACGCTCGGGGTGAGGCTCCGGGCCTTTGGCCCTCCGCCGAGCTCGGCCTTCGGCCTCGCGGCCTGAAGCTCGCCCTTCGGGCTCGCGAAACCTCGTATTTGTATAGGATTTTCGGTAGTTCGGTACTCCCTCAGCTCGGCCTTCGGCCTCGCCGAAAGTTTGAGGGGGGGGACGCGCCTGGCCACTGTTATGGAGGCTCCGGGCCTTCGGCCCTCCGCCGGGCTCGGCCTGCGGCCTCGCGGCCTGAAGCTCGCCCTTCGGGCTCGCAAAAAGTACTCGGAAATTGTTTTGCCTGTGACGGCCGCCATCTTGGATTTTTTCAAAAAATTTTTTCTTTTATATATTCTCGGGCCCCCGGAGTCCCCGCGTGCCGAATCTCGGCGCGCTCGGACCGTTTTGAAATTTGAGCAAAAAAAAATTTTTTTTTTTCGGCCAAAATTTTAATGCAGTTTTTTTCCCCTGGCAAATCTCCATGACATTTGGTCGAGCACCTCATACCCATCTCGCGCCGTTTGGCTTTTCCATACAAATTTTTTTTCGCGCAAAAAAAAAAAAAAAAATATTTTTCGAGTCCGAGGACCCATACCGACCCCCATACCAAATTTCAACTCTCCACGACCGTTTTGAAATTTCGGCCAAAAAAAAAAGTCGCCGAAAAAAAAAAAAAATGTCACCTCACCAAATTGTCGGCTGTTCTCTATGACATTTGGTCGAGCACCCCCCACCCATCTAGCACCGTTTAGCCGGGCCGTCACTCGGAATCGAGGTTTTCGACAAAATCCCAAATGTCAGATTTTTCTGGAGGTCACGTCGCCACCCCCTATAGGACAGTACCGAAATCTCTACCAATTTCCACCTCCTTCCCGGAGAACAACCATATGAATGAGAAATCAGTGGGGCTGCAGCTTTATATAGTATTAACTAGTTTTTTGCCCGGTGCGCGGGGCGCAAGCGCCCCGCGGTATCTCTGTGTTGTTGTCTTTTTTGTACTTGTCCTTGACTGTCCTTGAGTTGTCCTTTACTGTCCTTTAGTTAGTTGTCCTTTATTGTCTTTGAGTTGTCCTTTTTGCCCATGGGTAAGGAAAGGTAAGTTTAGGTAAGGTTGGGGGAGTGCGCTCGGCCTTCGGCCTCGCTTAGCCTTATCACTCACCTTCGGGCCTGCGGCCCTCAGGTTCGCGTGTCCGAGTGCGCTCGGCCTTCGGCCTCGCTTAGCTTTACCACTCACCTTCGGGCCTGCAGCCCTCAGGTTCGTGTGCCCGTGTGCGCTCGGCCTTCGGCCTCGCTTAACCTTGCCGCTCACCTTCGGGCCTGCGGCCCTCAGGGTCGCGTGTCCGCGTGCGCTCGGCCTTCGGCCTCGCTTAGCCTTATCACTCACCTTCGGGCCTGCGGCCCTCAGGTTCGTGTGTCCGCGTGCGCTCGGCCTTCGGCCTCGCTTACCTTTACCACTCACCTTCGGGCCTGCGGCCCTCAGGTTCGTGTGTCCGCGTGCGCTCGGCCTTCGGCCTCGCTTAGCTTTACCGCTCACCTTCGGGCCTGCGGCCCTCAGGTTCGTGTGCCCGCGTGCGCTCGGCCTTCGGCCTCGCTTAACCTTGCCGCTCACCTTCGGGCCTGCGGCCCTCAGGGTCGCGTGTCCGCGTGCGCTCGGCCTTCGGCCTCGCTTATCTTTACCACTCACCTTCGGGCCTGCGGCCCTCAGGTTCGTGTGCCCGCGTGCGCTCGGCCTTCGGCCTCGCTTTGCCTTACCACTCACCTTCGGGCCTGCGGCCCTCAGGTTCGTGTGCCCGCATGCGCTCGGCCTTCGGCCTCGCTTAGCATTGCCGCTCACCTTCGGGCCTGCGGCCCTCAGGTTCGTCTATACGCGTGCGCTCGGCCTTCGGCCTCGCGTAGCTTTACCACTCACCCTCGGGCCTGCGGCCCTCAGGTTCGTGTGCCCGCGTGCGCTCGGCCTTCGGCCTCGCTTTACCTTGCCGCTCACCTTCGGGCCTGCGGCCCTCAGGTTCGCTTGTAACAATGACGGGAATAGTAAGTGTCTGGGTGGGCTCGCCCTTCGGGCCGCAAGCGGCCCTCGGGCTCGCGCGGAGAGCGCGCTCTGATGGGACGCTTCGGGCCTTCGGCCCTACGCGGAGCTCGGCCTTCGGCCTCGCGAGGCCTTGCCGCTCACCTTCGGGCCTTCGGCCCTCAGGTTCGCTTGTAACATACACGGGGCTTATGAATGCTTGGGCAACCCTTTCCTCCCGTAGCTCGGCCTTCGGCCTCGCAAAATTACTTGGGGGGGGGGGGCGCTTGGACGCTCGGGGTGAGGCTCCGGGCCTTTGGCCCTCCGCCGAGCTCGGCCTTCGGCCTCGCGGCCTGAAGCTCGCCCTTCGGGCTCGCGAAACCTCGTATTTGTATAGGATTTTCGGTAGTTCGGTACTCCCTCAGCTCGGCCTTCGGCCTCGCCGAAAGTTTGAGGGGGGGGGGGACGCGCCTGGCCACTGTTATGGAGGCTCCGGGCCTCCGGCCCTCCGCCGGGCTCGGCCTGCGGCCTCGCGGCCTGAAGCTCGCCCTTCGGGCTCGCAAAAAGTACTCGGAAATTGTTTTGCCTGTGACGGCCGCCATCTTGGATTTTTTCCAAATTTTTTTTCTTTTATATAATCTCGGGCCCCCGGAGTCGCCGCGTGCCAAATCTCAGCGCGCTCGGACCGTTTTGAAATTTGAGCAAAAAAAAAATTTTTTTTTTCGGCCAAAATTTTAATGCAGTTTTTTTCCCCTGGCAACTCTCCATGACATTTGGTCGAGCACCTCATACCCATCTCGCGCCGTTTGGCTTTTCCATACAAATTTTTTTTTCGCGCTAAAAAAAAAAAAAAAATCTTTTTCGAGTCTGGGGACCCATACCGACCCCCGTACCAAATTTCAGCTCTCCACGACCGTTTTGAAATTTCGGCCAAAAAAAAAAGTGGCCGAAAAAAAAAAAAAAAGGTCACCTCACCAAATTGTCGGCTGTTCTCTATGACATTTGGTCGAGCACCCCCCACCCATCTGGCACCGTTTAGCCGGGCCGTCACTCGGAATCGAGGTTTTCGACAAAATCCCAAATGTCAGATTTTTCTGGAGGTCACGTCGCCACCCCCTATAAGACAGTACCGAAATCTCTACCAATTTCCACCTCCTTCCCGGAGAACAACCATATGAATGAGAAATGAGTGGGGCTGCAGCTTTATATAGTATTAACTAGTTTTTTGCCCGGTGCGCGGGGCGCAAGCGCCCCGCGGTATCTCTGTGTTGTTGTCTTTTTTGTACTTGTCCTTGACTGTCCATTTGTACTGGTCCTTGATTGTCTTTGAGTTGTCCTTTTTGCCCATGGGCAAGGAAAGGTAAGGTTAGGTAAGGTTGGGCGAGTGCGCTCGGCCTTCGGCCTCGCTTAGCCTTACCACTCACCTTCGGGCCTGCGGCCCTCAGGATCGTGTGTCCGCGTGCGCTCGGCCTTCGGCCTCGCTTAGCTTTACCACTCACCTTCGGGCCTGCGGCCCTCAGGTTCGTGTGCCCGCGTGCGCTCGGCCTTCGGCCTCGCTTAGCTTTACCACTCACCTTCGGGCCTGCGGCCCTCAGGTTCGTGTGCCCGCGTGCGCTCGGCCTTCGGCCTCGCTTAGCCTTACCACTCACCTTCGGGCCTGCGGCCCTCAGGTTCGTGTGCCCGCGTGCGCTCGGCCTTCGGCCTCGCTTAGCTTTACCACTCACCTTCGGGCCTGCGGCCCTCAGGTTCGTGTGCCCGCGTGCGCTCGGCCTTCGGCCTCGCTTAGCCTTACCACTCACCTTCGGGCCTGCGGCCCTCAGGTTCGTGTGTCCGCGTGCGCTCGGCCTTCGGCCTCGCTTAGCCTTGCCCCTCACCTTCGGGCCTGCGGCCCTCAGATTCGTGTGCCCGCGTGCGCTCGGCCTTTGGCCTCGCTTAGCATTGCCGCTCACCTTCGGGCCTTCGGCCCTCAGGTTCGAGTGTCCGCGTGCGCTCGGCCTTCGGCCTCGCTTACCCCTACTGCTCACCTTCGGGCCTGCGGCCCTCAGGTTCGTGTGTCCACGTTAACTCTTGCTCACCTTCGGGCCTGCGGCCCTCAGGTTCGTGTGCCCGCGTGCGCTCGGCCTTCGGCCTCGCTTAGCCTTGCTGCTCACCTTTGGGCCTGCGGCCCTCAGGTTCGTCTATACGCGTGCGCTCGGCCTTCGGCCTCGCTTAGCTTTACCACTCACCTTTGGGCCTGCGGCCCTCAGGTTCGTGTGCCCGCGTGCGCTCGGCCTTCGGCCTCGCTTAACGTTGCCGCTCACCTTCGGGCCTGCGGCCCTCAGGTTCGCTTGTAACAATGACGGGAATAGTAAGTGTCTGGGTGGGCTCGCCCTTCGGGCCGCAAGCGGCCCTCGGGCTCGCGCGGAGAGCGCGCTCTGATGGGACGCTTCGGGCCTTCGGCCCTACGCGGAGCTCGGCCTTCGGCCTCGCGAGGCCTTGCCGCTCACCTTCGGGCCTTCGGCCCTCAGGTTCGCTTGTGACATACACGGGGCTTATGAATGCTTGGTCAACCCTTTCCTCCCGTAGCTCGGCCTTCGGCCTCGCAAAATTACTTGGGGGGGGAGGCGCTTGGACGCTCGGGGTGAGGCTCCGGGCCTTTGGCCCTCCGCCGAGCTCGGCCTTCGGCCTCGCGGCCTGAAGCTCGCCCTTCGGGCTCGCGAAACCTCGTATTTGTATAGGATTTTCGGTAGTTCGGTGCTCCCTCAGCTCGGCCTTCGGCCTCGCCGAAAGTTTGAGGGGGGGGGACGCGCCTGGCCACTGTTATGGAGGCTCCGGGCCTTCGGCCCTCCGCCGGGCTCGGCCTGCGGCCTCGCGGCCTGAAGCTCGCCCTTCGGGCTCGCAAAAAGTACTCGGAAATTGTTTTGCCTGTGACGGCCGCCATCTTGGATTTTTTTCCAATTTTTTTTTCTTTTATATAATCTTGGGCCCCCGGAGTCGCCGCGTGCCAAATCTCAGCGCGCTCGGACCGTTTTGAAATTTGAGCAAAAAAAAATTATTTTTTTTCGGCCAAAATTTTAATGCAGTTTTTTTCCCCTGGCAAATCTCCATGACATTTGGTCGAGCACCTCATACCCATCTCGCGCCGTTTGGCTTTTCCATACAAATTTTTTTTCTCGCAAAAAAAAAAAAAAAAATATTTTTCGAGTCCGGGGACCCCTACGACCCCCCATACCAAATTTCAGCTCTCCACGACCGTTTTGAAATTTCGGCCAAAAAAAAAAGTCGCCGAAAAAAAAAAAAAAGGTCACCTCACCCAACTGTCGGCTGTTCTCTATGACATTTGGTCGAGCACCCCCCACCCATCTGGCACCGTTTAGCCGGGCCGTCACTCGGAATCGAGGTTTTCGACAAAATCCCAAATGTCAGATTTTTCTGGAGGTCACGTCGCCACCCCCTATAAGACAGTACCGAAATCTCTACCAATTTCCACCTCCTTCCCGGAGAACAACCATATGAATGAGAAATGAGTGGGGCTGCAGCTTTATATAGTATTAATTAATGTGTTTCCGAAAGTGCGGAATTCAACAACCAACGTCGGAGCTCACGCTATTACGCTACTCTAATTTGAAACATTTTTTAAGCATTCGTAATCATGCGGTACAAGGGTATTCCGGCCTTAAACTCTATCCTCGTCGGTCAAATTATTTATTACATGTGAACAAGATAGTCATACCTAGCATACATTTATAATATATTTTAACACTGACGCGCCGTAATTACACGTTTTCCAAGGGCGCGAGGAACGATGTGTGAACCGATAGCCGCCTTACACATTACGCTCATAGATAAGGTTTTGCGCTTTATACGCCCTTGCCTCGTACTTGATAATCATATAATTGGCCGGCTCCGGCCAGTGGCGATGGCGGCTCTGGGCGCATTTGCATTTTAATCACGCGTTGATTTGATGTAATGCCCCAGCATGCATGCGCAAACGTTAACGCTCGCACATGCGTTGACAGCTCTTCAAGCAATATCCGTATTATTGTGCGTAGGGAAACGCTCTTTCAAACCATTGCCACATAAAGTCATCGCTACAAATCAATAATGCTGAATAATACATTGCTGTAAGTGTGTTAAGATGGTGCACCTAACTGCTGATCTGCTAATAAACGCGATTATTCCACTAACCCACTGCTAAAACTATAACCAGTAGGTGTCGCCACAACAGCATTAACTTATGACAGTTCTGTTATTCTTGCTCCGGCCCTTCCCTAGGGTTATGTTATGTGAAACATAATTCGGTTCTTGAGGCGACGGCTTAATTAAGTTCTGAGCCCGCGTGGGGTGTACCTATACTAATAAATATTAGGGAAGAAGTTGTAAGTAACGTCTACGATGTGAATATAAATTACGGTCAGAGACAGGCTCAGCTCCGGAAGACTGGGAAAGATCCTTTCAGGTGCGTGATTAACACGCATGAATGAATAAAAGGAAAATTGCCAAAATGGTACGTTTTTTACAAAGGGATAAAATGACATGAATTGTAAGTTTTATAAACTAAAAAAGATGTAGTCAAGTTTCGTTTAAAAAACCAAAATGCGTTGAAGCCTGCAAAGGTGTCCTTTGGTATAATTATCAAAAATAATTTTATATTTATCTATAAAATAATAATAATAAAATGCTTCATTGAGCACTAGCCCAACTTAAGTGGAGATGGGCGGGATACTTGGCAAGACGAGACGACGGCAGATGGTCAAAGGCGGTCACGGAGTGGTGGCCAAGGTTGGGACAGATTCGTGGGGAGACCACCAGCGCGTTGGTGCAATGACAATTGGCACTCGGCGGGGAAATCGTGGATGAGACTAGCACAAAACAGGGCAGACTGGCGTGAACATGAAGAGGCTTTTACTCAACAGTGGGTGGATACAGGCTGATAATGGTGAGCACTACAAAGAAAATAAAAGAATGATATATTATGACCAGGACTTAACGCAAGTAGGTGATAGCAGGCACAGGCAGGCAGGACAGATATGTAGTACCCACTTTAAAATGAAGTAGTAGTGGTCAATGTACTAAACTGAAATTTCATAACAATCTTTTACTAACTGAACCCAGTGACATATATTAAAGGATTATGTGACGGCTTCACATTATTCTCAATTCAAAAGGATTACGCGTTTGACGCGTTCGTTTCGTGTAAATGTTTACACAAAGTTAGAAGCACTCTGGATAATATAAAATCGATAACTAAAATAAAACTTACTTACTGCTAAAAAAAAGTACACGCTTACTGTTGTTGTCACAGAATAAATAAAAGAACCTACCGAGTAGTTACATACAAGCAAATCTTCGCATCTTGTTCCAAACTTCTGACGCATAGCATGTGATCTTTCGCGTTTCGCCGAGTTAGAGTCGTCATGTTTGCGTGTTGTAGTCGTGGTTCGCCAACTACGGTCCTATTCGTATAAACCATGTTCGGGTGAATTGCAGCTTGGAGGGATGCGAGAGCCCAGTTTTACCGATGCGGCGAGAGGAACTACATTGTGTCTACATTGTCTACACTCGCCTTTTTGTTAACTTCAGGCCCCTATACCTCAAAACTTTACAAGTCTACAATTTGACATAATCGTACAATTTGCCATAGAAAAAGTTCACAAATTTGTCGAATTGTACGCTTGTAAAGTTTTGTGGTATAGGCCCCAGGTCAAATTATATTTATTATACCCATGTACGTTCCTAATACCCATATAAGTGCTATGATTATAGTTTGGTACCTACATGATCCATTATGTTACAAGCCCCAGCAACCTAATCCCGCAGAACAGATAAGCCTATTAGAGTAACACACGCGCCTGGGCACAAAGGTCATTGGAGCGGTATCAGATCAATTCTAAATACACACACAACTTACATTGTATGAAATGAATTTTAATATTAACTGCGCCTTGTGAACATCAATGTTTGAGAAGTATTATTTTAAACGATTATTATTAAACGATTTTTGAGGTTCTGTACTCGAAAGAGGCAGTCGATACACGACAAGTGCCTAACTTTGTAAGTTTCTTTGTGGGTTTTCATTTGTTTTGAGTGTTTATTCCTCTAAAACGGCGTGCAGGAAAAGTAAAGAAAGTTCTTCATTTTTAAAACTTAACGAACAATGAATTGAACCAGTTAAAGATACGTCATTTTGTGAATGAGCACACTTCGTTAGAATGGCGGAAGCTACTACGTAGCTTTCAGCACCACGCACAGATTTTCCTAGAACGGCTGAAATTCTTAAACAGGTAGGTCGTTTAGGTATATATGTTATGTCCAGTAACGTTAACAATTATTTCCTTATAGCTAGTTAGAGCCTTATAGGTATTTCAATAATCTTGACCTTTGAAACAAATATGTACCTGGATTGAACGAATGTGTCCCAATAATATTCATTCGTATTGCCTTATAATCTGTTAAGTATTGTACCTGTATAGAAAATCTGTCTCTATTTTTAGGTCAACATTCATTATAGTTATTGTTAACGTTATTTATATGTATTCATATAATATTAGTGCATACCGATTATTTAGTAACAAAAGCGATTAATAAAATAGGTAGGTATCAAATGTAACGACGTACTAAAAATTCATCAACTGCAGAGCTTTTTGGCACGTCCGTCAATACCCTCAAACACACTCCATACATCGAGTTTAGCACCATTAAAACATAATTAATCCCCATTATTTTTGCTAGACCACTCGTTCGTGTATAATTATTCATTAATTATCTATTTATATCCTATAATATTGTGCGGGCATTGCGTGTACGTATTGAGGATTAAAGCGGAACAGACGTCGCGGCGGGCGGAAGCAGGGGATGCGGGGAGGGAAGTAAGAACCTCTGTCAAGAAGCTCCTGATAGACGCGACTTTCCTGGCAAGGGATGTGTGTTTTATAATGCAATTACAATGGAAAATTCATTCCTCTTCAAATAATGTAACAAAAACAAAACCTACTCAGTCTTACCAATGCCGATACTTGTCCGGGACGGGACTACCGTACCCGTATCTCCGGGCAAGCTTGAATACTCATTAATACAATTTTGTATATTAGAGGAGGAACAGAATTGGAAAACGCGTCTCTAAACAATGCAAGCGGCAAGTCATGTAACAGTTGGGGTGACAACGTTATCAGAGGGTTTGGACCCTGCAGAATACGGATCTGCCTGTCGCCATCTCGAAATTTGAGCCGGAAGTACGGTATACCGGAAAAGGTGCAGCCCATACAAAAAAATTCGTAGTACATTTAGTAAATTGTTGCTCTGGTACTCTAAAAGAGGTCCGATTGATATGGTTTTTTGGTATGTTGTGAAGGACAATATTAGCCATGGTAACCTAAAAATTTCGGCCCTCCAGCTCCATAACTTTGGCCGCCATCTTGGAAATAGTGTCATTTTTTCAGTTCTTTGCTTTTACTGTCGTCAAAGTTCATTCCAGTGCTAAACATAGTTCTACAATATTGTAGAATACGAAATTTGCTAAAACTTTTGGGTACAAAGATTTTTTCCATGACCCCTAGGGACGAAGATATGACAGGATATATCATTAAAAATTGCCACTTTTTTCTAGTTTTCCGTTCATGTTTACATTTTAAGTGCATTTTAGCACTAACTATAGTTCGGCAATATTGTAGATCACGAAATTTGCTACAACTTTTGTATTGAAATATTTTTTCCACGACCATTAGGAAAGAAGATATGAAGTCATCTATGGAGTAGCACCGTTGAAATTTGCTACTTTTGCAGTTTTCTTCTCATATTTAGGTTTGAGTGTATTTAATCGCAATCTGTAGGGGATCTATGATGGTCGAGTGATAGCGGGATAGACGACAAGATAAAGCATCTGTCACTTTCCGATCTGTACCACTTCAATCCCTCAGAAGACAAAATCGTCTGTTTCCACGATACCTAGAAGATCGTAGGTACTTTGAATTTGCATATAATTTTGTCTTCTATAATATTGCTGACCGAGAAATGCACTAAAACGAAAATATGTGAAGAAAACTGGAAAAGTAGTAAATATCGACGGTAGTACCCCATAGGTGACATCGTATCTTCTTTCCTGATGATCGTGGAAAAAATATTTCAATACAAAAGTTGTAGCCAATTTTGTAATCTACAATATTGCTGAACTATAGTTAACGCTAAAATGCACTTTAAACGTAAACATGAGAGGAAAACTAGAAAAAAGTGGTAATTTATAATGATATCTCCTGTCATATCTTCGTCCCTAGGGGTCATGGAAAAAATCTTTGTACCCAAAAGTTTCAGCAAATTTTGTGTTTTACAATATTGCCAAACCATGTTTAGCACTAAAATGAACTATAACGACAGTACAAGCAAAAAACTGAAAAAAGTGATAGATTTTCCAAGACGGCCGAGAAAGACGTGGAGCTGGAGTGTCAAAAATTTCGGGATACGATGACAAATATTGTTATTTACGGCATATCAAAAATCCATAACAATTGGACCATAGTTAGGGTACCGGAACAACGATTTACCAAATGTACAACGAAAAAATTTGTATGGGCTGCACCTTTTCTGATATAACATTCTTCCGGCTCAAATTTGGGGATGGAGACAGGCAGATCCGTATTCTGCAGGGTCTAAACCCTCTGATTACGTTGTCACCCCAACTGTTACACGATTTGCTTCTTGTATTCTACTTCTTCAAAAATGGGCCTACTCTATATACATTTCTGCATATATATGACCTAGGTACCTGCGTTGGCGAGATCGCATCATTGCCGGTAAATTTAATCATATTCTACCGCTATACGATAAGATTCGTAATTTTGTAGTTTAACGACCTCCTTAACTTAATATGCCATTAAATAGTTCCACCTTCTGGGTATATTATCAGGTCTTTTTGATGGTGCCTATTGTTGTCTATATTCTACGATACGACTAATGAAAGTGGGTGAATGGGTCATATACAGTTGACAAAAAAAGTTGTCTGTGGACAAAATTGAATGGCTTATGAGTATGTAAGTTATGTTTTTATTTAGATTTATAGAAAAGGCGACGCCATTTTGTGCGGACTACTTGTAGTCCAACCAAAATTAAACCTTTATAGTCCTCAACTTCGGCAATGTCCACAGGAAAAGAGCGAACCTAAAACTATGTGTGTTGACCCAAATATCGATTAGCAATATTTGATTATATCGATACATACAAACCTATAAGTTTACATATATAAGGCCTGTAATAAAACAATCCGTCATTTGAAGGTATTAAAAGGTTACATATGTGTCATAAGGAACACATTTGCACAAGAATGACGTCACATTTATGCCATTTATATAGGTATTGTTGAATATATAACGACCACGCGTAACTACATTTCATTTCCTGTATACATTAAACATAGAATCTCATGAATTTCTCACCATCCTTAACTTTCACTTTGAGCGAAAACTAAGGCATCAAATCCATTTAAGGAATTGTACATATATATCAAATATGAAAAGCAACAAAAACATTTCAAATTTCAAAAACGTCAAAACAAATACCAAAGTCAAGTCTGACGTATAAAAACTGCTAGAAATTAGATGTCTAAATATGCTCCAATCGTATTATCTTATCTCCTATGTTTTTCCACCGGCATAGGACTACCAATTAACTTTCAACAAAAAAAATAACAATACAAGCAAAGCCATTGAAATCTTCCAATAGAACACCAACTGCCGACAAACTTCACAAAAATAACTATATCAACAAGTCCAACGAGCTTTATAAAGCACAATAAAGTAAACAACCGCAGTTCAACTTGGCAACGGGTTCACAAACAGATCGCGTAGAGTTCCCGCCTAAAGGGACGGAGGCTTTCAGGCGTTCGTCCTGTGAAGCGAGCGACACGCGACTGGGGCGGATCGATCCGCCCTGGCGGCACAGCACAGCCACGCTCCCGCGGGGATGCAGATGCACGCGCGAGAACACTCCCCGCTGGATCTGGCTTGAAGCGATACAACACTATATAGTATTTTAGTGGCCAGAAGGACAACGAAGAGAATTAAAGCGGGTATTACAATGTCCTGAATTCAGAGTCCTGATTAAGGGAGGGAAGTTGAAGCATCTGACTACCGCTCTGACGCACGCTCTAAACGTTCTGAATTGAGGACAGTGTAATACCCGCTTAAGAATCAGCCGGATATCAATACAGGCTCTGGGTGGGCGCCCCTCATGCGGGCAATCATAGACTCATAATCGATCATTTTAAAACTAAATGCCTGCCTGCCCGAAAAGTAAATTCGTAGTTGGCATAGTAGCGTTTATACATATAGGGCCATGAAGCAATGAATGTAATTGATGAATCATAATTGCATTCATTGCTTCGTGGTCCTATATAAACGCTACTATGCCAACTACGAACTTACATTTACGCTAAATCTTCCTCTTTATTGCTTTGTTGCATCTTCACAATCGGGACAACTTTGAAAATACCCTCAGAAGCCGAGAGTCGACTACCCACCTAATCGTTGACTACCTATTCCAATCGACTACTAAATACAATGTTACGTAATATAAGTAACCATATGAATATTTAAGGTTTCTATCAAATATCGTATTCCTTCTCTTATCAACCAGACTACCGTGGGCTCGCTACTCAATCCTGCCACTTCGTGTAGCCACAACTTTACATCCGCGTGCAAACACAAATTGAATAACTCACAGAAGATCCACGTATTCGGATCTGAAGAACGACGGACCATCTATTCGTAGTGACTGTCCCTCGGCGGAGTGGGTTGCTCAGTGTGGCTAGACTATGTATTTGCATCATTTCTTTTCGTGTAAGTTCTTTCGATATTCGTACGTATTTTATATCAGACCGTTAAGACATGAAAATGTGATTTCATTATTTAAAAAGGGGGGAGGGGGGAGGATACCTATACTCAGTCTTTGTACAAAAACTAAAATCTTGATTAATTGATAATAGATAAAATATGATTATATATTTATAATCCCCTAATCTCCTAACTAACCTAACATAAAAATGTTTCTGCTATTTCTTGTCACCAAGCCAAATTTTACAAAAAAGTTTTGACCTGCCGGCTGGCGATTATACACCATTACTCAATATACACGTAAAATTTAAACAGAGCGTAGAATTTCATATAAATTGTGCTTGAATTTATCTAGATCCCCCAGCGGCATCAGGGAAGGACGACAGGGGCGATAATTAGTGCGATCGCTATTCTAAGAGAGGAGCCCGGCCCTTCCTCCGGCGACGTCTAAAAATGGCCCAATCAGTCAAACGAGCGGCGGGAATCACACGTCGGATGTTGTTAGCGATGAACACAAGGCTGAAGTGCATGAAACTAACATGACAAAATAACCCTAAAGCTTAGGCTTAGGTATGGAAAAGTTATTTATGGTCTCTCTAAGTGCAGTAGATCCGCAATAAAAGCCATGAACAATTCACAGGATTCTGATGCCAGCAAATATCCTGCAGACGAAAATGACATCTTTACTAACTATGAAACTACTTGCGTATGAAATTTTACGCACATCCATTATCATAACATAATTTATGCAATCTCATTCAAGTGTCCACGTTTTGCCAAAAAATGCTGAGTCAGAACATTATACAAGAAAAAAATATCGACGTAATCTCGTGCCCATAAAATTAAAACAATCCTTTGGGGGTTTCAGAACCACCCTCGCAGGTTCGCCAGGGCATACGCTACGAGTACTTGTAATAAATGACTTTAATGTACTATAATTTTTCAGTGTCAGCCTGCGCGTCACTACCCACTGGCAATAAATACATTACTTTACAAATTCGACACAAGAAAACCAGCAACCAATTGTCTAAGAATGAATAATATTAAACAACATAATTTAAGCCACTACAATTGTAAGACATTAATAGTATCATAGAAGATTTAAAGTCTAAGATATTCAATCATTTTATTATTAAAGAATTATTTACAATGTAAATGCATTTAGAGTTATTCAGACAGCCTCACAATTTGTAATCTTGTATCGCTTGAATAAATACGTGGGTATTCGAACAGAAAATATAATCCCGGATTAACTACTACGTCATCAGAAATCATCCCCATTATTCCTATTAATATTGTGGCTTTCGCTAGATGATGGCGTTTAATGTTTCACAAATATGCCATTCAACAAGTTATCAGACGATTAAAAATCATACAATACAAGTACTCTTTATTGCACTCCTTACACAAATGAATCAGTACATACAGAATCAAAACGAGGAGATGATTAGTATACGTTCCGGGAGATTATCGTAAAAATACATTTTCTTCTTTCTCTTTCTATCTTTATATTACTTTAAATATATAAACTTTCTGTCTTTCACAAAAATCAAATAATCGCAAAATCGATGTTACGGCGGTAATGAATAATAATTATCGGATGCTAGCATTTCGTATTTTGAAAGATACGATACAATAAAATAAATGAATGTGAATATCTCAATAGAAAAAATCAATCAAATATGTTGTTTTATGTTTCACAAAATAATAACTATTTAGATAAACAATACTAAAATAAAAATAACCGTTTTTAAAAAAAAGGCAAACTAAAATTATAATATCACCCCATTAAAGGCGTAAAACAACGGTCTGTCGCCCGGGCCAGCAATAACTCAGGCCGAAAGAAAATAATTTATGGCTCGTAATCCTAACAACCGGAATATCCCGGGCAGGATACGGATATTTTATAGCCCTTTATATGTGAGCTGTTAAGTTTTTTAAGTAAACTAATTTAATTTAGTGAAATTAATTACCGGAATGATTTGAAAAGTCGCAATTGAATCTAGTCTTTTGAGCGTTTGTGTCAAATATACTCTAATTGTCACCGTAAAGCAAAATTAGCATCCTACACCTAAGTGGTTTAATTTATGTGTTAATTATCTAATACGGAGATATTGGTCAGTACAGTAGGGACCGTAAGTAATCTAATTCGTGGTATCGTGATTATTTCGTTGTTGAAGAGTTGAAGAACTACCTGCATCAATAAACGGGATAATGGTCAGTACTATGATGCTGATAGTACATTGTAAAATACTGGCCATACGAAAGAGTCATTAGTAGGTAATTAGGTTATTTTTGAGTATGGTCTCAAACAAGCACTATACATATATATAATCTAGCGGTATAAACCACTAAATAAAACTAGGGGTTGTTACGTACTACAGCATGAATATTTTGATTTCCAGTTGTCGGATCCAGCATCACAAAATTCCCGTGTTGTACTAGGTATATGTATAATCCAGTGAAGACTGTCTTTTTGTAAACTTGCACCTAACTCTCAAGCGGGCACCTGGAGGGTGGTATTTAATAATGCATCAGTTTACTTTGCGTATTTGCGGAGAATCGAGGGGCGGAGGTTACGCCGACTCATGCTTTATTAAACTAAGAAGAGATACCGACCACTCACTCTTTCAAGCTCGTATATTATTTGGACAAATTATCCTAAAAGGAACCTTCCTCTGTACAGCAGACAGTTCCAATTTAAAAACAACAAAACACTGTCATGTGGAATCTGTAAAATAATCAGTCGATATATTCTCTGATCCGGCACGAGCTCACGGATATTTACGGGGCTCGCGACTGATATATGAGCCCGCACTTCCGTTCTTACCGTTTGCTTACGGCAAATAGAGACAGTTTTTTACCAAAGGAACCATATCGGTCATATTTCAATCGCTACTGCATAATTTGTAACGATGCCAGTTTTTCTGAGTAATGGCTTACCAGCCACCGTAGCACTACGTGCTCGTAATAGCAAAATTTGTGGGAATGGAGATAGATGTAAATGCGAATGAACCCTAACTCAAAAATTGTCTCTTTAAGAACCCAAAATTCCGCAAGAATCAGGAATCCCGCAGATTGCATAGAATTGTTGCAAATTATTTTATTCGCTGCCAAATACATGTCATGATGATGAATGGGTGTTTTTTAGAAAAAAAATTGTAATTTTAATTGTTTAAAATTAGCATTAAATAGTTACCTATTTTCCATGTTTCAAACAGAAACAATAATATTTCACACAATTAGATCTTCCATGAGTTCAGGGTTTTTTCAAACGACTGAAAGGAAAGATGTAGAGCTCCTTTTAAAGAGAGTAAATATTTAATTTAAATATTACGATTCAATTATAGAGTCGAAAAAGTGATCCTTATTACGTCTCTTGGCTTGATCACCATGTACTCATGTATATCTCTGAATAGATTTGAAAAACCTAAAAAATGTGGGCACGTAGCAATGACTAGTGAGTGAGGGGTTAGTATGCGGGTCTCGCGCGCAGGTCTGCGGCGTAATTAGGTTACGGTCCCCACGCATAGCCCGCGGGCTCTCTTTGATTTCGCTTCAAAGCCACTCTTCGCAAACGGTCCAGCGGCTGTGCTAGTGAGTTGTTTGACGACACCTACTTATGTACCGCGTATAGTCCGTAATAGACTCAAAGGCATGGTGATGACGATGCTTATGTACTTACCTACGTGTATATACAGAATAATTTCCAGATATTCTAATGGGAAGATGTTTTTGGAAATAAGTAAATGATTTCAGCGTTATCCCAGTGGGGGCCTGAATGAGCATTAGGTTATAACTGTTATAATCATGCTCGCTTTATTGTGAGAGAATCAAGGATTTCAATTTCCTAAATATTTCTCCCAATCATCTAAGTACATAACTTGAATACTGATGTCAATGTCATAGACAACTCCGAGTATACAAATACAAATACTCTTTATTGCACACCTCAATTAAAGGATACAGTACAATAAAAAACACAGTAAGTAGAGGCAAACAACAGGCGGTCTTATCGCTAAAGAGCGATTTCTTCCAGACAACCTTAGGGTAGCGGAAATTATGTCTAATCATAACGATTGATAGTAGGTGGTGCAGAGGTAATATATGAAACCTCTTAATAATTACAACAATTCAACTAAATTAAGAATAATATACATTAGGTATGTATATACAAATAAACATACATAAACATATACACATACAGTCAGCCGAGTATAGAACGTGTCATAAATAGTAAAATAAACTAATACACCAGCGCTAAGAGCAGGTAAAATAATCACACATAAAATAATCCTCATTCTCATAAAAACAGCCAACACTCATCTCTTTCCTGAAAATGAAGTGCTAAAACATTTGGAGGGGTAAACGGAAGATGCGTGGCGCTCACCCGCTTACTCTGAGGGCCCTCCACGCTTGGAGTGTTTGAAGACTTAAAGCGCAGATAACGCAATGCTTCAGATGGAAGATGTGTAATTAATTTAGCTACAATAATCAAAAATTGTTAAATATTGCCATTTTCGCTCAGAGGTTTATATATTGACTCCTTAAGTATAAATAAAGATTAAGGCGTTTAATCCGTCTTAAATTTATTTGATTCCGTTGTGACACGAAAGTAACCCATATGGCAATTGTTTTATTAGATGCAGACCAAGAGCAAACCCTTTCGCAATAAAAAAACAGTAGGTACTAAAAAAAAAATACATACAGATGTGTTAGATTCAAGAACGTTGCGTTGCGAGTAGGGTATTTCTATTCTTTCTATACATTTAATTGGTGTGTCTCTAATCAGTGCCCGCGGCGTCTGGTGAGAGGGCTCGTTTTAGCGTTAAATACATAATACAACGTGCCCCGAAACAGAATGAGAGCAGACCATTTTTAGAAATCTACCTACTGGTTAGTGTCCGGTTACTCGTGCAGTTCCACGTTGAGGAACCCAATGAAAGATTACCAGTAGCTCTAGTATAAGTTTTTTCGAAACATAACTAATTCGAACACGTTTGCCTTTTGTCTCAAAATGTATGAAAGTGGCATGAAAACGTGAACAGCGCCTCTGGTGGTCACTAGTGGAAACTAAAACAGCGAGTATTACATTTGTTGCTAACCGATGAACGCGCGTATTTCAAACTCGGTGAGAGCGTTTTCATAGATTATGAGACAAAATGCAAACGCGTTCGAATTAGTTAATGTTTTTTTTCCAAAAAACTTATACTAGAGCTACAGCGCTGTTTAGAAAGAACGTTTCCTGGTTCTACATTTTGAAGGAAAAACTAATCGAGTTATTTAAAATATTATATTAATTTTTAACTGAAGTGCCAAGGCAAAAATGTGGCCTCTAATACAGCGGTTTTATTTTTCGTCAATGTCGTTCACTATAAGTATATTGTTAAAACCTTTTGTTATAATTCGCTATTTGACAGTTGTAAAGATAAAATAATTAATGTGTTGGATACAGTAGCTTATAGGTTTACAATACTCATACAATAGGTTTTGTGCTTTAAAATTAATTGAAAACATTTTATTTTTGAAAAATAAATTAAGAGTTTTTTTATCTGTGGATTACAAAAACCGAAACGCGTGTGACGTCACATTTCAAAGTTAAGGTTTAATTCCGCAACAGACCGCAACTGCACTTACTGCACGTTATGTTTCTTCGCACTCCAAATTTAAAATGAGCGGAGAAGTGTCGCAACAGCACAAGTTACTGTACAATTTGGAGTGCGGTGTAACATGCAGTTGCCGTCTGCTGTCGGCTGCGGAAGTAAACCTTTAGTTGTTTATCAAGTGCGACGTCACAGTACTCACAGTCACGTGATCAGCCGTTTTCGCGCAAAATTCAAATTACTTAAAGAAAAAATATATTTTTTGAAAGAAATTAAGCTCTTTGGGGGAAAAAGATAATTGTTACAGGTATAAAATAAACCTACGTATAATTTAAAATACATTTCCGAAAACTGTCAAGTAGCCAATTATAATATAAACGTAAACCAATACCTATCGGTTCTCAAACTTAATTGATCAAATTTGCGCCAGAGGCGGCTTTAGGCGTAGCCGACGTGTCCGGCGGTGGCGTGGCGGTGGCCTACGGTCTCGCGGTCCGAGGGGCCTCGCGCCTCATTTTTTACACGACTGCCCAAAAAAAGGAGTGTAATGTTTTCAGGATTCATGTATGTATGTATGTATGTATGTGAACTTTTTTTGTTCCCCCAGAACTTCTCAACCTCTTAACCGATTTAGATGTGTGAGGTATCGTTGGAATCCCTGCGTCATCCCGGGTGACATAGGATATGTGACGTTGCAATAAAAACAATATGGCGGACTGTAGATTCCATTGTGTGTGTTCCGTAAAAAAAAACTGTCCTAGCAAGTGAGGTATCAAAATGAAGCATTTGAAGAGACGATTCCAAAAATATATATAATGTATAATGTATGTGTGAGCCAAAAAAAGTTCGAAATAAAATAATAAGTAATTATAAAAATAAAAAACACGACTGCATTAAAAAGATAAAAACAGTTTCCTAATAAAGAGCTGAAGGGAATATATTTTGTTTGCATTTACTATAATCAATTTTGGTCTGGGGGAGTGGCGGGCCACTGATTCGCGCTCCATCCTACCTTTTCTGTAAGTAGATAATAGTATATGTAGGAACCCGACAATGACGCGCCAGTGAGTTGGTCGACGACCAGTTATGACGAATAGAAAACATTACCAAGGGCAGGGGGCCGATTTTTGAGTGTCGAGCGCTCGACTTTTCACTCGAGATCTGTCAAAAAACTATGGTGTTTTGACAGATGTCGAGTGAAAAGTCGAGCGTTCGACACTCAAAAATCGGCCCCTAGTACATGAGATTGCTCAAATTCAATACCACAATCGATTATCGATAGGGCGTCCCACCAGCTCTGGGCTCTATCAGTCTAAACATGGATTGATATTCAAATTCAGATTAGCCTATTGGTATTTATAAACTTTTTTAATTTCACCATACTGATGACACAGTCGGTCCCTAGGTATTTATGTGCAATCTAATAGGATCTTTAGTTCATATTGTCTAGGTGTTCGTCGTATGTGTCACAACCACAAACAAGTATAGCTAACCCGTGCTAGCGAGATAAAAGTACTTACCTATACTGTCTATTGACTGGCGATTATTCGGGTTAGGCAATTATCTGTTGATTGAATAACGGGTCGACAATATGAAATATACGTAATTATATATATACCCTCACCGGCAGAAAATTTGGCCCAAAAACTTTTCGTGATTTCAAACTATAAATTGAATAAATTAAATAATGTTTAATATATAAAAATGCATTTTTCTAATTTGGGCCAAATAATTGTAAAAATAAGGATAGACTGAGGAACAGCAGTTAGGCTTGGGACGAGGTGGATAAATATAAAATTTATTTTAATTCAATACATTCAGTTTGATAGGATCCTCGGATAGGCTATCACGGCATTCACGGTATCACGGTAAGGTACGAGTAATAAGGCAACGTCATTCCGCCCGCGGCGTCGCACTTGTAATCAGGCCCGCGGCTTGCATCGACTAGCGATTGCACATTAAATTACAAATAAGAACACGAACGCAGCCTGACACCTACTTATCGACACCATAGTTCACAATCGTGCCTACTAATTACGGGGAAAAATTTAGCATATAAATAAATATTTGTGAACAATCTTACACAAATCAACCTAGGTAGTCCCAAACTAAGCAAAGCTTGTACTATGGGTACTAAGCGACGATATACATACTTATATAGATAAATAAATGATGTCTGTCTCATGGCTGACAGCTTGGACGTTCTACAGAGTTATCTAGACAATTTGGACGACTCCTGTCGCAAATTTGGTCTGGTAATCAGCGCGTCAAAGACTTAGATTCTTAAACAACCCGCAAGGGGAAAATCTGCGAGCGATGCTGCTGTTTACTTAAGAGGCAACGCTTTGGAAGAGGTAGGGACGTTCCGTTATCTCGGGAGTCTTTTGCGTAGTGACAACCGCCTCGAGTCCGAAATCTCTGCTAGGATTGCAAAAGCCGCTGCAGCCTTTGGGGGACTGAACCATCGAGTTTGGAAATCTCACGATCTCAAACTTCAGACTAAACTGGCCGTTTACAGGGCAGTTATCCTTCCTTTATTGCTCTATGCGTCGGAGACATGGTGCCTGTATAAAGGGGATATTAAACGTCTCGACTCCTTTCACCTAAAATGTCTCCGAGCAATTCTTCGGCTAAGGTGGCAGGACCGTGTTCCGAACTCGGAGGTTTTACGTCGGACAAACATGGCCGGAATGGAATGCCTACTCATGAAAGGCCAATTGCGCTGGTCTGGACACCTTGTACGTATGGCACCATCGAGGCTGCCCAAAGCTCTATTCTACTCTGAGTTAGCCCAGGGTAAGCGTAAGGCTGGTGGGCAGTACTTGACGTTACAAGGATGTCCTAAAACGTCACTTGTCAGCCACCCGCATTCCTTGTGAGTCGTGGGAGGATCTTGCGACTCGAAGATCGGACTGGCGTACTGCTGTCAGTACTGGTATTAAAGACTTTGAACGCGCCCGTCTTGAAGATCTAGACGCCAAACGCCAGTTCCGTAAAACTCGGCCTAAACCCTCCTACCAATACACGTATAACAGTGACGGACAGCTTCACTGTGTTTCTTGCGACCGCACATTCAAAACCAAATTCGGTTTTGCGAGTCACATTCGCGCCCATGCGCGTAAAGTCTCCGGACCTTAAATATTAAAGGTAAATTTTGCCAGGATGTCGCCGTCGACGGACACGTCTGGGAGGACATCATCATCATCAGATAAATAAATACTTAAATACATAGAAAACATCCAAGACCCAAGAAGAAATATTCGTGCTCATCACACAAATAAATGTCCCGGCCGGGATTCGAACCCGGGACCTCCAGCTTCGTAGGCAGGGTCACTACCAACTTAGCTAAAGCTGCGGCCGTCGTATAATTTAGATTTACCTATATGACTTGTGCACTAACGTACTAATTAGAACAACATTTTCCCCGTAATTAGGTAGTACGATTGTGAGCTAGGGTATCGAATATCGATATCTACTTATGGAGGTGACATTTGGACGAAGTAACTTTAGGACTTTAGGATATAGTTAGGACGATATTTCATACCAAAACTATATTATGACTATAACAAAAATATATGTACGAATTAAACGTCAAAATTGTGTCTAATTGTAGATTACTTTTATCTCACGAGCACGGGTAAGCCATGGTTGTGTGTTGAGGTTGAGCTATACAAGCACATTGTCTATGAGTCTTTTTAGGGTTCCGTACCAAAAAGGTAAAAAAGGAACCCTATTGGTTTCACTTTGTCTGTCTGTCTGTCTGTCTGTCTGTCTGTCTGTCACATCGCTAAATATCTCAGGAACTACTTATCCTATCGATTTGAAATTTGGAATAGTTATAAACAAGGGTAACCCAGATACATAGAAGATGGTTTTTTAAATTATTTTATTTTATTTTCTGTGAATAATGACAGATAAAAGGGGGTTCAAAATTTTAAAGTCTGGCAACTATGTCAAGTGGGGTATCATATGAAAGGGCTTGACTTGTACATTCCAAAACAATTTTTAGTTTTTTTTTTCGTTGGGGAAATTTCGATTTACGAGGGAAAATGTAAAAAAAAATACCATTCCCCCCCCCTTATCTCCGAAGTTTACGAAGAAAAAAATTTGAAATTATTACACAACATTAATATGCATGTACATTTTACAGGAAAATTATAGCCATAGCTCTATCTAGTTTTTCTTTTTTTTAATCATCAAAAAACTCTTCTATACTAAGTTTGTAATTTAATCACCTTTGTATATATTTTTGTTTTATATTTAAATTTACAAAATTACGTTGAAAATACCTTCTTTCAAATAAAAAAACAATTATTGAAATCGGTTGATGTGATAAAGAATTATCCTTGAAAAACCAACATACGTACTAAGTTATTCAGTCGCGCAAATTAGTAACACAATGCGCCGATAGATGGTGCTGTCATGTTTTTTTAAGATTGTTCCTGAATTAATGGGGTCGGGACGGGTACACAACTACAAATACAAGAACTGTGTACGGAACCCTCGGTGCGCGAGTCGGACTCGCACTTGACCGGTTTTATTTTTTTAACTAATAAGGACGCTTAAAGCACTACTGTATGCAATGCAGCCGACAAACTGTCAGAATTTATCAGCCAGTAGACATCATCAATTCATCATGCACACCACACACTACCAATATCATTCACAGTATCTGTACCTACAGTTTATTGTATAGCTCTGTATCTAATAATTACACAGTTAAGTGCCTTTACACGAATACTAAAGTGAACCCTATTCAGACCAACACAGTACCAGCCTTTATTTTCACTAAATGTGCCCATTTGACAATTAACTGCACGATTGCTCCTGAATAATGAGTTAGCGCTAAGTGATATGGGTCAGGCCGTAGATTTTGCCACTTTTTGTATAACCTAACTCTCCGCCTCTTTTTTTCCTAACTATATTAATGACTATATATTAATCAACTACTGCATTTTATTCCCCAAGAAATGGTGAACCATGGTCACTAGAGATATTACAATAAATTCATAAGCTTGGAAAGTTATGACGATATATTTGTTAAAAAAGGGCGAAAATTTCATAAAAATCGCGAATCCGCCTTGGTAGTAGTGCACTTTGAGCGAACATAAAATTGAAACAATACCTATTTCTGGTTATCTGTTTGATTTGACGTTATGATATAATAGTTACCTATCCCCCTTTTAAATATCGTTTCGTGTTTGCTAAGAAAGTATATTGTTTTTCGTACATTATAATAAAATGACCAACAGCCATTGTCTGTGCGTGATTTTTATTGCGCGATCATTATCTCCCCAATTTGTGGCGTTAAACAACGGGTAGTTTGTATTCTGAGTAGTGGCAACACCGAACTAACCTAATCTGTGGTCAATATAGCGACAGAGGCCGTTATTTTCGTCAGTTCGATGACGCAGTGCTTCGGAGTGAAATGGGTCACTTTTTTTGCGGAGCACATTTTTTGAGATTTCGAGGTAAGTGTTGAATTAATATCTGTTATTGTTCTTGCGGCATATTAAGTAAGGTGAGCGTGATCTTTCAAGGTTAAATTCACTTCAAAACATAGTCAATTTACTGAGTAATTGTCGATTTTATTTGCGCTATGTCGCGCAACGGTCGCGCAAATGTCGCGCAACGATCGCGCAGGTGTCGCGCAACGATCACGCAAAATGGATGCGTTATCGTTTTGCGTCAATCTGCGCGACCATCTCGGAGAATATTTTGCGCGACCGACTCGTAGTAAAGTGGCAAAATCTACGGCCTGACCCATATATCGATATACGTTTATGGCATACGCTTATTACTCTACACTACAACTACACCCCTACCTACACTACAAAAATACAATTGTTCCGTGTAAACCGCCATCTACCGGTGAATAGATAAACGTCTAAGCGACGTAGTACGACTTACTGTTTTATTAGGAAAGGAGAAATTTTAGTTCTGCCTCTTGACCATAGATGGCGCTAGTAAGATTACAAATTCGTTTAAACTGTTTATTATAGTTAATTTTATGAACTGATTTAACGTAAATTTTATTAAATTGTAACGTCAAGTCTTAAGTCTCTGCCATACTCATATTGTATTGCATTACAATATTATATAGCCATAACTTCAGTACTACATACATTTCAGTCTAGAAAAAAAAAAGAAAAAAAAATATATATATATATATATATATAGGCTCGCTGATAGATAGTTGCCTATGATCGTTACCTATTTGCCACTGGCACAGTTGACATGAGTCCTATGAGCTATGACACTGGCATGGCAGTGACCGTTAATTTATATAACCTTGGAACAGCGTCGCTGTCACATCGAAATTCGAAATGTTAATTAAGCATCTTTTGGGAATGTAGCTATGATCCAGTTAATGAAGGATAACTTGGCGGAAATAATTCGTGTATAAGCAAATTTTGGCATACTTGTAGGTGAATATGTCCTCAACAACAAACTAAAATTCCTGAGGGATGGGGGTGGAGATAACGGGTAGAGGGGGGTGCAAAGGTCATTTTAAGGTCATTTTTTTAGTTTTTCGTATAAAACTCTTAAACGGTGGCCGATAGCTAAAAATATTCTTAGACATGAGTAATCTACATACAATTCTCTACAAGAAAGGTTCTGCGCTCTTTTTCGCTAGGATGAATATTTAATGAGATTTTAGAGGGGTGAATGTTAACTTTAAGTGGCCTAATGGGTGGTACACATTCCTTTCTTTCTCAAGATTTTTAAAAACAAAAACACAGTATTTATGCACTCAATAAGTTCTAAATAACGATACCCCACTCGATGGGGTAGGTCAATTTTTTTTCTTCGCGCCCCCCTTTGGCTGTGTGGGCCCCCTTACAAGCATTTAAAAATATTCTTTGACGATGTATGTAGATGTGGGTCAACACCATGCTTAAACTGTGACAATTTGAAGCCATCCACTTAGTTTTTGAGGGGGGCTCCTTGCTAAACAACACTATCTGAAATCTTACTGTCAGTGTCATAGGACTACACATAGGACTCATAGATCTGGGGGCCGATTTTTGAGTGTCGAACGATCGACTTTTCACTCGACATCTGTCAAAACTTCATAGTTTTTTGACAGGTCTCGAATGAAAAGTCGACCGCTCGACACTCAAAAATCGGCCCCCTGTGCCCGTGGCCTCTATATCGACTCGGAAATTGACAAATCATTAAATAGAATCTGATGTCGTTATAAAATTTTTGGAAGACTATTGTTTATATCATAGCGTTGAGAATATTTTTATTAGTTTCATTATTACACCGAAACCGTGTTTTATTTACAAATAACATGGAGGCAGTCATGGAGGGTACTCAGATAATTAAAGTGAAAATTCACTTGTTATGAAGTGCAAAACTCACAAAACGAAGAATAAACGGGCAACAGAGCCGGCGTCGTGGCATGGTGGCATGAAAAATGAGGCTCGCGAACGAAAGCTAAATTATTGGCAAAAAGAGAAACACTTTGCAACTTCACGACTCGCCTTTGGAACAGTGTTGGCCGTTTTAATTTGTGTAAGTAAAATAAATAAATTACTCACCTTAATTTGTTCTACAGCTTTCTTAGCGAGTCCGGGGTCCAGGATCTTGATGTCTAGGTCGGCAGCGCATCGCTTGGCTGTCTCGCTGAAGGACGCGGCGTTTGCGTAATGTCCCGTCGCTGGGGTCTCCTCGCTGGTCTCCACGGGCGAGTTGGGGGATAAGATGCCACTGTCGCTGTCACTGACGTTCACAGATTTGCGAGCAACTACCCGACCGCCTTCGCCTGACGGCGACCTCATCGGTATTCGGGACTTTTCGCCTGTTGGAGATTTTACGGGAATACGGGACTTGACGTGCTCTTCGGGTTTAAACCCAGTTCCCGGATCAAATATTACGTAGTTATCCTTATCGCAACGTACTTTATTGTTTACGGTCACCGTATATTTCTTATTCGGACTCAGATTTAGAAACGGATCCTCGCTATCGACCGGGCTTTCAGGTATTATAGATTGTATTTTAGGAGTTATTTTCGGAACCGATTTCCCGTCTATAGTTCGTCTCACCACTGTATCGTTTGTAAACTTCAAACGAACGTATTCATTGGATATGGTTCTCCGTACGGGGGACGACAGTAGCGGAGACGGTTTGTCCTGTAGATTGCCTTTACTTTGGAAGAAGTTTATTTTTGGCTTCTCCATGGCTCTCGCCGGCGAAAAGGGCAGTTTTAATTTTGAAACGACTTTCTTTTTTGGACTAGCTGAATTTAAGTCTACTTCTGGATTTTGTATAGTACTTTTGTAAATTGGTAAAACGCTAGATTTAGGATCTATTTTTAAAGTCTCTTTGGGTAATTTCGAGGTATTTTTAATAACATCTAAAGACTTTAGTTTTTTAATCGGTGCTGGAGCCCTTAGTCTTTTCTCTCTATTCTTCTTATCACCATGCGGTCCAACAGGAACCGCCTGGCATGTATCTTTAGCTGCCAAAGATTCTTGAACCTTAATAAAAGTTTTACTCCGACCACACATGAATGGTTCATTTTGCGCAATTGTGAATAAGTCATGTGCGTTAGGGTTGGCAAGTATATTATCTATAACTATGTCTATATCAGATGATTCGGAGTTGCTCTTTGATGATCGGTTTTCGTTGATGATGCAGGATATTCTTTGTTCGACGTGTAGAAGCTGATCAGACGCGTCGCTGCCGGCGATGCTGCGCGCAGATCCGCTGCCGCTGCAGTCCGAGGGAGTCTCCGCCTCGAGGATCGGCTCCACTGGGCGGGCGGGGTCCGTGCGTGAGTTCTCCGGACACGAAGACCTCCGCTTTACGGTACCCGTGTCCGCCGAGCACGAATCCCAATCCAAGCTCTGAATTGAACACTGCTGGGCACCACTCTTTTTAGGACGTCTAGGGCTAGTCATTATTGTCAAATCACATTATTATAAATTCTCACTTGTCAAATTTTTATTTTGTAATGCCAAAGGTTATGAAACATCGTCCGATGAAAAACACCGATGTCTGGCGTGTTGTTTACTAGAATGAAACTATAGGTGTAGGTATGGACGGTATTGGAAATGTAGACTTAACTAAGTTAGCTACCAGTGGAATCAAACACGAGCATGTATTGTAGCCAGGCTCGATTGTTATCTAATTACAAACTCGCCACTCGGCCGCCGTTGGGACCGACGATACATTTAGTTACTTCCACTAATGGAACCGTTATTTACTCGCACTGTGTGATGCCGCGCGATAAACCCATGTTAACTACTTTAATGGCACATTTTCACATTTAAAGATACCGTTGTGACCCAACAACTAGCCATTGTTTGCGTAGCATAATTATAATGAACTGCCATGTCATGAACACGAGTCTAATAGAGTAACAGAACGAAATGACGAGTGATGATGATTTAATGATTTGTGGTCCATACTAATATTAAAAATACGAAAGTAGCTCTGTCGGTGTGTACCTTTTACCTCTTCACGCTTAAACTCATGAACGGATTTAAATGAAATTATAGTTTGAGATTACGGGAAGGATTATTTAAGTATGTGGAGTTTTATATGGGAGAGCGAAAGCTGACAACATTTAACTTTTGACCCCTTCACTTTATTAAAGTATTTAATAGTACTTATTCGAAAAGTCAGGAGAGTCAATTAAGCCTGCGCCTAAAACAATTCCATGGCAATTATATATCTAAAGCGATAACGAGTTACAGTTACCGGCAAACATCTTGAACCTGATTGACCTGCGCAGTAGCGTGATTTATAAGTAAATCGGCTCCTGCGCAGACAAGGTTAGGTGCAAGGTGTTTGCTATTTATTAAACCAACGGATTCTAAATCCGTTTACACCACTGTACAATTCACAGCATACATAAATAAATAAATAACTTTGCATCGAAGGTATACTTAAATAAAAGTCCTAATATAAAAATTATTGTTCAAATGTTCACTGGTAGGACTACTAGGACGATAACCGATGTTAACCATCTACTTATACTGACGAGCAAAAATAACGGGTACACTTTCTATGGAACTTCCATACAAAGTGTACTCGATATTTTTGCTCGTTAGTATATATCATCTATATCGATTTAAAAAATACCAAATCGAATGTAACGTACTCTCGTATCAATACTATCAATCAACTCCGCCACGCGGCTCCAATATGTGTGCTATCCATAATAGATTCCGCATTTTCAATCGAATAAAACTGTCGGCGAATATTTTCATGTGAAATTCAACACAAGCGCACGTAACGTAACGCTGTGTCTTTGCTCCGACGTTCACGTATTTCACTCAGACCCAGACCGGGAACGGAAGGCAGTTTTTACGTCGCCCGACGTGCGCCGCCGACGTGATACCGACGAACCACATACACGCATACCGTACACCATTCAACGCCATTTTGAGTGTATTTATTTATAAGTATAATCGTATAGCAATACCAAATTATAGAGGGCAATCAGAGTGCTCATTGGTGCTCGGTGGTCGATCTCCCTCTTCGCACTCGCATTGTGGAGAATCCTTTCAACCCCATCTATGTTGGAAGACATTGCAGCGTTTTGAGTAAAATATAGTAAGCGATATTTAAATGGTAATATAAGTTGTAATTGATTGATAAAATATAGTACTGGTATTTTTTAAATTTTATTCCTCGCACTTGGTTCAATCTCACACGTTCGGCTACGCGAGCACGGAAACAAGCGTGGGCAACAAATATCATACCAATAGGTACTTCCAGCCAGATTTACTTCTATCTAGGTAATAATTATTAATTACCTATTGATCAGTCGGTCAATTGCACGCCAAGGGTAACTACGCAATATTTCAGCATGGAAAAAGTATAACAAAGTCAATATAACTACACTGAAACAAGCTTTATTTAGTCAGCAAAGTCGCCGAGTCCCGGGGAATTATTGCCAAGTGCCACCTCGGTAACCTAATTACCCAATAAGTAAAGGCCGTAAATATCGCCAACTAATGGGGGGAAGCGAATGCTGACACACAATAAATTTACAATTATACTGTCTAGATAATGAAAATTATGCTTTGATTTCACAGTACCTCTAGGTACGAAACAATATCCTGAAATTTCTGAAGGCAGGCACGGTTACTGCATGTATTGTGCGCGTATTTGGTGGAGGGCACTTTCTTAGCTTAGGTACTGTACCTAAAGGTTACGAAAAAATGGTTTCGAGCATTTTGGTTAAGGATCCTAATTGGAAAACAAAATAAGGCTACAAGCATTAAAAAAGCGGCCAAGTGCGTGTCGGGCCGCGCACAATGTAGGGTTCCGTAGTTGTCCACCCGTTACATTATGTGGACTAAAAAGTTTGTGAACTTATATTTACTATGTTTTTGACAGAATTAACAACATTATCATATCAATGGAAATTGTACGAAAGTTTGCTTTTGAAAAGTACATTTCTTAAGATCGACTATTACTAGTTAACTAGTATACCTAATGTCTTCTTAGCTGTGATAGTTTTCCTTTTAATTTCATCGTATATACTACTACCATAATTTTTTTCATATGCCTAGTAGCCACCGTTTAGCTGGCAGGGGTGAGGGACACTTGACCATAACAAAAATTACAACTTCAAAGCTTAATATCACGCCAAGCGATTCTTAAATCAAAAAATGCTTTTAGAAATCTTGTAATATTTTTGGAAGAGCTATACAACAAGACAGAAAAAAAATTGCATCACCACTTTACATGTAGGGGAAGTACTCCAATAAAAAAAATAATCAAGATTTTATTCTACCGGTTTGTCGGCATCATTGATATACCGTATACTACTCATACCAAATTACAGCTTTCTAGTACTAACGGTTACTGAGAAAAGCGGGGGACAGACGGACGGACGGACGGACATGGCGAAACTATAAGGGTTTATTTACTACGGAACCCTAAAAACTGAGCGGTGTGTCAGTGTATTATCAAATCTATTTCAAAACCAAGAGCTGAAATCCTCACTAGTTGATATTTTAGGCCCCGACCAACCGATTAACAACCGACTAACAACAAATGGGCCCTTTGCCGCTCTATATATATATATATATACGAGGATATTTTACAAAATGATGAGTACATTATTCATATAATCATATTTATAGCGCGAACAAGGTAATTGCGTACTAAAGTAAGGCCAACTACCTACACTACATAAATTACGGCATGAGAGAAAAAGGAGCGAGATACTAATAATGACATATCAGAAGAAGATGAAATACATCTCGCCTGGTTGACTTTGCTTTAGTACAGCATGGCGGAAATTTTGATGCTGTAAGTGTACCTACTTATGTTAAGATGCTTACGATTTCATAAGAGTCGACTAAAATTTTAGAGCATTCATTACATTTCCTAATACTAAAATGTTTAGCCACAAAGGAATACGATATCTTCGAGTATTACAAAAAATATAGCCAGACGGAAAAAACAGTACATAAGGTACGACTTTCCTAATACACAACAAACAGGTTACTTATAACTAGGGCTGCCATCTCGAATTTCGCCAAACCCGGACTAAGATTCAAAAAACCCGGATATTTGGCGTAAATCGCATTTTTTCCCCGGACGAGTCCGAACATAATATTTTTAAAAAACAAGACCTTTAAATTCAATGAGGTGCTTCTTTACATGAAAAGTGTCCGGGTTTTCCCGGGACACTTCTTGACACCCCTCCCGGACGGCCCCCGGACGGCCTCCAAACTAGGACAAATCCGGGAAAACCCGGACGGATGGCAGCCCTACTTATAACTGTAGCGTGTTGAAGTAAAATAATTTATCAGTAAACAAAGAAGCAGAAATATAAACTTTAAGGCACCTTTAGCTACATAGCTATGCACCCCTATCGCTACGTAGCGAGTATATAGCTTTCAGTAAAGGTGAACCAACCAAATGGAGAGAACTAGATTTTCCAAACAAGGGAAAACATTCCGCCTCTGTCCCACGCTATACATAGAAGAAGGACGGAATAATGGGTTTGAAGGAATCAGAATATAAGACTTGCACCTCCCCTACGATATCCGACTAAATGGGTCAGGAAGGCGAAGTTTACGTCGCAATTTAGCATTAGGGCAACCGAAGCGCAATAAAATTCGCGCTATAGAACCGGAATTAGGAAATTATACGGAAGTTTCCCGATCCGCCCCTAGACCTTTTAAACGATATTGACTACGTAAACTGCACTATATTTTTAATCTTATTTCAGAGAACTGCGCATTTTATCCGGAGAACGTCACAATACTCGAGAGCTTGGCATGCCGGGTCTTTTAGTTTTTATTTTGATTTTTTAAATTTGTTACAATAATCGTAAGGTCATAAGTAAATTCTGACATCATTACTATGAATGTGTGACTGCATTATCAATGTTTGACAGTATTGACGTCATACTTCGTTATATACATTTTGGCAATTTTCTTCAAATGTAGCGAAAAAAAAATCTAAAAACTATTTATTTCGTTCAGGCAGCATATTTACCGAAATGGTTTTCGATTTAGGCATCGTTATAAATTTCGAAATGTTGTTATTATGTATATACATGTGTATATTTACGTCAACCAACACGCAGTAGCCAGTAAGTTCCTTGTATTTTCGGTAAGTTTACATAAATCAGACCCTAGCTTTTAACACGACGGACACATTAAACAACATTTGTATGGACACTGTCACCCAGTTGGTAAACTCCGACTGAACAATATCATCAGCTAAACAAACTATTCGATGCCCTTTTCGCGGGCAATAACAGGAACTAATAAAACACAATGCAGAACACACACAATGGGGGCGTCTACACATTTTAGCGTGGTATTAACACTAGAATATTTGTCGAAAAGAAATATTATTCCGACTGCTTAGTACTTTAATCTCTTATCAGGATCAGCATGACTTTGAAATATCCGCTTTATTACGCCTATCGCTGGGTTGCTTTTGCGATTGTGCTATTGAGTGTAACATGAGTTTAGGAAGGCAAACGGACAATATGCATTGAAAACGGAGGGGTGCCTCCCCTGGCGACTAGGGAATGCATTCCTGCACTTGCAGTCCTTGACTACATATTTCTACGCACACGCACACACCGACGGCGACGTATTGCACTTTCCTTACGGTTGTAAAATAATTCTATTTGACGAACACCATCACGTTTTTAGACTTCACGTTTTCAAACTTTTCAGAATCTTCAATATCATCATTATTTGAGCTCTTTATATCACTGTAACTTGATCCTAATTTACAATGAAAGATTTAAATTAGTCGTTAGAAAATAATTTTTTTATGTAAAAATCGAATCATACACTATACATATGTATAATAATTAATAAACAAATAATTTTCCTTTTTATGTTTTTAGTAATTTTTGTCGTAAGCTTTACAATACATACATTGTTTATGTTTAATACACATACACATTGTTTATAATTTTGTTTTTACCTAAGGCCTATGTCATTTCTGCAAACAATGCTATCTGTTTTCCAATTATAGGTAATACTTTAGCCTCCATAATTGTAATTAACTTGTAATAGTCTGGGGGTAAAATGTTTTCAAGTAGGTATGTATGTAAGAAATACTACATTGCAACAGTTCGCACAGAAAGTCACCTTAACCGCTCAGTACCTACTTTACTAACACAAGCAATGCACACTGTACAAGTGTACACACACTCACACAAGTGCATTCAATGCACTCGCGTGTAGGGGAATTTTCGATTAAATATTTAGATTAGATTTTTCGTGATCCATTTATCATGGTTTAATTGTACAGGGGTTGACGCCTTTTACTCAGATGAGAGTAGCGGTCACCGTCTTACTGTGATGCTTTGATATGGTAATGTAATAAGAAAACAGAGTTTCTGATATCGCGCCCTTCTGTTTACCGCGTTATTTAAAATCATTGGCTCGGATACTGCTGTGGGACAGACATTTGTATGCAAATAATCGCAAGCTCGTTTCCGTGATACGATCTACTTTTTGCCCGACTGACTACCGTAGAAGGGAGGGTAATGTTTCTCAAGTGAATTAGATACATATGTATGTTTGAACGTATTTAATATTTATGTGTAAAAATAATGTCTCTCAGGTTGACGAATTTTTACGTTTCAGACATCTTCAAAATAGTTACTTATTCACTCTACTTCTTTTTACAAGTTTTTTACCGTATTATATCTAAGTATCTAAGTACTTATATGTTTATCTGGGTCAAATGTTTCATTTGAATTTAGTCCAGTTATTTGGCAATATTATGTTATGGTGTACCACCGAGCTGATCTGATGATGGAGACAGAAGGTTAGGAACTCCATACAGAAAATGAAACCATCGTGGTTGGGCTCATTGAAGCCGTCTTAATGAGTATTTGATTACTGTGAGAAAAAAGGTACTATCGAACCAACTGAATCGTGACCCACCGTGGAACCTTGTCACAGAAAATGTCATAGTGACATCGTACTGCCTGACAAGGAAAATCATTATGACACTTTCTGTGACAGGGTTCCACGGTGGGTCACGATTCAGTTGGTTCGATAGTACATTCAGCAATAAAAGCTTATGCATCATTTTTTTAACAGAAACTTCTTTAATAAATGAATTAATGATTTATTAACAGAATATGGAAAAGAAACACATAAATAAATCCAAATCTGCTACGCAGGCTTCGTCAGGTGGGTACAACTATGAATCAGCAACAGGCGTCGTCATATCTTATATCTTTACACGAGCAATTCTTGTATATTTATTTATTTATTTGGGGGATCTCGGAAACGGCTCTAACGATTTTGATGAAATTTGGTATGTGGGGGTTTTCGGGGAAAACGCCGATCAAAGCTCGGCCGCCCAGATATTATTAAGATAAATACTCACACAACAATGAAACAAACCGCAACAGGCTCCGCCAGTCAACCTTAATACATAATACTAAATAGGACTTCGAGACACTAGGATAAAAGACTTTTATTGATATACCCTAAGTGGGCGTTATGTACTTATCTATAACCTTATACGCAGAGCCGTCAGGGCGTTATAATATAAGTAAGTAGTAAGTAAGTAAGTAAGTTCTTTATTTGCATTAAACATGGTAAATAATAGGTCTTACAATAATATATATGATCACACATTTAGCAATTTCTTTGCATGCAAAAACTAACACATCATTAACTAAAATTAATTTTACAGTATCCAATCTTTCTAATCTATGTCACAAATAAATCATTAAAAAATACATGCTCTAGGACCTCTAGGTGTTATTGTTTTATGTCAAAAAACTCATTAAGAACAACTTTTCAACAATAAGACATTTTTCATACCATAGCTTTGTCTTGTCAGGATTATTGCTGGTGACTGTACCATCCTACTTTATTTGCCGTGCCTTATTTTTCCCTTTCTCGCAAGTCCGTGACAGTTGAACTTACGACACGTGATATATAGTGACGTTTCGCTATGCGACAAAACCCAATTTACGCCGCGCAGCCCCATAATTATTCTTTCCCGGTCTGGGGTGCTCGCTTTACGTCCCATTACAGAGGGATCACTATTGTACGTACGTGTACAATTGTACATTCGGCGCCCCGATAGAGTTTACCGTTGTAGGTCGAAGCTTGGAACCATATTGGAACTGAAGCTAGTTTAAGGCGCTACACTGAGAAATTTGGAGACTTTGAAACGCTGTCCTGCCCAGACTAGCAAACAGTTGGGGCTGATTTTCAGATATATGATTCTTGACTACATGATTGTAGTACTGACAATAGCGAAACATGATTGCTTAAAATTTTCTCGATAGAAAATAAATCCAAAGTTGAGTCTATATTTTCCTTTTTTTCCTCAGCCTACTAAAACAACGCATTATTAAAAGACACGATTAAGTTAATATGATGGTATTTTACCTCATCTAGGTACTGACAAGAGGAAATTTAATAAACCTGCACACAGTCAGATATTTAACGAGATTTGTCTAAAAAGCCATTCTCGGAGAGGGTTGCATCCCGTTTTGTCGTGATCGGGCGGGGTGTCTCTTTCTATCGTTATATCGCCTTAAAGTAAAAAAAAGTACACTCGCGATCAAACTCGTTTTCAAAATCCGATTTCACTTTTTAACTGATGACATTGAAAGTTGTGAATGCATGGTGCAACATGTCATTCCTGCATTTTATTTTTGCTATGTAGGTAATGTAACAAACTGGTCAGGGTATGCTGTACACTAAGTTAAAAGTACCGACAGGCTGTGTAACGAGCCCTCGCGCCTATCCCGCGCTGCCTTAGTAATCCCTTCGATATGAACCTCTTTCCTATTTATATGCAGATTCCATGGCCGACCATAAGTTATCCGCTCACGCTACCGGATCATACCCTTAATGACGCCCGGATAAACGGATAAAGTACTCGAATGGGGTGCATTTTTACCGCTGTAGAACTCTGTCGCGCCAATTGAAGGTTGTAATCAGCGGTGCGGAATTAATTAATATGAGGGCGACATGTTGTTTTAATTTATTGATATATGGTTGACAGGATCAACGAGATTAATCAGTCACGTTAGTGACTTCATCTGCAATATATATGATTTTATCGAACCCGTGGAAATATTGAGATTTACGTATACGATTGCATATTACTGTAAAACAAATGGTTCTTTCACGACTTATCGAATGAGATTTATGATTTGTTGCAACACACGATTTGTTTTCTGTGTCCCTTAGCACTATAATAATAAGAGCGAAATAGGCGCGTGTTTCGATTTGCTTGTTTGTAGGTACCAATATGAGTGTGGTGTAATAGACTCATAACTTTTATTTTAAAGACATCGACAGGTAGTATTTAAAGCACTAAATACCGAACGATTTTACTTTACTGCTAATTGTAGCACTATGGGTATACCTAATAAGCACTGAAATAATAAAGCACCATAATGGCCTGGCCACGACATTGGTCTAAGGCGACCGCGGGCGCGGCGAGCGGGGCGGCGAAAACGGTCTAAGCTGTGAGCATGCCACGACAACGCAGTTGTCTTAGCGGCATTGAGCGAATGGGACGTACTCAAAGGACGCAAAATGTCATTATCAAAAGTGGCCCTTCACAATAAACCATATGTTTTTGCTTATTTAATCATCACACTTCTAGGTAGTATTAACTTATTTACTAATCATTACAGTCAGTTAACAATCCACCATATGTCTCTGCTTATTTAATCATCACAGTTAGGTAGGTAATACTTATTTACTAATCATTACAGTCGGTTAACAATCAACCATATGTTTTTGCTTATATTTGCTTATAATTTCACTGATAAACGCCTCTGTGTCCAACATCGCGGAGCGAATAAAACAAAATATTTTGTTTTTTAAAACTCCGCCCGATCCGCGCCGCTGCTAAGACCGTTCGCGCCGCTCTGACTCGTGGCATGGCTCTTTCCGCCAGTGCCTTTGTTCTCGCCGCTTGCCGCGCCGCTCGCCGCTGCAGCCGGTCGCGCGAGTAAATTCGCGCGCGATTTAGCCCACAGCGAATTCTCGTGGCATGCTTCTTTAGCGGTCTTGATTTTGTTTAATTCGCTCGCCGCTGGTCGCCTTAGCCAGTCGCCTTAGACCAATGTCGTGGCCAGGCCATAAAGTCTAAATTACATTTTCAATATCTAACTAATTATAAATTCCTGTGTGGAAAATTGTGGTTCAAATTGGCTACAAAGTAAGCAAATTTTGATTAAATTAAGCTATATTATGAGGGGAGACGCGTTCGAGCGAAAGTAATGAAAGTAGGTACCTATGGTGTGAGAGATCGCTGTTTTCGCTTATAATATTAACTGCTTATAAGAACTTACGCGCTTTTTTACTTTTCGTAATATATCCGACACGTTCAAATTAACGTCCACGCGGTTGGGCAGCCGGTACTATGTTATTGTGCAATATTGGATAAATTAAATAGCCATCCTCTCTTGAACATAGACTCGTTATTATGTAAATGGGTTAAAAGCGGATCATCAATCGCAGCTAAAGGTATTTGACCAGCGACGCGCGCCTCGGCGTCTGGCCGTCACTCCACTCCTAACTGATGGCCCTTGCAGCGCCTCGGGCATATCACGCGCCCGGACTGCATTTCGATATAATTACACCTAGGTGTTCAATTCATAAACATAGATCGTGATTAATGGAATTGATAAAGCTTGGCTAATGAGCACAAATGCATCATGATTTCATTCGAATTCATGAAGGATATTCAATGACCTTTATTGCGAAAAGTTTTTGCAAAAAAAAACAAATCGAAATGTCGAATCGAAACACGGCTCGAAACTATTTCGATAAAATTGATGTCGCTGTTAAATGTTGTACCCATACTGGTTGCGTATTTTAGAGCATGTTCTTTAGGTACCTACGTATTTCCTCTTGCCGATAAATATGATCTCATATTTTACCCAAAGCGGAAATATTTTAACCGTGTACGATATTATAGTGTCCGCCATAATGTTCTCTTTTCTGTACTTATTTAACAACCCAGTAAATCAAGAGCTGGAAGGTCAAACGCTATGGTAATTTATGAGCGTCGGTCAGTGGTCATCCGGGATCACGGTATAATACCTGTTGAGTTACCGACGGCTTAGCTGACCTGTCCCGTGCCGAGGTTCAGTAAAGTTTGGCTCCGGCTGGCTGGTTCATGCTTAACATGAAAAACAAGATAACAATGCATGATTAGGGACAAGCCTCAGTTTTCGACCGAACAAGATCAGAATTTATTTCAAGTTTAGAGTAGGTATTCCCTTTTATTTTCGTTTAATCTCAGAGTAGAGATATATCCATTCGTCGGTTGTAATGGTGCCTTAGTTGTGAAATGAAACTTCAGATAATATATGATATCGTAGCCTAGCGGTTAAGGCATGCGGTTTTCAAACGTAGGTACCACGGGATTTAAAGAAATTATTTACGAAAAATCATAACATAACTATCCATAGCTTTTCGGTAAAAATAAAGGAAAACGTCGTTAGTTGAAAGGTAAGGTTAGTTTTCGTAAAACTAGTCAGGTAAAGCTAAAGGTAGTCGACGCCAAATCTGGGATTAGGTGCCAAAACGGGTCCCAGGCTCCTATTTCAGACACACGTCTTTTAATCTGTTCAATGTGGTGAGTTTTTTTTGTATACGTGTGTCTTTCGTTTCGTGCAGTGAATAAATGTTTTCTTTCTTTCTATTTGGAAATCTATATAAGGATAATTATGAAGGCCTATATAACAACAACCTAACTGTAGATATATCTAACCTGAGGTATGAGTGTGACCCAGGCTAAGTTGTCAGTAGGCGAGTAATCCTTGGGGATCTCTTGAACGGGTTGGCTTCGTGCGTAGACCCAATTAAAGGTGCAGTATAATTAAAACCGGATATATTTACGATAGTTAAGACAACCTGGCGCCAGGGGAGCCCGCTGATTTACGATCGGCCTTGATTTTAACCCCATTTTGCCGTATATTTTAGAATGGGATTATGTATGACCGACTTTTGATAATGTATGTACGAATATCGCATACTTGAATAGGGTTTATTCAATTTGACATATACGGGACAATATCAATACCAAATAATTACATTCCGTTAAACCTTATTATTAGTGGGTTAAAAACTCCGCTTAGTAATATATTTTATCTGATGACAATCAGTTTCAAGTAGATTTGAAGAAATGGATGATGGATTTCAATTTTAATCCATCATCCATTTCTTCAAATCTTATATTGAGAAACATCCAATCTGCAAATATTATTTTATGTCTCACTAAGTTTTATTGCTGAATGTTAGTTTGAGCATGATATTTCTTGTAAAGCTCTTCTGATTGCAATGAGGTTTACTTAAGAGGAATGCCTAGCTGAACAACTTTTCAAATCTCGATTTTTTGACATAATGTTTCTATCGCGCTGCTGGGAGCGGGAGCGGGCGCTGTCTATGTGTGAGCGCACGCACACAGGCGCGAGACGCGAGCCCGCGAATTTTCTTACTGACCCAGCATAGGTCCAATTAATTAGTATAAGGAGCTTACGTTTTTGGCCGGCGTTGTACAATAAAGACTTTTCTCAAAAATGGCCCGCAAAATGAACATTACTCGCTTGTATTGGATGGTAAAGTGTACCTATAGTTTAAGGTCATATCAAAACTAAAATAATTTTTAAGAAAAAAAAACTCACTGCACTCTTAGATTCCATACAATGAAATAAAAATGGCTACCTATAAGTATGCTTATAATGGTAGAAGAGTAAGTACCCGCAATTCCTCATGGAATCCACCATCAGAACTCAAGCTTGACAAAAATGTTTTGAAAACCTAGCTTGCTTGACAAACATAACGAAGAGAACAAATCGCCAAACGTAAACTAGGTATGCATGCGTCGTTGAAGAGTTCCATTCTGATCATCATCAGTAGTTCCACTTCATCAAATGTCACATTTTTGTATGAAAATGCTTGATTTGTTGATAAAACCACAAAAATTACTATATGTTTGCGTTTGCCTTTAAGATCTGAGGAGTGCCCTCGATTCCTCATGAATCCCATCATCAGAACTGCGTTTTGACAAAAACGGGACCAACTTGGATATGGATATACAATATACCTACCTACAACTAAAAGAAGAATTTTCAAAATCGGTTCAGACATGACGGAGTTATGGAGTAACAAACATAAAAACAAAAAAAAACGTACAACCGAATTGAGAACAATTGAATTATGGGTTCTAGCGGAAATAAAAAGCATAGTTACGTTTAAATAAATTAGATAAATCGTATATTAAACGTATCCTAGCGCACTGAGAAGTTAACAGTTCTAGCTCCTGTCACAGAGTGAGTTGAAGTAAAGAAAACATTGAGGAGGCCAGGCTTTCAGGTTGAATACATATGAGGTTGTATATACCTTAATATGATAGAGTAATTTTTGCATTACAAAGTCAATATTCCAACACGCCCCCTCAAAAATTAATCACCATGTATACAAACATAGCCCTAAGCAGAACATGTCACTTCCCAGTGTTTCCTGGGACAATACAATAATCATGGTCCAACATTCGTTGCGAGGATTAGGGAAACCCAGAAAACCTAATCAGACCATTTCATTATTCTAATTTGTCATTAGCTTTTAAATACTGTGTTTCATAATTATAACACGTTTAATCATTTAAAACAGAACATTTTTTATATCAAACTTAAGACATTAAATAAAGTAAAACAAAACAATATTTTTTGCGTATGTGTATCCATCACTACACATTATATCTATAACTTAAGTTTTGAAATACCTAGTTGTTGTTAGAGTACAATAGGTCCACATTCAATAGCGTAAAGCAAATAATGCTTAATATTTTATCATAGTAACCAAAACTCATTCTATCTGTCATAACCTGAAGAGTTATAGATCCATCCACCAGTATTTTCATGGATGATACGAAACTAAATTGTCTACCTTTAATTAGATGATAACTGAAAAGAAAAAGCATCACACCTATCCCACAGCCTCATACATGTTAGACGTTAGTCTAAGAAAACTGCTACGATTGTCAGCAATTACAAGTTATTGTAATGTTATCAAATAATTTGGGTAAAAACTCAGTTGTACTTTTTCTAAATACCTACTGCATCATTACTCCACTCCACTCCAAATCTAAATAGCTGAACTAATTCAAACAGTTTTAAATTCTGATCATTTTAGTGTAGGTACTACTTGTCAAATCAACGGTCTCAGAATGTCCTGTACCATAATATAAGTCTCAACTGTCATTCACATGCGACCAGCATTGCTATACTCGTAGCAAATGTAACCCTTACTAGAAATCATTAAAGTAACGTTGACAGCGTAAACCTTGACGGCTGCTATGGTTCATGGATCTGTAACCCAACAACATACTCCACACGGCATCTTTAGAAGTCCTTAGCGTTAACAGGGTTAAAATATACCTCAGTGTTACTTTCGTTTGTATGTCTAATTCGTATATTAATGCTTGACATTTACATCCTACCACCGCATTAATTACATGACATACATTGTAAAGATATGTTAACAAAGTAAAGAATCTATAGAGATTCTAAACGCATGCCACCAAGAAAATAAAACAGAAAACCTCTTATGCAGATAAATTAAGAACTCGTTTTAACACTTTGAATGAATTCTGTCAGTCAGCCGTGTGTCACATATGGAGCAAAGATAGACCTTATTTAACAGGCATGTAAGTTGCTTTGACATTTTATGAATTAACACCTATACGTGTCGTCGGCGCTCAATAGCTTTAAATTGCCTGACAATTTTTCTGCCACCAAGACATAATATCGAATAGCTTACGGCAATCAAAAAAATTAAACTATGACAAGTCAAGGACAACAAATTTAATGCCTCTCTCTCTCTCTCTCTCTGTCGCTCATACACAAAGCTATATAATGACCATCTCACTCAGTAGTGATATTATTATTTGATGTCTAGTCTGGTCATTCTCAACTTATATATAACGTTTCTATAGCGTTATTTATTATATTACTCATACTGGAATCAATACCTCGTTATTCAGTTTTGGTACTTTTATACTTTTACTGACAGAGCTACAAGCATACTGCACATCACCTTTAGAACTGCGTTTTCGCATGCTCATTCATTCATAGAAGGTTATTCGTTTGACTATTAACGTTTTATATCAAAACATGTCTTTTGTATGACATTTCAGATCTTATCAATAACATTTTGATACAGTGTACATTTCCATTTGCACATATAGCCACTAGGTCATCTACAATCGCGTAGAATTCTTACTATTTACTCACTGAGTTTACACTTGTCAACTTTCTCATTACATATACGTACCTACCACCGTTGGTAAATAACAATTAAACAAATGATACATTATAGTGTACCTTTATGTAAACTGTGGCAACGCTGGATTATTATTTCTAGTTAATCGATATCTGTTCCTTTAAGGTTAGTGTCTTATATCTTGACGATGAAAATCAGATTCCGATATTTCATGGTTTATATGTATGCTACAAACTGTAGGTACAAACATACCTAGTCATTATTCAGATTATTAACATATCTGATTTGTTTATTGTCAGATTTTTGGGACTTCATAATATAAGTACTGATTTAGGCTCGTCAGCACAATCAGTCTCATTCTGAGAATTTCCAATATTCTCTTCAGGCTACGTAGTAGACCTGCACCGACCAGAGTCAGTGTCGTGTCCTAGGTTTCATTCTGAGAATTTCCAATATTCTCTTCAGGCTACATAGTAGACCTGCACCGACCAGAGTCAGTGTCGTGTCCTAGGTTTATTCTGAGAATTTCCAATATTCTCTTCAGGCTACATAGTAGACCTGCACCGACCAGAGTCAGTGTCGTGTCCTAGGTTTCATTCTGACCACTACATACTTTTCAATTTGGTTTCAACACTATGTAACCGTTTAGTGCTTATAATTATTTATTACCATGATTTATCGTCAGGATGCAACTGTACTGGGATAACGCTAGGAGGATGATGATGACCATGATTTATCGTCAATACATACTTTACTTAGTTTAATCCTGTCACATAAAATATGATAGATTCTTAAACTTGCAAAACAGGTCACATTTGAATTGTGATTATTTAACAATTAATTACTTAAAAAATTTCTCACTTATCTCACTATACTCTAGGACCCAACATTTAACTGTGATCCAACGGTGTAGTCCTGGGAACTATCATAGCAAGTGGTCCCTTAACACAGTATGTTTTTACGATAGATTGCTATCATTAGTATAGTACGTAGGTACTTTAACTCATTCGGTACCCATTGAATTTGTCCCACTCTCGTTACTAATATAACTTTACAATTTCTGATTTGTATATTATCAGATACATAAGATAATATTGTTACGCAAATAGTACACTTTATTATGTGATCAATATTCATAACAGCAGTAAATAAGCAATAGAAACAAGACCTGCACGTATCAGAAAATATGACATTTCTCTTTCACCGTGCAATATAGCAACTCTCTTTGTCTCTCACTGAGGCATGCTCAACTTAAAAAAAAAAATTCATCACTTTAATGGATGCCGTGATTGTATCAACCTTTTCAACGCCCTGTCAAATACAACATCTGCCAGCCACACGCCATGACATCGGAATGCCAAACGTGAAGATGAACCCTACAGAAGTGCATGCAGGTCGATATGACACTGCACACCGTGACGGCAAATATATCCGTTGTTGGTGTCCAAAAGGTTAAACTTAACATTGTTTTTCAAATCCAACATTTTATGTAACTATTATTTTAGCACGCTTGAGAAACATGGTGACGTATATGTCATACAATATACGAGTACTAGTATTTGCTTTTAATAAAATCTGGCAAACATACCTTGCATGGTAGTATTACCTCCCTTCCGTATTACATATAGGATGTCTATTGCAATAGCCTGCTGCATTTTTGGTTACAACTTGTACGGTACATAGGGGCAGAAATACGTTGTCAAGTACTTCTTGAATGTCAGCACCCAAGTCGCAAGTGGCGAACAAGTTTCACCTTTCAGCAGCTGAAATAAATTGCAGATGTTTAGCAAATATACATCTTAAGAGGTTACCATATTAGTTAAGGTATTTGAAAAGATCATCCCTTATTAGTTCGAAGCTCAGGGATCTGTTAAGACTGTATATTGTCTTCTTGTGCCTCTTTCCTCAGTTCTCTCCGGTCATGAAATCAAAGCCAAAATAGTCCGCTGACGTGGATGGTTAATTCACTCATCTCAACTGCTTGCAATGTTTTAGCTGCTTGCCATTCTAGTCTGCTAATCTTTTGGCAGTATTTCTTTTGTAATAACAACAGTCCGATTTCAGTTATCCTTTACGCCCACAGTGATGAAGCTTCTTCAAAATGGTTCGCTTTCTCGGTCGTACTTTTCGTAATTATAGTTGAATTATAGTGCTCAAATCTTCTCGTAACATATAAGGCTCTATTTCGACTCGTAATACGTATTAATTTACATATAATGGCAGCTTCGATAGAGTATTTACAAAAGCCCATGTGTGACTATATCTTCCGCTAGTCTCGATTGCTGTCATAGATTGTTGATAAGTAATTTGTAAGAAGTAAATGAGCAATTTTATCGGTCTCTTCTAGTTTAGCTCCTGCTACTAGCCGTTCAATCATCATAACAGGCGAAATGTTTGAGGGGTACATCACCTAGTAGTTTTGGAACCAATAAGCCAGCCAACTGGGTAGCAACGCTCTTCCACTCATACAGTTTGGGCAAACATTTAGGTCGCCGCGTTCTCTTCTTATACAAACCCAAGATAGGTATCGAATACGTACTTTCAGCAGTTGGATTTTGTCTCTTCAACTCGCTGATTTCCAATATGTGGTTCTGGTCTGTAACTTGTCATACGTACTTGAAAAAACATGACGCTGGATTCAATCGTGAAATTCACATAATAATGCACGAATTATACACTTCCAAAATACTATTTATATTTTTCTCCGTCGAATGACACATTTCATTTTTACTTTCCATTTTTCATTTTTTTCTTGACAAACTTGACGTGCGTCTGTCAGATAACTCAGATATGAAGATTTTTACAATTTAGGTATTCTTCATTCAGGAAAATATTATTTAAAAGCTCTGGGCCCATAACCAATTGAATTATGGGTTCTAGCGGAAATAAAAAGCATAGTTACGTTTAAATAAATTAGATAAATCGTATATTAAACGTATCCTAGCGCACTGAGAAGTTAACAGTTCTAGCTCCTGTCACAGAGTGAGTTGAAGTAAAGAAAACATTGAGGAGGCCAGGCTTTCAGGTTGAATACATATGAGGTTGTATATACCTTAATATGATAGAGTAATTTTTGCATTACAAAGTCAATATTCCAACAAGAACCTCCTCTTTTGAAATCTTGAAGTCGGTTAAAAATAATACCTAGTACATTACTGCAGACGCCGAGAAAGAAGGGCTCGCCGGGTGAGTAGATACTCGTATAGACGGCCGACCGTCGTAGGGAGGCCGGATAGTGATACGAAGCCGGAAAGCCTTATTCACGGGCACAGGCCTCCTCTCATAGATGAGGGGCAGTACTCCCCACGCTGGCTCAGAGCGGGTTGGCTGGCAGAGATCCCTCAGAGGGATAAGTTCGCCTTTGTACTTTATATTTTGTAATTTTATTTCTTGTTCCTATTATGTGCAATAAAGTATCATACATACATACATATATATATATACCCTCGCCAGCGGCGACAAAAATGGTGAAAAGTAGTTGCCTATATAGAGCCCAATTTAGGCTTTATCAAAGACAAGGGTTCCCAGGTCACCTTTCTATTCTATATACTTCCATTGTGACTCTGGCTTCTTCTTGTGATTAATAACTTTCTGGTAGGTAATATGATTTATCGATAATTTTCCACCACTAGCGTATCGACAATATATGTCAACGACTGTTGCCCATCCCTATTCCATCTGTGTACGTATATTTAGAAACTGACTCCGCCAAGAATTCGTGCGATAAGGACAACTGCAGCTCGGACTAAAATTCCCATGCAAAAAACTCATAAATCGAGGTTTCGTTCTCGACTGTTTCCTCCTCCAAAACGCAACCAATTATTGTAAAATTTTGGAAACTGCAAGAGCAAGAAATAGTGTATGCCGCTACGTTTTGATTTTTTGGATATTTGTTGTCATATTTGTATACCGAGTCTCTTTTAGCAGCCAATTCAATTAAGCCGATTTTGCGATTTTTGAGGCGCCGTAAGTTTCTTTAAAATAAAAAGATCCAAAAAAACAAAACGTAGCGGCATAGATATTGATGATATTGATCTTATTTGAAAAAATCATTGCTCTAGGTTCAAAAACCAGGGAGAAAACAGTCGAGAGCGTTTGTATGGGAAAATCGCAGCTAGGCATTCCTCTTAATTTACTGCTAATAAAACTCCACTGAAACACAGTGCAAGAACCGGGCGCGAGTTTAACTGCATAGCGGATTATAAAGGTAATAATTTCAATCTATCTATAAACCCCTCACAACTAACAGTTCCATACCTTCGTACGAGAGTTCCTCTTCAAATAAGACCCAGACAAAACACAATAAGGTATCGATTTACCATCAGGAAAAGCTTAACATTAATTTTTAACGACACTGGCCTGATGGCCTCAGCTCCCTAATTCCCGACTAGATATTACATCGTAACATCGTATAGGTATAGGTACAATACTTGTCAACAACATGCAGCACGTAGGTAGCATCCATCTGATTTACAATACAGAGCAATTTTATATATCAGTGTTATAGACTGATAGCTTATATCACATTTTATAATCATTAATAGATTGATACATACATATATTCTATAAAGAAAAGTCAGCTGTAGGCATTTATGTAGGTCCTGGGGACCGATTTTTGAGTGTCGACCGCTCGAATTTTCATTCGACATCTGTCAAAACTTCATAGTTTTTTGACAGATCTCGAGTGAAAAGTCGAGCGTTCGACACTCAAAAATCGGGCCCCTGCATTGACCGAAATTGACACGATTTTTTCTACTATACAATGAGCCCCACCGCTACATGAGTATTACTTATATTTTTAAATAAAATAATGTCTCAATAGAGCAAAACCTCCTAGGTACACTATTAAAGGCACTGTCCCTTCATGTCGCATAGTCACTGTATAAGTATGAGTGAAGTAGGCGTCGGAGAAGCCTGCGATTGTCGCTGGTGCGGCAGTTCCTTAATAAATAACACTAAAGGGTTCTGCGTGCCTAATGTCTCTTGCTCACGCGACAGATACGCGCACGAATCCAACTCCTATCTTTCGAAACAAGATATTTTACATAAGTTACATAACAGTTAACGTAAACTGTTTCAAGTGTGAAAAAGTGGCTCCTAATTTTTTTACAAAGGATGACTCATTCTCGAGGTAATGTAAGCAATTAAGTTTTTGTAGGTGCTTACTAAACTTATTCGTAGAAAATCGTTTTTCTTAAGCAATTGCGCAATGATTCACCGGTAACAATGCCATATGGCGTGACTTTAGGATTCTAAGAATACACCAGCTTTGCAATCACTCTAATTCAATACGAGGTGTTGGCCTCTGGGCGACTTCGGCCGGCCGGGACAGGCTGTTTAAAATGCAGAAGCGAGCTTTACGCATCATTAATCGTAAACCCGTTGATCACTCAGCCCCAAGACATATTAGAAGACATCTTGACCTTGGCTTGTGTCCATATATTGACAGCTTGTAAATATGTCCGCTCCAACCTCTTTTACAAAGAAATCATGGACTCTGTATCCTCGTACCTTACTAAACAAATAAAAAAAAAACATGTGTGTGTCTTATATCTTTAAACGAGCAATTTAGGCCAGTGAAATCTTACAAATAAAAAAGCTAAAATCGCAAAGCGAGATGTAAAGCTGCATTTTTGGTATGTTATTCGCACCCCTTAGGAGTATGTGTGACTACATTTTGCAAGCAAAAAAAAGTTGTGCTACCTGTATGATACGTGAAAAACTGCAAAATTTTCGGACTTTTTTCAGGTATTGTAGTTCAATTCAAAAACTATGGGTTTTTGACATTACTTGTCTATGGCATTTTTAAAGTACTTTAAATTTGCAACAATTTGAGCCTACCTACAGCTCCGTTTGTCTTATAGTTTTTGAGACATGATGTTTCAAAAATACTGCTTTATTGAGTTTTGCCTATAGTGCGTGTTGTTACGGGTTTCCGTCGAACAAACACTTCACCACCGGCCACCAGCGCCGGCTTTTAGTATGTTATCAGGCATATCTCCTGGACCCCGAAACTGCTGGGAGACAATCTCTCCAAGGTCGCTCTCCCGAGTAATGACGTCATGAAAATTGCCGCCGAAACGTTTGGAAAAGTGGCAATCACACCCAACCTATGCAACATACATACACGTGTATGGTATCAAATGAACGCTGAATAAATATGCCATCATCATCTCACAATATACTAAAACGCTTGAGCTGGTTCATGGAAAATAGGCGTTTCATCATTTTTTTATCTTATACGGAAAAATGGCCCCGCCCTGTTGGGTTTTTCAGCATTTCTCTCACAGTTTTGGTCATATCCAGAAACAATAAATAGTTATGTAAAGCTGACATACTAGTTAAGTACTATTTATGTGCAACATGATTCTCGGGTACTTGTTCTAGTTATTCTGTTAAATCTGGAAACCCGGAAATGTTTTCCTTACTTTTTATTATTTTGCTTATAGTTTTGAATTGTCTCAATGTATTGAAACTTAATTTAGATATACGTTATGGCATATTTATTCAGCTTTCATTTGATACCATACACGTGTATGTATGTTGCATAGGTTGGGTGTGATTGCCACTTTTCCAAACGTTTAGGCGGCAATTTTCATGACGTCATTACTCGGGAGAGCGACCTTGGAGAGATTGTCTCCCGGCAGTTTCGGGGTCCAGGAGATATGCCTGATAACATACTAAAAGCCGGCGCTGGTGGCCGGTGGTGAAGTGTTTGTTCGACGGAAACCCGTAACAACACGCACTATAGGCAAAACTCAATAAAGCAGTATTTTTGAAACATCATGTCTCAAAAACTATAAGACATACGGAGCTGTAGGTAGGCTCAAATTGTTGCAAATTTAATGTACTTTAAAAATGCCATAGACAAGTAATGTCAAAAACCCATAGTTTTTGAATTGAACTACAATACCTGAAAAAAGTCCGAAAATTTTGTAGTTTTTCACGTATCATACAGGTAGCACAACTTTTTTTTGCTTGCAAAACGTAGTTTCAGATACTCCTAAGGGGTGCGAATAACATACCAAAAATGCAGCTTTACATCTCGCTTTGCGATTTTAATGTACGATTTCACTGCTGTAATTCTTTTATATGTCTATATTTCTATACATATACGAGTATATTTATTTCGGGGATCTCGGACGGAGAACGGCTCAAACGATTTGGATGAAATTTTCGGGGACGAGCAATCGATCTAGCTAGGTCTCATGCCCAGGAAAACGCCGACCAAAGCTCGGCCGCCCAGATATTTTGTGTTTAATAGAGGTAGTGGTGTAATATTTTAATCATGATCATGACTTGTAAATGTATTTATATATTTTACCAAAAAATAATCTGAATCTTCTTTATCTGGCTCAGTAAGGTAGTATTTACTTATTCCGCAAGCATTCATAATAGCTGACATGTGACTTGTCATAATGTTTTCTATAAAAAAGTGTTACATGGAGTAGATACGCGCGTAGATAGTGCGGCAAGTGTAAAACCGATCCGAATACAATATGGTTTTTCTATCTGTAATAGAAAATAGGTATTTGTAAAAAAAATCCTAGACCTTTATTCACGACTACCCTTTTTTCAGTCTAATCACGCCGATAAAGCGCCTCCTGTTAATTGCGTATAAATTGTACGGTATCAGATGACGAGGGAGCACCCGACAGTCGGATCGGGACCGACACGACTAGTTTGTATGCCATTCGGGTGGCTGAGCAATTTCACCCAGCGCGGACCGGCCAGACAGACGCTGCCACCGGTTACCTACGGATACTTCGTTTTTATTGCCCTGTCTTTCTTGTACAATACGAGTAAGGACATTTAAATCAGAATACTTGAATGTCTTTTTAGAATTATTGATGTTGTACAATTTTGTACCAGATTATTACATTTTAATATAACAAATGGAAACTGTCAGGAACAAGTCTTAATAACTAAGCCAGGTTAGAAATTTTCAACAGTAGGTATTTACAAGCATTTAATTTAGACATTGTAAGTGTCACTTGAAAATGAAAACAACGATAGCGATTACGTCATTTATAAAAAGAGCAACAGTCACAGCTGAGCCGGCGCAAGGGAGCAATAAAGTGTGCGGACAATTTGTTTAATCAAAAACAAAATGTAGGCCTCCCCCGCGCTCGCCCGCGATACTCGTAACACGACACTTTTTGTTCTGTCATTGCGACGAGTGAATGAGATTTGTTCAAGAGTAAAGTCGCCCCGAAAATGCAGGATGCACTGAAAGATCATAGTGATAAACACGCCTCAACGTTAGAGTGGGCCAACAATCCAATAAGCGAATAAACATAGATTCTAATATTCCTTTCATAGCATAGCCAAAATGAATCGTAGGCAATGTATATATGGTAATGTGACATATAAGTATTTATTACCTAAATTATAGTGGATGTTTAAAAAGGTAACATGGAGTCGAGAAATATTCTGAATTGGAATCGTCAATTAGTTTGCCCACCAAGCTAAATTTTACGAGGACGTGCGAAAAACTACAATACAATTAATTCCAGCTTAACATGTTTTTCGAATAGACACACACTCATTATTATTGGGGAACGGGACTTAATCGCGTACAATTATAACTAATTTACCTTTTTTTAAGGTTTTTGTCCGACGTTTCGAATGTATCACAACATCCGTGGTCGCGAACTGACTGGCGTGGCGTGAAATCGTGTAAGTTCAAATCAATATAGACACACACTCGCCCAGCACGTAAAATATTAAACAATTATATCTGGGCAATTAGTTCAATAACTCAAATATGTGCAGTAAGCACTAGAGTAACTATTGTTATATTATAAAATACTCGAATGCATATTACCATTCAGAATCAATGCTGGTGATTGGGTAGGTAGGTAGGTGCATATAAGCACACTATATTTACGCAATAACGTAGTCCATAATATAAAGTTCAGTGGGTTACAATCCAGGTATATATATACTCGTACATTTAATTTTGTTAGGGAAAATTTCAATTTACTAGATAGATAATAATAAGAAGTAGGCACGACCGTTCGACCTTATCTCCGAACAACAGAGTGATAGGATGTATACATGTTAATGATACTGAGTATACCATATCCCACAACGACGAAAGTGGCAAGTTGGTAAAAATTTCAAGCAGTAGGAGATGTCGTGAGATTGTCGACCTTAATTTTGTATTAAGCAGTACAGTGCAGTTCTAAATTTGTAGATTGTCGACCTATCGATAAGCTATCCGCATTTAGTCATTTAAAAATACATTTTAAGGATTTTGTTACTGTTTCAACCTGTATTAACACATACAAACACTGCCTGGCCACGTCCCCTAGGAACAAAATATATGTACGTGAACGCACATACGAGTATGCGTTGCCGGCAGTGAATGCCTTTTATACCATAAGGAAAGAGAAAACGAATAATTCCTTGTTTTAAATAGTGTCAAAAAAACTTCTTTCCATACATATTATATTCCCTAGAAAATTACCAGCTCTATTCTCCTCATGTGGAATATACGCAGCGCGCTCCCCGGCGCACAAATATTGTCGTTGTATTGTTATTCTACTCACAACGGCACGGTCACGTCTCCATCCAATAATTCTACATTGACTCATCTCATGCTTGCTACAATTTTCACTCGAGAATATCGAATAAGTATAATTTTGTACCAGAGCGAAATTTACCTAATCAAGAATTTTGTACCTACCCTGAAAATTTTGGAAATTAAACATGACCCTGAAATTTCTTCGTGAAACGGGTGAGAAAAATGTTTACGTAAAACGATAATAATACCTGGTGTTATGATAAAAGTCTCTATGCAAACTAAGTAGAGTATAACAAGACTGTAATATTTATTGAGTCACTTTAGCAATGAATGACTCACTATGTAAGTTCACGCCGCCATCCATCATTTGCAATATCAGAAAGTTAAAAGTGTAGATTTGTAGATAGATTTTACGTTAATTATATATGTGTATGTAGTTTGGTAACAAAGTAGGATCATATTACACAAGCTTCTTTTATTTTAAAACTGGCTGTTATAGGTACCTATATTTAACACTATTAAAAAATTGCGGTCAATTTTCACGAGACATTTCAGCTAATTATGTGAATAATGTTATTAATTACTATAAAATGGTTAACATTTCATTTCCACAAATATCAAATTAAATATATAACTTTATTACGTACTGTTCCTGTGTTACGTACGCTTACTGGTCCTGTTTATTACTCGTAGTGTATTTTATTTCGTTAAGAATTTACCTATCAAAATATCCCTCATTTCTCTATACAGCTCTCCACTTTTCTGTATATCTATAAAATGCATTATCTCTTAAATTAGTTCATCAATCATCATCAAGTTATGGATCGGTTAAGCCAGCAAAAATCGTAAACAAACAAACACAACAAACAGTTTCGCTAACCAAAGAAAATCCCTTCAGCCTACTAATACCGTAATAATAAAACGAGGAAAACTCCTTTAAGAAAAAAAGATGCACATAAATATCCACGCGGACGATGTTCCAAAGCCTCCAACACGAAGGTGTTGCAGTGTAATTTAAAAAAATACACACATAACCTTACGTGAACTTTACAAAACTACTGAAACTTATGCGCACTGCAAGTTCCCTCACACAATTTCAGTGTCACTCACACACGTGTAGTTCGAAATTGGTGGAAGGTGAGTTAGTAGTCTAGTGAAAGACGGCGCGAGCGAGCGAGGGCGGCGCGGGCCGGCCGGGTGGAGCGAGGTCTAGCGCGCGCGGCGCACTGCCGCGCGGCCTGCCTGTGCCTGCACAGCCTCCGCCCGCCCTCCGCCCGCCAGATGCGCAATTGCATTTCACACGAGTTTCCCTGCTACGCGCCTACGGCTCGCAAAGACGCCTAACTTACGCTACTAACTTGGGTAAATTTAGGCCAAACTTCTATTGGTACATTGCGGCCGTTGAATTTGTCTTATTGAACTCTTATATATGTTTCTGTTGAAAAAACTGTGATAACTATCTTCTAGTATTTTGAATTTATAGTCTAAAATTGAAGATTTACTAGCAAAAGAGCAAGTTTTAATAACCGTAAATTTAAGGGAATCAAGAGTGGGTTTTATGAAGATTTGTTAGACCAAATGTCAAATAAACTTTTGGTTACCAAGATTTTTTTTAAATACTCGTAACACTATTAAGCTTACAGCTACTACTTTTACTGTATTTGGATATGTAAATAAAAACATACTCAACATCACTAACGTTCGCGCGTATCACGCAAAAATTAACTGACTTTTGAACCCAGGATGCCAGTGGTAAATAATTTTATAAAAGCGACAAAAGTACATAAGTAAAACAGATGCTAACTTAGTACAACAGTAAGGGTCCTGTGCTCAACCTGGATTTCTGCGTCGCTTTCAGCCACGATAGAATCGTGCATTAAGTTCTCGAGCAGAATGCGGGCCGAGTCCGAGTACTCGTACTTACCTACTAGCATGTTCCTAAATACTTAGTCACCTAAGATGAACAGTCGAGTGCCAAAATATGTATCGAATGAATCCTCTCATAAATATGTACCGAAACAATAGTTCACCGACATAAGAGCTATGGGACATATTTTTGATTTTTATGCACCCATATTTTTGCACACACTGTCACATTGTCGAGTTCAGAATCAGAAAATTCTGTTCAGAACGTCAACGGTAAGGTTCAAAGTAAGAAGAAATTAAAATGCGCTAAGCTTCTCGGCCGCATTATTGAGAATCCTTATATAATATTATAAACGTGAAAGTTTGTGCGGATGAATGGATGGGTGTATGGATGTACGTTCCGCTTAATCTCAAAAACTACTAAACGGATCTCCATGAAACTTTCCAGTATTGTAGCCTAGACATCAGAGGATATAATTTATTTCAAAATTCAAACGGTTCTTAAATGACTGGTCTCTTACGAAGTTGGCCTTACGTAACGCTTTTAGGTTTCGTAGCACATAATTGTTGCATTCGTAGCAGTTTCAGATAACAATATCACTATCGAACCAACTCCAGGGGTATCAAATGCGCGTTGTTGACCCTTTAAGAAATATGACGCTCCTTTCTTAAAGAGCAGTTCTTTGGAAGTATTATGGTTTCGCAAGCTCGTTTCACTAAAGCTTTCATGTAAATATTATATGAAACTAAAATTCCCATAAAATATAAAACAATATGGCGGCGAGACAGGCATAAAACAAAATAAGCTGTATCCGAAGCAAACCCGCGGTCCGGTCACGTAGCCTGCCATAACTCGCTCTGACAACTTAAAGCGGAGGGAAATGGCTTTTTGATCTTACTGCTCAAGTTTAGAAATCAATAAGTACGGCTACTAACCCGACTTAAACAACCTTGTACTTTTAATAATATTCATTCTAGGTAATAATAGTGAACAGATTCCCAAATTATGCAGAACATAATAGTAACTATAACAATTGCACATTCAGCGAATTAGTGAGTAGGTATAGAAACATGCAAGCAATAGTGGTTAAGACATGTCAGATATTTTGGCTTACTTCGTTTGATTATATTAATGCTAGTCACTGTATTAGTTACATACAGTATACCTATTTGTGATATTTCAAAAATAAAATTAAGTCAGAAAGTTGCACTACTCTACAGTGCGTTACCGGCAAGTGGGTATTAATTGAAACTGATATTAATATATTCCATTAGCAATTATTTCCATGTATTAGCAAATCATAATTATGTGAATTAACTGCAAAATTAAATTTACTAATTCCGCACCGCCAATGTACTACGTGCACTGCTCGAGATAACGTCATAGTAAACAAAACACTTGGGGCTGTCATTTGTACTGAGTTGTGAATTTACGTTGCAGTACATTGCTGGCAAATAAAATTTTGTTAGAAGATAAGTAAAGTCGAAATTTTTGATTAATAATAAAATTAAGGGTATGGTTAGGTTAAGAAACTACGTTTAAATACCCAACTTAAATAAAAGCCCGTTTGCCGGTAACACACTGTATATATCCTTATAAATATCCTAGTGCTAGAGTGGCGGATAACGAATAAATAATCTACTCATAGCGGTAAGCCATAAAATAAAATAGAAACCATCATAGGCTTCAGATCTTAACCATAAGCTAAGTGATGGCACCGTGATGGTAGGTACCTAATATCCAGATTTCACAGGCCTATATCCTAGTTAAATATATTATGTATCTATCGTGGATCCACTTGCTTGACCTTTCCGTCTTATTTCTTTAGAATATCTTCCCAAAGTCTACATGCTGCGTCTTTCTCTGCCATAAAATGATGTTCCCAATTAAAGTATACCAAGGAGTGGATGAGCGTTCATTTTTACGCATCGTCGCTTGCCTAAATTACAACCTGAATAGTTGAATACAGTCCGCTTTACTCAGCACCATAACATATAGATTAGTGTAGCCGTGTAACGTTAAGAGTAAGGTTCATAATTGAATAACGGGACAACGCCACGTGGCATTGAGCAGCCCGCCCCAAACAGTGTGGGCGCACCCCAGATGACTTGCACTTCGGTTTGAGAGTGCAGTAGTGCACATTTTAATGGGCTTGTTTTTCTCGATTCACCGATTAAATTTAGATTTCATGATGCCTTTTGAATAGAAACCATGCACATTCGTCAGACACAAAGCCATGAAATACCATTTTTTTAAACCGAATATAATCATATATTCATATTGTCGTGGACTCGAGAAGATTAAAATAAAGAAACATATGTTTTTATTAAGCATTTAATTTTGTACTTATATGCCATTTTTGATCTACTCGTATACTAAAAGATTAAGTACATAGATAAGTATGTGCCCAACTAGAACTACAAAACTTCAATTATTTCTTTCAAACCCGTACTTCACGCTGATTTAAGTATAATTTACGAAAAAGTCGATATAGTTTAATTCAAGTCTGAAGTCGAAGATACAAGCACGATACAAGGGCTAATTCTGTCCATATCTAGGCAAGGTGTAATGTCGGTTAAAAGACGGCGGGCGGCGTGTGGCGGCCATAAATTGGTTGAGTTTGATTAAGGCTCGCCCAGCGCGCCGCATGCACCGCGGTGCAGCGGCGCTGTGCATACATGGTGCTCCCTAACGGCCCGTCCACGACTTTCTTGCGGCGCGACAAGCGTTTTATCTGTTCATTGCACGGTCGAGACGGATTGCACTGCGGTTAGTTGGGATCACACGCAATGTGTGAAAACCGCTGCCGCTCGAAGTCTTGGCCGGGCCGGGAAGTCAAGGAGTTCTCTCTATGCATCTATTTTTTACCCCTGACACAAACGATGTGTTAATATAAATTGAACATGTGCATCACTATGCCTATCTGAGGCATCGTAGTTCCAAACAGGTTGATTGCTTTTTTTAAAAGAAAAACTTGTCTGTTAAGATGGATCTGTGTCTAGTCGAATCGAGAGATGGTGGAAATAAAAACAATCGTCTTAAAGCTATTCATATCTATTGAAGCCATAAGAATTCCTAATTATAAATCGGTTAATATTCTTATTTCTAAACCACTAAATAAATGATAGTCTCATGATGACCAGCAAATATAGTTGGAATTTATAATATTATAAGTAAAGATGATTCCCAGGCATTTGCATGAGTATTCAACAATCTTCGTTTTTTTACAGAGGTGATATTTAGGATTCAGGTCCATAAGACAAACGCTTCTAATGATTTTTAAACAAGCATATCTCAAACTGGAAAATAATGTCGCTAGCATGCCTGAACAAACATGAAGGCGTACGGCATAAAAAAAATTCTAGGCCTCCTAAATCTTGATTTTTTTCTAATTCAAAGAGTAGGTAAGTATGTTTTCGGTTCAATCGTAATTTCCATGATAAATAAAAATGTCGCTCGGGAATGATAATGAAGCACCCTGTATATCACCACATTGCCATCTACTTTTGGGATTACTATTGTAAGAAGGGGATCGTTTATTTCCTTTCCATACAGTGCTTTCGAAAATGTGTGGTTCATTAATATCTACAAATAGAGGTTTGCATTTTTGTTCTATTTCATAAAAATATTTTAATGCACGAAGACTGATAGAATTCAATCTCTCTAATAATAATACCTAAACCCATGCACTCGTTTACTTAAATTCAATTGAACTGACCGAGTTGTGTTGTGTCTAATGAAACCGTTCAAAAAGTGACTTTACTCTCCAAGCTAAAAAATTCAAAATAAAAATGACAGTTTTATAAAATATCATTTTAAATAATTTCAACTATAAAAACTGATACTTACGCCTACCTCTTGACTTGTACAGACGTGAAGGAGCGGGGTAGGTCCGCGCCGTCAGCTACCCTTCGACGCTTCCACTCTTACGCGTAACAATACTGTGTATCTGGACCAAAGTTGATACGTGGGAAAAAATATATGAAAGAGGAGAACAGGACACACACCACAAGCCACCATACCATTATGGTGTGTGTTATATAATATTATATGTATGTTGTCCAAGTTAATAAGGCCAGTTTAATAGTCCTGCCTATCACGCAGGTCAAGTTTAGAACATCAATTTCCTCATTTGATAAAAGTTAACGACTTGACAGGATAAAACTGAAATCCAAAAGTTTATCCATTCCATTTTTATAGAATATTCGTTAAAAAGGTAATAAAAACACGACAATGAAAGTTTGAGGACCGCCGCGTAAATAATCGCATCGAACTTCGTACGGATTTGATGAAAGAATGTATACATACCTACATAGGGGAGGGTGAACGTGTGACGTCACCGGGCAAGTTCTTAAGGATACCTATTACTCATTGACACGTTAGGGCATTAGGATAAGAATGAATAAAGATTAATTCGTCTAATATAGTTATGGGTTCTCATTTATTTCATTAACAATATTTCTTGATCACTCATAGTCATTTGTCCTCGCCTCGGCGAGAGAAGTACCAAAAATAAGTAACTGGTCCCGCAGGAGGCCAAACTTGAGATAAACAAAAAAAAAATCATAGTCATCGTTATCAAATGGGTCAGAAATTACTACTAATTATTATTAATTATAGTATTATAAGACGGTAAAAATATTCTGTAAAAAAAGGTTTTATTGGCGACTGTAACTTTTTTTGCATAAGTCGTCAATTATCGCTTATTAGCTGAATGGGTTCCAACGATTCCAAACACGACGAGTTATCTTGTGTACCTAGTTTAGAAGTTGCAATGATCACCTTTCGTCTTCTTCATCAGATCAGCGCGGTGATGCATAATATTGTAGTGTAATCTATATATATTACGTGCAAAATTTAAGCTGAATCAGTCACTGGGAAGTGGGTCAAAATTGAAAAAAACAGTACCGGGAGAATACGTTAACGAGGACATAAATATTACTTTTATTCTCGATTTATTTTATTTGGAATTTAAGTTTTTCAGCACTAGCTAACCGGGCGGAGTAGAATCAATACTCCTAATTAACGTAACTTTCTGTTCAATGCCACTTAAGTTACGGCAGCTAAGCACCTATATTCTGGAGTTTTTTTTATATAACCACTAACTTTCCGACTTAAATTTTATTCAATTTTCTGTTCTACTATTGTGGGTTCAGCGTTTTTACGGCTGTTTCTAGGATTCCGTACCAATAAGGTAAAAAAGGAACCCTTATGGCTTCACTTTGTCTGTATGTCTGTCAAATTGCTAAATAACTCAAGAACAACTCAGATCGATTTACAATCGATCTGAGTTGTTCTTGACAAAAGTAACTCAGGTGCATAGTATATACATGATATATTTTTTATTATGAGAGTCATCTTTTGTAAACCAATATCTCTGTGTCTTAATTGATCAATGTTCTGGCCGGCTGTCCTAACCTTGTGTCGGTAATCGTGAATTCGTGAGTTGACAATGACGTTTCAAACGCTCGCAGTATGACACATTTGCGCTGCACAGATTTCGGTAGCACGCATATATAGCTTGTTACTGGACGACAGTAGTAGGTACGCCGGATGATTTAGTACGGCGCGACGGCCAGATTAACCACTTACACTGATCAACGAGGAAGGTACAAAACTGCCACCAATTACATCTGTAGCTACTGTTCATTTTTAATAGGGATGTTGATTCAAAATTTATTATTACTCTCCAAAAGAAAGAGAACTTGAAACTATGCCAAATTGTGAAGATTCTATTCAAATATCTCAAAACATGACGAAGCTACCACCGTTACAATGCGTTTAGTTAGAGAGAGAAAGCGCTACCTACAGATCAGTGACGTCACTGACCTAGAGGGCGATGCCATAGTAGGTAAATGACGATATAGTTCAATACAGAGGTGCGTTTTGCGCAAAAGGGACAGAAAATGCCCCCTCTTAAAACTTTGAAGACATAATTGTGTAAATAACATTTGAGTATCTTTTTTAGCCATTGATTGATTGAGAATTTGATCCTTTTTCGAGAAAATTTGGAATTATTCCGTCCAGCTATTATCAAATTACAAAAATGGTCAAATATGACATACTTATTAAGATGACACAAAATTGTCCTAACATGACAGCTGAAAGATCCGTCTTATACCTCGTAGCCATAGACTAGGTAAATGTTAAGTAACTTTTAAAACTTATTCCTACGTTTAAAACTTATACTTAAATTTCTCCATCAATTGGAGTAATTCATCGGTTAATTACGACAAATGATCACTGAACGAGCAACTGCCGTGTTGGTCATTATGGGCTATTGGATGCTCATACGTACATATCACCTGTTCGGCGAACAATGTGCAAATAAATGACTTCCGAATATAGGCACGCAGTACAACCGCGAATTGATGGACTTGATGCTTAGCAGTTAATACCCAGATGAATCATGAAATATATCCATAGGAATTATCCTTTTATAGAAAAGGCATGATTCATTTTCCATTAACTTGAAACCATTTAGATGACGTTTATCATCCTCCTAGCGTTATCCCAGTACAGTTGCATCCTGAAGGATGCCTGGGGTCCACTACCTAATCCCAAGATTTGGCGTAGGCACTAGTTTTTACGAAAGCGACTGCCATCTGACCTTCCAAACCCAAGGGGAAACTAGACCTTATTGGGATTAGGCTTTGTCAAGTGAGTGGGGTAACTTGACTGTTAGAAGTTCTCAAGCCGCCCGAAGGCCTCCAACTTGGCTTAACGACTGCTGCCATAGACAGCAACCGGGATCAACAGCTTAACGTGCCTTCCAAAGGATGGGAGCGCTCAGTTAGTAACCACTCAAAGCGGTCACCCATCCAAGTCCTGACCGCTGCCCACGTTGCGTTGCTTAACCTTAGATACCGCAAGCGGTACGCAGGCGCCGCTGGGCCACATGCGCTACTTTAGATGACGTTTATAAGTGATTAAAATTTTAAATATCTTAATTTACAACATTTCATTTTTCTAACCCCTTAATTTTATTTAGGTATTTAATAGTACTCAAAAAGTTAGGAGATACGTATTTTTTCTGTTCAGTATATTTTCATTAGATCCCCCTTATTTAATTATTCTAAAACTGCCGCGTTCTAAAAGGGCGTATGTACGTATCTGGTATGATAAGATTAGGACTCTGGTCAAAATATTGAATTATAAGTAAAAAGTATACTGTATCTGTGTCACCTGCGACAGTGACAAATTTCAGGGGTCTCTCCGGACCACCCGAAGATCGAAATTCGTATGTTTCTTTCTCTATCGCTCGAAGCAAATGAGATAGAGACGGAGATGTTCGAAAGATTTTAACCCAGTTACTTCACTTGACAAGATAACCCCCACAACAGACAAGTGTCGAATGTGTCGATGTCAAAATTGTCAATGTCGCATCCACAAACAGTTTTTATTGTTTTTATAAGTCGTGTCACGGAATATTCTTATTCAGCCCAGTAATCCCATCTTATAAGTATTTTGAAGTTTTTTCGAGAACTATCGAATATAAAAATCCAATTTTTTTATATATTATGCTCAGCAAGCTCATAATATCTCTAAATGGAAATAGCGGAGGGTAGCATTAAAAAAAAAACGGCTAACGACTTAAGTAGACAGGCGCTTGGTAACAACAAGCGCAATGCAATGTCCGCGTGGTCGTGTCGGAGGTTTCCCCTGGATTTTCCTCAGGACACTCTCCAACCGCGCACTCCTATCCTATCGCTTTAGGCTGCGTTTCCACCAGAGATGTGCGAGGATGTGTTTTCATATATTTGACACCTCGCTCGGCGCGTTGCGATGTGTCAAATGTATGAAAACGCATCCTCGCACATCTCTGGTGGAAACGCAGCCTTATTGAAATATCGCCCGGCCAATAAAGCCACACGCGACACAGCAAGACAAGAATATTCCGCAGCGAAGGCTCTCGGGGCTCTTAAACCTGCGCGGGTACAGCCGCTTTATCTTTCGGAAAATTTGAATTTAGATTAAGAGGCCATCCGATCCTGTTGGAGCCAGCGTTAAGGGGCCTCCTAGTCTACTGTCCACTTAAACTGAAATGCAATGCATTCCACGTTAGCTACAAAATCAAAATCAAAATCAAATATCAATTCTGCAAATAGGCCACAAGCTTTTTTACAAGCTATAGTGTTATTAATTAACAAACTAAATGTCATTACCAAAACAAAATCGTTACAATTGAAAATGGAGAAAACATGAATATATGAAATTTATTTAAAATATCACCGAGATGTATAAGGTCTCTCTCGAGTATCGAAACAATCGATGTATCTCCTCAACCCCTAAAAATAATTACAACATTAGTATTTAGGTACGTGTAACTAAGTATCTCCTTGCAAGCATGAACAGACCTGACTCCACAAACAGCCCCCGACCACCTACACGGTACCTATACGGAGTGTATAATCGTCTTAGAAATCAAACATTAAAAACTGCAATCAAAGATGTTTAAATTATACGTGGCCGGGAATAATTTCTAAAGATAATTTCACCGAACTTAAAACAAGATTGCGTACATACATATATATTGGGACCCTTACTGCATGCCGCCCAACCGATTCAAAAGTTTTTGCTTAGTTATTTATTATTGTAATTATTCCTGTATTTTATTTCTATCAAATTAAATATGTTGAAAAGTGTGCAGAGACAACTATCAACTATCAACCTAATGCCTAAAGTAAAATATTTGAGCTGTAATTTTATCTGCTGCAGCGCTGCTTTTTGCTAAGTAGCCTGTCGGAAGCGCTAATAGTTTCTCAGATCTGTAAAACCCTTTGAAACCTACTTACTTTTTGTTTTGTTACAATAGACCGTGGGCCAAGAACAGGTCTCGATGGTCAAGTTCCTCGAAACTTGTATTATGAAGGACTGTGGATGTCTGCCGCGATTCCGTTGGTGGGTTGAGGAGCAGCAGCCTCCCAAACACGTAAAAAAAATCAGTCATTTCCTTTCGACTGACACTAGTGTCGAATGATAGTTAAGCCAATACCTTAAGGACTAAAATTCGTCTTCCGGTTGTAGAGTGTTGGAATACCCGTCTGCCAAGCACATGAACATGTAAAAAAAATGTTTTCAGCCATTTCCTCTCGCATGAAATCTTGTCAGATGATAGTTTATATACTATTGTGAACAAATAAATTCGTCTTCTGCTTGAATCGCGGAGGAAAACCCATCTGCCATTGCTAAACATTGTATGGGATGAAAAACAATGTGTGTGTGTGGCATGTGTAAACTTTTCCAGTTAAGTCAACCGTTATTCGCTGTCAAACTCTTAAAAAGTGCATCCCCTCTCTAATTTTCAAACCATGAGGCCAACAATTATGAAAAAAAATGAGCGGGTATAAATAAATATGCTTTTAATTTTTTTTTGGTTTTAATATAAGATACGTCAAATGGTTTTTGAGTAATCGTTGAAACACTGTCTTGCCCAAACAAAACGACTTAAGTGACGTGAGTTCCTATGAAGATACGACTTGAGGCACATCGAATAACTTTCAAACCGTCTAGTACGTCTCGGATTACACACAATGAGGGTTCCGTACTATACCGGCACCTACTAGTTCACATATAAAACTACTTTCCAATAAATCGTATCTTTATGGGGACGGGTACACAAACAGAATCGCGGCTGACGTCCAGAGTCCTTCACAATACAACTTATCTTAACCACTGTACAAGTTTACGTGCGAGAGAAAATGACCAACGATTTTAGCGCCTGGCTCACGGTCTACAACTGAGTTTATTACTGGAACATGTAGCTTGTGCATGTTATTTGATAGATATTCTAAACGCTAAACATTCGCTTATATTCGACTTGTTTTGGATACAGACACACGTTAGGCATTGTTTGAAATTGAAATTTTACTTTGTTTACTAATATTGTACGCGGCATAAGACGGTTAATCGATACTTATTTTCAAACTGGGTGACTACTACTTTATATGTATAGAGCAGGTTCCAAGGGGATGCTCGTTTGTAAAAATTGTGGTTCGCATTCTGACTTCTGATATATAATTGTACTAGCGACCCGCCCCGGCTTGGCACGGTGTCCAGTTTTTTTAATGTTTGATCTACTTAACTACTACCTATTATAATATTACATATTACCCACTATAAACGAAATGTGTAGTCCCTCACTTCGAATATTACACGTTTCCATACAAAAATACAACCCCCTTTTTCCACCCTTAAAGCCATACAATGTTTCAACCCCCTTTTCACCCCTGCAGAGTTTATAATTTATACTGTATGGTATTACATATTTTTTAACGTAAACTAAGCATTACAGCGACCGTACAACCGAAAACGAGCGCTGGAAGATTCGTTACAATGAGTGTTCACGCTGGAAGCTATTACTCTGATATTTATCTTTATTAGGGGATTGTATTACAAAGTTGTTGTATACGTCACGCTCTGAAAAACTTGGCAAAGGTACAAAGGTTTAGGCGTGGGCACGCGAGGGTATAGAGCGGAAAATTCGATTTTCTGACCCTCTGATGACTAAAGGACCTTTTCCACCAGCTGGACAGCAATACGGTAAATTTCATTTTGACATATCGCGTTTTAACATGTGCAATATACTTCTCAGCATTTAAATATCTGGCGCTAAAACACAGTCAGTGGAAAAAGGGACCTAATTCGTGATTGTCCTCGCTAGCCCAGCCCTTGCCGAATGGTCGCTAATCTAAGTCACTAAGCCAATTTCCGGCTAATACAGATAGCCATATCGAAATATATAGTCGCCCTATCTGATAATAAACCGAATCACATCTTTGTATGGCCACCCGAGATCTATTTTTATACATAAGTCCTATTATGTGATCAGTCTGACTTCAAATGCTCAAACGTAGCTAAAATGTTGTCGATATGCTGTTCTCGTCGCCTGTTCTCGCACACAAAAACATACGAAAATCAGGGCAGCACATTATAAATATTTCATAAAGTAATTAATAAGTAATTTGATTTCATATTTAACCCATTATTACTAAATTCCATATTTATCCCATAAAAAATACTTTAAGTAAGTATACTTAGTAACTTGGTTACAAGTGGAAAAACAATGCGGTCTTTGTGAATTAATTTCTCGAATACCTTTAAAAATATGGTTTTTGAGGAGGTTTTATATCCTGCAGATTAAAATAAAATCCTCACTTGTATTAATTTGTTTAACTTATAATTTACCAAGGATAAGCCTTAACGTAAAAAACTTATAATGGTCGTTGGTTATTGAGTAGAGATTTTCAACATTAACGATTAACGAATTCGAAGCACAGCGTTTTTTGCCTACAGAGAGCATTTAATACGTTATCCAATACGCGTCGAGCTACTCTCAATATCTCTCGCATAATTGCAAAGGGCCCACCAAGTTTGCCGGCAGATGTCGGGGCAATGTGGGTCGCGGACTGATAAATGGTCGCGAACCCCGGGGAATATTGTATCTGTGAAATAACTTCCCACTGTTACTTTTCAATCCCACATCATTTGCACCAGTTACTTCTAATAGTAACTGTATTTTCCTGACTTAAGGTCGATTTTAGATTCTCGTTAGTGGATTATTTCCGCTATTGAGAAAATAGCAGGACAAAATAGCTCTACTCCGCGAGATAAGGCCTCGAATAGATTTATGTATACCTTCTCAACTATGCGATACTTGTGACTCAATTCTCATTTTTCGATTGGAGTTAATAACATATTTCTGCAGCAGTTAATGTTACTACATTTCGAATAGTGATCATAATCAACTGGTAATTTAGGAAAAATAGTGGTGTGTTTTATTCATAAATCCAATTCAAAATCATTTAGTAAGTACGCTCGCATTGAATTTCCTTGATAATATATATTATATATGTAGAATATTCCGTTATTCCGTCAACGAAGAAAGTTTACATTGGGCACATGTCCACAATTTTTGTCTGCGCACTGAGTACGCGCGGGGTTAACACAACGAGCACATTTAGCCCTTGACCAGGGCAAGTGGGCATGATGGGCACGCGGGAGCTCCGTTCACCGCGGCGGCTAAGCGCTGAGCCCTGTACCGCATTAATAAAGGTAAGTGCGCCCGTGACGGCTAATGTGTCGTTATGGCCCGTCCTGAAAAACTTCTTCTATTCCCCTGAAACATACTCCCGCAAACGAAAATCATCTCTAACACTAACGCCACACGATCTAATGTAACTTACGCGGCACCTACGAAATCGCGTTTACGGGCCACCATGAGGAGCCTGCAGTTTTAGCACTTACCCACGTCGAACACACCTAATAAAGCCTTATTATCCACGCCTTAGAGTTTATATTCTAGCGCTTAACTGGAAATTTCGATCGGAATATACAATGAATACACGTATACCTACGTGTTGTACGGTGAGTCTGGAACTGAAAGTGCTTGGCTCGGGTGAAAGTGCTGAAAACGTGAAACTGTAATCGCGAACGACGAAGTTTAAATTAAATATGTTTTAATATTTAATGAATTATCCCAATTAGCTTAAAAAAATAATTATTTTACATTACCCGCATGTATTCGTTCTAAATTATTATTTTTTAATACCAAATTATTGGTGGTTAAATTGTAAATGTGTTTGAGGATATTCTGGCATTTGCCAAATGTGATATTTTGGGAATGAGGCATGTTGACATATTTTGTGGCACATTTCGCTACGAGGGGAAATTGCTGCTACGAGCTACGACGTAGCTCACGTAGCGTTGCGTTGCCGGCACTCGAATCGTATGATTCGTATACACAACACATAGATTCGTTCACACAGGTCCCACACACATACACACATCACACACACGTAGGTCACATAGGTTAGTTTTTCATTACTGATGATATTTGGATGTTTTCCTATTTATATATTACTAGCTGTTGCCCGCAACTTCGTCTGCGTAGAGCTCGGTTTTTAGTTAAAACATCTTAATATCCAGGAAACGGTATAATAATTGTGGTACTTTTACCCGGTGAGACCAAATTATTAATATGCTGTACAGATATAAATCGGTCAACCCAAATTCTCAACCCCTCTAAAAATCCCTTTAAGTACTTATCGGTTAAAAACTCTCATTTACTTAGGCTATTTTTTGTGTGAGTTGACACGTACTCGTATCTTGTCGTTTTCTCTTCGTTACTGTACGTATTTAATTATGGACCTGTAGAAATTTCGTTTCAAACATCTATCCAAATCCACAAATCCTGAAATCATTTAAACAGTCTTTTTGTGAAATGAAAGTCTCTCAATTAAAATAATGTTGCTCCCCATACAAACTTTGAACCCCTTTTTTAACCCATTGAGGGGATGAATTAAAAAAAACGCCGAAATTTGTTTTGTTGTATTTAAACAGAGACTCTGTAAAAAATTTGAAGTCTCTATTTAAAAAATGTTGCTCCCCATACAAACTTTGAACCCCTTTTTAACCCCTTGAGGGGATGAATTAAAAAAAAAGCTGAAATTAGTTTTGTAAACTGTCATTCAATGGAACTTGCAAACTATGTAAACAAAAGACGTAACTTTGTTTTGTCACTGTTTCTCCTTGAATTGTCACACCGCCTCATCAAACACTATTGCAACCATACACTATTGAAACGGTCGTTACCGTAAAATACAAATTCATAAAATATATAACTGTATCTTGGATATTTCATTAAAAGTTTAAAATGGTTTCATAAGTTAGGTTATTAGGACCTCATGGAATGACGTTTTTGTTTCTTTTAAATTCTACAATTGTCTATGATGATAGTGTTGTGACTAAAATTGGTGAAATTATAAAGCCGCTACACACTACCCAACTAACACTCTGTACCTGCCAACGCAACGGTATGAGCAAATGTTAACCAAAATACCTACTGGTTCCGTGGTAGTCATGGACAACGCACCGTACCATTCGCGTCAGATCGACAAAGTACCCACCATGCAGTGGAGGAAAGACGCCATCCAAGCTTGGTTACGGGAAAAAAACATTAGTTACGACGTAAAAGAAATAAAAGCGGACCTTATAGCAAAAATAGACAGGCCTAGATATGAAAAAATGTTCGTCGATGAACTGTCGAAATCAAGAGGGATAACGGTATTGCGTCTTCCTCCCTACCATTGCGAGTTGAACCCAATTGAACTGATATGGGCACAAGTAAAAGGATACGTTGGGTGGAAAAATAAAACCTTCAAGATGCCAGAATTAAAGGTTTTGTTGGCAGAAAGCTTATCGCGAATTGGAGCAGAGCAGTGGAAGAAATGCGTGGGTCACGTCATAGAGGAAGAAAATAAAATGAAAAATTTAGACGGCGTAATCGATAGGGCTACAGACGATGTAACGCCACCTTTTATTATAAATACTGTTGATACATCACCTTCAACAACCGATTTTTTTTCTGATCGTGATGGAAAAAATTAAAAATAAATACCTATTTGTTTATTATTTCGGTATTTTATTATTCGGTATGGTTTGACAAAGTAAAGCAGTAGTCTTGCGCATCACTAGTAAATTCATCATTCAGAGACAATTTCAATATGGCGGTTTGTTTACATAGTTAACAAGTTCCATTGAATGACAGTTTAGTATTTAATTTAAACAGTTACTGTAAGAAATTTTAAGTCCTTCACTCAAAAAATGTTTGCTTCCAATATAAACTTTGAATCCTTTTTTAACCCCTTTAGGGGTTGAATTTCAAAAAACGCAGAAATTAGTTTTGTTTTATTTAAACAGAGAGTCTCTGGAAGAAATTTGAGGTAACTCACTTAAAAAAAAAATTGCTCCCCATACAAACTTTGAACCCCTTTTTAACCCTTTAGGGGATGAATTTCAAAAAACGCAGAAATTAGTTTTGTTTTATTTAAACAGAGAGTCTCTGGAAGAAATTTGAGGTAACTCACTTAAAAAAAAAATTGCTCCCCATACAAACTTTGAACCCCTTTTTAACCCTTTAGGGGATGAATTTCAAAAAACGCTGAAATTACTTTTTTTGTATTATTATAAGGAACTTTCATACAAAGTTTGAAGACTCTCACTTTAAAAAAAATTGCTCCCCATACAATATTTCACCCCTATTTTCAACCCCTTAGGAGACGAACATTTTGAAAACGCAGATATCACTTTCATTGTCTTATTTTAAGGAGTCTTTTTACAAAGTTTCAAGTCTATACCTTTAAAAAATTATTGCCCCTCATACAAACTTTGCACCCCTGTTTTACCCCCTTAGGGGTGGAATTTCCAAAAATCCCGTCTTATCCCTTGCCTCCGTTATGTAACCTAACTATAGTGTAAATTTCAAATTTCTAGGACCGGCAGTTTCGGCGGGGCGGTGATTAATCAGTCACCCATCAACTTTATATAGATATTATATATTATATATTTATACAGAAATCCTCTGCTTATGTAACGTCGGCTGTAGAATTTACATCGAATAGAAATCAATATGCTATTGTATCCTTAGGTACTGAAACTAGTTGAATACATCTGACGCACATTGCTAAAGCGAGAAAAAGCGATTTAATATTTTGGATTGGTCTAGTAAACCGCATAATCTGTGATTCCGTTACTATAAATCCATGTAATAAAAACATAACTTACATGCACATAAACTGCTAGTAACTATGACCACAACTCTTGTTTTTTCTGATGACCCAGATGTAACTACTGTATAGATTCTACAAAATCGTCTGGCGTTGAATCCATAAAAGTACGTTACCTGTATGGTCTCATCGTAGGAGTAGTTGCGGGTCGCGGGCGCAGCACTCATTTCACCTGCGCGCGCGCGTCTGCGACCACATCTGGAACAAACGCGTAATGTTCAGTCACAAGTCACAATCAATCAATTCAATTAATCAATGTTCAGCCTAACCTAACCTAACCTTAACTAACTATAAAACTATCAGTCACTTTATACCTATAGTCATACTTAACTCAAGGTGTGCTAGCCATGTCAATAATTTATTACCCTTCCTTATTCGTACCAATATTATATACCTCATCATCACCATCAGCCCACTGCAGACCACTGCTGAACATAGACCTCCCACAAGGCACGCCACAAAGCCCGGTTCTCTGCTTTCCGCATCCAGTCGACTCCCGCCCTCTTAGATATGTCGTCCCACCGGGCCGGCGGACGACCCACACTACGCTTGCCGAGACCCGGTCTCCACTCTAGAACACGCTTACACCAGCGGTTATCAGTTCTACTACAGATGTGGCCAGCCCATTACCACTTCAGTTTGCTAATTTGGAAAGCTATGTCGGTTACTTTGGTTCTCTGCCGGATTCCTTCGTTCCGTATTTTATCCCTAAGAAAGACTCCAAGCATAGCCCTCTCCATAGCACGCTGAGCTACTTTTAATTTATAGACTAGCCCCACATTCAGTGTCCTCGTCTCGGCTCCGTAAGTAATAAGTCATAGTCATATTATATACCTATCCATCCCATATTCGTCATAGAACAAATGTTACTTTAAAATATGTACATCCTGAGACGTTTAAAGATCGATATTGTTTTCCTGCCGCAAATCCTTAAAGAATTAAGTCCAAATTATTTAACGGAAACACGCCAGATGTTGGTGGGGAGTTGCTGAAACTTGTCCGGGTTGCTCATGAATAATTATAAGCGGGGATAGCGGTGATAACTCACTTGGCCGCTGCCGTCCGCGTGTCGTGCGAGACACCAGAGTTAGCGACTTGAGGAAAACACTGCAGAGTTCTAATACAACTAGGTACTGAGACGTATTTAGATTAAGTCTATAATTATGCTTGACATTAGCAAGTACACCCAGGGATAAGTTGGCCTATGTACATGTGTAATCTGTTTTGTCTGTATGTTTTTTTCCTTTTCAATAAGTCAAATTATTAAGATATTTACATTCGTTTCAGTGAACATCTTGGTTACTTGTCAAATGTATGCGGTGAGTGTAAAAATGAAACAAACGAAATACGAGTAAGGTCTTTGATTAAAAACTTTAAAAAGTTTAGTTTAGTTAAAGGCGGTTGTGGATGTCTTCATAAGCTCGAACTGCCGAGTTCACGTTTATGTCGGAAGTACGAGTATAACATTCGTCCTTCTTGTACCTAAATATAAAATATGTAGATACTTGCTAGTGACAACAATTTAGACTTTTGTTGTGGACGTGTATATAAGGTGGAACTGCCTAGTATCATCGCGTTTATGTCGGACGGAAGTAGGTATAACATTCATCCCTCTTGAACATGTACTAAAGAAACAATAGAGCTGTGTTCAGAGTTTCAGACATTAGTGAGTACCCAGCACTGAAACCTACAATATCGATAGTGACTGTGCCGTGTACCATAGGACCTATACCCGTAATCACAGCGTTCATCGAAAGATGGAACGCTGCGCTTACGGCGTCCAACTCAGACACGATGCGTACACTTAGGCGTTCCCGCCGGCGGGTAACTCCACCGCGTGGTCGCGACAACACAGACACATATCTATAGTCCCTATTCGTCCCGGTATCGTCGCATACCGGGTAGAGTCAGTCCGACCCAGGTCGGGCCTAGCTCAGTTTCTTGCTGGACTCTTCTCAGCTAGGCCAGGTTTAGTGAACCAGCAACTACTCCCAGTAGCTCGATTCCACTGACACACTTCAGTTCGGTTGAAACCGCTCAACAAAGCTCACTGGAGCGCAAACTCTTAGAGTATTGCAGTGTTTAAACCGCCCGCGTGGTCGTGTCGGAGGTTTCCCCTGGACTTCCCCAGGCCACCCTCCATCCGCGCACTCCTATTGCTTTAATGGGCCCGGTCTATAAAGCCACAGTCAGATTAAAAAAAGGACCTATACCTTTTTGTATCTGTATTTTGTGAGGTCCCCAGGGTACCTATATATACATAACATCTGGACTAAAATCGCTATCAGCTCTGCACTTGTTCCTCGACCTGTTCTGCTTTTGAGGAAACGCCACTTTTTTATGGCTTAATTAGCTACATCTCAGGGCACGAGTCCCGCAGAAACGAGCGGCGGGCGTGAGGAAGCATGCATACTTTATTGTTCAACAGGAAATTGGGTTAACAAGGGCTTTATGACATGTACAATTGTATCAGCCGCGCAATTGTAAAACAAAGAATTTACTGTTTTTTTTTTAATAATTCTGCTTGATATATCATTTTTAATTTTAATTTTGTAATTCATGAGACGGGTCATACCTTTTACAACTGCAGCTATACGTTTTCGTGTGTGTAATCGTCATCTTCTCGTTTTTGTTGTGTGAAGCGATGAACCTAAATTTTATTTTGCCCATATTCTGCCACCTTTACTGTAATGTTGTGAGCTATCGACGTGTAATTGACGGCGTTTGCTTTTTTCCGTCGGTGTTTGCTTGCTTTATTGCAGATGAATCTAAAATAATGAATAATGATATTAATCATATTGATAAACATTTTTGACGTTTAACTTCGACAGTGCTTCGACACCTTGTTTTTTTTCTTTTCTCTTTTATTTAAGGTTGTGGTCAAGTCACTGTCGCTTCCGTATCGGTCTTACACGTCTTACAAGCCACTTACGTATATTGCCACACCTTACCTCTTAATACGAACGCTGCTTAAGGCGCAGGGTAGGGCAAGGCCTTCCCCATACAAACTTTGTGCAGGTTTTATTCGTCGGTTTTGGCACTAACAAATATAATATTTTTTTGGTTGTAAATATTAGATATGCGAAGATCGTGATGTGAAAATTTTCAAATATTTCAAAAAAAGTCACAAAAAAAATAAAAAATAAAGTATAAAAATAAAATTACATCACGAAATAGCTATGAGAAAAATAAGCATACTGACCAAAAATCATAACTTTAATGCAAACACAAACGAAGTAGATCCTGCACAAAGTTTGTATGGAGAGAGGTTGCCCTACCCCTCCTCTTAAATCATCTTCTCATAGATGAACAAGGCCAATGATGATGATGGTCAAGTTGTGGTTGAATTTTCCATGGAGAATGTATTTGATAATAATAGGTACATAATTTTAATCAGGTACTCTATGTTAATATACGCTATATGATTAGAGGCTTTGGTTTTGATACTGTTTGATACGATGTAGATATGATGGATGTGGTTTTTGTTTTTCCTCGGTTTTTCAATACGTTGTCAGCTGAAATCCTGTCGTACATTACATACTGGAATAGACGAATGCTATATTTGTCCGATATATAAGCAATCATCTTAGCCCCTCTGGTCGTCAGTAGGTAGGTTATTGCAATTAGTATTTAAACTACTTTGACATGCAGCACCTATTCTAGAATTTTTAGTCGTATTTTTTGCCAATCTTTGCTTGACAGAATCGCATCAAAGCGCCGCCGATCATGGCACATCTGGTTACAAACTTGTGATAATCTCTGAAGTGGACAGTCGAGTGACTTGCTTCCAATCTCCTTGATGTCTAGCTTTACTCACAACATACTTTTATATTAACTTCTTCATAAATGTCAACAAAGTGACTTGTTTTTCAAAAAGAAAGAAAAATATTAAAAAAGTTTTCCTCCAAAATGGTCAAAGTGAACATTTCATAACCCACGTCCAAATTGGACACACGGGATAAGACTGTATCACAACGGATCAAAGCCTTAGTGCAAAAAACCGTCGGGCGGATCGATCGTGAGCTTGGCATTCCCATCACGGAGCGGAGGCCTACTGCGCCGTCGCCCTGACAACCAACCCGGCTATATCAACGGATATCCTACCGCAAAAAAATGTTTTAAGCTGTTCGGAATTTGGCTGAGCGAAATTACCTACCGCTTTGGTTAAATTACTCTTGCATCGCGTATCACAACGTGCACACATTTCCGATGCAAGTAGTTGCGTAGCAAGACTATACATTTTTACACCTGGTTGCGAAACTTAGTTATCAAAGCGGCCGGAGGGTTAATTATATTTTTTTGTGGTTCAAACTATTCCGACTACACAATGCACACCTCTCGTTTACCGTAATAAAAAAAAACAAAGTAACAATAACATGTGGACGTCAATTTCATTTAATGTTGCTATTAAAACTACCGTCGAAATTAGGAATACTTATAGGTACAAAACATTTAAGGAAGTTTTATGTTACGTGGCAGATAAGTTGGCGGGCTTATCTTTATGCGATATGCAGATGTCTACCGTGCCCCGTGTAGACGGAACGGAGCTAATATATGTATGATATAGCCGCAGAATTCATGGTTATGCTTGTTATGGCAACAGAGTCGGGTCAAATTACTGTTAAATTTAATGGTGGGTTTATCTGCAACGGACGAATGAACATTGTTTTATTTAGAGTTGATTTTTCGCTGTAGGTCTATACTTATCTTGAATATTTTGCAGTTTATAGTGGGTGTCATCCACGAAGTCATCCACAGGAGGGGCGCGTCATCATGGATGACACGTACTATAGTTTGCTTGCCTAAACAAACCATTACTTAAATATTAAGTAGGTAGGTAGTAGGTACACTTACGGCCCCTATCAGTCTACTATAATTATGTATGTAGAAGTAGGTAGGCATTTCTCTAATATAAAATCTCCGAAAAGTTTACACCTACTTTTCTCCTAATCTTGGTACCTAAGTAATAAGTGTATTTGATGAAGTAGATATATAGGCATACCATTCACTAATTTGATTGCTTTGGATCACGGACTGTAGTTTTTGCCTAGCAAATGCCTAGCATTAGCAAGCCGCCAAAGAACTAGATTAAAGAGGTTATATTCCACGTTGCTGAGTCCGACGCGCAGTCAGCTTATTTGTTTGCGAAAGGTTTGCGGTAACTATGCAGATGTTAGGACAATAGGTAGGTACTTTGTGAAAGAAGAGAAGTATACAACAAATAAACATTTTAAATGATGATTATTGTGTAATCCTATTGTTTACAGTTTTAGGTTTAGTCACTTTTCTGTCTTTCTGTTTATTTATTTATATAAATAGACATTAATGGTTGTTCTTAAGAGGAGGCGTAGGGCAAGCTCTCTCCATACAAACTTTGTGCAGGATTTACTTCGTTTGTGTTTGCATTAAAGTTATGATTTTTGGTCAGTATGCTTATTTTTCTGATAGCTATTTCGTGATGTAATTTTTTTTTTTTTTTTAATTTTGATTTTTTTTGAAATATTTGAAAATTTTCACACCTCGATCTTCGCATATCTGATATTTACAACCAAAAAAAATATTATATTTGTTAGTGCCAAAACCTACGAATAAAACGTGCACAGAGTTTGTATGGAGAATGCCTTGCCCACCCCTTACAAATATAATTTGATCATGCAGATGTGTGGATTTGCAACTTTAAACTCCCCTTACTGATCATCCAGCATATCTTGAACCCCAGGCTCGCAAGAATTATGGGTAATCGGAGGTCAGAGTTATACTAGTTCACCTGAGTCTGTCAGTAAGCTGAAAATGCCAATCCTGATGTCTGCCTTATCGGCTTAACACGGAATGGATGAACTACCTATGTACCGTTGAACTTTTTCTGGCGATTCGTTCATTCTGGTAGTGGTGGGATTGCAAAATGAGGCTATGGTAGTTTCTTTACGAATTAGATTCTTCAGATTGTATTGTTTTGCATCAAGATTAAGACAGGATGGTTTATTGATCTTCTTCGATCTTGATCGAATCTCGGGTTGGTGAATTTAAGACAGTTTTTTTATAAGGTGCTCGATACGAGTCACCTACATATGATTCATGTAGGATTTATGGAAGCCATATCCATTCTTACTCAAAACTTATTATAAGGGTACCTATGTCAAATTAAATAGTTCACAATAGATTTCTCATAAGTTTTCGGTTAACCCTTTCGCAGGCATAGTTAAAGTGTCAACCTTAATACCCAAAGTTAAGGTTTAAATAGAATTGAATTCCGGCTAAAAGTTACTTCCGCTTAAATTAATTTCCAATACAATTTATTAATATGGTTTATAAGGATAATGAACCACAATACATAACTATTTTGAATATATATTTTGTTTTTCGTAAAACCACGTAGATTGGTGCGGCCTGGAAAAGGGTTAAGGTATATTTCTCTTTTTTTTTTCCTTCAGTTGTGAATAGGAAGAACCTAAAATGACAGGGCTCTTAATTTTGGAGCTGTTTTTGTTCCGTACATGTACATTTTCAATACAAGCATTCCTAACAAACATATGATTCCGTAGGTAAACGAAATTAGTTTCATAAATCGATCTTAGCGTGTTTTTCCGCCGCCACCCCGACTGTGGCAGCGGTGGTTATAAATAGCCAGCCAGCCAGGAAGCACGTCGTCCTATTCCTCCGTTTAGCGCCTGTGTGACTGACACTGACTATGATTACCTCAAGCGCTGTAACGTAGTGTGCTACCGGCAACGCCTAGCTGCACAGCTAGTCTCGACTCACCTCACTTTTTACACGACTGCCCAAAAAAAGGAGTGTAATGTTTTCAGGTTTCATGTATGTATGTGAATTTTTTTTGTTCCCCCAGAACTTCTCAACGCCTTAACCGATTTAGATGTGTGAGGTATCGTTGGAATCCTTACGTCATCCCGGGTAACATAGGATATGTGACGTTGCAATAAAAAGAATATGGCGGACTGTAGACTCCATTTTGAGTGTTATTAGGTATAATTATTATTAAAAAATGGGACAGCCCTTGGCCAGCATCTAGCCAGCATCTAGCCAGCAGGCAAAGATGAGGCCGACGGGGAAACAACTACTTAACTGGGCACAGGCTAGAATAACAAAGAACGATGTACTTAGTTCTGGATTTTTAGTACCTATGTTGTTGTAAGTTGTATTGATATGTATGCTAAGTTTTATCTTGTCTTTAATACCCAGCTCTTTTTGAACACCAAACGAAGTCTTAGATCCAGCAAAAATATGCTGGCTTTGTTTGGGTAAATAGCAAGTACAGCAATCTGTAGCCAGTATATATGAGTTCGTCCCGGTAGCCGTGGAGACGGGTGGGCCCTGGTGCGCCGAGGCCAAACTCAAACTCAAAAACTCAAAATATTCTTTATTCAAATAGGTTAGCAACAAGCTCTTTTAAATCGTCAGTTTTATATTACATAGTTTGAATTGAATTAATTATTCAGAGCAATTTATTGATGCAATTATAATTTTTTTTTAAGTTGAATTGCTGTAATCTATGTCAAACAGAATATAACAAATTCACAAAAAGATCGTCAATAAGTAAAATAAAAACATATAAAACATAGGATAATCAAAGCGTTTGTTGCCGCTCTAGCTCGACGCCTAAGAGACCGTGGAGGGGATCCCCGCTCTGGTGAGTACCTGGTGCAAAGGATATCCCTCTCCATACAACGAGGCAACTCCGCCAGTGTACTAGGAACCTTTGCGCCAGATAGTAACAGAAACGAGGAATCCCCCTATCTCACTCATTGAAAAAATAGGGATTTGAATTGAACCCACGACCTCTGGATCCGTATTAGGTCTTTTTTAGTTTTTTTGGTTTAACTGTATTTAGATTTAATTGTAGGTATATTCTGTGTTTGTCAATGTACGTATACCAAAACCTATGTACTTAGGTATAAATGTATGACAATAGGCACTAAACCGCCTTTCTGTCTATCCCACTGGTCCGACTGATTCCACTGGTCCAGTGATTGGACTATGTTTGTTAATTAGTTCCTATGAAATTCCGCAACATGGCACATATAATTTCTGGTTTACATTTAACATATAAACTTAAGTACCATTTTTTTAATAGCACCTTATTTTTAGTGTCCGACCGAAACATGTTTTTTTGCCGAAACCGAAACCGAAGGTTCGGTTTTGGTTCTAGTTTCGGCCGAAACCGAAACTTTTACAGACGTGTTAAAATCATTGAATAAAACGTCAATGGGCCGTTCTTTCTAGACATATGAAAAACTTATTATCATCGAAATATGCCTATGTGTATTCGTGTAAGCGGTATAAAATAAAACAATTTGAGTAGGTAACAAGATATGAAACAAGTGATAGTTTTACCATAGTTGTAACGGAGACGCTTCGCTCGCTTCGTTCGCTCGGTCAATAATATCAGTTTCGGCTAGGGCTGCCATCCGTCCGGGTTTTCCCGGATTTGTCCTAGTTTGGAGGCCGTCCGGGGGCCGTCCGGGGTGGGTGTCAAGAAGTGTCCCGGACACCCGGACACTTTTCATGTAAGGAAGCCCCTCATTGAATTTAAAGGTCTTGTTTTTTAAAAATACTATTTTCGGACTCGTCCGGGAAAAAATGCGATTTACGCCAAATGTCCGGGTTTTTTTGAATCTTTGCCCGGGTTTGGCGAAATTCGAGATGGCAGCCCTAGTTTCGGCATAATCGGCATTGCCGGAAGGTTCGGCAGTTTTTTGACCGAAACCGAACCTTCGGCCGAAACATGATTTTTAATGCCTAAACCGAAACTTCGGGCGGACACTAGGTACTAATTTTAAATATTTTCCAAAATTTTATTTCTATTGTGAGACGAAATGTGTTAATTTCAAGGATGGATAGGTAACTAACTAACATCTTGCGGTCTAATCCCAACAAGATCATGGTTTTCCCTCTAGATTTTAAAATCCCATGCAGTCACTTTCGTAAAAGTAGTGCTTATCTCATAGGTAAATTGGGATTAAGGGCGAAAGTGTGTACCCCGGGCTCCGGATACCTAGCTACAATCAAAGACTACAATATATATTGGCTACAATCGGGAATGCGTTTCCATATATTTGACACCTCGCTGCTTGGCGCGTTGCGACGAGGTGTCAAATGTATGAAAACGCATCCTCGCACATCTCTGGTGGAAACGCAGTCTAAAATAATGATGACCTACCTACTTAGGTATAGGTACCAACCTAGGTACTGTAAGTAGGTACCTTAAATATGTGGGTAGTTACACCACACACATACCTATCTACAGACATTTCAATCTCAATTTAGCTTTTAAATAATAATAATACGTTTTAAAGACGGAATTTACGTCGTAGAATGAAAACATTACCCCAATTGTCATCGTTTGAGAGAGCTCCACATCTTTAACTTCGCCGACACTTTTTCCAAGCACGATATACATAAACTATAAGAACAATGTCATAAGAGTTATTTTTCATCCGTACTTAAGTTGGATGAACGTTGACATGAATTAAGTTACACGACGCAAGCCGTAGCATATCTTTGCCGGAATGAATTTCAAACTAAGTTAATCACCGTAAGTTCACGTATGCAGCCCAAAAACTAAAGTTTGTGTGCTCTGTAACTTATAAATAGTAATGTTTATATTGACAGCTGGTTTACGTAACGTACGAAACACCGCCCTACGGCCAGAGAACACGGGAAACTGAATGTGAATAAACCGAAAAGATGTAAGCATGACTGCGGATGAAATGTTTTAAATTGAAAAGAGCGCCACTTGGCGTCGAGTAGTAAAACTAAGACACTTAGTAATTTTGACTTTAGTGACATCTATACTTCTTTGTTATCAACATTGCTACGACAACCTAGCTTTATTATTGCCATAAGAAATGTTTTTGTTGTTGTTTATAACTGCCTAAAATTAGTTATAAAAGCATTACCTGAAAACACCCTGAAAACATCCCAAGTTTTGTCTTTCTCTTTCTTTGCCTGCAATTATAAAAGGTCCCTAAGCATTGCAAAAAGTTAATACTATTAATGATTAAATTATTGAATAGAATACTTCATACCGTAGAAAGTTCGTATAGTAAGATATGGCAATATTTATAACAATATCTACTTAAAAAAGGCTTTCCATAATCAGTGCCATCAAATTAATGATGATTTCGCCAATCAAATCAATACCTGTTCTGAGCTTCAGAGACGTTGTTTTGTTCGGTAACGACGCCATGACAGTAGGCAACTGGTTTTGTTCGGTAGTGGACGAGCCGACGAGCAAAATCCCATGCATTTCAGTTTTTCGTTTTTCAAAGTCACTGTCAAATGTCAATTCATGTCAAGTCAATGCTACAATAGTCTTCATTTTTTATGCATTCATTTGTTTTAAATTAACAGTATCGGTGATAAATAAAATAAGCATACAAAACCAAACATGAAAAAGTAATAAAAAAAGCGTAAAGCAAGTGTTCCTACCAAGAGTTACTAAGAAGTGTTGTTTCGGATTTTTATTTTTATAATTTTACAGCAGAATGGTGAAAGTCTGGCAACTGGGTTTGATGAGTTACGACACAGCCGTGAAGATTCAAAGGGCTATCGTACGCAAACAACTAGACAGTATTAGGGATGGCTTAGACTCTGATTGGGATACTCTTCTCTTACTGGAGCACAGACCTGTCTACACGGTTGGTTAGTAAACAATTGCCCTTTCCTTCCATTATCCAAACTGTGGGTTGGTATTATTCCCATCATCCTAATAATCATGTAACTATGTTTTTTCAGAGGAATAATAAGATATTTAATAATAGCTTTTGCCTACGACTGTCTGGGTAGAGCTAGTTCATATTGTGCAACTATATCTTACCTGGTGGTTTTTCAGAGGCATAATAAGATATTTAATACTAGCTTTTGCCTGCGACTTTGTCCGCATAGAGCTCGTTCATTGTGTTTCAATTTAATTGCTTTTCTGATATTTCTGGCGCTTACCTAGTGTATTGCTCTTGCATACAAACTTCCACCCCCTTAAGGGATGTTTTCCAGAATAAAAAGTATCTCTGAACTCAAACTTTCTCTATACCATATAATAATATTGACCACCAAAACCACAGCGGTTGAAACCCTCATAGAAATACCCATTTACACTGTTTTAAGCTAAGTGTATGGTATAATTTTAGGTATCAGAGATGAGTCATCAAAAGAAGAGGTACAGAGACTCAGTGCCTTGGGGGCTGCATTTAGAAAAACAAATAGAGGTGGTCTGATCACATTCCATGGGCCCGGACAGCTGGTGGCCTACCCGATTATCAACTTGAAACACTTTAACCCAAGTGTTAAGTGGTACGTGAGAAGTTTAGAAGATACGGTCATCAATTTGTGTGCAGATTTAGGTAAGGCTTGGGATATTATAGCATGTTACTTATATTATCTAGATGAGGGCACTTGCGGATGCACTTCGACCCAATGCGATCTTTTGTGCAAGCATATTACTTGTTATTCCGACTGAATGAGTTATGTTACATAATTTGCTTGATATTGACTAAAAAGCTTAGTGATTATTGAATGGCAAGTTTTCTTTATTTCAATAAGCAAGGCGATTTATAATCCTGTATAATTTGTAAGTTCATTTCATATCAGGTCTAAAAATTCCTTTTCTGCTAAAAAATTGTTTCTCTTGGTTTTCACAATCTCCAGCAATGCTTGGTCTCCGAAGTACAAACAGTAAAGCAGGGCTGGCCTTTGGGTGCGGTAGAGTGGATAGAATGGTCACTCTATGTGTCAGGATGAAAGATAAATTTTTGTGTGCCACAGAATAAATGCGTCACCCTATCAAAGGCTTGGCCCGAGGCTGCAGTAAAGTTATGAATATTTGCCAATACTAAAATATTTTTTTAATTAGTGTTGCCTTTACAAAAGTAAACTTTTATTTTATTATGGTCCTTTGATTGTTATTATCCTCTTATGATTTATAATGCCCATGTTAAGCGAAAGTTCTGCTCTCTGTAAAAGAATGTCGAAGATACTGCTTTTAGCAAACTGTACTTACCTATTTATTTCATTTTTAGGGTTCCGTAGAACCCTTAATATTTCGATTTTAATGTGCATCCATGTATGATAACTCAGTGAGGGTATTCTAGAGCTCTATATGTCTGCGCGTTATGAGGCGCTTTACGAGCACGTGTGATGAAAACAGTTTAAAGATAGCGTTCTATCATGAGCGTTTGTGATTATGTATAATGTGCAATGGGACCCATTTATAAAGCAGATATCAGCGTAGTTTGTGAAGTTATGATGCCAGCGAATGTTATTTATTTCTTATCAAATGGTTGAGCAATTTAATGAGATCCAGAGATATCTAGCGAACAGAACATGCGACGCGCCTAGCTTATCGTTATTTGAAAATTCCTTGAATAACTATTTCATTTGAGTACTAACCTAATTGAATGTGATTGATTTCGAAATTGTCTATCTGTGAGTAGACATATTCGCTCTTTAGCGATAAGACTGCCTGTTGTTACCTCTACTTTAAGCCTAATGTTCTATTCGTGTTCTTTTTGAGGTGTGCAATAAAGAGTATTTGTATTGAATCGAATGAAATTATATAAAAAGAGGTGGATATAGAAATAACAATTGCTATTCTCAAATTCATAACTAGAGCACAGAATAAGTAATAGTACTACGTACAGAAGTTGCACTGTTAACAAATCGCCAACTTACAACCCCAAATTATAATAGATAAATATCAAATGTTGACCACACCAAGCGAATGACGAGACGACGCGACCGTCCGGTAGCGATTCGCGGCCGCCACTGAATGGTACCACCCGGGGATGTACTTGCAGCGGCGCGGCGAACTGACGGAGTGAAAGCCCCCTGACTAGAGCTTGTCGTAGCGCAGCAGGTGCTGCTGCCATATTTGTAACTATGTGTGTGTATAATTTCAGGGTTGAAAGGCAACAGGTCGCCGTACACAGGAGTTTGGATCGACGACAACAAGGTAGCGGCGATCGGCGTGCACGCGTCCCGCTACGTCACGTCCCACGGCATAGCCGTCAACTGCGACAATGACCTCTCCTGGTTCGACCATATCGACCCCTGCGGAATCGACGATAAGGGCGTCACCTCCTTAACTAAAGAAACTGGCGTACATTGCTCAGTAGAAAAAATAACACCTCTATTTAAACGGAATTTTGATAAGGTATTTGGCTGTAAAACTGAAGATCTGGCAATAGACGCTCAGGAAGAAATATTGAATAGTATTTACAGTAGGCTACTCGTGACGGAATCTTAAGCGCCCTTGAATTCTATAATTTTTGTTGAAACATGCATGTGACCCGGTATTACTGTTGTTAGTATTTATTATGAATCATGGCTATTTGTGGAATGTTTTAGGTTTGGATTTGTAATAAAAAAAAGTTTATTTTATGTCACACCTGGCCATAAAGTGGCCATTATCGCACGCTCTGCGCGCGAAAAAACCCACTTCCTGGCCAGGGGGTGACATAAAAATTTGTACTTACCACGGGCGATAATAAAGAAAGCCTCAGATCGCATATTTATCGCCCTTGCCTTCGGCTCGGGCGTAAAATACCTGCGATCTGAGACATTCTTTGTTTTATCGCCCTTGGTAAGTAATGTACTATTTTACCATAATATGACACAAATAATCATGATTTTTAATTGTTCCTGGTTCCATGTTTTTACGCACATGTTACCTGGGTTGCTACCGGGAACCACAAACGAAGTTTTCTCTCTCTATCGCACTTATATGCGAACTTGCAAGTGCGACAGAGAGGGAAAATTTTTTGCTTGTCGTAGTGCCATACTTAGTAAAAAAAAAGGTACCTTGTAACATATTTATAATGAAAATTGTTGAGTTATAAAAAAGGTAGTAACAAATTTATAATAAAAAATGTTGCGTTCAATAAAAAAAAAGTATAATTTTCTACAAATTTATTTCATTTGTTAAATAATGAAAAATAAATAAGTCAATTGGATCTAAACTAAATAAATAAGATGAAGTCTCAAGTTGGGTTAGGAGAAACAACAAATCGACGACTTTTGGAAGGCGTGTAACCAGTGGGTATACAACTATTACATCGTAGCTTATTTCTGCAAAACCCAACTGAAAGTTCGTGACAAACCGCGGACGACGGCGTATTTACATACGACATGTTAGCTAACAGTCACGGCCCAGGCAGCGCCGGCGCAGCTCGCGGGCGCGCCCTCGCGACACTTGTCTCCACTATGAGATCGTATGGAATCTCAACGACACCCATACACCTCCAGGTGAATTCCCTATTTGTTATTTTACTTTAAACTAAATTCATATAAATAAACCTATTCGATAAACAAATGCCTAGTAAAGAATTATCCTAAAAATATAAAGGTTACAATCTAATAAGAAATATTTAAAATCAGAATAATCCCCTTGAATAAGTGAAAAAGTGCATACATATATTATATATTTACTTGCAATATTCTCAGGGATTATTCCAAATATAATTTAAAACTTTGTTTCCACCTTAATATTCAAAATTGTACAATCACTGGTCAATTGTTTAAAAAAGTATCAAATACTTAAGTTAATAAATGCGTTTGCTAATAAAATCACTAATTATATGTATAGGCATATCTCTAAAATCTAAGTATAGCATTAACTTGTTGCGTCTATAATTTGTCGGTGTAACCACCCATATAGGTACTTCATTGTATACTACTCGTTAAACTACTTATTATTTAATAAATGCTTATAAATGCAATAAGTTACCGCTAAGGTAAATGCAAAAGACGCGGTGGTTAAGTACAGAATACTGCGTATTACAAAGTTGCTCATGACCTGAGGTGGACGGAGTTACAACCTGATTACGGTTATTTTAATCTATATAATTTATGTGGATTTTGTCAGTCATTTGTATCACATGTGCCTCGACGAAGCAATGGGATATTGGGTGGCGCACGCGCCTACGAGAGGTGCTTGGGCGGCGCGAGCCACTTGCGCATGTAGTAGCAGAAGATGGTAGCGATGTAGAGCAGCACCAGCAGCGCGCAGGCCACGCCCAGCAGCAACACCGACCCTTTGCTCGGGCAAGGCTCCACTATCGTCACCGTTTTTTCTGGAAACAAATGCCGCTTTTAACTAACTGATCTAACGTAACCAACGTTGATTAAGAGAGCCAAAGTACGTATAGAAAAGTCGTTGCAATATCGTCATCAGCGGAGATCTACAGGACAAAGAAAATATACTACAGGATAAATAAATATTTACGAAAAATGTGTACGTACCACCGAAACTGGTCTCCGACGCAGTACCGCCGGGCTTGTCGGAACGAAGGAAGTCTGTGCTCTGTCTTTCGTCACCGAAATCAAGAACGAGGATTTCCTGGGAAATGTTCATATCTTCTTCCTGGCTATGTGCCTCCCCGGTTTCGTTATGTGGCAGCGAACGTTTCTTCCTGCCCCATGACTCCAAAGATTCTCTGCCCCATTCACACACCGCCTGTAAAGAAATAATTGCAGTTTCGTGTTATGAAATGTTATAGAAGTTGGAAGTGTAACTACTAGAACATATATAAATAAAACTTACTGGTTCGCAAGGTCCGAGGCAGTATTTAACATTGCACTGGAAGATAACTCCATAAGACTCTGTGAATCTGAAGGCTTCGTACACGGATTGAAGAGCGTTGCCATCGGGGGTGAATGCTGGGAAGATACCAGGATCAACAGGGCACCTAAAAATAAACACGATAGATTTTACATGACAGTTCGAAATTAAGCGACATTATCATTCAATTTATTTTACTCACCCTTCATCGTCGATAATCTGGAAAGTGCTCTTCGAGTCCTTCGCCATCGCCACACAGCTGCGGGCGAAGATGCCATATGGAGCTGGAAAACACGAAAATATAAGGATCATCATAGATAATTTTTAACAAGTATTGTATATACTTATGGAGATGCGTTTCTCACTGTCTTCGGGGATTTCGATGCGGAAGGTGAGTCGGTCGCCGATGCGTACGGTCTCGACCTCGCGCTGCCGCGCGTCCAGGATACGGATGCGCGGCGGCGGGGCCTCGGGAGCCGCCGTGATCGAAATCATCTCTGGATCCCTAAATAATACACCCGTTTAAAACACCTATAAATCTCATTACAATCACTCAATCATCATTATATTTCAATATAATCATAGAGTGCCATCACGTAGAGATAAAACGTATATATAATTATATATTCAACTAAAACACTGAAACATGTTTACATTACAAAGTAGCCAGCCCATTATAGTAAGTAGCGACGTGGTCTGGCTCGGGCGCAGTTAAAGTACGTCATTGACAGTAATCACGATCTTTATCGTGCTTCGGGTAACCTCATTAAAATACAAAGTCTGGTGAAATTGCGCTTATATTGCCGCACACGTCCTCAGTCCATTTCTTGGCTGTGTAAACCTAATTGTTATACGTTTACAATACGTCTACTCTTTGGAATTTTAAAATACGATTCGCATGGGAAGTTATTTGTGTACAAGACTGACTATAGTGACTTGGTACACATTAAATTCCCGTATCGCACTGCTTTATTTATTAGGTACGTTACTTTACTTTTCCGCTATATTGCCTGGATGATGTCTGGGTTAGCAAAAGTAGGTATCCGATTATAAAGGATTTCTCGTAGTGAAAGGAGCGTAATACTAACCTGATGGGCACCATTCCAAATGTGATATTCTTTGAGCTCATGTCGTACGTGCACTTGACTTTGTAGATTTTATCCGCTTTGGTCATTACCACGCTGTGGTGCTGGAGGACGACAGTGTTGGAGTACACTCCAGTCTACAATCAAAAAAGAATTTGAACTAATCACATAAGAGAGTATCAAAGGCTTGCGATAAAACCAACTACTGAGTATACCTAGCATGATTTATTTATCAAAGTAATAAAGGCAACAATAATTATTTGGCAAACCCATGTCAAATGGCTAATTTTGAGCCATACTCGAAACGAAACATTCCCCGCTTGAAACCTGTCATCCCCATAAGGAATCATAACTGTGCGCCAATTTCGGAATAAAATGCGCTGCAATACCTAACGGTCATGGAACACAGCAACAGCATTAGGCAAACGGGGGAGGGGAATAAATCCATTTGCCCCTCCTAAAGCAGGCGCTAAGTTTTATCGTGATGCTAGGCGTAAAAACCGCAGCGCGAATCGTAATTGAGTATCTACTCACAACGCTCTGAGTGTTGCAGTCCTGGCCTGCCATAGTGAGATCGAGGCGGAATAGGTCGCTGTTCACCACGTCGATGTTGCAGGTCTCGGAGCGGCCCAGCGCGTAGATCCGCCCGTTGAACGGCTTGTTCGTCCTGACCTGGACCGCGATCCGTGTGTCCTTGCACAGTACCGACACTGAGGAAATATCGAGATCGAGACTTAGGGTCGGTTGCACCAACATACGAACACAGACAGGCCATCGTCAAATATGGCGCCGGCAGCTGTCATCCCATAGAAACTTGTCAAACTTTCCATACAATCAGTTTTGACGAACACCGCTTACGATTACAGACGGTTTGGTGCAAGTGGTGCAACCCAGCCTTAGTCATTACAGATCCAATAAAGGAGATTCTACATAAAAGAGTCTAAAAAAATAATCGATAGAATTTACAAAAATCTCGTAAGTGAAATGCGGAAATCGCTTATTTTTTACTTGTTATTAGACCCTTTTACTAAACCCAGCCGACCCAGAAATATTGGCGAATGGATGGACCAGCTCGCTGCATAGTTACCATCATAGCAAGTGCCAGTCTTGTCGCAGTTGGCGTCGTTTCTTGTCAAGTTGCTGGAAGGGTTATTGTCCTGCTGATGCTCGATTGTTACGGGCAGCTCGCCATTAGTGTTGCTGGGTGGCTCTAAAACAAATAAAAGAAAGTATTGTAAGGTCTGGGTCTGCATTCCGGCTAACGAGGATTCTGCAATAAAAATTACTCTCTAATAAAGCCGAACAAATGTATAAAGTGCACGTACTCGATCATTCGAACCTTTGATTAGGCTTGCTGTAAGTGCGCGCCTCGTGTATCATCATAATCGAACAAGATTGCACCACCGACACAGTAAGAGTGCCTTAATCAGCAAGCTAACTCCATACCCGGATCGAAAGCAGCGGTATTTCAATCAAATCATAGTCCGTGTCCGTAGCAGCAATGTTGGTTCGAATATTTAAAATGTTTCATCCCTGAAGATATATTACTAAGGCGCCTGGTAGTTCTCATAAATGTATGTTGTTATTGTTGTTCGCTCGCTAACGGACAATCGATATGCAGATTTAAATCAGAAGTTCAATAAAAAAGAAATACCGCTTTTAGGGTTCCGCAGCTAAAGTGTTAAACGGGACCCTATTACTAAGACTCCGCTGTCCGTCCGCCTGTCCATCTGTCACCAGGCTGTATAGCTCATGAACCGTGATAGCTAGACAGTTGAAATTTTCACAGATGATGTATTTCTGTTGCCGCTATAACAACAAATACTTAATAAAATAAATATTAAGGGGAGCTCCTATACAAAAAGACTAAAAAAACTTTGCTCGTTGCCTTCATCAGGCGCTGGGTCTCAAGATGTGCGGGAAAACTAAAATCCGACTGTCCAAAATTGTACTCGATATTATTTAACGTTATTATTTATAAATAATGGTACGGAACCCTTCGTGCGCGAGTCCGACTCGCACTTGGCCGGTTTTTTAATCGCCGATTATGTGACATGTACCTATGTACTTTAATTATAATAGCGGACCGGGATTAACGCAAGATTATTTTACGTACCTAGTAGGTATGACAAGAAATTCAAACTGAGTTTCAGAAACGATGACGTGACTTTACTACTCTTCTTAACGCAAACGACGCCAGCTACGTAACCCCGTTTTGAGCATTTATAAGGGTCTTAGCACACTTGCGAGTTGCGAGCGTGTTTTCTATACAAATATCAGTCGCGGCGAACTCGCTGCGTGATCGCCTTCATACAAAATTCGCTCGCAAGTCGCCAGTGTGATAAAAGGCCCTTAACTCTTTGACCGTCAAGAACTATGAAGTGGTTGTGTGTCGTCGTGCCCACCACGCCAACAACCACTTAAAATCTCGGAGTGAAGGTGTAGGTACTTTGATCATGAATAAAATCATTTATGAACTATTTTAATTTGTTTTTATTGGTTTAGACTTTAGACATTACACCAATTCAACAGTGTTCGGCGTAGTGGGCACGACGACACACTATCGCTTTGGCGCTCAAAGGGTTAAGGGGAGGTATCCCCAACGCATATGTCCCGCTCTAACACGCGTGAGTTTCCAATTAACCATCCCGCTCTCTACGCAAGCTCTGCGCGTAGTTTCGTAAACATTTAGCTATAGTCATTAAGCCAATCATTTTATCAAAGCAAACCCAGCGAATTTGTCTATAACTATTTAGGATCTTTAATTGAGTACAAAAATTAAATAGCCGTAGTATTGAAAATACATTCCAAAAAGGGGTAACTACGCGATTTTTTTTCTATCGAGTGAAATTCATCAGGTCATGTAACTGACTGCGATTTTGACTAGACAAGATCCTTATGTAACACATATTTTTATTTAGATTTTAAGACACTATATTCCATGTCTCAGATGGTTTTTAAAAACTCAAAAGTTGTAATACCCAGCCTTAATCCAGCGAAAAAAAAAAAAAAAAAACATTATTTTGTTATCCGGCCGGGGATCCCAGTTACGGTAGCGGACGGCTGCTGTACTGAATTACTGATAAGTACGTGTACTGTGACCGCAGCTCCGGAGCACGGCGGTAAGATGCCAGCTGCAATTACCTCGCACCGCGAACCTCGCATCGAGGGCCATTCTAGATTTTCACACGCAATTGGAAACTATATACTTGGTCGCATCGACACTCGCCTACTAATCCCCATAGCGAATGCTCGTTGTTAAAACCTCATGAGAGTCATGAGTTACAACATAATGTGTCGTTATCCAAGGTATTGTCGCGCCGTAAAGTACTGTTTTGTAAACGCCATTAGCAAGCAGTTGAGTCCATTACGACTGTGCATGTCTTGTCAATGTACTCGTATATAGTGCGCGCCATCCACGCCGACGCGCCCCTCCACAGCGAATCACATACTAATCTGTGCGCAGTTGTACGGCATGGGATGTGGAGGGGCGTGCCTTCGTGGATGGCGAGCACTATACCTACCTACATACTTATTAACGTGTACACGAACAAACGACAATGGTTGCATTTTTTCACACGCTGCGCTGTGAGATAACTGAGAACCCGTTTATGAATAGGTGGCACAATAAAGGTAACTTTGACGCGTTATCACGCCTATATTTTTTCCCCCCTGTTGGCCCTTCCGGCCGCAGGGAGGTGTGTCCACAAATTTATCTGTCGCTGGCCGCTTTATGCAGGCCAAAACAGGGTCACAACAAATAAAAAAAAATCACGCCTTTAGTTAATTAAGTGAAAATTTAATAATTCATTTACATAATAGATACAGAAGACGGTTTTTTTGCAACAAACAGATGATATATTATATTACTTACTAAAATATTAAGTACTTAAGGAAGTACCTATTAGTAAAATATTATGCCAACCAGCCACCGACGTGAACTCATAAGCGCTCATTTTCACTTTCAAAACTAGAGTGGTCAACAACTTAAAACCATTTTTTCCTTCATTTTCAACGTTTTTGTATTATGATTTTTACAATTTATACATGTACCTACCAACATAGGTATTATGGCTTAATTAATTTATCATGTTCACAAATGTAAGAGCCCCAAACGTTGAATTGTGTTTTGCTGCAACAAGACGTTGATCTGAAGTGGAAATGCCGTGTGATTGTGTTTACGCCTTTCAGCCCTTGTTGAACAGGTATGTTCTGTTCGTATTAAACCGTTATTTGGAGGAAGTGTTAAGTACTCTCAGGTTTTGCAACAACCTATTCTTTCTCACGTCACTGTCATATTCATAGATATGATTTCTACACCGGCAGATTTCAAATCATTTCGTTATGGCTACGCTTTTAGTGATATAAACTACGGTTATGGGGACCGTCTCATTTTGTTCCTTTAAGGCATGCACTGGAGCGCGCAGCCGCATTAGTCATGGTTTAATTTGTTTAGTTTTGCTTTTTTATCGTTAATATTTTCCTCAACGGGAGTCAAGTAACCTACTATCGATCATTGGTAATGACTCCAACTCGTACTTCTGATAAAAATCGATAGAACTTTAATGGAAACGAAGAAATCAGACTACAGTAGGTACTTTTATCTCACGAACGCGAGTGAGCCATAGTTGTGTGCTGATGAGATATGCTTGCAGATCATCTATATGTGCGTCAGGAGCTATGTGTCTATTTTCGTATGTCACAACTAATACAACTAGTTACCTATTTATGGCTAACCCGCGTTTGGTATACTCTTAACGCACTGTAAGTAAATGTGGACGAAGCTTTTAAGAGAATTAAAAAAGCAACTGCTTTTTTATTGTGTATTCATTTATAATTTGATTAGGTGTAGGAATAAACTCCCACTACTTGAATACGTAGTAAAAATACGATTAGCTTTTCAATGCAAATACCTAAAAAGCTTAAGCGGTAACAATTAATCGGCTCTCATGGCTCTAACTGATATGAATAAAATATAAAATGAGGGAATTCCTGAACAAAGGCAAACCATAAATGTTGCAGTCGTGGTTGTGGGTATTATAATGTACATAAATCAAGTAATGTCATTAATTAAATAAACTCGGTGTCAAAAAAATTGTATGTTGTGCGTTAAGTTGAGATCACTGGCCACGACATAGCATTTGACGCACACGAAGGGTCGCACTGCAAACAAAGCCTCGTGACGCTTAGCCGTGAAGACATTTTTGCAACTGACTGTATCTACTGGATATTTTAGTACGCGGCGGTCAGCGGAGTTCGTCCGAGGCAGAGACCCGCGGCGGCACCGGACTACCCATTTGTAACGCCTCAATGGCTTACAGAAATTATCAACAATTTCTCACGCTAACTTATTTCATTATCTAATTCTAAACACTAGTTATTTAAGAGTTGCTTAAATTTATGGTACTTTTATCTTTGTCTTATTATACCAATCAGCATGCAGGTTCTCGTACATAATCACACCTGCGATACATGTCAAACAGCTTGTTAGTTGGCTCCTTGAATGCGTTCCATAATTATATTAATTACCTACTCTTAGCTATTTCTATGAATACGTGAATACCTATTACGTCTGAAGCATTCCGATGGACGGATATTCCATTTAATTTTCTAGAAAGACCGTCAAGTTTGCGGACGGAAGTATCTAAAACGGTCTTACTCGGCATTGAGATAGGGTATCTGTAGGCAATGTTACCTATTAGGTACCGCGGGACACCGTTACTACCGTGCACACTACCTACCTATCTTATATCTTATATCTTTAAACGAGCAATTCTTGTATATTTATTTATTTATATATTTATTTCGAGGATCTCGGAAACGGCTCTAACGATTTCGATGAAATTTGGTATTTGGGGGTTTTCGGGGACGAGCAATCGATCTAGCTAGGTCTCATGCCCGGGAAAACGCCGAGCAAAGCTCGGTCGCCCAGATATTTATATATTATATATTTATATCTTTAAACGAGCAATTCTTGTATATATCTATATTTCTATATATATTTATTTCGGGGATCTCAGAAACGGCTCTAACGATTTTGATGAAATTTGGTATATGGGAGTTTTCGGGGACGAGCAATCGATCAAGCTAGGTCTCATGCCATATTTTTTATAAATACATGTATAATATATAGAAGACTAGCCATCATACCAGACTAGTTGCCAAGACAACGAGGACGCTATAATGTTGCTATACCGCTACTATGTTCCCTATGTTCGAAGTGTGGTTGCATCTGTAAGTTCTGTAATGATCACACAGAGACGGCGGCCAATGACCTATAACTAAGTGACGGCATATCAAGGCCGGCCAAGGCCGTTGCTATCACGAACAGCACTGCATATAATATATATCGTTAACATTTTATTTATATTCCTTGATAAACAATTAACATTATTGTTACATTTAGTTTAGCGCCTTAACACTTTGACCGCCAAAGCGATAGTGTCGTCGTGCCCAGTACGCCAAGCACTGTTTTTTTGGTGTAATGTTTAAACCAATAATAACAAATTAAAACGGTTCATAAATGATTTTTTTTCATGATCAAAGTATACCTTCACTCCGACCTTTTAAGTGGTTGTTGGCGTGGTGGGCACGACGACATACAACCACTTTATAGGTTCGTGGCGGTCAAAGGGTTAATCGCTTTATAATGTGGTTTTAAAATTTAAAGCCAAGAAATTAATGACTTTGTTGTTGTTAGTGCTCAGTTTTGGATTTTATGCATTTCTATCAGGAAAATATTAGGTAAACAATTTCGTTTTGACGTGACCTTGACCTATAAATAGCCAAGATAAATATGTATTTGAAAATTAATTTTCTTTGTTTCCTAATCCAAATAGTAAGCTTTTGCCATTATTTTGATATTCATCCCTAAACCATCGCAAAATAAACTATATTCTTGGTTGGCCGCAATATTACTAAGACGGCGTCCCACTTACGCGTGTCGTGATTCAATTATAATCAATTTAGGGCTATTTCTATGCGGTTTTTTGATCTATTAAACCAAAACGAAACCGACCTCACGGGCGATACAAAAAATCCTATTAAAGTTGAGTATGACCACCGTTAGCGGCGACCGCGACCGGCGCGGGCGCCGGCAACGGCGCTAAGTTACATCCGCACTGGCTTTGTCGCTTTTTGCATCGAATACTTATCCGAATGCAACGAGGGCGTGATACGGCACATTCCGACCCAAACTTCTACTGATGAAATTATACAGACAATACCAACACGATATCACTGCGCCTACTGATTGAATTTAAATAGACTGCGGTCATGCTCCACATGCATTAAGCCTTTTTGTGTCTTTTGTCAGTCGGTCGTTTTCATATCATTTATCTTAATGACATTGCAAGTTAAAGAATAGCTCCCAATTATAAAAGCCTACGGGTGGATTTGCTATTGAGTGTAATTCTAATTGCATTCCTTACCGTTACACTTGACTTTATACCTCTATACCTACGTATGTAAATTTCTAAAATTAGTACGTGCCCGTAGTTCCAACGGCCCAGTATATCAATTAAATTTTTCTGCAACAACTCATTTGCAAGTTAACGATAAACACATGTCCCGACCGTCTTTGATCGTCGTTTGATAACCGAGTAGACTTAATTATGACTTCCATTCTGAAAGAGGAAATATGCTACAAGAAATTGAACTTTTGTACCTACATAACTGTTGATATCGAAGCGGAGAACTTCTGAATAGTTCATTATATTGTGTGTTTTGCGTTATAATGAAGCAGGCTGGAAGCAGAAGATGGCAATCTTAATACCATAACTGCGGTTCTCGTAATGGAGTAGCTCGCTGTACGGTCTGCGCTCAACCTGACGTGCTATTTGGAAGCATTAACTGTAAATGTTGGTTACTCCTGTTAAATCCGTCTCCGCAAGATTGAGAAATTGCGAAACTTATATTGTTTTCCATAAACACAGTCATTATTGACTGCGAAGAAGAAGACCTTACATACAGCCCAAAGAATTAGTCCCTATTAATATTGCAAAGGGCAAAGTAAATGGTCATGTTCACTTTCAATACTAAACCGAACAGCTATCGCTATTAGTACTATACGATGTAAGTACTAAAAATAATCACATATTCGCTTTGCTAAATGCATTCTAAGTTGTGCAGAAACTTACTAATAAATTCAAATATTATTTTACGAAGCTCCCGAAACTAGTATGAGCACGCTTACGACATGTTTGGAAAAATTCCAGGCATGTTTTTCATTCTGTATGTTTACTTCCCTTATCTGTATGTTCTATATACATAATAAGTTTCAATTTGATTACATTCGAAAGCATGCTAACTACACTGAGCGAAAAAACTAGAAAGTTTTTGTGAATCCGAGGACAACAAAATTATATATACTAACGGTTACAAACCGTTTTTAATATAACTAATACAAATGAGTTTATAATAACTAGGACAAATTTTTTGGTATTCGTAAATAATAACTACTATTATTCCAAACTGGTTTGTAAACGTTAGTACTTATATAATTTACTTGTCCTCGGATTCACAAAAACTTGGTTTTTTTTTTTCGCTCAGTGTACATATTTTAAACTTAAAAAAATTCGTTGATATAAATTATCACCAGACATTCTATGGTGACAATTTCATTACCTTAAAGTACCTACTCAAATTATCAATTATCATCTTAGCTACAGCATTAAACTTAATATGAACTTCCGAGGGAAATTACTTGTTATCTTTACTAAGTTGGTTGTTTCGGGGTAAGTATATATATATAAATTTAGGTACACAATAGAATACTAGGAAAGTAGGTTATTGTCACAAATAACTTCCTAAGACTAGAGACGAGAGACCCATTAACGTATTATTATTTTCTTTATTATTATTATTAGCCACATTCGCATTGCGCTATTGAATTAGCGTTTACTATCCGGTCACAATATCTGTGCAGTGTGCACCTCGCTACGTGACGTCATTAGGGAGCATTCGCGGCGTCGCATGCCGGGGAGCTGCTCATATATGTATTGTGACCGGCGCGGTAATCACGTAACGTTTTCGACCGTTAGTACGATAGATTTAAATGTCAAATCTCATACTAAAACTGACATTAAATACGTACCAACGGTAGTACAATATCGTTACGTGATTACCCCGCGGGTCGTAGTTTGAAGTCGCAACTCGCAAGGCAATAACAATCATCGTTCTATGAAACCTACCTACCACGCTCTTCCTAAAGGAAAATCTATTTCATGTTCATTCATTTTCATTGAAGCACTTATAAATTAAATATAGGAGGAAAACTAGAAAGAAGTAGCAAATGTTAACACTACCTCCCCATAGAAGATGGCATATCTCGTCCCTAGGGCTCCTGGAAAAAATCTTTGTACTTACCCAAAAGTTTAAGCAGATTTTAACCGACTTACAAAAAAGGAGGCGGTTCTCAATTCTTCTGTATGTTTTTTTTTGTTGTATGTTTGTTACGCGATTACTCCGCCATATATATGAACAGATTTGGAAAAATATTTCTTTGTTTGAAAGTATATTCTTCCGGGAAGTTTTTGACCGATCTCGAGTGAAAAGTCGAGCGTTCGAGACTCAAAAAACGGCCCCCTGGAGGGTCGAAAATATTGGATCACCATGGCTAATATTGTCCTTTACAACATATCAAAAAGAACCATAACAATCGGACCTTATACTTTAGAGTACCGGAGCAACGATTTACTAAATGTAGGACTTAAAATTTTGTATGGGCTGCACCTTTTCCGGTATACCGTACTTCCGGCTCAAATTTCGAGATGGCGACAGGCAGATCCGTATTCTGCAAGGTCCAAATCCTCCGATAATGTTGTCACCGCAGCTGTTCTTGCATTCTACTTTTTCAAAAATGGTCCTAGTCTATTAACTTCATCGACTTAAGTAAACCCGTGCAAATCGATCGTATCGTTAGATATTGCACCGGGCGGGAGTTAGCCGAGGCCGGCTCGCGAATAACCGCGATATCTGCGATCGGCGCACTGCCATTGACCCAGGCCCCTGGCATCGCGGCGTGAGAACATCACAGTGTCCAGTTTGACAAAAACTGCACAACAATACCGGCAGACGGCCATTTAACGTTACACAAAATTTATTCGATAAGGTGATGTAGGGCGAGAGCTAGAAATTTATGTTTGTGTTAAAGATGCTTCTTTTCAATTGTTCATCTTTCCCCGTCGAACCATTCATGTAAATTAGATTTACGATAACGTAATCAACGCTTTCATCCATTTTCCAAGTTTCTGGAAGTGGACGAGAAGAAGGCGTGCAGTTATTTGTTATTTACACCTGCAAGCGACAACTTTGTGACTACTTACGTGTGGGATAAGTTAAGCGACAGTTGCAACAACAAGCCAGGTTTCTTGCCTAGCTCTGCTAACTGCTCGGCCTAAATCGACACGGTTGCCTAGGTCACACAATTCCGTTTCAATATTTAATCTGTTGATTATAAGAGAGTAAAAACTGCGATGTATTGTAAGCGTTTCTCACGGCTCGACAGTACACCCGAGCATTTATTCATGTTCGCACCAGAAGAACCTCTAACAATTAACTTCCGTTGAGAATACCGTGCGCTAATGGCATCATAATTATCAAGATTTATATCGTATATTGTTTTAGCTAGGTAATAATTGGCTTTTAACTTATCCACAGTAAATATTATGCATTATGATTATAACTTTAAGTAATTAAATATTTGTTTTTATTAGCCTCTGGTTGTTTACCTGGGATTAAAAAGCAATATTGCGTATTATTAACCTGCATAAATCAAAACACAAACAAGTTTTTGTAGGTCTCATCATCAATTTTATGAGCGAGAGCTGCCTCCATCAATCATATTACTCCTTTATTAGCTACAGCTGAACATGTAGCTACTTACTTAAGCGTTAGTACCTACTTAGTACATATTATATACAGGTGTATTGAGACGTAGCCATTGTAAACAGCTTTGTTAATTATGTCTTTGATACCAATTTATTGCATAGAAAAGTAAATTGATTAGTTAAACCTTTTAAATCACGCATTAGGTACTTAACTCAGAAATTACATGTTTTTATTAGATACTCGCTCTTCATGTAGCATAATGTTCTCATATAAGTGCGGTAATAGTTAAATTACTTGGCTATTTGTGGTCCTTACAGATAACTGGTTCGCCGTCTTGGTACATTTATAAAATGAAACCACATTAGAAAGCCTTTGTGAACTTTGTTTGTTTATTTGTGAACTAAGAACTGCGCTTTAAGCTTTGAAATTCGGTAATATTTTTTTTATTGGAAGTTAGAACAGCCTTGCTTTAGTACAAACAATGTAAACATCTGCATGTTTTGTTATTCAAATTATGTGTTATTTTACTTTAAGGAATCACGCTTAGCTGAGCATAAAATAAAAATCAATTACTTAAGTCACCTGTTCGCGTTCAATATGTTTGAACGCGCGGCCGTGCGAGCAAAACTCGCGTTGGTTGTATTAGGACGATCCCTTAGAATGCGTAATCCTTAGAACAGAGGACGCATTCAGCGCATCTTTCCGAACAAAATATTCTGGCAATTTTAGGTAACATACACATATAATCAAACTACGCACACTTAAACATTCTACACGCACACTCAAACTCGAAAATCGCCATTAAAGTCGACCTAACTATTGTTTACGGTCCATTATCCGATAGTCAAAATGATCTATTTCGCTAAGGATCATATTTGATAGAAATTTTCATAGATTTGTAGTAGTCTCTTCACTCTGCTCTAGCTCTTCACAAGCCGGGAACGATTTCGAGACTGACGGATAATCGATTAATCAAGTAGTATTTGAATCCTTTTTACACATTGTGCAAGGTTTTCAACAGGGGTAAGTTACCCATTGAAAGGCGACAACAGTCTAAGGTCTAATAATAAGATTAGGTATTACAATGTGGAGTTACTGCGTTAGCCCTACTGGACAGCGCAGCTAAATTAATAGATGTCCGATCTTATTAATGTAGAGCTGGCCTTAGAGAGCTGGGGCAGATTTTTGAGTGTCGAACGCTCGACTTTTCACTCGACATCTGTCAAAACATAATAGTTGTGTAACTTTTTAAATTTTTATGTCTATGTAGCTTTTTATTTCGCTTATCTGATAAAAAATCGTATTAGAATTTTGTACACTATTTATTTTGTACACTTTGTATTGAAATTAAATTGTATTTTGTACACTTTGTATTGAACTTCCATAGAAAGTGTACCCGTTATTTTTGCTCTTGAGTGTATATCCTAATGGATTTTATTTATAAATCCGTAGCTTCGGAGGGTCACCACTAACGCTTCTTCATCATCTAACTGTATCACGGTTAACGCTGATTGCGCGGACGACAAAAACGGCACGACTGCGCGTGTTACGTAGCTTCTGTGCACTACCACACTAGACTCGAGAATTCCGCTCACAACTAATGCCTTCACGACTACTCGACACAGATTTATTTCCCACTACGTAAGCGTTGGTATTCATTCTTTTACTCAATTTAAAGTATTTAGTTGACCAGTTCTCAAAACTATCCATTCCCATCTCCGGTGAAGGAATGCAAGTAACAGCATCCTAATGACGTAAATAACGTAGGCACGTGATGTTCTATCCGCTTCTAGTTATAGTCGTATCTGTTTCTCACGATCTTTCATGTTGTGTTTCTTTTGAAAAAGCGTAATCGGTAGCCATATTGGGCTAACTGCTTAATAGAAGGAAGCGAGCAAGAAAGATTTACGCGACATATAAATTACTTTCGCGCATCGCGGTGTCATCCGGGGTCGACGTGTGAAAAATACTAATGCTACCCTCATTGGCAATTTAGTAGGTGTCCAGATACATTATTCAGTCGTTAAAGGAAGTGTTTGATATGTTTATGACGATTATGCGGACAGCACAATGCGATACCTCTTCCATACGAACGTAAGATTAGAATTTTAAATTGTAATAACTGAGGTGAACGTTCTCAGGCTGCGACGCGTAATGTCAGAACTAGTCGTAGAGAAGTAAATTGTGGTCAAGTAACGAGAGACGTCATTAGCAAGGTGGACACGACGACGCTGGCGTCATACGGCCACTCTTATGTATTGAGTTAACATTTACTTATTGGTAGAAACTAGTCCATCGTATTATGGTGTTTCTCATCCATTAAGGCACCTGCCGCCAAGTTTTTCTTTGCTTGTGTTTGCATTACACTTATGATTTTTGGACAGTATGCTTATTTTTCTGTTAGCCAGAACATGAAGATTTTTTTTATTATTTTTTTTAGTATTTGTTTAATTTAATATTTTTTAATTTTTTGTTTTTTTTTTCTTGACATTCTTCATATCTCCAATATTAACAAGCAAAAAAAATTATATGCGGGAGTGCAAAACCGATGAATAAAACTTTCACAGAGTTTGTATGGAGAAGGCCTTGCCTCTACAGGCGCCTCAAACATAAAAGTACCGGACACTTACTTATATGAAATATGACATACCTACCTGGCCTACTTTTGTGCATCAACTTGTCTAAAATATGTATGTTTTTGAATGAAGAATAACATTCTCTGAATTTAGAAACTATTTTTCTTGTTAAGTAATGTGCTACTGCTACTGGTACGACCACATTTCTTAAGATTCATGCTCACAAAATGTAATTTGTACAATAGACAAGAAAATCACGGAAAACCATATAGGATGACCAGTATTTGTTTTATTTTTATAAATACTCAAGTTACAGTTAGCGCCATTTCGACATTAAACCGTCGCAAAAACAGAAAAATTCATCATGCGAATTAATTGCTAAACTTACTTTCGCAGAAGTTTTCGAAATATTTCCCGATAGGCTCGCCATCGTCGATGAGGGGTCGCTCCGCGTTGAGGTAGGCCGAGGGTCCGTCGGGCAGCGTGTGGTGATCGAGGTGGTATAACCGGCAGTTGTAGGCCGCCGAGTGCGGCGCGCCGAGGTACAGGAACGAGCGGCATAGGAACTCGGACTCGATGTCGCACGCCAACCGGCACGCTGCCTCCGATGTCACCTACACAAATTCAACGACCATAACCATGTGTCTCTCGCTATATTAGCGCTTTCCATCATTAAGTTTCATTGGCCATCTTCCGGCTCCATCATAGTACCTACATATTTTTGTCATAACTTACCGACGTAAGATCTAAAGGTTCTTTATAAAACCGAGTCCTAGGCTACATTAGTTAATTTCGAGAAAATCACGGCAGCCATTATGACAAATTTTGAATCTGATGTAGGTAACTAAGTTCGGAATTTATCCTGCAATTATCTTCCTATATTGTGATGGATTGAACAAAATGATGATGTGAACAAAATCTTTCTTACACGTATATGTAACAACTTACAGAAGATGTTTTTGAAATGACATATTGTTATAAGATTTCAAGCTCACGTGGTCATTTACATTTGAAACACACTGAAAACATTTTGTTTTTTCAAAGAGGGTTTCTAAGCTAACTTCCATGTATAGGGATGTCATAAAAGGTAAAATTTCGGCATTCATAAAACTCTTGGTTTGAAAACTTAAAGCGAATTGTATAATTAAAGTACCCATTAAGTTAAAGTAACCTTTAAGCTGCTAGTTACTTATAATCTCTACTTGTGGAGTCTTACGCAAGTAATGAAAGAAATATGCGTTTAGCTTTAATTCTTCAAATTAAGTATTATTTCATCGCAATAAATGTTTCTAGAAGTATAATCAGCTATCTCAAACAAGATCGTGACTGGATCGGCGAATGCATCTCAAGCATTAAACTCGAAGTGCAAGTGAAAGAACCGCACATAGCAATTTTGCTAAAAGTTTAAACTGTTTCTCGGCCATGCAAAAACACAGCTCGCGGCCAGGTCGTGATTGAAAATGGGGATTCTACGAGTATAGTTAGAATTGTATCGCGGTATTGTTGCGGTATTGTTACCTGCAATTCCTTGTCGGTGTAATAGTGTAGACCGGCATACTGCGCCACCTTGTCTTCGGCCACGCCCACTCGCGGCGCGGTGAACACCCGCTGTCCCTTGCACGCCTGCGACGCCTTTAGGCACAGGTTCTGCACGAACACGCCACACATACACAACATGCAATCATACAAATTGCGTACAATAAGAATACTTAGAGAAACATCTTAGGTACCATGCTTATTTACACAGCGATGCGTTACATTCTTGCAAATACTGTTGTTGCTCTGTTTCAAACAGTCTAGCAATGTTATACAGGCGTTTTATTGAAATAATTAAATATTTACATAAGTTAGTAGTATCAGACATTATTTGTTATTATAAATAGGGTCGGTCCAAAGATTTCATGCTTATTACTTTAGAACTAAGTTGATTCCAGAGATTATTTCCAATATCTAAGAGAAATAAGTACTTAATTGTACGTACCTCGAAGTAATCCGTCCCAGGAGTATCGACCAACTGGACAAAGTGCTGTGCGGTACGGCGGTCGGAGTCGCTAAGGGCGCAGCGCATGCTTCCGTATTCGTATTCTGCCGATCGGCACGGGAACCGTTTCTGATAAAACAACACCATTTAACAATTAACCCCAAAACTGGGATGATGGCTGTACGAGCACAGAAATGAACTTCTGCCCACATCAACTCCTACTCGATACGGAAAAGGAAATCGGCGTGGGAAGTAAATTACTTCGATGCCCATCCTGAGATACCTTCGGCCCCATCATTAAGATATTATACTTGATGGTGACAATGACGACGACGAAAAACGTAAGTAGGTACCTATCGTGTCGTGACTCGTGAGTGAGAAAACTTTGGACATTATATAGGAAATATAGTGATCTCATGATTTAATACGTTCATCTAATAGTAGTTTATGCAACTGGTACATAATGAGGGGCATTAAAACACGAGTGTGTTTTATGAAACGAGCCGAAGGCGAGTTTCATAATAAGGTCACACGAGTGTTTTAATGCCTAATTATGTACAGTTGCATACATTACTTTATCTACACACATATTATAACTACTCTAAGATGGGTTCAGAAACCGTAGTAAATAAATACAATAATTGTGTTAATACAACCTTTTTTGCACGGTTGCGGAAATATCGAAATCAGAACTGGCAACCGATACCTCAATGTTATTTTAAAAAGTAAAGAGTCCTCATTCTGATGTGATCATGTCGTTCTAGCTCAAATTTCGTGCGATATATACTAAAAAAACATCGAGCTGACATTTCGCATCGACTGAATTTGAATTTTCAGTGATACTAGAATAGGGACATGCCAACTTTGACATTTAAATTTTGACAGTTTTGTTTGACGTAATATTTTAACATCATATATGAGATTAAAATGAAATATTTTATTACTGCTGTAGCCTTAGCCACAGATAAGAAAATTGCCATAAATTCATTGAATGTTGAAATGAGAGTCATTTTCTACGGTTTCCGAACGCATATTAGAGGATTTATGATATGTGTGTAGATAAATACTTATTCAAAGATAACTTTATATACTTTTGTACCTAAAATAGTCCTAAGCACACTTGCAAGTCTTTTGTACATATCTATTCGTATCCGCAGAGAATAGCTCGAAGCAATCGCGAGCCAGAACCCCCATAACTCACCTGGATACATTATATATTGAGTGTACTTTGTCTATATCTTGAACCGCAACTAGGGCGAAACCATAAAATATAAATTGAATAGATAAGCGTTAAAATTGCATTGCAGAGCTATGAGGACGCTGGTGGCGCCGGCAAAGGAAGTAAAATGAACTTTAAAGTTGAATTGGTAGAGTAAATGATAAAGTACCTCGTTGAGACAAGCCGCCAGGCAGGCTTCCTTGGTGGAGGTGTAGATGATAGTGTTGTCGAGTCCCCGCAGCGACTTGCCCGGCACTCGCTCGAAGGCCCAGGGCCGCAGGCACACGCTCTCCGTGCGCACTTGCAGCTTCACCATGTAGTACGTGTTCACCGAACGCTGACGGATACATGGCATTTGAATATGGATGCTGACAGAAACATTTGCAATAAAAACACGCTATTGAAAACACCTATAAACGACGGTGATTGTGTACTATCGCTATTATAAGAAGGAAGCTACAGATATTTATCATATATAGAGCAATACGCGTAATAGACCCTTACACATCTACCTACCTGTATCAGCGACTAGTGTAGTAGATAATAGCTAACGCGATCAGTATGTTGAACATTCCTTTATATTTTTTTCAAGTAACAGATCCTCTATAATTTGTAATTCAATCGCATGCTCGTGTTAAATCTGGTCGATGGTAAATCACGTTCACTTTATTTTCAATGTACGCAATATAAGAGTATCGCGCTCTCGCCGTGGAGCCGACGGTTAGCACAGTATTACCGCATTTTATTTATGCTCTGGCCTATTCATTAGGCCTGAAAGCGATTAAACTGTCTTACGTATCGCTTGAACAGTTACAGCTTAGATTCTCCTAAGGCTGGTTGACCGATTTAATCTGAATTGTTAATCCGATCGCAGCATCGCCAGCTAATTGGCAGAGCGGGGAATGCCGGCTGCTATCTAGCTGGAGATTTATTTGGCTATTACCTGGCCCGGTTTCAGGCTGCATATCTACCCCAGCAGTAGAGCACATTATTATACATATATGTAAACTGCGTAGTACCTACTAATAATAAAACGATTGTTTATATCTACCACAGTAATAGAACGCATTCGGGATCTTTACCATTCATATTTATATTTGTGATTTCCCGATGTATCCCGGTTTTAAACGTAGGTAATTCTAATGTAAAAGGCCTTGTTAGCTTGAAATCTTAGAACGTACTATAATATATAGTGAGTGAGAACTGAAATATATTACAAAAATATATGTATGTATTAAAGTTTTATATTGTACCTAAATTGTATCTAGTCTAAATTAGTATATCTTGAGAATTTATAAATTTGTTTTTCAAGGCTCTTTGAATACCGGTAGGTAGAGTTAGAGAGTTTCAAATCAGTTCCATTGACCATTTTCCGGCTCCATCACTAGATTTTCGCTATCATGTGTTACCTACGAAGATCCCAAATTCGACTATATTAGCGCTTTCCATCATAAAGTTTCATTCGCCATGTTCCGGCTCCATCATAGTACCTACATATTTTTGTCATATGTAACTTACCGACGTAAGATAGTAGTAGAAGGTAGTTTCTTCTTGGCCTTCCTCTTCCTCTCTTTCCTTCAATTTTCCCTTCTACAATGGTCTTAAGGAAAAGATCATGTCTTAGCAGATGACCCATCATTATTCCTCTCCTATTCTCTATGGTTGTCAATATTTGTCTCTTTTCTTTTATTCTTAACAACACTTGTTCATTCGTTACTTTTTCCGTCCACTTTATGCCTTCCATTCTACGCCAACACCACATCTCAAAAGCCTCCAATCTCTCCCTCTCTCTTTGTGTCAGTGTCCACGTTTCACTGCCGTATAATGCTATACTCCAAATATATGACTTTACAAAAGGTTTTAACGTAGATTTTTGATTTTAAAATTAACTTTTTCCTGTTGAAACCTTGTTTAGCCATAGCTATTCTTGCTATAATATCTTGCTTGACGACATCTGGATTGGCTGTTAATAATGATTCCTAATTAACAAATTTAAAATGTTGTACCTCTTTAATTACAGTGTTATTTAGCATAATCGGCTTGTTTTTAATATTTGTTTTTGATGCCGTTAAGATTTTAGTCTTATTTATATTAATTTTAAAATGAAATTCTTTAAATATTCTGTCCATTGCGATGAGTAATTTTTCCAACCGATTATTATTTTCTGCTAAATACGTAAGATCTAAAGGTTCTTTATAAAACCGAGTCCTAGGCTATACTAGTTAATTTCGAGAAAATCACTGCAGCCATTACGACAAATTTTGAATTTGACGTAAGTAACTAAGTTCGGAATTTATCCTGCAATTATCTTCCTATATTGTGATGGATTGAACAAAATGTCAAATCTTTCTTACACATATGTGTAACAACTTACAGAAGATGTTTTTAAAATGACATATTAATATAAGATTTCAAGCTCAGGTGATCATTTACATTTGAAACACAAATTAAACAAATACACATGGTAAATATCCCGTTATTAAACGTATATTGACATATTATTGTCCTTTTGTCACCTACCATGGCGACATTCAGCCATCATTCAGCAGCATACGAGTGCAAAGGTTGTTCTATGGCCTTTATTTTACATTATGCGATGGCTCCTAACTTGTGCCAGGCTATAAATACCCAGCGAACCTCGGCTGTCTAATCGGAGCGGGCTCCGGTAATACCGATAAGTACATCGGCTACATTTTAACTCGTTGTTCTCCATACCAGACTACCAATGTCCGCGAAAACCGTCTCATTTGTAAATTCCTGTTCATTGCCTTATAAGTAGCGAGTCTGTTGGTTTAGTTCGCTTTTAGTCTATACTCGCCAGAATAATATTACCATACCTACTTATAACAGTTATAACGGAACCATTCCTAAACAGCCGCTTACTTATGTACGGCCCCATAACCTTGGTAGGAAGTTATAAAATAATTATTTATTATCAAGCTTTTCCAATTTTAATATATTGTTTTATAATTATGAATCCCCGACCCCGACGGACAACGCAAAAAAGAGTGCTATAAGTATAACATAAGTAGGTACCTACCTAGGCCTATGTCATAACCGTGTTTATGTAAACAATATGGGGAAAATAACATGAAATTATTTTCAGAATGGTGTTTGGGCTCTTCGTCGTCCTAATCAGCGATTACGCTGCCTTTTTGCGCATTATTTCTACAAATCCATTTATTTCACCAATACGATAATATTTTTAACAATGGCTAATCGCAATTTAAACTTACCTGAGGAGTTGCCATAGGGTTATTCGCCTGCGTGTCATTCTGCAGCAAGCAGCGGGTCTCTTGCACAGGCGTCAGGGGGTTAAGGACGAAGCTGAAACAACAGTTCACTTAAGTAACAAAAATCATTATTATCATTTAAGGTATTTTTACATGTTGAAAGAAAGGTCGCCCGTTGTTTTGCTCCCTTGCTAGTTAACACTAAATGCTGTTTTCGTCGCCGCGTGCGGAAAATTGCAAAAATCATCATAAGTGTCTACAACAAAGTATTTGTCAATACAACATTACTATTTAAAAAAAACCGGCCAAGTGCGTGTCAGATCACGCACAATGATGGGTTCCATACTAACACCTACTAACTATGGACTAGTTATAGATTAGATTAGATTAGATTATTTATTTCATGATAAAAAATTACATTATAAATTGTCATACATGTCAAAGTTATAAGAATAGTTATCATGATCGTCAAAACAGCATAAATAAAAATAAAACAATGTCTACAATTAATAATCATAAGAAAACAATAATCAAATTCAAATATATCTCCCGCTAGGGATCGTCATTCACTTAATAATATATATAATGTCAATTTCAAAAATAACATAAAAACAAGTGAATGGGTACCTACACATTACACAATTTTAATAACAATAATTTACATGTCAAGTTCAAGGTACTCTTTAACTGAATATAATGGATTTTTCAATAAAAGGCATTTCAGGCGGCGTCGAAATGCTTCGTCAGAGGGTTCTAGTCTGAGCTCTGAGGTCGGCGGGCAGCCGCTCGTAGTAGGTAGGCCCAATGACACGCGGGTTCTTGCATGCAAGTGCCATGCGACGGGGAACTGTTCTCAAACGCCCAGTGTGGCGGAGTGTTTTGCCAATCACATTAACTTTATTAAAACTAGAAATATTGTTTCTTACGAACATTATAATTTCGAAAACGTAGAGTGAGTAGTGCGTCATTATACCATGATGTGAAAAGTGTCCTCTACACGATGTCCTCGAGTTTGCTCCAATCATTACACTCCAGCATTTAGAAACACTATCCAATACAATTTTTTATCCCCCGGTTACATGTTACATGGAGTGATAATTTCATATGTTTTCGTATTTTCATATTACTTTTATGTAGCCGTTCCTAGAATACACTTTCCTACCAAATTTCATAATTGTAGTGCTTATAGCATTGAAATATATGTTACACTAGAACAGACATTTCAAACACAACACGTTGTCAGACTTGATTAAAGAATGAGCGCGCAACAGATGCGACATACAGTTTATCCTACCTACCTTATAGTGATTCACGGCGTATGTACAATGGGAAAATTAATAGTTATTTTTGTAATGGTGCATCATGAAAAACATTTAAAGCAGCAGTGTGGATTTTACAATAAGAGCATATTTTTTTAGGCCAAATTATGTGCATTTCATACTTTTACACCACTATTAATCCTAAACTTTCTTCAAAATCATTATAGAGGTTTTATGGCATTGGTGTAGATATAATAATATAAAATATTTTAAACTGTAGCACAATATTTGATTTCATTATCTCTATTAACATTGCACGTCTCTACTGTCCCGTCTGCGTAATCGTTCTTTCGTTACTCTATGATTTCATGGCGGCCACATGACGCGTCGGCATGACTTAAAATTGATACAACAAATATTATTATAGGCGAATTTAACGAAAATCCAGTAATATTACTACTGAGAAGTCACTCCTTGACTTTTATTTGATTTTCCTGAATGGTTTGTGCTGTGCTCCAGTACACAGGTAGGCATATTTACCCGCACGCTTTTTTAACGTCATCCGTCCAACTATCACAGCCGTCTGGCACAGACTGAGTGCACTTGTGTCACTTGACCCTAACTCATGCGACAAGAAATCAAGTTGAGATGTCTGCTCTATTAGTATTACCTCAGTGGCTTATAGTCTCCGAGAAAATCGGCTGTGACATACGTACGGACGGACGGACAGACATGAAGAAAATATACCTAAGGGTTCCTTTTTCGCCATTTTAGAATTTACCAAGGATGAGCCTTAACTTAGGTGCGCTCGCAATATACTCGTATATGTCGTTTGATCACCCATACCATGTTTTACAAGCGATTTCCATACAATTTTGTTCCTAGGGGGCATGGCGTGACAGCGAATGTGTTAATAAAATTCATTTAAAAACATAAATCACTTACGAGTATGTACATTAAATCATAATTAAGCAAAATAACCCATTACTCGTTTGTAAAATTGTACACTAACATATGTGTCATTTGTATTCAGCATACAAATGGCTTCATTCTTGTTCGCCAACCGCTTAAATTTCCAAGGAAAAGAATACGTTTGAGTCGCACGTCCTAGAATTTAAGGATAGTACACACTTAATGGCGATCATTTGAATGTATTAACAATTTTACCTGCCTCGTTCTACTTTATTTTATCGCCGTTTTAGCATTTGCATATAAAAAACGCATAAATTTAAGGATTATTCACACAAATGATATTTATTTACACTCATTTCATATTAAGGCCATAATCATTATAGTCACTATTAGAAAGCTACTACCCCGGTCGCATCGACTCGAAAACTACCGGACCGCATATACCTATTTATATAATTTATAACAAGGAGTGTTTGGTGAGGATAAACCGCGTTTGTTTATCAAATTATACATCTTAGATAGTAACTTAGTATTATTTATGTGTATATATATATGTACTGAAACCCATGACCCTTAGCTTTAAGTATATACAAAAAACCGTTATACACTCAATCAAGGCGAGGAAGACATTAAGCTATCATTGTTTTACATGTTGAGGATACACGATACAGTTTGTTATGTGAGATATAAGTGAAGATCGCGTGTTGCGGAATTTTTGCCAGGACACGTGGCGCAGGCTGACGAATGCCGGGAATAGATCGGCGATCGTTGCCCCGGGAAATGCCAGCACGGCGACTACTACTGGGCTGACCGGGCAGAAACGCGATCGCACAACCGCAGTTTTACAAATCAATAACTCTGCGTACCTACGAACACTTCACTTTTGCTGTGGATACTTCTTGGTTACCTAGCAAACTTGCTATTTGTTAACCCGTAGTTCGTTTGAGTAAAAATTTATCGCACTTTTAATTATTCCGTAATAAACAAGTAAGTAAATATGCGTCAAGAATAGAGATCCTATACTAGTTTGATAACAGGAAATCGTGTAGGGAGAGTTATTAATGGTAACACTGATACAGTATGTATAGGCACGAATATACCAGCCAAAGTAGCTAAATATGTATGTCGTTATTACTATAATACTTTGTCTTAGTATCTATTATGATGCTGACTGTACATACGTTGTAGATTCCATGTAAGCAACCCCGTGTTTACTAGGTAAAATTCGGCCTAAAAACGATCCTATAAGATTGCACCATATTTTTTTGAGAGGCAGACAGAAATTGAGAATAGGTGTTTCTATGACATGCTAGGACCTGTCATATTTCGAATTTCCAATCAGGCCCAAGTTATTACCTATTGACTTACTGCTGCTTCAAAACTTTAGATGCATCTGTTAACTGAAATATGCTTTGACCCTTTTATTTTATTACAAAAAAGGGACAACGTTGCAGACAACACTAAATTAAATTAACGGAATTTTTATTTTTATTATGAAGAACTCGATGGACTGTTATGAATAAGGACACTAGTGTTTAAGTAATTCCCAAAGTTACAATTATGATAGGTATTGATCCTCGACCATCCTGTCCAGCTTGACTCAGTCTCTACAGGTATTATCGCAACCATAAACGCTCAAGACTGATTACCAACATGCCGTCAGAGATAAAATATCATTAGCAACATCGCTGACAGGCAGCGCGATGCAGTCGGCGTAGCAACTGCATGTTTTCTTAGGAATTAAACGACATTAAATTGGTACGCAGCGCGTTACACTTTGCTGTCGGATAACGGGTCTGTTTACCGTTCGTTTCGACATTTTGTATTTAATTTGATTTCAGTTGCACAGGACCTACGGATCAGGATAATTATATGTGTAAGTCACATCGTATTCGTAGGCACGAAATTTAAGTTTTTCGCTCCTCCATACTGACTGATACAATGTTCTCATGAAGACGTCAATAAATTAAGTAGGTACTAACAGTAACGTAGACGCATGTCCGTAATTTTAAGTAGATAGATAACAGCTTTTAATATTTATCTACTTGATTATTATACAAATTTGACAATCCTTATTGCATTATACATTTCTGAGAATTGTATCACTGTTCAGAAAAATAAGTAGGTACCTATGCAAAAATAATGCATAGGTACCTACTTATAAGAGGAACTCAGAAGTCACATGCTGCTAGGGTGCTAGGCATGCGTATATTTTTTCTGAACATATTCCGATGCATCTAAAGGCTTCTCCTTCTCCATACGTACGTACGATTTTTCCTTCTCTCACTACTGATGCCCAGATGAAGGAATCGACTACCTAAAATACGCGGAAATATCAGTTAACTTCCCCTGATCTTGCGATACATTCGCCTTTGTATTAGATTTTCTAGTGTGGTTCTGATTAAGACACAATGTGTGATGGAGTTGAAACATTACAACAATAGACAACAGTTAATTAAAGTTATTTAGTTCGTATCTCTACCCTTCAAATGCATTATGAAGTAAGTACGAACCATGATCAACTAATTACGTTGGTTTTATTTTGATTTCACAACCAGAGTAATAAATCTTACATGCCGAGATTTGTTGTTGTAAAGCAATAATGATAGAGAAGATGCAATGAGCCCTCAAGTGCTTCGCATTAATATCACACTCCAAAGATCAGCCAGCACCCAGATTTTGATATATAGATATGGATGGTGAGTGATTGATGGCACACACAGTCGACGCCAGAGACAAGAATACTATTTTCATTTTATTTCCAAGAAATAAGGTGCATTTTTGTAAAGAAATATTTTATGTTGACTGGGCAACTCCGACGACTTTATCCATACACAACTTGGTAGTTCAACTAGAGGGGCGTGTTTCGTTAGATTGCCTTTGAGTAGTGTTCAATAAATATATTTGTAGACTAAAGCGGGTACTACATTGTCCTGAATTCAGAATCCTGACTAGGGGAGGGGAGTTGAAGCATCTCGCTCTAACATATACCTAGGTACGTAGAGGTAGGTGCCGCTCTAAACGTTCTGAATTCAGGACAGTGTAAATACCCGCTTTAGTCTGATAGGATTTATGAGCGATTCCTTGGTGGAGTATGCCAAATGAAAGCCTGTTTATGGCTTAAAACTTTTAAACAGATTCGAACGATGCATATACAGAAACTTTTCCTAATGTCAAAATGTAGCAGAAATTCGGAACACAGGAGATTCTGAAGTAACACAGAGACACAGTAACTAAAACACCGGCTATAACAGACTGACAATAATGGTATAGTCAACCTTATTTTTGGATTCGACATTTTAATGACTTCAAAGTTAATCTGTGGCATTAATTATGCATTAATTGTTCTCTTAAAATATACGGTAGTATGGAGCCTGGGAGCGGATAGCAGGCTCGCTGTGATCTCGCCCCACAGCCCGGGATTACCGCTATACTAAATGGATGGAATTATAATAAAGTGCAGTGGACGACCAGATGACTGTTGATCCGCACCCGATACAGCGGCGCCGCGGGCGGCCGCCGCAGCTGCCGCATTTATTACACCCGATTTCTTGTTAACAACCGCGTGAGAGCTTTGTAAATACTTATCAAGAATAGCTACCGATTAGAAGAAATGTTCTAGTAATATATTAAAAAAAAAAATTGTATGCGCGATTCAGTCTTTCTTGTGACACCAGTGGTCTTAAAATTTCAAAGCCTAATTTTATTGCAATCAGATTAATGCCGCACTCACACAAATCCATAAAGTACAATCGAAATTGGAACATCGGACATCATTTATGTTTCCTGAGACCCAAATTGTTACATGTTTTTGAATTTGGAGTTCCTCGTTATTCACAAACAACTTTAAGTAATGTTTGGTAATGTGTTGTTTTTATAACGTCATTTCTTAACGTAAATCGTAATTATAAATTAACCCCTAACACCATTAAAGAACATTCCATCAAAAGAGCCGGGGCTATTCTCTTTTTAACCGACTTTAAAAAGAGGTCCTCAATTCAAGAATGTTTTTTTTGTTGTTGTCCCCAAAAGTCAGTAAACTAATGCTATCAATGGCGTAGCGTAGAGTTCATTCGTCATTTTCATAGCGGGTTGACGAGAAATGAAAATAGCCCAAACATTTCCGCACGTTACGTTATATTTTCAGTAAATACTTGCCTATGTACAGTGCCGTTCCGACTTACCGACACCACTGGTGACCGACGAGCTGGCAGCTTTCCTCGCGCGACGCATTAGAATTGCAATCCATCGAGGAAATGCTGCCAGCATCCTCGGCAGTCTCGGCACCATGCCGCGGGCTCCCAATTTTTCCACGACTACCAAGGAAATCTATTTTGTTTGCAGTCGAGGGACCTAATATTTTGGTTTTGTATGTATTAGGTCACCGACTGCAAACAAAATAGATTTCCTTGAGTTCTTTATTATGAAACTTGTTTTTATCTTTTTAGTGCAGTCGTGTTTTTTATAATTATCATTTAGAATTTTTTAGGCTCATTTTGTTTTAGAGATTAGTTTACTTTTATTCAGGATTTATTTTAGGGTTCCGTATTAATTATAGTGTTATTTGTTACGTTCATGTCGATTTTATATAAATAAAACTTAATGTACAGTTAGGTTCACTAATATAATATGCATTTTTGGACCTTATTTAGAGAGACCTTCCTTATATAGAGTTCAAAGTGAAATATTAATGAACTCGACTGTACTTATGATTTCGCATTTTAGTTTTTGTTGGAGTTATTTTATTTGCTTATGATTTGCTTTAAAATTGATTATGCGATAAAAAAATTCTAATTGCCAAATTGCCTTTCTAATGGAATGACCCAAAGGTATACAAAGCCGGTGTGCACTAGACAATAAGGTTGTAAAATATTTATAATGATTATTCAGAAGCTTTGATCCTGCCCTCGTTACATTGCAGCAGCATTTATGATTATGGCGGGACTGGATGAAGCAAGTTGCGCCTGCGCCGGAGTCCACTGCAGTTATAAAGATAAACTTGCCCGTTAGACGCTCGCCGCTAACATTGGCTGACTCGCTATGCTGGGGTACCAACTTTACGCCAAAACAATATTTTAACATAAACGTAATAAGTTTCTTACAAAAAAAAATTTGGTACAAGCATCTCTTGCCGACTGGATCTTTTCCCAGTCATCAACTATACTCATTGAGACAAACACGGCGTGTTTATCTTGTATAAGTACCTACCTAGTTTAAGAGTTGCTACCATATTATTGTATTGTCACCGAACTAACAAAGTATGCCAAAAATCTCAATCGGATACCGGCGAGTGGCTTAAAAAGGATTGCATTTAAATGTCCGATATTTTATGAAACTCATTTGATTTTGAATCTTGTAGCTTGCAGAGTAAATCGCTTTTTGAACGGTTTCATTTGAGACCACTCAGTCAGTTCAAATGTTTCAAGCATAAAAATAGGTATGTTTTCACCAGTATTCCAAGAAAGAGCATCATAAATTATGTAACAAAATAAGTAACCCATTGAAATCTGTTTTTAAATATTCTAAACTGTTTACCAAATCATCGTCGATAATCACAATGTTTCACTGCAGATAACTCTTATAATGTGCGGAATCGAACAGTGAATCTACTGCGATCTTCCATAACTATCGGAAACATTTGCAACAGTTACGGGTAGCGATTATAAAGAAAATATATAATCTGTTTCCTGACAGCATCAGATTATCAGACGAGATATGGGGTCGTGATCCCAATAAAAATGTGTTCTCAACCATACAACCAACGCAGCAGCTGGCCCATCCCGATCTGAAAAGTACCCTCTGTCTGATAACTGGGGGCCGACTTTTCACTCGAGATCTGTCAAAAAACTATGGTGTTTTGACAGATGTCGAGTGAAAATTTGAGCGTTCGACACTCAAAAATCGGCCCCCTGGCTGTAAATATCACCAAACAACATAATTGGCTTGCATTGATTCAACTGCTCGCGATGCGTGTTGCATTAGATACCCCCTATATACACTAGATACTCATTGTTGCTTCTGTAGGTCATTTCTTTAGAGTATGGTGCAAGTAACAAAGACAAATTAGCTCGAGAAAGTTCCACGTTGTTAATTAAATGCTGAATTGATTTTCGATCGATCCCGTTCGAATTGATTTCGAGGAATCTAACGAGCGTTGTAATACAGTTATACGCTTCGCTTCAGATTAATGCAATTATTTTTTGCCGCTGTGCGACTAATTGTTCCTCGCAATGCGACTTACATAACCGCTCGGGACTCAAGAGGTTCTTTGTAATGTTATATGTACATATGTTTTAAGGAAATCGATTTAAAAAAACAGCAAAATTTTAAAGAAATTTAAGTAAATGTAAAAACTATCATTAAATAGGTACCCGTAGAGCGCCAAAATCCATATTTTTGCTAACCAAATACATATTTTTTTTTTGTAATATAAAATAATTGTAATATCATAATTATGTAGTCTACTATAATTTATGGGTTAAATACTAGATAACGATAAAAAGCGAGTTACTAACTGTAACCTACGATGCGGTTTATTGCCATTGTGATTAAGAATAGTACATACTATACTGATGAAAACTGCAATAATCTATTGAATACGTATGCGATCACTTTTACTGTTATCCAATTTGGAGCGCGGCGAGGTTGGTTTCCGCTTTTACACGGTTTGTTGCCAACGGTTCTCGAGGCACATTGTTATTAGCCAAGAGCGTGTCATTGGAATGTCTGAACCGCGGAGGACGTGCGGCAGACTGGCACACATTCCGAGCTCCGACCTTACCGACCAACCAATAACCGCATCTAATCTACTCATATATAAGACTACTTTTTATAATTATCGGTGTCATTTCCTATTTTAGGTCAGGGTTAAATTACAGGTACCTACCCGTATATCAATAACAGCGAGGCTAAGATGATCGCTTATATGTCGGACATATTGCATTCGTCCTTTACTGTCAAGTATGCAAGTGCGAGAGGGACGAATCCTATATGTCCGACATATACGCAATCATCTAAGCACCTCAGAGACATCAAATAACTTATAACACAATGTTAGACATGTAATCATGTGTATGTTGGCCTATATATAACTCACGATCTACACAACGGTCCTCCAAGTATTTTGATATGCATACCTAAACGGAGATAATGCATCAGATCATTAAATTTATAATGCGAATTTATGTACACAAGAAACGATTTCGAGCGAATAATGAATGAGAAGATTATACGTCATTCTCTGTTATATGACTTCATTTAGTTATTACTTAGCTTACTTAGATTGTCTGATACGGAATAATTTGCTGCCCGCTTAGACGTTCCCTACAACAAACTCAAATATACCTAACAGTCTGTATGTACACCCTATATTGAGAGATACATATTCGCCAAGAATTGGCTTTTCGGAACTGGAGTTGGCTGACGTTAGGTACTGATGCTAACGATGCGCAGTGGATTAGTGAACATTCATGTTCGTCCGATCTGTTATCTGAGACATTTGGGTTAGGTTCGTGTCCGAATCTCTGATACGTCAGTTTTTATATTTTCGTGATCGGCAGTTAAAGAATGACGAATCATGGCTCTGATCAGATGTGATGCGTTTTGTCCGATTAGAGATTTAGTCTCACTGGGTCAGATCAAGAGGTCGACGTTCTGTTGCTGATGGTTCAATTATTTAATTGAATATCATAACTTAAAATCTCTAATACGGATACGGATTGAAAGTAACAATTATAAACATCATAATAATGACTCTACTCAATCGATCGCTGTATCAGTTAAGATTGAATTTCTATTGCTCCAACTTTTTACATTAATTTACTTCAGATATCTAACTATTCAGTTTTCTTCTAAAACTTATATTTATCTTATCTTGGAAACGCGTATAGGAATGTTTTTAATACGTTTGTGTTTACTCGTATCCGGCAATACAGGCTGGCCCAAAACATACGTTGACACGGAATTTTTAGGATATTTTTTATTACGACACGACTACACGACTTTTATAAAAAAACGTTAAAAATACTATCATTAAACTAAACAAAACATTAGTTATATTCAAAATATTCCCCTTTGGCTTTGATGCACAATTGCAAACGTAAGTTAAACTGACGACCAACATGCAGCACGTATTAAAACGTCATTTTCGGAAAGGTCTGCATTTCTATGTTTAGTGGTACAGGCCCTTGTCTCTAAGTTAGACTAAAGATTAAGATTAGTCGAAAATGGTGACCAGTGTGTCGATCTTATGACCTCCAATTTTCATGATAGCTCCAAAATTTGCCCATATTCATAAACTGATAAAAGTAGCTGGCCACCTTACACACCTAACCTTAATCGATTATAATATTTGGTCAACCTTAAAGACAAGGGCCTGCGTCACTAAACTTAGAAATGTACATTGCTCTGAAAGTATAACTTGCCAAAAAATTTGCAAGATAGCGTATAAGGAAGTGCGGCATTTTGCTAGTCAGTTTAACTTACGTTTTCAACTGTGTATCAAAGCCAAAGGGGAATATTTTGCAGATAACTAGTGTTTTGTTTAGTTTATTAATAGTATGTTAACGCTTTTTTATAAAAGTCGTTTAGTCGTGTCGTAAAAAATAATATCCAAAAAATTCCGTGTTAACGTATTTTTGGGCCACCCTGTAAGTATATCATCTTGGTCCCTGGTATTGGCACATGTATTGGTATGTGTTAAACTATTTTATTATTCCGGCGCCATCCGCAAGCGCAAGCGTATGTCAGCAGGGAATAGAGCGTTTAACGGTAGCTCTCGATTAAATCCCAGAAATTATGGTAAAATTACATTTAGTTCTGAGTGAGGACCTAAATAGTATAATTTACATCCGACACGATTTCACAGTCAAATGGAAATTGTATGCACGAGCGCGTAGTCTCTGCGCCTGCGGTGGTTGATTAACACTTCTATAATCGAGTATAGTCTAGGTTCAATGTATGAACCACTTACTCGTTTTTAAACCACTTGTTTCTAGTGAATCTGAAGTCTATGTGAATCATAACTTTAAATTGTCTTGTTTGTCAGGAATAAATGTATTTTTCTTTCTATTTTTCTGCAGTATGTAAGTACGAGAACTAACCTGAATGAAGCGGCGAGGCAGTCGGGCTCCTCACGGCACCAGCCCTGACACTCGTAGAGGGAGAGATTGCGTACGGTATAATACGCTGTGCCCGTGAAATCCACATCTGTCAGTTTCTCGAACGCGATCCGGCCTGTCAACAAACACCCAAATATGGTAAACGTCCCAGTGTTCGACACCTTGGTGCCCAATAGATAACACCTATTAATCGCCTCTGTCATCATGACATAAGATTGAAAGTGCCATGTATTGGGTCAGTGTCCAGCCGGAACGTTTACCTTAATAAATTTCATTGGATAATAGATATGCAATACAGCAGTAAGTTTTATGTCCCAGTGCTCGACACATTGCACTTTCAATCTTTATGTCCACACATATCCAGGAGATACTAAAAATGTTAAACCAAAAGCAGTATGCTATAAGTAGGTATAGTCTTGGATATGACGAAAGCCTATTAAAATTTTAACTCTTCCCTGTCTTTGTATTTTATATTTGAAACTTACTTCAAACAAATTTTGTATATAATTTTGTGCCCTCACGGACTGCATTGATGCAAAAGAGCGTGTTCCGCTTGGCAAGCAAAATTTATAATAAAATACCCCTGCCTGTAATACACGCGCCTCTCACGACATTTAAAAATAATTTATTTGAATTTCTTATCGACAAATCGTTGCTTTTCTAAAACAACGCAGTATCTCGAAATACTACGTTTTGCAACTAAGTAAAGGACTGGACGCGGAACACACAAAAGTTTATCGTGAATAAAACACCCATCGTTTTACGTTAAAAAATGGCCAGATGGCAGCATTGTGCCGTTATGCCATTGGTCGAATTGCGATGCCACTTTTGTGCAAGACCGTCCGCAGGCCAGATGAGACGTAGCTTTTCACGTTGACACCAAGATATTTTGCTGACTACTGGCACATCGAGAAATAATACGCACACATCCATTTACTTTTTTCTGGTATAGTGTCGTATTGTGAAATAGTTCATCAATGCACCATGAAATATTTGTGTAACAATGTAATATTTATAGAAGGGCCATTATTCAAGAGAAAATAAGTACAAATATTTGGACTTATCAGCAAATGCACTTGTGTTTACGAAAAGCGTAGATGTGAGCAAGGTCTTGTTAGCGAAATAGGCCTGTATACTTGATAACACTGGATTAAGTATTCATGTAGTAAACTGAATTAGTTCGGATTGTAATTAAATTTGTTTGTTGTAAAATAGGTGAACTTAATGTTTTATTTGAAAAAAATATTATATTAAGCAGTTTTAACAAGCTTCCTGTAACACTAAACTACACTTACAACAAGTAAGACTCTCAACCTCTTTTTACTCTTCTGGGTACTCTTGCAAACACTATCTATATACAGGCGCAATTTCATTGGTTGATATAACCCGCATACGGGGTGAGGGAAAGATCCTTTTTTATCGGTTTTTGAATTGATCGATATACATCATGATGCATTTTCAGACATTTTTATTGATCAAGAGGGCCCGGCTCCCCGCATTGGGGAGCTATGGCAGGTATTTCGGAAATCTCTCTCGTATCCCTGATGCGGGCACTAAAGACCAGCCTTATTTCACTGGTCGTTATACCGCATTCAGTTAAACGACTGTGCTATCGACTTATGCCTTCATTAGTCGTTGTACCGCATGTGGGGCGCACCTACATTATGCATTGGACGACCACTATTAATAGCCTAGTATTTAGTGACCCTGCCTAAAAGCTGGTCCCTGTTTCGAGTCCCGGTCATGACATTTAATTGTATCATGAACCCGAAAAATTGTTTTGTATGTTTTTATTTTATTTATATGAGTATTATTGAGTATGTATATCGTCACCCGTGGTATAAGCTTTGCTTGGTTTGGGACTAGGTCGATTTGTGTAAGAAAAAAAATAAAAATATATTTATTCCTTTTATTCATTGCTCTGTCTGTTATTACTTTATTAACATATACATCTAATAATCCTAATCTCTTGTATGGCTTCGAAACCTGGACTTGGTGTCTCTACCGCAAGCATATCCGCGTATTGGATAGATTTTATATCAAATACCTGCGTGATATTATGAACATTTCCTGGTCAGATCGTGTCAGGAATTCGGAAGTTCTACGCCGTGCTAATGTCGACGGTATTGAAGCCTATCTAATGCGTAGGCAGCTACGATGGTGTGGTCATATCTACCAAATATCTGAAGACAGAATAGCTGATCACATCTTTTATTCTGAACTGCAAGATGGCAAGATGAAAACAGGGCAGCCAACTCCGGCATTATAACGATGTGCTTAAGCGCCACACGCGGAGACGTGATGTTGAACCATCGTGCTGGGAGTTTTTGGCTCAAGATCGGTTAAAATGGAGGCATATATAAAGACGAAGTGAACTTGACGCTAAGCGTGAGGATTTGAAGGCCCGACCACCTGCGGCCATTCACTATAATTATGTCGAAGGGGTGTCGATTTCTGGGGAGAGTGCTCGCACATTAACTGCGAAGATAGGATATCTCAGTCACCTGAGAGCTCGTGACCGACGCTCTCACTAGCCAGGCTCTTCTTTCTAGTCACCGAGGTCGAAATCGGCCAGGAGGATTATGATGATGATACTGATGAACCTTTACAGTGATTTTTAGTTACAGACATGGACACGGTTCCAAAGTCTACAGATAAATCGAAATATTGGTAAAAGACCGAGTCCAGAAACATATAAGTACCTATACTACCAACGCCCTAGATCCCAATAACGAAACTGACCACAACAAAAAAGTTGTCATCCAAAACCTTGACAGAGATGCAATAAATAACTGTTTTTTAGCAAATTACAGTCATTGCTTTAAAACGGATTCGCCAACAAGGGGTCCCTGTAGCAGAGTAAAGAAAGAAAGGACTCTTTGCATTAATTTCCATAAAAACCTACAGTACCTAGATTTTTAGGGTGGAATCACTTTCGTCACCATCAAATCACGTTTTGCTGTAAGATATATAAAGATATATATATTATGCACATTTTATACATTGAGAGCCAGATAAGACAATGCAAAAAGATGTCATTAGATAATTTCAGATGCTATAAGTGCTAGTATAACATGTTAATGCTACTAAAGTATGCCATCGCATGCTTTTATTCAGCTGATAAACAATGTTATCACATAATTTCAGCTGCTATAAGATGCAATCGCATATAAATTTGACGTAAATTGACTAATTGTGCTACTGTATCACTTTATTAATGTTTCGTTAAGAAAATAATTTGGTAAGAATACCAAGTAGTGGAGGTAATCAAAAATAACCCATTGTTAGCGATATAATAGTTAGGTATATTTTTTGACACAAGTCCTAATAAGCCGCTGTTATGCAAAGTTAAAAAATGTTTATGGTATATAACACGTAATACTCCTGTATTGCTAATATATATTATATAAAAATATGTCTTAAAGACGAATGAGCCGTTATTCATCAAAACAATAAACCATCCTGTTTCATTATTTTGTCTTGTGACGTTATTGCTTATAAAAACGTTTCAACAACCCATAATTATTGAGTCACAACTCTGAATATGTTACTAATTTAGGATTTTTAACTCTATTTTTGTTTTGTTTTGTAGGTTTTCTTTGGTTTGTCGTATAGTCCAATAAACAATGAAGGTATCACAAAAAGAGGATTTGGTTTTTGTTAGTTTAAATAAAAGTTATTACAAAGTAACTTCTGTAAACTTTCAAACCTCTCTCCTGAAAAAACACGTTTTTTGAGATACAGTGTTGTTTCAGAAAAGCAACGAAATGTTATTATTCCTTGACAGACTCTCTTTTTTGCGGACAAACTTAATTGAATTATTTAATGTTATTGTTATGTTTAAATTGACTTTTAATTTTAATTACTTATTTATAGTATTTTATTACGAATTTACTGTATTTATGGGACATGTTGATTGTAATTACAGCTTATAATTACTACTTATATTTAATAATTATGTTTTATTATGTTAGATTAAAATGTATATGCCTACCGGCGAAACATCACTCCACACACTCACACCACCATTCTGTAACCTGGGTATGTTTACAAATAAAAATTACTTACTTACAACTATTGAGCATTAAGGTGTCGGGTATTGGAACGTTTACTTTAACTGAATGTAAGTGTATTTTAACAGAGACAGGGCATAGAATAAGAAATATCGCATATGCTCTCTCTATCTTGTAAAATGGGGGGGAGTAGGGACAAAACCGAAGTTCAAAGCTGGATAAAAGTTTATTTTTATATGTTGGACATTGATTTATATACAAAAAAAATGTTCCGGTTGTTTGAATTTTAGTTTTTTTTATGATTTCGTTTTCATAACTTTAACGATAAACACAAAATAGTTGGAAATCCCACCTCACCCCGTAGTTGAGGTAGGTTGGGGTGATGTGGGATTTCCTACTAAACTGAGTTAGGGAAATTGTTGGATCGACACTTTGGGAATATAACTATTATAATAGCTTTGTAATTAGAATATATAATTTACGTAGCAGTAGCCTATAAAAACCAACTCACCCCTCTGTCATCCCTTCCCTCCCCATTCATACGGTCCGTCATTATTATCATTCATCATCTAAGTCATCATCCTCCTAGCGTTATCCCAGTAGGTATAATTGCATCCTGAAAGATGCCCGGGACCGCTACCTAATCCCAAGATCTGGCGTATTTGGTACTAGTTTTTACGGAAGCGACTGTCGTCTGACCTTCCAAGGGGAAACCATAGACCTTATTGTCATTTATCATTAATCTAAGTATTATCGAAAATTTACATAGGTGTAAACATGATATGTTATTAAAATTAAGAGCGCTTAATATGTTATTTCCTAGAAAGGTCAGGGGTAAAAGTTGTCTAGTGCAACGGAGAAGAGAAATAGCTGTGAATATAGTTTTAAATTAATCGCTACTCACTGAGCACGAAGGAAGCCTGTAGTGCGAACAGCACCAGCCGCGCCAGCCGCAGCGCTTCGCCCCTCATCCTGCCGAGTCACCTCCTGGGAAAAACATACCAATACAACTTAATAAAAAGATTGTATCAACAAATGAAGTTCATAAACAAAAGAGTTCGACCCGTTTAGGTCATGGAAATAACGAAGATTAAACGAAATTAAACATAAACAAAAGCACAAACACAAGAAAAGGGATTATGAGCGGTCAAAAATCGATGAAGCGTTTCGCGGAAAGGTAGGTGTGTCCTTGCGCTTCGCTTGGCTCGTCTTGAGATTTGTAATAAATAAATATTGTATTATTAGTAAATCCTAGCAAGTACGTGTAAACATGTATTTCATCTAGGATTGTACTTCAGTAGATTGATGAGTTAATGTAAAAAATAACGATTAATACATTAAAAGATTGCAAAGAACTTTAATACACGAGAAAGTATCTTCGGTCTTTAAAAGAATAAGACGAAAAATAAATAAATAAAATATCAGTAGAAAGTCAGGCAAAAAGTTCATACGACGTTCCGACATAGTTCTGATCTGTAGCTCACCGTCCCAATTCCGTAAGTTGTGTGTACAATGCGCAGTATTGTTATCATGCACAATAAATAAAATCGAAAGGCTACAAGATTTTGACATGTATATTTTTATATGGTTAAACACAATCAGCAATAATTATAGACACCTAAGGCAGATGCATTAACATTATATAAACATTTACGACAAACATACTAAGTTCGTACAAGTTGTCTGTTTGTGAAACTCAGACGTGTAAAGAAATGTCAGAATCGAAAGAGCATTGTTGAATGGGTTAGGAGCGAGGCACGCATCACCGCCGCGACCAGACGGCACATTAGGTTGATGAGGCCGCCCATCACGCGCTGAAATTCACTTCCGGTGATTTGCAACTCGAATGCGGGTCAAGTTCACCGCGGTCCCAAGCACGAAAGCTAATAGGAAAGTCAGTGACACGAATTTTCATTTACTTTTTGCATCGCAATATCGCTTTCACTAGTCTTTTTATTAAGCCGAATGAATGATCATTTGTAAACGTGAAAGTACGGCGATTGTTGTATGTACTAGCTATTTAGAAACGAAATGAAATATTCTTATACTCGTACATAGTTAATGATGTCCAGCTTTCCACTATTCTATAACGTTATGCACGATCTGACATGTTCAATAGACAGCCTTAAATTGAGTACACATCGTGAACCATTGAATACTATAGTTTAGGCATTCATTATGTGGAAGCAATCGAGCAGAAATTTGCATTTCTCTAAATACTCAATAACACAATATAACACCGCTGGGTAAATAAGGCACAATTTAAAGCAAAAACTTTTGATTACGTCATACCTACAGTTATTTTTTTGTTTGGGAGTGCAAATTGCAACTGTTAACCTTTACTTAGACTCTACATGGTAATATTGAACGATTTGATAGTATGTATCTGAAAATTAAATTTTCCTAGTCATTCTAAAAACTTAACTTTGTTATGTTATTGACACGGGTCTCAGCTAGTTCGGCGTGTAGCGGCAGAGCTTCGTTCACATAAACATACTCAAAGATACAGTTTATGATAGCGTTCCTAACGCAAACTTGACATTTCCACGCCTTGTACGGGTCGGCCGGCGTGCCGGAAGCTGCTGGAACAGTTAGCTCGCCTCTAACACCAGCTTAGCTTAGCCGAGATATTCTCCCAGCGTAACCTTACACACCGTATCGATATACATTCGCACTAACACAGATACACCTAATTGACGGCGGCTATTCTTTCCGGAATGACACACATATTCCGGGTCAATTGGTTCATTCATTTCTGCTCTAACGAGCAGTGACTTTTTAAATAATTAGTTAGACCTTGATTCTTAATTAGGCTCCAAATCAAATCAATGGTGTGAATTAAAATAATATACGTAATAGTTATATAGTTTTCATTAATAAATATTGTACACACTACATATCAAAAAATCTAAATCTGTAAGTTTTATTTATAAATTTATTATAATCAGGTTTTTCTATTTTTTTTTTTTTTTTTTTTTTTAATATTAAGTATATTTCAATATACATTCCTTAAATAGAAGCCTTAATCTACAAAAGAATATATTGACATAAATAATAAAAAATCATTTTCTAAATTAAATACATACACATATTTATATACATATACGTAATGACATATAGAACGGTGTTAATACATAGGTGCACAACACAAAATGATGACAATAATGAAATATAATAATAAAACATAGATTTTGGTTGTGACGTTCGCATATTTACACTGTTAACAGTTTACCTAGCGGTGACAAATGTCGTTCTTCATACATAACTTGACAATATATTTCCTTGCCTATACATTTAAAACTTTACGTAACTACTTAGCTAACAGGACTCGAACCCGCATCCTTTATGGATTATCTATCTACCTCTACCTAATTAATGTTCCACACACAGTGCGCCATAAAAATACTATACCCTTAGCTTAGGATTACGAAGGAACGTTACCATATTCCAAACCATCCTCTAGCCACCAAACGCCCCGAACCTAAACAAAACAAATGCAATGTTTCTTCTAGTATAGGAGATCACCTTTTAATAAGCCTCTGGGCGGCTAGAAGACAGGTACTCGGTGATGCGACAATTTCCGAAGATTTTACCTATTTGAAACTGAAAAACAACGTTGTATTACCTAAATAATACCTAAATAACGTTTTTAGTTTTAGGTATATAGTTGTAACTATGTATGTTAGCTAAAAGGTATTTATCTATGGGCCCTGGTTGCCTGAAATATATGATTAAGGCGATATATCGATTGAAAGAGATGCACTATGTTTTTCGCTCACGACAAAACGGGATGGAGCCCTCTCCGAGAATGACCATTTAGACAAATATAGATAAATAAGTGACTGTGTGCAGATAAATTAAATTTCCTCTTGTCAGTACCTAGATGAGGTAAAATACCATCATATTAACTTAATCGTGTCTTTTAATAATGTGTTGTTTTAGTAGGCTGAGTAAAAAAAAGAAAATTTAGACTCAACTTTGGATTTATTTTCTATCTAGAAAATTTTAAGAAATCATGTTTCGGCTATTGTCAGTACTACAATCATATAGTCAAGAATTATATATCTGAAAATCAGTCCCTATTGTTTCCTCGCCTGGGCAGAACAGCGTTTCAAAGCATCTAAATTTCTCAGTGTAGCGCCTTAAATAAATAAATCACGACACATACCTACATCAATAAAACAAGCTTCCCATTAGCGAGGCAATTTTGAAATCAATTCGAATGTTAGTTATTAATCGCGCTACGACTCGGCGCATTAAAGTTGTGTGAACTAACGAGATAAATATTATAATCACAAACGAGACGGAGGAAGCGGTTAAACGCCGAACGACACCAAAACGGTAACTGCGTATGCCGTATGCAGATCGAAATCGCAATTATCGTAGAAGAACACGGTGACGTGATTCCATATGTCACATAATGATTGTAACAGTTATATCACGATGCGCAAGAGCGTATCGCGGAGGCGCGCAGTGCAACCACCGCGCACAACATGCGTACACAAATAGCCCAATTTAACGGTTAAACCTACTTTACGTCGTTCTCAGCGCTTCCGACGTCGCCGGTAAATCATAACCATTCTTTACTAACTCGAAAACTTAAAGCATAAATTTCACGTTATAACCGTGAACTAGAGCGTCATGTTAACTACGTAATGGCACTTGAATATCGTAATTATATGCCACCGTAATGTTTTTTTTTACTTCACACGGCTTTTTTTCGTCGTAGAGTTTGGTCTTAAGTATTACGACTTATGATAATCAAGTCTAAATACGTATGTTAAGTAAACAAAAACTACCGTAAAAAGCCCTCAAGAACATTTGCACAATGCGGTATTTTCAAGTTTAATAACCTGAAGACAATCATAGTACCTAATTAAGTAATCAACGTGACCTTATACTTATTATGCATCACGCCGATTTTCATTAAACACACAATAGCTGCATGTTCCCATGCCGCCTCCAAATGGATTAGTAGTTGGTAATTTCAATATGGATGCGCTACTATCTGACCTGTGTAATTATTTACCACGCTGCTTTGTACAATGAAATTACAGTTCATATTTCCTGTTACCCGTCTCTGCCTACACTTACTCACGGTGAGGCTACGTCTTAATGCTATGTGAAAGGGTTATCAAGTCGTATTCTGATCCACACAATGGAACTGCTAAACAAGAAATAAAATTACTTTACAATTGCAACGAAGCATGCCCATTAATTTATTCTGCCATAATTGTGAGCAAATACGTGTCGTTGTAAATGATGTAGCTATATGTAAAATAAAATAGAAAGAATGCCTGACCCAAAATCCTGAACCGACAAATCATCTCTGTAATTAGTGACCGTGACCGTCGATCGCGGTCATAGAGGTAGCAAGCCATGACAAGCTACCAGTATGCCACAACTTGTTCATTTATGTATTTAGTGGGCGCCCAATTAAATACTGGTTATCCTGTTCCTACTTTTAATTCCATCTAACTACTAGTTATTTTGTGTCTGTAACACCAATGGGACTTAGGCGACTTCCTGATTTGTCGGTGCGGAGGCAGTACGATATGAGAAAAGTGTCAAATGTCAGTGTCAGCTGTTAGTCGACTCTGTAACATTTTTTACTGCGCCCCTATATTTAAATGAGTGCTTCCTGACTGGCGCGGGATGCGCGGTAGCGGGACGATGCGAAGGCGGTACAGGGGACCGATTTTTGAGTATCCAACGCTCGACTTTTCACTCGAGATCTGTCAAAATACTATGTTTTGACAGATGTCGAGTGAGAAATCGAGCGTTCGACACTCAAAAATCGGGCCCCTGCTCCGCTTCTGGCGCAAAAGTAATACTGACAGTGTTCCGTCAAGTGAGAATCTTTGCGACGTAAGTAAATTTTCGTCAAAGAAGAAAATGTCACATATCGATCCCACCCCGCCAAGTCAGGAAGTCGCCTTAGTCAAATAACTTATAAATTCACCGCCACTACTATTAATTAGGCTGCTGCTTAGTTTTAGACACCTAATAAACCAAACTTGTCATTAACTTGCTGAACCTATAACTTGTCTAAAGCCTGGCTATTTAAGATTCCATTCCGATAAGACATTTCATGATTTTGCCAGTTGTTTCTCACAGCCAAACAGTATGCATGCATACCTAGGTATAGTTAAATGCAACTAAAACTAAACTATCACAATATTATAATTAACCTTAGAGTGCTCGCGCTATGAGCATTTTGCCGCCCGCGGCACCATATTCGTGTTGTTTTGTACACGATGCATTTGTCAAGGTCAAGCATCCTAGTAGCTGCACCCTCGTATCTCAACTTCTTATTTTAGAAATTAGAATAAAATTAATGCGTAGGTACAACAGGAGACAAAGATTGTCGCGTTTGACGGCAAATTGCTCACTGCGCGACTACTCGCGTAACTCGTAAGTAAAGTTTGTGAGTCCGGTTTGTTAATGTAGTTAAAACATTATTAGTTTTCATTGCATATAGAATAGATTTGATATAAATATCGTATTAATATTGATTTTTATTTTGTTTTCATTAACTATTGGGCGATGTATTCATGTTTTGTTTCTTCTTTAATATTTCTGAGAGAAATTCCCTTGGCGATGACTAGAGCACGTTAACACAATCCGACGTTAATACATTGCAGAAACAGCTAAGTAACCAAATTGGCTAATTTGTGCCATATCGGATCGTCAAAATATACCCACTGATAGAGAATTATATATATGCGCAGTATGTTGTCCGTCTTATAAAAATAAAAGAACGAAAAAATGGTGCTATAGATGTGCAAAGTTACTGTGCAACCAACATTACATATATTTACATGTTATGGGATTGCTTTGCTGAAATACATATGTTGTAGATAACGAAACCGTATAATTTAGCTATTCAGTTTAATTTTTCTTTTTTTATATATAAATAATTGTAAAGATGTAATAAAACAATAAAACAAGAAATTCTACCCAGGATTTCCCAATGCATACAATCTAAATTCTGAGTATAAAAACTGAATAAATGTTTCTTATTCTGGTGGGCTATGCTTTATTTTATAACTAAAATATAATTATAATTTCATATAACTCCTATTTGCTGAGAAAATCGTATTAAGTACGGGCGGCAAAATGCTCCCACGCGATCACTCGCGTTTCACGGAAAGGCGCGACTAAGGGTTAACTATAGGTAAGGTAGAGTATTAAAATTTTAGGGAAAGTGTCCTTTAATATTTAATTCAGTTTTGAATAATCTCCTTCAATCCAACCACTGTTCCGGCAATTTGTTCTAAAACAGATTTAAAAAGGCATCTAAAAACATACAAATTGATATCAAACCGGTAAGAAAATTCATAATATGTAGGTATATAAATCGAAGGTATTGATTTGGTAGTCTTCTGAGGAATTCCGTGCCTCAAAAGGAAAAATAGAACCCTTGTTCCACATCGCAGTCTGTCTGTCGGTTTTTCTAAGCAACGCGTATCCATCTATCAAGTTGAAATTAATATCACCCAACATGCAATCCCTTGAAACTGTGAAAAAATAAATTATTTAAAAGTATTAAGATAAATAGGAAGAGGGATTTAAGAACCTGATACCTATCTACTTTTTCTGATGTACATAGTTACAGAATTCTCGAGCATGTCTCCATTTAATACATTTGAATTTCAATCAGTATGGAGCGTTTTCAGTGCTCGGAAACTTTGCCTCTCATGTTGCTCTAATTGTAGTTAGTCGCATACTAAACATTTTATCGTCTCTAAAAAACTGGTTATATTGTAGAGCCTTATTATTTAGTATGATAGTGGATAGGTAATTGTCATCTTTTCTCGAGAATATTAGTTTTAATGCAGATATTCAAGTTTATAAAGTAGCTCGACAAATAATAAAATTAGGTAACTTTAACATATACTTAGTTATATGAGATAATTAAATATAACATAACATTCCTTCGGCATCGGCACGACAATTGCAATCACACCGTTGTGGCGAGCGCGAGAATGTTGAGCCGAGCCCGTATGTCACAGCAGTGGCCACAATGGGGCGAACTTGACCGCGCTAACGGCACCGCGTGAGCGCACCGCGGCGCAAGACAATGCGAGCGTACCAACACCAGCAGGTTGTCTGACCCAATTATCTTCACAACTGGGCCATATGTTTTCGAACGCGTGTGAAATTTTGCGTCGTACTACCACATACTACTTTCACATTACTGAGAATGTAATATACGTTTAGATGGGAATTGCGATTTGCCGCGCCGAAAATAACCTGGTTAATAAATAATATGGTAGGATATGATATTTCCTTATACAGTTTGCTATGAACAATAGGACCATAGTTACAATCATATATTTTAAGTAGATAGGTGGTTATATATTTATTTAGTAACAAATCCTAAATTCCATACAAAAAAGAAGTGCTGTCTACACACCCGGCGCATTTAAATTTAACATTTTATTATAATTGAACAATGCCGTGAGAAAAAATAAGGAGAGGGATGCGCAATTCCAGATGTCGTTTTCTAATTTTAACCTGCAGTTTTTCGCACATTAAAAATAGTCCCGCCTGGTTAAATCCCAGTCCGACATTACGACATAGCCTCTGCATTCCTCTCGTGAACTGTATAATTAAATGCATTTATTCGTTTCTTCGGGATGGTGTGGTTATCTAGAAGCCTCGGCCAGAATGCAGGCCGCAGAGCGCCGCCGGTCGCCAAGCGCCCGTGGCGCAAAGCGCGAGTCAAACGCGTTGTGCATATACATACTTTTTTCCATTAATATGCATAGATTTAACATTGAGTGAAACTTTAAAATATCTTTGCAAACGTAAAAGTTTTCAGAGTTAACGTTTATTTCTCAGTTCGGCTATTGATCAAGATGACAGCTTTCAAGGTTTTAGGTAGGTACTTCCTGCGTGACACACCAGGTATTGAGATATTTATAGTACACCGAACTGTAATACAAATGATTACGTACCATCATCGTCAAGTGTTATCGCCAAGAAAGTGCAGCAATCTCTTCTCTTCTATTTCGTGTGAAGGGATGAAATAGTACAGCGATAATACCTACTTAAGTACTTCACTGATAAAAATCTTTACTTATTATCACAAACTTTAGTTAGGATTAGAAATTTAAAAAGAAAACTCAAAATGTTTAGTTTTGATATAAAATTTCTTAAATATCAAAATGTATGTGGATCGGCCACGTACTCAACATTGAACCGCGATTGTAAGCGAATTTGTTTAACTTATTCTCTAACGCCATTTGTTTGTAGCTTGTTCCGAGCAACCGAGCATTGATGAATGCACCACGACTTCGTTAACAGGCACTGCGACTGGCGCGGGCTAGTCGTGAAACTCGTGAACTAAGCGAAGATACTACGATACAAGCGCTGGAGGAAATCTAGCCTTTGTAGACTCTACCCATGCCCACGCAAGAAAGCCAGCCAGCTTTGCATAGCCTCCTAACTCTTACGGTTTGATTACTAATGAAACGTATATTTAGATCGCGACTCGTAAAGCCGGATATCTTGGCTTTAATTACACTTGTCTTGATTGCCTGTTATCTAGGCCCGTGTGTTCTCGGTTTACCAGGTTTACTGTCTAGTCGGATTAGCATACCAGTATTATGACCTGTGCACAATAAATAGCGGGAGCAAAAGCTTCCTAATGAAAACAGAACGCAGTGGAATCGTTTTCAGATTTAACACAACGTAGAATGATTTATTAAACATTACTGAGAATTCAAGAGTAGTAACATTTCATCTGCTGCCCGTTTGTATACTTGAAATCATTACAGTTGAACGAATTGCTCCAAAGCAATTCCTTCAAAAAGCTACTTTACTTCAAAGAATAAGGTTCAAAATCCAATAACATTTTAATACAAATACGTTCAACAAAAAGAATTTCAACCATAATTACAATTACGCGACCGCAGTTGCACCGTTTACTTACTCGTCTCATCTCCCATGGAACCCGACCGGTGGACTGGACTGGATGGCTAGACCAATTGTTTTTAGGTACAACATTTCAAGTTCTGAGTTATTGTTATCGTATCAGAAAGCCAATAAAAATTATATTTATCTATTATTTTTTCAATAACATAAATGTGTGAACCTTTTCATGCTTAAGGAGCAAAGCGAGGAAGTACGGGGAGAACTAATAAAAATCCGGCCAAGTGCGAGTCGGACTCACGAAGGGTTCCGTACCATTATCTATAAAAACGGCAAAAAAATCATGACTGTTTTACAACTTACGGGAGCCCCCTTAATTATTTTTTTTGTATTTGTTGTTATAGCGGCAACAGAAATACATCATTTGTACAAATTTTTAACTGTCTAACTATCACGGCTCCTGAGATACAGCCTGGTGTCAGACGGACGGACAGCGGAGTCGAAGTAATAGGGTCCCTACCCTTTGGGTAAGGAACCCTAAAAAATTGGGAATAGTTTTTGGTATTGTATGTAGTAGTTAGGTCCCCCGTCTGCAAACAAAATAGATGTCCTTAATATTCTTTATTTTGAACTTGTTTCTCTCTTTCTGGTTTATTATGCAGTGCAGTCGTGTTTTTAATTTTTATAACGCAATTTTTGATGTTCATTTTTTAAAGTATACCATGCCGTAAAGTTATGTTTTAAATATATGTTATATATTTGATTGAAATCATACTAAGGTTTTTTTTCTGCAGATCACTCAAAATATTGTTTTTATTGCAAAGTTACATTGCTTTTATTGTATTATATGTTACTCGGGATGATATAAGGCTCTAAAGATACCTTACACATCAAAATTGGTGAATTAAGGCCGATTTACATCGGCAAGAACTTGCATGCAAGTTTCTTTACATTGCGGGGCTGCGGGCTACCGAGGTAAGGTGAATACGATCAAACCCAGCAATGTAATGGAAATTCACTGAAAATTGCACGCAACTTCTTGCTAGTCTAAACCACGCTTAACAAATTACGTTTTATGTATCGATGTGTCGATAATAAATGCAAAGACAGCGTGCTAGCCCCACAGTGCATAATTATAAGTATTATTAAACTGCATCCACCCTAGCAATGAATACTAGATACTGGTGCCAATTACTTATAACCTGTTAACGTGCTTCTGTGACTGAATACCAAAGTGCCATTAGGTATGTTAGCGGAGAATGGTAGGTACAGTCAGCGTCATATAGTATGTAGCAGCCAAAGTGGCCAAATAATAAATTTTGTATGGTGTACCGAACTATTTGGCCACTTTGCTACATACTATATGACGCTGACTGTACATAAAAATTTAACAGGAATCTATTGTTAAGGCGTTAGAGAGCATCTTAAAACATTGAGTTATCTGACGTAGCTATTTCCTCCATTTGAATAATACTCCAAGGTAAACATTATGGTTTGTTCTCTTTTTACGGATCCGTAGTAAACAAGAAGCCCTTAAAGTTTCGCCATTTCCGTCCGTCGTCCGTCCATCGTCCGTCCGTCCCGTCTGTCCCCAAATTTGCTCAGTAACCATTATTATACGAGAAAGCGAGAAATGGCATACATATACATACCTAATAAAATGAAAAAAAAAATATTTTTATGTTTCCAATTCTGTAGGTACGAGGCTCGTACCTACAGAATTGGTTGGCGTGATATCAAGCTTTAAAGTGATAATTTTGGCCGTGGTCAAGTTTCCCGCTCCCCCCCCCCCCCCCCCCCCCCCCTGCCAGCTAAACCTGGTAGTAGTGGGTATATACGATGAATTTGTAAGAAAATTTGTCACAGTTAAGTAGACATTACTAGTTAACGAGTAAGTAATAGTCGAACCTAAGAAATAGGTATACTTATAAGTTTGCCAATTTTTAGTCCACATCATGTAACGGGTGGACAACAACGGAACCCTATCTTGCGCGTGACCCCGACACGCACTTGGCCGGTTTTTTGAAAACATGAAGTAGTTTTCACTTAAAGCCAAAATGTATTTACCTAAACGATGTTTCTCAAAACCGTACCTAGCTCCAGCAACCCGCCTAGCAATACGAAATGGCGCACCATAAACCGATAAATGTTAAAAGCTTTTCTTAACTCCAGTGAAACTACCGATTACATGTAATGGCTCAAGTAGATACAGTTTACGAGTATTTCGCTCTCATTACCCTGAGTGCATTTTACGGGCAGTTCAATGTCAATATCGACATTTCCCATTATACGGTATTAGACGGCCAATTGAGAGTAAATACTTATCGGAATCGATAGTTAGTTGCATTAGGTAAATGACTCGCACCCGCGGCAATACAACACAACTGCGCACCGAATGCCTGTTGCCGGTCGCTGACTCTCGTCGCATGTAAAATAGCAATATAGTGAATACTTTCAATTATTAAACAAAAGTTTATTTCCCAAACATATTTTTAAACACTTGACTGTAATAAACTAATGAAAACAGGTATTATGAAATGAAATTCTCTCTAAAAGGGCTCTCACTTGGAACCTCTTTTGTTCGTCGTGTTTATAAATGATTTACCACAACTATGTCCTTGCTTACTATATGCGGACGACCTGAAAGTATATAACACAATCTCAGATGTTACTGACTGTAGGGCCCTACAGCAGGACTTATCTACTATTGAGGATAATATGTTTTTAATACAGATACCTAAGTGCCTTGTCATATCATTTGGAGCCATAAAACACAGGATAACGAATTTTACGAATTTACGAATAAATGATTTGATTGATTGATTGATAACTTTTGACTACTCAATCGCTGGTGCTATCCTGCAATGAAAACCGGTTGTGAAAGATCTAGTATATACTTTGACGAGCAAATTACCTTTCATTATCACTTCGACTAAGTATACGTAGAATAAATAATAGCTCCCAAATTAGGGTTTATGTCTCGCTCAACACAGGGTAACCAAGAAACCTACATGCACTTATATTGTTCTTTAATAAGAAGCACACTTGACTATGGCTCGGTTATTTGGTCACCATTCTATGAAGTTCATAATACTCGTAAAATTGAGCTGGTGCAAAAAAAGTTTTTTAATATTCTCAGACACAGACTCAATCTTGGTCGAGTATACAGAACTCCTGTATTTAAGAGACAAATAGCCAAAATGTTTAGGTGTTTTGCCTTATCTTAGATAAATGTACCTACTAACACTTCCTTTATCACTTACGCTTTATAAGAATAAAATTAAATCTGGATTATTATTATATATTGTATAACTCGACAACACGACTACTGTCCCTCAACTTAACTAATGTGGAAATCTTATCTCACTGTATAATGTAACTAGTGTACACATAGTTTAGAGCATCAGTCTAGTTTTATAAAAAAATATTGATGTATATGTTAATGATTGATATTTGTTTTATGTCTTATTTTATTTATTAGGCTCACACAACAAATTACAGTTACAATTACATAAATAACTTAAAGTCTAGATCTGGACTATAATTCTTAAATATGTGTGCACAGGAACAGACAGATTAATAACATATATATATTATATTATTATTTTGTGGTCCTATTATAGAAATGAAATAAATAAATCAAAATTAATCATTAGTTTTCGGGTAAATAATTTTAATACTTTAGAGAGTAAAACTGAAGATAAATATGTCGCGTGATCCCGTACTACTTGTATACGTTCGGAAAATCGAGGAGACGTTTTTATAATTTATATTTAAGACCATGAAATGACCAATTCCGATGATAAACGTAACAAAAACCACACGGTATTTAAAGTAATCCTTTACCGCTCTAAAAGGCAAACGAGTCTATTTGTGCGATGTCATTTATTGTAAGACATGCAATCACGTCAGTAAGTCGAACGCGAGACAAAAAGTGGTACCGGACCGAGTTCAGCCGCGTCCCACGAGCTATTGTTGTCATGTGTTCCACCGTGTCAGGTATCTCTCTAGCGTCTGACTTAGCTAGCTACTCGTTGCCTAGGTCACGGCGAACTCAACTTATATAACGTACAGGGCCTTTGATAAAAATTACAATCCAACAGTTTTGTTGTAAAGTTACATATTTGTTAACTTTTACTACATGTGCTGTTTAAATAAATTTGACAAATTTGTTAAAAACTAACAAGTTAATTATTTACAATGATTGTAATTTTAATGCTGTTTAATAAAGGTTGACATATGTAGAAAAGGCATTTAGAATTCAATTACAATATTGTATTTACAAATTAAATAGTTGTAAGTTACAATTTACATAAAATGTAAGTTATTGATGCAAATTAACGACGGAGGTTTCAACCATTCTTCGTAAAATCTTTCTAGTGCTAGCGTTCTTGGTATCTCTATCGGAAATTTTAGCGTCATTCAGCGCGCGAGAAAACGAAAATCAACACTGGCCAATGACTTTTTAGAAAATGTAATAAATATACTTATAAATATGTATATCCTTTTTTATACGACGTCGGTCGCAAACAAGCGTAAGCCTGATGGTAAGTGGTCTCTATGTATCTGAATTTTGTTTCTCTTTCCTCTTATGAAAATTTAAATGAGGTGAAATACCTACCATTATTTTATAGTAAGCTGACTAAAAGAATAAAATAAAGACTACTTAGGATTTTGATTCTATAAAGAAAATTTTAAGCCCTCATCGGAGAAATTGGCTATAAATACTATAATTAACCAGAGAAATAATCATAGTCTAGAATCATATAAGTATCTGAAAATCAATGGCTTATTATTTTTCTTCCGGACCATTTTTCAAAGAACGCGATATTTTTGATTGCTCGCTAAGGCGACTTCCTGACTTGGCGGGGTGGGATCGATATGTGACATTTTCTTCTTTGACGTAAACTTACTGCCGTATTAGCAAAGATTCTCACTTGACATAATACTGTCCGTATTACGTTTGCGCAATAGTAATATCATGCGCAGAAGCGAAGCAGTACCGCCTTCGCATCGTCCCGCTACCGCGCATCCTGCGTCAGTCAGGAAGCACTCATTGAAATGTAGGGGCGTAGTAAAAAATGGTATCGCGTCGACTCACAGCGACACTGACATTTGACAGTTTTCTCATATCGTACTGCCTCCGCACCGAGAAATCAGGAAGTCGCCTTACCCTCATCGTTCTGTTACTTCTACTTTTCTTCAGTATTTTTCTAGGTCTTTAAGTATTCAATAATCACCTGTTTCGAAGATATCTCGCTCTCTCGTGGTTATTTCCTGAAACAATCATGAACAATACATTATAATTACGAACTCAACACTGGCGAGTAAGTGATTCCTTACGGAACCTGGTTTGATAACTAGTCAGGAAAAAAATCAATACTAGCTAGAGAACTTTTCAATGTTTGGATTATTTACCGCTAGAACAAACCAATTTTACAGTACTCACTAAGTAATAGGTACTAGTAATTGGCGAGAAATTCCACATGACACTGCTTTCTAGTGTTCTAGATAGAGTCGTTACCGCAAAATGTCCGTGACGTGAAGTGCTAAACATTGTGCGTCCACGTATATTGACGGCAGACCGCATTATAAGTAGGTATAATAACCATAAACCTACATTTTATATATTATGTATTCTATATACGTAGTAGAACTTCTAACAGTCAAGTTACCCACTCACTTGACAAGCCTAATCACAATAATGTCTGGTTTCCTCTTGGATTGAAAGGTCAGATGGCAGTCACTTCCGTTAAAACTAATGCCTACATCAAATCGTCGGATAAGGTAACGGTAATCCTTGATTAAATTCTTAATATAGTGCTTATTTGTATACTTAGCAGCCAAATATATCACAATACGTATCTTTGTACGAATAGTATTACCATATATTTGGCTGCTTTGGCGGTTATTAATTATGTGATGCCGACTGCGTAAAATCGGGATTTTAGTTCAATTAGATTGCATACAGAAAGCTTATTGAAAACCAACAATTTCAGCTGAACTTATAGCATCTGCTTAAAGTAACCAATAACACTCAACTGAACAAATTTCCACAGGACGTCTATACAAAGCAGTTAACTGCGATTAGGAGCTCCCTAGTCTAACACCGATCCCATCAAGTGCTATTCGTCGCGGACGAAACAACAAAGACTCGCGAACATTAAACTCTCAATAAGTAACTTGGAACCATTACAACTCAGTGGTGTGCAACTATAAATAAACTACTAAACATTTAATGAAACGTTTTATGTTTGGCTATAACTAATAGGCATTTCTTTCACAGATAATATAATTAACGGGAGGAACTTGAACAAAAGGTATATGTCTACTAAATCAAAGAGAAGAGAGTTTTATAATCGCCCACTTAAATCGTGCCAGAACTTGCAGGTTGCAGGCGATTTTCATTCATTATATTGCTATATTTGATCGTAAGTACTTGTCTTACCTCGGTAGGCCATAAACCCACAATGTAATGAAAATTAAAATTCAAGATCTTGCACTTTTATATATTTTTGTAGTGAATATGCTGATTCCACTTAAATGAAGAGCTTATTAGGTACCGATAATTTGATTCTCTAAATTCAAAAACAACTTGCACCGAAACAAGAGAGATGATTAGATGAATTATAGGTATAAAACGCTAAAATTACTTTCCTTGTATAAGAGGTAACAGACAGGCAGACAGACACACTTTCACATTTATAATATTAGTATGGATACATTTAATAAATAGTAATTTATGTTATTTGCTCAGTTTAAGTTTCAAATCTACCCTGGTGGTCCAAAAATATCAGATGAATAATTATGGAAACAGCATTCCGATATGTTTATCAAACCGTCGAAATTTTACAAAAATGTTACTTTAGCAAGTCGGTCACACGTACATAGCTTGTATCTTCAAATTATTACACCGTTACGCATTAAATTGTGGTTTTCACACATAAATGTTCTTCTGGTAGCCGCCACGCCATCCGCTTAATTTTCGTCGTCTTAAATTAAACCACATGAACGGTTAAGTGTGAAAATTCCTAACCTAACCCTTTGATGCGCGTTGAATTACTTGAACAGTTAATACCTACATTCATTGCAACGACATTTTTACAATGGCTGATGGAACTTAAACAAGCAAGGGGAAAAAACGCCCACACATATTCAACCATGCTGGGGACTGGGCATAGTATCTCAGCGAAGGTATCTCGGGTAAGTACTAGCGTGGGCAACGTAAATAAACCACGACGGGCTTCAAATGTTCCTTTTCTCGTACAGTGCCTTAGAAAACGGCGTTAGAGCGAGGAACAATATCGCCCGCGGCAGACCAATGGTGGAGCAAATCGGAAAAATAAAAGGAGTTCGCATTGAAATGGTTCCTATCGCCTCTCGGTTTGGTCGCTTCCCCTTTATCCGCAGCTGATCGCGCTAGACAATGCGGTGGTGGGTCCGGGAGGCGCGGGCGCCGGGACCGCGCGCGCAGCGCGGGCGGAGGGCGAGCGGGGGCGCGCATGACCGCTGAGGGCGCAACGACCTTGCGCGCACATTCCACCCGCTCTTTTGAAGGCTCCGCGTCCCCGGTCCCGCGCTAAATATCTAACTACCTAGGTATGCGCTAGACATAGGTAAGTGTTATATGATTAACAATAAAAACTATTTTGCAAACACCATTTGTATTGTAAATAGGCATCGCAGCATCCGAGTGATAGGTATTTAATTTCGCTTTTCAATGCCATTACGTAACATGCTTGAAAGAAACGTTGACTTTTTGAGTTCAATGTTAGCTTACGCCCACTAACGAAAATCAGAAACTAGGACAATAACCTTTGGAAACATGCTGCAAACAGTCTCTACAAACAAAGACGAGTTTACTATTAAGCAATTTTCACAGAGTTTCCTTCCTTTTCGTCAACTGGCTCTATGTTTAGAACTGTGGTTTATGAGTCATTGTTATTAAACGGAATTTTGAAATTAGGTTGATAGATTGGGTAGGTGTTAACTTAAAACGGCAAACAATTGTGCACCTATTTGGAGACTAACGGTATCGTGCGGGTAACGGAGATTTGTCCAAATTATCGGAAACCGCTCGATTTCGGAATCACACCAAAACGGCGGCGCATTGCGGCCGGCGAGGGGTCCGACTGTCGCACATGTTCGCCGTGTGCCATGCAGCGTGACGCTACAACTCTCCCGACTAAACTACTTTAATCGATTGGCAATTTTACCAAACAACAATAGAAATTGAATCCAGATCAGTCCATTACAATTTTAACATTTAATCTTCAAATAATCCTTATTCCAGTTTGGCCATCGGCCTAAATATATATCAAGAAAACATGAGTTTTTTAATCAGCATATAGGGGTGTCCCACTGCTGGGCAATTGCCTCTCCCCATGAATTCCATGACTCCCGTGTCTGTGCTTTTTCCGGGTAATATTAATATTAATATTTTAGTAGAATGTGTAGAATCGATATACTTGGAACTCCACTAAATACTCGTACATTTAGCGTGACTGGTAAAATGGAGGAGAGGAGCAGGCTCGATTTATATTATCCTATCGGGTAAGGTCTGAGTAGCCATGTAAAATATCTGCAGCTTTATAATTATAAGTGTGCATGTCAAGCTCATAGATCCAATTGATTACGATAAATAAAATATATATATTTCGGACACCTACTACTTTAACGGCAACATTACACAAAGCACAAAACACAAACTTAAAGCTTACCCATCAACACTTTACGCTCGTTAAAGGCCTTATTACAAATCGCTTTATAAAAATAAACCTCAAATATTTAGCATTGTGAAGAAACGCGAAGATTGTAGCATAAAGTCTATCACTTTATTTATATAGCTGCGGCAAGATCACTGACACCGCGAGTCGTGACCGGTACAATATTAAACAGGCATACCAATTTCTTATTAGGTAGGTACCTACGGAATTTACTTTTCGTGCTCCGCTGTGACATTGCCAGTTTTCCTTTCAAACATAGGTATGTACAGTCAGCAGCAATTGTTGCTACGCGGGCGATGTGCTCAAAATTATCTTCACACATCTTTATTATAAGGGAATAAGAGCGTGTGTAGATCATTTTGAATACCTCGCCCGCGTAGCAACCATTGCTGCTGACTGTACCTACTATAGCATTTCTGACCAATGTTAGTATTGTTAGCTAAATTTAATGAAAACAGGAATAGACTAAATAAACTAATGTTTTTTTATTCTAGTAAGCTGTTGCTTGCTACTTGCTATGACACGACTTGGTAAGCGGTGGGCGTTTCTAGTTTAACTGATACGAGTATTTGCCTTTTACAAAATTATTCCATTGTCGAAGTTACCCCAATGCACCTTATGGAAGCTATACGAGTATCCCGGAAAAAATACTCTAACAACTTTACAATATATTAAATTTAATCCCATGTAAAAGGTACAATGCAATAAGTATTCTGTAAGTATACAATGAACATTCTTCAAAAACGGCGTAGCAGCTAGCAATAAGGGCTGGACGCCTGACTGCCTCCCATTACTCGTAGATCGGCTGAACTTTTTCATGCGATTTTGTACTCTATAGATAAGACTGAAATGGTCGCAACATTATTACAATTACTGGACTAGCGAGATTACTGGGTGCGGCATAGCCCTGTCTGAGCCTTTAGCCAACAAGCGCATAGTGAATAGAATACTCATGGTAGCATCTCGGTAGATGACACCAATAAAAATAAAATATTCTTCATACACCATAAATAAACAAAATTGATTTTGGCTGTTTTAAAGGTATTTTATAACAAAAATAAAAATAAAATGACATTTGGTGAAAAGTTGCTTAAAATGGTTAAGTATGACGTAAAACCTTCTTATGGTAGGTTTAACCAGTACCCTTACCATGAGTTTGCAGTGTTTGCATTACCGTACCTAGTTACTCGCCAGCGACTGCGTTAAAAATTTAGTTGGCGATTCTTAGTTCTATTGCGTAACCGCCAGAGGCGCTGTACTTTTGTCCATACTAAATCGTTTACGCAGTCGCACTAGCGAGTACGGTAATGCAAACATTGCAAACTCATGGTTAGGGCACTGGCAAGCATTTAGCACGAAGTTTTCTTAGTGAAAAGTCAAGCGCAAAAATGTCGCGGTTCGTGTGGAATTATAATATTTTCCTTTAAAAGATGATGCATGCAAATTTCAGAATGTTCGATTCGTGTTTTTAGTAGTTTCTATAGTTCACGACTACAGAAACTACTAAACCTACGCAATCCGCAATACTAAATGGTGACAGTACCTACACAAATCTGCGCGGGTTAGTATCACTTCGTCTAAAACGCAACTGGTAGAAATAGCAACTCTTCTAAAACGCAGCTGGTCACTGCATCAAAACGCAGCTAAATGCAAGTCGCCGGAAAAGCAAATGGTCTAAAATAAATGTATTTTAGACCATTTGCTTTTCAGGCGAATTAGCTGCGTTTTGATGCAGTGACCAGCTGCGTTTTAGACGAGTTGCTATTTCTACCAGTTGCGTTTTAGACGAATTGACACTAACCCATCTGCGCTTGCCTCGCCTTAACCAAACTACAAAATCACAGATTGTCAGTGACATCACTGCTTGTAGTATTTGCCACGTCTGCCGCAAAAACCTGCGGAATAGGACCGCATTCGCGGCGTAACAAGGCAACTTACTTTTGTGGGATATTATCAGATCACTATCCAAGTTCTCAAATGACGCAGCGGCGCGCGATACCATCGCCGGTGTGTGTTAACGCTCAAACATGGACGTGGCCCGTTAATGTTTCGCAAAAGAACAACGTAAACTTTACAGTTCCTTCTAATCTCTTACAACCCAGTGTACCTAAGCTATTTTATTTTTCAATTTTAAAGTTTTAATAGTTCATCTAGGTTCTCAAGGTGGCGATTTACAACCAAAATATAGTTTCAGTAGAATTTATTATTAGTTGTTATATATCCAAATGTGGGTATGCCTGAAGATCTTCGGGTACCCCCCAGTTTCGGGTATCGTCATGGCTGCCAGCACACGTACGTTACATTCTGGCGACGGGAATTAAATTAAACAGTGCTTTAAACATAGTGTTGGAATGTTTAATAGTGTTTTGTAAGATTGGTGGAACGCGTGAACTAAAATGTCGGTGAAGTTCGGTGAATTTAATATGGACAAGGATAGTTGGAAGAACTATGTGGATAGGTTTAATTATTGCTTGGTAGCTAACAATATAGTTACGGACGAGTTGAAAAAGGCTAATTTCCTTGCAGTTTGTGGGCATAATTTGTATGATTTGATTTTGTCATTAATTGCTCCGACGCAAATTAGTAACATAACCTACCCACAAATCAAATCCTACTTGGATGACCATTTTAATCCAAAGCAAAATGAGATAGTTCAATCATATAAATTTCATATGAGAGGCCAATCAAGCAACGAGAGCATTAAGGATTATGTAGCGGGATTACGTAAGTTGGCAATAGACTGCAACTTTGCTGATTTGGATAGAACATTGCGTGACCGTTTGGTATGTGGTATACACGATAAAAACATACAAAAGCAATTGTTACAGCAATCGACATTGACATTTGAGCAGGCAATTAAGTTGTCATTATCGGCGGAGGTAGCCGACGCCGGGGTAGTGGCGATGTCGGCGCCGGTACAGAGCCCCGCGGGCCCGACGCCGGGCGGCGCGCCCGCGCACAGCGGGGATGAGCCGATGGAAATAAACAAGATTGGAGCTAAACCAGTTCCGGAATCAGTTAAGGAGTGCTGGCGGTGTGGAAAAACGCATGGAAAGTTTTGTAAATTCCGTTTTAGTAGGTGCTATGAGTGTAAGCGAATGGGCCACATTGCTGTAATGTGTTCAGAGACACGGAGCAAAGGTAAGCCGAAAGAATTAAGTAAATTCAATGGATTATATGAAGAAGACTGTTGTAATTATGTGTCAAGTAAGGTGCCTCCGTTTTATGTGAAGGTCTATATGAATGGTCGATTAGTAAATTTGGAAGTCGATTCAGGGGCGGCATATTCTATGATAACTGAGAGCACGGCGCGAGATATTTGGAAGGATCGTCTACCAAGACTAGGCGAGTCTAAGGTGACGCTGACCACTTGGACCAGCAGCAGGGTCGCTTTGCTTGGAGAAGCAGAGGTTGATGTGCAGTTTAAGAATGTGCAAAAGAAATTGACCGTGCTGGTTGCTAAAGGGGATGGTCCTAATTTATTAGGCCGAGACTGGTTCCCGGAGTTGAATATTAGTATGAACGGTATATTCAATGTTAAGATAGAGAAGGTGGATGTTGGAAATATATTAGAGCAATTCAAAGAAGTTTTCCAGTCTGGGTTGGGAAAGTATACCGGACCAGTAGTAAACATACCCGTCAAACCTAATGTAAGACCAACATTTTTAAAATGTAGACCGGTTGCGTTTGCGATTAAGGATAGAGTCTTGAAAGAGATAGACAGGCTGGTAGCAGAAGACGTACTAGAACCCGTGAGTCACTCTGAGTTTGCCAGTCCGATCGTACCAATTGTTAAGAAAAATGGGAACATTAGGCTTTGCGGGGATTATAGATCAACAGTGAATGTTGCCATTGAGACAGATACTTATCCACTACCAACATTAAATGAAGCGTTTGCAACCCTGCAGGGAGGAATTATTTTCAGTAAGATAGATTTAGAACAAGCATATACACAAGTGGTAGTAGATGAGTCGACTGCAAAGCTGTTGACATTAAACACTCCCAAAGGATTGTTTAAAGTAAAAAGGTTAGCATTTGGAGTGAAAGCGTGTCCTGGTATATTCCAACGGATGATGAGCAACCTACTGGCGGGGGTGGCCGGCACGGCCGTCCTACTAGATGACATCGTGGTTAGTGGTAAAACTGTTCAAGAACACAGTGAACGGTTGCAGCTAGTATTGCAGACACTGAAGAATGCTGGTTTGAGGGTGAATAAAGAGAAATGTACATTTGGCACGGCGAGGGTACAGTTCTTAGGTTTTGTGGTTGACGCTGACGGGCTTCACCCCTGTAAAGATAAAATTGAAGCGATTACAAGTACCCCCGCGCCGAAGAACCTTAAGGAGTTACAAGCATTCCTGGGTCTGTTAAATTTCTACGACAGATTTGTGCCACAAAAAGCAACAGTCGCAGAACCGTTATACAAGCTATTACTAAAAGGAGCCGAGTGGGTATGGACGAAAGATTGCCAACAAGCATTCACACTGTTGAAGAAGATGCTAACGACGAGTGACACGTTAGTCCATTACGATTTAGCCAGGCCCCTAGTGTTGACGTGTGATGCAAGTCAGTACGGGCTGGGAGCGGTTCTAGAACACAAAATGGAAGACGGCTCCTTGAGGCCAATAATGTTCGCTTCAAGGACAATGAACAAACACGAGCGAAATTATGCGCAGATCGATAAAGAAGCGGCAGCTATAGTTTTCGGTTTAAAAAAATTCTATCAGTATATATTTGGACGCCCAATAGTCATTCGCACGGATCACAAGCCTCTCCTGGGTATTTTTGACCCTAAAAAACCTATACCAAACGTGATATCTCCACGGATGTTAAGGTGGGCTTTATATATGAGTTCTTATGACTATGACTTGAAATACATAGAGGGTCAGAAAATTGGCAATGCAGATGCGCTCAGCAGATGGCCGACGCCCGAAGGAAAGAACATAGACAAAGAAGCCGAAGACGTAAGCGTGTTACTGTTAAACGAGACACCAATAGAGCTGGAAATGACAGCTAAAGATGTGGCCAAGCTAAGTAAAACAGATGAGTTGCTGTCGAAAGTAATGTTTTGGGTTAGGAACGGCTGGCCCGCAAAAGTAGAAGGAAAGTTTAAGGACTTCTTTACAAGACGTAATGAGATAACTGAATACAACGATTGTTTATTGTGGGGAAGCAGAGTTATCTTACCGCAGAAACTACGTCATAATGTGTTGCAGGAGTTGCACAGTAATCACGACGGAGTGGTTATCGCAAAAGCTGTTGCGAGGAGCTATTTTTGGTGGCCCGGGTTAGACAAGGATATTGAGAACATGATTCAGGAATGTGTAGTGTGTAAAGAGGTAAGGAATATGCCTCCGAAGGTGACCCACAGATGGATCTCACCATCAAAACCATGGTCTAGATTGCATATGGATTTTGCAGGACCATATTTAGGGAAGGTTTTCCTGATTGTGATTGATGCTTACTCAAAATGGCCTGAAGTGAAAATAGTTGGGGAACAAAGCTCTAACATGGTCATTAGTAAATTAAATGAAATCTTTGCTGAACAAGGATTACCGGACACTATTGTGAGCGATAATGGAAAAGCTTTTGTTTCCGAAGAAATCCAGCAATATTTCAAGCGAAATGGCATCAAGCATATACTGGTGCCTCCCTATCACCCAGCATCAAATGGACAGGCAGAACGGACGGTGCAAACAGTCAAATTGAAATTAAAAAAGATGGCACATCTTCCATGGGCCACAAGGATTCAGAAGATACTTTATGGATTACGGACAACGCCCAGCTCTGTTACCGGGAAAACGCCCGCTGAAATGTTAAACGGTCGCCGGTTTAGGACCAAATTTGATAAACTTCATCCTCTTGCAACGCAAGAAAAGCAGACGGAGGACATCGAAGAAAATTTAACACAAAAGGTCAGAGATTTTAGAGTCGGTGAAAGGGTGTGTTTTAGGAACTACAGGAATGGACCAAGATGGCTAGAGGGTACAGTGATAAAAAGGATTGGTATAGTTAGATACAAAGTACAGCTGGGAAATAAAACATTCATTAGACATGTCAACCAAATGCTTGGCTTTGAAAGAAATAAGGGTGAGACACCGGAGTGCATAGAGAAATTACCAGATGAAGGAGGTGAAAAGATGACTCAAACAAACCCTCAAGAAGAAGGTCAGGCTTACGGCACATTAAGAATTCCCTCACCGAGCCAGTGGGCAGAGATGGTGGGTGCAAAAGGACCAGAAGATTGTGTGATTAGCGATACAGCTATTGTGTCCACAAGGAAAGACCAAAACTATAAAAGATGCAGGTCAAGTGAAAGCCCACCGGCAGCAGCATCCTCTAGCAAGAGAATCGCTCTAGCAGATGTAATGGGTAAAGAAAATGAAAACTGTAGTCAGGATGATGGTAGCTATAGTGATGATAGTGTAGAAGATGTGTTACATAGTTAATAAAACAAATAGACTGATAAATATTTAGGTTAAGGACTTATATTGTGTAGTGATAAAAACTGAACTGTGCATGTGTCGTGATAAAGACTTAAGTAATATTGTGTAGTGATAAAAACTGAATTGTGCATAAGTGCTAAAGACTTAAGTGAAGTGGACTATAGGAAAGCATGGGGGAAAGGCATGTTATATATCCAAATGTGGGTATGCCTGAAGATCTTCGGGTACCCCCCAGTTTCGGGTATCGTCATGGCTGCCAGCACACGTACGTTACATTAGTATTTACCTAAGTACACGACGGATATTTGTATGTTTTTGGTTTATAATAACATAGGTAATACAATGTAGGTACAATGCCGTGAATACGAACGCCGCGTTTTAGACATCAACGCGTTCTGCGCCGCCCACACTCCGCAGTTTGATGGACAGAATTTGTTAGCAAATAATTGGTCACAAACACTAATCATCCTTTTGTTTGTTTAAATCAACTTTTCGACCAAAATTGCGGTAAGTAAATCTTAGAAACTACTGAATGGTCTACTAAGAATATAATTAGAAGTTATAATACCTACTTATGTAACGTTTTCGCGAATATGTTCCATTAGGTTACCGCAATTAACAAAACAAACGCGGTATGTGTAGTCATAATAAAATATAATATTGGACGTAAACTCAAGATCAAGAGACTGGATAAAGATAAAGATAGGTATTCTCGTGTTCAAAGCGTTCACGCAACGAGGTTTCTTAGCGGGATTTTCGTCATGCAGTTAAACGGCCAAATCGGCACGTGAAGACTTAACTCCCAATTTCATAACTAAGACAAAGCTTTCTATCGGTGATTACTTTTTAATAGAATAACTATAGAAAGTGCTGCACGTGACACTGACGTGACTTACTTGGAGGTATGGTGCCATCGGCGTTTCTATATTACTTTTTTGATGAGGGTTCTACTCTAATGGCGGTATATGAAACGTGAACTCTTGCTAAATAATTAAGCTGAGCTTGCAGGATGTTTGCTTATATTTTTTATGACAACTAATTAAGAATGTATGACTAACTGGAACACTCGGCGACGCGATGTCGAGCCGTAATGTAGTCATGTTACGGGCCTTCAAATGTATCAAGAGTGTAAACACCGCGCAGCAAATATTTACAGACTTTACAGTTCACATTGAGTGTTCTCAATGACATAAAGGTGTAGAAAATACCTAGATCGAACTCTCAAACTCAAACGTTTATTCGTTACACGTTACAAAACGACAATAGGTACAGAAAGAAAAAGAAACAAGGAACGGTGTAGGCCGTGTATCGAAAAAGACCCAGCTCAGCATGATGCTGGCTATAAACATACAGCCAGCGCTAGTCTCCTGCCGTAGCTACACTACGCTAAAACAAAACAAACATGATTTGACACATAACAACGCAAACAAATCTTCATAAATGGGAATAACTTCGACGTATTGAGCGGCCTGCGTAATCGATATAATTTCGGTGAGATTCCTTACAGCTGTGAATCCCGATCGACCGCTGCGCCCCATGAGGGGGGGGGGGGGGGGGAGGGGGTCGCCGACCGCACGGCACGACGACGTCCCCACGATTATTATATAATAAAAAATAATAGATGCGGCTTCGGACTCGGTCGGCGCCGGAGATTGCAGGGGCCGTCGTGACGTACGAGCAGCCTCCCGCCCGTCTCCAATCGCATTATCTAAACCACTATCCTGTAGCTGGTAAGAACGAAATTGCCACAACAAGTATAATAAGGCTTTCTGTAGCACAATGTAAGGCTTCGCTTTGATACCAGGCCAGGTTCATGGTCGGTATTGTTTATACGTGCCATTATTGCAATAATTAAGCTGTAAACGCAGCCTCGGCCAACCAAATGTAATATGCTCTGAAACCGGTCAAGATTATCTGACGTGCGGATACTTGGGATTGCGGAAATTACAAACACACTGAAGCAATAATGGAGATAATTTAGTTATATAAATAAAGCACAATTCCCGAAATGTATGTACGCGCATTACTTCAGAACGGCTGATTCTAGATATTTGTTTTTATTATTGAGTTAAAAACACCATATAAAAGTGAATCGGTGAGACAGAACACAGTTCGGGCCTGAAAATTAAAATTGTTCTCATTTTCATCATTAGATATAATTTTACATCAGGGGAAACGCGACCAGCGAAGAAGCGGAGGTGAAATCTCAAAATCGAATAGCGTATGTACTCCTCTTAATGAGACCGTTCAGACAAAACGTTACGACGTTTATACAAAACTGACTTACGCCAAACTGGATCGTGAATGGACGTCAGCGTCACAGATGAATACCCGAAACAAAAGTATAACGGCGCCTTCGCCGCCCACACGTTCCGCGTCATTTGCATCTCAAAATAAAAACGGTTATGATTGTTATGATCTGTTACGTCACAATACTATTAGGTTGCGTAACTACATTGAAATTAATATGCTCATTTCATTCATGGTCGTATTTGAGATAACGCTTGACGGCCCATTTGCCATGTGGTGACTGCTGGTTCGATTGGTCTCCGCGATAGACTTTGTCGGTCATCGCTATCATTTGTCCAGTCAGGTTTTATTGTACGTCGAAAATCAACTCGTGTGTCGGCTTATCTAAATTATCTGTGTAACATTAGCGTTATTTATCATTCACGCGTTAACCATATATTTTTACAAACCTACTTAGAATTGCCGTATAAAATAAAACAATGGTTTTAATTATTTTTTTGCGTGCGCTATTACAGCGAATGTATGTAATATTACGCCTCCGTAGTTTTAATATAAAAATTTTACTGATAATTGTACCACAACTAACAATTGTGTATGCATTTTATTTTGCAGGAAAAGGGGTAAGTAAAAATAAACTGAAAAAAAAACGCTCTACCACGCGTGAGTTTACGATTAACCATCCCGCTCTCTACGGAACTCAGCACGTACAACTTTTCGTGAATATTTAGTACATTTTGATTGATTTTTGGAATACTGGATCATTTATCAAAAATCTATCCAATTATTTTGTTAGAACAATAAAAAAGCTACCCTTTTATAAAAAAAAAACATATCATTGCCGTTGACAATTACGAAATAATCAGCATGAAAGTTTATTTTTTTACGAAGATTTTTAGGATTTTTTTCATAGAGTTCAAAGCATTTTTCAATATTTTGTTGGGTTATTTTGTTACTTTCTTTCTTTTTCAATCTGCAGTATTTTTTTTGTTTTTCATTATATCTTCACATTCTAAGATTCTAACCTCAAACTTTAATATTTTCGTCGATTCATGAACTGGCCTCGCCTTAATAGCATCGGGTTTATCTATTACTATAGCTTTTGCCAGCGACTTCGTCCGCGTAAACTTCCACTTCCTATTTCATTTCTTCGAAGTTTCGGGATAAAAAGTGTCATATGATAATCCAGGATTTAAAGAAAATATACCAAGTTTCGTCAATCCGTTCAGCCTATTTGCGTAATTGATCTAAACTTTTGCATTTGTAATACATATTAGTAGGATTAGAGCTTATGTTTAAGCAAACTATGTACTAGTTTCTGTAATGAGTTTTTTACCAGCGTTTTTTATTCCACGTCGGTGGAAACAAACGTACGGCCCGCCTGATGGTAAGTAGCCAGAGTCTATTACAGTGTTACCTATATTGCAACTCCACAAAGGGAATGGTCAAGTTAAGCTAATGCCTGAATTTGAGAAAGTTATCTCCACACAAATAAGATCAGTTATTTGGCTTTCGGCAGTCATTGATGCTTTAGCCGCGAACCATTAACATTTTTTGTCAAAAGGAAGCTTCAAACGGTTACAATACGAGTACCTATATGGCCGAAACAAATGATCACCGTCCAAATCTCGGCCATGTCACACGGTGTACGTGCGAAACTGGCCGTCAAACAATGTCATGCGAACTCGTTCGCTAGTTCGACTGGCTGGATCGGCAGGGTCAGTGGCCGCCACCGCCACGCTCCACCGGCGTCGGTGATGGGCGCGGGAAGAACTGGGTCGCCGGAGACCGAGGGTGGCGCGCTCATGCCGGCGACGCCACGCGCCACTAACTCCCCTCCCCTTACCCCGCGCCCTGCACTATACCACCACTACCGGATGCAGTCGGAGGATGCATCGCATTGACACTGACATTGACATACTAAAATCGATTTCAACATCCAACCATCAAGCTGTGCATCGGCACAAATAAATGCATTGTATTGAATGGTATGCGCCCGTTCACATACTGCGGTTTGGCTGCAAATACGAGCCTTCTACGTACAACTATTCAGTAGTTTCAGCACCCCTATTGCGCAGTCACCAGAATAGATGTTACTATAGGTATGCGGATAAACTAGCCATATTATCCGCATACGGCTTTACTCTAGAGGAATACTGCAGTTGACTGCTCCCAAGACTCAAACCGTGATATGTCATCATGCATGCCTACATGCGGAATCGAGTGATAGCTCTAAAAAACTGGTGGAACTAATCATTTGCTTAACCTCATGGGTTTTACCGTATTTCGCATTAAAGTCGGTCGCATATTTTATCACCTGTGACTCATTTACCAAATTAGTAGTCAAAACTGTCAGCGAAAGTTGTTATTTTATTAGCCTCATGACTGTGGCAGTTAGGTATCTAGACACGCAGTAGCGTGTCAAGCCAAGTTCAAAAGAAGAGAACTAGTGACGCAGCGGCCGTGTGTTATATTATATTACACGAACCATTTGGAGCCATTTTTGAACCCTACATGTACGAGTATGTAACTCAAAATTAAACATAAACATATGACATGACATTTGTTTCATTTATCGAATGTCCTCAAAGTTACAAATTCAAAACGTGAAGCATAAATTTTGCATTTAAGTATTTTTATTCCTACATGTAAATATTGTAAATATTTTTTACTAACGCAGATTACATACAAAAATATGATTGATCAGATACGTGCGGGGTTGATCAACAGCCTCATACCAGCCGCAGCATACTTGCCACATACCAGCAGCGATCAAAGAAGCCGGGAACTGTATAAAAGGACGCGCCCACGGCATGCGATACCTACGCACTCGCGTCCGTCTAACGACTGCAGCGGAATTCCGAAAATTTGGTGTAACTGTTCTTTAAAGTTTGGTCGCGACTGTGAGATGAGCCAATAGAACTCGTCGCTTTTTAACACTAAGTACATTATGTCGTCAGATGATATGGAGCCTGTCTACGTAAATAAATGCAGCACCGCACCGGCTCGGCGTCGGATTTAGTCGTCGCTATCAACTTTGATCTCGTATTTCCGGTTCTGCGATGGTTAGAGGCATAAATGATTTTTCTCATGTGCGACTTTTCTGATGTGTGCGTCTGCGTCTACGTGGACTCGTAATGTGGGAAGTTTCTGATTGGAAAAATGATTTCTAATTGGTCGCAGATGCGTATCTCGTACTTATGAATGACTAAGTACTTCTATATATACTATTTAAGTTTACTTCCCGTTCCCAAGAATCATGCGGTGTTTCTTTGAAGGGATACTTACAAAAACAACGTAAGTACCTAACAGTTACTTTTTTTTAAATAATTCGATAAATCACTTGGCGTTTATGGCGCTTCATTGGATCAACAATAATTCTGCTTAGCTACGGTAATGACTCTTATTTTTACGAGCTTAAATAGTGCCCAGCGGGGTAATCACGTAACGAGATGTACTACCGTTGGTACGTATTTAATGTCAGTTTTAGTATGGGATTTGACATTTAAATCTATCGTACTAACGGTCGAAAACGTTACGTGATAACCGCGCTGGTCTCGTTAACATAAACCAGAATATTAAATTACCATTACCATACCATACCATTACCATACCAAATAATATACGTAAATACGTAATATTTGAACAAAAAAAACCTTACAAAAACATCACAATACATACGAAAAAAATTCAAAAACAGTGTCTCAGAGTTGCATTCATTTGTGTGGTGAGCACGAGTATTGTGTTCCTGAGTCTTGGATGTTTTCTATATATTTAAGTATATATTTATCAATATAAGTATAATTATGTATATCGTCGACTAGTACCCATAGTACTAAGCTTTGATTAGTTTGGGACTACTAGGTAGATTTGTGTAAGATTGTCCACAAATACGTATGTATTTCTTTACATTGCTGCAACAGATGCGAAGGGAGGAAGGCGAGCCCTAGCTGCGGGCGAGGCATGTGTACATTACATAGTGCTTTTATCAATGAATTTAATGAAATTTGAAAATTATAAGAGAACCCCAAAATGTAATTCTATAAATTAATTGCAGTACTTAATAATAAACTAAAATCACGCACTTGACGCCCTGCAGGCGGCGGCCGCCAGCGCCGCCAGCGCTACGCCGGTGCGCCGCCTCCTCGCCGCTGTGCGGATTTCACGAAATCAGACTTAATGGACATAACAATAAGAACTATGAAAACTGAAATCACATTATTACCCCGCGAGCTATAATGAGATTCGGTACAATATTACAACCCGGCTTAAACCAAGGGTTATATTATAATGATTTGCTTTCAGTAAGGTTTTCACGATATATATAATTGGGCATTGTCGAGCAAGTGGTGTGAAAAGTAAATAAAGATGTAACTAAGTATTATTATTTAGTGGAAGTATTTTTACATTATGTTTTTATAATATCTAGGTCTAATTGTCCTCCAGTGCAGTTATGTTATTTTTGTAAACATCCCTTCAATGGTTTTGTACTTCCCGTAGATTACGAATAAAATGATAATAGGTCTTTACCTATTATCATTATAAACTAAGTACATATATTGGACCTTTGTCCAATATATGTACTTAGTTTATATTAGAGAGAGGGAGGGAGGGAGTTTAGAGAGGATCGTCAGCGCGCACATAACTCCTTTGGAGTTGCGGGCGTCTATAGACTGCGGTGGCCGCTTACCATCAGGTGGACCGCACGATTGTTTGCCACCCTCGTTGTATTAAGAGGGCGTAGATGGCATTGCAAAAGTCCCGCTCTAACACGCGTGAGTTTTCAATTAACCATCCCGCTCTCTACGGAAGTTCAGTGCGTGTTTTTCGTAAATATTGATGTTTATTCTGAACGTGTACATTTATAAGGATAATCTTTTTTTATCAGGTTTGAGAACTTATCATTTTACACTTACTAAACCAAAAATCATTGTTAAAGATGGAAGGGTTTTAAAGATCCAACCAAAAACATCGAAAAAAAGGGTTATGTTTGAAAAATAAAAGTTTCGAGAAAATGTTTGCAAATCGTGTTTTCACTTTTAACAGACTGGAGGAAAATAGTTCAAGATTAATATACTGAAAGGACAGATCAAATCACTATAGATGTTGAGATCTAGGTCGATAAACATTGGCAAAAGGGCATATGTGGGCTCTTAAAAAAAATTGTACCTAGGTACGTTAAAGTATTTTCCACACACTTCGTGCTTTAAACATTCGTGTCGTAAGGTTCGTCATAAACATGACTACTTACATAGTTAACACAGAGGAGGCGGCAACTTCATGAACTTCATATAATCTTGACCGAATGTCACTTACAGGTAAGTTACTTTGATCAATCAATTATATTTTGCATAGCTTTGAAATCATATCTATACAAACCAGTCAATTAAACCCATACGAAAAACGCATCTTAGTGTATCTGAAGATGGAGTGATACTTTAAATGGCACAGACCATGTTGATGCATGAGGCAGACTAGAGATAAAATAAAATACTCTTTGCCCGAATCACATCTGACATCGTGTTTCGATTTCTCGTTTCTTTGCCTCAACGTATTGTGGTTATTGAGCATATGTTTTGTTAGGGTTCCGTACAAAAGAGGTAACAAAGGAACCCTTACCTTATGGTGCGACTCTGTCTGTTCATCTGTCAAAATAATGTCTCATTTAGTCACGCTATTGATTTGCAATTTGGCATACTTTCAAGTAAGATTAAAACAACATTTAAACATATATGTTTACTTCATAAGCGAAAATTAAAAAAAAAATACAATTATATATGTATCTAAATAGGTTGTTTTATTAATCATCATTAATCCTTTATAAACTGTATCGTACAGAACCCTCGGCGCCCGAGTCATACTAACACTAGACCGTTTTTATTTTTTATTTTGACATGCATGACTATTGAAATGCTGTCGAATGAATTACACGGTGTATTGTGCGGCGTATTGAGCCGCCGCACACGGCACGTGACTCGCGGCCAAATGCAATGATCTCCCGACCCGCAATCAACTGCTGGCACTGCTGCGAATTATGCGCCGGCACTACTTATATTAGGTACTTATTCTGTGCCGGCACTAAACCTGTCTCTTTTATTACGACTCAAAATCGCTCCTAGATTCTAGGTTCGTTTTTGAGTCGGAATTGTGTCGCCTATCGAGTTTTTATTTTGTAATTTACTCAATCGCCACATGTGTAACGATTATCTCATTATTATTAATCGAACTAGAGTCACCACATATATTGAAGCGAACCATGTATTCACTAATATCTGAAGTTAACTCTATGGTCATAGTGTTCAGATGTTTTGAGAACCCTCAAGATTCCAGACATATTTATATTTTATAGGGACTGTACAAACATATGCACGCAGTGCACGTTCGTTACCTGTGTGGACTCTACTTCTATAGAAATATTTTCCAAATGTTTACTAACATACTTACAGATTCCTCGACTGTACAGTCAGCATCAAAAATAGCTTGACATATGAAGGTGTCAAAGTTCTTATTCCATTGTATGTAATAAAGACTGTACAATTCATAAACGGTTCCTTCTACTCATACACTACACGATCCACGTTTGCAAAAATCAGTTTTTTTTAAAGTTACTTAATGTTTTTAGTTGACCGAGTGGTCTCTGCTTCAGTTTGAGCAAAAAGATTTCGTATGTCCGGCGGGCGGATTTTGCGTCTGTTCTCCTCTACAGACCGCATTTCTCAACCGATACTCTTGAAATTTTGTGAGCTGGTTTTATAATTATCTGGATTTCTTGCCGAGTTAGTTATTGGATTTTTTTCCAAATGGCGGAGCCATGGGAGATAAAACTACAGCTCACAGAGCCACTATAGCATTTGTTGATGATGTTGATGTTATTTGTTATCATTAACTTAATTGGTCGGATAAACACGTGATTTCTTTTATTTTCCGTCACCGCCAAACCAGATTGGAATAAATCAACGTTACTACCTATATTGATCTCTTCTCAATTTATTTATTTGTCAAGGCGTCCAACTCCTCCGATACTTAACGGATTTAAACTGTTGATTTATTGAGTTCCTATGACTCCGTCATATCAACTTAACTTGTTATTTTAAGAAAATAGAATCGTGTAAAATAAAAGCTTATTGAATGACACAGACAGCCGTTATTTGATACAAAAAAAAATAGAATCTCTCAACTGTATGACACTAACAGACTTAGGTACAATTACCGTCGGTTATGAGACAACCGGCTCTAAATGTACGGTAAAGAAAACAGAAATACTTACGTTTTATCTCTTATTGACATTGTTATAGGAGCGAAAAAGATGCCTGTTTCGATTTCCTTGACTGTATAAATGAAGCAGTTCAGTTCGGAACCTACCAGTGACGTCAAAACGCGCGCGCTGCCGCCTTGCGTCAACAGGGCATTATAACTGTACAGGGGACGTTTAACGAGCTACAGTGATTCTTAAATAAAATGTAAGACATTAAGGAATTGTAGGACGACGGGTCGGAACACAAGCGGTGCAGAGAGGGCACTGGGTCGGGGGAAAGTAGTGGGGCCTGCGCGGTGCATGCAACACGTTCGCGCACCACTCGCGCGCAGCGCCGTAGAAAGGCGGCTGGGATACGCGCACTACCGAAGTGGTTTGGAGTCAGAAATGGTGTGCCCGATGATTCCATGGCACTAGTGTATGAACTACCCTTCGGATTAACACGTTCACTGCGGGTGTCACCGAGCCACGTGTGTTTCAAATAAAAAGCGCTACAGACTTTCATTTTTCTTCCCTATTGATATTAACAGCTTGTTGCGACATTTACCTATTACATAAAGAAACATTAAATATGTTTCTTGCAGCGAGCTTGCGGGTTGGTTGTAGAGGAAATCTTCTACACGGAGAAAAAAACTTTACTTATTATCACTGAAGTTTAGTTAGGGTTACAAAATTTTACTTAACGGCACGACAGCATTTTATTTGTAATAACTACATACAACCTGGTTTTTTAGGGATAGCTAAAAATTTGTAGGGATGACAAAAGGTATTAGAATTTAGGGCAGGAACAAAACGACTATAAAACACTGTAATTCGGCACACAAAAGTGGGGGGAGGGGGGGGAAAAAAGGTCAAGCAGCGTGTTTCAATAAAAATTTTTGAAACACAAACATTTAAGCTACATGCATGCCAAGTTTCGTGCTTTCTTCCAGATGTGACCGTACTTCGTCATAGTTTCGAGCTAACAAGTCGTACTACGACCTGTGTCGGACTTACTCTACCCGGTATGTGGCGGTACCGGGACCAATGGGGACGGGACGGGACCAAAGGGGACTATATGCGTCGAGATCGCGCGGTGGATTTTTAAATGAACGCTCCCACTCCTAGTAGACATTGTTGCATTGTATGAGTTTCTATGTAGGTATTTCACCTATATACGAGTATACTTACGTCAGATGTGCGCGACATTATTTCCGGCTTTCCTAAGAATATTTTTGACGCGCCGCCACTGGTACATACATAACTATTTCATAAAGCAATATTCGTACCAGAAAGGCATTATGCTTAACCACTTTGTTTCTTTCCAACTTAATTGGATTACAAAAGTTACAAACAAGTATTAATAAGTTTAATAACCCACCACGCCTCTGGCAGAAAATAATGACGTTATTGACTTGACGTTCCGCAGCGCCAAGAAAGCATTGAACAACGAATAAACACACCGATTCATCAATGTAAAGTTGATAGATATACACACAACGACATATCAATAAATCTTCCAACCCTATTAGGATCCGAGAAGAAAAACGTTGCCTCGGCTACTGGTTGAGGAATTCTAAGTAATAACATTGCGAGATAATGATAATGAGACATGTCTTTAAATAAATCATATTTTATTTTTATTATGTATGTATTATATATGTAATTCCAATTTACTCAAGTTAATTGTAGCACATTCGTTTTTTACCTGACGACGGCAGAATCCAAAGGTAGCTTTTTATGGCTATAGGTACGTAGGAAATAACCCAGTCGAGATAGCACAACCTCGAAATGTTGGTAAATATGAAGAAATTTGCTAAGAATGTTCATTGAAGGTCTTGTAATCGTCTCCCAAAAGTCCCCATACCAGGACCTTCTAGAGCCGCCGCTATCTTGGGAAACGTACTCCATCCGTAAGGTTTTCGCATTTTGTGCGAAATCTATGTACCCTATTAAAATATCAAGGGCAACATTGAAGCCTAATAAATTCTGCATTAACCTGTAGTATGTACATTACATAACTGTGACGAGAAAACATGTCTTCGTGGAGAAAAATCCATCTTAATGTGAGATTTTCCTTTTGTGTCCTCCCAGGGAACAATATCTGAATTTGAAGCTTGGAAGAATTTCATATCTATATAGATTTACACAAAAGTATGTGAGCTATGTTAATATAAATATTTTACCCAACTACGGCATGGTATGCAGGTATGTATGGTACCTATTATATATACATATTTTGGTTAAGTAGAGCGAATGCCGCGCCGCGATTTGGGCGAAGAGCACCCGGTCAAGGCCGCGTGCACTTGCCCGCAAAAAACGGCCGACTGGTTGAGACCACGCGTGGTTATCGTATCGTACTTTTTTGCGCCGCCTTACGACACACGATATTTAAAATGAATTGCTAGCTTCCAAAATGTTGTAAGCCAATATTAAAGCAATTCCACTTAAGATCTTTTTTAAATCACCGCTGGAGGTGACGAACAGGCAATAAACTATTTTTGTTCAACTATTATCACAAGTCTTATTTGGTATCTAGAACTAACTAGCACTTTTTACAGTATTTTTTTATTGAATGATACGTATATGTCAATTAGGTTTTAATAGGTAAGAACTTATGAATTTTATAATGAGCACTGTAGGTATGCAATGTGAAAAACCTATTTATGGAAATGCATGCAAAAGGATGCACCTAAAGCTCGAATGCTAATAGTTTTATTATATGGATAAATCAGTCCATGAACTGTTTCAATAAATAAATAAATATATATTACTGGGTAATCTTACACAAATGAACAGTAACCTAGTCCCAAACTAAGCAAAGCTTGTACTATGGGTACTAAAGTGACGATATACGTATACTTATTGGAGTTTATTGGAGTTTACTCCGTAAGAATCGATTTTCATATATAAGCCTTGGGTATAAAATTTATGGGGTGTAAAATCAAACTCTGCGTTGGTACTTTAAATTAAAAAGCCGTATCTCAGTATACGTTCGGGGTAAAGATACGTGATTTTTGAAATTAGCATGTGCACGTCATTAAATTGGGTTATAGGAGGGGAGCCCATGACATTTTGGGTTTACTCGAGTTCACAAACTTACATTCACTATATTATTGACACACTCACTAATAACATTAACTATGTTATCAAAATCAATAGAAATTGTACGAGAGTTTGCTTTTCTACATGCATTTTTGGAGTTTACTCCTTAAGAATCGATTTTCATATATAAGCCCAGGGTATGAATTCTATGGTGGGGTATAAAGTCGAACTTAAGGGGACGCCTCGATTTGGTAAACCACTCCCACTGTGAAAGAAATACGCATATGTCTTTTGCGCACTGCAAAACGGGGTACAACACTCTTTGAGAATGACTTTTTAGGCAGATTTCGATAAATATCTAACAGTGTGCAATTTTATGAAATTTCCTCTTGACAGAATTTAGATGTGATAAAATGCCAACGTACGTGTTTGTGTCGTTATTTATACGTTGGTTTAGTAGGCTGAGTAAAAAAAGGAAAATAAAGACCCAAAGTTGGATTTGATTTTGATTGATAAAATTTTATGTTTCAGTCATTGTCAGAAACACAATCATATGTATAGTCATGAACATGAATCATACTATATCTGAAAATTGGGGCAGAACAGCGTTTCAAAGTTATATTTCTCGTTGTAGGTTGTAGGTCTCGGTGTAGGGGATTTCGGGAAATCCTGACATCCCCTGCACCATGTCTTAATCTGACGCGCTCAAAGTTTCAATGCACATAGGTGTATTTTTTTTCGTCGTTATAGTCCAAATTAATAAGTCCCAACGACGCTCGAATAAACCGCATTTAGATAGTTGGCTCCCCATCTAATACGTTACAGACGGACTCTTTGATGACGCTGTCTTTTTACAAATGTCATTAAATTTTCACTGTCATATCATATCTGTCTTCTATACAAACTTACAAAGTACAGTAGTACAAAGGCGAACTTAGCCCTATCAGGGATCTGTTCCAGCTATCCTTTGAGGGCTTGAGTGGAAAATGGGAGAATGAGATAGACATCAAACTTACAGCATGTACAACAATGTTGCAATGAGGATGATTGATGAATATACATTATATTTTCTAAATAAATTAATAATTATATATCATTCAGTAATACAAAAAATGAGTTTATTTACCCTTTATTTACTAATCTATATATTTAATAAGATATTGTTCGTAAAGTGTAAACTCCACTAGTGCGTCGGACCTGACACACACACTTTTTTTAACCCGAACCCGCAATGAGAAAAAGGTTTGTTATAAGTTTTACATTGTCTGTAGCATCGTACAGCTCCCTGAGGCCCTGGTCTCCTATAAACGCCATCGGTTGCTTACAGCGTCACGCCGTACGCTGCGTCACAATGCTTACTATAGAGATGTACTGTTAGTCTGTTAGGCCCTGACAGACCTGTGAGAACATAACAGTACATCTCTATAGTAAGCATTGTGACGCAGCGTACGGCGTGACGCTGTAAGCGGCCGATGGCGTTTATAGGAGACCAGGGCCTAACGGATGAACCGATTGGAAATATCCGGGCTCAGTATAAGAGGTGTTGCACATTTTTAGACTTAATATCTGGGCGACCGAGCTTTGCTCGGCGTTTTCCCATTCATGACACCTAGCTAGATCGATTGCTCGTCCCCGAAAACCCCCACATACCAAATTTCATCAAAATCGTTAGAGCCGTTTCCGAGATCCTCGAAATAAATATATAAATAAATAAATATACAAGAATTGCTCGTTTAAAGATATAAGATTGAAGGATACTCTTTATTTAATCGAAACAATTACTTTTAATTTAATAAAAATACAATGGGGGCATTTCTCAAAATCTCTAATTCCCATCTCGTTGGTGGCCCAAAAGATCACCTTATTTAAAATGCAGATGAGTTTTTTATAATCTCTAAAATTTTGTACAATTATAAAATAATCAGAATGAGGACTGGGGGCCGATTTTTGAGTGTCGAACGGTCGACTTTTCACTCGAGATCTGTCAAAATACTATGATGTTTTAACAGATGTCGAGTGAGAATTCGAGCGTTCGACACTCAAAAATCGGGCCCCTGGACTTCTTTAAGGCGCGAGTGAATATAGGCATCTTCTAGGTGAGTTCGCTTCGCCGTTGGCCTCATCTTTGCCCCCGGGCTAGATGCTGGCCAAGAGCAATCCCATGTTTAATTAAAAAAAGGATATTGTAATGCTATTAAAGGACATTCGTTATTCTATCCCACTAATCGCGATTTCCAGTTCGGTAACGTGCCTGAGGAAAAGTGCGTACACAACTGTGTAAACTGTGTTCAACATTATCAAATGTGATTAACTGATTACTTATTAAAAAATGTAATCGCATTCGCATTTTAAACTTAATAATCCATGTTATTTAATAATCAAAAATGCCACCAGACTCCCTATACCTACATGTTCAGTACCTACTGTACGTGGTAAAATATGGAATCGGATACTTACAAATATTATTTGTAACATCTCTTTATTTAAATGTGTTCCTCAAAACTCGTTAGTTCTATGAGTTACAGACAAATTAAATAATATTTATATTTTGTATATTTAATACATGTGGGAATTTACTTGAACTATACTTATTGGGATTATTTATGAATGTATACAAGCGTGATTTTTTTATCAACCTCTGAAATGTTAGTTATGCCTAATGATGTAATGATAGAAAATTAAGTCCGCTTCCGAATTTCCGATGCCTAGAGAGAATTTCTGATATATTTAAAAGAATCGTAGGGGATCGAGACACCTTGCATAGTGTAAGTTGCCTGATGTGATGCCTTTACACTGTTTTACATTCCCAATATTCCCATGTGAGTGCGTCTTGATAATACTTGTGTGGGTTGGCGTAATAGCACACTCACAACATCAACGCCGAGGTTTCACTTAAGTGCATGATTTAATAGATGCTGTTCTTTCCCCATGAAATTGTGGAATAATGTCAGTGGATCTTTTTTTTTGCCGTGTGAACGTAATGTTTCGAAGTACCTAGAACGTAAAAAAATCTGCGTGTAGGCACTATACGAGTAGATACTCATTTTATACATAAAGAAAGTTCACCTGTTTTTTTTCTTCAAGTAAAATTAACTTCTACAATAGTATACATATATACCTACAGTGGAGCTGTCGGTAAAATTTTCACCAATGTTAACCACATAAGTCCATAATAAAATAAGGTAACATTTATCTGTAGTTACGGCGCTACTATGAGAAATTTATAAACTTTGGAACGATGTTCTGCCCAGACGAGGAAACAATAGGGAATGATTTTCAGACATATGGGGGCCGATTTTTGAGTGTCGAACGCTCGAATTTTCACTCGAGTTCTGTCAAAATACTATGACGTTTTGACAGATGTCGAGTGAGAATTCGAGCGTTCGACACTCAAAAATCGGCCCCCTGGGGCCCGATTTTTGAGTGTCGAACGCTCGACTTTTCAATCGAGATCTGTCAAAAAACTATGAAGTTTTGACAGATGTCGAATGAAAATTCGAGCGGTCGACACTCAAAAATCGGTCCCCTGATCCTTGACTATATGATTGTGTTTCTGACAATAGCGGAAACATGATTGCTTAAAATTTCCTCGATAGAAAAAAAATTCAAAGTTGAGTCTTTATTTTCCTTTTTTTACTCAGCCTACTACAACAACGCATTATTAAAAGACACGATTAAGTTAATATGATGGTATTTTACCTCATCTAAACTCTGTCAAGAGGAAATTTAATAAACCTGCACACAGTCAGATATTTAACGAGATTTGTCTAAAAAAGCCATTATCGAAGAGTGATGCATCCCGGTTTGCCTTTTAATCGATATAGGTATCGCCTTAAATGCAAAACCTGAATACTTTGTTAGTATGAACGTTCACCGAAACGTTTTAGTTTTACTTGACTACCTAGTATGTGAGTTTTAAAAATTTTCAGTTTTTGATTCAGTATTATCTCTCTACAAATATAGTGTGTTACCCTCATGCGGGCTTTTCTTTAAGGGGATGTCTCGATTCTTTAAACCATACCATTCGTGTTAAGACTGTTAAGAGACACAGTCGTCTTCCGCGCACGTGAAAAGCTTTTGTATATTAAAATACCTTCTTCTCACTTTTTAGTAGTGAGTGTTCCTTTTCCGTTTGTATTTTTTCATACCTAGAGTTTTACGATTTTCTTTTGTCAATTGCGGACCAATTTATCACTTATCACCTATGGGTACAGTCAGCATCAAAAGTAACAATGTAAATGAAAAGGTCAAAGGCTCTTGTTAAATTACAATAAAGAAGCTCGAACTCTTAATTAATGTTTAAACCTTAATTTTGTACTAATTATTATCAAATATTTATAATATTATCGAAAAGGACTCTAATGATTTAGAAACAATACAGGGGGTTTCGGGGACGAAAATACGAATACGACGTAGCCCGGATGCAGTTTCTCTGGAAAATTACGAATGACGCCGAGCTCTTCTGGAATGGACGAAAATAAAGTTGTTGAATATCTGATTTACGTGTCCATAAGGAACCGGCGGAATTCATTGTACTGAACCGACTTACAAAAAAGGAACGTATGTTTAGTAGGTGCTTAGTAATCACGACAAAACCCGTGCATGTGCTATCAGAAAGTATGGTGTAGTGGCATTATACTAGGAGTATGTGGCATATGGCGAGGTACCAAGTAATGTCTACTACTACCTACTACTTGCTCCAGGAAGCAATCCTTGGGCAAATACTACAAGTGCCAAGATCGAAAATACTACCTATATAAATTACTTTATGTAGTTTAAATAATAATGAAATTAATTATACTAATCTATAAATTAACATGAATTATTTAACTAACAATAACACACATTTCGCTTGGCTGGCAGATACAAAGTCTTTTCTATTAAAAACACGAGTAAGATAAATGCGTGATTCAGTTTGAACATAAGTACTTATTGTAGGTACTTTATGGATTGGTCATTTTTGTTGAACCTAAATCATACATTTAATAAAATCTCGCAGTAAGACTTATAATTTATAATAAGCCTAAGTATTCCAGTTTTAGTAATCCACAAAAAAAACTTAGTGTCTCACATATTATCAAACATATACATATTTCGAAACTTTAAAATTACATTTTTGTCAAATTAAAACTGTAAACTGAATTGTCAATAAAATGTCTGACTCAAGTGAAACCATTTCTTAAATCTAAACATGCATTATTAAGTTACACATTAAGATTTCGTGCACTGCGTTGAAATCGGTTAGCCTTATGCAAACTTTTTAGTGAAAAGTTATTTAAAAGCCCAATGTTAGCCTAATGTTTCTGTACTATGATCTTTTTGAGGTGTGCAAATTTGTGTTGTAAAAGCCCATTTCCCCAAGTTTGCCAAATATCATTTAGGTAATGTAGCTAGAAAAGCGGCGTGAAATCCGTATGACTTTGATAAAGATAACATATATTTACCTGATCTGGCTGCAGCCGCGTCACTTTCTTCAATGATATCACGACAAATGTTCAAGAGTACACGAACTGATCTGAGTACAGAAACGCGCGAGCACTGGACCGTGGACGAGCAAGTGAACCGACTAATGGAAGTAATGGGGAGTGAACAAAAGGTGGTCAGAGTCACGGGCGCGGAGCGGACTCTGGGGCGCGGCAGACAGGAGCGCGCGGCCGGCCAGGCGTCTCAAACGGAATGAAATACTGAAGAAGACGCCGCGGGCTTATATAGACGTGACCGTAACCTGACGCCGGATAACGGGCTCACGCCGGCACGCCTAACGCGCAACTTTCAATTCTATTACTAGGTCTTAAGTATCTAAATTAGTTTTCTATAAGACCCCTTCTCGCCGGAACAGATAGATTTTCAATAAAGCGCCCGAAGCTGAATACTGCAATTCGCCAACACTATGTATTTAAAGCTCGCAAAACCTTAAGGCAAAGCTATTGGTTCATATTTCATTATGTTATGCCCACACGCATCGGGAATGAACACCTTTTTTTAATTGATTATGAAGTAATTTTTTTTCTACTTCAAAACAATAAAATAAGTCATGTTCAATTCATTGGAATTAAATATTACCTAATCCTACTCCTCAAAAATTCTATCAATAATATCACCATTCCAGTTGTGCTAAACCAGACCGATCCTAAGGAACGGCTGAGTTCAGTATGACCTGGCGTAACCCGGCGTGTCGCCCGTATATTGCAGCTCTCTAATGAGCCCCGTAATCCCGTTAACTCAATCCCCTGAATCCCCCTGCTGCACCAGGTACAGTCGACTACAATGAGACGTATACGTATCTACTTTCGGACCTTACTACAATGGCACAAGGTAATAAAGTGGATACATCTCTTAGTACTTAACTTTTGATGTACCTACTTCACACACACACTTTGACTGTACTAAACTGTATTAAAGCCGGCTTTGGTTTACTATCTACTGTATCTACGTATCAGGCGATCATACATAATGACACAATGTTCGCCGCTCTGCTGGCCTAAAAACTACATTCATTCACTAAACAAACATTAGTAAACTCACGCATCAGGTGTAGCCATTCATGAATACAGGTAAGTAATATGCGGACCTCAATAAAATGACTGTCAAAAATAATAATAAAGGAGCTCGTGTCGTGGGATCTTCTGCACTTCAGGGGCAACGATTGTGCCAGTAAAGACGAAGAAATCATGCCGATTACGCTTTTATGAGACACTAGCTTTTGCCCGCGACTTCGTCGTATTTCGTACCGAGTTTACAGCCTGGATATAGAATCACGCAAAAACGGGTGAAGCGGATTACTTGGTAGGTACCAAGTGTCATCATAACCCGCTCATAATCCGCTTCACCCGTTTTGCGTGATTGAATATAGAATAACAAACATCCGAATATCTTAACTTTCACATTCGTAATATTAGTACGATAAATTTGGGAGCACGATATATACCACGAATCACGATGGCCTTACCTATATAAGCTTAAGGCTCAGGTAAGTGCACTCTACAGCTCATGGACGCCAGGGGCCGATTTTAAGTTTCGAACGCTCGACTTTTCACTCGAGATCTGTCAAAACACTATGACGTTTTGACAGATGTCGAGTGAAAAGTCGAGCGTTCGAGACTCAAAAATCGGTCCCCAGGTCCTCAGGAGCTCAACTGTTTGTATTACATCCGGTTGTATAAATATAATATGTAAAAGTATAGTCTTGCTTGCTTGGCGAGCACTTGCATACAAATCTACAATTGCAGCAACAGATTACTTTGCTCCATGTCGATTTCATGGTGCCAAACTAAATTATAGATAACCCACTACAAAGCCAAACCACGAAATTTTGGTAATATTGATGAAATTTGGTTCAAATGTTCATCGAAGTCCTTGTTTTCATCTGGCTTTTTTAAACGAGGAACTTGAAACTTTCTTTATATGCTTATCAATAAATTATAAGAAAGCTGCTTTCAGCGTTTTTCAAAATTCGCCCTCTGAAGGAGTGGAACGGGATTTGTAAGTGTTAGGTAGCATAATTTTTTTAAACAAGAAATAGGGTGAATTTTAAACTTTTTTGTTTACTCGCTTGCTCCCTAACTAACTTTCAACACCCTGTTCACCCTTTTGGAGGGCGAACCATGAATAACGCTGAAAAAAGTTTTCTTACAATTTAAAGATTAATCTATAAACGAAGATTAAAGTTTTTTTATGTTTATATTAGTTATACTATTTTATAAATTTATATAGCCACCTAACGACGACCACCTAACGAATTAAATAATTATAAATCTTAAACTAATTATAATTAAAATAACTAAATAAATACTAACAAATAGACAAAAATAACTAAAATAAACTAACTACAAGAAGAATGCCCCGTCAAGCAGGTCTATCCTTGCGTCAGGTCGCCATTACGCTGGCTTCGTTACCTCTCTGTATCGTAAGGGCGATTCAAAAAGGTAAGCACCAGCCGTGGGTTCACCAGTTTCAAGTTCCACGTTTAAAAAAATCTCCTCATACAAACTTGACCCCGTTTTCACCCCTTCAATGGTCAAATTTTGATAAATGCTGAAAAAGTTTTCTTCCATTTTAATGCTTAGTTTATTCGCGAATTTTCAAGTTTCTGTACTAAAAATATTTATCCCCCCATACAAATTTTCCACTCCTATAAAATATAAGATAGCCAACGGGAGAGTTGGTTCCTATCAAAAACATAAAGATTTGTACCTAACTAGACCCTGGAAAAATTTAGTGCTTTTGTCCAGCGTGTCCACATTTACCACAATTTGTTCCAGCAATCTGCCCTACTAAAATTATAAAACTTATATTGCCTAATGTCCAGGTACAAGAGAATGTGTTATGGAAACTGGTGCCTATACTAGAGATAAACCTGTATATCAGGCCCGCAGACTTCCGGTACTTAGATTTCTATAACCATCCTCTAGTCGTATGCTAATTATGCTATACAGGGTGGGGTAAAAATTAAACCCTAGATTATTAATGCTTACTGTATTTACACATGGTTACATTACAGTTGAAAAAAATTTTTTTTTTCCTCACAGACAGTTGTCCTTTATTTTATTACTCTATTGGAGTAATATTAATAAAAAAAAACAACGGGTTGCACTCCGGGAGTGCAGGCAGAAGTGAAAACTCAATAAAGAAAGTAAATAACAAAGATATTCATATCCGTCTCCGTATCGGTATCGGTATCCGTAAATCCGTATCCGTATTTATATTCATACTCATGTTCATATTCATATTCGCATAATCCATTCACATATATACATAATATGTCCCCGAGTATCATTGTGTCTTACGCATCGTAAATCGTAAAACCAGCTGAGTTTAGCTGAGTTTACCCCTCCTAACATCGCAATCATGATACTAGGAGGGGTCAACTAGCTGGTCTTACGAATCGTCGCGAGTTTAACAATTTTCCCCCATCACAAAAAGTGCTCAGCGCCTTAGATTAGGTGTAAGTTTAGTATTTTTGGTGGTATGTATACAATGACAATTTTTTGATGCGATTATTAAATTTCTGGGAACACAATAAGTAAATAAAATAGCTTTAACTGCTGGAATAATAGGTATGACTGACATTTTTTTGAGTGTTGAGCCTTATTTTAGGTTTCGAAAATTTGGTGATATCAAAAGTTATTTAGGTGATCATTTTATTTGTTCCCGTTATATAAAACCATTAAATATGTAATCAGTTCCTAACAGCTGCAAAATATGTAGGTATACAACATGTAAATCTCCAATAAGCTACTTTATGTTCTTGCTATATGAAACAAACTTGAATAAAATGAACTGACAATTCACGAAAACAGTGCAGACTTGTCAGTGCATATGTTTGTCTCACATTTTGCGATCTACACGTCATAATTGAAAGAAGAACGGTGGTTTGTGTCAAACTGTAAAGATATTTACGTAACAAGAGTTGTAAGCAAAACAATGTACGCTTGAACGTAAAGTTCCAAGTGCCATACTGAAAGTAAACCTATTTATGGCACATTGACAGTAAATCTTATTCTGTAACATGCAATGTAAACCTATTATATCACAATGTGTGTAAATGATTTTATGGAAGACAAATTGTAAACAGAACTTTGGTGCATTAAGTGAAAAGATGAAACTGTCATATACGTTGTAAGCATGTTTTTCGTCATGTAGTGTGTAAACTTATTTAAATGTAAAGATATTTTTGTCACACTCAATTGTAAAGATATTTTTGACCTCGACTGTACCATCTACCTACTGTGACATCTTAAACTTCCCGTGGCAATTTCCCACATTTTAAATTGAATAATGGTAATAAAGTTATTCTTTTCAGAAGTCATAATTTACTATATTTTTTTAGTATGACAATGGGGAAGTTTATACGGGAAGGTTAAGATGCCACAGTAGGTAGATAGTACATGAACAGTATTTTATTGTTTACTTTTATCTATAAAAAATCTTTCTCGGATTGGCGTGTTAACTCGTCAAATTTGAGTACAAATTATAATCACGCCGTACTGAAAGGGTTAAGTGATTTGTACACAAATAATTATTCCAGTCAGGAGACTAATAAAATTAAGTTGTATATATAATATCATTTATTAATTTTTGACTAACTTATTTATGAGTAGTATATTAAAAGAAGGATTAAATACGATTACCTATAACTTGATAGCGATTTGTAACTTCTTCAATCACTAACTGGTAAACGAATTAGTGAAGTACAATCGTCTACAAAAAGATGTATCCATTTTTTTCACCTTGCAATGGATGCACGTTGTAGATATCTTCCTGATTTCATGTATTGGCCCAGGCTAAGTGTTGTTTTCTCCAACAATTGACATCCATGTTGAAAATACCTCTGTCCTGACTTTTTCTCAGCATGAGGACGTGGCACGATTGTATGCACTATGTACCTGCAAAACATAACGTTAAATAATGAGATGAGAGCGTAGGAGGTATGTGTGTATTTTTGAAATTATGTCCCTAATTATCTACTATACCTATTTCAAAGACAACACGAAGAAGAAAGTGATGGGCTTCATATTCGTTTATCGTATAGCTCACGTAGTTCAATACTCAAACGTTTATATTGCTAAGTAATCAACTGTTTTCGTTGATATTCATTTATGTATGAGCTGCATAACCACCCGGTAAAACAGACTACCTACCTAAATAAATCAATTGATTGGAATATAAATATAACATCGCATCGGTGTAAACAGGGATAGTAAATAATGAATTAAAAAATACTTACTTTACTCGGCGGCGTATCTGATAACTGCTTTTCACAAGAATAATGCAGAAAATCTTATAATTAATTACGATTGTTTTATTTTCAATATGTTGACACGTTATTGACACACGTGTTATTTCAATATTTAAAAATAACCATGGCAACCATACGACCATAGAGTATTATAAAATCTGTGACCATAGAGTTGAAAATTAAATTTTTACGATAAATTGTAACGTTCCTTTTCACGTTCAGCTTTGATTAATTGTATTGGGAAAGATGAAATGAAAACGAAACCTGCTTGAGACGGATTACACAAAATATGTCGACATCAAATATAATAGGAGGCAGCACTTTCTACGCCAAATTCACGCGAAACTGGTCTTTTCTTTAAGTTTCCTCCCCCTGTCCATCACTCTTGGCCATTAGGTATTTTGAAGTAAACTGTCACCGTATTTAGGGACAATAAGAACTACTTTCCATGAGAATTTATTTGAAATATGATCTTTACGGAAATCGGTCAGTCTGGCTATCCGATATTGGACTTTGGAAACGCTTTTTTAGGGACAATAAGAGCTACTTTCCATGAGAATTTATTTGAAATATGATCTTTATGGAAAATCTTAGGATTGTCTTAAAACAGTTAGAACCTTGGCTTTCTAAGAAGACCAGCTGGGGACCCCTCGTAACATAGCAATCACGATACTAGGAGGGGTCAACTAACCTGGTCATAGAATTTATCGCGAGTTTATACATTTTTCCCCAGTACAAAAGTGCTCAGCGCCGCTAAAGAAGTTTTCACTTCAAAAATTTTTTAACACAATACAAAAATTTAATTCATAAAAAAAGCCAAAAATATTCCTGTCAAACCAAAAATGCTAAAACTATGACGACTCATATCTTGATGCTACTTCTGAATCCGCATTGGCAGATGTGCTATGATCTCGTGGTGTCAAGATCCATTATAGGTACTTGAAGGTCCTAACTTTAGATCAAAGTTTCTCCGAATTGAAATAATAATTAAAATATTTGGACACAAAGGGTTAGTGCAGACGCTCTAAGGAAGCGCCCTTTTAAATATTTGCTCCTATTACACTTCAGAACTTTTTTCATTTCACTTCAGAAAAAGGCAGTCATAATTTTAACCGGCGGATTAATTTATCTGGGGATTGAACATTCCGTCCTAAGAGGATTTTTGTCCGTTCTATCGATTGGTATAAATACGAGTGTTTTTTGAGGAGGTGATGGATGAACCAACATTTACCTATATACAACATATTAAAGTGGGTTTGATTCCCAGACGAAACAAGTAATTTATAAAAAAATCTTGGAAAACAAAGCAATCAATGTCAAGTTTTTTTACAAAATTATGTTCCTAAGAATTTTTTGATTTCCAATTGACCTATAAACTTGAAATTTAGTGATAATGTTTATTTACCTATACTTACCTATATTTACCTAAAAGTCGAGCGTTCGACACTAAAAAATCGGTCCCCTGGGGGTCGATTTTTGAGTGTCGAACGCTCAAAAATCGGCCCCCTGACATCGTCATATACTGACGAAAGCTTCAAAATAAATAAAGAATAAAAAAAGTCGATAATGTGCTTCCTGGGCCCGCCAGCCCACAGTTGATACATCAGTGAAAGTTAATGTGTTGATTTGCATTGCCACTCATTATCTGTGCGATGAAAATCTTAAATTGCGCCGGCACGCCTCGGTGTTTTTGTGTGCGAGATTCAATTACTTAGATCTAGATAGTATACTGCTGAAGGCTGCTAAGAAAACAAAAACTTCATCTCAGCTGTAATGAGAGGCGACGTCACATGCGTCAGTCGTTAGCAAAAACTATCAGTCATCTTGAGTTGACGCTAAATAAACAAGCTAAATATACCTCTGGCAATTTGCTTCACAATGTCAATACTAGTAGTATAGTGAGGCAGTTTCACGTGATAATGTGGACACGCTGGACAAAAGCACCAAATTTTTACCAGGGTCTAGTTAGGTCTATAGCTTTATGTTTTTGATAGGGTACGCGTATTGCGTCAGTCAAAATTTGTATACCAACAAATAGTTAGTTACCTCCAAAGGACAGAGGTGCTGTTCGCGTTGCCATACATACAAATTGGGACTAAACACAAACGCGTATGTTTCAAAAAATATATGTAGTAGAGGTACTGAATTAAGTATGTACGTATATCAATACATATATCAATCTGGAGTATAGCGTTGTATGGATGCGAAACCTGGACATTGACCCAACGCGATAGAGAGAGGTTGAGTGCGTTTGAAATGTGGGGATGGAGAAGGATGGAAGGTATAAGCTGGAAGGAAAGACGAACAAACGAGGAAGTGTTGAAATTGGTAGGAGAGAAAAGACGTCTACTTGAAGTTATTGAAATAGATGAGGAAATATGTTGGGACACCTGATACGGCATGACAATTATACAAAGACCATAATTTAGGGGAAAATAGAAGGAAAGAGAGGAAGGGGAATTCCGAGGCGGACGTTTATGGACCAAGCCAAGGAAAAAGTTAATGTAAGGTGAAACCTCGTATCAGGAGCTCAAGATAGTGGCAGAGAAAATAATAGAATGGCGATTACTCCACCGACAAGAGCCCAGCTCTTAAATTTATGATGATGATCAATACATAATGGCTAATAAGTAGTATTAAACGGATTGCAAAAATCTGGCGACGTCAATGCCGACAAATATGCGATCATTGATCCCCGCCCGGATGTCATTAGAATTTTTAACAAGTGTGGTTACCGTAATACTACCTATAACTGGAATAAATACTAGGGAAACGAATAATAAGTTTCTCGTCGTGAATGACTTTGCTGCAGTTTTAATAAGTTTATTGTTTCAACCTGATAATCTTATCTCGTGTAAAATCCAGTTGATATATCCTAAGTTGTTCACCTCTAGGACCTTGTGGGAATTGTCTGACTTTTACCAGATATTCGCTGATCTCCTTAAACTAATGTCATTTTTGTTTTACATTGTATGAAAAAGTTAAAGAGCATTCAATTCCCTAAAAGTTCGTTGCTGAACCATATTTTCAGGCCTACTGCTGCTATTGCTTATTTTCTGGGCGTTTTAAAAAAGTAGGACCAAATTTGCCACAATGTGAGAATAGAATTTTTACTTATTAATTAATATTTTGACAACTCATTCATCCCTAATGACGTACATTACATACATACGCCTTTTTAGAAAGAGGCAGTTTAAGATTATTAAAATAAAAATGAAAAAATAATGAAACAAAAAATACATATCTCCTAACTTTTCGAGTACCTACTATTAAATACCTAAATAAAATGAAGGGGTAGAAAAATGAAATGTCGTCAATTACACCGTATAACTGGATTGTGAAATATGCCAACCGCCACTTATTCTGAACTACGACTTGAGATCAAAACGGCTGTGAACATATGCAGAACCATATCTACACGTTTTTTACGCGAAAGTAATTTCCAGAGTCACTTTAATGTACGTGATGTGGGTCATTGTGTTAATGTTTGGGGCACTTAATCCATTACGAGGTGATCTGAGGCACTCACGCGCCGCTTAGTCCAGTCAACTGGGTAGTTAAGAATTAACAAAAAATTCTTTTGCGTAATATAATATACTAATGCATGCATAATGAATCATAGAAAGCGGACCTAAACACAGACAGATTACTTAATAGTAGAGGCCAACTTGAAAAAACGCAATTTCTGTAGGGCTGAAAAGGTTTATACCGACAAGTGGTATCGTTGGAATCAGCATGCTCTACTGATTATCAAAACGCATGTTGTCGCTTTCTAAAGTGGTGGAGTGGGTTTTTATGCCGTCATAAGTTTTATGTATGAAAAATGATCAATTTTTCTTCAAAACCTATCGAGTGGGGTATCAAACGAAAGGGCTCCATGAGCGGATTCAAAAAATATACCACACCTTTAGATTTCGGCCACTGGTGTCGTAAAAAATTAAATTCATTTTCAAAACACACCAAGTTTGGGAGGGAGATCCACTTGTCGGTATAAACCTTTTCAGTCCTACAAAAATCGTAAATAAGGCACTTTCGACGAATTGGCCTCTCTACTATAAGAGGAGGAGGTGGAATTGCTAATAGCTTCAAAACATGAGATTTGCTAGTTCAAGTTGGTGCAAAAGTTGCATCTGTGCCTAAGTAATGAAATTTCCAAAATGTGTCGAAAATTCTAAACGTGATCGTGAGAGGCATAGTTTCTACGTTGACTGGGGTAGCGGAGAAGACGCGACGCTGCGTGCATCTGTCTGCCCTCGCCGCGTTCCGCCTAACTTCCTACTATCGAATTCACTTCGCTTTCGCACCTTTTATTTGGAGCTTGTGCGATAAATGTTTTTGCTCTGGCACTCTAGGTGTCAGTTAACCAATGGATGTGGGTTACTCGTCGAAACATTGCTAATGCAAAACATTATTTCTTTGCCGGGGACGATCATCAATGTTTGACAAACATATACTTAGGGTATTATATATACAGGGTGGCCCAAAAATACGTTGACACGGAATTTTTGGGATATTATTTTTTACGACACGACTACACGACTTTTGTTAAAAAGCGTTAAAAATACTATTATTAAACTAAACAAAATACTAGTTATCTGCAAAATATTCCCCTTTGGCTTTGATGCACAGTTGCAAACGTAAGTTAAACTGACAAGCAAAATGCCGCACGTCCTAATATGTTATCTTGCCAATTTTTTGGCAAGTATTGCTTTCAGAGCAATATACATTTCTAAGTTTAGTGACGCAGGCCCTTGACTTTTAGGTTGACCAAATACTATAATCGATTAATGTCAGGTGTGTAAGGTAGCTACAGCTAGCTACTTTTACCAGCTTATGAATATGGGCAAAGTTTTGAGCTATCATGAAAATTCCCTAGGGTCATAAAATCGACACACTGGTCACCACTCTCGCCTGATCTGAATCCAATGGTTTATAATTTTCAGACTATCTTAGAAACAAGGGCCTGTACCACTAAACATGGAAATGCAGACCTTTCCGAAAACGGTGCGGCATTTTGCTCGTCAGTTTAACGTACGTTTGCAAGTGTGTATTAAAGCCAGAAAGAGATAATTTGCAGATAACTAGTGTTTTGTTTAGTTTAATGACAGTATTTTTAACGCTTTTATATTAAACTCGTGTAATCGTGTTCTAAAAATAAATATCCTAAAAAGTCCGTGTCAACGTATTTTTGGGCCACCCTGTACGTTGCCAAAGGTTCTAAAATATCTCCGCAACCAATATAGTCGTGTTCACAATTTTGATCCAATTGTCCGAGGACAAATTTCTGGTTGCAACTGTACATATACATTTAAAATACTCTCAAGAGAATAGAATAGTCCAATGGATGTGTTATGAGATATACCACACCGCAGCTAGCAGCAACTATAATTTCCTGGTGCTATTAAGCTCCGTGTTCTCAAGAGCAAGACACATTAAACGTTTTGAGTGGAAAAACAAACGGTATGTTTAAGAATTAAAGCGCGCAAGGCAGGGAAGAAACATTGATGTTGTAACGTAACGCAGTTATGTTGATGACAAGTGCGTCGGCGCAAGCGCGCGTGCGCGGTAATCGCCGCGTAACGGAGCCAACTGTAAAGCACGCCACGGCGCGGCCACGGCCGGCGGGGCCTCGTGCTAAATTTGCCGAAACAACGCTTTGTAGCGGGAAAAACTTGAATCACCCTAATTTATGTCAAACTATTTGTGAACAAAAAGGCAATTAGGTGTTGTGTTTTGTTCTGATTTACTGGCGCTGGATTCGGAAAGAGATTGGACGCATGGAGATTATTAGATTAGAATGAGAGTCCTACGCACGCCATCGCTAATTTACCTATTGTGGGAATGCGTTAGCAAAAACGTAATTCATTACAAATCCAATAACTTAACCCAATACTAAACCCGGTAACTTCAACACAAATCTTATCATAGCACACAAGTTGCTTCTGAGTGCAATAGAAGATGAATGTTATTAAGTCTCAAAATACCTAAGTACTAACTATATAAGTAAAGAAGAAAAAAAGGGAAAAAGGAATTTTATTTCGCAAAATTACTAAATCCTAAATTACCCATATGCATGCTGATTTCACTTAGGTAACTATGTATAACTTACCCGATATACCTACATACCTTAGTAAAATGACAGATTATAAATAGTTCTTGTAAAATCAGCATCCTCCTAGCACTCCTACCGTTATCCCAGTGTACGTATCCTGAAGAATGCACGAGGCCCACTATCTAATCCCAAAATCTGGCGTAGGCACTAGCTTTTACGGACGTGACTGCCATCTGACCTTACAACCCAAGGGAACACAAGACTATTAGAATTAGGCCTGTCCAGTGACTGGGTAACTTGACTGTTAGAAGTTCTCAAGCCGCCCGAAGGCCTCTACCTTGGTTTAACGACTACTATCATAGACAGTAGCTGAGATCAATGGCTTAACGTGCCTTCCAAAGCACGGGAGCGCTCAGTTAATAACTACTCAAAGCTGTCATCCAGAGAACTGACCTCGGCCGACGTTACTCCATACGCATACCCATAGAGCGCTCTTATATATACCATAACCTAAGTGAATTGCTTTTTGAAATGAAATATTTATTTATTATTAATAATTATGGCGAGAGGCGAACGGGGATGAGACTTATGTCATGAATCTATACTAATCATAATCAGAGCTTTATTCGTGACACCAACACACAAAAATAGTAGGTTTTATAATAAACAAAGACTTTAGTACTAACTACTAACACCCAATTTAAAACTAAACGCCGCTTCTGCTTCCGCTCACATGTGACTTAGGTATGCGCATTACGCACGTTGGTGCAAATTGTTTCTAGGTGTGAGGTTCTGTGTGTTACACGCAGTGCAGTGCAATACACAGAACCTCACACATTGAAACAATGTCTACTACTTACTAAAATTTTACTCTACCACTGTCATACTACCTACCTGAATCATAACTAGACGTGTTCGATAAACCGGATTCCAGCGTTAGTGTAAAAAGCTATCCAATATTACCCATGCTATCTACCTGAATTATAACTACGAATAGACGTGTTCGATTTAAATAACAAAACCAGATTCCAGCATTAGTGTAAAAAGCTCTTCAATATTACCTCCGTCGTGGTGTAAAGAGATAATAACATTAGGTAATGAAGACAAATATCCCATAGCAAACTATCACATATTAATTAAGCGTGATCGCGTGTAAACAACGGAGTATGCGGGGTGTACCGCAACAATGGGGAGCATGGCCGATTCAATCACGCCGCGAAAACTATGAGACTTATCCCATTACGGTACTCTTTGATAGACATGATCTAATCACGCAATCAGGCACCCACGGACCTCAAGTTATGCTGGCTCTTATAGCATTATGTTAAATGAACCAGTGTAACTGAATTAGGTACATGCTTTAATGTTCTGTCATTTAACTAGTTCTAAATATTTTCTATACACATTCAAAGTTATACTTAAACTCCTGTGTGCACGCATTAGAAGATGATTCCTAATTCTTAAAGTATAATGGATCTTCGACAGCATTAAGTCCCGTGCGTGCCTAATAAATTATATACCTACCGAATACCAAATGCACTTTTTGCTTTTCTATAATTAGGTACTTGGCCGTGGTAAACTAAACAAGCATGTACAATTTTGTACCGCGTCAGATATGGCATTCCGGTACATCGTTTAATAGTGTGGGTGGGTGACACAAGCTGCTATCGAGCCAAAGGATGGTGTGCGGTCGTAGAGTCCTTGTCATCCACGAAGGCGCGCCCCTCCACAGCCCAATCCATACAATTTCGCATAGATTAGTATGAGATTCCCTGTAGAGGGGCGCGTCGTCGTGGATGGCACGCACTATAAGTGTGAATGTGGCGTCGCCTGTGCCGACGCTTGTGCCACGAGCCACGATCCGTAGTGGCAGACCTTGTTTTCTTAGGCCATGTAAACAAGCATACGGCCGACTTAATGATAAGGTAAGCAGACAACGTACAGTCTATCGACGCTGGCAATTCCAAAACAATCAAAAGCACGCTATCAACTCTTGAAGTGATTACAATACATCATTTTGAAACTTTTGGGAACGTCATTCGGCTTCGGCTATGAATAATTAAATTGGGTATACTTAATCAAGTTCTACAGTAGCGCGGTATAAATTAACTAATTCGATTGTTTCTCGGAATAAACTTCAAACAAAATGTTATAGACATACTAAATTTATGCGCATTATCTATTCATAAGAGAACTTTACAAAAAGAGGCGTGGTAATCAACCCTATCACGAGAAACAACTTTCAAACACCTCTTAGTGCTGACACCTCCAGTAATGAATACTGAAGTAGTTTTGTCTATATAAGCGTCTAGTCACGGGTGGCTGAATTCATTCAAACGATCAAATCAGAAAGCAAACATGACTACCAAAATAGAAGCGAGACAGGAGATAGGCGCCACACTGAGCCTGTGCATGTTTAGCATGCGCTGCATCGGACTTTCGTTCGAGCGGCCGGCCGGCACTGTCCGGTTTTTATGTCAAAAACTGATGTTCGTAGTGTCGGTTTGCTCCATTGTCTACCACGTCTTCAGTGAAATCGTTTACATTGGCCTCACGTTATCTAATTCGCCACGAGTCGAAGACGTTGTTCCGCTTTTTCATACTTTCGGCTACGGCGCTTTAAGTAAGACGAGTAGGAGTTCAGCGAGACGTCACAGATACCCAAACCTTTTTTATAACTGCAAAAAACTATTTCATCTTCTGTAATGGAATACTGATTTTTTTTCAGGTATCGCGAAGGTGTTTGCTCTATGGTCCAAGAAGGATGTGTTTGCTAAACATTTGGATGAACTGTCGGGGATATGGCCTATGGAACCACTCGACGAAGAGGCACGAAGCATCAAACAGAAGAGCTTGTTTGCTCTGCGGCTCGTTAATCGATGTAAACTATATGTTTTACATAGTAAAAAGCTACTTATTAATGATGCAAAAATCAACATATTTGTAAATTGTATTTTTACATTCATAACAGCTTCAAGGACAACATTATGTTACTACTAACTGTTTCGTGAACGGATCTAATATTTTTCTTTTTTAATATAACTCTAAGACCATTATTCGTATATCTAATGTTTAATCTCTAATTATCTAATCGGAGAGGTTGTCTTGCGCAGGGTATTTCACAGTGAATGTCGTAGGACTCGTGTTCTACGATGTGACTCCTATATGCGTATACCTGTACGAAATATTTCAAGGGAAGAACTCGGAAGTTGGCTTCATCTGGGTGTCCTGGTACCCGTTCGACAAACATAAGCCACTCAACCATTTTTTTGTATACATATTTGAAATGTTTGCAGGTAAGCTTCGTCTAGCGCGTATGTATTCCTCAATTTTTTTTTTGTCGGATGCACGCTACCTCATGTAAGTTCGATATACTGTGGTAATCGCCTGCGCACGGAGCTTTGCGAAAATCGGAATGTAACGGATCAATTAAGTATTCATAGGCCTTTACGTCTATTGCAGACCATTCAAGTATTGTTGTGTACACTGTTTTGGAAATGAAGTAGTTATACACATACATGTTTTTATTATTTTGAAGAGGGACCAGTCTAAATATCACTAGTAGTTTACTATCAGTAGAGAATTTATAGCGACAATTATGAACAATAAAATCAATATCTAAATAGGTACCTAACATATCTTTAAAATTGCCTTTACTAAACCGCTTTAACATAAAATTCTAAGACATCCTTGTTCACATAATTCGTTTTAACAAGAACTATCTAATAAAGTAGAATCTTTAAAAAAATCGATTACGCGACATATAAAGTCGAAACATGAATAGCTCATTCATTTTTAATTAATTAACTGAAGAGATTGCAAAGTGAAAGCCAACATAGGTAATGGGAATAACAAACATACCCACAGAACTATTTCGAGGTAACAATTATCACATTGAGAGCAAGCAGTAGGTACACGCTATTGTTCGGAAGTAAGTAACAATTAATCCAGTCCAACGGTTTGATTGCCTTCCTATACACATTATTAACTACCAAAAAAATCGAAACAGAGCAATTTGCTATCGCAAGATGTGCTCAAAACAAACATCATAATTTCACTTTCTTTGCTTAATCCGCTTTCGACAGTTTAAAATTGATGTACCCATCTTGTCGTCCTCACGCGATGTTACTGGCAGACTACTTATTATGTTTTTTTATAGATGTTCTACAATCTAGACATTATATTTACGCTTTTATATATATTACGTATACCTACACTGTACTGTCTATAGGACCTATGCTGCTTGTACGACGGAATCAAACATCTTGCCGAACTGATTTTTTATTTTATTTTGGTAGCACTCATATTGTTGTGACGAAGAAGTTCTTTGTTAAAACCCGCTCACGAATTTAAATTTACTTGCAAATGTTGTGGACCCATTTAAACATAATACGCGGAACTGAACCCCGTAGAATTACAGATTACGCGCAACACTTGTATTTTATTTAGCCTGTAAATAATTACCGTAATAATGTCCAGACTGGGCATGCCCAATCGGATAGCGTGCTAGCACTCGACCGAGCGTGTTATCAAAATGTGACCGTGTTCCAGGCCAGACCTGTGTGTGGATAATGATCTGCACGGACCTGCTGTTCTCGGGGCTTGCGAGCCACATTGCCTTGTTACTTCGACTGCTCCATAAGCGACTAGAAAAACTAGCCAACACGGAAAACACACAGGAAGAATATTATAAACAGATAGTCGAAAATATTAAACTGCATCAACGACTCATCAGGTTTGTTCTGCATCAAGACTAAAATACCAAGCGTTTTTTGTACACCATGAAGCATGAAATAACAAATATAAATATTTAGTGAGGCTGTACTTTTAATTGATTCACAATTTGCACAAAATGTTGATTCAATAACAGTATCTGGGAGACCGAGCTGTGCTCAGCGTTCTGCTTTTCCGAAGAAAACTAGTTTTCCCGGGAATACTACGCCCTTGTTATAACAAGCCTTGCTTTATAACTAATAATGCCATTATATGCCATTGAAGTTTAAAGAGAAAAATAAACGCTTTTGTATTTGTATATCGTAAATTTCATTAAAATCGTTCCAGCCCTTTTCGAGAACACAATTTTAGTTTGTTATTTATACTTTTTATTATTTTAGGTTTAGTTTTTTCTTTCTTCTGTATATAATGTATTTTCTTGTAATCCTGTATATTATATTAACTATGTTCCATGTAAATAAATAATTACAAATAAAGAAATAGATTTCTCTTTATAATATGCTTAGTACGTATTTTTAACCGACTTCAAGATTTCAAAAGAGGAGGTTTTCAATTCGGTTGTATGATTTTTTTGCTTTTTTTTAAATGTTTGTTACTCCACTCCGTCATGTCTGAACCGATCTTGAAAATTCTTTATTTGATTGTAAGTATATATATCCAAGTTGATCCCGTTTTTATCAAAACGCAGTTCTGATGATGGGATCCATGAGGAATCGAGGGAACTCCTCAAATCTTAAAGTGTTTTTGTGTTTCTATCAACAAAAAACAAGCATTTTCATACAAAAATGTGACATTTGATGAAGTGAAACTGCTGATGATGATCATCAGAACAGATGTTTTTTTTTATTTTGTATCTCGACCACCTTATAAGTATTGTGTCAAGTACCACGTCACCTTGTAAGTATAGTGAATTGTTATTTATAGATACTGTAACGATCTGGAGGAAGCCTTCACGATAGTGAACCTCATAAACGTCGTATTCAGTTCAGTGAATATCTGTTGCGTCGTATTCGTTATTGTGGTAAGTATTTTCTTTATTTTTAGGGTTCCGTACCCAAAGGGTAAAACGGGACCATATTACTACGACTCCGCTGTCCGTCTGTCACCAGGCTGTATCTCATGAACCGTGATAGTTAGACATTTGATTCACAGATGATGTATTCCTATTGCCGCTATAACAACAAATAATAAAAAACATTATAAAATAAATATTTAAGGGGGCTCCCATACAACAGACATGTTTTTTTGCCATTTTATAGATAATGGTACGGAACCCTTCCTGCGCGAGTCCGACTCGTACTTGGCTGGTTTCTTTTGTACATTCAAATTGTTACCTACTCAAATTAGTTGACTTTAATTTTAAGGTTTGGCTAATAATAAATCATTATATTGTTATTCTAAGCCTAATCTCACTGTCGTAAAAGTTAACATGGTACCTAAGATCTGCTTCCAAATGCCAATTGGATCATATCATACAGCTACAAGCTATACCTACTTTCTAAGGATTCTTTGAATGAAGGCACTTCTTGCTAAAACGGTTTTATTTACTGTTTAGGCAACTAATACATTTTCTTCTTTTCCAGCTGCTTGAGCCCTTCGTGGTTGTGAGCAGTAAACTGTTTTTGGGCTCAGTTCTAATTCAAATAGGCATGATGTGTTGGTATGCGGACGACATTTTTCATTCGGTGCGTGTATCATATCGATTCCAAAATAGGAATAACCTGAGAATATTCCCATTGTTGGTGTAAAAAGGGTGGTAATAATAGTACATTGTTTGCAGAACGGCGACGTGGCTCTAGCTGTGTATAACAGTGGGTGGTACCGTACGGACCCTCGGTGTCGCCGCGCCCTCGTTTTCCTTATTCGGAGGTCGGTCTGACACTGTAATAAGTAATAACCGCAAAAAATGTAAACGCACTACAGTTGCAACTTTCCACTTACCTGGAGAATGCTCAGCGATCGAAATCGGGCCAACGATTCTATCGATCTGTATGATGCCTTCGTTTTTTGATACCAAATTATCGAACGAACTTACCTACAACAAAACGTAGAATAAAACTAACAGGAGGGGCGTTTATTTTAATATTGGTTTTACATGTGAAGATAATGTTTTTCCATCGTATTTTATTTTGGAAAGATCCAATAGACGCCGAGTAGAACCTTCCGATTTAAACAGTAAACCGGGTACCTACATATACAACAAGGATTCAATCTCAATAATGTGCCTGTAAAATTCTGCATATTGTAGTTTATTGTAACCTGTACTGTAATTAGGGTCATACACAGTTAGAAAACAAAAGTCGTCTCTCCTGTGGTCAACAGATAACGGCTTATGTGCATGTAATTAGGTGTCTTTATTGCATAGATGCCATAGATTTATAGAAACGGGGACGTGGTTTATGCATTATACAAATCGAACTAGGTAAATATTAGATTTTCTAGCCCTTATTTTTGGATGTGTCCACAAAGCAGAGACGCGAATGAGAGAAACGGAATCTACTTATGTCGGTAATTTTGTTATAAGTAGATAACTAACGAAACTGATTTGGTGCATTAATATTTCAGAGCCCAAAAACCAGTGGCGTTCACCGCGATGAAATTCACAAACCTTTCATTGGTCACCTATTCTTCGGTAAGTTGTGAGTTTGCTGTATTTGCTGTTTTGTCAGGGGCGTATTTACCCTAGGGCCATCCGGGCAAGTGCCCGGGGCCACAGATTATATAATAGATCCGGGTCGATTGGATTTTCTTTTGGTTTTGGTGCCATTCAACCAACTTTTACTTCTAGTAGAGAGGCCAAGTTGAAAAAACGCAATTTCCGTAGGACTGAAAATGTTTATACCGGCAAGTGGTATTGTTGGAATCAGCATGCTCTACTGATTATCAAAAAGCATGTTGTCGCTTTCTAAAGTGGTGAAGTGAGTTTTTATGACGTCATAAGTTTTATGTAAACCTTTTCAGTCCTACGAAAATCGTAAATAAGGTACTTTCGACGAATTGGCCTCTCCACTATATTCTCACCTTTTTAATTTTTTCTTGTAAATCTCAATTTAAAATTAACATAAAAAAGAAGAACTAGTGTCATTTGGTCAAAAACACGCTTATAATAGTAAGTTTCGCAGCCGCCCCTGGCCGATTGGATTTTGTTTTGGTTCCACACCTTCATTATAATGTTCGAAAAATTTGGCACTTGCTGCGCTCGCGTTTGCATTTACATGACTTGATGCGCATCTGGGGGCACGGCAGTGCCCCCGCCAAGTCGAGCAAAACAAAAGTGGCACGGCCGTACCATCCTTTTCTCGAAGTCATTCAGGCCTAAAGTATTTTCCGCACCTTCATTATAATGTTCGAAAAATTTGACGCTCTTTACATGACTTGAAGCGTTTATAGTATTTTCCGCACCTGCATAATAATGTTGAAAAAAATTTGCGCTCGCTTCGCTCGCGTCTTCATCTAGGTGTTATGACTTAATGCGTATGAAGTATTTTCCGCATTTGCATCATAATGTTCCGAAAATTTCGCGCTCGCAGCGCTCGCGTTTTCATCTACATGTTTTATTATTTTATAGCCTTTTCTATATCTACGTGCTTGCGGATTCTCAATATTGAAGCCGATTCAGCAAACAAGCTATAATAAATAACAAAATCATAATTAATGAGTATGTAAATAAATATGTACACAGCAAAATAATGGCCGTTATTAAAAAATAATTAAAGATTTGGTATTTTTTTTAATTAAATCGTTTTTTTTCTTGACTTCTGGGGCGGCGAAACATTGGCCCAGGGCGCCAAATTTCAAAATAGGCCCCTGTGCTTTGTAAAGTCTTTAATTAAGGTTCCCATCATCGAGACTACTCACACTTTTCATTAACTACAAGCACAAGCACATGTTTGATCTGCAGACTAACTTAGACACGACATTGAATAATGTTACCACTAACGAACGAGGTGCTCATAAGAAACAAATTTTAATAAGAGCTGTCGCCCTTTGTTGTCCTTTAGTCATACTTTTTTGGTGCCACAATCGGTGTGATACGAGTTTGTGACAAAAGTACCAAGTTCTTGTCAGAAGTTTTAAACAAGTTCTTATGCAGCTAATATTATAATAAGCTGCATATTACCTAGGTAGCCCAAAGCCCAGCAATGTAAAGAAACTTCCATGCAAGTTTTTGCCAATGTAAATCAGCCTTAAGAAGCGTTTACGTTTCTGTATAGTCGCGAAATGAAATGTTCGTCGCTTTTTGGACCTTAAAATCATTAAGATAATGTCTAAACCAACCAACCAGCTAACCTTTTCATTCCTCGACTAATACATATATACGAGTTTTCACATGCTTTACGATCAATCGCTACACACGCTACTAGCCTAGCAACAAAGGGAAAATAGGGGAAGTAATTCGTGTAAATGGCGAATTTTGGCGGGTATTTATTTCATTTGGTGTAAATTGGGCGATTTGATAAAAAAACAAAAAAAAAACCGTTTTATTATAGCAAATTTAACCTTAACTATAAGTTTGTGATAAAAGGATTATAAAAAAAATGAAGGCCCCCTCCTAGGCCCCAATTAGTAGCCCCAAAATTTTAAGCGACACGGTAATGACTTTGCATGCATGGTAATGACTATAGCACACGGTAATGACAAATGTTCTTATTTCCTGAACACACGGTAAGGACTATATGTAGAGTCCTTACCGTGGAATCACTGTCTTTACCGTGGATTCAAAAATCCTCGGTAATCCATGGTAAGGACTACCTTGGTAAAGACAAAATCTACAAATTTCCAGTTTAGCATGAGCTAAGTTCAATGTTCCAGAAAATTCTATTGATTACGTCACATTAAATCAGTTAAGTTATGAGGTAAGATAAGATTAATATAAACCAAGAGTGTACTTACCGAGATACGAGACCCATGAGAAAGACAATTTTATATGACAAAAGCCACGGTAATATGTTTTTTACACGCACATACATGTTTATGTTCACGCGAGCGATGTTAGTTTGACTCTGACGTCTGTCTAGTGCTGGACGTGTGCGGGGACAGCGGCGGGGTATATGTAGAACTATTTAGTGAGGACTTACATGTAGGTTCATGTACTGCCACGGTGAGGACGATTTTAGTGGGGACAAAAAGTATAATGTTGCTGTTTAAGTTATATTAATACGATTTAATATGTGCATTCAATAATGTATGTCGTAACTAGGGTTGCCAACCGTCCCGCCTCAGGCGGGACGTCCCGTTTCCAGCACCCTGGAGGATGCGTCCCGCAAAGAGTGCGTGCGGGACGCTGATTGTCCCGTTTTCAGGTGTGGTCAGAATTTCCAAGATTTTTTTTTCGTTCGTGGTAAATATAAAGGGTCAGAACGGATTTTTGATGTTGTATTTTAAGAAATGTTTCTTACGAAACAAATAATATTCTGTTCCTTGTATTGAGATTAGCGGCTTCAAATTTGAGTAGCACTCTATTATATAAAACTTATTTTTCCCGATTACAAACAGTAGGTTTTGATTTTTTTTAAAACAGCGCGTGGCGTCTTTGTTTGAATTTTATGTTGTTATTGACGCTTGCGACTCCAGCGGGGTCTCATGCGCGCTGCCGAAGAAGGGTTAAAAATTTAATCATTTTCATCTGGGTATGGCCGGCTGCGTGAGTCCCGCATTTTTTAGCCGCGTCCCGCAAATCTACCACGAATGTCCCGCAAATCTGGGCTCACAAGTTGGCAACCCTAGTCGTAACTATTAAACTATTTAAGTAAATAGTTACTATAGCCGTAGACATGCATTTAATAGTTTTTTTTACAGAATGATTACCTAATATTGGAAAGTAGACACCCCTTGGTAAGGACATTTTGACCCTTCAGAGCAAAATAACTTCGACTTTACTATTATAATTATATGAAAAATATGAATGAAGCCTCAGTTAGGGATTATTATGTATTACAAGTTACCTTAAGCCACGGTAAAGATCCTACTTCATTTAAAGGGTGATATTAGCGCGGACATGCGATTTACACCAAATGAAATAAATACCCTGGCGCAGTTTCAGGTAAAGGTGTCTTAAGCAACATTAAAATAAATAAATAAAAATAAAATAAATTAAATTAATATTTGTGGACATCTTACACAAATCAACCTAGTCCCAAACTAAGCAAAGCTTGTACTATGGGTACTAAGCGACGATATACATAATTATATAGATAAATAGATACTTAAATACATAGAAAACATCCAAGACCCGAGAACAAATATTTTCGATTCGAACCCGGGACCTCCAGCTTCGTAGGCAGGGTCACTACCAACTAAGCTAAACGGTCGTCAAAAAGTGCTGATGGATGCCGGTAGACTAACGATTAGGGGGAGGGGAATAATTTTATATTAAAAAAATAATAAATAGTCGTTTATTCACATAAATATCAAATATTTACATAATTTACGCACTTCTGCCGAACCACAGTGCAGTTGCATAGACTTATACAACCTAGTACCTACAACTATGCCAAAACTCGCTTAAACACGAATTATTTCCGCCATTTGGCAGTTGTCGGTGTTCGTTGGGTGAGCTATTATCATCATATCAGCCGAAAGACGTCCACTGCTAGACATAGGCCTCCTAAGGGTGACCTATACGTTGTCCATAAAATACGCTTTAATCAATATTTTGCAACTTAAAACGATTTTTGTTTCAGATCCTGACAAGGTCCTATTCTTACTTTGCATTACTTTACACCATTTATAATGAAAACTAAAGAAATATTCATATCAACGATACATAGAAATACGTAGTAAATAATATATATAAATAGGTTCTCTGGTAACAGAGGCCACGTTAGAGGCTTACCTGGCCTGTAGATATTACCCATCTTGTGCGGGAGTCGTATCGTAAGCGACGACACAACTTGCTTGCAAAATAGATTAGAGATGGACCAATCCTTTGTGATTTGTTGCAACTTCGCTAATTTCCTCTAGAAGTCTTGTTTCATTATATCATTATACATTTAATTGCTTAAGTTTCATAATAAAGATACTTCGTTATTCAAGTGTACGTAGCTATCGTAAACCTGTTTTAGCTAATAAATAAATAGCACTAAATCGAAAATTATTTGAAAACATTCATGATTTCACACAATATCCTCATAAGTAAAATTACATACTCTTGACATACTCTTTGGAGACTCTTTTTGTTTGATATCTCCTTAGTAGTTTGTGGTTTGATCCTCATTGTTGACAGACACGACAGGAAATGACAAACAGGATGTAGAGTATATATAACTGTAGAATTTGATGACAAATATGCTGGGATATTTAAATATTTGAGCACTCTAAGTACAAAAAAAATTGCTAATTATGTTTCACCGAGTTTCCCCAATGACGCTTCATATTTCATATCTATATATCTTGATGGGATCTTCCAAAACCTTTACAATTAAATTTAAACTTTATGTTGTATGTCACGAGTTCGACTCTGCCATCTATATTGTACCTAGAGATTGCACACTCTTTTCTGCACCGAATTTGACTGAAATTTGACAGATTTGTTGTCTACTATTGGTCTACTATTGTCATTATACCAACCAAAGAGAATATAATCACTGACGTTTTACGGATACCAACATTATACGGATACGTCCGCCGATACGTGACAAGAAGGGCAAACAGAAGTATTTGATAAATATCTAGTTAAGCTTGTCAGGCGTAGTAAAAGTTAAGACTTTTAGTGTTGCAATGAAGTCATCCAATAAAACAGATTCTATAGAAAAACAAAGTTTACCTAGTGTGCCACCTAAAGGTAAGGACATGGTCTGTTTAAAACGGGTTAGTATCAGCTCGTCTAAAACGCAACTGGTAGAAATAGAAACTCGTCTACAACGCAGCTGGTCACTGCATCAAGTCGCCTGAAGAGCAAATGGTCTAAAATACATGTAGGTCTTAAATGTATTTTAGACCATTTGTTTTTCAGGTGACTTGTATTTCGCTGCTTTATGATGCAGTGACCAGTTGCGTGTTAGACAAGTTGCTATTTCTACCAGTTGCATTTTAGACGAAATGATACTAATCCTTTAAAACGTTACCTAACCGAAGTCTTTTTCACCAGTCTCTCTATAGTCTTAAAGGGAAGCTCATTACTTAATTTTATTTCAGAAGTTAAAATTGAGCGCCTGCTGTATCTTACACCTTACCCTAATGTTTCACTTATCAGTACCACTGACGAACCAATGTCAAGCGAAGATAGTGGTACGAGCAAAAATCGTAATAATCCTAAACCTAAAAAGTATTCGTATCTTCAATATGAAAGACTTGATACGGCAAGTAGTACTTAAAGAATAGTGTCAATAATTTGTAATTTATTTTCTTATTATATATAGATGGCTTTGTTTTAACATTTAGACGGTGAAAGGTGACATATTATTGACAAAAAAAGAAAGCGTTCTCTTGCCAAAGTTGTTGCCGAGTGAGATAGAGTTCCTTCAACTGGTAACGGATGACGATGTGCCCGCTGTGCAAACGTACTGCGACTCGCACCCTTCCCTCAACATCAACTGCGTCACCTTCCAGGTCAAACAAAAGGGGTCTACAGACGTAGCACTTTATCGCATTCAGCAAACAATAAAGACACAGCTACAATTAATTAACCGGCTCAGTCATCGAATCACCTACTTATTGAATGTTACCTCTGTAGACCTCTTCAAATACAGCGATAATGGTATAAATAAGTTAACTTTAGAATTTACACAAACGTTTCTTAGACGTGAAAAACCGTGCATCAAACCACGATTAGCTTATTAGCATGCTGGCGTGTTATATTGTAAGTACGAGTACGCTGCTAGAGGTATGAAATGTGCACGCTCACACGTTTTTCCGCCGCGCAACTAACTTGCCCGTACCTACGCCGACAGCAAAAATCGCGTTGTGCTGTCAGGGGTAAATTGTCACAATAGCTGTTCAGTCATATTACCTATGTGAACTTTTACGTAACTACTGGATATATTTTCGATATCTTAAACTAGATACCTAACTTCTCCACGATAGTCAAAAACACAATATTAAACCTAAATTCTAAAGTTTTCATGAACTCGAAAGTCGAAACCATATTACAAGTTCAGTCCAGGGGACCGATTTTTGAGTGTCGAACGCTCGATTTTTCACTCGAGATCTGTCAAAAAACTATGACGTTTTGACAGATGTCGAGTGAACATTCGACCGTTCGACACTCAAAAATCGGCCCCCAGTTTCTTTACTTATTAACGCAATGTAGTTATTTTCAGAGATGCGACTTATTTGAAATACTTGTATTTCAAATACAAATACAAAATGCAAAATAGGTATTTTATATTTTGTATTTAAATACCTTTTTAAGAAAACCATTTTGTATTTTATTTGAAATACTTTTCGAGGTGTATTTTGTATTTGTAAAATGCAAAATACTTTACTGAAGTTTCGCCAACATTACCACTCAACTTTTCATGTAAATGTGTCATTCGACAAGGATTAGCCACTAGAGGCCCTGCAAGTGCTGCATCCTTGCGAGTGATAAAACAATATCCTGGACGTTATCTGTAGAACGAGACGAGGTTGATTTTAAAATACTTGGATTACCGGTCTTTTTTTACGACACCGTTAAAATTATTTTATTATTTATCAAAAAGAAAGTATTGGATTTAGGTAGTGTTCTACTATTGAAATATAATAATCAGCAGTTCCTTGATAATAAAAGGGTATTCCTAAAGTACAACACTTGTCTACCCAGTTCCGCACATGTGGAAAGAGTATTTCAATACGGTGGCATGATCATGCGTCCACACAAGGCGCAACATGTCGGATGCTCTTTTTGAGCAATTAATTACATTGTTAAAATCATAAATAAATAAAAAATAAAGAACACAAATTTCATCTAAACTAAAGGTATTTTATTTGAATAAAGTATTTTGAAAATATGTATTTTGTATTTGGTATTTAAAATACAAAAAGTAAAAGTATTTTGTATTTTGCATTTGAAATAGTAAATTTGAAAACTATTTGCATTTTGTATTTAAATACTTTTTTTAAAGTATTTTGCACATCTCTGGTTATTTTAGTAGGTATTAATAGGTACATTAACACAGTTATTAACGTTGATTTTAATTCGTTTAATATAGGGCACCTCAGCACTTCACATAGCTGTAAAAAACCGATCGGAAGCAATGGTTGAATTTCTCTTAACACAGCCAAATATAGAAATCAGTGACACGATACTGCATGCCGTTCGAGAGAATGCCATAAAAATACTTGGTAATACAACTTTTGATAATGTGACTTCGTTTTAAATAAAAAGCAAGATTAAGTAAACTCTTGATGTTCAACCCAGTTTGTATGTCGTTTTTATAGTTAAGCTGCTCGATGCCCAGAAGAATGTATGTCCAGGTTTAGAGTTTGTGGGCAGCACTCACTCGCCAGACTTCCCCGAGTACATTACGCCGCTGATGCTGGCGGCGCACTCTGGAAACTACGAGATAGTGGCACTACTGGTCAATGGAGGCCACACAATAGCTCAACCGCACTCACTGAATTGCCTTTGTGGGGAATGCAAGTCAGTAAATACTAATGTAATGGCTTGAAACGTACAGCCGACCGCATTTAGATTACGGGCCCCAATAAAGCTTCAACGGGCACAGAAACTTTACAACTTCACTGTGGTATTCACTCACTAATCGGATTTAGTTACGTATAGTCAACAGCAGAAAGTAAGTTTGCAGTTTTGTCACCGGAATAAGGTGCAAAAGTGTTGTCTATTAATGTCCATTTGCTCTTGTAATGTACATTATACCTACTAGTCCTGGACCTGACCTGTAGGAAAACCCGCGAATGGCGATTTTTTTTTGAAAGGTGAGTTTCAAGTTAAGACGTCATCAATTTTTTGTATGAAAATAATAGTAGTTTATGCAACTGGTACCTGCTTTAAGTTAGCCACGATAAGACTCAAATTGATAGTGTCGAAATCGAAATATACGTTTTTTGCGCCATAAACGGCCGTATCCGGTTTCCTTACCCAAAGGGTAAAACGGGACGCTATTACTAAGACTCCGCTGTCCGTCTGTCCATCACCAGGCTGTATCTCAAAAACCGTGATAGACAGTTGAAATTTTCACAGATAATGTATTTCTATTGCTGCTATAACAACGAATGCTAAAAAGCAGAATAAAATAAATATGTAAGGGGGCTCCCATACAACAAACGTGATTTTTTTGCCGTTTTTAAAGATAATGGAACCCTTCGTGCGCGAGTCCGACTCGCACTTGGCCGGTTTTTTACTTTAATTCAGAAGTTTGATTTTTTCACAGCTTCAAGGGACTGTAGACCTAAGTATACTTATGGTTTTAGTTTCAACTATACCTCCACGCGTTCCCGAGATAAAGGGTCTTGAACTCTTGACAGACAGACAGACGGACAACAAAGTGATCCTATAGGGTTCCGTTTTCTTCCTTTTGAGGTACGGAACCCTAAAAATGATAGATCAACAAATAGTCCCTATTCTCATATCGTTCGAGCTCAAATGTCGTGCAATATTACTTATACTAAAAAACACACCGAGCTGACGTGTCGTATCGACTGAATTAGAATTTTCAGTGATACTAGAATAGGGGCCTATTTAAATTTTGTTGGTTTTGTATGATGATGATGTTCCAAATTTGTCATTTTTTACGTTATCAAATAGGAAATCGTTATTATATTATGTTACTGTTGTAGCCTTCTACCACAGATAAGAAAATATTACATAAATACATTAAATGTTGAAGGTAATGCTGGTTATTGCCTACGGTTTCTGAACGCATTTTAGAGGATTTATGATACGTGCGTAGATTTTTTTTTCTATTCAGCCAGTGGTTTTGTACAAAATGAAAGTTATTTTCAAAGAGACCCAAGTTTGGGCTCTTCCTGACAGCAAACGGCTGAATGAATGTTTATAATCGTATGAAATGAATATTATTATTGCTTCCTATTATTATATTTTCTCCAATTTCTTTCCTTACGTGTGATATGAGGATGTAACGATTCATTCGAAGTATATTTTAGAAAAAGAAACATTAAGCCGCTTCCTGTCAGGAAGAGCCCAATTTTGGAGTGTTCGACGAAACCACTGGCTGAAATCTAGTGATGTGGTATATTTTTAGAGCTGGCTCAAAATGCCCTTTCATTTAATACCACACCTGATAGGTTTCAGGACATTCTTTTTCATAAAAAAAACAACGGGTTGCACTCCGGGAGTGCCGGCAGAAGTGAAAACTCAATAAAGATAGTAAATGGGTAATTGTCAGATTTAGGTGCGCGTCTTTTCGGTGGACAGGACATGCCAAAAGTTAAGGGCTACAAAGCTTAATTTTTGATTGATCTGATAACCCGCATAATCTGTAATTCCGTGTCTATAAATCCATGTAATAAAAACGTAAATACATGCACACAAGCCGTTAACTATTGTCCACCGAATGGACAACTTTTGTTTTTCCGACTGACAATGACCCAAATAACAAAGATATTCATATCGGTATCGGTATCCGTATCGGTATCCGTATCCGTACTCATACTCATGTTCATATTCATATTCGCATAATCCATTTACATATATACATAATATGTCCCGAGTATCATTGTATCTTACGCATCTAAGACCAGGGGCCTGTACCACAATACTTTACAAGCGTACAATTCGACAAACTTGTGAACTTTTTCTATGGAAAATTGTACAATTTTGTCAAATTGTAGACTCGCAAAGTTCTGTGGTATAGGGGCCAGCTGAGTTTAGCTGAGTTGAAACCTCCTAACATCGCAATCACGATTACTAGGAGCGGTCAACTAGCTGGTCTTAGAATCTTAGAATCTGTCGCGAGTTCAACAAATTTTCCCCAGTACAAAAGTGCTCAGCGCCGCTAAAGAAGTTTTCACTTCAAAAATTGTAAGCAATACTACCTATTTCCCATTTTTATTTCTTTAGATTCGTTGAGTGTGCTCAGGAACTCCATGAGCTCATACCGCCTTCCCCCTTCTTCCATCAGATATCCAGACGACGTACGACTGGCTACTTTCATTACCTGGTCAAAATCATCTTTTTTTATAATGTTTACTGGTTTGGTATTCGAATGGCGTATGTAGGTACTTCCGAGTTCAAATAACCTGGGCCTTTCTTCTGGAATCCATTTTTTTCTGTATTCATCCTCTGTTGAACAAGTGCATGTCGGGCCACGCGCAAGGTAGGGTTCCGTAGTCGTCCACCCGTTACATTATGTGGACTAAAAAGTTCGCAAACTTATATTGACTATGTTTTTGACAGTATTAACAACATTATCTGAGGTATCAATGGAAATTGTACGAAAGTTTGCTTTTGCAAAGTACATTTCTGAAGTTCCACTATTACTCGTTAACTAGGAATGTCTACATAGCTGTGATAGTTTTCCTTTTAAATTCATCGTATATACTACCATGATTTTTTTCACATGCCTAGTAGCCACTGTTTAGCTAGCAGGGGGGGGGGGGGGGTGGGAGGACACTTGACCATAAATTATCACTTCAAAGCTTAATATCACGCCAACCTATTCTTGAATCAAAAAATGCTTTTAGTAACCTTTAATATTTTTAAAAGAGCTATCCAACGATATCCCATACGATGGGGTTTGGCACAAAAAAAAATTGCACCACCACTTTACATGTATGGGGAGGTACCCTAAAAAAAATGTTTTTTTTAAAATTTAATTCTACCGTTTTCTTCGCGTCATCGATATGTATACTCATGCCAAATTACAGCTTTCTAGTACTAACGGTTACTGAGAAAAACGGGGGTCGGACGGACGGACGGACATGGCGAAACTATAAGGGTTCCTTGTTTACTACGGAACCCTAAAAACTGAAAAAATCAAATTACTTGAATTTCCCGAAACGTGAGGTAATCTTCAGGGGATTTTTTAATTATTTGTTGGTATCCCGAAATCGAATTATAAACCGACTGAATGATGGGACATCAATTCTAAGCTGGCTTCTATGGTAGATTTATACTACGCGATTTGATCGGTTTATAGGTATGTGAAATGTTTGGAGGTTATTGTTGAATTAATTTACATATTTTTCCTATTTCATCAAGTATCTCATGATATAACTAATGATTTAGCTCAGTAACTTGGTTCCGGTGAGATTTTAGAAATAAACACGGGTCCAAAATGCAAAGAAAATGTACTTACGCAAATTACGCATGGAATGTAACATCCGCCTTTTTTCGGTCGAGTTTGCTTTTACAGCCCAACACTGAACACCCCACCATGTTTGCACTGAACACCCAAACACTACGGAATACGGATCTGATAATTGGTAAATTATTATTAATTTAAACCAAACTTATCATTAATTCTCCATTTATAAAATGCACTACCAAATATTGCCAATTTGTTTTGCAATCTTCTTGACACAAAACTTTGACACAAATACAAAATTTTTCGGTCGGTGATAAGGACAAAACATCGCACTATTTTCTACTTCCTCTCATAGGAATCGCAATAAGGCTATCTTTCTCTTACAAAGCGTGTCAGGCCCTTGGTATTTTATCCATCACTCTTGGCCACTAGGTATTTTGAAGGGAACTGTCACCGTATTTAGGGACAATAAGAACTACTTTCCATGAGAATTTATTTGAAATATGATCTTTACGGAAATCGGTCAGTCTGGCTATCCGATATTAGACTTTGGAAACGCTTATTTAGGGACAATAAGAGCTACTTTCCATGAGAATTTATTTGAAATATGATCTTTATGGAAAATCTTAGGATTGTCTTAGAACAGTTAGAACCTTGGCTTTCTAAGAAGACCAGCTGGGGACCCCTCGTAACATAGCAATCACGATACTAGGAGGGGTCAACTAACCTGGTCTTGGAATTTACCGCGAGTTTATACATTTTTCCCCAGTACAAAAGTGCTCAGCGCCGCTAAAGAAGTTTTCACTTCAAAAATAAGATGACGTCATAATCTCGGCTATCCTACTTGGGAGGTCTTGGGACTTTTGTGAGCGTCATCCTGAAAGGTGTCCGAACATATCCCAAAGGTCCCAATTAGTAATTATCAATGTCCGGATCAAAACCTATTTAATTTCCCAGTGCTATAAAGACTTTACTTAATTTACGCCGTATACCTATAACCTTTAGAATACGATACGTTATCAATGATAGTTGAATAAAAAACGTAGCGTAACCTTAAATAGGCAGTTTTTCTCTTGAACTTCATTTAATTTCATTTATTCATTGTAATGTCATGCACACATAATATTAAGGTGTTACAATAATAATTATAAGTCATTTCATCTATCACTCACTACTTCACTACATCACTACCGGAGTGACAATTAATACGTTAGTTTTAACTGTTTAGTAGAATATAATTTTAACATGATTCACGAAAGTATAAATTCAATTTTACGAAAGTATGACCGACCCGCTTTCGTGGGAAACACAGCTAGAATACGTACCTAGTAGTAGTAGTAGAATATAGTTTATTAACCCTATTGGAACTTATTTAAAAGGGAGTCTTTAGAAACGGACGCCCTGCAGGCGAGCAGCGCGCGTCTAGCCTCATACCGTGCTTTATGCTCACCCGTGTACCTGGTCCACGTCTCGGCGGACCCCATACTGGCAGCGTTCCGTTTGGCCAAAGTGCTGAACGCACGCACCGCGTCTTGCCGCCAGCAAGCTGCGGCCTACAAGCAACTAAGAAACCAAGTCAGCGCGTTCGCTGTCGATCTTATAGGTTAAGTACTCTATACCTACACTCTTTTAGAAACCCAGTGTAGCCATGCTTGTTTATCTACAAACCGATAAAGCTAAGTTAATTGGCTGGTGAACACCTGCAGAATTGCGCTTATCTATCAGATACTAATCCATCATATACCTTTTTTTTATTAATAATGGGATTGGTCTTGGCCAGTACCTACAATAAAAAACGGAAGTCTACTTAGTATAGTTTGTAGGTACCTAACGAAAATATGTTCTAATACCTACTAGTTATTAATCCGCTAGATCTAGGTATCTACTTCGTTACTTCCAGACTAGACGGACTATTAGTAACTGGATTGGATCAATTTCAATACGAGTTGCTATCATCACGCGGTACTTTGACTACTGTCAGAGATTCCGTTTGCCACATTAGCGTGTTTAATCCAATATTAGCATTTAGTATTTATGCACCGCATCTGGACTTTTCCGTTAACCGTGGTTGCTTCAAACGGGCTTTGTATAGTTTCAATAAAATGACAGTAAATTACACATGTCGCATGGACTGAAATAACAGCATTAAGCTTACCCGATGAATTCAAATTACAGCAATTGAACCACAAGTTTATTCTCCGTGAGTATGCTAAATAAATATCAAATCGTTGGCATTTGCGACATACCGTTATCACGCCATGGGATGTGGTTTGCCCTTTTGTTGGTCACCATTTTATTGAGAAACCGAGCAATAATAGAACTATACAGAACAGGATTCAAAGCTTTCAACTATGTCTCTAATTGACTTGACCTACAGGAATCTTTCACTTGAGGCCTACGTTACATTCAGGATTCAATATCGCGCCCGTGATGTAAAACAGTGCTTTATCCCCTCGGTGCACAATTTACTAATGTCACTTAGTATCACAGGTAGGCTCGTTAATCGTAAATTACCGAAGTTAACAGAATGCTTAACGGATTAACTCTTAAGTTGACTCCAAAAATTGTTAACGGACTCATTAACTTCCGTTAACTTAGCATACGTCCGTTAATCGTTAATCGAGTGCCTACTATTCGCCAAAAGAATAAGTATTGTATTACTGTGTCATGGAATCTGTATCCTATCCTTGCAAAGGTTTTACCTATTCTTATTCTATTTTGATAATTTATATGGCTCTGCTATATGTACTATATGTAGGTACCTAATTTTGTAACTCCAGAGATTAATTAGAGTATTAAAAAATTGGTAATAAAATTATAAAAAGTAAGTAAGTACATCAATTAAGACATGCTTAATTTGTACTGAACTTCATTAGTAATGCCCACACCCTGTTTTTTATTTCGATCTATGTTTTTAGGAAGAAAACTAAAAGATTATTATTGGGGAACGGGACTTAATCGCGTACAACCACGCCACGCCACTCACCTCGCGACCACGGATGTTGTGATACATTCGAAACGTCGGGCAAAACCTTAAAAAAAGTTAATTAGTTATAATTGTACGCGATTAAGTCCCGCTCCCCAATAATAATGTGTGAAAATCGTGTAAGTTTAAATCAATATAAAATTAAAAGATATTTTTAATCCTTGCCAAAATATGTACCATCTACCTGCCAGCCCTACCAATTTGTGTTTAATATAATGCACTTATAAAGTTATAAAATACGTAACAATTTCATAAGGGAAAATGATGAGTTGATGAGTGAGTTATCTCGCTATATCACGCTCCGAAAAAAACCACTTCCTGGCCAGAGGGTGACATAAAATTTTGTACTTAACACGGGCGGTAATAAAGAAAACCTCAGATCGCATATTTATCGCCCTTGTCTTCGGCTCGGGCGTCAAATACCTGCGATCTGAGACATTCTTTGTTTTACCGCCCTTGTTAAGTAATGTACTATAATGAATATAGGTTGTTGCCGCTCTTCAGTAGAGGTGGAAGATGTGTTAAAACAAACATGCTGCCAGAGTACCCAGTTCAAGCTGCCGCGACTACTGATGGCCGTCGACTACAAGCAAAAAGAGTTTGTGGCACATCCTAACACACAACTGGTATTTATCTAACATGTATCTTTATCATGTGGCGTATAGGTACTGGTCTGTCTGAAATTAGTTCTTACAGTGGCGGATTAGCTCTACGGCTCTGTAGGCCAGGCCAGCCAGATGATGTCAAGGGCGGCCTATAGTGACACAAAACCTAGGAACCCTTTCTTAACTTTTGTATCACTATAGGCCAGTAGGTTTAGTCCGCCTGAGTAAGTTTAGTCGACATGCATAAAATCTATTTTAAGTGGTAAAAAATTGTTTATAAATGTTATAATTGTCAGTCTGTCAATCACCCATAGTTGTATTAATTTTGTAGGATGGGTAGGGGAATACTGTATATATAAATCAATCAATAATGATCATTAAATAATTAAAAATTAATTGATAAAAACCTTACCCGACATTTATGTAACATACAGAGGCGTGAGATCGCAGCGCTATCTTACTCGTATAATTGGCGCTTGCGCTAGCCCTCAGGTCGAATCGCGTGCTATTAACAGTTTAATTCCCTTCGTTTCCAGGTTCTACAATCCTACTGGTTAGGGAACTGGTTTAGTTGGGAGACCAAGTCAATGTTATTCAAAGGATTCATAATTGCGACTCGGGTTTTCATTACGCCACTCATCCTATTTATGTGCGTGGTAAGTGAGCAACATTTCCGCCGGAAATTGACCACTGTTGTTATACTTGTTTAGGTTTACTTTGGTCAGCAATTAGTCAGTAAACGTAACTAGATATTAAAAAGTTTATGTCAAAATTACTATTTGAATCCAATCGAATTATCTGGTAAAATTGTCGGTGTTAGAACAATCTGTGAAGAAGTCCATTACAACAACAGTACCTAAGCACATGCATTTTATGATCCTACTTTAAATTTTATGTTAAAAGGCTCAAAGTCGGAGTGTTATAATTATAAGTGATAATAATGAGTTTGCCAATACACGTTTGGTACAATAGTAGATTATACACCAAGGGGATAAAGCACTGTTTTATGTCACGGGTGCGATATTGAATCCCGAACGTAACGAAGGACTCCGGATTTTACTCCCGAGCGGAGCGAGGGAGTAATGACTTAATTCCTGAGCGAAGCGAGGGAATTAAGACTGAGTCCTGAGTGTAGTGAGGGATTTAAGCGCGCCCAAGACAAAAACAGTTTTATCCCCGTGAGGTATACTCTACTTTTCTCACCACCTTTGGCCAATTTTATACTTTATGTTATTGAATATGGAATCGAGTATGATGACTATTTTAACAAAAAAGTTTTTTTTTAATTCTAAATAAATATTAAAAATCTAGTAATCCTTAATTCTAAATCTTGAAATCCTTATCCCTGAATTAGTCGAAATCGAGTATAGTGACGTAGTGACGATTTTTCGCAAAAAAAGTTCTTTTTTTAGCTTCAACCTCAAAATAAATATAAAATTTGAAATCCTTATCCCTGAATTAGTCGAAAACGAGTATAATGACGATTTTTGGAAAAAAAAAATATTTTTTTCTCTTAAAACTCAAAATAAATATAAAATTTGAAATCCTTATCCCTGAATTAGTCGAAAACGAGTATAATAACGATTTTTGGCAAAAAAAAATATTTTTTTCTCTTAAAACTCAAAATAAATATAAAATTTGAAATCCTTATCCCTGAATTAGTCAAAATCGAGTATAATGATGATTTTTCGCAAAAAATTTTTTTTAAAACTTAAAACTCAAAATAAATATTAAATTTGAAATCCTTATCCGTGAGTTAGTCGAAATCGAGTATAATGACGATTTTTCGCAAAAAAAAAATTTTTACCTTAAAACTCAAAATAAATATAAAATTTGAAATCCTTATCCCTGAATTAGTCGAAAACGAGTATAATGACGATTTTTCGCAAGAAAAAAATTTTCTCTTAAAACTCAAAATAAATATAAAATTTGAAATCCTTGTCCCTGAATTAGTCGAAATCGAGTATAATGACGATTTTTAGCAAAAAAAATGTTTTTTTTTTCTTAAAACTCTAAATGAATATAAATTTGAAATCCTTATCCCTGAATTAGTCGAAAACGAGTATAATGACGATTTTTGGCAAAAAATATATTTTTTCTCTTAAAACTCAAAATAAATATAAAATTTGAAATCCTTATCCCTGAATTAGTCGAAATCGAGTATAATGACGATTTTTAGCAAAAAAATGTTTTTTTTTTCTTAAAACTCAAAATAAATATAAAATTTGAAATCCTTACCCCTGAATTAGTCGAAATCGAGTATAATGACGATTTTCTTGCAAAATAAATGTTTTTTTTTAACTTAAAATTAAATATAAAGATATAGTTTTAGTCATTTTTTTTGACAAAAAAAAACGGAACTAAAATCCCGCGCTTCTCCCGCTACAGGCGGCGGCCGCCGACGCAGTCTTTTGTTTCGAACGCGACGTTCCAAACAAAACACGGAGCTGGTGTGCCACCTCCTCGCCGCCGTGTGGACTTCACGAAATTAGACTTTAAAGACATATCAATAAGAACTATCAGAACTCAAATGAAATTATTACCCGGCGGGTAATAATTTGAAATTATAACCCGCTAAAACCAAGGGCCACGTGTAATGATTTGCTTTCCGAAAGGTTTGTATGATATATAATTGAGCAAAATCGAGCAGGTGGTGTGAAAATTAATTTTCATCTCTCCTGTTCGGAAAGTTCGATTTTCATGAGTAGATAGCCGGGTTGAAAATCGCTTTTCCAACCCTAGGGTGGAAAGTAATTTTTTTTTAATTTCCATACGCCAGGGCTGCGCGCCCGCCGCGCTTGGGTGCTCCGCGGGCAGCCAGCCGCGGGCGCGCAGCCCGGCCGGGCCGCGGCGGCGCCAGCTGCTGGCGGCTGCAGCGCGTGTTTTTATTACTGAATCCTTAGAATATCATTTACTATTCATTTTATTTCTCAATTATTTTCCTCATAGTCGAAATGAACAGTAGAGTGTTTAACTCGGGTGAAAGCACCCATTTCACCCTTGAACTATTGGCGCTCTCACTTCGTTCGAGCGCCAAAATATCTCGGGTGAAATGGGTCGCTTTCAACCCTTGGTTAACAATCTACTATTATATGTTGGGAATAGGAAGTAGTAATGGTTATGTTATCTCTTTTTATGTTACACTAAGGTAACATTAAGGTGACTTACATTCATATCATGAGCCATTTACCCTAACAACTTCATCGTCTCCGAATCGCTGTCGCCTCCCTATATTATCAAGGTATATACCCGTCTTTTTTAGGGTTCCGTAGCCAGAATGGCTAAAACGGGACCCTTATAGTTTCGGTATGTCTGTCTGTCCGTATGTCACAGCCGATTTACTCGGAGACTATAAGTACTACAATTCTGAAATTTAGTAAGAAGATGTATTCAATAAACCGCTAAAAATTTTTTCAATGTAAGTAGTTGACAGGGGTATTTTTGAATAGGCCTTTAAAAATAATATCGAGGTCATAGTGCGCGCCATCCACGACGACGCGCCCCTCCACGGCGCATCTCATACTAATCTGTCCGCAATTGTACGGAACGGGTGGTGGAGGGGCGCGTCGTCGTGGATGGCGCGCACTATACTAAGAAAGTTTTCCATTTAAGTCAAGCGTTCGTTGGCGAGATATTAGCTGCCAAAGTTGTACAAAATGTCTATGAAGATTAAAATTCTGAAATAAATTGATGTGGTTTACAATAATAAATACTTTCAACGAATTTTGGTTTAGAACAAGATGAGACTAAGGGTTCTTGAGTTTTCACTGAAAAACTGTCTTGCCCAAACAAAAGGACGTAAGTGCCGTGACTTCCCTATGAAGATACTTTTTTGATTCAAGGTATTAAATAGTCTTTCTAGGTGTCGGTGCGGAACCCTTCGTTGTGCGTGATCCGACACGCACTTGGCCGGCTCTTTTAGGGTTATCAGCGAAAGTGAGAGATTAGTACCTAATTCATATGCATACTGTTATAAAGTTATAATAAAAATAATCTGCAAGGTCAAGGCTCGTTGTATGGGCGCTGCCAGAGCTCGGCTTGCGTTTGGCTATTGGCGTTTGCTACGGTATACGATTCACTTGTCGCCACTCTTTTACTCACTCGGCCCTAGTACAACTTCACCTCGAGTTTCCTATTCGAAATCGGGTTTCAGGCTTAGGCCCTAAAAGCCTAAACACCGATTTCGGACACCTAAGCCTTGTTCGGACTAGGCTAGTATTTTAGTCTAGTAGCGAGTAATTTAGTAGCTAATTAAACTATTCGCTACTGCCTAAAAATCGTTCGCATTACAGTCGAGTAAAGTTCACAAGTCAGCGGTATTCTACAAGATGAACAGCCTACAGCGAAACGATATTTTCACACTAAGTTTTTTCAGGCGAACCAATGGGTTCGCCTAGTCTAGGGTAAGGTAGAACGTTGTACCTACCATAATAACACTGCCGCTTTGCACATGTCTGGTCGATATTCACCCTTACACTGGTTCGAGTGATGAGTTGCCGGTGTCTTGTGAATTAGCCTAGTGATACGATCAGCACATATTTCGGTAGAAACGGCGCACGTTCCAGGTAGCCCCGTGCCACCGCCTCGTTAGCCACTACCAGATACCGTTGAACAAGCTGATTACCCACGCCACCGCCTACTTCGTATTCCTGGCTCTAGTCTTCTATATCTCTAATCAAGATAAAGCGAAACAGAAACGAGGACCACCTAATACAGGTTCGAGCTTTATTCACTCTCGTTCAGATACTTCAGATGACGATGATGATGAGATTATATGTCAAGATTATCGCAATTAATTGTTAAGTGCATTGTAGGTCAACGATTAGCGTTTCAGTCGGTACTGTTAGCGTTAGTCGTCAAAATTGGTTAGTCTTATGAATCGAAAGCGTCATTTTATATTTATGATCAGTTCTGCAATAGTATGGATGTATGATTTTGGCGATACCGGCCCGAGGGCCTACCGCGAACCGAAAACGAAGTATCTGCCTCTCTGTCGCACTTGCATATTGGAACAACAGAGTGGGAGATACTTCGTTTTCGGTTCCCGGTAGGCCTCCAGCCTCCAGGTCAGGGAGGTACTCATTCTGTCAGTTCACCGCGCCGCTGCTAGTACATCCGTAGGTGCCGTAGGTGGTACCATTGCTACCAGATGTCTTCTTTAACGTATTCTGTGCCCAGGTGCGGAAACCCCGTTGATGCTGTTCGTGCTAGGCTACGCGTGGTCTGCCCTACGCATGTGCGCCACGCAGGGCCCGCGACGATACTTTTCGTACGCCTGGAATATATTTGACCTGGCCATGCTCGCGCTCTTTGGACTCACCTTTGGCTTCTGGGTGGCAGCTGCTAAGCAACTGGCTATTGATGATAACGAGGGCCTGGGTAACTAAATAAATACCTTGTTTCCGGTACCGGTACCGCCTCCGCACCGCGACGCCCCGCCCCGCTACCGCAGTGCGTTTCGGGCTGTACTGTAGTGTAGGACGCCCTGTAACTAGGTGGGGCGATGACATACACTGACCGGTAGGTACAGTCGACGTCAAACATATGTTTACAATTTTCGCTTTATTACAATGGAACAAGGTGCAAAAGTGTAACATATCTTTGAAGTAGACTGTACATAGTAGGTATAATATTTGCCATAAAAATCCGCAATTGTCCTGTGTCTTCATCATCCCTTAAATATGTTTTCATTAAAAACGGATTAGTTTTAGCAGTGGCACAAAAAAAAATGTTTTTTGCTCCAGAACGAAAATATTGGCATCAACACGATCCGACGTTACTAGCCGAGGGTACCTGCTGCCTGGCAACCATATTGGCATTTTTGCGACTTTTGTCATTTTACCGACTCAACTACCACCTTGGACCGCTGCAAGTGAGTTATTATCAAATTAATTACATACAAACTTAATATAAATTAATTTTTGTATTAAGCAGTAACGTTGCTGAGCCTCTAGCCAACTGAGCGACCACTACCCGGGTTGAAATTCTGAAAGCTAGAGCGACTGGCCGCGAGTGCCGGGAGGTCGCAGGTTCGAATCCTGATCGGTGCTTAAGTTTTTCAATTTTTCCTTTATTTCTGAATTTGTAGTTGCGTTAGCAGCGTTACTGCTTAATACAAAAATTAATTTAGTATAGGACGCGCATCGTAATCGTAACTAACGATTTCTCAACATAATTTGAGACGTTAGTGCCGTAATGAAGCCTGAGTCTTCTGGTAGATGTCGCCTCCCTTAAGGCGTTGTATAAATGAAAGAGCTCAGTTGGCTAGAGCGACTGGCCGCGAGTGCCGGGAGGTCGCAGGTTCGAATCCTGCTCGGTGCTTAAGTTTTTAAATTTTTCCTTTATTTCTTTTATACTTAATATACTTATTGTACGAATTAGCTACCCCTGTGTCGTAAACAATTAGTTACTTCTTCTTTTAAAAATGGCTTTCCATCAAATTTATGATGATTTCGCCAATTAATACAATTGTTCGTTCAGTGACGTTGTTCGGTAACGACGCCATGACAGTAGGCAACAAAGGCAGTGTACGGTAGTGGATTCCGCTCGTCGTCGCTCCGGGCACGTGTGTTCACTGTTCACCAACGCGGCGACGAGCAAAATACGTAAAAATCACTGTATTAGGTGATAAAACGTGTGGAAATGACATGTCAGGATTTATTAGACTAGCTTTTGCCAGCGATTTCGTCCGCGTAAAAGGGGTGATTTTCGGGATAAAAAGTATCCTTTATGTTAATCCAGGCTATAATCTAGTTGTGTACCAAGTTTCATCATAATCCGTTCAGCCGTTTTTGCGTGATTGAGTCACAAACATCCAAACACACTAACTTTAGCATTTATATAATATTAGTAGGATATACCTATCTACGTTCATAGGTGTCCCTAGGAAAGATGACCTCTGATATCTACCAATACTTAAAAGTGTACGCAATAATAATAAGTGCGTTCGCGGTGGGCCTGGCGCACTTCTACCAATATTATGATGGCATGGTGCACGAGGACGAAGCTGGAATGAAAACTGTACAGGTTCTTTGCGTATTTTTTCTTATTATAACTTGAATAGGTATTACTACTTAAACACTAAACGTAATAGGTATACTGTATAGTGCGTGCCATCCACAACGACACGCCCCTCCACAACGAATCTCATACAGATGTATTGCAAAATGGCTTTCCTTCGGGAAAACTCGGATCTCAATCAGAATACGTACGCACCCGAACTGTCAATCAATGATTGTATTAACTGAGTGACGTTTTCAAATCCATTATCAGTTGACATTTGACACTTACACACAATTAGCTTGACATTCATTTAATACAATCACTCATTTAATACAATCATTGATTGACAGTTCGGGTGCCATCGTATTCTGATTGAGATCCGAGTTTTCCCGAAGGAAAGCCATTTTGCAATATATCTGTACTAATCTATTCGCAATAGGGATGTTGACACCAAATAAGAAAATCAATGAAACCGAATTTTCTCGAAAAAGGATCAAATTCTCAATCAAATAGCGAAAAAAGCACTTCAAAAGAATAAATAGTTACATAATTATAAGTCTTCAAAGTTTTAGGAGGGGGTATTTTCTGTCCCTGTTCCGCAAAATGCACCTCTGTATTGGACGATCGTCATTTACTATGGTGCTCGAGGTCAGTGACGTCACTGATCTGTAGCGCTTTCTCTCTCGAACTAAAGACATTCTAACGGTTGTAGTTTCGTTATTTGTTGAGATATTTGAATAGGATTTTCACTATTTGGCTTAGTTTTATATAGTCTTTCGTATGGAGTAATAATAAATTTTGAGTCAACATCCCTATTGTACGGATTAGACTGTGGAGGGGCGCGCCATCGTGGAGGACACGCACTATACTACTACTGGTACTTATATACCTATCTCTGTTTTACCGCCGAATCTACAGTTATAATTTTAGTCGGCGTCTATATGAAAATAGCTTCAAATCGACATGCGGTGCTGAAAATCAGAAATTAGTGGATAGGTATATTGTATTTGATCCTCTGCAAGTCATTTTCCTACTCATACTCACACAAATAACTCTCTCTTAAATAGGCGCCTGTTAATGATTAGACTTAACACACAAAAATAACTGTCTCTGAAATAGGCGAAAGTTAGTGATTAGATTTAGGTACTTACTTAGTGGCAGTACAGAGCAGTTTGAGCATTTCATGAGCTATGTCACACAGAATTGAGCGCGGGGCGCGCTGAAACTGCGAGCGGTCGCCGCGTAAATCTGACGGAGCCTTGAATGTAAAGTGACTGTGCAGGTATCTTCATTCATAAGCTTGCCGGACACCCTTAAAACCTTGTTTTGGGCGTTGTTCTGCTTAGCACCCCTGGAGAGTGCCGACGTAATTCTGGACAACAGGAACTCTTCCAACTTGGTTCCCTTGGCGCAGCACGCGTACACGGAACGTATAGGATACTTTTGCTTCGGGTGTGAGTCAACCCCTGATATTTATTAGTTTAAGATTATATATGAACGCAGCTTTTGGAGACGTGGAAAACCTCGAGAGATAACTTATAGATAGACTCATTTTATAAAATACTGGCCAGATATAGCTCAAGGCCGCGCGAAGAATGGAAAAAGAAAGAAGAAAGAAAAATGGTTTTTGAGTTATTGTCATATGTTGTTGTTGAAAAACTGTCTTGCACAAACAAAATAGTACAGTCAGCAGCAATGGTTGCTACGCACGCTCGATCTTCACACGCTCTTATTCCCTTATAATAAAGATGTGTGAAGATCATTTTGAGCACCTCGCCCGCGTAGCAACCATTACTGCTGACTGTACCACTTCTCCATTATCTATCTAACAAAATAGTAAAAACCGTGAGTGCCCTATATGAAGGTATGACCTTTTTTTCATGTATCGGACAGTGGTTTCAAATATGGACTAGTAGGTAGGTGTCGGTACGGAACAACGGAACCCTTCATTGTGCGTGGTTCGATACCGCTTGGCCGGCTTTTTTTACTTCATTTATCGTTCTATCCCATATATTCTCAATCATTCGCGTCTAATAAAAACGTTTGTCTCTCACAGCAAATCACAATCCACGGTACCTACTTACAAAAAATTATAATTGCTTGCAGGTTTCGAAGTAATATCCGTGATAGTTGTCCTAAATATGCTGATAGCAACAATGTCGAACACGTACCAGCGAGTTATAGACAACGTCGCCACCGAGTGGACTTTTGAGAAGACCGAGGTATGTTTTCAGTTGTCAGTGTTGTCACTATTATACCTCTAGGTACCTACCTGTATTTATAGGGTGCCCATAGCGGAATGCCACGGGACGACTCCACGAGTCGTAAAATAAATCTCTTCGTAATTTTTACCTACTACAAAACGTCGAATTATTTTCTCATAATCATATATCAAGTATATTATAATTAATGCGATACAAATGATACAAATACTTCGGCTGCTGACTGCACTATCCCCAATGCATCATATACCTAGAAAGAAGCGTCTATAAATTATTACGTACGATGAACAGCATCCCTTAACCTCAAGAATTCGTTACCCAACCTAAAGAAAATTATTGCAGATGTATCTGAACTACATGTACCAAACAACGTTGCCGTCACCATACAACCTCGTCCCGACAGCCGCCGGCGTCGGCGCAGCCGTCGAGTGGCTGCTCGCTAAAACGTGCAGATCCAAACCGAAGGTGGAATGTTGCAAGGGTCAATGCGATACGAGTATTGTAATTATTACAATAAACTCTTACCTTATTAGTCCGTGAAAAATAGGTTAGCTAATTATAGCTCCGAACTAGGAAAACTACTGAATGTTTACGCAATTACATAAAAGTAGCTTACTATTACTAGGTACTTACTAAAATTATAGTTTTGCTAGTTAAAGTTCCGTACTGGTCAACCACTAAATTACATAAAATTACACGATTACTTAGAATTCGATAGTTAATGGAATCGACAATTTCACACCTCGCCTTAAAGGGTGCTTCGCGATTCCTTTGTTTGTTTAAAAACAAATAGCTATTCCTACTCCCTTTTACGGGAGGTACATTTTTGAATCAGTGAATTTAATAAGGCCAATGGAAATTGATCATAATAATCATAAATAATATGATATGCCAATACAACGAATCCTCCTATCAAAAAAGGTAGGCAGCGCTCTTTTAATTGTTCTGTGTCGTAAAGCGTCCAAGTCTACGGTGTTTGCTTACCATAAGGCATAGTATACTTGATTGCCACTGTTTTAGTATTAAAACTAATAAAATAATGTAAAAAGAATACTTCGATTATAGGTATATAAATAGTAGGTAGTAAAGTAACATATAGTGTACTGTTGTCTGTTCTTAGGGTGATTAGCTACCACATTCCCTCATTAGTACCTTACCTGTAGTTTAAGTACCTTACTAAGTACCTAGTAGTTAAATACCAAACAATAGGTATGGTTTATTGCGCCTGGCCGGAGTGGCCGGCCGTGTCATCGTACTATATAAATTAAATTAAATACCTTTCGCAGCCTAGTTGGTACCTACTCATAGTACAAGCTTTGCTTTGTTTAGGACTTAGGTTATAGGTAGTCCTAAACTTGATTGTCCTGACTTGGTTATCCTGAACTTGAACTTTGGTTTATTTGTGTAAGATTGACCACAAATATTTATTTTTATTAATTTTATTATATTTTTACATAGGAATGTTGCGGAGGGTTACACGTGAGCACAGAATACGCAGCTTTGATGTCGGCGCTGGTTCAGAGATACTTCAAGGAGAAGCGGCTAGCACACAGCAGAGAAGGGCTGGCTGTCGATAGAGAGCTGGAGACGATCCGCCGAGAGCTGTCCTCCATCAAAACTGTACTAGATAACGGCCGACCATCGATTGTAAATGATAACTAACTAAATAGGTAATGCATTATGTTATTTTATTCTTTTATTTATTTATAATTGTGTTTACATGACATAACAGAAGTCCAATGCATGATGCTTAAACTTAATACATTACAATCATCACGAATTAAATACCCATTAATTAGTCACAGTAGTAGGCCGGTATCCATCATCTCACAGAATCTCAGGCATTCACTTCTCACAGCCGCCCATCGCCACGCAAACAGGTCACACTCCGGTGCTGATGCGAGGAGCACATTCTTCAGTGCAAGGGCTCGAAGCAACATATACAGGGTGTCCCAAAAAGGACGCAACATTTAAATTTGCCGCCATTTTTGTATTTTAGTGCTGGTAACCCAAAAAAACTATTTGACAGCTGATAGTTTAGGGTTTTTAAAAATGTAACTTACGAGAGAACAACTCATTTTTATTCTTGAACAAAAAATAATGAAAATTTAGCTACGAATTCTCGCAAATTTCGTACAAATTTTGTGTACTGATTCATTTCGGTAGCAGATTTGGCCCCCTATGTCATGTGATTTAACACCATAACATTTCTTTTTATGGGGTTATTTGAAGTCAAAGGTCTATGTCAAAAGTCGTAATGCATTAAAGGTGGAGCCTTTAATGTTGCATTCGCTAATTCAGCCACATTTCTGTAAAATAGTCAAGGATAATTTCATCAAAAGAGTTCGTAGGTACGTGCCAGCAAAGGCGTGGTGGGTATTTGCCTGATGTGCTATTTTTAAATAACCCTATTCTATGTAGTTAATGTTCAAATAAAAATAAATACAGTAAATGAAAAAGAAATGTGTTTTTTATTAAATTCAAATATTGCGTCCTTTTTGGGACAGCCTTTATATACCTACATACTTACAAAATGTTCAAATAAAAATAAATACAGTAAATAAAAAAAGAAATGTGTTTTTTATTAAATTCAAATATTGCGTCCTTTTTGGGACATCCTTTATATACCTACATACTTACAAGGTGCCTCGAATCCAAATAACTTTACCGCGGTATTCCTGGCCATCTTTGGAAAATAAAATGTCATAAAAAGTGAATGTTGCCTGCTAGGGAGTGCACAGCATACAAAATATATGGTGTACCGAACTATTTGGCCACTTTGGCTGCTACTTTGCTAATGCTTTGAGTCCGCCCCGAGAACGCTGTACCTATGCTTGTCAATCAAATGTACCCATGTTATTATAATGCCCGTGCTTAGTGACATTATATGTTACGAGGATAGGTCCATTTGTGGGGCAAACAAGGAAGCTGATTGATGATGATGATTCGATTTTAATGTTGATATTATCGACTACGACTGGATCATAAAATTATCTAATTAGAGCGTAGGTAAGCGCGCAACGTCACTAATTACGCTCTATAGCTGACGGTTGCATTTCCAATATTTCCATCCATTTAATAAGAGAATAACGGTTGACACTCACTTGGAAAAGTCACTAGGTATTTGCGACATGTTTCGGACTGCAATTGGAGTCCTTCATCAGGTTCAGGGCGAAATGCGTCCACAAGGTTGTTGGAATGGAACACAGTATACGAAGTGTGAAAAAAAGGCACGCAAATCCCCTATTTTTATGATATGATTTACTTAAATTAAAACAAGAGCAAGGTTATAAAAACTTTATAATCAGCAATATGCACACTTTTTGGAAGTACCTATACAATAAATTCAATAATATTCATTAATGTACCTACTTATTTGACATAGGTATACGTACAATCTTTCTTATACCTATTACATACATTCTTTCTTACACTATAAAATTGTTGAAATTATTAGTTAAACACTGAAGACGCATACCTTTCACTAAAACATTCATATATAATAATTGCTAGTTTTTATAATTGGATCTATATTGATCTTAATTTTAAACTATAACATTTAATTCATGTATATTTATATCATATTACATTACTTAGGTACATTATAAACATAATAGAATCCCTCTAGAGTTCATGCAAATATCGTGTCATAAACTCCTTTAAGAGGCTGTCAAGACCTAATTTTGTTTATAATTGATGTTATTTAAGCAGTTTTTTAAGAAAAACTATTTGTTCTAGCACATCAAAAAAAATATTATGTTAATATTCATATTTCAAAGACCGTGTACGAACTCGATACATAATTAGACGAAATCGGCTCGATAGAAAATAATTGCAAAGATTGGTCTTAAATTCATCATTAAACGGTTCTATCTCTTTATTTTTATTACGTACGTATATGGGTCTGAAAATAAAAACATAAAGTCAACATATTCATACCTAAACCGCCAACGACCCATATTTCACAAATAATCCACACTTTTTTTTTATTTCAATATTATTGTAGTGTTTATTTACTATTCTACGCGCAGAGCTTCCGTAAGGAGCGAGATGGTTAATTTTGGAAACTCACGCGTGTTAGAGCGGGAATTTTTCTAGGTGTTGTCAGCCCCTTAATACGTTCCTTGTCCGGTCGCTAATGACGACGCAACTGCTTGCCAGGAGTTCATGCTTCTACTATAAAACCACGTCTCTATACTGGTCGCACCATTGGACTTATTTGTATCTAGAGGACAGTTAGTGTTCCCAGGCCACTTTGTTCAGGCGCGTTATTACAAGAACACGTTCCAATCGCCGCCAAACTTTATTTAATTCCTATACCAGCGGTCGGCATGTCGGCAACAGGGGTAAAGTCACAAATTTGGCCCGCGACAAATTTGGCAGCTAATAAGTATGTGGCCGGCCCTTGATTGGTAAAAGGTTACCGACGCCTGCCCTATACAATCCTGCCCTGTACACGAAATTCGAATTTAGTTTACGCTAGCGAGACACGAGATTATAAGAACAAATACGTGTCTAATAATTAATTAAGTTATAGAAATAACATGAATTACAACTATAATAACATCAATGCGTCTATCTCTTGCAGTAAAGTTGCTATCAAACCCAAAGCGATGTGCGGTGTACCTAGCTATACAAATGTCTAAACTGTAGGTACAGTCGAATTCACAAATATGACATTAACAATACAGTCATGTTCACATAATTTTAATCACATCGTCCGCGCACATATTATCGAACTCGACTGTACATATAATTCATGATAAAATGAAAATACCGCCGCTTTTACGCATGAACATCTACGCAAACTAATATTTGCGTAAATGTTTTTATGTCACACCTGGCCATAAAGCGGCAATTACCGCACGCTCCGCGCGCGGGAAATCCCACTTCCTGGCCGGGGGGTGATATAAAATTTTGTACTTAACACGGGCGGTAATAAAGAAAGCCTCAGATCGCATATTTATCGCCCTTGCCTTCGGCTCGGGCGTCAAATACCTGCGATCTAAGACATTCTTTGTTTTACCGCCCTTGTTAAGTAATGTACTATTAGCAGGCGTATTAACCGTCATTATCATAAGGCATCATTGTTGGTTTCGGCTATGTCATATGTCATATTGTATTTTAGACTGCTTACCCGATAAAGCTAAGCTAAGCTTAACACAAATAAGACAAGCTAACTTCATACAAATCGAAAAAACAGCCTTCCTCTAAGCTAGTTTATGCCTCAAATGTACACGCCAAATGTATAAGTATATTACGTATTATGCAATGATACAGCATGAACGCGTTCGTGGACAATCACTCATTTACGCTAACAATCACCTTTTCTAATGGGTACACTAAATAATTCCGATGAGTAATTAGTCCGAAAGATTAATCATTCCAAAAACAACGTTCAACCTTTGAATTTTTTTGTTTTCCAGGATATAATGTTACAGTAATATTATCTCTCGAGCGCGGGTTAGCCATACTTGTAGTTGTGACACATACGAACACATAGACAATGTGAACTCATAGCTCCTACGCTGACGCACACATACACAATGTGCATGTATAAGTTCAATACATAAATATGTAATGTGTTATTATCAATAAATTATGTCTATGTCTATGGCTCACCCGCGCTCGTGAGATAAAAGTTCACCATTCATTTATTACGTAAGACGATTCAGGGGGAGGGAGGTCGACCATGTCTTATGTTTTCTTACAAGGGGGTGGGAGGGAATCTCGATAGTTCTTACGTAAGATCAAAAAAAATGCGCATAGTTAAAAATATACTTTGAAAAAGCGCGGGCAACCGCGCAATTGCCTAAGTCCGGATGCGTATAGGTAAACGATATTTTCCATGGCAACGGACCCGCGCCACCCGCACTGCACCTCCTGGGAATTCCTCGCTTGTGGACTAGTCGTCACTTGTTTGCGTAATAAACAACACTCGTTATTGCGTTGATGATTTTAATATTGTAGTAAAACCAAACGTGTAGTCATTGTTTCCTTTAGATTCTTACGTAATAAATATTAAACAGGGGGGAAGGGGGTCGGCGTCGGCCTATTCTTATTTTTTCTTATAATAGGGGGGAGGGCGTCAAAAACTAGCGAAAATAATCTTACGTAATAAATAAATGGCCCCATACCGAAATAATAATGTATTGATTTACATTATCTACATCGCAATATTCCGTCAACGGAAAATGCCACCCGGGACTTGGAAATTCCGGAAGAATGACTCTTCGGAATTAGTTTGTTCCCGTTTCTCCTACGTGTCTGGTCACAGCAACCTGAGAAACAGCCACGGTAGGTCCGGGTTGGGCTCGCATCACATACGCACGTGGAACTTGCCCGCTTTTGTCACGTACTTGACTCCTTTAAAGGGCTTGTATTTGGCGCCGTACATGTCGAGCCGCGAGACTCTAAGCCCGCTGACCGCGAGCTGGGGGATCGTGAAGTGGACGTTGACGCTTGGTGTAGCGCCGGTCGTGTCCGCGCCCGATGCTACCGATACCTGAAACCACGAGTACATACAAATTAAAGGCGAGATGTATCAACTTACGATTACGGACCAATTACCTAATTATAATTACTAACGTTATATACAGAGTGGGCCCTGTTACACAGAAGCAAATATTTAAAAGGACGCTTCTTTAGAGCATCTGCAATAACCCCTTGTGTCCAAAAATTTTATTTATTATTTCAATTCGGAGAAACTTTGATCTAAAGTCCTAACTTAAATCCCTCAAGTAATGGATCTTGACACCACGAGATCATAGCACCTTCATCAATGCGGAGTCAGAGTTAGGATAGAGTTAGCATTTTTTGTTTGACATGATATTTTATGGCTTTTTCTTAAGATTTTTTTTATTGTGTTTTAGAATAAAATAGTTATTAACACTACTCCAAAATAATGCTGAAAAATAAATAAAAAGAAAGTTTTTTTTTCAACTGTAAACTGTAACCCTGTGGAAATAATTGCAAGCAAGGATAATAATCTACCGTTAAATTTTTTTGCTCCTATTACAGGGCCCACCCTGTATAGCGGAGGATATCATCCCATAGAATCCCATAGAACTTGCAATATAATCAGATTTTAAAGAAAATAGGTTACGATTACCGGCCAACAACCGACCCTGGCAATTGATGAGCGAGTGAATTCGATGGCCAAGCCGTAAATTAGACATACAATAATACGAGTAGATAATTTAAAATTTCTAAACTACAATAAAGAGATTAATTGTTCTTCAATGAGGTGGCGTAAGAAAGACCATAGGATAGGATTTTTATTGCGACCATGATTTTTATACCCTCAGGTTTATTGGATTATTAACATTATAAAGTACATATAATTAACTTATTTTATTACGTACGTAATAACAACTCTATGTATTTACAGGAACATAGGTAATATAGGATTACACGAAAATACGTTATTATAATATACAGAAGAAAGAAAAAACTAAACCTAATATCATAAAAAGTATAAATAACAAACTAAAATTTGACAGTTATAAAAAGAATATCCCCTCCAACAGCTCCGACTGCGGCATGGTTCCCATTATGCTGGCGGCATTACCTCTCTGTATTGCAAGGGCAACGCGTTGTGAGAGGTATGCGCCAGCTCTAGGATCGCCCGAACTGCGGAGTAGCCGTGACGACAGGGCCCTCAATAATAATTAATATAATTAACTAACAGAGAATATTGTTACTCACGGTTCCTCGTATATTAGGCAATTTTGGTAACTCTATGCGCCCGATGTCCCATAACAACACTTTGCTGACTGGGTCGTACGAATATTTTCCCTGGTTTGCAGTCAGAGAACAGTTCAGAACACATTTCGGCATGCAAATTTCTAATGCCACATCTGTAATCAACAATCCAAATAAATAAACCATAAAAGGTATTTTTACACTGCTACATACATATTTGGAGAAAAAAACATTACACTCCTTTTTTTGGGCAGTCGTGTAAAAAAGACATCGCAATTTTCAGGCCACTATTCACAACATTTCAAAATTTATAATGATACTGAAATCGAATACCATTTAGGTAAATATGCTACCTGAACGTATTAGAATAGTTTTTAGATTTTTTTCTTCGCTAGATATGAAAAAAATCGCTAAAATATATAAAACGGAAGTGTGACGTCATTCCTATGACTGTAAAGGAGTAATACTGTCAAACATTTGTAAAGCAGTCAAACATTCATAGACCATAGTAATGACGTCATAATTCACTTACGACTTTTGGAATTCGCTACTTTTAGATTAGATATTTATAAATGAAAATTAGGATTTCGGGAGAAATCAAAAAACAGGTGGACCTTAAAATTTCATTGTCTATCGATACATAAAAGCCCAACATTCAATTGAACATAAAATTATATAATTCCCAAAGTGAAGTTAAAAAATGGAGTTTAACCCTTCGAACGTCATTCATGTACGGCAGTGACACCACTGAATACACGCTATTGATTTTCTATAAGGCATTTACATTTGAACCTTACATTTAAGCATGAAGGTGACTTTGACACCGTACGCGACAACACCCACAGTCGTTATTGGCGCCGCAGACACCGACAACACGCGACACGTTTAGGTCTTCTTGGCGTCCAAAGGGTTAAACATTAAAGGCTTCGGCACACTGGCTGCATGCACAATTCACGCAGCGATATTGGAGCTGCATGCGTGCGCGTGCACCAGTGTGGCCCGGGCAGTCAGTATATGAAGGAATACATACTCTCTAGGTTCCTCCCCATAGTCTGTTTGGGTCCAACAGTAAGATCTAGTCGGCCGTGGTCTCCGTTCGAGCGCAGCATCAGGCTGTGCCGCACGTATATCGGTATGGCCACCACACTCTGCGAGCCGATGTGGTACGACATCAGCCGGAAGTTACCGTCAGGGGGGATGAATGATAAGATTCTTTCGGACTGAAAACAGGTAGACCCTTTACTGTAAGTTAACATTATACTCAATACTATATAATTAATCTTATTTAACTACTAGCGGCCCGCCCCGGCTTCGCACGGGTAGTCTAGTTTTTTTACCTAATGTTTGGATCTAATTACCTAGTTACTAACCTACTCTAGTAATATATATCTCTAGTAATATATTACTACTAACAACATTTGTATAGTCCCTCATTTAGAACATTACTCGTTTTCCATACAAACCTTCAACCCCCTTTATTATAAGGGATGAATTTTCAAAAACGCATTTTTTTATATTTTATCTGAGATGCGCCATGTCTACCCGCGAAGTATGAAGTCGCTCACATTTTAATACACACAACTAACCCTTACAATGTTTCAAGTGTTTCAACCCCCTTTTCATCCCTTCAGAAGGTGAATTTCCAAAAACGCTGAAATTAGTTTTCTTATAATTGAATGCTAAGTCTATGAACAAAGTTTCAAGCTTCTTGTTAAAAAATTGCTCCCCATACAAACTTTCAACCACGTTTTCACCCCTTACGAGGGCGAATTTCGAAAAACGCTGAAAACAGTTTTCTTCCATTTTAATTCTTAGTCTATTACAGAAGTTTAAAGTTTCTATCTTAAAGATAATTTTCTTCTCCATACAAAATGACCACCCCCTTTAATCCCCCTAGGGGGATGAATTTTGAAATAAATTATAGCCTATGTCCTATTCTGATGTCTAAGCTACAATACTGGAAAGTTTCATAGAAAACAGTCCAGTAGTTTATGAGATTAAGCGGAACGTACATACATCCGCACAAACTTTCACGTTGATAATATTATTAGGATATTGTATACAGTCAATTCTCTGCTTACCTCCCATCGTTTAAATCTCACACAAGGATGGAAAGACACGTCGTCAAACAAACGTGGGTTTACAAACGTGAGCGTCAAATCGGGCATCCCACTCAATTTGACACAGCAGTCAATCTGAAATAGTATCAAACAACAATCTTATTATTAGTATTGTATATTTTTAAACTAGTAAGTTCTATATGTATATTCATTTATCTGTTATTTATGTATTTATTTATTTTGGGGATCCCAAAAACGTCTCAAACAATTTCGATGAAATTTGCTACGGACGGGGGCGAACAATCGGTCTAGGTAGGACTCATTAATGTGAAAAGCTCGAGCAAAGCTCGATCTCTTACTCGGCTTTCTCGGCTCGGTACTTTTACTCTTAGGTACGAAAAAAGCTGTACAAAAAGCTTCACTCGGTCTCCCAAGTACTTAATTTTAACTACAAGAAATACAAATTGGTAGACAACCATAGAACTGTAATATGTACTAAATAAACTATAGAAGTGTAAGGTGACGTCACATACTATATATAACAAACAAGAATCCTGGTGGTCCGTTTTAATTTACTTTTAGTCATTTGTTCCTGTCTAAAACTGGTTCAACATACATCTTGAAAAAAAATATACGTAGTCTCCATTAGGGTCAAGCTCCCCACCAACAAAATTCCTTGCCTCGTAACATACTTGAAGCACTGGTAGGGTTAACTGTAATTATTAACGCATTCACTGCCACCAACGCATATATGAGTTTCCGTTACTTTCACCCAGTGTCTTGAACGCACAGACGCGTTCATAATATTTAGTGACTTTCACCCTGTGCCTTAGTGCCTTAGACTTAGAATAGTCGGTTGAACTCACATGTGCGTTTGGGGCACACAGCAAAGTGCGGCACCTGCCGAATGTCCAGCAAAAGAGGGTGGCAGTGAATGCGTTAAACTATTATTCATGCGATAGAGTATGGGTCAGCATTGTTTTAGCAAAGTGGTTATACCTACTGGTTAGATAAAGTTGATAGTATATTCTTAAAAACACACTTACATAACCCTGTATCTCAGCCGACACGGTCGCGCCACTCTTGTCAATGATTGCATCCACTTCCTCGACAACATCAAAATAGGCTTCATTGTTGGCATACTTAACACCTGACCTCCTCCATGGTACATTGGACAGCTGGCCGGATGGCAGGATAGAAGATACACTGCACACAAAGTCATAACCTTTATATTTGTAGAGTTAACATTTACACACACACATATACTTAAAATTATTTGAACTATCCGAGTTGTATCAAATTAGGCCGTTCAAAAAGCGACTTTACTGTCCAAGTGTGAAGATTCAAAGTCCAATGACAAGTTTTATAAAATGTCGGACATTTTAAATAATTTCTACTATACACACATTTATTTATTTGTTTATTTTTACATGTATTGTGCATACAGTCATGTAAGAAAAGTATCAGAATAAGTAAGAAAAATAACAAAATTAATACAATTCTCACTCACTTGGACTTCCCTGTAACAGTATTGGCTATGGTTCTTAATATATTTGGTGGCTTGATCAGCTCTTTCAAAATGTTGCTTTCTGTAGCAAGTGGGAACCCATTATCCAACATTTCATCAAGAAGCTGCAAGAATGTCAATTTTGTAAACAGAGAAACATCAGGAAATTGTACCATTTAACATTTTAAAAGCTTACCTCATAAACAACAACATAATTTTCTTTTATAATAGTCTCAGTGCAGTCAGAAAAATAGTCCTGAAAAAAATTGTCAAATCAGACATTGGTTTAAATTACTTTAAATTATTGTTAACCTCACATATACCTGAATAAACATAGTTTAGCCTATTTCAGAGACACAACCTATTGCCATCTTTATCTTGATTCATCAAATCATCATTCTGTAACTTGTTAACTTTTATAATCTAAAAACTAATATACCAATAATATGTATAAAAAAAAATATATGAACTATTTGCAATAACAATAAGTTTACTACATATAATTTAAAAGTTTTTTTTTTCATGATGATATTCTATAATGTTAACTGAAAATCACAATATGGTCCTAAAAATGTACTAACTATAATTTGAATTGTTATTGTATATACTATGACTAAATAAATCATATCATATGTAAAATTGCTTGTAAAGCTCGCAAGGCAACATTAGGCTTGGTCGACATAGGCCTTGAAAAATGAGGCATTTATCAAGTATATGGCAATTTATAACATCGCTTCTTGCGCATCAGAGGGCCTCGCTTATGTCTTATTTAGATGGTGCAAGAATATGCATGCAATTTTGTTTACATTGCAGGCTGCTGGTTTACGAGATGTTATGAAAATTGCATGAAAGTTCTTGTATTGTGTAAATGGGCCTTAAATGGACCTCGCCCACATACAAGTTTGGTCCCTGTATGCTCACCTGGAATGTGTCTACAACTCTGTGAAGGAACTCAATGACAAAGAGTGGGGCCACCTCTTGCTGGCAAACAGCTACGAGGGCAACCCCTCCTCTTTGAATGGAGATCAGGTAGTGATGAGGAGCCGCCAGCACGGGAGGCACATCCTGACAACATATTGATAGAGAAAAGGGAGTAATAAACATCATATTTTCATGTCAAAATTTTCAACATAACACTATTCAACATATGTATAGCAAGGTCTGATGAAGATAGCCCTAATAGCTTAGTTTGTTCCGAATTACTGTTCATTCAGACATTTAGCAAAAATAAATGGTCATACTAACATTAGGGGACGCTCGCTGAGCTTCCAAATAGTAGTCACACACGGATCTTGGAATTACGCTACGCCAATGTTTTTCAAGGAAAACGTCCCTGGGGATAAAGTATATCTCACTTGTAAAAATCACCCAAATGAAACATGCATTAATACCAAAACATGTAATAAGATTAGCAACAGGACAAGGATCAGATGAAACTGTTAAATTCATTAGAAAACAAACATAAAATGACATACCCTGAGGGGTTAATGATGAACAAGCTGTGAATCATCGTGATTCTTAATAATCCAGCTAAACTATGATTTGTTTCGTAACATTAGAGCATTAGAAATTAATAAAGTACCGAAAAGGAATAAAAATCTACCAAGCTGGCACTTATTTTCCTTGATGGAATGTCAGTGTCAAAAGTGACAGACCCGCGCAGGACGTATTCCAGATATATAAATTGACGTCGCAGCGAGTCGTTGAGCGCTTATTTGCCGCGTTTGAAATATGCTGTATTTTAGGGTTCCATATATAATATAAAAGGGTATGACAAATTCAGTAATTAAGTTCAGTATTAGTCGTTTTAAAAATGTGTACATAGTTAAGGGTTTTAATTAAAACAAAACTTAACTATTGATTCCTTTGTGTAACGATGACTCATATATTTTGTATGGCTAACTTTTTCTACACAAAGGACGCGATCGTAATTTTGTTTTCACTAAGCCCTTAACTATGTACAATTTTTTTAAATTCGACTCATTAACTATCACTAGAGAGACTCCAGCATCTGCTTATCATCAAATAGGTAGCATGCTTGTTTGCTACCTTGAAACGGACAAACCGTCTAGGGTTACGGCACCAGCGTTGGATACTTTAAGCTGATAAGCAACAGTAATGGACACTTCATTCATACTTAATTCAAATATTGATTGTTATATAAAAAAAATATTGACTTTTTTCTTTTAAATAAGCCAGGCCACGCCCCCTGGAACAAAATTGTGTGGATGTGAACGCATATGTGCGTATTCACCGCCGGCAACTTGCCTGAGGTGAATACCTTAAGGCCTTGCGTATTCACCGCTGGCAACTTGCCCGAGGTGAATGCCTTTTAAGGCCTTGCGTATTCACCGCCGGCAACTTGCCCGAGGTGAATGCCTTGCGTATTCACCGCCGGCAACTTGCCCGAGGTGAATGCCTTGCGTATTCACCGCCGGCAACTTGCCTGAGGTGAAACAAGACATGCTTACATAGTTAGCTTAGTTAGTTCGATTTGTGTAAGATTGTCTACTATTATTTATTTATTTGTTAATGTGTGGGCGACCGAGCTTTGCGCGAAACGAAACCCCCACATACCAAATTTCATCAAAATAGTTAGAGCTGTTTCCGAGATCCCCGAAATAAATAAATATGTATATAAGAATTGCTCGTTTAAAGATATACGAGTAAATATATAAGAATTGCTCGTTTAAAGATATATATACAAGAATTGCTCGTTTAAAGATATATATACAAGAATTGCTCGTTTAAAGATATAAAATACTATACACATAGGGTCCTTGCCGTCCTTTTCCATTACTGGTGCTGTTACCCTAGCACAGCGGTCGGCAAACTTTTTAACCGAAGAGCCCAATTCCGTAAAACGGTCGCCAGCAATGTACCGGGAATGTATGATGGTCCTTTGATTACCTATACTCATATTGTACAAACCAAATACTTACCACTTACCCATAGCTTTGATCTGCATCAGTCCTTAGAAGCAGGGGCGTATTTACCCTAGAGCCAAGGGGGCCATGGCCCAGGGCAGCAGGCATATCTAGAGGGGCGGTGGATGGCGCGGACGCGCCAGGCGCCGGATGTAAAGGGGCGCCAGCCACCGGATATCAAGCGGCGCCAAACTGGCAACGTGGAAAAATTTAATTCAAAGGGCGGCCAATGGCCATCTCGCACCACCCGGATTTAGGGCTAGGGCTGGCGCTGCCCCTTGCATCCTTCTTTGGGTGCCTTTTCTTGGCACCTACAATACTAGTAGGTTTTGCCATTTTAGGTTTCCGTACCTAGACAGCGAATACGCAGCGCCAGACAAAAAAGTTAAGTTATTATCAAGATGGTGTTCAGCACATGGGCCGTCAAAATTTTTCAGGGCGCTGCTATGCAACTGGTACATAATGCATTAAAAAACGAGCCGAAGGAGAGTTTTATAATAAGGTCACACGAGTGTTGTAATGCCTAATTATGTAAAGTAGCACTTTATCTACATCCATATATTAAATCCTCTTTCATGACGTGTTTCGTGTGAGCACGTTGAGCCGGCGTACGCCATGTTTGCCTCGACAGGCCAGCCCGCCCCGCCCGCCGCCGCCGCCGCCAGCCCGCAGCTGTGGCATTAAGGTTGTATGTTACGTGACCTCGTAATGGCAGTTAGTTAGTTAGATATACTGAGCATTTTCCGCAAGTCGACATCCAAAGTGCCTATTTTGCGTGAAAAAGGGGGTAGCTCGTAATGGTATATTTGGTGTCGTTTCTCAGCGCGCGCTCAGCCCCGGGAAGCTAGCACGGAATATTATAAAGCGGGGTCTTATCTACGGTTTTTGAACTTTTATTAAAGAGGATTTACTATATGGGTGTAGATAAATAATTATTTTATTTTATTTATCGTATGGCATTTATTTCGAACCAAATAATTATATAGTATGACTTTTCAGCGCTGTCGAAACATAACTTAATAGTAGCGCCACCTAGTGCCCGTGAAAACAATTATATAGTACGGCTTTTCACCGCTAGATGTCAGCACACAACTTAATTATTAGCGCCATCTAGTGAACAAGAAACAAACTACATAGTTTTGCTTTTCACCGCTAGATGTCAGGTCTTATACATTTATTTTAGCGCCATCTAGTGATCAAGTAACACACTAAATAGTTTGGCTTTTCACCGCTTGATGTCAGGTTTTATACATTAATTTTAGCGCCATCTAGTGATCAAGTAACACACTAAATAGTTTGGCTTTTCGCCGCTAGATGTCAGGTCTTAAACATTAATTTTAGCGCCATCTAGTGATCAAGTAACACACTAAATAGTTTGGCTTTTCACCGCTAGATGTCAGGTCTTATACATTAATTTTAGCGCCATCTAGTGATCAAGTAACACACTAAATAGTTTGGCTTTTCACCGCTAGATGTCCAGGTCTTATGCATTAATTTTAGCGCCATCTAATGATCAAGTAACACACTAAATAGTTTGGCTTTTCCTCACTAGATGTCGCATAATTAGAGTAGCTCGTTCTCACACCACTAGATGTTTTATTTTTACCTAATCGAATGCGTTTGCTTACAAATTATGGGCCAATTTTTTTGGCGTTGTAGTTTTTTTTTTTATTTCATAGTATTGCATGAAAATTGGTAGGTTGGAAGAGCTCCTGATTCCGTACAAGTAAAAAATATATGACAACAAGGCGTCGAAACATTTTTTTTTCCCATACATTTTTTCCACTGAGTTTAGTATACGTTTTGTCACTCAATAGAAAAAAATTGTGACAACGTTTCATATTTTTAACTGCTTTATTTTATGAACTAGTTAGAAAATAAGTAAAAATTTAAGCCACCCGTATTTTTTCTTTTTCAATTTAACTCATTATTTCATACAAAAAAAACACGTTGAAAAGTAGGTCATTCCAAAAGGGCGTAAGTAAAATATGACGTCATCTTCCCAACAAGAATCCAGAGCCACTCCAGAGCAGCGATTGTCTGTACTCTGTACTATGGTCTCCTTGAATACAGCGAGGAAGATGACGTCAACTTTCGGTTTACAGTAATTTGCGATTTTTTCCAAAATTAACGGAGAAAAAAAAAAAAATGATTTTTGTGTACTTCACACGTTTTTACCGAAACAAGCTCTGCGCGCAGTTATGTAAATATTTAGCTATAGTCATTAAGCCAATCATTTTATCAAAGCAAACCCTGCGAATTTGTCTATAACTATTTACGATCTTTAATTGAGTACAAAAATTAAATGTTAAATATCAGTAATATAGCCGTAGTATTGAAAAAACATTCCAAAAAGGGGTAACTTCGCGATTTTTTTCTATCGAGTGAAATTCATCAGATCATGTAACTGACTGCGATTTTGACTAGACAAGATCCTCATGTAACACATATATTTTTTTTAGATTTTAAGACACTATATTCTATGTCTCAGATGGTTTTTAAAAACTCAAAAGTGGTAATACACGGCCTTAATGACCTCGACTGTACATACAAATTGTTTTGAAATAGTGCCTATAAAATTTTTAACCGACTTCAGAAAAAGGAGGAGGTTCTCAATTCGCCTGTATGTTGTTGGTTTTTTTTTGTTGTATGCTTGTTACGCGATTATTCCGCCATTTCTGAACAGATTTGGAATAGTTATTTACGATAAAAGGGTTGTAAAACAAAGAAAGGCCGATATCGCAGATGTTTGGGGCCCGAGCCGCAGGCGAGGGTCTCAAATATGCGAGAGAGGGCTTTCTGTTTTACGACCCGTGTTTTGTACACAATTTTACGTCACCACTTGGCCAAAAAGTGGGTTTTTCTGATCGCGCAGCGTGCAGAAAAACGCGCTTGTGTTGTAAAATTGCGGTGTGGTGTAAAATTATGTCTTTGTTTGAAAGCATATTCTTCCAGATTGGTCCCGTTGGTTCTCAAAATCAGTCCACTTCTGATGATGGAATCCGTGATTTTTTTATGTTTTTTACGAGATTACATTGGTTGGTTGTCCCATATACATTTAATTAACAAAAAAAACCGGCCAAGTGCGAGTCGGACTTCGCACATTTAGGGTTCCGAACCAAGGTGATTTATCAATATACATAAAAAAAACGTGTTGGTAAAATACTTAATAGGTAATAGACATTATCACCAAATTTCAAATTTAACAATTCATTTTGTGACAGACGGCGGACGGACGGACGCCTGAGCGACAGCAATAGGGTTCCGTTTTGACCCTTCGGGTCATCATCATCATTATTTAAGAGTTTCACTCTTGTCGGTGCAGTTCTCTCCAGTCCGTTCTACTTAACGCCAGTCCCTTCGGGTACGGAACGCTAATAACAAAATTACACATACGGTTACAACGGTTTAGACCCCAGCTTGTGTAGCTCAAGAACGATATTTCGCGCTACCGACCGCTGACGTCACAAAACCCCCAAACACTTTGGTACTTTTCAACCAAAATTAAAAAAAAGAAAAACCGACTTCAATACTAAAGCCTAAAAGACAATAAATTTACTGTCCTGTAGGCTCTGCGTGGAAGTTACTAAAATATATTATTTTCTACTTTTTAGTTTAAATTTGTACATTTAAGTATTGAAGTCGGTTTTTTATATTTTAAATTATTTTTATTCATACAAAGTCCGGGGACTTCCATGACCACTCTGTTACACAATCCGGCATATTGATGTGAGGCCGAAGCATTCCAAAATGCTATGCATACGGAAACTTATGTTCCCACTAGTTTTGTGCTGTAGTTCTGTACACAGAACTAGTGAGACTTTTGGTCCCATTAGTTCAGTGGATGAGTACCTAGTTATGTTAATAGAACTACTGGGATATGTCATGGATATGTGGTTCCCACTAGTCCTGTTGATAAAACTTCCATTTCTTTAATCGAACTCAAAGCATTGATGCAGGAATGTTTTTAGTTTAATACCAGGGCACTGGGCACCATAGAGTAAAGAGTAATAAGCGCTGCTCTTCAGAGACTGCCAGAGTGACCCCGACACCACACTCCGCTAAGCGTGTTCGCGTTGCACATTCGCCTCCCTTTCTTTTGCGATATTAAAGAAAGAGATGCAACACGAATATGGCTACAAATGCGGCGAAGTGTGGTGTTAGCATAACGTCAAGTTTAATGTATTCACCGCCACAGTAGATTCTGTAAGTTGTGCCTCTTGTGCCTCATACGCCTGAAAATGAACCTTACTTGATAGCACGTATCTTGCCTTTAAATCGACTTGATCATCTGGATATGAAGTCATTGGCGTGTGGGGCACCTAATGTCCTGGCACTGAAAAGTCAATGGCAGTGAAAAGGTTAAACATAACGTAAGTTAAAGTGACAGGGTACAAGGGTGTTAAGGACCTTGTGAGGTTGACATACAACAAAGTTAAATTATATGAAACCGGAAATATAACATAATAGCAGACCCAAACCTCATACACATATTCAATGGTAACTTATTGTAGTTACCTTAAATTTAAACCCAATTAAATAATAATTTAAACCCAATATAACTCATAAATATTGCAGGAAAAATAAAAAAATAGTGCAGAAAAAAAAAATAGTGAACAATCTTACACAAATCCACCTAGTCCCAAACTAAGCAAAGCTTGTACTATGGGTACTAAGCGATGGGTACTATGAATACATATATAGATAAATAAATACTTAAATTCATAGATAACATCCAAGACCCAAGAACAAATATCAGTGCTCATCACACAAATAATTGCCCCGGCCGGGATTCGAACCCGGGATCCCCAGCTTCATAGGCAGGGTCACTACCAACTAAGCTAAAGCGGTTGTCGGTATGATGAGAAATATCTTCATTCGCAACTTGGAAGGCACTGAATCTTAAAAATTCGCTGAAGCTTAAATAATTTGCCCTATAGTCTCAGTTATAAACAAGATAAACCACATTAGCCCATTTTATATGTATGCTTGTCCTGTATGCACAATGATCACGGTTTAGTGAGAGTTCATGGAATACTACTCCGTGTTCTATCTTTTTGTAAGAAGCTTTTGTATGGACTCAAATGTTTAAACAAGTTTTCAGATATCTGCAGTGTCTAATAATGCAAATAACTTCTAAATTAAAACTAACTTTGTCTTCACCTCATTCTAATGATGAACCTGTACAATGAAGATTTATGTTTTTAAACTGAAATATAGTTTCGGAAAGTGAGAGGTTCATTCCACCAAAATCATTAGTTCAATAATAACAATATTGTTGATGTCGACCACTGTCAACTTTACCGACATAAGATTTCAGATCTAAATTAATGCCAAGTTCTGTACCTATAATAATCCTGAACACAAGTTGAAATTAAAGATTAGACTTGGCTAGTTTTTACATACTAATATTTGGCTAATAATGAGTTGTTTCAACACAAATAACAAAGACAGTCATTTAATTACACACTAACCAGAAAGTCTAGTATGTGGAAGACATTCAATCACAAGAGGTGATGTTATGAAAGCCAAGAATGTGATATTCACTTTAATTTACAACCATCATGGTATTTACCTTAAAGGTTTGAGGTTATGATATAGAACATGTTAATATTTACTGTATAGGTAAAAAACTCAAGTGAAGCCCCCTCTTGTATGTAGCTGTAGCATGTTCGAATAGACATTAAATATTTAAAACAAAAGCCTATTCAAACCATTCACAACTAAATGCCCGAGGCGCTTTACTTAAGTTTATCACCTATAATATACTATGGCAATGTCCTCAAAGACTTAAATCAAAGAAGTTAATAAAACAATGAATGATTTTCTTACTTTTTTATTGAGTCCAGCCCTTACACTTAATAATTAACGGTTGGACTTAGCAACACGCTCGAGCTCGTCCTTCTTCTTGATAGCGTAAGAGTTGGAGGAACCCTTAGCAGCGTTGATGAGCTCGTCGGCGACGCACTCCGCGATCGTCTTGATGTTCCTGAAGGCGGCCTCGCGGGCGCCGGTGCACAGCAGCCAAATAGCCTGGTTAACGCGGCGCAGCGGCGACACGTCCACGGCCTGACGACGCACGGTACCGGCGCGACCGATCCTCGTGGAGTCTTCGCGGGGCCCGGAGTTGATGATGGCTGTCACCAGGACTTGCAGAGGGTTCTCACCGGTTAGCAAGTGGATGATCTCGAATGCGTGTTTCACGATTCTTACGGCCATCAGCTTCTTGCCGTTGTTGCGGCCGTGCATCATCAAGGAGTTCGTCAGACGCTCCACGATGGGGCATTGAGCTTTGCGGAAACGCTTGTGTGCGTACCTACCAGCAGAGTGTGGTAAATACTTGGCGTATTTCTCCTTTACGGAGATGTAATCTTGCAGGGACATGTCTGAAACCTGGACATCGTAGCAGCTCCATCGCCCGAAAAGCTTGATTTCAGGAATATCGGCCGCTTGAGGCAGGGGCGCGTTGTCGACGGCCACGCTGCCTGCATCCATGCCGTCATCAACCCAATTTTCTTCAGCCATGGTTATTAGCGCCTGTAAACAAATAATAACTGTGTTAAATCAAGTTAAAACACGCACTTTAAATGTAATTTTAGAGAGGCTAACACCAAAAAAACTTACTTTTAGGCTAGGAAATAGCGACTATAACCTCGTGTTGTCAGTAGAACACGGTAAAAAGGAAGTGGATTGGAAACGTGAAGTTGGCATCACACTTTCGGTGTTGCCACTGTTCAGTAAATAGTTTTATTAATATCGGAATAAAAGATGATTATTGTGAAATATAACGATTTCAAGGAAAGTTTTATATCAACAACTTCAGGGCCTTAATCCATTACTTTACAATATTTTCATTAAGTAAAAGGGCACACAAATATTATGTAAAATTAGAATGACATTACAAAACTAATATAATAGGATTCTAAAACATTCCAAATAATCTTTAAACCAGGGGTACTTTTATTTAAATAAATAATCATATATTTAATTTTTTTTAGTTTTATAATTTGTATTGTAATATATATTATAATAATATTAATAATCTAGAAAAATCATTAGAATAAACATATGAATTCAAAAGGCCTGTTCCCATTAGCCGACACGAGAACGGTGTAGGAGCCGACACCAATCAAAATGAATGTAAAACCGCTTAGTGCTCACATTGTTCGACCCGATATCGGTGCAGGATCCGATAGGCGAGCGATATCGGTGGAATTTGTTTATGTGCTGCACGAGTATATTTTTGCTGTCACCTACGCGTCCGTCCGTCCTTCGTCTGTCACAAAATGTTGTGCTATATAATTACCGTTGACCCATAAACTTGAAATTTACTGATAATGTCTCTTATTATGTATATTTTACTAACAAACACTGATAAATGAAGAATGAAGACATTATTCTTTGAAATGTTCTTATTTTTCAAAAGCCTGACTCTTTCGATAGAAAGAGAACTTAAGCGGGTATTACACTGTCCTGAATTCAGGACACTTAGAAGGGTTCCGACCTATACGTTAGAGCGAGATGCTTCAACTCCCCTCCACTAGTTAGGACGCCTGATTCAGGACAGTGTAATAGCCGCTTTAGCCTAATTGCGATTTCTATAGAGCGGCGGAAATAGAAAAGAGTGCCATGTTTTGTTTCTCATCGACCGGGCAATAGCATAGTATCAACCAACTATCCCCGCGGGGATAGTGTCCGAAACCGGATTGTGACCGAAACCAAAGAGAACTACGAACGAAACTGGCAACAACGTGGCGATGTCGGTCCGATATTATCTATTGGACAAATATCGAGTAATATCGATGGAGGACCCTACACTGATATCGTATCGGTTGATGTGAACACGCTCTAACTCATGAAATGAAATGTCAAGTATTTGACAGTTGACTTGACATTTAATTTCGCTCTCGCTGTGTGTTGTGCTGTGTGTGGTACTGTGGTCCCGGTTCGGATCCGCGGTCCTCGGCACGCAATAGATAAGTTCGAAGTCTACTGATTACCCTTATCTAGTTTCATGCAGGCCGGAGACCTGTGAATTGTGATAACATCTACGTAAGTGAACAATCGTAATTTGTGCGCTGACCATACGATCCAAACACCATTTATCATCAAGGTTAGAAACGGGTGTACAAAGTTCGGTCGCTATGGCTGCGTTGAAAAATACCAAGAATGTCAAACTTTTCACTTTTCTGGCTTCGAAATATAATCCTCAAGTAAGCACAAGAAGATTCTTGAATCTACAAGAGTACCACAGCAAAGATTTATTGAGAAAACACCAAGTGTCTGTGCAGGACTTCCGTATTATTGATACCAAACTAGACCCGAAACCACTCGGCGACTTCAAGGCCGACGAGTATGTAGTAAAGGCTCAAATATTAGCTGGTGGCAGGGGTAAGGGCCATTTCGATAATGGTTTTAAAGGAGGAGTCCATCTAACCAAAAACCCTGGTGAAATAATGGGCTTAGCAAAAAATATGTTGGGTCACAAGTTGATTACCAAACAGACGCCAAAAGAGGGCATAAAAGTTGAAAAAGTAATGGTGGCTGAAAGTGTAAATATTAAAAGGGAAACTTATTTGAGCATTATAATGGATAGGAGCTTTAATGGTGCAGCTTTGGTGGCATCCCCCGCTGGTGGCATGGACATAGAAGCTGTGGCTGAGAAAACACCTCACTTGGTCAAGACAGTGCCCATTGACATATATGAGGGCATTACAGATTCTGTAGCAAATGAGGTTGCAGCTTTCTTAGAGTTCAAAGGTGATCTAAAAAAGAAATGTGCAGAGGAGATAAAGAAAATGTGGCAATTGTTTGTAAAGGTGCGAGAATTACATACATGTAGTTTTTATTATTGTGTTGTTATTTACAGTTAGTGGCTAACAATTATGACTTATCACTAATTACTTTTATAATGAGTATAGAGTGTAATCTGCAACTGCAAGATTACTTTATAAGTAGAATGGTATTGTTTATTACTGCCTTATTTATATGTTTTATCATTTTATATAAATTTCAGGTAGACGCAACTCAACTTGAAATAAATCCTCTTGTAGAGACTGATGATGGAAAAGTAGTGGCTGTGGATGCTAAGATCAACTTTGATGATAATGCTCAGTTCAGGCAGCAAGAGATTTTTGCTTTGGATGATGTCTCCGAGTCAGATCCCAGAGAGGTAAAAACTGTCGATACCAAATAAACTATTGCTTAAGTCCATCCATACAATACAAGTCTGTTTTATAAGAAATCCTGTATGATGACAATGTAGAGGCAAATTTGTAAAAATAGCTGTCATTTAAAATTATGACTGCCTTTTCTGAAGTCAAATAAAAAAAAAGATAGAGCTAATATTTATCCGACAGAAACTTTTATCTGGGGATTGAAAAATCGCCCCTTAACCTGTGTAATGTTTTGATGTGCATTGTAAATATATGTGTAATTTTACAAAAATAATTATGGACTAATTGCATAGGACACTTGAGGGGTTAATAATACAGATTGACATGTAATAAAAGTGTATTAATAGTAATTTTGTTATTATGTTTTCAGAGAGAAGCAGCTGCTCTTAACCTGACATACATAGACATGGATGGAAGTATTGGATGCATGGTTAATGGGGCAGGATTGGCTATGGCTACCATGGACCTGATTGCACTGAGTGGGGGCCAGCCTGCTAATTTCTTGGACCTCGGAGGTGGTGTGGGTCAAGCACAGGTCTCGGCAGCATTGAGGATTCTAGAGTCTGACCCAAAAGTGAAAGTTGTATTTGTCAATGTTCTTGCTGGTAAGAAAATCGTAAAATTCTGTATACAAGTAATAAAACATTTTCTCCTAGCACAGCTTCAACTTGTGCTAGATGTGAAGAAGTTGATGTATAGTTCGGACACAACTCTAAGGCTAAATTCTGTCAAAAGAACGCAAGCAAAACTAGACTTAGGGCTCTGACTGTAAGGTAGATTTTTGTTTGCGTTAATTTGACAGCACTTGGCCTTACAGTTTTGTACGAACTATACTTACTAATATATATATTTTTATTTTGTTTTAGGCATTGTGAACTGTGCTACAGTTGCTAATGGAATTGTAGCAGCTTGCAAGGCAAATCCACCAAAGCACCCAATCGTTATCAGACTGCAAGGTACCAACTCTGTCACGGCTAAGAAGATCCTTGAGGAGTCTGGCTTGCCCCTGCACATGATCAATGATGCGGATGAGGCAGCACAAACTGCTGTTAGACTAGCAAAATCAAAGTAAAAATTCAACCTTCTAAATTTTCTTTTATAGGTTGATGTTACAGGAATCAATGTTAATGTTAGTTTAAGTTATGACATGTAGTATCAAACTAAACTAATACGATTTTATTTTGAAGACTGATTTGCTAACACCGTAATAAAATGTATGTTTAAAAATCAAGGATAGACATGTCTTCCAAAAATGTTTAAACCTTAATTTGTTGTAAGAATACTACTGTAAATAGAGCTGTTTAATGAAATGATAGTCTTTTATTTCACTCAGTAATAAATAAAATAAACCAATGAAATAAATAAAGGACAAACATAGTAAATGGAATTATTATTATTATTGAATTTAGAAATTATCAAGTTTCATCTTTCCAGTTTATATTGCACTCATGTGTTTACAAATACATAGGTGACACATGTTATATAGTATGTTACAATATAGGTAAGTATAAACTGTTATATAGTATGTTACAATATAGGTAAGTAGGAATATAAACAATGAATCCCGTAAGGGCATCTCAATGTTTAAATTATTCACAACTCATAATAAAATAAGGAATAAACTAGCTGCAAAACTATCAGACTGCTACATACTATCTGATTATACTCGAGACTCTCGAGTATATAGTGCGCGCCCCTCCACAGCGAATCTCATACTAATCTGTGCGCAGTTGTACGGCTTGGGTTGTGGAGGGGCGCGCCTTCGTGGATGGCGCGCACTATATGACAGTAAATCGCCGTGGGTATGAGTCTTCATAGTTTTAGCATTTTTGGTTTGACAGGATATTTTATGGCTTTATTTAACATTTTTTTTAGTGTGTTTTAGAATAAAATAGTTATTAATACTACTCCAAAAGAGTAATAAAATACAGGACAACTAAAACTACCGAAATAAAATATTTATTGTTTTCAATTGTAACCCTGTTTCTTGTACTAGAAAACGGGCCGGCCGACCCGGACACGGAACGGTCTAGCGTGAACTTGGCGTGAACCATCCTTATTGTATTCCATTTGTATTCTCTGTATCCTTGTTCGAAATTCAACCTTTTTGAAATACAGAATAATGAAAATTATGAATTTAGCTAGTAAAATGATTTGATTTATTTCTTTTTGCATAGACTGGACGACCAGTACGCGTAAAGCATTGCGGTCTATATAACCGCTTCGATGGTCAATTCTGCACGTCTACAACTATTAATAAGAAGGTACTTATGTCAATAATAAAAAAAAAACGTTAATTTAAAGTACATTTTATTAAACAAATACGATTAAGTATAATTAATTTACAACAAAATCTAAATATTATTCAATTTTTATCGTGGGACTACTCGCGTAACAAGTAAATGGTGATTAGAAACTAGTTAAATTGTGATCTAAATATTACTGGGTCAAAATACATGTTTGAGCAACATTTGCCTGATCATGTTACGTGTTTCCAAACATTTTTGCGAAATGTGTCACCCATTTTACCCGGAATACAAGTCTTTTAACCCTACCACCAACTAGGTAGATGTCCGTGCGAAATGTCTACTGCACTAGCTTCTTCGTGGCCAGTTCGGAAAGTAAACTAGCGAAAAAAGAAATTTATAATGAGTTACCCTTGTGACTCAGAGCAATGAACCTAGATTAGGTAAACAATCAAGATTAGGTCATAAAAAGAGACTAAGTGAATATCCACCAGGCATTATTATTATTATAAAAGAAAAATGGCAGCCTCGAGGCCTTTGCCAATGTCAGTGAAGGGATAAATTAACTACGAAATATTGAATAATACTATTTAGCAATAATAAATGATGTGACTCTCGCCGAATTGGCGACGAGAATCTCCACCAGGCATCACAGACGTGCGTAATGCGTATATACATATAATAATAAATACATTGATTCAACTAAAATGCATTGGTACATGATAAAGTCCCGCATAACAATTATGGTAAAAACGTAAAATGTAGTACAATACAAATAGCTGAAAGGGAAGATAGCTCAGATATGACAGTTACCTAGCTGTCAAATATATGAAAACATATCCTGGCACATCTCTGGTGGATATTCACCCTACAGTGGTTGATGGTACACGTGCTGTAGGCTCCTGTGCCCACCTAGGAACCCTACGGAAAGCGGGGAAAATCACATAATTTCCCTAATTTTCAGGCAACCTTGTTATTTTTTTACATAGTCACTGACTGTATAAGGCTAAACAAAATGCAGTTATAACTCAGTCAGTTACGTGGTGCCTCAGTGCTATAAAATAGAACACTGCGCATAGACTGCAAAATGTGCATTGTAACTGTCACTAACACATGAACAAAATTTTTCAGCCTTACTAAAAACAAATGCGGTACGGAGTTCACTATCCCTTTTCCTGGATTGAAATAGTGTAATTGTCTTGGGTTATCATGCCCTGAAGAGGTTGAGCCGGCGGCCCTGGGGCGAGTCGTTGGTGAGCGCCATGTTAGCGCAGATCTCGTCGAAGGTGGGCAGGTGCGCGAGGCGCCCGCGCGCCGCAACCGAAGGTCGTCCGTTCAGCATGCGCCGCGCCACACGCACGATGTCGTCGGCCGTCACTTTTTCTAAAATACAAAATATATATATAAAGCGGCAATTACACTTCGTCGTTCGCCGCATGCTGAGAACACGTTAGTCGGCCGCATTCGGCGGTCGACAGCTGCCAAATCGCCGTAGTAGGCGGACAGACTAGTGTAAAGACGACGTTTGTGGGCCTAAGTAGTTTAAAATGAATTCGGCGACTGCATTAGGTGAACGACGAAATGTAATTATTTTTACACTTCATCGTTCACCCCTAGTATGTATATTTTTTCCCAACAAAACACAAACGAACGCGTTTGCGTAGAGTCTCAATTTGTATAGTACCGCGAAAAGCGTCTCTGGTGGTAACTATTTGTTGCCATACATATGACTAAACGAAAACGCGTTCGTTTGTGTTTTGTTTCGAAAAAAATATACTTAAGGCACAGGTCCACGTTTCACGCTCCAAGTTTATGGATTACAGCTGTTGTAACGTTGTCGAAATATGTAGGAACCCTTACCAATTTCGTTGATGAAGAATGAGGGCGGCTTCCTCTTGCCGGTGGCCAGCACCTGGCGGCCCACGTCCTCGAACACAACCGGCCGTGCCTCCAAGTTCATAAGCAGCATGGATTGTAGCTGAGTCTTGGCACGCTGTCAACAATACCGGACATTATGTAAAACAATTTATTTCTCTTTTAGACTTAGTTCATAAATTCCTCGCTAGACGTCGCTGTTCTTACGAGTAAACCGGGTAACGGGCGCGATCTAAGCTTCGCTAGATCGATTGGTGTTAATGCTTAGTGATGCTGTTGCTCAACAGGCGAGGCGTATGCAGGATTATCAAATACGGTATTATTGAGAGGCGAATATCTCTTTTTATTGAGTTTCGCTCCGCAACTTTAGTCATGATCATACAAGTCTTTTTTTTTGAGATTCATGCACCAGCGCGAGAAAAAGAAACTTGTTGCGCACCATGCCTAGTGACTACGGCGGTTGTCACACTGATGCGGTGTCCGGACGGCGCGGCGATGTGGTGTGCAGGCGTGACACCGCTATAGACAAGTATAGCGCTGTCCGCTCGCACACCGCACCGTCGTGTGGAAATCGCATATAAGACACTGGTCCCACCGCGTGCGAGTACTCTCATAGTAATTCTACTCGCTTGAGCGTCGACGGCGGTGGGACCAGTGCCTCAGTGTGACAACCGCCTAAACATGTGGAATGCGAGGCGGCGCAAGCTCCATAATGACAAAACACGGCGTGTTGCACAAATATTGTATACGCCTAAAGCCACCTACAACCCGTTCGTTTCCGAGTTGGCCGCTACCTCGTGACGTATTTACCTCCGCCCCCACCACGCTCGGCGCTGAGCATGGCGTAAGGGGGGCGCTGTAGACATGGGGAAAGCGTTACTTTTCGACCACCGTTACTGTTATTCCCGTTCCAAAAAAATCACAGTAAAAAATTACCGCGACTTTGTCACTTCGGTTATTTCGTGTCACGATATTTACGTTCCGATCGTTCCCGGCAGTTACTGATATTTCTGTAACAACTGATGTTACTCTGTGACTAGTGTGACTGCTACTTCTACGTTCTGTTCCGGACGTTACAAGACTGTCGCGAATTATTTAAACCTTGATACGATGTAATAAAGTCTAGAATGATATCGGCTGGTATGGACACGGTTCCAGTGATATCGTAGCGCTAAGTAACAACGTTATTATGTAACGTTGTTACTTCGTGATAAGTCACACTGTTACTTTTTAACGGCGGATCACCGTGATTTTTTCATCGTGAAGTTATTTATCACCCACCTCTAGGGTGCAGTATGAGCACCGATACAGAAAAAAAGGCCAACTAAAACCGAACTGGCCCCTAATCCCTATACCACAATACTTTACAAGTGTACATTTCGACAAAATTTTACAATTTCCATTTCCAATTGTACGCTTGTAAAGTTTAGTACAGGCTCCTGAGTACGTGAAAAACGTAATCTGCAGAATGAACCTTCAGTTCGGTCTCGCCGACTTTCCCCGCCATGTTGGCGAGCTCGCGCGCGATGACGATGGCCGTGTCGTAGATGCGGTTGGGCGGCGAGGCAGAGTGCACGCAGAACACGCCCGTGTCGCCGTACGCGTGGTTGTACGCTGTCGCGTTGAACATCCAGTGGTATCTGAAACGTGTATCAGATCGTCAACCTTTAGTCACGTGCAGAATAAATGTTTGAATTTTGTACCTCACAACACAAGGAACTTAACACCTTTGTCCTTTGTCATGTTTAAACGGTCATACTAAATTTCCAACTGGTATATGCGACAAAGTAGCAAGCTCCCTGGGAACCTATACCTAACCCTAAGTAAAAAAAAATTAAATCAAAAAGGCTGCTGTGAGTTTAAAAAGCGTTGAAAGCTTCGCCGTGATTTGAATGTAGCTCGAAAAAGTGAGAAATTTCCTTGATTTTGACTACATATGAGTCGAGAATTCCGCAATTTTTCGACTTTTTCCCGCGACTTCATCCTCGACTAGACCATATAGACTTGACTAACTTAATGATGAATGAAAACATAAGAGTTTTATCGTGCCATGTTTTATGCGTTGGTCAATACCAAGCGTAGTATCGTGAGGACCCCCCTAACGCCCTAAACGGGTCACATAGTATGGCTACCTTCCCTTACGAGGCCGACTGTACATGAGTTACCTATTGAGCACGTTGGTGTAGAGCCGCGTGTACATGCCCTTGCCGGGGCCGCCGGCCGAGAACGACCCGCCGCCGCCCATCAGCATGTTCAACACGCATGTCGCCACGAAGTCAGGGTCGCCGTGCGAACAACCTTGCCAAATAGTATTAGTGTTATGCGTGGTTTAGACTAGCAAGAACATGATTCAGATTATTTATTTCTCAATAGTCATATATATATGGCATGGTTTCAGTATACAGAAAATAGAACATAATACTCATACTGAGATCGTCAAGGCATTATACAATGGGCATTATTGTTCTAGATATAATTACATTATTAATATGTCAAAAGTTATGATTAGTATGTCAAGTATTGAGGTTATAAAACAAATGTTAGTGACAAGTAAAAGGATACAGACAATAATTCTATTAATAGTCATAGTCTAAAAAATCCTTAATCGTTATTGTTTTCGTGAGGAGAAGCTTTTTGACACTGTGACGGAAAGTATTGATGTTGGTTTGGGCTTTTATTGTTTTGGGCAGTTTATTGTATAATTTTGGACCATGGCTTTAGGCGATTTCTTCGCAATATTTAACCTACACTTATTTTGCTGCAAGTTCTCAGCGTATCTAGTTGGACGATTAGAATCATCTCCCATGTGTCTAAATTCACCGGGATTCTTCCGAACATACGAGTATTACATAACTATTTCTAAGATGTAAGTTGCCACTGATGTCAATATTTGCAGCTTTTTAAAGTGCTCTCTGCAGCTCTCATTATATTTTGCATGCACTAAGATTCGAATGGCATTTTTAAGATAAATTTGGAATCAGTTGAATTCCCCCATAGAATTATTCCATAAGAGAGGATTGAGTGTATGTATGCACAGTATGCCTCTTTTAAATTAAAGTCTTTTTTTTTAATACTACGTCGGAGGCAAACAAGCTGACAGCCCACCTGAGGGTAGCCCCTTAAGAACCCTTTTCACGCCTTTTTTGAAGAGCCCCATGCTGTAGCCCATTGGGAATACCTCGGCAGGAAGCTCATTCCACAACCTGAGTGTTCTCGGTACAAAGTCTTTTATCTTTATGCGTGCAATTTTCAGTGAATTTCCGTACATTGCTGGGTTTGATCGTATTCATCTTACCTCGGTAGCCCGCAATGTAAAGAAAGTTGCATGCATGTTCTTGCCGGTGTAAATCGGCCTTTACTCAAATCCAATGGCTATTTTGACGACCACTTTGCCCTAGTTGGTTTCCTACGAATCTCGGTCAAGGCATTTATTTGTGTAATGCTGATGAGCTATTTGAGTCTTCCTGAGTCATGGATTTTTTTTATATGTATCTTATTACATTGTCATTCTAAATTCTAACACTCATAATAGTACAAGCTATGCTAAGTTTGCTAGCTTCTGCCCACGACTTCGTCCGCGTAAACTTTCACTCGACTCGATATTTAATTTTTGGAACACTGGGAACACTAGAAAATGCAGATACTTACTTTCTAATCCAATAACAACATGGGAAAGCTCTGGTAAGTCTGATCCAGGGTAAAGAGGTATTTCACATTCTTCCTGCAGACAAACACAATTAAGAGTTGAAATAATGTAGATATCGGAACGACAAATAGGGTAGGGAACGATTTATTCGCGTTTCAACCGCTTCACTTCCGTAGAAGCATCTACAAGTAGATAAAGATGTTGATGACGATTTCGGTTATTTTGTAGAAGTAACATAAATAATGCCACCAATTCGTCAAACACGTGTGCCCGGCGGATATGACGCGTTAGAAAAGATAGAATATGATAGAATGCAATCACGTGACCCAAGGTATTGCGCGTAGCAGATGCGTTCGTTCGCACGCATAGTGTCGTTTAACATGCTTTTACGCCGCAGTTTGACTATTACTTACGTACGTACATGTTTCCTATTTAGGGAATGCAATCTCGATCTCGCGAGATCTCGCGCTAATTTCCGAGATTCAATCTCGTTGGTGAGAAATCTCGACTTCCGATATCTCGGTCGAGATCTCGACTAATAATTTCGAGATCTCGAACGAGATTACAAGACTGATTTTATTGTTGGAACAAACTCTAAACGATAATAAGGGCGCAGCGTGCACCACAGTTATTTGCATGTTGTTTGGTGCGGCGCGGTTAACGTAACTACGCACAATTATTTACATGATATTTACTCGCTTACCCTACATTTTTTTATGAAACGTTGATTTTTGTTTCAGTATTTTAATAATGTATCATCTTTTGAATACCAGTACTACCCTGAGTAGGGACTGTCCATTGAATTAACGTATCTTTATAGAAAAAGCGTATATTTATAAAAATATGTTGAATCTCGATATCGACGAGATTAAACGAGATCTCGTCTGTTTTTCTGACGAGATCTCGAATTCCAAACCTCGACCTCGGCGTTCTTACGCGAGATCTCGAATCCTCAATCTTAGTGCGAGATTGTATTCCCTATTCCTATTGGACAAAACCGATGTCTGAGAGCTAGAAACACCGAATGTGTCTAGTTAGGGTAGTCTCGTTTGCGCCTCAACCGATGTATTAGCATATGCATAGCCGAGTTATATTATGCCGCCGGCGGGGACGTCCACCACGTGATCGCGAAAACACGGACACATACAGACCCTAATCATCCCGGTACCGCCGCATACCGGGTAGTCAGTTTCTTGCTCGACTCTTCTCAGCTAGGCTTAGGTTTAGTGAACGAGCGACAAAATCACAGTAGCTCGATTCCACTCACGCCTCAGATTCGGTTGAAATCGCTCAACCAGTCTCACTGGAGTGCAAACTCTTAAGAGCATTCCAGTGTTAAAAACGCCCGCGCGGACGTGTCGTAGTCCATAGGCCACTCTCCAACTGCGCACCTCTATCGATTGCCTATAAACCCACAGTCAGGTTCAAAAATAATAAGAGAGAGAGAAAGAGTTTCATTTTTACAATTTTCCATAGAAAAACGTTGACAAATTTAAAGAATTGTACACTTGTAAAGTTTTGTGGTACAGGCGGCTGTTTTACATACCTGTTCCATTCCACCGGTATACTGAGCAACGGACTTGTCGACTTTTGGAGTAAACGTGGCACTGTCCTCTGCATGCCACGTTGGTTTCATGTCCACAAAATACTTTTGTACAAATTCCACGAAAGGCTCATGGTCTACCTGGAATTATTAAAAATGTGACCTCATTAAGCAAATACTCTTTAAGGTCACAACACAACGTGACCTCCTAGTAGACCTGAAATCAGGTTATTTCTATCTAATAAATGGTATCCACATTTGAAATGAACTGTAAATAATTATATGCAAGAAAACGTCCATATATAAGATTTAGACACTTCGACTACAAATTCCTATTGTTTGCTTTAAATTGCAAAAGATGAAAAGTCGAGAATACTCACCCCAACAGCCGCAACTACCATTCGATTTGGTGTGTAATGGTTTTTCAAATAATTCAATATAATACCGCGGTCTATTTTGTTAACATTCTCCTTGGGGCAAATCTTTGGGAGACCAAGGGTATTGCCCTTATATGCCGCCTAAAAAAATACAAGTACTATAATGCATCTCAACTTCAAATTCAGGTAATTAAAAAGGAGATTCAGATTATTATATTTTTTTATTTAAATTTGTAGACTCAAGCACATAACTTACCGAATGTATCATGTCCATAAGTATAGTTTCTTGTTCTGGCCTCATAGCAAGGGTTTCCAATTCAAATGCCACAGCTTGCCTAGCAGCTTCTATTTCTTCGGTGGATAGACGGGGTCTTAATGTTACTTCTGCTAAAACCTGAAATAATTTAAAATTTATTCCCAATGGTATTATGGAGCGCATATGTAAAGTATTAAGCTTTATATTTCCACAATATGTTTCCATACTATAAAAATAGAGTGGAAACATAAAGCTTAATATTAATAATAAAAAAAATGTAAAGTATATTGAGATGTTTACAGATCAGCCACTGGCAAGATAAATAATAGCATGAAAGAGAATAAGACTGACATGAAATAGATATACTATTTAACTGAGGCGTGGCTGTGACGAGACAGGGCTAAGAGGGAGACTTCAAAGGGTAGCGGGCGGGCCTGATGTCTCCCGCTAACCTACTGCGCGGTCTCATTTAAGTGGTTGACGTATAATAATGAGATAATGTGTCACCAGACTTCGATGACATATGTGTTAAGATATATCTTGTTATGTTGGCTTTACAGTATGTAATGTTAAGCTTTGCAAGAAGAATAGCTCTAAACAACAACTTATTTAAGTTTCAGTAGTTGTTACCTGGGTTACAGCCTCAAGGCCTCTAGAATCAGCGCTGGTTGCATATACTGTTGTGTCACGCGAGCCTTGGCAGTCACAAATACCACCATGCCTCTCCAATTCTCGTAGCATCACATCACGAGTCGCAAATTTATGTGTTGCCTACAAAAAAACCTTTGTGAGATTGTCAATTAAACATCTAATAGCCTAATATAAACATAAATAATACAAGGACATAAATATTATTGTTTTTAATATACTCACACCAAAGCTCAATTTCTCAAGGAAATGACAAATGCCATTAGGGTAGGCGACTTCATATCGTGGGCCGGAATCAATTACCACTGGCAAAGAAAACATCATGTTATTTACTCTGACAAGAAAGGCCAAACATTCAAGATATTTCAGAACACAAGGACACACCATACTGCTTAGTTGGGTTGGGATAATTTGGACCATACACTGACTAATATTCAATGAAGAGTTTGGTGTACCCCTGTGAACAATTTATACTCTTACCACCAGCAGTACAAAACTGGCCAAACTTTTTCTCAGATGCAACTCTAAGACCATTACTGAGAGTTGTAACTTCAGTCACACAATCCTCCGCTTTTGCAGTAGAATACACCACTGGTGGGAGATTTGGCATCGGGTCAGACAGTGGTGGCAGAGGTGTAACACTGTTTTTAGCAAGGGCCTGCGCTGATTTGTCCACATCCTGACTAAATGTTCTTACACCTGATTTGAAAAGCCTGAAATACATTATCAACAATTTATTTAATTATTCAGTGCTTTAGAAGCATTCACCTAATTCACTAGGGCCAAATTTAATACATTTTGATAATTATGAATAGGATGAAAACATACACTTTTGTTTTCAATGGTCGGTTTAGACAGACCAACTAACAAGTATACTGGCTTGATCTTGACTTTTTCATAGGTGAAAAAATACATATTAATAAATATCTTTGATAATAAGCCTCCATCATGACATTAACACCTTTGAAATGTTATGAAAAATACCAATAACATAATGATATAGTCCTGTTAGTGATGAAAATTGAAAATATCAATGTTCCACATAATAATATAAAAATAATGATAAGATCTGTAATACTATGATTAGTTATTGGAAGAAAAAGAAAACAGTGATATTAAAAGGCCTGATTGATAACATTGCTCAAATATGATAGAGTAGTGAACTTAAGAAATTTACTAAACTAGGCAAAGCACAATCAACTGTATATCCAAAAAGTACCATTTTCGCAAAGCATATATCATAACTATCTTGTGAAATTCGCAAAAGATAATAACTATGTTTGTGGGGGCAAAGCTTTTTATTCTAATGCTGTTCTGATGGATCAATACCAAAAAACGCCACTAAAACAAAATTAGTATTTTATAAAATTACGACTAATTTCAAGTCGGACCAAATTCGTTACAAAGGAGAGAATCAGTCTTGTATATGTAAAGTAGGAACATCAACCGCGACAAACTTAAGTGATGCAATACACCTGATCTGTTATAAACATTGATATAGTTATGATGAACAACTATTAGAGATGAATCGCAAATGCGTGAAACAATGAAATAAATGCAAATTATTTGCATTTTTTAATAGAAAAGTTCACTTACCCATTTTTCATAGAAAATAACCTAGAAACAAGAACTTTAACTTCTGCTACATGTGACATGATTCGAGAGCTTTGTCGAATTTAATTGCTAATACGTTTCTAAATTTCCCAATGAAATTTATATACAATCTGGCGACAACAGAAATTATTGTATTTCGAAGCAGTTTGGAGATTTCAACATAGCCTTAGCCTTAACATTTTTTGACAGTTTCTCAGTTCTACAAAAAAAAGACTTAACGCGACTAATGACAACCATAGACATAGAGAAAATTTTTTTTTTTTACTATAGAAATGAAATACTACTATTTGCAACGCAATATCCGGTTCAAATTTTCATCAAGTTAATGGAAATTTAATTTTATTAATAATATATGAATGGATCGAATAATAATATTTGGGTAGCAGGACATTTTGTACACAGGATATTTTGAAACAGGACCTTTTATGAAACGGCTCATTTACCCCGTAAAACTTTGATTTTAACACACCGACGAGTGCTACGCGCCATGTTCGTAGCCAATGAGATATTTTTTCTCATTTGTAGCGAAAACTGTCTACGAACGAAGAACACGATATCGTGTCCTCGTCATGTATGTATTGTCTTCACCAGGCTCGGATTGTTAACGAATTCAGTAATTATTACCTACTTTAACTATTTAGGCATAGACTTATCAACCCAGTATTATTAATTATGTAGCAATTGTAGCTCTATCCGTCGTTTCATTGTTAGCCCTGAGCGTAGAGCTGTTCATTATCCTCTTCGTCACTATTTGTCGTTCCTCAAAGTCACCATGTATCGTAACATAGTATCAATACCATTTAGTTAAGGAAGGTACCCTACACAAGAAAAAGAAAACGATAATGAAATTGTTTAGAAATATGATTTTATTTTTTGCATATGTAGTAGCAGTGTATCTTAACAGACTCAACATGGGTATTTTAGCGCATGCATAACATACTTAATAGCAAAATTTATTTTGCATTGGTTAAAAGTAGGTACCTACTTATTATTTTTTAACTGAAGCGCTAGTTTATTAGAAAAAAACAGGAGAAAAGTCGAGGCGACCACGCGCAATGCGCACTTGTTTCCACAATCCAGTAGTAGCGATGTGCACTTCACAAACGTATGTTCGTCTCGACGATTATCCTTTATCATCATAAATTTACCATCGCAAAATAAAGTTTTAAGCCTAAAACGTAAACATCAAAATGACGGCTCTTTATGCTCAAGACCAATACGAAGAATTTGAATTATGATAACAGTCATTGATTGCCTCTCGGTTACAGCTGCGGTCTCTATCATTGCCGTGAAATAAAGTAAAGCGTGTCTAGTAGTACTAGTAGGCCCATTTACACGGTGCAAGTATTTATTGCGATTTTCTTCACATTGCAGCATTTGATCGAGCACGTTCTTACCTCGGTGGCCCACAACCCGTAATGTAATGGCATTACAAGTTCTTGCATCATGAAAATGGACCTTTAGGGTCAGCATTTACCAGATATTCATTTGAAACCTAGCTGTCAAGCGTGTGAGGTGTGTTAATAACCTATGAAAACACGGCTTCACACATCTATGGCGGATATTCACCCGGATTGTTGTTGAAGAAAGGCCATCAATGTATGTCTAACCTAATTCGACTTACTGCGCACACATAGTTCATAACATAAGCAATTATTAGTCTTAGGTCGCTACTACACTTCGCTATGCGTGTTCGCGTTGCGTATTCGCCTCCCTTTCATTTACAATATTAAAGAAAGAGATGCAGCACGAATATTTGCACAAATACAGCGAAGTGTGGTGCTAGCATTACATGAATCCATCCATGATACTTATTTTATGTCACACCTGGCCATAAAGAGGCAATTACTGCGCGGACATAAAATTTTGTATTTACCACGGGCGGTAATAAAGAAAGCCTCCGATCGCATATTCAAATTCCCCGCGATCTGTGACATTGTTTTACCGCCCTTGGTAAGATATGTACCTACTACTAACACATTAGAAATAACATGGATTAATTAATTATATAGTGCGTAGTGTCGTATTCTTTCATATTGTCTAAGTCATAACATAATATTTGACACCACAAGGATGCTGCCACAGCACATCATTAATTCAACACATAGTTAATTGATCATTGTATTTATTAAATATAGAAAACATAAAAATCGTTTGACACAATCCACAATCGATATATCGAAAGCCAATGTATTGACCATTATCTAATACAAAAATACAAAATCATATTTAATACTTATTTTTTTTCACTGGTAATTAACACTTTCAAAGTCTCATTTCAAAAAGCCGTTGTCACACTAATTCTTTATCATAATGCGATTATTCGAGTGTCATCTTTGTGAGTGATTTTATTTAATGAATGATGGATGAGTTTTGGACTAAATTTGGCACACCTCTGTGCGAGATCCTCTCGACGCGACGGCGACGCTTCCATCTTGTTTGCGTCGGACTGCAGTCATCCACTAACTACTACCTAATACAAGCTACCTTAATTCTGAAGCAAACGATGTATTCTGCAAGTTACACTCTTAATTCATATTTTATACACACTATAAAGACATAAATCAAATAAGCTAACATCATAAAATAAGTCAATGTTTGATAAATATTATTTATATTAAATTTTATATAAATCTAAGTATAATATATCTTCTTCTTCTTCATTTGTTTTCATTGAAATGGTATATCAATCATACAACATTTAAATAAACCATATCATGTACAGTCAGCATCAAATGTAGCGACACATATGAAAGCGTCAAAAGTCTTTATTATAAAGGAATAATAACTTTTGACATTTTCATATATCAAGTTACTTTTGATGCTGACTGTACCTATAGATGGAAGATAATGAGCCACCAGAAACTAATTACATTAAGTATTTCCCTTTTGGTTTAGTTTAACCCCGATTCTTTCATAACAATTTGTATTTCCTCACACTATCAAAGTGGACGAAATGAACTTTTCTTGGAATTAAAGAATGTCATTAATTATAATAGACTAATATAGAAAAAAATAACATACACGGGGAAAACTGATGACTGGCTGTCGGCTCACCATCACCATTTTCGTTTAATAAAGTTCACACAGTATAGCCCTTTGCTTGACCAACAGTGATAAGTATTGATTGTAATAATAAGTATGTCATTCAATAAGCTTTAAATGATAAACCGGTACAAACTGAAATTACCAACTTATCCAATTTACCAGATTAAAATGTCAGAGAAGGTCTCTATCATTTAAATAAAATATTTCCGATTTCTAGTACTGTTATGCTTTTTGTGTCATAAAGAAAGACCACAGGGCAAAGCCACTATGACAAATCAACATTAATAGCTATAAAACATGCCACTCATACGGATAAATGTGATCAGACTTTTTTTATTCAAAAAATATTTACCATTCATTCTTGTGCTACCTAGCCATCATTTGGTTACAGGGTTTTACATATATTACTTTAGTCATATTTGGGGTTTAACACCAAAACGATATCGTCTCTATTCGTCACGTCTGTACGTCCACAAGCAAGTGCAGCCACTTAAAATCAGTCTAAGTTTACGTATAATTATAAATCTAAAAATAAATGACGAAAGCTTCTAACATTCATTTCTTTTAAACCACGCAAGGCCATTCCTACATGGTTCAACCACTTTTACATATAAAGCACCGTTTGCGCAAAATGGAGGCTCTCTAAGTGACAAGCAAAGCCCCACTAATATATTCTGATATACATTAACATCCATCCATAAGATACATCCCTCTAAATTAACGTGCGCGTACACTAAGGCAAGGTTGAATACCATCTACGCGTACAGGGTACGTTTCCTTGCTAAAGAACAAACGCCCTATACAGCCTTTGCATTATAACTAAGACATTCACTACCGGAGAGCAGCGGGGTTAGGAACTGGCTTGTAGGAGTGAACGCCGATATGCGCCGGCAGTAGATGTCTTAATAACAACGGCGCATTTATCGTAATCAATGAGTTGTGGAGGTTTGGTTATCTTGCCAGTCGAACTTGAAATAAGGGATTAAGGGAACGATAGAGGACATATTTCAAATATTATGTCAAAACATAGCACCACACTAAATTGGAATGCTGATATAAAGTCTAATAAAGTACGAAATAGATACTGTACTTTGGTTTTCATCAAGAGTGAATTTCAGGGTTCAATTTGTGGTTAACGGCGAACATATCATACAACAGTGCTGCAATGCCGTTAATGCCGTTACTGAATGTCACTCGAGCTCTTTTTACACAACAAATACTGTTCATTTTTCCAAGGAATTTATAGAAATTGAGTGTCACTTTTGAGCATTGCCCCTGTAATTCGCTAACTGAAATTTTGGCGAGCCCAAAAATAACATAAAATTTTGATTAAGTACCTATAATGGTGGAGCGAGAATATTGTTTTATCACAAAATCTAATGGAATTGTTTAAATTGCAACACGTAAGTACATCAGGAGCTCTGTACTGCGGTGGAACGAAAGAAAGGAAATGTATAAATTTTTAGTATTGATATGTTTGTCAGGTAAATTTTTGAATACATCCGGAATGAAATGGATGAGCAGAAGTAGCTATTTTAGTCTTAAAGCACTCAAAGGCATTCTCTAGCACCCTTTCTCGTATTTAGATTTGCTGCTGGTCTAGTGTGCTCTGTATCATTTGGCTTGCGAACATGAAAAGGCCGATATTCGAGTAGTGCCTAAATACTCGCACAGGCGAGGCGTTAACGTTATTATGTTAAGGACTAAAATATTTCAGAATTTCTTTATTTATATATATTAATTAGTAACATCCTGAAAATATATCATCCATATTAAATCTTCAACGTAAAAAATCAAAACTGATATTATATTAGAAGTAACTTTGGTATTTGGTGTTATCTATCTTGCAGCCTATAGGACTGTGCAGTGGTCCTCGGAGCCGGACAAGCAAAACCCGGGCAGCTTCTATATGCAAATGCTTTTAGCATCGATATGCGTAAATATCCCGCGAACTTCACAAGTCTCTAGTGGCACCTTTTAAGCAATAATCATGCCATTTTTTTTATAAATGTAAATATGTATCTAAAATTTTCAAAGGTACCGAAAATCTAATATTGCCTTGTGATCAGCGCTTACAATATACGCGGGGCGAGTTAGCAGAACGGGCCCCGACGGACAATACGGTAAATATCAAACCACTGTGGTTTAATAATAGTATGTCTAAACTGCTCAGCCGTTCCCATTATTCAGTCGAGTTTGAATTTTTACTATACCAACAATAAAAAAAAAAACAATCTATCATTTCGTTGACCCCAGAAACTTATTGTCAATACAAAAGATGGCAAGTCCCACTAAGATTATTTTGTGTTTGAGACTGACATATTCTCGTATTCCGTTGGATAGTCTACTTTAACGCTATATGTAATAGAGATTTTATTACAATACAAACATTCGATTTTTAAACAGTGTGTATTTAATAGAAACTAGTGGTAAAGTAGAATATCCAATGGAATAAGAGGATATGTCAGTGTCATACTTAATTTCTCTGTACAAACGCTAACACAGTTAACTGACCATTCGTGACCCTTATTGCAATACGCGTAAAGTGCACGAATAGTCAGTTAATTGTGTTGGCGATGGTACAATGCTTTGTATTGTGCCTATTTGCTTACGTCAAACACATACGTGGTTTGGTTTCACTCTAACAACTCTCTGACGCTATATGGAATATAGGAAACGGCTGTAAGATCAGACAACAGACAGTTTGAACATCCACTAATTATGTCACCATAATTAGTAGTAGATAGGATGTAGTGTTCCGTTTGATATTTACGATATGATCGTGTAGGGGCGGGGCTAAAGGGGCGCGGGCGGCGGCGGCTAGAGAGAGCGCGCGCGCTATGACGAGTCCACGTCCTGCCACATCCCCGAGTCGCAGTTCCCGTCGTAGTCCTCCTGGAAAATTATACGCATTTACCACAAATTCTCGTTATTGTGTAATTAGACCAAATTTTTTGACAATAATAGATGGCCCGGCGCATGGGGTTCCACCAACTTACGATTCAGACCGATCAACGTTAATTCAATCTGCCCATACAAAGTTGACAAACCATATTATACAAAATCAGATTTTTACGAAATAGCACTTACGGTTCCAGACTCTTTGGCCCCAATTTGGCCTAAATTCCTAATTGCACTAATTATATGTACTTTTATATCTATCTAATAATTAGATAGACTAATTTAATATCTTTAAAAGAGCAATTCTTGTATATTTATTTATTTCGGGGATCTCGTATTTGGTGGCGATAAATCGATCCAGCTATAATGATCTCATGCCCAGGAAAACGACGAGCAAAGCTAATTCATCCATCACAACGACGAATTAAAATAGCAGCGTATGAAATTTGCAGAGGATTTTCTGTTCACAATCGATCAGACGCTAGAATGAATTTCTAGCAGTTTTTCCCGTGGGACTTTTAAGGATCATCAACAGGCATAACAAGCGTCTATAGGCTACACTAACCGCTTACCATATACAGTAGGTCCGACGTCCGTAAAATACTTGCTTGTTACGATGGTCAGGATCGAGTTGGACAGCCGGTCCTAGTCGCTACTCGGCGTTCTAAATAGTACGGTCAGCCTCACATGTTGCTGAACACGTTTGTACCTCGTCGTTTTAAATTCATATTTAAACTGTCATACTAAATTTCTTAACGGGTGAAAGCGACAAAGTACCAAAGTGTCCAGCTACCAATGAGACCGATTGGCTGTGGTGTACTGACCGACATCCAGGCGTGGTCCAGCACGTCCTCGGCCGCGAAGCGCAGCTCGGGCTGCGGCCGCAGCATGTTGGCGACGAGGTCAATGGCCCCGGCCGACACGTGCTCCCACTGCATCGCCGGGAACTCGAGCCGACCGGACAGGATCGCGTCGAACAGCCGCTCCTGGTCGCCGTTCGGTGAGGAGAACGGCGGGAAACCGCATAGCAGGATGTATAGAATCACGCCCGCCGCCCACACGTCGATCTGTAATAATAGATTGTCATAGTACTTTTATCTCACGAGCGCGGTGATTGTTGTAGCTGTGACACATACTTAGACAACGTGAACTCATAGCTCCTACGCTGACGCACACACAGACAATGTGCATGTATAGCTCAGCACACAACCATGGCTCACCCGCGCTCGTGAGATAAAAGTACTCTAACCAAGGGTTGAAACAAGCTGCTAAGCAGTTTGGCAGGTATTGAAGGTCTTGAAAGCTATAAAATCTTTACTTAGTAAATTACATAAAATAAAACCATTTCAGCCTCTAAACACTATGCTTTTTATTTCGGTCATTCTCTGAATAAGTCAAATCCCATCGAATCCATTTTAAAATCGATAGTGTATTGTATATACATCGGAATTACCTTTAAACCGTATCCGGTTTGCAACAGGATCTCAGGAGCAACGTACGTTGGCGTTCCACAGATGGTGTGGAGTGGTTCCCAAACCTCCACGGCTAGACCGAAATCGGCAAGTTTTAGCCCTCGTATGCTGCCGTCAGGGGCTATCTCCACCTAAAACCGGACAACGTAAGAATTGATACAAAAGTATGTCTCTCAGCAGCGCCTTCTCTCTACTGTGAAGTCTCGGATCCTCGGTTTATTTGGCCACGTATCTTGACGTGACGGAACGTCCATAGAACGTCTTGTTGTGCAAGGAAGAGTGGAAGGCACCAGACCTAGGGGAAGGTCTCCAATACGATGATCTGACCAGATTAAAGACATTTTCCACCACACTTCAAGTACATCACTAAACGAATGCTCTCGGAAAGCGGCTTTACGGGAGGAGTGGCGGCGTGTCGTTGAACGGTTCACTCAAAAACTTACATAATGGCCACGACCACTCTGTAAAGAGTGTACCGACGAAGATGATGATGTCTCTTAAAGGGCTAACAAGCTTGGCGAGACCTGGCCCCGTACATTGAAATGCCGAACAGAGATGGCGAAAAATGTGGCCCAATTTGACACTGTCAGTTACATTCCAATAGTATCGTACAAAAAAGACTTACAGCTGTTATTCTTGTGTCAAATGTGTAAAGACAAATACCAATATAAATGTACCGCCCGATTCGTACGGGCGGTACTTTTACGGGAGCTATTTTTTGGCTGATTGTGAATATAGTTCTATAATATTACACCTATGGCCGCGTATTATGGTCGCGTGATAGCGTGAACAACGGCAAGGTAAAGCATCTGTCACTGGTATCAGAAAATGACAAATGCGGCAAATCTTGTGGTTTATCACGCTATGGTTTATAGACCCCCTAGCCTAATGTATCGTCAATAAAATTTACACATGCCTTTATCGTTCTCGACATAATCACAATAACGCAGAATGTGATACATATTTCAGTAGCCTTTATTGTACATATAACAGCATATTTATCGGTTGTTGCGGACAATCTACCTGCGGCTTCGATCACACAATGACCTATTGTGGAAGCCCTTTATAATTCACTGCTTAGACCCGTACATACACAAGTACACAATGGAATCGTCTATATATTTACCAATAAATTTTCTGGTTTAATGTCACGGTGTACGATGGAGAGCGAGTGGATATACGCTATGGCTGATGTTAGGTGGCTGATCAGCAAACGGGACTGCGCTTCCGAGTATTTGACGGAGGCAGTGATATTGTCAAACAAGTCACCTCCTGAAAATGTAATACCGCTGATTATTTATCATTTATAGATGAGCTTTACTTAGGTATTTTACCTATAACCGTCCTGTACTGAACAAAATCTACTCGTATGTACATGTAACACTTACCGCTAACCAACTCCAGAACGAGGAAAAGCCACTCGGGCGTGTGGAATTCGTCATACAGCGTGACGATGCGGGGATGACACAACTTTCTCATCACACGGACCTGAAAACCAATTTTTTTTAATAGGCGTTAAAGGTAAAAAAATCTTAAGTAAGTCCCAGTGGCGGCGCGTCAAAATTATTCTTAGGAAATCCGGAAAAAAAATCCTTTCATATTCTTCACGAGCCGTAGTAAAATAACTGGTCTGGTTGAAAACCAGGCAAGCCGGTGGGAATCGAGTTGTATGGGCGCTCCGCCACTGGTAAGTCCCCTCTTGTATGTCGTTGTGGCGTGTTCGAATAGGCATTTAGACATTTTGTAACACACGCAAAATGCCTATTTGAACCGTTAGTTCACTAAGCTATAGTCTAGCTGCTGGTCTAAGGCCGAACAGTCATAAATATAATCTAATTAGTACTACAAAAGAGCTTACTATTACAAAGAGCATAAGTGATTTTTACACATAGCAAAGCTAACGTTAAATAGTTCACACTAAAGTTCAATTAGAAATGACATCAATGAAAATTTTACTGCGACAAAAAATATTTGTTGGTAGTTGTTGAAATACTCTCCGTTTACGGAACACACACGGTATTTAAAGTTGAAAGTGCTATTGCTGCACTATTAATTTTATTGCTTAGTTTCCTTCTCTCTCTCTGGGCTCTTTGGCACACACTATATATCATTCCAGAGGGGCTTTACTCAGGCGGTTGACACACTGCTGCAGTCTTGATTGTTATTTACCTTATTTAGTAATCTTACCTCGGCTGCTACGTAGTGTTCTTTGCCTTTGCATTTAAGCTTGTCTATTACTTTCAAAGCATACTTCTGGCATGTCGTTTTGTTAGTGCAAACACGCACCACTGCAAAATTGCCTTCACCTGTAAGAATATGATTGAATTCAGATAGTTTAATTGTAAATATTTAACATAATAATTACGGTTTGTCATTGAACACGCGAATAACAATGAAATAGTAATTGCATTGAATTATGGTCAAGAATAAATAAATGAATTCTAAATAGGGATGTTGACACCAAAAAAAGAAAATCAATGAATCCGAATTTTCTCGAAAAAGGATCAAATTCTCAATGAAATAGCGAAAAAAGTGATTCAAAAGAATAAATAATTACATAATTATAATTCTTCAAAGTTTTAGGAGGGGGCATTTTCTATCCCTGTTCCGCAAAACGCATCTCTGTATTGAACGATCGTCATTTACTATGGCGCTCGAGGTCAGTGACGTCACTGATCTGTAGCGCTTTCTCTCTCGAACTACAGATATTCTAACGGTTGTAGTTTCGTTATTTTTTGAGATATTTGAATAGGATTTTCACTGTTTGGCATAGTTTTATGTATTCTTTCGTATGGAGTAATAATAATTTTTGAGTCAACATCCCTATTATTTATTTATCCGAAATTGATACCAAACACGACCTACTAGCTAACCATGGACGGTTAGAATTTATTTAAGGCGCTACACTGTGAAATTTGCAGACTTTGAAACGCTGTCCTGCCCAGACTAGCAAACAGTAGGGGCTGATTTTCAGATATATGATTCTTGACTATATGATTGTGGTACTGACAATAGCGAAACATGATTGCTTAAAATTTTCTCGATAGAAAATAAATCCAAAGTCGAGTCTATATTATCCTTTTTTTCCTCAGCCTACTAAAACAACGCATTATTAAAAGACACGATTAAGTTAATACGATGGTATTTTACCTCATCTAGGTACTGACAAGAGGAAATTTAATAAACCTGCACACAGTCAGATATTTAACGAGATTTGTCTAAAAAGCCATTCTCGGAGAGGGTTGCATCCCGTTTTGTCGTGAGCGAAAAACAAAGGGTGTCCCTTTCAATCGATATATCGCCTTAAGAAGCAGGGCGGAGGGGTAGCGAAAAAGAAATAAATTCTATGTTATTTATTTATTTTATTTATTATTATACCAAACACCAAACCTAACCAAGCCTTCTAGCTAACCAAGGACGCACAGTGCGATGAAAGTCGATTCTAGCTGGGCAATAAGGGCCACGTAACTTTGCCCCCTTTGTTGGCTAAAACGACGGCTTACATCCCCGAAGTTACGATTCCAATAATATTTTTGTCTATCTACCCTCATATAACTTATAAACTATGACGAAGCGTGCGTTAACACTGCCATTTGATAGTAAAATCATTCGGTTGTTTGCGCTTCATTGCGATGCATGATGCATTGCATGTGCGATGCACAATAAGTATAGCTTTATTTCAATTACTGTAACATTGTAGTTGAGATACGATCATGTAGCAAACATATGTACATTTTTGCGCATTGTTCCATTGTAATAAGGTGTAAATGTATGTGTGTTACTTAAGAAGCGAGTTTTAGCCTTTCTTCCCACCAGAGATGTGCTATGCAGCTAAGCTGCGAGGATATGATAGCTTTCCGTTTTAGCCGCGTATTCACTGAGCGAGCGACCTCGCGAGGCAGCCTCGGGCGTTTGTCGTGCAACGTTTGCCGCGCGAGGCCGCCTCGATTGTTGCACTAGGCTGTCGCGCGCGGCAAGCCGAGCCACGGTGAGGCTGAGCCAACATCGAGCGCTTTCCTTTTTTCCTGACTTTTCCCTCCTGTACGATCCTAGCAAGGAGTGCATCTTTTTCTTTAAATCTGCTACTGGAATATTCATTTTCTGGCTTATATTTCTCCACGCATCTTCTGTTAGTCCCCTATTATTATAATCGGGACATTTCGCATCCCATAATCGTCTATATTCACTATATAGTAGTATTAACTGAAGGCACTGCTCTTGCTTTGCTTTATCTCCTGTGAGGCAAAACACAACCGTCTCGAGTGCGCGCGGCAAACGTACTGAGGCGCTTTTGAGCATGGACAAAAACCGACAACGCTCCGCTCGCCCGAGCACGTGCCTCGGGCGAGGCACGTCCTGACTGACCGAGGATTTGCCTCACGGGGCTGCCTCGCGAGGCCGCTCGCTCAGTAAATACGCGGCTTTTCACCAGTGCTATGCTGTGTGAACCAATGAATATAATGGAGAATGTCAATAGGTCTGCAAAATCACTTGAAAGTTTCTTGCGGTAAAGCTTTGATTCATAGAAATACATTAGTTTTTGTTTCATTCAAAAATACCAAGTAGTTTTGGTTTTACAGGCATTTAAAGTGAGTCCCGCTAACCGCGTGTGACGTCATTCTGCAACGCTAGTCTAGTACGGAAGCTCGCGAACGGAGTGAGCGCCTGTATGGCGAGTGTTGCAGAATGACGTCAAGACGGGTCGCCGCGCGTCACTTTAAAATTCAATATCTTGGAAACCAATGGACGTATCGAAATAATTCTTTCACATATATTTTTTATTTTCAACAGAGAATACAGAAAAATGGAATTCTAAATTAGTTAACATTCTCCATTGGTGGATATCAACGCATCCATAGCAACGTAGCATAGCACATCTCTAGTGGAAAGGCACCCTTAGGGCATACCTATGATATCGCCGATGTTGTATTTGAGCCGCAGGGGCTGCGGCATGAGCGACTGGTCGATGGACACGGGCGCGTCGTCCGGCGCGCCCTCCTCCGCCTTGCGGCTCGCCCCACCGGCCTTCACTGGCATGCGCGGACATGGCCCTCTCCTGTACAACCAAATACAATCGTTATGTCGCAGCCGGCTTGTATAATCCGCCGTTTTACATTAAGGCGACTTCCTGACTTGGCGGGGCGGGATCGATATGTGACATTATTTTCTTTGACGTAAACTTACTGACGTCGCAAAGATTCCCACGGATTTTGATCGTCGCCGCGTTGGTGAGCACACGTGCCCGGGGCGACGACGGGCAGAATCCATTTACCGTACAAAACCTTATCTACTGTCATGGCGTCGTTACCGAACAACGTCATTGAACACGTGACATTGGCGAAATCATCATAAATTTGATGGAAGCCATTTTTTAAAGAATTGATTAAAGATTCCCACTTGACGCCCTTGACGGAATGTCAGTATTAAATTTGCGGAGTAGTAATATTATGCGCAGAAGCGGACCAGTACTGCCTTCGCATCGTCCCGCTTCCGCGCATCCCGCGCCAGTCAGGAAGCACTCATTTCTCATTTCAATGTAGGGTGGCAGTAAAAAGTAGTACTGAGTTGACCATTATCTATGGAGTTGACTGACAGTTGACACTGAAATTTGGAAGTTTTCTCATATCGTACATCGTACTGCCTCCGCACCGACAAATCAGGAAGTCGCCTAAGGCTAGCCGTTTTACAAAATGGCCGGATTGTCACTGCTAAACAGCGCTGCGAGTGTTAAAAATGGGAACTAAAAGCTGTCAAAGAGGTGACAGCTAAAACGACGCTATTTTGTAAAAAGGCTAGCCGTAACGTAATGTATTACGGCGAATTATACAATCTGACTGAACCGCTTTTTTACATTACGACTAGGCGAATTGAAGAATGCAAAGTGATTTTCAATCAGCCGTATTCAATCCGCCTAATCGTTGACCCGCCGTAATACAAAACAACTCTGTTTTGTAAAACGCCTAGCCATAATGTAATACGGCGGATTATACGACTTGCCTGCGGCAGTTACATTACACTTGTGAATTTAAATAGTTAAAAGTAAACCTTGATTTTAACTACTGACAAAGTTTGCCTTTTCGCTTAACTTATAAGTACATCTATCATATAAAATTTTAACAAACAGCCGGATTCTAAACTTGCTTTTATTCAGTTATGCACTTTTATCTCACGAGCGCGGGGCGCCATGGTTGTGTGTTGAGCTATACATGCGCATTGTGTATGTGTGCGTCAGTGTAGGAGCTATGAGTTCACAATGTCTATGTGTTCGTATGTGTCACAACTACAACTATGGCTATGGTTATAAGTGAGATAAAAGTACCTAATGTGCAAAAAATTATTCTATAACAAAGGAAAGTCAAATATTATTTTCTAAACAGCGTGATTCAGGCATCACTAACAGCCGTCGCGAGTTTAAGGTCGATATTTGATTGAAATTAAATCGATTAGAATCATGTTACATGATGTGTTCGACACACTTTCAACATAATTTTACATATCAACAGTTGTATGCATTTTTTACATTATTGTGCCAAGGTAAAAATAATACGCTAAGAGTTGCACGTTACCTTGTAGTTCTAGTAATGGGCGTCTTCCTGCACTGTAGCACAGCTTTACTTTCTTCAAATTCCAGTTCAAAGTCTTCCTGATTGACCCTGAAACAGATATTTATGTCACACCTGGCCATAAAGCAGCCATTATCGCACGCTCCGCGCGCGAAAAAACCCACTTCCTGGCCAGGGGGTGACATATTTTGTACTTAACACGGGCGGTAATAAAGAAAGCCTCAGATCGCATATTTATCGCCCTTGCCTTCGGCTCGGGCGTCAAATACCTGCGATCTGAGACATTCTTTGTTTTACCGCCCTTGTTAAGTAATGTACTATTATGATACAAGTTTGAAAAGTGAGTGATTCTCGACGAGTGTTTACTTATGCATTGTGCGAGAAAATAGAAACGTTAATTTAAGATATATGTACCTATAGGTTATAATTTACCTTGCTCGATGCGTTACTTATTATCTAAAGCTTCATGTAACATAACAACTTCTTGACATAGTGCTATTAATTTCGACTTCAAACCATCGTTTTACCGTTTTATTAATGCAAATTATTTATGAGTTCACCGCAAAATTCATCATAAGTATAGGTTATTAATTTTGATTTAACCGCCAAGGAACCAATGTTGGCATTTTGTGCTTCTTGCATACTATTTTCTGGGGTACATCTGATTTGTGTCACTTTCACACGGTATATTTATCAAAACACTAGGTAAATAAGAGATTATTACTTAAAATGATACATGCGCGCTCAACATCTCTACTACTGCGCATGTGCACATTTCTTAGAAAAATGCTAAAGCGGCACAGGCTAAGGCTGGGTTGCACCAAACCGTCTGTAATCGTAAGCGGTGTTCGTCAAATCTGATTGTATGGAAAGTTTGACAAGTTTCTATGGGATGACAGCTGCCGGCGCCATATTTGACGATGACCGGCCTGTGTTCGTATGTTGGTGCAACCGACCCTAAATGTGCATTCAGCCAAGCGTTTACTTAAAGTGAAAATTTACAATTATTTTTTGTAGGTAAAAATAAAATCTATAATGATCAATGAGAGGAGGCCTGTGCCCAGCAGTGGGACGTATATTGGGACCGTGCGCGACGACAGCGCCACGGACAGGTGGCCATTATGGACACTTTGTCATAGCTGTCAAGCGAGAAATAAGTAAATATTGTGAAAAAAATTAATGAAATCTTGTGTTATTTTACTATATTAGACAATATTGGACGATGGTAGTCTGTAACATTATTGCCAATAACATTAAAATTGTTGTTTTCAGGTTAGGTGACTTACTTTTTTTTCTTACGGCAATTATCCACTTATTTCTTTGGTCTCGTTTCCACCACGGTCTTGAAAACTGGTAAAATTTACAGTCGCTATTCTGTGGTGTTTTTACAATTCACAATAACACATTTTACTAGAGCCATATTAAATTTATCTTTACTGCAATATGGATTTGACAGCTCAAGTCAATAGACCGCGGGCCAACGACAGGTCACGATTACCAATCTCCTCTCGCATGAAAACTACATAGAGTGGTTAAGAAAGATGAATAAAAAATTAGTGTGGACGTCTGCCACGATTCCGTTGGTGGGTTGAGAAGCAGCAGCCTCCCAAAGACGTAATAAAAAATAATTAAATTCAGTCATTTCCTCTCGACTGAAACTAGGTTTAAATGATACTTAGTTAAGAAAATACCTTAACGAAAAAAAATCGTCTGCCACTTGTAGGGCGGTGGAATACCCGTCTGCCAAGCACGTGAACATGTAAAAAAATAATTAAATTCAGTCATTTCCTCTCGCATGAAATTTTGTCAGATGATAGTTTATGGCCTATTATGAAGAAATAAATTCGTCTGCCACTTGTATCGCGGTGGAAAACCCGTCTGCCAAGGGCCTAAACATTGTATGGGATGAAAAGAAAAAAACAATGTACATCGGCGTGTGGGGTATCTATGGATAGGTCTTTAAAAATGATATAGGGGTTTCTAAAAAACTTTTCCATTTAATTCAACCGTTGGTGAAATATTCGCCGTGAAAGTCGTAAAAAGTTCATCCCCCTCTTTAATTTCTAAACTGTGAGATCAAAAATTCTGAAAAAATTGGGAGGGTGTAAATAAATAAAGACTCAAAAATATTCGGTTTGAATAAACTACGTCAAACGGTTTTTGAATAAACGCTGAAAAACTGTCTTGTTCAAACAAAACGACTTAAGCGACGTGAGTTTCCCATACAGATACGACCATTTTTGCTACGATTTATTGAATAGTGGTTTAAAATTTGAACTAGTACGTGTCGGTACGGAAACCTTCATTGTGTGTAATCCCAGACGCACTCTAGGACTGCTTGAAAGTTATTAGACATGCCTCAGGTCGTGTCTTCATAGGAAACTCACGTCACTTAAGTCGTTTTGTTTGGGCAAGACAGTTTTTCAGCGTTTATTCAAAAACCGTTTGACGTAATTTATTCAAACCGAATATTTTAAACCGATATCCAATAAATTGTAGCAAAAAAGGTCGTATCTTTATGGGAAACACACGTCGCTTAACGCGTTTAGTTTGGACAAGACAGTTTTTCAGCGTTTATTCAAAAACCGTTTGACGTAATTTATTCGAACCGAATATTTTTGAAAGTCTTTATTTATTTACACCCTCCCAATTTTTTTCAGAATTTTTGACCTCGCAGTTTCAAAATTAAAGAGGGGGGATGCACTTTTTACGACTTTCACAGCGAATATCTCACCAACGGTTGATTAAAATGGAAAAGTTTTTTAAAAACCCCTATATCATTTTCAAATATCTATCCATAGATACCCCAAACGCCGATGTGCATTGTTTTTTCCTTTTCACCCCATACAATGTTTAGGCCCTTGGCAGACGGGTTTTCCACCGCGATACAAGTGGCAGACGAATTTATTTCTTCATAATAGTTCATAAACTATCATCTGACAAAATTTCATGCGAGAGGAAAAGACTGATTTTTTTTTTACATGTTCACGTGCTTGGCAGACGGGTATTCCACCACCCTACAAGTGGCAGACGATTTTTTTTCGTTAAGGTATTTTCTTAACTATCATTTAAACCTAGTTTCAGTCGAGAGGAAATGACTGAATTTAATTTTTTTTTTACGTCTTTGGGAGGCTGCTGCTCCTCAACCCACCAACGGAATCGTGACAGACGTCCACAGCAATTTTTTATTCATCTTTCTTAATCACTGTACAAGTTTTCGTGCGAGAGGAAATGACTGACGATTTTAACCTTCTGGCCCGCGGTCTACAACAACGAAATGTAAATTTTAACCGTAGTGAGCGCTGTGATCGTTTAGGCTACCCCCTCCACCCGCTTTGCACCCTGCCAATAGGCTGATGATGATGATGATGATGAATGATTAATGATCCGTTTAATGAAGTATTAATATTTATGTACTCTTTGTCTTAATATTAATGAAAATCTATAACTTATTAACTTGTAAAACTTTTCTCAAATAATAAAAACTCTTTGGCTCCGGTTAAAAAATAAAAAAAAAGATAAGTAAAAAGCACTAGTTCGGAAAAGTGGTACTTTTCGCACAGTTTGACTGCTTAGAAAATGAACTTCTAGCACATGCATTGTAAAATAAAAACATTGTTATATCCTACTAATATTACACTACTCATCGCCCAAAATGGCAGAAGGGTCATGAAGTTGGGCACTAATACAATAAAATATAGGATGAATATGGATACCAACATTTGATTTGGAATTAGAATTTGATATTTAAGATCATGATTGTTTAAGAAATAAATACGATGATTATGAGTATGAGACTAAAGAGCAGAAAATAGTTTTAATTACTAGAAGGTAAAGAGAAAAATAACTTTTTTTTTCAATTGTTTATGGAAAGTATGTATATAAATACTTTATTGTACACAAGATAGGAAAAAAAACAATGCATACAAAATAGATTGTACTATGTACAAAGGCGAACTATCCCTGTAAAGTAATTGTATTTTGTAAAGCCCCCATTAAAACTCAAAAGGAAACACGCCAACTAACAAAAAAGAAACATTCTTTGGCAGAGTAATCGCGTAACAAACATACAGTCGAATTGAGAACCTCCTCCTTTTTAAGTCGTTTAAAAATATGACAGCTCCACTTTTCCACGGTCTTACCTCTCGTTTCCGTATGCGAAAAACACATCTTCGCCTTGAAAAAACTGTTGCAACGCAGTGACTGGGGAGCCTGACTGCGTGAAGACCTTCCTGACACAGCCCGTGTCCAGCTTCACGCAGTCGGTGATCGCAGCCAACGCCTGCTCTAGTGTCGGGCTGTTGCGTTTGTTCAGCAACAGTCGGCATACCTGACCATAGAGATGTTGATACCAAATATAAAAACTGTTAAGAAGAATTTTTTTTCAAAACGTGTTTTCACTTTTAACAGACTGGAGGAAAATAGTTCAAGATTAATATACTGAAAGGACAGATATTTATTTCACAATAGATGTTGAGATCTAGGTCGATAAACATTGGCAAAAGTGCATGTGTGGGCTCTTAAATATAGAATACACAAGAAGGTTGCCGGAGAATACCAAAAAGGAGATGGCGGGACGATTTGGACGCGTTATGCTTTGGTGGGAGCACACTACAAAATAGGGTCGAGTGGAGGAGAAGAGGCAGGCAGCCTTTGGCCAGCAGGGGGACATTTAACCTTTTTCCAGGGAGCACCAACCTACGTGGTTTTGCGAAAAACAAAATATATTATGATCCTAGGCAAAGTATTTTATGATATTGATACTAGGGAATATTTTTCTCAGTGAAAACACACTTTTGTAATAACATTTTCCACTAGTAAGCCATGTACGGTCAACCAATTTCATTTCTGGGCCACTACGTACCTTGTCACAGTGAAAATCTATACGAATGTCGCTACAAATCTCTCTGTGATAAGGTACGAAGTGGCCCAGAAATCAATTTGGTTGACTGTACCAGCATGTAATTCAAATTTAGTATTAAGTTATCATATTAATATTGTACGTCCGAAATGGGCAAGCTGTTGAGACTGTATCACTTGTTATCACCTTCATAATGTTTACAGCTATACAATAAAGTTTATTTCTATATTCAAAATAGTAATGAATTGGAAATTAATTTAGCGCAAGTAATTTTTCGCCGAAATCCAATTCGTTTTAAACCTTAGGGTATTAAGGTTGAAATTTTAACTACACGCATGTGGTCGATAAATCGCCTGGAAAAGGTTTAAAGTTTAAACATGCTATTTCAAAAAAGTTATAAATAATCACATGTATAAAAGTTATAAAACAAATCATATATATAAAAGTTATAAAATAATCACATATACCCATAAGCGTCCAAAGTTTTAAGAGGGGACACGATCTGTCATTTTGCGAAAAACGTGCCTTCATTTGATATATACAATAATGTACGGAACTATAGTCAATTAGTCATTTGCTATGTCGCCAGAGGTTCGTGACGCCACGAACATGTAGCGCGCTATCTCTCTTTCTCTCTAACTATCAACATTAAAATGGTTATCTTCAATAGTTTTTGGTCTGCAGTAGTAATATTTTCATTTCTCATACTCTGAAAGTGGGTCATTGTTCATCTAAGTAGCGTGCTGAAAGTGGTCCATTTCTGCTCTAGAGCAGAAAAGTATTTAAAAAGTTGTATGGTGAATCGGAGTTAAATTGGGCAACGGCACTAACCTATACAGCCACATAGTACAGATTCTACAGAGATCCTATACTTTTTCAAATGCCTGACTGCTTACCATAAACAACCTCCTTAATTTATTTGTTTGTTTTTTTTCACAGTCTAAAGTATCAATAGTTTGAGGCAGATAAAAAAGGGAAACTATGACAAGGACAACAAATCATATGTCTCTCTCTGACGCTCTTATATTAAGTTGTATATGACCATCTCGTTCATTAGGTATTATTATTTGATGTCGAGTCTAATTAGTCTGAACGTAAGTCGATTATTTTTTTATTAAAAATAAATGGAATGAAATGGTCCATACACAAACACCATTATTAATGTTAAACGTCAGTTAACAGTTCCCGCCAAAATGTTTTTTTCACTGATTCAGAAAATGTTTGTGCATATTTCTATTGTTATTGAATTTAACAAGTGTTTCGCGTTGCAAATAACACAGTTCCTAATTTTAAGATCATGTCAATATTGTTTTACATCTTGTCTTTTGTGAAAAATGAAACGAAAATGTACATATTTGATTTATTTTGTCTACGACGCTGGAGGTCCCGGCTTCGATTCCCGGTCAGGGCATTTATTTGTGTGATGAACAAGTCCTAATTGTTGTGGGTGTTTTCTATGTATTCAAGTATGCATTTATCCATGTATGTATATCGTCGCGTTAGTACAAGCTTTGCTTGGTTTGGGACTAGGTCGATTTTATTGTAAGTTTTTCCACAAATATTTTTTTATTTTAAAATATTTTAATTTCCTCGTATTCGAAATGAAAAGCAGAGTGTTTAACTCGGGTGAAACCACCCATTTCAGCCTCGAACTATTGGCGCTCTCACTTCGTTCGAGCGCCAAAATATCTCGGCAGAAATGGGTGGCTTTCAGCCCTTGGTTAACAATCTACTATTTTTCAGTCAACTGTCCACATCACAGTTTCAAAGACATACTTCTTAAGGCGCAGGGTAGGACAAGGCCTTCTCCATACAAACTTTTGGCAAGTTTTATTCGTCGGTTTTGGCACTCATGTATAAATTTTTTTTGGCTTGTGCACGACGAACTTCAAGAATAAATTCAAAAATTTAAGAATTAAAAATACTAATAGTAAGAAAGAATATTTTTTCCCCTAGGTTCTGGCTTACAGAAAAATAAGCACACTCACCAAAAATCATAAGTGTAATGCAAACACAAGCGAAGAATAACTTGCCAAAAGTTTGTATGGAGAGAGCTTGCCCACCCCTGCGCCTTAAATTACATATGGTCGTCTTTTTCTTTGTTTTTATGATGCTACCCACACATGCACATGATTTTTTATATTATATTTCTACAAATACCTGTTCTATCTACAATCACTTACCTTGCGTGGCTTCACTCCGTTCCTTATAATGGTTACGATGCGTGATCGAATCACGGTCTCCGCCCAGGGAACCGGACTGACTCGCGCTGTCCCATTGCTCGCGGCCAGCGAACCGTTTGCCTGTAGGTACAAGAAAAATCGTTCCTAGAGGACGAATTCGCAGGTATTGTAGGCTTTACACCGGATTTGAGAAAGCCACCCTGACATCAGAACGCATGGCCACTCACATTTTCACATTTTTTAAATGTTTGCGTACAAATTGTTTTGCACTTCTCATGCTCGAAAAGTGTCATATTAAGCTTATCCAGATAGTACGTTTAGCGCGTATTGAAGATATGAATACATATTTATGATTTACAAGACATTATAAATTGAACAATCAAAATAATTCACCTTATTAAATCATTCAATGATGGCTAGGCTAGGCTAGGCAGAGGCAGACCGAAAAGGAGATGGCGGGACAAGCTTGATACATTTTCTACGGACTGGCAGGTGCTGGCACACGACCGATACGAGTGGCGAAAAAGAGGGGAGGCCTTTGCCCAGCAGTGGGACACTAAATACATAGGTTATAAAACATAGATCCACTAATCACATTATTTTTGGTACGTATACTGTTACACAATATACAATGTATTATTATATTATGTTAGGTACCAAATAGTAGATAATAGGTAAATAAAGTCAAACTTCCAATACTTCGTGTGGTCAAGCGATCCCGACGGTTTCAATCTAAACGAACCTAGAAAGCTTTTATAATCTCCGTAAGGTATAAAACTACGTAGGTATCTTTACTGAATAACACCTAAAATTACTAGTCGTATTCTTCAATGAAACATTACAATATTAATTATCAGTTTACCGGCGCGTAACACTATTCTTATTCAACATTCTCTTACGGTAGATACTTAGATACGCAGGGAATTTACGAATCATGTAGAGCGGATGATGACTTGATGAGACGTAACTTATCTATGCCTATCGATTTTTTGCTCCTGAAAGTCATGGTATTGTAAATTTCATCGATACCATTAGAGCCGTTTTCGAGAACACATTACAAATATTGGTCGGTAGTTAGGATAAATATCTAATATGGTAATATTATCATTATAATTTTTAAATGTGTTTTATAAGATACACACTTTATATTACACAGTCGAAGTCAATATATCTATATTATGTTTTTGCACGTTAAAGCGATTACGAAGATTCGTCGATTGATAAATATACAAAACTTGTAAGTTACTGTTCTATGATTTTTATTTATAACTACAAACTTAAATTCATTATGTTTGGTATGCAGACAGGGCATTGTACGACATAAGTAAAATAAATAAAACGCAGTAGCCCTCGTGTCACCTTTGACCTATAACTTAATGTAATCGGTTTATAGTCCATTCATTCTCGTCAATTAGAAGAGGCATGTGTATAACGGAGTAAGTTTATAATCTAATGCTTGGTATACATGTTGGCCCCACGTCGGCCAATCTACGGGACGCAGCTATTCGATAGAGCGAGCACGGTGTATTACCATCTCCTTCTATCGTATAGCTGCGTCCTGCAGATTGGCCGACGAATAGAGGTAAATATAGAAAAAATGGCAATAATGGAAGAATGACGTGCCTGCAATGTTTACACAGCCCAATCAATAAGATTAGATATTGTTCACGTGCGTTGAACATAATATATAAGTGCTTAGGTAGGTACGCGGATTCAACATCAAGATTTGGGACTTAAAAGTGCACAATCGCACAGGGTGTTGGCTAGTTGATTTTACAGATATAAAAATAGGGTTTTAGATGTCTCATTCGCACTATCGGCGGCGGCGCGGCGGTTAGAGTACTCATTTCTTTAACTAAATAACATCTACATGTCATAGTAAATTATGACACTTGAGGCGCTAGTGTGGTCAGGTCTCCGAAATATTAAATTTCACTGTTCGTGGGTGGGTTACGCGCTTACGCGGGTTTATTTCTAATTAGAATAATATGGTGACTATTTTGCAATACTGGAGATGGCAAATAATTAGTTACGGGTCAACGTTTCAGCGCTTTGAGACAATTTTATCGTTCGGAAACTTGGGTCCTACTTTTTTCTGAACAAAACGGGACTGCGCTACTATACGGGATGTTCGATATTTTTAGGGGACGGTTTTATGACAACTTTGGGTGCAAGGGTAAAGTTTAGCATTAGATGAGCCACTCACCTGGATACATCGGGAATATCTGTTGGAGGCCTTTTGACTTGGGCTTTCGCTTGACAGCTCTGGCCCACTCAGCCTAAATGACTGAGGCGTCACAGCACTGGCTTCATAGTCTAATCGTTTAAAAGGCTCTCCAAATCCGCTGCACACATATGATTGCCCGTCTTCAAGATCATCTAGTTTTCCAATCTATAAACAAATTTAAATTTATATAGGATTGATGTAGATTTTACAACAATCCAAAAAAAAAACGTGATGTAACCATACACACAAAACACTTTCATAGATAAATTAAACTAACTTAAACACAACATATCCCAGACTCAAGAATATATAATCATGCTGTAGGCCTAGCACATGATGGCCTCGAGAATATGTCGGCTTATCTCGACGCGTCTTTTTTAGATTAGTGCTGTTAGAAAGTGAGGGATAGCTTGAGATTAGAGGACATATTCTCGCGGCCATCATGAGTTAGGCCTGCTGATAGTTAAAAAAAAGATATTTGAACCCAATATCATTGACTTCATAAGCGTGTTCATTACAGACTAGCGCAACTGCTAAGGTTTAGTCAAAGATTTACATATTCAGTGAGACTTCAAGTAGTCTTGTGTGTTGGACGCATTGTTTTTCAGCTCTGCAGCTAAAACTCGCCGCAAAGAGCTTGAGGCGCGTTCTTGGCAGTGAAAGGGCTAAGTCACATACTTTACAAGTTTACTTACTTTTTTACCATCTAAAGCATATATTGTCCTGACACCACTTGGCAAAGTCACATTGTCCACTAATACTCTTGTCAAATCTGCTATTAAACTATCAAAAGACCTGCAACAAAATCTTAAGTGAGGCAGTCATAAAGTAGGCTGGTTATGCAACCAGTGTCAGTTTACGACCAACTGAAGAAAGGTTTTTTTAGGGTTTCGTACCCGAAGTGTCAAAACGGAACCCTATTGGTGACGCCCAGACGTCCGTCCGTCCGTCGTCTGTCACACAGGTTTTACAGCCAAACGGTTGGAGCTACAGGCTTCAAATTTACAAAGTATAAGCATCTTGTTGGCCCGAAGCCATACAAATGGTCAAATCTTATTTTTAAATGTTTTAAGGGGAGCTCCAACACAGCTAAAGGGGGGCGCGAAAAAAAATATTCCTACCCTATTGAGTGGGGTATCGTTGTTTAGAGCTCATTGAGTAGATACTTACTATATGTTTAATTTAAAAAAAAATATTGGAAAGCAAAGGAATGAGAAGCCACCAAAGTCAGCTATTTTTACGAAATTTTGTTCCCATTAATTTTTTAACTTCCCAAATACCTATTAACTTAAAATTTGGTAATAATGTTTCTTATTACGTATATTTTACCAACAAATACTAATATATTGATAAATTTAATTTTTTTCTTTGACATTTCCTAATTTTTCCTATAAAAACCAATTTTGCGGTCGGTTCAGAACCCTAAATGTGCGAAGTCCGACTCGCACTTGTTTCAGTTAAACAGGGGCGCGCGTGGCCGTGCGTGCGGCATGCGAGGTTCAGCAATGGTCGCTTTTATACTTTACCGTGGATTCATAATTAGTCTTGTCTATTTATGAATGAAACCATAGAGTTTTATCGTGCCATGGCCGTCAACGATAAAGTATAAAAGCGTCCAATGTCGGCCGCGGTCAGTACCTGGATGGGTGACCGCTTTGTGTGGTTACTAACTGAGCGCTCCCATGCTTTGGAAGGCATGTTAAGCCACCCACATACATGGTAAATATCCCGTTTTTAATCGTAATTCTAATGTGAAGCTGTTAGGCCTGGCTGCTGTCTATGGCAGCATTCGTTAAGCCAAGTTAGAGGCCTCCAGGTGGCTTGAGAACTTCTAACTGTCAAGTTGCCCACTCACTTGACAAAGGGAGGTCAATAAATAAATTAAAGATGTAAATCTAAATAAACATTGACTTAATAATAATATTTTTTGTGGACAATCTTACACAAATCAACCTAGTCCCAAACTAAGCGACGATATACATACTTATATAGATAAATAGATACTTAAATACATAGAAAACATCCAAGACCCAAGAACAAATATTCGTGCTCATCACACAAATAAATGCCCTGGGCGGGATTCGAACCCGGGACCTCCAGCTTCGTAGGCAGGGTCACTACCAACTAAGCTAAGTGGTTGTCACTTTGTTGTGGTGCATTTTGTTTGGTAGTTCAGTGGGAATCAATAAAAAAGAAAGTTATCCTTATCAATAACTGATACCAGTGGTTGCAAACCGGCACATCAAATAAGCAGGTACCTACCTGACCTATCAACCCTATGTACCTACTTAAAATATAACAACAACAAACTGAAGAGTAAATAATGCTAAAAAAGGTTTTATACATGTACAGTCAGCAGCACAAGTAGCTATGCGTTCAAAGAGGTCAAAATGATCTACTTACACACACCTTTATTATAAAGGAATAAGAGCATGTGCAGATCATTTTGAACACCTCGCCCGCGCGCTACTTTTGCTGCTGACTATAGGAGTCAGCAAATGCTTTAACTTAATATTATTAAAAATTAAATACCGTATTTACATAGTACAAGTAGATAGGGACAGCTATGCATATGTGTATCCAAAATGCCAGTAACATTTGTAGATCAATTGTTAACAATGTGGGTACTGTCCTCTGTGACTAATTGCTAAATCACAGCGCGCCGCAGATAGGCATGAAATTTAGTGAAAGTGAATGAACTTATTCCAAGTTGTACACCATGTAATTAGTACACGTTGCTAACATATTAGCACATACCTGTATCTTTCAGGCAGGACTGGGATTATTACTCCCGAGTAGAACTTGTCACCATTCCGAAAAAACCTCACTCGTTTGGCTTTTCGAGACGCTGAAGTTCGAAGAACTATACTGCGGCGGTCTTTCCTATTCTGCAAAATTTCATTGAAATCTTTTTCGAGCTCACTAACGGAACTCGATTGACTTCCGCTACCGCTCAGATTCTCCATCCTAGAAAGAAAGTTAAGTAAGTAACTATGCGAATAACGGATTTATATTCTGTAACACGAACCATTTTAGGCCTCACCTTTTTTCCTCCAACAATCAGCAAACCTACTGTATGGCGCTTCGAATACAACAACTTTTGATAACGTCACATGGATAGCCTAACTGGAACAAATAATTAATTGGCAGCTATTTCTTCGATAAATTATGAATCACACAAAAAGCAGCGGAAAGCGAAGTAAGTACTATAGCACCTACTCTACGCAAACGGTTGGTTCATTGGCTATATAGACAGTATAAGTACTACGTACTAGACAGACATTCGTTGGACATTCGTGATATGACTGTGTATAGTTGTTGAAAATCAGCGATTTCGACATAGGCACCAGAAACTAGTCATACAGCCAATGCGATATTTATGTGGCAAAAATATAACATCTACTATCTGTTTTTTTTTTGCAAATAGCTTTTGTTGCAGTTATATATTCTATATATATTCAACTATTCTATTCTACAATAAATCACGAGCCTAAAGTGTCCATCAATAAAAAAAAAAGCGTGATGTGTGCTGTAACATGTTTTTTTTCCATTGGCAGCACTCGGCTCAGAAACAGGTGACGCATTAACAATTTTGCGTTTGTCATAAATAAGAGACAAAGGGCGAGTATTAATTGAGATTTCCGTGATTTTTACCGCTTTTGAAGAAAATGTCGTCTAGAAGAAAGGTTCTCCTTAAAGTAATCATCTTGGGTGACAGTGGTGTGGGCAAAACATCGCTAATGAACCAGTTCGTGAACAAGAAATTCTCTAACCAGTACAAGGCAACAATAGGAGCAGATTTTCTCACGAAAGAGGTAATCGTCGATGATAGAATCGTCACAATGCAAATTTGGGATACTGCCGGACAGGAGCGTTTCCAGTCGTTGGGAGTGGCGTTCTACCGCGGGGCGGATTGTTGCGTCTTAGTTTTTGACGTAACTGCCCCCAACACATTTAAGTCGTTAGAGAGCTGGCGAGATGAATTCTTGATACAGGCTTCCCCACGTGACCCAGAAAACTTCCCTTTTCTTATATTAGGTAATAAAGTCGACTTGGAAAATCGGGCTGTGACCCTGAAGCGTGCTCAGCAATGGTGTCAGAGCAAAAATGACATCCCATTTTATGAGACAAGTGCCAAAGAAGCTGTGAACGTGGAACTAGCGTTCCAGGAAATCGCCCGTCGTGCTCTAGCTCAGGAGACTGAGACAGAGCTGTACAACGAATTCCCTGATCAGATAAAGCTGAATGCCAATGACTACAGCCGCGACCGAGAACGGGACCACTGTGCTTGCTAAAACATGTTGCAAGCAAACTGCGCAGTTGCAAATTTGTTTCTCATTTTAATACATTAAATACCTATTACAAAAAAGTATATTTAACATTATGCTATAAGTTTGCCTTTCTTTATGTCATTGTCTTGTAAAGATGTATGCAATGATAATAAGGAAGTGCATTGATACCATTTGTTTGTCTAGCACATGCCACTAAATTTGTATTATATGTAATGGTGCACTGTTTTGCATTTCAACTAAAGGGCTCAGCTTTTTTTATTCATTGTTTGGACACAGATAAATCTTACTTTAGGTAGCAAGGTAACTTGACCATGTTTTGCAGGAAGTGACCAACATTTAATTGAGCAACATTAAAGTTTTAAATAATTCCATAATGGGTGAGGACTAAATATTTGGACCATAGTTAAGGCTTTTGTAATTTGTTTACAGTTTGGCAAGACAAAACTTTGGTCACTATCTCCAGAATTGTCAGTTCCTGTTTACTGGGTTCACTTTAGTGATTATATCTTGGGCTAAAATACCTCTATTTCTCTTTGTTGTTGGAATAGCTATGAAAGTATTGTGGCTGATTTCACAATTCACTGACCCCAGAAAGCAGTGAGCATTAAGCCGTCCTCTCCCGGCGAAAAAAATATACAATGCCATTCTTTTGTTATCTGCCCTGGGATCCCAGGGACTGGTAGACGACGGGTTGGCTTCATAGAATTTTTACCAGTTATGTATATCTCTTGAGATTGATGAACCTACTTTTTCGTTAAGTTGCATTGGAAGCAATAATATTAAATTAATTATTGAAGTAAGATGCATATGCTGGTGATTATTATGAAATCTAAACTCAGCACACCAAACAAGTGTTCTTACATCTGCAATAAATTAGTTATTGAAATAGTCCAAGTAAGAGATAAGAAATTAATGTACAAACAAAATTCCAAATTCTTGACTGTTGGTACATAGCAATGGATAAGCTGGGTTGAGCATATGATAATGTTCTGCATAGAAATATAGCAATATTAAATTTGCTCATCTGTGATTGTCACATGTAGAGATAATCGAAAATAATGCTGTTCTGACAAATTTTTCCTTTCTTTGTTTGGGATTTCCATTTTTAATTTATCTGAATGTGTCATGATCAGTGATCAGAATAGGCAGAGTATAAATACCTAAACTTCGTGGAACAAAGTCATGAAGTGGAGAGGTATTTATACTCTGCCTATTCCGATCACTGGTCATGATATTGGTAAAACTACAAGCATGACACAGGTTGAATCATTCTGTACAATTGTATTGTATGTATGATACCACTATTTTACTCACTTAATTATTAATTCAATTACCTATTACATTATGTAATTGGTAATTGAATGTTCAATTACTATTTCTATGTAATTATAAATGGTAATTGGAATAACATTTTGAAATTGTTAATTTAATAACTTTTTGTCTAACACCATAAAAATATATATATTATTTAACTAAATTTTACATACACCTTAGGAATGAATATCAAATAAACAGAGGCGGGTCATAGATAATGGCGCATTCCATTTTGTTTCAGCTTGAAGGTAGTAAATCAATTAATTTTCTTTGGTTATAATTATTACACAAAAATCTATTTGTGTATATATTGAATATTGTGTTAGCACTAAGTAGTTAATCATGACTTGACAACATGATGTAATTGTTCAAGTTATATTTCATTAAGGCCATTATAAGAACAAAAAATATGGTTTTGTAAAGGGTATATTACGTAACTGTATACATACTACATAGTTCTTAGAGAGAATCAGGCCAAATCAAAAGTAACAATTTTGCCTTTTGGTGTGTGTGAGCTAACAGCTTTAAATTATTTAGAAACTGTTTGAATCACATGCCTAGTAAATTAAGTCCACATGAATAACTGTAACAATGTCCAAGTCCTTGCCTAAAAAAAACATCAGAATTGCTGGCTACTGAACATTCATATTCTAAGAAAGTTCAGTTATAACTCGTATAAGGCTATAATTGTAAGGCTAGCCATAATTAGTTAAATGCCTCTGTATCTGCAACACCACAATGCCACGGCACGCTACATGATAAAACACTAATAAGATCTAATTATAGTGTGTGCAAATGAAGAGCAATTAGTATTGATAAAATAAGCCTTGGCTATTGGTGTCCTGATTTTTATTAATAAAAGGTAAATAGTACATTACTTACCATGGGCGGTAAAACAAATAATGTCTCTGATCGCAGGTATTTGACCGTGATAATTGATAAATATAGTGCGCGCCATCCACGACGACGCGCCCCTCCACAGCGTATCTCATACTAATCTGTGCGCAGTTGTACGGCTTGGGCTGTGGAGGGGCGCGGGTTCGTGGATGGCGCGCACTATATACGATGTGAGGTTTTTTATATTACCGCCTGTCGTAGGTACAACATTTTATGGCACTCCCTGGCCAGGAAGTGGGATTTTCCGCGCGCGGAGCGTGCGATAATTGCCACATTATGTGACATAAAATATGTATATAACCTAGACAAGAATTTTGATGCTTATAAGAAATTTGTTTTTTTAAATTGTTATGCTATTATTAACCTATACATTCAGTTCTAGATTTACTTTTATCATTTATGGTTAGGTATAGTATACATATGTACACTTATTTTTGTTACTTTGCATGAGGTTTAATACCATATTGATAATCATTAATACTTTTTAAGCAGTAGCTATATGGAGTATTATATATTATGGTTTATACATTCTTTATATTAAAAATATACTTTCTAGGATATTAAAAAAAAAGATAGTTACATAGTACGATGTATGCTGTAATAATGGTTGCTTTTGACTTTATATCAATAAACACATAAAATTCATAATGTTGTTTTACAATTCATGTGCTTGAAAAGCGCATTTTCTTTGCAGTCAAACTGTACGGAAAGTACCACTTTAACGCACTAGTGCTTTTTACTTTAATTTTTTTTATTTTAACTTCGTTGTCAGCCCGACGCAAAGAGTTTTTATTATAATATGAGAAAAGTTTTACAAAGTAGTAAATTATAATTACATTCTTATAGAAGGGAACATAAATATTTAATACTTTATTAAACGTATCATAGATCATTTTCGATTTTATTTTTTACCTATAAATAAACTGTAAATGTTCACTATAGGTAAATGCTTGGCTGAATATACATTTAGCCAGTGCCGACCCGTTAGCATTTTTCAAAGAAATGTGCACAAGCGCAGAAGTAGAGATGTTGAGCGCGCATGTATTTAGGAAAAAGTCGCCATTTTTCATTTTATTAGAAATTAAACGAACTAACCCGTAAGTGATTCGACTCGTGTCGAATTATAATGTAGCTCGCTACGCTCGCTCGTGTATAAGAAAGACGCTCGTCGAACATCATTCACTTTCCGCACTTTTATCATAAATAGCTATTGAATGAAGTTTAATAAAAGGACAAAAAGCGTGTGGATGATAATATACTCGAACATCATACATACCTATATTGTCTAAAAAAAAAACTGACGCCGGAATTTATTTTGAAACAGTGTTAGGCACTGGTCCCACCGCCGGCGAGTAGAGAGTATTCTGATATTAATTCTACTCGCTTGAGCGAGAAAACGAGTAGAATTACTTACGAAAGTACTCGCTGCTCGCTGGCGGTGGGACCAGTGTCTTAACTCGTAGGTACAGTCAAGGAAATAGAAACACGTACGTTTTTCGCTCTTGTTACTATGTGTATGAAGTGTATAATTACCGTTGGTTGTCGTTAAAAAGTTTGTCTGAACGGCGTAATTCTCAGTTGTGCCTGGCAGGGTCCGAAAATATGTGAGCGGACAAAGTGATCAAAAATGTGTGAACTCTACGTTAAGGGCACAAGGTTGAAATGATTAGATATTATTAAAACTTTGATAATGTACATATAATTAATTATGATTTCGAAGTGTTTATTTTACACAATGTCGCAGCTTTATCTGTTTCACTTGCTCGGCGGTAAGTATTACCTATCTTCTGTTTTTTTTTCAACTGCAACGCCAATGTTTAATTATGCTGTATTGTTGCTTTAGCGATCGTTACCTAATTAATTGGGCTAAGCAGTAGAACATTTATTCAGGAAAGGAGACACGATAGATCATCAAGCGCATCGGTAATTAATTTTATTTCACACCTGGCCATAAAGCGGCCATTATCGCACGCTCCGCGCGCGAAAAAACCCACTTCCTGGCCAGGGGGTGACATAAAATTTTGTGCTTAACAGGGGCGGTAATAAAGCCTCAGATCGCATATTTATAGCCCTTGCCTTCGGCTCGGGCGTCAAATACCTGCGATCTGAGACATTCTTTGTTTTACCGCCCTTGTTAAGTAATGTACTATTGTTGATATCATAATATCATAGAAACTGAAACGTACAATTATTCGTACAGCGGCTTATATGTTTCTTATATGTTTTTTTACCCGTAAAGAAACATTGAACCCTAAATAGGTGTATTAATTTCATTAACAACCGCAAATTCGCGCGAATTTAATTAAAAAATATATATATTTGTGGAGAATCTTATCTTATCTTATATCTTTAAACGAGCAATTCTTGTATATATATTTATTTATTTCGGGGATCTCGGAAATGGCTCTAACGGTTTTGATGAAATTTGGTATGTGAGGGTTTTCGGGGACGAGCAATCGACCTAGCTAGGTCTCATGCCCGGGAGAACGCCGAGCAAAGCTCGGTCGCCCAGATATTTTTATATATGGGCTCGTCTAGAAATCATGTGATCATATTTTGCATATTTTGACATTTTAGGTACAAGTCGCGCGAACTTGCGATAATCGCGTTGTCGCGTTTAGGGATTGCAACCGAGTAATGAAAAAACCGAGTAGCGAGTTTAACCGACGGTTTTTAACCGATTTCACATCGGTTTCGAATTCGGTTAAAAACCGCGGTTTCGAGTTTAGAATCGGAGAGGAAAATAAAGACCGTTTTTTAGGGTTTCGTAGCCAGAATGGCTAAAACGGGACCGTTATAGTTCCGTGATGTCTGTCTGTATGTCTGTCTGTCTGTCTGTCTGTCCGTATGTCACAGGCGATTTACTCGGAGACTATAAGTACTACAATTATGAAATTTGGTAGGAAGATGTATTCTATAAACTGCTACATAAAAGTGATGTGAAATTAGGAAAAAAAATATTTTAGGGGGGGCACCCCATACATGTAAACGGAGTATGAAATTTTTTTTTTCAATGCAGGTAGTTGTGAGGTGTGTTTTTGGATAGGTCTTCAAAAATAATATGGAGGTTACTAAAAAAGTTTTTCATTTAAGTCAATCGTTGGTGAGATGTTAGTTTCCAAAGTCGTACAAAATGTGTCCCCCTCCCTCTAATGTCCAAACCATGATAATTAAAATTCTGAAAAAAATTGAGGTTGTGTACATTAATAAGTATTTTCAACGATTTTTGGTTTGAACAAGATGGGCATAAGGGTTTTTGAGTTATCACTGAAAAACTGTTTTGCCCAAACAAAAGGTCGTAAGTGTCGCGACTTCCTAATGAATATACGACCTTTTTTGATTCGTGTTATTAAATAGTGCTATTAAAAGTGGACTGCTAGGTGTCGGTATGGAACCCTTCGTTGTGCGTGATCCGACACGCACTTGACCGGTTTTTTTTTTTATTTTTCAAAATATTTAATTTAAGGTGTGTACGTTTATATGTAGAAAGAGACAGATATGTCCAAAATGGGTAATAAGTAGGGCTTTCAATATCGGGAGTCCAGTATTTTGGGATACCTGGATCCCACCTTTTTGTGGCGATTACATTTAATAACGATTTGACGAAGCCTGTTGCGGATTTCATGAATTTCATCTCTGGTGTCTCTGTGTTGTGATGAGCACCCTTACCAGTATGCGTAGTTGGTTCTTGCTTAGCAATAAGGCATGCGATGACGCCTTTTTGCTGAAGGCCTTGATTAGTGCCTTGGAATGGTTCAGACCTGTGATCACTCTCCAGGCCTGAATGGTTTTATAGAAACAGTAGGTCTAAGGGTGAGCTTGGTCAGAGTTTTGGGGATGCTGCAGAACGGTCTGGTCCGCAAAGCGCCCCCTTCGCCCCCGCTCGTGCACGCTCGTCGGCTTTTTCGTTTCCTTCGATACCTGCATGCCCCGGTACCCAACGTAAAATAACCTTGTTTTACGCACCAAGGTTATTTAATGTTTCCCGGCAGTTCTCGACCAGTCTGGACGTTATAACATCTGAGGGCCAAGAGCGCCGCCTAGCTATCCGAATGGATATAAATAGTATTGTTGAGGTACCTAGTTGCTTTGTAGTACTCAATAATAGTATTGTTGAGGTACCTAGTTGTCACGCATTCTAAGATGGCGTATACTTCTGCTTGAAATATTGAGGAGTACTTTCCCAGATTCAGACATGGCCCGTCTGGGCGATTCTACGTATGCTCCGCATCCTACCTCAGATCCAGATTTGGAGCCGTCAGGGTATCACTTTAGGCTACCAGGTTTCCAAACTATTACACTGTACCATTTGCCTCACTATGGACTTGTACAGCCACAGGGCAGTTTTGGGTTTTAGTCCTCATCTATTGCCCGTTAAACGACAGCAGATACCGAGAGCTACTTCAGCCTTCTGGAGAACTCCGGTTACATGCGGATTCCAGGTCAGTTTCTGGTCGAGTGTAACGCTCAGATATTTGACCTCGGATGACAGTGGGATTGTTTTGCCGTTCATCACCAAGAGCCGCATCTCATCACGTTTCCTCTTGTTGGTGATGGCTGATGGCACTACTACGGATAGTTCGTTTTCCCTGCACCAATTGTTTATTTTGTTGATTGATTGATTTTTATATTTTATCTACACCCATATACCTGGTAAATCCTCTTTAATAAGTTTAAAAACCGTAGATAAGACCCCGCTTTATAATATACTGTGCGGCGGTTGCGCGCGTCCCCTATAAGAACACCAAATATAATACTCTTACGAGATCACGTAAAACCTTAACGACACGTGCGGGCCGGCCTGGCGAGGCAAACATGGCGCACGCCGGCGAGACGTGCCCACACGAAACACATGAAATAGGATTTAATATATGGATGTAGATAAAGTAGTGTATGCAACTGTATATACATAATTAGGAATTAAAACACTCGTGTGACCTTATTAAGAAACTCGCCTTCGGCTCGTTTCATAAAACACACTCCTGTTTTAATGCCCCTCATTATGTACCAGTTGCATAAACTACTATGGTTTAATATGCTGTATTCATGATTAGTCATTTTGGGAACCAATAGCTTAATTACATTTTGCTTAAAACCCTTTTCAGTTATTTCTTCTTTCAGAAATCTTTGCAAATATAATCTGCAATAGACACCATATATATTGCATCTAAATAAAGTGATCAAAATACCTAGACCTACGTCATTCGATACTTTTCTATAGTAAAAAAAACTCGGTTAATAACCGAGATTCGATTCGAGTTCGAGTTTAACCGAAAAAAAACCGATATTCGATTTTCGGTCATAGTTGCAATCCCTTGTACCTATGAGGCCGACCCCTATTCCCAATATAAAAGTTACAAATACTAAGGCTGGAAACAGTGCTCGACCGACGGTCAGTGCGTACCGTCGGTCGGGCGCCGACCGACGTATATATATATATATCTATGCAAGTCTATGGCTGGAAACAGCACGACCAACGGTCAGTGCGTATGGTCAGTGAGCTGACGGTGAGTATCGGTCTGAACGCACGTGTGCTTTCATACAGCGATAGCTAAGTCGGTCGGCGCCCGACCGACGGTACGCACTGACCGTCGGTCGAGCACTGTTTCCAGCCTAAGCGTGGCAAAATAATGACCCTCACCCTCATCCTGAGATTTTTATGACGTTTACTATTATGGTGGCTGGTGTTGTCATGCCTAATTGTTTGCATATTAAGGTTCGCTAATCAAAAGCGGTAGACCACTTTTTGGGCAACTGTACAATGTACATCCATCAACCCCGTCCCCTACGCATTTATTTACACGGCAAAATATTACAAATTTAGAAACACAAATACAACACTAAATTTATCAACAAGGACAGAGTTTAGGTTCAACCATTCATTTAGTTGAGTGAGAAAGTTTAAGGCAGACACTGTGGCTTTCAAAAACTTGCTCAATCTGTTTGAGATAAGGCCGGTTTCCTTATTGTCGATTGAACAATATGTAGTCTTTACATGCCCTTACTATTTGAGCCATGCTGTGCGACGACTGCTATGCCATGCGACACCTCTAAAGTACAGTTAAGTGCAAAAATATACCTAGTGAATGAATGCTTTCTTAAATGTGTACGGAACAATGGGACATATTTTTTGGTAAAGTTTCATGCAACTAATTTTTACATTCGATTAGGTTTAGGGCACGATAGGTATCATGAGCGGATATAAACAGTATATAGTATACAAACGGGCAGAGACGTACAATAAATAGTATTACATAACCGAAATTATTATGTTTTGCTAAACTGAATCTTGTTTCGCGACTTTGGTACTTGGTATACGTGTTACAAAGCCAACTTCTCATCATATTATTCCTGTAGCCATTTCTTAATTATTGTCTGTGTAGAATCTGTATAACTAGGTAGGTACTGTAGAAAATACTATTTTACTGCTGCTGACTGTACAACTGTCCAGATTCCTTATCATTAGCTTTGTGTCATGTTTATGCCCTCTATTCAGATGGTTGAATCAGCACATATGACACACGATGCGGATTATCGCCAGTTCTCACTTAGATGCATACCTAGGTAATATAGGTACCCGACCGTTCTTCGATTACAAATATTTCAACTTTTAGTTTATTAGAATGAGCGAAGCTTTCACAAACGTTAGGTTGTATGGTCATGTTTTATGTGACGTTTCAAAGCGGTTCCGCCTTAAAACCTATTGAGATAGTTGGGCGAACTCGCCTTGTCAACCCCCGGCCTTTCAATCAGTATTCAAGTGGCGTTCTAACTGGCTGCTGTGTGCGTTATCGTAAGGGACTCGGTACAATACAGAGAACGCGGAACGCAGAACGCTCTCTATGTGCACTTACTCGTAACGTACCACTTTATGTGCGTGTCATCCACTAAGGCGCGGGCGCGCCCCTCTAATCTAACGCCCATTCCATACAATTGACAACATTTCATATTTACTACTACTGTATTTTATGAACTATTTTTTCTTTTTCATTAAAACTAAATTTTTAATACAAAAAAGCGTTTTGGAAAATGTGTTATTCCAAAAGGGCATAAGCATTAAAAGCCTTATCACACTACCCTAGCATCTCACTCACTAGAGCGAGATAGTTTAACTCCCCTCCCCGAGTTAGGGCCCTACCGATAGGGTAGTGTGATAAGCCTTTAAGCATGCTACGAGCAGTATGAGAACTATGAGATTCGCTATGGAGGGGCGCGTCGTCGTAGAATTCGTGGATGACACGCACTGTATAGCTCACAGTCTCTCTCGATGGCTGTCTAGTCTAACTTGGTCTAACTCAAAGAGTATAATAATATAATATATCAGACCAAACGTTCGAAACTCAAAAATCGGCCCCCGGTCTAACTGATCATTTTCTACAGTGTAGACGTATAACGCGAAATGACGGCGCCATCTAGTAGTGAGTAGCAAAACGACCAGTTAGACAGTTATTAGTAAAATAGTATTCTACTCCACCCTAGATGTCACTACCAACGTAGTAATAAGTGTATTTGTTTATTGCATGAGCAAATATCCATGAATCCATGATACAATAATATATGGCCATCCGAGTAGTGAGGGTGTCCCAAGTGACGTCATCACTAATATCGAGCCAATCGATGGTATGCGGTCGTCAGTGTGAGGCTGGTTTTCCACTAAAGCTCCATCACTATAGCTCCAGCTCGAGCTACGTGTCAAATGTATAAAAACATAGCATAGCATAGCTCTAGTGGAAAACCAGCTTGATTGTGTCGTCGACAGTGAGGTCACTTGGGACACGATTAGATTAGGGTTGCCAACTTATGTGCTCCGATTTGCGGGACATTTGTTGCAGAATTGCGGGACTTGGCTAAAAAATGCGGGACTCGCGCACTCGTATCAATATTGTTAACGTATAATTGTGATGTAGAATACATTATTTATTCCCGCGAAATATACGTTCTTAGTGGATGATTTCCGAGCTAAAATTATCCTATTACGAGTACGGTCTTCCGGGAGCGGGATACAAACTACTTATTTTCATTTATCGAAGTTGTGCATTTTTACCTGAAATGAAACAAAATGAGTAATGAGTGTCGAACGCTCGACTTTTCACTCGAGATCTGTCAAAAAACTATGAAGATTTGACAGATGTCGAGTGAAAAGTCGAGTGTTTGACACTCAAAAATCGGCCCCCAGTTCTTATAATTCTGCCGAGGCTTGAAAGCGGGACAATTGGCGTCCCGCACGCATCCTTTGCGGGACACTATCGTTTAGGGTGCTGGAAACGGGACGTACCCGCCTGTGGCGGGACGGTTGGCAACCCTAGACACGATCCTGATGAGACCTTGTTTTCTTAGCGGTCTTCAACAGGCGGCCCGCGGGCCGCATGCGGTCCGCGAACCCCTTCTTTGCGGCCCGCGAGCATCCTTATTAACAACCGACAATGTATTACCTTTTGTCTGATGGAGTCACAAATTACACACGTGCGGCCCGCTAAAAGGTTGCCAACCCCTGTCTTAGATCATGGCAAATATCCTACTTCCTAATTACTTATTCTGAGATCAACATGATACAATTAGAATACGGTTACACGCTTAGTCTGGCGTCTGACGTCGGGTTATAACGCGATGCTTTTCAAGAGCTCGTGCGAACTGGCTCCTGAACTGATGCCAGACTGAGCGTGTAACCGGACCCTTATTACTACTGCGCAAGGTATGGCAATCTGATACATCGGTTAGTAGTGTGGGTGACACAAAGCGGCTATCGAGCCAATCGTACTATAGATAAATTAGCGAGAGCTCTGAATTGCAAATGTAGTTAGTGTTGTGTATTTACAGGGACTCCAAATTTGAATTTTCTCTTCTCTTGTACGATCAGCATAAAACGAGGTTTTTTATACTTCCGAAGGGCGAGTCCACGCGGACACTCAGTATTCCTGTCATTGTTACAAGCAAGCGAACCTGAGGGCCCAAGGTCCGAAGCGTCCCATCATGACATCAGAGCGCGCTCTCTACGCGAGCCAGAGGGCCGCTTGCCAGCGCCGGCCCTAGCCCTAGATCCGGGTGGTGCGAGATGGTCTTTGGGCGCCCTTTGGTTTAATTGTTTTCGACTTTGCCCGTTTGGCGCCCCTTGACATCCGGCGCCTGATGACGCCCCTTGACACCCGGCGCCTGGCGCGGCCACGCGCCATTCGCCCCACCCTTGGGCCGGCCCTACCGCTTGCGGCCCGAAGGGCGAGCCCACACAGACACTCACCATTCTTGCATTTTTACAAGAGAACCTGAAGGGCGAAGGCCCGAAGGAGAGCGGCAAGGCCACGAGAGGCCGAAGGCCCGAAGCGTCCCATCAGACCGCACTCTCCACGCGAGCCCGCGGGCGAGGCCACGCCTACACTCGCCCTAATCTCAGACTCCTTCCCTCTCCCATTCCCATTTCCTCTCCCTCCTCTACAACGTAGAAGTCCAAGGTCAACTTAAAGCAAACCCAACGTCAACCCAGAGTACTCTCTGCACAAACATCTACGTATAGATGAAAATGCGAGCGCAGCGAGCGCGAAAATTTTCAAACATTATGTTGCAGATGCGGAATATACTTCATGCGCATCAAGTCATAAAAAATTTTTTTGTCCTGTCAAGACGTATTTTGACCTGTCAAGAAGTTCTAATTGCCGCTCCCTGCCGCCTCTAAATTTGCCGCCCCCTAAACTTGCCGCCCAGGGCATGGACCCCGGCTTGCCCCCCCCTTAGATCCGGCTCTGGAGCGTTATCCCAGTACAATTGCATCCTAAAGGACGCCCGGGGACCTAATCCCGCGGTACTCCGCGGGGCGCTTGGGGCAAAGAACTACTATATATATACAATTATATACCTATATTTTTTTGGGCAAAATTTGCCGCCCCCTAAAATGTACCGCCCTAGGCTTCAGCCTACTCAGCCTAGTGGTAAATCCGCCACTGCGACGGAGTGACAGCAGCAGCAGAGCATAGGGCTCTGTTTGGACCCTACGGCTACGAAACCCTAAAGAAGTTTACTTCGGGTACGAAACCCACAAATATAGGTAAGTTGGTTTTAAATTGATGGTTTGCACGATTTAAATGGATGGTTAATTCCCGTGGGGATATGCCCCACATTGCCCCTTAAACATTTTTTGTGCTATAAATGACCTTTGGATGTCAGAGGAATTTCCCCATATAAGGAGTCCATATCTCAATATCGACGAAACATATCCGTGATACGCTATCAAAATCGTATTCCAAGCTTAGATGTTACGAAGTCACCTTAAAATATATACAAAATTCATAAGTTTATTGCACAATTTTTCTACTTGGTTATTCCAATTACAATTCTTATCTATAGTTATACCTAAAAAGTTGGAAGCGTCAGTGTCCTTAATTTGGGTAGGTATTATATAACGTACATCTAAATCCATACAACTGTTCCTTGTATTTATGTACACAAATTTGTATGTATTGTGTGTTACCCATTTAAATTAACTGATAAATTATTACCATTCGATTGTTAGGTAATTGAATGTGATTTTTTGAATTATATTGTCTGCCGTTGCTACATATGATACTAGAATTGATATGTCATCAGCAAAGAGTGTATTTTTATAGGTATTGATGTCGGGCAAATCGTTGATGTACATTCAGAAAAGTAGTGGACCAGTACACTACCTTGTGGCAATTGATCCCGAAAAAACTAGCGCCTACGCCGAATCTTGGGATTAGGTCCCCGGGCGTCCTTTAGGATGCAATTGTACTGGGATAACGCTCCAGAGCCGGATCTAAGGGGGGCTGCGGGCCAGCCGGGGTCCATGCCCCGGGCGGCAAGTTTAGGGGGCGGCAAATTTAGGGGCGGCAGGGGGCGGCAATTCGAACTTCTTGACAGGTCAAAATACGTCTTGACAGGACAAAAAATGTCGCGCTCGCCTTTTTTTTATGACTTGATGCGCATGAGGTATTTTCCGCATCTGAAACTTAAAGTTTGAAAATTTTCGCGCTCGCTGCGCTCGCATTTTCATCTATACGTAGATCTGTTATGAGTTTATGACCCGTCCCCCCTTAGAGTAGATAACTAGTAGCTACTTTTACTGTTCTGAAATGGTAGAGGTAACAATTTGTAAGACAATATAAATGCAGACGGGGGCGGCGACGGTTGTAATACTTGTAATATGTATAGGTACCTGCTGGAATCATTCATCAGTCGTTGACTGTAAGTAGGCAGGGCTGAAACTGCTGAAAGAGGCTTTGGAGCGCATGTGCGGTGAGGGCGAGGTGTGAGAGGGGGATTCTAGTGTTTCATTTCAACGTAGCCCCGAAGCCGGCGCTTCGTCAGTTAGTCTCGCTTGTGACATGAAAGGGCGCGGTCCTTCACTCGCATCACGGTGCTTCGAGCAATGCTTCACCATGAACAGCCACATCGAAATGCATGTAACGGTGAGTGTTTTTTTTTAATACTGTAGATTCATGCTTCTTAGCCATTTAAAAGTGCATTTTTGTTTTCGATTTATTGGCTGTATTGAATTAATTCTGCCACATGTAAAACTTACGGAGGGAAGAGGCATTGTAAATTGAAAATAAGTAATAATATACACATGTCCAACATATACCTGTCCCATTTTACGGAAAGTTGTACACTCGACTTTTTTTTTTAATTTGGATAAAATCGGGTTTTTTCTACTCAGAATCGAAAGCACTTTCAAATGATATAGGGGAAAAAAAGTGTCCCAATTGTTTTTTTATTCCATTCCGTTACCGTTTTCTTACTAATCTTGTAATGCTTGTATGTATGGTGGTAACGGAATGGAAAAACTGGAAATTGTATGAAAAATTTGGGACACTTTTTTTCTCCTATTAGGTTCGAAAGTGCTTTCGATTCTGAGTAGAAAAAACCCGATTTTATCCAAATTAAAAAAAAAAGTCGAGTGTACAACTTTCCGTAAAATGGCCCACCTATTTATTTTCACATAACTAACTAGTTATGCAAAATCAAAATAATTTATTTATAAATATTAATTTTACTCGTGTTGTCTCAGTTTAATAAATTACGTATTGCAATGCACTAACAATGTATGTAGATAGGTACTGGTACATATTTTATATTGTTTTAGTAACAACTTACAACATCTACCTACGAAATATCGTTGAGGTATTTGCGTTTTAAAATTTGAAAGTCTCATGTAGGTATTCAAATAGGATCGCTTAATTTATTAAGTAGGTACAATACAATACAAATACTCTTTATTGCACGCCTCAATGCAAGGTACCTAATCTGATAAACTGGAATTAAATTATTAAACCAGGAAATAAGCAAATGTGTAGGTATTAAAGTTGCGTTGAAATACTTGAAATGTGACACAGACCTCTATTCAAGGTCATACGATCGGAGGGGGTGAGGGATCCGCCTACGTCACTGGGAGGAACTCCTACTTTTGCACGAGTATCAATTCATTTTCTAACAGTGTTGCCAGAACGTGCTTTTTAGGACGATTTTACGTGCTTTTTTGGGCACGAACGTGCTTTTTACGTGCGCTCCCCAAAAACGTGCTAAAACCGTGCTTTTTAACGAGCTATGATGCTTTATAAAAAATTGTATGTGTATTGGTTTGGTACTTACTAAAATAGTAAGTACCTACATTTTTTTCTCAATCTCTCTCCTACACATTGATTGATATCGTCACTTTTTTGTCCTGCAACTGCTAGCTCTATCGTTCGTGTCGTGCAATGTTTACACGAAGTAAAGGCAATGCTCTGAATGTATTAATTAACGTACTTATAAAAAAAGCCGGCCATGTGCGAGTCAGACGCTTCGCACATATAGCCGCCAAATTAAGTTAAGTTTGTTTTCGTGTCCCTTTAGCTGTATATGAGCCCTCCTTAAAACATTTAAAAATAAGTGGCTTTGAGCCACCAAGATGCTTACTTATACTGTGAAAATTTGAAGACTGTATCCTCAACCGTTTGGCTGACCCAACCGACGGACGGTTGAGTGATAGCCATAGGGTTCCGTTTGGACCCTTCGGCTACAGAACCATAAAATCGTACTTTTAAACGGGAGTGCTCTGGCAACACTGTTTTCTAATTAACACAGTACAGTCCTGCAAAAGTTCTACACACGCCTGCACGGCTTAATATATCAGTTTTTCGTAGTCTTATGATATGACCATGAACCTGAGTTAATATTATTAACTGAAAGTTACTCTTTTATCTTATAGTAGGTACCTATAATTATACGTCTTTATATACCTACTCGTAAAAATCTAATTTTGATTTTCAGCTTGTGTCGTATAATATATATCATTAATAAAATAACACATAAACCAGCTTTCCCAGCTTTTTACGGCAATAAATAGGTATTAATACTTGCATTTTTAGCACTAAATTCCTTTTAAATGGCTCAGGAACCATACCAAACCCTATTTACATTTATTCAGAAAAAAAGAAACGAAGAAAAAATTATTAAATCTAAATATGTATAACTAAAATGATGAGTAAATAAGACGGGTCAATACGGCCCGCATAGTTTATATTTCGCAAAAAAGACTAATCAAATGAGAATGACCCAACTAACATTTCGAATTCTACAAAATCATAGATAGAGCTATAGATTCGTTGACCTTACGAAGTTTTAAAACAACAGTTTTGACCAAATCTTCATATATCAATTATTACTTTTCCTGATTTAAGAGCCCACAAACTTATGCACTTTTGCCAATGTTCATCGACCTAGTCCTAGATCTTAACATCTATATATAGTGATTAAATATCTGTCCTTTCAGTATTTCAATCTTGAACTATTTTCCTCCAGTCTGTTAAAAGTGAAAACACGATTTGCAAAAATCTTCTCGATACCTACTTTTATTTTTCAAACATAACCCTTTTTAGGGTTCCGTAGTAAACAAGGAACCCTTATAGTTTCGTAATGTCCGTCCATCCGTCTGTCCGCAGCTTTTCTCAGTAACCGTTGGTACTAGAAGACTGTAGCTCTAGTATAAGTTTTTTCGTAACATTAACTAATTCGAACGCGTTTGCGTTTTGTCTCAAAATGTATGAATTTGGTATAAAAACGTGAACAGCGCCTCTGGTGGTCACTAGTGGAAACTAAAACAGCGAGTATAACATTTATTGCTTACAGATGAACGCGCGTATTTCAAATCCGGTGAGAGCGTTTTCATAAATTTTGAGACAAAACGCAAACGCGTTCGAATTAGTTAATGTCTCGAAAAAACTTATACTAGAGCTACTGTAATTCGGCATGAGTATTCATATCAATGACGCCGACAAAACGGTAAATAAAATTTTGAAAAAAAATTTTTTTAGGGTGCTCTCCTACATGTAAAGTGGTGGTGCAATTTTTTTTTCTTTCAAAACCCATCGTGTGGTGTGTCGTTGGATAGCTCTTTCAAAAATATTTTAAGGTTTCTTAAACCATTTTTTGATTCAAGAATCCATTGGCGTAATATTAAGCTTTAAAGTGATATTTTTTGTAATGGTCAAGTGTCCCTCCCTCTTCCAGCTAAACGGTGGCTACAAGGCATGTGAAAAAAATCATGGTAGTAGTCCATATATAATGATTTTAAAAAATAAACTTTCACTACTAAGTAGATATTACTAGTTATCGAGTAAGAGTCGAACATAAGAAATGTACTTTGCAATAGCAAACTTTCGTACAAATTTCTGTGATACCTTTGATAATGTTTTTATGATTACTCGCGCCTTAACATCTTATGTTAATGTTATTCGTTCAAAAACATAGTAAATATAAGTTCGCAAACTTTTTAGTCCATATAATGTAACGGGTGGACAACTACGGAACCCTACATTGTGCATGGCCCGACACGCACTTGGCCGCTTTTTCTATGTTTTTGGTTGGATCTCCCATCTTTAACAATGATTTTTGGTTGAAAAGTTGTAAAATGATAAGTTCTCGAACCTGACAAAAAAGATTATCGCATCGCAGCGTCAGATGGAGTAGCAAATACGAGTAAGCGCGAGTTGCAATTGCATCATCTTATGGTAGTTATGGTTAGGTTTTTAACGAACACAGCTTACGCTTACGGACGGTTTAAGAGGAGGGGTAGGGCAAGCTCTCTCCATACAAACTTTGTGCAGGATTTACTTCGTTTGTGTTTGCATTAAAGTTATGATTTTTGGTCAGCCAGTATGCTTATTTTTCTCATAGCTATTTCGTGATGTTTTTTTTTTTTTTTTTTTTTTTTGAAATATTTGAAAATTTTCACATCACGATTTTCGCATATCTAATATTTACAGTAAAAAAAAATATTATATTTGTTAGTGCCAAAACCGACGAATAAAACCTGCTCAAAGTTTGTATGGGAAAGGCCTTGCCCTACCCTGCGCCTTAAGAGCCCACATATGCACTTTTGCCAATGTTTATCGACCTAGATCTCAACATCTATAGTGATTAAATATCTGTCCTTTCAGTATATTAATCTTGAACTATTTTTCTCCAGTCTGCAAAAAGATTAAAGCTTTTTCAAAACGATTTGCAAAAAAAAATTGTTTGATACTTTTATTTTTCAAACATAACCCTTTTTTACGATGTTTTTGGTTGGACCTTTAAAACCCTCCCATCTTTAACAATGATTTTTTGTTTAATAGTTGTAAAATGATAAGTTCTCAAACCTGATAAAAAAGATTATCCTTATAAATCTCTTTTTAATTTCCAGTTCGTAGGTATGTAGAATATATATTTGAATGACATTCAGGAGTCAATGACTGTTTGATGAATGTCTGAAAAAGCTAAATATAGCACATATACAACATGCTCGTACAACGGCAAATATAATTATTGTGTAGGTATAAATTTTATCAATTACATACTTATTTATTTCTTTTAAGGATTACACAATTATTATAACTACTAGTAAGTGGCTCTGTGAGCAGTAGACTTCGCGACTGTTTTTTTTAATTCCAAAATCTGATATGTCAAAAATGTTCTATACAGGGTGGAAAAAAAAATGGATCCTGGAGGGAAACTGCCTTAAATCATTAAGTTAGCTCGTTTTACTTAAAGGAAACATTCTTTTGTTTTTGTTAAAAATAAACTGCATTAAAGGATTTTCTGAAATTCGCCTGTCGCACTCGGGAATCGAACCAGCTAAAAATAAAAAAAATAATCATTCGCGTTTTTATTTCACTAGTCGATACAGTTAATGTTAAAGACAATATTTCTCAAGGAAACATTAGGTCTTACACTCGTCAGTCGTAGAAGAATATCGAATTTTGAGTTGAAATTTCTTAGAAAATAACAGAAAATTAAAAAAATCTGTGAATGCAGTTTTGTTTCTTTTAAAAATGTTTACAGGTTTTAAAAAATATATGGAAAAATAGAACCAAACATTTCCAAATATGTAGTGATAAAAAGTAGGTAAAGCAAAAATTTTGCGAGAAAACCACATATTCAACCATAGAATCCATTCGCTAGCTCGTAGTCCAACCCTAAAATACAACTTTGCACCCTTGTACATATAACAAATAACTATTAGGTTGCCGTTGCTGTACTTAGTAATTTTCGCAAGAGTTCAGCCTCGGATCCACGACTTTTCCTGATTGGGGCAGAAACTTGATTTAGCGCCCGCTCGCTCTTCGTTATCGCCGCTCAGCTATCGAGAGAATATATTTCAACACTACTTTATTTTACTGGTAAATTGTAATTTCGTTCAGTCAGTAGTGTATTCATGAAACAGTTGAAACCTCTTCACGTCCAAACACATCGGCATCACAAAACTTTCTTGATAATAACATAGGTAGGAAAGGGATTACACTTCGTAGTATGTTTAATTATAATTACCCAGTACGTGATGTAAGTAATCAAAAATTTGCATGGTATGCGATTGGTAATAGTGGCATTGTGTTTATAGAGCACTGTTTCCGCTCGCTTGCGTATTTGAAGACTTTATACCTTTTCTCAAACGCACTTTCCCAGATAAATACGAACATTGTCATACACGCATTTTGCCAAACTAATGAACACGCAAATAACCAGTAGCTCTAGTATAAGTTTTTTCGAAACATTAACTAATTCGAACGCGTTTGCGTTTTGTCTCAAAATGTATGAAAACGCTCTCACTGAGTTTGAAATATGCGCGTTCATCGGTTAGCAACAAATGTTATACTCGCTGTTTTAGTTTCCACTAGTGACCACCAGAGGCGGCGCTATTCACGTTTTTATACCACTTTCATACATTTCGAGACAAAACGCAAACGCGTTCGAATTAGTTAATGTTTCGAAAAAACTTATACTAGAGCTACAGAAGACTGTAACGCAAATTATCCGACACACAATTTGTTAGGTAATCTACGACTTCAAATATTAAAATAATGTTAATATGTATGTGTAATGATTAAGGGCAGGTATCCCCAATGCACATGTCCCGCTCTAACACCATTGAGTTTGCAATTAACCATCCCGCTCTCTACGGAAGCTCTGCGCGTAGTTTTCGATTAAGCCAATCATTATTATTATCAAAGCAAACCCTGCGAATTTGTCTATAACTAATTAGGATCTTTAATAGGGATGACGACACTATAAAAGAAAATCAATAAATCCAAATTTTCTACATAAAGGCTCAAATTCTCAATCAAATGACGAAAAAATAAATAATTACGTAATTATAAGCCTTCAAAGTTTTAAAAGTGGGTATGTCCTGTCCCTTTTCCGCAAAACGCACCTTTGTATTGAACGATCGTCATTTACTATGGCGCTACTTAACAGTGACGTCGCGGTTAGGTAGCACTTTCTCTCCCTAACTACGAACATTCTAACTGTTATAGCTTCGTTATTTTTTGAGATATTTGAATAGGATTTTCACTATTTCGCATAGTTTTATGTCTTCTTTCTATTGAAGTAATACACTTTTTTGAGTCGACATCCCTATTGAGTGTGGAAACTAAAACAGCGAGTATAACGTTTGTTGCTAACCGATGAACGCGCGTATTTCAAACTCGGTGAGAGCGTTTTCATACATTTTGAGACAAAACGCAAACGCGTTCGAATTAGTTAATGCTTCGAAAAAACTTATACTAGAGCTACAGGTCATGTAACTGACTGTGATTTTGACTAGACAAGATTTGTAATGTATATTTTTTTTAGGATTTAAGACACTATATTCTATATCTCAGATGGTTTAAAAAACTCGAAAGTGGTAATATCCAGCCTTAATTATGAGATGTAGGTATAACACTGTCTAATTGCATAACTTTTTTCTTGGTTTAGTCTGAATCATTCATTTTAGGTATATTAACTGGTTATTATCATTGATAACTGATTGTTATCAATGACAATAAAGCAGTTTTATTGTTGATTCACTTCGTATCACGTTTATAAGTGTGTATAAATTTATTGAACTGTGAATTTAACCTAGTTTGTGAATAAATGGACAAAAATTCAGGTAAGCCGGTAAAACGTTGTGCGGGTCGTGCCATTCGGGCCATCCACGGCAAGCTTTGCAACGGGACGGTACACTGAGATAGGCACAGTACATACCGTTTCAGGCAAATCCTCCGCGAAAGATTAAAAAAATAAATAATTTTCGGCAACTGACAATTTTAATAAAATAATATTTTATTAAAGTATAGTAGTATATTATACTACTATACTAACTATAACTGAAAAATTGGCAGCTCACTAAAAATTTAATTGCTTGTTTTTTTTGAAATACTTAAATTTTTATTTGTAATAATTATTCAAATGAGGTTACAAATTAGAAACAGTCTCGCCACTCCTAAACTAATCGACATTAGTCCAAAACATCAATGTTCACGCCGATTTTCGGATGTTTTCGCGCGCTGGCGACCACGGCACGGCATATCGAGGTGACAGTCATTAGCACGCGAAAGAGATGATATTTCGAAGGCTGTATTCGCGCCTTAACGGATTTCTGCGTCCCGTAGGATTGCCGAGCCTCGGCCGACATGTAATCGTAATCGCATACGGATTTAAGTATCACGTTTTTGGAGTTTCACGATCATTATCATGGGCTGTAATTTGGCATATTTCATTGAAATTGTAAATTGAAAACATTTATTTCGAGTAACATGGGACTCATACATAAATTCTTCTTTGGGGAATGTATCTATATATTAGTTAATTTTATATTTTCTATTGTAAATATATATTTTTTTGGTTAAATAAACTAGGTATGTAAAATTCTTGTTAGTAAAACTAATGATTATTAATTGCATGTCATATGACCCATTTGACATATTTATTTATTTATTTATATTTTACTTTTAATTCGTCTGACTGTGGAGGTCATATTTTTACCAATTTGATATGTAAATTAATCTAATAATAACATTTTCAAACCACCTGGGGGCCGATTTTTGAGTGTCGAACGCTCGACTTTTCACTCGACATCTGTCAAAACGTCATAGTTTTTTGACAGATCTTGAATGAAAATTCGAGCGTTCGACACTCAAAAATAGGCCCCCTGCTCGGCAACGCCACGTTCGAAACAAAAAACGGTATCGAATTGTTATTCCGAATAATTTTCCGTAACTGACAACTTTAATAAAATACACTACTCCCTTGGTGCTATTTCCAGTAGGTACGCTTAAATATGTACAGACTAACTGAAACGAGGTCCCTACTGTAGGTAAGTGCCGGCTTTAATAGATGTCGTTGCCCCAATCAAATCGTTCGCTATATTTATAGTGTCGCAGACACTGGAACGCAACGTGTCAGTTTCTAATCACGTGCTATTCTACCTACTCTGTGTACCTACTGTAGATACCTACATGTAATACGAGGATACGAAGCATACGACGTAACGTACGCGACACCAAGCCAAATGGCCAGTGTCTATTTAAAATGATTATTTATTATCATTAATCGTAAGAATTGGCGGTGGACACTTGGGACGAAAATAGCTCGCTAATGTGGAATTCAGTACAGACAATACCTACCCTTGTTCGATCTTTGTAGCTGCTGCGCAGCTGTATGTTGTAGAATGTAGGGGAATGCGCAAATACTACGAGCGGAGCGGGTGGTTTCAATTTAACGCTACCTAGATCATTACGCTATCAAGATCGTTACGTTCATAAAAACTTGTACAGGAAGTTTTGTCACGGTTATCCCAGGGTTGAGCGTATTGCGAGCGCCATATTGTACATTAACACTTTCAGTGCCAAGAACTCTCTTAACGAATTCTTAATAACTTTTTTCACATGCCGTACAACTCCCGAGGGGAGTTCGTTCATATACTACGAGTAGTTGACCATGATTCAGCAGGGGCCCGATTTTTGAGTGTCGAACGCTCGACTTTTCACTCGAGATCTGTCAAAAAACTATGATGTTTTGACAGATGTCCAGTGAAAATTCGAGCGTTCGACACTCAAAAATCGGCCCCCTGCGGGCCGATTTTTGAGTGTCGAACGCTCGAATTTTCACTCGAGATCTGTCAAAAAGCTATGACGTTTTGACAGATGTCGAGTGAAAAGTCGAGCGTTCGAAACTCAAAAATTGGCCCCCTGGGAGCCGATTTTTGAGTTTCGAACGCTCGACTTTTTACTCGAGATCTATCAAAATACTATGACGTTTTGACAGATGTCGAGTGAAAATTCGAGCGTTCGAAACTCAAAAATCGGCCCCCAGGTCTTGAATATTGTCGATGCACCGTCTACAATCTATCACTCTGTGGGACTTTCAGTGAGACCGTCCGATCACATAAAATATGTATTGCATGCTACTCACTTAAGTATTAAGGTTATTCTTAATATGTGGCTTAATGTTACGAATTAGGGGTAGTTGGGTAGTCTGGTTTTTTTATAGTCTGACTGTATCGGCTCGCAAATTACGGGTCATCTTTAGGGTGCCGCAGAAAACAAGGAACCCTATCTATAGTTTCACCATGTCCGTCAGACCTAGGCTTATCTCAGTAACCGTTAGTAGTACTACAAAGCTGTAGTTCGGCATCAGTATAAATTGGCATATGTAAGTAAATTTTTAGGGTACCTCCCCTACACGTAAAGTGGTAGTGCAATTTTTTATTGTTTCAATCCCCATCATGTGGCGTGTCATTGGATAGTTCTAATAAATCTGTTGGAGTGATATTAGGCTGGCGTTTCCACCAGAAATGTGCGAGGATGTGTTTTCATATATTTGACACCTCGCACGGCGCCCGGCGCGTTGAGCCTAAAGCTTTAAAGTGATAATCTGATAATTTTTGTTATATATTATGGTCGAGTATTTAATAAGTAATTTTTGTTATGATTGGGGTATTCGTTTAGACAGTGTTAAGTTGTTAAGTATTATTGTATATTTTAGAATAAATTATATTAAGGAAAAAAAATTACAAATATTTATAGAGAACGATAAATATTATTTTAATTAATTTGTTTAGATTAAAATAAAAAGAAATTAAGCCTGGCAAGCTTCATTTGGCGTCGCGTGGTCGCGTTGCGTATTGCCCTCTCTTCCTTTTGCGATATTAAAGAAAGAGATGCAACAAGAGTGCTTTTATGAAAAATACATGAACTATAAAAGGACGCTAAACACTGCTTTTATGGACCATACAGAGCATAGAGTTTTCACCGTCTTATTATCGGTGTCATTGTACCTACACGAGTTAGCGACTATGTAAATGACAGATAAAAGTACAGGAGTAGAAAAAATAATGTAGTTAATTCTGTCAAAAACATAGTAAGTAGTAGGTAAATATTGCAAACGGGTGGACAACTACGGAACCCTACATGCACGGCCCGACACGAACTTGGCCGGTTTTTTTTAACAGATAAGACAGATAGGGGTAATTACATGATTATATATTTTTTTTATATATAATACACTTGGGTTAGTCTTATTCCAAATTGTGACGGACGGATCTATGTATGTGACGCTCCATAAGATTTTCTATACTACCCTTTTCGGCGGTTTAAAAATCGGTAAGGAAGCCTAAAAATTCTAAACAATGAAGGTTATATTCATATATACAGTATATGGACATTAGTTTCAGCTCTACCGTTACGTGCATACACGTACATGACATATTAGGTACTCGTATAGGTACTCCTTTCTCCTTCGCAATCTTCAGTGGTAGAGCCAAAATAAGGTATGTCCTTCAAGGAAAGTTAGAGGTCAAAACCTTATCTCCTTTCCTTAAGTTTCGAACCTAGGGGCCGATTTTCGAGTGTCGAAAGCTCGACTTTTCACTCGAGAACTGTCAAAAATTTATGATGATTTGACAGATGTCGAGTGAAAACTCGACCGTTCGACACTCAAAAATCGGCCCCCTAAATTGTTTCTTAGCCTCGGAATATAATTTTGCGTTCAACATACAGTTCGCTAAGGTATAGGGTATTGCACCCCTGCCTGTCTAGAAGTTTCTGTATGTTATATGGGGTTTATTTATTTATTCAAACTTTATTGCACAAAACAAAATACAGTGTACAAATTTCGGACTTAATGCCAAATGGCATTATCTACCAGTCAACCACAGGGCCAAACAGAGACACTTAAAGCGGACTTTAATCGCATTTGGACAGTATTTAACTAACCAGATTCGCATTTGGCCAGGAAATGACATTTTCAGGTACATTTATTTATTACATCTTGCCCCACGATTAAACATATTTAACCATATTTAATACAAATACTGTTTTTGGCTTGACAATATTAAGTAGCTTTGAAGCCAATTTAGGGTCTTGTCAGCGCCTTATACCACAGGGCTGCGATTCCATTCCTCTTAATGATAGTAGGGATGTCCGAAGGATATTTATAAATCAACCATAATTGTCATTCGGTTCTTGAAAGACAGCTCTACATGAAAAGGGGGGATACTCGTATAACTAGGCAGTAGTCTTTTTGGACATATACGTACTTAAATTACATGAACCTAAGAAAATACGTTTTGGCGTAAGAAAAATCATGGTTACGTTTATCCTACCTAATTTAACGACGTAGGTATTTTATAGTTTCGTGGAATAGTTAGTAGACTATTATAAACTTTATTAGGGAGTATCGTTTATTAAGAGTTATAATTATAACCACTGTATGTACTTATAATAATAAAACAGCTAGTGAAAGCACTTAAGGGAAAGCACTCTAGTACTTAAATAAAGAGGCTTACCTAATGGTCTATGTATACAATCGAAAGCAAATGAAACAGGTACACTTTGTCTGGAAATTCAGTGTTCTCTGGAAATTCTGCCAGAGTCAAGTGTATTCAAGCAATGCACTTACCTGGTGAAAATTATATAAGTATATGTAAGTTTTAGTTTTACACCCGTTACCAAACCTTGAACAAATAAATATTAATTTACGGGTAATATGCACGGTACGGCACGTTTGTGTATTTTGTCAGGATTTACGCAGAAAAACCAATGTAGATCAATCAAACAAGCTGATGACATTAACTTAAAACTTATAACTAAGTACTATTGGAGGCAACTGGGGACCAGAGGGCTGGCGCCTATCTCGCCCAACGGATTGTAATTGCAATCCACCGAGGCAATGCCGCCAGCCTTCTGGGCACCTTGCCACACGGCACTGACCTGGGGCCAGCTTTTTATTTGTAAATATTTAGTTTTATTTTAGTTTATAGTTAGTTTAGTCTGTTTTTATAACGTTAATTATATTTTATTTTTCATTTATTAAATAAACCTTTTATAAATAAATTAAGACTTGAGTATTACTAACTATTCGAATTTTATCATATTTGGAATCTTCAATTATTTATGACGTCTGAAAGGAATACTTCCAATGTTATGATGCATTTGATATTACAAATAATTGCACAATACGGGATGGAAATGTTAAATGAATCAGACAGGGCATATGGGATTTGAATCGATTACCTATTCACGTAATAGTTGTAGGTAAGTATAAAGATTATCCTAAAACATCACAGATAGTATAAATCACCTAATCTGTCGAATAAAATTGCTTAATAGGTTTAGTCGCGCTCTCTAATATCCAATACATGTAGGCCATATGTATATAGTATAATCTAACATGCTAAAGCTTTCGCGTTCGGACTTGTTAGAGCGATAAAATGCCACTTTCATGCACGATAATAACACCGTCGCTGCGGTGTGTAGGTGTTTTCATTATCCCTGCCTGATATAATATCTGATGCCCAATGCAGGGTAAGTAACTGAAAAACCTCTTACGAAATACTAAGACAGAAACTGAACATTTGTCAAACGCCTACGCGCTGAAATCTTTAGGTGACGCATGCGTGGAAAATATTGATTGTTCGGTGGCTTATTTTCCTCAAACTAAAATGAACAAATTAAGAATAAAATCCTTTTTAATAGAATAAAATCTTGATAAAAATATGAAGAGTATTCGATCAAGCTTGAATAATAGTAGTATTTGATCAACAATTAGATTTATTCAGCGTATTGCTCGCGTAGTTTCACGGACATCGCGAAGGTGACCTTGGTTCGTTACCGAAGAAGATCGCGTTTGCCGCGGACAGAATGAGTCAATGAAGCGTTTATCATTTAACTAAACCAATAAAATGGAAGACACTTCCCAGGGCATGGATACTGACTGACGATATACATATATACATATGTATAAGAATTTGGCAGTTACTGCTTGATGAGGAGCACATGGCGAAGTGCCGGTGTCTTTAAGAACGACCGTCTTAGAGGTCAGTCAGTATTGGTGCGTTAGGTTTTCAAAGATATGTGTCTCGCAGGTCAGATCACGTGCCAGTTCACAATCTCAGAATAACTGGCCGTCGTTTCTAATTATAATTCGCATCTCTTCTATGCTTGTTCTAGTGTTTCCAAACCATGACGTAAAGTCTATATGGTGATATAAATGTATAGCAGTAGTAACCGTACCTTTATGTAAATTAATGCACCCAATTCTAACAAATGTAAAATTTGACCTACCCAATCGAGTGGGGTATCATTATTTAGAGCTCATTAAGTATGTAGATAAATACTGTATTTATTGTTGTAAAAAATATTGGAAAACAAAGGAAAGAAAACTTTAAATGGGTGTTAAGCGGATGCGTCCGCTAGCGAAAATCTCAATTTTTTTATCAAAGTGAAAATTGTAACAGCTTCACGGTATATGTCGCTACGAGCCTCCCTAATAAGGCTTAATTAAATGAGTGTTATGATTGAAAAATTCACCAACACGGAGGATTACCACGGTGGCTCAATTGTTAGAGCAATGGACGGATTCCAAAGGTCGTGGGGTCAAATCCCACCTGTGGTGTTGAATTTTTCAATTTTCACTTTGAAAGAAAAGCCACTAAAATTAGATTTTATGTCACACCTAGCCATAAAGTGGCCATTATCGCACGCTCCGCGCGCGAAAAAACCCACTTCCTGGCCAGGGGGTGACATAAAATTTTGTACTTACCACGGGCGATAATAAAGAAAGCCTCAGATCGCATATTTATCGCCCTTGCCTTCGGCTCGGGCGTAAAATACCTGCGATCTAAGACATTCTTTGTTTTATCGCCCTTGGTAAGTAATGTACTATTATGCGTTGGCCTTCTGACAGCTGTCTGTCTTCATTGTTATTTATTCATCGCCAAACCTGATAACGTGACGTGCGCAATGTCTATACTATACGCGAATGCACTTCTACTTCGTTATTTTCAGAAAATCGCGCGACAGGGAAAACAATCATGAAACTCAGCTACTGTAATAACTGAAATTAGTACTATATTTGTCGTCTGATGTCTAAGGGAAATTAATTATCAATAATAATCGTATATATTTAAACGAGCAATTCTTGTATATATTATATATTTATTTATATATATATATATATATATATATATATATATTTATTTCGGGGATCTCGGAAACGGCTCTAACGATTTTGATGAAATTTGTTATGTGGGGGTTTTCGGGGACGAGCAATCGATCTAGCTAGGTCTGATGCACGAGAAACGCCGAGCAAAGCTCGGTCGCCCAGATATTTAAGAATTATAGGCGGAACTGACCGTTAAAATTCTAATCTTAAAAACCGGCCAAGTGAGTGTCGGGCCACGCGCAATGTAGGGTTCCGTAGTTGTCCACCCATTACATAATGTGGACTTAACAGTGGGCCGGTTTTTGAGTGTCGAACGCTCGACTTTTCACTCGACTTCTGTCAAAACGCCATAGTTTTTTGACAGAAAGTGAGTGAAAAGTCGAGCGTTCGACACTTAAAAATCGGCCTCCAGGTTCCAAAATTATATTATTTACTATGTTTTTGACAGAATTAACAACATTATCTAAGGTATCAATGGAAATTGTACGAAATTTTGACATTTCTTAAGTTCGACTATTACATGTCAACTAGTAATGTATACTTAGCTGTGATAATTTTCCTTTTAAATTCATCATGTATACTACTTCCATGATTATGCCTAGTAGCCACCGTTTAGCTGGCGGGGGAGACAACCAACCATATTATAAACACGCGCATAACCACGCGAACAGATTCTTGAATCAAAAAATGGTTGTAGAAACCAATAGAAACCTAATAATATTTTTGAAAGACCTATCCAACGATACTCCACACGATACGTTTCGGAAGAAAAAAATGCACCACCACTTCACGTGTAGGGGAGCTACACTAAAAAAAAAATATTTTCAAAATTTTATTCTACCGTTTTGTCGGCGTCATTGATATGTATAGGTACTTATATACCAAATTGCAGCTTTCTAGGATTAACGGTTACTGAGCGTGAGCAAAGCTGGGGACAGACAGACAGACGTACGGACATGGCGAAACTATAAGAGTTCCTTGTTTACTACGGAACCCTAAAAAGACGGGGTAGGTATACGATCCTCTAAACGTGCTCTAATCTAATGTACTTTTCTTGTACAGTCAGCGTCATATAGTATGTAGCAGCCAAAGTGACCAAATAGTTCGGTACACCATATATTTTGTATGGTGTAACGAACTATTTGGTCACCATGGCCGCTATATTATCTATCTGACGCTGGCTGTACCAGCAACATTGCTGGCAAAACGGGACATGTTCCTGGCAATATTGCCAGTGATAATATTGCTGAGAATGCAGACACGAATGCAGACAACGGCGCATCAGTATTTGTCTCGATGACCTCCATGTAGCTTAATTAATAAATGTATCTTATGTATCTAACCTAATTAGGTACGTATTGCAACTGCAGTTCTGCGCGGCTGACCTGTCAATCGCGGTAAATGTGGTCAGAGTAGGTAGTCACGTCCGTCTTGAGGTTAAAACTGCTTCGTAAGATGTATTCACTTTAAAAACTAACTCATAAAGAATTTGCTTTCTTAAGTTATTGATTCAGTAATATAAGTTGACACATTTTTTGCACGTGAGGCCTTTGTTCTAGATTTAGTAACTCCTTTGTAGTTTTTTAGACTTATTGCAATGTTTTCCTGTATGTGGTACAAGTACAAATGTGGTAGCACTGTCATTTACAAGTGCAATGAATTATGTAGCAGGTATATATGCATTATCATTATGCCACTGAAATCGGACTCGGCTGATGTCGGAGGGAAATCGAAAAAAAAAACACGCTTAATGCCACCTTGCTTGGGTTAGCTTTGTTTATAAATATTTTAAAATTCTTAATTTATTTTGTGACAGACTGAGGTTTCAACCGTAAGGGTTCCTATTTTTAACTTTTTATGACGCGTCTGCTTCCCCATATTGCGCAGTATCTGACAAGTACCTATAAGTGTGCTTCAGGAATGACTCAAAGTTTAAATCAATTCAGCCAATGTGGCAGCCAAGCACACGTTACATTAATGCGCTATAAATTCATGATTTCATTGCATCTAACGTTAAAGTACTCACTTCCGATGGCAACCTGTTGAATACTGTATACTTAATTGATTGGTTGCCAAATACATTGTTGGCATAATGAAGTCGGTCATTAAATTGTACTTATAATACACAATTAGTTACCTACCGACGCTCCGTAATTCTTAACCCTTATTGTGCACTAAGCCGCTGACTGAGATTGAGATGTTTTTTCATAAAATTATAAATAATTTCACATGTCATTTCACAATAATACTACTAGTTAAGCCTCAAAAGTCGCTAGACCGTAATATTTTTTTGGTTGAGATGAGAGGTATCTACCTAAGTAAATCAATATTATTAATAATAAACATTGTTTCAATGTCTTAGTTTCTGTCTATTGCGCCTAATAGGTCACGCGTTTACGTCAGAGGTGAGCGGAAACACTTTGGGGGGCGGTCAGTTTAAAAATGCTTTTACTCTGTAACTTAAACCACATGATGTTTGGGTGAATTTTCTTTCCCTAAATGCTGTAAGTACTTAACAAAATTTATTGCATTTTCATACTAATAACATCAAATAAATAATACCTACTTACTGACATGAAAATTTGACTTTTATTATCAATGCAATATAAAAATGTCCAGAGAGATCTAGAGATTTCCTGAGATAGTAATACTATAAGGGTTATCAATAATACATCAACATATCCTCTTAAGGTTGACTGGTAGAGAATTCCAAACGGCATTAAGTCCTTTTGTACGATAAGATTTTCTTTTGCGCAATAAAGATTAAATAAATATATAGGTATAAGACCTCAATGTATATTCCACGACTGACGTACCTACCTACACTTCATCAAGTACAGTCAGCCCATGAAAATGTTGAGCATCCTTAGAACCTTCACTGAAAAAACGTCTGGGTTAAAAATAACAAAAATACTGTCAAAAATAACCCACCGAGTTTGTCAATATAGCACCTGCAAACTTTGTAGCTAAAATTAAATAAGTCAACTTTGTTGTTCTCACTTATCAAATAGTAACCGATACACTTGGTTAAAAATTGTTAAAGTTAAATTGGCTGCAATTAGCCAATTTTTACTTTGTAATCAGAGAAAACTAACCCAGTTATTTAGTATTTTTAAACGATTTATTCGGTAACTACATGTTTAAAATTAAATAATGCAGTTGTCAGATAATACCAGAAGGTTGCGTGTTCAAATCACGTCGGGGTCACCAATGTAGAAGAGAAATGTGCTCCTATATAGGAATAATATACAGTGTTAATATATACATGAAAGGGATATCTACAAACTATATACATATATACAATAGATAGGAGACACAGGAAGAAACGACAATAGAGAGATCTCTCAGGGACCGAAGTCCAATGAGAGTTGGTTGGGAGTTCTATATACGCAACCGACTTAAGAAACTTCGATAGCGCGATGCAGAACATGTCAGATTTGACCGTTGCCTAGGAAGGATTATATTTACTAAAGCAACTTGTTTGTTTCTTAGTGATTCACGCAGTTATTTGCAACAAAACAACATATCTAATATTAAGCAAGTCGTGCAAGGTCTGTCATTAAATAATGCACTAGTTAAACAATGACAGTGTAAAATTCGTTATTTCTAACTGAGTCGGGTAAAGATTATCTTTACCGAGATCTTCATTCGGAAATTAATAAGTGTTTTGTTACAATAACCAAAAACGTTTAACAGAATTTGCTTGTTTATCATTTACTAAGCATTTTTTCGCATTTTAATTAAATCTTGGTTGTATGTAACTAACTATTTTTAAACCGAGCCAAATTGGTACTTTGCTAGCGTTTCGTTTTTTCAGTGTTGTCACATCGAAATCTAAAAAATATTTAGACTGAAACGTCATAAAATTTGAAACCTCTTTAATTTGACAAAGTACTAAAGTGCTCAACATTATCGTTGGCCCACTGTACCTAATCATAACACTTCAATGAAACGGAGCCTTTAAATAGGTACAATATACCTATTCCTCCCCAATTTATCACAAAAGCCGGCTTTTCGAATAATGGTTTTTTCAATGAAACCCCGCATCACAGCGATAAATAATTAATTACATAGGTACATAAATACAATGTCAAGCGGGTGGTCTTTATCTATAGATCAAGATAGCTTCCATCCATACCCGCAGGAATGTAACTGATTTTATACCACCCTGGACCCTGAGCGGTTATACACAAACTGACTCGTCCTCACCTATCAACTCACCTCTCGTACGGCTGCAAAGCTTTCAGCCCGATACAGTTATCAGTTTTTTCCCAACAAACACGTAACGGGAGGTCTATTTTTGTTCAGCATTCATCCTACTGGTTTATTGGTACTTACGTAGAGTTTTTGAATCCATTAATTACTCTATGAAGTACATAAGTAGTAAAAACATAATCAATTACTTCAAGCGTCTAAAAAAACAATCGGCCAAGTGCGTGTCGGGCACGCGCAATGTAGGGTTTCGCAGTTGTCCACCCGTTACAGTATCTGGACTAACAAGTCTGTAAACTTATATTTCCTATGATTTTGACAAAACAACAACAACATTATCTAAGGTATGGAAATGGTACGAAAGTTCGACTATTACTCATTACCTAGTAGTGTCTATTGTCTACTTAGCTGTAATAATTTTCCTTTTAAATTCATCATATCATATATACTACTACCATGAATTTTTTCACATGCCTAGTAGCCACCGTTTAGCTGGCAGGGGGAGTCACGTCACTTGACCATAACAAAAAAAAACATTTGGTCAGGTGGACCGCACGCTTGTTTGCCACCGCAGTAGTATAAAGAAATATATATCACTTTAAAGCTTAATATGCGCCAACAGATTCTTGAATCTATTAAGGTTTTAGAAACCTTCCAATATTTTTGAAAGAGGTATCCAATTCAAGAAAAAATAATTGCACTAAAATTGTTTTTCGTGAATTTATTGTAACACAGTTTTGTCGGCGTTATTGAAATGCCTCTCATGCCTAATTACAGCTTTCTAATAGTACTAACGGTTACTGAGCTAAAGCGTACCTATTACACTGTCCTGAATTCAGAACACAACTTAGAGCGGTACGTACCTATATGTTAGAGCGAGATGCTTCAACTCCCCTGCCCTAGTCAGGATTCTGAATTCAGGACAGTGTAATAATACCCCCTGCTTAAGCCGAGGACAAACAGCTGGCGAAACTGTAAGGGTTCCTTGTTTACTATGGAACCCTAAAAAGAAATGAATGAAGACGTAGTGTGTAGGCGTTAGGACTTCAAACGCGCGATTGTCCTGCTCGTGAATGCATATAAAACAAAGTAGGTATACCTATTTTAGTTTAAGAACATTGCTACCTCCGCTCGAGATGTTTGAACCACGCGCACCGTTGCGGGTATGAGATTTACTTGGAATGTATTGTTGTAATGATAGCGGTGGCCGGCTTAGGCAAGGAAGGTTGAGTTCACATCAGTGTCGGATCGCGCCGCGTTGATCGGTGGGCGGGCGGGCGCCGCTCACGTGCACGCTCGAGCCGGGAATAGACAGTCCACCGCGCAACCGCTTCCCGCTCACATCATCCACGAACCACGCCGAAATTTACGCATTTTACATTCATTTCTACTTTTAACGCGCTCAAAAATATTCTGTTAATATAAATTATCTATCGTGTTTGTGATCAAAATCCGTCCTCTAGAATCTTAATTCTGCTCGCATAAATAAAAATTGTATCTAGTCTGAAAAGTATAAGCGTAATAATAGTGATTTTAATACATTGTCTGACGTCGCAGTGGGCTCAAAGTAACAGTGTTGGGTGCCGGTGTCGTGCGGTATTTTGAATCAGGAGTTGTGCATATCGGTGTGAGGGTGGGAGGGGCGCGGCGAGGCTGCGCGGGCGATGCGTGAGAAACTCGCGGCGCTGCTGCGAAGCGCGGTGCGTGCGCCGCCGGCCACAGGGGACAAACTGAGCGCAGGCGCCATTGCTCCCGTCATCGTCTTCCCAGATGAAGGTCAATTTGGCTAATGTTATACCTACATGTTGAACAAAAAAATTAGTTCTAACGATCTTCTATTATTTTCATCGGGTAATTTATGGTTGTGTATTAAAGTAGTCAGTTTTCTAGCTATTTTAGCGCGTTGGCGAATGTATTTACCTATCCATATCCTTTTGAACTATTTTATTCACAAGATTTTACTTTTATTTACCCGTCATTGTTTTGCATATTTGAAATACCTTTGTGTTTATTATAAGGAAACATTTATATTTTTCCTCACATCCTTTTGAAGAAGTTGAGTACTTACCATTCAAGTTTTAAGAGATGATATAATATTTGCTAATCTCATCCATGGGAAAACCAATATCAAATAATCAGAATCGACTTTATTTTCCTAATAATAGTGCACGCGCATTTAAATAAATTTATAATACAATGAACTTTTGTCGATTAGTTTTGTATCAAAGCTTGCACTTTCAACCTGCCTTTCAAACTGCACCATATTGTAGATCTATCTTAGAACTGGAATATATTGCAATATTAGGTATAGGAGTCATTTCATATTTTATTTCGGATATAATAAATAAGAGTATCTCGTCCTCGTCACACTTCTGCAGTATCCAGTTATCCACTGTGCAACCTTGCACCAGAAAATCAGTTTACAAATATTTTCACACCGGCTATTCAGAAAAAAGTCATTGTTGTCGTCATATTTATCGCAGATTCTTTCGGTTCACTGAGAATTCAATATATTTTTACCGCCCTGATAGAGCTAGTGCTGGGCCACAATTCCAACGTCATAATGCCATAAACATACCTTGGATATCGCTAGATGACTAGATAGTCTAGATACGTGAGATATGGTTATGAAATGCCGGGAACGTCATATTAAATTTAAAATCGAACCCTGAGGACTATGAGCGATGATTGACCGATATGTATTCCTAGTACTTTAATTGTTCTGTGAATCACAGTTTATCATTTTAAACGGTTAAATGCCATCCATTGATGCTAACAAATTGCAAGTCAATTGAAAGAGTGTGTTCTTCAATCAAGTAAACTTGTCATGTAGACGAATATTTGACGATCTGACTTCTTTAATGATGATTTAATAGGTACCATAAAATTTCTACTAAGTAGTTACAGTAGTTACTAACCACAGAATTGAACTGGAAATAAGATCGCACAACTGAACACGCAGATCCTACTAATTATAATGCAGAAGTTTAGATGCATCGCTTGTTACTAAATCCCGCAAAAACGGCTGAACCGACTATGATGAAATTTGGTAAATAACGAGTTTATAGCCTGGATTAACATATAGAATCCATGGAAGGAATGAAATAGGGAGTGGACATTTATGCGAGCGGGATGAAGTCGCGGGCAAAAGCTAGTTTGTAATAATCCGTGGCCGCCTTTACCTGTAAGCTACATGCTGGCTTTCAAGCGCAACCTGTCATGCATCTGATGACGCATGACAGATGGCGCGTCATGTAACCTGGCCCAGTATTATGATCGTGCGATAGCAAGTAACAGATTCTTTATGTTGTCGTTTATGACGCTATCGCGCGACCATCATAGACCACAGATTATATAATAGATATAGACCCCCGAACGCAGTCTAAGGGCTACTACTAGTGATGTGTCGTGTGCGAGCAATGCGATATCAAGTTATCAAACTACATGCATTTTTATAGGGTTTAACTTCGCGTTTGACATTCCCATGGCATGTGAGTTACAGTTTTTGTATTTGACATGGCGTTGAAAAGGTTCAGTGTGTATTATTTTCATCATATTCAGTATAGCAGTCACTTTTATTAGCGGTAGTGCGTATTGTTTCCAAGTAAATCTACTGTGATGTGACATACGGACGGGACGGACAGACATGACGAATCTGTATTCTGTATAAGGATTCCGTTTTCGCCATTGCGAACCTTAAAAAGTAAATGTCATTAAAGATAGCGGAATTACAAAAAAATATTAAGTATTACAACGAAAAATATAGATGGAAGTATTTAACCTATAGAACTGATGTAAAAATAGTACCTACCTACCTACTAATGATCTTCGATTTTTAAGCTACGTACCTATCTGTACTAAGAAATTAGCTGTACTGTAATAATCATTGATCATACATCTACTAGGTATGTCAAAATTGAAACGACTGTGCAATAAAGCAATAATAATAACAACCAACGTTATTTTATTTAGAAAATTGTAGCATACAACCTATGAGACACAGATTATTATTGTTTATACCTACACCACACGCAAGAAATGCTAAGAATTGCGTCATTGTTGCATAAAACAAAGTCGCTTCCTGCAGTGCTGTCTGTTTGTCTGTCTGTCCCACGTCTGTCCCTATGTATGCTTAGATCTTTTAAACTACGCAACGGATTTTAATGCGTATTTTTTTAAATAGAATGATTCAAGACGAAGGTTTCTATTTAATACATGCAACCGTGCGAAGCCGGGGCGGGTCGCTAGTGTAGGTATAAATCTTACAGGCAATTGTTAAGAGAACTCGGTGTCACTGCAGTCTCATAATATTTTTTTTTCGGAAAATTGTTCAAATTTTCATTTTATTGAGTCAACAACGTTAATTAACTACCGCAAATTGGCATAATTTAGGTATATTATTTATTTACATATTTTTATTGTAGTAAGTGCTGCATATATGATATTTTATTTAATAGTGCGAAAATATGCATCATTCGGACAAGGAAATGTCAGCGGCAAATGTACTTTTTTTCTTATCTATACAGAAAAAAAATAGGTGACACGATTCTTAGATAAAGAAAACAATACTAAGCTTCGGCCGCGTGAACTTTTCCGTGAAATTTGTCCACTTCATTGTTTCAATTTCAAACTATATCCATACCATACCAAATCTAAATTGGTTCAGCGTAAGTAAAAATTGCACTTTTCTCCTCATCTCATCAATGTCACACTTAGATTATGCTAGCCAGACGTGTTTATCCTACCGAGCGCTGACGCGGACGCTGATGTGCAGTTGCAAGGTGCAATGCAATAATGTTGCTATTGTGCAATGCGTGGTGTAGGCAGTGTGACAGCAAAATTAACAAGTAAATACTCAAATAAAAAGAACCAACCACTAGACGTGAAGTTGGAACGTAGTGAGTTACGTGTTGTTTTCTAGGCAAAATATTAATAATTAATGTTGTACAAAACATACTTCACCATATTAAATCCACCAATCATAACACACTAATTTAACTCTATAAAAAACTGTTTAGGTATTTGATATCAACCAATCAGACACAGCTATACTAAAATAAACCAATCAGGAAGCAAAACTGATTTCTCTAAACTTTAAGTTTTTTTAGTCCCTATTTCACAATAGTTAAAATAGTGATTAATTCGAGCAACACTTTGAAGCGCTCAATGGAAGGTCAGTAGCATTTATTATGTCTATCTTTGTACGTATAAAATGAGTTTATCTGCACACATATCATAAATCCTCTAATATGCGTTCGGAAACCGTAGAAAATGACTCTCTTTTCAACATTCAGTGTATTAATGACAATTTTCTTATCTGTGGCTATAAGGCTACAGCAGTAGGTAATATAATTTTCATTATATATTCCTATTTAATGTTATAATATTAAACGTCATACAAAACTGTCAAAATTTAAAAGTCAAAGTTGATATGTCCACTGAAAATTATTATCACTGAAAATTCAAATTCAGTCGATGCGAAATGTCAGCTCGATGTTTTTTTAGTATATTATATCGGACGAAATTTGAGCTAGAACGACATGATAATCAGAATAGGGACTCTATACTTTTTAAAATAACATTCAGGTATCGGTTGCCAGTTCTAATTTCGACATTTCCGCAATCGTGTAAAAAAGGATGTATTAATACAATTATTGTATTTATTTACTTCGGTTTCTGAACCCATCTTAGAGTACTTATAATATGTGTGTAGATAAAGTAATGTATGCAACTGTACATAATTAGATTAGGCATTATGTACCAGTTGCATAAACTACTATTAAAAACATGCCGTCAAATGTACATAAGTAACAATGTTCGCCGCCGCGAAATATATTAGGTACTAGTCGTGGATAATCTTTGTTTATTAATTTTTTCGCAGTCCAAGTGAAAAGTAAAGTATAATATAATAGGGATGTTGACTCAAAATGTATTAATACTCCATACGAAAGAATACTTATAACTATGCCAAAAAGTGAAAATCCTATTCAAATATCTCAAAAAATAACGAAACTACAACCGTTAGAATGTTTTTAGTTAGAGAGAGAAAACGCTACAGGTCAGTGACGTCACTGACCTCGAGCGCCATAGTAAATGACGATCGTTCAATACAACGGGGCGTTTTGCGGAAAAGGGACAGAAAATGCCCCCTCCTAAAACTTTGAAGACTTATAATTATGTAATTATTTATTCTTTTGGATTACTTTTTTCACTATTTGATAGAGAATTTGATCCTTTTTCGAGAAAATTTGGATTCATTGATTTTCTTATTTGGTGTCAACATCCCTATTCTGGTCTAAAAGCCATATTACCCCTCGAACCTATTTACTCCTGTATAATATCTCGCAAGTAGATTTGATTTTCATCTAAACTCTCATAATATCAGTTCACCACTTCGACGCGGGCAAAAAACACGATGAAAAAAGAATGCAATTAGCTGAGCTAAATTCCTGGCAGCAGTGTCTCGCGCGTGGATACAATAAATTTCACGCGCGATGTTCCCAGTATACGGTGCGTACGTGATGTCGTACACATATACCTAGGTGTGTACTCTTTTCAGAGTACGAGTATATCCGAGTCAACAGGCGTGCGTCATTTAAGAGGACCTGTCTTAAGCATGATCGCGTTTATGACGGGCATATAACATTCGTCCCTTACTAGCAAGTATGTAAATGGTAGGTATAGGTATGTCCGATATGCTAGGCAGATACTGAAGTACCACCGTAGATCGTCAGATACGTAGTCGGTTTATTTAAATGCGCACAACCAATTAAATTTGCTTGTTAAATAAGCGTCCGACCTTTTAGCACTTGTTATTATTAATGCGTACGATCGTGTACTATTCGTTACTTTTAATTAGGAGACACCCGGTAGAACCCTGTGTGGCAACGACCTAGAAACAGGATGTAGAGTTCGACATAAGCATCACTAGCATTTTGGCAGGTGTCGGACAGACAATGACTGTGATACGAGATTATATGTACATGTTACACGTCTGTGTATACATACTTATTGGCACGCCGACATCTCAACGTAGTTCGATTACTCAGAAATTCAAAGATCAAACATATCATTGTATTGATACATTAGCACGTTATACCAAATAGCCAATTTACTTCAACGCTATTAAAATGTTGTTAGCGATGAACTAATGTTTGAAATTGTTTCTGAGCTCTGTATATTTGTGGGTGTAAGTGCAGGGCTATATAATCAACGTAACTGCGTGAATATCACACGTATATTTATGACGTGTACTTGGTTATGGATATGGAGTAATGTTAGGACTGTCAGGATCGGTGACTAACAGTCATTCCTACTACTAACTACGGATCATCGTGTCGATATTTGTCTGGCTCTGGCATGTGATAGAGATATCTCTAATTGGATGCGATATCCTAGGGACATCCCCATTTTGTGCACAAAAATAGATGGAATCGCGGCCGTGATCTCCACATACTATACGATAATATAATATACGGGATATTTGGCTATACGTATAATAACAACAACAACAAATACTCTTTATTTCACACCTCAGTTAAAGGAAACAGTACAGTACAAAATCACATTAAGTAGAGGCAAACAACAGGCGGTCTTATCGCTAAAGAGCGATTTCTTCCAGACAGATTCAGATTCAGATAATTTTATTGATAAAAGTATAAATACATTTTACAAGTCAAATTGGCATAAGTAAATTATTTACATTACATTAATTCAATATATTATGATCTTAGTATTCTTATTAACTAAAGGAGTTAATGTCTTTTTCTTAGAATAAATTCGTCTAAGCTGTAACATGCTAGGTCAACTAGTAAGGTTTTTAGCCTATTTATAAATGCTGCGTTACTTGGGGAGTTAACTATTTCAATCGGAAGGGTGTTATATAGCTTGGCACCAATGACACCGAGTGACTTACGTGTTTTTGCGAGTCGCCGTCGTGGGACCAGAAGGAGGTTCTGCCCGCGTGTGTTTCGTCCGTGATTTTGCCCACGGGTCATATACTGGTCGATGTTTAACCTCACATATTTACAGGCTTCCAATATGAAAACGCACGGAAGTGTGAGTATTTTTAGTTTGCGGAACAAGTCCTTTGCTGGGTGATCATGTGGTTGGTTCGACATTATGCGTACGGCACGTTTTTGAATTTTAAAAGGCCTATCACGCTCTGCTGCTGCTCCCCAAAGATCAATTCCCTGAGTTAGTGTGGAGTGAAAGTAGCCGTAATATGCTGCTCTCATATTTTGACTGTTCAGGCTAGGTGCTAGTCTTGACAGGGCAAAACAGGCTGAGGACAACTTTTCGCACGTCGATTCGATGTGAGGCGACCATGTTAGGGCCGAGTCAATAATAAAACCCAGATACCTAACATACAACCTTAGGGTAGCGGAAATCAAATCTAATAATAACGATTTATAGTAGGTGGTGCAGAGTTAATATATGAAACCTCGTAATAATTACAACTACGTACGTATACCACAACTTCTTTAGTTAAATGCCCAGCAACAGGAAATTTTGACACATCTCCACTTTCGCAATATTGATGGTTGAGAAGTCCTATTAAACAAATGTTGTCGAATACTATCTCTCCTGGTTTATGATATCATACATAAAAATAACGTTCTCTTGTAACCGATATAAGAAAAGCAAAAATTCGTGATATTACTTATAGCGTCTGAAACCAGGGTATTTATAAATTAGTTTTAGTTGCTACTTATACAGGATGGAAAAAAAATATGGGCCCAGCTACCTTAAATTCTTGAGCAAGCTTATTTTACTCAAACGAACTTTTATTTTTAAAAAGAAATGAAACTACATTCAAGGACTTTCTAAAATTCGCCCGGGAATCGAACCAGCTAAAAATTAAAAAAAAAATAACTTTCGCTTTTTTATTTCACTAATCGATACTGTCAATGTTAATGATAATATTTCTCTAAGAAACATTAGGTCTTACACTCCTCTGTTGGACAAGATATCCATAAAATCGAATTATCAGATTAAATTTCATAGAAAATCTTAGAAAAAAAAAATCGTAATTACTGATCGAATTGAAAAATATCCACAAATATTGCCCATCGAGGTGACTAATGCTTTGTGAGGAACTACATAATTATTGCTATAAAGATTGAATAAAGTAGGTAGGTAGGTAGTAGTCGTGCACAATACAAGTCGATCTCAATTTTCTTGAGAAAGATCACAAATCGAACTCGATATTTGTTGTTCCTGAGTTTCTAGTAATGCATTCTCTCTCAATATTAACAACGGTTGGAAGAAGATAAGGACTTGTTAGCTTTTACTAAGAACATTCTCGTGTGTATTACGGAATGATATGAAAAACGGTGAGGCTATTTACAACGTTAAAATTATAACTGAAATTGTTTAGGTCCACCACCTCTATGTATCTTTTATTCTTGTTTAATGGTGTAATTTGGCAACATTCTGTGTTGAGTATAATCGTTCATCATGTTGTTTTGTAACATGGATGAGGGTGGCATTTACTCGTACAGCTTTTGAGACGTTCAGTAAGTGCCACTCTTATACTCTTTTGTATAGGTAATTAATGTTGTAATAATGAAATTAAACTGTGGTCTTAGTGATATAAGCTGAGAGGTACTTACGGTTTGGGATAATATACATATGTGAGTTTATATATATGGTTATCACCGCTTGTTATTATGAGTTCTTTTTTATCATGTATGAATAATGCTTAAGCAATTGTTTTTCAATATAAGCACTCCGAACCGTCTTTTTAAAAAATAAAAATATATCAACAATGGCAGTAACATCAGCCACACTTTCATCTAATTGTAGTATTTTTTGTAGTCTTAGTAGTAGTAGTAACTTTTGTAGTGTAGTATTTAATTACAATGGATTACTTAAAATTTAAAAATATGAGAAATATACAATTGATAGTTTTCAATAAATTATAAGCATTCTATTGTTCAATATAAACTAAATAATATATATATAGGTAACTAATCCCTTTCAGAACTGCTTACAGAAAATGGTATATGACACAACAGTTCCCGCCAAAATAGTCCACATATACGATTTTAAAATCGATTCGATAGTAACTATTTAACTGATTCAAAAAATATTTTTTCAATATTTTATATTTTTTAGTTTTCGTTCATTCGAAATGAAAAGCAGAATGTTTAACTCGGGTGAAACCACCCATTTCTGCCTCTAAATTCGTTCGAACGCGAAAATATGAAATGGGTGGTTTCAACCCTCGGTTAACAATCTATTATATCCCACGGTTCCGTCTGGTAATTTTACGCGGGAGTAGCCGCGCGCACTACAAGTCTTATATACATATTTAAAACTAGCCTTCCGTTTCAGACGGACTCTTATTATTTACAGAGCAATTAACCCGTGGACATTGATATCTTATTAAAAAGAAACGTGACTAACTAAATACGTTCTCATAGGTACTTGAGCTTTGTTATTTCACCTAATGTTCTAGATCTAGATTCTGTAACGGCGGACAGACACAAATCCGCTTGTACAGTAAGGTCTGTACTTTTAGGTCAGGGATAAGTACTTTATACTGACGTTATATAGACTGAAAGACACCTACTGTATGGGTGCAATTATTACTAACTAAATATGTTAATGAAATAGCGATTAATCAATATAAATATTTTCATACTTTAGCTAAAGATAAAATCTAAACTCGTAATAACTCATCGAACCTATTTGAGCTGAATTTCAACTAAAATTATATTCTCTTTATACTAACTATATTGATTACCTACCATATTTGGAAACTATAGACATTTACAAACTCTTAATAACAAATATTTTATCTTAGATTAGAGATACTTAGACATTGTTATTTGTGAGACAAACACTAAAACATCCGTTATACGGTGATTATTTATTACTCACAATAAGTACTGGGGGTGTCAATATTATCATGGTATTCAAATTAATTTTGCTTCAATATTCAGTGATATGAGAGTATCTTGTAATAATCACCCTGTAACCGATGCCATTTTAGTTAGTGCTTTATTAAATTTTATTTATAATAGGTTGTGTATTTATATGGTTAAATGGAAGGTATTGGTTCCAGGGAGCGTACACGAAAGCGGACTGGTATGGCGTGGGTGCTCCGCCGGCTGCGACGCCGACGCCGAGGACGGCACGACAGGAGCGCTCGCCGACGGCAACTCCAATCCAGGAGACAAGGTATAGTTCCTACAAAACTCTAAGGCCAAATTCTGCCAAACGAACGCAAGCAAAACTCGACTTAGAGCTGTGAGTGTTAGGTAGAATTCGCATGCGTTAATTTGACAGCACTTAGCCTTACAGTTGTGTACGAACTATAATATAAAACCGATAAAACAAAGATGAAACCGTATTGTACTACATAACATAATACTCAGTATCGCCACATCTTGAAGCCCCGAAGATATTACACACATTCAGCGCCGAGCCGAGGACCCGATAGTCGGGTAGAAAGTTTTCAAAAACCATGTTATCGTCTACGAGCGTAGCGCGTAGCACTCATCGGCAATGAATGTGTTAATATAATACTTCAGTTTCTAAACATCGAATGCATGTATCCAATAACCATGACAATCCATTTGTCATTCTGCAGATGGAGTTCGCTCGATTTACCACTTGATTTAGTTTCAATTGGTACAGGTACTTTTGTATGAAAAACTAATCGATTTATTATTGACCTAGGAATCGATGGGAAAACTATCTATTGCCGGAAATATATAACATCGGGTTAGACTCACACACCCTTTAAAGTTTAGATTATATTCCGATTGTATCTTATCTTAAGTAATATATACAATTTTTTTTTTTATACCACGTCGGTGGCAAACAAGCGCATATACAATTGCAATACGTACCAAATAATAGTACCTAAGTACTTTATTGCCGAGGCTTAAGGGGTTACCATTACCAGGGGCGGTAGCTGGTAGGGCGAGGCCTCGGCCCTAACTTGTTAGGCAACTTCGGTTTCCGCCAAAGCCAACGTAGGTAGTGTTCTCAAACAATGTGAGTAGATACACGAAGATATTTGCAAATACATAAATTGAACAATTAGAAAAACCGGTCTGCGTTAAAAAAATAAAAACCCAACAGGCCCACTAAGTAGGTAGGTACTCAAATTTTTAATATATATTTTAATGTGAACATAGCGATTATCGTGCGATTATGAGATAACAGTAGCAGTAAGAGCAACTTACGTTGCTCATTGTTTTTTTTAACCATTACGTAACTTGGTTTGACCGCACACCCCTCGATATAATGGCAGAATACCGTAAACATTGAACGAGTAAGTCATAGTCTAAAATGTAGGTACACACTTTTACGAAGCGAGAAAAATGCGACGGAGTTCCTTTGCGATTCGGCTTACTGGCAAAATAAGAAGATTATTACCAGCCAGCGGCCGCAAATGCCTTGCTTGCACAAAAATGTGTACTTTTAGTATAAAATTTTAAAACACATAGGCAACTAGGAACTATGGGCTATTACTGTCGGCGGTCTATTACTTTGCAAGTAGGTACGGCCATGATACAATTTTATTTTAGTGTAGAACCTGAGTGGACGCTCGAGCGTTGCGTCCAGCGGGGCGTGCATGTCAAACAATTGAAACTCATACTGATGTCCTGAGTCGCCGCCGCACAAATAGTATGGACGCTCGGCCGCAACGCTGGACGCGACGCCGAACGCTCCGCTCCGAGCGTCCACTCAGGCCTTACACTTATAAAATCGTTACATCTACTTTTCAAAATAAAGGGTTTTCAAAGATCAATCACTAGTTTGTCTTGATTGCAAAAACTTTCAGAAATATCTTGATACTGTCTCTGAATTAAAGTTAATATTTTACCTAGTGGGAGTAGATAAAATATCAGTAATATAGCCGTAATATTGAAAACACATTCCAAAAAGGGGTAACTTTGACTAGACAAGTTCCTTATGTAATACATTTTTTTAAATAATTTAAGACTAGGTACATATATATTCTATGTCTCAGATGGTTTTAAAAAACTTGAAAGTGCTAATACCCAGCCGAGTTTCAACCGCCCCTTTCCCGTACGTTACCAAATATGTACCTATTCATAGATACGGTGACAAATGCATCAAAATTTCATGGAATTAACAACGGCGATTTTACAGGTCAACTGTATTCACAAAATTTCATTCATTTGTCATCGTATCTATGAATATTTAGTAAGTAGGTAACGTTCGGAAAGGGACAGTTGAAAACTTGAACGGCTCCGTAGCCATAACCAAACGTCGATGATCATTTTACTACCACTACCCTATCACTTTCACTACTTTGCTTCCCAACTGTCGCATTAGGCCGGTCGCACGTTGTTTTGGTTTGGTACGAAATTACTCGTCCGAACACGCATGAAGCCGCGCGAACGATCCCGACCTTGAAAATACTACGGGAGCGTGCTCCCGTAGTATTTTCAAGGTCGGGATCGTTCGCGCGGCTTCATGCGTGTTCGGACGAGAAATTTCGTACGAAAACGTGTCCAATGTGCGACCGGCCTTATGTTACGAGTTACGAGAGTGTGACAAAGTGTTAAAGTGATCATTTACATTCTCTGTGTTGAGGTACGACAGTTTCCAATATTATATTCGGTTCAATTGAGTGTATTTGTTGCAGCTGGAGGGGTCGGACTCAGCTCAGGACGACCCTGTTCACCTCAAGAGACGGGTGGGACTCTTCAGTGGGGTGGCTCTAATTGTCGGTACCATGATAGGTTTGTACATTGTTCTTTTTTTTTAACCTGTCTGTGGCTATGGGCCGTAGCGATAGGAGTGCACTGTTGAAGAGTAGTCCGGGGAAAATCCAGGGGAAACCTCCGACACGACCACGCGGACGGTTTAAACACTGGCATACTCTAAGAGTTTGCGCTCCTGTAAGATGGGTCGAGCGGCTTTAACCGAATCTTAGGTGTGAGTGGAATCGAGCTACTGGGAGTTTTGTCACTGGTTTACTAAACCTAGCCTAGATAAGAAGAGTTCAGCACGGAACTCAGCTAGGCCCGACCTGGGTCGGACTGACTCTACCCCGGTATGCGGCGGTATCGGGCTTTTGTTTCATCATCATCATCATCAGACACGTCCCACCGCTGGGCAAAGTTGGCACACGCCTCCTCCAATAGATGAGAGTAAATGTTTATTAGGTACCTATTTTACTGCAGTTAATACTTTATTACGTTCGCTAAGTTCGCTTATATACCTACGTATAATATATGATTTACCCTCGTGAGCAATTAAGACGAATCGCTCTCGAGATGTTTCGATATCCATCTACTTATAAGTATAACAATTAATAGGTACTGTGGCTGTGACATAAATATTTCCATTACATACTCGTCCTATACCTACACGAGTATGTGATTGTTTATACTTTGCGGCTCTTTAAGTGATGAGAACAAAACAAGCACTCATGCAACTTTAAATATTTGTGGTTAAACAAACAAAGCTCGCGTTATTTATTCTTGGAACACTCGTCTCTTCATTTACATACTGATGAAACGCGACATGAAACCTTGTTGCCAATATATCTACAATAAATGCTCATATTAGACCATTATTGCACAGACGGCCTGTCATAAATCTTATTGCAATGAGATAAGTCTTTTATAGCAATTACTGGTCGGTTGTTTTAAACAGTTTGTATAAAGTACCTAGGTACAGTCGCAATCAATTATTGCAGTACCTACTTACTTGTAGGTTAACATGAAGATATTATTAGGACTTCATCCATTGATAAGTATATAAAAGGCAGAAAATATATGCCAATCTACAAAATTTTCTACTACGAATAGTAATTGAAGCTGTGAAAAAATCAAACTTCTAAGTTAACGTAAAACAAATAGGTAAACGGCCGTTTTTGCTACTAACCTCCCCGGGCCCCGGGCCCCGGACCCCTTGCCACTAACTCGTACACGTAAAGTGGTGGTGCATTTTTCTTTAAAACCATCGTGTGGGTTATCGTTATTTTTTGATTCAAGAATCCATTGGCGCGATATTAAGCTTTAAAGTGATGATTTTTTCAATGGTCAAGTGTCGTGTTTTTCGTTTTTAGTCCACATAATGTAACGGGTGGACGACTACGGAACCCTACATTGCGCGTGGCCCGACACGCACTTGGCCGGTTTTTAATTTTAAAATAACATTGCTTTTGCGCCACCAGGAGGGGCCTGTACCACAAAACTTTACAAGCATACAATTCAACAAATTTGTCAACTTTTTCTATGGAAAATTGTTTTGTCAAATTGTAGACTTGAAAATTTTGGTGGGATAGGGGCCAGGGGCCTCACTAAATGTACCTTGCCCATATGAAATTTTGGTTTTACCCCATCACTCAGTAACAAACGTGAAATTATCTAATCCAGGGTCTGGAATATTCGTCTCGCCCTCTGGGCTGCTCGCGCGTACTGGCTCCGTGGGCATCAGCTTCATCATTTGGATGGCGTGTGGTCTCCTCTCGTTGCTTGGTAAGTGGCTGCTGGTTGACCTATACAAGTATACATAAAATCCGCCATGCGCCCACTGTGCGAATAGGTATGGAAGTTGACATGCTCTTTAATGCACTCGTGTTGCCATTTCATTATTTATAATATAGGTGTTTATTAATTTATGTATTTAATATAGAATATGAAAATCGATAGTTATTGATTTTACTGATGATGAGCGATATTAAGTACCTACCTAACTATAGTTTTGATAGTAATTATTTTTAAAAACAATTTGTAATTTACAACACGTTCATGCGACATACAACGTTAAAGATAGAGCATATTGTATATCTCATTATACATACCTCGTTTTTTAGGATTAGTATTTTAACTGTCATTGTTATGCCTACGTTTCTTCGAGAATAATATACTACTAAGTAATTCCTCTATTTGTAACTTATTACTAGGCAGAACCAGCACGTTTCATATATTTTTAGCTTTCCTTGAAATCGCACGCCAATAACGCACTATTTTTCTAATCTGAAAGAAGAAGTATAGGTACCTACCTAACTATGTAAGTATCATATGATATTTTTGTAACTAAATGTGATGGCCTGGCTGGATATATAATAAACTATGTTTCTGCGAACTTGATCTGAGCTCAACATTGTAAACATCCTTTGTTAACTGAGTAAATGTGGTGTTGTTAAACGAGGCTGACTGAATAGGATCGCATGTCCTGATTGACGCCGATTGGAACGTTGCGTCGATCGATAATGTTCTGTTCATAGCACTTTAGCTGACCTTTCACATAACACCTATACATAGATAACTTATATAAACTGAAGCTCTCTGCACTGCAAGTAATTGTTCTGTTCGTGGCCGTGAACGTGAAACAAGATCGTCTAGCCATTAATAAACGGGGCGCACTTCACATGTAATGAGGACGAAGCGAAGCGAAGCAACAATTATGGTTGACGAAATATAAGCTGCACCGATTCGCCATACAAGTTGTTTGAGGAATCGGTGTAGCTTATATTTCTTCAAATATACCTCCAGAGGCACCTTTAGTAAGGCCTGTCTATTTCCAAAGGCACAAAGTAAATAGCGGCGGCGCGCGCCGGAGCAGAGAGTCCGCTCAGTACAAAGTGCCATTTTCGCCGCACGCACACAGACGTAACATTTACAGGCATTCTCGGTTGATTTCGGACGAGCTTAGTCGCGACTGTCACTGTCGCGTCGCGAGTGCTAGTTGTGCGCGCGGTGATCACTTGACGTCCCCGCCGCTACGTAGGTACTTTGTGTCACGTACGTCAAAATGAATAACCGATATTATTACAGTTGGGATGTATTTTATTGTTTAAATACAACAAAAAACTGTGCCTACACTTTCTTCAAATTTTCAAACGATATTGAAAGGTAAATAAAACGGTTTTCTCATTTTGGTAGTTACAATACATAGGTAGGTAGGTAATTTTTTGAGACTAGCTGCTTTTATAACGACTATCAACCATTACACATTCATCTTATCGTTCGCTGGCAAAACGCCAGTATTTAAGTACTATGGTTTAGTTAAGTAGGTACTTAATTAATTAGGTACTTATATTCTTTGTTGGCGCTCTCGACCGCCGCCGGTCACAAGTCACAACTCGCAACGGGTCACGCATCAATTTACTAGGGTTCCGTACCCGAAGAGCCAAAACGGAACCCTATTGGTGTCGCCCAGACGTCCGTCCGTTCGTCCGTCGTCTGTTACAAAATTTGTTCCGAAGAATTTTTAGACTTCTCATTGACCTATGAACGTGAAATTTGGTGACAATGTTCAATATTACGTATATTTTAACAACAAATACCTACTAATATATTGATAAATCATATTTTTGAGGTTGATTCGGAACCCTAAATGTGCGAAGTCCGACTCGCACTTGGCCGGTTTTTTACCAAGATACGCTGGTTCATATTTAAATGTCATGTTGAAGAATTTTTATTATACCTACTCCTTTTTAAAATTCACAATCAATACAGAAGCAACCCTGTGAGTCGGGCAAGTTTAGGTATGTATTTTCAAGAACGGCGGGAACGGACCTTCTGTATATTTTTTATTTTGTGCCAAAGGCTTGTGGCGCCCAAGCTAAAATGTTAACTTCGTTTCATTATAGCTACTTAATGGTGGGAGTGGGACGCAAATGACAAAGATTACCATAGCGAACGACAGACAGAGATAAGGCACGGTTTCTGTAGTAGGGTACTATCAGCGTTACAGTTAAATGACTATTGCAACGAGATGATCAATCAATGCTCAATAATACAACGATCCAGCTATAGATAGATACATTAGTAGGTGATATTACCTGTAGGTATACTAGGTCTTTAACTATACTAAGTAGATGATTTACTGTTATTCGGCACAAATGGAAATCCGTCTACTCGAAATTATACGTCAAATTAGTACATCAACAAGGACAATTTTCCAACCAGAATAATGTTGAAAATAGAATTATGACATGACCCATAGTAAAATTGTCACATATGATATAGTTAGGTCTAAAAATATATGTCCATTTGTATTGACGTGCACTCAGAAATATGACCAATTGTAAATATAAATATGTTCCATCTGAAATGTCCCATATATATATATAAATATGTCCCATCTAAAATGTCCCATATAGTTAATCGTCCAAACGTAAATGTGTACATTTGTATTTACGTACGTACATGTACTCATAATATTAAGTACAATTGTCGGGATAGAAATATGGAAGCGAAAAAGTTAAGTGAGTCCTAAGGTTATAACGAATACCTAGTTATTTTGCCTGTCATTCTCAACTTAGATTTCACGACTCTACACCTGACGATCACGGACACTGATCTTGTATTGCGATACAAACCAAAATTTTAATGAAAACAATGGCAACGGTTCACGTTCAGCGGATCTGGTCCTGGGGGCCGATTTTTGAGTTTCGAACGCTCGAATTTTCACTCGACATCTGTCAAAACCTCATAGTTTTTAGACAGATCTCGAGTGAAAAGTCGAGCGTTCGAAACTCAAAAATCAGCCCCTTGGTCTTAATTCATATTAGACTATATTCATTTAGAGCGTATTTAATTTTGCTCATAATTTATAATGGACGAAATTCCATTTGGGCTTAATTAATTTACAACGAAAAGAAATTTGGTTATAAATATTTTTCAGCACAATTACTTAACTAACTTTGACTAAATAACTTCGGATACTATTACTTTTTTGGATACTATTACATGTTGACGAATTTCCATTTGTGCCGAATGACAGTAAATCTAGGTACTATACCTATGTAGCGAAGGTAATATTCTGGGTATTAGTATTAGAGAGATCTTGTTTGAGAGGATAATCCTGTAAGTTATCTTATCGCATTGCTTGCAGTGAATAGGTCATTATTCAATTTCCACGCTCTCGTAAGGAAGTTTTTTGTCAACATACCTGGTACTTAAGTACTTTCCGAGCATTTGTTTTGTAAATGTACCTCGTTATTCGGGGCCTTTCGTAGATGTAGGTAAACCAACAATGATCTCCGAACTCCGAAGTAAGAAGCTCATTCATCCATACGTCTTGACAACTTGCAACTAACTAGAGTCAAAGTTATTTGAACCTTCTACTACATTTCATATTTAAATGACGGAGCCCTGCCGACTAGACTCGCGACCATTGCTGTTTCTAACTCCTGTACAGAAGGTTCTAATAACTCTAACTTGAGTTCGTACCAATGGTACAATTTCTTGCGCGCAATTTGCGCCCCTTAGGCTTGTCCTTAGTAGGGTCGCTAGGCTACTGTGGTAGCCGTACAAGCCCAATTTCAAAGAAAACCGCAAATCGATGTACAGTTTAGCCGTTTGGCACACGCATACTAGAGGTCAATAAAAATTGTTTGAACTGCAGTTCCTAAAAAAAATCCCCTTAGGAGGGGAGTGCCGGAACATTCTTATTTTTGTATGAAAAAAAAAATATTTTTTTCTAAAACCTATCGTGTGTAGTATCATATGAAAGAGCTTTTTGAGGCGATTCTAAAAATATACCACATCATTACATTTCAGCCATATTTTTTTAATTAAATCAAAAATAATTTTTGAAACATACCAAGTTTGAGGTCCTCCAGACACGATATGGCTGATTTTTTTAAAATACAATATACCACAAACACACCACAAATGATACGTGATATCCTCATATCTAACCTCAAAAAAGCAATTTTGAAAATAATTTCATTGTTTTTTTTTTTAATTTTCAATATTACTAAGTGACACAGTTTTACTTCAATATCTATTTTACGTGACTTATGGAACTGTAGTGCAGATACGGTACATACGTATTGATCATAAAATGATACGTAGTCTGCATATATAACCTCTTTAACAGTTTAACTGCGCCTTTGCGCCAAAAACTAAACAAACTATATACGGGAAGTAGTGTCACCCAATGTATGGAAGGTACACATTTTGGTATCGGATGAATTCACTTGGCACAGAAGTAATATACGTAAATCAAAGTTAATTTAGCCCGGTAGCCATCCGCCACTCGCTGGGGCCCGCCTTCCTAAGGGAATTTTTTTTAGGAACTGCGGGTCAAAAATTTTGTTTTGGCCTCTAGTATGCGTGTGCCAAACGGCTAAACTGTACATCGATTTGCGGTTTTTTTAATCGTACTGCTTACACTATACTTACGCGGCCTGTGTCAGTTTGTGGCCGCCTCAAGGACAGATGATGCCCTTAAAGCTGAATGGGAATATCCTAATCCTGATATCCTTTCAGTTCATCAACTCATCCATGTGGCCGCAAACTGGCGCATCAAATTAGCAGGCCACAAACCCACCATTTTGCTTGTCCACAGGTGCGCTCGCGTACGCGGAGCTGGGAACTATGAACACGTCCTCGGGTGCCGAGTACGCCTACTTCATGGACGCTTTCGGAGGACCACCCGCGTTTCTATTTTCCTGGGTACGATACCTACTTGTGTACATACTGCTTATTATTAAACTTGCTGTGATGAAACCGGAAAGTGAAATATTGTCTGGCAAATGGCGCAACCTGTAACCCCCCATAATCATAAATTTTTTCAAAGGTAGCAAGCAGTTCAATGATTATAGACATTCTATATTCGCAATATCTATGTCACTCGCCCGCCCTATAGCCGCTGCAGCAATTTTACATTTCTTGGGTTTCTCTGTAATCAAGGTTTCAATGTCTTCTTTTTCTCGGTCAACTTTATGTTTAAATTAGATTGATTAGTAGTGATTAGGTTTTATTCAAATACGTTGATATTCCCGGAAAACGGATTATTCAGAATATATTCGACGGCCCCGCAGGTGTCAACTCTGGTGCTGAAACCGTCGCAAATGGCCATCATCTGCCTGAGCTTCGCCAAGTACGCCGTGGAACCGTTCGTGAACGAGTGCGAAACGCCAGATGCGCTTGTCAAACTCGTCGCGGTCATTTCAATAGGTAAGTCGAACCTTCAATTTAATATCGATTTCGCTGATTCCAGATCGTTACGAGGTTCAATGTCGTCGATGCGTCGGTAACGCTTATATTGGCAACGGTAATGCGGAACGAATGCGATCAGTGTATATAATAGGGATTCGTAATACGAACGAATATGAGTTTTACCATACTTAACGGTTAAAGGGGCGTCGGGTGGGTGTAATGGAATGACATGCCGCTGCGATGGTCGATAATCAATATCTAATTAAAACAGCACTTGTGTGGGTACGACTACGATTTTCATCACGTACATGATTTTTACATATTTAAATTCAGCATATAGATATTTAACATGTGTATGTATTCTTCCACATCGTCACAGCAACACATCTTGTGATGACAGGATTCTTGTGCTATGCGACTGTTCTATGCGAATGTTTTAAATCTGCTTATCACGTTAAACACGGTTTTAATCATTTGCGATAACCCATTTGAACCATTCAGGATATAGTTATTTATTTATTTGATAATCAGAGTATAAAAACATAAAATTAACAGGGTCTCACAAAACTAGGTCGAACTGAAAGTACAACGTACAACGTACGAGTATATTAAGTTATTTTTGAAGTCGAGGAGAGGAGGAGAGACTATCTTCGACTACCTAACGTACCATACCTATAGACACCGACTTTAAGTACGTAATATATGGAAGAACTGGAACTGATTGTGTTTTTATGAAAGGCTTTAGGAGTAATTTAGTTTAGGTATCCCCGTATGAACAATTATTATTTTAGTTTGGTTGTCGTTTCTGTTGAATGTTTACTTACAGTCCCAGACTCTTAATACTATCGGTAAACTTCGTTGTTACAGGAAAAACTAATATAATGATAAATAGGTACACCCGTCTGATGGGACATGGCGCTCTAAAATATCTGACAACACTCTATATGTAGAGCCAAAGCATGTGAGCTTTCAGCTATATCTAATTTTGTATGAAACAACATCAAATGCGACAGCGAGTGTGCGACAGACAAACGCTATTTAAAAACTGGGAGTAGGTACCTTCTTGGCAAGTAATTTTCTCAAAACTCTTTCTTACTAAGAGAGTAATCTACCCCGGGGAAAATGTCACATTTAGGAAAATGCCAGACTTCAGAGCGATGTTTAAATGTTCCGTTCTGTTCTAGTGATGATATTAGCAGTGAACTGCTACAGCGTGAACCTGGCCACGAACGTGCAAAACATCTTCACCGCCGCGAAGTTAGTCGCCATCGCCATCATCGTCTGCGGCGGCGCGTACAAATTGATATTAGGTAATACTTCCCAAAAGATGAATCGTCCGTTACTTCCACGGACAGGTATTAATCATCAGTATTGTTAAGTATACATCTTACCTCTGGTGATATAACTAAGTGAATCCTACGTCGTGTTTCCGTTCGATTAATAAAACAAATACTTTTTGAATGTGCATATGAAACTAAACATTTCAAAATAAACGTCGCGTGAAAACATTAATGTGCCATTTCGTTGAAAGTGACTAATATTCCTCATCATTTTCTTTGATTTCTTCGCTATCTTGTACCTCGGACTGTCAACAGAAGTTGACAGTCCGAGGTACAAGATAGTTATGTATGTTGACTCCCGGGCCTCCCGGCCAGTTACAGTGAATGCATAACCGCTGACATTGCGGTAAGGATGTTATGCCCAGAGCGCCCGCGCACAGGTGGCGAGTACCGGGAATCAAGCCCACCGCTGTGTATGAGATAGTTCTTACATAGAATAAGTTAGTTACAGTTTAAGCTTCAAGCTGTTCACTCATCTTATATTTTAATCATTAAAGTTAAGTCCAAGTAACCTGAGTTTTACCTTGAAACGTCCTCATGAGCTCCCAACTTTAACTGGCGCAGTCGGTAGGATATTCGTGAAAATAGTGCGTATAGTCGCGTCGCGTGATAAAGGACACTACTATTGGTTCTCACGCGTAACTCGAATATCTTCGAACCAAATAAATAAGTTAAATTGTGGACATTAATTGAATTACAACGTGAGGTACGTGATAAAAGGTGTCATCAGCGGCGGAAGTCATGGCAATCGGCGGTTTGTGAGTAGACCTTTTTGCATTCCTTGCTTATTCCTGATTTTTCCTGAAAGCTGGTGAAAACTCGTGTTACTAGTAGGTTTAGTAGTAGTTGTTAATAGTAGATTTTCGGATAAACTTCACTGGAAACTCTAGCAAATAGTGTTTAAGTTATCGTGCTCTGCTCTCCATCGATAGAGTGGCGTAAATTATAAGAAACTGATATAGGAATAAGTGCTAAAAGTGTTTTGTGCTAATTTTTCGAAAAAAAAAAAAAAAAAAAATATAATAAATAAATTTGTGTTTTTTTTTGAGCCAGTAAATAGAAATTCGTGATTTCACATTGATCATAAATTTTATTAAAATAAAATGGCTCAAGTACAATTACAAGTAATTCCCAAAGAGATGATTGATATCATCCCTAGATTTGAGGGTGACAATAAACAATTAGATTTATTCATCCGTAAAGCTGAATATGTAATTCAGAGATTTAGAGGTGTAGATGAAAATGTTATTCAAGATGAATATGTATTTCATGCTGTAACGAGCAGACTTATTGGTAGGGCTGCGACCCTCCTGAGTGAACGAGGAGATTTGGTGTCATGGGATCAATTAAAAAGTGTATTACGCCAACATTTCGGTGATCCTCGTTCAGAGCAATGTATTGCTATTGAATTAGAAAATTTAAAAATTAAACAAGGAGAATCTTACACCGATTTTTGCAATAGAATTCAGCACGTAAGAAGTACTTTATTTGCTAAGGTCAATGAAACTGACGACGAACAATTACGAAATGCTAAGACGACAATATATAATAATACCGCATTAAACTCGTTTTTGTATAACCTTCCCGAGCACATGCTTAGGATAGTGCGTCTGAAGGGTTGCTCCACTTTGGAGAGTGCGTTAAGTGTGGTAACTGAGGAAGTGAATTTTCAACTCCAGTACAATTCTAAAAACGGCACGCGTCCAGTGCAACAGCAGCAAAACTCACAGCCACGTCTGACCTTCCAACAACCACCACAAAATCGTTATTTTAGCGTTCCTCAACAAAACAATTTTAGATTTGGCATTCCTCAAAATTCGACACCGAGACCAAATGGTTTCCAACCCAATTCAACGCCGAATCGGGGTTTCAGATTTGGTATCCCAAATCAGCCACAGCTAGGTTTTAGGCCTACTTCTAATCAAGTATTTGGGTATGGTGCACCCCAACAATATAATGGATTTAGATTTGGCACTCCTGCTCAACAAGGCTACAGGCCTTTGCCCAATCACGGTTTCAACCAACAAACAGCATCTCCAGGCTTTCGGTTTGGTGGTCCACGGGTTCAGCCAAACCTAAGAGCCCTTGACAATTCTGACGTCACCATGCGCACAGTTAGACAGAACAACTTGGTCGTGCCATGCGAAAATGATAACCTGTTTTACAGTGACACCCCGCAGTATTTAGACAACGAATATTACTATGAACAAGAGCCTGTTGAACCGACTCAAATCGAAGAAATACCTGAAGAAAACGCGAATGATGAACAAAACGTAATCGAAACTGAAAAAACAGTTAACGGCCTCGAAAAACCCAAAGCCTTAGTGATCAAATTAAATTGCGACAAAATTTCGGAATTACCGTGTATAGAGTTACCGGAAATCGGTGCACGCTTTATGGTCGACACGGGAAGCACCCGATCTTTCATAAATACTACACTGGCCAATCGCTATTTTTCGGAATTTAAATACACAGAGCCCTTTGAGGTGATCAGCACCCACGCAAGAAGCATGCATAACGAAATTATATATATACCACTTCTAGAAACCTTTAAAAGTACGGAATATCACAAATTTTATGTATATGATGTCGCCCAAGGTTATGACGGACTGATTGGTTCTGACTTACTCCAACAATTAGACGCTACAGTGAACATGAAAGATCTTATGTTACACACACGGAATACAAGCATACCAATTATATACAAACCTCCTTGCGAAAGAATGCCATCTGTACTAGAGAATGACGACATTGTTGACCAAAGTTCAATGAGTGTAAACATCGATCCAAACGAATGGAATAAACCTGATACGGAAACAGCACATTCACATACGTCAAGTACCTTAGCGGCTTTAGAAAATGATGACATTGTTGACCAAAGTTCAATGAGTGTAAACATCGACCCAAACGAATGGAATAATCCCGTTACGGAAGCAGAACATTCATTTACGTCAAGCACTTTAACGGCTTTAGAGAAACATAGTAAACCCAGTACAGATGCTGTGCACTCCGCAAAGTTTGTAGACACCATTAGCATACCAATTCTTCACAATGCCATCGACACAAAACCTAATCAGAGACTGACATATGATTGGAACAGAAATCAAAAAACGCAATACCTCTTGAAACAAAAAGATAGAGTTAGAAAAAAACGGGGCGGCGAAGCCGAATTTGATGTTACAAAAGGAGATACAGTATTCGTAAAAGGAGTCAATGTAAGACGTAGAAATGTACCTCGCTACCAAAAAGCAAAAGTTAAGGGCGAAGTCGCTAGAAACATTGTACCCATAGAAATTCGCGGCAGAAAAACTAAAACTCCAATTAAGGATATCAAACGTCTTCCGCAGGGTTGCCACCCACGTACTGATCCAGGGGGCACAGGGCCAGGTCCTCCTTCAACAAATGGAAAATGACAGAGGTATTCTTCCGATCAGATACGACAAATGGGCTATAGTTAAGGTTTTAGATTTAAATTTGCTTTGTGAAGACTATAACAATACAAAAAAAAAAAAAAAAAAAAAAAATTTTGTCCAAATACTCCCATCGCGTAGAGTTAAACGTGGAATTCTAAACCCCCTTGGCTCTTTAGTTAAGGCTATAACTGGTAATCTAGATCACCAAGACGCCCTTAGGTATGATAGATTGATAAACGAATTAAAGTCGAGCCAGGATGCAACTAACAAAAGGTTCACCTTGGTTAGAAAAATGGCGGATTCATTCATAAATGCCACCAATTCCTCTCGATCTAACTTCATTCAGCTGGACAAGGAAATATGGGAATTAAGAAAAATGTTTAACCAAACTGCAAGTAATCAGACCGTCAACAAAATCATTCTTACATTTAATTTGTTTTTGCATAATTTTATGACGCTGTATGTCCGCCTGGATGAAATAGAAACAGCCATAACATTTAGTAAGTTAAGAACCCTACACCAAACCATTGTGGATAGCGATGAATTGTTAACTATGCTAAGAACTATTGAATCAAAGAACATTTTAGTGTACCCTGTTAACTTAGAGAACTTATTAAAACTTGAACAATGTATAGAATTAAAAGCTTACACTAAAGGAAGTACAATAACATTTTTGCTAGACATTCCAGTTATTCGAAAGGAAACTTATTCCTACTATAAAATCTTACCCTTACCAACCGTAAATATCCATAACCAAATAACCGTTATCATACCTGTACATCCTTATATCCTCGTAAAAGGGTCGAAAACCGAGCCGGTTGCTACACCGTGTATGGAGATTGAAGAAGGCTATTTCCTCTGCCAAGAAAATGAAATACTCCCGTTAACCCCTGACCGCTGCGTAGCAGATTTGATGAAATTTAACACAAATACCAGCTCTTGCCATCCTGTGGTTGCTAACATACAAGGGCTAAAAATAGAAACCCTGCAACTAAATCAATGGCTAATTTTTACAAAAGAGCCCCTCACACTGAAGAGGTTCTGCGAAACAGGAGTCACTCAGCACATGATCCGAGGCACTTACATACTTACCTTGGAAGACAATTGTGAAGTAAGGATCACAGACATCTTTTTGAGCCAACATTTAATAAAAGGGAAGGATGTACCAGTAACAAAATTACCAATTATAAACCTACCAGAGATCGATATGCCGACACCGCTACCAGAGAGGAAGCCTCTGAATTTGAACGGAGTTAACCTGGCGGATTTGCAGTTCATACAATATGCGTTACAGAAAAGTGATAGTGAAATAGTGGAAAGTAGTAATGAAAGCATAGTGAAAGTGAAAGGTATCAGTGTCTGGACATTGGGGCTATATATAATCCTAGTTTTAGGCACATGTATAACCATTTTTGCTAAATATAAGAAACTTTTATGTTTTCAAAATCATCAGTCGCAAAATCGTCCGACTGAGGATTTTGAACTTGCGGAGGGAAGAGTTATGTATGTTGACTCCCGGGCCTCCCGGCCAGTTACAGTGAATGCATAACCGCTGACATTGCGGTAAGGATGTTATGCCCAGAGCGCCCGCGCACAGGTGGCGAGTACCGGGAATCAAGCCCACCGCTGTGTATGAGATAGTTCTTACATAGAATAAGTTAGTTACAGTTTAAGCTTCAAGCTGTTCACTCATCTTATATTTTAATCATTAAAGTTAAGTCCAAGTAACCTGAGTTTTACCTTGAAACGTCCTCATGAGCTCCCAACTTTAACTAGATAGCGACAGGTGCATAAGTGAAACAAAAATGATATTAGTAAACTCATTTCTCTCTTTTGTAAATAAACAACTGCTGTTTGAACGGGTTGGATTTAAAACCCAGGCTGTCAAATGGTTATCATCGTCACATGTCACATTACCATATAGGTACCCCAGACATTTTGTCATTTCATTAATACAACTAGAATAGAGAGTAGGTAGTCCTAGCTTTAACATTGACTTCATCTTTTCGGTAAAACAGCTCATGGACTAGACAAACCACAGTTGTCGTTTGCTCATCGGCAACTAATTTATCATACCCACTTGTCCCTAGAGTTTCGATAAAATCTTGTTTTATCATCATGTCCCGACAACATAAAAATACATCACCATTCCATAAGACCTCGTAACCTTGCCGTGAACTCGAATATTTCACATGAAAATGGGATGAATTGAAGCAGACTTACAGTTGGTTGTGTCCGTATGGTGCAGGTAATACGCGACATTTACAGGAGCCCAACTTCTCGACTAGCACGGCTACGCTGGGCAACATTGCCACGGCGTTCTACACCGGGCTCTGGGCCTACGACGGCTGGAATAATCTCAACTATGTCACTGAAGAAATTATGAATCCATCCAAGTAAGTTATTCAGCTGATTTCCCATCGGTGAAGTTAGGAGAAAGTACGTTGAATTGACTGATGTTTCTCGCTCCGTCTCCTGTCCCCTCGCCGATGGGAAACCTAGTTGGGTCGCTAGGCCAGTTACGCGGCCTGCGTAAGTTTGCGTTCGCCTGAGGAACGAAGTTTATTTACATTAAAGATATTTACATTTTTACATTCCCTAAAGAAACAGTGACTATCGATCCTAGGTCCGGTCCGTTGTTTCAACTCTCCTTTCTCATGTGTGCCTAATTACCTATATAGTTTGTTTTGATGTAGGTATTTTACCCAATGACTATAGTATGTACCATTTTGAGGATTCCGTACCAATTTAATAAAGTAACCCTTTAGTGTCTCCGGCTGTCCGTATGTCACAACTTGATCTCACCTACAATCCGTGATATTTAGGTTTAATAATGTCCGTGTTCTAGAAATCTCCCGCTGAGCATTATAATCGGAATCCCGCTGGTGACTCTCTGCTATGCGCTGGTGAACGTATCGTACCTGACCGTGATGTCGGTTAGCGAGATGGTGGACAGCGAGGCGGTGGCTGTGACATTCGGGAACCGCCTGCTGGGGCCTATGGCCTGGCTCATGCCTTTGGCGGTTACGATATCGACGTTTGGCTCCGCCAATGGCACGCTGTTCGTTGCTGGAAGGTACGAGTAGTGTTGTTACAAAATATGCAACAAACTTATGTTTAGTCACGGGCTTATCGTAGCGGGGGCTACGACACGCCGTGGCGTGGTGCACTGGCACTGCTGAATTCCAAAACATTTATTACTTTACTTTATTACCTATACTGATCTAATTTTACTTGTTTGTTTTGTTTGCGCTTTTCTCGTATTCAGTATTCACGCTTGCATCTACTTGCCACAAGATGGCGCTTCTACGAAGGTGGTTTCGTAAACGTTGGTTGTTCCGCTACTGTCTACTAGATAGCGCTGTAACCAATGTTTCCAATAGCTAAAAAGATGATACAAAGTGAATGAATAATTAAAATGATTTTATATGTAATTTTATTCTTGGTCTCGCAGGTTATGTTTTGCTGCATCCAGGGAAGGTCACTTGTTGGATATACTGTCCTACGTCCACGTCCGTCGGTTCACTCCTGCCCCGGGTCTCATTTTCCATGTAAATATGTTACCTGACATTAATAATAACCCAAGTTTTATTTATTGTACTAGCTCGTAGCTACGTAAACATATTATGAAAATAGTTTGTATCGAAACTTTGTGGACTCGTCCTCGAGAATTGGGAATATGCATCCCTATGCGTGGTTTCCTAGGGCGATGACATAATTGAATCACCACCATGTAATTTCAACCTCATGTCTACCGGTGACGCGATTACAAGTCAAGTAAACAAAAACATTGCTTTGTTGTGTTTTTTTCGCCGTACATGCCTATTTTTTAAAATTATTAAGGCAAACTGCCACAGTGGAACTAATTTAAATCTGTTCCAGTCCCTGATTGCGGTCGCCATGGTGTTGTACGGAACTATAGACTCGCTCATTGATTTCTTCTCGTTCACGGCGTGGATATTCTACGGAGGCGCCATGGTAGCGTTGATCGTCATGAGACACACCAAGCCCCATGCGCCGAGACCATATAAGGTAAAATTAATTGAAAAAGATCTATTGATCCACCTAAGACGGATTAAAAACCGTTTGCTTCTACTTGGCCTGATTCTGTGCAACGCGATTTTCCGTGTTTCCTTAAAGCGCGCTCATAGCAACGCAACAATCTATCTACCTAATAATAAGGTTCTCTGTCAAACAAAACCTATGTTGGCGACTAGAATATCGTCGCGCCGGAGGTGTGCGAGAGCCGAGTTTTTCTTGTTACTTCGGCTAAGTAACAAGAAGAACAGGGGTCGATTTTTGAGTGTCGAACGCTCGACTTTTCACTCGACATCTGTCAAAAAACAATTTATCTCCGCCAAGGATAGCCGCGTCGCAAGGATCAGGCCTACGGTCCGTTGTTTCACGAAGCTACACGTGTATACCGGCAACACTTGTCAAAACGCCACGTATTGCCAGTAGTAAAAAATTGTAACTTGTAGTTTCGTTAACCGGGCTTCTGCTCAGCTAGCAGGATAGTTATACCGTCATGTTTTGTGTGACATTTTTGTGAATTTTGGCTATAAAACGTGACTGTAAAACCTATATTGCTCGCTGGGCTGGTGCACATTCGTAGGTACCTAATTGTTTGGATAATTCAAAACCAAACTTATTTTTTCTGCTTATCATAAATAATGCTTAATATACTTAACTACGGTTAAAGAAAAAAGAGAGTTATTAAAAAGCATATTTCATTTTCTTAGGTGCCCATTATAATACCATACATCGTACTTCTGGTGTCAACGTATTTGGTAATAGCTCCGATAATCCAGAAACCTCAGTGGGAATACCTGTATGCTACTGGTTTCATATTCGGCGGCATGTTGGTTTATCTACCCTTCGTGAAATGGGGGTATTCTCTGCCGTTTATGGGTAAGAAAGTAATATAAGGATAATTTTAAAGGTCGCAATATATACTTTGAGAAAACCATTTACATTTACGTTTTATGTGTGGTGTTGTTTCAGATAAAATTACCGTTTTCTTGCAAATGGTACTGGAAGTGGTGCCAACGTCAACGACGTTTGAATATTAGAATAGTCTGCGCTGGACTATAAATGAAGCATTTGTGAAGGTTAATTTACATATACATGCTGTTATTTTCCAGATGTAACAATAGGACTGCCGGCGATTCAAAGTGTACTTAACACATACATTTTAAGCAATAATTGTCAACATAACAGTAACTTAAACTTAAAGAAACCAATTTTTAAACGTACGACCGGTTAGATTATAATATTTATAAATAAGTTATATTTATTTTGATACATATATAAAATGTACATCCTTTAAATTCTTCTCAACTAAATAATGCAATTTTTAAACGTTAAACCTTATATACAAACTGTCATACCCACCAAAATCATACCTCTCGTACCCCTGTCTGTCGTACCTGTATACCCTTACCATGAGTTTGCAATGTTTGCATTACCGTACTCGCTAGCGACTGCGTAAACGATTTAATATGGACAAAAGTACAGCGCCTCTGGCGGTTACACAATAGAACTAAGAATCGCCTTACTAAATTCTTCTAATGTACACAATGTTTTAATGTAAAATAAATAATCGATTGATTGATTGAAATCGTTTACGTAGTCGCTAGAGAGTACGCTAATGCAAACTCATGGTAAGGGTACTAAAGTAAACTTATACTTAGTTACCGAGTCGCACTCGCACGGCGACAAATAGTACTGAGTTACAAAAATTTCATTTGAAACTTCTTCTAACAGTTCTTTATAAAAGCCGGCCTTAGTCGCACGACTAAATGTCGAAATGCCCTAAGAATACCTACTGCTTCATAGATTTGTGTATAGGTGTACTGCTTTAATTGGCAGATATCCATTACGTATGTACATAAAAGTACTTTTAGTCAAAATGTATCAGTCGTAACTTTGATAGCTGGTAGTTAACCTCTTCACCGCCACACCACAGTAGATTCCGTAAGTTGTGTCTCACACGCCAAAGTCTTTGTAGCAAAAGACTGAAAATGAACCTTAATGGATAGCACGTAGGGTGCCTTTACATCGACGTGATATGAAGTCATGGCGTGTGGGGCACTGAATGTACCAAGAATGTACTGACTTTATATCAAGACAATGGTGGCGAAAAGGTTAAATAATTACCGAAAATTCGTTGTTGATTACATACTGTCGTTATTTTATAGTAATTTTACGAAAAGCAATATACATGTTACGGTGTACGGTTTTGCTTTACTTTTTATACAAACATGTTTGCTATATTTGTGTCTAACATAGGTAATAATATAATTTACTTTGTCTCATACGAATATATTATGTATTATTAAATTCCTTTCAATTAACCGTTCCTCCTCGCGGCACCAGCGTCAGATCAACTTCATAAAGGGGTAGAGATTAGTATTTTTAGTTCAATATGGAAATATAAAACAATAAAATAAAGTACCTAGAAAATTAACTGAAATACAAATGTGTGAATAAAAAGTAAACACAACGGTGCACCGGTATTTTTAATGTCGGATAATTTTTTAATGCGTCCTACAATATTTATAGTTACCTACCTTACTTTAGCTTGACTTTTACTTTTTGATGTAATCTGATAAATAAAATACATGTCTTATATTATAACTATCGATTAACCCTTTGAACGCCAAGAACCTATAAAGTGGTCGTGTGCCTTCGGGCCCACCACGCCAACAACCACTAAAAAGATCGGAGTGACGGTGTACTTAGATCATGATCATGAATAAAATCTATTATGAATTGTTTTTATTTGTTTTTTATTGGTTTAAACGTTACATCAATTCAATGCTGCTTGGCATGATGGGCACGACGACACACGACCACTTTGGCGTTCAAAGGGTTAAACGGAATGTAGGTATTATACGAAAAAGTACTTGTTGATCATCTCAAACGCAATACACGTGATGTGATTTTAAATGTGTAGATTAAATAGTTACATAATATTTATAGACATTGGATTATACCAATGTAGTTGTTCTTTCGTTTAGTTAAAGGAAATGTTACATATTTTTGTTTTCGAGTTTGTAGTTTATACAATTCTAGGGTCGGTGTCTAGGGAAGGATGTGCGGCATTACATTATGAGAATAGTTTCCTGACGAAGAAGATGGAAGTGAATAGTCATTGCTCATTTCATTAGTTTGCACGAATCATTCCTATGGGGCCGTGCAACTAGAGATTAAGCTTTTTCTGGGTAAAGTGTATGTTTTTTTCATCCGCTTTAGGTATACTTACGTATAATATATTTACTGTGGAAGTTAGTCATGTTTAGCAGTATCGCCCCAACAGCTCAATGGTTATATAACAGATATTTAAAGAAGTTATGCTTCCAGTTGGAGGAGGTGCAAGCTTGTCTCGACCGTGCTAGGCCCTGTGTGCGTCACTATGAGTGATTGTGCTAAACTCATAGTTGTAGTTCGTCACTTCATCAGAGTAGTGAACCTTAGATTATTAAATAAAAGTGTCTCAATTTTATTTGCTCTACTATTTTCTGTAATATAATATTTTGCGAACGCTGCAGGTTCTTGAGGGAAAAGTACCTACATCGGCATAGGTGCAAACTCAACTTCTGTTTTGTACACATTTTAACCATTATTTAGAAGGACTTGAGTTTGTGCAGAATCCTATGTAAAGACTAAAGTGTGTTTTAACTAATGATGATTAATTATGCGACAGCTCGGTTTTGCGATCGGTAAAATTTGGTCCTATCATTCCTTACCGGGGCAGAGCGACGCTGTCATATGTTTTTATGACTATGATATTTTTTATATTTATTAACGATTTGATATGTTGTCCGAGATGTTTTATAAGATTAAGTATACAGACAGTGCTTAAACAAGTTATGATTGAGCCCACGAACACATAATTAGTTAGCCAGATTGTTCTGTAAAGATATTAACTAACATCAAATTTTAAATAAATCACCTACAAAGTAAAATGGGCCCACGTAAGTACACGCCTAACGATGTGATATTGTTATGGGTAGAACCAATGGGTTTATTTTGTGTACTCAAAATATCATTAAAAATCACATATGGCTACATCTCTTCAAAAGAGAAAAATATTTATTGTTATACACTACCATTGAAATGAATAAATTTTTAATTAAATACAATAAAAATGGTCCTGTTTTTTTATTGAAGCTAATAACCTGTTAGGATCATAAATATCATAAGTGATATGTCTTTATCTACACCCATTAGTAGGTATGAATCCTTAAGTGGGAGTTACAAGTCGTGATAAAGTTTGGCCTCACGATGGAAACTGTTCCTCAGGCTACTTGTAACTTATACTGAGCGAGGCCAAACTATCCACGCAAAAAATTCAAAATGGCGGCTATTTTAGTTTCCAATTTTTTTTATTTTTTTTAGAACTCAAAAATGCTTCGTGCTACACAAAAACTTTGTATGAGAATTATGTTTTGCATAAATTTATCTATAACTTTGGTTATTATCATTTTCTCGATATATCAAATAGTTCATGAGAAAAATGGTGTTCAATATTTCGTTTCTTGTTAAAACACTGTTGGTCAAAAGGCTTAGCAAAATCAAACTGCATCGTATGCAGAAATCAATCCATTTTCTCCAGTGATACTAGGAACAAATATAAAGGATTTCATCCGACGAAATGAAAATTTCATCGACGGGAATTCAAAATGGCGATCATTTACCAAAGGGGGAGCCGCATTTTTTAAAAAGTGTATAATTTCAAAACGGCATCTGCTATTTAAGTAATATGGGTATCAATCGATTGGTATTGACACCATTAATTAAAATAAGAAAAATACCATGTAAAAAATTTAAAATAGCGGCCAACTAATATCAAACTTGTAAAATTTTCATTCTTCTTTTTTTCGTTATATTAAAAATAACAACTAAATGTCCAACGATATAGTCAATTTATATATTTACATAAATTCTCATTGTATTATCTACGCGACAAAACAAAAATTATGACAATCCGTCGATTCGTTTTTGAACTATACGAATTACAAACGAGCCTCGGCGACTGTGTCATAGTAGTTATAGAAACAAACTGCACTTTTGTAATGAAAGCAAGTCGCACAATGGTATTAGTGAAGAGACCAAACTTGATTATTTTTTCGATAATATCTAATTTTCACCCGTCAGTAACCGAGACTACGCCACTTCAAAAATATAAGTCTAAAACGTTCTACTAAGTTAAAATGTAGACAGATTTGGACAATAAATGTGGCAATCGATAGAGAAAAATGTTGCTCAACTTTAAATAAAATACGCTTTTTGTTACAAAACTTAAGAAAAATTTTTTTTCTGTGTTTAGCAATAAACTTTTTATTTTATTTTTATTTTTTTGATATTTATACTCTGTAAAATCCTACACTTTGTTTTTTCTGCGTTTAAGAACATTTTAATCTATAGTACATTGTGCATGTGCATTGTGTGTCATAAATGTTTTTTTTATATTGGGGAAACTTTCTGTAGTGTGATGGTTTTTGAAAAAAAAATTCTTTTACGGTTCAAAAAATATATAAGGTATGAATATAAGTACTTATAGGGTATGAATATCAAAAGTTTATTGCAAAAAAAAAAAATTTTTCTTAAGTTATGTTATAAAAAATCACAGCGTTATTTTTTATGTTGAACAACATTTTCCTGTATCGATTGCCACATTTATTGTCCAAATTTGGCCACCTTTTAACTTAGTAGAACGTTTTAGACTTATAATTTCGAAGTGGCGTAGTCTCGGTTACTGACGGGTGAAAATTAGATATTATCGAAAAAAGTAATCAAGTTTAGTCTCTTCACTAATACAATTATGCAAAAGCGACTTGCTTTCATTACAAAAGTGCAGATTGTTTCCATAACTACTATGACATAGTCACCAAGGCTCGTTTGTAATTCGTATAGTCCAAAAACTACTCGACGGATTATCATAATTTTTGTTTCATCGCGTAGATAATACTATGAGAATTTATGTAAATATATAAGTTGACTATATAATTGGACATTTAGTTGTTATTTTTAATATAACCAAAAAAAGAAGAATGAAAATTTTACAATTTTGATATTAGTTGGCCGCTATCTTTAATTTTTTACATGGTATTTTTCTTATTTTAATTAATGGTGTCAATATCAATCGATTGATACCCATATTACTTAAATAGCAGATGCCGTTTTGAAATTATACACTTTTTAAAAAATGCGGCTCCCCCTTTGGTAAATGACTGCCATTTTGAATTCCCTTCGATGAAATTTTCATTTCGTCGGATGAAATCCTTTATATTGGTTCCTAGTATCACTGGAGAAAATGAATTGCTTTCTGCATACGATGCAGTTCGATTTTGCTAAGCCTTTTGACAAACAGTGTTTTAACAAGAAACGCAATATTGAACACCATTTTTCTCATGAACTATTAGATATATCGAGAAAATGATAATAACCAAAGTTATAGATAAATTTATGCATAACATAATTGTCATACAAAGTTTTTGTGTAGCACGAAGCATTTTTGAGTTCTAAAAAAAATAAAAAAAATTGGAAACTAAAATAGCCGCCATTTTGAATTTTTTGCGTGGATAGTTTGGCCTCGCTCAGTATAAGTTACAAGTAGCCTGAGGAACAGTTTCCATCGTGAGGCCAAACTTTATCATGACTTGTAACTCCCAATGTCCATTTATATGGGGATTCACACCTACTACATATAGTAAATCCTTTTAATAAGTTCAAAAACCGTAGATAAGAACCCGCTTTATAATATACTGTGGGGCGGTTGCGCGCGTCCCCTATAAGAACACCAAATACAATAATCTTATGAGATCACGTACAACCTTAAGGACACAGCTGCGGGCTGGCGGCGGCGCGCGGGCCGGCCTGTCGAGGCAAACATGGCGCACGCCGGCGAGACGTGCCCACACGAAACACATGAAAGAGGATTTAATATATGGATGTAGATAAAGTAGTGTATGCAACTGTACATAATTAGGCATTAAAACACTCGCCTTCGGCTCGTTTCATAAAACACACTCGTGTTTGAATGCGCCTCATTATGTACCAGTTGCATAAACTACTATTATGAAACCAACTACCTAAGTAGGTACAACTGGCAACCGTGGTACTATCTTCTCGAAGATCTCACGGTTCGAAATAATTGCCATACGATAAATAAATAAATTTAAAAAAGACGTAATCAAAAGAGTCAAAATCAGACATTGTTAGCGAGCGCTGAAAACGGTCCACACTGATTGCGACGTCACTACGCTGAAAAATATCCTTATGATACCAACAAAATTTCGTATACAAAGTGAATGGTTATTGAATACATTCCTTTTAAGGAAGTATAGTGCAATGTAATTGCAGCAAAAAAGGTCAACATGCACTTGATATACCCCGTCCGAAAATAAAATGAATAAATCCATTGGTTGAATCGATTTATTTACACAGTAGCTTTACTTGACAGACTGGGTTACTTTTCATATCTATCGATACAATATTTCGTTTTAATTTGACGTCGAATACCTTTCGATGATAATTCTTACTTGACAATTTGTGCAACTAAATACTTATAACTACAGGTGTTTGTGAGATTTTCTAAATGTCAACACTACCCTTACCATGAGTTTGCAATGTGAACATTACCGTACTCACTAGCGACTGCGTAAACGAATTAGTATGGAGAAAAGTACAGCGCCTCTGGCGGTTACGCAATAGAACTAAGAATCGCCATACTAAATCGTTTACGCAGTCGTTAGCGAGTACGGTAATGCAAACATTGCAAACTCATGGTAAGGGTACACAACACAGGTATTTTTGCTGGGTTACATTTGGTACACATCGGACCCTACCATTACATGAATAGAATTTAACACGTTAATGATATATATTTACTAATATTCATAACGAAAGAGATACCTACGAGCCAACTTTGTTCTAGAAGAAGTATAAACTTCAGTTGAAAGCAGTGACTGATTGTGCGAACGATACCACGGTATAGTAGCCATGTGGTAGGGAGTAGACAACAGACTCGGTAAGACAACGTCATATTAGGTATTGTATTCACATACGCCGAGTTGTATATCTATAATTAACTATGAAACTATTAAAAAATAGTATTAGATATAAAATAGTATATAGAATTGTCTAGGTCAAAAAAAAGTAAAAAGGAGAGAGAGTAGTTATGGCATACTGCTAGTTTTGTACAGAAATAGAGTCAAGTAGGTAGGTAGATATTATAGACCGAGTATGCAAACCGATGGAAGGTCTGATCGAAAATGCTTTCTTATATCCGGCGGGAATTGAAAACGTGGAAAATGCTTGAGAAGTCTACAGCTCAAAGAGCCACTATTATTTGAAATTATTTTTTATTTTTATTTATTTATTATATGTATAGGGCGCGGGGTCTCAGGAGGATAGGTATTAATTTCTTCGGTGACTCAGCGACCTCAGCAAGAAGTTTAGATACATCCTTGAGGTTGCGTGCCCGAAATTAGTTTGAAGCTAGAAAATATGGCCTTGGAAGACGGCACGTTTCAACAGACGTTGCATCTCTTTTATTAGATCCATCTACATTAGAATGAAAGAGATGCAAGATAACGTGACGTCATTGAATGACGGCCATATTTTCTAGCTTCAAACTCAAACGAATGTTCGGCACGCTACCTCCAAGATGTATCTAAACTTCTTGTGACTCAGTACTTAGGATACCAGGTTTCTAAGAGTAGTGACCGATTTGCTAGTGAGTTTTGGCTGTCACACGACGATTTAATGACAGGGTAAAAAGCAATCCATTTCCGTAGTTAAGTAAGATTCATGGTTCATGGGATACAAAATTGAATAGACATGATTAAAATCAGAGTAAACACAGAAGTATGTGTAAGGTAGGTATGTTTATTTACATGTTCAATACTAAATAAATAAATAAGCATGCGTTTGCTTCCTGATTGGTCCCATTCTTACCATAATCTAGTTTTGCTGATAGGATCCATAAATAATTGAGGGAACTCCTTAAATATATTAATTAGGCACCCGGAAAGTGATACCGTTAGTTTAAATAGTAAAACATGAATTGGAAAAGCTCATGGAAACTACAAATGTGGTCAAGTGAAACTAATAATATAAAGGCCACGGCCAAAGATTGTGAAGAGATTCCTCTGACGCAATAACTAAAGAAACCAAAGGTACCTAATTCAGGGGTTCTTAGGCCGGGTTTTATAAAAATCCGTTAGACAAAATGTCAGATCTGAAACTAAGGGCCGATTTTTCATTCCCCAGATAATATTATCCGTCTGTTAAAATTATGGCTATCTTTTTCTAAAGTCACACGAAAGAAAAAGAAAGAGCTAACATTTATCTGACTGATAATTTTATCTGGGGATTGAAAAATTGAAAAATTTATTATTTGACATAACTGACCGACATAAGGTTTAAACGGATATTTATAAATAAGACCAAGGATTCGACAAAATGCCTCAAATAATATTGGCCCACTTGGCCAAATAGTAAATTGAAGTTAGTTTTCTTAATATACCTAAATGATTTGTCGCTACAAATACTGTAATACAACAGAGAAACCGCTTAGGATGAATATCGACCAGAGCGACGAAGCTCGTAAGCTGCAGCTACGTGACAAATAAGGATATTCACCCTAAGCCGTGTTCAAAATTATCAATACGATTCGAATTATCAGTCTAGAGGTAACGATTCAACATTTCATTTCATTATTGTCACTAGCTGTCCGTAGGGTAGATATCAATATCTAGTATACATGTATTGTATAATTTGGCAGTAAATGACAATTTGTATGGACAATTTTAGTTTTATAAGCCAGCGATTCCCAAATATTCTCGCGGTTGCTTATGGATCAATATTAACTCCAAGTAAATGTTTGGATTACGATTTTTAAGATTCGTATGTACAATGGATTATTATTCTAAATATGAAGATTATATTATACGTTATAATATATTGTACAAAGAAACGCTTCGCTATGAAGGTATTACATAACTATTCACACGGTTTATTAACTTCACAGCTATATACAGCTTTCTCATAAAAGACTAAAATCTAAGATGAGGTTTATTCTTCATCATGTGCCTGAAACAAAAGATGGATCGATTAAGTAAATACATTCTAAAAACAGAATAAAGGTATTTTAAAACTTTGTTCAATAGCACAGAATAATTAATAGTATCAAAAGGTACAGAAACCCATCGACTTACTTGTCAAGTGTCTCCCAGAAGCCGAGCAGCACGGCGCGGTCGAGATGCCGCTTGGTGCGGCTCAGGTTGAGCACGGTCACCGCCCACCGGGACACGTTCGCGTCCAGCTTCATCTCGTCGAACTTCAGGTGGAACGCGCAGACTGTAACACCACACCACGTGGACTTTAGCTTTCATTCAGGCTTACGTACTACAATTATCTGCCCATCGATAAACTACCTACTCTTAGGCAGGGGCAAAAAGTGGAAGAGCTGAACACCGCAGGGGCGTAACACGAGATAAATCTATGTCATCGGGAGTGACACGGGCTGATGACAAATATTACATGAGTATACTCACTGTTGGCGAAGATTTGTACTGGGTTCCCGTCCCACGGCCAGCCCTTGAACTGCCAGGCGGGCCCCTGCACGAACACGGCCACGACGCGGTCCCACTCGGCCGCCGAAAGCCGGCTCGGGTTGTCTACCACGCGGTACGGTACCTGGTCACAATCAACATAGTACATACATATTGAAAATCGAATGTGGGCATACAGCACAGTATATTCACTACCTTTCGTGCGTACTACTCATACATTATCATTTAAACACACCCAGTTTGACATTTATATTTATAACAATTACAGAGGCGTCAATCTTTAAAAATTAATTGTGCGTCAGCTTTGGCACTTTTTGTTATATCAGACCCTGACAGCAGTAGAAGAATTTGATAGCTAAAAAAATTAAAAGACGCTAAAAAATGCAATTTAAGTTTAAGCACAAGATTAGTAGAAATATGTTTTTACATTCACATACCAATTCGTTAACTGACTGAAAAACAAACATCTATTATAGCATATGTACACTTGTACAGTATGTAAAAATAATTTAAAATCATGGTAAGCACGCTAAGCATTGACGATTCTTACGAAAATGGGTTAATTACACCTCCGACCAACAACAATAAAATTAACATGCTCTGACAACAACAGTCATATAATGGCAAGGTATTTACCGTAATATTGAAATTGTTGGCGGGCACATTTTCGCCACCTTTCCTTCTCTGAAGGAGCACTTCGTTTTCTCGAACCGCACCTTCAGCCTTCTTTTGTTCTACGGGGACGAACCTGATACAAACAGTAAGAGACGTGTTGAAAAACTGATTTTACTTTATAAATAAGCTATTCTTACAATACAATACGCTGACGACCGGTTTAGCTTAGTGACGACCGCTTTAGCTTTGTTGGTAGTGACCCTGCCTACGACGCTGGAGGTCCCGGGTTCGAATCCCGCCCAGGGCATTTATTTGTGTGATGAGCACGAATATTTGTTCTTGGGTCTTGGATGTTTTCTATGTATTTAAGTAACTATTTATCTATATAAGTATGTATATCGTCACTTAGTACCCATAGTACAAGCTTTGCCCAGTTTGGGACTAGGATGATTTGTGTAACATTGTCCACAAATATTAATAGAGAATATGTCGGCAGGTATTGTATATTACACACACTAACACACAATGGGTTAGTGACTTATTTGTTTCTTTTAATAAATTTTATTCAAGACGGAGGGACTAAAGGGAATGGTGGTTCACATTGCTCAGAAAAGGACTGCCATTTTTTCTGGTACATTTTGGACAGGCATCATGATTGGTAAATCTTGATCAAAGGCATTAAATTAAGCTCGTAATTGTATATTGGTGGATTTAGTGCAAACAAGGATTACGCATCCTAGGCTGATATATACTATAAATTAAATAATGAATTGTATATGAATAAATAAAACACATAAATATTTTGTGGACAATCTTATACAAATCAACCTATACCCAAACAAAAAATTCAAAAAACAATCCCAATTTAAATGCATTTTTCTAATTTGGGCCCCAATTTAAATGCATTTTTCTAGTTTATGTATCTTTGCGAAATATATATAAACCAGCATATGAATACCCGTTTGCTATTTTTAGTCAAAATGGTTTCTTACATTGAGGTTCGCCAGTAATCGTAAATGGCTCGCGACAGCAACAAGATTTACAATGCGATAGGTGTATAGCGAGATATAAATTGTTAAAATTTGCTAACCATTAATGTATTGTAAGTTAGAAAAACATTGGCCTAAACGCTGTCAAATTGTAAAGCTATAAAAGCAGTGAATCGTCTCACTTGTGGTCCTGCAGCATGTCCTTGACATTGAACATGGATATGAGCGAGGTGGCGGCGGCCGGTATGACGATGATGGGCGTGCGCGAGGGCCGCTTGCCGCCGCCGGCCGGCAGGCGCGCCGCCGCCACCGGCAACAGCTCGCGCCGTCCCGGCGTGCCCGCTACCAATGGCATCTCTGTGCACACATGTTATTACATATTTAATAAAGACTCCGACACAAAACATAGCTTAAGAACCATCTCTGCCATCAAGCTTTCGATTCTAAAACCGCACTTCAGTCAGACACACAGCTACATGACAAACTTATAACACCCCTCTTTTGCTTTGCTCTTGGGGGGTTAAAAACACTTGTATTTACTTGGTGATAGGTGATCTTTTTCTATTATTTGGAATGGATTGCTAGTTTAAGTTACAACATAGCCCCATTAAAATAGCTAGTGCTAGTGTTTAATTAAAGAGATTTTTTTATAATAGGTTAACTGGAAAATATCACTTTTAGTAATAATTTTGCCAAGTTATTATACTCTATAAACGCAGAAATTTCTATAAAGGGTATTCCAGCAAAAGTAACAATAACAAAAAACGACAAAGAAATGAATATCAAAACACGTACGTGGTACTGGCCGCTGCTGGCTAGGATTCTGAGGGGTGCGCGCGGCGAGGGGAGCGCTGGGTCCTTCCGTCACCGACTTCAACGTCATGCCGTGGTACGTCCCCATAGTGTCAATTTTGAAGCCCTCCGTTTCTGTGGACGAATAAAATATCTATTTAGATACTGTTATCATGATAAAGGCATGTTCATACAAGATGTATTTGAGCGAAATGTCTTTAAATAATCATATGGATAGCTAGAAGAGAAGGAAAATTAACTGCCACATTGTTGTTCTTTCCTTGGTTTAATATTGTAATTAGATAAAATGGTTTGATGTATGTTAAATAGAAAAATCCAAATTAGATACAAAAAACCTAAACTTGTGATAAAATATATTTACACTCACCGGCAGAAAATTTGGCCCAAAAACTTATCGTGATTTCAAACTATAAATTGAATAAATTAAATAATGTTTTATATATAAAATGCATTTTTCTAATTTGGGTCGGTGAGTATATAATACTTGTCATAAAAAATAGCAAAACGCCAACTGGTGTCATGCAAGGAATTGTACTAGATTTACCTTCTTTCCTCGTAATAAATCTCTCTTGATCGTATCTGTTGTATTGAGCTTGTTGCGCCGGCAGAGCCGTGGGCGGCGGCATCACGACCGGCTGTGGCCGAGGCACCCCGGACCTGCCTTCTTCGCGGGCTCTAATGCCTTGCAGCAATGCGAATATACTCCTGGCGAATTGCTATGAAAAATAAGTAGATCTTTCTCAAAACAAGCACTACACTGACACTCATATCTCTGGCTGTGCACTAACATTCATAAACTAGGCTCCATTGAAACGAAACATGTAAAGCCAAGTGGAGATCAGAATCCCTTACAGCATTCAACAGAATAACATCATTAACATTATTATGTAAAAATTCTTAGTTTATGCAAAAGTAACTTACTTTCCCATTACTTTGTAATACTGTAGTCCTAGTCCTCCATTGTCTCTCGCGACTGATAATGTGATCGACATCATAGTCGAGGATCGCTCTCAGATCTGAACCGACGACGCCAAGAGTGTCTGCATAGTCGTTGCTTTTAATTGTAGTTCTCTTTTTGGCCAAACGTTTTGCTTTAATTGCTGCAATTTTCTCCACTGACATTGCCTCTGATAAAGACCTAAAATTATTATATGATAATTAACCTTACACTTTAATTATGTCAAAGAAAGTACACTCAAAAGCTTGACTTAGTTGCTTGTTGCATTTAAAAATTGAATAAAAAAGTAAACCATCTGACATTGCCCCCGACCCTCGTTTTTGCTGATCAAGTGATCACCAATTACCAGTGTGTTAACAATGGTCAAATACACCATAGTTACTTGGTTATTACTATGAAATCCAATTCTAAATACTTTGATCAAAGAACACACCAAGGAAATGTGAGTGGTAGAATTAGCATGACATCCTCACATATAAAATTAATGTGAGGATGTGAGTGATATATAAATTAAACCTTCTTTAATTAAAAAAGTGAACTTACTTAATATTATCGACAGTGACAGAGGCTTCTTTAGTAACTTCAAGTCGAGCAGCCAGCTGCTCGCGAACTTTCTGAACATGTGTCTCTTCAATGCGTGGCTTCTTAGCCACTGATTCACCCCCTTCATTGTCATGAGTGCGCTTAACCTACAGCAACAGACATACATTATACATACTGACATTGTATGGAACTCCATCATAAAAAAAACTTTGAATTTAAAGGTAAATCAGAAATATATGAACATGCACCATGTTGTAGATTTCATTCTTTGAAAACTATTTTTTATGGGAAATCAGATCATATAATTGATATCATGTAGAGAAGTTCTTGACTGAAGATGGTTCTACCAGCAGTTTTCTGAATCGAAAGTGATTTCAATAAGTCACTTTCTGGGTATCAATTTGAAGCCACTTGCCCTATGGACACCGAATATGGATCCTGATTTTGACTATGGTGAAAGAAGGTAAGTGAAAATGATGAATTGCCAAATCACATTGTCCTGACTAAACTGATGCCATATAAATCAGAATAATAGTGCCCTCTTGGCACTCGGGCATATATTTCTGGTTAACCTTTACAAGGGTTTATTGGCAAGTGAAGCATCCACTCCGAAAACTAAACAAACAGGAACAATGCATTACTGTTTAAGAAATCAACAGTCTTTTAGATGTTTAAACTGTTTTCAATCAATGCTAAAATCAAGAATAGTATGTAATTAATAAGGCAAAATAAACAACAAGTCGAAGACAAATTCGGGAATTGTGCCAGGGATGGCACCCAAATTAAAACTCTAAATACCTTAACAGAAAATTGTAAGGCAGTGTCATGGTGTTTTTATTATTATAAAAAAATACAAGGTGCCTATTTAGAAGGATTTTATAAGTAAATTTTAAGGATCATAGTAGATATAGATTATAATGTTAAGGTTAGATTATAAGGTTTTGCCAAGGTATTTTACTATTATAAAAAAATACAAGGTGTCTGTTTAGAAGGATCTTATAAGTAAATTAGGATTATATTAGATCATTCAATAAAAATTAAAATTACCTACCTGAGTGGGAATTTCCAATGGGGCACTTTTATCAATGGAAGCACAAGTTGCAGTTTCACCATTTAAGTAGGCCAATATTTCCTTACGATCTGGACGACGCACAGCTGGGATGTTGGCAGCCTACAAACACAAATTATCAATGACATTTAACCAAACCATGAGATTGCTTCATTCAGTCAAATGAAAGCCACTTACCGCTGCCTGTCTGACATACACAGGATGAGTAAGCTGAATATTTTTGAGAATAAATAGAAGACACTCCAATGTATAATATTCTTTGATACTGCCTTCTTTTCCCGTGCCACTCCTACAAATAAAAACCATTTTTAATTCAACCATCTGCATCATCATTATGTATCTCACTGTAATGCTTCAGTTTAAAGTATAGCACAGGATGCTTACCCCCACATAAGATAGTTCGTCTTAACATTCTTTGGCCAAGAAAACTCTCCAAATATTATTTGATTATCACGTTCCACTATTTCTTTTTTATTTACATTATATTGTCGGAGTAAACTGAGAGGGTCCGCCATTATTTATAGCTTTACTGTGTTACTGTCCTGAAATCCACATCAATTATACACTTAAATTACTCCTCACGATTAATTAAAGTAGCTTACAAGGTTTTAAACACTTTCTGTTCACTGATAGATAACTATATTTTCTATTTTCCTGCAACGTTTAATGATTTTCGCACCTTCTGACCTCGCTTGTGTCTTTAACCACTGGCAGACTGAGTGACACTGACATTTGTTTGATTTGACTGACATAAAATACCATACCACAGAACAGCCTACCGAGGTACCCCCTCCAGGCCTACCACGAACCCACCACGAACCGAACCGATATATCTCCCCCTCTGTCCCTCGAATGTGCAAGTGAGACAGAGAGAGCGTGTACACATTAAGCCTACCGCTTATCACACACTGCAGCGGCCTGCGGTGGCAGCCGCGGTCAAGCCGCGGTGGCAGCTAGTTGACATTGAATTGACACCAATTGACACTATATTGGCGCTACCACACTTCGCCATATTTGTGCAAATGTTCGTGTTGCATCTCATTCTTTAATATCGCAAAAGAAAGGGAGGCAAATACGCAACGCTACACGCATAGCGAAGTGTGCCGTGCCAGATGGTCGCCGACAAGTCCCTAGTAACCTTGGTCCGCAAAGACCGCTTTACAAAAGAAATCTTGCTGAAAACAACTGGGGCGCTACCGCGAACAAACGAAATTTTTCCTCTCTGTCGCACTTACGTACATACTTGCGAGTGCGACAGAGACGGAAAATTTCGTTTGTGGTTGGCGGTAGCCCCTCTGTCTACACGGTCTGTGCGGACCAAGGCCGCCCGGTCCCGGGGCCTGTTTTCGACCGTCTGGCACGGACTTTCAAAGGTTTGAATTAATGTTAGGATAGTCCTGACTTGGTCCTGACATGCGATTTTGTATAATTTAAGACACGGCTGAATAATTTCAAATTTTCTACTGGCAGCCCTGCTGTAGAAACAAACACCCTCCCAACAAAACCAATTTTAATTTGTCTTTAAATATACCTTATTTTGAAATAATTCTTAAATACTTTAGGTAATCTATTATAAATATTTTGTTTCGACAGTCGACTGCAACAGGCCGCCATCGCCACCGCAGGCCGTTGCAGCGTGTGACAGGCTTTAAAGTGGCCTGGCCTCAAAGTAGCTTAAGCAGGTATTACACTGTACTGAATTCAGGACACTTAGAAGGGTTCCGACCTATACGTTAGAGCGAGATGCTTCAACTCCCCTCCACTAGTTAGGACGCCTGATTCAGGACAGTGTAATACCCGCTTTACCTAGGCCGCAAACTTGGCGCAAGTGGCCCCTACCCTACCTAGTAAATTCGCTATTTTCTAGCTTTTTCTCAAAATAAAAAAAACACCATATTAATGGATTACACCAAGATTACACTGCCAATGCCATACATGATTGTTACAAATCTTGACTATAAGTATTCAGGACCAATTTACAGCAGTCTCATTAAAAGGAACTCATTTTAAAGTGGACATGTGGACAAATCGGCTATGAGGCCGCAAACTGGCCTAGCGACCCTATTTTACAAGTATTAAAAATTGATACCCTAAATAATACAAACATTGATACAAAATAAATATAAAGTATTAAATAGCGCTAGCGGCCCTATTTTCATTTTAACAGTCATGTCGTGATGATTGTTACTTAAGGCACGGGCACGTGTTATTTTTGACTAGACTTTAAAACAAGCACGTTGACAAAGGTACTATTTATCTTTACCTATTTAATAGCCTGTGAGTATTAGGTACTCAGTGCTTTGTTTGACTAACTACCTGGTTTATACCTATTATACCGTGGATGCAGCGCTGACTCATTAGACTGACTGATAACAGGCTCATTAGAATAGTAAACAAATAACTTTTGTTAAGTTCGCACGTTGTGATTTATGGTTGCTTTCTTAAAGTTTCGGTTCGACGACTCCGACTTGTTTTATAGATTCAGTGAAAACTTTTATCTACGACTTTGCTACTGCCTAGCTAACATGATCGCGTTTATGTCGGACATAAAGCATCCTTCTTTTAGCACCTGCATACTTGCTAGTAGGTAAGAGACGAATGCTTTATGTCCGACGTCCGACAGAAACCCGATAATAGGTATCAGCTTAGCTACCCGATAAGAATAATCCACAGCATACCTAGCTGATTCAGCTAGGTATGCTGTGGATTATTCTTATCGGGTTTCTGATTTCCGTGGGATTGGAATAATTTGCGTGTTTTATTAACGAGAATCCTACTAATTACTAATATTATAAATGCGAAATTTTGTATTTTTGGATGTTTGTTACTCAATTGGTCCAGTCATTTTAGGGGTTCAACGTCGGAATGAGAGATAACAAGCTGGAAACTTGTATAAAAAACTATAAACCTTCATTTTGGTGTTCTATAACCTTATAACTATAAGCTGCCTCAAATATCATGCAGGTACTACATAAGCTTCGCAAGTTAGGTATTCGCCAAAGGTCACAAAATCTGGGGGCATGGTAGTGCCCCCGCCAAGTCGAGCAAAAAAGTGCACGGCCGTAACATCCTTTTCTCGAAGCCATTCAGGCCATTTTCAACATCCTGTAATTTTATCCTTGGTAAAACTAGAACCAAAGAGTATAATAATATATGGCTAGAACCCTGAATTTTCAGTAACATGTTGAGCATAATATGCGTTAGATATATAAATAAATATTAGTGGACAATCTTACGCAAATCAACCTAGTCCCAAACTAAGCAAAGCTTGTACTATGGGTACTAAGCGACGATATACATACTTATATAGATAAATAAATACTTAAATACATAGAAGACATCCAAGACCCAAGAACAAATATTCGTGCTCATCACACAAATAAATGCCCCGGCCGGGATTCGAACCCCGGACCTCCAGCTTCGTAGGCAGGGTCACTCTCACTAGTCTCACTACCAACTAAGCTAAAGCGGTCGCCAAATTTCTAACATTCTTAATAACATTCAATTTGAACTTTTATTTTAAGTACTATTGCCCCTCAAAGTTCCTTAGTTTTGTCACTGACATACTGACAGATCATCAAAAGTCTAAGGTAATTCTAGCATACCCTTTAGGTCCAAATTTTGAACATAATTAGTTTTTAGCCTATTTATATTGCTATAAAATCAAAAACTATTGCAATCTCAGTCACGTATCAGAGATATATATACAAACTGCATAAATAAGTTTGTAATACTATACAAAATACATGCAATTACAAAGTTACTTTTCAGTTTGAATGTTCTATAAAAGAAGTCGTACCTGAAAAGAAAAAAGAAGGACTGCCTACAAAAAGAGATGAGATCCCATCAAAAACATTACATGTAAAAAGATGCAAGTCTCGCAACACAATTCTTCTACAACAAAAAAGTAATTATTTAATGTTAAACCAAGTCGGTTATACTTTAGTCAATAGTACCGGAGGGGTATCTGGTCTCCGTCCACAGAACAAGATTTCCACCGATTTGCATCGGCCTAATTACTTTATGTTTTTAAATATATAGAATGACTTGGCCATCGCACACAACGCTTTACTCATACCTCGTACATGTGTATTGCTCAAACTCGCTCAACCTGCATGTCATTAGGCCTAGCGCTATGTTTATTTAGGAATATTTTAATCAGCTGACGATTATTCTTTTGCCATTATGTAGCCGTGCGCGCAACCCTAATTTGTTTAATTCGTTATATTTTAACTATAAGACACAATGCTGCATATAATACAAAAAGAAAATTTTATTCGCCTATTAGCAAATTGTACAGGACTAAATTTACATATAGGTATGTATATCCTCTAAGGTACGGACCATGTTTTCTTTTGAGGTAGAGGACAGAGAGTTTGGCAAGTTCAACAGTGAATCTCGGTGTAAACTGTTACCGCCATCGATTTAATATACCCTAGATACACTATCACCTACAAATTCAAGAAGAAAAAGTGTCCAGCCGTCATTGCGAGTGTGTGAGTGTCGGAGATACACTACACAAACATGAGTCAATTGGGATGAATTTCTTTTTTTTCGATAGTCAGCCTTATGTATCAAGCATACGATTGTATTTTAAATAGAGTGTTTGGCGGTTATAACATTGCAGATTGCACGGTACAATTGTGGAAAATTTCTAAAAAACACCGAATTATTTTAAAAGATTGTACACCGTAAGTCCAATTCCGTTAAGTTCAATTTTGTCTACGCTAATTTTCCACTCATTTTTGGACTGACAACACTGGACTTAGGGATGAAATTGGAACAGAGTCTGGATGGAGTCGAAAATGTTTTTTTTTAACAGGTACTGCACCGGTGGCATACTAGCATTCGGTTGTAGGTTCTTTTTACAAATTTTTATTTAACTTCCAATTAATGTATGTATGTATGTAACTATGTTCGGGTGTAATCTTGCAGCTCAATTTTGAAGCAGATATCTTCAACCGATTGAGCTGAAATTTTGTATACACGTTTAATTTGGATGACAGTGTAATATTGTGGTACCATCGAGCTGATCTGATGATGGAGAGACGAGGTGGCCATAGCAACTTCTAAACTACACAACTCGTCATGTTCGGGCTCATTGGAATGAAACGGTCTCTATGAGTAGTTGATGTGATGACTGTGAAAAAAAAAGTAAGTACAGTCGGCAATAATAAATTTAAAGCAATAATATTTTTTTGACATTATAATCATCATCATCATCAGCCTATATACGTCCCACTGCGGGGCACAGGCCTCCTCTCATAAATGAGGGGGATTGGCCAGTAGTGCCCAGTAGTAATTTTTTGACATTATAATATATGTATTTGTTTTTTAAAATACCTTATATTTATTTTTTACTTCAGAACTCAGCGTTAATGAACCGATTTGGAAAATTATTTCGTTGATTGATTGAAAGCTTACATAATATAATACCTTCTAATGATGAGAGCCATGAGGAATTGGGGGAACTCTTCAAAAATACAAGGGAAACAGCGATTATAGTATTTTCGGTAAAAAATCGAGCATTCAGAACTAGCATTTGGTGAACAGGAGCTGATGACGAAGATCATGGATGGTTATCCAAAAATCCTAGTGTTTCATGGGTGGCTGAAGCGATGAAGAGGCCGATTTAAATGGTTCCGCTGTACTGCTAAATTACCAATGACCTGATCTGGTACTTGAGGCCGGAAGGTAGGCAACGGAAATCCGCAATAAAATAGTATAGCTTAGGAGTGTTTGAGCTTCCTACCTACATTCTTCAAAAAGAAGCGTAAATTCTATGAACTCCTAGTTATTGCCCGCGACTTCGTCCGCGTGGAACTCGTTCATCGCGATAGAATTAAAGTACTTAATTTAGTACTTTAATACTTGTCCATTTTGATTAAAAATGTGTCTCAGTCTGCGACTCCGTTCATTCGAAATTTTACTATAGGCCGATTCCACAATATTCCGGTTCGTTTCGATATACAGCTATTTAAACGCGGGGGAAAGAGACAGTAGCGTTGCTAGGCGTCTGCCTGTTATTTTCAAATTCTTTAAATAATATTTGTTATAAGCGTATTACAATTATATATTTATCAAAATATGAAACTTTAAAGAAATACTCATCGAAAATACGAAATTTCATGCGTTTTTAAAGTCGTTAAGGTGTTGTTTTTGCATTTTTTTACGGAGCACTTCGGCATGTTGACAAGACGGTGGCTGGCGCGCAACTCCGAGCGCACGAGTGCTTACAAGGCATTTAAGCACTCTTGAGCGCGGACGTTTTTGACAGGCGGATAGTGTATCTAGGGTATATTAAATCGATGGTTACCGCACAGAATAATTATTAACAATTAATAATTTAAAAAAAACGGCTATTAACTTAAATTAGCCCTTGATCCCACACTAGGCACAGCCTGTATCGTGGTGACCGTTTGAATAAAATTAAAACCGGCCAAGTGCGAGTCGTACTCGCGCACGAAGAGTTCCGTCCCATTACCTTTAAAAACTACAAAAAAAATCACGTTTGTTGTATGGGAGCCCCCTTAAATATTTATTCTATTCTGTTTTTTAGCATTTGTTGTTATAGCGGCAACAGAAATACATCTTCTGTGAAAATTTCAATTGTCTAACTATCACGGTTCTCGAGATATAGCCTGGTGACAGACGGACAGCGGAGCCTTAGTAATAGGGTCCCGTTTTACCCTTTGGGTACGGAACTCTAAAAATTAATAAAATTTGTATAGCTTATTTGTTAAAACATATAGTATTTCATAACGCTTTACATATGTCAATATCACGGATCTCTGTAATTTGCGTAATTACCATGCATCAATTACAAACGCTCATCTATTTTGGCACGTGTTATTTTTGACTAGACTTTAAAACAAGCACGTTGAGTAAGTAAAGCAAAGGTATTAATTATCTTTATTACCTATTTAATGACCTGTGAGTATTACGTACTCAGTGCTTTGTTTGATTATGATAACTACCTGGTTTATACCATGGATGCAGCGCTGACTGATAACAGGCTCATTAGAATAGTAACTTAAACATTACTTTATCTACACCATATAGTAAAACCTCTTTAATAAGTTCAAAAACCGTAGATAAGACCCCGCTTCATAATATACTGTGCGGCTGCGGCTGTTGCGCGCGTCCCCTATTAGATCACGAAATAGAACACTTTTATGAGATCACGTACAATATTAGGACACAGCTGAGGGCTGTCGGCGGGGCGCGGGCCGGCCTGTCGAAGCAAACATGGCGCACGCCGGCGAGAAGTGCCCACACGACCCAAGTAGCTTTCAAGCTGTACACGGGCTGTAATTCAGTTCACTTTTATACTAAAAGCTGTATACTTAGGCTGTATAAAGTTTGTATAAGCGCTTATACAGCCCTTATAAGTGCAAAATGGGCACAAATTGTACAGCTTTATGCGTTATAGGAGCTGTACAATACCTGTAGAAGCAACAGAGAAGCTGTATATTGGCTGTATTAGAGGGTTAATTCGGTAGAATAGGAAACCATAACACTACCTGATAGATATCCTCTTATAAATATTTTGTAAGAATAATTGTTCTAAACAGGTTTTTGAAGAGAGTTACAAGAGAATAAAAAATTTATTTTCTATTCATTCAATAATGGCGTTTTATAATTTAATACATTTTGATTTGAAGTGAAACTTTAGCACAATCTGAACTCTGATATATTTGTTGTCATCGGTGCAAACAAAGTGCCAATTAAAATTTGGTGTGTAATATATGTGAGTTTGTGGCATATTATTCACGCGCCAGCACATATTTAACACTTTACGAAGAAAATACCAAATAAAGGTAAGTAACTTGTTTATATTTTAGGGCTAGACTAAAAAAAATATATATCAAATAATAAATATAAAGATGCAGTGATCATTATTATAGCTGTCCATCATAATACGGCTTCAGTTATTGTCAAATATTATCAAGTAGGCTTCATTATATATTCTAAATTTTGTATTATTTCATTCGAAAATGGCGACAATTCTTAAACAGCTTAAAACATATTTTAAGAGTATTATAGTCTTAATAGCTGTACTACGTAATTTATGGGAGATCTTGTACAGCTATTGGCTGTTAATCAGCTGTATAATGGAATATTCTTATCAGTTAGACTGTATATCGTTCTCCATACATACCTTAATAATTCTATTTAAGGATAAGTGTAATAAGCTGTCAGTAATGCAGACTAAGTCTGTACTGTAGCTGTAATTTATTCGTTTAGTTTTACAACAACCCCATAGACAGAAGTTATACAGCTATTGTATTTACAAGAGTGTTACAAAACGCCATAAGAATTAGTTTTAGAGTGGTGTTACCAGATACCATTGTTCAGAAATAAGTATCAAATGATCCTATAATAACACTTAAAGCTGTAGTAAGTACAAAATACACCCTAAATACAGCTTTATAATGATCTTATACAGATTGAGCTGTATATAAACTGATAAATCACCATTATAAGAATTAAAGCTTTTTCTAACACCATTTAAAGTCTCTAAAAGAACTTTAATTCTTAAATGGGCTGGTTTATAGCTGTTGACAACGCTTACGTGCTGCTTGGGGAAACACATGAAAGAGGATTTAATATATGGATGTAGATAAAGTAGCAAGCTGCATCTGTACATAATTAGGCATTAAAACACTCGTGTCACCTTATTATGAAACTCGCCTTCGGCTCGTTTCATAAAACACACTCGTATTTTAATGCCCCTCATTATGTACCAGTTGCATAAACTACTATTTAAGTTCGCACGTTGTGATTTGATTGCTTTCTTAAAGTTTCTTAAAGCCTTATCACAGCCGATAGGGTATAGTGTGATAAGCCTTTTAGTTCGACGACTCGAGACTTGTTTTAAAGATTCAGTGAAAACTTTTATCCTTTACGATTCGGCTACTGCCTAGCTAGCATGATCGCGTTTACACAGGGGCTAAGATGATCGCTTACCTATATGTCGGACATATAGCTTTCGTCGTTTACAGTTACTGTTAAGTACATAAGTGCTCCGCGCGCGGGAAATCCCAATCCCATTCAGGGGGTGACATAAAATTTTGTACCTACTTAACTAATACTTAATAAATATAAACTACTTAATAAATATGCGACCTGAGGCTTTTTTTATTACCGCCCGGTAATAAAAAAAGCCTCAGGTCGCATATTTATCGCCGTTGCCTTCGGCTCGGGCGTCAAATACCTGCAATCTGAGACATTCTTTGTTTTACCGCCCTTGTTAAGTAATGTAATATAATGTCACTCACTAGACTCAAGTTCCTACAGTTATGCAAAATCCTCATGTTATGAAATTTTTTTTCGATGTTGGATGAATCTTCTGTATAAAAGTTCAAATTAATAAGTTTATTGTTTGAATCGATTTATTTGCAATACAGTTAAAGCTATTTTTGACAGAGTTGGTTGCTTTTCATATCTATCGATACAATATTTCGTTTTATTAAGACAAATCGAATACCTTTCGACGGTAATTATCTTTTGACAATTTGTATAACTAAATACTTATGGCGCTACTACACTTCGCTATGCATATTCGCCTCCCTTTCTTTTGTGATATTATAGAAAGAGATCAACACGAATATTTGCACACGCATAGCGAAGTGTGATGGCGGCATTATACAATAACTACGGGTGTTTGTGAGATTTTGAAGGCTATGCGCGCACGAGCAACTTTTATCTCTTTGAATCAAGTCTATGGGTTAGAATGAAAGTGCGATTAGAGACAAAAAAAGTGGCTGAGAATGTCGCTCGTGCGCGCCTAGGGTCAATGTTAACACAAGTATTTTGCTGGGTTACATTTGGGGTACCAAAATCCCTATGCCTAACCTATTGCATGCACTGTCACCGGACCCAACCTTTCGAGCGTGTTCACATTTTATCAATGTGAACACTAAAGCCCGTGCCATACGGTTGCCAACAAGTCCCTGGGACCGAGCGACCTTGGTCCGCCATCACCGGTTTTCAAATAAGCACGGTCAACGGTCATAAGGCTGCGTTTCCACCAGAGATGTGAGAGGATGTGTTTTCATATATTTGACGCCTCGCTCGGCGCGTTGCGAGGTATCAAATGTATGAAAACGCATCCTGGCACATCTTTGGTGGAAACGGAGCCTAAGCCTGATAAGGCACGCCGTTAAGAGGAGGAGTAGGGCAAGCTGTCTCCATACAAACTTTGTGCAGGATTTTCTTCGTTTGTGCTTGCATTCATGTTGTGATTTTTGGTCAGTATGCTTATTTTTCTATTAGCTATTACGTGATGTAATTTTTTTTTCATTGGAATTATTTAAAAAAAAAGTTCATTTTTTTGAAATATTTGAAAATGTCCACATCACTTTCTTCGCATATCTAATATTTACATCCAAAAAAAATATTACATTCGTTAGTGCCAAAACCTAAAAGTATTTCATAACGTTTTACATTTGTCAATATCACGGATCTGTCAATGTACTTTGCGTAATTACCATGCATCAATTAAAAACGCTCATCTATTTTGGCACGTGTTATTTTTGACTAGACTTTAAAACAAGCACGTTGAGTAAGTAAAGCAAAGGTACCTAATTATCTTTATTACCTATACAAACTTTGTGCAGGATTTTCTTCGTTTGTGTTTGCATTAAAGTTATGATTTTTGGTCAGTATGCTTATTTTTCTGTTAGCTATTTCGTGATGTAATTTTTATTAATTTGATTTTTTTGAAATAGTTGAAAATGTCCACATCACTTTCTTCGCATATCTAATATTTACATCCAAAAAAAAATTACATTCGTTAGTGCCAAAACCTACGAATAAAACGTGCACAGAGTTTGTATGGAGAATGCCTTGATTGATTTAAAATGTGGAATCCTACAACTGATATCGTATTCTGATAATATAGACCTTACGCAGATAAATAAATAAATATATCTTATACAAATCAACGTAGTCCAAAACTAATAAACTTGTACTATGTGTACTAACTAGGTAACGACTGACGATATACATACGGTAAAAAGAGTAAATACATAAATATCGCATTATATAGTTGCCGGCAAACATTTTGAAGCTAACCTTGTGTGCGCAGTAGCCGATTTAAGTACAAATCACGCTACTGCGCAGGTCAATCAGGTTCAAGATGATTGCCGGCAACTGTACCCATTTAAACAAATCTTTTATATTGTATAGAAGTGGGTTACGTTACATACTTGATAAAGTAACACGTTTACTTGAGACTAGGTTTTATGCAAACTGATCTAGCTACTCATCCGTTAGGTAAGACCAAATGTCAGTTTGACAATTTATTTGACATAGCTTATAGCGCCCGTAGCACATGTTGCGCTCGAGAGTATCTCGACTTATCTCGAGCTATGCTTCTTTTTCTGAATGGCGATGGCGCTGTTAGAAAGTGACGGATAGCTCGAGATACGCCGACGTATTCTCGAGCGCAACACGTGCGAGGGTCTGTAGAGACATAAGGTTTAACGGATCTTTATAAAACCCGGCCGTAATGATTCGACGGAATCTCTAAAATATATCGGCCCACATATCGTGAATTAAGTATTTTCTGTAGTAAATACCCTAAAAAAACACATGCTTCCAGAAAGTATAATATGTGGTGAAGTGGAAAGTGAATATGGAACTGATCATCTTTATGGCCTGGCGAATTACTAAATCGAACATATAAACCGATTAGGGTGAATATCCACCAGAGACGGTACGACGTACTAAGCTCGTAAGCTTAACAGCTAGGTGTCAAATATGAATAACCCTAAGCCGGTTGCCGGCAGTCAGTGGTAAAAGTTATTAATAAGATACGAATTATCAGTCTACAGGTAACGATTAAACATTTCAGATTATTTTAAACTCCTTTATGTCACTAGTTTTCCGTAAGATAGGTATCCTATCTCAATATACATGTATTTCATTTAGCCCATTTAGGCAATGAATGAAAATTTGAATGCACAATTAGTTTTGTACTATAGGCCAGCGTTTGGTTACTGATCAATATGACCTCAAGGTAATTCTTGAACTCGTATTACTAAAATAAGTCGAAAAACCATTTACACACACAGCCCAATTCATAAGTAACTTGCCATTTAAAAAATTACTGACAGATGTGAAATATGGGGTGGGTGGGGTTAAGAATAGATGTAATAGTAAGCTGTATCAATCATTGTTCTGGCTGTCGCCTCAACCGCTAAAAAGGTTTGGAAAAGACTTGTCTAGATAATTGCAATTTGACTGTAAGTCCGAACACTTAATGTCTAAATTCCTATGGCTCGTACCAGCCGAACTTCGGTATCCAAATTTTGCAGCCCGAGCCCCGATACAGGAACAGGAGTGCCTCTACAAAGCTGCGAGCTGCACCATGATTATTACAAAAAAAAATCAATATTACTATTCGGTAATCGTAGAGTACAGTTGACCAAAAAAGTGGTCTGCCACTTTTCGACTCTATTATGTGCACGTAAAAGTCCAAAAGTGGTAGAGAACTTTCTTTGCTGTGCATTATTTTTCTAAATATGAAGACTATAATATAATCGACTTCGAAACGCTTCGCTTCGAAGGTACCTAATACATAATTATTCACACGGTTTATTTTATAACTTTATACACAGCTTTCTCATAATAAACTAAAATCTAAGATGAGGTTTATTCTTCATCATGTGCCTGAAACAAAAGATGGATCGATTAAGTAAATACATTCTAAAAACAGAATAAAGGTATTTTAAAACTTTGTTCAATAGCACAGAATCATTAATAGTACCAAAAGGTACAGAAACCCAGAAACCCATCGACTTACTTGTCAAGTGTCTCCCAGAAGCCGAGCAGCACGGCGCGGTCGAGATGCCGCTTGGTGCGGCTCAGGTTGAGCACGGTCACCGCCCACCGGGACACGTTCGCGTCCAGCTTCATCTCGTCGAACTTCAGGTGGAACGCGCAGACTGTAACACCACACCACGTGGACTTTAGCTTTCATTCAGGCTTACGTACTACAATTATCTGCCCATCGATAAACTACCTACTCTTAGGCAGGGGCAAAAAGTGGAAGATCTGAACACCGCAGGGGCGTAACACGAGATAAATCTATGTCATCGGGAGTGACACGGGCTGATGACAAATATTACATGAGTATACTCACTGTTGGCGAAGATTTGTACTGGGTTCCCGTCCCACGGCCAGCCCTTGAACTGCCAGGCGGGCCCCTGCACGAACACGGCCACGACGCGGTCCCACTCGGCCGCCGACAGCCGGCTCGGGTTGTCTACCACGCGGTACGGTACCTGGTCACAATCAACATAGTACATACATTTATTGAACACTACTTCAACATTGATTCAAGTGCAAATCGAATGTGGGCATACCGCACAGTATAATAATATTCACTACCTTTCACGCGTCCTACTCTTTATCATTTAAAGCGCACTAATTTGGAATTAATATTTAATACAATGGCGTGAATCTTTAAAAAATAAACAGAGGATTGTGCGTTAACTTTGGCACTTTCAGTTGTATCGGACCTTAAACTGACAGCTGTAGATGAATTTGATACCTAAAAAATATGAATACCCTAAAAATGTCCTTATAAGCTAAGTACAAGGTTAATAGAAATATATTTATTTTATTCACATACCAATTCGTTAACTGACTGAAAAACAAACATATCTTTAATATACAGCATGTAAAAGCTCATTTACAATCATGGTTAACACATTTGCATACGGAAGGCAAACAAAGCTAAAGCATTGACGTTTTTTCTTACGAAAATGAGTTTATTACATCGACCAACACCCCACCCACAAAATAACTAACATGCTAAAAAATATTCTGACAACAACAGTCATATAATGGCAAGGTATTTACCGTAATATTGAAATTGTTGGCGGGCACATTTTCGCCACCTTTCCTTCTCTGAAGGAGCACTTCGTTTTCTCGAACCGCACCTTCAGCCTTCTTTTGTTCTACGGGGACGAACCTGATACAAATAGTATGAAACGTGTTGAAAACTCATTTAACTGGAAAACCCATATATAAATAAGCTATTTTTACAACACAATAAAGAATGTTTTAGCAGGTACATGCATGGGGTTACAGTGACGTATTTCTTTTAATTTTATTATTCAAGAGAGAGGGACTACAGGGAATACACTTTTATGGCCAATTATTTCTAGTAATTAGTAACACTCTGTTCATAAATTCATAACTGTATTACCGCTGTACATATGCATGACCGGATACTTATCTACATCAAAATCCATTTTGATGGCGCTACTAAAAGCTTCTGTCGTTTTCAGTAGCGACAACAGGTCCTGTGTATTTGGAGCAAATAGCTTAAGGTCATCCATGTAGAGCAGGTGAGAAATGACCTCACCCCCTCTCTGGAGCTGACAACCTGGCGCTGAATCCTGAGCGGATTCAAAGCTAGGCAGAACCATAGGAGACTCACGTCTGTCTCCCTGGAGCATACCTCGCTCAATCCTGATAGTCCTGCGGACTAGAAGGGCCATCTCGTCCACCCGGTTGACGAACGACTGTGAACGTCTGTGATGGTGCAGTCACCATGCAAGGACGGAGGAAGAAGGATCTCAAAGCTGCATCAACTTTATACAGCTCTAAGATCCTCCTCAGCCAAGATTATTATTATTAATATCGTCTCACTTGTGGTCCTGCAGCATGTCCTTGACATTGAACATGGATATGAGCGAGGTGGCGGCGGCCGGTATGACGATGATGGGCGTGCGCGAGGGCCGCTTGCCGCCGCCGGCCGGCAGGCGCGCCGCCGCCACCGGCAACAGCTCGCGCCGTCCCGGCGTGCCCGCTACCAATGGCATCTCTGTGCACACAAGTTATTCCATATTTAATAAAGACTCCGACACAAAACATAGCTTAAGAACCATCTCTGCCATCAAGCTTTCGATTCTAAAACCGCACTTCAGTCAGACACACAGCTACATGACAAACTTATAACACCCCTCTTTTGTGTTGCTCTTGGGGGGTTAAAAACACTTGTATTTACTTGGTGATAGGTGATCTTTTTCTATTATTTGGAATGGATTGCTAGGTTAAGTTACAACATAGCCCCATTAAAATAGGATATATGCTAATGTTTAATAATATTGAATTACTTACCAAGGGCGGTAAAGCAAAGAATGTCTTGGATCACAGGTATTTGACGCCCTAGCAAGGGCGATAAATATGTGATCTGAGGTTTTCTTTAATACCGCCCATGGTAAGTACAAAGTTTTATGGTCAGGTGTGGCATAAAAGATTATTTTTTATAATAGGTTAGCTGGAGATATTACTTATAGGAATAATAATTTCGCCCTTATATAATATAATAATCTGTAATAATTATATTACTTTCATTTGGTTTTACCTGTACAGTCACCAGCAATAATATCTGCCAAAACAAAGGCGGTATAAATATCTGACACGACTCTATTTGTAGGGCCGTAAGGACGTGTCAGATATTTATGCCGCCTTTGTTATGGCAGATGGTGCTAGTGACTGCACAGTAAGAAGCTATGTATGTTTACATAGCATGCTTACAAAATGTTAAATGATCTATCGCAAAAAGGGTTTACGATTGCCACATAAATATGCGTTTATTTATAAAAGCAGAGTTTTAAAGAGTATTCCAGCAAAGTAACAATAACAAAAACCGACAAAGAAATATATTGGCAACAATATATATCAAAACACGTACGTGGTACTGGCCGCTGCTGGCTAGGATTCTGAGGGGTGCGCGCGGCGAGGGGAGCGCTGGGTCCTTCCGTCACCGACTTCAACGTCATGCCGTGGTACGTCCCCATAGTGTCAATTTTGAAGCCCTCCGTTTCTGTGGACATATAAAATATCTTTTAGATAATGTAATTATGATAAGTCTTTAATTAAGGTTGTTACTACATAGTACATTGTTGTTAACTTTCCATGGTTTTATAATTAGACAAAGTGGCTTGTGTTAAATAGTGATATCCAAATTATACTACAAAAAAACCTCAACTTTTTATAAAAAAATAGTGAGCCAGCGGGTGTCATGCAAGGAATTGTACTAGACTCACCTTCTTTCCTCGTAATAAATCTCTCTTGATCGTATCTGTTGTATTGAGCTTGTTGCGCCGGCAGAGCCGTGGGCGGCGGCATCACGACCGGCTGCGGCCGAGGCACCCCGGGCCTGCCTTCTTCGCGGGCTTTAATGCTTTGCAGCAGTGCCAATATGCTCCTGGCAAATTGCTACGAAAAACAAGTCGATCTTTCAAAACACGCACTTGTGAAATCTTTAAACTTACATAAATAACCTTGCTTCTTCATTGATCAGGATTCAGTACAGCTATTAATTACGATCATATAATAATAATCGTGGCCCTCAACCCCGCGGTAGACCCAAGAAGCGATGGCTGAATGTCGTGAAGGCAGACATGAGCGCAGATGGGCTCACTAGAGAGGACACCCAGGATCGTGCAAAGTGGAGGAAAGTGAGCCGGAAAAACGGACCCTGGCAGGAGCCGGGATAACGCTAGGTAGAAGAAGAATAATAATCGTGCAAAACCAAGTAGAGTTCAGACGTCCTTTACAGCATTCAACATGGAACCGTACTATCATCTTATGTGTGAAATTTTTTAGTGTATAGTTCATACAAAACTCTAAGGCCAAATTCTGTCAAACGAACACAAGCAAAATACGACTAAGAGCTCTAATTGTAAGGAAGATTCTTGCTTGCATTCATTTGACAGCATTAGGCTTTACAGTTTTGAACGTATTATACACAAGAGTAACTTACTTTTCCATTACTTTGTAATACTGTAGTCCTAGTCCTCCATTGTCTCTCGCGACTGATAATGTGATCGACATCATAGTCGAGGATCGCTCTCAGATCTGAACCGACAACACCAAGAGTGTCTGCATAGTCGTTGCTTTTAATTGTAGTTCTCTTTTTGGCCAAACGTTTTGCTTTAATTGCTGCAATTTTCTCCACTGACATTGCCTCTGATAAAGACCTGAAATGAAACATTAGTAATTCAGTCAAGTGCCTTTAAATTGACGTCTAGGCTGTTGAGAATGTCAAAGAAAGTATACTTAAAACCTTGACTAAGTTGCTTGTTGCATTTAAAAGAACTAATACATCTGGTGTTGCCCCAGACCATCATTTTTGCTGATCAAGTGATCACCAACTACCAGTGCCTTAACAATAGTCAAAAACACCATAGTTTCTTGGATATTACTATGATAATCCAATTCTAAATACTTTAATAAAAGAACACACCAAAGATATGTGAGTGGTAGAATTAGCATGACATCCTCACATTAATTTTATAGAAATTAAACCTTCTTTAATGAAAAAAGTGAACTTACTTAATATTATCGACAGTGACAGAGGCTTCTTTAGTAACTTCAAGTCGAGCAGCCAGCTGCTCGCGAACTTTCTGAACATGTGTCTCTTCAATGCGTGGCTTCTTAGCCACTGATTCACCCCCTTCATTGTCATGAGTGCGCTTAACCTACAGCAACAGACATACATTATACATACTGGAATGTCATGGAACTCCTTTATAGAAGGAAAAAATAAGGAATTTACATGGTTTATTGGTAAGTTTACATCCACTCTGAAGAGATGAACATACCCATTATGTAACCTCAACATAATGAAAACTAAACTAATAGGAAGATGTTTTTTTCTTATTACATACTGCCATTGTAGGTAACACCTATAATCAGTTTTGTTCAGTGTATGTGTTTCGGTTTAGGATACCGCCTCACTCAACCACTATGCAGCCTACATTACATGGAACAAAAACTTGTAGGACATCCAGAAATGCTGCTGAGCAATATTATTCGCATTTGTAGCACTGACATATAGCACCATAAACTTGATGAACCTGTTCAGTCATGGAATGGGACTTTTTGATTCCTAATTTGTCCAACGGTATAATTAGATCATGTTATTACTTTGCTCATGGTTCAATTTTACAATCCTTCATGAGCTCTGCTCTCAATACAAGCACTCCAGCCAAAAAACTTTGAAACCTTGAATAACAAAAACCTATTTCAATCAAGAATAGTAACAACCCAATAATCCTAAAGCAGAAACCAGTTTAAGACAAAATTTTATTATAAAAAAATGCAAGGTGCCTGTTTAATAGAACCTTATAAGTAATTATAAGGCTCATGGTAGACCATAACAGAGACTTAAAATTAAAATGACCTACCTGAGTGGGAATTTCCAATGGGGCACTTTTATCAATGGAAGCACAAGTTGCAGTTTCACCATTTAAGTAGGCCAATATTTCCTTACGATCTGGACGACGCACAGCTGGGATGTTGGCAGCCTACAAACACAAATTATCAATGACATTTAACCAAACCATGAGATTGCTTCATTCAGTCAAATGAAAGCCACTTACCGCTGCCTGTCTGACATACACAGGATGAGTAAGCTGAATATTTTTGAGAATAAATAGAAGACACTCCAATGTATAATATTCTTTAATACTGCCTTCCTTTCCAGTGCCACTCCTACAAATAAAACCATTTTTAATTCAACCATCTGCATCATTATGCATCTTACTGTAATGCTTAAAAGTATATAGCACAGGATGCTTACCCCCACATAAGATAGTTCGTCTTGACATTTTTTGGCCAAGAAAACTCTCCGAATATTATTTGACTATCACGTTCCACTATTTCTTTTTTATTTACATTATATTGACGGAGTAAACTGAGCGGGTCCGCCATTATAGCTTTACTGTGTTACAGTCCTGAAATCCACATCAATCATACACTTAAATTATTCCTCACGATTAATTAAAATAGCATATAAGGTTTCAAACACTTTCTGGTCACTGATAGGTAACTCTATCTGCAATTATCATGCAACGTATAAAGATTTTCGCACCTTGTAGCCTCACTCACTTGTGACGTAGTCTTCACAGACAAACCCACAAACCAAAACGTCAGTGATTATATTCTCTCACTATTCTCTTTGCAAATAACCACTGACATAAAGCGGGTATTACACTGTCCTGAATCAGGCGTCCTAACGAGTGGAGGGGAGTTGAAGCATCTCGCTCTAACACCCTTCTAAGTGTCCTGAATTCGGGACAGTGTAATACCCGCTTAAAAAATAAAATACCACAGACAGTATATTACAGAATATCACAGATAACAGCAGGCTGGCGCAACTAGGAAGAAAAAGTGACTTTTGTATGGTCTGAGGCATTAAAAACACAAAAAAACATGGCGAATACCGATATCTCGCTCTCTCAGTTCATCCATCTCAGTCACATGCCAATGTCACTTATTGTCATTTCCGTTCTGTTGAAAGGAGTTTTTACTTCAATACTCAAACTCTCTGGTTTAGGCTGTCATTATTTTCAGTTGTCAAGAAAACAAACATAATACTTATTATGTTACGTGGCACCGCAGTGGGGCTAGCATAACATGCATCTCGTCTCTACTCGCGCGCGAGATAAGCTACCTGTCACTTTTTGACAGCATTAATCAGACAGTGACAGGTAGCCTATCTCGCGCGCGAGTAGAGACGAGACACAGATTAAGACAGATAAGTGAAATTTAATTGAACGATTTGTCATATAGTTGTCTTTTAAGATTCTTATGGTTAACCAAGATGAGTTAGAGTGGGACAAATAATGTGACATTTTTCGGCTATCCCTGAGTTGTCCCCCATTTGAACGAAAACCAAAGTTGTCAAATCACTGAAGTTGTCAAACGGAAAACCACTTATGTCACTACAAAACGGCACCAAGGACGGTTTTTCGCAATATTATATTAATATTTAAAGGAAAGTAAAGTTTTGTGCGGGTGTTATTAGTACTCCTGTCTAGGCATAATATACTGAGCAGTGCCGCAGTGCCGGATCACGTTTAAATAGGCGAGGAAGTCTGAAGAAAGTACCAGTTTTCATCGGTAAGAAACTATTGCTATTATTTTAAAAATTACAAGTTCAATATGCAATGTAATAGTCTCAGATTAACTTAAGATGCTTATTAGTATGAAATAAGTACCCTTTACTTAGTAACAAGTTGATTTTAGAACGTTAATTGGTATAAAATGAAACTTTCGTAAACCAGCTAGTGCTGTAATAAATATGTCGACAAATTATCGATAAGAATTATTTATGTGGGATTGGAGACAAAATGACCATGCCACAGGGGGGCATTTAAGAATGTAATTTATATTTATTGTTTCATTTATATTTAGATTTCCGGAAAACAATCTTCGTCAAACATGGATTGACGCGGCAGGGCTCAGAAATTGGATGCCGAGCAAACACCACCGGACAGAGGGGCTAAGATGATGGTTTAGCTTATACAGTGATGTTTTCATACATTTTGGCCATGTAACGGGACGGTACTTATAGACTATCGTGCTATAATGCGCAAGGTGGCTATAGTAATTCCTAAATTACTCAAGATAAACTCGTTGTGCTTGGGCTCATTAGAACCAAGTCAACAAGTAGTTGAAGACTATGGAAAAAAATGTACGTACAGTTGTAATAAAAGCTTGTATCAAAAATTTTAATTTTCATAGAAAATTATTTTACAAAGAGACGATTATTACTTTACACTTTGTTAAAATATCTTTTAACATATACAAAATTGGGTAAACATAAAACTGATCAATAAAAGTCAAGGAGCTTCTGTAAATAATTAAATATGTATAAACAAATGTTTGGTATTTCATTTCACTATTTGTCCTTTTTTATAACATTTGCAGATGGGTCTTTAATTAGTCAAACCTAAGGGTTTAAAATCAGTCAACCCTAAAAATTATAACTTTTGATATAGATGAAATTATTTAAATATGTCTGAGATTTATATAAAACTGTCGTTGGATGTTAAACTTTCTAGCCTGGACGGTAAAGTCGCTTTTGGAACGGACTAATTCGATACAACTCTGACAGTTCAAATAATTTTAAGTTAAGTTACAGGTAAATTACTTTTAAGTTTACCCCTTAAAAGTAATTTACCTGTACCTGTTACGAATATCAACAGTTGGTAAATATCGATGTCGATATTTTTTAAAGAATTTATCTGCCGCCGCACTAACTCTCGCCACGAAGTGATCAAAAGCGGGGACAGTGACAGATGAAGACCTGTCAGATAGCATGCGAACTATCTCCTTCTTACTCACTGACAAGTACGTTAGTGAGAATAGATCAGAAGTATAGAAAACGTTCAATTAAATGGCACTTATCTGTTAGTTCTGATATCTGTGAGACGAGATGCATGTTATGCTAGAGGGGCTGATGCCATGAGTGTGTTTGATGGAAGTCTGACAAAGCCAAAAGATATAGAAGAAGCAACAGGTGATGCACCAGTTCTCATAAGATACATACATACAAGTCCTTTGTAGATGTACGCAAGGTTCAACCAAATCAAGAACGAGTGCTGTTGGATTTAATACTTTGGCTAGCGTAAATAAATGTTAATAAAATTATTTCATTGTGTTATTCTTTTGGCTAATAAGTACCTATGTTCAAAAACTGAATAGATTCGTCTATTATTTATGTGGACGTCACTGGTCATCATTTATCGATATCGATATATAGGATATCGATATCGATATCCCTATTGCGTTGTTATGTTGGCATGACGTACTTCCGCGTTTTCTTTTTTATTGTGGTTCAAAATGTCTGCCAAACTGTACATCAATGTCATGTGATGACAATATTGACAATGTCACTGTCATCAAAAACCTTGTTCTAAGTCCCGTCTCTTAGAACGTAGTGGTTATATTCTCTTTGGATAACAGATAATCTGTGTAGAATAAGGAAAATTTGACAACTGATGCCCGATCCCGATCCACACCAATATATTATATATTCTCTTCTCTCTTTGCCAATCGGCCAAGTTTGGATGTCGGATCCGACAACGATATTGTATCGGATGATGAGAACACAGCTTTAAGCGGCCTACACACGGCCCTAAAATCAGAGGCAATATCGGGAGAGTGGTGGGGAGCACCCTAGATTGCTCCCTAGATCGCCTCGTTTGTAGGTAAATCGTAATCATTATCAAAGATCTTTATTATTATTTTTACCCTAACGATTTACCTAAAAACGAGGCGATCTACAAATACAAATACAAATATATTTATTCTGCATAAAATGTGGTACAATAGATGGCAACATTGTTAAAGAAGAAAACTGCACATTTTACCAGCAACTGGCATGCAAAAATATAAAAAGGGAGCAATCTAGGGCGCTACCCACCACTGTCCCGATTTTGCCTCTGATTTTAGGGCCGTGTATAGGCCGCTTTAGTGCGAAAGAGATACGCGATTATGCGACTAGCCGTATCTCGCAACGCGATACGCGAAGACGCGAGCACGATACAAATGTTGACAAAGCTTTTGGCATTAAAGATTTTTGAAGATCCAATATATTCAAATGAGTGAATTTATGAAAGAACGAGCTTATGCCCGCGATTTCGTCCGCGTTTTATCCTTACTTTATTTATCAGAAATAAATAAGTTTAGCGCTGCTTTAAGCCTACTCAAAGCCCTGCCTGCAGGGCCCTGCTTGCAGTGTCACTGCCAAATCGTATTGTATGTATGCATGCAGGGCCGATTTTTAGGGTTCCGTAGTAAACAAGGAACCCTTATAGTTTCGCCATGTCCGTCCGTCCGTCCGTCCGTCCGACCCCCATTTTTCTCAGTAACCGTTAGTGCTAGAAAGCTGTAATTTGGCATGAGTATACATATCAATGACGCCGACAAAACGGTAGAATAAAATCTTTAAAAAAAATTTTTTTTAGGGTACCTCCCCTACATGTAAATTGGTGCTGCAAATTTTTTTTCCTGCCAAACCCCATCGTGTGGGGTATCGTTGGATAGCTCTTTTAAAAATATTATAAGGTTTTTCGAAGCATTTTTTGAGTAAAGAATTGGTTAGCGTGATATTAAGCTTTGAAGTGATAATTTTTGCTATGGTCAAGTGTCCCCCCCCCCTGCCAGCTAAACGGTGGCTACTAGGCATGTGAAAAAAATCATGGTAGTAGTATATACGATGAATTTAAAAGGAAAACTATCACAGCTAAGTAGACATTACTAGTTAACGAGTAATAGTCGAACTTCAGAAATGTACTTTGCAAAAGCAAACGTTCGTACAATTTCCATTGATACCTTAGATAATGTTGTTAATTCTTTCAAAAACATAGTAAATATAAGTTTTCGAACTTTTTAGTTCACATAATGTAAAGGGTAGACGACTACGGAACCCTACCTTGCGCGTGGCCCGACACGCACTTGGCCGGTTTTTTTTAAGCCGGCTACACAAAGCCCTGCCTGCAGGGCCCTGCTTGCAGTGCCACTGCCAAATCGTATTGTGTGTAGGCATGCAGGGCCGATTTAACAGATAAAAAAATCGGCCCTGCATGCCTACACACAATACGATTTGGCAGTGGCACTGCAAGCAGGGCCCTGCAGGCAGGGCTTTGTGTAGCCAGCTTTATCTGTTAAATCGGCCCTGCATGCATACACACAATACGATTTCGCAGTGGCACTGCAAGCAGGGCCCTGCAGGCAGGGCTTTGAGTAGGCAGCTTTAACGTGACTTAATTTTTTGGAAGGTGGCAACCCAAGAGATAGCAAGTTACGAAATGAATGGATAGATGGCGTCCACTGCGCTAAATTTAACAAAATATGCAAATTGTTTCTAAACATGGCTGCCGGTCGGTCCTCATAGTTTATTGATATATTTGTGATTTATTATATATTCAACCCCTCGTAAAAGACTTGTAATAAGTGAGAACATGTCATAGTGGATCAATCGGTGAATTGACATGACTTCGACTCCAAAGACTGAGAAATGCGGGCAAGGTAAGTTATGCGTGACATTCTAGTCTAGTTATACTTTTCTACATTTTGTTCTTTTGAAATCGAATTCATTTATATAATGCTGTATTCTGCTTTATTTAACTGCCTCTCCTTTTTGAAACGCGTCTTATCAATTTTTGATTTATGACGTGCAACTATCTTTATTTGTATTTTCTTTGTTATTTCTTATTTCAAAATGCACTTGCTATGATAATCATAATCGTATACTTACATTAAATATTTTTAACCTTTTACATTAACCTCAATGCACAGTTCCTAAACTGATTGTAAAATGGTGATGACTGTTGTAGTATACTTAATTGGTTTTTCGTTTAAGCCTATTTTTAATTTATTAGTATGCCTTCTTCATTTTACTCTTGATGAATACAAAAAGGGGGTGTGGACGGATGTGTTTTGATACCTACGTATGTACGACTTATTCCACGTTTAGAGTACCTATCCATCGAAGTACAATGGTAAACATAAAAAATAATTACAAGTAAAAGAATAATTTGTATTCACTGTCATTAAAAAAATTAAGTAAATGTAAAACTATCTGATTTATTTTGATACAAAAGGTGTTCTTTTTTTGTAAATTATTCTGATGTTGAGTACAACTTACGAGCGCTCGTAGCCCAGTGGCGCCCGCGCACCACATGCGGTATATGAGGTAAAGCAATGTCGGCCCAAGCCAACTCTAGAATGGGACACCACTTTGAGTGGTAATTAATTAAGCAGTACCATTTTTTTATTTATACTACGTCGGAGGCAAACAATCTGACAGCCCACCTGATGGTAAGTGGTTACTGCCGCCTATAGACGCTTGCAACACCAGAGGCGTCACTCACGTGTTGCCGACCCATAAGAACCCTCTTCCCGCCTTTTTTGAAGAGCCCCATGCTGTAGCCCATTGGCAATACCATGCTTTGGAAGGCTAGTTAAGCGGTTGATCCTGGCTTCTGTCTACAATAGCAGTTGTTATGGCAAATTATATAGTACTTAGGAACTTCTAACAGTCTAGTTGGCCACTCACTTGACAAGCATAATCCCAATAAGGTGTAGTACCCCTTGGGTTGAAAGGTCAGATGGCAGCCGCTTCCGTAAAACTAGTGCCTACACCAAATCATAGGATTAGGTAGCAGACCCCAGCCATCCTTTAGGATGCACTGCACCTGTACTGGGATAACACTAGGAGGATGATGAGAGTTAAAAAAACTTGATATGCATAAAAATGTTATGTGAATACATGGTAGTTACATACAAAAGATAGTGAAATTAAAAAAAACTGGCTTTGTATATTATGAAGTGTGAATGTTTATTTTTCTTTACACTTAGGCTAGGGTTTTTACAATATGTTTATAAAAGTGGAATAAATATTCAAAACCGAATTGAATTTATTATTATTGTATTCAAATCACTGTTTTTATTCAGTTGGTGCATTAATTTTATTAATTACCAAACTAAATGTTTTATTACTATTTTTTTCCTTTTTAGCATTCTGTCAAATACAAGCTCTGTCACTCACACGCCACCACATGGGCATGTCAAACGCGAAGCTGAACCCTATAGAAATGAATATAGGTTGATATTGCATGCGACGCTGTGACGGATATATGTGTTGTTGGGGTCGAACCGATGGGGCGCATATATACGTAATGCCGTCGAAAAGGTTAAAGTCCAACACAGTCACATCAGTTGCTTCCAAAGTGAATGAAATATAATAAGGTCTAGTCATAACACCAGATTGTTTTGAAATATGCAAGCACTGTTCTGAAAGTTTTTAGGTGCTTTTTTATTCTTCTCTTTATTCATTTTGAAACTTAGGCTAGGTTGAAAATCCTAATATAATATTATAAACGTGAAAGTTTGTGCGAATGTACGTTCCACTTAATCTCAAAAACTACGGGTCTGATTTCTACGAAACTTTGCAGTATTGTAGCTCAGATACCAGAATAGTACATAGGCTATAATTTATTTCAAAATTCCTCCCCTGAGGGGGTTAAAAGGGGGTGGTCATTTTGTATGGAGAAGAAAATTATCTTTAAGATTGAAACTTCTGTAATAGACTAAGCATTAAAATGGAAGAAAACAATTTTCAGCATTTTTCGAAATTCGCCCTCTGAAGGGGTGAAATAGTGGTTGAAAGTTTTGTATAGGGAGCAATTTTTTTTAAACGTGAATCGTGAATCTTTGTTTATAGACCTAGCATTCAGTTATAAGAAAACTTATTTCAGCGTTTTTGGAAACTCACCTTTTGAAGGGATGAAAAGGGGGTTGAAAAATTGTCTACCCGTGCGAAGCCGGGGCGGGCCGCTAGTAGTCTATATATTTAAAATACGTAAGCATCAGGTAAACGCAACGGCAGGCAGGTTTGTTCGGAACCCTCGGTGGGCCAGTCCAACTCGTACTTGTCCGGTTTTTATATTTCCATTTGCACGAGCCAAATTTTGAAAATGAAAATGACTACTTACTACTTATTTTTTAATATTTATTCTAACATGGTCCGAAAAAGCTCAATTTTCGATATTAGTATTTCGTATAGGTATGCACTTATATGAAAGCATTATAATGATTATTATGAAATCGTATATGAAATCAACATGTTACTGTTCCTTATTGACGTCTGTAAGAACACAAGAGAGATTTTTTACCCCATTTTCAGATTTTGAAGTAAATATGGAATACCATTTCCTTAAACCTCGTGGCTTTAGTATGCTAAGCCATAAATAAAAAAAAACACCAGATAACGGAGAATTACAGATCGAAGGTCATTGGGGGGAGGGCTAGGCTAGGCCCCTTTAATACTCGTAACTCTGGAATACCTAAGAGTTTGCGGTCGCTCCAGTGAGATTGGTTGAGCGTCTTCAACCGAATCTGAGGTGTGAGTGGAATCGAGCTGAATCGAGAGAACTGGGAGTTTTGTCGCTGGTTCACTGAGGAGGCCAGCAATTAACTCAGCTAGGGCCGACCTGGATCGGACTGACTACCCGGGGTGCGGTGGTACCGGGACCAATATAGAATATTTGTCGTTGTCGCGATTGCGTGGTGGACGTTCCGGCCGGCGGGAATGCCTAAAGCGGGTATTACCTACAATATCCTGAATTTAGCATCCTAAATAGAGGGGAGTTGAAACATCTCGCTCTAACACATATATACGTCCCGCTCTAAAGTTTCTGATTTCAGGAAGGTGTAATACCCGGGTAAAGTGTAGGTACGCATAATGTCCGAGTTAAGTGCAGCGTTACATTTTACGATGGACGCTGTGATTACATAGTTTAGTTTAGTAGGTCTGTGATTCGTGAGTATAAACTATAAACCTGTGTGTCGCAGTTGTAAAGTGACTGACGACGGTGATTTTTTCCAGTAATTGTTAATTAATATTTCCCCATGGTGATTGGTGATGACATTAATTTTAATATAAAGTACCACAAGCAATAGGATTATTATGTCTAGTACCTACACTGTTGTTTTATGTTATTTTATTAAATAACCTGTTCTATGAGGTTGTTTTTCCCCTGCTTATGTTCACTTGTTAACTTGCTACATTTACATAATTTTCACATGACATGAGTTTGTATGCTTGATCAGATATGCCACCATATATTACACGGATAGGTAAACATATTTGAATCTAAAATGAAGCTTAATTCGACTCGATAGGTTCTCCGCTTGAATGAGCTTTACCTACTGGAGTGACGTTCTTAGTTTTGAGAGACAGGCTAGGAAATAAAATGCATTATTCTATTTTCCGACTAACGCGGTAGGAGGCACGTCTGTCAAAGAGTGCATTCGACATTTATGGGCACCGCGCTTCGCGAACGGAGCGCAATATCCGGCGTACCCGCTCCGGATTGATGCTGCACTACGATTCATTAGGGCACTACGATTCAGTAGGACAAAGTTAAACTTGACGTAGACAGCAAAACGTATGTTGCACAACATAGAAAAATGTCTTGTTTGTTTAAAGGCATACTTAGCGTTTCTAGGTTTTAGGTTGATTATAATCATATTAGGTACTTGTTCGGGATTATGTGCAAAGCGTAGGTATACTAAGTATACTCGTATATATCGAGTGCTCAGGTCGGCGAGGCTATTTGAATTAGACATTCCTACGATGCCAGCAGTGTCGCGGAAACGCGAAATTATAAAGTACCTATATGCGACGATGTACATACAAGCACCATGAAATAATTAGACTTATTAATTTAGCTGTCTTTTTAGAAGTACCCGTACCAGATTCTCGTATTTAGGTATAGTTGTTCACATTCATAACATGAGAGTTGATTATTGTGTAGACTAAGAATATCTGGTTTTTAGGCAGTTATCAGTTAATATAATTCTTGTGGGTCGACATGACACTGGTGGCGTTTATTTTACACGAGTAGGTACTTGGAGTATAAGGGATCGTCCTAATACAAACGCGACTACGCGATGATCGCGCGATCGCGCGACTTTTACTTAGAATATTTACTAGTAAAAGTCGCGTGTTCGCGCGATAATCGCATAGTCGCGTTTGTTTTAGGACGATCCATTTAGGACACCTATTCGAGTTCAATATATTCGCGAATTTCACTCGCGCGATTGCGCGATCATCGCGTAGTCGCGTTGTATTAGGACGATCCCTAAGCGTGCTGATTCCTCTCATGGTCGTTTTGTTTCTCCGTTAGTTGTATAAAGAGCAAAGTAGCAGCGCCAATTCTTTTGCGCGAAAAAATAGTAGGTATCACAGAGTATTAACAATATTAAAATATTTATTTACAAAAATGGTTGTCGCCAAATAAGCCCTTCCGGACTCGGCACTAACGATTTTGATGAAATTTGGTATGTGGGGGTTTTCGGGGACGAGCAATCGATCTAGCTAGGTCTCATGCCCGGGAAAACGCCGAGCAAAGCTCGGCCGCCCAGATGTTATATCCGTTATATTATATTTTACAGTTCATCCATCGCTGTAAATGCATAAATATTTTAAAATTACGGGACAAAATGTGTTCGGTGTGTAACAGAACCCCAGGCAGCGCAGCGGTCACGGATGAAGCCTCAAACGTGATTGCGGCCAACGTTCTCTCGTCGCTGTACTCGTATTGCAATCAAGTGTTCAATTTGCTTTTTGTTCCATGTTTTTAGTATGCTAAGATTCCTAAGTAACCATGTTTTCGGAATATTTATTGAATTGTAAAATATATAGGTGATGATAATGTTCTCATAGCCGATTTCGGCCACAGCGACTGTGTTATCTGGTTAAGGTATGAGTATTGGGTCGGGTATATATAGGTCGAAAATAGACTGAAAATTATGCTGTAATGAAAGATATATCGCGCCTTGTCAATCATGTCATCTTTATCTTTTGCCATCTTAGGATTAGAAAATTATTTTCGTAGTAAATTAACGTAATCGTGTAATGAGATGTGAACACTAACAAAACTTTACTTAACTGTACCTGTTGGCTCAGAGTCCACAGACTCTTGTTAGATAATGGCAGAGATGGTTACATCGATTCATAGTGCTAGTTTATTTAGTTAGATCTCAGACCGAGCGAGGCTGTAACGGGACCGCGCCTGCCTGCCTGGCTAGTTTGGTACGTGCTGCCCGCAACCCATGTAGCTTCCTTTGATGTAGAAAATGCTTATGTCGTGTATGTAGGTATCTACTGCCGGTCGGTCGCGCGCCACTAGGCCGATTGGGATTTTGTATGTGTACATAATTATCTCACGTCAAGGGCAGCATGGTTTGAGTATATAAAATAATACTACATCTATACTACATCATCATTCATCGACGACCGCTTTAGCTTAGTTGGTAGTGACCCTGCCTACGAAGCTGGAGGTCCCGAGGCCGGGGCATTTATTTGTGTGATGAGCACGAATATTTGTTCTTGGGTCTTGGATGTTTTCTATGTATTTATATCTGTTTCAATACAATAAGGTAGAAATGTACCTGGGCTGGGAAACGTTTTCTTGTTTTTCCGGAGAAAAAGAGTTTTCCCGTGAATGAGACTTAAGCGGGTATTACACTGTCCTGAATTCATGACACTTAGAAGGGTTCCGACCTATACGTTAGAGCGAGATGCTTCAACTCCCCTCTACTAGTTAGGACGCCTGATTCAGGACAGTGTAATACCCGCTTTGTTTGTTCGCTCCCAAAAATACCTACATAGTTTCATCGAAATCGTTAGAGCCGTTTCCGAGATCCCCAAAATAGATAAAAACAAGATTTGGTCGTTATATTAATAAAGAACAGGGATCTGGTTTCAGTCAGCTAATTAATATGTCTTACCGTGCGGTATCTGCGCAGTGCGGGAGAGGTGTGTTTTTTTAGTTCCATAGGTCATCTGTGCTCAATCATCAGTTTGTGACCAAATTTGTGGTTTCCGAGATTCATGACTTACAATAATAAAATACCCTAATTGCCCTCACGGATCCCATCATCAGATCTTCGCCAAATTTATACGAGGCTGAGGGCCGGGTAACGTAGGTACATAACAAAGTATATTATGAAGCGAATTGAGAACCTCTTTCCTACTACTGAAGTGGGTTAAAAACCGCTACCAGCGATCATTGCTGTCTCATGTTTCCTCTATAACTGCGCACTGTCCACGTAATGTTGTCCATGCAAATGCATATTTGAGCGCTCCAATCTTTTCATTAGAGAATCGTGATGGATCTTGATGACTTCTTTCGTAGCATCTGGTAGATTACTTTGTGTTCGGACCACAGTCGATTCAGGGCATATCTGTCGATCGTCTCGCATGGCTGACGAAAGTGAAAGGAACTGAATAAAAATCGGCCAAGTGCGTGTTGAGCTACGCATAATTTTGAGTTTCGCTGTCATTCAAATTTGTAACAACCTCCCCTAATTCTAATATATATTAATATTTAATCTGCAAGTATAGTGCGTGTCATCGACGACGCGTCCCTCCACAGCGAATCTCATACTAATCTATGCGCAATTGTACGGATTGGTAAAGAAAGAAAGATTCAGTTCAGTTAATTATTATTTCAGCTACTGTATCATCTACGTATAACATTTTGGCATTCTTTTCAGTGTTTTATATTATCGATCGACCGGTGACTTTAGGGCTTCGTACTAAAAATAGATATTTACAAGCTGCCTTCGGTTATTTAACTGCCTATCTTCTAGTGATTGCTTTTACGTTCTCTGAGCTCACCTCTAAGCATAGTTGCGCAACTGTAACCGTATTGTAAACTACAAGTGTGCACCGGCTTCAACCTTTCTACAGAGTCATGGAGCGATTATAGTCGTAGCCATACCAATTATTATTTTATTATCCAAAAGGTCATTCTTTGGTCCGGTAGACTCCACCGTTTTCAAGGTTTGCGGGGTAAAAACCTGTCAATTCTTTTTATTACTTGTCTCAGTCATGCTTAAGGGTCCTTATTAGTTAAAAAAGGCTCATCTATTTAGGCGATTTTCTGTTTAACTAACACGTATGTTGACATTTTATCAATGTTACTTTCTAGAACAGGACTATTGCAACCTAATGCATATATTTTAAATGTATATTTTTTGGGTTTTTCATTAAGATATTGATTGAAACATCACCCCAAATCGACCATTTTCGAGCTAAAAACAGCATTTTTCTGCTTAAATTCTACTACACACAATAAAATCAAAAAAGGGCAATGTTACTATCTAAAACTTAAATAAAATAATCGTATCTTGTAATCACTTTATTGTTATTATCAATACTTTTGTCAAATTTTTATATCATTTTTTTTTTAATTTGTAAGGGCTTAAGTAATCCTTCCAGAAATGGTTTAACTTGCCCCATCGCCTGCCGAGCCCCATTCACGATTTATTAAATATGTACTAGACTTTAGGTGCATATTGGGATTGGGGTTACCTCGAAAATGGGGGTTAAATTGAAATATAAGCATTTTATACTCTGGCAACACTTGCCGTGACGCTATGTTTATAAATTTTATAATACCTGCTCCCCGGTTCAGTTCTTGTAATTTTTTATAGGTAAATTGGAACAAAAGAGAAATGTGAACCTTAAACTGATGTAGCATTAAATTCCATTTCCACAGTTCTTCGAAATTATCCCACGTGTTTTCAAAAATAACTTGCCCCATAAAAAAAGACATTCATAATATTTTATTAGGGTTCCGTACGGCCCTAACCTTACGGCCTATTTTTATATTAGCATTTATTAAACAGTACTTTCAAAAAGTGTTGGTAAGTATGGTTGGTTGGTATGTATGGTTGGTGTAAGTATGTATATCGTCGCTTAGTACTCATAGTACAAGCTTTGCTTAGTTTGGGACTAGGTTGATTTGTGTAAGATTGTCCACAAATATTTATTATTTTTATTATTTAATATATTAAATTTCACGAAAATTGCGTCACTCGCAAGGAATACTTCAAAGTAATCGTACTGTACATAGTTGACTTTAAATTCGATGAAGTCGTGAATCGATCACAATATTATTCTGAGGTAAACTGTGTGGCAATTCGACTTTGAAACTAGATAAAATTAACAGGGCATATTTTAAGTTATTGCATTTATTTTGAGTTATGTTATGACCCTGAATTTGAATCATGTACGTGAGAACACGCAAGTATAAATTGCTATAGGTAGGCCGATTACGGCCAATTACCTGAGCCAAACGATTGCTATTGAAAGGTTTTCGACCTTCAATCAAACGGAACGAATATTCTCCTATGAGAAAATTTAAAAGACCTTCAATGATTAGATTGATTAGCTTCCTACTTGATGTAGAATTACTTAATCTCTAGCCGCCCGAAGACCTTTTAAAAGTCATCCTCCTACAATGGAATATACAGGTTGGATTTTCTTTTTGGGTCAGTGAGGGCAGCTACCGGATTCCGTGTAGCTACGCGAAAACGCTCTTAGAACCCTTCCCTCGATTTTAAATCAATGAAAATTGGCGTTATCAGATTTTGGAATAAACATACAGGGTGGTAGAAAAAGGTCATTTTTGAAAAACTTCTGATTCTGATTCTAAGGAAATCTTTTCCCATACGCACGCGGTAGCCCTTATTCCAAAGGCATACCGACCGACATTTCTTCATCACATTAACGAATTTTTTATTGTGCACAGCACACAGTTTTGCAAAATTCTAGTTTTGTCGGGAAAAAATACTCATACTACTTTCCCGCCATAATAGGTATACATTTTTTTAAGTTGACTAATTGTCTATAAATATATTTTTCTCACGAAATACCAATTTTGTGTTATATTACATTATTTTAACTACATAAATTATAAATTTAAATCCAACAACAACTTTAAACAAAACCAATAGTCCAGGACAGTGGATATTATGTCCTAACAAGAGGGGAGTACCTGGAAAGTGCTCGGAACTTGATGGAATTTTATGGGGTTATTTGTGGGTATACTAGGAAGACTACCCTAAGTTTTCCACCTTGTGCTAAGGGGGGGGAGGGGGAATGTGTGACTTTTTTCAGATATTAGCTTATATCTCTGAAACTATGCGCTTTTTGTATACCATATTGTATGACAAAGTTAAAAAGCATTAAATTACCTAAAAGTTAAGTGGTCGAACAGATATGTAGACCTAATATTAATGGCAACACAGCCGATCAAAGTAAGAAAAAAAAATGGTGGAATTACAGTTAGTTACCATTATCTCTATGTTAAATATGTCGGATTTTTTTTTCTCAAAAGGGCATCATGACAGTCTCACATGAGAATTATAAAAAATATATATAAATATATGTATAACTAACCTTTTGGCGCGACTTCGCCCGCGTCAACTTCGACTTCCTATTTCACCCCTTGTTGGGGTGATTTTCGGGTTTATAGCAACTAGTTTATAGCCTGGATCTTATATGTTAATCCAGGCTATAAACTAGTTGTGTACCAAGTTTCATCAGAATCCGTTTAGCCGCTTTTGCGTGACTGAGTAACAAACATCCAAACATCTAAACTAGCCCGGACTCATTATAAGCGATAGGAGTGCGCGGTTGATGGTAACCAATAGTTTGAACAGCACTTTAAAAGGTAAAAACCGGCCAAGTGCGTGTCGGATCACGCACAACGAAGGGTTCCGTACCGACTCCTAGTGGACGGACAGACAGACAGACATACATGACGAAACTATAAGGGTTCCGTTTTAGCCATTCTGGCTAAGGAACCCTAAAAAACAATACAATAATGGAATTTCGCACCGTTTCCTCTTTCCGCTGCGGCTGGACAATATTGACTTTTTAACTTTTTAAATCTGCGCTATTCGTTGACGACTAACTTCACGCACTAGTTTCAACTCAAACTTAAAATATTATCGTTTTGCGAGTATATTGGAGAAAATAATAAACATTTGATTGTAAACGTACAATCCGTGTTTATTGAATAAACACCTGTCAGGGTCGGACTACATGCACCCTGATTCCCACAGACGCGCAGAACTGGCCCAGCAGGGACGGCGGGGGTTATTTCTAATTACGAATACGAACCTAATGCATGTAGTATATTTATTATATACCTACCGACCTAATGTATGAATTTATTCGTGGATCTCGGAAACTGCTCTTACGATTTCGATGGGGCTTTTCAGCTAGGTCGTCATCCAGCTAGGTCTCATTCCTAGGAAAACACTGAGTAAGGCTCGGACTCCCAGGTACCTACTTGGATAAATAACTAAGAAAAATCTGTCTAACTTGCACAAGTATGTTAAACGTGTTAAATTCTATTTTAATTGAGTATATAAACATGTATCTTTTTGTTTATTGGGTTACTACTTATTTTACTGTCTCATTCTCAATTTTAGATGATGGTCCCACCGTGTCTTACTATTACAGTTACTTGTTGCATAGACAGGCGCTTTGGTCGTGATGAGGTTTGCCATAGCCGCAATATTGAGTAAACCCGTGGCTTTGGTAATTTTCTAACGGCATGTTTAGAAAACGTACAATTTGTTTGGTACGAAAGAAAAGGCTCTTCTTTACATATTTATTACTCAGATCTTTTAAAGCTTTAACTTGTTTTAGGTCACGTTTAGCCATAAAAGGGCAATTACAGCCCAGTTCGTGTGGGGAATTCCCACTTCCTAGCCACATGGAGTCGTAATTTTTTTGCTCACCAGGGCGGTAGTAAATAAATTTCTTAGTTTTACCGCCCTTTGTAAGTAATGTATTATTATATAACGTGATTCTTATTACACTACGCTATATCATAAACATTGAAAAGATTTGAGAATATTTGCTGAGGTAAAAACTAGTGTAGGTATGGATATGTTATAATTATAACACTTTCCAGTAATACATTACACGGTTTACACCTATACCTTTAATATCAGAAATAAACACACCAGGATAAGTAATGTAGGTAGGAGCTAGTCTAGTCTATAACTATAAATGTGAAATGATATCCAGTTAGAATGAAAGGGTCTAATGTTCAGGCAAATACTACTTATGTGAAGAATCCCGTTAGTCTAGGTATCAAGATCGGGTCTAGTTATTGGAAAGTGAGTTGCCTGGAGCGTGGCCGGCGCGCGCTGTGGCGGGGCGCGCGTACTGGCGTGACCCTTTGCTAAGTAGGTAGTCGGAATAAAATCTCATCCTGCAGCTAAAGGATATCTGCCTAACATATTACAATTTACAAGAGAGCCCACAGAGAGAGGTATAAGACAGAGATAGGTATAAGTTTAGCAAATATATGCCCAGGTATTTATCTGTTGGTTGATGTTGCATTGTATACATGTTACTAAATAATATCAATGTAATTGTACTTATTGTAATTTATGACATGTAAAAGAACCCTATTGAGGGCTACTTGCAGAATAAATGTTTGAATTTTGAATTTTGCCAATTTTACCTCTCGCTACGGTTCCGGTTATTTTTATATCTATAGTTTTCTACAAATTCAACATTTTCTAGGGAAAAGAGGAATTTTTCGCAACTTAGTTCTAAGTACTCCATTAAAAATTATTTCGGTGTGCTCCTCGGAACGGTGTCGTCGACTGTTCCGATATCGTATAGGGCAATGTGAAACGGCTAGGCTAGCTAAGGCATGGTTTTATAGGGATCCGTTAAAACAATATGTACATTATGTTGGTAAGTTATGTAAAAAAACGGTCGGGTGTACCAAAATTTGGTGTAACGGATCTTTACGAAACCCGGCCTAAGTAAGTAAAGTAGTCGTGGTCGTGACTTGTTTTTTCTTTAGTTTTCTATCGTCATCGTAGCCGCGAAGCGAACGTTGTAAGATGGTCGGTTTTAAACTGAATTACACTGAGAATTATTATAGGTGGGTTACTATTATATACTTTCTAAAAAAAAAAAACGGCCAAGTGCGAGTCGGACTCGCGCACGAAGGGTTCCTTCCCATTATCTTTAAAAACTGTAAAAAATCACGTTTGTTGTATGGGACCCCCTCAGATATTTGTTGTTATAGCGGCAACAGAAATACATAATCTGTGAAAATTTCAACTGTCTAACTATCATGGTTTTTGAGATACAGCCTGGTGACAGACGGACACCGGAGCCTTAATAATAGGGTCCGGTTTTTCCCGGTGGGTACGGAACCCTAAAAATTACCGGAAAATTGGACATTACGGTCATACGGTAAAACGGTCAGATAAAAAGAGGACTTAGTCCAATTCAAATAAATCTCAATGACGTTTTAGGGTTATGTTTATCAAAATTTAATTCAATTTTCGTCGTGTATTCCCCATTTTTAAGAAAAACACTATATTAGCCTGGGCTCGTTCGATTATACCGATGTCCATAATTTTATTTTCCCGATAGGAAAGTTTTGCATTCCACAAGTTATTGATAAGGTAATTTATCATATCATGAAATTCATGAACTAGAGTAGAGTTATGTTATGAATTGTACAAAGTAAACTGACGTTTACGGGCGTATATCGAACATATGACTAGTTAGTAGTAGAGATGGGCGCTCATGGGTATTTACCGGGTAAATACCCGGAATCTTTCCAATCTACCCGGTATTTACCCATATCTACCCAAATGGGTGGGTAGATATAATTTGTACATTTTATGTTTATTTTTTACGGAAATGTCTTTGTAGTTACATAATAACGAATAATGGATGCTATTGTAAATAGGAAAAACTTGATTCAGTATCATAATGTGGAATAACTCGACCAAAATTAACAAATAGTACTGTCATTTTGAAGGTATAAGGGGAAATGCTTGGAACACAATTTTTGACTTGGTAACTTTGTTTGGGCTAGTTAGGAGGAGGTTAACATAACAAAAGTCCCCGCACCTTCCCCCACCGCTGGGGGGAGGGGGGGTTTAAAGGTCCTATATTTCGGTATTTCGAAAAAAACTCGTAAACGATGACACATGTCATAAAACGTTCTTAAGCATAAGTAATCTTCATAAAATTATCTACAAAAAAGGTTATATACACTTTTTCGCTAGGGTTAATATTTACTGAGATTTTAAAGGGGGAAAATATTTTTTTATGATAATTTAAGTGGCTTCTCTTTCCTTTATTTTTTAATATTTTGAAAAACAAAAAATACTATATGTATGCACTCAACGAGCTCTACTCAATGATACCCCATTTGATGGAAAGGGCAATTTTTTTTCGCGCCCCCCTTTTGCTGTATGTGAAGCCCCTTATAAACACATAAAAATATGTTTGGACAATTTGTATAGATTTGGGTCAACACGATGCTTAAACTGTGACCCGTAAATGCTTAAAACAAGCATTTACGTGTTAATTGTTATCTCCAAAATTTGAATCTACTGGTTTCATTTCAAAAGTTGAAAGTGGGGATAGACGTCATAAATATGGCGACCGATCATAACATATTTGTGTTAATTTCTCGAGTTCTAGTTGATGAAACATGTTTTATGTGTCGTTAAAAAGATGTTTGCATGTTCTGTAACTATTTATTTCAAGCCATTTGTACAGTTTAAGTCTCCTGACGTGATTAGTAATTAGCGTTTTTTTTACCACGTGTGATTTTTTGGCATTGCAACGAAATTAACTAGTGATGGCGTTTTCTTTGGAATTTGGCCTGATATATCCATAATTTTATGATTAGTTTTATTAAAAACACGGCTTAAATAGTGTTTTAGGTGTTTACTAATATTAATAATATTTCGTCAATAAAAACATTATAACTGAAACTTCTTTAAACCGATTAAAGGCAAATTAAAAAAATTTACCAAAGAATTTTGTATTATTATATTTTAAATCAACAATAAATTTGAACTACAGGAAACTACAACGGGAAGATCCAAAAATGAGGCAGTGTGGAAACACTGACATTACCGAGCGTCTGATAATAATTCAGTGATATGTTTGTATTGTGGCACTGACACTAAATAAGTGAACACCAAATACAAATTTGTAATTTTTTATACTATTAGAATAAGAATTACCAAAATATGGTATTTTATAACATTAACTATCCTTCCTTTAACCGTAACCATTGCTCAGTAGGTACTTTTCCAGACTAACCTCAAATTATTAAAATCTAAAATTATGCAGTCCCATGCAAAATTTATTCTATTCTTATTTTTTTTAAACGTAATTGTAGAAATATAATATTGTTAAAATTTGTTATGCCATTGGAGGTATTATCTTCGAGACATTTTCTTTATAATATGTATATATATACTGCTGGCATGCTGTAAATTGCAAATTAAAGCTATTATTCTTAATTTATATTGATTTGTATGAAGAATGCTTACGCTATATAATAATAAAAACATATAAAAAATAAATACCCAGCAATTTGGGTAGAAATGGGTAAATACCGGGAAGATTGGGTAAATACCGGGTATTTACCCGATATCTTTCTTGGGTATTTACCCGCCGCCCATCTCTAGTTAGTAGTTACCCTTATTATATCACCGGTTACATCTACTTTTATGTATACTTTTATGAATGAATGTGTAAATAACGAAATTTTCACATCAATTCCCACAGACATACGAGTATCAGTTTACTTTGTCTAATTAAAAAATCTACTCTACGCACGTCAATACTTGATTGTCAAGTGCATAATTGTATGTTTTACGGTACTTGTACCTAGAGAACTCATTCCGTTTACCCATGTAGCCCTGGTACTATCCGTTAATGGGCAGATGACACAGATTTTCAGCACACTTCTGCTGTGATGTCGCTTCGACCGGAGATATATACCTACAATAGATGTACCTATGTAAATGTAGGTATGTGGGACTCCTGTTCTTACTTCCTGTTCCCCGGATATTCTGTTTACTAGAACTGTCATGGAATGTCACGGTTTGCATCAAACATCCGTTATCATTTTTCGTCAACATAGGTACTCATACGTTATAATTTTTCCTTCTGAAAAATAACAACTAAAACAGATGTTATTGTTCAATTCATTTCACGTTTGGTCAGCGATTTTCATTTACGGAAAATACTTTCATTACCTAGTTGTAATATAATACAGCAATTTTCACGTTTCAAGGAAATGGAATGACGATTTGCGAGGGCATACGTTTTCGATCTGGTCGGCAACGGGCAGCCGACGATAAGGTGCCGCTGTTAGGAGCCGGTCGGGAGACGCGCGGCGGACGCAACACTTTCACTCTCGCGCGGTGCGACAACGGCGGCCGCGACGGACGGCGCAGTGCCGGCAGTGCCGCCGTGCCCTCGCCGCTGCTGGCCGCACCGTTCGTCTCCACTCTCGCGCACCATCATTACTGCGCCGGCGCTACCTTCCTCGCTCGATCGATCAACGCCGGTGTCATTCCCGTGCTCCGCGCATCATCAACTATCTTATTGCTCTGTTGAATATCGAAGACGTGCGAAAAAATATATTCATGGACTCATTGTTCTAGTCAAAGTATATTAGTGATTAGCCAGAGTCTTGTTCGTTTAATTGTATTAAATAATTAAACTAATTTTAATAACTTTTACGAGTGAAACTGCGAAATGTGTTGCTAATTGTCGACCTGGCCTCTTATGGACTCTACAAATATAGTATACATTTAATCACATAAGGTGTTGTTGTGTAAGCGGTAACCGCCGGCGTATGACTGACAATCCGAATACGAACTGATGTCCAAAAACAGACGCTTGTCGCCTAGAGAAAGTCGTAACTTCCAATGTTTAAGGTTTAAGTGTCCCCAAGTTGGAAATATTGATCGAGCACACACATTAAAACTTTCGTTTGAATATTGCGAATACTGCGAAAAGTTTCCTAATTTTGGGTGGTTGTTTAGCCTGATCACTGGCATAACAACAAACAGGATTTATGCTACTCTAGTTTTTTGCCAGTCTAAATTCGGCCAGGGTTGATTTACGGACGTCTCATTTGTAGTGTCAAGGTTGGCCGTGCTGGACAGATTGGTCGCAGAGACGACGCGGTGCGCACGAGATGCTCTGCTCCGCTCTCTGTAAATAAATAATGATCTAATTGTACATATGTGCTATTTCTGGCTCTTACTGATACGTCCAAGATACGGATTTGTGACTACTCTCGTGTAAATAGTGTGATGCCATGTAATAATTTGCGATTATGTAAATGATTGAGATTTATTTTCGCTTATTTAAATAAAACTGGTATTGCGGAAAGAGCTATAGATGACTCTCCATTTCTTTTAACATACCAATCAAGTATTTGGTCAGAAGAAATCGTTAGTTTCTATTGAAATATGTGCACACACTTTGGAGAATAACTGGATTTGAACCAGTCGCGAGAGTAAAATACATAATTATAACGGAAATCTAATTGAAAGTTAATTTCTTCAATGGAGTAATATTGGTATTGGTACTTAGCAGCTGATTACCTACTGATCCTGAATTATGTTGAAGATCGGTTCTTGAAGAAGTTAACATGCCTCATTACGATGAAAGTTTTATTTATGATGATAATCAAAATCAGCGAAGAAACAAAAGGAGTTACAGAGTTTACAAAAATGGAATAAATGCCTTATTGGAGCCCAGCGAAGTATTGCATGCCCTTGAAGAAAGAGGATCCTCAGTTATAAAACGGAATATCAGAAATATTAAGCAGCGTGGCCATCGTTTTAAACCTGATACCCATTCAACTGAAGATATCCAACCGAGGAAACGTTCGGGAAATGTTGAAGTACTAGTAGATCCATGTCCACGTCTCACTTGTTTTGATGCAAAAAAGTATTATGACTATCAAAACAACAACGTCGTCGCGCTCACGACTTGCAAAAGTTTTGATAATTTGACATTGAGTCAAGTGAGGAGCAAGGATAGCAAGAAAAAAAGCATAAGAAACGGTATAAGCCTTCAAAGTCTGGTGGATGAAGAAAATGTACATCATTATGTTTCTCCAAGTGAAGAGACGTTAACAGAAACGCGAAAGGGTGGAGGTAGACATTCATACTCAGTGGCTGATGCCCGGCGACACCCACTGCATCGAAGGGTCTCTCGCGGGACTGCGGCGCCCGGTGTTGGGATATATCGGCAGATAACGAACGACGGAGCAGCTCGAAAAGTATCACGGGGTATGATGATTTATTTACCTGTTTAAGCATCATAATATTTCTAACAAATTATACACAGTCGTCATCATGCTGGCTTTCATTAAGGCGTTACTTAAACAATAATTTTGTAGTTGACTATATTATTATAGTTGGACATACGACACGATATCATCAAAACTGACACAATAACCCGTTTTTACGTGACTACTGGTTGTGGATTCGTAACATGATAGCATGTTTCATTGTCCAATTGCATACCTGCATGAACGGTGGTCATAAAGATAAATATATCGGTTTTATAGTCTAATATGTAATCGAACGCCAAGTTCCAGACGGAAGTATTCGACAAAACGATTTACATTTCTTTTTCTTTGTCCGCGGCTCGATATTAAGATCAACACAAAGAGTCTGTTTAGGGCGTATTATAATTCCTTATATTGTGCTCGTGTAACAAGTCGCAATAGACGCGGAAACTTGTTTGCGGGAATCGCATCCATTGTTGCGATAATGCTACGGTTGAACAGAATAACTAATGGGTCTGTAATGGGTAGGTGTTATCTGTAAAGGTTTAAAAAACAGCCATTCAATAATTGGTTGTTTTTGACCCCTGGCGCAAACGATGGGTGTTATTAGCGTATAACGTGTGTATTCTCGTATGTGTGTCTGTCGTCTGTCGGTAAAATCGTAGCTCCTAAACGGGTTAAACCGATTTGAGTGCGGTTTTTTAAATATCTCAATCTTGTCTGTCGGTTCTTGGATATGTTTGTTGTGGTGAGACTTTTTACCCGACTGCAAGGCAGGGTTATTAAAATTTTCTTTATAGGTCTTGTTTACTATTTTAATATAGAGTCGCGTTTGTGCGCAAATAATAGAGTAGGATCAGGAAAGATTAAGTGATAGATAAAATATAAATTGATAATAGATAAAGCACAGGGGTTGCCTAGCCAAAATCTGGACTAAACCTGTTAAATGCTAACTTTGATACTTTTTTAGTCTGTCATATGTTATTCATAAAAATAGCAATAGGCGAAAGAAGATGAATAAAAAATTGATAAATATGGGTTACCTACTATTTATCAAATAAGTAATTAACAGATGGAAACAAATAAATGAAGGATGGTTACTCCACTAACTCCCCATATAAAACTTGGCAACCTCATAGTTAACATTTTACCTAACTGCAGCTAAACCCAATTAAGGAGGGTAATGGATTAAGTCGATAATTATAACATAATCAGTGCTTAATGAAGCATTGATTATGTTATGATTACTGCATGTATCAACATCCGATATGGTGGACGTGAGTGTCGAATTAAGACGAGACGTCGCGTCTGTGGTGTAAGTAGGTAATATTACAGTACATCGCTTTATAATATTTAGAGACCTTAAGGTCATCAACACAACCAAATGGGAATGGGTTTAAAAACCAGTCACTGTCATTGGATAGTAGACTGCTTTCCTGCCTTACTATGTGATCTTCGCGGAGCATATTATTAAAATTCACATGCAATTTTTTACAAGCTTGTATTTAACTTTCAATGTATGTATGTAACTATGTTTGTTCGAGTGGAATCTTGCAACTCAATTTTGAAGCAGATATCTTCAACCGACTGAGCTGAAATTTAGTATACTTATGTTAATTCGGTGTCAATAGAATCAACATTATGGTACCATCGAGTTGATCTGATGATGGAGACAGAAGGTGGCCATAGAAACTTTAAGCTACACAAGATAACTCATTAGAACCGTCTCAATGTAAGTTGATGACTGTGGAAAAAAGTACAGTCGGCAATAAAAGCTGGTACCAAAAATGATTTTTTTGACAGAAACTTATTTCAAGTTATTTCCATTGGTAACGGTCCAATACGAACAACATTTTACTACAGCAACACATTTCGGAAATGAAAAAAACATACTCAACACTCCTTTTTTTGGGCAGTCGTGTAAAAAAAACTGCCGATGTGCCGATTTATACTGCGTTATAAATTAGGTACTCTGCCAAAATGTAATACAAATATTCCTTATTGCTCACATTTAAAGTACACTAAAGAAAACAGAAATCAAATTGCACTCAGACTATGGTAGACAACAGACGGTCTTATCGCTAACAAGCGATCTCTTCCAGACAACCTTTGGGTAGTGGAACGATGCAAAAAAATAGAGTATAGATAACCTATAATACTAAAAAATTATGACTCATGAAATAGTAGATTTTTATTTTCGTTTCCGTAATGTGTCGCCATGTGAGTTGCTCGTATTGACGAATCAGTCAAAGAGTTAAAGTTAAAAAACACGTTGCATTGCATATATAATTACATTATCATTAAACTTCGATTCGATGTTTGAGAATATCAACTGCGTTATATAAAGTGACTGACTGGTGTGTCTATATAATATGTAGTTGTTGATCGAGAGAAACCATCGTTAATATCGTGCGGTTATCCTGAATCTGACGTATTTATTGTAATTTCCCATGACGTTTAATGAAGTACTGAAGGCAAGTATCAAGGATTCTTAAGGAATAGACGGAATTCCAGAAATATTACCGGCGACCAATAGTGACCGCTTACCATCAGGCGGGCCGCACGCTTGTTTGCCACCGACGTGGTATAAAAAAAAAGTAGATAATAAAAAAAATCATGTGCTTTACTTTTGGCCCAATTGAAAGTTGAAGGAAGTTGGTTATTGTTTTTTGCCCGAGTGTGTAAGAACATTTATTTTTATTGTGCCTCTAATAGACGTCATAAGTATTTTGTGAACATTTTGTACAGTCCATACTCGTAATACGAAGTTTGGGCTCTTACTGACAGGAAACGGCTGATAGATTTTTTCTTCCATATACACCGAATGACTAGTTATATCCTTATAAATTAAACATAATGATAGGATTTTTGAAAATGTTAATGGATACTATTTCTCCATACGCTAATGTCCCTACAGGAGTAGAGCCAGGTCCAGTACTATACTGCCAAAGCAAGGTTCAAACTTCAAACCTGATTGGCAAGCACGGTTATAGCCCCGCTACAGCCAGTGAACGATTTTGGTTAGTCCTTATAACGTGTTTGGCAGTTTTAGTGCAAAATATTTTACACAGCCTACCGAATAAAAACTTGTAATCTTAGTGGTAGCGGTACAGGCCCAATTTCAATGAAAAACCGCAAATCGATGTACAGTTTAGCCGTTTGGCACACGCATACTAGAGGTGAAAACAAAATTTTTGACCCGCAGTTCCTAAAAAAATTTCCCTTAGGGGGGAGTGCTGAGACATTTTTTTTTTTGTATGGAATTTTTTTTTATTTTTTTTAGATACCTATCGTGTGTGGTATCATATGAAAGGGCTTTTTGAGACGATTCTAAAAATACCACACCACCACCATTACATTTCAGCTATTTTTTTTTAATAAAATCAAAAATAATTTTCGAAACATACCAAGTTTGAGGTCCTCCGGACACGATATGGCTGATTTTTATTTTGTTCAATATACCAGAAATGATACGTTATATCCTCATATCTAACCTCAAAAAAGCAATTTTGAAATGATTTTCATTAAGTATTTTTTTTTAATTTTTCAATATTACTAAGTGACACGGTTCTACTGCAATACCTATTTTACGTGATTTATGGAACTTTAGTGCAGATACGGTACAGATGTGGTATATTTTTAGAATCGCCCCAAAGAGCCCTTTCATATGATACTACACACGATAGGTTTCCGGAAAAAAAAATCCATACAAAAATATAAAGAATGTCTCGGCACTTCCCCCCCAAGGGAATTTTTTTATGGAACTGCGGTTCAAAATTTTTGTTTTGACATTTTATGATAAATATGTACCGTATCTGCACTAAAGTTCCATAACTCACGTAAAATAGGTATTAAAGTAGAACCGTGTCACTTAGTAATATTGAAAAATTAAAAAAAAAACTTAATGAAAATCATTTCAAAATTGCTTTTTTGAGGTTAGATATGAGGATATAACGTATCATTTTTGGTATATTGAACAAAATAAAAATCAGCCATATCGTGTCTGGAGGACCTCAAACTTGGTATGTTTCGAAAATTATTTTTGATTTTATTAAAAAAAAATAGCTGAAATGTAATGATGTGGTATATTTTTAGAATCGCCTCAAAAAGCCCTTTCATATGATACCACACACGATAGGTTACTAAAAAAAATATTTTTTTTCCATACAAAAAAAAGAATGTCTCGGCACTCCCCCCCTAAGGGAAATTTTTTTAGGAACTGCGGGTCAAAAATTTTGTTTTCACCTCTAGTGTGCGTGTGCCAAACGGCTAAACTGTACATCGATTTGCGGTTTTTTTAATCGTACGGCTACCACTATCTGTAGAAGACCGGCACGTTTTGCATGCTCACGACAATTTGATAATTTTATTAACCTATTTTTAAAAGAGTTAAAAAAAACCGGATCTCAATTCGGTTGTAAGTATAATTATATTTTTTGTGTTCGTTACCTCCGAACTCAGAATTTTATGAACTCTACCACATACTATGAAGTAATCTACCACTTTTGAACCTTAAACTTTTCAGCGCTCTGTCAAATACAAACGCTGTCACTCAGTCGCCAGGACATGGGAAATGTCAAACGCGAAATTGAACCTTATAGTTTATCTCTTTAGAATAGCATGTAGGCTGATATCGCTTTGTACGCCGTGACAGATATGTGCGTCGTTGGCATGGAAAAGGTTTATATAAAAATAATAATGACCAAAAGTTTTAAGTGAAGATCCCGAGATCCGCGAGGAATCTAAGAAACTCCTAAAATATGGGTTCCTTCTATGGTGATTTCGATGTTGTTAGTAACCAACGCATTAACTCCCGGAGTGTAAAGTAATAAATTGTAGTCTTGTTTTCTTTTTCAAGTAAAAGAGATTATTTTATTTATGTTTGATGTAACTAATGTCCCGGATCAAACATGCATTCATTCACCAAGTGCACGAAGGATAATACCAGTTGCGCATCGTGTGCGAGCAAAAGCCTGAATATTAAGTAGTTTTAAATATTGAAGTGGCTAGGACGTGACCAGTGACCACTGATGACACCGGACTTGGTGCGTCGCGCCCGTGTTTGCACGACCATATCGTCAGTCGTCGCGCGCAGTGGCTACGCGCCCATCCTGCTGCCTGTGCCTGCCAGTGTATTAATATACTTGCATTACTTGCGCGTCATCGCCACTGATAAACTTACCGTTTACTACAAAGCGATCTGCTTCGATAGGTACTATTCCTGCTACAGTTAACTGGATACATATCCGACAAAATTTTACTTGTGATAGTGATACATTCATTGGCTTACATCATTGCCCTCGGATCATTTTTGTAAGTAGGCGTAGCGTAGTCATTAAATATCAGAGGAATCGCAAGTAGCTCAGTGCTGACTAAGGATAAATTAGTACATTATTAAATTTAATGAAAATAACCGTGGAAAGTGTCTGATTAATATTACTAATATTAGAATTAATATTGCATAAATTATTATATTGGTAGTAAATTAATAATCCGTAATTGTCCTTGTCCTTGTTCTTGTTCTTGCTTCACTGTTCACGTTATAGCTTTATTTATCGCACCTCACCAATCTAATTAGTTGTTTTGTTATCATATACTTTAGTTACCTAATATACTAGTTACAAGAAAATAGGGACCACAAATAATTTGATTGATCGGTACATCGGTACCTGAAAATTATATTAAAAAGTAATATATATTTTTTCCAACTTAGACTTAAGCACCATCATGAAAGAGGTTATTTATACTAATGGATGCGGGACTTCATATTAATTAGCCACATATCAATAAGTGGCCTTGTTTTTGTTTTCAACAGTCTTGAAGGCAGCAGTGGAAATTGTATAACAATAAAGATGATACACAAACATTAATTTCTCCCTACGGGATTATATGAGAATTGTCTAGGTGTAATACTTACGTAGTACTTCATTAATAAAATCATATGACTGCAACAAAAATATTACATTTTCGATGTCTGATTAACATAGAGTACAATCTCGGTTGACGTATAGAGGATAGGCATGTACATATTTCCCCAGCAATGTTTGTACTTGTGCACACATCAATTTAATAATTGCGAATTAGCGTGAGGGGGGAACAGTGGGTGTCTAAATGAATTTGTTCGGTGTGATTGCAGAGGGCGACGGGTGCGAGGCGGGGTCGGGTCACCGCGGCTCGCTGCGCGGCGCCAACAAGCTCGCCCGGCGCGCGCGCTCCTTCAAGGACGACCTGCTCGAGCGCATCTCCAACATGCGCTCGCCGGCGCAGCAGCACCACACGTCGCATCTGTCTTCAGCGATGCGGTACGTGAACAATACTATACCACTATTGTGTCCTCTTATTTCTCTGCGATTGTTGGTTATAGCCTTCATCACTTCAAACAATGTCTGGCTTTAACGTGTTTTGTTGCGTATGTAACGTTAATTTAAGTACACGTACAGTCAGCATCAAAAGTAGCTTGACATATGAAGATGTCAAGTTCTTATTCCTTTGTAATAAAGACTTTTGACGCCTTCATTATGTGTCGCTACTTTTGATGCTGACTGTACACCGTACTGCATATGCATGTATCTGCTTCGATAATGAAAACAGAGCTTGTCTTTTTAACACGCTTTTATTAGGTCGACCTGTATGTAACTATGTAATGGAATCTAAGGTAACTAATTTAACCATCTTCAAAGCATCGTAGCGTCATGAAAATTGGCAGCTGTATGTGGTTCTGATGACAATACAATAATATGGTACTGTCGAACTGATCTGATGATGGAGCCGGAAGATATGAACTGGAACTTCATGATGGAACATCGTATCATAGCTGTGTTTGGATTTGTTAGAAAAGTCTTACAATGAACTTTGACCACGATTAGGTTTCAAGGTCTGATAGGTCGACCTGTATGTTACTATGTAATGGAATCTAAGGTAACTAACTTAACCATTTTCCAAGGATCGTAGCGTCATGAAAATTGGCAGCTGTATGTAGTTCTGATGACAATACAATAATATGGTACTGTCGAACTGATCTGATGATGGAGCCGCAAGATATGAACTGGAACTTCATGATGGAACATCGTATCATAGCTGTGATTGGATTTGTTAGAAAAGTCTTGTAATGAACTTTGACCATGATTAGGTTTCAAGGTCTGATGATGAAGCCGGAAGATAGGCACTGGTATTCCATAATGGAATATCGTATCATAGTCGTGTTTGCACTTGTGAGAAAGGTCACGTAATGGACTTTGAACACGATCAGGTTTCAATTACCACGCAAAGCGTGTTTTTCTAGTGTTTTTAAACTATTAATTTTTATAAGCGATGGTTGAGATTGTTACTTCACTAATTCACTATACTCGATATAGTCGCCGTCATCGAAACCGATGTGGAGGACTATATATATATATACTCGGTATTAGTATCATTGCCAATTTCCATGAACGTATTAACACATACATTGCCGACGATTTCCGATTCTTTGTATACGTAGTCGTAGCCGACACCGAGGTTTTTTCTGATTTTTAAAGGAAACCAAGAAAAGTGCCTACGAGCAAAGTACCCCGCCTAGCAGGTTTCTGGCACCGCAAATGTTACCTACACCCCGGGCCAGGAATCTTAGCGATCACTGTGGATGCTACTTATTCTACCGCCATTGAAAATCATATAAGCTCGAAACTGCTATGCTTAAAGTAGCCCGCGAGTGTCTTCCACGACCTGCACTCCCATAGACATTCGAGTAGGTACGATACGGTCACTACGTACCTTGCCATAGTGAAAATCTATATGACAGCCGTTAGTGATCTCATTCATATTAATGTCCCTGTGACAATGACGTAGCCCAGAAATCAAATTGGTTGACTGTACCTAGAGAGACCATGCAAATACCTCTACTTCGCGTGTCAGCGATTTGTAATTCAAAAACAGGCCAAGTGCGAACAGTCGGACTCCCGCACGACCCTTCGTGCAGACAGACACGCTTCGCAGGCAGGCAGGCACGCTTCGGCTTCGTGACACTAAAAAACAGAATAAAATAAATATTTAAGGGGGCTCCCATACAATTGGCATAATGGTACGGAACTAGACGTGTGCGCCGCGCCGGCGCGCCGCCGCCGCCGGCCTTTTTGCCACGCCGCCGCCGCCGACAAAATGGTCGGCGTGAAATCGGCGTAACCTTGACTGAATGCCAAAGAGTCTTTTTATTAGATAAAAGAGTATAATTAACATTTTTGTTTAACTTTTTTATTGCTTTGTTATTGTTTTAATGTATGTACAGTGGTACACTTGTTATATTACATTTGTTGTGTGGCAATAAATATTTTTCTTAGTTTGTATATACTATCAGAGCAGTCTGAACCACATTGAGCGCCTGAGTATGGAAATCCGAATGAGAAAATCGTATTGGTAGGCATCTATAGCCAAATAATAATGGCTTCGTCATATCCGTCTGTCTGTACGTATGTCCTGTAATGTCACAATCCTTTTCATTTTGAAAAACTTTCATTCAGAATCGATTAAGAATTTTCCAAAGACATTTTTTTACTTTGGGAATAATCGATTCATAAATCTAATATAATGTCCCCCTCCCCCACCTCTAGTAGTTGTCTCATTCAGAAATTTCCTGACAACGATATGGCGTGCCTGTGCGCGTGTTTCGTGCTGGGACAACAGAACTGGTGGGTATGGCATAAGACGATGGCAAGCATCCTGATGGAGTCACGTTGGAGCCGTGGAAACTAGGGAGGGCTCTGGTGTGAAACACCGCATGTGCGCAATCCCACTTCCACGCAACTCGCTCCCAGACCAGTGCTGGATCTGACGAAGCTCTCAAGCACCGCAAACACTCGTCTTTATTGTGTAACTCTACGAGTTTGCAATGCTTGCAGTGGACTCTGGACCCTGGCCAGCTGACATGAAGACATTCATGGGAGCTTTGTTGTGGCGACTGGTCGGTGCCTTGGGGGACCTGACACTCTCCTTTCACAGAGAATTTCTCTGGCAATACAGAGGGGTAGCGCGGCTAGCGCCATGTCTCAGGCGGAGATTTTATACTGGATATTTTTGTTAGCTATATCTGTCTCTCTTGAGTCGGTCCCTCATTCCTGAGGATCGTGATCACTTCTGGATTTCGCCGCCCTGATGACTTATCTCCAATGTCTCCATCGGTCTCGATCCAATCCAACGTAGCCCTCATCGCTTGGTGAAATTTGCTTGAGGATGTGGCTTTCTTAACCTGATCTGCCCATGTAGTTGATGAAATAAATCATAAGTGTACGCGATTAAGTCCCGTTTCCCAATAATAATGTGTAGTTGATGAGCGTCCCCTAGCCGTCTTGCCTTCCATTCCACCAACCACGACCAGTTTCTCCAGACTATCAGCACCACTGCGCATTACTTGTCCAAAGTATGACAGTAGCCACTGCCGACAAACAGTGGATAACCGTGTCTTGATACCGAGCTGGGTCATTGGTCCGTTTGGCTGTCCAGGGTATCCTGAGCATTCGCCTCCAGTACCGCATATCGAATGCGTCTATTCTTTGTCGCTCCCAAACCAGTATTGTATTGTCAAGTCAATGTTTCTACCGCATTTTTGTTATATAGGGATGTGGTTTACTTGTATGAATACAGATTTATTGCATTGACCTTCACGCCGATTTCACGCCGAAAGTACGCCGCCGCCGCCGATTTTTGGGCAAACGCCGCCGCCGATCATTTTTAAATCGGCGCACACGTCTATACGGAACCCTTTCCGTACCATTATGCCCTTAAATAATTATTTTATTCTGTTTTTTAGTATTTGTTGTTATAGCGGCAACAGAAACACATCATCTGTGAAAATTTCAACTGGCTAACTATCACGGTTCATAGCCGGCAGGGACTGGCTTAAAAAAGCACAAGACAGAAAGAACTGGAGAAAGATGGAAGAGGAGGCTTCAACCTGTTAAGGATCCAAATATAGGAAAAAAAATAACAATAATTAAACATAAATGTAAAGAAAGTGAAAAAAAAAATGGAATAAAGAAGCTTAATAAATAAATAAATAAAAAACTATCACGGTTCATGAGATAGGTGACAGACGGACTGACTGCGGAGTCTTACTTAGTAATAGGGTCACGTTTTAGCCTTTGGGTACGGAACCCTAAAAATGTTAGGAGTAGGGCCCGAATAACATTTTTGCCAACTTTGAATACAACAGTAACTAATAGTAATCAGTAATAATATAATAATAAATCACATCGCATAGACAAAGTAGAAAAAGAGTTTGGGTCTCTAACTAATCATTAGGGAAGTTCTCGATGTTTTTACTAATCCGACCTAAATCATAGGATTATACGTAATGTTAATGTTTGAGTTAGACATATTTTCATCGTCAGCTCGTTTTATTTGATTTGTTTTCAAGCCACTAATGTGGCCGTCAACCAACTTGTGTTTACCTCATCTTCTACTGTGACTCATTATGACTTATTAACGCATACTTTTAACCATTGTACAAGGTCGATTCGGGTCAGTCTTGAATTAAATTTAGCTATGCTAGCACGTTTTAGTTGTGAGTGCAGTTGGGAAAAATTAACACTAAAAACATTGCGTTCGCTGGTTACGGTTAGTGGCATGCAATTATTTTCACATCGCTGGTAAATGATTAAAGATCGCTTCTGTCAACTAATAAATATACGCACGCGGATAACGAGCGTTTTTATCGCAGCCCAAGGTTCTTATTTGTCTGGCGCGCCCGCGACGTATATCCTGAAGTATTTCTCCAACGGGTTGACGTCAGGTGAGAAAGGGGTGGGTTTCCTTAACTTGTGTTATGTTGGATAGTGTTCTTCTGTCTACTCGGCGCGGCACACGCGTGTAGAAATTCCGTTCCAGTTGCAGATTTAAGTGATCTTTTTATCCCATTTCTAGAAGTGTCGTTAACTCGTTATACATAAGCAAATATTACAGCGTTAATTGAATAAGATATTAAACACATAGAATAATATTATACGTACTAAATTTTCATTGCATGCGTGCATTAAAAGTTACGTGAAACTTTAGCTCTCGGTCAAGGAAAACATTATAAAAATTGCACTTAAGCCTTGTTCGCACTATGGTAGTAATTTAGTCGAGTAGTGAGTAGTTTAGTAACTAAACGTGTCTAAAAAAAATGTCTATGAAAAAATTGTCAAGTAGTTAATATTTTAGTCGAGTCGGGTCTATTTTACTCAATTTTTCGTCCTAGTAATACCTCCACCACAATACATGCCACATTAGTCGGCCGGCCACAAAACGAGTGCGAACCTCTCGATTTCATTAGTTTATCGCTGTCTTGAATGTCTTGATGGAGCGAAGATGCATTTTTTTTGCAAAATATTTAGACAGTTCTTATGCTAATTTCCTGAAAAAAGAATTATGATGAATCTTTTCTAAATCCAGTTTCGTATCCAATGCTTTCTCTTTTTATTTTGATTTTTTTTTTATTTGGACAACCAACAGCTATGTTAATATATTAAATATGAAAGTAGATACAGAGAGCCAATTATAGGAACTCACTTTTCACATTTATTGTCTCTACTCATTTGTTTTAAAATGGCCACTGTTTCAATATTTATCTTTATGTCACACCTGGCCATAAAGTGGAAATTATCGCACTTTTGCGCGCGTAAAATCCCACTTCCTGGCCAGGGGGTGACATAAAATTTTGTACTTGCCACGGGCGGTAATAAAGAAACCCTCAGATCGCATATTTATCGCCCTTACGTTCGGCTTGGTCGTCAAAACCTGCGATCTGACATTCTTTGATTTACCACTCTTGGTAAGTAATGTAGTATGTTACTATGTACTATTATTTTGAAAATTACTCTCACTTCTAACTATTACTCGACTGCAGTGTGAACAATTTTTGGTCACACGATCGTTTTTAGTAAAATACTGTCAATTCGACTAAGTTACTAACGTATTCCGAACTAAGCTTTAAAACAGGAAACAACAGTAGTTCATACTAAATACCTCACAAATAAACATGCCCTCAATCTATTTTTACTTTTTGTACATTTACCTACTTCCTTAGCAAGAAGAGGCACGCTCAACGGAAAACCATTATTTAATGAGTTGTAAACATGGGGATTATATATACAAACATTATTTCTTATCTGAATTGATAAATTTACATACATAACTTCGCTATCTTGTGCTGACAACTTCATAAGAAAGTGTCCTTCATTTTAACAGTTTTATCTCGACTGCCGTAGAGAACAATAGCTCGGCGCGCTTACATGCGTTATGATAATGTGGTTAGAAGTAAATTGTTTAAAAAATACATGTTTAACAGCTGTTAATCTTGTGCGGAATTGCGTAAAGTAGCATTACGCATGGACGCCCGGACCGCTATCGCTTCGATAGTGTAGCGTAGACACAACGGCAGTGAGTCACGAGTGCAACTCTCATTACTACTCATTAACATCGTCCACTGAAATCTCATTAGTTTAGTGAACCTTCTATAAAGTGATTACGTTTTAATGCCCGCGCGCGGAGACCATGACTAAATCGTTTTTTATTTATTCTTTAGTTGTCGGTCACGTTTTTGTACAATAATTTGCCGGACCTAGTTTCGGTATAAACATTTCAACATAGTGGCAAGTGTGATCGAGTTGAGCGTTCTGCAACCAGATAACTGAGATCGGGCGTTAAATAATGTCGCACTCCGTGCGCTCGCCGGTCGGCGGCTGGCTCAACAAACATACAAACAAGATTCATCGGAGACTCGTTAACAATGACAAACGGTATAATTTACATATGATTTACATACTTATATATTACATATATTTGATGGCGTCATGAATGTTACGTTTATTGTTTAGTGACTTTCGTGTGAAGTGTTTAGTGCGTATGATATCAATATCACATATGATGCCCTTTTATTACAACACTTATATTTGCGGAGTACGGAGAAATGTGAATTCTTTTTTACATTGGCATTTGTAATTAATTAGTCAAATTCGTACCGTACCGTGGCTTGCATGCAAACCAACGTCTTTCGCAACACATTCCAATGTCAGTTACTTAAGTATTTTAAATGTACATTAACTGTTTTTCGTTTCTCGCAATACTCAATAGATATCTCTATATGCAACTACTACATTTCGTAACTGACCAAACAAACTTAGTTATTGTTCATAACTGAATAATATAAGCTTCATTTTTTCTGATGTTGTTAAGTTTTTAACTTAAATTTCCTACAGGAAATCAGCGTTAGCCATACGAGTCGTAGATATTATTGTTATGTTGTATTAGTACGTCAACATAGTAAATAATAATAAAAGGGTTATTATGTTATTAAACGTTAGCCATTGTTTCAGGTCGCACTCACCGCTCAGTCCTAAAATCCGCAATATGGCTTCAAAAACATCAACGGCTGAAGAGGGGGAGCTAACGCCTGCCAAAGAACTGGAAGGGCTAGTCAAAGAAGTACGTTTGTTGATATAAATTAAGTTTTGAGTTAATTTATTTTTCATCATGCTAAATGCTTTATCTACACACATATCATAAATCCTCTAATATGCGTTCGGAAACCGTAGAAAATGACTCTCATTTCAACATTCAATGAATTTATGGCAATTTTCTTATCTGTGGCTAAGGCTACAGCAGTAATATAATTTTTAATTTTAATCTCATATATGATGTTAAAATATTAAACGTCAAACAAAACTGTCAAAATTTAAATGTTAAAGTTGACATGTCCCTATTCTAGTATCACTGAAAATTCAAATTCTGTTGATGCGAAATGTCAGCTCGATGTTTTTTTAGTATATATCGCACGAAATTTGAGCTAGAACGACATGATCACATCAGAATAGGGACTCTTTACTTTTTAAAATAACATTCAGGTATCGGTTGCCAGTTCTGATTTCGATATTTCCGCAACCGTGCAAAAAAGGTTGTATTAACACAATTATTGTATTTATTTACTACGGTTTCTGAACCCATCTTAGAGTAGTTATAATATGTGTGTAGATAAAGTAATGTATGCAACTGTACATAATTAGGCATTAAAACACTCGTGTGACCTTATTATGAAACTCGCCTTCGGCTCGTTTCATAAAACACACTCGTGTTTTAATGCCCCTCATTATGTACCAGTTGCATAAACTACTATTCTTGATGCATGTTTATCTTGTTCACAGGTAACCTTCGGTTTGAAACACTTTTCTGATGTTATCACAAAGAGAAAACTGGAAATGCTCCCCGACAACGGCACTATTGTTTTCGAATCTATCGCTAATATTCATAAAGGTAAGTAACCTACGCTCAGTGTCAGCCACTAAGATTAACCTGGATCAAGTCATTCGATTTCCTTCTTCAAGACGACTCCCACTTCGCCCTGTTTAAAAAAAATATTCACATATATATTTTGGTCTACAATTAGGTCGATTTCATGCGTGTAAATGAATGTAAGTCGTTTATTCCAAGCTGCGATGTAAATGATATACTTATTAATGTTTAAATTCAATTGTTTGTTGGTAATTTCATAACTACCTGAGCATTATATATAGAAGATTATTTAATCAATGTAACAAACTTATTGGATTATCGTTTTCAGCAATAAAACCGTACAGTGGGCGGTCGCCGTCCTTATTGAGCGCCGTGAAGCGTCTATGCAACGCCTTGGCGACGCTCATCCGTCTGTGCGACGAGATCGCGGCGGTGAGCCTGCGGGCCGACGCGGGCAATGAAGAGCTGGACACGTCGGCGCTGTCCTCGGAGCACGTGTCGACGGTGGTGAAGGGCGTGACGGCCGCGGTGGAGGAGGTGGCGGCGTTGGCGCAGCAGCACATGGCGCGCCCGGCGCTATCGCCGCGCCCCGCGCTCGTCTCGCCGCGCGCTTCCACGCAGAGGAACTCTTTGCCTGGTATGTTGATTGTCGCTTAAGCGCGCCACCCCACCCTAGCAACGCTTTGATGACGATAATCCTACATCGGAGCACTAGCATTAAATGAAACATCAGGGAAAAGGTGACATGGTGTAATTTTTTTTCTCGAGTTATCGTCACATAACTTCGCAGAAAAAAGTTATTTTTTCAATGGCCTTGTTCACCTAATTGCAAGTTAAAATGGCCACTCCGCTCTATTCAACCATTGCGAGGTTGTCGTTCTAGACTAGATAGTTCCTTGAAAACGAGTCATACGCTTTAAAAGTTCGGCTAATACACAACAAAACTAACGAGTAGGTATCTATGTTACACTAATAAGTGCCATTGTAATTGAAATACTCTCTTCTTAGCTATATGTCTGGAATCTGGATAACATGTGAGCGAATTCATTGGTCTTCCGCGGATACCCTTCCAGTAGAGCCGTACAATACGTGGCAACTATCATTCGCTTGCCCTGTTCCCATTTAAATACGTGGCAAGTATAATTATGACAAAAAATAAGGAAACTGTGACTTGTCTACCAGATAAATTATCAGTGATAGAAATGGGCAGTTCAATTTGGGTTGATTGACCGCAAACGTCATAATGGAAATGCCTCGTGATTTCGGGACTTGTGCAGTTATCGAGGAAAGTTCTTCGTTTTCAATTGAGGTTAAATAATAAATAATGATTTTTCTGTTTATTTAATATCTGTTTTCAATACGCATCTTAAATATCTTCTGTTATCTAACTGAAATACAAGTACAAATAAGAGATACATATAAATTTATTACATAAAATTGTATTTTTTAAAGACTTGTTCTACGTATGCGGTAGCGGGATTATAAGTCCTATTCATATTAAGATAACGTCTCGACGTCCTGTTAAATTGCACATGAAAATCACTATAGACACTCATACCCATCCATGATTAAATCTTTCATTAAATCTATTTTACTAAATTGCCGCTAAAATTTGCTTGTCCTTTGCCACTTTGACATTAATGTTTGTGAGAAAGGGAAGAATCACATTTTAGTTAACAGAGGTTTGTCAAATTTTATACACATTTTATATACAAGATAAGTTGGCAATGAATGTAAATCTTCTGTAACAGGTAATAGAGAAGAGTTTATTTTGTTTTAGAATTTAATGAAACAAAACAAATGCAACTCTGTTCCAATTTTGAAAGATACAAATTCTATTAAAGTGAATTCGTTCTAGTACGAGTATTAGCACTTTGAACCCCAGAAGGGTACTGATATTTTGTTTCAGACATTCCGCTGACGCCGAAGGAGCGGTCGTTGCTCACTGGCGACGCGGGCTCGGAGCCCGCGGTGGTCCGCGCGTCGCACTCGTCGGAGTCGGTGCTCGACGCGCCCGACTCGCCGCCGCCGAAGCCGGCGCGGCCTAACCGGTTCGTCTAACTCGTCTATTACCAAAACATAGGGTGACACCACACATTAGCCGTGTTCCGAATCACGCCAACAACGATCACAGCGTTTACAGTGCTGACGGCCGGCCGGTCCAAATCAGTAAGCGCGCTCAAGGCCGCGTGAGTGGTGTTTTGATTCGGACCGGGCATGTTGTGTTTACTGTCATGTTCATATATCAAACGTCAACTTGACGTTTGGTTTAAGGTGCTGACGCCTGGGAGTGTGAGCATCGTAAACGCCAATATGGCGCCGTCCATGACGTCATCAATGACGTTACGACATCTCATGTAACGCTATGAGCGTGATTCAGTGCGATCGTAAACGCGTTTATAGCGCTGTAAGCGTGATTCGGAACATGCCTATTATGGACACTTTTTTTTAAATAAGACTACGACGGTTGCAAAAAAGCATACGGCCCACCTGATGGTAAGCGGAAACCTCCAAAGGAGTCACGTGCGCATTGCTGACCGTTTATAAAATTTGAGGATGCACTGTGTTGACAGCAGAAGGGACCAATTTAGCTCCCTCACTCTCAACACAGTGCAACCTCGGGAGCTCTGGCAACCTTGCTCACCTCCAGGAACACAACACTACATACCTACCTGAGTATATAATGTTATTATGGCTGTGGACTTTAAGAACAAGCACCAATAATGGACACTTCAAACCTTGTTCAAAGATCATACGGTTTTAAATTGATTGTTCTATCAACAAGTGCGAGTCGGACTCGCGCACCGAGGGTTCCGTATAAGCCTGTAGGTATATAAGTCAAAGTTCACCCATCACGACAATCGAGTCATAGTTATGGTCCAAGTAAAAAAATTAAAAATATTTTTATTATATGATGTAACTAAAAGTTTACGGTTTTCGCAATTTTTCCTTTATCTGTGCTATAAGACGTTGCTTCGTGCCAAATTTCAAGGTTCTGAGTTCACGGGAAGGACCCTGTAGGTTTTAATAGCCGGCATAAACGCCTATATCTTTTGATTGCGTTGGCTTAGAAGTTTGATTTTTTCACAGCTTCAAGGGACAGTAGACTTGAGTGTTTGATATAAATTTCAGCTTGATACCTCCACGCGTTCCTGAGAAAAAGGGTCTTGACAGACTGACAGACGGACGGACAACAAAGTGATCCTATAAGGGTTCCGTTTTTTTCCTTTCGAGGTACGGAACCCTAAAAATGAATAAATTTTATTTTCTTTTGCATAAGAGTTAATGTACATCATTGGGCCTTGTCCATTACTGGTGGTGTCAACCTATGCTTGATAGTCTGTCGGACGGGAGCAACTCCCTGTAGCTCGATTACACTCTTAATACAAATTAGGTTGCGCAACACAACCAATCTCACTGGAACGCAATCTCCAAGTAGTCCAGTGCTTAAACCGCCCGCGTGGTCGTGTCGGAGGTTTCCCCTGGATTTTCCCTAGGCCATCCTCCAACCGCGCACTCCTATCACTTTATTGGGCCCGGCCTATAAAGCTACAGTCATGTTCAAATAAAGAACACTCAACCCAGATTAGGTTGCGACACAACCAATCTCACTGTTGCGCAAATCGTTGGGGTATTCCATTTTTTAACCTTTTTAACACATTCAGCGCCGAGGACACGATATCGTGTGCTCCGTTCGTAAACAGTTTTCGCTACAAAGCAGAAAAGCCATGTTATCGGCTACGAGTGTAGCGCGTAGCACTCGTCGGCAATGAATGTGTTAAACCGCCTGCGTGGTCGTGTCGGAGGTTTCCCCTTGCTACTCTCCAATCAGGCACTCCTATTTATTGTGGCCTGGCCTATGAAGCCACCGTCAAGTTAATAAACACAAAATGGTCGGTCCTTTCAGTCACAGCGACTGTATATTCTGTTTTAGGTATTAACGATTATTGGTTTGTTGGCTTGCCATCTTTCTTACAAAGGTACAAGCTATATTTGCGCAGATGTAATTATACTGCTGGTGGACGAGACTGAAGCTCGTCTCACTTTTTATTGAGCTCGTTTCGACTATCAGTTTCAAAGGCTAACCTCCACATGGGTGAGCCGTCGCCATACGACCGGCGTGAATAAGACCGAGATAAAACACCATGAATCACAGATTTCAGCCGTGTTCCGAATCACGCTAAAAATGCTCGCAGCGCTTACAGTGCTTACGGCCGGTCCAAATAAAATAGCGCGCTCAAGGCCGCGTGAGTAGTGTTTTGATTCGGACCGCTATTCGCTTGAGCGCGCTTACGATCGGACCGATTCACGCTCATAGCCCGTGTTTACTGTCATGTTCATATATCAAACGTCAACTTGACGTTTGGCTTGCTTACGCCTGGGAGTGTGAGCACCGTGAGCGCCGTCCATGACGTCATCAGTGACGTCACGACATGTCATGTAAACGCTATGAGCGTGATTCGGTCCGATCGTAAACGCGTTTTTAGCGCTGTAAGCGTGATTCGGAACATGCCTTTCGGAAAAGGACTTATTTTTAAGTCTTATACAGAATGAGGAGGTTTTCAATTGGTTCAAAATTTTTATGTTTGTTAGGTAAAGTGAAGGCCGATGAATTATTATAATTACGTTAGAATGGTGTCCAATAATCCATACTAATATTAGAAATGTGAAACTAACTAGGTCTATCTGGCACCTCTTCACGCTTAAACCGTTTGGTGAAATGTGGCATGGCTATAGTTTGAGCCTCGTGGAAGGACACAGTTGCTGGGGGGCAAAAGTTTATATGGAAGTATAATATAAACGAGTCTCACGCGAACGAAGTCTCGGGCAAAAGCTAGTATACATATAATATTTCTGAATGTCTATTAACATTGAACACACTAAGAAATATAATAATTTACTGCAGCATAATTAATTTGCATATGTATTCAAACTACGGAGAAAGGTTATTAACCCTTGTGTTTACGACGCCATAAGCTAACTGATTAAATTAGTAGAAAGCCCGTCTGACTAGTTTCCCGCCATTCGCGTATTGCTAAACAAGTATCGCGGCAGCAAACGCAGTGAGAGTGTAATGTGTTACAGGAAAATGGAGTTGGCCCCGCCTCTGCCGCCCAAGCGGCGATCGGCGAACGAAAACTCCCTCATAGCACAATCCATTGACAGGTGAGTGTATATATTATAAATTACTATAAATATACATTTTATAATACATTTATAATTACTATAAATTATAAATGTATTATAAATTATTATAAATTATTATAAATTACTAAAAACTATATTATAAATTACTCAATGTCATCGTTTGACAAACATTAATAAGCGTATGGTTTTTCCAATTGCGCATAAATTTACTCACCAGCACCACCTACCTCGTTCAATAAATAGGTAGATAAAAAGTTTCTGTGTATTGCTATATGATTACAGCGGAACCACACGGAAGGGCGTTCGGTTTAAGTTTACTCTTCTAAATTGTTAAATGGTTTTTATATACCTACATTCATACTAAATGGCGTTGCAATGTCACTATTGCTATCATATCACTAACAAAATTAATTACATTAACACATTCGCTGCCAAGCTTTTCGTAGCGCTACGCAATTTTCTCTACATACGGGGAAAGCTCCCACTAGGCGGCAGTGAATGTGTTAACTATAAATAGTGAAATCTACTCTAAATCTAGATAACCATTTTTTTTTATTCAATTACAGCAATAAATTCTTGAATTAGGTTTGTTAGACCAGTGTCGGTATTCCCTATCAGGCATGTATCGATTATACATATAATAAAAATAATCATGTCCTGGTGTTTCATTTCAGACTGTCCCTGCAGTCGCACAGCAGCGGGTCGCTGGATTCGATGCTCAACGTGTCGAACGAGGAGGATCGGCACGCGCACGACTCCAACAGCCACGACCGCGTCTTCGTCACCCCGCCGTCTTCCGACCTAGTCGGTCAGTATCCAACAACATACAGTTAGACATGCGCAAAATGTGTCACTAAAACGAAAAGAGTGATATACATACTTCATTCCTGCACTGTGAAGTATATCACTCATTTAGTTCACTAATTACTTTGAAGGCCAAATATTTGTACACCCTTATGGGTAGATCACAGAGCACTGTATAATTAATTTTACTGTCATCCTATTATGTACCTGTGTAACACAAATAAAATACTTACTTACTTAATAGTTCTGTAGCTCAACAGATCCATCTACGATATAGATTGGGTAAAAATATCAGTCATTCATTCAATCATGCCGTCTATGCCACTCTCGGAACGAAAATGAGTAGGTAAACGATATGAATCATGAACTGAACGGACTGAAGTATTGAAGTATATGAATCCGAACTGAACTAGTGAATTAATGAGTTACACGAGGTGAAGTACTTCATTTGAATCATTCATTCGTGAACTACTCGTGTCTACATACAGTATGAACTATAGTACTTTTATCTCACGAGCGCGGGTTGGCCATAGTTGTAGTTGTGACACATGCGAACACATAGACAACGTGAACTCATAGCTCCTACGCTGACGCTCATGACCATGTGCATGTATAGCTCACACACGCCACTTTGCTCGGTCCTGAGCAATTTCTCGCCAGGTTGCACCGGCAACATACAATATAGCTTACCTACGTTTTATTACAACTTATTGTCATTTCACCTAATACTCATGACCCAAAATCGTTTTATTTAGTATTGACTAAATAAAACGACTTTGGGTCAATTGACAATTGCAAGAACTTGCATGCAATTCTTATTACATAAATGCAACATAAAATGTAAATAAAATGGCTTTTCAAAACACCGGGTTGATTTGAATATGTGGTGTTTTGAGATAAAGTTGTTGTTATGTTTATTCATCATGAGACTAAAACATCGAATGCGACACATTGATATGCGAATTCAAAATAATGGCTTGTCATAACATGTTTAATTATTACATATATTATCCTTGTAACCATTACTCAAAGAGTGTCTGTCAAATTATACCAGCTTGACAGCACTGGCTTACAACGAGGCGTTTTGAAATGATAACCTAATTAGTAATTAGGTTATGCATATGATTTTGTCTGCTTTAAATTATTCTAAAGTCGTTATCCGTGCAGAGAAGTGGGAAGTTAGTTAATGCAATGACTGTTGAGCTCGTACATTTATTGTTCACTGTAGTCACACCTGTGATTTTCTTGATCGTCTTGGACGGTGTGTTATTAATTATTTATTATAATTAGTGACTGGATCGCGTATTCCTTATTGTTTGACATGTTCAGGCCTCCATGGATTATCGATATTGCTCATCTTAAAATTGACGTATTCCAATCATACTTTACTTACTTGCCTTGCGAAATGCCTGTGTAAAGCGAATTGTTGCCGTGGGATATGCTATGCGATTGATTTCTATTTATCTATCTGTTATTTCAGTAATAAATTTCATCTGTTTCGGCACTGTTTGGTCTATGAATAATATAATAAACGAATTATGATTGTTTGTTGCCAAAATAAAATAAATAAATAAAAATAAACATGTTGCTATTACTGAAATATCACATTTCTCCATCTTTAGATTGTTAAAAGTGGCACTGAAAATTGAACTACATGTGCTCTGCCTACCCCGTTTGGGAATACAGGCGAGAGTGTATACGTACTACCTACTGACTGAAACTGCCGAGGCTACTGGTTTTATGATTTTTCTGTTCTGTTTACTTTCATCAGGAATTGATCTCGAACTGTGACAAATTCTGTTCATTACATCGTTTTTGTTGTATGTAACATATTCATATACTAAATAGAAGTGAATTTCTCAACCTGCATAAGGTCTTTCAACGAGTCAAAGGGCCGGTCAACGTTGCTCAGTGTTAAATATGGGCCGGCAGCTGTCATTCCATAGAAAATTGACAAATTTTAAAGAACGCCGCATATGATTACAGACGGTTTGGTGCGTCCCATCCGAAGCGGGGGTTATTCTATTAATTTATCTTGGGATTAGAGACATTGCGGAGTTTAGCTTGCTTAGAACTGCGAAAGTCACTGTTTCGTATTTTTGTTACTTATCTTTAAATACAAACCCCATATGATAAGATAAGATAATTTTATTGTCAGAACTGTGTACATTGTGGTGTGGACATGAGCTCCCCTCAGTTTGATATCATTAGCTGCTTGCTGCGTGATTCTGATTTAATATCCAATGCGATACTTTTGAACTAATTTGTGTAAAGTAGCCTGCCGTTGCCGTCTTGTAATTCGGAAAGCCACGAAATATATTATACCTTATATTTTATATGTACTTCCTTCCTCAAATCTCACAAAAAAATCCATGTTGTGCGTACTGCTAATAGTTTTCGTATCATTATTATTATAACATATCCATTTAAAGTAAAATAATTACAGTATAATAAATAAAAATTACTAGTGATGTCACATACCCCAACCCGCTCTGGGCCAGCGTGGGGACTACTGCCCAATCCCTCTCATCTATGAGAGGAGGCCTGTGGCCAGCAGTGGGACGTATATAGGCTGATGATAATGATGATGATGTCACATTATTCTATGGCCAAACGGCAACCGTTTTTTTTATGCATTTAATTTTTTTAAATATGTTCGTAGGTTTTTTGTCAAATACCGTATTGTGTGCCCTTACAGGAATATGCAGCTGCAACAGCGGCAGCGAGGTGCGCTCGTCGCTGGAGTCGCAGGAATCTCACGCCAACAGTATTCACGTACATTCGCACTCGAACCACAATCGGTATGTCAATCAGTATGTATATCGAGTTTTGTTGTTTTACTTCATTAATATAATCATTGTTCTAATAAGGAGAACTGAATAGAAATTTCAATGCAGTAGGTTACTTATCTATACATCCAACTGTGCAGTCAGCATCAAAAGCAGCTTTGCATATGAAAGAGGTCATAAATCATAAATCATTTATTTGCTAAAAACATGGTGGTTACAAATGTGGTACAAATTAATAATAGCAGTGCAGTCTCACATGTTCACATGTCAAAAGTACGTACTTGACGTTTTCATATGCCAAGCTATTTTTGATACTGATTGTACTATCAATATATACTTTAATCATTAATAAATGATCGAACGGTCTTCGCGAAACGATATGTAATAGTAGATTGTTAACCAAGGGTTGAAAACTTGAAAGCAACCCATTTTACTTCAGTACTCATTGTTAGAACCGATTTTGAGATGAGAATTTATCTTTATTTATTTTTGGAAAAGAAAATCTTCTTTATCTACTTTCTATTATTTGATAAAATACGCTATACGGATTTAAAAATGCCTGTGGTTTGAAATTATTTTTGATGATGAATTGATGTCTGCTTACAATAATATTATGTACCCCGTTGTTCACAATTGTATTGATTTCTGGACACTATTTATTGTTATTTCACTGTAAAGTATTAGAGAAATACGAGTAGTATACACTAGATAGTTTGTGTTTTTGTTGCTTCATATTCATTGCATGTTTGGCATGTTTAGTTAAATGACTGTATTTGAGGGTTTTACGTTCATACGAGTATACTGTCCCTTCCTACCCGCTCTAAGCCTGAGGTACCTAACGTTAGGTGTTTGAATATTAACCCTTTTCCAGGGATTTATCGACCACATGCGTGTAGTTAAAATTTCAACCTTAATACCCAAAGTTAAGGCTTAAATAGAATTGAATTTCGGCGAAAAGTTATTTGCGCTTAAATTTATTTCCATTATATAACTATTTTGAATATATGTATATTTTGTTTTTCGCAAAACCACGTAGGGTTGTTGCGGCCTGGAAAAGGGTTTAATTCCGATGTCGTACGTGCGTTTGACCATAAACATCAGTCCTAATTCAATTTAGGAGAGAGATTTCTAAGTGACTCTGAGATCTGTATTTTTGATTCAACAGCTTCTCCAATGAGTCAGGGTTCGCGTCGCAGGGCCAGGCCGAAATGTCAACTGAACACAGTTTCTCTTCAACTTTCGCTGCACACCATTACTCGAGTCACACAGACAGGTTATTCTTTGTCACACCTATGTTATGTTTATTTTTATGATTGTAATTTTCTTCTGTTTTCGTTTGGTTTCTTTCACGCTTTGTGTTATTGTTTTGCAGTAATTTTGAAAGTACAGTGTATGTGAACGAAATGATGGGCACGCGACAAAGTATTGAGAGCTTCATGAATGTACATGTGACAAATACAAGCACACATCAATCTTTAAGCACAACGTGAGTTACTTCTCAACTTCGCTATTAGAGTATCATCTGTTTTTTTTTTGCTTTGGCTGTGAGTTGTGGTTAGTGTTTTTTCTCTGTTTTCTATCTTAGATATTATGCCTTGGTCAATTTATAGTGGATCACAAAATGGGCCACTTAAATCAATCATCAATTATGATGACATTATATGTCTAAAGTCTCTCAAACCCGTTGTGTCAAACATGCCATTATAATAGACCATGGTGTAGTATAGACACAGTGGTACTTTAATTCCAATTTAGTAATGTAGATCTCATGAATGATAACAAAAGAAAAAGTGTATAATAACATTTCAAATTGCTTTTAAGAACATTTGTTCTGCCTCCAAAGCGAGGGTTAATTGCTGGACGCGCTCAAGGCGGTATTTACGCAAGTAGTAACGCATGTTTCGTCACGCAGGTTGCCGAGCATCACGTCAGACGAGGGCGAGACGCCGCCCGAGTTGCCGGTGAAGACGCGGCGCAGTAACCGAGCGGACGTACAACAGAGCTTCCCTAACGTTGAAATCAGGTGATCATGTTAATCCGCTTTTACCAAATACCAGTGCACATTGATTGAACTAACACTGTGATCAAACCACGCGTTAGAGTTTCCTGAGGTGCGCGGAATGTTTACAACGGCGTCATCTATCCTTATAGCGCTCGACTGACTAAAGTGATCAATGCACGCATCCTTGAGACATAATATATCAGTATTAAATTATTTTGTGTTGGGCCATATTTCCTATCAACTCATATTGAAACCTAAACCCTTGCAATAAAGTGGGCAATAATGTTCGATACACTATGAAGTCAATATACGCACATAGTACAAAAACAAACACCTCGTTATCGTAAGTACTTTAATTGCGTTAACATTGAATAGAAATTAGCCATCGTTTTGATTACGTAGCCTCACGTTTCGTGAACTATTATTTGCTACTCGTTCAAGGCAATTATTTAAATTAGCTTTCCGCGCTCTCGCACTCAAATAATTGCAACAAAGCAGGTTAATAGTGCATTGCTGGTGTGGTGTTTACAGAGATTTTACATTTATATTTATTTATCCAAATATGAGAGGTGAGACGCCATCGATTATTTCTACTCTACTCATGTATTCTCCACATGTTAAAATTTGTATCATGGTGTCTTTTTACGTATAAGAAACCATCAACAAATCGCATTAAATTGCAAATTATTCAAGTTTAACAAAATCATAAAAATACAACAATACAACACAATACAAATATTCTTTATTGTTCTCCAATAATTACATTGAAATCCAGCTTAAAATTATACATGTTGATGGTAGACAACAGGCGGTCTTATCGCTAAAAAGCGATCTCTTCCAGACAACCTTTGGGTGGTGGAGACACAACAGAAAAATTACTACTACATACTAATAAAATTACTACTAATTATTCATACTATAGTATGAGAGTTCAAAAATTCAAAGAAAGTGTTTTTTTTCATATCGTCCAAGAGTTACGTTGTATGGTGCGTTTTCTCAAACATGCAATGACAAAAAAGTCCAAGAAAATTTGACTCACATTTTTTGATTTGACATTTGGTCGAGCACTATATGCCAGAATATTCCTACCCATTTCTTATAAAAACTCCGTACATTTTGTTTTCGATAGAGGTAAATGAAGAGAATCACCGTTGATTCATAGACCCATTTTTCCACAGAAGTATAGAAATAGTAGTTTATGCAACTGGTACATAATGAGGGGCATTAAAACCGAGTGTGTTTTGTGAAACGAGCCGGAGGCGAGTTTCATAATAAGGTCACACGAGTGTTTTAATGCCTAATTATGTACAGTTGCATACATTACTTTATCTACTCACATATTATAAGTACTCTAAGATGGGTTCAGAAACCGTAGTAAATAAATACAATAATTGTGTTAATACAACCTTTTTTGCACGGTTGCGGAAATATCGAAATTAGAACTGGCAACCGATACCTGAATGTTATTTTAAAAAGTAAAGAGTCCCTATTCTGATGTGATCATGTCGTTCTAGCTCAAATTTCGTGCGATATATACTAAAAAAAAAAAAACAAAAAAAACATCGAGCTGACATTTCGCATCGACTGAATTTGAATTTTCAGTGAAACTAGAATAGGGACATGTCAACTTTGACATTTAAATTTTGACAGTTTTGTTTGACGTTTAATATTTTAACATCATATATGAGATTAAAATTAAAAATTATATTACTGCTGTAGCCTTAGCCACAGATAAGAAAATTGCCATAAATTCATTGAATGTTGAAATGAGAGTCATTTTCTACGGTTTCCGAACGCATATTAGAGGATTTATGATATGTGTGTAGATAAACATCATTTTGCAACAACTTTTAAAAATGGGCTTTAAAACGTGCTAACTGCGAGTAGGCATAATTTGGTGGCCAGGATTATTCACCAGCAACTTGCTGTTGATTCGACGATCATTGTCCCGGTAGTGGTCTCTCCAAACGGTCCAACAGCGAAGAGTCTCGAATAACAACACCTCAAGAGACTCGCTAGATGACTGAGTCAAGTGTCAGATACAGAGGGCGGTACTCCTGGACACGGTGCGGATAGTCCGGAGGTTCCTCTCTCTTTCGCCCTAACCACCGCACCGGTACCTCAGGCCCCGCCTAGCTGCCGGCGGTACCCTTGATTAGGTTTTTTATAATATTTTTCGTGTTTTGCAAGTGTATTCAAAAAGCCCTAACCTAAATTCAAAAATAAATAAATAGAAATAATAATGTAAGGATAAATACAATACCGTTTGTGTTTCAGACAAAGCCCAGTGTGTTCGCTGCACGGCGAGGCGCGGCCGCACACGCTCGCCGAGCACCATCCGACGCGGCCGCCTCCGCTTCCACTCAAGAAGAAACACAGTCAGTATTCACTTGTTTACCTGCTAAAGTCTGTACCTCTAGTATAATTTTTTTCTAAACAAAACACAAACGAACTCCTACGCAGACGCGTTCGTTTGTGTATTGTTCCGAAATAAATTTATACTAGAGGTACTGGACCCACCTCTAGCACACTCACGGCATTCTCACCGGGCCTATGGTGCTCCTGTGTGGTACAGTCGAGATCGTAAATATATGCACGAACAATGCGATCGAAAATACGCCGACACGACTTTATTGTCAAGCTAGAGCATGAAGTTGTTCAGATACTTTTGAAACTTTATCTTTAGAAACGTACATGTATTTATTAACTATTCTGGTTCATAGCGTGATAAACACGAAGCGTTCATCAGTTTCTGCTTCTGGCAGTGTTTGACAGAAACTGTAGCGTGCTTCATTAACGTGACAAACACCACCATATATTATCACCTGTTACGTGTCATATCTGGACAGGTCTTAGGTATTTTTAAGTCCTTTCTCGTGGTAGGGGGTCTATGATAGTCACGTTTATCGCGTGATAGACGACAAGATAAAGCATCTGTCACTTTCAGATACCACTCGATAGAAAGTGACTGATGCTTTATCTTGTCTTTTATCACGCGATAACTCCGACCATAATAACCCAAATATTGTCGCAGGGGATTCAACAGGGAGTGGCCCCTAACACCACAGGATATTAATATCCATTCTTTCCGTTTTCTTCTCAACCATCTTAAACATAACGCATATTCTAACAAATACAAATGGTGTGCTGTTCATGGTGTACATACCTACTAATCTTGGGATCTCTTATTACTTTTAGGATTATTGACTAGGTAGGTATAGGGTATTACAGTTTACGGAATAACTTCAAATTAAAGCCGGTGCCGACCTATTACAAGATATTTTCAATACATTCAATGTTTGAATTTAAACTTTCGCGAGACATGTTATAACTTTATTTTACTAAACGGTTAAAACTCACGTATTAATTGTCACTTCGGGCGACATGTTTCGAACAAAGTGTTGTGTTTTAAGTTTCGACATTCAATGTTGAAACTTAAAAGTTTTTCTGTGCATAAGGATGCCGTGTTTAGATGGGGTGAATAGTGCATACACACGTTGAATTTCTCAACTCGCAGATATTTTTGACCCAAGCTGAAAACAGACGATAAATATACAATCTGATCACTGATCAGAGGTGACTTCTTGATATTGTGACTCGCTAATGTTCTTCTTTAAAATAACCGCCCGTCTGTCACGGGCTTAATTTTGACACTTGTCAAATGAGCCGTCTAGCCTATTTTTTTCAATCGGAACTCTCGGAAGGGGACTAAAGCAATAAGTTTATTCGGGCATAGAACCGCAGTTATGTCATTACATAATTCAAAAAAATAAAACCGTTGGCGTGTTCCTTTTTTCAAGCAGAATAGAGGGAAGTAATAAATTTGTAGGCTTAAAAATATGAAATGTCAAATCCCACGTAGAATACTAGTATTTGAGTGCAGCGGCATATTGCAGTTAGGCTACATGACGCACAACTGTCCTAAAAAGGAGTGTACAGTCCCTTGGGCACCGATATGTATCCATTTTTTTTTACTTTATTCCATTGAAATTAGGTCAAAAAAATTATTCATATTTTATGTCCGCGATTGTACCTAATGTTTTTAACCGAATTCTATTTTTGATTCGTCAAGGCCATTCATCTTCCAGAGTTCTCAAAAGCTATGTTTCCATGCACGTACTTCTTAGATTTCATTTATGTAAGACACAGCTTAGAAAATCTTTGTTGGATGTGCTGCCCCGAGGTTGGCGTGCATGCTGGAACCACTCACGCTATAACATTATGAATACTTTCAAAATAAAGAAATGCAACATTTCTCTTCGTTTTCCTTCGTTCGCTTTACCCGTTAATATTACTTTATATCGATTAGAAGAAAAATACACATCTGTTACGAATGTATTAACATTGAGTCGCTATTTGTACTGAAACACTTATCGGCAACAACTTGGCCGATCATCTATATGTCACAACATCACAGCTGGATAAATTGTCTTATTATTCGCACCTATGTTAACAGTTTATGCCATTGGTTCTTGTCTATTTAAAATGTGTAATATGTTTTGGGCCTTGTTATTATTAACCTATTTCATCTTCCCGATAAATGTTGACCATTTGATAGCCATTTCGTGTACACTTGACAAATGACATAAGTTAATTATTAATAAAAACAGAATCTCTTTCGGAGATACTTGATATACTGTTTATACTATTATAATCAAAGCGCAAACTGGTTTAGGACAATAGAAAAAAATGCTTCACTAAAAGTAATGATGTATTTGTCTGTCATTTGAAAGACGAGAACTAACAAAATATATGTAAAATTGTCTTGTGTACAAGTATTGACACGTCAGAGGGTCAAACACGTATAATGAAGGGGGTTATAACGGCATGTTTGTCTGTTGTGCCGGTGCTGTGCCGCAGTGTTTCAAAGCGTCGCATACAGCGGTGAGTGGAATGCATGCAAGCGCTACATAGCTCCAAGTGATCACGCTTCCATCGGGCATTGGGTCGCGCAGTCGAGGGGTTTATTTCGCGGACTCACTTCACTAACCCATTCCATCATTTCAGGACATCTGCGTTATTGCCTTCATTTTTTCCCTAGGCAGTATTTCTGTTTAAACCAACAAGTTAGTCCGACGTCGTCACATTGTTTTCACATAGATATCACAGCCCTACTCCAAATGCAGACCATCTGGAGGCCCACATGGTGGCGCGTGCTTTTAGCGGTTTCACAGCTTTCACTACTGACATTTAGACCTAAGACACAGTTTCACTCAGCCTGCTTTCTAGTTCTGTCGCAAAAGGTTAGCTCTACAGTAATAAGGTTTGATTCCCTTAGGGTTAGGGCTTAATCCACGTCACGTAGACCCTCATCATATGGGGCGGTAACTTGTCAGGCTCTTCATACACTAATGTCATCATCGTAAAGCCGTATGGTTTATATAACGCAGTAGAATTCGACACTAAAAAAGGTAAATTTTGCTTGTAAACGAGAACATTGGCTGCGATATTTCTAATCACTTAATTTTAGCCTCAAAGTTATTTATTATTTTCGGCATTATCGCTTGTCGTCGCCGTTGCTTGAAATACTTTTTTGTAAATACATTATGCTGGATAACTAATTATCTTAACCTTACTTTACAATACCTACATTATATTATGTTATTGGCGTATCTGTAAAATAACTTTCGATATAAAAGTTTTACGTTGCATTATAAAATTGTTACTAACTGTAATAGTAGATTGTGTCACAAGGGAGCAAAATGACATATTTACGGCGTGGGCGTAACTTGAATCCTGAACGAAGAGAAGGATTATATAATAGAATCCTGAGCGTAGCGAGGGATTCTAAAATAGAATCCTGAGCGTAGTGAGGGATTCAAGAATTAACGCCCAAGTTGGAAATAATTTTGCTTCCATGTGCCACATACTGCTTTTCACATCACCTATTGAGGATAATGAAAGATCTGAAATAACAATGGTTGTGCATTTATTTTATCAAAATCGATACTAATAACTTATTACTCGTTACAGAAAAGTGCCACTTTGATCCCTCCTAGCAGGGAAGAAAAGTGCCATTTTGATCCCTCCTAGCAGGGAAGAAAAAGCCCTTATCCGAATAGGTGATGTGAAAAATTACTTACCATGTAATGACACGGTAACATGGTCCAATGGAAATTTAATCGTTTAGATAGATTTCTTCCGCTGGTCTTAATACACATATCTACGATATTCTTATTGTAGATATCTGGCTTTAAGAATATTGTAGTTTTTTGTTTGTATTAAGGGCGGCCAAGGGGTCTACTTTAATGTGACGTAATTAAATATTTCACTGGTTCTTAACTGATGCCTTATTCAGTGTGTGGATATAGCTATTGATTCTAAAGCTTCGGAATCGCTTATTTTGTATTCTAAATTTTGCATTATTTGTCTAGTTATGGCGTACATGGAGATGTTTGGCAACTGCAGTCACCCACCAAACAACGCGGCTGCGCCGCAAGACATGTTTCGGCATTCTATTCATACATATAACCTGGCCAGGTAAGATACACAAGATGCCTCGGGAGTGTTCCAAGTAATTGTACCAGGGTTTAGAAAATCATTAGGATCAAACTATTTTTGTATGTATTAATTTCATGTCTTATCTAATAAAAACAGACAACAATAACGTACGTACGTTGCCAGTTCATTCTAAGGCATATTTTTAATTAAAAAGAGAATAAAATGTATTAGTTGTAACATTTTGTACTCTCATGAACAGTGATCGGAATAAGCAGCGTATAAATACCTAAACTTCGTGGAACAAAGTCATGAAGTGGAGACTTCCTTGTGTTAACATTTTTCCCCGGGACGTCCATTAAAATGACTCTATAAAAAAATAATCCCATAATTGTATCCCGGAAGTATTCAAATTCATTAGTAAAACTTACCTTAACTTCAGAACAGAGACAAAAAGTGAGACTTGCTTGTGTTGCAACTAGATTGTTTTCGTGACTACAGTCCCGGGAACTTATTATAAAAGTAATATTGTTAAAAATAGGATAAAAACATATCTGCTCTAATTCAATCAATAGGCATACCTAAAATAAGACAACCAATAATATCAACGGTCTCACTTTTTTCACTACTATTCCGATCACTGCTCATGAATGTGCTGGTGAAATCTCTCGGATGATATGTATATAAATATTATATTGTTCAATATCCTGCCCTTTTGATGCTATGTTCTCGGTAATATGTATAAATGAACTAAAATAAATGTACTGTAACAAACAGTTCATATATTTACGTTTACACACATTTCATGACATGTAGCGTGAATTTAAAGTGTATCTTATCAATTAAACATTTGTATCATTCGTATTTCCTTATACTGTACGAGCGTTGAGGTCGCGGTACAATGCGGTGGGCTATCAGCTTGTTCATTTACAGCGCGCAACACACGAGCGGGAGCGCGATAGTGCAGCGACATCAGCACGTTCAACGGTCCATCGCTCAGTCGTTTACTGTGCAGCATTTTAGCAGTCCGCCTGTACTGAGGTAAAACTCCAACTAATACTTCATACAAACCGATCTCGTTTATACGGCTGACGCTGCGACCACTCGCCGCAGAGACTTATACCAACACTGGTAGCATCACCTATTTGCGACAAAATCTTGGTCGCTCTCGCACTTAAATGCCCTTAAATATCTGTGCGGCCGAGCTTTGCTTGGCGTTTTCAGGGGAATGAGACCTAGCTAGATCGATTGCTCGTCCCCGAAAACCCCCACATACCAAATTTCATCAAAATCGTTAGAGCCGTTTCCGAGATCCCCGAAATAAATATATATAGAATTATACAAGAATTGCTCGTTTAATAAGATAAGATATCTGGGCGACTGAGCTTTGCTCGGCGTTTTCCCGGACATGAGACCTAGCTAGATCGATTGCTCGTCCCCGAAAATCCCTACATACCAAATTTCATCAAAATCGTTAGAGCCGTTTCCGAAATCCTCGAAATAAATAAATAAATATACAAGAATTGCCCGTTTATAAGATATAAGATAAGATAAGATTTGCAAATGAAGGACGGGTAAACTCGATCATGCTGGCTAGGTGATATGGCTTACTTTACCGTAATCGCAGCTATAACCTGTTTGAAAACTATTAATAAATGCTCAGCGACAGCATGGACTTTACATACAAACGTTTTATATGAGAATTGTGAAATGCTACCATGTCTATGCAGCATACATGCGTATGTCCAGTCAGCGTCATATAGTATCTATAGTCCAGTTCCAAAATGATCATTAACATTTGACTCAGCCAAAGCGGTCAAATTGTATACTTGATTACACTCAAGACGCCGCTGATGCCGACCGTAACCACCAAATCGCCACTGATAGCTTAGCACCCAAATTATTCCAAATTATGGGACGCACTAGAAAACTGACCTTTAGTTTAAACGTCGTAAGATAAAGGCTGGGTTGCACCAAACCGTCTGTAATCGTAAGCGGTGTTCGTCAAATCTGATTGTATGGAAAGTTTGACAAGTTTCTATGGGATGACAGCTGCCGGCGCCATATTTGACGATGACCGGCCTGTGTTCGTATGTTGGTGCAACTGACCCTTAATCTCCCTTAATGTTAATGACTGTAGATGAAGTGGTCTGTGTTATTTTATTCAATAGAGCTATGCTAACCTCTTTTGAATTTTGTCGATTACCTAGAAGAGTACTAACTTGTCAGCGGTACAATTTGAATATTTTGGCCGAGACAGTGTTATTATTATTAATGATCTTTTTGAATGTTTCCAAGTATGTATGTGGTTATCTTGACTGCTACTTCTACACACAATATGAAGCCGATTGTCCATACCCATGTATAAAACAAACTGAGTGCATTAAAATCTATTTCTCGACGTCAGCAAATATGCGCATTTGTTTCGCATGTTATGGTGAATAATTTAGAATAGATTCGGCCTGTTCCTGATACTTATTTAAGTGATCTATGCTCTGTCCGCAGTGGTAGTGAGGACAGTGTCAGCTTGATAACGTCTGGCGGGACCAGCCCCGTGCCTCCCGAGTTACCGCCCAAGATGAACAAAACAAAGGTACTATATTCACACTATTTGGCTTCAAAATTAGTTATTAATTATATTAAAAAACATGAAGGCGCATGGCGCATTCATATAAAAACATTCAAATGTCAGCTGGAAATCTATTCCATCCAAATTAATTAACACTGGTATATGGCCATCACATAATAGAAGAGACACATACTGTTATAAAACGAATTATCCTTTTAACTATTATTAAAGATGTTATTGACTTGACAGCCCCACATCGAAGGAAAAGAATGAAATCTTCCGATAGGATGAGATGTACACTGATTATATAAAATGTTTCCAGATTCAAGTAAATTCGAGTAATGAGCTCCTACCACCGCCCTCGCCTCGACCCTCATCGCATAATAGCTCCACGTCTGTTGAAGACACAATGCTCAATAATACGGTAGGTTACTTGATATTTGCACTGAATAGTATAATAGTATTACATACAGAACGGACACGAACCTCCCCGCACCGAGGTCAGTTACCTCGTCTCTGACAGGCCAGGATGACAAGCCGGGTTACGATCGGGTTACAGTCGCGGCTCGCGATTCGCCCATGCCACGCGCTACGCACTCGCGCAAACAATTGACGCGTGTACCGACAGCGCACGCACACATACTTACCCACAGCGCTTGCTTTCCTTCGCGTGTCACCCCCGTGATATTTGTCAACACCATTATTTCTTTCTACTATGACACTTATACTTATGGCGTGGTGCATAATCACACCTTATGTCAAAAGTTTTAGCGGTTGTATCGTAACTGCTCGACCATGTTAATAATAAACAGTTTATAAACTTTCCTTTCCTTTCTTAGAACTCTGATGAATCTTACGTCAGTGCCACGACGCCGGCGAAGTTCCCGATCGAAGACGAGCACGAGTTGCTTGTGCCAGAGCCTACTCCATCACCCGTCCCTTCGCAGGTAAGTCAGGCCTCTATGATTGAATTCAAATTTCATGCCCGCGCTTGCAACTGATTATTTTATAATCGGTACTACATAATTAATAGTGCAGACTCTCCTCGTCCGGTAAAAAAATGTATTAAAAGATTCACCATCACAAGGGATTACCACGGTGGCTCAGTTGGTTGCTCTTACATTGGACGGATCCCAGTAGTCATGGGTTCAAATCCCACCTGCGGCGTTAATTTTTCAATTTTTTCAATTTAATTGGAAATGTAAATTCTGTTTTATCATTTTACTGTGATATTTACGGATAACGCTTACCGACCAATATTTTGTGCAGAAGAGCGAAAGTAGTACTGAGCACGCTGCGTCCACAAAGGATCCGGATACCGCACCTCTGGACGCCGATCCCGAAGACATCATTCTACAAACCGATATTAGTTCCAACTTACTTCTGAAGGCGCCTAGCAAAGACGGGCCCGAGGTGCGCGGAGGGCACCCGGACGCTCTTATTGTTCTCGCCACGAAAGCTACCAAAGGTATGTTTATATTGATTTCTTACTCTCTAGGCTGTACTACTCAATAGTAGTTGGTAATATGTATACATTTCGCAAAACGTGCTTAAATAAAAACCGTTAGTTGTTGGAGAATGGAGGATATATATGTGTCGGAGCCATGTCAGATTTACAAATCATACTATATGTAATAGTATATTATGTGCCTATACGTATTTATTTCTTACGCGACACAGTAATGGAAGATAAACATCCCAATATAATATCGCAGCATCCTTTAAACATTTTCTGTCACTTGCATGGTAAATACTCTTATAACTTTCCAGCAAAACTGGTACTTACAATGCTCATTCTATTTCTACTGAACAACAATTGGAACAAGCATCCTAACTTCAATTAATAAGATCATAGGTCGAGGAAGTAGTGTGTCGTCTCGTTCGTTGTCTAGTCAGGGATGAATACATAAATCAATGCTACAATATATTACATTTGGAATCTATTGAAGAATAGCTTCATTTGACGAGTAGTTTCATTTGCCCCTCAGATTTAACATGTTGACCTGACCAGTACCTCTAGTAAATTTTTCTTCGAAACAAAACACAAAGAACGCGTTTCCTTTTAGCCTCAATTTATATGCCACTAGAGGCGATGTTCGCGTTGCCATACGGATTGACTAAACGCCAACGCGTTAATTTGTGTTTTATTTCGGATAAAATATACTAGAGGTTAAGGACGAGCACCGCCGGTGTTTTCACTAATGGATTCCAGTTAGACACGTAAAAAAATGGATATATAGTAAAGTAGAGTAAAGTAAAATGTAGGAACCATTTCTAGTTCCCTATTTAGATCCCCAAGGATCTTGTCCGGCTAAAAAGGTTGTCGTATTATAACGAAAACTTAGGATTGTTTTATGTTGGGTTCACGATCTTTCTATTAGTACGATTATAATTTATGAAATGCGGGACGGCGTAGACCGAAAATTGAAAAAATCAGCGGCCCTCGCTCGCCGCATGTTATGACACAAATAAAGCTGCGATACCGGTGGTGCTTGTAATTTGGCTGACTGCAGTTACAACCTGATGTGATGATATCTAATGGATGGGTCTAATGAAACCTACATAAGTGTCACCTTGACAAAACCACACACAACGAAAGTCAACGTGTTAATTGGCATGAAAAATCAAGTTTGCATTTCTCTTTAGAGTTAGATAAAACATCCCATAGCTTCTAAACTTACAACTTTCATGCTTTCACTTTACAGAGACGGACGAGTGTAAGTGGTCGATTCATTGTACGGTTTGGGGCTGAGACAAGATATGGCTGTATACTTTCTCATTCTATTACAGCTTTTTTGCTTTGAGTAGTGATGCCAACCAAATTGGGCTGTAAAGAGCAGTGCTTGGATTTATAATCTGCTATCCTTACTTAAGGTTTCCCTGCAATTTTGAAGAAACTGTTTTGAGCAATCTGCATTAAACGATATCAATTACGTTCAAGGCGTAATTGTAATTTTTAATGTAATACTTTTGAATGTAGATTGCGGTATATAAGTAAATTCGCAAGAAATGGCACGAGGATTACTAGTTTTGTGAATAAATAATGAGTGTTAATTTACAGTGAACCACCTTACGTAGATGAGTAAGAATTATTGATTAACGATTTTAGCTGGATTTGAGCACTACTAATTCGGCTGTGACACACGCACTTGCGTCTTACGTAATGTGAAAAAAAACGAAGCTTGATAGGGAGCACATTAAGAAAGTAAAATAAAAGGTACTATATGTCAGCGTTTAATATCAACATGACAAGAAAAGTAAAATTTCGTTTCTAAATTTAATAAAATGTGAATTATATTTGTTTCAATGAAATGCTCTCGTTCTATATAAAGTAATAGTTATAACTATGCGTGTGCGTGCCATTCACGACGCCGCGCCCCTCCATATCCAATCTCATACTAATGTATGCGCTATTGTACGGATTGGGCTGTGGAGGGGCTCGCCTTCGTGGATGACACGCATTACACTTTAACACTCATTCGATGTATTTGTGCCGGATATTGCGAATTGACTTATACAGGTAGCCATATCAATCTACTCGGCGTCCTATTGATGTATGAGTGCATTTCTCCTGGACAAGTCGGTTTCTTCCACCAGCACTGTAGCTCGATTTCAGATTTTATTTTAAAATATGGCTAATTGGCACGCATGTGTTTGCAGCTTATTTCTACAGCATAGCTTAGCTTTCTACTTACAGTCACTAATTTAGCATGAACACGCTAAAGTGTATAAACAGCGTATAAAATTAAATTCAACCATACACCACTTAGATGGAGTAGGATGCACGGTTATTTCATTTTATTTAACGTTATCTAACGCCAATTACACGCATCGTTACAGCCTCTTAGTAACTTGACAATCCGGCGAACTGTTTAATAAATATAAGAATCAAAGTGAGATGTGATATTAGATACGGTCAACGTCTACTTTTCATTTGCGGTATAAGTAGAATCAACAGCAGATGTAGGTGATCATTTTAGTACTTTGTCGCACTAATGTAACAATACTGCTACACTTGTGATACGTCAATGTAGTGAAAGTGACAGGGTACTAAAACGATCATCTACTTTTGCTGTAAACTGTACCATACACCATCTCGTTCTATAAGCAGCATAAGTTTTAAGACCTGAAGTTTTACCCCCTTATTCATAAACGTCCATCACACCTATATTAGTTAACAGGCTGCTAAAGTTCGTTTGTCCTTATCTATCAATTTGACATTTATGTTTGTGAGAAAGGGATAAACAACATTTTAGTTAGCAGAGGTTTAGAATTACGATTAATAACGGGATATTTACCATGTATATTTGTATATGTGAGTTTACGATATTTCGGCACTGTTGCAAGCGCCATTATCGCGGAGTAACTGACTTGCTGCGAGGTTTAGTTGTGGTCTACACACACCACCATAGCGATCTACCCTCTTCCTGGTTCGCTTTTTCCGTACAGTGTCACCATCACTACTATTGTCCGTCTTCTCACTTGAAACTCGAACACGATCACGACACACCACACTTACAGTATCAACACGCGAGTTCCTTCCGGAAACAGTCTCTTTTTTGATTTGCGAACTTGCGGATCACTGGACGCCAGACACTCTACAGTTGAAACCCATCTTCCCGGTTGAAGTTCTTATGCTTTTGGATCTCAATTGCTACCTTAACCATTTTTAGATTGAGTTGCATAACCCTCAGATCCTCTCGACAGAAAGCCACTATATACTCGTACCTAGAATGGTTTTGAATAAGGGGGTAAATGTATAGTCACAATATCTACGCTACCGAGAAACTCGAAAATACTTCTGTGTCGACTCTATTAAACAGTTCGCGCGAAGTAATTTTTGAGTGTGTAAAGTGTAGATTTTTTATAGGTAAATACGATTTATTTGAAAATATGATTTAAACTTCACGATTTTCACACTTTATTATTGGGAAACGGGACTTAATAGGGACGGGACATAATTGTACGAGATTAAGTCCCGTTTCCCAATAATATTGAGTAAATCTCTTCTTGTTGTGACCTATTCAATTGGAAATTACCTATTTAAAATTTGGAACACGACAAATGCCTATTCGAACAGCCCTCAACTACACACAAGAGAGGTTTTACTTGTGCAGCTGTTTGTCTTTCCAAGGTCTTGGTAAAAAACGAGAAGTATATGAATATACCTTGACAGAAGATACTTGAATAGTGAAATAAATTGTACCAAACAGCTATAACCACGAAAGTTGAATTCGACGTTCGGATATGTCCGTTTCTGTCGCCCATATTATTCCAGCGGCAGAAATCTGGATATTCGATTTTCGTGGTAGCACTGCAGAATTGTACTAATGTTCGGTGGGTGCGCAGACTTCGCATACCAGGAGGCGTTCCTGGCGACGTACCGGACGTGGGTGGCGCCGCGCGACCTCGTGGCGCGTCTCATGCGCCGCGCGCACCACTTCAAGTCGCGGCCGCATGAGCTGCGCTCCACGCTCAGTTTGCTCACTAGGGTTATTAATGATCTTACGTGAGTATCTTTTTTTCACGCATGACACATTTGTTTCTTCTACACCAGTGGGCATCCGGGGGCAATTTGGACCAATTCGTTATTTTTTGAGATATTTGAATGGGATTTTCACTATTTGGCATAGTTTTATGTATTCTTTCGTATGGAGTAATAATAAATTTTGAGTCAACATCCCTATTATCTTTCGTTTTTATTTGTTTTAGGATGACGGACCTTGAAGAATCTCTAATGCAAAAAATTATGGAATTCATCTACTGGCTAATTGAAGTCGAGGAGTTGCCTATCGCCAAGGCGCTGAGGCAAATTTTGGTTGACAAGCAAAAACAATTGCATAACCAACAACAGGTAACTTGTTCTTTGCAAAGCTATAAACTTGTTAGAGGCTTACATTCTTACCACATAGACGTGAGGCATGTTCCGAATCACGCTTACAGCGCTAAAAACGCGTTTAAGATCGGACCGAATCACGCTCATAGCGTTTACATGAGATGTCGTGACGTCACTGATGATGTCATGGACGGCGCTCACGGTGCTCACACTCCCAGGCGTAAGAACCTTGAGCCAAACGTCAAGTTGACGTTTGATATATGAACATGACAGTAAACACGGGCTATGAGCGTGAATCGGTCCGACCGTAAGCGCGCTCAAGCGAATAGCGGTCCGAATCGAAACACTACTCACGCGGCCTTGAGCGCGCTATTTTATTTGGACCGGCCGTAAGCACTGTAAGCGCTGCGAGCATTTTTAGCGTGATTCGGAACACGGCTGTGCACTATGCGTATAGGCGTTCTATCCTTCAACGTGCTAAGACCATTTTTATTTTTCTTCGAAGGTTCTGAATCATATTTTGAATGTCCTTGAATATGAATTTTCTTCTTTTATAAGTAGCAACCAGCATCACTCGACCAATTTCATTGTGAACTATCGCTATTTTCATGTACGTTGCCAAATGTGTTCCCCTTAACCAAATCCTAAATACATTTTAAGTTTTGGTTGTACCAATAACTTACGATTACAGACCGATCAACGTTAAATATGGCGCCGGCAGCTGACATCCCATAGAAACTTGTCAAACTTTCCATACAATCATATTTTAACGAACACCACTTACGATTATAGACGGTTTGGTGCAACCCACCCTAAATGTGTGTATTATTCCAGGCCAATACCAGATACGAATACGAGTCCCCGTGCTACTCTAGCGTGTCCCTCCGGCGGGACACGTTGTTGGACTTCAAGCCGTCGGAGCTCGCGGAGCAGATGACGTTGCTAGACTCGGCGCTGTTCGCGCGCATCACCACGGCGGAGGTTCTGTCGTGGCCGCGCGACCAGTCCGAGGAGAGCTCGCCCAACCTCACCCGCTTCACGGAGCACTTCAACAAGATGAGCTACTGGGCGCGCTCGCGCATATTAGAGCAGGTTGGTAGGGTAAGCTAATGTAATCATTGCCCTCTTGAATGATAATTTAATATATTAAGCGCAATCCTTCAATACAAGGTAGAAAATATTTTTTTACTACACTCAAATGTAGCAGTTCCCAAACTTGACAGGTACAGAACAATGAAAAAAAATACAGCATTCAAGAAGCCAATGATTGGAGGGGGGCCTACATTACTACATCTTACCCTATTTTATGTGTGACCTTTAGGACCGCTAGGATTATGATTACATTACTCTCAACTGTAAAGAGTGGGCTCGAGATGAATGGAATGAGTTGGTATTTGTTCAAATTAGGGCAAACTATTGTTAGCTGCTATGATTGTCACAGCCAAGCATAAAGAAACAGTTGCCGCAATTCCGTGTGAAAGTGGTTAATCAATTCTATGTTGATTCGCTGATAGTAACAAGTGAACACCACGATTACAGCAATCTTACTTAACATTTCTTTTTCAGGACGAAGTCCAGAAACGCGAACGTTACGCTCGGTGCTTCCTTAAAGTGATGAAGGCGCTGCGCAAAATCCATAACTTCAACTCTTATTTAGCGCTGGTTTCGGCGCTGGACTCGCCTCCGGTGCAGCGGCTGGGCTGGCCGCGGGCGATTGTGGAGGCGTTGCACGATCACTGCGCCATCATCGACTCGTCCTCCTCCTTCCGCGCGTACAGGAATGCGCTGGCGGAGACGCAGCCGCCGTGCATACCTTACATGTAACTATCACTTTACAGTACCTCTAGTATAGTAGTAGTAGTTTTTTCGAAACAAAACACAAACGAACAATTAGTTTTAATTGATATGGCAAAAAAATAGTTACCATCTAAGGCCACCAGAGCCGCTCGCCTTACAAAATGAGACTAAACGAAAACGCGTTCGTTTGTGTTTTGTTTCGAAAAAACTTATACTAGAGATACAGATTCGGTTTCATTACGGCTTGAACCGAATCTTCGTAGTTGAAACAATTTCCGATGGCAACACGTACTATTTCGGCTTATCTCACCCCCCTCCCCCATTTCTTAGAAAAGCACAATTTTAGCCTCGGCTGGAATGGCAATTGCAAGCCTCATATTAATTTCTCCCGAGGTCGTCCTTTTAAAACTAATACTTAGCCTGCAAATGTCTCCTTCCATGCTTCGACAATAATCTACGACCTACTATTATAATACGAACACTTTTTGTTACAGTGGTCTAGTTCTACAAGATTTGACTTTCGTCCATATCGGCAATCCGGACCTATTGCCCGACGGGAACATCAACTTCACAAAACGGTGGCAGCAGTACCACATCATGGAAAACATGAAGAGATTCCACAAAGAGTGTGTATTTTAATATGTCCTTTTGATGTTTGGTTTAATGAAAACTGTTACCTACCTCAGTACTTTTAGACCAAGTTTCATACATCCCGGACATTGATAATTACTAATTGAAACCTTTTGGGATATGTTCGGACACCTTTCAGGAGCCGTGTTCCGAATCACGCCAACAACGATCACAGCGTTTACAGTGCTGACGGCCGGTCCGAATCAGTAAGCGCGCTCAAGGCCGCGTGAGTGGTGTTTTGATTCGGACCGGGCATGTTGTGTTTACTGTCATGTTCATATATCAAACGTCAACTTGACGTTTGGTTTACGGTGCTGACGCCTCGGAGTGTGAGCACTGTAAACGCCAATATGGCGCCGTCCATGACGTCATCAATGACGTCACGACATCTCATGTAAACGCTATGAGTGTGATTCGGTCCGATCGTAAACGCGTTTATACGTTTTAAGCGTGATTCGGAACACGGCTAGGATGACGCTCACGGAAGTCCCTTGGCCTCCCAAGTGGGATAGCCGAGATTATGACGTCATCTTTTTTTGTATGGGGAAAAAACAAAATTGTGTTGAAACCTATCGTGTGTGGTATCATCGCTTGCGCTTACCGCCAATTTGGTGCAACCTTAGTAAGCATGTGCCTTGTTAACCGAGTCGCTCACGGTTTATTCGTATTCGCAGCAGACAGTACAAGTTTAAGAAGAACGAGCGCATCCAAGCCATGTTCAACGAGTTCGACGACGTGCTGAGCGAGGAGGCGATGTGGCAGATATCTGAGAGCCTGAAGCCGCGCAGCGGGCGAGCGCGCGCCGCCCCGACGCAACCACAGCCCACCGCTTAGCTGGCGAAGCTGCTCAATTGCGCCAGATTTACCGTGCCGGTCAGTACACAGCTGTCACTGCTAGGTCTCTGTTTTTGTCTCTGTATCTCTAGTATAAGTATTTTCGAAACAAAACACAAACGAACACATTTGAGTTTGGCCTCAATTTATATGGCAAAAAATAGTTACCACCTAAGGCTTGACTTACAAAATGAGACTTTAAAAAGCAAACGCGTTCGTTTGTTTCTAAAAAACTTATACTAGAGCTACAGTACACTGTTAGCTGTCTGTTTCTGTGTCTGTATGTATTCTTGGCCCCCCAATATAGCACGTGTAAAACTACGAAGCAATAATGTCAAAAATACTTACCTACACTACTAAAATCAATTACGTAGTGATTGTATTACGAAGGTGTAAAACTAATTTCAATTTATTTCTTACAGGTAAAATTAGTATCCAAAGAATAGAACAGAACAAATAAATCGTATCGACGAGAAGAGCTGACTTATATCGACGAGGAATTGTGTAAGTTAAGATAAAATGTGATTATCTGTCCTAAAAAGGCCTAATTATTTTAGTGTATTAATAGTAAGTGTGCGATTTTCAACTGTGATGGAACCGGGACGAACGTCGAAGCGCACCGGCCGGCGTTTTCCTCGCTTCAAATCTCAAAGCTTTTCTTGTGGAATAAATAAATTTAATCATAGTAAAGTTTGAAGCCAAATATTCACTATCAGTATTTGAGTCAGATATACTATCGTCTTATACATATCAGCATGTGACTTGTGTAGTGAACTAATAAACGAGAGACGCCGTGGTGTTTAATGTCCTTGATATTCTTCTCGTTGTTGTATTTGCCATTGGTGTCAATATTTAAGTAATTTTGCTTCGAAAATTTAAATAATTACATACATCGAATTAGAGAAACTTTTGAAGTAGGAATTTGGAATACATTGTATTAATTTAGTATTACAGTGGCAATTACTTTACCCATTAATCTTGATAGTAGTAATTAGAATGTTGATTTTTTAGAATAAAACGCATATTATATTGTTGTCAAGGTTATATATTGTCAAAGGCTTGTAAGGCACTTCTGCCACTAACTGTACGGTAATATAATATGGCACTGCAGTACTGCTAACAAACGAAGTCAAGACCGTTGCGGGCGAGCGGTGTCTTGTCATATTCGCAGTCACTACAAATCTATCTATATCCCAACTAAATCGAAGTTATTGGCACTGTAATCTACGATTAGGTTAAGCGTAAACGTATATTGTACCGTTCGTCGAGTAATTTATGGTAATTAAGCTCCGCTTTAACGATTTTCACTGGTCACTAGATGCAATGGGAGCTATGCTTGTTATCCTAAAGTGTTACTCGATTAGAATGTCAATGCCATTATATTCAACAGTACCTATACATTCAATTTGTATCATTAGATCATTACCTAGCGAATTTATTGATTATACATCTTTACAAAATCAGTTGGCTTGCAATTTGCATGTTTCTAAAAGTGTGCCGTAGGTACCTATAAGGATCGTAGTTTAGTGTCTATTTACGTATGCATAGAAAATTGTACGGAATTAGTATAAAAGTAATATTACATCCACAATTTTCAAATCCCTAGTCAACTAATCAGGGTTCTCTACACTTCTGATTAATGTAATGACATCACATTTGAATAGATGCTTTCGTCTTGGATTCTATTTTGCATAATTTATATTTGGAAGCATTGATACAAAATAAAATGGAATCATTGTAAGCGGAAACGTGGTAGTGAATTGACGCCAAAATGATGATTTGGGACTCTTCTTTTCAAGAGTTGGTAATAAAACTAAATTCCAGCCCTACATGCTTTGAAATCTTTTTGAAATGGGGACATTCTAATCAAGTTTCAAAGTAAAGACAACAAGTCAGTGGCGTGGCGTCCAATGAGTATACACCGAAGTAAGCCGGAGCACTTGACTTATTTTCTACGCTTACCAACTGAAAAATTATTGTCATATATTTTTTTATAAATGCCACGCCACTGAAAAATATATGTGTTCCTCTTGTTGTGTATCAGTTATATAATAATGTATCTACGTCGGCGTGGTTTGACAACATTGCCTTATAATTGATACAAAACGTATGAAATAGGACAACTTGTTTTGTTTTTAAAGTTCAGATAATGATAAATCTGTTTTAAAACTATGTGGGCTTCCATGTTATAATGCTCGTATCCACCACGAGCCTTAGTTTTTGCCAAAAACTATAAATCAGAAGGGTCACTCCAGACAGAACCGGCTCTTCTAAACTCCACCGTGTCTAATCTATGACCATAACATATCAATGAATTGCGTGCCAAATTTTAAACACAAAACAGATGTCCTACTTTCATTTACCTACTATAGAAAATTTTAATAGGGTCGTTAATGTTTTATAGTGCTAATGAAATGATACAATTCATAATGAAGCGGGATATCACTGCAAATCGAAGCACTTATAACTAGTACAAAATTGTACATGAAAGTGAGATTTTGCATTTGACTATTCACTAGCACTGCAGGGTTAGGTATTATTTAAATCATCTTAAACGTCTTTTACAGCCAAGTTAAGTAATTTTACATTTGTACTAGGGTAAAAATAATCTTCCAAGTAATGTCGCACTTATAGGCGCTAGGTACTTCTTCCAGTTTTAAAAGTACGCATTAACATTAACCATCCAATGTATTAAACGAATGTAAAAATGTCATAAAAATAAGTTAAAAACATCCATTTAGTCCAAGGAGTTTAATGTAATATTTTTGTGCATGTTCTTTAAAGTATTAAAGTCGAAGCTACTTTTTATTTTTGATATTCAGAAAATAATATTTTTCTTATAAGTTGCTACCTAAAGGCAGCAACTGTATTTGAATATAGCCTACTTTTGAGATGTTTACTTATCTACTTTATAGTCACGGATTGTGTCATTTTACTCTGTAAGAGCTTTAGAACGGGGCGAGACTGGTGACCTCTGAGTCACACGCTGATCTTAGGCGCTGTTCTCGACAGCCGTAGGTAAACATAGGAAACTTAACTGATAATCATTATCGGCGCGGCGTTCGATTTGCCTTAAGACGATCAAGTTCATACTGAATGAAATAGCAATAAATGTTGATGGTGTTTTAGAATCGTTGCACAATTGTGATACTATTATTCATGTAGCGCTGCTTGCTACTCTGTCATGTATTATTGACGCCCTCGTTACGTAGGCAATTATATTAGAGAATGGTAGTTGTAAGCGTTAATAAAAAACCCCAATAGTTATCTGTCGCTAATTTAAGGCAATTTATCAGGTACTGCATTGTTTGGAAGGGACATACGTTCCGTGCAATAACTAGACCAATATTTAGGACATTCGGCAGTGCTTTCCTGAAGTATTTTGGAACGGGACGTAGTAGTAGTAGTTTCTCTTTTAAGGACAGATTAGGAAACCTCTCAGTGAGTCATGTTTTTTAAAACACGGTTATAATGATAAATTGATGATGTATAGGTTTGTGAGAGAAGGTTAATATTTTAACTTAGTATCTATGAAATGGGGCGAAATTAGAATCGAATGATAGAACAATCACTAGGAAAATAAGAAGCGCGTTAACACTGTTCGGTAATTTACAAAAAAAAAAATGCACGGTGAAATTGCTCTTTCTGTTAGTTGAGAACTGAAAATCGCTTCAGCGCAAATTGTACACTGCACGCAAAATGTAACAGCTGTTAAAATTTATATTAACACAAGCGATGCGTACATAAAGCAAATAGTACATTTGCATAATGTACAAAACGCAAAATGTGCACTACTCGCAAAACGTACAATGTGTAAGTGTAGAGAAATGTTCGCTTTTTGTTCATTTTGCTAGTAGGACTACATATTTATTTGCATATTTCACATTCTCCGTCACATTATAACAGCTGTTACATTTTGCGTGCAGTGTACATTTTGCGTTTTGTACAATTTTCGCTGAAGCGCTGAAAATCACCGCTACACTGACGAACATATGCGTTGAAAAAATATGATTCGATTGCTAGATAAGGTCCCATGTATGTCATGAACTTTGGTTCGATATTATTTATTTAGTGTACTTTTATGTATTGTAAAATATTGTGACGGGAAATATATCAAAGACTGCATTAATTAATTGTTCAATATACTTGACAATTTTAGGATATCCCATTTCTTATTTGGAAATATATTAGGTATTTTGTAGGATTGGTCTGTGGCGAATTGCCAGACTGCCGCAATAGGTTGCGGAGAAACGCCCCAGGGTCGTGTCCGTGTCGCGGTCGGTCGGGGCCGGTTCATGTCATGACGCGTAGTGCTTCAGTGGACTAACGCAAGCGTCGCCGTCGGCGAATATTCCGCTTCTTTTCTCGGATCACTCATAGTTTATTTCAACCAATATGACCGGCGATGTTCGAGGCTGGTCGTTATCTTACAGAATTTCGAATTATCTTGTATCTACTCGTTTGTACGATGATTTGTTTCGATGTTTAAACATAGTGATTACGATCGTAGATATATTACATCATAGTGAACGGCATACATATACCTATGTAATTGTGTTGTATTAGCGAGTTCAGTATTATGTTTAAATGAAATGCCATAAAATACGAAATGGAATATATTAAGCGTCTATTCAGAAAACGATTGTTTTACATCTTATATATTATCTTACTTTAAGTAAAGTTTCTTTTTTATATTATATAAATACATTATATTGTACATTACTTTTTTTACTGAGTTAACCATAGAGGCGTACTATATGTGACTTGCATTATGTACAGTCTAAATCTGTGTGTCAAATTTTTAATATTTGTAAAATAAAATAACACCATATTTACAAGACAAACATGTTTTTCTTTAATATTATGTTTAGAATTGTAAACATCATAAATAATAAATGATAAAGTAGGTACTTTACATAAAGTAACAGAGGTAACGTAGTTTCAACTTATTAGCGAACACTAGACATAGATAAACTGTTGTATTTGCCAGTCGCGTATTATGCATTTGTATTGCTTATGCTTAGTGATTAGATTATTTGCACTGTAATTGTTACGGACATTAGACAGATTAACTAAACTTCTATTAAGTATATATAATTTGCATAAATGTATAATAATTAGTCAATCCAATTATCGTTAATACAAAATATGTTATTACATGCGAAGCTATTTATTACCTCTGTATGCACATAAGTTGACTGCCACCGTCTCGCGACGAGTAGGTACACTGTACAGTCAGCAGCAATGGTTGCTACGCGGGGTGTTCAAAATGATCTACACACGCTGTTATTCCCTTATAATAAAGATGTGTGAAGATCATTTTGAGCACCTCTCCCGCGTAGCAACCATTGCTGCTGACTGTACCTTGCGTGTTACTTATCATCGTGCGTGCGTACGAGCGCTCGTTGAGAGTATTTCTGATCTTTAATATTTTTAGATGCCGTACATATTTATTCTTAAACTTTCTGCCTCATTTGGACATGTGTGGCTTTGCGTAGTGCGGATCGCTCAATAATACTGCGTAGTAGGTAGGTATACGATAGGGAATGCAAAAACCGGTGAAAATCAAAAACCGGTTATTAACCGTTTGGCGGGACAAAAACCGGTTAACCGGTTTTTTACCGGTTTTTTACAAACTACCTGAAATCGAAGTATTGGACTATAAATCTATTATTTCTGGGTTCTATTGGTAATCCGGGCATGTTTCTAGTGATGTGAATTTGGTTTTTATCATCATCTTTATAAACTACAAAACAAATCAACAAGTGACAAATAAAATTATGAAACATTCTAATATAATATACGGATATATATAGGTATCTTAATAAGCGGCGATGAAAAGTAATATTACCAGTATAGCACCAGCAAAGTTAAGGTGGTACCTAGTGTAACTACTGCAGCGTAAATAAAAAAAAATTGCTACAATACAAATCAATTTATTTAAATAAAACAGTAATTGCGATTAATTCTCGCAAATAATCATAAATAATGAGTTATTAGAACAAAAGAATAGCATTAAATAGCCGGTACTTACTTAAAGCAGCTATTTCACACCTTAATTCAGAAAATAATAATTGTTCATACAAATGTACGACGTTTCGCAGGGTTAAATCGACAAATAGATATTTAATTTATTAATTTAGCTGTATTGGACCAGAAGAAACATTAATTAATTTGTAAAACAATTGTACATTAAAATGTACAAAGCGCCGAAATGGTTAGAATATTTTTTATAATGGAATTTTCATAGCCCACTAAGGTAAAGGATCCTTAACCCAAGAGTGACGATGAAATGTAAGTTTTAAGAATAAAGGTCACGCCAAACTAATCACGATGCGGACAAATTGCGCTTTAAGAATTTTGTAATTTGTAATGCGAATAATTAATGAAGAATAACTTAGCTGCGAAAGGCGTAACTGCGTAACAAGTTTAGTTAAAAGATTTAGAACCGTAACATAACAATCGTGTAAAAAAATAACGGCTAATCACAACCACGACGAATGAGAACTGGCTACTGTAGTCTTTCTTATTCGCATGTGTTACCTCAACAATCGAAGCGGGTAGAAGACACGATATGAAAATAAACTTTGAACGGCAATCACATCAGGTAATTGAACGCCGATGTACCGATGAGGGCAGAGGCCGCCAAACGTCTCAGGTACTCTTAGACCTCTTTGTTCCCGAAGGGTGAAGCTGTAATAAAAAACCACAAATAAGCCAACGGTTTAACATCTTCCGCCAATCGACGGGGCGCGTTTTCAAAGAGAAACAAACACTTACCCGCAAAAGTTGGTGAACGCGGCTTGTTTGAAAAATGGCCAAGCTTGCAAAAAGTGAGCAGCCCAGTTTAAGAAAAACACAGCACAACACCAGATAAATCAATACCGGACTTTAAACTGTGCGAAAACTATTAAAATAGTCGGTTAAAGAAACTTTCCGGTATTTCTTCAAGCAAATCAAATGCATCTCCTCAAGAAAAATCATCCAATGTTTTTCCGTCAAATTTTACGTCAGAATCCTCGCGTTCTTTAAATAAATCTGAACCGATGGATATTTCGCCAGAACGGCCAGTATTCATTCAAAAGAACACAAATGAGGACGGTTGAACATCAGTTGTCGTAATTGATAACAGCGACATCTGTACAAGACACAAAAGAACTAAATAAATAGAACGGCAACTGTGATTAAAACTTATGTCTGAACGCTTGCAACGCAGATATCTAGTTTGACTTGAACACGTCAGATGGCGTTAAAATTAAACAAAAACGACTGCAGTCTTACACTGCACTACCTACTATTTACAATGACATATTATAACAAACATTAAGTATATACATTGAAATGAATAGAAATATTTTTTTTAAAAAAAGTGCATAATAACATGGGCTATTAACGAATATAACTTGTTAACTATCAAGAATAACATGAAAAATAGCACTATGTATTATTAAAGAAATACTTATTTGAGATGTGGACTTCCAGACATCAACTGGTATTTTTAATATTCACAATTTCACACAACAAACAACGCAATAAGTACACAAACACCACACTTGCTTTCACCCTCTCTGAGCACTGACTGATTAGATACGTTACTACAGGGTAGTAGCAGGAAGCAAAACTATCCAAGTAAACCAATAGGGCTTACCCGGCCATAAACCCTTTCTGCGCTTTTGACGCGGCAGACTCAAATGAAGTGGGGATATGGGAAACTAACAACATTTTAACATTATGATATTCATGTGCTCTATCCACAGTCGTAAGAAAGAGAAACTAACTTCTTTAAACGTTCATCCTACCATCCTTAAATAACGTGATTTGAAGGTGAAAGAACGCTCTAATCTCACCATGAAGTTGTTTTTTATACTAAATACAATTTCGGTTAGAAACCGGTTAGTGGTGTAAAAAACCGGTTTTTTACCGAGCTCAAAAAGTTCCGGTTAACCGGTTTTTCGGTTAACCGGTTAACCGGTTTGCATTCCCTAGTATACGAGCGTTCATGTACAACTATATTTCAAGTAAAAAACGTTGGGTTTGCTCCACAGTGCCCTTACCATGAGTTTGCAATGTTTACATTACCGTACTCGCTAGCGACTGCGTAAACGATTTAGTATGCCGATTCATAGTTCTATTGCGTAACCGCCAGAGGCGCTGTACTTTTGTTTATACTAAATCGTTTACGCAGTCGCTAGCGAGTACGATAAGGCAAACATTGCAAACTCATGGTAAGGGCACAGTACAAGCGTACGCTTACTCATACAACTGATGAAAAGACGTGAAACGCCCCGTGGGTATCAACGCGGCCTACGGAACACTGTCTACAAATTTACGCGTTGTCCTATGGTTGTCCTAGGTGGGTGAACGCGAAGCGACGCGGGCAATGCGGTGCGAAGCGGTTCGCTCACGTCTAGGACACTTCAATGGGTATCAACTGTTTGTTTTGTTTCTCGCCGCGCCGCGCCGCTTCGCGTTCGCGTCTAGTTCGCCCACCTAGGACACCGCGTTACTGTTAGCAGCTACAGAAACAGCAGGTAGCTCTTAAATTCTGGTAGATATACTCTGGCTAATGAAACTTGAGACTAGAAAAAACGCGACAAATTTAAAACTGTTTATAATAGGGTGGTCCTTATTTTACGTCTTTTTTGTTTCTTCCGGGGCCTCCGTCTCTATTTTGAAAAAAATCAACATTGCCCTGTTTTTTTAAATATTTCTTTATTATAATTAACCATAAAACAATTATAAAAAAATTAATTGAATTCGTTATTTTTTCTTGATATCATCATCAGACTACAGTTTTTCAACACACAAATTTGCTAGTAAAACAACATTACTTATTAATAAAACAACTTTATTTGTTCCAATAAGAAAAAAAAATGTACAGATATATATTTAACACTTTAAACTCTCGCGCTTTGTAAACATACTTAAAAGGTTTGTAAATAAATCCGCCATAGCCGAACACTTATTAACGACTGGATCGAATCACTGGATTGAGTTACATAAACCCAAAATCCTCTCCACCGAACGCCATTATTACCCGCGGGTAGTACGAGAAGCCATTGAAATCAAGAAACACCCAAGAAATTTCAATAGGGGAGACGGTTTCAATCTATCGGCGACTTGGGGACCAGTGATACAAAACATAAAATCTCATGGTAAATCTTCGGATCTGTGTGCGGATACTGTGAGTGCTGTGTGCCGTGCCTTAGACAATTAGAAACAAAGTGGACGGGTAGTGAACATTTTTCGAGTCTACCCCTCACATTTTTGTTAACTTTTGTAGGGTAGTCAAATGTTGTGTACCCATATCTCCGTTGACAACTTGCTGAGACGACAGTCATATCCGCGACCACGGCCGGTGAAACCCGTGTCGAAACGTCGGTAAAAAAGGTAAATTCATAAATATCGCGTTAGACCCGTTAAAACAAACCTTTTAAGTAGATATATATTTGTTTTTATAAATCTCAGATTTTCCGTGGTCAGTCGGTACCGACCCCTAAAACTTGAATAAAAAATCTAAAATAAATACAGTAGTATTTTAAGCCACTTAAGAGGAGGGGTAGGGCAAGCTCTCTCCATACAAACTTTGTGCAGGATTTTCTTCGTTTGTGTTTGCATTAAAGTTATGATATTTGGTCAGTATGCTTATTTTGCTGTTAGCTATTTCGTGATGTAATTTTTTTCATTGGTATTATTTTTAAATTGTTTCATTTTTCATTTTTTTGAAATATTTGAAAATTTCCACATAGAAAGTGATGTAGAAATTTTCAAATATTTACATCCAAAAAAAATAATTACATTCGTTAGTGCCAAAACCTACGAATAAAACGTGCACAGAGTTTGTATGGAGAATGCTTTGCCCACCCCTGCGCCTTAACGTACGGAACGGGTGACCTGAAAAAGAAAAAAAAATACAATAAGGAAAAAAAAATACGCGAGGCCTTCAACTCACAGATCTACTAGTACTAATATTCACTAAATAAGTGGACATCCTACATTTCTTCAACGAGGGCTACAGTTTTTGTGCTCGTGCTCACCAGTTTGTGCCGCTAGTTGAGCAAGGTCCAGGTCAAACTTTTTTGCTGCTCACAATTTTACTAGAATCGGTTGAGAAATGCCACCTGTAAGGATATCAGGCGGGAATCCGGACGTACGAAAGCATTTTTGTCGAAGCTAAATCAGAGACCTTCGTTTCACTGAGTCAATATCATTGAATTTAATTAACTAAGCAGCGATATAAATGCATGGTACCTCACCCATTCGAATCTACTTTAATTGGTGATTATTAATTTTCGACTTCTGGGGGCCGATTTTTGAGTGTCGAACGCTTGACTTTTCACTCTACATCTGTCAAAACATATAGTATTTTGACAGATGTCGATTGAGAAGTCGAGCGTTCGACACTCAAAAATCGGGCCCCAGGTCACCGATTAAAAATCACCGTGCATAAAAAGTTTTTAAATAAAGATCAGTCAACTTTCATTAGCCAACTCTTCTCTAGAGTATTACAGTAACATTATGGTAACATTACTTATATTGGATGATGCTTGGATAACGTCGTGTACTTTTTTTTATAGACTATTTTTAGTGTCCCACTGCTGGGCAAAGGCCTCCCCTCTTACGTCGTGTACTTAGCTAATTTTTTTTTTGTTCCTGTAGTTTCGGTACGATATAAAAATAATATAAAATCGTTCTTTGTAATAGGGATGTTGACTCAAAATTTATTATTACTCCATACGAAAGAATACATAAAACTATGCCAAATAGTGAAAATCCTATTCAAATATCTCAAAAAATAACGAAGCTACAACCGTTAGAATGTCTTTAATTCGAGAGAGAAAGCGCTACAGATCAGTGACGACACTGACCTCGAGCGCCTTAGTAAATGACGATCGTTCAATACAGAGGTGCGTTTTGCGGAACAGGGACAGAAAATGCCCCCTCCTAAAACTTTGAAGACTTATAATTATGTAATTATTTATTCTTTTGAATTACTTTTTTCGCTATTTGATTGAGAATTTGATCCATTTTCGTGAACATTCGGTTTCATTGATTTTCTTATTTGGTGTCAACATCCCTATTGGGTAGACTCGTTGCAAAACCAAAAAAGTAATGGGACTATATAGATTCGCAATTTTTTTTAATAACCTAAATGTAAATTTAAAGTTACCAATATAATTCTCAAGTTTCAATAAAAAATAAATAGTACTAGGAAGCAGACGTGACGTCACGCCTGTCTGTCAATCAATATTGGAGCGTTTTCAGTGCTCGTCCGCTATTCTGTACTTTGCTCCTCATTTTAGTTTTTTCTGTTGCTCTAATTGTAGGCGGTACCATACAAACTTACAAACATTTGATCGTCCAAAAAACTGGTTCGAATTGTATTGAAAAAACTTGTCGTCATGCCTATTATCCTGCATCCTTGTAAATTGAGTGAAGGATATCGAACTTCTCATTTTGGAGGACGAGTGTCTACGCTATTGACACTGTTATCATTGTCAAAGTACCTACGGCTTATCGGTACGAGTAATTTGCGAAACAAAGGCGCTTCAGCGGGGGTTAATCGGTTTTTGGAATCCCCGCGGCGTACTGTTGGCTCTGTAAACTAGATAACTCAAGTGTCGCAATAAAACCACTTGATTTCGAAACTAGACATGCTTAACGATTGTTTATATCTAATTAGGCGATAGATACTCTTATCCCATTATAAGTACGTACCGTCTTTAAAAACCCTTGGAGAAAAGACGTCCAGCGCAGTTTCGTAGATAGCGTTCCGTTAGTCACTTGTTTTCAGACACTGAAAATGAGAGAGTTTATTTTGGCAAGCCTACTTGTGTACGTAGTAAATGCTGCTCCTCTACAGAATATGAAGCCTTACGGCTTTGATAGTGGTGAGTGTGCATGCTATAGCTGTTTTAGGTACTTGTATTTATGGATCATCTATACACTCTACAGATTAGGGTCGCGTCTTTCCTGTGAAGGTTTCCAAAGTCAAGGGTTAAGAAACTAATTTTTTGTTGGACTCTTAACCCTTAAATTGTACCTAACTAAAAACAGCATGTATATACTACCCAAAGTACGAGCTTTTTCAATACTTTACTTACAATTGACGAGTTTACCCTACTACTACTTTCCACTTTTTTAATTCATGGTTTAATTCCGCGGATAGATGATTTGACAGAGGTGGTGTTTTTCTTTCGAGTTTCATTCATCCGTCGCTACTGTGTGATCATAAACTTCGCTATCCATACTGGAATTGATGGTGAGCTTTGACAGAGGAATTCGGCGAGCACTTCGAAGGCGACATGGTGCTGCTGCCGTGGCAACAGCGCGCGGTTACGACGGCCATCGACGCCCGCAACGGATTGCGGGGCGCCGCCAAACGGTGGCCGGGGCGCGTCGTCGTCTACCATATAGAGGCGGAAGATTTTGGTTTGTACACACCATTCAATTCACTTCTTTTAAAATAAATGGCTTTCCATCAAATATTTTTTTTTTTCTTTATTTAGAAAACAAACAGCCATGTACAAAATAACGCATACAAAAATGGACGCCAATTAGGCCCAAGTTTCATATATTACTATGTAACTATTACTAACTAAGAAGAGGTGTTGTTATGATTACCCATCTATTCAGTTGTGTAAACTACTCATGCAAAGTATTTTAAGAAAAAAATATAAGTAATAGGAAGTAGATTGTTAACCAAGGGCTGAAAGCCACCCATTTCTGCGTGAGAGCGCCAATAGTTCGAGGCTGAAATGGGTGGTTTCACCCGAGTTAAACACTCTGCTTTTCATTTCGAATAGGTACGAGGAAAGTAAAACATTTAAAAATAAAGAAATATTTGTGGACAAACTTACACTAAAATCGACCTAGTCCCAAATTGGTTAGTACAAGCTGAGCTTGGGCAAAGCTTGTACTAACGCGACGATATACATACATGGATAAATGCATACTTGAATACATAGAAAACACCCAGAACAATTTTACGTGTTCATCACACAAATGTTGAAGTCGCTCAATCAATCTCACTGGCGTGCAGTGCAAACTATTAGAGTATTCTAGAGTTTAAACTGCCTGCGTGGTAGTGTCGGAGGTTCCCCTGGATTTTCCCCAGGCTACCGTCCAACCGCGCACTCCCTAACGCTTTATGGGGCCCGCCCAAAGAGTAGTAAGTGGCCCGGCACAGCCACTGTCAGATTAAAAAAAAAACAAGAATTGCCATAGGCAGTTACTGCCTAGTAGTAACTGCCTCCTGACCTATACGGTCTAGGGTAGGTTTATTTCAAGGAAGTGGACAATCCTCGTTCTAGTGTCACTGAGAACCATATCTTGATAATAATGATAAATATAGGTGTAGCAGCCAAGCTAAGCACGTTAGCTTAATACCGTCAAGTTTTATGTGATGATTTAATACATTTCCGTACCTTTTCGGCCATATAATGTGGTATAAGCTTACCGTGCTAGCTAGTCAGAATTTAAGCAAAGCAAAGTGGCGTTTGTTTAAAAATCAAGACATATATATTTTTTTGACTTTTTGAAAAAGTTTTTGATTTAAAAAAAAAATTTCGCCATATTGTAGCCCTCGCCGATACGCATCTTATCACACCCTAATCATACACGCAGCTTTAAAATTCACGACGCCAGGGCGATGTCACAGTTTTTCTTGAAATTGGTGCCCTTTTTTTTTAACGTTGGGGAAATGCATTTACGCATCCCGTCCTGTCGGGGAGGCAGGACGGACTAACCGCGGCTGGAAGGCCTTGGACTACCGTCTAAAACCACCAACGAAGACCGGCTCCGCCTTGAATTGGGGGGCGTCGCAGGATCACTCATCGCATTCGACCGCGTACGTCCCGGCGGGCGGCCTACCGGCTAGTAGGCCGCACTCCGCAGACATGAAATGGGTGCCCTACCAACGCGATCGAAAAATACCTAAATCGTTTTAAGGCCTACACACAGCCCTAAAATCAGAGGCGATATCGGGAGAGTGGTGGGGAGCACCCTAGACCCTAGATTGCTCCCTAGATCGCCTCGTGTGTAGGTAAATCGTATACGATAATCATAAACGATTTACCTACACACGAGGCGATCTAGGTAGCAATCTAGGGTGGGCCGCTTAAGATATTCCCGTCCAGAGATAGGGAAACATTAGTCCTACAAAGCTTAAGTTCTTTGTTAATATTATACACGTGTTTTTAATGGTCAAATAGATGAAGATCAAGTAAAGCTGATCGAAGAGGGCATGGCTGACATAGCGAGCAAGTCGTGCATTAAATTCCGGTCCAGAGAAAAAGAAGATGAGCATGCAGTTGTTATACAGGTAACATTAATTAACCCTTTGCCGCATAAAAAAAATTACCTTGATACGATGCAATAAGGTCTACAATGGCATCTGCCATATATGGCTTCGTATATAATATGCGGTAACGGGTAGTTAGACCGTAACCTACTATTATCACCACGCTATACGAAGATCCCTATATGACACTGACAGTGACATGACCATATAGTGATGTGCATGCATGCACGACAACCCACACGATGCGGTTTTGAAGAAAAAAAAGTTGCAGCATCACTTTACATGTAGGGGAGGTACCATAAAAAAAAAATAGGATTTTATTCTACCGTTTTGTCGGCGTTATTGATTTATGTATAGGCACTCATGCCAAATTGCAACTTTCTAGTACTAACAGACGAACGGACGGACGGACGGACATGGCGAAACTATAAGGATTCCTTGTTTACTACGGAACCATAAAAAATAATTAGGGTACATTAGTATAATTTACTTTGTTCAGAATCGGGAGCTCTTCCAACCTACCAATTTTCATGCAATTCCGACGAAAAAAAACTACAATACCAAAAAAATTGGCCTAGTTACGACTCTTACTAATTAGTTCGGATGAAAACAAACATGGCGGATTTTAACCCTTTGACCGCCAAGAACCTATAAGTGGTTGTGTGTCGTCGTGCCCACCACGCCAACAACCACTTAAAAGGTCGGAATGAAGGTGTACTTTGATCACAAATAAAATCATTTAAGTATGAACTGTTTTAATTTGTTTTTATTGGTTTAGACATTACACCAATTCCACAGTGCTTGGCGTAGTTGGGCACGACGACACACTATCGCTTTGGCGGTCAAAGGGTTAAATGACACGGTGCGGACCGAGCCACGACATAATTCACCACAGCAATAAAATACTAGAAATAATTTGATTAGCTAAAGAGTTTGCTCAACCAACCAAACGTCCTTCCATCAATTCAATACGAACACCGTTTTGTCGATGTATCTAATTGAATCAGCTTTCATCCTAATTCCCAACTGTCGTATTTCAAAAAAGTTGCGAGTGCCTAATTCCCATTAAGTAGGTACCTAGTTTTACGTAGGTAGTTATGTAGTTTTAACCACCCGTTGCACACATTTCCAAAACTGACTAGGTATGTACATTTTTAGGGATCAGCGAGTGGATGTTTTTCTAATGTCGGCTTTAGCAGCCAGGATGACGAAGGCGATGCCAGCCAAGTCCTAAATCTCTCAAACGGGTGCTTTAGGCACGGCACGGTCGTTCATGAAATGCTCCACACTTTGGGCTTTTATCATATGCAGAGCACCTATGACAGGGACGAATTTGTCAGGATTGTATGGGAGAACATCAAGGCTGGTGAGTAAACTACAAACATGTTCTGTCAGTTTTAAAAATCCGGAACCGTCCGGTAATTACTTCCTCTTAAAAGGAAGATGGCTATTACACAGCGGCACAGAATAAGTACTCGATAGTAGGACAAGTAAGTAACAGCGGCATACGCAACTCACGATTAGGACCGCTTATTTGATGTGGCGGTGGCGTTCGTTTCGTCCCCTATCGAATATCTATTAAATTTGGAACCGACTTCAAATAAATCAGTAGGTGATAAAATCGCGAATCTTATTAATTTGAATTAAATAAATAATTCAGTTTATTATTCGCATTCGTTAGAATTTTTTGGTGATCTTTATTTGAAGTCGGCTCTTACTAATATACCCTGGGTGTGTTTTTTTATACTACGACAGTGGCAAACAAACATACGGTCCATCTGACACCGGAGCCTATAGACGCTCGCAACTTTAAAACAGTCACCTTGCGCGTTTCTTAGAATATTTTGGGGTTGGTGTGGTAGGACGTAATTATTTTATTAGATTGGATATCTAATAGGTACATAAACGAGTCTAATTAAATGAGAATATACGCATACTACTAATTACTTTATACCCGTAGTTACATACGTACCTACGTAACGTGCAGGTAATAATTAAATTAATAAGTAATTGAAACAGCCATTAAAGATTGACGATAAAATACGGAGCGCATATAATGTTTAGTCTTCGTTCGTTGCGTAGGTAGGTATGTAATGAAATTAATAATTAGATAAAAACGTGTAGTGCTTATTTCCCAGGCACGGAGCATAATTTTGCGAAATACACAAATGACACTGTAACCGACTTCGGCGTGCCATACGATTTTGACAGCGTAATGCACTATCCCGAAACAGCATTCAGCAAAAATGGAAACAAGACCATTATTCCATTGAAGGTAATTAATTATTGAATGTGATTTAGATGCCTATTTTTTTTTATTCCTTTATTTCAGGCAACAAGGGCCCATAGATAAATACCTTATAGCTGGGGGCCGATTTTTGAGTTTCGAACGCTCGAATTCAAAAGCGAGTGGTAGAAAATAGTCACACGCGGCAAATTGTCACGATTATTGTCGCGTGAACCGAATAAGAGCTATTTTTGAGAGTCACCACTCGAAATCGATATTTTGCATATTGTTAGTTACAAAAAAGGACAGTAATAATTGTAATATTTAATTGCACTAAAATTCGTGACGAAATGACTAGTCTCGTCATTCCGCTTCTTTACAACTGACACGGTTATTATTATACAATAATAGTACACTACTGCAGAGGCCGTGAAGTATTGCTGATTACAGTTTTTTTTTTTTTTTTTTTTTTTTTTTTTTTTTTTTTTTTTTTTTTTTTTTTTTTTTTTTTTTTTTTTTTTGCGATAACCGTCATTATACTCGATTTCGACTAAATCAGGGATAACGTTTTCAAATTTTATACTAATTTTGAATTACAATGACGATTTTACGCAAAAAACTTTTTTTTACTTATACTTAATTCAAAATAAATATAAAATTTGAAATCCTTATCCCTCAATTAGTCGAAATCGAGTATAATGATAAGATTAATAAGGCAATGTTTGTGTCAACGATCGGATATATATTGTACTCGTACATTTAGATTTCAAACACAATGTATATTGTTAGTATAATGACGATATTTCACAAAAAAAAAAATTATTGGCCGCTTTTTTTTAAACATGCCATTTGAACAAGCCATGTAGGTGTAGCCGCACATAAATATACCTACTAGACAGACATGATAGTTTTTTTTTAAATGTGCAAGTATGGTTATAGAGTCTAGTGGTGGTTGGCATTGGAAGTATGTAATTTTTCCTTTGTCAGTTTAATAATGTAAGCAAATTTAAAAAGTTAGAGTAGCGGCCAATAATCTTTTTTCTTAGGGTTTTCATAGGTAGTGTAGGTAGGGCGCCATTAGCAAGAAACTTAATTTCTTCATTTCGTGCCATTAACACACACATACATGTCCGAGCATGTTTGAGAAAATTTATATTATTAGCGTAATATTAAATTCAAGTAGAAAGTAAATATATTCGGGACGAATTACTTAGTGGGTACTAAATTCTACTGATAGAATTGAATACGAGTGGTCAGTACCACTCGACTTCGAATTTTCTATCGCTCGAATGTCAAAAATAGCATGTCATCGTTTTTTGTCAGATCTCGAGTGAAAAGTCGACCGTTCGAAACTCAAAAATCGGTCCCCTGGTATACAGACAATAAGATAAGTGGTAAGACAATAGTTAGTTAAATGACCAATAATTATACCATCTTCTCATATTATGTCCTTACCTTACTGATGTGCAAGTTGCGGAAAGTTTCCAAAAAGTTGGAAATGTATTCGGAAATTTCTTGAGAATTTCATAGAAATATAAGAAATTTCAATTAAAAACTTCGGAAAGTTTCAAACCCCATACAAAAATGTGAGAAACTTCAGAAACTTACCCACGTGGAAAAATTCAATTTTGGAAAGTTTCCGACGGCACCTCAGTACCTTACCTACTAACATTTCAGGAAAACGTCAAAATAGGACAACGAGAAGGCTTATCTGAAAGCGATATTCTGAAGTTGAAGAAAATGTACTGCGATGAATCTGAGACCTTGAAAATTACACATCGTTCGAAATGAAAACACTTTTGCCAAGTGTGATTGTCTACCTACAGCCTTCGATCAATGATTGTCGGTCAATTTTACCTTGTAATCATTTCAATAAGGATCGTTATCTCTATATTTAGTAATTTACATAAGTGATAGATATATTATTGATACTTATTAAATATCCGATAAGCATTTTTTTTAAATTTATTATTTCAAAAAAAGTTACATTTTACGTATTTGAAAAAATGAGGCCCGATAAGCCTCATGAACAAGCCTGTAAGTTTTAATACTAAATATTATAACATTGTGTCTGATTGTGTCGTTCTGTCTCTCTCAGTGAAGCAAAATGGTACATTTACGGAGAAGCCGGTAGGTATATTATAGAGGTATTGAATGCTGAATTAAATGAAAGATTCTACAAAAATGTGTAGTTTTAACGCCTCTTTAGGGTCGCATAAGTTCACGAAAAATAATACCTACGTACGATACCTTTTTAGGGTTCCGGTTCCGTACCTAAAGGTTAAAACGGGACCCTATTACTAAGACTCCGCTGTCCGTCTCCAGGCTGTATCTCATGGACCGTGATAGTTAGTTGAAAATTTTCACAGATGATGTATTTCTGTTGCTGTGCTATGCCAACAAATACTAAAAAACAGTTATAAAATAAATATTAATGGCGGCTCCCGTACAACAAACGTTTTTATAGATAATGGTACGGAACCCTTCGTGCGCGAGTTCGACTCGCACTAGGCTGGTTTTTTTTCTTTAACGTTGGGGAAATGGAAATACATTTTCGCATCCCATCCTGTCGGATAAAGTGCCTTGGACTATCATCTAAAACTAAAACCACTAACGAAGCCCGGCTCGCTCTTGGCATTTAATTTAGTCGCATACGGCTAGTAGGCTGCAGGCACGAGGCAGTAGCTAGGCGAGCGCCGCCAGTCCTGTGGCCTGTGGACTCCCTCTATCTATGGTTCCACTACGGCGGAGGCATCAGATGCACATAGCGTCCGTTGCCGACGGAGCGGATCCGCGAGAGGATCGTCGATTGCGACATTACGTCACAAAAGGAGGCCATCGCTCTCTACTACATATCTCCTCGCTGCCGAGTGTTGCATCAGCAACACTAGCTAGCGAGAGGGTGCGTCTATTATGCAGAGGCCCCGCTCACACACGGCATACTCTTCCAGCATGTGAAGCGCTGTATCGTCGAGCGGGCGGCTTGACAACATGGGGTTGATGGGGTTGCTCTCTTCCTATGCAGTGCACATAGGTACTTACCGAAGCATCCATGGCCAGTAAGTATCTGCACTATGTGAAACGTCAAGATTCCGTAAGGCAAACTTTCAAGTTAACGGTCGTGACAACATTTCAAATAGGTATTTTACCTATTTCAGGCTAACATCCATACATGTTAGTAAATCTTAATACAAATACCTATAAGGTTAGTGATACATTCCTAAACTATAATCCAGTGGCTTTAGTATAAGTTTTTTCGAAACATTAACTAATTCGAACGCGTTTGCGTTTTGTCTCAAAATGTATGAAAGTGGTATGAAAACGTGAACAGCGCCTCTGGTGGTCACTAGTGGAAACTAAAACAGCGAGTATAACATTTGTTGCTAACCGATGAACGCGCTTATTTCAAACTCGGTGAGAGCGTTTTCATACATTTTGAGTCAAAACGCAAACGCGTTCTAATTAGTTAATGTTTCGAAAAAACTTATACCTACTAGAGCTACAGTAACTATATGTATATATTCAGAGCTTGCGTTAAATCCTGTAGTTCTGATTTTTTGCAGACTCTTTATGTGGTTGGCCCCATCTTATAGCAAATTTAGTCTGCTTTGAAAACGTCAAGGTACTATTAGCAACTATAAATAGAAATATTTATTTGCCATTAAATGCGGTAAGTGTATAAGTGTTGTAAGTTCCTTATGGTTGTAATCTTTTTTTTTCGATTTTTGACAAAGTCAACGCCGGGTCTAACGCGATATTTATGTATTTACTCTTTTTACCGACGTTGCAACCCTTTCGAAACGTATGTTTACAAAGCGCGAGAGTTTAAATAAGCGTCGCTCGGACATGAAGCTGGGTCCACCGACGCGACGCATGGCATGAGCGAGGAGTCTCAGCGGTCCGCGAACGTGCGCTCAACATCCTGTTGGTGCATTTGCACTTTAACGGCATTATTTGTAAACTCGTGAATCTTAATGTTCATTTAGTACTTTGCTGTTCGGTAATTTTCTAAACCAACGTTAATTTAGGTTAAAATTAAGTGAACCTAGTTAATTTAAAAGTCATCTTATTGAATTATCCACTACTAATACCCTAAGTCCGGTTTAAGCTGTATAGTTAGTGGTAGGTACCGATAGGAAAAAAAATCCTTAACAAAAAATGTACCTTAAATTAGTTCATTTGATAACTCCATCGGCATCATCTCTAATACTGGCTAAAGCTACTGTTTTGATAGCCATTTTATGAATAGTGTCATTTCATGGTTTCGTGTAGTACTTATTTATGTTATTTCAATGTCGCTCTCTAGAACCGTGTCGAACAACTATTGCTTTTTCTTTCGCAATAAACATTCATCCCATTACAAAAATAGTACACTGGAGTTATTGTTGCATGAAAAAATATCGTGGTTCGATGAAGTGGTAAAATATCTGGGGCGATTAAGTTTGGCAACTGGGTGTTGCAGAGAGTGGTATAGGAGGTACACGGCACGCCCGGCCCGCGCCGCAGCGGTTGCGCGGGCGCGGGCGCGCTGTCGCAAACTACTTCGCAGTTACGCGCCAACGCCACTTGTGAAATGGTCGTATCTCAAACTATTATAAACCCTTTCCCACCCCGATGGGTTTCGTTGTAAACAAAAAATCGCGCGATACGAACGGGACTCAAATTATAGCTCTTATTCGGACAATAATTTAATAAAGCAGTCTTCTGTACAGTTAACATGTTTAGCATGCATCTCAAGTTATCCCGAGCATAAAATTCAAAACATTGCATCTAAATGTTTTATCTTCATTTCAAGAAAAAAATAAAATAAAATGAAGTGTAGTATTCAAGTGCTTGTGTTCGTGATTAATCTGGTAATGGCTGTAGCGATGTCTATTGATGAACTGGAAGATTTTAGTAACTTTCTGAAGGATACATCGCTGTTGGATCAACCTTTAAAAAGTAAGCTTCATAAAATGTATCATCCATATTTTAATGAGTGCTTATTTCTTACTGAACAATGCAGTGCGAATTATTTATACGTCCAGAATCTCAATATTTTTAGAAAATCCTACTGTTGGCGATGACGACGATGTACCAATTTCTGATCACGCTTGGGAGGAGAGTGGTCGGTTCGAGGGAGACCTGATTCTCAATGACCGACAGAGGCAGCTGATTGTGCAGGACATCGCGGAGGGCCTATCCAGAAACGGTCTCAAAGATAGCACTAAACGGTGGCCCAACAATGAGGTCATATTTTATATCCAAAAGGAGCACTTTAGTAAGTACACACTTCGGTTTTAATAGCTGTTAGTGCAAAAGTATTGCTCCTGAATGTTTTCTTCCTTTCAATTTGACTTGTTAATTAATTATAATATTATGTTAGCTTCAATAATTCCGTGTTCACGAAAAACATTTGATAATATTTACCGCCCCCGTGTTTCAATTAATACCTATGTTGGTACTATCGACTTAGGTACGAGGTTTCCTCTACCTACAAGATTTATATATTTTAATAATAATATTCAAAATGAATTTCGTTATATTATAAATATCATAATTCAAAAAAAAAATCAAAATTATTTATTTTTATCAAATAGCGCGTAGCGTTAACAAGGTTGTCGAATCTTTGTTTTAAGTAAAAACTTGTGTTAGGAAGAATTCGCTCTTTCATAGAAGGTGTTGAGTAAATTATGGATAAATAATTAACCGCAATTCATATTTAAAAAACAATTGCCATATTTTAATAAATTTATTTCAGCCGGCGATCAAGTTCAAGCAATATTAAGCGGTATTGAAGAGCTGAGCCAAGCGTCATGCGTTAAATTCAGACCGTACAGAAAAGGGGACCGCGACGCCGTTGTCGTACAAGTAAGTATCGACTACCAACTAAGGCCTTATTCCTCATAACAAGCGAGATTTTTACTGAGATTAGTCTACATTGCCTACGGATTTAGTTCTTGGTCGATTCCCGGTCCCAAGCTTTTAAGTATTTTAGATTTAATGTTGATGCAAACTGCCAAGTGTACTTAACGTGTTATACAACAAAATTATAACTATTTAGCTTTTTTATATTACCTACCGTGCTGCCTGCCTTTTATTTATTTTCATAACATAGTACAGGAAGATTTACTTTCAGATTCATGTACCTAAGTATACCTAATTATGATCGCTATCTTACGGTAACGTAATAATATCGATTATCGTATATCCAATCGCATTCCAGGGTAGTCGTCGCGGTTGTTTTTCGCAAGTGGGCTACCAGGGGGGCTATCAAGTACTGAACCTGTCGGGTCGGCACCCGGTCGGCCGCGGCTGCTTCCGACACGGCACGGTCGTACACGAGTTCCTTCATACCCTAGGGTTTTATCACATGCAGAGCAGCCCTGATAGAGACGACTATATTGACGTTGTCTGGGAGAACATTGTTCAACGTAAGTATTTTTGAATTATCCTTAGCATAGTTATCCTTAGCATCCTTAATCCCTAAGTGTCCTATCATTTAAACAAACTCTCTTGGAGACAGTAATCATTATCACCATTTGCTTTAGGATTACACTATAAGTACTTATAGTAACATCACTTAAAACGTTGTTAAGCTCACAAAGTACCTATTGTAATCCTAGAGAAAAGTGTGATAATGATCAACGTCTTCAAAAAATAGTTTGTTTACATGATAGGACACGTAAGGATGAATAGTTAAAATTTTGGGACCATAATAGTTAAGTCTTTTAATTCCTTTAATTATTTTCGTTTCGTTGTGATTAAAATGCATAAAATACATACGTTGAAGCTTACAGATGTAAGCTGAGATATTCTGATAAAGTTACCCATGCATACAATCGTATGAAAAGTTTTCGTGTCATAGCGAATAAATTAAATTGCAGACAAATTAAAAGTTTGTGGTCTAAAAATTTTAACTCCATATATTCTCATGGGCACTAATTTAACCCATCTAAACCGTACATACAACAGAACCAATAGGGTCTCTAACTCCACTCAGAGGCTCTTCGAGGAAAGGAGTAAGATGCTTCTACAGTCTTCAGTCGATGCGACATTATATCGGCAGCTTAATAGACAGATCTCCAAATCCCTGACCCGTGATCTGCGCCAATTCAATACAAAACGTATTGAAGAGGCCATCGAGCGGAATAAGGGCTCAAAAGTTTTCGCAAGAGATCTATCTATTGGGCAGAGCCAGCTCGCCAAGTTAAAAACTGAGGATGGTGGAACAGTCTCATCCAGACCTGAGCTTCTGAGCGAGATAGAGCGCTTCTATGGACAGCTCTACACGTCAACTAGCAGACCTGAAGTTGGTTTAGTGGAAGATCCTAGAGCTAGACTAACCCGGCACTATACCGACGACATCCCGGACATCAGCCTGTACGAGATTAGAATGGATCTTAAACAACAGGGCACCCGGTGAAGACGAAATTACAGCCGAACTCCTGAAGGCGGGTGGAAAACCGGTCCTTACGGCCCTTCAGAAGTTGTTCGACTCCATCTTACTGGAAGGGAGAACGCCAAAGGCATGGAACACAGGCGTGGTGGTGCTGTTCTTTAAGAAGGGTGACACCACTCTTCTGAAGAACTATCGACCCATCACGCTTTTGAGCCATCTCTACAAGCTGTTTTCAAGAGTCATTACGAACCGTCTCGCACGCAGGCTAGATGACTTCCAGCCTCTTGAACAAGCCGGTTTCCGAAGAGGCTTTAGTACCACGCGCTCCGACAGGTTATACAGAAGACTGAAGAGTACAACCTGCCCCTCTGTTTAGCGTTTGTGGACTATGAGAAAGCCTTCGATTCGATCGAAACCTGGGCGGTACTACAATCTCTACAGCGGTGCCAAGTAGACTACCGCTATATCGAAGTACTGAAGTGTTTGTACGAAAACGCCACTATGTCAGTCCGACTCCAGGACCGGAACTCGAAACCTGTTCCGCTGCAGCGGGGAGTCAGGCAAGGAGATGTTATTTCTCCTAAACTGTTCTCCGCTGCACTGGAGGATGTTTTCAAGAATCTAGACTGGAGAAGGCTAGGCATCAACATAAACGGCGAGTATATCACTCATCTTCGGTTTGCTGATGACATAGTAGTCTTGGCTGAAACCATGGAGGGTTTCATTACAATGCTCGATGACCTCAGTAAAGCCTCCGAGCGAGTTGGTCTAAGGATGAACATGGATAAGACGAAGATCATGTCAAATGCCCATGTAGCACCAACTCCCGTTACAGTCGGACGCTTTACGCTCGAAGTTGTAGACGATTATGTATAACTAGGACAGACTGTCCAGCTAGGTAGGTCCAACTTTGAGAAAGAGGTCAATCGTCGAATCCGACTCGGCTGGGCAGCGTTCTGGAAGCTACGGCATATCTTTTCGTCCAATATTCCGCAGTGTCTCAAGACGAGAGTTTTTTACCAGTGTGTGTTGCCATTGATGACATATGGTACGGAAACGTGGTCGTGGTGGCCTCATAAGAAGGCTCAAAGTCACTCAAAGGGCAATGGAGAGGGCTATGCTGGGAGTTTCTCTGCGTGATCGCATCAGAAATGAGGCCATCCGTAGCAGAACCAAAGTAACCGATATAGCCTTTCAAATCGCTAAACTTAAGTGGCAGTGGGCGGGGCACATTGCACTAGAACCGATGGCCGTTGGGGCCGAAAGGTTCTCGAGTGGCGACCACGGACCGGAAGGCGCAGCGTGGGTAGACCCCCCACAAGGTGGACTGATGACCTGGTAAAGGTCGCGGAAGTCCGCTGGATGCGGGTGGCGCAAGACCGGTCATTGTGGCACTCTTTGGGGGAGGCCTATGTCCAGCAGTGGACGTCTTTCGGCTGATATGATGATGATGATGAAACCGTACATACCTGCCTAAAACTGTCAGTCTATATTTAAACGCCCACAGTTTTAGTCAGCTCTTTTTTGATTTTATACAGGTTTGTACGAAAAATTTTCATACCGATAAGGTTTTTGTTACATGCCTATTACCTATGTAATTTGTTACTTTGCCTTGCGCGTAGAGTTTAATCATATCCCCAGATATTGCAAGTTAAAAGTGAAATTATAAACACAGTGTCGGATTACCTATTGGTTTAGGTAGTTAGACATACTCATCTCATAGTCACCGGCTGAATGTGATTGTTAGATATGTAGTAGAAAACATCGTGGGAAAAGTAAGCATGTAGGCAAAGCTACATGGTGTCATGGTGTCACCGACCCACCTAACGCAACACACTTGCCTGAATACAAATTAACTAAGCGTATCATGCTTGCCTGCTAGTTACTCATCCTATGTTAACTGTTGTTTCGTGCGCTTCTACGAAATAAGCTTATAATAAAAAAGGGCTTTCCGAGCTAGTGAGGTGAAAAAGTCTTTGAACATGAAAGTTTATCAACAGTATTAAAACCGGCTAATTGCGTGTCGAACTTCGCACATTTAATTTAGGGTTCCGTAACAACCGCAAAACTAGTTAAGTTGTTTTTAATAAGGAAAACGAGTATAGGTAAAATAATAAACTATTTCATTTTTCATTCATTTTTTTTCATTAAATTTCAAAGAAAAAATTTGAGTTATCAATGTATTAGTATTTGTAGGTAAAAAAAAATAGTTGGCACCAAATTTCAAGGTCGTATGTCATGTCAATAAAAGTTAAAAAATTGTGTTGGCTACGGACGGACGGACGGACGGACACGTGAGTGAGAGCAATAGGATTCCGTTTGGAGCGTTCGGATACGGAACCCTAAAAAAAAGAAAAGTGACTTTTGCCCGACACATACAGTATACATACTAACTAACAGGGCAAGTTAAATAAAAGCTTGCAAAACCTCTGATTATAACACAAAAAATATTTAGTCATCATCGTGATCGGCTCGTCAGTAATTGTGAGTGGAAAGCGTAAAATTCACTTGCATAGCGTTATATAGCTACCCAGATATCTCACTTTTGGGTGTCAAAACCTGTTCTTAAGAATATAATATTTGCAGCGGCCAGACATAACTTCCGCAAGTACAATCTTTTCTCCGTGTCGGACTTTGGCGTTGGTTACGACTATGACAGTGTCCTGCACTACAGCCGCAAAGCGTTCTCTTCTAACGGCGGAGACACGCTGGTGCCCAAACAGGTACTTACCATAATTATGGTAAATAATTATTTTGTATTGTTTAGTAACCATATCCAAATTAGACACTCATACGTAACTTGTGCGTTGTGCTTTATTGCAGAGTGGAGTGCAGATTGGTCAGCGAGTTGGACTCTCAGATAAAGACAGCGCCAAGTTGAACAAGATGTATTGTGATTCGGATTCAAATAACTTCGAAGCTGCTGACGATGTGCCACATACACCTGTGATTAAAAAGAAGAAAACACCAAAGAACAAACCTTTCGAAGGCCACGGTATCGGATATCAGCAAGGTAAAACTGTGGTTTTTAAACTGCCTCCAGCTGAAACTTATTCTGAAACGCCGTCAAATCCCGTGTTTGATTATTTCAGTAAAGCCCCGCAAGCCTTGCCACCGACGCTTATTGAAGGAATTGGAGTTGGACAGAAAATAAGTTACTCATCAAAATTGCCTTCTGGATTCCAAATAGTTGAACATAAAGTACCTACATATCGCTATCCGACATCGTTAAGTACAACAGGAAATGCTGAAGAACCTACAATTAGACAATATAATATTCAAAACAAAAATGTTGAAAAAAATCCGCTTAATGCCGATGTTAACACTAGCAGTAAAAGTGTAGAAAGTAGAGAGGAGTTCGACGAGAGAGCTATACCAATATTACATACATTGAAAAACACAGATACGATCAATAGCAAAATTTATTCAAATGTATACAAACCTAACACAGATTATTCCGAGTTTTATAACCCAGTTAACAGCTATAACATTGGAACTAAAACTGATTATTATCTTAATCACTCGCCAAGTTTGAAAGGAAAGCATGACCAAGAAAACACAGAATTAATATCAAATTTAAAATTAACTAGAGAGTTTATTGAAAAACTTAATGTACCGCAATTAATCGATGCTGATAGTAATAATACTAATAAAAAACGAGAACGCTTGCATCAACATGAACTGTATGACGATAGACATGAAACTACGGAAAACTCAAAACCAATCACGATAGAAAAGATTACTTCAGGAGATATTGATTCACCTTTTGGTTATGTGAAACCTAGCACAAAACTCGAAGAGATAAGAAGTATTTATCTTCTCAACCCAGAGTACACTTCCAAAAAATACCTGGAGAATATACATGACTACAGTAGTCTCTACTATCCCAGCGATAACTTAAATAAAGATCCTGTGTCCAGAAATGCGCAGTATAGACTCTTCGGTAAGCTAGTGCCGACAAACATAAACTATACGTCTATAAAAACGAACAACGATGAAAAACTATATATGCTACCGACAAATAAAAGGGATGATGAACAATCAAAGGAAAATGTAGCATACCCTCCCAATACACCAATTTTGAATAACAAAGACGTCGGCAATGAAAGTAATGAATATAGTTATAAAGACTATGAGCCAACATTAAATGAAGAAAAGTCATCAAAATCGTATGAAGTGACTGAGAAAAATTTAGAACCGGTTGCACTGGTTACAATGCAATCAAATGTTGAAAGTTCTGAGTCACAAGATGTTGAAACTAAATTAGAAAAACGTCTACCCGATATCCTGGAAAGATATGTGAGTTACGATAATTACGATATTACTTCACCAATTTTCGAAATAAGAGAAGTACTATAGTTACCACTAGACGTGTGCGCCGCGCCGGCGCGCCGCCGCCGCCGGCCTTTTTGCCACGCCGCCGCCGCCGACAAAATGATCGGCGTGAAATCGGCGTAACCTTGACTAAATGCCAAAGAGTCTTTTTATTAGAGAAAAGAGTCTAATTAACATTTTTGTTTAACTTATGGTATGGCATAAGACGATGGTAACCATCCTGATGGAGTCACGTTGTAGCCGTGGAAACTGGGGAGGGCTCTGGTGTGAAACACCGCATGTGCGCAATCCCACTTCCACGCAACTCGCTCCCAGGCCAGTGCTGGAGCTGACGAAGCTCTCAAGCACCGCAAACACTCGTCTTTATTGTGTAAGTAACTCTGCGAGTTTGCAATGCTTGCAGTGGACTCTGGACCCTGGCCGGCTGACATGAAGACATTCATGAGAGCTGTGTTGTGGCGACTGGTCGGTACCTCGGGGACCTGACACTTTCCTTCCACAGAGAATTTCTCTGGCAATACAGAGGGGTAACGCGGCTAGCGTTATGGGGACCATGCCCCAGGCGGAGCTTTTAGACTGGATATTTTTGTTAGCTATATCTGTCTCTCTTGAGTCGGTCCCTCATTCCTGAGGATCGTGATCACTTCTGGATTTCGCCGCCCTGAGGACTTGTCTCCAATGTCTCCAGCGGTCTCGATCCAACGTAGCCCTCATCGCTTGGTGAAATTTGCTTGAAGATGTGGCTTCCTTAACCTGATCTGTCCATGTAGTTGATGTGCGTCCCCTAGCCCTCTTTGCCTTCCATTCCACCAATCACGACCAGTTTCTCCAGACTATCAGCACCACTGCGCATTACTTGTCCAAATTAGAAAGCAGCCACTGCCGACAAACAGTGGATAACCGTGTCTTGATACCGAGCTGGGTCATTGATCCGTTTGGCTGTCCAGGGTATCCTGAGCATTCGCCTCCAGTACCGCATATCGAATTCTTTGTCGTTCCCTAACCAGTATTGTCCATGTTTTTACCGCATTTTTGTTATATAGGGATGTGGTTTACTTGTATGAATACAGATTTATTGCATTGATCTCGATTTAAAAAAAAAAATGCGAATTATTTCGAATTTTTATTTACGTGACCTTCACGCCGATTTCACGCCGAAAGTACGCCGCCGCCGCCGATTTTTTGGCAAACGCCGCCGCCGATCATTTTTAAATCGGCGCACACGTCTAGTTACCACTGACAGTGGATCTAGAATCTCAAAGAATAAAAAAAACCTAAGTCCTAAGGGATCAATCAAAGAACAGGGGGCCGATTTTTGAGTGTCGATCGCTCGACTTTTTACTCGACATCTACCAAAACTTCATAGTTTTTTGACAGATCTCGAGTGAGAAGTCGAGCGTTCGACACTCAAAAATCGGCCCCCAGGTCGACTAATCCTAGGTATTCTTAGTAGCATTTAGTTATTGCGAATTAATTATACCTACATTATTGTGGAATTTTGTAAAAAAGAATAGTAAATTAGAATAGTAAACCTGATATCACTAAATGTACATATAAAATGGTATTGTTAAGTAGTTTAAATAAATTATGGTAGGTACTGACCTAACTGACCTACTTACTTATTTTGGCCAGGAATATTTAGGTTGTGATTGTTTTTCTAACAAGAGGATACCTAGGCATTTATGATAAACATTTGAAACCTTGATAGAGTCTGGCTATTAACAGCTGAGACGGAAAACAGCGGAAAATTTAAAACTATGTGTTGCAACACAATGTTTCAAAACTACATCGTTTGTTGTGCTCCAATATTCATCGTGATAACAATCACCGTATGGCGTCAGTTACACGGTCAGTATTATCACGCGATACAGTATTGGCCTCTCTTACTTTTAGCCTGGCAAAAAAGAGTAGAAATTAATAGGGGCGCCACTGTCGCTTATATGGCAACACGAATATCATGATACTTTATTTTCAACTAAAACATTTTTAGTAAGTTCGTAATTAAGAAATATGTTAATCATATATACATTTAGTAGTAACTAAAGCGAGAAAAGACTATTCATTGGCCAGGTGACATTTAAACTCGATGACAAAAAAATTGAGAAAACTTTATTTGTGCATGTTAACATATTTTTACAGAGATTTGCCCGAATTAACATGTATAATTGTAATTATCAATTGTTTGCTATGCACTAGATGTTTCACAATGAAACGAAATTCATCAAATATATCGCAAGTACCAAGTTTAATATACAAGGGTTTGTTTACATATGTAAACATACCCTTCAAAATCTTGCTATTGTCCCGGACGCAATTTCATCCATTAATCGTGATTGTAACTTTATAAAATATACATAATTAGCCACACCATCAATAATTCAAAGCATAATAGTACATAGAAATGATTTTCAACTCTTAATTTCAGCACTTTTTAGATAAACACTGTCCCGTTTCGACAAAATAATTCACGCCTCAAATTCAGCAAGACATCGCTTATAAACATTATATAAATAAGTTCGCAGGTGGAACTACATATTATTTTATCCATTATCTGGTGATTTAATTGTGTTTTTACTGTGATAAATCAGAATATTTTAGTAAAATAGGAACTTTAAACAGAACTGGTGTAAATTACATGACAAACATATGTCAAAGTGGACAATTTAATTGAAGTTGCCATGGGCGAAAAAACTTAGTTCCGTTTCTAGACTATTTTGCCAAGGTATATCTCTATAAAGGTTGAAATTTCAACATTATGGACGTTGAGGATTTCATATAAATATTATGAATGAAAGCATTATTGGCGTATGTATGAAATTTGGCTAGCGCAAATAGACACAGTAATTAACAATTTGTACATACATATTCAGTTATGAGGTTATCCAGTGAATGCAATGATGAGGCGGATGAAAAATTGAAACAAATAAAATTGAAGTGATGCATTTGAAAATATATAATTAGGTATTTGTTTCTATTAGCTTTTTTGTTTGTCCATACAAATATACATATTCTACATAACAGTGGCGGAGCGTCCATACCTTGATTCCCACCGGCTTGCCTAATTTTCAGCCGGTCCAATTGGCTACTTGACAGTTTTCGGAAATGTATTTTAAATTATACGTAGGTTTATTTTATACCTGTAACAATTGACAACATTTCATATTTTTAACTACTTTATTTTATGAACTAGTTAGAAAATAGGTAAAAATTTAAGCCACCCGTATTTTTTCTTTTTCAATTTAACTCATTATTTCATACAAAAAAAACACGTTGAAAAGTAGGTCATTCCAAAAGGGCGTAAGTAAAATATGACGTCATCTTCCCAACAAGAATCCAGAGCCACTCCAGAGCAGCGATTGTCTGTACTCTGTACTAAGGTCTCCCTGAATACAGCGAGTAAGATGACGTCAACTTACGGTTTACAGTAATTTGCGTTTTTTTCCAAAATTAACGGAGAAAAAAATCTAAAAAAATGTTTTTTGTGTACTTCACACGTTTTTACCGAAATGGTTTTCGAATTAAGACTTTTGGAAATTATGAAATATTGTCAATTATCTTTTCCCCCCAAAGAGCTTAATTTCTTTAAAAAAAAAGTTTTTTCTTTAAGTAATTTGAATTTCGCGCGAAAACAGCCGATCACGTGACTGTGAGTACTGTGACAGCAGACGGCAACTGCATGTTACACCGCACTCCAAATTGTACAGTAACTTGTGCTGTTGCGACACTTCTCCGCTCATTTTAAATAGAGCTTTTTACAAATACCGTTAAGGTTCAATTTGGAGTGCGGAGAAACATAACGTGCAGTAAGTTGCGGTCTGTTGCGGAATTAAACCTGAACTTTGAAATGTGACGTCACACGCTTTTCGGTTTTTGTAATCCACAGATAAAAAAACTCTTAATTTATTTTTCAAAAATAAAATGTTTTCAAGTAATTTTAAAGCACAAAACATATTGTATGAGTATTGTAAACCTATAAGCTACTGTATCCAACACATTAATTATTTTATCTTTACAACTGTCAAATAGCGAATTCTTTTAGACGGCTCGCGAAGAATACGAAAGGCAAATTACTTCCGGCTTCCTTAAGAATATTTATGACGCGCCGCCACTAATACACATATTACACATTTTGAATTAAGCCTAGTCGTCTGAAGTTGTCTAATTATTGACTCACAGACTGCTGCTGCTTAGATAGAAAAAAATATATAAAGTATCAAAGTTATTAAACTTAATCCAGGTTCCACTTAGCCAGACTCTACTACATATTTAGGTACATGTAATTTTTATTTTATGCACAAATGTATGTTGATCTTAAAAAAGTAAGTACATATACCTCTATAAATAAAAATACTTAAATCGCAAAACGAGTTTGTTGTTCCGTTCCTATTAAGCCCTATTACTAAGAATCCGCTGTCCGTCCGTACGTCTGTCACCAGGCTGTATCTGATGAACCGTGAAAGTTAGACAGTTGAAATTTTTCCAGATGATGTATTTCTGTTGCCGCTATAACAACAAATACTAAAACAACAGAATAAAATAAATATTTAAGGGGGCTCCCATACTTAACAACAGACATGATTTTTTGCCGTTTTTATAGATAATGTAAAAAGTACGGAACCCTTCGTGCGCGGGTCCTACTCCCCCCCGTCACTATCAGGCGAAGGGGGCGGCATCGTAATCACTCATAATCAAAGAATATAATACTATATGTTGGATTATAATGTTGTGGGCTTTTGGGCTAAAACATGTAGTCTGTTGCCATACCTACGAGTAAATTTTAATCAGAATAATAGGTAATTGGAATAATATACGCATACGCATTACGCATTGGTTATGTGGGGCTCTCCAGTCCAGAAGGAACAAGCCTACCCACAAACTCTGGGATGCTGCCCTCTCGTGCCTTAATGGTGATGCCGTGGGATCGTACATTCTACCACGACATCACCGGCACCTTCGCCCTCGGGCGAACCCTCACCGAAAAAGCACACTGCAGCATGGACAGTGTGCTTTCCCTCACCGGCCTCCCTACAACCCCGGGGAAGCCTGGGACCGGCACCAGACACACGGTGTTCCGGTCCCACCCTCACGGCACCGGGAGGGAAAATACCCCTACCATAATATACCTGCCATATACCTACAACAATATAAATTTACAATAATATTCTCAGTATGTATTATACAGTGTGTTACCGGCAAGCGGGTTTTTCTATAAGTTGGGTATTTAAACATAGTTTCTTAACCATGCACTTATATAAACGAAAATTTCGACTCCACTTATTTTCTAACAAAATGTATATTGCCAGCAATGTACTGCAAAGTAAATTGACAACTCAGTATAAATGACAGCTCTTATAGCGCCTGTACACTCTCTCCGAGTCACAGCGAGACAAGCCGAGCGCGAGAGTGTACCTACGAGCGGGGACTCGCCGTTGATTTCCTACCTCCCGCAGCCCCGAGGGGAGGATCCCGAGTGCTCTCGCTCGAGAGTGTACAGAGCTGCTACCGCGAACCACAAACGAAGTTTTCCGTCCCTGTCGTACTTACGTTCAGACTTGCAAGTGCGACAGAGAGAAAACATTTCGTTTGTGGTTCGCGGTAGCACTAGCACCCCAGGCGGTGTTACGGTGTCAGTGTTCTGTTTACAATTCTTTTTTTTATGACGTTATAGGACATTGAAGGTGCGGAATTAGGAAATTGAATTATGCCACAATAATTGGTAATGGAACAGTTTAATATCAGTTTCAATTAATGCCCGCTTGCCGGTAATGCACTCTATTGTATTGAAATTTTTTGTTCTAACAAATTATTTCAACTAGCAACCCCTGGATAAAAATAATAAAATAATCTACTAAGCACGAGAGGTGAGGTGAGGGGTATAAAGAGGCGAAAAAATATGACAATACAATAACAAGTTGACAATGACAAGTCAAGTCCCAGTTTTAAGTCTCATCGAATTGCATAAAAAAAAAACAATGTTGTTAAAATTTCATGTGAATGAATATTGTTCGATTTATTGCGGGCCAGTTTAGTTACATTGTTGATCTAGTGCAGTGCCAATAAGTATTATTGGGAGATTTCGTTCGAGTGCTGAATAAATAAACTTAAATAAGATAATTGACTGTCTATTTTTATGGGCTGTTCTGTGTCATGTGTCCACCGAGCGACGATGTCGTTGTTTGGTAGGCATCCCAGCGGCGCCAACGATGCTAGAGTCGCACTGGAAAGGAAGCTGTACCTCGCCAAGGAGTCCCCCGAACCAGATTTCGATATATCCGGCTGCGAACTACGTCAAGTCCCGTGCGGTATATACTCGATTTGTAAAGTGTATAGAAAAACTCATCTTTACCTGCAGTCAAATAATTTACAATCCTTGGATGAGGGTGGTCAGCTATCTGATCTATACCTCCTTCAATGTTTAAACATTAGCAGCAACAAGTTTTTAAATTTACCCAATGAAATCCAGTACCTTGTCAGCCTCACTGAATTATATATTCAGAACAACTATATTAAATATTTGCCAGAGAGTATACAGTGTCTAAAAAACCTCCTAATCCTAGATGTTTCAAAAAACAGACTTAGGAGCTTAACTCCATCCTTAGGGGAGATGAAAAATTTAAGAAAACTGTCACTTGTTGAGAACAAGAATTTAAATGAGCTTTGCCCAGAGTTGTGTTTTGCGACTAACATCAGCATATTAGAGTTAGACGGTGAACAATTCACATATCCTCCAGTTGAGATAGCTACTAAAGGCACCGAGCAGATAATGAGATTCTTATGCCGTGATATGAAAATAGATTACACTCCTCCTTTGGCTTTGGAATGTGATTTATCATCTGTGCCAGTTCCTACCACTGTGCAGGATTCTATTCATTCCGATAGAGTTATGTCATGGGAGGAGCAAGAAGCTGCAATTATTGAGCAAGAAAATAAATTCCATGAGGCTGCTAAACAACAGCGGGAGAGGTTCCTGTCTAAAGTATTGCAGGATCGTCTTGAATTAGATACTGAGATTGCAAAGGTACAAGAAGCTAAAGAGACTGAGCGACAAAGACTGATTAAAGCTATCCAAGAGGATGAGAAGGAAATTGAATGTTTGGTGAAGAACTTCATTCAGACTGATTACCTACGACCTGAGATAATCCAGCAACAACTTGCCTATGATGTGGCCGAGCATGACAGACTCCTAGAAATTACTCGACAGAATTATGACAATATCAGAAAAGCTGATATCTTAAAGGCCATGGAAAATCTCATTGAAGAAGACTACTTCATGCAGTGTACCCGAAACAATTATGATGAATGTATTCACAACACTAAGCAAAGCATGCTCACGCAGGAATTGCAAAATGTTGAGAAACTAGAAGATTTGTTGAAAGCTAAAGATCAATCTCGCACACATTTAGTGCACCAGCTTCTGGAGGACCAAGATATACAGAAAGCAGTTGTAGCGTCTCTGGTTGAAAGAGTAGACGCTAAAAGTTGGAGTTTGAATCAAGAAATATCTCTAATATCACGTCATTTGGCTCGGCTAAGTGTCATTGAACAGGAAAAGAAGAAGCTTCATGTGGCATACAATTACAATGAGTTACTGTCTCAACGAATGCAGCTGGTCAATTTGTTAGATGATGTGTTACATCAGAAAAATAAAAGACGTGTTGAACTGATACAGACTTTACATGAAATGGAGAATGAAATGGACAAGACTACAGACTTCTGGCTCAAAAATTATCAAAAACTAATTGATTGTGCTCCTAAGACATTATTAGATGTTAGTAAGAACTTGGATCCCGTACTGGCTAATTATTTATTGCAAGAAAGTGTAATACACTGTTTGCCATTCTTGGTAAAGTTTTTATTTTCTGAAAGTAATATAACTGCTATTACTACAGACAAATTAATTCAGTGTGGCATATCACAGTCTTCAGATAGAGAAGGCATCATTAGAGCAATAGAGTGTTATGTTGCTGCAAAAACCAAGAACTTGTATGATACCAGTGTTGGGCCAAGTGCACCATCAATATCTGAAATAGAAGATCAAAACTGTACTGGTGTTGTCAGCACAACAGAAACCGATAACTCCACAGTAGAGTCTGAATGTGTTGTCTGCATGGATTCCAAATGTGAGGTGGTGTTTGTTCCGTGTGGCCATATGTGTTGCTGCCACCAGTGTGCTGAACAGGAAATGCAGGATTGCCCCATGTGTAGAGCTGGTATAGAGAGGAAAATCAAGGTCATGGTTGCAACATCACATTAAAAATGAGGTATGGAATAGGTTGTTTACACATGAGGAATTTAAAGAAAAATTTTGTAAGTTTAATAGTTAAGGACACTTCATTTTTATTTATGTTATCAGGGCCAAATGACGAATCGCCTGATGGTAAGCGATTACCGTCGTCCATAAACTCCTGCAACACCACAGGAGTCACAAGCGCGTTGCCGCGCCTTATTTTTATTGAAACACAATATAAATTATAGATTCATTACAAGAAAATTAGTCAAACAAATAATATGGTAACTTTACAACTCATTAATGAGTCACGTGAGTGAATAAATTGTAGATGTTGGCTTTCTCATACATTTGAATAATATTTTACCTTAAACTTTGAGGTGTATTTTGTAATTTCGTTATTCTTAACAAGATGTAGGGCTATTTCGTAAAGCATAATATTATCTTGTTTAAAATTTAAGATTCATACCCTTATCCCTGATCAGATATCATAAAATGTTAATTAGTTATTAATTTATCTATTTCAGGTGACATGTCAATTTCGAAAAGCGAAAACTAATATGGTTATGGTTTATCGTAGAAGATTACCTATATATATGCAAGTAAGTATGTAACTAGCTAAACATATAATATATACTCCATATCATATACTCCTTATTCATAAAACTTAACAAACTTCTGCTAGCTAAAATGTTTTGGTACGTTTCTCACAAACGTAAATGTCAAAGTGACTGATAAAAGAACAAAAGAACTTTAGCGGAAATTTACTAGACTAGGTTTGATGAACGGTTATGAACAGACATAGGAAACCGCGGGGCAAAATTATTTGTCAAGTACCTAGGGAGTTCCTATATCGATAAACTCAGTATCGATGCTAGTTCTATAAATTTACTAGTGATCGACCCAACATTGTGTGTTTTTTGTTCTATTGTTCAACATAGCATATTTTAAATAATTGCTAGGGTATAAAGGTAGGGTGTAATATAATATACCTATTGCACTACAAAATAGTTAAATGTTATCTCATCCTCTTTAGAAGTAAATTACCTACTTAGACACTCACTATAAAACAATAGGTACTTGTCAATGTCGTTGTTTACTTTAACAATAGTAGATGGGACATTCACGACAAAATTGGGATGAGTAAAATTACAAAATTGTCTTTAAAAACGAAGAAGAGTATTGAGTTATTATTTATTTATTTTTTTACTTTTAATAAAAACATATTTGTACAAGCAAACCTTTGAGCGATCACTAGTATATAGAACTAGCATCGATAGTTGAGTTTATCGATATAGGAACATACTTGTCAAACAATTTTGCCCTGCGGATTCCTATGTCTGGTTATGAATAAGGGAATTTAATGTTATAATATAACAACATTGTTAACTGTTTTTAAATATTTGGCACACATATATTTAAGAAAAATGCTATGGACTAATTATTGTAACTTGGGGATGATTGAAATTATATTTGGACTTTTGGGCTACCTACTGTAAGTAAGGTTTTAAAAGTTTCCATACTAGTACATAGGTAATATAATAAATTAATAAAAAAGATATTCTAAAATGTAATCATTTAAGATATAAGATTATTTAAAATAAGTTTTATATACAAGTTACACTTGCATTCAATTATAAAAGTAATTTTGTATAATATTATGTAATAAAATGAATAAAATACACTTAATTAGGTGTATGTGTATATTTATATAATTGTTAAAGTGCATTTGGTCAATTTATTCAAAACCAATTTACCTATTGCTATCTCACTGGATAGATCTGCAAGTCTATCTTACTGAATATATATACTATCTGCTATTAATAATTATAATACCTACAATCGAATCAAAATTTTCATCAACTCTTCTACACTGTGATCGGGAGGAACACAAAGAATTTAAATACTTTTTTTTGATAATATTATGGGAATATTACGTCTAGTACTGAGATTATTACTCTCTCTTACCCTGCTCTCTTTTACTTTACTCTTCATATTTTATTTTTTAAACATGGTCAGGAATACGCTCGTATTTGAATTCTCCCGAGACGCCTTGTGTAAATGTCAAGCTACTTATTTTGCCAGCATTTCACGTTATTGAGATATTAGACTGCTACGTAGCTTCCTTTACTTATTTTACAAATAAGTGCATATTGTGACTTCATAATCGTGCTCCAAAAACTGAGCTATGGTCCAAACTATTTTAACAATGTAAATCGTGTAGGTATGTAGCATGTAGCAAAGTTGCTTTTTTTTGTTTTCAACACTGTTGACCTGTATACAAATAGGTACATATGATGAATACTTATGCAGTGGCCAGGAGCTGTTGTGTCGTGTCGTGTCCGTCCACAACTCCATCATCATACATTATTCCGATTTTTATCGTAAAAAAAATGAGAAGTGGTGGTACTTTGAAACCATGGTATTTCATCAATATAACTGGTCACTTAAGGGGATTGATTGCAAGATGAGATATTTTAAATAGGTACAATTTCATCGACTATCGTCTGGACTAGAATATTGTGTAATTCAAACTATTATTATTTTGTAATTCAAACTGCCTATGCGGTCATATCTACTCGTAATGATGTGGAATTTAAGACTACAAGACCTTCCAGCACTGCAGAGCACTGAAATACTTATTAAAAATTGTAAAAATTACACAGTTTTAAAAATTACCTACAGCTTGCTTATTTTATGGCTTGATCATTTATATAATCTACGTAAAACGCCAATCTTCTGTGTGTTTAGCTAGTACCTATTTTCGTTTGAAGTTATTAAATGTGTTTTGAATGGGCACATTTTTTTATCAGTCTGTCTTTCCTCACAATATGCCAAAGTTCAATATGTCCGCTCCCGTCATCTGACTAGCAGTGGCGGTGCGTCAAAAATATTGTTAGGGAAGCCGGAAATCATTTCGCCTTCTTATTCTTCATGAACCGTAGGAAAAGAACTGGGCTCGTTGAAAATTAAGCAAGCCAGTGGGAAACGAGTTGTATGGTCGCTCCGCCACTGCTAGAGATAAGACTTTCGATGTCAACTATTCACTTTTTAAATGCACTAATCATGTAAGTAAACACAGCAGTGAGTTTTAAATAGAAAGGTTCTAATAAATATTTTTAACAGGCAGTTCTAAGAATCTTGTATTTTAAATTGAAAGGTATAGTGCGCGCCATCCACGACGACGCGCCCCTCCACAGCGAATCTCATACTAATCTCATCTGTGCGCAGTTGTACGGCTTGGCCTGTGGAGGAGCGCGCCTTCGTGGATGGCGCGTACTGCCGCGTACTATAGAAGCTAACCATGCCATCATATGCAAAAATAGGAACAATCTTCTTATAAGTACTATATAAATAATGTTCTGGTTATCGTTATCGTATTAGATTAGATTTATCTTTCGCCAAGTAGGTATTAATTACTCGACCGCAGTCAGAATGGGAATGACATAGACACAAACATTATTATTGTACTCGTAATATATGTATTTACATTTATAAGAAAACACTCCTTATCAACACATTTTGCTCGTAACTATTCCTTCCTAAGTTTTAAGGTTCCGTTTTATAACATTTTAATTTTTTATGTGACTGATACAAACAATGTGGTAACGGTACTATTACGATAGTTGAGTAAAAGACTAATTGCTATTTTATCATTTATCAATGTAATGTACAGTTAGTTTCAAATACATCTACGCTATTATTGTTATTGAAGTTGGGCATTGGCACTAGACAGTTCGTCTGAATTTTTTAACCTTTACAGGCAAAGTCGTTATATGGACCCTATTAGTAAGAAGTGCTGACCTGAAAAACTAGCCAATGTGATCATCATTCCAAATTCATTTTAAACCATTTTCGTCTCATACTATGACGTGTAGTCCTAAATCCTAAATGGATGAACTAGACGCGAACGCGAAGCGGTGCGGCGCGATGCGAAGCGAACGTGATCAGGTGGTTTAAGAATTTCAATAACCGGTTATTTTATTTGATGAAAATATCCGGTTATAACCGGTTTGCATTCCCTAGCTGGTACTGCGAAGCGGGACGATTTGCGTGCACGTAAGACAGGGCCACCGCTTCGCGCTGCATTCGCGTGTCACCGCGTCGCTTCGCGTTCGCCCACCGCGTAACCCGGGTGTTTAGATAATTGTACTTGCTAGTGTTACTTACTACATAAACCTCGGACTGTCTAGCTTGACGGCGTCATGTATTTCCGAATTCGTTATATGTAGTTAGTTAACTACATATTTACGTTAACGTAAATATATTTGAAGCTAACTGTACATGGTTACCAAAGACCTCGTTTTTAACCAAGTGGTAAAAATTAGTCCACATAGTTATAAGAAATTTAATGTTAAGGTTACCTACTAAGGTTTTAAACACGCGATGCGTTCTAAGGGACTGTGCCTTCTAGAAGTTGTTGGTTAAATTATTCGATATTGATTTAAGTATATACACTGAGTTTTATACCTAACACATAATTATATGGCTGTGAATTTATATTCGTATTGTTTAAAGCCGGCGAGTTTATACTGTTCGTCACAAAAACAAACTTATGAATCAACATAATGTAAGTGTGGCTTTTTGGCGACCGGGTCATACACATACAGGTAGGGTTGCCAACTTATGTGCTCGGATTTGCCGGACATTTGTTGCAGAATTGCGGGACTTGGCTAAAAAATGCGGGACTCGCGCACTCTTTCCAAATGTCAATATTGTTAACGTACAGTGTACAGTATACCTAATTGTGATGTAGGGTACAATATTTATTCCCGCGATACATACCTTCTTAGTGGATGATTTGCGAGTTAAAATGACCATACATGAATAGGATCCTCCGGGAGATGGGATACAAATTACTTATGTTCATTTATCGAAGTTGTAACGCTCTTTACTCAAATGAAACAAAATGTTCGCTCCAGTTCTTATAATTCTGCCGAGACCTGAAAACGGGACAATCGGCGTCCCGCACGCATCCGTTGCGGGACGCATCCTCTAGGATGCTGGAAACGGGACGTCCCATCTGAGGCGGGGGGACGCATCCTCTAGGATGCTGGAAACGGGACGTCCCACCTGAGGCGGGACGGTTGGCAACCCTACATACAGATATTGGTTATTCTTCTTGGGTACGTTTTTGGTTGTAGTTATTGATGTATAATATTATATCTGTCATTCTGATTTTGAAAGACAGGAATTAACTTATGCTGACTCTGTTCGGCCTCCTAGCCCTTACACATAGGTAATGTTATTGACGCTAATGTCTCAAAACAGTAATCGTAATATCTTGAAAATGTACCTATTCTTTGTCAATAATGTCACACAAGTGAACTTTTCTTTAAAATATTGGAAAATAAAGTAATGACAAGCCACTAATACTTAACTTTCAACCATAAAAATCTTATTAAATATTGATCGTAGCGAAAGAGTGTGTCTAATCTTTAATGTAGAAACTTCTATGTAGAATAGGTACTTATGCCTAAGGACATTTTTTGCTACGGGCCACCGTTTGACTATTTTTTTTATGAGTAGGTAACTAAAAAGGTACCTTCCCCCTACTTCCTCAGCACCCCCCACACCCTGGAGGACTTCTAGAATGTTTACTAGCATTACTTCAGATTACTAGCATTACTGACCGAACAATACAAAAATGTAGGTCTTGTCAGCCTCAGCTACAACGTCCTTACTTTTTGGAACAGGGTAAACGCTTTTTGTATATATTTTTTTCATCTTTGTATGACAACGATGCGATGGAGTGGAACTGCTCATCGATGCATCGCCGCAGCATTATGTTTGGCATTTTAATTAGCCGGAGTTAAGTAGTGCACATTTAATGTGCTTAGCTTACTACATCATCGAATTAATTATAACTGTTGTTTATAACAGTACCCCAAGATCATATGTTTACACATTTTATCACAAATGCCACTACGTACCGATTAATGATATTCAAATTGATGTGTGACATTATTCAGTTAATTTAAAATCAGTACCTAAATATTCAATGACGAAGTTCATGATATAGTTTCAAATGCATTGTATTTCAACTGCAGTTTCGAATAGGCAGGTATGTTCAGACCACTTAGGGGACGGATTGTGCGAGAGCAAAAAATATTAGGTGGGATGTAGCTATTACCAAAATAAAATTTTCGTACCACGTATGTTTAAAAATAATTATGTTATGCATTAGGTTGCTATGTTTAACTAGTATGCTTGCATATCCAATCGCAACAAATTATAAATTTATATTTTTTAATAGGAATATTAAAATTTAATTTATATCACTGGTCAACAATGTAGCACCGTAATTAGATTGTAGTTTTATATATTCTTCTGTGATTGATGTTTCTTTTCATGCTCTTATAAGTATGTAAATGTAATCAGTGTCTAGATAATAAACTAGTCTTACATTCAGTTGCACAAATGTTAAAATAGCTCTTCAAACCTTATGCGCCAAAATAAGAGATTACATCCGACATTTGTCAGCTTAAATATAATGTACGATTGTGCATCTAGGCATTTAGGCTGGTTGTCCACTAGAGCTGTGCTACGCAGCTATGCTACGAGGATGCACTACAAGCTATGCGACCGGTTACACTAAAGCTACACTATGTAGCTGTGCGAGGTAGATGCGCTATGAAGATGCGCAGCCGCGAGGTAGCTGTGCGAGGAAGATGCGCAGCTCGAGCTATGCGATGTATCGACAGAGGGCGCGGGGAGCGACAGCGCGTTAAGGGGGGAAGCGCTCACGCATCCGTAGCGCGCATCCGTAGCACGCATCCAGAGCACGCATCCGCAGCTCGCATCTTTCCATATAAAAAACATAGCTTAGCTGAACCCTTTTCCACCAGAGCTATGCTATGTGAATAAAGGAATCAGGTTGTGGTGTGATTGGTGGATTTCAAACGCATCCATATTAGAGGAGGAACAGAATTGGAAAAGGCGTCTCTAAACAATGCAAGCGGCAAATCATGTAACAGTTGGGGTGACAACGTTAGCAGAGGGTTTGGACCCTGCAGAATACGGATCTGTCTGTCGCCATCTCGAAATTTGAGCCGGAAGTACGGTATACCAGAAAAGGTGCAGCCCATACAAAAAAAATCGTAGTACATTTAGTAAATTGTTGCTCTGGTACTCTAAAAGAGGTCCGATTGATATGATTTTTTGGTATGTTGTGAAGGACAATATTAGCTATGGTAACCTAAAAATTTCGACCCTCCAGCTCTATAACTTTGGCTGCCATCTTGGAAATAGTGTCACTTTTTCAGTTCTTTGCTTTTACTGTCGTGAAAGTTCATTCCAGTGCTAAACATAGTTCTGCAATATTGTAGAATATAAAATTTGCTAAAACTTTTGGGTACAAAGATTTTGTCCATGACCCCTAGGGACGAAGATATGACAGGATATATCATTAAAAATTGCCACTTTTTTCTAGTTTTCCGTTCATGTTTACATTTTAAGTGCATTTTAGCGCTAACTATAGTTCGGAAATATTGTAGATCACGAAATTTGCTACAAGTTTTGTATTGAAATATTTTTTCCACGACCATTAGGAAAGAAGATATGAAGTCATCTATGGAGTAGCACCGTCGAAATTAGCTACTTTTGCAGTTTTCTTCTCATATTTAGGTTTGAGTGCAATTAATCGCAATCTGTAGGGGATCTATGATGGTCGAGTGATAGCGGGATAGACGGCAAGATAAAGCATCTGTCACTTTCCGATCTATACCACTTCAATCCCTCAAAAGACAAAATCGTCTGTTTCCACTATACCTAGTAAGATCGTAGGTACTTTGAATTTGCATATAATTTTGTCTTCTGTAATATTACAGACCTAGAACTTGAGCTAAAATACACTAAAACGCAAATATGGGAAGAAAACTGGAAAAAGAAGCAAATATCGACGGTAGTACTCCATAGATGACTTCGTATCTTCTTTCCTGATGATCGTGGAAAAAATATTTCAATAGAAGAGTTGTAGCACATTTTCTGATCTACAATATTGCAGAACTATACTTAGCGCTAAAATGCACTTAAAACGCATATATGGGAGGAATACTAAAAAAAAATTGCAGTTTTAAAGATATCTCCTGTCATACCTTCGTCCTTAGGGGTCATACAAAAAATCTTTGTAGCCAAAAGTTTTAGCAAATTTTGTCTTCTACAATATTGCCGAACCGTGTTTAGCACTAAAATGAACTTTAGCGACAGTACAAGGAAAACACTGAAAAAGTGACAGATTTTCCAAGATGGCGGAGAAAGATATGGAGCTGGAGGGTCAAAAATTTCGGGATACAATGACAAATATTGTCCTTTACGGCATATCAAAAACCTATAACAATCGGACCATAGTTAGGGTACCGAAACCACGATTTACCAAATGTACAACGAAAAAATTTGTATGGGCTGCACATTATCCGGTATAACATACTTCCGGCTCAAAGTTGGGGATGGAGACAGGCAGAACCGTATTCTGCAGGGTCTAAGCCCTCTGATAACGTTGTCACCCCAACTGTTACATGACTTGCTTCTTGTATGCTACTTCTTCAAAAATGGGCCTACTCTATATCAACGTAGCGTAGCATAGCTATAGTGGAAAACCAGCCTTAAGTATTCATACTCGTATGCTGTAGATATATGTATACTTTTATGTAGAGCTCTGGGAGAAAGTTAGGCATACGTAGGGTAATAATGATATTTAGGTAGAACCATTCAAAAATTCTAAAATTGATGTAAGTAGAGTAAGCTACTTTACAATTGTCTGTAATTAAGTAAATGATAAGAACTGTAAGTACGTATATAAAACATATAAGGTGTAAGTAAATTGTGCAAAGCAGCATATACTCGTATTATAATATTTTATTGGACGTGAACTACACTAGCCTTTTTTGCTTATTGTTATAGGGTGATGGCACCAGTTACCGGCACTTTAAGGAGGTTGTGTACTTTCATCAATGATAAAAATAATATGGTTGTACTTAGGACAAAAATAATTGAATAAAAACGTTAAATATATCTCTGAGTTAAAACATATTAGCTTTTTGTTAACTGAAGAGACACGGATAAATAAAAACATTCTAATAACCAAAAATATAGGCAATCTCCAGTTATCGGCAGCCAGTCTCCAGTGTTCGGCACTCAGTAATCGGCAGTCTCCAGTATTCGGCACTAGTATAGTGCAAGTATTTCGAATAGGTACTTTTGTTTTGATGTATTTTACGGAACAGGATAAGAAGTTATCGTTGAATGAAACGAATAAATAAAGAATCGAACTGTAAAAAGTTGCTTAAGTAGGGTGTTCTGTTTCTTTACATAACCTAAAAGAAACTTTTTGGTTGTAAAATGTATGGAAATGAAAAGTGACAGTAAGAAGTTGAAATGTTCCGAGAGAGCTAGCTTGGAAAGGTAGAAAAACAGTAAGTATAGGCCAGAAAGACTACTGTAAAAAAACAAGCTTCTACGTTCGGTAGTTTTGTTAGGACGTTGATTTTTAAAATTGATAATATTAGATTAATACTGCAGTGCACTCCACTCTCACTATCTGTCCTCGTATTCATATATTCTGAGTCATCCATCCATCCATATCAGCCGAAAGACGTCCACTGCTGGACATATGCAGGCTAATTCTGAGTCATAGCGTCGGGCAAAATCTATGTATCGACGAATAATTTATTAATGGCATATTAAGAATTATTATTATCAACATCTGCCGATTACTGGAGAAGTGTACTTTCACGGGACCAGTATTCGGCACTATATTTTTTTAACAAGAATACGCTATCATTATATTGTTCTAATATAACATTATTTGAAGGATATTTATAGCTATACATAACGTAAACAAAAACTCAAACATCTTTCATAGTTATTAAATAATCGACAAAACTGTACAGTCACTCTCTTAACTATTTCCTTTAGGATTATTCATTTTCTTCAGAAGCACTGTTTTTCTCATCATTTTCATGTTATTATCTTTAAACAAAACCGACTGTGTCTATGATATGTCTATGAATATACACTGTCCATGGTCCAGTGTTGATTAATTGGAATATTTGTTGGCAGTCCTAATTTTAATCCAACTTGTAAAAAAAATGCCGATTACTGGAGCCTGCCGATTACTGGTGCCATCACCCTATATGCATTTCTTAATACTTGATAATAATTTTGCTTTGGAATTTTCTTATCGAAGGGTTCTAATTACATACCACAATATACTGTGAAGCACGCGTTGATGTTTTATTTTGGATTTTTAAGTGCTTAATAGTACCTACTTATAATAACTATCGAAAAAATGATGTATAGCAATACAACATATATCGCTAAGTCAGGTCAGGGTGTTTACCTACACAAAATACTCAGCATTTACGTTATGTAGTGATGTATTTATATGTATTTGTGTCTACGAAGCTGGAGGTCCCGGGTTCGAAATCCGAATCCCGGTCAGTGCATTTATTTGATGAGCATGAATATTTGTTCTTGGGTCTTGGATGTTTTCTATGTACCTATTTATTTGACCCTCTGGTATTTAAGTATCTATTTATCTATGTATGTATATCGTCGCTTAGTAAGTACCCTAACTTCCCTATCGGTCAATACTCGTAAACGTACCTACCTCGGCAGGTAAGTCAGTACCTATTGCCTGACTAACAAGAATCTCTTGAGGACCTAGTGAGTGACGTTTCCTGCTTGACATAGGAGTCTTTATTTGATAACTTTACACTATCCAACATGTAACTGATGGTGTAGTCGTACTTTGTTTTACAATAAAATGATGCAATATGCAATAATTATACCAAACGATCGTATTCAATATAACAATTTTCCATCGCTCGGACATATTACGTACAAAATCCAATACTTTTATAATTATTTTGTACATATTATATGCATATGACGATTGCTCAATTATATCGTTGAGAACATACATATTCAAATTGTTTTAATATGTCGAGGTTGTATCCAAAGTTTGTATTTATTATCGACATATTATAATTGTTAAAAAGGTTACAGTGGACATGGCATGGCTGGCGTACTCTAGCTGTATTGAATGGAACTACGAGATCCTCGCGGTTTCTAGGTTTTTACAGCCCAGTGTCAACCGGAGGGTGCAAAACGTAGCTAGCTCATCGCCTCTGCCTCGGTATCCTTGCCATCGCTAGATGGAGCTAGGAACATTGGTTTTATTTAATTCGCCCTCATTCTGATTTTTCCCAAAGAATCACATGCATTTATTTCGTAAATAATACAAATTAATATGCTATTATTATTATTATTACCTTTAAGTAATTATTAGAATTAAGTAGCTTGAACTCTTGTCTTCAAAATTTGGTGATAGGCGGGTTTTTATACATGACATGATCGAGATGCGACCCCAATGAAAACTATCAGCTTGGTATACCTAGCTATAGAAAGCATGACCCAATGAAGGTCTAGGTAACTATAAAGTATACCAACATTCTGATATTAATAAGGCGCTACACTGAGAAATATATAAACTTTGAAACGCTGTTCTGCCCAGACGAGGAAACAATAGGAACTGATTTTCAGATATATAGTTCTTGACTATATGATTGTGGTACTGACAATAGCCGAAGTATAATTGCTTAAAATTTTCTCGATAGAAAAGAAATCCAAAGTTGTCTATATTTTCCTTTTTTCTACTCAGCCTACTAAAACGACGCATTATTAAAAGACACGATTAAGTTAATTTGATAGTATTTTACCTCGTCTAGGTACTGACAAGAGGAAATTTAATAAATCTGTACACAGTCAGATATTTATCGAGATTTGTCTAAAAAGCCATTCCCGGAGATGTTGCATCCCGTTTTGTCATGAACGAAAAACATACGCGCGTCTCTTTCAATCAATATATCGCCTTAATGGTCTTATTACATAGATAGAGTATAGTTGAGTATAGTTTTATTAGTTGAGTCATATTAGGTACAGTCACCAGCATCAATATCTGCCATAACAAAGGCAGCATAAATATCTACTTAACACGTCCTTAAAAAATATATTTGTGGACAATCTTACACAAATCAAATCAACCTAGTCCCAAACTAAGCAAAGCTTGTACTATGGGTACTGTAGAGGTTGTTACTGTATGAGGCTGGCCATGTTTGGTCTAGAATCATAAATAACCCAGTCGTACGGGTACGTAGATTTCACACAAAATGCGAAAATCTTACGGATGGAGTACGTTTCCCAAGATAGTGGCGGCTCTAGTAGAAGGTCCTGGCGTGGGGACTTTTGGGAGACGAAAACAAGGCCTTCAATGAACATTCGTGCCAAATGTCATCAAAGTTACCGACATTTCGAGGTTGTGCATATCTCGACTGGGTTAAAAGTAACATATTCGTATTTGAATATATTCTGGAATGCCTGTCAAAGCGGCATTCTGCTGGAAACAAATGGTCTTCCAGGGACTCTGGTCTGGGACGCTCGGAGTCGACGATATACATACTTATTTAGATAAATAGATACTTAAATGCATAGAAAACATCCAAGACCCAAGAAAAAATATTCGTGCTCGTCACACAAATAAATGCCCCGGCCGGGATTCGAAACCGGGCGGGACCACTACCAACCCAGCTCCAGCTCTGTAGGCAGGGTCACTACCAAACTAAGCTAAAGCGGTCGTCACACATATACAAATACTTGTCAGATATTTATCCCGCCTTTGTTTTGGCAGTGTGACTGTACAATCTTGGTAACTGTAGCTCTAGTATAAGTTTTTTCGAAACATTAACTAATTCGAACGCGTTTGCGTTTTGTCTCATTATGTTTGAAAGTGGTATGAAAACGCGAACAGCGCCTCTGGTGGTCACTAGTGGAAACTAAAACAGCGAGTATAAGGCTGGGAACAGTAGGTACTCGACCGACGGTCAGTGCGTACCGTCGGTCGGCGTAGCTGTATCTATGCAAGTCTATGGCTGGAAACAGAGCGCGACCGACGGTCGGCGCGTATGGTCGGTAGCCGACGGTGAGGATCGCTCTGAACGCACGCATGCTTTCGTACAGCGATAGCTACGCCCGACGGACGGCACGCACTGACCGTCGGTCGAGCACTGTTTCCAGCCTAACATTTGTTGCTAACCGATGAACGCGCGTACCTATTTCAAACTCGGTGAGAGCGTTTTCATACATTTTGAGACAAAACGTAAATTTACGCGTTCGAATAAGATAATGTTTCGAAAAAACTTATACTAGAGCTACTGGTAAGAGTGGTAAGTATCTACCTACCTACCTAGTATCTAGTAAGTACCTAGGTAAAAAGTTAGAGTTAAACCAATCCTAAAAATTACGCCCCAATCATAGTTAAAATTAATTTATTTTGACATTGTTTCAATATGGGAGTTACTAACTCACATATTGAAACAATGTCACAATAAATTACATACATGTAGGTACATTGCCTATTACCAAATGGCAAGCGTTAAAAAATCCGTTATCCTTTTTTCCGTATCGTAAATCGTTTTATTTTTTATGTCACACCTGGCCATAAAGGGGCCATTATCGCACGCTCCGCGCGCGAAAAAACCCACTTCCTGGCCAGGGGGTGACATAAAATTTTGTACTTACCACGGGCGATAATAAAGAAAGCCTCAGATCGCATATTTATCGCCCTTGCCTTCGGCTCGGGCGTAAAATACCTGCGATCTGAGACATTCTTTGTTTTATCGCCCTTGGTAAGTAATGTACTATTATGAACTAGTAAGTACATTAGTAGTTTATGCAACTGGTACATAATGAGGGGCATTAAAACACGAGTGTGTTTTATGAAACGAGCCGAAGGCGAGTTTCATAATAAGGTCACACGAGTGTTTTAATGCCTAATTATGTACAGTTGCATACATTACTTTATCTACACACATATTATAATTACTCTAAGATGGGTTCAGAAACCGTAGTAAATAAATACAATAATTGTGTTAATACAACCTTTTTTGCACGGTTGCGGAAATATCGAAATCAGAACTGGCAACAGATACCTGAATGTTATTTTAAAAAGTAAAGAGTCCTTATTCTGATGTGATCATGTCGTTCTAGCTCAAATTTCGTGCGATATATACTAAAAAAACATCGAGCTGACATTTCGCATCGACTGAATTTGAATTTTCAGTGATACTAGAATAGGGACATGTGTTATTTATATTTTATTTTTCATTTATTAAATTCTTAAATTAACAATAGTAATAAATCAAATGCGGACCTGTCAACTTTGACATTTAAATTTTGACAGTTTCGTTTGACGTAATATTTTAACATCATATATGAGATTAAAATGAAATATTTTATTACTGCTGTAGCCTTAGCCACAGATAAGAAAATTGCCATAAATTCATTGAATGTTGAAATGAGAGTCATTTTCTACGGTTTCCGAACGCATATTAGAGGATTTATGATATGTGTGTAGATAATAGTAGTTTATGCAACTGGTACATAATGAGGGGCATTAAAAAACGAGTGTGTTTTATGAAACGAGCCGAAGGCGAGTTTCATAATAAGGTCACACGAGTGTTTTAATGCCTAATTATGTACAGTTGCATACACTACTTTATCTACATCCATATATTAAATCCTCTTTCATGTGTTTCGTGTGGGCACTTCTCGCCGGCGTGCGCCATGTTTGCGTCGACAGGCCGGCCCGCGCCTCCGCCGCCAGCCCGCAGCTGTGTCTTAATTTTGTACGTGATCTCGTTAAAGTGTTATATTTCGTGATCTAATAGGGGACGCACGCAACAGCCGCACAGTATATTATAAAACGGGGTCTTATCTACGGTATTTGAACTTATAAAAGAGGATTTACTATATGGGTAGATAAAAGGGTTTTTTAAATTGTTGCATAAAGTAAACTCGAAAATTTAAAAGGATGTCTTTGGAAACTATTTGAGGCTCAGTATATAATACAATCCAACGAACCAAAAATTCAATCCAACATCTAAAATAGTCAATTGCCTGCGATTTGATTTGTAAGTTTGACAGTATGATTTTGAAAGTCATTTTTGTATACAATCGTATGGTGAAAATTGCGGGTGCCTATAGTACATTACTTACCAAGGGCGATAAAACAAAGAATGTCTCAGATCGCAGGTATTTTACGCCCGAGCCGAAGGCAAGGGCGATAAATATGCGATCTGAGGCTTTCTTTATTATCGCCCGTGGTAAGTACGAAATTTTATGTCACCCCCTGGCCGGGAAGTGGGTTTTTTCGCGCACGGAGCGTGCGATTATGGCCAGGTGTGACATAAAATATTTTTGAGCTCGTACTTGGATGCCCGCCCGCCATCTTCATTGACCATTTTCGCGTAGCAGCGCGGGATCTGGTAGGTAGCTGCCCTCACTGACCCAAAAAGAAAATCCAGCCTGTATACGTAGGTAGTAGGTATGTGTGGTACTAGTATTAATTACGCAGTGGCTTTTACACTGGCGCGCAATTGCCTGTGACATAAAACCCTTCTCTCCAATTTGATTAGGCACTTTTCATAATAATATCGGCATTAGGTATTTTCGAGATCATGGGGGCGAACCGCCACATCGTCATGACGACGGACCGAAGAGGAAATTGCTACCCCCCCGCGTTTCATAAATCAACACCCAGGTAAAATTTAATATCATTGCTCGAATCCGCCCCATCTCACTAGATGACACCATCTTTTAAAATTGGCAACCGGCCCAAGGGATGCAGCTTTTGAAACTTATTCAGATCGAGCCACTGAGCCAGCAGAAAACTGCCTGCGACATAAGACACCGAGTGATCGTAGACATGGCGTAGACTTTAGAAAACAGACTCAGCTATACTTTAAACCTTTTCCTGGCCGCACCAACCTACGTGGTTTTGTGAAAAACAAAATATATATACCTATAAGAAATTAATTTAAGCGCAAGTAACTTTTCACCGAAATTCAATCCAATTTAACCGTTAACTTTGGGTATTAAGGTTGAAATTTTAACTACACGCATGTAGTCGATAAATCGTATTATGCCTGGAAAAGGGTTAATTTCCGTTCCGTAGAGCGTTGTCACACACACACACACACACACATATTTTGTATAAACAATGTCGTGTTCTGTAAATTACAGGATGCAATCGGTTAGGTACTTAATCTTATCTTATCTTATATCTTTAAACGAGCAATTCTTGTATATATATTTATTTCGGGGATCTCGGAAACGGCTCTAACGATTTTGATGAAATTTGGTATGTGGGGGTTTTTGGGGACGAGAAATCGATCTAGCTAGTTCTCATGCCCGGGAAAACGCACGCCCAGATATTATTTATAAGGGTAGCATTTAACGAACCCCCAAATAAGTTGCCGAATGATGCTCTAAAAAATTACATTGATTACCAATAATACTAGATTCGCACCAAATTTTCAACTCCTTTTAAATATAAAGTGCAAGTCAAAGAAGTAACATGTCGATAACCTATTAAATTAAATTGTTACTAAATAAATTAGTCACTACCCAAAAATACTTAATGATCACCTAATTTCAAACACCAAATTTCATATAATTTACATCCAAATATTACAGGGCTCGTAATCCTATTAAAATTATTTACACCCAAATAATTCTTTCGATACCCAGAAATACTACATGATCACCAAATTTCACGCGGCAATTGTTTTTTAACGCCCGTCGCGCAAAGCAGTTCCAATCTAGTCTAACCTCATTGCTAGCACACTGATGCGGTTTTCCATACGGTCCGTCTCGCTCGCACGTCGCACCGCGTGCGAGCAAGACAGCGCTAAATGATTTTATTTTATAGAAGCTTCTAATTTCTGTAACTTTAATGAGACACGTACATAACATAATTTAATTTAATATATTTTCAACAGTGCTTTCCTTACTGGTCGCATACAGCTATTTGTTCTCAGATGTTTTTGCCTCTACTCTATTCGCTGATAATCGTCAATTTGCCTAGGTAGTAGTATTTTTCTATGACATCTATTTTTATTTCAAACTAGTTGACATTGGAACAGTATTGACGGATCTCCGCTGGCGCGGAGCTCCTATTTTGAGTTCTTTTGGCCCTTCGGGCCGATGCAAAACTAACATAACCTAAACCTACCTATACCTATTTCTACCTATTAATTTCCTTTAATTTTTCCATGAAAGTCTATCTAAATTAATAAAGTAATCTCATTTGAGGACCTTTATCCATTTTCATAACAAACTAACAATTTAATAAATCAACATAACTCATATTCAAATAAAAGATTTCAATCAAACGCGCTCACGTCAACCCATTAAAAAATTAATAATAAAACTTCTTGCAGTTTGTAAACCATCAGCAATAGGTAGTTAGAATGAAACAGCAATAGGTACCTTTCACTCTAACGACATATCAATAGGTTTTATGCTCCAGACAATTCTTTGTACTTGATTGAGTGAGATAGCAGTATACGTGTTATTATTTCACACAGCCACATTGCGCGTTGCTTTTTAAATTAATTTAGAATTTTACTTTCTAATTTATAACATTTTGGAAATGACTAAAATATTTATAGTGCTAAAAACAATTAATTTGTAACTGTTTACTAAAATGTAGCATGCGATGTGTATAATATTTGGATGTAATTCTAATGAAAAAAGGTGCATGAGATTAGGTGGTAGTTTAGTGTTTTTGGTGGTACTTGACAATTTTTTTGATGCGATTATAAATTTATAGGAACGCAATAAGTAAAATAGGTGCAAGTGCTGCAAAAATTGGTAGAATTTTTTTGGTGACTCGGAATTGCTGATCGATAATTTTTTTTGAGTGTTCAACCTTATTTTAGGGTTCGAAAATTTGATGATATCAAAAGTTATTTAGGTGATCATTTTATTTGTTCCCTATTTATAATAGCCACAATATATTTTTTCATGCAATAAATTAAATAACTTTAGAACAAAGTAAAACACAATATTGGATTATAAAAATGCATTGTCTGTCCAAAGACCAATGTGCAATATTTATCGCTGGGTACTGTAGAGGGCAAATGACATACCATTTATAATATGCTCTTGTAACTCGTACCTACCTACTTAATGCCTACTACCTATTTTCATATGCTAGTTCCAGCCTGGACCAGCATAAAGCTGGAAACAGGGCTCGACCGACGGTTAGCGCGTATGGTCGATCGGGCGTAGTTATCGCAGTATCAAAGCATACTTGCGTTCAGACCGATGCTCACCGTCAGCGCGTAAGTAAGCGGCCATACAAGACACGACCGACCGACCATACGCGCTGACCGTCGGTCGTGCTCTGTTTCCAGCCTATGTGAGTCTAGGAACTGGGGGCCAATTTTTGAGTGTCGAACGCTCGAATTTTCACTCGAGATCTGTCAAAAAACTATGATGTTTTGACAGATGTCGAGTGAAAAGTCGAGCGTTCGACACTCAAAAATCGGCCCCCTGGTATCTAAATGAGTACATGTAAAGCTTAAAAAATCTACGACTCCACAGACAAGAGCTAGTTAATATTAATAACAGTATATTTGATGCAATGGCGTTTAACCACATTAATTTAATATTGTACTCGAGTCGCAGCTCGGCGCGGCGAAATTTATGAAAGAATTCTCATTATAGCCTAACTTGAACGAGCAGATTGCTGCGGAACCAACATGCAATGCAGCCTTAATTGAATCTGTCCAAACATGCATGCTTTTTACATTTTCTTCCAACAATCTCGAGTTTTGTAAATTACAGGATGAAATGGGTTAGGAAATATAATAGGTACGTGTTTTACGGTACGGTACCACAATATTGGATTCTAAAAATGCATATTAAAATTAATTATTCGTCATCTAAGTAATATTATAAATGCGAAAGTGTCACGCTAAAACCACTAAACCGATTTAAAATTTGGTATGTAGATATTTTGAGTCCCGGGCACCTGGAGTGAAAACTCTTAGAGTAGGTATCTAGTCCAGTGTTTAAACCGCCCGCGTAGTCGAAGGTTTTCTCTAGATTTTCCTCAGTCCACTCGCAAACCACGCACTCCTATTTCTTGGGCACGGCCTTTTAAAGACACAGTCAGGTAAAAAAAAACCCGAGTTCCTTGTTTGACCTTAAATTTTCGTTGTTCATTTTACTTAATTTACGATGATAAAGTCCTTTCACCGCATTGGATTCATAGCCAATTCATTTACCTGTCATGTACTTAATTCATCTTTGGATTCCCCCCATCACAAGCGGGCAAAAGCTTAAAGCAATTTTATATTGAAGCCTAAGCTAATATCTACGGCTTCGATAATTCTGACTGACTGACTGATGGTTAGGTTATATGATAAATTATAGTGTATGTTTGTACGTATATTCATCGTCTGATACTCGTAAACGAAAACTAGGCACTTGTGTTATGAGTAACTAACTTAAACGTAGGTACTAAGTGGAAGTTCGACCACCAGAGTCTCTAGTATAAGTTTTTTCGAAACATTAACTACCTAATTCGCGTTTGCGTTTTGTCTCAAAATGTATGAAAACGCTCTCACCGAGTTTGAAATACGCGCGTTCATCGGTTAGCAACAAATGTTATACTCGCTGTTTTAGTTTCCACTAGTGACCACCAGAGGCGCTGTTCACGTTTTCATACCACTTTCATACATTTTGAGACAAAACGCAAACGCGTTCGAATTAGTTCATGTTTCGAAAAAACTTATACTAGAGCTACAGAGTATGGTCTGTAACTCTGTATGTCTGTGACAATCATTTAAAAAAATAAAATACAAACTTTATTAAATAAATTCCTACTCCTAGTACCTACCTTACTTATCTACTGGATATTAGCACGTATTAGGGCGTCTTAAACCTGTGACATTAGGCGATTTCTAAAAATATAATTTTTCTAAATATTCATTACATCCGTGTTCCATTAGGTTGTTGTTTGCGAGTAGTTGTTTCGATGTTTTTGTTCGGGGAGTAAGGCATAGGCAGGAGGTAGGTATACTTAAGGTTGGTCCATGAATGCATGAGTAGGCACTCGCTCAAGGCGCGGCCGCGGAAACTCTTACCCTACGAACCAGTGTGCTAATTAAGAAGTTTCTGCCCGATCGACGTAAATTTCGTTACGTCAGACTTGTCACGAAAAGTTTGACCTGTAAAATTACGCAAGTTAGGAGATAAATTGCATTCATAAATTTATACACTGGAACGGGCGTCGACCAACTTCTCATGGGTTAAAATCCAAGAGGGATTTAAGTTAAAGATGTCACGTTTGAACAAAAAAATCTATAATTAAATTACAACTCGAAGATCAGTTCAATCAGATTCTTCCACAGTAGGTACTATTATCAAACCAAATGTCAATCTAGCTATATAAGGTAAAAGTACCCTTCACCGGACGCTTAAGACCTACATGTACGTTTGTTTTTTTAATAAGGTTTAGAATTTTTGTACGATTATGATCAACAGCATATGGTGAAGATAGATAAATTTGTCATCATTTAAATGTACGTCGAAATTTATTACATAGTTAGACGTATATAAAAATATTTTTTAAAGTTTTTTATATCGATTACACTGATTTGTCCCATTCAACGAACTAAGAAACGGAATTTGCACCCATTACCGGATCGGCATGCCGTTTCACCGAACTAGGGAAGAAATGTATGCAATGATGGCAGTGTGTGAGTTTGTAAACTGATGAGTGACTATTTATTTCAACCTAACTGCACTAGTTTTGTGATTTCGAGCAATCTTGACGGTAATTTAATCTAAGAAAAAACTGTATATAATTAAACATTTAAATCATTTTTTTTTATATAAATAATACACATATCTATTAAAAATTCTTCGCTAATCGCCAATAATTTATTTTTATATAATTTCTTCGTTAACGGTTTACATCTAAGTAGCGCTGGCTTTTTTTTAAAGATATACGAAAAATAACACATTTCAATATAGATCTAGCTGTACGCTGAATATGGTTTATATTCCAATGAACGCCAAATAGCAGCTAGGCCGAGATAATCATATGTTCGGTATCAGAGACCATGGGTACGCTTTACCGAACGGGCGTTCGGTAAAGCGTACACATTGAACCTATCACGCGAACATATTTAATAAAATAGTGTTTTAATCTTAATGATTCTGCCATAACAACATAAGTACATTTTATCTAGAAATAAGAACTATTGCAAAATAATAAATACACAATTATTTTGCTTCTACTGATGTTAAATAAATAATATGGAATTTTTAAAATTACCTGGTCAATGAAGCTTATTTTGACGTCAAAAAGTCGTGAAAACTATATATTTCAAATGCAATTTATGAAAAATCTGTCTCGTTTATAGGCGTTCGGTAATTGCTCATTAAATTACTCTATTAATTGGATATGTGTAAAGCGGAGTAGTATATATATATAACGTTTATGATTAACGAGTGAAAAAATAATTTTCAAAACATACGTTTTTGCCTGATTCCGAACGCTGTTCGGTAAAACCTTCAAGCAGCAGATGAGGGTGACCCATCACCGAATTTACATTTTTGTTGAATTCTGTAAATTTGACTGCACTAATTTCACTTATTTAACTCAAACACACACACTTATTAACTCATGATACGATAACACCCTATTTTGAAGCATAAAGTCACTTTTAAACGCTTTTATGACCTTACGAAGTACACTCAGTTTTTTAACCATTTTCGTAAGGAGTTCCATACAACGCCGCGATCGACCTGCTCAATCGATTCTCCCGTTACAACTGAGAAACAAAATGGCTTTCTTTGCCTCGTAGTGGAAGGAATAGGTCTCTAGCTAACGGAAAAAAATATCACAACGTAATATTAGCTGTAAGAACTCGACTTATGGCTTAAAATATAGAAAATCCGGTGATAGGGCAGATCCGGTAAAGGGTACATCTACCTTAGTGTAAGTATTGTGTTTTTAAGGTGGTTCGATTTCCGTACAAAACATCTTTTGACATTCGCAGGCTAGCGGCGTGATACCTATTTTCGACCTATTTTAAGAAACTTGTACCTACCTAACAATCTTTCATAAATTGGCTTATCACTTGCGCGAAATTCCCCCTTTCCTAGAATAAACTTGTTTAAACTAGAATAATTTGAGAAATTAGTTTTTTCAAATTATTCTATATAACTAGTTATAAAATACAAGTTTATTCTAGGAAAAATATTCTAGTTTATACAAGTTTCTTCTTCCTCTGCGTCAAAAAAAGATAAAAGGGGGACTATTCTCAGAAACTATATGGGAATATTCCCAATGTTCCGGGGATTATTCCCAGGAATATTGGGAATATTCCCGGGGGCAAAGGGAATTTATTTTCGCAGGTCAGTTATACTGCTTAATGTCTCGGTAAAAACTTTAAGGACTTATGCTTTGATAGAATCGCCGATACCACAATATGTAAACATGCACAGTTTCAAATTTCCCCTATGTTCCCTTTGTGTGGGAATATTCCCGGGAATATTTCCCACATGTCTAAGGGCGCGTACACATAGCGATCCGATTTATTTGATCTCGTATGTAGTTGTATGAGCGAGTTCACGTACAAAACAGTATTCCGGATCCAGTAAGTATAAGCGCTATCCGTTAAAAGGATCTTGTAAAAACGAATGTTCTATATGTACGCGCCCTAAAGGCCGTTTGACAACCAGGAGTTCAGACAGACTGGTCCGCCTATAGATCATACCAGCTCTCCAAGCTACCTGTTAATTCAGCTTGATTGATTGAGTGGCCCATTAATCAATGTCCTCTGCTGATTCTACAAAATAAATTTGCGACGCCATCTCCCCTTGATATAGGCGGTTTTTACATTGATGCGGTTTCCGGACGGTTTCCGCAGTGCGGGCGGGACACCGATAGACTTGCATAGCGCTGTCGCGCTCGCACACCGTACCGTCGTGCGGAAACCGCATCAGTGTGGCAACCGCCATACTAACCAAAGTAAATACAACTTGTTCAGCACTACGTAGCACGTTAGTTTACCTACTTACAGGTAAATTACTTTCGAGACGTTTTTGCATTTGTGCATTGCATTGTGTATGGACAAAATGTAAATGTGTGTAAATCTTATCTTATCTTATATCTTTAAACGAGCAATTCTTGTATATATATTTATTTATTTCGGGGATCTCGGAAACGGCTCTAACGATTTTGATGAAATTTGGTATGTGGGGGTTTTCGGGGACGAGCAATCGATCTAGCTAGGTCTCATGTCCGGGAAAACGCCGAGCAAAGCTCGGTCGCCCAGATATTATCTTATATCTTTAAACGAGCAATTCTTGAATATATATTTATTTATTTCGGGGATCTCGGAAACTGCTCTAACGATTTTGATGAAATTTGGTATGTGGGGGTTTTCGGGGACGAGCAATCGATCTAGCTAGGTCTCATGCCCGGGAAAACGCCGAGCAAAGCTCGGCCGCCCACAAATTTATTTTTTAAGTGTGTGTAAATTTAAATGTAGAAATATACAAATACTACTAACAACTAATACAAGTCAACTTCTTCTTTAAAAAAAAATGGCTTTCCATCTTTATGATGATTTCGCCAACGTGTTCAAAGACGTTGTTCGGTAACGACGCCATGACAGTAGGCAACAAAGACAGTGTACGGTAGCGGATTCCGCTCGTCGTCGCTCCGGGCGCGTGCGCTCACCAACGCGGCGACGAGCACAATCCAGCGTCAAACTTAAAGTAATCGTACTGTCAATCAATTGTTTAAAAAAATGGCTTCCATCAAATTTATGATGATTTCGCCAATGTCACGTGTTCAATGACGTTGTTTGGTAACGAAGCCATGACAGTAGATAAGGTTTTGTACGGTAAATGGATTCTGCCCGTCGTGGCCCCGGGCACGTGTGCTCACCAACGCGGCGACGATCAAAATCCTAATCGTACTGTAACATGATTTACCACTGTTCTTTTGAGAGCTGTCATCCCAGTACAATTTATGTCATGTTTGACGTTTCTCGTACCGGGAGGGATGATAGCTGTCGTTAACTGCCTCTTCGTATTCAACGTAATAAAATATGATCCAATCATACCTTCAAATATTATACAGCGTGTGCTGCAGGGTGAAATCTTACAAAATGGCTGCCTTTTGTATTTCGGGATTTGATTAAACTAGTGATGCCAATAATGTAGTTGGCCGAGTGACACGAAGGTCTCTGAAGCTTCGACAAAAATGTCCGGCCGGCGGATTTCTGGTTGTTTTCCTCTACAATTCGCATTTTTCAACCGATTTCAGTGAAATTTTGTGGGCAGGTTCGTTATAGAATAACTATTTTTGTCAAGTCAGTATTAAGCAATTATTTAAAACATTTTTTAATGATTTTGTATGTTTCTGCTTGCGGTTTTCACTTTGTTTTTCTCAACAGGTTAAATTTCTCAACCGATTGGTGTGAATTTTTGTGAGCAGGGGGCCGATTTTTGAGTGTCGAACGCTCGACTTTTCAAAAAACTATGATGTTTGTACAGATGTCGAGTGAAAAGTAGAACGTCTTTTGTTGAGACTGTTTTTCGAAATTATAAAAAAAACGCTCGCGGGGTATACAGCTCACAGAGTGACTGCTTTAGGTACCTAATCTTTTTGGCGACAATACTTATTAACAAAACTCTCTCACTTAGACTCTCCGTATTAAGGATAAGTTCAGTAAATATGAGCTCAGGTATGTACATATTTTACTTACTTATCGGTTGGATGATGTTGCTTTGTATTCATGGTACAGTCGCCATCAGATATATCGGAGCAAACGAGGTGCTCACAAATATTTGAACACGCCTCTATTGTCAAGGCGTTAGAGTGCATGTTCAGATATTTTTGAGTACCCTGAAGAGGACAGATATATTTGATGGCGACTGTACGTGATGGTACTAAATGATATCATTGTAATGTAATTATAATGTAATTTTTGACATGTAAAAGAGCTCTTGAAGCCTACTTGCAGAATAAATGTTTAAGGCCGTGTATTACCACTTTCGAGTTTTTAAAAACCATCTGAGACATAGAATATAGTGTCTTAAAATCTAAAAAAAATATATGTGTTACATAAGGATATTGTCTAGTCAAAATCGCAGTCAGTTACATGACCTGATGAATTTCACTCGATAGAAAAAAATCGCGAAGTTACCCCTTTTTGGAATGTTTTTTCAATACTACGGCTATATTACTGATATTTAACATTTAATTTTTGTACTCAATTAAAGATCGTAAATAGTTATAGACATTTTCGCAGGGTTTGCTTTGATAAAATGACTGGCTTGATGACTATAGCTAAATATTTACAAAACTGCGCGCAGAGCTTGCGTAGAGAGCGGGATGGTTAATTGTAAACTCACGCATGTTAGAGCGGGACAGTTGCGTTGGGGATACCTCCCCTTAATAAATTTATGAAAAAAAGTCGTTCGTGTCCATATATTGTTACCTATACGTCTAGGTACTTTCATTAAAATATCCATATTGGTTGCAATGGAATTAAACCGCGAACATATCGTATCTAAACTATATTTAATTATACTAACCTAAACTTATTTGGCTTTTCATGATGAATCACGTTTGAGGATATACTTGAACTTCATTCGCCCTGTCCCTAGGTCGATTCATAGGTCTACAGTCTCATTTAATAGTCTTTCAAAAACGCGGTATGTAAATGATAGGTTCGAAAACTCATACATATGTACATAATACCTATTAAACTCATCAGTATGTAGGTGGGGAGTAATATGTAGGTGGGGATATACGGCCATCAGTGGATGTTGTATCCAGCCCATTGTAACCACTTTAGTTATAAGTGGTTACCTACGTTTGTACTTAAATAAAATTTAAACACGACTTCAATTCGAAAATACCTACTTCCCCTCTCGCGCCTATTGCACTACATTCATTTGTTCAATTTGAGTTATTTTGAATTTGATGTCAGTTCAACATGCAATGTGGAAGAGTTATACCCAGGAGCCTGATTCACAGCATTCCTATTTTACATTTCCCCGGGGCGTCCGGCTAGCGTAGCGGCGTCATGCTGAGATTCGTATGGCCTCACTTAATACCGAAAATCTGATACCCTGCCTAATTAGCTAGCTACTTTCAATTATAAAATTACCTAATTGCCAGCATAATTTTAGTTTAGAAGTAGCTTACGCACAATATGGCAGTGCCTATATGTCACCCTACGCAATGTTTAAGTATTTAGATTAAGATGAATGGACACCTCCATCCTCCAGGACCTCCTGGATGGAGGATGGAGGTGTACCTATCTAGGAACATACAGAGTCCGATTAAATACTGACTGTTTCTTTGTGTTAGTCGCACAGTCGCACTACTTATTCCGCTTCAGTGGCCTACTAGGACATGACGGCCACGGCCGCGAGAGTATGACGGCTTGAGATAGACCACGCGTCTTTTTTTTTTGATTGGTGTTGTTAGAAAGTGACGGATAGTCTATCTCGAGCCGACATACTCTCGCGGCCGTCATGTGCTAGGCCTACTAGTCATTCAAAATCGTTTCCTCCGTAGGGCGACTAGTGCCCCGTAGTACCCACCACGACATGGGAATTAGCACCATGCATGGTTTATTGGTTTCTTTATGCAGACTGCCAGACGTTATTTTGACAACGCCCCCCATCATAGGAATCCTTTAGTTAGGAAGGCTGTCGACTGCGTTCCCATCCCTCCCCCTCTGTCGTAACTCGGCGATCACTAATTAGGGGCTGCACGGTGCGGCGTCCTAGGCACACTCACGGACCCGGACGACGTACGTAAATGGAAAGATGGAACGCTGCGCTTACGGCCTGCAATTCAGACACGACGCGTACCTACACTTAGGCATTCCCGCTGCCGGGTATGTCCACCGCGCGATCGCGACAATACAGACACATATAGTCCTTATTCGTTCCGGTACTACCAGTATTCCAGTGTTTAAACCGCCGGATTATCGTGTCGGAGGTTTCCCTTGGGTTTTCCCCAGGCCACTCTCCAACCGCGCATTCCTAACGTATTGTTGGGCTCGGCCTATAAATCCACAGTCAGGTTAAAAAAAACACTACTTATTGGAAGGAAAAATCGGACGTGTATTGCTGCTCGTAAAACGCGATAAGTCAGGGCACACCTGGCGCCAACAACGCGAGCTCTGGGCCTAATCAAATGAGCGGCACGGCTACAGACCTCTGCCGCGGTTTACTCACTATATATTGTTACGTGTCTAAGTACTTACTGTTTTTTTACTGTGGGGACCGTTTATATCTCCAATTCTAATTATTTTACCACGGGTATACTGTCCACATAGGAATCTCATAAAAACTTTTAGGTACATATATGTATACGTAGAACCTAAATGGTCGCGTATACGGTACGGTTTAAGGCGCGGGAGTGGGCAAGGTCTCCATAGAAACTTTGTGCAAGTTTTTCTTCGCTTGTGTTTGCATTACACTTATGATTTTTGGTTAGTATGCTTATTATTCTGTTAGCCAGAATCTGGAGTTCTTTTTGTAATTGTTTAATTTTATTTTTTTTGTAATTTTTGAATATTTTTCTTGATATTCTTCGTATATCCAATATTAACAAGCAAAAAAATATATATTCGGGAGTGCCAAACCAAAAGTGAAGAGAGACGAGACAAGAGTCTAACGTTGAAAAATCGCCAATAGACTAAGTAAAGCATTACAATGGAACAAAACAGTTTTCAGCATTTCCAGCCAGCATAACGCTGAGTTGTGACCATTTCGTGGCAATATTCTGTTTTGTAATGTCCTATTTGTAAGTGTTTTGATTGTCACGAATAAATGTTTCTTTTCTTTTCTTTTCTTTCTTTCTTTTCATTTATTAAAATTGGTCCTTTGAAGGGGTGAAAAGGGAGTTGAAAGTTTGTATGGGAAGCAATTTTTTTTAAACGTGGATCTTGAAACTTCTTTTATAGACCTAGCATTAAAACAAAGAAAACCACTTATAAGATAACTTAAGTATTTCAGCGTTTTTCAAAATTCGCCTTCTGAATGGGTGAAATGGGTGTTGAAAGTTTGTTTGGGGGGCAAATATTTTTTTAAACAAGAAACATGTAATATCAATGTATACGTCACATACACACACACTCACGCACACATATTCACACGCATAAATGCACATTTACTAGACTTATAATAGGTAGATAGTTATAATAAGCTCAATAACACTTACTTGTATATTGTTCTTATAAATAAAACGCATCAAATTATATCATTTATTCATAAAAATAAGGATATAAAATAAATTTACAACTAAAATTAAAAATAAATCCTAAATAAAACTACCTAAATAAATTTTTATAATGATATTTCGAAGTTTTTTTTACTTGTAACACATACATTTGAAATAGTCTCTTCAAATGCTTCATTTTGATACCCCACTTGTTAGGATAACAATTTTTTTTACGGAACACACAAAATTTAGTCTACAGCCGCCATATTGTTTTTATTGCAACGTCACATATCCTATGTCACCCGGGATAACGTCAGGATTTCAACGATACGGCCGCTGGCGAGGTTATGGTGGAGTGCAGGTACGTTCCCATGACCTCGCCTTATAGCACGGAGGCGGCAAATAGAGGCGTTTTTAGTGGGTATACCATAGGCCTCATTAGCTGACATGGGAGTCCCACATAACCACCAGGGTCCGTCCCCGCACCTTGGTGGTATGCGTAACGCATTTTCCCCTCTTAAAAAAAAAAAAGGATTCCAACGATACCTCACACATCTAAATCGGTTAAGGCGTTGAGAAGTTCTGGGGGAACAAAAAAAGTTCACATACATAATTATACATGAAAGCTGAAAACATACGTCTCCTTTTTTTGGGCTGTCGTGTAAAAAATATCTAAGAAGTTGGGCGCCCGCGGCATGGTGCCGGGGATGCTGGCAGCATTTCCTCGCTGGATTGCAACGCTATGCGTTGCGCGAGGAAGCTGCCAGCTCGTCGGTCACCAAGTGGTGTCGGCAAGTCTTTTAGATAAATCTTTTATGAGCTGGCATCAAATTAGTTTATTATGGTTTATTTACCACTCCTTATTGTTAGAAGAGCGGTGTCTCCTGACACAAGAAAAACTACTTGCTTAAAGCTCCAACCTAGGCTATTTTGTAAAATCTTAATAACTTAAACGTTTTTACATTTAAATACATCTCAGACATCATTAAAAGCGCCATAAATACGTCGTAAAATAGAAATAATTACGTATATGTAAATGACAAAATTCAACCTACTCGTTACCTTACGAAATGGAAACAAAGAAAATGATTGTTTCAGAAACTTTCAAAACTCGTAGCTAATTAAATACTTCCCATTCATTCCACAGAACTTTTGTCTTCTCAAAAGTGTGAGGACTACTGGGAAGTGCCCAAATAATTAAATACTTGTGCTGTCTGACTGTTTAGTGACATTGTGAGCGTGAGGATATTCGATTTTCATTGTTTTTGTCTGTTATTATGTACCTACTGTACCGTGTTATTTTTTGTGAGGTTATGGAATAAAGAGTATTTGTGTTGTATTGTATTGTTGTCCTCAATTGTTTTATGTGTAGATAATATAATACCTAAGTAGGTATAATACATATTATACGAAGCTAAACATAAACTTCGTTTCATATAATTATATTCTTCTGTCGGTCTCTTATAATACGTATACCTATTCAGGATATACATACATATCACATCGGTACGATTTCAGTGCCAAAACATTCAACAACTTTCAGATACATCCGATTTGGAACGTCAAGGGCTCACGTTCGAGTTTTTCATAATACTGAGGAGTTTTTGACAAGACTTAAGACTTAGCCACCAGGCAGACACTTATTAGACGGGAACAGATAGGTACTTTACCTGTTACAAGGACAGCTTGTATTTTGCATCCTTGCAGTACATGCGCTCTAATACCAATAAACTCCACCCGCGTAGCGGAGTGCCGTCGGAACGTTGGGAATAAACCAAACAACTACATAAGCCAAACTGGTCACATTTGTTTTTATTTTACATGAACGAACTATACGCCATTGCGGTGTTGTGAATACCGATTTAGTTCCAACTTTCCAACAAATATTAATTTGCGTATTTAGGTGATATTTTCGTAGGGAAATTCAATATATGTACACCAGAAACCAATAGAGACCACTGGCGGCCAGATGTATGTATGTATGTATGTATGTATGTAAGCACTTTATTGCGCACAATAACAAGATGCAGAAGAGAAGTAGCAGATGTCAGGCCAATATAATTATTTCGCAAATAAGAGAATACGAGTACATATAATAAGCATTACCCTCCAGCGGAGCAGCAACACAGCCACCCATCTAGTACTTATCGCATCTGGTAGAGATACTTAGTCATCTCTTTCTATCGCATGCAACGCGCTATTTCGAGAGCGGGGACTTAGCGCAAGGGTTGCCGCCAGCGAGAACTTGTTATGGTTGAAATTCTTTTTGTTGAACGTATTTGTATTAATGTGCTTAATAAGCTTTTTGAAGGAATTGCTTTGGAGCAATTCGTTCAACAGTAATGATTTTAAGTGTACATTATATTTTAGTATAGTATAAAAAAATACGATTAGTATTTTTAGTAGTATTCAATTTACCATTAAATGATGACATCATAACTGTCAGGTTACTCAAAATGTAAGACTAAGACAGAATAACAAGCTACCTATTTTGAAAATTCTATATATCTATATCTACGAGTATACATACATTATTACTACACGACGACGCAGCGCTGCTTAATGCTGCCGTCCACATGTAGGTACTTGTAGCGACGAAATCACGGAGTGAGCCGTCCCTACCAGTACCAATGCCCGTAAAACGTGGTTACCTTTCACTTTGATTATGGTTACCCCTGTGGTAACGATTATTAGGGTTACGTCGTGTGCAAAGGGCGCCAATGGAAGCCTACTTACTAAACCTGCGCCGTTCGTCCGCATGTCTGCCAGAGGCCCGTATTTCATGAACTGTAATCTCGTAGAGTTCACAGTTGGATTATTTACAGAATTAGTATTACTGTTGCCGCTACAAAAAATAAATAAAAACACTGAGCGAGCATGTCGTCTCGGCAGATGAAATTCAATAAATAAATAAACTTTAGTAAGTATACAGTATTTTTTATAGAATATGTTTTACTGTGACCGGTATAATCGGTATTAAATAAAAATAAAATAAATAATTGAACCCTAGAAGGAACGTTATTAACTACCTGCTGGTAAGGAACCCTTTGTCTGATCCGCATTTTTTTATTGACGGCCCCGTATTATAGTCGCTGTTGTCGCTAGGTACGACAACAGACAGACAACTCCACAGCGAATCTCATACTAATCTGTGCGCAATTTTACGGATTGAGCCGTGGAGGGACTGGAGGGGCGCGTCTTCGTGGATGACATGCACTATAGAGTGGTATCAGAGAGCAACAGATGCTTTATCTTGTCGTCTATCACACGATACACCATTGAGATACATACATATTTCTGAGACACATGGCGGGATTTTGAATTCGAAAACATTTCACTTAACAAAATCTTAATATTACGATACCCGTTCAATTATTTATTTCCTACGATTCGGAAAACAGTCGCAAACACATTTAATTTAAAACTTTAATATTAAAAAAGTTAGCCAAGTCCTCTCTTGGGGCGAACAAACTTCGTGGCTGACTACAACTGCTATTTATTAGGTATCTACGAGAAGACATAGATAGGCGTAGGTATGCAAAAAAAATTGAGTGATGAAACCTAAGGGTAGTTACTAGTTACATTTTTAACGCAGGCCAGGTACCATGGCACTCAAACGATTCTCTGTTAAAAATAATTTTCGTGACAAGCTTGTGTCGCTGTCGTGTGTGCTTTTTGTTTTGCACATTCGAATACCGGGAAACGGGTAAAATGTAATTTGTAACCAGGATAACTCGACTCGGAGTCAAACTAAATAAAAGGTTGTAAAACAAAGGACCCTGTTCGGTAGTGTGGAGCGAAATTTACGAATTTCGGAGTAAAGTTCAAAATTAGCGGATTATTCTGTAGATTACATGAAAAATAGAAAAAGTTCGGTCCGAAGTATCTCTGTGCAACCTATTTAGGTATAGTAATTATTTTTCAATTAAAATTATTAATGTAAAAACTAATGGGCAGAATAAGCGGTAACGTAGTATTAGGCACGGCCATCGAACTAAGAACTCGTCCGCAATTGCTGAGCATCTCTCCCACAGAAATATATCAAGATAGAAGGAAAGAGTTCGGCAATTTGTAGGGAGACCGAGCGTGTAACATTTTGCGTAGGTACTTTGACGTCACGAGCGTAATTTAGTGATGAGAAACATAAGCCGCGCGAAAACGGTTCAAAAGGATCGATTAGAAGTATTAGAACTCGGCACCGATTCTATGCATCGATTTAAAATATCGATAAGAACCGACAGAGGAAATGATTATTATTTTCGACAGAAGAAATGTTTTGACAGAGGAAATGAGTAAGCTCAGAATTTAAATCGAAAAATATAAATGTAGGTAGGTACCTACCTAATAACCAATAAATTGCGTTACATTTTAGTAATTTGTACATATTAGCCGCTCCAGTTATTAACTAAGTACCTATAAACGTGTACCATTTTCAGGGTTCCGTACCCTAAGGGTAAAACGGGACCATATTACTAAGACTCCGCTGTCCGTCCGTTTGTCACCAGACTGTATCTCATGAAAAGTGATAGACAGTTGAAATTTTCACAGATGATGTTTTTCTTAAATGCATATTAATTTAATATGCATAAGAATAAAATAAATATTTAAGGGGTCCCATACAAAAGATATAATTTTTATTGCCGTTTTTATAGATAATGGTACGGAACCCTTCGTGCGGGAGTCTGACCCGCACTTGGCCGGTTTTTTATATATTCTTTGTTACAGACCATGGAAAAATCAAAGAAGTTCCGCGAAGAAATATTAGAAGTTAAGAGGAAAGCGATTAATAATATTTGTTTTGCACTACGTACATTATATAGCTGCATAATAATATAAGAACGTAATTATTATTTCGTCTGTTTTCAAATTCAATTTTAATAATCGAGTAAGAAAATCGCAGTGCACAGCACTATTCTTTAGTTTTGACAGAAAAAATGACTATCGACCTTGAACGTGACTCGACAGTTTGAATAGCTTATTTTTACATTGCTGGTTTTGAACGCACGCCAAGTCTGGCTCGTCAAATTAAAGCCGCAATGGAAAGCTAGCGTTGACACACAATCGCCCGCTACCGTTATGATGAAAATAATAAAATATTTCGTTTTTTAATTATTAACAGATATTTAAGGACAAATTGTACTTACCAATGAAAGGAAATACCTCGATTAACAGCTCCAACTTTCTTGGAAGTGTTTGAACAATTAATTATTGCGCAACGAACCATTTTGTTTTTAAAACCTGGCGTCGCACGCATAACGCGATCGGGAGCACACTGAAGTTTGCGGCGAGCAGTTGTGTCTCCGGGACGTAATTTCGCCACGCGAGGTACATACACTCGTTCCTTCTATCTTGATATATTTCTGTGATCTCTCCTTAGCCGATTATCTTGAGCAGGTCCAGGCTGGTTACAAAACTTAACAATATATAATTTTTCACTTCTCATGCTCGAAAAGTGTGTCATATTAGACTTGTGAAGCGGGGCTAAAGTAGTACCACGTACATTAGGAAAATATGTATACATATTTATGATTTACAAAACATTTTAATTTGACCAATCAAAATACTTCACCTATTAAATCCACCAATCACAGAACAGTAATTTGACAGATTAAAAAATATTTGGTAAAATTATCAACCAACCAGAATACAGCTGTACTAAAATCGACCAATCAGGAAAGACGTTTTTCAGTTCTCTAAAGATTAAGCGGTGTCTATGGTCAAAGCAATTACTCCTCTTAAAAGAAAAAAGCGCATGATGCATCTCTTTCTTTAATATTGCAAAAGAAAGGGAGGCGATTACGCAAATCAATCACGCACAGCGAGGCATGGTGCTGGCCTTAGAAAAAAAAACATGCTGTCAAATTAGACATACGCCCGCCAAGAGTTAAATTATTCATTTAAGGTGGATAATTTGTGTTTATGTGTTTTCTCGCAATCGAAGTGAAAAGTAGAGTGTATAACTCGGGCCTAAAAGCCATATTACGACTCGAACAATTTTCCCTCACTACGTTCGGGAAAATAACCATCTCGTGGTATTATGGCTTACTTTAGACCCTTGTCAAACAATCTACTATTGTTTCGTAGACCACAGACGTGACAATATTAACACTGCACTTCCATTAAGATTTCAAGGTATATAAAGATCATTGAATGCACGAGGGAGTTTTTAGCTATGCCTCTATATTACAATCTGCACCCCGCGAACGTGTCGTGGGCAGTTTTTTGCAACCCCTATAGTTTATAGGTTTTCTTTATTGTTACGCCCTACTTTAATATTCTCGCAGCATGCGTCTGCGGACACCGCATATTATTAATGTCGGGCGCGTGACTCGACGCGACGGCTGAGGCCGCTTCACAACCGCCTTACCATCCGCCCTTAGTATTTGCGTAATCGAGGGCCAGTCTTTTGGTTAACCTGGAGCGAGTTGTCGCTGACGGCCCGGCCACGACTTGAAGCGGAGGTGGCAGCGGCAGCGGTTATCCTAATACTTTGTGTGTGATGTGATCCCAACTAAGCGCCGTGCGTTACGCGTCTCGACCGTGCAATGAACAGAGAAAACGCTTGCCGTAACCAATTATACTCTTTGGCCGTAACGCAATTAGCGTAAAGCCGTGGCCGGACTGTGAGCGTTGTGCATACTTGCCCTGTATCGGCTGTATCACGCGGTGACCAGCGGCAATAGGTTTGGCGTTCTCTTCACAAATTGAAGTTTGACGTTCTATAACGAATCGTTACTATGAAAGGGGTGATACCCAGTGGCGTAAAACATATTCTGTGAATAGATACTGTTGAAATGAGGTTTGAATTGTGTCAAAACTCAAAACTCATTGGCGATAAAGAATTCTATTGGAAACCTCCCAATCAATTGTGCTTGTCAAAGATGTCAAATCTTGTTTATTGTGTTCTAGTGTCAGTTATGGTCAGTTAGTTGAGTTTCGATCTTCAAAAAGAAATGTCGTTGGTGCAGTAATATAAAAGTTTATTTAAAATAAGTTAAAAACCATTGTGTATATTACACAATAGGACTATTAAGTAGGTACAATAAATATATGTATATGATATGATATGATTCTTTATTTGTATTAATCGTTCATTGTCAATTACATTATTCATATTAATAGAATACTACTGCCAAAGCCCCCTGAGTTTTTCTCAGGCTATGGGCTCGTAAAAGGAGAAATAAACTTAGTTTATTTATTAGTGTTTTTTCAGAAGGAATTAGAAAGATTTACATCCGCAAAGATAAGCCTAGCAACCGAGTTCTTGACTATAAAGCATAGTAACAGTTTGTTAGTAAATAAAAGAAGATAAAACTGGAAGTAAAAACTCAATTACATTGAGATGGAATAAACTGGAATAAATTCGAATTATTGGCGTCAAATCACTAAATTGTTTTTGGATGCGAAGGGCCTATATCAAGATGATTAAATGAATGTTGAGTTATGGAGAATAATGAAAATAAAGAATTTCGTGTAGGCGAAGACTAGAGAAGAAGCATCATCGAGAAGGAGAAGAATTTTGTACGTTTTTGTAGTGAAACAAATGAAAATGAAATAATTAAAATAAAACCAATATAAAAGTTTATTTTAAACAAGTTAAAAACCATGTGTATCTCCTATTAAGTACCTACAATAAATATATAATGCCAAAGCCCCCTGCGTTTTTCTCAGATACGATGATTACGTCGTCGTTGTGTAACCGCCTCCGCACCTGTCACTAAATGGTTACTTAGAAATTAACGAGGTGTTTCTGTAGATTGGTTTATTTTGCCACTTTAACCCTTTGACCACCATGAACCTATAAAGTGGTTGTGTGTCGTCGTGCCCACCATGTGCCCACCACGCCAACAACCACTTAAAAGGTCGGAGTGAAGGTGTACTTTGATCATGAATTGTACATTACTTACCAAGGGCGATAAAACAAAGAATGTCTCAGATCGCAGGTATTTTACGCCCGAGCCGAAGGCAAGGGCGATAAATATGCGATCTGAGGCTTTCTTTATTATCGCCCGTGGTAAGTGGGCATTTTCACTTTAAAGTGTAACCCCCTATCTTTTTTCTCGGATCTCGATGATTTTGGGTATTCTGACTCAGACAGAATCACGAGTACTATCCATTTCCGCAAAGAAAAAAAGTGTCCCACCAAAAAAAGTCAGTTTTGTGACGCTTTTTTCATACAGTTTATATGGCTCGTCACAAAACTGACACAGAAAATTTGTATGGAAAATCAAGGACATTTTTTTTCTTCATCTGAATCAATAGTACTCGTAATTCTGAGTCGGAATACCCAAAATCATCGAGATCCGAGAAAAAGGTAGGGGGTACACTTTAAAGTGAAAATGCCCAAGTACAAAATTTTATGTCACCTCCTGGCCAGGAAGTGGGATTTTTCGGTGTGTTTCGGGATGTTTCGGTTCGGTGTGACATAAAATCATTTATCTTCATTATTATTTATTGATAAGAACAACAACTACTATGAACTGTTTATGAACTGTTTTCATTTGTTTGTATTGGTTTAGACATTACACCAATTCAACTGTGCTTGGTGTGGTGGGCACGACGACAGACTATCGCTTTGGCGGTCAAAGGGTTAATAAAACCTACTTATGGATTTTATTCTGTTAGAATATTAAAATACCTATCGAACCCAGGGTAGTGTTTAGAGCGAGCAATTAAGATATATTATTAATATTCAGAAGCTACGGTAGCCCAGTGGTTCAAGCGTGCGGCTGTCAAGCGGCGGTCGTGGGTTCGAATCCCAGCTCGTACCAATGAGTTTTTCGGAACTTATGTACGGAATATCATTTGATATTTACCGTTAGCTTTTCGGTGAAGGAAAACATCGTGAGGAAACCTGCATACATCCGCGAAGAAATTCAAAGTTGTATGTGAAGTCCCCAACCCGCTCTGGGCCAGCGTGGGGACTACTGCCCAATCCCTCTCATCTATGAGAGGAGGCCTGTGCCCAGCAGTGGGACGTAAATAGGCTGATGATGATGATGATGATGATGATTAATATTCAATCGAATAATAGGCTACATCAAAAAAAAGGATGTCATTCAAACCAGTTTTTGGAGAGGACCAAATGATTGTATGGGATCAACACTTAACACACAGCGACACAAAGGACAGGGCAGAACAGCGTTTCAAAGAAATCGATATTTTTGCTTGCATGGCCTTAAGGTGGAGACCGTGTCAGGCAAAAAAATATTCTTTGTATAACAAAGTATGAGGCTATGCAAGTATGCATACTAGCCCGTTCCGTCACCAATCATACCCGTCGCGTGCCATGCATGGACCGTCAAATATTGTCGGCGAGGATATTTTGCCGGTGTCGAAACGTTCCGTGAATGGCACGCAACGGTGCTAGAACGGTGCGTGCAGGCGGCCAAACGGGTTGTAACCGCGTATGGTGACCGTTCTAAGCACGTTATAAACGCGTTGTCTTATTTCTACCCGCTCTTACCAGTCTGATACCATCACTTTAGAAGACGCTCGTTATTTCCAATACTTAACTATTATAATGGATGACGAAAAATTGATTGAGGCTGTTCGAAAATATGAATTTATTTATAATTTAAAGCATCCTAAATATATGGATAGTGTGAAGAGAGATCTAGCCTGTACTGTAACGCCGGGTATGAACGCTTATGCTACGGCGATGATACGCGGACACTACGGTCACTAAACTCGTTATGCACGGATATGAAATGATGTTTTTTAGAAGCAAAGCTCGGCCGCCCAGATATTTTAGTTCTAATTTTCTGTTCTGTCTGTAATCTTTTATGTCTGACTTGCATTTTATTTTTAATCATTATTGTACGAGTTATCAATAAAAGTGTTATTTATACACTACAAAAACTCTGTGACCAAAACTTAAAGGTGTCTAAATGCTTGGAACATTGCGACGATACGGAGTTAATCAAAGAGTAAACTATACACAAGTACCTAGAGATTGTTTTGGTAATCTGGGAGAGAGAACTAGCTCAGCACTCGTGAAGCAATTAATATTTTAGTCAGGCGTCATCTGCAGGGAAGTTACAATTTAATCAGGGATTATTTACCTAGTAAAGTTCGGATTTTGAATATTAAGGAATAAGGATCTACAAATGTCCTCAAACTAATTTTAATTAAGATAGTTGCAACTTGTACCTATTTCGTAATGAATGATAAATGGCTTTATTCGTAAGCGTCAGTTAAATTGCCGTTAAAATTCGTTGGCCCCTTTCCGTGACTTTGACATGTTATGCATGTGAGAAAATCACAAATCACTTTTAGCTAACGGAGGCTACTTGTTTTATGAATAAGGGTATACACATCATTTATTTACAAGAAAATATTTACAAGAATATAACAATACGAGTTTAACTTAAATAAAATTAAAGCTAACTTACCAAAGGGTTATACATCTTTTTTTTAAAGTAAACGTAAAATTTAAAATTACTGTGTTTTGCCATACAATTTGAATAATTTGGTAGTATGGGTATATATGTAAAATTTGTCTCTTTTCAGCGTTCCGTATACTGAAATTAATAGGCCCGACCCAACAAAAGAAAACTTCCCTTAACAAATGAAGTTTTTTTTGGTTATAATTCAAACGTTTTGCTATATTAGAGTATGTACTCAGGCCCGACGAGCCGAGCCAGCCGGATATTTACTCATACATCCATATAAATAAAATAAAAATAAAAAAGCCTTTATTCTACTATCATTTACAATATTTTCTTTCATGCTTAATCATGTTGCTGTAATTAATAATTGTTTCCACCTTCCATTTTTTTTCATATATATTTTTTTTTTTATATTAATTTTGTTATTTGACTTATAATAAAAATTAATAATTTATCCAATTGACATTACATTCCATTATAAATTTTATTACATTATATTTGACTAGTGATATTAATACAATAAATAATTAATTAATTATTTATCCAATCGACATTTCATTCCATTATAAATTTAATTATTTGACTAGTTAAATAAGTAGAATAAATAATTAATTAATCATTTATCAAATCGACATTTCATTTCATTATAATTTCATTACATGCACTATTCCCATCTCAATTAGCATTACTTATAGAAAAATTAAGATACAATTAAAATATTCAATCACTTACTTTTACAATTAAAAACATACAACATTCATTATTTTCTATTAATTGTGGAAGTCGCCTCTTTGGCGTAGGCCTCCCCCAGCGTTCTCCATGTTTCTCTATCTCTAGCTAGGCCCACCCACATGGCCCCACAGCGCTGTCTAAATATGTCTGCCCATCGTTTCTTTGGTCTACCTCTCTTTCTCTTACCAGTCCGTGGTGTCCATTCTATGACTTTTCTCGTCCATCTATTATCCTTCAATCTGCAAGTACATCCATATACACAATAAAAAAAAATCTAATACACCACCTCTATTGACATAGACCTCGGCTTTGAACAGCTACTGTATTGTCTCTGGCGTAATACTGTAGCTCCCCCCCTCTCTACCCCGTCTAAACATTCTATTCGCCATAGTTTAAGAAAAGACCCGTGAAAATAACTTGATTTGATTTGATTTGGCCATGTGATCGTCTAGAGATAATCTACGTTGTGTACCGAATAACCCCGACTCTTTTATGCGAAACGAATCAGACTTGAACTCTTCACTATTTGACCTAAGACCCTAAATACCTACTAATTTTTCCTACCAAATCTACCACGTATTTTTCTACTAAGTAGAATTATTTCTACCAAATTTCCATACATTTACAATAGGTTTCCTAACATATTTTACCTACTCAATATTTAGATTTTAAATACATAATAATAATATTATTATTGGTAATCTATCTCCAACAAGATCTACGTGTTCAGTTACGTTATTAACAGCTGGAGGTTTCCAATGGGCGGCAAATACCCTTGAAAGCCTTACTTTTTTCCCCTAAGTCAAAATCATCCTGCTACCATAAATATGCAGTAGAAAATAGAATCGTTGATACCCAATTTTAAGCTACAGCTAAAAAGGATAATTTTGACTGTTGTATGGTATGTCTTTCATAACTCATACAATGCTGTTAACACGCCAAGATGGAGATTGAACCTATTCTATACCAGAACTAGACATATTAATGAATATAAATCCATACTAATGAAAATAAATTCATTAATAAATCTTTAGATGAGAAGCATCTTTAACTACCAGTTCCCTCTACCCTAAACACTTCCCAATGTTTCCTAACCATTTACAAAAGTATATCTCTACTCTTTTCCAGCAATGAGTATTCTTTCACTCATGATATTGGAAAATAATACTAGTAGACTGCTCCGCCTGCTACTTTCAGAGTTGGTTCCATCTTTCTGAACCAGCCCTGCTATCCTAATCATGATTGGAAGAATTGGACCTTTACAACACATAATACCGATAAAAATCTATGAAACCCAGTATTTTTAGTACCTATTTAAAGAAATTATTAGATACCTCTTATTTTTTTTACACAATACACCAATAATCGCGTGAATACCTAATACCTAAACCTAAATCCCTAAACCCTCTTTCCTAACGTCCTAATCCTACACATGACTTTAATCCTAATCTACTTACATCCCCAAATAGCTCTAATTCCTACTCTAGTGTATGCAAACCTCAACCGTGAGGTATTTACCATAGTGTTATGTAGTGAGGCCCTACTTTTACCTATATACCTAAACAGTTCCCTACTAGAACGTTCAAGTGGCTAGCTTGAGAAAATCAACCTAAAGCCTGTGTATTGTGTCATATCACAACTGACCGAAGTCTAAAGGGATCTGTGACATGAAACGCCCTAACATATAATGGAATATATAAATATACATAATAAAGACCGAATTCCATATACTAGTGAGCCCTCTCAAGCGAAGAACCCTTCTGTACCTCCTTCAATCGCGGAGGTCATGATCAGACTACACCAGTTGGACAATGGAACTCGCTAAGGGTAAAATACGTCCCATGTTGATAAATAGGAACGCCCAGACCCCCTAAACAGTCTGGTAATCTAAATGACTCCGGAATAAGCTTGTTTGGCAAACCGTGAGGTTAAACGTATTCCGTCAAGCTAACTGTATGCCTGGAATGTGATCTGGCCCTCTTAAAATAAATAGCAATAAATTTTAACCCCGTAAAATAATAATGAAATTGAAAGTAAAGAAGATTCCCTCACTATGCGGAACATTTCCACATAACAACGGAATCTCAAACAAAAATGACGAGAAACCCACCAAAAATAATCTATAGAACCAGTCTCACAGACAGTCGAACAATAATAATCCGTCCGGTCCGCGCGCCCGGCTAGTTATAACTACGAATTGTCCTCGCAGTCCCTAACGGCCCTGACGCCCCTGCTTTCCCCGCCGCCCCTGCTGGTCTCGCCTCAAACAAAACTACTCCGCGCGTGCTTACGTTTACGGTCGCAATTTATTATGCTCTCACGACATAGGCTCTTATTATAATATGTTGTAGCCGCGCTGGCGCCGGCCATTTTTGTGATTATTAATAGATTTTGCGTCGTAATTTGTAAAGCGTTTATTTAATTGTGTATATAACTTTGATTAGTTTTTAATGAAATACTTAAGATAAAATTACCGATCTTTGTTTAGCATTCGGTAAAGAACAGGCGTTCATTGTAAGCGTCTAGTTACATATTCGCCCCCTCAAGGATGTGCCATGTAATTGCTAATGTAATGAGCGATTCATGACGGATCCTTGAACTACTATAATGTTAAATAACATACCATAGATTTGTTAGTGAACCTATTCTCCCCTCCCCTTCCCCCCACCCCTATATTTTTAAACGTGTATGAGTATTTAAACTAGTACTCATTGATTGTTAGTGACTCGGTATAAAACTTAGTCTTATGAATTTTGATAATGAACCATGACTATCCTTTCCTCGAAATCTTCCCATTTGCCCAAAGTTCTAGTTTGTGAGGCTAGAAGACCCGAATAGTCCGCATTTGCAATATCAAACTGAATTTCAGAGTCTGTCCAGGCACTCATCCATTCAAAATCCACATTGCCCGGATCCGATCTGATATCCCAAAAGCTCCCCACGCAAAAAGAAAGACCCTCTATATAAGTACTAAGAGATTCAATCGCCATTAAACCAAAATTCTAACCAAATCTCAATACTTTGTCACTATTTTCAATCAAGTTTTCTTGGAACGTGTCACAAACTTGAATGGGATATTCGATTTCAGACTCATTTTCACACCAATTTATGAAATGTCCATTTATGAACTTAGTTAAACGACATTCGTCACCTCAATGCTCCTGCATTCCCATTCGTCATTTAAATGGCTACAAAACATTAAAACTCGAAATGCGCTTAACTATATGGATATATCGATATCCATAACACCCTGTTATCAAAATAACCAATTCCCCATTCCCGATTTAAAATTAACCTTTAAACTAATTTATCATAAATTTATTCATGTAGATACTACTAATATAATAAACATTTCACCTCTAGTATGAGAAATGAGCCTTACTTTAGTAACAATAAATATATTGTCTTTCTATCAGACATACAAACTACCAAATATCATTTACCAAAAATAATAAAAAGTTAACATAATATAAATTTTAAACATTATTCAAAAATGATTGCTTTTCGCCATATAATTTTTATATCATATCCTACTAAGCAGTCGGATATTTCTGTTTTCGAATGATCCTTCATCAAATCGTGGTGTGTGTACAAAACCTTGATAAAACCTCAGCTAATAGACTTTTAGTCCTAGCTTCTGTAGAGTACTAGACAATAAGGATTACCCTTATTAAATGGGTCGAATCGTAATACGATTTTAACCTACTGATAAATCCTTGCTGACTAGTTGTGTGTTTAGACCCCTCAAAATACCAACAAATCCAGGTTGATTACAATTTTAACATTTGTCTACCTGCAACAACCCATTTTCACAAAATTTTCCCCCACCCCCCTGTTTCCATACATCACCATCATCCATCAATTTCAATAAACCTTAGTAACTCTATCACTCAATCTACAAATATTCCCCTCATTCATTCTTACACTCGGTTAAAATTACAGATAGCCAAAGTCTTTGATATGTAATCATTAGAATATTCTTCTAATTGCTGAATTATTAATAAAAATAATAATTATGTATTAATAAATTTTACCTTTTCTGTAAAAATGAATGCCAAACAATGCAACCAAGATTAAAATTTCATAATTATATACACATATTTATACATATTTATTTTAAATATTTCTATTTAGCCCAGTGGTTGACAGATAGAGAGCCTTAAAAACTTCAAGTACGCCATTTGTACCCCTTCTCTTCGTGCAATAAAGTTTCAGCAAACAGATTTACTATAAGCAATCAGTCCTTATTTATTTGTAATATAAAAAAAATATTTTATTTTTATTCTATGAAATTTATTGTAAAATGTTGGTAATGATATTAAAATCATAATTCTGAATCAATTATCTCCCTCATAGTTTTTTCTTTTTGAAGAAAACCCATATGCAATATAAGTAACCAACACATCGCTTATATTAAAACCCTTCACAATGCATGCACTATAATACCAAAAAGAATATCTAAGTTGAAGTCTACTATTTGTAATTAAAATAAAATGTAAATATAAAAATACACGGCCTATTTCAATAAAAGAACCAAATTTTAAACTTTTCTTTTCCGGGCAGAGCGATGGATAATCATGCATTACTAAATTTTTCTTTTCTATATTGAAAACTGAAAATCGTTCTACTATTATAATTTGATTTGATAGAAGCTTTAGTATAAATTATACTAGCAAAATACATAACCCTTTGAATATATATACTGCCTTAAAAATTTCTTCACCGCTAAATTTTCACCGCTAAACCAAATTCTAAATTTTTAATCCCAACCACTTCTAAATACTTCTACCTCTATATTTTATTAAATCCAGGCAATTACATGACAGATCTACCTTCTGAATGCTCCACACAACTTTACAAGCAAATTCTACAAATGAGTCCGGGACCTTGCCCGACAATTAACCCGACAACTTTTCCAAAATGCAGCTATTATTGATTGTACCTCAACATAAATTGAATACTATAGAACATAAATTCAATTAAATATCATGTTAATCTTGCGCATGTCATGCAATAAAGCTTAAAATAAATAAATAACTAACCTGTGCCAACAAAACTTGATACACAACTCGGTTAACTAACTTCAAAACATGAATCTAAATAAAAATAACATTCTTTCTACGACTTTATTTCTAATGTAGAGCATCGATAGCCCTCTATGTACTTGTAGTATATAACAACTTTACATGTCAGTCTTACAGCCGCCGGTCAACGGAAAATATTCTACAAATGACAACTCTACAAATGATTTCAACATGCAGACAGACAATTTGACCTTATAAGGGCTCCGTGCTCTCAACCCGAAAATAACCAAAATATCACTTGCAAGAGAACTTGAGAAAATAAATACTATTTTCTTCCCAAGATATTCACTATTCAGTATACTATAGTTATGTTCAAAACCACTTACTAGTTTTAATCTAACGTTGACTCCAATATGAAATACCACTCACAACTCACATTCTATTTACACTGCACTTAATCGTAAATCACTCATTATCTAGACTCCCTGATTAATTTATAACAAACAACACATTAACTTTCAGTTCAGACATGGTATTTATCTAACTTCCGACTTTTACTAATGAATGCACTATCTTTGGCGTCTACGCACACTTTAACTAAACTATAATGTTCGATTATTAATCCACTCGGAAAACGTATCATATTTAATTATTTTTAACACCATGATACTAAAGAAATTACAATTATTAGCAAAACTACTTTTCTCTCAACTCTAAAAATATAATGTAGCAGTATGTAAACCTGTCACTAACGTTAACGCATTTACTTTTCTGTTCCAGATGCTGTTTATAACATACAGCAGTCTTCAATTCGATCCTTCGCTGCCTCTGCGACAAAGAACACACGGCCCGCCCGACAGCGACCTCCGCAGTTTACAGACGCAAAATACTACGAACTTCCACATACTTACAATACTTGTTATTTTATAAACCACCCAACGATAAATCATCACCGCAGCCAACGGACGTCCACTACTACTTACTTTACTTACTTTACCGGCATTACTTCGTTATTTGTCTTGATTGTAATAATAAACTATAATATTTTTCGTGTACAATTTTATAAGCGAAGGGTCCAAGTCCGAATTCGATCACACACCGTTTCACGACAACAAAATGTTGCCAAAAGGCAACCATAATCTATTTAAAAACATACAGAGCCCTAGGGCTCCCATCCTTGTCACGGCTTGCCAAAATGTAGCTCCCCCCCTCTCTACCCCGTCTAAACATTCTATTCGCCATAGTTTAAGAAAAGACCCGTGAAAATAACTTGATTTGATTTGATTTGGCCATGTGATCGTCTAGAGATAATCTACGTTGTGTACCGAATAACCCCGACTCTTTTATGCGAAACGAATCAGACTTGAACTCTTCACTATTTGACCTAAGACCCTAAATACCTACTAATTTTTCCTACCAAATCTACCACGTATTTTTCTACTAAGTAGAATTATTTCTACCAAATTTCCATACATTTACAATAGGTTTCCTAACATATTTTACCTACTCAATATTTAGATTTTAAATACATAATAATAATATTATTATTGGTAATCTATCTCCAACAAGATCTACGTGTTCAGTTACGTTATTAACAGCTGGAGGTTTCCAATGGGCGGCAAATACCCTTGAAAGCCTTACTTTTTTCCCCTAAGTCAAAATCATCCTGCTACCATAAATATGCAGTAGAAAATAGAATCGTTGATACCCAATTTTAAGCTACAGCTAAAAAGGATAATTTTGACTGTTGTATGGTATGTCTTTCATAACTCATACAATGCTGTTAACACGCCAAGATGGAGATTGAACCTATTCTATACCAGAACTAGACATATTAATGAATATAAATCCATACTAATGAAAATAAATTCATTAATAAATCTTTAGATGAGAAGCATCTTTAACTACCAGTTCCCTCTACCCTAAACACTTCCCAATGTTTCCTAACCATTTACAAAAGTATATCTCTACTCTTTTCCAGCAATGAGTATTCTTTCACTCATGATATTGGAAAATAATACTAGTAGACTGCTCCGCCTGCTACTTTCAGAGTTGGTTCCATCTTTCTGAACCAGCCCTGCTATCCTAATCATGATTGGAAGAATTGGACCTTTACAACACATAATACCGATAAAAATCTATGAAACCCAGTATTTTTAGTACCTATTTAAAGAAATTATTAGATACCTCTTATTTTTTTTACACAATACACCAATAATCGCGTGAATACCTAATACCTAAACCTAAATCCCTAAACCCTCTTTCCTAACGTCCTAATCCTACACATGACTTTAATCCTAATCTACTTACATCCCCAAATAGCTCTAATTCCTACTCTAGTGTATGCAAACCTCAACCGTGAGGTATTTACCATAGTGTTATGTAGTGAGGCCCTACTTTTACCTATATACCTAAACAGTTCCCTACTAGAACGTTCAAGTGGCTAGCTTGAGAAAATCAACCTAAAGCCTGTGTATTGTGTCATATCACAACTGACCGAAGTCTAAAGGGATCTGTGACATGAAACGCCCTAACATATAATGGAATATATAAATATACATAATAAAGACCGAATTCCATATACTAGTGAGCCCTCTCAAGCGAAGAACCCTTCTGTACCTCCTTCAATCGCGGAGGTCATGATCAGACTACACCAGTTGGACAATGGAACTCGCTAAGGGTAAAATACGTCCCATGTTGATAAATAGGAACGCCCAGACCCCCTAAACAGTCTGGTAATCTAAATGACTCCGGAATAAGCTTGTTTGGCAAACCGTGAGGTTAAACGTATTCCGTCAAGCTAACTGTATGCCTGGAATGTGATCTGGCCCTCTTAAAATAAATAGCAATAAATTTTAACCCCGTAAAATAATAATGAAATTGAAAGTAAAGAAGATTCCCTCACTATGCGGAACATTTCCACATAACAACGGAATCTCAAACAAAAATGACGAGAAACCCACCAAAAATAATCTATAGAACCAGTCTCACAGACAGTCGAACAATAATAATCCGTCCGGTCCGCGCGCCCGGCTATTTATAACTACGAATTGTCCTCGCAGTCCCTAACGGCCCTGACGCCCCTGCTTTCCCCGCCGCCCCTGCTGGTCTCGCCTCAAACAAAACTACTCCGCGCGTGCTTACGTTTACGGTCGCAATTTATTATGCTCTCACGACATAGGCTCTTATTATAATATGTTGTAGCCGCGCTGGCGCCGGCCATTTTTGTGATTATTAATAGATTTTGCGTCGTAATTTGTAAAGCGTTTATTTAATTGTGTATATAACTTTGATTAGTTTTTAATGAAATACTTAAGATAAAATTACCGATCTTTGTTTAGCATTCGGTAAAGAACAGGCGTTCATTGTAAGCGTCTAGTTACAATACCCGAGATAGTCTAGATACTCTAGATTAAAATCGTGATCGTTATAAAAGTAGATAAACAAAGCAAAAAGGCCTGTAGAAGCAAACAATTGGCGTCGGTGCGCAGGACAATAAGCAATGTCATACCGCGCCCACTCGTAAACTTGGCTCAGGATACAGTAGCTACAATATTTCCACGTTAAATTATGTATCTGTACTTATTTTCTTCGCAAACTTTTGATTGAACCCTCGCTTCAAGCAAGTATTGGGAAACTTGTCAAAAGAAAGTTACTGACAAGGTCTCTCCAGAAAGTTTCTATGGTATTTTATAAAGGCTATACTGTAACAAACATTTTTGTAGTATTAATAACAATGTTTCTCTTACTTTATAATGCGTACATACTGAGTTATTTTCCATGAGTTGTTTTAATGTTACGTAGAGTAGGTCGACTTGTACTTATACATACCTAACAATTTATTCATTGAAATACTATGTATACGTATCTATTTAATTACTGATACTCAGACTCAGATACTCAGGAACTACTTAATGCTACTTATTTGAAATTTCTAAAGGTTTTAAATTAGGCTAAACTAAACGTATAAAATAATTAAACCTATTTTTATTCCTCATACTCTGAAAGTAGGTCGGGTAAGTAAGTCGGGTTGAAAGTGGGCCATGTCGCCCCATGGGCTAACATGTATACATATTTTTAATTCCAAAACATTTTAAATTAACCTTTCCAAATGCTTCACCACATTGAATCCACCAATCACAAAACACATCGACAGCCAAATCAGCCAATCAGAGCGTTTGGTTCTCTTATAAAAAAAAGAGCAATGGCAGACACCTGTACAGCCATCTTCATAAATTTTTATTGATTTTTTAACAATCTTTATAATTATTGTTATTTCAAATTATAAAAAGAACTAAATAAGAACTCGTAAATGTTATTATTCAAATACATTTTAAGCAAATTTCAAGAAACCATTTTTTTGGCCCAAATTGGTCCATACACAAACGCTTTTAATATGGCTTCAATAGGATTTGACTGGATTCAGGCAATGTTTTTGCACATTTGGAATTTTTTAGTTTCCTCGTATTCGGAATGAATAGCAGAGTGTTGAACTCGGGTGAAACCACCCATTTCAGTCTCGAATTATTGGCGCTCTCACTACGTTCGAGCGCCAAAATATCTCGCCTGAAATGGGTGGCTTTCAACCCTTGGTTAACAATCTACTATTTATTTTCTATGAAAAAATAGCAGTAAGAGGGGGAACAAAAACTCAAGTATTTCCATATGATACCTACTTATATAATTTTAACTTAGAATTATAAACCGGCTGTATCGGTGATTTTTATAGAAAATACGTGGTAATAAAATAATCAAATTGTTAATTTTTCATACATTTAGAACAGCTTTAAGTATGTATTTACAAACTAAAATTTATGTTTATTTACATTAAAACATCTAAAATACAATAATAAATATTATGACTTATTAAAAACAACTATAACTAAACATTACAAATTATAATCTAAATTAGGCCCCCTTGGTATTGTGCCCATTACGCAGGCAGCATTCCCGCGCTGAATTGCGATGGCAATTCTTAGCGCGAGAAAGCAACCCGCGCCGCGCGTGCGTCACCTGTCGATGTCGTCTCCCTAAGCCGCCTACTAAGCTCCTTGTGGAGCCCCCGGGCGCCCTTGCCCCACGGGCAAAATGTCTCGACGCCAAATGCGACAAAGTTGTATTAAATTCTCCCGGGAGTCTGCGGCCGCCTCGGCACGCTTGCTGGTCGTGGTGGCGTCCTACACCCGCGCCCGACCCCTCTTCCAAGGGATCAGCGACATCCTATCAGGGCGCTTACCATCGCTCCGTACGATCTGGGGCTCCAGAGCGGCGGGAATGTTGGCACTGACGAGCGCCCTTCTGATGATGTCGTTGAGAGCGGCATGGCGGGACAGACGGCCGGCGCCCGAGGAGCAGGTGAGCCCGTGGTGGCCGAGGCGGTCTACGGGGGCCCCGCATGAGGCACAGCTGTGGTCCACACACACCTCAACCTCGAGCCGGAGACCGAGGGCTATACACGGAGTGTGGATGGATCTATGAAAGTGCCTGTGTTAGGTGAAAAATTTACAACTAATTTTCAAATTTCAAATCGATAGCCTATGCCTAGATAGCTCCTGACTGAATACCTACTTAGATATAGTGCGCACCATCCACGACGACGCGCCCCTCCACAGCGAATCTCATACTAATCTGTGCGCAGTAGGCTTGGGCTGTGGAGGGGCGCGCCTTCGTGGATGGCGCGCACTATAATTCCTTACATACCATACCTACGGACTGTTTGAGTCGCACATAATTATGGGGTTACTTTGTTATCTTTATCCCCGTTCATCGAGTTTTCTACGTAATGTTAACAGACAGAAGTGGAATTAAAATTAAAATGTGCAATGAAACCGTAAAATTAGATAAATGGCTAACTTGTCAATTTTAACATAATTTAATTACTTACGTACTGAGCAAACCACTTTAAACCTTTTGTGCATCGGTCTGTTAACCACAGTAGTGGTTGAATTGTTCAGTAACCAATTTGTGAGCTATGTAAATATGGAATATCGCTTATAATATATTTGAATGAAAATGTATAACAAGTTAATTAAGTAACAATTATTTAGATTACGTAAAATGTACCTAAGTATATATTTAAATAAAATACTTAGGAAAGGTATTTTATGATCTCTGAAAATGTCGAGCCAAAGCTGTAAATATACTGCCCTACAGATTATGTGAGGCGGTTCTTCTGACTTGCTAAGTCCACGGTCGTTAAAACTTCGTAACAGCCTCTCCGTACTCAAAACGACTGGCTGCTTTTCCTCCGTTTAAGTTTTCAGCAGTGCGATACCGTCGCCGCTCCGCTCACTTACACGCAGGCTCAGGTGTTTTCGAGTAAACGTTTATCTTTAAGTAGCTCCATATCCCTAATATTAAAACAAAAATTAAGACATAATTTCTTCATATGTAGTACTACTAAAAGCCGCGTTAAACTTTCTACATTTCTCTCAGACTTGAAACATGCATGTGATGGCACTTATATTCTGGAGTGGTACCTAAACACCGATATGGCAGACAGTTCACACAGAAATTGAACCGTAATTCGTATTTACATAGCGTAATAGGTTTGCAGAAGAATTAATGAAGTTCGTCAAAGACAATTTATCAGAACGACAATCTCGATGAGTGAAAGGCGAGTTCGTGGAGGCTATTTCGCGCGCGAGATAGTCTATTGTGGGAGCTCGCAACCAAGCCGCCAGCGCAATCCTAATTGATATCAATTACCCTCCCGTCTTTGAAATTTCCTTTGAAACGAACTTAGATCTCCAAACTTCCAGCCGCAAAACTGATGTCCAATTTCAACAGAGTTAAATAACTTGTAGTAATTGTAAGCCTACGTAAGCGCGTACTCAATTGCTTATTGGTAATCGTTTGGTGGTAGCTACTAATATATATTTGTCCGTCTTTCTTAGTTTTTTCCTTCGGTTGAAAACAAGCTAGCATGTTTGTACTTTCCATACGAAATGATCCTGTAGTAACCCTCCATACCATATCCATTCGTCCGCGTACGCGTTTCACTCCCTTATTTATCCCTTCGAGGGATGATTTTTGGGATAAAAAGGTTTCTATATGTTAATCCACGCTATAAACTCGTTGTACATACCAAGTTTCATGATAATCCGACGAATCCGAACTCGATGGTGTACTCGTAAAGCCCCCCTTAAAACATTTAAAGACATATTAGACATATTTTGATAACTTGTAAGGCTTTGGCTAAATAAGATGCTAAATATTGTGAAACCTTAAAGACTGTAACTGTAACAGTTATGCTGTAAAACCCGTGTGACAGACGATGGACACAAGCACAGACAAATAGACAAACGGACGTGTGAACGACATTCAACAGGGCTCCGTTTGAACGCTTCGGGCATGGAACTCTAAAAATGAACACAGAAACTAGGCATGAATGTCTGCGAAGTGGTAGTTGGATTTGTAAGAGCTTACAGTAATATGATCCTAAATGGAGTCCCGACGTGTTGGTTCATGTTTTGCCCTGTCACCCTATTTCCAATAACCCTTATAGATACGCCATACGGTATTTAGCCATCGCCACCCGTCATTGTCAAGGTCCAGGCGGGCGTGTTAAGATGTCAGGGACATATACCCAGTTACCCACTTTACGTTCAAGCACTTATCAGTGAAACCGTTAATTAACCGTTCCACGATTTCTATCTTCTTCTCTCTATTCGACATGCTAAGGAATCTAAAGGAACACTGCTCGTAAATTTCTAAATTTTTCCCCTTGAATTTAAATTTTATCTGCGTCGATTATAGGGTTCTATCTTAAATGAATGGTCGATAAGTCATGAAATGAAAAGGCGATAAAGACATGCTGCATGGTACTACGCTAATATGAAGATACTCTCACACCTCGCCATAATCAGGCTCTTCTCTATTGTTGAAAAAAAATGCTATAAATTCGAAATTTTGTACATAATAGGTAGGTAGTTACCTACTTTTCATATCCCTACACACATATATTTTGGACTACAAAACGTGTGCAGAACTAAATATTGTTAAAATATCAGTGTCGGTCATGAAGTTAAGTGCTTTATTCTGTAAACCAATAATATTTAATCAACAGTACGGGATTTTATCGCCAGCATTTCAATTAAAATTGGATACATTGTTTCAGACATGCGAAGCCATATACAAACAATCAAACGGATAAAAGTACTTAAGCCTTGTTGAACAAAATAATCAAAATGTGTTTTGGAAAGGGATTATATTTGTGCATAATATTTTTATATGGTGGGTACTGGGTAGGTACAGTCAAGGGTTTTTTTTTTTTTTTTTTTTATTAAAAATGGGATTGCTCTTGGCCAGCATCTAGCCAGGGGGCAAAGATGAGGCCGACGATGAAGCAAGCTCACCCAGAAAATGCCTATTCCATTGAAATAAGGTCCAAAAGTGTATACATATTTATGCCCTTGACTGTACCTACCTTAAATAAATGTATAAATTTCTCCTTATTTATTTTTGTCCTTAGGCTAGGTTATTATAATTATATCTATAAAAGGTAAAATATAGGTAAAAACTTAGCTAAAAGGTAGACACTTACAAAACATAAAAACATTATAAAAATCTAAACTTTAATGTGCCGCCGGCAGCGAGGCGGGGCCTTACATACGGTGGTTCGGGCGACAGCGAGAGGAACCTTCTGAGGTCTCGCTTTCTGTATCTGATCCTTGACCCGAACTTCTAACGAGAGTCAGGGATATATATATATGTACTGTATAGCTGAGGTGTTTTGGAATAGACTTTTTAATAATTTCAGTAATAACCCACTGTAGATTGCGATAACTTGCCGCCTACGCCTGCTTCGTAAATTTTGTTATGGTAATAATTTATTTATTGACTCTTACGTTGGTACTGTTAGAAGTTTGACAGTGCTCTGTGAACTGACAGCAGCGACAGCAGTCGACAATGTGTAACGATTACCGATGAGTAAAGTACCTATGGTATACTAAACCCGTTCTTTAGGATCTTGAAGCAGAGTGCCTACAAAGGATGTACATAAGTTTTCAGTGCGGGAGTGCGCGCAGGCTACTGCAACGCGCGCTGCGCGCGCACGCTGGATCCCGTGTGCGCGCTCGTGAGTATCGGCTCCGGCGCAGCGCGTGATGTTCGCGTCTATCACAATATCTGCCACCTTTACAGGATAAAGTGTCTTTTAAAAAATAACTATTTGGGTATGTCGAGCAAAAATATTATTCATCTTACGTGGTCTAAGATCCGCGAAGCAAAATCTACCTTCATCTGTTGGTTGTTAAGACGTTACAACGAGAAATTTAGAAATTTTGAAACGCTGTTCTGCCCACACGAGGAAACAATAGGGACCGATTTTTAGATATATGATTCTTGACTATATGATTGTGATACTGAGAATAGCCGAAACATGATTGCTTAAAATTTTCTCAATAGAAAAGAAATCCAAAGTTGAGTCTACTCAGCCTACTAGATACTTAAAAAATAAATAATCTCGCGGCATAGTGCCAAAGATGCTGGCAGCATTTCCCTGCTGTATAGCAAAGCTGAAGCGCAAAAAAAACATATATCATTATAGAATAAATATGAGGGTAGGTTTTCATATATGCCGGATCTTAGACCAATGAACGCCCGCTGCAATTAAATAAAGCATCGATTACACCGAACTACATCTAGTGCACTAACTGGTGGAGGCGAGTTAAACTATCTCGCTCTAATGAGTGAAATGCTTTAACTCCCCTCCACGAGTTAGTGCACTAGATGTAGTTCGGTGTAATCGATGCTTAAGACTTATACCCGAGGCGGTTAACTTTTCTAAAATGTGGTACCCCACAAGTTAGTGTTCTAGCATCTCATGCATCGTTCTTGAATTATTGAGATCCCAGTAGAAACGTAAAAGTAAATTCCACATGGTCTTTATAGGCACCTAATCCTAAATAGAATAAAAGTGTGATTGTCCTGACACGTGGCCTCGCTTCATGAATTAAGTCCGCAATGTTCACACATCCCAACTAGGAACCCACTTGCATCTACCTCACATTTCCCGAAAAAATATTTCAGTTTAAAAACGTAAATCTTTCACCGGACAGCCTATATATTTATGATAATATTTGATACACAGTCAAAGTCGTGCGACTCCCTGGAAGATTCTGTGGCATAAATATTGGAACAGAAAAGGTAATGGACAACCGAAGATACATCGATAACACTATAATGGGGTCCAAAAGCTTCTGTAACCACTCGTGCCCTACACACTGCACCGACATCTACGATCCGGTGTGTACTGAAATCTGGGATCAGAACCTACGTTATAAAAAATATAACGTTTTAGTCAACCACTGTCACGCTGACCTGTTGTCCTGTTCGTTACAACAAAGTAAGCTCAATTAAGTTTACCTAGCTGTACACAAAATGTTTGATTTGTATCAACATTTTCGTTCTAAGATGTTTGCTTCCGATGGTGCTATAGGCTTAAAATGACTAGAGTCTGGCTACTGAATTTTTTCACAATTTTTTGGCGGGAAATTCAAAAATCTTAGGCTGGTCACACTTTGTGTCACACGTTGACGTGCACTCAAAGTAGCTCACAAAAATTCTACCACTATGTAAAGTACAGACCCATGAAATCTTTAACAAATTACCACAAATTATTGTTGGAAAAGTAGAATATGATTTAAATATATTTTTTTTAATAATTTCTAATAAATAAAGCTTATCATCAAAACAAGATTTTTAACGGATCCATTAAACCACTAGTTAATCAAAGCTATAGGCAAATAATAAAACTATTAATTAAAGTATCAAAATAATAATAAAGCACCAACCTCCTAAATTGTTTTCGACTTGTAAACATTGCAGTTTTTCGTTATACAACGCTTCACGTCGCCTTCGCACATTGTCGTAATCACATCGTAATAATTTTCGAGCTAAGTAAATAGTTCTCTCACTCGGTATATTCATTATTAATATTATTTAAAATAAACCCTTAATAAACCGTGGAAAATTTGAATGAATGACATAATTGACAACTGACATTTACAATCATGGACAATTTGTGATACCGCTAGGAAATATCTGTCAACATAATTTGGTTAGCCAGACTCTATCAATGTATACATATACGTGTGTCTGTCTATAGTTGTTCGTAGCTCCCTAACGGATGGACCGAATCGAGCGATTTTTAAATCGAACAGCTTGATGGCTGTGATTATGTATAACGCTTATTGATGGAGTGAAATGAAGGTCTCTGCTTCAGGTTCGGAAAAAAATGCTTTCGTAAATGTGTCATTCAATGGAACTTGCTAACTATGTAAACAAAAGACGTAATTTAGTCTTATCACTGTTCTCCTTGAATTTTCACACCACCTCATCAAACACCATTGAAACCATACACTATTGAAACGGTCGTTACCGTAACATACAGAATCATGAAATGTATAACTGGGGACCGATTTTTGAGTTTCGAACGGTCGACTTTTCACTCGAGATCTGTCAAAAAACGATGACATGCTATTTTTGACATTCGAGCGATAGAAAATTCGAAGTCGAGTGGTACTGACCACTCGTATTCAATTCTATCAGTAGAACCCACTTAGTAATTCATCCCGAATATATTTACTTTCTATTTGAATTTAATATTACGCTAATAATATAAATTTTCTCAAACATGCTCGGACATGTATGTGTGTGTTAATGGCACGAAATGAAGAAATGAAGTTTCTTGCTAATGGCGCCCTACCTACACTACCTATGAAAACCCTAAGAAAAAAGATTATTGGCCGCTACTGTAACTTTTTAAATTTGCTTACATTATTAAACAGACAAAGGAAAAATTACATACTGCCAATGCCAACCACCACTAGACTCTTTAACCATACTTGCATAATACTTGCCTAATTCTGGGATAAGGATTTCAAATTTTATATTTATTTTGAATTCCAAGTAAAAAAAAGTTTTTTGCGAAAAATCGTCATTGTAATTCAAAATAAATATAAAATTTGAAATCGTTATCCCTGAATTAGTCGAAATCGAGTATAATGACGGTTTTCGCAAAAAAAACAAAAAAAAAAAAAAAAAAAAAAAAAAAAAAAAAAAAAAAAAAAAAAAAAAAAAAAAAAAAAAAAAAAAAACGGCCGTCTCTCTTCCAGCAATCCCTTACTTCACGGCCTCTGCAGTAATGTACTGATTGTTTAGTTCGGCCACCAACCGTGTCAGTTGTAAAGAAGCGGAATGAAGAGACTACTCATTTCGTTTAATACTAGTACGAGGCTACTAATTTCGTATTTACGTTAACATATTTTATGACCGGTATCAATATGCAAAATATCGATAGTCAAGCTTTCGAGTGGTGACTCTCAAAAATAGCTCTTATTACGTTCATGCGACAATAATCGTGACAATTTGCCGCGTGCGACTATTTTCTACCACTCGCTTTTGAATTCGAGCGTTCGAAACTCAAAAATCGGCCCCCTGTATCTTGATATATTTCATTAAAAGTTTAAAATGGTTTCATAAGTTAGGTAACTTTTTCAATATGGCGATTTGTTTACATAGTTAGCAAGTTCCATTGAATGACACTTTATGTACTTCCGTTTGGTCTTCTCTAGGCACAGCGGTACAATTACGGAACGTTTTCGACCGTTCGTAAGGTAGATCTAAATGTCAAATCTTAGTGAGTCTTTTCTTTTGTCGAGTCGGTTTTCGAAAAAAAATAATTTCTTTTCCGAGAGTAGTTTCTTATTATTTAGATCATTTAATGAACATACAAATTACAATGTAATACATATATACTTAAGTACACTGCACATAATAACAATGTCATATGACAAGAAATTCAAATGCATTACTTTGTCTAGAAAAATACATTAATTAATTTATTTCTTTTATTTAATCATTTATTTCAGGCATCTGTGGCCCATAACACAAATACCTTAAAGACTAACATACATATCATTATATTCTCTAAAACTAAATAATACTATAAACTCTATGCGTGTATATTTTACTAAGAAATAGTTATTTGTTATACAAGGGTGCAAAGTTGTATTTTAACCGCGAGTGTGGAATTGGAACACGAGCTAGCGAATGGATTCTAGGGTTGAACCACGAGCTAGCGAATGGATTCTATGGTTGAACCACGAGCGCAGCGAGTGGTTCGAAAATAGAATCCTGAGCGAAGCGAGTGGTTCAAAGTTAGAATCCTGAGCATAGCGAGTGTTGCAACACACGAGACGTAAAATAACTTTGCAGCCGTGTGTAACACAAATCTTTTCACCTCACTAAAGCGAGGAAATAGAAAAAGGAAAACAATAAAAAAAATTGGGTTTCTTCCAATTTTTCATTTCATTAAAATAGAAAATAAAAACTAAATTTGAACAAAACAACGCAAGAAAAAATTAAGCAAAATTCAAAAACAAATGCTAAAGTAAATAAATAAAGCAAAATTGCTTAAAATTCAAAATAAATATAAAATTTGAAATCCTTGAATTAGTCGAAATCGAGTATAATGACGATTTTTTTTGGAAAAAAAATTTTTTTTAGCTCAAAATTCAAAATAGTTATAAAATTTGAAATCCTTATCCTTGAATTAGTCGAAATCGAGTATAATGACGATTTTTTGCAAAAAAATATTTTTTTTGCTTAAAATTCAAAATAATGATAAAATTTGAAATCCTTATCCTTGAATTAGTCGAAATCGAGTATAATGACGATTTTTTGCAAAAAAATATTTTTTTCGACTTAAAAATCAAAATAAATGTAAAATTTGAAATCCCTATCCCTAAATTAGTCGAAATGGAGTATAATGACAATTTTTTGCAAAAAAAATATTTTTTTGCTTAAAATTCAAAATAATTATTTAAAAAAAAAAAATTCAAAATAAATATAAAATCTGAAATCCAAGGACTGATTTTTTTCACACCACCTGAAAAAAAATCAGATGGGCGAAAATTGTACTGGCTGTTTTGTGTCCACCCACACTAACCGATATCGGATCCGATACGAATCTGACCGATATCGGATCGGATGGTGTGAGCACTAAGCAGTTTTCCATACATTTTTATCGGTAACGAATCCTACACCGATATTGTATCGGATAGTGGGAACACGGCCTTACATGTTATTATGTTAAAAAAGTAACTAAGAACACGTTCGGATTTCAAAATTACTTCGCACACATGTGGATAAAATGCAGTTTTGCTATCTGTTTTTAAAGAATAAAAAAGGGCTTTCCGAGCTAGTGAGGTGAAAAAGTATTTTTTTTGTTTACAGCTGTTCAGGTGTCGACTCTCGACTTTTGCCTGGGATCAATGACTCAATTTGCTTATGCGGCATTATCGCAAGCAGCCGTATTAAAAAAAATGGGCCTCATCAATGTTTGAAAACTGTTATAAATATCTGCAGCTTCAGGTTTTCGTGCTATCGACTATACTACTCCACCAGCGAGATGCGCTTAATAGTTTGACCGCATTCATACATTACGTTATACGCAAACTGTTAAAATATTAATTAAAATAACTTATCAGTTGTCAATTGTCAAATTAATTAACCATATGGTATAAAACAAGAAAGAATTTCCGGATCCCATATGTGTGTAACATGTACAAGGTTATAACTTGGACTAGAATGGAAATATTGATCTGAGGTCAGCTCAATTTAAATTACAGGCACGTCCAGCGGTTGGTCGCTGACAGTGTTAGCTGGATTTAACGGCATTTAAGTCCACTCGGGGGTTTGGAAGGGATCCAATAAATCCTGTCTGACCCCTAAGTCTTTAATAATTATACACTTACAAGTGCCACGTGTGGCAAACGGCAATTGGCTACCTCGTTTTTTAAATATAAGTAGCCCTTGCCTTGTGTAAACGTTTTATGTTTGCATAATTGCTTGCCCGGTTTCAGCATTGTTCAATTATCTTCATAACTGGCGCTATATGTACCTATAAGAAGCTTACTTATGCACAGAAATGTTATCAAGTCACACATTTAGTCATTCGTAAACCCATTTGGCAGCTAGATAGTCTTCATAAAACATTTTCCCCAATAATTGAACAATCTAAAATCAGTCACTGGTGTATGCTCAGAAAATAAAAGGAAATCGTGGCCTTCTTGTCGACAAATGGTACCATTTGTCGGCAGGACGCGTAATAGGTTTGATCCGGCCGACGTGTCTCCGCCGATACATTTTCAGTCATTACATTCGGAATCGGCGGCGGCAGAGTCAAGCTTGAGAACGGGCGAAGTTAATATTAATATAAGTATTACTGAGTAATAACAGCATGGCTTTTGTGAGATCCATAACCGTAGTAGGTACCTATGTACAGTTTTTTGATACTTGCACTTGGTTATTTGCATAATTATTTAATGTGAGTAATTTATGTTTTAGGAACAGACAATAAGGCGTGCTACGCATCACAAATAAATCTGCAATTAACTAAATTGGTACATAATAATATTATGTGGTTTAGTTTATTGGTGATTTAGTTAATTGCAGATTTATTTGTGATGTGTAGCACGCCTTATTGTCCGTTCCTAAAACATAAATTACTCACATTAGTTAAATTGAAAGTACTACGGGAGCGCGCTCACTGGATACGAATTGGTCGTATTCGCATCCAGTGGATCGTTTGCGCTGTTTCGTGCGTGTGCGGACGAGTAATTTCTTATGAAAACATGTCCAATGTATGACCGGCTCTAGACTTCAGATATAACAAAAGGCAAAAGGATCGTATAAACGAGCAGTGCGGGAACAGCGCCCATGGTACGCTTGCGTCACTATTCGCCCGTTTTTCATTTACAGACCATTAAATGTACAGTTCCGAGGCTTATGCGACAGCTATTACTCCAGTCATAAACATACACCACAGTCCATAAAACAACGTAGGTATCCTTTAAGCCTGGATTACGTACGTACTCAAAATATAATGAATTTGTATTTCATAAATAGGTACACACAGAAATGGGAAATTTCTGACACAATAATTTTCCTAAACTGTGAAATGTTTCAGCTATAGAAACTGAAAAATTCGTAAAATTATAAATTCCGCTTACCTATCTGAAATGTTTCATACTAACTAGCTGTCTAAATTTTAGAATAAACTTAAGAATGACTCTGGTAATTGACTGCTTGAAACATAATCGAAAAATAGCAAAATACTGTAAATTATGTACAAAAAAATAAACTTGCACTCTGGAAAGTTCAAGTACAAGCCGCCCATTTTGAGGGACTTAGCTATTTACCGCGTTCAAAATCATGCAATGACGTCACAAGGCCAGATGCCAGATGTTGTTATCAGGTAGGACTTTATTAAGGTAATTGTCCCAGCGCATGTCACTATAAAGATGTAGTTTTTTTTTAAAACTACATAACTATCAAACATATTGACTACACAAACCGTATGCAAATAATAATACTTAATTATCCTTAATATTATAGTAACCACAAACTGTATAATCATACCATTAATAAATTTACAGTTTTCCACAGCCTCTGAAATTGTACGAGTGAATGACTGTGCAAAATCTGCCATGTCCCAATGTAACTTTGACTATGACAAAAAAAAAGATTCCCGAGTAAATGACATGCTGTTACATTAACGACTTTGTATGCCGAGTGAATGACACCTTTCATCTACTCATTCTCCATGAAAAAAAAAGTCTCTGACAACCTACATAGGTATGTAAGACACTACTCAAACACGATAGAAACATGTTATTTACAGATTAATTCTATTATGTGTTCTACTTCCTTCATATAAGTTACAAAAAATATGCACCAGAAAATGACACACATTAAAATATTAAAAATAATCGACTCAAAACACAGAATATCAGTGGTTTGTTTATTTAACTAACAGTTTTATAAATCACGTAAAGGTACCAATAAAGCGTATATATATTGTTGATGCACGTACATCCGACTCGCACCACCTCGTCACAAAAATAGTAGTCGATTGAACCTGCGTTTTGAGTTAAAATAATATCCGTTTTCATATTTTTTTAAATGAACTGCTAACAAGTCCTACATTAATAGGTCAGTGCCATTTACTCTGACATTTACCTTATTAAAAAATATACCCAATTGAGATAATTTTCAACTGTGCAGCATCTGTGCAGTAGGAATAACATAGTAGTTAATATCATTGTGTTCTCTATCTTTGCTATAAATTAATTATAAAACTCAAAATATGACTGCTGAGCACAAAGTACATAATATATAACGAACAAAATAAATTAATGAAACCTACAAAGCGCGTTCTTTAATTTGTCGTTTGAACAGAGTTCGAATCCTTAGAAAGGGCATAAAAACAAGTACGACGTTTACAAATAAGACTGTTACGTAAATATATATATATATTATACATTTCTACCCATAATAGTGGCCTCGGTACGATACCTTATAAGGCGTTTCGTGAACAAAAGATTTCCTTTGGCAGGGTAGGTCCTTCATTAGGACCCAGAGATGGATTTTCGAAGTAGAGCCCTCGACATTTTTAGGGTTCCGTAGTAAACAAGGAACCCTTATAGTTTCGCCATGTCCGTCCGTCCGTCCGTCCGTCCGTCCGTCCGTCCGACCCCCGTTTTTCTCAGTAACCGTTAGTGCTAGAAAGCTGTAATTTGGCATGATTATACATATCAATGACGCCGACAAAACGATAGAATAAAATATTAAAAAAAAATTTTTTTTAGGGTACCTCCTCTACATGTAAAGTGGTGGTGCAATTTTTTTTTCTGCCAAACCCCATCGTGTGGGGTATCGTTGGATAGCTCTTTTAAAATATTATAAGGTTTCTAAAACCATTTTTTGATTAAAGAATTGGTTAGCGTGATATTAAGCTTTGAAGTGATAATTTTTGCTATGGTCAAGTGTCCCCCCCCCCCTGCCAGCTAAACGGTGGCTACTAGGCATGTGAAAAAAATCATGGTAGTAGTATATATGATGAATTTAAAAGGAAAACTATCACAGCTAAGTAGACATTACTAGTTAACGAGTAATAGTCGAACTTCAGAAATGTAACTTTCGTACAAATTCCATTGATACCTTAGATAATGTTGTTAATTCATTCAAAAACATAGTAAATATAAGTTTTCGAACTTTTTGGTCCATATAATGTAACGGGTGGACGACTACGGAACCCTACCTTGCGCGTGGCCCGACACGCACTTGGCCGGTTTTTATTTATGTAAAATTTTTGAGGGAGAGGTGAGCTAACTACATTGACATTTACTACGTTGTGTATACTTACATTAATTACTTAGATGAAGCCACAACCACCCACGCAGTCATTTTCAGTTTCAGTTTTAGCCCTTTCTACGCCAAAGACGGATATATCCGTCATGGCGTGCAGCGCGCTATCAACCTCCATGCATTTCTTTAAGGTTCAACTTGGCGTTTGACATTCCGATGTCATGGCGTGAGGTTTCATAAATGTCTAACCACTAATGTCACTGTATGAGGGTTTAACTTCTAATCGAAATAATCGGAATTTTGTGAATATTTTGCAATACCCATCTGAGATTATGGTACCTAACTATGAATGACGTCAGTGCTTTGAAACACACACACGCAACACTGCGGTATGGTTGGTATTTTTAGGGTACACCTATAGATCATTATATCATTATGGTATTTAAATAAATAAAATTCAATTATAACTTTGTTCACGCCCGTGTACCTTTCCCGTGCACCGTGTACATTTTGCAATACATCTGTATAAGTGTATAACCTGAGTGGACGCTCGAGTCGGGCGTCCAGTGGGGCGTGCATGTCAAACAATTGAAACTCATACTGGTGTCCTGAATCGCCGCCCCGCCGCACAAATAGTATGCACGCTCGCCCGCCCCGCTGGACGCCCCGGCGAACGCTCCGCTCCGAGCGTCCACTCAGGCCTTAGTCAGGCCTTACACTTAGAATTACAATTCAGAAATAAATTTAAAAAAATGTAATAATCTTCTAATCCTAATTCATTCTAGCCTTAGGAGATGTCTGCGGACTAACCGGTTTCAAAGCGTCTAACACATATACCTAGAATAGATTGACCCCAGATACATTTTAACCCAGAAACCTGAAAACATTACAAAGGAGTGTAATGTTTCAGGTTTCAGAACTTAACCGATTTAGATGTGTGAGGCATCGTTGGAATCCTTACGTCATCCGAGTACTTAACATAGAATATGTGACGTTGGAATAAAAACAATATGGCGGACTGTGGACTTCATTTCTGTGTTCCTAAAAAAACCTTTTCTTTTTCAATCCTAGCCAGTGGGGTATCAAAATGAAGCATTTGAAGAGACGATTTCAAAAATATATATAATGTATGTATTTTAAAACAAAAGTGCGAAATAAAATGATAATTATTATGAAACTTGTTTTCGGGCCATTTTACGGAAAGTTGTACACTCGACTTTTTTTTTAATTTGGATAATATCGGGTTTTTTTCTACTCAGTAGCTAGTATAAGTTTTTTCGAAACATTAACTAACTCGAACGCGTTTGCGTTTTGTCTCAAAATGTATGAAAGTGGTATGAAAACGTGAACTCTGGTGGTCACTAGTGGAAACTAAAACAGTGAGTATAAAATTTGTTGCTAACCGATGAACGCGCGTATTTCAAACTCGGTGAGAGCGTTTTCATACATTTGAGACAGAACGTAAACGCGTTCGAATTAGTTAATGTTTCGAAAAAACGTATACTAAAGCTACAGAATCGAAAGCACTTTCGAATGGTATAGGGGAAAAAAGTGTCCCATTTTTTTATTCCATTCCGTTACCGTTTTCATACTAAGTTTGTAATGTTTGTATGGTGGTAACGAAATGGAAAAACTGGAAATTGTATGAAAAATTTGGGACACTTTTTTTCTCCTATTAGGTTCGAAAGTGCTTTCGATTCGGAGTAGAAAAAACCCGATTTTATACAAATTAAAAAAAAAAGTCGAGTGTACAACTTTCCGTAAAATGGCCCTTTTATCTTTTTAGTGCAGTCGTGTTTTTAAATTGTATAATTATAATTTTTTCCACCTTACCGCCCATGTCACGGTAGCGAAACAGCCGAGACTGGCGCGTGGAATGAACGGAGTAATCGAAGTAATGCATTTGCTAAGCAACCAATTGATTTAGATGCAGGTCAAGAAAGTGACTCCTTGGCCAGAATGGGTAGAATACCCATTCGTCGGTTCGACCAAGCAAGAATAGAGTTTATTGCAAGTGCCGTACGATTTTGATGTTTAATTACCTACACACATTCAGACAACTATAGAAATAGACAATGGTAAGGGGTTTGTTACTATCGAAGAATAAATACTATAAATCTCGATGTCTATGAATATGGCCTGACTCGCTATTCCGGTTTATTCAAATCCCCCTGAGAATCTATTTCTAAGAAAAAAACACCGTCAAACAAAAACACCGCTGACTCCTTGAACTTAGTTTAAACTTTGTTATCGACTCGCATTATGTGCATGAATATGTCCAGAATTGAGTTATAAAGGGACCGTATTTCGGGTCGCATGATGTAATTTTCAACCGGGCGCGGGGCAGGGGACGTATTGAGCGTTACGAACGATGGACCGAAAAGTTTCACGTAAAAAACGTTTTAGCGATTGACGGGCCGCGCCGCCATCGCATCGCCACCTCGAAATCCTTTAGAATTCGTTGAGTGCATAAATGTGGCATAAATACTGTATTTTTTGTTTTTAAGAATATTGAGAAACAAAGGAATGAGACCCACTTATGGAGCCACTTATAATTAACTTTCGCCTTTCAAATCTCATTATATATCAATCCTTGCGAAAACGTGCGTAGAACCTTTCTTGTAGAGAATTTTATGTAGATTACTCAACATCTCTAAGAATATTTTTTGTTATGGGCCACCGTTTACGAGTTTTTTAGGATAAACTAAAAAAATAGCTTTATACGTTGATTATTGCAGATGACATAATATATGTATACCTGAACGCCGGCAAGCAAATTAGTTTTAACCCACAGCCTTGCTGGCGGTGAAGTTGGTTTAACGACATTACTCTGTCACGCCCGAGACCACGACATGCTGATACCTAATCTGCAAGTTTGATTGTTTGTTGCAAAATGAATATTTCGACTCGACGTTCCATAAGGGTAACCTTACTTTATCGCAATTCTCACAAACTCTCACAAAAGAGGTTATACGATATGTAAATTTTGTAACAAGATAAGAACGCTTTACCGTCAAGCTTATAAAACAATGCAATTGAAGCATAAGACAACAATTACTTAGAGAACGGTTCATAAAATGTTAATTGTTATGATACCACTTCGTGTACAACGCAGCGTTAGGTCCTCTCGCGCCTCTTCACTTTGATTTTACAATTAGCCATTAGTCATATTAAGGTAAGCGTAATTATGGATATTTAGCAGATAAGACAGATGTATTAATACTCACATACACATTAACATAGTATTTAGTTCTTAGCGTTATGCGTGGCTCAATGTTCGTAAAAGTAATAAAAATAATAATTCTGAACATTATTTTTGCTGTCATGCTGGAACCGTGGTAATGCTTCGAACGTAATATCACGAGGTAATATCTATATCACGGTAGCCTAGTGGTTCAAGCGTGCGGCTGTCAATCGGCGGTCGTGGGTCCGAATCCCGGCTCGTACCAATGAGTTTTTTCGGAACTTGTGTACGGAAACTACGAAATATCATTTGATATTTACCGTTAGCTTTTCGGTGAAGGAAAACATCGTGAGGAAATCTGCATACATCTGCGAAGAAATTCAAAGTTGTATGTGAAGTCCCCAACACGCTCTGGACCAGCGTGGGGACTACTGCAAATCCCCCGTCATATTCGTAACAAGTCCCTACGCCAAATCTTGGCGTTAGGTGGTAAAGCGGATCCCGGGCTCCTGAAGGCACAACCGGGAATAAGCTAGGACGATGATGAATAGGTATAAAACATATAAATAAAGGTGTGACGCGGCGGCGCCCCCTAGGCGAATTGGACGGGCCTGGCGGACGGGCTGCGGTCAGAAAATAAACGAACTCCTGTAGGGGCGGCGCAAATGCTCACCGAGCACGTTCCACGCCCGGGGAGCCCAGTGTAAAGGAATCAATTGAAATCCGAAAACTCACGTGCACTGGATATTGGGATGCTCGAATTTATACACGGTCGTGTAAAACGTGTTTCAAACATAATACTCGTACTGAGAAGAGCACAGTGATTATGTAACGTTTCAAACGTACGTTAGGTTGGTCTAACGTATATTCATACTAAAAATAACATTTAGAATGTTTCAAACAGCCTTTGAAACGATACGTAAATCACCCTGCTGGGCCATTATGAATACAACCATCTTAGATAATGTTTTACTGCATAGTTGCATACCTTAAGTTACCTTTTGTAATCCACCAAAAATATAAATGTGAATATAGGAGCCACGTTCAACGTTCAACATTAACAATATTGTGCCATGATATTGTTAATGTTGTACCTACACCTGAGTTTTTTCCCATTTCTAATGATAAACTATACAACGAGGAGTAACATGTTTGGTTCTTGTAGAAGTGTATCTTGTATTTATTTTGATGTCCTTGGATAACTAGCTTCTATGATAAAATATTAAAAACTCCAATAGAGTTTTTAATAGTCCGTTTCTTCTGAATTCTGGCAATGTAAAACAATGGTCCGTCTTTACTAGCAGCTGTAGGAAAGGACAAAATAGTATTTACTTTGGGTTAAAATGTGTGGATTACACGGACCACAGACACGGATACTCTGTGCTATCTCGTATGAAAACTAAATTGCTATAAGGAGGAATACGGGAACCGAAACCGACCGTTCCCTAATGGGCTGTTTATAGTCTTACCACAACATTTCGCTCCGGTTGCATTTTGTTTGTACTTTAAATGTTCGGTCGTTTCGGTCCTTTCTAAAGAAATATATTTCCATAGCACACATTACTAAAATCAATGTATATAAGTTGCCAAGTACCTAGTCTGACATTAGGTACCTATTGTTCAGGGTGTGATTCCGTCCGACTGAAATATGTGATACTCACAGCCCAGTCCCAGTGCCAAGCTCCGTGATGGTCTAAGAAACTAGGTAGGTTATTGAAACACTCCTGTACGTATATCCTTTTAGGTGAAATATTACAAATGTGATTTAGAACTTCCGAAAACACCTCGCAACCCTTCTGGAAAAATCCGACGTCAATATACATGGCCTGTTAGTCTATAATCAGCTGATGTTTGTTCCACGCAGATCATTCGTATGGGATTAGTCACATGTACATTTCGTTATGTTGCAAGTCATCATCATCATCCTCCTAGCGTTATCCCAGTACAGTTGCATCCTGAAGGATGCCTGGGGTCCGCTACCTAATCCCAAGATTTGGCGTAGGCACTAGTTTTTACGGAAGCGACTGCCATCTGACCTTCCAACCCCGAGGGGAAACTAGAAGGAAACTGCGTAAACGATTTAGTATGGACAAAAGTACAGGAGCTCAAGTATAAGTTTATTCGAAACATTAACTACTTCGAACGCGTTTGCGTTTTGTCTCAAAATCTATGAAAACGCTCTCACCGAGTTTCATCGGTTAGCAACAAATGTTATACTCGCTGTTTTAGTTTCCACTAGTGACCACCAGAGGCGCTGTTCACGTTTTCATACCACTTTCATACATTTTGAGACAAAACGCAAACGCGTTCGAATTAGTTCATGTTTCGAAAAAACTTATACTAGAGCTACAGCGCCTCTGGATTAGGCAGTCGCTAGCGAGTACGGTAAGAGTTTTCGATAAAAACTCATGGTAAGGGTACAGAACAGGACACCTTACTGCTCGAAAAAATACTAAAAGTGTAGACGTATTTAGCCTTGATAACAAACATAAGACCTTAAGGCGATATATCGATTGAAAGAGACACCCTTCGTCTTTCGCTCACGACAAAACGGGATGCAACCCTCTCCGAGAATGGCTTTTTAGACAAATCTCGTTAAATATCTGACTGTGTGCAGGTTTATTAAATTTCCTCTTGTCAGTACCTAGATGAGGTAAAATACCATCATATTAACTTAATCGTGTCTTTTAATAATGCGTTGTTTTAGTAAGCTGAGGAAAAAAAGAAAAATATAGACTCGACTTTGGATTTATTTTCAATCGAGAAAATTATAAGCAATCATATTTCGCTATTGTCAGTACCACAATCATATAGTCAAGAATCATATATCTGAAAATCAGCCCCTACTGTTTGCTAGTCTGGGCAGGATAGCGTTTCAAAGTCTCCAAATTTCTCAGTGTAGCGCCTTAACACGTGTTATCTTACTTCCTTACATTTTTCTTGCGAAAACACAGTAGTTATATTTTCGATGGTTGTCTACACTGCGATACTGCGATGCGTGACGCCGCCTGGCAGCTCGCGTCACGCATCGCCTAATGCACCGCCTGTCCATAAACGCATTTTGAAGAAGATATTTTACGGAACTGGCTCGATGAAGTTGCTCGGGAATAATTGATGAAATGGATTGATGCTTATCGTATTAGGTAACTATGACGTAAGCAATTAATTATACAAGACTAGAGTCTGATTTATTTTAACTTCTCATTAGGCTAACTGAATACAGCTTCTGTTAAGCCTCTGTAAATTTTACAGAAACAAACTGCCATCAGAAAATATTGTACTGTTGTTAATTTTTCAGTATTCAACTTAAAAATACTCAGCGTTCTTATCAAATTTAATACAGCGTGAATGGTCCATAGTGGATATTCAGCGTGCAAAACGAGATGTCCTTATTACCGTTTATAAAACTGCTGAGTTCAGAGACCTGAATTAACGATTTTGCCTCGTGTTGAAAGACTTCAATTGACTATTGTATTTTAAGTCCCTTTGAAGTAAGGGTGATTGTAAGAAGACAACTTGTTCACCCTTAACCCCTAGCCTGTAAAAATAAGAATACCTATCTACTCGGGTGATACTTGTGTTGCGCCACCCTATACAGCAAGTTGATTAGGTACGTAATGTGTTAAACTAGAAGTAGATAGGTACTTAGATACATGGATGTAGCTGTCACTATTAGTATGGAAAATTACATGTTGATCAACCTCTCGAAATGCTCGGAAATGCGGTGTTTGTGCGAAGTATCACGTTTCGGATGCGGATAGACGAGAGGCCTTTTTATACAAAATTTGAGGCCTGAAAGACGAATATTTTTAATTTCCATTCCACATTTTATTTCTGATTACGACATTCAGTCATTAAATGACTATAAGCAATATTTGCGTTTTGGTTCGATATGAAATCCTGCCACTAAGATTATTAATTAAGTGCGAGTCGGAGTGCGATCAATTTGGAGGAAAAATTGAGAACTTTTCATTCTGTATGTAATTCTATTGCATTTATTGTGCGTTCTTGATTTTATTGCTTACTTAATATGAGTTGCGACGAAGAATTTAAATGTGACGGTCCATAACAAAAGGGCCCGTATGGCACTTTCTAGTTTCGTAGATATCAGCCTTTTAGTAAAATACTGTAAAATCACATATTTATTATTTGTTTTTTGCATATTGATAAAGTATAAGACTAGATGTGTATTTATAGCTTGGTTAAGTATTTGTACCTTAAAATTAGTTGTAAAGTTTAAAGGGCCCTTATGGCAGAGCACAGATAATAATGATATAAAATATGTTACAAATTACTTCTAACCATTTTCTGTATTATTTATTTGCCTTTTCTGTTTACTGGATTAGGTGGTACACGTTACAAATATCTATTTCTAGTCTCAAGTCAAGGAAGTCCTAGTCGTGCAAAAACCGTCGCAAAAATTTTAGTTTCTTTTTATATTTTCTATTGCATTGTATTTTTAGAGTTCCGTAGCCAAAATGGTGAAAACGGAACCCTTATAGTTTCATCATGTCTGCCAGTCCGTCCGTCCGTACGTGCGTCCGTCCATCCGTGCGTCTGTCCGTACGTGCGTCCGTCCATCCGTGCGTCCATCCGTGTGTCACAGCCGACTATAAGCTCTATAATTATGAAAATACATATATGGTAGGAAAGTATTATTCTATGAATTGCTACATAATAGTAATGTAAAAAAAATAGGTAGTGCCCCCCCCCCCTCTAATTTCCAAACTATGACAATTATGAAAAAATAGAGGTGGTGTACAGTCACCAGCATTAATATCTGCCAAAACAAAGGTGGCATAAATATCCTACACAGCTCTATTTGTAGGGCCGTAAGGACGGGTCAGATATTTATGCCGCCTTTGTTATATCAGATATTGATGCTGGTGACTGTAAATACTTACAACGATTTTTGGTTTGATAAAAATAAGGCTACTGGTTTTTGATTAATTGCTGAAAAACTATTTTGCCCAAACAAAAGGGCGTAAGTGCCGTGATTTAACTTTGAAGTCTGGCACTTAGGGACATGGTTTTTATTGTTTTTGGTAGCCTATGTATTGTAGATTATAGATCCGTGCGTAACTCAATACACCATAAGGGCCCCCCGGAACTGGACCGTCACACATTTTCGTGAGTCTTGAATTTAAACCGTTTAGTGTAATATAGTTCAGACGAAAAAGTTCAGGGGCCCGATTTTTGAGAGTCGAACGCTCGACTTTTCACTCGAGATCTGTCAAAAAACTATAAAGTTTTGACAGATGTCGAATGAAAATTCGAGCGGTCGACACTCAAAAATCGGTCCCCAGTTTATCTACCAATCCAAGAATAAGTCCAAGGGGTAGGTATTCATAATAAAATGAAAACAGATTATAAATTTGGTTGTGTAAGTAATAGGTGTGTGTGCTCACTAGATCAATTATTTAAATTAACTTTTAGTTTCTCAAGAAATTAAAGTCTGATTTCTTGGAATTTTTAATTTATTTCATTGTACGTTTGAAGCACTATACGTAGTATATATACCTCGGCGTGAAAAGGGGTTGCCAACCTCATAACTATCTGGCCACACTACCCTCGGCTGTCTATATGTACTATTCATCATCCTCCTAGCGTTATCCCAGTACAGTTGCATCCTGAAGGATGCCTGAGGTCCGCTACCTAATCCCAAGATTTGGCGTAGGCACTAGTTTTTACGGAAGCGACTGCCACCTGAACTTCCAGCCCCGAGGGGAAACTAGACCTTATTGGGATTAGGCTTTGTCAAGTGAGTGGGCAACTTGACTGTTAGAAGTTCTCAAACCGCCCGAAGGCCTCCAACTTGGCTTAACGACTGCTGCCATAGACAGCAACCGGGATCAACGGCTTAACGTGCCTTCCAAAGCACGGGAGCGCTCAGTTAGTAACCACTCAAAGCGGTCACCCTTCCAAGTCCTGACCGCTGCCCACGTTGCTTAACCTTAGATACCGCAAGCGGTACCGGTATTATACAGTATGAATTTACAGGGCCGGGCAGAAGTCTTGGTTTAATTTAATAAATGGTTCACTCGTTTATCCAGAGTGCCATTGACAATAATTACCTCTTAACTTGACGGTTCCCCTCTTGAAAATTTTCTGACCAAGACCAATTATTTCTTGGGAGACTTTCTAGGCTTTTAAATTGGATTTAAGATTTACAGCATTTAAAATATACGAGTTTATTTTTCGTGGAATGGGTCTTTAAGATAACTGTTGAGTGTAAGACGCTTCGTTTATAATATTTAGTCGTTATGTGTATTAGGATACAAGCGTATTGTGCCTTCGCGCACACCTTCTTACGTATTCCAAACTTTTTATCAGGTCCAGTGACAAAAATTTGAAAAATAAAAATGCTTTTTAAGACCTATTCCTTGTGACTTTATTGTCATTGGATTTCGGTAAAATTGTCGCAGCAATCGTAGGCAAGCTCGTGCTCTCAGAACAAGGGTCTGATTTAATTAAATCTCTTAATAATTAAATTATCGGTTGTCGATCGCGAACAATATTCGAGGAATATTGACTAGCAAGGCCCGCGCTGGTGGAACTTTGGATGAATCGAAACCATCAATAGTCTTTTTATCAATTGACTAGAGTTTATAATTATTCTATCTTAATAATAACTGTGCCTAGTTGACGACCACTTTAGCCTAGTTGGTAGTGACGTACCCTGCCTACAAAACTGGTGGCCCAAGGTTCGAATCATATTCGAATTATATGCACTTGTTAATGATTCCATCCATGTGTGATTCAATCGAAGCCTAAAAGCTTCCATGAGTCTTTGTTTCATTTTATTTTTTGTTGTTATAGCTGCCATACATACTTATAATCTCAGTGAAAATTTCCAGTGTCTACCTATCACAGTTCAAAAGCTGCAGTCCTATGGCAGACGTTCCGACAACGGGCTTTCGCGACATTTCGGTCAAAAGTCACGACGTAACTCAATTCTACAATTTAATTTATACACTTTTTATTACTCTTCTTCTTCTGAATATAAATAGCTAAAGAAAAAAAACATTCATAAATAAATATTAATTTTGGGGTTTAGCTGTAGCGTCTTGGTGAACATTTTATTATTTGTGTACACTCAATTGGTGCTTATAGAGTGAAATATGTAATACATTAGGTGACAGCAAATTTGATAAACGCAATGGTGCTTACCTAACATTATTTTTGACCAGTTTTATTAAATAAGTATATCAGTATCATTATAGGGGAAGTTTGGAAAGAGGACTAACAATCCAACTCACCAAACAGCAGTCCGAGTACAGGGGGCCGATTTTTGAGTGTCGAACACTCGATTTTTCACTCGAGATCTGTCAAAAAACTATGGTGTTTTGACAGATGTCGAGTGAAGAGTCGAGCGTCCGACACTCAAAAATCGGCTTCCTGTACTCGGTTTGTATGTGGAGACGTAAGTAACTTACGTCTCCACATACAAACCGTGGGGTTTCTCAGGTATGCGTATGGCGTCAGTTCAACAGTTTGCGCACAAAAAACGTTGCGCGGAGTTTCTGTTTATGTGTGGTTAACGTGGGTCACCAGCATGCGATCTGAGGCGCCTGTGCAGTCTATTCATCATATAATATATGACTATTCACTGGGAAATTCCATTCAAGGCCCTGGACCTATATTCATCTGATGCAAACACTAACAAACACAATGGGTGAAGTATTTAGAAGTCATATTTTAATAATTAAGCAGAGGGACTCTGTGATTAAATAACACCAAACGACTAAGTGTATAAATTGCAGCTATAAATAATAATAATTAATAACATTTATTTCCAAAAATGGTACAAATCATGTTTGTGAAGTCCCTGACTTCTGAGCTAGGCAGTTGCCTGTGTTACAGAGGTCAGTGTCCTCTCCCAGTAGTATGTTCAAACATTACATTTTTGACTTACTATTAAGTTATTACTTATTATATATCTAACTTTTAAAGTATTTAATAAGTATGTGTGTGAATGTGTGTGTGTGTGTGTAAGAGTGTATGTGTGTATTTTACAGTTTTGATAGAAACAAACAGGTTAATGATACAAACACTTTATTATTCCCACCATAATAATCTTTGAGGCTACAATTTCACACAATACAGATGATATTATATTAGATGTTGCACATATTACATGCTAATAATACAGGTACACTCCTCGATAACAAATCTGATAATAATCTTAGTCAGTTACGGCAAAGTTAATTACAAAGCTGATCTGCATTATTAATTATGATTGTTAATATTTACAATCATAATTAATAACGATACCTAATAAATACAAGTACGATACTTAGGTTGACACTTTATCCACTTCTTGTCACCTTCACGGCTGCTTGGCAAGAGAGAGCTCCGTGGAAGGTGTCCGGCTATTTATGAACTCAGCTTTGTGACGTCACCGGAAAGACTGGATTGGTTCCGTCAGTGTTGCCAGCGCCACCAAGTGATGGTGTTGCCACCCAAAATTACCCGGGCGACAACAGTTTATATTAAAATACTTTCAGTCTGTTCATAATCTAGGGACAACAGCCAAGTTTTGAGTTTTATCTCACATTCATGAGTTATACAAAAACATTTTTATTTATTTTGTTGTATAAGTGAATAGACATGAACCTATGCTGCCTTCTGGTAGAAGCCAATCTGCATTTAAGTGGTAAGCATACATGAGTCAGTACACGCTTGTCTGAAAAGCTCTAATAAATACATATTGGAATATACACAACATCCCTACTCATACGTAGGTAATATTGATGTGAGTATATGTGGACAAGATGGTTTATAACGAGTATCTAACCCATATGTGCCTGTTACTTAATGTCAATCACTCTCCCCCAGGCATATAAGCAACCAAATAGGTACGTAGCAAGGAAATTGAATCGAGCCGGCTTACGCATCAATATCGAGCCGGTCCGGAAACTCACTTGCCGTGGACGTTTAAGTCTTGTAAATATTTTTATTCCTCTGTCTTATTACTCACAGATTGGTAGTCAGTGAAGCTTGACAGTTTATATGTGTACATAATATGCTTGTGACGCTACTTGTTGGTGCGGTAGGGGAGAGTGGGGTACTTGAGAACTGCTGGTAATAAGGAACAGTTAGATATGTCTAATATCTTCCTAATAATCCAATAGATGAGACCAGCGCCACTTATTAGCGACCATTAAAGTATTAGAAGAAGTTATCGTCCAATCTGTAAAGGTTATAATTATAATTACAAATGATTCCATCCCTACTAATATTATAAATGCGAAAGTGTGTCAGTCTGACAGTCTGTCTATCTGTCTGTTACCCCTTCACGCTTAAACGGCTGAACCGATTTAATGACGAGATGACTTGTAACTAAGTTTATCAGTACATTGCAACTATAAACGTTACGCTGAGCATGTGGTAGATTAATCTACATCGGCTATGCCCAGAGGTCGCGGTCGGCTGTGGGTACCTATAGAATTCCTGAAAGCACCTTGTAATGTTTGATTTGAGTGCAGTGGGTGTTGGAGAAATTAATATACCCATGATACCTACTCTGTATTGTAAATATTGCAAGACTGCTTAATGCGTAAACCTAAAGGTGCAAGCTAGTACGGCTTGTTAACTCGAAAATAAGTACGAGTACTAGGTATGTGAAATACGGTCCCATCTGGCAGAAAGCACGAAACTTGGCATGCATGTAGCTTTTATATATGTGCTTCAATATTTAAAGGGAAACACGATGACAAACAAAAAAAAAAGTTTGTCAAGCCGTACGAAACGGTCATTCATTAACCTTACGAAGCCGGACGATATTTGACAATTTACCGACGTCTGAGTGTCTTTTGACGCCGGTTAGGTACATATAAACAGGCTGGTTATATTTTTAGGTATTATTATAGGGTGCGCTTCTGAGGGCCGATTTTTGAGTGTCGAATGCTCGAATTTTTACTCGACATCTGTCAAAACACCATAGTTCCCCCTGGCCCCCTGTTCGCGTACATTTTAAGCCTTATTATTGAAAGTCCGAGAACGTTTGTTATAAAATAATGAAAATGTTTATGATACAAAGACAAAATATTTTAGGCTTGACTAGGACATTATGTCTGACTATGTATATTTAATTTAAATTAAGACGAATGGACTAAGTTTGTTTTGGTTGAATGTTTTTATTATGTTGATTTTGTTAAAATCAGTAAGTATACATTGTAACGTGCGTTTAAAACGCGCGAGCGTGATATGATATTTACTTGATACTTTGATTACCAATACCTACCAACTCCTTACCCACAAGAAAATGACCTCGAGTCACGAGACATGCAATACCTTAAGAAATCCCATTAAGTAATACTTGATTAATACGCGGCGACTAAAATGCGTTTAAGTCCGGTAACTACCTATACCTATTACCAAGACGATAAACACGGGATTTGCGATTGAATATTATAGTAGATTGTGTGGCAAGGGTCTAAAGTAAGGCATATTATCACGAGATGGTTATTTTCCCGAACGTAGTGAGGGAAAATTGTTCGAGTGGTAATATGGCTTTTAGGCCCGAGTTATACACTCTACTTTTCACTTCGATTGCGAGAAAACACATAAACACTAATTATCCACATTAAATAATAATTTATCTATTGGCGGGTATGTCTAATTTGACAGCATGTTTTTCACTTCGCGTATTCGCCTCCCTTTCTTTTGCTATATTAAACAAAGAGATGCAACATGCGGTTTTTTTTTCTTTTAAGAGGCGCAATTGCTTTGACCACAGACACCGCTTAATCTTTAGAGAACTGAAAAACGTCTTTCCTGATTGGTCGATTTTAGTACAGCTTGGTTGATATTTTTACCAAATATTTTTTATCTGTCAAATTACTGTTCTGTGATTGGTGGATTTAATAGGCGAAGTACTTATTTTGATTGGTCAAATTAAAATGTTTGGAAATCATAAATATGTGTAAATATTTTCCCTAGGGCTTAAATGCACTACTTTAGCCCCGCTTCACAAGTCTAATATGACACACTTTTCGAGCATGAGAAGTGAAAAATAACATTTTTATTTCTTGGCCTATGTCTAAGAATCGCCCTTTTATAATTTCTATAAGAGTGGGGCACCTCTGCGGGGTAATGTGGGCTTGGCACAAGCTTAGACGTCAACTGCAGGTGCGCCGCAGTTTATAGAAACCATTAACTACAAAGACGTTAAAGCAGACGTTTAGATTGAACCAAGGCTATCTCTAGTTTTGAATTAAATTAATAGGATTTATGTAAAGCTGATGTTTATGGCGGAGTATGTAAAAGTTAGACAGTTATGGAACGATTACTGAAATAGTAATGTCCACGATTGGGTTTATCAATACTAATCATAATCACTTGTCACTGTGTCAATGTGATCCGACACTGTGTAATGATATTCAAGAAAATGTAGACACCTATCAGTAAATAAGTATACCAAAAAATAAACATGCTCGTCAAAAATAGGGCTGCATTGGTGGAGCTTCATTCATATTCCAGCTATGAAATATACATTGCAACGGCGTGCGAATATCGATCGATGCTATATGCTCCAATTACAAAGTGAAGTTCATGTCTGAAAAATGGTCGACGTTGCACGTATTACCCACTCGGCGCGGAGCCGCCGCATCTGTCAAAGTAAAATACATGCATAAATGGAACAATAATTGACGGCCCGGAGCGCGCTGCACGCACGATCGATCAGAAGCAATTGAAAAATATAGTAGGTATGGAACATTCACCGAGCGTTTTCATTGCGCACTTACAAATGTAATATGATTGGCGATGCTGGTGTGACACGTACCTAAGTGTTTCGATGCGCATATGCCGCTGGGATGATTATTGCATAAATATTTAAAGTAGACATCGGTGTAGGTATCACATTTCAGAACCTGGGTATCTGTTGACTTCAAAATGACCCAAAATACCCCACAAATGCAACTTCTGCTGGGCAGCGGGCGATAAATAAGCTAATAAGTTCGCCTTTGTACATACTATTTCCTTTGGTATTTTTTCATAATTGTTTTATGTACAATAAAGAGATTTACTACTACTACTACTACTAAATGGGTTTGCTAATCAATGACAAGCAAGGATGTTATGTACGAATTGGCTTATCTATTATTCGTTTAACGAAGGGAGCCCGGCTCAAATTAATCAGGTCTTACCATTGTACGGGGCGGGTTCCTTTGTCTTGCCTTGTATATACCTAGTTAAACAAATCTAACGCTAGGTTCGGTTGTTCCACCAATTGTTGACTTGTTCCACTGTTAATTGACGGCATAGAATACTTGGAACATTGCGTTATTGTGTGCGTTTTCTCATTTGTAATTGCCAAAACTAGTTTACGAAGGTTACTTTAGAACTTTAGATGGTGTGTCAGTTACCAGCAATGCATTTATAATCAGTATATGGCGTGTTAAAAGGTAATTACAGTTAGAAAACAAATTAAATTTCGTTTAAGAAACTTTTTGTATAGTAGGCAATACGCTGTTTATAAGATATTTGGTCTTGGATAAGGTATTTTAATAAAAAAAGTATCGTAGGCGCATTATTTTCGAGTTTATTAAATTTTACACTACAGAATTTGCCGGCATAAGCACTAGGCTAAATTAAAAAAATCCTGGATCTTGTGTGCACTTTATTGCTGTAGTTTATGTAAACACATATAAATATATAGAGCTACAGCAAACATGTAAAATTTGTTGAAAAGTTACGTCCAGATATTTGACTCAAAGAAAATCGTTTAAATATCCTCGAAGAAGGAAATTAACTTGTAAGTAAGGTCGGTACATATGCACTTGAAAAATGCACTGAAGTTTTTTTCTTATTCTAGAGCTCTACGTCTAGTGAAATCTTGCACATATTCTGCAAAACTAATTATAACCTAGTTACTTTATTGTGCGCAAAGGCTGAAGCAGCAAAGCTATTAGAAGCATTATTTATTTTATAAGAAACAAGCGTTATAGCTTATAGGATATTTTATTTAAAAGGTTATGAAGTGGGCCCGACGCTGCACGTGGCTGCCTGATGCACGTTAGTATCTCCTTAGTAGTTTGTGCCTGATGCGCCCTAGAGGTCGAACTGAAGCGTAGGCGGCGGTACCTATTATAACGAGGTTGCTAGGTGATCTGGGGGCACGGCAGTGCCCCCGCCAAGTTGAGCAAAAAGGTGCACGGCTGTACCATCCTTTTCTCGAAGCCATTCAGGCCATTTTCAACATCCTGTAATTTTAATTTTTAATCAAAGTGAAAATTGAAAAATTCAACACCACAGGTGGGATTTGAACCCACTACCTCTGGAATCCGTCCATTGCTCTACCAATTGAGCCACCGTGGATTTGAGATTTTCGCTAGCGGACGCATCCGCTTAACAAACATATTAAAATCCTGTAATTTTGTCCTAGCTAAAGCTAGAACCCTGAATTTTCAGTAACATGTTGGGCACAATATGGGTTAGATATATTCTCAATAACATTCAAATTGAACTTTTATTTTAAGAACTATTGCCCCTCTAAGTTCCTTAGTTTTGTCACTGACATACTGACAGATCATCAAAAGTCTTAAGGTACTTCTAGCATAATTAGTTTTTAGCCTATTAATTGCTAGAAAATCAAAATATATTGCAATCTCAGTCACGTATCAGAGATATACAAACTGCATAAGTATGTTTGTAATCCTATACAAAATACATGCGATTACTTTTGCAGTTTGAGCGTTCGTTACAAGAAGTCGCACCTGAAAAAAAAAGAAGGACTGCCTACAAAAGGAGATGAGATCCCATCAAAAACATTACATGTAAAAAGATGCAAGTCTCGCAACATAGTTCTTCTACAACAAAAAAGTAATGATATGTAATGTTAATCCAAGTCGGTTATATTTTAGTCAATAGTACCAGCTGGGTGTCCACAGAACAATATTTCCACCGACTTGCATCGGCATTACTTTATTTTTTTAAATATATAGAATGACTTGGCCATCGCACACAACGCTTTTACTCATACATGTGTATTGCTCAAACTCGAATCGCTCAAGCTGCATGTCATTAGGGCTAGCGCTATGTTTTAATTAGGAATAGTTTAATCAGCTGACGATTATTCTTTTGCCATTATGTAGCCGTACGATGGCCGAGCCATTTTATATATTTAAAAATATAAAGTAATGCCGATGCAAGTCGGTGGAAAACTTGTTCTGTGGACACCCCTCCGGTACTAAAATATAACCGACTTGGATTAACATTACATATCATTACTTTTTTGTTGTAGAAGAACTATGTTGCGAGACTTGCATCTTTTTACATGTAATGTTTTTGATGGGATCTAATTTCCAAGTACTTAATAAGAGTCGCGAAGTAACATTTTAATTAGAGGTATGCTGCACTCTGACTGCACTCAGACTTTAGCACTTCGTCGTCGTCTCGTAGCAGTGAATCTATTGAAATGATTTGAAGATGAAGTTTGGTTTAGGCAAACAAATCAGTTACGAGTATGTTAAGAGATCGTAATGTTAAATTATCTTGCATAATTCCCGAATCAAAAAGAGATCCCATTGTTTATGTTGTGTTGTTTTTTCTATTGTGTACTATTTTGGTTAGCAATAATAAGTAGGTATATTTGTTTACAATTTTCTCTTCAACAATGCCATCATTATGAAACATTGACAAATGAGTGACGAAAACGTTAACCAGTATTTACACACTAATGTACTTAATTATGCTCTCATTATTGACATAAGATCTACTAATGATCTTAGATTTAATACGCAGCTACATTTTACGTGGGTAGGTACATTCAAGCTATCTAATGAACTTTATACCAATACTTATGATTCTTATGATCTTATGAAGGTTGTCTCGAGGTCGGTAAACGCGAGATTTACAAAAAAATCTAATTAATCTCGAATATTCCTGAATAGATATTCCAACTATCTGCAGTCTCTATTAAAATATTTTCTCAGACAACAAATGCTTAAAGGTATTTACTAAGCGTCTTTGTCTTTTGGTTAATTTAATTAAATCAGCACCAGTAGGTACCTAACGATATGGTAATGATAATGATATGGTGCCCTTTATAATAATGCTACTAAAGAAGTGGCTAAGATTGCCCTGGAGATGTTACCTCAGATTGACTTCGTGCTTCGAATCATGCAGAGCCTCCGACGACCGGGCTTGGATTCACACGTAGATAGCAATGTATCAAAGAAATATCGGCCATTGTGAAAGGTTAGAGCGAGCACACACCACAATGTAAAGGCTTACTGGTAGCTCTCGGCGCGATCCGTTCCGAATGCCAATAAGTATGTATATATGGATCACGTATGTAGATATCGTTAATGCAAAATAGGCGTTTAGAAGAAATACGTTTCATTTGTCACATAAACAAGTGCGTGCCGGGCCACGCGCAAGGTAGGGTTCCTTTGTTGTCCACCCCTTACATAATATGGACAAAAAAGTTTGGAAACCTTATATTTACTATGTTTATGACAGAATTAACAAATTATCTAAGGTATCGATGAAAATTGTACGAAAGTTTGGTTTTACAAAGTACATTTCTTAAGTTCGACTATTACTCGTTAACTAGTAAATGCCTACTTAACTGTGATAGTTTTCCTTTTAAATTCATCGTATATACTACTACCATGATTTTTTTTCACATGCCTAATAGCCACCGTTTGCTGGCAGGGGTGGAGGGGGACTGGACCATAGCAAAAATTAACACTTTAAAGATTAACATCACGCCAACAGCTTATTTAATAAAAAAATGGTTTCAGAAATCTTACAATATTTTAGGCCACCGTTTTTATGAAAAAACCGAAAACTTGGACCTTGAACGGCCGATTATTCATATTCGGTGAAAACGTATTCGGCGCAATCACTGTACTTACTCGTATTATTGATTTATCAAATAAAAAATATGTTAATTTGCTTTTCATTAGTTTATTTTATACCTATCTTTATACCAGCAACTAGTCATTACCATACAAGTAATATCATCACCGTCTATTAAAAATCATCGCCAGACCACATTCGTCAACACCATCTCATGGTTCAATGTTACGAATCTTATAACTTCGAAAAAACGCATTAAATGCTTGGATAAATATAATTAAATTACTCAGACAAAAATTACTCAAAACATTCCTACATCATTTAGAATAGTTTTTGTCACATTTGAAAGAAAATATATATATATATATATATATATGGTGAAAAATTTCTCGTTGAAATCCACCCACCTGAGACCGCCCATTGACAGGGGGCTTTCACTCCGTCAGTTCGCCGCGCCGCTGCAAGTTCATCCCCGGGTACCATTCAATGGCGGCCGCAAATTGCTACCGGACGGTCGCGTCGTCTCGTCATTCGCTTGGTGTGGCAACATTTGTTATTTACCTATTATAATTTGGGGTTGTAAGTTGGCGATTTGTTAACAGTGCAACTTCTGTACGTAGATTAGATTTAGATTTATTTATTTTATAATATGAATTACATTATAAATTAACTTAAAGCTAATTTACAAGAATTTACATTATGATCGTCAAATAGTGAATATTATAATAATCATGTCAGGTATATCATTATTCATTATCAAAAATTTGTCATAACAATACCAATCTAAACAAGGAATTCAATGTTAATATCTCATAATGATCGTCAAAGTAAAATTATAACAAGAATTAAATTAATCAATAGTATTAAATTAAACAATGTCAACTAAATTTCATTTCCATGTAGTCACCAATGAAATATAAAGGATTTTCTAATAAAAAGATTCTCAGTTGACGTTTAAATGTATCGTCAGATGGTTCAGTTCGCAATTTGGCGGGTAGACGCTCGTAATAGGTAGGTCCAATTACCCGTGGATTTTTTGCTGAGAGTGCCATGCAACGCGGTACTGTCATGAGTCTCCCAGTGGATCGGACCTGCTTTCCCGTGATTTCAACTCGTTTAAAAGTTTGCATATTGTTTCTAACAAACATGAGCACCTCAAACAGGTACAGGAAGTAGTGTGAAAATGAAAATGAAAATGAAATATTTATTCATAACAATTGTTACAAGTCAAGTAAAATTTAGAAATATGTCTTAATTAAAAGTGGTACATACATAATATTTAGCTAAGTATACATTGTATTTATTATTATTTTTCAGTATTTACTGTCATAGCATTAGCGGTGTGTTGAAAAACTCAACGTAATCGTAAAACATGCTTCCCAACAGCCACTTTTTCAGTCTGTATTTGAAACCTGCGGTAGAAGCTGCATTTCTGATGGTCTCGGGCAACCGATTGTAAATTGATGGTCCGAGGTTGTAGACAGACTTAGCTGACTTCGCTAGTCTGTGCCGCTCAGCCACCAGCCTATCTCCGTGCTTGTTGCTCCGTAGGGGGTATCTGGAGGGTATCTGTGTCATGATGCAGTGGGTTTTAAATAATTGTTTACATGGATGTCTCGGTTTTACTCCGGCTAGCAATCGAATCGCACGTTTTTGTAATAAGAACACTCGCTTGGAATCGGTTGAATTGCTCCAAATTCATATACCATATGACATTAACGAGTGAAAGTGTGAAAAATAAACAGATTTTAATGATATTCGTGATATCAACGGTTGCAACTTTTTCAGGGCAAATACAGCACTACTAAGCCTTTTACATAATTGGTCAACATGACACTTCCAGTTAAGGTTCTCATCAAGTATAAATCCAAGAAATCTGCTTTCAGTGCATAATGGCATTGTACCATTTGTGATACATCAGGGCAGTCGTCCGACCCGAAAAGATCATTACCATCGACTTGGTGACGTTAAGGAGTAAGCCGTTTGACGAGAACCATATTTGCAGCTGATCACAAGCCTCGCGAATTTTCATACCGAGTTGCTCATAGGTTTTCGCGGTCACTATGACTGTAGTGTCATCTGCGAATAAAACAGACAAGGCACTCTTGATTGCTGATGGAAGATCGTTAATAGTAATTTGTGGCTTATGACATCAAACGCCTTGGTTAAATCATATAGTATGCCGGCTATTTTATATCTTTCATCACGTAGTACTATTACTTATTCTGTGCCATTGAGAAAACTCCGCTCGCGTTGATTGAGCTGGAGAGGACGTATACACTTCCACGACAGTGTTTTGTTTGTTCAGCTGATAAACTGCTATTGGTTTTGTGTTCGGGAACTTTCCCGGTCTCTGTTTTGTTACAAAAGTTCTATGTATATCAACGCTATCAAAGGTAGGTACCGTCCAAATTCATTAAAGCGTACAACTAAGGTTACTTTTTAAATTTCGGTAATAAAACTCGAACTTTCGAGGATTTGTTCATAACATAAAAATATATTACAAACTGCAACATATGCTTAATGTTTTGTATTTTGATTTACTGTAAACATTGTGAAAATTCATGTTTTAATGACTTTAACCTCAGAAAATTCTATGATCCGAGTTATTAACTAAGAAGTTAGTATTCTTATAGTAGTCGGTTTTATCGAGCACAATTTAATAAGCTAGCCGTCAGGTGCAGATTTCTTGCAACCTCTCTATAAAACTTTTGTTGCGGTCGAGCAGTTTTAAATCAGCCACACACTAATTGCATACAAAACGCTAGTTCCCTTGAAACTTGCTTTTACTCGCAACGTAATTTGAAAATAGTAGATTGTTAACCAAGGGTTGAAAGCGACCGACCTCACCCGAGGTATTTTGGCGCTCGAACGAAGTGAGAGCGCCAATAGTTCAAGGGTGAAATGGGTGCTTTCACCCGAGTTAAACACCCTATTTTCATTTCGACTATGAGGAAAATAAATGAGAAATAAAAGTAATAGTAAATTACATTCTAAGAATTCAGTAATAAAAACAGCCACCAGCAGCCGGCACCGCTGCGCGTCGCGTCCCGCGCGCGCGCGCCCAGCGCCAGCACTCGGCCTATCGAACTATTAAAAAAAAATACTTTTCACCCTAGGGTCGGAAAAGGGACTTTCAACCCGGCTATCTACTCATCAATTAAACTTTCCGAACAGGAGAGATGAAATAGTAGATTGTTAACCAAGGGCTGAAATGGGTGGTTTCACCCGAGTTAAACACTCTGCTTTTTATTTCGAATACGAGGAAAGTAAAATATTTAATAATAAAATAATATTTGTGGACAAACTTACACTAAAATCGACCTAGTCCCAAACCAAGCAAAGCTTCTACTAACGCGACGATATACATACATGGATAAATGCATAGCGTCGGTGGTTATAAAAAAATCGCTGTTTTTTTTTGATATTTTGGTTCCTTTTAATGTCTTACGTTAACCCACAAAATCATTTTTCGATATCTTTATTGGTCTTGAAAATAACTAATTCCGCTATGTGCACGCGGAACAAACTTTGGACGAAAAAATCGTTTAAATGTGATGTGTGCACATAGCGATATTTTGCGAATAGTTTCCCACTGGTTTCCCATCAAAGTCAGTCACAATTTGATGCACATAGTGAATATTTCTAAAGTGAATTACCCGATAGTTTAAAATATTTATATTATTTTAAAGTGTTTAAAACTCCAATGTTTTATTAGGTGAGCGTGAGATTATAAAAAAGTTGTGTTACTATATGAATGATTGTGAATTGTGATGGTTTGAACTTTACGTGGTTAACTGTTCAAGACGTCACCTTACCTTACTTGTGACTATTTGAACATTGCAATTGGTTAAATGAAGGTAGTTTTAAGTGAAACTAATCTATCTAACCGTTGATTGAAATTCAGGGGACCGATTTTTGAGTGTCGAACGCTCGAGTTTTCACTCGACATCTGTCAAAACGTCATAGTTTTTTGACGGATCTCAAGTGAAAATTCGAGCGTTCGACTCTCAAAAATCGGTCCCCTGTTCTTTAAATTATGTGTTCGTAAATTGAAGTTTAAATGCTTGATCATTGACATTTAGTATTCTGAAACCGGCCATTTTAGACCATTCATTCTTTGAAAACTAAGTAAAGATGCAGGGCAATTTTGTAAAGTTATTAGGCCTGGTAAACGGTCTGGTGATAGTAACCGATATAAAAAGCCTCTGGTATACTATTAAATGATAGCCGTTCAAAAATTGATTCAGCGAAATATAGTAGCTTGCATTCTTTCGAGGTATACATACATGTACAAACAAACATGAACATACCTACTCGCACACGTAAAGAGATTACTCGTATCATTACTTCTACGATAATCTTGAATATAACTTGATTATTTTATCAGCATTAGTTCATTTAAAAACCCGCTATGTTTCGCCTCCCATGTTGTAATCCTATGGAAAAATCGCTATGCGTAGTATACTTGACACATGACGACTTAAAATAGGCCGAATTTAAGTCGCTATGTGGCTAAATTCTGGTTTTTTGGTAATAACATATACATTTATCAAAGGCATTGATCATTTTTTTCGTGAAAATTATGTCTCTATTATATTAAAAAATCTGGTATAACGAAAGTAGTATAAACAATCATATAAACAGTTTTTTGTGTCTCCTGTAAAGTACGTCAAAATTACATAGCGATTTTTGTATTCCCACCGACGATAGGTACTTGAATACATAGAAAACACCCACAACAATTATACGTGTTCATCACACAAATAAATGCCCTGACCGGGAATCGAAACCGGGACCTCCAGCATCGTAGACAAAAAAAAACAAGTATGCACATTTTCGTTTCATTTTTCACAAAAGACAAGATGTAAAACAATATTGACATGATCTAAAAATTACGAACTGTGTTATTTGCAACGCGAAATACTTGTTAAATTCAATAACAATATGCACAAACATTTTCTGAATCAGTAAAAATAGTACATTTTGATGCAAGTGCGGAAGGTATGTCATTTTGCACGAGTCCCGAGTTGTCTTGGCCCGAGCCGCCAGGCGAGGCGTCCCGGTGATTCTTGCCTGCTTTGTGTAGGAAGATGCACTCCCGTATTTTCCATCTGTTGGGATAGTTGAATTTAACATAGCACACTAACAAATTAAATTGGTCTGGCATTATTGACAGCGACACACTTTTATTGAAGAACACATTTATTAATTTTGTATTAAGCAGTAACGCTGCTAACGCAAACTACAAATTTAGAAATAAAGGAAAAATTGAAAAATTTAAGCACCGAGCAGGACGCCTCCCTTAAGGTTTGTATAAATGAAGAAAGGATTGACGAATTTCAAGCCGGGTAGTAATCGCACCTATAGCTCAGTTGGCTAGAGCGACTGGCCGCGAATGCCGGGAGGTCGCAGGTTCGAATCCTGCTCGGTGCTTAAGTTTTTCAATTCTTCCTTTTTTTCTAAATTTGTAGCACATTTATTCCACATGGAAATTCGAACTCGGCGGCAGTATGACTAACAATAAAAAGGGCCTTTGGTGTGATTCACGGAGATACAAGTAGGTATGATATGTTGTCTAACTTAGGAGCATATGCATTATCAACCATATTTCAGTCATACAGAGTTCATGGTAAACGCGAAACTCGATTTATTTGAATATTTCGCAAGGGAATTGAGTGTGGGCATGCCCTTTGTTTGTTCGTTTATAAGCGGATCGATAGGACACATCAAAGGATTTGCGGGTTTAATGCAAACAAAAATATGTCTGTATGTGGTTACCCACAGTATAGCTATTTTCTGAGTGGCATATAGTACTTAATATATAACCACCACCAAATAATCCCTATACGTTGTGCCCCGGACCGACGACCGTATTCATTACCAGGCAACACTAAGCCTGGAAACGGTGCTCGATTTACGGTTAGCGCGTATGGTTAAAATGTGGACATATAAACGTTCCGTAGACAAAACCGCAAATGAATGGGGCATTTTCATCCATCAAAATCATCAAAATAATTCACCAGAGAATATACACTAGGATTGACAATATCATTATCCCCACGCAATTTGGTTTCCGTAGCGGTCTTGGTACTAGAGAAGCGTTGGTGTCAATTCAACTGCTTATACAGAAATGCTTGGAACATCAGAAAAACGTCTACGTCTGTTTCATCGATTTTGAGAAGGCGTTTGATAATGGGAAGCACGATAAGCTACTACAACTCTTACAACGCACAGATATTGATGGAAAGGACAAAAGACTGCTGAAGAACTTATACTGGAACCAAACGGCTAATATTAAAGTGGGTCAGGGGGCCGATTTTTGAGTGTCGAACGCTCGAATTTTCATTCGACATCTGTCATATCATCATAGTTTTTTGATAGATCTCGAGTGAAAAGTCGAGCGTTCGACACTCAAAAATTGGCCCCCAGGAAACATGCCAAGACAAAAAAGATATAAACCTAAAACTGAGATGGAGATTAGTGAAATGCTATGTGTTGTCAATCCTGATGTATGGTGCGGAAGCTTGGACTTTAAACAAATCTACAATTAAGAAAATAGGCAAAAGAGGCAGAGGAAGACCTAGAACATCGTGGTTTGAAAATATCAGGGACTGGACCGGTACTGTTGACGCAGCCACTCTCGCCAAGACGGCGAAGAACGGAGAAGACTTTCGCATGATGATCGCTGACATCCGTTAGGATATAGCACCCTAAGAAGAAGAAGAAAAATAAATTATCAAAAATATTATTTATATGTTATTACCAAAAGAAATATGATTTGGTAATAAAATATAAGATTGATATTTAATTAAAATCAATCGTATATCGTTAAAATAATCAAAATCCTTATTTAATTTTCTGTAATGTGACCGAAACTGCCGTTTTTTGCTCGCGAGTGACTAGGGTTTGCTCCCGGGAAATACCGGAACCGAAATGCCGGGATTTCCCGGTTTTTTGAACCAAGTTAGGAACCGGTACTAGAAAATCGGATTCCCAGTATTTTCGGGAAATTTAATTTGCGATTTATAATATGCTTATCTAGAAATGATAAGAGTAATATCGATAAAATAACGCAAGAGATGTTTATAAACGGTAACTCCGCTCTAAACAGCCAATGATTCGCCGCTAGAGACGCTAGTGTGATATCAGTCTTCCGAAATGTCAAATTTCATAGTTTGTGGGTGGGTTACGCGGGTTTATTTCTAATTAGATTAATATGGTGACGCATTTCGCAATATCCGAGATTAATTCTGGCTAATATGACTTACGGGTCACAAACTATGAAATTTGACTTTTCGAAGGACTAATATCACACTAGCGCCTCCAGCGGCGAATGCATACGCGGTAGACCCCATTACATTCATAAAAAGTTAGTAAACTGTTGTACCTAGGTTCGCAGGACGGAATGTTGGATATTAATTATAAGTACTTAATTATGACTGCTATAATTAAACAAAATATTAATTAACAATTTGTGAGCATTTAGTAAGCATTGGCCCTTCGGGAGCGGAACCCTAAAAAGGAGTCAAAATGAAATGCTCACTTCATTTTGACTCCTTTTTAGGGTTCCGCTCCCGAAGGGCCCACACGGAACCCTATTGCTGTCCCAAAAAATTTTTTTACTTCCCATTGGCCTACAAACTTGGGTGACATTATTCATTATTACGTATATATTTTAACAACAAACACTAATTTCCTTATTTTTTCTATTAAAACAAATTTAATATTGCGTTTGGTTCGGAACTCTTAATGTACGAAGCCCGACACGCACCTCGCCGGTTTTTTGTAAATCGCTAAGATAAACTTAGCAAGTTCATTGTGTATTTTAATAACAAACCATGTGTTTTTTTCTTTTTGCGCCCCTAATATTATTATCTTATTGCCCAAAACAGTATTAGGTTTAAACTACTCGCGTCTCAAAACCAGCACAAGTAATTTCCCGAGAGTACCGAAAAAACAGAGAAATCCCGGTTCCTCTTCCGGCTAGTACCGAAAATCCCGGGACTGATAAATGGTACCGGTTCTGCATTCCCTACGAGTGACGTCAGGATTATCATTACATTACACACTCCAACGTTTTCAAATTTATATTTTTGCATTTGACATTGAGTTGAGTGAGCATGTTTTCACGTGTGTCATCGACGTCGAGCCACGAGTTTTAAACTGGTACGTCTGTCTCGATGCTCAGCTGAGTCACGGTTTTGAAACTCGCCCGTCCAGTAATTAATTATCAATTTTTTTTAACAAATCTCTTCTCAGGAATTAGAAGGTTTGGTCAATTTTCAGTACTTTGAAGGCCATTTTCTCCTAACAGGTTGAGTTTGGGCAGCTAAAAAAAATACGTGTCCGTTATTTTAGACTACTCTATAACATATATCAAAATAAATCAAATCGGAGTCGGACAGTTGGGTACCCTTCCTTGTTAGTGCTTCAAGTTCAAACTAAGCTCTTAAGGTTCGTGATTCCCCCGAAAAAAGTACAAGTAGAAAAAGGTTATTTAGCTGCATGCATACTATACAGTATTGTCGCTGGTAGGTCAGGATTGAAACATCACATCCATTTGAATAATCATGTTAATTATATATCTTATTAGTTTTACACAAATCCACAGTTTAACAGTAAATTCAGGCTTATACAAGATCTTGACACTTCAACCGCTCTTAATCGAATGCGCTAGTCCCCGCTTGTGAGTCTGGCCAGCCTTTTTATCCCTTCCAATCCATCCCCTCCAATAGGTTCGTTAAACAAGTCACGCCACTGACGGCGTGACTTTTCAAACAGATCAATTGACAATCTTTTAATAAGTGAAATGTTTTAATAGCAATAAGAATTATGTCTTTAAGAAGGGCAATTATATTTCAAAAATATTATTACCCTTACAGCTCGGCCATCCTACACATAGCGAGTCCCTTCGCTATAATCAAATAATTAATGTAATTTAAATTTCACACTACTTATTACAATGTAGATAGGTTTATTTAATCAATTTAATTAAATCAATTTAGCTGATCTAAGTTTCGTTACTTACAGTCTTTTTTTATCGATTTTCTGTAAATGCATTTTTTTTGTAAGTAACAAAACTTGTACATGTATGATATCCATAGCTAGAATGTCTTTTAATATATTTCTCAATGTACAAATCTACATGCATTGGGTATACATTTTCGAGAGTTTCAAAGAATAATATATTAAGTTAGTTTACACGACCGGTAACAGTGAGTGCAAGAAATGAATTACCCATGATAAAGTCTATGTGACAGTCCTTCCCCTCGACTGTTTGCATAGCCTCCATCATCCTCCAATGTATCATCCTTTCCGTAGCCCTTACCCTCGGGCAATCCATGATAAAGTCTATGTGACAGTCCTCCCCATCAACTGTTTGCATAGCCTCCATCATCCTCCAATCCATCATCCTTTCCTTAGCCCTTACCCTCGGGCAATCCATGATAAAGTCTATGTGACAGTCCTCCCCATCAACTGTTTGCATAGCCTCCATCATCCTCCAATCCATCATCCTTTCCTTAGCCCTTACCCTCGGGCAATCCATGATAAAGTCTATGTGACAGTCCTCCCCCTCAACTGTTTGCATAGCCTCCATCATCCTCCAATCCATCATCCTTTCCTTAGCCCTTACCCTCGGGCAATCCATGATAAAGTCTATGTGACAGTCCTCCCCCTCAACTGTTTGCATAGCCTCCATCATCCTCCAAACGAGTACTGCACCCATTCCTCGGGCCAGTCTCGCTGGTCATGTTCAATGTGTTTATCTGAAACTTACACCATAAGCTTAGAACCTCATAAAGTTAAGTACTTGAAATTCAACAGATAAGGGAAGAAAAACAATTAAGTAATTGTATATTCATGAAAAAGCCCAGTTGATGTTCAAAGTAAACATAAAAAGGGAAGCCATAGCAGAATGATATATATATTACATACATATGGCCATTAAATCAATCAAGTTTATTTTAATTTTATATGTAAGCTAAGAGTGCTAAGAGCCCTTTTCCCTTCTAAAAAGCCATCACCATCATCATCACCACCATCATTACCGCCATCATCATCATGTAAGCTAGGAAGGTTTATATTGCATGCATAGACCGTTTCACAACAACGGGGTCATCCCTTATAAAACTTATAAACAGAGGTTTAAAACACGTATAAGTTTGAATATTAGGGTCAAGTTTTTAGGTTCCAAAACAATGCGTCACTCAGTACCATATGTGGCTATTTATACATTTTCATTTAATTGGAACATGTCAAAATGAAATTTCAGGATGAAAGTAATTGTTACGTAAAACATCCTAACTATAGCCCACCCGTTATTTGCCTCAACTTTATAGTAGTATGTATGGGGTGAAATGCCATTAACTCATTTAGTTAACTATTTACCTTACATTAGCCAAAAATGTGATCAAGAAGAAGGGAAAATAAAAATAAGTAAAGAATTGATATAGTCATTTTCTTAATAGGGACGGTTAATAACAATCAGTAGCTAAATAGGTACAGTTGCTCATTATCAAATAGTAATTATTAGCGATTGTGTTTGTATAAATCCTTTTCAATATTTCCTTTGATAAAATTAAATTCCATCAGATTTAATTTAGATCAACCGCCACCATAGCACCGCGGCATAAAAAGTTGTGTTTTCTAGCTAATTATGAACCAAAATATCAAACATGTTCATCTCCAGGGAGTACCCTGGCAAGATTAACATGCATGACTAACCATATAAGCCTCCGGAATGTCTCCGTTACGGTAAATACAGTTCGGCTCCTTAACGATTAGATATCACAAAGTCAAACATGTCCATCTCCAGGGAGTGCCCTGGCAAGATAACCATGAATGCTTAACCATATAAACCTCCGGAAAGCCTCCGTTACGGTAAATACAGTTTGCAGTTTTATCCAATTACGGTTCACGTAAATGAGGGTAAAAGCAGTAAATGTCTAATAATCATATCATCGTTAATTTCAAAAATTAAGTATTTTACTTACGTTTTTCCGAGCCGTGGACGAGGTTAAGGTTATTTTTAGTGTAAAAACCTTTTCGATCCCACTTGCTGACCTATTGTCGCTGGTAGGTCAGGATTGAAACATCACATCCATTTGAATAATCATGTTAATTATATATCTTATTAGTTTTACACAAATCCACAGTTTAACAGTAAATTCAGGCTTATACAAGATCTTGACACTTCAACCGCTCTTAATCGAATGCGCTAGTCCCCGCTTGTGAGTCTGGCCAGCCTTTTTATCCCTTCCAATCCATCCCCTCCAATAGGTTCGTTAAACAAGTCACGCCACTGACGGCGTGACTTTTCAAACAGATCAATTGACAATCTTTTAATAAGTGAAATGTTTTAATAGCAATAAGAATTATGTCTTTAAGAAGGGCAATTATATTTCAAAAATATTATTACCCTTACAACAGGTATAGGTAACTCTAACTACTATAGAGAAATAACATATAAAATTTCATAGTTCAACGCGAGAATCACCTGATGAATTTAGTCACCTACGAAAATATACCTATTTAATTATAGGTGCCAAAATTATTATTATTATTACTGGATATGAGAGCTTGAGTAAATAATTATACTATTTCAGGATCTTTGATCTTTGCCGCACATTAAACTAAATATAACTAGGTATTTGTCATTCGCATTTCTAATTAATATCGTAGGTGTAGCCGTTTAATGTCAGTGCGTAATGATATATATTCTCATTGGAGGATATTATGGTGGGATATTATGCTAATTGCGGAGAGAGTTCTGGGGGCCGATTTTTGAGTGTCGAACGCTCGAATTCTCACTCGCCATCTGTCAAAACATCATAGTATTTTGACAGATCTCGAGTGAAAATTCGAGCGTTCGAAACTCAAAAATCGGCCCCCTGGGCTGTTACCGCGAACCACAAACGAAGTTTAATTTCCGTCTCTGTCGCACTTACGTACAGACTTGCAAGTGGGACAGAGAGAGAAAAATTCGTTTGTGGCTCGCGGTAGCACCCCTGAATTTATTTATATACTTTACCGGGAGGTCCATTTGGTTCGATATATCGCATACAATGTAGGTTAGGTATTTAAAATTATTCTATGATATAATTTATTGCGCTCGCCCTTCTATTCGCACCGAGGTCACGTGTCACAACGAGTGCAGGCGAATATTGATATCATACTGTCATGCGATATGTCAATGTCGAGGCAAATTGACCTCCTGTTTCATAAAATCTAAATAATATTTTCATCATCGTCTTTATACTATGAAATTTTAATTGAATATGGAGGAGATAAACGACACGCCAGACGTTTTTTCCTCTTAAAGGGTACAATTACTACCAACAGCCGCTCGACATTCGGCAGAACAGAATCAAATTACGAGCCCAAGCGTAACATTGCGTGAATTCACACTCGTTACACTTTGGTAGACTGCGGCTGTGTGCAGAACAATTACACAGATGGAACATTTGCATACAAACTACCAAGTGCCTGAAAAACCCAATTAGTACGGGCAAATGGTATTCAAGGTAGCTCGGTACGGTACTATACAAAAATAGTAGGTCAGTAGGTCTGAATCCCCTTATAAATAGATCACGGGAATTACATGCCATGATATAGTTTGGCCTCGTGATGGAAACTATTCCTTAGGCTATTTGTAACTAATACTGAGTGAGGCCAAACTATCCATGCAAAAAATTCAAAATGGCGGCTATTTTCGTTTTAAAAAAATCTTATTTTTTTAGAACTCAAAAATGCTTAGTGCTACACAAAAACTGTATTGGAAATATGTTCAGCATAAATTTATCTACAATTTTGTTTCCTCTCACTTTATTGATAAATCTAATAGTTCATGAGCAAAAAGGCTCTTCAATATTGCGTTTCTTGTTAAACCCCGTTAGTCACAATGCTTAGCAAAATTAAACTGGATCTTATGCAAAAGGCAAGACACTTTACCAAGTGATACTAGGGACCAATATAAACGATTTCATCCGAGGAAATGAAAATTTCATCCACTGGAATTCAAGATGGCGGTCCTTTTCCCAGAATTTTTTAAATGCGCATAGTTACAAAACGGCAACTGCCTTTTTAGTAATATATGGTTATCAATCGATTGGTACTGATACCACTAATCAAAATAAGAAAAATACAATTATAAATACAATTATAAAATTAAAGATGGCGGCTCGTTATTAACAAAATTGAATTGACCGCCATCTTGAATTCCAGTGGATGAAATTTTAATTTCCTCGGATGAAATCGTTTATATTGGTCCCTACTATCACTTGGTAAAGTGTCTTGCCTTCTGCATAAGATGCAGTTTAATTTTGCTAAGCATTGTGACTAACGGGCTTTAACAAGAAACGCAATATGGAAGAGCCTTTTTGCTCATGAACTATTAGATTTATCAATAAAGTGATAGGAAACAAAATTGTAGATAAATTTATGCAGAACATATTTCCGTTACAAAGTTTTTGTGTAGCACTAAGCATTTTTGAGTTCTAAAAAAATGAGAATTTTGAAAACGAAAATAGCGGCTATTTTGAAATTTTCGCATGGATAGTTTAGCCTCGCTCAGTATTACTTACAAATAGCCTAAGGAATAGATTCCATCACACGACTTGCAACTCCTACTTAAGGATTCATACCCATTAAAAGTGATTAGTTACAGAAGAGAAAATTCCACAGAATTCAGGTTAACTGCCAAATTTACAATATTTTTTTTACAACAAAAAAGTACTGATTCGATGATTGTTAGTTATTTTTTAGGGTTCCGCACCCAAAGGGTAAAACGGGACCCTACTAATAAAACTCCGCTGTCCGTCCGTCCGTCTGTCGACAGGCTCATGAACTGTGATAGTTAGACAGTTGAAATTTTCACAGATTATGTATTTCTGTTGCCGCTATAAAAATACTAAAAAACAGAATAAAATAAATATTTTAGGGGGCTCCCATACAACTTTTTGCCGTTTTTATAGAAAATGGTACGGAACCCTTCGTGCACGAGTCCGACTCGTACTTGGCCGGTTTTTCTTAATTGAGATTGTATTTTGATGTGTATTCTGTATTAACAATTTTACACATACACATATGAAATACATATGTGTAAAATATATTCGACGCTGATTGTTAGTACCACTTTTTAACCTATACATACATACTTATATACTTATTGCTCATATACTTATAGTCTGGCCAGACAAGAGTAGAAAATAATAGGGGCGCCACTGTCGCTTGTATTGCAACACGAATAGTTCGATCAAAATATCATGATACTTTGCTTTCAATTTAAACATTTTTAGTACCTAAGATATATAAAGAAATATGTTAACCAATTACACATACTAGTAAAGTGAAAAAAGACTATTCAAATAATAGGTGAAATTGAAAGTCAATGACACAAAAACTTGAGAAAACTTTATTTCTGCGTGAAATTATTAAGATATATTTACAGAGATTTACCCGAATTAGCAAATACAATATTAATATCACTTGCTTGCTATGCACTAGATATTTCACTATGAAACAAAATTTCATCGAATAAATCGCAAGTACCAAGTTGGTTATACAAGATTTTGTTTACATAAATGTAAACATAACCTTCAAAACCTTGCTATATATCAAAAGTTGTCCATTCGGTGGTCAATAGTTAACGGCTTGTGTGCATGTAATTTACGTTTTTATTACATGGATTTATTTATTCTGTTTAAAAGTCTATTTTTAAGTTTATTTTTAAGTTTATATTTAAGTTTATTTTTAAGCATATTTTTAAGTTTATTATAAGTTCATGTTAGTAGTTTTTTCTTGTCTCGAAATAAAACTAATTGTGCATTTCCAATACTATTTTGAATATACCTATATTTTGTTTTTCGCAAGACAACATAGGTTGGTGCGGTCTGGAAAAGGGTTAAGCAAAATAAGAAAGTGTCAACGTAAACCCTAGCATAGCAATTTTCTCAACTCACTTCACTGCTATACCTACTAAACCCCAACTATGGCGCTAACCTATCTACCTACCTAGGTAGGTTTTCCTACTATTCTGTCCTTATCGTAAAAAATATTATGTGAAAAGACTGTGAATAAACTAAAATTAATACGGCCGGAATATTTTTAATGTCATCAATGTGCCACATGCAAAAATATTTTTATATCGAGATTTGAATGTCTGTTTTGTCCTAGGTACTTACCCCATTTTACGATGTGAGTGGTTCTCCTTCGTATGAGTTTCCATGATTAGACACGTGATTGACAAGTCTTTGTATCGTTACTGTGATACGAAAATAAGCATCAACTGCTCCGTTTTACCTTACACATTGAATTGAAAAAGCTCGTTTCCACGCACAGAAAAGACCGCGCATGACATAATACGAATCCAGGGGGCCGATTTTTGAGTGTCGAACGCTCGAATTTTCACTCGAGATCTGTCAAAACATCATAGTTCATAGTTTATCTGTCGATCTCGACTCTCGAGTGAAAAGTCGAGCGTTCGACACTCGAAAATCGCCCCCCTGTACTTTTATTGTTATTTAAATAGTCACGAACACAATTAAATGAGTCTGCAGAAAAGTCCATGTAGGTACTAAAATCGTAGGTTCAAAAATCGCCCCCCTGATTCGAAATAAGTTAAGGTCAGATGCTAAGTCCAGCAAATTAAAAATAAGACATACCGTCACAAAAAGACAATAAGGCCGGGTTTTATAAAGATCCGTTAGACCAAATGGCAGATCAAATTTCAGTAACAAATAACAAATGTTTAGTACTATTTATTTGAGATAAGTCGTAGAAAAAGTATTGCATGCAACGGTGAATAATTGTTCCAAAAAGGCTTGGCACGTATACCGAGGCTCACATCGCAACCCATACATACCACTCACCTTTTTGTATTGTTTTTATGGGTCGATTGCGGCCAGCTAATTTGATGCGCCGGTTTGCAGCCACTTGGATGAGTTTATGAACTGAAAGGATATTTTCTCGTTTTTTTTTAATATAATTCCCATTCAATTAAGATGAGTAAACTTCAAAAATTACCTTTTATATGTTAATACTAATAAAATACAGATTGGTTAATACAAAATTACTATTAGAGTTTTTGTGACTATTGAATGGGTATCAATAAACCTTTTATTTTTATTTTCAGTAGGTTTAAGGTGGTTTAAAGATTACATGCCTGACCACCGGTTGCTTTAAAACCCTATTTTTTGATAACGTCGCCCGTCGAGGAATGATTATTGCGTAGCGCGCGCGTCGTAGGTAAGAGTTGAAATGAATGTGAATTCACGCTCGAAGAGAGTTCCATCAAAGAAAATATTTCATCAAACTGGACAGCGGGCACGAGCAGGCCCGGGAAACTGTAATTTGGGCTGTTGTGTTCCAGTTCCAGTCGGCGAGGCGTCGAGGAATTTTATGTAACACATCTGTGTACAGATACAGAGGTTAATGCTTAGTTTTAGAGTCTTTGGTCACATTTTCGTTGGTCATAAAGTTGTCGATTGGAAAACCGAATTGTAAAGAGCTGCGAATCGTAACAATAAAAAGTTAACGACCCCCTCCGCTGCGAGTCGCTGCGCCGCTGTCCTTTTACGGCCCGGTCACGAATTTGCGCGAAATGTGACGCGGCAAGCGTTTTATCTGTTCATTGCGCGGTCGGGACGCGCAACCCAGTGAAGTTAGTTTCCATCACGCGCAATGTATTAGGAAAACCGCTGCCGCTGTAGCCACCGCTCGAAGCCGTGGACGGCCCGTACGACGAGATTACTTGGAGATTGAATAGAATACCATTATTTCCTTGAAGCCTTAGATGCTTAACAAATATCATTTGAATGGAAAACTTAATTTGAATTATAAGAGCTTCTGCTCTTATGAACCAGAAAATTCATATTCTGTTTATATTGTAGTTTCTAATGAAATAGTTGTTGCGAAAATACGCTTTTGTGTAATCAACTAATCATGTATTGTAATCACACACAATAAGCACAGCCCTAAATGTCAATACGAAATGAATGGTACAGTCAAGGGCATAAATATGTATACATTTTTGGACCTTGTTTCAATGGAGTAAGGTGAAAAAGTGTATACATATTGGTGCCCTTGACTGTACACATACATAATTACTTATATCTACCTCCATAGTGAAACTAGCTACAGCAGGCTCATTGTTTTAAATGTACGCCACAAGGTACCTGCCTAGGAGGTAACATTAGCAATCTACATAATACATATTATGTATTATTAACTAGTATCTGATGGAACTTATCAAATGTGACAAATGTCATAGGCACAATTTATGTTGGCTTAAAAGTTATTTGGGTATGTATCTCACGGAAACAACAGAGGTAGGTAGGTACTCCGTATGTTTTTAGAATAGGTGTAGGTAGTCGTAAAATAATAATTATAAAATTAAAAACATGACTGGCGACTGATCTTAAAAGATAAAAAGATTACACTCCTTTTTTTGGGCAGTCGTGTAAAAAGAAGTTTCATAGTAAAGAACTCAAGAAAACCTGTTTTGTTGGCAGTCGGGTACCTAATATTTTAATAGGTATTGTATGTATTAAGTTTCACATTTTTTTGTTTCAATATGCATACATTATATATATCTTTGACATTGTCTCTTCAAATGCTTCATTTTGATACCCCACTTGCTAAGATCGAAAAAAAAAACTTTTTTCTTCGGAGCACACAAAATGGAGTCCACAGTCCGCCATATTGTTTTTATTGCAACCTCACATATCCTATGTTACTCGGGATGACGTAAGGATTCCAACGATACCTCACACATCTACATCGGTTAAGGCGTTGAGAAGTTCTGGGGGAACAAAGAAATTCACATACATGCATAGGTACGTACATAAGTTACGTAACATACATGAAACCTGCAAACATTACACTTACACTCCTTTTTTTGGGCAGTCGTGTAAAAATATGTTCATACTTTATTGCCGTTGTTTTAAGGCAACATAAAACAACTTCTTCTGAACATATTTCTTTATCTTTACAGTAACTAAAATGCCAGCGTGTTTTACCTGAACCACTCGGGTACACACGGGTACATTTTGCAAAAAAATCACAATCATAATAAAAAACAGTGTATTCTTTGCTCTTAAAGCTGGCCATACACACTAGCTAGGGTATGCCTGCGCAATATTGACTGTACAGTTCAACTGCTCAGTTATAACCCGGCTGGCAATAGCACACACACGGCAGCGGTAAACCTGCACAAACTCTCAGTTGTAATTGTAACCATGATACCGTCGTCGGTTGTGCTTGATGTTAACGCAGCACTATTAGTGTTAATGCTTCTATTACTAAAGTGCAAAATCAAAACAACAAAGCAACGAAACAGCTTTTCGCATGCAGCTGCTGTTTTAACTGCACAAGCTTACCCTAGTGTCGTATTCACCCTAGTGTCAGCTTAACTTTTTCTTCTCGTGTCGATGATTTATTTATCCGGTTAAATCTTACGGTGCCAGAAACTGGCTACAGCTAGAGCTTAACTTAAAATGTATGACTTTTCAGAATTAATTACATCCTATCGAACCAGCTGAATCTTGACCCAACGGGGGACTTTGTCACAGAAAGTGTCATTGTAATGATTTTCCTTTTAAGGCAGTACGATTTCACTATGACATTTTCTGTGACAAGGTACCACAGTGGGTCACGATTCAGTTGGTTCGATAGTACATTATCTTCCGTAGTTGTCCACCCGTTACATTATGTGGACTAAAAAGTTTACGAACTTATATTTACTATGTTTTTGACAGAATTAATAACATTACTTAAGGTATCAATGGAAATTGAACGAAAGTTTGAAGTACATTTCTTAAGTTCGACTATTACTCGTTAACTAGTAATATTTTACTTAAATGTGATAGTTTTTATTTTAAATTCATCATATAACACTACTTCCATGATTTTTTTCACATGCCTAGTAGCCACCGTTTAGCCGGCAGGGGGCGGGGACATTTGACCATAACGAAATTTATCACTTTAAAGTTTAATATCACGCCAACCGATTCTTAAATCAAAAAATGGTATTTTGAAACCTTTTGACCTTTTAGAAATTTTTTGAAAGAGCTATCCTACGACACCGCACACGATGGGGCTTGCAAGAAAAAAAATGCACCACCACGTTACGTGCAGGGGATGTACCCTAAAAATAATATTTTTAAGATTTTTTTCTACCGTTTTGTCGGCGTCATTGATATGTTTATTCATGCCAAATTACAGCTTTCTAGTACTATCGGTTACTGATCAAAGCTGGGGACAGACGGACATGGCGAAACTATAAGGGTTCCTCGTTTAGTACGGAACCCTAAAAACATCTAAATGTGTGTCATCTAGTTGAGCTGTATTTATAAAATGTCGAATAATATAAATAAGTGGTTCTAAATAAATAAACCACATTTCAAGTGTTTATTTTATGAAATAGATTTGGCTTTGTTCAGGTTATTCAGAGTATCTACTCTTGAGGCAACCGCTGTTTCAACCGGTTGCCTCGCGACAATTTTGTTCATTCCACCCCCCTTCTATTACCGCCCCAGGTCAGGTCAAGTTGGGTCAGTTCGGGTTGCACAGGGTGATTCCACAATACTTCGAGAGTTCAAATACCGCGAGCCATCCGGTTGCCTCTCGGATACTGTATGATGTAACAAGGATCGCCAGTTCCTTGTTCTTAGAACCGGTCATCTGGCTTGACTAGTTGACATAGTGTCGTGTGTCTAGATTTGAGTATTTATCTACAATAACACCAGCCTTACAATGCCGATAAATTGGGGAAAAAAATCAGAGGTCAGAATGGCGTGGGTGCCCTCGTTTTACTTTCATGCGGCCTAAGCGAATGCCACACGAGCACCATTCACCATACGGTCCGGTACTGTGAGCGCTGACCAGTATAACTTAGACTAGTTGTACCACGTTTTTAGGGTTCCGTACCCGAAGGGTCCAAACGGAACCCTAGTTCTGTCACTGACGCGTCCGTCCGTCGTCTGTCTTAAAAGATTTTTTAACTTCCCGCTGACTTATGACCTTGAAATTTGGTAATGATGTTTAATACTATACTACGTATATATTACCAACAAATACTGTATATTGAAAAAACAGATTTTTTGAGGGTGCCTCTGAATCCTAAATATGCAAAGTCTGACACGCACTTGACCGGTTTTATTTTTTAATATAAGGATAAGAATTCTGTTGATTAAGCATTAAGTAGGCTCGTTCCAATCATTACCTACATTTTGCTGATTTTAAGCCTTAGGGAGGCTCGTCAAAGAGGTCGTGGTTTCAAGTCCCACCCGTGATGTTTAATTTTTCAATTCCACACTCTTATTTTAACACCTTAAATTATATACAATACAGGGTTTTTCGTATTATGAATAGCTATACTATACAATATATACGCACTAGTACAATACAACACATATTCGTGCCCGGTGAACCAATTAATGAAGCAGTTTTATTTTCCGCTACACGCTGCAGTCGGAGTCGACGTCACAAACCATGCACACTGAAGTAAAAAGATTTTTGTAAAATCTGCTATACAATTGAATCAGAGTATAAATGTTTCGTAAGCAGAAATGTGCATAAAGAAACTTAAAATTATACGGATTCAGCTTAGGAAGCGCTATCCGGGTAAAGAGTAATGTGATGATGATTTTTTTTTAAAGTAATACATTAAAAATTATATTTTTAAGATTGAAGGTAAATCTAGAATATCTTAGAGATCCCATCAAAAACATTACATGTAAAAAGATGCAAGTCTCGCAACACAAAAAAGTAATGATATGTAATGGTAAACCAAGTCGGTTATATTTTAGTCAATAGTACCGGAGGGGTGTCCACAGAACAAGATTTCCACCGACTTGCATCGGCATTACTTTATTTTTTTAAATATATAAGTAAAATGGTCTGGCCATCGCACGGCTACATAATGGCAAATAAATAATCGTCAGCTGATTAAAATATTCCTAATTATAATTAAACACAGCGCTAGCCCTAATGACATGCAGCCTGAGCGAGTTTGAGCAAAGTCATTCTAAGTATATACTTAATGCCGATGCATGTCGGTGGGAATCTTGTTCTGTGGACACCCCTCTTTAGCAAGGACAAAATTACAGGATGTTGAAAATCGCCTGAATGGCTTCGAGAAAAGGATGGTTGATTGAGAACATATCTAACCCATGTTATGCCCAACATGTTACTGAAAATTCAGGATTCTAGCTTTAGCTAGGACGAAATTACAGGATGTTGAAAATGGCCTGAATGGCTTCGAGAAAAGGATGGTACGGCCGTGCAGTCACCTTTTTGCTCTACTTGGCGGGGGTGCCGTGCCTCCAGATTAAACGATAGCCCTTTAATTTTCAATCAAAGTGAAATATTGAAAAATGAAACGCCGTAGGTGGGATTTGAACCCACGACCTCTGAAATCCGTCCATTGCTGGCAACTGAGCTATCGTGGGTATCCGTTGTGGTGGTGAATCTTTCAATCATTACAGTGCTAATTAAGCCTAAGGGAGGTTATTGCCCTTAAGTTTGAGGTTCTCACTAAGAAAATTCGCCTCATACTCGTTAGGCCGTGTTTATAGAAAAGCGAGCCATACGACGGGCAGCGCCTGACCACCATACATGTAGAAACAAAAAAAGGAATCTAAAAAAAATTAGTAACCCCCCCGACACAAAAAATAAACTCTAAAAACTAGCAAATAATATTTCAGACCTATTATAATTATTATCGTCACATATAGTAACTTCAAATATTTTTACTTTCCAAGCGTCGTCGCGTCGGGGGACCGCTAAGTGAGAAAAACAGATGTAGTCGCAGATTGCAACAAAAGAATTTACTCCGAAAACATTAACTAATTTCTTACACTGGCTATAATTTTAATGACAGATTGTCAGTACGTCAGTGTCACTATTGCAGTTCATTTGAATACTTATTAGTAATATAGGTAGGAGAAAAATATACCAAAACGATTAATAGTAAAGAGCGATTATCAATAATGTAAAAAAACGTGCGGGAAATTAAACTATGTAGTTGCAAAACATTTCAAGATTTACATCATAGCTGACACGTAAACAAGTCAATTTTTTTTAAATTTTAAGTCAAAATGTCGTAATAGTCTGTTGCCATACAAATCAGAGATTCTCTTTAAGGAAAATTACATAGGTACTCTTTGATTCTCTTCGCCGTCTTGGCCAGAGTCACGTCTATTTCTTTTTGGTTAATGGTTTAATTCCTTATTTCGTAGTTAATTTATCCCTTCACTGACTCTGGCAAAGGCCCTCGAGGCTCCCATTTCTCTTTTATAATAATAATATCAATATGCCTCGCTGCCGGAGGCATCCTAGGTTAGGTTTTTATAATATTTTTATGTTTTGTAAGTGTATTTGTCATTTTACTTTTTATAAAGATATTGTAAAAACTTAGCCTAAGAAGGAAAATAAATAAAGAAAAATAATAATAATATAAATCAGCATAATAGTTAATTTTTAGCTTTAGTTTTAATTATGTTATTATCTTGTACTCTTGTATATATTTTCTTGTCAGAATAATAGTGCCTTCTTGACAATGGTCATATGTATATATTTCTGGTTTTCCTTTAGTTCATTATAATAAACATTTTTTTTGTCACACACACTTTCCAATGTGTTAAAATAAATATTTACTCACACAATCAAACGTCACGATTAGTAGAGGGTCGTTCATTTTAAGACAGGTTTTACTCCACCGACTAGAACGACAAAATGCCTACCGCATCGTATCAGCCTACGTAATTCTCAACTTTCAATTGCAAACGCTAGAACGAAAGAGAAATTAATTGAACCGATTTATCTACGTAATCAACCCTCGTTTCCAGAATTAGTGACGTCACATTGAAACAAATGGAGCCTTGGTGAATTGATGACGTCATGGTCCAAGGTAATTCATAAATACAACCAGTTAAACACACAATAAATGTTGTTACCTATATGTATAACAATTTTTAGACCTATGTAGAGTCAAATGAATGGATATTTATGTATCAATCTTTAACTTTACCGGATCGCAAATGCGACTCTCATTAAATGTAACTTTTCCGCAATAATTTTAAATAGAAAACTTCCGTGAGTCTCACTCAGACATATTGAAATCTATTAAACGCGAGGCCGCCGCGACCACTCATGATTAAGGACCACGTATTGACCCGAAACATGTCGAGCGATATTCGACGATACAGACGTGAGTGACCCGTTTATTAGAATTCAATATTTTTCGCAATAATTTTAAAATGAAGTAAGTAGCCGAATGACAATAATTAGTGGTAAGTAGTAAATATATTGCCATAATTAAGTACTTAGAGCCTGTTCACACTAGCGATTCTTTTCGGCGATTTGCCAGCGATTTCTATACAAAACTGGAACGCGGCGATCGATTAGTATAGAAATCGCTGGCAAATCGCTCAAGTGTGAAAAGGCCCTTAGTGTCAAGTCAATTTAGCAAGGTCATTCTTATTGTTGGGAAAAATGAACTATTCTTTCCATATCAGAAATATTTCGGCACACCAGACGGAGTGTACCTACTTATTGACGGTAGTGAGTTTTACTGGAAAAGAGACTCATTTTGATGTGTGGCATTACTGTGGGACGCCGAGTAGTCGTGTACTTATGATTTAGAAAACATTTTAATTTGACCAATCAAAATACTTCACCATATTAAATCCACAAATCCATCGACAGCTAATCGGATCATTAGGTTCTCTTTTGTTACCTACGTACACTGTTCACTACAGTACAACTAGGTTCACTAATGTATCGGCGAAATGAATAGCAAACTATCATGTCAAGTATATTTATGATTTACAAAACATTTTAATTCACGAATCAAAGTACTTCACCATATTATATATTTATCTGTATAAGTATATATATAGGTACATATCGTCGCTTACTACCCACAGTACACGCTTTGCTTAGTTTGGGACTAGGTTGGTTTGTGTAAAATTGTCCACAAATATTTATTTATTTATTTATATTAAATCCACCAAATACAAAACTCTTCGACAGCCAATCGGAACGTACAGTGTTCAACTAAATTGTAACTCTTAAAACATTAGGTCTTTTACCATTTCCATTTCAATTAGGTATCTACTATATATCTGTGTCAAAGCAGTTTAAAAAATAATATGCCGCCTTGATGTCATTTCATTGTGGGTGGATTTTCTTTGTTTATTTATTTTCTCGCAATTGAAGCGAAATGTAAACTCACTTCGTTCGCGAAAATAACCATCTCGGTAATAGATATGGCTTATTTTACACCCTTGTCATACAATATAATCTCCTATTTGCTTAGTTTGATATAAATGAAGAACATACCGTAATGATTTATAACTCTTTGAAATTAAGGTCTGAATGACCTGTACCTACCTTATTAATATATATATTTTTTAATTGTTTATAAATGAAAGAGTGTACTTATGCAAACAAAAATACTTGGATATTATCACGTTTGTACTTATTTTTGTTATAATTAAAAGATTTTTAAATACATAAAAAATAAAAACGTTGTTTGACCATAGAAAAATTGTGACATCACTTGTTCCTAATTTCCCTACACAGACACACTTCATAAGTACCAAAGAATATACTTCATACAGTATTGACGTTTCATAAAACGTTGTGATTTTAATTGCCATAACATGTGAAAATGCTAGGGTATCTACTTGGTATTGATTTTGTTACAGTAAAGTCAAAGTAACACAGCAAGTATTTACCTATATGTATATAAGCGAAATATGGAATCGAATAAGGGGCTGTACCTAATGGCGGTTTTCTATCCACAAATGTATATATACATACATATTGGGATATATCCCAATATTCAAAATATTAAAGGTTACCTGTGCTTTAAAAATAACAGAGACATACAAGTGTAGACCTAATAATGCCATCATAAGTACAGTACATAGTTTATTTTTTAAATCAATGTTTTCAGGTTTCATGTATGTATGTACATATGTATGTATATATGTGAGTTTTTTGTTCCCCCAGAACTTCGCAACGCTTTAACCGATTTAGATGTGTGAGGTACCGTTGGAATCCTTACGTCATCCCGGGTAACATAGGATATACGAAGTTGCAATAAAAACAATATGGCGGACTGTAGACTCCATTTTGTGTGTTCCGTAAAAATATCTAGTACATACATACAATAAAAATAAAAATAAGGTTTCCCGACTGCAAACAAAATAGATTTCCTTGAGTTCTTTACTATGAAACTTGTTTTTATCTTTTTAGTGCAGTCGTGTTTTTAATTTTTATGGGTACACTTTCTATGGAACTTCCATAAAAAGTGTACCCGTTATTTTTGCTCGTGAGTATAGTATAGTGAGAGAGACTGATTTCAACTACAGTAAATTGCGAATAGGTAAAACTAAGTTAGAAAAAAAACCTAAGGTAGAATCTTGGACCCAACATAGGAGATAAACTAGAAGTGGCTTTGTTCTCCTTTTCTATGAAAAATAGCAATTTCTATAACTATTCACAAATTATTCTCTTTTATCAAATATTACAACACCGAAACACGAATAACTTTGCTTTTGAAGGTTCTTTGTTATAAGACAGCAATAAACACACTGTTACCTATAACTTGACTACTTTTGGTGAATATATTTACCTAAACATAAGATGTTTGTACTTACATTCAGCACCTAATAATTCACTAAAGCAAAGCACAGTCTTAAGTTGGAAGTATCAAAGCGAATTTGGGCTTTCCTGTGACCCTACGTTATCGTTGTCTTCTTCTTTTCCATGGTTTACTGAAGCTCTTAATTTTGTATCTTGCTCTAACTCGGTAAGGCTTGCGCGGAAAGAGATTGTGGGGAATGGACGACCTTTTGCCGTTACGTACGAGCAAGCAGTGCGGCCCGCGCGTTCCATAGTGACGGTTCAGTCTAGCGCGCCTCTCAGACTACATCGCGCCGATCATCTGACTAGCTGAAAAAAATTACGTAAATATTACAACATTCATCATCGATTATGAAACGCCTGTAACAGTGACAGAGCCGCCAAACTATTTTCCCGACTCCAGAAAACGCTCAGCTGCCGAGTGCGCGGTGCCCGTTGGCGTTTTGTTTATATTTTATTTCAATTTGGTCATTGGTGATATATATTTTTCGTTTATTTAATATTTCCATACCCGTGTTGTGAACTGAATTATTGTGTGTTTTTGTTTCGTTTTATTTTTTACTGGATTGTCACACGTATACTTCATTGGTAAGTGTTTTAGTTAAATCATAGGTACTATTGTTAGTGTTGCAACTTTTATTCCTTTTAATTGAAAAACTTACAGATTTAAACTAACTAGAATATTATCTCGTAATCATAATTCTATGTAAAAGCACAGAATAAGTAATAGTACAAGTAAAAGTTATTAAAATATATTTTTTAAAGTCAGGTAGAAATTTAAGGCACTACGCCTCTTTTTTATGTAAATACTGCTAACGTCTGAAATAAAGAGTTTTGCTATAAAATGCTTAGCATAACTTACGAGTATACTTATAGTTTGGTTGTTTGCAGTATACTTAATGTAAGTCATAAAAACAACCTTCGCACCGACGCACTTTCATCGGCGTGGAGTGGCGTGCCGCGGAGTTTTCCAGCCAATACTTAACACCATATTTTATACAAGGTTTTCATCGGATATGATACGTACAGACACCATATTTATGGTCATGATCACTCACCCAATTACGTGACCCCGGAAAGTTTAACTTGAGTTTGAGTGAATTTCTTTAATGGATTTGTGTGGGTTCGGAGAACGGGGGCCATTTTTGATTACCTAAATGTTGAGTCACATTCGGATTCGAACATGTAACAGTCGCAATTCTTATTTATTATGCGGATAGCGTAATTTAAAAAAAAAACCCTTAAAATGAGATACCTATCTATCTACGCGTCGAAGGTTTTCCATGTCGCCAGTCGCTAGCGAGTGCGGTAATGACAAACATTGCAAACTCATGGTAAGCGTACAGATTTATGGCAGGACTTTTCAAGTTACATGCCGCCCGCCAGAAATGAGCTTAATCGCGAAGGTTTGGTTCTACGACCCGTTTGAAACTTTACTTTAGGTAAATAAAATATAATTACTTACGGGCGATAAGGTAAGTTTTTTACGGGCGATAAGGTAACCCTTTAGTCGTTAATCTATTGGCCGGGAAAATTGAATCAATACATTACCTACCAAACGAGTAACATTAATTGTACAACTTAGTAGGTACAATAAGTATTTAAGTAAGGTAGAGAATTAAGTTTCCTTTCATGTTGTCTTTGTTTGTTTCCTATCTGCCTGCCAAGCGAAATATGTTATACTTATTGATTTCACCATTTTCAGGTAATCAAAAACATTTTAACTGTGTTGTTGCTAGCCAAGCGATTATTTATTGTATTAATTTAAATGTTGCACTCGGTATTTGACATTGTGCACCTAATGCATTTCATTTTCATTAGATATAAAAACAGACATAGGTAGTTCTTATCCAATATCATCTAGTTTTTTTTCATAACAGGCTGTGTGGTACCTTATATGAGTTGCCGTTAAAGGATGATTCACGCTAGACCGATCCGTGTCCGGGCCGGCCCATTTCCCAGTACAAAAAATCGAAGGACGCGCGACGGCCGTCGATTCTTGTACAGTCAAGTGCAAAAATATGTATCGAATGAATCCTCTCATGAATATGTACCAAACCTTAATTCACCGACATAAGAGCTATGGGGCATATTTTTGCACTTGACTGTACTACAAAACGGGCCGGCCCGGACACGGAACGGTCTAGCGTGAATCATCCTTAAGAACTTAAGACCTTCATTATTGTGCAATAATTGCATTTTTTCTAAGTCATTTGTGAGCGGTTTTCTACATCCGGCTGCTTAGCCGCGGGTAATAGGTACGGACATTACTCATCGAAGGCTTTTTTAAGGCCTTGGGGCATACGTACCCAATAATGTATAGTATAGGCACATCATGCTTCATTAAAACTCATGTCAACGCCATTTTAGTTGAAATGAAATGATTCTGACTCTACCAGGGCCGGTTCTTTAGAGCATATTCCCACTTTTAAGGAGCCTGTCAAGAAGATTTTGAAAGACATATATTCTCCCTCTCTCAGCGAGGCACACTAATGCTAATAGGATTATTTTTCAACTTGACTTACCTTCTCAATATTTTTGACAGTGGCAAGCATACAGCGTACCTGACTGCGTAACCTAGCCAATCGCTAGCGACCCCGGAACAATCACAAAGCGCAACCGGCGCTTTTATGATCAGTGGATTCAGGCCAAAAACTAAAAAAATTATATATTATAAATTTAAAAAATATATAAGACGTCTCCATTTCTATCGCAATGCTCTAATCGAGCGAGGGATTCTCTCAATTGGTTTGTTGACACCAAATGAAAAAAAAAACTATTGGCGCCGCACGGTTTGGCGTCCAGGCACACACGGACCCGGACAAGCGACAGCGTTAATCGAAAGATGGAACGTTGCGCGTACGGCGTCCAACTCAGACACGACATTAGGCATGCCCGCCGGCTGGGATGGGACGTCCACCGCGCAGATTCGGTAGAAGCCGCTCAGCCAATCTGACTGGACCGCAAACTCTTAGAGTATTCCAGTGTTTAAACCACCCGCGTGGTCGTAACGGAGGTTTCCCCTGGATTTTCCCCAGGCCACTCTCCAACCGCGCACTTCTATCGCTTTATTAAGCCCGCCCTGTAAAACCAGTCAGGTAAAAAAAAATTGTTTCTATCCTCGTGTTCTTTCAACCGCTTGTTGCAAACAAAGATGCTAATTTCATCACAACGGGATCCGATAATATGAAAAGTTATAACTAAAACAGTTTCATCACTAGATAAGTTGGTATGAAATGAAATGTGAAATGTTCTACAGCCGGCACGGCAAATTAGGCAAACTGTTGGGTTGCCATTACGTAAAGTCATTCACGTGCCTGAGGGTATTTCTGTATGGTTAGTGTCAGCAATATAACCCACTGCCTCAGCTAGTTGTTGCCAAATTAAGTGCAAAATTAGCTTCGTACCTACTACTACGGTTTGGGGTACTTTACGCATAACAACATAAATTAGACTCTGTTCTTACAATAAGTCGATCATTTTATCAAAATCACAAGCAAAACGTATCACTAGTTTTGGAAACATATAGCAAATTATGAGATTCGCAGCTTTGCTCGTTTCCCTTGAACGTTACCTAGCTCGTTAGATTGTTCGCCCTCGAAATCCCGGGACGTAGCAAATTTATTAAAATTGTTAGAGACGATTGCGAGATAACCGATGTAAATAAATACATATATTCATATTATTATATACAGATAAACGAGTAAAAAGATTTTTAAATTATTTCAATGTGTGCTAGTTTCTGCGTATGAGTCATACATTTTAGGTAATACGTCCTTACGACAGTTTACGACACTGTGGAGCGTTCTGAGGGTTGATTACGTAACTTTTTCGTGTGTTTGAGGTTGATCTAAATGTCATATTTCATTACGCTACCCAGCTATACTATACGCCCAGTTTAAGAATAGTCTGTGGTATTGCGTTCTTGGAGGTCAGTAAAGGCCCTACTACCATACACATGTAGTACGAGACTCGCATGCGCCAGTGTAACTACATTGCGCGGTTTAATGCAGCAATTGAACTCGTTAACACCTCTGTGACCCGCAGTGTAATGAAACTTGCATGCCAGTTTCGTACATGTGTAATTATGCGCTATGAATATTTGAGATTGGCTGCATTTGTCTGTAACTGTCAATACAACTAATCATAAACTATTCTAGAGTTCTAGAGTCACGTGTGTCTATGGGTTAAGGTGTCTGCTTACTATCAAGCAGGCCGTATGATGTTTTGCCACTGGCTTAGTATAAATAAAAATATGTTACGCGAAAATTTCTGGTGACGCGAATAACATCAGTACCTTCCAATTTTTTACGAGTACGAAACTCATCCGAAATGTGCCGTACGAATGTCGCGGACAAAAGTAATCAGTATCATCACACTGCACTAGAGAGAAATATCTTGTTTCATACCTATGTGCGTCTGCATCGATTTAAATAATGCGTCTGGTGGTCGGCGCACGCAGGCGCACTTATACTCAAATCGTTATTTCTATGAAATCCGCACTACCGTACAAAACTATTAGGTAAATATATATTGTGGCTGCTTTTCTGGCTGGCTGGTTTTCAATAATAAAGGGCTAAGCCTTGTTGATAAGTTCTTTTAGTTGGCAAATCTTATGGTAAAACATATTTGATACAAAGAGTGAGTTGAGTTTAGTACCTAACTATGGTACTAAGTTTTAATTCATGTCTAGGCAATTTCCTGAACAATAACTCAGTTTTCAGTGTACAAATCAGTTCATGATATTTATGTAGGTATAATAGAGATACGAATATAATCAAATTGTAATTAATATCCAAGCAAAAGACAATGTATATTCGGTCGACCCCAATAAGTTTCAACACAGTTCAGTTTTCGATACAGTGCGCCAAACAGCGGTTCAACTATACTTTCTATTCATATATGCCGGGACCCGTTGTTGAAACCAATTAGACGGCAAATGGGTATGCCGCAATGGAATATGTCGCTTCTTACCATCATATTTTCTGGTCACGTTCCCAGTTACTATTCCGTTGTTGCGTGAGCCACTTTCAATGAATACAGCTCGAGTGTGTGTGTGCATTGAATGTAATTAATAGATATGCAATTAAAATATACACAGTGCGTGCCCTGAAGAAAACAAAACTTCGGAGTTGGTAAACCCTACTACTATTAACTATTTTCTTCAATATCGTGTTTATAGCGTAGATGTTACCAAATGTTATTTTTCTCTTTGTGTCAAATATGTATTATTAAGTCTGTACTCAACCCATATGAGTAATATGTATCCTACATCCTACGCGAAGTATGTCTTGGTGAAAAGGCCGTTAATTTTTTTTCCTTGGCTTTTTAGGGTTCCGTAGTAAACAAGGATAAGTTATAAGTTGTGTTGTAGTTGTTGTCCCTTATTATAAGTTGGTATTTCAATGTAAAATGGTCTTATTCGGTAGTACCGCATAGGTAATAACTACCGATATAGGTAAGATTATCTTAATAATTGGATTGTCGTATACCCTTGCTGACCGAAACAATAAATATTGGTGAGGACATTGGTGAAATTATTATCTTAGGCCAGGTGGAGCGATGACATACGCAAAGTGGCTGGCAGCGGTTGGAAACAAAAAAACTCAAGACCGAGTACAGTTCAGTGGCATGCCATGGGAGAGGCCTATGTCCAGCAGTGGACGAAAGTGGGCTGATGATGATGATGATATATGTGATAAACCACATTGGAAGGGACCTTATGGCAGCCGGCACTTGCGCCGTTATTGCCGTTGTTGAATACAATAGTGAATCGGTGCGATATAAGCAGTGTAAGCACCTGCCGCCATTAAGGTCCCTTTAAATATAGGCTGTACTGTCACATATATTGTGTACCTACTTGTACTGCCAAGTTGTAATAGACTGTCCCTAAAGTTATTTACTATGCAGACATCTTTTCTTAACATTTAAATAAGGAGTTAATGTTATTCATGTTATTTAATATTTTTGCCATTTCGAAGCCTTGCGCAATGATTTTGGCTCAAGTCCAAGATGGCTTGCCAAGGGGCAAAGACTCCCTACTTGTCGTCTGGCGTATTATGTTATCATTTTCTTGCGAACGGACAACAATACGCATAGGCATCACCTCTAATACCTACGTGTTATTGTTTGATATCACACATTAGTGTAAGGTAGTATTTTAAGCCATTTATTGTTGTATTGTAAGCCAAAGTAAAATGAAATGAAATACAGAATATATTTTGAAATTAAATGGAAATTTATACTTACCTACCGAGGGGCCAATTTTAGAGTGACGAACGCTCGACTTTTCACACGAATTCTGCCAAAACACTTTATTTTTTTGACAGATCTCGAGTGAAAAGTCGAGCGTCCGACACTCAAAAATCGGGCCACTGATTTGAATGTGATGAGTTTGTTTTTTACCGGTTGTCTCTTTAACTAACCATTATTTTTGTGTTTCGGCTGGGACTAGGGTTAATTATGTATTTTATTCCGTCACTTTTCTGCCCGTTATAACGGTATTACGTCTCTAATCTAACCGCAAAAAGGGAAGCAGAGAAATCAAAAGCAGAGATGTTTTCGTCAAACGTCTAGGTAGAGTTTTTTCCTTTGTTTTATTTTTCATGTTTGTAAGCGTACCGAGCAGGGGGCCGATTTTTGAGAGTCGAACGCTCGAATTTTCACTCGACCTCCGTCAAAAAACTATGACGTTTTGACAGATGTCGAGTGAAAAATCGAGCGTTCGACACTCAAAAATCGGTCCCCTGAACTCTGAATAAGTACATCAATTAAAAAATATTTGAACAACATTTTTTAAAGAAATACACAACCAATTTAAATCTTTAAACAATATAGGATAAATAAACACTCTTAGTGTTTATTTTTCCTATATTTTTTTAAGATCACTAATGTATACAGCGTGCGTCGTTATTTAAGTCGATATCCTATCAAGAAGTAACTTATATTAAGTTCCTGTACAATACACAACTTTCTATGCGAATTTGAATTAGTCGGGTGGCACGGAGTACTCGTAATCACTAATATAAAAAATATAGCTATTGAAGATCGCGATTGACTAACCAGAGAAAAAAACTCCGCTAGTGAGGCGGGGAATCCAAATGTGAGAAAGTAGCTGCCTACTATCTTTAACAGTTTCTAATGCAAATACGTATCAATAGTAAGCGAACAAACACTTTCTAACGTTCGTCACTTTCACTGTTGGGCTCGAAGGCCAAAAATTATTTGAAATCATTTATTTAAGTATAAATGCTACATGTGTGTATTTCGCAAGCGCCCATATTTGTATAGTGCATTCGGGTAATTCTGAAAATGGCAAATATCTGTCTAACTGTGCAATATGATTTATTCTAGCACCAAGCATGTTATGTTTGGTATTATAAATTAGCAATTTTCAGAATTACCCGACATCTGGGGGCACGGCAGTGCCCCGCCAAGTCGAGCGCGAATTCGGATTTACCCGAATGCACTATATTAGCGTTATCCACTAACATATTTCCTAGTCAACACTAATTTATACTTATACATTACATAAAAAACCGGGCGATTGCGTGTCGGACGTCGCACATTAAAGGTTCCGAACCAACAGCAAAATTAAGACGGTTTGAAGACTGTAAAACCTTTGTGACGGACGACGCGACGGACGGACGGACGGACGCGTGAGTGACATTAAAGGGATTCCGTCCAGACCCTTCGGGTACGGAACCTTAAAAAGATCCAATTTATTTAAAAGGCTCAATACACGCCCATCACCTACCTACCTGTTACCATCATGTATATGGTGACGTTCTAGGATGAAAATACTTGATGCCCTATTTACAAGCGTATATGCCGTAATTATGACGCCAAACTTTGTTGCCTTTATCGGGTCACTGTGACGTTTTTACGTTGACGACGCGAAAAGATAAAACACATTTTATGTCACACCTGGCCATAAAGTAGCAACTACCGCACGCTACCTACGCGAGCAGAAAACCCCACTTCCTGGCCAGGGTAAGACAATATTTTGTACTTCCCACGGGCGGTAATAAAGAAAGCCTCAATTCATACATTGAGTGATCCACCCTACACGATAAAATCCATTTCAATCGCTTTATTTATTGAATATTTTTTTACGTTATTTTAATATTAGCTTTGGATACTGTACGTATTTATTTTTCCGTTAAATTGCTAAATTTTTTGCCATATCCAAATAATACTTGTTTTTAATTGAAAAATATATAATTGTAAGCAAATTGTGTTGTTCTTTGAAAAGCTATTGAATTTTTCAATGCCTGATTTTAGTATCTGCACTAGTGCAGTCGGTATGTGTTGTTGAAGAGATCGGAATGTGACCTGGTTGGAATGTCCCGGGAGACCGAGTCATGTCGCGCCGCGGCGGTGCGTCAGCCCACCGCAGCTCAGAGTTCGCGAGTGCTAGCGCCTGACGATATATTAGTGCATTACTTAACAAGGGCGGTAAAACAAAGAATGTCTCAGATCGCAGGTATTTGACGCCCGAGCCGAAGGCAAGGGCGATAAATATGCGATCTGAGGCTTTCTTTATTACCGCCCGTGTTAAGTACAAAATTTTATGTAACCCCCTGGCTAGGATGTGGGTTTTTTCGCGCGCGGAGCGTGCGTTAATGGCCGCTTTATGGCCAGGTGTGACATAAAAGTTATTACCTAATTAGTTTGAAGTGAAGTGATATAAGTGATTTTGTGCTTTTCGAAAAAGAAAATCCGTTTCGTATACTGAGGACGAGGATAATTCTGTCTTTATAAGAATTCATTACAAGAGCATGAAAATATAAATAACCATTGCATTCCTTTAACGAGAAGGTACTTGTACTTACAACAAAACCATTTTTATACAAACAGACAGGCCAACGCCGTTCCAATTAATTAATTCATCCTCCTAGCGTTATCGTAGTACAGTTGCATCCTGAAGGATGCCTGGGGTCCACTACCTAATCCCACGGTTTGGCGTAGGCACTAGTTTTTACGAAATCGACTGCCATCTGACCTTCTAACCCCGAGGGGAAACTAGACGTTATTGGGATTAGGCTTTGTCAAGTGAGTGGGCAACTTGACTGTTAGAAGTTCTCAAGCCGCCCGAAGGCCTCCAACTTGGCTTAACGACTGCTGCCATAGACAGCAACCGGGATCAACGGCTTAACGTGCCTTCCAAAGCACGGGAGCGCTCAGTTAGTAACCACTCAAAGCGGTCACCCATCCAATTCCTTCCCCAGGACTCAATCTATCTCCATACCAAATTTCATGTAAATCGGTTCAGCGGTTTAAGTGTGAAGAGGTAACAGAGAGACAGACAGACAGGTCAGTAGCTCTAGTATAAGGTTTTTCGAAACATTAACTAATTCGAACGCGTTTGCGATTGGTCTCAAAATGTATGAAAGTGGTATGAAAACGTGAACAGCGCCTCTGGTGGTCACTAGTGGAAACTAAAACAGCGAGTATAACATTTGTTGCTAACCGATGAACGCGCGTATTTCTAAACTCGGTGATAACGTTTTCATACATTTTGAGACAAAACGCAAACGCGTTCGAATTAGTTAATGTTTCGAAAAAACTTATACTAGAGCTACAGACAGACACACTTTCGCATTTATAATATTACATTATAGTATATGTATATAGCATGTATGGATAGCTTAACAGAAGGAGGTTTAAATTGTAGAGTTTAAGTATTTTTGTTTGTTGTTGTCCTTACGGGGCGATATGTTATCAAGGCGACAAGCCCCGTTTATTCTATAAAAAATAACAAATTGTACGAGTATCTATGTAAGTGCGAGAAAGCCCAAGTAGGTACCCACGCCATGCAAGTTTTGTGAACCGTTCTCAGGTACTGAACTGTTGCATGATATATATGATGAAAAAAGCAGACTTTTGTTATTCTTCGTCTTTGTGAACCTTTGGAACGAGATATGGTCTACCAATGATACCAGTTAACTGTTATTCTGATAGTACACAACTATATTAAATACCTAACTTAGAGGTACCTAACTAATAAGTTTTAGTAAAGGGCCTTCACCTTCTATGTTCAAAGCAAGTGTAGCCACCTCACTTATTGAGATTCCGATATTTACCGTGCGCTACTCAATAAAAGGAAAGTCCTATGTATGTCGAGATATTTGTAATTTTATGCTTTCATACACTTGTAAGAGCTCTTTCCTCGATGTATGAGAAATCTTTTTACTCCTTTACGTCCACGTCTGCGGAACGCAACCGAGACGTTATTGAAATTCTTATGCTGATTTCTGGAAACAAGAGTGCATAAAGAGTTTTAAATTGAAATACAGGACCTTGGTAAAAGAGGCTCTTACTGAGTCGCGTGCTCCTAAGAACGCTTGAAGAAAAGACAAGTTGCGAAAATACAAGGAATTTTTTGTAGCATTCAGAATGCGCTCACGTCTCCACCATTCTATGCTACATATTTTTGATTCAAGTCAGCATTGTTGAGAGGTTTGTGAATTGGATGAATAAAAGTATTATATATTAAGTTTAGTTTTTATAAATTTAACTCTACTTCAAATCTGTGTTGCTAAATGGATAAGTGTAAAATGTAATCTCAAAGAACTTGACTGACATGAGGTAGCTATCATGTCACATTTAAATATGTTGTAGGTAAGTAGATATAGGTAGCTTAACCTAACAAGTCAAGTAAAAAGATGTTAATCAGGGTTTTCTATCTCAAGTTTCGCTAAAATCCCAATCTTAAATACCTAAAGCAAAGCTTCACAATAGCTGTGAATTAAATGAACCTTCAAGTAAGAGAAAAATATAAAAAGCAAGTGAGGCAAATTTCGCGCCGCCGCAGCCGCCGGCTGCCGTGCTTGAGTTGCAATCACATTTTTAATATTATGGTAAAAGATAATATCAGCAGGGGAAGGAATGAGCTTGAGGACGCCGTTGTAAAAACGGCCGTTGTTATGAGTTTTCCTAACAATGTTGTTATGAGTTTTACATGCTTAGTTTTATTATAGGTGCCTAAACAGCGTTATATTTAAAGCACATCTCGTTTGTAAAACTTGCTTATTAATTTATTTGTATGTATATATGTATTACATAAGACCTGGGGGTCGATTTTTGAATCTCACCAAGTGACTAAGTAATTCTCACCGATGTGAGTGATTTCCGAAAGTTCGTATTTTTGAAACTCATCGGTGACTTACATTTGTCATACCTATGATATCGATTTACGAGTGCCCCCCAGTCGTAATTGAAATCATCATGCGATTATTTTATAGTGTTTTAGTCAATTTCTCCGAACTAATCGTTGTGTGCAACCTCTAAATGAGTTCCAATCTTCTTGAAATTTAGTATATATAAGCTTTTGAAATAAGTGAAACCCAGGGGAAAAGCAAAGTCTAGAAAAGTCTTTTTTTTCTCCATACAAAGATGAAACACCCTAATATAAGTTTATACATGTAGATACTCGTAAACCGTCGGTTATCACGTCTACATTAACTTTATATGTAGAAGGTCTAATTTAAGTTGCGTAAATAAGACAAAAATGCCCCGTGTTGAATTAAGTCAATGAGTGTAGGTACCTAGAGTTCCGCAAGTTTAATACTTTTTTTATTAATAACGGGTTAATTTATTATTAACAACCGTAAAGAAAGTGAGAACCTACTTCACGCTTATAGCTCTCAAATAGACGAAGGACATCATAAGATTAATAAAATTGAAAATTCTAAGAGCCTAAGGCCACAAACAACGATAGCAATGTCTGTAGTCTGCAACTACAACATATACAGTATACATATTCAGTACGCCGATCACAAAATACTACAATACAACTTCCAATTGACTCTTGCCCGCCCCAAACTAAAACATTTTCACCCAGAAAGGCGGTTCAGTGGAGATTTGTGGAAAATAATTAGAAAGAGTCAGCTGGTTCGCCCGGAACTTGCTCGTCATTGCGGGCCATTTCCTACCGAACGCCGCATACTATCGTCCCGTGACCAATCGAGATACAAAAGGCTCGGCCGCTGTACCCCATGAACTGCATCGATACTGACTGTAAATTAACAGATATAGAATGCTTCTTACTTTTGACCTCTAAGGTGACAAGTAAGGTTATTCAGTCAGACTAATAAAAATATTATATTTCGCTGCACAGCCTCTCATGATAATAACTTGTAGTATGCGTAGCATTCTGCATCAGTACTTGCACAATATTTTAGAGCTAAAAACAGATGAAAAATTTCCCGGTATCCGAACCGAACCCAGCCACTGCCATCTGGCGGCACGGCTGCAATCTGTCATTGTGTTCTTTGTGCATCAGTCAAGCAAGACCGTATTTCATATACTTAAATTATTAAAATTAACAATAGACAGTATTTCAGTGATAATTAGTAGTATTCGTTTATTAAAACGATTACGGGAAGAAGTGTTGTGTTCGGTTCGAAGATAAAGTTGCGTTTTTTGTGTTCTTTTACACGTTCGTTTTCAGATAGACACGACGCGACGCCATGGCGGACAGTACTTGTGTATGAACAAGTAAAATCCAATATGTAATGTCGCCGATTCAAATAATCGGTCGAAGATGCTTACATAATAAACGACATATGCATAACGCTACAAGAGGACAATACGAAAGAAGAAAGATTGCAGTCAAATGATGATTCCTGATTGTTGAATGCTGATTTACTTGGCCTTATGCGAATCCTGCTCGGCACTGTGGAGTGTTAAAGATGGACACGTCTCTTTGCCGGCTGCCTATGACGATTGTGGTGTTACTGTTATGGGTACACTCTTTTGTCGCAGCGATCAGTAATTGTGGCGTATTACCATGGATACGCTCTCTTACATACAGCAGTGAGTAAACTGGATATTCGCATTACAACTGCGGTGTGCTAAATATGGGCACACTCTTTTGTACAAGCAAGCAAGCTTTGTCTTTGCTTTGGCAAGTGCGACAAGTAACTCGGATACTTTCTCCGACATACAGCGGTAAGTTTTACTTGCTGGGCAGTGGGCATTGTGGTATGCTAAGTTGGGTATTCTCCTTGCCCTCTAATTGCCGCCGGCCGCATATTACAAATCTTCTGTTATAGATTTGTATTGGTAAGCAAATATAAGTACACTCTTGCGGCGCAAACATTAATTCAGTAACATGGAGTGTATGTTGACAGATATATTATGTTTTGCACTTCAATACAAATACTGTTTTTTATCTTCAACAACTGGCAGCTGTGTGTATTTCCTGTAAGTACCTGATTTTTGCGAGTTCTGTGATGAGGCTTTCTTGGGCCCATTCTTTACTCATTGCATATTGCACGCTATTGCAGTTTAAATCAACAGCGCCTAAGATTTAGCATTGACATTGCTATAATGATGACAAATGTTGAAAAAGAGAGGGACGCCTTGTTTAAGGGCTGTGGCTACCCTTGGCTTATACAGTAATTACTAAATATAAGTGTTGTATGGTATTTCTCCTTACCATCTGGCAGTGTACTGCTGTTAGTACAACTTATATGCAACATTTTGTCAGTATACACCTGGTTTGGTAGTACAACTGCTCCGGGCCCATCAATTATTCATATTGTGAGCTCGGAAAGCTCGGATATTACCTGATATGGTTTTAGTGTTTTGCTCACCTTAAATCACCCTTACATATATTCACTATATTTACAGCCAATCAATTTTAAATAAGAATTTTCTTCCTGCAAGGACAATATGATTGTTTACATCCAGCTCAAGCCGACACAGGAGATACAATTGGCTTCATGGATAAGTATATTAAAATGGAATTAAGGAATGCCCTGACTCATCAATTGCCACCGGAGTGCCGCCTAATTAACTTTATGTGTTGTGAGTATATCAGTAATGACAATCTTATCTGGATGTTTAATACATATGCACTGATACAAAGAGTGGAGAAAAGATAGGTCAATGACTCATATGTCAGAATCTTGAAGATATGTCAATAATGTGTTATAATCAGTAACACTGTAATCACAGTTTAATGAACAGACATTTGACATTACACTAGCAGTCATAAAGAAAACAGGATTATATATATCTATTGGTATATATCATTACTTCTTTTACCAAGAGCATAACTGACACATTCCTATTCCTTGAGAAATAGTTTATATAGACCTATGTCAAATTTTTTCTGGAATGACTTAATGAGTCTCCAACAATAAGTACATACAAGGCTATTGATAATATCGTAATGTACTTAAGCCTATTCATATTAATTTATATTGGTATTTTCTAATGGCTACTTGTGCGGTGACTTTGGAATGGACCAGCCATTTAAAATTTTGCATACCTTGAGGCATACTTGCAAAAATAATAATTGATTCTGATTTGTACCAGTTAATTAAGCCTTGTTACACACAGGTTTATAGACACAAGTGGTTGTAAATGTCTATTAAAGGTATCTAATCTTAGAGGTGACTATGATTTGAGGAGGAAGACATATTTGTTCTTTCATCATCATCAGTATATATACCCCCCACTCACAAGGCACAAGCCTCCTTTCACTATTGAGTGCGAGAATGAGAATGTTTTTTCCATATCAGCCCCTTATGAGATATCTAATGTAGGTAATGTTACATGTCTTATGACAACATTACTCACCTTAGCAGTGATCTATTGGTCATGCACCTAAAGTATGTATACAATTACTATCTCACTGCACATTAAAATATATTAATATCTTAATTAGTTGCGCTAAGAAATCAATCTGATTTTTAAATAATGAATAAATAAAATAAATAAATATTCATGGACAGCCTAGGTACATAAATCAGGGTCCCATACAGGAAAACCTTGTGCTGTGGGTGCTGAGCAGGGATATACAAAATGGTATATATTTTTCTGATTTTCCATTGCGTGAATTCAAAGAGTAGTCTCAAGCTAAATATGGAATAGATTTTTAATCAAGATCTGTTCGGTTATAAAGATGTGATAAAACGATATATACAAGTGTGTAATAGGAATTAAAGATTACATGTGATTATATGTGATATACGCAGTTATATCTATATAGAAATGTAAGTAAATTCTTATATGGAGGTTAGCAACCCCTTTTGGAATATTATGAGTTATCATGTTTACTTGCTCCTCATTAGTGGCGGAGCATCCATACAACTCGATTTCCGCCAGCTTGCCTAATTTTCAACCAGTGCAGTTCTGCTACTATGGCTCGTGAGCAATGAGAAAGGCAAGTTATTCCTGCCTTCACTAAGATTATTTTTGACGCGCTGCCACTGCTCCTCATACCTAATGTCTTTTGAGTTTACATTTTGCCTTACCTGATATGTATGTAAGGAATATTACCACATTGGTCTTATAATGAAGGTTAATGTTAATCTAAGCCTCACTTCTGGGAATTAATTAGAAGACTCATCTACAGATTGTATGTTAACAAATTTTCTTTATTTATCTCAAGATTAAGATATTTTGAAGTATGTTACGTTTCCAAATATAGGTACATATTTGGATATGCGAATGCAACAATTACGAGTAATGAGGCATTAATGGAAAAATCATGAGGAACTTCAGATGCAAGCTTTATCTTAGATGCTATCATAGTCACGATATATTTATAGCATACATGCGTCTACTTACCTAAGACCACTCTTACCAATAAGTACTTTGGGTATTTAGAGAGAGTACTTACAGATGTATAGTGAGACAAAACGTAGTTTAAATTTATGCCATTAATAAGATGTTGATAAGCGTGTTTGTCCTGTTATCTGTTATGTTATAAAGGAAGCACCTTGCTCACAGAGCTTTTGGGCTTCATCTCTCCATTGCTGCGTCTGACGGTCAGACGTAAGTATTGCTAGAGTCGACGATAACACCACGATGCTTCAAATAAGAGGCTGCGCTGGTAGCCTGGTTAAAGGAGGGTATTTTGGAAGTATTAGTAATCACCTAATTTGATCAGATTGTGATAGCTCCCCGATTTTTTTATTAATAACTTTACATCGGTCACACTATTAATACCTATACTTTATTTTTATTGTAAGATGAAAGAATAAGACCAAGCCCGTAAGGAGCTTGGTAGTATGAGGATTAGTTTTCCAACCTTCTCCTTAGTAAAGTGTGACTCATGATATTTTTCGTGAATCAATTTCATTATTCTCAGTGGCTTTCCCTAGCCCACGTAGTGTACATATGTGCAAAATATTACATCTGATAAGCGGCGAGTGGCGCTCGGCGCTGCCGGCGCCCTCTAGGATAGCTGCGCCAGCGTTAAGCCGCCTCTAATAACATACCTAACCATCGTTTTGCCTTATGATTATTTAAGAACCTGTTCCCCATGAAGCTCATTAATTTCAAATAATAAGACTCCTGAAGTGGCACTAATGCATATATAAGTCACTGATATGATCGATATCTATTTAAGTTCTCATATCATAGTGAACATAGGTTAATGTTGGACTTCGAAGTTCATTTTATATCTGGTAGATATGTATACCTAAATAGATATTACCTACCTGACAGTGTATTCTTTAAGGTTTATTTATAGCCTGTTATCCCGTTACAGGATGAGCATTTAGCTTATTATTTTTCGTAGATACTTAAGTCGGCTCTCAGACGATTATCCTAGGATAAAATTTGCTCGCAGCGGAAGTTGTATCGATATTTCCTTAATTTAGATATACCGCTGTTTAGTTACAGTCAGAGCGTTCACTATCGCTTAATCTTGGAACACTAGTAATATTTGGTGGCTTCGTATTAAATGAATAACATATTTATGAGTATTGATGTTAAAGTAATAACATAAATTACAAGATTATTATTATTTGTATAACGGAGAAGATCCTTACTTAGATTATATAAGGTGGTAAGGGATCAGCTAGCGCCACCTAAGATTTCTTTCTTTCTGTTAATCTATCCTTTATTTAAGGATACCCAAGCCTCAATTTGTACGTTTACAAATGTGTCTGTGTATCGAACTATGATAATATTTGAGTTTTATGTACATTAGTAACTACTTAGTAATCGATAACAAATTAACGATTAGTTACAAAAGAACATTCTAAAATTGATGCGGAATCATTTGGAGGTCTCCACGATATTTGGCACCCTCGTTGATATTTTAATATTAATTTAATTTTTTTGTTAATATGGCGCTTGTGCGAAGACCCAGTTCTGTTCTAGAGCTTACCAAATAATATTTCAAGAGTATTTTCATGATCGACCTTACCCAGCGACATACAATCGTCGCTAAGCGCCACCTCGTGATCTCGATGGGCTACTAGCAACTAGTTTGCTAGATGTTAAATCGGGTAATGATTGCAAAGCCAGAAATTAACTTTGATATTTTCTCTGAACATCTACAAGTTATTATCATGAGAGGCTGTGCAGCGAAATATAATTAGAAATTAAACGAACTTACCTGTAAGTGAAGTTCTATTTTAATTATATGAGCTGCACAGCCTCGAAATGATAAACCCACCCGCCTCATTACCCATGTATCTACATATAAGTCATGAGACTGCGCAAGGAATTCCATCAAAGTTTCTTTGGACAATATTAATTGTGTCTGACTTTGCGGTGTCATTACCGGAGGGTGTGAAGTCACACCTATTTGATAGATACTCTAAACTAAATGACAGGTTGCAGCCGTGCCGCCAGATGGCAGTGGCTGGGTTCGGTTCGGATACCGGGAAATTTTTCATCTGTTTTTAGCTCTAAAATATTGTGCAAGTACTGATGCAGAATGCTACGCATACTACAAGTTATTATCATTTCGAGGCTGTGCAGCTCATATAATTAAAATAGAACTTCACTTACAGGTAAGTTCGTTTAATTTCTAATTATTCGATTCGGGGACTAAATCAGTGAGTTCCTGTAATTAGCTCTACATCATAACTTTTCGTTCGCACGCTAGAACATATCGTATATCGTTTGTTGAGATCACTAACGGCATAATAGCTTCAAAACTTGACGGTTGACATCATCCTAACGGGCGTTCGTGAAATATCCCTTTACCCTGCGGGGGTCTGATGCCACATAGTTTTACGCGGTGACGTCATTTTACTTACTTACTGCTGTGGCGCCACGACCCGAAGTGGGTCTTGGCCTCCGACACCAAAGACCCCCAGGCTTCCCTGTCCCTAACCATCTTCGTCCAGTCAACGACGGTCTGGAGCTCAGTTAGGTCTCTCTGGACTTCGTCGCCCCATCGGTACCTAGGACGCCCACAGGGGACCGATTTTTAAGTGTCGAACGCTCGAGTTTTCACTCGACATCTGTCAAAACGTCATAGTTTTTTGACGGATCTCGAGTGAAAATTCCAGCGTTCGACTCTCAAAAATCGGTCCCCTGGTCTTCGACCCAATGCACGACCCGAGTATGACGTCATTTTAATTTATTTTATATATAAATAACGGATTCTCCTCGTATGATCTTATTATAAAACTTACGTATTGCAAGAATTAGTATGAGAGTTCCACTACTAGCTGTGTGACCGAGACGAGATTACGTTTGTAGCCGTCAAATAAACAATAAAAAAAATTGAGGCGACAACGTCTTCTCACGTCCTATGCTTGCGTGCCTAAAGAAATTTAAATAACTAACTCCTCTCGACCTATTTCGGCCACAGAGGCTGAATTTAAATAACCCGTGGCTTCATTGATTTCTAGCGCTACACGTACTCAAAACTTTGTTTTGCTGGAAGTTTAATTTTAAGTTTGTCTTACCTCTTACCTACTAGTTACTGCTCGCTCCTCCTTGCACTTAAAAGTTCATACGAGTATAGTACTCGTAAACAACATAATTATTACTCAATATATTACATACAATAGATACTCCTGCTAAAACTAGTAGGTGTAGGTACATACATATCTGAATCTTGTATACATCTCAAATTTATTTCGAATGTGTATGCATTTCAATAACTCGTGTTTCATCTCAATTTCGGTTCTAAAACCGATATCAGAAAGAACTACTGTGAATTTAAACTTAGTAGGTGCATTCAATAACTCGTGTTCCATCTCAGTTTCGGTTCTAAAACCGATATCAGAAAGAACTATTGTTAACTACTACTGTGAATTTACCATTGCCACGGGAAGGCACGGGCGTAAATTAAGAAAGGGGACGGAAAAGTTTCATGTGACCGTACTCGGGTCTCTTGGATATGTTTACGGAATGTGTATTCTGCCGAAACGTTACACTTTGTTTTGGTCGCTGTTTATTGCGTGAGTTGGCGAAGGGGTTAGCCCGCCCGCCACTTTATGCGAGTGAGTAGGGGGTGTTTCATTTGGCGCGCTTATAGGGGTGGAGATAAAATCGTGATGAGTTAGGTAAATAAAAGAAAATATTGAAAGTATTAATTAATTAAGATTAATATGTTTTATTGATGAAATATAACGATCTAGGGTATTTTTTTAACCATCCAAAATCAAAAATTCGCTCTTAGCCGGTTTTATTTCCATATGTAAGTAGTTACTAGTTACGTATGATGATGGGAAGAACATCACACAATATAAACAAACATCTCTCTAATCAAACTACAAAAAGTGTCACACAACAGACGTAATCAATTTAGTAAGTAGGTTTTTTTAGATAAGCTTTACTGCTCAATGTACTTTCTTTGCTAAAACATAAGCTTACCTACTTATCAAAATATTTGCTATCGTCTATAAACTTAAAAGGATTAGTAACGCCAGATATAGTTTTTTTTTACATTTTGTAAACCGAAGAATTGAATGATTATTAAGCAAACAATTCTGGAAAAAGTGTATGTTAATTTTTAAAGTTTCATTAATAATCTAAATGTTTGAATATATTTTTAAACTTTAAATAGGTACCTACCATCATCACCCTCCTAGTGTTATCCCAGTACAGTTGCATCCTGAAGGATATCTGGGGTCCGCTACCTAATTCCAAATACCATGTCAAAATTAATCTAAAAATTATGCAGTGTATAACTTAAAGTTTGCTACTACTTCTAAACCATTATGTGATACGTTCCGTTCATGGTTATTTAATAAAATATAGCTATTTCTTTTATGTAAATTATAAATTTTAGCGCGACTACACTAGAATAAACTATTTAAAAAATATAGCATATACTATCTAAATCACCTAATTACTTCTATTTACTCCCAGACCAACTTGAAAAGCATCGAATTAGGAGTGCTTTGTGAACAGCGTAACATTATCTACAATTCAAAAATGCGAAGTGGGTTTTCACATTGTTGTAATTAAAACAAAATAGTATAAAAAAACTAATTCTCAGGCAAATAGTAATTACTTGTAATAATCGTCCTTGTTGATGACAATAATTTGTTGCAGTACTGCGCGGTACTCGAATTGTATTGGTCGAGTAATTAGACACTAAATACTGTTACGGCTTGTGGTTATTGATTGCGTTGTGATAGTGTAGACACATGTAGATGATTGCTATATACAAGCACAGTTGCCATCAAACATTAAATACCTCTCTATACCTATAACGGCTACAAGAAACTGCATGCCTCAAGTGAAATGAGCGGATACACAGCTAATAAATAGATTATGGCAGAGGTGACAGAGCCCGTAATTCGGTCTGTACGCCGAGAAGCAGGTAAGACCATGAGTAGGTGGAGGGACGGGTTACCTAAAAATATCTGGACATATATTCTAATGCGATTATTTTATCTTATTTATTTATTTATTCAATTATATCAGGCAACAAGGCCCATAGATACCTTATAGCTAAAACACATACAATTATCTTATATCTTTAAACGAGCAATTCTTGAATATATATATATATATTTATTTATTTATTTCGGGATCTCGGAAACGGCTGATTTTGATAAAATTTGGTATGTCCGGTATTCAATACTTAGGGCGTACCTACTTCTCATGTTATAGCTAATAGCTATTAGCTATGCTCGTACTGCCCGTGGTGCACTCAACCCCGGTAGCGCGACGATCGCCGCCCTTAGGGTTCTTAGTCAATTTAGTCATGTGCTGTCATCCTTGGAATGTGTCTTGCCCGCATTCCTCCTCAAGTAGCATTTTACGGCAGGCAGAAAAGTACATAATGGGACTGGGCATACATACACCTATACTTATTCCTGTAACGTATAGAAAACATACCTATTAAACTAAGCCACGTTTTAGATAGATAACATAACGACACAATTGGAACGCTCATGGAATGAGCACATATTTATTTTGAAATAGCACCTATTCTGAAATAGCAACTCATGCACTGACTCATAATGTACCTCTAAAATAATTTTATGAATATCCAGCGAGACAGGTTTCTGTATGGCGTGGCGGTATGCGAACGTGGTCTAGGCGTGCCATGTCGAGGCCGTCGGCTAAGAAACGAAAGTCGCGACTGAGAGGTGAACTAGTTGACGCAGTGGTCAGTTGAGCCTTAGTCAATGTAATAATCAGTACCAGAACTCCCTAAAAAATCTTGTTCTGTACATTCTTATCATCGCTCAATACTTGGATGCAAAGTTAATCATCCTTGTTTAACTAGTCCTAATAACAATAAGTGCACCTTTTGTTTTAATAGGTTATTAATAATTATTTTCATAAAAGAAGAGATAAACTAAGTTTATTAGAAAACCAAATAATCCTCGCTCAATTGACGTCAAGTGAAGTGCCAACTGTTGCCCGAGAATTTTTAATCTATTTTCCTCAAATTAAATCAAGGATTCCTCAAATCAGGGATATTTTTAGATACATGATTATACAAAGGGCTCATCTACGTTAGCACCTATGACATGTCTCGTATACTTTGAAGAAGCACGAACGACACCACGAAACGCCGCTAGGCACGAGTCTGTAGGCACAGGCAAGAATGTGTTTGGAAATATTATACTCACGTTGTATTGAGGGTAAAAAGCTTTTGCGCGCTTTAAACACACGATACTGCTTAAAATACTTGTACTGTAGCTGGATCGCTCTTTGTTCCTGAACTTGGTCTCTAAGGTATCTAAGGTATTGGTTGCAAGAATACAATACACGTATGATAAAATCTTAGAAAAACGACTAAACCCCTGGGACCCGATTTTTGAGTGTCGAACACTCCGCTTTTCACTCGAGATCTGTCAAAACATCATAGTTTTTTGACAGATCTCGAGTGAAAAGTCGAGCGTTCGACACTCAAAAATCGGCCCCTGGACCTTTCTATATTTTTTAGCTCTTGCCAAATGTTGCTACACATTAAAAAATAATTAGTGAGCGTTTGAAGTTAATGGCTTCCGTTTTATACCTAAATTTTTTATTGTTTTCTTCGTTTCTACTTACGATCCGAGCATGGTCAAAAGTTGAGCTAAGCTTTATTTAAACTAGCACGTTTTAATTTATCCTATATTCACGTAACTGAGTGGCTCAACTATTTAGATGCAACTATTTAGGTACTCGAAATTAATGATTATTTAAAGGCGCAGTCGGTGTAAAATGTACCCTTGTGTTTTATTCTTGAGTAGGTACGGTGTAATAGTAGGTAGATTCATTTAATCTGGTTTCTAGCTAGGTATTATTATAACTTCAACGCAGTGCATACCTGTCTACATTTACCACCAATTAGATAAATTACCGTCGTCAAGGCTCAAAATCTAGAGACCGGTTTTATGAATATTGATTGATTTAACTAGGTACAGTCTAATAGGCAGTTTCACAATTTCCGATGGAGTTTTCGTTCGTTAACGATGACGAATTAACGAGTTTCCTGATACAGTGTGGTTAATGGTCGACTATTTTGAACGTTCACAGCTTTGATAACACGTACAAGTTTATTTACATCATCGTGCAAAATGGTTTAGGTACCAAAATGTGTTTTAGATAAATGTCGTTAGAATATTCAAACACGCGTAGAGCTTGATACCTAGTCTTGTCCACATATTTATTCGGTAACTTCTTCGTACTTGTTGTCAAAAATTGAACCACTTAATAAAAAGGTAATAGATATTAAATGAATAGAAACTCACAGAGGGTCGGCTGAGCAGGAAACGGAATTACATTGAAACTATGCAATTTTTGTGACTGCATTCACACTGTCATATAAATCTTAAAATAACACATTCATGGCAAAATCATGATATTTCTGGTCATCAATTATTCGTAACCGCGGACGAGATGGGTTAAGCAGTCAAAAATTTTTGCACTCTACTACTACTCACTAAACAATTATATTATTTTTACATGATATTTTATTAATTTGCATTGAAGGTAAATTCGCTTCTGTAAGTCCTAAGTTACTATTGAACTTTTGTGCATCGATTCTTCATTCGGATGAGATGTTTATTTATTATAGTGGTATTAAAATCCTTCATATTGGAAGTAGAGCTGTGCGTTGTCTTGAATTATTAGAAATGATAAGGGACTATTTATAACATGATCTTAAGGAGGTTAAAGTGAAAAATAATTAGTTGCGTAGTGCAGGGAGGTTTGCTGCCTTCCTCACTGCTTATTAGTAGCTTTTAATGCAAAAGGAACTGACTTAGTAAGGGCTCGGCCACGTATATGACGTAAGCGAAATTCTTGTTACTGTTACGTTCTAATTAAATCTTAAAGGTTCTCCTTTAGAGGTTTACTAGTTGGCGACTGAGCTCTAAACATTGTAAAAATGTTCAAGTACCTATTTAATATTTTCTTTAAGTAACATCATATCATTGTAGTCTTTGGTAACATGTACCTTTGCCAATTCCTAAGTGACGAGAAGATAACTGTTTTTATAGTTTCGTTTCAGAAGGTGGCACCGTGGTACCAGCAAAAAGCCAGTCTTTAGGGATATGTGCCTCTTTAATTGTAATAATTGATATATATCATCAACGCACTCCTGTCGTAAAAGGCGACTGAAGGGATTCACCGGGGTTGCAAATTCTTAATGCGGCGGGGGCTGCAGCACTTGCTTATCAGCCCCGGGGAGGGAGGCCGAAGTCAAAAGGCAGAAAAGCGCGAGGGGGGCTCCAGTGCGTTCAGTATGAGATCCCGGAGTCTCCCGCATGAGATGAGAGCGCAGATGGCGTTTTGTCGTGGGGTTTTTAGTGTCTATAGAAACTTGTCAAACATTCCATACAATCAGATTTGACGAATACCGCTTACGATTACAGACAGTTTGGTGCAACCCAGCCTTATATAGATAAATATATTCTTGAAATATCTGGGCGACCGAGCTTTGCTCGGCGTTTTCCCGGGCATGAGACCTAGCTAGATCGATTGCTTGATCCCGAAAACCCCACATAAGAAATTTCATCAAAATAGTTAGAGCCGTTTCCGAGATCCCCGTAATAAATAAATATATAAATATACAAGAATTGCTCGTTTAAAGATACTAGTAAGATATATAGAAATCATCCAAGACTCAGAAATAAATATTCGTGCGCATCACAGAAATCAATACCCGACTGGGATTCGAACCCGGAACCTCCAGCTTCGTAGGCAGGATCACTATCACCTACTAATAGAATCCATTCGCTAGCTCGTGTTTCAATTCCACAGTCGCGGTTAAAATACAACTTTGCAGCCTTGTATAAAAAATAACTACCTATTGCTCGCATACATAGTCTACCTTACTTATTAAGCCTCTTGGAATTTTCCATGGACCTAGTAAAATTATATTTAGACTAGTGCTTATACGAGTTCTGTTTGGATTCGTGTTGGCTCCAGAGAAGGTCATCAAGCGACATTTAGTTCTTCCGATTCCGACGCACACAGGCATTTATTAACGCAAACCGGTTGCGCCGGTGGCCATTTTGGTTTCGGCTAATTTGAGTAGCGCGGTCGGCTACTCGGATGACGTTGACGGCATACCTTCTTTCTACCTCTGCATATTGCTGATAAACTGACGTCCTTTTACAATAACAGCGTTTTTGTTTACTTGGAAAAATATAACAAAGGTGAGTGACAAACTTTGCTGCTGTATCGGATATCGGTCTGTCCAAAAACATCAAGAAATCAATCTTCCGCGAAACACATTTCATTACATCACGTGCGCCTATGCGCGCGCGTAATTTGTGTCTCAATAGATCGATATTGGAATGCGAAATCAGTCAGTACCTTAATAGGTTAGTGCTAATGGTTTATAATTAAAAACCATTAGTTAAAAAATACTCGGAAATATTTGGTTAATACTTACAACATGAAAGTTTGTTTTAAGGAAAAGGTAGCTTGCACTTTTAAGTGTTATTAACAAATTGAATAGAAAGTTAAGTTCAGTTTCTTTAACTTACGTAAAAGTGTTCGTTTCTTACTGTTTTGTTAATTAAAAGCAAAATAAATACAGGTTGTATTTATTTTGCAAGGAAAGTTCGGGCGACTTGACACGACTTACCCATTCCACGTGGAAGAATCTCTAGGGAAGACGCTAAGTATTTTATATAACCGAGCAGTGCGGGACGGGACACAAGGCTGCATCAATTTACGGGAGCCCTTGACTCCGTAAGATTATTATTTATTTCTTAACACCGCCCCTGCGCCAGAAAACCGTCCCTGCGCTACCCACGGCTAATTTCCATACCCGGGATAGGGATAACTTAGCCAAATTTAAATAAGGAATTTTATGTATAAACTTAGTCCACACACCCGGGCGCGGCATTAATATGTAGAAAAGGTAAACAAGAATTTATGAGGTCCCCGGTGTCACTTCTTATACCGTCTACGTCGTGTTGGGGCTACTATTACCTATTTTACCGTATAAGAATGGCAACCGCTACGAGCGGAATGCAAGAATCGGGATTGTTAAACTTCTTATGACGCACAGTACAGTATATTATTATTATGTGAAAACAATTGCTTCTGGACAAAAGGTGCATGTTTCTTCCTAATCTTTTAAACGTTGCGTTGTGTTAATATAAATCCTACCTAAATACATTTCCATCAGCTGAAATGACGTATATCACGTACCTATATTAAAAGAACCTTCTTAATATTAAAAATTCTAACTTCAGAGGCTTTGCTTTATTCAGCTTGTTTTGTCCATGTCAAATAATGTCACCCAATACGAGAAACGACCGACAAAGCTCCATATAAAAAAATACAGGCATTTGGCAGGAATACTCCCAGGGACGCTGAAATCCATGTCCTGGAGCGCGACAAGGGGTATTAAAAAATGTCCCGGAGAGAGTCTACTAACATTTTGCTTAACTCGAGTCCTCGATGGCTCAAAGCGCTATTCCAAAAAGCGGGAGAAAAATACGTTAGCTTTGATCTGAAGGCGAAGTGAGCAAGAATTGCCTGCGGCGGGCGGTATACCGAGCTCCCCGTGTCGCCCCGGAAAGGGTACTAGTCAGTTCCAGGATTACGGATTTAAATAAACCCAAATGTAGGCATTAACTGTTTACCTACGTAAAATTACCTTGATATTTTGATTTCACTGTAACCATAATATTTACAACAATCATAATAAAAAAAAAACTTAATACTTCTATTTAAAACAATCATTTATGTATGAGTATTAATAACGTGTTTAACGCTTATTAATAGAAATAAATAGTGATCGATTATTCTTAATAAATAGCAAAATAAAATATATACTTAACCGGAAGAAACAAAACAAAATTAAAAACTATTAAATACGTTTCTATGTTCGTTGATAATGTTGTGATACATAGGCTTCCGAAAACACTTCAAGAAGGCCGCGTCGAGTGAAAGTGAATTGAGGAGGCCGAGGGGGGCGACAGGGGAGGGGAGGTTCGGTGCGAGGGGGAGGCAAGGTTGCGAACCGGCTGCACCGGCCTCAGGCGTGCCAAACTGTTGAGTAATCGCATCGAGCAATAAGCATTGCGTTACCTAGCCTAATAGACAATTTGGTGATGTATGCTAATGTTAAATGTTACCATCCTCTTCCATTCAAATTGTAAGTGTCAATTTCAAAGGTGATTGGCAAGGACAGGTCTGATTTGTGACGTCATGGGTTTGCATCATTTATTGTATCCACTCGCATACATAATGTGCTTTGCAGGTTTCGTTACCCTCGCATCCGCGGCGCGTTACCTTAATGCTATTTGGGACTTGACTCGTTATTTCAACACCGCTTATGAGTCGAATTCCTGAATGGTAATGACGTGTAACAATAAACTTGGCACTGACGTCATTCGAGTGTAGATCGCTAACACGGCAGAAACAATGCAATACTATGACGTCACTTTCTTAGGTATTACCGAACTAGGAAATAAAATTATGGAATTTGTTAAAATCGTTTTGTAATAACTGGAAAGCTTTCTTAGGCGACTTCCTGATTTGTCGCGGTACCTACGATATGAGAAAACTGTCAAATCTCGGTGTCAACTGTCAGTCAACTCAGTACTACTTTTTACTGCGCCAGCCCCTACATTTAAATGAGTGCTTCCTGACTGGCGCGGGATGCGCGGAAGCGGGACGATGCGAAGGCAGTACTGCTCCGCTTCTGCGCATAATATTACTACTGCGCAAATGTAATACTGACAGTATTCTGTCAAGTGGGAATCTTTGCGACGTCAGTATGTTTAATTGTTTACGTCAAACGTCAAAGAAGAAAATGACACATATCGATTCCGCCTACGCACTTAGCAATTTTTGTTAAAGTATGCATGTTTATTTCGAAATAACTACATAGTATAAAACAAAGTCGCTTCCTGCTGTCTGTCTGTCTGTCCCTAATCTTTAAAACTACGCAACGCGCTTTGATGCATTTTTTTAAATAGATAGAGTGATTCAAGAAGAATGTTTATATGTATAAAGCTGACTAGGGGAGGGGAGTTGAAGCATCTTGCTCTAACATATAGGTACGTGTACCGCTCTAAACTTTCTAAATTCAGCACAGTGTAATACCCGCTTAAGGCGCCTGTATACCTACGCAAGGCCTTCTCCATACAAACTCTGTGCAAGTTTTATTCGGCAGTTTTGGCACTCCCGTATATAATTTTTATCTACACACATATCATAAATCCTCTAATATGCGTTCGGAAACCGTAGAAAATGACTCTCATTTCAACATTCAATGAATTTATGGCAATTTTCTTATCTGTGGCTAAGGCTACAGCAGTAATAAAATATTTCATTTTAATCTCATATATGATGTTAAAATATTACGTCAAACAAAACTGTCAAAATTTAAATGTCAAAGTTGACATGTCCCTATTCTAGTATCACTGAAAATTCAAATTCAGTCGATGCGAAATGTCAGCTCGATGTTTTTTTAGTATATATCGCACGAAATTTGAGCTAGAACGACATGATCACATCAGAATAAGGACTCTTTACTTTTTAAAATAACATTCAGGTATCTGTTGCCAGTTCTGATTTCGATATTTCCGCAACCGTGCAAAAAAGGTTGTATTAACACAATTATTGTATTTATTTACTACGGTTTCTGAACCCATCTTAGAGTAATTATAATATGTGTGTAGATAAAGTAATGTATGCAACTGTACATAATTAGGCATTAAAACACTCGTGTGACCTTGTTATGAAACTCGCCTTCGGCTCGTTTCATAAAACACACTCGTGTTTTAATGCCCCTCATTATGTACCAGTTGCATAAACTACTATTTTAGCTTGTTAAGTTGTTATGTTATTATTAGTTATACTAAGAATATCAAGCAAAAATATCAAAAAAAAAATCTAAATTCAAAGGTTCTAGCTAACTAAATAATAAGCGTACTGACCAAAAATCATAATTGTAATGCAAACACAAGCCAAGAAAAACTTGCACAAAGTTTGTATGGGGAGTTGGGGAGTGCTTGCGCATACAGGCGCCTTAATACGTACATGCACCCGTGCGAAGCCGGGGCGGGTCGCTATAGTAATAAATATATTTTTTGTATATCTGCCGCCCTGCTGGCTTGCTTGTTGTCTAATTTGTAATATATTAGGTTTGCCCAATTTCAAACCAAGTTTGACGCTTGAACGAGTCTTGGTGCGCCTTAATAATAACATAAGTAAGTAAGTAATAAGAATCGATATTGGATTGGGTAACGGAATCGTTTTCTCTTTGCACCCGCTCGATCAGGCGTACTCGTAATGTTGATGGCGTTACATGGAACGAGCAAAGATTTTTTACACTTCGCCTGTGTGTGTCCGTGTGTACTCAGCCGGAGTTTGACGATCTGATAAATTTGTTACGTGTATCTGACGGGGCTCAATGATTTTATAACTGGTGTCGGTGTTCGCGTATTTCTCCGTCAGTAGCCATGCAGCTTAGGCTGGAAACAGTGCTCGACCGACCGTCACGTCAGAACGTATGGTCGGTAGGGCGTCTTTTGTATGGCCGCATACGCGCTGACTGAATGCACGGATGCATTCATACAGCGATAGCTACGCCCGACCGACCATACGCGCTGACGGTCGGTCGAGCACTGTTTCCAGCTGGTTGATCATTGTTGTTGTTGTGACACATACGAACACATTAAAAACGTCAACTTATAGCTCCTACGCTGACGTACACATAATGTGCATGTAGGTATAGCTCAACACGAAACCATGGCTCACCAGCGCTCGTGAGATAAACTAAGAATGTAAACTTTTCCGCAATCACCCTTTAATTATAAGTGTCGGAAGCAAATGTTATAAATAAAGTAGGATTTATTCCACAGAAGTCTAAAATATACAAATTCGAAATAAGCAACACATGGTTACTTTTTCCTTCTTTACTTCCAGTGGCGCTACAATTCTTTGTGGGTCCTGGCCTCCTCCACAAATTGTCACGATCCTTGGCGACCCTCTTCCAGTTCGTGAACTTGCCCATCGCTCTTAAGGTCCTCCTCTACGCAGTCCTTCCATCTTTTTCTGCCTCTGGGTCTCTTCTGCTGTGGTATCCACTCGGTCATGCATGGTTGTTGGTGCCCTGCTGTCCGACATTCTTTCTAAGTGGCCTGCCCACCTCACCCTTTGGGATTTGCAGAATCTGACTAAATATAGTTTCATGGGATTTACGTGCATCTATCTCATGGTTCATGGGATGCGTATATGTTCCATCGTCTTCTTTGACGGGTCCGAATATCCTTCTTAGCACCTTTCTTTCGAATATAGCCAGCCTCTGCTCACCCCTCTCAGTTAGCGTCCACGTTTCACAGGCATATGTGACTTCGGGCCTGATGATGGTGTTGTAGATGGTCAACTTTGACTTAACGGTAAGCAGCTTCGAGCCCAATAGCTTATTGCACGCGTAGAAGCACTTATTGCCGGAAATAATCCTCGCCTTGATATCATCGTCCGTCTTGTTCTGGCTTGTAAGTGATGAACCCAGGTATTTGAAGATATCCACCCCCTCAAAGTCGTTATCACCAGCCTTTATATTTCTTGATGGTTCTGGCTGCCTTGTAGCACTACTAATAATCTAACACATGGTTACATTATAATTAAATTAGGAACAGGAAACAGTCTAGAGCCGGACTTAGAATTTGTTAGACTGGGATTAAGTGCGATGGGTATAAACCACAGCTGAATACGAACTCAGAATGGAGCCAAGACATTTCGCACAAGAAAAATAGGTGGCTATTCTCTAATTTTTTTATTATCTATAAAGTACTAGCCGATACTTATGTTCAATGCAGAACTAAGAGCGAGCAGTACCCTTACCATGAGGTTGCTATGTTTGCATTACCGTACTCGCTAGCGAATGGACAAAAGTACAGCGCCTCTGGCGGTTACGCAATAGAACTAAGAATCGCCGTACTAAATCGTTTACGGAGACACTAGCGAGTACAGTAATGCAAACATTGCAAACTCATGGTAAGGGTACCGAGCGAGAGTTAGCAAGAAACAAATGAAAGCGCCATACATGTTACTATGGCAGTATGGCAGTACTTTATAGATAAAAAGACAGGCTATACACGATGATTTTTAATCGGTGATCAAGAACCAATATTACTAATTCATTAATCGATGGCGATCACGGTTAGCTAGTTCTTACCAAAAACTGACTCCTTTTCCTTAACCGAGAAATAAATTATTATAGCTACACCCTACGGGTAAAATTGTAGGTAAATAACAACTTATGGTTTAAGTAAAATGAAAAAAAGAAATGAAAATTAGAAGCCACCAAAGTCAGCTTTTGTTACAAAATTTAGTTCCAAGGATTTTTTTAACTTCCTTTTGACTTACTTATGAACTAAAATTTTGGTGATGATGTTTACATAACCAACCTAAAAAAACCTTATGCCAAAAAAAATGATTAATAAGTTTTCAATCAATTGTCACGTGTATGACACGTAAATTTAAGAGCTTTTTGACATAAGGCCTATCAAATTTCCCGTCACGATACAGAAAGTTGACATATACGTATGCACGCAAACAATAATTGAACAGATGTAAGATGACCATATATTTAGTAAGTATTAATATTTCGTTAATTTAATTAATTATAATTAAGAATTATGATATAATTGCACGGCAACCGTACTGTCCGCTCGAAGATCTCACGGTTCGAAATAATTGCCATCATCATCATCATCCTCCTAGCGTTATCCCAGTACAGTTGCATCCTGAAGGATGCCTGGGGTCCACTACTTAATGCCAAGATTTGGCGTAGGCACTAGTTTTTACGGAAGCGACTGCCATCTGACCTTCTAACCCCCAGGGGAAACTAGACCTTATTTACCTTAGGGATTAGGCTTTGTCAAGTGAGTGGGCAACTTGACTGTTAGAAGTTCTCAAACCGCCCGAAGGCCTCCAACTTGGCTTAACGACTGCTGCCATAGACAGCAACCGGGATCAACGGCTTAACGTGCCTTCCAAAGCACGGGAGCGCTCAGTAACCACTCAAAGCGGTCACCCATCCAAGTCCTGACCGCTGCCCACGTTGCTTAACCTTAGATACCGCAAGCGGTACCCGGCGCCGCTGGGCCACGAGCGCAGAGCAACACCCATAGAATAGCAACGCAGCTACACTATCATCAGACGCTCCTTAAAACCCGTGCTTCACGGTCGCTAAATTGATTCATTATACAAACATAAATACCCCAATTAACGTTTATTGTGGTAGGTATTGACCCCGTGAGCCTTCTGGAGTAAAAGCCAGCCCTAACGGCAACACAGTTAATGATGCCATTCACGTACGAATGTTCCGACCCTGTTGAACTTGTATTTGAGCAAGCTTCCGACCACTTTGTGGTGAATGTCTAAAGCTTTTTGCTGAAAAAATATACATCAATTAGTAAAAAGGGCTGTTCGTATTAGAGGTAATTGAAAAGTAACATCCGATTATTTTTTTAAATGTAGATGTAAATAATAAAAACCCGCCAAGTGCGTGTCAGGCCACGCGCAATGTAGGGCTTGTAGGGTTACATTATGTGGACTAAAAAGTTCGCAAACTTATATAATTTACAATGTTTTTGACAGAACTAACAATAATCTGAGGTATCAATGGAAATTGTACGAGAGTTTGCTTTTCAAAGTAGGTTCTTAAGCTCGCCTAAAACAAAAAAAACGGTTAAGCGCGTACCGGACTTCGCACATTTAGGGTTCCGAATCCGAACCAACCGCAACATTAAGTTGGTTTTAATTAGTAGCCCTCATTGTAACTTCACCTTAAGTTGTAGGGGAGGTAGCCTATTTTTTTTAAATATATTATCCTACCGTTTTGTCGCCGTGATCAATATATGTATGCTCATGCCAAATTACAGATTTCTTGTAGTAACGGTTACTGAGCTAAGCCGCGTGCGGACAGACAGACGGACGGATGGACATAGCGAAACCAAGGGTTCCTTGTTTACTACGTACGAGGGGCGCCTTTTAAGTTATGTCGTTTGTAAAATCTAAAGACAATTTGAATCACAAATACCATTTATTGTTTTTCGAAGAATTCGCCATGATGTTTAATACACTTTTTCATACGATCAAACCAATTTTCGAAGCACTAATTCCACTCCGAAGTGGGGGTGTCCAAAATAGCCGTTTTGTAGGCGTCAACCGCCTCTTCAGGAGTTGGATACCGTTGACCACGAAGGAGTTGCTTCATTTTTGGGAAAGTGAAGAAATCATTAGGGCTTAGGTCAGGACTGTACGGCGGATAATCTAAAATTTCGACGTTTTGGCTATTTAAAAACGCAATTGTTAGCCGGGCGGTGTGTGAGCTCGCATTGTCATGGTGCAGTATCATGCGACGTGTTCGGTTATTTTTACGGAACTCTCTAATGACTTCTGGTAAGCAAACTGTGGTATACCAGTCAGCGTTAACTGTTTTACGATCCTCTAGCACTATGGTGGCAACGTGACCAGTTTTTGCCACAAACGAGGCGACCATTTTTTTCGATGTGCTTCGTGAACGTATGACTTTAGTCGGTTTTGGCTCGTCTTGGAATACCCAAACGGTCGATTGCTGTTTGGAATCTGGATCATAGGCATAAATCCATGATTCATCACCACTGACAATATCATAAACGTGTTTTGAGTCTCCTCGGTCGAAGCGCTGCAGAGTTTTGCGACACCACCTAACGCGAGCCGCTTTTTGGTCATCACTGAGCAAATGAGGTATCCAGCGAGATATCAGTTTTTTTACACCTAACTCTTCATGTAAGATTTTGTGAATTGTCGTCCCTGAAATGCCTACGGACGCCTCTATTTCACGGTATGTAACATGGCGATCTTGAAGGATCAGCTGCCGTACAGCGTCAATGTTATCCTGGTTCAGGGCGGTTTTTGGACGACCTTCACGCGGTCTATCAAGGAGACTAGAGTGCCCTCGTTGAAATTCTAAATACCAACGTTCTACAGTCCGAAGGCACGGTGCTTTGTTACTAAAAACAGTAGTCAACTCTTCAAAGCACTGAAGTCGCGTTAATCCTCTTTTAAAGTTATAGAAAATGATCGCCCGTAAATTTTCCTTCGAAATTTCCATTTTCGCAACCGACTTTTCAACTTTGACCTGACGCTGCACTAAAACGGTTCGGCCAAACGTGACGCGTTCTTTTGTTTTCGAATTCAAAATTCAAATAGTTCAAGCTGATACTAGTTTTTTTTTTAAATTATTGCCGTAAGTTTGCATACGACAATACTTAAAGGGCGCCCCTCGTACTACGTAACCCTTAAAATGATCGTGAGTGTGCTCTAAAACTTAGTGCAACTAATCACAGTTAGTGATATAACATCCGTTCAATAAAACGTTACAGATAATAACTAAAAACGGTAATTAAACTAAGTCGGCATAAACTACAAAACAAATTTCTTCTGTTGTGATTATTCTCTTACTTGCCGACATAAAACGGTTCTATTAGTACAATTCTAGCCCGCTATTTTATGTAAGCATCCTAATGAATTTCAAGCCGAACTTCCAAAGCTCCGTTTAGCTTGTATTTTAGCCACTTAATCCTACGTATAAATTTACTCTTATGCTCTGAACTGTCTAACTTGGGCTTTAAAAGTTTAGCTGTAAAGCAATCAAAGGGTTAATTGTCTAATTTTTGTTGGCTTTGGTTATGTAGTCCACGATTATAGTGACAGGGGTAAATTGCAAATTTTTTGTACGTAGTTAAGGACTTAACTTTAATTAATTCCAATGTGCAAAAAAGTGGCCTATATAAATCGTATGACTAATTTTCATTACACAATGGGGTCGGAGAGACTTATTAATAATGAAGATGGTAATTTCACAGGTGCATGTTACACTTTAACAATTTTGTAGCATACTTAGTTGAAGTGCGCGGCATAATTTGTAATACAAAACGTACCCGAGTTGCCGTTTTATTGTTAGGTAGCATTCAGCTATAGGATACACTACACGAAACATGAATCCTCGCCTGCTACCTCACAACTCACCCGTTTTTATATGGAAACTGTAAAATGTCATTTGTCACTTTTGGACGAGTCGTGAATAACATATTAGTGTAATATAACACACGGCCGCTGCGTCGCCAGTTCTTTTTTTTTGAACTTTGGCTTGACATGCTGCCGCGTGTCTAGATCCCAGGTACGGGCTGTTCGGTAACTATAACAATTCCCGCCTCCGTTTCCACCACCGCCGACCATAGTCGCCTGGTTGGTAGCGCGGTGTGAAGCGCACTTCTAGCGTATACCTGAAGGCGGCCTGGTCATACAAAGTACAAACACACGTACAATTTTTTCAACGAAACTCTAAAAAGACATAGAGAACGGGCAAATTAAGAAAATATGGCACACGCATATCTTCTGCATCAATCTACACATGAGGCCACTGACTGAATCGGTTGGGTTATTTGAATATTCGAGTTATTTTATACACCTTCTTCCTATAAATTCTTCCTTTAAATATATAGTCACAACTGCAAATTGCCCGTTTCTTTTTTAAGTATATCACGACGTCACGGTTCGTAGTGACAGTAGCTAAATAACAGATATGCTTAATATTAATTAAAAAAAAACAAAAATATACACCTATATACTTAATTGTCCCAAATGCAGAGTTTAAAATCAAGAACTGTATAGACACGTCTCTGACCTGTGAAACTAGAAATTTAATAGCAGTTTTACAATAAAATTCCAACATGACATTGACACTCCCCAAGAAATGTGTTCATGAATAAATAAACAGTCATATACCTATAACTCTTGCAATATTTAAATGCTGCAAATCTTCCATAGAATGCAGGCAGGGTATAGCAAAAACAGAAAGGAGGAAAACACTAAATACCTCATAATATTTTAAACTAAGTCAACTAAGTCCCTCTTCTAAAAATACTACTCGTATTTAGGTACGTACGTGAACATTAATATCTAGCTAGTTTTACCAATTGCATTTATTATCAAACATCATAAATTTTGTATAATCGTTTCCACTGCAACGTAGTCGATGAAACCGGCATAGATAACTTCAATCGTGATTATTAATTACAGTTAACACTATTAATCTTGACTGACCAATACTTCAACCATTACCTATCTGTAGGCATGTCGAACAAAAACTATGGAACATTTACGAGCTTTGGTTAGGTATGAGTGTATACACTCAAGAACAAAGGTCAAAATATTACTCCTAGCACGGTACCTAGAAGTTGCTTGGTGTTTTTCGTGTTGTTCCTTTTCCCGGAAATGAAACCCACAAACAAGATTTAAGATTTAACTGGTGTTAATAATTGGTAAAAAATATGAACTGTTAGGCTGTCTTCACTGCCCCAGGAAAATCTAATAGTCGCAAGTGTCACTAAAAAACTTAGTCATCTATTTTTACCCGACTGTAAGGCAGGGTTATTTCATAATATAAAATAACCTATTAGCAAAACGTGACCCAAATAGTGGGCAACACATACTATCAACAATACGTCGACCGTGAGAGCGTTTCGTAACCGCTACAATGCTCAATTTAAGTAGATACCTTAGACACGCTTGTACTTACGTATTTTGCATGTTACGGGCTGCTTTTGTTGTATAATGTGTACTTTATTAATTAGTCATAATTTGTATTTTCAAACTTAAGGCTCCCTAAGGTTTCATAAGAGGGAACGTTTGAGGGATTTGGGAGCCGAGCATGGTTACTCTGGTTGTTCTGACCGTTCTATGTCCGGGCCGGCCCGGACACGGAACGGTCTAGCGTGAATCATCCTTAAAGCGATAGACCGCGTAAGCCAGAAAATCGCATGTTCGAATCCAGCTCGGGGCCAAAATTTTTCAAAGCTATTGAAATTTAGGGCGAATGTATTCGTCAACATTTTTTCTTGCTCGCTTATTCGTATGCTGTGCTCATTAGCCGCACGGAAACTTGTAAAGATCGTCGTGGAAATATTTATTTTAGCAAAACGGACCATCATTTAGAAAAAACGAACGATTCGATTAACGTAATTTGATTATTATCCGGAAGGACACCTAAAATGTTACCTTTACCCGATTTAATATTAGGGTGACCATTTTGACATGAATTTTTTACCCAATTTCGCAAGTTGCCAGGCTTTCGGATTTTTTTTTTTATTTCCATAGATTTTGTGACATTATAGCTGGATCACCGTACTGTCTTCTCGAAGATCTCGCGGTTCTCACAGTGAGAATCTATATGATTAACTACAGGATATTAGCCAGACCCTGGACTATTTATAAAGCTCTTTTCGTAAAACAACAGAACGTAAACCTGATGAATTACTGTTTATGCATCTTGGCACGTGTCGGATTTCGATGTTGACATAAAATAAATTGATTTAATTCACGCTTCTTTTCAATAAACTTCCTATTATGTACTTAATGAAATTAGAACGCTGGGAAGCTGGCACTGTGTCTATTAACATCACGAAATATGTTTCTGAACTGAGAAAGATCAGGTTGAGCTAAAAAAGGTGTGTTTGCCTAGTGTCCATGGCACTCAATTCCCAGCGGCTCGCCTATTTGAAAATGCCCTTCAGTTCTGCCAAATTAGGCCTGAGTTGCCTACGGTTAAGTCTGACGCAATCCATCTAAGTACAATTAATGGCATTAATATCTTGTTCAAATCAAAAACATCTTTACACGACACTAAAAGCGTGTGCAGATTCAGGTCAGTTCTGTATATTGATGTACGTGACTGTACCATGTATGTACTTGTACAAATCGATTGGCAAGCGCGTGGCGCCCTTAGGAACGTGGATGCATGCCGGCGCGGCGCCGTAGAAATTGTTCGGCGAGCCATGACGCGCGGCGCTTTCTCGTCGCGCTCGCAGCATCCCAACGCAGAGTGACGCAGCCGCACGTCACGACACGTTTCACTAACCATCAAGCAATGTGCACTGCTCAACAATGCGTTTCGTTTTAAAATCAAATTGTTTGCCATTAAGTGCTAGCTTAGTTCTAATTACTACGAATAATAGTAGATAAGGGGAGGGAATAAACCACTTTAAAAATGCGATAGGAGTGATACACATTACTCTTCAATTTCTACTTTCCACGTTATATCTAGAATCTCATAACTTAACCGCTTAGCTTGAGTAGATTTGCTTAGTAAAGTGAAAAATTTATCTTTAGTGGCTGGACCCCCTCAATTTACAAAATTATCTGTGTACGCAGAACCATCCGCTCCTAAATTAGTCAATGAGTTTCAGACCAAAATGGTTAAGTATCAAATTCATTGAAAACATAGGATACCTACAAAAAAAACACCTTAGTAAATCTTTTACGATGGATGTCCACAAACTAGATTCCTTGTCAAGTTCATGAAAGGGAGATTTCAGAATAAGTATCGTTTTAATTTCATGCCTCTGACACGCTGATTTCGAGAGACATCAGGACCGACAAGAAAGAATACTACATACCTTAAGCCTTATAATTTTTTCATTGCTAAGAAGTGCATATAACACCGTACATACCTATATCTCAACAGAGTATGTATGAGTCACTCAGTTAACATTTTCTGTGATGACGTCATGAGGATGAGCTTTTATAGAGGGGAGCGCCGTATTGGAGTTTATGAGAGCTTTAACTGCGAAAGTAATACGTAAACTGTTTTGTGGAGTACCTAAACAATGATTGGAGCTTTATTAAAGTGAAATACTCAGTAAAATATAATATGTGTGGTTTTGGAGACAATATGTCAAGTAATAGAAATTGAAACTATGTCATACACAAGATAATCCTATTCAGCGATAAAATAAAAGAAAAACACAACACAAAGACGAACAAACAACAGATGCAGACCAATATATTTAACCTTCACCGGTCGAGAAATGTCGAGAATTAGGTACTTACATACTAGCACTACCCAGCGTTGTGTTCCAATATCTATGCATACAAGGACATCAACATTATGAGAATAAGAGGAGCGAGAGACGTTTTCAGTGTTACACCATCAATCACTGGCTTGTGATTGAACTTAAATTGTTATAAAATATAAATTGGCTGACGGTTTCAACGACAACTTTCAAAAGGCATAGCAATAAATGATACCGTTTAAATCGTATTTATACCGCATTCTTCTCTGCTTAGGGCCTCATCACGTAACGTAACGAGTTCGCCGCGAGCGCGAGCGCGTAACGATTTCGCCTCGCTTTAAACTCACCCGCAAATCGCAAGTATGATAAGGCCCTTAAATAGTGATCACGGAATTGTACTTGTGTTAAATATCGACAAATTATCAACACTTGAACTGGTTTTTGATATATTTATTTAGTATATTTCAACTCGTTATATACGAATCAACCGAAATGCATACCTTTACCAGGTCCATTACGCGATACTGATCCAGCCCATGCAACGAGCCGGTCCGGCTACGCAATCAAAGAAAACTGGCTACACCTGATTTAAACAAAAGCGTCGTAACTGAGTTATGAATTTGCTTAAAAAACCGGTCAAATGGAGTTAACTCGCGCGCCTAGGGCTCCGTACAAAATTAGTTTATAAGGGATTTTTGAAGAATTGATGTTTTAATAAAATATCCTAGATAGAGAGTCGTGGGCTATTATAATGCTACATTTAACCTTACTCTTATAATTTATTTCTTTATTTTATTGATAAAAACGTTTGCATGATATTACAGAATAAATGTACAAACACACTAGACCGTTCCGTGTCCGGGCCGGCCCGTTTTCTAATACAGGACGCGCGACGGCCGTCGATTTCTTGTACTAGAAAACGGGCCGGCCCGGACACGGAACGGTCTAGTGTGTTTGTATCTTAACCAATGCGTCACGAAACATTGACAAAGAATATTAAACTAATTTAACAATATTCAATTTATACAAACAAACAATTTAAGTATACTGGAACAGTTGAGGGCTTAGCATCTATCGCCTCGCAAAATCTCAAGCATTCACTACACAATGCCGCCCATCGCCATGTAAGATAATTTCAATGCTTTCTTTTTTATATATATAAAATTAAGGTGGTATTTTTCATAATTTCATAATTTAATTTGTATTCGGATTTTAACTGATGTTAAAATTAAAGATATTGGATCAAAATCGTACGTTAATTACATGAAGTTGAAGAGGTCTATATTTATATACAACCACCCACTGCAAATTTTCTTCTAGTTTATGAGGCACAATGTCGTCTGTATCTTAGAGCCTCCTAGATACGTCAGTCAAATGGGTTAAAATAAGACTCGAGACACCCCGTTTTTAGCAGGAACTAGTCTGTAGGAATAATCCCGATATTTAGCTAGCGTGTTTAATTATTGGTAGAGGTTATACCTACAGAGTAACATGTACCAGTTACATGTAAAAACGGGGTGTTTCAAGTAACCCTTCAATATCCCGTTCTACCCCATTCAACGGTAATAAAACTAGTAGGTACGTTGATGCCGGTCTGTATTGTAACATGAAAAAATATCGATTCTATCCCTAAAAATCTTCAAAGACATCCAATAAAATGAAAACAATACGATTATGTTTAAAATTATTCTGAATAATAAATCCAGTGATTTGTAATCTTAGATAAATAAATAAATCTGAAATGAACTGAACTGTAATATGATAAAAATACAATTATTGATATATTTTTAGTTTAAAAATGTAAAGAGAACGAATATTATTTATTATTGTTGAATAAGATCGCAATCTTGACAATAAAATTTTCGTTCCGCATAAAATATTTGCTATACCACTTTAGTACCTCTATTCTTGCTCCGAGATACCACTTTTATGTTTATGAGAGCTCCCGCTGCGATAGACGAATAGACACGGCAGAGCAGCACCGTATAGGGTTCCTTTGTTACCTTATGCTTATCGTATACGTAGTTCGTAATCTGAACAGAAACTTAAAATATTTTTAGAAAGATTTTTGACAATTATTAAGATAAGGATCAAAAAATATATTATAAACAAGTTTACCGTGCCAAGTCTGATTATGGTTCTTACTACGATCACTCAGATATCTACAAATACGTAGACGGTGTTATCGAAACGTTGGTTTAAATCATATTAAACGACTTTTCCCTTGTTACAGATGTGACGGCGTTCCAAGCATGGTGTAAAGGAAGCTAATGGCCGAGCCGACTCCGCCGAATATGGCCAACTCGAAAGTTGACGCAACTTTCTACGAACTTTTATAAAATAATTTAACTTAAAACTCTCAATGATACGGTAATAAAATATTTAAAAAATGGTGCGACGACGTTGGAGATTTTTTACCATCGCTGCGTTTCTGGTGTTTTTAATAAAGGATTCTTTAAGCCAAGGTAAGTTATTAGGTTTAATTATTTATGAAGTACCTAATACTTATTTATTTCTTACTATTTATACTTACATGAACCCATTTGAGAATCACGTACACTTTTACCTACACTCGGTCTCTTCTATGACTGATGAAGTTAAATGACCTAAACTCGCACACAGCTTTTGGAATTTCGTTTGTAGCTAGCTACAGGATGTAAACTGATTTTTGGTAACGTCACATTTTATAGCGTGATTACTTACTCGTTCCTCCAAAAATTATGTGCGAAGCGCTCGTAATAATATGTACACAGAAAAAAGCACACCACATTGCCTTTTCCCGTGCAATCATATCATGTTACAAATATACGTAACCAACCTAATTCACCTAAGTGCCTCTGGAAGAGTCACTCGGAGCGCCTGCGGTTTCAGTATGATTGCAAAAGTATACAATAAGCTATCGTATGCTGTTCGCCGCGCTGGATTCATTTTACATTTGTGTAAAGCCTAGATTCTAAAAAAAGCAGACTAATGCTATTGAGAGGTATAACTGGAGTATTAAAAAGTGCATAAAAGGTCGAGCTAGTAGGCGGGCAAGGAGGCGAGGTGGCAAGTCGCCCGCGACCTGTGACGCGCGCTAGCCGGCTGGCGCTGCATGTATTATTCACCTGTACTTAGTCTGTTCGGACAGCATTTTGCAGTTTCCAAGTGATAATGACGGTACTCAGAAACGTGTTCCAGTGTTATACAAAGCTGAATATAACTATATTCATCTCAAATACGTGAACTGTATACGGCAGTTTATCTAGTTGTTTCGAAGTTGTACATAGTTGAACCACGGATACATACCACCTAAGAATGGAACAAGCAATTACATTTTTGTACTTACTCCACCTAGTTAAATTCTGAATCCTACTTGTAGGTAGTTATATTATAGCTTTTGAAAGTACCAGTTATATAATTAGAATAGTCTACTGTCAAGCTGAAAACAAAGTTAGTTCGGTTATACCGTTTTACATTACATTTTAAGATTTTACATGTTGTATAATTACATCATTCTCAATATTCTATACTATTTATAAATAATATATAACGGAGAATATTTAAACAATATGTGCTCTATTTTAACGAATGTAAGAATGGATTATTTCTAACTTAACTTAATGATCCGATAATTTAGAGAAACCGTTACATTAAAAGCACGTACATCGATGGGGGACAGGACAGTTATAATTAGGTGCCGCAATAGACTCGGGCCGTGATCACTCGGGGAGTCTTTGTCTCAAATGTTTGGAGTTTGTACGTGAGGTGCCTCGCTAATCGAGGATCACGCTGGATCCAGGCTCACCCGCCACCTCCGCATTTATGCAACCATCCTGTTATTAAAAGCGAAAATGAAGCACTTACCGTAGGAGAATATGATAAACGTTCCGTTTTCAAAAGAGCGGGCGTGATACTTGCTATCGTAAACTTTAATTCAATATGGTCTTAGTTTATGCAAACATTTAATTTGGGTTTGATGTTCATTCAATAGGTTACGTTTTGCGTCCTTTTCACATTACAATAGGAGATTAAAAATATACGTGCTTACGTTCGGTTTACTGTACTTATATCTAGGTATCTACTATAGAACAACGCCAACACAAATGCAACAATACTAATAACGAAGTATTGTCGCTCTCAGTTCGCTGGGAGGTGCATGCATAATCAAATATTTCTGCATAAACCATTCAATAGCAACCCGACGTGCCGACTTTGATCTATCATGGTGTGCATCCTAAAATAGATTCCCGCTGAAATTGGATACTCACTTTAGCTGGAATACACACAAATAGGATAAACCTACTCTACCAGCACCGTTCCAATTAAGAGCAACACCAGTTCAATAGTGATTATGGCCCTGCGAAAACAAGTGCCAATACCAATTAATGGGATTTTGGGTGACAATCGATAGCCACTTCTTCCTACTTAACTGTTGAAAGGAAAGTTTTAAAATGAAGGGGTCATACTTTTGGTTCACACATAGCCTTTATTCCATTTAGTCCAGTCCCTGGCTTTGTCCAGGAAGTCCGCGTATGGAGATTTTTTTGCCGGGAAAGATAAGTAGAGTGTAGGCCTTTGAAAGTATTTTAGTCTGGGGTGGACAATCGTCATCCGTACATTTTCCAGCTATCAATCCAGTCCTCAATATTTTTTATGAAAAGCAAAACATTTTTCTTTTAAAACCTATCGAGTGGGGTATCAAATGAAAGGGCTCCATGCTCCATTCATATTTTCCGGACTCCTTTGATTGCGTTTATATATTACGGATACAATGAATCGTACAGCATATATTTAAGAGAATTCATTCAACCGTTTCCTGTCAGGGAGAGCCCGAACTTGGTGTGTTTTGAAAATGAACTTTATGTTTTACGACACCTCTGGCGTAAATCTAATGGTGTGGTATATTTATGAAATCAGCTCAAGGAACTCTTTCATTTAGTAACTACTCGATATGTCTTTGAAGATCTTTTTTCCATACATAAATTGTGGACATCTCCACTCCATACGCAGACTTTCCTACAGGACCATAGCTAGGGACTGGACTATTAATATGTGGCGGCCCTAAAATGTACACTTTAAACCACTGTAAATGTATTTTTTTTAATGTATACAAATTTGTTTACTTAAATGAATTATATTTATTGTAATAGAGTCCAAAAGTGCCAAACACTCAACTTCCTCGACTGCATCTACAAATTATTTTTGCTGGTTAGGTATCACTGTAGTTTGCACGCCTTCATTATCTTCTTTCATACACGATTTCAATGTATCCAAGCCTACAATCATGGTAATCTCTTCTTTATTTGACAACGTTTCGCTAATTTCACTGTTTCTAAGCCTATTAACTTCACACATACCTAATAAGTAACCAATGCCAGTTTGACATTCTATTTTTTCTAGAGTCTAATGTAATGAGTTATTATACAGGCACAAAGGCACGCGATCATTCTATTTACCTTGAACACACTGTATAATAGTACATTACTTAATAAGGGCGGTAAAACAAAGAATGTCTCAGATCGCAGGTATTTGACGCCCGAGCCGAAGGCAAGGGCGATAAATATGCGATCTGAGGCTTTCTTTATTACCGCCCGTGTTAAGTACAAAATTTTATGTCACCCCCTGGCCAGGAAGTGGGATTTCCCGCGCGCGGAGCGTGCGGTAATTGCCGCTTTATGGCCAGGTGTAACATAAAATGAATTCTCAGTCTTCCGATCCACGTTTGTTCAATTAAAAAAGTCAGATCGACTTCGTTACAAGTTAATAAAAAAACCCCTACGTAGTTAAAACATATTACCTACTAATAACCATCCCCGCCATTAGGTAAGACTTTAGATTTAGAAAAAAAAAAACATTCAAATCGGTTCCGTTAGGGAGCTACGATGCTATAGACGTGCACATATACACACTCTTTTACGTTGCGCGTCGGGGGTTCAAAAAAGTAAATAACTATTCGATTGTCTATCGAGCTAACTTTCATAATCTTGAAACGTAAATACTTAATAACTAGTTAAATCAATATTAAACTGTGGTTAAAGTTTCAAACAAGGAAAACTACTATTCCACAAAGTTCGCTCGATACAAATCGAATCACTAACACCACAAATCGGCCTGAGCATTATACAACTATTCAAAATCAGAACAAGTAATCTTGTTTGAGTTGTGTGCGGTTCATTTCGGGCCTGATTGACACGACTACACTGATGATTAATTATCTCTTGTGAAAAATAGACACACTGTCCTCCGAAGGCGCATTTCCGTTTTCGTTACAGCCCAACATTGCTCGTAGGTAAGCCTCGAAATAAAATGTTACTTTAACTGTTATAGTACTTAAACAATGGAAGAGCGGAGCTTCCCAAAACAGGCATTGTTTGCTTACCGAGCGGCTCCACTCCATCCCCTTATATCATAAATACTGTACACTGTAATTTATGGAAAAAAGATATTGTATTTTTTTTGTAGTTGTGTACTAATAATATGTATTGTGCTACTTTGAGGTTAGCCAGAATAATACTAATACAAATAACAATACTAACTCAATAGTTTATCCTTTTCCTATTATAATGTTCAGTTGCCCCGATCCATTATACTCATTATTAAATATTTAGTAAATATGTAAATATAAGTTGGGAGAACGAACGATACGCGGTATGACGCAGATCCTGGTATTTGTGTAAAAATAACGACACTAAAGTTCACATGTGCAAACTCAAGATGAGTACGCTTAGCATACAAATGTATTAGCACTCGCCGGCAAGCACTGCGCTGCCGCTAGCTAAACGCCAGGTCCTTACAACGATACGTAAGTACCTACTGTAAGTAGTGGCAGTTTTTAATTTAATGACCGTTGTTTATGGCTAAACGGGGGTCAGAAACACGGATGGCTATGAATACAATAAAAAGCTTATAAGCCCTTTCCATAAACATCACGTACGGGAGGGTCGCGTTTCACATATGCCTTCCTAATTACCCGTGATTTAGGTGTATGGCTCCGGTTAAAATATAAATCAACGCAGAGCGGTGCTTATATAATTATAAGTGTACAACTACATTATTTGAATAATCTACAGGGTCAACAACTTCCCTTAGCTATATATGACACAGCAAATGTTAAGGCTATTTTGTGTTGAATAGTACCACAACAGAATACTCCTAAATCGACATTTAATGGACTTTGGACTTATCAGTCCCGTTTCTTCCTTTTCGTAATCCTGCTGCGTTATCTGGTTTTTGCACAACAAATTTCGATCGAGTTGGACACATTCCTCTACACTGTCCATATTTTAATGATTTTGCGATTTCTCCTATTCGTTATTGTGCTTAAAAATGCGAGTTTGTCAGCAGCATTTTGGTCTTTGTCGCTTCGCAATTCTCGTCAATCCGTATTTTTAGGATTCCATAGTAAATACGGAACACTTATAGTTTAACTTATAGTTTAGTAAAATACCTTGCTAATGTTGCTAATTCTGTCAAAAAAATTGTAAATATAAGTTTGCAAACTTTTTCGTCCACATTATGTACCGAACGGGTGGACAACTACGGAACCCTACATTGCGCGTGGCCCGACATACACTTGGTCGTTTTTTTAATACTTCTAAAAGATGCGATACAGCCAGTCAAAAAATGTGCTGTTCAGTACTAAGTAGTCACTAAGTAGTCCTAAAAGTCACCTAAAAATACATGTACAATCAAAGAGTATCTTTCTATTCGATCTTTTACGAGTAGGTACTTGTGAGATTTTATTTTGGAAACATAGTTAGGGTTTGGATTCCTCCCGAGGCACCTTGTATGTTATTTTAAAAACTACTCCACGCCATTTAGTTTTTGAATAAACACCTACAGAATAAGGAGGAATAAATTCCATTAGCATCAGTTTTCCCGCGGGTGCGCCGATTGCGCTCGATCTGTTCAATTGATATTTATCGGAGCCGCTTTAAAAGAAAACAACGAAAATAGCATTGGATTCACGTCGCAGCCGATCGTATTTGAAAGACAAAACAATCAATTACTCCTTTTCTGTTGCCAGTATTCACAATTCAAGTTATCTGAACGCCGAAACCCGACATTGCACTTAAGGCTTGTTGTTTTTTTTCTAAAGACAATATCTTTCTCATCTCATATTTAGGTACAGATGGTATGTGTTACGCTGCCTTACCAGATTGATGAGGCTCGCCTTCGTTCGCGCCGCTCTCATTATTTAGGTATATGATCCGTGAGCAACTAATTTCCGCGAGATTATCTTTCTCCGATAATATGACCTCGATACCCATCGAATATGCTAGTAAGAGTGTCTACTTACACTGATATCGGGAATAAATATTTCCTACCTACTTATAACATACATATTCAGAGCCATTGAAATCTATGTATTGAAGTTATTACCGTATTATTTTTATTGATCGTTATGAGCGGAATTTGTTAGAGAAAAAATATTTTATACCTAAGTATTAGCATCTGTGGTAAGCGTAAACATAGAAACACACACTGGCGGGGCCATCTCCGGATATATCACATTGAGCGCACGAAGACGTGCGCTATGTGTATACCTTCCGTTTAGATTATTTTGGTTTTAAGAGGAGTACATTACATACAACACTCGATTTTGAAATTTCATCCGATACAAAGTGTAGCTTGAAAACGCGTACACTTTGTATCGGATGTACTGTGGCCTTTTATCGAAAAACTATAACAATTAAGGTCTGGCTGGAAGTCTTTAGCGCTAAGATCAAACCCATACGCTGCGCGCTGTGACGTGTGCAGTAACTAATAGGTATTGATGTTGATAATAGTGCGTACTTAATTATTTTGTATGGAAAAAAAATGTTTTATATCTTTTATTAAATATATTTTTAACTCTTAAAATATAAGTTCACCCAAACTGTATGCCTATTTAGTATTCCATTTAATTAAATCATAATAATATTTGGACCTGCCTACTACTCAATCATAGTCCTACAGGAGCTCTACGTAGGGCACTTTAACTTGTTGATTTAATCACAATTTTTTATTTAACGTTATTGTTGCCAGGACGTTTGCATCGAGGATTTCCTTTTGGTAAATAGCTAGGAGACGAACATTCCAACGAAGCAAACTCACGAAAACATTATTCTGTTGTTGTGTTGTGCGCGCGGCCGGCATGCATTGGCGGGAGTTGTTTGCCCGTACTAAGGGGACGCTCGCCTTCACTGAGCGTTATAGAATTAGCATTCTATAACTACGCTTTAGAAAGGAATTAGTATAATTTCCCTGTTCCCGGGTTACAGATAGAATTTACTCTCGAAATGGTTGAATTTTTAATTTTTTGTACATAGTTAAGGAAGTTTAATGTCTAAGTATCTTTTAATTCACTCCAGTATGTAATGAAAGTTATCCATGTAAGTGTACTCATATTGTACGACTAATTCGTGTTACATCGGCGTCGTCATCATTTATTTTACAATATGTTTTAAATAAGAGAATTTATTAATGAAAAATATTCTAGGTACTTAACAATGATTGATTTTATATGACTTTGTTCAAATTTTATTGTTTCTCAATTTAACTACGACCTCTTTTTGTTACAGACGAAAATGATTTTTACTACACACCGGTAGAGAGAAACTTTGCTCAAGTTCAACCACCCCTATTCCCGAGTCGACCACCGACGTTCTACGAACATGGAGACTCCTACCGGGTGCCTCAGGCGCCGCAGCAACCTCTTTACAATGACGGTTACGTCAGGTTCCCGAGTCCGAATTACAACCAAAACCCGTCACCTTTTCAATTACCGACGGGTAGGAGTCAATCTACAGGGCAGTACTATGTAAATCAGCCCGATTATAACCCCCCGCAACGCCAAAAGTACAGGCCAGCGCTACCTCACAATTACCAAATTGTACATCCAGCGTCTACTAAAAAACCTAATGTATCTCAGATACACTCCGTAGCATATCAAAATGACCCATCAAAACCAGAAACATTCCTAGGGCAAATAACAATAAATAATCCTGACATTGATTATTTGCAAAACACGCGTTTTAAAAATATACCTTTCGATGGCAACAGCCTCAAAAGTAATGGTCAAAGCGGACACATTGCTCATGATGAAGATATTGATAATGATAATCAAGATTTATTTGATCATCATAGGGTTACTACATATAACCCGAACAAGATAATTCCTAAGATAAAACATAATTTGAAACCAAATGGAGCAAGGTTTACCCAGTACGAAAATTCCGGACTAGAAGAAAACACTGACTTCGGAAATGCTCCAGGGAAAGTATACACCGGGAACAACAACATCAGGCAGTCAAACGCAGGATCAAATCTTTACCATGGTTCCTCTACAGAATATAAAGGACTTTTGGGTTTGGAGCCACTGCTTGAAGACGATATAAGCGATATCAGTTCTTTCAGAGAACTTATGAAAAATACGCAAGGCTCGTTCGATGTTCAAGTCATTAAATCTAACAAAAGCAAAAATAATGATATTGATGATAGTAAACCAGATGCTTCATCTATGAATGAAGGTAATGTGCCAAAAGAAACCCCTGCTGAGTTGTCGTCAACAACCGTTTCAGTTACAACAACAACAATAATTGATAAAGAAAAATATAGTTCTCATGAAGATAAAAGCAGTGAAGAAGCACAAAATGAATTTGAATACGAGGATGTTTATTACGATGAACCAGAAAGTAGTGAAGTGAAACATACTACTATAGCATCTCATCATACAAACCAACAGAAAGAAACAACGACCTCCAATATTTATGATGAATATGATGCTACTGACGAACCTGAAAATACGACTTACGAATCCAGCACAAATGCAACGGAATCATTTGATGTATTAGTTATGAAACCAAATAACAATACTATGGTTAAAGACGACAATTTCAAGCAATTCGTTGATACGCCTAAATTGGATGAAACTGAAGAAATACCAAATAATAATGATATAGTCAACATTAACGCGACAAGTTCAGAAGAAGATGTATCATCCATTGAAACTCCGTCTATTCTTGGTCAAGAAGTAGTTTCTGTTGTGACCACAAAAAGTGTAGTAAACGGTACCATATCCATACCAGATGTTACGTATGCACCAAGTACCAAAACAATAGGAGCAATCACTGAAACATCTTTTTCAGCTTATGACAATAGCAATGATACAGCGGTCCCAGTCACTACTGAGAATTGGGTAGTCGTAGCATCAGTACAAACAAGTCGCAGTGTTTCCGGAGCTCGTTTCTTACCGTTCCCAACAGTAGAACAAGAAGAAAAGAAACAAGTACTGACGGATGAAAAAGATGATAACGATGAAAGCGAAGAAGAAGACGGTGAAACCGTTACGCAAGATCCGCAAGAACAAACAAGTGGATTAATTACTAGTTCGTCTACTGAAAATATTAATGACAAACTTGACAGTATTCAATCAGAGCTTTCAAGTGCTGTTCTGTCAGGCTCTTTGGATAAAGGAAATAAAAATATTGAGTTAATAACAGAAGCCACCACCGAACATGTAACGACTACAACTACAGCCACGACAACGTCTACACAGTCTTTGAATATATTTACTTTGAAGAGTACTCAAATTCCAGTGACAACGGAGCGATCAGCGCCTGAACCTTTACCAGTTATGATTAAAAAGTTTACTCCGCGTGTAACTACTTCGACCACTCCGAAACCCAGAAAAAAACCGTCGTTGGTGACTGTAATGGATGACTTATCAGGACTGCTACCTCCAGGCTACAAACCAAGACAATCTTATAAAGACAAACGGACTAGTAGTACTACAACCACCACTACTACACATGCACCTACTCGTACTTCTACGACAGAGGAACCAATAGCAAACAATACGCAGGGTCGCTCGTCGGGTATAAGTTCAAAGAATAAAGTTATACTTTTAGATATCAAATCTCTACGCCCTAAAGAATACAAGCCAAAAGAAAATAGACCTCAAGAAGTATTGAAATCTGTGCCAAACGATGACTTAAGTAAATTATTGCCACCAGGATACAAACTTCCAGCTAATGAAAGCACTGGCAAAGAATCTTCCAAACTAGATATTTTGGAAAAAGTGCAAAAGGTCGACATTTCCGCTCTTTTACCTAAAGATTTTAAATTGAATACATCCACTGAAGCCTCCAAAAAAGGACTGCCTGCAAAGGCAACACCAGTAGATATATCGGCGTTCTTACCACCTGGTTTTAAGCTTAATAAAACTGATGAAGAAAAAAGCAGCAGTCCCTTGGATGCTGTTAAGATTGCAGATATTTCTAGTTTACTTCCTCCGGGCTACAAATTAAGTAATAGTGAAGAAATGGTGGCACCTAGTTCTACTACAAAAGCTCCTGGGGGAATCAAATTAGTGTTTCCATCGAGACCAGGAAGCAAACCTGTAAGAAAAACCACGCCTAAACCCGTGGGAGAAAGTGGACCAAGTCCAGTTACTCCAAAGATCCAGAAAGGTTGGCCAACAAGGTAATTATCTTGTAGACTTTTTGTAGGTAATCGGGGCGGGTAAAATGTATATTTATCATACTTCCTATCTCAGGTTTAAAAATATACTTACATATATTCCAATATGTTTTAAATTTGGTCACCTTAAGTTGTAATATCTGGGCAACCGAGCTTTGCTCGGCGTTTTCCCGTGCATGAGACCGATTTCTCGTCCCCGAAAACCCCCACATACCAAATTTCATTTAAATCGTTAGAACCGTTTCCGAGATCCCCGAAATAAATAAATAAATAAATATATGAATTGCTCGTTTAAAGATATAAGATTTTAATATTTTTTTAAATACATATAAGACTTTAAATAGTGAAGAAAAAATATCACTCGAACAGAGTAATAAAATATATCTATCTTGAATACATCTCAAAGTTAGTTTTTTTGAAATTTGTTATAATAAAAAAGATTAACCAGTTTGTACATCAATTGTTTTGGGAGGTTTAATATGCCAAGCAATAGTTACGAATCTCCTTTATATCTTAGGGCTTCCACTGAGTTCACCGGCTGGCCCACACCTTCAACGACACCGTTTTCGATTGAGAAGTTACTAGAGGCTCAGCGGAACGCAACAGCCACTAGTCCCTCTCTCGACTTGAGCACCGAGGCCACCACCCGTCGCATCACCACAACGACGACAACGACGCCCACGCCGCCGCCGTCTACTACCCCTGGCGTATGCCGCCATGAATGTGACATTGCTGCTACTATCAAAATTGTCTCAGGTACTTTATTTAACACATTTCTTTGGTAAAACACCCTACAAATACTTATTCCTGAGAGTAAACCCGATAACTCCAAGATGCATACTGGAGTTTGACCACAGACTTATTTTACATCTAAAGCGGCAATTACACTGCGTCGTTCACCTAATGCGGTCGCCGAATTCATGTTAAACTACTTAGGCCAACAAACGTCGTCTTTACACTAGTCTGTCCGCCTACTACGGCGACTTGGCAGCTGTCGATCGCCGAATGCGGCCGACTAACGTGTTCTTTACACTTTTGCGGTCGCCGCATGCTGCATGACGAAGTGTAATTGCCGCTTAAGACTTTTTGTATAATTCTGTAGCTGTAGCCATCACGGTGTGATCAGTGCAATTTTTCTTTTATTTTCAGGCGTAAAATGGGTACCCGAGTTATTAGACCATCACACTGAGGAATGGCAAAGGCTGGCTGAAGACGTAAAACAAGAGGTATTTAAGCGTCCATATCAGATGCTCATTCATTTACGTTATTTTCTGTTTGAACTGATGCGTATGTTGACATTTTCTCTTCGTTGATACCAGTAGGTATATACATGAATACATGACTATTGTCTAATATCATAGACTTATCACGTATATTAGATTTTTCATTACGACAAATCGATTCAAACATCACTTTACTTCGACAAATAACAACCCGAAAACTATACTAACAAGCAAAAATAACGGGTACACTTTCTATGGAACTTCTATACTTACAAAGTGTACCCGCTACTTTTGCTCGTCAGTATATTTTGTTCGCTTATATTCTACTGCATAGCAATAACATACAATAAAAGCATCGTACCCTTAATTCAGTTCATTGGTTTTTTAAATAATTATGTCGTAATTTGAGCTAAAACATTTTAAAACTTTACGGCCTGTTAAAAGATATCAGATAGATCTCAACTCTTTCTATTTATGCTCCACTTACTTTTGGGCAACCTTGGCTGGTATTATGTATATTAAGTTATATACGCTTAGTTTAATTTACAACATAACTGAATGTAACTATGTTTCAGTAGGTATATATGTAATGTAAAAATTACTTCTTTGTAATGAGATACTCGTAGTCAGTTATTTAAACGAATGATTACTTATAGGAAATATAAAAACTATATACAACGAAAAACTTGAATCAAAATTATCGAACTCGTATATGTATAGTACGAACATGTATACATGTATAGTTCGGACACAACTCTAAGGCTAAATCCTATCAAACGAACGCAAGCAAAACTAGACTTAAAGCTCTGACTGTAAGCGTCTGTCTTGCGTTAATTTCACAGCGCTTGGCCTTACAGTTTTGTACGAACTTATACTTCCGAGTATTCTGGCAGATTATTGTTTTAATTATCTGTCCACGGTGAAAGCATGAGGGTTTCCTAAAACAACTTCACGGTTCCTAATTATGCGTAAGCGAAACTAGAAATGTAAAAAACATGGTATAAGTTCAAATTTGCCAGTAGGCAATGTGCTCCCAGAAATTTCCACTGCTCACTATATTCATATTACGTATTTTTGTGACTTATATAACCACTCTATGACAACTTTTGTTACAGCTCAATTCTGTCTACTCGAAATCAAATCTTCTGAACAAATGGTACAAAGGCATAAGAATTGACGGATTCAGCAAAGGTTCTGTACTCGTGGACTATTTTATCGAGCTGAACGACGTGGAAAAGAGAGTGGATACAATAGAATTGAAGAAACTGTTTCATAAGTCTTTAACCGAAGCTAAACCGGGCTCTGTGGTGGAGTCTGTGACGGAAGAACCACAAGTGCTTGACCCCGACGTGATGCTGGGAGATCAGCCCGAAGAAGACCGAATGATGAAAAGCAATGAAAAAATGACCAAAACTATCGACAAATCTGCTGGGAAACTAGAAATTGGTAAATTCGTTATGGACCCTGCGTACACGGAATTCATAGGTACGTTTTACGCCAGACACATTAGTTACCAGCTTGAACATAATGAAAGTGAAAAAATCTAAAGTTAACAAATGTCTAACACAAAAGTAACAAGCGTCTATTAAATTAAACGCATTTAACAATTGCTAACAAATACAGTGAAAGTTTTGTATGCGTTTAATTAAAATAGATTTGGCGTTTGAAAATCGAGGTATCTCTTTTGTTCATAATTACTAGTCATGAGTGATAGTAGATAAACAATTTATATAAAAAATCACCTGGTTTTTTTTTCAAATCTCCGACATAACATAACACAACAAATACATTACCTACGTATTATTGCTTGAATAATCACAGTTAATTTATTTAAATGAACTTCAAATGTTTGAATTATGTCTCTTGACGCCAGTATTACCATACTTAAAATAATCTAAAAGTGTGTAACAATATTTTTGTCTATGAATGTATAATGTAAACACCACGTTAGTGACACCATTAAATCGGTCGTTCAGGATCTAAATATTTCGTTCAAGTTACAAAAGTAGCGGAAGCGTATAATTCGCTCTCCGCCAAACCAAAGGAATGGTAAAATTGGATGAATACCACTTTTTGCACTCCGTGTAACTATTATTTACTTTAATACCTGTTATTTAAACTACTTATACTGATCTGCTTTTATTTTTCAGTACTGCCAAAACGAGAGGAGCCAACGCTCGTCACCCCGGAAGAGGAATCCTTCTTGCCACAGTGGGGTATCGCAGTAATTGTCATAGCGATGGCGTCATTGCTTTTCGTGATTATATTTGGCGTCACAGTGGTCGGTCTCATTTCTTATTTCTGTAAAGATCCAGTGACTTACCTACTCTGTAAATACATTGAAGTAATAAATTATTTGCACGCATTTCAGCTAGTGAATCGGCAGAAAAGCTCCAAGGCGAAACAGCCCATACCACTGAGCGAGGACATGCTCCGTGAGTTGGATAAAAGCCACATGGGAGGTTTTGACGACATGCATCAAATGAAAGAACGAGATCTGCCGTACTTACCTTCGGGAAAGGTTATTTTCCAAAACTAATTTATCCTCTCAATATCGAGGGCAATAGCGAGTGTTAATTCCGATGAACATTTACATAAAAAATATGATCAATATAATTCCTACTCATTATGTTTTAACGAACATCGTTACATAATCGCCCTATCCGTATTGACATGTGATTTCGTTTGCCCTCATGTATTAGTTTCCATGTTTCGTTGCTATATCCTTAGTGATAAGGTTGAAAAAGGCCTTCTGCGTCGACTGTACCTTATCAAGTATTTAATAACGGTTTTTGCTACACATTATGAGTGGAATGATGAATGTGGCGGAAGAAAAAAGGGTTCTGAGGGGATGGCGTAGTGAGTCAGTAGTCTCGGGGTCTTTCATCACGTAATTACCAACTCGTCACCTAACACAATTGAAAAGATTTAGGGGCAAATGATATTTCAATTTATATTGCAGGATAACATGCGACCAAACTAGTGTTTCTAGTATTTTCAATGCGATTTTCTATCGAGTATTTTTTTTGTAACCTTTAAGCCATGCGCTAGTTGTAGCCCTTCGAATTATCAAAATTACTAAAAGGATACACGATTACAGTTAAAAGGTTAAGAAACTCTGAGATTGTTGACCTTTAATGGACGTATTTTTAGGGTTCCGTACCCAAAGGATAAAACAGGACCCTAGTACTAAGGCTCCGCTGTTCGTCTGTCACCAGGCTGTATCTCAAAAACCGGGAAGGTTAGAAAGTTGAAATTTTCACAGATGATGTATTTCTATTGCCGCTATAACAACAAATACTAAGAAACAGAATAAAATAAATATTTAAGGGGACTCCCATACAACAAACGTGATTTTTTTGCAGTTTTTAAAGATAATGGGACGGAACCCTTCGTGCGCGAGTCCGACTCGCACTTGGCCGGTTTTTTTTTTAAATTAAATATAAGTACCTAAAATATACGTTGAGTATCATTAACAATAATTCACGAGTTTAGAAGTCCTTACAGTAAGAAGATTGCGTCATTATACTGAAATAGTTGACTACACTGTTTTTATCGTAATATACAGGTGTTTGGGCACATGGACCGTCAAAATTGGAGGTACGATTTTGTGATTTCCAGAAAAAAGTGCGATAGCACCTTGACAAATCTTTTGTTATATAAGTACGACTTTGTGACTAAAACTTTATTTGGAGTGTTTTTTGCATACCGTTAGAAACATCATAAACCAAAGAAGCTTTCATAATAATTAAGCTAGTAAGTAATAGCTGTAACTTAAAAAAAAAAGAATTTAGATTTGGAGATGGTATCGTACATTCATTTTGTTTGTTAATAAAAAGGCCCATGCGTTTATTTGAGGTGTTATTTGGTATAAAAAAATTAAAGTGTTTAAGCACATATCCGTACACGTAAGAGAATTAAATAAATAACGCATAAAAACATTTACCTACAAAAAAAAATAAGGGGCCGGATGTCACATTTTGGGTAATTTAGGTAAAACATATTTAAAAAAATCGTACCTCTATGACCGTGACTCTTAGAACCCAGGGTCCAAGGGTAAAAAGGTAGCAAATGACCCTACCTCCCGAAAAATGTTGACAGTTCATGTGCCGAAAATCCTGTATGTATCACATAGGTATATGAGAACTATCTTACAGACTTCAAAACGTAGAATCGCCTCAAGAAGTTTTATTATGCGATTTTATGTTATTTGAATCGCATAGTATAAGACATGTTGACATGTATCTATTTTGAATTGACAGCGAATGTCGACGGCGTTCATCGAGCAACTGGCGTTCCCGACGCCGGGCGACTCGTGGCGTTCAGAGTGGACGCCGCAGCTCCAGAAGTACATGCAGCACTATACACCAGACTCCGGCCGCGGTTCGCAGATCTATGGGGCGGGAGGAAACGCTTACGGGTATGCATAAACTACGTCAAATTTGGATTATTCAGGTTACAAAATGTAGGCGAAGCAGTACAAGTGTCGTCAGTTTCAGATGAGATTTTTTTTACACTAACCTAACCTGTACTATACGATTTGACCGCCACGAGGCAGCTAACTGGTACCTATAACTTCACATCGGACCTTCGTAACTGGGCGACTTACGACTATTGTGAACCTATCGTGCGAGCGAAAACAGGCATTCCGGAATATTCTTGCGTGCGATAGAGACAGTAGTCATTTCAAGCAGAATTAGTGCTTCGGGCGCCAACGTTTTCCACCCCTTAAACCTTTATCAAATGAGACAATTTTGGCCTTGATCGATTCCTCACATCCTTAATTTTCCGTAATTCTTTCTAGTTTATGAAATAATAACAAAAACGCAGGATGAAGTTTTCGTGTCAAAAAATCGAAAATTTAAGGGTTCATGTTTTCAATTTCATGCAGTACTTCCAAAAAATCAAAACTTATAAACCTAGTATTTAATGATACTTAGATCATTTACAAAAATCACCCAAATCGGTTCAGGTTTAGAGGGTGGAAAACGTTGGCGCCCGAAGCACGTTAGTGTATGGAAAAAAATTGCTACACAATCCTCTTAAGATCTTGAACGTTCTGTTGGCAGGTACGGCGGTGGATCGCAGATTTACGGGCAGACCGGGGGCTCCCAAGTGTACGGGTATACAGGCGAATACCCGCGCTCGCACTTCTCGCGTCGCCGCTCCGACTACGACACAAACTTCTAGAATGTCTCCCGTAGCATCCCTTAAATATGAGCTCTCTTGACTCAACCTTGACAATACCCTATCATTGCATATATTCACACAGATTCTATCTTTATATATGTATAGTGATGGCCATTTGGGCCGATATAGTAGGAATCCATCCAACATTCCTTTTTTGTCAATCATGTTCATGATGAAGGCAATACTCGTATAGGCATTCTCTAGTTTATTATAATTATCAGTAACAGTGATAAAAACATTCCTAATGCCAAATTTACCTTATCAAAATATATATTTCATATTAAAAAGTTTATCACAGTACGACTTTGGATATCCATAGTTTACCTACATAATTAAAATAGATAAGTAAGCTTTTTACTAAGCTTTTTAGACCGGCCTATAAAATACTCAAACTGTGCCACTAATATGAAAACATCTTTTACCGAGGTAACATATTTAATCGATAAATGAAGAATGTAGCTGCCAAATTTTTCGTAACCTTAATTACGACTGATTGTGAAATGTAAATAAGTAGAATAAGTACCTATTCACCAACATATTGTAAGTAAAATGTAGACGGTGGAATAACGAAATTATTTCTATAGATATCTCTATGCATACCTATATTTGCTCAGACTCGTAGTGGAGCGCCTGTGGTTAAAGAATGTACGAACGTCAGACGTTTATAATTGTGCCAAATGTTCATGTTGGGAAGTGTGCTTAGAGATCACTCGTGTCGTGAGTGATTCTGATTCGCGAGCGCGTGTACGCGTGACTTCGAGCTTCAGCGGCGGCGGCGCCGACCCTAGCGTAGCGGGGTACACGTTGCTAATTCCGGGGAATCCACTTCTATTCCCATATCTAGTTGATAGTCTTTACCTTGATAACAGTCAATTTTGCTATAATTATCAAAGAGATCCATTATTCGCGTTCATGCAATTGTTGTGTACCTACCTACATATGTAGGTATTAAATAGACATCGGTTATTCATAAATAACTTATCAATATTATTCGTAACAATATTTTAGCTAAGGTTTTCTTCATATTGCGTGTCTCAATGTTAAAATCATTGGTAAATGTTTATTGTACCCACAATTCATTTTTTTAATTATTAATATACTGTGTTTTAGAAAATTGGGTACCTACGCACCTGCATGAAAATTGATGTATATAAACCATTTTTGTACATGTAGTTTTTTAATTTAGTTGTTTTAGAATTAGATACAAATTTAACCTCTAAGACCCTGAGTATAATAGAATAAATAAATATGGAAATACTTCTTGTTTCCATTCATAATTTCTTGCTTTTACTTTTTATAATGTACCTAACTACACGCTTAGGCTTGGGTTTTTTGGTAATATACCGTGCTTCTACAATGGAGCCTTGGAGCAATATATGATCATTTTCAATATCAGTAAAAACATTAGGTACTTCAGGAATTTATAATGACTTGCTTGTCGGTCAACAACTCGGAACCGTTTTTAGTTTCTAGATCAACACTGCTACGAAAAGTTGTACCAACAAGCTTTCGCACACTCTTCAGTTGATTATTGTCTGAGAGCCACTGAATGCGTTTAGATTTATCTTTCCACCACTATCTTTCTTTCACTTTCTTTTGCATTTCATAATTTCACAAAAAAAACATCTACTGACCACAAACGTATCCCATAGAACCAAGAGGAAGCTCATCAAAACCTTTATATGGAGCATAGCGTTGTATAGGTGCGACGCGTGGACCAAAGAGAGAATATTTTCTAAATTCGAAATGTGGTGTTGGCGAATAATGTAGGAAATTAGCTAAACGGAAAAAAGTACAAACGAAGAAGTGCTGAGGAGAGTGGGAGAGTGAAATTGCTGAAAGTGATAGAAAATAGAAGAGGGAATATTATTGGTCATCTCAATAAGACACGACGCTTTTATATAAAGAGGGTCAATCAACTTTTCCTTGTTGTTATTCGGTCCCGTCAGCCAGGAGACAACTGTAACTAAGTTTCTTTCTTCTAGCATGTTCAAGCGTTGGCCCACGTCAGAATGGGTTATTAACCATCACTAAAAATCATGTTTAATAGAATTAAAGTCTGTAAAATCGCTGTTTTAAAGAGTGACCCAGGAGACGTAACCATGGTAACGAGTGACAAGAAATAATTGATTGACCCAAGAACATCAGTACAAGGCAAAATTGAAGGAATGCGAGGAAGGGGAAGGCCGAGGATAAGCTACCTACATGAAACAAATAAAAGGAAAATTAGCAGTCGTGTCGTATAAGGAGGTCAAGGAGGCGGCCCTAGATGAAGTAAGACGGAGAGCGCTACATCGACAAGGGTCTAACTCTTAAATTTGTGATGACTATATCTACGCAATTCCGTGCTCTCCGCTTACTTGCTTACCTCAGTTTTGATGAGGGTCTCACGGTGCTTTCTAACTACATCAGTCAAGGCTTCATCATTGTCGTCGACTGATCGAGTGTTCGTCTCGACTGCTCATCATACTCGTACCACAATGTTATGTGAGGAGATAGGTATCAACAAGGCTGGACGAGAGCACTTGCCAATGAGTTACAGGATTCCCCACATTCAACGTTTGCTTAACGAATGGTATTAGGTACTATAATAGTCCTCCTTGTGGCATCCGACAACGGCGACTCTTACAACTTTCTCTGATGAGCACGGATGTGGCTCGAAAAACCGAATATCGATATAAATGTTCGGGTGCACTGGGTAAAGTATAACTGTACCTGATCATTTAATGCGTATGAATATGATGGCTTGGGGCCGAGTCTTCCGTAGATAGTCCAGGTGTTCGAGCCTAGCCTCTTAATTGGGTACTAAACGCCAATTTTTAGACATCCAAGTGGCGATGAGGTTGAACTACTTCTTCCGGAATTCAGAGACGTAAGTGAATTTTGGTCAACGTGCCATATCGGCATATTTAACAATACGTATTACTCGTAAAAAAAAATATGAAATTTCAGAAAAGTGTTGGAAACAAGCTACATTTTACGGTAGGGACTACCTAACTAATGTTATTTGAATTACATAATAACAGGAGGAATCACAATTGTTCGGTAAAGCTTGATTAAATTAGCGATTTGTGAACGGAAGCTATCCCAGTGATGTTTAGATGCACAAAACAGATTGCCTTTCGAGCGTTAACCCTTTGAACGCCAAGAACCTATAAAGTGGTCGTGTATCGTCGTGCCCACCACGCCAACAACCACTAAAAAGGTCGGAGTGAGTAACTTTGATCATGAATAAAATTTTATGAATTGTTTTTATTTGATTTTATTGGTTTAAACGTTCCATCAATTCAACAGTGCTTGGCGTGATGGGCACGATGACACACGACCGCTTTGGCGATCAAAGGGTTAATCTATTCCAAAGTGAAACCTAGATTGTAGCATTTCGCCAGGCATGTCTGACATTGTTGACACCTACAAAGTGCAATGGTTTAGTTTGAAATTGCTTTGAGTTCGTAGCATTCGTTACCAGAGTGTAATGATGAGCGTCCATTCGGAATTCGTAATTACGAATTCTATTTGTAGCGTTGCCATACCATTGTTAATTATCAATAGACACAGCTCCTCCTATACTAGGAGAGTCGCATCACGTCACCTAATAATTTGGCTATGATCTATCTCATTGCATATGTTTTGATATGACAATAAGTTGATACCTATTTGGTCTATCCAGACGGGGCATTGACGTAGTTACAATATGTATACCTCCTCATATACATTTAGATAAAACTTTAATACAGCGTCTGATATCTCGGAGTTAATCTAGATGAGGTAACAAAGGATTGATTGAATGTAATAGCGTGGTAACAGCGACGTATGGGTACTTCGCTTCGTACTTCTGACATACGAGTATTCACATATCTAAGCATAGGGTTTTGCATTAGTCAGGTATATTACATGATCTCCCGAAATCAAAACTGATGCTCTTACTAAGTAAACTGAATTATTTAACCCTTTATAGGGCAAGACTTTTTTTTGGGCCAATCTTCATGATTTTTGGGTATGTTGTAGCTTATGATCAGCCGAAAAAACTAATTTCTCAAAATTACTGGAAAACTTCGGAAAAGCGAGAAAAGTGGCGGTCAACCATATGACCAGAGACCATCTAGACCAAAATGCTTGCGGTCATCCATTTGACCGGTGAGCATTTAGCACACAATGAATACGGTCAACCATATGACCGGTGAGCATTTAGCACATAATGAATGCGGTCAACCATATGACCGTTGCCCATTCTGGTTATTAAGTGTTTTAGGCATTTATTTAATAAAACAAGGTAATATTATTTAGATTCATTTATTTGAGTGTAGATAATTATTTAATTATTATTTGGAGCTTAACTAGACTTTCAGTCTCTCAGGGAAGTCTTAGTTACAATTCTTATGAATTAATACATTTTAGGCAATACTTTCTCTAGACCTAGCACTAAATTTTCAGTTAATTTTAGGTTTGTCTTACACCTACACCAGGCTACCACAGCAGGCTACTCTCTAATCTTACATAAAAATATACTGAAAACTAAACAACTTGTCAATCTTAGATAAAAAAAATTTTACATTCAAATAGACTTTGAAAAATCTAAAACATATAACAAAAAATAATCACAATAGTTATAAATTGAAGCTGATGAAATTGAGATGCCCTGCCCCTGCTATGTCCTACATTTTCAGATTCCTCTTCCTTATGCCTGCAAGATGAACCCTCCTGTGAGGACTGGTCCTGACCACAGGTGTGGACGGGACAGGCATATGATCGTCAGCGTCTCAATCGCCCCCAATGTCGGAATTTTCGGCCTGCTCGTCTGTGATCCCTTCAAAAATATTCTCCCAGACAGATTCTTTAAATTGCTCCAATTCACACTTCGTTTTTGGAGGCATCTGAAAAGTACATGAGAAATATGAACTAAAGTTGTACAAAAATCTGCCATATTACGAATTTTGTGACGTAAAATTATCTTAGCTGAAACTTCCACTGAATATTTGTTAATGTGATGTTAAAATGCACTTATTTAGCTTTCCTTTCGTAAATTATCAAACCAATATCTTGTATAATTTCATCAAAATACGGAATGTAATAAAAAGATGTAAAATTTGAACTTAGGTTACATTTTTCTCACTAACGATATTCGAACCCACAATATACTTAAGATTTTATTGCAACCCAAATAATATATACACTAAATCATAGTAAACATTATAAATTAGCATATTACATACCTTTTATCATTACTTTTTCACTTAAATACGGTATATTCGATTTTGTAAACAGACCGGCTGTCATCGCAGCGTTTTTTTTTACCGGCGCGTTCATAGGTCGCTGCCGAGACCGCCAGTTGGATGCGTTCAAAAATTCTTTGCGTTTGGTTGACATATGAGCGGTCGCTATAGAGACCGAAGTTCATTCACTATCTATCCAATAAGTCATAAGGTTTTGAATAGGTTATAATAATATGTGAACACTAGCAAATTTGAGTCCTATGGATTAACGGTCGCTCGAGCGACCGATTTCGGCTCTTGCCCTATAAAGGGTTAAACAAAGGAATGATTTCTATGTTTAATCAAGTCGGGGAAGTCTACTTTAAAAACATCTTGAGAACTAGTCTTCCAACAACTAGTCTTTTAGGGTTATCGTTTTATCGGCTTATGACAAACTAGCTTTTGCTCGAGACTTCATCTGCATAGAACTCTTTCATGGCGTTAGAATGTTATGGCTATTACCTACCTTTCTTCCATACAAAGGACCTAGTTACCTTTCTTCCATACAAAGCTGCGCCCCCTTAAGGGATGATTTCCGGGATAAAAAGTATCCTATGTCCATCCCTGGGACTCAAACTATATCCATATCAAATTTCATCTAAATCGGTTCAGTGGTTCAAAAGTAAGTGGTAACAGACAGACATACCTACTTTAACATTTGTAACCCGCCACGACTTTGCACGGGTAGGGCAGTTTTTTAATCTATTTATCTTCTATAGTAGGTATATTACTAAAACCGAAATTTGTAGTCCCTCACTTCGAATACACGTTTTCCATACAAACATTCAACCCCCTATTATACAGCCTTAAGGAGTAGATTTTCTTATTCAAAACTTTTCTTATATTTTAACTGAAAGTCTACGCGCCAAGTATGAAGTCACTCACTTTAAAAAAAACTCAGGTTGTCCATACAATGTTTCAACCCCCTTTTAACCCCTTCAGAGGGTGAATTTCAAAAAACACTGAAATTAGTTATCTTAGTATTTAATGCTAGGTCTACAAAGGTTTCAAGTTCCCCGTTTAAAAAAAATTGCTCGCCATACAAACTTTCAACCCCCGTTTCACCCCTTTAGAGGGCGAATTTCGAAAAACGCTGAAAACGGTTTTCTTTAATTTTAATGGTTAGTCTATTAAGGGAGTTTGAAGTCTTTATCTTAAAGAAAATTTTATTTACCATACTAAATGTCTACCCCCTTTTTACCCCCTCAGGGGATGAATTTTTAAATAAATTATAGCCTATGTCCTATTCTGATGTCTAAGCTATAATACTGGAAAGTTTCATAGAGATCCGTTCAGTAGTTTTTGAGATTAAGCGGAACGTAGGTACATCCATACATCCATCCATATCCATCCATCCATCCATCCGCACAAACTTTCACGTTTATAATATTATTAGGATATTAGGATTAGGATTATTAGGATTAGGATATTAGGAGTAGAATATTAGGAATTAGGATTAGGAATTAGGATATGAGTTCGGATTGGATTATTCATTAGCCCAACATCATACGTAAACAAGTCTGCGAAAAATCAGAACTACCGGATTTGACGCAAACTACTTTCAGGCAACAAGGTTACTGGATTATTCAGAAAAGTGTCATCGTTGCCTTCGAATGGGGGATCAAAGGCGTTCTTTTCTTCCCTCATTTGAGCATCATTTAACAATGAACTCTTTTCCTCATAGAAGGTGTGAAAAGCAGTATGGCCGCGGATTCTACCTATACGCCAGCGACCACCGTTGCGACGAACGGCGCGGCGCGAGCGACGATCAAAATGTAACCATTGGAATTGAACCTGTTCTGTAGGCCTAGCACGTGTTGCGCTCGAGAGTATGTCGCCGTATCTCGAGCTATCCGTCACTTTCTAACAGCGCTAATCAGAAAAAGACGCGTAGCTTGAGATAAGTCGAGATACTCACGAGCGCAACATGTGCTACGGGCGCTGGACGACAGCGGCTTCATTCCATTAATTGCTATTGCGATTCCAATTATAGGCGTAACGTAAACGTATTAAATCTCAGGCGTAAACACTTTAATCCCTCGCTTCACTTTAGACACTTTCCATTCACTCAAGATTCAATTTACCTCCCTCGCCGCAAAAATATCATTTTGCTCCCTTGAAACACATTTAATGAATGACATGACAATTTTTTCGTAAACCTTTGGCTCTGCCAAGCTTAGGTACAAAGTTACGTATATTAATAGCATCTCCAGTCTTAAATGCTCTAAGACCTCTGTCTACGATAAGCACTACATCTCTGCCTTGCCATTTGCCATTGATACCGTTGCCTTTTTTGACAGGGAGTCTACTAATCGACTTTGAGCAGTTGGCGCGCGCCAGAGCGCGCTAACAAGATGATTAACTTAAGTAGCTAAATAAAATTACTCTGTTTCCTTCAAAAAGGTTTTCTTTCGCACCTTGTTTTCATCGTGAGAAATGTTAACTAATCAAAGTGCTAGGATTTTTATTATGTTCAATTGAGGAACGATAACTTCGACTATGTACTTTCAAATTTCAATATGATGATCTCAATATTTCTCAATCAGAGTAAAACTACCGTATTCCCTCTGTACTATTTATTAACAGTCAGTAGACATTAACCCAGTGGCGGATTTGCCCTAAGGCCCAGTAGGCCCGGGCCTAGGGCGGCCAGATAATAGGGGGCGGCCAAGCGAGCCCAAATGCTGAGAACGGGGGCAGCTGGTACTTATTACCTGGCCTGGGGCCTAGGGCGGCCAAGGCCGCAAATCAGCCACTGCATTAACCTTATTCTGTGACATTGATGAACTATTTATACCTAAACAGGAGATATGCACTACCCGAACACGACCAGGGATGTTGAATACCCATACCTACTCATTTTAATTGATAAAATATACCTAAATGTTTACATTTAAATATTTTTTCACTTCTCATGCTTGACAAGTGTCATATTAGACTTGTGAAATGGGGCTAAAGTAGTAAATTTAAGCGATAGGGAAAATATGAACAGGGAGAAGTCCCGTAAAGCCGGACGGCACCTATCGCCGGACACTCGAAATATTTCAATAAATTGTAATGGGTCCTATCTAATATTTGATAAACAGGGATTGCAAGTCCGTCGCATTTTTTTCATCCATTTTTGCTTAGTTATCTATAAGAATTACCGAGATATTACGAGTGTCCGGCGATAGGTGCCGTGCCGTCCGGCTTTACGGGACACCCCCCCTACATATTTATGATTTAGAAAGCATTTTAATTTGACCAATCAAAATACTTCACCTACTAAATCCACCAATCACAAAAACAGTAATTTAACTGTTTAAAAAAATTCGTATTGGATATCAACCAACCAGAATACAGCTGTACTAAAATCGGCCAATCAGGCAAGACGTTATGAAAAAAACTTGCTGTCAAATTAGACGTGTCCGCCAAGAGTTTTATCATTCATTTTGGGTGGGTAATTTTTGTTTATTTATTTTCTTGCAATCGAAGTGAAAAGTAGAGTATATAACTCTGGTCTAAAAGCCATATTACCCCTCGAACAATTTTCCCTCACTTCGTTCGGGAAAATAACCACCTCGTGGTAGGTGATATGGCTAACTTTAGACCCTTGTCATACAATCTACTATTAATAGATTAAAATATTTCATAGGTCACACTTGGAAGCTTTGTTATACGTATTATAGAATAATAATTATCAATTATGAAGTCGTATTTAAAATGTTAATATGTAGTATATATTAAAATTCGTTAAATATTAAATATAAAAAAATAAGTATAATTGATTTCACATAAAATTTTCGTGATTAGGTACTCTGCTTATAAATTCTGAAATATAAAACGTAAAACGCCTGGGTGGTGACCCATTTTTCAATTTATTATAAAAGGTTGTATCATTTTCATAATTTTTTATGACATCGGGTACTTCTGGCCCTATAATATACCTACATAATATTGTTTTATTTTTTTCTTGTAATTAGAAATAGCCGCATCAATACTGAAATTGCCAGTACTTCTAACCTATAGTTTCATAATAATAATTAGCAGCTAAATGCTTACTTACTTTGTACGTTATTGCCGCTTAGTGTGTCCGATATCAATATCAGGCATGAGATGGCATTACGATATCTAATTGAAGGCAGCGCCTATGTAAATCATACGGCAATAACACCGTTTCTTTCTATTTCACTGTTAATATACGGAAGTCGTTCGTAACTATTTGCATTCCATTTTGATGTCAAAATGCGTCTGTCCCCCGTTAAAGAATGCAATTTTCATTACATTGCAGGGTTTGATCCTCTTCGTCAATTAATGCAAACAAAATTGTATTCAAGTTCTTGCATCTACATGATGATCAGCCTTTAGTGAGTTGACTATACTCTCAACTCCGTTTATGGTCATGTCACTAATGTGATTTGTTTACTGGATTGTACTGGTATAATGAAAAAAGTATAGGTTACCACTACTCCTTAGGTATCTTCCCGATGGTATCGTAAAAGTCGACAAAGGGAAAAGGTTTGAAACGAAACTCTCAGCAATATTTTTTCCGCTATAAACCTACAAGTGTAGATTATAAATAGAAGTTGTACTGAATTTTAGTTTCATGTGTATTTGGCCCTTTTGGGAATACAGCCGTGAATTGATGTATGCCTACATATATTCTATTGCAATGTATTGAAAATCGCATGTTTTCACCATGTAAATCAGCTGTGTCTCACTGAACCCTACGCCGCGATTTATACTTCAACGAGTATTTTATTACAAAATAGTAGGTATTTACGAGTCCAAAAATTGAGTCTCACGAAAATTTGTCTTAAGTCTTAGTTTCTACGTGTTCGATACGAATCTTCAAGTTCTTATCACGTTTCAAACTTCTGTTTTCAAAGACCATAAATCTTATAGGTAAATATTTTTTATCATTTGAAGTTTGAAGTTGTGAGAATACAATTATGTTTGAAAATCACATTTTTGCCGTTGTGATAACATGATTCTAAAGAAAATGAACAGAATATTATTTGGAAGGAAAGTAGGTATGACAAAGGTGTTCGGTGCATGTGCACCTAACACGTGACGTGCCGCTCGCAACAGTCGCAACCTACTTTGGCGATGCGGCCGGTTACGAGAGCCAGTGCGTATAATCCGAGATTTAAACATCAAAATTCTATTGACTCAATTTTAGTAAAGCAATATCATTTTAAACATAATAATAAGCACCATCCCTCTCCTAGTAGACTATTATTTCAATGCGCAAGTGTATGAATTGTGCCTACAGCCCTACACGCTTTTCAGGTCTGATTAGAAACATGAAAAAGCGTTCATATTTAATTTTAAAATGTAATTACTCTGTTCTATTAGATACCTACCCATATAAATTTCCATTCTTGTTTATCTCAAAACACTCATATTTGCTATTCTTAAACTCTTACATCGTATTCAAGACAACGGAATTGGACAAAAGTAAAAGATAACACACATACAAAGTATTTCTTCTCCACATTTGATTCTTCGTTGTTTAAGAACCCCACCCAAGAGCCTACTAGCAACCCGATCTCCTCATATTTATTTTGAACGCTGTTTGAACTTAGCGCTCGCCACTTATAAAAGCTTTTCTCCGTACCCTACCCGCATTAATATAAATTTTCTCTTTTCGATTTGTGTAGCATCCCGCCCAGCCGACTTATCGTTGACGTCGTATTATACCCAATTCTTAGAACGTAGAAATATAAATGTATCGAATGGTGACAAGGAGTATGTTCCCTCGGTTTTTTGAAAATAGTGCGAGTGTATTGATTGCGTAACTAATATTGAGTTTGAGTATAAACATTTTTGAATTAAAAATGTACCTAGTCCATTTTCCAGACTATCGTAGAGTCCATTTTTTTAAGAATATAAATCAATACAAATTGTACAAAATAGTTACATTGAACTTTACTTCTAGAAGACACAATAATATATAGCTTGGTTTGTCAATTGCAGAAAATCTGTTTTATAGTTAACAATAATATTCAGCTCAAAAGTAATCACGTACCTGCCTACAATTGGATCATTCTTCAAACTAAAACTAAAAAGATAAAAGTAGCATAATCGTTTGGGCGTGGGCCCTGAGTCAGTCACCACACCACAATTTTCAATAGCAAAATTTCCTGCGGAAAATTCTAGTAAGAAATAATTGTTTGCTTCATTTGTTGTTACGATCAATCGTCTATTTTTATGACGAGGTAAATTTTTACAACATCGAAGTGGCTCGCAGCTATTTTCACCAGCATTTAATTCCCACAGGACCCTTACCTTTTCCCCATTCTTTCACTATCTGAGAACCGAACTCGGGCAGGGTTCGATGTAGCAAATAACTGGAGGTTACGCAACAGTTTCATGTGTACAGTTACATCCCTAATTGGAGTAAATATACAAACTTGATACATTACGTTTACCGGTCTCTATACGGATTATTGTATTTTCTTGGCCACTACCCCTTTCCACAGTGGATGTCATTACGATAAAGTATAAAGATAAGAAAAGGATTGTTGCCCTACCGGAGCGCGGGATAAATGCGGATGTTAATATAAAATATTGAGAGAACCGTTTCTGGGGCGGCAAGAGAAAAATATTTTCCTGAGTTCCTATAGGTACTAACACAAATAGTTACGCAGCCTGAAATTCATAGGTATGTATACTTTTCTATAGATTCAGTCTGCTAGACTCAAGTTAGTCGATTGGTTGATGGTATAGTTAGGTAGGGGAGAGGGGGGGACAGTGGATCACTTTTTGTTTTGAGGCACATAGCTCAGAAGATACACACTTTATGTCCGTTTTCTTTTACTCATATGCATAAGGGGTTATTAAGGTATAAATAACATACACTATAAGAGGCATATACGTGATACTTTCGGCCACATAGTTACTTTTTTTTAAAATGGGAATTGGTCCACTGTACCCCATGCTCGGGGAACCTTGAACCAGGGCATGGGGAACTATGGATCGTAGGGGGAACAGTGGATCTTTTGTAATAAGTTACCAAAAATACAGTCGTATGTCAACAAACTTCTTGTTTTATTAATGTAATATAATTTCAAAAAGCAAAACATAAAGACAGTACTTCCATGTCAGCAATAAAATAAAAAATTAACTTTAAATTCAACATCAATTATTGTTAGCTTTAACATGGGTTCTCACTTCCTCCTACACACTAAATATCATATCAGCAATCAGTTTCAAAGAGATCTCAATATTTAAACCTTACGCCTCACTCCTCATAGTCCTCATCCTCGGGATTTCGGTCCTCAAGTTTGCTTGTAAGATATTCTGGGCTAGAAAGTGCTGTCGATTCGGGCTCACCTTTCGGACCTTTGGATTTCGCATAGCGAATGCACTCCGAGGATCAGATACGGGCCTTCAGCTGTACTCGGAACGGCTTCTGCCCTTGTGTACGTAGCCTCTCACATTCGGACTTTCGACCCTCAAGTTCGCTTGTAAAACACTCGGGGCTAGTAAGTCATCTTAGGCTCACCCTTCGCACCTTCGGCTCTTGGACTCGCATAGCGAGGACGCTCGAAGGCGAAGCTCCGGGCCCCGGGCCTTTGGCCATACGTGGAACGCCTTCTGGCCTCGTGTCTCCTACCTTGCCCCTCACCATCGGAACTTCGGACCTCAGGTTCGATTGTAAGACACTCGGGGATACAAAGTGGCCACTTGGCACTTATTTCTGTAGCTCCTGAAAACCTCAAGCAAAAAGCAGGAAGCTTAGGTAGGAAGCTGATTCTACAACTGGCACGTTCGAGAGTTTATGTATACTTAGACGGCTCTAGAATAAAATAAAAACAAAATTAAAAATTTTGAAACTGCCCCCGACGGATATAGCTAATTGGAAAATAATAAAATAAAATATTTGGAAATCCCCCGACTGCATAGGAAACAGTAAGGGGCTGCCATAGGCATGTCTGTCATGAACATGTGTCCTCGGCATGATGATGCCTAAGATTTTTATTTTAGTTTCTGGGCAGTAAATAGTGAAGGGGAACACTGGATCAATATCCACTGTTCCCCAAAATGTGATGATCCACTGTACCCCAAAACCCGCTGAAGTTAGAATAATACACCAAAAAAAAAGGATCTTATTAATACACTCAAAACACCAATCAGCACAATTTATAATCACCAAATAGTAGGACGCTTCAAAAACACATCCAATTACACGTATATATTAGCCTACAAACACTTTCAAAAAGTAGGTAAAATAAATATTACGTAGTGGATTATTCGACGGGTAGCGGTAACGCGCCCACCCTGTGCCTGAGCTCGCGAGCGACTGGTGCGACGCGGGGGGCGTCGAGACCAATACACAAACACGCGACAGCGTTTGAGTGTGTGCGTAATACTATGGAGTTAGACCGTCTTATTCACTGTTCCCCGTGATCCACTGTCCCCCCTTCTCCCCTACTTCATTTTTAAATACGTAATTACGAGTAGGTACGTATTTAACTCCTTTTAATTTGGTTCTAAAAATAATTGTCTACATTTCAAATTTTCAAGTTGACCTTTTTATGTCCTAGATCGATAGAAAATGAAATTTTAAGGTCCACGTGTTTTTTTTATTTCTCCCGAAATCCTAATTTTCATTCAAAAATATCTAATCTAAAAGTAGCGAATCATAAGTGAATTATGACGTAATTTTTATGAATTACCTATGTTTGACAGCGTTGCTCCATAACAGTCGTAGGAATGACGTCACACTTCCGTTTTATACATTTTGGCGATTTTCTTCAAATCTAGCGAAGAAAAAAATCTAAAAACTATTTTATTACGTTCAGGTAGCATATTTACCGAATGGTTTTCGATTTAGGCATCATTATAAATTTTTCAATGTTGTCAATTATTTAACTTTGTCATTAATTGACTTTTATGTTATTAGTGATGTAATTGATTTCATTGTGTATGGCATTCCTTATCTGAAGGCTACAGGATTGAAGCGAAATTCAATTAGCGCTAATCTGGTACGACTGATACGTACAGAGTCGGTGACTGTGACTATCGACTGAGTCGGTATAATTTTTCGTTGTCCCTGACAAATTATTCGCCGCAATCTTTTTTCATATAAGTAGGTAGATAGGGACCAACGATAGGCGTCGGGGGCAATAAATATCGGCACGTCGGAAACCCGCACCGGGATCTGAGGCCAAAGGTCGGTCAAATGTTGATGACGAGCGACACATTAGCATTGCAAATGCCCCACACCCCGCGCTGCGCGTATTGATAAGTCATGAACTAAGCTTCTCTGAATTATGTCAGCCGTAATGCCACTAAGTGACAAACTGTAGCAAACGACAGCGGAACTATCGCCTATTCAGAGTGAGTTAATACGGCCCTTCACGTCAGATGTAAGTATGTAGTGAAACTGTTTTTACCAAGAAAACTTCATCAAGAGCCATTATTACTTGGTGAAGTGCAGTAAAAGTAAGTAAAGCGCTCATTAGTCGTAGTATAAGAGCTATTATTACTCTAAAAAGACATTTCCGAGGCTATTATTCGAAAATTTGGGCTACTATAAGCCAAAGCCCGAGTTTCTGCCTTATGACTTATGAGTCTTATGACACTTATGAGTAACGTAATTTTAGTGAGACTACTTTTAAGCGGAAAAATATTAGAACATTGACGTAGCATAAAATTAAATTTCAGATAAAATGAGTAGAAAATTGGTCGTTACCTACGCGTACATACCTACATACCGTAGAATTTTTGTATTGTAATAGTCATTGTTCATAGTAATTATTAGCGTAATTATTACCTAATTTTATTTTAAGATATATAAACTTCTTTATGTCATTTCTACAGTATAAATATGTAAATGTATTTTATGCCATCGTATAATATTCATTTTTAAATCGAGCATTTTTATCACTTACCTACTAATTGACTAGTTAATTACAAACTAAGCAAAATACATTTAGTAATATGTTTTCTACGTTTACTCGAAACAATTATTTTTCTATGTAACTAGGTATATATATGTACCAATTGACTACTTCACAAAAAATATGGTGACTGAACCAGACATGATCAAATGTCTTAATTGGACCAACAACAATTAGAGCACTATAAAGGGCAAACCTAGTTCGACGCCAGCTGCCCCCGAAACGACTCCTACAAATTGACACTTGTTAATGACGTCACACACGAGATACGTACGTTGATAGGAAAATAAGTGCTTTGTTGTTTTGGTCGTGAAATACTGACTAATTTTGAACTAAACAGAAAAATAAAGTATTTTCTGATTTTTCATGCAACGTTTAGACGCGCTCTTCCACAGCGAATCTCATACTAATCTATTGCGCAATTGTACAAATTGGGCTGTGGAGGGGCGCGCCTTCGTGGATGACACGCACTTAAAAAAAATCTGATTTTGGTACTTATTTAAAATTTACAATATATTGTTATTCGGCACAATGCCGCAGGGGGCATTTTTAAAATCAGTTTAGTAATATTTTATTTTATTTTATAGTTAATAGATTTTAAGTTTTAGTATGTAGATGTAGGTACAGTAGAATCCGCTTATAACGACTCCGCTTATAACATTTGACCGCTTTTAACGACTGCTAAATCACAGACGTTAGGATTCATCCAAACATTTTCAAAGAAAATCAGTGCGTTTTGTACGACGTCCTGATAGTGCGACGTAATATCGCCGGGCCCTTGACGGTCACTGTATCCGGATTCTACTGTATTTGTTATTGTATTTTTTTTTTGTTTGTTATATTCTATGGTATGCTATCCATATAGTGACACCATCTTATAAATATCTATTTTAACAAGTGGAAAACAAACAATTGTGAGAGAGTTTATTAATCAATCTAGCAAATACCTATTACAGAGCAACTTACTTAATCTTATGCTTCCGCTCACTGCGTGCATAAATGCGGGATGCAAAATATATCCTTACAAAACACACACACACACACATTGCTCGGCTGCTATTTTGTACATTATGTTACAAAATAGCAGCCGAAAATAAATCGAGTAAGGTCGCTACACTCCTTACGTTGATGTGGATTTAAGGTAATAATGAGGAGGGATTTGTTGCAATAAAGTCGCTTTGTACAACACCGCGATGCCGGCAAAGCGAAATTAATCTTTATTCTGCAGCACACTCCGCATTACTACTAAATCCTACAATCGTCCCGCTATACACCAGTGAAATTAAAGAGTTTGTTGAAAATATTTTCAGTATGTATTACGTAGGGAAGAAAAACGACAATTCGGCAAAGTACCTTCAAACCTGTTCGAGATTTCTCTATCTCGGGTTCCTCTTTTTTTCCATGGATCTTAGTATGGACGGTAGTTTTTCTCTGATTTATGGATCGTTAATTTATTTCATACATAGCGTTTTTAAGTTGTAACACTTATATAAAAGTATCGGTTATCGTAATCGCACTTCTCCCCTTTTAATACGCCCGTAAAAAATATCTAATGAGAGCCGCTTATCCAGAGCTATCAATTTCTCATCACTTCACACATGCGGCGGTCGCAGATTAATCACAGTTTTTACGTAACCTCTCGGCTCGGGGCTTTTATTCGGATCTAATTTCTGGCTTGTTTGTTCGCTGAATAAGACTCTAACGAGACTTTCATTAACGCTGGAAATAGAGTTCATCCATCACATACTAAATGAATACTGAAATTACGCACGCGTTTCAGTTTGTCGAGTGCTAGCTCATGTTCAACTAACTAATGCTTTTGTGCCTACTATCTAATCTTGTAATATGATCACGGGACCTTACAGCGTATATAGGTACTATGATTTTTTTTATGTCTATACGTATGCAGTATATTTTTAAGTTTCAAAAATATTGTTCACTACCTACTTAGCTATTTCCCGCGATTTTGTCGGCGTAGAAATCGTTATCGCCTTAGAGACATAATGAGAAAGACTATTTCTTTGGAAAAACAGTAAGTAGGTACATGAAAAAAGTAATTAAAACTAAATATAACTAATCATAAAAATAATAGAAATAATTGCTATTAAGTTATTATAGGCGCAGGGGTGCTAACTATCACTATCCCGTATAAACTTCCAGCTCCCTTTCCATCCCCTTAAAGGAATGATTTCCGGGCCAAAAACTATCCTATGTCCATTCCCGGGTATCAAACAATTTCCATCAAGTATTATACGCCAGTCAGTATAATGTTGTGCTCTTGCAAAAGGTGGTGTAGAAGATTTTTTTTTAATTGTGCGTGTGGTTGCTACTGACTAATATCAAAGAGAATATAACCACTACGTGACTATATATCAAAAATGGTAGCACGAGATATCCCAGTACAACTTTTGACAGCTACTTAACCTGTTTTTTCGGTTTATCGCTCATTAAATGTTCAATATGAAGCAACTTTTTTTTTACTAGCAGAAATTTTGAATTTATCCTGGCGTATAACGCTTTGATACTAAGAATTTACAGATTGCATAATCACATCATTATTATCTTCGAGTACTTAGTTGTGCGACTTTGTCTGCGTAAACTTCCACTCCTTATTTCTTCCCTTACGGAGGTGATTTTTGGAATAAAAAGTATTCTATAAACTCGTTGCAGGTATATCAAATTTCACCACAATCCATCAAGCCGTTTTTGCGTGATTGAGTAACAAGCCTCTTTATATATTATCCATTTATCCTAACATTTAAAGTATCGCATTTTTTAATAATAGTAGGATTTGGTGATAGCATCAAATAGAAGAAAGTGTAAGCACGAGTTATTGAAATTATTTACTACAAGCACCTACGTCAAATCGTATAAAATATTAAAAAATGCGAAAGTTTAGATGTACGAATAAATTGGATATTGATAAAGTAGCTGCCAAAAGTTGTCCCGAGATATCTCGTGCTACCATTTTTGATATATAGTCAGTAACATCCATATGCACAATTTTAAAAAAAAACTTCTACGTAACCTTTTGCAACATAGCCTTTAGCGTTGAACTTCTACTGACTGGCGTATTATATAAATCCATTCAGCGCTTGAAGCGTGAAAAGGTGACAGACAGAGTAACTATCGCATTCATAATACTAGCTTTTGCCCGCGACTCTGTCCGCGTAGAACTCGTTCAATGCATTATAATTTAATTTCGAGCGCTTACCTATTTATCGCTTCTACATACAAACTTCCATCGCGTTAGGGGGTGATTTTTGGGATAAAAAGTATCATATGTCCTTTCCCGGGACTCGAACTACTGAGAGGTAAGAGACAGATTCACTTTTACGTTTATTTATAGTATCACTTCATAACCATCTCGTGGTATTATTAGACCAGTCAGTCTATTGATATGCTCTTGCAAGAGGTGGTGTAGAAGTGTTTTTTTTTTAAATTGTGCATATGGATGCTGCTGACTATATATCAAAAATGGTAGCACGAAATATCTCGGGACAACTTTTGACAGCTACTTACCATAGCTTTTTTTCGGTTTATCGCTCATAATATGACAACATATTATGTTCCATACAAAGCGTCCTAGCGTAAAGTTATTTACTTAGCAAGTTAAAGAACACCACCTTTTGCATCATAGCCCTTGATGTTCATCCTCTACCGATCGACTGACCTATTATGGCTTACCTGCTTTAGAGCCTGAAGGCGCTACACTGAGAAATTTGGAGACTTTGAAACGCTGTCCTGCCCAGACTAGCAAACAGTGGGGGCTGATTTTCAGATATATGATTCTTGACTATATGATTGTGGTACTGACAATAGCGAAACATGATTGCTTAAAATTTTCTCGATAGAAAATAAATCCAAAGTCGGGTCTATATTTTCCTTTTTTTCCTCAGCCTACTAAACAACGCATTATTAAAAGACACGATTAAGACCACGTTATTCCAAATCATAGTATATTTCATTCAATTTTAAACCATTAAATACTCACTTTATTGATGGGATATTTAGATATGTTATAGTTTAAGAGTCGGTCTAGTGTATTTTAAGGCTGAAAACACGATATTTGAAACTTCGCTCGATGATCTCACATCGCAAAAACAGGTAAATTTTGATCTTATTGTGAGTCGTATATAAAATATATCCAACTCAGACTCGAGTAAAATATATCAATAGATAGGAAACGATGTGAAGGAGTGTATTTTACGGCTAATTTTTTTTAAATGTTTTTATATTTAACAAAACTCAAAAATATCAGAAAAGCAAACTGCGCGCTTCATTTTAGTAGACAGATGGCCGTTGGGCCTCGAGCTGGACGGACGTCTGTCGCACTTTTTGCAGTTTGACATTTATAAAAATCGCATATTTAATACCAGTAACTAGATGATATTAACATTTTCAGGGTAAATTACTGGTGAGTCATATCGACGAATAAACATTTAAAATAGTTTTCCTGGTACTTTTACAATTCGAGATAGTGGAAAACATAAAATGTGGCTAATAAAGCTTATCATTATATCATTTTTTTCCTTTTTAAACCCTCTCTTATTACAAAAGGTTTCATTGAGTATTTTTAGAATGTGGAATTTTTTTCCATTATACGGGTCACACTCCTTCATATAGCATATTGTATATTTTATGTCTATGTGTGAGTATATTCATAGCGCCTGACACATAGTTTGACATCTGACATTAGCAAATTAAATTCAAGCTTGGTATTTCAAATACAATATTTTAAATTATTAAATATATTGAGCTTCGTATTGTAACAAAATAAATATGCCCAAACGGACCGTAATCCTGCCAAAGTTTTGACGCTCTTCGACTTCAATTTGCTCTGCAGTTCAATGTAAAGCAGAATGACATCAGTATTACGAAGAAAGCATGATGAAAGATGGATGAAAGTGATATTATTGCATTGTGTAATTATTCCAATATACCTATCAACGTAAACGATAAAAAAAGAATAATACAAATTTAAATGAAAATATGCCTCGGATAATATCTGAAATAGAAAGGGCCCAAAGCTCTGAGGAATTCTGGCCGCTTACGGCTAGTATGTGGGGGAAGATATCTGGTGACGGCGTCGCGGTCTCAGATCTCTATGATCAGCAGCTTCGGTGAACTTCACTTCATAGCCACATCATGCGCAAATGTTTACGTGAATTTACTGGACGAAGTGATGCTGCAAATTGTTCTACTGACTTTCCTGGCTTTATTCAAGATAATTGCCCCATACAGCACGGGTCACTTGGGAATGGTTTACTCTACAGCTACATCCAGGCATAAATGTAATGATGTAATGCCATCGCCTGAAATTTGAACCCGATTGAGAATCTTTGGGGTTTAATGGTTAAACAGTGGGATCATCGCCATGAAAGAACCAAAGAAGCAATTCAAGCAATAGATACTGCAATGAAATATGGGAGGAAATGCGGGGAACTGACATAATTATCAACGTCTTCTCAGCTTATTGAGAGACAGGCTACAAACTGTTATAGACGCACTGTGGTTGCACGCATTATAATCCCTCAGTCTTATGTTTTATGTTTATAATAAATTATATAATAAATCTTGATTTTTATTTAAGATGGATTTATGAACCGTACTGTCTTCTCGAAGATCTCACGGTTCGAAATAAAGGCCATACGATAAATAAAGAATAATAAATAACTAATAAATAAAGTTGTAAGCTTTTATTAGCAGGGCAAAATATTTATGTTGAATCTTTTTTAAATAAATAAAAAAAGTACAAAATATTTATTTACCAAAATAACGCTCAATAATTATTTATGCTCTAAAAATTACGGTTGTTTAAATAAAACACAAAAAGAAAACACTTGCTCTTGCCTGAGATTCGAACCTGTGATCTGTGATTTAGAGAGCAAGAGATTACTAATTACACCACAATGTACTTGGCTTAGAGGTTGAAATTAAGCTACTTATTTGTGGCTTGCAACTTTGACTTTTTGTGTCGAGTCGTGATAAAATTTAGCCCTTATTTAGTTAAGTGAAATCTGTCAAAACTGCACAACAGAGACAGAGATATGCAATGATAAGTCTACACTCTTTTGCGTGAATGTCATAACAATCTGTTCTAAATTTAAATGGTTGACAACCTAATTATCACGTGCGCCACTCTGGCTTATTCTGGTTAATTTGACAAAGAAGGTCTGTCACATATTCAAATTCTAAGTTACAGCAATCATTAAAAAAAAAACGAGGTCAGTGACCTGTCACAGTAAAGTGAGATAGTGTGTGTAAAATGTAATTGTGTTTGTTACTGGGGAGAATTACGATAATGTTGCGCCGCCTAGCGGATTTTTTGTGTCGCGTTTGTAGTTTCGCTGCAATAAGAAAGCCTTAAGTTAATATGATGGTATTTTACCTCATCTAGGTACTGACAAGAGGGAATTTAATAAATCTGCACACAGTCAGATATTTAACGAGATTTTTCCAAAAAGCCATTCTCGGAGAGGGTTGCATCCCGTTTTGTCGTGAGCAAAAAACAAAGGGTGTCTCTTTCAATCGATATATCGCCTTAATTGAATTTTTAGGTGCGTGTATGTATGAGTTTGACGCTTCAAAGTTGTACATATTTATTAAAGCTCCTATTTACTTGTCTATGAGTCTAATAATGACGTGAATATATTAAATCACGCCTACGACGATTGGTTCAGGCGAGGGAGTGCCTGAAAGTCCCAGTAGAGCGTTTCTCGTATCCCTTTGATGGAAAATGTATGTTGCGGCCGGCCTCCAGTTACTGTACAATTAATTTGTGCTAAATTTCGCACCACTGAATAATTCAAATAGCGTACCGCCGGCGTGGCTGCTCACGAAAACGAATATACGATGTAGGCGTATAGGCGTATTGAGCTGTGCGACAATAATAAGTCTTATATTTACTTTCGATTTTATCACATTTACTAAGTACCAACGTTTTCGTATATTCCGCTTCGTAGGTTCTGTTGTAGCGAAAAGTGGCCAGAAAATAAAAATCTAGCGGCATCTTAGCAGCAAATGTTTTTAGATAAACGGCACATTACTTTATCATTCATACAAAGCCTGTTTTATTTTTATTTTGATGTCATTTTATGTATTGATAAGCTATTAGCTTTCATTTTTATCTATGAAGGTCACGTTTATCGCGTGATAGACGACAAGATAAAGCATCTGTCAAATTAAGGACAAGGATATCGGACAGTCAATAACCTCTATTCTTTGGGCATTACTTACTTTTCGAACTTGTATCGAAAATATCGATTGTAACGTATTTAAATATTAGAAAAAGAAATTTCGCATAAAAATCGGTACGATTGATCTTTAGGGCATATGAATCATTTTCACCCGTTGGACGAAAAAATAATTAAAAAAAAATATTCGTTTAAAAACACTACAAAAACACGCTTTGCGTGTGAATTGAAACCTGATCGTCTTCAAAGTCCATTACGTGACCTTTCTCACAAGTGCAAACACGACTATGATACGATATTCCATCATGGAATGCCAGTGCCTATCTTCCGGCTTCATCATCAGACCTTGAAACCTAATCGTGGTCAAAGTTCATTACAAGACTTTTCTAACAAATCCAAACACAGCTACGATACGATGTTCCATCATGAAGTTCCAGTTCATATCTTCCGGCTCCATCATCAGATCAGTTCGACAGTACCATATTATTGTATTGTCATCAGAACTACATACAGCTGCTAATTTTCATGACGCTACGATCCTTGGAAAATGGTTAAACTAGTTACCTTAGATTCCATTACATAGTTAGTTACATACAGGTCGACCTATGAGACCTTGAAACCTAATCATGATCAAAGATCATTGCAAGACTTTTCTAACAAATCCAAACACAGCTACGATACGATGTTCCATCATGAAGTTCCAGTTCATATCTTCCGGCTTCATCATCAGATCAGTTCGACAGTACCATATTATTGTATTGTCATCAGAACTACATACAGCTGCCAATTTTCATGACGCTACGATGCTTGGAAGATGGTTAAATTAGTTACATTAGATTCCATTACATAGTTACATACAGGTCGACCTAATAAAAGCGTGTTAAAAAGGAGAGGAGTTATGACTTATGACGTCATCTTTTTTGTATGGAAAAAAAACTTTTTCCTGGAACCTATCGTGTGTGGTATCAAATAAAACGGCTTTCTGAGCCGGTTCTAAAAATATATTACATCGTTTCAGTCATTTGTTTTAAATTAAATTGAATAATATTTTCAAAACATACTTACCAAGTTTGGGCTCCTCCAGATACGATACAGTTGAATATATTTTTTATATATACCCAAATTATACCTAATATCCTCATATCTAACCCCAAGAAAGCACTTTTCAAAATATTTATATTTAGTATTTATTTTTCATTATTACAAACTCTGATCTATCAATCTATCAATTAAATAATTAAGAAGTAAGCATAAAATACTGGTGTTTGTGCAATTATTATGCCCGATCTACAAAATACGCCATGATATCTCAGGACACTTGTCCCCTTAACACCATTTGCAGCATTTTACTGAATTTCGGGGTGTACCGCTAGGACTATAGGTACGTAAGTTATCAACTATGAACGATGGAAGGAAACGCTCGTAAGCCTATTAACTATAAATGTTTACTAAACATTTTTGGCAATGGTAAATATTTGGGTACCTACTTAAGACATTGATGAAATTAAATCGTATTCGTAGTACTTAATTAGTTAAGCAAACCCTGCATGGCTTGTCTGCAGAAATTACAATCCCGATCACGCGCGAGGACGAGTATTATCATTCCATTATGGGGTCCCGGCGATGGTGTGGATGGCTTAGCGGTAATTACCGGCACGCACGTGATCCTACCGAATTCCTCATATTTACTTTGCTTACATGATACGAGTTTAATTAGTTTAGTCGAGCTGAAACAGTCCGCTCAAGTTACTTTTAAACAATATCCCTGTTCGAAAGCTTAATTGATGGAAGGCGTAGAGCGGATTATTTATCTGATGTGAAGTGCCGAGACGCGACAAAACGATATCGGCAAATTAGCTTCAGCGTGTTACGCCCTCTCCCGATTCGCTCCAAGTCTAACGGTTGGTAATTTAAAGACAGCCTATTAAGGATATTTCCATTCGATCCTTACACAGGGTGTAGACCTATGGGGGACAGCCGCTGCACATTAAATAGTTCATAAGGTAGCAAAGAACGTCAGTGCAGAAATTGTTCGTCCCAGACGCAAGGTGAGTTCGACTAAGATCGGACACCGGACAAGACCGTATGACGTTAATAAAATAATGGGTTAATATGCTGCCAAAACATGTTGTGAAAGTGCGTCATGATCATGACTGCCTAATTGAGCATCCTCAGAATAAATGTGGTGGATTTAGACTTTTACGTAAAAGCTACTTTTTACACTATGTTTTGAGTTCCCATCATCTGATGGTGCAAGCGGTAGGAAGGAAACTAGCCAACGATATCATCCGGAGACCAAAGCACAATGGATATTCATGGCGTCAAACCATCGGTAGAGCACGTCGATAGAAACGCTCCTTGATAGTTATAATAGATGTCAAAGTCGGAGTTGTATATGAGTATATGCCATATTCTCAAAATGGCCACCATGCACGGATCAAATCCATTTTTTTTAAACAAAAAGAAATGATTTGACGTTGCACATATATTTTACTTTACGGATCAAGGGTAACTAATTGCGGTTTGCGTAGTATATTTTTTTTCTTGTGCAACGTTATCTTCTTCGCACATAGTAAATTTTTTCTTACCATTTGTCCGTTTTCGTTAGCGTTACTTAAATGAATTATGTATATTATGACTAAACCAGATGCTTCACATCGAGCTCCCTGGATGAAATCTGTACCTTATCAAAGCACTAATTAGACGCATGTACAATTTTAATCTAAAAAAGATTTAAGGATAGAAATACGGTTAGGTAAATTTGTATTTATAATTAACGATACAGCCTTTATTAAGTTATTGTACTCTGTAGACGCAGAATTTCATGCTCTTTAACTTGACACGGCTACCACAAATTCTACCTGCACCGTTTCAAAATTACCACCGAGGACCAGTGCCCATGTGATGACAGCACCTCACAAACAATCGACCACCTTCCGGAACAGTGCCCAAAATTCATCAACCCCAGACTCAACCACGAACTCACCTGTCATAATCTCCAAATAGAAGCGTATAATTTGCAAGACCTCATGAGAGAGAAAACCACAATAAATAGCCTCATTTTGTAAACTTTCCACCACCATCATAAATAGTCTTAAAAAGTTCAAAGGTACATAGTTCGACCCGCAGTTCACCCATCGCCGCATATCGATATCATCAAACTCAATTACTTACATGCATTAGAGTCACAAATACATTAGAAATCGTTAATAAATGGAAATAGTGAATTCAGCCGCTCGTGTCCTTCGCGGGGACTGTTTTCTTATAAAACAGTATTAAAAAAACTTGCTAGTAGGTAACTTTACGATAAGATGCATCCTATAGAATATATGAGCGCGAAATCAAAATTTCAAGGTTTCGTAGCTGCCAAAAGTTGTCCGAAGGAATAAAATCTTCTACGCCACCTTTTGCAAGAACACCACCTCTTATTGACTGGCGTAAGCGTACTTACATTATTCCTGTATTTTAATTTTGATTACCTAACTTTAAATCTTGAATATTAACAACATACAACATACTCAGCATTCATTGACAGTTGTCTGTTGGGAGTAGCGTAAAAATCACCAAATATCACCAATGGGGTAGAGGGCGTCAAAAGTAGGCAAAATATGATCACATGATTTCTGGACGAAGCCCTGGTGCGCTCTCGACGTAACGGCCGATTGTATCAGGCTCAGACGTTGGTAACAGAGAGCGCATCAGACAGCATCAGTTATCTCTCTGGGGTTATAGGTGACGTTATCGTTAGCTTCGTTGGCGGCAGCTTTGTCTATAGCAGTTAGCTTTAATCCCAAGGTGCTGCGTTTTGCAACATATTGTCAATCCGAGCTTAAATTCCTAAATGATATAAACAAACCATTGTTGGAATATTTAAACTGACAATATTACAAATATAAATGATTTCGCCTTGTTTTGTTATTGAGTGTTTGCATAACCTCTAACCTCTAACCCGTCAACCGTCAAGTAGGTACGCACGCTTCTACATAAGTCAATGCAAACAAAAGATACGGCCGTTTAGTCCTATCGGCACGCAAAAAGATGCTGCAAATGGTGTTAAAAGCATGAAAATCGGTACGATTGATCTTTAGGACATATGAAATAATTTGACCCGTTGGACGAAAAAAAAACGAAGATGCTTTTAACACCATTTGCAGTATTCTCCATACAAAGCCCTTCTGTGCCGCCAGCACTAGTTAAGGCGCAGGGGTGGGCAAGGCATTCTTCATACAAACTCTGTGCACGTTTTATTCGTACCTATGTTTTGGCACTAACGACGGTAATATTTTTTTGGATGTAAATATTAGATATGCGAAGAAAGTGATGTGGAAATTTTCATATATTTCAAAAAATGAAAAATGAAATAATTTAAAAATAATATCTATGTAAAAAATACATCACGAAATAGATAACAGAAAAATAAGCATACTAACCAAAAATCATAATTTTAATGCAGACACAAACGAAGAAAATCCTGCACAAAGTTTGTATGGAGAGCGCTTGCCCTACCCCTCTTAATGAGTTAAAACATCTAGTGTAAAATTTTGACAAGAACAAGAACAAATCCAGGAATAAATCCTGAAACCATACTATTATAATTAAGAAAAAAATGATCTTGCGATTACAAACTTTTGCAATTAGCATGAGCAACGGCAAAGTTAAGTTCAACGAAAAATCTTCGATTCTTGTTATAGACGATCTTGTTATGGATCGCTCGATTCTTGTTTTTGACGTAAATACCTATAATTTATATACCTACAAAATTGTACAGCTTCGTAGGAGAGTCTGATTTGTATTTTGCTCAGGTTCAAATAGTACGTAGCGGTCAAGCTCAAAAAATACTTAAAAACATGGTCATTAATATTGACTTATCTAAAGCGATCAAATTGTTCAGGCCATCCACCGTGAACAAATATACCGATGCACGCATTTTAGCACAAGGTTACTAGTAAAATGTCAAAGTAACACACAAAAGCGTAAAATTAAAACCGAGTCACACATTTTGTATTTACAAATAAAAACGTGTTTCGCCAAGATTAAATGCGGCACCAAGTCATTAATCACAGAAAGGATTTCAGAGATATTGTGCTGAGTGGCGGGCGTAGGAAGGCTAGGTATATGACTCGACATGACAAATGTTATTAGCGTCAACTCCAATCCATTACGTGGATAATCATCATTACTTTGTTTTATCCATAGAATTCACACATGAATCCACGACAGAAGTTGTGTAAATTCAGGGTGGCCATGTGGGGCACTATGTCAGGTAACCTCCTCGACTGTCTGGGCTCTACCAATTCCCCTCGATCCGGTTGATCCGCGGGAAAGGTAAGAGCCTAGGCCGGTGCGACCTGGAGGCAACGGCAGGTGATTATTTAGTGGACCCCAAGTGATCGCCTGCTGATGCTACCAATAACCTGACACGGGGGGGATGGGGGGTTCCGCATCAGGTAGTCGCAAGGCTCCCCAGGTGCGGTTGCGAGGGACAGGCGGAGTAGGGGCGTTTGTCCTCCCGTGGTCTGTTTGGGGGGCACTGTGGACAGGGTAACCAGGGACCTGTGCCGTTGCGAGGTGGCTGCTCCGATTCCGGTTGGCAGAGGGCCTAGAACCGAATCTCTTCTGATAGTACGTACTCGTAGATACCGACAGCGACGTGAGAAGCATGTCGTGAAATGTACAATCATATACATATACCAAAACCGGCCAAGTGCGAGTCGGACTCGCGCACGAAGGGTTCCGTACCACTATAAAAATGGAAAAAAATCATGTTTGTTGTATGGGAGCCCCCTTAAATATTTATTTTATTCTACTTTTTAGTATTGTTGTTATAGCGGCAACATAATTACATCATCTGTGAAAATGTCAACAGTCTAACTATCACGGTTTTTGAGATACAGCCTGGTGACAGACGGACAGGCGGACAGCGGAGCCTTAGTAATAGCGTCCCGTTTTACCCTGGGTACGGAACCCTAAAAATTAAGTTACTTTGATTTGAACTTGCCTAGCAAACTGGAAGACTCAACAGTCAACGTGGGTTACGTAAGACCTACCCCTTGTGACTCCTGCTCCTTGGCACCCGATCTCAGTATTCAACAAATAGATTTATTTCTTTGCCTTGATCCATTGATTGATTTCTAAGGAACATCTCGGGGTTCGAGTTTATAACCTTTTTTTAGGGCTTGAAAATAGGGTATTTGACACATGTTAAAATTTACGACACAGTGTCACTTTTTGGATAGTTAGCCATCAAAATATCACAATAAATCGTAAATTATAAATTTTTACCAAAATCATAAAAAGATATGAATCATCAAAAACTCAGAAAATTATGTAATTTTTTTTACCGTCCAAAATTCAAATAAGAGGATCAATAGAATGTTTATGTAAAAATAAAAAATAAATTGTACGGCAACTATGTACCTAAACGCATTATTTTACGACTAAAACAGCAAAATTACTAATTTTTCCATACAACGGTTGGTCGAATGCTGTGCAAGTGACGTCATTTGCCAGGGCCAATTTGTAGGAGCCTTTTTGAGGGCCGCTAGCGTCGAGCTAGGTTTGTCCCTAATTTTAGCCCTTTATTGTGCTCTAATTGTTTTTGGTCTCATATAGACATTTGATCTTCTCTAAAAACTGGTTCGATTGGAATTATAAAAAAAAATTAGTCAAATAGCGTATTTGGTGATGTGGCGTTTCTCATCAGCTCTTAGTTAAACCTCGCGCGTGTTCAACATGTAAATAGACGTACTGGCCACTACGCCGCGAATACGTTTCGTTACGGTTCTTTTTTTTTTTGTTTAAATATGGCTTTCAAATTTATGATGTTTTCGCCAACCACGTGTGCAAAAACGTTGTTCGGTAACGACGCCATGACTGTAGGCATAGGCAACTGGTTTTGTTCGGTAATGGATTCTTCTAGTCGTCGCGCCGAGAGCACGTGATGTGTTCACCAACGCGGCCACTACCAAAATCTCGTTACGGTTCTTGTTGTTGTTGTCGAGTTGGAGATGTTAGGTACGTCGAATGAGTTAAAATATAATTTTATTGATTTATTTTGTGGATTATCAAAAGTTATTAAGGTGATCATTTTAATTGTTTCCATATATTATTTCTGTGATGCAGACAATATTGGTGAGCCATGAAAAGTTTCACGTATGCAGTGACGTCACGTCAAGCCAGTGCAGTGAGCGTTTACGCACGGAAATGTCGGTTTTTGATTTTAATCAAAGAAACTATTTGTGCATATTTTCACTTTTACGTGAATCTTTTGGTATCTAATCTTTAAATCTTTAAAATAGACGAAATCACTGAGATAATAAACAAAATAATAATATTTATCTAGAATATTGATATATTTGAGCCATGTTACAATTTCGGGTACGTTTACAAAGCTAAAATAAAATAACTTGACATAATAGTGAAAGCTAATTTCATATCAAACTCACGTAGAGTTACTTATTACGTCGGTCATTTGGATGAGTGGGTAAACTGAAAGGATTTTTAATCAATATTTTAACGTTCCAACCAATTTACCTAATAACTAAAAAATACGACTCACTGTTTTTTTAGGGTCTGGAGAAATGTAAATACCTATCTTGAATTGAAAAACTCTTCGTCCTTCAGGTGGATTGGTCGAGGGTCACCTTGCAGAAAATTTAGTCATGTACCTATTGGTCGTGTGGGGTTGCATGGCTGCGATCTGGATTGGGATCTAGGGGACTTTTATAGCTGAAAAGAAACACGGTTGGCTGATAATGAACTATCGTGATAGTCATTCTAGAACCAGAATTGTATTCGTTGTTTCATGGCCAGAATCATAATGCAGGGCGTCCCAAGACTCACGGGAAAGTACCTTAAATATCGTTGATAGGATATTTTGCTGAAAGAAGACTTTATGTTATTTTTAAAGGAAGTAATTCTGCATTTAAAGATTTAATTTTTTACTTGCTATTTTTCGAACGTAATTAGGCAATAAATAATTTTCTTGAAATTTGACTCAAACATTTTACGTTGTTCCTTTGTTTTAAAATACTTACGAAGGATTATTATATTTTTTCCATTCATTCGACTGGCATCATAAAAATAGGGATGTTTTTTTTTCATATTTATGTCGGTTAGATTCCCAGACGAAGGAATTAATTCTTATAAAATTACTAACTTTTAAAAATAACATAAAGTCTTCTTTCAGCAAAATATCCTATCTACGATATTTAAGGTACTTTCCCTTGATGTCCCATAGTCTTGGGACGCCCTGTATATTATATGTACGAGTAGTATTGTCACAGTAGCAACAAGACTGAATTTTCCCAATGGTTCTAAACAATAACACTTATGACTTGACTAAAACCCTACAAACAAGCAGTTCAGGTAACATGATAACATCAATTTAGACCTTATGTCGGCATATTTCCTAGCCCTGCCGTGATTCTTTATCTGAATAATACTATATGTTGTGATACGTATCTGTCAGCATAAGAATTCGTTAGCTAAGATTTACATAGCCATCATGCTATTTATTTTTTGCCTTCTTTATCTTCGTTAGAAGCTAAGCCGGAAAAAGAAATTCCTAACGGTCATTAATCTGATGTCAACACACATGTTCGCGTATTGAACGAGCTCCGCTGTTACAGATCTATGTCTCACTCAGTCCTAAGACCCGATAGCCAATCTTTCAATTGTTAGTTCGGACAACTGTACGGAAATGTGAACAACAACTATATGACGGTTTGTTATCTCAAAGGAAAACAATTGTACTTGGTCCAAACTATATGCAAAAATATGCTTTTTGAATAACAAGTAGGTAGGTATAAGTTTACTTTCTAACTTGGTAATAAAGAATAGGTACGATTCTAGTTTAATTGTGACTGAAGTCCTGTTTTATGTCGATCACACTGATTTATTATTTGAAGGTACCTAACTCTTGGCAGGATGTACGGGATAAGGTTACTGAGGGCATAAAAAGAGTTAGGTACAGACTATATTTGTAAGACGGTTTCGGTGCGTCCCATGCTCTAAAAATATTCTTAAAAAATACTCGCTGCGAACTGCGCTGATCCTTCTATGGCTTGAGGTGTAACAAGGCACACGTGTTCAGTTGAATTGACATGAGAAACTTCACTCTGTTCTCATTTGATTTAATGTTTATACTGACGCTCAGAGACCTTATACATCTCTGAGAACATTCATTAGATTTTATTATTTTCATACTGACGCATAAGAGACCTTATACATCTCTAAAAATCTGGATTGTTATTAGCTTAATCTTATTTATGACATGTAATTAGTTTTATCTTGAACATTTTCATATTTTTTGTTATACAGAGAGGCCTATTTGCAGAACAAATGTTTTGAATTTTGAACATATCAGCAAAGTTAGTTCACTAAATTGGTAAACTATATTGTGAACAATAAAATTTAATTATTAAAACAACTCTAACTACATAGATAGGTGTGTTATATTGGACTTATCTTAACTTGCATTTAGCAAGCAAATTCATAAAAAATTTAAGAAATTGTGCTGGTCAAAAGTCGTTGAAACGATTAATCTGGCATTGCGTCAGTGTATCCTAGATTATTGTATTCTATGTAGTTTGTAGACACCGACGTTGTTATTATAATATCCTGTACATTTAGGGGAAGCTAAGTTTATTAGGCGTAAAATTATTCTTGTATCGCGCACCTTGACTCACTAAATAATTCTGCAACCGCCCGCTTTAGCTTAGTTGGAATTGGCAGTGACCCTGCCTACGAAGCTGGAGGTCCTAGATAAAATTTATTAAAAATAACATTAAAGTATCACAATTGGGTAAGTACAATGTTATTTTACCCAAACGTACTAAATGAACAATGTTTTCGAAAAGAGTGAAAGCTGTGAAATTACTCGGAACAATTCAACCCATTCCGCGCATAATTAAAGACCCAGGCACGTTGTACCTGGGTACGCACCACGTGGTAAAGTGATTTACGGCGTAGACATTATATTTCGCCGCAGGCATATATTTACGAGATACAATTTGTTGAAAAATACTTGGGCTCCGTAAGGGCGGGCGCACACCGAGGCGGCGCCGGCGGGGCGGGCATCCGGCTGGCGCTGACACGACAACTGAGATACCTACTATGCCGGATATTTGAACGCGCTAAAACCCGCGTCCAAGTAACTCTAGTTGAAATTAACTTCATTAACGGTTTACATCTTGATGTAGTACCTAATAGGTCAACGAAATGTATTAGGTATTATTTTATGAGATACCTATTTTTAGGATTCCGTAGTAAAGAAAGAACCCTTATAGTATCGCCATGTGCGTCCGTACGGTACGCCTACGACCGTCCATCCACGACTTAGCTCAGTAACCGTCAGTTATAAAAATCTATAATTTGGCCTCCTTTTGTGGGCGCTGTGCCAAAAAGGTAAACAAGGTAGGGTTCCGTAGTCGTCCACCCGTTACATTATGTGGACTAAAAAGTTCGCAAACTTATATTTACTATGCTTTTGACAGAATTAACAACATTATCTAAGGTATCAATGGAAATTGTTCGAAAGTTTGCTTTTGCAAAGTACATTTCTGAAGTTCGACTATTACTCGTTAACTAGTAATTTCTACTTAGCTGTTATAGTTTTCCTTTTAAATTCATTGTATATACTACTACCATGATTTTTTTCACATGCCTAGGAGCCACCGTTTAGCTGGCAGGGGGGGGGGGGGGACACTTGACCATAACCAAAATTATCACTTCAAAGCTTAATATCACGCTAACCGATTCTTGAATCAAAAAATACTCTTAGAAACCTTATAATATTTTTAAAAGAGCTATCCAACGATACCCCACACGATGGGGTTTGGAAGAAAAAAAAATTGCGCCACCACATCACATGTAGGGGAGGTACCCTAAAAAAATTTTTTTTTCAAGATTTTATTCTACCGTTTTGTCGGCGTCATCAATATCTATACTCGTGCCAAATTACAGCTTTCTAGTACTAACGGTTACTGAGAAAAACGGGGGTCGGACGGACGGACGGACGGACGGACGGACGGACGGACATGGCGAAACTATAAGGGTTCCTTGTTTACTACGGAACCCTAAAAAGGAACCCTTATGATTTCACTCTGTCTGCCACATTGCTAAATAGGTATCTCAAGAAGTGTATGCAATCGATTTCATTTCATCAATGTAATTTCAAGGGTTTTAATGTTAATTTTATAATAAGCTTAGTTATATTTCGATTTAATTTATTTGTTTCCTTGTATTGTTTGTTTACCCTTATGTATTAATGTATTAATTGACGTTCTAATTCAATATCAGGGAATTGTGTTTTAACTTTTTAGTGTTATGGAGTCAGTTTTAATTTTTTGATTCAGAAATCTGATATTAAGCTTTATAGTGATAAGTTATGTTATTGTCAAGTGCGTCATATGGCCGGTCTTTTTGTTACTGTATTGAAGGAGATGAGCTTGAGGTTTGAACATCAAATTTCTGTAACGGGTGAACCACTACGAAACCCTACATTATGCGCGGCCCGGCACTTAGTCGGTATTTTGTTAGGTACTGTATTATAAGTACGTGAGCTTGTGATTTTGGCAACGAAATAATTTGTTCCTGTCATGGTTTAGTTTTAACATTGAAAGACAAAATTAACGCTCTAATATATGCCTGTTGTTGTAGAAGTACCTGTGTGCCTATAGGTATCTGTATTATTGCTAAATAGCATATTCTCGTATATATAGCAATAGTCATCTATTCAATTTAAGTAGGTACTAGCTTCGCTGCATCTAAGCGAATATGCAGAGGGCTGCTTTTTAGGGTTTCGTACCCGAAGGGTCAAAACGGAACCCTATTGGTGTCGCCCAGGTGTCCGTCCGTCCGTCCGTCGTCTTTCACAAAATTTGTTCCGAAGAATTTTTTGACTTCCCATTGACCAATGAACTTGAAATTTGGTGACAATGCTCATTACCTATTAGGGTTTATCCAGAAATCACGCGAGGTTTTTTGGGCCACTTTTAGACCCCCCCGCCCCCCTTGGTGATCTTTGGTGAGGTTTTAGACGACCCCCCCTCCCCCCACGAAACCTCACGTGTATTTTTTTAATTATCACCACCTATGATTTTTTTAAAGTAAATGAAGTATATTAGTTGATCTTATGCTTATTTTGGTAGGTATATGCTTTATGATAACGTGATTGTGTAATTTCTCCTATCTTTTAGGAAAATGCTACATGAGTAGATAATCATTTTTCGGTATTGTAGGTGCAGTAAAAATAAACGTGAGGTTTCCTTGTAACCCAACGTGATCAGTAGTGAGGTTTTCGTAACACCCTACCCTTTGGATACTCGCGTGATTTCTGGATAAGCTCTTACGTATACATATCTATTTAAAAAAAATACGAATATATTGATAAATCATATTTTTGAGGTTGGTTTGGAACCCTAATTGCGCGAAGTCCGACTCGCACTTGGCCGGTTTTTATTAAAAATATTTTATGATATACAATATTATACATTGTATATCATAAAACATTTCATTATTAGTACATTACTTAACAAGGGCGGTAAAACAAAGAATGTCTCAGATCGCAGGTATTTGACGCCCGAGCCGAAGGCAAGGGCGATGAATGTGCGATCTGAGGCTTTCTTTATTACCGCCCGAGTAAAGTACAACATTTTATGTCACCCCCTGGCCAGGAAGTGGGATTTCCCGCGCGCAGAGCGTGCGGTAATTGCCGCTTTATGGCCAGGTGTGACATAAATATTATATTATAGGGATAGGTTGCTTGTCCATCGCCTGACCTTAACCTGACTATTATAATATTTGACATAAATAAGTCCTAATTCAGTGTAGTCGTCTATGGTACGGTACGTTATAAACTGACGCCAATATCCATTGGAATATATTAAGTACATGCCCCGCACGTAATTTTGTTTATGGCGAAGATCAATGTCGTACCAAATATCCTTTGTCATGTTGAGCGAATTTGTTGGGCTAAATAAATGTTCAATTACACAAGCACAAGGAAATAAGGTAAGGGGCACATAACACAACATGAATCTGGAATACAATTTGTTGTCGGAAAGAATTAATTTTTCTCTTTATCCTTTGAACATTTTCGGCATAAAGCTGAGATAAGTTATCAAATTAAGAATGCCATGTTGTTTACCAATTGTTTTTGAAACGAGTCACCTCTTCATATGAAGAAAGGCGGAAAATAGTCTATACTAATGATAACCTGGGAATCCTGGGATCACCCGGGTGATTACATTTCGTAATGCTGCAGTTCAAATCAATTTATACTAACTTTCGAAGTAAAAATGAGTGATTACAATCCTTTTCTACTTGTAAACTAGTACGTAGCGTATTAGACATAGAGTAAATGTCCTAATTTTCATACAGAACATCGTGTTGTTATGTTGCAATTGGGTGTAAGTTGAATATTTTAATTTTTGTACTACTTAGGACGTATCGTTCAGTACAAGGTAAAGCAGAGATTAGTTGTTTTTCGTCGCATCATTTGGAAATCGAATAGACCGAAATGCTTTCAGTAAGAACATCGTGTAAATAATGGGTCGATTGTTCACCGGGGATAGATATACTTATGAGCGAACAAAAAATGTGTGAGCGTAGCGTCGAAATTCTAAAGCAATCCATTATGTGGAGTAAAAGCGAATCCCACCGAACGATGTGCTATAAATTCCGCCACGTTGACAGATCTCACAGCCCAGTCGCTCGGACGCGTTGTTTTAACACTGTAAAAGGAATTTTGAAATACAACCTGATTTATATGACGAGGTCGCGACTCGACGTCTCTACTTGCATGGGGAATTATTTTTAACACTCATATTTTAAGATGACATTATATCTTATAACATGGAAATATCAAGCTTAGACCTGAGTATTCATTTCTTTTGGTTTGTTGTGGATCATTCGTTGGTTTGTTGGTTTATTATAGTTATTTACTATGCAAGGCTGCAAAGTTGTTGTTTGGCGCGAGTGCTTGTATTGAGAGCTAGCGAAGAATTGTAAGATTGAACCATTTTAAACAAAGCGAGTGGTTCAAATCAAAAGTACAAATCTGAGCGTAACAAGGCTTTCAAGGTACGAGGCGCCGAACAACTTTTCTGCCGAGCGAAACACACAACTTTCACCTCAACAACGCGAGAAAAAACATCATATACTCGTATAATCCAAGTCGTATGTAATACTCATTTCCAATAAAGGGCTGTAAATCAGTCAATAAATCTCATCCATACCATATCAATGCATTTCATGAATTATTAACATTAAAACCTCTCATCCTACATTAAACGAGTCATAAATTATTGTTGAGTAGTAGTAGTATATCACGGCTAAGGGCTCGAATAAATATATTTTCACTCTCTCCAAACTTAAAGGTGTAAAAACTGTAGGTAATAATATATAATATGTATGCAGAAGGCGCTGAAATCAATAAATAAAATTAATAGGATAAATAACGTTACAAATAATAAAGATTTGCCCCAAATCGCCCAGATGGGCACGCTGCCCTCAGACACTCGTATGACCTTATTATGAAACTCGCCTTTGGCTCGTTTCATAAAACACACTCGTGTTTCAATGCCCCTCATTATTGTACCAGTTGCATAAACTACTATTAACAACTCGCCCTTTCTATGGACGTTTCATCAATGCATCATCATCAGCCTATATACGTCCCACTACTGGGCACAGGCCTCCTCTCATAGATGAGAGGGATTGGGCAGTAGTCCCCACGCTGGCCCAGAGCGGGTTGGGGACTTCACATACAACTTTGAATTTCTTCGCGGATGTATGCAGGTTTCCTCACGATATTTTCCTTCACCGAAAAAGCTAACTGTAGATTTTAAATGATATGGACGGTTGCACAATAGAAATAACACTCACAGCTGTAAATATGAACACCTTTAATAAATAAAGATAAAAAAAATACTAACACTGGGAAGGTTCGCTTTGTCGTGGACAGCAAACACAACACAGCTTAAGGCACTTTTGAGTTTTTAAAAACCATCTGAGACATAAAATATAGAGTCTAAAAATCTAAAAAAAAATATATGTGTTACATAAGGATCTTGTCTAGTCAAAATTGCTGTCAGTAACATGACCTGATGAATTTCACTCGATAGAAAAAAATCTCGAAGTTACCCCTTTTTGGAATGTTTTTTCAATACTACGGCTATATTACTGATATAATTATTTCACAACATTTAATTTTTGTACTCAATCAAAGATCCAAAATAGTTATAGACAAATTCGCTGGGTTTGCTTTGATAAAATGATTGGCTTAATGACTATAGGTAGCTAAATATTTACGAAACTGCGCGCAGAGCTTGCGTAGAGAGCGGGATGGTTTATTGTAAACTCACGCGTGTTAGAGCGGGACATTTGCGTTGGGTATACCTCCCCTTAAGAGTTTTAAGGTTAGGGCTATATTTTATCGACCAGGGAATTATTGTTACCTCCTCCCAGCTCGTTGAAAGGATGGTTTAATATTTAAGGTTTGAAAGGTCAAGTTATTATTTAGGTACGATGTTGGGTTGAGTTTTATGATTTTCAAAAGATGAATGAGGTAGTGCGCATGTTAATGGAACCCACTCACAAACTCACATGCCTCCAGCCCTACCGATCTTTTCATTCCAGTTTGGTAAATACTTCAAATGTATATCTTAGAAAGCTTTTTGTTCGGATCAACTAAGGTAACCCTGGTTTTCGCTGAGACAAGTGGGGGAAGGGTAGGTAGAAATAGAAATGAAAGGTATTTAAAAAAATTGTTTATATTTTTGATGGAAAAATTTGCAGAAGAAAATCATTGAAAAACGCGTGTATTGTGGGCGGTTTTCTTGGCTGAATGCAATTGGCTACTTGGAAAAACATTTATTCGAACCAATTTTTAGAGTGGATAGAATGTCTGTTTTTATTCAGTTTTATGCAAGAATTGAATCGCTATAATCGATGTAAACGATCCTAATATGCAGGGCGATTAATCCAAATGGGTCAGTATGGAGAAGTCAGAAATTACAAGAGAACCATGGCGTCGATTTTAGAGTCGTTTTCAAAAAAAATGTACATTGTTAAGGGCTTAATGAAAACAAAATTACGATCACATCCTTTGTGTAACGAAAGTTAGCCATACAAAATATATGAGTCATCGTTACACAAAGGAATCAATAGTTAAGTTTTGTTGTAAAACGTTATCACCGTAAAGTAATACCTACGTTACCCGTATCTACCAAACGCATCGATCGTTGTCCTATTCCAAAATGCAGAACCACATTTGCGCGGCGCAACATAAAATACACGGCCCCTAAAATATACAACAAAATTAAATTAAATTATAAGGATATTAAATCTTTCTCCAATTATGAATTCAAAAAGACCGCATGGATATGGTTGAGAGATATGAACTATGATGAGACTGAAAATCTTCTTCGATAAAAACCCGCTATAACCTCACCCATTAACCTCATACGTACTCTCCCCCACTCACCCACACATACAAATACACACACACACACACACACACACACTCACACACACGCACACGCTCACGCACACGCACTCACAACATAATCTAATTAATCTTAGGCTAGTTAAATTTTCTTTTGTATAACGTGTTACGCGAGATCTTGTAACTTTGATTTTAGTTATATAATTTACAAAATAAGTCTGGATGTTCTTAACAACCAAACGCTGTTCATATAAACGGGCAACCACTGGGGGCTGCAACACAGTGAAAACTAACGCAGTCTCCAGGGCTTCAAATGTATTATGTATAAGGTTTTTTGAACAATAAAAGAATATTATTAATATTATTATATGTCTTTTCCTTATCTTGGGACCATGGGGTCCCGGACCTTTCGAAGTCAACAGCGCAGAGGCCCCTTTAAGACAAAAATAATCTAAAGGCAAGGGATACACATGGCGGATACCGTCTTCGAACGCACAACATGATACATCCGGAGACGGTCCCCGCCAGGTGCAAAGACTATTGTAGTGCAGCCTTTTGGCTGCGATGGGAACTAAGGTCATCGGGCTATTGAGTTGAAAGTTGGATGGACTGGATAATGGGTTATGGGACTCCTCCCATAACCCATTATCCAGTCCATAGACTAGCGGACGCCTGCCGTGACAATCAGTCTCAGCATCGTAAAAAGGCAGGCGGTGACTCGCCACTCACTAGGTGGGCCCCCTATAAAAGGCTACCGAATGGTAGCGAGGGAAGCAATACTGGTGTGAGCAGCTCAGGGTGTAGAGAGGTGCGGCCCCGATTTCACCATCGCGGGGTTTACCCCCGTGAGCGGGTTTCCTCGCTATTACGCCATTACGTGCAATATACTTCCACCCTGCGAGCATATAGCTCTGGCACCCCACTCTGGCCGGCCGGTTAAGGCAAGCCAGAGGTGAGAGTCCTGCGGCCCCTGCTGGGGTCCACTCCGCCGGCCAACAAAGGCAAGCGGAGAGAGGGGCCTGACCGACTCTCGGGGGCAAGGGACCCAAGGGACGCCACTTCCCATTCAGCTCGTCACAAGCTGCCCTGGGGGCTTATTATTATTATTATTTATTAAATTTTGTATGTACATTTTTTTTTGAAAACGACTCTTTAGTAATAATGAAAAATGCGATTGTAAAATCATACCATCATTACCTAAACGAGTTGAATATTGATCACACTGTATAGTAGATAAAATCTGATGTGTATGTAGATGATTGATTAAACTAGAACTGTTCTTTTCCTTACTTATTTGGACGAAGAGTTTTATTAATGTGTGGTGGTTTGATTCCCTTAGGTACTACCTCTACCTACGCTCAGGATTCCATGTTAGTCGCTTCGCTCGGGATTCAACACGCTTATGAAATATTGCATTTGCCTTATAATATAATTTACCAAATACTTATTCATTTATTATACGATGCGGGGGCATCCCATAGATGGATGACATTAGTATTGTAAGGGCTGAATTTTCAATAAAAGTGTCTGCCAGATAAATGTTAGCCCTGTCTCGTCCCTCATTTGACAGTCATAATTTTAACCAACGGATTATTTTATCTAGGGTTTGAAAAATCGGCCGTGGAAGTTGTAAAACAAACTGGCACGTAAATTCGAATCTGAATTTAGAATATTTAGTTCACCTGCAGTCTAACCACACAAGCATTGTGTACATACTAACGGTAGGTATATTTTAATGTCATCTTTGAAGTATAAATCTATGAGCAAATGTCGAAATAGTAGTTTATGCAACTGGTAAATAATGAGGGGCAAAAATAATGCCTAATTATGTACAGTTGCATACATTGCTTATTGCTTTATCTACACACATATCATAAATCCTCTAAAATGCCGTCTGAAACTTCTACCACAGATAAGAAAATTTTCATAAATACATTGATTGTCATAATGCTGGTCATTGCTTACGGTTTCTGAACGCATTTTAGTGGATTTATGGTATGTTTGTAAATAAAATGACATTAAAATATATCTAACGTTAGTACATAAAGTAGTTACATGATTACCCCGCTGTATTAAATATTTTTTGATTTATTGGCACGCAAGCTGCTGTGGAGAAATAATATAACTAGTTCATGGTATAGTCACAGAATAAATACTAATACAAGTAGTATAGTTGTTTAAGGCCCGGTTTTATAAAGATCCGTTAGACCTGATGTCGGTATGTTATGTCAAAAATGTACTGAGTTACTGAAATTCGATCTGACATTTGATCTAGAACGGATCTTTATAAAACCCGGCCTAATTATGTCAGATCAGTAAGTAGTGATACTTCAGTTCCCCAGGCCGTTGGACACCATAAATCTCTCTACTCAATCATAAATAGTTAGTCAGGTGAGCAGCTTGCACGATTGCGCAAGTTTGGGATTGCTCAGCAAACTATATAATATCTCGGAGGCACGCGGCGCGGCGGAGCATCCCCTTCTTGTCAATACGTTATTGCGACGGCAAAATTACATAGAGATAGCTTTAGTATTGGAAAACTAAATACAGATTGAAAAAAGGGAATATTTGTTGGAGTAATAAATTAATATTTTCGTGATTTGTGGTGATGGAAACACACGACTTCTAGTGATTTAATAATTTCCACATAAGCCTTGGAGTGTAGTAGTAATAATATTTGTGAATTTTGTAACGTGTGTGTGTCTGTAAACTCCAAGTTAAAACTGAACTCAATGGTTGACTCACGAATGTAGATACAAAAAATATATATAAACGAATATTGTTTCCCGAGTCTTGGATGTTTTCTATGTATTTAAGTATCTATTTATCTATGTAAGTATGTATATCGTCGTTAGTACCCATAGTACAAGCTTTGCTTAGTTTGGGACTAAGTTGATTTATGTAAGATTGTCCACAAATCAGGTTTACTAATATATGGGCATTTTCGGACCCTATTACAAAGGAATAGAGTGCAAAAGTCGAGGTCATTCATATATGTACATGAATGAAGTCGACTGTACGAGAAGAGCCACAGTAACGGGGAGAATGGCGACGGATTGTGATCATGACTACTCTGGCACAAGTGTGATGGCGAAGAAAATTTTATGTATTAAGGCGATATATCGATTGTAAGAGACCCCCTTTGTTTTTCGCTCACGACAAAACGGGATGCAACCCTCTCCGAGAATGGCTTTTTAGACAAATCTCGTTAAATATCTGACTGTGTGCAGGTTTATTAAATTTCCTCTTGTCAGTACCTAGATGAGGTAAAATACCATCATATTAACTTAATCGTGTCTTTTAATAATGCGTTGTTTGTGCGTTGCGTTGCGTGCGTTGTTGTAAAAAAAGGAAAATATAGACTCGATTTTGGATTTATTTTCTATCGAGAAAATTTTAAGCAATCATGTTTCGCTATTATTATTAAACTAATGACTATTTTTGGCAAAAAAAATATTTTTTTCTCTTAAAACTCAAAATAAATATAAAATTTGAAATCCTTGTCCCTGAATTAGTCGAAAACGAGTATAATGACGATTTTTGGCAAAAAAATATATTTTTTTCTCTTAAAACTCAAAATAAATATAAAATTTGAAATCCTTGTCCCTGAATTAGTCGAAAACGAGTATAATGACGATTTTTGGCATAAAAATATATTTTTTTCTCTTAAAACTCAAAATAAATATAAAATTTGAGATCCTTATCCCTGAATTAGTCGAAATCGAGTATAATGACGATTTTTCGCAAAAAAACTTAAAACTAAATAATTATAAAATTTGAAATCCTTGTCCCTGAATTAGTCGAAATCGAGTATAATGACGATTTTTTTGCAAAAAAAAATGTTGAATTTTTTAACTTAAAATTCAAAATTTAGTCATTATTTTTGAGAAAAAAAAACGGAACTAAAATCACGCGCTTGACCCGCTACGGGCGGCGGCCGCCGACGCAGTGTGGACGCAGTCTTTTGTTTCGAACGCGACGTTCCAAACAAAACACGGAGCTGGTGTGCCACCTCCTCTCCGCCGTGTGGATTTCACGAAATTAGACTTTAAAGACATATCAATAAGAACTATCAGAACTCAAATGAAATTATTACCCGGCGGGTAATAATTTGAAATTATAACCCGCTGAAACCAAGGGCCACGTGCAATGATTTGCTTTCCGAAAGGTTTGTATGATATATAATTGAGCAAAATCGAGCAGGTGGTGTGAAAAATATTTAAAAAAGGGTACCTCATGTACCTACACGTAAAGCGGAGGTGCAAAAATAAATTTGACTGAGTGTCAAACAAAGCCGAAATGGCATTTAGACTTCAGAGGGCACTGAACATTTTAAGGAAACACACATCACTATATATTATTTAAGTCAATGCACATAACACTTAACTTTTATCCAATTGTTATTGAAACTTTAAAAAGAAATTCCAATATCAGTCCAGTTTGAAGCCGTCAACATGTGTTCTGGTAAGTTGCTTGTGAAGAGCTCAGATCTCCTATAGATACACTGGCTTACGGCTCGCATACGAACTGCTCATAATAGGTACTGTGCAATAGCGTCGCTGCGCTTGTGTACACTGTACATCTCTACAAACATGTGGTGTCCGACCAAAACACGATATTCAGCCAAAACAGCATTTCAGAATTTGCATCACTTTTGGCCGTAACTAATTTTTAAAACCAGATAGATACTTTGGCTAAAACAGAAATTTCGGTCGGACGCTAATTGTAATATACACATATCTGCTGTAGACACATATATAATCGAATTAAATCGAGTTTCATTTGCACAAGAACACTAAGTAAATGTGAATTGTAATGTTTAAATACCTTCAATGCTTAAATTTGTAGCAGTACCATTGTAGGTTTTTATTATAATTGGGATTTTTTAGTACCTACTTAGATAGATATTGTAAAAGTATTGCCAAGACAAAGCGACACTAATAGCGCCGCTGTAATCTCCCGACGCGGCTTCTGTAAATCACTTGTCGTATATTGTGATATCATGTGCGAGCTAACTCCGTAAACTATCGTCCACAAATCCTGGATGTAAGTCGAAGCTGGGTTTTCACCTGTCCCATTATTCCGCCCCACGTTTAGGAGGCTTTTGCGGATTATGTCACGGCAGAATTCCGCGAAAGTAGGCAGATGCTCGTTTATCCACTGACAGATCTTTACTTTGTTTTACTTTTCAAGTCACGCGTCGGCCGGAGCGTTCGTTTGGCCCAAGGTTAATACTAGCACTTCCTGCGGAGTGGTTACATAACGTTTTCAAACGTACGTACTCAACTAGCTGATTGACTTGACATATTTTGACCCTAGCGATCGCTTATCAATGTTATCGTTATCGTTAGCCCAATAATTAATTGCACTCAAGCGTATTCATACTATACGTTAGAACTAGAAGACCTTGCCTTGCTCGGCGCGCAATCGAATTTTCATGCAAATGAGACCCAGCTAGATCAAGTCTTCGTCCCCGCAAACTCCAATGTCGTGATCGTTAATCGTCAATGTCGTATAATCGAAATCATTAGTGCCGCACTGAGCGAAAAAAAATACTAAGTTTTTGTTAATCCGAGGACAAGTAAATTATATACTAACATTTACAAACCAGTTTGTAATAATAGTAGTTATTTACTAATACCAAAAACTTTGTCCTTGTTATTATAAACTCATTTGTATTATATTAAAAACGGTTTGTAACCGTTAGTACCTATATAATTTCGTTGTCCTCGGATTCACAAAAACTTTGTAGTTTTTTTGCTCAGTGCGATATATCAGCCGGATAGGAACCCATATATCAACAAACTATAAAAAATATATAAATACTGATATGAAGTGAATATATAAAATATTATGAACCACGCCTATACTTGCAATATCCGCTCCTTAACACATTCACTGCCAGGAACCCTAGCGGGCGCTCTGCTCGTAGGCGCGTAGCCGATGCCATGCGTTTCCCGGTATGTAGCGGATATTGCGTAGCGCTACGAAAAGCTTGGTAGCGAAAGTGTTAAGAGGAGGGGTAGGGCAAGCTCTCTCCATACAAACTTTGTGCAGGATTTACTTCGGTTGTGTTTGCATTAAAGTTATGATTTTTGGTCAGTATGCTTATTTTTCTGATCATGACAACCAAAAAAAATATTATATTTGTTAGTGCCAAAACCGACGAATAAAACGTGCACAAAGTTTGTATGGGGAAGGCCTTGCCCAGCTTGCCCTACCCTGCGCCTTAATGGGAAAAGGCTGCTACGCGTTACGGCGTAGCACACGTGACGTCGCTAAGCCTCAAATGGGTGAACACTTTTCGCTGCCAAGCTTATCGTAGCGCCACAAAATTTGCTCTACATACGGGGAAAGGCATGGTAACGGCTACGCGTCTACGAACAGAGTGCCCGCTACGTGAATTCCTGGCAATGAATGTGTATTTCTACATGTGTATTTCTTCATATGTATTTCTATTTATACAGGATAGATACATTAGTTAAAGCGGTTGTCCTGTTTTCCATTTCTAGATTAGGTAACATTCAATCCTCCTCGTTGATTACGTATTTACCGTCAATTTTTACACTAACCGTCATTTTTTGTATGAACCTTTGTAAAAGCACATTAACCCTTATCAAGGCAGAGGCGATTTAGCGACCACGGTAATAAACATTTATTAAAACGGTATTTTATACCTGATATATCTCACTTTCGTTCCCTATTCTTACTTTTTCAGTCAGTAATTAATTTCGGTGTAATTAATTAATCTACATTTGTGGTCAATATATGAACTACGCCTGCAAGGAAAGCTAGCTATCGTCATTGAGGTTCCATGGAAATTATCTGAAACTCAAGTGCACTAACCAGCAGAGACCATAATATTCATCACACGTTTTTTATTAATTTCGTTTTTTTTTGCCACTGAGGAATATATTGCCCATTTTAACCTGCTTGAGTACAGTGCCATAAAATGATATCTATTGCAAAATGTAAACGCAATATGACTATATTTACATAATCATCGTCATAATTGCTATCTTATTAGACATTTTAATGCACAAAACCTCCACGATTTGGTAAAATCATACAAATATTAACTTTAAACAAATAACCCTGAACACAATTTATTTTCACGGTACCGCAAACTGCAAAAAGTTACATTTATTTTGGCGCCACCGCCATTATTGCTATTTTAATAGACCCATAGCGCAATATATTACCGTTCTAAGCAATAAAATCAATAAAAACCACAGCTAAAAGTTCTCGTACCTCGCTTTGATAAGCTGTAACTGTGCGTTAATGGGTTAACACGACGGGTTAATGATCAGTGTCACTAGTCAAGCTCTGGGTAATAAACCCCAATTAACTCTATAAAGTGCTCTTGATTTGTGTTTTTCGAAATTTACACTCGACGACGTAGTTTCAGCACACTTGTTCAGGTTTTAATTAACTTCGTTAGTCATCCACGTAAAGTTGCCGGAATGTTCCGGAACAGGCGCCCAGTACCTAAAATAATTTCCTATTTTAACGGACAGCCATAGCGGCTGGAAGCTTTGGTGGGAAAAGCTTTCATACATGATATTATTATTATTATTTATTTATTGAACCATAAAGTTGTGTAACATGACAGTTTTAACCAGAACAACTCAAAAATCGGTCCCCAGGTTGCTCAAAGAGGCACTTTAAGGCGCTTGTTTCATTAGTCTTTGAGCATCTTTTCCGCAAGTTTTACGCTATCTATTTTATTTCTCAGGATATTTAAAATGAAAATGAGCAAACTTAGGTTACGTCGCAACTCTAAAGAATCGTACCCCAAGTGACCCTGCAGAAAGCGTGACCCTACACGGTGGGGTATAGAAACGGATAGAAAAAATGAAAGTTTTTATAAATTTGTCTAAGAAACTTTTTTTGAACCTGTTCCAGCATAAGAATGTATTTTGCTCTCGTGTGGACTCCAGACTACTGCATTGGTTTCGAGGATGCTTCTTACAAGGGCTGTGTAGAGCACACGCGTTGCTGCAGGGGAGATTGGGGCAGTGTTCCGCAACACAAATCCCAGCCTTTGGGAGGCATATTTCGTAACATTCTGAACATGTGTCCGAAATGTGAGACAAAGTGTCGAAGGTGACTACGAGGTCACGAACTTCCTCCACACGCACCATCGCCTCCCCGGCTATTAGTACAGTCAAGGGCATAAATATACAGATTAAATAAAACACACAACACAACAGACTAAACAACAACAACACAGATTAAACAGATTTTTTTGTATCTATACATTTTTGGACCTTATTTCAATGGAGTAAGGTGAAAAAGTAGGTATATACATATTGGTGCCCTTGACTGTACCTACCTAGTCCTAGTGGAGGGGTGACGGAGAGCTAGAAAAAGTTATGACCTCACATTTGCCTTTGTTAAACAATAGCTTATTTTCCTGACTCCACCTGTTCACCGCATCAATGTCCCTTTGTAAGCGTTGGTGATCCATAATGGTTCTGATGGGCATAACGAGTTTTACATCGTCGGCGAACAGAAGAGGGGTGGTGTTGTTGTCGACTACCTCAGGGAGATCGTTGATAAGGACATGCATTACTTAAATATGTACCTATATGGTATGTTACATTACTAAAATTAATAGGTCCTAAAATAAATTAATGATAGAAATATTCTCGGTCTCCAACAAAATGGAATTAATTTGCCAGTACCTACTCCTATTTCTCATACTTTGTCACGGCAGTAAAGCGTTAATAGGTAAGCCCGATGATTCCTGCTCAGGCAAGTAATCCAAGCTCCACGTCCCCAACAATCGCTGAGCAAACAAGCAAGCAACGATGTAAGCACTTTAAGCCGTCTTTGCCTCACATGGACTGCACTAAACTTCGCTTTAAATCACAGCACTATCACAGTTATATCAAATGCAGTTTTATCAAAAGCAACAAGTAGGTAAGTAGCATTTGAAAAAACGCACTGCTGCTATGCGACTTACTAAGCGCCTCGTCCTCACCTGTCACCTCTCACCTCACTCGTTTTTATATGGAAACATTCACTTTTTGACAGTTTCCATATAAAAACGGGTGAGGTGAGACGTGACAGGCGAGGACGAGTCGACTTGTGAATAACAAGCCTTTTGGTTCTAACTTCGAACTAATCATCTTAGTACGATTAGAACAGCGTTATTAACAAAGTAAAACAATATCGAATTTCGCTTGTTATTTTCAATATTTCATGGAGATTTTTATCAGTATTAGGTAATAAAGTTATAAATGAATATTCATTCTTTGTTAATGAGTTAATGATGATAAATCTAAATATCTATTTGTGGCTTAGTTATCTATGTAATTGAGCTTTTATGTTTTAAATAGCACTTTAAAATATCGATGCCCAAATATTGGTCCGAAGTAATTAGAAAACATACCAGAGAAGTTAACATTATAATAAATGCATAACATGAAATGGGACATTCAACCAGTGGTCAACAAAGTAATAGCTTACTTCTACGCATTAAGAACACTTGTCTGAAGACAATGTCCTGCATATAATTTTAAACTGTGTTTATGTCTTCAAATATCCTGCATAATATGTTTTGCGAACAATTAAATCTAACTGCATACTGACTTCAAAGGAAACTTGGGCACTTCGAAGATAATTGGAATACTTTGACGTGTGGTACTAATTACTAGATATACATTACTGGTGATTAATTACTTATTGGATAATGGATATGTTAGTGAAATATTATAACATCGTGATTTAAGTTTAATGGCTTGCTATACATATAATATAACTACATGAGAAGCACCAGTATTCATCATGCATGATACAGTGCTGTCACAGTGATGGGCATTTCGCAGAGCGTTTCAACCACCATGACTTCAGTGGTCGTATTATTTACGGTTTCCTAATGTTTCTGTTTTTTATCGTATGGCAATTATTTCAAACATCTTCGAGAAGACAGTACGGTTGCCAGTTTTGTTGCACTTTTAGCGCCACCCAGGGATTACGTGTTGGGTAGCGGCAGGCGGCTTTCACTCCGTCAGTTCGCCGCGCCGCTGCAAGTACATCCCCGGGCCGCTGCAAGTACATTCAGTGGCGAATTGCTACCGGACGGTCGCGTCGTCTCGTCATTCGCTTGGTGTGGTCAATATTTGTTATTTACCTATTATAATTTGGGTTTGTAAGTTGGCGATTTGTTAACAGTGCAACTTCTGTACGTAGTACTATTACTTATTCTGTGGTAGCGGTGAGTACTTTCCTACGGACGTGGTGCAAGTTCGACCCTCCTTTGTCAAGTGAGTGGGCAACTTGACTGTTAGATGTTCTCAAGCCGCCCGAAGGCCTCCAACTTGGCTTAATGTCTGCTGCCATAGACACCAGCCGGGATCAACTGCTTAACGTGCCTTCCAAAGCACTTGGCAGCTGGGATCGGGCCAAGGTTTCTGTGGTCCATTTTGACCCCCCCCCCCCCCCTGCTATACTACAGCCTGATATGGTCTCCCGCTCTGCAGTGATGTCTTCAATAATTCAATAATACGACCAGACGTAGGAATCGGCGGGGCAAAATTGTTTGACAAGTAGGGAGTTCCTATACCGATTAACTCAACTATCGATGCTAGTTCTATATACTAGTGATCGCCCCCAGCATTGTATATTTTTTGTTCTATTGTTCAACATAGCATATTTTAAATAATCGCTAGGTTATATAAAGGTAGGGCGTAATACCTATTGCACTACAAAATAGTTAATGTTATCTACCTTTTTAGATGTAAATTACCTACTTAGACACTTTAAAAACAAAGGAGAGTATTGAGTTATTATTTATTTATTTATTTTTTTACTTTTAATAAAACCATATTTTTACAAGCAAACCCTTGAGTGATCACTAGTATATAGACCTAGCATCGATAGTTGAGTTTATCGATATAGGAACTCGCTACTTGTCAAACAATTTTGCCCCGCGGAATCCTAGGTCTGAATACGACCATCGAAGTCACGGCAGTTGAAACGCTCCGAGGAATGCCCTGATATGAATAGGATCACTTGTTATTTAGACATCTCATTTGTACCTGCGAACATAAAAAATATTCAGTAAGCGAACGAAGCGTTTCCGTTTACAGGGCTGTTATTCGCAAACAGACTCGTACTCATTGTCACTTTTGACAGTTTCAATATAAAAACGGATGAGGGGTGACGTAACAGGTGAGAGGAAGTCGGTTTGTGAATCGTATAGCGCATTTTTACACGACTGCCCAAAAAAGGAGTGTAATATTTTCAGGTTTCATGTATGTATGTGAAGTAATATGAACAACTATACAAGGTGTTGACCGCTCAAGCTTGTTTTGTTCCAAACTATATATTAAATTAAAATTCATTTACCTATATTAAATTTGGAATAAGTATATAGTTTGGATACTGGAAAATTGAACCAGCAAAAGCGCAACAAAACAAGCTTGAGCGGTCAAACCCTGGTTTTAGGGGGAATTACCTATAACGTTGATACTTTAATGTTTTTCTAAAACCCTTCTATTTCCCTTATATGTTGTTTTTTACTAAACTTCCTGGTGGCATACAGACAAATTACACGACAAAATCATACGGGTTCTTTTTTGCCAATCTGGCTACGGACCCTAAAAAAAGCGAGATTTATAGCATATTAAAAAAAGAAAAGTAACTACAGCTCACAGGACTCGTGGAACTCGTAGAATTAAGCCATGCAATCTGAACGAACGCCCCTGCAACGTGCCGAGCCCGCTGAGATCTGATTGAAGCATACCCAATACACTCAAAAGAAAATAAAATGGGTACAGATTGTATGGAAATTCGATCGAAGTGTATCCGTTTTATTTGTCTACTAGGAGAACTTATTTTACACTAACTAATCCAGATTAAGAATTATTAATCTGTGACTATGTATAGTTCCGATAAAAGGTACGTGTTTACGTTTTCTGTACCTATATAAAGGAATATTAATCTGTGACTATGTACAGGTAGTCACGATAAAAGGTACATGCTTACGTTTTCTGTACCTATTGTTTAAGGCTTTCTTATTGCAGCGAAACTACAAACGCGACACAAAAAATCCGCTAGGCGGCGCAACATTATCGTAATTCTCCCCAGTAACAAACACAATTACATTTTACACACACTATCTCACTTTACTGTGACAGGTCACTGACCTCGTTTTTTTTAATGATTGCTGTAACTTAGAATTTGAATATGTGACAGACCTTCTTTGTCAAATTAACCAGAATAAGCCAGAGTGGCGCACGTGATAATTAGGTTGTCAACCATTTAAATTTAGAACAGATTGTTATGACATTCACGCAAAAGAGTGTAGACATATCTATCTCGATTGCATATCTCTGTCTCTGTTGCGCAGTTTTGACAGATTTCACTTAACTTAATAAGGGCTAAATTTTATCACGACTCGACACAAAAAGTCAAAGTTGCAAGCCACAAATAAGTAGCTTAATTTCAACCACTAAGCCAAGTACATTGTGGTGTAATTAGTAATCGCTTGCTCTCTAAAGCACAGGTCACAGGTTCGAATCTCAGGCAAGAGCAAGTGTTTTTTTTTTGTAATTTTTAGAGCATAAATAATTATTGAGCGTTATTTTGGTAAATAAATATTTTGTACTTTTTTAATTTTATTTAGAAAAAGATTCAACATATATATTTTGCCCTGCTAATAAAAGCTTACAACTTTATTTATTAGTTCTTTATCTTATATCTTATATCTTTAAACGAGCAATTCTTGTATATTTATTTATTTATATATTTATTTCGAGGATCTCGGAAACGGCTCTAACGATTTCGATGAAATTTGGTATGTGGGGGTTTTCGGGGACGAGCAATCGATCTAGCTAGGTCTCATGCCCGGGAAAACGCCGAGCAAAGCTTGGACGCCCAGATATTTATTCTTTATTTATCGTATGGCCTTTATTTCGAACCGTGAGATCTTCGAGAAGACAGAGTACGGTTCATAAATCCATCTTAAATAAAATTCAAGATTTATTATATAATTTATTATAAACATAAAACATAAGACTGAGGGATTATAATGCGTGCAACCACAGTGCGTCTACAACAGTTTGTAGCCTGTCTCTCAATAAGCTGAGAAGACGTTGATAATTATGTCAGTTCCCCGCATTTCCTCCCATATTTCATTGCAGTATCTATTGCTTGAATTGCTTCTTTGGTTCTTTCATGGTGATGATCCCACTGTTGAACCATTAAACCCCAAAGATTCTCAATCGGGTTCGAATTTCAGGCGATGGCATTACATCATTACATTTATGCCTGGATGTAGCTGTAGAGTAAACCATTCCCAAGTGACCCGTGCTGTATGGGGCAATTATCTTGAATAAAGTCAGGAAAGTCAGTAGAACAATTTGCAGCATCACTTCGTCCAGTAAATTCACGTAAACATTTGCGCATGATGTGGCTATGAAGTGAAGTTCACCGAAGCCGCTGATCATAGATCTGAGACCGCGACGCCGTCACCAGATATCCTCCCCCACATACTAGCCGTAAGCGGCCAGAATTCCTCAGAGCTTTGGGCCCTTTCTATTTCAGATATTATCCGAGGCATCTTTTCATTTAAATTTGTATTATTCTTTTTTTATCGTTTACGTTGATATATTGGAATAATTACACAATGCAATAATATCACTTTCATCGTTATTATTGATGTCATTCTGCTTTACATTGAACTGCAGAGCAAATTGAAGTCGAATAGCGTCAAAACTTTGGCAGGATTACGGTCCGTTTGGGCATATTTATTTTGTTACAATACGAAGCTCAATATATTTAATAATTTAAAATATTGTATTTGAAATACCAAGCTTGAATTTAATTTGCTAATGTCAGATGTCAAACTATGTGTCAGGCGCTATGAATATACTCACACATAGACATAAAATATACAATATGCTATATGAAGGAGTGTGACCCGTATAATGGAAAAAAATTCCACATTCTAAAAATACTCAATGAAACCTTTTGTAATAAGAGAGGGTTTAAAAAGGAAAAAAATGATATAATGATAAGCTTTATTAGCCACATTTTATGTTTTCCACTATCTCGAATTGTAAAAGTACCAGGAAAACTATTTTAAATGTTTATTCGTCGATATGACTCACCAGTAATTTACCCTGGAAATGTTAATATCATCTAGTTACTGGTATTAAATATGCGATTTTTATAAATGTCAAACTGCAAAAAGTGCGACAGACGTCCGTCCAGCTCGAGGCCCAACGGCCATCTGTCTACTAAAATGAAGCGCGCAGTTTGCTTTTCTGATATTTTTGAGTTTTGTTAAATATAAAAACATTTAAAAAAAAATTAGCCGTAAAATGCACTTCTTCACATCGTTTCCTATCTATTGATATATTTTACTCGAGTCTGAGTTGGATATATTTTATATACGACTCACAATAAGATCAAAATTTACCTGTTTTTGCGATGTGAGATCATCGAGCGAAGTTTCAAATATCGTGTTTTCAGCCTTAAAATACACTAGACCGACTCTTAAACTATAACATATCTAAATATCCCATCAATAAAGTGAGTATTTAATGGTTTAAAATTGAATGAAAAATACTATGATTTCGAATAACGTGGTCTTAAGTATAAAAGCTCCACTCTTCATTAATTACATGATTTAATACAATAGAATACAGAAAACAGGCAGGGCTAAGCTCTTCAAGACGCGCAATCGATCTGACAGATGACGAGACGCCATAGGGCTGTGACACGTCGATAGCGTTGTCCATTGTCGCACAAGTCACTGTTCTTTTAGTCAATGGCTAATACTATCTAAAGAAATTTTAATGTGTAACTATGTACCTATAAATACGATAAAAGATACGTGCTTACGTTTTCTGTACCTATGTAAAGACATATTAATCTGTGACTATGTACATATAGTTAAGATAAAAGGCATATGCTTACGTTTCCAGTACCTAGGTAGAGAAATAAAATCTGGGACAATGTATAATTAAAATAAAAAGGTACTTGCTTACATTTCCTGAACTTAGTATAAATAAATAATTAAATATATTCTCTATAAGAACTAGTTCCTTTACAGCTGCTGCTGTTTTAGTTATGCTATATCTTCGTATAACCGGGAAAACGCTAGGAGGATAATGTTGAATGTATAGTTAAGTAACTACCATAGCAGTACCTAACTATAGACGTCCTGTGGCTGATTGGGGCTCAGCTAAGTGTTTAATCTGGCTTTTACGCGGCCCTGGCCGGCAGACAGTTGATTGGCACAAACGCTCCTGAAAGGAAACGTCCCTCGGGCCATGAACACTTCTCTGCAATTGCTAATCTAAATTCTACTATCTACGGCTAAAATAGATTTAACTACGTGTCATTTTCTGTGCAGAAATAATTAAGTAATTGAGTCAAAACGAATTACTAAGTGGTTCAATCAGACGCATAATGTTTTCTCTGGCGATGATAAATTATTAAGTAGGGTTTTCCAAGAAACCATTATTTTTGTGTTTATGTTCTGTACATAAACACAGTCGACATGTCCTAACAGGGGGGGGGGGGGGACCTGGAAAGTGCTCGGAAGTTGATGGAATTTTATGGGGTTATTTGGGGGTACACAAGTAGTACCCTAAGTTTTCCACCTCGAGGACCTTGTGCTAAGGGGGGGAGGGGGGGAAATGTGTGGCATTTTTCAGATTTTCGCTTATACCTCTGAAACTATGCACTTTTTGTATACTATATTGTACGACAAAGTTGAAGAGCATTAAATTACCTAAAAGTTAAGTTGTCGACCAGATTTGTAGACTTAATATTAACGGCAATACAGCCGATCAAAGCTAGAAAAAAAAAGGTGGAATTACAGTTATTTACCATTATTTGTATGTTAACTAGCTTAGCACAAGGTCCTCGAGGTGGAAAACTTAGGGTAGTCTTCCTAGTGTACCCCTAAATAACCCCATAAAATTCCATCAACTTCCGAGCACTTTCCAGGTACAATGTACATATCGACTGGATTAGTATTTCAACGTGAATATATGTAAATGGTTTCTTATTACTTATTACCTACGTATGGAAAGAATATCTCATTAACACATTCACTGCCAGGAACCCGCCTAGCGGGCGCTCTGCTCGTAGACGCGTAGCCGATACCATGCGATTCCCTGCATGTAGAGGAAATTGCGTAGCACTACGAAAAGCTTGGTAGCAAAAGTGTTAAATGAAGCCCACGGCGTTTGATTTTATTATGGTCCTATTTTGCATTACTTTTCCACACAATTCGAATACGGGAGTAATATTTATTAAGGTCATCAGTACCATTACCATGAGTTTGCAATGTTTGCATTACCGTACTCGCTAGCGAGTGCGTAAACGATTTAGTACTCGTATGGACAAAAATACAGCGCCTCTAGAGGTTACGCAATAGAACTAAGAATCGCCATACTAAATGGTTTACGCAGTCGTTAGCGAGTACGGTAATGCAAACATTGCAAACTCAGTTGCGCGTGGCCTGTTTCCGTACGTAGACCATTGATTTAACATAGCTCCATAAAAATGTCTAATGGCGTTAAATCACAAGATCTTGGCGACCACTCGAAGTCTCTAAATCTGCTGATGCCCATTGAAGTTCTTCTTCAATATAACCAACGTTAACGAACTCGCTCCAAATTATTATTATTATTTTACAATCTTACACAAATCAACCTAGTCCCAAACTAAGCAAAGCTATGGGTACTAAGTGACGATATACATACTTATATATAGATAAATAGATACTTAAACACATAAAAAACATCCAAGACCCAAGAACAAATATTCGTGCTCATCACACAAATAAATGCCCTGGCCGGGATTAGAACCCGGGAGCTCCAGCTTCGTAGGCAGGGTCACTACCAACTAAGCTAAAAAAATTCATCAAAATCGTTAGAACCGTTTCCAAGATCCCCGAAATATATATATATATATATATATATACAAGAATTGCTCGTTTAAAGATATAAGATTTACGGGCAAAGACACCTTACTCTTATCATTCATATGTACTCGTATCATCTTGTACATATTTTGGACATAAAAAATGCTGAAAATATACCATGTCAGTGATAATAGAGTAAGTACTGTAGGTACTGGGGCCCGATTTTTGAGAGTCGAACGCTCGACTTTTCACTCGACATCTGTCAAAACATCATAGTATTTTGACAGATCTCGATTGAACATTCGAGCGTTCGACACTCAAAAATCGGCCCCCAGATTTTTTTTTGGGTTTGTTTATATTTTGATTTCACAACCTAAGTAATGCAAAAGTATTGCCTTCGGCTCGGGCGTCAAATACTTGCGATCTAAGACATTTTTAGCTTTAGCGCCCTAGGCAAGTAACTAAGTAATGTACTATTTCTATTGTGTTAAATAGTAATAGTAGTTAAAAAAAGTTAAAAATAATTAAAATAAATTAATTATTACCATTCTTCAAAAAGCAGAATATGTATACTTATACATATGTAGGTTAGGTATGATACATTGTGCTGATGATACGCATATGAACTATATGAATGTCAAAATCTCTGATTCCCTTACATTTATATGTACTTTTTCTGCTGATTGGACCCATAATACATAAGTACCTACGGTGCGAGTGTATTATGTGTTAATTAGTAACACGTTAAATGTGCCGTATTCTTGTTTATCGGGCAACCCACATCAGCGAGCAACGGTGTGGGGCTGACGGCTCCAGCTCCAGCCAGCGTCGTGGATGGATAATTGATACAACCCACGTTACTCACACGATTACGATCTCCATCATTTACCAATGCCTCATACCGTGTAGTAAATCCAACTATTTACATTGAAGAATTAATCCCGTCTTAGTATTTGAATAAGTAATGCTTTAATTGTAGCTAATTGAGTGATGTGGGCGGTGATGGTTCTGCCTCTGTAGACCGAAAAAACAGTACCCTTACCATGAGCTTGCAATGTTCGCATTACCGTACTCGCTAGTGACTGCGTAAATGATTTAGTATGGCGATTCTTAGTTCTATTGCGTAACCGCCAGAGGACCGCCAAACGCATATTTCACCGGGTTGTTTTTATCCTTTATCGCGTTTTGCCACGACCGTGTTTTTGCATCATAAACGTAATAAGTCATATTCGCATAATTCTATAACCACAAATTTTCTCATCGCATTCAGTGACTTTTACACTGTCAGTTTTCCTCACTGTATTTTATCAACATGTGTGACAATAAACTATGAAAAAAATTGTATATTTGGAGTTTATTCCTTAAGAATTGATTTTGAATTTGCACGTACATGCTAGCTTTTACGGGACTTCGCACACGTAATATTCATTATATTCTATGACAAATAGTTGCTTTTATTTGCTGAATTTATTTGAAGTGAGCAAATTTAATCATAGCTCTCCCCAGACTTCCTTTTCTCACTCTAAGGAAAGATTTCCGAAATAAAAACTATCCTATGTCCTTCCTGGAAACTAAAACTATCTCCATGCAAAATGCAATCTAAATCAATCATAAACTTCAGCGCTTTAAGGATGATGAAAACCGTCTTGATTTCTTGTACTACAAAACGGGCCGGCCCGGACACGGAACGGTTTAGCGTGAATCATCCTTTAAGCGGCAAACGGTAACAGACAGACAGACACAGTTACTTTCGTTGCACTTGCATGTAATGGGACCTAGTCGGGTCGGGGAGTTTTGATTACAAAGAGTTTTAATTGGTTTTTATGTACCATAATAAGAGTTCCAATTGTTCAATACTTTTTATTTTAAGGTTAAGCTTAAATTTCCGTCATGATGTGTTGCACCCATAAGATGAATATATTTTTTTAGTTATTATGAAATTGTTAAGTACACTCGCAGTAAATATAAGAGATTAAAACATAATTTCGTTTTTATTACTTTGGGTACAGTCAGCACCTAAGTATACCTTTACAAACAATGCCCATGGGCAAACACATTAGTCAGCATCAAATCGCATTTAGCTGGAAGATCATAGACACACTACGGACTCATTAAGTTGTTTTTATTTCACATCTACTCGCACGGATTTACCAGCCAATTTTGAAAAGGTTGTGGAAATTATTTGTGTGTTATTAATTTCAGACACTGATACTGAATTTTATTATGTACAAGTACAAATATTGCTCGGAATAGAAATAAGTAAATTATGATTTTCTAAAGAAATCCAATTGATTGCCGAGTATGCAAGTTCACCAGAGCGGCAGACTCACTTCTAAATTACTTTCGGGTCATTGCTTGCGACTTTGCCCTAAATTATAAGTCAAATCCTTTCCAATACTACTTAATCTTGTCATTTTGCGAATCCATTTCGCATAATCGCGTTAATCTCAAATAATGAGCTTGGTTTGATGTAACGTGTAACATGACGCTAGTATAAAATTCATTATCTCAAATTTTATATAGGACGCGTCATCTTCGGGGTTCTTGTACATGTCTGGGGTGGCATTAATCACTGGGGCGGGGATATCGGCGAGCGTTAAATATTTTACTGCTGATATCGCGTTCCTGGTTCATAAATCCGCGTCAAGGAAACGCAACCAAATTGACAGCCATTCGATTACAGCCAGGGAACCCATTTATAATCAGCTGCCTACCTGGGACCCATTAATGCTGGCTATTTTCATTGCAATGCGCTCTTTGAACAACCGTGATTGGCCCATCTGTGCATATATCTGAAATCAATGAACTAATTATAACCGCATTTGAAATATTAGCAGCGACATCGATAGTACTGCATAATGCATTAATGTGCTCAATTGATATAATACGCTTTAATTAAACCACATTCCGTTTTCACGAAGCGAATGTGGATATAAGTAGATTTCGATGAATTGACACACATTCTACATCGGCAAGTGGCAAAATCGGCTTAATTTTCTCCGCGAGTACCAACATTGTTGATAATTAATAAAATAGTCAATTACGCCTAATCATATTGGCAATGTTTATAATTATAACTAAGTGAGTATTTGCGAGTTAGTGGCACCAATTTTTTTTTGTATGTCAAGTGGGGTGTCCTGTGAAAGGGCTTGACTTGTACATTCTGGAACAATTTTTATTTTTCGTTGGGTATTTTTTATATTTACGAGGGAAATGTAAAAAAATACCATTTCCCCCCCCCCTTATCAATCTCCGAAGTGTACCGAGAAAAAATAAATTGAAATTATTACATAACATTAATATGCATGCATACATATTTTACAGGAAAAGTATAGCCATAGCTCAATCTAGTTTTTCTTTTTTTTAATCATCAAAAAACTCTTCTACACTTACCTAGTTTGTAATTTAATCACATTTGCATATATTTTTGTTTTATATTTAATCTTACAAGATTATGCTGAAAATACCTTCTTTCAAATAAAAAATATGTATTGAAATCGGTTGATGTGATAAATAATTATCTTTGAAAAACCAACATACTGATGTCGATGTCGCTGTAACATATTCTGCTAGCTTCACAGCGGACGCTCTGAGAACCTGTTACGTTACGTTGTTTTTTGATTCCATAAAAGTATTTTCAGCATTAAAGCATAATGTATAAAAAATAACTTAATTGCTCTAAAGAGAAAGAAATCACTGAAAGCAAGTACAACAAAAACCTTTATTTGTCCCGAGCAGGAGAGAGATTTTGCTTTTTATAATGGGCGTTCCCGAGAGCGGTCGACTTTATTTTGTCATTAAAATGTCTCATTTTGTTTTTGTACTATCGAGATTACAACAAGTGGAACAAGTGGGTACAAGTTCAATTTTTCCTATAATTATAAGGTGATTTTTTACGAAAGCCCCGATTGAGATAGCTCGTGGGCCAGATTGATGACATACCTATTAGTAACTCAACCTGGCGCCGAGATATAGCAAGCTGTTAGGCGTAATAGGGATGACGACACTATAAAAGAAAATCAATAAATCCAAATTTTCTACATAAAGGCTCAAATTCTCAATCAAATGGCGAAAAAAGTAATTAAACAAAATAAATAATTACGTAATTATAATTCTTCAAAGTTTTAAGAGTGGGTATGTTCTGTCACTTTTCCGCAAAACGCACCTTTGTATTGAACGATCGTCATTTACTATGGCGCTACTTACAGTGACGTCACGGTTAGGTAACACTTTCTCTCTCTAACTACGAACATTCTAACCGTTGTTGCTTCGTTATTTTTTGAGACATTTGAATAGGATTTTCACTAGTTGGCATAGATTTATGTCTCCTTTCTATTGAAGTAATAATTTTTTTAAGTCGACATCCCTATAGTCGTATTCGACGTGATTCGACCGCACTTCGACTTAAAAGGACGTCGCAGTTCGTATAAGCCACGCCTCTGCGTAACAGAGGTGTCTTCCGCACACGTGATAACGAGATGAGATTCTACGGGAATGTGTTATTGTTTTTGGACAAATATTGATATGTAAATGTCTAAATTTGTGGTAACTTGACAATATTAGTTCATTAGATGAGGTAAAATACCATAATTTTAACTCGATCGTGTGTCGTTTTATTGAAATATACCTACATAAAAAAGGAGAGTGAAGATTTTTTTTTGTTCTAGTTATGTTTAACAAAAGTTTTGTTAGTGACAAACGACAACATTTAGTGCCAAGATACATATACAATCTAAATATTTATAAACCATTTTGGTATAAAGTTCAGGTAGGCCATTGTAAATTATGGCAATTTTACAATTCATGTCCTCGGATGTTTTCACGTAAACTTTTTTACATGTCTGCTTATCTATTGATGTCCTTATAATACAATCAGGTATAAATCACACAAAAATCTCTCTTGGAAAACAAGTACCTATATCATGTCAAGCCTAGCTAAAATTCTAAGGTCTAATCCTATATCATTATTGTGGTGTATTGTATGCATCCCAACTATAATCGGAACGCATCTCTTTACTAGTGTTGCTATCTCGCTCTCTCTTAAGATGGCGTCTGTGTGCTAAGTGGTGTAATTTGTGTTTCTCGGAAATAAAATAGTATAATTTAATTAATTCACCGTTTTATTGAGACACGATAATTATCACACATAAAATTTGATTTCAACGGAAACATAATATTTCAAACAGAGGTGCCTGCTACGTATGTAACGTAGGTAGATACAAGAGAAATAAAGTATTATTTAAAAACATGTAATATAAATCGAGCGGGCAAGAAAATGTAGGTACATGAGTAATAATTATAAAATGTACGATGAATATTGACTTAGGTTCGCCATACGGTTATTTAAAATTTCATCAATATATTCGCGTCGTCGCTTTATAGCGTCCAATGTTGAATTTACCTTAAAATGAATAATATTTTCGCTGTAACGTGGCGTTGGTAGCTGCTCCTTACAGGCAACAGGCAAATACCTACTGGCGCGTAGTTGCCAACAAAGCGACAATAATAAAGTGCGCCAGGTGGAATAGGTATTGCACAAAAATTCAGGCTTAGGGGCCGTTTACACAGTCACTATTATTTATGACACCGGTATGTCTATCATCAGCAATGATTTCCATAAGAAACTGTATTAAATGCGTCTGTATTAAGTTGGTATATGCAGACTCTACAGTACTCGTAATACTTTTAACTTGACCAAGATTTAACAGAATGTGACGACAACTGGCATGACATTATCACAATGCGTTTAGACTTTAGATGAACAATTTTATAGAAGAGAGACCCTTATAGTAACAATACATGTAAATATTCACGCGATAAAGTAATGTCATAACCGGCCTTATTAATTGGAAAACGAATGAAAGTAGATTATTTAATATCAATTCTCTTAATTCGTATCAGTTTGACTTAAGTTGCAAAATAAGATCAAGTCCGTGTGTGGATTTTCACGGAAAAAGTAATGGTTATTGTGTGATAAAACAAAAGAAAACCACTTCGTAATAAGTTATTTTAATACAATGATTACCTGGGAGACCGAGCCTTTCTCGGCGTTTTCGCAGAAACGAGACCTAGCTATATCGATTGTCCGCCCCCCAAAAACCCCCCACAGTAAATTTCATGGAAATCGTTAGGGCCGTATCGGGGACCTCGCCCGCCGGAGAAAAAATACAAGAATTGCTCGCTTAAAGATATACCTAAGCTAAATAGATTTATCCTTGTTGTGAATATTGTTTATTAAATAAACGAAAATTTAGTTCACATTAATACCAAACTTTATTAGTCAATGCCAAATGTCCCAATGAAAACTGGTAGTAATTTGATATCTGATATTTACTGATGAAGTTCCACATTAACGGACATAGGTATACAATTCAATCACCGAATACCTACGGTACATGAATTCACTTTGGGTATATCTGCTGTATGTACTCGAATTCCGAGTTTTTCCGGGAAAAAACATTATTCACAACATCTGTACCTAATACCTACGTATTACTATCATTGTCCGTCTATGTTTCGTCACAACAATTGGATCTTGACCTAGCCAGACTTAAGAATTTTGTGAACCTATCGTCCGAGCGAGGACAGGCATTCCGGAATATTCTTGCGTGCAATAGAGACGTCGCCGTCGCCTAATTTCTCGCAGAATTAGTGCTTCGGGCGGCAACGTTTTCCACCCCTTAAACCTTTATCAAATTAGACAATATTAGCCTTGATCGATTCCTTACATCCTTACCTAGGTTTATACGTTTTGATATTTTCATAACTATTTCTAGTTTATGAAATAATAGCAAAAAACCCAAAGTTTTCGTGTCATAAAATCAAAACTTAAGTGTCTATGTTTTCATATCTTTCATATCATTCTAAATCATGGTGTTTCACTATTAGGGGGTGGACGTTGCCGCTTTTTGTATGGAAAAAGTTATGCTACACAATCCTTAACAATAACGTTACAGCAAATACAAACCTCATATCATCATCTTGAATACTATGAATTATGCCTACAGTGCACCATTAGCCACGAGTGTGTAATTAATTAATTATCGTTTACTATTAATTAATTCATTACGTTTCGGTGCTCAGCAAATTCAAATTATCATTACGCATCCTATGTCTAAATATTGGATCACACTAATTGCTTTACATTAGGTATGAGTTGCTTAATAAGGATGATTCACGCTAGCTAGGTCGTTCCGTGTCTAGGCCGGCCCGTTTTCTAGTACAAGAAATCGACGGCCGTCGCGCATCCGTCCATTTCTTGTACTACAAAACCAGCAGGCCCGGACACGGAACGGTCTAGGAATCAGTTAAGCTACAAAGCCTAGTTTGTCGGGGGAGAATACTAGGCGCGCAGTAAATAAGATTTACTGACTCTCCTTCCCTCTCTCTGTCGTAACTCGGCGATCACTGATGGTGATTACGGGCCGCACGGTCCGGCGTCCTAGGCACACACTCACGGACCCGGACGACGTAATCACAGCGTCCATCGAAAGACGGGCGTTTACGGCGTCCAACTCATACACGACGCGTACACTTAGGCGTTCCCGCCGGCGGGGACGTCCACCGCGTGATCGCGTGACACATATTAGTCCCTATTCGTCCCGGAACCGCCGCATACCGGGTAGAGTCAGTCCGACCCCGGTCGGACCTAGATGAGTTTCTTGCTGGACTCTTCTCAGCTAGGCTAGGTTTAGTGAACCAGCGACAAAACTCCCAGCAGCTCGATTCCACTGACACACTTATATATACACTGACTCGATTCCACTGACACACGTATATATTTTACCAAAAAGTACTAATATATTGATGAATTAGATTTTTTATTTGAAATTTCCTTATTTTTCCTATAAAAACCAACTTAACTTTGCGGTCGGTTCGGAACCCTAAATGTGCGAAGTCCGACTCGCACTTGGCCGATTTTTTATTTATGTATAAAGTACTATCCTAAACAAGTTCTATGAAAGAATTTGCAAGAAACAAATGAATCCGCCATACATTTTACTACCTATGTCGGTAGGTACTTTATAGATTAAAAAAAACAGGCAAGTATTGACACGGTGTGAGCGGGCAAGCGGGCTGGCCGAGGAAACGGTCTTACGGTCGTTCTAAAGCGAACGACTAGTAAAAATTTGTCTAGTTTAAAATTTCATCTCATTAAACCGTTTCTCCCAAAAGAAGTTGCAGGCGTATAAGCTAAGTACCTACTGTAATTGTAATATGTAGTTCAGTCAAGCAAGAGTCAAAAATTAAAATCTGTAAAGACTATTTAGCTTATTCTATTATTACGTACCTTGTGGTTGCTTCAAGCAAAAAGGATATAATTAACATTCCCTACAGTCCCTAACCTACACAGACTAACATAATACGCGCAATTACCTGCTTCACAATCAGCTGGATAAATTTGCCGTGAAAACGTCAGGAACACTCGCACATTTATTACGATGAATTGATTGACACGAGAATGGAGGTAAACGCGATTAATTTATCGTAGGTAATTAGGCAGTTAAGCATTAAATAGGTATACGCAGATGGTAGGGTAATAATTTTCGCTAACATAGGCGGTTATCGCTATAGACTTGCATAGAGCCATCCCGCTCGCACTGCGGAAACCCTCCGGAAACCGCATCAGTGTGACAACCGCCATATAAAAGAAATTGTTTATATAACAAGCAGTCTCGGAGTATGGAGAACCGATAAAGCAATTGAGAACTCTTAATTTTACCTTAGCGGCTTGAAGCAAAAATCCATTTAGAGATATGAGCTTGCTGAGCATATATAAAAAATATTGGATTTTTTTTTTTCCATAGTTCTCAAAAAAACTGCAAAATACTTATATGAAAGAATATTCCGTGACATGACTTATGTATCCTAAAACTGTATGTGGATGCGACATGCGACATTGACAATTTTGACATCGGCACATTCGACACTTGTCAGATCTTTCGAATATCTCCGTCTCTATCTCATTTGTTTTTGAGCGATAGAGAAAGAAATACGAATGTCGATCTTCGGGGGGTGAGCATAAGTACATACGCCCTTTTAGAACGCGGCAGTTTTAGATTAAAATATTTTTTCTTTCCAGTATATTTTCATTAAATCCCCCTGATTTAATGAAAATATACTGGAAAGAAAAAATATGTATCTTCTTATCAACAATCCTCTAAAATGCGTTCAGAAACCGTAGGCAATGGCCTTCATTTTAACATCAATGTACTTATGAAAATTTTCTTACCTGTGGTGAAGGTTACCTAATACTTTACCAGCAGTAATATAATTTTCATTATGATTTCCTATTTTTTTTTAATTTGGAACAGGAAAATTAAAATTCAGTCGATTCGATACGAAACGTCAGCTCGATATAGGTTTTTTTTTAGGATAAGGATTCATGGATAAGGATTTGAAACTTTACATTTATTTTGAATTTGAAGTAAAAAAAAATATTTTCGAAAAATCGTTATTATACTTGTTTTCGACTAATTTGGGGATAGGGATTTCAAATTTAATATTTATTTTGAATTTTAAGTAAAAAGAAATTCCTTCGAAAAATCGTCATTATACTCGATTTTGACTAATTCGGGGATAAGGATTCCATATTTTATATTTATTTTGAATTTTAAGTTAAAAAACTTTCTTTTTTTCGAATAATCAGTAGGTACCTACTGGAATTTGACTAATTCATGGATAACGATTTCAAATTGTATACAATACCGGTTACTATTAATATGTAACCGGTAGCACTGGTAGCAATGCAGGTCATTTGCCTTCGGCTTCTGAACCCATCTTATAGTACTTTTTTTTGGATTGATTGATTATAATATGTATATAGATAAAGTAATGTATGCAACTGTACCAGCTGCATAAACTACTATTAATGAACAGAGAATGAATAATAAATTATTAATAAATAAAGAAAAACACAGTATATATTATAAATCTTCAGAACCATTAAAAAAAGACATTAGTTCAATTGTTATTACTAAGAAAAATATGTACCTACAAGAGACATTCTAAGCTGAAAGCTGCTAAAGTGACTTAAGTAAAGCTCAGCTCAGCACTAGGCTACCTATTCGTAGTGAACATTTGATATCTGGGGGCCGATTTTTGAGTGTCGAACGCTCGACTTTTCACTCGAGATCTGTCAAAAAAACCATGATTTTTTGACGATGTAGAGTGAACATCAAAAATCTGCCCCCTGGGCCTCTTCATACTTTGTCACAGTGAAAATCAATATGAAAGCCGCTACAGATATATATTAATGTCACTGTGACAAAGGTCAGAAATCAACTTGGTTGACCGTACATTCCCAAAGTTACGTAACATTTTACTACGCTAATTATGGTCTACAATATACATGTACGTTAGTAGATCTTATATTACAGTTTATAATAATTGTTACTGACTAGAGGTTGGTTATAACTATAAGTTCATCTACTGGCCGTAGGTAACTGTATTTGTAGCTGTATTTGTAGACCGCAATCTGGCAACACCCTATTTGAGTGTTTGGCTAGGTCTGGTTTGGATTGCCTTTGTCACTTCCCTATTGAGCTACTAAGCAATTTTGGTTTCACAATTTGCTATTCCACATGCAGAGGCCCAAACATTTACCAACATAAGATGGAAATTTCTTAATAAAGGAAACATTTAAGTGAGATTGAGTGGCTAGAGCGATTGGATGCGAATGCCAGAAGGTCGCAAGTTCAAATCATGCTCGGAGCCTAAATTTTTCCTTTATTTAGAAATGTGTTGTTTGCGTTTTTCCCCGGGGCGCTCCTTAGGAGCGCCCCGCGTCACTTTTCTAGCTAATAGAGATTCCCCTACTCTAAAGCTACGTACGAATAAAAAAAAAAAAATGTTGTTTGCGTTAGCCGCGTTACTGCTTAAGGCGCTACACTGAGAAATTTGGAGACTTTGAAACGCTGTCCTGTCCAGACTAGCAAACAGTAGGGGCTGATTTTCAGATATATGATTCTTGACTACATGATTGTAGTACTGACAATATCAAAACATGATTGCTTAAAATTTTCTCGATAGAAAATAAATCCAAAGTCGAGTCTATATTTTCCTTTTTTTCCTCAGCCTACTAAAACAACGCATTATTAAAAGACACGATTAAGTTAATATGATGGTATTTTACCTCATCTAGGTGGACAAGAGGAAATTTAATAAACCTGCGCACAGTCTGATATTTAACGAGATTTGTCTAAAAAGCCATTCTCGGAGAGGGTTGCATCCCGTTTTGTTCTGGCGTGCATGTTATGTTGTGTTTGCCTGTATTTGGATGAATACTCAAGCAAACCTTATTATCGACTGTATCTTTATGTAACTTGTAGTACGTCCATTACACCTTTTGCCAAACCTCAATTAAAAAAATAAGTAATGCAAAATTATCATACGGTAGATGACCTAATACTTGACGCCAGTCGGGCGTTCGACACTCAAAAATCGGCCCCTAGGTCATCTACCGTCTACCTATCTTTTGTCATAATAATATATAAACAATAGGTATCATCAACCATTGGGTATTAATAACGTATCTCTCGAACATTTAACTTAAATTCTTTAGAGCAATCAACTGTGAAAAGTACAAAAGACTGTAGTGTCACATGAAGAATAAAGGAGTCCTTAGAGACATTTGAGTCTCTCAAGTGGATTCAGCGTCCTAGATCTCTTTAAGAGTACGAGAATCACATAATACGACCGTTCGAATGGCTGCTATAGCTGTATTACGAATGTAAAATGTGATTTAATTTTTACGACACTGTACTGCCCATATTTCGATAGATGTTTGAACTTGAGGATGCAAATCTATATATGTAATTTCATCATTGTATCATCATCAGTACACGTAATGGCCATCGTATGACAACAGTCAGTAGAGTTTCAACGCTGAGGGCAATGTTTTTTTTTTAATTTATTTATTACAAGAAAAAGAGTTACATAATAGTACATTACTTAACAAGGGCGGTAAAACAAAGAATGTCTCAGATCGCAGGTATTTGACGCCCGAGCCGAAGGCAAGGGCGATAAATATGCGATCTGAGGCTTTCTTTATTACCGCCCGTGTTAAGTACAAAATTTTATGTCACCCCCTGGCCTGGAAGTGGGTTTTTTCGCGCGCGGAGCGTGCGGTTATAGCCGCTTTATGGCCAGGTGTGACATAAATATATTTATCCTAATCTGCCAAACTGAATGACAGTTTCTTGGCAGAAAGCATGTATATACCCTCACACACTATTTAACGTAATCTACATTTATGTACTTATTTAAAAGCAAGTTATTATTAAACATTAAAAGAAATACTTCAAACATCAATGGCCTTACAAATTTGGTGTATGTTGCAAAAGGTGGTGTAAGTAGAAGATTTTATTCGTTTAAATTGTGTATATTTATATTACAGGTATGTATATTTTTGCTTTAAAAGATGCATCTCGGTGACAGATTGACGGGCGGACCGACAGACAGCGGACCTTGAAGCCCCGTTGACACTTACCCTTTTCGCGCGGAACCTTAAAATGTGAAGTTCAGTCAAGATCTCTATTGCGATAAAGTCGTGATTATATTACGCGTACTTCAATTCAAACTTTCGTGAGTCATGTTATAACTATATTTCGCGGGTGCATTGCAGATGCGCTTAAATAATGAGGAAGAACTCCCGAAGAGTTCGAAACATGTCGCCCTGTTTAACCGTTTAGTCAAATTATAGTTATGTTCCGAGTAGTATCGCATATGTGGCATGGAATAGCGGGAGGGCGGAGGAGGTATCGGTGGCATTTTCGCGCTCCACTGGAGTCAGTGAAAAGCGTCCATTGCAATCTTTAGTTAGCCACGCCTGAACACTTCGCCGCGTGCGTATATTTTTTATGTCGCCTTCTATGTATTTCGTAGCATCTATAGGTACCTACTGAAAACAGTGCCCGTTTAAAAAAAAATAACTATACTACTAGGAACTAGGACATAAAGATTCCCAGCTAAGCGCTGCGCTGGTGCATTTAATATAGGCAAAATTATAATGCACAATGCATATTGAGATAAAGCCCGGTTTAATTTTACCAAAATTTAAAATTTTATTGCTTCGATCGACAACACTTTGCACATTAATAAATAAACAACTATCAGACATCCCGTACTAAATACAAACATATTTTAAAGATCAGTGAAGAATATTAGTGGTCTACCTATAGGTACTTCGTATCTGTTTATAAAATAAATATATATGTCTCCATATTAAACCGTGTTTTTTGTTTCTAATTTATTATTCAGTTTGGTTGAATAATCTTTATTTATTTATTTTCACGCATTCGAAAAGTGAAGTGTATAACTCAAATCTTAAGGATATATCACGCCTCAAACAATTTACCTTCGCTTCGCTCGAGAAAATAACTAACCATCTCATGTTAAATATGCATAAGACAGTCCACTATTTAATTTGTACTTAACAAAAAAGACCACCCTCCTGTTACAATCCTCAATTCTTTAACATTGGTGAAATAATATAAAAATCTCACTTTGAAAACTTTCTATCAACACATCTATTAATTAATTAGCTTAAATTAAATGATAGGAAAACAAGCGAACTCTGTTAATTAGCAGGACTTCTTTGATGTTCGTTAGAATGTTCCTTCTGAAGCAAACAAAATCCTTAAATTAGCAGAAATGTTTCTCTTCGCCATTATCATTGCTGAATCACAGACGAATTGTTTTATTCAGTTTACACGCAAAAACTTTGTACCTATTCCTTGCCCTTGGTCGAAGATAACGGAATATTGTATTAGGGTCGTTAATTTTTCTTTTCTTTTTTGGTACTTAACCCTAAAATGGGTCGGCAGCGCGCATGTGATTGTTCTGCAGTCGCAATCGTCCATAGGTTACGGTGTCTGCTTACCATCGGGCAGGCCGCATGCTTGTTTTTTTTTGCTTTCGGTAAGGTTTGCACGATATATTGGCATTGTCGAGCAGGTGGTGACTATACTGACTATAAAAAGTTGACATTCAGCCATAGAGAACCGCCCACAAACCGCACGTCTGACAGTGTGTGTGCACAATTATAAAAAGTTCTATTACAGAGTTAAAATCAAGGAAGTCGTTGAAATAGTGCTTTCATGTAAATCAAAGTCAAAATATCACCACGTTTATTTAGGTAGTAGGTACTTCACAAAATGTTTGAAATAACTTTGTGTTATTTCTACAAATTGTTTGAGAAAAGCACTATATATAATATAAGATTTTAAGCTCACATGGTCATTTACATTAATCGTAATTCTAGCACTATATACAGGGTGATTACTGGGGCATTACATTACATTATTATTCTTTTTGAGGTGTTCGATAAAAAGTTTTTGTATTGTATTGTAAATACTGTGTTGAAATTAACTAAAAAATAAAAAAAACAGCTTCTTTTATACTACTCCTACTAGTACATACATGTTAATACCTGCTAATCCTTCTGAACCACATGTAATTTAAATTTTAGTGTCCAGGGGGCCAATTTTTGAGTGTCGAACGCTCGACTTTTCACTCGAGATCTGTCAAAAAACTATGATGATATGACAAATGTCGAATGAAAATTCGAGCGTTCGACACTCAAAAATCGGCCCCCAATACTAACAAATGTCATCAGAAAATCTGAATCTGAATCTGAATCTATATAAACTTTAGATACAATAACGACATACACATACACGCCGCACAAGGTGATTTGGGGCATTTAGTTTATTATTTCGGAGTTCAGTTTTTTTATTGTCATTGTTATAATAGATTGTAGGTACGTTAGATTTAAGATATCTTGTTTAATAAATTTTATTATATCATCATATATTAGGTGCATATTGTTGGAGTAATATTCCACCTGAAATTCGATAGCTTACCTATTCTGTATCCAACAATCCCAAAGGCAGTTCATAAAAATGCATCAATCGTGCCGAATGAAATTCTGGCACGAGCGCACATCGCTGACTTACAACGCTCCCGGTGCTACCTACTTCGAAACAGTCGAATATTTCACGAGCACAACAAAATACGTAAAATCGTAGATCGCCGGACAGTACATTTATTTACTAACCAAACCGGAAAAGGGGAGTGAAATACAGTCTATTATTTACACTTTGAAATACATGCAACACAAAATTAGTAAACTATGAGATTAGTAGCAGAAGATGTTACTCATGAAACCTTCACTCAGTTGAACTTGACCTAGGTTAGATTCTCTCGAAGCTGAGCACAATATTGTCGTCTAGTTAGCTGTCTTTAGGCTGTATATCCCTTTTCAATATTTGACGATCATATCAATAGCACCCCGACCCTGTCAAGAGAGCGGGTGAACCGAGCAGTAATGCCCGTTTCCACTTAATGCTTCGATGAATTGGGGAACATTTCACGATAGGAATTCGCTGGGAAAACGTTAAATGGAAATTCGACCGATACACACATCGTCTTTTTTCGCTATAGCCAATCATACACTTGTAACTCTTCGCATCCGATTCGCGTGGGAATATTTGTACGCGATCATATCTATCGAAATTGATTTGTAACCTTGCTTTACAGTAACATTGTGTGGATACATTTAACTTGCAAGACGCTCGTGTAGTATAAATATAATGTTACGATAAAATCTGACAGTACAGAAAAGTATTCGATACGATGTTTCGAGTCCTTAAAAATCTATGCCTTCATACCGGATATACGCACGCGTCTATGAAAATCATTATTTGATATTATCATTATAAAATAAATAAATAAATGATGATATTGATGATGATGATGATTGTGTTCAGAAAATAACTATTAATCTCGGAATCTGGGATGCAATAAGGTAGATAATCCTTTACTAATATATAGAATTGCAAGTGTATAGGTAAAATAGACAAGACGGTAAAAAAATCTCGTCTGCCGACACAAGCGGTGCTTTTTGCTAGTTGCTTATTGAATTTGCGCTGTCAATCGGCTGGAAAGATTGAGTGAATAAACAGTAATAAATTGGTATTAGACATCCAGCCTTGAGTTTGTTTACAACGTCGAATCCGGCGCAAACAAAAACAATCTCAACTGAACTTGAACTGTCATTCGTACAGTGAATATAGGTATATCGAGTGGAATCTATATTTACTTTCGTTATTTTCGTGTTTATTTCAATCTCTAGCTGAATCAGGCAGATTGTTTACAACAGGAGCTAGTACGAAGGTTAGAAAAACGTACGGCTTTAAAATTTAATTTGTAAATTAAAAATAAAAGCGCTGCAGGTATTTCAATAATTACCTATTCATAATAGGTACAAGATTCTTTCCTTCTTTGGCGTTACACTTTTGGTCAGAATGGTTGTGGCTGTCACGTTGATTTTGTAGCCTGCTTCACAATGCGACACCATTAAGTACCTATTCGTGAACTGCCGCCTTTCTGGTACATCCGTGAAGAGGTGTACTTAGATAAACGACTAAAACGTTCTGTATGCTACGGGGATTACTACCTTGCCGCCTCTCATTCAATCCACATTCGTCCATTAACCATCAACAATACGACGTAATGTACCTACAGAATAAGTAGTAGCATTATTATGACTGCGGTCTTATGTAGGTATTCAGTACATCCCCAGTTGGGTTGTTCTGTTCCACAGTGTTCAGCGAGATGAGATGACATTGTATCGTGCCCGACTTCTAGTACATGTTGTAAAACATTGTCCAACTAATAAAACTAGAATGCCATATAAGTGTCTCAAATATTTGCATAGTAATGCGCAGCTGTGTTGGTAAAATTTCCTTTTATTTGACGCCGCCTCTGAGAGCGGCGCAGTCTCCTCGCAGATAATTGTTTCCGGACGACTCGACTGTTGTTGGCGATACCGCCCGGCTTATTTACGATCAACCATATCATTCACTTTATACGTTGAACTTCCATTTAACATACTAAATACTACTAGCCGTAATGTATTCTAGCAAGAATAATAGCGGGTTGTTTACGATACGACCGTGTTATTGACATGAAAGCGAAGTGATCAAAATTACTTCTGCGAGATGGATCAAAATGGATCCGTTTGGACTATACAAAGAGATATAATTTACTTACGGCTTACGTACGAGTTATACTGTAGATATTATTTTATACGATTTATATTAATATATTAACGTAGGACGTTTTCCATACAAAACGTATTTTGACATTCGCCTGCTAACGGCGTGATATTTTAAGAAACTTATGTAATAAACTTTCATAAATTGGCTTTCCATTTGCGCGAAATTCCCCTTTTCCTTTCCTAAAACTAATTTCAGCGTTTTTGGAAATTCATCCCTTAAGGGTGTAAAAAAGGGTGTTGATGTTAGTATGAAAAACAGTACCTAAGTAATATATTCAAAGTGACCGACTTGGTTATAGTAATATACCCATAGTACATACCTAAATAGATAAAAAACTGGAGTACCCGTGCGAAGTCGGGGCGGGTTATAAATACGAAAGTATGTATGTCTGTCTGTTGTCCCTTCACGCTAAACCGATTTGATGAAAAATTGTATGGATATAGTTTGAGTCCCAGGGAAGGACATAGGATATATTTGAATCCAGTAATTATCCCTTAAGGGGATGGAAGTTTCTATGGGAGAGAGTAGATACCAGTGGCGGAGCGTCCATACAACTCGATTCCCACCGGCTTGCCTAATTTTCAGCCATACCAGTTCTTTTAGTACGGCTCATGAAGAATAAGAAAAGCAAACTATTTCCGGCTTCCCTAAGAATATTTTTGACGCGCCGCCACTGGTAGATACGTAGGTAAATTCAATAGAACAATGGAAACATTACATAAATTTTCAAATTTCACCCAATTAAGTTTATATGCAGCATATTTTCTTGTAACTACATACCTATATGAAATATCGCGTACATTAAAGTCATACCAATTTACCCCATTGGCACACATTGTTGTGTCAGCCGCGCGAACCCGCCAGATCATTTGACACCTCATTCGTCAAAGTCAGCCAGAATACAGTAGTAAGAAAAAAAAGTAGTCAAGTGCGCGCACGACTTAGGCGTCGCGTCGACGGTTCCGTATAAGAATAATATTTATATTGTTTTCTATTTATCTGTTTCTGTATTTCTATGTATCTGTATGCGCCTATAAAGTACATAAAAGCAAAGAGAATATAACCACTACGTCATAAAAGTATGTGCCTGTAGATTTTTGTTAGTGACTAAGAAAAAAATTGAAAAAGAAAAAAAAACGAAAAGTGTAGGTGTATAAAAATAGTCACATGCAAGAGTTCCTAGTAAAAAAAATCAGTACTTACACAAATCAAATGCCTATAAAAATATTTATTAAGGCGCAGGGTAGGGCAAGGCCTTCCCCATACAAACTTAGTGCACGTTTTATTCGTCGGTTTTGGCACTAACAAATATAATATTTTTTTTGGTTGTAAATATTAGATATGCGAAGATCGTGATGTGAAAATTTTCATATATTTCAAAAAAAAATTACATCACGAAATAGCTATCAGAAAAATAAGCATACTGACCAAAAATCATAACTTTAATGCAAACACAAACGAAGTAAATCCTGCACAAAGTTTGTATGGAGAGAGCTGGCCCTACCCCTCCTCTTAAGTTTAAATATCGACTTTTACGAAACCCTACAGTTCACCTGGCTTGGACACGCAATTGACCGGCTTTTATTGATTACCTGCTGCCTACCTGATTATTTGCTGACAACAAAGTAGAAATACAAAGTAAGATGACCGCATACTTACCTAGTATGGATTATAAAAACCACCGTGAATTTTCTCAAAACCAAATCTATTTAGCTCATCACCAGCATCACGGGCACAATGGCAGTGGGGAAGTTTTGATGTAGGATTTCGTATCTAACTTAGGTATATATTTTTCGCTCCTGGTGATCCCCTTGTCTTGGGGGTGACGGCCGGGGTCCGTCGACGAAGGACCAACATCCCCCCCGCCACCATCGATACAAAGCTCCCCAGGGTCCCAGAGTTTGAAATTATCTAACTATACACCAAAAATTACATCTAAGTCGAGACGTAAAACATAGACAGAAGAAATCACTTCCGTATTGATAATGCACGCAGCCATAGTTGTCGACTGTCGAATTGAGAGCCGAGCTAGCGAAGGATTGCAAGATTCAAAAGTACAATCCTGAGCGTAGCGAGGCTCTCAAGGCACGAGACGCCGAACAACTTTGCTGCCGAGCGCAACACACAACTTTTCACCTTACCATAGCGAGGAAATACTTTCATGTATAATTCAAGTCGTATGTACCTAATATAGTACTCATATTCAATAAAGGGTTGTTTAAATTTCATCCGTTACATAGCATTTCGTGGATTATTAACATTTAAATGCATCAAAGAGCCTCTACTCGTATTCCTACATTAAATAACTCCTACTAATATTATAAATGGGAAAGTTAGTGTGTTTGGATGTTTGTGACTCAATTACGATACAACGAGATTATAGCCTGGATTAACATATAGCATACTTTTTATCCCGAAAATCATCCCTTTTACGCGGACGAAGTCGCTGGCAAAAGCTAGTAAATAATAAATATTCAAACTAAGCAAAGCTTGTATTATGGGTACTAAGCGACAATATATTATGTTACATACTTATATAGATAAATAAATACCTAAATACATAGAAGACATCCAAGACCCAAGAACAAATGTTCGTGTTCATCACACAAATAAATGCCCCGGCCGGAATTCGAACCCGGGACCTCCAGCTTCGTAGGCAGAGTCACAGCTAAAGCGGTCGTGACATTAAACAAGTCATATTATTTTTGAGTATGTACTCGCGGCTAATGGCTAAAATATATTTCACTCTTTCCAAACTTACCAGGACTTAAAATTGTAATATAAATATCTTCTGCACTAAAATCAATTAATGAAATTCATTATTTTGATATTATTCTAGCTCAACAACAAAACAAAACCATATAAATATCTAAATCTCTCGCATCGAGTTTTTTTCTTAAAAACTAAACTTTTTAAACGGTGCGTTCCGAAATTGAACTGATCGTAAACTTTTTAAACAGTTATCTTTTCAAATAATATATGTTTCTGCGTGTTAATTCTTTATTATTAATATTATCAAATTATTATTTAATATTATCAAATGAAGCTAGAAAAAGTATTAATAATTTCATTATAAAAAACAAGATAATAAAGTGCAGCATTAGGTACATGATATGTATATTTCTAAACGCCTAGGAATTTCACTTTATAGAAAAAAGTTGGAACTCATTGAGCTGCGTAACGTTCGAATTTCAAAAAGTGGACTTTGCACGCAGATTTGAAACGATAAATAAAGAAAGCCTTTCCGAACGGGTGAGGTGAAAAAATAATTTGTACCTAGGTGCTGGAAAGTCACAAAAGCTTACCTGGTTCCCTTATTAATGCTCGTTTCTTGCTTGGCTTAAAAGACCATTGTTTGATTTCACGTACATATAACTGCAAGACAAAATGGAAATTCAAGTACCTATTTAACGTACCTATTTAATGAATATTTTGACTAGCCTACATATTTTTTCTTTAAAAGAGATTCATCGAAATAATAGAACGCTATTATTTGTTAAGGCGCTACACTAAGAAATTTAGAAACTTTGAAACGCTGTTCTGCCCTGACGAGGAAACAATAGGGACTTATGTTCAGATATATAATCCTATATGATTGTGGTACTGACAATAGCCGAAACATAATTGCTTAAATTTTCTCGATAGAAAAGAAATCCAAAGTTGAGTCTATATTTTCCTCAGCCTACTAAAACAACGCATTATTAAAAGACACGATTAAGTTAATATGATGGTACTTTACCTCATCTAGGTACTGACAAGAGGAAATTTAATAAATCTGCACACAGTCAGATGTTTATCGAGATTTGTCTAAAAAAGCCATTCCCGGAGAGTGTTGCATCCCGTTTTGTCGTCAACGAAAAATATTTGCGCGTCTCTTTCAATCAATATATCGCCTTAAATGCAATGGGTAAATATAGGATAGGCATAACTAAGTTCTCTTCCGTAATGTCCGAGCGTGAAGCAAATGACAGCGGTTTCCGGACGCGCAATGCACTGTATAATCTAGTTTGCGAGATTTATTCCTTCAATCTTCACTAGTTTAGCAGAGCGGCGCAGTCCCTCACTGTAATGGGGTAATAACTACTCTAGAACGTGGCAATTTGTACTAGATTTTTTTCGCTAAAAACATTTTCCTGTTACAACGCTTTGAGGCTGCAATGTGGAACGTAGAGACGCAATCTTTAAAGAGTTTCCTACTTTTTACGGAGTTCCTTTGCTGTTTTTTTTGGTTTCATTAACATTATTACTTCCGGTCAGATGTTGAAAAGTGTATCGTTATTTCATTTGGAAATAATTAAAGTTGTTTTACGGAGATGGTGCTGAAATGTTCATGCTGTCGACGATAAACAAAAGCTTTATTTATCACCAAAGTACAACTTTTAGGAGCCACAGTATTCGACAAGTTCCTTAATCGCTCTACTGCCGGGATATAAATTAATATAATAAGGCTCGTCTTAGAACATTAAAAGCAGACTAAAAAGCTTTCATTCAATCCTTATAAACGACAATCTATTTTACACATCTCGGAAATATACGTACTTTTATTCAATTCACATATAAATATTTAGTCCTTGAAATAAAGTGATTGTGTGCACTAATCCATGCCAAAATGCCATGTTAATGGCCATGTTATAAAGTCCGTTGTCCACATTTTCTAACTTGAACATTAAATACACACCAAATTCGTGAAGATTGATAGTTAACTAAGAACTAAAACAACATAACACTTTTTTATCGGAATTTATTATGACAGCCATCAGCCCTACGTCAATACATAGTCAATACTTGGTCAACAATATAATACTCCTTACTTGGTCAATGCCATATAGAAAATTATTGGTCAATACCATGGCAATACCAAGTCAGTATAATTATTTAAACTACATACTGAGGTCACTCAATGTGATTAACTTAAAATAAAAATATATAAATAAATATTTGTGAACTTTATTTTATTTGTTTTACTTGTTTTTTGTTTGAAATAACTGACCAGGAATATATGACTATTGTCAAGAGGGCGCTATTATTCGGGTTTATATGGCAAGAGTTTAGTATAGTCGGGACAATGTGATTTGGCAACTCGTCATTTGGACTTACTTTCCTTCACCGTAATCAAAATCAGAAACCAAATATTCCGTGTCCGTGGCAAGTGGTTTCAAATTCAGACCCAGAAAGTGACTTATGACACTTTCAGAGTCAGACGTGTTACTGGTGTCAGAGCCAACTTCAATCACGTATCTACTTCTCTCTACGTGGATATCAATTATTTGATCTGATTTTCTATAGAAATTTTCTATTTTGACCACATGATCGCAATAACATCGCTCTTCCATGTGTGTCTACTTAGTAATTTCCTGAAAATAAAAACCGTTACTTCGATACCATATCGGCATTATCATTTTGTGTCGATTAGACGAAAATAGGAAAGTATCTCAAAACTATTAATATTAATATATTTTGCACTAAATTAAAAAAATCTCCATGTGAAACCAGTTTTCGATGCCACTTTGCTTTTTACAATACCCCATATGGTTAATTAAATTATCTTTTATAGATGCTATGTACAGGCTAATGATGATGATGATAATATAATACTGCAGTAACCAATTCATAACAACCGGACTATATTGACAATTGACATCTTGATTTTTTTACCTGTCAAGTCTGATGATAGCTTCGAAATGTTTTGTAGCGAAATACTTACATTTCGCGATTATTATCTTTTTTTAGTAGTTTTTTATATACAATACATTATTAACAATGTTCCGCTCTTGACTATGAATCGTTTTGGGCATTTTATGTCATTTAATTTTCAACACTACTAGTATTTAAATAAACCGCCACTGACACTGACAACCGCGACAATCTATCATCTAAATACGGTATTTGACACATATTAAAATTTAAATAACACAGTGTCACTTTTTCGATAGTTAGCCATCAAAATATCACAATAAATCGTAAAGTATAAAATTTTACCAAAATCATAAAAAGATATGAATCATCAAAAACTCAGAAAATTATGTAATATTTTTACGACTAAAACAGCAAAATACCAATTTTCCCATACAACGGTTGGTCGAATGCAGTGCAAGTGACGTCATTTGCCAGGGCCAATTTGTAGGAGCCTTTTTGAGACCCGCTAGCGTCGAGCTATGTTTGTCCCTAATTTTAGCCCTTTATTGTGCTCTAAATGTTGACCATCACATTTGATGGTCTCTAAAAACTGGTTCGGTTGGCATTATAAAAAAAATTTAGTCAAATAGCGTATTATTGCCATTGTATGAAATTAGTTCCGCTGAAACTCCGCAACATGGCCCATGATCATATATTCCTGGTCAGGCTTAACTAGCTTTTGCCAGCGACTTCGTCAGCGTAAAAGGGATAATTTTCGGGATAATAAGTATCCTATATGTTAATCCAGGCTATAATCTCGTTGTATCATCATAGTCCAAGTTTCATCATAATCCGTTCAGCCGTTTTTGCGTGTTTGAGTCACAAACATCCAAACACACTAACTTTCGCATTTATAATATTAGTAGGATGAAGTAAAGACTTCATGAAGACTACATATCCAAGTAGTTTTAATGGCATCTTGCGTCGAGCCTTTGCCAGCGCTGGAATACCGGCGATCCTAGAGCCGTCTGGCCTGGCTAGAGACGATGGCAAGAGGCCAGATGGCATGACCCTGGTACCCTGGAAGTTGGGACGGCCGCTAGCCTGGGACGCCACACGTGCTCCCATCTTCCAGGGACCTCGTTTGAGGCTGGGGCTGCCGCCGACGCGGCTGAGCACCACAAGCGGCGCAAATATGCCGCCATTGACGGTGGCTGCATGTTTGAGTTGTTTATGTTTACGCTCTTGTAGTGCTTGGCAAAACCAAAACTGAAACACAAATAAAGTTCGACAGACCAATGACGGAGTACAACTGGTGATATAGATTTGTAGAGACTGTTTTGATAAAAGTTTGTTCAATACTATATTTCAATATTTCTTTTTGCATATTTATCATAAGTTCGGTGGTGCCTACACGTTTTTCAGCCTTTACATACATGCACATGGATATACTCACGCCCGATTCCCATTGGGGTAGGCAGAGACCAAAGAACGCCAAGTACTACGGTCCTAACATGCGTTTATTTGGCTCTTATAAAAAAAAACAACGGGTTGCACTCCGGGAGTGCCGGCAGAAGTGAAAACTCAATAAAGATAGTAAATGGGTCATTGTCAGATTTAGGTGCGCGTCTTTTCGGTGGAAAGGACATGCCAAAAGTTAAGGGCTACAAAGCTTAATTTTCGATTGATCTGATAACCCGCATAATCTGTAATTCCGTGTCTATAAATCCATATAATAAAAACGTAAATTACATGCACACAAGCCGTTAACTATTGTCCACCGAATGGACAACTTTTGTTTTTCCGACTGACAATGACCCAAATAACAAAGATATTCATATCGGTATCGGTATCCGTATCGGTATCCGTATCTGTACTGTACTCATACTCATGTTCATATTCGCATAATCCATTTACATAATATGTCCCGAGTATCATTGTGTCTTACGCATCTAAGACCAGGAACCTGTACCACAATACTTTACAAGCGTACAATTCGACAAATTTGTGAACTTTTTCTATGGAAAATTGTGCAATTTTGTCAAATTGTAGACTTGTAAAGTTTTGTGGTATAGGGGCCAGCTGAGTTTAGCTGAGTTGACACCTCCTAACATCGCAATCACGATTACTAGGAGCGGTCAACTAGCTGGTCTTAGAATCTTAGAATCTGTCGCGAGTTCAACAAATTTTCCCCAGTACAAAAGTGCTCAGAGCCGCTAAAGAAGTTTTCACTTCAAAAATTGTAAGCAATACTACCTATTTCCCATTTTTATTTCTTTAGATTCGTTGAGTGTGCTCAGGAACTCCATGAGCTCATACCGCCTTCCCCCTTCTTCCATCAGATATCCAGACGACGTACGACTGGCTACTTTCATTACCTGGTCAAAATCATCTTTTTTTATAATGTTTACTGGTTTGGTATTCGAATGACGTATGTAGGTACTTCCGAGTTCAAATAACCTGGACCTTTTTAAGGTACGAGTGAATCTTCTGGGTGAGCTCGCATAAGCGTCGGCCTCATTTTCAATTTAATAAAATATATATGACTGGTTAGAATTAGGCGTTTATTTAAGAAAATTTAATTTAGCTGTTTGCTCTAAGGAAGAACCCAAATTTAGTGTATTTTGAAAATTAATTTAATTTTTTAGGTAATATTATATTATTAATATCTATTCATTTAATGTGACTCGTTTACTTTCTTTGTCTATTCTAACAGAATCGTGCTCTATCAAGGTCATAGGGGCCCCATTACCCTAATGTGCCCAGGGCCTCAAATTGGTTAAAGACGGCCCGGCCCTGTGCGTTTCCGTTACTGTCACCCGGGGAGGTACCCTAAAAAATATATTTTTTAAAGATTTTATTTTACCGTTTTCTCCGCGTCATCGATATGTATACACTGAAAAAACGAAACGCTAGCAAAGTACCAATTTGGCTCGGTTAAAAAATAGTTAGTTACATACAACCAAGATTTAATTAAAATGCGAAAAAATGCTTAGTAAATGATAAACAAGCAAATTCTGTTAAACGTTTTTGGTTATTGTAACAAAACACTTATTAATTTCCGAATGAAGATCTCGGTAAAGATAATCTTTACCCGACTCAGTTAGAAATAACGAATTTTACACTGTCATTGTTTAACTAGTGCATTATTTAATGACAGACCTTGCACGACTTGCTTAATATTAGATATGTTGTTTTGTTGCAAATAACTGCGTGAATCACTAAGAAACAAACAAGTTGCTTTAGTAAATATAATCCTTCCTAGGCAACGGTCAAATCTGACATGTTCTGCATCGCGCTATCGAAGTTTCTTAAGTCAGTTGCGTATATAGAACTTCCAACCAACTCTCATTGGACTTCGGTCCCTGAGAGATCTCTCTATTGTCGTTTCTTCCTGTGTCTCCTATCTATTGTATATATGTATATTGTTTGTAGATATCCCTTTCATGTATATATTAACACTGTATATTATTCCTATATAGGAGCACATTTCTCTTCTACATTGGTGACCCCGACGTGATTTGAACACGCAACCTTCTGGTATTAGCTGACAACTGCATTATTTAATTTTAAACATGTAGTTACCGAATAAATCGTTTAAAAATACTAAATAACTGGGTTAGTTTTCTCTGATTACAAAGTAAAAATTGGCTAATTGCAGCCAATTTAACTTTAACAATTTTTAACCAAGTGTATCGGTTACTATTTGATAAGTGAGAACAACAAAGTTGACTTATTTAATTTTAGCTACAAAGTTTGCAGGTGCTATATTGACAAACTCGGTGGGTTATTTTTGACAGTATTTTTGTTATTTTTAACCCAGACGTTTTTTCAGTGTACACATGCCAAATTACAGCTTTCTAGTACTAACGGTTACTGAGAAAAACGGGGGTCGGACGGACGGACGGACGGACATGGCGAAACTATAAGGGTTCCTTGTTTACTACGGAACCCTAAAAACTGAAAAAATTAAATTACTTGAATTTCCCGAAACGTGGGGTATTCTTCAGGGGATTTTTTTATTATTTGTTGGTATCCCGAAATCGAATTATAAACCGACTGAATGATGGGACATCAATTCTAAGCTGGCTTCTATGGTAGATTTATACTACGCGATTTGATCGGTTTATATGTGAAATGTTTGGAGGTTATTTTTGAATTAATTTACATATTTTTCCTATTTCATCAAGTGTCTCATGATATAACTTATGATTTAGCTCAGTAACTTGGTACCGGTGAGATTTTAGAAATAAACACGGGTCCAAAATGCAAAGAAAATGTACTTACGCAAATTACGCATGGAATGTAACATCCGCCTTTTTTCGGTCGAGTTTGCTTTTACAGCCCAACACTGAACACCCCACCATGTTTGCACTGAACACCCAAACACTACGGATCTGATAATTGGTAAATTATTATTCATTTAAACCAAACTTATCATTAATTCTCCATTTATAAAATGCACTACCAAATATTGCCAATTTGTATTGCAATCTTCTTGACACAAAACTTTGACACAAATACAAATTTTTTCGATCGGTGATAAGGACAAAACATCGCACTATTTTCTACTTCCTCTCATAGGAATCGCAATAAGGCTATCTTTCTCTTACAAAGCGTGTCAGGCCCTTGGTATTTTATCCATCACTCTTGGCCACTAGGTATTTTGAAGGGAACTGTCACCGTATTTAGGGACAATAAGAACTACTTTCCATGAGAATTTATTTGAAATATGATCTTTACGGAAATCGGTCAGTCTGGCTATCCGATATTGGACTTTGGAAACGCTTTTTTAGGGACAATAAGAGCTACTTTCCATGAGAATTTATTTGAAATATGATCTTTATGGAAAATCTTAGGATTGTCTTAAAACAGTTAGAACCTTGGCTTTCTAAGAAGACCAGCGGGGGACCCCTCGTAACATAGCAATCACGATACTAGGAGGGGTCAACTAACCTGGTCTTGGAATTTATCGCGAGTTTATACATTTTTCCCCAGTACAAAAGTGCTCAGCGCCGCTAAAGAAGTTTTCACTTCAAAAATATTGCAATCGTAATTGCCAATTCTAATGAATAGTATGAAGCAGTTTCGAGTATCTGACGGTATAATATTGTAGAAACATTTGCCTGGATAATTCTCGTACATTAACGTTGAAGGGTGTTAAGACAAGTATTCTAATGAGAATGCAAATCGTGGCGCAGTGCAGTCTGCGTTTCGTTCGACACAGCAGCGTAATTTCGGCAACTTGTTAGTTAATATTTGTTTACTGAATATTCGACTAGATGAGGCTTTAAGATTACATAACGCTATTAATTATTACAGAACTATTTAAAAATTACAATGGCTCAAACGTTTTGCACTTTAGGGTGATTCTACGGGGCCCCGATTTTCGATATCCGGGGGTCTATTTCAAACCTTTAGCTTAAAAGTAAGAATTTTTCAGAGGTAGCTTTTATAATCGTATTAACTGAGACATTTTCGGTTTTTGTATTACTCATTCTATTAATATCAAGATAGTTGAATAAAACTATAATAGTTAAGTACATAAAAATATTCAAATAGTATGCAACCTATGTTTGCAATTTTTCTACACCTATTTTTATTCCTCTGCCGTATTTTTTTTATTCCTCTGGACATAAAAACAAAAAATATTCATGGTCGAGAAGAAATTTGCTTTCATGTGAGCATGCATATTTTTGTCAAATTATTTAAAAAATTGGACAGAGGAATAAGACAAAAATCGTAACCTCGAAAAATAATCCTTTATCCCTGTAGGGATGTAATTAAAATACTCTGAGTTCAGTTTTTCATTTATATTTCCATTGTGCAAAAGTTGTAACAATGTGTAGGTACCCGTAGGTAATATATAATCGAATAAAATGCCTATGTAAAGATAAAGATGTAACCGAGAAGCATACCTACAGTTTAATCCCGACGCAAAAGACAACAGTCTATTTCACATGAAGTTTTACTGTACCTATATGTGTATTCTAGCTCCCACAATGCACTGATTTAAAGTTACTAAGGCCGTATCAAATGAATTAAATTTCCTTTGCATATTTTGTTTGTCTAAATCTAAATTATTCATTCTGTTTCCATACAAGAAATGTTTCCGAGTTTCGAATTCTCGTTTTCAGTTTAACGGATAATCCGAATATAAATAAGGACAAGTTGCGCGTGTGATAGCAGCCAGGTGCCGCGCAGCAAATTAAATTACACAGACAAAAAGGAAGCGCCTGGTGTTTACGATTACTCGCGAAGTTACAGGACTCAAGCGGGAGTTACGATTTAATACACGTTTGAGTTAAAAAAAATAACATGATTCTGACGGGAAATCGTTTACAGAGTGGAAATAGGTAGTTATTATACTACTTATCGTCGGCTACAATCGCAAACCTCTTAACTCCTTTCTTAGAGTTTATTAAAGCTTAAGCCACACAGAGAGTGGGCGGGCGGTAGCGGCGCGGGAGCGGGCGGGAGCGGGCGAAGCGCCAGAACCTAACATTTTTTTTAAAAATAAAAAAAATACTCGTATATTCTGTATATATTTTTTGTATGTTTTCGATGCAATGCTACTAGCGACACGTGCTAGTATCGGTAGTAACATTGATGGTAGTAGTATTGGTGTGGCCACGAGTAAATTAAGTACTCATCATAAAAAAATGTTCTCATATTCATCATCAACATATATCAAACAGGCTTCATTTAATTTGTATACCAGTAGTTAGATACCAGGATAGCAGAAACGATTGAGAGGTATTTCACTCCCCAAAAATCTCTTCATGGTTTATAAAGTCCTGGTACATTTCCTTGGACTTGGTTTGCCACGTAGGTACCGGAATAGGTTAATAAGGCAGAAAAGAATATCTTCTTATACATTGTAACTGAACTACTGCGACTAAAAAGTAGCACTAGTTCGGTCAACCGGACTAGCAACCGAACTACTGCGAATAGAGGAATCTGACCACTGATACCTTATATCTTCTTCTTCTATTGTATTCGAAGAGCGGTGTCTCCTGACACAAGCATTCTAGATTGCTCAAAAGGAGGCTCCAACCTTGCCTATTAAAACAAAATTTTGTAAATAAACATTTTTCATTTTCATCTTAGGTGTCTATAGCTAGACTGCTGAAATCTGACCAAGGACACAAAAGAGTGGCCGTGATCAGATTCATCTAACAATGCAATATCTGACCACGGATACAGAAGGAACTTTTACTGCTGCAGTGTATAATAAACAACTTAAGATACGCTTACCTTCAGGGGATCCTGGTGAACTCTGTTCCCCAGGGGATCGGGCTGCGGGATCAGGCTAGGGGATTCTGGTAGACTACATGGATATACATGCTACCACGGTGGTAAACAAGGAGACACTGTAACTTTTGGACGCTTGTGACTCCATAAAATTCAGATCCTGAAGGCCTACCGCGAACCGAAAACGAACGAAGTTCGAATATCTCAATCTCTGTCGCACTTGCTACTTCAAGCGACAGAGAGGGAGATATTCGGACACTCATTTTCGGTTCGCGGAAGGGCTTCTGTCTTGATAGTAACGAGTAACTCGCTCTCAACAGTCTCAACACAGCGCAAATCCGGGAGCTACGATTGTAAGTTAGTTTATAATTTTAGAGTTTAGTATATTTATTTATGGGAACAAATAAAATTATCACCTGAATAACTTTTGATATCATCAAATTGTCGTACCCTAAAATAAGGTTGAACACTCAAAAAAATGTATCGATCAGCAATTCCGAGTCGCCAAAAAACTTTTACCTATTTTTGCAGCACTTGCACCTATTTTTTTACTTATTGCGTTCCTATAAATTTATAATCGCATCAAAAAAAAAATTTCAAGTACCACCAAAAACACTAAAGTACCACCTTAATCTCATGCACCTTTTTTCATTAGAATTGCATCCAAATATTATATACACATCGCATGCTACATTTTAGTAAACAGTTGCAAATTAATTCTTTTTAGCACTATAAATATTTTAGTGATTTCCAAAATGTTATAAATTAGAAAGTAAAACTCTAAATTAATTTAAAAAGCAACGCCCAATGTGGCTGTGTGAAATAATTCCACGTATACTGCTATCTCACTCAATCAAATACGAAGAATTGTCTGAAAAGCATAAAAACCTATATAGTTAGAGTGAAAGGTACCTATTGCTGTTTCATTCTAACTACCTATTGCTGATAGTTTGTTTACAACCTGCAAGAATTTTTTTAATGCGTTGACGTGAGCGCTTTTTATTGAAAACTGCACGAAAACTGCTATTTGAAAATGAGTTTTGTTGATTTATTAAATTGTTAGTTTGTTATGGATATAGGTCCTCAAATGAGTTTACTTTATTAATTTAGATAGACTTTCACGGAAAAATTAAAGGAAGTTAATAGGTAGAAATAGATATAGGTAGGTTTAGGTTATGTTAGTTTTGCATCGGCCTGAAAGGCCAAAACAACCCAAAATAGGAGCTCCGCGCCAGCGGAGATCCGTCAATACTGTTCCAATGTCCACTAGTTTGAAATAAAAATAGATGTCATAGCAAAATACTTACTAGGTAAATTGACGATTATCAGCGAACAGAGAAGAGAGAACAAATAGCTGTATGCGACCAGTAAGGAAAGCACAGTTGAAAATATATTAAATGAAATTATGTTATGTACGGGTCTCATTAAAGTTAGAGGAATTTTGAAGCTACTATAAAAAAAACATATAGCGCGGTGCGACGTGCGAGTGAGACGGACCGTATGGAAACCGAAACCGCATCGGTGTACTAGCATCTAGCAATGAGGTTAGACTAGATTGGAACTGCTTTGCGCGTCGGGCGTTAAAACAATTGACGCATGAAATTTGGCGATAATTTAGCATTTTTGGGTATCGAAAGAATTATTTGGGTGTACTTAATTTTAATAGGATAACGGGCTGTATAATATTTGGATGTAAATTATAATAATTTCTATAAATTCATTTTATTATGTTCAGTTACAATTCGGAATTATGTACACTAATTTATTAGATATCATAGTTTTGGTCACGAAAAAGTAGAATCACCCGAACAGATTACCATATACGTACAAGTAAATCGGATGGGACCTACGACAATGTTGTTATAATAGAATCAAGAGTTTGATCAATCAATCAATCAAATAGGTTAGGTTTAGGTCGAGTTATCGGAATTTAAGTCTCCGTCTGATTGGGCGCGGAAGCGGGAGGCTAACTATTGCACAGAACCGTGCTCGATATTACCTATAACGTTCCGTACATTCAGTTCCGCGGTCTGACAAGGCCTGTGGACCTAGATGCAATTGTGACCTTGATGAAATCCGATGCATTTCGTATTTTAATATAATATTCGATGCTGAGTTTTTTTGCGAAAGAACGGCATTGCTTTTATATTTGTATATCACAAAATACGTATTGAATCCTAAAAAACAATTATCATCATCATCATCATCATCCTCCTAGCGTTATCCCAGTACAGTTGCATCCTGAAGGATGCCTGGGGTCCGCTACCTAATCCCAAGATTTGGCGTAGGCACTAGTTTTTTACGGAAGCGACTGCCATCTGACCTTCCAACCTCGAGGGTAAACTAGGCCTTATTGGGATTAGGCTTTGTCAAGTGAGTGGGCAACTTGACTGTTAGAAGTTCTCAAGCCGCCCGAAGGCCTCCAACTTGCTTAACGAATGCTGCCATAGACAGCAACCGGGATCAACGGCTTAACGTGCCTTCCAAAGCACGGGAGCGCTCAGTTAGTAACCACTCAAAGCGGTCACCCATCCAAGTCCTGACCGCTGCCCACGTTGTTTAACCTTAGATACCGCAAGCGGTACGTAGGCGCCGCTGGGCCACGAGCGCTCCTCTAAAAAACAATTATCATGGGCAAAAAATCCTATCTTCAATATTTCTACTTTAATTTTAGTTTGATTCATCCTTTAATCAATTACATATAGCAACACTTTAATCAGAGCCCAAATTATTGACTTCAAAGCGGGGAAAATATTAAAGCTACCAAAGGCTCCTTCGAAGTTGGCATAATTTTAGCGAACGTTACATGTTCGGGGATTTCAAACGAAAATCCAGCGGCAACATGCCCGGGGCGGATTACAAGTACCCAACTTATTGCTTTCCTAGTTACCCACACAATACATATATATTTCTACGCATAAATATTATATTACTAGCTTTTCCCGGTGACTTCGTTCGCGTGAACGTCCATGGCATAAATGCTTAGGACTAATATGCTTTAGGATAAATAATACGTTATGGAACATGAATGTTAGGACAAATAAACGTTATGACAAAGTCCAATAGGGCAAAACTGTTATGGCATGTGACTTTAGGACAATCGTTAGTAGGAATTCAGACGGTCCCCCGCGTTGCCAACAGTGAATTACTTCTAAAGACGCGAGTGACCCGTTTCATTGTTTTTAATATGTCTGGAACTCACAGGAGTTTTCTTCGTGATGACGAGAATGCGATGTACTTATAGAAAATGTTGTGTAAACAAAAGTGACGACATGATTTAACCCATTAGAGGCCAAGCAACTCGGCGTGTGTTACGCCGTAGTGCGTAGCAGCATTTTCTCGTTGCAGGGGCATGACGGATGGGTGTTACATAATGTATATTCGATGCTGACACGAGAAAAGTGAATCACTTTTCAAGTTCTATGGCAGGTTGGCATTCGAAACCCCTTCTGTTTCCCGCTCACACCTGACATAAGCATTAGGAGTAATACTTATACACATTGAAAACATACCTACCTACTGGGAGAGGGACGTTCTGACATCACACTGACACAAGTGGAAGCGGCAACTTTTTAGAAATAGTCTTCGCCAAGGTGGTTTTGGTATATAATAACGGTGGCAAACAAGCGTACGGTCAACCGGATGGTCGCAACTCCAAAACAGTCAAGTGCGCGTTGCCGACCCTATGTAAAATTTGAGGATTTACTGTGTTGACAGCTAAAGGGACAAATGTAGGTCCCTCGTTCTCAAACACAGTGCATCCTCGGGAGCTTTGGCAACCTACATACCTGTATAGTAAATATTATTATTATGTTATTATGGTTGTGGTCTTCTACAAGGCGGAGGTACTTCCCCAGTTGGGCTGGTCCAAATTATGGCAAAATGACATTTTGCGATATCGTACCTCTCATTCAAGGTTTCTAGAGCTGCCTAAATATCGAGTGTGAGGGGTACCTAACCTATGAAGGTTGCTAGGAGTTTGCTAGGAAATATCTTCAGAGCACTTTGAGTAGATGACTACTCAAAGTGCTCTGAAGATATTTCCTAGCAAATTTTTAAACATCTCCGACATAGACGTAGCATGCTTCAATACTTTCAATGTACGGTGCACCACATTTAAACTTTTTATTTTGAAGACCTTGTAGAGTTGTCCGTTCGACCCTAGTTGGATAGCTTTACAAATAGTTTCGCTCAAACTTGTCTCGTCTCCCGTGCGGGTTATCGCAACTCAGACTAACCATAAACTTGCTTGGATTCCCTCGACAAACACATCAACAACTTTTTAAAGCGCTTTATGTCTCTGCGTATAGCACTTCTACACTTCGAATTGCGTATATAAGTATGGTGATACTACGTGATATTTACGTGACAACATTTTTCATGCGCATTATGTAAGAACACGGGCCTATGCTAAAGAAAAGTATTCGTAACGTTAAACCTGCACACATTTCCTATAATGCTACGATATTGTGTGAATATAGATCAGGTTTTAACGATGTGGTTTACCAGCGTATCTCATGCGGCCAGAGTAGGGTCAGGTTTTTATAAGAAAACTCTAAGACGCCATCGTAAACACATTTAGTACACAAAACTTCAGGGAAAACATACTTCACTCTTTAAAAATGGCTTTCCATCTAGTTTATGATGATTTCGCCAATCTTTCGCCAATCAATACTTGTTCAAAGACGTTGATCGGTAACGACGCCATGATAGCAGGCAATTGATTTTGTACGGTAGTGGATTCAGCCCGTCGTCGCGAAGAGCACGTGTGTTCACCAACGCGGCGTCGGGCAAAATCCCAAGGAAAACATATTCAATTAAATTGTGTCGATTCATAGTTGCGAAAATGTCTCACGAAATATTATCTCTGTTAAATATGGTTGCGTAGGTGTGATCGAAAGCTTGAACAGCGGTGCTCCCATTCTCCTTTTAGGTAAAACTCGATACTCAGGATTGTTCTTAAGACTAGCTCTCATAGTACTGGTTATTTGTCATGACATAGGTACTGTTCGGTTCGGTTAGTAGACAGTCTCCTGCCATGTCATGCAAACTTAGTAAAGATATCCCGAAATTCCCAAGGCCTGTTTCAAAGTTTGTGTTTAGGCCTGTTTCAAAGCAATAATAGCAGCACCGAACAAACCTGTGCGCCGTAGGAGTACCTACCCATAATGTGATAGATTACTCGCATTTGACAAGGGTCAGCCTTACGAGCTACCTTAAACGTTCGATTCTGCAAACATGAGCAACCGGAAGAGGCCAAGTTTAAAAGTCACGAGCCGATCACAGGATACTCTCCGTCAGACCACTTCATTGATTGTGTTTTGTTTTTTCCATTAAATGAATAAAATATTTGAACATGTTTTGATGTTCATGATAATATAATAAAGCACCACGTAACTACAGGTTTAAAACATGTCAACATTTAAAATACCTACACAAGAACCAATAAGTTTATAATATAATTATTTTGGAATAAAGAACATAAATAAGTTACAATAACAAACTTCTAAATATTTACAAAGTATAAAAAAACCTACTAATAATAAATTTGACTCAGATCGCCGTCAACGGGCAGTGTGCCCAGTAGGCTGGCTACATTGCCACGCTGAACTATTATAAGGGTAGCATTTAACGAACCACCAAATTAGTTGCCGAATGATGCTCTAAGAAATTACATTCATTACCAAAAATACTAGATTCGCACCAAATTTTCAACTCCTTTTAAATATAAAGTGCAACTCAAAGAAGTAACATGTCGATAACCTATTAAATTAAATTGTTACCAAATAAATTAGTCACTACCCAAAAATACTTAATGATCAGCTAATTTCAAACACCAAATTTCATATAATTTACATCCAAATATTACAGGGCTCGTAATCCTATTAAAATTATTTACACCCAAATAATTCTTTCGATACCCAGAAATACTACATGATCACCAAATTTGACGCGGCAATTGTTTTTTAATGTCCGACGCGCAAAGCAGTTCCAATCTAGTCTAACCTCATTGCTAGCACACTGATGCAGTTTTCCATACGGTCCGTCTCGCTCGCACCTCGCACCGCGTGCGAGCAAGACAGCGCTTAATGATTTTAAGAAGTTGAAGTTTGAAATAAAAATAGCTATTTTAATTTCAAACTAGTGGAGATTGGAACAGTATTGACGGATCTCCGCTGGCGCGGAGCTCCTATTTTGAGTTGTTTTGGCCCTTCGGGCCGATGCAAAACTAACATAACCTAAACCTACCTATACCTATTTCTACCTATTAACTTCCTTTAATTTTTCCATGAAAGTCTATCTATATTAATAAAGTAAACTCATTTGAGGACCTTTATCCATTTTCATAACAAACTAACAATTTAATAAATCAACAAAACTCATTTTCAAATAAAAGGTTTTAATCAAACGCGCTCACGTCAACGCATTAAAAAATTAATAATAAAACTTCTTGCAGTTTGTAAACCATCAGCAATAGGTAGTTAGAATGAAACAGCAATAGGTACCTTTCACTCTAACGACATATCAATAGGTTTTATGCTTCAGACAATTCTTTGTATTTGATTGAGTGAGATAGCAGTATACGTGTTATTATTTCACACAGCCACATTGGGCGTTGCTTTTTAAATTAATTTTGAATTTTACTTTCTAATTTATAACATTTTGGAATTGACTAAAATATTTATAGTGCTAAAAACAATTAATTTGTAACTGTTTACTAAAATGTAGCATGCGATGTGTATAATATTTGGATGTTATTCTAATGAAAAAAGGTGCATGAGATTAGGTGGTAGTTTAGTGTTTTTGGTGGTACTTGACAATTTTTTGCTGCGATTATAAATTTATAGGAACGCAATAAGTAAAATAGGTGCAAGTGCTGCAAAAATAGGAAGAATTTTTTTGGTGACTCGGAATTACTGATCGATAAATTTTTTTGAGTGTTCAACCTTATTTTAGGGTTCGAAAATTTGATGATATCAAAAGTTATTTAGGTGATCATTTTATTTGTTCCCCTATTATAATACTTAAGTTAATATCAACTAAATGTGATTATAACTAGGTATCGTATTAGCTAATTGTTTACAACTTCATAAATTCAGTCAATACGTGACATTGATGAAAATACTGACTTCATTCTGTTTTCATAAAACGTACGTATTTGTAGTACTGAAAGTACGAATACCGTTTAATTACGAAAATTTAAAGCTTTGTTAGGCACAGCCGTGTGCTACGAGCAATATTCCAGTTTTAAAGAGGCAAGTGGGATTATAAAAGGTGCTCACTTTTTTCAAACATCCCCTGTATAAGGCAGAAAATTTAATTAAAACTCCAGATTGGCCGTTTAGATAATAGAAGGCACCATCAACTGGCTCGCCTCCGCTCAGATTACAAAATTATCGTTCAACCCTCTCTGTGGTGACAATTATATGAAACCGGCAGAATTAGGACTATTTAATTTCGCTGAAGATGTTGCGAATTATAGATACTTATCTATTTACTTTAGTAAATAGGCATATATTTTAAATGTCAACAGTTTAATAGTCATGTGGTTGTTATCTTATTCAAATACGCATTATAAATATTTTTCATCTCTCCTGTTCGGAAAGTTCGATTTTCATGAGTAGATAGCCGGGTTGAAAATCGCTTTTCCAACCCTAGGGTGGAAAGTAATTTTTTTTTAATTTCCATACGCCAGGGCTGCGCGCCCGCCGCGCTTGGGTGCTCCGCGGGCAGCCAGCCGCGGGTGCGCAGCCCGGCCGAGCCGCGGCGGCGCCAGCTGCTGGCGGCTGCAGCGCGTGTTTTTATTACTGAATCCTTAGAATATCATTTACTATTCATTTTATTTCTCAATTATTTTCCTCATAGTCGAAATGAAAAGTAGAGTGTTTAACTCGGGTGAAAGCACCCATTTCACCCTTGAACTATTGGCGCTCTCACTTCGTTCGAGCGCCAAAATATCTCGGGTGAAATGGGTCGCTTTCAACCCTTGGTTAACAATCTACTATTCATTATTCTTGTGCTCGCAAACTGCGCTTTCTAAGCAGCCAAAGTATGCAGAAAGTACCACTTTTCCTACTAGTGCTTTTTACTCTCAATTTTTAATTCTGTCGTCAGCCCGACGCAAAAGAATTTGTCATTTGAGAAAGGTTTTATAAATTAGTAAATTATATTTAAATATATAATTCTTCTGTACGTGTGTTTGTCATCTATCTCCTCCTAAACGGCTGGACCGATTTGGATTTTAAATATACAATTTTTCTGTACGTGTGTTTGACATCTATCTCCTCCTAAACGGCTGGACCGATTTGGATCAAATTTTGTGTGTATATTTGTGTTGGCCCCTGGAAGGTTTGAAACTACAATTGGACCCGGTAGGTGGCGTCGGGATCGCGTTTTGGTAAAATCTGCTGAACATTTCTGTATCGTAGATAGCGTTTATACAAACTCTTTGGCATTTGACGCACGGTGCTGGACTGTACAGAAGGAGCTACACTAGGCGCTTCAACAGGGCCCGTAAAGGGCCCGACATAGACTGCTTGCGTCGGTGAACTGGGTACGCTGCGGGGATACCGAAGGTTTTGTTTGTGCAATCACAGATTGATTTTTTTAATAAAGCAAAATTAAAATGTAATCACTTGGAAGGAAATGATTTTTGCGTCCAAACCACATCAGATAATTTAATCAATAATAAAAAGATCTTACTCGTATTGCCGGTAATTGTCCTGGTTGGACTGGGCTTTATATGTTATGTTTAAAAAGTAACTCTTGACACGTTCCGATTTCAAATATTCTTTGCACTCTTGTGGATAAAATGCAGTTTTGCTATCTGTTTTTTAAAAAATAAATATGGGCTTTCCGAGCTAGTGAGGTGAAAAGTATTTTTCCTTTTAGTTAGTTTTGAGAAAACGCTGTGAGCCTGTGACAGAGTGGCCCGTGGACAGCACTTCGACTTACCACTCTGTCACAGGATTCTACAAAAAAATAAATTTACTAAAGAGATACAGGTTAGAGAAAATGAAGAATTATGTGGTTATAATTGAAGGGATGTTTACAAAAAACAACATAACTGACTAGACTGGTCGTCATCTGCGGGGTAATTACGTAACGTTATGTACTACCGTTAAAGCATATTTAAATGTCAATTTTGACGTATAAATCTATGAGCTAAAGCCGAAAAATGACATTAAATATGCTCTAACGGTAGTACATAAAGTTACGTGATTACCCCGCCGCTGTCATTTAAATTTTTCTTGACAGAGCTTCAACCAGCCTAAGCAGTTATGTTGTTTTTGTAAACAAGCCTTCAATTAGTATTAAAAGGAACAACGAGGTACCAAACCAATACTCTAAAGACTCGCAAAATATGAATACCTAAGGCGACTTCCTGACTTGGCGGGGCGGGACCGATATGTGTCATTTTCTTCTTTGACGTAAACTTACTAACGTCGCAAAGATTCCCACTTGACAGAATACTGTCAGTATTACATTTGCGCAGTAGTAATATTATGCGCAGAAGCGGACCAGGGGACCGATTTTTAAGTTTCGAACGCTCGACTTTTTCACTCGACATCTGTCAAAACGTCATAGTGTTTTAAAATACTATGACGATTATTAACGGAATATTTACCATATACACACGAACGAATTACTACGATTAATAACGGGATAAGTCTAATGGTATTCTAATTTGTTAACACAAAAGTACGATTCAATGATCATTAAAATTGGGGTCGGTTTTTCGGTATCCTATCAGAAATTGTAATTGCGCATTAAATATTCAACAGCACAATATTGTAAAAATTATAACAAGGGCAGAGGAGCGCGTAAGTCGAGGCGCCTTGCGTTCATTTTACAGCGTGTCTCCTCGTCTTTCTTTGTTTTCAATAGCGTACTAAATAGATATACTTAAAATCATTAAAAATGTCTGAATGAGATCATTTTACTGTTAATTGATTTTGAATCTTCTTGGTTGGACAATAAAGTCGCTCTTTAAACGTACAAATTAGAAACAACTCGGCCAGTAGGGCTAGCAATGATTGCCTCGAGAGTATGTCAACTTATCTCGAGACGTACCTAAACATCCTGCGACATATACCTATTTATACCTATATTAAAAAATTAAATTATCATTTATTTCAAGCACGTGGCTCATAAATAGTGTTAGTTACAAATTACTATAAGACTTTGAAACTATATTAGTAACAATTTTAATGTCAAGTTACAGTGAGTATGTGGTGTGTTTGATATGTAAGTATTAGTAACATTTTTTATTTGATATCAGTACGTACATATGGGAGGCAACACATTCAAATATTGTGCTAAATAGAGTACCTAATATACTACTGACGGGCAAAAATAACGGGTACACTTTCTATGACACTTCCATACAAAGTCTATCCGTTATTATTGCTCGTCAGTATATAATCCGAACGCTTCGCGAGTCCGAGCTGGGGTTGATTTTTTTTTGGAGTTCGGTTTATCGAGTCTGTGTATACTTTGGACGTGTATAGCGTAACTCTTGTTTAACTGCACTCCATGACTGCACAATTGTCCCGTTGGTCTGCCTGAAACATGCATATCACGTTCTAATTTGACTCTCGATGTTTTCGGGAGTACCAGAGTGCGTACAAATACATTGTAGTTAGTAATAGTGGTAATACTCATCATTGTACATTTCAGAAAGTAACATAACTAAGGTGAAGTTATCCATATGATATTAAGTTGAAATGCGAAATGTAAATGTCAGATCAGGCCTGGTTCAAGTTCAGTTGAACATTAATTGCGGGCGCTCCGCGGGCTGCCAGCTCGAATAAGCCAGAGGGCCTATCAAAAACAAGCGGAGCTTTTTACAACCTTTTATTTAACTCGCAGTATTTGTACTTACATATTTTGTGTATTCGGGTCAAATCTCACAATAGAATTTTAATGCAGTTAGCATAGAGTAGGTATAATGTATATTTCTAAAGAATGACTATACGCGGGCCACAATGAGGGTCGGCAACAGAGTAAGATGACAGTCGTCGTGTATCTGTATCGACCACCGAGCTGAACTAATAATGGAGACAGAAGGTGGCCTTGAGCTAATTAGAACCCTCTCAACTATTATTGTTGGTGATTGTGGAAAAAAGTACATTCGGCAATGGACGGTTTTTTTACACATAATGTCACGGGACAACTACGGAACCCTATTGTGCGCGTAGCCCGACACCCACTCAGCCGAATTTACCTTTTAGTACCTACGGAAATATAAAAGTAACATCCTGTAGTTTTTTGGAAACTCTTAATTAAGGGCTTAGCTAGCTTCCCGTCTGAATTGTTTCTGTTCTGCCTTAGTTACCTATAACCACTATAACGTTCACTTAGTTAGCTGGGGTAGGGCTTCTCAGTTTGCATAGCCTCACAAGCGCTCTTCCAGTTGCACCGCGTCCATACATTATACAATTTATTCCAGGTTACCAAGATACGATTCAGATGTTACCTTTTTAAAATTTATGGACAATGCATTGACGGGTCCCTAGCTCGACCCAGTAACCGCGGCTGTAAATCGAATCGAGCCGGCACATTTATCACGCTGCCTAGATTTACAGGCCTGCCAACTTATGTGAGCTCTTTTAAAGTTCTTAACTCCTGGACAAAAAGTCCATTTTTGCTTAATTTGAATAGTAAACAAATTGGTGGGCCAATTAAAGCCCTTGGACAGTTTACAATCCATGCCTAGTATCAAATTGTGATATAGGTAGTAATTAAAAAGTCATCCTTTATTTGACTGCGGCGCATAACTACATCATGACTTATTTATTTAGTTCTTTATATATTTTATACAAGTACTTATGCAAAGTAGGTCAATTAATGAGCTAGCTTTCGTTTGGTTTTGAAGGAGACGGTTCATATTCGCAGATAATTTGCCGAAGAAGCCGCCGGATATTGTACAAGTACATCTAGTAATTCTAGTATCCGTAACTTTTAAGGACGGTATGGTGTATTTACCAGCGGAACGTAATCTCGGTAACATTTGGAGCAGCCCTACTAGGGAAGTAGTATTTATTTATTTTATTTATTTATTCATATTCGATCAATCCATCTACCTTAGAGCATTTAAGACGGGACTGGCGGGAACCGCCATTGATATACTTACCCCTCTGCCAAAATCATAGGAGAAAAATCTGCCACGTTATTAAAAACTACTTCGTTAATCGATTATACTTCAGTCTCAGAATCAGTTAAAGTTTTAACTGAAATCGGAAACCAAGCATCGATTACAAAGTCGATTCAAAATTATTCGTACTTTGTCCATCACGCTTGGCCACTATTTTGACGTGAACTGTCACCGTATTTAGGGACAATAAGAACTACTTTCCATGAGAATTTATTTAAAATATGATCTTTACGGAAATCGGTCAGTGTGGCTATCCGACATGGGACTTAGTTGAACCGTAAATGTATGCGTAAAAAGCTCAATTTGAAATGAGCGGACAAGTGTCGCAACGAAGCATGCCGCTCACTCTAAATTGGGACTTTTAATCTTATGATTACGGTTCAATTTGGAGTGCAGTTGTCGTATCGTAAGACTAGCTACGTGACCAGCTGGGTTGACCCCTCCTAACATCGCAATCACGATACTCATCAGGAGTCAACTAGCTGGTCTTACGCATCGTCGCGAGTTTAACAATTTTCCCGCATCACAAAAAGTGCTCAACGCCGCTAAAGAAGTTTTCACTTCAAAAATTAAGAAATCGTTTTGTGTCCTGTTTGGTGGGATTGACACTAAATAACATTTGGGTATGTGCATGTTTACATTTACACGTACTCGTACTCGTAACGGATCGTTCGGCAGAAGCCGGGCCGTGTCGCGGTGGCGCGGGCCGCGCGGAAATCATCCGGCACTAATGTTTTTCTAGGCCTGCAGTGGTAACGTCCCATCGTAAATCAGCAGAGTCCTTTCCCAGTGTGACCCACACCCACCCCATTCGTTGGAATAATTTCCTTCTCCACCCAAATAAATAAATTCCCCCTGCCGAGACCAGCATCCCTTTATGCTCAGTATGAGAATTTAATTAAAAATGATGTCATAAATTTCTTATTTGCTGCGAGCATTAAAAAGTTATAACGGGATGTTTTAGTACCAACGCCTCGTTCACAAAACTCATAACTACGATCCTCCTGATTATCTCACAGACTCGCGGGTATGAGTAGGTAGGCATTATTTTGCTATATCAATGCAATAGTTATAGTTACATAGTATATGATAAAACTTCGTAAATAACTTTAAACTTGGATCATATTACCTACAACCGAATTTACGGTGCACATTTCCCGTTATGAGAAAAGTTATTCATAATGCAAACGAACCCTCAACCTACCGTTTGTTCTACATGTATTCAGAAACAATGGTATATGTGCGTAAGAAGCTTAACAAACTACTTCTACTTAATATTTAATGAAACGCGTACCTACAATACATGTTTGTATTGTTTTTACTGGCTTTAAATCTGCGACCGATTTAATAAAATATAATATGTATTGTAAGTAGTAACTACCTTGCTTGTGTTCCGTATTGTGTTTATATTAGTGCTAAATTAATTATAGCCTATAGGTACGGGAAAAGTAACGGAGCGAAGTTGCCAGTAAATAAATTTTCTTATGTGCTTACTTTTTTTAACTGTCATTTTCTTTTCTTATCAGGGTTCTAAAGATAAATAAAGAATAGAAGAGCGACCATTTTAGACTTAAGGCGACTTCCTGATTTGTCGGTGCGGAGGCGGTACGATATGAGAAAAGTGTCAAATGTCAGTGTCAGCTGTCAGTCGACTCGGTACTATTTTTTACTGCGCCCCGACATTTAAATGAGTGCTTTCTGACAGGCGCGGGGGTGTAATGCGCGGTAGCGGGACGATGCGAAGGCGGTACTGCTCCGGTTCTGCGCATGATATTACTACGTACTGCGCAAACGCAATTTATTTTTACTTTTTATTATTATTATATTTATTTTTATTTATTAATACTGACAGTATTATGTCAAGTGAGAATCTTTGCGACGTCAGTAAGTTTACGTCAAAGAAGAAAATGTCACATATCCTAAGACTTATGGCTATGAAGTCGCCAAAATTTAGTCGCTCGCTCGCTAGGTTAGCCCTTGGTTAGCCCTATATATAGTGCCCGTCGCCCACAAGCGACAACTTGCGAAAAGCGGCATTATATAAGTTTATTACAGATTTTTTATTTCCCATTCCTGCCGAACTCTCAATTTTAAATTAGGCACGAGTACCTACTTTCATGCGGCACGTACGGTAAAGAAAACTGAATCAAACCTTTTTATCTCTTATTGTCACACTGAAAAGAGCGAAAAAAGTAGGAAAATGTTTCATTTTCCTGTGATTTTCCTTGACTGTACTGTGTCACATATGTAATTTGTTGGATAAATAAGGGTAAGGTAAATAAAATGGGATTCGTCAACTAAGCGATTTGTGAATAAAATTAGCATTCCGTTAAAATTATAAGGAATAAATAAAAATAGGCAAATAAAATCAATTTTTCTTCAATACATTTCATTTTATTTTTACGGTGCTATGCTTCAATTTCATCTAAGTATTTAGATCGTGGAATACCTAAGTACCTACTTTATTAATTTTTGAGATGCATTAGGTTAAATACAACGAGCCAGACTACAATACGAATACATACATAGGTAGTTCCTATGAATACATAGGTACTTATTATTACCAACCAATGTTTTAACTACCTCTGTAAACCGTATATAGAAGAGTAAAATAAGAATAAGACTTAGTGATTATCTGAAACAAAAAAGTCCAGTGTTAGGTTATTTTTCGACAAATGCAGGATAGTTAGGCAGCTTCACGTGATGATCACTGGAAAAAAAATTGGTGCTTTGGTCGAGCGTGTCTACATTTACGACAATTTGTTCGAGCAATCTGCCCCATAAGGAATAATATCTGCATTTATTGTAATTTCGATTTGACTGTCGACTTTTTGAAATATATATAGAACTTCTACATTAACGTAACCTTTTGAACGCCATTCTTCATATACGACATTAACACGCCAACTCATAAGTACGAAGGTGATTTAGATAATGCAGGCACGACAACACACGACACGTTTAGGGCGTTTCTGGGGTTCAAATGGTTAATAAGTACGAGTACAAGCAATCTACTAAAAGAATTGACCTGGCGTCTATGACGGGACATATGTTTCTTTTAGTAACAGGTCAGGTTGACAAACTCTGTTGTTTATAGTTAGCTAACTAAATATGAATACTTAAACTTGGGACTGATAACATAAATGATAAAGACATCGTCGCAGGTATAGTTGGTTGAACCGTAGACGTTAGATTACCTCTTATTTTATTACAACTTGGTGGATTGCTCAAAGGCAAGTCGGCATAGAAATGGCCTCTGCATAAAGAATTATGCCCACCCATTAAGATAAGGGTTCGCACACGCGTCTCCTCATACATTTCTCCACATACTTGACTGAAGCTGACGAGGTTGTTCTTATAATGACGTGATGCTCTTCAGCATAAAAAAAATTACTCGTTTTTCCTTCTTTTTGTATTAAGTTAAACAAATAGCATTAATAATGAATTAGAAGACAAATTACAAAGTTTAGATCACATCAAGGAGGCAATGAAGACGATGTTGAATACTCATACTCACAGAACGATAGGTGGTCATTGTAATCGGGCCAAACTTTAGGGCGGTAAAATATAGCGGCCTCTGAGATCTGAAAAAAAATTGAAAAATCACAATGATTTTCTCTTTTAGGAAAAAACTCAAACCACTCAATAAAGGGCTGGCAACGAGCATGTGTACGTGTGTGGCACGATATATTAGCTTACCATCAGAGTCATTTGTTTGGCACATCCGTGGTATAAAAAATGTACCAATGAAGAGTGACTGAATACCTACAATAGTTTTTACACTCATACGAGTACCTACTTTAGGCACGAGCGTTAATTTGCAAGCGATACGAATGAGTGTGTGAGATGCTTTATGAGAACACTTGCATTGTTTTACCTGAATTGAATCGGCTAATTATCCGATACCTAAACTTATAAATCCAACTGAAAATGATTGTCGATTGCAATTAGGGAAAAACGTCGCAGATAAGCAATTAAATCGAGACTAGGTAGTCAATATTTGAATTTTATTTCTCTATTAGCATTTTTCTCTAATCAGTCGAGATTTTATGAATATTCTACGCTCGCCCGCGGGGTTATTACCCACCACCCACCAACGCCGCAAACTGGTTCGCTTTCTATTATTATAATTGGCTTCTTTTTGCTTGGGCCTAAATAATAATAATCATATTTCGCAGAATGAGGCAGACATGCAAATAAAATTCAAACAAAAAAACCTAACCTAACCTACGCCCGAATGTCAATTTCATAATAGTACATTACTTAACGAGGGCGGTAAAACAAAGAATGTCTCAGATCGCAGGTATTTGACGCCCGAGCCGAAACCAAGGGCGATAAATATGCGATCTGAGGCTTTCTTTATCACCGCCCGTGTTAAGTACAAAATTTTATGTCACCCCCTGGCCAGGAAGGTGTCCTATTTTTTTTTTCAATATACAGATTTTTAAGATGCATGGGTAGGTACTAGGTACAGTCCTACCGACTGTTTCATATTGGGCCTGGCAACAATGATTAGGTAGCATGGCTTCCTAATTATCTGCTTTGCCCGAATATTGATTAAAAAGTTGCGAATCTTACACAAATCGACGTAGTCTCAGTCTAAGCAAAGCTTTACTATGGGTAGTAGGCGACGAAACACATACTTATATAGATAAATAGATACTTCCTCCTCCTCCTCCTCAATCGGTCCCTCATGGCTGAGGATCGTGACTCTGCCGACGTAGCATGGCCAGTATTCTTCTCCAGGAGTTTCGATAATAGATACTAAAATACATAGAAAAGATCCAAGACACAGGAACAAATATTCGAGCTCGTCACACAAACAAATAGCTTCATAGGTCAGCGGTCGTAGTTAATATTAGTAGGTTCTTGTGTTTCACCTTTGCAACAGTATGAGGAGCGCGCGCCGCGCGCTCACGTCTGCGGAACACCACCCGCTCTCGTACACGGCGTCCGCTACCCCCACGCTCTGTCGACAGTATGTAATTATATACTGCGCCAGGTCTAGCAAAAGGGTACATCGGTTAGTAGTATGGGTGACACAAGCTACGGCATGCGGTTGTGTGTGTCGTCGACAGTGACGTCACATGTGTCACGATCCGGATTGTCAGACCGCGTTTTCTTAGACAATGGACAATAAATGGGTAGTTTCCATGCCATGTTAAAATGTAGGTACCTATAACATAACATAGCATTATGCCAAATGGTACAGTCATAAAATGATATGACAAATCGAAAACTAGCCATTCAACCAATTATTTTCACTGACGCTCACATTACGTTAAACTCAATACAGAAATAAAAAAGTTACTTTGATAAACTAACAATAATGTATGAATATCTGGGAGACAGAGCTTTGCTCGGCGTTTTCCCGTACATGAGACCTATCTAGATCGATTGCTCGCCCCCGAAAACCCCCACATAGCAAATTTCATCAAAATGGTTTTCGAGATCCCCGAAATAAATATATATACAAGAATTACTCGTTTAAAGATATAAGATAATTATCGAAGTAAAGATAATTATCCTTAAGTATGCGAATCTCAGTGTTTGTCGGTTGGGATTTTATTTTATGGGTAGATATTTTTACTGCTATGTGATCTTTTAGAATACGCAGTTTATATTATTACCATATTACCATGCCTAAAACGAACGCACTCATCGGAAAGAGAGTTTGATTACAACTGTTTGTATGTGAATCCTTTTATACTCATTGTGTAATTGTTCTCCTCCTGTCAACATGAAAAATTGCTACTATAAACGAGACTGTCAAACCGTGACTCTGTGTGCAGTTATAGTCACCCGCGTTCGTGAAATAAAAGTACTCTACCTATGTACTCCACTATGTACTCCACTTAAATACTTTGTTACGTTAGCGATGTGTCACATTTACTTACCGCTCGAAATATGTCATCAGCGTACCAGCAAAGAATCCCGACTTGTGTCATCGCCGCCCCCAAAAATAACTTGTTACTGACGTCCATCCATGGTTCCAAAAGCTAAAAATCAGACACATATCTATATATGTATTTAATGTGCAAGCGTTAATATCGCCCGTATGAGACTTAATTCAAACCTATTTTAACTCTATATATTTACAGGGTTCCATTCCAAAACGGTGAAAACGGAAACCTATTGCCGTCACTCACGCGTCTGTCCGTCCGTCGTCATACAGGTTTTACAACCCAACGGCTAGAGCTATAGTCTTCAAAATTTCAATTATAATCATCTTGTTGACAATGATCTTGTGAGCCATACCAATTGTCAAAATATAATTTTAAATGTTTTTAAAGGAGGCCGGGGAAAAACTAGTGTCATATCGAGTGGGTATTGTTGTTTAGTGCTCGTTGAGGTTCAGATACTTAAATACTGTAATTTTGTTTTCAAATATATTAGAAAACAAATGTATGAGAAGCCCCCAAAAACAGCTTTTTTTACAAAATTTTGTTCCTAAGATTTTTTTAACTTCCCAATCATCTATGAAACTTGAAATTTAGTGATTATTAGGTATGTATATTTTACCAACAAATACTAATAGATTATAAAATTTTCTTAATTTTTCCCATTAAATCCAAGTTCATTTTGCAGTTGATTCGGAATTTTAGGAACCCTATACTATATAATGTGCGAAGACCAACACGCACTTGGCCGAATTTAAAATAGTAGTGTCTTTAAAAAAAATGTTTTTTAAAACATAAAGTAACTAAGTATTATGTACCCACATCCTGGTAAAACCAGTTTACGTTCCTACCGACTAAAAACAAATTCTCAAATTGCTACCCTATTATTACGATGAGGATTACGGTATCTTCTTCTGAAGTATCTCCCGTAAATCTTAGTTAATTACATATGTAGGCAATTGCTGAAAACTTACAACGATGACAAATACGACGCAGCATATGTTAACGGAGCTCAAGAGAACGTTGATTAGATTGACAAATGCGAATGTGTCCTCCAAGTCGTTACTATAACTGTAACAGACAAATATTACAATTATACAACACCCGCGCCGGGATCGATATATGGCAGTTTGTTATTTGACGAGATGCTCGGGATACTGTCCGTAGGTATATTACATACACCACATTTTACGGTACTTATATTTTAATGTCCCTAGAAATAATTAAACAACCTTATTCAATTTATCGATTAACCTCTTAAGTAGCTTTTGCCATAAGGTTTCTACCCTGAAGGAAGTTTGTTCCTTTTTATTTTCATTCTAACATTAAACACCCGTTCAACCTCATTCCAATTTAGATTAATTCAATTCCTAGCGATTAACCGATCGCAAATTTGTATTTTAGAATAGATACCTTGTCTAGAGTAATTTATCTCACGAGCGCAAGTGAGCCATGGTTTCGTGTTGAGCTAGGTATACACGCACATTGTCTATATGTGCGTCAGCGTAGAGGCTATGAGTTCACGTTGTCTATATGTTTGTATATGTCACAACTACAACTATGGCCATCCCACGCTCGTGAGATAAAAGTAATATTTACCTGACAAGTGTTTGGTGAACCTTCACGAGTTTTACTATGTCGTCATAGCAATCGACGGAGTCAATTGGGGACCGCGCGGGGTCGCCGGCGGCCAGCCGGCGCACCTTCACCTGCAGGAGACGCAGCAGCATGCTGATGTGACTCGCCATCGTCGTGAACATCATGTCCGAGCTCAGCATGGCCCACACGCTGCATGAGCCTGCCAACATTCTCTTTGTAACTAACAGAACTAAAGTGCAATGCACAAGTAAAGATAACTTTTGTGTGTTATAGGAGGCAAAAGAGAGATGGTAAGGGATTACCGTCACCCATAGATACCTGCACCAGAGGAGTCACTAAAGTGTAAGTAACCCGGTTGGTAAAGTTTCAGTATCGCTTACACTTACCTATCATACAACACAACCGTTGTTTAAAATTAACTAAGAAAAAGAAACGAAAGATTTACACTGGCATATTAAACGAAACCAATTTGAGTGCCAGAAATTGTACGTTGTAAGTAGTTGAAAACTCTCTTTTTCATATCGGTCGCCCATTTCCTTAGGTAATACAATTACAAGCACACGTATAGCATGTCGGTTATCCTGGGACGACTTATGAAAAGTATAGTTAAAGTTGACTTGAATGACCTGGTTTTCTCTCTTGTAGATTACAGAAACTTAAACAACTTAATTAGCTTCAAACGCAAGCGAGAAGCAGTTAGTTTTTAGTTTGCGCTTCCATTTCAGACTAACTTTTATCACTATCTTCCTTTGCAAACATGGACTAACTGTGAACTAGATGTAGTTGAAACTACAAGTTTTAATATCATTTATAGTTTGGATACTTCCGATAAAACGGGGAGACAGGAAACAATAGCTTGGAAAATAAAATACTTACCTGAAAAAACTTCGAAACCGTAGACGATTTCATGATTAATATCCTTGGTCTTGTCAAAGGGATAGGCTGCGTGCCACACGTACCCTAAGTCCGAAGGCTGCCCTCGATTCTTCCGGTATATATGCATACCTATGGGGGTTATGTTGTACATAACCACTCCCAATACGTTGAAAAACGCATACCCTTATAAATATAAAATCATAATTAAATACGCGACACATTCATTATTCAAACAAATGGTATGGTTTACCAACTAACCTATTTTAGTTGTTTATTTTATTAAAAACTAAAATTAGTCCGCAACTTTGTCTAAGTATACTAGTTCAGTTTCAAATTCTTACAAGATTGTCCCAACCGGAGAGCTCCCAGACTTTCCTGCTTTATGGTTTCTTCCTCCTCGTCCTCGCAGGTGGCCGGCCATATGTCTGCCAAGTCAATCAGCAATTTCCTAAACGTATGTCGTTTGAACCATAGTGTAAGGAGCTTGATTGCACCTGTAATAAAATAATACCGTCCAGTGCGGTAAAACATAGTAGAAGTAGTAGTCTTTAGGAGAAATTTCGACATATAGCTTGCGTGTTGACTTAATGGTGAGGGCGTTTAGTGCAAAACCTTATAGTAGAAGAGCCGGTGACACTGAACCTAGTATGATAAGATTCCCAGATGGCATATATATAATTAGGTGCGTCATTAGTTGGGGAACACGAAACGGCGATGCTGCAATGCGAAAAACCTGGCGAAGCCATTGAAAATTAAAATTGAAAAATGATGAAAAATCCGGTTTCTAGTATGATAAGATTCCCAAGTTTCGTTTGTTCCTCGAAACAGGGGAGGGGTAGGACTATACGATAGTGCAGTGCTGCAAGCCCTCCTGGCTGGCCTTGTCAGTGGCAGCAGTATGATAAACGACCACTTTTCTGAGGTATCTAGTATGATCGGATTCCTGAAAAAAACAGGGCTCATCTGAAAGATCAGCACTTTCTGTGTAAGAAAAACCACTGCTGCATTTTCCAAACAGTGGAGAAGATGGTTGCTGCAGCGATTAAAGGAGCCGACAACACTGAACCTATTTCGATAGATTCCCAGATGATATATATATAATTAGTCGCGGCATTAATGGGGGTACACGAAATGGCGATGCTGCAAAGCAAATGAGCAGGCAAACCTATTAAAAATCAAATTTAAAAAAATAAAAAATAAACGGTTTCTAGTATGATAAGATTCCCAAGTTTCGTTTGTTCCTCGAAATAGGGGAGGGGTAGGACTATACGATAGTGCAGTGCTGCAAGCCCTCCTGGCTGGCCTTGTCAGTGGCAGCAGTATGATAAGCGACCACTTTTCTGAGGTATCTAGTATGATCGGATTCCTGAAAAAAACAGGGCTCATCTGATAGATCAGCTCTTTCTGTGTAAGAAAAACCACTGCTGCATTTTCCAAACAGTGGAGAAGGTGGTTGCTGCAAACGAAACTTGAGAATCTTATCATACTAGAAACCGGTTTTTTTATGTTTTCAAAATTTCTTTTTAATAGCTTTGCCTGCTCATTTGCTTTGCAGCATCGCCATTTCGTGTACCCCCATTAATGCCACGACTAATTATATATATATATATATCATCTGAGAATCTATCGAAATAGGTTCAGTGTTGTCGGCTCCTTTAATCGCTGCAGCAACCACCTTCTCCACTGTTTGGAAAATGCAGCAGTGGTTTTTCTTACACAGAAAGTGCTGATCTTTCAGATGAGCCCTGTTTTTTTCAGGAATCCGATCATACTAGATACCTCAGAAAAGTGGTCGCTTATCATACTGCTGCCACTGACAAGGCCAGTCAGGAGGGCTTGCAGCACTGCACTATCATATAGTCCTACCCCTCCCCTATTTCGAGGAACAAACGAAACTTGGGAATCTTATCATACTAGAAACCGTTTATTTTTTATTTTTTTAAATTTGATTTTTAATAGGTTTGCCTGCTCATTTGCTTTGCAGCATCGCCATTTCGTGTACCCCCATTAATGCCGCGACTAATTATATATATATCATCTGGGAATCTATCGAAATAGGTTTAGTGTTGTCGGCTCCTTTAACCGCTGCAGCAACCACCTTCTCCACTGTTTGGAAAATGCAGCAGTGGTTTTTCTTACACAGAAAGTACTGATCTTTCAGATGAGCCCTGTTTTTTTCAGGAATCCGATCATACTAGATACCTCAGAAAAGTGGTCGCTTATCATACTGCTGCCACTGACAAGGGCAGCCAGGAGGGCTTGCAGCACTGCACTATCGTATAGTCCTACCCCTCCCCTGTTTCGAGGAACAAACGAAACTTGGGAATCTTATCATACTAGAAACCGGATTTTTCATCATTTTTCAATTTTAATTTTCAATGGCTTCGCCAGGTTTTTCGCATTGCAGCATCGCCGTTTCGTGTTCCCCGACTAATGACGCACCTAATTATATATATGCCATCTGGGAATCTTATCATACTAGGTTCAGTGTCACCGGCTCTTAAACTATTAATACTTTATTTGACAAAGGCATGAAAGTGGGCGCAGTTATTGATTGTGTCAAAATAAGCCGATTAAGATCGGTAGCCGACGGGGCGCTCAGCGGTCTGACGCTGGGAGGGGAGCCCGGCTTCATTAAAAAAAATCAAACCGTCCATGGTTTGCTATTAGGTCGTGTATGGTATCAAGTCCGGATAAATCAATAATGTAGGATTCATTTCTGGTATAAAAAAAGACATTTAGTTTAGTAAATGTCAATAAAAATCTTCAGCCTCTGCCAAAAAAAAGTAAGGTTTTGCCATTGTATGTCGTTAAACGCCCTCACTGTACAAGTACATGGCACGTGCCCGCGTGCGTCATTGCACCATCAGCATTTGCTTTGTATAATTTTTCATAATTAGCAAATAAGTCAATTCACCTCACTTTACGTTCGCTATTCATAAGTGTGCACACCTATCAAGTTAAATAAATCAAGATAATTACAAGAAATCGTCTTTCGTGTTCCAAACTACTATCAAGAATCCTATCAAGTAAATGTGAGAGTTAGCAAGTACTCGCACATTAATAGTCCTTCGAACCTAAACAGGTATTTGGTGTTTTTGTACTTTTATTGCGATAGTGATGTAGGTATGTAAAGGTAGAGGTTATACCAACACACTGACATATACCAGTACCTGGTGACAACGGGTACCTATTTCAAATGACCCTTGTGTCCTATTTTACCCCTTTTGACAATATTTATGTATATTCCTAATACGCTAAAAACCGAATGCCTATATACAGCAAACTGAATCTCATGTTTGGCCGGATCTTAAAGTACTCTTTAATTACATATTTGGAAGGTAAAGCCACCTCTAAAAGAAATTTAAATATGAATAAAGGGGGTTTCCGAGTGAAACCGCGGCCTTAACTGAGAGTAATAGAGTCTCATCAGTATGACGTATTTTATTAATGTCTTTATAACACCCCCAGGGCCACTCTGGTGCCGTAAACTTAAAGAGTAAAGGATGATTCACGCTAGACCGTACCGTGTCCGGGCCGGTCCGTTTTGTAGTACAAGAAATCGACGGACGCGCTAAGGGATTCGATTTCTTGTACTAGAAAACGGGCTGGCCCGGACACGGAACGGTTTAGTGTGGATCATCCTTTATCCTTTGGGCTCTGAAACGGTTAAAAGTACTTGGGCATGCATAATAAGAGGTTTTTTAAATTTAATATTCCGAAGTGGCTTTCTCTATGTAAATTGAGATGAATCGTTTATGAGTTATAACAATCCTTCGCGAGTTAATAATGAGACCTACATATTTGATTTTTTTAAATTTGAGCCGTTATCTCCCGGTGGTGGATATCTTCGGGCACATAACACAAGAATGTTATTGTTTAATTTTTTCGCTGGGAGAGGACGCCCAACAATAATGACTACGACACCAATTACGACTTGGGTCATTTAAACGTAGACATTGTTTTCTAAAGACAATTTAGTACGGTTATCAAGGATAATAAAGTTACATCTTGTGCTAGTTGTGCTCCAAGTTTAGTGTGGCGACTTCCTGACTTGGCGGGGCGGGATCGATATGTGACATTTTCTTCTTTGACGTAAACTTACTGACGTCGCAAAGATTCCCACTTGACAGAATACTGTCAGTATTACACTTGCGCAGTAGTAATATTATGCGCAGAAGCGGACCAGTACTGCCTTCGCATCGTCCCGCTTCCGCGCATCCCGCGCCAGTCAGGAAGCACTCATTTAAATGTAGCACGCAGTAAAAAGTAGTACTGAGTTGACTGACAGTTGACACTGACATTTGACAGTTTTCTCATATCGTACCGCCTCCGCACCGAAAAATCAGGAAGTCGCCTAGGACTACGTACGGTATCTCGTCTGCCAAAAGCGAACAGCACGAGGAATACACATAAGACGTAGTTAAATGGCGTGCTTCACCAAGTATACAGTATGGCAGCAACGTTCGTACTCATGTCACACAGTATGCAAACGGGCCATAAAATTCGCCACAAGCGGTATCTCACAAACAGCACCAACGCCCACGGCGCGCCGACCCGTTTAAAAAAACAACGGGTTGCACTCCGGGAGTGCCGGCAGAAGTGAAATGATAAAGTTTTCACTTAATATATTTTTGATAACAGCGCCACCTACGAACAATACAAGGCACTAACTATACAGAACGCTGCTGTCGGTTGTAACTTAACACAACCTGCGCTGTGAGACTTCGCTTGTTTGTTCATAGGTGGCGCTGTTACCAACTTCTATAGGTCACGTGTCCATCTTACGGTATTAGGAGGGGTCACTTAGCTGGTCTGACGATCTGACGGTCACGTGACTCTCACGCGAGTTTAAACATTTTTCCCCATCACAAAAAGTGATCAGCGCCGCGGAAGAAGTTTTCACTTCAACAATGAGAGGTACGAATAGAGTTACAAGATCGTATGCTTCAACAAGTATAGGTAGTATAGCAACGTAATCATATCTTCTCAGATAGGCTAGGTTTAGTGAACCAGCGACAAAACTCCCAGGAGCTCGCTTCCACTGACACACCTCAGATTCGGTTGAAACCGCTCAACAAATCTCACTGGAGAGCAAACTCTTAGAGTATTCCAGTGTTTAAACCGCTCGCATGGTCGTGTCGGAGGTTTCCCCTAGGCCACTCTCCAACCGCGCACTTCTATCGCTTTATTGGACCCGGACCATGAATACACAGTCAGGTTCACAAAAAAAAACGTACTCATAAAACCGTATCCCACAATATGCAAGCTGGCCACAAACTCCGCCACTGAAGTGGTGTTGATGACGAGGCCGGTGACGTAAGCGATCTCACCCGCGACCAGCAGCCACAGGGCCAGCGCCGACACCACAAATAATGCATACGCCCCACCTCGTCTCCATACGCTTGTCGGCGGGGCGTCTGTGAACGATATTCCGACCATACGGGTGCAGTAGTTGCACAACTCTAAAGTTTTGTAAATTTCTTTTAGAGCACGCTCCTTTGCGTCCGTCATCGTGACAAGTAATGCGACTAAAACACACTATTATATAATAAGAAGTAATGAGAAACCACACATTTATATAGTAGGTTAACCCTTGCGTAGCCGGGCCCTTCTCAATTTATTATTGCATCAGGCCATAGATCGTACCCAACAGGCTTAATTTCGATACTTTTATTTGAAAGAGTATTGATTTGTTATTAACTTGGGTATTTTTGTAAAACCATCTACAAAATTGCAGGCCATCCATCATCATTCTCCTAGCCTTATCCCAGTAGGTACAATGCATCCTGAAGGATACCCTGGGTCCGCTGCCACATTACGATTGCTATCCACTACATTACATATTCATACATTGAAAAACTTTACAATTGTAGAAAAGTATTAAGAAAGGCCAGCGGGCCGATTTTTGAGTGTCGAATGCTCGACTTTTAAGTCGAGATCTGTCAAAATACTATGAGGTTTTGACAGATGTCGAGTGAAAAGTCGAGCGTTCGACACTCAAAAATCGGCCCCCAGGACAAAGGAAATTTATACTAGTTTCGATGTTATACTGACTATCATCTCGCAATATTCTTGCTGAATTTACACTCCCTTTGTTCTATACATTTTATTAAAGTCCATGTAACTTATCATATGTGCATTACATCTACGATATACATAATACATACGCACGTCTACGAAGAAAATTGCGACGGGACGTTTTAGGGTTAAGATTAGAATTAATATTTTTGTTAACAAATAAATGTTATAAAACTAAATTTCACTACTAGGTAGAAAATTATAGGTCTACGAGTCCGTAAAAAGTACCTACCCACGTTTAGAAACTTTACTGAACGTCAAATTACTCGCCGTAACCCTTTTAAGTAAAGTTGTAGCATGGGTTCCGCATTTTACTATTAGGCTCAGGTGTCCAACAGTTAACCATACGTACTCATTTAACCTTTCTAATATCTAGCAAATGCGACCCAAGCGCGATAAGTGTGCCCCGCAGGCCGCATTCCATTCACCAGCACACTCTCGTTAGCAACAAATGTGTGAGCACACTCTGGTTAGCAACCAAAATTTAAAATATCGTGCTAAATTTTTGAAAAGAAAACCATGAGTAAGTTTTCACTTCACGTCTTTTGCGCAAGTGTTAGGCAAATTTTCACATATTAGCTACGTAGAAACATTCATTGTGCTTCTTTTGGTGTATGTATTTGGTAGTTATCTAGTGCTAATAATAAGGCAAGTTCAACCGAACGGCGTTGGGGGTTGTCTGGCAGTTAACCAAAATTTCATGTACAACATTTAGCCATGGTTAAATGTACCATATCCCAAAAAGTCATACAACTATGCTATATATATACAATAAAGGCCAGGCCAAGGTCATGAATCGACGAGAATATTAAAGTTTGAGGTTAAGAAATAATGTAGAATTACACTTCACAAAAAGATGACTGAGACTGCATGCATGTTTTGCAATGTAAAGAAACTTGCATTCAAGTTCTTGCTAAATTAAATCGGTCAGGAGCCATCTGCCGTGTGGCGTGTGAAATGTTTTCCCGACTCAGCACCCAGCAACTTGGACTCTGCATTGCCAGGTTGGGTCCACTACGAGAAGTGTACCTATCCTCGGATCGCTATCAGCCAGGTAGTTTGTGCAAAGAACATGTAAACATGTTAACATTATAATCACGTGTGGTTTTTCAGTTAATAATAAAACGCTAACAGACGTTCCTTTATTATAACGAATCATTGAAATAGGTAGACGACGACGACCATTTCTCAACTCGTTATTTATTACTTGGGGGAACCCTAAAACAGAAAACTTTTAAAGATAAAGTTTTTTCGAGGCCGAAATAAAAGCAGAATAAGAAAATTCTTTATCATTCAATTGAATAATGTTGGGTTAAGTATAATTTATTCAAGGATCGAGTAGGAGGTGGCCTAAGGGCGTAGGGCAGAGGACATGTTTTAGGCTGGAAACAGTGCTCGACCGACGGTCAGCGCGTATGGTCGGTCGGGCGTAGCTATCGCTGTTTGAAAGTCGTGCGTTCAGACCGATTCTCACCGTCAGCGCGTATGCGGCCATACAAAACACGACCGATTGACCATACGCGCTGACCGTCGGTTGAGCACTGTTTCCAGCCTTATACGGCAGGGTGTAGACCAAACTGCATACACTCTTCCAAGAAACCGTCAGTGATGAGCTTGGTGAAATTGTAAAATTTACGCTGAAGTAAAACATTGCAAATTAGCTACGCAAACGATCGGAATTCTTTTAGCATCATTTTTATCTTTACGTTGAGCAAAAATAAATATAACATATCTATGAAGTTCAAAACTGATTTTTCAGGTATTTTATTTCAATGTGTCAGAGCCCGCCAAACACGAATCTTGTAACTACCGAACGGCATTTATATCATGCCGAACGTCTATATGGTGTTGAACGTTATGGTTGAGATTCTTTTTGTTAAACGTAGGTATTTCTATTACGAAATACGTTCCTTACGAATGGGGCGTTACGGATTTTGAACCTTATTGTTTGAAAGGTAAAGTAGCTTTTTGTAGGAATTGCTTTGGTGCAATTCGTTCAACTGAAATGATTTCAAGTATACTTGCAATTTTCATAAACACATAGGTAGGAGCCACTGCAAATACTTCTGTGACTGCCGAAAACACGACCCGAAAGTAACGTGCAACTTCGATTGTGAGTCTATCTATACTAAAAATTACGTTTAGATCCACAGATGTACCTACTAGTCCACCTTCTTCCAAAACCATATATTACTTATTATCTTTGGTCATAAATGGGTCATTGTCAGATTTAGGTGCGCGTCGTTTCGGTGGACATGTCAAAAGTTAAGGGCTACAAAGCTTAATTTTCGATTGATCTGATAACCCGCATAATCTGTAAATCCATGTAATAAAAACGTAAATTACATGCACACAAGCCGTTAACTATTGACCACCGAATGGACAACTTTTGTTTTTCCGACTGACAATGACCCAAATCAAAGGTGTCAGCTATACTGACATTGGCAAAAGGGGTTAAAAGGTGTGTATTTCTCGGGGTGGTATTGGTATGTTAGCATAGCGCGCGTAAAAGTAATCGCGCAAAACACATTGAAATTAAATTGGAATGAGAAGTGTATTTAGAGTATTCGCTATATATTTAAGCTATAGTACTCGGATTTATTAGGCTATAAGTAATAGGACACAGACAAACCCGTTTCCGCATGTTCGGGGCGGTACGAAGTAGCAATTATCTTTATGAGCAAACAAACTAAGCCACAAACAGAGGCTATAAGGATTTATTCAAGGTGGCCCGACCTCATAAATAAGAATGAGGAACAGCGTAGGAACAAAGCCTCGGAAAGTGTTCAAAGACGATTTTAAAATCTTATCTGGGGCGTGATTGACAAAAGTCGGGCGGAACTCGATAGCATCATGGATGTTGGTTGGGGTTTTTATTAGGGCGAAGCTGACGCGCCTTCCGCCGCGGAAGAGCACAAAGGGATGTGGCTTTTACCCGCTCGTAAAATCCGTCGTTATTCGCGCGTAACGACGGTGGGTGATTTTCGGCGAAATTGGGCGCGCGCGGATAGCGGGACGGGACCAACACGCAGCCTGACTGCGAAACGGCACCACGACTGTCGTATTTACCATTTTGGTGTAGGATTCAACGTCAAGGGGTAAGTAGAAGGCGGTTGGCGCCGTTTGGCATGGCCGCCATGTTACCAACTGTCGTTTAAATATGTCGAATACGCCTATGCAATGTGCCATACCAAAACTCGATCCATTAATTTAATATCACCTTATTTATATTCGTAAACAGATCCTATTGAAAAAATAATAACCGGGTGTTTCATATAGACTTACTGTTGGATTTTGTTTTTACATATTGTCAATTTTATCACACGGTACCTATTGATGTGTAGAAATATTTTTCCCGAATTTTACGTACCTACTTGTCCGAAAATTATTCACCGAGTTTTTACAATACAAATATTTTAATTTGCAACTATTCAAAATACCACTGATTCAAACCGTTCGCAACTCAAAAGTCTGCCAACAGTTCGCATTTTTTCACATTATACAACTTATACATTGAGGTATTTATACGTTAGCCGTATTTTCATAATTTCGACATTACGGAAAGTGAACCAAACTACAAGCTATCTTAGATATTTACAGACGACGAAGTAAAAAGTTTAGTATATTTAGAAACAGATACCTATGTTTTTTTATCTATAAAAGTAGAGATAGTAAAAAAGCGATAATAACTTTTATGTTGTTATTTTTAAAAAGCTGTAATTGAATGCCTTCTAAAAATTAAAAAATAAGTATTATTATTACGTGTCTGAATACTTGATAAACTCTCATATAGATACTTAATTAAGAGAGAATTAATCACACATATAGGTGTACGGCATTCCCGCAAAAAATCTGTTTACCATGTGTCCCCCAAAATGGGAGACTCGATTCCTGCGGATCAAGTCAGCTTATCAATAAAAATTAAACTTTCAATCTGGTTATAAAATTGAATATCTGTTTTTTTGTGTCTATTTCTGAATGTATTGACGCCGATAGATCGAGTTATTTAATCGGTAGGAATCAGGGATGGCTAAATACGGTTGATTACAATGTGTCCCACATACATGGGAGACTTAATCCCCCCAGGGTCAAGGCTCCCAATCAGGGATAAACAAGTCTCGCTCACATGGGTGATAAAATTCGACAAATTAGAGAGCGAAATCAAAAGGGGTTATCAATCCTTCCCAGTTCCCCCAAAGCTGTAAGCTGTCAGTGTCAACTATCTTTCGAGTAGGTAAGGCTTTGTACGGTGTCTGGGATTTTGCCCGTCGCCGCGTTGGTGAACACACGTGCTCTTCGCGACGATGGGCTGAATTCACTACCGTACAAAACCAGTTGCCTACTGTCATGGCGTCGTTACCGAACAATGTCTTTGAACAAGTATTGATTGGCGAAATCTTCATAAATTTGATGGAAAGCCATTTTTATAGAGTGAACTAAGGTCCAGGGACCGATTTTTGAGTGTCGAACGCTCGATTTTTCACTCGACATCTGTCAAAACGTCATAGTTTTTTGACGGATTTCGAGTGAAAATTCGAGCGTTCGACTCTCAAAAATCGGCCCCCCAACCGAGAACACCTTTTTTGTCTCGGCCGAGACCGAGAATAAATTAAATTCTTGGCCGAGACCGAGACCGAGACCGAGATTTTGAAAATGTGAGAGAAAATTTCAAATGTGTAATTTTTTATTTATTTAGTAGGTATTAAAAATCAAATACATCGATGTTTTGAGATAAAAATCGCAATAATTCCGCATTGTGCATATTGTGACCACTGAGATTGTGTCTACGCTCTTCGTCTGCAATTGCAGCAGTGTCATAATTGGTTTGAAAAGTTAATACGTAACCAATCAACATGGCGAAAATCAAGGCGAACAAAACTACCAGCCAATAGATCACCTCATGCGGCCCCACAGGTGCGTGGCAAATTCTAATTCACCAATCTTAAATCGTTGCATAGTCTCGGCTACAGCCGATAATCTCGGCTCGTTTTGGCCGAGGCCGAGACCGAGTTCTCGATTCGAATTTTGGCCGAGAATAGTCTAGACCGAGACCGAGGCCGAGATCTCGGTCGGACCTTAGAGTGAAGTGACGGTCAGGTCTTGTAGGTACGGTCACACGATCGACGGTCTCGTCTCACTTGGTGTCGTGGCGAGAGGCACGTCAGGCCCTCGCTCTGGTCAAGTCGGTAATGTAAAAAGTTCAAATCATCAATTGTCAACGGACGCGTGACGGCGGTCGATTTCTTGTACTTGGGCCGGCCCGGACACGGAACGGTCTAGCGTGAATCATCCTTAACAAGTTAATGAACAAAATACCACATACCTATCCCGCCCCGCCACGTCTCTCTCTCATCTCAATCTCACAATTAACCACCCGAGATAAAAACATTTTCAGATACCTACGCACTTGTCCAGATGACACAAGTAGTTTACTTTGTAACAAGTTCCTCAAGCGAAAACGCGCAAGTTAGCCTGCCAATCTCACTTACACAACGCCCTAGGCCCACAGGAAGGCAATAAAACAAACAAAAACTGAGCCCAGGCGTGAACACCACTTCCGCCCTTCTAGCTTTGATTGATTACTGCATTACTACTCAGATTTTTTGATGACATATTCATGTGTTGAGATTGTGGAAATAATTTATTTGGGAGGATCCATTACATATAGACATGTTTGGGCATTGATAGCCGACAGATGGGCGGACAATTTATATTTGCCGAACGCGGTTCATTACAGCTACTTTCTCATTTCCTCAATGGTTGGGTTATAAGTTTAAATACTTTAAATTTACCTAAACACATTTAATTAGTGGCGCGTCTAGTTTAATGTTTATTATTACGTATATTTTACCATTAAATACTAATATATTGATAAATCAGATTATTGAGGTTGGTTCGGAACCCTCAATGTGCGATGTTCGACTCGCACTAGACCGGTTTTTATTTAATCGTACCTACTCGCACTTGGCCGGTTGGCTTATTCAGCAAAGGTCGCGATTACCTCGACCTGGTTTGACTATGTAGCTCCCGATAAATATCGTTTTAACCTTTTCACCGCCATTGACTCAGGACATTAGGTGCCCCACACGCCAATGACTTCCTATAGAGCCGAACATGTCGATGTAAAGGCAAGCTACGTGCTATCAAGTAAGGTTCATTTTCAGTCTTTTGCTACGAATACTTTGGCGTGTGAGGCACAACTTACAGAATCTACTGTGGCGGTGATAGGTTAATTACACATACAAGAAACAGGTTTCAAAACAACATGTTCCATACCCACAAATATTTTGTTTCAAGTAAAATCCGATGGTTTTTTTATTGGATTGCTCTTGGCCAGCATCTAGCAGCGGGCAAAGATGAGGCCGACGATGATGCGAGCTCACCCAGAAGATGCCTATTCACTAGTGCCTTGAAGAAGTCCAGGTTATATGAACTCGGGAATACAGATGCCGGCAGGGAATTCCAAATCTTAGCAGTGCGCATTATAAAAGATGATGAAAAGCGCTTGGTTCGAAAAAGAGGAATTAAAGTAACAAGGGGAAAGCGGTATGAGCTCGTGTAGCTCCTGAGTACTCTCACCGAAGTACAATTTATAGAAGAAGCACAGACACGCTACTTTGCGTCTATGTGCTAGGCTCTGCAGCTTAGTTCCTACTAACGTACTGTCGCCCAGTCAGCCGTGTGAGAGCGTGAGGATTCGGTTTTTATAGGCTATGGGCCAGCTAGCCAAATTTTAGAAAATGGTATAATTTGGGGGTACTAAGTTTCCTTCTTACAGTAGTTAGACAGGCTTATTATGATGTGAAAGAACCATGATTGCCATCTCAAAGTAGTAGCTAATAGAAATGGCGGCCAATCCAAGATGGCGGATGTCGAGTTTTAAAAATCAATGAATAACTCGAGAACTATTCGTCCGATTTTATTACTGTTTTTTTTAAACTAAACATCCATTTGTCTCCTTTAATTTGTGTCATATAAACTGTTTCGATAAAGTCAAGCATTCATTAGTAATTAAAAGAAATATACATTTTTCCATATATATTTTTTTACTTATTTTTTTTTAAAGAAGTTTTTACAGAATATCTTGTACATTACAAAAAAAAGCTTCAGACAAAATATGTAATGTAATAAATTATCTTTAATTTGATGTATTACATGTATGGATCAGAGGCTGAAAACACATGCAAAACATGAATTTGTGTTCACTTCCGTTGAAATCTACCGTTAACTAATTAACTGGGTGATTCTTATCGTTAAAGTTAATTGATGTCCACTCCGGCCCGAACGTTAAGTGAAAGTTAAGGAAATCAGAGTGCAATTTAAACTTTTTGTTGACTTCAGTTTACTCTATACCTGGGTCCCTAACTGTTAAAATAGTTAAAGTCAAAAATAATCACTCAAGAGTCGTTAACAATTGGGGCCCGGTGTGGACAAATTAAGAAAATGTTAAATTTTGCAATAGGTTTCACCCAACTGCATATAAAAGAAATAGCTTTAAATACATTGTTTATGGAATAATTTAATGTTTACCGATGTTCCTGTAATTTTTAGGGTGCCGTACCTCGGAAGGAAAAAACGGAACCCTTATAGGATCAGTTTGTTGTCCGTCCGTCTGTCTGTCTGTCAAGACCCCTTTTTCTCAGGAACGCGTGGATGTACCAAGCTGGAATTTATATCAAATACTCAGGTCTACTGTCCCTTGGAGCTGTGAAAAAATCAGACTTCTAAGCTAACGTAATCAAAAGATACAGACGCTTATGCCGCAAATTTCCGCAAATTTTCGATACTCGCAAGGGTACTGTGGAGGTTGGTATGATATGTCGCTGGCCATGTGGTTCCAGAATCATATCATATACAAATTTGAATACATGTCAAGCGACATTCTTTGGGAAACAGTTGGTTTTCGGGGGGACTTCTAGCTTAGACTCCGTCAGGGTCGGACCTGCTTAACATTGTATTGGCTCTAATGTGGAACAGTATACATTATAGCAAGGAAGTAATATCGTAAAATTTCAGCTAATAAACAGAAAAACCTGCTTAGAATCCCCCTCAACCCGTACCTCTGAGCTGCTTCCCTCCACAGTACGACGCAACGCAACGTCTTATAGCACAGATAAAGGAAAAATTGCGAAAACCGTAAATTTTTAGTTACATGTTACATCATATAAAAAAAATATTTTTAATAGTTTAATTTTTTTTACTTGGACCATAACTATGACTCGATTGTCGTGACGGGTGAACTTTTACTTATATAGGTACCTACCGGTTTGTACGGAACCCTCGGTGCGCGAGTCCGACTCGCACTTGGCCGGTTTATTAGCATTACAGATACTTAGGGTACCTACGATTCCGTAGGGCGCAAGTGGCGCGACACTGTCGTGACATCGACAACACTTCTTTGTATGAAAGTGCTACGTCATCACCCTGCTGATGCGACAGTGTCACGAAATCCTTCCTACCCTAAGTATCCGTAATGCTGAACTTCACAAGAAAACTGAAAAATATTTGATATTTCATCATCATCTTATTCAGCCTGTAATCCCACTGCTGAGCATAGGCCTCTCTTCTAGTACGGCACTCATCCCGGTCCGTTGCTCATCTCATCCAGGAGTAACTCGCAGTCTTTTTAATGTCATCGACCCTTCGTGCTGGTGGACGACCGACGCTTCTTTTGCCTGTAAGTGGCCACTAATCTGAGCGTTTTTGTCCACTGCCATCACTCTGTCTGGCAACATGTCCTGCCCAACTCCACTTGAGGTTTAAATGACTTCTCCGACGCCACGCACCTTAGTGCGACGTCGGATTTCATCATCCCTCACTCGGTCTTGTAGCCTAATGCCGAGCATGGCGCGCTCCATGGCTCTCTGTGCACAGCCTAATTTGTGAGCACCCATGTCTCGGCACCATATGCCATGGTGAGCAGGAAGCAATGATTATAGAGACGAGTTTTCAGACATTGCGGAACGTGAACAGATTTGAGGATGGAGCCGAACTTACATTGTTGCCGAACTGTACAGCTCCCGAAGCACCTTGACATATCGAGCATCAATTCAGCAGCGTTGGAGAGAGTCAAACACGGCCCAGCGCTCTACACTGTCGAAGGCCTAATCGACGATATTTCCATTAACACCTATTAAATAGTATTCCGAATCCGATTAGTAACGGGATATTTACTATATATATTTGTGTTTGTAAATTCCCAATATTTTGGCCCTGTTGCAAGCGCCATTATCAAGAATTACCTGCAGTCACAAATACAAATATACATGTTAAATATCCCGTTACTAATTGCCAGTGTACTGAAGATGGTAAAACTGTCTCATCCACGGCCTGAGCGCTTCATGGACAACTATACACGTTAACTAGCAGACCTGAAGTTAATCTGCTGGAAGATCGTAGCTAGCTCTACGATGACACTATAACCAACGAACGAACACTATACCGATGACATCCCAGCCAGACATCGGCCTGTACGAGATTAGAACGGCTGTTTAAAAGCTCAAAAATAAAAGGGCACCCAGGCAAAACCAACCCTTAGGGCCGTTCGAGAACTCCAAAGGCATGGAACACAGACGAGGTGGCGCTGTTCTCCAAGAAGAGTTAAAACACCCTACTGAAGAAATTCCGACCCGCACGCACGCACGAAAGGTCTTGAGTGGCGGCAAAGGAAGGCACAGCGTGAGTAGACCCCCCACAAGGTGGACTGATGACCTGGTTAAGGTCGGGGAGCCCGCTGGATGTGGGTGGCGCAGGAGAAGGCCTTTTCTCTCTCTTTGGGGGAGGCCTATGTGTCTGTGGATGTCTTTCGGCTGATATGATGATGAAATAACACCGTCGTTAGATTGTCTATCTTTATAAGGGTGCACTTTACTAAATAGTCCTATCTCGCCACATATTATACACATAACAATCTAGTTTCGTTTGACACATATTTACAATAATATTTTTTTTATTTAAACCGTATAATAGTTTTTACCTAGTATAACAATTCAAAATTAATATATACGATAAGTCGCGCGCCGGATTGCGACCATTTGGAGCAGTTGAGGAACTGAATGTGTTGGTCACAAAATGACACCGGTCGGGTAACCGGCCTAGCGACCCTATTAGTATCGTACTATTATTATTCTGAATAATTGCTAAAATTAAAACAATTTTTATACGCTACAACTTCTATCTGAAGCTCTTTGTTCTGTATGTGGTAATTTAGTCAAAGATGAATTTCAACAGAAGTAAAATCAAATTCATATTTATTTGTGTTTCTAGCCATCCGACCCATACATGTTAAGCATCACATTAAAGATAATTTAATACACTACCTTGCCTCATTTAAAGCTTTTTTGTAATGTACAAGATATTTTGTAATAAACTTGATTTAAAAAAAAAGTATCAGAAAAAAAGGGAAAATTTTCAATATTTTCTAAATTACTAATTAACATTTGACTTTACCGATAGAATATGTTAACAAAATTTTAAGAATATATATAGAGCTATGGTTTAAAAAAAAGAGCAATGAAATCGGACGAATACTTTTTGAATTATAATTGATTTTGTAAAACTCAATATCCGCCATCTTGGATTGGCGGCCATTTTTGTTAGCTACCATTTTGAGATGGCAATCATGGTTTTTTAACATCATAATAGACCTATCTAACTCCTGTAAAAAGGAAACTTAGTACCCCCAAATTATACCGATTTCTTGGGTGGCCCATGGACTATTAGTCGCGTTCTTAATTTCTTAATTACCATCACATCTTAGGCTTTGTACAGTCATCACCATTAAAATCTGTTATAACAAAACTTAAATAAATGAAAGAAATATTTGTGCCATCTTGCACAAATCAACCTAATCCCAAACTAAGCAAAGCTTGTAATACTATGGTAATAAGTGACGATATACATACTTATATAGATAAATAAATAAATAAATAAATAAATATTTGTGGACTATCTTACACAAATCAACCTAGTCCCAAACTAAGCAAAGCTTGTACTATGGGTACTAAGCGACGATATACATACTTATATAGATAAATAAATACTTAAATACATAGAAAACATCCAAGACCCAAGAACAAATATTCGTGCTCATCACACAAATAAATGCCCCGGCCGGGATTCGAACCCGGGACCTCCAGCTTCGTAGGCAGGGTCACTACCAACTAAGCTAAAGCGGTCGTCAGATAGATATTTGCGTAAATAGATATTTAGAGAGAGCAGAGATAAATAGATATTTGCGTAAATAGGACGCGTCATATATTTCTGGCGCCTTTGTTTGGCAGATATTAATTCTGATGACTCTACCTATGCATTAAGCGAGACAACCACGATGCGCTCAGTCAGGCGACTACATATAGGTATGGCGTTTCCATAGTTACCTTCACTACTTACTACTTTTCATGACCTAAAGAGAACAGTTTTTGGTATATTGTCACAACGTTAACGTTATCGTAATCTAGTATCGTTTATGGCTAAATATGACAGCTAAAGTGATCCAACTCATCGCTATAACAATGTTAGCTCTGTAGGTACTTTTTTCGGAAAAAATAAACTAAGTTACAAACTAAAAATAACTAACAAAGATATAAATTAAATATAAAATTAACTTAAAATATATCTAATTAAAATTAAAGGTTAACTACAAACTAAAATCTAATTATAAAACTAAAAATTAAAACTAAACTAAAATAAACTATACTAAACTAAAACATATTTAAAAAATTGGGTCCCCAAAAATTGGGTTGGGTGGGAGATGCTGGCAGCATTTCCTCGCCGAATCGCTATGCTGATCCGTTGAGCGAGGAACCTGCCAGGTACTTTTAGGTATTATCATTCTGTGGTTGTGGGCCTTGTTTTCAAGCATGTCGCTTGTACATAAAGAATGCAAAAAAAATATCCTCCTCCTCAGCAGGGTGCTATAATAAAAGCATTGGAACAACCTCATTCACTACCGTTAATACCTTCTATTAATCTCCGCGACTGATCTACTTCGTGTCATATGATTTCATTTGTCATAACTTCATAAGTACAAATAAATACGTGCCTTGTTTCTTTCCCTGCGCGAGACACTAAATAATAGCCAGCTCCGTTCCAAATGGTTATTGGAAAAAGATAAATGTGAACTTGTGATGTGGAATAATAAAATGTTGCCGATAAAAGTCGGTTGCTAAGTACCTATTACCTACTGCGTGAGAGATTAAATAAGGAATAAATTGTTACCTTTAAAGTACCGAAAGAAAGACTGGTCTTTGTCTCAAAAAAACCGGAATAATTTACATCGTACTATTATAGAAAAAGATTTTAAGGCGTATATTTTCTATCAAATCAAAGCGGTGACTTGGAAACATATGTTACGTTGTATGTGTGTGAAACAGCTGCTCGACTGCGAATGCAGTAGGGAAATCATTCCGGGCGGTAGACAAATTACGAATTCTAGCCGAGGAAAGCATTTCCTTAGAGAGCACTCGAATGTACTGCGGTGATGGTTACCCCTTACGGCCGGTTCGTGAGTGACCTACAAGTTAACGAAATCTTACTCGGCCGGCCACCATACAATACAAAACTAGCTACTTGAGTAGGTAAATGTAAAGAAACGACCGCTTGAGGCTTCCTTACTGAAAATATGTAGTTAAATAAATTTTACACCACACCTTGCCAAAAAGCGCGTTTTTCTGCACGCTGCGCGATCAGAAAAACCCACTTTTTGGCCAAGTGGTGACGTAAAATTGTGTACAAAACACGGGTCGTAAAACAGAAAGCCCTCTCTCGCATATTTGAGACCCTCGCCTGCGGCTCGGGCCCCAAACATCTGCGATATCGGCCTTTCTTTGTTTTACAACCCTTGTATCGTAAATAACTATTTCATTTCTCATACTCTGAAAGTGGGCCATTGCTCATCTAAGTAGCGTGCTGAAAGTGGTCCATTTCTGCTCTAGAGCAGAAAAGTATTAAAAAAAATTGTATGGTGAATCGGAGTTAAATTGGGCAACGGCACTAACCTATACAGCCACATAGTACAGATTCTTCAGAGATCCTATACTTGTTCAAATGCCTGACTGCTTACCATAAACAACCTCCTTAATTTGTTTGTTTTTTTTTTGCCACAGTCGAAAGTGGTATCAATAGTTTGTGGCAGATAAAAAAAGGGAAACTATGACAAGGACAACAAATCATATGTCTCTCTCTGTCGCTCTTATATAAAGTTGTATATGACCATCTCTTTCAGTAGGTATTATTATTTGATATCGAGTTTTATTAGTCTGAGCATAAGCCGATTATTTTTTTATTAAAAATAAATGAAATAAAATGGTCCATACACAAACACCATTAACGTCAGTCCGGCCAAAATGTTTTTTTCACTGATTCAGAAAATGTTTTTGCATATTGTTATTGAATGTAAGAAGTATTTCGCGTTGCAAATAGGTAACACAGTTCCTAATTTTTAGATCATGTCAATATATTGTTTTACATCTTGTCTTTTGTGAAAAATGAAACGAAAATGTGCATATTTGTTTTTTTTTTCTACGAAGCTGGAGGTCCCGGTTTCGATTCCCGGTCAGGGCATTTATTTGTGTGATGAACACGTATAATTGTTGTGGGTGTTTTCTATGTATTCAAGCTTATGCATTTATGCATATATTGTTTTAGTGTAAGTTTGTCCACAAATATTTTTTATTTTTAAATATTTTACTTTCCTCGTATTCGAAATGAAAAGCAGAGTGTTTAACTCGGGTGAAACCACCCATTTCAGCCTCGAACTATTATACTGACAATAGCGAAACATGATTGCTTAACATTTTCTCGATAGAAAATAAATCCAAAGTCGAGTCCATATTTTCCTTTTTTCCTCAGCCTACTAAAACAACGCATTATGAAAAGACACGATTAAGTATTTTACCTCATCTAGGTACTGAAAAGAAGAAATTTAATAAACTTGCACACAGTCAGATATTTAACGAGATTTGTCTAAAAAGCCATTCTCGGAGAGGGTTGCATCCCGTTTTGTCGTGAGCGAAACACAAAGGGTGTCTCTTTCAATCGATACATCGCCTTAAAGCACAAAACTGACAGTTGGCTAATATGTCCCGGTTTGGCACGTATATTAACTTTCTAATTAAAAAACAAAAAACACTAACACGGATGATGGTTTCACTTAATGGTATAACTTAACTGCAAATAAATCCATACCGAATATTATGTTTTTTGTTGTTTGTTGTTTGACGACCGCTTTAGCTTAGTTGGTAGTGACCCTGCCTACGAAGCTGGAGGTCCCGGGTTCGAATCCCGGCCGGAGCATTTATTTGTGTGATGAGTACGAATATTTGTTCTCGGGTCTTGGATGTTTTCTATGTATTTAAGTATCTATTTATATATATATAAGTATGTATATCGTCGCTTAGTACCCATAGTACAAGCTTTGCTTAGTTTGGGACTAGGTTGATTTGTGTAAGATTGTCCACAAATATTTATTTATTTATTTATTTTATGTATGAGGTAACCATACGGGTACGTATTCATAGGTAAGTAAAGTACTATTTGTAACAGTTATAACTAACAATGCGAAAAATACTAAGTTTGTGTGTGGTATTGACACCGCCAAGGTAGTGACCGCTACCTGCGACCGAATCGGCGTTTTGAAACTGCTTCCGTACAAACTCGAATAATTTATTCAGAAAAGGGCCTTGTTTATTTAAAGAGAAAGAAATCTATTTACTGGGAAGACATTAGTGAAGCGGTGATTAGACCAGCAAACGCTTTCTAAGAAGTACATACTTACTTACTGGAGGCATATTTAATTTGTGCTATTTTTAACCCCCGACGCAAAAAGAGAGGGGTGTTTAACGTGTCTGTCTGTGTATCTGTGCTTTTTTGAATAAAACGTTATCTTATTAAAGCCCTGGGCATACTCGTACTTAATTATGGAATAGCTTAAATGAATGTAATGAATAGTCAATTAGCAAATCAAAATATATACATATATATAAAAGGAGAGATCATGGAGAAAAGGCTGGACATACCCACTAACTAATGACTAAGGTATGTCCAGCCTTTTCTCCATGATCACCAACTGCCACCTTCTCATGGTTACAGAGAGAGCCCTTGGTGTGCACTTGCAAGTAAGGGAGTTTGGTGGCGGTGGGTGGAAGTGGGTGGTAAAAATGGGGTGAATTATAAATTTTCAATAGGAGTAAAAGAGACAGACGATAAGTGTGAAAGGGATAGACTGTATGTGTAGCACATTTCAATAATGCTAATGCCCTCGACGAACCGTGCGACAAGGACAGCATTGTTAGAGCGAGACAGCCATTTTCCAGAACTTTCCGGGGCGTTCGAAATCCTTCTAGAACATGCTCGAAGGGTGTACCTTCGGTAAATCGGTACCTATGCCTATAACTTGAAAACCCGTTTTCAGGTGTTTTCAGGACCCCTTATGGGCCTCTGAAGTACATATCAATATATGGCGAAATTACCAGGAGGAGTGACAAGCTATACTCGGAATATTCGAGACGTAAGTGACAGAGATAGTAGTAGTAGAAAGAGTTAGCTATACTCGGAACATTCGAGAAGAGAGTGACAGAGATAGCAGTAGTAGGAAGAGATAGCTATGCACGGAACATTCGAAAAGACAGTGACAGAGATAGCAGTAGTAGAGAGAGAGCTATACTCGGAACATTCCAGAAGAGAGTGACAGAGACAGCAATAGTAGAGACAAATAGCTATACTCGGAATATTCAAGAAGAGAGTGACAGAGATATCAGTAGTAGAAAGAGATAGCTATACTCGGAACATTCGAGAAGTAAGAGAGTAACAGAGATAAGCACCATTGGAAAGAAACTAAAACTTCAGACGTAAATTTCAGTGCCTTAGAAGCATTTTCAGCAGGCTGAAACGTCATTTCAGGCCGTTTTAGGGGTAGCTCTATCACATATCAGATGATCAAAATTTCACCCAAGTCGCCGTTCTTATCAGGCGCCTGAAACATGTTTTCAGTCTCTTTCAGGAGTAGCTCTATCACATATCAGATGATCAAAATTTCACCCAAGTCGCCGTTCTTTTCAGGCGCCTGGAACATGTTTTCAGTCTCTTTCAGGAGTAGCTCTATCAAATATCAGATGATTAAAATTTCACCCAAGTTGCCGTCAATTTCTGACACCTGAAACATGATTTCAGTCCGTCTCAGGAGTAGCTTTAACACATATCAGATGATCAAAATGTCACCCAAGTTGAAGTCGTTATCAGGCGCCTGAAACATGTTTTCAGTCCGTTTCAGGCCACCCTCTATCGGATGACGCTAAAACTTGAAACCCCATTTTCAGGCATTTTCAGGACCCGTTATGAGCCTTTGAGGTACATATCACTATATAGCGAAATTTCCAGCAGGAGTGACAGAGATAGCAGTAGTAGAAAGAACATTATCGAAGGGGTATTCCCGATGTTTCTAGAAACTTCGATCGTAAACATTCTAGATCGTTCGGTACCTATGCAAGTACCTACTCGGTGGGTATAAAACTAGAAATTTCGATTGCTTACAGTATATAAGCGAGAGTTAACGCACGCCAGGATCATTGTTAGAGCGAGACAGCTTTATTTTCCAGAACTTTCCGGGGCGATCGATATCCTTCAAGATTCTAGAACATTCTATGTAGATCGTTCGGTACCTATGCAGGTACCCAAGCTTGCATGCTTGGGTCTTAAGCTAGAAATTTCGATTGCTGCCGTAAGTAGTAGTAAACCGGTGTAACAATTCAACAATTATTGCGAAACTCTTAATACGCGGGCGAAGCCGCGGGGCAAAAGCAAGTTAAGAATAAACGTTGTCGTTTATACATATTGTTTTGTATTTTTATATATGTAGGTATGTATGGATAATTAATTTCACAGAAAGGGGATAGTTTGCCCGCAGGGTGCGAATGAAGGAATATTAGATTTTTGCGTTCAAAGACTTTGTTCTTAATGGTTCTTATTATTAACGTCTGATATTTTTACACAGAAGTTACATTTGCTTTTATATATAAAAACTGATTTCATCAGTTTGATTAGTCGTTGCCTCGATGTTTTTGATCGTCACATCATGTTCTATTTCCATAGCCCAGGCTCCTCCATGTGCTTGTCCTCGTGCTAATTTAAAAAAAAAGTGTTTTCATAGGTATATACTCAACATGATTAGTTTCAATACCTGTTCGGTAGAACTCAATTAATAAATAGTGAAACGGCAATCCAATTAAACACTGCCAAGTCCCTAACACAATTGTTTTGTCGGTCGAAGTTAGTTAATCTCAATAGGCTAGTTTCAGAAAACTTCACTGCCAATGTTTTTGTTCTTAATGGAGAGAGCAGCTATAGATTATTGGGAAACTTTCTCCTGACTTATTTATATAGCAGCAATATATTATATTCAAGATTGAAATATGTGCAGCCTACAATTCGATGTCATATTTTAAATTAGTAAGGCATAATGTCTTTAGTCCCTGTACCTATTGCGAGATATCTCAATCAATACAGAGTTTAATCCGGTACATACGTAGACTCAAAATAGTTATTATTAAGATTAAGACACTCATTTATCATAATTTTGGTCAAGAAGATGCTAAACAGATATAACCAAACTTTTTAAGAGGCTTTATAACGTGTCCACTAGCAGAACTCGTAAATAATTGTGTGATTATTTACATTTAACGACACTTATTTAAAAAGGGGGGATCTCTATATACTGTATTTTGTGTACTTACGTTTTGAATACATCAAACTTTACTCGCATCAAACTTTACGACGACACTCCATGTCGTAGAATTTGTAAAAAAGATCGGAGGTCCGCCGAGCACCTACAACGCCGAGCGAATGCTCAGAACAACTGCTCGCTCGCCCGTGACGTGACGTCGTTTTCACTGCATCAGTGAGTGAGCGAGCAATCGCTCGCCGAGACAAGCCGATCATCACTGAACAAACATGTTCGCTCGCTCAAGTGTTTTCATTTACCGCATGAACGGACGAATGCTCGCTCAGAACTGTTCAGAACACTAAGTGAAAACGTAGCTTTGGTCGTATGTTGCCGTGCGTATTGTTGCCTATAATGCCGTCATTTTAAGAGTTCGAGAATCAAGATTTTTCGATTCTCTATATTTTGTACCTAGATGCTTGAGGTTACATAAAGCCGTTCTATTCCATTTTACATTCATTCAGCGAAAATGTTATTACCTAAGTGGAATGAGAAAATGGTAACCTGTCGAATGCGAAACGAATTCGACAATTTATTGCTGTGCTCTCGAACAGAGTCGCGAGTTGTTGACATCATATTAAACTGTCATTCCCAAATACGTGCTTACATATCGTGTTTGGCAAAATAAACACTCTGACGATACATTTTGATGAAATTGTAACGTGAAATTTTGATGAAATTGTAACGTGAACAAGGGATTATAATGATGGAACCTTAGCGTCGGAAAAATAATTTCCTCAAATTCCTAATGTACGCAAAAATGAAATGTTCCCTATTCTGTTAATTTACTTCAAATTATAATATTTAGATATTAACTTGTTCAGTGATCTAGTGAAATAGACATAGACATAATTTATTGATAATAACACATTACAGGTCAAACTTATAGTAAATTGAAATCATTAATATATATGTACTTAACTCATTATAAATAAAATTCACATATTACAATTGCATAACAGTATTTAACATTGTTTATGCTTGTATTCAACAAATTCTGTCCGATCCGTAATCCGTAAATAAGATCCTTTAGGTCGGAATTTGTGTCAAAAAATGTAGTGTGTAACCAAAATTTGCTCCGAGGGATTTGTAAAACCCAGCCTAATATCGCCGATTACAAAAATAGTACATTATTGTAGAGGCTAGAAAGTAAGAGTTTAGAAAGGCTAGAAAGTTGAGCTTTGATTAATTGTGTTTGCACATAAAATTAATACGAAACATGCTTGTGATGGAGTGTCACAATTAACCTCCCCAAAATATACCAGGCGGCAGCACTTTCTTCGTAAAATTAGGTCTTCTTTTAAGTTTCTTACCCCTGTTGCCATCTAACACGCCGCCGTTATGCAAAAAAAGTACCCACACGGAATAGTCAACGCAACAAAGGTGTATCTATGACTACGTAGGTTTTTAGTTTTGCTCATTTGATCCCACAATAACTAGAATTCCGCTCCCAGCTAGGAGCAGAAGCGATCTGTCTCGTCAGTATGCGCAGCCTGGCTTGCTGTGTAATGAGACATACTAAAGGTCTCGTTAGTACGGTTTGTCTACCTACTGATGAACAGGCCAAAGGAGCAAAAGCTACTCGTAGTTACGGTAGTTGTATACGTGTACGTGTAAACCGTAGCATCGAGGCCGTATTTTGGCTTGATGCGTGCTCTGCCTCCACGATCATGTAATCCGAACCTTAGTTTACTTAATGTTTACTTATGTGTATGTACAAGTATCTACTGACGGTCACTGCCAGTACTAACTTTTAACAGTTTTAACGTGTCACAAATGTGATAATAATTGGCTTATGGTACACACATTTTGCAACTCAACTCAGCATCTTCGGCTCCATGCCATGGAGCCATTTTACACTAAAACTGCAATAAAAACATTATGGTGGACTTTGATAATGGTGTGTTCCGTAAAAAACATTTTTATCATTTCTCATACTCTGAAAGTGGGTCATTGCTCATCTAAATAGCGTGCTGAAAGTGGTCCATTTCTGCTCTAGAGCAGAAAAGTATTAAAAAAAATTGTATGGTGAATCGGAGTTAAATTGGGCAACGGCACTAACCTATACAGCCACATATTACAGATTTTTCAGAGATCCTATACTTGTTCAAATGCCTGACTGCTTACCATAAACAACCTCCTTAATTTTTTTGTTTTTTTTTTGCCACAGTCGAAAGTGGTATCAATAGTTTGTGGCAGATAAAAAAAGGGAAACTATGACAAGGACAACAAATCATATATCTCTCTCTGTCGCTCTTATATAAAGTTGTATATGACCATCTCGTTCAGTAGGAATTATTATTTGATATCGAGTTTTATTAGTCTGAGCATAAGCCGATTATTTTTTTATTAAAAATAAATGAAATAAAATGGTCCATACACAAACACCATTAACGTCAGTCAACAGTTCCCGCCAAAATGTTTTTTTCACTGATTCAGAAAATGTTTTGTTATTGAATTTAAGAAGTATTTCGCGTTGCAAATAGGTAACACAGTTCCTAATTTTTAGATCATGTCAATATATTGTTTAACATCTGTCTTTTGTGAAAACTGAAACGAAAATGTGCATATTTGTTTTTTTTTGTCCACGAACCTGGAGGTGTCCCGGTTTCGATTCCCGGTCAGGGCATTTATTTGTGTGATCATCATCATCATGTATTCAAGTTTGTGTTTTCTATGTATTCAAGTATGCATTTATCCATGTATGTATATCGTCGCGTTAGTACAAGCTTTGCTTGGTTTGGGGGACTAGGTCGGTTTTAGTCGGTTATAGTTTGTCCACAAATATTTTTTATTTTTAAATATTTTACTTTCCTCGTATTCGAAATGAAAAGCAGAGTGCTTAACTCGGGTGAAACCTTTCAGCCCTTGGTTAACAATCTACTATTTTTTGCAGTCGGGGGACCTACTACATACAAGTTAAACCAAAATATTAGGTCCAACGGTACGACTGCAAACAATAGTTATTATTTCCTTGAGTTCTTTATTATGAAACTTGTTTTTATATTTATAATTATTATTTTATTTAGATTTAGTTTACAAATACAAATAGTTTATTGTATGAATGTGAGTAATAATAAAAGTGACAATCGTTCGATAGTTCTTCACAATCAGCGTACAATATTATGATTCTATTAGCATGTCATTGAATTTAGTGTTCTATTTCTAGTAATAAAATAATACGAGGAATGTCAGGTCAATATTAAAAATAAAAATAAAATCAAATAAAAACAAGTTTCAATGTCATGCTAAAACAAGTTTCAATGTAATAAAATAATACGAGGAATGTTTGGTTTTTGGTTTTAGACATTTATTTCTCAAACAGAATATGACAATTCACTTAGATGAGAAATACAAGTTACATTTTTTATTTAACAATATTTACATTAGCATGCAGTGGAAACTTTCATTCTAGCAATTTTAATAACATTCTATTGTGGAAAGTAAACAACATAAAATCTATCGTATTAAACAATGTCAAGTCAATATTAAAAATAAAATCAAATAAAAACAAGTTTCAATGTCATGCTAAAACAAGTTTCAATGTAATAAAATAATACGAGGAATGTTTGGTTTTTGGTTTTAGACATTTATTTCTCAAACAGAATATGACAATTCACTTAGATGAGAAATACAAGTTACATTTTTTATTTAACAATATTTACATTAGCATGCAGTGGAAACTTTCATTCTAGCAATTTTAATAACATTCTATTGTGGAAAGTAAACAACATAAAATCTATCGTATTAAACAATGTCAAGTCAATATTAAAAATAAAATCAAATAAAAACAAGTTTTAATGTCATGCTAAAACAAGTTTCAATGTAATAAAATAATACGAGGAATGTTTGGTTTTTGGTTTTAGACATTTATTTCTCAAACAGAATATGACAATTCACTTAGATGAGAAATACAAGTTACATTTTTTATTTAACAATATTTACATTAGCATGCAGTGGAAACTTTCATTCTAGCAATTTTAATAACATTCTATTGTGGAAAGTAAACAACATAAAATCTATCGTATCAAACAATGTCAAGTCAATATTAAAAATAAAATCGAATAAAACAAGTTTCAATGTCATGCTAAACAATAAACACATCGGGTATGGTAAGTATTACATACAATGTCATTATAAATTTAAAAGTAAGGAACAAGACATCATATTTTAATTTTTTGAAAGTGTTCCTTAACATCATAATACATCTTATTTAGGCACCATTTGAATAATTTGTTCTTGAATTCAATATAATCTAAGGACTTTATTTCTTTAGGCAAATGATTGATTTTTTTTACAGTTTAGTTTTATAATTAATTTTATTGTAACTTTTAGTTAAGTACGAACCTAAGCATACGTTAAAGGCGGTGTTTCAAAGTCAGCACGTGTATGATATACGTCGGCGCCGTGCCCACGCAAAATGCCTGCGCCCTAAGGTTATGAGTCTTCAAAATAGGACAATTAATTTTATGCTACATTACACTTGACGTCGGTCGGAGCGGGCGCTGGTGACATTTGAAGTAATATGTATTGGCGGCGCCAAACGGAGTAGTCAAATATTGGATAAACAGTCAGCTTGCCTAGCATCAAAATGAGAATTAATAATAGAGAAGATTTGGAGAACAAAATATTTTTAGATGCCTCTATACAATCGAGATGAAAATGATTGATGAAGGATTAAAAGAAATACTTAATAGGTGTATAATGCAATTGACTGATGCAGCATTGGACCCATTAGCGATCCGAGCGATGAAGGCCCTGCATCTCCACTCCACTTCAATTTGCGCCGGATGCACTCCATCGAATTAAATTACGGCTACATGAATATACAAACTTTTACTCGGTGCAGCTTCACTGGGACTGGTCTCACGTCCATTGCTTTTGCCGTTTATGTAAATACGTCCTAAGCCTATACGTATTTAACACATTTCTGCTTCATACTCTTATATTTATTTTTATAAATCTTAGAATAAGGTGGACAAGGACCTGGGAGCCGATTTTTGAGTGTCGAACGCTCGATTTTTCACTCGACATCTGTCAAAACACCATAGTTTTTTGACAGATCTCGAGTGAAAAGTCGAGCGTTCGACACTCAAAAATCGGGCCCCTGATAAGATAAATAAATCGATATCGGTAAATAAATAGGTACAGATTTTGCGTCTGCACAGGCTTCTCAAACTAAACGTGATTTTCTATGACTCTGACTTTTAAAAAAGGCCGTAGAGCGTAGATATGGGTTAGGAGACACTACGTATATCTACTAAGAGGACGAACTGTGGCCAAAAACACGAGATCAAAAGAAGCTCACTTTGTCTTTGAGTGTCCCTTTCTTAACATCGGTTAACTGTATCTATTTTCGACTTGAAAATGCTTTAGAATCATGTTATGAGCGATGTGTCGTGTAAACTCATGTGGCAGGTGATACACGTGAGGCGATTGTTCGCCAGGACTGCGGCCTGGCACACTGTTAGATAGCGGGCACAATAGGGATGATGACAAGAAAATCAATAAAACCAAATTTTCTACATAAAGGCTCAAATTCTCAATCAAATGGCGAAAATGTAATTCAAAAAAATAAACAATTACGTAATTAACAAGTCTTCAAAGTTTTAAGAGTGGTATGTGTGTGGTATTTTCTGTCGCTTTTCCGCAAAACGCACCTTTGTATTGAACGATCGTCATTTACTATGGCGCTACTCAACAGTGACGTCACTGTTGAGTAGCACTTTCTCTCTCTAACTACGAACATTCTAACCGTTGTAGCTTCGTTATTTTTTGAGATATTTGAGAAGGATTTTCACTATTTGGCATAGTTTTATGTCTTCTTTCTATTGAAGTAATAATTTTTTTTGAGTCAACATCCCTATACCAGCACAGCGCGATGCGGATTCAATGCTGGAGTTTTCAATTCAGATCTAATGCTCACTGTAAAATTTAGAATAAAGTTTCGTGCATCCATAAACTATCGTAAATGTAAATTCAGTTAGCTGCTTAAGTGCGCTAGTAATTATGAGGGCAATCAGGAGCAGCATGTGAGCGCGCTGCGAAACCCACCTCAACTTCATTAAAAGCGGCGCCTGCATCGGGCGCTCTATTAACGAACGCCCACTACCTACCTATTTATTTTCCAATATTTATTTATCACCGTGAACGTATAACTCTATGAAGAAAATTACTAATATCAAGATAAAATTTACAAATTAGCTCTGGCAGATTCAAATTGGAAACTGTTTCCATTTCACGCTGCACTTGAAGATGAAATAGAAATCTTGTTTAGGTACCTACAATCTACATATCCAACAATTGATAATCATTTTGCAAATTCTATTTATTCATGGAGAAAACTACAAAATAGATACAAAAAATAAACAACTAAAACTAGACCAAGAAGTAAAACTAAATTAAAAGTATCTATATCTAAATAAACTAAACTAAAACATATGTAAAAATAACCGGCCAAGTGCGTGTCGGGCCACGTGCAAGGTAGGATTCCGTAGTTGTTTAAGAATTTAGCCGCCCGTACCCTTCGCGGGGACTAAATTCAGGTAGGCACAGCTTTAAAAAAAAAAAAAAAAATTGTCCACCCGTTACATTATGTGGACTAAAAAGTTCGCAAACTTATATTTACTATGTTTTTGACAGAATTAACAACATTATCTAAGGTATCAATGGAAATTGTACGAAAGTTTTCATTTGCAAAGTATATTTCTGAAGTTCGACTATTACTCGTAAACTAGTAATGTCTACTTAGCTGTGATAGTTTTCCTTTTATATTCATCGTATATACTACTACCATGATTTTTTTCAAATGCGTAGTAGCCACCGTTTAGCTGGCAGGGGGGGGACCATAACAAAAATTATCCCCTCAAAGCTTAATATCACGCTAACCAATTCTTTAATCAAAAAATGCTTATAGAAACCTTATAATATTTTTAAAAGAGCTATCCAAGACACTCAACACTATGGGGTTCGGCAGAAAAAAAAATTGTGCCACCACTTTACATGTAGGGGAGGTACCCTAAAAAATTTTTTTAAAGATTTTGTTCAACCGTTTTGTCGGCGTCATTGATGTATACTCATACCAAAGCTTTCTAGTACTAACGGTTACTGAGAAAAATGGGGGACGGACGGACATGGCAAAACTATAAGGGTTCCTTGTTCACTACGGAACCCTAAAAATTGCAAATTATTATCTATTCCATTCCATTTAAATAGGACAAATAAGTCTGTAAAATGAAAAAAATATTGTATTTCTCTATAGATGTCAGTTGTTTAAAAATTTCCTCTCAAGGATAATACACAGTTGCGTACTACTGATCTCTTATTCAGATCGCAAACATGTTTAAAACTCGATCCGGCTGGGCTGAAATTAGTTCAACATGTTTAACTTGGAAGTGCCCTTTTGGAAAGTATCAAATTAACATTCATTAGGTACTCACGAGCATTTAAGACCGCTCGAGACGGTGTGGAAAGTGAATAAGTACGGCTGGAGTACTCTCCACTAACGAAGGCTATTAGAGATGGTGTCGAATGGCGAGGCGTTCCGTCAACTAGCTTAAAATCTAACGGGAATAATATTTTTCTCAAAAATGGCCCGCAAACTGGACTTTAGTCGCTACATATTGGAAGGTAAAGTGTATAGTTTAAGGTCAGATCCAAATTAAAAAGTAAAAAACATTGCAGGCCACATATATGGCCTGCAATGTCACATATAAATTCCTTTATTTGTCGAGTTATAAACTTTTTAAAAAGTAGAAACTGTCATATAAAAGGAGGCACAGGTCGTATTCTGCCAATTCAGCTCGTATTTTTCTGTTGGAAACGCGACGTTTTTTTATGTGTCTCGAATAATTTGCGTTTTTCGGTAGAAAAATACACTTGCGATTGTGTTAAAAATAAATAAACGGCGGGAAAGCATGATGTTTTTGACTTTTTAAGGTTATGTTTATCAAATCTTGTTCAAATTTTGTATTATTTTCCCCATTTTTGAGAAAAGCACTATATTAGCCTCGGCCGGAATGGCAATTGCAGGCTTCGTATTATAATTAAACGGACTCGCAAGCTCGTCCGTTTAAACAAATACTCAGCCTGCAATTGCTTCGTTCCCGGCCACGGCAATAATGTACTATTATATTACTCAAAAATCACCGGAATATTGGACGTCTTGTATTGGAAGAGGAAGTTTAGAGTTTATGGTCAGATATTATTTAAAAAATAAGTAAGACATTGCAGCGAGCAATGGCAATTCAAAGTCTTAAGCACTTGCCACGCGTCTGAATTGACACATTTCATAAGATTTAATTTCGCCAAATTGAAAACCATTTCGAGGAAAACGCTTGTAGAACACTAAACACTTTTTTTGGATTATTTTAGAGTATTTTTTGGACTAAATAGAAAAATATGTTTAACAGGAAAATACGTCACACAGGATGTTCCAATACTGCCATTATAAAAAACGTTATTTTCCGGTTTTACGTCTGACCGTGCGTCTGACATTTTTTATAAATATCAATTGACAAGCCTGCAATTGCCTACTTCTAAGCCTCGACAATAACTATTAACTAAACGGGGCTTAGTTACCGCTTTGAGACATTTATAAACGTTGACTTCGGCCGCATACCGCGGGTAGAGTTAGTCCGACCCAGGTCGGGCCTAGCTGAGTTTCTTGCTGGACTCTTCTCAGCTAGGCTAGGTTTAGTGAACCAGCGACAATCTCCCAGTAGCACGATTCCACTCACACCTCAGATTTGGTTAAAGCCGCTCAACCAATCTCACTGGAGCGCAAACTCTACTCTAAGGTGTCTAAACCACCCGCGAGGTCGCGTCGGAGGTTTCCTGAGGATTTTCCCCAGGTCACTCTCACACCGCTAACTCCTAAAAAAACTCGATTTGTTGTGACGTATCGACTTCCATGGAGAATTTTAAATTACTGTAAATTATTTAGAAAAACTGTTTACAAATTTTCATACGTTTCCGATAAAAAAATATAGGGGAACAAATAAAATGATCACTTTTGATATCACCAAGTTTTCGTACCCTAAAATATGGCTAAACACTCAAAAAAACCGGCCAAGTGCGAGTCGGACTTCACACATTTAGGGTTCCGAACCGACCGCAAAGTTAAGTTGGTTTTTATAGGAAAAATAAGAAAATTTCAAAGAAAAAATCTCATTTATCAATATATTAGTATTTGTTGGTAAAATATACGTAATAACAAACATTATTACCGAATTTTAAGTTTATAGGTATTTGGGAAGTTAGAAAATTTTTCGGAACAAAATTTCGTAAAAAAGCTGACTTTGGTGGCTTCTCATTCCTTTGTGCTGCTGCTGCTGTATGGGAGCCCCCCTTAAAAACATTCAAAAATACGTTTTGACTATTTTTATAGCTTCGGGCCAACAAGATGCCTAAGAGCGTGTGTAGATCATTGTGAACACCTCGCCCGCGTAGCAACCATTGCTGCTGATTGTACCTACAGCAATATTGCAGAGTGGAAAATATAGCAACTTGCATAGAAAAACTGCGTGATACGTTTTTATGCCCTACAGGCACCAGGTAAATTAGCAATCGATTCCAAATCCCGCTCTCTTGCCGACTCAAACGGTCCTCGTATTCAAATGTACACAAATCCCACAGGCCTACATGTAAATCATACAAAATAGTATTCCGTGCGCGAAACGCTCAACGCTGCCAGAGCTAGGCGGTACGTATTTATATTGATATTTCAACATAATAATATAGAACTGAAAAGGACCAATTTAAAAGTTTTTATACAATGAAGCGTCCATTTATCAATTATAAATTATTTATTATTCGCAAGACTCGTAATAAGTGGATAATACTTAGAAATAAAGACAATAGACATCGACATAGAAACGTTTTATTAAACATCACATTTCTAAATTTATTTATTTTTTTACTATAAATAGTTACATGTTGAAAACTTAAAACTAACAAAAGGTAAAAATGAAATGTTTAAAAGGGCTAGACTCAGCAAATATTTATTTCGAGACAAGAAAAAACTACTAACATAAACTTATAATAAACTTAAAAATAGACTTATAAATAAAATATGTGCCCCAGGTCACCTTCGTGGGTTATGGTGCCCAGAAGGCTGGCAGCGTTACCTCTTTGGATGGCCGAAGTAGCTGCCAGCCCTCTGGTCACCCGAGCCATCTGTGAGGCGCTGGGAGATCTCTTTAAATATTTGTTTTGCGCTGGGCACTCCTATTACGTTAATCGTGTTATAAATGAAAGCGTTTGTGTATATGTGTGTGTGTGTGTGTGTGTGTGTGTGTGTGTGTGTGTGTGTGTGTGTGTGTGTGTGTGTGTGTGTGTGTGTGGGTGTGGGTGTGTGTGTGGGTGTGTGGGTGGGTGTGTGTGTGTGTGTGTTGTATATAAGAATAATAAATATATATATAATACTATATGATAGCAGATATAGTATGATTAAGACTATTATGTTGTAACATAATATATTAATCAGTAGAAATAAGATTAAAATGATAAAATTTGTATTAGCCACGGCTATTGGCTATGTGCACGACAGAAGCGCCACCTAGCGTTTGAAACTTTACGGGCTAATGTCAAATTTTGACGTCTACGTATTTTGCTTATTTAAACGAAATAAATTTAATAAAAAGCTAAAAGACGAAGCTAATATCTTGGAGTCCATGGTACGCCATCAACACGTAATAAGACACGTAATATTAGAAAATCTTCGAATAGTTCAATCGTACTTTAAGGTTATGTCACTGACTTTATTCTCTTCACTGCAGCGATCCATTTATATCTCTGATCTAATTTCCAAGGCGCTGTAGGAAAATTGTAGAGTAGTACAATTACTATTCCTGACTGTATTTTTACAATTCACCACACAACAGCTTCTGTGACGCATTTCAAAATTTAATACAAATTGTATTGAATTGTAGGAAATGACAGATCAATTTTGCCTGACAAGCCCGGTATAGTTCACATTTCTGCCACGGCGTGCGCTGCGGTCGTTTTACTTACGTCACCACGTACTTCGCACATAGCCAATTGGAGATATGACTTCGGATTAGGTGTCGTTTTAAGTGAAATTTACAATGACATGCTATCCTTTAGACCGCTAATGCTTATTTTGGTCCCACATATATCCTATAGGTATTTGTTATACATCTGAACATAATATTACAAAGCGCCCACGAAAGTTATTATAATCTGAAGAGCCATTGAAATGAAAGCTGGCCTCCCGGGATCGAGGGCGAATAAAGGCTGCGAAACGCAGCGCAGGCCCGCCCGGGGGACGGATTGAGTGTCTGTCCTTCCTTACGCGTCTGATTTAGGGCACAATGCGGATTTTATTATAAAAGACTTCTCCACGTCCATTAGTTGACCCAAAACCATTTGTTTTGATAGCAGGTGTACCTACCTTCCTATTTTGTGTTTTATTATGAAGTTCCGACGACAGCTCCGTAACTTTACACCTAAGGATTCGTAAATTGAATATTACGCATTATTTACGTTTCATTATTTCCTTTACACGTGCGCAAAATGTGTAAAACGGCCAATTTTTTTTGGAGTTGTAGTTTTTTTAGAATTGCATGAAAATTGGTAGGATGGAAGAGCTCCTGATTCTGAACAATATATGCACGATGTCCTACAGTGTCCCACAATTTTTTTCCATTGAGTGACAAAACGTATGGGATTTTCGTAACTCAGCGGATCGGACCGACTTGACTTGCATGAATGAATGAATGAATGAATTAATGAAAGTTTATTCACAGAACATATGGTATATACATTAGTTCTTATACATAAATTTGACCCTTGATATGTTCAGCCGTAAGGCATGTGAAAATTGATTTAGGTTTAAATTTGAAGTTAACCATAATTATTCGAACATGACATACTAATTATTCAAACGTAATTTCAATTTATCTTATAATTAAATGTAGACATGATTAATTATAGCATGCTTTTAACTTTTAATACAGGATCAGTTTAACAGAATGTCGATTTGCTATTATAACTAACTTTTGTTGTCAATGTTGTCATAATTGATTTCAACGAACATCAAAACCCATTCCGGATATAAATCACTCGACCAGCGATAAAAGACAAGATAAAGCATCTGTCATTTTCTAGATAGAAAGGGAGACATTCCGTTTATTATCACGATATCACGCGACCATAATACGGGACCGGGGGCCGATTTTTGAGTTTCGAACGCTCGATTTTACACTCGACATCTGTCAAAACGTCATAGTTTTTTGACAGATCTCGAGTGAAAATTCGAGCGTTCGACACTCAAAAATCGGCCCCCAGATCCGAGTTAATATTAAAGATTTTTAAGTTTTTGTATTGTAGATATTGTTCATCCTAAAAATCGCTTGTACAAACGACCTTTACTTAAATAAATGCGGTAGAAAAACATTTTACAATCCTTTAATTAAAACGGCACACAATCGCGAACTAAGTTTTAATTAGAGGGTTTAGCGATACCTAATAATCAATTTGTTTGGAATATTTAACAAAAGAATTCCGCGGATATCTGTTATCGTTTATATTAGTAATTACTAATTAGTTGTATGTATGTCATTCAACTTGCAAGCGGCGCTGGATAAAGTTAAGACGATTGGAGTAGTAATTGTGCAACTTTTCGAACGAGCGTGAAGACAATCAACTTATTAGAGCGTGGTGGGCCAGGCGCAAAAATCGTTAGTCATTTCCTCTCGCACAAAAACGTACAGTGCGTGGTAAAGAAAGTTGTACTCGTATTATAAAGGACTGTGGGCGTCGGCCGCTAGTCCATCGGTGGGTTGAGGAGCAGCAACCTCCCAAGTCACAAAGATGTAAAAAAGACAGTAATTTCCTCTCGACTGAAACTTGTATTAAATGATAGGTTAAGCTAATCCAGGAATAAAATTCGTCAGCCGGTTGTAGAGCGGTAGAATAACCGTCAGTCGGTCATATGAACATGTAATAAAATGTTTACAGTCATTTCCTCTCGCACGAAATGTTGTCAGACAGTTTATATGTTTAAATTCGTGTGCCTCTTGTAACGCGGTGGAAAACCCGTTCCCCGGTGCTCCACCTTAACCCACCGACGGAATTGCAGCTGCCGTCCACAGTTTTTCATAATACGACTTCCTTAACCACTGTACAAGTTTTTGTGCCAGAGGAAATTGGTAATTGAAACCTGTTGTTGGCCCACGGTCTATATACTAAACCGGTCAAGTGCAAGTCTGAATCGCGCACCGAGGGTTCCGTACAATATTAATTTCATTTGTAAAATACTTTTTCATTTTTCATACTCTGAAATGATAATATTTCAAATTAAGGTTATAAAAACTCGTAAATTTTATTATTTAAATACATTTTAAGTAACCGACTTTAAATATAAGCGCGTCCTAAACTCATTAAAAATAATTATATTTGGGCCAATTTTTTTGGCGTTATCGTTTTTTTTCGTAAGAATTTCATGAAAATTGGTAGGTTAGAAGAGCTCCTGATTCTGTACAAGTAAATAAAAATTCACAGATTTCGCAGTCCCGCAAGAATCGGAGCATTGAAAATGAATACAAAATTTACAATAATATTTTATTTTATCTTGAATAATGCAAGCTCAATAATAAGGAATTATAATATTAAGTAGGATTTTCAAAATTCCTACTAAAATGCACTTCTCGTCTGCTCCCGAATATTTTAACACCATTAACATGACGATCGGTCAATAATCACTCTAACTTTTGATGATTCTTAAAAAATAAAAATAACTTCTTCAAAAAATTTCACTACACCCAGGATTCAGTTTTAATTCCCTCGCTTCGCTCGGGAATTAACTCATTACCAGTAACTCCTGGAGCCCTTCATTCCCTAATCCCTTTGGTGTATAATCTGCTATAATATAACCAAAATTCAAAATTATTATGTTATGGTTATGTCCATTTCAATTTTGACAGCTGTTATCCGAAATGAAGATCTCGTCGAGTCCTACAATTTCTCGCTACACAGCAGTAGTCTAGGGTGGGTAGTTTCCGAGATATGGAGCTCTACTACAGGAACCTTATATTTTTCCAGGATAAAGAGTTGCCTGTGTTAATCCAGGTTATAAACTGTCTGTGTGACAAATTACATCCAAATCCGTTCAACCGTTTCGGCGTGAAAGATGAACAAACATCCATCTAAACATCCATCCATACAAACTTTCGCGTTTATAATATGAAGTAGGATTATCAAAATTACAACTCGAATGCACTTCTCTTCTTTCTTTCTCGAATCTTTTAACACCATTACCATGACGATCGAATAATCACTCCAGCTTTTAATGATTCTTAAAAAAATAAAAAACTCATCTTCAAAAAACTCAGGACTCAATGTTAAACTCATTACGGGTAGAACCTGGAGTCCGTCGTTCCGTTCAGGATTCAATATCGCGCCCTTGACATAAAACAGTGATTTATCCCCTTGGTGTGTAATCTTCTATAACCGATTTTCAAAATTCCAACTCGAATGTACTTCACGCTTGCATACGCATCTTTTAATACCATCACCATGATAATCGGTCAATAATCATAGAAGCTACATCACTTTTTATATACGGAAATACTCGTTTTTCAACTATAGCAAATCTAAAGGGACTAACTACCTACAGGTCACAATTATAAACCGATTTTCAAATTTTTTTCACCATATTGTAGCTAAACTAATACCCTAGGACCCTTGTTTCATTTTTTCTTAAGTCGGTTTTTTTTTCGAAATATTTACAATTTAGTAAACAAACCCCCCTCAAAAAACCCGACTTTTTTTACATTTCTCAAAATCCAAAAAAAAGTTAAATTCTGATTTTTAAAATTCAAACGCTCACACGTGTCTCGATAAATTCCTCAACTCATGGTATTATTCCCATCTCGATCCTCCCAAAATTCTCGAAGCTACGGCCAAAAATACGTTTCAGGCGATTTGCATCTGATAACCATTTTCAATGGTAAAAATTACGATGGCAGTCATAACTTATACTGTTTTTCAAGTTTAGCCACCATTTCGGCCATCTTCTTGTATTTTGAGCAAAGGAACCTAAATTCAGCTTGGCAACATTCAGAATCGGATTCAGCAGGCTTTTTACTTCGGAAAACTGATGTTGCTAACATAGCTCACAAAATATCGTTCATCATCATCAGCCTATTATATACGTCCCACTGCTGGGCACAGGCTCATACATGATTTCATCAGATACGTAGCAAATTGACTCTTCTAATTATCTATTAAATTAACAGTGTCCTATGGGGTGATAAATGAATTTTTGAAGTAGTGAAATAGCACTGAAACCTACGTAGTCAGGGAACGCACATTTTATTAGGCTTTGAAGCCACGACGGATAAATTAGTACCTAAAATTTTACTCATTCTACAGCATCTACTAAAATATATACAATTTAATAAAATATTTTAATGGACGGAAGCAGCCAGACAGAAATAATTAACAAAAATGTTCTTTCCTCCTCTTTAAAGCCCGCTAAGTGTTTCCTTAATTCAAAGAGACCCTTTGAATACTTAAAATTTCCTTAAAATATTTTATAAAAATTCTCCTCCCGAAAGTACCTAAGTAGGTAAAAAGCCTTGAAGTCTTTATATTTTCCGCATAACGCTATAGGTAAACCCATTCCTTTGTGTGGTCGTTGCTTTCAGCCAGGTCAAGCGAGTGTCGAACCAGAGCAGATTAAAGCTAAAGCTTATCATTCTCTACTCCCCTACCTCTGCTTTCAAGCTTTTTCCATTAATTCTATATATTTTTGGGTATTTAGAGTAAAAATTATATGCATAGCAAAATCCCGCCGCAACTGTACTCGTAATGTATTATGCAAATAAAACAAAACAGCGTCAAAAATATATTTATTGATTTAAATAAGAACGGTTTACACCAATTATACTTGGCAGAATAATTTTACAAGAAAAAACTATTTTAGAAAAATAATAAATTATTGAATACACTGTTAATTTTTACTGTGGTTCAGTTCCTGCACTCTAGGAGTTGAACCCTGGGTACCCAGTAACGTAACAAATATTAACACTTAACAGCCTTCGTGCTTTTAAAACAAAAGCTTAGGAACCTATTTAACTATTTTAGGGCTATTGCCACCAAATAAAAAAATCAAGAATTTCAAATTTTCTCGAAAATGTATGAAAACTAGACTGATATGGTGAAATAAACAGCCTAACAGAATAAATAATCACAAAGTTCGAAAATCACAAAGGAGAGGGCATATCTCACTGTCCCTTTTACGCAAAACGTACCTTGGTATGGAACGACCGTCATTTACTATGACTCTAAGGCGACTTCCTGACTTGGCGGGGCGGGATCGATATGTAACATTTTCTTCTTTGACGTAAACTTACTGACGTCGCAAAGATTCTCACTTGACATAATACTGTCAGTATTACGTTTGCGCAGTAGTAATATCATGCGCAGAAGCGGAGCAGTACCGCCTTCGCATCGTCCCGCTACCGCGCATCCCGCGCCAGTCAGGAAGCACTCATTTAAATGTAGGGGCGTAGTAAAAAATGGTATCGCGTCGACTGACAGCTGACACTGACATTTCACACTTTTCTCATATCGTACTGCCTCCGCACCGACAAATCAGGAAGCCGCCTAAGGCGACTTCCTGACTTGGCGGGGCGGAATCGATATGTGACATTTTCTTCTTTGACGTTTTCTTACTGACGTCGCAAAAATTCTCACTTGACATAATACTGTCAGTATTACGTTTGCGCAGTAGTAATATCATGCGCAGAAGCGAAGCAGTACCGCCTTTGCATCGTCCCGCAACCGCGCATCCCGCGCCAGTCAGAAAGCACTCATTTAAATGTAGGGGCGTAGTAAAAAATGGCATCGCGTCGACTGACAGCCGACACTGTCATTTGACACTTTTCTCATATCGTACTGCCTCCGCTCCGACAAATCAGGAAGTCGCCTAACTGGTAACATTAAAACATGTACAACTTCTTCAGTAGTTAGACAAGGAACTCTTATATATTCGCCATGTCCGTCGTCCGCGGCTTAGCTCAGTAACCGTTATTAATAGAACGACGTAAGTACGAGTAATTGGGCCTGAGTATACATATCAGTTACGCCGACAAAACGGTAGAAAAATAATGCCCTTACACATAAAGTGCAATTTTTTTTTCTTAATTTCTATTGAAGTGTTAAATAAAATTGAGTCAATAACCCTATCTATGTAGTCCTCTTGCTCGTAGTCATTTTGACCCTGATTCAGTATCTTACAATAGCCAGTACCAGAAAGGTGCCAACACTCTGTTTGTCACTTTTAAAGGTCTATCGTCTTTAACTTAACATTGAAAATAATATTTGTTTTCATACGAAAAACGTACCTACTAAGATAAATGAAACTATAAGTTTAAGCGGCGCAGTCACTAGAAAAGTTACATTTCAATGGTGGTTGCAATGCCAAGTAAACGTGGTAACGCTGCCAGTGTCATCCTCTACGCTATCAGCTACGATCCGGGACGGTCCTTTTAACTAAGGCTATTTAGAGTAAGCCTGTTGCGGATATCAACATTGATGTGTAAGTGACGAAGCATGTTGCTAATTTGCTATTGTGCCCCCATGACGAAGCCTGTGTTGCGGATGATAAATTTGTGCTTTAGTTATAGTACCTACGTCCGAAACTGTACGGTCAAATTCTGTCCAAAGAATGCATGCAAGAATCTACCTTATAGTCCGAGCTCTTAGTCGTTTATTGCTTTCGTTCGTTTGACACAATTTAGCCTTAGAGTTTCGTATGCTAAGTTTCGGCCATAAAGTCAAAGTAGTATTATAAAACTTAGAGGCTGTTTTAGTCATATGAGTTACGAAAAAAATCCTGCACACTGCCGCTTTGCACAGTGATAGTAGGAACCAAAATAAGTGTTTTTGTTTTTCTAAGAAAAATACATATCGTTTGACATATCAACCGTCCAAATCGGTGTTCTCATTGAGCTTACAGAATATTTTAATTTTTTTATATTTTAAGTGGCGCCACCTCATTTCCTAAGGGGTGAAACTTGTGTTGCCTCAAAAAAAATCGCTTGTTTTGGTTCCTACTATCACTGTGCAAGGCGGCTTGCTTTCATCCAAAAGTGCAGCGTTTTGGCTAAAACTGATCATTAAGCCGTATGACTATTTTTATGGAATTGGAAATTGGAAACGTTGTGCGGTGTTGCCGAACGCGGAACCCTCGGCCTGCGAGCTCTACTCGTACTTAGTGAGTACTCCAAAATATTGATAAATGAAAGCGATGGAGAAACGTTACAGCTTAGTATATGAGATCGGAGCGATAGAGCACACCGAATCGTCGCTGAGTACCTGTTCATTCAGCCCGCCCTTCGACACTCTTGTTATTTTTAATCCAATAACACTTCACCTTTTCACATGCATTGTTCCGGAACTTTTATAAACCCTTGTGAAACCCCCTATTTAAAAGCGAACCCATTCGTAAGAAGTTTAGACTCTAGCTAGACATCATATTTTGTCATTTTTATAATTTCACGTTTCTCCTGTTACGTGCTTAACTATTTTTTTTACTAAAAAGCTGTCATGGGTGTCTCCGCGAGTCGTAAAGATGTAATGACCTTATAAGGAAAAGGTAATAGGTGGATTCTAGGGTTGAACAACGACCTAGCAAATGGATCATATGTGATATGGAAGAACCACGAGCGAAGCTAGTGGTAAGTTAGGTCTAGCAACGAAGGAAAACTTGTCAGAAATAATTCGTTTACTCGTATAAGCAAATTTTGGCATAGTTGTAGGTATAACCAGGACTCCTGGGGGATGGGGGTGGAGATAACGGGTAGAGAGGGGTGTAAAGGTATTTTTTTATTATTTACAACAAAAAATGTTCTTAAGCATGAGTAATCTACATAAAATTGTCTACAAGAAAGTTTGTATGCAGTTTTGCTAGGATAGACCTTTTAAAAAACATGTGTACAGTAATTGAACTTACGTAGATCAAAATAAATTTATACAATGTTTCTCGTTTTTCATTTCAGCAGCGAACATTTTAGTTGCACCTTAGCTGATTGTAAAACTTTTGCTGCTCTGGCGTTGGCGTTTAGAGGATCCGGTCTTCATAGGATTCCTGCTCCATCTTCATTTGCTAGGATATATTTAGTGCGATTTTAGAAATAGAAATATTTATTCGAAAAAATAGAACTTTTATAAGTCTTTGGGTTCCGTGCTAGGATTCCCTGTGTTACATTACAGGACCCAGATGAACAACAAGCATTTATAAAAGGCATGCAATCGTACAGAGCTACTAATCAATATTTCTATACCTATTACGAAATTTACAAATTATCTACTATTGTAACAACTGTTTCTGAATTACATTTTATTTACAATTTTATGAATGTTTTTAACTATATAATTTTGCTTAAGTATGTGTAATTAATGTGAAGTGTGTGTTTTAATAATATATATTTATATACATATACATATTTAAATAAAATAAACATTATTAGAGAACGGGTAGCATTTAACGAACCACCAAATTAATTGCCGAATGATACCCTAAAATATTACAATTCATTACCAACAATACTAAATCTGCACCAAATTTTTAACTCCATTTAAATTTATGGCGCAACATAGATAAATAACATCTTGATCACCAATTAAATTAAATTGTTACCAAATAAATTATTTGCTACCCAAAAATTCTTATAACTTACATCCAAATATTATACAGCCCGTTATCCTGTTAAAATTAAGTACACCCAAATAATTGTTTCGATACCCAAAAATGCTAAATGATCACCAAATTTCATGCGTCAATTGTTTTAATGCCCGACGCGCAAAGCAGTTCCAATCTAGTCTAACCTCATTGCTAGATGCTAGTACACTGATGCGGTTTCGGCTTCCATACGGTCCGTCTCGCTCGCACGTCGCACCGTGTGGGTTGTTTTGGCCCTTCGGGCCGATGCAAAACTAACATAACCTAAACCTACCTATATCTATTTCTACCTATTACTTTCCTTTAATTTTTCCATGAAAGTCTATCTAAATTAATAAAGTAAACTCATTTGAGGACCTTTACCCATTTTCATAACAAACTAACAATTTAATAAATCAACAAAACTCATTTTCAAATAACAGTTTTCGTGCAGTTTTCAATAAAACGCGCTCACGTCAACGCATTAAAAAAAACTACTTGCAGTCAACTTGCAGTTTGTAAACAAACCATCAGCAATAGGTAGTTAGAATGAAACAGCAATAGGTACCTTTCACTCTAACTACATATCAATAGGTTTTTATGCTTTTCAGACAATTCTTTGTATTTGATTGAGTGAGATAGCAGTATACGTGTTATTATTTCATACAGCCACATTGCGCGTTGCTTTTTAAATTAATTCAGAGTTTTACTTTCTAATTTATAACATACTTTTTTTTTTGAATGAGTTTATAACATTTTGGAAATCACTAAAATATTTATAGTGCTATAAATAATTAATTTGCAACTGTTTACTAAAATGTAGCATGCGATGTGTATAATATTTGGATGCAATTCTAATGAAAAAGGTGCATGAGATTAGGTGGTAGTTTAGTGTTTTTGGTGGTAGGTACTTGACAATTTTTTTGATGGGATTATAAATTTATAGGAACGCAATAAGTAAAATAGGTGCAAGTGCTGCAAAAATTGGTAGAAGTTTTTTGGCGACTCGGAATAGTCGGAATTGCTGATCAATAAATTTTTTTGTGTTCCACCTTATTTTAGGGTACAAAAATTTGATGCTATCAAAAGTTATTCAGGTGATCATTTTATTTGTTCCCTTAGAGAACTAATGTAATTTTTACCAAGCTTGACACTAAATAAAACTGTAATGTGTTGGATCATATAAAGGGAGAATGGAAAGGAGCAGTTCTGTCTCATGGTAATCGTGCTATTCAAGCCACTTCGTTAAAATCGTTTTATCTGGAGGGCGGGAGACCGTATTAAGATTCACAAAAAGTTTTAAAAACCCCATCGAGTGGGGTATCGTTTGTTAGAGCTCGTTAAGTGCATGAATACTATATTTTTGGTTTTTAAGAATATTCAGAAACAAAGGAATGAGACCCGCCCATAAGGCCAATATTCAATTATAATTAACCAGATTTTATGTAGATTACTCATGCATCAGAACATTTTTTGCTATAGGCCACCGTTTAAGAGATTTTTAAGAAAAACTAAAAGAAAATACCTTTACACCCCCATCTACCCTCTATCTCCACCCCCATTCCCCAGGACTTTTAGTATGTTGTTAAGGACATCTTTACCTAAAAAAAACCTACAACTATGCCAAAATTTACTTATACACGAATTTCTTCCGCCAATTGCTCTGCCGTTACTCGAACTAGGTAACTAATTAATAACACGTTCGGGTTTCAAATATTCCTTGTGGATAAATGTAGTTTTGCTGTCTGTTTTTAAAGAATAAAAACCAGCCAAGTGCGTGCCGGGCCACGCGCAAGGTAGGGTTCCCATTACATAATATGGACTAAATAGTTTGCAACCTTATGTTTACTATGTTTTTGACGGAATTAACAACATTATCTAAGGTATCAATGGAAAATGTACGAAAGTTTGCTTTTGCAAAGTTCATTTCTTAAGTTCGGCAATTACTCAAAGTTTTTGTGTAACACTAAGAATTATTGAGTTATAAAAATAAAATAAAAACTATTTTTTTGAGGTCAAAAAACGCATCGTGCACACTCAGATTTTGGAAGATTTTTAGTATGTCAAAAATATACAAACAAAGAACTAAAAATCAAACTTCCCTTCTGTGGGAATTATTATGACCCTGGAATACATTGATATCGTAGAACTCCGCTACTAATACTGAACATGTTAAGACGAGGCATGCTTTATGTTATTTAGCATCATTGTAGCTATTCAAAAATGTTAAATGTATGAGTGTGTTAATAAATTATTCTGATTCTGATTCTATGATTAACTGCAAGTGAGTAGGTAGCTGGTAGACAAGAGTTATTCGTGAGTTATTCTATTGATTATTCCAAATATAAATTGACATTATGATCAAAGACAATTTATTACCACAAAATTCTTAACCAACCTACGCCTAGCAAAAAATAGTTTATACAGCACTGGTGACTTATACATACTACTTTTTCAATGTTTATTGTCAGAATACACACTCTTATCTAGGTTGTCAGAATAAGAAATAATGTCACTAGTCCCCACAAAGTACTTTTCTATATATATAGTCGCGTGTTACATGCTTATATGGCGTATGTTTACAAATTTCTATGAGTTTTTCATGGCTTATCCTTATCCAAATTTTAATTATAGTGTCCTTTTGGACCGTCGCGTACTCATCTTCATCGCCTGACTGGGAGGAAGTTGAAAAGTTTGCTGAAGAGCACCCTTATATAGTAGCAGTTTTAGATGATAGAAAGGAATACATATGCACGGGAACTTCCATCAACGAGCACGCCGTTCTCACAGCCGGTAGCTGCGTGGCCGCGCGGCCTGCCTTCATCGCGCTTTCTGCAGTGCTGGGCGACGACATTGACGGCAAATCCGTACTACGAGTCTCACACACAAGGGTTCACAGCTCTTTCTCCTACTACTTAAGTCAAACACAGCCGAGCGAGACCATAATAACGGGGAACGTAGCTCTCATTTATGTCGTTAGCAATAAATTGGACTATTTCGTCAACCTAGCCGTAATCGCAGATGTAGGCCCATTACAATTGCGAAGAAAGAAATTGGCTGTCGTCGGCTACGGCGAACTTGATGTGGGCACGATAGTGTTGCAGCGACAGGTTTATGTGCAGAAGACGTGTGTGAATCCTCAATGGTATTACTGCGTATGCGGCGTGGAAGCTACTCATGTATCAACCTACGAGAACCAATTCGGAGAAGGCGGGCCGGTTATTCTAGAAAGTGAAGTTGTAGCAGTTGTGGCGGCGCCTTGCGGCGCTCTAATCATGCCGAACAATGAAAGAAAGTACAATATTTTTACGGTCATCATGCAATATCACTCGTGGATTTTGGATAACGAAACAATAACATTTGTACATCAGCTGAAAGCTCTGACTAATAATAGTATTCTTAATGCTGAAGTTTTCATAACACACATTATTACCATGTTAATTGTTAATAATATATTAACGTAACCATCACGCATTTTACTATGATAATTAATATGTATATTATAATGAAATGAGCTTCCTACGAGCAAATATTGTTATACGCATGGCTACGAGACCGGTAACCAATAATTGGACGGAAATTAACATTCGTGGTTACTGAAGCTACCTAATTATTGAGCGCGAATGGATCCGCGTCGGTAATAACTGAACACGGTCGCATAATCGACGTATCCAAGTGCGAAATTAAATTAAAAATATATTTAACATTGTAAATATTATATTATTCAAACTACAGGGACTTGATACGATTCAAGACGTAGTAATTGGATACGGCACCGGCCGCCTGGCCCGATTCTGTTATATTTCACGTGCATAAAAAATATAAGTGGGTATGTATGTATCAACTGAAGCCATATTCACCTTGGACAACACGGAGCCTTGCCTTGCGCATGGAAAGTTTCGTTTATCTTTGCCAGTTGCTGCGTGCGAGCAGGGGCGCCTCACTCGCGTGTCGTCATCGCGCCGCTCAAAGGTCAACCTTAAGGTATGATTCCGTTGCCGACTGCATACAGCAACAGCACGTTCCGCCGCACTCCAAATTGAACCGTAAGGGTGAATATCCACTAAAGATGTGCGTAGATGTGTTTTCATACATTTGACACCTAATAGCTATCATACATGCAAGATTTCAAACACAGCTACGGCGAAAACTTACCCTAAGTCTAGTGTGTTAGTGAAAATAGTTCATATCGTAAGAACATTCACCGAAGTTTTGTGTGTAGCTATTGGGTGACGAAACAAAATGCAAAAGCTGAAGTCCCAAGAGTATAGGTTCCATTGACGCGCTTAGTAGGTATCCAGTTAGCTACAAACAATATAATATAAGTTCCCTCTTATTCATAAATCTTGCTTGTGGGACAACATTTTCCTTATTTTATCTCCGCGAATAAAAATAAATGTATCTTGGTTGACTGTATGTTTGCTTACTCTTAAATTAATGATGATGATAAAATAGGAACGAAAAAAACCTAACGTTTATTAAGAGTTTTTGAAGTGAAAACTTCTTTAGCGGCGCTGAGCACTTTTTGTGATGGGGGAAAATTGTTAAACTGACCGATTTCCGTAAAGATCATATTTCAAATAAATTCTCATGGAAAGTAGTTCTTATTGTCCCTAAATAAGGTGACAGTTCATACGAATAATTTTGAATCGACTTTGTAATCGATGCTTGGTTTCCGATTTTAATTAAGACTTTAACTGTGCAGAAAATTATAATTACTTAAATCAAAAATATACGTGCAATGTGAAATGATAATTCATCTTTGTGTTAATTGGATAAATTATAACGTTTTATGCACTCAAAAACAGCACATTGACGGAGCTCTTCACACGCCGGGAACGATTCTGAGACTTAATCGATTAATGAAGTAGTTTTTAATAGCGTGGCAGATTTTTCTCATATGCTTTTGGCAGGGGGTAAGTATATCAATGGCGGCTTTTAATGGCAATGGCAATTTTCACTTCTCTAACGGCACTCCCGGAGTGCAACCCCGCAACGGCACGGTAAAACTCTATGGTTTCATTCATAATAAGTTAGTATATGGTATATTTATGAATCATTGAGCCGTACCGTACCGTGGCCGTCGACGATAAAGTATAAAAGCGTCCTGTCTGTATAGGTCGTAACCAAAATGGTATGTATAATGAAATATAATGTGTATGTATCAGTGGCGGCGCGTCAAAAATATTCTAAGGGAAGCCGGAAATAATTTGCCTATCTTATTCTTCATGAGCCGTAGTAAAAGAACTGGACTGGCTGAAAATAAGGCAAGCCGGTGGGAATCAAGTTGTATGGACGCTCCGCCACTGGTATGTATGTATGTTCGCAAATCATAGGTAAATATGTATTCATGTTTTCTCTAGGGGCTAAATGTACTACTTACTTAACCGCAGCTTAATAAGCCAAATATAAGTCACTTTTCGAGCATGAGAAGCGAAAAATATAATACTTATTTTGGAATATCCGGCTCTATGTATTTGGCCAGGTACTGCACGCACTTGTACGGTTTTATTGAATGGCAAAACAGGCTATAAAAAAGTAATAATTTCCAGCCACCGTAATGTAACGACATCGACATTAGGATGATATAAAACGAAAGAAAAGTGATAAATTCTGATTCCTTGCTGTGGTTTGGCTAGTAAATACAGTGAGTAATATTTAGTTTATAGACGTCCGTATTTTCCTTAAAAAGTTATAAAATATGATTACTCATACAGTAATGGTTGTATTCATCTTATTCATATTTTTTACCTTCTATATATATTGGCCAAAGAGTCCAAACTTTATATTTGTCATCGCTCTACGATATCTTAAAAATCTCTTAACTGTATCATTATCATAATGTCGGTTAAACGAAATATCGTCAACTTTGACCTCTTTAACAGTAAGATGATAACGCGTTCTCGTCATATCGCCCCCGCGTCAGTTGTTCTGGTCTGCCGGTAGAACAGATCGTATTGAATTTGATTAGTTTTATGACAGGTTTATTAATTCCAATGAATTTTGTTAAAGTTTTCGTACGAAACATGAGTCAGGTAAAGCCGTTGAAGAAGGTGGGCATAGTTGGAGTGCCTTTTGAGAAGGGACAGAAGAAATATGGCGTGAGCGTTGCCCCCGCGGCAATAAGGTCCGCTGGATTACTTGACCGACTCAAAGAAATTGGTAAGAACGTAATATTTACTCTACCGTATTTCTTATGTATTTATTGCGCTAACTTCTATTGCCACTTGCAAAATAAATCGTTTCAATTCCGTGGTACGGAGGCTTTAAAGTTCGATTGCGGAGCGCTGCCAAGCTTTTAGCATTAAAGAAGTTAAAAATGTTAGCGAGGTTACCCATATTCGGTAGAGGGAATATTTTCTCGGTCCTCTAGTTTTTTGACATACCTATATTATCGTGCTAAAAATAATTCAAATCTCTAACACAACGACATATGTGCGCGAAATTAATAATATACTTCCGCGCGCGGGAAATCCCACTTCCTGGCCAGGGGGTGACATAAAATTGTGTACTTAACACAGGCGGTAATAAAGAAAGCCTCAGATCGCATATTTATCGCCCTTGCCTTCGGCTCGGGCGTCAAATACCTGCGATCTGAGACATTCTTTGTTTTACCGCCCTTGTTAAGTAATGTACTATTTCCAGGGGGCCTAGATGTTAAAGATTACGGAGACGTCGACACCCACACGTACCTTGATCCTAGCCAAACAGAAGTGAAAAATGTAGAGAACATGTCGGATCTAGCACTGGTGTCTGCTTGCAACAAACGACTCTCGGAGATGGTCTCACAAGTGATTCGAGATGACAGGATAGCTGTTACAATCGGTGGTGATCATTCTATTGGACTAGGTAAGATCATTCCATTGATGCCGAGTACCGAGTGTACAGTCAGCAGCAATAGTTGCTACGCGGGCGAGGTGTTCAAAATGATCTACACACGCTCTTATTCCCTTATAATAAAGATGTGTGAATATCATTTTGAGCACCTCGCCCGCGTAGCGATCATTGCTGCTGACTGTACGAGGAGCAATTAATAAGTTCTGAGCCTGAGACATAAAGAAATCTTTACTCATTTTTTTTTATTATATACTGGATGTACCGATCTTACGGCCCAATTTAACGGGTACCCCTAGGTGCTTATTTAAAATCGAAATTGGTAATGTTTATCTCAATCTAATATGTTCTGAATTTGAGAAATAAAAATTATTTTTAAATTTTATGATTCTTTCATATATAAAGGTCTAAACTTCATGATTACAACATTGGATTAAGTTTGGTAGTCATCGAAATATAATAAGTATAGAAGCATAACGCCTGACAAACTTGACGTTAAATTTTGACCTATTTACGACGTCTTTGAAACCAAAATGTCTTATGATTCGTTATCCAATCAACATTCACTTGAAGTTTGAGTAGACCTAATTTTCGCAAAGGTTTTATACCATTTTTCCTAATTTAACCAATAAGAAAAGTTTTATGTATTGTGACTGGTTGAAATCTATTTGACACGAGTTTCAGATTTGTCAATGGTTTGACATATTCACTCAAGTTGAACTTGACTTGAGTACGTCCCACTTTCAACGTGGATGGTTTTATTCAAGAATAATGCAATATCGTAACCAACAATTCATGAAAATTTTATAAAATGAAAGATACTTAGAGTTATTAAATGTTTATTAAATGCGCCTTTTACAGATAATAATATATAGGTACACATTCGCCTCACTTTTTCGAAAATAACGAAAAATATCAAGATTTTGTGGTAGGTACTACTACCTCCAACTGACTTTTCTAATAATACGTTGTACCTATATCTTTATTTACTCCGCTGTGGATACATTTCGCATTCTAGGTGGTATAAGAAATCACAATAAAAATATGTACCTACATTATAGAATAATGAACAAATTTAAAAAACTGGAAAAACGCTACGGGACACGCTACGCTTTTGGTACGGGAAAAATGCTACGTACCACGCATGATCCGAGAGGCGATTGAAATAGGGCGCCGCCCTAACTTTAATCGTGACGCTGGCTGGGTGTTGCCGCCGGCATGGAAACCTGTGATCCCGATCATAGAGCGGGAAGTGCGTTATGACAATCGAGTGGACATAGTGAGTTCAGTGTGCCTACCATTGATCGGGGGGGACGATCCCTCACCACGACCTCATACAACACCTTCAGCGCCGAGCTGCCCCCCCGCCCCCGACCCCGCGCTGTCTGCGCGTGCGTCACGTGCCTTGCGGCGGGCGGCGGGTAGTTCGACAGTGTGCAATCGGCGCGGGTCGCAGACGCACTCATCCTGATGAAGAACTCCCGAAGAGTTCGAAACATGTCGCCCGAAGTGACAATTAATACGTGAGTTTTAACCGTTTAGTAAAATAAAATTTAAAAAAGTTTTTTTCTGTTCTGGTCGCCACATAGTCAGACTTTTTAAAATTAATGCTGCATATCCTACAATGCTTGCTGGGCAGCCATGCATCATCCCGTCTTTCAAAACGAACCGCGTTTATCCATGCGCGACGTCTTTCTTCATTTGCAGCAAAACTTCAAAATTTAGTCACTACCTAACTAACAAAATAACTCCTAACAGGACCTTCTCATGGTTCGTAAGTGGATATGCTCAATTTTCAAAAAACTTATATTGCATAACATCAACCACGGCTGTAAAGTATGGGAATAAATTAATTAATTTTACTTAGTATTGAAAAGAAATGTCATCCCTTTTTCCATCTGTGTGGCTTCTACACCAATTTACGGTGCAGGCCGGCATTATTACCAGAATATTTGTATCCACTAACCATTTAATTTGAATTATTTTCTTTTGACAGCTTATCAACCGATCGAATCAATGTCTGATAGCCGACTGAGAAGCGATCCGGCACTGAAACGTCACTAACAGTATAAGCCCCGCCTTCGGCACTAGATTTGGTGGCACCAGTTTTGAGCGACAGTTATGCTTCCATACTTATTATATTTCGATGTTGGTAGTACAACGTTATACTTATCGATAAGTTTTTATTGGTATTGTACCGTCACTCTTAATTTTTTTTTCTACTCCTGGCAACATCTTATCTGTCAGTTTACTTCGCCGAATTATGGATTTTACCTTACCTATTTGTGGAAGTTGTGAAACTCATTTATTATGGACGTTTTTCAAATGTAACAGAATTGTTAAGATTCTTCTATTCCTATTTTTTTTTCCAGAATCCTCCATCAGTGGTCGCCCTGAGCGGGTTGTACTTTAAAAATATCACACGAAAAGCTAAAATACTGCAAAATATGAAACAACTTTTTCTACAAGGGTTTATATTCCGTTTCTAATAAGCAATTACTTTTTAGTGCGGCATTGAAAATTCCCGAAACCAAATTACTTCCTTGTAGTACCTATTTGGCAGACTTGGTTCTCCTTCCAGCGTGCCCATAATAATATGCACGTGTATGTAAAACAAATGGTGGTAACTATTAAATTCTCAGAGATTTTTTAATGCGTCGTAATTATTTACTACATTTCTTTCACTTCATAATCTCATGCTCAGAACTGATCAATCGCCCCTCGTATGTATGTCCATTTCACAGAGCTGAATTCTTATCTTACTTTATAATAGAGCTCTAATCTAACTTTATGTAGGTAGTTATTTATACCTTGGGCACTTTATGGTGGGTCATGGATTTGGGATACTTAACGAGTTCAACATTAGGTAGTAAATAGTTTTTCACAGCGTCTGATTAGTCCAATACACAGTTTAGGAATAGGGCTGACGCTGAGCCTGGTCACAGAATAGTATAATATTTGGCCTGGTTTCCAGGAACTGTCGACGGCCACTACAATGTGCACGAGGACATGATACTGATCTGGGTGGACGCGCACGCGGATCTGAACACCAACAAGACGTCGGGATCGGGATCCGTTCACGGCATGCCCGTGGCCCTCCTCGTCAAGGAGCTCTCTGACTACTGGCCCTATCTCCCTACGATGGACTGGCAGGTGCCCAAGTAAGTATTATTCACTTATTACCAGACATAGGAATCCGCGGGGCAATTTTTTTTGACAAGTAGGGAGTAAGTTCCTATATCGATAAACTCAACTATCGATGCTAGTTCTATAGCATCGATTACACCGAACTACATCTAGTGCACTAACTGGTGGAGGGGAGTTAAAGCATTTCACTCATTAGAGCGAGATAGTTTAACTCCCCTCCACTAGTTAGTGCACTAGATGTAGTTCGGTGTAATTGATGCTTATATACTAGTGATCGCCCCCAACATTGTGTGTTTTTTGCTCTATTGTTCAACATATCATATTATTTAAAATCGCTAGGTTATATAAAGGTAGGGCGTAATACCTATTGCACTACAAAATAGTTAATGTTATCTCAACCTCTTTAGAAGTAAATTACCTTCTTACGTATAACCTATGAAACAATAGGTGCTTGTCAATGTCGTCGTTTACTTTAACAATGGTAGATGGGACATTCATGAAGAAAAAAATTGGGCCAAGTAAAATTATAAAATTGTGTATTGCTTTGTTGTTAACTTTTAATAAAAACATATTTTTACAAGCAAACCCTTGAGTGATCACTAGTATATAGAACTAGCATCGATAGTTGAGTTTATCGATATAGGAACTCCCTACTTGTCAAACAATTTTGCCCCACGGATTCCTATGTCTGCTTATTATTGTACCTACGCTATTTTACACCCCTGTTCTAGTTCTAGGCACCGCCACAGCCGGTGAATACCTTACCTATCAGGCTACTGCAATTTATGCTTCAAAATGTAAAATAAGGGAAAGTCACTCATGTTTTAACACGTTCACAGTCCCCATACAAAATGTTTCAATTTTCTTGGACGTCCAAGCAAATTACTTCCATCACACGTCCATGATTCACGTTTGGGTCACTATGAAACGGATTGTTACCCACAAATATCTGGGCGGCCGAGCTATGCTCGGCGTTTTCCCGGGCATGAGACCTAGCTAAATCGATTGCTCGTCCCCGAAAACCCCCACATACCAAATTTCATCAAAATCGTTAGAGCCGTTTCCGAGATCCTCGAAATAAATCTACCGGTAATCTTTTCATTCCTATTTATTACAACTTGTACTATACAGTTGTATGTTATACAGGATACAGCTAGGAGCCTATTTTTTATTATGTAGAATATATTTCAACTTCCTAATACCGTGTACATTAACTTCAATTCTAACTTTCTTAAACATAATAGCAATTTACTTGATTTATTTCTAGCAATACGTGTAGCCAAAGACTATTTACAATGATGATATACTAAAGTACAATACGTGAAAATTTAACGACCGCTTTAGCTTATTTGGTAGTGACCCTGCCTACGAAGCTGGAGGTCCCGGGTTTGATTCCCGGTCAGGGCATTTATTTGTGTTTGAACACGAATATTTGCTCCTTATGTACATATAAGTATGTCGTCGCTTAGTACCCATAGTACAAGTTTTGCTTAGTTTTGGGACTAAGTTGATTTGTGTAAGATTGTTTATTTTACTTATTGACGATCTTTTTGTGAATTTGTTATATTCTGTTTGACATAGATTACAGCAATTCAACTTTTTTTTTTAATTATAATTGTATCAATAAATTGCTCTGAATAATTCGATTCAAACTATGTAATATAAAACTGACGATTTAAAAGTGCTTGTTGCTAGGCCTATTTGAATAACGAATATTTTGAGTTTTGAGTTTGAGTTTGTCCAAAAATATTTATTTATAAGTAAGTAACTAGTTACATAACAATCCACTTATTGAAATTCAAAACTGCATTTGTCAGTGCGACCGTGCCTAGACTGATGGTGCTTGTACTCGTAGAAGCGTACTCGTAGGAAGAGAAAAGCACTCGAGATTATGCGCCATGTCGAGTACAGCGTTGTTTGCAAAATCTTCTGAATTAATTGTGCACAGAGGGAATAATCCTACGTAAGGTTTGTTATTATTCTACTTAGAATATGTAACGGACAATAGCAAATGCAAACACACGGCAACTAGCCACGGAACTATCACGTTAGTAATAAGTATATAAAGTAGTTAGTACTGTAGTAGCAATTAGAGGATAAAAACGATGTACTTATACATAAACGGTGAAACGTTTCGGTAGATGTACCTAGGATAAGTAAGTATCTATGGTAAAATTTAGGAAGAAAATAGTCACGGCAACAATTATTGTTAATAATTGATAGCGATAGCTAACAATTAAGTAGGTCACTATAGCAGTTTTTAAATGTTTGAGATTGCTTATCCCACATTTAGGGTAATGTTTGAATGTACAATACAATACAATACAAATACTCTTTATTGCACACCTCAATAAATAGAACTATTACAGAGTATGTATATTTAAGGCGAGGTTCTTCCATTGCAAATGTCCCGCTCTAACACGCGTGAGTTTGCAATTGACCATCCCACTCTCTACGGAACTGTGCGCGTAATTTTCGTAAATTTTTAGTACATTTTTGGGTGAGAAAAATACATGGCTTACTATATTAACAATATTAATCCCGACATCCCTCATACCATCAAATACGTTTATTTTAGTATTATTTTCTACTCATCATGTTGCCTAAGATTGAAATAAAATGAGTTTTAAGATAGAAAATAGAGGTATGTTTGGATTTTTTTTCTATCGAACAAAGTTTTGCAAATTGTGTAACGGACATCCGACGGCACTAGATAAAGGTCTCAAATATAACATCGTATTTTTTTTACATTTTTAATATGTAGTATTTCGAAATAAAACCGTTTACCAAATCAGATTTTTACTATAACCCGGCCTTATCTAGAGGTAAACAACAGGCGGTCTATGTAGTAGGTATACTCTGTTTTATAATCTATGAAGTACGATGCTATGCAAGTTCTATGCAAGAAACAAATGAACACGTCATACATTTATTACGAGCAGTATTTTATAGATTAAAAAACAGACTATAGTCATTTACATCTCAATCTCTCGTGCCTGGTCTCTCGGCGAGATATCCATTTATAAAAAATATCCACGGTAATATGACGGCTTAAAAAATTTCACAGATTTTCAATTAAAAACCTCGGTTACATCGGCCTGCGCTCCGTGGATAGCTACGAAAGGCTGGCGATAGAAAAATACAATGTTCCTGCTTTCGCGATGGAAGATATTGACAAGTGAGTCAGATCAGTAATGAAATTAAGACCTCCCACCAAAAATTAATAATGAATTCGATATTCGACTAGTTGAGTGTGATGACCACCTTGGCCTAGCTAGTGGGTACTGGGTGGTACTGATACCTTGCCTGCAAAGCCGGTGGTTCCGGGCTCGAATCTATTAGTGTGATGAGCATGAATATTTGTTCGTAGGCCATGGATGTTTTCTATGTGTGTGTATATATATTTTCTAAGTATTTATTTTTTGATATATCGTCATATAGTACTCATAGTAGGTACAAGCTTTCATCAGTTTGGAACTAAGTAGGTCAATTTGTGTAAGAATGTGCAAAAAATAGAAATGAAAATTGAACTCAAATCGGTTTGGCAAATATTTGCCACAAAGACTTCATTTAATGGGCATTTTCACTTTAAAGTGTACCCCCTACTTTTTTTTCGGATCGCGTTGATTTTGGGTATTCTGACTCAGAATCACGAGTACTATCCATTTCCGCGAAGAAAAAAAGTGTCCCGCCAAAAAAGTCAGTTTTGTGACGCTTTTTTCATACAGTTTATATGGCTCGTCACAAAACTGACACAGGAAATTTGTATGGAAAATCAAGGACATTTTTTTTCTTCATCTGAATCAATAGTACTCGTGATTCTGAGTCGGAATATCCAAAATCACCGAGATCCGAAAAAAAAAGAAGGGGGTACACTTTAAAGTGAAAATGCCCTAATACGTTAACGTTAAGAGATTCGTGGAAGCGAGCGTGCTCTAGAGATATCAGAGTGATTTGAATATAGTGTCAGGCCTAGTTAGGCCCCTTGGGTCAGTAGCGCGAGACGACAGCGTAATTGGATACTTGTTGAAGTTTGGCCAACATGGTCTATAGGTATAGACCGTTATACCATACCTAATATGGACTGGTATTTTTACTCCTATGCAGGGACTTCATTGCACCGGCTTATTGTTTGTTTCAGACACGGTATAGTGAACTCTGTTAAACACGTGCTGCAGAAATTAGACCCAGCCCAGGTCCGGCCCATCCACGTTAGCTTCGACATAGATGCCCTGGACTCGCTAGAGGCGCCGAGCACGGGCACCCCAGGTAATACAACAGGGCAATACTTTTTGTCAGGTAACCTGCGTAAATAGATACACGGTATCATTCACGGTATACATGAAAGCTGCCGCGAATTAACGGAATGAGTGTATATCGTTGCCAGGACAGATTGCTTGACGGCTCTCGCACGGCACAGCTCGGCAAGCACAAGACGGCGTGCGAGCTATCTCGCCGCGAGATAGACTGTCCGTCTTTTTTAATTAGTACACGCAGAAACCGATTGGTAGCTTATCTCGCAGCGAGATAGCTCGCTCGGCACCGTCTTGTGGTAGCCGTGCAGGTGTGACTCACTTATTCATGTGAGCGAAAAGAATATCGTAGAACCACGTACAATTTTATATCATTTATTTAGTTCGTTGTATTCGTACCAGTTATCGCTAACATACCTGAATATACCACATCGTCATCATTCTTATTTAAGTACCTATTCCAAATTTAATTTTTACTGTACCTACTCTAAGAAGTTGGCCACCTCTGACTCACTATAAATATTTGTAATGTAACTCGGCAAGTAAATAAAGCAGGAGAATTAAGACTTGAGCCCTTATCATCGAGAGCATATACCTATAGGCTGGTTTACACATGTAGGGATTTCGCGCCTCGTTATCCCTATATCCATAAAGAGAATTCATGCGACCTGGCTCTGGTTCGGTAAACACCTCGCATTTCATCCAATCAGTCAAAAAAGTTTATCAAACACAAGTGATTAAATACCAAATCATGTGTTTTTCGTGTTCGTTGCAATCGTTCGCGACAACACAGACACTCATAGTCCCTATTTGTCACGGTACCGCCGCATACCGGGTAGAGTAAGTCCGACGCAGGTCGGGCCTAGCTGAATTTCTTGCTGGACTCTTCTCAGCTAGGCTAGGTTTAGTGAACCAGCGACAATACTCCCAGTAGCTCGAATCCACAGACACCTCAGATTCGGTTGAAGTCGCTCAACCAATTTCACTGGAGCGCAAACTCGTAGAGTATTCCAGTGTTTAAACCGCCGGCGTGGTCGTGTCGGAGGTTTCCCCTAGATTTCCGCTCTTTCCAACCGCGCACTCCTTTTACTTTGCACTAATGCACCTGCAAACGACTCAGCCATAGAAATATGTTCGCGTTTATGCTTGAAATACGACCGTTTATGCCTACTCACAGGGTATTTCCCGTTGACATAGAATTAAAAGTTTGGCAAAAAGCAATGTGTTAAATAATACCTAGTAGGTACCTACAGGAATAAATCTGAAGAGATTACATTTAGGTAGGTAATACCTGAATATACCTACCGCTTTTAATTAACATAGTTTTTGAATATATATGTAAGTCGTTAAGCCAAGTTAGGTTAGGTTAGGTTAGGTTAGGCTCGAGAACTTCTAAGAGTTAGTTATAATATACCATATTAATACCATTATATTCGTCTTACGAAAAAAAGACAATAGCGAACTACTACGCGAAATTTTAACGCTCACTCAATTTTCCATGTCACTACTCACTAGTGATTGACAAATAAAGCTTTTTATCTCACACCTGGCCATAAAGTGGCCATTATCGCACGCTCCGCGCGCGAAAAAACCCACTTCCTGGCCAGGGGGTGACATAAAATGTTGTACTTACCAAGGGCGATAATAAAGAAAGCCTAAGATCGCATATTTATCGCCCTTGCCTTCGGCTCGGGCGTCAAATACCTGCGATCTGAGACATTCTTTGTTTTACCACCATTGTTAAGTAATGTACTATTACGTACCTGCAGTCAGCATCTACTTATAAAGCAAGCCGTACTATTAGGTAGTTTACGCCGCAGTCAATAAGGTCGCGTTTCAATTAATGTGTCGACCGCTCTGACGTCGAAATTTGTTGTTCTGTCTGTTCTGTCACTCTAGTTTCCGGCCCGTCGATCGTTTATATAGTGTGAAAGAGGAGACCCAAACAGATAGCAGATCTGTTTGATCTGTGGTTTTGTTCGCTTGCGACTTTTCTAAACACGTATCTATACCATAGTTTGTTTTATTTAAGATGAATAAAGACAACACGAGATATATCTTCATTATTATTATTACATATTTCTCATTTGAGTGATGAGGTAATATAATGTCTTGACCTACTTGTATGATCAAAGACTCAATCTACCAAACCTACTTGTATGATCAACTCAAAGATCAAAGATAGCATTATTTTTCTCCTGAATTATTAAGAGCCCACATATGAAAATTTGTCAATGTTTATCGACGTAGATCTCAACATCTATAGGGATTTAATATCTGTTCTTTCAGTAGGTATATTAATCTTGAACTATTTTCCTCCAGTCTGCTAAAAGTGAAAATACGATTTCAAAAAAATTCTGGATACTTTTATTTTTCAAACATAACCCTTCTTTTCGACGTTAAACCCTCCCAACTTTAACAATGATTTTTGGTTTAATAGTTGTACAAAAATAAGTTCTCAAACCTGAGAAAAAAGATTATCCTTATAAATTTAATGTACACGTTTTGAATAAAAATTTACGACAAGTACGCGCTGAGCTTCCGTAGAGAGCGGGATGGTTCCGTACCCGAAGGGTCAAAACGGAACCCTATTGGTGAAGCCGAGACGTCCGTCCGTCGTCTGTCACACAGGTTTTACAGCCAAACGGTTGAAGCTACAGGCTTCAAATTTACACAGTATGAGCATCTTGTTGGCCCGAAGCCATACAAATAGTTAAAACTTATTTTTAAATGTTTTTAAGGGGGATCCCATACAGCTAAAGGGCGCGAAAAAAATTTTTTATCCTACCCTGTCTAGTGGGGTATCTTTGTTTAGAACTCATTGAGTAGATACTTACTATATTTTCATTTGAAAAAAATATTAAAAAGGAAAGGAATGAGAAGCCACCAAAGTCAGCTTTTTTTACCGAAATTTTGTTCCGAAGAATTTTTTAACTTCCCAAATACCTATAAACTTAAAATTTGGTAATAATGTTTGTTATTATGTATACTTTACGACAAATACTAGTTAATATATTGATAAATTAGATTTTTTCTTTGAAGTTTCCTTATTTTTCCTATAAAAACCAACTTAACTTTGCGGTCGGTTCGGAACCCTAAATGTGCGAAGTCCGATTCGCACTTGGCCGGTTTTTGCATTTATTGATCCACTATGGATGGGGGACTAGATATGGGCGCAATACATTGTTTCTACGTGGGAACGTAGAAACAATGTTTAGTAAAGCGGGGGGCATTCATCTTATTTAAATATTGGTTTTACTCTACTTAGATCGTTCAGTGAAAAAATGGTCCTTTACATAAACTAGTACCTACTTAATAAGGAGGAGGCCTACCCTCGTGGATTGAACGAACTATAATAACTTATTATTTTTTGTAATGTTTTCAAGTGCGCGGCGGACTGACGCTGCGTGAGGGTATCACGCTGATGGAGCTTATCCACTCCACGGGGCGGCTGCGTGCTGTGGACCTGGTGGAAATCAACCCGGCAGTGGGCAGCGGCACCGACCGCGCCCGCACGCTCGACGCTGGAGTCGCAGTGCTGCGCGCCGCGCTCGGCTTCTCCCGCCGTGGCACCGCCCCCCGCGGCCAGCTCGACCTGCCCATACAAACCCCACCGCACAAGCATTAGACGTCATCAGCCCGCATCAAATACTTGCTAAACCAGTGACCCGGCACCATCTACGCAGTCTCTAAAATGACGGCCCGCAACCCGTCCGCCATCACAGGGTTGCGACCCACTACAACTCAAGTACAAGAATCGATCTAGAGACAGCAGCAACACGGCCATGAGCCAAACCAGTGAATGAGAGTTATTCATTTCCGATTCCATCCACATTGCGGAAAATAACAATTTTATTTGTTGCTGATTCAAATCATTCAATTTCGACATTGTTATTGGATTTCACGATAATTTATTTGTTGGGGCGCCCGCCCTACGCAATTATCTCGACTAGGCAGCTACCGCTATTTAATCAATAATCAATTTGAAATCAGGTTTATTATAAAATCTTGAAAATAAATAAGCCCATAAAAGAATATTATTTAAATTTAAAAAATCTTGCTCAGTACTCGACTGATCGACACTACGCATTACAGTTTATCCTAAGTAATGTAATTACATACATGTAGGTACCTACCCACTTTCTTCATCAGTTTTGTTTGTTAATAAATAGAAAGCTAACGTTCCTACTTAATAACCATATCCAGCCTCATACGAATACAACGAAGCTCTATCCGTTCAGTAAATTAGCGTAACGACTCGAATAGCAGTGGGTAATAGAATTTCCTTGATTGAATAGCTATAGGTACCTACATACCTACCTACTGTAGCGACAACGTTTTCCAATTATATTGCGTAACCAGCTGCTTTGTGCACATTCCTTCTAAACTTATGTTTATTAATGTGGTGATGAAGTTCACATGTAGTTACACAATTCTGGTAAATATATACTTATAACCATTCCACATGATTCATATTTTTTAAGTTATGTATCTAGGTACTAAAGTTAATGAATTTCCACAGATATTTTCTGTAATAATCCATAGTGATGCCTTGGAAGTGCGAAATGAGACTGAAACAGAAGCTCAGAGAATACTTCAGAAATACCTCGATAAAATTCCGGACATTGAATCCAAATACGTCCTCAACGAAGGATTATCCAAATCAATATCGAGATATTTCAAAGACAAATTAAGCGTGCTACCTTTATTTAAAATGTCTGTGAAAATAGATCGCACGCCTGTAAAGATACCATGGACAATCCCGGACCCAGTTAGCAAAGTTGGGAATTCTTCCAATAACTCTAAAATTGAGTACAAGTATATGAATCCATCTGCTGCCTCCGAGACGTACTTAGGTAATCTAACGCAAGATTCGCAATAAATTTGTCGCATTACTATTATTTTGATTTTGCCCAATTTATTTCCTGTATCTAACACGCACTTGAAGAAGAAGAAGAAGAAGAAGAAGAAGAAACATTTATTTACTGCACAAAAGACACACAGATACAAAAAATAATAGACGTACTAAACTCAGAACATATAAAATAATGTGTGTCTTCGCGGCAGCAAATCGGTTGCTGTCTCAGCATTATGCTGAGGTGTTAAACACCTGCAGTGCTGGTTTTCAGACAGCACCGTACGTGACCCACGGAACGCAATACAACATAATATACAATACAAAGAGATAAATATCATAAAGTTATAAAATAAATATCGATTAGACTAGCTCAAGTGGTATGAGACATGAAAAAGGGAGGCATTATTTACTCAACCTCAGGCTAAAAAGAATAAAAAGTAATAATAAAAATAAAAGTACCGCAAAAAACAGCTACAGTACAATAATGTAGACATTAACAATGTATAAAAGAGAATTTATGTCACACCTGGCCATAAAGCGGCCATTATCGCACGCTCCGTGCGCGAAAAAACCCACTTCCTGACCAGGGGGTGACATAAAATTTTGTACTTAACACGGGCGGTAATAAAGAAAGCCTCAGATCGCACATTTATCGCCCTTGCCTTCGGCTCGGGCGTCAAATACCTGCGATCTGAAACATTCTTTGTTTTACCGCCCTTGTTAAGTAATGTACTATAACACACTTAATTCTTGGAAACCTATACCTACAATAAATGAGTCCTTCATTTCAATCGGGACACGTTAATCCGTGTTTATATCCGGGGCTTAAGCATAGATTGACCACGTTCATCTGTATCTGTGTTGCGTAGGTAGGTTCCTAGCTTTATTATAAACTCTGACCCGGTGAACTTCGTAACCCCTAATAGACAATGAAACGTGATGATTTCATTTAGTGCAAAAAAAGTAAGTTCAATAGCTTATTAGGGTTGATATGTGCTATTTTCTAGCTCGACGATTTCTCAATGCCAACCGAGCCGTTTCACCGGCTGATTCACTTTGCTCTAATGTTTGAGAAACACGGACTAAGTCGGGCCAAAGGTAATAAATAGCGCGGCGCTCTTCTCGTACGGTTTCTCGTTCTTCTTTTCTCGTAGGCCTACAAACCCCCGACAAAGTATTCATTTCAAAAGACAGAGCTAGCATTTTTCCGGCAGATACTTTTATCTGGGGAATTGAAAAATCCGGCTTTTAGTCATTGTCAAATGTTAGAGTGAAAACCGGTAGTGCCGGTAGTATTTTTATTTTACTGATGACGTCATTAATGGACTCAAGTCAATCGCTATAATAAATATTTTATGTCACACCTGCCCATAAAGCGGCAATTACCGCACACCCCGCGCGCGGGAAATGCCGCTTCCTGGCCAGGGGGTGACATAAAATTTTGTACTTAACACGGGCGGTAATAAAGAAAGCCTCAGATGATCTGAGACATTCTTTGTTTTACCGCCCTTGTTAAGTAATGTACTAATACAGTACATGATTGGTATTCCGAGTTATCTCGATAGAAAAACGTTATTCACTACATCTGTAGGTACCTATTATAAGTATTTCGTTTTACATCGTGCGCGGTATTGCCTGTGGATAGGCCATTTTTACCGACTTCATAAAACGAGGAGGTTATATTATTTAATAAGTTTGGTCGATTTTGATCCATTTCAAATTCAAAACCTCCGATCATAATCGTAAGTATAAAGTTCGTACAAAACTGTAAGGCCAAGTGCTGTCAAATTAACGCAAGCAAAAGTCTACCTTACAGTCAGAGCTCAAGTCTACTTTACTTGCGTTCGTTTGACAGAATTTAGCCTTAGAGTTGTGTCCGAACTTATAAATGGTTGTTTTACAATTGTCTGTCACTATTCACTGTACAGTCCAGTACCCTTACCATGAGTTTGCAATGTTTGTATTACCGTACAGTCGAGGTCATTAATATGTATTGTGTATTGTCTTTGTGTATACCTTTTACACTTTTTTACCTAGTCGAATGCGTTTGCTTACAAATTATAGGCGACCGCATTCCATTAAGTAAAAAAGTGTATACATAATTGCATAACAATGACCTCGACTGTACTCGCTAGCGAGTTAAACGATTTAGTATGGCGATTCTTAGTTCTATTGCGTAACCGCCAGAGGCGCTGTACTTTTGTCAATACTAAATCGTTTACGCAGTCGCTAGTGAGTACGGTAATGCAAACATTGCAAACTCATGGTAAGGGTACTGTACCTACTACATAAATGTATTAACTTCTCAGAGTTTCATATATATCTGAGCAACCTTATATGCCTTTAACAATAAAGTCATGTTCACGTGTTTATGATTACTTTTTCCGTGCACATGTTTATGAACTGGACTGTACCAACGGGACGTTTCATCAAGGACGATATTTTTGTTGGGACGAACAAAGGCCGGTTTTATGAAATATTGGCGCAATTTGCTTTGCCTTTGTGGATGAACCCACGAAAGACGTTAAAAACTTAATTGATTTAAGCGCTTCAAAATTTAAAACCCTAAATTTAACCATAATTATAAAATGCTATTATTTAAATGGGGTACTTGCGTTAAAATTACATCGAGAAATTATATCAGTAATCCAATAATAATAATAGCCATTAAAAGTGTATTACTGGAAGATTTATTCAGAAATAATTATTATTTTGCGATATATTTTAATTAAAAGTTACGTAAATTTAAACGTAAGTAGTTTCAAACGCGAAGTGACTCCATAGGTAACTCGTTTCAGTAACTATGAATAATAATAATTACCATAGAGTTTTACAGTAAAGCGACTTGAAAGCGACCAATAGGGGCAATACGGTATAGTTTCCGTCAAGGGTACCTATTCTAGAGACATGACATTAACATTAGACAAATTCATGATTGACTGGTTGTTTTTGTTTAACTCAGACAGAATTATAAAATCTTACGAGAAATAAAATGACTCTCCAGTCTCCACCATAAATGTATGAGCAGCATATGCTTGAGCGTTTCCAGTAGTTTCCTTACACGTAGGTCTGTGTTAATTTCGGTGAGGCTTGTGCAAACTGATACCCCTAGCACCATCTAACGGGAACCAACGAAACTTATGTAAAACGTGTGTCGATTCTGCCCAGGACAGACCATCCTTCACCCAGGTTGTTGATTCATTCAGGCTCGCGCAACTCGGTACAAAAAAAATGATATTCGTGGATAGTATGGGATATTCGAGGCGGATATTGGCGGCAGTATTGGATTTACCCCAATTGCTGTCAATTCGCGTTCATTCCCTTCTACGAGAGTCCCGGCCGTCTTTTAAAACGTCAGTGATTATAATTCTCTTTGGATTCATTGGTCGCTTTTATAGTTTACTGTGGACGTACACGTCCACGATATTTTCTATGGTTTCATTCATAATCAGTGTAAAGTCTATTATAGTCTATGGTCTATTTCTGAGTGAAACCATAGAGAATATCGTGGACGTGCACGTCCACGGTAAAGTATAAAAGCGACCTTGCGCCGTCTGTAATCGTAAGCGGTGATCGTTAAAATATTGTGTGGAAATATTTCACAAGTTTCCATGGGATGCCAGCTGGAATCTTAAGTTGGTGCAACCCATGGTCGCTTTTATACTTTACCGTGGACGTGCACGTCCACGATATTCTAAGTAAGTAAAACAAACGTAAGTTCGAAACATAGATTAGGATTGGCGCTACCTATCAGTGGCGGAGCGTCCATACAACTCGATTCCCACCGGCTTACCTAATTTACAGCCAGTGCAGTTCTTTTACTACGGCTCATGAAGTATAAGAAAAAGGCAAATTATTTCCGGCTTTCCTAAGAATATTTTTGACGCGCCGCCACCGCTACCTATATTAGGTCTGTGGTTAGAAAACACTGCGTAATCATAATCACCTTTCAGTGTCAAACGTCGCATGTTGGCGGCAAAAATCTACGAACAGACTGGCAGAAAAATATGGTTCGGGAGGGGTCGCTAGATGTAAATAAATAAGATTCTGATGATTCAAAAAAATACGAAACGAGGGCGATAATACCGCTCTGTAAAAGTGGCATAAACAACATATTAAAACAAGTACAGATGGTTATGATTTGATATATTCGGAATATTTCATGATACACGATTGGTTACCTACAGTGTACATTTCATTCAAAATATTATAATCTACCCAAATTGTTTATTCAAGGTAGATACTTTGCTTTGCTCTACGTCCCATTCTATGTTCATATCATATATTTTAAGGCTTGCAACATTATAAACATTCAAAAGTCGATATCATGATTAGATTGAATATAATGGAACATGTTTTGGTCCATTCAGCCCGGGTTTTTAAAGGCCTGTTAGATCAAAATGTCAGCTCATGTTTTGGGAACTCAGTACCTACATTTTTGACACAACTTACCGACATGGAATCTAACAGATCTTTGCAAAACCGAGCCTCAGTCACATAAGTGGACACCACGTTGACAGATATATTGCTATTGAAATACATTTAAGGTTCATTGCTCCCGCCGATTTTGCAGAAAATCGCAATGCCATGGGTTTCACAAAAGAGCTACTTTTGGCCCTTGGTCGCAGACAAGCGTTACAACCGTATAATTATCAATTTTGCGTCATCAAGTAAGCAAGTGAGATTGTGTCGGAGGTGTATTGAAGCAGTATCGCGATAGCGATGATGTGGGCTCGTGGTTACGTCGATCATTCGTCGGGTGACAACAATAGCGTGACTCGATAGCGAACCAGACATGGTCTAAACTAAGAAAACGCAGTCTGACAATCCGGATCGTAACACAAGTGACGTCACTGTTGAACACTTACGACCGCATACCATCGATAGGCTGAGCTTGTGTCACCCGACGTACTAACCGATGTACCGGATTGACATACCTGGCGCGGTATATTATTGTATCATGAACCAGTCATTACTCTTAGAAACCTCGTATCTCAGTACTGAAACGATGATAAGACTGGTTTTTACTTGAAGCAGGTATTTGTTCTTGAGGACCGATTTTGCAATTTCCAGATAAAATTATTCGTCGCGCCGGTTAAAACTATGACTGTACTTTTCTGAAGAAAGAAAAACACAGAGCTAACATTTATCTGACGGATAATTTTATCTGGAGATTGAAGAATCAGCCGTTTAGTGAGTTTTGGTTGTCAACCGCAATATATATACCTCCAGCGAAGTGACTACATCACAACTAAAAGTTGCAGGCGGTATCTCAGAATGGTCTTGCATTAATATTTTAACTATTCCATTATAGAACACGAATACATATCGAATACATTTTAAGTATCAATTTGCGTATGAGGACACTACAACAAGAAACATTGCATGGTAATTTATGAAAAAAAAATTATAGTCTGCACGAGCGGCAGGACGAACCATTATGTGTTCCAGATTTGAAAATGTTATCATAGATATTTTAAAGATCATGATTGAATTATGAGCAAAGGTCTGAATATATCTTGAAAATTGACTGTACAAGAGTCATTTTGTATTATTAATTTTATTGCAACAGCTGGTACGCTCAGCCCATCCATACAGTCAGCACCAATTAAATTATATTATATCGCATCACGAATTTATATTACTGTAAGGATGCATGACAATTATATTTGACTACTATAAAGGCTGTTATGGTTCTGATAGCACAACAATACTTTCAAAGTACAACGTCTGTACTCTGCGGGTTTAATAATATCTTTTACAATGATTGCGGGAAGACGGAGGTTGTAAGTAGTAAATGTATTTATACGAGCTGACTAAGTCAAGTATAGAAAAGAAACAAAGTTACCTTTTTCTAAGTTTCTGCCTCGTGAATTGTGCATAGGGCAAAAATATGGGTGCTTCAAAGACCTCCAAAAAAGCCCAAAAAGCTCATTGTAACTGTATAAAGTGTGCGTTTCGGGATATTCGCCTATTCGCTCTCACCATATTTTTACACTTGACTGTAAGTACTTGGGTCGGTGGACTTGTAAAACAAATGAACACGATACGCGAGAGATGTAATACGGATGTTGACACCAAATAAGAAAATCAATGAATCCGAATTTTCTCGAAAAAGGATCAAATTCTCAATCAAATAGCGAAAAAAGTAATTCAAAAGAATAAATAATAACATAATTATAAGTCTTCAAAGTTTTAGGAGGGGGCATTTTCTGTCCGTGTTCCGCAAAACGCACCTCTGTGTTGAACGATCGTCATTTACTATGTGACTACTGATCTGTAGCGTTGTTATTTATTTATTATTATTTATTATTTTATTATACACTAGCAGCTACAAGCTGATGCGTGTATATCACTGCACTTATTATTTTTTTTATTGTCCTGTGGTTTTGTGTTTAAAATGTTTATCTAGTCTATTTTTGAAACTGTTCACTGAAGGGGCACTTATCACTGACTCTGGTAGTTTATTCCACTCACGTACTACGCGATTTGATAAAAAGTGCTTCCTAGGATTGCTTGTGCTGGATCCCCGAGTAATCTTTAAGCTGTGGCCTCTCAGACGATGATTCTTACTCATTGTAAACAAATTCTTTAAGTCAGGTAAGTCATAATAATCATGTAGAATCTTGTAAGTTTCAATGAGATCGCCACGCTGTCTTCTTCGCTCCAGGGTAGTCAATCCAAGAACGGTAAGCCTTTCTTCATATGGCGTATTGTTAGTGTAGCTAACGGTTGTAGTTTCGTTATTTTTTGACATATTTGAATAGGATTTTCACTATTTGGCATAGTTTAATAATAAATTTTGAGTCAACATCCCTATTGCGTTTGCGTAATACTGGGGCTTCCGCCAATTACGAAGATCGAAGTTCGAATAATTGATCTTTATCAGAACTTCGATCCCCGGATTCCACGTAGTTAGCCCACAGAAAAAGTCCTAAAGTAACGTAAAAGTAATGTGGAAGTGTCTGATGTGGGAGCCTAGAAGTTGACTTGAGCTCGGTAATGTTTCTGGAACTTGTTGGCTCTGAGCGACAGCTTCATCTGCCACTTGGCCTGCACGCGTTTCATGAAGTGGATATCGCGCGCATTCCTGCGAAAGAACAACAAAATAAAATACATAAACTAACATTGTAACAATGCATTACATAATACATATTTAATAATAACTCAGGCGGTGTCAGTAGGAAGGACATGGAAGCGGGGCAGGAGCGAATATACATATATGAATTCATAATCAAAGTGTGGTTGGCACGCCAAGACCCGTCTAGCTTTGGAAAGAGTATCGACTCTCAACCTTAAGGACCAACGCACGAGAATAATGGCTTTATTCATAAACGTTCATCGAGACTATTTTAGATAAGGTGCCGTTAAAAATCGTTTGTGTATATCTATCACTTTCACATTTGTTTGTGAGAAGGAGAGCAGCTTCAACTGAATCTGAGGTGTCAGTGGCATCGAGCTACTGGGAGTTTTGTCGCTGGTTCACTAAACCTAGCCTAGCTTGGAAGAGCAAGAAACTCAGCTAGCTAGCCCGACCCGAGTCGGACTGACTCTATCCGGTATGCGGCGGTACCAGGACGAATAAGGACTAAGGCTGGGTTGCACCAAACCGTCTGTAATCGTAAGCGGTGTTCGTCAAATTTGATTGTATTGGAAGTTTGACAAGTTTCTATGGGATGACAGCTGCCGGCGCCATATTTAAAGATGACCGGTCTGTGTTCGTACGTTGGTGCAACTGACACTAAGGAGGTAAGTGTGTGTGTGTGGAGGTAAGTGGAGGTGAGGTTCCCTTACTTGGCAGCGATCGCCTGGTCGCGGGGCGCCCAGCCGAGCGCGCGGTACATGCCCAGGAGCCTGTGCAACTTGCGGTCCGACTTCTTCACCAGCGCTTGGCTGCTGTGCGTCACATTCTGTTTGTAGTACCTGCAAACAAACTTACTTCTTAACACTCTTCTACGGCACTCCATCACAACTACAATCAAGAGCAAACAAAATGGGTTACAATTGGAGTTCGACACTGACATATGGTCTTATTCCATGTGATATTCTGCTTTAACCCTTGGGTTAACGGCGAAAAAACAAAACAATCTTTTGTTATGATCCCGTACATCGGCGACACCGGGAGCCATAAGGTTCAGGCAAGGCAGTCCCGCTGCAAACGTCCCGCTCTAACACGCGTGAGTTTACAAGTAACCATCCCGCTCTATAATTTATCAAAAATCTATCCGGTTATTTTGTTGGAACAATAAAAAAGCTACCCTTTTTGTTAAAAAAATCATATCACTGCCGTTGACCATTACGAAATAATCAGCATGAAAGTTTATTTTTACGATGATAGGTATTTAGGATTTTTTCAAAGAGTTATCAAAGCATTTTTCAATATTTTGTTCGGTTATTTTGTTACTTTCTTTCTTTTTCAATCTACAGTAATTTTTGTGTAGTGTAATTCTTCATTATTTCTTCACACTCTAACCTCAAACTTTAAGGGCCGATTCACACCGGAATGGCTGCGGCCGGCAGCGGCGCGGCGAGCACTTTTCCGTGTCAAATAATTTTAAACTTTATCTACATACTAAAAAGTCCACAGCTGCGTTACCGCGTGGCACCGCGCGGCGCCGCGAGACCTTTTCGAGCATTGGACTTTTCTTTTTAGTATGTACGAGTAGATAAAGCTTAAAATTATTTGACACTAAAAGTGCTCGCCGCGCCGCTGCCGGCCGGAGCCGTTCCGGTGTAAATCGGCCCTAATATTTTCGTCTATTCATGAACTGGTCTCGCCTTAACGCTTATGTAGTAGGGTTTCTACTACACACTTACGATTTTAGACAGTTTGTATGTAATAACAACTCTATTACATTAGTTTTAAAATAGAATATCCAATAGAATAAGAGCATGTGTCAGTGTCATTGACGCTCGAAAAAAATTAACCATAACCTACCCATTTTGTTTTGGTCTTGAGTGTAGACATAGAAAACTGTGTACAGAAAGTTTTATAATAATCGTACCGAAAATTGTCTAGGCCCTCAAAATTTTATTAGTACTTATATACAATACTTTGATACCTATTGCGTTCTGTCATAATTCACATTCCGTTACGTTATTTTAATGTTTATTACGTTTTGACATAATTCAAATTCCGTTACTTGATATTTAACGCACACGCACACGACACGCAAGCGGTGTGACATCTAATATGGAGATTCATAATTTACAACGCGCACGTCTACGTGCACGTCGACGCTTACGTGCTGCGTACGCAACCCATGTGCACCGACCTTTAACCGTCACAGTCGTATATATCAGACAAATTGACAATGCAAATTACAGACTCGTGATATGGACAAAGTTCACCATTGCGAGTAACTATTTTGATACAGGTATACAGGAAAAAGACGAAGTCGCCAGCAGCAGCTTATATATTAAAACACACACCACGGGTGATAATAACAAAACAGCTAGCCTAGCGGTTCCGTTCCTGTCATATTTATATCACTTGTGCTACCCATATATGGCATATACATCTAAAGCTCGGCCTGCATAAAACTTGCATACCTAACTAGAAACGTCGTAATAAATTCGCAACACAATGTAAAAAAATTATAAGTATTGACAAATAAACGTATTCGCTCAGCATTCAAAGTTATGTTTGCAGACAGGAAGCAATATCAAAACCGTATTGAACAATATCTGTTTATAGACTTTGTTATGATATGTTCGATTCGCATTCCGCGAGTATGTTCCTAGATGACGAGATCTATATCCTATTTACTTATGATATTGAATCTCATACGTAAATAACCTATGTAAATAGAGGAATATCCTCTTTTGCTATCATATCATTATAGTTGAGAATTACACAACAAACAAACATGTGGAACAATTATCTTATTGTTTTGTTTGTAGATAAGAATTGAGGACTCATTGTTACAATATGGTGTAATATGTAGTCTAAACATTGCACATTAAATTTTACGTGTGTTAACTTACAACTATTCAAGTCGCTGAGTGCTCCATGTGAGAAATTTGAAATTTGATTTGCACCTAAACAATTGCCTTGCTGCCAAAATTAAGTAAGGTGTCATATAAGAATATAAAAATTCATCCGACATGTTATTAAAACTGGAAACCAACTGTATTATTAACCTTTCCAACGTTCTGTCTCATACATACGACATCGGCATGTCTCACGCGAGTTTTAACCCTATAGAAGGGTAATTATTTGGGCGTTTGTTCCAAAACACTTTCGTGGTCACTATTTTGTCGAATTCGGATAAAGAGTTTGATGCTGTTTCCGGTCATTTGGTAGAAGTACGGTCTGTCTACCAACTAACTCAGAAATGCAGAGGTAGCATGAGATAGAGAGGTAGGACACAGCAAAATGTCATCTCATTTTCTATCCACTAGAAAACTGAATCAAGTGTAGACTATGTAGACCGAACTGAATACAGTACCCTTACCATGAGTTTGCATTACCATACTCTCTAGCGACTGCGTTAAGGATGTAGGATGGCGATTCTTAGTTCTAATGCGTAACCGCCAGAGGCGCTATACTTTTGTCCATACTAAATCATACGGTAGCGAGTGCGGTAATGCAAACATTGCAAACTCATTGGAAGGGTACAGAGGTATAATGGCGGCAGCAGACTAACGTGACGTTGACACTTGACACACGTACAGTCGGGGAATTCAAATGTTTGTCACTTTTGGACTCAAAAGTGCCAAACATTCACATTTTTCGACTGTAGTTTGACAAGCCAGAGTCAGAGTAGTATGACTGAAGCCAGATTCATATTCGTCTGACGTGACGTGCCGTGACGCGACGCGACAGAAATATACGTTAGTATCTTCTTAGTAGTTTGTGACAGAAATATATCGGTGTCACACATATTTAGTACGGCTAGAATCACATGTATTCATCAGGCGTCAGAGAACATCACGCCAAATAAGTATGAATACGGCTGCAGTTTTTCTTTCGGCTTAGCTTTCTTTTTCTTTGCCTTTCCGCCAGTGCTATGCTATGTGAACCAATGGATAATGATTGGTGGATTACAACGCATCCATAGCAACGTAGCATAGCACAGCTCTGTTGGAAAAACACTCTTAATGATCTTCGGGAAAGATGCTTAATTACCTAATGACTGCGCTGCGGCTGAATCCAATTTACCCAGTAGAGATTCGAGAGTCGAAGACTCTGCATCAATCTGCTAACTAGTGTTGTAATTAACTACCCTTACCTAGCTTACAGCGCGGGTTAGACTAGCAAGAATTTGCGTGCAATTTTCAATAAGATTTCATTACATTGCAGGGTTTGATCGTATTCATCTTACCTCGGCAGCCCGCAGCCCACAATGTACACACAACACACATGCCAGTTCTTGCCAATGTAAATCGGCCATTAGATATTATATTAAACAGGAAGTAATATTATTTTTATAAAATAGTGCTTTATATGTGCATTGAATATAAATATGATGTTTTGTTTGGTATGAATCAACCAATATACTTAAAATTATGACAACCAAACAATAGTATGTAAAAACAATCGCTTGGCTTGCTTTTGAGTTCAATCCACTTCATTCCTCTCGCAATTGCGCAAAAGAGAAACTGATTAATGTACAAGAGTACATGATAATTGAAGGAAGTAATGGTTCAATTTGTGCGAATTTTACATCAATTAGCGTCCAATAATATGTAGCCTTCATGCCGAAAAAAGTCATGAGAATATCCAATATAAAATAACGATTTTATGTGACTAGATCTTCTCGGCGTCTTATAAGGAATATAAATACTTCACATTATCAAATTTTGTAATGTGAAAATTTAAAATGTTATTTTAATATAATATGAAGGTGATGTATTTTATGAAATACCTACACCACTACCCTTTCATTGACTCCTAATTCCATTTCATTTTAATTATCTTGTTTCTGGTATAAATGTGGCATAAGTAACAATTAAATTATGCAGACCTTTTCCATTCTGCACTGCTTTAATATAAATCCGCTATTAACCACCAATGCAGGTACAAGCCAAGCCCAAGGAACAAAATATCGTACCTCATGAGTGACCGATGACCGACAGTAACACCGGATGGAAGCACCAACTGGAAATCATCACCTTCCAGCGTCGCTGGACCTTCCACCTCCTCATCCACATCCATGTCTTCAGCCCCTTCCTTCTGATCAGGGTAAGAGGCGCTGAAATTAACAAGAATTTGTTAGAGAGGCAATCCAACAGGGTTCGAAAGGATAATTATCAATGATAATTATCTTTATCGATTTGATAATAACCTAAAATTGTAGACTAAAACACCAAAATCTTCTATTTTTTAGTACATATAGGAAAATAAATGTATCTTTAACTAATAAAATAATGTATACCTACCCTACCCATACCAGGGATAATTATCCGATAATTGGGTCATAAACAGATTTAGGTTCGCGTCTTTCCTGTGGACGTATCAAAAGTTAAGGGCTACAAAGCTTAATTTTGGATTGGTCTCGTAACCTGCATAAACGGCGTGTCCGGTTCTATAAATCCATGTAATAAAATCATAACTTACATGCTCATACGCCATTAACTATTGACCACAGAAGGGACGACTTTTGTTTTTTCAGGTGTTTATGACCCAATTATCGCGATAATATGACAGATCATAAGTATCTTGATAATTTCGAACCCTGCAATCCGAACTGGACAACAGCCAGCATCTTTTCTACTCCGATTTTTTTTTTCAGATGAGAAAAATCGTGCGGTTATCGTCATGAGATTTCAGGGAAAACAATCTTGAAACGGGAAAAAATGCGGCGTGCTATCTTTGAGACGTGATAAGCTACTGAAATAAGTGAAATTGGTACAATATCATCCTTTGATGTCTCAGGGAAAGGAAGAATGTAGGCGAAAATTACCGTTAAAATTCTCATCTTAAAAAAAACGGGGTATAGTGTACACTTGTCTTGACTTCAGTTGAGACATAAGATATATTATACAAGCACATAAGATATATTATGCAAGACATAAGATATATATTATACTTGCACAAGTAGTGTTGACAATCATATTTATGTTCCACTAGGCATGATGTTTACCTGTAGTCATAATAGTCTGCATATTCTGCCAAAGCAACCCCCTCATGCAACATCTTGCAGTGACCCTTGTCCACCATGTGTCCTCGAGCCGCCTCCATGGAGTAGAATGTGCGACCAGTCTCATTACACCAAAGGCACATAAAACCTTGAGAAATCTGAAAATAAGCAATCCATTTGTTACTTTCACATTATTAGATGACTTACTTGACTTAAGCTCCTGTAACCCCTAGGTGGGGCAAAAGGCGTCCACAGTACTCCGCCATTTCGTTCTATCTTGGGCTATAGCACTTCACCTCGGACCAGGTTAGCCTGATGGTCTTCAGTTCCGTCGCCACTGAACGCGTCCAGGTTTGTTTGGGTCGGCCATGTTTCCTTAAACGAAACGTGGCTGATGCAAACATTATTAGATAATCAAGAACAAATAATAAAGATACAAGTTTAGAGTGCTAATGTTTTAGAATATTTGGGCAATCAATTTTACTCCCAATTGCACTCTTTCACTCTGGACGCTAATGCTACATGTCACTTTGTACAATGTATTGTACATTTGGCCGCACAATGTTAAACTCTATTCATGCTTACAGAAAGTTTTTCGAAAGTATCCTCTTTTTGATTGATTATTTGGAACAAAATCAAATAATACCTTCTCTCCTAAATACAGCAACAGACCCCTGACATCAACACAGTACTCCACATCAGGTATGAAGAATGAGTGTGCTTCAGACATGTGCTTGAGGTTCTTCACCATGCTCTTGCTATGATGGGTGCAAAACAGACAATCCTGGGGCTTGATGAGTGAATCACTGCCCTTAATACGGCATTCATCCCACTCATCAGAATCCAACTGAAATTTAAAAAAAAACACATTAACCCAGCAAAAAAAAACAAATACATCATTTTGTTATCCAGCCTGGGATCCCAGTCACCAGTACCAGACGGCTTAAAGTCAGGTCATGTTCACCCAAACCCCTTATTTGACCAGGCTAAATAAATTGTGGTGCAACTACACACCAAGCACTATGTACATTCTGAGTATACCTCCTCTATTTCCGACTCTGTCTCAGCATCTTCATCTCCAGACCCATGCGTGTTCACAAGTGTGAACTTAACTCTTTCGTCCGTACTCTTGGCTGGCCCCCCGGGCGCGGGAGCATCTATTTTCACAAAGCTGTCTGTGTCGGAGTGGTTACTGTGTACATCCTCCTGCGCCTTCCCCTGCGCTTGCTTGTGCTTCTTGCTGTTCAGATGGTTGTTATACGCGTTACTCGTATTGAACAACTTTGAGCAACAGTTGCAATAATGTGAATCATCGCGGTTCTCATCCTGCGCCTGCTCTCTGTGCTTCTTCACCCGGGTTTCAAACTCTTCCAACGTTACAGAAGGAATAGCTGCCACCTTCCTCTTCAAGTTGTATCGGTGCCAATCGGATTTATAATGCTCCCTCTGCAATTCGGGACTATTAAACAAAACCTGGCAGGTGATGCACGAAAAAGAGTCAGGCATGGCTATCACAATAAGAAAGATCACAGCTCTATGAACACTTTAGGACTATGTACGTACGACCAATGTACGTTTTTTAGTTAGGTAGAATAAAAAGATTTTCCTAGGAATAACTAAAGGACTCTTATCGGAATGAATGATAAGGTCAACGTGGTGTGGCGCAACGCAATATGATGTGCAGTGTTGCCAACTCGAAATTTCGTTTAGTGCTAAAACTATGTACAGCATCTAACGAATCAGGCGTCCTAACTAGTGGAGGGGAGTTGAAGCATCTCGCTCTAACGTATAGGTCCGAACCCTTCTGAGTGTCCTGAATTCAGGACAGTGTAATACCCGCTCCCGGCACCACACTTCGCTATGCGTGTTCGCGTTGCGAATTTTCCTCCCTTTCTTTTGCGATATTAAAGAAAGAGATGCAACACGCATATTTGCACAAGTGCCGGCCTAAAACACAGAATATGCCCACAATAACAGATGACTAAACTTTCGCCTACTGAAGTTACTTACACCCCGAACAAGAATGTTCCCTGAACACTTAGAAATACAGAATAGAACGTATAGGTACGAGTAGGTATTGAGTATATTTTCATGAAAATCTGCAAAAATCCAATTTATCTACCATTCGTGACTACAAAATCACAATTCTTAAAGGGTATTTTTACCTGTGAGCACAGTAAAAATCGAATCTGAAATCGATTTTCAAAGAAAGCATATATTTTTTAACAGATTCATGACTTGAGAAATATGTGCTAAAAATATGCTAAAATGTAAAAAAAAATACTGCTAAATAAGTTGAAAATATGATACATTTAGCAGAAAATATGCTAAGTTGGCAACACTGATGTCGTGTCACAACGCAACTTAAGGGATATAGAAACATAACAACCAAGTAAAGTAAAGCCCATGCCAGACAGTCGAAGACAAGCCCCGGACCGCATTTATAAATTGACAATGGACTGTACAGACTTTTGACTAATAATAAATGAATATCGTGGACGTGCACGTCCACGGTAAAGTATAAAAGCGACCAATCGGTCAATAGATGGGACCAACCAGTTGGTGGTCAAATTGATTCGTCTATAGATCGCTTTACATGTAATCGACATAAGTCATGACAGAATATTGACAGTGACACAGTAATGACATTGACAATTTTACTGTTACAACACTGGCGGACATTGCCCTTTACAACAGGATCACAAAGAGAAAAGAGAAGATAAATCACTACGTTTTACAGGATCACTTCTCTAAATAGTACAAACATCGAAACATAACTAGAGTAAAAAACAATGTCAATCATGTTGGAGCCCGAGGAGGTAGACGATGGGTACTTTACTCCAGTCGCAAGGTAACTAAATCCACACGTCAAAAATAAGTTGACAAAATTGTTCATAAAACAGTTTGTTTGTTTTGGTTTGTTTCAGTACTACTCTAGCGAACATATTTAAGGACGACACAAGCAAAGATACTGAAGTTAATCCTTCCCTGAAGTATAGACCTCCTCAAATAAAGAAGGCAGAGGAAAACACTAGTAAGACTGATGATGCTGGTGCTGGTGCATCACATTGTGTGTTTTCTTGCTCTGTGCTAGCCTATGAATGGTGGGTCCCACTCATAAAATCACAATATTGTGTAACACATCTGTTAATTTTATGGGAATTCCTACTAGTGAATTTTAGCTATGTAATTCATACAAATTGATAGAGTTTCACACTGGATTCTCAATAATGACAATAAACAAATAATTTTTGTCCACTTTTTAGGGTTCAGGGATCTCACATGTGCAAGGGGAAGGTTGGATTTGCCATAATGCAGACAGTTAAATCTGGCTCGTGTAAAATTATACTATACAGTCCAGATAAATCAACATTATCATGCACTACACTCATGCCACAGCTAGAAGTGACTCTGAAAGGAGCCATGATATCACTTTATGATGATCAGAAGAAATACTGGGGATTGTGTTTCAATTATAAAACCATTGATCAAGTCAAGGAACTATTAAAAAAAGAAAATGTTATCATAAAAATATATGTAAATCATGAATTGACTAAACCTGATACAGAAAATATTGACAGTGACGAAACTACTGATGAGACTGACAGTAGTTTGGCTGAAGATGGCACATCAAGAAACAATAAAGCATCCATTTTAAACAGAATTGCCAATGTTGGTCAAGCAATATTACCCACACTACCTGGCAGTCCAGTTAAAAAAATAACTCCACTAAATATACCAAACACACCAGACATTTTTGATTCTCCAGACAAGTTAAATGTGTTGCCGGATAGCAGTGTTGAGAGAAATCATGATAATGCAACAATGCAAGATCGAGAACCCACCAAAAGTATTGCAATACAAACATGTAAAAATAATGCTGAAGCAAATAACATATTAACAAGTAATACAATGCAAAGTGCTCAAACATCTGTAACAAGTTTACCCTTAGTCAATAATCAAATATTTACCTATGTTAATGGATATATGGTGCCATTGCACATGCAAGTGCCTGTCATAAATAATGTCAACTGTGCAGACACTTGTTCGGATATTGAAATAATCATACAGAAACTAAATCAACTTAAGGGTGCTGTAAAAATAATGGAAACAAGAAATTCCCGAAATGAAGAAAAATTGCAGACATGTAAATGTAAGGTCCAAGAACAAGTGAAAGATTCCACTACCAATGTAGAGGTTCAATCGGATCTAGGTTTGAAGTATATATCTGACTTGGAACAATCAATCAGAGAAAGGGATGAAATTATAAAGGATCAACGTCAAAACATAAATAATTTGAATGAACAAGTAGAAAAAATAAAGCAATATTTAAACATGAAAGATGATGAAATGAAACAAATGATTCCAAAAAAGGAGGCAGATATACTTCTAGCTAGTACAGTTAAAAACCTTATGAATGATACATTCCGCTCACTTGCTAGTAATTTTGATAATGATGTTAGTTATATTGGGACTAGTATAAAAGGAATATTAGCAATAGTAATAAAAAAGAATACTGTAGTATCTTTAAGTACCTTGTTAAGCAATCAGGATACACAACCAGCCAATTAGCAGATGTGACAAGTTGGTCTTTAAGCCATTGTCTATGCAGTCAATGGTCAATTTATATAAATAGACATGTCATTGGGAATATCCATGCTTGGGAGATGACGGTCAGGTCAGGTCAGAGAGTCAAGTCTGAAACTTTACTGCTTCCATAATATTGTTATTTTAAGGCTTACCTTCCACTGCTATTAAGACAGTATCTAACACCTGATAAACTAGAAATAGTCAATTCACTCACAAGCATACCCAAATGGAATTTTTGGAACTGTGATAAACTGATAAATGATATATAGTCCTCATCAATTTCGATGACGGTCAGGGTTTGTCAGGGGACAAAACTATGTATTTGCGTTTTGTGAGCTCTGGGCTGATAAATGAATAAGTATATTATAATGTAGACAGTGCCTGTGACACGGTAATCTCTTATAAGCAATAAGTATACTTAAGTTTACTGTATTTAGTTTAAGAAACATGTCATCAAACGATTTAAATATAATTGGAATTATTTAACTTTGAAATTGTATTTATATGTATAGAAATAACCTAACGCAATAAAAATGTATTACGGATATACTTTTTTTTCATCTCTCCTGTTCGGAAAGTTCGATTTTCATGAGTAGATAGCCGGGTTGAAAATCGCTATTCCAACCCTAGGGTGGAAAGTATTTTTTTTTAAATATCCATACGCTGGGGCTGCGCGCACGCCGCGCTTGGGTGCTGCCAAAATATCTCGGGTGAAATGGGTCACTTTCAACCCTCGGTTAACAATCTACTATTTCAGCATCTTGGACACTACATTTACTGTGGAAGATATTAAAGAGATAGCATACAAATTCGGGAGTCCCTGTGCCACTTGTGCCAGAAGCCTAGAATCCCCTAGCTTTAGAACGTAGTGGTTATGTTATTATCTTAGGTACACATTGCATTCGTCCCTCTCGCACCTACATACTTTATAGTAAGGGACGAATGCTATAGGTCCGGCAGCCTGTAGTACGACTTGTTAGCTCGAAACTATGAAGAAGTACGGTCACATCTGGAAGAAAGCACGAAACTTGGCATGCATGTTAGCTTAAATTTTTGTTTCAAAAATTTTAGGGAAACATGTTGACAGACCTTCCCCCCTCCCCCCCCCCCCACTTTTGTGTGCCGAATTAGTTTTATTTTATTTTATTGAAAACGGCTGAAGCTTGGAGATAACAGTCAATGGAAAAAATGTTCCTTATAAAATTATCTAAAAGTCATTCTTTGGATATATTTTGATTGGACCTATAGTTTTCAAGTGTATCTGATGCCATGGAGACAATATACTCTGGATACCAGGCTCGCGCAACTAGGAAGAAAAAAACACTTTGTATGGTCTAAGGCTGGAATAAAAACATGGCGAATACCGATATCTCCGGATATCTCGCTCTCAATTCAATCTTGTGTTGTATGGCTCCATCAAGGCCTTGATGATTCTGCCAATGTCAAGTTGGATAAGACACGGCTAAGTATTATAAACTTATCGGTACGCAACTGGTGGTGTTCGGTAGTATATCCAACCGGTCAAACTGTCAATCTAAAAACAAACTAGGTACAATAAAAACAAACTACAACAAACACAATCTACAGGGGAGGGTAGGTTAGTATGGAGTTAGAGGTTTTATCTCTACAGACATCTTATATATTAGGAACAAATAATTACATTTAGTTATTAATTACTAGAATATACGAGTCAGTCCATAACAAAAGGGCCCTTATGGCACTTTCTAGTTTCGTAGATATCAGCGTTTTAGTAAAATACGGTAAAATCACATATTTTTTGTTTTTTGCATATTGATAAAGTATAAGACTAGATGTGTATTTCTAGCTTGGTTTCACACGTATAAGTTAAGTATTTCTACCTTTAAATTAGTTGTAAAGTTTAGTAAAAAAGGGCCCTTATGGCAGAGGTCAGATAATAATGATATAAAATAGGTTAATAACTTATTCTAATTACTTCTAACCATTTTCTGTTTTATTTATTTGCCTTTTCTGTTTACTGGATTCTAGTGGTACACGTTACAAATACCTATTTCTAGTCTCAAGTCAAGGAAGTTCTAGTCGTGCATGACCGTTGCAAAAATTTTTGTTTCTTATTACATTTCCTATTAATTGTATTTTTAGAGTTCCGTAGCCAAAATGGTGAAAACGGAACCCTTATAGTTTCATCATGTCTGCCCGTCCGTCCGTCCGTACGTGCGTCCGTCCGTCCGTGCGTCCGTCCGTATGTCACAGCCGACTATAAGCTCTCTAATTATGAAAATATATGTGACCGTCCAGCTCACTGGGGCCTTTATGGTCGGTATTGAGTTACGCACGGATCTATAATCTACAATACATAGGCTACCAAAAACAATGATCTCCATGTCCCTAAGTGCCATACTTTTTTTTAATAAATCGTCAAAGTTACTCAACCCAAAAATGCACTTTTGAGAAATAACTAAGAGAAGTTTAAAACTCATTTAAAGTATGTTCCCGTGGGAAGTTACATAGATGATGGTAGATCCTGAATCTTGAGGTTCTCTTCTATAGGAAACAATCAAAGATTTTTCAATTCCACTACCCCGTTGAGAAAAAATGGCCTTTGATCAGTGCAAGGCGCCGATCATAAAAAAGTAAGGAAATTTGTAATAGGTGAATTATTATTTCGTATTTTGTGATCTTTGTCATAGTGTATGCTAGAAAATAGTTTACTTAACACATCGAATGGAAAATAAAATAAAAAATCCTAACGTGATATATATTTTTTTATAAATATAGAAAATGTTATTTTTTCTATCTCGTCACGAATAAATTTAACAACTTCCGTGTAGTATACCATACTTACCTGTAATAAGTCTAGACAAGCATTACACAGGTTTTATTTTTTTTCTATGTCAATTAGTTTCAATTTTATGACCGATTAAAGTTACATGAAAATCAAGGTTTACTTCCATACAATTGAGAAAAGGGCCCTTATGGACGAATGTAACCAAAAATGTAAGTAAATAATAATATTTACATAGTCTAAGTAGCAATCTTGTATTAGAACGTAATTCTGAATAAATCTTTTCATTACAAGTTTTTTGAATTTTGCGTAATTTTTAAATTATACGAAAAAGCAATTTCGCATAGTAAAAATTATTTTTTAACTCTATTTTTAAAAAAACCGACCACGTACGTGTCGGACCATGCACAATAAAGGGTTCCGTACCGACACCTACTAGTCCATATTTAAACCCACTATCCGATACGTCGAATCGAAAAAGGTCGTATCTTCATAGTAAACTCACGGCACTTACGCCCTTTTGTTTGGGCAAAACAGTTTTTCAGCAATTACTCAAAAACCAGTAGCCGTATTTTTATCAAACCAAAAATCGTCTTAAGTATTTATTAATGTACAGTCACCAGCATCAATATCTGTTATAATAAAGGCGCCATAAATATTTGACCGGTCTTTACGGCCCTACAAAGGAGCTGTGTCGGATATTTATGCCACCATTGTTTTGGCAGATATTAATGCTGGTGACTGTACACCACCTCATTTGTTCAGAATTTTCATACATTTGGAAATTAGAGGGGGGGGGGGGGGCGGCCCTACCTTTTTTTTAATTTCACGTTACTATTATGTAGCAATTCATAGAATAATACTTTCCTACCATATATTTTCATAATTACAGAGCTTATAGTCGGCTGTGACATACGGACGGACGCACGGACGGACGGACGCACGTACGGACGGACGGACGCACGTACGGACGGACGGACGGGCAGACATGATGAAACTATAAGGGTTCTGTTTTCACCATTTTGGCTACGGATCTCTAAAAATACAATTAATAGGAAATGTAATAAGAAACAAAAAAATTTGCAACGGTCATGCACGACTAGAACTTACTTGACTTGAGACTAGAAATAGGTATTTGTAACGTGTACCACTAGAATCCAGTAAACAGAAAAGGCAAATAAATAATACAGAAAATGGTTAGAAGTAATTAGAATAAGTTATTAACCTATTTTATATCATTATTATCTGACCTCTGCCATAAGGGCCCTTTTTTACTAAACTTTACAACAAATTTTAAGGTAGAAATACTTAACTTATACGTGTGAAACCAAGCTAGAAATACACATCTAGTCTTATACTTTATCTATATGCAAAAAACAAAAAATATGTGATTTTACCGTATTTTACTAAAACGCTGATATCTACGAAACTAGAAAGTGCCATAAGGGCCCCTTTGTTATGGACTGACTCATATGGTAGGAAAGTATTATTCTATGAATTGATACATAATAGTAACGTGAAATTAGAAAAAGGTAGAATTCTGAACAAATGAGGTGGTGTACAGTCACCAGCATTAATATCTGCCAAAACAATGGTGGCATAAATATCCGACACAGCTCCATTTGTAGGGCCGTAAAGACGGGTCAAATATTTATGGCACCTTTATTATAGCAGATATTGATGCTGGTGACTGTACATTAATAAATACTTAAGACGATTTTTGGTTTGATAAAAATACGGCTACTGGTTTTTGAGTAATTGCTGAAAAACTGTTTTGCCCAAACAAAAGGGCGTAAGTGCCGTGAGTTTACTATGAAGATACGACCTTTTTCGATTCGACGTATCGGATAGTGGGTTTAAATATGGACTAGTAGGTGTCGGTACGGAACCCTTTATTGTGCATGGTCCGACACGTACTTGGTCGGTTTTTTTTTAAATGGAGTTAAAAAATAATTTTTACTATGCGAAATTGCTTTTTTGTATAATTTAAAAATTACGCATAATTCAAAAAACATGTAATGAAAAGATTTATTCAGAATTACGTTCTAATACAAGATTGCTACTTAGACTATGTAAATATTATTATTTACTTACATTTTTGGTTACATTCGTCCATAAGGGCCCTTTTCTCAATTGTATGGAAGTAAACCTTGATTTTCATGTAACTTTAATCGGTCATAAAATTGAAACTAATTGACATAGAAAAAAAATAAAACCTGTGTAATGCTTGTCTAGACTTATTACAGGTAAGTATGGTATACTACACGGAAATTGTTAAATTTATTCGTGACGAGATAGAAAAAATATCATTTTCTATATTTATAAAAAAATATATATCACGTTAGGATTTTGTTTTTATTTTCCATTCGATGTGTTAAGTAAACTATTTTCTAGCATACACTATGACAAAGATCACAAAATACGAAATAATAATTCACCTATTACAAATTTCCTTACTTTTTTATGATCGGCGCCTTGCACTGATCAAAGGCCATTTTTTCTCAACGGGGTAGTGGAATTGAAAAATCTTTGATTGTTTCCTATAGAAGAGAACCTCAAGATTCAGGATCTACCATCATCTATGTAACTTCCCACGGGAACATACTTTAAATGAGTTTTAAACTTCTCTTAGTTATTTCTCAAAAGTACATTTTTGGGTTGAGTAACTTTGACGATTTATTAAAAAAAAAGTATGGCACTTAGGGACATGGTGATCATTGTTTTTGGTAGCCTATGTATTGTAGATTATAGATCCGTGCGTAACTCAATACCGACCATAAAGGCCCCAGTGAGCTGGACGGTCACATACATTCAGTTAATCCATCTGTCACATGTCAATGTCATGGTAATTTCCGTTCTGTTGAAAGGAAATTACCATGACATTGACATGTGACAGTTACTTCAATACTCAAACTCTCTGGCTTTAGGCTGTCAATATTTTCAGTTGTCAAGAAAACAAACAACATTGTCAAATTAAAATAAAATATTGTTCTGGTCGATATTATAATAAAATATAATGGTTCTATCGTATTAAACACGCGTGGCCGTCGACGATAAAGTATAAGCGTCTCTAATGTGATGTGGGGTCATAAGTTTTTTCAGAAGCGTTTTCTTACTGTGGGTTACATCCCCTTCAAATCCCCTTATTTGATTTCCATCCAACCTGTCGCTGTCAGTTGGAATTGTGACATTGTCAAATCGTTTTGTTTGGGCATGAGGACCATGTGTTAAAACTTGCACGTGCCGCAGGACAGTTTGCATGCGGCTAAACAGGGGTGCTACCGCGAGCCACAAACGATATTTTCTCTCTCTGTCGCTCTTGCAAGTCTGTTGGTCCGGTTCGCGGTAGCAGCCCGGACGCTGTTATGTCAAAATTTGTAATGTCAAATGTCAATTCAATTTATTTGTCAATGTCAAAATATTTTGTGATGGTGATGGCATATGATGGTATAAAGTAAATGACTTATTTAATGATGAATAATTCAACACAGACAGTGTTTAATATGTTATAAATAAAATAACAGCTGTGCATGAGCTGACTGATAACTTTAATATAAAGACATTATGGAGAAATTACAAAATTCGCTTACTCAATACAATGAGCAAGTAAGCATCATCTTATTGTAGTTACTTCAATCTCATCACTGTAAATGATCTGAATGCCCAAAGAGATTATTATTTATTTAATGTTCCGTGATTATTATGATACCTGAAACTGTTATATGAATGTAACAGTTACATTACATTACACCAATAAAATTGTATCCTAATGGTCATTGTAAAGAATTAGTATAGTCAGCGTTATATAGTACGTAGCAGCCAAAGTGTCCAAATCTTCGGCACACCAATTAAAATATCTGGGGGCACGGCAGTGCCCCCGCAAGTCGAGCAAAAAGGTGCACGGCTGTACCATCCTTTTCTCGAAGCCATTCAGGCCATTTTCAACATCCTGTAATTTTGTCCCAGTTAAAGCTAGAACCCTGAATTTTCAGTAACATGTTGGGCATAATATGGGTTAGATATATTCTCAATAACATTCAATTTGAACTTTTATTTTAAGAACTATTGCCCCTCAAAATTCCTTAGTTTTGTCACTGTCTCACTGACTGACTGACAGATCATCAATCGTTTAAGGTACTTCTAGCAAACCCACAAGCTCCAAATTTTAAACAAAATTAGTTTTTAGGCTATTAATTGCTAGAAAATGAAGAAATATTGCAATATCAGTCACGTATCTGAGATATATAAACTGCATGAGTAAGTATGTAATCCTATACAAAATACATGCGATTACAAAGTTACTTTTACAGTTTGCATGTTCGTTACTAGAAGTCATACCTGAAAAGAAAAAAAAAGGGATGAGATCCCATCAAAAACATTACATGTAAAAAGATGCAAGTCTCGCAACACAGTTCTTTTACAACAAAAAGTAATGATATGTAATCTTAAACCAAGTCTGTTATATTTTAGTCAATAGTACCGGAGGGGTGCCCAAAGAACAAAATTTCCACCGACTTGCATCTGCATAACTTTATTTTTTTTAATATATATAATGACATGATCAAAAACATAAAGTACCTAATGCTGATGCAAGTCGGTGGAAATTTTGTTCTGTGGGCACCCCTCCGGTACTATTGACTAAAATATAACAGACTTGGTTTAAGATTACATATCATTACTTTTTGTTGTAAAAGAACTGTGTTGCGAGACTTGCATCTTTTTACATGTAATGTTTTTGATGGTATGGTGTACCGAACTATTTGGCCACTTTGTCTGCTACATACTATATGACGCTGACTGCACCCCAAAGTCAAAATATTCTTTATTCAAATTGGCCTAGCAACAACCACTTTTGAATCGTCAGTTTTAATATTACATAATTTGAATCTAATTATTCAGAGCAATTTATTGATGCAATTATAATTTTAAAAAGATGTTAATTTGCTGTAGTGTATGTCAAACAGAGTATAATAAATTCACAAAAAGATTGTCAATAAGTAAAATAAAAAATAGTAAGACAGTTACTAGAACTCTAGAATATTCTAGAACCCCTTTCTCTACCCTAATTTGGATTAAAGGTCTCTGTGGAGTAATAGTGAACATCAACCTTCCTATATACAAAATATTCTCTTACATTTTATTGAAAAATAAAGAGTAAATTTATTATTTAATGCTGATTTATTTTTTAGTTATCTATGGTAAATGCAGCCTTGCTAGAAGCTACAGACAGCGAGAAAGAATCACTGGAGACTTTGCAGAGTGACTTGACCCAACTCATTCAGCTTACCCAGGAAAGCTTGGATGCTCTTGCTGACAAAAATCCAAATATCACCAGACAGTCTGAACCACAGAATGAAGCAAAATCAGAAAAAACAGATCTGGATGATGAATATTCTCTTTTCATGGTAAAATTTATAATATTTTAACTATTTCAGTTTTAAGAACTTTATTTTCAAAAGAATTACATGAAATTCATTTACATGAGATTTCTACATATTATAAAACAAAATTAAAATTAAAAACATGCAAATAAACAATAAGCTACGGTAGCCCAGTGGTTCAAGCATGCGGCTGTCAAGCGGCGGTCGTGGGTTCGAATCCCAGCTCGTACCAATGAGTTTTTCGGAACTTATGTACGGAATACCATTTGATATTTACCGTTAGCTTTTCGGTGAAGGAAAACATCGTGAGGAAACCTGCATACATCCGCGAAGAAATTCAAAGTTGTATGTGAAGTCCCCAACCCGCTCTGGGCCAGCGTGGGGACTACTGCCCAATCCCTCTCATCTATGAGAGGAGGCCTGTGCCCAGCAGTGGGACGTATATAGGCTGATGATGATGATGATGATGAAATAAACAATATAGCGGACTACACACGGCCCTAAAATCAGAGGCAATATCGGGAGAGTGGTGGGGAGCACCCTAGATTGCTCCCTAGATCGCCTCGTGTGTAGGTAAATCGTAATCATTATTATTATTTTTACTCTAATGATTTACCTACACAGGAGGTGATCTAGGATGCCTCTGATTTTAGGGCCGTGTGTAGACTGTGTAGGCTGCTTATGACAAATATTTGGTTTAAATCGCTTAACAAAAATACAGTGTAAACTTAACAAAAGAGGGTAATTTCACTAGTACGCTAATGACTTTGTTTACAACGGTTTAACTAGATGCAACATTGTGATGCATAGATAAGGTGGCTCAGGGAGTAACTCGCTTGTGATGTGGTGGATGCGGCATAATGTTAGGATTCATATATGTGTGTTAGTATGTTATTATAAATTTTATAAGAAATTATAAATTGACTATTTAGGAGTTTGTACTGACTACACACTTCTTTTTAACAAGTTTTATTGAAAACTGTTAGCCACTAAATCGCAGCTCTATTACTATTTGAACATTTTGAACTTCACTATTATAATTTAAATTTGGTTAATATAAACATTCGTAGTGAATATATTATAAAAATGTGGTTTTCAATGCAACACACACAATTTCTGCCATAGGGGGTTAAGTCTTTTCAATATTATAGATCAGATTTTGCATAACTGTTGTCAATTACATTGGTTTTATGATTAGCCTATTTTTTCTTCTTTTTTTGTGGACAATCTTACACAAGTTGGCCTAGTCCCAAACCGAACAAATCTTGTACAGTCGATTCCATAGATACATTTACAATTTTGCACCTTATTACAATGGAATAAGAACTGTATAATGGGCATGGGAACAAATATTTGTGCTCATCACTCAAACAACTGCCCTGACCAGGATTAGAACCCGGGATCTCCCACTTAGTGACTTCGCGATGCCCATGCGATGCGATGCCCACCAGGGTCACTATACTTAAAATTATTTGAATTAGGCCGTTCAAAAAGCGACAGTAATGTCCAAGCGTGAAGATTCAAAGTCCAATGACAAGTTTTATGTCGGACATTTTAAATAATTTCTACTATACCAACTAGGCTAAAGCAGTGGTCTTTCATGTCTATGTTAAGTTTGTCTTTATATAGGTACTTAGTTACTTAAGCTAGAACTATTATCTTATTATGTAATACCATAGATGTAATATTATACAACTAGATTCACAATCAGCCGAAAAAAATGGCACCCGTAAAGTACCGCCTGCACGACTCGGGCGGTACATTCGTGTTGGTATTTGTGTTTACGAATTTGACACTTAAGACTAACAGCTGTAAGTGTTTTTTTTACGAAACTATTGTAATGTAACTGACAGTGTCAAATTCGGCCACATATTACGTCATTTCTGATCGGCATTGTGTGTCTATTTCTATATTTTAAGTCAATGTGTAATACTAGTGGATCTATTGTGAGCTTTTATATGGTTTACAGAGAGAAATGGCAGCTAGTGGGGCTTATGAAGATCACTCGCAAGAAACCGCTGGGAGCTCTAAGGACACTGTTGCTTTTAAAGGCAGTGATGATGAAAGTGATATTGAGGTAGGTACAGCCAAGTAAGCCATTTTTGAAGAAACTTCTAGATATATGCAAGATTGCAGTCCTTTGTTGACTACAAAGCCAACAACCATCATCCTATATTTAAGACTTTCACTGCCAATAACCCACTTGTTGAGTTTTTGTTTGTATTCAGTGTTCACTACACACTACAAGAAGGAGATACATGTTATTAGCTCCCACTTATAGCACTACGAAAGAATGACATAGATTGTGTAAATATGATTCTTTTCCATACACATTTTGTAACAAGCACAATGATTTTTTAGATGAGATTTTTTTTTATCCTACTATTTATGTTTTTAAACAGGATGAATTAGCATCTCTCCTAGGAATGAAGTGTGCTGTATACCACATGCACAAATGGGGAGGACAACCCAGCCTTCACAATGCAATGGTCAGCTCAGTAGTGCCAAGGCAGGGTGATGACCAATTCAATGACCTGAAGGTTTGTGCATTACAATTTGCATCTTAGATATCTATAAACTGTATACTATTAGAAACCTACTTACTGTAGAAGGTTTGGGGCTTTAACCCCCAACATAAAAGGTGTTTTATAAGTATAACATGTGTTTATACCTCATAAACATGATGGAACACTAATTCAACAGGTGCGCGTCTTGTTTACGCATCCCACTCACACGGAGATGCTGCCTTGCCCGTTCTTCCTTGACGGGGAATGTCGATTTGACGATGACCAATGTAGGTGAGTCTGGTAATAGAAAAACACAATAGTGATGCTTTTTTATTGACATGCTATAATTTTTTTCTTTAACTCGCTATTCAATCTCCAGATATTCCCATGGATTAATTGTACAGTTATCCAATTTAAAAGAAGCAATTGAACCAGACTTCGATGGAATAAAGGTTGGCAGCAGGATCTTATTGAAATTAAAACCACCGGATGGTGAGGTAAGCATATTTTTTTTCGTATTTTTGGACTAATTAACTTTCGCAATTTCTTGTTTTTGTATATACAGTTTTAATGTTAAATTATGTAAAGGGCTTGGTCGCGCCAAAATGTATGAAACCGTCCCGCTCGCGTCGTGCAGCCTGTCTGGCGTCGCTAACCTGTTAGCATACGTTCCGGCGCGCAGCGGTCGCGTGGCGTGGACGTCGCGCAACGCTGTGTGACCAAGCCTTTATACTTCGAAACTCTATAGCCTTCATTTATATTACAGGACGTAAGTTTAACGAAGAAATCAACCGAGAAATACCACTTATGGCACAGAGCTGTTGTAAAAAGTGTTGACGAAGAGAAAAGGGCCTGCACGGTTAAACTCGAAAGTGGAGCCAAAACGGGAGAAAAAAGGAAGATTGACGACGAGTGCTTCGTGAGCTTTGAAGAGATCTTCCCCTTAACAGGTAATCATTACATATTCTTCGTAAATCATCATTATCATTTTCAGCATGTTATCGCCCACTGCTGAGCACAAGTAGGCCTCTCTTCTAGTACGCCACACATCCCGGTCCCTTGCTAGTCCATCTCCGTAAATACTCCGTGGAAAATTGGAAATACTTAAGGCTTGGTCACACCGCTTACGCGACGCAAGCGGGACGCTGCTGCGCTGCGCGCCAAAATGTATGAAACCGTCCCGCTCGCGTCGCGGAGCCTGTGTGGCGTCGCTAACCTGTTACTGTTAGCATACGTTCCGGCGCGCAGCGGTCAAGTCGCGCGGACGTCGCGCGGACGTCGCGCAACGGTGTGTGACCAAGCCTTTACTCCCGAAGGCATACCGAAAAACACAGATAAGACATGCGTTTTATAACTATGAAGAATCTGCCTTTTTATAAATAAATTTCCCGTGCGAATGCGAACATCCTAAACCAAGACTAGTACTTAAAAACCACACTGTTAAACAAGTTTTAATTAATACACTACAAACCCGTCTGTCTCGTATCGGAATAAAAAAGCTAAGACACGTAGGGCTCAGCAAAATGTCATCTTGCTTGAATTTGGAGCAGCCCAACTAGCTGGGGAAGTATCTCCGCCTTGCAGAAGATAATAAAATTATTTACTATACAAGTGTAGTTTCTGGAGGTGAGCAAGGTTGCCAGAGCTCATGAGAATGCACTGATGTTGAGAGCGAGGGACCTAAATTTGTCCCTTCTTCTGTCAACACAGTGAATCCTCAATTTTTGTAAATACTTATATTTCTGTCGACCACAACGCGCACGTGACTCCCTTGGAGTTGCGAGCGTCTATACGCTGCGGTGTTCGCTTACCATCAAGTGGACCGTACTGTTGTTTGCCACCGTCGTTGTATAAAAAACAACGGGTTGCACTCCGGGAGTGCCGGCAGAAGTGAAAACTCAATAAAGAAAGTAAATGACAAAGATATTCATATCCGTATCCGTATCCGTATCGGTATCCGTATCCGTATTCAGATTCATATTCGCATAATGCATTTACATATATACATATATGTCCCGAGTATCATTGTGTCTTACGCATCTAAGACCAGCTGAGTTTAGCTGAGTTGACCCCTCCTAACATCGCAATCACGATACTAGGAGGGGTCAACTAGCTGTTCTTAGAATCTGTCGCGAGTTTAACAATTTTTCCCCAGTACAAACGTGCTCAGCGCCGCTAAAGAAGTTTTCATTTCAAAAATATTTGTTTGTATTTCCTCAGTGGATGACGATGATACGGACTCCGATGAAAGTCTGAGTGACACGGAGTACCCCGAGAGCAAGGCGGCGCGGGCCGACGACGGCGCCAGAGCGCTGCTGGTGGAAAAGTCCCTCGAGAACAACGCGCCGGCGATGGGCGAGTGGGAGCGACATACAAGAGTGAGTCAACTCAACACAATATATGGTCAGCTCAGAAGGCCAATCTTACTGGAACGCAAACTCTTCCAATGTTTACCGTTACATTTTCGGTAAAGGAAAACTTCGTGAGTAGCGATGGAAATGGCGAAAGATTCATGTTGTTTCTTTCGAAACTTTGTATCTTTCCTATAAAATACATGTAACTTTCGAAAAAAAAACAAAACTGACGTTTTTGATCATACACGTATAATACCTGTTTTATACTGTGTATTTTACATGTTTATTTAATTGTCATGCCTTTGACGCAAAATTGACTTCACGTCACATAGACCATAGATTAACGATTCCAATTTATAATTATTTCGTCATAATTGATAATTTCAACCTCTTTAGTTAACTGATAGTCTGAGCGGAATGAAAAGTCACCTGTTTGTATGAGAACCAATACATTCCGAGTGACTATTCATAATATAATATAATAATGCGAAAAATACAATGTATTTTACCAGAATAATCTTATGTACTTCAAGGTTAAAATATGTAGCATAATTTTTAGGGGGGCACTCCATACATGTAACCAGGGGATGAATTTTTTTTTCAATGCAAGTAGTTATGAGTGGGGTGTTTTTGGATAGACCTTTAAAAATGATATAGAGGTTACTAAAAAAGTTTTCCATTTAAGTCAATCGTTGGTGAGAGCTCCCAAAGTCGTACAAAAGCCCCCCCCCCCCCCCTCTAATTTCCAAACCAGTAAGATGAAAATTCTCAAAAAAATTGAGATGTACATTAATAAATACTTTCAACGATTTTTGGTTTAAACAAGATGAGATTAAGGCGCAGGGGTGGGCAAGGCATTCTCCATACAAACTGTGCACGTTTTATTCGTAGGTTTTGGCACTAACGAATGTAATATTTTTTTTGGATGTAAATATTAGACATGCGAAGAAAGTGATGTGAAAATTTTCAAATATTTCAAACAAAAAAAAATCAATTAAAAAAAATAATTACATCACGAAATAGCTAACAGAAAAATAAGCATACTGACCAAAAATCATAACTTGCCCTACCCCTCCTCGGGTTTTTGAGTTATCACTGAAAAACTTGCCCAAGCAAAAGGACGTAAGTGCCGTGAGCTCCCTATGAAGTTTTTGGTTGTGGGACTAGTACGGAACTCTCCGTTGTGCGTGATCCGACACGCACTTGGCCGGTTTTTTTGCATAACTACGTCTAATATGACAATCGTTCGATATCCATCAGGGCATAGGTTCGAAGCTGATGCTGGCGATGGGCTACGTGCCGGGCGCGGGGCTGGGCGCGGCGGGCGAGGGCCGCGTGTGCCCGGTGGAGGCGCGCGCCGTGCCGCGCGGCCGCAGCCTCGACCACTGCATGGCGCTCTCCGAGAAACTCGCTACACAGGACCCGCTTAAGGTACGGTCGGGGGTGACTCGCCACGTGACGTCATCGGTCATCGTGCCGCTACAAGTATATATATATACATACATATCAGGTCTGCGGGGTCGGCCGCTGAATATGCGGCCAAGCTTAAGCACTCTAAGTATAGTGCCCTGGAGCCGGTGTACGATTTCGTGCCGATTGCGGTAGAGACTACGGGATCTTGGGGGGTGGAGGCTAAAACCTTTATTAAGGAATTGGGTCGCCGACTTAGGGATAGGGGCTGTGATCCACGCTCCGGATCGTATCTGGTTCAGCAGATTTCGTTAGCTATACAGCGCGGTAATGCTGCAAGCATAATGGGGGCGTTTGAGCCGGCTGCGATTCGGGGCGATCCTATTTAGTATTGTGTATTAGGGTTGGCTGACGAAGCCTGTTGCGGATTGTTTCATTGTTGTGTGAGTATTTATCCTATATATGACGACGCCTGTTGCTGATTCATGGTTGTATCCACCTGACGAAGCCTGCGTAGCGGATTTGGATTTATCTATGTCTTACTTCTCTATATTTGGTTAATAAATGATTAAATTTATATATATATATATATATATATATATATATATATATATATATATGGCCGGCAGGGCCTATTCAGTGGTAGTGAACGTAGTACTTGTTCTGTGGTACGGTCATCCAATGAGGGCTACCGCGTATGGATTCGCCGCTAGAGGCGCTAGTGTGACATCGGTCCTCCAAAATGTCACATTTCATACTTTGAGGTTGGGTTACGCGGGTTTATTTCTAATTAGATTAATATGATGACTATTTTGCAATATCAGAGATTGATAATGACAAATATGAGTTACGGGTCAACGAATTTCAATGCTTTGCGACAATTTTTATCGTCAGTAAACTTATGTCATATTTTTTTCCGTATAAAAAGGGAGTGCGCTACAATACGGAATGTTCGATAATAACATTTACGGTGCGGTTTTATTGTATAAAATACGATTTCAACGTGAATTTAGTTTTTACGCCCATAAAAACCAATAACAAACTTAGACAGCTGGACTGACAGCACGGTGGCGCCAACTGGTGAGCACAAAAACGGTAGCCCTCATTGATATGGGCCACTTCGTACCTTGTCGCAGTGGCATTCATATGAGATCTCTAGCGGCTTTTATATTGATTTTCACTGTGATAAGGTACGAAGTGGCCCAGAAATCAAATTTGTTGACAGCACAGTTTTTATCAAAAACCTAAATTAATATTACTCCAACGTGTTTATGTAATTTTAAACCGAAATTGATTTCGTTACAGTCGTTATGATTACTAAAGATTCTTTAGATATAACATAATATTTATCCGTTATTTTATTTATAATGAACCTTTAGTAACCATAGAACCATTTTTTAGACTTACGTAAACATATTAGGTGCATGTTCAGTCAGATATTGATTTTGCTCATTGTATTTTTTTTAATGTAGGGTGTAATTTCCGGAACTACCCAACCGATTTCAATTCTTTCATATAAAATAGACCTTCGTGATGGGCATAGGTCATAATTTATCCCGCAGCTCTGTCTAAGGGGTTCGTTGTAATACAAGGGCCCCTGTTTTATACAGTTAATTAAACTAAACTTTGGCATCGTCGTGCTTCTATAATTTAATCATCTATCTAATTTGTTTTTATTACCAACGCAGGTGGAGCAAAGACTAAAAAAATTGCAGAAAAAAGAAGAGGAACGCAATAAAAGAGCTTACGAACGAGAGAAAGAGAAAGAAAGAAGAAATGTGTTTAACTTTATCAATAAAACTCTTGGTGATGATAAATATAAACTTGAGGAGGCGCCACCAGCAGTAGACATTAAGCAATCTTCAAGCAAAGATTTAAATATAGAACAATTTAAAATAACTGAAGACGCAAAAAAAGTTGAAAAAGAAATAATGAAATTAAATAGTTCCTTGGGCAGGCATTCAGCAGGCTCCGAAGGCTACAAGCGAATCAATTCCCAGATCATTGAGAAGAATGCAGAACTGAACATTCTTAAGAAAAAAGAGCAACGAATAACGAAGGAACAGGACCGCAGGAGAGATAAAAGGAAAATGACAGTATTTTAACAATTGTTAAGAAAATTACGTAGACAAAATAAGGCTGCTGGAATTTAAATCGTGTTTTGAACAGTCCTCAATGTAAGTTACAAAATAAATTATTTGACTTTTATTATGGTCTTTCAGTACACTCGCATACTTCACTGCTCAAACAAAATATTAAAACTTTCACCGCCAGGAACCCGGCTAGCGGGCGCTACGTGACTCTCAGATACCGGACAGCCCGCTAACACCGGCGGCCGCTATAGGTAGGGGTAGGTCGTTACATCGGTTTCTAGGTAAAGTCAAGTCGGCGAAGACCGTCTGTCGGCGAAGATCGTATAGCAACAATTACAGCAAATTCTACAAAGCTACGAGGATGGCAACACAATTTACTAAATGATAAATCAGTTCTATTTCTTACAAATTTACACAGATAGCGCTACGTCTAGCATAAAGAGAAAAACCGGTCTTACCCGACAAACATTTCTTTTGACGAAATTAGCCATTATGAACCATATTCTTGAGAGCTGAGGCCACACAATCAGTTGTTATTGTAATCCTCACACGTACAAAATATCTGTATTATGTACAAGCTGCTTATGTATAGGTAAATTCGCCATTAGACGATCTTAACCGACATTGGCGTTAAGTTCGTCCATGGCGCCGTGTTTTAAAAACGAGTGCTTATTTAATTGACCAATGCCTTTTATACGAGTTTCGCAAGTTTAGACAGCAACCAACTAAATATTTGATCAACCAGTTTCACAAAACTGGACTTTCAGGCAATAGGAAAGGCAAAATTTGCCAATCAGTCATTTTTTAAATGAAGTATGCCGGTCTTCGCCGCGTTGACCTTACATTCAAGATTAAAGTCTGGCAGTGAAAACAAATTCATTAAAAATTAAAACAAAACCGCTAGATGAATAAATTCGACAATCTAAGAAAATAATTATTTTAATCAATTTAATTATTAATTTGTATTTACCTTCGTTTAGGCTAAGTTCAGATGAACGCGCGGTGACGCGCGCTGCCGCGCGATTCATCTGAACTTTGCCTCGCGCGTGAGCTAATGACGCGCGGTTCAAGATCTTGCGCGCGGTGCATGGCGGTGGGCGCGGTGCATGGCGGTGCGCGCGGTCATGTACACAACAACATTAATTTGTTACAATCTTAAACCGCGCGCCAAGCCAACCGCGCGTCGCCGCGCGTTCATGTGAACTTAGCCTTATGATCGAGCTTTTTCACTGTTTTTGCGAATACTACAATTTTTATCTTTGTGCTGAGAATCATGTGTACGAAAAAACATTGTCGTTAGTATGTTGTCTTGCAAGAAAAATTATAGAGGGTAGGTTGGACACATTTTTCATTTATGTTGTTAGGTAGGTACTTCTGAAGACGACATCTTTTTTTGATTGGATTAAAAAAAATGTTCTGAAACCTATCGTGTGTGGTATCAAACTTAAGGGCTTTCTGAGCCAGTTGTCGTCATAACTTCCCTATTTTTTGTTTTTTTTTCGTCCAACGGGTCAAATTGATTCATATGTCCTAAAGATCAATCGTACCGATTTTCATGCTTTTAACACCATTTGCAGCATCGTTTGGCGTGCCGCTAGCACTAGTAAGTAGGCAGTTGATTTGAATTTAATTAATGACTAGAGAATTTATGATTTTAAAATTACATGTATTTATAGATACTCATTTATTAGGTCATTACGTTATAGTTAATTATACATATGAAATCAATTTTAAAAGGTAGTTGTTATAAATATGTTTTTTATTGATTATGGTTTGGAGTTATAAATATGTATAAAAAGTTTAGGTACTTCCTGTGACTTCATCCTAATTAACTCAGACGTAAATATTTTTCTTTTTGACCTTGTATACATATATATTTTATTTCAATTTTTGAGATTAGCTTTAAAATCTAGGTTTTATATCAATTCTTGCTCATGAAATGCTAATTTTTATAGATAGAATAACTGGCAGTGTACTACGTAATAACATTATAATTCAATAGAGGTAATCGTAAATTAAATATAAATTAATTAGATATTGGTCGGAAGGTGCTGTGCGAACTTATTTTATGTTTTAATATAAAGAATAAATGGTCTGTGGAGGAAATACTTTGTTTTTAACTTTTTGATATAGCCCGTATTACTTATTATTCCCCGTGCCCGTATTCTTAACCTACAGAGCAATTTCCCAAAAAAAAACCTTATAGACTTGTAAAACTATTTTTACTGTAAAGGTTGTATACACGCCTTTACAGATCTCCTTACTGTGACGGACTGGCTAGATGGAAGATTTTAAATTAGGAATGGTAACGAATAAGAATATTGAAGTAGTAGAAAACATCATTCGGATTGTGGCCGCGGTCGGGGGAAATTCTTGTGTATTCATTCATCTTAAAAATATATTAAAGATTGGTTAAGAGAATATAAAACCTGATGAAGAACTCCGAGAGTATCATTCCGAACCCCCTCCTACCCCTACATGGTGGAGGTTAGGCGCGTTTTATTCTGTTTTAGGTAATTCGCCAAGACACCCGTACCGAGGAATTGCCAAGCGAGTGCCAATACGAATAGAGCGAAATAAAAGGAGAAAGGAAAATAAGTATAAGTATACAGAAGGATCTTAGTGGTGATATCGTTCCAATTTTCATTATAACCCATACATCATATTAACACCCATCAGTAGGTATAGCGCTACACCATGGATATAGAGAAATTTACAGGTACTACTGACCTGGAGGATTTTTTATTACAATACGACATCATAAGCAAGATCAAGGGGTTCGCAGATGAACAAAGCAAATATGCCATAGATATAGTATATACTCTGTAGTTATAGATGCGCCAACAAGCGACCGGGGCTATGTCTTTCTCATATTATGACGTCAAAATATGGGGATACCATGGTTGCAAAAAATTACCCCAAAAATTTAGTCGGATAGTACTTAGTTACAAGTGATCAAATTCCATAGTGACTAAGTCGCCATTTTGACTCACTAACTAAATTTACACAACATCGTAGGCGATATCGTAAAATAAGTGATCTCGACCGGCCACTTTTTTTGGGATAATCTTACCTATAAATACATAGTCACCGGTTATCACCGTTGCATCAAACGGCGATTTCACTGATCCAAATCTATACATTTTGTTTTCGCCGCTCGCCGCTGGTCGCTGGCCTTCCTGCTCGCCGCTTGACTTGCTGGTCATCACGTCACCCAAAGAACCATGCTAAATGTTTAAGTCTCTAGACGATGAAAGTAGCAAGTAATGTAACCAGATAGTGCTTACTATTTCCATGCCCCTTTTTGTCTTTCACAGATAAATTATGTAGTTGTTGGAATAAAAGAATAAACTTCAATTTAGAACAGGTAATTTATTTACAATAATATATTACATTTATAACTTTATTTTTCAATAAATAAACAAATATGTAATAAGCAGTTATAGATTATTTTACCCAATTTAATTTCCTGTTCCCTCAGTCCTGAAATCCATTTTTTCGGGATTCATCCTCTGTTGAAAAACTGAAAAAATCAAATTACTTGAAATTCCCGAAACGTGGGGTAATCTTTAGGGGTTTTTTTTATTATTTGTTGGTATCCCGAAATCGAATTATAAACCGACTGAATGGTGGGACATCAATGCTAAGCTGGCTTCTATGGTAGATTTCTACTACGCGATTTGACCGGTTTGTATGTCAAATGTTTGGAGGTTATTTTTTAATTAATTCACATATTTTTCCTATTTCATCTATTGTCTCATGATATAACTAATGATTTAGCTCAGTAATTTGGTTCCGGTGAGATTTTAGAAATAAACACGGGTCCAAAATTCAAAGAAAATGTACTTACGCATGGAATGTAACATCCGCCTTTTTTCGGTCGAAATTGCTTTTACAGCCAAACACTGAACACCCCACCATGTTTGCACTGAACAACCAAACACTACGGATCTGATGATTGGTAAATTATTATTCATTTAAACCAAATTCATCATTAATTTTCCACTTATAAATTGCACTGCAAAATATTGCCACTTTGTTTTGCAATCTTCTTGACACTAATGACAGATTACTTTTACCCGACCATGAAAAAATGTCCGGTCGGTGATAAGGACAAAACATCGCACTTTTTTCTACTTCCTCTCATAGGAATCGCAATAAGGCTATCTTTCTCTTACAAAGCGTGTCAGGCCCTTGAAATATGCTATATGCAAAGCCGTGCCTCGAGTTACAGCCGAAACCATTGCACAGTTCATGGTGGAAAATATATTTTGTACCTTAGGAGGTGTTAAATCTATTATTACAGATCGTGGATCAGTTTTCACATCGAAAATAGTACATGAGATAGTAGAAGAGTATGGAGCTAAATTGCACCACACGACGGCATACGGAGCGCAAGGGAATGGCTTGATAGAGAGATTCTTTAAATCGATAAATATGGCTATATCAAAATATGTTCGAGAAGATCAAAAGGACTGGTCGTCATTTTTACCTAAAATTGTATTCTCTTACAATACGTCAGTACAGTCGTCGACTTGCCTTTCACCATTCAACGTAGTTTATGGAAGAGAGCCGTGTTTGAGCGCAGACGTGAAGCTTGGAGTTAAAGAAGTGCAAGAGGACACCTTAGCAGAGAAGGTTAATCGCATTGAAAAGTTGTCACGATTAGCAGCCTCAAGAATTGAAAAAGCACAGAAAATACAGAAGGCATATTATGATAAGAAATCGAAAGTAATGACTTATATGTCTGGTGACTTGGTGATGATTTATAAGCCTAAAAGACTTACTGGTCGAAGTTTGAAACTGTGTAGATTCTATAAAGGACCATACAAAGTGCTGCAGCAATTATCGAACACCATGTATGTTGTCCAGCGTCTATCGGCAAAAGGATATGGGAAGAAGGACGTGGTTCATGTGAATAAATTAAAAAAATACTTCCCGAGACCTATAAAATGGTGACTAGATTAATGTTATTAAAGAATTAGATGTTAGTCATATAAAATAGTATAGTATGATATTATATAGTGTAGGTATTCGTGTAAATAACATTTATATGCGTTTCAGCAAATATTCATACCATTAGTATGAAGTAATTAGCATAAATTTAACTACCTATGTGCACAGCACAAATAGTAGATCAACCAATTAACCTTTTAAACGCCTAATGTCAAAATAATAAGTCGCAATTTTCAACTTTGTCAAGAATTACGAAGCTGTCATTTACAGTGGCGGTTACAAGGTTAATAAACATAAGTGATAAGCCTAATTCAATTCAATTTAGAATTCACTTTAACTTAACCCACTGTATTATTGTTATGTTAACTTTACTAGCTGCAGCATTGATGTCCTAACTAGGAATGAAAACAACAATGTTAAGAAATAAAACAATTTTTGTAATAGTATAAAAATAATATTTCTTGTTCCATGTGGTCGGCGAGTGTTGGTACATACAATCTTCCAGCGGCAACCCCAGAATGTTTTGAAACACCACCAGTAATATCAAGCTGCACCTGTAACCAGCTTCATATTAGTCTCGGTGAAAGAAGCCAACCCAGAGGGGCTACCGCGAACCACAAACGAAGTATCTCCCTCTCTGTTGCTCCAATATGCAAGTGCGACAGAGAGGCAGTTATTTCGTTTTTGGTTCGCGGTAGGCCCTCAGATCCTGATAGTGCTGCGTCAAGCTGCCCAGCATATACGGGACGGCGGGAAGGTGATGACTTCGCGTTATGCCGTCATCATCTCTACGTCAAAGCGGCAGCATTATTTTAATCACTGTTGTAATTCTTTCCAAAACGGCAGCATTATTTTAATCACTGTTGTATTTTTTTGGCAATAAATATCATCCGGGTTGGTGTTTTTATTTAGAGGTGTCAAGGATATTGACACAAGAATAGGTAGGGTTGTCTATGGTTGTCATATTTTTAGCTTTAGCTTCTTGGTAAAATAGCCGAAGTTAGGGTTAGTTAACACATGAGCTTTATAAACCATAGAAGTTAAACGGATCTTGTGTGTAACTGACCTTATCTGAAGGGCAGATGTTGTGATACTTTATGATCGTTAAGGGGTTGTTGCCTAGGTAGGATGTAGTTAAGGGTAGGTTATATTATAGCGATAACAAATGAAAATTGTATTAGATATATTATTAGATGTAGTACCATCACTACACCGGAGCGGCGGGATATGTAAAGGTTGTATACACGCCTTTACAGATCTCCTTACTGTGACGGACTGGCTAGATGGAAGATTTTAAATTAGGAATGGTAACGAATAAGAATATTGAAGTAGTAGAAAACATCATTCGGATTGTGGCCGCGGTCGGGGGAAATTCTTGTGTATTCATTCATCTTAAAAATATATTAAAGATTGGTTAAGAGAATATAAAACCTGATGAACTCTGAGAGTATCATTCCGAACCCCCTCCTACCCCTACATTACACACGCTTTTTCTCAAAAACAGTATGAAATTTCTCATCCATTACCTACATTTGTGAAAATAGTATCCGTGACTCATCCTGGACAATTAAATTACCCGATAGTAACTATTCCATTTGATAAAAACGGTCGAAACTTCGGATTACTCCGCTCAAAGGTACCTACTTCACAGGTAGGTAGTGTATGGTGCGACAACGCTCTACGAAACTGAAATTAGCAGTCTCTGTCCAAAGACCGACATGGTTTTTTTATTGACGGGTAATTGGGACTTTTAGTCTTATGGTAACGGTTCAATTTGGAGTGCGGCGGAACGTGCAGTTGCTGTCTGCTGTCGGCTGCGGAATTAAACCTTTATTCATGGTTTTCAGAAGGAAATTCTAAATATTTCCAAATTATGAGAAACACAGGAAAAGGTGACTGAGTGAAAACGCTCGGAAGCAATAATACACAGCAGTGATTACAAATTCCTCTATTTACATAATAATTAGTTTAAAATAAGCGTACATGGCATAAAATTATATTTAATTAATATATAAACTTTTCTTTTTCTATAAATTAGAGATATTTGTACTATCAGATAATGTTATAAAGTACTGATACATGTTATGGGTAGTGTGACTAGCAAAACATTTTTTGCTGAATTTATTGAATTGTAATAATAGGTTTAGTGACAGTGGGTCAAATTTTTAAAACTTAATTCTTAATAATTCTACTTCTAGATTAGGCTTGGAAACGAGGCTTTAAAAGCCTAGTGTTGTGATAATCAAATTACAAGCATGAAATAATCAATTTGTATTAAATATTAACCATATTGAATTCTAAAAATACATTAATCTAAAGTGTAACAAAAAAATGAGTACAAGTACAAGGTGTTACCGTTAATCGATATCGCTTAATTTCCCACTTGAAAATTTACAACATTTATTTTGCTACGTGAGCAAGATGATTTGTACTTTTATTACCGCTTTTCCAAATAGATTCCCATAATGCGATGAGTCCGCAAACAGTGGGCGCAAAACCAACACCATTTCCAGGTACAGTCGAGGGCATAAATATGTATACATTTTTGGACCTTATTTCAATGGAAAAAGGTGAAAAAGTGAATACATATTTGTGCCCTTGACTGTACATAGACTTTCACCGGCGAGAGGGCGTTCAGTACCTCTAGAATAAGTTTTTTCGAAAAAACACAAACGAACATGTTTGCGTTTAGTGTTAATTTATATGGGAAAAACTAGTTACCACCTAAGGCTACCAGAGGCACTGCTCGCGTTACAAAATGAGGCTAAACCGAAACGCGTTCGTTCGTGTTTTGTTACGGAAAAACTTACACACACTAGAGGCATAGTGCGCGCCATCCACGAAGGCGCGCCCCTCCACAGCCCATGCCGTACAACTGCGCACAGATTAGTATGAGATTCGCTGTGGAGGGGCGCGTCGTCGTGGGTGGCGCGCACTATACTGGCCGCGCCGCGCCGCTCTCGCACCCTGTCATGCGTCGGCGCAGGGTCAGAATTGCCGGCACATAGAGTACCTACATTCAGGCTGCAGACCTCTTGTGCATCAATCTTACATTAATACCACTTAAACTAATCTTATGCATTGAAAATTCAAAATAATATTATATTTTTCTAAACAAATTAATCACAGAGATTGGTTGTATCCTTGTATCCTCACTACATCTTTAAAACCGTCACCATTCATACTCGCTCATATGTTCTTAGTACAATTGCATTAAAAATTTAGTGCCTATTCCTATGTATTAGAGAATAATAGAATACAATACAATAGAGAGTGCCTAAATTAAAGAGAGACAATCTTTGTACTAAACTAAACTTGTAATTAATAAGTACACGCATTGTGAGACTCTTCGCCGCTAGCGGCGCCTTTCCGTGATGGACACTATTTGTGATGTGTTGGGTTACATAATTTGTGATAGAAGCTGCTTCACGTACAGTGAGAATTGGACTATAACGAATAAACACAAACTGACACTTGCAAATAAATAGGGACAACACAATACATGAGATTCCAATTGGTTTAAGTTGTTAATATATAACTATTGCTGCAATACACAATTACAAGTTGCTATAATAAAAAATACCTGTAGGATTTGTTAAGTGCAGGCAGACACGATGCGGCCGGAATCTTGATTAACACGAGTTACACTTGGTATTCACATGTATCTCGCAGCTTTGTACACTCGTAAAAATTACAAGTACAGAGCTGTGAGATGCGGTTGACTGTTAGCTATACAGACAGACGCATCCACTGTTCGACCTACTTACTGCGACTGCTGCGTCGTCATGAGGTGTCTATGATTGAGTGGACGCGGGACGCATAGCTATACCAAAGGCACGGCCGTTACTCACATACACCCGGTCAGATCCGATCCGTTTCCCAGTTCCAATACAGTAAGCATTGCAACAGGCGATTGTAATCACGTTGTAAAATCAGTTTAGTCAGCCTATATTCCCTAATATTAAAATCTACGCAGTTATTATTAAAACTAAAATGTGATGTATACAGAAGTCACTGCAAAGTACAGACAAGCACAGTGTTTTCACTTATTCACGTATACAATCTCCTGTTGAAGTAAGTATCAACGCTCGAGTCACCCGTAAAATTTCCACCTATGTCGCCAGCCCAAGTTTATCACATATGATTCCGCTAGTTAATCGTCAACGTCAAGGGGAGCGTTATATCGTGGAGCTACGCCTGAGGCTTGAGTCGCGCGAGTACGCACTCCAAGGCGGCCTCCACGTTGTCGAAAACGGGGACGCCCTCGCGCTTCGCCAGGTCCGACAGGTATGTCCGCCCTCTGTTGTAATCCTGCACTGCTACTTCGCTGTACTGTAACATACATATAAAATCAGAATTGTTAGTCTTCTTCAATATGCCATCGACTATTCCTGATGACGGTTAATTTTTTTAGGATAATATATATAGCTGAGGGTTCTTTATTTACAACATTTGAAAAAGTATTCCTTTGATATACCGATGGTTCTACGACAGTAGTTTATATAGCATTATTCGAGGATAGTAATGAAAGGACAATATAATTTGTGTAAATGCTCAACAGTACCAGCTTTACCAAGGGCGGTAAAACAAAGAATGTCTCAGATCACAAGTATTTGACGCCTGAGCCGAAGGCAAGGGCGATAGATATGTGATCTGATGCTTTCTTTATAACCGCCCGTGGTACGTACAAAATTGTATTTATGTCTTCTCCTGACGAGGGAGTGGGAATTTCGGTGCGATAATTGCCAATTTATGGCCAGTAGGTCTAGCACATGATGGCGGTGTCAGTTTGTCGGCTTATCTCGAGCTATCCATCACTTTCTAACAGCACCTATCAAAAAAATACGCGTAGCTCGAGAAAAGCCGTCATACTCTCGAGGCCATTATGTGCTAGCCATGCGGGTGTGACATGAAAGAATTTTCTCCTGAAACAGGTAAGATCGATCCTTGAACTGAAATAATAATTTTATTCGTTCCTAAGTGCCTCAGCTAACTCCCGCGGGTACACTGAGTATATAATAAAATAAAACCCCTTACTCATAAATGTCCATCAAACCTCTTTCAGTTAACTAGCTGCTAAAGTAGGAAGGCGAGGCAGGGGAAGACCAAGGCGCAGTTATATGGACCAAACAAAAGAAACAGTTGGCGTCGTGTCGTATCAAGAAGTCAAAGAGCTGGCGTACGAGAGGGTACAATGGAAAATACTCCACCGACAAGAGGATAACTCTTAAATTTGATGATGAGCTGCTAAAGTTCGTTTGTCCTTATCTGTCACTTTGACATTTAAGTTTGTGAGAAAGACACTAAAACATTTTAGCAGAGGTTTGTTAAGTTTTATGAATAAGGGTGTAAGATGTTAAATAAAATACTGACCGGATGCGAGGCAGTGGGGTCCATGGGTTGAACGATGAGCACTGTCTTGGAGGTCTGCAGGCCCATGTAGTGCGCCGCCAGCACCATGGTCGCGAAGCAGGGCGCCTCCGCGCTTATCGAGAACACCAGCACGCGGGACCCCAGCAACTGGTCCTCGTCGAACGTTCCTGTACAACACCAATATCCATATAGTAAGCGCCATCCACGAAGGCGCGCCCCTCCACAGCCCAAGCCGTACAACTGCGCACGGATTAGTACGGTCACGTGCATTAATTTAGGATCCATTTCGCAAACTTTTCCTTTGAATTTCTATACTGTTTGACAGTACAGTCAACCTTAAGGGGGTCCCAAATTAAAACTCGTGACTGTATGAGATTCGCTGTGGAGGGGCGCGTCGTCGTGGATGGCGCGCACTATACCATTACAAGGGTGTCATTATCAATATCGACCGATGATCGATCGATTAGTGTGGTAGCTTTGTTCTAGTAAAAATTATCCATCGACGGCGACTGTTCCATTCTACCATCGATCGATGCCATTGGTCGATTATCGATCGATTGGTGGGGTAACACCCTAAATGAGAAAGTAACTCTGTCTGTTACCTCTTCATGCTTAAACCGCTGAACCGATTGCGTTTTTTGTATGGAGATATTGTTTGGGACCCTGGTAAGGACATATCTAGGACAGTTTTTAGTTGAAAATACTAGACTTAACTCGTTGGCTACCGTTGTCGCCGATGTACGATTTCATAACAAAAGATTGTTTTGTTTTGTTTTTTTCGCCGTCAACCCAAGCGTTAACTGAGATCTGAACGATTTATATAATAGACCCGATCAATAAAATGATGCATTATGAACGCAAATTTTACCCGACAGTACTTTTTATTACAACCATAAAGTACCCTTACCATGAGGTCCATGAGTTTGCAATGTTTGCATTACCGTACTCGCTAGCGACAGCGTAAACGATTTAGTATGGACAAAAGTACAGCGCCTCTGGCGGTTACGCAATAGAACTAAGAATTGCCATACTAAATCGTTAACGCAGTCGCTAGCGAGTACGGTAATGCTGGACATTGCAAAGTTGCAAACTCATGGTAAGGGTACAGAACACCGGTATTATGTATTAGTCATGACATTTCAAATAATCGTCGATTTTCCTTATTAGTAAGCGGTAGTGTCATCAACTCATCATAATTCATTAATTATATTTCCTAAGCCAGATTCTGTCGTAAATACAACCGTGTTGCGTGACTCAATAATGACAACAGGTGATTGGGATTAAAAAAAGAATAGAACAGCGTAAAACTTATGATAGTAGATTATCGTAGAGCACGGAAAACTGTATTGACGTGGTCACTGTAATTGTAGTGTAAGCTCTGAGAGCTCTTGAGGCAAACTTGCAGAATTAATAATTATCAGATTGCTTTTTTTATTAAAAATGGGATTGCTCGTGGCCAGCATCTAGCCAGGGGGCAAAGATGAGGCCGACGATGAAGCGAGCTCACTCAGCAAATGCCTATACACTCGTGCCTTAAAGAGGTCCAAGTTATATGAACTCGGAAATGCAGATGCCGGCAGGGAATTCAATTTTCTCAAAAATGGCCCGCAAACTTGACTTTAGTCGCTACATATTGGAAGGTAAAGTGTATAGTTTAAGGTCAGATCTAAATTAAAAAGTAAAAAAAACATTGCAGGCCGCCTGCAATGTCACATATAAATTCCTTTATATGTCGAGTTATAAACTTTTTAAAAAGTAGAAACTGTCATATAAAAGGAGGCTCAGGTCATATTCAGCCAATTCAGCTCGTATTTTTCTGTTGGAAACGCTACGTTTTTTTAAGTGTCTCGAATAATTTGCGTTTTTCGGTGGAAAAATACACTTGCGATTCGATTGTGATTTGACGTTTTAAGGTTATGTTTATCAAATCTTAATTAAATTTGTGTCGTATCTCCCCGATTTTTGAGAATAGCACTATTATAGCCTCGGCCGGAATGGCAATTGCAGCCATTGCTCCCTTCCCGACCACGGCAATAATGTACTATTATAAAGGCGTACGTACCTTTGAAGGGCTGCGGTGTGACGTCATCAGTGACGGTGTAAAAGTCGCTGGCGCTGAGGCGGTCTGCGGCGGGCGCGGGCTCCTCGCGGTTGCGCAGCGTCACGTCCTCCTCGGGCGTCATGGGGCGAGGCTTCTTGTCGCGACGCGGGGACTCGGGGTGGGCGGGCGCCGAGCGGCGCGCCGGCGCGGAGTACATGCGCGCGTAGTCGTTAGGCCGCGGCATGATGTACGTGTAGCCCTCGCGGCGGAGGGTCTCGTCGGGACGGGGGCCGGTGGACTGACACATTCGTAAACAATAAACATTAATACATTCCTGTACATGCTTGAATGTAGCGAAACTAACTATGTCTGTCCTGTACCTATAGTATAAGTTTTTTCGAAACAAAACACAAACGAACACGTTTGCGTTTAGACCGTTTAGTCTTAATTTATATGGCAAAAAATAGTTACCATCTAAGGCCACCAGAGGCGCTGCTCGCGTTGCCTTACAAAATGTGACTAAACGCAAACGTGTTCGTTTGTGTTTTGTTTCGAAAAGACTTATAAAGTTATAATAGAGGCACTGAAGCCTGGCGGTGGTTGGCAGTTGAGAACAACAAAAATTCATACCAACATATCGAGGTAAAATTAATACCAACATGTATCGACTCTTTATAACGAAATCTATCATTATCTTACATGATCGAAATTTATTTCTCATATAGTAAAATATCAAATTGTGATAGCATTTTGCTTTCAGAAAGTTTACCCCAGGGAGAGATGCGACGCGTTAGATGCGTACATGACACTTTCAGAGCGCACTATGCTTGAGTGTTGCACCAACTTTTTTGGATAAGAGTGACAACATACTTTATGTCACACCTGGCCATAAAGCGACAATTACCGCACGCTCCGCGCGCGTGAAATCCCACTTCCTAGCCAGGCGGTGACATAAAATTTTGTACTTAACACGGGCGGTAATAAAGAAAGCCTCAGATCGCATATTTATCGTCCTTGCCTTCGGCTCGGGCGACAAATACCCGCGATCTGAGACATACTTTGTTTTACCGCCCTTGTTAAGTAATGTAATATAACCCATTCAAAGCCAATGATCAATACACGAGTTTTGAAACTTATGGACCTACAAGCGATTTCCACTACTAACGGAAAAATGCTGACGCGCACTAAGGCGTAGCGCACGTAGCATTGCTTGGCCTCGAATGGCTTTACAATACATGTTTGTAGTTTTGTAGTAGTCTAACACATTCACTACCTACCTGCGGCAATTTCGTATCATACGAATCGAATGACTATTAACATTATAATAGTAAAAATGCTAAATATTGCCATAATAAATAAACTTAAAGACAGTAACGCTAAAATGTGTTGCGTAGGACGGCGGAAGTGGTATTGAAACATCAGGTCTAAAATAAGAAGTGAGTAATAGCCCGTTATTACAAAGGCCGTGAGGTAAGGGATTGCGTGATGTGATGACCGACTAATTTCTAATTATGAACGGTTATTAGATGATCAGGTGACTGGTAGACTAATAAAAATGGGTGTTGGTGTTATATGTATGATGCGAGCCATTGGGATGGGTAATTGTAATTGTGTATAAGATTCGGAACAATCATTCTGTATTACTTTATAGTTCAAACCATTTTGAATTCGTCTTGAATGGATTTAAAAATACAATGGCAATGGACAAAGTGATTTTGAACTCTTATAAGAATATCTCACAAGGTAAAGATAAAAAGCTTTTAGTCAACATGGTCCAGTTAATTTCATACAGAAATCGGTTCGGCCGTCCAATGTCGGAAGTGTTCACTTTGTGACGTTTATTTTACACCTATCAATTATCGCATGCATGTAAGGGTATCTTGTAACTTGTGCTTAACTACGCTTTAATACCTCGAAAATAAGGTCAAGTTCAGAGCTTTGTGAGGACAGTTTTGCTACGATAAAATTTTTACTAATCAGTATGTACACTAATAAGTAATAATTATAAGGTATTATGACTATACAGACGACAAGGGGATTCACTAGGGGACATATGTCCTGCGACACGTCTCGCCAGCGACGTCGGGTGAAGTAGCGCGACGTTGCCGGAATTCGCTCGACAGGTCTGCTATTATCGCGCGACACGTGTCGCCAGTGAAGTAGCGCGACGTTGCCGGACTTCGCTCGACATGACGTCGCTACGGAAATACGAGTAAGTCGCGCGATATCGCCATATATGGCAGGCGAACGACTTCGCTTGACATGTCGCCGACATATGTCGTGGGACATTTGTCCCCTAGTGAACCACCGGCTTCAGAATGAGTATTCTGGCGGTGGTATCGTCCTCTAGCCGCCATCTTATTAGTGTAATTTTAAACATGTCTCAATAAACTAAATTCAATCAGTATGATGTTTACCGGGAAGGTCCCGCCAAGATAGACGTCGTAGGAGGGCGCGCCGAGCATGGCTGGAAGGCCCTCGAGCCGGCGTTCCGTTCCCGGCGTCAGCACCGAGTCGCCGGCGCTGTCCGCTTCGCTTCTGTTCCCGCCATTCTGTAGGAGAAAACCATGGTACATATAGTGCAAGTCATCTACGACGCCGCGCCCCTCCACAGCGAATCTGACACTAATCTATACGCAATTAACAACATTTCATTTTACCTTAGCGGCTTGAAGCAGAAATCCATTTAGAGATATGAGCTTGCTGATCATATATAAAAAATACTACTCGAGAAAACTGGATAATACTTATAAGATGCCATTACTGGGCTGAATAAGAATATTCCGTGACATGACTTATGTATCCTATTAAAACAATAAAAACTGTCTGTGGATGCGACATTGTCAATTTTGACATCGACACATTCGACACTTGTCAGTTGTGGGGGCTATCTTGTCAAGTGAAGTAACTGGGTTAAACTCTTTCGAATATCTCCGTCTCTATCTCATTTGCTTCGAGCGATAGAGAAAGAAACATACGAATTTGATCTTCGGGTGGTCAGGATAGACCCCTGAAATTTGTCACTGTCAATGTCGCAGGTGACACAGATAAAGTATACTTATTACTTATAATTCAAAATTTGACCAGAGTGCTAATCTTATTCATACCAAATACACAGTCAAGGGCATAAATATTTATACATTTTTGCAGAGGCGTATTTACCCTAGGGCCAAGGGGGCCATGGCCCAGGGCGGCAGGCTGAGAGGGGCGGACAAGCCGCCCTTCACAGCACCTAAACAGCATTTTTTTGGGCGCCTTTTCTTGACTTCTGGGGCGGCGAATCTTATTGGCCCGGGGCGCCAAATTTCAAAATACGCCCCTTTTGGACCTTATTTCAATGGAGTAAGGTGAAAAAGTGTATACATATTGGTGCCCTTGACTGTACATACGCCCTTTTAGAACGCGGCAGTTTTAGATTAATAAAATAAGGGGGATTTAATGAAAATATACTGAAAAGAAAAAATACGTATCTCCTAACTTTTTGAGTACTATTAAATACCTAAATAAAATTAAGGGGTTAGAAAAATGAAATGTTGTCAATTGTGTACGGATTGAGCTGTGGAGGGGCGCAACTTCGTAGATGATACGCACTATAAATACTATCATTCGATTTAGAATATTTTTTATCTCACGAGCGCGGGTTAGCCGTGGTTGTGGTTGTGTTACGAACACATAAACAATGTTAACTCATAGCTCTTATGATGACGCACACATAGCCAATGTGCATGTATAGCTCAACACACAACCGCGCTCGTGAGGTAAAAGTACTATACCCCCAATTCATTAGTTTATTTCATGTGATATCAAACATATTCCAAGTAGGTATTTCTTTGTTGTGTACCGTATTAATAGTGAGGCGTGTCACGCCTACGCCTGTTAAATTAATCTCTGCCATGTCGTACGTTGGACTTGGACATTATGCGTGTAACAAATTGGCTATTTGTACAATGTGTTATTCTGAAATGTGTGTGTGTGTGTGTAATTGTAGCTTTGATTCTCTATTAATTAGATAAAAATAATTAATCATTAATATTTAGGGAGATTCTTCCTACAGTATGTACAGTCGTCCCGAAGCAGAGTAGGCATATTTTGCGGAGCCCATAACGTTATTCTAATTGACTTTTGTTTTTATATGAGAAATTTTGAGCAAAAAGTGAGCCGTGAGTGAAGATGACGTGATATTACAGTACCTCTAGTCTAAGTTTTTTCGAAACGAAACACGAACACGTTTAAGTTTAGTCTTAATTTATATGGCAAAAATAGTTACCACCTAAGGCCACCAGACCAGAGGGGCTGCTCGCGTTGCCTTACAAAATGAGACTAAACGCAAACGCGTTCGTTTGTGTTCTGTTTCGAAAAACTTATACTAGAGGTACCTACAGAACAGGTGTGAGCGAAGGGTATGGCGAACATACCTTGGGGATGAGGAGAGGTAGTTTCCGCCCACAGGAACGGAGCCGCGCGTTGTGCACGCGCAGGCCCGCGGGCGGAGCACTCTCCGCGCCTCGATCCGCCTCCGCGCCCGCTACCGCCCCCGCTTCCTCTCGACCATTGCGACTTTGACTCTCTGTAAAAAAAAACGACCATTTAATAGGCACTCTACGGTCTTTTTTTTAACCTGACTGTGGCTTTATAGCCCGGGCCCAATAAAGCGATAGGAGTGCGTTGTTGGAGAGTGGCCTGGGGAAAATCCAGGGTAAACCTCCGACACGACCACGCGGGCGGTTTAAACACTGGAATACTCTAGATTAGTTGAGCGGCTTCAGCCGAATCTGAGGTGTGACAGTGGAATCGAGCTACTGACTCTACTATACCGCACGTACGCAAATGCCAGAAATGCCAAATGCTATAAACCACTATTCCAGGAGATGCTGGAGAAACGATGTAACTTGTCATACTCAATGATGGGTTGCGCCAACATACGATTACAGACCGCTCATCACTATTTATGGCGCCGGCAGCTGTTATCCCATACAAACTTGTCAAAATTTCCATACAATCAGATTTTAACGAACACCGCTTAACTGTAGATGGTTTGGTGCAACCCACCCTAAGTTGCGTACGGTCAACGAATTTGATTTCTGGGCCACTTCGTACCTTGTCACAGTGACATTGATATAAAATCTCTAGCGGCTTTCATATTGATATTCACTGTGACAAGGTACGAAGTGGCCTAGAAATCAAATTGGTTGACTGTACCTATGTTATACTAAGCACCACATCTACTTTTGAAATAGATCGTAACGCTAGTAACTATAGTAAACAAATTGAGATCCTAATACATATTTTGGCTATCTCTGGCTCTTCGTTTACGGCTGTTCGCGTCTGTGGCATTATTTTATTAATGTGCATAAAAAATATGAACAGCTCAATACATGGTTGAAAATCGATTTGCATGATTCCACATTAATTTGTTGTATGAGTTTATTTAAAGTAAGGCGTCATTTACGGAATCGCGTCGCGTATAGCGATGCGTTGGTAGATACATACTTGAACAAAACGTTCACGTGCATATGTGAATAATCACAGTTTGCGTGCACAGTTCATAAAAATATGTGCTGCAGCCAAAGGCTAAAAATAGTCTAAGCATCCTTACGCCCTTAACAATACAGTACACTTTGTCCTTTTCTAACTCGACTACGACGCCACGGCTATCCATAAACGAGTACTAACAACATTCATTACACCAAATTGAAATAAATAAATGCAAACTTAAACACCAAGTATCTAGACATATGGCGACACACACGCACGATTGCAGCATGCAATCATATGAGTACCTGTACATAAATCATATTCCAAACATACAAGTAGCGAAATATTAAAAAAGCACGACAAATACAAAAATGCTCAACAGAACAGAAGAATTTTAGAGAATACATATTAGTTCAGAAACATGGATGATAAAATGTTGTGTATAAAACGTGATTTATGAAGACGTGTGAGTATTGAATAACTTTACAAACGATACTTATGTCGAAATCGCCGTACAGAGAAACTCCCGTATGTACTTCTACATATCGTTTCAATTCATACGGCCAAAATGATAAGATAAACAATTATAACTAAGCATTGAGAACATAGCAGCCAATTTGAAATACGGAGTCAATTATTGCAGAGAGGTATTGCCTCCTTTAGTGTGGTGACTAATATACAATAAGTATTTGTTCTTCTTCATATAGTGTTTTTCTATAATGTTTTTAAGGGCATGTTTTACCAAATATCCCGTGACAAGTTTCTTATTCAGCGCATGTTACTGCAATGCACTTAACCTGTCAAAGTCAAACTATCTCTCACTCAAGCAAACTATGAATTAGTGGTTTTTGAAACCATTTCATTTGATGAATTATTTGACCATTTTATACGACGTAATAACATAAAAACAACATAATAGTTCCGAAGTACAGTATACGAGTAAACACTTCATTAAGTTTAGCGATAATGAGCAATAATGACGTAATGAAATCGCTATGAAATCAATCATTGTCACATAAAGCTATAAAAACCAAAAAGCTGATTAAGCGCATTACGACAGTTTTCTCATCTCTTTTAGAAGACGTTTTTGACAAAAGTACGACATGATTAGAATTGTTTACTGTCCGACAAGCGAATGATTTAATTTTTTATAGGTAGCAAATGGAAATCTTGCAAGTCCATGACTGGAATCCGTAGCGGAGTTGCTGCAAATCAAACGGAAATTGAATCTTTTAGAATTTTTAGACTGGTAGCGAAAATGTGCTGGAAATATCTGAGTGAGCAAGCAAAAGCTTTGTGTACAGCAGTGTACACTGTACACGCACCGGCAGAGAGCGGGGAAAACCTGTCGCAGAACGAACGAAAGGCGCGCCGCAGGCGGGCGGCCACTCCATCCACCCGCGGCGACAGCCCGAGCCCTTAAAAAAATACGTTGCTAGTCACTCCAAGTCCTAAAATGTAATCTACTTAGTTTTTTTTTAAAAATAAAAACGTTTATTCGGATAACCTTGATGCATCCACGGGCATTGGGCAGGGATTTATGTAATGTTCTTCTGGGAAATAGCGGACGAAATTTGTGTATATGAAATGTCAATTTTTTAATCAAAGTGAAAATTAAAAAAATGAGATTTTCGCTAACGGACGCATCCGCTTAACAAACATTTAAAGTTTATATGAAATGTATCTATTCCTGGAAAGTGTGGAGCGTGCCTTACAGATATAATTGTACCGTAATTAGGAGTAGCAGATTCTGACTACTACATATAATAATCGATCTCTAAGCACAGAGTGGTATCGGAGACTTGATCAGAAATGATTCAATAATAGGGTAAGACATGGGGTAAGTTAAAGATTTAGTTAAACAAGTTCTTTTATTAACATTTTGAAAAAAAATATCGTTCTTTGATTACCTTAGAGTTGGAAAAAGTGATTTATGTCTCCATCTTAGATATTACCCTGTATATTTATAATAGTTATGGCTTATATTATATGCGTATATTTTATCTGTGTAATAAAAACGTTAGGTGCAATGTGTAATCAAGATAGGTCAGCAATAGTAATCTAAACTAACAACATATACTTACGTACCTAAGATGTTAGTATAACATAGCGTTCGTGAGAATACCGCTTGCAAATGAGCTAAGCAATGCATCATCCGAATGAGTTCTTCGAAACATTGTAGAAGTTGTTATTGTACCTTGGGGATGGTGGAATAGTAAGTGATTCCCTAGCCATTCAAAAAAATTGGCTCTTAGGATATCATTAATTCATATTTATTCTCATGACGACCACTTTAGTGTTGTTGACTATTAGACAATAGCAGGAATCCTATGGAGACCGCATCCTCTAAACTCCTGGTCAAGAAATGCATCACAGAGAAATCTTCTACATCTACCACAGTTGCAGCAAAATTGCAAAAAAATCTCCCTTGGCGGAAACCGTGGTTGCCTAACTTGGCTCTTGGCGGACAGGACAACCACCTCGTCAGGCAACCTCGTCAGGCGTCTTTGCGTGCCTCGCCAATAATGTACTTATTATTCAGGCTTTTAACGATGGTGCACTACGCAACGACGGTGAATGGGTCCCGACTGTTAAAAATTGCTATGCTCCACAATTTATTATGGATTTCTAGAGTACTGGATCTATTATTTTCTTTCCAGTTCTTTTTACGTAGTCGGGTTTTTGATTTTTTTGCCGCGCAGTCGGATAAGAAGGGCTATAGAAAGTTTTGTATCAAAACATCATTATCGATGTCGATAATGATTAGTTGATTACATTTCTTGTATGTTTACCCAAAACAATGTGTTATGTATATCAATGACGTCACGGTATGGTACATTAGCACCGTGGTAGAAATGTCACGTGATGCCGGTGGGATCCCTCACATTTCACAGTAATAGACCACCCACTACGCCAGTTGAAATACGATAGTCTACCTACGGCACATCAAACCTATCTCTTATGTATCCAATTCTACCAGACGAAAGCTCTGCTGAACATGATTCAACGTGAAAGAATCATGCAGTGATTACAAGAAAAATTTGCTTTATAGTGCATTTATATATTTTATGTTAATCAACAATAAAGCACTGTTTGAAGTGCGTAGTAAAACAGTAATGCTACGATACTTCTGCCATACACAAATACACATTTTGGTTGAGGAACGGTATGCATACGTACGTAGAATGAATTTCAATGAAAGTGGCAATAAATGTTAACAATGGAATCTGCTTTTCTACTTCAAAATTTGCGATGGTTGCATATATATTTATATTTCTGACATTTGTTGAAATATGTAGGTACATAAAGGCCGATTTAGACAGTGCAAGAAATTGCATGCAATTTTGACTACACTGCGGGCTGCGGGCTACCGAAGACGAGTGCGACCAAACTCCGCACTGTATTGAAAATCGCACGCAAGTTCTTGCATCGTTTAAATGGGAAATAAATTGAAGGGTCAATATTTACGAATAACACTTATATACGAGTTGATATGACACAACGGCACTCACACAATGATAGATTTACATTACATTCCATACGAATGTAACGGATATTAGCGGTGTTCTCACTACCGTACTCTTAGCTTTTATCAATTCGGGCAATATTTACACATGCAATGTAACTAGGTGGCACGTTCCAGGCGCCGTTTACGACTTACTACGATAATCATCAAATCTTATCGTATTTTAGATAAAACCGTCGAATGAATTATGCAATATATTCTTTTATATTGCGTAGTCTACTAGACAGTGTTTGGTACAGGGGATGGTTAAAATGTGACAGCTTATCAAACAAAAACTATCAGTATGCCAATAGTGCCCACACGGAACAGGAACGATGACAACCTTTTCCCACAGCTACAAATGTAAATGGGAGTACTAACCTGGGTCAGCTGCAATTTCAGCAACGGCCGCGCAGAAGGTATCAAAGTCAATAGCGTCGATGGCAGCCGGCAAGCTCCTCTCGGCGACGTCGCGCGGCACCCTCGTGGCCTCGTGCAGCGCGTCCACGGCCCGCTGGCGGGGGAGCTTCGCTGTCCGTCCCCCTGCCGCGTCGTACAACCGCCTCAGACGGTGGATGTAGTTCCCGATGTTGTGCCGCGGATGCGTCAGGTTCCTCCCTCGCAGCACTTCGCCGGCGCTGTCCAGCGCTGACGAAATGTCATGGAAAGTGGGCAAACCTCTCCGCTCTACAGCTTCTTTTAACGTCGCGCGCGCCCGTGATAGCTCAATGTATTCTCTGTAAATAACGACATACAATACAATTGAGCTCATAGAGCGTCGCTCGGGATCCTCCTACATTTCATTATGTAAAAGTTACATGTAAAACATTATTAACATAGTCAAGATTCGCATTGCTATTCCGCTATCGCAAACAAATATTGGCTTTAATAGACAATCGCAAGGGCATTGAAAATAGAAACACATCAACAAGCATTTTCATATTAAATCAAACTAGAATTGACAACATTTCATATTTTTAACTACTTTATTTTATGAACTAGTTAGAAAATAGGTAAAAATTTAAGCCACCCGTATTTTTTCTTTTTCAATTTAACTCATTATTTCATACAAAAAAAACACGTTGAAAAGTAGGTCATTCCAAAAGGGCGTAAGTAAAATATGACGTCATCTTCCCAACAAGAATTCAGAGCCACTCCAGAGCAGCGATTGTCTGTACTCTGTACTAAGGGGAAGCGAGGAAGATGACGTCAACTTTCGGTTTACAGTTATTTGCGATTTTTTCCAAAATTAACGGAGAAAAAAATCTAAAAAAATGTTTTTTGTGTACTTCACACGTTTTTACCGAAATGGTTTTCGAATTAAGACTTTTGGAAATTATGAAATATTGTCAATTCAGGTACTTACACTAACTTATAGATAATGGATTTCAAAACATTGTTACCGAAAAAGTCTTAATCCACCAATAATGAAGACCAACACTTCAAAATTAAGACCTCGTTTACTTTGGGTCGATTGAGAGACAGGCAGCCTATACCTAAATGTATGAAAATCGTACCTATGCGATAATCAACTCATGTAAATAGGACTGAATAAGTAGTTAACATCCTAGAATATGGGCAGCAGCGATTTTGTACTGGCGTGTCCATCGACATTTTCGTGTTGTTATCCTGTCCTGGTAAACCTTGACAGTATTGAGTGTATTATCGTATGGGCTCTTAGCATGCTTAGGATATGCCACACCATAAAATGAGTTATAACAGCAAAAACACACGTTTAGTGGATTTAAACACTTTAAAATGAAGACGTAACCATGATGAAAAGCAAAAAAAAAAGATGATGAGCCCAGATGATATGATAGATTGTGTTTCAAGGGAGCAAAATTATATATTTATGGCGAGGGCGGCATATTTAATCCTGAGTGAAGAGAAATATTCTACAATAGAATCTTGAGTGTAGCGAGGGATTCAAGTGTTTACACCCAAGACGGAAATAATTTTGCTACCTTGTTACACATACTGCTGTTCACACCTGGGGAAAATAATCATTGTTGCTCTCAAATAAGGGAATAAAAGTACGACTTTGATCCCTCATTCGAGGACCACAATGGCATTTTTCTGAAAAGTAAATAGAGAACTGACTCGTCAGTGATAGGTTCTTGTGCGATCTTCTGATGGCGCGAGTAGGGCCGCATGACGAGCAGCAGCAGTTTGGGCGTGGCCGCGATGAGCGCCGCCTCGACGCTGGCCGCGATGGCGCGCGTTTCGCTGTCCAGCACGAACAGCAGCGCGCGCGCGTCCGACTTGGCGCGGTGCTCGCGCTCCATCAGGTCCGTCGACCAGTTCTCCACTTGCTGGTGGACAAAGTTAACATAGAGTAAGCTGTACAGTCAAGGGCACCAATATGTATACATTTTTTCACCTTGCTCCATTGAGATAAGGTCCAAAATTGTATATATATTTATGCCCTTGACTGTACTAATGTTGGTCCCTCTCCAATCATTAGCCTCTTGAATGCTGTGTTTTTTCAAGTGTTCTACCTGTCAAGTTTGAAAACTGTCTACTGTCTACATTTTAGAGTGTAGTAAACATAGAAAAATATGAAATATTTTCTACCTTATATTGAAGGATTGCACGAAATACATTGAATTATCATTCAAGAGGCCAATGATTGGGGGGGCAACATTACAACAGCTTACTCTATTGATTGTCTCCAACTCTTGACACACTTTTCACTTTTAATAGCTGATAGGTTAATTAACCGGCTCTAGTAAAAAAAAAACAAACATAATAGGCTCATCTTTAATTGATCCGATGATCCGGTTACTTCGAAATAGTACTATTAAACAATCGCTACACAATGGGACTCCTTGAAGTCGAGTACCGCGTTTAGGCCACTAAGTTTGCTTAATTACTTTGTTTATGACTACAATTTGAAACTGAATGAAACACAAATTCACGGCCGAAACTAATCCTAATCCAAAAATTCATAACGTAGTTGAAAAAGGCATGCACACCATAAGTTTAAATACAGATATTGTGTTTATTTACAATATTCTTCACAATAAATACTGGCGGTGTGCGGTGTTCTGCATACCTCTATATACTCTTAAATGCTACTGTAAACTGTTCAAACTTTTATTTTATTTGCGTTTTTATTGTTACGTCCCCGAAGTGTCCAAACGGAACCCTATTGCTGTCACTCACACGTCCGTCCGTCGTCTGTCACAAAATGTTGTTCCGAAGAATTTTTTAACTTCCCATTGATCTATGAACACGAAATTTTGTTGTTTTACTAATATGGTAAATAAGATATTTGAATCTGAAATTTCCTAATTTTTCCTATTAAGGCGCCTGTAGAGGCAAGGCCTTCTCCATACAAACTCTGTGCAAGTTTTATTCGTTGGTTTTGGCACTCCAGCATATAATTTTTTTTGCTTGTTAATATTGGATATACGAAGAATGTCAAGAAAAAAGTTAAAAAAATTCAAAAAATTGAAAATTTTAAAAATACAAAAAATAAGAAAAATAAAAAATATTTTTTCTTGAGGTTCTGGCTAACAGAAAAATAAGCATACTCACCAAAAATCATAAGTGTAATGCAAACACAAGCAAAGAAAAACTTGCACAAAGTTTGTATGGAGAGTGCTTGCCTCTACAGGCGCCTTAAAAGCAACTTATTTTAAAAGTCCGACACGCATTTAGCCGGTTATTTGTTTTTTGTGGATATTCATTCTAACTATGCCGGCATTGCTTTTATATTTGACTAGTTACTACATAAATTTTATTTTGAGTTCACTTTAAATATTTAAACAATGTGCCTGTAAATGTTTAATATCCGAATGTTTTAGTTAAGCACTGCGAACTTGCACATGTTAGATTATATAAAAAAAATATCCAATTCGACGTTTAAAAATAGCCAAGGCAAGTGACTATGTTAAAATACTATAGGTCCCCGTCCTTATAAGGTGCCTAGCTGAATTTGGGCATAGTATCGTAATGCGCAGTTCAGTTTTTGTTAAAAACAACTCATAGAACCATGGGTGTAAAGGTCAATGAAATCGAACAAGAGAATTGATTACTAACTTGCCTTATTTAACTTTAGTAGATTAGGGTAGGCCTAAATATAATTTAAGACAATGATTTAATACAAGGTCCCTTCTGACGATTTGGACGTGCGCAAACTTGTGGCGGCTTTTTTAGGGTTCCGTAGTAAACAAGGAACCCTTATTAGTGTCGCCATGTCCTGCCTTCCTTTCGTCCTCCCTTTCGTCCGTCCGCGGCTTATTAGCTCAGTAACCGTTAGCACTAAAAAGTATACATATATTGATCACGCCGATAAAACGGTAGCATATAATATTGAAATCATTTTTTTAGGGTAGATATACCTCCCCTACATGGGCTCGTATAAATTAAAAATCCCCTAAATACTCGTATGTAAAGTTTTTTCTTCCATACCCCATTATGTGGGCTATCGATAGATAGCTCGTTTAAAAATATGAGAGGTTCCTAAGATGTTAAAAAATCATGGTAGTAGTATATATAAGTAATTTAACTATTTTCTAGGCATAGTTCGATTTATCGACCACATGCGTGTAGTTAAAATTTCAACCTTAAAACCCAAAGTTAAGGTTTAAATCGAACGAAAGTTCGGCGAAAAGTTACTTGCGCTTAAATTAGTTTCCAATGCATAACTATTTTGAATATATATTTTGTTTTTCGCAAAACCACGTAGGTTGGTGCGATCTGGAAAAGGGTTAAAAGGAAAAGTAGGTGTCACAGCTATGTAGACATTTCTAGTTAACGAGTTAGAGCCGAACTTGAAAGCAAACTTTCGTACAATTTCTACTGATACCTTGGATAATGTTGTTAGTTGTGTCAAAATTTAAATTTAGGGTCTTTGTTTTTTTAGATTTAGCTAGTTTTAATATTATTTAAGTTTTTCTTGTTAGGTTTAATTGTGTTTAAGTTTAGTTTTAATGTTATATTTTGTTTAGTTATTTTAAATAGAATTCAGGACTATGTTTATAATTATAAAAAAATATATGATACATTCGTTTTAAGTTCATCTAAGATTGAAGATTAAACATTTTGGTAAACGAACTAAGGTGGGGGAGATACCCTTCGATCCATCCATCCAGAATCTGGATATCTGGATTCCAGATAGAGTGACCGTTTATGTAAGTGGGAGGGAAGGGGTTGGATGCATAAATAAGGTAGGTATGTAGTTTGTGGGACACGTTTCAAGAGTTCTACGTCTGGGTCACGAGTCGTTTTCAAAAAACTGGAACACAGGGGCTTGAATTAAAACAACCTCAATATGTATTTTTTTTAAACGACCGTCACAGTACTTTCCACCGACCAATAATGCGTAGGTATTTAAACAACCACGGGCACACTTCATATGACCGTCAACCTTTTATATACATAGATATATAAAAGGTTGACGGTAGCGCTTCTAAAATATGTAGAGGGTGGCAAGAAGAGCCTCTTACAATACGAGGAAACTATTCTTCTTTCTCGCACCAATCAAGTTTCAGCTCAATTATTGACTGGAAAAGAATGAGTCTTGGATTTTTACATCCAAGTAAGTGCTAGCCAAAGTTATCATTAATATTTTTACAAACGGATCGCTAATGGCCTAGCGATAATCGGTGCAATTGCCAGTAAGCAATGGCGGGTAACTTTGAATAGTTACTAACTAAGCACTCCCAAACTTTGGAAAGCACTTATAAGCCTAACTACACACGTACGAGAATCGCAAACGAGTTTCATTACAATACGGGTTACGGAGGTATAACGAGTTCAATCGCTCTATAAAACCACGCATACCAGTTAGTTAAAGCGAGTCTCGTACGTGTTTATTAGGGCCTTTAATGTCTACAACAGTAGCCGTTAATACAGGTTAGTAGCCTCGGGGCAGCTTACGAACTTCTAGCAGTCTAGTTGTCTAGTCCCCAGCATTAATATACCTAAGCCACAACAAAGCGCGCATAAATATCAGATGCGATTCTATTTTTAGGACCGACGACCTGTCACATATTTTTTACCCGCTTTGTTATGGCAGATATCAAAGCTAGTGGCTGTTCACCTTTAATTTTATTTCAAAGTTTATCACAGTGGTTCAATCAGTGGTCCGACACCTGAGTTATACCATTCTTGACACTTATTTAAAATCTTATGTGTGGCGATACCTATTATTTAAATCAATATTCGAGATAAGCAGGTTAAGTTTTTTTTTTCATTATAATAATGAATTTTAAACGTCAGATAATGGACACCTAATACCTACATTAATTAAGTCTATAAATAGACTGAATTAATTTAATTTAAAACGAATATTTACATTTTTTTTAATTAGCAGAGTAGCAGTTATTATAAATTATAACTAGTAAAAACAGGATATAGTGGTAGCCGTACAGGCCGTATTTCAAAGTAAAACCTCAAATCGATGTACAGTTTAGCCATTTGGCACACGCATACTAGAGGTCAAAACAAAGTTTTTGACCCGCAGTTCCTAAAAAAATTTCCCTTAGGAGGGGAGTGCCGAGACATTCTATTTTTTGTATCGATTTTTTTTTTCAAAAGCCTGTCGGGTGTAGTATCTTCTGAATGGGCTTTTTGAGGCGATTCTAAAAATATACCACATCATTACATTTCAGCAATTTCTTTTTATATAAATCACAAATAATTTTCGAAACATACCAAGTTTGAGGCCCTCCAAACACGAAATGGCTGATTTTTATATACAATCACAAATCATACGTGATATCCTCGTATCTAACCTCAAAAAAGTAAATTTGAAAAGATTTTCATTAAGTATTGTTTTTTTAATTTTTCACATCACCTATTCGGATAAGGGCTTTTTCTTCCCTGCTAGGAGGGATCAAAATGGCACTTTTCTTCCCTGCTAGGAGGGATCAAAGTGGCACTTTTCTGTAACGAGTAATAAGTTATTAGTATCGATTTGGATAAAATAAATGCACAACCATTGTTATTTCAGATCTTTCATTATCCTCAATAGGTGATGTGAAAAGCAGTATGTGTCACATGGAAGCAAAATTATTTCCACCTTGGGCGTTCATTCTTGAATCCCTCACTACGCTCAGGATTCTATTTTAGAATCCCTCGCTACGCTCAGGATTCTATTATATAATCCTTCTCTTCGTTCAGGATTCAAGTTACGCCCACGCCGTAAATATGTCATTTTGCTCCCTTGTGACACAATCTACTATTTCAATATTACTAAGTGACACTGATGAAAAGGTGCAGTTAAAGGGTTAAAGAGGTATTTCCCGTTGGATATATGGGTACTACGTATCATTTTATGATTAATATGTATCGTATCTACACTAAAATTCCATAAATAACGTAAAATAGGTATTAAAGTAGAACCGTGTCACTTAGTAATATAGAAAAATTAAAAAAAAAAACTTAACGAAAATCATTTCGAAATTTCTTTTTTGAGTATCATTTGTGGTATATTGTACAAAATAAAAATCAGCCGTATCGTGTCTGGAGGACCTCAAACTTGGTATGTTTCGAAAATTATTTTTGACTTAATTAAAAAAAAATAGCTGAAATGTAATGATGTGGTATATTTTCAGAATCGCCTCAAAACGCTCTTTCATATGATACTACACACGATAGGTTTCTGAAAAAAAAATTTTTTTTTTCGTACAAAAAAAAGAATGTCTCGGCTCTCCCCCCTAAGGGATTCTTTTTTAGGAATTGCGGGTCAAAAATTTTGTTTTGACCTCTAGTATGCGTGTGCCAAACGGCTAAACTGTACATCGATTTGCGTTTTTTTTAATCGTATGGCTTACACTAATATGCAAGTCATATGAGGAAATACAAGAGGGACATAGAAACTATTAATTCAGATTTTACACAACGAATAAAAACTATATTGTCTAGGTAAACTACGCTCATAGATTTATTGTATCCCTAGCCTAACACATAAACGTAAACAGTAGTCAGAAAAATCATTTGAAATAAAGATAAATGCAAGTTGTACGGAATACGGAATATACTGTATCTACCTAAGATCAAAAGGTTGTTATGTCTATGGATATACATATCTTCGCGACAAAACGTCTTTAACCATATAGGTAATTGTTTTGAAAACTAATACTCTTATTTAAAACATTCTATAGATCAACCAACAACCATGAAACACTGCTGTTTTTACGATGATAACTGAAATAATTAGTATTAGTTAAACTGCAATTTTATGTCTATAACAATAATAATAAGAAAATGAAACTTACAGGATTGAAGTACGTGATGCCCATCTTTTTCAGCTTAGGTATAGCGATTTCTTTCCGCCAGGTGGTGGGGTTGCAGGACCCTCCGAGGAACACTTCGCAGTCCAGCGACGACGCCTGGCTGCCTGCGCAACACACCGCACCAGTTAACACCACACAACACTTGTCTTCCTACACTTACAAATTAATGTGCCAAAACGGAATAAACATTTGCTTCTATTGAATTCTTACGTTTTAATAACTAACATTAGAGTATTTTTAAAACATCGTAGTTACCGTATTATTTAAAAATGCATGCATGTTTTCATATACATCAAAGTAAAGACGAACAGCTGACCCTATTTCTAGGGATGGGTACGATAGGCCAGTGAAATCTTACAAATAAAAAAGCTAAAATCGCAAAGCGAGATGTAAAGCTGCATTTTTGGTATGTTATTCGCACCCCTTAGGAGTATGTGTGACTACATTTTGCAAGCAAAAAAAAGTTGTGCTTCCTGTATGATACGCGAAAAACTGCAAAATTTTCGGACTTTTTTCAGGTATTGTAGTTCAATTCAAAAACTATGGGTTTTTGACATTACTTGTCTATGGCATTTTTAAAGTACATTAAATTTGCAACAATTTAAGCCTACCTACAGCTCCGTATGTCTTATAGTTTTTGAGACATGATGTTTCAAAAATACTGCTTTATTGAGTTTTGCCTATAGTGCGTGTTGTTATGGGTTTCCGTCGAACAAACACTTCACCACCGGCCACCAGCGCCGGCTTTTAGTATGTTATCAGGCATATGTCCTGGACCCCGAAACTGCCGGGAGACAATCTCTCCAAGGTCGCTCTCCCGAGTAATGACGTCATGAAAATTGCCGCCGAAACGTTTGGAAAAGTGGCAATCACACCCAACCTATGCAACATACATACACGTGTATGGTATCAAATGAAAGCTGAATAAATATGCCATAACGTATACCTAAATTAAGTTTCAATACATTGAGACAATTCAAAACTACCTATAAGCAAAATAATAAAAAAGTAAGGAAAACATTTCCGGGTTTCCAGATTTAACAGAATAACTAGAACAGGTACCCGAGAATTCTGTTGCACATAAATAGTAATTAGTATGTCAGCTTTACATAACTATTTATTGTTTCTGGATATGACCAAAACTGTGAGAGAAATGCTGAAAAACCCAACAGCGCGAAGCCGTTTTTCCATATAAGATTAAAAAATGATGAAACGCCTATTTTCCATGAACCAGTTTTTTTTATACGTCAATTTAGTTATACGTTATGGCATATTTATTCAGCTTTCATTTGATACCATACACGTGTATGTATGTTGCATAGGTTGGGTGTGATTGCCACTTTTCCAAACGTTTCGGCGGCAAATTTCATGACGTCATTACTCGGGAGAGCGACCTTGGATAGATTGTCTCCCGGCAGTTTCGGGGTCCAGGAGATATGCCTGATAACATACTAAAAGCCGGCGCTGGTGGCCGGTGGTGAAGTGTTTGTTCGACGGAAACCCGTAACAACACGCACTATAGGCAAAACTCAATAAAGCAGTATTTTTGAAATATCATGTCTCAAAAACTATAAGACATACGGAGCTGTAGGTAGGCTCAAATTGTTGCAAATTTAATGTACTTTAAAAATGCCATAGACAAGTAATGTCAAAAACCCATAGTTTTTGAATTGAACTACAATACCTGAAAAAAGTCCGAAAATTTTGCAGTTTTTCACGTGTCATACAGGTAGCACAACTTTTTTTTGCTTGCAAAATGTAGTCACACATACTCCTAAGGGGTGCGAATAACATACCAAAAATGCAGCTTTACATCTCGCTTTGCGATTTTAATGTACAATTTCACTGCCCTACGAGGCACGCAAAAGAAATACAGTTAATTGTAAACAATTGTAGTGCGGTCCGACACGCAATCGCGCGTGAGCTTCAACCGCAGCAGTTAGCAACAAATAGGAATCGCTTCGCACGACACGAACAACCTCAAACGAGAACTATTACCGTTTAGTACGAAACCAATCACCATCGTAGATCAATCCTGAGTTGAATGACAATAATGTGACTTGCGAGCGGTAAAGTACGTTGTGCCTAATGAGGCAAGTTGATATCGAGCTATAGAAAGAGGATGAGGGGCTGTGTACGATGATTTAAAAACATCGCGGTCAGGTCAGGTTCGTTCAACCTGCCCACTCATCGTTCATGATTGATGAGCATCGACTGCGTGGGCTGCACCTTGTCGGCGAATCCTCGTACCAACACAAGCATACTTTCCAATGGATGACTCGATAATATCGTATGCCGTGCTCTCCAACTATTATGCTAACTTTCTTAAGTTCCTAATTAGGTAATGCACTAAATTAAGATAATAATAATGACAGGGATATTGTGTTGTTGCCAGTACACATCTAAAGAGATTAAAATAGACACCTATGGCACAGACCACGTGTGGAATGAAACACACCTACTGACTTATGGCATGAAATCTGTCAGCACATGAAATACGAGTATAATCGATCCAACTAGATAAAATGTTTGCAGCGGATGATGAAAAACCAACTTTGATTCTTATTGTTTAGCAACAGGATGTCGTTTACATATGTTGTATCTTTAAACGAGCAATTCTTGTATATATATTTATTTCGGGGATCTCGGACACGGCTCTTACGATTTTGATGAAATTTGCTATGTGGTGGTTTTCGGGGACGAGCAATCGATCTAACTAGCTCTCATGTCCGGGTAAACGCCGAGCAAAGCTCGGTCGCCCAGATATTTCAATATTAAAATGGAAATATAGGATCCTGTTGTATTGTTTATTTTAAACTTCAGTTGCGCGAAGCAAATAAGCGTCATCAATGACATGATTACCCGTAGGTATTCAATATAATTTAACAACTTTTTAACTTACTTCTAATGTTTGATATATTTCTACAGAGAAGCATAACATCTTATCACATCTTTCACATATCACGAATTGCGTCACTACCAAAATGAAAACCAATATCGGACTAATGTGAAATTGTTTATTTTGCGTAAATTCGAATATGAACTGACAAAACTTCACCAGGGATTAACGCGTTTCAACACAAGAACTGCCAAAATGCAACACTTCGTAACAAATAAGAGACGTAAGAAAATACGTAGGTGTATGAGAAAACTATGTTTTGTTTATTTCTGAAACGAGAGAGAGGTTTATTTACGCGTGGACCGGTAGAGAATATCAGCTAACGTAGTGCACTGGGACATTTATGTTATAAGAAATGAAGAAGCAAGACGCACAAGGCACGATCATAGTGGTCGGCGGCATGGCTGCGGATGTGCGTCGGGCGATTGCGGCATTCGCACCGTGCGCGCTCTCCACCGTCGGACGGTCGGCGGCCAACTGAACTGGCGTCTACGGCGTTTCTACACACAACTGCTAGCCAATTCCGCATTTTAAAATATTCCGTTATATCTAAAGCTCCACAAAGACAATCATTACACTGATTAAATACAAGCTCATCTATTAAAAACCAGTTATAATCTACCTTGTCTTAATGACATTAGGCATGCATGCATAAGGCGATGACTAAACTTTAGATAGATCAATAGTTTCGCTTTGTTGTTGGGTGCCAAATGCCACGAAAATGAGATGTTCTTATTTTTCGAATATTTCACAAAATACTAAACCACAAATACCATATTTTGGGAAGGATTAAAAATTTGGTCTTCAACAATCAAACGCGGCACGTATTTAAGCGCCAGATATCATACCAAGTCGAATTAAGGACAAAACAAACGGTATTCTTCCGGGTGATAAGGAAGCTTGCTGTGCTCGTTGTTGTCGCAGTATTTCTATGTGTAGCGTAAACGGCAATGAACGGTTTGTTTTGCGATGTTCGACGTCCAAAAACGTGGGCGCGCGACGCCGGGAGCGGGGCGACGGCGCATCGCTACGACACTTCCGTACTCCGATTATAGTGCGTGCGGAAGAGGCTAGAGGCCACTCAGACTCTCAAACCTTTAGCAATACTTCAACGTATTAAACGTATATGTATGTATTTGCGGAATTACTCCGCGTTACGCTCGTCACATGACAGCAATCTGCAACCTTGCTTGACTTCTATAGAGAGCATTTTATTCCCTGAGGAGATGAAATCAGAACAATGATTACGATCTCAAAGTATTTTACAGTTTCTAAATAAATTAATGAATAGTTAAATACCTACCTACTTACACCCCCGGAACAATGAATATGAACAGAAAAATATGAGACAGACTACGAAATATTTTTCGGAAAGCTTCAACCAACATATTGTAAACATAAATTAAGACTGACAATAAGATTATGATAATAAAAAATCGAAAATGTCGATTTTAAAACCTACACCCACCTGGACTATAACTTCATAGTTACTCAGATGCTATGCGAGATTGACGCAAATCGGACGCATCATCACGTACCTAGTCGCGAGTGCAAAATACGTTCGAACGTAGAGCGGTTGCATAAGTAGTAAAAACAATAAAACAGATACGTAGTCGGCGATGATCGTATGCCCTTAGAATGTATTGTTGTTATGATTGGCGTGCGCTGTTGCGGAATATTTCGACATCCCCGATCGATAGTGCTCACTTGCTCGGAGGCGCGACACGATACGGTCCGGGCTCGACTCCACGCCTGACGATTGAACACGTTTTATTTCAAACTTACGTAGAACGATAACGATAGTGAGGTCTATCAAGAAAAAAAAATACTCTCACAGTAACTCAGCAAGCAAAGCCTTTTTTTAATTTAATTGTTATTGGATGCCATGAATACAAATCGGGGCCTACCATTTAAATAAATATCTATGTACCTACCGCAGAAAACAAATCGGAACTAGAGTTTCTGACGTCAACCTTCACGGTAACACCTGTGGAGGATCGTGCCATTCCCGCATTGGTCTTTACAGTCATCAAAAACGATGTACGCAACTACAATAGTGCACTGCAATGCTTGAATCGTCGTAGCGTTGGGCTCGGCTTAAAGTTCAGTATGAAGGGGGGGGGGGGGGTATGTGTTTGCGTACTATGAACTACGCCGAACCCGATAGTCGTGGACGACAGACGAGGCGTGGGCCGGAGGCGACGTCCCACCGTACTTGCTGCGCCGGCCACATGCCGAGGCCGCACCACTGGGAGTGCCGTGTATTTCTGGATTTGAACCGTGCGGAAAGTTTACTTACTCATTGCATGTGTGATTGCGAGACGCTGTCTCCGATCGACCTTCCAGAACCCAGTTTACGGAAACCAAAAGTACTCATAAAACAAAACAATATGTGTCGAGGAAGTACTACCACGACGGAGTATGAAGTCATTCAGATTTCAATAAAATGTTTACGACCAACTTGCTACTTTAATTATCCTACTTGTCAATACTTGGAAGGAAGGAAGTTCAACCCAGTGCAGATACTTTAATCATGACTAGAATGCAACATAGCCTGTCTGATGTACCTAACCTTTGGTCAATAGAACTATCAATTAAGGAATGAACGAGACAATGAAAACAATCATTTTAGCAGGGGTACTTATGAAGAGTCGAGCACAATACCTAAATCAGAACTACGAACGACTCGACTGCAGTCTTTATCCATTCTATATATGCGTAGAATTCATATAATTGAGTTATTTTTATTATAGGATAGGAGCTATAAACTTACTTACCAATATTGGGCTTGCATATCGTCCCCTTCTCCCTAAAGTCGTTCTCTACGTTCCATTGTGGAGACTCCGGTTTGTTTGGACTCCTGTGAATGAAAACTGAAATTAGAAACAAAACAGTGTACAGCTGATGAACAAAAATTGTGATGTTTAGTTATAAGAGATAAGATACATTTCTATTTCTATTGAGTTCGTTCTAAATATTACGCCGTCACGTCACCTGGGGTACGAATGGATGGAGTCACTCGACACAATGTTTAAAGAGTGAGTGTACTTACTTACTCACATTAGTTTGTAACAGTTCTGACAAAAATGACTAGACTTTTAAAGGTCAGTAACATCTTGCCCCAGTAAGAAAATACAAACGGTCCGTTCAAGAAAGAAAGCAAAGCTCTTTCTGTTTCCGGTAAAAGGCACAAAGTTGTGTTTCACATGACTATTGAATCTGGCTGCAAAACCATGCCAAAAAACCAAGTTATTTGTATCGAAGTGAGGTGAGGCGACACCTTTATTGCCGGCGATGTTACATTAAACGGGTTGGTAACCCTAGTCAAAGCCAGCCGTGGTTCAAGAACGGCCAAGCGGGCCGGTTTTAACGTCATCGACGAAATAATACTGATTCATGCCCACTGAGGACAAATGGGGCAACATTTACGACTTTATTGCATTCAATTTGTATACAGTCTTAACCTTATTGTACATGCGGACTTGCGGACGATGGCACGTTATAAATATCACTAAATCGAACTGGTAATATACATGAACTTGTGCACCGATTCAAGCTCAATATTGTAAGTAGGCACGCCGCTGCCCTTTATCACTAGTCTAAAATATAAATCGGACAAGTGCGAGTTGGACTCGCTCACCGAGGGTTCCGTGAATTCCGTATGAAGTAACGACCATTTTTGATTCAAGGTATGTATTGGATAGTGTTTTTAAATGTGGACTAGTAGGTATCGGCACGGAACCCTTCGGTGTGCGTGATCCGACACGCACTTGGCCGGTTTTTATGTTTTCATTACTCACAAATAATAGTTTTCAGATTTTTCCCTGTACTTGTAGTATAAGACGATAAGGTAGATGTACCCTTCACCGGATTTTTTTTATTTTACGCCATAAGTCGAATACTTACAGCTAATATTACGTTGTGAAATTTTTTCCTATAGGTAGGTAGGTACCTACCTCTATGCCCTCTATTATGATAAGAAAGCCATTTTGTTTCTCAGTAGAAAAGGGGACAATCGATTGAGCAGGTCGATCGCCGCTTTGTATGAGATTCCTTACGAAAATCATTAAGAAATTGAATATACTTCGTAGTGTCATAAAAGCGTTTAAAAGCGACTTTATGCTTCAAAATTGGGTGTTACCGTGTCATGTTAATAAGTATGTGTGTTTAAGTTAAATAAGTGAATTTAGTGCCGACAAATTTACAGAATTCAATAAAAATGTAAATTCGGTGATGGGTCAACCCTCATCTACTGCTTGAAGGTTTTACCGAACAGCGTTCGGAATCAGGGAAAACTTATGTTTTTAAAATTATTTTTTTACTCGTTAATATTTAATTATATACTACTTTGCTTTATATATATCTAATTAATTCAATTCAATTTCAATTTATTTATAGTTATTTAATGAGCATTTACCGAACATCTATAAACTAGACGGTTTTTTTTTATAAAAATGCAATTGAAATGTATTTAATTGACTTGGTAATTTTTAAAATTCCATATTATTAATTTATTAACATCATAAGTAGCAAATTTATGGTTTTGCAATAATTATTATTTCTAGTAAAAATGTAGTATTGTTGTTATGGTAGAATCATTATAATTATAATAAAACACTATTTTATATTAAATAATTTCGCGTGATAGGTTCCCCAAAATTTACGCATTCTATTCACCGAACAAGCGTTCGGTAAAGCGTTCCCATGGTCTGTGATACCGAACATTTGATTATCCCCGGCCTTGCTGCTACTTGGCGTTCATTGGAATATAAACCATAGTTAGCCTACAGCTAGATCTATATAGAAATTAATTATTTTTCTTATATTTTTAAAAAAGCCAGCGCTTCTTAACATGTAAACCGTTAACAGATACATTATATAAAAATAAGTTATTGACAATTGCCGAACAATGTTTAAAAGATATTTATATAAAAAGTATTTAATTTTTAATAATAAAGTTGTTTTTTCTAAGATTACATTACTGTCAAGATTGCTCGAATTCACAAAACTAGTGCAGTTAGGTTGAAATAAATAGTCACTTATCAGTTTACAAACTCATACACTGCCATCATTCCATACATTTCATCCCTAGTTCGGTGATGCGGCATGCCGATTCGGTTTCGGTAATGGGTGCAAGTTACGTTTCTTACTTCGTTAAATGGGACAAATCAGTGTAATCGATGCCAACAACTTTGTAACTATGTCATAAATTTCGACGTACATTTAAATGATGGCAAATTTATCTATCTTACCAATATGTTGTTGATCATAACTGTATAAAATTCAGAACCTTATTAAAAAAAACATTTCCTAGTTCCAGATCAAAGTTAAGTGACCTATACATTTTGACTCCCTTGAGACTGTCGAATAATACGTTTTTTGCGGCATAACAGCCGTAACTATTTTTTTACGTTTACTTGAGGGTAATATCCGTATGTATTTACAACTAAATATTTTAAAGGCTCTATTTTTTCCCTATTTTTACCCCCGCTCCACACTTCGCACAGATAACAATACATATAATGCATGTAGAATACACATAAATTATACACTAAAACCGTCCCGAAGAATCAAGCTACATGTACTATCATACATGTAGATGAAAACCGCGTCTAAATCCATCCAGCCGTTTTCGAGTTATGTTCAAGATATGTTTATGTTTACATTAATTGTACTGGTATAATGAATTGAGCATATAGGTAAGGAATAGAAATTTAAAGTTTGACTTGGTAATTTTACTTAATCGTTAATAAATCTGAATATTAAATGTAGTACGTACGTACGTATAGTACGACCCTTATCAGAAAATAGTAACTACCAGTATATCGCCTTATCTATGCATATTCTGTATAATGCAAAGTTCGCTGTATGTATGCCCGCTGTAGGTAATTGTACTTTGACACAGTTTTCACTAATAAGTACCTGTAGTAAGTCGCACACAATTCAGTTGGATGGCTTACAAAAAACCGAATACCGATACGCTACCAAAAGACCTAATGGTCTTAGAAAATTTCGAACCACATATTGTGTTGTGGACATTAAATATCGAATCTATATGAAAGACGTCCTAGTATCCCGTATATAAGACAATATTACTCACTGTCTGACCTGCCTCGAGTGGCGGCGAAGCTCGGCGGCGAACACGCAGAATTCGCCGAACGTGAGTATGAGCGACTTGCGCCGGGCACACTGTTTAGCGCAGACCAGCATTTCGAACACTGGAACATAAGCGGTTGTTAGAAAATGGGGATCGAATCGATAACACTCGTGACGATATTGGATATTATTAGAGCGGTTACAAATATATGTAAAATTAAATTGAGCCAGTTCATGACAACGGATGGGTCTCAGTGACAACGAAGAGCCTGACTAGATTCCGTTATTAGTTACTAAATGGAGTGAAGTGGTAGCAGAGTGTATTAAATAAGTAATGAATTAGGTATTATCAGTATGTAACCTATTCGTGATTAGATAGGTCGAAATAAATGGTTTCGTACTATACAGTGGTTATTTCTAGTAACCAATCTTCGAGTTGGAAATCCAACAAGTGGCATATCTTCGCGTCCATTATAATAACAAGTGACATTTACAGAGTTCTCGCTTGCATCGTAGTGCAACCGCAGTAACCGAATTATGTTTAAGTAACGCCATAAAACTGATAGAACACTAATCGAGTACGCGCAAGAAGTTAACGTTTTAAAGCGGTCTTCCGGTTCAGTCCGTCGGTATAGTTACAATGAGCCGGATCACGTCGGTCGTGACCTAAGTCGGCTATTGGTCATCAACTACAGTGAGCAATTGGTGAGATCATTATAATAACACCTGTCGCGATACGTTTCAAATGTTACTATTAGGAAAATATGGATAACTTTAACTATGTGACATTAATTATTATGTATTGTCAACATCTAAGAATTTAAGTATTTTAGTATTTATTTGCGTTCAAGCTACACAAAGACGTGTCCGAGATCAACTTAATCATTATCAAAACTTAAGAGCTTCGCTCTTGCCGGTAGAGTAACTGCCACTCTTCTCTATTCATTGCCAGTTTCTTGACTTCCTCATACGACCTGGCAGCAACTTCCTCCTTCACTTGATTAAAGTAAGTCAGTCTAGGTCTTCCTCTTCCTCTTCTGCCTTCAATTTTGCCCTCTAAGATATTTAAGAAGAAGTTGTCGTGCCGTATTAAGTGTCCCATCATCCTGCCTCTTCTATTTCTAATTGCCTTAAGTAAACTTCTTCTCTCTCCTACCATACTCAAAACCTCTTCATTCGTCTTTCTTTCCGTCCAGCTGATCCTTTCCATCCTACGCCAACACCACATTTCGAAACCACACCACACACCACACCACACCACACCACACCACACCACACCACATTTCAATCTTTCTCTGTCTCTTAATGCTATATGAAAAATGTTCATCATAACACATGCATAACACCAAGTAAATAAATGCTAACTGCCTAAAGAAATAACTAAGAAGAATTACTAGAGGCCAAGTTGAAAAAAAAAGACAATTTCCGTAGGACTGAAAAGGTTTATACCGACAAGTAGTATGTTTGGAATCAGCATGCTCTACTGATTCTCAAAAAGCATGTAGTCGCTTTCAAAAATGGCGGAGTGAGTTTTTATGACGTCATAAGTTTTATGTATGAAAAATAAAAATGTTTTCAAAAATCTATCGAGTGGGGTAGGTATCAAACGAAAGGGCTTCATGAGTTGATTCCAAAAATATACCACACCTTTAGATTTCAGCCACTGGTGTCATAAAAAAAAATCATTTTAAAACACACCACGTTTGGGCTCTTCCTATATAACAGGAGATGCTTGAATGATTTTTTCTTAAAATTATGCTGAACGACTCACTGTATCCTTAAATCTAAACGCAATGAAAGGAGTTGAGACCTGACTGCAGTTCGCGTATGATGATTTTTTCCGAACTCCTTTCATTGCGTTTAGATATTAAGGATACGATACAGTAAGTCGTTCAGCGTATAGAAAAAAAAACACTCAACCGTTTTCTGTCAGGAAGAGACCAAACTTGGTGTGTTTTGAAAAAGAACTTTATTTTTTACGATACACTGAGCGAAAAAACTTTTGTGAATCCGAGGACAACAAAATTATATACTAACGGTTACAAACCGTTTTTAATATAATACAAATGAGTTTATAATAACTAGGACAATTTTTTTGGTATTAGTAAATAACTACTATTATTACAAACTGGTTTGTAAACGTTAGTATATAATTTACTTGTCCTCAGATTCACAAAAACTTAGTATTTTTTTTCGCTCAGTGTACTACTGGCCGAAATCTGATGTTGTGGTATATTTTTGGAATCAGATCATGTGGAGCCCTTTCGTTTGATTCCACACTCGATAGGTTTTTGAAGAAAAATTTATTATTTTTCATACATAAAATTTATGACGTCATAAAAACTCATTCCACCACTTTAGGAAGCGATAACGTGCATCTTGATAATCAGTAAACGATGCTGATTCCAACGATACCACTTGTCGGTATAAACCTTATCAGTCCTACGAAAATCGTAAATAAGGCACTTTCGACGAATAGGCCTCTCTACTAAATGTAGATCGTGTAGGTACAATTACAGGGTCTGATGTTTTTAGGGTTCCGCAGTGAACAAGAAACCCTCTTATAGTTTGCAATGTCCGTCCGTCCGTCAGCGGCTTACCTCAGTAACTATTAAGTACTACAAGAAAGCTGTAATATGGCATGAGTACCTATATAATTTTATATATACATATTGATCACGCCGACAAAACGGTATAGAATAAAATCTTGAAAAAATTAAATAATCCGTTTACGTGATATTAAAGCTAAATGATAATTGTTGTTATGATGGAGTGTCCCGCCCCCTACAGCGAGCTAAACGGTGGATACTAGGTACTAGACACGAGAAATTAAAAAGATTTTTTTTAAATCACAGTAGACATTACTAGAGTAGGTAATACTTCGCCGACCTTAAGAAATGTACTTTGAAAAGCAATCTTTCGTTCAATTTCCATTGATATCTTCGATAATTTTGTTACTTGTGTCAAAAACATTTTGTAAACTTTTTAGTCCACATTGTAGCTGGTGGACAACTACGGAACGCGACATTGCGCGTGGCCCGACACTCACTTGGTTGTTTTTTTTTCATAGTGAGGTGAAATTCACTTTTAACCACCCCTCGTAGGCTCATCTGATATGTAAAGTAACATAAAAGCCAAGACGATATGTGAGACATTAACAGTGAACTGTGAATTGATGGTTCGTTCGTGAGATTCATGGGCAATAAATATACAATAGGGGCGTGTCTTAATAACTGCACAGAACCGTAAATTGCTTTATATGACAGCCGCGTTCAACAATTTACACTTTGAGATAGAATCACCGCCGACTCTTGAAGTTTGTTCGTGCCAATGTAGACGGACGTGTAATAAATGTAGCCTCAACAATATATTGGTGTTACTGAGTCTCTTTATAACGTCATAAAACACTCTCCATCGCTATAATTAAGGCAAAAATACGACACTTCAATTTCTCATAGCGGCTTGAAGCAAAAAACCATTTCCAGATTAGGGCTCATATTAAAATATTATGATTTTTATATTCGACAGTTCTCGAAATCAAACTACTTGTAAGAAGCCATTCATTGGCTATTCCGCGACAAGTCCTAATGTATTCTATAAAATAATAAAAATAAATCTATGGACAGTTGTGGGTTCTATCTTGACAAGTGAAGTAACTGGTTTAAAATCTTTCGAATATCTCACTTGTACATTTGAGTGATAGAGAAAGAAAAATTCGATATATTCGGGTAGTTAGGATAGACCCCCTGGAATCCGTCACTATCACTATCGCAGATGACACAGATACAGAGCCGCCAACTACTTAACTTATACTCGTAATTGAATATGTTATTTACAATTGGATACGTTGACAACAGTGCTAATCTTATTCATCCCACTAACGTTACTTACGGCATTTTAGAAACGCCGCAATTTAAGATTACTAAAATAAAGCCGCGACCGCACTGGGCGACGCGACACTACGCGACGCGACGCTACGCGACACGGCTCTAAATCAGTATACCGCACTGACACTGCAGCGACGCGACACTTTGCGACACATTTTGCCAGTCAGTTGTGATCAGTGTTGCCAGAACGTGCTTTTTAGCACGATTTTACGTGCTTTTTAGGACACAAACGTGCTAAAACCGTGCTTTTTAGGGTTCCGTAGTAAACAAGGAACCCTTATAGTTTCGCCATGTCCGTCCGTCCGTCCGTCCGTCCGACCCCCGTTTTTCTCAGTAACCGTTAGTACTAGAAAGCTGTAATTTGGCATGAGTATAGATATCAATGACGCCGACAAAACGGTAGAATACAATCTTTAAAAAAAAATTTTTTTAGGGTACCTCCCCTACATGTAAAATGGTAGTGCAATTTTTTTTTCTGCCAAACCCCATCGTGTGGGGTATCGTTGGATAGCTCTTTTAAAAATATTATTAGGTTTCTAGAAGCATTTTTTAATTAAAGAATTGGTTAGCGTGCTATTAAGCTTTGAAGTGATAATTTTAGCTATGGTCAAGTGTCCCCCCCCCCCCCCTGCCAGCTAAACGGTGGCTACTAGGCATGTGAAAAAAATCATGGTAGTAGTATATACGATGAATTTAAAAGGAAAACTATCACAGCTAAGTAGACATTACTAGTTAACGAGTAATGGTCGAACTTCAGAAATGTACTTTGCAAAAGCAAACTTTCGTACAATTTCCATTGATACCTTAGATAATGTTGTTAATTCTGTCAAAAACATAGTAAATATAAGTTTGCGAACTTTTTAGTCCATATAATGTAACGGGTAGACGACTACGGAACCCTACCTTGCGCGTGGCCCGACACGCACTTGGCCGGTTTTTTTTAAGTAATGAAGACTATCACCAAATTTCAAGTTCATGGGTCAACGGGAAGAAAAAATAACCTTATGAACAAAATTTTGTGACAGATTACGGACGGACGGACGCGTGAGTGACAACAATAGGATTCATGTTGGACCCTTCGGGTACGGAACCCTAAAAACGCGCTTTTTATTCCAAAAACGTGCTTATTTGGACACCCGACCGTACTTTTTGACGGAAGTGCTCTGGCAACACTGAGTGTCGCGTCGCTTACTATACCGCACTACGCGACGCGACACTACGCGACGCGCCACGGCGCGACAAAGTAGGTCGATTGGTCAACTCTGTCGCGTCGCGTAGTGTCGCGTCGCGTAGTGCGGTTTACCTCATACATTTACATACAAAGAATATTAGAGCCGTGTCGCGTAGCGTCGCGTCGCGTAGTGCGCGTCGCCCAGTGCGGTCTTACCTTAAGGAGATCCAATGAAAATATAATGAAAATAAAAAGTACGTATCTACTAACTTTTCGAGTACTATTGAATAAGTTCCTAAAGAAAACACAGGGGTCAGAAAAATGACTGTTAATTGTCGACAACTCTAATTGCGTAATATCGATTTGATCTAGTCGTGCGTTAGATTACTTATCAGCTCATCACATGTCATTTTAAATTGTTGACAAACATACAAACCCTAGAACAGGCCAGAACAAATAGATTTTACCAAGTATGAGTCACTTACACGCGTATCTACAAATCTTTTAAACACTACGTAGAAATAGGTTACTCATTATAGACGCCCTTTTGCGGTATTGTTGGATTCTCCAGTTTACTCATGTGCTCTAATAAATAAGATATCCGTTATCAATTTACTCATATCATCCGAAGTTAGGTAGCACACGCCTTATAAATTTACCTACAAGTTACAAGGGAAATGCTAAACGATACATAAACTGTTAAGCATTAATAAAGTGTGTGTGCAATATAAGGTGGAGTTCGAGACGCAATGATAAGTACTAAAGCCGCGTCGCGCATCAGTGCCCCAGCAAACCCCTTGACGCGCAGTGTTTTTACAGTTTCTTTGAAGTTTTTTAGAACTCCGAGTCGTCGTCGACAGTTCGATTCGTGATCGACTAAAGATTCCTTCGTACGAGTATATTGATCACAAAACGATTTACGCTAAGATGATGGCTTACATGTTGGAAATATTATTATAGCATTCGTCCCGATCGCACTTACATACTTAATATCATGACAATAAGGGACGAATGATATATTTCCGACAAATAAGCGATCATCTTAGCTCCTCTGTTGCAAGATTTGCACAAAATATTTGAAGGAGATTCTATCGGGACAGACCCTATACTGTGTGTGTGTAGTCTAACAAATTCAAGTCGAACCCACTACATTTATTTAATTACGCGGCAACACTAAACGTCATCCCGCTCCGAACTCAACATTTATCGGACTAGCGGTTGCAACGTATTGCTCTATTCATTAAATGGATAATGGCGACGTGAGGCATGCGGAACAGGCATGCGTAATTTTTAATGGCATATAAACTGTCGTGTTGATTCAGCTCACTCGTATCAATATCATGGCGATGACGTCAAATTATCGCTCTATCGATCTACCGTCGACATAGCGAAGCTCGGATTAGTAATGCGACTCGTCATAATCGTTTATATAATTGTATTATTTATCTCAGTAATTGTAATACACGGTTATGTGTATAGGTATAGTATAGCATAGGTATTACGATAAGTATATGTTAGTTACAGTGCATTAGATTCTAGGTGTAGCAATATAAACATTGTTTGAATAGATCAATTAAGCTGCGGTCTGGAAGTCAGCGTATACAGCGGCATCAAAAGTGTTCAATGCATATAGAGGCGCGTTAAACTTTTCCAATATTAATATTTAAATTAGCTACTCAATTATAGTGTTCATAGCAGGTTTTATGGGTACTTGGGTACTCAATAAATAATTGGAGAAACATTGTCTGCTATCCTTGCATATCATACACAGCTATAATTTCCGGTTTCGAAAACCAATTAGGTATGTAGGTAATGCTAGCGGCTTCGCAACGGATGCCCAGTTTTTTAAATAAATGTTTTGATCTACTTACGTATCTGCCTGTTGTTTCCTAGATACATTACTATAAACGACAGTTATCGAATCCATCACTTCGAATATTAATTACTATGCTATGAATCTCTTAAACGATGAAATAACTTTTCTTATATTTTAACTGACACTACACGCCAGGTATCAAGTCACTTCCTTTACATAATCAGGTTGCCAATACAAACTTTGAACCTCTATTTCACTCCTTCAGAGGACGAATTTCGAAAAGCATCAAGAGAGATAATGTAGTTGAAGTGGTACTTACCCTGGGGATCGGTTGGATATAGCTGGATGTCGTAGAAAAGGCTTTTGACACGATTGGCGGGCGCCGGCTGGTCTGGCTTGCCCACCTTTCTCTCCCAAGCATTCGCTACCTCTCTAAAACAAAGAAATTACAACTCTGAATATTAAGAAAACAGAAATACATAAGCAATTTAATATCATAAGTCTTCACATTCATACATTTTCAATGTGAGTTGGATACACATTTTAAATTACGGAACAATGGTTGACACAGAATTACAAATGTAATTAACAATAAAAATAATAAAGGTTTATTAAAAATAAGATAACTGCAAAGTAAATACGAGTAACGTATGCCGTAGATACTATAAGAATGAAAAATAACAAACTACGCGAAGGTTTGTCCGTCCTTGTTATATATAATTTATCTGTGCTTCCAGGTAAAACACGCCTACCTACTCTGTAGATTAGGCCTTAGGCCGTTTGAATGGTGGCTCTAGTAAGCTGTTTAAAAATGAGTAGTCATGTACCCGTTTTATACATTAACTATTACAATTTTAAAATACATCATGAGAGATATGTGGTTTTCATCAAAATGCATATTACTGTAAAGACAATGGAGAAAATAATCCAATCTGTTAATACTCTTATTCCTCCACTCGTAAACATTTTACTATTGCAATATTCAACCAATAAAAAACAATAATTAAAAAAAGAATACACACGACTGCACTGGATAAAATAGAACTACAAATTTTTAAGAAAAAATAAACCGACTTCAATGGGGGAGGCCGGTGAAAGATTATTATACTTAGATGGTGCACTCTTAGATTCCATGCAATTAAATAAAAATGGCTATAAGTATATGTTTATAAGGGTAGAAGAGTAAGTACCTTCAATTGCTCATGGAATTCACCATCAGAACTCAAGCTTGACAAAAATGTGTCTTGAAAACCTAGCTTGCTTGACAAACATAACGGGTAGAAGAGTAAGTACCCTCAATTGCTCATGGAATTCACCATCAGAACTCAAGCTTGACAAAAATGTGTCTTGAAAACCTAGCTTGCTTGACAAACATAACGAAAAGAACAAATCGCCAAACGCGTCGTTGAAGAGTTCCATTCTGATCATCATCAGCAGTTCCACTTCATCAACTGTCACCTATTTAAATGTAAATGCTTGATTTATTTATGAAAATACTAAAATCACTATATATGTATGCTTTTACCATTAAAGGATTATATTCTGTTTGACATAGATTACAGCAAATCAACTTTTTTTTAAAATTATAATTGCATCTATAAATTGCTCTGAATAATTCGATTCCAACTATGTAATATAAAACTGACGATTTAAAAGTGCTTGTTGCTAGGCCTATTTGAATAAAGAATATTTTGGGTTTGAGGAGTTCCCTCGATTCCTCATGGATGCCATCATCAGAACTCGAGCTTGATTGTCTCTACCTTGCTTAACAAACACAGCAAAGAGGACAATTCGCCAAACGTGAACGTATGCGTCGTTGAAGAGTTCCGTTCTGATCATCATCAGCAGCTCCACTGCATAAAATGTCACTTTTTTGAATGAAAATGTTGAGGGTAAATACAGAGAATCTCACATACATACAAACATGAATCCTGAAAACATTACAATCCTTTTTTGGGCAGTTGTGTAAAGATTTGATGTAATCTTCATTTGATTATAATGTAAGTGATGTAACTTGTTTCTTTTACTATATATTTAGAAATAACGACCCGTTTCGGAAAACACGGCAACTATAGAGCTAACTCTATCGAGCGAGCTAGATTAAGGAAACATGTATTAGATTTTCTCAAAGTCTTCGCCCTAAGAATATTCTACCTATTTACCTGTACTTGACTTGTCTATATATACGAGTATAAAGAAGAAGTCCTCAGTGACTCATCAACGCACAGCCGAAACCACTAACGCTAGAGAACTGATTTTTGTATAGTCGGTTATATTTATAACGTATCCCACGGATAAGAAAGGATTTATCGAAATTCATCCCCTAATAGACTCTCTGTTTAAAAGCGGTTCAAAATCTTTACAGGGAGAATTTTTTTTTTCCCTATTAGGTATAAGATTTGAAACTTCATTTATAGATTCTCTATTTCAATACAACGATTATAATATTTTAGCGTTTTTAAAAATGTGTCCCATAAAAGGGCTTAATCGTTTGTTCGGGGAGCAAATCATTTTTGAAGTGAGAGATTTTAAACTTCGTATATACACTCTATGTTTAAATAAAACAAAAATATATTTCAGGGTTTTTCACGATTCCTCCCTTAAAGCGGTGAAAAGGGGTTCAAAGTTTGTACGTGGAGCATTTTACTGCAGTGAGAAATTTGAAATTTTGTATACAGACTTTCTGTTTAAGTAAAATTAAATAAATATATAATTCGGCGTTTTTTGCTCGGGGAGAAAATCCTTTTTAAAGTGAGAAATTTGAAAGCGTCCCATTAGAGCGTGTTCTTTACTCGATCCCAAGGGTGAAGGGCCACAGGTCCTAAAGGCGAGTCTAAGCGGATACTCAATATCCGAGCGGCGAGGCGCACGAGGCTGAAGGCGGAGCCCCACGAAGTGCCGAAGCGTCCCATTAGAGAGATGTGAGCCTGATACCCGAAAGCCCGAAGGCCGAGCCCACGTGGACCCTACCCAACATTCTTACAAGCGAAACCTGACTAACTTGGGGGTCGTAGGCATGAAAGTGAGCGGCAAGGCCACGTGTGGTCGAAGGGCGAGCACCGCGTATAGCCGAATGCCGAATAATAAAAGTCCAAATCAACCCTATAAACATCAATTTTCTTCACCTCTGTGCCTAAAACCTTATTTACAGTGTTTTCTATTTATTTATTGAATTGTGTTGTGTGGCATACGAGTACCGTTAGAAACGACATAAACCAAAGAACTTTTTAAAAATAAAATAAAGCTCTCAATAGCTGCTACTTTTTTTAAATTTGATTTAGAAGTGGATATTGTTTTACGATTTTTTTTATTATTTGTTTCTAAAAAGGTCCATGTGTTAATTTTGTGGTATTATTTTTATCAATAAATTAGTATATTTTCAAGCACACGTATGTATACGAAAGGCATTTAAATAAATTAGGCATTGAAAAGCATACACAAATAAAAAATATGAGTCTTCTAATGTCAGATTTTGGGTAGTTTAGGATAAACCATTATAAATCGTACCTCCATGACCGTGACTCTTAGGACCCAGGGTCCAAGGGTGAAAAGGTAGCAAATGACCCTACCAGCACCCCAAAAAAATTTGACGGTCCATGTGCCGAACAACCTGTTTATTGTACGTTGAGGGGATAAATTCATGTCACGGGTGCGATACTTAATCCTGAACATACCGGACGAAAGGGCCGGATTGATGAGTGCAGTGAGGGATTTAGGTTTAGGTGATACGTCACCATTAGTACATCTATATACGTCACGTATAATTTTCATACAATTTTTGTTTGGACTACATGTGAAATCTATCAATGCCACGGACTTGAAATTTTAATATGAATATATATCTAATGACGCAATGCCGTTGTTACATAATATCTACCGAACCCCAAACATTTTTTAATTAATATCTTAGTAAAGTCTTACTTCTTATTATTAACCTATTATTACCACGTAAGTTTTTTTTAATACAACGACTGTGGCAAATAAGCGTACGGTCTACCTGATGGTGAGTGGCTACCGCAGCCTATAGACGCCGGCAACTCTATAAAATTTCAGGATCCATTGTTTTGACAGCAGAAGAGACAAATTTAGGCCCCGCGTTCTTAACAAAGTGCGTCCTCGGGAGCTCTGGCAACCTTGATCACCTATAGGAACATAACAGTACATACCCGTAAGTAAATATTATGGCTGTGGTTTTCTGCAAAGCGGAGGTTCTTCACCGGTCGGGCTGCTTGAAATTCGAGCAAGATGATATTTTGCTGTGCCCTATCTCTTATAATTACGGTGTTTGGATGATGACATGTTTTCAAAGTAATATGTCATGGTAACCTACCGAAAATATACTTATTTGGCAGAAATATATAGCTTCTAGAAAAAATACACATGTATTCTACCATTTATGCGCGTACGAAGTCGCGGGGAAAAAGCTAGTATTGTATAAACAAAAACACAAGTCCTTAATTCCGCCTACAAAAACACCTGAAAGAGGATATACGTTCCCATGTGTGAGATATCACGGATGGGATTCCCGTACAAGTCTATGGACTCACTAATATTAAAATAACAGGTTACAATAAGGTGAACACTTACTGGTATAGGTACTGAAGGCACTCCGAATTACAATAGCAATTAATTGACAACACACTCTTCACGTGAATACTACACCATATTATAATGAAAGAGAACTTTTTATTCAACATCATTATGTAAAACAGTAACAGTTATAATATGAGGATGTTGTCTTTATATTTGAACTTGAGCGAATGAAGTCATGAGCTGTAAACAGCTACTTATCAGTCGTGGCTATTTCCAATACCTACATATACGTGTGCTCTATAAAATAAATCAAAATCATTAGTTACTTGTGATGAATATTCATCTTTCAGTTGACTATTTTTCCAATAATAATACTTCATTATATTCGCGAGTAGTTCCTCTAAAAACAAACTTACAATTTCCAAAACAACAACCGTAACAAAAAAATACAACAAGTCTATTTTGTATGAAATAAACTATGTTTCCACGTGAACGAATCTCAAAGCATCCATGATTCCCGTATGATGAAACTACACAGGTATTACGTAGAAATAAACATGAGAATCACAATATTCCTATCTCGAGAAATCTTGCTCTTGACCCTGATGATAACTCAAATAAGCGCCAACGCCAAAATATACGAGGTGACTGAAAAGTAATCTATCTCATTATAAAAAGACAGACATATATGGCTGGTTTAATTTGTCATCAAAATACACTTTTGCCGCGGCTATCATCTCATTACTAATACCGTTATTTAAGCAGATAAGAGGGGTCATCCTCGAAATGAGAGATAACATGCTGGAAACTTGTATACACCTTCATTTTGGCGTCCTATAAGCTGCCTCAAAAGTCACCGCGAATCTCATGTACACTTCGCAAGTTATTCAAGGTCAAAGGTCACAAACTTCGGGTTTTCGCGATTACGAGATTTACGGTGACTTTTGAGGCAGCTTATAGAACGCCAAAATGAAGGTGTATACAAGTTTCCAGATTAACAATTGACAGTAACGAAAAATATATTAAATTTTGATGCTAACTCTTACTGATATGTACATGCATATTTATACTGGAAGACATATAAACAGAAAAGAGTGCATAAGATAAGTTCGATTCACGAATTACTAGCGTATTTTTGACTAACAGCTGCGGTATATTGATGTGGCTGTGGCGCCATTTTGTAAAAGAACGTAAAGTACGGAAGTGATAGTGATAATATTTACAACGTAGGGTGACGTGACGCGACTATACATAGATACTGACCATCATACTTTCGCAGTGAAAGTCTCTTCTCCTGTGAATCCTTCATCCAGCGTCAACTTCACTTCATAAAAACAAGCAAGATTGAGGAAAAGCCCTGTTTAGGGCTTAGGAAACACAGGGACTAAAAGTTCCGTTCGCTGGGGACGATGCCATTTTAAGCAATGTACAATTTCGGGTTACGTCTATTCAACGAAATATTTACATATTGCTATTATACGTCGGTTGTATGTGTAAAATCAGCCCTTTGTCGCTCCGCTTTGAATCACAAGTTTAAAAAAATAATGAGTCATCACTCAAAATACTCGTACTACGTTGTACGCTCGATGCGATGACGCTGTGGCCTTCTGAGGGCGGGGATACTACAAAGCAATTACTGTCCAGCAGCGTATGGACGACGGCGACAAACAAACCTATGGTCTCACCCTAGCAAATTGCGCATCATATCTGAATACCAATCATTATTCATAATAGGTTATCTACAGCGTGGATGGATGACCTTTACTAACATTTCGATAGCTTACTAAAATCTTGACAGTGACCTGACATTGATTCATAAAGAGTATTATCATAGGGAAGTACCTAATACATGTCAAGCGAATTCGACCACTAGAAGTATTTAAAATATTTTACTTGGAAGACGATCAACATACAATCGATTCGTCGCTGAATTACACATAAATCCGTAGGCACAATCGGTAGCCACGCCGTCAAGACGAGCCTAAGGACCTACACCTACAGTAACTGGCGATAAATATTGTACATCGGTCTTCGGAAAGAGACAATTGGCTGTTTACGACGATTTCCGAACACTGGCGACAAAATTATCTTATTTATTAACTAGCTTTTGCCCGCGACTTCGTCCGCGTAGAACTCGTTCATCGCGTTAGAATTTCTAGCATTAGTGGTTTCGGCTGTGCGTTGATGAGTCAGTCAGGACTTCTTTTATTTTATATATATAGATTAGGATTAGGATGTTTTATTAGAAGTTTCAAATTTCTCGCTTTAAAAAATATGAGCTCCCGAACTAACTTTTAACCCCTTATAATCCATAGAATTCGTACATTTTGCCTTGCATCAAATCGGGTAGTTCTGATTTTTTTATATGCTGCATGTAGTGAAGTGGTAATGACGAGTCCAATTTTTCGACCTCGAAAGCCTTCCGGGACCCTCCCCCACCCCCACTTTTGTGTCCCGAATTACAGTTTTATTTAATTTTATTGAAAACAGCTAACCCTAGGAGTAAACCATGAAAGGATAAAATTTTCCTTATAAAATTATCTACAAAACATTTTTTGGGAGTATGTTGATAGAACCTATACTTTTCAAAATATGCTAACATTCATTGGGGTAAGAACAACAGTACGTAGAGATACTAACGCGCAGATTTCTAACATAATTGTGCGCATTGGGTAACAAGCATGGAACTTCTACCATAGACAGAGTATTCCGCTGTGATTATTTTCAGATATGAAGAGAAGTCAGATTTGTCCCCTGTGCCCGGAGAGCGGGGTGAATGGGACCAAGTACACCCTTTTTCGTTTTCTTTTTACTGATCAGCTAAGGCTACTAGGGCGTGTGTGGTAATATCGTTTCCGTATAAAACAGATGTCAGGAATTCATTTTTAAGGCCGGGTTATAGTAAAAATCTGATTTGGTAAACGGTTTTATTTCGAAATACTACATATTAAAAATGTAAAAAAAATACGATGTTATATTTGAGACCTTTATCTAGTGCCGTCGGATGTCCGATACACAATTCGCAAAACTTTGTTCGATAGAAAAAAATTCCAAACATACCTCTATTTTCTATCTTAAAACTCATTTTATTTCAATCTTAGGTAACATGATGAGTAGAAAATAATACTAAAATAAACGTATTTGATGGTATGAGGGATGTCGGGATTAATATTGTTAATATAGTAAGCCATGTATTTTTCTCACCCAAAAAAGTACTAAAAATTTACGAAAATTACGCGCACAGTTCCGTAGAGAGTGGGATGGTCAATTGCAAACTCACGCGTGTTAGAGCGGGACATTTGCAATGGAAGAACCTCGCCTTAAGGTTGCCAACCCGAACGGTCCAAAGGGGACCCTATTAGGATCACTTACGCGTCCGTCCGTCGTCTGTCACACAGGTTTTACAGCCGAACGGTTGGAGCTGCAGGCTTCAAATTTTCACAGTATAAGCATCCTATTGACCCAAAGCCATACAAACTGTTAAAACTTATTTTTAAAAGTTTTTAAGGGGGAGGGGGTCCCATAGAGCAAAAGGGGAGACGCGAAAAAAAAATTGACCTACTCCATCGAGTGGGTTGTTGTTGTTTAGAGCTCTCGCATACTGTCTCGCATTTAGCCGAGTTAAGATCCAAAATATTCAGTTTTATTTTTTCAAATGGGGCAATAATATTATCAAATCTTTGAATACTATATTATTTCGTCAGCACTATTATGTAAAACTTGACATTACTCCCACAGAGTGTGATACCAAAATTTACACTACAGTGGCGCCAAGACGGAACATTTGAAAACAGGACAAAAGTGACTGTCGCATCTGTTACGAAGTAACTAATACACAGTGTTGCAATACGTAGATTTTTTAATTTAAATTAGCCGCCGTTTTCTAGTCTCAGCTTTCATTAGCCAGACTCTAGCACCTTTTTGGGGAAAACACGTAAAAAGCACGTTCGTGTCCAAAAAGCACGTAAAACCGTGCTAAAAATCACATTCTGGCAACACTAGCCGAGTCTGTTTCCAAAGGTCGATGTGTAATATTTATCATCGGTTACTGTCTTAGAGCATTAAGTTACTGTACGTACCGTTTTCTTTGGACATCGCTAATGAAACCCAATTGAAATAAAGATTCATATTGTCAAAACTAATCACGAAATATCCAACGTTCAGATTGTAGATAATTGATATTAGTACCAATATTATTAAAATAACTTGAACCTATGGTTTAGAGAAGTAGTAGTCATTTAATTTTTCAAACCTTTATAGTTCGAAGTTTGGAAATTAGAAGAGGAAGGACACAGTTTGACAGCTTACCTATATCTTACCAACAGTTGACTTAAAAGCAGTAAAGAGTTATTGTTGTCCTCAAATGAGGGATCAAAGTCGTACTTTTTTTCCTTCATTTGAAGGTGTAGAGAGCAGTATGTGCTACTCGGTAGCAAAATTATTTGAAAGACTCAGCGGCATCTATGCCATGGTGTGCCCGTCTAAAAACATTTTTAGTATAGATAGTAACAACATACGGATAGTGCCATAGAAAAGACATTGTATATAAGGGACTTCTGAATTAGAAATTACATTTTTACATTCGTTGATAAAATAACTTTCAAATAGGAAAGAAGGATTAAATCGCTATTTGGTTACAAGCTATGTTGGCGAATCTAATAATAGCAGTTATGCTTTAGCAGGCACTTTTTTCGGTGAAATCCTGGTATAGGTAATTAGATATGTAGAGCCAGAGGTTAATGCAGGTTCAAATAAGTAAACAAACTTCTCACATTTGGGCGTTTTCATTCAGACCACCTGTTACTTTTTTCTCAGTATCTGATAGATTCTGAATTTCTGATATTAAAAGGGATGGTTCCAAATTCCGATTTTTCAATATATTTTTTAGGTTTCCACCAGGGCCGTAGCCAGGTCAAATCTAAGACAGGGCAGCGGTAATTAGCGGGCCCAAGTAAAAATTTAACTTGATCTGATCTGGTGAATCGATTTTCGTCGTATGTATTACATGACTGTGTGAGGCAGTTATTAATTACAAATTTTTAGAAAAAACTACCTTTTTTAGAAAATTAATTCAGTTATTAATTGTTGGGAGGGGATCAAAACATTGATTTATTCACCAATAATCACGGATTACAGTACTTTTATCTCATGAGCGCGGGTTAGCCATAGTTGTAGTTCCACTATACTTTATCAGAATCAATAAGTGCTAATGATTCGCAGTAAGACCCAAAGTTTGCAAATACCACTACGAAAATAATAAAAGGTACATTTTTGTGTGAAAATGCTGATTTATAACTGTTTATGACATTAGTTTCTTTGGATTGTCTATGTTTTGGAATGTATATTCTACCAATAATTCCTTTTCGTTTCCGATCTGGAAGGAAATTAATAAGCACAGATCAGAAATGCTCAACGGAATTGCAAGAAAGTAATTTAATGTCGGATGACTTGTACAAACCAAGTTCAAACGACGTTGACCGACAGCCGACAGATGAGATCACGCCCTGGCAGTAATTCAAATCGAACAAAGATGGATAATTAAGGTTAGCATGTCACATATCCTGAAACGTAATCTTTGACCTAGGAACTCAATCTAATTAACAGGCTATAAATCAAGCAAGCCTGGAAAGGGGATATTTTCAGGGATCAATTAAATTTTTTAACTTATTGTTATTGCATCTTGTGAAAGGCAAATCGCATTTTTTATAATCCCATGTTACACGATTATATTAATAAAAAAAACATAATTCTTTTTCATGTACATATGTGTAAACTTAGAAAAAACACAAAATTATCATTGAAGTCTTTTCTCTCACGCATGTATAATTTATCCAACTATTTATTCAGCATCGTCGAACATGTTCGAAATTTAATTAAATGCTAAATGGGCCACCTTTAAATTGTTACTAGTAAGGATATCTCGGCCTCCATACAATAATTTCTTGACAGATATTGTGATATCAACGCTAGGAAAAGGTTACAAATAGGCATGCTATATAATTTTGCGGGAGCATTATAATTTATAGTAGAAATCGTTGACCTTAATTACGCTCGAGGTATTGAAAAACAAAAACAGCATTAACTGTAAAACTGATACCGATAGTAGGATTCGAAACATCGTGCTACCCAGGCGGTCCGAGCATCTATAAAAATACACCATGACATCATGGTGTGCGAGCGAGAGAGATAGTCGTCTCTTTCGCTAGTGTTTATTATAAATACACGACGGCATGTATTGGATTCGTATTATACTACTTCGTGCGCGAGTCTGTTCGGACGTATGCGATTTTTTTATTCGTTATTTGACTTTTACACTATTATTGAAGTGCCAAGATGCGACGATCTGAGACTCAACTATTGTTATTTTTTCATAGTTCACTAGGTACTTACTATTGAATCGTGTTCCGATGAAACCAACGTTATTCAGGGAATGTTTTTTTGCATTTGCTTTCATAAATCGAAATTTATCCAACCTAAAAATACACTGGCGGTCAAAAATTTCGGGTCACCTTAGTTTAAATAGCCTCAATAGGTTTTGTGAAATATTCTACACTCGTTTTATTTACATAATATACTATGCACAACTGTATTAGGAATTTCCGGGATCCTATCATAAAAATATCAATGTCCAAAACTTACGATTTTCGCGATATCTCGCTCCGTTAACGTGGTTTTTGTACATGGATTTTTACGAGTCTGATTTAAACCTGGAAACGTTACTTTTATTGGCTGTTATTTTTGCAGTAAAGATGTAAAATTAAATAAAGATAATCACACGATTAAAAAAACTTACAACCTAGCAGTATTTTAGGAAATATGATGGTTTTTTTACCGACCCGTATTTTATGTCCGCGAGTGTATACTTAAAATTATTTGAACTGTCCGAGTTGTATCAAATTAGGCCGTTCAAAAAGCGACTTTACTGTCCAAACGTGAAGATTCAAAGTCCAATGACAAGTTTTATAAAATGTCGGACATTAATAATTTCTACTATAGGTATATAGAAAAGCTGTCTGAGAATGTGCAACTCGAGCCATTTAATATGACACCCCACCCCACTTCGCATAGTCACTTAGACATAGACATTGCACTTTTGCTCGTCACCCGGTATCGGTCATTTATACCAAGAAATGAAAAGTATTTTCAATGCAAATGCGCCCAGATGGGTTAGCCACGTTTATATCTATTCCAAATAGATAGCATAATAGTGCTAGCGGTACGCCAAAAGATGCTGCAAATGGTGTTAAAAGCATGAAAATCGGTACGATTCATCTTTAGGACATTCGTTTTTATTTCGTCCAACGGGTCAAATTGATTCATATGGCCTTAAGAACGATCGTGTCGATTTTCATGCTTTTAACACCATATGCAGCATTTTCCATGATAAATATACCTAGTGTACCCCGCTAGCACTATAAGTTTCGTAGTTCAGGCTAGGTCGCACCATTTTTTGGTACGGAACCATAAAAATCTATGTCTATATAAAAATCTATTCTATAATATCCTAAAGTGAAAGATGCAAGATAGCAAAAATACTACAGTGGCCCAAATATTGGCTTCACACATGCATGCATATTTCTGCATTAAAAAGGATGTTTTATCAAGGGGCGGAATTCCCATAGCAAAAATCAAACTGGGGATTGAGCATTATGTTTTATCGGCTTTTTGATTATGTTCGAATTTATTTCCTATACATATATGTAGGCGCAAAAACTGCTAGGCTCAAATGGGACTGGGCGGGCCACATTTGTCGCATGCACCCGGATCGGTGGGCTAATATAGCCACCAAATGGATGCCACAACAGCGAAGCAGACGTGGCAGGCCTAGACGGAGATGGCGGGATGACTTAGATGCCTTCCTCGCCAACTGGCCGGACGAAGCACAGACACGGGTGTCGTGGAATTCATGGGGAGAGGCATGGGGATGGGCAAAGGCCCAGCAGTGGGACACCCCTAGAGACTAGATAAAAAAAAATACATATAGAAATTTCTAGTAATTTTAGGCCGTCTTTAAACTAAAATACGCAGTTTTTCTGAAAGATATTCCCACTATTTTCTTGACTAAATGTGCAAAAAAATCTATGTTAAATCGGGAAAGAAACATAATTAAAAAATGTCTGTAACCTCTATTTCAAAGCATGTAGCAAAAAGATTCTATTCTCTTTTCAAGAAACTTTTTTTACTTTAGACACAAATCGCGTAAATTTCAAGTGGCAGGCAACGAAGTAACAACGCCAAGACCAAGACCAATACTGGCGTTCATGTCGATTCGACCATTATGCAGGTAAATTTTAGTACTTACAAAACTTTGAGGTAATAATTAACTAAGTTTTTGAGGTTAAAATTTAGTACAAAATCTCGAAGGTCATGCATGACATGACGAATAGTTTTGTTTGCAGTAGTTTTTATAAACTTTTTTTTATAAACAGGTCAGTATTAAGGCGATATATCGATTGAAAGAGACACCCTTTGTTTTTCGCTTACGACAAAACGGGATGCAATCTTCTCCGAGAATGGCTTTTTAGACAAATCTCGTTAAATATCTGACTGTGTACAGGTTTATTAAATTTCCTCTTGTCAGTACCTAGATGAGGTAAAATACCATCATATTAACTTAATCGTGTCTTTTAATAATGCGTTGTTTTAGTAGGCTGAGGAAAAAAAGGAAAATATAGACTCGACTTTGGATTTATATTCTATCGAGACAATTTTAAGCAATCATGTTTCGCTATTGTCAGTACCACAATCATATAGTCAAGAATCACATATCTGAAAATCAGCCCCTACTGTTTGCTAGTCTGGGCAGGACAGCGTTTCAAAATCTCCAAATTTGTCAGTGTAGCGCCTTAAACAAGCATAACCTACAAACCATTATAACAATAACAAGACAAAACCATGTTATTCTTTTAAGCGGTAAACACTTAGAACTAATTACGCGACTAGGTACAGAAAGTTCATCTATACTAGATACGAACTCGATTTTACGTCTTTCGCTTCGATTCATTGAATCCTCATACAAGGTCTCTTCAGAGAATAGGTAAACAAACGAATATTTAGCGTACGAAAACGTATGCTAGTTTCTATTTTCATACACGTGTGCAATAATTATGTAAAATCTCAAGTGATGATTGTTTCCAACATCACGATCCGTCAGAGCTTTTGTTCATGACGAAGCACAATAATTTTACTTCCCTATTGAAAGCAATTTCAAATAGAATCGCTGTAATTGATAAGAGCAAGTTGCATCGACCACATTTACTATACGCTAAACGTTAGATAGAACTGTCAAACTTTCCATAAGGAACTATGTATTTCAAACAGCGTCGGTCTGTTTTATAATTATATTTGATTTAAAACCTCAGACACATGTACCTACTAATGTAGATTCTTGCTTGCTTGTAATTGTTGCTCAGTATGCCCGCGCAATGCAACCGTTTACGATTGGATATGATGAAAACGGATCGGCTGTAGGATTTGTATGCAAACTCTTCCCATTCACTTTGCTCTAAACGGTAGATGTACTTTTCATAACAAAAGAATAAGACAGCGCAAAGAGAATCAATAATAATTATAAATCTTAAAACCTTTTTCCTTATTAAATTACTTTCGATCTAACTAATTGGAAACTGTTAGGCATCCGAGCGAGTCATCAGCGCGTGACGATATGTAAAGCTTTTGACTATGACGTCATTTCATGTTATTGACCCGGCGATTACCTGCCCCGTGCACCTTGTGTATCACGATTGTGCTCCAATATTTTAAAAAGGTAAACCGCAGATTCTTATAAGGAAGACGCTCAGAGCAGATTCTTATCGATTTAAGAGCCCTTACAAATTTTAAAATGTTTTGGGATCAAATTATGACAAAAGTATTGATAATTCCAATAAACTGATTAAAGGATACGATGCTTTTATTAAAGTTTTGGTTTGTAATGGAGTAATTTTTTTGCTATTATTGTATGTAGTAGCATAGAATTTAGGTTCAGAAAATCAGTTTTTAGCTTTAAATATGTCGATTTGATGATGTTTAAAACGATATTTCATAATGAAATTCCCAAAATATGTAACATGTAAAATTTATCCGCAATCCCAGGGGCCTATTGAATAATAAATTACAACTAATATTACAAGCGGTAGTCTCCTTTCAATCCCTTTCATTCGAAAGAGTCTTCCTTTTTTTCGAAAGAGAATTTATTATGCAATAGGCCCCTTGTAGTACCGGCGAGAAAATGTAAAGAATAGTTGAGCTTTGTCAAGTGATAAGGAAAGGACGATTGTCAAAAATCAATACTATTTATACTTAAAATTATTTGAACTGTCCGAGTTGTATCAAATTAGCCCAACGTTCATGACGCAGTTATAGTGTCCGACCGAAACATGTTTTTTGCCGAAACCGAAGGTTCGGCTTTGACTTTAGTTACTGCCGAAACCGAAACTTTTATAGACGTGTTATAATCCGTCGAGTAAATCGTCGAATGTCAGTGGCATGTTCTTTCTAGACATATTTATAAACAGGGATTGCAATCAATTCAGCCAGAACGAGACGGTCCAGACGGATTGAAGTTGTACTACTGCTTCAGTGTCAAGCTTGATGGCATATACGGGGTTTTACGGTCCCATCTGGATCATACCACCAGATCTGTAGGGCCAGGGTCAAGGAGTGTGTTCATAAGCTGAAGTACGAGTTGGAAAATTATCTGCCTTGGAACTAAAAATAGCTTTGGTACCTGTTGTGGTAGAGCTAGAGACTGCAGGATCCTGGGGTTTGGAAGGCAATGAGTTAGTTAAGGATTTGGGTCGACGACTGAGAGATAGAGGGGTTTCGTATCTAGTGCAGCAGATTTTTCTGGATATTGTGGTTGATTACTCATGGTTTGTACTTACTTTCTGAATTCGTATAAATAAGTATATCCCAATTAGGCTCTGCGCAATACCCATTTTCAGTTTTCCGTTGTTGACAAAATCTATTTAACTTTTCCACATAATTAGACAGTTTAGTTAGAAGTTGTTTCTCTTACTACTTGATAACAAATCTTATCGTGTACAAATATTGACAAAGTTCTTCTAGTCATTCATATCAAGATAACTACGTAAATACTCACTCAGTGTGTACGTATTATTGTTTTTACTCACGACGGAACGGAGAAGGTATAGGAGCCCCGATGCAGTGGTGTTCGTCTAGTATAATATAATTTTAATATTTATTAGATGTTTAGATCAAAATACTGAGTAGTAACAGTGACACCAATAATACTATTTTTACTTTAATTTATTTTGAACTTACAATAAAGTTTCCACGAGACTTTAACTGTGGTAAAAATGATTTTAACATCGCTGTACCGTGTCGTTTTACCTACTAATGGCTCGTCTTACACTTTGTAAATTCGTAACACAAATAATAGATTCGTAACACAAGAAAATCGTATATTTTTAGTGTAGAATATTTTTATGCAAAATCAAACTATTATAGCCATATTATAGGAGTAGTATAAAACGGTGTTTTTTTTCTAAAAAAAAATGGTTTGTGTTAATTGCAGGACCTCAAGAAAATACTCTGACTAGACGAGAACTTGTGAACGTGCAGAGAGGTAGTTTGACAACTTTGTTTTTTGCAATATAAAGTTATTAATCATGGCCATGACTCAATCAGCCCAAAAAGGAAAAAGAAAAAAAAACAACAAAGCGAAACCGACAATGACATGCAAATATTGCAATAGCAAAATTGAATCAACAATTGGCATAGCGGCGTAATTAATTACTCGATCACCTCTACCCTGGCGGGTAAACAATTCGCCGGCAACGTGATTTCATGCGTGCTGTTGACCTAAGCGCCGCAGGAGCATGCCATTTATTTCCTACGACGATGTCGTTCTCACAAAATACATAATGACAAATCGACACCTACGCCTACATCATCCGACCGGACACCGGACAGTGCTCTATGCCATATTATAACCTGTCACTTTTAAAATCTTTTTAAACATGGCCGTGTAAGACATAAGTTTATAATAGGTACATAAAATCCAGCCAACTAGCCTTTTTGTTATAGACAGTAGTTAATTTTTGCGTATTGTCTTAAAATTATAAACAATAAAAAATAAAAGTAAATTATCTTTATCTACACACATATCATAAATCCTCTAATATGCGTTCGGAAACCGTAGAAAATGACTCTCATTTCAACATTCAATGAATTTATGGCAATTTTCTTATCTGTGGCTAAGGCTACAGCAGTAATAAAATATTTCATTTTAATCTCATATATGATGTTAAAATATTACGTCAAACAAAACTGTCAAAATTTAAATGTCAAAGTTGACATGTCCCTATTCTAGTATCACTGATAATTCAAATTCAGTCGATGCGAAATGTCAGCTCGATGTTTTTTTAGTATATATCGCACGAAATTTGAGCTAGAACGACATGATCACATCAGAATAAGGACTCTTTACTTTTTAAAATAACATTCAGGTATCTGTTGCCAGTTCTGATTTCGATATTTCCGCAACCGTGCAAAAAAGGTTGTATTAACACAATTATTGTATTTATTTACTACGGTTTCTGAACCCATCTTAGAGTAATTATAATATGTGTGTAGATAAAGTAATGTATGCAACTGTACATAATTAGGCATTAAAACACTCGTATGACCTTATTATGAAACTCGCCTTCGGCTCGTTTCATAAAACACACTCGTGTTTTAATGCCCCTCATTATGTACCAGTTGCATAAACTACTATTAATTGTCATTTAAAACACTGCGTTGCCACAACTCACAACTACTTCTAAATTATAACCTACCCAACAAAAATAATCATCAAAATCAATGAATAGTTGGCAAGGCTATCGCGTAACCAACATAAAATAAAATAAAACATTAAGTCGAATTGAAACCTCCTCCTTTTAAAGTCGGTAAAAAAATGTTATTTATGCTACATGGCTTCAATGACGTGAGTGACTTGACACCTGCGATATGTTTCAGAGACTGACTATTTCACACTGTCTTTAGTCCTAGAACAGCATAATCACCTTTATCGGGTTGTACGTTGGGTTGTACGTGGTGCCACGTACGCCAGTACAAACATCTACATCCCGTAGAAGCATGAATAATAAAATATTACCATATAACTTACCTCGCCAAAGCGCCTTTAAAGACTCCATTAGATTTCGTAGCGTAGACGTGTATGACGTCAGCTATGAACGGTTCACTGGTTTCTAACGCGACGGCCTGCTGTTCGCATACAAGGGGCTCTATGCCGCACGATAAGGCGGACCGTTTGGTCGATGTCGCCCGAGGATAAGTGTGAGGACGAGCGGAACTAAACACCGCGGCGGACATGTCTTCACTTCTCCTGTGCTTCCTAGAGCACAACGCACTCGCAGCATTTTTCAGTTGTGTTTGGAATCTGTTGCGCGGGGTGCTCAGGATACCACCATCCATCTTCGAACACAGCCTAACTGCACTTAGTGTATGTTTGAATCCATGTTTGTTGTGTCACACTGCACTTGATGGTTAAATGTTTTACAACTTTGTTGTCCATCCTTTTGGGTTGGCACAGTCACTGGTAATCGGTTTAAAGTTATATTAAAGCTTTACGAATAAGTATTTGTGGCGGAAACGAGTTTACAACCCAGCCAAGCACATGTCGGCGAGTCACGCTCTATCCAGGGAAACAGGTCTAAAACAAACTAAATAATGTATCTTCGTATAAAACAAGTCCTGCTCCAAACTTATTAAGACGTTATTTATTAATTAAGGCTGGCGTCCACTAGGCTCGCCGAGCCGAGTCGAATCGAAATAATTCGCCTTCATACATTAACTTTGAAAGTGCGTCCATTCGGTCGATTCGATTCGGCTCTGCGTCAATCGACGCACTGTCATAGTTAATGTATGGAGGCGAATTATTTTCGATTCGATTCGACTCGCCTCGGCGAGCGTAGTGGACGTCAGCCTTTAGAGAAGATGAGAGGACTCAAATCATTGCGACTTTCCGAATGGTTCTTTCAAAAGATCTAGTTATTTATTTATTTATCGTATGGAAAATCTACTTAAAATGCTTACTAAACGTACCTTCTAAAAAACCCATTAAGTGCGAGCTTGACTCGTGAGTCGAAAGTCCCGTACAAACTTACCCCCTTATTCATTAAACTTAACATGCCTCTGCTAACTAAAATGTTGTTTGTCCCTTTCTCACAAACGTACATGTCAAAGTGACAGATAAGGACAAACAAACTTTAGCGGCTTATTAACTAATAGAGGTTCGATGGACGTTTATGAATAAGGGGGTTAGTCTATGCAGGAGAAACTGGCCAAGTGTGTGTGTCGGACTTCGCACATTTAGGGTTCCGCACCAACCGCAAAACCGGTGAGGATTTATGTTGTTGTCGTTATTTATACAATTGTGATTTAAAAAAAATCTATATTATCTTTTTCAATTAAGGCAATGATCCTCCTAGCGTTATCCCAGTACAGTTGCATCCTAAAGGATACCTGGGGTCCGCTACCTAATCCCAAGATTTGGCGTAGGCACTAGTTTTTACGAAAGCGACTGCCATCTGACCTTCCAACCCCGAGGGGAAACTAGACCTTATTGGGATTAGGCTTTGTCAAGTGAGTGGGCAACTTGACTGTTAGAAGTTCTCAAGCCGCCCGAAGGCCTCCTACTTGGCTTAACGACTGCTGCCATAGACAGCAATCGGGATCAACGGCTTAACGTGCCTTCCAAAGCACGGGAGCGCTCAGTTAGTAACCACTCAAAGCGGTCACCCATCCAAGTCCTGACCGCTGCCCACGTTGCTTAACCTTAGATACCGCAATTTCAATTAAGGCAATAATATTATCAAATCTTTGGATACTATATTATTGTGTCAGCACTATTGGTAATTTAATTTAATCAGGGGAAATAATTCCGATAGTTTTGAAAATTGGTACAGTTATACCTTACGGTATCCAGATAAACATACTAAAAATCCCCAAGGGTGGGGGATGTGTTGGGAGTGTAGGGGGGATGAAAGGTACCTTTTTTTAGTATTTCGTAAGAAAAACTCGTAAACGGTAGCTCATACCAAAAAATGTTCTTAAACTTAAGTATTCTACATAAAATTATCTACAAGGCTTTTTCACACTTTTTCTCTAGGATTAATATTTAAGGCGATATATCGATTGAGAGAGACACGCTTTGTTTTTCGCTCACGACAAAAAGGGATGCAACCCTCTCCGAGAATGGCTTTTTAGACATCTCGTTAAATATCTGACTGTGTGCAGGTTTATTAAATTTCCTCTTGTCAGTACCTAGATGAGGTAAAATACCATCATATTAACTTAATCGTGTCTTTTAATAATGCGTTGTTTTAGTAGGCTGAGGAAAAAAGGAAAATATAGACTCGACTTTGGATTTATTTTCTATCGAGAAAATTTTAAGCAATCATGTTTCGCTATTGTCAGTACCACAATCATATATCTGAAAATCAGCCCCTACTGTTTGCTAGTCTGGGCAGGCCAGCGTTTCAAAGTCTCCAAATTTCTCAGTGTAGCGCCTTAATGAGATTAATATTTGATGAGGGGGGCTCCCATACAACAAAAGGGGGGTGCGAAAAATAAAACTTGTCCGACCCCATCGAGTGGGTTATCGTTGAGTAAAGCTCGTCAAGTGCGTACATATATATTTTTTTTGTTTTTATAAATATTGAAAAACAAAGGAATTAGAAGCCAATAACATGATCATAAAATGTTACTTTCCCTCTTTAAAATCTCATTAAATATTAATCCTACAGAAAAAGTGTACAGACCTTTTTGTAGATAATTTTATGTAGAATACTTATGTCTCAGAACATTTTTTGCTATGGGCTACCGTTTACGAGTTTTTTTACGAAATACTAAAAACGGTACATACCTTTCATCCCCCCCTACGCCCTCAGCACACCCCGCACCCTCGGGGATTTTATAGTATGTTTATCTGGATACCGTAAGGTAAGGTATAACTGTACCAATTTTCAAAACTATCGGAATTATTTCCGCTGATTGCCCGTATTCGGCGTAATTTTCTCAGATTATAGCATATACAGAAATCATGCGAGGTTTTTTGAGCCACTTTTAGACCTTCCCCCCCCCCCCCTCCCCCTTGGTGATCTTTGGTGAGGTTCTCCGTTCTAGTTCTAGGTGAACCCGTCCATGAAATCTCACGTGTTTTTTTTTCACAATTTAAATTTTAAGGTAAACGATATTGTTTTTGTTGATCTTGTGTTTATTGTCGTGTATGCGTTATGAGGTTGAGGTGGTGAGGTGAGGTGGTGAGGTTTTCGTAAAATTATTTATAGTTTATCTTTTAATTTATATGTAATTTAAGAAATTATAGCCCGCGTCTTTAATATACTGGATTATGAGCCTAAAAGCGAAGTAATAACTGCCACTTTACGAGCAAATGTGTTGAAAATTATCATACATAATACTTTTGTAACAATCTTATGAATTTCCTATTATAATTTTTCACTAGAAAACAATATATTAGGTATCATAATAATCTGCAGGTCATAGAGCGTAACGTGGTTACTTTAAAAACCCGTATTAATAAAAAAATAATTGGAGAAATATACTGATCAAGTCTTCCCTATTCTTCCGCTTGTAACCGTTTACTATTTAATGTAATTTTATAAGCTTTTATTTAACTTATTTTTTATTGAACGAACCAATTTGAATTGAACGTACCTATAGTCTTCGCAAGGGCAACATATTATTCGCTTGGCAGGCAGATTTCTATTACTAACTACATTAAAATATAAATATCTCTACATTCATACTCTACCCATTACCAACAGTTACCATAACCATAACATGCATAAGGAAAATGTAATAAATCTGTGGATTCGCTATCGCAATTTGGAAAACATAATATAGTCCAGTAACTTTATACAACAGAGCTTGCGTCAAATCCCGTTGTTCTGATTTTTTGCAGACTTGTTCATGATGTTGGCCCAATAAATACCTAATACAAGTTTGTGACCTCGAGCGCCGAACGCAACTTTGTCAAATATCGAAAAGAAAAAACCATTATAACTAGAATTATCTGTGTAAGACCAATAGTTTCGAGGGCCTATAAAAGTATAAAGCCTTTAAAAGTTTATGATTTTTTCGATTTTCGCAAACTTTGAAAGGCTTTCTCTCGGAAACTATTGGGTCTACAGGAGCAATTCTAGTCTCATTGTTGCAAATTTAGTCTACCTACTTTAAAACGTCCTAAGAATGTACTATCAATAAAAAACTAGTCCTTTAGGGTTAAGTTGCATTCGGTGCCCAAGGTCACAAACTTGGATTATTCACTGGGCCAACATAATAAACAAGCCTGTAAAAAATCAGAACTACCGGATTTGACGCAAAAGACCCCGTACTTTCAGGAGAAAGGGTTAGTGGACTAATACGGTAATTTACTAGTAGTAGTAATAGCCGAACTTAAGGAATGTACTTAGAAAAACAAACTTTGGTACAATTTCAATTGATACTTTAGATAATGTTGTTAGTTGTGTCAAAAACATACTAAATATAAGTTTGCGAACTTTTCCATTTAATGTAACGGGTAGACAAATACGGACCAAACATCGTGAGTGGCCCGACACGCATTTGGCTGTGTTTTTTTGTATTTATCGATTTCATGATATAGATATAAAAATAAACAAGTGGACCTGTTTATTGGAACGTGTTTATGTAGCTACTTTTCAAAATAGGGTGAATAACCCTATTTATTATATCTAAACTTCAGTGCCAATGAGCTTATAGTAAATCGTATAATATAATAACCGTATACGATGTTCAGAATGTATAGAAACAAATTGTAGGAGAAATGTATATATTTCGGAGAGCGTTTTTTGGCTGTGAAAAATCGCTCGGCATTTTCGAATTTTCCCGGAAATGAGAATCTAGCTACAGCTAGATCGATTGTTCTACCCCGAAAACCGGACCTAGTAAATTTCATATAAATCTTTAGACCCGTTTCCGAAAGTCCACGATATAAATAAATAAATATCCAAAAATTGCTCGTTTAAAGATACTATTAGATACGCCCAATTTAACTCAAAGTGGTAATAAATAAAACACGTATATCTATATACGCTTATTAAGAGGCCTTACACATTTTAGAATGCTTTGAACTCAAACTAAGACAAAAGTTTTGATAATTTCAAAAAACTGATTAAAGCATGCAATATGCATGCTTTTATTAACGTCTTAGATAACAACAGAGCATTTTTGCTTTAATTGAAAGTAGTGGAATTTAAGCGAAAATACAGTTTTTAGCTTGAGATTTGTTGATTTGGAGATGTTTGAATCGATATATCTGAATGGTACGAGTATTCTAAAAAAACAGGTAAACTCAATTAGGCCGCAATAGTCCAGTACCAGATACATACTAATGGAGAGAAAATGTCAAGATACATGTCAAAGGTAGTCTAAACAGATGAGCCTTTTTAACTGATTCTTTAAGATGAAAGCAACCGTTTAAATTGTGTTCAGTTATACATGTTGTATAATTATATTAATTATTCTCTTTTCCTAAATCCCCAATTCGAAGGATATTCCTACAACGTAGGTAAGTTCATAGATTTGTACTAAATATATGTTATCTGTCATGTTGTTCGTACGTTATCTTGCCAGTTATGATATGACAGCATAAACATTTTTAGCTAGTGACGATTTACATACCTATTAGGATCAATGGTCATATTCATATTACTTTATTAGCCACGGTCTAGTTGGTCGCTCCTTCTACTGCATTGCTGCACTGAGTAACTTATAGCTCATAGCTTCATGCTAATAAGATACTTAAACACATTGGACTGCGATACCCATATTTAACACTTTTTACACTAACCTTGAGTCGTGTTGTAGCGTTGTTAGCATTTTTATTCGCAATCGGTAGTGAGTAAATAATCACATTATCAATGTCGATTGACTGACTTTTACTGAGACATAAAATAAATAAATATTTGTAGACAATCTTACACAAATCAACCTAGTCCCAAACTAAGCAAAGGTTGTACTATGGGTACTAAGCGACGATATACATACTTATATAGATATAAATAGATACTTAAATGCATAGAAAACATCCAAGACCCAGGAACAAATATTATTACAGGACCTCCAGCTTCGAAGGCAGGGTCACTACCAACTAAGATAAAGCGGTCGTCAATAATGGCATGTAAGTCACTCAATTGACATTAAGGCCAGGCAGTCCCACTGCAAACGTCCCGCTCCAAACACGCGTGAGTTTACAATTAACCATCCAGCTCTCTACGGAACTTTACGCGTAGTTTTCGTGAATATTTAGTATCTACATTTTGATTGATTTTTGGAATACTGGATCTATTATCAAAAATCGATCTGGTTATTTTGTTAGAACAATAAAAAAAAACATACCCTTTTTGTAAAATAATATATTACTGACGTGGACAATTACTTGAAAGTTTATTATTTGAAAGTTTATTTTTACGCTGATATTTATGATTTTTTCACAGAGTTACCAAAGCATTTTTCAATATTTTGTTCGGTTAATTTATTGCTTTCTTTCTTTTTCAATCTCCAGTCATTCTGGCTAGTGTAATTCTTCATTATTTCTTCACACTCTAACCTCAAACTTTAATATTTTCGTCGATTGATGAACTGGCCTCGCCTATAATATTAAAAGGATCTCAGTAAAGATGAAAAGGCTACATTTGATTCTTATAATTTGCTCTTCGGTTAGATCCCAAATATCCCAATCTAACCACAACGTCCACATGTTATTTGTCGAAATATACAAACACAATGTATCAACACATTTTTAAAATACTACATATTCTAACTAAATTGTAGAATACAATACAATGTTACTGTAAGGTACAGGAATTCAGTCTTGGGTCTTGGGCCGTTTTATAAAATATTAAACGACAATAGTGTGGGTCTTGTTTAAATTTCATTGACCTTAATACCGAAAAAGTTAATCCTGACAATCTGACAGAGGCCAAATCATTACTATCATAAGGAATATACGTAGTTTACATAAGATTAGTGATAAAAGGATAATACACACTTGAAAGAACAAAAGTCGTCCCTCCTGTGGTCAATAGTTATATTCATGCAAGTTATGCTTTTATCACATGGATTTATAGTAACGGAGCCACTGTTTATGCGGGATACTAGACCAATCCAAAATTAAGCTTTGTTGCTCTTAACTTTTGATATTTCCACAGGCGAACCCAAATCTGTTTATGTCATAAAAGCGTTTTGTTTGCGTGAGGGTGTTTCGAATAGGCTTGCGGAAGGCTTCTCGGGCAGCGGGGTCAGTGGCAGGGGCGCGGGGGCGAGGTGTGGGCGCGCTGACATCACCGCCCGAGCCAGCCGATCTTACATCACCGGCTGTCTCCCACCGGCTGCGCGACTGCCACTCAACATCGACCGATTATCGGAAACCGATCGATATTATATGTATTAAATATTAACCATTATAAGTATTAATTGACTTTTGGTTAAGGCAAGGCCAGTTCATAAATCGACGAAAATGTTAAAGTTTGAGCTTCCACGTGAAGAAATAATGTAGAATTACACTACATCAAAATTACTGTAGACTGTAAAAGAAGCAAAGTAACACAATAACCGACACAAAGTTTTAAAAAATGCCTTTGTAATTCTGTCAAAAATTACTAAATATCATCGTAAAAATAATGTTGTATATTTCGTAAGTTTCAACGACAGTGATATGTTTATTTTAACAAAAGGGATAGCTTTTTTTATTGCTATATCACAATAACCGTAAAGTGATCCAGTATTCTAAAAATTAATCATATTATTCTAATTAGAAATAAACCCGCGTAACCCACCCACAAACAGTGAAAATTTCGGAGACCTGACATCACACTAGCGCCTCGAATTCATAACGTGGTAGTCTTCATTCCCTCATTCTAATCTGGCCTGGCTCACCCACAGGGCATAGTTGAAGTTGATTCTAAATTCAAATGTAAACGCCGGCATTGAATTTTTAGAACGATGGAGACCTATGACAACAATGTCAGTCATTTGTTTCTACTAATCGCGTGGCAATGTCGCGCAAGCGGCTCCGTTGTCTTGCAAAAAAAAAGAATATATATAAAAATAATTGTCTATGAACTATAACGTTACTGATTTAACATCCATATTAGCCATCTAAATCGTTACATGTGTCCGTTCACAAAACTCGTGTATCACTTTCTAATGACTATAGGTAATTAGCTAACTCCCTGAGGATCATATGATGAGGTGGAACATATGTAAAGTCAAGTGTTACATCGATTCCAGAATTAGATTTTTCTTTGTAGCAATTTTTATATTGTTTATTTATACTATCCCAATTCATACTTTCCAATGGGGTTTTTGTATGGAGCATATTTTTCCCAGTGACTTCACCAAAAATTGGTCAGGAGACTTATGCTATGCTATTACGACGCTTCGTATACGCAAAAAGAAATTTCTCTACAAAGAAAAAGTTCTAGCTCCTCCTAGCTCAGGTACCTACCTTATCCCTTCCTTCTCGGACATTTTGGATCCATAAATACCATACCATAGTTTGTGATGTGTCGTGTGCAAATGCCTAATCTTAATTCGTTATTTATTTATTTAAACACGAATTTAAATATTAAGAGACAAAAAGCGTGAGCATATTTCCCACGGCAATGATGTCAATTGGTTTATCAATCACGGGCGGGACGGATGCCGAGTCGGAGTAGTTCGCCGGGCTGCGGACTGTGGGCGTACCACAACCGTTCACTTATACTGTTATTCACAATGCTTCACCACCTCAGTCGGACCTCAAATTACGAGTTATTATTACGAATCCTGGTATCACGATAAACTGGAGATGAACGATAAGGCGAATCGACACAGATTGTGAGTAACACTGGCATCTGATTCACAAACTGTCTCTACTCACCTCAGCACTCGCCTTTAGTTTAACTTGAGCTCGAGCTTATAAAAAATCAAATGAGATGAGACTTATACAGTAGGCCCAGAATTAGAAAACGCGTCTCTAAACAGTGCAAGCGGCAAATCATTAACATTGCAGTTGGGGTGACAACGTTATTAGAGGGTTTAGACCCTGCAGAATATGGATCTGTCTATAGTTAGCGCTAAAATGCACTTTAAACGTAAACATGACAGGAAAACTAGAAAAAAGTGGCAATTTTTAATGATATCTCCTGTCATATCTTTGTCCCTAGGGGTCATGGAAAAAATCTATGTACCCAGAAGTTTCAGCATGTGTTTTACAATATTGCCAAACCATGTTAGGTACTAAAATGAACTTTAACGATAGTACAAGCAAAAAACTGAAAAAGTGACAGATTTTCCAAGATGGCGGAGAAAGATATGGAGCTAGAGGGTCATAAATTTCGGGATGCGATGACAAATATTGTTCTTTATGGCATATCAAAAACCCATAACAATCGGACCATAGTAAGAGTACCGGAACAACGATTTACCAAATGTACAACGAAAAAATTTGTATGGGCTGCACCTTTTCCGATATAACATTCTTCCGGCTCAAATTTGGGGATGGCGACAGGCAGATCCGTATTCTGCAGGGTCTGAACCCTCTGATAACGTTGTCACCCCAACTGTTACATGATTTGCTTCTTGCATTCTACTTCTTCAAAAATAACCTTGCATTCTACTCTATTATACTGGTCCGTTGATGTGAGTTGACGGTAAGCGGAGCGAATACCAGCCCTGCGGTTAATCGACCGGCGGGATTTGCGGGAACAATTCAATATAAACCTCCACACGTTCCGAGATCTAGATGTATATTGTTTAGCCTGTTAGTAAGGAAGAGCTATTTATTCGCGTGAATCGCGTTTATTCGCGTTTTTAAACAGGGTTCACAATGATCTTGTCTTACTTATACTCTGAAGGGTTTTGATTCTACTACACTTCACCCAATAAAATCAAAAAAGAGCAATGTTACTATCTAAAACTTTAATAAAATCATCGTATCCCTTAATCACTTTATTGGTATTATTATCAATACCTACTTTAGTCAAAATTTTTAAATCAAAATATTTTTTGTAAGGCCTCTACATTAAGATCATATCATACTAATTGAAAAAAACTATTCCAAAACTTATCGCTGAGCTGAATATCGTTTTATCGTATATAAGAACCCCTCTATTAGAGATCTTATACCCATTATAGTATCGATGCCACTTTAATGTGGTCACTGAATTTATAATTAAATTTCGTAGGAAGTTGACTAATTTATGTTGTGTTATACACTCGGCATTTGCTTAAAAGGAAGTGACTCCAATTACTCACCTTCCAAAAGTTAGTGATCAGTCATCAAAACGGGTGGACTGGGCTTCAACCATTTTTGGCGGGTATCCGGACACCAGAGCAGGAATATATAATTTTCCCTGACTGTACACAAAAACACAAGGCTTTTGTTTTTGTAACTGCATGACAAACCGACCACCATAGACCTACTGCTCAATATAAGATCTGCTTGCACAATTTGCGATCTGTCCATTGTGAGATCTGCACATTTTGCGATCCGCCCATTATGAGAACTGCACATTTTGCGATCTGCCCATTATGAGATCTGCACATTTTGCGATCTCTCCATTATGAGACCTGCAGATTTTGCGATCTCTCCATTATGAGATCTGCACATTTTGCGATCTCTCCATTATGAGACCTGCACATTTTGCGATCTCTCCATTATGAGACCTGCACATTTTGCGATCTCTCCATTATGAGACCTGCACATTTTGCGATCTCTCCATTATGAGACCTGCACATTTTGCGATCTCTCCATTATGAGATCTGCACATTTTGCGATCTCTCCATTATGAGACCTGCACATTTTGCGGTCTGCTCATTGTGAAATCTGCACATTTTGCGGTTTGCTCATTTTACGTAGCCTGCATATTTTGCAACCTGCACATTTTGCTATGCATCCCTTCAAACTCCCTAAATAGACTAGGTAACCATTAAAATTAAAGAAAACAGTTTTCAGCGTTTTTCGAAATCCGCCCTTTAAAGGGGTGAAACGAGGGTTGAAAGTTTGTATGGTGAGCAATTTTTTTTTAAAAGAGGAATTTGAAACTTTTTTTGTAGACCTAACATTAAATACTAAGAAAACTAATTTCAGCGTTTTTTGTAGTTCACCCTCTGAAGGGGTGAAAAGGGGGTTGAAACATTGTATGGACAACCTGAGTTTTTTAAAGTGAGTGACTTCATACTTGGCCAGTAGACTTTCAGTTAAAATATAAGAAAAGTTTTTGAAAATCTGCTCCTTAAGGCTGTATAATAGGGGGTTGAATGTTTGTATGGAAAACATGTATTCGAAGTGAGGGACTAGAAATTTCGGTTTTAGTAATATACCTATAGAAGATAAATAGATTAAAAACTGCCCAACCCGTGCAAAGTCGTGGCGGAATACAAATAAGTATCTGGGCGGCCGAGCTTTGCTCGGCGTTTTCCCGGGCATGAGACGTAGCTAGATCGATTGCTCGTCCCCGAAAACCCCTACATACCAAATTTCATCAAAATCGTTAGAGCCGCTTCCGAGATCCCGGAAATATAGATATATAGAAATATATATAGATATAAAAAAGAATTGCTCGTTTAAAGATATAAGATGTTACATTATGTCTGTGTGTCCGTTACCACTTACTTTTGAACCACTGAACCGATTTAGATCAAATTTGGTATGGATATAGTTTGAGTCCCAGGGATGGACATAGGATACTTTTTATCCCGGAAATCATCCCTTAAGGGGGTGGAACTTTGTATGGAAGAAAGGTAACTAGGTATAAGTGCCTGACATAAAATAATAGCAATAACATTCTAACGCAATGACCGAGTTCTACGCAGACGAAGTCGCGGGCAAAAGCTTATACTTATAAGATGAACGGCATTTGGTGCATGTATGTGTATTTTTGATTTTTTTGTACATAAAAAGTATGCTCTAGCTAGAAGATGACAATGTAGCTATAATTATTATAAATACACATCATGTCTGCGTCGTATAAAATAATATAAATCAGTTATTTTTAGGCCAGTAATCTTTAATGGAACAGTTAATTAATACGTTTTCATTGTCATTCTCTTTTTATTCTTCTTAAATTTTATTATTTGGATTTTGAGACCATATACATCTCTAAGCACGTTAGAATAGTTATTATTTATTGTATTTTGACGCCCAGAGACCATTTACATGTTTAGGATATTAATTTCGTATACGCAACAATTTGCAGAATATATATATATATATATTTTAAATATTTAAAGGCCCGGAAATGCTCAGTGAATAGGATTCCTCTTAAGTTATCCTGTATAATAAGAATACGCTTCGCACAATAGACGAGGTCATGCTTTGTGGCATATCGCGAGCCATTGTGCTCTACAGAACGGGTTCAAGACATCCTGGCAATAAAGCTAGCTGACAACAAAACCTGCATTTGACAATGACAAGACATAAATTTAAATCAGATCGATTGTAGTATTTGAATGGCATCAGTTACACGGTGATTATTATCACGCGATACACTCACATCATATCACAATACGTACCTATCACTCGTATATTTATGAATTTTGAAACAAAACACATACAATTTTCAATATTATGATAATATTGACATGATAATACTTACAATGCTGGGGTGTAAGTAATAATCAACGTGTAACTGATGCCAACAGAGCAGGGGTCGGCAATAGGCGGACCGCGGGCATTATCCGCACCGGACCGCGGTAGGTCGAACCGCAGACCCCCAAATAATGTTAAATATGCTGCATTGCATATTGATTTCATTCAAAGATTTTTTTCTCGACCTCGAAAAAAATTTTTTTCTATCATATCCGGACCCCACTTAAAACTAATTGCCGACCCCTGCAATAGAGATTCAATTTGCTGTAACCATAGATAAGAGTGTAATGACTGGAACTGTAACCGAACCTCGGGTTAGTTCGAGTTTCACAACTGCCGGTCGTGCCGGTGCATAACCATCACATATAAAACGAAACAAGGGTCGTACTGTAGAAAAGTTACGTTTTACCGAATTCAATGAATTTCAATATTTTTGAAGAAACGTTGGGGTTATTAGGTTATTAGTTATTACACTATAACTGTGGATATTATGGAATACGGTATTTTACTCATAGTCAAATCAGCAACTTTTTATTAAATGACAAAATCGATTTGTTAATATGAAGTTTGTTGGGAAATACTGTCTTAGTGACGTCACTAAGACAGTGTGAATTGAGCGTTAGGCCGGTCGCAAATTGAACCCTTCGCAAATTACTACGGCAGATATTTCGTTTTCAGTTCGCGGTAACCCCTCTGTTGTTATTAACAATATTACGTCACCAAAATGGCTGACAGCGTTTTCGCGGGAATAAAGAAGTTTTTTAATTTAATTTATTTTTATGGCAAGAAAGCGTGTTTTCCGAAATATATTTTTTGTGGCTTTTTATTAGGAAAATCAAAATTTTGAAGTACTTTTTCAAACATAGTAGAATACCCTATTCTTGGCTGTCTTAGCTGTTCAGCGTTCGTAAAGTTTCTGCCGCTTTTTGTATGAATTCTGCTGCGCAACTATTTTTTGTACGATTAGCTCAAGTGTTAGTAATAATGTTGGGCTATGAACAGCCTTGCTGGTCAGGTACAGGTTTGAAAGCTCAACTGGTACGAGTATTTTAGTGTGAACTATCATTGTGAAGTTCCGTTATTCTACGAGATACCGCTTTATATTTACAAATAAAAACAGTATTTTTCAAATTATTCTCGGCTTAGTCGTCAGAGACATAAATGAGAAAATGTAGTTATGTTTGAGTTCGAAGACTGAAACTTAAAGTACCTATCATGGGTTAATCATACAATATGTTGGTTATAAAGTGCAGAACACAGGTTTCTTCTATCATCTTTCTTCTATCAACCTGCTTAAGCATTTGTAGTAACATAATATTATATGTTCCAAAAGCCAATAATCTTTATATTTTCAGTTGGAATCCGCTGGATGCGGGTGGCGCAGGACTGGTCATTGTGGCACTCCCTGGGGGAGGCCTATGTCCAGCAGTGGACGTCTTTCGGCTGATATCATGATGAAGATGATTATTTTCACAAAACGTTTGAAATGGTCCTATTAATTATTGATCAATGTTAATACATCAAATTTTTGAAGTAGCCAAGACCATACGGCTAAAGGCTTGGTCACAGCGACACAAGAGGGACGCTGCTCTGCGCGCCAAAATGTATGAAACCGTCCCGCTCGCGTCGCGCAGCCTGTGTGGTGTCGCTAACCTGTTAGCATACGTTCCGGCGTGCAGCGGTCGCGTCGCGCGGACGCCGCGCAACGCTGTGTGACCATCATCATCATAAATTAGAGGTGAGACGTACTAGGCAAAACGCGTACTGAGTCTTGCGAGTACGCGTCCACAAAAAGACTAGATCCAAAGACTAGGTCCAAATACGCCCTAAACCGATCCCGACCCGAGGTGCCCCGAAAGAATCCGAACGCGCAGACGAATACGAATAGCGCGGAACATAAAGACTCTTAGACGTTTCGAGTCTTCCGAGTCGTCGTACGCCTAGTACTCGATACGCTAAAAGACGCGCGAGCGGGATCGCGTACTTACGCGTCCATGCCAAAACCTATTCCAAAAACCTGTTCCCGTAAATACGTCTCACCTCTATCATAAATTTAAGAGCTGGACTCTTGTCGGTGGAGTAATCGCCATTCCATTATTTTCTCTGCCACTGTCTTGAGCTCCTGTGCTCCTGAGCTGTGTGACCAAGCCTTTAATAAAGAAATCCCGTCAAGCCGTTACTGCATACGAAGCCATATTTGGCAGCTATCGTTGCAGACTTTATTACATGTTATCAAGGTTCAAATTTAAATGTATTTTTTTACGTCATGCGGCAAAGGGTAATTTATGTTGAACTTGGCTGCTATTTTCACATTTATGTTTTTGATACATACATAGATAAACTCGCGGCTGCATTTCCAAAAGGGGTAGGCAGAGCACAGGAAGTTTAATTCCAGTGCATTTTTAGCAATTGTATGTAGGTTTAAAGACGGAGAAAATGTGAATTGCAGTGAGTGTGGTTTTTGATGGTAAACCATAGTATATCATCAGATATTAGTCCCCTATTGAATCCCTAGCTTTAGGTGTCTAGTCTAGTACCTATGACGAATATTATGTCTTACAATATGCTTACAATGCACTTTTAAGCGCGACAGCCGGTGAAGGTGATAATCCCCGCTTGGTTACACCGCCAAGAACCTATAAAATGGTTGTGTCGTCGTGCCCACCACGCCAACAACCACTTAAAAGGTCGGAGTGAAGGTGTACTTTGATCATGAAAAAAATCATTTATGAACTGTTCTAATTTGTTTTTATTGGTTTAGACATTACACCAAAAAAAACAGTGCTTGGCGTACTGGGCACGACGACACACTATCGCTTTGGCGGTCAAAGGGTTAATGAGTTGGGCCTATAAAGCCTCAGTCGGATACAAAAAAAATCTTAAATAAATATGTTCCCTGCTCTAGTGAAACTACTTATATATTAGAGTGGGTTCAACTAAACCGTCTGTAATCGTAAGTTATGTTCGTTAAAATCTGATTGTATGGAAAATTTGTTTTTTTTATGGGATGACAGCTGCCGGCGTCGTATTTAACGTTGATCTGTCAGATCTGTCTGTAATCGTAAGTTGGTGGCGTCTTTTCATTGCCTTACGTACCTACCTACGTACAGTCAAGGGCACCAATATGTATACACTTTTTCACCTTATTCCATTAAAATAAGGTCCAAAAATGTATACATATCTATGCCCTCGACTGTACCACTGCCCTGTTTACGAAAAATGGAAAAATAAAAGCTACACAAATGGAAAGTATTTCATATCGGCATTTTTTATAGGTACAAGTATTAAGTACCTAATTTTCATTATAAGATAAAAATTTGCATAAATTCTAAAGTTATCTTATCGATGACACGACATCTTAATGGATGGTCGGATAAATGGTAATTTATCAGTTTTTTTAAAGTTATGATTTAAAACGTTACGCGTACATTACGATATACTTAAGTACATTCAGCAGCAGTAGTAGCACTTTCCAAGAGATCAAAATCATCTAACGTTTTACGATAAGGGCTTGTGTAAATCATTTTTGAAAGAAAAACCATTTTGAGCACTTGATTTCCTCTTGTACCAGACAGTACCTGAGGTAAAATACCATCATATTAACTTAATCGTGTCTTTTAATAATACGTTGTTTTAGTGGGCTGAGTAAAAAAAGGAAAATATAGACTCAACTTTAGATTTCTTTTCTATCTATACCACAATCATATAGTCAAGAATTATATATCTGAAAATCAGTCCCTATTGTTTCCTCGTCTGGGCAGAACAGCGTTTCAAAGTTTCTAAATTTCTCTGTGTAGCGCCTTAATAGTTGTAGTTTTTTTGCCTGGATTCCTGTAAAAGGACTCAAACGAGTAATAAATAAGTCGACAAAATTTGCCTGAGGTACATAACAGATAGTACGGTCATTCTGTGTTATCAATGTATGGGGAAGTCAAACAAATTAATATAGGTTTCAATCTTGTGTGGCATGATACCTTTGGGTATGGTATTTAACACTCACAACTCTCCACTCCCCCTGACGCTTCATCACCACGAAATGTGTCCCATTTTTCGGTTTTTTCAGTTTTTTTTCAGTAAAGGTGCCACACAAATTTCAAAACTTTATTCATTTGTTTGTCTGAAAACATAAAGATAAGTTTAAATGCCAACTTCACGCTCTATTACGACTGTAATGCTAATGTACGCCATGAAATTAGTGGGCCACAATCACGTCATGTTTAAATTTAAGATAACTATTTATGTTTTCGACCAAATAAGCTAAAGGTTATTATTACATAGGTATAAACAGGATGTCCCAGAACTTAGCGACATGAAGGTAATGTTGCCTTAAGCATTGAAGATAGGCGGGTTTGCTCTATGGAGGCATTAATTTGTTTAAACAAATTAATATCTACCTAATGGTACAACATACACATTTATTTGAAAAATCTTTGCTTCACCGAAGAATGAATCAACCAAGATTTATTTTTGACATTTATTTTTAAAATCAAAATATATCTAATAAGGTTTTCATTATCTGGGCGGCCGAGCTTTGCTTGGCGTTTTCCCGGGCATGAGACCTAGCTAGATCGATTGCTCAAATTCATCAAAATCGTTAGAGCCGCTTCATAGATCCCCGAAATCACTAAATATATATATAAATAAATATACATATATACAAGAATTTCTCGTTTAAAGATATAAGATATAACAAATCTTCAATTAAACGTACTTTCCCTTCAAGTCGGCATAGCCACGAGACAATCTAAGTGTACACTAGTGTACAGTCAGACAAGAAAGTATTCTACTACCACCTTTCGACGAAGGTTCCAAAGCGGGAGATAAATAGTTTTGCAGTTATTTGAGGAAACAGACGAAAAGTGACCATTCCCGCCCTCTATCTCCGTATTTACTTTGACTAAAATTTTGAAAAAAGAAACTAAATAGTTTTTTTTTCAATAGATTACAGCAGAACCTATAAGAAGTCTCACACACTAAGAAATCAAGACACACACTTGGCCAGTTTTTTATATTATTCTGTATTTGTAAGTTATATGTAATTATTGGGCCTTGTTGCCTGACACCTATATATAAATAAATAGCTAAAGTTTAAAGGGGAATATAAATTCATTAGTACCTATACAGAAATGTATTTAAATTCTGTTATTGAATAAGCTCGTATTCGAGAACGACATACCTAAAGAAGGGTTAGTGTCCCGCGCGGTCTCTATATGTTCCTTTGAGGAACTAAGCTTTTTCGCGTTCATTCATACTAATACGTACGATTGCGTAACCGCTACGCTATTTATTTATGTATATAGGTATTAGCGCATCAGTACTCTCAGTTTAACAAAGATTCCTTAGACCTAATGTCCGTGAGTTAAGTAAAAAAATGTACTGAATTGCGCGAACAAAAAACAAATTAGTTCTCCGTTTACAACATTAATAAAAAAGTAACATACCTATATCTTACGTTTAACGCATACATAACGGAACACAATTTGGTTAGGTGCTTGCTAATAATACAAGTTTAACGCAGACACGATAGCGAATTTCCCGCTAAAGAACGTATTTTGCTTATACAACAAGGCATGGATTGTGATACAGTCACGATCGATATGCCCCAACCTATTGCCTATAAGAGTACATTTAGAAATTAGTATCACACACGTCACTGTAAACAAATGGGCGGGTTTGTTGAATTGGCGCGACTAAAACTTAGTGATATATAATAGAAACGCGCTATACCAAGCAGCGGAACCGTTCGCGCACCACTGGTGGCCGGCGAACGATAGCGAGATTAGCGAGCGCCCGACCCGTCGCCTCCTACCACGAAACCTCTCCGACACTAACGGTACAGTTTTTCCGCCGCTATTATACCAGCGCCCGACCAATAAACACGAATCTGATACGACTGCAATAGTCGCTTCAATGCCTCGGTATGAGGTGTCGAGCATTGTTACCTCGGTGCTGATAACAGCTAGAATGGCTATACAACTTCAGCCGCACTTAAAGCACTTACCTAATACATGTGTATAGAGTCAACAAACAAAATTTACAAACGGTTGAAGAATTGGAAACGCGTAATCAATCAATTCAATCACTACTACTATAAACTATTAGTCACGTATCACATGAAAACCACTTGGGTGGGCCAGGTTGTCATAGCCCGGGGCGTTACGTTACATCGGAAAACCTCCTCGACGTCTGGGCTCTACAAATTCTCCTTGATCTGGTTTATCTGCGGGAAAGAGGAATAGTCTAGGCCGGTGCGCCGTGGAGGCAATCGCAAGTGATCATTTAGTGAAACCTCCTAAGTGATGACTTGACTTTGGTACCAATAACCAGGGCTCAGAACCGGTTTTTTTTTACCGGTTAAAACCGATTTATTTGGGTTTAGCTCCGAACTTTATTGAGAACGCGAACGTTTTAAGAACTTTATATTAACCGGTTTATTCGACGAGAGGTCCGACGAGGGTCACTGCCTGTAGATATCGATAGGTAGGTATAGTTAAAATTATTTTCGTTGACCGAATTTCTATAAACATGTTATTGGAGTTTGAACCTTATTGTTTGATAAGTAAAATAGCTTCTTAAACAAATTAAGTTGATGCAACTCGGCCAACTCAAATTGTTTCAATCTGAATCGTGCGCCCGCATTAACCGGTTTTTATCGTTCTAAACCGGTTAATCTGACAAAACCTTTATATAAAGCTCTTCCGTAAACCGGTTTAAATAAAACGGTTTTTGTATCTAAACCGAAATATAAAGGTTTTGCCGCAAGTACATGATAACGGTTTGAAAAATGAACCGGTTTCCGAGCCCTGCTAATAACCCGGCACTGGAGGGATCGGGGTTTCAGCATCAGGGCAGGGAGTCGCAAGACTAACCATGTGCGGCGTCGACGGACAGGCCATGTCCTATGTCTGTATAAACAACTGACCTGTAACCCTGACTACGGCAGACAGCCGCTATAGGTGGGAGCGGGGGCTGTTACCGTCAGGTCGAGCCCAAAGCAGACCATTCCGCCACGGTACGTTGCTCTCGTCTTGATGTTCAATATTAAAAAATTAAATATAATACATTAGGTCATTTTTTTACTGCATAGATTACCACAAGCAGCCTTGGTTTTCCTATTAGCAGTTACACGCAAAGTAACAAATAGCAAAATAAATCAATGTTGGGGGTCAGATGTGGGTCAAAAGTTATCAAATATCCAAGAATTACTGTATTGATGTATTCTGTTCGTTTAAAATGTTTAAATATCACTACTTAATATAGGTACTCTTGGTCCGGGCCTTTGAATGCCAATCATCATTTACAAAGCCAATCTGACTTATCGATATTCAACATCTATCGGACTGAAACTAACTTAAAACTGAAAACAAGACGCTGATTACCTCTCTCAGAACGTTTTACAAATCAGATATCATAAAAACAGCTGAGCATATCTCAATGTGTCACTTAACAATTACCAAAATAAAGTTGATGGCAAGTAGCCTGCAGTGATATTTTGGCAAAAGCGGCAACGATGCGTGTCGCGCGCGCTCGATGGCATCATCGCCGCGGAGGACTGTGACGTCACCGGGCCTTTTTCCAAACGTGGCCGCCAGACGAAAATAGTCCCCCGCCCGCCTCGCCGCCGGCCCCCGCACCGTCATCGCCGGATTTAGTTAGAGGGCCGAGCCGAACACTGCCCGTGCAGCCGGCGTTGGGCCGCGCGCCTCGCCCACCAGCAAGCCGCAGCCAGAAGTGCATGCCCTGCCTTTGCCCATGTCCCATGCCCACTCGTCCCCGTCTGAATTTATACAACCACAAACAAACAAAAACGCACAATGCTCCGGGCTCTCTATTTTGAGACCGACTTTCAAGTTACTCATTCAAAAGTACAAAATTTCAACACAACGAGATTTTTTTTTGGATATTTAACCTCCGTTCTATAACAAGACACAAAAGATAACTGCAAAGAGTGTATACATTTTTGAACATTATTACAATGCAAATAAGGCGAAAAATGTATACATCTTTGTAGTCGACTGTACCGTCGATGTTATGTATGTTGACATACGTATGTTGTACACGATCAACAAGCTCTTTCAGGGCTCGCTTTCAGCGGCGTAATCAATGCATATATTATATTAATTAACAACAAATGTCATTGTCCCAGCAGGTGATATCCGTTAAGCAAAACGGAAACATGCAGAAACAATGTACTTTTCGTGGATCGACACAATACAGGGTGCTTGGAAGCAAGCTGCATGGACTTTTAGGGTTGGTAGAAGATGTCACCAAACACATTTTTGACTCTACTTGCTGTTTATTCTCTATTTTATAAGTAAAGCTTAAGCCACACACAGAGCGGGCGGGCGGGTGGCGCGCGGGATCGGGCGTGAGGCGGGCGGGCGGGAGGCGGGCGGGCGTGAGGCGCGCGGAAGCGGGCGGGAGGCGGGCGGGCGCGTGTCAATGCGCTGCAGTGTGAATCTCCCGCCCGCCTCCCGCCCGCCCGTCTCCCGCCCGCCTCACGCCCGCTCCTGCCCGCCTCACGCCCGCTCCCGCGCGCCACCCACCCGCCCGCTCTGTGATGATAACTTTTTGACAATGCGAGTCATTATCCTTATTATCCTTTTTTGGTTTTTATTTTTCCTGTTTATGACGATCATGATAACTATTCTTGTAATTTTGACATGTGTACAAATTTATAATGTAATTCTTATCATGAAATAAATGAATCTAATCTAATCTAATCTATGGTCTCGTTGTGACAAAATTTGACATGAAAATATTTTTGGAGGGATTAATTCATTACTAAAATGATTTTATTTAATATTATTCAGGGTTAAATGAGGAAGTATTGTTAACTACTCTTATTATTGACAAGATGTTCAGGTGCAACTTAATATTGGCTATTTCCCAGATGGTTGCAAGGACTGAAAGGAAGTAGGCAATGTTTCAATGGCAACGATTTTAACACCAGGCTTTAGTATTTCTATAAGCAAGTTATTTGGAGCCCACAACTCATAACTGGCATGACACAGAGCCGCTAGATTTGAGAAGTAGTTACAAAAGATACCCACTGACAGAAAGTTATGAAAACGACGAAGTATTTTAAGGGTTTAGGTTACAAACTTAACAGCAAAAAGCGGGGCCTACTGGACAATTTCTGAATGATGCATTGATAGTGGCTGCCTGGAGCTAATCGGTATCGTAGTGGCCACTCAGCAAATAATTTCAAATAATAAACACGCTGTGTACGTTAATGCAATAAGCATCTGTGAAATAAGTCATTAATTTGTGAAAGAAAACGCGCTGCAAACATAGAGCGTTTCCGAGAAACCTACTCGCGTTTCCTGGAAGCGCTACTATAAGTGCTCACTAATGCAACGTGTGTGATACTGTGTCTCACACATCCTCGCTTCGATATCAGGCCACAGCACAACTATTGTTATCAGCACCTTAGCTTCACACCTACAAGCATCTGGAACGAGCACACTCACACTTGGATCACAGTTTAGATATTATAGCTATGTACATATTCCACGCGCAACTGCGCACTTGCAAACTATACATTTATCAGCCAAGATAGGGGGGAAAGAAGGCGTGAAGGCGTTTATTACGCGCAGTTACACTGCCGAATATAATACTTGTACTGTGACAAGGCCGTGACGAGTATCGGTGCTCTCATTAACAGAGGCAAATTGCGTGCCCAGCTCGCCTTACACCTAATCAAACAATTGTTGCAAGACTCACGACAATAGTGTCAACATCACAACCCACTACTATTAGGCCGGGCTAGCTATATATATCTTAATAGACATTTTCCTAATTTAGCAACATAGCTGACTTTGGCAGTTGCACTAATTAATTTGGTGGTTAAAAATATAAAGGACGCCATAAAAGATTTTAGTCGATGATCGTTGATTACGTAGCCCGGGCGCGGATGGGAGCTTCCTGTCAATGAGACTCAATAGAATGATCGCTGATCATATTAGGGGTTAACGGCAAAATGCCAACGGTCAATAGTGAAGACTTGACATGTGAACTATAGCAATGAATATAAATTATAGTCTGTTTAGTGCTGACACTGACATCATCACGCCGATGGATCTTGATAATAAAAAGAAAATATTGTAGTATAGGGATGAGGACACTATAAAAGAAAATCAATAAATCCAAATTTTCTACATAAAGGCTCAAATTCTCAATCAAATGGCGAAAAAAGTAATTCAAAAAATAAATAATTACGTAATTATAAGTCTTCAAAGTTTTAAGAGTGGGTATGTTCTGTCCCTTTTCCACAAAACGCACCTTTGTATTGAACGATCGTCGCGCTACTTAACAGTGACGTCACGGTTAGGCACTTTCTCTCTCTAACTACGAACATTCTAACCGTTGTAGCTTCGTTAGTTTTTGAGATATTTATAGGATTTTCACTATTTGGCATAGTTTTGTCTTCTTTCTATTGAAGTGATAAACATTTTTGAGTCGACATCAATATTCTGGCTCATTACACAGTGCGTTCGACAAGAACGTGAGACGACTTTCATTCAAGAGGTGAAACAAAATTAAATGTTACCTGTTGCCTCCTGGGGCCTATTGCATAATAAATTACTACTCATATTACAAGCGGTAGTCTCCTTTCAATCCCTTTCATTCGAAAGAGACTTCCACTTGTAATATTAGTTGTAATTTATTATGCAATAGGCCCCTGGCTACAAAAATAAAACAATGCATTGTTTTGTTCTGTGCCCGTACATTTACGACACCGGGAGATGTCATGTTGGAGTTGACCTTTTACGTAATATTTTAAACATAGTTTTCATTCCATGACGTTACAAAAGGCAAACGTCCCACAGTGCTCGACACTGACCCAATACTTGGCACTTTCAATCTTATTATCATAATAATAATAATACAGGTGAGCAATCGGTATCAACTACTATATACTAGTAGCTCTGTGAGCTGTAGACCTCGTGAGTGTTTTTTTTTATTTCCAAAAACTATGTTAGATATCGAACCTGCTTACAAAATTTCACGAGAATCGCTCGGTTATTCGGTTGAGAAACGCTGTAGAGAAGGACAAACCATTGAATTTTTTTTTTAATTGCTCTACATAAATATTCTGTGTAATCAAACAACCTGCTTACCGCGCGACCCTTAGAGGAGAAGAAATCGAAATTCGGCCGGAGAATCACAAAATCATTGATAAAAAATTGTTTTATTAAATTTCCAAAAAGTGACTTAATAAAAAAATTCTATAGAGTTACCGAACCTGCTCACAAAATTTCACGAAAATCGGTTTAGAAATGCGACCTGTAGAGGAGAAGATACCATAACCATACATTGACAAAAAAAAATATTTTGAAAATTTACTCAACTAAAAAATTCTATGTATTCACAATACCTGCTCACAAAATTTCACGAGAATCGGTTGAGAATTGCGCCCTGTAGAGGAAAAACGGCCGCAGAAAAATACAAAATCATTGATACAGTTTGTTTTTTTTTTTAATTCCCAAACCGACTCGACAAAAAAAAATCTTTTTATTTTCCAACCTGCTCACCAAATTTCACGAGAATCGGTTTAAAAATGCGACCTGGAGGACAACCGGAAATCCGGACATACGAAAGAATTTTTATCGAAGCTAAAACAGAGACCTTCGTTTCACTCGGTCAATTAAGGTGTCAAACCTTGGGACGTGTAGGTACCTTACGCTTCTCGAGGTCAGTAGGCCTAGCACATTGATGGCCGCGAGAGTACGTCGGCTTTTCTCGAGCTATCCGTCACTTTCTAACAGCACCAATCAAAAAAAGACGCGTACCTCGAGATAAGCCGACATAATGCTAGGCCTACTGGGGGTTAGTCAATAGGGTTGTGTCCACTAAGGGCCTGGTCTCCTATAAACGCCATTGGCCGCTTACAGCGTCACGCCGTATATACGCTGCGTCACAATGGTTACTATAAAGATGTACTGTTATGTTCTCATAGGTCTGTCAGGGCCTAAAAGTACATCTCTATAGTAAGCATTGTGACGCAGCGTACGGCGTGACGCTGTAAGCGGCCGATGGCGTTTATAGAAGACCAAGCAAGGCCTAACAATAAATCGAATGGGAATAATGGGATACACTTTCTAAGTATGATTTATGATATAGAGATAGCAAAAAATACAACTGTTCATAATATTTACAGATTATTATTTTTTTAGAAAATAAAATTGGAAAAAATAGGTATAAGATCACGTGACAAGCAAGCCCTGCAAAGCATTATTACTGTTGTGGTTGACGTTTTCATAGATTTGTCATTGTCTTGGTACTTTGACATTACTTATTCTGTGCTTTGATACAATTCAACTGTTCTAAATCGCCACGGATTCGAGATTTACCAAAGCAAATAGTTCCTAATAATTTACCCTAAATTGACGCCGTTATGTTTGGTAGATTTTTTGTGCTAAACAGCTAGTAATTTGCTCATCGGAATTCCGCAATGTTCAAACTTCGATGTATTAACTTTTTTTTCTGAAACCGTTAACTTTTTAGGTACAATTAAAATGACATTGTGTAGAACCCAATTAGGGCTGGGTTGCACCAAACTGTCTGTAATCGTAAGCGGTGTTCGTCAAATCTGATTGTATGGAAAGTTTGACAAGTTCCTATGGGATGACAGCTGCCGGCGCCATATTTGACGAAGACCGGCCTGTGTTCGTATGTTGGTGTAACTGGCCCTAGATCTACCAGAAAAGTAGGTTAGGTTAGAACTGCGATACTAATGAAAAAAAATTGTTTTCTGTGAAATGATCATTCTGCGAAACAATACATGTATGAAACTTCTGTGTGCGGAACAATGTACAACCGTCAACCGTAGTATACACAAGTATAAAATATTTATTATATACTTAGCAGTATTTCAGTTAAGTAGATTGTCTTGTAAATGTAATGGTAACCTAATTTTTTTAAGGTTCCGTAGTAAACAAGGAACCCTTATAGTTTCGCCATGTCCGTCCGTCCGTCCGTCCGACCCCCGTTTTTCTCAGTAACCGTTAGTACTAGAAAGCTGTAATTTGGCATGAGTATACAACTATACATATCAATGACGCCCACAAAACGGTAGAATAAAATCTTTAAAAAAAAATTTTTTAGAGTTCTTCCCTACCTACATGTAAAGTGTTGGTGCATTTTTTTTTTCTGCCAAACCCCATCTTGTGGCGTATCGTTGGATAGGCCTTTTAAAAATATTATAAGGAAGCATTTTGACTAAAGCATTTTGATTAAAATAATTTTTGTTATGGTCAAGTGTCCCCCCCCCCCCCCCCCCCCTGCCAGTTAAACGGTGGCTACTAGGCATGTGAAAAAATCATGGTAGTAGTATATACGATGAATTTAAAAGGAAAACTATCACAGCTAAGTAGACTAGTTAACGAGTAATAGTCGAACTTCAGAAATGTACTTTGCAAAAGCAAACTTTTGTACAATTTCCATTGATACCTTAGATAATGTTGTTCATGCAAGTCGGTGGAAATCTTGTTCTGTGGGCACCCCTCCGGTACTATTGACTAAAATATAACAGACTTGGTTTAAGATTACATATCATTACTTTTTGTTGTAAAAGAACTGTGTTGCGAGACTTGCATCTTTTTACATGTAATGTTTTTGATGGGATAGATAGATTACGGGAGATGATGACACAAAATTTCCAACCATTTGTACCAGTATGGCGATCCTACAGGGGTCTAAGTAAGTAATGACGAAAAGGAATAGGGTATTAAACAGGTAAAAATAAATTATTTTTTACTTGACTAATAAAAGATCAAACGAATTTGTATTGTATTGTAAGATCTAACGAAAATACTCGAAAAAATTAATTATTAATTTATTTTAGCTAATTGAAAGATTTTATAAGCATAAAGGTTTAAAAAGGACGCTGATTTGAACAAACCTACTCACACTGTCTTAGTGACGTCACTAAGACAGTATTTCCCTACAAACTTCATATTAACAAATCGTTTTTGACATTTAATAAAAAGTTGCTGATTTGACTATGAGTTTAATACCGTATTTACATATCATAGCGCTGGTGTTGGCGGCCCAACCGCGTGGGCGTTAATCGAACGTGTCGGTTAAATTTCGAAAATAAGCGATTTGTACCACTGACTAATCCATCAACGCCGAGCCAAATATAATGTAACTTAAAGCACCAAGAAGGGAGTTCCTTTTTACTAAATTCCACCACTAATGGCTAAATTTGTATTGGCTAGTTCTAAAATCTATTTTAGAACAAGCCAATAAAAGGTACCGGTAGATAGGTTTTTCTTGCGACACAATGGCAAAATAAATAATTAAATATAGGGAACGGCAGTACTGTAATAGGTGAGCAACTTACTTGGTGAGACTGTGGGCAGCGTCGAAGCCCGCGGCGGCGGCCCGGCGCTCCGCAGCCACGTCCACCATTCCTCCGCATCACAGCGACTGGCATCACTTGCACCCCCCCACTTCTACAACATCACACATACACAACCCTCCGACACCTGATCAGTGATCACACGCCATGCGACACGGACATATCTATTTACTGACTCAGGTTTCTCGTTGCATTCATTGATTTCATATTTATTATGCGAGGTTAGTGTCTGGAACAATTGAAACAGTATTTTATTATCTCCTACCACCAAGGCAGATTCGTTTCCATCTGAGAACATTGTTATTACTATTAGGTCTACATCTAAGTACCTACATGACATTTCTCACACTCACTTTTATGTCATGAGTCATGATAACCGAAACGTTTTAACCGCGTTACTTCCGTAGACAGTTTTTGACGAGTTAATAGGCTGTAGATTTTGAGAGCATTCATCAGTTAGTTGGTAGCGGCCCTATACCATACCAGATAACCGAAAACATCATAAAAAATCATTTAACCGCTTGGATACAATAGTCACCACGGAAGTGATGCGGTGGAACCGCTCGAAAGATAATATGTACGTTTTTTTCTTTAATAAAAATAATTTATTAAGGATCTTAGGTTTAGTTAAGGCTTGGTCACACTGCGTTGCGCGACGTCCGCGCGACGAGACCGCTGCGCGCCGGAACGTATGCTAACAGGTTAGCGACGTCACACAGGCTGCGCGACGCGAGCGGGACGGTTTCATACAATTTGGCGCGCAGCGCAGCGTCCCGCTTGCGTCGCGCAAGCGGTGTGACCAAGCATTTACATTTATAGTGCGCACCATCCACGACGACGCGCCCCTCCACAGCGCATCTCATACTAACCTATGCATACGACCTGCCTGATGGGAAGCAGTCACCGTAGCTTAGGCTATGACCACCACCCTCTTGCCGAAATCCGGACAGACTACTTCCTGATGAACATCCCAGATTGGCAAAAAAAACTCTTTATGTGCATAAAAATAAATAATAATATACCTAACGAAATGTAAAAAATGAATACTAGAATATTTAAGAAGCGCTTATACCAATGGCTGAATCACAATAGTTAATATCTTTTTTTAATGGTGATTATTACGTATGTTTTACTAACAAATATCAATATGTTGATATCTCAGATTTTTTCTTTGATTTTTTCTCACTTTTCCTATTACAACCAACTTAGGTTCGGAACCCTAAATGTACGAAAACCGACACGCTCTCAGCCGGTCTTTGACTTAGATTCGTTGTATGGATAGACAGAGACAAGTCCAGTCCATGTCCTAGGCTCTCAACACAGCGCATCATTGGAAGGTTTGGAACCTTACCACAAGGAACACAACACCAACTTACCTACATTACAGGGCGAATAGTGGTGTTACGGCCTATCGTCGACTTTGAGCGGAGGCTGCGGCGGCAGCGGTTTTCCTAATACATTGCGTGCAATCCCAAGTATCGCAACTAAGCGCAGTGCGTTGCGCGTCTCGACCGCGTAATGAACAGATAAAACGCTTGCCGCAGCGCAATTCGCGCAAGGGCGTGGCCGGGCTGTTGCCTGTTATCAATGTTATCATCGTGTACTTGGGGAAGTACTACTTCCCCAGGTGGGCTAAGTACTGCAGCAAATATGAGCGAGATGATACTCCGCTGTACATAACTCTACCTGTGCACTACTTTACCTACAGACTGTTAACAACGCCATATTTAACTTAAACGGGTCGTTTAATTGTGTATATGCAACATGCACTTAGTAACGTTTCGTATCGTTTTTTATTTGAATTTTTCAGGAGATACTAGAACACATATTGTATGATGTTCCAAATTTGAATTTTTTTATGTTATCAAATAGGAAATCATAATTATTTTATGTTACTGCTGTAACCTTCTACCACAGATAAGAATTTTCATAAATACATTGATTGTCATAATGCTGGCCATTTCCTACGGTTTCTGAACGCATTTTAGAGGATTTATGATAGATATATGTGTAGATCAAGTAATGTATAATAGGTCCATACAAAATGCCTAAATTGAAGAAAACGAAAAGTGTCCCTCCAAAAAAAGTCAGTTTTGTGACGCTTTTTTCATACTGTTTATATAGCTCGTCACAAAATTGACACAAAAAATTGGTATGGAAAATCAAGGACATTTTTTTTCTTCATCTAAATCAATAGTACTCGTGATTCTGAGTCAGAATACCCAAAAACACCGAGATCCGAAAAAAGTAGGCATTTACGATTATTAATATTGACTGCTTCGTTTCATTCGCTTGCTGCTTCGTTCATGTTCGATCAAAATGGTTTGTTAGGTCGCATTTCTTAACCGATTCTCGTGAAATTTTGTGAATGAACAGGCGTGAAAATTAAAAGAAAGTTGTTTGTCGACTCAGTTTTTGGAATTAAAAAAAAAACGATTGGGTTATCAACGATTTCGTATATTTCTGCGGCCGAAACACATGAAATTTTGAACTTGATTCTATGATTATGATTACTGATAACATTTTTATTTCGTCACTTTTTTGGAATTTTCAACATTTTTTTTTCAAGGGTTTGTTCTCCTCTATGTCGCATTTTTTTTATTTTATCAACGATTTCCTGTGTCTGCGGCCGGATTTCGGTTTGTTCTCCTCTACTCTACAGGTCGCATTTCTCAACCGATATTCGTGAAATTTTGTGAGAAGGTTCGATATTAAATATACTTTTTGGAAATTAAAAAAAAAATCCTCACGAGGTCTTCATATTTCGGTTCTCCTTTCACTTATTACAGTCATATATTTTTCTGTATTATTTTTCTTGTGCCTTTTTTGTACATGTTGCTGCATTTGTTGTTGTTTGTTGTTGAGAAAAAGTGAGTATAAAGTTAACTCAGTTTTCCTCTCATCTACTCAAAGGTTAACTGGGAGAGATCCTTTTAAGGGATAAGTTCGCCTTTGTACTTAACTTCTTTTTTTGTAAATTATGTCTGTTAATTTTTTTTTGTACAATTAAGACATACTACTACTACTACGTTCAGGCAGTCTACCTTGTTTGCCATTCTCTTCATAAACATGTTCTACGAGTATATATATATATAGTGCGCGCCATCCACTACGACGCGCCCCTCCACAGCGCATCTCATACTAATCTATGCGCAATTGTACGGAACGGGCGGTGGAGGGGCGCGTCGTCGTGGATGGCGCGCACTATAGTGGTGAAAGAGTTTTATAATTCGCAAATTTGGTTGGAAATTACTCCACAGTTCACCAAAAACAACACTTTTATATTTTCATAAGTTCAGACAGTAGTTTGTCACGTCACCTACACTGTGTAGCTCCGTTTTTTTACCCCGGCAGACAGTGACAAACTAGTATGCGGCCTAACTGATGGTAAGTAGACATCAAAGCCTGTGGACATTTGCGAATTCAGAGCAGTAACAAGCATATTGCAATTCGATTGCAGATCTGATCTGTACCCAAAGCATGCGGATGAATATTTGCATTTATTGCTCCATATTAAATAAATATCTTTATGGTGTTTTATTTTTATTTACAACATAAAATAATTTGGGATTTTGTTTTAGTCAATTGATTCATAGTGGTAGCCGTACGATTAAAAAAACCGCAAATCGATGTACAGTTTAGCCGTTTGGTACGCGCATACTAGAGGCCAAAACAAAATTTTTGACCCAAAGTTCCTAAAAAAAAATCCCTTAGGAGGCGAGTGCGGGGACTTTTCTTTTTTTGTATGGAAAAAAAAAGTTTTTTTTTCAGAAACCTATCGTGTGTGGTATCATATGAAAGGGCATTTTGAGACGATTCTAAAAATATACCACATCATTACATTTCAGGCATTCTTTTTTAATTATCACAGAAATAATTTTCGAATCATGCCAAGTTTGGGCTCCTCCAGACACGATATGGCTGATTTTTTTTTGTACAATATACCACAAATGATACTTGATATCCTCATATGCTTCTGACATATTAATGTACCAAGCAATGTATCACATCTACTGGAAATAAAAATAACGCCAAGTGCGAGTCGGACTCGCGCACCAAGGGTTTCGTACCATTATCTATAAAAACGGCAAAGAAATCACGTTTTTTGTCTGAGAGTCACTTAATTCTGTTTTTAGGGTTCCATATTTAGTACTGTTGTTGTTATAGCGGCAACAAAAATACATCATCTGCGAAAATTTCAACTTTCTATCTATCAAGGTAATAGGATCCCGTTTTACCCTTTGGGTATGGAACCCTAAAAAACATAGTTTATAATGTTCCATTACAATTATTACCAATGTCATATTACCTATAACTATGAGGAATTAAACATAAGCAATATTAATACTTTTAAAATGTTCCTTCTTGTTTTAAATTTTTACTACTTCTCAATGAATGTTTGGAAAGAATAGTCATTTTAGAAAACAGTTTATACTTGACAATTGGGTAATATTTTATTTTATCAAGCTATGAAAATACCGTAGAGCTGAGAAATAGGGTAAATTCAGTTAATCTGATTCCATGCCATAAGACCTGCATTAATAAATTAAGTTTAGGTACTACTCTGCTAAATAGTCTAAAGTACCAAGAATTGCCAATTGTCTGTTATGATTATTTTACGATGAGTGATACAGCCAATAATGTATAACCGCAAGATAGTTAAATAAATTAAGAACAAACAAATCCAATTTAATCGGATTTTCACACTCGACCAATCGTGGCAATGTAATGAATGAATGCCTACAACACGGACATACCTACAATTTCATGAGATCATCGATACAGCAAAATGTAATAAATATAAATGTGACTCACCCGTTTATGTACTTGGCTACACAGAGACCGTGTAGGTTATCATCATTATGTATCAACTATAATGATAAACGTCGTACACGGCACATGCGTATTACTATTTTTACAAAGAATAACCATGGTATTGTTATTTGTAATGCATAAAGTTAAACCCTTTAGTTATATTCTGATTTGTTTTGTTATTTAAATAAATTTTCACTGACATTACGGTTGAGATTTCATAATACAGTACAGTACAGAATGTAACAAAACAGAAAGATATTGAATTTCGAACTTGTACTGCCCTCTCTGGGCAATAGCCGGTTTCACGATGCCAACCAGTAATCGTAATCATATTGTTTTGTTTGACATTCGGTTGTAATAACCTTGTAATGTTGTCTAGTTACATATTTATCAATTCAGAAATTTTATATTTATGATACAAGAAAGCAAAAAGCTTGTAATGTTCATGTATAAAATAACAAAGAGAATTATTATACCTACTTGAATATTTTAGATGCTATTTTAAAACGATGTTGCACTACACGTGCATACAATGTTGCTATGGATAACCTCATGAATAACTTTTTTTGTGACACAGGTTTCACTCTCTCAACAACGCGTTCGTGCTGCTATAGAGTTTGAATACAGTGATTAATAATTCATGCTAAAATAGTTTTTGTGCTTTACTGATAAGGATGAAAATGGCAAGAACGTTTTTGACATTTGACAGTCTCGGACTACGTGCGCAATGGTACCGTCGTTTGGGTAGCAGGAATGCCCCCCTCTGTTGATTAAAATTTGAAACATTATTATATGCTTCTATCTAAACAAGGTCAACAGTTTTCGTCAACTCTGCAACGAAAATAATTAAGAATCAGTGTATATTATGCCTTTATCTTTAAAGAAAGTGCTTTTTGTTCGTCATTGTCTAAGATACATGCGCGAGTGTCCGCGAAAATGATCTGTACTTTGTTTTTCGCAATCACATCGTTACATGAACATGGATGACCTAAAATGCGAATACGTGAAGAAGAAAAGATGCTATGGGCTGTCACGAATAACGTTAGTAATGGCAATTATAATGTCCTTTATGTCGACTATCATCAATCGAAAACATATCTTCGCATAACGATCGCTGTATTTTCGATGTACAAAAGTGAAAATGTGATGTGTCAAACTGATTGTTTACGTCGCGGCGCACAGGTGAGCGAGAGCGGTTTGTAGTAGTGGCAGTGCGGGCGGCTCTGCTCTGCTGGCTCGGCCAGACGCCAGGTGGGCGGGCATGTCGGGCCGACAGAGCCCCGCCAACGGCGGGTACGAGGCGTCGGAGCCCGCGCTCCGCGTGCGCAAGGACCTGTTCCCGGAAGTGCGCCTGCCCAAGCTGGGCGAGGACGTGGAGGCGGACGCGGACGACGACCAGCACGACCTGCTCGAGAGCGTGTCGTGCGTCAACCTCGAGACGGACTTCGAGAAGAGCATTGACGACATCGCCAACCAAAAACTGCAGAGCAACGGCGCCTTGTCGCCGCCCGAGCGGCCTCACCCCAGGCCTCGCCATCGCAAACACAAGCAGCACTCTCGGCACAACTCCCACTCCCATGGAGACCAGTCGCCCCCTAATGGCTGCCTCCCCCAGAAGAAAAAGAAGAAAAGATCTCGCCACAACCACTCACCAACCAACAATGCGGTGACATTACATGTGAAAGGTGGAAAGAACTTAAATTTAGTGAGTAGTAGCGAGTGTCAGGGTGAGGAGCAGGACGCAGAGGAGGAGAGTTCGGAGGATGAAGTGCTCAAGTTTAGTGTGAAGTTACCTTTAATTAATGTTATGCGGCAAAGTGGCAAGCCATACAGTCACGAACTTAGTCAATTATCAACTAAAAAGAGCAAATCAAAGGACTCTGCGAAAGAAAGAAGGACTCATGCTGTTATACCATGTAGTGGAAAGCCCAGGTCTATGTTAGACATATGTAGCTCCAAAAGCAAGAAGAAATCTAAGAAATCTGATAGTGCTCCCACATATCACAGTCAGATTGTGGACACAAATACCATTAAAATTAAAATTAGAAGAAGTGTCCATGAAACGGTAAGATGTTTTTGTTTTTCAGCATGCTAGCATTAATAGATATAGGTATTGTATTTATTTATCTATATAAGTATGTATATCGTCACTTAGTACCCATAGTACAAGCTTTGTTTAATATGGGACTAGGTTGATTTGTGTAAGATTGTCCACAAAATATTTATTATTTTTATTTATAAGTCAAACATTATTAATTTTATTTAGGCTAATAATTAGGCAAAATTTACGATGCCTTGACAAGTTGACATAGAAAAGCGAGTGATTGTGTTCTTGCAAACTCATATTTAACCATTTCTAGCTATTGAATCATCTGTGATATGTACCACTTGATAAAAAATACTCATGTAATGTGTATTTTAAACTTTCCTTCAAGTTACAGGATTACAGCATCAAATGATTTTAATTATGCCAGTTGGTTACCTTATTGCTTATTTGCTACTAACTTCTTCAACTTTATATTTGTATTTATTTAGATATGTAATGAATTGCTTATGATTGTTAGGATAATTGTGACAGGAAACAAAAATTATGATAAAGTTAAAATGTAAAATTAACAATTATTAAGAATCTGTTATGTTTACTACTTTTTTTTAATACATCAGATTTGTAAGTGAAAGTAATAAGGATCAATGTTTAGACTTTGTTACAATGCAAATATTCTGTTATCAGGTAACACAACAACACTCAAAAGCAAATAAAATGTAAATGCAGCATGCACACTGTATTAAATTTCCATGCAAAGTAGTGTACCCATTTAGTTTTGCTTTTGAGTAAATTTCGCTTAGTTGGTATGTTCATTACTCATTAGATGCAGCTCTCATACAAAAGCAGATGACACACATGGTGCCAAATTGTTCAAATGCATGAATGGATCTACACAATGGGTTTCCCATGAGGCAGCTTGATCCCCCAAACGATTACAATGATTTTATTGGAATATGGTTTAAGGTGGCGCCTACACCGACGTCAATAGCCGACATCGGGCAGAGAAAGTCGAAGAAGAAGCGGGCAGCTTCGCCGGTGGCCAGCGTCAGCTCGGGCGAGGAGTACGACCCGGCGCGGCCCGACACGGCCGCAGCCATGAGCGTCGCCGCGCCCAAGCCGCGCCACCCGCCCACCAAAACCAGGAAATCTAACACTAAGAGTGAGCATTTCTCTAATTCACTTGTCATAATGATGCTGATGATTATGGCGTAGAGGAACAGCCTGTTGGTCGCGGCTTGTACTCTTTTATTTTTGGATCCTGACTGTGGCTTTGTAAGCCGGGCCCAATAAAGCGATAGGAGTGCCCGGTTGGAGAGAGGTCTGTTTATACACTGGAATACTCTAAAAGTTTGCGCTCCAGTGAGATTGGTTGAACTGCTTCAACCAAATCTGAAGTGTGAGTGGAATCAAGCTACTGGAAGAACTACATGTTTCTGTATTATTCTTTCAGTCCAATTCCCTATAGTTGGAACTGAATCTCACAGTCCTGGTGACATTCTTTGTCGAAATTGCGGGTCAAAAAAGTCAGTCATGCTATAGTTTCTGTTTTTGCATTGCCTCGCCACTGCTCTTTTAACGTGTAACATGGTGTAGAAGAAATAAGATCTCTCAACAACATACGCCAATATACGCCAGTTGCATACCATGTCACGCGTTTTATTCTAGCCTCTTTGCTTTTCGTCTCCTAAACTTATATTATTAATCAGTGTTAAAATTTAAAGTTATATGATGCATAAATTCCGCTGCATGCCAAAGATTTTTATGTCAAAGACAGAATAGAGAAATTCACAGAATTGTCGTACACTTTTACGTGCGAGCATAAGCTCTCGTCTTCTGCACAGGAGCAAACGAAGACGTAGTTAGGTTTGTGGTATCGGCCACTACCTACGAAGCTATCGGTCTCGGGTTACAAAGTTGGTACAGGGGTGTTTGGTTGGTAAGGGCAAATATTCGTGTTGTGTCACGTAATTCAAGAATTAAATAAGATTGAAATATTTTGTTATTGAAATAAATGAATAGCTCCTTCGCCCAGGTAAGTAATAATAAGAGAAAAAGAATATTCAGTCAATATATCAGTTAAACAGTATTTGTTGATGTATGTACCATGGTTATTAATTTTTATTTGATGCTGACTGATTATTTTAATATTTTCTTCATTTTACACCTTACATCCTTTCTTGTAATAATGCAGTGCGAATTTCTTAGAGATCATATTGCATTTTCTGATTGGTGGGAAACATTTAAAAACATTGGAACTTTAATTTTGCACGTGTTGTAGTGTTCCTTCAGCACGCCCAGTGTGCCATGCTGATGACGCCATACGATTTAATAGAACTGACTTTTAGGCAACAGAATAATGAATAGTACTTACATACAGAATAATGTTTTCTCTCTAATAAAATCGATGTTTGACAGCATCCCGCTCGCATGCATAGCACCTGCTTTTTGGTGCCTAGAACGATAGGGTATATCGACACCTCGGAGTTGCGCTATAGCCGAGTTTAGCGGAAGCGGCTAGATGAACAGGTCTGCCAAGGCGGGGTTTCCCTGCCTTTCTTATCTGCCCGGTTCTGCCAGCCCTGTAACTTTTAAATTATTATAAATATACGGTCATCAAAGTATCACAAAGTATGCCTACGGTGAAATTACCCACTTCTCCAAACACTATAATCTGCCTGATTTCAAAGACATAGTATAAATTTGTACGGATCCCTTTGTTCGTGTGACTGGATCACACTTTTTTACTGTTTGTGTGTTATTCCACGGCAAGCCTAACATGGAAAAATCTAGAGTCACCACTCGCACACTCACTATATTTTAAACTTGTTAAGTTGCATATGCGATTGCTTTCATTATTACCTAAGGCTAGACGCGCACGAGCAACTTTTGTCTCCGCAGCTGTCTGGCTGTCTCGGTCGCACTTTCATACCATACTAACCCATAGGTTTGAGTCAAAGATAAAATAGTTGCAAGATAAAAGTTGCTCGTGCGTGCCTACTTGCCTAGCCTAAATGTGAAAAAATGTGTGTGAAACTTGAAACTGTGCAGTCCATAGACAACTAAAGGAATGTTTTCGATTGATGTTTAAAAAGCCGCAAAACTAATAGACGATCCAAATATATAAATAAGGCTTGGTTACCAAATTCAGTCATAACCTTCAGTTAATTTAAATCTTGTATTAATAAATATTTTTAATTTCTTCAATAACCTGCATAAAACACAACAAACATACAAAAACTGGATATCATCATCATCAGCCTATATACGGCCTGCTGCTGGGGCACAGCCCAATGGCCCAACAGGACTATACTGCCCAATCCCTCTCATAGATGAGAGGGATTGGGCAGTATAGTCACCACGCTGAGCCAGACCAGGTTGGGTAACTCACATACAACTTTGAATTTCCTCACGATGTTTCCTTGTTTCCATTGAAGAAAATACTTTATATTTAAAAAAAATCCTTCACATAAAATTTCTATGTAGGTAATTAATAATCATAGAATCTTCTCACAAAATTTCACGAGAATCGGTTTGAGAAATGCGACCTGTAGAGGAGCACAAACCTACATTCTGCCGCAGAAACGTACTAAATCATGGGATTTTTGGGATGAGATTGTTTTTAAAAATTTCTAAAATTTGACTTGACAAAAGAAATCATATATTTTGGACCTGTTCACGAAATTATACGAAAATCGGTTAAGAAATGCGACCTGTAGAGGAGAAAAACCGAAAATCCGCCGGACATACGAAAACATTTTTGCCGAAGCTCAAACAGAGACTTTCGTTTCACTCTTTCAGACTCACACACAAAGTGGTTTAGGTTTTCTCTAATAGGTAGCAACCCTATACATTAGCTCTCAGCTGCTGTTATAATACTTATAATAATACTTGTAAAATAAAAATGTATGTGAACTGTAAATTACTAATAGAGTATTTTATATTTTTTGGATTGCCGGCCAAGTAGACATAGACGACAAATTAGCCTGTACCTTACCAATTTAATAGTAATTATTTCTCTAAGGGCATTACGAGTAAAAGTACTCAAGCTGGTATCTAGTAACTTATATTTTATTTTCATCATATTACTACGTGTATCAGGCAGTGCCAAGCGAGATTGTGATTAATCTATGTGCTAATTGTTTAGAATAAGGCATACATTTTATTCACTTTTTTTCATTTATTTTAATAATATTTTTTGCTCTTTAAGGCACGCCCGAAGTTTATTTACTTATTTGTTTTCAATTTTAAGGGTTAATTTACTTGGTACCATACACAATATAGATTATTCTAGATTGCAAGGCGAATAAAATTTACGTTTAACTTTAAGAACACTCAATAATACTTAATGGTAACTCTGGTTTATTACTTACAGTTGCTAATTGGATGTATAGGATAATTACCCATACCAACTGTGTAACTTAGTTCGCCGTCTACATCCAGTTTGTACTAATGTTTATTTATGTTGTAGGTAAAACCGAAAAGACTGACAAAAGTAAGGTTAGTGCGTCCAGCAGTAAAGTCAGTGGACCGCAGAGCGTTTGGGCAAGTTCCATGCCAGAAGAAGTTCTCGTCAAGATATTCGAGTATGTAGTGGCAGCACAGGGGACTTTACCCGCAGTTATCAGGTATATACAGAAATTTACATGTTTTGCTTTTTACTATTTCGATGCGCACATGGAAATATCTTTAAACCGAAAGTGTGGTTTAACTATAAAAAGATCTGTTAATGTCATATTATTTAAGTACAGTGGCCGACATAACTATTAGCCCCTGTGTGCTTGTAATTATGTACGCGTATGTTCGGGAAATTTCATCAATGCAGTATAACATAAGCACACAACTTACAGGCATTGGCACCCAAGATACTGTATTTTATATGAATAGTACGAGTATGTATATGCTTTTGAAAACATGACACCTGGCCGAGTTTCTAAAGCCTGTTCTTCACGAGGCAGAGGTTTATTTTACGAACCGATGGTAGTTTTTTACATTCATGGGATCATGGGTGTAGGTATACTCGTACTGTAATATGCCTAAATTGAAGAATAAATAATATTTCTATTTTGAATTTGAAGAGACAACTACTACTAGGTCAATGAGCATCCAACAGGGTTAAAGAGAGCATCAAACAACAAAGGGTCGCTTCTTTAGACCTTTCTTTATGTATATAGTTTTCAGCACGAAAATGCTAATCGATTTGAATATGATAAGCAAATGAGTGAATATGATAACGTCGCTCATAGAGATCTGTGAGAGTAACTCTCAATGTGGTTCTACAAAGATATGTCGATTGGTTTCAGGCTAGGTAAAGTGTGCAAGTTATGGAACGCCGTAAGCTGCCGGCCAGAGCTATGGAAACAAGTGGACCTGGCGCAGTACACTACCGAAAAATTCAAAACCGATTACAGACTAGTTTCGCTTCTAGAGAATCGGCTATCTCAGTGTCAGAGTCTCAATATTGGTAAATATACTTACTTTATTTGGCCTATTTGCATGGTTGACAGTCTACAGTACACTTTATATAAAATTACTTTTTATGTTTATACAAGGCTTCAGTGATTGCGCCTAGTCGAGTAATCACACCTAATGCTACGTGACGATTGGGCCTAAGATGAAGCTCACTGAATCAAATAATAATAATAATAGACCTTCAACTAAGTTGTATTATGGTAACAACGTGGTTATGGTAACAACGTAAAATGTAGTACAATACAAATAGCTGAAAGGGAAGATGGCTCAGCTTGTGCCTGCGCCCACAAGACCGAAAGACCAATATGGTCTTAGGGACTTAGGCTGACAGACGCTGTTATTCTGCCGTAATATTTATCAATGTATCTCGTGTGAAAAGTGAACATAAGTTTTGAGACAACTAATACTCGAATACATTTTAGTTCCATTACTTTATGAAAAACGCCATTTATTGGGTCAGCAGACGTACATTATGACACCACGTGACTTGATTATCTTCCAGTCGCTCATTAGTGAGAAACCAGGTTTTGGTGGAATTCACGGAAGATCTTTAGCTTTTAAGTTGTGCGTTCACAAAAGGTAATTTTGTTCAGAAGGAGCAATAACAATATTTTAGAGCCGTACTTAACGAAAGTCAGTACATTGAACTGTTAAAAAACTTTCTACCGGTAGGTAGTTTTCGTATGCATTATGAATTGGGTGACGGTTTTCTCAAAAACCTTTGCAAAATGCTATTTATTTTGATTATGTAATTATCCTAAGTAAGGCTGGAATTTATAATTTACGGTTCAGTTTGGCAAACTTGGTGTCAAAACTGAAGGAAAAGGCTACCTTGTGCGAATACCCGACGCATCATGAACCTGGCAGGGTGACCAGCCTCCTGTACCACAAAACTTTACAGGTCTACAAGTTGACAAAATTGTACAATTTTCCATAGAAAAAGTTGACAAGTTTGTCGAATTGTATGCTTGTAAAATTTTGTGGTACAGGCCCCAGACTGCGTTATGTTCTGTGTGTAGTCACAAGGTCTATCGACATTTTGGAGTGTAATTTATTGTTCCGCCGATTAAACTTTCCATCTACTACCGATATTGTCTTGTCAGTGAACAAGGCCTTTTCCGGTTCGTGTCGGTATCTAGGAGTCACCGTCGCATTACAAGGCTTAATTGAAAATAAAGAAAGCCATTTGAACTGAATTGTGTTTACATTTATTCCTCGCAGTATACTAGTTGTGTGAGGGGTGCTATAAAGGGTATTTGCATTGTATTGTATTAGTCTTGAAATAGAGCTTTTGGACCTACATAGTTGTTGTACAGTTTTCTTTTTATAAAAATGGTAACTTTTAAATCACTCTTGGACGATAATTTCTTTTTTATGATTTTGCATATTTTTTTAGGATATTTTTTTTGATTTAATATTCATTATACATTATACACGTTTGTTTTAAATCTTAACGTGAGGCAACTACCCAATTGTATTCCGAACCGCGTATTATCGAAACATGTTTCCTCATGTTTTAATCAATTTAATATATTATGTTTTGCATGAGTTTGGCCGATGCGGATATTTGAATGTGTCATACAATTTTATTATATTTCTGTTGCTTATCATATGTTTTATGTCGAATTCATGACGACGCTAGAATGCGTAAGAATTATTTATTCACTGGGTCTAAATATATATCACCAATGTAGGCTATGAGTTAAAAAAAACAGCTTCGTTGAGTTGCGATTACACGTTTACTCAAAAGGAGAGACGTAGAATTCAGGGTCGCCGTCGCAGTCACCCCAAAAATCGAAACTTAAAATTATTTTTGGTACTTATGTAGCTTTTTAACCAACTTCGGTTTTCGTGATACCGCCTTATAATAAGGTCTAGTTTCCCCTTGGGGTTGGAAGGTCAGATGGCAGTCGCTTTCGTAAAAACTAGTGCCTACGCCAAATCTTGGGATTAGGTAGCGGACCCCAGGCATCCTTCAGGATGCAACTGTACTGGGATAACGCTAGGAGGATGATGACCGCCTTATAATAAAATTAGGGTTTTGGTTCCCAAACTCACTGACCAAGTCGCGTCATTTGTAGGAGACATGAAAACGGTTACCGCCTCACTAATTTAATAGTCTCAGGCGAACTGGTTTCCGTGCCCTCTGCATATCTATGTGAACAAGCAAGCAAGTAATCATTAACGAGCAGTAATTGACGAAATCGTGCGTCCGATGAGCTGAAACATAAACATCTATTAAACTTTTAAAGTTAAAATAGCTCTAAATTTGGTTTAGTTTTATCTGTCACTCGGACATAGACTTTTGTTTGTGAAAAAAACAAATCATATTTTACACCTGCTATTCAGGAAAGGGTCATTGTTTGTTGCCCTCGAATGAGAGAGTGAGGGAGGGAGGAACAAAGTCGTACTTTTCTTCCCTCATTTGAGGGCAGCAATGACTCTTTTTCTCATAGAAGGAATTAGAAAAGCGGTATGTGCCACTTGGTAGCAAAATAGGTTTAAGACATTTCATGTTTTTAGCAGCGAGACACCCTGTTAGTTAATAAAAGTTTGTTAAGTTTTATGAATAAGGTGATTAATCTGTACTCGTAACTGTCGTCGTCGCAGTATATTATTCATGTCGTGTGTGACATCGCGCGTTATAAACTTCATATCGCACCCGTATTGCTCTTTAGTGAGAAGACCGCCTGTTGTCTACCCTAGTTTATAATTAGAATAAATTTCATTTGTTGTCTCGGCGAGCAATGAAGAGCATTTGCATTGTATTGTGAACTAAATTGAACGGAACTTCCAGCCCAATGGAAGGTGTGCAACGTGTCATGGGTGCTGGCGTGCCTGGTGGAATACTGCCCCAACCTGGTGGAGCTGAGCGTGGCCGGTTGGAGCCGGCTCACTCCGGAGCAGTTGTACGACTTGGCGCAGGGACTACCAAAGCTACAGCGATTAGATCTTTCGCTCACGGTACGTTGTCCGCTTGTTTTTACACGCTTTCTATTGATTTGTATCAATCGTCTTTGATCAACTTCCCCGACGCTTTTATACTTTATCGATGTACCCGTTGTACTAGGGCTCATTAAGGGCGCGTAGCACCAACTTCGATAACAGACCGGTCCCGGTCAACGTTAAATATGGTGCCGGTAGTTGTCATCCCATAAGACTTGTGTAACATTACACACAATCAGATTTTAAGGAACAGCGCTTGTGATTACTGACGGTTTGGTGCAGGTGCAATCCACCTTAGTTGTGCAAAAAAACGGCAGGGATTTAGTAGTTAATTGCATATTCAAGTCGCCGCGGGCAAGCTTAACATGAGAAAGTATGAGACCGATCGAGGTTTAGCGAACGCCCCGCGCCCTAAAATATCCCAAGTTGGACTTGCTGTCGGAGTGTTTGATTTACACAGATCAGATGATTTACGGCTAACTTAGTCGTGGTCTTTGTGGACAGGGTTCGTTAATGTTTCATTGTTCAGGATTTTTTCCGTGCAAAAGTCAGCATGACGGGACGTAAAAGTCTATCGCACGATTTTATTCTTTAGTAATCGGTAAATCATGTACAAACATTTCTATATTACTAGCATTTGATAACATAGGGCACAGAATATTTGATAATAAAGCCAAGATTGAGCTATGACCCCTAGAGTGGTTTCAATCTTGCCAGTAATCAAATGCAATGCTGCTGCTGGCAATGTGGCTAAGGAGCCCTAGAATCCTACGAAGGCAGAATGTTGACAGTCGGACCTTTACGTTAAGCTCTCGGAGTATAGAGTCATTAGTACGAAACGCAGTCCAGGGGATTGGCAGATTCAAGTGTCTTTAAATGTTTAGTTTAGTATTATACTTTTACATCACCTTGCCCGCATTTTGGTTACAAACCGCGGAGTTCATGAATTATTTTCGATCAGAGAAAGGTTTTACTATGCATGTAAATCGATGAATTTTTATTTGAAGTCTTATGGATTTGTAACGCTACATCTGCGTCATTATTGTAATTTGCCGCCCACATTTCTGGCATGTTATGTAGCCCGTAGGGCGTAGAAGGACGTGTTTTGGTCATGAAAATGTACGCATTTCCCAGAAATCAAATTGGTTGAAATCAAATTTGATTTCTGGGCCACTTCGTGCCTTGTCACAGTGACATTTATATGAGATCCCTAGCATTTTCATAGAGATTTTGACAGTGACAAGGTACGAAGTGAATTCTGGGTCACTTTTGACCCGTACATTACATACATGCAGATTCGCAAAAGCTAGCGTGCGTGAGTGGACATGCCTGATTGTGTCCATGAAAATATCTACGTGTACGTCACGTAATAATTGTTATGCAAGACGGCACTCACACGATATGATATGTATCGTTCTGTTCATACCAGCTGACTAAAATTTACCAGTAGGTCTTTATAAAATTGTTCTCCGGACTATTTTCGGTTATGGGAATAAAAATAAGGTTTTATGCATGTTTTATGTGTGTTGTGGGACAAGGTCTACCGTACTAGCCATCTTTAAGCCTACAAATGACTGTGATAATTTATTTCAATATGCTCAGCCTACCTAGTTTTTATGATACATGCATGATTTTGTATATCAATCAATCAAATATTTATTTGCATAGAACACAGTATTAAAAGGGATGTTACAATATTATGTCTAGTGTCATGTATTTAGCCGGTGTAGGCGTGCAAATATTCATTATAATCTTATCATTAAATTCATATATTAATTACACATATTGCTGAAGTCAAATATGAAATATGTAAAATTTATGTCAAACATGTCAAATATAAATAATAATATAATCAAATAGTCAATACAATATTTAAGTCTATAACTAAACAATCTTATATTTCTCCAGAAAAGAACGAACACTATAAAAACATTCGTCTAACAACCAGCTATTTAATTTAAACTTAAATAAATTACCATCCAACGTTTTTATTTCCTCGGGCAGCCGGTTGTGGATGGCAAGACACATATTATATGCATTCCGCTTGTAAATGTCTTTGTAACATTGCGGTTTCAGCAACAGGTTCTTCCCTTTAAGTCTGGTCTGCCTTTGCGAATTTTCCCCGCGTTTATTAAAATAGTATTCGTTATTTTTCACAAATACACATACTTCTCTGAGATATAAGCAGGGCAAAGGCAGAATGCGCAATATATGGGTGGATCAACCATTATTTGTTGCTCGTTTCCATGGTTATGGTACACGAAATATAATTTGCACCGATTCGACATACAAGTTGTTCGAGGAATCGGTGCAAATTATATATCGTCTACACTACGTCTCGTGGGTCACTCTTTAAAACTGATTTTTTAGGTGAGTTTTTGCGATGAGTCCATTTGGACATGGCTCATCTTTTTAACAAGATTTAAGTCTATTTTACAAACACTTTCACAAGAAACTCCGTTACTGTTGTTTCTTAGCTTTCGGAACAGAATAACAACAAGAAAAAGTTGATTGACCCTTTTTTTATTCCACTTAGGCACTTATTATAAGTGCGCATACAGTGACATATGTCAAGTTGTTGTTTTTTTGCAGTCCGAGACGGGCGGCTCGAGCACGTGTCTGTCGGCCGCGTCGATGGCGCGCGTCGCCGCCAACTTCGGCGAGCGATTCACTCACCTCACGCTCGCCAACAACAAGTTCACTGCGCTGCCTCAGATACTCTCCTCTATTGCGGTAACTATGCTATAGTACTTTTATCTCACGAGCACTTTATTGCTAGGACATAAGTTTGCTAAGATATTCTTGAACCTTTGGGAAAATACATATGTACTCAGAAGTCTGTTTAAGTACTTGTCTCTCACGATTGCGGGTTGGCCATTGTTGTAGTTGTACACATAGGAACACATAGACAAAGTAACTCATAGCTTCTACACTGACGCACACATAGACAATGTGCATGTATAGCTCAGCACACAACCATGGCTCACCCGCGCTCGTCAGATAAAAGTATTCTACCCATGACGCACTTAACAAATGTAAAGGTAAACCAGAAATATATGACCATTGCCAAGAGGGTGCTATTATTCTGATTGATCATATGGCAACAGAGTATAACGACATTTTGATTTGTTTACTTGACAGCTGTGACGTTAATTTTGAAATGTTTAGCAAAATAGTTTATTTCCCGAGCGTTTTTTTCGCAGCAGTTTATTATACCCATTATTGATAATGTTTCGCTCTAGACTTTGAATTCTTTTGGCCATTTTATGTCATTTATCATTTATTATTCAGCATATTTCTATTAATCAAATACACCGCAACATTGACTGACTTTGTGATTATAATGATAGACAGTGTAAGAAATTAGTTCCAATGAAATTCCGCAATATGGCGCATCATATTTTCCTGTACGGGCTTTAAATATTACAGCAGCTTTCGGTCTAGTCATACATAATGGTCTAGCTGCCCGCCATACAAAGAAATTTGGCAAATAAATTATAATCTCGCAGGAAATAGAGTAGAGTTTGTTTTGGAACTGAATGAAATTAAACAAATGTAACTCTGTTTCAATTTCGAAAGATATAAATTCCATTAAAGTGAATTCGTCATATCATATATCGTTTATTGCATATCACATTACAAAAGTGGATGGAGTTACAAATAAGTAGGTATACATGTGACACCCTGCAAGGGCACAGCAATATCAGAGGGCTAATTTGTTTTGTCCTAGTATTATCGCTTTGAGCCTCAGAAGGTTATTATTATTAAATGATTGTATTCATGTACAGGCCCACTGTCCAAACCTAGAGGTGTTGGACATATCTGGCGCGCGCGCCACGTCTCACCCCGCGGCGGTGCCTCTGGAGGCGCTGCAGAAGGGCTGCCCGAAGCTGCGCGTGTTCAGGGCTGCCAACTCGCAGCTCGTGCTGGCTTCAGCCACCACGTCACAACAGGTTGGTCACGAAACAAAACAAAACACGGAAAGAAGCAATTGCAGACTGAGAGAGAATCGTTTTAAATGGACGACCTTGGGAGTTTCAACTTGCCGCCTTTGCAGGTCCAACTTGCGCTAGGCAGACTAAAGCCTACAACTTTGACAGTTTGATTTAATTTCATGTGCCACAATTTTTTTTACCACACCCATAAAAATAAATCCTTTTAAATGTGCTCAAAAAGTGTAGATAAGGACCAGATTTACAATATACCGCTAGCGCACCGGCCCGGAGATGGCCATTATAGCATCATAAGTTGTACCGTTATGGCCACCACACTCGTGTTGTTGCCTCTCATTATGTAGCAGTTGCATAAACTACTATAACGAGTCATGTTAATACAGATGGAGTGCGTGGGCTGGACGCTGCTGGAAGAGCTGTCTATCGCTGCTGAGGCGGCGACGGAGCGAGTCGGCGTGGGCGAGTACCGGCTGGGAGACGAGGCGCTCGCTCGGCTGGTGCGCGCGGCCACTCGCCTGCGGCTGCTCGACCTGCGCGGGCTGCACCGCCTCTCCGACTCGGGGCTCGTGCGCGTGCCAGCCTGGGACCTGCAGCACCTGTTCCTAGGCGGTCAGTACCACCCGTCTTACACTCTATACACATCTTTTAAAATACTTTGTGGACAATTTTACACAAATCAACCTAGTCCCAAACTAAAGGCTTGGTCACACTGCGTTGCGCGACGTCCGCGCGACGCGACCGCTGCGCGCCGGAACATATGCTAACAGGTTAGCGACGTCACACAGGTTGCGCGACGCGAGCGGGACGGTTTCATACATTTTGGCGCGCAGCGCAGCGTCCCGGTTGCGTCACGCAAGCAGTGTGACCAAGCCTTTAGCAAAGCTTGTCCTATGGGTACTAAGCGACGACATACAAACTTATATAGATAAATAGATACTCAATTACATAGAAAACATCCAAGACCCAGGAACAAATATTCGTGCGCAATGCTCATCACACAAATAAATGCGCTGACCGGAATTCGACCCCGGGACCTCCAGCTTCGTAGGCAGGGTCACTACCTACCAAATAAGCTTAAGTGGTCGTCATCTTTACTTGTAGAGTAGAGTACTTTTATCTCACGAGCGCGGGTGAGCCATTGTTGTGTGTTGAGCTATACATGCACATGCCCTATGTGTGCGTTAGCGTAGGGCTATGAGTTGACGTTGTCTGATGTGTTCGTGTGCGTGTGTGGGTGTGCGTTGCCTTGGCAAGCTATGTGTATCTTGAGGACCTGGGGCCCATTGCATAATGACTTATAACTAATATTACAAGCGGAACTCTATTTCTAATGAAAGGGGTTGAAAAGAAACTTCCGCTTGCAATATTTTTGCAATCCCTTATCCAATAGGCCCCTTGTTGCTCAGTCTGACTATTTAAAAACTCTTAAACTGATAAAGTAAATGGTCAATATAATAATTTGTTAATTTTTGGATATTCTATTTTAGGTGCCTTTTGTTTGCATATTAATTGTGTACTGTACTGGTTTTTTTTTTGGTGATATTTGCAATAAAGAATATTTGTACTGTGTTTTATACTGAGCGTCGTCTACTTCCCTCCAGGTTGCAACGTCACGCGCAAGAGCAACTCGTGCCTGGAGCTCATATGCGAGAAGTGGTCGCACAGCCTGCTGGAGCTCGACCTGTCGTGGGCGTCCGCCGAGCGCGTGCTCGACACGGCCGTCTGCGCGCTCGCCGATGCGCCTCACAGCAAGCTCAGGTATTGTCTCTGCGAGAAGTGGTCGCACAGCCTGCTGGAGCTCGACCTGTCGTGGGCGTCCGCCGAGCGCGTGCTCGACACGGCCGTCTGCGCGCTCGCCGATGCGCCTCACAGCAAGCTCAGGTATTGTCTCTGCGAGAAGTGGTCGCACAGCCTGCTGGAGCTCGACCTGTCGTGGGCGTCCGCCGAGCGCGTGCTCGACACGGCCGTCTGCGCGCTCGCCGATGCGCCTCACAGCAAGCTCAGGTATTGTCTCTGCGAGAAGTGGTCGCACAGCCTGCTGGAGCTCGACCTGTCGTGGGCGTCCGCCGAGCGCGTGCTCGACACGGCCGTCTGCGCGCTCGCCGATGCGCCTCACAGCAAGCTCAGGTATTGTCTCTGCGAGAAGTGGTCGCACAGCCTGCTGGAGCTCGACCTGTCGTGGGCGTCCGCCGAGCGCGTGCTCGACTCGGCCACACAATAGTATAATAGTATTACATACAGAACGGACACGAACCCCACGCACCGAGGTCAGTTACCTCGTCCCTGAGAGACCCGCCTGGTGTCGATCGGGTGCGTCGCGTCTCGCAATTCGTCCGCGCCACGCGCTACGCACCCGCGCAAACAATTGACGCGTGTACTGACAGCGCACGCACACATACTTACCCACAGCGCTTACGTTCCTTCGCGTGTCACAGGTGTGACACAGCCGTCCACGTGCTCGCCGATGCTCCTCAGAGCAAGCTCAAGTATTGTATCTGCGAGAAGTGGTCGCACAGCCTGCTGAAGCTCAACCTGCCGTGGGCGTCGACCGATATTTTATAGGGTTCCGTACCCAAAGGGTAAAACGGGACCCTATTACTAAGACTCCGCTGTCCGTCTGTCACCAGGCTGTATCTAAAAAACCGTGATAGTTACAAAGTTGAAATTTTCACAGATGATGTATTTTTGTTGCCGCTATAACAACAAATACTAAAAGACAGAATAAAATAAATATTTAAGGGGGCTCCCATACAACAGACGCGATTTTTTTGCCGTTATTAAAGAGAATGGGATCCGCCCCATTCTGACCGGCCCTTCGGGGTTCAGGGTTCCGATCCTTCGTGCGCGAGTCCGACTTGCACTTGGCCGGTTTTTTATTTAACTAATTACTGCCCATTACATTACTTGCCAAACTAGCGTTTTTTATACGTCATCAATTCTAGAGAAACAAAAAAAAACTTAAAATAAGAAGCACCCTATTGTACAAGACCCCCCGTGCATACAAAACTTCTATAAAGGGGGGGTACCTTTTCTCTGTTGCTGACTGTACATATGTGTAATGTATACGGGTATTCAAATCTTTATAAAATAATAACCGTATCTATTTCTTTTTCTCAGAATTTTGAACTTGTGTGGCTCGTCGGTATCGTTGGAACCAGTCAAAAAGATACTAATGCGCTGCCCGCACCTAGAGTCCCTGAACCTAGCGGCGTGCCGCGCCCTGCCGCGCGGGATGAAGCGGCTCTACACTGGCAAGGAGCTGCAGGACCTCAAGGATAGCTTTGACCCCAATAAGGCCAAAACCAAAGATGACTCCGACAAAGAGGACGATGACACAGCTAACAAAACAAAAGATAAAAAGTGCCAAGACGAATCGAAATCGGAGTCAAAAGCTGACGAGACACCTAAACACGCCGAACCCGAAACTTCGGGTGCCAAAGTTGAAGCCAAGTCACCAGACAAGTCTTCCCCAAGCGTTTTCCAGGAACCTAAAAGTGTATCCGATTATACTACAGTAGTATCCGATAAGAAGACTTCCGAAGTAGCGACAAAATGTTCACCAGATTCTAAAGCGGAGTCGTCCACGAGCAAAGATGGCGCAGATACGCCCGTCCACACTCCAGAAGGCAAACGTTCTACGAGAGAGCCAACTCCGAAACTACTCAGTCCTATCGTACAATCTAAGCCTGATTCTTCCTCTACTCCAAGGTCTGATTCAGCTAAGACAGACCTTGGAAGCCCCCACTTCAGTCCCGTGCCAAAACCAGATAGTCAAGTGCAAAACAGTCCAGAAATACTGTCAGAGTCCTTTAAAAGTAGTTCTTGGAATCTGGGACAGTTTAAAACAACCCCCACTCACAGATCTGAAGCTAGCCCTCTCAACCGATTAGACAGTCACAACAGAGTAAAAGCAAGTAAAGTTATAGAACAATGTAGTCCAACAACATCTTTAGAAAATAAACTCAGTCCGGAAGTTGTTGGAGCTAAGCAAGACATAAAGAATCCTAGTTGGAATTATGGTAATTATAGTCCAATGACAAGGCAGGATAGTCAGTTTTCATCTCAGAAAAGTCCGTATTCCGCACAGCCGAGTCCAGCTCAACCCAGCCCGTACTCGGCTCAGCCTAGTCCATACTCGACTCAGCAGAGTCCATACTCCTCCCAACCTAGTCCTTATTCCGCCCAGCCTAGTCCCGACACCAGTCAAATGGTTAAATCTGATATACCCAAATCGGGAGCTTGGAATGCTGGCAACTATAGCCCCATGCCGAAGCACCATGCACCATTTTCGCCTCATCCATCAACACATACGAGCCCGGATCCCGGATTAGGAGTCAAAAGTGACTCGTTGAGAAGTAATCCCAACAAAACTCCCGGTCAATATAGCCCTATGTCGCGGCAAGATCGACTGCATCAAAGTCCATATTCCCCGCGACCCAGCGCAGAAAATGTCGCTTACAACAATAAAAAGAGTCCCGGAGTTGGCGGTTACAGTCCGATGATGCGGCCCGACTGCCACCTACCGAGCCCGGATGGCGGCCAGAGCTCTCGGGGTGTGGCGGGCATGGGCGCGCGAACACAAGACATGTACGGGCGTCCCGCGACGAAGCCGCCCGACATAATGGCGAGCGGCGGCTCGGAGCTGCCCGCCGCCTGGGGCCTCGACAGGTTCAGCCAGTTGAGCAGCCCTAGCGTGGAGTCGCTAGTGTGGGGCACAGGCGGCGCGTACTCCACAGAGCCGTCGCATCCTGTCTCACCAATGCTGAACACGCCGCCCCCACAGGCGTGGCCCGGCCTGCCCAGTTTCAGTGCTAGTGCGCGGAGACCCAATAACGATATGAGTGACCCGTGGACTTTAGGTCAGTTTCGTGTGGAACCACCTCACCAAGTGCACAACACATTCGTGGAGCAGAACGTGTCGTTTGACTCGCTGAGCGCGCCGCACCTGCCGCAGCTGCCGCATAGCTACCTGGGCGACGGCTTCTCGGGCTCGCGCCTCGAATGACGCCCGGCCTGATCACCTCGCCGCGATCACATTGTATGTATACACGTTGAACAATTATCTTGTAGAGTTTGTATATAAGATTATCTTTTTTAGATGTAGGATTAACATACGTAGGATTGCATTGAAATTAAGTTGCAGCCTATGATAGGAAGATGAGAGCTGAATATTATATAATTAATTCATCTATCTTAGTAGTTGGATTATACACTGAGCTAGATTTTAGAGTGATTCTTTATTACGATACCAAACAGTTTTCATACCAATAAGAGACCAAGATGATATTCTGCTTTCCCGATGCAACAAAAATGTTTTGGCGGAAGCAATGTTTTTTACAATCTGCTGGTACAGATATTTTGCCTTTTTTAACTACACCGGATAGCAAATCGCACATGAGTTATATATCTATATATTTATATATGTGTGTATACATAAATGTTATATTGACGTATATATTGTCAAGACCTTGTCATTCGAGGAGCCACATGTCTTGTTACATATTTAATATTGCATTATGTAATATTGCCCCATAATCTCAATAGGGATTATACATACAACAGCAGAGTCTTCAACTAGCTCTTTGGGTGTGTTGATGAACCTAGAGTTCAACTTCCATTTTAAGACATATTATTATAAAGGGTCAGCAACGCGCACGTGACTGCTTTATAATTACGGGCTGGGATGTCCACTTACCATCAGGTGCACTTATTTACCGCCGTCGTTGTATAAAAAAATATTGATACGCAGGTTTTGCAAGGGTATCTTGAAAAAACTGTATCTCGACGCCTGGGGTATATGGGCTGTAAACCATTGGGTGTATTACTCTCAGTGATTTCAAAGTATATGATAGACCCGTCCGATCATTTTGAACTGACGCCCGGGACTGGCGGGTGTTTTACGAAAGTCAAAGGAATTTAAACCTTTCTACACAGTAGTTAAATTCCGAAATAGTATAAACTGAACCCCTGAATGGTATATAAACTGACCTGACTTCTCAATAAGAATTGTTGAAAGACTTCACATGCCAGAGAAAAGTGAGTGCTATTCGTTACAGCTCACATGGGATGGGGCTGCCTATGTTCATCAACTTGGTCTTACAATTACATTTTACATTTATTTTACACTATGTATACACGCCTTCATAATAAACATTCCTTTTGTATTAAATTAATATTTACTAGTTGTTTTCAGATTGCAAAAATATTATCCGTATGCAAATACTTAATACTAATTATTAAACGTTTTAGATTACTGTTTAGGTTCATTTGTGTTACTTTCTTCAAAACACCATATCACAAATTTTCTATTTAATAATGACTTATTTGTATGTAACAACAACACCCTGATTATCAGAAATACTACAATATTTACCAAATTTGCATTCGCATTGTAAATCTTTAAGCTATTTCGTATATGTAACGGAAGGCTGACTGTTAAACCGGTCGAACGTTGTTATGGTAGATTCATGGTAGATTCAGATCAAACGATCGAACATAACATTCGCGCACTTAGTCCGCTTAGACAACTTTACAGAACGTGCTAGAATTATTGTTCGTTCGTTTACTCTAAATAAAATGAACACATGTCGAAGCGACCGATTTCCACACAAAAAACTCATAATTTCCTCAAGTAAACTAATTGTAGTTTCGAAACAGAGTAAAATTGCCCTACAATGAATATTTTGTTAACAACGCTTTAGTGTAGCACATAACATAATGTTAATTAAGATTGACCCGGGCAACTCTAGAGCAGCTATTAGTTATCGTAAGGTTTTTGTCACGGGATTTTGAGAGAAACGATTGGACATATCTGAAGTAAATAAGGCTCCAGAGGGGCGAGTGGTGGCCTGTGATGCATACAGTGTTCATATACCAAATAGCATCATATTGACGAGTACGTAGCCTTGAATCTCTGGTCCGATATTGGCTCGAATGCAGAGGGTCTACTCCGAACATTGAAATCTGAAATTCGTATCGTGCCATTCCTGCATCTCTCGTGTTATACACAGTACAGGCCTACGCGTTTAGTGTTATAATCCTCTTTTTAAAAAAAATATTATTTTGATCAAAATAACGTCTTCTGAACTATTTGTGTATTTATTTAATTTATAAAATGAGTCACTTAAAAATTTAAGCGAGGGTTAATACATCTAAACGTAGTTTGCCTCAACACAAGCCATCACTCGCCTGAGGCAGTAAAGCAGGCGAGCGATTTTTAATCGGTCAATAATAAATGAACGCAGTCAGTCCACCATTAACACATGTGCAAGAATTGTATGCAAGTTTAACTACATTGAAGGGTATGATAAATCGCAATGTGGGTAGTTAAACTGGCTTGCAATCCTTTCACATATGTAAATGTGGATTTGCATAAAACCAATGTAAATGTGGATTTCCATATCATACCATTGTAGTCCCTAATTGGGACCGGTTACACGGTGATTATTATCACACGATACACTCATATCACTATACGTATCACGTGGATATTGATGAATATTGTAGCAAAATCGAAACCATATAAAAATCCACGATAATATTGATACCCCAGTATTGTGATAATATTCACCATGTAAAGGGCCCCGTTGATACCCACAAAATTAATTCATACGTAAATGTTCAAGTTTCGTTGTGTTCAACCGCACACGTGAATTAGGTAAATACGGTATATATATGTTGAGGATCGCTAGGGCTCTGCTAGGTCCTTAGGTAAAGCAATTTTCAAAAACTGCCATTTGCCCTTTTGTCGGCATACAAATTTTGAAGCAATAAAGCACTTTCATTCAGATCGCTAGGCAAATATCGAGTGCACCGACATCTGCCTAGCCCACGCCTTATGTATGTACGCGCGGCGATATTTAGCGCTAAATAGAATCATAGACGTTATTATATTAGACGTAGTTAATTGTAAGTACTGCCATTACACTAAAATCGATCGCGTTAAATATAGATTGTTGTTTATTTTTCCGAACAATAAAAGTTGCCTTATACCTACGATTTAGCAAAGTCACAAACATGTTAACATACGGTCATCAGTGTCATCACATCATTATTGTGGACGTCCTTTTCTTTGCCTTTTAACAACAAATAATATTCCCTTTCTTCGCAAATAATACTATAGTTATTTTGTGGACTTAAATTGTATTGCCGCTGTATATATATACACCTGCGTACTCACTATGTACTACCGGTAGTATAGTAGTACCCATGTCTGAAGAAGCATGCAGTACGCAGCATATTTAAGGCCCCTTTCGCGAAACGCTGGATTTTCAGTTTTAGAAGATTGGAAGAGATATATTTTATAAAGTATTTTTTTACTGAATTGTGTTGCTACAAATAAGAATTTTAATATAATGTACGATGCATACTAGGAATTTATAATTCAATAATAACAAGAGAATCCTTGTGTTTTTAGTAAGGATTCGTTGAAAAATTAGAATTACTAAACAAATAAAACAAAGTGTGGTTAGTTAAACCATTTATAACTCAAGAACGGCTAGCCCGATTTGATTGATTCGTCTCCGCCCCGAATAGGAGAAAAACTACGAATACATCGAAAAAAAATTACGGAAAAAATTATACAGTACATATGAATCTATACATATAATGAAGCTATAGAGGGCCAAAAATCTTTACATTGAAGACAATAGCAAAAAATCAATTAAGGGGCCTTTAGATTCGATAACAGAACACATTTGATTTATTTATTTATTTTAGTTTTGAAAATTTGGGATTTTAGGCTTGAAAATTGGTAAGAATACACTTGCCTGCAAAGTAAATGAAACCATATTCGACATGGCGCATTGATGTTTGCTTACATGAATAAAACCCTAAAATTATCTAAAAATTCAATTCATTCATTCATTCGTTCGAATTCATTTACTGTTGGGCAGTACGAAGTTCGCTGGGTCTGCTAGTGGTATAAATAAGAAGGATTTACAAATGTAATTGAACAATATAAGGAAAAAATTGAGGGCACAGGTTTACAGGTCATAAAAAGGATATATTACGGTTGTGAATAAATGTTTAAACAACTGGGTCTTTAAATGAGATCATAAAGTTTTAGGGCTCAAAGACTCCGCGCGCTCTTCTGAAACCTGCTACTCTAATTTCAAGCCACTAGTCACAAAATAACGAACTTACTTTTTCCAATAAGCAATTACAATTTAAAATATCTTTTTTTTCTTATGATTACATGTCAAAAGTCTGTCTCTGACGCCTTTTTCTTACCAAAAACACGAAAGGGGCCTTAATGTAATCTCAAACCGGACTTATTTACCAAAAATATATTTTATGTCACACCTGGCCATAAAACCCGCTTCCTGGCCAGGGGGTGACATAAAATTTTGTACTTACCACGGGCGATAATAAAGAAAGCCTCAGGTCGCATATTTATCGCCCTTGCCTTCGGCTCGGGCGTAAAATACCTGCGATCTGAGACATTCTTTGTTTTATCGCCCTTGGTAAGTAATGTACTATTGGAATGAAGTATTTTATTTTTTATTTTTTTGTGTCTGATAACCAATAAGTTTATGAATGTGCGAGGCTTTTATACTATTGAATTTATTTTCTTACTTACATTTAATCAATTTACTCGTTTAAAATCAAATGTAACGTTCAAAGTATATTATTTTTTATCAGTAAGAAAGACCGCTCTGTCTTACCGAAAAATGAATTTGTTTTTATACATGATATTTTATTTTACAATAGACAATATCAGAAACTGATGTATTAGGGTTTATTATTATTGAAGGTAGATACACGATACTCTTACAAATTAAGGGCACAACGCCTGTGACTGCATCTACCTACATTTTAAATCTTACTTTAGTTTATAGTTCTGCCAGAACTCAGCCGAACGGAGTTATGTGCCCATGTCACAAGGGCGAGCCTCTATATTATGTTATGAACTCTAGACTTGATATTGTCCATGTCTGCACGTGCATGATCTTACATACTTCTTATGTATAAATGGTTGTTACATTTAACCTTATCAGATTTCTTTGCAGTGCTAAATAGGCGTTGGCCATGCATCTTTATTATAAACCCCATCAAAATTGCTCGAATTGACAAGTCGGTTTAAAACCATTACGACGAAGCTGGAATAAAAACTTAACCAGAGTTTAATAAATATTGATTTGTACTGTTTGATGGAACATAATACTCTTATTTCTGTTTTGTCAAATTGACACTGAAAAATATGTAATGTTTAATTTTACCAACTTCTCCGTTCCGCTGGTAATTAGGCTGATAGAGGAAAGCAGTGCATTATAAAGCGAATCTTAACGTTATAGCAATAAGAAACCACGTATTTTTGTACCGAGGTCTCGCTCGTTTAATAAATCATGAACTAGTAAAATTAGTTTAACTAGAATTAGGATCTAGGCTTAATGTGAGCAGCGGGCATGCTGCTCCTGCGTCATTTCACTTGACTTCTGCGGTACCCGGCGTTCAACTTTTTGTCAAAAGATATTATGCTGTTTTCAACATTATTGTCGTTTGTAAACAGAACGTAAAAACATGAACAATGCGGATATCACAATTTTTGTACGTACATTTTCTATCAGCCCAATGTTGACCGACGTTGTCCGGGCCGGGATTAATGGAAGTGAAAGAAAAATTGCATTTACTAGTAGCCAGATGCTCGCTGCCAGCCGGGATCTTCTTCGTGTATGTTTTGTACCTATTTTTTTATATTTATTTATATTCATGACGCAATACGATAATTTTATATTGTACGGGCTAATTGTTTAGGTGTATTGTTATTGTCGAATTAAAGATCAATTCATAAAGTTTACAATTGAATAATGATGCAAGCCAAGTACAAAGTGCTTTTATAAGTTATATAATGGTACGCTGTAAGGTAAGGAGCGCCCGAGGCCCATTGATGTTCTGCCGTGGCAGTCGAGCGGCGCTACTCTTAGTATGTAATGTATTTCCGCATATTGTATCAAATATTTAAAATCCTGACAACCACCAAATATTATTTCCACTACCCACATTAGCCTTATAAATGCCTAATGAGTAACTGAAAAAATATTTTATAATAAATAGTTTTATTAACTTATTACAAAATGAAGAATATTACCTATTATACATAGAATGTATAAAATATAATATTAGGTAAATTTTAATGTTAAATAATCGTGTAGGTACAATAGTACCTATGTATAAAGTTGACTAATATTGTTTACTTGTAAGTTCTGTTATGTAGAGATTTTTGTTTGTAATATTGTTAAACTACTGCGTGGACTTCTTCCCAGGTGGTCCAATTTTTATAACCTAACCAATAAAATATCGATGTGGTTGTACATTTACATTTTGAATAGAATGTACTCTATTTACTGAACTTGTTTTGTTGCAACCCTTATCCCATCCTTTTACTAAGCCTACTAGCCTCAATAGTTTTTCTTTTGTTTGACCAGATACCCTCCGTCCCTGCTGTGGTGCCAGAAGTAGCAATATGTACAGTCGAGTTCGAAAATAGGTGCACGGACAAAGTGATCATGATCAAACATATGTGAACACGACTTTATTGTTAGGAAAAAAGTAAAGTTAAAAGTAAATAAAAAAAATAAAGTAAAAATAATAAAGTAATAAAGTTGCTCAGATATTCTTGAACCTTTGGGAACGTACATATATTTATGTACTCGACTGTACTCAGAACTCAGACGGCGAACATACTCGAGTAACGTGTATTAAGGCGAGGGGCAGGGCAATACATTCTCCGTACAAACATTGTGCACGTTTTATTCGTCTGTTTTGGCGCTCCCGAATATTTTTTATGGTTGTAAATATTGGAATAAGGTCAACTCGGCGAAGACAGTCTGTCAGCGAAGATCGTATAGCAACAATTACAGCAAATTCTACAAAGCTACGAGGATGAAAACACAATTTACTAAATGATAAAACAGTTCTAGTTCTTACAAATTTACACAGATGGCGCTACGTCTAGCATAAAGAGAAAAACATGGCGATGTATGCCGGACTTACCCAACAAACATTTCTTTTGACGAAATTAGCCATTATGAATCTTATTCTTTAGAGCTGAGGCCACACAATCAGTTGTTATTGTAATCCTCACACGGACATAATATCTGTAATTACGTAAGCTTCCTATGTGTATAGGTAAATTCGCCATTAGACGATCTTAACCGACATTGGCGTTAAGTTCGTCCATTGCGCCGTGTTTTAAAAACGAGTGCTTACTTAATTAACTAATGCCTTTTATACAAGTTTCGCAAGATTAGACAGCAACCAACTAAATATTTGATCAACCAGTTTCAGAAAACTGGACTTTCAGGCAATAGGATAGGCAAAATTTGTCAATCAGTCATTTTTTAAATGAGGTATGCCCATCTTCGACGAGTTGACTTTACAACGAACTTTTTTTTAAATTTTCAACTGAAAAAAAAAGATAAATTTGCACAAAGTTTGTATGGAGAGAGCTTGCCCTACCGCTCGCCTTAAGTAACAGTGTCAAAGTGAAATTATTTGAGATTTCCAAGGTACGGATGAACACTATCAATCAATGATTTACAGTTTAGGATAAAAACCAAATCCAGAAATCCAGGATATCAGTTTTCCGTTACCCTGTCTTTTACACTATAAATTTCTTTCCCATCAAATTCTGCTCATATTGAGATAAGAGTAGGGGAGTGATAATAAAAAAACCTCACATCACATCTGAAAACTACTGATTTATGTATGTATTTTTTGACGCGCGGCGCGCTCAGTATTTTTTTATGTTAAATTAAATGTATCCCAAAAACAGGTGGGCTAGGACAACTTGCTATAAGTAGTCATGACTCGCGCGACTCAGCGATTCTTGTCTCGCTCGAACTGTGCGAATTAGAAAGAGAATGGTAGATTTTTGACTAATCACGTCACTGCCGGCAGTTGGCAGAGTATTCCTGTTGTCTACCGGCAAAAAAAACAATAATATTGTAGTTATGTGCGATCTGCGGGATCGGTTGATGACGACTTAAAGTAAAACCAATCTTAAACTAAACGCGCCTCCAATATTTACGTAAATTAAAACTAAATTTTGTTACTATGATTAATGATTATTAAAGATTCAATAAATCAAATCGTGTTTTATATTATTTACGTGAACAGATTTTAAGACGTTTTACTCAACTGGAGTTGTAATTGATTTATAATGAGGTGACACCACCAGTAATGGACAAGGCCCAATGATGTACAATTAACTCATTTTGTATAGAAATCAATTTAAAACCGTATGATTTTTGAATAAGGGTTGAACTTTGAAGTGTCCATTATTGGTGCTTGTTCTTAGTGTCCATAATTGGTGGTGTCATCCTACCTACTTTCCGTCATGTGAAGATTGTGAAGTCGCAATTTAAAAGACACCATTTGTGTCTGTCTTTCCTATTCTACTCGGCGTGTTAAGCCCTTTATTCATGTAGAATCCTGAGCAGGGTCTGCCTTGACTATATATGGATGAGGGGGCAAGTTTTTCTATAACAGAATATGATTAAATGAAACCTTTAAAATCATAAGCCAAGATCTTTACTCTTCATAATAACTGATTACATTATCATAATACATTATGCATAACAAAAATGTACATAGTTAAACATTTCACGAAAAACAATTAGATATAATATTATTCGTTTGTCCCACAAACCACTTATCCCAATGTGGCCTGTGGTTTGTCCCTTACCTCAACATTGAATCGTCACTCGAAGCTCGAAGCAATAACATTTAAATTTAGACTAGACATTAAGTTAATACGTTATAGTACATTACTTAACAAGGGCGGTAATACAAAGAATGTCTCAGATCGCAGGTATTTGACGCCCGAGCCGAAGGCAAGGGCGATAAATATGCGATCTGAGGCTTTCTTTATTACCGCCCGTGTTAAGTACAAAATTTTATGTCACCCCCTGGCCACGAAGCGCGTGGAGCGTGCGGTAATTGCCGCTTTATGGCCAGGTGTGACAAAACAATTAACGAGGATATAATAGTACATTACTTACCAAGGGCGATAAAACAAAGAATGTCTCAGATCGCAGGTATTTTGCGCCCGAGCCGAAGGCAAGGGCGATAAATATGCGATCTGAGGCTTTCTTTATTATCGCCCGTGGTAAGTACAAAATTTTATGTCACCCCCTGGCCAGGAAATGGGTTTTTTCGCGCGCGGAGCGTGCGATAATGAACACTTTATGGCCAGGTGTGACATAAATTAATTTGCACAATATTTTATACACATTTAGTGAAAAACCTTTCCACGCGCCACGTGAAAATCAATCTTATGTCAATGTCGTGAAAACTTTCGCAGGCAAAAGCTTTTGCCAGTCTATCTGCGAAGAGCTCCGTACCATCGCGCAATGTACGTACCTACTGAAAAAAAAACACGTTTCTAGTATGTGTCCCCTTTAATTTTTAAATTTATTTAAAGTTTATTACGTATTTGTTGTTTTGTTCATCACAAATTTAAGAGTTGGACTCTTCTCGGTGTAGCTCTTTCCATCTGAGTCATCTAACTCATTGCCTCATTGACCTCCTTAAATACGACACGACTGCTAATAACGATAATATTCATATTGTGTAAATAAATCATTGTAATTACGGTTCATGAGATACAGGTTGGATAGCGGAGTCTTGAAGCTTCAGTCAGATCCGGGCACGTTACACCATCGTTACACTAGACATAGACATGAACCAAGGTACTTATGAACTATAAATCATCAGAGCACGGCACGGAGCCCCCTTGCCTAACATAATACCTAACTCCTAATATTTAATTGAAGTAATTAAAATATTGATCACTTTAAGTAGGTAAAATTTACACGAGTACTGGACATATTATAGATTCATTTGGAATTCTTGCTATGCAGCAATGCTTTAGCGATAAGAAACGTAAGTACATATTTATACGTGCAGTATGCAATACACCGATAGGCAAATACGTTTATTTTGTTCTGATAGTCTTTGCCCGAAGTATTTATAAAAGGACTGTATGAATGAACAAACTAAATATTAATTACGTGCACAGTGAGCAATTATTGCACATAGCGTTGTCACAATATACATATCTATAAATTATAATCACAAAAGCGGGTTGATTGTACTTGTGTGCGTAAGCTCGGGAACCTTCTTATCGCTAGAATCAGAGGTCAAATTACATCTAACTACCCTAGAAAGATACGGAAGTAAATAATAACAATAAATAACCACTTGTAAGAGAGAGACCTGTAGCCCAATTGCTAATGATCGCCATCGGCTCGCTTTACCTATTAACCGCCACAGTAGATTCTGTAAGTTATGCCTCACACGCCAAAGTCGTTGTAGCAAACTATTGAAAATTAACCTGCCTTTACATCGACTCGTCGTCATTGGCGTGTGGGACACCTAATGTCCTGACTTTATATCAAGTCAATGGCGGTGAAAAAGTTTAAACATTGATTTCTGTGTCGTGTTAACAGACCGACAGCGATTGGTGCTATTTTACAATTAGGGTGTTACATGAATAATGTTTTTTCATCGGGCTACCTCGGAATACGATTATACACGACGTTTCAATCAATACAACTGTATTAAATAAATATGCCCGCAGTATTTCAGTAGCGACATACTGCCACTTGCCAAGAATGTAAATCTTTGTAGATTATCGCAACATACGGTAGACACTGCAACTTTTCACAAAGAATCATAGTCGCCATCGTCATAGAAGCTATCAATTGGCGTGGGGTCCAGCAACGCCGCCTGTGGGTTTACAGTTTTCTTCTCGCTCTTAGATTTCTTGTGCTTCTTCCTCTCTTTCTTCTCTGATTTTTCACTTGAATCACCTTTTTCTTTGTCTTTGGACTTCTTCTTTTTATGTTTTTTCTCAGTCTGAAACAAGAACGCTCTGCTTGAGGAGTCTATTGTGAAAGTGCTGACACTCGAGATTAAATGATATACTTAAAATTGTTTGAACTGTCAGAGTTGTATCGAATTAGGCCGTTCAAAAAGCGACTTTACTGTCCAAGCGTGAAGATTCAAAGTCCAATGACAAGTTTTATAAAATGTCGGACATTTTAAATAATTTCTACTATAAAGGGTACGTTTTGGGTTGATATTAAGTGTGACCATTTAAGTAGAGTACTTTTATATCACAAGCGTTGTGTGTTGAGCTATACCATGCACATTGTCTATGTGTGCGTCAGCGTAGATGCTATAAGTTCACGTTGTCTATGTGTATGTATGTGTCACAACTACAAGGCCAACCAGCGCTCGAGATTTTAGTGAGAACAGCTGAAGGATGCAAACCACCAGTGGCGGAGCGTCCATACAACTCGATTCCCACCGGCGGCCAGTGCAGTTATTTTACAACGGCTCATGAAGAATAAGAGAGGCAAATTATTTCCGGCTTACCTAAGAATATTTTTGTCACGCCGTCACTGCAAACTACATAATAGTAACTTATATCAAATGCAATGAAAACTATGAATATTCCTAGAGCTCAGTAAAATATTTAAACTCACCTTAACTTCCGGTTCCTTCGCAACGTCGGGATCCTCCCCTCCTGAAATGTTGCCATAACGTAAATATTAATACTGGACAATTGCTCTTAGGCAGTTTAACGGGTTGGAAGCATTGTTCTCCTATGTGCCCAAATCCCGAGCAATCTTTGAAATCGTCACATCGAGCCCATGCCGCCATCGCCGTAGGGATATATCGCGACGCCGGATTTGGTTTTGACTTTTGTGGAACCCAATTGGTGGTACTTTTTGCCCACAGATCCTCCAGCAATCTGGCACGCAGCAGATGTCTCCAAACAATTCGCATTTAAACTTGGACTTGCCATACAATCAGATTTCAAAGCACACCGTTTACGATTGATTACAAGGGGGCCGATTTTTGAGTGTCGAACGCTCGACTTTTCACTCGAGATCTGTCATAAAAGTCGAGCGTTCGACACTCAAAAATCGGTTCCCAGAGCCCGGAATTTTCACGGCAAAACAAAAGACTTTCCCATTCTCGCTAGAATTAAAAACAGTTTTATCGATGTAGTATTATTAGATTAAAAAATTATGCTGATATATTTGCATTATAACATGCGACAGTTAATTTAAAATATATGATACAGAAAATTATATTTAAAATTTACCACAAATTAAGCTATTGTATTATATGTGTCTTATTTCGTCTAACTGGCAGGGTGCAAAGCGGGTGGAGGGGGTAGCCTAAACGATCACAGCGCTCACTACGGTTAAAATTTACATTTCGTTGTTGTAGACCGCGGGCCAGAAGGTTAAAATCGTCAGTCATTTCCTCTCGCACGAAAACTTGTACAGTGATTAAGAAAGATGAATAAAAAATTGCTGTGGACGTCTGCCACGATTCCGTTGGTGGGTTGAGGAGCAGCAGCCTCCCAAAGACGTAAAAAAAAAAAAAATTCAGTCATTTCCTCTCGACTGAAACTAGGTTTAAATGATAGTTAAGAAAATACCTTAACGAAAAAAAATCGTCTGCCACTTGTAGGGCGGTGGAATACCCGTCTGCCAAGCACGTGAACATGTAAAAAAAAATTCAGTCATTTCCTCTCGCATGAAATTTTGTCAGATGATAGTTTATGAACTATTATGAAGAAATAAATTCGTCTGCCACTTGTATCGCGGTGGAAAACCCGTCTGCCAAGGGCCTAAACATTGTATGGGGTGAAAAGGAAAAAACAATGCACATCGGCGTTTGGGGTATCTATGGATAGATATTTGAAAATGATATAGGGGTTTTTATAAAACTTTTCCATTTTAATCAACCGTTGGTGAGATATTCGCTGTGAAAGTCGTAGAAAGTGCATCCCCCCTCTTTAATTTTGAAACTGTGAGGTCAAAAATTCTGAAAAAAATTGGGAGGGTAAAGACTTTCAAAAATATTCGGTTCGAATAAATTACGTCAAACGGTTTTTGAATAAACGCTGAAAAACTGTCTTGTCCAAACTAAACGCGTTAAGCGACGTGTGTTTCCCATAAAGATACGACCTTTTTTGCTACAATTTATTGGATATCGGTTTAAAATATTCGGTTTGAATAAATTACGTCAAACGGTTTTTGAATAAACGCTGAAAAACTGTCTTGCCCAAACAAAACGACTTAAGTGACGTGAGTTTCCTATGAAGAAACGACCTGAGGCATGTCGAATAACTTTCAAGCAGTCCTAGAGTGCGTCTGGGATTACACACAATGAAGGTTTCCGTACCGACACGTACTAGTTCACATTTTAAACCACTATTCAATAAATCGTAGCAAAAATGGTCGCATCTGTATGGGAAACTCACGTCGCTTAAGTCGTTTTGTTTGAACAAGACAGTTTTTCAGCGTTTATTCAAAAACCGTTTGACGTAGTTTATTCAAACCGAATATTTTTGAGTCTTTATTTATTTACACCCTCCCAATTTTTTCAGAATTTTTGATCTCACAGTTTAGAAATTAAAGAGGGGGATGAACTTTTTACGACTTTCACGGCGAATATTTCACCAACGGTTGAATTAAATGGAAAAGTTTTTTAGAAACCCCTATATCATTTTTAAAGACCTATCCATAGATACCCCACACGCCGATGTACATTGTTTTTTTCTTTTCATCCCATACAATGTTTAGGCCCTTGGCAGACGGGTTTTCCACCGCGATACAAGTGGCAGACGAATTTATTTCTTCATAATAGGCCATAAACTATCATCTGACAAAATTTCATGCGAGAGGAAATGACTGAATTTAATTATTTTTTTAACATGTTCACGTGCTTGGCAGACGGGTATTCCACCGCCCTACAAGTGGCAGACGATTTTTTTTCGTTAAGGTATTTTCTTAACTAAGTATCATTTAAACCTAGTTTCAGTCGAGAGGAAATGACTGAATTTAATTTTTTTTTTACGTCTTTGGGAGGCTGCTGCTTCTCAACCCACCAACGGAATCGTGGCAGACGTCCACAGTAATTTTTTATTCATCTTTCTTAACCACTCTATGTAGTTTTCATGCGAGAGGAGATTGGTAATCGTGACCTGTCGTTGGCCCGCGGTCTATTGACTTGAGCTGTCAAATCCATATTGCAGTAAAGATAAATTTAATATGGCTCTAGTAAAATGTGTTATTGTGAATTGTAAAAACACCACAGAATAGCGACTGTAAAATTTACCGGTTTTCAAGACCGTGGTGGAAACGAGACCAAAGAAATAAGTGGATAATTGCCGTAAGAAAAAAAAGTAAGTCACCTAACCTGAAAACAACAATTTTAATGTTATTGGCAATAATGTTACAGACTACCATCGTCCAATATTGTCTAATATAGTAAAATAACACAAGATTTCATTAATTTTTTTCACAATATTTACTTATTTCTCGCTTGACAGCTATGACAAAGTGTCCATAATGGCCACCTGTCCGTGGCGCTGTCGTCGCGCACGGTCCCAATACTTTATCATATTAGGTAACAAAATAACGCCTCTTTTTGGCTTTGCGAACAAAGAGATAAAATTAATGATTATCTACTATCAAAATAGTAGATTGTACAACAAGTGTATAAAATGCACCATTTTACACGAGACGTTTATCCATCAGCAGGCAGGCACACTGCGGGCGCAGCGCAAGGGGTTGATCGTGTGGCTGTTAGACCGATTGCCTTGGTCTTTTCTTCGACGAAGATTTTACTTTATGCTCTAGAACATAAAACTGTATTTTAGGCACTGTCTACGAAGCATAATATTAAACTTTACGACTTTTACGAGCAAGAGACGTGAAAACAAAATAAAATAACATGTGCTGCTGTGTGTAGGTGCTGACGTGGATTTCGAAGCAGAAATTGCATCTGTTTCTATATAATTTTCTGCAAAGCTCACGTATTTTTTTGTATTAAATATTTTTTTTATTTGGTGGACCGTTCTTTTCTTCTATTACAGAACTATCGATATCGATAAAAAATGTTTCTAACGCTAGAGAGATTGCAACAGTATTTTGTTTTGCCGTGAAAATACCGGGCTCTGTTGTTTACAGACAGTTTGAACCAACCGTCCATTCATAAACTAACCTTCTGGCGACCTCCTTGCGCTTGCATCTCCAGCCCACAGCGGAAACTCGTTCTCCATAGACAATTGCGCATCACGGTCACTCGGCGAATAATCCTTCACGCTGAGTTGGGCGAGTCGGTCCTGCAACGGTTCCGCCTTGGCTTGCTCCGACGCGATGTCTTGTATCATCGCTGCGTAGTCAATATCCACGTCGTCCTGCTCGACGGTGACCTTCGGGTTCGTTGTCTCGTCATCACTAGATATCACACAAGTCGGATTGTATATACCGCCGTTTTACATTACGGCTAGCCGTTTTACAAAACAGAGCCGTTTTGTAATACGGCGGGTTAACGATTAGCCGGATCCCCGGATCGTCATTGCAATACGTTCTACAATATGGCGGCTCACGTTTAGCCGGATTGTACTTGCCGGATTGCATAGTCCGCCGTTTAACATTACGGCTAGCCGTTTTACAAAGTGGCTGGATTGTCATAGCTAAACAGCGCTGCGAGTGTTAAACATGGGAACTAAAAGCTGTCAAACAGGTGACAGCTAAAAACGACGCTATTTTGTGAAAAGGCTAGCCGTAATGTATTACGGCGAATTATACAATCTGTCTGAACCGCTTTTTACATTACGACTAGACGAATTGATGATTATCTACTAATGCAAAGCGCCGAACACATTTTGCCGGATTTTCAATCAGCCATATTCAATCCGCCTAATCGTTGACCCGCCGTAATACAAAACAGCTCTGTTTTGTAAAACGCCTAGGCATAATGTAATACGGCGGATTATGCGATTTGCCTGCGACAGTTACATGACCAGAGGGCCTACCGCGAACCGTAAACGACGTTTTCTCTCTGTGTCGCACTTGCAAGCCTGTACGTAAGTGCGACGGAGAGGGAAAACTTCGTTTGTGGTTCGCGGTAGCCCCCCCCAGGGCCAGAGCATAAAGCCCGATTCACATGGCGCAAAAACTTGCATGCTATTTCGATTATAGTGCGCGCCATCCACGACGACGCGCCCCTCCACAGCGCCTCTCATACTAATCTATGCGCAATTGTACGGAACGGGCGGTGGAGGGGCGCGTCGTCGTGGATGGCGCGCACTATACATTGCGAGCCGCGGGCTACCGAGTTAAGACGACGGCCACCAAAGCACGCGATGTAATGAAAATCGCATGCCAGTTCTTGCGCGGTGTAAATGAGCTTTAAAAGAAACTTTATGTATGTACCTACGTGTGTGGCAGCAACAGCAAATGGTGGTAGAGTACTTTTATATCACGAGCGCTAGTGTGCCTCGGTTGTGTGTTGAGCTCTACATGCACATTGTCTATGTGTGCGTCAGCGTAGGAGCTATGTAGGAGTTCACGTTGTCTATGTGTTAGTATGTATCACAACTACAACAATGGCCAACCCGCGTTCTTGAGCTAAAAGTACTATACGTGTACGCAATATTAGAGGCATGTTCCGAATCACGCTTACAGCGCTCAAAGCGCGCTTACGATCGGACCGATTCACGCTCATAGCGCTTACATGAGATGTCATGACGTCACTGATGATGTCATGGAAGGCGCTCACGGTGCTCGCACTCCCAAGCGTAAGCACCTTGAGCCAAACGTCAAGTGGATATTTGATATATGAACATGACAGTAAACACGGGCTATGAGCTTGCAATGAATCGGTCCGATCGTAAGCGCGTTCAAGCAAATACAAATACCGGTCCGAAACAAAACACTAATCACGCGGCCTTGAGCGCGCTATTTGATTTCCAGGGTCAGCCGTCAGCACTGTAAGCGCTGCGACCATTTTTAGCGTGATTCGGAACACGGCTTAGGTTTAAAAACATTATACTCGTACGCGTCACACAAGATTAAAGTAATGGACGCTACTTAAATTAATGATGACGATTTCAAAAACCGGCTAAGTGCGAGTCGGACTCGCGAACGAAGGGTTCCGTAGGGATCTATAAAAAAAAATGTATGGGAGCCCCCTCAAATATTTATTTTATTTTGTTTTTTAGTATTTGATATAGGGCGATTCTCCACGGAAAAATTCTCCCCATACTAATTCTGGGTCTTGCCAGAGCTGCGTGTCTAGTCTTAAATTGTAGTGTTTGTTGAATATAACAATGTTATGAGGAAGGCATTACATGTAGTAAGTTTCAGAATTTTTATGAGTGAGTGAGAGAGCAATAGTAATTTGACAAATAATATGTACCTATACGTCAGTGGTGTATAGAATCATCATTGATGATTAACGGGAAATGCCATTGGTGTGTATACGCATCATTTTTTACTCCTTCATTTTCGCTTACAATGACGATTCACATGAAAACAGGTCAGAAAGTCAGTTATAGCGGCAACAGAAATACATCATCTGTGAAAATTTCAACTATCTAACTATCACGGTTCATGAGATACACCCTGGTGACAGACGGACGGACGGACTGCGGAGTCTTAGTAACTGCGGGTCCCGTTTTACCCTTTGGATACGGAACCCTAAAAAGTCTGGTTTGTAAGTTGATTACCTGTCGCTCCCATAGGTCACCTCCTGGTTGGATACGGGCGCGAGGTCGTCGAGGAAGCTGCTGTCCAACGCGCCCGCGTAGAACTCGTCCAGCGTGCCCGAGGGAGACTTGGCGGACGGCGTGCTCTGCTCGCTGCCGACAATAATAGTACATTATTGCCGTGGCCGGGAAGGGAGCAATTGCAGGCTGAGTATTTGTTTAAACAGACGAGCTTGCGAGTCCATTTAATTATAATACGAAGCCTGCAATTGCCATTCCGGCCGAGGCTAATATAGTTTAGGCTTTTCTCAAAAATGGGGGAAATACGACAAAAATTTAATTAAGATTTGATAAACATAGCCTTAAAACGTCAAAAACATCATGCTTTCCCGCCGTTTATTTTTTTAACAGAATTGCAAGTGTATTTTTCCATCGAAAAACGCAAATTATTCGAAACACATAAAAAACGTCGCGTTTCCAACCGAAAAATACGAGCTGAATTGGCTGAATACGACCTGTGCCTCCTTTTGTATGACAGTTTCTACTTTTTGAAAAGTTTATAACTACACAAATAAAGGAATTTATATGTGACATTGCAGGCGGCCTGCAATGTTTTTTACTTTTTAGTTTGGATCTGACCTTAAACTATAAACTAAAGTCCAGTTTGCGGGCCATTTTTATGAAAACATTCATTATTATCATCATAATCAGCCGAACGACGTCCACTGCTGGACATAGGCCTCCCCCAGAGAGCGCCACAACGATCGGTCATGGGCTGCCCGCATCCAACGGATCCCCGCTACTTTAACCAGGTCATCAGCCCACCTCATGAGGGGCCTTCCAACACTGCGTCGTCCGGTACGAGTTCTCGAGTGGCGTTATTATACATTACACACACATTTTTACTCACTCACGTCACGCCAGCATACGCAAAAGGGGGAGGCAGAGCACATGAAACTTAATTTCAGTCAGCCACTTCTTGTAAAGTACTATTATTTCACGAGCGCAGATTAGCCATGGTTGTGTGTTGAGCTATGACCATTTAAGTAGAGTACTTTTATATCACGACCGTTGTGTGTTGAGCTATACCATGCACATTGTCTATGTGTGCGTCAGCGTAAGAGCTATGAGTTGACGTTGTCCATGTGTTCGTATGTGTCACAACTACAACAATGGCCAACCCGCGCTCGTGAGATAAAAGTACTATAATGGGATATTAACTGAAATTACTATATCAAATAAAACAAGACCAAAAAGTAAGGCAAATGATTTAAATCCCAAAATATTACGAAGTTATAACTGTTTTAATGTTGTTAGTTAGAGAGATAAGGCGCTGCACTTGTGACGTCACTAATGATGACGATCGTTCCATACCAAGGTTCGTTTTGCGCAAAAGGGACAGGTGATGCCCCCTCCTAAAACTTTGAACACATAAATTTGTGATTATTTTCTCTATTAGGCTTTTTTCGCCGTTTGATTCAAATTTTCAAACTATTCGAGAAAACTGGAAGTACTCACCTTTCTGGGTAGCTGGGTCGTGACGGCGTAGTGTCATTATTGACAACGGGCCGGGTCTTCATCAGCTCAGGGCTCACGTACTGATTCTGCATCGGCGGCCCGTGCTGCGCCTTGATACCCAACGGATTCAGCGACTGCGCCAACTTTGAAATAAAACAAAAACATTAAAAAAAATATGATTCAAGTTCAGAAAGTACTCAGAAGTTTGTACATGCAAAGAAGAAATTTTCCCGGCACCTTACCACCCTGTGCCAAGATCCGATTATGTTAGACTTTCAACATTTCTACCACATAAGCGAAAGTCTATAACGATTTTGTTAAGGTAACACGCTAGTCACACTACTTACTACGCGTCAGATATCGCAGAACAGATTGTAGTCGCGTAAGCGAAAGGTCTCGTTATATCAACAAGGGGAGCGTACGTGGAGTACGAATATTGGCACCTTTTTATACACGCTCCGCGCGTCCCCCGTATGTATCTTGTAAGATAAGAAGCAATGTTAGTGCGAGTTCTTCAATTTATTGGTCTCAAGCCTAGTTGAACAAGCAAGGGCGTATTTCTCCTATACCAATATAGGCCATGGCCCAAGGCTCCAAACCGCCAGGGCCGGCGTATAGTCACACTTTTTCATGTATAATGTTTTCCTTAAGTTATACCTACTGGCCCAGAGTGTGGAACTTAATACGCCCCTCTCTACAAGTACGAATATAAATATAGTCATGATCAGTGGGGTGGCTACCAGGGTAACCGCCCGGGGGCCCCGGGGCCCCGCTCTTACAGGGGCGGCAACGGCGCGTAACGACGCAACAACCCAAGTAAAGGGCTCACGGAAATGCATGGGGGTTGCCCGGGGTTGATCAAGCAGCGAGTTCGCCGCGACTGATATTTGTATAGAAAACACGCTCGCAACTCGCAAGTGTGATATGGCCCTAAGGCAGCCACTGGCCATGACATGACAGTACTCACCAGCGGGTTGACGTCGGGCGGCACGATGGGCTTCCCGGCGCCGAGCACGATGCTCGGCGAGCGCTCGTTGCTCGGCCGCTGCTCGGGCACGCTCTGCCGCCGCTTGTTCGCCAGCCGGTCGAGGAACAGGTTGTAGTGAGACTCCTCGGAATTCTGACACCACAGGATATTTTGTATATACATATACGCGGTTGGCGAAAATGTCGTCAAATAGGGTGTTTGACAACAGTAAAAGTAGATTATTTTTACATCATCAATAAAAAGAACTTTCGTAGGTTTAAATACCTAAAATTGCTAAAAGTGGCACAGGAATTAAATTTCATGTGCTCTGCCTACCCCTGTTGGGAATACAGGCGTGAGTTTATGTATGTGTATGTGTATGTATGTTGAACTTTCGTAAATACTTGGACAACAACAAGTTTAACTTATTATCTCTTTTTTTTTCTTACTTGAAAGTCGTCAAGTTCCTTCTCTGTTTCCTCCATATCCTTCTGATTCCTTTGCAATTGCTCCAGTAGACTAGTCCGCTGTAGCCTCAAGAACGGTACACTGAGGAACTTGTGCAGCAGACGTAGGCCGAAGCCGTTTCTCATTGAAGACTCCGCATAACGCACTGGAGCCGCCCTGTTCGAATTAAGTGTCTATAAAAATTTAGAATATATACTCGGGTCTATCGGGTGTCTATTCTCGAAAAGTCTATTTGTAAAGCAAATGAACGTGTATATCACTATAGTGCCTAAAATAATAAGTAAGACATTGCCACTGCTTGCTACGGCGTCCGGTGACAGACCGCAGAAACCACAAAACACGACACCAGTGGCCTATTGCATAATAAATTACAACTAATATTACAAGCGGTAGTCTCCTTTCAATCTCTTTCATTCGAAACCGCTTGTAATATTATTTGTAATTTATTATGTAATAGGCCCCAGATGAAGAGATGGAAGCTATGCTATGCCTAGGTTTATGATTCGTATGTTATGGCTTATGAAAGTAAATTAGTAATAATATAACATATTCTTAAGCCGTCCTCTCCCGGCGAAAAAAATATACAATGCCATTCTTTTGTTATCTGCCCTGGGATCCCAGGGACTGGTAGACGACGCGACACAATTGTTTTCTTTTAAACCATACCTACCACCTATTAAAACCTATGTGCACGCGGCAGAAACCTAGCATATTATTTTTATGGAATCACTCTAAAATTTAAGTAGAGAGCTCCCGAGTGTTTCGGACATATTGAAGCATAATAAACCGGTCACTCACATTTAGGTCGCATATCGCTCGACATGTTTAAGACCAAGACATGTTATGGTCCTTATATATTCGACCTTAAACACTTGAGAGACCCGTTTATTAGATTTCGATCCTGCGTACACAAGCTCTACTGCATGGAGACCATGCAGTCACCTTGGCCAGGCTACATGCACGAAGCCCACGGCCGCCCGGCGGGTGCGTTCGCGTAAGAAACCCATAGACGTATTATACTGGCACCTCAGTGCGCTAAACAGCGTCGTAAGCGTCACGCCGGCCTTTGAGAACATTAGAGCGACACAGATATATCACCACGCCGCCACACCCTGTTTCTGGGTTCGTGCGGCATCTATTACATAGGACATTGTATTTCTTCTGTGCCTTATTTATTCATTAACCTTTTTATCGTCATTGACTTCATATCAAGTACAGGACATTAGGTGCCCCACACGGCAACGACTTCATATTGAGTCGATCAAGTAGATGTAAAGGCAAGCTACGTGCTATCAAGTAAGGTCCGTTTTCAGTCTTTTGCTTCGAAGACTTTAGCGTGTGGGGCGCAACTTACAGAATATACTATGGCGGTGAATAGGCGTAGGCGTAATACAGCAATCACATGCTTTAAAACTAAGCTATATACTGCAGACCAAGCCCTGAAAATAAACTACATCCAGTTACCTGGTTAACTTTGCCTGTTCGAGCGCCTGTTCGATGTGGTGCGGGTGCACCTGTCGATGGTGTTGCATGTCACAGTGATTGCCAAGTACCACCACGGGCAGGTCGGCAGGCACGCGAGACAGCTCCTTAACCACATACTCGAAGGTCCTGCAAATATGATCATTGATCATTATATGAGATACATCAGGTTGCGACCCAAAGAGTCTGGAAATTCATGGAAGCAATGGTTATAAGCAAAGAACTGTAAGGGCTGCCACAATAGATCAATGAGATGGTCGAAGCGGCATAGCAGGGCCACAACAAACCAATAAAAAAATGATAATTATTCTGCATAGGAACAAGCAATTTGTTTAAGTGATCGTAAAATCAGCCTCGCGGAGCCTAACCATTTTTTGTTTTCTTGTTCTTTTCGATATGAAGTGACAAAACAATACGTCCGGGCAGGTGTGGGTTAATATGTGTTGACTCAAATAATACCTATAAAGAACTGTTTACATTTTAGTCATTTCTATTGCTGTAGTTAGGAGTCTCTACCAGAAATCACTCATATTTCAGAAAAATTTAACATGTAAGTAGACTTACCAAGGTTTGGTGATATCAAGCATCAGTATAACACCTGTAGCATTCTTGTACACATCTAAGAATGTTGCATCCAGCACAGGTGTCTCATAGCCTTCGTCCTGGGCTACAGATGCTTGATTCTCTAATTTTAACCCAAGGGGAGATTTCTTCTTTGTTTTGCCCTTATCCACTACCTCCCACACTTCAACCTATAATATTACCACCAATTCACATTATAAATCTGAACGATAAGTCTAATTCAGAACTCATGCAGAGCTAACTAGCTAGTAAATCCAAATTTCAGTTGTACACTTACCTTGACTATGTGATCAGTGTTTTTATAAGTCCAGTGTATAGGAGCTACTTGGATTTGATCTGTAGGGACATATTCCTCTATAAATGGTCCACCTTGTAATCTTTGGAGCAGACAGGACTTGCCAACATTCCTGTCTCCTTTAATCAATATTTTCACTGCAAACAATAATGAAGTTTCAACTAAAAAAATACTACATTTAACTTTTTCCCACTATTTAAAGATTATCCAGCTAACGTTGAAAAAACGTTTTTTGTCTGTTTGCGACGAGGTTGCAGACTAACATCAAGCAACAGTGAATGAAAATGGACCTTTACTTACTGTTAAAGTGAACCCCTCTAGAAAACTTTTTCTGCAACGAGGAGGACATGGGCACTGGTGCAGCACAGCGTTCATCGTTGCCTTTTGCTAATTTCTTAAGGGCAGAGAACATGCTCAAACTTTCTAACTTAAAACCTAGACTATTTGCTAATTGATGACACTAATATAATGAGATGAGGCAAATAAGAAGGAAAAATATGATTCTATACAGTAATATACAGTTCAGTTAACTAGTTCAACAACTAAGCCACATTAAAGGATATCAACCAGTATGAAACATTAAATTATTCGTGGATTAACTACAAAACAGACTGTGAAAACAGACGGAACGAACAAACAACACAAGAAACGATACACAATACATGACATGTGGCGTTCCAATACGACCACACGTCAACAGATTGCAAATTTTTTTTCTACGCTTTTCTTTTATATCTACACGAGGCTTCATTCGCGTAGCTTGAAAATAAACTTATATGCAAAAAAATGAAACTCTTTTTACACTCTACACGCACTTTACTATGTTCTCGTCGACATATTATTATGATTTCATAATGTGTAAAAGAAATATCTGCGATTCGGACCACATACATATCGACACATGACGTAGAAGGCTATGTCTCCACCATCCGATATTTATCGGTGTCGGATCCGACACCGATAACAAATGTGTGGGAATCCGACCGATATCGGATTGGATGGTGTGAACACTAAACGGCTTTCTATGCATTTTTATCGGTGTCGGATCCTATATTATATCGGATAGTGGGAACAGTGGGATCCCGGCTGCTGTCTTGATATCTACCAGCAATCTACCAGTGGGAACAGGCCGTTGATCCCGGTTGCTGTCTTGACAGCAGTCGTAGCGTAGCTATGCCTTCGGGCGACTTGAGAACTTCTAAAGGTATGATTCCGCTGCCGACTGCATACAGCAACTGTACGTGCCGCCGCACTCCAAATTGAACCGTAATGGTATGCGTAAAAAACTCAATTTGAAATGAGTGGAGAAGTGTCGCAACAGCACATGCCGCTCACTCTAAATTGGGACTTTTATTCTCATGATTACGGTTCAATTTGGAGTGCGGCGGCACGTGCAGTTGCTGTATGCAGTCGGCAGAGGAATCATACCTTAGAAGTTGCGCACTCTAATGAGCCAAGCCTAATCCCAGTAAGGTCTAGTTCCTGGGATTAGGCTTGGAAGGTCAGAGGGCAGTCGCTGCCGTAAAAGCTAGTGCCTACGCCAATCTTGGAATTAGGTAGCAGACCCCGGGCATCCTTCAGGATGCAATTGTACTGGGATAAAGCTAGAGGGATTTAGAGTTATTTTTTGGTAAAAATACAACTGTTGTAAATTGTAAACCAGGCTAGTGTCGTAATAAATAATGTTGATATGAGGTATATCGATATGATTTTTTATTTACCTATACCCTGTTTTTAGGGTTCCGTAGCCCCATCCATATATGGAATCAGCTTAAGATAAATCTCGACAGGAATCTCTCGCTTCGGTGGAATCAGCTTATTCCACCGAAGCGTCCACGGGAGATTGAAGAAGGTATACTTATCAAATTAAAACAAAAGTTATGGTACCGAGTTATAATACCTTTAAAAGATTAGGTAGGTATTATATAGGTACATAATGGCCCACTGTCTCAGGCGCGGTATACGACCAGGAAGTGCGGCGCATCGATGCCGGTGAGCTGGAGGACAGCCAGGAACGGCTTGTTCGCCGTAAACACTGGGTTTAACTCTTCTATATCACAGAGCATCTCGGCGATCATTATTTCTGTAAAGAAAACATTAACTACCGTGATAAGTGCCATTAACAGTAAACACTTCGCAAAATGTTTGGAAAAGATCAGTCCAACGGCACTCCCGGGAATGGGAAAACGGGGATCTCGACGCCGGTTATCAGTGTTTATCTACGGGTCCGATGCTTGTAAGTCCCTAATTGCATTTTCTTACATTGATCATAGCAACCAAAAGAAAGGCGTGCACCGCTGGATTTCGGCCACCCGCAAAGCGGGTCCTGCGCCAGCTGCATTCAGCGGACTCCCGCTCTCCCTGTCATAAATAACTAGTAAGGTAAAAGTACCCTTCACCGGACGCTTAAGACCTACATGTACGTTTGTTTTTTTAATAAGGTTTAGAACTTTTGTACGATTATGATCAACAGCATATGGTGAAGATAGATAAATTTGTCATCATTTAAATGTACGTCGAAATTTATTACATAGTTAGACGTATATAAAAATATTTTTTAAAGTTTTTTATATCGATTACACTGATGTGTCCCATTCAACGAACTAAGAAACGCAATTTGCACCCATTACCGGATCGGCATGCCGTTTCACCGAACTAGGGAAGAAATGTATGGAATGATGGCAGTGTGTGAATTTGTAAACTGATGAGTGACTATTTATTTCAACCTAACTGCACTAATTTTGTGATTTAGAGCAATCTTGACGGTAATTTAATCTAAGAAAAAACTGTCTATAATTAAAAATTTAAATCAAATATTTTTTTATATAAATAATATACATATCTATTAAAAATTCTTCGCTAATCGCCAATAATTTATTTTTATATAATTTATTCGTTAACGGTTTACATCTAAGTAGCGCTGGCTTTTTTTTAAAGATATACGAAAAATAACACATTTCAATATAGATCTAGCTGTACGCTGAATATGGTTTATATTCCAATGAACGCCAAATAGCAGCTAGGCCGAGATAATCATATGTTCGGTATCAGAGACCATGGGTACGCTTTACCGAACGGGCGTTCGGTAAAGCGTACACATTGAACCTATCACGCGAACATATTTAATAAAATAGTGTTTTAATCTTAATGATTCTGCCATAACAACATAAGTACATTTTATCTAGAAATAAGAACTATTGCAAAATAATAAATACACAATTATTTTGCTTCTACTGATGTTAAATAAATAATATGGAATTTTTAAAATTACCTGGTCAATGAAGCTTATTTTGACGTCAAAAAGTCGTGAAAACTATACATTTCAAATGCAATTTACAAAAAATCTGTCTCGTTTATAGGCGTTCGGTAATTGCTCATTAAATTACTCTATTAATTGGATATGTGTAAAGCGGAGTAGTATATATATAACGTTTATGATTAACGAGTGAAAAAATAATTTTCAAAACATACGTTTTTCCCTGATTCCGAACGCTGTTCGGTAAAACCTTCAAGCAGTAGATGAGGGTGACCCATCACCGAATTTACATTTTTGTTGAATTCTGTAAATTTGACTGCACTAATTTCACTTATTTAACTCAAACACACACACTTATTAACTCATGATACGATAACACCCTATTTTGAAGCATAAAGTCACTTTTAAACGCTTTTATGACCTTACGAAGTACACTCAGTTTCTTAACCATTTTCGTAAGGAGTCCCATACAACGCCGCGATCGACCTGCTCAATCGATTCTCCCGTTACAACTGAGAAACAAAATGGCTTTCTTTGCCTCGTAGTGGAAGGAATAGGTATCTAGCTAACGGAAAAAATATCACAACGTAATATTAGCTGTAAGAACTCGACTTATGGCTTAAAATATAGAAAATCCGGTGATAGGGCAGATCCGGTAAAGGGTACATCTACCTTAATCAGTCTACTTTACATGTAGGTATGGAAATATTTTAGTATTTTTTTGCTTATCCTACTAATTTATTTCATTCATAAATAGACCATAGACTAGGTATAAACTTTAGGCTAATTATGAATGAAACCATAAAGTTTTACCGTGCTGTGGACGTTCACGGTAAAGTATAAAAGGTGGTTCGGCTTATAAAATCCTAACATATAAAGTAGACCTCATTTCAGTCTAACGGGTCTTTATAAAACCGAGCCTAAGAAGTTGTGTTAGCGGGCATACCGAACCTAAGCAACTGTTCTACCTACGATTCTACAAATCCGGGGTCTTAGGTTAGTTAAAAATTGTAGAAGATTATTAGGGACAAAAATGATACGAAATAACTTTTTTAATAACTTGTGTATTGCGTATTCTCGTAATTATGGTTATAATATAGAAGTTGAGTCTATCCAAATAGAATATACTTAAGCATGGGTCTAACCAACGAGCCGTGGCACAAAAAATGCGGCATACTTGGCACGCCCGAATAACATAGCTGAATGTTAATAGCTACCACAAACTACTTAATTACTTATAACTATGAAAACTAATTTCTTAGGTAGGTAAAATAGTTGCCATGTAAAACCTTGAAAAAACTGCTTGTACCTCGACTCGTGGTTATTTATACTTGGGGACAAAGTCACGGGAAAGAACTTTTATTGGCGGCGATGTGTGGCCAGGAAGTACAGCGCTCCGTCGATTTGGATAACTGTCAGGAAAGGCCGATCTACCTTGAACTCTGGTACTGGGTAGTACTCTATCGCACAGTACATTGTGAAACTCATTGCTGCAAAGATAACACAAAACAATTTACTGTACCTTGACCATTAACAATTGCAGCTTTTCTTTCTTTTAATACGTCTAGTAACTATAGTATCCTCCACGAAGGAAAATTGGCGGATATTATTCGTATATAAGTGAATTTTGGCATACCTGTAGGTAAAGATGCCTAAACAACATACTAAAAGTACTGGTGGATAGGGGTGGAGCTAGCTTGGGTATCAAGTCCCTATTTTTAGTTTTCCGTAAAAACTAGCTTTTAAACTACCTTTTTTGTAGAGAATTTTATGTACCTACTTATGTTTATTTATTTTTTGCTACGCGCCACCGTTTACGAGCTTTTTACAAAAAAACTAAAAACAAAGAGACCTTTACACCTCCTACCAGTTAGTTCCACCCCTATCCACAAGTACTGTTAATAACTTGTTTAGGACGTCTTTACCTACAACGATACCAAAATTCGCTTAAATACACGAATTATTTCCGGCAATTGGCAGTTAAGTATTGGTGTTCGTTGGGTGTGAATTGTAAATTCTTCATAAGAATAAAGAATCTTAAACCGTTGTTATAGGTCTAATGGCTATGCATATTTGTGATATTTATGAAACCATTAAACCAATTATAGTCCTGTCGGCACAAAAGGCTTCATATGGAGAATGCTGCAAATGGTGTTAAAAGCATGAAAATCGGTACGATTGATCTTTAGGATGTATGAATCAATTTGACCCGTTGGACGAAAAAAAAAACGAAAAGGAGAGGAGTTATGACGACATCTTTCTTTTGTATCAAACGAAAGGGCTTTCTAAGCCGGTTCTAAAAATATATCACACCATTACATTTTGGTCACTAGTCTTAAAATAAAATAAAAATAATTTTCTAAACATACCATGTTTGGGCTCCTCCAGGTACGATACCGTTGGATTTTTTTTTGTAAAATATACCTGATATGGTACCTAATATCCTCATATCTAACCTCAAGGAAGCAATTTTGAAAATATTTACATTGAGTATTTTTTATAATTTTTCATTATTACAAAGTTTGCTTAGGTACATTAATGAAAGAAAACTGGCGGAAATAATTTTGGCAGGGTTGTAGGTACAGTTGACCTAAATAACATACTAAAAGGACTGGTCGATGGGGATAGATCTAACGGGTGGGAGGGGGGAGTAAAGGTCCCTTTTTTAGTTGTTCGTAAAAAAACTCGTAGTTAAATGGTGTCTCATAGCAAAAAATGTTTATAGAAGCTGTATAGAACTATACACGTTTTCGCTAGGATGCATATTTAATGAGATTTTAAAGGGGGCAAGTTAATTATCAGTGGCTTCTCATTCCTTTGTCTCGTTCCCGGGCCGAACCCGAACCGGCCGAAATATGCATCGTAGCGAAAAATTCTATAGAACCTTTTTTGCACAGAATTTTATGTAGATTACTTGCTTCTATAAACATACTCGTATTTTGCTATTAGACACCATTTAAGAGTTTTTTACGAAAAACTAAAAAGGGACCTTTACACTCCCCCACCCACGCTTTAGTTCTAACCCCATCGACCAGTCCTTTTAGTATGTTATAAACTTTGTAATAATGAAAAATTATAAAAAAATACTACATGTAAATATTTTCAAAATTGCTGTCTTGAGGTTAGATATGAGGATATTAGGTACCATATCAGGTATACTTTACAAAAAATATCCAACGGTATCGTACCTGGAGGAGCCCAAACATGGTATGTTTTGAAAATAATTTTTATTTTATTTTAAGACATGTGACTTAAATGTAATGGTGATATATCACACCATTTTAGAACCGGCTTAGAAAGCCCTTTCGTTTGATACCACACACGATAGGATTCAGAACATTTTTTTTTAAAGTCCATACAAAAGAAAGATGTCGTCATAACTCTGCACCTTTCTTTTTTTTTCGTTCAACGGGTCAAATAGATTCATATGTCCTAAAGATCAATCGTACCGATTTTTATGCTTTTAACACCATTTGCAGCATCTTTTTGCGTGCCGCTAGCACTATTAGTGTTAGTTGAAATTCCGAACTAGTTTGAACGACCTATTTTAGTCTTCTTGAATTTCATCAAATGCCTTATGCCTTATTAGGTAGTTGTATTGCCTGACTCCATTCCTTGAAGCAACCAACCAACTTAGCAAGTTTCACTTTTATTATTCCCACTAGTAATTTAATAAATAATAGTTGCAAGCTTTGTTAAAATTATGTTTTAGGTTTAGTTAGAATTTTAGTAGGTACAGTCAGCTATTAGCTGTGTTAGCTATAGGTAAAAGTGTTACCAAGATTACTTTCTTTCTTTTTCTTTTTTTTTCTTTTAAGTAGTCTAGGTAACACTTTTCGACTTTATTAATTGTGTGTTAAGTACAATCTATTCATCCTTACGTGTCCTATCTAGTAAACAAACTTTTTGAAGACGTTAATCAATACTACTTACTTGTTATTGTTTACTTTTCTCTCTAGGATTACAATACTTTGAACAACATTTTAAGTGATGATTACTGTGTAATCACAGAGAAAAGGGTGATGATGATTAATGTCTTCAAGGAGAGTTTGTTTACATGATATTGATAGGATACGTAAAGATGAATAGACTGTAGGTCCATACATAGGTACATAGGGGTGTATAGAAGATCTCTTTAGCCTAGATAGTAGTGACCCTGCATGCCTACAAAACCACGTCCCACACCACCCCGGGTCTAAATCCCGCTTTTCCAGTTATACACACTCTTATTTAGGATCGCGGTCACGACATTCATTTGGGTTACGAACACGAACAATTGTTTCTGGCCTTGGATGATTTCTATGTATTTATATCCTATTTATCGTTAGATACTAACGTTTAACAAATTTCAACTTTGAAATATGTAGTTCAATTACATAACGCCTATTTTCGACTAAATAAATGAAATACACTATGATTTTTATCTCCATATAATGATTATATTGTATTTACATACGTGTATTGAAGATACTTATCAGTTTGTACAGTAACTGGGAATATTGTTCTACTGGCGGCGGTGTGTGGCCAGGAAGTGCGGGACGCCGCCGACTCGGATGACTGTCAGGAAAGGCCGATCGGCCTTGAACACTGTCACCGGGCTAATCATCGCACAACGCATTACCATAACCACTGCTGTAAAGATAACACAAAACAATTTAGGAGATATCCAAGAAGTACTTAAATGATCAAAGCAATTCTTATTTACGGATCAAAGGGACACTTAATATTGGTTAAATGGCTCTTACACGTATACAATATTTATAATTGTGATTTATCTATTTTAGGATATTAGGTACTTATTTACATCACTCATTGACGGAGTTCAACAAAACGAGGAGGTTCTCAATTCGACGGTAGACTTTTTTTTTGTTCGTTACGAGATTACTCTACCAATTATTAATTTATTTTGAAGATTCTTTTTTTGTTGACCCGGTCATATTTCAGAGGTCTGAAATATGACCTGGGATAATGTACATTCAAAAAATATGACCAAAGACGACGTTTTCGGTGCGTGGTTGCTTTCAAGTTTGGCTTTAAATATGGACTAAACAATACACTTCCTTACTTTACACAAAAAAAAGAAAATGAAGGTAATTTTTAGATAAATTTAACGACTTCAACACACTTCGTGTTCCCTAAACTGTACAAATTAAATTAAAACTTAAACATAGGTTATTTACTTCAAAGCACAATGCTTAAAAAAAGATAATCAACGAAATTATTGATCCCTATATATATGTACCTTATTTAGTTACTGTACTTGTAAGAAGGTACCTAAAATACACAAGTAGTTGAAGCTAACCAACAATTATTTTTATGTCACACCTGGCCATAAAGTGGCCATTATCGCACGCTCCGCGCGCGAAAAAACCCACTTCCTGGCCAGGGGGTGACATAAAATTTTGTACTTACCACGGGCGATAATAAAGAAAGCCTCAGATCGCATTATTATCGCCCTTGCCTTCGGCTCGGGCGTAAAATACCTGCGATCTGAAACATTCTTTGTTTTATCGCCCTTTGTAAGTAATGTACTATTGTTCCCATTAATCGTTATGTAAAGAAATGAAATAACATAATGTTGTGTATCTGCATAATATATTATAAATCTTATAAATAATAATAACAGGTTTGTGTTCCGGAATGGTCCCGGATTATTATGTTTGTATGTTTGTATGTAATTGCAAGGTACTACTGGCGGCGGTGTGTGGCCAGGAAATACTGAACGCCGCCGACTAGGATGACTGTCAGGAAAGGCCGATCCGCCGTGAACACTGTCACTGGGTCGAAGTCGATTATCGCAGAACACATTACCATAACCATTCCTGTAAAGACACAAACCAATTAAAGAAGGCATCTACGTACCTACAAGGAACAAACGAACAACATCAACACAATGGCTCAAACACGTAGGTATAAGCACACGACGCGTATAGTATGAATAATTTGAACTGAGCCGATGAATAGTACAATAGACACAAATGATACATTGCCAAGTTCATTTAAGACACAATACCATTATGTTGTTTTGCATTTAGATACCTGCCAAGGTGCTATTATATCCTCTAAGGCCATTGTAAACCTACTCAACAAGGTATAAGGTTGAAAATTCTATATACATGAAATGTAGTTCCAACCTTTTTTTGTAAGGTAACAAATTAGCGGCTACCTGAACTAATACAGATGAAAGGCTTTGTATAAAGACAATGTCTTTTGTATCTATTGTCCCATTCATGTGCTCAGTTCAAATTCATCAAACTGTACACTAAGGCATTCCCGCCGGCGGAACGCCCGCGATCGCTACAACACAGACACATATATTATAGTCCCTATTCGTCCCGGTACCGCCGCATATCCGACCCAGGTCGTACTTAGCAGAGTTTCTTGCTGGACACTTCTCAGCTTGGCTAGGTTTAGTGAACCAGCGACAAAACTCCCAGTAGCTCTATTCCAGTACCTAACACTTCGGATTCGGTTGAAGCCGCTCAACCAATTTCACTGGAGCGGAAACTCTTAGAGTATTTCTGCGATTAAACCACCCGCGTGGTCGTGTCGGAGGTTTTCCCTGGATTTTCCACAGGCCACTCTCCAACCGCGCAATCCTATCACTTTATTGGGTTCGGCCTATGAAACCACAGTCAAGTTTAATAAAAAATATAAGCATTGTTAGAGTTCCGTAATAAACAAGGAACCGTTATGTTTTGCCATGTACCTACGTCCATCCGTACATCCGCGGCTCAGTAGCCGTTGTAATAGAAAGCTGAAATATAACAAGTAGGTACGAGTATTAATAGTATTTTATGTAACGGTTGCATAAAAAGGTTCCAAAAAGGTGAGTGGTGTGGGTCGCCATATTTTCCGTTAGTAATTATGCAACTTACCACGCAATTCTTCAGGAATGACGTAATTTACTTCCACGCCAGTCAGTAGAACTTCAACGCCAAGGGCTATGTTGCAAAAGGTGGTGTAGAAGATTTTGTTTTTAGGGTTCCGTATTATTTTTTTAATTGTACATATGACTGACTAATAGCACGAGATATCTCGGGACAACTTACTTAAAAATAATGTTTATATATGGCAGTGTTATACAAAGTTGATATAAAAAAAAACAAGAAAAAAGGAAAAAAATTGGTAATTTTCATACATTGTATGGGGGAATCGCATGAGTGTCGGCACGGGTTACAGTTACAGGAATGACCTGATATTTATTTTCAGCTTGTTTTGGGATAAAAGAAACCGATTTAAGGGGTATGCAATATTAATTTCTGAAAATCGTAAAATAAGGGACACCCTAATATCTATGTTCTATCTATACGAAGCATCCTAGCGTAAAGTTATCTACTAGCAAGTTAAAGAACATTAAATTCTCCGTCTAATGAGTAGGTACAAACACGTAATAATTCGGTCAAGGGATATAGTAGAAAACCTTTGTCAAAAAACGAAGTTTTCCCGAATTTGGACATAACTTCAATATTATATTGAATGATTGATTGTTAATTTTTAAGCATCTGCGTTTGAATTTTGAATTTATCCTGGCGTATGACGTTTTAATACTAAGAATTTACAGATTACATCGTTGGTTTTGAGTAGCTGTTCCCCGCAACTTTGTCTGTGTAAACTTCCACTCCTTATTATATATATCCCTTCCCGGGGTGATTTTCGGGATAAAATGTATCCTTTATCTTAATCCAGGCTGTCAGCTCGTTGTATATCTATCTAGTTTTACAACAATCCGTCAAGCCGTTTTTGCGTAATTGAGTAACAAGCATCTAATTATTAATTATTTAATTATTCTATTTAACTGGAAGAATAGGGGGTATTTAGGTAAGATGGCTTATGAACACTCTGACTGACTCTATCATCTATTGAAGCCGTTATTACATAAAGAAGCGTATGGTGCGCTTTTATTCACCGATGTTTCGAAATGGAGGTCTAAGGTCTAACACATTAAAACAAAACATGTAGTTTGATTAAAGTTATATATTTAATTCCTCTTATAGAACAACATTGCATATATTTAACAAAATTTAAAGCTAACACTTTATACGCAAAAAATACTTTGTATTGCTTATCATATGGTAGGATATTAATACTAAAGCGTTAGTAAAACAATACGAACAAATCACTACTATGTTTCCTTTGAGAAGTTACGAGTAGCTACCAAACGGTCAAAATACGCTGCCACATCTAATTCTAAACATAATAGAACATGTTGGTTAAGGACATTTACTATTTACTCGTAATTAAAAAAAAAACAAGTTTTTTTCCTATTGATACTGGCAACGAAAAAGTACGCTGTGGCAGCGTTGCCATATTATAAAGAGGTAGGTGGTTTTGAGTACAGCTTTAAGAGATGATCTCCGAAACTGCTCGCCGTAGCGTCGACGTAGTGCCTTTTATTAATATTATTATTCCATACACGTTTATCCGATGCATACGTGTATCAAAAATAAATTAACTCACTGATTGAACGTTAGGTATGGACGGCAAAAAATAGCAGAATCGCTTATTAGGTAATATCCATTTTAGTGCTTAACAAAGCCGTTCGTACAAGTACAAACGACGTACTAAATATCTCAACAGTTCATTGATCGTGTGATGCCTATATATTAGTTATGTTTAATACAAGCAACCTATAAACTGTGAACCGAATATACGTAATAAATAGAATAAATATTAAATGCGACATCTAAAAATATACTACAAATAAAATTATTATTAGATACATTACATTACTCATAAAACCTATTATTTAACAGGAGGCAAACATCACTGCACGACTGAGATGTGCTGTGCGAAAGTTAATGTGATGATTGTCGTACAGATCCTCAGAGCAAGGCTTGGGCGTACATAGAATTAAGCAGCAGCATTTTCCCCTTTGAAGAGTCCGACGAAGAGTGTGGTCTTCTCTCCGCTTGTGAGGACGTACAGGAAGGGCCGGTCGGCTACGAAGGAGAAGTTCATCACGAAGCCGCACCGCGCCATAAGGACCATGCCTGCACCAACACACTCCTTTATTAGGTCCGTGCCTACTTAGCGAGTTACTTCTACGGAAACAAACACACCACGCGGATTTGTCGAGCCCCTAAATTAATACGTGAAATGGAAAAATAGCGGAGGTGATAAAACCGATAATATAGCCTGAAAAGTTACGTTAATTAGGTACCCTTGCCATATTGCCGATTTTAGCGATGCTAACTAACCATGAAATAAAAAAGCAATGTGTGATTTACGAATCAACTTCACTTTTGTTGTTATTTTTTAAAGTAGGTAGGTAATCTAGAATTGGTAAAATTTTGCCGTCATTAGACATTGCCGAAAAAAACCTACTTATTCGAAAAATAAACACTGAGTCGATATTGCAAATTGTACAAAAGTCTACAAAACACGAGATATGCTAAAGCGTATTGCTTCTATAAGGAGCAATAGAAGGGAAAATTCATTAATCTTACATAAAATTCACCAAAATAATCACACGAAGCTAATACAGTTTTTCTTAACATCCCTAATCCCTTTCGCAGAATCGTACTACAACTTGACAGGCTGTATTGCTACGTATTATTATTGCTACTTAGACTAACTAAATACCTATCTACACCTACGATTATCGCTTAGCTTTTGAAAGAAGCTTTGCGGTCTCATACCACCTCACCTTCGCTTAAGCGTTTGGCGCTTATAGATCAGTGCGCGGTCGCCGCGCAGGCGGCTGGTACCAGGCCGCAAATGCGACGTAGTCGCCCAGCTTCAGACACCAGAGCGCCGGCCGATCGGCGGTGAAAACGCGCGGGTTGAGCGGGGCCGAGCGTCTCATGCGGATGACTCCAGCTGCGCCCCACACAATCAACGCTCAGAACCATACGAACAACGTACTTTGTACATCACTACCAACCCTCAAGCGACTCAGTGGAACCGGCGGGAAAGCCGCGAACGAAAGTAATGCAATCAATGTATTGTACGCCGAATCTGTCCCGCCGATATTACCACGACGGTATTCTGATTTCTGATAGCCGCTCCACCATTGAAATGATAAGTAAGGTAAGTAATAGTATAAGCTTGCATAGATGTTATTCCTAGCACTTCTTTACTCAGGAGAATCGAGGCCCGTCATACGTTCTTTACATCCAATTCGCCGACAGTAAGGAACTTATAAAGATCGACGTGCAATACATTTAGTAGGGAGGCCAAGTGCCTAAAATCAAAATTCCGTTTGTACGAGCAGTCGCCTACCGACGACTGGTATCGTTGGATTCAGTGACGTCTCCCGAGTATGGAACTCGATGTCGTCACTCTCTAAAGTGGTGGAGGGGGTAACTATGACGTCACAAAGATGGCGGTTGGTGGTATCAAGTTTTATCGATTATCTCTTTAACTATTCAACGTATTGCAACAAATGAGGTGTCAAATGAAAGCTCTTTAAATTGCTAATAATTCGTTTTGAGGAATAAAATGTGTAAGTCTCATAATTAAAAAGTTTTTCTTAAAAAATCATACTTTTGAAAAAGTCATTTTTTTTCAACTGCAAAAAACTCGATGAAAGAGGCCATTTCTGTAAAAAATACTTCATATGATTAAAAATGCTAAATTCATCCTCTATACAATGCTTTTTGAATTATTAGAATCGGTTCATAAATGAGTACGCCAGGGACATTTCGCCACGGGCGGGGCGAACGTCGCGGCGCGCGCGCGTTTGCTGACGAACGCGACTGTGAAGACATTCTTAAGTGTAGCTCAACAACTACTTAACCGATTTAGACAAATGAGGTATCATATGAAAGTTCTTTATATTGCCATTAATTTGTTTCAAGTAATGAAATGTGTAAGTAAAACAATTAAAAAGTTTTTCCATAAAAATCGTATTTTTGAAAAAGTCATTTTTATTTTAACTTCAAAAAACTCGATGAAAGAGGCTATTTCTTTAAAAAATACTTAATATGATTGAAAATGCTACATTTATCCTATATATAATGCTTTTTGAATTATTAGAATCGGTTCATAAATGAGTACGCCAGGGATATTTCGCCGCGGGCGGGGCGAACGTCGCGGCGCGCGCGCGTTTTCTGACGAACGCGACTGTGTAGGCTTTCTTAAGTGTAGCTCAACAACTACCTAACCGACCTTTACCAGGTCATCAGTCCACCTTGTGGGGGGTCTACCCACGCTGCGCCTTCCGGTCCGTGGTCGCCACTCGAGAACCTTTCAGCCCCAACGGCCATCGGTTCTACGCGCAATGTGCCCCGCCCACAGCCACTTAAGTTTAGCGATTCGAAAGGTTATATCGGTTACTTTGGTTCTGCTACAAATGACGTCATTTCTGATGCGATCACGCAGAAAAGCTCCCAGCATAGCCCTCTCCATTGTCCTCTGCTGAGTGACTTTGAGCCCATGGTGAGCGACAACGTTTCCGTACCATATGTGATCACTGGCAACACCCACTGGTCAAAGACTCTCGTCTTGAGACACTGCGGAATATTGGACGAAAAGATATGCCGTAGCTTCCCGAACGCTGCCCAGCCGAGTTGGATTCGACGATTAACCTCTTTCTCAAAGTTGGACCTACCTAACTGGACAGTCTGTCCTAGGTATACATAATCGCCTACAACTTCGAGCGTAAAGCGTCGGATTGTAACAGGAGTTGGTGCTACATGGGCATTTGACTTGATTTTCGTCTTATCCATGTTCATCCTTAGACCAACTCGCTCGGAGGCTTTACTGAGGTCATTGAGCATTGTACTTAAATCCTCCATGGTTTCAGCCAAGACTACTATGTCGTCAGCAAACCGAAAGTGAGTGATGTACTCGCCGTTTATGTTGATGCTTAGCCTTCTCCAGTCCAGATTCTAGAAAACATCCTCCAGTGCAGCGGAGAACAGTTTAGGAAAAATATCAGCTTGCCTGCTGACTCCCCGCTGCAGCGGAATGGGTTTCGAGTTCCGGTCCTGGAGTCGGACTGACATAGTAGCGTTTTCGTACAAACACTTCAGTACTTCGATATAGTGGTAGTCTACCGCTGGCACCGCTGGTTGGCACCGCTGTAGAGATTGTAGTACCGCCCAGGTTTCGATCGAATCGAAGGCTTTCTCATCTCATCATCTTTCTCTTTGCAAACGCTAAACAGAGGGGCAGGGTACTCTTCAGTCTTCTGTATAGAGAGTAACATAGAACACATCCATACAGGTTATAACCTGACGAAGCGTATGGTGAGCGTATGATGTGGTCTATGGTACTAAAGCCTCTTCGGAAACCGGCTTGTTCAGGAGGCTGGAAGTCATCTAGCGTGCTGCCAGACGGTTCATAATGACTCTTGAAAACAGCTTGTAGACATGGCTCAAAAGCGTGATGGATCTATAGTTCTTAACAGCACCACCACGCCTGTGTTCCATGCCTTTGGCGTTCTCCCTTCCAGTAAGACAGAGTCGGACAACTTCTGAAGGGCTGTAAGGACCGGTTTTCCACCCTCCTTCAGGAGTTCGGCTGTAATTCCGTCTTCACCGGGTGCCCTGTTGTTTTTGAGCTGTTTAAGAGCCATTCTAATCTCGTACAGGCTGATGTCCGGAATGTCATCGGTATAGTGCAGGGTTAGTCTAGCTCTAGGATCTTCCACTAGACCAACTTCGGGGTCTGCTAGTTGACGTGTATAGCTGTCCATAGAAGCGCTCTATCTCGCTCAGAAGCTCAGGTCTGGGTGAGACAATTTTACCATCCTCAGTTTTTAATTTGGCGAGCTGGCTCTGCCCAATCGACAGATCTCTTGCGAAAACTTTTGAGCCCTTATGCCGCTCGATGGCTTCTTCAATACGTTTAGTATTGAATTGGCACAGATCACGGGTCAGGGATTTGGAGATCTATCTATTGAGCTGCCGATATAATGTCGCATCGACTGAAGACTGTAGAACCATCCTACTCCTTTTCTCAAAGAGCCTTTGAGTGTAGTTAGAGGGCCTATTGGTTCAGTTGGTCTGGTAGGCTTTAAAGAATTTAGACCCTGTGGTATGGACAGCGTCCACAAACCCGTCATTGAATTCATCCACATCGCCACTTAGGCAATCGAGACGGTTCTGGAGTTCCAGCTGAAATCTCTCGGGGTTTTGGATTTGGGCTGCTGATGGTCGGAGCGTGGAGTTCATCAGACGAGAGCGCTCTAGCTTAACACATATATTCAATGTGCCTCTTACCAGACGGCGATCACTTCCGGTTTTAACCGTATTGATCACAGAGACATCATTGAAATATGCTTCTTCGTCGACATGATGAAGTCAATCTCGTTTTTAGTTGCACCGTCGGGACTCATCCAGGTCCACTTTCTATGCTCACGTTTCTTGAAGAAGGAATTAATCATGTAGAGATTGTAGAGTCCCTCCTTCTCCAAGAAACCAGCCAGTAGTTGGCCCCGGTGGTTCCGACTTCCAACTCCAAATTCCCCCACTCTCAGCTCTTCACCATCTCTCTTGCCCAGTTTCGCGTTGAATTCCAGCAGGTTAAAACCTGACGAAGCGTATAGATGTGGTCTATGTTACTCTGTATACAGAAGTGGTGGTCTGTATACAGAAGACTGAAGAGTATAACCTGCCCCACTGTTTAGATTTTGTGGACTATGAGAAAGCCTTCAATTCGATCGAAACCTGGGCGATACTACAATCTCTACAGAGGTGCCAAGTAGACTACCGCTATATCGAAGTACTGAAGTGTTTGTACGAAAACGCCACTATGTTAGTCCGACTCTAGGACTGGAACTCGAAACCCATTCCGCTGCAGCGGGGAGTCAGGCAAGGAGATATTTTTCCTAAACTGTTCTCCGCTGCACTGGAGGATGTTTTCTAGAATCTGGACTGGAGAAGGCTAGGCATTAACATAAAGGGCGAGTACATCACTCACTTTCGGTTTGCTGACGACATAGTAGTCTTGGCTGAAACCATGGAGGATTAAAGTACAATGCTCGATGAACTCAGTAAAGCCTCCGAGCGAGTTGGTCTAAGGATCAATCAATTCTTTAAAAAATGGCTTCCATCAAATTTATGATGATTTCGCCAATGTCACGTGTTCAATGACGTTGTTCGGTAACGACGCCATGACAGTAGATTAAAGGTTTTGTACGGTAAATGGATTCTGCTCGCCGTCGCTCCGGGCACGTGTGCTCACCAACGCGGCGACGATCAAAATCCTGGTCTAAGGATGAACATGGATAAGACGAAGATCATGTCAAATGCCCATGTAGCACCAACTCCTGTTAATACAATCGGACGCTTTACGCTCGAAGTTGTAGACGATTATGTATAGCTAGGACAGACTTTTCAGTTAGGCAGGTCCAACTTTGAGAAAGAGGTCAATCGTCGAATCCGACTCGGCTGGGCAGCGTTCGGGAAGCTACGGCATATCTTTTCGTCCAATATTCCGCAGTGTCTCAAGACAAGAGTCTTTGACCAGTGTGTGTTGCCAGTAATGACATATGGTACGGAAACGTGGTCGCTCACCATAGACATAGACATAGACATAATTAATTGGTAATAATAGGTATTACAAGTCAATTGTACATTCATTATAGATTATTTTAATTCGATTATTCATTACATTGGAAAATTACATACATAAATTACATACATTACATAGGGTCAAAGCCACTCAGCAGAGGGCAATGGAGAGGGCTATGTTCGGAGTTTCACTGCGTGATCGCATCAGAAATGACGCCATCCGTAGCAGAACCAAAGTGACCGATATAGCCTTTCGAATCGCTAAACTTAAGTGGCAGTGGGCGGGGCACATTGCGCGTAGAACCGATGGCCGTTGGGGCTGAAAGGTTCTCGAGAATCTCGAGTGGCGACCACGGACCGGAAGGCGCAGCGTGGGTAGACCCCCCACAAGGTGGACTGATGACCTGGTAAAGGTCGCGGGAGTCCGCTGAATGCGGGAGGACCGGTCATTGTGGCACTCTTTGGGGAAGGCCTATGTCCAGCAGTGGACGTCTTGCGGCTGATGTGATGGCGATGTGATGATGAACATAAGGCGAAAACAATTTTTTTTGGATTCATTTTCATTATTTTTTTTAATCTCTGAGCAAGTGTTCTGGCTATCAACATTTTTTTTATTAAGTAATAAAATACCTTTCATATGACACCTCATTTGTCTAAATCGGTTAGGTAGTTGTTGAGCTGCACTTAAGAAAGCCTACTCAGTCGCGTTCGTCAGCAAACACGCGTGCGCCGCGACGTTCGCCCCACCCGTGGCGAAATGTCCCTGGCGTACTCATTTATGAACCGATTCTAATAATTCAAAAAGTATTGTATAGAGGATGAATGTAGCATTTTCAAACATATAAAATAATTTTTAAAGAAATGGCGGCTTTCGTCGAGTTTTTTCAAGTTAAAATAAAAATGACTTTTTCAAAAATACGATTTTTTTTTAACTTTTTAATTGTTTGACTTACACATTTCATTACTTGAAACAAATTAATGGCAATATAAAGAGCTTTCATATGATACCCAATTTGTCTAAATCGGTTAAGTAGTTGTTGAGCTACACTTAAGAATGTCTACACAGTCGCGTTCATCAGAAAACGCGCGCGCGCCCGCGACGTTGGCCCCGCCCGCGGTGAAATGTCCCTGGCGTACTCATTTATGAACTGATTCTAATAATTCAAAAAGCATTGTATAGAGGATGAATTTAGCATTTTCAATCATATGAAGTATTTTTTAAAGAAATGGCCTCTTTCATCGAGTTTTTTGCAATTAAAAAAACTGACTTTTTCAAAAGTACGATTTTTTAAGGAAAACTTTTTAATTATTAGACTTACACATTTTATTCCTCAAAACGAATTATTAGCAATTTAAAGAGCTTTCATTTGACACCTCATTTGTTGCAATACGTTGAATAGTTAAAGAGATAATCGATAAAACTTGATACCACCAACCGCCATCTTTGTGACGTCATAGTTACCCCCTCCACCACTTTAGAGAGTGACGACATCGAGTTCCATACTCGGGAGACGTCACTGAATCCAACGATACCATTCGTCGGTAGGCGACTGCTCGTACAAACGAACTTCGTTATTTGACGACTTTTTTCAAATTGGCCTCTCTACTAATTACCTAACCCCCTTATTCATCAAACCGTCCGAAAGGATTAGTGACTTGCAAACCTAAATCATTACAAGAAGTCATCCAATAATGTAAAGGCAAGAATATAATAGTGTACTTATAGCAGATTATTTTTGCATTCGTTGATCCGAGCGGAATACCATATTTACAAAGTCACTTTTAACGATCAATGAACCCACGTATCCTATTGCTACGTAAATGTGCGTTTGTGTTATTGTTTCCCGATTTTAGTTTTACATGGTCTCCTCAGAGTAGTGGGGATATCTAGATGTAATGCGATAGTTATACGGCTGATTACCTACTACTTTGCTATTTTTTTACTTACAAATACCAGTAATTATTGTAATTTATAACATTTGAATACGTAAATAAAATGGCATTTTACCTGCCATGTTTTATCATAGGTTTTATGTAAGTAGGTACGAGTACGTAATTGTTGTGAATCCTACCCGATGGATTTAGTCATGTCTATTTTAATTATAATTCCAATAACATGTGCCTATTAGTCACGGAAAGTATTTCACAATCATGAAAAATACCCCTGACCTGACTAATGCAATGAAACATTAGTGTTATCGTACCACTCGCCGCTAATTATCTGGACAATGTTGCAATGAATAACTAATAAATTAATATAGAATGTTACATATCCCATGAAGTAACATAGGAAACGGCGTCAATTTTGTATGTATTTCTGAATAAATTAATATATTTGATACCCTGAACCAGTTTTTCGGGGGCTTCATCTGCAAATTTCAGAATTTTCTATATCTTATTTATTCACAATGTTACGAAAAAACTGGTATATTCGATGTTCCTCAAAAATCCAATATTTAGTATATACTCGTACATGCCATGATGCTGCAAAAAATAAACAAAACCGATCTAAATATTTTTTTTTTAAATTTAACCTGCGGTTTTGATCCAGTTTCATTTTAATATATTATACTAAACTAATAACATGGCGCACAACGTAAAAAATAAATAAATATTGTAGGGTTCAAAATAGTACAACATTTTCTAATTTACGACATAACATAGTTTACAAGATTGTTATTTTACACCCGAGAAGCTATTCTTCAAGTCGAATTTTTGTTTGAAATTCAAACTTTGGTTCTGTATGCGTAGTAACAAAGTTATTAAGTACTGTCAACCGAAATAATCCTATAAAATAAAAAGATAGGGAGTAATAATCATACAAATATACATATTCAAGGATCTATGTACCAATATATGTATTGGTAGGTAATAGCAACATGTAAATATCTAGTTGTAATATAATACGTATTGTCTGTGTGAAGATAGTATGTACGTGCTTTGCACGATTGCGAGTCGGCAAGGTCATTGCATGCATTGTTTTAAATACTACACAAAGCTGTGCGCAAAAAATGTTTACAACGTAGAGAATTGACATTGATTGAGGTACATACAGAATAAACAGTGTAAACACTATGAGGCGGTGGTATTTGCATCCGGGCATTGCACTTTCTATTGTATCTTTAATATCTAAATAAATTCTGACTCAGAATCATAGTATTATTCATTTCCGTACAGAAAAAAGGGTCACAAAAAAAAAACAGTTTTGTGGCACTTTTTTCAAACAGTTTATATGGGTCGTCACAAACTGACACATAACATTTGTATGGAAAATCAAGGACATATTTTTTGTTTCATCAGAATCAATAGTACTCGTGATTCGGAGTCATAAAACCCACTGGAAAGTGAAAATGCCCATTCATCGTAGTAAATATTTTAGTTTAAATGCTTATAGATTACAATATAATGCCATTGGCATTGAAATCGAGGTCGGTGGGCTAACCCGCTGGGGCTGGCTTGATAGGTTAGAAGTTAGAATACATGACTTCCACTTCACCAGATATGAAAAGTGCAAATATTGTATCTTCCCGAATGCACTATTATAAACTGGGACAATATTTCAGTACGTATTCAACCTTTTAGCATTTACCGTTGAAATGAAATAACCGTGAGCCCGAGAATCAAGTATATGGATTTAAAAATAGAACTAAAAGTTCGTTGAAGAAAGGAAGGAGTTGAAAATATTAAACAAACACATTTTGCAAAGCATAAAGCTGCCTACACAAAGCCCTGCCTGCAGGGCCCTGCTTGCAGTGCCACTGCCAAATCGTATTGTGTGTAGGCATGCAGGGCCGATTTAACAGATAAAAAAATCGGCCCTGCATGCCTACACACAATACGATTTGGCAGTGGCACTGCAAGCAGGGCCCTGCAGGCAGGGCTTTGTGTAGCCGGCTTAAGCCAACCACGCACCAAAATAAACAGTTTTCATGCAGTCTGTAAACACACTGAAACAGTTTATTATCACGGAAAAAACGCAGATTGAGATATTTTCTCTGTCTATAGGAAAGACATTCATTGTACCGTTATTCCAGAGTCGTAATAATTTTATAATTTTGAAGGCAATTAAATACTTAGTATAAGATGTGAATATCCAAAATTATGTAACGAACCAACAAAACATTTACAAGTCGTTTCCGTGACAACATGCGGTTTCAACGGACTTCATGTTTAAATTACCCTGCGGTGTGAATGCCACTGAAGGTATAGTCGAGGACTAAAAAGGTTCGCAAATTTTCAAATTTATATAAATGACATTAAGGTCCAAAACGTGACGAACATTTCATTCTTCGACTGTACATTATAGAACACGGTAAAAATTATCTTAAGTAGGTATGTTCTAGAAATTAGAATCTAACAGTTTTTTATAGCAAGCGCAGTGTATTAATATGAGCATAATGCCTTGATTACACGGGACGAGTGCAGTGGCAATACGTAGAGTTCGGCCAAGTGTAAACTCGTCTTTTAACGCTCTACTGAGGCATCTTCGTTTCTGTTTTACCAAATGTTGTGTCACCACTATACTCGTTACGTGTAGGTATAATCGAGCATAAAAATATGGTAGGTCTATTCTGTAAACGTACATATTTTTGAGGAATTTTATTGCATCCATATTTTTACAACTCACTGCAAGGAGAGTGGGCTATTGTGTACTTTAAGTCTTAAGCCTTAAGTTCAATATCACTTGAACATCTTTCCACAATATTAATAACCCACCACACCTTACTATGTATAAGACAGGAGACATGTACTGACCAGTGGCTGCGGCGGCCTCGGCTCCCTCTTCGTTGACTTCGATGAAAGCTTTCTGGACCGCCTTTGACACGTACAGGGGCTCAGGGCTGTCCAAGATTTTGGTGAGACCGGAATTCTTCTCGTCGAAGATAGCCTTGATGCCCAGCTGTAATCATGATGTGAATAATGTAAGGCGTGTTCTTTTATTCATTTCACAAAAAGGCTTGAGTATGATTAATGTTACGGATTTTATAATGCTACAGAGAAAAACTGTATTTACTAGCTGTCTATTTTCTAACTACGATATTTGGCATAAAAAACCGGCCAAGTGCGAGTCGGACTTCGCACATTTAGGGTTCCGAACCCACCGCAAAATTAAGTTGGTTTTATGTAGGAAAAATAAGGAACATTTCAAAGAAAAAATCTAATTTATCAATATATTAGTATTTGTTGGTAAAATATACTTAATAACAAACATTATTACCAAATTTTAAGTTTATAGGTATTTGGGAAGTTAAAAATTCTTCGGAACAAAATTTCGTAAAAAAAGCTGACTTTGCTTCTCATTCCTTTGTTTTCCAAGATTTTTTAAATTAAAAATATAGTAAGTATCTACTCAATGAGCTCTAAACAATGATACCCCACTCGATCGGGTAGGATTTTTTTTTTACGCGCCCCCCTTTAGCGCCTTAAAAACATTTAAAAATAAGTTTTGACTATTTGTATGGCTTCGGGCCAACATGATGCTTATACTGTGTAAATTTGAAGCCTGTAGCTTCAACTGTTTGGCTGTAAAACCAGTGTGACAGACGACGGACGGACGGTCGGACGGACGGTCGGACGGACGGACGGACGGACTGACGTCTGGGCGTCACCAATAGGGTTCCGTTTTGACGGAATCCTAAAAACGATCGAAAGAGGATGTAGGTAATACTACACGAACAGGATATGTGGTAGCCGGAAAGAGGCAACTACGCTAGGCTAGAGGCTGTACTGGCAATCTTAAACGTAGCCACAGAATAAATAATTGGGACACTGTTTAACAAAATCGATATTTAACAGCTAGAAAAGTTACATCAAGTTGGCCGCTTCCAATGGCATATCCAGTATCTAATTAACCCTTTTACCGCCTTCGTCTCATCAATGGAAATGACATCTTCTTATATTATGACAGAGTTAAAAATTACGGAATATTTTATTGTCGTTCGCCGGTTAAAGGGTAAATAAGAAAACGTAGGCATACCTTGGGCAGTAGCTCTTTAAGGTCAATCTCCGTCTCTATCTTGAACTTGGGGATGGTGACTTGCACTTTGGTGGAGCTCATGTTTCCGATCTCCTGCACGAGGTCGACGCCCGTCGCGAGCTTGTTCAGGACCGCGTCGAGGCCCTCCACCTCCTTAGGGAGCACCACCACCATGCTCGCCTCGCCGCCTTCGTACGGCATCTCCAATAGCTAGGCAACAAGAAAAATATAAACTAGGATTGAGAAATTATTTATTTATTTATTTATTATTATTTATTCCGTGCTTTGGAAGGCAAGTTAAGCCGTTGATCCCGGTTGCTGTCTATGGCAGCAGTCGTTAAGCCAAGTTGGAGGCCTTCGGGCGGTTTGAGAACTTCTAACAGTCAAGTTGCCCACTCACTTAAAAAAGCCTAATCCCAATAAGGTCTAGTTTCCCCTCGGGGTTGGAAGGTCAGATGGCAGTCGCTTCCGTAAAAACTAGTGCCTACGCCAAATCTTGGGATTAGGTAGCGGAACCCAAGCATCCTTCAGGATGCAACTGTACTGGGATAACGCTAGGAGGATGATGATTTATTATTTAAAACAATTGACAAAAACTTATGTCTAGATACATCTTCCGCAAAACTGTTTGCACAGTTTGACTGTGGGATCCTTGAGTCTATTACAATATAACTTAATGGTATAGTGTACTTAAAGTGCTAAAAAATAAAAATAAGATGTAGGCTTAAATGTTGTGGCAAGAAGTAGACAGATAGCTAAATATAAGATATTTAAATATTGTCGAGGTAATGTCGAAACAAAGCTCTTTTAAATTTATTTTTGTTAGTTTCATTTCTAATAGTCACAGGTAATGCGTTTTAAGTAAGTAGGTATGGTAAGCGCTTTTTGATGAGTCTGTCCCCATAGTAATTGCTTACTCGGAGTACAGCATACTTACCTGCAGCTACACTTTGTAGAAGTGTGTGGAAAATTTGTACGTACAGAATGAATTTCAATGCCACTTAAATGTTGAATGTACCCCAGAAATCGATGTAAGGCCGATTTTACACAGTGCAAGAAATTGCATTCAATGAGGGCTACCGCGTATGAATTCGCCGCTAGAGGCGCTAGTGCGATGTCAGTCCTCCGAAATGTCAAATTTCATAGTTTGAGGGTGGGTTACGCGGGTTTATTTGTAATTAGATTTTTGTGGTGACTATTTTGCAATATCTGAGATTGATAACGGCTAATATGAGTTACGGGTCAACGAATTTCAGTGCTTTGTAACAATTTTATCGTTCGTAAACTTATGTCATACTTTTTTCCGAACAAAACGGGACTGCGCTATGATATGGAACGTTCGATAAAAATGTTTAGAGTAAATTTTATTTTTACGCCCATAATAACCAATAACAAACTTTAACAGCTGGACTGAGAGCGCAGTTGCGCCACCTGGTGAGCACAAAAACGGTAGCTCTCATTATGATTACATTGCGGGCTGCGGGCTATCGAAATAAGACGAGGATGACCAAACCCCGCGATGTAATGAAAATCGCATGCAAGTTCTTGCACCGTGTAAATGGTGGGCCTGTAGCGATAACGTCCTAACTATGGCGACAACAGGCTGCCCGGCATCTGATAATAGTAACGCATCTATGTAAAGATCGAAACTATTCGTAAAGTTGAATCGGGATTTAACTGGGGTTTGGGAATAGGGATGTTGACTCAAAATTTATTATTACTCCATACGAAAGAATACATAAAACTATGCCAAATAGAGAAAATCCTATTCAAATATCTTAAAAAATAACGAAACTACTACCGTTAGAATGTTTTTAGTTAGAGAGAGAAAGCACTACAGATCAGTGACGTCACTGACCTAGAGCGCCATAGTAAAGGACGATCGTTCAATACAACGAGGCGTTTTGTGGAAAAGGGACAGAAAATGCCCCCTCCTAAAACTTTGAAGAATTATAATTATGTAATTATTTATGCTTTTAAATTACTTTATTCGCTATCTGATTGAGAATTTGATCCTTTTTCGAGAAAGTTCGGATTCATTGATTTTCTTATTTGGTATCAACATCCCTATTAATAACAATCGATATCATAATTATAGGTAAATTTGAATAGTTACTTTCCTGTTCGATTATTTTGTCAATAAGAGCCGCCATTTATTTGTACAATATACCTAGGTGATAAGGAAGTCGTAATTATTGCACTTCAAGTAAACGCTACTGTTATCAGGATGTCGACTCTTTTTAACAAGCCGTAATAACAACAATGTATAAAACGAATAATTATAATTGATGCACTTTAGGTATTATTAAAAGTCTTCTAAAAAGAGTATTATGAGCTGTGTTTTCCAGTTTGTTTGTTCGCCAGTTAAGCTGGTAAATACCCATATTCCCGAAGGTCCATGTCTCCTAATTTAGCTAGAGTATTCCTAGTATATTACGCGACTAGAAGAGATTGGAATAAACCGATTTGCAAACTTTGCAGACTGACCCTAACACAATAATTATTAATCAATAATCCACTAACACAAATATTAGAATTAGAGACTCTTTCAATATAGCTTAGTCCAACACAAATAGGTTTTATAAAAGCTTTAAAAACATTTCAATATAATTTAATTGAACATACCTGCGCATTTAATGTTTCACTCTCTCCATATCTGAAATTCTCCTCAATATACATCATAGGAATATCCACAGTTGTGTCTTTGTTAACATAGAATGGCTTGTCCAGGGTGTTGTGTGGTTTGAACTGATGCTTCCAGGTACCCTGTACATATGAAAAGTGGTTTACCTAGTTGTTATTTCTCATAACACTGGCTTGTACATAAGTACTATATGCACGCTTTGCGTATATTCTGAAACCCTCAATAGTCTATATCATATGATGTCCACCCACTTTAAGATAAAAAATATTGTGATAGCTTGTTATTTATTTGTTTACCAACATTTCAAAAGATAATATAGGATACTAACCTTGAAATAGAGAGCATTGACAAGTACAAGCCGCGTCATGTCATTGAGAGAGTCTGATGATATAAGATCCTTGATTCTGTTGTTAGTCTTGCTTTCGACCTGTCATTGACAAAATTATTAGTAATAAGTAATAATACAAAGACAAAATAGAAAAAAAATCGAAGATTGGTTTGGTACATATAGCAGAGTAATGTTTAGTTAGCGAGTATGTAGATCTTTAACTTTTATATCTTAATCAAACAAATAGGGATGTTGACTGTTTGCAAACCAGCAAACTTTTTGTGAAACATCAAAAACGTTCAGTTTATATGAAGTTTGTAGGGAAATCGGAACAAGTGGTGACGCCACTGGTTCCGATTTCCGTATGGTCAAACATAATCCATTTTTACGTTTTTACACATTTAAAAATGTTTAAAATAGCAGAAAAAATATGATTCGGAAAGTTTTGCGAGTATTTTCATGTTTGGTTTATTGGTATTGTAAGATTTGTAATGTAAGACTAATTTTATTTTATTACAGTCAACAACAACATCCCAATTCACCAGATAGTCTGGTACAGTCAGCGTCATATAGCATGTAGCACCCAAAGTTGGCAAATAGTTCAGTACACCATATATTTTGCATGGTGTACCGAACTATTTGGCCACTTTGGCTGATACCTACTATATGACACTGAATGTACAGTCAGCGTCATATAGTATGCAGCCACAGTGGGCAAATAGTTCGTTACACGCCCGTGGTAAATACAAAATTTTATGTCACCCCCTGGCCAGGAAGTGGGTTTTTCGCGCGCGGAGCGTGCGATAATGGCCACTTTATGGCCAGGTGTGTCATAAATTAAATTTTCAGTACCACATCTAGCAATATAAGTTGGAATATTACCCAATCATTAATGGTTTTAGCTGCAACTACACCATTGGCAAAATCCATGGGCTCAAGGCTGGCATCAAAGATTTTAACCGCATCTTCCTTAAGCTGGGCATCCAGACCATAGCCATGTTTCAAATAAACCTTGTTAGCTACATCCAGGGTGATACCCTTCACTGATTTTATTTTTGATGTAAGTGATGAGAAAGATGAACGGACCTGGAAAAAATAATTGACACATATGATGAACTTGACAAGTACAACTACATTAATCTTATCACATTGCTAAGATAATAGTGGTATTATTCATAATTGCCAGTGATAAGTACTAAATACTGAACATTTGATAAATTCAAATTTGAAATCACTCATACACAAATATATTTTTAAAAAACTCAAACGGTCAATAATTAATATGTACATACAGCATCATCATCTTGAATGCCAATGGCTCTCAGAAGTTCACCGTGGGCTGGATCAGAGGAACCAAGGGAAAGGAGTGCCAGCAGGATCTCAGCTGACAGTGGTGACGATACCACACTCTTGCTTTTGTCCAACTCCTGAAAACATGAAACAAATGTATAAATGTGTGGTCCCTACGGTATCAATAAATACTAGTATTCTTTCTTTACATTAACACTTCACTAATGAGCAACCAGGGGCCTATACTACAAAACTTTACAAGCAAATAATTTGACAAATTTGTAAACTTTTTGGATGGAGAATTGTACAATTTTGCTGAACTGCACACTTGTAAAGTGTTGTGGTATAGGAGCCAGGACTTACAATAAACACATAGAAAACCAAATAGACTTACATTACAGAATTGTAAGGAGAATTTCGCGATAGCCGACGACAATGCAGCAGAATCCATATTTGTAGAACTGATTTGGTTTGATATAAATATTACAAAGAGGAAAGCTGAAACAATAGATTAAACAAATTTAATCGACTGAATAGCACACACGGCAACGGGCAATAAGCAAATGGATGCCGTCACTGGTGAGTCGTTCAATAAATAACACCGTGGGCCGTGGCCGACCGGCAAACTAAAGGAATGAGTCATCACGGACTTGCACGAATCCAAGGTTTCCCATGTTTTTTATCTACGTACCTGTTTTTTTGATTATTATTAGTCTAGATTAAGAACCACAATGTTCAAAACAGGCACTCAAGAACTATGGTAAAGGAAAAATATGAATAATTACTCAGTATACGCGTCGACAGCATCAGTTGAAGTGCAGGCCACGAATAAAATTGATTATCAATAAGATAAGTAGGGTACTTATCTGTACTTCCTGTGATTCATATCATTTTTCGACAACAGCGACGAATACTCGCAAAATTGTATGAACTACCTGTTATTCAGTAAATAAATAAACGATCGCCAGTGACAATTAGCTCTATGTATGGAAGTGTCAAGCAAATAAATGTCCTATTACGCAGTTAGATAAGGTAAGTAGGTACTAAATATGTAACTATTTAAAAAAATATGACATCTCTTTCCTACAAAGACTGACAATGACATGAGGTGTTGCCATAGAATATCCAAAGAAATTTATTGAATAAATGTAAAATAAAATGTGTTACATAACATTTTTTTTACAAGAGATCTCCATATTATAGGGAGAAAACGGCTTCCGGCTCTTCTCGTTGTGGCATGGGCCCCAGGACGCTAGCGGCATTACCTCTTTGGATCGCGAGGGCGATCCGTAAAGCGGGTATTACACTGTCCTGGATTCAGGGCACTTAGAAGGGTTCCGACCTATACGTTAGAGCGAGATGCTTCAACTCCCCTCCACTAGTTAGGACGTCTGATTCAGGACAGTGTAATACCCGCTTTAGCAAAGGTATCCGCCAGCAGGGTCCCCCAATGCCTGGATCAGCCGAGACGACAGAGCTTTGATAAAGTTTTTCATATCGGCTGACCATGGGCCCAAGGTCTCTATTATTTTGTTCCATAGTAATTGTATTATTATTATTTTTATTTATATAATTCTTCTGTACGTGTGTTTGTCACCTAACTCCTCCTAAACGGCTGGACCGATTTGGATCAAATTTTATGTGTATATTTGAGTTGGTCCCAGGAAGGTTTGAAAATACAATTGGACCCGGTGGGTGGCGCTGCTTCGCTGGGCAGGACGACGTCTGCGGGTCCGCTAGTTTATAATAGGAATATTAACAGGGCCAGGAAAAAAGAGTCAATAGGTACTTCATATTTTTATTATCAGCAAAATTCTCTATATTTATTACACTTATATAACATTGCATTTTAATATTAACTAATTTTAATCCCATTTTGATTTCTTCTTTTCAAATATTTCTTTACCATCCTTATCCACCGCTGGATAGTATCCCAGAGCTTCATATTTACTCCTCATGTATGCAATGTAACCAAGAGTAAGACCAAAGCATGTAAGGCCTAGGCTCATGATGACAATATTCTGAAAAACAAAATAATAATAAATAAATGACTCTAGCAACATCATTATACTATGTATTGAAACATTAACCATTTCTTTCCTATTATCACTAGGGTTAATAGTGTTAATACACAGCCTGCTATTTTGATGTGCGGGTTTGCAGCCACTTGGAAAAGTTGGTGAACATTTTTTTTATTTTTTCTTCTCGTTTTCACCCGTTGTCTACCAGTCCCTGGGATCCCAGGGCAGATAACAAAAGAATGGCATTGTATATTTTTTTCGCCAGGAGAGGACGGCTTAATGTATTCCCATTCAATAGCTACCAATTAAAATGCATATGACTCTCTGTTTTATTAGGGCATGTAGAAATGTAAATATCTTTAATTGAATAAACTTTGTTGTTCAGGCGGCCACAAACTGACGCAGGCCGCGTAACTGGCCTAGGAAGCCTATGTCAGTAAGGAATAAAATATGTATGATATGGTGGGTCACCCCAAGTTCTTTATCTATAGTAGCCTTATACCTACTTGAAGCAGAGGTTCACATGAAGAAAGATAAATGGTAGGTATGAAGATAGTAGCTTGAAAACTCATGGCTAGACATTAGTCACTTCCAAATATTTAGTGTGGTAGTGCTTACCGGTTTCGCATATAGTTCGAAATTAACAACTCTAAATGCTGTAGATGATCTCATAGAGCGGATTCCATCTCCAGGCTTATCCATATTAGGTTTTTCCTGATTTGACATTGGTGATAATGTCTATGCTATAAAGAATAAAAACTGGTGAACTTTTCTTACATATACAGCAATATTTACAATTTAGTGAGGACTTGATTATGTGTTATATCATTTTCATTTCAATCCTTTTCAATCAAAAGTATCAAAACATCAGATTCAATATCTTTAGTTTGTGACATTGACACTAATACCGGTGTTATCAGAATCCAAAAATCGCTTATAGGCGCATCCTGACTCTCCAGCTTAGCTGGCATGATAGCGTTTATTAGCAAGTAAGAAAGTGCGAGACAGACGAATGCTATATGTCTGACATGGACGCGATCATAAAAGCAAGAAGGTAACTAATTATTATTATTAATCTTTTTATTTCAAGTTACTAATGACACATTTTTACAATTTTGAAATCACAGTTTACTCATAAGTTTATGTTAGTTTAATTTTAGTAGTTCTTTTTTCTAAAATAAATATTTTTCTTATGAGAATTTATTTCGGCATAACTAATAATACATAAACAAACATTATTAAACAAAGATTGGGTATAAAAGTAAATTAAACTAAACTAAATTAAAACTAAACTAAACTAAATTAAACTAAATATGCTAAAAAAGAGAATCAAAACCCCCCCTACCCCCTTGGAATGGTTCCCCATCACGCAGGCAGCATTCCCACTCTGGATTGCGATGGCAATTCTTTGCGCGAGAAAGCTTTTTCTTCTTCTAACTCTTTCTATCTTGATGTTGTATGTCATGCCGTGCCCTCCGTTACGTTGGAGCGTCTGGTTGCGCCTTATCATTCCTCAGCTGTCTATGGTAGTTTCGAAATGACGCCAAGATGGCAGACAAGCGAATGTAGCACTATGGTCATTGAGGCTTGTCAAAAAAGATTCAGATTTTAGTTTTAATGCTATAAAATGTTATTTATCGTTGCTTAATTTCGATTAAACTTCTATTTTTATTGCTTTGGAGTTCATCTAAAATAACGTTTAACTGAATATGGAATCGGACTCGGCACTGCACGACGAGGTTCACGATGGCGCGGAAGAGTCTCCTTTGGAAGAAGCTCAACCGACCGACGCGAGTGCCGACTTCTCTGAAGATAATGTTACTAGCCAAGATTCAGAAGCAGCAACCACCGAGGAATCGGGTACGTGTGTTTACCTATGTTTATTGTTAACATCTAGCGTTAGCTTCGATGTCGTAATGCCAACTGGAATAATGTTCGGCTTGCCACTTTGTCATAAATCTACCGAATTAGAAAGAATTTCTTTGCTGCGGGTGGCTTCATGGATTCGATTTCACTTAACTATGTTTTGCTTTGTTCTTTGAAAGTTCACATCTTGTTCAATACCCTTTTCAAACTGGATTCCTTTCAAACATATTTCATACTTAACTAGGGTTACCATAAATGTGGGGACAAAGACTGGGACAATTAACGAAAAGGTAGGTATAGATCAAAAAGGAAAATTCGAACAGACTTCATCATGGTTGCCTCATCCTGAAAGTACTCCATTAGCGGAAGTGGTAGCAGGGCTGATATGTTCGGGGCGCTGGGACACCACGCTTCAAACCACATATGGCAACCCTATACTTAACCTGTGATGTGTTAAGGACATGTTTACTACAAATGTATATTTTATTGATACAATTTTTCATCATGGCATGCAGGTACTAATGGAGCAGCACCAACAAGCAGTAGCGATGCCCTGGAGGAACCAGAATCAGCTGCAGGTGAAGCTGAAGATGAGATACAAGATAATGATGAAGGTAATCAAGTCTTTTCTTACACATCTATTTATTCATATGTGTATGGTACAACTGTACCTGCTAGTTACATTCAGTTACTTAAATCTAATTCTTTATTTCCTCCCTATAAATATTTGTGTATATATAGTGAGTGCTGAGGCAGAACCGGATGAGATGGATATTGATGAAACAGCCACTGGGACTGTGACAGATGGGCCTGTATACATCGGAGACAACTGCTTATCTACACCTGTAAGTACTTATACAATACCATTATATCTTTTACAGGCACATTCTCTGGTTGTTTTACAAGTGCGGGTTTGTTACACATAGTTTTGTAATACTGGAATCACAGCCTAATAAGGTTGACATGGTTTTCTCTTACAAACTGATTTTATAAGTCACAACATGTGGTCTAAAATTTTTTGAAGTTGGACCTCATTACATTAGGCCTTTGTCGTTCTGACGCAGTCGCTGGCTGCGTGCAGCGGCCTGTCGCACGCGACGTTAGAAAAATGTTCGCGTTTTGGACGTCGCTCGCGACGGGCGAGAACGACCGCGCCCGAACATTGTCGAACATACCATTCAGACGCCGCGTGCGACGCGCCGCTGCCTGTCGCGGCCGACGCGACGACGTCAGAACGACCAGCGCCTTAGGCATACATATCAGTTGTGTTGTGTCCTACCAAGTATTGGAGAATAAGTATCCCCATTAACTTACTTTGACAGCATGCCATTGCACACCAGTTAGAATTAGTACATTTCATTACTAAGTTCCATACCTGAAAACAAGTGTAAAAGTTCTTAACATACAAGAAGAGCCGTTTTACACCTCAAGTTTGGTTTCACAGGCAGCAACTGATGATGGGTCTCCCCAGGATGAAGAACATCAGATGGATACCCTGAAAGATCAAGGTGGGGAAGAGCTTGAGGGGCCCGAGGCCCAGGAGGAATCCCCAGATCAGTCAATAAGCTCCGCCACTCCTCTAGATGGTGGAGCGGGCGATGGAGATGGGGACGGTGCACAACTGGTGCAGGATGGTTAGTAAAGAGCATTTAATATGTAATGTAGTATACAATTTTAAGTTGGTTTCGTTTTTAAAAAGTTATCACCTTCTTCCGTTTGTCATATCAGTTTGACACTTGGCAATCATAAATGAAGATAAAGATGACAAATGACAATACAATAGTATTAGAGGAGGAACAGAATTGGAAAAGGCGTCTCTAAACAATGCAAGCGGCAAGTCATGTAACAGTTGGGGTGACAACGTTATCAGAGGGTTTGGACCCTGCAGAATACGGATCTGCCTGTCGCCATCTCGAAATTTGAGCCGGAAGTACGGTATACCGGAAAAGGTGCAGCCCATACAAAAAATTTCGTAGTACATTTAATAAATTGTTGCTCTGGTACTCTAAAAGAGGTCCGATTGATATGGTTTTTTGGTATGTCGTGAAGGACAATATTAGCCATGGTAACCTAAAAATTTCGGCCCTCCAGCTCCATAACTTTGGCCGCCATCTTGGAAATAGTGTCATTTTTTTCAGTTCTTTGCTTTTACTGTCGTCAAAGTTCATTCCAGTGCTAAACATAGTTCTACAATATTGTAGAATACAAAATTTTCTAAAACTTTTGGGTACAAAGATTTTTTCCATGACCCCTAGGGACGAAGATATGACAGGATATATCATTAAAAATTGCCACTTTTTTCTAGTTTTCCGTTCATGTTTACATTTTAAGTGCATTTTAGCACTAACTATAGTTCGGCAATATTGTAGATCATGAAATTTGCTACAACTTTTGTATTGATATATTTTTTCCACTACCATTAGGAAAGAAGATATGAAGTCATCTATGGAGTAGCACCGTTGAAATTTGCTACTTTTGCAGTTTTCTTCTCATATTTAGGTTTGAGTGCATTTAATCGCAATCTGTAGGGGATCTATGATGGTCGAGTGATAGCGGGACAGACGACAAGATAAAGCATCTGTCACTTTCCGATCTATACCACTTCAATCCCTCAGAAGACAAAATCGTCTATTTCCACGATACCTAGAAGATCGTAGGTACTTTGAATTTGCATATAATTTTGACTTCTATAATATTGCTGACCGAGAAATGCACTAAAACAAAAATATGTGAAGAAAACTGGAAAAGTAGTAAATATCGACGGTAGTACCCCATAGGTGACATCGTATCTTCTTTCCTGATGATCGTGGAAAAAATATTTCAATACAAAAGTTGTAGACAATTTTGTAATCTACAATATTGCTGAACTATAGTTAACGCTAAAATGCACTTTAAACGTAAATATGAGAGGAAAACTAGAAAAAAGTGGTAATTTATAATGATATCTCCTGTCATATCTTCGTCCCTAGGGGTCATGGAAAAATTCTTTGTGTCCAAAAGTTTCAGCAAATTTTGTGTTTTACAATATTGCTAAACCATGTTTAGCACTAAAATGAACTATAACGACAGTACAAGCAAAAAACTGAAAAAGTGACAGATTTTCCAAGATGGCGGAGAAAGACGTGGAGCTGGAGTGTCAAAAATTTCGGGATACGATGACAAATATTGTCCTTTACGGCATATCAAAAATCCATAACAATTAGACCATAGTTAGGGTACCGGAACGACGATTTACCAAATGTGCAACGAAAAAATTTGTATGGGCTGCACCTTTTCCGATATAACATTCTTCCGGCTCAAATTTGGGGATGGAGACAGGCAGATCCGTATTCTGCAGGGTCTAAACCCTCTGATTACGTTGTCACCCCAACTGTTACACGATTTGCTTCTTGTATTCTACTTCTTCAAAAATGGGCCTACTCTATATAGTAGAAGGTGGAATTCTTCAATGTCTAATAGTATACTGTCAATTAAAAACTCGAATGTGCACATATTGACAACAATGTCTCTTGTCAATAAATGCTTTCATCAGGGTGTCGGAGGGAAAAATATTTTTTAATCTAATATTATTCTGTTGTGTAGATGAATCAAGCACTATGGATGAAGAAATGGGTGAAGGTGTTGCCAGCAGTGATGATGTCAACGACATCAGTAGTGCTGCTCAGGATGCTTTGAGTACAGGAATAAGGTAAGTGAATACAATTTACTACTTATTACTTATAATGGCTATTCTAGGTATTTTGCATTAAACCAATATAATTTTTATCAGCTCTAGCACCGCTGAAGGTGGATCGGATATAACGAGCAGTGGCCAGACGGAGGCAGCATTGATATCTTCCACTGCCAATGGGCCAGCTGGCCTACTTCACTCTTTCTCCATAGCAGCTCAGGCTCATGCTAATGAGTATGTATTCAAATTATTCTGTGTATTTATTATCTATAGTTATTTATATTTTTGCTAATACAGTTGGGTCATAAGGAGCTACTCATTTTTGAGCTACGAAAACGTACTCTAATGGCAGTAATCAAATTTCTGGCGGATAGAATTAGATTACTACTGTTATAACTATAACCAATAAAAATAAACCTATCCAAACATACAACAACACTACTGAAGGCCTGCTAATAGTCACTTCACGCTAATAGAAACTTGGAAGCAACTGTTCGAAAGTAGGTCATGTCAAAGTCTAGTTAAACATAAATTCCCAGTCTTTGAGATGCCGCTAACAAAGTTGAATATTGATTTGGCCTACATTTAGATGAGGGCATGTTGCTGTGTCGAAAACAATTAACAATTTTGTGGCATGATTTGTAGTGTTATGTTTTTTGAAATGAAGTTTAGGACTGGTGCTGGTGCGCTAACATTTGGGCCACAAACAAAAAAATTGCCAAATCATTCAAGTCATTTTCCAGTAATTGTCTACTAGTACCTGGGAGACAAAGCTTTACTCGGCGTTTTAACGGGAATGAGACTTAACAAGATCGATTGTTCTTAACAAAATCGTTTCCGAGATGCCCTAAATAAACTACAAGGATTACTTCTATATAGATCTTAGGTATATAGGTGGTTTGCCACTTCTTATACTGTAAGCCGTAAAGTAAACGGACGGCAGACGAATTTTAAACCTAATATGTATATTTATTATATACATAATTTTATATAATGTCAAAGTCCTTGATATGATTAAAACAAAACTAGCACTGCGAATGCCGCTATTTTATTTTATTCTACGTTATCGACCAAAACCGTGCGATTACGACTGAATATCCGCTGCGCAATCACGATCTATGCACCAGGAGCGAAATCCAATGATATCAAAAGTAAGGGTAGGCTCGCCCGAACATTTTGAACTGACGGCTGGAGCGCATCTTATTGGAGTCAAAGGAATTTGAACCTTATACAAAGCAGTTACCTTTCATATTTAAATGACAGCACAGCACCACGCCGAGTCGCACTTCAGATTGCCCGCGACCGTCGCTGCTGCCATTTATATATGAAATCTAACTTCTGTGTAGAAGATTTAAATTCTCCAAACTTGCGTTGATAGCAATTACACCAAAACGGGCCCGTAGCGTATGTCTTTAGTACATAAATCAATTGCGAAATCACCCAATCCGTTTATATAAGTATAGATAGTTATTTCATTCAATAGTTATTATATTACTAATTTTTATTTTCGATTACATTGCATCGTAATGAACTTATTGAACTGAACATTATAACTAAAAATGGGGTTGCTGACTTATGATATGAAGTTGCCATAGTCCCTATAGTTGCAAGTCCTGGGCCATGACTATGACTCATGAGTCACTTACCATTTTCACAATACACCCGTTGGACCATTCCTTTGTAGAAAACCAATCTTACGTCCCTCCACTAACCGACATCTTTAAAAGTACAAAAAAGTATTTAGGTACTGTAACACTATTTTGAGAGAAAAGTGCCAGAAAATATTTTCTTTAAAATTCATAGTGTGCTTAGAGGCGGGGAATCTTTTTAAGATTGGTTTACTATACTGCATTGTTATAAATGATTCATAAGTTAGAATTGCATGGCTATGAAAAAGGTTTAGGGTACATTTTGGTAATGCTTGAGCGAATTACTGGATATTGCGGAGTCTGCCAATTAGTTTGTGAAGGCATAGCGATAAATCATGTTACCGAAAAACCCAGTATAAGACTTGAAATCAGGATGAATAGCAAGACTGAGAAGTTGTAATTTTTTTCGTGAATACATAACCCTTTGTATAAAAATAGAGCGGTCAAGATCTGTTGATGAGATTAATGTGGATCAAAGTACAATTGCAGTAGTGTACTAATTATGCTCATTATTTCTAGTTTATTTAATTAAATACAGAAACTGTCAGATCTTAAAGAATTTATATTACCTGTTTCCCTGTGCAAAGCGAACTGATGTACAAACATATCTTCTGTTGTCTCTACCGACAGCTTTTATATATTATAGATCATTTAATTCTCGAAGACGAGATGTTGGAGTTGGGTGCAATTTCGTGAATTGAATGATTTATGATATTTAGCATGTGCGCATTTTATATATATTTGATGCATGTGTCGATAAATAGGTAATTCATAATTTGTAACTATGTCGTACGTTGAACGTCACATGCAATGTTTGCATTGAGAAAAAAAGTTATACTAAATGGGTACAACTACAAATATAATTAATGACCACCAAAAAAAGTTTCAAACACCAATTTTTCGTCCCTAAAATATAATGTTGTAAAATTTTGATTACAATTTTACACTAAAATGAGTATGTAAATTTGATGATCTTTTACCTATTTTTGGTATATTATTTTGCCGCTATTGTTACTATATTTGGTGATCGGTTAAACTACAGGCGTATAAAATTGTTTGGTTTTATAGTAAGGATGTCGGATTGATAGTTTGCGCCAACTATGTAAGCAGTCTCAACTAGCTTTATGAGTAACATGTGTCGTGGTTCAGGTTCGGCGATGCGGACACGTCGGAGATGGAGGGCGCCGCGGACACAATGCCCTCGGTTAGCGAGTCGATGCCGCTGTTGACTATGCCCTCCAACGGCGCCGCTTTGCTCTCTCCGACCTTGATGCAAGGTATAAACACATGCCCAGTAGGGCTAGCACATAATTGCATCGAGATTATCTCGGGTTTTCTCGAGCTATGCGTCTTCTTTTCATAGGTGCTGTTAGAAAATGACGGATAGCTCGAGATAAGCCGACAAATTGACGTTGCCATCATGTGCTAGCCATACAGTTAACACTACAACACCGCACGCTTGCTATTCGCTAATTTCACCCATCCGAGGACAAGCAACGCTACATGTACTAAGCCGTAGCGTGTAATAGCATTTTTCTGCCTGAAAAGGAAATCGCTCTTGGAGCTTAGCTAGTAAATTTTCCGTTCGGAAATGTATGTTAGCCAGTCACTTGCTTTTGGCAACTCTGGTTGCTAGGCATAACCCTTATTTTCTAGGGAATAGAGTTCAACTCAAAATACAAAGCAAGCAAGTGTATAAAGTACTTCTCCGCTTATACGTTTATACAGTTCTCCTATGTCCATGGTATGGAGATATTAGAATAAGGTTTAAACGGCTAAAATAAAAAGAGTGTTCTGTCTCAAAATCGATTCGCTAAGATTCGCGAGTCGTTCAAAAAGGCTTGGCGGACCTACTAGCGTTATTTGACCGCGTTTGTGAATCATACCTTTTTTTCGATACGGTGATACATGCTGCCATATAACTGTTTTAAGCCTATCACACACTGCAGCGGCCCACGGTGGCGGCCAGTTAACACTATGACAATCAAGGCCGCGCGTAGTCTGTATGAATGTTAGGGTAATCATAGTGACCATTGAACGCCTCCGCAAGCTACTGCATTGTGTTGCACGCTTTAACTTATTACTATGTACTACTACTTTGACCGCAGACGACAACTGCACGTTCCGCCGCACTGCGAATTGAACCGTAACGGTATTTGTAAAACGCTCAAACTAAAGTGAGCGTAAGTGTCGCGACTGTATGGCGACACTTATGCCGCTCACTCCATTCGGACAGCCTCATGATTACGGTTCAATTTGGAGTGCTGTGGAACCGCGGTTGCTGTCTGCAGCTCATCTCGGAATGGTACCTTGAGACGGATTGTGTGTAGGTGAGGAGGCAGGTGCGGGCGTGTCCTCGTCGGTAGCGGCGGAGAGCGGCGCGGCGGTCGCTAGCGAGGGCGAGGGCGCCGTGAGCAGCTCGGTGGCCGGCAACAACGGCACGCCGCCGCTGCGGCCCACGGACGCGGCGCACGCGCTCGCCACGCTCGCCAGTGCCGCGTTGCATCATCATGAACAGGTACAGTAGGTACCTTTACATTTACAATAGCTAACGAGCGCGGGTGTGAGCCATGGCTGTGTGTTGCGATACATGCTCATTGTCTATGTGTGCGTCAGCGTAGGAGCTATGAGTTGACGTTGTATATGTGTCACAACTACAACAACGGCCAACCTGCGCTAGCTAGCTAGATCGATTGCCCGTCCCCGAAAACCCCCACATACCAAATTTCATCAAAATCGTTAGAGCCGTTTCCGAGATCCCCGAAATAAATATATATAGATATATATACGTACAAGAATTGCTCGTTTAAAGATATAAGATAAAGTCCATAAATGTATACATATATGTATTTATGCCCTCAACTGTGCAAGTACGTACCGAAAAATACATAAGCTACAACCTACTGGCGGACGGACAGTGAAGGCTTTTTAACAGGGTTCCATCTCCTTGGCACCCTTATAATATGGAATGGTTAAAAGTCATTGTATTATTTGAGTTGAGTCTATGACAAGCAAGTCGTAACCTCCCATTTTACAACTTATTCTCATCATCATCATTATTTAAGAGTTTCACTCTTGTCGGTGCAGTTCTCGCCAGTCCGTTCTACTTAACGCCAGTTCTTTGATTTCTCTATACGACACGACGTCTATCTTTTTCTTTATTTGGTCCATGTAATTAATCCTCGGCCTTCCTCTTCCTCTTTTTCCCTCAATTTTACCCTCCATTATCTTTCGTATTAGATCGTCGTGTCGTGTCAGATGACCTATCATTTTCCCTCTTCGAGTTTCTATTTTCTCAATTATCCATATTATTTTCTCGTCTAAACAAAACATAAATGAAGTACTAAGTGTTTTTTTTTCAATAATAACTTATGTTGTTTTTTGCAGAATGAAGCAGATGAGCCTAAACAACTTAACGATGAAGATTCTTGGTTCACAGTGGGAATCGTGAAAGGAACCACGTTCACGGTAAACTGTTCTGTACGACAACAACATTTGACGTATGGTGTGCGTAATTTTAAATAATACAATATTGTTTATTGTTTTTAGGTTCAAAACTATTTGTCGGATCCGAACGTAGACTTGTCCAACTTGTCGCTGGACAACTTGCCCGATCTGTCCGGGCTGCCGACGACGCCGCTCGAGCACGGCACCGCTTACAAATTCCGCCTCGCGGCTATCAATTCGTGCGGCAGGGGAGAGTTCAGTGAAGTGAGTTGTCAACATTTACAGTACTATTGATTATTGCAATCAGTCAAGTTGTTCAATTAGGCCATGAACGCACCACGATTTTCAGTCGCGCGATAATTTTGTCGCAGAAATGCAACTTATGGGTTTATATGAGAGTGCGCGCACCACGATTTTCATAAACCCGTACGTTTATTTCTGGGACAAAATTATCGCGCGTTTGCGTTCCTGTTCACTGTGAAGTGATTCATCATCATCATCATCTTCAGCCTATATACGTCCCACTGCTGGGCACAGGCCTCCTCTCATAGATGAGGGGGATTGGGCAGTAGTGAAGTGATTATTTGTATCTTATTTAATAATATGAAGTGATCACACCATTCAATACATTTCTAAATAATACAACACTATACATAATGATGAGTTCGTAAACCTGACACATTTATCCAGGTTTTAGCAGTGTCTTTCACATTTTTTTAGCATTTATTCTTATTTTTTAGGAAAGCGCGTTCAAGACGTGTTTGCCTGGTTTCCCCGGGGCGCCTTCAGCGATAAAGATCTCCAAGTCCGTAGAGGGAGCTCACTTGTCTTGGGAGCCTCCGCAGGTGGCCGCCGAGGGCATATTTGAGTACTCCGTCTATCTGGCAGTGCGGTCGAATACACAACCTAAGGTATGTTCTAATGAAAGACTGTGGCGCCTCTGTATAAGCCGTCCTCTCCCGGCGAAAATAAATATACAATGCCACAGAATAGTATAATAGTATTACATACAGAACGGACACGAACCCCCCCGCACCGAGGTCAGTTACCTCGTCTCTGACAGGCCAGGATGACAAGCCGGGTTACGATCGAGTTACCGTCGCGGCTGGCGATTCGCCCATGCCACGCGCTACGCACTCGCGCAAACAATTGACGCGTGTACCGACAGCGCACGCACACATACTTACCCACAGCGCTTGCTTTCCTTCGCGTGTCACCCCCGTGACAATGCCATTCTTTTCGATCCCAGGGACTGGTAGTAGACGACGAGTTTCTTTATTATAATGTCAATGTAAGATAGCCTAATGTTCTGTAAGGTAAAAGTACTAGTGCTCGACGCTGCACTAGTATTCGACATGGGCACTTATGTCAAAGTGACAAGGCTTAAATTCGAATAAAGAAAAATCTTCGTTGTTCGAATTTAACGTATATGACTTTGACATAAAGTGCCCATGTCGAATACTAGTGCAGCGTCGAGTACTAGTACCTTACTGTGTTCTTTTTGAGGTGTGCGATAAAAGGATAAGCTCGCCTTTGTACTTCAACTATTTTTTTGTATTTCTTCCATGTTTTGTGTTTTATATGTCCAATAAAGAATTTTTGTATTGCATTGTAAGATACTTACTACCCAGAAAGGTTTAATTTATTCTGCGTTCAAGTTCCTGCAAGAAATTTTGTCTTCACCGGAAGTCAATAGGACCACTAATATCACAAGAAGGAAGCCATAACTACATTACATGTGTGTAATATCTTCGTCTAATACCCGTGCCTTAACAGCATTTTACTACTAGCTTTTGCCCACGACCTATTAATAGGGTCATAATCAGTTGAAAAAAAAACATAAATTGTTCCTCTGGTGGTAAATAGTTAACGGCTTATGTGCATGTAAGTTATGTTTTTATTACATGACTTTATACTAACGCAGAAACAGTTTATGCGGTTTACTAGACCAGTCCAAAGTTAAGCTTCGTAGCCCTTAACTTTTGTCATGTCCACCAAAGACGCGCACCTCGATCTGACAATGACGCAATCATGTCCGTACAGGAGGCGTCCAAGTCGCAGCTGGCGTTTGTGCGCGTGTACTGTGGCAAGGCGAACACGTGCGTGGTGCCGCAGTCGTCGCTGAGCGCCGCGCACGTCGACTCCTCCACCAAGCCGGCCATCATCTTCCGCATCGCCGCGCGCAACGAGAAGGGCTACGGGCCAGCCACGCAAGTCAGGTGGCTGCAAGGTTGGTACTACTGTTGTTACTAAACTTACTCTATAAGGGTAGGTTGTTGTTACACACGGTCGGTAATCGCAACTTGTGTTGCGAAAGGAGACAATTGCAGGCGACGTTGGGAGTCCGTTTCATTAAAACGTAGCATGCAATTCCATTCCGGTCGAGGCTAGTATAACGCTTATCTCAAAATGGAATAAAATTAAGGTTTTGTAAAAAATAACCCTAAAAACTAATCTTCCACAATATGATGACATATGAAAGCAGGTCAACAGCTTTAGATAGATCCAAAAAGCAGGCAATTACTGGGTGTCTTACTTTTTGCGTAATAATTGAATTGATTGCTTCAGACACAGTATTGTTGCTGCATGCTGCTACCGAACAATTTTGAGTATCTTTTTTAGGGTTCCGTACCCAAAGGGTAAAACGGGACCCTATTACTAAGACTCCGCGGAGTCTTAGTAATAGGATCCCTCCGCTGTCCGTCTGTCACCAGGCCGTATCTCAAAAACCGTGATAGTTATACAGTTGAAATTTTCACAGATGATGTATTTCTGTTGCCCCTATAACAACAAATACTAAAAAAAGAATAAATTAATATTTAAGGCCGTCCCATAAAAAAACGTCATTTTTTGCTGTTTCTTAAAGATGAGGGACGGAACCCTTCGTGTGCGAGCCCGACTCGCACTTGGCCGGATTTTTATAGTTTGAGGAATACGACCTTGAAATATCGTGAGCTGTATGAATGAGTTTTTTTTTTGTTTGGTCTTTTCGTCACACTATACTCGTACTACTAAATTTTCTTTAAACATGAACACATAGTAAGACAAGTTGTTTCTTTTCATTCTAATAAACTAAAAAAAATGTATTGTATGTCCATTATAAAACTATTAAAATATTAATCTATCCGTGATAATATTTTAACTTGGCAAAAAAAAATGCTATAAGGAGACTGTTTATTTCACCAAACAAGAATAGTTTTTTCCCATTTCATACAATTTTGATGTTTAGCCTCTAGTTAAGTCCTAATTCCGGTTTGGTTGAATCCAGCTTCAGCGAATAGCCGTAAAACACATGCTTATTTTGTTCCAGACATGAAATCGACGGGAGTAAAAAGGTCAGGCGAGGGCCGGTTACCCGGCGCGTCGCCGTCTAAACAGCCTAAGCAAATGATGCACTAACGAGTTCTAGTGACGGAATCAAAGTATCTTTAGATTTAAGTAGTTATATGTACAGACGACTGAGTGATTATTGTTCGACCCAATGTTTTACCAATGTCAAAAGGACTTTTCCCAGCAGAAAATGTAATAATCATAAGTTCATAACGCTTGAGGTATTGATTTCTTATACATATAATTGGTACACCATTCCTTTCATTTTATGTAAGAGTCTTCGTGAGAGGGCATAATAAGTTAATGTAATAGACTTTATGTCACACCTGGCCATAAAGCGGCAATTACCGCACGCTCCGCGCGCGGGAAATCCCACTTCCTGGCCAGGGGGTGACATAAAATTTTGTACTTAACGCGGGCGGTAATAAAGAAAGCCTCAGATCGCATATTTATCGCCCTTGCCTTCGGCTCGGGCGTCAAATGCCTGCGATCTGAGACATTCTTTGTTTTACCGCCCTTGTTAAGTAATGTACTATTTTACTTTAGTGTTCGTCTGTTTTGTCTGCAGTGGAAATATCATGATTGTGTGCACAATACGGGGGCGCTGTGGCATTCGCCTGTACGTAGTTTACCGCTGCGACTTAAACTTCACGTACTTCCAACATATTGTTGATGGAGGCGAATCGAACGTTTATTGACACTTTCAGGCGTGCAATGCAAACGCAACCCTATTAACATCTGTACTGATATTATAAATGTGAAAGTGTGTCCGTCTGTCTGTTTACCTCTTCACGCTGAAAATGCTGAACCGATTAAGATGAAATTGGTATAGAGGTTGTTTGTGTCCCGGGAAAAGACATAGGATATCTTTTATCCCGGAAATCTTAACCTCTTAACCGCCACAGTAAATTACGTAAGTCTTGTCTCACACGCCAAAATCCGTTAAATAAACCTTACTTCATAGCACGTAGGCTGCCTTTACATTGTACGTGTTGTCACCTATATGTGACAGTGGCGTTGTAGGCACGGCGGCTCGTGTCATATGGCTAGTTTTTGCCCGCGACTTCGTCCGAGTGGCAGCGTGGCACTCTATTATCGCGATAGAATTTAATTGTTATTTGTTTTATATCAGGCACTTACCTAGTTATCGCTCTTCCACACAAACTTCCAGCAATTTAAGGGATGATTTCCGGGATAAAAAGTATCATATGTCCTTACCCGGGACTCATCCATGACATCACCATGACAAATTTCATCGAAATCCGTCCAGCGGTTTAAGCGTGAAGAGGTAACAGACAGACACACTTTCGGTGAAGGTGAGACCAAGTGCGGGTAGTTCGGAAAACCCGTGCGGCTAGAAGATGTTGATGGTGGAATTTAACCTTTCGTGAGACATGTTATAACTTTATTTTACTAAACGGTTAAAAAATCCGCGGTGGCGGAGCATGGTTGCGAAGCAGGCGCGTCCCATTTCATTCGGTTCGACAAGGCGAGGATTTTGGTACGGGAAAAATGCTATGTACCACGCATGATCCGAGAGGCGATTGAAATAGGGCGCCGCCCTAACTTTAATCGTGACGCTGGCTGGGTGTTGCCGCCGGCATGGAAACCTGTGATCCCGATCATAGAGCGGGAAGTCCGTTATGACAATCGAGTGGACATAGTGAGTTCAGTGTGCCTACCATTGATCGGGGGGGACGATCCCTCACCACGACCTCATACAACACCTTCAGCGCCGAGCTGCCCCCCCCCGCCCCCGCCCCCGCGCTGTCTGCGCGTGCGTCACGTGCCTTGCGGCGGGCGGCGGGTAGTTCGACAGTGTGCAATCGGCGCGGGTCGCAGACGCACTCATCCTGATGAAGAACTCCCGAAGAGTTCGAAACATGTCGCCCGAAGTGACAATTAATACGTGAGTTTTAACCGTTTAGTAAAATAATGTTGATGGTGCTCACGCCAGTCAGCTCGCGACCACGGATGTTGTGATACACTCGAAACGTCGGGCAAAACCTTAATAAAGGTAAATTAGTTATAATTGTACGCGATTAAGAACCGTTTCCCAATAATAATGTGTGAAAATCGTGTAAGTTTAAATCAATACACTTTCGCATTTATGATATTAGTATGGATTGTGACCGTTAAGAGGTTGGGAGTGTAAGTTGTATGAAACAGCGGCAACTGAACGCGATGAACGACTTCTAGGTACGCGGACGATAAATAATTCTGTTTGTTAATACAAGGTTATTCAAGGTAAATAATCCATTTTAACGAATTACGTTTACTAAATTAAAAAATATTGACTGTTATTAGAGGATTGAAGAAGACATTACAACAACGTGATTATTTACCCGATTTTAATAGTATGAACTAGTATCACTAGTAATAGTATCCCACAAGTTACTTGTAACACGTTCACTGCCCGAATCTGAATTGTAATCCTTACGGCTTTGTAATAGAGGCTTGCCGTGACCCATATCAGGGTCATGGACAGTGAACGTGTCACCTCGTCTACCGGAAAAAGACGATCAATACATAATAATAACATGTGGACGGTAATACGTTCACATGTTGTTGTGTGTATGGTAATTATACCGGGCTTGGTAGATGATTGTAATATTAATTATATACAAATTAGATGTATTTACATTTTTAATTGATCTTACAGACATGATAATTTAGAATAGTTCCGACGCGTTTTTTTACCTGCAGATAATAAAAAGTTATTTTTTCCAAGCTATTTATTTGCGTTGACCCCACCGATATAGGTTAGTCTCTCAAGTGTTCTGCTTTTCGAGACACAAATATTTCCGATTCTAAAACCGTCTTCAAAATTATTCAACCCCTGTAGCGTATGGAACATTACTCTTGGAACGACCACCAAGCTGTGCAAAGCTGTGAGGCTAGGCAAATGTTAAATTAACGCACTATATGACATACGTAGTGTGCTAGGTAGAATAACATAATCTGGCTACTGTTAACCGCATAATGTTCATGCAATAAATCACTTTCAAATGTAATAAAGAAACCTTTCTGTTTTATTTACGTTTAGGGTTCCGTACCCGAAGGGTACAAACGGAGCCCTATTGCTGTCACTCACGCGTCCGTCTCTCCGTCGTGTCACACAAATTTTGCAGTAAGATTGTCGCTAGTCTTCACAGCATACTTAACACGTTCACAGTCCCCATACAAAATGTTTCAATTTTCTTGGACGTCCAAGCAAATTACTTCCATCACACGTCCGTGCTCCACGTTTGGGTCACTATGAAACGACCAAATACTCTGTGGACAATCTTACACAAAATCAACCTAGAGGTAGTCCTAAACTAAGCAAAGCTTGTACTATGGGTACTAAGCGACGATATACATGCGTATATTCGTATAACAAATATTGGTGCTCATCACACAAATAAATGCCCTGGCCGGGATTCGAACCCGGCACCTCCAGCTTCGTAGGCAGGGTCACTACCAACTAAGCTAAAGCGGTCGTCAATTGATATCTAACTAAAATATGAATTGATAAATCAGAATTGTTTTTTTAACCCTTTGACCGCCAATTTCATTTCATATATAACTATAAATCAGACTTGTCTTTTTAACCCTTTGACCGCCAAGAACCTATAAAGTGTAGTGTGTCGTCGTGCCCACCACGCCAACAACCACTTAAAAGGTCGGAGTGAAGGTGTACTTTGATCATGGAAGAAATCATTTATGAACTGTTTTAATTTGTTTTTATTGGTTTATTAGACATTACACCAAAAAAACAGTGCTTGGCGTACTGGGCACGACGACACACTATCGCTTTGGCGGTCAAAGGGTTAAGCCTTGTATCGAATGCAGTCATAGTGATTTGAATGCGTACCTGGTCGGCTATAGTGACCCATGTACGGGGCACGGACTTTGTGGAGATAGTTCGTCGTGACCCATGTATGGGGCATTGGACTGTGAACGTGTTAAGTATCTTGTTATTCTTGTTGACGCAAAGCCAGAGCCAGACAAATGTCAACAGTATTAACGAGTCAAGCCGCCTCGTGGGAAGCAAGTGCTGTCAAGCTGGTCTAATTTGACAGACATTCAGATGTACTCTATGAGTAATGATAACAAGGATAATACATGTCAAGTCAAGAGTCACTCGACGTATATTTAAGAAAAATTCAATCGGCCGGGTGTGGTATATTTTGGAATCAGCTGAGCAGCATCCCTTTCATTTTATACCCTACTCGATAGGTTCATCATCAGCATATCCGCCAAAGACTGGATAAGGCCTCTCTGGCTGGATGGTGCCACCACGACCGGTCCTGCGCTATCCGCATCCAGCGAACTCCCGCGACCTTTACCAGGTCATCAGTTCACCTTGCGGGGGTCTGCCCTATGTGGGGGTCTATGGACTTCTAACCAACAGAGCCGAGAGCTAGGTCATTAAAAAGGTCTGCTTATCTACTTTGTCGTTATATGGGCATAAAGTTGGTATTCCATTGCATAACTGTAGGTGAAGGTATAATGAGAAAGTAAGTACCTGTAAATACCTATTTAATTTAATGACATCTTTCAACTGTGTTGGTTTTTAGGGTTCCGTACCCAAAGTGTAAAACGGGACCCTATCACTAAGACTCCGCTGTCCGTCTGTCACCAGGCTGTATCTCGTGAACCGTGATAGTTAGACAGTTGCAATTTTTACAGATGATGTATTTCTGTTGCCGCTATAAAAATACTAAAAAATAGAATAAAATAAATATTTAAGGGGACTACCATACAACAAACGTGATTTTTTTGGACCGTTTTTATAGACAATGGTACGGAACCCTTCGTCGCGAGTCCGATTCGCACTTGGCCGGTTTTTTGTTCCATTTTCCATACAAAGGTTTTTTGTATTTTTTGTTGACCTGAAAAATGTACCAACCCTATCACTAAAACTCCGCTGTCCGTCTGTCACCAGGCTGTATCTCGTGAACCGTGATAGTTAGACAGTTGCAATTTTTACAGATGATGTATTTCTGTTGCCGCTATAAAAATACTAAAAAATAGAATAAAATAAATATTTAAGGGGACTACCATACAACAAACGTGATTTTTTTGGACCGTTTTTATAGACAATGCTACGGAACCCTTCGTCGCGAGTCCGATTCGCACTTGGCCGGTTTTTTGTTCCATTTTCCATACAAAGGTTTTTTGTATTTTTTGTTGACCTGAAAAATGTACCAGATGACAGCTGTCAAACCTAATCTAAAATACTTACTAGCCTTCTACTCACCTTTCCCAATAAAAAAAAATCCGTGGTCTGCGAATTTCCAGGACAGTAAATAAATAAAATGGGATAAAAGAAACAACCCCGTCTTGCAATTTGGCTTTTATTTTAATACTTAATTACATATTATTGAGTACACTATACATTTGTTTCATTGCTATAAAATGCTATCTATTCAAAACTCCGGTAGGCATTTCACAAGAAAAATGATAATATAAATAATTTTAACTTTCGTTTTATAGAAAATTTCCTATATTCAAGATATTTTGCGTTTTATCATGATATTAAAGCAGTATCACTAAATGTATTATTTGGACAATTTAATTTTTATGCTGATGATATAGGTTCTTCAAACTTTTAATGGTGGTACCTCCGTTACTGAAAAGAAAACAAATGTTAACCATCTGTCTCACAAATGTACCTACCTACGTGAATAAGGGCACGCGACACTTACCAAAGATACAGTCCCGAAGAGCTTGTACCATCCTATAACAATATTGGAAAGGTTGAGGTCGTCTAACATGATCTGCGCCACGCCCATGAACACCTTTTTGCCCTCGATGCGGCCGTAGTCGCCCCACACCGTCACCTGCATGCAACGAGCCCCATTATTGCAAATCGCAACGTCGCAGTTATAGTCGTTGGGTTTTAGTTTTGTCCAATCCACTTAAGGCGCAGGGTAGGGCAAGGCCTTCCCCATACAAACTTTGTGCATGTTTTATTCGTCGGTTTTGGCACTAACAAATATAATATTTTTTTTGGTTGTAAATATTAGATATGAGAAGATCGTGATGTGAAAATTTTCAAATATTTCAAAAAAATTCAAAAAAAAAAAAAAACATCACGAAATAACTATCAGAAAAATAAGCATACTGACCAAAAATCATAACTTTAATGCAAACACAAACGAAGTAAATCCTGCACAAAGTTTGTATGGAGAGAGCTTGCCCTAGAGGAGGGGCCTCTTAAAGGAACAATAGTATTTTTTACTAAAACCGCAAAACACCAAAATTATCATATTGTAATAGTCGTTATAGCCACCTAGAAAGTTCAATTTGTTATCGTAACTACAGATGTGCAAGTTGCGGAAAGTTTCCAAAAGGTTGGAAAAGTTCTCGGAAATTTCTTGAGAATTTCATAGAAATATACGACGACGCTTTAGCTTAGTTGGTAGTGACCCTGCCTACGAAGCTGGAGGTCCCGGGTTCGAATCCCGGCCGGGGCATTTATTTGTGTGAATAGCACGAATATTTGTTCTTGGGTCTTGGATGTTTTCTATGTATTTAAGTATATATTTATCTATATATATAAGTATGTATATCGTCGCTTAGTACCCATAGTACAAGCTTTGCTTAGTTTGGGACTAAGTTGATTTGTGTAAGATTGTCCACAAATATTTATTTATTTTAATATAAGAAATTTCCATTTTACACTTCGGAAACTTTCAAACCCCATACAAAAATGCGAGAAATTTCAGAAACTTATCCATGTGGGAAAATTCGCAATTTTGGAAAGTTTCCGACGGCACATCAGTAATCATAACTATCTCCGTAAGCAATAGATTACGAATGCAGTAGTAGAAAAATGGCGGTCCAGATGCCTTTCTACTTGTACCATTCTCTAGTGTTCAGTTTAAATCAACACTTATAGTACTTTTATCTCACGAGCGTAGGCCATTGTTGTAGTTGTGACACATACGAACTCATAGCTCCTACGCTGACGCAAACATAGGCAATGTGCATGTATAGCTCAACACACAACCATGGATCATCCGCGCTCGTGCGATAGAATTACTCTAACACAACTTTATTTACACTCACTTGCAATACACATCCTTTAAAGTTTTCCCTAAATGTGAGGGTCTGCTGGTAGAGGGGATCGAGAGTTCTGCGTGCGGTGCTGGTCTTCGCTTTAGCGACGCAGCGCTTGCCGCTGACGAGGTAGACCTTTACATAAGGTGCTGGAAGGGTACGGCAGCCTTGCCGGGCTTGGAGACCCCGCGCGCGAATTACCTCCACCTGTGCATACATATAAGTACACGATCCTTATCTCCACATCTGAGCACGTACATTGATCACAAGAAACAACGCCATACCTCAAGGAAGCCTTTTTGGTAGCACATGGAGAGTTGGACATCGCCCAACGTAGGAGCTCCGAGCAGCTGTCGTCCCACCAGCTGTCCCGGGCCTAGGCCGTCGATGAAGTCCGACAGGCCGCCGCCGTCCGAGGAGCCCGAGCCACGCATGCCGGGAGACCATCTGACAAATTGTAAATTCCATAATACCTATTTTAGGTAATTTATCTTTATTACTTAAAGAGCTATACGTTTCAAATGTAGATAAGGGGACGTTACGACAGCAATTTAAAATGTTATTTATAAATACCTACCCACTAACATTTATCTTGCATGCATAGGATTAACAATAATAGACAATGGAAAATATAAATGAAGGGCGAAGCGAGAAAGCCTCAGCCAATCGACCATGGCTGCGCACCACTCTGCTTGACTCCCTCATTCGGGGAGGTAAGCGCGAGCTCCCATTAGACGGGGGTCGGATTGTAACCACCAGCTCAAACGAGCCCTCACTCTAGTTATATATTATTTCAGCAGCATTATAGTTTTCTTAGCAGTCGCATCGCCCATGATTTTGATTTTTTGTTAATTGTTAGTGCTTAGGTTCTGATTATAGGGTTCCTGTAGAAAATACGGGAAATGTTGTATATACGTGTACGCTGTTCCTTATATAATATTCGCCATGCATTGGTTTATTGGGTATTTTGGTTTTCCTACCCGTAACTTAAAAACTTAACTGAGTATAAAAAGTTATACAAACCCAAATCATAATAAGAAAACTAACTGAAAGTACCTACAAAAGTATTTTTAGATTTTGGACTTGGAACTATTACATTCTGCAACTGAATGACTAGTAATTCCTATGGTGATTGCTACGTTTTCGAATGGGGAAAAAAGCTGCTCACTCGCCGCTACTATTTTACATAAGTATATGGTTGCTTGAAATAATTCATGTGCATTCAAGCTATGTTTGTTTGCCACCGACGCGCGGTATAAAAAAGGTACCTACTGCATTACCTACTCAGATACATATGTATACTCGTTTATCGTTGGAAGACCTAAATACATTAGGGATTTACTTTACCAATGCATAACAAATAGAAAATCAAGGCTCAGTGGTTAACTGACAGTCATATTTTTAATCATTGTAGCATACATCCTATAATTAGTTAATCTTAGGCATTTATTGTGTTCAATATTTCACCAGTTTTACATGTTTTCTCTTAGAACCATTTATTACGAAACAAAGTTACGGGAACTTTAGAAAACAATGACACCAGTCCGTTAACTACAGCTAATTAAAAATACGACGTCAGGACATTATTGTACAACATATCAAAGCTGATTTCGGCTCAGATAGAAAATACCTATTTTAGTCCACCAGTCCTCGATTTTCAGAATCTACCACAAGATCAGAATAATCATAAAAATTACAACAAACAATGACAACATTGATACAATAGTGAAGAAGAGGGCGGTAGTCGTTCAGATGCATCGAGTGGTAAAAGTCAAGGTTGTTCCTATGTGGGAAGTAAGTACGGTAGAAAACTGAAGGAATCTAGGAGATAAACTGAGCGGTGCTATAGAGACTAACTAAAGCATGGTTTCACAAAGAATACAAAAGTCGCCTTAACTGTGCGTTATGTTAAACACAGGCGCTAAGATTAAATTACTAAATGTTAAAATTGTTTAAAATACTAAGTGACATTAAGTACTATATGTATATTATTATTTATACAGGGCCTACCTACTGTTAGGTACCGGTACTGGTTTATACTTATTTAGTTACTTTAAGTGATATTACATTTTTATACGTGTACTAACTAATATAGAGCATCCGAATGGTAAAGTGGAGACTATAAACCAACCTAAACATTATTAATCAATCATTAATAGAAATATCGCAAGTTCGAAAGGTTAACATTACAGCTTTCCAACTGCGCCCTAAAGTTTTAGTTGTATTTAGTGTCAGTATGAATGATGTATGACATGTATTATAATAATAATAGTGAAACATGCATTGAACTTAAGTACTTGACATGTGTGTGGTGTGATGTAAGTGGCGGTGAATGTACATTGACCAGACATAAATATAAGATCAAATAATTGAAAATAATTAATTAGTGCAAACATCATAGGCGTTCAGAACAGGCAACATTAAAATTCCAAGGAGAGTCGTGCATCTTAAAGGTAGGAAGGACTTCCTGATCCCGGAAACAGAGCTCTGTCTCGCTATCGACTCTGAAACAGTGCCACCAAATTTGTCACACAAGGGATTTATAAAATGTATAGTTATAGGTATGTACGTATCACGTTATCGAAAGTGTGCGTTGCCTAAGCGAGAGAAGACGATGCGTGCTGAACGTGAACAAAAAGAATGAAGTGAGAAACACCAACATAGTCCGGTTCATGCGCTTACAAGACGAGAGGCATAACAGAGAGGGGTAGAATAGAAGACGCGAGCAACATCAATGCGCACATAGAAGAGTCGAGATCGGCGGGTAGTCAGCGAGTGGCGGCTTGGGTCGGAGCGGACTGCGAGCGACTTACGAGGATCCCTCCGAGCTAGATATGGAGGCGAGGCTGGCGGCGTACACTTCGTGCGAGCGCTGGAAGGTGGTGGTGGCGGTCTGGGTGCGCTTGCGGCGCGCGCCTCCGCCTTCTACGCGAACAAGCGCGGCGTTAGCGACGAGTGGCGTGTCGCGGGCGGCGCGGGCGCGTAGCAGCGGCGCCGCCGCCGCCCAGCGCAGGGCGTCGCCACGCGCCTCTCCGCCGCCCACGCCGCCGCCACCGGCACAACACAAGGTCACAACACATTCAGTACCCATACCCACAACCTAGTACACACATTCAGTCGGCCTCGTTTTCTAGATATTCTTAGTACCGTAGTTATGTAAGTATATAGCGCACACAATGGTAGTGATTTTTATTACTTATCATCATTGCTCATGATCTGGTTATTTGGTGGTGGTTGTACATATATTATTAAATGAACTAACTAATATGTGAGTGTTGTGGTACTATATAAGTAACAGCGTTAATCTTATCGTGTGTTCGTAAATATACTAACCTACCTACTACCTAACTAGTAACTAGATCGTATATATCACCGCCGCGATTAATCGCTTCTGAATTAACAAGTTTTGTCTGTTTTGATCACCGATGATGATTATATATTCAAGTCAGCCTTTCATGTTCAGTCTTTTTGGCTTTTTGCACATAGAAGGACATTTTGATTGATCAAGATTGACGGGATGGATTGATCTTCTGTATTCTGTTGCCCAAGTATCATAATTGTATTGTCACATTTATACACCGTATTGCAACAAGTAGATTTAAATGTGCCGCTTTTTTCTAGACTCTACTTTCATTAGCCAGACTCAGTGTATTTTTTTAGCGATACGCTACTGGCTAATATTCAGATGAGGACTGTAAAGAAAAAAAAAACTTTTGAAGTGTTCTTCGCTCGCTTGAGACTAATAGATAGCTGTCCAGTGAAAGCTCTAAACATAGTTGGCTGGTTTATATATATACACATAAGCGACATCGCACATAAAACTAGGGTCTTTGTGAACTGTTTTGGCATGCTGTGTTTTCTGAAGACCTAATCGAGATTCCGACAGTAGTACATATATTTGAATGGCAAGTGAAAGACATCTTGTTGGTAATGTCAGTCGCACTCGCATCAGGGAGCCGCCCGGGACCGCACTATTGTGTCAATGTCGCCGGCGCGACGGCCGCCAACCTGCCCTCGTCGTTCTCGCTGGACGCGGAGGAGGCCCGCGACACTCCCGATGCGCCTCCCCGCATTTCTCCTGGCACCACTTCTTCACTGCGTTGTACCGTGAATGAATTTTTTCCACGTTTACCGAACCCTAACCTCCGTTTTCGTCCTGCCGATCATTGCATTATACACTTGAATTATTATAGTTACATTGACACGTTAGCCTTTGCGCATCATTAATGTGATTAGCTGTTATGTTTGAAGATTGATGCAGAAAGGCCAGCATGTAGGTATGCCGTGGTGGAGATGCGTGTGTGGTGGGTGTAAGCGAGATGCGGTAGGGTTCACCTGTCGCGGACAGCTGTGAAGTGGAGTTGCTCTTCTTGCCCATGCCGGGACCGAAGTAATCCCGGGGTTCCGCTTTCAACAGCACGTCGTCACTACTGGGCTCCATTTCGCTCGCACCGCCCAGCGCCGTGTCGCTGAGACTGCCGTCTTCGCAAAGTTTTACGTTATAGTGGAAATCTTAAAAAGTAGGTATAATACTCTCAGTAATGCATTCATTGTATAAATTAAAAAATAATTGATATATACGTACCTGCTTTTTCGTCCGGTGGGACGTCCGCATTACTGAGGCTCCGTGTGAACTGCCCTCGACGCGACTCTCTTCGCTCCAGCGGCTGCGCCTGGTTGCCGTTGCGGCCATTGTCGCGGCCTCCGTAGTCATTACTGCGCTTGGATCCCCGCCGCGACGATGTTTTACCGCGTTGGGTTTTTATTGATGATTTTTTGCGTTGATTTACAGCACGCCGAGTTGCAGACGGTGCCATCGATTGTATAGTTTGGAATTCAGGGCGAGGCGGTGGTTCGTCGGCGACGGCGGGTTCCGGCCGAGGCGGCGAGGCGGCAGTGTGGTGAGTGGCGGCGGATGGCAGATGTGAGGCGACAGGAGTGAGCGCGCGACGGGGCGAGCCGAGGTTCGTGGTAGAGAGAGCAATACACATAGAATTAGCCATTGTACTAAATTCATGATCTAAATGATTTGCTGGTGCTAAAGAATATGAACGCGTGCGAGCCTTTTTAATTATAGATGGTAACGGTTCTCTGAATGACAAATCTAAGTCGGGCGGAGGAGAGAGGGAGTTTGGCGAGCGATATTCTTGGAAGGTGAGGATATCATTAATACTAACAGTGCCTTGCTTCTTTGTTTGCGTGCCATTTGATTCTTTCTCGTTATCCTTATTAGAATACTTTGCGGCTACTGCCTTAATAGCCTCGTTATCTTTTGATGTGATGCTCATCTTCTTAAAAATACCGCTAACATTTTCAGGACTTTTAACTTTGTGATTATTCATAGAGCCAACCGAACCTTTCATCACTACTAGTGAATCGGAATGACGCCTTTGGAATCTATTGCGATTGTTTGGCTTGTTAACTTCATAATTTTTTTCACTTTTTGCTAATTCGAATAAACGCGTATGATCACTGGATTTCTCCTCACACACATTTTTCAAATCAACCGACATCTCTGTCTTTCCCTTAGACATACCATCTGACTCGTGGAGCTCACCTAGGGAGGCACGCAACTTAAATTTAGCAGTGTCGCTATTTTCTAGACTACTTTGTTTATCTATACTAACGTGTATAGTTGTTTCTGCTATGCTGCCATCACTGTCATAGCCGTGGTACTGAGACCAATTTTCGTTGTTCAATGTTAGGTCTGTACTTGACCGTTTTTGCAGAGATGAATTAGATGCTCTACGTTCTGGTTGGTTTCCGTCTGTGTTGCAGTGATGATTTAGGTTTAGACTGGATGTGGTGCATTCATTTAACGGCGTTAGATCATCTACGGTAACCTGTGTTGATATAGTGTTTACTGATTTTACATACTGTTCTATACTGGGTAATGTTCTTCTAATGGGCTCCTTCGATCTCAGCGGATAACTATCAACGTCAATTGTCGCTGAACGTCGACGATCCCAAGAAGAATTTTCTATTTTAGGCGTCGGTTTTCTTCTACACGTCAGAGTTTGGTGAAAAAAGTAGTCAGGAGGAGGAGCATCATATTTATTAGATGTCAAAATGCGTTGTTCTCCATTGAGAGGCAGTTGTTTTATATTATGTATCTGTCTTGGTGACCGCCAGTCCATTTGATATGCATATCCATTGAAAGCCCCAGCTACATCGTAAGCATTGGCATGCTCACCCGTGTTCACTCTGGCGTACTCAGGGCAACTGTGACTCCTCGCGTATGAGTGGCGATGGGAATTTTCTCTAGAGTATGAACCAGCAGAGCCGCTACGTGCTAGGAGCCGACGGAGGCGTCGCGTAGGATGCGCTCGGTGTACCATTGGCGGACAATTCTGACTGAGCTCGGGGCATAAGCGAGCGCGGCGTCGCAATCCGCGTTCTGCGTTAGGCACAGACACCAAAGGCAATACTCGATGAGGAAGTTCGCTGTGATAGAGGTTAAGGAAGGGGGTAGCGTTATCACAAAAAGATGATGTACTGTGGACAGGAAGGACGCGTTTCCAGCTGTAAAGTTGTTCTAATCAGTAAAAGTTGGGCTGCATGTTCATAATAGTAGTTTATGCAAGTGCTACATCCATATATTAAATCCTCTTTAATGTGTTTCATGTGGGCGTGTTGAGCCGGCGTACGCCATATTTGAGATACCCGGAGCATCCGATCGCGGTGCGCGCGTGCTGTAAAGTTGTACGTGATCTCATTACGGCATCATCTGTGATGCAGTAACGCGGCGCCGGGCACGGTATATTATAAAGCTGGTCCTTATTGAAATATCTATCCATACAACCATCAGTGAATAAAACTACAGTCAGAAATAGTTCCGTGGCTTGGGATAATAGTACAACTCTTTTGTATATCAAAAAACTACGGTATATGAACACACTAACGAGGATTTACTATATGGGTGTAGATAAAAAAAGGTTTTAGTGAAGACATGCATATGCATACCTAAGCATCCTCGTGGGGCGGGGTCGCTCGGACTGCGTGCTGAAGGCGCTAGAGGTGACGGAGGCGACGGATTCGAGGTCGGAGTCGGCGGCGGCCGCGTCGGGCGACAGCCGGCGCCGCGGCCAGCCGCCGCCGCGCGCCGCCAGCTCAGAGTCCGACAGGCCCGCGTAGTGCCGCTCCCAACCTGGACCACATCAACTCTCGTACCGACTGTCGCATCGCATCTTACTACACGGTTACATACCGTACCTATATTTTAGCCCCCTTATTCATAAAACTTGGCAAACCTCTGCTAAATAAAATGTGTTTAATGAAAACATTTAATGTCAAAGTGTCATAAGGACAAACGAATATTAGCTAATAGATGTTTGATGGACGTTTATGAATAAGGGAGTAAGTTTTTTCCAAAAAAAAAACACAAACGAATACGTTCTCGTTCAGTATTAATTTATATGGCAAAAAATAGTTACCACCAAGAAGTTTAGGTACAGGTTTGTTTTTAGTGTACATTATTTGGTGAACAATAAAGAATATTTGTATTGTATTGTACATACTGGAGGTTGCGCGCTGAACATTCGTTTGAAGCTAGAAAATATGGCCTTGAATGACGTCACCGTTATATTGCATGTCTTTCATTAGATCCATCTTACATTAGAGTGAAAGCGATGCAAGATAACGGGGACGTCTTCAAGGCCATATTTTCTAACTTCAAACGAATGTTCAGCGCGCAACCTCCAGTAGTATGTATCTTAACATCTTGGTTACCACCTAAGGCCACCAGTGGTGCCGCTCCCGTTGCCTTACAAAATGAGACAAAATACAAACGCGTTTGTGTTTTATTTCGAAAAACTTATAACTAGACTTACTGACCGCCTACAATTATTTGCTAGTTATATCGCATTACAACTACTGCGAAGATCATAGATATATTCATTTGCTTACTTTAACTTTATGATATCTGTGCGAAACAAAATCACTTGCGCTAAGTTATGTTCACTACAAATCATTTCTAAGAATGCAACTAAAAGTGATGGAGGCAATTCTACAACAAACTATGTTTGTTAATTTAGTCATAATTGAGCAGGTTCTAATAAATTGCCTAAGTGATGAATTCTAATGCTACATCAGCTACGTGATTATTACTGTAGGTCAAATGTTTAGGTCATATTATTACGAGATCAATTCGCAATGATATCTTAACGCAGAAAATATTGTTGGATAGATAATTTTCATTTAATACTTATAAACATCAGGTTATAAGGGCCTTAACACACTTGCGTTTTGCGAATCGGTTTGATCGATCAATCGAAATTCGATGGCAAAACGTAAATGTGACGAAGTCCAAAAATTTGGCAGATATGAATTCATATCAATAACCAATTTTTAGTGAAGTCCCAAAGCGGGATTTTCGTGTTATTGACCTTGTGGCGTGCTTCGGTAGGTGAGTGTGGCGCCAATGTGATGCGGGGCGATCCACTTACGTTCCTCGAGGTCCGCAGACACCTGCGCGCGCACCGCTCGTTGCGCGTTCTGCATAATAAACCATAAGTTAATGCGGTTTAAGACGTTTTTTTATTTAACTTGTTTAGCTGGATTTGTACGATTGTGATATACAGTTCGGCACATGGACCGTCAAAATTTTTTGGGATGCTAGTAGGGTAATTTGCAACCTTTCCGCCCTTGGACCCTGGGTCCTAAGAGCCACGGTTTTGGAGGTAAGTTTTTTAATGGTTTTTCCTAAATTACCCACAATCTGACATTCAAAGACCCATAACTTTTTTGTGTATGCTTTTAAGTGCATAATTATTTAAATGGCTTTCGTCTAAGTACGTGTGCTTAAAAATACTAATTAATTGATGCAAATAACACCACAAAATGAATACATGGGCCTTTTTAGTAACAAATAAAACGAAGAAATATTTGTTACTAAAAGGGCTCAAAATAAGTTATGGGTTTTGGGTAATTTAAGAGAAACCATTAAATAAATCGTACATCCATGACCGTGACTCTTAGGACCCCGGGTTCAAGGGTGGAAAGGTAGCAAATGACCCTACCAGCACCCCAAAAAATGTTGACGGTCCATCTGCCGAACATCCTGTATAGCACCTACCTGGTGGGGTATTTGTGGCAGCTGTCGTTTCTTGGGGCTGGTGGTGGGCGTGGCGGTGGCGGAGCGCGACTGGAACCGCGGCGCGTACGCGTGCGTCGGCAGCCGCGCCGCCTCCCGCTCCTCGCACACTGCAACACGAACAGTGTCAGCGCGCCCTGGCCCACCCGTGCACAGAGGGTCTACTCCGAATATCCAAATACCGAAATTCGTATCGCGCCAACTCCTTCACTCTAGTGTTACACACCGTAAGAGTGAAAGGGATGCGCACTATACGAAGTTCGGATCTCGATTTTCGAAGGAAAGGCCCAGTACAAGTTTCTTTAGCAGAAAAAGATCATGCAATTGTAAGAATTTATGACGGAGTAAATATATCGGTGCGGTGTGCGCACGACAATGTTTTAAGTTGTTCCGCGTGCACAACGCACTCTAAAAGTAGATATAGCGTGCTCGTAGTCAAGAATAGGACGAGGGCAGTGGAAGATGCGTGAAAACAAAAAATAAATAGGAACAGAGCGAGGAAGTCGATAGTAAGTGGTAGTAAAGTGATAATGAGCGGACGCGGCGAGATGTCCCCGGTTGTGTTCCGTGCGGGGTGGGCCCCCCGGCCGTATGATAGGTGTCGGCACCTGGGACACCCGGGCCACCTGTGTAGCGCCACGAGCCCTCGCGGTCGGGCGGCGGGGACAGCGAGCGCCGCGGCGACTTGCTGCGCGCGCGCGACGGCCGCGCGCCCGCCGCCGCCGACTGCGACCGCCCCATGCTGTAGCCGCCGCTCTGTGCAAGAGGACAAACAACACTCACAAACACTCTGGGTGAATCAACTTTTTAGTGCCACTCATTGCCGTGGTTACGATTAGTTGTCCAGGAGACAAAAAGGTAATACAATCGTGATTTTAAGCTATTTAAATAATAAGTTGATCAAACATACATATTTATGGTACCTTATAAGTTATCTTATATCTTTAAACTCGGAGCAATTCTTGTGTATATATATATATTTATATTTATTTATTTCGGGGATCTGGGAAATTGCTCCAGCGATTTTGATGAAATCTAGTATGTGGTGGTTTTCGGAGGCGAGCAATCGATCTAGATAGGTCTGATACCCGGGAAAACGCCCAGATATTTTCCATAATGAGCCATCCACTAAGCCTGTTAGTGGAACTAAATACAACATTTCTTTGCACAAGCCTTGGAAATGCTTATGTATCTAAGAACTTGGACTGTACCTAATATATTATTGAGAATAGGTACACAACGTACGTGCAAATGGGCACGTGTAGTTTGAGGTAACTCAACCGAGCTAAGTTTGCACCTCGCTGGTATGCAGTGCGGTCGACGCGAGGTGCAATTACAAACTTAGTTTGGTGGAGTTGTAGTTGTATAGCCTGCTGAACACATTGGGCCAACGTATTGGGCCAGCAGTTGGGCCAAGACGCCAACGTGTGAACGAAGCGCGCCAAGATCCTTCGATGTCTGCACGAAAACCGATACCATTCGGGTTGCGAGCCAGCTTTAGTGCCAACTACCAACATACAGCCAAGCGGGTCTCTATACGTTGGCCCAACGGGCTGGCCCAATACCTTGGCCCAAAGTGTACTGCGGCTTTATGAGGAAGCTTGTGCGACTCACCCTGTCCCTGGTCATACCGGCGGCGCGCACGCGCCCCGCGGGAGACATGTCGCGCCGGCTGCAGCGCGCCGCGTCCGTCTCCATGCGCTGTCGCCAATTAAAAAACGCTCAAACAACTCCGTTACTCTATTACTATGATTTTACAGGCATTCAAATTGAGTCCCGCTAACAGTGACGTGACCGCGTGTGACGCAATTTTCCAACATTTCTCTTGCATGTACGGAAGCGCGCCGAGTGTAGTGTATGGCCAGTGTTGTATTATGACGTCACTCACTCTTTAAAAAAGGCTTTCCATCAAATTTATGATGATTTCGCCAATCAATACTTGTACAAAGACGTTGTTCGGTAACGACGCCATGACAGTAGGCAACTGGTTTTGTTCGGTAGTGGATTCAGCCCGTCGTCGCGAAGAGCACGGATTTTTTTCGACCGTCTCGCACGGGCTTTAAGCCTATCACACACTGCAGCGGCCTGCAGTGGCGGCTAGTTGATACTATGAATATTCAGGCCACGTCTGTCTGAATGAATGTTAGGAGCGTCACAGTGTACAACTGACCGCCACCGCAGGCCGCTGCAGTGTGTGGCACGCTTAAATTGAGCTCACCTCGTGGGGCGGTGGGGGGCTGGAGCTGGACGCCAGGCTGGACAGCGAGTGGTGGCGGCGCATGTCGCACTCGCTGGGCGTGTCCGAGTCCGACAGCCGCGACGTGGAGGTCGACGGCGGCGAGAGGTGCTCGCCATCCGCCTCCTCCTCGCGGTAACGCTGCACCAATTTCAAAGCTTTCACTTGCGGGTAGAGTACTTTTATCTCAGGAGTGTGCGTGAGCCATCGTTGTGTTGAGCGTTGTATGTGCCACAACTACTTGAACTGGCCTAGTAGTATCAAATTAGTCCATTCAAAAAGGGACTTAAGCCTACAAGCCTAAGATTTAAATTGTAATGACAGTTATGTAAAATATCGGTCATTTTAAATGATTTCAACTGTACTTTGAGTAGTTTGTCACTTCTCGTGCTCGAAAAGTGTGTCATATTAGAATTATCAAGCGAGGCTAAAGTAGTACAACACACACACACTTCTACAGCCAATTGTACGCAGGCATACTATTTTTCTCAAAAATGGCCCGCAAGCTGGACTTTAGTCGCTACATATTGGAAGGTAAAGTGTATAGTTTAAGGTCAGATCCAAATTAAAAAGTAAAAAACATTGCAGGCCACATATATGGCCTTCAATGTCACATATAAATTCCTTTATTTGTCGAGTTATAAACTTTTTAAAATGTAGAAACTGTCATATAAAAAGGAGGCACAGGTCGTATTCAGCCAATTCAGCTCGTATTTTTCTGTTGAAAACGCGACGTTTTTTTTATGTGTCTCGAATAATTTGCGTTTTTCGGTGGAAAAATACACTTGCGATTCTGTTAAAAAAAATAAACGGCGGGAAAACATGATGTTTTTGACGTTTTAAGGCTATGTTTATCAAATCTTAATTAAATTTTTGTCGTATTTTCCCCATTTTTGAGAAAAGCACTATATTAGCCTCGGCCGGAATGGCAATTGCAAGCTTCGTATTATAATTAAACGGACTCGCAAGCTCGTCCGTTTAAACAAATACTCAGCCTGCAATTGCTCCCTTCCCGGCCACGGCAATAATGTACTATTAATGTACGCAATTATTTCAGTGAATAATATTTTGAAAATTGATATTAACTGGCTGTATGGGCTTTCGCCTTTCGAGTTTCTTAACGCACATCATTATCTCTGGAAGTACCCATTAGATGTCTCCATTGAAAAACTTGTCAATCTATTGAATCTATTGTATTATTGCAGAGTTTATAAATGTATATTTCATGGGGGCTATTCATAAATTACGTCATTTCAAAACATTGGATGATGGTAGCATGACGTAGGAGGGGAGGGGGGTCAATCCCAAGATGGCATCATCTCTCGCATCTTTAAAAAGTGCTTTAATGAGTAAAAAAGGAATGAAATTCGTGTTTCTATAAACTGTTAATGCTATAAAAAATTACCTACTAAACTTGAATCAACAATAAATTCAGAACTTGGAGGAGTGGGTGAAGTCCCCATGGGAAATGAATAAAAATTGTTATTTGATATTTAGAGTTGATTGTTAATTTGTTGTTTTGTTGATTGTTTGAACTTTAAAGAAATAATAATAACTAAATCATTTTAAATAGTTTTTTATTGAAAAATTAAGCTAAGAACGCATTTTTTAGAAATGACATCATATTATTTGATAGGGGGGGGGTCATTCGAATTATGATGGTTGGATGATTTTAGGGGGGGGGGGGGGGGGGGGGGGGGTCAAAAATCGACAAAAATAGATGACGTAATTTATGAATAGCCCCATGTCTGCTATTCAGAAAAGAGTCATCGTTGGCGTCGAATGAGGGATCATGTAAGTTACATCATTTAGTCCCTTGAGACATCTCTACTAATTCTTGCCTTTTGTTATATGTATTCATTTCCTCGCAAATGCGATGAAACACATTGTGTAGATCAGGGTTATGACAAACTCGAGCCATTAATAAAATATTTTCGTTATAGTCTTACTACCTTATATAATATACCTGTTTTCCCATAATAACAACTACCGATAAATCCAACGCATTTCTAAACACAATTAAAAGTCCGTAGCATAGGTACCTCTACCTATACATCGTAACACGGCTACGTATTCGGGATCAACCCTATAATTATATAGTTGACATTTATCTTTTGTGCTGCCCGATATTTTGTTATTACTAGATTTTGAGTCTTCCAGTATACAAAATTAAGTCGCTTTTGGTAGGGATTACTTTGATTCAACTCGGTCATCTAAAATAATCTTTAAATCTGAAGTATACTTCGTAGCGCCAAGTCGCGCTGTGAAGTGCAAAATTAGAGGGTCAATTTGTTTCGAAAGTTTCCCATAAAAATATACATAGGTACCAGTGGCGGCGCGTCAAAAATATTCTTAGGGAAGCCGGAAATACTTGGCTTTTCCTATTCTTCATGAGCCGTAGTAAAAGAACTGGACTGGCTGGAAATTAGGCAAGCCGGTGGGAATCGAGTTGTATGGACGCTCCGCCACTGATAGGTACCTACCCGGTCACAATGCGACCCTCTTACATATACAACTCCAAATTCAATATTTTTTTTTAAATTCGAACATTTATTCTGCAAATAGGCCACAAGGGCACTTTTACATGTCAATTTACAATTTACGCGTAATAAAGTCTGACTATACAAGCATATGCTACATTTTTCATGAGAAAAATTAATTTACAATTTAAGAAATAATGATTAATGACAATAAGAATATAATAAATTTTTCATGTCAAAATACTAATTATCTATTACAATTATTACAATATCAGTATAGTTAGAGATGTATAAGGTCTCAGTCTGAATAACAAAATTTAATATAGTATCCCAAAGATGTAAATGGTCTCTGAGCGTCAAAATATTAATAATACCTATTGACTATTCTGACGTGCTTACAGATGTACATGGTATCAAAGCGTCAAAATAAAATAATAATAATAAGATCTAAATATAAGAAAGAAACCGTAATTTAATATAAGTAGAGGTGTCTCTTCAGAGTTAATGACAATAAAAGTAATCCATAACAGGGTGATGTCTCTCGTCATTCTCCAAGAGAAGACACTAGGTATTAAAGTAGTTACTATGTCCTTGCAAGCATGAACGACCGTGTGCAGACAGAGTGCCATAATGAAGTCATGTGGCGAGGTATCTGTATAGCTGTATATAAAAAAACCCGGCTTAGGTCTTTGTGTGTCGTGCCGCGAAAGTCACACAGTTAAAATGCAAAGCTATGGCTGTAAAATGTACTTTATGTCACACCTGGCCATAAAGTGGCCATTATCGCACGCTCCGCGCGCGAAAAAACCCACTTCCTGGCCAGGGGGTGACATAAAATTTTGTACTTACCACGGGCGATAGTAAAGAAAGCCTCAGATCGCATATTTATCGGCCTTGCCTTCGGCTCGGGCGTAAAATACCTGTGATCTGAGACATTCTTTGTTTTATTGCCCTTGGTAAGTAATGTACTATTGACGCACATAGCGCGTAAAGCCATAAGTAGTGGAAAATCTATCGAAGCAGCGTTATTTAGTTACTTTACCATTTGTACCTCTTAAGTGTTTTCGAAACAAAAGCAAAAGAACACGTTTGCGTTTAGTCTTGATTTATGTGGCAAAAATAGAATCAGAATCCGATATTTATTTGTTACAACCTAAGGCCACCAGAGGCGCTGCTCGCGTTGCCTCACAAAATGATACTAAACGCAAACGCGTTCGTTTTGTTTCGAAAAAACTTATACTAGAGCAGTATTAGCTATATATTTTATTATTTTATATCTTTAAACGAGCAATTCTTGTATATATATTTATTTCGGGGATCTCGGTAACGGCTCTAACGATTTTGATGAAATTTGGTATGTGGAGGTTTTCCGGGACGAGCAATCGATCTAGCTAAGTCTCATGCCCGGGAAAACGCCGAGCAAAGCTCGGCCGCCCAGATATTTACATCTTTAAACGAGCAATTCTTGTATATATATTTATTAGAAACTTTGCTCTCGTGTGACACATACAATTTTCACCTCAGTAGTGAGAACATATCTTATATCTTTAAACGAGCAATTCTTGTATATATCTATATATATATATACATATATATCTACATATATTTATTTCGGGGATTTCGGAAACGGCAATAACGATTTTGATGAAATTTGGTATGTGGCGCTCTAGCTAGGTCTCATGCACGAGAAAACGCCGAGCAAAGCTCGGCCGCCCAGATATTCTTATATCTTAAAACGAGCAATTCTTGTATATTTATTTATTTATTTCGGGGATCTCGGAAACGGCTCTAACGATTTTGATGAAATTTGGTACGTGGGGGTTTTTCGGGACGAGCAAGCGATCTAGCTAGGTCTCATGCCCGGGAAAACGCCGAGCAAAGTTCGGCCGCCCAGATATTCTTATATATTTAAACGAGCAATAGGCATGATGACTCAAAAAAAATTATTACTTCAATAGAAAGAAGACATAAAACTATGCCAAATAGTGAAAATCCTATTCAAATATCTCAAAAAATAACGAAGCAACAACGGTTAGAATGTTCGTAGTTAGAGAGAGAAAGTGCTACTCGACCGTGACGTCACCTTTGAGTAGCGCCATAGTAAATGACAATCGTTCAATACAAAGGTGCGTTTTGCGGAAAAGCGACAGAAAATACCCACTTTTAAAACTTTGAAGACTTATAATTACGTAATTATTTATTTTTTTGAATTACTTTTTTTGCCATTTGATTGAGAATTTGAGTCATTATGTAGAAAATTTGGATTTATTGATTTTCTTTTATAGTGTCATCATCCCTATTCTTGTATATTTATTTATTTCGGGGATCTCGGAAACGGCTCTAACGATTTTGATGAAATTTTGTTATGTGGGGGTTTTCGGGGACGAGCAATCGATCTAGCTAGGTCTCATGCCCGGGAAAAGCCCAGATATTTAGCTATTATTAGAAGTATTAGCTGAATCAATTAGTTTGACTTACGCTAAAGTTGGAAGTTTCTTCGTGAGGCTTCAACGGGTACCAGCAGGGTTCGTTGTTCATCACAACTGCGTCTAGGTCCAATAGTGCTTCGCCGAGGAAATCGTTTGGGCCGTAACGATTCAAATCCCAAACCGTGACCTATAGAAAAGTATTCATTTAAAGTTTTATTGAAAATTCGTGAAGAATGTGAAGATGATGTTACTATAATTAAATAACCTAACCTCGTAAGTCCCCGCGTACTTGTACAAGTACAAATTCAAATCGAGTTTCAAACTCTTAACAAAACAAATGAAGGTTCCAAATTAAAAATCACACAAATCTGACAAGGACTTACTAGGGACGGGTCTCAGACGTCAATGTTGGCCGACAGCACAGAATAATTAATAGTACATGCGTACAGAAGGCTTTCTAATGAACAGACCTAGGAATCCGCGGGGCAAAATTGTTTGACAAGTAGGGAGTTCCTATATCGATAAACTCAACTATCGATGCTAGATCTATATACTAGTGATCACTCAAGGGTTTGCTTGTAAAAATATGTTTTTATTAAAAGTAAAAAAAATAATTAAATAATAACTCAATACTCTAATTCGTTTTTAAAGACAATTTTATAGTTTTACTTGTCCCAATTTTTTTCTTCGTGAATGTCCCATCTACTATTGTTAAAGTAAACGACGACATTGACAAGTTGAGTGTCTAAGTAGGTAATTTACTTCTAAAAAGGTAGATAACATTAACTATTTTGTAGTGCAATAGGTATTACGCCCTACCTTTATATAACCTAGCGATTATTTAAAATATGCTATGTTGAACAATAGAACAAAAACACACAATGCTGGGGCTGATCACTAGTATATAGACCTAGCATCGATAGTTGAGTTTATCGATATAGGAACTCCCTACTTGTCAATCAATTTTGCCCCGCCGATTCCTACGTCTGCTAATGAATAATGGAATACAACTGATGTTTGACAGCTAGGAAAACACCTTTTTTTTTTGACGCAGAGGAAATGCATTTACGCATCCTCCCGGGCCTGGGGAAGGTCCATAGTGGGGGGTACGTTTGTGGGACTCGCCCTTCCGTAGAGCTAGAAAACACCTAATCTGCTATACCGCTCTACCGTATAGCACCCCGGTGGTGTGTGAGAACCGTGTTTAGCCGAATCTTCATCTCTCTTGGATTTATAATCGATCGTTAGAAATAGAGACTAGGTAAACGTCCCAGTGCTTGACACCTTATTGGAAAATATATAAAAATAAAAAATGAATAAAATTAACTTTATTCTGTAAGTAGGCCGCAATGGCACTTTTACAAGTCAAACCCTACTAGCGTTACACAGAGGCCACTGCCGAGAAGAAACGCCGAAAGAAACTCAACAGTCAGCCATTTTCTCACAAAAATACGCTTATTATTATTACAATGATAATACTTAACCTACTTAAGATCAAGAAATCTAAGTATGTATATAAAGCAACACAAACACAAAGAATAAAACGAGGAAAAAAACAATATGACACCTTTTGGTCACCTCTGTCGTCATGAAATAAGATTGACAGTGCCATGTATTGGGTCAGTGTCGAGCACAGGGACGTTTACCTTATACGAATTTCGATATTCAATTTTCGTGATGGCCGCTTAGCCGCGTTGTCTTACCTCCAATATCCGCTTCTTTATATCGGTGATCCTAATCCCGCAGTACACGAAGGTCTGGTTCCACCTGGGCTCCAGCGTGTTGGCGATCGTCTTGGTCCGCCGCTTGCTCTTCTCGCTCTTGTCGGGCAGTAGGAAGATCTTGGCGTACGGGCAGCGGGTGGTACCGTCGGGTCGAGGGCACAGCCCGCTCGCAGACACCACGGTTAGTACCAGCTGCAGGGCGCTGATGTCGAAGTACACTTTCAACTGGACGAGAACAAATGTAACTGAGTATAGTGCGCGCCATCCACGAATGCGCGCCCCTACACAGCCCAAGCCGTACAACTGCGCACAGATTAGTATGTGTTGATTCAAATATTGATAACTGTTTTCTGCATCGTCCGTACGAATGATGATGCTCTTATTGTATCGTACGTACGTAACAAACACGGGGTTTAACACATTCGTAAGTTTTGTTACAGTCCAATATATATTTTTTATTTATAAATCATTTATTTACAAGAAAATACCTATATATTAAGTACAAGAAATACAACAATAACTTAAATAATATTAAAGGTAACTTAAATTTAAAACAGGCCCTTGAGGCATTGTACAGAGGATGCTGGCGGCATTTATTCGCTGTATCGCAATGCTGATACGTTGTGCGAGGAAATCGCCAGCACAGTTCAGTTTCAGTTAATGTTTTTTTTTTATTTGTAACGAGTTCGCGGTACCTAACGCTTAACATAGACATGATAGTCATGGTACCTGTATCCGTCCGGCGACGTGCGCGGTGTGGTGGTGGCGCGGGCGGCGGCGCGCGTGCACGTCGGGCGAGCCCGGTGACGTCACCAGCACGCTGGGGTTCTCGCAGCCGCCCATCACCTCCGTGTACACTTCTGCACGGTACAACAATCTCGCTAAAACAAAGTGTAACGCAGCTCGGTAGGCGGCCGACTGTTGCGCTCGGTTGTAAGGCGGTGGGCAACGTTTTCAGGAGTAACATCACAGTCTACCACTAGTACCGCCACTTTTTTCAAACTGGCGTCTCGGATGCTCAAATATCGTTTTGTAACGAAATCAAACCATAAATAACAAAATGAATGTGGCCGCAATTTTTTCTAATCGTCCTCGGATTCGTATTAAAAAACAGAGCTATACATTTTTAATTAAATCATATCATCAAAAAAAAAACAATTTAAATATGTAAGAAAATTGAATAAATATGTCCTAATTTTTTTGACAACCCTGAAGCTAGAACAGTTACGACACGCGTGTGCGTAAATTCGAAAGATGAATGAAGGTTGCATACTGGTTTTAGTTCTTTATACTGTGGTAACATGGAGCCAAGAAGCTAACCCCAAGATAAGATACAAATGTCTTGTACAATGTACGTGTAAAGAATACCTTTGTGTGTCCTCCACTGCGCGGCGAGCGGGCGCGCGGCGGGCAGCGGGCGCGACACCAGCAGCTCCACATGCGAGTCGTGTTTGCTGTCCGCCACCACCGCCGCCACTTCCTCCGCGCTGCGATTCTGCAGCGGGACCCCGTTCCATTGCAGCACCTCGTCGCCTGTTCAAAGAGTCCACATTATTGTTTTTTTTATATACCACATTTACATTCAGCCCCTGCCGCTGCTCCCCGCGCTGCCTAAATTCTGCTGCAGCAGGATCGAGAGGAGTAAGGTGTTTTCATACTGCCCTACTAGTACTATACACTTCGCTTTCAAGTTTCAGCAATGGCAGACGTCGAAACTGAGCGACGGAGCAGAATGTAAACACACACTGCCGCTCGCGGTGCCGGTCCTTTGACTTCCGCACAAAAAACCGCTCTTTTGGGGAACTGTGGCAATACTGGCAATGGCATGAGAAGTATCGTGTTTACACACTCGTCCTGTTCACTTCGGCTGAATGTAAACGTAGCATTACAGGGAGGTAGTGTCAAACGGACGATCACTTCTAGTAGTCTAGCTACCTGTCCTCAGCTGGCCCTCCAGGTCCGCGATGGAGCCCTTCTTGACTTTCTCGACGATGGCGCCTCGCGTGCCGTCCGGCAGCAGCTTACCGCCCACGACCTTGAGGCCCAGGATGGCTGCGGACGAGTGCCCGCTTCCCTCCACTATGCTCTTGCGCAGCACCATGTGTCCGATCATGCGTGTGCCGTCGTTCGACACCTGCCAGCTCAGCGGAAACTGCCATAATGCACGTAAACGTTACATTGAAACCATCCAATTCCAGTAAATATATTATATTATCAAGCTGTAATTTATCTTTAATATTACATTTAATTTGCTAGAGCTGTGCTCAGGTAGGCAGTCTGAACTAACGTATTAAGTAACTTTACTTAGAAGTAGATAATAGATGATAATAGTCAAGGTTAAGATTGTAAATAGTTAAGCTCGATATTTGCCTTAAGAGCGGGCGGGCGTAGAATAGAAGCTGGTAATGATAAGACTAATAAAGTTGCAACAAAACGGGTGTGCAGCGTAACACGTATATATATATAGGTGCACATTTATTTTGCAACGTGCATGCGTGGCAATGCAACCGTGCTACAGCCAAACAAACGAAAGACAACCACTCACAGACCTTGCGCGCACAATTTATGTACCCTACTGCCATTTAGAATTTTTTGTATCCAAACACTACAAAGTTAGGTCAACAATAACATTGAATGATAATCTCTCTTTCTATAGCAAGACTATATAAGTGTTCTGAGCAGAGAAGGCAAAATTATGGTCACTATTTTACAACGATGCCAGACGCTAATTTAACTAAATTGTACCTTACGGGTAAAACATAATAAAACTACGAAACGTTGCAAACTCTGGGTTGACTCATAATCAAATCGAGAAACGGCAATGTCGGAAAAAAATGTGAAGCAGCTATGGGAATATGAATCAGGTACAATGTAAAAGATGGATTCACAAAGTACCTTAGGGCAGTCGCCCCTGTTTGAGTCTTCGCTGGAGGTAAAGGTGCTAGAGGTATCGATGCCCGAGTCTTTAGTAGCGGAGTCCTGGCTGGTCTGGCGCTCAGACTCCCAGCGCAGCGAGGCCCAGTCGTGAGGCGCGCCCGACGCGTCGCGACCGCCTCTCGGGAATGTCGCAGCGCCCTCGTGTCCGTCGAAGCGGACCGTTTTTTTTCTCCTCTCGGTAAAGCGTCGATTATCCGAGGAGTCTTCCCACAGATAGGCACTCTTATAGACGGCTCGGTCGGGGCGCGGGCCCTCGCCGAGCGCGAGCGGGCGCAAGTAGGCGCCCTCGCCGTCGTCGCGGGCGCGCCAGCGGCAGTCGGTCACCGAGTCGAAGCTGCGTCCGCCGGCGGGCGCGGGCCGCGCCTCGTACATACCGCGCGCCTCCGCCTCGTACGTGCTCGCACCGTGATTACTCAAATTGTAATAATTGTTGGCTACTACGCTGGCGCTGCGCAGGTGTGGGTGCCGTAGCGTCGCACACGCCTCTAGTTGTCCTAAAGATAACATCGTATAAATAGCAAAGGTACAATTAAGTTACTAACTTGCGTCCGCTTAACGAGTAGTACTGCGCGCCCGTACGCGCCCGGGACCGTTGCTACTACTGCGATCTGACTTTTCGAATCACGACCTGACTAAGCGCATGATCAACTCATCGACTGATATTGAAACTTGGTATGAGTGCAGTCCTCTGCCGAAAAAGAAATCAATTGAAAGCGGTGATCACGCACAAGCGGAAAGAATGTGTGTTTACCAGGTCATACAATAAAACAACAATCAAAAATAAAACAAACGTTCACACAGTCTAACGCAGGTACTGCAGTAAAATGTACACTTCTTTTCGCTCAAGCATGCGATTTTATTTGAACCATAAATTTCCCATTCTGAGGAACAACAATATACTTATTTAAGGAGCGAATGAATCGGGTTTACCCGGGTTCATAAAACAAGACCTTTACGCTTAATAGAGTTCATGCCTACTTATTAATTACTCTTTATTATGTTCCAAAAATGCGATAACATCACAGTGTTTATTGAACTATTAAGAGAAAGATGAGGCACAATGAAAGATCTGCCAAGTGCATGTTGCACTACGCGCAATGTAGGGTTCCGTAGTTGTCCACCCGTCACATTATGCAGACTTAAAAGTTTGCAAACTTTAGTTACTATGTGTTTGACACAACTAACAACATTATCTAAGTAATATATGAAAAACCGGCCAAGTGCGTGTCGGGCCACGCGCAAGGTAGGGTTCCGTAGTCGTCCACCCGTTACATTATGTGGACTAAAAAGTTCGCAAACTTATATTTACTATGTTTTTGACAGAATTAACAACATTATCTAAGATATCAATGGAAATTGTTCGAAAGTTTGCTTTTGCAAAGTACATTTCTGAAGTTCGACTATTACTCGTTAATTAATAATGTCTACTTAGCTGTGATAGTTTTCCTTTTAAATTCATCGTATATACTACAGCCATGATTTTTTTCACATGTCTAGGAGCCACCGTTTAGCTGGCAGGGGGGGGGGGACACTTGACCATAACGAAAATTATCACTTCAAAGCTTAATATCACGCCAACCGATTCTTGAATCAAAAAATACTCTTAGAAACCTTATAATATTTTTAAAAGAGTTATCCAACGATACCCCACACGATGGGGTTTGGAAGAAAAAAAAATTGCACCACCACTTTACATGTAGGGGAGGTACCCTAAAAAAAATTTTTTTTCAAGAAATTATTCTACCGTTTTGTCGGCGTCATCAATATCTATACTCGTGCCAAATTACAGCTTTGTAGTACTAACGGTTACTGAGAAAAACGGGGGTCGGACGGACGGACGGACATGGCGAAACTATAAGGGTTCCTTGTTTACTACGGAACCCTAAAAATGTACATTTGCTTTACAAAGTAAATTTCGTAATGTCTACTAAGCTGTGATAGTATTCCTTTTAATTAAACCGTCGCAGGCAAATTATCGAAATTTGATCAACTTCCCTAAGGGATAATGATCTCTGTTTCATCATTTCTCTTACAAAATCCAGCGATTTGATCAAATCCCTGACGCGGTTAGAGAAACGATAAAATCGCCCAAAAAGGTCAACTTGATTAGATTAGTTTAGATTATTTATTTCACGATAAAAATTACATTATAAATTTGCATAATGTCAAAATTATAGGAATAGTTATCATGATCGTCAAAAACAACAAAAATAAAAATAACAATGTCTACAAAAAAACACAAAAAATAATCAAAAAGAAAACAACAATCAAATTAAAATATACCTATCTCCCTCTAGGGATCGTCATTTACTTACATAATGTCAATTCCAAACACAAATATAAAAACAAATGAAATGGGTACACAATTAATTACAAACAACGATGTAGTACGGCTCCTTAGCTCGAAATACGGTCCCATCTGGCAGAAAGCATGAAATTTGGCATGCACGTAGCTTTCATATTTGTGCTTCAAAATTTTTAGGGAAACACGTTGACAGACCTTTTTTTCCCCCCTCCCCCCCACTTTTGTGTGCCGAATTACAGTTTTTCTTAATTTTATTGAAAACGGCTGAAGCTAGGAGAAAACCGTTAAAGCAAAAAATGTTCCTTATTAAATTATCTACAAGTCATTCTTTGGATGTATATCGATAGGGCCTATAGCTTTCAAAATATACGAGCATTCATTAGGGTAAGTAGAGCAGAAAAGATACTAGAGGGCAGATTACTAACATTTTTGTGCGCATCGGGCTACAAGCATGAAATTTGCACCATAGATAAAGTGTTCCGCGGTGATTCTTTTTAGATATGGAGATTAGTTAGATTCGTCCCCTGTGCGAGGGGAGAGCGGGGTGAATTGGACCAAGCACACCTTTTTTTCGTTCCTTTCTCACTGATCAGTTAAGGCTACTATGGCTTGCGGGGTATCGTTTTCGTGTAAAACAGACATCAGGAATTCATTTTTAGGGCTCCGTACCCAAAAGCTCCAAGCGGAACCCTATTTTTGTCAGTCATAAATCCGTCCGTCGTCTGTTTTACAGGTTTTACAGCCAAACGGTTTGAGCTACAGGCTTCAAATTTTCACAGTATAAGCATCTTGTTGACCCAAAGCCACACCAATTGTCAAAAACTTTTTTCATTTTTTATTAAGGAGGTCTCCCATAGAGCTTAAGGGGTGGGCAAAAAATTTTTTTTTACCCACCCCATCGAGTGGGATATCGTTATTTAAAGCTAATTGAGTAGATAAATACTGTATTTTTTGTTTAAAAATATATTAATAAACAAGAGCGTCAGAAGTCACTAAAGTTCGCTATTATTCAAAATTTGTTCCTAAGATTTTCTAAACTTCCCATTGACCTGTGAACTTGATATTTGGTAGTAATGTTTACTATGACATATATTTTACTACAAAATACAAAAAAAAGAACTAAAACCATTTTTTGTAAAAAAATAAAAAAAAACATTCGTTAATCTATTTTTAATTTTTTCGTGCCCTCCTCCAGCTCTATGGGAGACCCTTAAAAAAAATAAAAAATAAAAATTGACAATTGTTGTGGCTGGTGTCAACAAGATGCTTATACTGTGAAAATTTGAAGCCTGTAGCTCAAACCGTTTGGCTGTAAAACCTGTAAAACAGACGACGGACGGATTTATAACTGACAAAAATAGGGTTCCGCTTGGAGCTTTTGGGTACGGAGCCCTAAAAATGAATTCCTGATGTCTGTTTTACACGAAAACGATACCCTTCAAGCCATAGTAGCCTTAACTGATCAGTGAGAAAGAGACGAAAAAAAGGTGTGCTTGGTCCAATTCACCCCGCTCTCCCCTCGCTCAGGGGACGAATCTAACTAATCTCCATATCTAAAAAGAATCACCGTGGAACACTTTATCTATGGTGCAAATTTCATGCTTGTAGCCCGATGCGCACAAAAATGTTAGTAATCTGCCCCCTAGTATCTTTTCTGCTCTACTTACCCTAATGAATGCTCGTATATTTTGAAAGCTATAGGCCCTATCGATATACATCCAAAGAATGACTTGTAGATAATTTTATAAGGAACATTTTTCCCTTTGACGGTTTTCTCCTAGCTTCAGCCGTTTTCAATAAAATTAAGAAAAACTGTAATTCGGCACACAAAAGTGGGGGGGAGGGGAAGGTCTGTCAACGTGTTTCCCTAAAAATTTTGAAGCACAAATATGAAAGCTACATGCATGCCAAATTTCATGCTTTCTGCCAGATGGGACCGTTTCGTCATATTTTCGAGCTAAGGAGTCGTACTAATTTGTCATTTCATTAGACTAGTTTCAGTGATTTGACAAATTTCAAAACCACGTCAATGAAATGGCGAAATTAACTCGTTAAGGTACTCGTGCTTTAAACCGACCCAGGGATTTGATGGAATCGCTGGATGTTTCTATGGAAATGTGGGAATGGAGTAGGTAGCTATTTTGACATTCTGCGTGATCATATCCCTTGATCAAATCTCAGTTCTTATGTTTCTCCTTCGACGTCGAGTCCGTGCTGTGTATACGATTTGATCAAACCACTCGATTTAGTTAGGGATTTGATGAAATGGAGACGCGATGTTAACATCCTGCATGACTTGATCATATCCCTGAGGATAAGGATTTGATCAAATCTCGGTTTTTGACATGCCCTGGCACTTATGGCGATAACAAAAAACATCACTTTAAAGCTTAATATCACGTACCTAAACGGATTCCTGAATCAATAAAGGTGTTAGAAACCCTACAATACTTATTTTTAAACGACACATCCAATCCAACGATACCCCACACGAAGAGGGTAGGAAGAAGATTGCACCCGCACTTACCTACGTGTAGAGGAGACGAGAATTTTAATTGATAGTACTTGTATCTCATGAGCGCGGGTGCCATGGTTTTAGTGGTGACACGTACGAACACATAGACAACGTGAACTCATAACCTCATAAGCTCCTACGCTGACGCACATAAAGATAAAGTGCATGTATAGCTCAACACACATGCCAAATACAGCTTTCTAGTAGCTAAGCCGCGGACAGACAGATGGACATGGCGAAACTTTAAGGGGTTCTTGTTTACTACGGAACCCTTAAAATAGCGATCGGATCACTGGTGAAGCAAATAGATCGAAAATCGACTCAACCACTGAACTACCAGAAAGAGCCTACCCGGGGAAGAAAAAATAGCGGAAACAATTTAACCCTTAAATGCATTTTTTCTTTTTCGCTAAAAACACGATATTCGGCAATTAAAGTATAAAAAAACCTCAATTGTGGAGTCCTTCAAAATTTAGGCGGCGAAGTTTTGAAACACTTTTCTTTTATAGAACCGTTAACATTTTACGAATGTATATGAAAATACCTAAATTCCTCGGTGAAATCAGTCTCAATCTAATCTTTTTTTTGCAGACTTGTTTATTAGAGTAGGATCATTTTTGAAGAAGTAGAATGCAAGAAGCAAGTCATGTAACAGTTGGGGTGACAACGTTATCAGAGGGTTTAGACCCTGCAGAATACGGATCTGCCTGTCGCCATCCCCAAATTTGAGCCGGAAGAATGTTATATAGGAAAAGGTGCAGCTCATACAAATTTTTTCGTTGTACATTTGGTAAATCGTTGTTCCGGTACTCTAAAAGAGGTCCGATTGATATGTTTTTTTGATATGTTATAAAGGACAATATTAGCCATGGAAACCCAAAAATTTCGGCCCTCCAGCTCTATAACTTTAGCTGCCATCTTGGAAAAAGTGTCACTTTTTTCAGTTTTTTTTTCAGGCTCAAATTTGGGGATGGCGACAGGAAGATCCGTATTCTGCAGGGTCCAAACCCTCTGATAACGTTGTCACCCCAACTGTTACATGATTTGCCGCTTGCATTGTTTAGAGACGCCTTTTTCAATTCTGTTCCTGCTCTATATGATGTTAGCCCAATGAATAATCCATATTTGTGACCTCGAGCGACGCGCGAAAGGAAAGTATCTACCTACGTCCTTTCATATCATTGAGCCTCCTTAAAATCCAAACGGTTGGAGGTATAATTTTCTTTAAATAACATGACTCTGTTCCTTGGTACTTCTTAGACCAAAATTAATGGCTATTAGGTATAGCGTGTTTTATGATTATGACTAACGAGTTTATTGGCTGTTCTGGTGGTTGAGTGGTTGTAGTGTTGACTAGAGTGTGTAGGTACAGACTTCGATTCTCAATTTAATCCATTAGTTGCAATAACCTTAATTTATCTTTGTGCCCCCCTTCGCTCAATCAATATTTACAATGTGTTGTATAGGCAACAACGAAGAACAATTTGTTGCTGTAATTGCGTTAATTCGAATGTGTGCAATTATATTTCTGGTTCAAATAAAAAGAAACAGAAGTATGAAATGGACCTATACATGCTTATGAAGCTTTCTTTCTTTCTAGATTGTGATGTGGTATTTTAGTTATATAATGATCAAAACATAACTTGCAATGACCCATAAGCACGTTTAGGTGACTTCAAACAAAGTGACAGACTTTTGTTTAAATAGGATAGGGTTTACAAAGTTTAACAGCCATCACAGTTGATTGGTCAGAGGAGGAAGTAATTAAGTCTTTGCGCTTAAGAACAATACGAATACGGAGACATCTATGTAAGAACCAGCAATATAGTACAACGCATATCTTCCCAAAAACGCCCTCACCGAAAAGAACGTATTCATTTTCTCGTTTAATGTGACTCGTCGCTGACTCGTGGAGCTCTCCGAGCCGCTCCTATCTCTATTACCTGCGAACAGTGGGATGTAAGGTGAGGCGGGGCCGGCGCCTCGCTCCGGGCGCGCACGGGTTGCACACACTCGCCCGCGGCACGCATTAGGTACTATCGTTTATGCCTTAAGCAGTTCGCTACACACATCATGCACGGGTGTGTGCAAGTAACATTTCCAACAGCACCTGACTACTTCTGAAAAGAAACCTAACCTACTGGGTAAATTTGAAGAACATCAAACTCGGGGTGATGCCGACATGAGACAATGAGTTTACAAAGGACTACAAGGACAGTCGTGATGATAACAATGGATACTCGTGTACGTAGATAAGTTTAGGTGCTCTACACTAACCGTTTCTGTAAAAATATATCAAATTATAATTAGCCTTAAAAATAGTTACCTGAAGCTACCACTGCTAATACTTAAACATAAATATTCGAGTACCTCGCACGGAACACCTTAACTTTATCATTGCGAAATGAAATGACGGATTAGTTCATGTGCATACGCATTTATGTCAGAAATAATGTAGGCCGATATTAGTGTACCAAATGGTGGTCATAACTGTTGTCGTATCAGTAGCATATAATGTAGTGTCGTGTTGTAGGTATGTGGGGTGATATATAAATAAAATTAGCTTAGGTTGTCGGGATAAGTGGTGAGACGGGTGGGATCGGGTGGTGAAACCATAATTTAGCGAGCATGATGACTCACCACGGTCGCGGTACTCGTCGTTTTCGTCGGAGATGCACTCGGGGGCTTCGTCGTCGGAGGAAGAGGAGCGCGGCGGCAGCGGGTGCGAGTGCGAGTGCGGCACGTGGTGCGAGGCCGACGGCGGCTCTTCCACGCCGTAGGCCGCCTTCTGGCGCGGGTGCACTAGGTGCGGGTGCGTGCGCGCTAGCCCCTCGAGCTCGCCGTAGCAGCGGGGCTCTTGCTGGCTGTATTGCCGCCTCAGGGCGCTCCCCGATCTCTGCAGCGGTAGGTTCTCCTTCTCGGCCGCACTATGGGCTCTTTCAAGTTTCGGTCGCTTGTCTATGGTCGAATCAGCGGGAGACACGAGCCCGTGCATGTCCGATTCCATTTGCCACAACATGGCATCTTGACCGGCGCTTTTGTGTATCCATTGTCCGGTTTTAGATAACAGTTCTTGTTTTTTGCGACATAATATACATACCCAAATTACCTGTCAAAGCAATAAGTATACTAAGCCGAGTTTTTTTCATAAATGAGGTTCCATGTCGTAATTTCGCTTTTAAATTTTTAATAGAAAAAAAGGAGTACGAAGGAATGGTGTAGGTATGTAGATAATGGGAACGTACCTTATTAGAGCGTAAGGTAACTTTGCCACCACACCGAGCGCAGCACCTGACGCGGCAGTAGTGGCACGAGTGGCCCACGCCGTCCGCGAACTTGGTTTTCAGGCAGATGTGGCAGGTGGCCGCCAGTTCGACTCCCGCCGCGCGCTGCATCTCGTTTCTCGTGCGGATCGTTTGTTCCAGCACGGCCACTTCGTCTTGTTTTCGTCTGCCATAGTGAAATGATATATTAATCGTCGTGTTTAATGCTCTTAGCAACGCTCATGAAAATTTACCTAACAACTAAAGATCTAAGAAGATGAAAGCATTAATCGACTTGGCAGAATTCCAACTTTCCAACCAATTTAGGACATACGTAGGCAGACCCTTTACCAACTAACGCTATCGGTATATTTGTAGTCTATAATTTAAAAAAGTAGGTCATAACATTTTTTTTTATTTAGCTTACACCACGCTGCGCTCTAAAACACGCATAGCTGATGTAGGCGCAAAAACTGCTAGGCTCAAATGGGACTGGGCAGACCACGTCTGTCGCATGCACCCGGATCGGTGGGCTAATATAGCCACCAAATGGATGCCACAACAGCGAAGCAGACGTGGCAGGCCTAGACGGAGATGGCGGGATAACTTAGATGCATTCCTCGCCAACTGGCCGGACGAAGCACAGACACGGGAGTCGTGGAATTCATGGGGAGAGGCCTTTGCCCAGCAGTGGGGCACTCCTATAGGCTAGATAAAAAAAAACCTTAGCAGTAGAGTGAAGTTATTTAAATCTTTGCCAATCCCTTTCCAGGTACAGTAGATCTCAAGGACATTTATTACATTACAATTCGCCATAATACAAACATTTACCGAGGGATGGGTGAAAATGTTTAATGTCGTCGAGCCGAATTGACCCTCTGTTAACTGATTGTGATACCTACTAAAGATCATGCTTTTATGATATTAAACATTGATTAGATACATTAAGTAACTAACGGTAACATAAATATATTAGTTTCACACCACCTGTACAACGCCAAATTACTTATGTACCATGCTAATCTTACCGAAAGTAAATCATTATAGCCCTCGACTTTAGCCGGGTCATAATATTGTACTAAATTTCATTACAACCCGCTGGGTAATCATGTGATTTCACTTCTCATAGTTCTTACTTATTGTTATTTTTATGTCTAATAGGGTTCGCTAGGCTGGGCCCGCGGAGCTAGGAACCCCCGCCGAACTATGATATTATGAAACTTATATTTGCAAATCGAACTTATCCGTGCTGGCCACCAGAGCCACCACAAACAAAAGCCGCGAATGTTACAAGACGCTGCAGTGCATATACCTACCTACCGTAAAGCTGCAGATTCTACAAAAATAGAATATACAAATCTAATAAAATGTCGAGTGTTGAAAATCACACAAAATTATCACTTTAATGCTTATATTAGGTAATGTCACGCAAGCGAAACTAAGGGTTCCTTATTTACTACGGAACCCGAAAAAAGTATGAAATTGTTACATAACGTTAACATCAATATAGATATTATTGAGAAATATAACTTACTAGCTTTTGCCCGCGACTTCGTCTGCGTAGAACTAGGTCACCGCGTTAGAATGCTATTTCAGGCCTTAGGTATCTCTCTCCCATAGAAACTTTCACCCCTGAAGGGATAATTACCGGGATAAAAAATATCCTGTGTCCTTCCCTGGGACTCAAACTATATATATTAATATAATTTTTCATCAAATCGGTTCAGTGGTTTAAGCGTGAAGGGACAACATACAGACATACATACTTTCGTATTTATAACCCGCCCCGACTTCGCACGGGTAGTCCAGTTCTGTACTATAGATAGGTATATTACTATAAGTGTATAAGTCTATAACAAAGTCGGTCACTTCGAATATATATTACTTACTTCTTTTCATACTAACATTCAACCCCCTTTTTTACACCATTAAGGGATGATTTTCAAAAAACGCTGAAATTAGTTTTCTTATAATGTATAGTGCTAGCGGCACGCCAAAAGATGCTGCAAATGGTGTTAAAAGCATGAAAATTTGACCCGTTGGACGAAAAAATAACGAAAAGGAGAGGAGTTATGACGACATCTTTTTTTTGTATGGAATTTTTAAAAAAATGTTCAGAAACCTATCGTGTGTGTTATCAAGAAAAAGGGCGTTCGAAGCCGATTCTAAAAATATATTACAATTAATACGATTGTCTTAAAATGTAATAAAAATAATTTTCAAAACATACCATGTTTGGGCTCCTCCTGGGGTTTGTTAGATGTTATTCTCGAAATTGTTATTTCATTGTAGCAAAATTTCGGATCGCATTTTTCCTCGATCGTGAATTTTGCAGTCGTTTAAATTATTCGGCTACTATTTTAACACAAGTTTTTTTCACGAGCGCGGGTTGGCCATTGTTGTAGTTGTGACATATAGATAGGGTTGAAAATTCTCGAAAAAATCAAATCGTTTTTTTCAGGACGTTTTGAAAATTTCGTTTTTTTCCGTATTTTTCAGTTTTTTTGGGAAAGTAACGAAACTTTTATACTAATTACTATATTTATTAATCACTGTCACTGCCATCATCTAAGTCTACCATACCCGAATCGATGACGTCGTCGACACTGGAACAATTAATTTGCAAGTGCAAATTAGATCGAATATAAATCAGTTTATTCAGCCGTTCTGGCAAAAGCTGGTTTCTATCCTTGGTGTGAATGCGACCAAACAACGACCAGTTCCTTTCTGATGCAGCAGATGACGGAGGGACACTAAGTAACCTTACGGCAATAGTTGATAGAAGTTTTGTTGCACACAATCCTTTCCACTAATTCAGAGGACTTATGGTCATTACAGGCTGCCATATATGAATTCGATGGCCCAGAAACCGCCTTTTGCTTGGTATTCAGCAAACTGACCCATTAATTCACAGGTATTAATGTGCATACAGTCCGCTAACTTGTGTCATTTTCAAAAAATCATTGTCAGTTAAGACGACGACCGCTTTAGCTTAGTTGGTAGTGACCCTGCCTGCGAAGCTGGAGGTCCCGGGTTCGAATCCCGGCCGGGGCATTATTTGTGTGATGAGAACGAATATTTGTTCCTGGGTCTTGGATGTTTTCTATGTATTTAAGTATCTATTTATCTATATAAGTATGTATATCGTCGCTTAGTACCCATAGTACAAGCTTTGCTTAGTTTGGGACTAGGCTGATTTGTGTAAGATTGTCCACAAATATTTATTTATTTATTTAACATTTTATATTCGGTGAAGACTGATTTGTGAAATCTGGGGTCCAACATATATGCGGCTAAATGCATAGGTTGTATGCAAAATTCTTTGCGGTTCTTTACGTACGTTAAAATAGCATCTTTGCTTTTTGCAAATTCGGGACAGTCATCTGGAAAATCTATTTTTTGAATTTGTTTTTCTATGATCAAAAACAGGTGTAGTTACCTAAACTATGGATTAATTATAAATGGAAGTTAAGTAAATAAGAAGAAAGTTCTTTTCAAAGTGCGTTTTTTTCCGTATATTTCCGATTTTTTTGTTTTTGTCGGAAAAATATATAAACTAAGTGACATTGTTTTTTTCCGAATAAAACTTAAAAAAACATGGCTTTTAGAAAAAAGCGGGAATTTTTCCGGGTTTTTTCAACCCTAGGCACAACACAATTCAATACATTATTGTTTCATGTAGATCTTATCCGTATATAAATTTTCTGAATGTGGATAAATGAAGGTATGAAAATAATCTACTAAGAAAACTTGCTTCTATAAAAAATAACAAGCAATGGAAAAAAATGCACGAAATTTTGATACATTAAAATACAACTCTGTTAAAAAAACTGTAAAGAAAAAGGCAACTCGCGGAAAAACGCGACTAATGAAAAAAACTTGTGTTAATATAGTAGCTGAATAATTTAAACGACTGCAAACTTCACGATCGAGGAAAAATGCGATCCGAAATTTTGCTACAATGAAATAACGATTTCGAGTAAAACATCTAACAAACCCGTGCCCCGTACATGGGTCACTATAGCCGAGATACGCACTCAAATCACTGTAACTGCATTCGATACAAGGCTTATAAAGACAATTCTGATTTATCAATTCATATTTTAGTTAGATATGAAATAGAGCATTCTATAATATATTGTAATAATCCGAGGTCGTATCATCGTGACCCAAACGTGGAACACGGACGTGTAATGGAAGTAATTTGCTTGGACGTCCAAGAAAATTGAAACATTTTGTATGCGGACTGTGAACGTGTTAAGTTTACCACTTACGTACATATGCTCTTATTCCATTGGATAATCTACTTTGTCACTAATATAATAGAGTTCATATAAGATACATCCACACTACGCTACGATACATAACTAACAGTCTTATTAAGACGACTGACCACCCTAATCATATCATACCTAATCGTGAACAAAACACGAAGGAGGATTTTATCTCTAGAGTACTCCAGAGATAAAGTTAAAAAAATGAAGACACGCTGTAACAAAAAAGTGTGGATGCTTGCGACTCGCCTGGGCAGTAGGCATCGAGTTGAAGGGTTCCTTACACTTAATACAATTATCTTATTATTTTCTTAACGTAACTTACGTCAGCAATACGTATTTCGTACCTCCATATTTCACTCGGGTAATTGAATCAAGACGACTTACAGCCTGATTCAAGTACAAATATTACTTTTTACGAGCTTGTAACTGTTCTTATACCTTAATACAAGCCATTATTTTCACCAGTCCAAGCCACGTACGCGCCTATAGCGCAGCGGAAATCGATTATTGTATCATAATAAATTGTCTCACAGCGCAAGCTTAGACTTCCTGAAAAGCAAATTCAGAGTATATATATGGTTTAAAGGTGCAAGGTAGGTAGAAGTATGAAAAGAGGGCGGGGACTGGAAGACGGTGGGGTCGGGTGTTGGTGGCGCACCTCATGATCTCGTGCTCGCGCTGCTCCTCCTGTCGCTGGCGCAGCATGACGCCCTCGATGATGGCGCGCTCCTCGGGCGTGAGGTGCGACAGGTCCGGCATGTCGGCCATGGCGTGCGGGCGGCGGCAGACCGCGAGCGCTGCGCGGGTGCGCGGGCCCGCCGCGATGCGGTGCTGTGCCCGCGGCGCGACGTTCGAGCGCGGAGGTTTATTTAATAATGCCGGACGGGCCAATGGCGCGCGCCCGGCGACTGACGTCAGCGCACTTATTGATCGCGCCGGTCCGCCGCCCGCCCTGCCCGCGCCTCGCGCCCCTCTCTAGCGCCCCAGCACGTCGCGGTCCAGCCGCGGCACCCGCTTCGGCGACTCCCGCGTGCGCGCGCACCTCGCTCTACACCTGGGATGTTGCCATGTCAAAACAAATAATATTTACCATTTGTCGTAAACGGATCCTAGTCATACTCATTTATTCAGATAACAATATATACATTGTGTCCTTCAAGTTACTTAAATGAAAAAGCAATACATCTGTTGCATGTTTTTCTTTATTTATACATTCAGGTCTGAATGGTCTGAGTAAAAAAACATGAAAACTTTTGCAGTTTAAGAGTTTACTTTCCTGTGTAGAGCTCCTTTGAATTAATATACAATAATTTTCCCGGGCTCTACTTATGTACAGTTCCAGTGCTTTCAATATTATAGAAATTAATTCAAAGAGAAAATCGCAGTATTTCCGTTTATTTCATATAGTCACACAAAACGGAAATAAATTTGCACATTCAAAGGAACATAGGACTGCGGAATTTAGTTTAGTCTGTAGTTTTTCAAAAATCAAAATATCGGATAAGCTTTTAAATGGGATCTAGAACAGGATTCTGAGAAATCGCTTCTTTCTGAATTTGGAAGTTTGTAACTAGCTTCGGGAGCAGACTCCACGGCATCAATCGCAATCCAACGGTGCAGGTGTGCATTCGCTCGGCAGATTGTTCACTTCGTCATTATGGAAGAAGGTCTTGGTGCCATCTCCCCAAGGGAACCGCTTGATGCGTCTTCGCATGTACTCGTATTCTCGGCATTCGCCTTTATGGGCGTGAGGTTGGGTGAAGCAGTTGAACGCCTGAATGGCAATCAATGGTATAAGAAAGAACAAAGCGAGGTTCTTATACTTTTTCCAGGTGTCATGCCCTTCGTGGAATTTAGGGCGGCAGGGGTTGGGCGCTATCTTCGTGGGGCGGCAGTCCTGCGGGGGCGCCGGCTTGCGGCCGCCGCAGCCGCAGCTGCCGCCGGGCGGCGCCCGCGGCGGGCAGCTCATATAGCCCCGGCATCGGCATTTGCTCCCACGAAACAAACACCGGCTTATTACATTTTGGGTTAGGATCATTGCTTGCAAATTTTGAGTTTTTTTACCTAAAAATTATGTTGAATATGACATAATTAGTTGACAATTGTTTTCATTCTAATGCGATTGACAGATTTCATTTTAGAGGAAGCAGAATGTCACATGCTTAATTACCAGTATTTAATAGAAAGTAAGAAGGTAAAGGGCGGCAGTTTTTTAGGGTTCCGTAACTATAACAGCTAAAGCGGAACCCTTATAGATTTGTCATGTCCGTATGTCATATCCGATTTACCCCAATTACCCGGAGGCTATTTATTTATTCATTTATTTCAGGCAACAAGGGCCCATAGATAAATACCTTATAGCTAACATACATTCAATTAACGAACAATTCGTGTAAACGAGCAAGTCGTGTATATATATTTATTTATTTCGGGGAACTCGGAAACGGCTCTAAGGCTGTAACGATTTTGATGAAATTTGCTATGTGGGGGTTTTCGGGGACGAGCAATCGATCTAGCTAGATCGCCCAGATATTATACTTAAAACATTATTTAATTTTGTAGAAAGATGTATTTATTCTATGAACGGCTACTTAAAAGTGACATGAAATAAGGAAAAAAAATATTTAAGGGGGAGCACGTACTCCATACATGTAACCCGGGATATACATTTTTTTTCAATGTAAGTAGTTGTGAGAGGTTTTGGCCTTATAGACCTTTAAAAATGATATAGAGGTTACTAGAAAAGGATTCCATTTCAGTCAATCGTTGGTGATGGTCTAGGCCCCGAACTAGAAAACGCGTCTCTAAACTGTGCAAGCGGCAAATCATGTAACAGTTGGGGTGACAATGTTATCAGAGGGTTAAGACCCTGCAGAATACGGATATGCCTGTCTCCATCCCCATATTTGAGCCGGAAGTATGTTATACCGGAAAATGTGCATCCCATACAAAATTTTTCGTTGTACATTTGCTAAATCGTTGTTCCGGTACCCTAACTATGGTCCGATTGTTATGGGTTTTTGATATGCCGTAAAGGACAATATTTGTCATCGTATCTCGAAATTTTCGACCCTCCAGCTCCATATCTTTCTCCGCCATCTTGGAAAATCTGTCACTTTTTTCAGATTTTGCTTGTACTGTCGTTAAAGTTCATTTTAGTGCTAAACATAGTTCGGCAACTTTAGCGTTGTCAAAATAACGTCCGGCAGTCTGCTTAAATTCATTAATTCATTTGATTCTTTTATTTATTGATAAAATAATTTACGTCAAGATTTACATAATAAATGATTACATAATTGTAATTGGTACAACAGTGTGTCGGGCCAGGCGCAATGTAGGGTTCCGTAGTTGCACACCCGTTACATTATGCGGACTTACAAGTTCGTAACTCTACTATGTTTTTGACTCCACAAGTCCACATTTAACATTATCTAATGGAAATTGTACGAAAGTTTATTTTTCTAGGTACATATTTTATTTACCGTAATCCACCGTTTAGCTGGCAATAGATGACACTTGATTAAATAACGAATTACGAAATAAAGAAATTACTTTAGCAACCCTTTCTGTTCTAACCAACAACACCCCACACGATGGGGTTTTAAAAAAATGCACCCCCATAACAAGTGTAGGGAAAGTACCATTAAAAAAAAATTAAATACATTATTCTACCGTTTTGTTGGCGTTATTGATATGTTTACTTATTGTACTAATGCCAAATTACTTATTTTTTAACTAGTACTAAAGCCACGGACAGTGCTTGTTTTACTCACTACTGAACTCTAAAAAAACGGTCAAGCGCGAGTGCGAGTTCGACTCGCGCGTCTTGGGTTACGTACCGAACACAGTACATATATACCCGTCACAATCCCTATTAATTCAGGGAAAAGCTTAAGGGGTATTGGCGCATTTTGTTATTACTAATTTGTTTGAGCGAATAATATAGTATATTGGTTGGCTTTTCAAGCATCTTATCATGTGAACATGATGTGAACTGATTTCAATACTTTATTTGAAAGACCCTACCTACATTCAGCATTTATAATGTCATAAGAGTTTACAAAACTTTCATGCAAATATAATTAAATTACAAACTTAGTAGAGAAATGTTTTTTGATGTTAAAAAAAACAGTAATCTAGATAGAGACATAGGTTATATTATTCCTGTAATATATTAATATTAACATTATGTAATACTTTTTTCTTGGCAAACTTTGGAGATAAGGGGTATAGGAATGGTATTTTATTTTACATCTACCTTCGCAACGCAAAAAATAAAAAACAGAAACTCTGATAATGTGCAACTCGAGCTCTTTCAATAGGTATGTCACTCCACTTGACACAGTAGACTTTGAAATTTTGCCCCGCGGTTACCACGGTTGAGACAGACAGACAGTGAAACCCTTTTTTACCTTATTGGTATGGAACCCTAAAAACATGCAATGTAGTTCTATACCTACCATGTTTGGACCTAAACACAAATCACAGAACTGAGAGGTACTACCTAGATCACTTTCTTGGCTGACATATATCTATGTAGGTGACTGCACTGCATTGAAGCCCTTTTGAAAATGAATAGATTAATTGACAATTTACATTGATCAGTAACTATAACACGCTAACTATGTAACAGGTTTGATATTTACTTTACAAAGTAATATGCGCATTTTAACGCAAATTCATGAAGGCACTGTTGTATAAGAAGGATCTTAAACTCGAGTGGCGTGTGTTGCGATGCGAGCCTTGGCCTACGTGCGTTATATCTAGCTAGATCGATTGCTCGTCCCCGAAAACCCCCACATAGCAAATTTCATCAAAATCGTTACAGCCTTAGAGCCGTTTCCGAGATCCCCGAAATAAATAAATATATATATATACACGACTTGCTCGTTTACTCGAATTGTTCGTTAATTGAATGTATGTTAGCTATAAGGTATTTATCTATGGGCCCTTGTTGCACAGTTGGCCGTTATACACCGTTGCATACAATGCTTTTTACGACTCATTTCAAATTAATTGTAAGTATTTATTAGACTTTTCATGCACCAAGTTTTCCCTTAGTCACTGTGCAACTTACGCCGTTTCTTCAGGAGTACAGCTTTATTGTCTTGGTCCATTATCAAAAGAAGCAACGTACACTTTTTTCTTTACAAACACAACTAAAATATTTTTATACAGTTAATAATTTAGTTTTTCAATGTATTATTTTGTTTAATTATCAGGTTGAATCATTGAATGTTTTGTTTACATTTTATATAAATTAGAATTTTAGTGGGAAATGTGAATGTGACAGTGACACTTCTCAGTTTTCGTCTATGGTTTGTTTTGTTTTTAATTTGCTTTGATACACCAGGCATCCGAACTGAAGTAAAGGCCGTGACAAACGGGCGAGTAAGTACTGGAACTTAAGTGGGTGATTGACGACTTGATGGATGGAAATTAACGAAATTTGCTCGAATTTGACGTTGAGACAGACGTACGAGCTATAACGTATGATTTTATAATCAGTCACTTACTTAAATCAGAATCCGGACCGAATCCGAACAGTTTATAAATAATACCAATGAGGATTTCCATTACCGAAAAAAAACCAGTTGCCTACTGTCATGACGTCGTTACCGAACAACGTCTTTGTACACGTGGTTGGCGAAATCATCGTAAATTTGATGGAAATGGAAAACTACTAGGTGATGATGATGAAGGTTAATCTTGACCGATTTTGGCCACAGCGACTTCATATTCTGCTCTTAAATGCACTCTTGTGTGACTTGCGTACCCAATCTTGTTAGAGAAGGTGTTAGTGTGTTAGCGCCAATAATTCCGACATGGATATCGATTGGATGCTGTGAACACGCACTAGAACTGTGATTATAATCACTGTGAAAAAGGCCCCAATAGCCAACCCACGCCCCACGCTAATGTACCACAGACAAACTTACCACACGTTTGTGACCACATTTGTGACAATTAATTTTATTTTGACACTTGCCTGTAAACACGTGCATTATTGCGGTTATTCCATTCCATCCATGCCGTATTTTTTGCATTTGCACACTCGTAATCATGGTTTCATTAAAAGACGAAAAGCAAACACTGAAATTAGCAAAGAAAATTCCTTCCTTGGCCTACACAAGCCATCCCGACTATAGAAAACCACCTCAGATTGCTAATCCGGTAAGTTTGTAAGTTAACATTATATAAACAATCTACTACTCCTTTCAGACTTACTAATGTAGGTGTATTATTTTCAGTATTTGCAATGTCTTGGCGCGCCACATATAGACTCGTTCAATTTTATGGCAACAGAAGGCTTAAAAGCGCTTATCGCCGATATAATGCCGCTCGAATTCGAAATTACATCGACAGGGCAGCGCGTCAAAGTGCACATAGTCGACGCTGCCTTCATGAAGCCCTCGGTGCCCATGGACACGGTAGGCGTGAAGACACAGAATGTGTATCCCACAGAGTGTAGACAGAGAGCTTCTACTTATAAAGGTGAATTCAAGGTGAAGGTTGCGTTAACAATTGATGGAGTGGAAACTGCGGTAGACAGATCACTTGGACATTTGCCGATTATGGTTAAGGTATGTTCTGTTTGTTGTCAGTTGTCGAGCCTCAGCAGCTTTGCTACTTTAGAAATAAACATTTAAACTGTAAGTTAAACATTGAGGTATTTGTTTGTAAATGGGTTCTCACTAATGGCTCTAACAATGTAAGCCTGATTTACACACATGCAAGTTTATCTACATTGAGGGTTAGCAAGGTTTAATGAGTTCAATCAATTTGCCCTTTACTTGGCAGCATATCTTATATTGCACACATTTTGTAGTCATCTATTAGCATTTTTTCTGTATGGAGAGCAGCCTGAGCTTGAACGCACGATTTTTTAAAATTTTGCAAAACCCTACAATGCAAAGTAAAAGTGAAATCAACCAATGGGTGAAATTTTCCAGTATAAGTGATGAGTGTCATAGCTAGATCTCATTTCCAAAAAAAATGTTTTTCTTTGGTTTCCACTCAGAATGCTTAGCGAAGAATAAATAATATGAGTACTAAACACAATATACATATTATAGCCATGGCAGCACACTGCACAAGTGTCAATGATAGAGTTTGCAGGTGTTTTCTGTAAAGTTTTGTTTTCCTAACATTATATATAAATACTTCTTTAAAACAAAATGGCATGTAAATTGTAATAAAATTACTTAAATTCAGTCTGTCTGAAGTAATGGAATGTTCTCTCATGCAAAGTTTGTACTACCTAAAATTATTACAAAAAATTTATACATATTATACGACTAAACACCTGTCTTGGATGACTTTTGACTTCAGTTGATGCTTTGATTATTAGAAAAAAAAAAATTTTTTTTTGTCCTGTAGGCCCAAGATTTTATTGAATATACGTATGGCATGTTGTTGACAATCATAATGTGATTTACTACTCATATTAATCTATAATTTTGTATTGTAATAAATCTGAGGCATTATTAAATGTAGCTTCTACAAATGGCACAGTAATTAATGGGGTCAATCAACTTTTCCTTGTTGTTATTCTGTCCCGTCAGCCAGGAGACAACAGTAACCGAGTTTGTTAGAAAAAATGCTATAATATGGAAATCTAGCATACACAAGAGATGAGCAACATCAGAATGGGTTTATAATCACCGCTAAAAATCATGTTTAGTAGGATTAAAGTCGGTAAAATCACAGTTTTTAAGAGTGACCCAGGAGACGTAACCATGGTAACGAGCAACAAGAAATAGTTGTTTGACCCAATAATCAAAAATAAGATGAACATATTGTTGTTATTTTCATACTTTTATCCTCATTAGTTACAATAATGAATTTGGGATAATTGTTCATTACTCAATTTGTATCTACACAATTTTTTTCTCTCTCATTCAAATCTCAAACATATTAAAATGGTATGATTGTAAATATAATTAAATAGACTAACCTAACCTAGCCATATGTTTTGGGGCCACATAATTATTTTAGGGGATAACAACTAAACTTTGGTGACAGGAGCTATTGTTGCCTTTCAAAATGATGCCTGGCATTTTCAAATGTGTGATTTCATAGAAAACAACTTATAAACAAACAAAGGTTAGCATTCTGTTCAATACTTTTCAAATGATTGCTATATGTAAAACTGTTATAATATTTCTCTGTAATATACTAGAGAAATAAAGAAATGTAGACAAAACTGACTACTGAAATTCTATGTTTTTTAATTATAAATTCATTGTTTCTTATGTATGTAGTAAATGCATGGTATGCAATTACTTAAGAAAATGTTGAACAAAGCTTAGCTATGTGTGTCTCAAGTGTTGTTGGCTAAAATTTTCCTGCAGTGAGTTTGTCTATTTGCATCTACTGAAGCGAATTGTTAATGCTCAGCTAAGTAATCTATAAACCAAATTCTGGAGTACAATACAATACAAACCGCACGCAAACTCTGCCAGCTGCTTTGACTTGCTAGCCTTCTTTGGACAGTCATGTCTAAACATTTTGACATGATACTTTACAGTATATAAAATTACGGACATCATACATGTTTTGCGTTTTCAGTGCATTTTTATTGTTAATTACTTACCTCATGTCGACCGGTGACTCGAAAACAAGTCAAGTAAACAAAAACATTGTTTTGTTGTGTTTTTTTCGCCGTCAACCCACAGGATACAATCTCAACTAGTCAAATTATAACCTAAACTAACCTGAAAACCTTAAATTTAATACATTATACTCAACAGCAGTACTGTATTTATTACTATTTCTGATAGTTCTTTACTGCTTAGGTATTTAATTTTGTTTGTTTTCAGTCCAAAATGTGCCATCTCGCTGATATGTCACCAGAAGAGTTGGTGGAACACAATGAACACGCAGATGAATGGGGTGGATACTTTATTATTAAGGTAATTTGCAGATTTTATCACATATTAAGGACCAAGAGTCGTAGTTAACTTCGCAAGTCAGGATTATAGACTTGAAACTAAACAGTAGTTATTGTACTGTACAGTAAAGGAAACTGAAACTCATCCTTTTTTTGGGTTTCTTACCGAAAAAGGAACAAAGGAACCCTTCTAGTGTGACTCTGTCTATCCATTTGTCATTGTTATTGTTGTTGCATCATTGTTATTGTGCATGCTAGCAGTTAAGTGTATTGAAAATTAAAAATTAACCTTATTTTTTTCTATGAATAATGACTGATAAGATTAGGTCAAGTGGGGTATCATATAAAAAGGTTTGAGTTGCAGATTCTTTCCTTTAGCGTTATACCAGAATGGTAAAAAAATAATCCTTATGTTATGTTATATGTAACAAAATAATAACTACAAAAACACATTATTATTGGGGAACGGGACTTAATCGCGTACAATTATAACTAATTTACCTTATTTAAGGTTTTGCCCGACGTTTCGAATGTATCACAACATCCGTGATGGTGGTGGTGGTAAATCAGTTATAATTGTACGCGATTAAGTCCCGTTCCACAATAATAATGTGTGAAAATCGTGTAAGTTTAAATCAATATAAACTACTAAAAAGTTATGTACATAGTCTGTTTCAGTATTATATGTAGTTATGTTGTATAGTAACTTTTGCCCGTGGCTGCGTCCGCGTAGTTCATTGCTTTAGAATTTAATCGCTATTATTTTATTTCAGGCGTTTACCTAGTTATTTGTTCTTCCATACCATATTTCACCCCCTTAAGGCATGATTTCCGGGATAAAAAGTATCCTATGTCCTTCTCCGGGACACAAACTATCTTCATACCAAATTGCATCTAAACTGGTTCAGCGGTTTAAGCCAGACAGACACAATTTCGCATTTATAATTTTATTTAGTATGAATTATTGTGTAGATAAGCTTTTATACGGTTCAGTTTTTATTGGCTTGTTTGTATGATACAGGGTCACGAGAGGCTCGCTCGGATGCTTCTTGTGACGCGAAGGAACTTTCCCGTGGCCATCCGACGGCCAGGCTGGAAGATGAGAGGCAACCTCTTCTCCGAATATGGTATCCTGGTACGGTGTGTCACTTTTGACCAGTCATCAACAGTAAGTAGATGATCCAAATTAGCAACTATAGTAAGTGCTTGTGAATTGTTTTAATACAGCTACTAAATAAAGCCTGGGATTCACTAGGGGACAAATGTCGGGAAAATAAGTCGCGCGATGTCACCAGATATGTCAGGCGAAGTTTCGCGAAGTCGCACGACCTCGCCTGACGTCACCACGGACATAAGTCGCCAGATATATCAGGCGAAATCGGCCGGCTTCGCTTGACTTGTCGCCGTCGTGGGACATTTGTCGTAGTGAATCACCGGCTTTAATGTGATTAGTGATTACTAATCTTCTGATATCTAATTCTATAGACTACCGAGAAAAATATATAAATTGAGGCTTTGTTTCAGAACAATGTCTTACATTTTCTTCAAAATGGAACCTGCAAGCTCATGTTCTCTTACCAAAAAACTATGTACTATGCGCCATTGCTGCTCATTATGAAGTGCTTAGTGGACTGGCCCGACCATGCCATCTACAGGGTACTGCTCAGTGGCAAAAAAAATGACTTGTACTATGTTAAGTGAGTATTACGGCCATGAATACGCCGATGTTGATTATTAATTGTGAATATTAAAGAATAGATGAATAGTATTGGCTTATTTATTTATAATATTGGGTTTGGTTATGCTATTGTAAATAACTTTGTAACAAAACACAGTATGTATATGTATGCAAGCACTTTATTATGCACAATTACAAGTTCAAACATATAAGAAAGAAAATATTTTTATTTTTAAAGGCGACCATATCTCTTGGGAATCTTGGGATATCTTCCAGCTAATGTTTTACTAGGAAAAAAAATTGAATAGGTATTGATATTGGTATTTAGAGTAAAACTACGAATTAGACAAGGATTCAGAAGCGAGGTTTCTCATCATTTAATCATTATTACTCATTCCCTTCAGCATGTGAGTCTGGCCGGCCGCGTCTATGTTGTGAGCAATGTTTGAACATTTCCAGTTGCGTCCAAAACATGCTCCGTGAACTTCACGAGGAGGGCCTGCACACGGGCGCGGAGTGCCGGGCGTACCTCGGCCGCATGTTCCGACCGCGGCTTGTCTCCGTGGCGTCCTGGGCCTCCGACGAGGACGCCGCCGCCTTCCTGCTCGAGCGCTGCCTGCTCATATACCTCAAGGATCCCAAGGACAAGTTTAATACTCTAGTCTATATGACGCACAAGCTGTATGACCTCGTGCAGAACAAATGCAAGGTATGTGTCTATGGTGTAATCAATACAATTTAAAAATATATATGTTTGTCAATCTTATGCTGCGGGGCTAGCATAACTGTTGCTGCGACGCGACGCTAGTAGAGAAAGATTTGCCTTTCTCGTTCTAATTCGCATAGTTTGAGCGAGGCAGAAAACGTTGAGACGCGCGAGATACGACTTGACAGCAAGTCGTGTTAAGCCGTCCTCTCCCGGCGAAAAAAATATACAATGCCATTCTTTTGTTATCTGCCCTGGGATCCCAGGGACTGGTAGACGACGGGGCTCACTGTATTAACAGTGTTGGTTTTAGGCATGTTTTAGGCTGAGGTTTTCAATTATTAAGAATTGTGTGCTATTCGCTTTTACTTGACTTCGGCCAATCCTATATTTTTATTTTATTGGGCTCGGCATACAAAGCCACAGTCAGGTTCAAAAAAAACTTGACCTGTTAAAGAGCAAGTACTGATTAGGTACTGAATTCGCTCAAATGAAAAATCTACACCGTTCGTTTGTAATAATAAAGCCCGTGCCAGACTGCAGACGGTCGAAAACATGCCCCAAAACCGGGCGACCTTGGTCAGCACAGACCGTGTATATGAGGCAGTTGTATCCAGCCAGATTTCGTTTGAAAATCGGTCTTTGCGAACCAAGGTCGCTCCGTTCTAGGGACTTGTCGGCGACCGTCTGGCACGCGCTCAAGTTAGTTATGTTTGGTGTCAGGTGGAGGGCGCGGACGCGGTGATGTGTCAAGAGCTGCTTCTGGGCGGGCACCTGTACCTGCAGGTGCTGAAGGAGCGGCTGGAGATGATGCAGATCACAGTGCGCGCGCTGATCAACAAGAAGATGCACAACGCGACGGGCCGTCTGAGCCTTAATGCGGTATGTATGTATGTATGTAAGCACTTTATTGTACACAAAACAGGTTAAAACAATATACATGTCACTTAAGATTAAAGTACAAAGGCGAACTTATCCCTATGAGGGATCTCTTCCAGCTAACCTTTGATGCGGTATGTTGTTCATGGGCATTTCTCACGGCGTTTCAACGTGACTTCGGTGGTCGCATTATTGAAAACGTCACTGCAGAGCGGGAGACTATATCAGACTGTAGTACCTGCAGCAGGCGGGGAGGATGGCTATCATCTTAATGGCCCACAGAAACCTAAGGACATCGTAAGTATTACGGCCACCGAAGTTACGACGATTGAAACGCTCTGAAAAATGCCCTCGTACGAAACTCTAAAGATAAATTCTGTCAAACGAACGCAAGCAAAGAAACGACTAAGAGCTGTAACTATAAGACAGATTCTTACTTGCATTCATTTGACAGAACTTGGCCTTTTTGTCGGACCTTAGTTTGTGGTCCATAAATTATCGCTAGATGGCTGGGTCAAGGGTCAGATTCAGAAGGCGGTACTCCTGCACACGGCGCGGATAGTCAGGAGGTTCCTCTCTCTGTCGCCCTAACCACCGGTAGCTTAGGCCCTGTCTCGCTGCCGGCGGCACTCTAGGTTAGGTTTTTATGTTTTGTAAATGTATATTATCAATCAATCAATCAATCATCTTTATTGCAGACCAAAACGATCCATAGTTTGTTAGCATGTCTTACATAACTACTTAATATCTGGGCGGCCGAGCTTTGCTCGGCGTTTTCCCGGGCATGAGACCTAGCTAGATCGATTGCTCGTCCCCGAAAACCCCCACATACCAAATTTCATCGAAATCGTTAGAGCCGTTTCCGAGATCCTCGAAATAAATAAATATATAAATAAATAAATATACAATAATTGCTCGTTTAAAGATATAAGATATACTAGGGTTAGGGTGACCAAAAGATAAACATGTAAATACACATTATACTCGATTTCGACTTATTCAGGGATAAGGATTTCAAATCTGACATTTATTTTGAATTTTAAGCAAAAAAAAAAAAATTTTTTTCAAAAAAATCGTCATTATACTCGATTTCAACTAATTCAGGGGTAAGAATTTCAAATTTGACATTTATTTTGAATTTTAAGCCAAAAAAAATCTTTTTGTTGAGAAAAAACGTCATTAATGTCATTATACAAAATATTAGAATGATTATAAAATCTAACCTAAGAAAGTAAATAAATAAAGAGATAATAATACTGTTATTCCTTCACTCCAACAACTACACTGTCAAAGATAAAATCGTCATTATTGATAGTGCATTATTGATCTGCACCACCCTAACTGGTCTAAACCGTATACGATTTTGGTTGTAGAAAGAGATACAAGGGATGCTGCGCTCCGCGGGCAACCTCGAGCGTCGCATGGAAACGTTCCTTGCGACGGGCAACGCGCCCTCCAACTACGTGTCGCTGCCGCAGTACAAGGGGCTCACCATCGTCGCAGAGAACATCAACCGCATGCGATACATGTCACACTTCAAGTAAGTCGTTACTTGGCATTATAGTATACTAGCGACCCGCCGCGGGTAGTCCAGTTTGGTAGTTCCAGTTTTAATCTATATTATGTTACTGTAACTGAAATTTCTAGTCGCTCCGCTCTACTCTTTTTTTTCATACTAACATTCAACCCTTCTTTTTACACCCGGGATGAATTTTCAAAAACGCTGCAATCACTTTTTAGGGTTCCGTAGTAAACAAGGAACCCTTATAGTTTCGCCATGTCCGTCCGTCCGTCCGTCCGTCCGTCCGACCCCCGTTTTTCTCAGTAACCGTTAGTACTAGAAAGCTGTAATTTGGCATGAGTATACATATCAATGACGCCGACAAAACGGTAGAATAAAATCTTTAAAAAAAATTTTTTTCAGGGTACCTCCCCTACATGTAAAGTGGTGGTGCATTTTTTTTTCTTCCAAACCCCATCGTGTGGGGTATCGTTGGATAGCTCTTTCAAAAATATTATAAGGTTTCTAAAAGCATTTTTTGATTAAAGAATAGGTTGGCGTGATATTAAGCTTTGAAGTGATAATTTTTGTTATGGTCAAGTGTCCCCCCCCCGCCTGCCAGCTAAACGGTGGCTACTAGGCATGTGAAAAAAATCATGGTAGTAGTATATACAATGAATTTAAAAGGAAAACTATCACAGCTAAGTAGACATTACTAGTTAACGAGTAATAGTCGAACTTCAGAAATGTACTTTGCAAAAGCAAACCTTCGTACAATTTCCATTGATACCTTAGATAATGTTGTTAATTCTGTCAAAAACATAGTAAATATAAGTTTGCGAACTTTTTAGTCCACATAATGTAACGGGTGGACGACTACGGAACCCTACCTTGCGCGTGGCCCAACACGCACTTGGCCGGTTTTTAATATTTTAACTGAGAGTCTATACGCCTAGAATGAAGTTACTCACTTTAAAAAAGCAGGTTGCCCATAATAATTTTAAACCCCTTTTTTCACCCCTTTAAAAAAATTGGCGCTTTTGTCCAGCGTGTCCACATTTATGACCATTTGTTCTAGCAATCTGCCCCACTATAGCGGTCTGTTCCCAAAAACGGCGATTGATGCCAAATTCCGTCATGTCCCGCTTGGTCGTCCTTAAACCGTAGCAAAAAGCATATGAACATGTAAAATTGTTTTGCCAACAGGGCGATCCACCGCGGCTCGTTCTTCATGACGATGCGCACGACGGAGGTGCGGCAGCTGCTGCCGGACGCTTGGGGCTTCGTGTGCCCCGTGCACACGCCCGACGGCGCCCCCTGCGGGCTGCTCAACCACCTCACCATGTCCGCGCAGGTAGCCGTCTCACCAGAGGGTCTGATCCGAACGTCGTATCGTGCCGTCCCTTTCACTCGTATAGTTTATAACACGAGAGTGTAAGGGACGGCACGATACGAAGTTCGGATTTCGAATTTCAAGGCGAGAGTGAATCGGTGTTTACTAAGTAAGCGCGTTCCACCCTAGACCACAATATCGCTTACCATCAGGAGATTTGAGTCAAGCGCAAACCTATAAAAAAAAAAGAATTAGAATAGACCTTCAAGTTCTGGGCTGCTACCGCGAACCACAAACGAAGTTTTCCCTCTCTGTCGCACTTATGTGCAAACTTGCAAGTGCGATAGAAATGGAAAATTTCGAATGCCGTTCGCGGTAGCAGCCCTGACTTAGAGCGGATGCACCAACTTAGATTACAGACCGATCAACGTTAAATATGGCGCCCGCAGGCGCGCTCATCCCATGGACACCTGTCAAACTTTCGATACAACCAGATTTTAACGAAAACCGTTTACGATTACGGATGGTTTGGTGCAACCCGCTCATAGAGACCTATTCATCATTTTAGCAAATTCGCTTAAGCTTCACCTCTGTAAATATGCCCAGAATCGGTTAACATATTATACATATCTTACAGGTGACCCAAAATCCAGATCCCAAGAAAGTGGCACAACTGCCAGCAGTGCTAGAAAGATGCGGTAAGTTTAAAAGTCTACCCTAGAAAATGTAAGATAATTTATTGAATAGAATATTAGGCATCATTGATTAACTTTCTAGAATATTTGCAAATAGAAGAGACTCCCGGATAATCAAAAGTCCAAATAGAAGGTTTGCCAACGGGCTTGGAAGCTCGTTATTTTAGGTCGCATCCGGAACAACTTGATGCACTCCAAAATACGTACAGTAAGCAGTAGTGAGTAAGCGGTACCATAATATAGTATTGCCACTGAACTCACATAAGTATGCCAAATTTCAGCTCAATTGGTTGAGGATAACTGGTCTAAAATTCAGTTACACATCCGAACAACCAAACACACATAGTTACATTCATGCAAACATTGCAAGTTAAATAAAAGCTTGTAATAAAAAGAAAGAAGGGAGTCTTTCAACGAATTGACGCTAACCAACAGTAGAATAGCTGCTTTATTTTTGTTGTCCAAACGCCAAAATAGTTAACTGACCATAGGTGGCCCTAATTACAATGCGCATAGAGTGCACGAATGGTCAGTTAACTTGGTTGGCGATGGTACATTAAATTAGCCGTTTTTTGCGCAGGCATGGAGCCGATCAGCATAATATCACAGACGCAGCTCTCCTCGGACGAGTACAAGTACCCGGTGTTCCTGGACGGTCGGCTGGTGGGCTACCTGGCTGAGGACACCGTGCACAAGTCCGCCGCCTACCTGCGCACGCTCAAGGTCAAGGGCGACGAGGTCCCCATCAGCACGGAGATCGTCGTCATACCTAGGAAACAGGTACTTGCTTACAATAGATCTCGTCGAGTGCAGGTACCCAGTGTTCTTGGACGGTCGGCTGGTGGGCTACCTGGCTGAGGACACCGTGCACAAGTCCTCCGCCTACCTGCGCACGCTCAAGGTCAAGGGCGACGAGGTCCCCATCAGCATGGAGATCGTCGTCATACCTAGGAAACAGGTACTTGCTTACAATAGATCTCGTCGAGTGCAGGTACCCAGTGTTCTTGGACGGTCGGCTGGTGGGCTACCTGGCTGAGGACACCGTGCACAAGTCCGCCGCCTACCTGCGCACGCTCAAGGTCAAGGGCGACGAGGTCCCCATCAGCACGGAGATCGTCGTCATACCTAGGAAACAGGTACTTGCTTACAATAGATCTCGTCGAGTGCAGGTACCCAGTGTTCCTGGACGGGTGGCTGGTGGGCTACCTGGCTGAGGACACCGTGCACAAGTCCGCCGCCTACCTGCGCACGCTCAAGGTCAAGGGCGACGAGGTCCCCATTAGCACGGAGATCGTCGTCATACCTAGGAAACAGGTACTTGCTTACAATAGATCTCGTCGAGTGCAGGTACCCAGTGTTCCTGGACGGGTGGCTGGTGGGCTACCTGGCTGAGGACACCGTGCACAAGTCCGCCGCCTACCTGCGCACGCTCAAGGTCAAGGGCGACGAGGTCCCCATCAGCACGGAGATCGTCGTCATACCTAGGAAACAGGTACTTGCTTACAATAGATCTCGTCGAGTGCAGGTACCCAGTGTTCTTGGACGGTCGGCTGGTGGGCTACCTGGCTGAGGACACCGTGCACAAGTCCTCCGCCTACCTGCGCACGCTCAAGGTCAAGGGCGACGAGGTCCCCATCAGCATGGAGATCGTCGTCATACCTAGGAAACAGGTACTTGCTTACAATAGATCTCGTCGAGTGCAGGTACCCAGTGTTCTTGGACGGTCGGCTGGTGGGCTACCTGGCTGAGGACACCGTGCACAAGTCCGCCGCCTACCTGCGCACGCTCAAGGTCAAGGGCGACGAGGTCCCCATCAGCACGGAGATCGTCGTCATACCTAGGAAACAGGTACTTGCTTACAATAGATCTCGTCGAGTGCAGGTACCCAGTGTTCCTGGACGGGTGGCTGGTGGGCTACCTGGCTGAGGACACCGTGCACAAGTCCGCCGCCTACCTGCGCACGCTCAAGGTCAAGGGCGACGAGGTCCCCATTAGCACGGAGATCGTCGTCATACCTAGGAAACAGGTACTTGCTTACAATAGATCTCGTCGAGTGCAGGTACCCAGTGTTCCTGGACGGGTGGCTGGTGGGCTACCTGGCTGAGGACACCGTGCACAAATCCGCCGCCTACCTGCGCACGCTCAAGGTCAAGGGCGACGAGGTCCCCATCAGCACGGAGATCGTCGTCATACCTAGGAAACAGGTACTTGCTTACAATAGATCTCGTCGAGTGCAGGTACCCAGTGTTCCTGGACGGGTGGCTGGTGGGCTACCTGGCTGAGGACACCGTGCACAAATCCGCCGCCTACCTGCGCACGCTCAAGGTCAAGGGCGACGAGGTCCCCATCAGCACGGAGATCGTCGTCATACCTAGGAAACAGCCGGTACTTGTTTACAATAGATCTCGCTTGTTATTTATTCACTTAGGTCTTTAACTCGTAATACCACCCGCTCCACGACCGCTTTGGCCTAGTTGGTAATGCCTGCGGAGCTAGAGGCCCGGAGTTCGAATCCTGGTCAGGGCATTTATTTGTGTGGTGGTGATCACGAATTATTTTTTTTATACTACGTCGTTGGGAAACAAGCGTGCGGTCCACCTGATGGTAAGCGGACAACGCAGCCTATAGACGCTCGCAACTCCAAAAGAGTCACGTGCGCGTTGCCGACCCTATATAAAATTAGAGGAGATTAGAGGAGGAATTAGAGGAGGATTTGTTATTAAATCCGCCCTGGATTTTATAACCGTTCGGTTTTCTTTTAGTGTCAGCATTAGTTGTATGTTTTATTAAGTTTATCTACACACATATGAATCCTCTAAAATGCGTTCAGAAAACAGCATTATAGCAATCAATGTATGTATGATTTTTTTCTTATCTGTGGTAGAAGGTTACAGCCTTACAGCAGTAACATACTCGTAATGTTATGACGAGTTCCTATTTCATAACGTAACAAGTTTCAACAAAACATAAATAGGCCCCTATTCTAGTATCACTGAAAATTCAAATACAGTCGGTACGAAACGTCAGCTCGCTATGTTTTTTCTCATTATGTACAGTCGACCAAAAAAGTGGTCTACCACTTTTACGTTAAAGTCCAAAAGTGGTAGAGGACTTTCTTTGCTGACTGCATCAGTTGCATGAACTATACTATCGATGTTATTTGTTATAAGATCAACGGGCAGTACCCGGGCGTGTTCCTGATGACGACGGAGGCGCGCATGATGCGGCCCGTCATCAACCTGGCCACGGGACAGCTCGAGCTCATCGGCACCATGGAACAGCTGTACCTGGACATCGCAGTATCCCAACAAGAAATATACAAAGGTGCCTACACCGCTGAATATATACAAGTTACTACCTGTACAAACGGAAACGGGCCGATCGTCATCATCGGGGGTCGGACAAAAAGTGCGGATGACGTCAAACCACTTATATGATGATTTCAAATAGTATTTTTTATTTTCATAAACAATTATCACTTATCATTTATCAACCTCTTTATTAAACGATATCGCCGCTTGAAATGAGTAAGTACGTTTTTGACTGACACATTGTCAATCAGATGAACAATAAATTGACTTCGTTATTGCTTAGCTATTGTGTCTTCACGATTATATTTAGCTAAAATTTATATTTACAAGTTTCGTGAAATTTATTTTATTCACTACATCACCCTACCACCTGTATTATTAATTCCATGGATTTATTTACGATTATTTTGTTACTTCATTAATACTACTTTGTTACTACATGTCACACGGAAGTTTAAATACAAACATCACCTGTGTGCAAGATTACGTAATTTTTACGTCATCCGCATTTTTTGTCCGACCCCTGATCATCATCCTCCTAGCGTTATCCCAGTACAGTTGCATACTAAGTGCCAGTTGCACCAACGTACGAACACAGACAGGTCATTGTCAAATATGGCGCCGGCAGCTGTCATGCCATAGGAACTTGTCAAACTTTCCATACAATCAAATTTGACGAAAACCGCGTACGATTACAGACGGGTTGGTGCAACCCAGCCTAAGTGATTCCCCGGGGTCCGCTATCTAATCCCAAGATTTGGCGCAGGCACTAGTTTTTACGGAAGCGACTGCCATCTAACCTTCCAACCCAAGAGGAAACTAGACATTTATTGGGATTAGGCTTGTCAACTGTTGCCGATGGTACGGCTAAGGAAAAATGCGGGGTAGCACTGCTTCGTTGTCTGTCTCATTTTTAGGGTTCCGTACCCACAGGGTAAAACGGGACCCTATTACTAAGGCTCCGCTGTCCGTCTGTCACCAAGCTGTATCTCAAAAACCGTGATAGACAGTTGACATTTTCACAGATCATGTATTTCTGTTGCCGCTTATAACAACAAATACTAAAAAATAGAATAAAATAAATATTTGAGGGGGCTCCCATACAACAAACATGTTTTTTTCCATTTTTATAGATAATGGTACGGAACCCTTCGTGTGCGAGTACGACCCGCACTTGGCCGGTCTTTACATTATGTTAACTGCAGTAAATAAATAATAGAGCAAGAACAGAATTGGAAAAGGCGTCTCTAAACAATGCAAGCGGCAAATCATGTAACAGTTGAGGTGACAACGTTATCAGAGGGTTTGGACCCTGCAGAATACGGATCTGCCTGTCGCCATCTCGAAATTTGAGCCGGAAGTACGGTATACCGGAAAAGGTGCAGCCCATACTAAAAATTTCGTAGTACATTTAGTAAATTGTTGCTCTGGTACTCTAAAAGAAGTCCAATTGATATGGTTTTTTGGTATGTTGTGAAGGACAATATTAGCCATGGTAACCTAAAAATTTCGGCCCTCCAGCTCCATAACTTTGGCCGCCATCTTGAAAATAGTGTCACTTTTTTCAGTTCTTTGCTTTTACTGTCGTCAAAGTTCATTCCAGTGCTAAACATAGTTCTGCAATATTGTAGAATACAAAATTTGCTAAAACTTTTGGGTACAAAGATTTTTTCCATGACCCCTAGGGACAAAGATATGACAGGATATCATTAAAAATTGCCACTTTTTTCTGGTTTTCCGTTCATGTTTACATTTTAAGTGCATTTTAGCGCTAACTATAGTTCGGCAATATTGTAGATCACGAAATTTGCTACAACTTTTGTATTGAAATATTTTTTCCACGACCATTAGGAAAGAAGATATGAAGTCATCTATGGAGTAGCACCGTCGAAATTAGATACTTTTGCAGTTTTCTTCTCATATTTAGCTTTGAGTGCAATTAATCGCAATCTGTAGGGGATCTATGATGGTCGAGTGATAGATAGCGGGATAGACGACAAGATAAAGCATCTATCACTTTCCGATCTATACCACTTCAATCCCTCAAAAGACAAAATCGTCTGTTTCCACGATACCTAGTAAGATCGTAGGTACTTTGAATTTGCATATAATTTTGTCTTCTGTAATATTACAGACCTAGAACTTGAGCTAAAATACACTAAAACGCAAATATGGGAAGAAAACTGTAAAAAGAAGCAAATATCGACGGTAGTACTCCATAGATGACTTCGTATCTTCTTTCCTGATGATCGTGGAAAAAATATTTCAATAGAAGAGTTGTAGCACATTTTGTGATCTACAATATTGCAGAACTATACTTAGCGCTAAAATGCACTTAAAACGCAAATATGGGAGGAATACTAAAAAAAAATTGCAGTTTTAAAAATATCTCCTGTCATACCTTCGTCCTTAGGGGTCATACAAAAAATCTTTGTAGCCAAAAGTTTTAGCAAATTTTGTCTTCTACAATATTGCCGAACCATGTTTAGCACTAAAATGAACTTTAGCGACAGTACAAGGAAAACACTGAAAAAGTGACAGATTTTCCAAGATGGCGGAGAAAGATATGGAGCTGGAGGGTCGAAAATTTCGGGATACAATGACAAATATTGTCCTTTATGGCATATCAAAAACCTATAACAATCGGACCATAGTTAGGGTACCGAAACCACGATTTACCAAATGTACAACGAAAAAATTTGTATGGGCTGCACATTATCCGGTATAACAGACTTCCGGCTCAAATTTGGGTATGGAGACAGGCAGAACCGTATTCTACAGGGTCTAAGCCCTCTGATAACGTTGTCACCCCAACTGTTACATGACTTGCTTCTTGTATGCTACTTCTTCAAAAATGGGCCTACTCTATAAGTAGTAGTGTGTACTTATGCCTCTGCTATTGTCATCACTAAATACATTTACTATTTTCTACAGGCAAAACTACACATATGGAGTTGTCCAAGTCGGCCTTCATGAGCAACCTGGCACAGTTGGTGCCTATGCCCGACTGTAATCAATCACCGCGGTAAGCAATCTTACAGCCCGCCCACGACTTTGAGCGCGGCAAGCTTTTTATATGTTCATTGCACGGTCGAAACGCGCTACGCACTGCGGCTAGTTGGGATCACACGCAATGTATTAGGAAAACCGCTGCCGCTCGAAGTTGTGGTCGGGCCGTTAGGTTCCGTCCACACATTAGCCTAAATTGTCAGATACTAGTTTGATACGAGTCACGTTTGTTCTGCATCATTAAATTCTTGCTCTTTGTATTCTTTCCGTGGACTTGTTAATTTAACATTTTTTGTTTTGGACAAGTAGAACGCAAAAATTAAAAAAAACTGTGAAAGAGTGCACACGTCAGTCGGAATGGAACCCGTAAACTTTGCGGGCAGCCTAGTCATAGTAAATTTCCACCATTTGACATATTATTGATCTTTAAAGATCAATATTATTGATCTTTGAAGTAATAATAAAATTTGAGTCAATAACCCTTTCATGTCATGTTTTTTGAATGTAAGGATACATAAGAACGATACATCATTTATTTTTTATTTTATCAAGGTATAGCGTTTTGTATTATCAGCCTATCGATCTCAATAGGCCGTGAAAGTGTGACGTCACAACTCTATTAGGGTTGTGACCCATCGTGCCCACAACGGTGCATTTTATACATGCGTAAAGAGAGCAAGAAGTAAGCGTAACTTTAACACATACATAACTTTGCAGTAACATGTACCAGTGCCAGATGGGTAAGCAGACGATGGGCACGCCCATCCACACGTGGCTCACCAACGCTGAGACCAAGTTGTACCGGCTGCAGACGCCCGCTACTCCGCTGTTCCGGCCCATGCACTACGACCACATCGGCCTCGACGACTACCCGTGCGGCACGAACGCGATTGTCGCCGTTATTTCGTACACGGTACAGTCTAAAGTAGCCTAAACACATAACTTCGCAGTAACATGTACCAGTGTCAGATGGGTACTGGCTGCTGACGCCCGCTACCCCGCTGTTCCGGCCCATGCACTACGTCCACATTGGCCTTGACGACTACCCGTGCGGCACGAACGCGATTGTCGCCGTTATTTCGTACACGGTACAGTCCGAAGTAGTCTAAACACATAACTTCGCAGTAACATGTACCAGTGTCAGATGGGTACTGGCTGCAGACGCCCGCTACCCCGCTGTTCCGGCCCATGCACTACGACCACATCGGCCTCGACGACTACCCGTGCGGCACGAACGCGATTGTCGCCGTTATTTCGTACACGGTACAGTCTAAAGTAGCCTAAACACATAACTTCGCAGTAACATGTACCAGTGTCAGATGGGTACTGGCTGCAGACGCCCGCTACCCCGCTGTTCCGGCCCATGCACTACGTCCACATTGGCCTTGACGACTACCCGTGCGGCACGAACGCGCTTGTCGCCGTTATTTCGTACACGGTACAGTCCGAAGTAGTCTAAACACATAACTTCGCAGTAACATGTACCAGTGTCAGATGGGTACTGGCTGCAGACGCCCGCTACCCCGCTGTTCCGGCCCATGCACTACGACCACATCGGCCTCGACGACTACCCGTTCGGCACGAACGCGATTGTTGCCGTTATTTCTTACACGGTAACGTCTTCAATTCCTTTCTTGCTACTCGTACACCTTTTTACTTTAGCAGGAAGATATGACACTGTCTTTTTATTGCCTAAATTGTAGTATAATCGCATTGTTATGCAGTATGAGTATGAAGCGCAGTCAACATTTTCTCGGAACGCAATGAACGTGTGAAATTGATGACTACCCGTGCAGCACTAACGCGATTGTCGCCGTTATTTCTTACACGGTACAGTCAACCAATTTGATTTCTGGTCCACTTTGTACCTTATCATAGTGAGAATCAATATGAAAGCCGCTAGAGATCTCATATAAATGTCACAGTGACAAGGTACGAAATGGCCCAGAAATCAAATTGGTTGTCCGTACATAGATGTTTTTGTTGTTGGGCGGCCCCCCCCCCCGGCCGGACAGGGGGGACGCCCCCCTTCCCAATTCCCTTGTTACTGGAGCTATAGGGTTACCTACTGTTCCGGCAGCGTTCTCGGACCGCACTCTTCTTCTTCAAATCTTCCTATTCTACAAAAAGGACATCCTTTAAATTGAAATCCTAAAATTCTCTCTCCCGTAACTCATCCTTGCCAGATATGTAAAATTGCGGTAGGTAATTAGACAACTTTAACCTCATGAGCGCGGGTGAGCCATGGTTGTGTGTTGAGCTATACATGCACATTGTTTTCGTGTGCATCAGCTTAGGAGCTATGAGTTCACATTGTCTAATATAACTAGTTTTTCCCTAGGATTAGGTAAACAAAGAAGACACTTGACACTTTTACTGTAGAATGTGAATGTGCCTGACACATTTTGTGAGAAAATGGCTGACTGTCGAGTTTCTTTCGGCGTTTCTTCTCGGCAGTGGCCTCTGTGAAACGCTAGTAGGGTTTGACTTGTAAAAGTGCCATTGCGGCCTACTTGCAGAATAAAGTTCATTTTATTCATTTTTTTTAAATACCTCGTAAATAGTTCGTTCTTAAAAAAATGTTCGGAAGTTCAGCAGTAACGTTTTGTTCGGAAAAAAGTTGGACAAAAGTTTACGAACGATAAAGTGGTCTCAAAGTACTGAAACTTGTTGACCGGTAACTCATATTTCCCATAATCAATTTCAGGCATTGCAAAATAGTCACCATATTATTCTAATTAGAGATTAACCCGCTTAGCGCGCCCACAAACTATGAGATTTGACATTTCGGAGACCACGCATCACACTAGCGCCTCACGGCGAATTTATACGCGGTAGCCCTCATTGACTCAAGATGGTAGCGTTATTTATTATTAATCTTTTGGCAATTATTTATAATCGTGAGATCTTCGAGAAGACAGTACGGTTGCCAGTGTTTTGTTGCACTTTTAGCACCACCCAGGGGTCACGTGTAGGGTAGCGGTGGGTACTTTCCCTACGGACGTGGTGCAACTTCGACCCCCATGGTGGAGTTAGTAACTAGTTTTTTATCTTGGAGGCTTAAATAACGTTTTCGCATCACCTATTCGGATAAGGCCTTTTTCTTCCCTGCTAGGAGGGATGAAAGTGGCACTTTTCTGTAACGTGTCATAAGTTATTGTATCGATTTTGATAAAATAAATGCACAACCATTGTTATTTCAGATCTTTCATTATCCTCAATAGGTGATGTGAATAGCAGTATGTGTCACATGGAAGCAAAATTATTTCCACCTTGGGCGTTAATTCTTGAATCCCTCAGGATTCAACCCCACGCCATAAGTATGTCATTTTGCTCCCTTGTGACACAATCTACTATTGTATGTTGTGTAGGGCTACGACATGGAAGACGCGATGATCATCAACAAGTCGTCATACGAGCGAGGTTTCGCCGCGGGCACAGTGTACAAGTCGGAGGTGGTGGAGCTCCCTAACGCGGCGTCCTACTTCTGCCGCGACGACTCCAAGCCGGCGCTGCGCGACCACCTGGACGACGACGGCCTGCCGCCGGTCGGCGCGCGCATTATGCCCGATGACCCCATTTACAGGTGAGTCTACGCTCATCTATATCACTGAATAATTAAGCCGTCCTCTCCCGGTGACAGGGATCCCCGGCCACATAACAATGTTTTGAGAGACGATTGAGAGTTAATCATGGCATCGCACTCGCACGCGTACCCCGCTTAACACGTGCTCTATCGTTCCTCGTGCTATAGGGTATCTGGAGACCACGGAGGTGTGTCAGAGCCCAGTTTAGCCGAAGTCGCAGCAGGAACAGGCATGTCTATATATTCTAACGCTAAGGTTTCGCCGCCTGCAGTGTACAAGTCGGAACTAGTTGAGCCCCCGTACAGTAACGTTACTTTGGGTTTGGTTCTGTGATATTCTCTTATTCTATTCGATATTCTACTTTAACACTAATGTAATAGGTTTTCCATTGCAAACATACGATTTTAGACGAAATAGAAATTCGTTTTACAGTAGAATATCAGTGTCATACACGTATATCGTGCCTTGGATCATACCAATTCCCGATGGTTCCTAGGAGTAATGATATACCATCGCAGGGCTCATCGAATGCGATTGTTCTCAGACAGTCCTCAGTAGGTCATAATGGAAAAAAAATCTCCTTCCATCCATTTCCATCGTAAATCACGGTAACCAATCAATTTACTCGAAACTATTCTATAAGATTTTTTTTATTTCTCATACAAGTTTCCTGTTATAATTCGTACCCATCCATTGGACGAAATTCGAGGTCAAGGTACGGGTCGGTGTACCAGCGCTGTTGATAACTTTTAGCACATTGCTGTTTTAGATCGTGCCAAATACGCGTAAAACGAAACAAATAAGCGAGACGAATGCGCCGCGACACGCGGCCTTCAGTAGCTCGTAGCGAGTCGAGTGTTAATGAAAAAGATTTATTCGATCAAATAATCAACGATTAAAACAGCTCAATAAAAAATATATACGTTTTTATTGCTGCATTGTGAGCTCAGTTAAGAGCTAAAGGCTTCTAGATACATCTACATTACGACCAAGTGCTCCTAATAGATTACGACTAGACTAGACTAGCTACTACTGGCGACTTGGCTGATGACTAGTAAGCACTAGTCTAGTAAAAAGCGTTAGTTACTGGTCTAGTAAAAAGACCAGACCGAGTGACACTCTTTTCTACACACACCTAGTGCACCTAGTGTGTACCTATTAAGCACCCGGGCAATCGTGTGCTACAGATATTGAAATTCCTTCGTAATGCTACTACGGAAGAACGAAACAGATATCTCAGTCACCAGTTTGATTTATGGGTAGTATATCGAGCTCACACTCACTTGGGTATATAGTAAATATAGCATTCGTCATTCTACAGCGTCGCGGGTATCCAAATACAGTCTAGCAATTTCTTCTAGTCGACAGAATGGCAAATGTTGAAGTCATGCAACATGAGACAGGGTCAGATTTTGGGTGTGTGTGCACTTATGTGAAGTGGCTGCACAGGACCGCTTTACCGTGAGGTACTGGACTCCCTTAGGGTATATAGTAAATGAAAAAAAAAATCTGTTAAACATTTGATTTTTGGTACAAGCTTTTATTGCCGACTGTACTTTTTTTCCACAGTCATCAACTACTCGTTGTGACAGTTCTAATGATTCTAATCACGACGAGTGTAATTTGTTTAGCTTAGGAGTTGCTGTGGCGACCTACTGTCTCCAGCAGCAAATCAGCTCGGTGGTACCATACCAAAATATTGTATTGCCACCTAATTAGCTTACCTTACACACGTTTGCCAAATTTCAGCTCAACCGGATATCGGCAAGTGGCTGAAAAAGGATTGCAAATTTTGAGGACAAACTTTACATAAATACATACGAACACTGCATGTAAGATTAAATACTTGTAAAAATTAAATATATTCTGCAAGTAGCAATGGCAATTTCACAAGTATGGAGTTAAATAAATCTGTTAATGGACAGCTTCTACGACGGAGATAGGAGTCAATACGTGGTGTCGCGGTTCCACGGCAAAGAGGAGGTGTTCGTGGACAGCGTGCGGCTGTGCGGCGACTTCAGCCCGCGCTCGCCCAACAAGGCCGTCATCATGCTTCGGATACAGGTACCTACACTTTACAAGCTTTACATATTTTTAGCTTAGCTTAGCTCAAAAGTGTGTCATATTAGCACAGAATAGTATAATAGTATTACATACGGAACGGGCACGAACCCCCCGCACCGAGGTCCGCCTGGCGTCGATCGGGTGTCGTCGCGCCTCGCGATTCGTCCGCGCCACGCGCTACGCACCCGCGCAAACAATTAACGCGTGTACCGACAGCGCACGCACACATACTTACCCACAGCGCCTACGTTCCTTCGCGTGTCACAGGTGTGATATTAGGCTTATCAAGCGGGTCAAAGTAGATATGAATACATATTTAGGATTTACAAAACATTTTAATATGACCAATCAAAATACTTCACCATGATAAATCCACCAATCACAAAACACATCGACAGCCCATCGGAACGTTGGGTTCTTTTTTGTTCAACTAATTTAACTCTTAAAAACATTAGGTCTTTTTTTCATCCATATTTCAACTACTTACCTGTGTCAAAGCAGTTTAAAAAAAACACGCCCTATATTGTCATTGTAATTGATTGTGCATTGTGGATAATCTTTGTTTATTTATTTTCTCGGAGTCGAAGCAAAAAGTAAAGTGTATACTCTGGTCTAAAAGCCAGACCACTCGAACTATTTTGCCCCACTTCGTTCGTGAAAATAACCATCTCTTGGTAATATGGCTTATTTTAGACCCTTGTCATACAATCTAGTCTACTATTATGTTTCCAACTAAAGGTATGGCAAGATTATTGTTAATTAAATAACACCAACAAACTGGTTGGCTAATTGACCAGTTAATGTGCACAATTGATTTGACAGCCACGTCACGCACGACAGGAATATGTTCCTCGCAAAGTATCCACGACTCGTCATAAACAGTGCAAGTTATTACCACCACCGATTCACCGACGGGCATGAAAATTGCCTCACTGTTAGTCAGGGTATATGGCTGTAGCAAGATAATTCTAAATACGATAGCAAATAAGTTAGATTGTCCTCTGTTGTGGAAACTCAGCCCGATTAGCAAATCCATCGGATGTTTTCAATTGTATACTAACATATAAGAATAACTAACACCGATTGGACTATCTCAGTTGTCTTTGTCAATTAAATAAATAATATATAATTAGCAATAAGCCATAAACCACTACCGATCGTTCAATCCGTGAAGAAATGCTATGTACAAAATACCTACGAGTTTATGCGCAATAAAAGGAACGGCGCGTCCGCCCAAGGGTTGAACGACCTTGTATCTAAATATAATGATCTATTGGTTTGTATTTAAGCATTTTCGTATATTGTAATAAAGGTTATGGAACCGCTTGCGACACTGACGCTTTCATTTCACCATTAGGTATGTACACAGTCTATTAGCAGAGTTGATTTGTTGCGCTTCGGTAAATTACGAGTAACGTTGTAATTTAATAATATCACAATAAGCGCGCGCACCGAGTCAATTTAACATTAAATGCATTTTCAACATAATTGAATTAATGTAAAATTAAATATGGAACGATTACAATCACGACGGACGACTTGTTTCGTATCATTTTGGAATTATTAGTCAAAATGAGTATTTGGGAGAACTCTAGAATAGTTTAAAACATCGCCCGAGATACAACTTGTACGTAAATGTAACCGTTTGATAGTAATGATTCACGATTAAAATCCACTGATGTATAGATCTAAAAGTGGGCGGCAGTGGGAGCGCTACATATTACTGACTGTTCCCTGTCGCTTGCTCTCGCTGCAACGTGACCGTGATCGTGATCGCCGTCCAGTCAAGTTGGATGCGGAAATTATTAAAGTTAATTTTGATTTGCTGGCCTAGCATTGTACTTTTTATTGGCCTAACTTATTCCAATTCAGTATTTTCAACCGGTTGATTTTGTTGTGTGAATTCAAAGTATATTGCCTGCAAGTAGGCTTCAAAGGCACTTTTATATGACATTATTTGCATTTATTTACATAACACTTGAAATACTTAATTCGGGATAGGAAAAAACTGTCAGAAGTGTATCATGGATTAAAATAAGATGGCTTCTCCATAAATAACCCGCTTGAATATTGTTTTTTTTTGTAGCGCAACCCTTCGGTCGGCGACAAGTTCGCTTCTCGTGCCGGCCAGAAGGGCATCTGCTCGCAGAAGTGGGTAGCCGAGGACCTGCCCTTCACCGAGTCGGGCCTCATTCCGGACATCCTGTTCAACCCTCACGGCTTCCCGTCTCGTATGACCATCGCTATGATGATCGAGTGTATGGCTGGCAAGGCGGGGAGCGCGCACGGACATGTGAGGGCTAAAAACATTTTTTTTATACCACGTCGGTCGTTTATGGCAATCAAGCGTGCGGCCCGCGTGATGGTAAGCGATCACCTGATGCCAACCCAGGGGATTTTATACACTCCTTTGTTGAAAAGCCCCATAATGTAGTCCCTCGGGAAAACCTTGGCAGGGAGCTCATTCCACAGCCGAAGCGTGCTGGGAGGAAATTCCTCTGAAACCGTACCGCACATTTAATTTGTTTGTTAATTAGTGTTTAGTCTCTCTTGTGGACACACCTAAAGTTTTGAACGCATAATTCTGACGCTTGCCCCATGCAGGTATGGAAAGCGTTTTCGACTACCTAGTACCTGATCAGTACATTACTTATATACCTAAACCCTTAACTACTTTTGACCCCTTCATTGTTCAGATTTTTCTGAAAACTCGTTTCGATATGTAGGGAAATATTACAACATAGTAAGGTCATAACGTACCAATCAATAGGTAGAGATTTGAGATGTAGCGTGTGTCCCGCAGGCGAGTACATTTGCCAATTTACCCAAGAGCGCGCTGTGTTGAGATTTGAGAATGAGCTGCCAGCACACCAAATCCCCAAATCACTAGCAGGATCGGCCTGACCGGGCATTTTCCCTATAATATTACATTCAAACCAGGTGCACGACGCGACCCCGTTCCGCTTCAACGAGAAGGACACGGCCATCGAATACTTCGGCCGGCTGCTGGAGTCCGCGGGCTACAACCACTACGGCACCGAGCGGATGTACAGCGGCGTCGACGGCCGCGAGATGCAGGCCGACATCTTCTTCGGCGTCATACACTACCAGCGGCTCAGGCACATGGTCTCAGACAAGTGGCAGGTGTGTCTTAGTTGTTATTTTACTCTTTGGTCTCCGGTTAACACTGCACATCGCTTGAAATAAATGTAGCTGCAAATCCTGCGTACTGCGTGTATCCGAGACCCAGGGTTTTCTTTCTACAATTTATATGAGAGAATGTACTAGACTAAGACTGTACTAGTGCCTGAAATTGACGACTGGGTCATGCATGTCGGATTCGTCCAACGAAGCGGAAGTTTATATTTCCGCGTCTATTGTAGTTTTGTAAAAACTCATAAGGAAAAACATAAATGTTTCATTAAGAGTTGTAGATGTCCTCTTGCCATAAAGTTGTCAATTCTCTTTTTGATTAATTTGAAAAATGTAACTGTATTGAGACTATTTAGAGCATATTAAAATTTATCCAATTTCGATCTTACCATAATGTTATCAGTGAATTGTTTTTATCCTCGCACATATTGTGTTGAAAAACGTCGTATGAAACTCGTGAGGCTGATCAATTACACCCTCGGTATCCTTATCTAGTAAGGTTCGAAGAGATCCGTACTACATAACGTATAATATGTTAGGTGAGAACGACGGGCGTCGTGGACCGACTGACGCGGCAGCCGGTGAAGGGGCGTCGGCGCGGCGGTGGCGTCCGTCTCGGCGAGATGGAGCGAGACGCGCTCATCTCCCACGGCGCCGCCTTCATGCTGCAGGACCGGCTGCTCGAGTGCTCCGATAAGTGCCAGGTAATACCAACAATCCATACTAATATTATCCTCCTGAGGTTCAAAGTGAAATACTAGGACAAATACACTTCAATGGAATTTATATCTTTCGAACTTGAAACAGAGTTTCATTTGTTTTGTTTCATTTAATACCAAAACAAAACAAACTATTTCCTGTGACAGTAGATTAAAATTCCATTGCCAAATTTCCTTATATGATATGATTTTCCTGCTAGAGGTTATAAATACGAGAGTGTGCCTGTCTGTCACCTCTTCACGCTGAACGAATCTCGAGGCAGGACACACGATACTTTTTATCCCAGAAAGATTCCCGTAAGAAGTGCATGTTTGTGTGGAAGCAATAACAACTAGGTAGGCGCCTGAAATAAAAGAATAAGTAGCACACACTAGTAACTTTGGGAACGAGTTCCATCCGACCATGGTACCAACATTTTTTTAATGTAAGTACCGAATGGCTTGGTCTTTTCACTAATAAACAAGTAGTTCGTTCGGGATGGGGGTGGTCGCTGTTCCTGACAAAAGCAACCGAAACTTATAAAACGCTTCCTTGCCGTGCACGCTTCTGATCACCAGAGCTCGGCAGGGGTGAGCCATTTTTACGTCACTAATGTCAAGTGTAGATATTAATATAGATACACCTTAAAAATAAATATTAAAAGGAAATAAAACTTTATTAATTATTTTATAATTAACTAAAATGAGATTGAGTTGTGTACAAAACAAGTAGGTAAACTCTCATAGTAGCATATGGTTCTTTTTTTTACAATACGACGATGGCAAACAAGCGTACGGTCCACCTGATGGCAATCGGACACCGCAGCCTATAGACGCTCGCAACTCCAAAAGAGTCACGTGCGCGTTGCCGACCCTTTATAAAATTTGAGGATTCACTGTGTTGACAGCTGAAGGGACAAAAGGTCCCTCGCTCTCAACACACTACATCCTCAGGAGCTCTGGCAGCCTTGTTCAACTCCAGGAACACAACACTGCATACTTGTATAGTAAATAATGTTATTATGGTCTGGATATACATAAAGAGCTTTGCAAAAAAGCTTGCTATAAAATTCATTTGTTTTGATGGCGACGTTAGATACGAGTAGTGGCAGGAAGGCTGCCTAAATAAAATAATTTCATAAGTTATTAAATTACATCACATCTACCATTTAATGAAAAGGTATGTCCAATTGTCCATGTTCTGCAAACTCTGAAAACAGCTCACCCCTGCCGAGCTCTGCTGATCACATTCTGTAGGCATTTTAACATTATTTTGTTGAATTTAACTTGGCTCACGTTGGTAATAAAAATAATGTACTTATTTTTTTATGGACAATGCACGTGATCGAATAGCAGCGCAGCCGACACGTTTTGCATTTATTATATTAAGAGTTTGAAAGTCGTAATTCATTTAAATATAAATCGCCGTTACGTCGGCACATGACTTATTACTTATTTTTTATACTTAATTAATATATACATTCCCCAAGGTCACCATTGCCCTTGGCGATGGTGCCCATAAGGCTGGCCACATTTCCTCGTTGGATAGCTATACCTTAATTGATCCTGAATTGAAGAACGGCAACCTGAATATTGAAATACTGCAACGGAACAGATTGGAAAGTCAGTTAACAACTTTTTGAGTCAGCTTTTTTTTTCATATATATGATCTTATTTTCTTTGCCACTTAGTATGATGACACTTTACTTTACATAAAAAATCGTATACAAAAAAAAAGTCCCTTAGGCACATAACATAACGCATCTGTACTGTATTGTAGCTACTTTACTGAAATCCAAATGTCTATTTCAAAGCCAAGCCATGAAACCGAAAATCGGCTTCCTAGCATTTCCGTAAAGAAAATCGTTACATAGGTATGCGAAATTTTCGTGGGCTTCCCTATAACAGGATGATATTTTTGGTCGCGGGAGTCCGCTGGGTGTGGTTGCCGCATGACCGGTCATCGTGGTACACTTTGGGGAGGTCATTTTCGTTTTGTTTCGAAAAAACTTATACTAGAGTTACAGCAATCGACGTCATTCGGCTGATATGATGATTTTTGTCCGACAGGCGATAATGTGCGCCAAGTGCGGTTCGCTGCTTGGGCCGATAGTGGGCGACGCGCTGGGATGCAAGGAGTCGTGCCGGCTGTGCGGCGAGGGCCACCTTGTGGCCCTGGACATCCCCTACATCTTCAAGTTCTTCGCCACTCAGCTCGCCTCCGTCAACATAAACGTAAAGATCAATTGCGATATAAACCTCGCCGTTAAGAGAGAAAAGATTTAGATGTAAACTTGTAATAAAATAATCGAGATATTCACCTTCGTTTTGACTTAAATTCGCCCCATCCAATAATAGTATTTGTACAGCCAGCTGCCATTATAAACGATTCTAAATGTCTATACGCCTATTTTATGTCATTGATAATATACCTACAAATGGGTGTCAATGTCAACATATCTCGAGTGCCTAAATAACATTGATATTATTGGTCGTTGATTTATGCACCTAACTGTAACACTTACTTTTCTCTCAGGGACATTTATATGTCTCACATGCCATGCTAATTCCTAATATTTTGTAAGTTTGTCGGGAGATATACATAATTATACTTAGGTAAATATATAATCGGATGTCTTTTACTCGTAGTATAAAAATAATCGAGTTGTTTTTCGGCGATATAGGGAATTTTCTCGATCAGTCTCGCCTCGCCATGCTAGTGGAAAGCACCATTGCTTAAGTGTTTATTCTTAAATTACATACTGGAATTGTAAATGTAACCAGTTAATAGATTTCGATTAGTTAACTTAGGAACGCCGATTTCTACACGACTCAATAGTCACATGGCACCTGATATGTTAATCGAATCGATAAAACTAACGTTGCATTCGCTGATTTTTATAGGCATATATAGCATAGTGAAAGTGAATACGTAAGTGTTGCATGTACTTGATTATTTCTAATTACAAATTAATGCAGTCAATCTGTCATGTGGTTAAGTTCGTTTTATTAAGCATATCAAAACGAGCGACTGCTTCAGCCAATTTCTCGGCAAAGCGAATGCAGTGATATTAGCTATGCGGGCGGGCGCGGCGGCGTCTAGCGCTCTCGCGGCAACACGTGCCATTCCGTGGTCCTATTTCTCCTGCACGCGCACAGGCATAAGTCGGGGAAACGTACTGTCTTACATTGTAGCATACGCCATATTTTTATCAAGCGTGATCGACGTTGGAGCCCAAAGTTTTAGGCACAGTTTCAACCCTTCGTTGCGGTCTCTAACCCCCATCAGAATGCACCAGTACCAGTTGATCTGGAATTATTATTGCTTGTACATTGCGTGTCCCGGGTGTTGCAAATATTTATATCTTCCTAGGAGTGCACTGGACTCCAATACATTCGAGTTGTTTCCAACATGGAATTTCGCCTCTACAAAAATTAAAGAAGGACACCTACAGAACACCAGGCCGCTGATCAACTACTCAAAACTAGATTTGTTAAATGAGAAAAAAATGTCTCTACTTTTAAACCGGATCGACCGTGATAAACTTTTGTCAGTAATAACATCCCTGCAAAAAAGTGGACCTGTTGACAATATATCACAGACCAGAACTACTGTACAGAGGTTTACAAATTTAAATAATTCTGTTAAAAATGTGAATATTACAACTACTAATATTAAAACCAGTTCTGACAAAGTGGGTTACCTTTTCAATAATAGTTTCAAAAATGGAAGAAGAACTAATGAAGATAGTACAGTCGCAACAAAGAGCGAAATCCAACCGTCAGTGTTGTTGAAAAATATAACAGATTATATTATGAAAAAGAATTGCACTGGATCTACCATTGTATCGCTTTTAAATGAAACGACTAAAAACACGATGCCAACTTTAAACAATTACGAGATAATACAATTAAAAAGTTCTACCAACGACTCTCTCAAGAGCAATGGTTTTAATCAAGCTAACCAATCAAATGATCAAACAAAAGGTGGTTCCATGAATGAAATTCACCAATCAAATGATCAAACAAAAAGTGGTTCCATGAATGAAATTCACCAATCAAATGATCCAACAAAAAGTGGTTCTATTAACGAAATTCACCAATCAAATGATGCAACAAAAAGTGGTTCAATTAACGAAACTCACCAATCAGATGATCCAACAAAAAGTGGTTCAATTAACAAAATTCACCAATCACATGATCCAACAAAAAGCGGTTTAAGGAATGAAATTCATCAATCAAATAATCAAACAATAAGTGGTTTAACGAATGAAACCCAAAAATCATATAAATCAAATGATCAAACAAAAAGTGGTGTAACGAGTGAAATTCAACAATCAAATAATCAAACAAAAAGGCACATTCTTTTCAGAAAATTTAGAAATCAACTCGATCTAGTCGAACGTAAGTTTCTATTGGTGAGTAATTTTTCCCACCGTTGCTCTTGTATGTTTCATTATTTTGTATCTCGGGTGGTTGCTTTGACCATAACGCATCAACATGAACATTTTACACTTGCAGCGCTATTGACGTATGCCATTATCATTATGTTCACTGTTTACTTCGATATTTTACTTGCTCAATCGGAACTTAGATTTGGCTATGCACGCAAAAATATTTAGTTTGAATTCACGGCATGTAGGTAGGCATACAAAGTGGTTCACATGGTAAAATACTATCGCTTTGCAGATAATAATTTTTACATTATTGTTATAATGTTCACATGAATTTATTTGTATTTGCAGTCAGTATTCAAAAAGTTAAATGCTATCACTCCAGAAGATCGTAAAGAAAATGGAATCAGTTTTTTACAGTCAGGCTTCTTCTTATATCAGCTGCTGCTCTCGCTGTCTATTACATTGGATCGGAAAGTGGCCCAGGAAATAGAAGACTTTTTAGGCTTAAGTATGCCTGAAGCTGTAAGTATCTCATTCAAAATATTGCTAGCATTAATATTTATCGACTTTGGATGCTAAGTGTACGACCTGACTTCCCGCTCCGCTTCAGCGTGTCACTGCAGTTGAGCAGTGTCCCTTTAATGTCCGATCCACACCATTGGCCCATGATGGCGCAGGCCAAGGACGCAGTTATGCGTTTAATGGAGAAAGACACTTTTATCTAATTCCACCGCATAGCTGCGTTTTTGTCCTGCGCCATCATGGCCCATTATGTGGATCGGGCATGACATACTACAATCGATGCCGCCGCACGTTCCGCTACGAGCGGTTTGGTGTTGTGAGCTATTACTGAGCTAATGATTATTGTAGGATAAAGTCGAGATATTACAACGGACCGCAAAATGGCTCCCAAAATCCAGCAACGTGCTAAAATTCCGGTGGTCGGCGCGGCTTGTTCTGCGGCGTCAGTCGGCTGAAGAGGCGGAGATCCATCGCGCCGCTGCCCGCGTCCCATTGCAGCTGAGCTGGCTTCACGGCAACGAGACTGCCGCTAATCTCACCGAAACACTCAACAATATGGTAATAGTACATTACTTACCAAGGGCGATAAAACAAAGAATGTCTCAGATCGCAGGTATTTTACGCCCGAGCCGAAGGCAAGGGCGATAAATATGCGATCTGAGGCTTTCTTTATTATCGCCCGTGGTAAGTACAAAATTTTATGTCACCCCCTGGCCAGGAAGTGGGTTTTTTCGCGCGCGGAGCGTGCGATAATGGCCACTTTATGGCCAGGTGTGACATAAATATATTATAACGCAACCAAATTACCTAAGGAATAGGGTCGCTAGGCCATGTACGCGTCGGTTTGAGACCTCCTGCAGAACGAAGGTTTTTCAATTAAAGATATTTACATGTCCTAAAGCGAATCAAAGACATATCAGAGTCACATTAGAGTGAATTAAGCAAATAGTTAAGCAGTATTAGGTTGTTAGGTTTTTTGATATGCCTAGCCATTAGCTAATAAAAAAATATACGCGTAATGTGAGCGGAGGCAAAGAAGGTACGAGGAGTACGTATAGAAACGACGACGTCATTAAAGTTATGTTTAACTAAATAATCACTATAGGTAGGTACTTGGATTAACAATGTGGCATTAGGTATTACTCCCAGTGATTAGTCAGTAGGCATTAAGTGAAAACATGTAGATTAATGTGGGCATTGCTAAAGGTGTTGTCAGACTCCGGAGGTGGCATGCACGACACCTTCGAGGAGGAGGAGTTAGCCGGCGGGGTCTGCGCCGCGGTGCTGGGCACGGCGTGCGTGCGCGGCGCCTGGCGGGCGGCGCCCACGCTCCTCAACGACTCGCTGCCGTTCCGCGACGCGCCCGCCGCGCCCAACCGCACCTCGCGCTTCTTCCGCCTCAACGACATCATGGCATACTCACACTTGCACGAATGGGACGCAGAGGTCAATATACAATACTTTATTCAATTGTACATACATGTTACACTGTGTTGCATTGTAAGCTATCAATTACATATATTTTAGGTACATATTTGCATATATGTATACGCAAAATCTAACGCTCAAAATTAATAAGAATCGCGCGGAATGTAAACGGCTAATAAGATCGCGTAAGTTAAGAACGAAATAATAAACACAATGCTGTTCAGAATGTTGGAAAGCTGTAGCCAGACTGACACCTGCTTCTGTTCCTCATCTGTGCTGGTTCCGGCGTCTTCCGCGAGCGTCACCTTCTCGTCCGGGACGCGGTCCGGGTCGAACTCAGTGAAGACGGCGTACTTGACGGGCCCCGTCGCCACCAAGCGAGTCACACGCAAGAGCCACGCCGGCGCCGGCGCCACGCGCGCTCTTAACCACATCAGAAAAAGCGTTAGCAGTATCGCAACCAATGACAGTATCATGGAGTCTCGTATGAATAATAGAATAATGGGCGTATCCGAGCTCTCCTTAGGAATATCGTATCCGATTTCTGTCAGAAATATGAAGTGACAGAAAAGACTAAAGCACGCCAGAATCAACCTCGTGTTATCTTTGATATCTAACATCAATGATATTAATGTCAACATAACGATCGCAACAGAAGGCACAACTACGATGGCGGCCGGACCAGCCGCTTCACGCTGCATTACGAACGTGTATTTCAGCATTGGGTAAGTATCGTTCGGGCAACAGGCATATTTACCAGGAAACCTTTTTTTGGCGACGGCCAGCAGTTTCCAACCGGGCCCATCCTGGTATCCGTCGGTGTTCACAGCGTTCTCGGCGCTAAAGGTAAAGTTAATCTGCTCCCCTGTGTGCATCCAGGATCCAAAGTATAAAGTGCAGTTCTGCGAGTCGTAGGGCCAGCGCCGTAGAGTCGTGCGGCAGATGCCGGAGTGCGCCATGTGAGGTACGCAATTCACGGTTCCGTTGAACCACACTTTACACGTCGTATAGAACGAGTCTGATTGGTACCTGCTGGCGTCAGCGTTGAACAGCGCCAAGCGCGGGGTCCATATCTCGTGGCTCTCTATTACCGTCATATTTATACCGCTGTAATCTTTGGGTGTCCATTTCAGGAATTCATCTTTCCACGTCATCGACACCCAGCTGTGAACGGTGAAGGATTCTTCTAAAGCATCAAAGCTTATATACTGGAGTACGAGGCTGACGTCTACGTTTACTGTGTCTTGATGATTGGCAACGGGGCGGTAGTCGGAGTTGTAGGAGCATTTGAGATCATCTTGGAGGCGTGCGTCTTCGGGAACATCGTTGTACAAAGTGCAGTTAGGGGGCTCCTGGGCCTCGGCGCGAAGCAAGCAAGCGCACAGCGTCAGCGCAAGAACGGGGCAGGCTTGCGAGAACATTCTGTAGTGCACTCGGCTCGACAACTGCGGCCCGGCGACGCAACTTAGGCCTGCCCTCACTGTAATTTGATAGGGCCCTACGCCCCCACGATAAGCGTGTAATGGCGATAGTTTTTATGAGGCGTGCCAGAATTATTTATCTGCCAGTGATTTCAAATAATTCTAAATTCGGATTGATAATTGCATTTTTTGTAAGCAATATTAAAAATGCTATGAATCTTTTACCAATCTTGCGTCACTAGCAAGCATAGGTTTTAATTAGTGGTTATGGCTGACCTAATTATTTTACACCCAAAACCAATTTGTTTACACGTGTTGTGGTATGGATAAGGAAATATGATTTTTACCGCTATTTATACAACTTGTTTTATTTTTGAGAAAAGCACTATACATGCCTCGACCATAAGAGCCATCCTGGCCTCGTATTATAGCCGGACCTCGCCTTCGGCTCGGCCGGCTAACTCATACTCGTCCAGGATCGCTTACTTACTGGACTCTGCAGTAATGTACTATAGTATAGTACTAATAAAAGTCTGTCAGTTATGTATAATGTCGTGCTATCGCTTTTGCAAATAGTTATAGCTTATAGCGTTATACAGCAAGATCCGGCCAGCAATATCTACCCTCATCTGTTATTCGATAATGACATACATTACGTGTTATTTTATTAGATAATATACAGATTGATAAAACTCCCAGGGGCTGCCTAGCTACAACGACTGAACCTGGTGTAAAAATACCTACCTATTAACTTTTTTGGGTCAATTACCCTCATGTGTTATTCGTAAAAAACCGGCCAAGTGCGTGTCGGGCCACGCGCAATGTAGGGTTCCGTAGTTGTCCATCCACATAATGTGGACTAAAAAGTTCACTCGACCATATCCAAAATTATCACTTTAAAGCTTAATATCACGCGAACAGATTCTTGAATCAAAAAATGGTTGTAGAAATCTGATAATATTGAAAGAGCTATCCAACGATACAACACACGATACGTTTCGGAAGAAAAAAAAATTGCACCACTACTTCACGTGTAGGGGAGCTAACCTAAAATTTTTTTTTTTTAATTGTATTCTATCATTTCGTCGGCGTCATTGATATGTATACTCATACCAAATTACTTGTTGAGAAAGAAGCATGCTTACATTTCAGGCGATAGAAATATCGTACGCAACGCCCGGCCTCACCCTCCTTATCCTGGTGCCGAAGGAGCCGGCACTGCGTCCGCTAGTGGAGCGAGTGGCGAGCCTGGGCCTGGACCACGTCGTCGGGTTCATGCGGCCGATGCGGCTGGCTGTTACGCTACCGCTCTACACACTGCGAATGACGCTATTGCTGCCCAACAAACTTGAAGATGTGAGTCCATTCTATATCATTTACACTAATCCAGTTGGTATGTCGTAACAAGGTGGGTGTGGCTGGAGAGTGTTCGGGACTTAATGTACCATATACAATGAATAAATGATTATGACCTCAAAAAAAACTGAAAAATGTCAGACATTCCCCCCCAATCACAAGTCAGCACAGGGACCTCGAGGTGGAAAACTTAGGCTTAGGATAATCTTCTTAGTGTGCCCCCGAATAACTCCTAAAAATTCCACTAAATTTCGAACACTTTCCAAGCATAAAGTACATAACAGTTACAATTGGACTTAACACACACACCGCGTCCTGTGTGTTGTGTCCGCGTGCTTTGCAAGGCATTGCTAAGTCAATCGATCTCGGTAAGAAAGAACTGGTCTATGATAGTAAGAGGAAATGGGGATATGACGCGTGGTCCGAATGAATAGTTTACTATGCTTATGTTATATACTAGCCTTTGCCCGTGGCTTTACCCGCGTAGAGCACGTTCATCGCGTTAGAATTGAATTGCTATTCTTTTATTTCAGGCGCTTACCTAGTTATCGCTCTTTCTTTCATACAAACTTCCACCGTCGTCCCGGATATAAAGTATCCTAGGTACCAAAATTCATCAAAATCGGTTTAACGATTTAAGCGTGAAAAGGTAACATACAGACTAATAAGGTGTCCCGTCCACTGACTTGATAAAGCTTAATTTCGAAAAAGGTTTCGCCAGGTTTGGAAAATTTCGGTCGCTTTCGTCAGTACGTAGGTCACACGTAGGTTGGCTTCCACAGTTCCACAAGAACTCGGCAAAGACGCTAGGAGGATGATTATAAGCGGTTTTTAGTAATATTATAAAAGTCATGTTGTGTTTCTGGTATTATATATTAACGGATTAAATGTAAGATTTCTACTACTTCCAGATGGGCATGCCTAGCTTACTAACGAACGGCACAAATTGCCAACCGGTGAAGCTCTCCCATGCCGTACAGCGGCTAATGTTCTGGGCAGAAGCCGGGCGAAACGCATTCAAAGATGATGGTAAATTTATTTATTTTATCGGATTATCAAATCGCCATGTTTCGCAACATTTTATGTTCACTTCACAAGCATATTTACTGTAGGTCTAAGCCTATACGTCTGGTTGCAGACTGTAGGTACTAGTTTAATAGGAAACCCATGAGGGGGCTGGCTGTGTGTTGTGATCGAGAAAAAGTCACGCGCGCGCGCACGAGCCAACTTTGTGTCCGCGACGTACCTATGTATGTCCGTCTATAACACACTTGGCACGCAATCCCTTCCTTCTCGTCCTTTGTTGCAATGTATACTACCTATTTATTAATCTAAGAAATTAATGACTTCGTTCGTTTTTATGATTCTGCAGGCATCGAGTGGGATCCGCGGCCAGAATTAGAGATTGTCGTGGACCGTCCGTACCTGTTTTTCGTTCGCTGGCAAAACATAACGATTATGAATGGAGTCTTCGCTCTGTAACGAATGTTTAACGCAGAGCCGCCATTATAAGTACTAAGTGAACCAAAGTGCCACGACTTGCTCTTTGTAGGTAGGGACCTCATACCTACTTCCGAAATAATACTAACACGTCCAAGCCACGGTACGTATATGTGAATGGTACACTCAAGTCGGTAGCAGCGTAGTTTCCCGTTTACGGAGTGCCGCTGGCAGTGGAAGTGTTAAAAAGAGAGGACAGTATCTGCTGTATTCTTGCAAGCGTATGGAACAAATTCCTTAGCAGATTAAGTATAAGTAGTTAAGATCTTTTATGTCACACCTGGCCATAAAGCGGCAATTACCGCACGCTCCGCGCGCGGGAAATCCCACTTCCTGGCCAGGGGGTGACATAAAATTTTGTACTTAACACGGGCGGTAATAAAGAAAGCCTCAGATCGCATATTTATCGCCCTTGCCTTCGGCTCGGGCGTCAAATACCTGCGATCTGAGACGTTCTTTGTTTTACCGCCCTTGTTAAGTAATGTACTATTGTAATGTCCAATATTTTATAATACTGTTATTGCACTTCTGTTTTCGTACGGATTACTTTGACACAACTCGGCCAACTGAAATAATCTTAGGTATAGGTATCCGTGACGTGTAAGGGTCCTCATGTTAGTAGGTACAATCAAGGGCATAAATATGTATACATTTTTGGACTTTATTACAATGGAATAAGGTGAAAATATGTATACATATTGATGCCCTTGACTGTACACAGATAGCAGGTAATTCAAAAACGAAATGCACGTTCGTTTCGTCTGATACGAATAGAAACTTCTTTCCCGAACACTTTCTTCCTCAACGCCAGCGGTTTTAAGTGATTGCGCCGATGTTTTTGTAAGGCGTTAGTTACTAATGTGGTGATACGTTTTATACAACAGATACGATTACTAGTACCCTTACCATTTGCATTACGGTACTCGCTACCGACTGCGTAAACGATTTAGTATGGCGATTCTTAGTTCTATTGCGTAATTTGCGTAACCGCCAGAGGCGCTGTACTTTTGTCTATACTAAATCGTTTACGCAGTCGCTAGCGAGTACAGTAATGCAAACATTGAATTCATTGTAGAGGTAAGTAGAATGTTTGTAGTACCTGCATAGGTGTAGATATCCAGAATATAATCAGAGACGGGACTCTCATACTACTTTATTGACAGCAATGGCCATGTAAATCCAATACTGCCGCCATTATCCGCCTCGAATATTCCATACAGTACTCTGTACATAATTTTTTGTACTGAGTTGCGCGAGCCTGTAGATACCTACCTGTGGTACCTACCAATAATCATTTTGACCTGGGTCACAATTTCACTCATCTGCTCGTGAGCAACATTCCCGAATACTTTTCGGCGTAAACGTATTATGACTCAAAGAATGTTCCAGTCTTTATTACGCCCACATTTTAATTTTTCTAGGCGTTAGAGGTCATTGTCGCTTATCGATACTATCGTCGTGAAAACATACGTCTGTCTCGCAAGTCCATTAGAATGGAACTAACCCTGCTAGTGCGTCCTAAGTATTTTTTTCCGTATGACCTCATTGATGCTCTGGTCAAATCCATCAATCCCTCGCGAGCACGCAGTACCCTACCTATAGGTTACAGTTACAATATAAGCTCGCAATCGTACCTAGGTACTTACCTGCCAGAAAAACAGCCAGCATTTGTCGCTTTATCCCTGGCCTAAGAGTATAACCGACGCTCGAAAATCTGCTAGCACTCGCACACGCCCGCAACGTAGCACGTGCTTGATGGTAATCCAATGGGCGCTTTCATACATCGGACGTTTCATTCATAATTAGTCTTGGTCTATTTATGAATGAAACCATAGTTTTCCCGTACCGATGCCGTGGCCGCCGACGCTAAAATATAAAACCATCCATGGAGTATAAAAGGAGTGCGCGGCGTGCCGTAGCATGTCCACTGTGCGTAAAAGCGGCTTTAGTAAGTAAGAACGGAGAAACTGGAGAAAGTATAATAGATAGATAAATTAAAATTATACATACCAGTGGCATTTTATCATTCAAATAAATTGAAACCAGCGCTCTTTCTCCATCACCTCTTAAAAAAGAGCAAATTAGGTATAGTTCGTACAAAACTCTAAGGCCAAATTGTCAAACGAACGCAAGCAAAACTCAACTTAGAGCTCTGACTGTAAGGTAAATTTTTGCTTGGGTTAATTTGACAGCACTTGGCCTTACAGTTTTGTACCAACTATCCCTGGTCGGCTATCTATAGTGACCCATGTGCGGGACACGGACTCGTGGAGAAAGTTCGTCATGACCCATGAGTGGGGCACTGGACTGTGAACATGTTAACGTATACAAATCGTATGTTGAATACGTTCTAGAATCTAGAGTGCTTGTCAAAGTGGCATCCCTGAGAACACAATCGGTTTTCCAGTGGACTCTCGATCAGGACCAGGGGGCCGATTTTTGAGAGTCGAACGCTTGAATTTTCAGTCAAGATCCGTCTAAAAACTATGACGTTTTGACAGATGTCGTGTGAAAACTCGAGCGTTCAACACTCAAAAATCGGTCCCCTGATCGGAGTCGCATGTATTGATTTATTTTAAGCTATAATTGTGATTGTATATCAGTCTTTGTAAGTAATATAGTTAATAGTTAAATATATCTGTGCGACAAGTTATTTCCTTACAGCTATCCTCTCCAGAAACCCTCAACCCGTACCTCCTACCGGTGGCGATACTGCATCCCTACAGTACGTAGTCAATTAGATGATTAAATGAATTAATGTGAATACCAATTACCATAAATAAGTTAAATACCTAAGTTGAATTAATGCGAATGGTATAATGCATTCGAGTAACGGGTGAGAAGCAAAATTTATGACCATACTTAAGGCTTTTAATTCGACTACAATTTGATTCCTTTGTATACGAAAATTAGATAAGCTACCTACTGCTCTCACACTCACTGGTCACAAACTTTAGAACAGATGAAGATCGGAAATGTCAAGCTTTATAATATTGACATTTGCTATTTGCAATGGCCAGCACAGCACGTTCGATATGTACGAGTAAATAATGAGTAAGTTATCTGACTGTTGCATCCCAACGTACACAAATAACTGGTAGAACGCATCCCAGAACTATTGTTTAAAACTAAAAATCGTTACATCAGTGCCAACTGCGTTATGAAATGTCTTGGTGTTCTCAATTTATTACTCGATGTCACATCATATTAAGATACTTTCTTACTAAAATATTATCCATGTTACCTGTTACCTTTGCAGATTCTATTTAGGTACCTACTCCTAAAGGCGTAGGCATAACAAACTCCATACGATAGAATACTTATCTACAATAAATAACATAAAATTGGAAACATGACTACAATAATACCTGAAGCTATAAAGAATACAATCGGTGATTATCGGTGCTAAAAGAATGAAACATGGTGTTGTACATAGTTATTACTCAGATTTTTTTTATGAGTAAAGCCATTGTAGGTCTTGTGTGCTCCGATTTATCAAAAGATGTAAGATTCGGGTTAGATCCCTTCGATAGGATATTTTTAATTTAGAATCTTCAACAACAAATTAATACTTAGGAAACCTTAAATATAAATTTTAGGAAAAAAACATGTGAGGTACCTAACTTAATTAAGAATTAGCGCGGGTGAGGTTTCTATTAAACGTGATGACGCCAGAACTCATAAAGTAGTTTAGCTGTTTCATAATCAGATGCGCGTGGGCTGGGAGACCGGTTATAAATAAGTAGCGACCCGCCCCGACTTCGCACGGGTACCTAGGTAGTATAGTTATTACACGACTGCCCAAAACAAGAGTGTAATGTTTTTCAGGTTTCATGTATGTATGTATGTATGTGAACTTTTTTTGTTCCACTAGGACTTCTCAACGCCTAAACCGATTTAGATGTGTGAGGTATCGTTGGAATCCTTACGTCATCCCGGGTGACATAGGATATGTGACGTTGCAATAAAAACAATATGGCGGACTGTAGACTCCATTTTGAGTGTTCCGTAAAAAAAGATTTTTTTCTATCCTAGCAAGTGAGGTATCAAAATGAAGCATTTGAAGAGGCGATTCCAAAAATATATATAATGTATATGTTTCAAGCAAAAAAAGTTCGAAATAAAATAATAATTATAAAAATTAAAAACACGACTGCATTAAAAAGATAAAAACAAGTTTCCTAATAAAGAACTGAAGGAAATATCTTCTTTGTTTGCAGTCGGGGGACCTACTAAATACAAGTAAAACCAAAATATTAGGTCCCACGACTGCAAACAAAATATACATATTTCCTTGAGTTCTTTATTAGGAAACTTGTTTTTATCTTTTTAATGCAGTCGTGCTTTTTATTACTAACTGTTTAATATAACTATAAAAATATTTCTAAAACCATCCGTTATATCATCGTAACAATGGTTGCGAATATAAATATGAACTTCATATTATTTTCGATAATAAAGGTCTTGTTATATATTTACTTAAACTCTTACCTAACTCTAATGAACCTCAAACTATTTTATTAGGTATTACAAAAATCATTGGGAAGAAAATATATTGGTATCTACAATGAACTTTTTTAGAATTGCACATTTATTGGTGTCAACTGTCAATCGACATGTCAAACCCCAATTCAGTTCACTTCAATTCTACAAATTGTCCCTTTCCAGACACCGGCCAAAATACACTACTTATTATCGAACGGGACCAAACGTAAATGCAAACAGTTAATCCCTTAATGCCTTCCATAAAAACTGTTGTTGATTACCGTTAACGATAAATATGATCATGATCACTATGATCAGAGTAAAATTGAACAATGAAATGGTCTATAATTAAAAAAATGGCAAGACAATAAACTAACAATACTAATGATAATACTTTATTGACTTCAAGATTAAATTATTTTAAACAAATCAAGAGGTTCGATTTACTTCATTACGAGTATGCATGCAATTGTACGGAAGGAACAAGTAACACTCGGTAGCTGTAACTACAAATAAAACATTTGTTCATAAAAAACTTCAATGAGGGCTACCGCGTATGGATTCGCCGCTAGAGGCGCCAGTGTGATGTGAGATGTCAGTCCTATGAAGTGTCAAATTTCATAGTTTGTGGCTGGGTTACGCGGGTTTATTTCTAATTACACGACTGCCCAAAAAAAGGAGTGTAATGTTTTTAGATTAGTATGGTGACTATTTTGCAATATTTGAGGTTGATAATGGAAAATATGAGTTACGGGTCACGAAATTCAGTGCTTTGCGACAATTGGCTACTTGACAGATTTCGGAAATGTATTTAAAATTATACGTAGGTTTATTTTATACCTGTAACAATTATCTATTTCACCCAAAGAGCTTAATTTCTTTAAAAAAAAATTTTTTCTTTAAGTAATTTGAATTTCGCGCGTAAACAGCCGATCACGTGACTGAGAGTACTGTGACGTCGCACTTGATAAACAACTAAAGGTTTACTTCCGCAGCCGACAGCAGACGGTAACTGCATGTTACACCGCACTCCAAATTGTACAGTAACTTGTGCTGTTGCGACACTTCTCCGCTCATTTTAAATTGAGCTTTTTACGAATACCGTTACGGTTCAATTTAGAGTGCGGAGAAACATAACGTGCAGTAAGTGAAGTTGCGGTCTGTTGCGGAATTAAACCTTAACTTTGAAATGTGACGTCACACGCGTTTCGGTTATTGTAATCCACAGATAGAAAAACTCTTAATTTATTTTTCAAAAATAAAATGTTTTCAATTAATTTTAAAGCACAAAACCTATTGTATGAGTATTGTAAACCTATAAGCTACTGTATCCAACACATTATAGTACATTAGTTAACAAGGGCGGTAAAACAAAGAATGTCTCAGATCGCAGGTATTTGACGACCGAGCTGAAGGCAAGGGCGATAAATATGCGATCTGAGGCTTCGTTTATTACCGCCCGTGTTAAGTACAAAATTTTATATCACCCCCTGGCCAGGAAGTGGGATTTCCCGCGCGCGGAGCGTGCGGTAATTGCCGCATTATGGCCAGGTGTGACATAATAGTACATTACTTACCAAGGGCGATAAAACAAAGAATGTCTCAGATCGCAGGTATTTTACGCCCGAGCCGAAGGCAAGGGCGATAAATATGCGATCTGAGGCTTTCTTTATTATCGCCCGTGGTAAGTACATAATTTTATGTCACCCCCTGGCCAGGAAGTGGGTTTTTTCGCGCGCGGAGCGTGCGTTAATGGCCACTTTATGGCCAGGTGTGACATAAATTATTTTATCTTTACAACTGTCAAATAGCGAATTTTTAACGTTCGTAAACTTATACTTATATCATACTTTTTTCCGAACACCAACACGCGACTGCGCTTCAATACGGGACGTACGATAATAGTACATTACTTACCAAGGGCGATAAAACAAAGAATGTCTCACATCGCAGGTATTTTACGCCCGAGCCGAAGGCAAGGGCGATAAATATGCGATCTGAGGCTTTCTTTATTATCGCCCGTGGTAAGTACAAAATTTTATGTCACCCCCTGGCCAGGAAGTGGGTTTTTTGGCGCGCGGAGCGTGCGATAATGGCCACTTAAGGACCAGGTGTGACATAAAAATATTTACGGTGCGGTTTTAATGTATGAAATACGATTTCAACGTAAATTTGGTTTTTACGCCAATAACAAACTTTGAAAACCGGACTGGGAGCGCAATGGCGCCAACTGGTGAGCACAAAAACGGTAGCCCTCATTGAGTGACAAGGCGTCCTCTGTGTAATTTTTGGGAAGAATTATTACTAATACCTAGGCCGTAACATCATGAAGGAGCCCACATGTGCTGCCCGTCCGGATCTCCTAATAATGATTAATGACAATGTATACCTATAGGTAGGTGTCGTTATTGTAGAATGGGACAAGGTAGACGAAACACGCAGTTTTATAAAAAAAAAACCTTGCGTTGTAAAAAGAGACCCTTAATCGCCTTGCGTATTCAGTAGCCTGTGTCATGTAATTATGATATTTATGATAGAATTGATAGAGCTACGAAGACCGTGAAACATCCGAAAGTGAAAACAGCATTTTCACATTATGCACAATACATCATTTAATGACATATATTATAAACATAGTCACATAGATCAGCCACAGGCTGGAAAGTAATATAAGAAATATATTGTTGAAAAAATAAGTATACAAAATTAAAAATATAAACTTACAGTTAATAACGAAAGACTCGAATTTTTTCAGCAACAGTGCGCAATGATGGTTAAGTTATTTCTTCATTACTCTTAAATATACGTTAGACTAGCCGAGAATAGGTACTTCACGTGTACTTTGGAATACTGCTTCCTGAAAATAAGAAAAATATAAAAGGTTACGATTGCATATGAAGATAAGCATACTGTGTGAATATGAACACTTAGCCGGGAATTACTTAAATAACGAGTGAATCTGAATATGAACAGGGGGTTTGGACAGTTTAAAATGAGAGAATTTGATTTCATAATGCAGTAATTTATTGAATCCAAGTACGTTAATTACATATAAGAAACCTTATTAGGTACCTACTATTTAATATAGTCGTTGACTAGTACAATATTAAATACTTTAATGACAGTAGGCGTGGCAGCCGTGCACGCTTCCAACGCCAGCCCAACCCAGCTAACGTCGTAGGTATATTCTCAGTCGTAATTCCAAACAATTTTTAGGTACCTAATTATTTTGGAATACCATCTAACAAGCTAGATACAGAGCCCCTCGAGGCGGCCACTCGAGCGGCGCACACCGTCGCCGTATGGGCGGGGCGCGGAGCGCGCGCCCTGGGACGCTGACGCGGGCCAGTCCGCGGGAGCGGCACCTCCAGATTAACACTAATTTCACACAAAAATAATATAATTGGACTATCAATATTTAAAGAGTTTTAAAGTCATAACAGTGTATTAAGTTTATAGAAACGTGAATGCGGATATTATGTTTAAGCGATTCTGAATAAAATATCGATATAGCGCGTTATTCCTTCCCTTATAATTATAATACATAACACAGTGATCAACAATCTCATTCCGCTTTGAATAATAAATCTAACGTCTTATTAAACTAGATTAGTCTTAATTATAGGTGAATACATAATAAATTAAGAATAATAATAATTTGAAGATACAATTCCATACTATTTACCTATACACGGACTCGCATACATCGACATGCGAAACTAAATTGACACGGTCAGTATACCATCCCCTAGCTATCTAGTCAACAAGCTGACACTTCTATTAATTACATAATAATCATAAGTTCAAGTTTGGTCTTTAACAATTTATACAGTGTTATTCTAATCAGTAATCAAATCACAAATAAATTTTTCACACCTGACGTCTACAGCTGTTATTTGAATGGCTAATATTTGGAATAAGATAAAAATTTCATTTCAAGCTTATCTAGCCACAAGTAACGTAAATCACAAGCAAACTAGTGTCATGATTGTGAAAGATCCTCATCTTACTTAAGACAATTGGAACTAGTGGATAGTGCAGTTTTTCTTGGTTTGACATTAGATTCAAAACTCCAATGGGGTCCCCATATTGCTAATCTCTCGAATAGACTGAGTTCTGCAGCATTTGCAGTGAGCAAGATCCGTCAATTAAAAGACGTGAAGACAGCTCGATTAGTATATTTTAGTTACTTTCATAGTATTATGTCGTATGGTATTTTACTCTGGGACAATGCTGCAGAGATAAATACTACTGTTTTTGTTCTGCTGCAGAACAGGGCTATTCGAGCAATATATAAGATAGGGACTCACTTAGAGATAAGTTCAAGGACATTAATATAATGACAATGCACTGTAAGTCAATACATCTATGACAATATTGTGTATGTACATAAAATATTGTAAATTTTAGGAAGAACTGTGACATACATAATATTAATACTAGAAACAAATATAAGCTTGCAGTGCCCACCACTCGGCTCCAAAAAATTAGAAAATCATTCATGGGTAATTGTGTATAAACTACCAAGTAACGTAACTGATTTATCTATTAATAAATTCAAGAATTATGTAAAGCGTAAACTCATATCGAAAGCATATTATAGCACAAAATACTACATGAATGATAATAGATTTTCCTCTTGACATTCAGATTTTATTCTAGAAACTGTCTTCTAGATTATACTATTTTTTATATGTTTTTATTTTACTTATTGACGATCTTTTTGTGAATTTATTATACTGTTTGACATACACTACAGCAATTCAAATTTTTTTAAATTATAATTGCATCAATAAAAAGTGCTTTTTGCTAGGCCTATTTGAATAAAGAATATTTTGAGTTTGAGTTTACACGTTGAAACATAGTAACAAATTATTGTTGCGAAAAATAACTAATTATTGTTAGAAACAAGCTCCAGTGAAATTCCAATCGAGACAATATCAAGCAAGGTCAGATCTTACCATACCAATTCTACACATAAATTCAGATACCGTAAAGAAATTCTAGTTATGAGCTTTTTAATAGAGTTCTTGTACAAATTATTTAACATGAGCCACTGATGACTTAAAATGATACTACATTATTTAAACCACATTAACAAAATTTATAGAAAGTATGTCAAACTGCTACAGGGATCCATATTCTTTCTGTACGTAGGAGGAGTCTATTATTACTCGAAAAAGAGTTTATTGTTTTTAGACATTTGAGTCTTATTCAATCCCTGGGACGAAATTTTGTAGGTTCTGCCTCAGCTTCCCTATGGACGGCTGTTTGGCGCCTCGCCACGCCATTGGTTTGCAGATATACGTACGAATGGACAGAGATCGATAGTCGAAGGAGCCAATCCAACTCCTTAGTTCGTATAAAGTAGTGCCACGCAAAACCTATAATTATCTCTTTTTCTAAGTATCTAATAACATAGATTGAATTAAAACTGAGTCTTTACTTAAAACGACGAGTGCGGAGGTTTAATTTAAATTAATCGGGTGTCTAAGAGAGAGAGAGAGAGAGCTACTAAATTTTCAGGAATTGTCCATTACAGTCCAAACATTTTCCCCTATACTGACTGAAAGCGCCGGAAAAATAATTTTAACAATTTAAGACAAGACGCTAGTAAGTAGTGAATACGCGCCGAGGTGGAAGCAAATGCAATGTCAGTTTCCTTACTTTCTCTAGCTCACGCTACTTAAATGCGAACAATAAGTACATTTAAGCATCGGAAAGGTTTCGTGTCGTGCTGCGTCAGACAAGTTTTTGCAACTGCAAACCCATTTCTGCTAGTTGATGTTACGTTATTTTTAATCCCCGATGCAAACGAGAGGTGCGGGTATAACATGTGTATTTTTTTGTAGGTGTGTTTTTTATTAAATAAACAAAAAAAATGTTTTGTATATAAGCCTAATTCCTGTAAAAACGCCTGTAAAACTCACCGAGATGAAGACCCTAAAGAAAAAAGTGCGCGCGCGGTGGTATGCATCTAAAGTTACAGATTTTCGTTTAACCTAGAGAGGACTCGTGTAATCTTACAACATAAGATTCAAAACTACAGAGCATCATTATTTTACTCAAAAAGTTTAACACAAACGTTATTAAAAATGTCTCACATAATATTTAAAGTGATTAAAGACAAGGTTTTAATTGTTAAGACATCAGAGTAAGACATACCTACCTAAACCATGTACCTGTTTGATAAAACAAATATGAATCACCTATGCGTTTTGCTAACTAGATAAGATAAACATAATAAGGTACTGATAAGTCAACAGTCATAGTTGTCTAATAAATACATTTAAAAAAAGGTTTGAATCCACATTCGGTGGGGACTGGGACATAATGCAGTCTTAATACTATAGCACAAATTTGATTGCAAATTGCAATAAAATAATTTCTTTCGTAATTCCTCAAGGCGTTTTAAAGTTTTATGGCTGGAAACAGTGCTCAACCGACGGTCAGCGCGTACCGTCGGTCGGGCGCCGACCGACGCAGATATATATATGCAAGTCTATGGCTGGAAATAGAGCGCGACCGTCGGTCAGCGCGTATGATCGGTCGGCTGACGGTGAGCATCGCTCTGAACGCACGTATGATTTCGTACAGCGATAGCTACGCCCGACCGACGGTACGCTGACCGTCGGTCGAGCAGTTTCCAGTCACATCAGTGAAAAAAAAACGCCTGTAATGTGCATACTGTGCACAAAAATATATGTAACGAAGATGTTTCTATACATAGGCACAAAGGGTTTTGTACCATTTATTAACTGACTAACTTAGTTCTTGTCAACTGAGTAAATTAGTCTCGTACAAAATATCACTTTCTATTCTATGTACATATATGTGTGGAATTCAATTTTCTGTAGTATTGCTAAGCAAATTATAGACAAAATGTTATCCAAGATGGAATCTTTAAGACTACCTTGTCTTTTGAGTACGTAAAAACTACTTAATCAAAAATGACTGTAAACCAACTTTCCATTAATATGGTGAGAACCACATTTGTATAGGACCCCTCCATATACGGGGATTAAAAAAAACTAATATATTGATTATCTTATAACCTGGTTGTAACTTTATCAGAAACATACCTGAATTATAAAGAAAACAAATACTGGCTCCGTTTTGAAAATCGGTCAATCAACTACTTCTTGTAGCTCGTTACTATAGTTACGTCTCCTGGGTCACTCTTTAAAACTGTGATTTTACAGACTTTAATCCTACTAAACATGATTTTTAGCGATGATTATAAACCCATTCTGACGTGTGTCATCTCTTGAGCATGCTAGAAGTCCATATTATATATTTTTTTTTCTAAGAAACTCGGTTAATGTTGTCTCCAGGCTGACGGGACAGAATAACAACAAAGAAAAGTTGATTGACCCAAATACATTTTAAATGCTGCAACAAGTATAGGTACATTGACAGCAGACGTAGTATTAGAGCTATTTCTAGTAGTCCGCACTGCGAACAGCTGGGACAGTCAAGTCCCACACACTCGCATAGTGCCATGAAAAAAAAAACTTAGTAGTTCGCAATAAGGAGATATAACAAATGTACCAACAATTCGCAGGGCGGTTTACTCTAACTGAGCATAAGCCCACATACAAATTAAAAAAAAATCGGCCACTCTACCTATTTATTTATAACAGTACCATGTCAAATGCTACATCATTGGGCTTACAAAACGCAACGGAGAAAGACTATAAGGCTAAAATCACAAAGCACAATGTAGGTATGTAATTCTGTTTTTTTTTTGTCTGCTTCACTAGCATAGTTTATCCATACAAAGTCGTATGCATCTGTTAGGGTAGTGTTAATTTAATCTAAACTTGCAACATCGAAAAAATTTAGCTCTCTGCGCACCACGCGAAAATTTGGGGGTGTTAACATTTCTACTCTAAATCATAGTCATATACCTACAGTAGTTTATCTCACGAACGCGGGCGAGCCATGGTTGTATGGCAATTCTCTATGTGTCAGCATAGGAGCTATGTGGTTCGTCCGGTCACAACTACAACTATGGCTAACCCGCGCTTGTGAGACAAAAGTACTGTATCTAGGTACTAGGTATGCGTTTTTCGATGACAAAAAATATGCCTTAATTTAAGATTTGCAACAATTGAAGCCCTACTGCATCTCGATAATTATGGAACAGCGGTTGGGCTTATATATAGTTAGTTATACACGCCTTTTATGTCAATAAGACAGAAGAGACTGCATGTTCAGATAATAGGCATGATGACTCAAAAAAAATTATTACTTCAATAGAAAGAAGACATAAAACTATGCCAAATAGTGAAAATCCTATTCAAATATCTCAAAAAATAACGAAGCAACAACGGTTAGAATGTTCGTAGTTAGAGAGAGAAAGTGCTACTCGACCGTGACGTCACCTTTGAGTAGCGCCATAGTAAATGACAATCGTTCAATACAAAGGTGCGTTTTGCGGAAAAGCGACAGAAAATACCCACTTTTAAAACTTTGAAGGCTTATAATTACGTAATTATTTATTTTTTTGAATTACTTTTTTTGCCATTTGATTGAGAATTTGAGTCATTATGTAGAAAATTTGGATTTATTGATTTTCTTTTATAGTGTCATCATCCCTATTGTGAGCACCCTGAAGAGTGCAGATCTACGTTGACGACGGTACGTTACCTTTTCAAATTACCACAATTCCGAAATACGTACGCAAAATTCCTAAAAAATAACTATAGATCCGCGATATATAAATTGTACCTATCCTTAAATTTCAATCATTGGGAATCAGCAAAGCTACAATAAGTTGTTAAAAATGTGGAAGGAAGTTTGGGAATAACTGACAATTTTTTTTCGCTCTAGATACCTAGTAAACATTTCGGATTCAAGATTCGAATTCAGCTAATAATCAAATCAAATAATCTATTTATGCAATAAGTGAAAATGATATTAATCAATCAGGTCAGGCAACCAACCCTGTACAACATGAAAAGGATGTTGTATTATGGTGTACGGCATAGAAATAGGTAATTTTACTTTAAGATAAGCAATTATGAATATAGACTAAAACCCTACAACATACAAGTAGTGCTATTTTTAATGAAGTCTTATTAAGACTCCAAAAAGTAAGTGAAATTCATAAATAAAATAAGCTTTGTTAAATGTACAGGGGTACGGGAATGCACTTCTACAAATACCATTTAATTTAAAGCTTTGGAATAAAACCACACATCCCAAGGGATAAATAAATAATAATTTATATGTTTTAGTTGTGATTTGTGATGTAGTAGTAATTATTTTTCACGTTACCATTGTCGTTGCTGTTTTGTTTTGCAAAAAATAGCAAAAATATAGAGACAGCAGTTTACTACTTTTTGCAAACCACTAACACATCACATGACCTACTTGATTTTTCCCCTATATACAATAACTTTATATTATAACCACCCACCCTTCTAAATTAATATTAATAAGTCAATTCTAACTTGACTGGACTTCAGGAGGAATAGAATAACAATGTTTAATAGGTTTTGAATTTGAACCACACTAGCAGCCGTTTTTTTAAAATATGTTATTCAATGTAGAATTGAACAATAAAACTTTTACCTCAACCTTTACGAACAATACCTAGCATATTATATTAATAACTGAAATTCACATTTTGGAGACCGCCTGATGGTGATATTGATAAATTCATTCTTGTAATTATAAAAATGCTGTTTTTACACACGCGTGCGGGAAAGTAATTTTATTAAATTGCTGTGCCCTTCTAGGACACATTTTTGAATTATGAAGAAAACAAGACAGATCAAGTTGGCTTCAACAGTTTTCTGTAAAAAATTTGGAGTCTAAAGCAGTCATAAACAGGCCAATCTTTGTTAAAAGTACTTTAAAATAAAGTAGAAATTGAAGAATGTCAACTTGGCATGAAGCTTTCTTGGCCCCAATCCCAAGTTGCTGGCACTTCCATCCACATCTACTTCTACTATTAGAACTGTAGAGTTTAATTTTGACTGACTGCACCACATGATTGGTTATTCTTTGGGGACAGCTAGGACGCTTCATAGGTGCTAAGAACCTTATAAACCACTACATTACACAACGACACAAACAGTGTTGGTCTCATTCGTCTTTAGGTGTTAGGTTTAAATATCATCCACTGACCAATGGTGGATAGACTACCAAACATTCGCCCATTTGTTGTATCTAACTCTGCATTACACATTTTTTGGCAGGGTGTCTCAAACTTATAGCCCCCATACCCATACCACTAATAAATATTGCAAACAACATAAATACCTTTTACTTAAAAAAAATATATTGTCATGCCGAAGCTAGTCACCCATATTACCTGTCATGTGTTAATCTTGTTGCAAAACTTTACAACTACTGGTGAACCCCTGAGGGGTTGGTATACTCCACTTTGAGATACCCTGCTCTAACAAGATTACAGCTGCATAGAGAATAATATTCTGTACCGAAACTTATAACAACTGTATCATTAACATTAATAAATGTTAACATTCATTAATAAATGGGGTTATAAATGTGTTAATTGTAAGCAAATTATTCTGAGTGTTTCATATAATTAGTACTTCTATTTTATCCTATCAGGCTATCACATACAAAGAAGAGCATTCGTCACAACATACATGTGTATGAAACTAGACTTGAGAATAAACATATGTAGCTATCATTAACCTGAAACATGAACTATTAAATTAATTACACAGCCAAACCAAAAAAAAACAATTGTAGCTCGGGGTCGGGATATATATACAAATTTCTTGTTGTCAGGCCCCCAGTTTCCTAATATATTCTTGAACTTACTGAATTGGCTCTGGTTTTTTTTCTCATTCAAAACCAGAAATCACACTTAAAATACATTCTAAGTTTTGTGATCCGTTTGCATAAGAGTATTTGAAACCACTCTACATCAAAGGTACAAAACTACAAAACCATTGTTGACCAGTGTTATCAATGCAATTTCATCATTAAACAATCAATGCACTGTATGGAAGAGTGTGGTTTTAAGCTTCATGTTTAATATCTTGATAGTGATACTGCTGGAATATGAATTCAAAAAAACATATGCATCCTTGTAGAAGGGCATTATAAACAGAAAGGCTACAAAAAGTAAGTTACGGTGGAGATCATTGTAGTAACCAATAAGAAATATTATGATGAATGTGTTGCATTTAAATGTGTTAATGTGAAATTCCGTAATTGACCCCACCTGTGTTCAGGCCAGTATTTTCGGAGGCGCCGTAGGCAGCGGGCGCGGCTTCCGAGGCGCTGGCGTCGGGCGGCGCCGGCATGGCGATCGGCGGCGCCTGCTTGCCGGACGGACGTCCCTCGCCGCCGGGCTGTACGGTCACGGCCGCCACGCCGTCCGAGTCGTCCCGCTCAAGCGTGTGGTAGTCGCCCGACTCTTCCGGCGGGCGCGGCTTGCACTTCCCGCAGCAGCAGTTACAGCAGCAGCACAGGCAGCAGCAGAAGTAGCAGCCCGTTAAGATGCCGCACACGATGAACAGAGCCTTGCACCAGGTGCTCGTCACTACGAAGTACGCATTCACGTTCTCTTCACCAAACTGTTCCGCTATGTATAGCCCCAGCGACCCGTAATTATCGTAAATGTTTCTCTTCGTCGCATCGCTCAATATTGTGTGTGCGCGATTTACCTCTTTAAACCTTTCGGACGCATCTGGATTGTTGGGATTTTTGTCAGGGTGATATTTTAACGCCAATTTTCGGTAACTTTTCTTGACATCATCGGCCGTTGCAGTTTTGGGTACTTCAAGTATTTGGTAGAGACTGTCTCCGGCTGTTGATAGCTTCCTTTTATCCATTGCCTCACTATTAAGGATCCCAGTTAGACGGATGAAATAGTATATTTGGGTTACCTAACAGTATGCAAGAATCATAAGATTCCGAATTTTCTACAAAGCAGTTATCAAGTAGATAGTAATAAAAATTAGCCCCAGCCCATCTACGTTTCACTGGTGACACAGACTATATTACAGACAGGAAAGCAAAGGCTGGTAATCTTGGTGAGCATAAAGATATTGTCGATGGTGTGACTGACTCCCGCAGTGGGCACTAGCCGTTAAAAGCTACAATACACGGCAAAGACAATATAACCACTAGGATACACGGAGTAGGCCACGTACTGATATTTGTGGCAGCTTGGCTTGGTGGCAGCCACTAATCGGATTTTCTATTGGTGCGTTAGATCAACGTTAGATATCGGATTTTGGAGCGGCCGTGTGTCTGATAGGCGTCAGTTACACTGTCAATATTATCACGCGATACAGTATTGGCCTCTCTCTCATTTACATGAAAGTGAGAGGTCAATACTGTATCGCGTGATAATCAAAGGTGATAATATTGACCGTGTAACCGATGCCATACAAATATTCACCAAGTATTATTATCATGAAAGAGATAAAAATAAAATCCCACAGAGGGCCGAAGGCCTACCGCGAACAAACGATGTTCTAATATCTCCCTCTTTGTCGCACTTGCTGATTCGAGCGACAGAGAGAGAGGTATTCGAACTTCGTTTTCGGTTCGCGGTCGGGTCGGCTCTTTCGCATTCACAGTCCACACACACACCTATAATATCCATATATAATAGAACGTAGTGATTTGGTAGTGGTTATATTCTCTTTGAAATATCCGTGAAAATAGGACCTTCTCGATCATGAGTGTTCGGCCTTATAGATTATACTTGATTATAGATCGGCGGCCGCCGGGCCGCCGCCCACCCACAGTCACAGCGGGAGAGCGTGACAGCGGATTCGACGGACTGACAGGTTAACCTAACCTAAAACTTGATGTTTATTTATTGTGATTTATTTAACCATCGTACTGCAGGTGCACTGGGTAAAATAATTCCAATAAATTAATAGAAGCCACAGAGATTATTATTACGACCATGTTTTGAGATTCTATCAACATGCATACTGTGGCTTTAAAGTTTCGCGGTATGATGAAACTATATCAAAATGCTCTTAACCGACGACCGTATTTAATGCAAGCTATCCAAAGTGGAGCTTTAATGGGCGCCGGCGACTTGATATCTCAAACTTTAATAGAGAAAAAATCAGTAAAGGATCTTAACTACAAGAGGACATGTCAATTTGCATCCATAGGCCTTTTTGTCGGTGTAAGTATATATTTTATAATAAGTACTAAAGCCCGGTTTTTAAGATCCGTTAGTTAGACCCTACGTTCAAAAATCTAACTACATATTTTCGTTTGAGAGTCTTCTGCAACCTCCTGGGTGCTAGGTGGCTATTCCTGCGCCTCGCCTGGGTGTTTTGACTTTAAGAGCTGTTGGGACTACATATTTTTGGAATGATTTACCAAGATAAGGTAGTAACAGGTCTTTATAAATATATGCTTTACTTAGCAGTTGTTGTATAATGTAAAACATTTGTGTCTAGAACATTCTTTATCAACTGCCATTTATATTAAATATTAGTATTATGAGGAAAATAATTAAGGTATATTTTTTCAGTAGATAGAGTATTAATGTTAAAAAAAAAAAAACTTCAGTAATAAAGGCTATTTTTATTTTTATTTTATATTATGAGGATTGGGTTCCAATGAGTTCCAGTGTCACTGTGATGATTTTTTTTAATTTGTGGTAGGCTGGATCAATGAGCAATGATCATTATTACCTCTCGGATAGCTAGTATCTTATATCTATAAAGGAGCAATTCTTGTATATTATTTCGGGGATTTTGGTGAAATTTGGTATATGGGGGTTTTAAGGATAAGCAATCTAGCTAGAGTAGCTAGGTCTTATGCCCAGGAAAATGCATACCAAAGCTTGGTCGCCCAGATATTATTATTCAACAACAATTACTTCTAACTGTAAATAGGCGCAATTTTAAAATTTCTAGTGCTAAAGTACAGGAAACAGGAGATACCAAAAACGTTAGTTGATTGATATTATGTAAGTTGTTGTAGTGAATAAATCACACAGCTTTTGTCAATGTTTGAATGCGGCGACGGGAAAAATCGGACTTATGTCTAATAAGTAATGTTTGTCATTGAAATTTGACATTTGAGGTCACTGGAGCATGAATTAAACTTAAAAAACATTAAGTATATATTTTTTTTAGGGTCCAGCACTGCGAGTCTGGTATGGAGTGCTACAACAATATATAGGGAAACAGGGCAAAACAGTAGCACTTAAAAAAGTGCTTGTTGATCAAGTTTTATTTGCACCATCATTCCTGTTTATGATCCTGGCTACAGTTGGGACCATGCAAGGCAAGAACTGGGATACTGTGCAGAATGAGATTAAGGCCAACTATTTTGATGTGTTGAAGACTAATTATTTAATTTGGCCATGGGTGCAGCTTGTTAACTTTTATTATGTACCGCTGCAGTACCAAGTACTAATAGTGCAGTCTGTTGCATTGTTTTGGAATACATACTTATCTTGGAAAACTAACAGGCAACTATAATATGTATATCATTTTAGCACAAACTGTTAAAACAATCATAATAGTAGGACATATTGTACCACAGCCACTTGGCAAGCTGCCTTAGCGTTATTTGGTTATTGCACTGTATTCTTTTCAATAATGCAGTAAAGTATTACTGGACTGTGAAGTGGTGACATGTCTTATTTTAAATACTTAATTATTGTGATACAGTATTTATGAGTAATATCAAGTAATATTAAATATGATATACCAACATGACAGTAAGCAATGAGTAGGTAATGCAACAAGCAATGTGATGATTTATTTTATTGAAATATTAATTAGTTTTGTGTCAATATGCTTAAACAATAAATAAGTGCAAATGTTGAATTTTTACTTTTACTTTTTTTGTTTAGTTGTTTTTTTTTTTAGGCAGGGACAGGCCCGCTATCTCAGTATGGGTTTTTCATAAGGCTTAACTCACCATACCACCTCCCATCAAAACCCATCCAACTTGAATTAAAACCCTTATTAAAAATGTTACCTATTCAATTAAACTTTTCAAAAGGCTAGCCCATTTTTAATAATGGTATCCCAATACCCTTTTCAAACCCAAATCATACGCTGACCAGTTTGTTGTGAAAGGGTTTTAATGGTTAGCCCATCATAAGGACTAGCCTTATAATAATACACAAATAGTTATTTGTTATACAAGGGTGCAAAGTTGTAAGTATAGCCGTGACGTCACGTCAAGCCAGTGTGCGATTATGCGCGAAATTTGAAATGTCGGTTTTTTGATTTGAATTAAATAAATTATTTGTGATTATTTTAACTTTCTCGTGGTTGGTATTACGTAATCCCTTAAATCTTTAAGATAGACTAGACCAATGAAATACTGCATGTTCTCTACATATATCGTAGAAAGAGGATATATAGAAGGAGGGTTAGCAAATCACACACAAGGACGGAGATATTGTGACAGTTTTTTCTGGGGTTACCACAAAAAGAATAATCTCCCCATTTTTACTGACAAAGTAGGTTTTTAATTATTGGTAATGTTCAAAATAAACTCTTAGTAAATATTAGCGGGCAAACACAAAACATCCGATGTCCTCCCAATTACGATATAAATGTGTACTAATTTAATACCTACATTAAAGTTACCAAAATCACGATTAGATTAAAACGTCTTAGTTATTCAGCCATTATAATAATGAAATTCACAATAGTATTCTAATCACGTCACAATTAAATTTTTTATCTGTTATTTTTAACATTCGAGCCGGTTTAGTTTACCCAACATTATGGGTAACATATTTTTTTATACTCTGGCCACTGGTTCATCGATGACATTTCGGTGACAACGGCCGGTGACAAATAATCGGTTCCTTATACGCGATGAGGGACAGAAGATATGTCATTTTTTCTCGCTCCCACGTGTGTTATTGTCTATGCTTACATCTCCTTCACACATCTTTGTATGTGTGTGTCGCCAGTTCCATCTTATACTTGTTCCATGACATATATACACCCAGTTAGGACGCCTGATTCAGGACAGTGTAATAGCCGCATTAAAGCACCGATTACACTGAACTACTAGTGCACTAACTGGTGGAGGGGAGTTAAACTATCTCACTCGTTAGAGCGAACTACACACTGACCTGAATTCAGAATCCTGACTAGGGGAGGGGAGTTGAAGCATCTCGCTAAATAGGTACGTACCGCTCTAAACGTCCTCCTGAATTCAGGACAGTGTCTTAGTTTTATGTTGTATTTAAATTTGGCGCTCTTTTATTATCTCGTTATCAGAGTTAGTGAAACTTGACATCAGTGTTGCCAGATATACAAATTTGTCGGTATTTATACAAAATTTATTGATACCGACAAATCTGTGTATTGATATTAAAATCAATACACAGATTTGTCGGTATTTATACAAAATTTTGACATGCTATACGGATATTAAAATCAATATACCGATTTGTCGGTATTAATACATATTTTTAAAATGAGAGGTAAGTGTTACGGATTTTTAAGCGCAAATGTACAGATTTATTTGTTTAGTTTTAGATACAGATTTATTTAGATTTATACATCTTGGTAACACTTGGCAGATCATGCAAATTTACTGGTCCAAAATGTGATGACCATGCAATTTGTCAGCTGCACGTCAGCTGCAACTCGTTTGACAGTTAGATCAGCGAAAGGCACCCGAAGTCTTCCCTCTCTGTCAGACCTGCGAGTTTGTAGGTAAGTGCGACAGAGATGGAAAACCCCGAACGCCATTGGCGGTATGCACTCAGCAAAAATTGTCTCCACACAAGAGCAATTAGTCAGTTTCTAATAAATTGGCTCTGACAAATCACTACATGTATAAACTCCTTTGGACTGACTACAAATTGCTTATATAGGCCCAAAACGTGCCCAGAGTGACAGCGTATTCTTCAATCTCAACTGAATTATATTGTGCCGTCTATAGGGCGCCTAAGTATAAGGAAATATGAGCATTAATAAAAAGAATACTTATAAGTTTGGATTAAGTACAGCAGTAGTGAAGTAATAAAAATAACGATATACAGATTTTTTACTTTCAAATACAGAATCAGAGCTTTCAGTATCTGGCAGTGGCAACACTGCTTGGCTTGACATTGACAAGTTTGCCACAAAGTTTGCGCCGCCGCCGCTCGCTCGCAGAAGAAATTGTGTGTTGTTTTCGCATGACATCTTAGCAATATAATAGCAAGCCAATCTTATCTTTCTATTATCTTGAGAAGGAAGATTACTACATTTTTCATGTAAGTAATACCTATTTATTATAGTCTTCAATTACTCTTCGGGTGTTTCCTAACCTAAGCTAAGTTTTTAAATGTCGGCGTGACCGAATTGGAATTTTGTTGAATTTAAGTTGTAAGCAAAGTAGTTAGTAGTATATTACTTTAAGAAAAGCCTTCCCATAAAAGAGCAACAGTAGCATATAAATGTAGTCTATGCATACCAAATCAAATTGCCATTGTAACCTATAATCACGTAATTTCATGTGATTTTGCCTGTTGTTTCGTTATCAGGTTATCACGGGTCAACCATCATTATCTTTAAATTATATTACTGGTATAAAAGCATGGGTCACCATTGCATAATTTCACTTGAACTTGAAATCCAGCCAGCAACAAACAGCATTTCGTCTTTGCCCTTGAACTAGTACCTACTAGGGTCAAGGAACCAAAAGATGAACACACCCCAATAGTTGAACATTCGACCGAAAAATTGAAATAAAAAAATCGTGACATATTTTACCCTTTCGGAATATTTTTTTTCTAACGCGGCAATCCTTTGTCGAGGCTGGTAATTAAACTCCCAGGCTGTAACCGTACACACGTGCCTATAAGCCGCTGTTGAATCCAGGCCTCGCGCCAAAAACTCCGTTTGTATGGAGATCTTACTAAGGATAGCGCTCTCAAATTTAAGCATTAAATTACGTATAAAATTGAATACAACGTATACTTACAAGGTTTTGAGTGAAATAGATTCTTGATTAATGCCTTTACATTTTTGTATATTAGTAAAATATACTTTTTTAATAATTTGGGAGATATTTGCTGTTCAAGTTATGGTTCTAATTTTGCGTATCTGAGCTAATAGTTGAACGGCGTTCAACTTTCGGGCATGGTGTCGTTTTTTCAAACCTTGATTTAAATTCCTACTGACCCTCTATACCTCTATAGCTTAAATTAATCGTTTCTTTGTCGTTGATTTTTCAACCAAAAGTTGAACGCAACTTTCTATTGACAAAACGTTTATTTTGGAGTTTGTTTTACTATGAAAAATACCATTGTTCAACATAGAACCTGAGGCAAGAACTTGAACGAATAAAATTAACTAGTTCAACTTTTGGCTACTATTCCAATATGTGAACACTTTGTTGATTTTGGTTCGTTCATTTCACAGCTATCGTGTCCAAAACTTGAACTAACATAATTTAGTCGTTCATGATTTAGGCAGTGGTTAGAAAATGAACGTCTTTACTCCAAAGTTACTAATTAGTATAAAACCTTGCAGCTTTACCCATCCTTAGCTTTCATGTTCTCTAGTTTACTGTATTATTTCGGTAAATATTATTTATAGTATTATGTAAGTTCGCACATTATTTTTTTTGTTTATAAATGCCCGGACAATGCATAAATAAATATGTTTGCTCATTTTATACTAATATTTCATTCATCTTTATTAACATACACCGTTATAAATGGAGTAAATTGGTGCGAAAGTGTTCGTTCATCTAATGGTGTCAAAGTGTTCAGAATTAGGGCACACTGTTCAACTTCTGGGCAAATTGGCATACTTTTGCTTAGATTATTTAAAAAAAAATACTCTATTATAATAGGATGATTTAAAATATTGTAATTCAATCTCGATTATATACCGATTCATATAAAAAAATGAAACCTGTATATAGTAGGTTACAACACCCCGAAAAAAAATCCTAAAGTTGGGTTACTCGCTTAAGTGTTCATCTTTTGGTTCCTTGACCCTACCTAGTTAAAATAAAATCACTAGATTTAACTAAAAATAGCGAATGTATACATATTAAACGATAAAGACGATAATTGACAAGTTGCTTGATATAGGGATTAAATACAATTAATTTGATACCATGATCATGACCAATAATTAATTATACATTCAAGGTCTAATACAAAAAGTTAATTAAGTCTTCTTAGCATTTACCAAGTGAGGAAAAATATTTAAGTGTCTAAACCATTACTGGTATTTGTGGGAAGGGGCTTTAATGAAATTAAATACAAAATAATATTTCTTTAACTTTCAGAAACTCAAAATGGATAACTTAGAGCAAGTATCATCTAACAAGATATTTGGTGGTTATCAAAAGGTATACTCACATGAGTCTTCAGAACTAAAATGTAAAATGAACTTTTCAATCTACCTGCCGCCTCAAGCTGAGGGTGGGGATGTGAAGCTTCCAGTCATCTTCTATTTATCTGGCTTGACATGCAATGAACAAAACTTCATTACTAAATCTGGCTTTCAAAGGTAAGAAAATATTATTTAAGGCAATGTAACTAATCTTTATCTCTGAATCCACTAACCCATCCAGCACAGACTTTATTATGTAATAAAATTATCTTAACATACCTATTTAAGCTATACTTTGTTTATGTTGACCTCATGGTCCTCATGACAGCTATTTTCCATAATATTCACTTGCTTGCTACGAATATTGCTGGTCCATTTCTTTTTGTTTAATACAGTTATAAAAAATGTATATACAGGTATGCTGCCGAGCATGGTATCATTGTCGTGGGCCCCGACACATCTCCCAGAGGTGTGAAAGTGCCAGGCGATGATGAATCATGGGACTTTGGTGTATCAGCTGGATTTTACTTGGATGCTACCGAAGAACAATGGTCTACGAACTACAGGATGGGCAGTTATGTGAACAAGGAGTTGTATGAATTGATCCAGCAAGCTTTTAGCAACATTGTTGACCCTAAGAGATTCGGCATAATGGGCCACAGGTATAATTATTGTAATAATAGTTTATTTTACATCTCATATCAAATAAAGTTGTAATCCTTTTAGCAGGAATCTAAATTAGGCGCTCGGTTGTTTTATGCGTCAAACGCATGCGTTTCCATATAAATATTTATATGGAATGTATGTGTTTGATGCACAAAAAAACCGAGTGCCTTATAGTTTAAAAAAACAAGTGCTCAGCAGTATGTCACATGGTTTCTCAAGGCCCCTTTCGGGAAATGCTAGGCTAGACTTTCATAGAGGTTAAAAAATTACAAACAATAGAAAATAGCCGCCTATTTATTTATTAAAAAATAAAATTCAGTAACCTACCAACTGTAAATTAAATAGAAGTTGAATTCGGTACTAATCAACTTTGTGGCTGCTAATTACAAAATAAGATAAGTGATCAGAATGTAGTTATCTTGAATAACTTTTTCCTATAAATATGATGTCAAGAATCCGTTTCTGACGCTTTTTACTTGCCAAAAACACAAAAGGTGTCTTAATTTGATTATCATTAACACGTTGACAGTCCAGTGCCCCAAACATGGGTCACGACGAACTATCTCCACAGAACATAGATATAGTAATTAACATAGATATAGTATTATACAAGTAGTTATTAATTAACGTGTGAATTATCATTGTCGATTTCAGTATGGGAGGTCATGGCGCTTTAGTATCAACTCTGAGAAACCCTGGCTTATACAAGTCTGCGAGTGCATTTGCCCCAATCTGCAACCCAACTGCCTGTCCATGGGGTGTAAAAGCCTTTACTGGATACTTGGGTGACAAAGACAAGAGCAAATGGGTGGAATGGGATGCAACTGAGCTTGTTAAGAAATATGACGGGCCTCCGCTGACACTGCTTATTGATCAGGTATTGATTAACATGGCTCATGATCACACTCTATAGAGACAGAATTCATGGTTGCGATCTTCAGTAATGAGGGATTCCGGAAGAAGTAGAAGATGATGAACAACAACTTTGCTGTCTCCTAATGTTAAGAAATATTTGTTCGAGCACTTGCCGCGCTGGTCAGCTACTTCTATGAGACTGCACTCGGACGCAGCACGCCCGCACTGAGCGCGTTGCGCGGTATAATTTCTTAAAGGCTGTATTGAATCCCCTTTCCAGCTAGCATGATAAGTTGATAAGATAATCCCGACCACTATATGCTCTGACATAATTTAACGTGAGGCAGGGATTTGATGACAAACACTGACAAGACAATCATTTTTGAGAAATATCAAGACTGCTGGAATGGCATTATAGGCTCCACGTGAATTAATGGACTCCCAAGCTTAAAACTAATACTTTTTCTGCAATTGCATCCTTCCAATAATACCTAGATTATATGATATTATAATTAGTTGCTTTCTTATATTTTCAGGGAAGTGCTGATAAATTTTACATTGAGAAGCAACTTCTTCCGGAAAACTTGGTGGAGGCCTGCCGTTCGGTTGGTGTACCTGTCATCCTCAATCTAAGAGAAGGATATGATCACTCTTATTACTATATCTCGACCTACGTCGGTGAACATTTTGATTTCCACGCGAAGATACTCAAGGCCTAGTCTTAAACATTGTCACAAAGTTTGGATATGTAATGTTCCCAGTGCATTTTAATAAGATTAAATATTATACTGACATTTTGTTAACATTCAGGGAAAGAGCAAACTATTTTTAAATGGCCAGCGGATAGGGTAATATTACTAATAAAATAACGTTAAGTGTTTAAGATCTTTGTTTTATTGTCTATTATATTTCATAGATAATATCTAACCGCCGAACGTCACAAAAGTGTCCCGCAATTTTCAATTCTCTGTCATTAATTAAGATTTCATTTACATTGTCACTTTGGCTGATAAATGAGAAAATTGCTGTTAAAAGGATTCAAGTTAGTTTCTACCTTCCTTCTGTTTTGCGTAGGGTATGGTAATACTGCAGGAATTTGTCACGGTTTCCCCAGATATGATGATTACCCCACCAGCACCAAGCTCTGGAAAGTATAATATTTAAATTCAATCAAATTCGATCATATAATTTTTAATAACCATGGTTTACAAGACACGATAGACTGTATTAGGGCCATATTACGGAAAGTTGTACACTCGACTTTTTTTTAATTTGGATAAAATCGGGTTTTTTCTACTCAGAATCGAAAGCACTTTCAAATGATATAGGGGAAAAAAGTGTCCCAAATTTTTTTATTCAATTCCGTTACCGTTTTCATACTAAACTTGTAATGCTTGTATGGTAGTAACGGAATGGAAAAACTGGAAATTGTATGAAAAATTTGGGACACTTTTTTTCTCCTATTAGGTTCGAAAGTGCTTTCGATTCAGAGTAGAAAAAACCCGATTTTATCTAAATTAAAAAAAAAGTAGTGTACAACTTTCCCTAAAATGGCCCATTAACTACTTACATTCCGAACATGGCCCCACCGAGATGAGCAGCGTGGTCGAACACCTTCCAGCCCATAATAACCCCCGCCAAGTCCACACCCAAAATAACTTTAATGGCCTGTAATTACCAACCAAATTACATTGAGTGAATTACAAGTATTGGGCTGACAAAGCAATTAATTAACCTTTTCAACTCCACATCGAATACAAAAGCTGTCACGTGTGTTACTCGCACCCCACGGAAGGTTGAGCCCTATAGTAATGCATGTAGGTTGATATTGCATTGCTGTGACCGATATATCCGTCAGTGGCGTCAAAAAAGGTTAAAAACAAAATGTAATCAATTAGGTAAAGGGAAATATAATTTCTCAGTTGTTGGAAATAAATAGTACAATCATTGTTTTAGTGCCCTACTAAAATTCAAATCATATATCTATATTCAAATCTCAAACTTAACTACTGTGCATACAGTTCGAATTCTTCTTTACTCAATAAAATACTCTCCAACTCCACGCGGTCGGTGAGTATCGTACATAAATAAATGGTGATTACTGATTATGAAGACGTGTGTTTTCTATGTTTATTGTTTGGCAAACACATGTCAAGAAGACATATAAAGAAATACCGATAATTTACTCAAATATGTTTATAAGTAAGGCACTAGTCCCAACGCCGGCGAGTAGCGAGTATACTTCGTTCCAGATTACACGACTAAAAGTTCTCATACTATTCTATAGGAAATTTTCGTCATTTGATCTGGAACGAAGTATACTCTTATAGTAATTCTACTCGCTGAGCGAGAAAACGAGTTGAATTACTATGAGAGTACTCGCTGCTGGCCAGCGGTGGGACCAGTGCCTATGGGTATATTAAATTGTTAATGGATCTTACTGTCCCAGCAGCGAAAGTGTACATAGGCAGGAAGATGATGCTAAGCCTCGTGTCAGGATACTGCATACAAACGTAGGCCAACACCGCCATAATGGCTCCGGACTGAAAACATGGAAGCATGAACATCAAAATAACACGATGATCGCAACTAATAATAATCCTTGCACCAAAACCTTGTAAAACTTGCGCAATAATCGATTTTCGGATATAGGCAATGCGAGATGCGCGTTACCCTATGGACGCGAATGCCGCCTTCTTGTTAGAGTTTATTTGCATATAATATGTAGGTACATTTGTGTCCTTAGGTGGTATGTGACAAAGGTAGCTTATCCTGTTATTTGTACTATATAGATACTAGCATGCAAAAAATTTTGACAATATTATGTATGAATGTATTGTGACAACAAATCTTTCACACTATAATTTTTTTTAAGTTAGAATCTTAAACAACGTTGCCTGAATTTATTTAAAGCAAGCTCTTGTATGCTTTTCGGTAACTTATTGAAAATTTTTATGCACATGACAAAGCAGTGGTTTGAGTATAAAGTTGTTCTTGGAACATACTTATAAACCAACCGCCCAGGATTCCGTAGGTTTCTACTTTCTAGTAGAATTTGTTCTTGGTCCTTCTTTAGCATTGGGTATTACATTGTAGTGATTATATAAATAATTAGGTGTAACTTACAGCTCCAAGACTGAGGCCTGGCTGATTGGCTATGACCTTGTACAGGATGCTGGTAAAGCTACTCACTACTCCGCCAGTAAGGTACATGGCAACAAATTGCTCCTTCCCCAATGATGCCATGGCAGCTGTTGGATATTTCATTTTATTAAGATTTCTCAAAACCATTTCACCGGACATTATTTGCACAACTATACAACATTACCTGGCATAAAACTATGGAGCACATACATATTGGCTGCCAAGTGTAAGGTTGAATAATGGCTGAAAGTAGATAAAATCATTGGGATGCACACACTACCTGAAATATAAAACATATTATTATTACACATTGAAACCAATTTTTATTAGAATACAAAAATGAACATGATGGCTAGCAAACTATATTTATTTAGCTAAATAGCGGAAAGCAATAACTCATACATCTTTTACGGCAGAATTTTTTTTTTATTAAGCTACTGCTTTGGACAAATTATTTAGGCGCCTCCTGCCTAGCTAAGATCATTGTGTATATGTCGGACATATAGCATTCGTCCCTCTCACACTTACATACTTGAAAATAAGGGAAGCATGCTATATGTCGGACATATATAAGCGACCATCTCAGCTCCTCTGACGCTCCAGCGCGGCGGACGGTTTCATATACCTGATATTCCTATCCCTCTCTATCTTCTAGCGTCGTACCGCTCATGCTTTTGCATTTGTGACATATATCATGTGTCCCTTTCGCACTTGCTACCTTGCTAGTAATGGATGAATTATGTGTCCGAAGTAATAGAATAGAGGTAGAAGTAATTAGAAGTATTAATTTTAACTTCTATCACACCTGTGACACGCGAAAGAACGTAAGCGCTGTGGGTAAGTATGTGTGCGTGCGCTGTCGGGACACGCGTCAATTGTTTGCGCGGGTGCATAGACTACGTAGCGCGTGGCACTGACGAATGGCGAGGCGCGACGGCACCCGATCGACACCAGGCGGGTCTCAGGGACAAGGTAACTGACCTCGGTGCGGGGGCTTCGTGTCCGTTCTGTATGTAATACTATTATACTATTCTGTGCTTCTATGAAATTGAACATGTATCTATATTTTAAATTATAAAAATGTGGGTGAACTTCCATCCTCATTATCTGCCTACACCACTTTCCATTATCCTTGTCCGTTTTTTTTTATTTTGGGCGATTTTGTGCGGCGTCTGGATTCATATCCAATGTTTCAGATATCTTATTTGGGTGGATGCAATTTAACGTGTTTTATTTCTTCTCATATTCTAATAACACCAACACATTCAGTTCTTTATTTATTTTAGTTACCTTACAATCTTGGCTCCCAGATTGCAGAAGCTACTTTACATAATGTAAGATTTTAAAGAGCTTACCACCAGATGGATTAGAACAGAAGTATCTGACCATAGCAGGCTGTAAAGCTCGTATCCTCCAGGCTCCGAAAACAAGAAGATTTGCACCAAGAATAGGGTAAAACACTTTTTCACTCTCACTCAACGATCTCCACCACTTTGTTAAAGGCCCTGATTCAGATTTCTGTAATTATCAAAAACTAAGTTAATGTTAAAAAAGCTAAATAATACAATAAATTATGAAATGAGAATATAACTTACACTATTTTAGTCTTACTTCGAGAGATTCTGCTGATTATAAATTCTCATTTCATCTTGGACAGATTTATTATTTCATACAGAGCATGAGAAATACAAGAATTGTAGATAACCATTTTGCTATATTAGGAATATTTCATACTTGTTGCTTTCGTGTTTCATGCTTTAATTAAGGTATGCACATTTATGTTTAATTTGAGAATATTTTACTGTTCCATTACCAAAAGACAAAAGGAGTATTTACTCAGTTACATCCAAATACACAATTAAAAAAAATCTACTACACCACAACCTTTTGCAACATAAAAAGAATAGAAGTGAATATGGCTAACAAACTGAATTAAAAATAAAAACAAGTAAAAATTCATAATGTAATCCCATGGCAAGTAACACAAATGTAACTGGGAGTTCATGGCAAAAAGCTACTCAGTTCAAATAAGAATCTTTTTCAATCACAATCACAAAAATGAGAATTTGTAAAGAACAGAACCTGTTGAAGTAGGACTAAATCCTTACATTATGTGCCAGAACCTTTCTCTGGTGGGAACTAAGCCAGGTACCAGTCTTTCGCAGATACTTGGCTGCATGCTGACGCAAATTCTCATACTCCCAGATGACACAGCCTGCCAGACTAGCCACGGAGACCTTTAAAATAGATGTTTGTTGTTTATTATTCACAAAACATTTTAGTCAATCTGTCCAGCAACAATATCCCAATTAAAAGATGTCTAATAAAAATTATTATCAAAGGTGTATAAGCACATACATAATCCATCATCTACTGAGTCCGGTAATTAACACCCTCATGTTATTGGTATGTATTATTTGCTTTTTCAGCTGGAGGACTAGTGATTAATGATAATTACAGGCATGTTACAGTTGATGCTGGTTGCTGTCATCCTATTTAGATATGAAGATTTCCATACGATCAGAACACTGCTTATACATAATTATAGATAATATGGTGCAACCTACTCAAAACAAGCATTAAATTATTAGAGAACATTATAATGATACATACCCCTACAGTAAATGCAAGCGGCCTCAATAGTGTCCCAGCATTAAGAGGCCCTGACTCTATTTGTATGTTCTCAAGAGGGTCATTTTTGAAGCTAGGTGTTCGCCCGCTCCTCCGTGAGTTGTGGATTGAGTTACGCAAACCCACTCGTCCATTGCTAATTGGATGTTTATAACATTGTAGTAAGCCAGATTTACTAAAACAAAAATTATGCTTAGTTAAATATTATAACCTATATTTCTGCCATAATGAAGAAAAGAGATAAAATAAAATCCTTCAAGGCACTAATGCGCCTAATAAGATAGACTCAAATATTCAAGCCGTCCTTCTAGTGCAAGGTAGACAAAAACAACGATACTTTGTGGGAAATTGGAAAAAAATCTTGCTGTATTATAACTCACCAAATGTTTGTCAACTCGGCTGCATACCGAACATTCCTAAAAAACATGTTACTTTTGCTGATTTTGAGAGCAGAATTGTATTACATTATTCTAAGGTGGAGTGATGGTGATAGGCCAAACAATTTTTATTGCAAACGGGTCAAAATGACACAGAAAGTAAGTTCTGACACTCAATCACTCATTTCCAAGAAAAAGTTACTACGGCACACGACACTTACGGCACTGGTATAAAACCTACGTAATCTAATCGCGTCGCGTTTGGCAGTGAATGTAATGCACTGTCATGTCATGTCAAACGTCAGTGTCAATGTCAATTGGTCTGTCTATCAGGCAGGCCAATGGTCAATCTTGGGTCAATCACAGATGCACAGATGTCAGTATTAGGCTGTGTCCCCACTATCCTATATTTATTGGTGTCGGATCCGTCCGACAGCGATTAAATATGTATGGGAATGTAACCGATATCAGATCGGACAGTGGAAACACTCGGAACACTTAAGGGGTATATAACTAAGTAAAATCGGTTTTCTATGCATGTTTATCGGTGGCCGATCCTACACCGATATAAACAGCATTTGACTGCCCTACAAACCCCACCCCACTATCCACTTGCTATCCACTATCCCACTATCGGCGACTTGGGGGACCAGTGATACAAAACAAAATCTCAGGGTAAATCTTCGGATGTGTGCGCAGATACTGTAAGTGTTGTGTGCCGTGCCTTAGACAATAGACAATTAGAACTTTTTTTCGAGTCTACCCCTCACATTTTTATCAACTTTTGTGGGGTAGTCAAATGTTGTGTACCCATATCGCATATCTCCGTTGATAACTTGCTGAGACGACAGTCATATCCGCGACCACGGCCGGTGCAACGACACAAACCTTTTAAGTATGTTTACAAAGCGCGAGAGTTTAAAGTGTTATAGTAACTATGTAAACAAAATCAATAGAAATACGGTATTAAACTCATAGTCAAATCAGCAACTTTTTATTAAATGTCAAAAACGATTTGTTAATATGAAGTTTGTAGGGAAATACTGTCTTAGTGATGTCACTAAGACAGTGTGAATTGGTTTGTTCAAATCAGCGTCCTTTTTAAATCTTTATGCTTATAAAATCTTTCAATTAGCTAAAATAAATTAATAATTGGTGTTTTTCGAGTATTTTCGTTAGATCTTTTATTAGTCAAGTAAAAAATAATTTATTTTTACTTTAGTTTAATACCCTATTGTACGAGAGTTTGCCTTTCTTCATGCATTTTTGGAGTTTACTCCTTAAGAATCGATTTTCATATATAAGCCCAGGGTATGAATTCTATGCATACATACATATAGGTACTCACGCTCGTCTCCCATTGCGGTAGGCAGAGAGAGACCAAAGAACACCAAGTACTACTTAGGTACATACATATTTTGCTTCAATCACATTCATAGGTACCTAACTACATCCTCATACAAGCTCGTCGGTTGCGGGAACTTCTGACCTGATGACCATTGACCTGACCTTTTTTCAGCCATGAATTATATGGTGGGATTTGGCAAACCACGCCCACTGGGAAAGCTTGTTTTTTGCGCACTGCGAAACGGAGTACAACCACAATAGTACAACACTCTTCGAGAATGACTTTTTGACAGTGTGCAGTTTTATGAAACTCTTGACTGACAGAATTTAGATGTGATAAAATGCCAACGTACTTGAACGTACGTATTTGTGTCGTTTGATAATACGTTGGTTTAGTAGGTTGAGTAAAAAACCGGCCAAAGTTAACTTGGTTTTTATAGGAAAAATAAGGAAATTTCAAAGAAAAAATCTAATTTATCAATATATTACTATTTTTTGGTAAAATATACGTTATAATAAACATTATTACCAAATTTTAAGTTTATAGGTATTTGGAAAGTTAAAAAATTCTTCGGAACAAAATTTCGTAAATAAAGCTGACTTTGGTGCCTTCTCATTCCTTTGTTTTCCAATATTTTTTTTAATTAAAAATATAGTAAGTATCTACTCAATGAGCTCTAAACAACGATAGGGTAGGATAATAGTAGATTGTTTGACAAGGGTCTAAAGTAAGCCATATTGCCACGTTATTTTCCCGAACGTAGTGAGGGAAAATTGTTCGAGTGGTAATATGGCTTTTAGGCCCGAGTTATACACTCTACTTTTCACTTCGATTGCGAGAAAACACATAAACACAAATTATCCACTTTAAACGAATAATTTAACTCTTGGCGGGCGTATGTCTAATTTGACAGCTTGTTTTTTTTTCTAAGTCTAGCACCATGCCTCGCTATGCGTGTTCGCTTTACGTATTCGCCTCCCTTTCTTTCGCTATATTAAAGAAAGAGATGCAACATGCGCTTTTTTTTCTTTTAAGAAGAATAATTGCTTTGACCATAGACACCGCTTAATCTTTAGAGAACTGAAAAACGTCTTTCCTGATTGGTCGATTTTAGTACAGCTGTGTTCTGGTTGGTTGATATTTTTACCAAATAATTTTTAATCTGTCAAATTACTGTTCTGTGATTGGTAGATTGAATTGTGAATAGGTGAAGTATTTTGATTGGTCAAATTAAAATGTTTTGTAAATCATAAATATGTATACATATTTTCCCTAGGGCTTAAATGTACTACCTACTTTAGCCCCGCTGCACAAGTCTAATATGACACACTTTTCGAGCATGAGAAGTGAAAAATTTTTTTTTCGGGCCCCCCTTTAGCTTTATGGGAGCCCCCCTTAAAAACATTTAATAATAAGTTTTGACTATTTGTATGGCTTCGGGCCAACAAGATGCTTATACGGTGTAAATTTGAAGCCTGTAGCTCCAACCGTTTGGCTGTAAAACCTGTGTGACAGACGACGGACGGACGGACGGACGTCTGGGCGTCACCAATAGGGTTCCGTTTTGACCCTTCGGGTACGGAACCCTAAAAAGCAAAATAAAGACCCGAAGTTGGATTTGATTTTGATTGATAAAATTTTAAGCAGTCATGGTTCAGCTATTGTCAGAAACACAATCATGAATCATATATCTGAAAATCGGGCCTGAAGTGGCAGAACAGCGTTTCATAGAAAGCTATATTTCTCGTTGTAGGTCTCGGTGTAGGGGATTTCGGGAAATCCTGACATCCTTTGCACCATGTCTTAATCTGACGCGCTCGAGGTTTCAATGTACACAGGTGTATGGATAGACCTTTTTTCGTCGTTATCGTCCAATCTAATAAGTCCCAACGACGCTCGAATAAACCGCATCGTTGGCTCCCCATCTAATATGTTAGAGACAGACTTTTTGGTGACGCTGGTTTTAACAAATGTCATTAAATTTTCACTGTCATATCCAAGTCATATCTGCCTTTTATATAAAATGCGTATCAACCAAAGAATATAATACTCACAAACTACTATAAGAAGTACGCCTAGGGGTCGACCAGACTCAAAGAGTATAATAACCAGACTATTCCGGCAATCCACTAGAGTGGTTACAATTTACATGTCAATTAAGATTAAAGTAAAAAGGCGAACTTAACCTTATGAGGGATCTGTTCCAGCTAACCTTTGAGGGCTTGAATGGAAAATGGAAGACTGAGATAGACAAAATTACAGCATGTTCAACAATGTGTTGCAATAAGGATGATTGATGAATATATATTATATTATATTTTCTAAATAAATTATATATCATTCAGTAATACAAAAAATGGAGTTCATTTAGGTACCCTTCTAAAAAGCGGCCAAGTGCGTGTCGGGCCACGCACAATGTAGGGTTCCTTAGTTGTCCACCCTTTACATTATGTGGACTAAAAGTTTGCGAACTTATATTTACTATGTTTTTGACATTAATTAACAACAATATCTAAGGTATCAATAGAAATTATACCTACAAAAACTTGCTTTGGCAAAGTACATTTCTTAATTTCGACTATTACTCGTTAACTAGTAATGTCTACTTAGCTTTGATACCTAGTTTTCCTTTTAACTTCACCGTATAAACTACTACCATGATTTTTTTACACATGCCTAGTAGCCACCGTTTAGCTGGCAGGGGTGACTTGACCGTAACAAAAATTATCTTTTCAAAGCTTAATATCACGTCAACAAATTATTACACAATGCTTTTAGAAACCTTATAATATTCTTGAAAGAGCTATCGACAACCCATACGATGGGGTTTGGAATTAAAAAAAAATGCCCCACCACTTTACATGTACAGTCAAGGGCACCAATATGTATACATTTTTTCACCTTAGTCCATTGAAATAAGGTCCAAAAATGTATACATATTTATGCCCTTGACTGTACCTATATAGGGGAGATAAAAAAATTTTTTTTAAAGATTTCATTCTACTGTTTTGTCGGCGTCATTCATATGTATACTCATGCTCAATTACAGCTTTCTAGTACTAACGGTTACTTAGAAAAGCGGGGGACGGACGGACGGATGGACATGGCGAAATTATAAGGGTTCCTTGTTTACTAGGGAACCCTAAAAAACAGTTGTATGCATTTTAATAGGTAGCTATTGAATGGGAATATATATTAAAAAAAAATAAAAAAAAATCCTTTCAGTTCATCAACTCATCCAAGTGGCCACAAACCGGCGCATCAAATTAGCTGGCCATATCCATGACTGTTTGCAGCATTTTTAATTTAATCAAATTGTAATTAACTAATGTGTTACCTACTGTTTTATTATTTAATGTAATTTTTATTTGTAGTAATTACGTAGGTTATTTTAATTGAATGTGTTGTTATACTCATCCGGTCCAAGCCATTCTGTTTATTGTTTATTATTATTATTATTGTGTAACGTATACTAACAATAGTAAGATTTTTAAGTTGTATCCACTAACACTTTATGGGCAATGCCTGAAATAAACGATATTGAATTGTACTCTGCAATAAAACTAGTTAAAAGGCTTTGCATTTATTTTAGCACGATTCATAACATACTGGAGTGTTAAGATATGCATCGAAGAACAACGCGACATCTTTTAAATTGTACATAATAACTGAGTTCAACACGATGCCCTTGTCATCGTATTCTATGTACTTGAGAGCCTTGTATACTGCCTTATTGTTTTTGCCCCCTCTTAAAACTGTTTTTTCATTGTCGGATTGTAGGATGACCTCTGCTCGGTGGTTCGGCGGGAGAACGTAGTGCGTCGAGGCGTTCCGTGCCGTCCTGTTGGTCCTGTGGTAAAAACGGGGGAGACTCAATGAGGGCTACCTACCGCGTATGGATTCGCCGCTAGAGGCGCTAGTGTGACGTCAGTCCTCCGAAATCACAAATTTCATACTTTGAGGTTGGTTTACGCGGGTTTATTTCTAATTAGATTAGGTACCTAATATGATGACTATTTTGCAATATCTGAGATTGGTAATAATGGCAGATGAGTTACAGGTTATGAATTTCAATGCTTTGCGACAATTTTATCGTCAGTAAACTTATGTCATACTTGTTTCCGTATAAAACGGGAGTGCGCTACAATACGGAATGTTCGATAAAAATATTTACGGTGCGGTTTTATTGTATAAAATACGATTTCAACGTGAATTTAGTTTTTACACCCATAAAAACCAATAACAAACTTTGACAGATGGACTGACAGCACGGTGGCGCCAACTGGTGAGCACAAAAACGGTAGCCCTCATTGGCGATGCGACGATGATTTCGGAACAATTTTGGCGACTTACGTGGTTGTCACAGACGTCACAGTGATACGGTTTCCAACTTTCCACACGACGGAGGGGTGTGCGAGCGAGACAGCGCTATGCAAGTCTAAAGCGGTGTCCCGCTCGCACTGCGGAAATTCGGAAACCGTCCGGAAACCGCATCAGTGCGACAACCGCCTTGATGTATTGAGATCTCCGTTGCACCCAAAGAGAATATAACCACTATACTACGTTGTTTTTAAGATGAGAAAAATCGTGCGATTGTCGTCATGCGATTTCAGGGAAAACAATCTTGAAACGGGAAAAAATGCAGCGTGCTTCCTTTGAGACGTGATAAGCTACTGAAATAAGTGAAATTTAAAATATACTTGCTTTAAAATATATTTAGAGGATGATTAAAATACTTTTATTAGAAATTATATTACCTATCTCATCCATTTATATTGTACTTACATTACCAAATCCGTTGTATTTGACTGCGCTATCGAATCCGTTGTATTTGTCTGTATTACCAAATCGGTTGTATTTGTCTGCATTACCAAGTCTGTTTTATTTGGCTCCACATAAAAAATATACGCCAGAAAAATCTGTAACATAACCCAATAATGAAACCCTTATTGCTCCTGCTATGCGGCGAACACGAGGTCTAAGGGATCGTCCTAATACAACGCGATCACGCGATGATCGCAAGTGTCCTATTTGACAATCGCGCGACGCGATTGTCAAATAGGACACCTATTCGCGTTCAATATGTTTGATCGCAAGTTCGCGCGACTGCAATGATCGCGTAGTCGCGTTGTATTAGGACGATCCCTAATTTAACGGAACATAAAAGTGGTCTTTAGTTAAGTATTTTGTCAAACCGAAATCCGACCGCAGAACCCATTGACAAATAATTTGTTTTTGAAAATTTACAAAAAGTGACTCGACAAAAACTATAAAGTTACCGAACCTACAAAATTGCACAAGAATCGATTGAGTACCTAATGCGACAAGTAGAGAAGAACAAAACGAAATTCGCCCGCAATACAAAGTTACGAAAAGATTGATAAAAAGTTGTTTTTAGGGTTCAGTACCTTTACCATGAGTTCAATGTTTGCATTACCGCACTCGCTAGCGACTGCGTAAACGATTTAGTATGGGCAAAAGTACAGCGCCTCTGGCGGTTCTGCATTAGAACTAAGAATCGCCATACTAAATTGTTTACGCAGCCGCTAGCGAGTACGGTAATGCAAACATTGCAAACTCATGGTAAGGGTACCGTACCCAAAGGGTAAAACGGGACCCTATTACTAAGACTCCGCTGTCCGTTTGTCCGTCTGTCACCAGGCTGTATCTCACGAACCGCGATAGTTAGACAGTTGAAATTTTCACAGATGATGTATTTCTGTTGCCGCTATAACAACAAATACTAAAAAACAGAATACAACAGACATTATTTTATTGCCGTTTTTAAAGATAATGGTACGGAACCCTTCGTGCGCGAGTCAGAATCGCACATGGCGGTTTTTTAAAATTTCCAGAGACTGACTCGCCAAAAATCTTATAATTTTCGAACCTGCTCACAAAATTTCACGAGAATCGGTAAAAAAACGCGACCTGTAGAGGAGAACAACCGGGAATTCGAACATACCATACGAAAGCATTTTGGTTGAAGCTGAAACAGAGGCCTTCGTTTAACTCGGTCGAATATGAAAATAGTACTTACAGTCAGTGCACATGCTAGCTGTGCCATGGCGAAACCCTAATTGTTAGAAAGCTTTCAAGAAATATAACTACATATTAATAACGATCAAAGAGAGATTACGAGATTGTTAAAAATTAGTGATTTATTATACCAGAATACCTACTAAAATCTAAGGTACAAAAGGTGTTGTAACAAGGACAATAAAAAACTAAACCCTAAAATCATAAACTAGGTAACTTATAAACAATTAATTACGATATATAAATTGGACGTTAGATTAGCGTATCCGCATGTTGGCAAGGCTCTCGATCGTAAAATAATTGCAATAAAAAGGTTGTATAGGTATATATACGTTTTTAGGGATCCGTAGTATACAGGGAAACCTTATAATTTCGCCATGTCCGTCCGTTCGTCCGTCCGTCCATCCCCGGCTTAGCTCAGTAACCGTTAGTAGATACTAGAAAGCTGTAATTTGGCATGAGTATCAGTGGCGGCGCGTCAAAAATATTCTTAGGACAGCCGGAAATAATTTGCCTTTCTTATACTTCATGAGCCGTAGTAAAAGAACTGCACTGGCTGAAAATTAGGTAAGCCGGTGGGAATCGAGTTGTATGGACGCTCCGCCACTGATGAGTATACTACATATCAATGACACGATCAAAACGGTAGAGAATAAAAATGTTGGGTAGTACCTTTCGGTATAAGTAACAGTCAGCAACAGAGAAAAGGTACCCCCCCTTCATAGAAGTTTTGTATGCACGGGGGTCCCTTTTCTCTGTTGCTGACTGTACCTCCCCTATACGCGTCAAGTGGTGGTGCAATTTTTTTCTTTCATATCTCATCGTGCGGGTTAAATAGGTAGGTCTTTTAAATATTGTAAGTAAGGCTTATGATGGGCGGTGTCCCACTCGCACTTATACACTATTAATAGGGTGACTAACAAAAATTGCTTGAGAACACAATATATTCTATGAAAGAATTCATGAACAGTGAACATCGGCGTTTTTGATTTTTAATTCTATTCGTAGTATAATGAATAATAATTGTATACTTATTTGACGATCATAATATTCATTCTTATAGATTGACATTAATTGTAATTTATAATGTAATGTTTATATGAAATAAATGAATATCAATATCAATATCAATATGATTTGGCCTGGTTTTCATGCAATGCATTCGGTTAATTAGATATTTGCAGGTATTTGTTCGAAGTCGGCGCGTTTAATCCTTAAACACGTCGTGGGCAAAAGCTAGTAATGTATAAAGTAATGCCTTAAGGCTTGGTCACACCGCGTGCGCGACGCAAGCGGGACGCCGCGCTGCGCGCCATAATGTATGAAACCGTCCCGCTCGCGTCGCGCAGCCAGTGTGACGTCGCTAACCTGTTAACATACGTTCCGGCGCGCTGCGGTCGCGTCGCGCGGACGTCGCGCAACGCGGTGTGACCAAGCCTTTACTGTATTTTTAAGTCCTCAACGTGTAAAAAATACGTTTAAAGTATCTTTGTTATAAATATTTTGTAAATGGCTTACAACGCCTAAAAAGTTACTTTGTAAACACTTAAATTTTTGATACAATGAAACCTTTGATTAACAAAAGAATTGTTTTCTATGTTTATTTTACTTTTTTTCCCCGTGTCTCGGTATTTGTTTCGTATCACAATATACAATGTAACTAAAAACATAAAATAAATAAATATAAAACTACTTACAATTAAAATAACTAAAAATAACTAAATAAAAACTAAGAAACAATAAAAATACTAACTAAAATATACTAACTATAAGAAGAACACCCCGTCGAGCAGGTCGCATTGCGGCATGGTCCCCATCACGCTGGCGGCGTTACCTCTCTGAATCACCAGGGCGATTCCTTGTGAGAGGTAAGCGCCAGCTCTGGGATCACCTGTTGTGTGGATCGGCCGCTTCGACATGGCCTTAATAAAAGACTTCATGTCAGCTGACCAGGGACCCAATGTCTCCACTGCAAGCGCCGCAAACTCGTAATCATTAAGTAATGATGAGTACTTGCGGCGCTTGAGACATTGGGCCTGTTCAGCTGCAGCGCCGGCCTGTCAGCGGGTCGCTTGTATGTGCGACTGGGCAAATGTGTCGACACTAAAGTCCAATTGAAATTGAATAAAAAAACATAGTTGACAATCTTACACAAATTGGCCTAGCCCCAAACTAAGGAAAGCCTGTACAATGGGTACTAGACGACTATATATATATACTAGCTTTTGCCCACGACTTTGTCACCACCTCCAACCCCATGTTTTCGGCATAAAAGATATCCAAAGTCCTTCCCCTGGACTCAAAGTATTTCCAACTCTATACCAAATTTCGTCTAATTTCGTTCAGCGGTTTTAAGCGGGAAGAGGTAACAAACAGACAGACACACTTTCGCATTTACTTTGACATCCAAGACTCAATTTACATTAAATGTGACTTTATATAGAACCTATATTAAAACTAATACTTATTTCCACAGAGGTACTTGGTCACCCTAATTAGACCGAGAGACCGCCCATCAGTCTGTCGGTCACACTTTTTCGGCGCAGTAGGTACTTAGGTACTCAATTATTGTTTAGATCCGTGTTTCGTTCGTACGATTTCCATTGATGCCTTCGATAATGTCGTTAATTCTGTCAAAAACAAAGTAAATAGGTGCCTATAACAAACTTTTTAGTCCACATGCGTCCTGGCCCCTATTTCACCAACTCGACAATTGTCATCTGACATTGACAATTCGGTTTACATTGCCGGGCTGGTAAAGTATTGATGCTATCCAACGACTACGTGACGACTCAGAAGTGTACTTGGAATTGTCATTGTCAGATGACAATTGTCGAGTTGGTGAAATAGGGGCCTGGAGCCCTCAGGCCGGAGCCGGTGGGATGGAAAGAGGCCAGATGGTTTGACCTTGGTGCCATGGAAGAAGGGTAAGTGCTTGCTATGGGAAGCCACTTGCGTGAGCACTTTCGCAGCCTCGCACCTTGGTCAAAGGCGCAACACGGGTCTATCGGTGTGAACCGAGTGTCGGTGACCTCGGAACGCTACGATTCTAAGCAATTTAGCTACTTTGCCCGTCCGAGGAGTGATTTCCACACACCGCGCCACCCTCGCGCGCCCCCGCTCGCGTCCGGACACGCACACACAGCCGTGAGACAGGTTTACAGCTCACATGCTTCGGTGTCGCTTCTTATTACGTTAGAATATATCTTCTTTGCCTTGGTCCCAACGTCGGCACAGCAGGAGCTGCCGCCGAGGCAGCTGCTCGCAAGAAGCGGGACAATTATTCATTTGTCCCGCTTGCGGTGGAGACAATGGGTTGTTGTTGCTTGGAGGTCAGAACGTTCTTCGCAAAAATCGGGCGCTTTTGCGAGAGAGAGGCCATGACCCCCGTTCCGGGTCGTTCCGGATGCAGAGGTTGTCTATTGCGATGCTACGCGGCAATGCGTCCAGCGTGATGGGCACCTTTGCACCCGGAACGACACGGCACGGCCTATTTGACTAATTATTATTATTATTTTACCTGTAAACTTAATTTGTGTTGTTAACAACTTTTTGTGTATTCAATCAATTCAATTCAAAACAAGACTCCTGATGGTCAACCCAGGTTACCCAGGTCAGCCTTTCATCAATTGGATCGTATGTACGACATGTTTGCCACCGGTGTGGTATAAAAAAATATGTTAGTCCTTCTTCTGTCATTAAGCTCCCCAAATAGATTGGAGTGACGCGCAATAGGTACGAAATTGATCTTGTTATTTTTAGAGTTTTTTGTTACCAATTTATAATCATGAACAAACTCAACAGTAAGTACACAATTACCATAATTAAAGGCAAAAAGTGGAAAAGTAGTAGGTACCTAACCGACAAAATGTAAACTTTACATCAGAGCCGAAGTAGTTTCAGATGCCCTTGATAAAAAATATACAATTTTTAGGGTTCCGTACCCAAAGGGAAAACGGTACTCTATTACTAAGACTCCGCTGTCCGTCCGTCCGTCTGTCACCAGGCTGTATCTTATGAGTTGAAATTTTCTGTTGCCGCTATAACAAATACTAAAAAACAGAATAAAATAAATATTTAGGGGGGCTCCCATACAACAGACATGATTTTTTTGCCGTTTTAGATAATGCTACGGAACCCTTCTAGCGCGAGTTCGACTCGCACTTGGCCGGTTTTTACATTTAAGTACTTTGCTTTATGATTTGGGGTTTGCGACTTGCCTTAAAATAAATTCATATTTAAACGTTTATTTTATTTATTTCAGGGATAACGAACAACTATACAATTTAAGCGTTACAGTGTCTTATGCTACTACATTTACTTTATATAACGTAAAATAAATAAAATTTTAATCATCGAGGTTAAGCAACATCAGGCAGGTTTGTATACCTATACTTTGTTCGGAACCCTCGATGGGCGAGTCCTACTCCCACTTGTCCGGTTTTTAGGGTTCCGTAGTAAACAAGGAACCCTTATAGTTTCGCCATGTCCGTCCGTCCGTCCGTCCGTCCGACCCCCGTTTTTCTCAGTAACCGTTAGTGCTAGAAAGCTGTAATTTGGCATGAGTATACATATCAATGACGCCGACAAAACGGTAGAATAAAATCTTTAAAAAAAAATTTTTTTAGGGTACCTCCCCTACATGTAAAGTGGTGGTGCAAATTTTTTTTCTGCCAAACCCCATCGTGTGGGGTGTCGTTGGATAGCTTTTTTAAAAATATTATAAGGTTAAAAGCATTTTTTGATTAAAGAATTGGTTAGCGTGATATTAAGCTTTGAAGTGATAATTTTTGCTATGGTCAAGTGTCCCCCCCCCCTGCCAGCTAAACGGTGGCTACTAGGCATGTGAAAAAAATCATGGTAGTAGTATATACGATGAATTTAAAAGGAAAACTATCACAGCTAAGTAGACATTATTAGTTAACGAGTAATAGTCGAACTTCAGAAATGCACTTTGCAAAAGCAAACGTTCGTACAATTTCCATTGATACCTTAGATAATGTTGTTAATTCTTTCAAAAACATAGTAATAAGTTTTCGAACTTTTTAGTCCACATAATGTAAAGGGTAGACGACTACGGAACCCTACCTTGCGCGTGGCCCGACACGCACTTGGCCGGTTTTTTATAATTATAATGACACACCCTGAATAGCTGATCTAGGTGACTGATATTCGTTTCGTCCCGTGGCTCTTCAGTCAACTTTAACCTCGTGCTATCTGCTGCCACCCAAATGGCCAACAAGATATAGACCATCGATTTCAAAATAAAATTACTCTTATTAAATATAAGAGGTAGTTATAGCCAACGACATTATCCACAGATTACTGTGATAATACCTATGTTTATGGTTGGCACAAATAGGACAGTTTTACATTATTTAATAAACTACAATGTTAATTAGGTTGAGTACCTACATTAAAATAACCAATATAATTATATCTAGGTAAAGAATGATGTGCATTTAAGTAGTCATAGCTTACATTGGTTAGTAGGTGTAGTTAATGTATATAATTTGTAAAGTAACTAACTATATGAAACTTATGAATTTCAAAATAAATGGAATTTTTTTAGAAATATTGATTTAAACTACTGAATCCAACAAATATTATGTGTTAGATTACTGTGCTAAATTAAGGTCTGAATACAGTCTAAAATGGTTTTTATATACTTAGCTTCGGGTAGATGACATAAGTAGGTCAATTTGGGTCGTTGTATGTACGAGTACGTAGTAAGGAAAGGAGCCTACGAAGAGGCCCGCGCGCGCCGGCGCCGGCGTTGGTGCGGCACGGAGTCACTGCAAACAGCCTATAAGCGCGCGTGTCTCGCTGGTTTACAGTTCTAGGGATAACATTATATTTTGTTGACAAGCTGGGCACAGTCAAATTTGTTATGACGAAGCCCATGAAGGAACATTGCCCGTAAGAAAATGCGTCTGTTCTTTAGTGACATCAGTCTGTCTATATTGGGATATTAAGTTGTTGTAGGATAGTTTGCCTTTTCGGAATGTAATATAACTTCTATGACAGTATTCAGTCAAGCAGTCAAGGTCCTCTTGTAACAGTTTGCAGTCTGTAATCTTAGTAATTTTACTAAATAGTTTTATTTTAAGTCGTCCGCATATAACAGGATTTTGGTATTGTGAAAACATAATTTTATATCATTGATGAAAATATTGAATAGCAGGGGACCTAAAATAGAGCCCTGCGGAACTCCGGATGTTACCCTGACCACATCTGACTGAAGCCCATTTATGACAACTCTTTGAGTTCTATTCGAAACGTAAGATGAGAACCATCGGTGCAAGTTTCCGTGAATGTCATTATAGGCTATTTTATCCAGAAGGAGCTTGGTCTACCCTATCAAACGCCTTGCGAAAATCGGTGTCCACCTGAGAAGCACGATTCATATTCTCAAATAGGTATTCACTTTGTCCAGAATCAACGTTGTCCAGAATTCACTAATAAAAGGTCGTAGTAACTACGAGACCTAAGAAAAATTCGCCGATTCCGAAATGCCAACAAATATTCGTAGCGGTTACTACCTACGTACCTATTCTATTCGCTTTTTGCCGCCGATGTCTTTTCGGAATTTATGCAAGAATTAAAAATATATGTTTGTAATTCTACCCTTTTGGTTGGAATAATTTGTAACCAATAACATGTTAGGTACAACGATGTGACCTTTGTCTTCAAAGGTCACATTCGAGTGGCAGACATCCCGCGTCAACCTGGCGGGCGCCGGCTTCACACCTCGCCTCACAAAGGGCTCCTATAAATTAACACTGACTTATTGTGATGCTTTTACAATTCACAGCCCACGGTTTTTCCCAAGGACAAGGTTTTTCCTTAAGGCGCAGGGCCCTTGCCGCTGCTTGCTTGCTGTATGGAGATGGCCTTCCATCTTCATACAAACTCTGTGCACGTTTTATTCGTCGGTTTTGGCACTCCCGAATATTAGTTTTTGCTTTAAAATATCTAATTAATCAAGAAAAAAAAATCAAAAATATTAAAAAAAATCTCCAGGGTATGGCTAACGGAAAAATAAGTATACTGACCAAAAATCATACATGTAGTGCAAATACAACGAAGAAAAACTTGCACAAAGTTTGTAGGGTGAGCGCTTAGCTTGCCCACCTCCTCGCCTCGCCTTAAGGTGTCAGTCTACTGCAGTGCTAAGATCGACAGATCGTTGAAACTACGGAGCTCGGGAGTAAAATTCGGAGTCCTTCGTTACGTTCTAGTAGAGAGGCCAATTTGAAAAAAGTCGTCAAATAACGAAGTTCGTTTGTACGAGCAGTCGCCTACCGACAACTGGTATCGTTGGATTTAGTGACGTCTCCCGAGTATGAAACTCGATGTCGTCACTCTCTAAAGTGGTGGAGGGGGTAACTATGACGTCACAAAGATGGCGGTTGGTGGTATCAAGTTTCATCGATTATCTCTTTAACTATTCAACGTATTGCAACAAATGGGGTGTCAAATGAAAGCTCTTTAAATTGCTTATAATTCGTTTTTAGGAATAAAATGTGTAAGTCTAATAATTAAAAAGTTTTTCTTAAAAAATCGTACTTTTGAAAAAGTCATTTTTTTTTAATTGCAAAAAACTCGATGAAAGAGGCCATTTCTTTAAAAAATACCTCATATAATTGAAAATGCTAAATTCATCGTCTATACAATGCTTTTTGAATTATTAGAATCGGTTCATAAATGAGTACGCCAGGGACATTTCACCGCGGGCGGGGCGAACGTCGCGGGCGCGCGCGCCTTTGCTGATGAACGCGACTGTGTAGACATTCTTAAGTGTAGCTCAACAACTACTTAACCGATTTAGACAAGTGGGGTATCATATAAAAGCTCTTTATATTGCCATTAATTTGTTTCAAGTAATGAAATGTGTAAGTCAAACAATTAAAAAGTTTTTCCAAAAATATAGTATTTTTGAAAAAGTAATTTTTATTTTAACTTCAAAAAACTCGATGAAAGACGCCATTTCTTTAAAAATTATTTTATATGTTTGAAAATGCTACATTCATCCTCTATATAATGATTTTTGAATTATTAGGATCGGTTCATAAATGAGTACGCCAGGGACATTTCGCCACGGGCGGGGCGAACGTCGCGGCGCACGCGTGTTTGCTGACGAACGCGACTGAGTAGGCTTTCTTAAGTGCAGTTCAACAACTACCTAACCGATTAAGACAAATGAGGTGTCATATGAAATGTATTTTATTACTTAATAAAAAAAAATTTGATAGCCAGAACACTTGCTCAGAGATTTAAAAAAATAATTAAAAATAAATCCAAAAAAAAAAGTTTTCGCCTTATGTTAGACAACAAAATCATCATCATCATCACATCAGCCGCAAGACGTCCACTGCTGGACATAGGCCTTCCCAAAAAGTGCCACAATGACCGGTCCTGCGCAACCCGCATTCAGCGGACTCCCGCGACCTTTACCAGGTCATCAGTCCACCTTGTGGGGGGTCTACCCACGGTGCGCCTTCCGGTCCGTGGTCGCCACTCGAGAACCTTTCAGCCCCAACGGCCGTCGGTTCTACGCGCAATGTGCCCCGCCCACTGCCACTTAAGTTTAGCGATTCGAAAGGCTATATCGGTTACTTTGGTTCTGCTACGGATGGCGTCATTTCTGATGCGATCACGCAGTGAAACTCCGAGCATAGTCCTCTCCATTGCCCTCTGCTGAGTGGCTTCGACCCTATGGTGAGCGACCACGTTTCCGTACCATATGTCATTACTGGCAACACACACTGGTCAAAGACTCTCGTCTTGAGACACTGCGGAATATTGGACGAAAAGATATGCCGTAGCTTCCCGAACGTTGCCCAGCCGAGTCGGATTCGACGATTAACCTCTTTCTCAAAGACCTGCCTAACTGGACAGTCTGTCCCAGCTATACAAAATCGTCTACAACTTCGAGCGTAAAGCGTCCGATTGTAACAGGAATTGATGCTACATGGGCATTTGACATGATCTTCGTCATATCCATGTTCATCCTTAGACCAACTCGCTCGGAGGCTTTACTGAGGTCATCGAGCATTGTTTTTAAATCCTCCATGGTTTCAGCCAAGACTACTATGTCGTCAGCAAACCGAAAGTGAGTGATGTACTCGCCGTTTATGTTGATGCCTAGCCTTCTCCAGTCCAGATTCTAGAAAACATCCTCCAGTGCAGCGGAGAACAGTTTAGGAAAAATATCTCCTTGCCTGACTTCCCGCTGCAGCGGGATGGGTTTCGAGTTCCAGTCCTAGAGTCGGACTAACATAGTGGCGTTTTCGTAGTTTCGTACAAACACTTCAGTACTTCGATATAGCGGTAGTCTACTTGGCACCTCTGTAGAGATTGTAAGTACTGCCCAGGTTTCGATCGAATCGAAGGCTTTCTCATAGTCCACAAAAGCTAAACAGTGGGGCAGGTTGTACTCTTTAGTCTTCTGTATACAGACCACCACTTCTGTATACAGAGTAACATAGACCACATCCATACGCTTCGTCAGGTTATAGCCTGCCGGACTTCAACGCGAAACTGGGCAAGAGAGATGGTGAAGAGCTGGGGCAATTTGGAGTTGGAAGTCGGAAACACCGGGGCCAACTACTGGCTGGTTTCTTGGAGAAGGAGGGACTCTACAATCTCTACATGATTAATTCCTTCTTCAAGAAACGTGAGCATAGAAAGTGGACCTGGATGAGTCCCGACGGTGCAACTAAAACCGAGATTGACTTCGTCATGTCGACGAAGAAGCATATATTCAATGATGTCTCTGTGATCAATACGGTTAAAACCGGAAGTGATCGCCGTCTGGTAAGAGGCACATTGAATATATGTGTTAAGCTAGAGCGTTCTCGTCTGATGAAGTCCACGCTCCGACCATCAGCAGCCCAAATCCAAAACCCCGAGAGCTTTCAGCTGGAACTCCAGATCTCGTCTCGATTGCCTAAGTGGCGATGTGGATGAATTCAATGACGGGTTTGTGGACGCTGTCCATACCACAGGGTCTAAATTCTTTAAAGCCCAATCACTCAAAGGCTCTTCGAGTAAAGGAGTAGGATGGTTCTACAGTCTTCAGTCGATGCGACATTATATCGGCAGCTCAATAGATAGATCTCCAAATCCCTGACCCGTGATCTGCGCCAATTCAATACAAAACGTATTGAAGAGGCCATCGAGCGGGATAAGGGCTCAAAAGTTTTCGCACGAGATCTGTCTATTGGGCAGGGCCAGCTCGCCAAATTAAAAACTGAGGATGGTAGAATTGTCTCATCCAGACCTGAGCTTCTGAGCGAGATAGAGCGCTTCTATGGACAGCTATACACGTCAACTAGCAGACCCCGAAGTTGGTCTAGTGGAAGATCCTAGAGCTAGACTAACCCTGCACTATACCGATGACATTCCGGACATCAGCCTGTAAGAGATTAGAATGGCTCTTAAACAGCTAAAAAACAACAGGGCACCCGGTGAAGACGGAATTACAGCCGAACTCCTGAAGGAGGGTGGAAAACCGGTCCTTACAGCCCTTCAGAAGTTGTCCGACTCTGTCTTACTGGAAGAGAGAACGCCAAAGGCATGGAACACATGCGTGGTGGTGCTGTTAAGAACTATCGATCCATCACGCTTTTGAGCCATGTCTACAAGCTGTTTTCAATGAACCGTCTGGCAGCACGCTAGATGACTTCCAGCCTGCCGAACAAGCCGGTTTCTGAAGAGGCTTTAGTACCATAGACCACATCCATACGCTTCGTCAGGTTATAACCGAAGCGTATGGATGTGGTCTATGTTACTCTGTATACAGAAGACTGAAGAGTACCCTGCCCCTCTGTTTAGCGTTTGTGGACTATGAGAAAGCCTTCGATTCGATCGAAACCTGGGCGGTACTACAATCTCTACAGCGGTGCCAAGTAGACTACCGCTATATCGAAGTACTGAAGTGTTTGTACGAAAACGCTACTATGTCAGTCCATTCCGCTGCAGCGGGGAGTCAGCAGGCAAGGAGATATTTTTCCTAAACTGTTCTCCGCTGCACTGGAGGATGTTTTCTAGAATCTGGACTGGAGAAGGCTAGGCATCAACATAAACGGCGAGTACATCACTCACTTTCGGTTTGCTGACGACAACTATGTCGTCAGACTACTGAGTCTTGGCTGAAACCATGGAGGATTTAAGTACAATGCTCAATGACCTCAGTAAAGCCTCCGAGCGAGTTGGTCTAATGTAAGGATGAACAAGGATAAGACGAAGATCATGTCAAATGCCCATGTAGCACCAACTCCTGTTACAATCGGACGCTTTACGCTCGAAGTTGTAGGCGATTATGTATACCTAGGACAGACTGTCCAGTTAGGTAGGTCCAACTTTGAGAAAGAGGTTAATCGTCGAATACGACTCGGCTAGGCAGCGTTCGGGAAGCTACGGCATATCTTTTCGTCCAATATTCCGCAGTGTCTCAAGACGAGAGTCTTTGACCAGTGGGTGTTGCCAGTGATGACATATGGTACGGAAACGTGGTCGCTCACCATGGGCTCAAAGTCACTCAGCAGAGGGCAATGGAGAGACCTATGCTGGGAGTTTTTCTGCGTGATCGCATCAGAAATGACGTCATTCGTAGCAGAACCAAAGTAACCGATATAGCCTTTCGAATCGCTAAACTTAAGTGGCAGTGGGCGGGGCACATTGCGCGTAGAACCGATGGCCGTTGGGGCTGAAAGGTTCTCGAGTGGCGACCACGGACCGGAAGGCGCAGTGTGGGTAGACCCCCCACGAGGTCGACTGATGACCTGGTAAAGGTCGGTTAGGTAGTTGTTGAGCTACACTTAAGAAAGCCTACACAGTCGCGTTCGTCAGCAAACGCGCGCGCGCCGCGACGTTCGCCCCGCCCGCGGCGAAATATCCCTGGCGTACTCATTTATGAACCGATTCTAATAATTCAAAAACCATTATATATAGGATAAATGTAGCATTTCCAATCATATGTAGTATTTTTTAAAGAAATAGGCTCTTTCATCGAGTTTTTTGAAGTTAAAATAAAAATGACTTTTTCAAAAATACGATTTTTTGGAAAATCTTTTTAATTGTTGGACTGACACATTTCATTACTTAAAACAAATTAATGGCAATATAAAGAACTTTCATATGATACCTCATTTGTCTAAATCGGTTAAGTAGTTGTTGAGCTACACTTAAGAATGTCTTCACAGTCGCGTTCGTCAGCAAACGCGCGCGCGCCGCGACGTTCGCCCCACCCGTGGCGAAATGTCCCTGGCGTACTCATTTATGAACCGATTCTAATAATTTAAAAAGCATTGTATAGAGGATGAATTAAGCAATTTCATACATATGAAGTATTTTTTAAAGAAATGGCCTCTTTCATCGAGTTTTTTGCAGTTAAAAAAAAATGACTTTTTCAAAAGTACGAATTTTTAAGAAAAACTTTTTAATTATTAGACTTTCACATTTTATTCCTAAAAACGAATTATTAGCAATTTAAAGAGCTTTCATTTGACACCTCATTTGTTGCAATACGTTGAATAGTTAAAGAGATAATCGATAAAACTTGATACCACCAACCGCCATCTTTGTGACATCATAGTTACCCCCTCCACCACTTTAGAGAGTGACGACATCGAGTTCCATACTCGGGAGACGTCACTGAATCCAACGATACCAGTCGTCGGTAGGCGACTGCTCGTACAAACGGAATTTTGATTTTAGCCACTTGGCCTCCCTACTATTCGGGATTCAATATCGCACCCGTGACATAAAACAGTGTTTTATCCCCTTGGTGTATAATCTACTATTACAATTTCCATTGATACCTTAGATAATGTTGTTAATTCTGTCAAAAACATAGTAAATATAAGTTTGCGAACTTTTTAGTCAACATAATGTAACGGGTAGACGACTACGGACGGGACGCCTACCTTGCGCGTGGCCCGACACGCACTTGGCCGGTTTTTAGGGTTCCGTAGTAAACAAGGAACCCTTATAGTTTCGCCATGTCCGTCCGTCCGTCCGTCCGACCCCCGTTTTTCTCAGTAACCGTTAGTGCTAGAAAGCTGTAATTTGGCATGAGTATACATATCAATGACGCCGACAAAACGGTAGAATAAAATTTAAAAAAAAAATTTTTTTCAGGGTACCTCCCCTACATGTAAAGTGGTGCTGCAAATTTTTTTTCTGCCAAACCTCATCGTGTGGGGTATCGTTGGATAGCTCTTTTAAAAATATTATAAGGTTTCTTGAAGCATTTTTTGATTAAAGAATTGGTTAGCGTGATATTAAGCTTTGAAGTGATAATTTTTGCTATTGTCAAGTGTCCCCCCCCCCCTGCCAGCTAAACGGTGGCTACTAGGCATGTGAAAAAAATCATGGTAGTAGTATATACGATGAATTTAAAAGGAAAACTATCACAGCTAAGTAGACATTACTAGTTAACGAGTAATAGTCGAACTTCAGAAATGTACTTTGCAAAAGCAAACGTTCGTACAATTTCCATTGATACCTTAGATAATGTTGTTAATTCTTTCAAAAACATAGTAAATATAAGTTTTCGAACTTTTTAGTCCACATAATGTAAAGGGTAGACGACTACGGAACCCTACCTTGCGCGTGGCCCGACACGCACTTGGCCGGTTTTTTTACTTTAGTTATAGATACCTAAATGAACCTAGTAGATAGCTTTACGTTCCACTAGCTTTTGCTGCAGACCAACTGTTCTAATCGTTTCGCAGGAAGATGTTTTAAAATAAGTGTCTTGTTATTACTTAAAACAAATACTTAAATAAAATAAATTTCGATTGATATCTACTGGACCAATTGTTACATAGTAGTTAGTTAACCAAGGGTTGAAAGCGACCCGTTTTACCCGTCGGCCATATTGTTTTTATTTCAAGGTCATATAATATCCTATGTTACTCGGGATGACGTAAAGATTCAAACTGTATAGAAAGTCAAATATATTTTTTTGCAAATGGGTCATAAATTAAAGCGCGTGACTGTACATACATAGATGAAACCTGAAAACATTACACTCCTTTTTTGGGCAGTCGTGTAAAAAATCCACTATAGGATTGAAAAAGCGATATTCAACACAGTTATCTACACATGAAAATCGAATTTTCCGAACAGGAGAGTTGAAAATATGTTGGATACATGGGGGTAATGTTTCTTATCCAGAAATTATGGACATTATTGTATTATGCAACAAGCACTGGGGTAGGTATCATCTATTCTAACAGAATGCTATCGAGTTAACTGAAAACTGAACCCTAATTTTCAAACATCGCGTGATATTTGCTAATTAGCTCATTAGACTCTTTAGAAATAGCCTTTCAAAGGAATAGACTTTTACTAGTAATAGAATATCCTACAAAAGAAGGTTAAGAAAAGCGAAGGTCAGGTGCGAGCGCAATTGTTGAGCAATGCCAGAAGGGTTCCTTCCAGTCGTGCGGTAGTTGTTAATACATAATAGGGGGGCTGCAGGCGGGGTGGCGGGCTCCGCGCATGCTCCATTCAGGCGCCGGCCCAGCCAGCGCGACCCTCGCTTCTAGTCCAGTACACGTTGCGAAGCTCAAGGCGACGAAACGTGCTTTTTAAAAATAATACCGCGCTGATATAGGACCGTAACATCCTATACGTTTCCTGAAGTAAGTACTTCGTCGCATATTAAAATATACCTAGTTCCTAGCATCTCAATTTCCTGTGTCATCCCTAGGGATGGTTGTGTCATGACTCATGTGAGCACTTGTGGAGGATATAATTTTCAGTGTTTAAAAATGTCAGGTACGACGGCCGTGGCCGTGGTGAAACGTGACGCTAATGCCCGGGAATGGAAACTGTTTAGGGTGACAGTGCGGTAGTACGGGTGACCGCGCCGGAATTATTTCTGACCGAATTACACTTTTACCGGGAAAGTGACAAATGAATGGCGTCTGCATTTCTGCAATCAATATCACTGAAGCCATGTGCTCCTTGTTCAGGATAAGAGCAATGAAAACCGATACTTCTCCTGTTAATAAAAAACAATAGAATATAGTTTTCTGGTAACAATATAGGTATAGTCCTTAGTTTGAAATATACGTAGAATAGTTTTTAACAGGAATTCCAAATGAAAAGCCTCCTCCCGTTTTTTCTCTCAATTCGTCTTATTATGTCAAGTACAATCGAACTCGGAAGCAATTGAAGTATTTTAAGTATTGGTATACCTAATTTTTAATTTTCACAAAAATAAACACTTAAATTGTCACGATTTTCGAATTCAATAGTATTCAATCTTAAAGCGTTATTTTAATCTAGACCTAAATAATATACCTAGGATATTATATATTCTATGGATAAAGTTTAATTTATTGCATTGAACTGTGAAATAAGGTTCAATGAAACCGGCCGAGTGCGTGTCGGACCACGCACGTTTAAAACCACTACCTATAATTTGTACAGTGACTAATAAAAAGGGTCTTCATAGAAACTCACGGCGCTAACCACGCGCTAACCGTGAACATTTAGGTACGTCTTTTATTCGGGCCAGCCATATTTCAGAGACAACTCAAAAACTCATGGACCTATCTCGTTCAATAATACATTTTTCGTTTAAAGTATTTAATAGGCACTATGTCCATACATTTTCCGTGTTTTTGAGGAGGAACAATATAGTTTTGACATAATTCGAATTATCTCTGAATACCTACATTCAAAAATTTTGTTTCGAAGAAACCATAAGTACCATTATAGCTATGTAGGTAGCTACGTAACATAATGAATACCTACCTAGTTTTTGAGTAAAATACCTGTGACATATGGACAGACAGAGTCGTAGCGAAGCTATATAAGGGTACTATTATTGCCATTTTGGCGTCGGAACCGTGATAACAAGTTATTATTTACAATTTTACATTCTTAATTTCAAATTTTGAAATATTTAATAGGTGGGTGAATAGGTTTGATTGTATGCATATACAGGATGGTTTTCTTTTTGGGTCAGTGAGGGTGGTGAGGGCAACTACCAAATCCCATGCTGCTACGTGAAAATGGTCTTAGAAGACCTTCCCTTGATTTCAAATTAATTAAGATTGGCCTTTACATATTTTGGAAAAAACATACAGGAAAAGCTTTCCTCGATTTGTGACTTTTCTAGCCGGTTTTTTTTTTTTAACTGTTAGTAAAAATAAAACAACAAGCAAGCAAGCATACAAGCTTTTGAATCTCGATAGAAATGGCATCAAAAAAAAAGTTTGTCGAAAATGACCTTTTTCTCGCACCCTGTATGTTTTTCCCAAAATCTGTAAACACCAATCTTCGTTAAATATGAAATCGAAGGAAGGTCTTCTAAGACCATTTTTGCGTACGGGGATCTGCCTTCACTGACCCAAAAAGAAAATCCATCCTGTATAATTATGTACACAGAGTTGGTATTACGAAATAGATCTGTTTTCATTGCTCTTCTGAAAATTTTATGTATATTTGCTTTGTGTACGAAATTACAAAACTTAACTGCCCACTAATAGGTAGCGTTTGACCTCCCTAAGTTGGTTTTGTCCGAAGTAACTTAGCCGTAGCGCGTGTTTATTGTTCTACCAAATATTCTAACAGTAATGATGATTGACATGAGCGTTTTTTTTTTTCAGAAATGATCAAGCCAAAACCAGCTAGACCACGTCATCTTTTACGACCATTTAAACATCAAACGTTCTTATAATTTAGATATTAAATTAATCAATTGTTTGTGATAATTACCAAAATGTTGCCATTTATTAATTTTAACCGTTTCAATATAGTATATTGCATTTAATCCTAAGTACTGGACATGCCGACCTAAATATTTGAATTCACTTATTTTAAATCCAATTTATTGTTTGTTACGTTGGATTAAACATATTAGGTAATTATTATTTTTATTTCGCGTTGGATTATTAGGTTTACAATAGTTGCCTAGATACATTTCGTTTTATTTAAACCATGAGTACGAGTATGACCGAGACGCTGGAGCCATATTCCTCGGAGCTGCTCTGGTTTGTGATAGCCGGATTCGTGGTGGCATTTATCCTGGCGTTCGGCATCGGCGCTAATGACGTGGCCAACTCCTTCGGAACCAGTGTCGGCTCCAAGGTGCTCACTCTGACGCAAGCCTGCGTGCTTGCTACCATATTCGAGATAGCGGGAGCCGTGCTCATCGGTACGTAAAATATTTACTACTTTATATTATATAGTCCTCCTCGCCGTATCCGGCGACAGCGACTCCGTCAACTGTTTTTATTTAGGAATATGGAAGGCTCTGTAGCTCTAGTATAAGTTTTTTCGAAACATTAACTAATTCGAACGCGTTTGCGTTTTGTCTCAAAATGTATGAAAACTCTCTCACCGGAGAGTCTTGTTTGAGACACGATAGGGTACGGACGCGTCCATCCGTAGCCCAAAACATCCATAAAAACTCGGCAATTAACAATAGGCCTTCGCGAAACAATAGAAACACGTGTTCTGCAAGGACCGCCGCGGTACTCTTCGTCCAACCGGTCAACCAAACTTCGCGCGATTCTCTACCTCATACTTAAAATGCCGACGCCAGTTCTAAATATGAAGTGCAGTGTCTTATATAGTATTTAGATAAATAGTGAGTGTATGTGTATTTAATGTGAGCGACAACCTCGTCCCGTCCGTCCCATGCACGACAGCTGGGATAATACTCAATGCAAACCCTGCGAATTGGTGAGCTCTTTCCAGTTTAAACTCTTCACATTTCTTTTAAAATTAATGATTTGTTTGAAACACATTCGCATAGGGTCCACAATGTAGGTAACAGCCAGGTCTACTCAGGCACCACGGTCGTGTAGTGGTCCCTTAAGCATAATCGTAATATTATATAATCTAGGCGAGTAAGTTGATACTCACAACCCCGGAAATAACATAAAGATAAATATGTAAAAGCATTAACTAAAAGTAAACGCCTGACAACTGAATAACGCGGCGGTACCTTCTTTTGTATGTGTGTATGTATGTATGTGAATGCCTTATTATACACAAGAAAAATGGTTGAAGTATGCACACAGAACAGATAATAAATACCTGGGTGTCTACTAACTATCGTCATTTCTTTTAATCTGTATTGCTAAAATTTAGTACCTAGGGCTCTCGGCTCTAACAAGAGGTAATCAAAGACCTGTCTCAATTAAACGGCACCGTTACGTGATGACAAAAACATTAGGTATAACTCCACATTCATAGTCGATACCGGTTATAAAATCATTATTTTAAAATTCTACCATAAAACATTGCCTAATAACTGAACATAATGCCGAGCCAAAAAAAAACGCACCCGAGATATTTTCAAAGAAACTCGGGTCCCTGACATCTGCTACCCAACTGCAGCGAAAGAAGTCGCCAACAATGACTTAATGGAGAAAATAAAAACTTTAGAACTAAAAGAATAGTGCGTAGGTAAGGCACAAAAAAAAAATCGCCTCGAGTCACAACGATAGGCATGCTACCTGACATGGAATGTCTTACAACCATAAGGTCCGTGAGAGTACCTACATGTAATATCATCCCTTAGCATTAAAATCGGAAAAGTTACCTACTACCAACTCAAATCTTTTAGTAAGAAAAACAAAAAGCACACTAGGGCTACCCGAAGGTATATATCATAACACTCAAATCAAAGCTATGAAGACGCAGCTATCAGATTCGAAGGAAGGAATTAACTATGAAGAATAAGAACCTCAACAAGACGACTTCTCCAAGATGGAGCGCAAAGCATTGAAGCACTCACTTTCTACACACGAAGACAACACTTAGTGAGGGCCACGTGAGGGCTCAATCAAGCACTAACCAGAATTGGTTAAAACTCACCCACCCTGCCGAAAACTATTCTGAAGATTCAACATTGAAGTTATGACGCAATTAACACATAAATCATTAATTTTGTGATAAAACTGTGTTACATATCTAGTGTGATGGTGATATGTTGATATTCTGTGTGCATTTCTAAGAGTGGCAAATGTGTATTTAACTTTTTAATTTTTATGTGTAACTAGCTAATAAGGTGTACCTAATTATAGTGTAAGGTCTAAATATTAATCCGCTTTGTGCTAACCGTAAGAGCAGAGCAGGGCGTCATAAAACCCTCACACCCAACCTGGAGTACTCAAGTAACTACAAATCTAACAATGCCGCAGTGCCGCTTTAGAAAACAACACACAAAAGCAACCGAAGATAATAATGTAAATATTAAGATCGTCTTCGGATACCAATCGACATTGCAGCGGATTGCCGTCGCAGCTGCTAGTGACAATAAAGTCTTAACTATATCGTAAACAGACAGAGCAAGCGGAAGGTTGGCCGACCAATATTACTTGAAACGGACACTGAATCTGAACTAGACGAGGTCGAACAACAACAGGATGAAAGCCACGAAGGCCACCCTCCAACTCACAAATCTGAGTAACAGCAGTCATTCTCCCTTCATACATATTGACACACGTATTTATTTATTCTTCCTTTTACTGGGCACGATGCTGGTATTCGGTCTGGTTGTATCTATCCCTTCAATCCACCTCCCGACTGCAAAAGCCCTACACTCCCCTCCTGTACTTATTGGCTCTCCGGTGTCTCGGACAGGAGGGTCAGTTGGAGACACCAGGGCGGCAGAAGACGTAGAGGACCTAGCGAAAGGCCCCGAACGCTCGCCCTATCACAGCACTTGCAGCTACGGATAGAGGCTGCTAAAGTTCCTATGCACCTCCGGCCGACTGTCTGTGCGGTGCCAGTGCGATCATTTGAGCAAGGTCGTCAAGCCTCTTCGACCCTCCCTCCCGGGTGTGGCCAACGCCTCCGCGTCCTTGCAGCAGAACTGCTGGCTGGATGAGTCACCGGAACGGAACGGAACGGAAATGTATGAAAACTCTCTCACCGAGTTTGAAATACGCGCGTTCATCGGTTAGCAACAAATGTTATACTCGCTGTTTTAGTTTCCACTAGTGACCACCGGAGGCGCTGTTCACGTTTTCATACCACTTTCATAAATTTTGAGACAAAACGCAAACGCGTTCGAATTAGTTAATGTTTCGAAAAAACTTATACTAGAGCTGCTGATGTGGCTCGCAAATCCAAACTTTGTTTTGAAAATGCGGTCACACGGTGCACAATGTAGCTGGCCAGCTAAGTTGTAGGTATAGGTATACGAGGGCTTTGACCGAGTCTTATATTATACTATCTATATGTAGGTACGAGTACCTATAATGCATTAATATGCGACCGATTCTGGTATACCGATATTCCCGGGCATCACAGCAACAGCAGCCGATATTGCGTCGTGCTTACCTAGTCATAAAAAAGTAATTGGGTCGGGCAAACAATGAAAGCTTGTTGGCGTTGCAAGCAAGAGCGATGGTATATAAAATACTCTGCTTACTTACTCGTAGTTTTACGCAGATATAAATTTGTATTTCGAATTGGTAGATTTTAATTTGTCCTATACTGGCGCTGCGATTTTGTTATACCTTGGAACCACAAAATATGGACACATTTTCCTTAAATATTCCTTTTTCACCATTTAACAAGGAAACCCCTTATACAAGGAAATCGCTTTCCTTGTGAAATGGCGTTTATTATTTGTCGATTATTGAGGAATATATGAAGGAAGGTAGTACATTCACTTGTTGTTACCTACTGAAATTTGCACAAAATGATAATTTTGAGAGTAGGTAACTTTATTGTCCACTGCACATACCTACCTACTTTATTTTGTACTCTCCACCTCCGAACAAGCATCGACTACGACTGCTCAAATGTAACGATATAACCAGTACCTCTAGTATCTACTTATGTTTTTACGAAACAAAACAAACGAACGCGTTTGCGTTTAGTCCCATTTTGTAAGGCAACGCGAGCAGCGCCTCTGGTGGTCTTAAAAAGTGTTTGTCCAAATATTGGGTATGATAGAACCTCAAAAGAAATTTTCAAAATATGAAAAGAATTTAAAGAAATAAATCTACAGGTTCTGGCTAACAGAAAAATAAGTATACTGACCAAAAATCATAACTGTAGACTGTAGTGCAAACACGAACGAAGAAAAACTTGCACTAAGTTTGTATGGAGAGAGCTTGCCCCACCCCTCGCCTTAAAATAACTATGTGTGTATCGTGTGTAGGGTACAAGGTGTCGGACACGATGCGTAAGGGCATCCTGGACGTGACCCTGTACGAGGGCGGCGGCGAGCGGCTGCTGGCGGCCGGCTGTCTGGCGGCGCTGTTCGCGGGCGCGCTGTGGCTGCTCGTGGCCACGGCGCTGCGCCTGCCTGTGTCCGGGACGCACTCCATCGTCGGCGCCACCGTTGGGTTCACCCTCACCGCTAAGGGCACGGTCGGCGTACGCTGGTCTACTCTCGGCGCTATCGGTAACACTTATCTTCGATTGCTACTTTCTTGACAACCCTGTGTTTATTGACCCTTTCGCAATATTAAAAAAATAAACAGATGCGGACCTCTCAATTTTAACATAGCGCATCCTCATGAGCCCTAGCGAATGTACTAGACACAAAGTCTTCCAAAAATACGTAGGTACCTATTTATTATGGCAGTTTTCTTTTTAGTAAGATGAAAGTTTATATCATTTCTCCAGTTAGGTCGCTCCAATGAATATGAGGAGCTAGTTGATATTCGGCTGTGCCCTCTCATCCATGACATGACCTTTAGTCAAAAGCAGCTCAACCAATCTCACTAGAGCGCAAACTCTTACAGTACAACCTGTGTTTAAACCGCCCTCGTTGTTGTGTCGGTTGTTTCCCTGGGATTTCCCCAGCACCCCACAACCGTGCACTCCTAAGAAGCCACAGACAAGTTTAAAAAAAAGAAAACCTTAGCCTATTACTAGTCTGAATACTAGTTGAATATAATATGTTTGTCTGGCCAGTGCTATCTTGGTTCATCTCCCCTGCACTGAGTGGCATGGTGTCCGCGATGCTCTACTGGCTGGTGCGGCGTTTCATCCTGCGCGCCATCGCACCGTTGAAAGCGGGTCTCCAGGCGTTGCCCTACTTCTACGGGGCTACTATCGCTGTTAACGTTATCAGCGTGGTTCACGATGGACCGAAACGTAAGTGAATTAACTTTGGTACAGTCAAGGGCATAAATATGTATACAATTTTGGACCTTATTTCAATGGAATAAGGTGAAAAAGTGTATATATACATATTGATGCCCTTGACTGTACCTATATGTTGATATTGTTACTACTTAGCGTGGGGTACGGGATAGAGTGAAAACATTCTGCGATTTAGAAAAGCCGGGTAGGTTAGCTCACTGAGTTCACACGTACTAGTAGTGACTCCACTTACACACAAGTTCCTGAGTCCGCGCCTGCTTAGGTACTTACTACTGACACAGTTATTCTTTACTGATACTTGCAACACTTCACTGTATTCTACCTACTTGTTTCAATTCACTTTTCACCACTTATTTCCACTATTCCACTATTTCTCTTCTCCCACTTCGATTCACTCTAATACTGCTGGATACTGATCTGCACCGGGAGCTCGGTCCCCTTGTATACCCTGTACGGTTTACGACCGTAACTTCCCAAGGGCGGAGTGGTGGTGACCGTGAAGTAAAATTAGCGCGTAATGTAAATACTTTATTCAAAACGAGTGCTCGGTGCAGTGGCGGTGGCAGGCGATACTTACTAGGATCGCGCTACCGCGAATGCCCAGTAAGCAACTTGAGTGTCCCTACAGTATTCGAATATTGTAGACGGTAATTTCGATCGTTATTTCGGTATTCATGTGTTCCGAGTAGCGTACTATAGAATATTTTATTGCACAGATTTTGACGTAGGTATGATACGGTCTTCTGTTTACCCAGTGTTGGGCATGGACAAGATCCCGGTGTGGGCAGCGCTGGCCGGCTCGTCAGCGCTGGGCGCCGTAGTCGCCGGCTGTGTACAAGCGTTCCTGGTGCCATACTACAAACGACAACTGGTCAAACCTACTCCAGTGAATTTTACACTCTGTGTGTCCAATGGTAAGTTTATCAAACATAAAAAAACTGGACAAGTGCGAGTCGGACTTGACCGCAAATACCATTGCTTAACCTCGATGATTATACGTACTTTAAATAAATACTATATTTTTAAATATTTAATTACAAATGTAATTATAGTTCTCGTGGTTTTAATTTCAACTCGATACCTCCACGCTTTCCCGAGATAAAGGGTATTGACAGACAGACAGACGGGCAACAAAGTGATCCTATAAGGGTTCCGTCTTTCTTTTTGAGGTATAGGTTGCAATAAAAACAGAGTACCTACAATTTCAAAGAAAAAAATATTATGAGATTAATGTCGGGTTTCTATTAGGTACCTATGTATCGTTTTACAGAAACTACGCCAATCAATAGTCCGAGCCATGGAAACAAACACATCGCAACACAACGTCAGATTTCCGTTCAGTTGGAAGATGGAAAAGCGCTCGAAGCGATAGCCGAGAGCGCCGAGATGGTCGCCCTAAATGATGGAGATCACGTGCCCGACGAAGTCAGGGAGAAGAACGCGAAAAACCGTGCCTTGTTGGCCACCATGGACGACTGCAGTATCCGCTCCAACCACTTGTTGGACAACGACTCCCAGAAAAACCATCTCCAATACATCGACGAGACATTGAGCTACTGCAAAAGTTTAGACTCCGCTCAACTCGCTGGGATGGGTGAAAGTTTTAGTTCGCGCAACGGGTTCTTAGGAGACTCATGCGAGACAATTGCACGAGGTGAATTTGACAGCCTGACTGGCGCTCGAGCTCCGATTGCCGTGGAATCTGTAACTCCGCCTCCCCGTACTGACAAAGTGAGTGTTTCTCATATTTTTTTCCCTCCTATAAAAAGATGATGTTTGTTCCTTTTTTTATGTCTTTTTTTGTGATCAGAGCCCGGAGCCGTCCGGCGCGTGGAGCGTGGAGCGCGACCGGGCGGCACGGCTGCCGGTCATCACGCCGAACTCTAGCGCGGCGCCGCTGCTGCACGGGGGCACGCCACCATCGCCGCCGCCAGCGCCGCAGCCCGAGCCCGAAGCACTCAAGCTTTTCTCCTTCCTGCAAGTACTAACGGCTACATTTGGCGCATTCGCTCACGGCGGCAACGATGTCAGGTGAGTTAGCTAAATTCTCAACAAAAGCAAATAAATAATTGTAAACATTACAGTGTTTCATAGTATATTTTGAATGTGGTTGTAGCAACGCTATAGGGCCGCTGGTGGCCCTCTGGCTGCTGTATTCGGAGGGCGGCACGCACGCTCGCGCGGAAACTCCGCTGGCCATCCTGGTGTTCGGCGGCGTGGGCATCGCACTCGGCCTCTGGCTCTGGGGGCGTCGCGTCATCCAGACCGTGGGCGAAGACCTCACCAACATCACTCCTGACACGTAATAACACTCAAAAACATTTCATGTGAAAGGATGTCATGCTGACCTAACTGCCGGAATAACATGGTGATTAAATAAAAATATCTGGGCGGCCAACCTTAGCTCGGCGTTTTCCCGGGCATGAGACCTAGCTAGATCGATTGCTCGTCCCCGAAAACTCCCACATACCAAATTTCATCAAAATCGTTAGAGCCGTTTCCCAGATCCCCGAAATAAATAAAGAAATAAATAAATATACAAGAATTGCTCGTTTAAAGATATAAGATAAGATACAAGAATAGCTCGTTTAAAGACATAAGATTTTTGATTATCCTGTATGGTTGGGTTGCAGTGGTTTCACCATCGAGCTCGGCGCGGCGCTGACGGTGTTGGTGGCGAGCAAGGCAGGCCTGCCCATCTCCACTACGCACTGCAAGGTCGGCTCCGTCGTCTGCGTTGGCTACTTCTCCGATAAGGTCGTCGACTGGAGCCTCTTTCGGTACGTTAATTTTATTTCTTATTCGCCGAATACATCCGAACGAGAATGAGAATTCCAAGCCAATCCTGATTGCTACTATAACTATAGGTGGTCCAAAAATACGTTGACACGGAATTTTTAGGATATTTTTTATTACGACACGACTACACGACTTTTATGAAAAAACGTTAAAAATAATATCATTAAACTAAACAAAACACTAGTTATATGCAAAATATTGCCCTTTGGCTTTGATACACAGTTATGCAAACGTAAGTTAAACTGACGAGCAAAATGCCGCACGTAGGGATTAAAACGTCATTTTCGGAAAGGTCTGCATTACTAGTGTTTTGTTTAGTTTATTAATAGTATGTTAACGCTTTTATAAATATCAAATAAAATAAATATAAAATATAAAAAAAAATCCGTGTCAACGTATTTTTGGGCCACCCTGTATAATACAGGACGCAACTAGGATAACGATAAAATGAGGAGTGGCTCATTTGTTTTAAGAATTAATGAAAGGTTTTTTTTGCGCAGGAACATCATCTTCGCGTGGGTGGTGACAGTTCCGGTGGTAGCGGCCATTGCAGCTCTTGCCACGTTAGCTCTTCAAGCGTTTGCCGTCTAATTATTGAATGTACTTCATGTATTAGTTTCGAATTATACGATTATATAAAATCAAAATCATGTACAACTTATACGTGTCTAGATAATGAACGGAATATTTTAGATATATTTTATTTAGTTCTAGCTAGGAACTGTGGGTTTCTATAGACAGTCAGACTATTAGTTTACACATGACAAGATTATTATATTAAAACACACTGAATTGCTTAGGCAGGTAGGTATTTCCTTAAGTGATAGAGTCCGGCTCTGAATGTTCTTTGAATGTGTGCTTTTAAAGGTAAAACATACAGAATATTTGGTGATTTGCGGAAAGAAATAAGAGTGGTGCTAAAACCGTTTGGTGCTGTTATCCTGCGCACAGCTTGTAGCAAAGAGATCGCCGCGTGGCCGACGTGTGCTGGTGACCCGAGGAGGGGCTCGACTCGACGCGGGCGTCGGGTTAGAAAGTTACTCAGCATCGGCAAGTAACGCTGATTCAGCTTAGTTCTGACTCGAATGAAGGGATCAAGCTAAAAGGGAACACCCGCATACTTATCTAGCTGGAGCGGTTATTTGTACTTTATACAGGTATTGTATTACTATTTTTTATGAAACACAGGTAGCATAGCATGACATTTAGATGAGCAAAGATATTGAACACAGCATCACGAGTCCATAGGAAGGCCAGATTGAGTACGATTCCCACGTTACACACGGGATCTAAAAGCTTGTTGAGAATGGGAGTAGGTACGAGTTGTATGTACCTATAATTTAGGAATCAGTATTGTTACCATGTCTACTTACTTGTAGGTATCGTCACCATTCATTTGTAAAAACATCATCCACACATTATGTAACTTGCTGTTGGAGATGTAATCAATTACTTAATTATAATGGTGTCTAGAAATATAAGGGTCATGTAGGGTAAGTGTGCGCAAACGAATTATTTTTTAAAATATTTACATAACTTATTTTAAAGTACTCTGCGATAGCCCACTGTTTAGGTAAGCAATGCACCTATAATTTTTACCTAAGTACTTACAGGGTTCGTAACACTCATGGACAACTCACAACAGCCACAACAGGCGAGTATAAGAGTCGGGGGCAAGCAATAGTAAGGGTGAAGCTAGTCGCTGACAATCCATATTTGAATGAATTCCATTTTAATCAATGTTTTTAAGTGTAATGAAGTTAATTATTTGGTTTACACTTGATACTTTCGCATAATGCATGTCGTGATTTAAGCTTCACAAACACGAATTACGACAATACAAAATACGATTTTATACATTTTATGACATGTGGTGTCTGCCGTCTATGTATGCAAATTCAAGTTATACTATACACATGCGATCTAGTGATGTATTGGGAAGTTTGATGATTTGTTTTATGTTACAAATATTGGGTCTAACTTTGTTAAAATCTTTGTACTGAGTGTCCAACTTATTTCCAAATGCTACCTATGTAGCTATAAATTGTTAATATACCTACTACTTAATTTATAACCCATCAGTGGCCGTGGCTTTTAACTACCAGCTTGACTATATTTCATAAATAAATTGGCAGTTGCTAATGCAATGACTTTACGTTTACCCGGTGGCAAGTAACTAGCAGTGTTGGGAATAAAGTAATTGAATTTCAAATTACCAATTAAAAAATGTATTTTCAATTATCAATTACAATTACGAGGAAATAGTTATAACATTTTAAATTAACAATTACAAAATGTAATTGGTAATTGAATTAACAAATTTTTGTATATTTACATATAGTGTGTAATTACTAATTATGTAGGTACTTTTTCTTTTACGATTTTTTTGATTAAAAATAAAATATGGTTGATAATTTTTATTGCCCATATCAACTTAAAATATATAAATAAGCTTTTGAAATTAGATTTGCACCCTACAATGTATGATGTTTTTTTTGTTTTGGAAACTTGATTATTCAATTTCTTACGCCCTGTATATGTTGCATATTTTACCTTAGAGTCACTCCAAGTAAATGGGTAACACAAAGTAATTTAATTACTAATTAATGTCATTTCAATTACAAATGTATTTATTTATTTATCGTAGATATGGCATTTATTTCGAACCGTGAGATCTTCGAGAAGACAGTACGGTTGCCAGTTTTACAACAATTACTTAGTAGGTATTTCCAATTACATATATTCGATTAGTAATTTAATTACAAAAATAATTAATCACACCCAACACTGGTAACTACACAAACGCAGATCGATCATGTGACGATTACGAATTAGGAACCTAAAACATTTGAAAAAAATGTGTAGAGTACGGAATATTGACTAAATGACATTTAAAAAATACATAAAATTTTCACAAATAAATACCTACTTGACCCGTGAGTTTTGTAACGGCATTCATGGTTTCAAAATAACTCAAATATTATGTGCGCACACTTAGACACCGTGATTCTACTACCTATATTTTGAGGATGAGGTGGATGTTGATCTTGTATTATGAGATAATACATGAAATTGTGATAGTTGACGTAAAACTTCGTCATAATAAATGGTTATAAATCTTAGTTTGTTTTTCATTGACCCCAAAAATAACTCTAGTGGTCAAGATTTACCAAACATTGTACTTGGATACACCCTCGGCAAAAGTGATCAAATTGTCTAGGCTACACCGTAAACAAATAGGGTCGATAGGTGGGTTTGTGGCCTGCTAATTTGATGCGCCGGTTTGCGATGTATTGAAATTCGTTCTTCAGCCGGCCGCAAACTGATACAAGCCGCGTAACTAGCCTAGCTACCCTACACCTACCGGAATACGCAAATCGCTACTATTAAACTATATGACACTGACTGTACTATAAAACAGCACATTTGTATTATACATATTTATTATTTATCTCTATAAGGAAGATGTGGGTTCTTGAAAACGGAACCAACGTTTTTGGCGAGGTTTACAATATATAAGCCCCCGGGCTTACAGGGGCGAATCATCTACTAAAGCTTGGTCTCATTTAAATATTTTTAGGTACTTAATCCAAGTATTGGTGAAGATTTTGCGCAAAGCCAAAGCGCCAATTGAATGTATTGGGGTACTATTTGAATAGGGCAGCTGCCTAGTTTGTGTTTACACACTTTAAATATGTAAGTAATGATTCGAATATGAGACAACTACAATACAAGAAGGGCCTTACTTATACTGCTCAAAATAAATTGGGCAGACCCTAATCTGACGTGGTGCACGGAGCGAAAAAACTGCCCGCCCGCCGGTATTGCTCGGCGGCATGGACTTCAATTAAGGTCGGATGCTAAGTATAGAAAAAAACCCATTTTAGAGTTTCATTTTAAATATAGAATAGGTATGTTATAGACTAGATACTTACTATCAATAATTTAAATTTATACCTATTACTACGATTAACATATTAAGCTCTCTTGTTTTTAAACCCATAAGGTTTTTGTCAAGTGCGACCACTTAAACAATCTACACCTAGACGTGCAACTTGAGAACTATTTAGCACTTCACAAAAAAAAAAAACCAGTCAAGTGCGTTTTGGGCCAAGCGCAATGTAGGGTTCCGTAGTTGTCCAAGCGTTACATTATGTGGACTAAAAAGTTTACAAACTTATATTTACTATGTTTTTTACAGTGTTGTGGTTTATGTATTATGTAAGTAAATAAACACAATTTTCGCTGGTTTATTGCTTTGTATTGGAAATTATAATATTATTTTTACAGAACATTCATAGAAGACAAATTTGACAGAAAGAAATTCAAAAATACAAAATCAATACGGCCTACAGCCAGTTAATGAACGAATAAGGTTCTAATACCTACGGAACAAACAGAATTAACAACATTATCTAAGATATCAATGGAAATAGTAGTACGAAAGTTTGCTTTTGAAAAGTAATTTTTTTAGAGTTCTTTCAATGACACCCAACACGACGATTATTTCCTAGCTTTTATTTTGCCGTTTTGTCGGCGTCATTGATATGTAAAATATACTCAGAATGCCAAATTACAGCTTTCTAGTACTAACGGTTATTTAGCTAATCCGGGGACGGACGGACGGAAATGGTGAAACTATAAGGGTTTCTTGTTTACTACGGACCTCTAAAACATACCATAAATTTCGAGATTTATTACCACAGGGCACAGTGCAGTGCAGGGCAGGGTGAGTGAGTTGATTTGATTTTGTTGTGGGAATATTTTACAGGCACACGTAATATTAAAAAACGAAGCACACGAAGGGTATCGTACCATTATTTATAAATAATAACGTTCAATAATATCAAGTAGAATTTTGGTCAAGTGCGAGTCGGATTTTAGTTTTCCCATACATTTTGAGACCCAGCGCCTGATGAAGGCAACGAGCAAAGTTTTTTAAAAGTATTTTCATATAGGAGCCCACCTTAAATATTTATTTTATTTTGTTTTTAGTATTTGTTGTTATAGCGGCAACAGAAATACATCATCTGTGAAAATTTAAACTGTCTAGCTATAACGGTTCATGAGATACAGCCTGGTGACAGACGGACAGCGGAGTCTTAGTAATAGGGTCCCGTTTTACCCTTAGGGTACGGAACCCTAAAAATGTAAATAAGTACCTATAGACCATAATCGGCTTCTGTAGTCTGTAGCCATTGTGGTTACAGAAGGAATGAGAAGAAGAAGAATATAATCTTATATCTTTAAACGAGCAATTCTTGTATATATCTATACCTATATATTTATGTCGGGAATCTCGGAAACGGCTCTAACGATATTGATGAAATTTGGTATGAGGGGGTTTTCGGGGACGAGGAATCGATCTGGCTAGGTCTCATAGATAGGTCTCACGCAAATATGGGAGAAAAACTAGAAAAATAATGCAGTTTTAAAGATATCTCCTGTCATACTTTCGTCCCTAGGGGTCATAGAAAAAATCTATGTAGCCAAAAGTTTTAGAAAATTTTGTGTTCTACAATATTGCCGAACTATGTTTAGCACTAAAATTAACTTTAACGACAGTACAAGCAAAAAACTGAAAAATGTGTCAGATTTTCCAAGATGGCGGAGAAAGATATGGCGCTGGAGGGTCGAAAATTTAGGGATACGATGACAAATATTGTCCTCTCCGGCATATCAAAAACTCATAACAATCGGACCATAGCTAGGGTACACCGGAACAACGATTTACCAAATGTCCAACGAAAAAATTTGTATGGGCTGCACCTTCCTGCCCCCCACCTGCACCCCAACTGTTACATGACTTGCCGCTTGCACTGTTTAGAGACGCGTTTTCTAGTTCCGGGCCTAGACTATTCAGAAAAGTCTACATTTGTATGTAGTGGTGCAGGCACAGATAACCTCCCTATGGGTGCAGGCATGGTGCAGGTCTTACAATTAAATTTGTCTTCGGTTTCTGCGGTAGTTTCTGTTTAGATAAAAAATAAATGTAATAAACTAAAAGAACATTTTTAGCTCTGTAGCTAAAATGGCTAAAGCGGAACCCTTGTGTGTGGCTGGCTTAGTTTAGTTATGTCTGTCCGTCTCTCCATTCGTATGTCACATCCGGTTTATTCAGAGACTATTTATAAGCACTACAATTATGAAATTTAGTAGGAAGAGTATTCTATGAACCGCTATATATGATGTAAAATTACGAAAAAAATATTAAATTAGGCATTCAATACGGGGGATGAAAAAAAATTCAATGCACATAGGCGTGTAAGGTATCTATCGCCTATCCATAGATAAAAATGATAAAGGAACGATTCACGTAAGCCATTCGATATGTCTTACAAGTATAGTCTTACATAGTAGGGGTTGACTTGTAAAAGAGCCATTGCGGCCTACTTACAGAATAAAGTTCATTTTATTCATTTTCATTTTATTATTGAAAACGACAAAATCGATAGCAAGGGGAGAGCAGAAAGGAAAACTAAGCAGACGTTCAGCAGGAAAAACCCCGGAAAAACATTTAATTGACAAAATAAAATCAATAAGAAAGAGATGACAGGAGTCAGGTATAAAAAGGATAAATATATAAAAAGGTTGCAACCGCAACAATTTTTTTTTCTAAAAATCCTTTAACTACCGACGAATTTAAAGTATTTAAAGTGCCTTATCAATATTACGGATTTTAAAAAAAAACGCCTCTTTAGGCAGGTACAGTCAGCGTCATATAGTATGTAGCAGCCAAAATGGCCAAATAGTTCGCCACACACCATACAAAATATATGATGTACCGAACTATTTGGCCACATTCGCTGCTACATTACATACTATATGACGCTGACTGTACAATACAAGCTGTGTAGGCACATTCATTCAACAGGTCTAGTTCGTTGTTATTCAAGAAAGAAACACGAAGCTCTCGTTCGGGTATTGATTGGTATTTAGGAGCGACGCATTCGGCTGCTAGCTGCGCGTGCTCACGTGCGTTTCTGGACGGAGAAGCTTTTAAAACGTGTTTTAATAAATATAATTTTATAAAAAAAGTTTATAACTGATAGTTTGAAGTGTTAAAGGGTTAAAGGTAAGTTCAAGTTATAATATACGAAATCAGTCGTATTGAATACCTATGTTCATAAATTGCGTCATGTCGTGACCTTGATGAAGTTTTAAGTTGCAACCGTTCTTGGAATTTATCATGTTTGTGACGTCACATCGACCAGTTTTCGGAAACAGATTGGCTTCTACCGTGGGATGCTTCGATTAGTAAATAAATACTTTCACTGTTAAGTAACGAGTTAGGTATATGTATATGATGTTCTAGATCTACAGTGTTTATTAAGTTAGTACCTACAGTAAAGTTCATAAATTCACGTACATATATATTCCCGAAGGTTTAAAAATATCTGAGCTACCTTTTGCCTGTGACAATAAAATCGTAATCTTTTTGAACATGAGTGCACATATTTTTTCTAATTTGACTGTAGGTAGGTATGTATCAGTTGAAAAAGTGTCATCCACTTATCCTGGGATAAAAATCTATTTATTTGAAAATAGGCACGTTTACCTTACACACTTTATAGTTACAGAAAATATGAAAATGACAATAATTTCAAAACTATCTATATACCTACCTACAAAGTTAAATATCATTCAATGAACGAAAACATAGTTATACAAAGTTTTATCTGCGTATTACAGAATGAGTAAAGTTAGGAATAATGGACCGTAGGCTAGATTACCACCGTCGTTGTATAAAAAAAAAAGTTACAGATATACCGAAAACCACCAAACCAGATATGTCTCTGTCTGAATAATCAAACAGTATCCATAATAATATACGAGTAATACGATGGATGTAGATGAAATTTGGCATGGATATAATTTGCATCCCGAGGAAGGACAGGATATTTTTTTATCCCGAAACCATTCCCTAAGGGATTAAATAGGGACGAATATTTGCATAGAAGTATCGATATTTAACGACATCGACGCGAATGAAGTTGCGGGAAAATGCTAATAGTAATACGATACGATAACATTGTCAACAATTATTAAAACCGGCCAAGTGCGAGTCGGACTCGCGCACGAAGGGTTCTGTACCATTATTTATAAATAATAACGTTAAATAATATCAAGTAGAATTTTGGTCAAGTGCGAGTCGGATTTTAGTTTTCCCATACATTTTGAGACCCAGCGCCTGATGAAGGCAACGAGCAAAGTTTTCTAAAAGTCTTTTTGTATAGGAGCCCCCCTTAAATATGTATTCTATTTTGTTTTTAGTATTTGTTGTTATAGCGGCAACAGAAATACATCATCTGTGAAAATTTCAACTGTCTATCTCGGTGCATGAGATTGAGATACAGCCTGGTGCCAGACGGACAGACGGACAGCGAAGTCTTAGTAATAGCCGGCCCCTTTTTACCCTTTGGGTACGGAACCCTAAAAATAACAAAATAACGTGACCAGTGGCAGAACTTACCTACGCTTACATTGTATCAAATAAGTAAGCATGTGTAACTTAAATGCTGAGCTCGCAGTTGACAATGTTTCTTAGAAACTTCAACATTAGTAGGTACGAGTACGAGCTCACTCGGCGTTTAGCATTTCGTAACCTGGCTACAATACCTACTTGAAGTAAATCAGTTCCACAATTAGTGTGTAAGAGAGCGCATGAAACCAGACCGTTTTTATATACATATACCTAGGTATTATATATTGTAGTCTTTGGGTATACCTACGTCGGTACGTCAATGTCAATAAGTCGAACTTTTCTTTCCTTTGCCATTGAACTACATTGATTCTGATTAGTAAGGTACTTACTATATACATAGGTATATTTAATTTAGCCAGTGTATCGAGTATCAGATTCAAATACGGTATTAAACCCCTAGTCAAATCAGCAACTTTTTATTAAATGTCAAAAACGATTTGTTAATATGAAGTTTGTAGGGAAATACTGTCTTAGTGACGTCACTAAGACAGTGTGAGTAGGTTTGTTCAAATCAGCGTCCTTTTTAAATCTTTATGCTTATAAAATCTTACAATTAGCTAAAATAAATTAATAATTGATGATTTCGAGTATTTTCGTTAGATCTTTTATTAATTAGTCAAGTAAAAAATAATTTATTTTTACCTTAGTTTAATACCCTATTCTTTAGTGGCCAGTAGTCCAAGTGAATTGTTGGAAATTTTGAGCCGCCGGTGAAGGAAACAATGTCCCCGGAGCATCGAGTGCGGTTCATGTATAGGCGTGTTACCTACGCTATACTTTTTGGTACTTTTTAACATATAACATATTGACCTTGACCTAGGGCCAGTACCACAAAACTTTACAAGCGTACAATTCGACAAATTTGTCAACTTTTTCTATGGAACATTGTACAATTTTGTCAAATTGTAGACTTGTAAAGTTTTGTGATATAGGAGCCTGATATGATTAATTGATTGTATGGTGTAGCACATTTTTACTAACTATTCTCAATGTAATTTGAGACTTGGTGTCGTTCCTAAATATAAAATGGACGTAGTATGAGATCCTCCCTCTGTTGAAAAAAATTGCTGTAGGTATGCAGGGCTCATATAAGCTGCCAAAACCGAAGTATCCACTTCAAAATAGAAAAAAAAACTCCTTGTCGGATACTTAGGCCGCGAACGCACGGCTGGTTGGGCGATAGTGGCTTCAGTCTTAGAGGTCTTAGTAGCTACATAAAATCGCCCAGCCAGTGTGTGTGGTCCCAGCCTGTCTACACATTGCAAATCATATTTAATCTTAAAAAAACTTCTTAAATTGTAAGTATATAAAAATTTATTTAAAGAATATTTTTATTATATTTCTTACAAAATAACCTTGACACTGAAAGAACCGTCCATACAATATTATAAATGCGCAAGTAACTCTGTTACCTACCTCTTCACGCTTTAACCGCTGAACTGAATTAGATGAAATCTGGCATGGAGATAGTTTGTATCCCAAAGAAGTAAAAAGGATAGTTTTTATCCAGGAAATCGTGCCCTAAAGGGTTAATAGGGACGAAAGTTTGTACGAAGGTACGATCGACTTCCACGCACAGGAAGTCGCAGGCAAAACCTAGTCTTTATTATATTATCGACAGAGAAACCTGGATTTTTGACAGCGTAAAATTTTACATTCAGGTTCGACTATGAACGGATCGGCGCCTTTGCTTCCTCAATATTATCCTCAAGCCCAGGTAAGCAGGCAACTGGGAGTTTTCTGTCCATGACCAAATATACAGGGTGTCCCAAGAGTCCCAAGACTATAGGACATCAAGGGAAAGTACCTTATATATCGTAGATAGAATATTTTGCTGAAAGAAGACTTTATGTTATTTTTAAAAGTTAGTAATTCTGCAATTATAGATTTAATTTTTTAATTGCTATTTTTCGAACGCAATTCGGCAATAAATAACGTTCTTGAAATTTCACTCAAACATACGTTGTTCCTTTGTTTTAAAATACTATGTTACTTAAGAAGAATTATTATATTTTTTCCATTCTTTCGATTGGCATCATAAAAATAGGGGTGATTTTTTTCACATTTATGTCGGTTCGATTCACAGACGAAGCAAGTAATTCCTAGAAAATATTTAAATGCAGAATTACTAGCTTTTAAAAATAACATAAAGTCTTATTTCAGCAAAATATCTTATCTACGATATTTAAGGTACTTTCCCTTGATGTCCCATTGTCTCGAGACGCCCTGTATATCTTTTTGACGACCGTAAGACCATAATATTTTTATATTGATTTAAACTTTTACGCATTATTACGCGCGCACATTATTTTGTACGCGATTAAGTCCCGTTCCCCATTAATAATGCATAATGTTTTTGTTTGATGGGCATGAATGTTTGTGTGTCTGAGTCTTGGATATTTTATGTATGTACTTATTTTAAGTATTTGAATATATCGTATATACCGTAGTACCGATAACACGCCTTATTGAGCTTAACCCAGGTCAGCTTAGCTCAGTTAGATTTGTGTTATATTATACTTACGCTAACTTTGTTATTTTATTTGTTTATATCGACTTTGCGACGTATCGATGCATATCACGACTAGTCTGGCTAAATGAGAGTTGAATAGAAAAACGGCGTCATTATCAAAATAGGAAAAAAGGGCGTCATTATCAAAATAGAAAAAAGGGCGTCATTATCAAAATAGAAAAAAGGACGTCATTATCAAAAATTTACGTGTAGCAACCAATACTATGTAGGTATATTGTTGACAAAACAATAACGATAGTGGGCAAAAAAGTCATTTTATGTCACACCTGGCCATAAAGTGGCCATTATCGCACGCTCCGCGCGCGAAAAAGCCCACATCCTGGCCAGGGGGTGGCATAAAATTTTGTACTTACCACGGGCGATAATAAAGAAAGCCTCAGATCGCATATTTATCGCCCTTGCCTTCGGCTCGGGCGTAAAATACCTGCGATCTGAGACATTCTTTGTTTTATCGCCCTTGGTAAGTAATGTGCTATTACTTACCTACTACTTAGACATAAGTATGTAATAAGACTAATAAGTATACTTACCTATGCTATAACATTACCAAAGAGAAGGTTCAAGATATTTCTATATACTGAGTCTGATAAAGGTAGTAACAATTTAAGCAGAATAACGGGTACTCACAGGTAAATTACTTTCGAGACGTTTTTGCATTTGTAGTAGTATTTGTATATTTACAGGGATTCTACATTTACACACACATAAAAAATAATTTACACACATTTAAATTTTGTCCGTACACAACTACAAATGCAAAAAAACGTCTCTAAAGTAATTTACCTGTACCAAGGGCCTAAAACAAATGATTTTTTTTTGAATGTGAGATGATACCAATTAATATGCTGGTATTACTGTTCCAGATACAGAAGAGGGACACCGCGATTGTGAACCAGTCAATGTCGACGGCAGCCGCATCGTCACCTGCTAAGGTCGGGGTGAGTTAGGGATCGTCCTAAAAGCCTTATCACACTACCCTATCGGTAGGGCCCTAACTCGGGGAGGGGAGTTAAACTATCTCGCTCTAATGAGTGAGATGCTTTAACCCCCCTCCCCCAGTTAGGGCCCTACCGATAGGGTAGTGTGATAAAGCCTTAAAACACACGCGACTACGCGATGATCGCGCGACTTCAACTTAGAATATTTACTAATAAAAGTCGCGAATTCGCGCGATAATCGCGTAGTCGCGTTTGTTTTAGGACGATCCCTTTAGGACACCTATTCGAGTTCAATATATTCGCGAATCTCGCTCGCGCGATCATCGCGTTGTATTAGGACGATCCCTTACTGGTATCAACTAGTGTATAAGTATAACTAGAGCAACAGGTTAAATTCCCATCAGACTTACGGTAATGTTGTAGGGTAAATCGCCAATAACTGGCCATAACTGGCCAAGAAAATGTCATTCGGTTACTAGCCATTAGATTTGTGCAGTGAAGACTCAAGTGTTGGTACCGAAGTATGTGTCTTTCTATACCTTCGATTGAAATTTCAACCTTTACTTAAGGTGAGCGGTAGGGCAAGCTCTCTTCATACAAACTTTGTGCAAGTTTTTCTTCGTTTGTTTTTGCACTACAGTTATGATTTTTGGACAGTCTTATTTTTCTATTAGGCATGTCCTGTAGGTTTTTTTTTATTTAAACTATTTTTTGTACCTTTTTCTTTTCCAGTTTATTGAAGTTTTTGAAAATTTCCACTCAAGGTCCTTCGTATATCAAAAAAAAACCCGGTAGTGCCAAAACCGACGAATAAAACGTGCACAAGGTTTGTATACATATAGAGAATGCCTTGCCCTACCCCTCGCCTTAAGTAGTAGTTTATCGTTTCCAGATGTCCCCGCTACTGGGCCCCGAGAACACGCTGTGCGAGTGTCCATTTTGCAGCGCCAGCATCAAGACAGCGGTTCAGTACAGCACCACGTCACGAACGCACATGGCCGCGGCCCTGTGGTGCTTGGCTTGGTAAATTCAAAGTTGACTTGACATAATAGAGAAACTAGACATTTATATAGGTACATCTCGTACTTGGATACGTATGACAGATCCGTAGATAACCACCCGTAACGTTATTTTTAGTCCGACTGAGTAGATTGAAAAGGTTCGTACCTATCGATGGATTAGATTCTACACAAGATAAACCGGTCGTGTTTGAGTTTCATTGGAACAGTTTTCACGAGTACTTCTGTATAAAGAATTTTATTTCTCAAAAGAAATTGTACATTTCACTCAATGAGAATCAGTGAGCATCGCAAGGTGTATAAAATTAACGAAAGATAAAAGCAGTAATAAATTCAATGAAAACATTTTGTGTCACTCTAATTATTGTAATTAAATTCTAATTACACTAATTAGGTACTAAAATTATGTTAGGTCGCATACTGCTGGTAGCGGGAATATTGTTAAGTACAATGACACAGAACAAGTTCACTTTAAAATTAATGGTAGGTACTTCTTTGAAGATTGTGGTAAAAAGGTAGCGGCAATAAAAGTCCGTACCAAAAATGTTATTTTTGACTGAAATGTATGTATAGTGATGCAAGCCCATATTAAAGAAAGGAGGACTGGATTGAGAACTACCTAACCTAACCTAACCTAACATCAGCGAAGGTTCAAGCTCGGGCTCCAAATATTCTTGATCCACCACTGCGCACGAGTTGTTGTTCATTCAATTACATCCCGATTAAAGCCGTTTTTAGATATACCTATTTATGTAAAATTTATACTTTTCTTACAGACTCCTGGGTTTATATTTTTCATTTACTTATGCCACGTTATTTTAACTTGTCTAGTTGCCTGTGCTGCGTGCCGTATGGATCGGACTCTGCGAAGAATGCGGACCACTACTGCCCAAGCTGCCACAGATACCTGGGAACTTACGAAAAGTAAAACAGTAATCATCGATTAGCTGTTTGTTTACTTTTCTCGCTTGCTTATTTTTAATGGTTTAATTAATTTCGCTTCAGAGCGTTGCAAGAATGTTTGGAAGTAGGTAGGAGCCATTATATGTACTTTACCGTGGACGTCCACGGCACGGTAAAACTCTTTGGTTTAATTTATAATTAGTCTAAAGTCCATAGTATATAGATTGTAGTCTTTGCTAAAGTCTATGGTATATTTATGACCAATAGTGCTTTACCGTGCCGTGGCCGTCGACGATAAAGTATAAAAGCGTCCAATCCGATTCGGTAACTCTAGTATAAGTTTTTACGAAACATTAACTAATTCGAACGCGTATGCGTTTTGTCTCAAAATGTATGAAAGTGGTATGAAAACGTGAAAAGCGCCTCTGGTGGTCACTAGTGGAAACTAAAACAGCGAGTATAACATTTGTTGCTAACCGATGAACGCGCGTATTTCAAACTCGGTGAGAGCGTTTTCATACATTTTGAGACAAAACGCAAACGCGTTCGAATTAGTTAATGTTGCGAAAAAACTTATACTAGAGCTACAGATAGGAAGAGGTGCATTGCTATCGAGGTGCTGCTAAGTACCTAATTTATAATTTCGAGTATATTGTGCGTGTATTAAAGGGACAAAAATGTATTGAAACTACAATAAACATATGCTTTATAAAACATGTTTTATTACTTAAATATTACTGAGAAGGAACGATTAAATTTTTTACAAATAAATATTAAGTAGTTTATTTACCAATAAAAAGTAAAATAAATACAAGTATGTGGATTATCTTACACAAATCGGCCTAGTCCAAAACTAAGTACGCAAAGCGACGGGTAGTAGACGACGATATACATACTTAAAGACTGTATCGTTAAGTATACATACAGACAAAACCTAGTCTGACTGTTGACATGCGTATTATTTTGAATTAGAATGTTCTGAGAATATGATCTGGAGGAGTTTTTTAACAATTTCATCTGATATAATGTGGTTAACTTTTGTAGCTTAGAGACTTTATGATGCTTTCATAATCGTCCTCAAAATATATTTCAGACAAGCCTATTGAGCTTGATTCGAGACTATTTCAGGGAATCCAAAGCATAATTTAATAAAATAATGGGTTAATATGCTGCCAAAACATGTTATCAAAGTGTCCTCGTCATGATTGCCTAATTGAGCATCCTCAGAATAAATGTGGTGGATTTAGACTTTTACGTAAAAGCTACTTTTTACACTATGTTTTGAGTTCCCATCATCTGATGGTGCAAGCGTTAGGAAGGAAACTAGCCAACGATATCATACGGAGACCAAAGCACAATGGATATTCATGGCGTCGAACCATCGGTAGAGCACGTCGATAGAAACGCTCCTTGATAGTTATAATAGATGTCAAAGTCGGAGTTGTATATGAGTATATGCCATATTCTCAAAATGGCCACCATGCACGGATCAAATCCATTTTTTTAAACAAAAAGAAATGATTTGACGTCGCACAGATATTTTACTTTACAAATCAAGGGTAATTGCGGTTTGCGTAGTATTTTTTTTATGCAACGTTGTCTTCTTCGCATATAGTATTTTTTTTCTCACCATTTGTCCGTTTTCGTTAGCGTTACTCAAATGAATTATGTACATATATTAAGACTAAACTAGATGCTTCACATCGAGCTCCTTGGATGAAATCTGTACCTTATCAAAGAACTAATTAGACGCATGTACAATTTTAATCTAAAAAACACTTTAGGATAGAAATACGGTTAGGTAAAGTTGTATTTATAATTAACGATACAGTCTTTATATACATAGATACATCCATGACTCAATTTAGATTAAATATGACATTTACATAGAACCTACATTAAAACTAATCCTAATGACCACAGATGTACTTGGTCGCCCTCATTAGAACGAGATGCAACGCACTACATTGACTTCTCTGTCGGTCACATTTTTTCGGCGCATTACTCAATCCGTCTTATCCTAGCACCACACTTCGCCGTATTTGTGCAAATATTCGTGCTGCATCTCTTGCTTTCATATTGCAAAAGAAAGGGAGGCCAATACGCAACGCGAACACGCATAGCGAAGTGTAGTAGCGGCCTTAGGTATAGATCTGTGCTACAGAGTGAGTCAACTTTATGATTTGATACTACGAGTAGTGTCTTCTCTTGGAGAATGACGAGAGACATCACCCTGTTATGGATTAATTTTTATTGTCATTGACTCTGAGAGACACCTCTACTTATATTAAATTACGGTTTTTTAAAAAATATTGAAATATTATTATTATTATTTTATTTTGACGCTTTGAGACGCCATGTACATCTCTAAGCACGTTAAAATAGTCATTATTATTAATACTTTGACGCTCAGAAGCCATTTACATCTTTGGGATACTATATTAAATTTTGTTATTCAGACTGAGACCTTATAATCTCTAACTATACTGATATTGTAATATTTGTAATAGATAATTACCCGCATATTGATTAAAGAAACTTTTTACAGTTATGCAGTTTGGCGGAAGTTAATATAAATTGTAAAAGAGTACTGTTTTCGTGAATAAACTATTCAATAGATAATTAATATTTTGACATGAAAAAATTATTATATTCTTATTGTCATATTACTTAAATAGTGAATTAATTTTTCTCATAAAAATGTAGCATATGCTTGTATAGTCAGACTTTATTACGAGTAAATTGTAAATTGACATGTAAAAGTGCCCTTGTGGCCTATTTGCAGAATAAATGTTTGAATTTTGAGTACATTTTTTAGAGATGCTCATTCAATATAGGTACTTGTTAACGTAAATATATATCATCTCTAATTAATTGTATTGTGTAACATACAAAATTTTTTTTACAGTTAAAATATGAAGGTTGGTGCATTATCCACAAATACATACAATTGGTATATTTAAAGTATTTATGACTTAAACTAGTTGGTGTTTACATTAACGCGATACTTAATTATAGTATTTACGTTTAGACCGATCACTGCCAGGCTGAAAATACTACGTACAGATGTATTGCAAACTCGGATCTCAATCGGAATACGATGGCACCCGAGCTTTCAATCAATTATTTAGAAAAAAAATTGAATTGATTGATGAATTTGGGTGTCATTTCAATGTGACATTTGACACTTGACACACAATTAGCTTGACATTTGACACTAAACAATAAAGTTCCATAATAATGGATATGAAAACGTCACTCATTTAATACAATCATAGATTGACAGTTCGGGTGCCATCGTAATGCGATTGAGATCCGAGTTTTCCCGAAGGAAAGCCATTTTGCAATACATCTGTACCTCGTGTATGTTAGCTAGAGTCTGTTTAGAAAAAGAAGAAGCGTAGGCTACGAGGGCTTCAAACGCGACGGTAACTATCAATGTTCATTGATAAGGACGTAGTATTATTGACAACTGACATTGATCATTGCCGGGCCGCCTAAGGGTTTCGTAATATTAAGAGCCTATGCACACCGCGTTTTCTAAACGCGGCATCGACGCGCGTTAACCTACTACGATCTGCTACTGTAAACATGGCAGTGGAAGAACGCGCGTCGACGGCGCGTTTAAAAAACGCGGTGTGCATAGAATAGACCGTAAATTAAGCTACGAGTGCGGATGTCAAAGGAAGACAGACAAAAACACACGGATATTGCTCATTTGTGTTTAATAGTATTAAGGCTCATTTAGTATTGAAAAAAGAAACATATCTTGTGTATATTGAAGATTATTGTTCTATTAATACATAACTATACTATGAATCACAAATATGTATAGCCTATCTATTGAACACTGAACAGTGTGGCAAGGCCATTAGAGTAGGAAGGTTATGGTTATGTGTTCGGCTACATTTTACGTATTTTAATTCTTCTAAATCGGTAGCTTTCCGTAACTTAGGGTACTGATTCTAAATGGGTAACAATCAGTCAATTTTAAAACCAAACGCTCTTAAGAGGCCTAGAAAATGAGTATCGGCATTACCTTTTTTATGTATACGTGCGTTTGTTACCTAGCTCCTCCTAAACGGCTGGACCGATTTGGATGAAATTTTGCGTGTATATTTGTGTTGGTTCCTGAAAGGTTTGAAAATACAGTTGGATCCTGTACGTGGCGTCGAGATCGTGTTTTCGTTAAACGGACCTGTTGAACAATTCTGTATCATAGATGGCGTTGATATCAATTCTTCGGCATTTGACTGACGGTGCTCAATAAGACATATGCGAAGTCACTTATGCACGAGTGGACGCAAAGAGTATAATAATATATATCAGGTATGGACGTATGGCAATTTAATATGAATAAATCTATTGGTTTTATGGATCGTTCATCAATTTCATGTAAGTATATTTAGATAACTGTTCATAACTGTCAAACATTTGATACTCGTCCCGTCGGTACGGACTTGGATCCCATTAAATTGAAGAATGTATTAAAAGGCTGTAGAGTAACTAACTCCCAGATAAGTACCATATTACCACTCGAACAATTTTCCCTCACTACGTTCGGGAAAACAGCCATCTCGTGGTAATATGGCTTAGTTTAGGCCCTTGTCAAACAATCTACTATACCTTTCAAACAAAGCGCGTAAGCGTGCACTACGCGTGACTACAAGCCGCGCCATATACCTGTTACGTCTATAATGAAACAATTTCTTGTAACATGTGGCATGCCAGGTCATTCGGGGAGCGATCCGCGAGTCGCTTCGTCATCTAACGTTACTGCAGCAACGGGACAGCGGCGAGCGATGCCCTAGGAAACATACTGGTTGGTGAGTGCGCGGAGCAGACGCGCGCGCCGGATGGCGGCGGCCTCGCGCTGTATGTCTTCGCTGTTGTTGGCGTTGAGCTCGAGCGCGCCCGCGGCGGTGACGGCGCGCGCTCGCCGCCCGCCCTCGCCGCGCCGCGCGTGCAGGGCCACCGCCACTTCCAGTAGTGTGCCGTCCCATAGGCACCCGTAGTATGCGTCCATGGAATCCGCCGCATTGCCCGTCTGGAAGGTAACGCGCGAAATTTAGAATATCGATTAGGTTTTATTACGACTCAGTTTCAGATTTTCTTGTACCACAACCCGAGGTCGACGAGCACATAAGTATAAACGTGAACTTAATTATATTAATTAATGGTTTAATTTTGTCACCGAATCGAAGTGAAAAGCAGTGTAAAATTCGAGCATAAACCCCCATTTTACCCTCGACGTGACTATCTATGTCCGCGACGTGGCTATATGTTGGTCTTGGGTAAAATGGCGCGTTTTATGACCTATTCACCGGCACAGTAGGTTCTGTAAGTTGTGCCTCACACGCCAGTCTTCGTAGCAAACGACTGGAATGTACTATTACGATACAAGGGTTGTAAAACAAAAAAAAGGCCGATATCGCAGATGTTTGGGGCCCGAGCCGCAGGCGAGGGTCTCAAATATGCGAGAGAGGGCTTTCTGTTTTACGACCCGTGTTTTGTACACAATTTTACGTCACCACTTGGCCAAAAAGTGGGTTTTTCTGATCGCGCAGCGTGCAGAAAAACGCGCTTTTTGGCAAGGTGTGGTGTAAATGAACTTTACTTGATAAATGATAACACATAGCTTGCTATTATTTACATCGACTCGAATGAAGTCATTGACGCGTGGGGCACCTAATGTCCTGACTTTATATCAAGTCAATGGCGGTGAAAAGGTCTCTTGTTGTACAATCTACTATTACGTTCAGCTTACCTTTTCCGCGAGGCACTTGAAAGCGGGCGTGTAGTCGGGCTCGTCGGGCAGCTGGCAGAGCGCAGCGGCCTGCGTGGGCGCGGCGAGCGCCTGACAGCAGCGCGAGGCGCGGCGCGCCACGCCGCCTTCGTCGGGCGCGCGCTTGGCGAAGTGCCACGAGCCCGCGGCCAGGGCGCACAGGTAGCGGCGTAGGGCGGCGCCGTGACGGCCCGCCGCCATCTCAGCGTCGCCGTACAAACGCAGCCTACCGCATAAACATGTTACGTTAACTACCGATACTACTATAGGGTGACCCAAAATTTAAGCAATATTTGAATAGGCCTCCTTTAGTACGGAAAGGTATTGGCCAGTAAACAAAATACAACAATTTGACAGCTGACAGTTTAGGGTTAAAAATGGAGCACTACACGAGAGAACAACGCATTTTTATTGTTGAACAAAAAAAATATGAAAGTTTGGCTGTTTCGCAAATTTCGTGAACTGTCGTGTGTCGTTCCGGTGATCAGAATTGCCCTTATTTCTTTCGAGATACTATACACCTTAGTTTTTGTAGAGTGTAATATGTATAGTATAGTTGTTTAACGTAAAAAAAAACGTATAAATAGGAATGGCATAATTATTGATGTTATAATCACACGTCAAAATTTACTAAACAATATCAAAAACCACTCACCAAGAAGTATTATACGGGTACAGCTTCAAGCTCCTCTCAAGCAGCTCTGTGAGCGACTCCAGAATGTGCTTCGGGTTATAGTTATTTATATTAGAAATGTTGTTGGGCCAGAGATTGGTGTATTCCACGACGAGTTCCAGTGAAGAGTCGTCGACAATCACGTTGTATATTCTGGCGAGGAGCGACAGTAGGACGCTGATGGCGAGGGGTTCTCTCAATGCCTGGAGGACCGCGTGGTAGGCGCTTCGGTGCTCCAGCTGACCGTGGTGGTTGGCGTAGTTGGTGTGGCCGTGGTGGTGGTGCATGTGGTTGTTCGAGTGTATGGAGCGCTTTAGCGGGCCGTTTGAATTATTGGTGAACGTTGATAGCACTGCAAATAGTAAAATGGTGCAATCAGTTTGGAAAGTCAATGCAAATGATTTAGCGCCAACTATGTAAGTATGTATATCGTCGCCTAGTACACATAGCTTTGCTTAGTTTGAGACTAGGTCGATTGTCTCAAAATTGTCCACCAATATTTATATTGCCTTCATTCAATAATGACATTTGGGCCATTTTACGGAAAGTTTTATTCTCGACTTTTTTTTATTTGGATAAAATCGGGTTTTTCGACTCAAATTCGAATGATATAGGGAAAAAAGTGTCCCAATTTTTTTTAATTCTATTCCTTTACCGTTTTCATACTAATCTTGGTAACGGAATAGAAAAGCTGGAAATTGTATGAAAAATTTGGGACACTTGTTTTCTCCTCTTAGGTTCGAATAAGTGCTTTCGATTCTGAGCAAAAAAAAACCCACAAATTAAAAAAAAGTCTAGTGTACAACTTTCCGTAAAATGGCCCATTTATGTCACACCTGGCTATAAAGTGGCAATCCCACTTCCTGGCCAGGTGGAGACATAAAATTTTGTACTTACCACGGGTTGTAATAAAGAAAAACGTTGCCTTCGGCTCGGGCGTCAAATACCTGTGATCTGAGGCATTCTTTATTTTACCGCCCTTGTTAAGTAATTTACTAATAAGTAATAACTGACCGTGGTCCCAGAGCGTGCGCGGGAACTTGCGCACGCCCTTGCCGCGCTGCAGCTCGGCGCAGGCGGCGCACAGCGCGGCCGCCAGGTCGGCGGCGCTCGCGCCCGCGCTCGCCACCTGCGCCGCGCACCCCGGCTCCCACTCGCACACGTTCAGCAGGCACAGCCAAGCGCCGAACACGACCTGATGATCGTCAATGATTTTAGCTCGTTAAACATGATGCTATCAGACAACATAGCCAATCAATTCAAGTCAAGGAGCGATCCCGGCCACGACTGCGCGAATTGCGACGCGGCAAGCGCTTTATCTGTTCATTGCACGGGCGAGATGCGTTGCGCATTGCGGTTAGTTGGGATCATACGCAATGTATTAGGAAAACCGCTGCCGCTCGAAGACGTGGGCGGGCCGCTAAAGCAGTGACGAGTGGGATTGACTTGAGTTCGCCACGCACGAGGCACGTCAATGCGATTCCATACTGTGAGTATTCTCCGTTCGGTATGTGTAATATTTTTGGATGGGTAAGGCTCTGAAACTACACGAACAAAATTCAGAAAAACATACTGAAAAATTTGGTACTTTAGTATATTACTAACAGTTTTACTGTTTGAAATTTTATTAGAACAAAAAATATCTTTAGTTTTATCCGAGAAAAAACACAATACATTAAGGTGGTTCGCTTTCTATACAAAACGTCTTTTGACATTCGCAGGCTAGCGGAGTGCTATTTTAAGAAACTTAAGTAACAAACTTTCATAAATTGGCTTTCCATTTGCGCGAAATTCCCCCTTTCGTAGAATAAACTTGTATAACCTAGAATAATTTGAAAAAATTGATGTCACGCGATACTCACGTGACAAACTAAATTCTTTTTCAAATTATTCAAAAGTCGTTTTGTATGGAAAGCGAACCACCTTAATCTAAATCTTCACTGTTCACATTTTTGAAATAATGACCAGCTTTGAAAAAAAGTCCATTTCATGCCGATATTCGCAAATTTAGCGTGCGCGGGTGACGAGCATAGCATATCGAGCTAACATTAGCGAGCGACACAACATTTTGATAGATATACATTCGCCTACAAATATAGTATTGACGCACCTGCGAGCGCGGTCCGATCGCGTCGTTGGAGTTGGCAGCAGCTATGGCTGCCTTGCACTTGTTGGCCAGTAGACTGACGTTGAGCCGGTGGTGCGGCCACTCCACCAGCAGCAAGTTAATCTGAAGCAGTAGGACCTCCCAGGCCAGCGCGCGGCACAGCCGGTACAGCGCGGGATCGGAACCGCCCGCCAGCTGGCTGCGGGCCTCGCCTTCCACCACCTAGTCGGACAAATTACGGTTTTGTGAAACCATTTTTTGTTTATTATAATAACAGCATGTTTATGTTTATTTAATTGAACGAGCTAGCGTAGCTCCCCGAGTATACTGGAACAAACCGGCGCGTGAGTTGTGTTGAGAATTGAGATATTGTACATGCGAATTGTCTATGCGTGTGTATGTGTCACAGCTACAACTATGGCTAACCGGTAGTCGTGTGATAAAAGTACTGAATAAGTATGTATTTATAAATATTTATACAACGACGAATCGATTATCGTTGGTCGGAACGTTGTTAAATTAAAAGTAGGTGAATTTTTATTCGATTGGTTTCTCCTAACACCACCAAAAGGCACTGGAAGATTCCACGAGTACATCACAGTTCGGAGTGAACCATAAGGAGAATTATATTTCCAAATTTACATATCTTTCCATACTAGTGAAAATAAAACGGCTGGACTAACCGACAGCAGTGCGAGCGCCGCGCGCGCGTTCCCCGCCTCCGCCCGGGCCCGCGCGGCCCCCGACACCACCACGCCAAAGTCCTGCAGGAATCCCCGCGGCAGCGAGGCCAGCAGCCCGCCGAGGTTCCCGGTCGGCTTCCAGTACGGGCTGAGCTTCCACAGCGGCGACGACGGCGACATGACGGCCAGCTTCACCAGGCACATGCGCACGTCGTCGGCGCTCGACGCCTCCACGAGCCGCTTCTTCAGCCGCCCCATCTCCAACTCGGGCGCGGCTTTGTACTCGAAGTCGGGCGCGCGCTTGTACTTGAAGTCCGTCGCATCCCAGTCGTCCGCGACCAGCTCGCGTGGTATATGCATATTTTCGTCATCACTGTTGATCTGATCCTTTATTATGGCTTCCAAATGCTTCTCACTAATCAGCTTCGCTCGAATTTCCGATGCGCGGCTGCCAACGTACTTCTTTAAATACTCGTCTATTCTATCTATCGGTAATCTACATTGAGACGAAGTCGCTAAGTGGAGGAAAAACATCCTCAATTTTTCCCAGTCATCTTCTGATAAGCGGGCGGACATCAGAACCGGAGATAACGCCCAAAAAAGTACGTCGAAAAATTTTATGCCGACGGTTTTGAACTTATTTAGGAAATCTGGGTGGGTTGATGGCAATCCGCCTTCCAGTGCGTACCTAACAGCGTTTAACGCTGACACGCGGACCACGAGGTCTTTGGGCAATGTTATTGCGCCGGTCGAAGCGGCAGCTTGTATGTCCAGCTCCACCACTTGTCTATGGATCATTGGTATCTCTCTGCTTAAATTGTCTGCTTGCAGCACGGCACTGATGCCTACGTATTCATTAGATGCTGACTCTTGCAGCCTTTGTAACAACGACCTATCCTCGTCTAACAGCTCATAGCCCAAATTGAGAGCTCTTATATATCCCATAATGTCTTCTTCCGACATGCTAGCATAGTTCAAGTGTCCCCACGGCACTTTATCATACGGGCCATAGCCATTCTTGTATACTTCATGTTCCAGCAGGGTCAGGTTTCTTCTGCAGCCCAAGATGTTTTTCTTAGCTTTCTCATGTTGGCCATAGAAAAAATAATTATAGCAGAGGTCAAAATGAATTTGCATTAAGAGTTCATACTGGCTTATATAAACATTACCAGCGCCCCAGTTGTGTGCCATCACATCTGTATCTTCAGTCAGATGTACAAATGTCTCCATAACAGGAACTTTAATTCGTTTCATTTCCTTAGTATTGACTCCAGAAGTTTCGTAATATGTGACTACTTCTTCCAAATATTTAATGCTTTGGAGGCGCGAATTTTCGTTAATTCTTAGTATTTTGTCAAAGTTAGAATTCATATGAGTATATCCATTTTCCAGTGGTATGCCAGGTCTGTAATAAATATTAAAGATCACAAAAACAATTCGCATATTCAAATTTCTTTACTCTTCAATTTAGACAACATGCACTTATAAATGACAATAAATAACCACCATTTCATTAATATAAACCGCTGCAAGGAGTAGAAACTGTGTAATAAACTAGGCAAGGTATCACATTTCAAAACATAATACATTACAGTATCGCAGACATCACAGTACTACAAAATTAGTAGCTAGTGCTTAGTAATAAAAACCGCACTTACAGGTGTATGAACGGGAGCTTTGCAGACTTTGCTTGGAGAGCGGCCTTTACTGGGAACCTCAGTATCCATCGATGGTATAACGTCAACGCGAACTGAACCTGTGGTTTCCTTAACATCTTTACGGAGATGTCCTGAAACAAAAGAGAAATCAAAAGCATGCAAACGGCACAATGTTTATATTAGATTTTATAAATGAAATAGCTAACAATAGAAAAAAACATATATGTAATGTTTCAGTGACCATCACCAAAAACTTTATATGACACTTTGTTGCATAATTAGTAGTCACTTGCTTTCTGATTTAGACCTCTCAGGTTCAAATCTCAGGCAAGAGAAGTCGAATGATTGTCACCAAATAGTCAAACTATTAAATACCTGGGGTGGTACAGAGAATGCACCATCTGTGGCCATGAACACCAAATCTTGCATCAGTTGTTGTTGAATGAGTGGTGTTAGTTTAGACTCGAATGTATCTGGAAATAAGGTTGAGCAATATTAATAAAATTTATATTACTCATGTCTGATACCACGCTCAACTATACTAAGGCTTGAAAGCAGGTACAGTGAGCTACCGACGAAAAAACCACCTTATGTATGCAAACTTCTATGGAAAAGTTTATACTGAATAACTTTGTTGACTGCACATAAGTACTTGAATCAAGACCAGGCTAAGTATTTAAAAAAAAAGAATATATATATACTCTTCCCGTTTTGGCTCACCCTGGTTCTGGGTTCTGGCACACCTCTGTGGAAAGCACATGTGAGCATGCTATGTGGCTAGCATGTGCAAGTGGGATACCACAACTAGTTGTCAAACATCAGTTTTGTTAGACAGGAAACTTTCTGTCTAACTACTGACATAAGTACTATTAAATATAGCCGAGGTTCAAATGTATTTTTTAAACTACATTTGAGGAAAATTACAGACTCTTTGTAGTTTATCATCTTGAGTTTCAAACCAGGGGTCGGATACCAGTATTTTATCCATACAAAAATACCGAAATCATAACGTTCTTTTGTTTATTATTTAATTTGTAATGGCCAATGGGACAATCAAATATTAATGCGAAATTTTTTGTTACCTAAATACATGGTTCAGTCCTAAGTAAAGATCATAAATTATACAAAATATTTGACTATTTCGGAGTTTTTAAAAATACCGGTTTTGATCCCTGTTTCAAGCTTACCTAAATTCCAGCTAAGAGTGGAAGCAATCTTCAATGCAAGTATTTTCAGAGCGAGCTGCTTCCTCGTGATGTCGTGGTGTTCGGGGCTGCGCGCGGAGGGCGGCGTCGGCGGAGCGTCCGCGTCCGGGGCGCGCTCGCTCGCCCGCCCGTTCCACAGACTATTCACATTGTTAGTGTCCACTGACAGGAATTCTACTATCAAATCTGTCGCTGACGGTTCTGAAAATTATGGCTCCAATTTTATTACACATGTAATAAAATAGTAAATAATATAAATATGTTGAATATTTATAAAAAATAATTGCTAGCACAAAATAGGCAAAAAATATTTTCTAGTCACTAAATAAAAAAACATCAAATTAACTCAAATAATCTTGGTAAAACAATGTGGTATTTTGATAGTATATGAGAAAAAGCATTTTCCACATGCACCAATTCCCAATATTTCCATTATCGTCTTTCACACTTTGGAAGGTAAATTGAGGGAGTATGCTGTATGCTTCACAACTACACTTTGACCTATAAATACAGTTTCCCATATTTATTTTTAAGCATAGCATAGAGGAGAAATCATAAAATTTTCACTTCATTTAATGTGTGAGGACTGTAAAGTTTGTTTCAACTATTAATAAATAATTAGTCACCAAATTACTTTCAAAACATGTTTTATGTTAGTGGCAAAATATGTCTGATATATGATTTATACATACATTCTAAAGAATGCTTTAGAATGTAAGTAACACAAGAGGACTGCATTGCAAATTGGACTCCACAAGGTAGACAAGTCCCAAATAAATAAATAAAAACTTGTGCATGGGGCAAAGTATTAGGCACATTCCACAAATGTCCATATATAGAACACAATTTAACCTCTTTATACAGTTGCAGGCAAACATCTTGATGTTTGCTGGCAACTATACTAAAACAAGATCAAATATTGAAGTCAAATTGCTTGTTTTGAAAATCATTACACTCTATCCGTGGAAAAGCCTATTTCACTTTTGTATGCAAATGAAAGGCACAAAAGAATGTTGGTAGGCATACAGCATTGCACTTGCACCCTTGCCAGAACAGGCTTGCATCGGAATGTAAGCCTGCCTTGCCTTAAAAAAATAAAAATCATTAGACCATTTCAATCCATATTGTGGTTAGTTAACTTAAGAATATCTTAAAATAATTAAAGTTCCATGTGTCATGCAATTTTAATATTCGATTTATGTTACAGGGTACACAAGCAGAGTGACAGCATAAGTGGGAAATAGTCTAAAGAAGCCGAGTCAATATGTAGGAAAATAACAGTCCATTAGTAACGCAAAGGCAAGGTAATCATTGAAACTAGCCAATCTTAATAGAGCACAAAGTGTCCGCACCATACCAGGGACAGATGTTAACAGAACTTCGTCGCCAACCCCTATGTGCAGTTAAAAAAAATTTTTTTCTTTTTGTATAATTATTTAGCACTAATAATCACATACCTGAGGAAGGGTACCGCAGATGCTCCTTCAGAAGCCTTTGGTCCAGTAAAAATTCGAACCATAGTATAGTATCGGGAGATATGGGCACAGTGCCCGGTCGTAACAAATCTACGTCCATATTTACAATTACCACAAATACAATGCAACGTTACAAGTGGTAAACCACCTTATTTACATTTTACCTAGTCGCTGATTGTTAAAGTGTTCGCTTTTGCTTATTTATATAGAATACGTGTTTGTATATTTTTACAAAATATGTAGTTTATTATTACATTACATGCGATTGCCTACTGTTAATATTGCTTGTAGTTTCATAAAATTTATAATAAGTATTTTCACGAATTTGTTTGTATGAAAAAACACCTTTAATTTATACACCAAAATCGAAACAAAACGAGTAGGAGATAGTCATCAATATCATAATCTTAACCAAAAACCAAGACGAAGACAATAGCATAGCCGATAACCCAAGATGACATTGTCAAGCAGTGTTGCCAGGTCCAATATGAAAAAAAAACAGTAGCTACATGCCCTAAAAACAGATTTGTAAAAAAACAGTTGACAAAAATTATTCCATAAAATTTACCTAAATGCGTGTTTCATAGTGATAATATAAAAATAAGTACTAACTGCCACACTCCGAGAAGTTTCATAATTACCACATAATTACTAATAGACCGCGGGCCACAATGTTAAAATCGTCAGTCATTTCCTCTCGCACGAAAACTTGTACAGTGATTAAGAAAGATGAATAAAAAAATACTGTGGACGTCTGCCACCATTCCGTTGGTGGGTTGAGGAGCAGCAGCCTCCCAAAGACGTAAAAAAAAAATTAAATTCAGTCATTTCCTCTCGACTGAAACTAGGTTTAAATGATAGTTAAGAAAATACCTTAACGAAAAAAAATCGTCTGCCACTTGTATCGCGGTGGAATACCCGTCTGCCAAGCACGTGAACATGTAAAAAAAATAAAAAAATCAGTCATTTCCTCTCGCATGAAATTTTGTCACATGATAGATTATGGACTATTATGAAGAAATAAATTCGTCTGCCACGTGTATCGCGGTAGAAAACCCGTCTGCCAAGGGCCTAAACATTCTATGGGATGAAAAGAAAAAAAACAATGCACATCAGCGTGTGGGGTATCTATGGATAGGTCTTTGAAAATGATATAGGAGTTTCTAAAAAACTTTTCCATTTAAGTCAACAGTTGGTGAGATATTCGCTGTGAAAGTCGTAAAAATTTCATCCCCCCTCTTTAATTTCCAAACTGTGAAGTCAAAAATTCTGAAAAAAATTGGGAGGGTGTAAATAAATAAATACTTTCAAAAATATTTGGTTTGAATAAATTACGTCAAACGGTTTTTGAATAAACGCTGAAAAACTGTCTTGTTCAAACAAAACGACTTAAGTGACGTGAGTTTCCCATAAAGTTACGACCTTTTTTGCTACGATTTATTAAATAGTGGTTTAATATGTGAACTAGTAGGTGTCGGTATGGAACCCTTCATTGTGCGTGATCCCAGACGTACTCTAGGATGGTTTGAAAGCTATTCGATATGCCTCAGGTCGTGTTTTCAGTTTTCATAGGAAACTCACGTCACTTAAGTCGTTTTGTTTGGGCAAGACAGTGTTTCCTATGAAGATAGAAATAATTTGCCTTTCTTATTCTTCATGAGCCTTAGTAAAAGAACTGCACTGGCTGAAGATTAGGCAAGCCAGTGGGAATCGAGTTGTATGGACGCTCCGCCACTGTCATCATCATCATCAAGGGGCCTTATGGACGAATGTAACCAAAAATGTAAGTAAATAATAATATTTACGTTATGTAAGTAGCAATCTTGTATTAGAACGTAATTCTGAATAAATCTTTTCATTACAAGTTTTTTGAATTTTGCGTATTTTTAAAATTATACGACAGAGCAATTACGCATAGTAATAATTATTTTTTAACTCTATAAAACACCGATGAAGTACGTGTCGGACCACGCACAATAAACGGTTCCGTACCGACACCTACTAGTCCATATTAAACCCACTATCCGATACGTCGAATCGAAAAAGGACGTATCTTCATAGTAAACTCACGGCACTTAAGCCCTTTTGTTTGGGCAAAACAGTTTTTCAGCAATTACTCAAAAACCAGTAGCTGTATTTTTATCAAACCAAAAATCGTCGTAAGTACTTATTAATGTACAGTCACTAGCATCAATTTACGGCCCTACACCACCTCATTTTTTCAGAATTTTCATAATTTGGAAATTAGAGGGGGGGGGGGGGGAGGCACTACCTATTTATTTTTAATTTTACGTTACTATTATGTAGCAATTCATAGAATAATACTTTCCTACCATATATTTTCATAATTGGAGAGCTTATAGTTGGCTGTGACATACAGACGGACGCACGGACGCACGGACGCACGTACGGACGGGCAGACATGATGAAACTATAAGGGTTCCGTTTTAAAAATATGTGATTTTACCGTATTTTACTAAAACGCTGATATCTACGAAACTAGAAAGTGCCAATAAGGGCCCTTTTGTTATGGACTATCTCATATGGTAAATATAAATCCTTATTAGAACAAAGTTACACAATATTACAACAAAGTTACATAATATAAGTAATAACCTAAACTAAACATAAACTAAACTAAAAACTAAATAAATAAATTTACAGGCTATGGATGGCGGATGTACATATAAATTTTCATATGTAAGTCAAAAATATGCAAAATCTAGCACTAAATATGCTAAGTTGGCAACACGAATCGGTTAGTGTTAAGCCGGCTACACAAAGCCCTGCCTGCAGGGCCCTGCTTGCAGTGCCACTGCCAAATCGTATTGTGTGTAGGCATGCAGGGCCGATTTTTTTATCTGTTAAATCGGCCCTGCATGCCTACACACAATACGATTTGGCAGTGGCACTGCAAGCAGGGCCCTGCAGGCAGGGCTTTGTGTAGGCAGCTTAAAGGAGCTGTTCGGAATTTCGGAAATAATAAAACCGTATCTCGAGTTCCAAAACAATACTTTAGAAATAAATATAAATAAAATAAGACAAATACTGCTAATCATCTAATTCAGATACAATTTATATGTTTTTTTGCAGAATTATGAATAGTTGAGTCAAAAGCGTCTCCATGAAAAAAATCTTGTCTTTTCTGAACGCAGCCCAAGCAACCCTAGGTGCGCACGCGTCTGTCTCTATCGCACTTTTTGGTAAGTGCGACTGAGACAGACATACAGTTGCGGAGACAAAAGCCTTTGGAAGGTCATTGTCATTACATTAACGCGTGAATACCGCGCGCGAAACGTGGTGTGGTTTGTATATGTGTGAAAACAGGTTATAGGTAAAAGAAAACATGCCGCCTTTGCCGCCAAATTATACAATACCTATGTTCGCGTTCGCGGTGGAATTTATTATTCATTTTGGGTGAATAATACCATTTTCACATCACCTATTCGGATAAAGGCTTTTTCTTCCCTGCTAGGAGGGATCAAAATGCCACTTTTCTTCCCAGCTAGGAGGGATGAAAGTGGCACTTTTCTGTAACGAGTAATAAGTTATTGTATCGATTTTGATAAAATAAATGCACAACCATTTTTAGGTATTTCAGATATTTCATTATCCTCGATATGTGACTTGAAAAGCAGTATGTGTCACATGGAAGCAAAATTATTTCCACCATGGGCGTTAATTCTTGAATCCCTCACTTCGCTCAGGATTCTATTTACGCCCACGCCGTAAATATGTCATTTTGCTCCCTTGTGACACAACTAGGTAGGTACCCTTTATTGCACACCTCAATAAAAAAACAACAAAATATGTGTTTATCTATCTTCGCCATCGAAGTGAAAAGTTAGTAGAGTGTGTAACTCTCTACAATCTACAAACCATATTTACCGCTCGAACTAGGTATTTTCCTTCACTTCGTTCGGGAAAATAACCATCTTGTGGTTAGCCACCTAGGTATATGGCTTTTTTTAGTTATCATAACGATGGGGAAAACTAACCACAATATGTACCTATTGTTGATTTAAAGCTTTATTTTTTCCTAAACCTTGTCCATAATTTCGCATCCTTCTAACTAGGTAGTCTTTACACATGTGCTTTGCCTGTTTCGTCACAATATGTGCGAGTAGATAGAATACCTACGTAGGTACTTACCATACCAACTAACTTAAACGTTCTATGGATGACCTACTGCAGGTATCAACATGCGTTATCTATACCATTCGATATCGGACGGATAACAGCACTCCATTTGTATCGTACAAAAGACTGAAAAACACACTGAAAAACATTTAGTTTATTTTTAACACAACATGTTCTGTAGTTCAATAGATACTGTGCAGTGATTTTACAACGCTATAGGGGGCTACTAACAGACGGAATTGTTTCAGACAAGAAAAAGTAAGTATTAAGTACGGTAGCTCAATCGAACACTGGGAAATGGTGGTGGTGGTGGAAAATGTAACTTGTTAAAATTGACAGGAAAAACTGTGTATAAATAAAAAGTTTTAGTGGGGCAGATTGCTAGAACAAAATGGTCGTAAATGTGGACACGCTGGACAAAAGCACCAAATTTTTTCCAGGGTCTTGTTAGGTCCATAGCTTTATGTTTTTGATAGGAACCAGCTCCTCCGCTGGCCATCTTTAATTTTATGGGGGTGGAAAGTTTGTATGGAGAAAATAAATATATTTAAGATAGAAACTTGGAAATTCCCTAACCTAACCTAACCAAAAATTGACAAATGGAGTGCAAATGTTAAATGGGACTTATATGGCAAACGGGATACACCAGCTTTGTAGAAATTAACAAACACACCACTTTTAAAACACATAGAATAGACAAGTATCAGGAACTTGGATATTGTAGCAGGTATCTAAATCTTACCTGTTCATATTTCAGTAACCTTTCAAGAGTGGTTAGTGTACCTTTGTAAACCCAGTCAAGCTTGAACGGCTGACCGAGTTCAATGAAACATACCTATTTGAATATACATATATATGGGACTAAGATAGTTCACCTCCCTCTTTATTTGGAAACGTAGGAAAATACGTATGTAGTTGTGTACAGTTTGCAAAAAAACGCATAAGCGAATCTCATACCAAATAAAATATATAAACGGAACGTCACGAACAACAAAATGAAGCCACTTTTGTAAAGTTGTGTGAATGTGAGTGTAGCCACTGGAAGGAAAAAGTCGTGGCGGGTTAGAAATGCTAAAGTATGTCTGTCTGTCTGTCTGTGACCCCTTCACGCTTAAACTGCTGAACCGATTTAGATGAAATTTGGTGTGGATATAGTTCGAGGCCGAGGAAAGGACATAGGATAGTTTTCATCCCATCCTTTAAGGAAGTGGAAGTTTGTATCCTGGAACACCTAGGATAACTAGGTAAGCGCCTGAAATAAAAGAATAGCGATAAAATTCTAACGCGATGGCCGAGCTCTACGCAGACTAAGTTGCGGGCAACAGCTATTAGTATTATATAAATGCGAAAGTGTCTGTCTGTTACCTCTTCACGCTTAAACCGCTGAACCGATTTAGGTGAAATTTGGTATGGAGATAGTTCGAGTCCCGGGGAAGGACATATAGGATACTTTTTATCCCGTAAATCATCCCTTAAGGGGGTGGAAGTTTTGTATAGAAGTGCGATGGCTAGCTATTATAGAGTGCCTGATATAAACAAATAAGTAGCATGATTTCGCATACGTAACAAACTTTGACTGCATCAAGCTAATAACGCGACGAAACGACCTTCTGGTAGCGATGCGTGGCTGCCACTGAATCATGGTTGTCCATCTTAGAAGAAAGCTGATGGAATTAATAATAGTGCCACCTAACTTGCACGAATTGTTTTCTAAATGTGGCCTGTTAAAAAGGTATTAAAAAATTCGATGCCTGCATCACACACGTGGCCCTGTGGTAAAGTATACTTTAGAGTCAATGTACCCGGGTTCCATCCCCAGCGGCGGATGCACTTTTTGTATGTTTTTTCACGTGTATCCAAGATAATAGTTACTAACTTTACTACTACTTAGTCGGGATCACAATACGCGTGAAGTTAGCTATCTAGTCATTACACTCTTATCTAGGCACTGTATAGACTACTGATTTGTCGTCGGAAACTTACCAAAATTGCGAATTTTTCCACGTAGGTAAGTTTCTGAAATTTCTTACATTTTTGTATGGGGTTTGAAACTTTCCGAAACGTAAAATGGAAATTTCTTATATTTCTATGAAATTCTCAAGAAATTTCCGAGAACTTTTCCAACTTTTTGGAGACTGTGCGCAACTTGCACATCTGTAGAATAGACCACCTACGGAGGTATGTACTTGCAGCGGGCGCGGCGACCCGACAGAGTGAAACCTGGGGGCCGATTTTTGAGTGTCGAACGCTCGACTTTTCACTCGAGATCTGTCAAAATACTACGATGTTTTGACAAATGTCGAGTGAAAAATCGAGCGCTCGGTACTCAAAAATCGCCCTGGCTAGATGCTGACCAAGAGCAATCTCAGTTTTAATAAAAGAAGCTGTTTTATTTTCGCCTCGCTTCCAAGCCCGCGAATTAGGAGATCTAACACGTCCAACATATTGACATTATCTCGACTTCATCACACCCTATTGGTTTATCCAGTGGATTCGAGCAGCTACCAACAAATCGCGCAGAGCTCAAACGCGGTGTCCATCGACATGGACCTGCTGCAGGTGGGCTCGGAGCCGGTGGGCGTGCGCTGCCCGTACTGCCAGGAGGACGTCATGACCCGCGCCGTCTACCGCAATACCTCCGTCACACACACCGTGGCCATTATACTGGGGTTATTCTTTTGGTAAGTCATTCCCCTGGATTTTCCCCAGGCCACTTTCTAACCGCGCACTCCTATCGCTTCACCATAAAGCGATAGAGGTGCGTGGCCCAGGCCCGGCCTACAAAGTCACAGAGCTCGAAAGCGGTGTCCATGGACATGGACCTGCTGCAGGTGGGCTCGGAGCCGGTGGGCGTGCGCTGCCCGTACTGCCCGGAGGACGTCATGACCCGCGCCGTCTACCGCAACACCTCCGTCACACACACCGTAGCCCTTATACTGGGGGTTATTCTTTTGGTAAGTCATTCTCCTGGATTTCCCCAGGCGACTCTCCAACTGCGTCAAATAAATAAATAAAACTTTTGGTAAGTAGGTATATGGGCACGTAGCCAATCTCTCTAGATTAGGAAAAGTCTCACATTTCTTTAATTTACAACTAGTAGGTACCTAAGAAAACGCCTCGCTCATTGACACATTAATCTCAATTGACACTCTGCTTGTCACCTTTATTGCTATAAATGATTGAAGGAACCATCATTGGGGCATTGTTGGGGTTTCCTACCGTAAATTACCTAATTTGGTAAATAATTATAATTATAATGTAAGCGTAGAGTATAGGTAAGTAAGTATCTAGCGCAAACCTCGCTGTTTTGCTCTCCATACGTCATAACATAACAACTTATAATTCTATGGTAGCTTTGTTGGTTGGAACGCGTAAGTGAACAGATTAAATTGTTTAACGGAGTAGGTAAGTATTCCTAGAAATCTATGTGTCAAGTTGACACATAGATTTCGACACTGTCAAGCCATGAGTTTCAAACCACGCGATGCATCACTGGACACATGGCTGCTAATGTGCTAATTACGTTAACTGGGCACACAACGACGTCACAACGTTCACAACGTTTCTCCTCACCACACCTTTAGGTAAACCAATGTAAATTAGACCTCCAATTACGCGTTGTTATTACGAAATGTGGCGTCAAGATATACTAGGGCGATAGATGACGGTAGGTGAAAGCAGTTGTGAGTAGCATAAGGCTGCTGTCTGCCTACGTTAAGTAGATTATCCTCTAGCCTCTAACCTCTCATGTATTTCCAATACAACGGATCATAAGACTGTTTGATGGATAGATGGATGGAGAGTTGGATGGATGTCATGGATGGACCTAAGGTAATCTGATAATCTGACAAACCAAAATGCGCACTAATAATTTCTCTTCTAAAAGAACTCATGGAACTGCGTAGGGCAACGTTCGAATTTCAAAATCACTTTCCACGGTAGCGTGGAAAGTGGACTTTTGCACGCAGATTTGAGACGATAAAGAAAGCCTTTCCGAGCCGGTGAGGTGAAAAGAGTATTTCCTGTTTGCAGGTGGCTTTGCTGTTGCGTGATCCCTTACGTTTCGAAGAGATGGAAGGATGTGCACCACAGTTGCCCGAGCTGCAAGAATAACTTGGGAGTGTATACTCGGAAGTCTTTAATATAAAGTTGTAGCCTACCAGTTAAGTTAAACTTTTAGTAAGTGTATTGTCTTGTTGAAATGACCATCTAGAATAAGTATCTAATAATATCTATTAAGCGACTATAATATAGTCGGACTATATACCCGTATTGCTTTGGTACCTACCTACATCTACCTACCAGTCAGCAATGAAAGTGGTCTGACTTTACATCGCATCGTTTTGTGTAAGCAGTCCTAAGGGGTTAAGATGATCGCGTATATGTGGGACATATCTACAGCATTCGTCCCTGTCTCACTTACATACTTGACAATAAGGGACGAATGCTCTTGTTTTCATATAAGTAGGGCGTCATCATTTTTCTGACAACGGCAATGATTACCTCACGTCCATTAGTCATGAAAGAAATTTAACACAACATTTTCAAGTGAGCTCGTGAATGGCTATTGTATCTATACAATAGTCAATAGCATTCATCTGCTTTTGTTCTCGTTACCCCCAATCAGATACAAAAAGGTAAGGTTAGGTTAGTTAGTACGATGAATGAGAGTAGGGTTTAATATGGTCTAAGAGGAAAATAGCACCTTGAACACTTGTGTATTTCTTAAGCACTAGAGGTGGGCACGTGCCACACCTGGTATTTGTAAATGCAAAACGAGCGAAATGTCTTTTTACTTTGAACGCATTTTAATTCTTATCGCAAAGATATAGAGGCGATAATTCCTTGAAATCACTTTACCAAGTCCCGTAGTCTTTTTTCTAGTGATACGTTCATTTTGAGTGGCGGCCGCTCGGGCGGTTGTTAAATGAGCACCATTATTCTGTTTGTTGTGTTAATTTGTGCTTAATCGCATAATGGTTTTGTATTCTTAAATGAACGAGCTCAGTTGAAAATGTTTCAACTATACATTCTACGAGATTATTAAAGAGTTAGTATTCAGATAAGAACCATATATCTTATATCTTTAAACGAGCAATTCTTGTATATTTATTTATTTATTTATATGTATATTTATTTCGGGGATCTCGGAAACGGCTCTAACGATTTTGATGAAATTTGGTATGTGGGGGTTTTCGGGGACGAGCAATCGATCTAGCTAGGTCTCATGCCCGAGAAAACGCCGAGCAAGGCTCGGTCGCCCAGATATTAAGTACTAAAATGCACTAAGTAATAGGTATAGGTAATTAACTATAATATATTTGTTTGTATTAAAGTTAGACATCGCCATCTCGTCCCCAAAATATAACTATCACAATATATAACTGGATAATATACTATATGATTAATAAACAGATCTCACGGTTCGAAATAAATGTTACACGATAAATAAATAAGCGGTCAAAAAAGGAAGAAGAAGTATCTACTTAGGTACTGTAGATCTTTCATGGAACGCGCAAGAACGAGTTACGACGCTTGTCAATAAGACTGCCCCAGTCTTAAATCCAGCCCAGCCCCTTCATACATTAACTAAGCATAACACATAAAACTTATTCATAACATAATAAACTATAGATTACCTTTATAAAATAATAAACTAACTAAGTACCTATCACACGTTAAAACGATAAAGACAAAGTGGCTCTTGTAAAATCATTGTTGAAGCAAGTGACTACGTTCAACTTTTGCGCAACTAGATTGATAGTGTGAATACTTCTTGTTAGCGGTGCTTTGTGAGGGCGACGAGCACGGCCATCAGCGGCGGCTGGCGGCGGCGCTGCAAATATAATAGCCGTAGAGCAGGTACGTTCAGCGCCAAGGCGCGCTGAACCCCGGGGTTGCAGAGCTCACCTCTCAACACCTACGTACAGTCGAGGTCATTCATATGTATACACAATCGGATGAGTTTGCTTACAAATTGTAGGCGACCGCATTCGATTAGGTGAAAAAGTGGATACATATTAATGACCTCGACTGTACAAGGCGAGAACCAGCTTCATCTCTAGCTTATTGTGTTACCCCAACATTGCTAGCAGGAAGAGTGTGGGTTACAAAAAGGTGGTGGGTAAGGTTGACTGGTAGAGAATGCTTATGGCATTAAGTCCGCCTTTTGTACCATATGTTTAACTATTGTGCAATAAAGATTAAAGAAATAAGTAAACAAGGGAAATCCAGGAGGGCCACCAATGTATTTTGCCTCTTATGGACTCCAGATTACTGCGTATTGCATTGCATTATAGGCAAAGAGTTTCATACGACGCTCGTATCGCCGAGATGTTCGTGAAGCTTTTTGCAATGTGCATCAAGAAGCCGAGGCTGCAAAACGCTTTCTTGCACATCCCAATGATGTCATCACGGAATGACGTATTACTTTATCTTTGAAGTACAGCTTATTATGCACACTCCAGTGGACAATCCTATCGATATCCTCCTGCAACTTATGACAATCTGTGATGCCCTTGATTGTGTTTATTTGTGTAAGTAAATAACGAACTTTTATGAATTATTTTCTTTACGTGAACCCAGTCCAGCGGACCGATTTTTGAGTGTCGAACGCTCGACTTCACACTCGAGATCTGTCAAAAAACTATGACGATTTGACAGATATCGAGTGAAAAGTCGAGCGTTCTACACTCAAAAATTGGCCCCCAGGGTCTACAATTAGGTGCACGGCTGGGCTCATGTAGGGCTGCCATCCGTCCGGGTTTTCCCGGATTTGTCCTAGTTTGGAGGCCGTCCGGGGGCCGTCCGGGGGGGTTGTCAAGAAGTGTCCGGGAAAAACCCGGACACTTTTCATGTAAGGAAGCACCTCATTGAATTTAAAGGTCGTGTTTTTTAAAAATATTATTTTCGGACTCGTCCGGGGAAAAAACGCGATTTGCGCCAAATGTCCGGGTTTTTTTAAATCTTTGTCCGGGTTTGGCGAAATTCGAGATGGCAGCCCTAGGCTCATGTTTAACCCGGTTAAGAATGCTCCATGTTTTTACTGAGACCTTGCTGTGTACGTATTTTAGTCGAGATATAAATCTATTACAACACATGTCGTAAAAACCGGCCAAGTGCGTGTCCGGCCACGCACAATGTAGGGTTCCGTAGTTGTCCACCCGTTACATTATGTGGACTTAAAAGTTTTCGAACTTATATTTACTATGTTTTTGACAGAATTAACAACACTATCTAAGGTATCAATGGAAATTGTACGAAAGTTTGCTTTTGCAAAGTAAATTTCTTAAGTTCAACTATTACTCGTTAACTAGTAATGTCTACTTAGCTGTGATAGTTTTCCTTTTAAATTCGTCGTATATGATTACCACTGCCACTAACATGATTTTTTTCACATGCCTAGTAGACACTTGACAGTAACAAAAATTATCACTTCAAAGCTTAATATCACGCCCACCGATTCTTGAATAAAAAAATGCTCTTAGAAACCTTATAATATTTTTGAAAGAGCTATCTAACCATAATCCACACGATGCGGTTTAGAAGAAAAAAAAAATGCACCACCACTTCACATGTAGGGGAGGTAACTACCCTAAAAAAACTTTTTTTCAAGATTTTATTCTACCGTTTTGTCGGCGTCATCAATATGTATACTCATGCCAAATTACAGCTTTCTAGTACTAACGGTTACTGAAGCACGCGTGTATTATACCCTGGATTATGAGCCTACAAGCGAAGTAATAAGAGCCACAGTACGAGCAAAAATGTTGAAAATTAATTTTTTTGAGGCGTTTGGTTTGGGATGAAACACTTGAAACATGGGATCTTAGTAGACACCACTCAAATCAAAGAGTAAGTAAGCATTGACATCCAACGTGACAATTGCGGCATTTTAGGCCGTAGGCGGCTATTGTCTTTAAGCAAAAATTAACTACTATGTATTAAAATGTCTAAATACTGATTAGGTATAGACAAGAAATAAAAAAGTCGATAATTATAATTGAAAAGGTTTAAAAATGTCGAGGTGTAGAAAATACCAATTGACAATGAAAATAAAAATGTAGACAGACTTGTAATTCTAAAATAGTCCTAACTAAGAATGACTTACCTATTTCAATACTTCGACTAAATTCTATTTCGACATTTTTATTCCTCGACCTTGTTGGTCATTTTTTTACATATTATTGGTTTTAGGGTTCCGTACCCAAAGGGTAAAACGGGACCCTATTACTAAGGCTCCGCTGTCCGTCTGTCCGTCTGTCACCAAAACCGTGATAGTTAGTCAGTTGAAATTTTCACAGATGATGTATTTCTGTTGCCGCCATAAGAACAAATACTAAAAAACAGAATAGGTACATTAAATATTTAAGGGGGCTGCCATACAACAAACGTTATTTTTTTGCAGTTTTTAAAGATAATGGGACAGAACCCTTTGTGCGCGAGTCCGACTCGCAATTGGCCGGTTTTTTCCTTTAAGTAATTAAATAACGACAACAAGACTACGTAAGCAGTTCAAATACAGTTCAAAAACATTTTATTTTAGCAAACAGAGACTTCAAAAAACCGGGCAAGTGCGAGTCGGACTCGCGCACGAAGGGGTCCGTACCATTATTAATAATAACGTTAAATAATATCAAGTAGAATTTTGGTCAAGTGCGGGTCCGACTCGGAATTGAGCGGTTTTTATAATGTTATTAGACATAATTAACACTTTTATACGTAGTCATTAATGCTTATAGACAAACCCTCTAAAGTACTTGCACACAAATCAAAGAAACGAACTTCTGGAGTAAATCGGTGTAATTATTTGTACTAACCTCGCACCTTTGGTATCTTTATAAAAGGAATAAGATCATCTTACCTACTTACTTTAAACTTTAAAACATTAATCTTAGGTCACAGAATATAAATTACCTATACTGAGAGTTCGGCATTGCATATGTTTACGGTCAACCAATTTGATTTCTGGGCCACTTCGTACCTTGTCACAGTGACATTGATATAAGATCTCTAGCGGCTTTCATATTGATTTTCACTGTGACAAGGTTCGAAGTGGCCTAGAATCAAATTGGTTAACTGTACTTAGCGGGTTGTAAGGCTCGCACAAAAAGGTAGTAAAAAGGTAATTAAAGATTTTTTTATTAATGTATTATTTAGGTACCCTTTAGGGACTAAAATATATAAATTATCATATATTTTGTACATTTTCTCTCCTTGACATGTACATATTTTAATTTTCTTCCCCTTCGACATGACGTGAAATTTATTCCAGTAGCAGTAAGCAGTAGGTAGTTGAATCAATCCGTTCAATTCTTAAAGTCATACAATATAAAATAATTTGCATTTTTAATGCAATGTTTCTTTTCGCTACATATGGTTTAACCGCTTAATAAAAGCAGACGTGTCTTAATGCACTTAGACATTAACATTATTTTTGGACTTTACCTACTTCTTCAATTTATAATAATCCTAGCTTTATGCTGACAGTACCAGAGAAGAGTAATAACAAAATTAGAATGCCTGTAAAACACACAATAGTACCACTTACATATACAATACCGGGCTCTTGATAATTTATCTGTGAATGGAAAACCGTACAAGCAAAATGGGTGATTCAATGTAGGTATATTTTGTTCCCTATCTATTCGTGAAAAAATATTCTCATTTCATCTCACTAGCCCACTTTCATTTTCCCATTGAGTGTCTGTTTTAAAATACATATTACCTAACAGTTCCAAACTAGCTACTTTCGAAGTCTCGTGAAACTGGAAACTGGGAGTGTTTTGCGGTTTCTGATGACCAACATACAGGGGCCTGGTACCACAAAACTTTACAAGCGTACAATTCGACAAATTTGTCAACTTTTTCTATGGAAAATCGTACAATTTTGTCGAATCGTACGCTTGTAAAGTTTTGTGGTATAGGGCCCAGGTCTTCCTTACCTGTCCTGCCCAGACCCCAGTGACCAACTTCGTATATACCACAAGAGCTGTATTTTCTATTTATCAATTATCTTTACAATTTAGAATAATTTACCAGAATAATGTAGAAAAACCTGTCAGGTGCGGGTTGTATTCGCGCACCGAGGGCTCCGTACACAGATCGTTTACGGTCGGCCTCACAAGGGGCTTAAAATTTTTAGGGCTCCGTGCCCAAAGGGTAAAAACGGGACCCTATTACTAAGACCGCTGTCCGTATGTCCGTCTGTCACCGGGCTGTATCTCGAAAACCGTGATAGTTAGACAGTTGTAATTTTCACAGATGATGTATTTCTGTTGCCGCTATAACTAACTTACCTAATAAGCACGTATTTTGTTTTATAAGGATAATTATTTATCACGTGATTACAAAATTAGTTTAGAAATGGTTTTCGATGTGTAATATAATCATTGATATCAATGTTATGTAGTAATTTTCATATTTTTATCTTGGTAAACTTCGGAGAAAAGGGGGGGAATTTTTTACATTAGGTATCCCTCATACTTAAATCGAAAAACCAGTTCAGAATGACTCAAGCCCTTTCATATGTTACTCCACTAAACCCATAATTGTGCGTCCTTCTTGTATTGGTAATTATATAAAAAATCATGCTCAATGCATATGGGCTTGTTTAAAAGTATTCCAAATTTCAAATCTATAGCATAAGTAGGTAGTTGTTGAGATATTTAGCAATGTGACACAGACAGTCAGGCAGGCAGAGTGAAACCATAAGGTTTACTTTTTAATTTTTTATTACGGAACCCTATAAAGATGAAGTTACTTAGTGGCAATGATAATATCACAGAGTTCATAGTTACTAGTGTGATTGTGACCACGATTGTGACTTCATTATATTTTTATTATTATATCACAACTTATTATGTATAAACTAATTTGCCGACTAACTACATTGTAACTAGATATAATCGGCTAACAGTTATTTATTAAGTATCAAAAGTTTAATATACCTGCAACTTAACCCTACCAGAGAGCTACATATCGTGTGCCTACTGACACATTTTTGATAAAGGTACTTCCTATTTCATAATTTATTTGTCCTTCAGTTATATACATTTTGCCGTTTGGAAATTAAAATGAAGGAGTAAGGTAAAAGTACCCTTCACCGGACGGTTAAGACCTACATGTACGTTTGTTTTTTTAATAAGGTTTAGATTTTTTGTACGATTATGATCAACAGCATATGGTGAAGATAGATAAATTTGTCATCATTTAAATGTACGTCGAAATTTATTACATAGTTAGACGTATATAAAAATATTTTTTAAAGTTTTTTATATCGATTACACTGATTTGTCCCATTCAACGAACTAAGAAACGGAATTTGCACCCATTACCGGATCGGCATGCCGTTTCACCGAACTAGGGAAGAAATGTATGGAATGATGGCAGTGTGTGAGTTTGTAAACTGATGAGTGACTATTTATTTCAACCTAACTGCACTAGTTTTGTGATTTCGAGCAATCTTGACGGTAATTTAATCTAAGAAAAAACTGTCTATAATTAAAAAATTAAATAAAATATTTTTTTTATATAAATAATATACTTATCTATTAAAAATTCTTCGCTAATCGCCAATAATTTATTTTATATAATTTATTCGTTAACGGTTTACATCTAAGTAGCGCTGGCTTTTTTTAAAGATATACGAAAAAATAACACATTTCAATATAGATCTAGCTGTACGCTGAATATGGTTTATATTCCAATGAACGCCAAATAGCAGCTAGGCCGAGATAATCATATGTTCGGTATCAGAGACCATGGGTACGCTTTACCGAACGGGCGTTCGGTAAAGCGTACACATTGAACCTATCACGCGAACATATTTAATAAAATAGTGTTTTAATCTTAATGATTCTGCCATAACAACATAAGTACATTTTATCTAGAAATAAGAACTATTGCAAAATAATAAATACACAATTATTTTGCTTCTACTGATGTTAAATAAATAATATGCAATTTTTAAAATTACCTGGTCAATGAAGCTTATTTTGACGTTAAAAAGTCGTGAAAACTATACATTTCAAATGCAATTTACAAAAAATCTGTCTCGTTTATAGGCGTTCGGTAATTGCTCATTAAATTACTCTATTAATTGGATATGTGTAAAGCGGAGTAGTATATATATAACGTTTAAAATTAACGAGTGAAAAAATAATTTTCAAAACATACGTTTTTCCCTGATTCCGAACGCTGTTCGGTAAAACCTTCAAGCAGTAGATGAGGGTGACCCATCACCGAATTTACATTTTTGTTGAATTCTGTAAATTTGACTGCACTAATTTCACTTATTTAACTCAAACACACACACTTATTAACTCATGATACGATAACACCCTATTTTGAAGCATAAAGTCACTTTTAAACGCTTTTATGACCTTACGAAGTACACTCAGTTTCTTAACCATTTTCGTAAGGAGTCCCATACAACGCGATTCTCCCGTTACAACTAAGAAACAAAATGGCTTTCTTTGCCTCGTAGTGGAAGGAATAGGTATCTAGCTAACGGAAAAAAATATCACAACGTAATATTAGCTGTAAGAACTCGACTTATGGCTCAAAATATAGAAAATCCGGTGATAGGGCAGATCCGGTAAAGGGTACATCTACCTTATGCTTCAATTACGTATGAAATAATTCCGTAAAACTTCATCATCCTTAAAATAATTGCAGACAATAATTACCTACTCACGATGGACAATGATTTTTGGCATGACTCGTGTTGTGTGCGAGTTTGAGAAGTGGCTGTGTTGAGAATCCTTAAGTGGGAGTTACAAGTCATGATAAAGTTTGGCCTCCTGATGGAATCTATTCCTTAGGCTATTTGTAAGTAATACTCAGCGAGGCCAAACTTAGCCGCCATTTTGAAATTTTTGCATGGATAGTTGGCCTCGCTCAGTATTACATACAAATAGCCTATAAGGAATAGATTCCATCATGAGGGCAAACTTTATCATGGCATGTAACTCCCGTGATCTATTTATATGGGGATTCACACCTACTACAGTGATCGTAATCAAGTTGACGTTTCTACTGGCCAGCCATTGATTTTAAATCTAGCTACATTCTATTTTTTAAGTGGAAGCCGTGCCGTAGTAAAATAATATTTTCCGAAGAGCCCGCAAGTTCAGGAATGCTGGTAGGTCCCGATGAAGGCTTTGCAGGCGGGACAGTAGTGGTTTGCCGACTTGCAAGAACGCATGCAGTAAGGCACGAAACAACCGCAACAACACCTGAAAACATGATATTTATATACTCGTACGTTTGTAACGTAAACATAAAATAATTATACTCTTAATGCCTACGAAAAGTATGACGTTCCTTTATTCTTTTCCGTTTTGAATCGTCTGGGGGTTGTCCAGCGCGATGCGCGACGTAGTGTAATGTTGTGCTTACAACTTGAATGGTGTTCCAATCGGTAACAGTAAGGCAGATTATTTAACCAAAAATGCTAGATTCTAACAAGCATCAAAACCAATAAAAAATAATCAAAGAACACTGAAAGTTTATGATCTCGGTAAGAGGTTCCATTTACAGTACCAGTTATTTTTCCATTAATCGTCAGGCAGGGGTTGCCAAAACCAAGCCAACCAGTGGTATTGCATTCTCTCATAACGACTCTAATAATGCCTATAACAAATAGCGTACCCTATGGTATAGTGCTAATTTTCTAATATGTCCGAGAAACCATAGACGATTATCGTTAGCACTTCAAAACGAAAGGAAGTTTGAAAAAAGATTATCCGCACAAATAGCTACATTGCGTTCAAGTTGTAGTGACTTGGCAGTAAAACAGTAGCAGTCATTGTTACGCCGGCCGACTACCTGCGCAAGCTCCGACCACCAACTGTTTTATTGCCAAGTCACTACAACTTGAACCTTATCATCTAGAATGGAAGGTAAGCTATTTGTGCGGATAATCTTTTTTCATACTTCCTTTCGTTTTGAAATGTTAACGATAAGCGTTTTATGGCTTTTCGTACATATTAGAAAATTACCACTATACCTCAATCCACTATACTCGAACAATAGCCTAGTTTGTGCGCGACGGCCGTCGATTTCTTGTACTAGAAAACGGGCCGGCCCGGACACAGAATGGTCTACTGTGAATCATCCTTAAGTTTGTTATTGTACCAAATTTATATTCTACATATAATAATAGTAGATTATATATCATCATCATCAGCCTATATACGTCCCACTGCTGGGACTGCTGGGGGGAAGGAATTATTTATAAGTAGGATTATCAAAATTCCTACTCAAATGCACTTCTCGTCTGCTTCCGAATATTTTAACACCATTACCATGACGATCGGTCAATAATCACCCCAGCTGTTGATAATTCTTAAAAAAATAAAAATCTCTTCGTCAAAAATGTTCACTACACTCAGGACTCAGTGTTAATTCTTCGCTATGCTCGGGAATTAACTCATTACCAGTAAAATCTGGAGTCCGTCGTTCCGTTCAGGATTCAATACGCCCGTGACATATAAAACAGTGCTTTATCCCCTTGGTGTGTAATCGTCTAGATAACCGATTTTCAAAATTCCATCTCGAATGCACTTCACGCCTGCATCCGCATCTTTGAATACCATCACCATGACAATGGGTCAATAATCATAGAAGCTACATCACTTTTTATATACGAAAATACTCGTCTTTCTACAATACAAAATCTAAGGGGACCACAGGTTACAATTTTAAACAGATTTTCAAATTTTTTTCACCATTTGTAGCTGTAGCTAAACTAATACCATAGGACCCTTATTTATCCCAAAATCCTCGAAGCTATGGCTAAAAATACGTCTCAGGCGATTTGCATCTGATAACCATTTTCAATGATAAAAACCAAGGCTACTAGAAACAATTAAATCAGCCAGTCACAGCAAATTTTATTATCTATTTTTATAGAATCTGTGTTCTCGCCGCTTTTGTTTTTGATATTTAATACGTAATACATCGACGACTGCTTGCATTCATTTGTATGGTAAGCACGAGTATTTTGTTCCTGAGCCACCCTGAGCCTTGGATGTTTTCTATGTACCTATTTAGTCCGGTCGTTCATGCTTGCAAGGACATAGTAACTACTTTAATACTAGTGTCTTCTCTTGGAGATTGACGAGAGACATCACCCTGTTATGGATTCGTTTTTGTTGACATTGACTCTAAGAGACACCCCTATATTAAATTGTTTTTTTCCTTTTATATTTAAATCTTATTATTTTTATTTTGACGCTTTGAGACCATGTACATCTCAAAGCACGTTAGAATAGTCATTATTAAGAATACTTGCATCTAAAAAAAGATACACTTGCGATTCTGTTAAAAAAAACGAGGGGAAAGCATGACGTTTTTGACGTTTTAAGGTTATGTTTATTAAATCTCAATTAATTTTTTGACGTTTTTCCTCCATTTTTGAGAAAAGCACCATATTAGCCTCGGCCGGAATAGCAATTGCAGGCTTCGTATTATAATTAAACGGACCCGCAAGCTCGTCCTTTTAAACAAATACTCAGCCTGCAATTGCTCCATTCCCGGCCACGGCAATAATAATGAAGGTACTATTGCAGACATATTGACATTCTCCATTGAAATTATAATCTGGGCCTCTTGAATTGAATTGAATAGGCTAATACTGAATGACTGAAGCTTTCCATCAGGTGAGACTAAGGCCAATGGCTGTTCAGTCATATATAAAAAAAAACTCACTTACCCGGCCAGGACACAAAGCGCGGCAGATACAATATGTGTACGGGTGTTGGGCACGTAATCTAGTCGAGTGACTATGGACTTGTGGCAGTTCGGGCAGGAGGTGCCAGTTGGGCCGGGGCCGAGCTTGGAGGCGCGGTCGGCGGGCGCGGCGGGCGTGATGACGGTGGTACGTGGGGGTACAGCCGGCAGCACCAGCCCCGGCGGCGGCGGCGGGTTGTCCCCGAAGTAGGATGGCGGCGGCACCGGGCTCGGCGCGCTCGGCTCATACGGAGGCGGGAGCCCCATCTTGTTCTCCACTGGAATATACATTTTTATTTAACTCATCATTCCGGTATTTTCCCGGTTCCCTAAAGAGCCAAGGGTCCGCTTTCACACCAAATCACAAGATTTGGCGTAGGAACTAGTTTTGCGAAAGCGACTGCCATGACCTTCCAACCTAAAGGTAAAACTAGACCTTGGTGGGATTAAACCAGTTTCCTCCTTCTGCTAAATTTCAAATGATAATTCGTATACAGGATGTTTGGTAGCTAGGTACAAATCCTTTAATGGATGATAGAGGAGGTCATTTTACACATTTTAGACCACACTTGCTATGTTATAGTTCGGACACAACTCTAAGGCTAAATTCTGTCAAACGAACGCAAGCAAAACTAGACTTAGAGCTCTGACTGTAAGTTAGATTTTTGCTTGCGTTAATTTGATAGCACTTGGCCTTACAGTTTTGTACGAACTATGCCAAGTCTTCTAGTTTCTAAGATTGCGCCATTTTATTTTGAAAATTTGTACTTTTCCATACAACCATACTGTGAGAAAAATAGTAGATTGTTAACCAAGGGTTGAAAGCGACCCATTTCAGACGAGATATTTTGGCGCTCGAACGTAGTGAGAGCGCCAATAGTTCGAGGCTGAAATGGGTGGTTTCACCCGAGTTAAACACTCTGCTTTTCATTCCGAATACGAGGAAACAAAAAAAAAATTTTTTTGCTTAGAATTCATAATTAATATAATATTTTAAATTCTTATCCCCGAATTAGTCCAAATCGATAATGATGATTTTTCGCAAACAAATTTTTTTTTACTTACAATTGAAAATTAATGTAAAATTTGAAATCCTCATCCCCGAGTTAAGTCGAAATCGAGTTGTCGATTTTTCATATTCATAGGTATTCATATTCATATTCATATCCATATCCATATTCATTTGGCTGTCGACGTGTTTTGTGATTGGTGGATTCAACGTGGCATTTGGATTGGTTAATTTAAAATGTTTTGGAATCAAAAATATGTATACATGTTAGCCCGTGGGGCGCAATGGCTCGCTTTCAACCCGCTCCTTAGGTCAAATATGACCTACTTTCAGAGTATGAGGAATGAAATAGTAGATTGTTAACCAAGGGTTGAAAGCGAACCATTTCAGACGAGATATTTTGGCGCTCGAACGTAGTGAGAGCGCCAATAGTTCGAGGCTGAAATGGGTGGTTTCACCCGAGTTAAACACTCTGCTTTTCATTCCGAATACGAGGAAACAAAAAAAAAAAGAAATTTAACTTAAAATTCAAAATTTTTATAAAATTTTGAATTCATATCCCCGAATTAGTCCAAATCGATAATGCTGATTTTTCGCAAACAAATACTTTTTTGAACTTACAATTGAAAATTAATGTAAAATTTGAAATCCTTATCCCCGAATTAGTCAAATCGAGTATAATGACGAATTTTTGTAAAAAATATTCATATTCATATCCATATCCATATCCATATCCATATCTATATCCATATCCATATCCATATCCATATCCATATCCATATCCATATCCATATCCATATCCATATCCATATCCATATCCACATCCACATCCATATCCATATCCATATCCATATCCATACCCATATCCATATCCATATCCATATCCATATCCATATCCATATCCATATCCATATCCATATCCATATCCATATCCATATCCATATCCATATCCATATCCATATCCATATCCATATCCATATCCATATCCATATCCATATCCATATCCATATCCATATCCATATCCATATCCATATCCATATCCATATCCATATCCATATCCATATCCATATCCATATCCATATCCATATCCATATTCATATCCATAACCATATCCATATCCATATCCATATCCATATCCATATCCATATTCATATCCATAACCATATCCATATCCATATCCATATCCATATCCATATCCATATCCATATCCATATCCATATCCATATCCATATCCATATCCATATCCATATCCACATCCACATCCACATCCACATCCACATCCACATCCACATCCACATCCATATCCATATTCATATTCATTTGGCTGTCGACGTGTTTTGTGATTGGTGGATTCAACGTGGTGAAGCATTTGGATTGGTTAATTTAAAATGTTTTGGAATCAAAAATATGTATACATGTTAGCCCGTGGGGCGCAATGGCCCACTTTCAACCCGCTCCTTAGGTCAAATATGACACACTTTCAGAGTATGAGGAATGAAATAGTTATTTACGATACAAGGGTTGTAAAACAAAGAAAGGCCGATATCGCAGATGTTTGGGGCCCGAGCCGCAGGCGAGGGTCTCAAATATGCGAGAGAGGGCTTTCTGTTTTACGACCCGTGTTTTGTACACAATTTTACGTCACCACTTGGCCAAAAAGTGGGTTTTTCTGATCGCGCAGCGTGCAGAAAAACGCGCTTTTTGGCAAGGTGTGGTGTAAAGACGTTTTTCAGTTCTCTAAAGATTAAGCTATGTCTATGGTCAAAGCAATTACTCCTCTTAAAAGAAAAAAAAGCGCATGTTGCATCTCTTTTCTTTAATATAGCAAAAGAAAGGGTGGCGAATACGCAAAGCGAACACGCATAGCGAGGTATGGTGCTGGCCTTAGAAAAAATAAAACCGGTCAAGTGCGAGTCCGACTCGCGCACCGAGGGTTCCGTACACATTTCTTGTATATGTAGTTGTGTACCCGTCCCGACCCCATTAATTCAGGAACAATCTTAAAATAAAAACATGACAGCACCATCTATCGGCGCATTGTGTTACTAATTTGCGCGACTGAATAACTTAGTACGTATGTTGGTTTTTCAAGGATAATTCTTTATCACATCAACCGATTTCAATAATTGTTTTTTTATTTGAAAGAAGGTATTTTCAACGTAATTTTGTAAATTTAAATATAAAACAAAAATATATACAAAGGTGATTAAATTACAAACTTAGTATAGACGAGTTTTTTGATGATTAAAAAAAAGAAAAACTAGATAGGGCTATGGCTATATTTTTCCTGTAAAATATACATGTAGATTAATGTTGTGTAATAATTTCAAATTTTTTTCTTCGTAAACTTCGGAGATAAGGTGGGGGGAATGGTATTTTTTTTTTAATTTTCCCTCGTAAATCGAAATTTCCCCAACGAAAAAAAAAAACTAAAAATTGTTTCAGAATGTACAAGTCAAGCCCTTTCATATGATACCCCACTTGACATAGCTGCCAGACTTTAAAATTTTGAACCCCCTTTTATCTGTCATTATTCACAGAAAATAAAATAAAATAATTTAAAAAACCATCTTCTATGTATCTGGGTTACCCTTGTTTATAACTATTCCAAATTTCAAATCGATAGGATAAGTAGTTCCTGAGATATTTAGCAATGTGACAGACAGACAGACAGACAGACAGAAAAAGTGAAACCAATAGGGTTCCTTTTTTACCTTTTTGATACGGAACCCTAAAAACAAGCTGTCTTATAGACATACGCCCGCTAAGAGTTAAATTATTCATTTAAGGTGGATAATTTGTGTTTATGTTTCTCGCAATCGAAGTAAAAAGTAGAGTGTATAACTCGGGCCTAAAAGCCATATTACCACTCGAACAATTTTCCCTCACTGCGTTCGGGAAAATAAACATCTCGTGTTAATATGGCTTACTTTAGACCCTTGTCAAACAATCTACTATTCTAAATTCTTATCTATTTTATTTCTGGATTATCTTAATTTTACAGAAGCGTTAAGAACAAGAACTAAGGAAGTTTTTGAATTTAATTGAACATTTTTCTGATGACTTTTTACTTCTGTTATTCACATGATATTTCTGGTCCAATTTTTTCCATACATTTTCATAGAAACCGAAAAAGAAAATTATCAAAAAATAAAAATCGTTATCACCGAAGTTATTTGGAGCGATTAGAACTATACGTTTTTTAAGAAATTTCATCACTTTTAGTCACTTTCTATGAAAATGTTTGGAAAAAAATTGTACCTGAAAAATGTTCAATAAAATTTAAAATCTTCCTTAGTTCTTAACGCTTCTGTAAAATTAAGATAATCCAGAAAAACAATAGAGAATAATTTAAAATATTTTTTTTCTCACTGTGTATGGAAAAGTGCAAATTTTCAAAATAAAATAGCGCCTATATTGGAAACCAGAAGACTCGGCAATAGCAAGTGTGGTCTAAAATGACCTCATCTATCACCCCGTAAAGGATTCGTACCTAGCTACCAAACTTCCTGTATAACTTTTTTTTGAAGGACCCAGTGGTAATAACCGGGCCGGGGAATGAAAGTCGCGTGTCTTACCGGTTGGGTACACAGTGGCTTCTACAGTTGCTATATTTTTATAACATATATAATATACATTTAGTATGAACACTTAATTAAGCACAAACATAACATAACACAAGGACAACGACTGCCAGTAAATAAGATGTTCCTAGAGTGTCAAACTAACTACCTAGACCAAGGGGATAAGACCATACGAGTACAAAAATGCATGTCATAACCTGCTGAACTCCGTGCGTTTGAAAAAATCACCTTACCTTATGGATGTTGAACCTTTATGGATCATCCATAAGTTAACCTATCTGAAATCCGACTTCGCATTCAAAAAATATCTACGTTTTGTGCAGGGATGCTTATAATGATTTGATGCATTGTATCTTTAGGTACTGTTAGAATAAATAGAGTGATAAGAACTCAGCCTATTACGTCAGAAGTTATTAATGCACAGAACTTTACTGTTCGAAGAATGAGGGTATCAATATTATATGAAAGTAATTTAAGAACTAAGGACTTATAAATGCCCCCGTTTCTAATATTTTTTATGCTATCATCTGCCGATGATTAATTAACATACTTATATTTAGTAAAATGTCACTCAGAAATAAGCTGACACTTTACAATACTTGTGTTTCTGCAATCATGTCTTAAAATGCAAGTGTAGTTTTTGTTTTGCTCACGTGCCTGATGACATCGCTCAAGCCGCTTCAGGTCATTTAGATCGTTTTCACCGTATTAGGGCGAACCGGTGTGAAGTTAGCTGCCTAAGGCGCCCCGTGGCGAACATTAGCCTGCACCACGACATGAGGATAACCACCATGTAGACGCTAGACTTTATTTTGACAACGCTCCCCATCAAAGGAACCCGTCAGTATGAAGACTGTCGACTCCGTTCCCGTCTCTCCCCTTCTGTCATAATCATAACTCAGCGATCACTGATCAGGGGCCGCAGGGTCCGGCGTCCAAGAGGCATACACTCACGGACTCGCAATAACAGCTACAGCGTCCATCGAAAGTTGGAACGCTGCGCTTACGGCGTCCAACTCAGACACGACTTCAGGCAGGCGCGATCGCGACAACACAGATACATAGGTACTTATAGTCCCTATTCATATCGGTACCGCCGCTGGGGCATGCTCCCGGTTCTCATTTTCTATACAAATCTAGTACCGGAACCGGGAATTCGCGATTCTCGCCATACAAAATCAGAACCGGGAGCATGCCCTAACCGCCGCATTTAGGGGAAAATCAGCCCGACCCAAGTCAGGCCTGGAGTTTCTTGCTGGACTCTTCTCAGTTAGTCAAGTTTAGTGAACCGGAAGTCGGACTGACTCTACCCGGTATGCGGCGGTACCGGGACGAATAGGGATGAGCCGGTGCCGGGACGAATAGGGAGGAACCAGCCTGTGATGTAAGGAACTTTGAAAGAACTTGGTTTTGCATTCAATCTTATTGAAACCGTTTACAAACTTGGCATTTTTCCCATTTTATGTTTTTGATGGGATTTACTTTAGGTAATACCGGTGGCTCTAAATAGACAACTGAGGTGTCCCGTCGATTAAAAGTGGATACCATCATCAAATTGAGATCTTGGCCTTCAGCGAAATGACGAAATCCAACAACGTTGTAAACATTTTTTTTAATAAGCATATAACCTACTTGAGTTAAACAAATCTTGTCCTAAGTCCTATCTAAAGCATTACAATAAATAACAGCCAATTCCGATCAGCAATATTCATACTCATTAAAGTAACAGTAACAGCTAATTTAATAACTCATACTCATAGTTACTCATTTATTGAAAATTTTACATGTCAAGGAAATAAATAAGTTTACATAAGGTCATGTCTGTTGAATTCATTTTAAATTTTAAATTATGATAATTATGAGTACATGGGAAACATTAATAAATACACAATAATAAGGTATTTGTTTGTTTACCTAATTTAAGATGTCCGAATTAAAAGGCACCTTCATAATATATCGTCCACTCTAACCCCGACTGTTCCAAAGCTGCTTGTCGTGTCACAAGCAGTTTTTTTTATTATTTATATGGCAACAATTTTATATAACAAATAACAATAACTAACTTTGCTATGTATTTCGTGTTGCCAGCGTGACTTTTTCAGATTTCCCGCATTCTTGTTACGATGTTCCTGGTCAGACTCTCTAGCGAGATTAGTGCATCAGATATAACATACAACACACGCATATACACGCCTCCCTTTCTTTTGCAATATTAAAAAAAGAGAAGCAACTCGAATTTACGCTTAGGGATTTATTTTAAAAACACTGTGAGCTCAAAGCCAAAGATACAGATTCGTTACCTCAACGTTATTAACCTTACCTTAACCACAACATACAATCTCCACCGGTTTTATGCCTGGTGTTATAAATATTTTAAACTCAATGTAATTTTCTATTCCTGTATTAAATAGCTTTTCAATATCAATTATTAATTTCTAATCACCAGTATTAAATATAAATGAAATTTCAGCTCATTAAATTACCTACTCTTCCTAAATTTAAAATATATGGAATATCTTACTTTTTTTTTTTATACCACGTCGGTGGCAAACAAGCATGCGGCCCGCCTGATGGTAAGCGGTCACTATTCGTTCAAGTTCAATATTTGACCAAAAGCATTGCAAACGGGTAGTCGGTACACTTTAGATAAAATTTCCGTATAAATTAATCTACTTTTATGGCTTTAAATTATAAATATCGGTTTTTGTGACGGGGTTATTCAAATTGGCACAGGAGTGGGGGCACGTATCTACTACACTTTTGACCACTTTTTAAATAATTATCACAGGTACAGTCATCAGCACCAATATCTGTCATAACAAAGGGTTTATTCAGAAATCACGCGAGGTTTTTTGGGCCAATTTTAGACCCCCCCTCCCCCCTTGGTGATCTTTGGTGAGGTTCTAGACGACCCCCCCCCCCACCCACGAAACCTCACGTGTATTTTTTGAATTTATCACCACCTATTAATTTTTTTAAGTAAATGAAGTATATTAGTTGATCTTGTGCTTATTTTGGTAGGTATAATGCGTTATGCAAACGCGATTGTGTAATTTCTCCTATCTTTTAAGAAAATGATACATGAGTAGATATCATTTCTCGGTATTGTAGGTACAGTAAAAAAATACACGTGAGGTTTCCTTGGATCCCCCCCCCCCAACGTGATCAGTAGTGAGGTTTTCGTAACCCCTCCCCCTCTTTGGAAACTCGCGTGATTTCTGGATAAGCCCTAAGGTGGCATAAAAATATCTGACACGTCCTTACGCCCCTACAAATAAAGTCGTGTCTGATATTTATGCCACCTTTGTTTTGGCAGATATTAATGCTGGTGACTGTACCTAATTTAACGATGAAATAGTGTTATTTAACGTCATTCTGGGCATGGCTGGCGATTCAGATAGCTAATCGGTAGCTACTTACGCAATAATAATACAAAAATAGGGTAAGGTACTGGGTAAGGTACTGGGTAAGGTAGTAAAGGCACTTTTTTTGTCTTCATAAAATATTAGAATATGCAGTGCAAGGCAATTAGGTACTTATTAGGTAGTTACTTTACCACAAAAATTATATAAAAATGGCAAAATGTTAGGGTAGATATGTTAACTAAGCAGCTACTATACGTTGCTTGCCGTTAGTTTTTATCTACCTGTCTGCCTAAAAATAAACATGTTTTGTTTATTAGCAACATTAACACAAATACATTCGCTTGCAATTAAAATAAAGGCATAACCCAAGTAGTTAACTCGCACACAAAACATTTTACGTGTAGTTCGTTACTACCATGGTTGAAATTGTATTTTTTTTACATTGTATTTAAATGATCGTTTGTCCCGATTTTATCATCTGTTAGGTACCCTACGTCGGGGAAGGTGTGTATACAAGGGTCCGACGATACGATATAAATTAAAACGCTTAATAAATATTTGTTAATGGATTATTACTCACTTGTTGCGTCCATCGTGATGAAATTGAACCTTGGTTCTGATTTCTTAACCGAGTAATTGATAACAAGGTTGGAAAGGTTTTACACAATGATCAATAGGTACCTAAGGTTACTTGAACTATTTTTTTCAACTTTTGGAAAGTTCACAGTAAACGGATATTGTTATAGAAAGAGTAGGTATGAATGATGAACGTTATCTAGCGTTGTTTACGCCGCTCCGCGCGAGAATGCAGTCCGGTGCGCGCTGCGCGACCGTGTACGTGCGCAGACGTCACTTGCACCGAAAGGAGAACGCTGCTGATGCCATAGGGCATTGCTCTCGAGTGTGAAAGGGACCAAAATAATAGATTGCGTCACGTAACTTGTCTACGTTGCTAATATCAACTTATTGGCTTAGATGCGAAGGCATTAACGTGGCACATTAATATTAATATATATGAGTCACAAGGCTATTTCGAAAGGCACTCATAAATGTTCATACATTAACTACCAAAATACCCAAAAGCTATGTTAAAAAATATATGTTTCTTAACTTCAAAAATATACTCAACTTAAAGTAGGCCATTGTTAAAAGACGATCGAGCGGCAGGCAAGCCTGTCTCGTATGCCATTCTTATTAGGTACAGTCAGCATGAAAAGTAGCAACACATATGAAGGCATCAAAAGTCTTTATTACAAAGGAATCGGAACTTTTGACATCTTCTTATGTCAAGTAACTTTTGATGCTGCCTGTACCATACCTAATTGAGGTTATTTTACTAGGTAACTTAAAAATGACATATTTAGTGATGTGACAGACAGACAACCAGAGTCGCACCGTAAGGGTTAACCTTATACCTTTTTGACACGAAACCCTTTCTTTAGTTTCTTTCCTTACTTTCCGCGCCCAGGAATAATGTACTCTTCTAAGTACCTATATGAGTATAACATTCGTTTACCGTAAACCGGGGTACTTTAGGAAAAAACCGGCCAAGTGCGTGTTGGATCACGCACAACGAAGGGTTCCGTACCGACACCTTTTGTACGACTTTGGGAGCTAATATCTCAACAACGACAGATTTAAATGGAAAACTTTTGTAGTAACTTATCATTTTTAAAGGTCTATTCAAAAATACACCTCATACGTAATTGCATTGAAAAAAAAACATCCCCCGGCTACATGTATGAAGTGCCCCCACTAAATTTTATTTTCCTAATTTCACATCAATTTACATCTTCCTACCAAATTTAATAACTGTAGTACGTATAGTCTCCGACTTCTCCGAGTAAATCGGCTGTGATGTTACATACGAACGGACGGACAGACCGAAATTATAAGGGTTCTGTTTTAGCCATTCTGGCTACGGAACCCTAAAAATGGGGCTGCTTTGATAGATTTAGAACACTTATATAATCGTCACTATTTCTAGTTGATTCAGTTTAGTAAATAAATACGAGTAGTTAGGTTAGTAGTTAGGTTACCAGAGTTGCCAAAAGCAAGTGACTGGTTAGGAAAAAACTAAAACACGGCATACAAACTGGATTTCTAAACTCGCCCTCAACTTGACACTCCTGATTAGGCTACTTAGACTTAGGGTCTGAAGCCAGGTGTACTAATATAACTTCATGGCTTGTCCATTGTATTTCCTTTGGAAGTAACTAGTAGGTAGAAGGCATCTTTGTGTTGACGTATGGGCACGAATGGCACGATTGACATGCATTTAGTACGTTGTTGAGAAACAGATCAATCTTTTATTCAACCACATATATCTAATCATGACTGTATAATTTTGTGAAGCTAGGGGATCTGGAAAGTTCACTGATTCAGAAACAATCTTCTATGTTTGTGTTGTTTGTTTTTCACTTGTTATCTCGCTACTTGTAACTTCTTGCGAACTTAACATCAAAGCGTACTTCTCAGGGTCTATTAGCTTCGCTTTTTTAAAAAAAAAAAAAAACTTGCGATTTCAGGGGAAACAATCTTGAAACGGGAAAATATTTGGCGTGCTATCTTTGATATGTGATAACTGATAAGCTACTGAATTAAGTAAAATTAATACAATGTTATCTTCTGATTTCTAGGGAAACGAATCATTGTATGCGAAAATTACCGTTAATATTCTAATCTTTAAAAAAAAGGTAGGTAATATGGCTCTAGGGTAAGTAGTGGGTACCTACTTTTTATTTACAAGCATTTATTTAACTTGCACTGTTCGTATGTATGTATACTGCGTGTGCGTGTTAACCACTCCACCACTCAACCATCCTATCCACCACTCATATTAATGTATGCGCAATTGTACCGAATTGGGCAGTGAATATAATATCGTCATATACTCGTAGTTAGAATAGTTACCCTTAGTACAAGCTTTGCTTAGTTTAGGGACTAGGACAATTTGTGTAGGACTGTTCATAAAATATAAATACATCCATTTTTAGGGTTCCGTAGTAAACAAGGAACCCTTATAGTTTCGCCATGTCCGTCCGTCCGTCCGTCCGACCCCCGTTTTTCTCAGTAACCGTTAATACTAGAAAGTTGTAATTGTCCATGAGTATACATATCAATGACGCCGACAAAACGGTAGAATAAAATCTTAAAAAAAATTTTTTTTTAGGGTACCACCCCGTACATGCAAAGTTGTGGTGAATTTTTTTTTTCTGCCAAACCCTATCGTGTGGGGTATCGTTGGATAGGTCTTTTAAAAATTTTGATTAAAGAATTGGTTAGCGTGATATTAAGCTTTGAAGTGATAATTTTTGTTATTGTCAAGTGTCCCCCCACCCTGCCAGTTAAACGGTGGCTACTAGGCATGTTAAAAAAATCATGGTAGTAGTATATACGATGAATTTAAAAGGAAAACTATCACAGCTAAGTAGACATTACTAGTTAACGTAACGAGTAATAGTCGAACTTCAGAAATGTACTTTGCAAAAGCAAACCTTCGTACAATTTCCATTGATGCCTTAGATAAGTTGTTAATTCTGACAAAAACATAGTAAATATAAGTTTGCGAACTTTTTAGTCCACATAATGTAACGGGTGGACGACTACGGAACCCTACCTTGCGCGTGGCCCGACACGCACTTGGCCGGTTTTTTAATATAACCATTTACATCTAATTACGAGTATGGTACTTACGGTGAAAGCATTTGCTTTTCTCCAAAATGAAACATTATCTATGTACTAGTTTTTTCCCGCGACTTCGTCCGCGTGGAACTCGTTTATCGCGATAGAATGTAATTGCTATTTTTTATATCAGGCGCTTACCTACATAGTTATCGCTCTTTCATACACACTTCCACTCCCTTAAGGGATGATTTTTGGGATAAAAAGTATCCTATGGTCTTTCTCGTGTCTGAAACTAAATTTAATCTAAATCGGTTCAGCGATTTAAGCGTAAAGAGGTAACAGACAGACATACAGACAGATACACTTTCGCATTTATAATATTAGTATGGATTTCGAAGATTGAACTTCACATGGACAGGACATGTTCGACATTGCAACAGTTTCGACGGAGCTCCGCTCACGCCGAGCTCCTATTTCTGGTTGCTTCGGGCCAACGCTAAACTAACATAACCTAAACATAATACACTATTTCTGCCTCCCATGCAAGGCCCATGACGTAGGGCTCGGAAACCGGTTAATTTTTCAAACCGTTATCATGTACTTGCGGCAAAACCGTTTTTCGGTTTATATACAAAAACCAGTGTATTTAAACCGGTTTACGGAAGAGCTTTATATGTAGGTTTTGTCAGATTAACCGGTTTAGAATGATAGAAACTGGTTAATGCGGGCGCACGATTCTGATTGAAATAATTTGAGTTGGCCGAGTTGCATCAACTTAATTTGTTTAAGATGCTATCTTACTGATCAAACAATAAGGTTCAAAATCCAATAACATGTTTATAGATATTCGGTCAACGAAAATCATTTCAACTCGTAATGTCTCTATCTATCGTCAACTCTACCTATCGTAATGCCTACAGACAGTGGCCCCCGCCGGACCTCTCGTCCAATAAACCGGTTAATATAAAGTTCTTAAAACGTTCGCGTTCTCAATAAAGTTCGGAGTTACCCCCAAATAAACCGGTTTTAACCGGTTAAAAAAACCGGTTCCGGGCCCTACATGACGACACATATGCGTCATGCCTTTACGTAAGATGTCCGCTACAGAGCGGGAAAACGCTGCTACGCGCTACGACGTAGCACACGTAGTTAACTTCTGTGGGCCGCGAATGGGTTAAAGTCGATAAAATTGTGATCATCAATGAGGTATTGAAAGCTTTAACTTACTTAATAACTAATGTTGCTCAAGTGAAGAATGTCTAAATATTGTTATTAAATAAATATAATAAAATTGGCGGTAGGGTCACTAACACAATTTATTACACTGTGACATTAAACGTAAAACAATACTAGGCAACTACACACTTTCTATGGAAGTTCAATACAAAGTGGATGCATTATTTTTAGTCGTGAGTGTAGACAAAATCACGATTGTGAAAATATACTTAAGGAAAAAATCGCTACAATGGAAAAAATATTTAGAGAAAAATTGTCTAACTAATTGATGATTAGGGGCACTCATAATATATAGTTCATTGATTGTATATGAACTGTACCCTGTATAGGGACACATGAAAAACAAAAATACCCTTTATGGTGGTCGGGTAAAACAAGCTGAAAAACACGTATAGGAAATATTCTTCGCGTAAGCGCCTTCAAACCAGATTCCCGTCTTCCAAATTTATGAGCAGATACAGGTACCTATCTATTAAAAGTAAAAAACTTGACTATTTAGGCACTAAGCAACAGTAAAATGCCAGGGTATATTTTACCGTTGTCATATAAAATAATTTTCATAAACACCGAAGAATGTCAGGGTGGATTTCAAAATCAGGCGAAAAGTTATGTTTCGGTCATTATAAAAAAAAGTTAACAAGTTTCAGGTATAGAAACTTTTTTATTCATTGGCTAGTACTTATATATTAATAGTGCTTCAATCAAAACCACCAATAATTAAACAGTTTTCTTGGAGGAAAATATTTTATATGTTCAAAATCATCACCGTCGTGTGAAAAAATCCAAGTCTTTATGTTTGTAGTGAAAAATATCGCGTACGCAACGTACGATTCCGAAATTTTCGTCAGTTACAGTTTTTCCATGTTGCCTTTTTACATATAAAAAAATATTAAATAATTCGTTCATCAAATAAGTACAAATAAAATTATTTAAAAATTTAGTACCGAAATTCGTCAACACCGTCAGCGTATTATCAAAGTCGAGGTAGTTTTGTATATCCGCGGTGAAACACATCGTGGGTGTCCCCTTCTGCTCCCTGAATTCGATTCGAACATCGAAAATGAGTGGACGTTTACATATAGGCGCACCGAACAGAAAAAATCAAAAAAGTGTTTTTGGGAGAAATGATTAGCCATGATTCGCGTCATAACCATCCAGGAGCCGTTAAAAGTAAGTACTTATATGATATTAAAACAAATTACCTAAGAAACCGTAACTCCAAATGAAGATTAATGACGTGACAGTGGCTTAGCAATAATACTTAGCGTTCAAGAATAATCTTCAAAAAGTTTGCAAATTGTCAACACCATACCCGTCATCACCGGTTTTCAAGCAATGGACGGTTATGATTCCATATGTATGGTGATGACGATTTCCTTTATTTATTTATTTGGTTTTGCGTATTATGCACTACGAGTTGTAAATATTTAACAAATTAATAAACTCCATGCTTATGTTTGGTGACGCGCGTTCGAAAAATATGTTATTACCCTGTTGGTGTTACGATTTTCACGTTTTAAATGATATTTTTGCCGCATTTTAGATTTGGACTCATAATATAGATTTTCTTCTTTTCAGATCGTCGGAGCGAAAATTAAATCAAATATGATACTAATATTAACGTCCTCAATAAAAAACCATACACACTTTGGCTGTCAAGTATTACAAAAATATAAGATTATTAAGAAGTGGTGTACTTATAAGAGATGCGCCGAATATTCGGTTTTCAGCATATTCTATTTGATATACGTCGAATTTTCGGTTATTTTTCGGTATTCAACGTATTCTATTAGAAATGCGCCGAATATTCGGTTATTATTCGGTATTTGGCATATTCTATTAGAAATACGCTGAATATTCGGTTATTCGGTATTCGGCATATAAAGAATAATAACCGATTCGGCATGTTTTGGAATGTTCGGTCTTCAGCCGAATTATTCGGTTTAATTGCCGAATATTTAACAAATATTTTTGAGTGGAATTTGATACAAGTTTCAAGAATATATGAAAAATGGCCTTCCTCACCGAGTGGGGTATATCGACGAGTAGAGCTCATTGAGTGAAAGAATATAGTATTTTTTGTTTTTAAAAATATTCAAAAACAAAGGAATGAGAAGCCACTTATATTATCATAAAATTTTACATTCCCCCTTTATTATCTCATTAAATGTTAATCCTAGCGGAAAAGTGTATAGAACCTTTTTTGTAGATAATTTTATGTAGATCATTTATGCCTCAGAAAGTTTTTTTGCTATGGGCCACCGTTGACAAGATTTTTATGAAAAACCGAAAAATTGAACCTTGAACGGCCGAGTATTCGTATTCGGTGAAAAACGTATTCGGCGCATCACTAGTACTTATTATTGATTTATCAAATAAAAAATATGTTAATTTGCTTTTCTGTGGTTTATTTTATACCTACCTTTATACCAGCAACTAGTCATTACCATACAAGTGATATCATCACCGTCTATTAAAAAATCATCTCCGGACCACATTCGTCAACACCGTCTCATGGTTCAATGTTACGAATCTTATAACTTCGAAAATACGCATTAAATGCTTGGCTAAATACTATTAAATTACTCAGAAAACATTCCTACATCATTTAGAATAGTTTTTGTCCCATTTGAAAGAAATAAAATAAAAAATATTTTTTTGTATGGTGAAAAATTTCTCGTTGAAATCCACCCGTCAGGTGTTAGAGCAGTTTACTTCACTTCCTATTTGAGCTGCCTGAAAAAAAAGAAAAAAGGTCAAACGCACAAACTTTACATCAGGCACCTAAATATTTCAGATCCACAGACAGACTGACCTGGTCAAACGAAATAAAATAATACCGGATAATACTTCGTAGGTTAAAGCGCATTGCGTTCGGTGCATAGGTACCGTATCATAGATACTCGTAATAATCGTGTAGCACACACCACCTCAGCAAAACAATACTCAGTCTAGCTTAGTCCGTCAGAGAGACCACATGGACATTGTAACCTATCTAGACAATTTGTAGTGCCATCTATTATCAGTTCCTGGCAGACCTGATCAGTTTGTCACGTTAAGCGGTGTGTATAGTGAACGTTGAAAACAGTGTTGTCACTAGAGGGCGAAAGACAGGGCGGGCGGAGCTCTACTTGCGCGCGCAGCGTTACATAACGACAGTGGATGCTCAAGGGGCGCGCGCAGCGGTGGGTGCGGGGCGCGGGGCGATCGATGCGCACCCGGGGGGAGTCAGTCGAGCGGCGAGCGAGCGACATGGCGGCGCGCCCACCCCGCGCGGCGGCCCCGCGGCCCGGGCCGCGCGAGTAGGTCGCCATGCGCGATGCGGTATGAGGCAGCGCCGCGCCCGGCGGGCCGGCCCCCGCTAGCGGCGCCGCCCCCGCCATGCGAGCGCCGCCGCTGCTGCTGCTGCTGCTGATGGCGGCCGCGGGCCTGGCCGTGAGTCCGCTCGCGCGCCTCAACCCCTGGCTGAGCGCGTGTGATCTGGAGGAGGAGGGCGCGAGCGGCGTGCCCGAGTGCGGTGGCACGGCGTGCGGCAGCGGCGGCGGCGCGGCGAAGGTGCTGCAGGCGCGCGACGTGCCGCTTCTGTGCAGGCTGGCAGCCGGTGAACGCGCGCGCCGCCTCGCCGACCTGCGGCTGCGCGCTTGCTGCGAGCGCTCGCCCGCCTCCGCGCTGGACCGGGGCGCCCGCGCCGAGGTCCTCGCCGGTGGTGATCGCTGCGAGAGCACGCTGCACGACCTCCTCCGGCTCGACACGATGGTCGCGCACGTGCACTGCGACTTCGTCAACATCCTCAATCGCTACGACTGCGAGCAGGCTTACTCCGTTCACACGTGTGAAGACTGCCAGGTGAGTGGATATTAAACTACTAGAACGCTCAGTATCCTTGTAGTGAAGCATATGACGTGTTAAGGCGATTTTACCGGTTGCTGCTGCTATAATTTGTTTTAGGTATTCTCGTTACTATTATGAATAGAATAACTTTCAAAATTGTGATTCGGTAAGTTTTAGAAAGCCTCTTCATTAGGTTCAGATTTCAGTAGGCATCACAGTATTCCAGCCAAGATGCTTTCATTGATTGCAATGAAGTCATACAGGGAGAAAGTTTCCAATAAGAAATCAAGACCGCTAATTACTTCGTTAAAGTCCCGTGCCGCGTGACTCTATTCTTTGGTGAAATGAAACGTATATCGATCGAAGTGATGTGTCATACCATGTTTCATAACTCAAATACGATGAGCGTTGGGAAGATGTGGCACTGTTCTCAGGTGTGAACCACGAAAAGCGACACAGAAGAGCCTCTAACTTACACGAGTAAGTACTCGTAATGGTTCACTTGGGATCAATGTTTCTGTTCTGATTGTAATTTCCCGCATATCATTATTATTAATTTTTGAGCACTTTTTAGGTTTGAAATCATACGAATGAGAGGACAACAAGGAGTTAAAGGAATCTCAGTCTATCTGATCACGAATTTATTAAGTTTTTAGCGTTACCTAGGTACCCAGAGGGTCCCAACGGAACCTTATAGGTACTAAGTTTTCAGAGCATTTCGATTGATACGCATCGAATAACATGAAGCCACTTTAGAGACTAAACAGGTAATTTCAAGTGAGACCTGTTTTAGCGCTCGGCTTCGGCTGAAAGAGCTCCTTAGTTATAAGGACACGTTGAAGAGTTCCTGTGGTATGCGAATAGGTACCAGGATTTATTTCTACACGCAATACCTACACACTATTTGTATATACAATCTGCTGTACAAATTATGAAAACCCGTAGGACACGTAACTAATGCTACTTTCCGGGATGCTATTAGTGTTTATTAGGGAGAAAAATAAACTCAAAGCAAATATTGCTAACGTAAAAAGGGAAAAATAATAATACTCTTATAAAGGTAAACCAGAAATATATGACCATTATCAAGAGGGCGTTATTATTATTCTGATTTATATGGCACCAGACTATAATGTATGACATTTTGACTTGTTTACCTGTCAGCTCGACGTAAATTTTGAAATGTTTTGCAGCTAAATAGTTTCATTTCCAGAGCGTTTATTTCTCTGTGATAATGTTCCGTTCCGCTCTTGACTATGAATCGTTTTGGTAATTTTTACTCATTTATTATTAAATATTGAACACATTACTAATATTCAAATAAACCAAAACAGTGACATTAAATATATACTGAGAATAGAGTTATCAGTCAAGCTTTATGGTTGCCGCGCCATCTCTTGCGCAGTTCCAAAAAATGGCCATCAAGCGGACTATTACACTAACGCGCAGAAACATACTTACGCACACACGCACACATCACCCACACACCTATACGTATTCATACAAACACCGTGTATGCATGTTTGCGTGTACACATACATACACGGACGCACCCACACACTTACGTTTCAGTGACAGATCTGACAAGTAAAATATAAATACGCAACATTGGTATAACAAAGACTAAACACAAGAAACTCTCTCTCTTCCTAGCTATTAATCCCACAATGGTGGTGGGGTCAGCTTTCCGCACTAATCTTCGCCACTTCGCTCTATCTTCAACATCTTCTTCGGATGCCTGACACTCTATCATGTCCTTTCGCACTACATCCAAACAATTTATAAAATGTACACAAACACACAATATTCACAATAAAACTCAAGCTACGATTTTATTTCAAATTTTAAACAGAAAATCCTATTTTCTTGACATGACTGATCATTGACAATTTTGACATACTTATTGTTTTTTTGTTGATGAAGAAGAAGGGTCGGAGATTCTTAAAAACGCAGAAATAGACCCGGAGATTGTAGCGCCCTGCTGCATAACGGATGATTCTTGTAACTAGTAGCATTTTAGCCAATCAGAGCGAGGCACAGGTAAGTTAGTCGAGGATTGCGGCAAATGTACTAACTGAAAACACCATGACAGTGACACTGACGTGCTGACAATCTGTCATTAAAATTATTGCCAGTGTAAGAAATTAGTTCTAATGAAATTCCGCAACATGGCGCATGGTCATATATTCCTGGTCGGGCTTTAGAAGAATTACTACTCCCCATAACCATGTCTTCACAAGACATCGAAACCCATCGTTTTAAGAGCTCCAGTCTGTGAGCTCTTAAAACGACATTCGGGTTTTAGGTTAAATCGGTTGATTAGTCTGATCTACACAAATCTACATAATTTCTGACGGAAGTAGTAAAATGAGGGTAACATTCCGTTTTTTTTAGGAAAATTAACCTAAATTTAGTGATTGTGTGAAGTAAAAAACAAAAATAGATACCTAGTTACTAAATTTAAAAATATATGTTGAATTGTGCTTCACATCAACTTTATATATCAATTTTTATGAGATTAATTCCAGATTGTCTATTAGGTAATAGATAATCTGGATTCAAAAATTAACTTCTCGGATTCTGCTAAATCTGGTCTAATGATGCATAAAAGCAGGGAATGGTTGCTTGTATACTTTATCGTGGACGTGCACGTCCACAGTAAACTCTATGGTTTCATTCATAATTAGTGTAAAGTCTATTTAGGTCCACGATAAAATATAAAAGCGACCAATGACTTGGGTTTGTCTATGATTCATCGAGTTTTTACAACAAGACAATAAAAGTGCAACCGAGACATTTCAGTTCCTAGAGCATGGGGAAATTAATTAAAGAGTTAAATACTCATTTATTTATAAAATGTGAAATTTTACATGTCAAAGAAATAAAGTTTACAATATATATATTGGTTAGCTGAATTAATTTTCAATTATAATAAATTGTGAAAATGTCAACGTAATACATGTACAATTAAAGTTAGGTACTTATAAATAAATCTCTGTAACAGTTTTTATTTTTATTTGGCCATCAGATTTCTAGCAATTTTTCCAAATGTTTTAAATCCTACTACGCGTTCCTGCTTCGTCAGAACGTTTTACTATTAGATTTAAACATATTATCCCGTTCCCCAATGAGCAACATTTTATTCGAGGTATTTTTATCGGGACACACAGCACTGAGCCATAATTACTTTTTTGTGAAGTTATTTTAAGTTATACCTTTTAAGTGATACTTTTGTAGCTCTTTGGTGACAGCCTTTGTCGTTAAGTTAGGATTTATTTTACATCACTAAGTTAGGTATTATTTTACATGACATGACGGTTATATTTCGCATTTATGCACATATATACCACATTCGCGTGTTACTGCCCGATGCATCTTTCTAAGCCCGAATGTCATTTTATGAGGGAGTCTTAAGTGTCTCTATTTGCAACACGAATGTCTATTATACTTGTAATCAAATTTGAGTTATGAATCTTTGAAGGTTTTTAATAAGTACGTTTCCAAATTTATTCAAGCTTTTAATTTTGAAACAATGTTCTTAACTTACATTCGCTTCATCTTCACGAAAAAAGAAATTGATATGTACCTAATATAAATTAAAACATTTTCTTTTACGAGGCTGTGAAATAGCGACACTATCAGATTTTTATTCGGACAGAAGGTCATCATCAAAAAAATCCAGGCGCTTCCTGCCAAATATCAGCAAAATGTGTCAGTATGTTCTGCATTCAATCGGTATTTTAAATGACGTATAGCGGGTAGTTCTAGATATTTCTTTAATAGATCCCGAGAACAAAGTCTAATTTCACTTGATTTTACCCTACTTCGTTTATTTACAACTTCCCAGAATAGCAACGTCCGCTGTCCGCTGCAGCTATCCGAAAATGTTACATCGATAGGCCGGATTCAGAACTTCACTATGAATTAGTTGTGTTGCTGTTATGTGTAATTTTAGCGGCCAGTGTGTTTTGTAGTGCATATAAATACGTAGATCAATATCGGTCTCATTATGCATTCTAACCTCAATCAGAACAACCATTAAGTGGTGCGGTTTAGCCCTGCAAAAATAAAACCAGTTTTATATTTGAAAATGCAATGGTCGGTTTACTGCGCCAGTTCTACTCGATACTCGATTGACCGACATAAATACGAAGCCGGAGGTCCCGGGTTCGAATCCCGGCCAGGGCATTTATTTGTGTGATGAGCACGACTATTTGTTCTTGGGTCTTGGATGTTTTCTATGTATTTAAGTATTTATTTATCTATATAAGCATGTATATCGTCGCTTAGTACCCATAGTACAAGCTTTGCTTAGTTTGGGACTAGGTTGATTTGTGTAAGATTGTCCACAAATATATATTTTTTATTTATTTTTTAAATGGAACAATAATACACGCGAAGTCAACAAAAGTGCACATATTTAAGAAAATCGGATTCGAGCTATGTAGTGTAGTTGTACTTTCAAATTGATAGGGGTCTCAATTTGAAAGCATTTTTAATAAACTTTTAATTTGACACCTTTTTATCGTCATATATTTTTATTTAGAGAAGTCGCCGAAATTCATCATCGAAGGGTCTAGAGAAGTAAGTGTACCTCCGTCCAGATGTAATAGGTTCTGTTAAGGCGCAGGGTAGGGCAAGACCTTCCCCATACAAACTTTGTGCATGTTTTATTCGTCGGTTTTGGCACTAACAAATATAATTTTTTTTTTGGTTGTAAATATTAGATATGCGAAGATCGTGATGTGAAAATTATCAAATATACCAAAAAAATTCAAAAAAAAAAAAAAAAAAAATTACACCACGAAATAGCTATCAGAAAAATAAGCATACTGACCAAAAATCATAACTTTAATGCAAACACAAACGAAGTAAATCCTGCACAAAGGTTGTATGGAGAGAGCTTGCCCTACCGCTCCACTTAAGGTAAATGTCAGTCAGTGACATTTCAGACATATTTCAGATGCTGACCCATTTTCACGACTTAGCTAAAGAAAAGACATCCCGAATGATAAAAATTACTGCAACAACAGGAGCCCTCCAATGTGATATCGTTCGGAAGCTGGATTCAAGACGTTTTATCATTTGCAAACTTTTTGTCATGGTTTGTTTAAAAGATTAGAGGTAACATTCAAATGCTTAAGGGTGTAGACAATGGGTATAGGTACTATAGATGCTACATGCTTTATCCAAAAGAGAGGGCCGCTTCATTGTCTTTCAGTCATTACTTAATCGTATTCCCAGTTTTGATAATATGTGCCGCTGCGCTTTCTGGCTGTAAGAATTATCACAAGTACCTTTGCTAATAGAAGAAGACCGTCGAAAGAAAATATTTTTTTTTCGAGGCTGCATTACTTAGTCTCCAAATTGACCACAAGCATGGTAAAACTGCTCACCGTTTGGCAAGTGGCATTACGTCACATGGATTATAGGGTTTTACATTACAGGATCTCGTCCGATGAGGCAAAGGTTTAGTAACAGTAAAGGTTTAGTAAGGTAGATAGTTCATGAAATCAGTTAAACAATTTACTTAAGGCTGCATTGAAGAGTAAAATACTGTAAGTTAATGTCGTTGTTCAAGTGTGCCCTGCCGAGGCAAAAGCTAAGCGGTTCTTACGACGTTCTGTGGTCATATTCAGATTAGATCAGCCGTAGAAACTTTGCAGGTGTGATGTCCTCCAATTGGGTCGCTCAGGGTATTAAATGAAACAACATTTAAACTTATTAGGCTCGGGTGCGGTGTCCTGCCTTCGGGTGTCGTGCGGCTGCTGTCGCTTTTAGCAAGCCAACTACCCACGCCATTTATTTGTGAAACCAATACACCACAGCAGGTAAGAATTTTTGTGTCTTTGAATCTTATATTAATCCTAAAGGCACTATAAAATGATATTTGAGCAGCCAGAAAACGCAGCCGCATCTCATTAGAACTGGAGATGTGATTATGTAAAGTCTACCACATGACGCGACCGACTCTTTCTAATTGATGTCGAGCATATGAAATGAAATGGAAATAATTTATTCCAGTACATGTCCATATTATATATGTAACCGATTTCATACTTTTGAATGTAACCCCTATAGTCTACAAAAACCACAAATAAAAATGCAAACGCTAGATCGCCTTAAATCCAGCTTCGAAGGAATAACACCTTGCAGAACTCTTGTTTGCCTTTGAGCTGATTCCGTTACGGTAATTTTTAGTCTGAATGTCATTTCCGACAAGGTACGATCTTAAATTAATTATTCTTAAAGCCGGCGCGCGGTAGCGGGGCGGGCACAGTTTGAGCGCGGGCCCGCGCTCGGCCGGTGTGACATAGGTACTTAGCTCAGAACGTTTCTTGCATTCAGATGATTTAGATCAGCCCTGCTACCGCGCTCAATGTGGCGGTGCCTTAACTCGAGTTCTCCAATCGCTACTAATTAACACATTCATATGACACGAATTCGTGTGACCAGCACTGAATGTGTTTGAATAAAATCTTTTTCTACTCGTCTATTCTAATCTTTGAATTAGAACTTCCAAGCACGTAGATATAGCGAAATTTTTCGAACATTATGATGCAGGTGGTGCGGAAAAACTTCAGACGCATCTGGAATTAAACCTTAACTTTGAAATGTGACGTCACACGCGTTTCGGTTTTTGTAATCCACAGATTAAAAAACTCTTAATTTATTTTTCAAAAATAAAATGTTTTCAATATATTTTAAAGCACAAAACCTATTGTATGAGTATTGTAAACCTATAAGCTACTGTATATCCAACACATTCATTATTTTATCTTTACAACTGTCAAATAGCGAATTGTACAACTGCGCGCAGCATCGAAAAATCATTCAAAAATAGAACGCCGTATTTTGATGAAAAAATTAGTGTCCGTAAACACAATAATTTGTTTAAGGAGACTCATTTTATGAATATGTCTACAAGTGATTCAAGCAATGAAGACCAGTAACTGCCAATTGGCGGAATTAATTCGTGTATAAGCGGATTTTGGCAATGTTGTAGGGAAAGATGTCCTTAATAAGATTTTAAAGGAGGAAAAGTTAATTATTAGTGGCCTCATGGGTGGTTCTCATTCCTTTGTTTCTCTGAAAATAAAAAAAAAACAGTATTTATGCACTCAACGAGTTCTAAATAACGATACCCCACTCGATGGGGAAGGTCAATTTTTTTTTTGCGCCCCTCTTTAGCTGTATGGGAGCCCCTTTTGACGATGTACGTAGATGTGGTTCAACACGATGCTTAAACTGTGAAAATTTGAATCCACCCGTTTAGTTTTTAAGGGATGGGAGCATAGCTAAATGGGGGTGCGAAAAAATTTTTTACCTACCCCGTCGACTGGGATATCGTTGTTTAGAGCTCGTTAAGTGCATAATTTCTGTAGTTTTTGTTTTAAAAAATATTGAAGAATAAATTAACGAGAAGCCATTTTAAAAATTTATTTTGCCCCCTATATGCGAGCCTCCCTCAAAACTAAATAGATGGCTTCAAATCTCCACAGTTTCATGAAATTTTCGTCCTAGCGTAAAAGTGCGTAGTACCTTTCTTGTAGATATTTTTTTGTAGATTATTCATGTCTAAGAATTTTTTTTGCTATGGTCCACCGTTTACTAGTTTTTTAAGAAAAACTAAAAAAAATGACCTTAAATGACCTTTACACCCACCTATACCCGTTATCTCCACCCCCATCCGTCAGGATTTTTAGGATATTGTTAAGGACATTTTTCCGTACACCTATGCGAAAATCCGCTTATACACGAATTATCTACGCCAAGTTTTCTTTAATTTACTGAATCAAAGGGCAGTGACCTTGGGGAATTGTAATAATTATTAAATTTAGTTTCAATATTCATCAATACCCACGTGATACTTATTGTGATATGTGTAGATCACGTGGTATTAATCACCGTGTAACCTACATGTGCATATGTATAGTTCGTACAAAACTCTTAAGGCCAAATTCTGTCAAACGAACGCAAGCAAAACTCGACTTAGCGCTCTTGACTGTTAGGTAGATTTTTGCTTGCGTTAATTTGACAGCACTTGGCCTTACAGTTGTTTGTGTACGAACTATACTAATGGGATCGTTTCAGCGTCAACTTTCTGTTAGGTATTTTGTTATTTTCGTGGACTCGTAGAAAAAGTATTGTATACAATATTATAGTTATATAATTAGCTTTTTGAGTCTCGAACCTTACTTCACAAGCCTCGTGTGGTCTAAACGCGATTCTCAACTAAAAAAAGCATTCATTATATAACGATTGTATACTTTTTTGATGATTCTGATATAATTAACACAAACCGCCGCTTTTTACCGACTTCAAAAGAGAAGGTACTTAATTTTATGTTCATCTGTATGTATTTTTTGTATTTATGTCTTTAAAGAGTCTTCTTGGCCCTGTTTGGTAACTCTTAATAAATGTTTAATAATAGTACATGGACTATTTCTTATTACGACGGAGTTAACGGAGTGGCAAACGTTTGAAAGCTTTCACCTTTCAGCCGCAGGTGCTCGGGGAAGGGGAAATGGTTACAGTTTCTGACATGCTACTGCCCAGTAACTACTATGTTTAGTTACATAACTTCTAGGCTCCCTGATCTACAAAAAATATGTTCAGTAGGCCATTGCAACAAGAAGTACTAAGTCGCAGGCTACGTGAATCGTGTTAATTTTTCGAGATGAGTGAATAACAGCATCTTGTCAGGCTTTATTATATAGGATAGGATAGAATTTAGGAAGATAGGATAGGAAGATAGGGTAGGCTTTAAGGAGGATAGGAATAGGGCATAGTGGGCATCTTTGTCCCGTGGCTAGATGCTGGCCAAGAACAATCCTATTCTTAATAATAAAAAAATGAGAATCTAGAGCGTTTGTAATAAAAAGCTGGTTTGAAATAAGGACAAATGTATGTACATGGTAACTATAGCGGGTTGCTCCCCGAGGAAAGATAAAACAAATGAAAAAGAAATACGTAAAATACAAACTTAAGCTAAGTAAATAATGATTAATAACGGATTAACCGGTTACCTACTACAAATAAGCCGCGATGAATTCAGAATATTGTAATTTCAAGTAGCTTATATATATTTACTTACCTAATTAACAAAGTTATTTAAATAAAAAAGGGGTTTTAAACAATAAATAAAGCTTTTTCTGGTAAAATAAAATAATCTTGATTAACGTAAGGTCACTCGTTTAATTGTTGTAATTATGATTTATGAATAAAACAGTGAAAAGAGAGAGACTCCAATGGAACGGCTGCTTAGTTAAGTGTGATACACCGTAGCATCTTAACTCGTCATCGGTGCATGGGTCATAAACAAATTAAGGTTCGCGTCTTTCCTGTGTACATATCAAAAGTTAAGGGCTGCAAAACTTAATTTTGGATTGATCTCGTAACCCGTATAAACGGTGTCTCCGTTTCTATCATCATATCAACCGAAAGACGTCCACTGCTGGACATAGGCCTCCGCTTCTATAAATCCATGTAATAAAGGCATAGGTAACTTACATGCTCATAAGCCGTTAACTAATTGACCACATGAGGGACGACTTTTATTTTTAAAGTGCTTATGCTTATGACAAACAAACATTATTTGAGTGTACTGAAAAATGTGGAAATACACATTCCCTAATTATCACATTCCCGCCCATTAATTACCATAATAGCCGGCTTGATTCCAGCGCGGCTCCGGTTTATCAGGGCTACAAAACGAGTGTAACTTGTCAGCTTTGACAATTTGGCAGCGTGCGCCATCGTGGGGATGTCCTAGTTTCCAGTGTAAGCCTAGTCGCAGTACAGGCTGTAGGTATTGCACATACAAACTTTAAGTTTTCGGAGATGGTGTGGGAAGCGACAAGTTTTCTACAACAGAGGCATTCCCTACTGAAAACTTCTTTGACCTAAGCAAGTATTTTATGTATAATATATATAGGAAATTTAGAGTCCACGGTACCATATTAATTAGAATAAGGTACTATTAATAGACAATGCCAAATTATATATCATGCAAACCTTACCGGAAACAAATCATTATAGCCCTTGGCTTTAGCCAGGTTGTAATGTTGTACTGAATTTCATTATAACCCGCGCGTTATAATGTGAAGGGGCCGCCGCTCCAAACTGATTTGAAAATAGAACGTATTTATACTGGACACCACAATCTGAATGGAACACATTTTAAAAACAAAAGCCGCCAATGTTACAAGACGCTGCAGTGTACGGAGTAAATTTGCAAATTCTGTAAAAAAATAAAAATCTATAGGTACTAATATTATAAGTGCGAAAGTGTGTCTGTCTGTCTGTTATTTTTTCACGCTATAACCGCTGGACCGATCCAGATGAAATGTGGTATGGAAGTAGTTTGAGTCCCGGGGAAGGACATAGGATACATTTTATCCCGAAAATCATCCATTAAGAATGTGAAAGTATGTATGGAACAGCGATAATTAGGTAGGTAAGCGCCTGAAATATAAGAGTAGAAATTAAATTCTAACGCGATGAACATGTTTTACGCGGAAAGTATGTACGGAACAGCGATAATTAGGTAGGTAAGCGCCTGAAATATAAGAGTAGAAATTAAATTCTAACGCGATGAACATGTTTAACGCGGAAAGTATGTACGGAACAGCGATAATTAGGTAGGTAAGCGCCTGAAATATAAGAATAGAAATTAAATTCTAACGCGATGAACATGTTTTACGCGGAAAGTATGTACGGAACAGCGATAATTAGGTAGATAAGCGCCTGAAATATAAGAGTAGAAATTAAATTCTAACGCGATGAACATGTTTTACGCGAACAAAGTCGCGGGCAAAGGTCAAGTGGCGAAAGTGATTCGGCTTTGACTGACTGATTTGGTTTTGTCTCTAGCAGCCTTAGTTTTTTTATTATCTCGCTAGAGGTAAAGTATGGTATATTCCTCGGGGATAAAGCTGTTTTTGTTTTGGGCGCTCTTGAATCCCTCACTACACTCAGGACTCAGTCTTAATTGCCTCGCTTCGCTCGGGAAAAACCTGGAGTCCTTCGTTTCGTTCGGGATTCAATACGCACCCGTGACATAAAACAGTGCTGTATCCCCTTGGTATATAATCTACTATTATACCATGTAATAAGTAGGTATCCTTCCGTTTTTAACGTACCAAGTTGAAAACATACAGTTAACCAACTGCGTTAACAAAAAAAATTACGGTAGAAAAGCTATCAGAAACAGTTTTTTTAAGAATACGGTGCTAGATATACGAAATATCTATGTACCTACTAACGATACTGATTCCCAGTACAAAACAAAGTTGATGCACATCATACACTACTGGAGAATGCATCCGGTCCGCCGGATCCGGTAATCCAGCTGGATCCGGTATAATATGCCTAACAAATCCTGCGTTCAAACACTACACGGAAGTTAGTTAATTACTTAACAAATTTTACATAGTAGACGTTCCCGCGTGTTTCCAGCGACGCGACAATGCGCGATCATTATAAAACGAACATTAAATGAATAAAAATAACCTTTATTTTACTAAAAAGGCAGTAATAGTAAATCTCAAATTACAATCTGCAATGTTATTTTCGTCTGGTGGGCACCAAATGCAAAGAAACTGCAGACTTCGTCACATGATAAGTAGTAACTTACAGATTTAAGTCAACATTTTGGTGTAATAATAAAAATAAGCGCATGGTTAAGTTAAGTAACTACATTTAAATACCCAGTTTATATAAAAGCCCGCATGCCGGTTAGGTAACACATTGTACACAAAATGAGTCCCGATTATTTTCCTAAAGTACCTAAGCAAAATCTGAGTTTGCCTCCGAGACGGGAAACTTTGTAGGGGTAGAGAGTCACTGTTAGTAGGCGCGGGGTAGGACTTTGTCACACTTATGCGGTTTCCAGACGGTTTCCGCAGTGCGAGCGGGATATCGCTATGCAATGTATATAGTGAAGAGTAAAAATAACGGGTACACTTTCTATGGAACCTGTTATTTTTGCTCGGCAGTATATATACAGGGTGGAAAAAAATGGGCCAAATATGGGCCCTGGAGGGAAACTGCCTTAAATCATAAAGTTAGCTCATTTTACTTAAAGGAAACATTCTTTTATTTTTAAAAAGAAACAACACTACATTCAAGGATTTTATTAAATTCGCCTGACCCTCGGGAATCGAACCAACGTAAAATTTCTAAAAATAAACATTCGCTTTTTTATGTCACTAGTCGATACAGTCAATGTTAAAGATAATATTTCTCCACGATACATTAGGTCGTACGTACTCGTCTTTCGTACAAGATATCCATAAAATCGAATATTGAGTTGAAATTTCTCAGAAAATCTTGGAAAATTAAAGCAAATAATCTTTGACTGTAGTTTAGTTTCTTTAATGTTTCTTTAATGAAAAATAAAATAATGTTTCTTTTAATTAAGAGCCCACATATGCACTTTTGCCAATGTTTATCGACATAGATCTCAACATCTATAGTGATTAAATATCTGTCCTTTCAGTATATTAATCTTGAACTATTTTCCTCCAGTCTGCTAAAACTGAAAACACGATTTGCAAACATTTTCTCGTAACTTTTATTTTTTAAACATAACCCTTTTTTTCGATGTTTTTGGTGGAATCTTTAAAACCCTCCTACCATCTTCAACAATGATTTTTCGTTGAATAGTTGTAAAATGATAAGTTCTCATACCTAATAAAAAAGATTATCCTTATAAATAAATGTACACGTTTAGAATAAACATCAATATTTACGATAAACGCGTTGAGCTTCCGTAGAGAGCGGGATGGTTAATTGAAAACTCACGCGTGTTAATGGAGCGGGACTTTTGCAATGGCATCTACGCCCTCTTAAAATGAGCGCAAGGTTTTAACGTAGTTTCCCCTCCAGGATCCATAATTTTTTTTCACCCTGTATAGCGGTGTCCCACTGCAAAAAACGTCGGGAAACCGCATCAGTGTGACAACCGCTTTAGGCACGTGATTTTCAATCTGGAGGGTCGAACCCCGGCTCGTACCTGCCTGACTTTTTCAAAAAAATCTTGAACGAAATATAATAAAGTATATAATAAAATATAGTAAATCGCCAGTAGCTGGCCACTTAAGAAAATGTCATTAAGTTAATAGCTACGGAATTTGTGCAGTGAAGACCGCCTTCAACAAAATAAAATACACGAAGTCAGCTCTAAACCCAGTTTAATTTTATTTATTTAATTGCAGAAATACCAACAATTTGTTGCTTGGTGTATATTTTTGCGAAGTGGCCAGTTATTGGGGGGTGGCCAGTTACTGGCGATTTACCCTATTTAACGATGGCTTTTTGGTAAAGGAAAATACCGCGAGGAAACTCGTCTAGTCCCAAAAATAGGCTTTGGAATTTAGAAATAGTATTAGTAATATAACCGGGAAAGGATTCTTCAATAATAGGAGAACCCAGGAGGCAGAGTGAATATTTGTCCACTAGTTTCATACTAGGAATACTAGTAGTCAGATAAACAAATTAGTAGACAGTAGATATAATAAAAAAATAAATAAAAATAAATTAGTAGATAAGTAATATCTATAATAATACATTACTTAACAAGGGCGGTAAAACAGAATGTCTCAGATCGCTGGTATTTGACGCCCGAGCCGAAGGCAAGGGCAATAAATATGCGATCTGAGGCTTTCTTTATTACCGCCCGTGTTAAGTACAAAATTTTATGTCACCCCCTGGCCAGGAAGTGGGATATCCCGCGCGCGGAGCGTGCGGTAATTGACGCTTTATGGCCGTGTGACATAATAGTACATTACTTACCAAGGGCGATAAAACAAAGAATGTCTCAGATCGCAGGTATTTTACGCCCGAGCCGAAGGCAAGGGCGATAAATATGCGATCTGAGGCTTTCTTTATTATCGCCCGTGGTAAGTACAAAATTTTATGTCACCCCCTGGCCAGGAAGTGGGTTTTTTCGCGCGCGGAGCGTGCGATAATGGCCACTTTATGGCCAGGTGTGACATAAAGTTAATTACCTTAGGTAAGCGAATTTATATGCTGCTCTATCTTTCAAAGTACGTTCGTTACAATTATACCAAATAACGATAATTAATGTTACTTAGCTTGTTATTTAGCTTTCAAAACTGTCAAATCAGCTGGCAGTCAACCTGTGCTGTAAAGCAGGTAAATAAGTGTGATGTCATGAATAATAATTTACATCGTAGGTAGTCAAACCAGCCGAGCGAATTATTTAGACAAGTAAACTGTGTCACAGACAATATAGAGATCGAGTGTGACACTCCGGAACACGTAGGCGGGGTTTTACATGCCTCAGCTAAGTTGCTACTACCTACAGTTGGGAAGAGAGCTAAAGGCCCGTGGGGATGGGCAAGGAACTGGCAGGTAGCCTCCCTCTTTCATAGGACTTATCCACAATCGTGCTGTACGAACATGCAACATTTGTAATACTTAAAATCGACAAAGGTAAAATCTTATACCACTAATAAATACGAAACTGTATCTGTCGGTCTGTTATATATCTCTTCACACTAAAACATCTGAACCGATTTTGATGAAGTTTTGTATAGAGATAGTTTGACTCCCGGGGAATGACTTAGGATACTTTATATCCCTGAAATCATCCCTTAAGGGGCGGAAGTTTGTACGGAAGAGCGATAACTAGGTAAGCGCCTAAAGCTAGAAGAAGATAACATTCTAATAAACTATTGAGTGTTGAATGTGATTTAGCTTTGACTGACCGATTTGACTCTGTCTCTTCTGCCTTAGTTTTTTTTACTGTCTCGTTCTTGTTAGAGGTGAGGCAAGTAGAATATAATCTGCTGCTGTTGTATTTCCTAGCAGTTTTGGAATTGGGCGCGCTTAAATCCCTCACTGCACTCAGTACTCGTTCTTAATTTGACGCTGTTACACTCATTAAGGTTAGATAGACCATATATTATCAGATCGAATGTTGGCTACTCTGCACACATATATAGACATAACTTACCGATATATAAAGGATATTTATAAAGCCGGACCCCACATGCACGAATGTAATTTTATTGTCTAAGCTTGAGTTGTTCCCTTCACTACTCTGGTCATGAAATATCAATAGCGAGAGTGTAATAATGCGATATATTGTAAGGTAACCTCAGAGTTTTGATACAGAATGTAATGTTATGTATGTAGGTATGTATGTAAGCACTTCATTGTACAATAACAGGTTGTAATGTTATAATGCGATATATTGCATATTAGATAGTTAAATTTCGGTAAGGTAACATCAGAGTTTTGATACAGAATGTTACATATATAGCCAATGTCGTAGTTACTGATTGAGACAAATTCAAGCTCTGCGGAAAAAGGGGCGGGAGGAGGAAGGGGGACCGTAATGCGAATCGCCCATCCTCTCCCGATAAGCACCAACTAAATGCTGTTAGCTACTATCAAAGCAAGAAATGCTCCCATTTCCATTAAAACGTAATAGTACTGTCGCTTTAGATGATCTGACTAATTGATAGGTCTATTTTAAGCCTCGCTATGTTGGCGTAACATACCTATCATCACAATAATTGGCGGGTCAATCAGAGACATAAATGTGATCTATAAGTTCATAGGTGCCGTACAGAATTCCGGCGAGGGTCGACCGGCGAGGATAAGTCGTCTAAGCTCCGAAGTCGGCTGAAAGCAAAGTGTGGTCGCGGCCACCGGCTTGGGAATGAAGTTTCATTCAAAAACACGTCTCGGATTGAGGTTAAGTGGCCTTGCGCAGGCGTGAGCCGGGCGCATGCGTGTCTTACCGTCTCGCAATGATTTCACCTACCTTTTGTAGCAATTTGAATCTTACATTCCTGCAAGTAATACCTTCTATTGCTGTTTATACCATCTCACACCTTAGCTAATATCATAATATGTATCGTTTACTATTGGATGATTTAAAACTAACAAAAGGCTCTTTACATACATTATGCTCACGCCCGTATCCCTTTAGGGTAGTCGCTGTAGGCAGAGACCAAATAATGCCAAATTCTACACTTCCACAGTTCTTGCTTGAGTACATATATATCTGTCGTTTCGATCATATTCGTACACCTCATAAAGGCGCGTCGCGTCGATTGCTTCTTACTCACGCGAGCATGCGTTCACTTAATTCGTTTTCTCCGCATAGATTGTATTACTTACTTGCAGTTACTTAATCATGAAGACTATAAATTGAATTCCTTCCTTGATTATTATTCAACATTTATAAACTCCGATTAACATATTCGGTGATGGCAAGTAATTTAACCATAGGTACAAAAATGACACGACTTCATGTCACTGGCGCTGAATGTGTTCAAGTAGATTCTGGTCCTATCCACTTAAAATTATGTTATAATAAGTATAGATATATAATGCATAGATCATAATAAGATAACGAAAATATATTGCCACCGAAATAAATAAAAGGAATAGCATTATAAATAGAATTATGTGCACAGTGGAAGAGTTTCCAAAACGTACATACCTACCTGTGGCCTATCATGGTGTAGTGATTCAAGGCTCAGTTCACAAAGGGAACAAAAGGCAGTGGAATTACCGTCTCGAGGGTTTCACTCGCAGAATTCTTGCGAGACCTTCATTATAGTCTGCACCTGGTAACATTATGCTTTGGACAATTTCATAACACTTTCGGATCTCTCACCTCCTTCTAGGGAAATTAAAAAGATTTCGATATGTGAAGGTATGTAACGAAACTTTCTCGAGCGTGGTATCGTACCATACACTGGAGCGGCCTGCGGTGGCGGCCAGTTGTACCTATGACAGTCAAGGCCGCATATTATGTGCCTGAACGAATGTTATGATTGTCATAGTGTACAGTCAGCGTCATATAGTACGTAGCAGCCAAAGTGTCCAAATACTTCGGCACACCATACAAAATATATAGTGTACCGAACTATTTGCCCACTTTGACTGCTACATACTATATGACGTCCAACTGGCCGCCACTGCAAGCCGTTGAAGGTTAATCTTAATGTCATTTCTCATACTTAAAAATGACAGATCTACTTAACGCAAGTTTGAGACGGTACATAATCAACTAGCAAGGCTTTAAAAAGTCAAAGAAGTCCCTAACTTCTTCCTTTCTTCTTGTTACCCCTGTTCCAAAGAAGTGGACTACAACGACCTTTTTCGTTTTCTCCAATCCTATGTAACCTTCCAATAGGAACACTGGAACATAGAATTGGATCGGTAATAACCAAGCCGCAATTAGAGTATAATTAGAGGTGACAGTTTTTCCATATCCTACTTACGTCAAATGACAGCTATGCCGATCGTAAACTAATCCCGGCCTGGTAATATGTTGAATGCAGTATAATAAATGTGTGAAGGAGTATAGGGATTGCGCGGACTCCCGTCGCCGCGGCCGCCCAGTGCCGCCGTCGCGGTATCCGGCTGCGCCTTGTGACCTACTTGTATCCCACGACCCACATTTACTCACTTTCTACAATTTTATTACTGTCTGCCAACACTCGATGCGCTTTGGGAACATTGTTATAAAAAAAACATTAATTTTATCTGGATGTTCCTCTATTTGTGTTATCAACTAATAACCTCCTAGTCAATAAATAGGAGACAATTAGGTTCCTATTCGGAATTGGACTAAATATTTAATTCAACGAAATTGTATAAGCTAATGCAATAAAGAGATGAATTAATACTACACATTTTTTGTAAATTTTACAAAAAATATCTTACCAGAATTGGGCCTACGCAATGTTAAACAAATACAATGGATGGATAGGCAATGGGTATAATGAACAGAGTATATAGTGTTCCATATAATGAAAACAAAAACTATACAGGATGTGGCCTGTAATATGAGCAAAACAAAATATTTTATTTTTAAGTCGTATATAAAAAGCCATAAAATATCCTTTCAAACCAAAAATGCTAAAACTATGACGACTCATATTTTGATGCTACCTCTGAAACCGCATTAACGGATGTGCTATGATCTCGCGGTGTCAAGATCTATTACTTGAGGGTATAGGTTTAGGTAACGGCGGTGTGGATAGTTCAATAAAATCACTCTTACGGCAAACTAACTATATTAAAAGGTAAAACAAAAGGAAAGCACAAACAAACAATGGGTTTAGGCGGCGAGTTACGAGCGGACTGCCGGCGCGGCGCGGGAGCGTCGAGTGAGTGAGACGCGACCCGGGAAAAGAGACGACCATAGTGAGCGCGCGTTACTTTCGCGCGCGAACCGTATTTGAATTTGCTCGTTAGGCTTTTTGGCGCGCATGCATCCTACAAGGGTTCTAACTTTAGATCAATGTTTCTCCGAATTGAAATACCTCTCTCGCTCTCTCTCTTTCAGCATATTTGCGTCCACTGCTGGACATATGCCTCTATTGAAATACCTAATTAATACAATATTTGGGTTACTGCAGATGCTCTAAGGAAGTGTCCTTTTAAATATTTGCTCCTGCTACAGGCCACACCCGGTATATTCGTCAGGTTATGAATACTTTTTGACAAAGAAAATCTCACTCCTTTTTTCCCTCATGCAACAATTTTTCCTCATCTCGTGGCCACACTTGGTATTTGTTTGTATAGTATGCATATGCATAAGCAAATGAGTGTACCGTTGATTTAGAACAAATTTTTAGAACATGGTTACTTGAGGCTTGTAATTATCCTACAACGGCTACAATTTAATTGATTCCGCTGTGAGACTAAAGTTACCTATATAAATTGTATAACAAAGTTTCGTGTCACAACGGTTTCAATTAAAATTCAATCGAATTAAATGCCTCAACTATGGTCCTCACCCACGTGTCTTCCAAGCCAAACTCTATCTATGAAGAGTCTCGCTGTGGGCGCAAAGCCGCATGAGGCTTGTTTGCATAGTAAAGTATAATTTATGGAAGTTCTCTTTAAAGATAGTGCTCTCGGTGTTAGCAGCTAAAATATCAGGCGACTACGCCGCGCGACCGACTCAAGTGTTCTTTTTTAAATGCGAACTTTAAAAAATGTAGGTATAAAATGTTATTACCGAGTAAAGGATTAGGAATCGAAATGACATTAAAATTATTAAATTTTAATGTCTTCAGTAATGCGCGACCACCGAAAACGAAACGCTCTGAGAAATGCCCATTTCTGCTTTTTGAAAAGAAATTAACGTTCTTGATTTTAAGCTGCTACAGGTTGCTCTCGAATCCAAAATATTTGTCTTACTCATTCACTAGGGGTAGTTCGATATGCCGTGCTATTCGTCAGCGTTTGATAAATGAATTCCTAATCTTCTTTAAGGAAATGAGAATATACCTAAGGAATGTAGGTACCACTCACTTTTTAAAAGTATCTAGTAGTTATAGTTATGAGTTGAAACATTCATGGCCTTATTTCAAGGTTTCTGATCATCATAGTTTTTTGACAGATCTCGAGTGAAAAGTCGAGCGTTCGACACTCAAAAATCGGCTCCCTGGGGGCCGATTTTTGAGTTTCGAACGCTCGCATTTTCACTCGTCATCTGTCAAAACGTCATAGTATTTTGACAGTTCTCGAGTAAAAAGTCGAGCGTTCGACACTCAAAAATCGGCTCCCTGGTCTTACAAAAAAAAATATGTAAAGAAAAATATTTTTTTCAGTTTTATTTTGCTAGCTTATTTAAGTTACTAGTGTATCAACAAAAAATAAAATCTGGCTTTAATACTCTTCTTAGACCACCAACATGTCACCAGTGGTTTTAGCTAATTTCAATTCAATTAATTTTTTTTAAAAATGGCTTTCCATCAAATTTATGATGATTTCGCCAACCACGTGTTCAAAGACGTTGTTCGGTAACGACGCCATGACAGTAGGCAACAAAGACAGTGTACGGTAGTGGATTCCGCTCGTCGTAGCTCCGGGCGCGTGCGCTCACCAACGCGGCGACGAGCCAAATCGTGGTTTTAGCTGCAAACGGAGATTAGCCTCGGCAAATATTCCGAGTTTTTATAGCGTTATACTTTTCGTCATTGTCGTCTCATTAAATATTCTTAAAAGAGAATGATAACCAGATTGAACCTTTTGTTATAATCGTAAACCAATATCGGGTCTGAGTCTTATTTGAACAAAGTTGTCACAGGTTGTCCTGCCTGCTCTTTTTGTAGATAATTGTGAACCCAAAATATGGTGTTAGAAATCAGCGTTTCAAAACGGCGGTGAGTCGCCCGCCTACGTGCTACGGCGTAGCATCAAGCATGTAGCATTAGGTAAGTGCAACCCTACTAAGATTTGGGGGGCTACCGCGAACCACAAACGAAGTTTTCCGGCTCTGTCGCACTTACGTACAGACTTGCAAGTGTGACAGAGAGACAAAATTTCGTTGGTGGTTCCCGGTAGCCCCTCTGCGCTGACGACGCAGCGGAGCCTCATCGTTACGGACCAGAGTGACAGCAATAATAATAACAATTGAATTGCTTTACGCGCGGATACAGGGAAGGTCAACTGAAGCAGACTCTATTAGGTTCTTTTTAGGGTTCCGTAGTTTCGTCATGTCTGTCTGTCCGTCCGTATGTCACAGCCGGTTTAATCGGACACTATAAGTACTACAATTATGAAATTTGGTAGGAAGATGTATTCTATGAACCGCTATATAAATGTGATGCGAAATAATGAAAAAAAAATGTAGGGGGCACCCCATACATGTAACCGGGGGACGAAATTATTTTTTTTCAATGCAAGTAGTTGTGTGGGGTATCTTAGGATAGGCCTTTAAAAATGATATAGAGATTACTAAGAAATTTTTCCATTTAAGTCAATCGTTGGTGAGATATTAGCTCTCAAAGTCGTACAAAATGTGTCCGCTCCCCCTCTAATTTCCAAAATATGAAATTAAAATTCTGAAAAAAATTGAGACGGTGTACATTAATAAATACTTTCAACGATTTATGGTTTAAAAAAAATGAAAATTAAATTAAAAATAGTGACTGTACTGTTGTATAGTTCCAAATTAAACAATATGAGTAGTTTTATGCCACATATGAGTTATTGCAAGTTAAATATAAACCTACGATATGAAAAATGTGGGTGAGTAGTTATAAAAATGCATCCTTATTACTTATTATACAGATTCTCTATTAAGTAGCCACTTCTGCAATGATATACAGTTAATATGTACCTACCTACTAAATTTACAGTGTAACGTTTGGTATGAGGTGTTGGAAAATGGCAACATATTCAAATTATTTGTATTGTATCATTAAAAGTTTTGACTGAATAACGTAGAAACAAGAGAGGTACACACATTGTAATCATACAAAGTTGCCGTTGTTGAAGTTAGGTATAGAAAGTTTGTCCGTTGCAACCTCTAGCAACTTAGTAACGCGACCGCTGCTTGGTCAAGATTAAAAATATAAGCTGCGCATTTCATATAATTTATGGTTGCCAGAGGTACGATAAGGCCCGTTTGTAAAAATGGTTATGATTTTCCAGATTTCAGACAGAGTTCAAAATTCGCGGGCATTCGAGTATTCGACTATGGCCAGTATGGCCATGACAAAAGTGCATTTGAGTTTTCATTCAAGCGTTATTACAAATACATTTTGAATAGCCAATTCTTAACTATTTATAGCAAAAATAGGTGTCGGTGCTAGAGTGTATTGTTACAATTGGTGTACCTCTTGTATTTAGTACGTACGTAAATTATATTAACGAGATTGTGGCAGATGTACAGTCGGCGTCAAATATGTGTTTACACTTTTGCACGTTATTGTAATATGGTAAACAATGTAAACATCTCTTTGACGTCGACTGTACGTAACGTATGACTAAAATGTATGAAAAAAAAGAATATTTTAAAATATAGTTGCTCCCGTGATTTATTGAGGAAACTGATTTAACCCCCATTGAAATAACCTTGCTAAGTTGCTTAAAAAGTGGTACCTACTTTATGTAGGTATCGACCGCAAAGTTAGATTTCTCGCACTAGTGCTTTTTACTTTGGCATTTTTAGGGTTCCGTAGCCAGAATAGCTAAAACGGAACCCTTATAATTTCGGTCTGTCTGTCTGTCTGTCCGTATGTTACAGCCGATTTAGGTACTCGGAGATCGGAGACTATAAGTACTACAATTATGAATTTTGGTAGAAAGATGTATCCTATAACAATGTTTGGTTTGAACAAGATGGGACTAAGGGTTTTTGAGTTATCAGTTACCATTTCCAAACAAAAGGACGTAAGTGCCGTGACTTCCATATGAAGATACGACTTTTTTTATGTGGATTAGTAGGTGTCAGTACGGAACCCTTCGTTGTGCGTGATGCGACACGCACTTGGCTGGTTTTTTTTATTTCCTGTTACTTACCAAAAAAATTAACATAAATTAATCCTACACCTACATCTTATTACTTATAAATGCGAAAGTTAGTATGTTTGTGAGGATGTTTGTGAGGATTGTTGTGACTCAGTCACGCAAAAACGGCTAAACGGATTAAGACGAAACTTGGAATACAACGAGTTTAAAGTCTGGATTAACATATACGATACTTTTTATCCCTGAAATCATCCCTCAAATAAAAGGTCACGCGGACGAAGTCGCGGGCAAAAGCTAGTTATTAAATAAATAAAAAGTATTACATGTTATAAATGTAATGGGGGCTACCGTTTTTGTGCTCACCAGTTGGCGCCATCGTGCTGTCAGTCCAGCTGTCAAAGTTTGTCATTGGTTTTTATGGGCGTAAAAACTAAATACACGTTGAAATCGCATTTTATACAATAAAACCGCACCGTAAATATTTTTATCAAACATTCCGTATTGTAGTGCACTCGCGTTTTGTACGGAAAAAATATGACATAAGCTTACTGACGATAAAAATGTCGCAAAGCATTGAAATTCGTTGACCCGTAACTAATATTTCCCATTACTTATCAATCTCAGATATTGCAAAATAGTCGTCATATTAATCTAATTAAAAATAAACCCGCGTAACCCCAAACCACCTCCTCAAACTACCTCAAACTATGAAATTAGACATTTCGGAGGACTGACGTCACACTAGCGCCTCTAGCGGCGAATCCATACGCGGTAGCCCTCATTAAACTCCAATGTGACATAAAACCTCTTTTAAAAGAGTTAAAGATATTTTGTAGAAAAAGTCTATCCATAAGATCCATTAATAGTGATACCGACTTTTTAATTCCCGTCTCTTTCATACATAGGTATTCATAATTTCAAGATTGTATTGTTTTAATAATATTTATGTGACACCTGGCCATAAAGCGGCAATTACCGCACGCTCCGCGCGCGGGAAATCCCACTCCCTGGCCAGGGGGTGACATAAAACTTTGTACTTAACACAGGCGGTAATAAAGAAAGCCTCAGATCGCATATTTATCGCCCTTGCCTTCGGCTCGGGCGTCAAATACCTGCGATCTGAGACATTCTTTGTTTTACCGCCCTTGTTAAGTAATGTACTATTATGTCACACCTGGCCATAAAGCAGCAATTATCGCACACTCCGCGCGCGGGAAATCCCACTTCCTGGCCAGTGGGTGACATAAAATTTTGTACTTAACACGGGCGGTAATAAAGAAAGCCTGAGATCGCATATTTATCGCCCTTGCCTTCGGCTCGGGCGTCTAATACCTGCGTTGCCTTCGGCTCGGGCGTCAAATACCTGCGATCTGAGACATTCTTTGTTTTACCGCCCTTGTTAAGTAATGTACTATTTTGTTATATTTTCGATTTATACGATTGTGAAATAAAAATGTATGTAAAGTACGCCAGATACGTACCGTACGTACAAAGCCCACACGTCGTTCGTCTCTTTTAATTAGGTGTTTTATTTTAGAGGCATTTACTTTTTATAAGTTATAGGTTGGTTTACTTAGTTTATAAATAGTTTAGTTATCTTTTATTTGTAATATTCATTTATGCGTTTGTATGCGTAATATTAGGTACCTAATATTTAAGTTTTTTTCTTTAATATTTTTTAGCGTATTAAAAAACATCGTTTGCTACATGTTTGATACACGTGCGGAAGTGTCATTTGTCAGTGTCAAAATGAATTGCCACATACCTTCCGCACTTTCATCAAAATGTACTATTATAAGATTTATAAGCCTTATGAATACCTAGTCATATACTTTCGATACATATGTTACCTACTCTCTGTTGCCCCCAAAGAATTGCTGTTTTACCCCCAAGGGGCTAATTACTCCGGGTTCGTAACCAACATCGTAAAAGAAAGAGAGGGAGATAAAAAGACTCGAGCAATATCGAGCATATTAAATAGAAACCCAGATATGCCACTTTTCTTCTGTCTTTGATGTCTGTCGCTAGTAAATAATACCTAAGCCCCATCATCTTGCATTTTAGACTCAGCGCACAATTGCCGCGGATACACTCGAGAAGCCTCTTGCGATGAATAAGATATATGTAGGTATTGGGACCGTGCACGACGACAGCGCTACGGACAGGTGGCCATTATGGACACTTTGTCATAGCTGTCAAGCGAGAAATTAGTAAATATTGTGAAAAAAATTAATGAAATCTTGTGTTATTTTACTATATTAGACAATATTGGACGATGGTAGTCTGTAACATTATTGCCAATAACATTAAAATTGTTGTTTTCAGGTTAGGTGACTTACTTTTTTTTCTTACGGCAATTATCCACTTATTTCTTTGGTCTCGTTTCCACCACGGTCTTGAAAACTGGTAAAATTTACAGTCGCTATTCTGTGGTGTTTTTACAATTCACAATAACACATTTTACTAGAGCCATATTAAATTTATCTTTACTGCAATATGGATTTGACAGCTCAAGTCAATAGACCGCGGGCCAACGACAGGTCACGATTACCAATCTCCTCTCGCATGAAAACTACATAGAGTGGTTAAGAAAGATGAATAAAAAATTACTGTGGACGTCTGCCACGATTCCGTTGGTGGGTTGAGAAGCAGCAGCCTCCCAAAGACGTAAAAAAAATAATTAAATTCAATCATTTCCTCTCGACTGAAACTAGGTTTAAATGATACTTAGTTAAGAAAATACCTTAACGAAAAAAAATCGTCTGCCACTTGTAGGGCGGTGGAATACCCGTCTGCCAAGCACGTGAACATGTAAAAAAATAATTAAATTCAGTCATTTCCTCTCGCATGAAATTTTGTCAGATGATAGTTTATGGCCTATTATGAAGAAATAAATTCGTCTGCCACTTGTATCGCGGTGGAAAACCCGTCTGCCAAGGGCCTAAACATTGTATGGGATGAAAAGAAAAAAACAATGTACATCGGCGTGTGGGGTATCTATGGATAGGTCTTTAAAAATGATATAGGGGTTTCTAAAAAACTTTTCCATTTAATTCAACCGTTGGTGAAATATTCGCCGTGAAAGTCGTAAAAAGTTCATCCCCCTCTTTAATTTCTAAACTGTGAGATCAAAAATTCTGAAAAAATTGGGAGGGTGTAAATAAATAAAGACTCAAAAATATTCGGTTTGAATAAACTACGTCAAACGGTTTTTGAATAAACGCTGAAAAACTGTCTTGTTCAAACAAAACGACTTAAGCGACGTGAGTTTCCCATACAGATACGACCATTTTTGCTACGATTTATTGAATAGTGGTTTAAAATGTGAACTAGTACGTGTCGGTACGGAAACCTTCATTGTGTGTAATCCCAGACGCACTCTAGGACTGCTTGAAAGTTATTCGACATGCCTCAGGTCGTGTCTTCATAGGAAACTCACGTCACTTAAGTCGTTTTGTTTGGGCAAGACAGTTTTTCAGCGTTTATTCAAAAACCGTTTGACGTAATTTATTCAAACCGAATATTTTAAACCGATATCCAATAAATTGTAGCAAAAAAAGGTCGTATCTTTATGGGAAACACACGTCGCTTAACGCGTTTAGTTTGGACAAGACAGTTTTTCAGCGTTTATTCACTGTACAAGTTTTCGTGCGAGAGGAAATTAACCTTCTGGCCCGCGGTCTACAACAACGAAATGTAAATTTTAGCCGTAGTGAGCGCTGTGATCGTTTAGGCTACCCCCTCCACCCGCTTTGCACCCTGCCATGCGTTACAAGGTCGTCACACTCACTGCGATAAAACACATTATTTTTTTAATATGAAAAGTATGAGTTTTGTTGTGGCTTAAGGGGAGGATTGCCATATTTTGCTTTTTATTGCAAGCTTTTATTTAACTTGCAATGTATGTAAACATGTTCGTTCGGGTGGAATCTTGCAACTCAATTTTCAACGACTTGCCGGTATTTGATTGACCTGAAATTTAGCATACTTATGTAAGTTCGGTGGCAATGCAAAATTATGGTACAGTCAGCGTCGTATAGTATGGAGCAGCCAAAGTGGCCAAATAGTTCGGTACACCATATACTTTGTACGGTGTGCCGAAGTATTTGGACACTTTGGCTGCTACGAACTATATGACGCTGACTGTACCATCGAGCTGATCTTATGATGGAAACAGAAGGTGGCTATGGAGTTGCTATGGCAACTCCTAAACTATACACAAGATAAACCCATCGTGTTTGGGCTCATTGGGACCGTCTCCATGAGTACCGGTACCAATAAAAGCTTGTGCCGGTAAATGAAATTTTTCACAAAATATTATTTAGAGCTTCATTTGTTTAACTGTCTTTGTTTAACAAAAGTGAGATAATAAACTAAGAAGTACATATATGAGATTATATATAATTTATAATATTTTTGACCGAGTGAAACGAAGGTCTCTGTTTTAGCTTCGGCAAAAATGCTTTCGTATGTCCGGGTTTCCGGTTGTTCTCCTCTACAGGTCGCATTTTCTTAACCGATTCTCGTGAAATTTTGTGAGCAGGTACGAAATTTAAAAGAAAGTTTTTTGTCGAGTCAATTTTGTGGAAATTTAAAAAAACAAACTTTTTATCAATGATTTCGTATTTTTCTGCGGCCGTTTTTTCCTGTACAGGTCGCATTTCTCAACCGATTCTGTTGAAAGTTTGTGAGCAGGTTTTATGACTAATAGTAGATTATACACCAAGGGGATAAAACACTGTTTTATGTCACGGGTGCGATATTGAATCCCGAACGTAACGAAGGACTCCAAATTTTACTCCCGAGCGGAGCGAGGGAGTAATGACTTAATTCCTGAGCGAAGCGAGGGAATTAAGACAGTCCTGAGTGTAGTGAGGGATTTGAGCGCTCCCAAGACAAAAACAGCTTTATCCCCGAGGAGTATACTCTACTTTTCTCACCTCTTGCGAGGCAATAAAAAAACCAAGGCCAACAAAAAAGCCAAGAATTAAATCAGTCAATCGCAGCAAATTTTAGTATTTATTTTAATAGAATCTGTTTTACTCCGTATAATTCTCGCGTCTAAGCGTCTTGTAACTCACGCGGATCTTGTTTTTGGTATTTAATACCTAGTACATCCACGACTGCTTGCATTCATTTGTGTGGTGAGCAGTAAGTAAAGTAGTAAGTATTTTGTTCCCTGTATATTTATCTTTATAGGTATATGTATATCGTCGACTAGTACCAATAGTACAAGCTTTGATTAGTTTGGGACTAGGTAGATTTGTGTAAGACTGTCCACACGTAAGTATGTATTTATTTACATTGCTGCAACTGCTGCGAAGGGAGGAAGGCCAGCCCTAGCTGGGCCATTTTACGGAAAGTTGTACACTCGACTTTTTTTTTAATTTGGATAAAATTGGGTTTTTTCTACTCAGAATCGAAAGCACTTTCGAATGATATAGGGGAAAAAAATTGTCCCAAATTTTTTTTATTCCTTTCCGTTACCGTTTTCATACTAAGTTTGTAATCTTGTATGGTGGTAACTGAATGGAAAAACTGAAAATTGTATGAAAAATTTGGGACACTTTTTTTCTCCTATTAGGTTCGAAAGTGCTTTCGATTCTCAGTAGAAAAAACCCGATTTTATCCAAATTTAAAAAAAAAGTCGAGTGTACAACTTTCCGTAAAATGGCCCACGTCCGAGGCACGGATATTACATAGTGATTTTATTTAAAAATGTAATTAAATATGAGAATAATGCATAAGAAAACTCCAAAATGTAATTGTACAAATATTCAGTACTATATTAAAACCACGCGCTTGACGCGACGCGCTACAGGCGGCGGCCGACGACGCAGTCTTTTGTTTCGAACACGACGTTCCAAACAAAACACGGAGCTGGTGTGCCGCCTCCTCGCCGCTTAGTGGACTTCACGACATTAGACTTTAATGACAGAACTATAAGAACTATGAAAAGTGAAATCACATTATTACCCGGCGGGTTATAATGAGATTCAGTACGATATTACTACCCGGCTTAAGCCAAGGGTTATAATGATTTGCTTTCGGTAAGGTTTGCATGATATATAATTGGGCATTGACGAGCAGGTGGTGTGAAAATAGAATTTTACTGTCGAGTAAATTTTTGTAAACAAAGAAAGAAAAAAATTTTTTCTATGGGATGTTCTCCTGTTCTCCTCTACAGGTCGCATCTCTCAACCGAATCTCGTGAAATTTTGTGAGCAGGTTCGGTAACTCTGTAGATTTTTTTTATGGAGGCCTTTTCGGAAATATCTTTTTTATCAATGATTTTGTGTTTCTGCGCCCGAATTTCGATTTGTTCACCTCTAAGAGTCGCATTTCACAAGCGATTCTCGTGAAGTATTGTGAGCAGGTTCTTTGATTACATAGAAAATTTTTGTCGAGTAAATTTTTTTTTAATTACTCGACAAAAAAAATGTCCTCCTCTACAGCGTTTCACAACCGATTCTCTTGAAATTTTGTGAGCTCGATATCTTAACATAGTTTTGGAAATTAAAAAAAAACACTCACGAAGTCTACAGCTAACAGAGCCACTAGTTTAGTTGCTTTGTAAGTCCACAAAAATCTACACATGGTGTTGTGTTTGAATACGGAGGAATTCAATTTAGTCGTTGTCGTTGACACTTACATTCCAAATGTTATTCTAAAAGCATAATGACTAAACTAATATATCAATATCAATAAATATGTACTTTTTAGTAATTAACATAACACAATATATAATAATAAAATAACCTAATCTAAAAACAAAATAAACTAAAACCTAAATAAAAATATTTACAAATAAAAAATGGCCTCAAACTCGGAGTTCGGCGGTAGGGTACCCAGAAGGCTGGCCGCATTGCCGCGCTGAACAGCAATGCTGATGCGCTGAGCAAGGTACGCACCAGCCTTTTGGTCACCAATTGACATATAAATAAATTGACATATTTATTAATAACAAAGTAAGTTAATAAGAATACTCACAATCAAATCCACAACGTTGGTTTCGTATAAAATACATAATAAGCATCCGCAACACACTTCGTCCAAAAATTTCAATTCTAATTTTTCATACAATGTGAAGTTCAATCATTAATCAAATGGAATTCAACTCTAGGGACTTTTTAAAGCGCAGAGCAGAGCAAATGGATTGACATGAAATGAAAATATTGGAAGCCCGATACGTCAACGCGACCGTCGCCGCCGCTCGCTGCACCGCACTGCAAACGGCCCCTTAGGCTGCGTTTCCACCAGAAATATGCGAGGATGCGTTTTCATACATTTGACACCTCGCGACGCGCCGAGCGAGGTGTCAAATATATGAAAACACATCCTCGCACATCTCTGGTGGAAACGCAGCCTAAACGTGGTCCGATCATTGACCATTATTACCATAATACCGGCCGAGTCCGAGGTCAGACCTCGCACGTTCCGAACCAACCACAAAATTAAGTTGGTTTTATAGGAAAAATAAGGAAATAAATGTAAGAAAAATCTGATTATTTTTTGATAAATTTGGAGACTTTGAAACGCTGTCCTGCCCAGACAAGCAAACAGTAGGGGCTGATTTTCAGATGTATGATTCTTGACTATATGATTGTGATACTGTCAATAGCGAAACATGATTGCTTAAAATTTTCTCGATAGAAAATAAATCCAAAGTCGAGTCTATATTTTCCTTTTTTTCCTCAGCCTACTAAAACAACGCATTATTAAAAGACACGATTAAGTTAATATGATGGTATTTTACCTCATCTAGGTACTGACAAGAGGAAATTTAATAAACCTGCACACAGTCAGATATTTAACGAGATTTGTCTAAAAAGCCATTCTTGGAGAGGGTTGCATCCCGTTTTGTCGTGAGCGAAAAAGAAAGGGTGTCTCTTTCAATCGATATATCGCCTTAATCAACATTATCAGAAAATGTCAAGTTCATAGGTCAAAGGGAAGTCAAAAATTTCAACTTCCTTTAATGTAAAATATTTTTTAAAACAAATAATACATTATTTATTTAGTGAACGAGATCTAAACAACGATATCCCACTTGATGGGGTAGGTCAAAAATATTTTTCTCGCCTCCGATTAGCTCTACCGGAGTCTCCCTTAAAAACATTTAAAAATTAGTTTTGACAATTTGTATGGCCTTGGGCCAACAAGATCCTTAATGCTTATTCTGACTTTTATGAATTTTATGACTAGTTTTAACCGATTGCCTGTAAAACCTGTGTGACAGACGACGGACGAAAGGACGGACGCGTGGGCGACAACAAAAGGGTTCCGTTTATACCCTTCGGGTACGTAACCCTAAGAATGGGGTTACTGTAGGAACAAAACCTTACAAATTCGTGGTTAAACCCGCGTGGCCTTTCCACGTGCCACTATAGTACTTACTTTAAATGCCATAGGATTTCTTATAAGGTTTGCTAGAAAATGTTCTGTACTTTTTTATTAAATGAGTACTTTCGGAGATACCCCTTCTTATCCCTGACACTTCTGGACCTCATGTCATGTAAACGCGGCCGTTTTTCTTAATCACGCCTAAAACGCGAACATCAACGTTGCATCGACACGGTCTTAAACCGTGTTAGAGTAGGTACCTCCTACTTTTATCTTACGAGCTCGGGTGAGCCATGGTTGTGTGTTGAGCTCTACATGCACATTGTTTATGTGTGCGTCAGCGTAGGAGCTATGAGTTCACGTTGTCTGTGTTCGTATGTGTCACAACTACAACAAGTATGTCCAACTCGCGCTCGTGAGATAAAAGTATTATACCTTAGTTTTTCACCGTTTTTCGAGTATTTCTTACAATATTGCAAAACAAACAAAAGAAAGCAAAATAAAATATAATATAATACTTATACTTACATACTTAAATCTATAAACTATGAAATAAAAAATGACAACTATTCTAAATCTAAAAGTGGCCCCTGCCGCATTGTGCCGAAGACGCTGGCAGCATTCTCTCGCTGAATAGCTAAACTAATTCTTTGTACGAGATAGCTGCTAGCTCTTCGGTCACCGGTTGCGTCTTTAAGCCTCTTCTAAATCTCTTTAAAGAGGCTTAAAGCTCCTGGGCCCCACGGACCTCGACACCGAAAGGGATGAAATTATATTCGGTGCCGAGACCAGATTATTTTCCCACCTTCATATGCTCGGCCGCCTTCGCTGCGGCTGCTGCCCTAAAGGACCTTCGGTGGAGATACGATGGGGCTAGTGTGTCTACACACATCGCATCCCACACCAGGACCCGTCCCATACTCCACGGGATTAATGATATCCCGTCGGGTATCTTGCCGTCGTTTCTCAATATGCCTGACGGCTCTAAGACGGCCGGCACATTAGTCGACGCAAGAGAGCGACGGATGATGTCATTAAGCGTAGCATGCCTGGAGAACCAGCCAGCACTCTTCTGGCAGGAAAGTCCGTGGTGTCCGAGCAGCGGGCCGATTTTTGAGTGTCGAACGCTCGAATTTTCACTCGAGATCTGTCAAAATACTATGATGTTTTGACAGATGTCGAGTGAGAATTCGAGCGTTCGACACTCAAAAATCGGGCCCCTGGTCTACTTCGCTTCCGCAGGGGCACCGATGGGGGGCGCAGACCGGGACCCCGAGCCGAAGGCAAACTGCGAAGCGAACGGTGTTGGGGCCAAGAAAAGTACGGTGGTTGGAGAAAGGTGTGCGTGGAGCCAGTGACCAGCCTCTTTTGTATTGGCCGCCAGAAGTCTGGCACGTTCTGCGGCACTGCACTGGATATGAAGGGAATATTGCAATAATTCCTGTTATTAGCATCGTACATGAAGATCAACGTATTAAATAGATAATCTTAATGAATTGAAACGACGACAGATGAATCCATATTAAACTGATTCTATTACAATTTGTTCAGATAAATATAGGTAGTCCAGGATTTGGCCCGGGTAGCCAGAAGTGTACTACGGCATACAAAACAGATTATGACAAAAAATCCGCAGTATCGTTTTCTGCGGAATACCTAATATCGAGGGTAGCGAGACCAGAAGGTGAAACGTGCAAGTAGAAAGCCGGTTAGCAAAAACGAAGCAATTATGTAAAGACGTCAACGAATTTGTGTTGCCGTTGGCGGGCGGCCAGCGGCTGTAAGGCGGGGCGGGGGTGCGGCGCGGCCCGCGCTCGGGTAACCCGCCCAATAAACGGACGAAGTAACGACATTCGTTTCATTGACATTCCACGATATATACGTAAGGTAAACTTGTCAGTGCGCGACAACTTCATTCTTATCTCTTAATAGAGCTGTGTCAAACATTAGAGCTTTTTGTGGATTACAGTTATATCTACAACGCAAAACCGAATCAAAAGGCAAATTGAAATATCACGGAAATTCGGATACTTACGACTTAACTACGGGTATTTACGTTTCAATTCAAGTAACATCAGGGTCATCGGATAGGTCATGTCATGTTCTAACTGGAGGAAAACTTTTAATATTTAGAAATTTTATTCAACTTCTGTGATCGGTAACTTTGATTGTCTGTTGAGACCTGTGTGTCTAACTGTCTATTGAGTTAGACCTTAGGTACTCGTAGGATACGGACATTTACATTTTTATACGTTTTGGGCATAGTCGGACTGAGATTATTTTTAGGGCTAGGTCGTTCGTTGTAAAATTGATACGTAAAACCGTAATAATAATAATTATGAAGTCGAATTATACACCATTTCTAGATTAGACCATCTATGTACCTAAATTTGTCATTAAGTAGTGTTCATATGCATCAGACAATAAATCCGTTCAATCAAATCATGATAGGTGCCTCACAATATGTTCGCATTAATTAAAGCAAACCTTTGAGATAAAACACTATTGACAGGAGAGTGATATAAGTTACAGAATATTCTCTTATCCATAAATATAAAAGCGAGTCGGTTAGTGAATGGTCTCGAGTTTCATGCCATTCTAACAATCTACTTTCTTATTATTATTATCCTTTTGTCGGCGAGACAGCTGAGGTCTTTGTCGACTAGTTGTGAGAGGCCACGCCTCTAAATACTTGCACTTAATGTTTATTAAATCGATTCACTGGAGCACTATGCCTAGGCTAACTAGTTAGTGGACTCCCATACCTACATACATACCTCACATGTAACAAAACACGGATGTAGTATTAGTTCTATCTGCACGCCGATGATTACGTCCTATACTACGCATGACGTAAATCAAAATTCGTATTTTATTAAAGTAGTAGTAGATACTTAACATCACAGTAATTAGAGCCGTAGTAGTAGAAATCTGTAATTTAGCATAAGTATACTTATCAATGACGCCGACAAAACGGTAGAATAAAATTTTAGTAATATTATTTTTAGGGTAAAGTCTATAAAGTGGTGATGCAAATTTGTTTTCTTTCAAAACCTATCGTGTGAGGTGTCGTTGGATAGCTCTTTCAAAAATATTTTAGGTTTCTTAAACCATTTTTTGATTCAAGAATCCATTGGCATAATATTAAGCTTTAAAGTCATATTTTTTGTAATGGTGGTTAGTTGCCCCCCTCTTCCAGCTAAACGGTGGCTACATTGGATAATTTTGTTAATTCTGTCAAAAACATAGTAAATATAAGTTTGCGAACTTTTTAGTCCACATAATGTAACAGGTGAACGACTACGGAACCCTACATTTTCAGTTTTTTTAAGAATTGAGTACTTTCTAATGCAATTACCTCTAACTTTACCTAGACATTATGCTGTTTTGCGATTATTTTTGTTGAGACATGATGACTATAAACAATCCATTGTTACTTGCTTTATTGCAGTTAACGGGGAGTCTTTACAGAAACCAACAATACCTATTCTTATTTAATGGTATGATTTTTACCAAGCTAAATGTATCCACAGATAACATTATTTTCTTTTTGTAATATCATCCTCGGAAATTTCATTATAGCATAATACTTTTTAGTACAGAGTACTATTAATACATACATTTGTGAAACATAAGAGCAAAGTAGTTATTTGGCGCGAGTGCTGAATTTGAGTCCCGAGTTGCAATTTCACTTGATAAGTTAAGTGATTTAATAATATATTGCCCCACAAATACTGATATCCCGACGAAAGTCAGTTCTGGGAAATCCCGGGACTTTCGGGTCCGGGAATACCCGGGAGCAAAACACTTATTCAACGTAAGGGACACATTAAATAACCTACAATATTTGAACACAGTATCATGCATCTTAAATTATTTTTGTTTAACGGGTTTCCATTTTGTTTCTGAGAAAATCGTACATAATGGATGGAATGGGCGACCGAGCTTTGCTCGGCGTTTTCCCTAGCATGAGACCTAGCTAGATCGATTGCTTGTCCCCACATGGCAAATTTCATCAAAATCGTTTCCGAGATTTTCGAGGAGAGAATTGCCCGTTTAAAGATATAAGATTCACCTTTTTCTCTTTTATAGTGCCGTAACGATATTGATGTAGTCTACAATTTATTTTTAGCAGCGTAGAGCACAATTTGATGTAAGGGTGTTAAGTCGTCGGTTAAGTCCACCGAGCATGATAGTACCTTTCACTTTCAGACTACAATAATAATCACCTCTGATTGCGACGGCATTCCTGTGACAGTCTTATAAGTAGTTACAGATTTTTATATTCTCATGTGTGGATCCCACGCTGTACTCAAGCTGTACTCAGAACACCGCGGTATAGAATCTGGCTTCTGAGTATTCAATACTCCTCCGCCAAAATCGATGCAATACGAATATTGTACTTCATAGCTTGTACACAAACACTTTTTTTACTCACATCGCATCGTAGGTAATGTATTATATAGAAAGGTATTAAAGTTTTCCAACAAACAATTTTAAGGCTAAGCCATAAACTGAAATCGCCTGTTTGCGTTAAACTCGTGGTAGTTAAATTGTTTGCAGTGCAAACAAACAAGTGCCTGGATAGATACGAACTAGGTAGGGTGACACCACCAATTATGGACACTTTAAGAACAAGCACCAATAATGGACACTTTAACCCTTATTCAAAGATCGTACGGTTTTAACATGATTGTTGTATAAAAAATGAATGACTCTTAATTTCTTTTACATAAGAGTTAATGTACATCATTGGGCCTTGTCCATTACTGGTGGTGTCACCCTAGGTGTGTTGCGAGTGAATAATGGAACTGACAGCAGCCCAGCTAGCATGATATGTTTTGTGGTCATGTTTTATACGTAACGTTTTGGGCGATTTGGACCGTAAGATAATACCACAAAACCTATCGTGCTAGCTGGGCAGCAGCGGGTATAAGACATAGGTACAGCCGTAAATTTATGTTACCGTAAAATTGTAAAAATCGTTAGATTATAATCTAACTAGTGTTAATAAATTGTGTTTTGTGCTCTCCTACAGCAAGTCGAAAAAGCCCTGCTGCGGTGCTGCTGTTCTGTTCTCCTCTACAGGTCGCATTTCTCAGCCGATTCTCGTGAAATTTTCTGGCCAGGTTCTATGATTACATAGTTTTTTTGTCGAGTAAATATTTGTAAATATAAAAAAAATCTTTAGTCAATGGTTTGTTCTCCTCTACAGGTCGCATTTCTCAACCGATACTCGTGAAATTTTGTGAGCAGATTCTATGATTACATATCACAGAACTTTTATGCAGATACATTTTTGGAAATATTTTTTTTTTCAATGTGATGTCCTCTACATTTTGCGTTTCTCAACCGATTCTCGTAAAATTTTGTGAGCAGGTTCGATACCTAATATAGTTTTTGGAAATAAAAAAAAACACTCACGAGGTCTACAGCACACAAAGCCACTAGTCTAATGGTTTTTACAATCTGACGCGGGGACATAATATATACCTACACACCGATCCTCCATTCTTTATATAATTCAATACAAATACTCTTTACAATGCATATGCTCTGAAACTGCTCTTTATAAGGCTAAACTTGCATAGAAAGTGACACTTTTCCGCACTGGTGCTGAAAAGAGCTTCCGCGCGCAGCCGCTGCGCGCGCCGTTAATCGCTGTGCAGTCACACAGGTCAAGCGTTTATTAAAGCACGAATTGCTGAAAAAACAATGTATATTTTATTTTTATTCCTCGAATAATGCATTGTATAATGTTGTAAATGATATTCATGTTGACATTTAGGCTTTTTCCCAACTCATGTCGGTTTCAAACACTCACTCCATTCGTGTTTTAAGATCACCGACATTCGTTGGGAGAAAGTCTAAATACTTTCCACACTTATATCATAAATAAACTATTCTTGCACACCTCAAAAAAAACTCAGTACAGAACATTAGGCTTAAAGTAGAGGTAAACGATAGACGGTGTTATCGCCAAAGAGCGATCACGTTTGGTTTATAAGCCTAATTTCATAAATGGAGCCCAAGCGGAAGGTCGGCGATAGTCACAGTCGTTACGTAACTGTCGCTCACTTCATCCTAATTCTTAGTACCTATAGCCTTACCCTGAGATTCGCAACAACAACGAGTAATCGGAAGGCAGACTCGCATTGGTTCACCTGAGGCGATGTGTGAATATCAGACTGACACGTGACTACAGATTAAGGCGATTTCCTGACTTGGCGGGGTGAGATCGATATGTGACATTTTCTTCTTTGACGTAAATTTACTGACGGCGCAAAGATGCTTACTTGACGGAACACTGTCAGAATTAATTTTGCGCGGTAGTAATATCATGCGCAGAAGCGGAACAGTACCGCCTTCGCATCGTCCCGCTACCGCGCATCCCGCGCCAGTCAGGAAGCACTCATTTAAATGTAGGGGCGCAGTAAAAAATGGTACCTAGTCGACTGACACCTGACACTGACATTTGACACTTTTCTGATATCGTACTGCTCCGCACCGATAAATCAGGAAGTCGCCTAAATGCAACAAGACCTCTTACGGGCCACCTAATTACATAGTACACGCTGCACGTGATGCAGGTTTCCAAAATATTCACGTACCTACTCAGTTTCAAATAGTTTTGTTATCATTGGATCCAAATAAATGGATGGTAGAAAAGTAGAGGGAACGACAGGATTTGTTTTCGCATTTTAATCTTACATACATAGCAAAAGCCTCCGCACCCTGAAATTATTTTCAACAAATTATCAGTCACGTTTATATTTATGATGTACAGAATTAAGGTGCACATATTGGTAACTATGTAAAATCGTTGCGATGGTAAGATGCTGAAGGAACTGAGGGAATTCTTGTTGCTTCGTTTTGCAGTCTTTGCATACTTATATATACCTACAGTGCATACACCTTTGTGGTAATTAAAGTGCTATTTTAGGTACGTTTAGCGAGGGTCGAGCGTTGGCGGAACGGAAGCCACATACAATACACATCTCGATATTTCAGCGTAGGTAAGGAAGGGGGCCGTCTCCCGCCGCGCAGCTACTCCTGCACGCGCGCCTTCTCAACCTTAAAGAATAACACTTGAAATTCGTCTACGCTGCTCCGCCCGATTACTTAGGCGGCGCTCCGTAGAGTTGATTCAACACTACTCACGCACGTGAATTCACGTGATGCAGGTACCGTTATTATGCATATTCTCTTACTAGTGGAGTAAGCGTTTCATAGAGTTCATAGCATGGCCTGAGCTAATCTTGTTTCACAGGAGTGCGAATGGTTCAACTAACGAAGTTCTTTAAGGCTTTGTGACGAATTTTTATTTGGTAATCATTGCGACCAATATCTTAATAGCTGCCAATATTCTCACATATTGCATCTCGTGCAGATGTGATGTGAATATCACGAGCTTTATTTTTGTCAGAAACAGAATTTCTTCTTAATATTGATCATATCTCCTTCATAGAATTGAAAATATGTAAGTAATACGACGTATATTTTATTAATGTCCTCCGAGAAGTCCAGCTGACGATCAACAGAACAGAAAAGGTCGCAGCTCTGATGCGTGAACTGATGAACTCGTCTAAGAACCGTTGACACACCGGAAGGAAACGCGAAATACAGCGACTAGGGCGGCCTTGCCGTTCGTTGCCTGTTAACGGCCCTATTTCTTATGCTCTTGAATTTTCGCACCACTTAACCGATACCTAATCTTAACCACCAATATAAAAAATATTCCGAAAGTTAAATACATAAATTATTTCATTTCGTTTGAGTATAATGATTTTAAACTTTCTCCGAGCCGCTACTTTTGTTGTTTCAGATTGTTATTTTCCGAGAATTGGAGCTGTTATAGCAAACAAAGACTCGCGTCATACTCTCTTGGGTGTTGCTTGGCAATGCATAAGATTTGAGTTGAAATCATAAAAGTTCTCTTTTATTAGTGAGTGGAGGGACGCGGTCGCGGGCGACGGGAGGCGCCGATCAAACAGGCCGGAGAATCAATATGGCCGCCGCCCAGCTGATCCGTAACCTCTGCGCCGCGCGCCCCCGCACTCCGCGCCGTGTCCCCCCCACCCCCCATCACACACCGTACACGCTCAGATTGTCTTTCCTCAAACTTCACGTTTCTTCAAAACTTTTTTATGACGATCTCTAGCGTTACTCTCAAGTACGCTGAAACTATTGTCTTATTCAGTGATATGCCATGCCTGTATTATATATATTCGGTATATTGTTCTTTTATTCAGTGATATGTCTCAGCAGGAAAAATCTTTTAAGCTCCATTACCTATTGATAAGGTGAAGAAGTTTAGTTACCTAACTTACGCAATTAGTTTCACCATGAAAGCTTTTTCAGCGTGGGGCGTAATGATCCATGCAATATATTTATATGGTAGGTACTTAGATAGAAGTTTCTTAACTCCACTCGCTTTGCGGGAAGTAGCAATTTAATGACAGTCATTTGAACGGAAGGTCTCGTCCTCGCCAACACATAACCAAGTATGTAAAAAAATCATATTGAATTAGACTTTTATTTTTCACAGAATTCCAATTTAACCCTCGATTTTCCGGTGACAAGTGTTTAATGCATATCAGGAGCAATGAATGCACTGCCCTCTACCACATTCATGTTCATTCTTTCTTAAGAACAAAACGCAACGTGTTAATCAGTAAGTGTCACGGAATACGTAGACCAAAGTCCTAAGGGTTCCGCTTACAGGGGTACATAGTAAAGTACCTACCTACCTATAGAGATACTTCTCGTAAATGGGTTGGGCAGGCTCACCGCGTCGTCTTGGAGGATTCGTTTGTGCTGGCGCGCCGGACCGTAAGATGATTAACATCGTTATTTAGTCAGTGCGGGTAATTAAAAGTTACGATCACGACACACGGCCGCTGGGTAGGAGGTACCTATATGCATCGGCTCCGAGACAATCTGTTTATGTAATGATGGAACTGTTTACTGTCTCTAATCATCTCCACTTAGAAACAAAACTTTACTTAGGTATTATTATCACATTTTTTTTGTAATAACTACCTACAATTCAATTCAATTTCTTTATTAATAAAATGTTAATTTTACACGTTATATTATGTCAAGTTGGTTTTGTAGGGATAACTAAAAAAATTTAGGGATAACAAAAAGTGGCAAAAGGCTAGGGTGATGCATAGCTTTTGCCAGTAATGTCAGCTAAACTTTAGTATTAATGGCTAAAATTTAGTAATTAGGGCAGTAACGAAACGACTTTGTAAAATGTAATAGGTAAATGTTGTTTTTCTCTCCGTGTCATTGGACATCTTAAATTCCTAATAACCGTGATTGTCGGTATTGTATACATATTATTTTTACTCTAACAAATTAAAGATCAACTACTTACAACTGATTTCTTGTTTTGATTAGGCTCGATAGATGGGTTTGTGGCCAGCTAATTTGATGCGCCGGTTTGCGGCCACTTGGATGAGTTGATGAACTGAAAGGATATTTTCTTGTTTTTATATACCAATTTAAATTTTCACGCTACTACTGTAGCTTGTGTCACCCACACTAGGACACTACTAAGCGATGTAAGGCATTGCCATACCTGAAGCAGTATATAATTGTATCGTACCGTATTATTAGTATTTGATGCGCTATTAATTTCCGGGAGACATGTCCAAAACGTCATAAAAATGCATTAAAATGAATGACTCCGTTAACGGTAATATTCTCCACAAGGATTGTTTGAGTCGACGTGGAATATTTTACCCAATATCGATTCAGTCATCCCACGCTGATTGATGAGTTCCCCACAAGGTGCTTTTACGTTATTTTTGGAGTTTCACGTGTTCTTTATGTGCCCACAGAAAATTAGTGAGGATTCTATTGCAGACATTTTATAGAAAGGTGGACTATTGAGCGAACATATTGCTGAATGTCCCAGAAATATCTATTTTATTAAAGACTTATGAAGCAAATAACAATATTGGACGATGCCACAATAATGGTACCAACATTAGTATCATGGTCGGGAAGAAGAAATTTGCTGGTGAGTATTAGTTTAAACGGACGAGCTTTCGTGTCCGTTTAATTATAATGAAGCCTGCAATTGCCATTCCTGCCGAGGCCAATATGACTTTTCTCAAAAATGGGGGAAATACTACGAAACTTGAATTAAGACTTGATAAACATAATCTTAAAACATCAAAAACTCTATGCTTTCCCGCCGTCATTTTTTAACAGAATCGCAAGTGTATTTTCTCACCGAAAAACGCAAGTTATTTGAGACACATACAAAAAAGGTCGCGTTTCCAACAAAAAGTTTCTTGCTGGACTCTTCTCAGCTCTAAGTTTAGACAACCAGCGACAAAACTCCCCGTAACTCAATTCCACTGACACCTCAGATTCGGTTGAAATCGCTCAACCAATCTAACTGGAGCGCAAATTGTGTACTCCAGTGTCGTGTTTCCCCTGTGCTCCCCTGGACTTTACCCAGGCCACTCTCCATCTCCAACCGAGCATTCTTATCGCTTTAGGCCTATAAAGCCACAGTTCTCTCTCTCTTATCTCTTCTCCGAGTTCTCTCTCTTTACGTTATTGTATGTATTATACGTACGATTGGGCTTGAGAACATATCTCTCTCAAAAATGTGCGTTGTGCGTATGCATTAGCGCGCATAGACAACTCCCACAAACTCATTAGTTGCCGAATTTCATGAAATAATATTTCTTATGTCAAGTCAAGTTCCTTGACAGTCTTCTTACAAATCGCCGGCAGTTGCGGATCGGTATTATAAACTAAAAAGCAGTTTATTATTGTGAAGACTTGTTAAATGCGGTGCAATGTTATCTGGGAACGTGGAAACTAACAGGGGCCTGAAAACCTACGGGATATTATGTGAGTTAAGACCCTTTTCTTTAGCCCAATAGTTTTCGCGTAGTTCAAACAGTAAGTATACTATTTTATAATGGGAACAAATAAAATGATCACCTAAATAACTTTTGATATCATCAAATTTTCGAACCCTAAAATAAGGTTGAACACTCAAAAAAAATTATCGATCAGCAATTCCGAGTCACCAAAAAACTTCTACCTATTTTTGCAGCACTTGCACCTATTTTACTTATTGCGTTCCTATAAATTTATAATCGCATCAAAAAAATTGTCAAGTACCACCAAAAACACTAAACTACCACCTAATCTCATGCACCTTTTTTCATTAGAATTACATCCAAATATTATACACATCGCATGCTACATTTTAGTAAACAGTTACAAATTAATTGTTTTTAGCACTTTAAATATTTCAGTCATTTCCAAAATGTTATAAATTAGAAAGTAAAATTCTAAATTAATTTAAAAAGCAACGCGCAATGTGGCTGTGTGAAATAATAACACGTATACTGCTATCTCACTCAATCAAATACAAAGAATTGTCTGAAGCATAACACCTATTGATATGTCGTTAGAGTGAAAGGTACCTATTGCTGTTTCATTCTAACTACCTATTGCTGATGGTTTACAAACTACAAGTTTTTTTTTTTTTTTAATGCGTTGACGTGAGCGCGTTTGTTTGAAACCTTTTATTTGAAAATGAGTTTTATTGATTTATTAAATTGTTAGTTTGTTATGAAAATGGATAAAGGTCCTCAAATGAGTTTACTTTATTAATATAGATAGACTTTCATGGAAAAATTAAAGGAAATTAATAGGTAGAAATAGGTATAGGTAGGTTTAGGTTATGTTAGTTTTGCATCGGCCCGAAGGGCCAAAACAACTCAAAATAGGAGCTCCGCGCCAGCGGAGATCCGTCAATACTGTTCCAATGTCCACTAGTTTGAAATAAAAATAGCTATTTTTATTTCAAACTTCAACTTCTTAAAATCATTTAGCGCTGTCTTGCTCGCACGCGGTGCGACGTGCGAGCGAGACGGACCGTATGGAAAACCGCATCAGTGTGCTAGCAATGAGGTTAGACTAGATTGGAACTGCTTTGCGCGTCGGACATTAAAAAACAATTGCCGCGTGAAATTTGGTGATCATGTAGTATTTCTGGGTATCGAAAGAATTATTTGGGTGTAAATAATTTTAATAGGATTACGAGCCCTGTAATATTTGGATGTAAATTATATGAAATTTGGTGTTTGAAATTAGGTGATCATTAAGTATTTTTGGGTAGTGACTAATTTATTTGGTAACAATTTAATTTAATAGGTTATCGACATGTTACTTCTTTGAGTTGCACTTTATATTTAAAGGGAGTTGAAAATTTGGTGCGAATCTAGTATTTTTGGTAATCAATGTAATTTTTTAGATCATCATTCGGCAACTAATTTGGTGGTTCGTTAAATGCTACCCTTTTATAATTTCACATTGTTTCGTGGTTGTCCTGAAAATCAGCGTCATGATATTCAGAATGACACTGCTGAGCTACACCCATTTTGGTATTAAATTAAATACATATCCCTTGTATGCTACCAATTTCTACCAAATATTTTTTTCATTCTTCTTTCAAAGTTGGCCATGGATGGCCATTTGATAGGTAACTAGATAAATGCCTTTAATGGAACTATTTACCTGACCCATCTGCGTCATCTTGGCGACTGTGAAGTTTCACTCAGGATGGACACTCGAGTGTAACGGAAGCAATAGCAATATACTTGTAGGTACCCACACGACATACAGTAACTAGTTAATAGTAGTTAGGTACTAGAATAGTTACAATGTCGGTTGAGTCGGTTCGTCGCCTGACAACGTATAAATCCCGAATAACGACTTGCCATTACGCACGCATCTCATTACTATGGAGTTTTAGTATAATTCGGCTTTACTATAATTAAAATAGCAACTGACATCTATATATTTACATAGAATAAAAGTGCTGAATTTAATTGTTGAATATATTCATTACTGTACTGGGTTAACGGTAGGAGGATGATAATGTATTCATTACTGAACATAGATACGTAATTATGTGTATTTAATTCAGATGTTATTGTATGGTCTAGTAGGTATATTAAAGAAAGACCTTAACATGGCCTCGTTAGTTAAATATACATAACTAAAATATATACAAAAATACAAATACAAATGCGTTTATTTTTCTCTTTAAATTACAATCTTATCTCTCATCATCATCTCATCTCTCTCTCTCTCATCTTATCTTTATATACCGAGTGCCTTGACAAAAGTATATTGATAATTCAGAACTAAATTCGACCAAAACATTCAATGAATTAAATCAATTGTGGACGAATTCAGGTCTAAACTATTAATATTGAGAGTTTTGTTTGACACTTTTGACGTGACTTTTGTTGTAGATACCGTTAAAAGCGCCAATTTACAGAAACCGCATAAAATATTATTTTTTAGTAATTTATCGTTTATCGCCCACAAAATCCGAATCATGAATATCAACAGGGAGGAACGATACCACAGACTTTCCAGACTATTTGTTGTCGTTTAAAATGATGTAGATGGAATTTGTAAACAAAGCTTGTGTTAAAAAAAAAACATAAAAAACACATTTAAATATTAGTCTCAACCCAATTGCTTCAATATTACTATTCGTATTTATATTTTGCAGTGACTTGTGATGGGGGTTTATTGTTTTTAATTAAAAATACGCGATATTTTATGTATAAATTTACCTTTTTTACCGATGTAAATCCGTAGTCCGTAGCGACGTCAGGCGAAGTCGCACCGCGAAACTTCGCCTGACATATCTGGCGACATCGCGCGACTTATTTCCGTAGCGACGTCATGTCGAGCGAAGTCCGGCAACGTCGCGCTACTTCACCCGACGTCGCTGGCGACACGTGTCGCAGGACATTTGTCCTCTAGTGAATCCCGAGTTAAGTCGTATTTGGGTGTTGGTATTGGTACCTAATGTTGTGCTGTGCTGAAGTGAGCAAGTCGATATATTTACCCCACGCGTATTGTGAAACACGCGGAACGTACACGAAGCAAAAAGTATGAATGTACAAATCGGAAAATGCACACTCTACTTGCAAAACACGCAATATGTACAAAAATATATTCGGCGAAAACTAAAGAAATTATATGAAACAAAGTTCAGACTTAACTTATGGAAAATATTTCACGCAATCCGCGCTTTTCGTACTTTTTGCGTGTGCGGCTATTTGCATATTGCACGTTTCATCGTTTTATTTAAGGGGGCTCCCATACAAATAACGTGTTTTTTTGCCGTTTTTATAGATAATGGTACGGAACCCTTCCAGTCCAACTCGCACTTGGACGATTTTTTTTGTTCCGCAACGTTATACGGCACGTGCGGCTAATAAAATTTGTACCGAGACATAATCTTACCTCGATTAGCGGAGAATCAGAAGCATGGCGGAATTTCTCACGAGCCAGCTAACAGTTTCAATGCAAATGAGATTACAATCATATACATATATTTGGTACAATCAAGGGCATAAATATGTATACATTTTTGGACCTTATTTCAATGGAATAAGGTGAAAAAGTGTATAGGTACATATTGGTGCCCTTGACTGTACTCTCGATACTTCTTCCAACTTAAAGCTAGGGATAATTTTGTGCGTGTACAAACCACTACGTATCTTTCACAATGACATCTCTAACGGCTTTCAGCGTAATAATTTTAGTTATATTTATTTGATTCTCTTATTTCCTTTTCTACTGTTTTTCTGAATAAATCTTTAAACTAGCTTCCTCATAGCACCAAATATGTATGTAATCTCATAATAATTTTTTGAACGCCTTCATTCTTAACTGAATACGAGGCTTCCACCAAACTGCATACCTCGCATACCTACTGACGTATCTTCGAAAGCAAAATACAAATTAAATGGTTGGTTCCAGCCGGTTAAAATAAGCCAGCAACCGTGTAGATATATATGGCGGTTTTATTTAAATAAGATTTGTGAATTGTTGTGTTAATGGCTTCAAATGTTGTTTTATAATGTGTCGTTTGTATTTATTCCCGTCTTTACCGGAATGATGAAATAAAAGACTCAATTGTGTTGCTCTGTAAAGAGAAATACAGGTTTATTACTAATAGTCGCGTATACATTACATTACCGCGTATAACTTACACTAAGCATAAAAAATAAACATAACTCTCACCTGTAAAGAGAAACAACATTTGAAGCCATTAATTCATCATTAATTTCACAAATCTTATTTAAATAAAACTGCCATATATGGAGAAAATATCATAATGACAAGTCACTGAAAATGTCATAATCCAGCACAGATTAAATAGGTCCAAATGGTACCTTAAAACCTTCACACAGTAACATAAAGTGTAGCAAGACCAGCTTCACTTACAACCATATTATATATATCTAAATAAATAAATCTTGAAAAGAAATACTGTGTCGTTTAAATATAGTAGACACGTTGGCAAGGTGTACAAGATTAGACGTGATAAATTAGTGGGGAGCGGACCCGTGGCTGCGCGATGCAATTGTACCTACAACTCTGGAAAAATTCGCTTATTCACGAATTATTTCCGCCAATTAAGCAAACTTTGTAATAATGAAAAATTATAAAAAAATACTAAATGTAAATATTTTCCAAATTGCTTTCTTGAGGTTATATATGAGGATATTTATTAGGTACCATACCAGGTATATTTTACAACAAAATATCCAACGGTATCGTACCTGGAGGAACCCAAACTTGGTATGTTTTGAAATTATTATTTTTTTATATTAAGGCCGGGTATTACCACTTTTGAGTTTTTAAAAACCATCTGAGACAGAATATAGTGTCTTAAAATCTAAAAAAAATATATGTGTTACATAAGGATCTTGTCTAGTCAAATTCGCAGTCAGTTACATGACCTGATGAATTTCACTAGATAGAAAAAAATAGCGAAATACCCCTTTTTTAAATGTATTTTCAATACTACGGCTATATTACTGATATGTAACATTTAATTTTTATACTCAATTAAAGATCCTAAATAGTTATAGACAAATTCGCTGGGTTTGCTTCGATAAAATGATTGGCTTAATGACTATAGCTAACTGTTTACGAAATTGCGCGCAGAGGTTGCGTAGATAGCGGGATGGTTAATTGTAAACTCAGGCGTGTTAGAGCGGGACATTTGCGTTGGGGGTGACTCCCCTTAAGACACTTTAACTTAATCTTGAAATAACGATTATCTCAATCAAAAAGGTTAGTTTTACTCTTTTACGTATTCAAGACATGCATCAAACCCCTATACAAAAACTTAAACGCTCACGCTTTGTAATAGGTACATATTTTAAATTATTTGATTCTACTCGTTGACTTTAATATTTTAACTAAGGTATCGTAGACGAAAATAAAATGTCATTCATACTTTTCTCTATGAAGCTCTCTTCTAGTGAACTATAATGAAATGAAACGCATAAACTACTACCTATGTAGAATAGAGTGTCCCTTATTTTACGATTTTCGGAAATTAATTACGCATACCATCTAAGTATAATAATGCTACCCCACTCAAAATACCCTGAAAGCAAAATTCAGGACATTCTTGTACAGAAATACACACTACCTACGCAAGCACAATAAAATAGTTCAAGTAATTCCTGCCAACCTATCTATGTTTAATAAAGGTCCTTACGCTATGTCCATCAGAGTTTATAATAAAGTTCATCAGTATATCAGAAATGAAATGAAATATAATATATTTGTAAATAAACTTAAGTCCTACCTTGTAACGGAATGCCCATATTCTCTACACAGTCTCTACATGAATTCATGGATAAGTAACTTTAGCGATTTATTCGTGATAGAGACTTATACAGGTTAAACAAGACTTGCAATTTATGTTTAGAAGACGTACAAATTATTATTTTTTAATTTTAAGGCTTAGGTTAGTTACATATATTGCTACGCCCTAGTAGGGTCTATGTGCCGTGCCGACTTGCAACTGAACTTCCCATATAAATTGCCATGGAGAAATTTGGTAACACAATAATTTGAATTTTTTTCAATGGTTTTGCGTTTACATAGATATTTGTATTTCAATTTATTCAATAATTAACAATTTTTATTATTTATTATATAAGATTGATATGAAAATAAAGAAATAAGAAGAAAAAAATTTGGCCATTTTCATACATTGTAGGTATGAGTCGCATACATTTCGGCTGGGGTTACAGTTACAGTAATGAAGTGAAATTTATTTTCAGTGTTTTGGAATAAAATAAAGCAATTTAGGGGATATGGTTTATTAATTTCGGTAAATCGTAAAATAAGGGACAACCTAATATAGAATGTAACAAAAACAGATCAGCTGCAGCCGATTTGATTGTATTACTTTTATTATTATAGCAATCGTATACGATCTTTATAATCAGGGGGCCGATTTTTGAGTTTCGAACGCTCGAATTTTCACTCGACATCTGTCAAAACATCATAGTATTTTGACAGATCTCGAGTAAAAAGTCGAGCGATCGAAACTCAAAAATCGGCTCCCAGTTCCCTACTTTTGGGGTAAATAAAAATCATACTCTGGTATCACTAGCGCGTCACGTTACGTCAACCTAATTACCTTATATGCCATACGCTTAAATAAATAAATGTCAAACGAATAAAAATGTTTTGTAATAATGTTTTTAGTTAAGTATTATTGTAACATTTACAAGTGGCAGGTAAGTTACTTTATTCATTTTATTAGCCGTCCTGATATTATTTTTACATGCTTTCATTGTGCAGTAGACCATCATTTAGGTGATGTTTTTGAACGTCACCGTACGTAACCGACAGCGTCTTGTTATGCACTGGTTTTGGTTTGTATATGTGTGAGTGAGCGTGTGTTTTACATGATGCGCTTGGTTTTTGATAGCTTCATTAGGTTGTTTGTCATGCGTCGTCTATAGTTTTTATTTGGTCTGAGAAGCAAATAATGAGTTTGCAAACCATATTTTACAAATATTACAAATTTCAAAAATGGAATATCTATTCGCACACATTACTCACACATACAACAGGTCATTTACTTAAGTTTTTCACCTAGGTATAACACGCGTGAGATTTCAATAAACCATCCCGCTCTTTACGGAGGCTCAGCGCGTGTTTTTCGTAAATATTGATGGTTATTCTAAACGTGTAAATTTATAAGGATAATCTTTTTTATCAGGTTTGAGAACTTATGATTTTACAACTATTAAACCAAAAATCATTGTTAAAGATGCGAGGGTTTTAAAGATCCAACCACAAACACCGAAAAAAAGGGTTGTGTTTGAAAAATAAAAGTATCGAGAATTTTTTTGCAAATCGTGTTTTCACTTTTAACAGACTGGAGGAAAATTAGTTCAAGATTAATATACTGAAAGGACAGATATTTAATCACTATTATAGATGTTGAGATGATGTCGATAAACATTGGCAAAAGTGCATATGTGGGCTCTTAAGAGACTTCAAACTCCGTTAAATAGATTAACCATTAAAATTAAAGAAAACAGTTTTCAGCGTTTTTAGAAATTAGCCCTCTAATGGGGTGAAACGAGGTTTGAAAATTTGTATGGGGAGCAATTTTTTTTGAACTAGGAGCTTGAAACTTCGTTTATAGAACTAGCATTAAATACTAAAAAAATTAATTTCAGCGTTTTTTGAAATTAACCCTTTGAAGGGGTGAAAAGGGGGTTAAAACATTGTATGGACAACCTGAGTTTTTTTCAGTTTCATACTTGGCGCAAATCTACTCCTTAAGGCGACTTCCTGATTTGTCGGTGCGGAGGCGGTACGATATGAGAAAACTGTCAAATGTCAGTGTCAACTGTCAGTCAACTCTGTACTACTTTTTACTGCGCCCCTACTTTTAAATGAGTACTTTTAAGTGCTTCCTGACTGGCGCGGGATGCGCGGAAGCGGGACGTTGCGAAGGCAGTACTGGGGCCCGATTTTTGAGTGTCGAACGCTCGAATTCTCACTCGACATCTGTCAAAACATCATAGTATTTTGACAGATCTCGAGTGAAAATTCGAGCGTTCGAAACTCAAAAATCGGCCCCGAGGTCCGTTTCCGCGCATAACATTACTACTACGCAAATGTAATACTGACAGTATCCTGTCAAGTGAGAATCTTTGCGACGTCAGTAAGTTTACGTCAAAGAAGAAAATTACACATATCGATCCCGCCCCGCCGAGTCAGGAAGTCGCCTAAGGCTGTATAATAGTGGGTTGAATGTTTGTATGGAAAACGTGTAATAGTAATATACCCATAGTAGATAAATAGATTAAAAACTGCCCTACCCGTGCAAAGTTGTGGCGGGTTATAAATGTTAAAGTATGTATGTCTGTTAACACTTCACTTTTGAACCACTGAACCGATTTAGATGAAATTTGGTAGGTATGGATATAGTTTGAGTCCCAGGAAAGCACATAGGATACTTTTTATCCCGGAAATCATCCCTTAAGATGGTGGAATTTTGTATGGACGAAAGATAACTAGGTAAGCGGATGCTTGCATGCAACATTCTAACGCGATGACCGAGCTCAACGCAGACGAAGTCGCGGGCAAAAACTCTTATGTATATACAGGGTGACTTAGAAATTATGAGTTTGAACCAATTTTATTATCATGTATGCCAAGGCCTAGTTAAAAAATATCAGCTAAGACGAAACAATTCCCTAAACGGCAAGTTTGTTCGGATTAGGAAAATAGCATTGATTAGTCAAATGCTAGTATTTTCCTATTCCGAACAAATGGACTAAAATACCCGGAAATGCTTTTTTATGAACACTTACTACGACTTTTATTATTTCAAGTGCTTGGCACAGATAGCGCAAGGAAGCTTCGGCTTAAATATAATTTAACGGTTTACTTAGCGCCTCCTCGCAGTTCGTAGTGGTAATCAAACGCGCGTTAGGCTCTAAGACCAAGAAAAAAGATATAAGTAGACGGATAAACCACTGAGTGAAGTCAGCTTTTAACTAAGCCCAATAACTAACAAGTATACGCTCTATACACACACTAACGCGTTGTCCTAGGTGGGAAGGTGGGCGAACTAGACGCGAACGCAAAGCGAAGCGAAACGACGCGGTGAATACAGAATGCGGTGCGAAGCGGTTCACTCTCGTACGACACGGTCGTCTGTTTGTTTTTTTCGCTTCGCGTTCGCGTCTAGTTCGCTCACCTAGGACATGACAACGCGTAAATCATGCACAGAATTTCTCAGTATGTACGTGTCTAATGATGTCAAGATAACACGTTTCAAGTTCTGTGCATGATTTAGTGTCTATATGTGTTATTTGATATACATACATATGCAAGCATATGTATGTATATCAAATATACATCTACGGCAAGTGCTTACTTTACAGTTTACGGGCATGATTTTAATACCCGACTTCACTAAGTTCTTCGTACTGCTCTTTATAATTATATTATTTTCTTGGTCTAAGGTTAGTGATAACTCCTAAGGAATCGGAGATAATCTATTTTACAAAGAGGGTTAATTGTGTAAATTACCAAACGAGTGTTAGGAATTAGGATACATAAATCAACTGATATTTTCCCTTATAAAAAATTACAATTTTACGTACTTAAGGGTACGTACCGACATACGTAACGTTACGCAATCGAGAACATTTGAACAAAGTAAGTAGGTATTTATATTTTTATGATTATTGATTACCACAATTTACTAACCCTCAGCCTATTAGCGAGCGAGCGAACCGTCAGTCCGTTACTTACTTTTCAGAAATCGGTCTGTATCGTTTGTCGGATTCGTAGAGTAAAAAATACTAGGAACGGAATCGTGTCGAATTGATAGAGTGCAACAGCAATCCGGACGTTTCGCTTTCGTGCAGCAAGATATTGTTATTTGATAAAGACACCATTATCGCTTCACAACGTCTTAATAATAGTACTTTTATCTCGCGAGCGCGGGTTGGCCATTGTTATACCTAGTTGTGCATACGAACACATATACAACGTGAACGCATAGCTCCTACGCTGACGCAATAGACAATGCGCATGTATAGCTCAACACACAACCATGGCTCACCCGCGGGCGTGAGATAAAAGTACGATTTGCTGCAGCGCTCTGGTTTTAATTTCTGTAAACTTCTTTGCTATAGCGAATGGCTAAGTTATGTTTTCCATCGAAACATTATCTACAGCGTCAGGTGCTTCCGACGCTCCCAACACGATTTTCAAAACCATTTCTGGACAATTAATTCAGTGATGAGTGAACATGGTGTGTTTGTGATGTGATAATTGTTGATAATGTTACGGAGCATTACCGGGTGAGATGAGGCGAGCAACTCGGAAGCACGGCGCGACTCGGCCCGCGTCAATGCGCGCGGCCGCGGCCGCGGCCGCATCGCACCTCTCGCCTTACGGCCCGGCCACCACTTCGAGCGGCGGCGGCAGCGGCAGCGGTTTTCCTAATACATTGCGTGTGATCCCAACTAACCGCAGTGCGTTGCGCGTCTCAACCGTGCAATGGACAGATAAAACGCTTGCCGCGTCGCAATTCACGCAAAGTCGTAGCCGGGCCGTTAGGCGCGCGGGGAGCATTGACCTTCAGCTCCTGTCTTGAAACCCTCCACAAAACCAATCTACACCTTATATATGAATCCTTAAAGTCACTTCCTGAAAGAAAAGACTCCCCTCTGAAAAAAAAATGTTCCTAGACTTCACCACCGTTTTTCAAGCAAAGTAGGTGCGATTTGTTGTGTCGAGCGAAGCGGCCGCGAGTCGGGTCACGCGTGTGCGCACTGTGCCGCGAACGTATTCATTATAAATATGTATGAATATTTCAAGATAAATTGATGCGAACGTTCATAAGTACCATTGTATATTCACTTTATAACGAGCTTGTGTTTTCTGTTCAAAGCTTTTCTTTTGTACTCCTAACGCTTAAGTAAATGCCTTAAGGTACTAACAAAAAAATACTTATCATTGGAGAAATTTTACATTTTTTTCCGATTGTTTTTGAAGTGTATGTATGTATGTTTATCTAATTTATTAACATGATTATGAGCAGTTGTCGTTAGATTGGTCTTATTTGTGGAAGTCTGTTTTTTAAGTAAGTAACTAATTTGATATAACATGACTTGTACAATCTCTAATAATGTTGATTTTTATTATTAAAGAAGCACAAGATCCATTGAAAAACAGACTTCTTGTATAATAACTAAACAGAATGTTTATTTTCGAAGCTGTGCTGACTTATGTAAAGTAAAAGATTTACAGTTCAAAACAGTTCCCGTACCTAATATTTAGCAACGCAAATCCTACAAATGTACCTACTTTATATTGTTTGGCAGCCATGCGAGTTCTAGTATATTTATTCTAATGTTGCTTTTTCAGGGGTTGTTAAGCACTTCTTGTAATAAACTGGTTCAATCTAGAAAAAAACCGACCAAGTGCACGGACACGAAGGGTTCCGTACCATTATCTATAAAAACGGTCAAAAAATCACGTTTGTTGTATGGGAGCCCCCTTGAATATTTATTTTATTCTATTTTTTAGTATTTGTTGTTATGGCGGCAACAGAAATACATCATCTGTGAAAATTGCAACAGTCTAACTGTCACGGTTCACGAGATACAGCCTGGTGGCAGACGGACAGACAGACAGACAGACGGACAGCAGATTCTTAGTAATAGGGTCCCGTTTTACCCTTTGGGTACGGAACCCTAAAAAACAAAGATCAAAGTAGACCCTCGTAGGTGATCAATCACACCCCATACTAAAAATATCGAAAAAAATCAAATGGCCGCCAAGGATGTGATTTGCAACAAGGATCGATGTGATAGGCCGATATATGCCTGATTCAGTGACTTACATAAAATTAATGTATTTACCATACTGAAAGAAAACCAAACTGAAAGAAGTTATATACACGCTGTTAATTATTTTAACTGTCTTAATTAGAAATCTAAACTATTAGATGGAGCCGGTGGCTACCACACTTTCCAAATAGTGACTCTATGTTATGATAAATAACGAACAATAAACATTTAGATAAATCTGATTTTTGTAGAATGGAGACGTCTCTGTTTAATCAGATTAGTGGGATGTCGATATTTTGCAGTGGGATTGCAGTGCATGGCAACTGCATCGACGGTGCCTTGCGCTGCGGCCTACCGGCTCTGTTGGCCTCCTGCCATATCTCATATGAACTATAATAAATATTGTGAGAATGTAGTAGGTACGAGTTTTGTATATCGTCGTCAAAACGTCATAGTTTTTTGACGGATCTCGAGTGAAAATTCGAGCGTGCGACTCTCAAAAATCGCCCCCCAGAACTGCCAATTAGTGAATTGAATACAAACGCAACAAGCGAATTCAGGACCGCGATGACAAAGGTACTTTGGTCATAAACTCGTAGCCGTGCGCTTCCTTCACTTGTTTTTTAAATAACTAATACAAGGTAAAATGCGATTTAGTTGCGATACCTTTAACGTTTTCGACGACAAAGACTCATACACTCGACTCATCACGTCACGGAGTACGAGTACAATGCGATAGGGTTCAACTTCACAATTGACATTGCCATGTCATGGCGTGTGGTTTGACAGAGCGCTGAAAAGGTTAACTCAAAATATCTACTTAAGTTTACATAATTGGGGAACATTCTCATCGAGGCGAATATACTCCGATAGGTAGTTGTACATTTTAATGTCAAATGAAACATCACCGTCGATGAGTAGGTTAGTGTACACATGAATATATTTGGCAATTAAGTTATAATAGAAGTTCGTGTGGAACTTATTCACTCTATGTTATATATTATTGAGCACCACGATATCATCAAGCAACAAGAGTCGCCTAGATTGGCCAGATTGTACCGCGTACATAAAGTCGTCTTGCCGAATTAAGGCGATAGGTATATTGATTGAAAGAGACGCGCGTATATTTTTCGTTCACGACAAAACGGGATGCAACACTCTCCGGGAATGGCTTTTTTAGACGAATCTCGATAAATATCTGTCTGTGTGCAGATTTATTAAATTTCCTCTTGTCAGTACCTAGAAGAGGTAAAATAATGAAATGCATATTTCTGGGTTTCACGGTAGATTCGAGCCTGAATTGGAAGCTACACGTAAATAATCCCTGTAGTAATAAAAAAAACTAAAACCCCTTCTATCAAATGATGCACTAAAATCCGTTTACTATGCTCATTTTCACTCGTTAATGTCATATGGAATAATTATATGGGGAAATTCGACAGATGCGAAACGAGTACTCATACTCCAAAAACGAGCACTACGTATTCTCGTAGGAGCACAACCAAGATACTCGTGTAGAAATCACTTCGTGACGCAAGGCATCATGAGTCATGATTCATGACCCATTACTCGGTATATCTATATGAAGTTATAATGCCGGCAAACCGTCCGATGCCCCGGCACGGGACCTCTTCCTGGAGTTCCAAATTTTGCCCCTACCATGCATACTGATCTACCAAGTGGCAATATTCACACACGAAAACCTTGGTCAGTTCAAATGCAAAGGCACGAACTCCAGATACCCCCTACGGAGCAACAAGCACGGAGATAGGCTGGTGGCTGAGCGGCACAGACTAGCGAAGTCAGCTAAGTCTGTCTACAACCTCGGACCATCAATTTACAATCGGTTGCCCGAGACCATCAGAAATGCAGCTTCTACCGCAGGTTTCAAATACAGACTGAAAAAGTGGCTGTTGGGAAGCATGTTTTACGATTACGTTGATGTTTTCAACACACCACTAATACTATGACAGTAAATACTGAAAAATAATAATAAATACAATGTACTTAGCTAAATATTATGTATGCACCACTTTTAATCTATATATATAAAGTTGATGGGTGACTGATTAATCAGCGCCCCGCCGAAACTGCCGGTCCTAGAAATTTGAAATTTACACTATAGTTAGGTTATATAACGGAGGCAAGGGATAAGACGGGATTTTTGGAAATTCCACCCCTAAGGGGGTAAAATAGGGGTGCAAAGTTTGTACGGGGGGCAATAATTTTTTTAAGGTCCAGACTTGAAACTTTGTACAAAGACTCCTTAAAATAAGACAATGAAAGTTATATCTGCGTTTTCAAAATTTTCGTCTCCTAAAGGGTTGAAAATGGGGGTGAAATATTGTATGGGGCGCAATTTTTTTTTTAAGTGAGAGTCTTCAAACTTTGTGTAAAAGTTTCTTATAATAATGGAAAAAAAGTAATTTCAGCGTTTTTCGAAATTCATCCCCGAAAGGAGTTAAAAAGGGGTTCAAAGTTTGTATGGGGCGCAACATTTTTTTAATTGAGAGATCAATTTTTTTACAGTCTCTGTTTAAATACAACAAAACAAATTTCTGCGTTTTTTAATTCATGCCCTCAAGGGGTTAAAAAGGGGTTCAAAGTATGGGGGGCAACATTATTTTAATTGAGAGACTTCAAATTTTTTACACAGTCTCTGTTTAAATACAACAAAACAAATTTCAGCGTTGTTCGAAATTCATCCCTAAATGTCTTAAAAAAGGGTTCAAAGTTTGTATGGGGAGCAATTTCTTTTAAATTGAGAGACTTTCATTTCGCAAAGAGACTGTTTAAATGATTTCAGGATTTGTGGATTTGGATAGATGTTTGAAACGAAATTTCTACAGGTCCATAAATACGTACAGTAACAAAGAGAAAACGACAAGATACGTGTCAACTCACACAAAAAATAGCCTAAGTAAATGAGAGTTTTTAGCCGATAAGTAGGTACCTTTAAAGGGATTTTTAGAGGGGTTGAGAATTTGGGTTGACCGATTTAAGTATATCCTGTACAGCATATTAATAATTTGGTCTCACCGGTTAAAAGTACCACAATTATTATACCGTTCCCTATGTTTTAACTAAAAACCGAGCTTTACGCAGACGAAGTTGCGGGCAACAGCTAGTTAAGACGTATTTCTAAATTTTACTTGACTTGTAATATTCGATCAACGGGACGGCTGCGTACGGTTCCTCGTCGTATGGCTCTAGCAGAAAAAAACCCACGAATCATTGGCCCCACCTTTTATGAACGTCTTCCCGCCGAAATCTGAAATGAAAAATGCGACCAAGCATTCAAACGCCGATTGAAGGACTTTTTGTTGAAACAGCCATTGTACTCTGTTACTGAATATATGGACCAGAAAAATAATATTTATATTTAATTATATGTAATTTTACTAAATTCTGACGATCCACTGCCGGAGATAAATACCTAATAATGACATAAATAAGTAATTAAATTTAAAATATGTACATGGTAACTCTTTTAGATCAAATTTATATTTTGTTGACATATATCAGTTTTGTTTTGGACAATCATAACAATGACTCCATGTAAATTGACATTCAATGTAATTTATAATGTAATCTTATTATAAAATAAATGCATACATACAATACCATCATATTAACTTAATCGTGTCTTTTAATAATGCGTTGTTTTAGTAGGCTGAGTTAAAAAAGGAAAATATAGACTCAACTTTGGATTTCTTTTCTATGGAGAAAATTATAAGCAATTATGTTTCGGCTATTGTCAGTACCACAATCATATAGTCAAGAATTATATATCTGAAAATCAGTCCCTATTGTTACATCGTCTGGGCAGAACAGAGATTCAAAGTTTCTAAATTTCTCAGTGTAGCGCCTTAAGTACTTACTAAACTCGGAACAAAACTTAATTAACATGTAACCGTTGTTGATTCCTTAATTCGTTTTTAATGTTATGCGTGGATCATCTTGATTATAATGATAAGCCCTTGTTAGCTTTGTATAGCCTGACAAGTTTCTATTTACCTATGAAATAGTGTCGCTACAATCAGTTTAGTTACACATGGCATTAACGTGCGTAGGTACGTCATGTATGTCGGTACAGTGTGTATTGACTTCGTGTTAATATTTGTAGAATATCAAAACATTGTTTTCAGAGCATCGATGTTAACATGATTAAATATGTTAACTTCGACTATAATAATTACCAATTCATCAAAATCTGATTCCTAATATTCCATGGCACATTTATCGAAGTTGTATTTATGTTTATTATATTTTATTCTGGTGGCAATGACGGGAGCGTATCCTTTGTCCTTTTTTGATGTAAATATTTTATTGTATCCAAAATATCTTTTCTTGCTTCATTGGAAAACTTCTTTGGCATTTTTGTGGCTAAATCGCGAAATATTTTCTTCTAGTTTACATTAGTGTCATTCGATGACTTTCAACGTCTGTGTCAAAGACTCCTTGCTAGTAAAATAAATTAGTAACGCTGAAAATCCGCCACATGACGAGGGCCAAGAAAAATCTTGTCGGGCTATATAGTAATTATATTTTAATAAGTAATATAATGTTCTGAAACGTTCAGTCGCATAAGTCCAAAACATTTGATGTCTCCTAAATAAAGTCGAGTCTAATACCCCATTGCGAGAGTTACATCTTCAGAAATAATAACATAATTCCCTGGTTTCTGCGAAGAATCCGAAATAGTTAAGTATGACACAATCATAAGAGTCGCTGTCACATCGGGCCACGTCGATCAGTGTCAGCTGTCTCGTTAGAGATTTCCATGCCGGTGGCCGCGCCACACCGCGCCGCTGAACACGCCGAGCCGACTTGACTCGCCGGACTTATGTGCTGCATATTTGATGCTTGCTCGCGGCGTGCCCATCAACTATTTACTTCGACGTTTATTTAATAGAGCTCGAGGTGGTGCTTAACTGCCGCTCACGTATCTACCACTAGGTATTATATAGCTTCAAGTTAGTGAATTAAATTTGTCGATTATACACGCACTAAGCTTAAATGATATGGCGAGATTCAATAAACAACAATACAATACAAATACTCTTTATTGCATAACCTCAACAAAAGTAACACATAACAGTACATAATGACAATGAGTAGAGGCAAATAACAGGCGGTCTTATCGCTAATGAGCGATCTCTTCCAGACAACCTTAGGGTAGCGGAGATCATATCAAAGAATAACAATTCACGGTAGGTGATCCATAGATCAATAAACAACGTTCCGCGTTAACAACTATATTTGTCTCACAATCTCCATACATTATGGAGATTGTAAGACACACCATGCGGTGTACACTTATGCTTGTCTATTTATATAGACATAGTGTCTATATATATATATATATATATATATATATATATATAGCGGCATAGTAATATGTATAATGTTGCATGGTCGAGTCGAGCCAGTCGGCTGAACACGTCTGCTATTGTCAAGCTGCAGCAGGTGAGCCTGATGAAGCCGGCATTGTTCGCTACGCGACAGCTGCTCCCGACCGCTGTAATATTACTGCCACAATAATCAGTTGTCTCTCTACCTACATTGTTACAATGCTACACTCAGCCAGATTTAATTGAAGTATGCCATTTTATCTTGCGTTGACTCGCAAGTCAATTTCTTTTTTGACTATTAGGGGTTTTTTTTAATACCTACTGTTAATAAAAAGCGATGCAAAATATCATCGGAAGATCACAATCATACATTTTCACAAATTGAGATAAATAGATGGGGTCACAAATAGTATTTTGTCAATTTCTTGTGAGAGACATGTATTATGCAATGCATACTTAGTGTAGTGGAAAAATACATAGTATGTAGCATATGTGGGTACTTACCAGTAGCGGCGCGTCAAAATTATTCTTAGGGAAGCCGGAAATAATTTGCCTTTCTTATTCTTCATGAGCCGTAGTAAAAGGACGTAGGACTCGAGTTGTATGGATGCTCCGCCAGTGGTACTTACATATACCTACCATTAAACATTAGGCAATAATCGTCGTCCCATCATGGCTTCTGCCGTACCTGCCACAATATTTGATTGAGCAATAGTATAAATCAAGCTTTCCTTCAGATAGAGGAACAAAATCGATACCCATATTTAAAATTCAGAGTCAACCTCTATTTAGACATGAGTAGTTCACGAATGAATGATTCAAATGAAGTACTTCACCTCGTGTAACTCTTTTATTCACTATTTCAGTTCGGATTCATATACTTCAATACTTCAGTCCGTTCAGTTCATGATTCATATCGTTTACCTACTCATGATTGAATGAATGATTGATATTTTTACTCAATCTATATCGTAGATGGATCTGTTGAGCTACTGAACTAAACTGAACTAGTGAACTAAATGAGTGATATACTTCACAGTGAAGGAATGAAGTACTCGTACCTATATCACTCTTTTCTTTTTAGTGACACATTTTGCGCATATCTACCTCTATTTACGAGTAATAAAATATCAACCCGATAGCACAATAATATCTTACACAGAACAGCCCACGCGTCCTTACGGACGTATACCAAGCTACTGTAATTTCGTTCGTTGACTGAAATCGACTTACCTAAGTCGACAACGTACATTGTACGTACACTCGCGGCCAAGAATACGCGTCGGTAAAATACCGTCATATTTCCTAAAATAGTGCAAAGTTGTACAGTTTTTTAAATCCTGACATGACCTTTATTTAATTTTAGATTCATGAATTATGTTTCTGATTATGTAACGACTCCACCTCAGGATGACTATTATTCTATAAATATTATATAACTTAACTATTGACATTAAAAAAGTATTCTGTAAGCTTCTATTTTGAATAAAATATTTTGAACTTGAACGTGAACTTGAACTAGATCTACACCGCTAAAACAACACTTAAAAAAATTACGCTTAAATCGGATTAGTAAAACCCCATGAAGAAAACAGCGTTAACGGAGCGAGATATAGCAAAAATCGTCATTATTGGATATTGATATTTTTATGATAGGATCCCGGAAATTGCTAACACAATTGGGTATTACGAAGAATGTTATATTATGTACTTAAAACTAGTGTAAAATATTTAAAAATAGCTATTGCGGTTATTTAATTTAAGGTGGCCCGAAATTTTTGACTTCGGGTGTATTTATGTGAAGAATAAATAATATAAATGTGGGATGGGTACTTTTTGATAGCTGTGTAAGGTGCTGGCTGCTTGATGATGAATAAGGAACGTTCGAATGGAGTTTGAATAGTTTTGGAATGGCGAATGAGTTGACGTATGATTGAGTATGAATATGAAAGACGAGCTGAGCGAGTAAAGGTGTAATTGCACGCTATAAATAAATAGAGGTAAGACGACGCTTTGGAAATATTGGTTGCATGGATTTCCATTTTTCTCAGCAACCAAGCAACTGATGAAAACGAAATTGACTCACATGATCAATCATACCTTTAGCTTTAATTTTATAATTGCTTTTCACGATTGGATAACTTTTGCAACAGACTTTTCTTCGTCAAAAACACCTCTGTTTAAACAGAGATTCGCATTTTACAGACAAACGGCACTTGTTAAAGCCTCTTAGTTTTCAATATAGATTCATCTTAACAAACACTTTAAAATTATAATTGGATTTTATAAAATAACTTAGAACTCTTATTTAAATCGAAAAACACGGTTTTGTCGTATACGACCTTATAGTTTAAGCCAGCGCGTGCCGTGTTTTCTATACAAGAATGATGACAAGATGTCAAGTCAATCGGCCGACGGCCGCTGTCAGCGTTGGACCCGTGCTCGTCGAGACCAGCAAAATTACGTAAATATATGTTTAAAATGTTATTTTATTCGCGTAAAAACTCGAGGAAGCACTCAAAACGAAAAAGGAAAGCTTGTTTAATTGATTAATGTAAAAATATGGTTATAAAAGGTAAGTAAAAACGCAAATAGATTCATTCAACAACATTCGTAAATGTCATTCAATGTTCTAGTTGGAAAAGAAAACAATGCCATGGAGTCGTCTCCGGATTTAAACGAAAACGAAAATATGTCATGTTATATATAAGTTTTGATAATCGAATACTTAGTATTTGAGATATAAAACCGTCTTACTGATAAACTGTTTTAAGAGTATTTTTAACCAATTTCAAAAAACTAGCCAAGTGCGAGTCGGACTTCGCACATCTAGGGTTCCGAACCAACCTCAAAAAATGTGTTTTATTAAGTATTTATTGGTAAAATATACGTAATAATAAACATGATCACCAAATTTCAAGTTCATAGGTCAAACGGAAGTTGACAAATTCTTCGGAACAAAATTTTGTGGCAGACGACGGACGGACGGACGGACGGACGCATGAGTGACAACAATTGAGTTCCGCTTGGCCCTTCGGGTACGGAACCCTATAAAGGAGGAGGTTCCTACTTCGGCTTCGGCATAAATTTCTATACATCGTTTTAATTTACATTATTTTATATGTTGTACAACACGAGAAATGCTACTGAAGTATAAAGACTTACAAAATGTGTTGCCAATGTAGGGTTTTATACCTATCTAACTCGCTTGTGGCAACTCGATATGCCATGGGTTCTCTGTGGATTGCTAGAATTTTATACAGTAAGTATAATTTCGCTTGCCAGATCTTCATTAGAAATAATTTTGTATTCCACGGCGTTAAGTTTTAATTATATTCATGTATTTAAAGCCTGGATAATAATTTATTTTACCTTCGCCGTGTTGCGGATATTGGATTGCTTATTGGTTGTTGACATGTCCGGTACTGACATTTTATAGTGCCGTTGTATTTAACTGGTTTGTTGGTTTGGGGTTTAACTCAATAGGTATTTTTTTTCGTATTAAGGGACACGTCCACCAAACTACGAAAATAGGCAAAAAGATCTTATAATCGAATCACTGGCCGAACATTTTATAATTGAGGTCGGTGATACTGAAAGTGACACTTCAACAACTGACGAAAATGAAGCATCATCGGAGTTCGAATCTGAAGAATATTTTGAATCAGATTTAGATGAATAGGTAGCATAGCAGAGGCTGTCAAGACCTAATTTTGTTGAAATTGATGTTATTTAAGCAGTTTTTTAAGAAAAACTATTTGTTCTAGCACATCAAAATATATGTTAATATTCATCATATTTCAAAGACCTTGTACGGACTCGATACATAATTGGACGAAATCGGCTCGATAGAAAATAATTGCAAAGATTGGTCTTAAATTCATCATTAAACGGTTCTATGTCTTTATTTTTATTACGTATGGGTCTGCAATTAAAAACATAAAGTCAACATATTCATACCTAAACCGCCAACGAGCCATATTTCACAAATAATCCACACTTTTTTTCATTTCAATATTATTGTAGTATAATTTATTTACTATTTTACGCGCAGAGCTTCCGTAAAGAGCGGGATGGTTATTTGGAAACTTTTGGACATTCTACATTGTTAACATGAAGCTACACTGTACCAACTGTACATGACTTACACTCATTATTATTAATTTCAGGGCCAAATACAATCTTGTCAGGGTTTAACTGTAAACATGTACAATAGATATTTGATTTCTTACCTCCTAATCTGACATCGGTAATAATGTCGGCACGAATAGTTTTACATATTTGTATCAAGTTTTACCCGATAAAATTCTTATTATTAAATACCCATACATCTCTAATTAGGTACACAATAAACACAATCTTATCTAATCTTTATAGGTATTACAAATTCTAAAAAGTAATGTTATAATTAGAAAATATTTAAGAAATGTGGAAAGCACAAATTAATCCTCAAATTTGATAAAGACTCGGCAACGCGCATGGAGTTGCCCGCGTCTGTAGGCTGCGGTATCCACTAACCATCTGGTGGACCATACGCTTGTTTCCCACCGTCGTATTTAAAAAAATTAATACCTCTCCTTTGATGTCTATGTTCCGTGCGGCGCTCTGTCTGTCAACTCTGTCATGCGCTATTCGATCGCGAGCCGCGTAAGAAATACCGGGGCGGATGAGGTGAGGGGATTTCAGCACACTGTTTGAGTTTCATAGTTTATCACGGCGTCACCGGGTCTACATACATATATAGGTTGGACTATATGAAAATAAATTAAGACTTCGCACTCATAATTCACCTATGAAATGAAATTAAATGATATACTTGTATGTGGCAATTGGATTCAGTTTGCGGTTTTAATTGCATTACATTTGGTAGCTTCACCAAACCCTTTTTTATGTGGAGAAAACCTGCGAACCAGGTGCCCAGGCATGGGTGGATGCCTGGGTTATGTGGTATTTCTAGCCACTAAAAACTCCACGGCGACCGCCATCTGCGCTCTCATGCGGGGGACTCCGGGATCACCCTTGGGTCACCCTCCCTGGGGCTGATAAGTAAGTGCTGCGGCTCCCACCGCATTAAGCACCGCATGCAACCGCGATGACCCCCTTTAGTCGCCTTTTACGACAGGCGGGGGAGACCGTAGACCTACCTTCTAGTCCGAGTGTAGACGGCTGAGCTTCACCAAACTCTACCTTTTCAGGTGTACTTACATCTAAGCTTAAAATGAAGGAAGATTAAAAATACTCATTTAAATAATCACTTACATTATAAAAACATTTCTTTAAGAGTAAATTCTTAATAACATTCTTAAAAGTTTTTAAGTTGTGACTCTTAAAACTATTTATTAAAATAGAGGTATCATCTGCGAATAAAATGCACTCATGAGATAGATAATTCGGTAAATCATTAATATACAATAAAAATAATAAAGGGCCCACCTATACCTACGACCGGAGTCAAGACCGCGTATTGCCAATTGCAAGTAGTTTAAGACCAGGTTATTCGAAATCATAGTATTTTTCATTCTAAAATTGAATGAAAAATACTATACCTAACCATTAAATACTCACTTTATTGATGGGATATTTAGATATGTTATATAGTTTAAGAGTCGGTCTAGTGCATTTTAAGGCTGAAATCACGATATTTGAAACTTCGCTCGATGATCTCACATCGCAAAAACAGGTAAATTTTGATCTTATTTTGAGTCGTATATATAAAATATATCCAACTCAGACTCGAGTAAAATATATCAATAGATAGGAAACGATGCGAAGAAGTGTATTTTAAGGCTAATTTTTTTAAAATGTTTTTATATTTAAGAAAACTCAAAAATATCAGAAAAGCAAGCTGCGCGCTTCATTTTAGTAGACAGATGGCCGTTGGGCCTCGAGCTGGACGGACGTCTTTCGCCCTTTTTGCAGTTTGACATTTATAAAAATCGCATATTTAATACCAGTAACTAGATGATATTAACATTTTCAGGGTAAATTACTGGTGAGTCATATCGACGAATAAACATTTCAAATAGTTGTCCTGGTACTTTTACAATTCGAGATAGTGGAAAACATAAAATGTGGCTAATAAAGCTTATCATTGTATCATTTTTTCCTCCCTCTCTTTATTACAAAAGGTTTCATTGAGTATTTTTAGAATGTGGATTTTCTTCCATTATACGGGTCACACTCCTTCGTATAGCGTATTGTATATTTTATGTCTCTGTGTGAGTATATTCATAGCGCCTGACGCATAGTTTGACATCTGACATTAGCAATGTTATTAAATTCAAGCTTGGTATTTCAAATACAATATTTTAAATTATTAAATATATTGAGCTTCGTATTGTAACAAAATAAATATGCCCAAACGGCATTGTGTAATTATTCCAATATATCAACGTAAACGATAAAAAAAGAATAATACAAATTTAAATGAAAAGATGCCTCGGATAATATCTGAAATAGAAAGGGCCCAAAGCTCTGAGGAATTCTGGCCGCTTACGGCTAGTATGTGGGGGAGGATGTCTGGTGACGGCGGCGTCGCGGTGTGAGATCTATGATCTGCGGTTTCGGTGAACTTCACTTCATACCCACATCATGCGCAAATGTTTACGTGAATTTACTGGACGAAGTGATGCTGCAAATTGTTCTACTGACTTTCCTGACTTTATTCAAGATAATTGCCCCATACAGCACGGGTCACTTGGGAATGTTTTACTCTACAGCTACATCCAGGCATAAATGTAATGATGTAATGCCATCGCCAGAAATTTGAACCCGATTGAGAATCTTTGGGGTTTAATGGTTCAACAGTGGGATCATCGCTTTGAAAGAACCAAAGAAGCAATTCAAGCAATAGATACTGCAATGAAATATGGGAGGAAATGCGGGGAACTGACATAATTATCAACGTCTTCTCAGCTTATTGAGAGACAGGCTACAAACTGTTATAGACGCACTGTGGTTGCACGCATTATAAACCCTCAGTTTTAGTTTTATGTTTATAATAAATTATATAATAAACCTTGAATTTTATTTAAGATGGATTTATGAACCGTACTGTCTTCTCGAAGATCTCACGGTTCGAAATAAATGCCATACGATAAATAAATAATAAATTTCTGGGCGACCGAGCCTTGCTCGGCGTTTCCCCGGCATGAGACCTAGCTAGATCGATTGCTCGTCCCCGAAAACCCCCACATACCAAATTTCATCAAAATCGTTAGAGCCGTTTCCGAGATCCCCGAAATAAATAAATAAATATACAAGAATTGCTCGTTTAAAGATATAAATAATAATAATGAACTAATAAATAAAGTGGTAAGCTTGTATTAGCAGGGCAAAATATTTAAGTTGAATCTTTTTCTAAATAAATAAAAAAAGTACAAAATATTTATTTACGAAAACAACGCTCAATATAATTATTTATGCTCTAAAAATTACAGTTGTTTAAATAAAACACAAAAAAAACACTCGCTCTTGCCTGAGTTTCGAACCAGAGACCTGTGCTTTGCAGAGCAAGCGATTACTAATTACACCACAATATACTTGGCCAAGTGGTTAAAATTAAGCTACTTATTTGTGGCTTGCAACTTTGACTTTTTGTAACGAGTCGTGACAAAATTTAGCCCTTATTTAGTTAAGTGAAATCTGTCAAAACTGCGCAACAGAGACAGAGATATGCAATGACAAGTCTACACTCTTTTGCGTGAATGTCATAACAATCTGTTCTAAATTTAAATGGTTGACAACCTAATTATCACTTGTGTCACTTTGGCTTATTCTGGTTAATTTGACAAAGAAGGTCTGTCACATATTCAAATTCTAAGTTACAGCAATGATTAAAAAAAACGAGGTCAGTGACCTGTCACAGTAAAGTGAGATAGTGTGTGTAAAATGTAATTGTGTTTGTTACTGGGGAGAATTACGATAATGTTGCGCCGCCTAGCGGTTTTTTTGTGTCGCGTATGTAGTTTCGCTCCAATAAGAAAGTCTTAAGCAACTATTATACAACCTACTCTAAGATGGGTTCAAATGACCTGGGGCCCATTGCATAATAAATTACAACTAATATTACAAGCGGTAATCTCGTTTCAATCCCTTTCATTCGAAAGAGACTTCCGCTCGTAATATTAGTTGTAATTTATTATGCAATAGGCCCCTGGGGGCCGATTTTTGAGTGTCGAACGCTCGACTTTTCACTCGAGATCTGTCAAAATACTATGATGTTTTGACTGATGTCGAGTGAGAAGTCGAGCATTCGCCACTCAAAAATCGGGCCCCTGCATTGCTACCAGTGCTATCGATAACATAATAAATATTTATAGGTGTTAATCTAATATACAAATTAAAATAATAAATAAATCAAAACAAAGATACAACATATTCATATATTATAATAATTGTAAATAAATAAAATAATTTATTAAACAAATAACAATTTTACACGTCATATGTCAACTTACAATTTAAATTTATAAATACAATACAATTTAAATAAACACAAAACACATTATACATAAACAACACACAAAACACGAACACGACTTACTCACATAATCCGCCCCTTGCCGTTCCCGTTGCAAAAGTGCCCATAACGCTAGCAGCATTTCCACGCTGCATAGGGATATCTATGGACAACCTCTCTGCACCAGAAACGACTCGGAGCGGACGTCCTCTCCCTTTTGTCTGAGCCGACGGCCTATATGTCGCGCACAAACTGTTTTGCGTCCGGGTAATAAAATTAATACAACCTTTTTTGCACAGTAACCAAAATGGCGGAAATGGCGAAACCAGAACTGGCAGCCGAAACCTGAATGAGTTTTTAAAAAGCATAGAGTCCCTATTCTGATTCTCATGTCGTTCTACCTCAAGAAGTTTAGATACATTACAGGAGGTTGCGCGCTGAACATTCGTTTGAAGCTAGAAAATATGACACATGTGACGTCACCGTTATCTTGCATCTCTTTCATTCTAATTACATTAGATTATTTCATCCAAGATAACGGTGATGTCACATGTGTCATATTTTCTAGCTTCAAAGGAATGTTCAGCGCGCAACCTCCAGTATGTATCTAAACTTCTTGTTCTAGCTCAAATGTCATGCAATGTAACATACTAAAATACGGAACCCTAAAAACATACCGAGCTGACATTTCGCATCGACTGAATTTGAATGTTCAGTGACTAGGGACATTATTAAATGTTGTTGGTTTTGTATGACGTTCCGTAATTGAACAAAAATTATGATATTAAATAGGACATCAAATATGTTACGTTATGTTACTGGGGGCCGATTTTTGAGAGTCAAACGCTCGAATTTTCACCCGAGATCCGTCAAAAAACTATGACGTTTTGACAGATGAGTGAAAAATCGAGCGTTCGACACTCAAAAATCGGTCAACTGATGTAATGTAACCTTCTACCACAGATAAGAAAATTTTCATAAAGACATTGTCTGTCATAATGCCGGTATTCTACTATGTTTGAAAAAGTACTTCAAAATGGTGATTTTTCTAATAAAAAGCCACAAAAAATATATTTCGGAAAAATAAACACGCTTTCTTGCCATAAATATAAATTAAAATGTAAAACTTTTTTATTCCCGCGAAAACGCTGTCTGCCATTTTGGTGACGTAATATTGGTAATAACAACAGAGGGCCTACCGCAAACTGAAAACGAAATATATGCTTCTCTGTCGCACTGCATATTGGAGCAACAGAGAGAGAGATACTTCGTTTTCGGTTCGCGGTAGGCCCCACATTCTTATTTATGGAACTGACAGTAGTGACAGTTTTGTTATTGCCAATATGACGTTACACCATGGCGGCTCGTGTTTAAGGTCACGTGATATACAGATTAAAAATTACGACTTTTAATTTCAATGTAATAAAAAATCAATGTACTTTTATGATTCAAAATCAGAATATTTAAGTATATTTCTACATAAATATTTATTTTTATCAAATATCATAATTTAATATTCACTACCGAAAATACCCTATTGCCTACGGTTTCTGAACGCATTTTAGAGGATTTAATGATGTGTGTAAATAATAGTAGAAATGGGTATTTCCACTCGAGATATTTTGGCGCTTGAGCGCATGTGAGAGCGTCAATAGTTCGAGAGTGAAAATGGTGTCTTTTATTCCAAGTTTGAATACTCTACTTTTCATTTCGAATATGAGGAAACTAAAAGAAGGCATTAAGGCAAAACAAATTTATTATAAAATAAAATATTACTCAATATTTATTGTAAGCTTGGAACAATTTTTAAAAGACAGAGAGACATATTTCCATGAATGTTAACATTGGAGACAGTTTGTGTCACTTGAGATTCCGTAAATGTTGGAGAATATCTTTATTCATCAACGGGATAGGACGAGGTGTCGCTTGTCTCCTCTATAGATTCCAAGTAGTCTTCAGCATCGAATATGTCCTTCCACAGCGTAGAAGGTTGTAGTCGACAGCTCATTGAAGTATAACAAATACGTTTTCCGATAAAGATTTAATCTTTTTTTCATTCCGCCACTTCATAAAATCGTCTTACGATTTTATGTATCTTTTTTTGGAAGCTTCGGGCAAAAGATTTTCTACCACAGGTTTTGCCTCCTGATTAATGAAATTGGGCGTTAACTACATATCCAAATCACTCGAAGAACTCATTTTATTTCAATGTATTTTCACTACGTCGCACAGTTGCTACGTGTACCTAGTTGTCTAAGTACGTTATTGACGACCCGTAAAAGGTGATCTTTATTTTTAAAACTATTCTTATATTTGTAATTTTGAAATTCATTGTATTTTAATGTATTCTACTTAATTTGTTATTGTTCTAAAACTGACGCTCACAATATAAATTCCTCAAAATTCACTAAGTATGCGTAAATTGTAAGTGAAATTGTATATTGTGAAAATAAATAAATCTAAATCTAATCTATGGATAGATTGGATAGTATGGATAACTTTAGAAAGGGTTATTCACTCATTAGTGCATTACACAACCATGGTCCATTACACATTATGAAAACCCCAATGAATTTAATTCGGTTGGCGAATATTATGTGAGATATCAGATGATATTTAAAACATTTTAACACCTGTGGGCCGATTTTTGAGTGTCGAACACTCGATTTTTCACTCGAGATCTGTCAAAAAAACTATGGTGTTTTGACAGATGTCGAGTGAAGAGTCGAGCGTCCGACACTCAAAAATCGGCTCCCTGACAAATTATGTCGAACGTCATTCACGGTATATTTTTGTTAATAAGTTGAAGTCTGTTGGTAATCAGGGGACCGATTTTTGAGTGTCGACCGCTCGAATTTTCATTCGACATCTGTCAAAACTTCATAGTTTTTTGACAGATCTCGAGTGAAAAGTCGAGCGTTCGACACTCAAAAATCGGGCCCCTGGGCGAAATCAGATAACTCTCGTTATGATTATGCCCCGCCTAAACCACGTAGGGACCACTATACTCTAGTGTTTCTGTGAGCTGTCCACCCCGCAAGCATTTTTTACGCTTTCAACGACCGGGCTCCGCCAATTTGAAAATTTTCCAAATACTGCCTCTTCAAAAATTTACATATAATCATCGAATCTTCTTACATAAGTAATTTCACGAGACTCAATTGAGGAATGCTACCTGTAGGTTCGGGTAACAGCCAGATGGACATCCGGACTTTTTTTTTTTGTATTTATTAAGGTTTATTATTACAATTTTATTGTACATCACAATTTCAACTGCATCGTAAAACCATAAGAGGTTTGTCTCGATGCAGGCTTATGCTACTTTAATAAGTAATCACTATCTTTACATTTGTACTTAACTTATATAATTATTATCTAAATTATTAGTCTTTTAATAAGTTTAACATTTCTTTCTTAAGTATATTTCTAATATTTTTGGGTGTTATCTTACCCTTACATTCTTTGGATAGTTTATTTATCAAGTCTGGTAGTATATATTCTGAGGTTCTACGGCTATAAAAGTTGTTGAATGGAGGTTTCTTTAGCATGCAATTGGTTATATGTCTTGTAATGTTTGGGTGCTCAAGTTTATGTTGGATTTCTGTTCTAAAATATTGTTCTTTTAATATTTGGTAATTAAATTTTGTGTGCACAGGTAGTACGTAGTACTTTACAGATACTAAAGAGATCCCCTTCACACTTTAGGTTCTGCTCAATATTAAAAGGTACTACCAGCTTAAGTAGTCTAACCTGTAGATTGTATATTTTATCCAGGTAAGATTTAAAAGTACGTCCATAACTATTTAGGCCGTAGGAGATAATGCTTTCTACAAGCGCATTATAAATATCTAGTCTGACTTTATATGAACTCCTATTTCGTAATATATACATTTTAGCCATAAAGGCTCTTAGTTTATTGCACACAGAGTCAATACGCCTAAGTTAAAGCGATTGTCAATTAAGAGTCCTAAGTATTTTTGTTGTCCTAAGTACTCTTACATAACATTAAAATAAAAAAAAGTTAGGGTTTTATAAGATAAGGGACTTCCTTCCAATATCAAATATATCGATAACTGTTAAATATACTTAATTACTTACTAATTCAGATATGACGAATCATAGTAGATATTGTACTATACAGGCCAATTATACTTAACTAATTAACCTGAATGCTGATTAGTAGCCTATGGATGTTATTTAACTGTACCTAACTGAGATCTATGTGTAACTTTTTATCTAGAATTCTAGAGGTTCAATTTCTCCCTAATAATACTTATCGATAGTGAATCACCTGTCTATTGATATTACCCAGCATTTTTGTGATTTTTGAGAGACGGTGGGACGCTTTCCATACAAAACGTATTTTGACATTCGCAGGCTAACGGCGTGATATTAAAAAAAACTTATTTAACAAACTTTCACAAATTGGCTTTCCATTTGCGCGAAATTCCCCCTTTCCTAGAATAAACTTGTATTAAATAGAATAATTTGAGAACATCATTTTTTTCAAATTATTCTAGTTTTGTATGGAATAACCTTAAGTATATCATTGAATAGGTTTTTACATGTATGTTTGGCGGAATATAATTTGCACCAATTCGCCATATACGTTGTTCGAGGAATCGGTGCAAATTATATTTCGGCAATTATACTTGCTTTAACTAGTAAGATTTTTCCAGGAGGTTTTCATGCGAACGCGTTTTATATTGACGTGGCAGTAACACTTATCGTACCGCTACATGGGTTAAAACGAGTTGAACTGTTTTTCTAGCTGTCAAACATCGGTTCTGTTAGTCAGAGGATTTTCTGTACGTACGGTCAACCAATTATTTCTGGGCCACTTCGTACCTCCGTCACTTTGAAAATCTAATATGAAAGCCGCTAGAGATCTCTTATTAATGTAACTGTGACAAGGTACGAAGTGGTCCACAATACAAATTGGTTGACTGTAACTATAAATTAATTTCGTGATAATGTTTTGCGAATGGTGGTTCTGAGAAAAAAATTAAATTAGACAATTGAAAGCTAAGCTTGAAAATCCCGCGAAATTACACTATCATTGTTAATGTCATATTCAGTATTCAACCTTGCATCCAGCGATATATTTATACATTTTTCTACTCCTGTACTTTTTTTCGCAATTTACGCATTCGCGAGCTCTAATATAAATACATACATTATTTGGTATGTAAAAAGTCTATCTAGTCTATTGCCCAAAAACACATTCCTGACTCAACTTTAATGAAAAATTAATGTTGTGTTGGGTGCCACAGACTACTGCAAATATCATGTATTCGTCATTCGTCGGTACGTTCAAGATAAACTTTTAAAATTAAAATCAGTGCTGCCAACTTAACGCAACTTAGCCATATTTTTTATTTAATAATCTTATGTTTTACTAATATGGATAAAGACATGTATCATCTTTCTTGTGTTATTTAACAAGTTGTATCTATTTTAGGACATATTTATGAAAAAAAACAGTTCGCATGGGGTCCAGATTCAGATTTAGTTAAGGTCGGATGCCAAGTATATGAAATTGAATATAAAAACAGACCATAAACAAAGTGCCATATTTTCAGTTTCCCGCCAAATATCAAATTAAAAAGAAATCATTTTATTAGTTCTTGTTTTCCGCCACTTTCAGTTTTCGTTGACCAAAAAGTGATTTATCTTATCTAAAAAGTGATAATACTGGGTAATTTTCAAAGATTAATCCGGACATAGAAGACGATGAAATTCAATGTACGCCGGAACAAATATCCACAGTGGCACAAGAAGTGACAAAAAACCTGTTACCTACTTACCTGAAAAATCTCGCCTGCGATCGCAGACTCGCCGTGTCCAATTTAATAATATCATCTATAAATAAGAATAAACAGACAAATATTCCTTCCACATCTTTGTCGGAGCCTAAAGATAAACTGACTCCCTATAACATCACCGCATCTCCAGCTGATGTTAATTCTCCGCCTACAAGCAACATCGATTCTCCATCTCCTGCCAGGATTCGTACACCATTTCCAACGTTTACTGCTGATCTAGATAATGCAACTTTGTCTCAGAGCATTCATCAAAATGCTGATGTGCATATAAATTGTGAAACATCATCAACCAGTCGACCATCTATTACTATTTCGCACAACACTATACAAAATTTCCAATTGCACTTTCATAAATAAATTTTTACCTTGTTGTATTTTGTTTCATTGAAGAGGCTAACTAGTCGTAGAAAAAGTATTATATGCAACGTTGAATAATAAGGCCAAAAAATGCTCGAGGCGTCTTCCTTTGCGATACTCGCTAAAGCTCGTATCGCAACCCACGCCACTCGCATTTTTTGACCCCTGTTATTCAACTGTCGCATAATATACTATTGTTTTGCGAGTTGAGAAGTGAACTTTGACAACCAATTGTTTTTTAATGGTTTTGAACGAATCTGTATACCTATCATAATGAGATACGAGGTTTCTAAGAGTAATGATAGTTTTTTAGTGAGTTCTAGTTGTCACCCGACGATATCTCCATAAATATATAAATAGCTGTTATTCACAACTCACAACGTTGAACATTAAGTTTGTGAATACCATAGCTGTACTACATATTTATATTAATTAGATCCCTTTACTTGCAATTCTACACGGAGAAAAAGCGGCCAAGTGCGTGTCGGGCCACGCACAATGTAGGGTTCCTAGTTGTCCACCCGTTACATTATGTGGACTCAAAAGTTTGTGAACTTATATTTACTATATTTTTGACAGAATTAACAACATTATCTGAGGTATCAATGGATATTGTACGAAAGTTTGCTTTTGCAAAGTACATTTGTTAAGTTCGACTATTACTCGTTAACTAATAATGTCTACTTAGTTGTAATAGTTTTCCTTTTAAAGTCATCGTATATACCACCACCATGATTTTTTTCACATGCCTAGCAGCCACCGTTTAGCTGGCAGGGGTGGGGGAAACTTAACCATAACAAAAATTATCACGCCAACCGATTCTTGAATCAAAAAAGCTTTTATAAACCTTATAATATTTTTGAAAGAGCTATCCAACAAAACCTCACACGATGTGGTTTGGAAGAAAAAAAATCGCACCACCACTTTACATGTAGGGGAGGAACCCTAAAAATATATTTTTTAAGATTTTATTCTACCGTTTTGTCGCCGTCATTGATATGTATACTCATGCCAAATTACAGCTTTGTAGTACTAACAGTTACTGAGAAAAGCGGGGGGCAGACGGACGAACGGACGGACATGGCGAAACTATAAAGGTTCCTTGTTTACTACGAAACTTTAAAAAAACATTACCAGATTTACACAAAATCTCTTTCGTTTACGTATTGTGTGCTTAAAAAATACTAATTGATTGATACAAATAATACCACAAAATAAACACATGGCCCTTTTTAGTAACACAAGAAACGAATTTTCGAAAACATATGCACTTTTAAATTCGATTTAAAAAAGTAGCAGCTGCCTGCTGAGAGATTCATTTTATTTTAAAAAGTTCTTCTTCTATTAAACTTCCCCTATTAGATCACGAAATATAACCCTTTAACGAGATCACGTACAAAATTAAGACACAGCTGCGGGCTGGCGGCGGAGGCGCGGGCCGGCCTGTCGACGCAAACATGGCGCACGCCGGCGAGAAGTGCCCACACGAAACACATGAAAGAGGATTTAATATATGGATGTAGATAAAGTAGTGTATGCAACTGTACATAATTAGGCATTAAAACACTCGTGTGACACTCGTGTTTTAATGCCCCTCATTATGTACCAGTTGCATAAACTACTATTATGACGTTTCTAACGTTTAGCCAGGAGGGTGAACAAAATCTAGATAGGTACGATTTTCTTCACCCTTCCTTCAACCCAAAAGAACGGATGTTTGTAGGATTGATTTGAACTTTTATTATTCGGTCTTCGGTAATTTAGGAAAAACTATTTAAAAAATGGTACCTCCATGACCGTGACTCTTAGGACCCAAGGTCCAGAGTGGAAAGGTAGCAAATGACCGTACCAGCACCATATTGACGGTCCATGTGCCGAACACCCTGTATGTAATAATACTAATAATAAACATCATCACCAAATTACAAGTTCATAAAAGTCAAAAGGAAGTTAAAAGAATCATAGGAACAAATGTAATTTTTTAAAGCTGAATTTGGTGGTTTCTCTTTTCTTTGTTTTCTAATATTTTTTAAAACACAATATACATTATCTACTCAACGAAGTCTAAACCGAAGTCTAAGGTGTAAACAATGATAGGTACCCCCACTCGATGGGATAGGTCGAAATAAAATTCTCGCCACCTTTAGCTGTATGGGAGGTAACAGGAGGCTCCCACCCCCTTAAAAACATTTAAAAGTAAGTATTCACAATTTTTATGGCTTTCGTCAACAAAATGCATATACTTACCGCGAAAATTTGAACACTGTATCTCTAACCGTTTGGCTGTAAAACCTGTGTGACAGACGACTTTGTATACAAAATAACCCTCCTTCTGTAGCTGTTGAATAAATATAATGGGTTAAAACAATGTACATGTTACAAATAAGTAGCATATGTAAAAACAGATGATTAGAAATACCCATTTCTTTCAGCTGACCTTTAAGCAATCGAATTAAAAGTGGGAACGAGATAGTCAAACTCCCACACGTAAAGCAACGTATGATACAGAACGTCAATTTTAAATTTCAACACCGCGATGGATTCAAGTTGCTGTACTTTATTTGTATGACACATAGATAAGAAGGGGTTTCATTAAAATGTAACGAATATTGATAATTGTACTATAATTGTATGTTATGAAATAAAAGTACGAGCTACGAAGGGCACTTGGACAGTAAGTAATAAATTATAGTAACCTTTTGAGCTCTCAGCGTGACGTGGCAGCCGGCCTCTCATCCATCAGAGAAGAGACTGCCTATATACTTAGGAAGGATTACCACTAATACGCCAAGTGAGATATTTGCTTTTAGCGCTAATAGTAGGTGATATAGACCGAGAAGAGATACGAAGTCATTTCCTAGGACACGCGAACGACGGTGTCTAAATTTATGCGTTTTCTAAAGTTTTAGATTGTTTATAACTATATGTCTTACTTACTCGTAGGTATTCCTTAGGAAGTTAATCCCACTGTGGGGCTTTATATTTCAGAGGATTTTGTTTTGATATCGGAATAAACATGATTCTGGGTAGAAAAAGTAAAACAAATCTCTGAACAAAGGCACTTATCAAAATTAAACCGCCCATTTATTAATTTACATTTCTTTTGATTTCAATACGTGAACACTCGTAATCTAAGTAAGTACTCTTACTCAATTCCAATATTTATTCTGAAAAAACTCAGACTTTAATCTAAGGCAATTTCAATGTGTAATTAATTGCGAGATGTGAATTGGATTTCCTGACCTAAAAAACCCCTGGTGGCATGGTGCTGCACCAGACGTTATTTTGACAACGCTCCCCATCATAGGAATCCGCTAGTTAGGAAGGCTGTCGGCTACGTAAAAAAAATAGCTTCAATCCTAAAAGAAATTTCGTAAGTTAGACAAATACTAACGGAAAACATGGGGTATGAAAAGCCTAAACTCTGCACACACTATAGGTATATGTACACTGTAATTATTAATTTCCTTTACTCTTTCTTTTAATATTGTTACTCCTAGTTTGGTTTTATGTGTGCGCTGCCCGTGCCCGCCGTAGTCTCACTGATGGTTCCAACGGAAGTCCAGCTCTGGTTGTGGTTACTATGCCAGCTACATACTGAATTGGGATCATTAATATATTTTGTTGTTGTTTATTTGTTATTATGCGTTTTTTCCATTTCTGTTTCTAAAAAAAACACTATATATTTGAAATGAGTCATAGATAAAGCACTTATTGTACAACGGTGTATAACTGGTCTAAAAACGCTCGGCGATTGCCATTTTGTCAACTTTAGGTAGTTTCTTTGGCTTGCATCTGACTTCCAACATTACAATAGGTATCTACCTTCATTGTTCAACAAGAAACGCAAAGTCTTTGAGCTATTAGAAGTTCATCATCATCAATATTAAGAGGGCCTTGTCCTCTGTCGTTGCAGCATTCTCCATTCTATTCTGTATTTTGGGCCTTCGTCTTCACTTCTTGGTATGTGTGGCTACAGCACCATAGAAGTTAGGCAACAATTTTTTTTTACTTTGTTTTGTTTTTTGAAGTCAGTTTTTAATTTGCCGCTTAGCCTGCATTCTTTGTAATTCGCAGGAGGAGTGCGCGTCCCGCCATATTTTTTAAATATTGAGAATTTGGGTGCCTCTTTTTCTTAGACGTGTTTTGATTATTAAGCTTATTTTAAATATTAAGTACCTATGTCTAGCTAGATCATGTCTGCCTAGATCATGTCTAAATTTATGTTTATTTTATCGTTATAGAAAAGCTACTCAGAAAGTAACGACCCAACCCATGTGATTGTATAATCATAATCGTATCGTAATTGTTCTGCAGTCCTTTTTTTTCGAGCCGTTCAGCGCGCCTCTGTTTTTTTCGAGATGTCATTTTTAAAGTCATATTACATTGTAAAGCTAAGATAGACATAATGGCAAGTAAAGGTTCAGAGAAAACGGTAGAAGTATTAATGAAAACACATACAAATGTATCTCCCCTGGACATAAGTATCTCCCCTGCCATCAAAAGAGCCAGGGGAAATACGTCCAGTGGAGATACAATTTTGATTGATATCTAAAATAGCCGTAAGAGTTTCTCGTACACAATTCACAACCAAGCGTAATAATATATGCACTATTCATAGTGAATATTTGAGTATATATTATTATTTTAACAAATAATTGCTAAATAAACCTTACCAGGGGAAAGACAGCATTCACTGAACAATTCTGCAACCAGCGAGTGGCGTGACTAAAATAGCCGAAAACGTATTTTTATTGTCCTGGCCATCAAAAGTACCTCTTAACTTAGAATGACCCAAGTACGCTCTTTCAGAGGCCGGGTTAAAGCAATCGGTAGATTCGCGTCGGCCGTTATTGATAGATACGCATCCACGAATAAGGTATTCTAGTACGTATATGAAAAATAAACATTAAAATTGTAAGAATAAGACAGGTATTGTAATAGGGAGTCGAATTGTTGATATAAATTTATGATCATGTAAAATAAATGTTTATAATTACTTTGAATACTTAGCCTTTTTTATCCGTACAAAAAAATTGCCTAAGTATTTCTATTCCCGGATAAGTAGTATTTTGTTTTTCATTCGGAGTTAAAGCTTATATTCTGAGTGAAACCCGAAAAAACTTTGACTTTAAAAATCCTTAATATCTGTTGATTTTGCCCTTACGTTCATATTAGGGAAGTACTATTACATATTTCGTGATAGGGAATCAACATTGTTGCATTTTATACATATGTAGTATTGTAGCGCTGCCATCGCCTCCTGACAGAAATATGTCGAGTTACCACTACCAGTAACCCTGTAGACTTTTTAATTACACGGCATTATGCCAGTGTCTATAGAAATCTTATATCTTTAAATGAGCAATTCTTGTATATATCTATGTATATATATTAGATAGATAGAAACATTTATTCAGTACCACAGAAGACACACAATATTACAGGAAAACAAAAGAAGAAAACATACACAAAAGCACACGTGTGTCCCCGTGGCAGTGAAACGGACACTGGCTCAGCATTATGCTGAGGTGTTAAACACCTACAGCGCTGATTTTCAGCCAGTACCGTCGGTGACTCACGGACCGGCATACAATATATATATATAATAGCAGGAAATAAAATAAAATTAACTGCAATAGATATAAGCTAAAAAATAAAGCAATACATAAATAAAATAATAACTACAGTATAAAATAAAATAAAAACTACAATTACTGCTTGCCTACATACAGCATCTTGGGTACAAAAACAAAAGAACTAAAAATTAAATAGGTTGGTATATTTTTTTGCTGCTGTGCTGGATTAGGATTGGGATTTTATATCTATATATATTTATTTCAGAGATCTCGGAAACGGCTCTAACGGTTTTGATGAAATTTGGTATGTGGGGGTTTTCGGGGACAAGCAATCGATCTAGCTAGGTATCATGCCCGGTACGCCCAGATATTGTATATTTATATATTTAATGATTCCTAAAAAAGTTCCAGATCACTTAAAAAAAGATTTTTTTAACTGCAGTTTGAAATGTATATTAAAACTACATACCAAAAGCATATTTTTGGTACATATGGACAAGCTTAATACCCTCCGGAAACGAAAAAAAATATGTACATAAACACGGCTGTGACATAACTGACATACTGTCACATCCATGTCGTTAAAATGGCCGTTGTCTTCTTTCGTGGCTTCTAGATAATAGAACAGCCAAAAATCAGTCCTACATAGTAAAAGGTTATTTCTAGAAAACAATAAAATAATTAATACCATAAGTATGACAAGAACAACCTCTAATTTATTGAAATGAAATAAGATTGTCACGACCGCGAGTTACATATCACAACCATGTAGTTAAAATGGCTGTTGTCTTCTTTTGTGGCTCCTACATAATAGAACAGCCAAAAATCAGTACATAATAATGGTAAAGAATGAATTATATGTCACACCCGTGAATTATATGTCACAACCATCTGGTCAAAAAGTCCGTGGTGGTGACATTTTTTTCATGACATGGTCGTGACAATTTGAAACGTGTTCGATATAACCTAAAAACTAGTTTTGAAGTAGCGGATATTAAGTAATTCATTGAATCTAATATGTATGAGGTACTAATTATGTTTTAAACAATAGCGTGACAATGGTGCTTACGTTTAAAACATAAACACGGCGTTGACGTGTTAAGGTTGTCCCTTTTTACAAAAAAATTTAGCGGAACTACCAGTCCGTTTAGCCATATTCAAAACTGACAGTAAGACAGTGTTGCCGTTCTAAAAAATCTTCAAAAGGGCTGCCAGCATCAACGGTAGTTTTCTGCCGAGTACTGCATCATTATAGTACAGCACATGGTTGTGACACAAAAATTGCGCACACATTTTATTTTGTCCTAAGTCAAAGATAGTCATCATATATTTATATATCTTAATGCAGTGTTTTTGAACAAAGATTAGGTACTTTTGTATATTTAGTGTAATATTTCACAAAATAACATGTAGTTTGAGCAGAAAAAAATAATATATCGCCAAATCCGGCAATCCCACACTACATGGTCCGTGACATTTTGACCTTGCAAATTATTTTAAAAATATTTCTGGTATTTTTATGTCTAAAATTACATTTGGACATTATACTACAGGTCAAATGCTAACTAGATTGATGTATAGTTGTCTGATTTTCTAAATTTACATATACGATTCTTACAAAGCACACAAAAAAACGTAAAAATCAGAATCACCCACGTATACATACTTACAAGGAAAGTTAAAAAAAGCTTTTCAAATAAATTAATTCATAATTTTTGCCAAACAATTATGACTTTGGTACACAATTTTCTGAAATCCATGTATGTTTTCTGACTCCCATGCCACAAAAGTCCATACCTAAAAATAACATAGGTAGGTTAACTATACCTATGGTGGAGTTACAACTCCAAAACAATAGCAGCACTACTTTAAATAGGTTTAAGGTTACTTAAAATATGCTATTTGAATATTTTAAGTACCCTTAAACTTAAGAAATATTACGATCACAAGATTCAGAAATCAGCCTGGGGACCGATTTTTGAGTGTCGAACGCTCGATTTTTCAGTCGACATCTGTCAAAACGTCATAGATTTTTGACGGATCTCGAGTGAAAATTCGAGCGTTCGACTCTCAAAAATCGGCCCCCAGGTCGAATTAAATTACTTAAACTACTAGAATTAAAGGCTGGTTGTCTCAACTCAATGAACTAGGTAGCCCTCAATTTCCTAAAGTTTTGAACTAATTTGTTATGTATCTTGGAATAGGTAGTATATTAAGTTAGGTACTTAAAAAAATTGAAAATTTAGAAAGAAAATCGTCGAAAATTTTATTTTATTTGAGCAACCTATTAGCCTTTTACCATATGGGATTTGTAGCACTAGTAATCGAACGTAAACGTACCTACAAAGGCCTACCTATCTATCCCTCTACCCTTAGCATGAGTTTGCAATGTTTGTGAGTTAGCGACTGCGTAAACGATTTAGTATGGCGATTCTTAGTTATATTGCGTAACCGCCAGAGGCGCTTTACTTTTGTCCATACTAATGAATTGATACTAAATCTTTTACGCAGTCGCTAGCGAGTACGGTAATGCAAGCATTGCAAACTCATGGTAAGGGTACATGTCATGTCCCTACATTAATCTTAGAACGATTGAGACACCATATTAGTACGGGGAAATTAGGTTTTACCCGGACATTGATAATTACTAATTGGGACCTTCTGGGATATGTTCGGACACCTTTCAGGATGACGCTCACGAAAGTCCCTAGACCTCCCAAATGGGATAGCCGAGATAATGACGTCATCTTCTTTTGTGTGGGCAAAAAACAAAAATTGTCCTGAAACCTATGGTGTGTGGTATCAAACGAAAGGGCTTTTTGAGCCGGTTCTAAAGATATATCACATTTTAAATTAGAATAAGTGACTGAAAGGTAATAATGTGATATATTTTTAGAACCGGCTCAAAAAGTCCTTTCGTTTGATACCACACACGATAGGTTTCAGCATACTTTTTGTTTTTTCCCCATACAAAAAAAGATGACGTCATTATCTCGGCTATCTCATTTGGGAGGTCCAGGGACTTTAGTGAGCGTCATCCAAAAAGGTGTCCGAACATATCCCAAAAGGTTTCAATTAGTAATTATCATTGTCCGGGTTTGTATGAAACTTGGTCTAATTGCAGTCAAGAGCCTACTAAGGTTTCCTTAATCTTTTTCTGCAAATAAATATTATTGGTAATTATTCAATTTAAGACTTAGGCTAGGTTATTAATTTATCTTTATATTTAAAAAGTAACATATAAAAACAGACTGACAAAACATAAAAACATTATAAAATCCTAACCTAGTGTGCTGTGCCGCCGGCAGCGAGGCGGGGCCTAAGCTACCGGTGGTTAGGGCGACAGAGAGTGGATCCTCCTGACTATCCGCGCCGTGGCCAGGAGTAACGCCTTCTGTATCTGATCCTTGAACCAGCCATCTAGCGAGAGTCTCTTGAGGTGTTGGTCGAGACTCTTTGCTATTAATCCGGTCGCAGAAACGACTATCGGGACAATGGTCGTTGAATCAACATCCCACATGGCGGTTACCACGTGTGCAAAGTCACGGTATACTTGCTGACTTTGTCCTTCTCGGCCTTCACGAGGTTCTCGTCATGGGGGATGATGACGTCAACGAGCACTGCCTGGCGTTTATTGTTGTTATTGTTAGGTTTTGATTGTTAGGATTGTTAGGTTGGCGTTGTCAGGCATATTTATATATAAATATTTGTGCACAATCGTACAAAAAATCGACCTAGTTCCAAACTAAGCAAAGCTTGTAAGTACTATTGGTATGGTTACTAGGCGACAAAATGCAATACTTAAGTATATAGATAAATAGATACTTAAATAAATAGAAAGCATCCAAGACTCAGGAACAAATACAATACAATACCAATACTCTTTATTGTTCACCAAAAAATACAAAAGAGAACAAGATTAAAATTAAACATGTACAAATATTCGTGCTCATTACTCAAATGAATGGCCCCGACCGGGATTCGAACCCAGGACCTCCAGTTTCGTTAGGCAGGGTCACTACCAACTGGGCTAGTGGTCGTCCTCCGTAGACAGGGGTCACTAACCTCACTAGGTACCACGACCATTGGCATAGGTATATGTATACGTAACCCCGTAAGGGCTTACTTTGTACTCAACGCGCTTGCACTCTTAATAACTAATTAATCACTGCCTTAGCCAGGAGCGTGATTTCCCGCGGGACGTAATTTTAAAAATGTTATAAGTATAAAGATAACACTGAGAAGGGTCGAGAACTGTCAAGAGTAATGTCGCCAAGCCGAATTAACTAGCAGTAGATTCTTGATTTCGTTCAACAATTCATATTTATGCCGTTAATCGTTTATTTTTAAGGTATTTCAAAATATTATTTAGGCGCTTTAACGCATTCACTGCCACCGCCGCATATATGCGTCACCGTGACTTTCACGCAGTGCCTTCGACGCACAGACGCGTTCATAATATTTGACACTTGTACCCTGTGCCTTAGTGCCTTAGACTTAAAATAGTCGGTTGAACTCACATGTGCGTTTGGGGCACACAGCAAAGTGCGGCACCTGCCGAATGTCCAGGAAAAGAGGGTGGCAGTGAATGCGTTAAATACCTACTAAGCTATGTTCGTCTGTTCGTATTTGCTTCCTTTTATGTTGTTACAATTATTTTCAGATGGTGGGAGTTAATGTTTAAATTATAAATAACTATTACCTATAATAAAAATACCAATATTTGTTTAATTATTTGTAGTAGGTATGCCTGCCTGCAAGGCTTCACCACATTGAATCCACCAATCACAAAACACATCGACAGCCAAATTAGCCAATCAGAGCGTACGGTTCTCTTAAAAAATGAGCAATGGCAGACCTGTACAGCCAACTTCATTTTTAATTGATTTCTAAGTATGTTTATAAATTTTATAATTTTAAGTAACCATTTTCAATGTTTAAATATAAACGCGTCCTAAAAAATATCGTATTAATATGGCTTCAATAGGAGTTGACTGATTCAGACAATGTTTTTGCAAATTTGGATTTTTTAGTTTCCTCGTATTCGGAATGAAAAGCAGAGTGTTGAACTCGGGTGAAACCACCCATTTCAACCTCGAATTATTGGCGCTCTCACTACGTTCGAGGGCCAAAATATCTCGTCTGAAATGGGTGGCTTTCAACCCTTGGTTAACAATCTACTATTTCATTCTTCATACTCTGAAAGTAGGTCATATTTGACCTAAGGAGCTGGTTGAAAGTGGGCCATGTCGCCCCATGGGCTAACATGTATACATTTTTTGATTCCAAAACATTTTAAACTAACCAATCCAAATGCTTCACCACATTGAATCCACCAATCACAAAACACATCGACAGCCAAATCAGCCAATCAGAGCGTTGGGTTCTCTTGTAAAAAAACCGGCCAAGTGCGAATCAGACTTGGCACATTATTTAGGGTAACTATTCATACGTGCACCGGGAATTTCACATGATTTACTTTTCAACACCTTGCTCGTAACGTGGCTATTGTTATTTCGCTTTTAGGCCCATAATCCAGGATATTATGCACGCGTGCTTTATCATTTTAACTTACAGAATTGAATTTTTCGTCGTAAATGTGTTGAAAAAAGTCGTATAACTCTAGTGAGGACTGATCATTCCACTCACGGCTCCCTTATCGCGCTCGCCGTACTCTCTAGTGTAATGATCACTTGCATCGAAATGTACAACAAATGTTTACTGAAATTTTATACTTCCCAAATCAAAGACTCGCTAGAAGTATTTGTTTTGCATCTATGAACGCTTTCTTGATACTTTCCGGCCGCCAATTTTTGAATATATTGAGATTAATAACATATCAAAGTTACACCTTACGTATTTTGTACCTGTTTATTTCATTCTTCGTGTGAACTTTAATGCGCCATTCTCAATCTCAGATCTACAAAGTTATTTGCAAGCCATGCGAAATACCCAAAATCCTTCCTTGTATATTTATGCTAGCCATGCGACTGTAGCATTGCGACTGCGACATGCAATTCTAATACCTTCTATCTCGCCTAGTTAGATTTGAAGTAGGTATAGGTACAGTCAGCAACATAAAAATCTGTACTCCAATATTGTTACACATCTTTATCTCAGTGGCAAATAGTATGTCTGGATTGTCTGGTACAGGTAATTTTGGAGGTTGCTATATTAATGTGGCTGTCAGTCTGTATCTAGTATGTATTATTCATGTAAATATGTATAATGATATATTCTATGCATTTCGAAGCAAAGATTGCTATGTTCAAGTTTTATTGCAAATAAAAAAAAAAAAAAAAAATTACTGATTAGGTACTGATTACATCCTCACCTTGCCTATACTTTAACAATTGGTGAACGGTGTTGGTCACACATATTGTAAACTTTAATTTTAAGAACACGTTTACACCAATAAATTTAAAAAAATATCTGTCTGTTAATATAAGAGGGCCCATCGATATTGTCCTCAACCTCAATTACTATGTTAAAAGTGATGTTACAGCAATAGTGATATGAGTATTTTTCGATTACAGGAGACGTATCGTCGGTGGGCGTGCAGTACTATAGTGCCACTGTGGGTGGAAGAGGGGGGCGAGGAGGGTGGCGAGGAGGGCGGGCGGTCGCGGCGGGCGCCGGCCGAGCACGCGGCGCGCTGGCGCGCGCGGCACTTGGAGCGCGTGGGGCACCTGGACCGGCGGCGCGGCGGCGGCGTGGTGGGCCGCTGGGTTCGCGCCGCCGCCGCCGGCCCCGGCCGGCCGCTGGCTCGCCTTAAGCCCTGCCTGTCTGTCTGCCAGCTCGTCGAGCAACACTGCCCCTACTTCCTGCCCGCAGACCGCGCGCCAGCGTATCCCACACAATACGCCGGCGAACCTACTTTCCTATGCCTAGGTATGTAAAATAGTACTTTTTTCAAAAATGGCCCGCAAAGTGAACATTACTCGCTACATACTTACTTATTAGAAGGTACCTAGACTACCTAGGTAACCTGTATATTTTAGGGTCAATTATAATTTAAAAAATAAAAAAACATTGTAGGCCTCCTGGAATGTTACATATAAATTCCTTTATTTGAGCGCTCAGTTTAGTAACCACTCAAAGCCGTCACCACGGAATAATAAAAACCAGTGGAAATGGCAAGGGGGCGTGCCGCGCTGTCATAAATATGAGGAGATACGCAGCATTGCTTCAGTTCGCAGCTTTCGCTTGTGCGTAACAGTTGTGTCGCTACCATTACAAAAAAATATAAATTGCATGAAAAATGCCATATTGCGCAGTTTTGGAGTACAAAACCGATAGCCGGAGCAAAAACGTTGCTAATGGTGGTGTTTCATACCATCGCTAAGTCTTATTTTATTTTATTTTCAATAATTTGTAATATTCTGTTTTAGGGCATTTTAAGCATATAGACACCAAACAAAAATAAACCTTATCATTAAGCAATAGAGTTGATTTTGCACCATACGTCAAAGTATGCAGCAATCTAGAACATTCGCTACTCAAGTAGTGCGCGAATGATGTCGATAAGTTATCGATATTTGGTGCAAGTTATCTATTATAAAGATTGAAATATAATTCAATGTTTTTTAGGGTTTAAAAGTAAAATAATGTAATTCATTGTAACTAGTGTACGGGGATTAAATAATGTATCTGTATTTCAGAGTTATTGAAATTTCTGCACTGATATTATTGATTTTCATCAAAATCGTTAGGGCCGTTTCCGTGATCCCCAAAATATATATTAGAATTGCTCGTTTAAATATATAAGATACAATATAAGTCAGAAATATATTGACAGAAGTAATTTTTTTTAAAACGAATATACGACATTAATGTTTTTTTTTTTCGTTATTTTAGACTAAATTAGAATACATTTTGGACTTAATTAAATGCCATGACCTATTCTTATTTTTAGGGTTCCGTACCTAAAGGGTAACACGGGACCCTATTAGATACTAAGACTCCGTTGTCCGACTGTCACCAGGCTGTATTTCATGAACCGTGATAGTTAAACAGTTGAAATTTTACAGTTGAGTATTTTTGTTGCCACAGTAACAAAAACTAAATAACAGAAAAAAAATATTTAAGGGTGGTTTCCATAAAACAGACACGTTTTTTTGCAGTTTTTAGGGTTCCGTACCCGAAGGGTCAAAAAGGGAACCCTATTGGTGACGCCCAGGCGTCCGCCCGTCCGTCCGTCCGTCGTCTGTCACAAAATTCTGTTCCTAAGAATTTTTTAACTTCCCGTTGACCTATGCATTTGAAATTTGGTGATAATGTTTATTATTACGTATATTTTACCAACAAATACTAATATATTGATAAATCACTTTTTTGTGGTTGGTTCGGAACCCTTAATGTGCGAAGTCCGACTCGCACTTGGCCGGTTTTTACAGATAATGGTACAGAATCCGGCGTGCGCGGGTCCAACTCGCACTTGGCCGGTTTTTTATATTTTTTTTATGTGTGCGTGTGTGGTAAAATAAAGGCTTAATAATCTATATATTACACTTGCTACATTATTATTACTTACAGTATTATTTATTGAATGCTACCAGATATCTGATACTAGATAATGACCAAAGTTATTAAGTCCTTCTTAAATAAAAATGTTTTCGTACATTAATATTACAATATCGATAACGTGGAAGTGAAGTATAGCACATCACTCAAAGTGCTCTATCGGCGAGTAGCCGAACTAGGGTATGTACTCTTATAGTTTTTCTCTTAGCAGTTCAGCTATTGAACGCTAGATGGCAGAACTTTGAAGGCGCAAAAGAATTTCAATCATTTCGCGTGCACTTAAAGTTTAAATTAAGTGAAAGCTCCGTTGTTCATAGCACCTTTTTAAATAAAATACTACGACCAATCACTTTCAAGATTTCAATGTGTTTAGCATTATGATAGTGTGAGTTTTAGCGACACTGGTCTCGATACTAATCGCGACTTATGCCATTTCCACTGGTTTTTATTATTCCGTGGCCGTCACCCATCCAAGAACTGACTCTGGCCGAAGTTTCTTAATACCGCACGCGGCACGCGGGTGCCGCTGGGTCACGAGCGCATTCTTCATACATAAGACTATAGTACAAAGGCTAACTTATCACTATAAGGGATCTCTTCCAGCTAACCCTTGAGGGATTGAGTGGAATATGCTAGAATGAGATACACAAACTTACACCGTGTACAAACAACGTTTCAGTACGTTAAGGTAATTTGTAGCTAAAACTAAATAGGTAAATACCCATAACATTACAGTGTTTTGCGTGTTTGTAGAATAAAGAGTTACTACTAGGTACTACTAACTTGTTGAGATTAGGCTTCGTCACACGCCTCTAACTCTAATCTAAACTTTTAATCAAAGCAAAGTAAATAGATAATTATGTACTGCTGCTTTGAGTTAACACAATATAATGCAATTTGTCTGTGGCAGTGGATCGCCAATGGATGATAATATTACTATTATTACTAATGAATACGATATTGAGCTAAACTAGCTATATTTGACACCTTTATTCCAATAATTGCCACGTGTTTGTTCACCTCTAATGTTGAAGGTCTCAAGTACAAGTACTTCAGTACAAGTTCAAGTTAGACGTTTCTTTAATACTGGCGCCGCATGAGTACCAAACTAGCTCGGCCGACTAACGTCATGTGCGAAATGCTGTCTGTACAGTGTTAAAGACGTTGAGCGTTGACGTAGAAGAAGTCTCTTGAAGATCTACTAGACGCCAAACGCCAGTTCCCTAAAACTCGGCCTAAACCCTTAAGAGGACGTGCACGCATGCAGCCGGTGTGGCGAAGCCTTAAATGTTAAAAGTTTGCCAAGATGTGGCCGTCGACGGACACGTCTGCTGCTGGGTGGACATCATCATCATATTTCGTCGTACATCTAATAGGACCCGTTAGGGGTGTGAAACTACGTCTTGCAAGCAAAAAAACGTTGTGCTACAAGTAGCGTCAGCCGAATATTGGCATAACCGTAACCGCTCATGCTCAGAGAAAAATTGTAAGAAATTAAGTTATTCGCTGGGTGCGCGATGACAGCGCCAACTAGCGGTCACAATTACGGCGGACTTAGAAATATCCAATGGCTGGCTATCATTACGAAAAGAAGTCAACAAACAAATAATTTCAATGAAATATCGTAATTTTCATATATTCTATTCGATCACGTAAATCTATAGTGTTTATAGTGTCTATTTCACGCCTAAAATTGCTAAATCAATCAATTTCAGGTAGGTAGTACCTACACACGGGCTTACGGCTTACGGGCGGGTAAAGAAATAAACAAATATAATTGAATAACGCATTTCATATATATATGTGGCGATCATTTATTGCTGTAGTGTCGTAAATAATGCAGACTTTTTGTGTATTTTCAGTTAAACATGGCTAAATTAATTATAAAAACTCCAATGAAGTGCGCACTGCAAATCCTGTCATGTGGCTTTGGGTACCATGGCGATCGATTGGCACTGAAATAAAGCAACAAATAAATTATAGTAACTTAACTGTTACTTCCTACTTCCTACAGCATACAAAATATAATATTTAAATGTTGCTTGTGGAAATTTATAGAATTAGTGATCACTGTTTGTGCCATTATTCTTCTTGCAGTTAACTACGCAGCTGGTTTCGTAACGCATGTTTATTTATTTTTACTTCAATATAGGATATGTAAATTTCGCTAATAAAAAGTGAGAGTTGGTCCGCCGAAAGTTCCTTTTTTGGCCACGGTGCGCGCTGCGATCGATTCGTGGTTCCCCCACCACCTACTTCGCACCCAGCGAATAGCATAGCACATTTAATTACCTTTCAGTTAAGCGCAAAACAGGGTCTGTAAACCTTATAGGTCTCTTGTATCGTCATCATCATCTTAAGTAAGAGCCGAGCTCTTGTCGGTCCGAGGCCAGCTTCTTGACGTCCTGATACGACACGACACCCACATCCTCCTTTATCTGGTTCATATAACTTTTCCTTGGTCTTTCTCTTCCTCTTTTCCCATTTATTTTTTATTTCTTGTATCGTAAAAAATAAAAATAATATATAAAATATGACCCTAATAGAGCAGGAACAGAAATGGAAAAGGCGTCTCTAAAAAATGCAAGCGGCAAGTCATGTAACAGTTGGGGTGACAACGTTATCAGAGGGTTTGGACCCTGCAGAATACGGATCAGCCTGTCGCCATCTCGAAATTTGAGCCGGAAGTACGGTATACCGGAAAAGGTGCAGCCCATAGGAAATTTTTCGTAGTACATTTAGTAAATCGTTGCTCTGGTACTTTAAAAGAGGTCCGATTGATATGGTTTTTTGGTATGTTGTAAAGGACAATATTGGCCATGGTAACCTAAAATTTTCGGCCCTCTAGCGCCATAACTTTGGTCGCCATCTTGGAAATAGTGTCACTTTTTTCAGTTTTTTGCTTATACTGTCATCAAAGTTCATTCGAATGCTAAACATAGTTCTGCAATATTGTAGAATACAATATTTGCGAAAACTTTTAGGTACAAAGATTTTTTCCATGACCCCTAGGGACGAAGATATGACAGGAGATATCATTAAAAATTGCCACTTTTTTCTAGTTTTCCTCTCATGTTTACATTTTAAGTGCATTTTAGCGCTAACTATAGTTCGGAAATATTGTAGATCACAAAATTAGCTACAACTTTGGTATTGAAATAGTTTTTCCACGACCATTAGGAAAGAAGATATGAAGTCATCTATGGAGTACAACCGGCGAAATTTGCTACTTTTCCAGTTTTCTTCCCATATTTAGGTTTGAATGCAATAAATCGCAATCTGTAAGGGATCTATGATGGTCGAGTGATAGCGTGATAGACGACAAGACAAAGCATCTGTCAGTTTCCGATCTATACCACTACAATCCCTCAGAAGACAAAATCGTCTGTTTCCACGATACCTAGAAGATCGTTGGTACTTTGAATTTGCAGATAATTTTGTCTTCTGTAATATTGCTGACCGAGAAATGCACTAAAACGCAAATATGGGAAGAAAACTGGAAAAAGTAGTAAATATTGACGGTAGTGCCCCATAGATGACATCGTACCTTCTTTCCTGATGATCGTGGAAAAAATGTTTCAATACAAAAGTTGTAGAAAATTTTATAATCTACAATATTGCCGAACTATAGTGAGCGCTAAAATGCACTTTAAACGTAAACATGAGAGGAAAACTAGAAAAAAGTGGCAATTTATAATGATATCTTCGTCCCTAGGGGTCATAGAAAAAATCTTTGTAGACAAAAGTTTTAGCAAATTTTGTGTTTTACAATATTGCCAAACCATGTTTAGCACTAAAATGAACTATAACGACAGTACAAGCAAAAACCTGAAAAAAGTGACAGATTTTCCAAGATGGCGAAGAAAGACGTGGAGCTGGAGTGTCAAACATTTCGGGATACGATGACAAATATTGTTCTTTACGGCATATCAAAAATCCATAACAATCGGACCATAGTTAGAGTACCGGAACAACGATTTACCAAATGTACAACGAAAAAATTTGTATGGGCTGCACCTTTTCCGACATAACATTCTTCCGGCTCAAATTTGGGGATGGCGACAGGCAGATCCGTATTCTGCAGGGTCTAAACCCTCTGATAACGTTGTCACCCCAACTGTTACACGACTTGCTTCTTGTATTCTACTTCTTCAAAAATGGGCCTACTCTATAACCTAACATGAAATTGCATTATGTGAAAAATAATAAAAAGTTGTTAAACCTATTGACATTTATTGACACATATTTACACAAATTAATTATATTGTCACAAAAAGAATTAAAATGTACTCTTTTATGAGGGTCCCGGTTGACCATTCATTTTGAGACAATTCTACTTTAGATAACATGTCGTCCTCAATAGTTATACCTTTGTCGATGTATTCTTCTACGTTGTTGGATTCGTCTACTTATTTCAATTGCAAGGACATTTTGGCATGACTTGCCCCGGCCGAAATGACAGAGCAGAATCAGAAATCAGAAAGTATTTATTTGCATAAGATACAGTACAGAGATGTTACAATGAATTATGTTTCATGTATCTAGCCTGCATCCAACCGTGCAAATACATTAGTCAATTAAAATGTCAAAGAATAATTAAAAATTAAATAATCAAAAATAATATAAAATGTCAAATTGAAATAATAGTAAAGTTAACAGAATAGGCATATCACAGTCAAAGAGGCACTATATAACTGTTCTAAATAAATAAACAATTATTAAAATAAAAGGCAGAACACTTTAGCCCTGTTTCCTGGCACGTGCAACCTCGTCCAGTGCACCTTCTACGACACTTGCAAGAATTGAATTTTAAGAGACCACCAACCACTCCTGAACCTGGTAGTCTGTTCGATATGTATGTTGAGCTGCAGCCTCTTCAGTCGGGGGCAGGCGAGCCAAGTAAACCTTGGCGTTGGCAGCTGATCGCACGATGATTTCGTAACGGCGAGTGTAAAGAGTGCTAGTGACTCCTCCTCCATACAGAGCCGCTAGAACTTTATTTTCAGCAGCGGCTATTTCTTTGTGGGTGGCATCAGGCTGTAGGAAAATTGTAGCCACCTCTCTTTTTTAAATGTGAAATTTATAGATGTCATGTCCAAAAGCTCGATCGAAGTTACTTACTTAATTACCTTGCAGCCCCACCCAATGGACCCCGCAATAAACCGCAGTCATAATAATACCACTATTAGGTACTTACTTATTTGCTCTGTACGTATTTGGTGTTGTCTTCCTTGTGGCAAGGTCGCCAGAGCTCCCGAAGATACGCTGTGTTATGTAATGTGTGGAATGGATCGTATCTGTCTCGCTCGACAGAATGCACCGAAGTATGTATTATAAATTATACGGCGAATACATACACAGAAGTATGCATTCGCCTCATGTAGCATGCTGCGGACACCACGATGTATATAATTTTATCCCATAAATGTAGATAGATAGGGTAGGTATTTAACTTTTAAGTAACGGTTGTTTTTCCATAACGTTTACATTATAAGGGCAGCTTGTGACGAGCTGAACGGGAAGGGAAGTGGCCTTCCTTGGGTCCCTTGCATCCGAGAGTCGGTCAGGCCCTTCTGTCCGCTTGCCTTTATTGGCCGGCGGAGTGGACCCCAGTAGGGGCCGTAGGACTCTCACCTCTGGCTTGCCTTAACCGGCTGGTCAGCGTGGGTTGCCAGAGCTATATACTCGGAGGGTGGAAGTGTATTGCACGTAATGGTGTAATAGCGAGGAAGCCCGCTCACGGGGGTAAACCCTGCGATGGTGAAATCGGGGCCATACCTATCTACACCCTGAGATGCTCGTGAACCTGTGCTGCTACCCTCGCTGTCATCCGGTAGCCTTTAATAGGGGGCCCACAGTGATGGGCCGTTCTCGAGAAGTTTCCGAAACGAGAGAATGTCGTGAGAAACTTCTCGGCAAAGTTCTCTTCAAAGGAAATTTCCGAGAAAGTAGTTAAAATATGAACATTTTTGAATTTTTATTTTTTATATTTAATGATATTAGTTAAATATGTGCATTCGTGACACATTTAAGGCTAAGTGAGTATTTTAAGGGAAAAATTCTCATCACTCTCGAGAAATTTCCGGGAAAGTTCTCGAGAATGTTCTCCAGAGAACTTTCCGCCATAAATTCAGAATCGTACAAATGGAAAAATATAAGGTAATATACACGTTTTAGTTACAAATATATATTTTTTATATGTGTAATCTAAACATAGTTTGGCCTAACTTTTCAGATAAGTACTCTGCCGTGTGCCCATCATTTTGGGTATCAATCGATGAATAGAAATATGGCTTGGGCATGTGGATAACTATGTTGACAATAGAGTCTTTTCTAATATTTTTCCAGGCATCGGCAGCTAAATGTAAAACTTTAGCCTCATCAATTTTTTCAGTGACCTTTCGTTTCACGTCATCATATTCTTCATCAAGCAGTACTGTTGATAATTTTTTGCGTGATGGTGGGCTGTTATCAGGTCTTAAAAGTTGAATAGCTCGTTTCCACAAGGGATGCTCAAATATTGAAAGTGGCAGACCAGTGACGTATACAGCTCTAGCTAATGCCTTGTCAACTTAGAACAACGAATTTGACATTTTTTCATTTACGATGCTGTTTCGAAACTATTGCATGTTTTTGTATTTTGTTAATTATAATTGAACTATGCTTTTAAATCCAAATATTTTTCTACATGTTACCTTCCAAAATAATTGTATTAAAAGTTACCTCGTTAAATATGTCTTCCGTTACACTATCTACAGGCACGGGCTCATTAGAAACACTAGATTGATTGATCAATTCAGGTTCCTTCTTTTCTTTCCTAATTCACGTTTCCCCTCAACTGGGCTACTTTTACAGTTAGAAATCATGTGCCGTACAAATCGTGTGACATTTTTGCACGTATACACTGCATCACAAAATAAGCATACGTATTTGGTTTTCCATCGTCCGTCAATATTCTAAAATACTCTAAAACTTTACTTTTCTTCATTATGCATGCCACGACCGCTTCGTCAATTAGCAGTGATAATACTGAGAATAAATTGAATGCCTATGTTGCAGATATCTGGAGCACGTGTATTTTTACCAACTTACTATTCAATAAATTGCTTAAAAGACGGCAAAACAATGGTGCAGTATAAGATGAGCGTTATTGTAAAGGGCGCGAGTACAGGAAAGATGACCCTGTCCTTTTCTTCTAAAAACTACCTGAGGTAGCTCATGATCCCCTTTCGATTTTTCGAAACATATTAGCAATTTTTAATATCTTACCTATATCTCACCTACAAGGAAATTATTGACTTGAAAGAAATGAGTTATTTAGCATTTGCTTAATAGTCCAATACTAAATTATTAATAAATCTAACAAGCTAAGATTTATGGACATTATTGCACTGCTAATTGTAGTATAACATAAACATGAAATGAAGTCGAGAACAATTTCGAGAAGCTTCTCGGAAGTAAACCGAAATTCTCGCTCTATGTGTTCACACAATAAGTCGAAAGCAACGTAGGCAAGCCAACAGATACCTATATATCACATAAAAAGATTATTTGGGCTTTCAAATAAAAATATCCAAATTAAGTAGTCTTTTTCCTCGAAATTTCTATCCGAATTTTTCTCCGAGAAAGTTCTCAGTGAGAACGATCCCGAGAACTTTCTCGGTAACTTCTCGAGAACGAAGAGAATTTAGCATTTAGAATCGTCTGTTTAAAAATATTGCCTTCAGAATATTTATCAATTTGTTAAAGCAAGAAATTAATAAAAGATAAAATTCTATATTGTTTTGATTAAATGTATTTTCTCGGAAATTTCCGTTCAAGAGAACTTTCTCGAGAATCATTGAGAATTCTCACGGAAAGGAATTCTCGAGAGCGAGAATGTTCTCCTCGGCCCATCACTAGGCCCACCTATTGAGTGGTAAGTCACCGCCTGCCTTTTTACAATTCTGAGACTGGTTGTCACTGCAGGCGTCCGCTAGTCTCCTCCCATAACCCATTATCCAGTCCATCCAACTTTCAACTCAATAGCCCCATGACCTTAGTTCCCATCGCAGCCAAAAGGCTGCACTCCAATAGTCTTTGCACATGGCGGGGACCGTATCCAGATGAATCATGTTGTGCGTTCGGAGACGGTATCCGCCATGTGTGTCCCTTGCCTTTAGATTATTTTTGTCTTAAAGAGGTATCTGCGCTGTTGGCTTCGGCCCCACGCATGCCTTTGAAAGGTCCGGGACCCCATGGTCCCGTAATACGGCAAAGACATACAATAAAATAATAAATTCTGATTTCAGCAGGAAGCTGTTCATAAAACATAACCCATTGTAGCAACCCAATGGACAGTGAGAATTTTCTTGCTGTTTATTTTTAATGCGACATATAAAATAAAATGTAGGCAACAATCTCGTCTCTTTTATATGTACCTAAGTAAGCGTAGGATGTATATTGTAAATAAATAAATTAAATAAAAAGCCCTTTCTTTCTCATTAACTAATTTTACATAAAATCGAATGTAAGTATTTATCTTAAATTTAATGAGATATAGGTAACCATTTAGTAGTGCAGGGACCCGATTTTTGAATGTCGAACGCTCGAATTCTCATTCGACATCTGTCAAAACATCATAGTATTTTGACAGATCTCGAGTGAAAATTCGAGCGTTCGAAACTCAAAAATCGGCCCCCAGGCCTCCTCCAGCTGTCGCCACAGTGCCCTGTTGGTCGTGTTCCTCGTCCATGTTCTGCCGGCAACTTCCTCTATGTTGTCTTTCCACCTGCGCCACGGCCTTGCCGCGGGGGCGGCGCTCCCCGTGCATACACCAGGGGAGCACCCTCTCCGTCCACCTCCCGTAAAATACCCCAATAAAATGTAGGCAACAATTTCGTCTCTTTTATATGTACCTAAGTAAGTGTAGGATGTATAATTATTACGCTATACAAATCACTATACCTAAACAAACACTGCGTTCTACCATAAATAAATATTCTTCAACGAATTACAATTACAAATTTGACGACCATTTTAGCTTAGTTGGTCACTACCCTGCCTACGAAGCTAGAGCTCCCGGGTTCGAATCCCGGCCAGGGCATTTATTTGTGTGATGAGCACGAATTTGTTCTTGGGTCTTGGTTGTTTTCTATGTATTTAAGTATATATTTATCTATACATATAAGTATGTATATCGTCGCTTAGTACCCATAATACACGCTTTGCTTAGTTTGGGACTAGGTTGATTTGTGTAAGATTGTCCACAAATATTTAGTTCTTTAAATACATATTAATATTATGCAGAGGAAGTAAGTATAGTAGTGTTACCATGCTGCGGTCTTCTGCAAGTTCCTCTCCAACTGGACTGTCAAAATATGTACGAGACGGAGACAACATTACGCATTGTCCAAAAAAGGTTTACCGTCGGCCTAGCTAGACAACAAATTTACATCTGTCAAAATGGCGGGAGGTGGTAGAAGACACACTGTGCTAATTGTATAAGATGCCAAATCAAACGCGTGGTCTACAAAACAGATGAGATGGTTTGATTGAAGCAGAAGTTCTGGAGAAGTCAAACAAAACATTAAGTAAAACATTATAATTTTCAGATCCCCGAATACCGGAGACGGGAGCGCAGAAGAACAAGTCCAACTACGGGTGGGACGACTGCTGCTACTGGTACTGCGAGCAGCGGCTGTGCTACCACTGCGAGGCGCGGCTGAGCGAACCGCCGCGGCCGGCGGCCGAGCGCTGCGCGCCGGTGGACGAGCGCGTGCCCTCGTGCTCCGTGCCGTACGCGGCGCCCGCCGCCGCGCCGCCGCCGCCGCGCGCGCCGAACCCGCCGTTGCTCGCCGCCGCGCTCTTGCTACCGCTAGCCGCGCACCTACGGACCCACTGGACAGCCTTCAAGCATCTAGTGAATGTGCGCGATTCGAGGTTATAGTTTTACGTTCATGTGCGTCGCACCCCCGCGTCTCGCGATCGTCAGTCAGCGATCAGAACTTCTACTAGTACTGTATTATGATAATAAATTACGCGCGGTTACGAGTCCGATGATAATCGCGCCTGGCGGGGCGGGGCCGCCACCGCGCCTCGCGAGTGCGATGCTCGTACTTACTCTAAGTGAAAATTCGTGAAAGAATATAAGATACACTCAAAACATAGAAACACCAAATGTACTCAACTTATGCATTTTATCTTGTAAGCCGAAGTTCCGGCCAGTATGTTAATATTTCCGGCACAAACGATATTTTGCTTTAAGTGAAGATGTTATATTTTAAATAGAGGTATACAGTAACATCGGTAATAGGCACTTTATACTTTTTAGTTATTTTTGCTAAACTAGTTTACATAGAGACAGTATTTTTAAAAACTAAATTTACGATTTACCGTTGAAGACTTATATTTGTTTTATAACACCAACCTTGTTTTTTACCAGTGCCAGATTGTATCTGGTAACAAGAATGTATTTAGGGTCGTATCACTAACCCGACTCCACCTACAATAGCAAGTACCTAACACTGCTGACTCCGCTATAACTAATTATGGTAGTTGGGCGTTGGGCGATCTTATAGTACACATTAAAGCAGGGGTCGGCAACCTTTTAGCAGCTAAAGGCCGCATTGTCGCGGACCTCACGTGTGTCACGGGTGACGTCACACATCACCACGTCTCAGCTTGTCGTCAGCCCTTCAGCCACTCCCTTAACGTAATTTGTGTTAATAATTTGTGACTATCAGACAAAAGGTACCACATTGTTGGTTTTCAATAAGGAAGCTCACGGGCCACCTGTTGCCGACCGCTGCATTTAAGTTTTATAGGTTGTAAGCAGGCACCTACACACGGATGGCACTGCGATGAACTGAGAATGTTATTTTGCTCATTGGAACAATAGATAGTTGACAGATGAATTGGTTTATCTAATTTGTTAAGAAGTTGTGTTCTAGATTGGTTGGAACCGTCACGAAGTAGCGAGTGGAGCTCGAGGCGCGCACGGCGCGCCGCGCGCGCTTCCCGGCCTCTGCCGACGCCTAAGTGCTGGTCTATGAAAAATATTGATTAAACTAATCTAGGGATAATTAAAAGTAGTTGTTGTTTTGTAAGGAGTAAAATACGACTAATAATACATATAATGCAAGTTGTATGTTATGATATCCGTCTTATGAACTATCATTCAAGTATTACCAGATGTATCATGGTTGAAAAATGATTTTTATAATGAATTGATTTTTAATATGTATAATTGTATTTGTATATTATGTCGAGTATATGGTGTAAAGTAAAACAAACTTCATCAGGGATATATAATAGTCGTTCGCAAATGAAGATCTGATAACATTGTTACTTAGTTTTTCTTTGTTTTTGAAAAATATTGAAATATAGAGGTGTCGTTGAACATAATGTGATCGATAACAAGATATAAATAATGGTTATGAAGACTTTATTGAATGGATATTTGTTGAAAATATTGTCCTCAGGCGGGGATGTAGTTGTTGTATTCAAATGATGAATGATAATAATATTAAGTAAGTTATTTTTTACGTTTTTTATCGTGTACATATGTCAAAAAGGTTCGTTGTTTCCAATTCCGTACTTAATCAAAGTCACTACAAAGGTGCTAAAGGTCTATTAATGCTTCTTAGGTGTTTAATTTGTTACCAACTCCGGTGAGACGAGCGGCGCCCGCGCCGCCGCCGCCGCCGCCGCCAGTGTCCTGTGCTTCGCTTTCCTCAGCCGCCATTCGCTCGATCTTTATTCACTACTGTTTACTGTAGATAACAATCACGGCATTTCTTTAAAACCATTTTATTTATATATTTACATCATCATCCATCGCAGGCTAGTTAGATACAGTAACATTAATAATCTCTGGTTAAAGGTTTTTGGCTTTCGCGCATTCGTTGACACCGGTACGTACTAAAGACACAATAACTTTTTTTAAGGTTAAACTACTTACTAATTAACAATTCAGTATAATTACAATGAGTAAAGCACTTGGTAAGTATGGTATAGCCTCATCATGAGGGCTAACGTAGTACGTACTAACTACGTAGTTATAACGTCCGTATTTCAAAAAGCTAATACCTATTAGGGTCAAGGAACCAAAAGATGAACACACCCCAATAGTTGAACATTCGACCGAAAAATTGAAATAAAAAAATCGTGACATATTTTACCCTTTCGGAATATTTTTTTTCTATCGCGGCAATCCTTTGTCGAGGCTGGTAATTAAACTCCCAGGCTGTAACCGTACACACGTGGCTATAAGCCGCTGTTGAATCCAGGCCTCGCGCCAAAAACTCCGTTTGTATGGAGATCTTACTAAGGATAGCGCTCTCAAATTTAAGCATTAAATTACGTATAAAATTGAATATAACGTATACTTACAAGGTTTTGAGTGAAATAGATTCTTGATTAATGCCTTTACATTTTTGTATATTAGTAAAATATTTTTTTTAAATAATTTGGGAGATATTTGCTGTTCAAGTTATGGTTCTAATTTTGTGTACCTGAGCTAATAGTTGAACGGCGTTCAACTTTCGGGCATGGTGTCGTTTTTTCAAACCTTGATTTAAATTCCTACTGAAAAGATAATAAGAACCTCTATAGCTTAAATTAATCGTTTCTTTATCGTTGATTTTTCAACCAAAAGTTGAACGCAACTTTCTATTGACAAAACGTTTATTTTGGAGTTTGTTTTACTATGAAAAATACCATTGTTCAACATAGAACCTGAGGCCAGAACTTGAACGAATAAAATTAACTAGTTCAACTTTTGGCTACTATTCCAATATGTGAACACTTTGTTGATTTTGGTTCGTTCATTTCACAGCTATCGTGTCCAAAACTTGAACTAACATAATTTAGTAGTTCATGATTTAGGCAGTGGTTAGAAAATGAACGTCTTTACTCCAAAGTTACTAATTAGCATAAAACCTGGCAACTTTACCCATCCTTAGCTTTCATGTTCTCTAGTTTACTGTATTATTTTGGTAAATATTATTTATAGTATTATTTAAGTTCGCAGATTATTTTTTTTGCTTATAAATGCCCGGACAATGCATAAATAAATATGTTTGCTCATTTTACACTAATATTTCATTCATCTTTATTAAAATACACCGATATCAATGGAGTAAATTGGTGCGAAAGTGTTCGTTCATCTAATGGTGTCAAAGTGTTCAGAATTAGGGCACACTGTTCAACTTCTGGGCAAATTGGCATATTTTTGCTTAGATTATTTTAAAAAAAATACTCTATTATAATAGGATGATTTAAAATATTGGAATTCAATCTCGATTATATAATGATTCATATAAAAAAATTAAACCTGTGTATAGTAGGTTCCAACACCCCGAAAAAAAATCCTAAAGTTGGGTTAGTCGCTTAAGTGTTCATCTTTTGGTTCCTTGACCCTATATCCGATTGTTCGCGGAAGTAGAATATCTGTCACCGTCAGTCAGTCATAAAAACCGCTACATTTGTAATCTATCTCGTGAAAGTGTAACTGTCTAATATTGTAATCTACAGAAAAATAATTGGTCAAATTGCAGCAGTATGTTACGGTTCACAATTTTTCGTTCGTTTTCTTTTTTCTTGTGTTCCTCAGAGAGGAAGTAGAATCCCCGACAACTCTACTTCCGTCGACCCTTCGTCGACTCGTTGAAGGTAAGCACAAAACTATTTTCGGTTCACAATCTTTCGACAGTTTCCAATCTCGCTAGATCACTTTAATTCAATGGTATTTGTAATTTTATTTTTCGGTATATTACTTACAGTCTGTCGACAGTTTACAATCTCACTGGATAGATTCTAACCTAAAGTTTATTTTAAAATTTTACGGTAACATATCCGTACAATGAGATCGAGAATAATCAAAGGTCATGGAGAAACAATTCTAACAACAAAACAAAACTAACGTAGTTAAGTTTCGAATTGCTTTGACAAAACGGATTCATGATCTAGCATAATTGTCATTCATCTGCAAGCAATATTTAAATATTTTTCTTTTCTGGACATCATCCACTATTTTGTGCCGTAATTGTACAACTTTCCCTAGACTTGGGGGTTTGAGGTTTATTTCTAATGAAAACCTTTACATGTATTGTACTAAATTATATCAAAGTGTCTAAAGTTTAGAAATAGTAAATGAATTACTAGGATGGTAAATTATTGAAACAATTTCGAGCACTCGTTAAAACTTACACATTGACCGTAAATTCCTTCTTTGTGGATGTTTCTACTCTTAAATCTCGATATCTTCACTTAATCACTATTCTGTACTCGAGTAGATCGAAAGACCAAAAGAAAGGAGTTCGGTTAGAATGTTGTTGGTTCATGTATTGTATACCTATACATAACACTGTTTATTTAAAATCGGATCGTTCGGCCAATCGCGCCTTTACAGTACCCGGCAATATATACCTATCGCACGTCGGCCTTTGGAAAGAGATTCGGCTAATTTCGGCTTCACACTATAACACTACCTATGTGACGTTTGTCAATCGTCGTCAAAATATAATATAGAGTTGTTGCAACCCCCCAACTCCAAATTGTTCCATGTACAAAATGATACATGATTGTTTGATAATACTTTTTGTAGTAGTTGTAACAGGTCCCTATAGATATCCAAAGTTTACATGTCACCGATTTGACGCAAACTAATAAAGTCCATAAAGTGCAGTATTTATTTGATATGAAACGTCAATTAATAAATAATGTAATTGATTGACGTTCGCCGGTGTTCGGGCATCGTCGTAAACAGCTAATTGTCTCTTTCCAAAGACCGACGTGCAATATATATTGCCGGTTACTGTACCTTCATTCGCGATAAAATAAAGTCGAGCAACATCGTAGAGGAAGCGTAAACGGACTTTTTTAATGTCACTGTCTACTCTAGCTAACTTTACTTATCAAATTTGGTTTGATAGTAACACGAAGTTAGCAATAATTGGTAGTAAATACGTAGATTTCCCAAGTTATCCATGAGTCGTTTGGCCTGTACTGTACAGTGGAGGCGGGGGCGGGTCGCCCCGGCCGGCGCGCCCTCGCCTCGCCTCGCCTCGTGCACGCAGCGTGCAGCGTGCAGCGTGCCCTTCTCCGTAGGTTTAGTAGAACGGGTATATTTATATGTTCCGGTGAAACTTTGGTGATAGAGCATACGTTCTGTTTTTTTAATTAATATACGTATGTTTTGATGTACATAATAAAGTGTAAATGTTTAACGCACAAATAATATGAACAAAGAAGCTGATTATGTAAAGCAGTGTATGAAACCTTACGTACTTAGATGTAAACTGTATCCGGAGAGTAATTCACTAGGAATACGATTGATATCGACCTAATTTCTGTGCTCCATCAGTCGAGAATTTTTGATTAAGACACATTAAACTGTACAATAAATGTAAATAATCAGTTTATCATCTGGTTATGTTCGCTGTGGTTCTAGTTCTGTTTGTTACCGTTGAATAAATGCCTCGCTATGGCTCGGCAATCTGGCGTAGGGTCTCTTCTCTTCTACCCAATAAATCGATTTGGCTCACCGCCGGCGAGTAACAATTTGACTAGTAAACCGACTCAATAATCTGGATAGTTGAAGAGCGCTATGTAGTGAGTTAATTAAAATAGATTAACACATTCATCGCCGCGGATACGATATCGTGTTCTCTGTTCGTAGACAGTTTTCAGCTAAAAATCAGAAAACCGCGCTATCGGCTATGAGCGTATGGCCTATCACTCGTCGGCAATGAATGTGTTAATAGCTATACACCAGGAGCCGAATAACCCGATAAAGTTTAACAGTGAGCATATTTGGAGATTAAATTGTCATGCAAAGTTGGCTTGGCAAGCTCGATTCAGTTTAATTTTTAATGAAAAATTATTGATTTGTATTTAAACGATTGTAAGTTGTAACCTGTTAAAAATTGCACTTATGACAGTTATGACTGTAACATTGCTACGAATGGAACCAAGTTTCAACATAGTTTTTGACACAATATCAAAGTTAAATAAAAACTTTAGTAATTTTAGGCAACGAGTTCCAAACAAAGATAAATTATATACCGTAAACTCAAATAAAATATATATTTTGCTTAATTGGACCAAGGTTGGCATAACTTTGTTAACTTCTTGGAACCTCAGAAATGCATGGCTACGTGTCGGGATATTCGAGCCTACCACGGTGTAGATCTCTGACTAGGATGTTTACTATCTCTAAAACTTCAAACAAAAGAAATGAGTTGTCGTTCGCATCGCGAACATAACGCAATATGTGTCATTTATTACTATATGTACTTAAATAAAAAGGGTCATTTACATTCAGCCATATGGCGTTTGTTCGTCAGTAAGCAATAAAATAGTGAATAAATAGGCTATCAGCTCCTCGCTGGCGGTGACGCACAGTGCCGGGCCGCGCCGCGGCCACCAGCCGGCCGTTTGTTCAGTACGCGATTATGTACTCGTATAAGTGCCATATCTATGGTGTTAGTTTATACAGATAGCCAACTGTCACAATTACGCACAAAACAAGCAGATATGAATGCTTTCGGGGTCGTTAACGAATAGTCGACGATTCAATGTAGTTGATAAAGACATAGATTATCGTCCTACTCTTTAGAGTAAAGTAAGGAAAACACCAATAAGTAGACACGAAATCTATATTCAAAATATTCAATGTTAGAATCATTACTCGATGGGCTCCAACTTTAAGAGAATAGTAACCGGTAACATTATCCTGACATTTGTATGTCACTACAAACGGAACTCTGTGATTATGTGATGACCAAAGACGATGGGACGTATATACCTAGGTACTTACGGGTTATTGATTCAAAACCAACGGCGTAGGTTTTAGTCCCATAATATGACCAGAGTGCCTAATGTACCACTCATAAAAACTTTATGTCAAAAAGCGAAATGAAGTAGGTACTTGTAATATCAGTGAGAGAGACTCCGAAGTATATCTTAAGCAATAAGCAAATTAAATTTAATGAAATGTCATCGTGTTTTGAATAGTAGTCTGTAATTTAAGCGTTTATTAACTTACTCTTGTTGCAATTCCAAGGACTTACATACCTTACCTATTGCAGTTAAATTGGACTCATTTAAAAATGGTTGAAAATATAAGTAAAATAGAATAATTAGGGCCTTCCATAAAAACTGCAATGTCAAGATGAAACTACCAACGCCATATAAACCAATTTTACTGAAACGAGAATAAGATAAGTTTATGGATAAGGGTCTGTATCTATAGTTAATCGTACCTACTTCATTAATGCCATAACAACAAGAGAGAAATCAAACAATTTAGTAAATAATAAACTGTATCAGGTATCGAAGTAAGTAGGAAACAGGTAATGATTGTGAGTTCTGAACATCTTGGCGCAGTAAAATGGAATCGATACGTCCCTATAAAGACACCCAAAAATCTGCGCTATGAATTTCGTATGTAACTGTAAAGTTATGGCCAAATCTAAGCGAGAGCATACCTATTTTTCAGAGTTGTTCGCACCACCTTTTCATTTTTTTACCTTTTCACCTGTTCGTTCATTATATTGTATTGTTCATCAACATAATAACAAATGGTAGGCCATATACGTATGTCACTATGCCCAATGTCAAATATGCTCAGAAAAGCATTAATTAGTACTTAAGTACGTAAATCCGATTATAGAAAAGGATCCCAAGCGATGTAAAGAATGAAAATACTATGAACAGGACAGTCAAATAGGAATATCTACTTATTTACGTATTTCTATCCACTACAAACTTCTTGTTGTACCAACCTACTGAAAACAAAAATGAAAAGTGAAATACAAATATCAATCGAATGTATCGAACGAATGGAAATACAAATCAAATTAAGTGGATAAAAAATTCTAAATCTACGTAAATCCGAGTTTAATGACAAGAGAGTCAGGGCTGCGAATATATTGATTACTTAGTTACCTACGAAACTGACGGTGGAGTGCCTTTTTCAGCATTGGACGAAACCTCATTCTTACGGGAACGAAATTTGTATCTCTGTTACACTATCCGGGTAGATAAATTGGACAGCTGCTTATCCAGGGTTTGCCTTTCACTACATAGGGTTTATCCAGAAATCACGCGAGGTTTTTTCAGCCACTTTTAGACCCCCCTCCCCCCTTGGTGATCTTTGGTGAGGTTTTAGAAGACCCCCCCCCCCCCCCGAAACCTCACGAGTATTTTTTTGAATTTATCACCACCTATGAAAGTTTTTAAGTAAATGAAGTATATAAGTTGATCTTGTGTTTATTTTGGTAGGTATATGCGACATGCGTTATGATATCGTGATTGTGTAATTTCTCCTATCTTTTAAGAAAATGCTACATGAGTAGATATCATTTCTCGGTATTGTAGATGCAGTAAAAAAATACACGTGAGGTTTCCTTGTACCCCCCCTCCCCCAACGTGATCAGTAGTGAGGTTTTCGTAACCCCCTCCCCCTCCTTTGGAACCTCGCGTGATTTCTGGATAAGCCCATACCTTAATTTTTGGGATATAACTTGACGAATAGAGTCGAGGATTACTTTTATGAGGATCAACGAATGTAGAACACGTTATTAATTGTTTAATGTTACGTTATTCCTACAACCATGTGTTTTAATTATAATTCTATCTAATATACTTCTAATGCATTAATGTTATTAATTAAAATATGTTTTAGGATCGATACACGCAAACAAGAAAAGCTAAATAATGTTTTTTTTGTTATTTCAGCGCTTGGATATTAGTTCCAAATGACTGACAACGCAATAGGTAACAGAAGAATAAATATAAAGGTTTTATAATCACTTGTACGATAATTTATTGTTTGTTTGAAATCATGCTAGCTGGACAATATAGGTACTTAGGTGTACTTATGTAGCTTAATAAATGCTCAGACTCTAGGATCGGGCCGAGTTAATTACACTCATGATGAAGGGGCCATTTTGTATGGAAATGCAGTACAGAGTGTAGGTACCTATTATACCTACTTATTTACTCTGTAGTTTAATGAAACATTGATAACTTTCAAAATTTTACAACTGTACTTACCTATAATTATTTCTTTCCAACCACAATAAAAAATTGTAACGTACCTAATTAACATCGCGAAATATTTCAATTATTACTTTATATTTAGGGGGGCATAATTAATTTCCTTGTGATATGAATACTTAACAAAAATGTCCAAATCATGAAAGTTTCATTGTGTGTGCTCACAACGCGACATTAGATTAGGCCAGTTTAAGCAATGCGGGTGGGTACATTGAGTAACTCTAACTGTCTAACCTATAGTACCTATTACATACTATTTGGCACCTCACATAAAATAACTTTCACCTCAGTAGCTCGAACCTCGTAGCTTAAAATCTAATCTAAGATTTAATATAAATAAACATAATAATTATTGTTACCATTTATTGTTCTTTTTATTGAATAAAGTATCATGATACATATATATACTTCTAGTAGTTGAAATAGGGATGAAAATAGACGTAATATTTTTAAGAGTTAAATTTGTTTTCTTTTTTAATATGGAATTCAATTTATTCAATATATATCAACATACCCAAATAGAAAATAAAACTACAACATGAACTTAAAATAAACGAATAAAGAGATAAATTAATTTGCATGAAAATAAATCAAGAATTAATTTTTAAATTTTAATGTTAGGACTGGGTTAGGTACCTACCATTGAACTTATATTTCTATGTACGTTCCCAAAAGTTACTGATCAATAAATAGTATCTGCTATCTCTATGCCATTCTAATCATGTTTGAGAACAATTACTTTTTAATTTGGTGCCTACTCCACAAACTGCTATACCACACGGGGTGTATTTACAAATCCGATATATTTAAACTTCATTCGCTCTGACCCTTTCAATGTGTTACTTACGAATAATGAGAAGTCGCTTCGAGAGATAGTTCGAGATTCAAATTTAATCATAACCTAGGTAAGGTCGAAATCTAATAAATTAACCTAATGCCTGAAAGTAAAATTTTGACAACAATTCTTTTAAATAAAATAATACATGAACAATAAATATTTTAAAATAAAACCATTGTTGCAGAGCAAGCACAAGATGTGCCACGTCAATTAATAATTCTACTTTTAACAACATTTTTGTAAAACAAGCGCCCCTTTGAAAAACAAACGGGATTAGTAAATTGTTCTCGATTTTTCTTTTATTTCGTCTTGCGCTACATATTAGTTTTGAATATTATAAAAATAACAATAGAAAATATTAGTGATCACGATCAGTGATGAGTGATGAACTGATGAAGGCTGTATTTAAACAATAGTTCTTCTAGTTTTTAGTGTAGTACACGCGGCCTGGCTCGCGCGGGGCATATTTACTAAAAATGTGTCATTGTCTCTTTCTTGCGATATGTTAGAGTCAAAAATTATGTAATTAACCAGAAAATATGAGTAAAATTCGTGACAAAGGCAGTGTTTAACAACAGTTCAGCCAGTTTTAAATGTGCTCGGGAGCTGGCTCGCGCGAGACATATACTGAAATGTGCCTAACTCTACCGCGCCTTAATCTCGCATCGCACGTCTTGTGCTGTCCTCGGCCTCGCTGAGGAGTTACAAAAACAAGCAGAATATATAACTATAATAATTGAATGAAATAAGTTTTCCTTCTGATTCATCAGACATGCACGTAAAAGCCTATTCCCACTACTGAGGTGAAAAGTCATACGTGTCACACGTGTGCAAAGTAATTTGCATCTCGCGTTTCTGAGACCTTCGCTACGCTCAATATTGTAGGTAACTTGTTGATTTTAGAATCCGTCGCTTAGGGCTCAAAATCCGCTTTTTGCTGTGAGTGCTCAAATTTTAGCGATCTTCAAATTATTTTATGCTAGGTACCTATAACCTACCAAATAGCTAATAAATGTCTGTCAGTTCAAACTTCCAATATCTCGCGTGGTCAAGCCATCCTAACGATCACCACAAAAGCTATCATTGCATACGGGGCCAGTGCGCTGCCTAGCGGAGAATGCCGCCATTAAGCGTACAGATATGTTTAAATTCCTTAATACGTTTCTTGAGTCTATCGCATTGTCATTTCTATAGAATTTCAAGCGGATATTTCGGACTGCACCAGAAATGTTCGCTATCCAAATACATGGCAAAATAAAAAATACGTTATTTTTATTATTGACAATTGAACCATAAACTTTACCCATGTAATCTCGACACATGTGCACTACGAGTTTTTGTTTTGGGCTAGGAGTCCAATCTTATCAAGTATATCATAAAACAACTGAAAATTCTTATGTTAGGTACAGTCAAGGGCACCAATATGTATACACTTTTGGACCTTACTTCAATGGAATAAGGTGAAAAAGTGTATACATATTGGTGCCCTTGACTGTACATGGTCTCTTAAAAACTCATGTTGAAGTGCAGCAACTGGCAGCTGGCGCGAGCCATTAGCCATCCTGTTGTGCATGTACGTGCAGGGGGCCGATTTTTGAGTTTCGAACGGTCGAATTCAAAAGCGAGTGGTAGAAAATAGTCACGCGCGGCAAATTGTCACGATTATTGTCGCATGAAACCTAATAAGAGCTATTTTTGAGAGTCACCACTCGAAAGCTTGACTATCGATATTTTGCATATTGTTACCGGTTATTGAAAATCATATTTAAAAAAGGTACTGACAAAAAAGGACAGTAATAATTGTAGTATTTAATTGCACTAAAATACGTGACGAAATGACTAGTCCCTTCATTCCGCTTCTTTACAACTGACACGGTTGGTGGCCGAACTAAACAAACAATGCGTGTTCGAATTCTTAATTTAAAAATAACTAGAATATTACACAAGTGAAGTATTGCTGACGAGAGACATGCGTGTTTTTTTTTTTTTTTTTGCGAAAATCGACATTATACTCGATTTCGACTAATTCAGGGATAACGTTTTCAAATTTTATATTTATTTTGAATTACAATGACGATGTTTGGCAAAAAACTTTTTTTTACTTATAATTCGAAATAAATATAAAATTTGAAATCCTTATCCCTGAATTAGTCGAAATCGAGTATAATGACGCTATTTCGCAAAAAAAATTAATTGGCCGCTTTTTTTAAACATGCCATTTGAACAAGCCATGTATAGCCGCACATAAATATACCTACTAGACAGACATGGTAGATTTTTTTTTTAAATGTGCAAGTATGGTTCAAGAGTCTAGTGGTGGTTGGCATTGGCAGTATGTAATTTTTCCTTTGTCAGTTTAATAATGTAAGCAAATTTAAAAAGTTAGAGTAGCGGCCAATAATCTTTTTTCTTAGGGTTTTCATAGGTAGTGTAGGTAGGGCGCCATAAGCAAGAAACTTCATTTCTTCGTTTCGTGCCATTAACACACACATACATGTCCGAGCATGTTTGAGAAAATTTATATTATTAGCGTAATATTAAATTCAAGTAGAAAGTAAATATATTCGGGATGAATTACTTAGTGGGTACTAAATTCTACTGATAGAATTGAATACGAGTGGTCAGTACCACTCGACTTCGAATTTTCTATCGCTCGAATGTCAAAAATAGCATGTCATCGTTTTTTGTCAGATCTCGAGTGAAAAGTCGACCGTTCGAAACTCAAAAATCGGTCCCCAGGTACTAGTTAAATACGTACAACGTCATTGAGTATTTTACAACGACGAAATACTGATAACCTGGAAGTAAGAGTCGCTGTAGGTATGTTGACCTGCGTCGGTCCCGAGAACACGCGGTAGGTACTGCCACTGCCAGCCGCCGAGCCTGCCAGCGAGGTGGCTGCTCGACCGATGTGACAAAACTACGGTAGAACGATATGGCCTTCTCTGTTTTTCAATATATAAAGAAATGAAGGTGGTTAGTACTTAAGATACAATTGTAATTAAAGTCTTATGATGATTCAAATACATAGTCGTGCGTTATTCGGAAGTTGATACATATGACGACCGTTTTATGGTCCTAGTTACTGCAGCCCGGAGTTCTCTTTGTACGTTTGTAAAGATTGCCAAACGCTAAGTAACCAACCATTTTATATGTATAATATGATTGTTTTTTAATTCACAATGTGTAGAAGTTTATTTGATTCACGTGTTTGTTCATAAATTAGTATTAATATTAATATATGTAATTAGTGTTGTTTCCAATTCAATATAAATGTTTTGTATTAATTTGATAGAATTATGTTGGTTTAGATACGAGTTTACCTAGTAACCGTTTATATTAAATAATTTTGTTACTGTTCAGAGTTTCATCTGTTTAAAGTAGACACTCGGGTCGAATTTCATTTGTGAACGTTTCTTACATTTAATATCACCGAGTCACCCCTTTATTCATAATAAGTTCTAGATCATATAAATATATGTACAATTACGAGTCATAAGTACTCTAATCGGAAATAATATGGTTTGATTTTATATATAGGTACAGTAAAAGATGTCACATGTAACTCTTTCGAGAATAAATAACGTCAGTCTGTCCGAAGGACCGCACTTTACCATAATTTTAATCTCTATCTATATAATATCATTAAAGATGCCTAAACGATAGTGAGAGAGGTAGCGTAGAATAAAATGTTACTCGTAATTACAGCCGTAAGCACAACGGTGCAAACGCGACCGCCGGCTAACACTGCCACAGCACGCGGGCTCCGATATATTGATATGATCTAGGATGTGTCGTAGGTGTTTCTCGAGTAGTGGTCTTGTACTAAGGCTTAAGTTACGCCTTCTAAGTGGTTTTACTGTAAGCGTGCGATGAGGAGGCGTGCGGTAGCGAGCGAAGCGCGCGGGCGCGCTGCGTGCAGGGAGGGCGTGCGCGGCGTGTCGCTTGCCGAGTAGCCGCCGAACCGGCGTGGCACGCTCTCCCTGCGCCCTCACGCTGCGCGCAGCCTGTGCCCAGTGCCTACCGCTGACTGCCGTGACCACACTCGCTGTCGGCCCGCTGCCGCATGTAGGTAGACATCGTGCGACACTCGAAGTAAGATTAGTCACGTTCGATTGTAGACAGATTTTGAAATTAATATTATTTGCATTTTCCTAAGAGTTAGAACGATTGAGACAGTAGGTCGCACGACCGTGTTATGATGAATTGTGGAGATGTTTATTAAAGAATACGTTTATGAAAATGGAATAAAAACGAAAAATATTGTCATATAAACTTGTAATTACTAAAGTAAGAGGAATTTGTAGATATAAAAATTATTGGAGAACCAGAAAAACGTTAAATAAACCAATTAAAAACACAAATGTGCCTTTTTATTTGTAACACAATACGCCACATAAATCCATTCTCCTTTAAGGTTTAGTGACTAGGCCTGACTTGGCGGGGCCGAAGTTGTATGCGGTATTTTTATTTATTTATACTTTATTCCAAATTTGGTGTAAGTGTGTCAAATAGATTTAACCCTTTTCCAGGCCGCACCAACCTACGTCGTTTTGCGAAAAACAAAATATATATTCAAAATAGTTATGTATTGGATATTAATTTAAGCGCAAGTACCTTCTCGCCGAAATTTAATTTGATTTGAAACTTAACTTTGGGTATTAAGGTTGCAATTTTAACTACATGCATGTGGTCACTATAGGTACTATGCCTGGATAAGGGTTAAAGTTATTGGGTTGGGTGGTCAAAAATGGCCCGAAATGGTACGTGTAATATAACCCACAGCCGGTGTGTCTATAGAAGATGACCACTTTAGCTTAGTTAGGCGCTACCCAGCTATACCCAGGAAGGACGACCTAATACATGACGCAAAGTCTAGGCCGTTCATGTCAACGCCGGACTTAAGGGCGGGCTACTGGCAGATAGGAGTTTGGAAGGAGGATCAAGACAAGACAGCGTTCATCAGTTTTTTTGGAATTTCAAGATGATGTCTTTTTGCTTACAGAATACACCAGCCACCTTCCAAAGACTCATTGACTCAGTTAAAGTAAGCCTGGATGGCATTGAAGATCAGCAAGTCGCATTCAACGCGTTGCAACAACGGCTCACGTAAGCCCCTGTCCTGCGAAAAGCTGATCGCTCGAAACCTTACGTAATAAAAATGGACGCCAGGAACTACGCAATGGGAGCAGTTTAAATCCCGTTAATGGATTAGAAGACGAATGCCTAGTGGAACATGCCAGCCGGCTGTTGTTAACTGCCGAAAGAAATTACTCCACAACAGAACGAGAAGCACTAGCAGTGATATGGGCAGTGAACAAGTTCCACGGATACATAGGTCTACCAATAATATTTTTGGTTTCTCCAATACTTCTTCAGGGATCTATGATCAAACACTCAAAGAACGCCTAACACATCTCTGCCTAACACATGTGTTAAAAAACTGGAAAAGAAATGTGAAAATGTGTATGTACATAATTATGAGGCATGAACTACCTACTTTCGCTGTTCTTATTGTCAGTTTTCTTTTTCAATAATTAAGTATATTGGATGCTTCAACTACATATTTGGGATATCATAGTAAAACAACAGTATACAAATAAAACAACCCATTGTCGATAAATGGAGAGCTTATCGACTCAATTCATCTTCTCCTAGTTCTACTGCTGAGAGCGATGCTGGTGCACTCTCTGGTGACTGACAAAGCCAATCTTTAAAGCGATAGTGCGGCTATATTCGCTGCAACTCAGCACATCTCCTACATTGGTCCATGCCAATGTAGGCCCACGCATGTTATACGGAGAGAAGAAAGTCATGTGAGAAGAAGGACAGTAGGAACGAATGTGGAGGGATGTAAGAAAAGGGGTAAGCCCAGTAGAAGGTGGATGGACTGCGTGAGAGACGACACGGAGAAGAAGAATGTGAGTAACGAGATGACAGGCGATAGAGAGGCGCGGAAGATCCCAAGTAAAGGATGATTCACAGTAGACCGTTCCGTGTCCGGGCCGGCCCGTTTTCTAATACAGGACGCGCGACGGCCGTCGATCGATGTCTTGTACTAGAAAACGGGCCGGCCTGGACACGGACCGGTCTGGCGAGAATCATCCTTAAATGGGAAAAGGGTAAGTGAATGAAATGATAATTAAACAACGGTACTTTACTTCATTCGTTTACTTCAAAAATCGTCGCTTACATCAATATCACACTCGTATTTACATCATCTATTTATAATAAGTATAAAAACTATGACTTGCATTAAATTATCATTCTCGTAACAATATAAAAGGTCACATTCGTCATCACACGTGGCGTTCGCTATACACAATATACCGAAGCCTGGCAGGCACACTCACACGATAACAGTCGGTGAAGCGGCGCAAACTGCGCGTACGCAGCACCCGCGCCCTGCGGCGGGACTGTACCAGCCAATTCACTAGGCTATCGCTCAACGTCTATTTGGAGTCGCCTCTAAACCGTAGCAAGGTGTCGCAGGCGCAATGCTAGAACCGCAATGCGTACGCGGCCGCCAGCGTTAGCGCCGCGAGCCCGGCGGAGAGGCGCGCGCGCGCTCCGCTGTTGCCGCCCGATGCCTCCTCACCATCTGCAACCAGAGCCTGTTAGCGAGCTCCAGGGAACCACCTAGCACTTGCACTCTCGGTAAACAAACTTACATGCACTATACCGTGGTAGAGCTAAGATCAGTCGTGGGTCCTAGGCACTGCGCGATTTTCATGATGAGCATGTCATACCCGTTAGGTTCGGGCTATAAGATTTAAAATGGGGAATCAACCAGCTACTTGGCATACTTTATACTTAGTGATAGCTCTACTCTTACGTCCCCTGAAGTGGCTTGAAAAATGAATGGCTTTGTATGAAGAAAGTAGGGAATGCAATACCGGAATCCTGCACAAATTATGCGGGCAGCACACGGGCGGCACTTATTGAGTCAATTACTGTATTGTAGTCGATTTGACAGACTCGTTACGCTAATCGCGCTTGAATATTGCAAAATTACCCACGACCGACTCATCATATACATGACTCGAGTCTGTCCACCGACAGTGCTGTCTTATCTTAGTGTGCTATCTTAGCTAGGAATGCTTTGAGAATGCAAAGCTGGCGTGCATACAACTATGAAATAGAATAGACATGGCAGTGAATTTCACGGTACAACATAAACAAACATTGATATGTTAATACCTTTCGTATTAGTTGACCAATTGAAACGAAAGGTCCCTGCATCAGCTTCGACCGAATTGCTTTTGTATATATGTCCGGACGACGGATTTCCGGCTGTTCGCATTTTTCTCAACCGATCCTCGTGAAATTTTGTGAGCAGGTTCGATAATAATATAGATTTCTTTTTATCGAGTCAGTTTTTATTAATAAAAAAAAACTTGTGAGGTCACAGCTCACGGAGCCACTAGTGTTCAAATGGGAAAGATTTCGAAAAAAAAAAGCGCGGAATGAGAATGGATCCCCAGTATAGATGCCCCTATCCTACCCAGCTGTAAAAACAAATATGCGCTATGCATAAATTCTATTGGGACTCATAAAAATGCGGCTCGACTTGTGTAAGATTTGATTTCAACGTCACTTTGAGCCGCAATAGTGTAAACTTCTTAAGAGGGACTAAAATGAAAATAAAAACCTACAATTGCGGGTGGTTGGTGTCGCGGCGGAGGGAGCCCTCCTATATGCACGGCTCGGCCGAGCTCTACAGTCTAGCGCCGCCCGACTGGACGCTGACCACTGAAAAATTAACTTCCCTTTAACAAGGATTCTTTATCCACCGCAACCAAAACCCAGCCACTATATACCTCTACTTGCTCAGACCCACTACGTTTACTACTTTTTATCAATTCTACACACGTAATTACACATGCACCGGTTACGCTCAAGTACTAGTTCAAAGTATTCAGAAAGAAGTACACTTGAGGTAACGGCACGGGTTTAAGTATATACACATAAATCCCATTCATGTTACAGTACTAACTACTGGTGTGGAGTCAGTATCATCCATGCGCATTATAATTGTAAAGTTAGTAACAAGTCTCACTTATACTTATTCATTAGTTCACAAGAGTGTTTTAATAATTAAATATTTACAGTGCTTCTTATCTATTTATAATCTAATAATGCTAATGAATTAGAAGGTTCAGTTAATTTGATGATAATAAAATAACTACCAGTGGTTTAGATATTAAATCTCAGGTTATATTGTGGGTGTCGAGGAATCTACTTCAAAAAGTGCATCTCACTCTTAATAACATAGCTAAAATCTTACGTTGTTGAGAGACGACTAATATGCACAACAGGACCAGCATTCAGTTAATAATTATATGCAATGCCCACGTCACAGGCTTGACAGGTCTCGCCACATCTAGAACGCGAGGACAGCCCTCGGTCACACCAGACAGTTGCCATTCAATTATATTTACAGAACGTACATATATTTTAAAACATGATGCGTGAAACATATTTAATCCCAATAAATACCTACTTTCGTCCCTAATTTATTTCAGAGTATTGCGAAAATAACTGCACAATACAATACACCTAGGACCTTGGCCAATTGATTTTAGGTCTTGTTAATGATGTGCGGTTGTCGGCAATATTCGCTTTTTGTATGGGGAATTTCTAGCTCGGGGATGTTTGCTGCTACATACCTACCTATCGCAATTATTGCCGATTACGGCACAACACTAGTCCTCAATGCGATGCGATACCTCCGACATACATAAATAAATTGTGAAGCGCTACCATGAACTCCGGGAAGCCAAGCCATGAAATTATTTAAATATGATATATCTACAACCACCAAAACGCGTCTCATGCAGGCATTATTCTAACAGGCAGTAAGCATGCAAAGTAGGTACGTGAAATCAACCTGAACGTATAGTCAGCGCGCGGCAGCGGGCCATTCTAAATCACCGCTTATGTTTTTAATCTCACTGGTATTCGCATATATTCTCCTATGTAACTAATTGAGTCTTTGTTCTTTATGCAATTTTTCTATGTACAATGTTCAGGATTGCTCCGCCGAGACTATTTCCTGAACCAGAAGAATGATCTGGGAGCGGATGGGTTTACACCTAGAAAAACAAAATACACAAACACACACATAGAAACGTGAACAGTTACCACATACACCGCCGTGTAGGTGAGACATGGCGTGGATTTTTAAGGCACACAAACAATCGGTGCTGCATACAAATTGAGTGACTAGATAGTAGATAGGGACAATAACAAAACAACACTTGTCAAAACTGTGTAAGTGTGTACCCATATATGGTGCTTAATAAATAAAGTGTTGTATTAATTGCTCTGTGATTTGTGAAAGCAACTACATTTAAATATTTAACTTGACTTTTCAGTGTAAGTAACATACTAAACTCTAAAACTTTGTTTATGTTAAGTGAACAAACCCGAAAAAAATTTATATTTTAGTAAAATCTCGTTCGGGTTTAATCCACGTTCGTCGAGATAGGTTCAAGGCGCCCTGACCACGTGGAGTCCGCCCGCCCGCTCACTCCCCACTCCCCGCTACCGCACCGTAGGCCCAGCATCGGCACAAGCGTTAATCGGCAAACGACAAAATGTCATTTGATTCTGGAATCGTAAGCTGTTAGTGGCTTCATTTTTTGTGAAATTATTAGTGGCCGGTTAAGTTAGTAGCTTTATTATAAATAGAAAATAAAATGGTTTAGTTGGTTATTGTTTGCGAATAATCACAATGCGTATTAAGGGCTAAATATTAAAACTGAGTTCAGGTTAACATGATTGCTCTGAAATAGGAGATAAAAATAATAAAATAAATTAATAACGTAAAACACCATACAAGAAAAACACAACAAAAAAAGAACGAAAAATGAAGAAAATAAATCAAGATTGACAGAACATTGTTGACGACGTTGACGTAAACAAAAGGAACACAAAAGCGCACATTTAGCGAGAGTTGTCTTCGATGCTCATCCTTGGTGATTGTGTAGTAGGTAGCGGTGTTGTAGCTCAAGTACAGGTACAATCCCAATGAGTTCTAATCGACTCTATATTTATTAAATATTTTTTTAATAAAAATAATATATTAAGTAAGAGTGTCCAAACTGAAAGCCGCGAAATCCAGGAATAATAACAAAATTTACAGTGACGAGTAGTAGTTTTATGAAATAAACTACCTCGAATTATTACTATAAACATCTTCATTGGGCGTTGTTTTTGACCCGCAGAGACGGAAACACCTTTAGGTTAAAATAATACTTTGGTGTAGGTAACTGTTGTGTCGGAATTAACCCGTAAATTTCGGATGAGCTAGGGTGCGACGTGGCCTGGGTCCCCGAGCCTACCTGCGTCGAACTGTATCTCGCCGACGTCGTCGTCCGACGGCGGCGTGGGGGCTGACAGCCGCGCGTTACCTCCGACGGTGCCGCGAGGCGCGCTCGCGCATCCCAGCCACCAGTACGCTGTGCTTCGCGGGAACGCGGGGTTGTCCGAGTCCACCTGCCAAATCATATCAAAATGTATATATTTTTTGCAATCGAACGCAAGAAAGCGATTAAAGAAATGGCAAGGCATGTGAAATTATTACCCAAAAAGGGGATAGACCAATTCGAAATATCTAGTTCCTATTCAATATTAGCAAAATCGATTTTGGTTTAAACTAAACTAAGCATTAATAAGACTCTAATTTAAGAAAACAAAAGAGCAAAATATTGCTACTGAATTAAATAGCCATAGATACAAACAAACGTACGACACTCGCACGCGCCTGTGGCGCACGAGAGTAGCTCGCACGCGCATTGCGCGGTTTTATAGAGCGATTGAACTCGTTATGCCTCCGTAACCCGCAGTGCAGTTAAACGCGCATGCGAGTCTCGTACATGCGTTAAAAGTTGGCTTTAGGTAGGTACACAAACAGTCCATGCAGGGCTTCGAACCCGTGAGCGCTAGCTTCATAGAATAGTCGTAGCAATGAGTGTACAAAGCTCGTATAAAAACAAGTAAATTGCAAAGTCTCTTACACTGAACGTCCTGTCGTTAAACCTCCAGTACTGACCACCCTTAAAGAAGTAGGTGTAACCATTCGTATACTGAAGGGCAGCGTTAATGTTGTCGGGTATGCCCTCCCAGTTGGACAGAGGTTTAGGATAGGTAGACTTGACCGGTGGCCGCTGCGCAGGATCAAACCTCCAGAACTTAGATCCTTTGTAGAAGTAAATCTTGCCATTGCCTGACCACACAAGCGCAGCGTCTAAGTTGTCAGGGATACCAGTGAAACCTGAAAACATATTTGATATATACATATACCAAACATATACATAAATTTATTTTTCTTTTTTTTTTCATGTACTCTTTTTAAACTTATTTATTCTTAATTTTTTTCGTAACAAAATGTTTAAACACGATCCGGCGCTTTATTTTATTTTTTCAAATTGGCAGCGCGCTTAGGCCTTTTTGTTTACGGTCGTACTTGTATATATATGCACAATTGCACATGCACGCGGAATCTGAAGTGGTTTGTTGCATGGTTAGGTAGATGTAAATCACATTCGTGTGTGGTTTGTGTGGGGTGTCTCTAACAATTTGATTAGATTACCTTCGCTAATTTCTTTCGGATAGTCTCCATCCATTTTTTGCCCGTTGTACCTCCAGTATTTGGAGCCCTTGAAGAAGTATGTTTTTCCATTTTTATAAGTGAAGGCTGCGTCGATGTTGCCAGGCAAGTTGGGCCACGAGCGCGAGATCAGGCGAGGGTAGCCTGACGCCACTCCGTCCTCGGTCAACCGCCAGTAGTGTTCACCTGAGTTCACAAAATGCTATCAGTTCTTTGTTTAAACTCTGAACGTAAAAAAACGTAAACGAGTTTATGTGAATGAGTTTATTTTAGGCATGAATGCAGTAGACAACAGATCAATGAACAATGCTGTCTGGATATGTGTATCAGTAAATTTTCAATGAAACGAGTGTTTCCTTAACAATTACCCTTGAAGACAAACGTGGCGCCGTCGGCAGAGTTGAATATGGTGTCGATGTTGGGGTCGGCGCACAGGGCCGGGTCCTCCGCAGACGGGGGCTGCGTGGTGGGCCGCGGCGCGGCCGGCGCCAGAGCTCCCCCTCCGATATCAGTCTGAGTTTTCCGCCCATACAATGCCTGTCACATACATTTTGAGTTATAAAATAGACTATCTATTAGATAATAAGTAAACAATGCTCCGGGCAGGTCAACCAACAAATGGGAGCTTGATGCTTTACTGCTGGCGGAGAGATACAGGCAGCGGCTGGAGGCCAGGGCAATTGAGGAGCGCCTGGCCCCACAAGAGGCGGAAACAAGGCGGCGGATGGCGGCGAGGAGAGAGAGGGATAGGTGGAAAAGCCAGCTGGAGGACTCTCCCTATGGAACTAACACCATAGGAGCGCTCCTCCCGTCCTTAGACAGCTGGCTTGATCGAAAGCGAGGAAGCCTCACATATAGGCTTGTGCAGGTAATGACCGGACATGGTTGCTTCGGTCATTACCTGTACAGAATAGGAAGGGAGCCGACCTCGGCTTGCCACCACTGCGGGAACGATGACGATACGGCCCTGCATACTCTAAAAGAGTGCCCTTGCTGGGCCGTGGAGCGTCGCGAACTGATCGGGTACCTAGGGACGGGAGATCTCTCGCTGCGCAACGTAGTGGCTGGCATGCTGCGCAGCGAGAGATCCTGGAATGCAGTCAGTAACTTCTGCGAAAAGGTTATGGCACAAAAGGAGGAAGCGGAGCGGGAGCGCGAACAAAGAGCCGATGCTCACCCGCTCCGGCGCAGACGGAGGGGAAGAAGGCGTCTGCAGTACATAAATCGCCTGATTCCCCAGTAGGGTCGTGGGCTGGGAACCCACATAATTAGGCCCTACACGTCTGGGGGAGAGGTTGGAGCGTTACCAACCCTTCCCTCCACTGGCGCGAGGGTGCCCCCGGCGCTTAGTCGGGGCGGCCGGGGGGGCACCATGATAGAATGCTAGCGACCTCATGGTGCCCCCCTACACGGCAAAGAGGATTAACGCCGCAGAGGTTTTGGTGGGTATTCTCTTCCTCTGTGGAAGGGCGAGTCCCACATACCCCCCACTACGGGTCTCCCCGGCCCGGGGGGATACGTAAACGTATTTCCTCTGCGACAAAAAATAAAATAAAAAAAAAGGTCAACCAACAAATAAAGTTATAAATCGCTAATTCTGACACATTAACAATGTTTGATGAGGGTAACTTAATTAAGTTACTAATTGAACTATTGACGTATTGCCAGTGTTGCCGGTAATACTTCCAGCCTTTGCAGTAAAATAAATTTCAAATGTGTCCGCTGTCAAGCCGCCTCGTGGGAAGCCAGTCCTGTCAAGCTGGTCTAATTTGACAGACATTCAGATGTACTCTTTGAGTAATGATAACAAGGATAATACATGTCAAGTCAAGATTTAAATGTCATTGGGTGCATTCCGGAGGACCCGAGTATGAGTGCAGGGGGCAGTTAACCCCTGACGGTATTTCGTGGCTCGGGACCCAGAATGGGGACCTTTTAGGCGATATATCGATTGAAAGAGACACCCTTTGTTTTTCGCTCACGACAAAACGGGATGCAACCCTCTCCCTGAATTGATTTTTAGACAAATCTCGTTAAATATCTCACTGTGTGCAGGTTTATTAAATTTCCTCTTGTCAGTATCTAGATGAGGTAAAATACCATCATATTAACTTAATCGTGTCTTTTAATAATGCGTTGTTTTATTAGGCTGAGGAAAAAAAGGAAAATATAGACACGACTTTGGATTTATTTTCTATCGTGAAAATGTTAAGCAATCATGTTTCGCTATTGAGTATGAGTCCCATGATACTCGAAATAAATGTTTCAATTTCAATTTCGATTTATTGTCAGTACCACAATCATATAGTCAAGAATCATATATCTGAAAATCAGCCCCTACTGTTTGCTAGTCTCGGCAGGACAGCGCTTCAAAGTGTCCAAATTTCTCAGTGTAGCTTTGGTGTAGCGCCTTAAGTTATTCTGTTGTATTTAGAGCTATGCATATACGCCATTGAAATAAATAATAACACAGCTTAATGAATGTAATAGTAGAGAAGGAATCCTACCTGGATGCCTTGAATATCGTCTTGATCTAGCTGGAAGGCGGAGTCGTAACCTCTGTAGAAGGGCGCCATGAGCGCGGAACGAACGTCACTGTGCGAGAGACCTAACGAATGTCCAAACTCATGCGCAGCCACCTAGAAAAAAAATCAAAACATCACAAATGAGTTGCGTACTAAATGACATGTAATCAAACTAATAAAAGAGCTGGGGGGCGATTTTTGAGTGTCGAACGCTCGACTTTTCACTCGACATCTGTCAAAACGACATAGTATTTTGACAGATCTCAAATGAAAAGTCGAGCGTTCGACACTCAAAAATCGGCCCCCAGTGCTACAATGACCAGCCCGACTGACGCAAAATGTCGAGAAATGACGCCGTAACACACATGAATCATAAATACTTCCAAGTATTATGTATTTAACTATTTATTACTTAGAGGGATAGCAATATATTGGCACCTGGAAAAGGTTAGTTCCCCTTCTGGAGTTGATGGACCACATCTCTGCGTCGTCGAAGTGCGCGTCGCCGCCGTACACCTGTAACAAATAGGACTTGTTATTATTACCAACGATTGGGCGGCTATCAAAATCACAATAATCCAACCGTCCGTTCGTCCATTGGACCGTCCGTCTGTCGTATGTCACACAGGTTTTACATAAAAAGACGGTAGGAAAGTTTTCAGTCAAAGAAAAAAAATGAAAAATTAATCGCCACAGGTGGGATTTGAAGCCACGACCTCTGGTATCCGTCCATTGCTCTTAACGAACTGAGCTACCGTAGGTATTATTGTGGTGATAAATCTTTCAATCGTTATTCATTGCACTCTTTTAATTCAGCCTAAGGCGACTTCCTGATTTGTCGGTGCGGAGGCAGTACGATATGAGAAAAGTGTCAAATGTCAGTGTCAGCTGTCAGTCGACGCGGTACCATTTTTTACTACGCCCCTACATTTAAATGAGTGCTTCCTGACTGGCACGGGATGCGCGGTAGCGAGACGATGCGAAGGCGGTACTGGTCCGCTTCTGCGCATGATATTACTACTGCGCAAACGTAATACTGACAGTATTATGTCAAGTGAGAATCTTTGCGACGTCAGTAAGTTTACGTCAAAGAAGAAAATGTCACATATCGATCCCGCCCCGCCAAGTCAGGAAGTCGCCTAAGGCTCGTAGCGACATCTACCGCATAGTTATTACGTCTCATATTGTATTGAGAAAAAAATTTGAAATGTTTTAAGGACAAACATAAAACCCCCCTTAAAAACATTTCAAAATTCAAACAATAAAATTAGACATAGGTACATATTGAGTGAAGTATCGTAAAATATTGGAAAACAAAGGAATGAGCATAATCTATTATAAAATCATTAATCGCATATAAGGCGGAAATGTATGATTTGTAACAAAAAAGAACAAACTGTTCACATTTCATGGCTCGTACTTTCATTTGTTGAGCTGCAATATGTTACTTCCGCTACATTTCACCATTTCTGAATTATTATTATTACGCACAATAGGATAGAGGGCTGTATTCTGCGTAACAACAGTATTACGTATTTTATAAACATGTACAACACAACATCGACCGTACAGTGTCTATAACTAAATTTGTGACAAGTGAGTTATTTAAACGTGACAAGGGGAATTGCAGTGGTAATTAAGAGCCCGTATAACTTTGCGCTTTCATCATTTTCACGAAATCTTACTCGATAGATGGCGCTGGCGGACTATTTACAATAGTCATAGCATCGCTCAACCTCACCACTTGAGCCTGGCCATTCAGCAAGGCAACGCAGCGAGCGTCCTGGGAACGATGCCTCGGGCAACATTAGGAGGAATTGAGGAGGGGCGTTTTCATTTATAATTATTTATTTTTAAATATTAGTTAAGTGTTATGTATTTTTGTGTTGTGTTGTAATTTATTCAATAAATGAAACTCGTATTTCCTAACCAATCATTTTAGTTCAAAATTATAAGAAAAATTCACGAGCACAAATAAATTAAATCAATCAAGTATCATGATCGTTACTTGAAAGTCAATTGACAACTGTGTAGCAGTTATGTCAATAATAACGTGTCACAATTTAGCTCAAGAACATCCCCACGCGACGACCATGCGACGTTCGTACTAAATACAATACACCTAATCGAAGGTCACAATTTGAATTGTTTTTTGAAGTGGTTGCGGTAACCTTTGTGAATAGCCACAAAAAAACGCGATATCTATACGTCCTCCTTCGACGGCCGCTCGGCCGCTTCACACAATCACAATAAGCGAGTCTATGAAAATGGCGGGCCTTTTCGCTTTAAATCATTGAGAATAAATATATTTCTATCTTATTGTCTACTTTTTATTATTTTAGGTCATAAAATAGAAGCTTTATTACCATAGTAATATACTCATGACCCGTTTTACCAGCTTGAAAAATACTAAAAGATGCGATGAAGTTTGAGGTTTTTTTTAGAAAACTGACCGAGTTTACGTTTTTTTTATTTAATGTATTTGTATGAAACGTGTAAAAAGCCTTCTAATTTATTCCCCAGAGGAGTATCTATTGGACATATACATATTCAAGCCGATTAGACGACAATAAAAACCTGAAATAGGTCACTTTTAAAGCCTCTTCGCGCGAAAATTTAGGAAACAGCTGTTAGCTGCTGGAATAAAATGTGTAGAAATACTAACAAATTATGACAAATAACGTCATCATCAATCTTAGCAAAATCGTCAAAAAATGTTATACGGGCTCTTAAGAAGAGTAACTCTTATTCAATAACTGTTATTGCGTTGACACCCAAATAGGACTGCCTAATAAATATTTTTTTCTCAAACATGCTCGGAAATGGTCGTATTTTGTTCGAAAAAAGCATTTGCTTTCCGTACCTCGGCAATTATGTAGTATGTCACATTTTCTCGTAACGTGGCTCTATTACTCACTTCACTTATGGGCTATTACAATCGTGGGTCTTATTTTATTATGGCACTTGTGCTATTATAATGGAATTATAATCCGATTATTTATAAATTAACCGGGTTGCACAGTTTTTTATTTACTTTCGGCCAATGGATTCTTGCCTGTAAATTATGGGTGGTATTTTGCATTATTCATTTTTAAAACCTTACCGGGAAATAAGCGTGGGCCAGGGTGCCACCGGGCCCGTCGAAAGGATCGCCGTCACCGTGCTCTCCCTTTTCGAATCTGCAATAAAATACCAATACCAATGGATAAGGGCATAATTAAATAGAAATATAGTCGGAAATTCTATTCCTAAAGAAACGCGGATAGATCCGTAACATCAAGCACGACCATTGTTTGAGTGCTATTTAATTTCTGTTTTGTTTAGTGTACTTTATTTGGTGAGAAATAAATAATATTTGTATTGTATTAAGCATGTAAATATCCCGTATCATATTCAGATACGGGCGTTCTCAATATTCCGTGTCACTATCGCCGGGTCTTTTGTAATACTAGAATTCGTTACGCAACAGAGAACCGTGATTTGTATTGATGTGACGAGATGAAAAACGCATTATGTACTGAGTCGATTGACCCCAGACACAAAAGCAACACCACCGGTAGGTAGATGGAGTATCGATGCGACGGCTAGAATCAGACCGAATAATAATTACCTGTTAAACTCGGTGCTGTTTTTACATTATGGGACTAAGGGTCGGTTGCACCAACGTACGAAACGAACACAGACCGGTCATCGTCAAATATGGCGCCGGCAGCTGTCATTCCATAGAAACTTGTCAAACTTTCCATACAAACAGATTTGACGAACACCGCTTACGATTACAGACGGTTTGGTGCACCCAGCCTAAGACTCGATTTTATAAGGATCCGTTCTTGATCCGTTAGACCTTACCTTAACGGTAAATTATGTCGAAAAATGTTTCTTAGTTATCAAAATTGGATTTGTCAACTGCCTTGTTAATTTACAGAACTCCATCTTAATAATTAGAAACCACTTAGGCACCACCTACTTCTTATAAACTGAAATCTGATTCTGAGATTGGAAATTTGAAAACTGTTTTTAATTCACTGTAAGAAGGTAATAGACGGCATAGAATACCTGATTTCGATATGCACTTGTCCCGTTCTCTTCTGTGTAAAGGTGAGGTCGGTGTAGTCGGCCCAAACATTGAAGGCTTTGGCTAGCTCGGCATCCACCTCCGCACGGTTCAGCCTAGATGGGTACTTGGAGATCTTGTAGCTTAAGTTCTTCACGCGCCACCGGGATCCTATGTGATCAATGACAAAATAATACTACTGTATAATGATTAACTGTAGTTACAGCAATCTTCAAACAAGTAGTCGCAATGGGCAATTCATAAAAATATAACCACAAACAAATATACCGCCGTCTGTAGGCGATTAAGAATAGGAATCGAAACACGGCAGTTATATGTCAAATCGCATTGCAATCATAAAAATTCGCTTGGCAAGCAGTGTTACTAAGATACAACAGGTTATTTGAGCCGTAAGGAATACATATGATCTAAATGGAAAGATGAGGTACCTTGCAGCGCGTATCTCTTGGCGCGGCTCTCTCCGAAGCCGACCTTGTCGCGTACGCCGCAGCGCGGCAGCGACATCACCTGCGTCGTCTCTTCGTCCAGCTCCCCTGTCGCAAACACAATATGTCACTCGCGTACTCCATAATTATGTCTCCTATATCAACTAGTTAGGTACTTATGCCAGACGAAAAACTTCTTATGACAGAGATGAAAATACTACAATTCTTTATTGCTACACCTAAATATTCATCGGCATCGTTGTAATTAAACATTTATTAATGAAGAACTAGCTATATTTTCAATAATAAATACATAATTTAACATGTAACACTCATAAAACCACGTTATTTGAGAAACCAATGAACTAACAATAATGAGGAAAATCAAGGGACTAAACCTGAACTTTTTGTTCAACTCAAGTGACGGAAGTAATTACAAAACCACATTGTCAATTTAAGTAGCGATTACTTGCGTCAATAAGAGTGGTCTTTAGACATAGGACACATTTGCTTGGGACTAATTAAGTATAGTGCTCGCGCACCTACGGTTATTAAGTTATCGAACTGAGTCAACAGTACGGCCCGAGGTTCTAATCCAAATGTAATTCGTGCGAGGACTATTAATGAATACTTAATGTATCGATGCGCGTCGCACTGCGTTATTTGCTTACATAATAGCAGCCGATACCAACAAAAACTACTTCTCGTGACAAAGCACGTACGTGTCTGAAGATGTTTCAAGTAACTCCCCCATACCTATATTTGTAAGGTATTCAGTAGCTGTTATAAGTGTGAAGCGTGTGTGTATTGGTGAATTGTTCCGTGGTGGCCCAGGGCCAGCAAATTGCAGGGCAAGCAGCTAACGAGCGGCTGCTCGCGCAGGCGCAAGGCCAAGGCGGTCCTCGTGGGCTACCATTACATAATTACGTAAACTCTTGTAATCCAAGAAATGCACGGTCACGCGCACGAGTCACCGAGCCATGTTGTGTGTGTACGGAATGTTTATTGCAATAAATGTAGAATATAAATAATTACATGTAAAATTAACATTTTTTCAATAGCTTGGGATCTACATTAAGAAACTTGTAGGGTATGTAATAACACACTTTCCGTGGGGTCCTGGCGCTCTAAGCCTCTTCAAGGGCTTATCGGAGAGGCTGATGCCACAGGTGACCGAAGAACTGGCAGCTACCGCGGCTAACGAATAAATTCGGCTATTCAAAGAGGAAATGCTACCAGTATCTTCGGCACAATGCCGCGGGGGCCTTTTTAGGGTTCCGTAGTAAACAAGGAATCCTTATAGTTTCTCCATGTCCGTCCGTCCGTCCGAACCCCGTTTTTCTAAGTAACCATATCATATCAATGACGCCGACAAAACGGTAGAACAAAATCTTAAAAAAAAAAAAAAAATATGGTCCTCCTACCCTACATGTGAAGTGGTGGTGCAATTTTTTTTTCTGCGCAACCCCATCGCGTGGGATATCGTAGGATAGCTCTTTTAAAAATATTATAAGGTTTCTAAAAGCATTTTTGATTAAACAATTAGTTAGCGTGATATTAAGCTTTGAAGTGATAATTTTTGTTATGGCCAAGTGTCCCCCCCCCCCTGCCAGCTAAACGGTGGCTACTAGGCATGTGAAAAAAATCATGGTAGTATTATATACGATGAATTTAAAAGGAAAACTATCACAGCTTAGTAGACATTACTAGTTAACGAGTAATAGTCGAACTTCAGAAATGTACTCTGCAAAAGCAAACTTTCGTACAATTTCCATTGATATACCTTAGATAATTGTTAATTCTGTCAAAAACATAGTAAATACAAGTTTGCGAACTTTTTAGTCCACATAATGTAACGGGTGGACGACTACGGAACCCTACCTTGCGCGTGGCCCGACACACACTTGGCCGGTTTTTTAGATTTAATTTAGTTTTATATTTAGGTTTTAATTTAGCTGTATTTAGTTTTATTTTTGTTAGGTAATATGTTTTTCTATAGTTTTCATTAATCAATTTCTCTTTAACTACTTTAATTTTATTTTATTGTACTTTGGTTGACATTATATTATTTTGTATTTAGTTTTACTCAAATTTTGCATGCCAGTTGCTGGTGAAATGTGTGATTCACTGTGATAAATGTATAACATCTTCTGTACCACATTTTAAGCGAATAAATGACTATGACTACACTACACCGTTTGGAATGGGTTTTGTGATATTTTTTACTTTTATTAAACATAATTATTTACAATATTCACAATATGATTACTGCCGACATAATAGACGTGAAGGTAGTGGTTGTGAGCCGGTGTTACCTGTGGCATTAAGACCGGCGAAGCTCTGGAACTCAGAGATGGCGCGACGCCACGAGCTCTCGTCCATGATGTGTCCGCTGGACGGGTTCCGAACCGCCGGGCTCAGGTACCCGTACTGCGCCAGGTACATCTGCGGGAAACATCACGCTTAATCCCAGACTTCAGGCAAACTAATAAGAAAATAATTCATTTATTCGTAAAAAAACAAATACAATCTACAAACAAACAGTTACAATACAATATAAAAACTTAAACGCCAGCGGGTAGGGTGCTTAGAAGGCTGCATCCCCACTAATATGATGACTATAATGGCTGTTTATTAAAGTGTAATAATAAGCTCTTGAGAAGTACAAGGTTCTAAGTACTGCAAAGGTTGTTTACGGATCTCCTTGCAAAGTGGACTGGCTAGCTGTTAAATTTATATTTGGAATTGTAACCGGCACTGTTGCTGGAATGGTAGGCAGGCCAGTTTGGATGCGACCGTGGTTGAGATAATTTTTTGTGTTGTATTTGCTGTTCTAATGTCGAATAATAATAAAAAAGCTGATGGAATCTACGTACAGGTTTATTGAAAGTTCTACCCCTACACTACTTATGTGACGAATCGTTGTTCATAACACCAGTCGCCGATTCGCCACACACAGATTGACTGCGCAATTTGTCATTGAAAACATGGCAATCAAAAGTTTACCGTTTGTGTACAGTTGGATAAGTAATCTCTTCCGGGAATGCAATTGTGGACAAAATTAAAAAAAAAACATCTTTCATGGTTAATTTTTATGTCATTTAACTGGTTTTGTCTATGGTCCGCGATCCAACTTAGTGAGCCGTTTTGGTAACAAGTGGATCAGTGGGCCGAAATTGACTCTCTAATTAAAGGAAGTCACTGATTTCTTTATAGACTTTTTATCTCCTGGTTATCTCAGTGATACGGCCCATTGTTTATTGTCAACGGCTTCGGCACTGACTAACGGCCTGGCCTGATAACGAGATGACGTAAATATTTAATCTCGCATCGTCTTAAACGAACAAAGCACGTTCGAAAAAATCTCGTAATCTTTGTGACAGAGACATCTGACTGACTAGTTTGTAAAGGATATATCTTAGGTGTGCATCGCCCGCTTTTTATTGACAAAAAAATAATGAAGAAGCATTGCCCTGCGATAAGCAAAATGCATTTGCGTCAATAGTCACGGGACACTTTTGTATACCTATGCCAGTGAAATATATTGATATGTATATTAGATGAGAAGAGATATATAATTTATAATCATATGAATAAAAAGGCTAGCAATAGGTAGTTAATGGATAATCGTTATAAGCGAAGCAGTCTTCATGTACATTAAATGTCTATGTACGGAGTGCGGATATGAAGCTCTGCCATGGACGACCTTGCGCGTTGGCAGGCGTGCGGCGCATCGCAAGTGGCGCGCACGCACGTCGCGCGCGAGCCGCGCGGCTACGGCCGAAGCTGATTTGCTCACTACCCCCGTACGTACCCCGTACACAGGGGCGGCTGAAGGCTGAATATTGTTTACTCCTAAGGTTTACTCCTACTACTTTTAAACTAAGGTTATTATATCATTTTAATCTTACTTTCAGCGGTACCCATTCATGATTTAGTACGGATTAAAAATATATGTATATACAAAAGGATTAAGTTAATAAAACTGCATAACTCAGACACTCCAACAGATTTATTAAATTTACATATTTAGTAAAATCGAATTCTTTAATTTAGTAACATAGAAAGTAGGTACATTCCTCGCAATTGCATTAGGTCATAGGACACTAGAATAGGATAGAATAGAAAAAAAAAATTCTTCATGTTAGAATTACAATTAAATGACATTGCAATAATGGAGCCCACTCAGCATATGTCGAATCACAAAAGGTGTACCGCCGCTGGTTTACACTCAAACGTATTATTACATTGATTACTAACGGCTCTAACAATAGTCTGATATATATTGAAGTTCCTTTGTTTTGCTATGCATTTCTGCAGGAGACTGTACGTCGCGATAAGTACAAGTACCTAGATATATTTCGGGCGCGCATATATTCACGTTACAACTGCGGGCGTTGACTTCCATGCACTCACTTTATGCTTAAACCACAGCACGCATCACTATGCCTTTCCTGTGCACTTCCAAGAATTCTTCGTTTTATACGACTCCTTTATGCTAAACATTGTTACCATTCTGTACTTTGTTAAAGTGTTATGTTAAAGTTCCTAAATTGGTACCTTGCAATTTGCCATGCTGCCTGAATACGTTTAGCATTTGTTTATTATTATTACTTAACTTATATATACATACCGAACAGTACAGCTATTTAAGAACCTATCAACATTTAGTTAACGGCAGATGTGTCAGCGACAATGTTTTATTGATTGTCAAGAACGAAAGTTTGTTTTAAGATGATGTCAATACGTGATTAATGTCTGTGGGAGGGTATCGGGGTCAGTGTGGGCCGAGATTCGCGAGTAACGGTCGCGGTCGCAGGCTGTACAGGAGCTCGCCCCACAGACCTACTTATTATACCGAAGCGAATATTTTGACCTTCAGACTCGCTGTGTCAGACCACGACAGTGCAGAGATCGTTGTCTCATAAACTCATAACCCATAAATGCCCATTAAACCAGCTTAGCGCTGTGCTCATACCAATATTTTAGTTACGTACAATACACCAATTGTAATATGAAAAATAAACGCTTTTGGTTTAATTTGAATGAACCAATCTTGCTTTGCCAAGAAACTTCAACGTAGGTACTCCAATATAGTAGAGGAGTTCTACGATATCAATGTATGGGAGGGTCATAATAATTCCCAAGGAAGCGAAGTTTGATTTTTTTTAGTTCTTTGTGTGTATCTTTTTGACATACTAAAAATCTTCCAAAATCTGACTGTGCAAAATGCGTTTTGTTGTAAAGCATTTTTCTCGTGAACTATTAGATTTATCAATAAAGTGATAAGAAGCAAAGTTTTAGATATTTTTATGCTAAACATATTTCTAATACAAAGTTTTTGTATAGCACTAAGCATTATTGAGTAATTAAACAAAAATCCAAATTTTTTTTTTGGGCGGTCAAAAAACACATTTTGCACGGTCAGATTTTGGAAGATTTTAAGTATGTCAAAAAGTAACACACAAAGAACTAAAAAAATCAAACTTCGCTTCCTTGGGAATTATTATGACCCCTAAGGCTAGGTCTCTTCTACTAATAGTTGTCGAGTACATACATATAGAAAGTGTGTCACATACCCACTAAACTTTTGCGAAGTTGTAGTAGTTAGTGACTGTAAATAATAACCTGTTGTAGTAGTAACTGTTTGGTCTGTTTGTCTTTTGTTCACAGTCACAAAAAAACGTAGTACTATTGTAACGTAACCGAGACATAATATACGACAGACACGAAGTTTGTGATTTGTTGACTCATAAGTATTATATGGTCATATATTAGTCATACCTACCTACATTTTAACGGTTATTGTAACCGGTTTTAAATGCAATCACAAAACTGGGCATCATTGACGTACTTACATTAGATACTAATTAATTTTTGAACCTAATAAAAAGCTAACCTAACCCTTGAAAACAAAGGCTAGTATTTCCTTTTTCCTTGTTCTCTGGTCCACCTTTTGTTTGTCGTATGCGTAAGGTTCTGATTCAGACAGCAGGTAGGTGCTTCGCCTCGTAACATAATTTTGCGACGTCTGTAAAATAAGTCATTGACCACACATTGTTGTTCAAGGGCACTAAGTATACGTATAGCCGAGTATCTATATTGATTAGTAAAGTGGACTCGCGACTAATATTAGTCAGTGATGATGGTTTTTAACTTATTGAAAGTATTCAATAACTTAAAAACCATTAATAATATTTTTCATATAAAACAATTAATAATATTTTAAATAAAACAATTAATAATATTTTTATGTGAGTAGGTACATCAGTTCAATTACTCAACTACTAGTAAATAGTGCTTAGGAAGGAAGTAAAATAGGTAGCTATATGTACCTATAGCAGATTGGTATGATTACCTGCAGTTAAAGTATTGCAGCACCACGCCATCCATGCGGGCATTTAATGACGTCCACAAACTGCGCTCATCATCCAGCCACCAGCGGCCATTACGTATTTGTATTTATTGCATGACTAAACACACACACGAACAATACACGTGCCATATATATATATATATATAAACATAGAAGTCCTGACTGACTGACTGACTGACTGACTGACTGACTGACTGACTCACTTAAATCAACGCCCAGCCCAAACCGTTGGACCTAGAGAGCTGAATTTTTCACAATAGGTAGTTTTAATATCGTTAGTATTCACTAAGAAGGGGTTTTCAAAATTCATCCCCTAAGGGATGAAAAGAGGGACCAAAGTTTGTATGGGGAAACCAGATCAGTTTCGACTTTTTAATTCTAAACTTCACCCGAGTATTTCTAACAATAAATAAGTAGATAAATACGTGTTTCAGGGTGTTTGAAAATTCGAACCCTAAAAGGGGGAAATGTGGTTACAAAGTCAAAAATCGACATAACTATTTTTTCTTTCGTTTATCCGGTCGCTGATTACGATAACAACAACGATATTAAAATTCAACGTAGCAGACGTGAAATACCATCTTGCCTGTTGAAGCGCATATCAATATGTTTGTTGTTTTTATGGTTTTTTGGGACTTTAATTAGAAAAATGGATTGATTTAGATAGGTTACGCCAGTTTGAGTCCCAGGTCCCAGAAAAGGACATAGGATACTTTTGATCCAGGAAATCAGCCCTTAATGGGCTGGAAGTTTGTATGGAAGAGCCATACAAATAAATAGCTTGTATGGTGTTTTGACAGATGTCGAGTGAAAAGTCGAGCGTTCGACACTCAAAAATCAGCCCCCAGTTTTCAGAAATGTTTCCAAACCACTTTTTTTTAATGATTTCGTATATTTCTGCGAGCGGATTTCGGTTTGTTCTCCTCTCTACAATCTACATATCACATTTCTAAACCAATACAGACACGTGAAATTTTGTGAGCAGGGGACCGATTTTTGAGTGTCGACCGCTCGAATTTTCATTCGACATCTGTCAAAACTTCATAGTTTTTTGACAGATCTTGAGTGAAAAGTCGAGCGTTTGACACTCAAAAATCGGGCCTCAGGGGGCTGATTTTTAAGTGTCGAACGCTCGACTTTTCACTCGACATCTGTCAAAACATCATAGTTTTTTGACAGATCTCGAGTGAAAATTCGAGCGATCGACACTCAAAAATCGGCCCCCTGGTTCGATACTTAGAAAAAGTTCTTTTTTTCATGTCAGAATATTTAAAAAAACACTCGCGATGTCTACAGCTCACAGACACTAGTTTAAGCAGCGTGAAAAAATACGTCCAATAGTTCACAATCTCTGTAGCTCTAGTATAAGTTTTTTCGAAACATTAACTAATTCGAACGCGTTTGCGTTTTGTCTCAAAATGTATGAAAGTGGTATGAAAACGTGTACAGCGCCTCTGGTGGTCACTAGTGGAAACTAAAACAGCGAGTATAACATTTGTTGCTAACCGATGAACGCGCGTATTTCAAACTCGATGAGAGCGTTTTCATACATTTTGAGACAAAACGCAAACGCGTTCGAATTAGTTAATGTTTCGAAATAACTTATACTAGAGCTACTGCACTTTGACAATAGAGCTCGATGTCATAAGTAAGTGCATTATGTAGCCGCCGCTATATGTACGAGTAGGAGCTATACTATGAGTACTATGGGTCTGTTTCGTTTGGTTTAGATGACCACATCATGTCCATCATTCGATGTTATTATTGCCAAGAGCACGACACGCGATCTCTTCCAGGAAGTAGGCAGTACAATAGGTAGGTATCTCGTCTGATATGCCTAACATGGAGAAACCAGTGTCGTCGTCCAACAACTCCGTTGCAATGAGATTATTACAAATGTTTATTCAGCTGTGAAATAGACAGTCGTAGTGAAAACAACCCAATTTCAGCAATCATTAAAAGGTGTAAAGCGTATTGAAAACAATAGAAAATAAATATTTCCCATACAGAAGTGGCGTCATAAATATGCTGGTCTGAGATTGTCGGGCAATAAATAGCAAGTGCATTAAGCTTATAACAATGCTAATGACCTATTACATTATACGACACGAGCCGATGCGTCCTCCGCCTACACGACCTTAACTCAGCACGCAACTCTTCTCGGCACATGTAAGTCATATTTTCTTAACGAGACCTATCATTACAAACGTATGTTTAAGCATAGGCAAGGCAAACCATCGATTGAGTAGCTAATCCAGCTTCTGTTTTGATTATTTTGTTTGGACACACATATAACAAACTAATTGTATATCCAATGGACGTTAGCTTGGAAATATATAAATATGTACAGTCAGCATCAAAAGTAACTACGTATATGAAAAGTATAAAGTCTTTATATCTTTAGACCTTTTGCGTAGATAAGACAGTTTAATAAATTATCATGTCATGTGATGTACCCATTACTTTTTTTTTAAATTTTAATAATGGGATTGCTCTTGGCCGGCATCTAGCCAAGGGGCACAAATGAGGCCGACGGTGAAGCGAGCTCACCCAGAAAATGCCTATTCACTCTTGCCATTAATAGGTCCGTTAAATGAACTCTGAAACACAGATGCGGAATTCCAAACCTTAGCAGTGCGCTTGGTTCGAGTAAGAAGAATTTCAACCAGGTAAGGATGGTAACCTGCCGTATGTCTGGATGTCCGATGGAAGAAGGACCTAAGTATTTATTTAATTTATTCCAAATTGACAATCTGTATCACGCAATTGCATCCGATTGCTAGATAAAGTATGGGCACGTTTATAACAACACATGCCGATGGGATGACTGCACATTTCGCTGCGCCACCGATCACTCGTGGACTTGCTAATATTTTCCACTTTTGCATAAAATATCTAGACCACAGGTTTGTAACATTATTGGAATATTAATGATGGAATAATGCATGGAGAACTGCGCATGTACCTGCGCATCTCGGTCACCTGCGCAGGCCCAACCAGGTACAACATGTAGGCAATGACAATGAGGTCTTGTTATTGCGTATTAAAATGGTGCTTATTTCCGAGGCTCGGAAAGTAAGTGATTTCCTGACTAGGTGGTTGCCAGGCCAAGGCTTGCGAGGAAAGTTTTGTTTCAGTGACCGAATTATATATAGCCAATCCCGGTTTCCGAAGAGGTAGGTACATATAGTGCTTTTCTGAAACATTGTGAGGAAATAACGCAAAGATACTGCAAAAAAACTTTTATATAACTATTTTAACTATATAACTATTATTAATAATATTTTAATCATTTGTAACTAAATAAAATAATTGTATTAATACAACCTTTTTGCACAATAACCAAAATGGCGGAAACGATGAAATCACAATAACTGGCAGCCGACAAATCTGAATGTTTTTTAAAAAGCATAATAGACCAATACTTATATTCTGACGTCGTGCGAAATACTAAAAAAACATACTGAGCTGACGTTTCGTATCGACTAAATTTGAATTATCAGTGATACTAGAATAGGGGCTTATTAAAATTTTGTTGGTTTTGTATGATGTTCCAAATTTGAAAAAAATTATGTTGTTAAATAGGAAAATCTTAATAATATTATGTTACGCTGTAACCTTTTACCACAGATAAAAAAATCTTCATAAATACATTGAATGTTAAAATGCTGGGCACTGCCTAAGGTTTCTGAACGCATTTTAGAGGATTTATGATATGTCTGTAGATAAAATCACATTCCCTATGATGCACGACACACGATACATAACACATAATTTCTCAAACATGCTTTAAAATGGTCGTAGTTAGGTTAGGTAGGTTATATTGTTTGAAAAACGAACAAGCGAAGTGTCCAATTAACTTTTACGATTTATTTTTTTACTGAGCCTAGTAAATAAATAAATCGAAATGACTAAGGAAAAATTACAATTAGTCAAAGATAGCCACCCACCCGCAAACTGCGCGTTTTAAGTGCGAACGGTGCGAACACATGTTTACAATTATTTTTTCATTGTCTAGTCTATTTAAATAAATCGAAAGTACTAAGGAAAAATTATACAGTCAGCCAAAGATAACTGCTCGCAAACCGCGGGTTTTAAGTGTGGACGCATCTTTACTATTTTTTATTCTTTTCATTGTATATGATTAGCAGAAAAATAGAATAAAAACTTGAAGTAAGTTACAATTTCATTTATTTATCGCCAAATTAACTTAATTTGTTATTATTATTACTTTTTAAAGGCTACTTAGAGTGTAAAGTAAAAGATCAGACAGTGAAAACCATGCCTCCTTGAATAAGTTGTAAAAAGAATGATTTTTGCTTAATCAAAGTGAAATTGTGTCCGCCATATTACTCTTAATAAAACACGCTCCCCTAATTGATGCCCCTTAGTACCAGTTGCATAAACTACTATTATGTAAACTGTTGTTACTACTGCACGAAGCAGCTTCGTCGAAGCTCGTAATAGGGCGGCGTACTTTATCCCCGTCCCCGTAGCATCGTCTATGATAATGAATATACCTACGTAATTTATTCGCGGCGGTAGCGTAAACGGTTTCAGGAATGTGGGTATTTAGCTATGCGATGTAAACAAGGAAACATCCATAATTGTGTAATTATTTAAAAAACTGTAGGTATCACGAACTAGTATCAAATGATTTATTTATACTTAGGTTTTTAATCGCCAGTTCCTTTGCTTGAACGTGGCTCGACGCGCTTTCGCGAGTAAGTACTTATTTGTCTGCATCTACTTCAACTTACGTTGAATAGGTATTAAGTTATGAGTTCAATATAAAATTGGTCTTTAATATTAACATTGATATCGATGTCTTTTTTACGAGTTCACGCGTGGTACCTATGTATATACTTGGATATGGGATGCGTATCCCGGACCGGAGTATACCATTCCGTGGATCAGGTGACGCGGGACATCTCTGAGCTCATTCAATCCGCATGCGATGTATAATTGCACCAGTAATTAGTTTCAATTACATCGTGATTGTCAAAAGATTAAAATAGAATCAATCGCGTGTGAACCTCTACTTTTCCGTAGTAGAATGTAGAAAATGCACATATTTTTTCTATTGTTCCTCAAGCTAGTCCGCCCTTTGTCCGTCGTTGGCACGTTGAGCACGTGTAGAGAGCACATTGTCTTAGTTTTCAGTGATAATAGGTTTTAATCTCCTGATTGCCGCCAATCATCTGCAGTACACGTGCTGAAGGAGATGTTTTCATGTTTCTGTAAGTACTTTAGTCATTCGCGAAGTAGCCGCATATGATATTTTTGCATAGAAAAATATGTCAGCCAAGTTCGTAAAGCAAAAAAGGCAACATACCTGCCGTGGGTTATATTACCTGAACCATTTCGGGCCACATTTGACCCCCCAGAAATTTGAAATCTATTTAACTTACACATGAAATTTTGCGAGTTTTATAAGACCATACAGTAAAGGCAAAGATCCAGTCAAGTATTCGAATAAGTGTGACGAAGTTAAGCTTTTATGTACCTAGATGATTTTGAAAGAGTTTCTTCTCTTGCCAAGTCACACTATTTAGTAGCAATTATTTTCTTACATAACTTATATAACAAATCCTGTAAGCAATTAAAAACGTTGTGCATGACATGAGTTGTGATCTACAGAGCTTTTAAAGAACTTGGTTTCCAGTTAGATCATTAGCGACACCGTGTACGAACTAGGCGTTTTTTGATGGGATACAATTTAGTCAAATCATTGTGAAATGTGAGGACGAATGTTGATTGCCTATTTTGTGATTGTTGTATCGCTTTGGTGACCTTGAGATGGTGCTCATTGTGATGTCGTAGGGATTTGATTGGTCATATTTGATATGTCAAATTGTAAGTAGAGCAAACGAATGTGTGGGCTGCGTTGTGATGGCAGCACTGAACAATGGAGCGGCAGCGACCGTGGCGCGCGTGCCGAAGGTCGCGGGCGCTTCCTGCGTTCGTGCCGCGCATGCGACCGTCGCACCCCACACCACACCATACTCGCCGCTCCAGCCAGACCAGCCTATAGGACGCTATCGGCTCAGGGAAGCTGGAGGCAGCTTCAACACATGACATTGGAAATAACGGAAGTTATTCGTTTTAAGAATTCGCTGCAAAATACCGTATTAGCGGGGTGACCGGGTCTCTTTTTGTCTCAACCGATTTGAGGCTGTGGGCCATTGTCCACAAGTATGTCGGTGACTTAAAGCCTGGCCCACTTATATGTGCTCCACAATTATTCGTGCTCGCGCGTTTTCAATTTACCGGTTTACTACTTCAAGGAAATATGCAAGAGAATCGTTCCAAAATACCGGTTTGTTTTATTTTTGTGTTATTCATGTAGATAGGTAATTATGTACTGCGTCAGACTAATCACACGCGAGAAATCAGTGACATCAGACGTGACCTAGTAAATGACTAAGTAAGTCATTCGTTGCACTATACAATAAATAAGGTAGTCAAACATAAGTAGCTCGTCAATTTGTTTTTATAATTGGTGTACACCTACTTAAAACAGATTAAATAAAAGATATCGGCCTTTCTCATTTAACTTGTTGATTTTAAAAATAGCTTAAGATATTTATTAGCAAATGTTTTGCTTACGAATTTAAAATTGGGTAGGTAGGTACTTAATTTTCCACTTCAAATTAGATTATCTTATATCTTACTCACGCTTCAGGCATCCTATGCTTCCTAACCGTTGCGATTGTCACCGTAAGCTTACTATAATCTGCTGCGAAATCTCAAAAAACCTTTTCACAGGATCGTGAGTCGTGACTAGGGTTAAAAGTCTTTTAGTTGGTAGCATTGTACGCTAAAAATATGTTGTTTTTGGTCACGTTCAAAGTACGGCACAGTGCCGCCGCGATGTCGAGATAATAAGCTTCCCGAAACAGCACCGGCATCGGCAGTGTGGGGCGGAGCGGCAGAACCACCGACACCTCGCGTCGCGGCATAGCGTAGCGGCCGAGCCATACAAACCAGTCGACCTACGACATCTGGCAGGCGTTTGTCACATTTGCACGTAACTACACGCATATTAAGTATATATATTTAGGTGATTTCAAAACATTGCTTTACCTCGCACAAAGAATGTGCTTCGCGAGTTCATTGTACTTCTAAGCCGTAGGAAATTTTACGAGAGATGTCCGCTCGACGGGACACGAGTCGAATTTTTATATCGCATTAATCGAGTCAGGTAGGAGTGATGAAAACAAAGAGCATCAGGTTCTTGGCACTTTCTGGCCTGGCCGGGCCATTGTTCTCCCGCTGGCTAGGAGAATGACCTCCCGCTTAAGGGCACGTGGAATATAACAGTAACTAATGAACATTAGGGAAATGCGTGAGGACATTTCTTAAAACTACATTAAAATATCACGAAGGTTAGTATGAAAAAATAACGGTAGCTTATATACGCCCTTAAAAATCAGGGAATATTACAATTCCGTGACTCAAGACTATATAGCTCTTCATAGTCGACAGCGTGTAGCGTAACCTAGTAACCGATTCTGCATTTCAATACTTCTTTTAACCCTGAAAGATATCAATGCTTGAAATCTACAGGTACACGATATCTACAGGCATGCCAACTCAAACAGCTGTCTAAATGACTTGCTCCTGCTTGTCTTTGTAAAAAATTGGTTTTCCCGGTGAGTCTCCCTATTATGAGTATCATTTTCTTCATCTATAATTCTATCTTACTCACCAATAACAAGTTTCCTAATCACACGTCGTAAACCGGTCTCAATGATGATGGTTGGATTAGATTGCCAACGTGAGTTGTTTTTTTTATATTATCAACAATTGCGGGACTTAAACATCATTCACAGACACATAAATAGAACAAAATTTATCGTTTTTTTTTATACCAAGCCTCAAACTACGCTCAAACAGGGTCAGTAGAACGAACTGTCTCTGCCTTGACATAGTCGCGGTAATACCATACTTCATTATTTGTTGTGAAAATAGCTAATCAATTACTGACAAATCGCAAGCAAACCTATTAACAATTGATTACTTCAAGTTACGCCCCCTCACGCTTATTGAATTTAAAAAGATGGTAGGCACTTAACAGTTACCTACTTACTTGAGGAGTTACTACTGAGTATCGTACTGGATTGTTTGTGTTCAAGAAAGTTATCTAGTATGTCCTTATGCCGGTAATCAGTGGGTACTATAATATAACATACGTACAATTAACTAAGCTAAGCACATGGCCGCTGGTCGGTGCTCTATGGCCTAGAACTTGGCGGCGAACTGGCTTCACGACTGGTTTTGTGAGTCATATGACAATTTCCGAGAAACGAAGTTATTTCATTTGCAAGGATATCCTATTTGCGACCAACTCGGAACTTGTGGGTAGAGTAGTGAGTCAGCGTAAAAAAACAATCTTCATATATTGTCCAAAACAATCAAAATACTTACGGTAAAGTATATCTTAATAATGCTCATACGGTTACTTTATTTGTTATTCCTGTTTGTAATGGGTTGCCAGCAAACAATTAAAAAAATGACACAAACACATTGAATCTAATGACCAATATCCTGCTAAGGTGTAACGTGTGTTCATGGATATGATTCACACATACCTATGTGGTATTACGCAAACTATATGAAGAGACAAACAACTAGTTTTAGAGTGGTCGGTGGCCGCCGGCCTCTTATCGTGGCTGGTTGTGCTCGCGTTATGAATGAACGATGCTGTTTTACTATCTACACCGGAGTAGGTGCCGACTACTACACCGATTCAATTCGACTCGATTTGGAGACGCTGGCTCATTTTCTTGGAATCAATGAATCACCGGAGAGGATCTTGCGATTCAAATCATTTCCGACTCGGGTGTATTCGATAATGAACACTGAATAATGTTCGATAATAAAATAACATGACTCTTGGATTGTTTCGTATGGGAAGCGAATGGGTTAAATGAGTTTTTTAATGCGCTCGATCACTTAAAAAAAGGAAAACTTTATGAACGTGAAACGATAGCGTTTACATGTGAGATTAGGTATCGGAAGGGACACTCACCATTGCGTTGTCGGTGCCGGCGAAGGCGGGGGCAGCGCTGCATCGCGTGACCAGCGTCAGCGCCGTCAGCGTCGTCAGCGCTATCCGCAGCGTACTCCTCAGGCTTATGAACGCCATGTGTCTTGATATTATCCTTCCTTTTATCGTGTGAGATATGTTCATTTATATTAAAGCTTGATTCTAAATGCACCTCCAAATATCACTGCCCAATCAATTCTTAATTGGCATTAGGTACTGTTATAAAAATATAGTATTTCTTCAATAAATTTCGTTACGAAACGAACTAGGTATTCATAGCTCGTGGATGAAGTGTTTCATGTGTTTGAACGACTTTGTTGAGTTAACGCTATCTGTAACAAGAGAATATCAGATTGTAGCAAAATATTTTCATTACCTGTACAAATACTTATAAAAGTAAGGCAGTGTAGATACATACACATCTTGAATATGTGAGTTTATGAAGGTACCTGGAGTTGTGCAACTTCTTTGTTTTAGAACAAATTAGGTGTACATATTCGTTCATTATTATATCCCGCTTATCATTCAATAGTGTACACTAAAGCACGTGTGATTAAATGACATTACCTATAATTTTACCCAATTGTTACATGATACCAAAGTATGAGCCCATGGTACAAATTACTTACTGTGTAGTGACCTACATATCAGGAAACGAATCACCTCGCGGGTGCGTCTGCAAACATGATTATCGTTCCTTTAAAGATAAATTGTTCTACACTCTCATTGACTAAGGACTTATGACAGCGCTACATACACCTCCACACATAACAAATACAAATATGCTAGATCAGGGCTACGTATTTTCAGTAATTACTATAGGTACTATGATGACTAGATTCACTGACAAGTATGTGGGTACTGTGAAAACATCTGAAACACTGAATTTTCACCTAATATCTTATCTGCCTTATCATGATTATAAATTACGCACACATCCATAACTATGTAGTTAGGTGCCCATGTTCCCTTGTTAGTGAGTAATCGCGTTGTATCTGAGAAACAATGGATAATATTTATATACCGATGTTTTACACGAGAGCCCTTTATCTACTTTGCATTGTGTAGGTAATTTTTAAATTTAAGTAATAATCAATTTAATATATTGACGACTCTTGCCCATGACTTCGTCAGCGTAAACTTCAATTCCTTATTTAGTCCCGTAAAGGGATGATAACAATTATTCGCCAATGAGCGACCTAGGTGTTTAGGTTTCTTTTTTTGTATATTGTTTTTCATAGTTTAATTTAGTTATATTTAGTTTTAGGTGATATTATGGTAACTGATTTTGGTGTATTTAAAATAAACAAGACACTTCTATACGTTAATCCAGGCTATAAAATCGTTGTACCAGTCGTTGTGTCATCCGTTCAGCCGATTTTTCGTGATTTAGTAACGAACATCCAAACATCTAATAGTCGCATTCATAATATTATGCAGTAGGATAGTAGGAAATTATTTTTTGGCGACGGTAGAAGCGGTAGGGGGCGGGCGGGGGACACGACGAGGTTTCGGAACCGAAAGTTCAAATCAAATAGAGGTGTCGCCAGCAATGTTCCGCTCGCCCAAGCGTGTCGGAGGTGACGGTTTCACCGCCGACATTGGAATTCATTCTCTTACCTAACGCTAATTTTTTTTTTACATAGCTCTTGCTTGGCTATTTTAACCACTGAATGCAAATTTTGGCAATGAATAAACAAATGATTATATTTTTATTAAAGCGGCAATGATTATTATGATAAATTCTCTTTATATACAGTTGGGCGGTTTGTGATAAAAAGTGTGTTTCTCTAACTTAAGAAATACGGAACCAATCGTTAGACGTCTTAAAATAGTATAGAATGACTGGATGAATACTTTCTAAAAACTACTTAGTGGGTCTGTGAGCTGTAGACCTGGGGCACAAAATAAAGAATATACAGAAGGTCCGTTCCCGCCGTTCTTGAAAATACATACCTAAACTTGCCTGACTCACAGGGTTGCTTCTGTATTGATTCTGAATTTTAAAAAGGAGCAGGTATATTAAAAATTCTTCAACATGACATTTAAATATGAACCAGCGTATCTTGGTAAAAAACCGGCCAAGTGCGAGTCGGACTTCGCACATTTAAGGTTCCGAATCAACCTCAAAAATATGATTTCTTAATATATTAGTATTTATTGTTAAAATATACGTAATATTGAACATTGTCACCAAATTTCAAGTTCATAGGTCAATGAGAAGTCTAAAAATTCTTCGGAACAAATTTTGTGACTGACGACGGACGGACGGACGGACATCTGGGCGACACCAATAGGGTTCCGTTTTGACCCTTCGGGTACGAAACCCTAATAAATTGATGCGTAACCCGCTGCGAGTTGTGACTTGTAACCGGCGGCGGTCAAGAGCGCCAACAAAGAATATACCTACCTAATTAATTAGGTACCTACTTAACTAAACCATAGTACTTAAATACTGGCGTTTTACCAGCGAACGATAAGATGAATGTGTAATGGTTGATCGTCGTTATCAAAACGGCTAGTTTCAAAAAATTACCTACCTACCATCATCATCATTCATCATTGTAACTACCAAAATGAGAAAACCGTTTTATTTACCTTTCAATATCGTTTGAATATTTTAAGAAAGTGTAGGCACAGTTTTTTGTTGTCTTTAAGTGTATTTAAACAATAAAATACATTCCAACTGTAATAATATCGGTTATTCATTTTGACGTACGTGACACAAAGTACCTACGTAGCGGCGAGGACGTCAAGTGATCAACGCGCGCACAACTAGCACTCGCGACGCGACAGTGACAGTCGCGACTAAGCTCGTCCGAAATCAACCGAGAATGCCTGTAAATGTTACGTCTGTGTGCGTGCGGCGAAAATGGCACTTTGTACTGAGCGGACTCTCTGCTCCGGCGCGCGCCGCCGCTATTTACTTTGTGCCTGGGGCCCGATTTTTGAGTGTCGAGCGCTCGACTTTTCACTCGAGAACTGTCAAAAAACTATGAAGTTTTGACAGATGTCGAATGAAAATTCGAGCGGTCGACACTCAAAAATCGGTCCCCTGTTTAGCGAGTGTTTTTTTATTTGATTTGTTTTAAATATCTTCAATAAGTTACCAAAATCGACTCGAATTTTTTATTTATTTAATTAGGTATCGAACCAGGAGGGCGATTTTTGAGTTTCGAACGCTCGACTTTTCACTCGAGATCTGTCAAAAAACTATGATGATATGACAGATGTCGAGTGCAATGTCGAACGCTCGACTTCTCACTCGAGATCTGTCAAAAATCTATGACGATTTGACAAATGTCGAGTGAAAAGTCGAGCGTTCGACACTCAAAAATCGGTCCCCTGGTAGAGAGGCCAATTCGTGGAAAGTGCCTTATTTACGATTTTCGTAGGACTGAAAAAGTTTATACCGACAAGTGGTATCGTTGGAATCAGCATCGTTTACTGATTATCAAAATGCATTGTCGCTTCGTAAAGTGGTGGAATGAGTTTTTATGACGTCATAAATTTTATGTATGAAAAATAATAAGTTTTTGTTCAAGTGGTATCAAACGAAAGGGCTCTATAAGCCGGCCAGTGGTGACGTAAAAAATAAAGTTAATTTTCAAAACACACCCAGTTTGGTCAACGATACCACTTGTCGGTATAAACATTTTCAGTCCTACGGAAATTGCGTTTTTTCAACTTGGCCTCTCTACTATGGAACCTGCGCTGCAATCACGGGACGTTTCCGACCGTTCGTAAGGACATCTACTTATTGTCAAATCCCATACTAAAAATGACATTAAAATATGACTACCGTACGTTCGAAAAGTTACGTGATTAGTGATTATCCCGCTGTTAACTATTACTATCTACGTTATCGTTCTCAGCAATCTAGGCCAACGACGCTAGATGATTGAGATCTTAACTTTTGGTTTGGCACGCGGGGGTTTGCTAGACTAGGCTTAAGGAAAGGCTTAAGGATAATTCACGCTAGACGGACGCGCGACGGCCGTCGATTTCTTGTACTAGAAAACGGCCTGGCCCGGACACGGAACGGTCTAGCGTGAATCATCCTTTACGCTTTAGTTTAAGGGTGGGTGAATATATGGAAAGTTTGGCAAGTTCGTATGGAATGACAGCTGCCGGCGCCATTTTTAACGTTGATCGGTCTGCCGTAAGTTGGTGCAACCGACCCTAAGTCTTATTTTTTATTTTATTTTTGTTACTTAAAAGGAATCTCAGGATTCTCAGGAATGATTTAGCAGCCGGGCGACGCCGACTGGCTACGCCGCCCGCGCGTCTCTCGGGGCTGCGTCGCGGCCCTGCGCCCTTCCTTCTTCCGACCGCCTGCTTGCAATACTAATGAGATGACCATCTCTGTGTCCATCTGCTTTTTCACTTATGATCCATCAACAATGTTTTAAACGCGTGCTTTCATACATCTATGAGTAATATTTACGAATTACCAAAGCCGAGACCTTTTCTCTACGGCTCTGTTGCAGTAGGTCTGTAAAGTCAGTTTTGTACAATGTACAGGTAACTTAATAATAAACGTAATTAATTTATGATAACCATAAATACTAGTTCAAACAAAACGTTAAAGTCACTAATATGAGACGCTAGACTCAATGCATCAAAACACTATGAATCACCAGAAAGACACCTCCAGAGGTCACAATACGAGACGCGATGTATAAGTCATTTATTAGTAAATAGGTACCTACCTTATTATTTAGTAAACATCCAGAGTTCTACACTATCGAGCTCTAAAGTGAACTATGGTGACTTGTGATGATCGCAGCAAATATTTTTATGTGAATAGTTATAAGTTAATTGCTTATCGGTTATAATGGTTTGACTCATCTCAATGCAAATTATGTACCCGCGTTGTTCTTACAGGTCATGATCGCAGTTAATATACTACATATAAACAAGACTATCTATATTTTACATACCCACGAGGTGAATTACTTCTAGTAACAACCATTTTTTAATAAACTAAAATTTTTAACATGCAATATTTGTATATACTTACTAAGTTACTGTACTTACGTATGCTGGGGCCAAATCTTACAACTGAATTTTGAGGCAGTTTTCCTCAATCTTAAATGTCAGTTGATTTGGCATGTAAGTTCGGTGACAGTCAATAAAGTATTTCGGGTAATTAAATATCTAAGAAAAAGCTACTCCAAAAAAACCTGCGCTCTGTAATTGTCTAAAGGACCTTTATTAGTCTTTACCTAATATATGTTGCAAAACTGTAAGCTTATTTGCATTTATCAGGTCAACTTATGACCACGTCGGCGTATTGTATTTGCGATTCAATTTTCCTTTGAGCAACTAGACTACTAGGCAAGTAAGATTAATTAATTCACACGTAAGTATATTTTTAAGGGCTTTTTTGACTCGAAATTTGTATTTTTTATACAGGTCTATAAATACGTGGGAATATAATTTAAAAACGAAAGATAAGATAGAGGCTGTTCGGAAATAGAAGAAGCGCCCTTTTATCCTACGCTTCTTCTATTTCCGAACAGACTCTAGGGGGCCGATTTTTGAGTGTCGAACGCTCGACTTTTCACTCGACATCTGTCAAAACATCATAGTTTTTTGACAGATCTCGGGTGAAAAGTCGACCTTTCGACACTCAAAAATCTGCCCCTAGGTCTAAGTGACTTCCAAGTGACTTTCAAGATCATGAAATGCGTTTTTTTTTAATTCTGTGTATTCGATTCTTTGGTGTAAATAAAAAGCATAGCAAAACAACAAAAATAAAACTATGATTACAATCAATGTGTACTCTGCGTGCGAGTTCGGTGCTCGAGCGCTGCGCCCTCACATGACTCATGCAGTCTCCGTCGCGCTGTTGACAGGGCAAACGGTTTGGAGAATCACACTGTTTGTTTACTCAGCCACTTAAGACACAGATATGTGTGCAAACCCGACCTGCTAACTAACTTGTAAAAATAAGGGTCCCTAATATGTTAGACAGGTTGACGACACTGTACCTACCTATTCAGTTTTGTATTTAACAAATGATCAGCTCTTATCAATGAGATACTACTTACTTAAAGATTGGGGATACTAAATACGAAACCACAGACACGATTTCTGTCATTGGATTTACAAGATAGCTAGTGGTGTTGTCAGACTAAGGTATCATCAACTGTGACAATTGGGATTACCCGTGGTAAGTGTTGTAAGTTAAAAGCAAATCCAATTGAAGTTGCGATATATATTTCCAAATTTGCATCGGGAGAATTTGCCATGTCTTGTCAACTTTGCCTTTGTATGTGGGCATATATTCATATGGGCATATCATGGGCATATACCTGTACGTAACTAAGTAACTACTATGGCTCAGCTACCCAAAGTGAGTCTTTAGCCTTCGACAGGATTTGACGCCTCTTAGCCAGGTACCATTTTTTTTAATTAGGTAATGTTGATGGCTCCTTATGTAGGTATTGTTTTAATATAAAAAAATTACATATCTGTTACACGTCCTCTCTGTACTTTACGACATTTTTACTCTTAAATAATAATATTGGACTGCAAATTTAGAAATAAAGGAAAATATTGTAAAATAAATAAAATAAAAAATACTCCTAAATTTTTCATTTTTTTCTTTATTTCTAAATTTGTAGTTTACGTTAACAGCGTTACCTACCGCTTATACAAAATTAATATTGTCTGATTTCACTGGGGAATTTTATATATTTCCATATTCATTTTCAAAATGTTACGATTCTATATAAAAAAGTGTTACATTGGTTTACTTACTAAAAGCCGTACATTTCAAAAATTCGCCGCCATATTTTATGGTCTCAGAAATTGAGGTTATCTGACCGGTGTTTTTGGGCGGCCTTATAGTTTAGTGTACTAAGTATAAGTAATTATTATCCTCCTGTAAAACTAGCAACCGTACTGTCTTTTCGAAGATCTCACGGCTCGAAATAAGTATGCCATACTATGAAATAATTTATTATCTTCCTAATATCATGTATTACTTTATTAGGTACACATCATTTAGGTATAATGCCCAAGTACTAAGTTTAGTAAAGTATTTCATATATAAATAAGTAAATATTTGTACATTTTAATGAAAAAAAGTGGGTATTCTTTATTTTTAATTTCTTATTATGAAGAACTAAAAATAGTAATTTTATATTATTATTCCCGTTCTCAGTACCTACAACTTACAGCAGCAAAAGTTGCATTTTTATTTTTAATAAAATCATGCATTTAAGTGACACAAGATTGAATCATATCATTTTGAGTAAAAAGTTATAGTAAAAAGGGAAACTATTAGACTATTATTTCACTGCAATGCAACTGCTTGTTTGTTTATATCAGATGGAGCACCGCGCACATTGGCCAGGAAAATCGACAGCATGCATAAAAGCAAACTTACATAAATTATTAATCAAAGTTATCTCGCATCGAGGGGTGATTAAATGTGATTAGAGAACTAAGGAATGTTAGTAAATGTTGAAATTTATGTCGCTTATCATTAATCTAATGCACTGAAGTGCGCGCTGAAAGTGTTCCGATATGATAAATGAAATGAACTTTATCTACTTGCCTGTCACTTGGTCCCGTTCAGTCCACGAAATCCTTGCTACTTGAAAAGTCGAAATTTATATTTCCTTTCCACTAGCGTGAGTACAATCGTAGCTTTACTAGTCGTCGGAATATTGATATAATACAGTTAAAGTAAAAACATCAATCACAGCACACTCGTCGAAAGCACCAATGGTCTCCCGGGATTCACTTTTTTCTTTGCAATTGCACGAAATTTCAAAGAAAATGTGTGCTCGACGCGTGGCGGGAAATATGACTGCGATCGTTGCGCCCCTTGGCACGACCTACCGCAGCCCGCGAGGTTGGGAGAGCGAGTGTGCGGCGCGCCGATAACCGCCGCTTATAACAGCGCCCAGCAGCCCCGCGGCCACGCCGCGCGCCGTACGAGCCGCCGCCGCCGCCGCCGCACTCCGCCCGCCCATTACTCAAATTTTAGTTCACGCCAAAGCTCAAAGCGCCCAAAAATTTAAATCATTAGATAACATAACATAGTACACAGCAGGTCAAATTACTTTCATATTAAAATAATTTTACGACTTTTAAGATAACCTATAACCAAACCTATTAGATACCAAAAACATATTTCAACGAAAACCTGTAATAATAATTAAAATTATAAAATATGAAAACTGAATGTTATCGTTTTTGTACGAAGTTGAAGATATTTTGGCAACGAGGCGAGTAGGAAAGCACGAAACGGAAGTTCCCTTAGGAAGATTGAGTTGCTGGACTGGACAGCTCATTAATCATAGGTTACTAACTAGTCGTATTGTTTTTCAAGCACACAGAGTGAGGAAGTCCATTAATTAAAAATGAAGCAATCAGTCACCAATTATCCTCTAATTGAAATAATGCAGGCAGGGAGAAAAATAACAGACCACTAATTGCACATATACATGCAACTATCGGACATAAGACCATAAGATATTTACTTTTGTAGTGGATTTTATACCTTGTTGGTGTATATGTCGCAGGGAAATGATCAAAACTGACATTTAATCAAACCCACGCACGCAGCATGTTAAAAGGGCGTCTTCATTTCATCATTTTCTAATAAAATTTCCCATTTCACTAGACTGGTTTTGGGGATTTAATCCAATCGCTAAACCACGTCATAACACTTGGGAATATGTGAAGTTAAAAAATTCTTCGGAACAAAATTTCGTAAAAAAAACCGCCCAAGTGCGTGTCGGATCACGCACAACGAAGGGTTCCGTACCGACACCTATTAGTCCATATTTAAAACCACTTTTATTGGGATTAGTTCAGAAGTAAAACTCCACCAGGTTCATTTTAACAAAAAAAATTTTTTTATTAAATATAGTAACTATCTACTCAATGGGCTCTAAACAACGATACCCCACTCGATAGGGTAGGATAACATTTTTTTTTCGCGCCCACCTTTAGCTGTATGGGAGTCTTAAAAACATTTAAAAATAAGTTTTAAATTAGTATGGCTTTGGGCCAACAACATTCGTATACTGTGTAAATTTGAAGCCTGTAGCTTCAAACGTTTGGCTGTAAAACTTACAGCCAAACGGACGGACGGACGCGTGAGTGACAGCAATAGGGTTCCGTTTGGACCCTTCGCAACATCCAAACATCTAAACTTTCGCATTTATAATATTATAGTAGGATTAATAGGATAGGATGTACGGAATGTCTTTTGTCCTGTTTTTTAATACTCTTCTGTAGTTATATTAATAAAGATTTTTTTTAAAAACACCAAAAATAAAAATAATTGTAAAAAAGCCTTAAAATATCCTTTTAAACTAAAAACGCTAATACTATGACGACTCATACCTTGATGCTACCTCTAAATCCGCAATAACGGATCCATTACTTGAGGGTCCTAACTTTAGATCAAAGTTTCTCCGAATTGAAATAATAAATAAAATATTCGGACACAAGGGGTTACTGCAGATGCTCTAAGTAAGCGTCCTTTTAAATATTTGCTCCTGTTACAGGCCACACCAGCGCGGTAATCACGTAACGTTTTCGACCGTTAGTACGATAGATTTAAATGTCAAATCCCATATTAAAACTGACATTAAATACGTACCAACGGTAGTACATATCGTTACGTGATTACCCCGCCGGTATACAAGAATACAACCATAACTTAAATAAAATTAAATCTGAAACGGGCCCTTGAGGCATTTTGTACCGAGGATGCTGGTGTGCGCTGGGACCCCCCCATGGACCTAGAGTTTCTTTTAGTTTAGTTTCTTTTGATATTCAATTTGAGTTTTACACAGACATAAGCGGATTAAAAGTCTAACCAAAAAATAGATTTTGAAGCCGTTAACATTGGCAATGTCCAAAGAAAAAACGTGAATGTGAGTGTGACCCATTGACCCTGGCTTTCAAATTACACTCATGGTCTAATAAATAATTACAGCACCGATTGCGCGCTAAGACAAAAAGATGAAGATGTGGTCAAAACATTGGTAAGCCGCTATAACAATTCCGTAGCTTCCATCGTCGATAGTAGGTATGTACCTATACATACATTTTTATAGGATATATATTTTATAGGTTTGGAATCTATAGTGCGCGCCATCCACGAAGGCGCGCCCCTCCACAGCCCAAGCCGTACAACTGCGCACAGATTAGTATGAGATTCGCTGTGGAGGGGCGCGTCGACGTGGATGGCGCGCACTATACAATTAGGGACGGTTTCAGGTTAGAGCGGACTCTAGGCACCATGTGCCTAGGAGCACCAAAATGCCGAAGAAAATGTTAATGGAAAAATACAAGCTTTTGAAAGACGCCGTAAGACTAATTCACTCCACCCGGATCGGGAGCTAGGGCCGACGCTATATACAATTAAAATCATATGTTGTGTTACCTCCTACAAATAAATATTTTTTTGTTGTTTCGCGCTTTGTAGAGACTTTGTAGAGAATAACTTGTGCTCAAACTACGCTTGACCCTATCTTGACCACTCATCGATCGTTAATAAACTTTGAAGCTATTGATAATACAAGGTTAAGGCTATTTATTGGCTGGGAGTTGGGACCAAATGCAATTATGAGTAAGTACATGTTTTTGGAAACTTGTATCATCAGCTTATTGCATCTAATGCAAAATACCGTTACCGGAACTATTACGATAAGGCGGAAATTTTTCAAGGTAAAATGAGAGTCATGGGTAATTTAAGTAGTGTTTCATTCTCGCAATTTACCTCCGCGCAGAGTTACAGCAGTTTCCCAAGAAACAAAATAATAAATATATCATCGTGATTATTTTCCACTACCAAGTACCAATTAGGTAACTAAGGCAAACATAACGCACAGCTTCCGGTTGCTCATAGTTACTTAAAGTTTCAGACCTCATGGAATGTTTTACATAATTACAGTTACAAGAATGCCTCCCAGGTATGTAGATGGTAAATAACTAGAATAATATCACTAACCGGTGTGTAAGATTTGCCTCTCTTCGTGATTTTACCATTGAAAATGGTTATCAGATGCAAATTGCCTGAGGCGTATTTTTGGCCATAGCTTCGAGGATTTTGGGAGGATCGAGATGGGAATAATGCCATGAGTTGAGGAATTTATCGAGACACGTAAAATAGGAATGTAACTTTTTTTGGAATTTTGAGAAATGTAAAAAATACGGGTTTTTGAAGGGTGCCTGTTTATATTTCGAAAAAAAAAATTCGACTTAAGAAAAAATGAAAAAGATAAGGGTCCTAGGGTATTAGTTTAGCTACAAAATGGTGAAAAAATTTTTGAAAATCGGTTTATACTCGTACTTGTGACCTGTAGGTGATCCCTTTAGGTTTGGTATTGTAGGAAAACGAGTAGTTCCGTATATAAAAAGTGATGTATCTTTTATGATTATTGACCGATTGTCATGGTGATGATATTAAAAGATGCGGATGCAGGCCAGCGGGGTCATCACGTAACAATATGTACTACCGTTGGTACATATTTAATGTCAGTTTTAGTATGGGATTTGACATTTAAATCTATCGTACTAACGGTCGAAAACGTTACGTGATTACCGCGCCGAAGTGCATTTGAGTTGGAATTTTGAAAATCGTTTATAGAAGATTACACACCAAGGCCCAAGGGGATAAAGCACTGTTTTATGTCACGGGCGCGATATTTAATCCTGAACGGAACAACGGACTCCAGATTTTACCGGCAATGACTGAATTCCAAAGTGTAGCGAGGGAATTAATACTGAGTCCTGAGTGTAGTGAACATTTTTGAAGAAGAGATTTTTTTTTTTTAGTTTAGTGACTATTGATCGATCGTCACGGTAATGGTGTTAAAATATTTGGAAGCAGACGAGAAGTGCATTTAAGTAGGAATTTTGAAAATCCTGCTTAACATACAATTCCTTTTATTGAGCTTGTAAAGTGTTATTCAAGATAAAAATACATATTTTCGTAAATTTTTGTATTAATTTTCAATGCTCCGATTCTTGCGGGACTGCGAAATCTGTGTTTTTTTAAAAAGAAGAGGTTAATCTAAGGACCAGTGTGAACGTCAACTTTTGCTTTTGATTCACTAATGGTATCTAGTCCTCAGTTCTTGGTAAGTAATAAATATATTTCGCGGCATCAACATATATTTTACAATGATATAGTAGATATTCAAAATGAATCACTTTTTGCGACATAATGTTATTACCTGCATTTGAATGGCCATTAAAGTGTGTTCCATCAAGTAAATTCCATAAATAGTATATTCCATAAAAAAAAATATTTGTTTATTTTATTTTATATTTGTGGACAATCTTACACAAATCAACCTAGTCCCAAACTAAGCAAAGCTTGTTACTATGGGTACTAAGCGACGATATACATACTTATATAGATAAATAAATTCTTAAATACATAGGAAACATCCAAGACCCAAGAACAAATATTCGTGCTCATCACACAAATAAATGCCCCGGCCGGGATTCGAACCCGGGACCTCCAGCTTCGTAGGCAGGGTCACTACCAACTAAGCTAAAGCGGTCGTCTGTGGGTAAAAAGTGGGTAAGTAACGTCGTTCTTCTTCCCTTAATTAATCAACGTATTTACTCGTGAATTGACGTACCTAATTTTCATACTCGTACATAATTATAGGTACATTCAGTCTCCTGTCGGAAATCAAAATACAAAATGAGACACAACCCTTAAAGAACCGTTAAAATGTATTTAAATATTTGTGCGCGCGGGTCTCGGTTCAGGGGGCCGATTTTTGAGTTTCGAACGCTCGACTTTTCACTCGACATCTGACAAAAACTATGGTGTTTTGACAGGCGTCGAGTGAAAAGTCGAGCGTTCTACACTCAAAAATCGGCCCCCAGATGTTATTCCCAATTAGAAAAAAAATTGCTGTCTACTCCTCAAATAAGATTAAATATCTGGGCGACCGAGCCTTGCTCGGCGTTTTCCCGGGCATGAGACCTAGCTAGATCGATTGCTCGTCCCCGAAAACCCCCACATACCAAATTTCATCAAAATCGTTAGAGCCGTTTCCGAGATCCCCGAAATAAATATATAAATAAATAAATATACAAGAATTGCTCGTTTAAAGATATAAGATTAATCGATATTTTACCTTACAATAAATATAATCCCTAATCTTTTCCATTATGCCAAAACGCAAAAACTAACATTTCCATGTTACATATTTAGAAATAAAGGAAAAATTTAAAATTTTTGGCACCGATTCGAAACTCAATTCAATTTCTAATTATTTCCTTTATTTCTAAATTTGTAGTTTGCGTTAGCAGCGTTATTGCTCAATACAAACTTAATTTAGTATGGGATGGATCATCGTAACTGACGATGTCTCAACATAATTTGAGACGTTAGTGCCGTTAATGAAGCCTGAGTCTTCTGTTAGATGTCGCTGTACGCCTCCCTTAAGGCGTTTTGTGTACAAGTTTACGGTCGAAGAATTTGGCCTCGGGTGTGGGGTGGGTTGCAGTTGGCTAGAGCGACTGGCCACGAATGCCAGGAGGCCGCAGGTTCAAATCCTGCTCGGTGCCCAACATTTTTCAATTTTGCCTTTATTTCTAAATTTGTAGTTATACAAAATTAATTTCTATGTTAATTTAAATGTAATTTTTAGTATGGGATTTGACATTTAAATCGTACGTACTACCGTTCGAAACAGTTACGTGATTACCCCGCAGGAATCTCTATTTTTATTTCCGCAGAGCAAAAAATAAAATTTAAAGGTGTTTAGGTAATTCTTCACATCAACTAATTAGACCCAATTCGTACAGCAGGATGTTGCATTTATTTCTATTTTTGCTTTTCGTATCACTATGTTTGAATTCTTGGTTTCTTTCATGCAAAGGAGTCATTATATGCATAAAAAAGAAATTAGATGATTTTGATTCATTTACTTAGAGATAAAAATATAAATTAATTCACACGAATATCAAAATTAAGAGAAAAGTAGCTACCACTTAGACAGGACCTGTTGGACCTGATACTGAAAACAACAGAAGTTTTCAGTAGTGCCATCAAAATTGAATTTGGTGTAAAATAAATAAATAGTAAATTTATTTACGAAACAACCCTTGGTTAACAATTTTTATTTTCTGCCAAACTGCAGGACAGGTTGTTGGCAGAATGTTGGTGTGGATACTCACGTATGTGTGCGGTCATGGATGTACAGCGGGGGAAAGTTGTACATTCTACAAATTTACTTCAGACATTTAGCTGTGCCCTACCTCTCTAGGTAATTAGATAGCCAACGTAAATTTTTGCTCGTTTGGGAAACGCACAAAAATAAACTTGAATTTATTATGAAACCGGCTATTATATGGAATTGATATCGACTCGAAGAAAATGACACATAATTTCACATCCTTACCTCTTGAATCCTAAATACAAACATTTTTTTAAGTACCTCTTAGAAATCATGATTCACATATTGGTGTAATACACATAAACCTAAAGTTTAAAACGCGTGCGCGCTAGGTAAGCCAGTACGACCCGATGTGACCTTAGCGGATGACTGGGCCATTGTCTGTGGTGACTAAAGCAGGGGTGGGTTCCTCACACGCGCTCGTGGGGTTGGTGGTGAGCTCAGCGGAGGTCAAGGGTGATGCAGCGCCCGCTACCTTCACCGCAGTTGTCGCCTCGCCGCTTGCCAGAAAAAAATCAATACTACATTTATAATATCTTTCCTTCATCATCATATGCGGAAAAAGTTTACACCCAGTAGCTCTAGTATAAGTTTTTTCGAAACATTAACTAATTCGAACGCGTTAGCGTTTTTCTCAAAATGAAAGTGGTATGAAAACGTGAACAGCGCCTCTGGTGGTCACTAGTGGAAACTAAAACAGCGAGTATAACATTTGTTGCTAACCGATGAACGCGCGTATTTCAAACTCGGTGAGAGCGTTTTCATACATTTTGAGACAAAAAGCAAACGCGTTCGAATTAGTTAATGTTTCGAAAAAACTTATACTAGAGCTACTGATTATTATTAAAATATATTATTGCATTATTTGTAAAACATTAACACGATTTGTCAAAAAGTTTTCTTTATTTTATAAATCATCTTGATGGCGCTTTTACCATAGTTAGATGATGGGAGTGCGAAGCGAGCGATCCCAGGAACGAGTACCTGCATAAATATTTATATACGATACTTAATCATACAATTAAGCACGTTAATCCAGTAGGTAACATTGTCGCCTGAAAGTACGGGGTAGTTTTCGTCCGGTAGATGTGATTTTTTGCAGACTTATTTATGATGTTGGCCCAATGAATAATCTAAAGAGACAATTCTAGTATCATATTTTAGCAAATTTATTCTATTTTTAAAAATGCCCTGTCAATGTACTATCAGCAACAAGTGCTTTAGGGTAGTCTTTTTTTTATTTTTGATAGTAGCATTCGGCGCTCGAGGTCTCAAACTTGGATACTATCTATATAGTATCGTATAATATATATGTGTGTACATATTTAAGTATATAGATAAATATGTACTTAAATATACAGATAACATCAAAGACTCAGGAACAAATATTCGTGCTCATCACACAAATAAATACCCTGACCGGGATTCGAAGCTAGGACCTCCAGCTTCGTATTAGGCAGGGTCACTACCAACTAGGCTAAAGCGGTCGTCAATTTACTAATGTCAGTTGTGTTGCTTTTGCTTTAATTCGACTGTATCGTTGTTTAAGGGCTTAATAAAAACAAAATTACTATCGCGCCCTTTGTGTAACGAAAGTTAGCCATACAAAATATATGAGTCATCGTTACACAAAGGAATCAATAGTTAAGTTTTGTTTTAATTAAAGCCCTTAACTATGTACGTACAATTTTTTAGAAAACGACTCATATTTCTTTCGAGTGCTAATTTTTAAAATAGGTTATATAGAGACAAAATTAAAACACTGGATTATTCCAAGCTATTTCATTTTATGTATACATATATAAGTGCACTGTGCAGTCAACTACACAAATATTCATCAGGATTTTCATAGGAAACCATTGGAACTACAGGAATTGGTACTGTACCTATTCAATATCCCTATCATATCCTTCACATTTTCCATTTCATATAACCTTATGTCATCATCTTATGCGCCACAAAAATTTAATCTCTTTAGCTAGACGGATAATCCATCATACAGCAATCAAACCCCCTCGGTTCCCAATAATCGCATATCAATATTTCCTAAAAGTTGTAGGTAGCTAACTTTTGTTGGTTCTGTGAATAGTGTTGCTGAGTAAACAATATTCACCCTCGGACTAGTGGGTGAAGGTCGCTGACTCAGGTCACCCCCTGGCCTGCCGCCCCACATTGTGCAATCGTTTCCCAAATTGTCCACCGCTTCAATAAAGCTAGTTCGGAAACGTATACTAATTAATTACCTAATAGGTACCTATCTATTTCCGATAAAATGAATTAAATGTCACTATAATAGTTACTGCATAATTAACTAGCAAAATGCAGAATCAATTAAAATTTCTTATTAATTCGGATATCTACCTATAAGATATCATTTAATTGAAATACATACATAAATAAATATTTGCGGGCAATCTTAGATACAAATTTTAGACGTATAATATTTTACGCAGTGGTTAAGTATATTCTCTTTGATTTTTACAATGAACCGTTAAAATGGCTTTAGATTTATAGACATCAAAAAGCTTGTGCCTAATAACATCGCAGGCTCATCAAAGATCTTAATCATTTCTAAAGCAATTAAAGACTATATAAGCATTTCTAAAGCAACAGACAGGCGTTACTACTCCTTTTAAGTAGAAATGCCTTCGATAAAAGGTGGCAATTATCCACATTTCCTGCATTGCTGAAACCCTTGCGTGCTGCATCTCTGGTAAATACCTACACAACGATCTTGATAGTAGGTACATCTACAATTTAATACCAACTAGTTAATACGGTACGTTTTTAGGGTTCCGTTTCCGTATCCAAAGGGTCCAAACGGAACCCTAATTGCTGTCACTCACGCGTCCGTCTGTCCGTCCGTCCGTCGTCTGTCACACAGATTTCACTGCCAAGCCAACAATTTGTCAACCGATTCTCGTGAAATTTTGTGAGCAGGGGACCGATTTTTGAGTGTCGAACGCTCGACTTTTCACTCGAGATTTGTCAAAAAACTATGATGTTTTGCAGATGTCGAGTGAAAAGTCGAGCGTTCGACACTCAAAAATCCTCCTAATGTTTCCTAATGCTTTCCTAATGTTTTGGTTTTACTTGTATGTAGTAGGTCCCCCGACTGCAAACAGAATATATTTCCTTGAGTTCTTTATTATATTAGGAAACTTGTTTTTATCTTTTTAGTGCAGTCGTGTTTTTAATATTTATAATTATTATATTCATTCAAACTTTTTTTTGCTTGAAACACATACATTATATAATATTTTTGGAATCGTCTCTTCAAATGCTTCATTTTGATACCCTGGGCTTGCTAGGATAGTTTTTTTTTACGATACACTCAAAATGGAGTCTACAGTCCGCCATATTGTTTTTATTGCAACGTCACATATCCTATGTTACCCGGGATGACGTAAGGATTCCAACGATACCTCACACATCTAAATCGGTTAAGGCGTTGAGAAGTTCTGGGGGAACAAAAAAAGTTCACATACATACATACATATGTATACATACATACTTTTTGGGCAGTCGTGTAAAAAGCGCGTCGTTGCCCGCGAACAATTCCAGTTGCACATTAGGGTAGCTGGGCTGGGAATGTCTCTCCTAACAAAACATCTTCGATAATACAATAAATAACACTTTATTTCACTATTGTCCGTTCATTTATTTGTCATTACACGACTGTTTGATTTGTTGCTAGGCTTTTATCGGAAAGTAAATACATTCAGAGTCCTTATTACTAATTAGTTCTAATAGATTATGTTTATATTAGATAGGGTGCGTAAATGGGTATCAATATTTCTTGCAGGGATTATCTGAGTTACGAGTACAATAATAACCTTCCAGTGCTCGACACCTTAGTGTCCAATAGATGCCATTTATCTAATCACCTCTGTTATCACGATATAAGATTGAAAGTACCATAAAAGCCAGGGATACACTAGGGGACAAATGTCCCACGACATGGGTCGGCGACATGTAAAGCGAAGCCGGCCGATTTCGCCTGACATATCTAGCGACATCGCGCGACTTATGTCCGTAGCGACGTCGTTCGACTTCGCGAAACTTCGCCTGACATATCTGGCGACATAGCGCGACTTATTTCCGTAGCGACGTCTCAGGTTTTTTTTTTTTTTTTTAATTTATTAAACAAAGTAGGTACATAACCACAGTAACAAATTTATGTTGCTCGCCAAACTGTGATAACAGAGAGGTCGCGCGATGTTGCCAGACATGTCGAGTGAAGTCGCTACTTCACCCGACGTCGCTAGCGACACGTGTCGCAGCGCAGGACATTTGTCCCCTAGTGTATCCCCGGCTTATTGTATTGTACCACCACTTTATATACGTAGGGGAGGTACCCTAATTTTTTTCTTCATGATTTTATTCTACTGTTTTGTCGGCGTCATTGATATGTATACTCATGCCAAATTACAGCTTTCTAGTACAAACGGTTAGGTACTGAGAAAAGCCGGGGACAGACGGACGGACGGACGGTAGGGCGGGCGGACGGACATGGCGAAACTATAAGGGTTCCTTGTTTACTACGGAACCCTAAAAAAACCTACTTATTACCATCTAATATTTGAGCGTATTTCCCGGTATTCAGAAGAAATCAAAATATAACAAATATTCTTCCGAATTCCTGCACGGAGGTAGTATTTAAGGTTTTTCAACTCTGGCGGCCGTTGTCTCATGTTGTTGGATACGATACAGCAAATTTTTATCTGTGTCCTCGGCACTACTGATTATAAGACACGAACAAAGATAAGTAGAGAAGTTGGTAGATTCAGAAAAAAAAACTTTTTCATTTCTCATACTCTGAAAGTGGGTCATTGTCCGTCTAAGTAGCGTGCTGAAATGGTCCATTTCTGCTCTAGAGCAGAAAAGTATTAAAAAAATTGTATGGTGAATCGGAGTTAAATTGGGCAACGGCACGTCTATGCAGCCACATAGGTAGTACAAATTCTACAGAGATCTTATACTTGTTCAAATGCCTGACTGCTTACCGTAAACATCCTCCTTATTTTTTTGTTTCTTTTTTTTGCCACAGTCGAAAGTAATATCAATAATTTGTGGCAGAAAAAAAAGGGAAACTATGACAAGGACAACAAATCACATGTCTCTCTCTGTCACTCTTATATAAAGTTGTATATGACCCTCTCGTTCAGTAGGTATTATTATTTGATGTCGAGTCTAATTAGTCTGAGCGTAAGCCGATTATTTTTTTATTAAAAATAAATGAAATAAAATGGTCCATACACAAACACCATTAACGTCAGTCAACAGTTCCCGCCAAAATGTTTTTTTTCACTGATTCAGAAAATGTTTGTGCATATTGTTATTGAATTTAACAAGTATTTCGCGTTGCAAATACTTAACACAGTTCCTAATTTTTAGATCATGTCAATATTGTCTTACATCTTGTCTTTTGTGAAAAATGAAACGAAAATGTGCATAGGTATTTGATTTTTTTTGTCTACGAAGCTGGAGGTCCCGGTTTAATTTCCCGGTCAGGGCATTTATTTATGTGATGAACACGTATAATTGTTGTGGGTATTTTCTATGTATTCAAGTATGCATTTATCCATGTATGTATATCGTCGCGTTAGTTTAGTACAAGCTTTGCTTGGTTTGGGATTAGGTCGATTTGTGTAAGTTTGTCCACAAATATTTATTTATTTTTAAATATTTTGCTTTCCTCGTATTCGAAATAAAAAGCAGAGTGTTTAATTCGGGTGAAACCGGGTATTTCAGCCTCGAACTATTGGCGCTCGAATAAACTCGGCAGAAATGGGTGGCTTTCAGCCCTTGGTTAACAATCTACAAATGGTGCGTAATAAACTACAGCGCGAACTGTTCACGTGCTAATAAATTCATAATACATTAAATAATACGTATTGTATATATATAGCTTGGTAGACAGCATAAATCATTGGCATATCTATGTCTCTCATATATATACATACCTACATATTTATGTAATAGCTAGCTTTTGTCCGCGTAAACTTCCACCTCCTAATTCATCCCTTCGAGGGGTGATTTTCGGTTTTAATTAAATGTGTTCTATTCGGTATAATAAACATCTAAAACCTAAACATCCAAACATTCGCGTTTAAAAATATTAGTAGGTTAGTCGGGTGAGTCGGATCGGATGTCTTATTCTGGTACTCATGTTTGGTCTAGAAGAAATGAACTACTTTACGAATGCACAAAAAACACGCTTTGGTACCTAATTCCAAGACTGGCAAAGATTTACGAAAGCAACTGGCATCTGATATTCTAACCCAAAAGAAAAACTAGACCTGGGGGCCGATTTTTGAGTGTCGAACGCTCGACTTTTCACTCGGCATCTGTCAAAAGTCGAGCGTTCGGCACTCAAAAATCGGCCCCCTGTTTTATCACGTTGTTTTCGTCCACCGAAAATACACTGATAAGGGTCCTTCTCAGTAAAAAACGCTCAAAAATTTCTGCTTGCTGCTTGTGCCTTAAGCCTAATAATATCACACAATTTAGCTATATTTTTAAAATATTGTATTAAAATATCTATATCATATTTGAAAATTCACAGAATCACGGTACATCTTATTGGGATTAGGCTTATCAAGTATTAAGTGGGCAACTTCCGAAGGTCTCTAACTTGGCTTAACGACTGTTATCTTAGACAGCAGCCGGTATCAACGGCTTATCATTCCTTCTAAAGCACGGGAGCGCTCAGTTAACAACCAGTCAAAGCGATCTCCTATCCAAGAGTTGCTTAACCTCGCATACCGCGCGGTATGCGGGCGCTGCTGAGCCACGAATCTGGCTATTTGCTTAATATTATTAAATAATTAGCGGTATCTACTTGGGAATTCCCACGACACCTCACAGCAAGAATCAAAGTTCAAACCGCCAGTTCTAATAACATGAAGGAAATGCAATCGTTTAATGTTTTCGTGTACCTAAGTAACCGAGGATTGTGTAAGTAACTAAATTTGTCCATACAAAAAGCGGCAACGTTTTCCGCCGTCCGCGTTTTCGGCATTTTTGGAAATGTTGTAAGTATCATTAAATACTAGGTTTATACGTTTTGATTTTTTGCAAATATTGCATATAATTAAAATCATGGACCTTTAAACTATGGATTTTTTTACACGAAAACTTCGTCTTGGTAATTAATCTCAATGATCCAGTAATTTTATACATTCGGAGCGTGCGTCAAACCCGGTTGTTCTGATTTTTTGCAGACTTGTTTATGATGTTAGCCCAATGAATATACCAAGTTTGTGACCTCGAGCGCTAAACGCAACTATCTCAAAAGCGAAAAAAAGAGCAACGCTTAGGTGCTAGTTCATGATAGTAAGTTTATGTTCTTAGGTAAGAAATTTAGTAGTATTTAAATGGTAGCAAATTTAGTATTCTTTAATATACTAAAAGAAGGTACTATCGCTACTATCAGAAACTAGTCCTGTAGGGTTATAATCGTGTTTATCGACACAACTTTGTAAAAAAATCGAAAAAACACGATTATAACCCTTAAGGACTAGTTGCTGATAGTACTTAACTTCTTTTATACTTTTAAAGTAGACTAAATTTGCTACAATATCATACTACAATGGTCTCTGTATACCTAATAGATTCCGAGGTACAGCCTTTCAAATTTCATATTTTTTTCGACATTCTCAAACTTTGAATGGATTTATCTCGGAAACTATTGAGTCTACAGAAACAATTCTAGTCTCATATAATAGCAAATTTTGTCTACTTTAAGAACATAAAGGTACTATCAGGAACTAGCACTTTAGGGTTGTAATTTTTTTATTTAGATTTTTGAGATAGGTGCGTTTGGCGCTCGAGGTCCGAACTTGGTTTATTCATTGGGCCAACATCATAAACAAGTCTGCAAAAAATCAGAACTACTGGATTTGACGCACACTGCCACTTAACAGCAGTTAAATAAGTAAATGTAGGTATCGTAAGATAAAATGACGGATGATGGGCAAATTGTGGCCTCCAAATGATATGACCTCAAAATCACCATACTTTTCAGTAGGACAGTGCAGCGGGGTGATCACGTAACTTTTCAAGCGTACGGTAGGCATATTTGAATGTCATTTTTAGTATGGGATTTGACATTTAGATATTTCGTACGAACCAGTACGAACGGTCGAAAACGTTCCGTAATCGCACCGCAGGAATTAGTTACCTTACGTTCCGTGTTGTTTACCTCTAGGTTTAAATATACATACTCTGTAATAATTTTATTTATTGAGGTGTGCAATAAAGAGTATTTGTATTGTATTGTTCCGTTTTCCGCTAGAACAAAAGAGCTTACACTGTTAAAAATTTTCAGGGAACTTTACATATTTTTAGGGCAACTTTCGTTGCCCAAACATTTCCGTATTTTTACATAATTATGTAATAGTACAAGGCTAATGTAATTTTACATATCGACCCGATTTCACAATTATGTAAATTTACATAATCAAACAAATTGACAAATGTGTAAAATTACATTTATGTAATTTTACATAATCGTATAGACTGTCAATTATGTAAAATTACATAATTGAATTTTTACATAACTGTCAGCCTGACAGATATGTAAAATTACATAAATGTAATTTGTCAATTTATGTAATCTTACAGAAACTTATGTAAATTTTAATTTTTGGGGGTAATTTTAACGTATTCTTTTTTTTTCTGTTACGCATATTGTTTGTAAAAATACATAAAATATGTGTATTGTTAATAATTTTTGTGGATATTTACATTTTATTCTGTAATAATACGGAATTATTATGTTAATATATTACATAAATTTATGTAAAAATAAATAATGTTTTTGCGTTATCAATGATTTTTATGGATATTCACATTTTTTCGGTAATATTGCGGAATTAATATTTAATTGTTTTACAAATAAAATATGTAAAACTAAATAAAGTTTTTGTATAATCAATGATTTTTATGGATATTTACATTTTATTCTGTAATGTTACCGAATTATTATGTTATTACTTTAAATAAATGTATGTAAAAATACATAAAGTATGTGTGTTCTTAATGATTTTTATGGATATTTACATTTTATTCTGTAATATTACGGAATTATTATGTTATTATATTACAGAAATTTATGTAAAAATAAATGACGTTTTTGTGTGATCACTGATTTTTGTGGATTTTTACATTTTATTCGGTAATATTACTGATCTATTATGTTATTCCTTTACAGAAATTTATGTAAAAATGCATAAAGTTTATTTGTTATTAATTATTTTTATGAATCTTTACATAATATTCGGTAATATTACCGAACCATTATGTTATTCCTTTGCAGAGATTTATGTAAAAATACATAACATTTATTTGTTATTAAATGTTTTTTATGGATATTTACATTGTATTCGGTAATATTACCGAGATCATTTATGTATTTTTACCTAAGAAATCTGTGATTTTAAATATGGGTTTGGTAAAATTACTTGTCGTTTGTGTATTATTACTGATAGAATTAGGTAATATTACATGTTATTAGGGGATATTTTCTGTAAAATTCAATACATATTCTGTACATTTACATGCTGTCGGCAAGTCTCCAGACTTAGTTAATAGCCAAAGTCGTTTGTTTTTCTAATGTATTATATTAATCCAGTAATAATAATCAAAATATTAAAGAAATCACTAGGTACCAGTCTCAAAAGAATTGCCGATCTAGGTATAATATCACTGTCCGCTTCTTTATAAGTAACTTTCCACTTATAACATTACATATAGTAGTGATAAAAAAAGGTATGACCTCAAATCAAATTACAAACGACTCTTCTTTATTATTGAATAATTTGCTTAAGGTCACACATTTTATTAAGAACATATCACTTCTATAGTAATATTATGTAATATGCGCACATTTATATTATTCAGAGATTATACCCAGATCGGATATTCTCCCGATTGACTGGTTCTCAGTGATTTTTACTTAAGTATTTTGATTAATGCAGATTAATAAAATACAAAACAAAAAGCCGACGTGCTAATAACGAAATCTGGAGAATTGTCGGTAGCTAATGTACAAAATTTGTATCGAATAATATAGAAAATATCTCCTATAATAGTAACATGTAAAATCAACTAATCTTATAAGTAATAATAGACAATCAACAAGCAATTAATACTAGGTTAGAAATGAGCTTATACCAACTATGGAGAAAAAAAGCAGTTACAAAGAAACCAATTTATTGTTTTACTGAACAGTAAAATTAATTGACATTATAATAATATCATAACTATCCTTACAATAACAAAACACTAAACGCCTTATTATAAAACCAAATATAATTGTGACCGACGGTTATAAATAACACCATAAGACCGGGTTTTATAATGATCCTGAAGATCAAATTACAGATCAGTAATGTGAAAAAACTTTACCGGTTTACTAATATTTAATCTGACATTTTGATCTTACGGATCATTATAAAACCCGCCCTAAGAATATAATAGTAAACTCGTGCATAAACACACGTGCATACTATATACCTACTACTACTACTTACATTATCAATTGAATATGCATAACCTAAAATAAAAATAAACTGCTAGCAAACAACTAAATCCGAAGAATTGCATGCTGATTGCATGTAATTTTATATTTAAATTAAAAGTAACTATAGGTAAGTTGTTGTTGTCGTTGTCGTAATATAGTGCACAAAAAAGCGAAGTAATTTAAATGAGCTAAATACAAATCTTTAAAACATAACAAATTATTGTCTCTTTGTTACTTGTCACCAAATTAATACGAACAATAAAATGAATGGTATATTTATAACCGTAATAACTTTTCTCACTCATTTATATTTTTTGTCACTGTGACATTCGTGTTTGTAAGAAAAAGACAAAAACCATCTTAATTAACATAATGTTAGGTTTTATGAATTAAGGGTCGTGCATACCGGAAGCGTATGCGTGACTTGTTTCATACATTATACACAGCACGCACGTGTATGTACACGCATTACGCATCCGGTAAGTACCAGCCCCTTTTACTTGCTGTTGTCGGTTAAGTATCGTTCACCTGAATTAACTAGCAAGTTCGTAAGGAGTTAGGTAAGTATAAGTAGGTACAGTACGTATAAAAACCTTTTACATGAAGTGACCAAATTCTATACGGGTTTACAACTTTTATAACGTTTGAATAAATTGTTTACTTTACTAGAATGCAACTTAGGTACTACACGTGGTTTACACTGTAAGACCAGTAAATATTCCGAAGACTCATAATTATTGAAAACACTTTTACACAAATGATCAACACACACATTTAACACATTTACTGAACCTATGGTTTTCTATGGTTATTGAATGAAATCAGTGGAAAAAATATCTTGCCTCAGTAACCGCATGTAAATGACACATTATTCAAAGTTGAGTTTACCCATTAATGATAATTGCGTCCTTTGCGGACTTTACTCCCTTCTTTGGGATTTATATTAAAAACATACCTTTGTACAAAATCTAATGTGTTTTGACTCTTCACTGGATATTTCATATTTAAGTTGAAGTAAGCCGCCATCAACAGTTATAAGTGTTGTATCGACGTAGGCAGATCCGCAGTTTCGCTAACAATCGTGTTTTATACCAGTAAGTAATATTTATTTTCATTATCTGTGGGCAAGAAAAAAAGGTTAAAACAGGCAATACAGGCGCTTACATTTTAAATTAAACTAGCTAATACTTTAAAAAGCGAAACCTCATATATTGATCACTACCAGCAAATTCACTTTATTGATAAAATATTTTATGTCACACCTGGCCATAAAGCTACAATTACCGCACGCTCCGCGCGCGGGAAATCCCACTTCCTGGCCAGGGGGTGACATAAAATTTTGTACTTAACACGGGCGGTAATAAAGAAAGCCTCAGATCGCATATTTATCGCCCTTGCCTTCGGCTCGGGCGTCAAATACCTGCGATCTGAGACATTCTTTGTTTTACCGCCCTTGTTAAGTAATGTACTATTATGTCATACCTGGCTATAAAGTGGCAAATGTCGCACGCTTCGCGCGCGGAAAATCCCACTTCCTGGCCAGGGGGTGACATTAAATGATGTACTTACCACGGGCGGTAATAATGAAAGCTTCAGATCGCCCTTCCCTTCGGCTCTGGCGTCAAATACCTGCGATCTGAGACATTCTTTGTTTTACCGCCCTTGGTAAATAATGTACTATAAAAATAATAATTACGGGTCATCTAGGTGAAATGTTTACACGCACTTGCATGTAAATTTATCGTATTACTTTTTCGTTTCTAGTCTGGGCGTTAAGGCGCAGGGTAGGGCAAGGCCTTCTCCATACAAAATTTTGTCAAGTTTTATTCGGCGGTTTAGGCACTCCCGAATAATTTTTTTTGCTTGTAAATATTGGATATACGAAGAACTTCAAGAAAAATAAATCAAAAAATTAAAATAAAATAATACTAAATATACAAAAAAAAATCTTGAGGTTCTGGCTTACAGAAAAATAAGCATACTGACCAAAAATCATAAGTGCAATACAAACACAAACGAAGAAAAAAACTTGACACACTTTTGTATGGTGAGAGCTTGTCCACCCCCTGAGCCTTAACTATTTCTCTTGGTTGGTACTTATCATTGAAGTAATTATTACGTCTTACCTGATGAAAATACAATGTTAGGTTAGACGCATCAGTCTGCTTTTGGAAACTCGGCAATCTCCGGTTCCTGAAAATGTTAATAAGATCAGTAAATGTAACTACTATATTTAGCAAGGAATGAAATCCGGAAGGAAATTAGGATATGAAATCAAAAATAGATACCTCGTGTGTTTGGTAAGTGTGTTGTCTTCTTTGAAATACGTTGCAACCCTCCGTAGGTTGTCATTTAAACTATTGTCATAAACAGCGCACTAGATCCGGGTGTATTATTTTCAATTGCTGTAATAAAAAAACAGTTTATCATGATCATTGAAAACACTTTTACACAAAGGATCAACACACAAATTTAACATGTTTGTGCAGAAACTATGGTTTTCTATGGTTATCGTATGAAATCACAGTGGAGAAATTCTCGCCACAGTAACCGCATGCATGTAAATGACATGTATTCAAAGTTGAGTTTACCCATTAATGATAATACTTTATTTAACATGCGTCCTTTACGGACTTTACTCCCTTCTTTGGGATTTATTTATAAACATATCTTTGTATAAAATCTAATGTGTTTTGACTCTTCACTGAATATTTCATATTAATTAAAGTTGAAGTACCTAAAGCTTAAAGCTCAAGCCACACAGAGAGCGGGCGAGCGGTTGCGGCGCGGGCGCGGGCGGCGGCGGCGCGGGCGCGGGCGGCGGCGGCGCGGGCGCGGGCGGCAGCGGCGCGGGCGCGGGCGGCAGCGGCCTTTGTCGGTGGCGGCTGCCGACAAAGGCCGCTGCCGCCCGCGCCCGCGCCGCTGCCGCCCGCGCCCGCGCCGCCGCCGCCCGCGCCCGCGCCGCCGCCGCCCGCGCCCGCGCCGCAACCGCTCGCCCGCTCTCTGTGTGGCTTAAGCTTAAGCCACACACAGAGCGGGCGGGCGGGTGGCGCGTTAAAGCTTAAGCCACACAGAGAGCGGGCGGGCGGTAGCTCCCGCGCGGCTCCCGCGCCGCTACCGCCCGCTCCCGCGCCGCTACCGCCCGCCCTCTGTGTGGCTTAAGCTTAAGGCGGGCGGGCGTGAGGCGCGCGGGAGCGGGCGTGAGGCGGGCAGGCGCGTGTCAACGCGCTGCAGTGTGAAACTCCCGCCCGCCTCACGCCCGCTCCTGCGCGCCTCACGCCCGCCCGCCTCATACCTTTGTATAAAATCTTTTGTATGAAATCTTAAATAGATACCTCGTGTGTTTGGTAAATGTGTGTTTTGTCTTCCTTGAAATATGTTGCTACCATCCGTAGGTTGTCATTTAAGCTATTGCCATAAACAGCGCACTAGATCCGGGTATATACTTTTCATTTGCTGTAATGAAAAAAAGGTTTTTTTCTTAATCAAAGGTTATATCTATTATAAATATACATCGCGACACCTACCCTAATCACAACAGTGACGGATACCGTGGGTTGTGATGTTTCCGGTACGTGAATGATGTCATTACCGGTAATGACGTTAAAATCGCATGACGTCGCTGGTACGTCTTTCCCAGCTCAATTCTCGCATTTCGATCTCACTACAACGGGTTGGCCGCATCCGTAACTATAGGTACGTATTGGGTTAGACCCCGTATTTGCATTTACACCGTCGGAAGCTGTACTAAAACTTAAAAAACGAACAACGAACGCGCTTATCACGTTTCGGAATTTCGTTCGAGTTAAAAGTGAGTTTCGCGACAGTAGTACCGCGCGAACCAGTGGTAACGCTGCGCTTGGCCGACTCGATCGCGCGCGGCGGCGGCGGCGTAGGCGTACGTACCTAGCGCACGAGTTGCCGATATTGTTATTGTTAACTACTTTACTTAAATTTCGGAAATCGCGTCTTCGATGACCCGCACTTTTTCTACGAAACTATGTACATCAACAATACCGTCTATAGGCAATCGCTTCCTGACACGTCGACGTAACGACCCGTAGATTATGTCTATTTGCATACACGTAGGTACCACGTACGGTAATTTAATTCAATTCAATTCTTTATTCATGAACAATATACATTGTGTCTGAAATATTTATAAGGCAGGCGCGCCACAGCGTCGGACCAGGTGTGGGGTTTGGCGCGCGCGAAGGGGAGTAATCGCAGGGTTTCCACCAGGGTGCGGTTCGTCTCCGCTTGCATCCTGGCGAAGGACTCCATGACGCCGACCAGGAAGGTCTCGGTGTTTATGTTCGCGGCCGCCCCGGCGCCGGCGCGGCGTGTCCGGGCGGCGCGGCGGCGGCGGCGGCGGTGGCGGCAGCGCGGGGGGCGCCCGAGGCGCGCGGCTCCTTTGCTCCTGCCTCCGCCTCGTCGGAAGATTCGTTTCCATCAGGATTGGGAGTCCTTTCGTCGTTAGCGGTTTTACTCCGCGTATTCATGGCAACAATTCTTTTACACTTTTCGTCAAAAAACGGCGCGAGTTGAATGAAATCTAGCGCGGCACGGCACTCGCGGCGAGAACGTAGGCACAGTTTGAATATCGATTCAACGCCACTAGTTGAGCAGCCACTGTAACTTCTTTATTTCACACATTAACAATTAGGAAGGTACTTATTCTATGACATAACACAGACTTAAATGTCAAATTACGACGCGCGCTGCGTGAACGAATAGTCTTGACTGCCATCATGGCGCGCGCCGCGGGGGCGTCGCGGAGAGCGTGGGCGACAGAGACGCACGCGCGCCACCTACGGCGAAGTACAGAAACGGGCGAGCGCGGTAAAACGCGGAATGATTACGTGCGAAACTAAACAGCAACCTTTGTTTATTTGGGCTTGGAGGCTAAAATATTCTTGAGGATTCATATCTTGACAAGGACTTTAAATAGTACCTATACCCTTAAATAAGGTTATTACCTCAGAGTCTAGGTTCTTGAATAGAACTAGGCTTGAAGGAAGGCTTTTAGTCTACTAGGCATCAAGAATCGAGGCGAACCCAAACAAAAGAGGCTAAATAAAGGCTCGAGTCTTGTGTAACACTACTATGGGTACAAATTTGTACAAACTTACCTTTTTCAATTATGTTTTATTAATTTTTAATTATTAATTTTTCTTTTTCTTCTTTTTTCATCCCTCTCTTGATAATATCTTGCCATCTAGTAGATAACTGGGTTAACAGCTTTGGGTCATATTTAATTTCCTCTGATGCCTCACCAAGGAGGGCCAGTATAGTTTCGCTCAGTTCTTCCTCTGCTGTAAATAAAGCAAGCATGTAAGCATTACAAAGGCATTCCTGCAAATAATGCGACTGCATCCGCCATTTATTAGTTGTCATGTTGCCCTTAAAATGCAATGTCTGTTTAAAGACACAGGGCGGCCTCATCACAAAAGGAAAGTTCAGGTAATCCATAAAAAACATGCAGAAGATTCATACCAGCAATTTTACCCCATAGTACTTAAGGTCTTATTAGAATACGATGAGTAACGAATGGGCCCAGTGTAGCCTCATCACGGAACTCGGGGTAACCGGTCAAACATTTGGGTTACTGAAATCAGTACCCGACCGGGGCCTTTTACATGACGAGTCGGAAAGTAGCTTAAACCAGTGCTGTATAGTAAGAGAGTGTATCCATTGTAATACGCCACAACAGTTACTAATGCGCTGCGACAACAAGAGTATACCCATTATAGTATACCGCAAGTGTCACTTGCAGCCGGCAAGGAGACATGTCCAATGCCCAGCAAGGTAAACGGATAAATCTAAGTTGACAATCCGCGCTAAAAAAACAGTCCGAAGGGACGCACACTCCATGCTATATATGCTAGGTAGATATTTCTTAAAGGAAAAAATAAATTATAGTAAAGAGTAGAGCATACACGGCACGCAATAATGCTCCGTAAAATTAAAGACTTACGATGCGTTACTTGTTGGCCTGGCTCGTCTGGCTTCAGATTCTCTTTATTGCCGGGAACATCAGGCGTTGCAATGTCTTCTTCTGCCTCAATTACAATGACCGGCGATTCTGAGCCAGATTTAACTGGCGACATATCGCCCATTTCGCCAAATGAAGCTTCGCGGCTTTCCCGTGAACTGTGTCTGTAGTGACGCTGACGCCATGGCGAAGGCGATCTCGACGAAGAAGAAAACGATCTTGATCGGCGCCTTAATCTTATCTTCAAACGAATAATCTCATCCTCCAACCGTTCAAGGGAACGGCTGTGCCTTCGTTTGGACATACCTAATTATTCTGAAAACACTAAACACTTTATTAAAATCACTATTTTTCACTGTGGTAAATTTTGTGCGCGCACAAAAGCGACAATGAATGAAGCCTGCGTCACAAACTACTAAGGAGATACTAACGTATCAGACGACCTACTTGCTTTGCATTTATTTATGAATTGTGTTGTCTGTGGCCTGTGGCAGAGAAAAATGGAAGCAGAGGTTGTCATTTAATAGTTTTCTGAACATGTAACGCGTACCTAAACGAAGGTAATGTGTTATTCAGCCGGGGTTATATTACATGAAGGATTTATGTTAACAGTCGATTTAGCGTGAAAAGGAACATAGCAAGAAGAGAGTGAAAGGGACGCATTCACACACACACATGCATACACGGATGTACCCACACGCTTACATTTGTTTCAGTCCTGACAAGTAAAATACGCAACATTGGTAGAATTATTTATTTAATAAAGATTAAACACATCATCATCATCATTCTCTTAAGAGCTGGGTTCTTGTCGATGCAGCTTGATGCAGTCTCTCCATCTTTGCCGGTCCGAGGCCAGCTTCTTGATGTCCTGATACGACACGACATCCACATCCTCTTTTATCTGCTTGACATAACTTTTCCTTGGTCTTCCTCTTAATACACAAAAATTTCCACAAACACACAATATTCCCAATAAAACTCAAGCTACGATTTTATTTCAAATTTTAGTTTTCATGACATGACTGATCTTGACAATTGACAATCTTGACATATATTGTTTTTTTGTTGATGAAGCAAAAAGATCGGATAAGGGATATTTGAGTCATTCTTAAAAACGCAGAACTAGGACAAATGTTACCAATACAACTGTCACAAGAAGGCAAGATGGCGCCGAGGGGCAGGGGCCCGGGTTGAGGGGACGTCTATTTTACTCCAAATTTTTTTCCGTCTCTATCACACTATGGAGTGACTCGTTTATATGACAGTAAACCGCCAGTGCTGCGTCCAGTGCGTCCTGCGGGCGGGGAGAGCGCGGGGCAGCGGTCGCGTCGGTAGCGTTCGGAAATACGGTATTTTACTCATAGTCAAATCAGCAACTTTTTATTTAATATCAAAAACGATTTGGTAATTATGAAGTTTGTAGGGAAATACTGTCTAAGTGACGTCACTAAGACAGTGTGAATTGGTTTGTTCAAATCAGCGTCCTTTTTAAATCTTTATCTACACACATATCATAAATCCTCTAATATGCGTTCGGAAACCGTAGAAAATGACTCTCATTTCAACATTCAATGACTTTATGGCAATTTTCTTATCTGTGGCTAAGGCTACAGCAGTAATATAATTTTCATTTTAATCTCATATATGATGTTAAAACATTTAACGTCAAACAAAACTGTCAAAATTTAAATGTCAAAGTTGACATTTCCCTATTCTAGTATCACTGAAAATTCAAATTCAGTCGATGCGAAATGTCAGCTCGATGTTTTTTTAGTATATATCGCACGAAATTTGAGCTATAACGTGATGATCACATCAGAATAGGGACTCTTTACTTTTTAAAATAACATTCAGGTATCGGTTGCCTGTTCTGATTTCGATATTTCCGCAACCGTGCAAAAAAAGGTTGTATTAACACAATTATTGTATTTATTTACTACGGTTTCTAAAAACATCTTAGAGTAGTTATAATATGTGTGTAGATAAAGTAATGTATGCAACTGTACATAATGAAAAAAGCGCGGGAAACGTGTTACGGTTCGGTTGTGTCTTTAGTAATTTCCAGTTTAAATTTGTTATTTCACTTTAAATTTGACTGTTTAGGATCAGTCTTTTGTATTTTTATATGTAGTTAGTGGTCTTGTATATATTTTTTGTAGATAGTTGTGTATATTTGTAAATATTCACTGGTAAGTCGATTTTAATTTTTTTCCGCCTAACATGGCGGACGAGCCCCCTGACCCGGGGGGTTCTGGAAAGGATCCCCCAGATCGGGTTGTAGATTTAGAGGCTTTGGATGTGGCTCAAGAAGTCACGATAAGTAATAATGATGAGTCCATGGACACTGATGTTTCAGTTTTATCTCAAGGCAGAAGAGTTAAAAGGAAGGTAACACGACGAATCTGTAAACATTGTAATAAAAAACGAAGAACACAAAAGAATAAAGACATTCCACCGACCGGATTTGACTGTATGTGTAGTGTAGCAGAGGAGTTAACAGTGGCAAATAGTTTATTAACTAAAAAAGTAAAATCATCTATGCCTGGCCCAAATTCCCAACCTCAGTTACAAAGCATTTCATCTATGCCCCCCCCAAATCCCCTACTTCAGTCACAAAGTATTAATGCGTCTCAACTTGTGTCAACGTCAAATACTCTCACAACATCTGACCCCTCCGCTTTGAAAGCCCCTATTGGTAGAGCTTTTTATCAATCATCTGATGCAGCTCCATACACCGTACATGTGCAGAGGCAGCAGGTTTCTCCTTCTGATGGTGTTAGCCTGCACCCAATCACTCTTGGTAGGACCCTTAAAAAAAACAACATTCAAGGAATCGTCAATGGCAGTTTAAAGCGTATTGGTAGGAATAAAGTGTCCCTTTCTTTTCAAAAGTTTGAGGAGGCAAATAGTTTTCTAGATAACTCGGAATTTAAGAAACTTAATTATAAAATGTTCATTCCAACTTTTTCTGTGACTCGTATGGGCTTAGTTCGTGGAGTCCCCAGTGAGTGGTCCGAGGAGGATCTTCGAGAAAATGTAACATTACCAATGGGATGTGGTCCTATTCTCAAAGTGAGAAGATTGAATAGAAAAATAATAATGGAAGGAGGTTCCCAGTTGAAACCCACTGAATCAGTAGTATTGACATTTGATGGGCAAGTGCTCCCAAGACGAATTTTCCTATGCTACACAGCATTACCTGTCGAGACATATATATTTCCCACAATCCAATGTTATAGATGCTGTAACTTTGGACATGTGAAAATGAACTGCAGAGCGAGTAGTCCTAGATGTTATAAATGTGGTAATTCTGGTCACTCTGGTGATTCATGCTCGGTGGAGGAGGAAAATATTTCGTGTTGTCACTGCCATGGATCTCACTTCGCCATCAGTAAATCATGCCTTGAATTCGGCCGGCAAAAGGCTATTAAGGAGTCAATGTCAAAGAGCTGTATCTCGTATGCAGAGGCTTCTAAAATTCACGCTCCTATTTTAAAGATGTCCTTCTCTGATGCTCTATCATCTTCCAACAATGTTTCCTCTTCCACAGCAGGGCCTCAACCCCAATACGCTGCTCCAAGGAATCCCCAGGTTACCTCCTATAAGAAAACAGTTTATATGAAATCAAAACCTCCTCCAAAGCTTGACAAGGGCTATGACCGAGCTGCTCATGACTCAATTATTAGAGATTTTGCTATTCCAGAAACCTGTAACGGGTGTATGATGAAAAATATTAGCAATCCATCGAATGAATGTTCCGTAGCAGATGTTATTGCTGCGCTTATAAAATCATTGAATCAATCAAACTATTTCACACCGTCCAACGCTGCCTCTTTAATTGATGCTGTATCTAGAATACCTTCCAACAATGGACCACACGACCTTAATTCAGTGGAATTGTCGGAGTGCAATTTCCAAAAAAAGTGACTTAATTTATTTAATTAATAAGTATAATCCATTTATTGTTGCCTTACAAGAAACATGGCTGAAACCAGGTTATTCATTTAGGATTCCTGGCTATGCCTGTCTTAGGGAAGATAGGTCTGATGGGTATGGAGGTACTGCCTTACTCATCAATCATTCTTTCCCATTTACATATTTACCTACTCCTCACTCTAACAAAGATTTTTCCATAATAGCAGCTATAGTTAAGAATATTTGCTTTATATCTATATATATACCACGCCCTTCTAATAGTATTTTTAATGAAGTTGATCATATCATCTCTACTGTTCCTAAGCCATTCATAATAATTGGAGATTTTAACTCCCAGCATCAATCTTGGGGTTCATCCTCAAATCATTATGGATCTCTTGTGCTAGACTTGGTAGATATTCATAATATTTGTATTCTCAATAATGGCAATCCAACTCGTTTAAATGGCCCCAACGAGGGTTTCAGTGCACCTGATCTTTCTATATGCTCTCCTGTACTAGCATCTACTCTTACGTGGGATACACTTCCATCAACATATGGAAGTGACCATTTTCCAATTTTGATCACTTTTCCCTTTACCTGTGATTTTGTGAGTAAATGCTCTCCTCGTTTAAAATACAACTTAAGTCATGCAGATTGGACATCATTTCGCGAGTGTATTGAGACTAAGTTGTTGCAATTACCTAGTGTAACCGACAGTGATGTTGTTAGTTGTTCGGTGGCATTAGCCCAAGTTATCACAGAAGCAGCTGATGAAGTTTTCCCTGTAAAAAATAGCACAACAGGTAAAATTCCATCCCCACCTTGGTGGGACAATGAATGTACTCAGGCAATTAGAAGACGAAAGGAGGCCGAAAGGAACTATTGTCACTTGATGACAAATGAAAATTTTGAGATATACATACAGATATCACGTGAGACTAAGAAGTTATTAAGAAAGAAAAAATTCGAAGGTTGGAGACAATTCTGCGCTTCTCTTAGCCCTAATGTAAATCCCTCCATTGTATGGAATAACATTAAAAGGTTCAGGCATGCTTTTAATCAGTCTACTAGACAAATCATTCCACCAAATCTAGCTCAACAATTTATGGACCGAATTGCACCGACATCTGTCCCTGAAGAATTTGTTTTTCAACCCTCTCCTTATTTGTATGATCCTTGGAACAGTCATAGTTTTAATGATCCTTTTAAAATCGTAGAATTGAAAGGTGTATTAAGTAAATTAAAGGATACTGCACCTGGCGAAGATGGTGTTCCATATTCCTTCATGGTCAATGCAAGTGATGGCATCCTTTCTTATTATTTGGACATCATAAATTCTGTTGCACAGTCCGGCATAGTTCCAGTCTCATGGAGATCTCAAATTGTCCTTCCTATTTTAAAACCCAATAAACCAGCTTCAGATGTTACTTCTTATCGTCCTATTGCCTTATCTTCAATATTTTGTAAAATAACAGAACATTTAATTAAAAACAGATTAGAATTTTTTATCGAAAGTAACAAGTTATTAGCTCATAGTCAATTCGGTTTCCGTAAAGGTAGATCTACTTATGATAGTCTAGCCATATTGACGTCGGATATCCGCCTGTCATTTTCAAGGGACGAGTCAGTGGTAGCTGCTTTTTTGGATATTAATGCTGCTTATGATAATGTTTTAATTTCAGTATTAAGTGATAAACTTCATAGATTAGGTGTACCAATTATGTTAATCAACTTCATAGTTAATCTTCTGTCTCAAAGATCCATTAGCCTCATCTTAGATGATAACAATAAAATTACTCGTTTAGTGTGGAGAGGATTGCCACAGGGATCAGTTTTAAGCCCATTATTGTATAATATTTATACTTTTGATTTAGAATCATCTTTAAATGGCTCTGTTAGAGTTCTGCAGTATGCTGATGATTTGTTACTATACTCATCAAATTCTTCTATTGATGATGCTAGTAGGACAGTTACTCATTCATTGAGCTTATTGAAATTATGGTTGGACTCCAATGGTTTAGACCTTTCTGTCCATAAAAGTGTTGTTGTTTTATTCACTAGAAAACGTTTCCCTCCCCCACTAACTGTAAAATTTAATAACAATCCTATTTCTGTAAAAAGTCAAACAAAATTTCTGGGTGTTATATTAGACAGAAAATTAACTGGCCTCCCACATTGTGACTATGTAGTTGCTAAATGTGAAAAAAATCTTAACATACTTAGATGTGTATCTGGTGTTTGGTGGGGTGCACACCCTTTTTGTTTGAAACTGATGTACAATGCTTTAATAAGGAGTGTCCTAGACTATGGTACTTTCTTACTAGAACCAGGAAGTGTAGCAGGTTTCAAGAAACTCCGTGATATTCAGTCTAGAGCTCTTAGAATCATTTGTGGGGCTATGAAATCTAGTCCCATTAATGCAATGCAAGTTGAGTGTGTTGATCCTCCACTCCATTTAAGAAGACAATTTCTTTGTGATAGATATCTTTTCCGTTGCTCTCAATTTTCTAACCATCAACTTTGGCCTATTTTATTAGAATTATCTTTACAAATAGCCTCTTCTAAATATTGGAAACATAAGAGTCCTCCTTGCATAATCAAAAGCTTTGGGAGACTTAAATCAATTGAAGCCCCAACTGTTAGCTCCTCAACACTGCCCATTTTTCAGTATGAATATGAATCACTGATCCTTGTTCCTTCAGTGCTTTTAAATATAGGTATCTTAAAAAATGATGTTGAACAAAATCATCAATTCTTGTGTTTCATAGGAACAGAAGGTGAGGGTGCTCATCATATTTACACAGATGCTTCTAAAATGTTGGCCAACAGTTGTGTTGGCATTGGAGTTCTCCATGTGCAATCTAATATACATCAAAAAGTAAAGTTGCCTCCAGAGTCATCTGTGTATAGTGGTGAATGCTTTGGAATCCTAAAAGCAATAGAAATGATTCTTCTTATGCGTCTTAATAAAACTATTATATTTACAGATTCGTTAAGTTCACTACAATCAATTGCTAAATTTCCTTTTAATTCAAAATCTAACAATCCAATAATTTACAAAATACGGAGCCTATTATTAAAATGTTCCCATAAAAATTATTCAGTTTCTTTAGCTTGGATCCCTGGGCATAGAGGGATAAAAGGGAATGAAAGGGTGGATAAACTTGCTCGGGATGCAATTGATTGTGGTGACATTTTTCCATATGTAAATGTACCTGAAGACCTCTTAGCTTTGCCCAAAGTATACTTACGAGATGAATGGAGTAGTCTATGGACATCATCTGATACAAAAACTGGTTTACGCTATCGTGACATACAACCTTTTCTACCTGTCAAACCATGGTTCTCTAAAATCTTAATCCCAAAACCTGCAACCAGTATGCTAATCCGAATGAGACTGGGTCATTTATGTACACCGGAGCACCTTTCTAGACTAGGCATCGTGGCCAGCTCTGCATGTATTTGTGGAGCTGATCCCGGTGACCTAAACCATATATTCTTTGAATGTCAACAATATGATCGTTCTGTATTATTAAGTCAGCTGTCATCCCTCAACGTTCCATTCCCTCTTTGTATTCCATCACTCCTATATATCCATGACTTCGACGCATCCTTGTATATATTTAAAGCCTTATATTCATTTTTATGTATCAATAATATAAAATTGTAACAGTAATTTATATTCCTTATACCTTTGACTGATCCTTTGTTTTTTCCAAATTTCCGTCCTTATCGTCCTAAACCTTTCTTCTTATACCGTTTCCTCGTTTTTTGGCTAAATGCGCCAGGAGCGCGGAGCCATAAAAAAAAAAAAAAAAAAAAAAAAAAAAACTGTACATAATTAGGCATTAAAACACTCGTGTGACCTTATTATGAAACGAGAAACCGTTTTTAGTGATGTAAAATACAATAATAAACATTATGACTAATTAAGACCAACTAAAAACTAAAACATTAAATTTTTTTTAGTGATGTGGAAAGACATTCAAATTTAATATTTCATAAATCCTCTAAAATGCGTTCAGAAACCGTAGGCAATAGAAAAAAAAAATATTTATGAAAATTTTCTTACCTGTGGTGAAGGTTACCAGCAGTAACATTATTATCATTGTAATTTCCTATTTAATAATGTAATTTTTTTTTTAAATTTGGAAGAGGAAAATTAAAATTCAGTCGATACGAAACGTCAGCTCGATATAGGTTTTTTTTTTGGGAATAAGGATTTCAAATTTGACATTAATTTTGAATTTGAAGTAAAAAATTTAATTTGCGAAAAATCGTCATTATACTCGATTTCGACTAATTCGGGGATGAGGATTTCGAATTTTACGTTTATTTAGAATTTAAAGTAAAAAAAAATTTTTTTTGGGAAATATTGTCATTATACTCGATTTCGACTAATTCGGCGATGAGGATTTCGAATTTAACATTTATTTTGAATTTAAAGTAAAAAAAAAAATTATTTTGGGAACAATCGTCATTATACTCGATTTCGACTAATTCGGGGATGAGGATTTCAAATTTTACATTTATTTTGAATTTTAGGTCAAAAAATTTTTTTTGCGTAAAATCGTCATTATACTCGGTTTCGACTAATTCAGGGATAATAAGGATTCCAAATTTTACATTTATTTTGAATTTTAAATATAAAAATTTTTTTTTTCGAAATGTCAATAAATATAAAATTTGAAATCGTTATCCTTATCCCTGAATTAGTCGAAACCGAGTATGAAGATTATTCAGAAAAAATTTTTTTTTCTTAAAATTCAAAATAAATATAAAATTTGAAATCCTTATCCCTGATTTAGTCGACATCGAGGATAATGACGGTTTCCGCAAAAAAAAATCTTCCTTTTAAAGTTTAACCGTTTAACAGTTAAACTATTATTTACTTCATTACGTGGTAGTTGACCGAGTGAAACGAGGTCTCTGTTTTAGCTTCGACAAAAATGCTTTCGTATGTCCGGCCGGATTTTTGTATGTCCTCCTCTACAGGTCGCATTTATCAACCGATTTTCGTGAAATTTTGTGAGCAGGTTCGGTAACTATACTGAATTTTTTTGTCGAGTCACTTTTTGGAAATTCAAAAAAACAAACATTGTATCAATGATTTCGTGTTTTTCTGCGGCCGTTTTTTCCTCTACAGGTCGCATTTCTCAACCGATCCTCATGAAATTTTGTGAGCAGATTCCATGACTACATAATATAATTTATTTGTAGAGTAAATTTTTGTAAATTATGAAAAAAAATTTTTTTCGTCTTTGGCTGTTCTCCTCTACAGGTCGCATTTATCAACCGATTTTCGTGAAATTTTGCGAGCAGGTTTGGTAACTAAATAGAATTTTTTTGTCGAGTCACTTTTTTGAAATTCGAAAAAACAAACTTTTTATCAATGATTTCGTATTTTTCTGCGGCCGTTTTTTCCTCTACAGGTCGCATTTCTCAACCGATTCTCGTGAAGTTTTGTAAGCAGGTTTTATGATTACATAGAATTTTTTAGAAAAGTAAATTTTTGTAAATTTTTTTTTTTTTTATTCACTGGTTTGTTCTCCTCTACAGGTCGCATTTATCAACCGATTTTAGTGAAATTTTGTGAGCAGGTGCGGTAATTCTATAGAATTTTTTTATCGAGTCACTTTTTCAAAATTTAAAAAAACAATTTTTTTATCAATTATTTTGTGTTTCTGCGGCCGAATTTCGATTTGTTCACCTCTAAGGGTCGCATTTCACAACAGATTCTCGTGAAGTATTGTGAGCACGTTCTTTGATTACATAGAATATTTTTGTCGAGTAATCTAAAAAAAAATCTATGGTTTATCCTCCTCTACAGGTTCGATATCTAACATAGTTTTGGAAATAAAAAAAAAACACTCACGAGGTCTACAGCTCACAGAGCCACTAGTTATTTTAATTTTAACAATTGAGAGCTACTCCACGAACACCAATTCCACATAGCTTCTGTATAAAAATCTCATGTGATACTGGTTTAAATTATTTCAGTTTTTTTTAAATATCTGTTGAGTTTCGTAATAACTTGTTACGAAACTCAACAGATATTCCGATCCGGGAGTCTTTTAATATAAATTCGATATTAGATTTTAAACGAGTGGCGGCCATTTTTATTTTATTTATATACGTCCCGATTAAGTTCAAAATCGATATTTGAGCGACTTAGGGTCAATCTGACGTCAGATTTGAAAAAGTGTCGGCCAAATTGATTTTGTTAATTTTTTTATACAACGACGGTGGCAAACAAGCGTGTGGTGCACCTGATTGTAAGTGGATACCGCAGCCTATAGACGCTCGCAACTCCGAAGGAGTCACGTGCGCATTGCCTACCCTATATAAAATTTGAGGATTCAGTGTTGACAGCTCGCCTGGTCTAATATTATTATTGATTTATTAATATAGTTTTATATAAATCTACGTGTTTCTATCATCCATTAAACATCCTAATACAGTCCACATACTCACATTTACCACTAGTTATCATTTTGGACGAAGCTTCTTTCAAGCTTTCTACAGTCGATGTTTTTTTAGTATATATCGCACGAAATTTGAGCTATAACGCGATGATCACATTAGAATAGGGACTCTTTACTTTTTAAAATAACATTCAGGTATCGGTTGCCTGTTCTGATTTCGATATTTCCGCAACCGTGCAAAAAAAGGTTGTGTTAACACAATTATTGTATTTATTTACTACGGTTTCTAAACCCATCTTAGAGTAGTTATAATATGTGTGTAGATAAAGTAATGTATGCAACTGTACATAATTAGGCATTAAAACACTCGTGTGACCTTATTATGAAACTCGCCTTCGGCTCGTTTCATAAAACACACTCGTGTTTTATGAAACGAGAAACCGTTTTTAGTGATGTAAAATACAATAATAAACATTATGACTAATTAAAACCAACTAAAAACTAAAACATTAATTTTTTTTTAGTGATGTGGAAAGACATTCAAATTTAATATTTCATAAATCCTCTAAAATGCGTTCAGAAACCGTAGGCAATAGAAAAAAAAAATATTTATGAAAATTTTCTTACCTGTGGTGAAGGTTACCAGCAGTAACATTATTATCATTGTAATTTCCTATTTAATAATGTAATTTTTTTTTAAAATTTGGAACAGGAAAATTAAAATTCAGTCGATACGAAACGTCAGCTCGATATAGGTTTTTTTTTTGGGAATAAGGATTTCAAATTTGACATTAATTTTGAATTTGAAGTAAAAAATTTAATTTGCGAAAAATCGTGATTATACTCGATTTCGACTAATTCGGGGATGAGGATTTCGAATTTTACGTTTATTTAGAATTTAAAGTAAAAAAAATTTTTTTTGGGAAATATTGTCATTATACTCGATTTCGACTAATTCGGCGATGAGGATTTCGAATTTAACATTTATTTTGAATTTAAAGTAAAAAAAAATAATCCTAATACAGTCCACATACTCACATTACCACTAGTTATCATTTTGGACGAAGCTTATGTCAGATTTGAAAAAAAGTGTCGCCATATTGATTTTGAAGAAGAAAGAAGAAGAAAAACCATTTATTCCGTAAAGCACACACAACCGGACTTAATATAATACCTATATTACAGTTCAATTTCGATCAAAATCGATATCTGAGGGTCATCATTAAATAAGAATCCTAGCTCAGATTTCAAGAAGGTTACCACAGTTTAGGTCTTTAGTGTTCCGTAGCCAGAATGGCAAAAACGGAACCCTTATAGATTCGTCATGTCTGTCTGTCTGTCTGTCCGTCCGTATGTCACAGCCGGTTTACTCGGAGACTATAAGTACTACAATTATGAAATTTGGTAGGAAGATGTATTCTATGAACCGTTATATAAATGTGATGTGAAATAAGGAAAATAAATATTTTAGGGGGGCACCCCATACATGTAACCGGGGGAAGACAATTTTTTTCAATGCAAGTAGTTGTGTGGGGTATTTTTGGATAGGCCTTTAAAAATTATATAGAGGTTTTTAAGAAAGTTTTCCATTTAAGTCAATCGTTGGTGAGATATTAGCCCCCAAAGTCGCACAAAGTGTCCCCCCCCCCCCCTCTAATTTCCAAACTATGAAGATTAAAATTCTGAAAAAAATTGAGGTGGTGTATAATAATAAATACTTTCAACGAATATTGGTTTGAACAACAACGGGTTTAGGGTTTTTGAGTTATCACTGAAAAACTGTCTTGCCCAAACAAAAAGACGTAAGTGCCGTGACTTCCCTATGAAGATACGACCTTTTTTGATTCAAGGTATTAAATAGTGTTTTGAAATGTGGACTAGTAGGTGTCGGTACGGAACCCTCGTTGTGCGTGATCCGACACGCACTTGGCCGCTTTTTCATTTATAGATCGATTTCATTCAAAATCAATATCTGAGGGTCCGGGAGGTAATTTAATACGAATCTCTCAGATTTTAAGAAAGTAGCCACAGCTCAGTTTTTTTTTAATTTATAGTCCGATTTCGTTCAAAATCGAAATACGAAAAAAAAACATAATAAAAAAATAAAAAAATCTGTAAATATAAAAATAGCTACCTTTTCAAATCTGAGCTGGGATTTTTTCTATGGGACCTCCCGGACATCCAGATATCGAATTTGAACCACATCGGAACGGAAATGTGAACAATATCGTGTCGTGCTATGTGAACACGCTCTAAGGCCCATGACAATTAAAAAAAGGCAAGTTTCATAATTTTGTTTGTAATTTCATTATCAGTTTTCTGAATGTTACATAAGACGTAACGTAAATTCACCTAAAAAATATTTTTCAGGAAAATAGGTAAAACCACGACATTTTTATGTGAAAATCCCGTTTTAATTAATAATTACATATTTTTTATGTTAAAAGACGGGTTAAAATTGAAAATCACGCCACTTACGTGAAATTCGCGTTTCATTTGGTAAAAACACCGAAATATATTTGCCCTAGGCATTGTGTGTATGTACAGATTTTATGTAAACGTCCATCTTCGTGATTATTATATATTTTTTTATGTAAAATGAAAAAATCAAATGGAAAATTAAAAAAAAATCGGGTAATTTCATAAGTTTGTTAGTAGTTTTACTGTAATTTTCCTGAATTTTACCTAAGCCGTAAGTAAATTCACATAAAAAGGTATATTTATGGCACTTTTATGTGAAATTCCCGTTTTATTGTTAAGAAGAATTAAATAGAAAATTATAAAAAAGGGATATTTCGTAATTTTGATAGTAGTTTATTGTCATTTTTCTGAATATCAGACGTAAGTAAATTCACATAAAAGTTACTTTTCAGGAATCTAGGAAAAACCACGGCACTTTTATGTGAAATTCCCGGTTCAATTGGTAAAAACACATACCGAAATGTATTTGTCCCAGGTATTGTGTGTAATTTTACAGATTTTATGTAAACATCCGTCTTCGTGATTATCACATATTTTTTATGTAAAAACTAGTAGTCTAATGGAAAATAAAAAATAAAGTTGGGAAATAGTATCACAATTTAGTTTGTAGTTTTACTTTCATTTTTCTTAATATTACATAAGACGTAAGTAAATTTACATAAAAAGGTATTTTTCAGGAAAGTAGGTAAAACCACGACATTTTTATTTGAGTTTCCCGTTTCAATTGTTAAAAATGCATATAGCAATGTAATTGTCCCAGATATCCCGTGTAATTTTACAGCTTTTATGTAAATGTTCATGTCTTAGTGATAATTACATATTTTTAGTGATAATTACATATTTTTTTATGTAAAAAGACGGGTTGACATTGAAAATTAAAAAAATAATTGTAAAATTAAAGTAATATTGGAAAATTTCGTAATATGTTATGTAATTCTATTGCCATTTTTCTGAATATTACATAATACATAAGTAAATTTACATAAAAAGTATTTTTTCAGGAATGTAGGTAAAACTTAGCAATTTTTATGTGAAATTACCGTTTTAATCGTTAAAAACGCATATCGAAATGTATTTGTTCCAGAAATTCCGTGTAATATTAAAGATTTTATGTAAACGTCCATGGCGTGGTGATTATTACATAACTTTTATGTAAAAATACAAATTCAAATAAAAAAATTACAGAGAACTTGTAATATTAAAGAAATATTGGGAAATTTCGTAAAAAAGTTTGTAATTTTATTGTCGGATTCTTTAATATTACACAAGACGTAAGTAAATTTACATACATACGTATTTTTCAGGAATGTAAGTAAAGCCACGAGACTTTTATGTGAAATTACCGTTTTAATTTTTAATAACACATACCGAAATGTATTTGTCCCAGACGTTCCGCGTAATTTTACAGATTTTATGTATAAGTCCATGTCTTAGTGATTATTACATAACTTTTATGTAAAACTACACGTTCAAATAGAAGAAATAAAACAAAATTTGTAATATTAAAGAAATAATGGGAAATTTCGTAATTTTGTTTGTAATTTTACTGATACGCTGCTGAATATAACATAAGGCGTAAGTAAATTCACATAAAAATGTATTTTTCAGGAATGTAGGTAAAACTACGAGATTTTAATGTGACATTCCCGTTTTAATTGTTAAAAACACATACCGAAATGTATTTTTCCCAAACATTCCGTTTAATTTTACAGATTTTATGTAAACGTCCATGTCTTAGATATTATTACATAATTTTTATGTAATAATACACATACAAATAGAAAAATTGAAGAAAATTTGTAAAATTAAAGAAATTTTAGGAAATTTCGTATGTTTTTTTGTAATTTTGCTGCCTTTTTTGTGAATATTACATAAGACGTAAGTAAATTTACATAAAAATGTATTTTTCAGGAAAGTAGGTAAAACCACATATTTTTTATGCAAAATCCCCATTTTAATTTTTAAAAATACATACCGACATGTATTTTTCAAAGCAACTCCATGTATTTTTACAGAATTTATGTAAACGTCCATGTTTTAGTGATTATGACATAAATGTTATGTAAAACGACATAAAAATTGTAAATTTTGCCGAAAAAAATTGAAATTAATGAAATTTATGTAAAATATCATGATTTTTGGTAAATGTTCTTGCTTTTTCAGGAAATTTACATGTTTATGTATTTTTTTTGCATGTAAAATTACATAATTTTTAACAGTGTAGTACTTATTAAACAGTAGGTATTACGCTTTAAACGGTGTTTAACTGTACATTTTGTCACAGTTGCATAACATAAAATATTAACAAAGCCTGAGTGTGGCCCACTCGGTGACTAATTCAAAGCCGTTAGTTAATACGAATCGGAACATTCGGAACAGCTTACCTAGGTACCACTAGGCAAATGGCATCGGATTATGTCAAGGTCGGTCAGGTATTATTATGTAGTAACTTTATTTATTTATTTAGATACTAATGTGTCCCACTGCTTCACAGAGATCGCCCCACTCTTATTCCATTCATGCTTGCAAGGACATAGTAACTACTTTAATACTAGTGTCTTCTCTTGGAGATTGACGAGAGACATCACCCTGTTATGGATTCGTTTTTGTTGTCATTGACTCTGAGAGACATTTCTACATTAAATTGGTTTTTTTTTATATATTTAAATCTTATTATTTTTATTTTGACGCTTTGAGACCATGTACAGTCAGCGTCATATAGTATGTAGCAGTCAAAGTGGCCAAATAGTTCGGTACACCATATATTTTGTATGGTGTGCCGAAGTATTTGGACATTTTGGTTGCTACGTACTATATTACGCTGACTGTACATCTCTAAGCGTAAGCACGTTAGCATCGATAGTTGAGTTTATCGATATAGGAACTCCCTACTTGTCAAACAGTTTTTCCCCGCCGATTCCTATGTCTGTTAATAATATTTTGACGCTCAGAGGCCATTCTTTGGGATATTATATTAAATTTTGTTATTCAGACTGAAACCTGGGGACCGATTTTTGAGCGTCGAACGCTCGACTTTTCACTCGACATCTGTCAAAACGTCATAGATTTTTGACGGATCTCGAGTGAAAATTCGAGCGTTCGACTCTCAAAAATCGGCCCCCTGATACATCTCTAACTTTACTGATATTGTAATATTATTCTTATTGTCATATTTCTTAAATAAGATTTATTTCTGAATAAACAACAAAGTTACATAATATGTATAGTAACCTAAACTAAAAATAAACTAAACTAAAAACTAAATAAATAGATTTATAGATAAAAAATGGGCTCAAGCTCGGAGCTCGCCGGTAGGGTGCCCAGAAGGCTGGCCGCATTGCCGCGTTGAATAGCAATGCTGAGATTTGAGATTTCTTAAATTGTATATTAATATTTTCTCATGAACAATGTATCATATATATGTATATTGTCATGTGTATTGTCAGACTTTATTAAATTGTAAATTAACATTCTGACACGTAAAAGTACCCTTGTGGCCAGTTTGCAGAATAAATGTTTGAATTTATAATTGATCTTCGCCGACGAGGTCTGCCGCGTCTAATTTTTGAGTTCTGAGGCTTCCAATCCGCCCAGCCGCCGGGCTGTTCCACCTTTCCTGGCAACATATTATTCGATTTTGTGAGCGCAGCTTAATGTTTCGGACAAGCGTTTCCTAGCTAGCTGCCTAGCGCGGAGTTAGCGCTGGCAAACTATTCGTCTGAACTTGTGGGCTTATGTTATGTCAAATGGACTATACGCTCTGTAAAATTTGAATTAGGTACGGTTAAAAACTTGGTTAAGATTATTAATAATATCGTAGTTCTCGATAGCTTATGGTGTGAGGTGCCATGTAAGTACCAGCTAGTCACAAAGAAAGAACGTTCACCAAGCAACTATTATCGATAGACGAATGATAAACTTTTATGAAAACAATCAGGTTACTGCGGTCAGTAATGCGTCACCTTATTGCAAGAATAATTTTTACCCTAACGTACTTAATTTAAAAAATACACTAGTTTTGCGGTCTGCGCGTCATAAACATTAAATAGGGTACCCTACATCAATATCACCCACATACGTGCGTCAATATATACAGTAAAAAGCTCTTAAATTCAACTGCTTGAATGATTCAGTCGAAACAGCAGCGTGAATCACGCGCACTCAATTGCTGCCCGCCGCGCCGTCGCTATGGGACTCGGGAGGTTTCGTGGAAGTCCATCTAGTCCACTAGCGTACGCTCAATTGGATGCAAACGAAATAGTTTCCGGCATATATAATAAAACATCTTGCATTGGTACTATAACTACTGCTGCACGCGATTTCTTACTCGTATAAAGCTTAGTTCCATTCTGTTCTTAATCCGTTGATCACGGCTGCTGTCTATGGCAACAATCGTTAAGCCAACTTCTAACAGTCAAGTTGCCCACTCACTTGACAAAAGGGGGTCGAAGTTGCACCACGTCCGTAAGGAAAGTACCCACCGCTACCCTACACGTGACCCCCGGGTGGTGCTGAAAGTGCAACAAAACTGGTAGGTAACCGTACTGTCTTCTCGAAGATCTCACGGTTCGAAATAATTGCCATACGATAAATAAATAATTGTGGTTCAGATGTTTGACCTACACATTACTTATTGAAAACTTTCGCACAATGCCTCCAGTACTTTTTAGGGTTCGGTAGCCAGAATGGCTAAAACGGAACCCTTATAGTTTCGGTCTGTCTGTCTGTCCGTATGTCACAGCCGATTTACTCGGAGACTATAAGTACTACAGTTATGAAATTTGGTAGAAAGATGTATTCTATAAACCGCTAAATAAAAGTAATGTGAAAATAGGAAAAATAATTTTTTAGGGACCCCATACATGAAACCGGGGGATGAAAAAATTTTTTTCGATGCATATAGTTGTGAGGGGTATTTTCCAGATAGGCCTTTAAAAATAATATCGAGGTTACTGAGAATGTTTTCCATTTAAGTCAATCGTTGGTGAGATCTTAGCTTCCAAAGTTGCACAAAATGTGTCCCCCCCCCCCCACCCCTAATTTCCAAACCATGAAGATTAAAATTCTGAAACAAATTGAGGTAGTGTACAATAATAAATACTTTCAACGAATTTTGGTTTGAACAAGATGGGATTAAGGGTTTTTGAGTTTTCACTGAAAAACTGTCTTGCCCAAACGTAAGTGCCGTGGCTTCCATATGAAGATACGACCTTTTTCGATTCAAGGTTTTAAATAGTGTTTTTAAAAGTGGATTGCTAGGTGTCGGTACGGAACCCTTCGTTGTGTGTGATCCGACACGCACTTGGCCGGTTTTTAGACATTTATACAGACGCGTGATTGATTTGACTCATACCCCCCACTCTTAAAAACTGAACCCAGAACGTGCTCATAAAAGATATAGGTACGTTATATATTTACCAATCACTTACACAATCTTTTATAAAAAAAGCAGTGCCAAATGCGTATCGATCGGCGTGTAGTACACATTTAAAATCACTATCATTGTATCGTTAATTATGTATAAATACAGACAAAACCTAGTCTGACTGTTGACATGACGGCCTCTCTAAAAGAGGTTTCCTAAAAATTATAACTTGTAGGGAAATAGTAGCATACTCTGAGCAAATGTGATAACGTTCGCCTTAGGTTAAGAGGAAAATAAATTCATAGTCATAAATAGTATATATTAATCAATCACACTCACTGAATCAAATGTATGCATTAGTAAAAAACACAAAAGAATTGACTTGCACATTAGCATACCCCGAGTAGGACCTTTACTTTACTGTAATTAATAATTATCGTGACGCATCATTTCAATAAACCATAAACGATGATTTAATGACAGACGCGCGGAACAAAGCGAGGTGAAGAAGGATCAGTCGTCTCTCAGCTAAGACCTTTGGCTAGTGTTTTATTATAATAACACTGATGTCGTTTCCGCACCTCCAACTAGCCCATGCGCACGCGCAGGACACAAGGGTATGTACATACTATACTACCACGCGTTCACACGCCAAGTGCATACATAGCCTTGGTTTTTAGGGTTACGTAGTAAACCAGGAACCCTTATAGTTTCGCCATGTCCGTCCGTCCGTCCGACCCCGTTTTTCTCAGTAACCGTTAGTACTAGAAAGCTGTAATTTGGCATGAGTATGCTTATCACTGACGCTGACAAAACGGTAGAATAAAATCTTTAAAAAATATTTTTTTAAGGTACCTCCCCTAGATGTAAAGTGGTGGTGCAATTTTTTTTTGTCCCAAACCCCATCGTGTAGGGTATCGTTGGATAGCTCCGTTAAAAATATTATAAGGTTTCAAAAAGCATTTTTTGATTTAAGAATTGGTTAGCGTGATATTGAGCTTTGAAGTGATAATTTTTGTAATGGTCAAGTGTCCCCCCCCCCCCCCCCGCCCCGCCAGTTAAACGGTGGCTACTAGGCATGTGAAAAAAATCATGGTAGTAGTATATACGATGAATTTAAAAGGAAAACTATCACAGCTAAGTAGACATTACTAGTTAACGAGTAATAGTCGAACTTCAGAAATGTACTTTGCAAAAGCAAACTTTCGTACAATTTCCATTGATACCTTAGATAATGTTGTTAATTCTGTCAAAAACATTTTTTAGTCCACAAGAAGAGAGGCCTATGCTCAGCAGTGGGCAATTACGGGCTGAAGATGATGATGATGATAATGTAAAGAGTGGACTACTACGGAACCCTACCTTGCGCGTGGCCCGACACGCATTTGGCCGGTTTTTATTGTCTCGCAAGAGGTGAGAAAAGTAGAGTATACTCCTCGGGGATAACGCTGTTTTTCTCTTGAGCGTGCTTAAATCCCTCACTACACTCAGGACTCAGTCTTACCTAATTCCCTCGTACTCCCTTGCTCCGCTCGGGAGTAAAATTTGGAGTCATTAGTTACGTTCTAGGTGCAATATCGCGCCCGTGACATAACAGCGCTTTATCCCCTTGGTTTGTACCTAATTAATCTGTCATTCTACTCGTACGTATGTAATGTACCTATAGGTAAAGGGTGGATTGCCAGTTAAATTTACTATTAGGTTAATCAATCTACAAAGTCTACGTCTCTCTCTGTTAAACGTATGCCTGTGTTAAAATGCCGACAATAAAACAAAGGCCCATGGAGGCGTGTGTCATACTGGACATACCTCTAAGCATATAATAAATTTATGGAAGGCGCAGCTGGACGATAGCCAGAGCCAAAGGCGGGCACCGGCCCAGCACTTCCTACATAGTTATTGACAACTTATCCTACATTACGTTTGTAAATTTCTAATGCAGAATAGCTTGCCATTCCGTAGAACAAACAATTAATATTAATAAGCCACGAGTAGCTACAATGCTACCCTGGGTTCCAATTTAAAGCCAAAAAATGAGCCGGTCAATGGTTTTGACAATGAATTCAAACTTACAGTTACACAATATTCACACGTTTAAGGCGACTTCCTGATTTGTCGGTGCGGAGGCGGTACGATATGAGAAAACTATCAAATGTCAGTGTCAACTGTCAGTCAACTCAATACCACTTTTTACTGCGCCCCTACATTTAAAAGAGTGCTTCCTGACTGGCGCGGGATGCGCTGAAGCGGGACGATGCGAAGGCAGTATAGGGGGCCGATTTTTGAGTTTCGAACGCTCGATTTTACACTCGACATCTGTCAAAACGTCATAGTTTTTTGACAGATCTCGAGTGAAAATTCGAGCGTTCGACACTCAAAAATCGGCCCCCTGGGGACCGATTTTTGAGTGTCGACCGCTCGAATTTTCATTCGACATCTGTCAAAACTTCATAGTTTTTTGACAGATCTCGAGTGAAAATTCGAGCGTTCGAAACTCAAAAATCGGCCCCCAGGTCCGCTTCTGCGCATAATACTCGTATTACTAACTACTGCGCAAAAGTAATACTGACAGTATTCCGTCAAGTGTGAATCTTTGCCATGTCAGTAAGTTTACGTCAAAGAAGAAAATGTCACATATCGATCCCGCCCCGCCAAGTCAGGAAGTCGCCTAAGTCGTAACGAAATGTTACTTAACCTTTTCGATGCCAACAACGAATATCCGTCACGGCTTGACTTGCAATACCAACCTGCATGTGTATCTATTAGGGTTCTACTTTGCGTTTGACATTCCCACATCATAGCGTGTGAGTAGCAATATCCGTATTTGACATGGTGTTGAAAAGGTTAAGGTCAAAAAATACCAGGCCCTGACACTGACTTGACATTTTCAATATTATTATATATTAATATTATTATATACAATATTAATAGAAACAAACAATAGGTGTCAAAGATTAGGACGTACTTTTATTTAAAATTATAACAAATTGAGTTAACCATGAAACATGAATGATACGAGTACTAACTATTACCTCTGTGCCATGTTGATTCTGATGTGAATAGAATTCAAATAGATGTTTATCTCTAAAATCGCCCGTAATTACGTCCATCTCGCTTGATGTTTGCTATTATTAGTTTGTTTCGTAAAATTCCGTACACATAATACATAATACACTATTTAAAAAACTAGTATGTACTTACCTACTGGGCATTTCTCACTGCGTTTCAACCGCTGTGAATTCGGTGGTCGTATTATTTACGATGTCCATAGATTTCGGTGGTTAATTTTGAAAAGGGTGCCCTCCCCGCCAGCTATACTGCAGCCTGGCCTGGCATGGTCTTCCGCTCAGCAGTGATTGCCATCAATAAAACCACCGATATCACAGCGGTTGAAACGCTCTGAGAAATAATAAAATACCTACTAGTAGTAACTATAAATAAAACGCATTTATTGTGGCAGCACTGATGGTTTGATCAGTAAGCCCGCTTTTTTTGCGCCCTGTAGCCCGGGTATAGAAAACGGTTACGGTATCCTCTGCCTGTCGTAGAAGGCGACTAAAAGAGGATCCTCGGGGTCGTAGACGGTCGTAGTTGGGGGCTGCAATCGTCCATAAAAAACATGGTGGGACCCATATAGGTGCTCTAGGGCGGCACTGGAGCGTTCCATATTCCATAGGAGATCCCGGAGGCGTCCGAAATGGGTCAAGTTTTGCATTGCTGCGTTCGCTTTTCCACAATTGCTTATTAGGCGGAGTGCCATCAACATCTAAGCTACTCATATCACTCGAACTCATTTATGAAATATAAATGTAGGTAATTTCATCACATCCACGCACTATAAACTGTAATTGCCGCCTATTTATTACTTATAAATATTTTTACTTTAAAAATCGTTTATATCCATCTGCTAAAAATAGTCTAAGTTACTAAAATGAATTATTTAATGGAAGAGCGAGACCTCCTGATACAGGTGCATAAAAATCTACTAGGAGGCCTCAACCACTATTGGCAAACTAATTTTAAGTTATCCAAATAAACGATCAATCTTTAAACGAGCAATTCTTGTATATTTATTTATTTATATATTTATTTCGAGGATCTCGGAAACGGCTCTAACGATTTCTATGAAATTTGGTATGTGGGGGTTTTCGGGGACGAGCAATCGATCTAGCTAGGTCGCATGCCCGGGGAAACGCCGAGCAAAGCTCGGCCGCCCAGATATTTATTTTACTAACCAAGACAATTACAAAAATAAATAAAAAAATCGGCCATCTATAAAAACGGAAAAAAATCATGTCTGTTGTATGGGAGCCCCCTTAAATATATATTTTATCCTGTTTTTTAGTATTTGTTGTTATAGCGGCAACAGAAACACATCATCTGTGAAAATTTCAACTGTCTAACTATCACGGTTGACTAGATACAGCCTGGTGACAGACGGACAGACAGATAGACAGACGGACAGCAGAGTCTTAGTAATAGGGTTCCCTTTTACCCTTTGGGTACGGAACCCTAAAAAGGACACATACCGCACTGTGTAACTGGGGGTCTGTGTGTGTGGCTGGGGAAACTTGCCTAAATCATACCTCTGCCTAAATCGTACCCTAGTTAGTTAGTTATACTGGGCCTTTTCCGCAAGGCGACATCCAACGTGCCTATTTTGCATGAAAAAGGGGTAGCGCTACTCTAACCACCCTAGTTCCTGTATGAAACCTATTAGTGTCTTTATATTGTTTACTGCTGCAGTGTGTTCGGATTTCCTATGTGTTTCTTCCTGTATACTTCTACCTGCTTACAGTCTAGCAGAATGTGTCTAGCAGCCTCTTCTGCCTCCATGCATGCTCTGCACAAGGGACTGTCGGTGATTCCCATGTTGTAGAGATGTTTGTTTAGTGTGTTGTGTCCTGTTATTATGCCTACTACTTTACGTAGTTGGTTTCTGTGTGTTCTCAGTAGTGTGGTTGTGAGTTTGGGATTTTGTTTTAATAGTATTTCTTTTGTCTGCCTGCATGTGTCTAAGTCTTCCCAATGCCTTTGATGCAGGTGTTTTATGTATCGATTTTTCATTCTGTATGTATTTTTGTGGCAGGGGCACAATTGGCTCTAGTCCGTATGCCGGTGTCTCTGAGCCCTTTCTGGCTAGTTCATCCGCTGCATCGTTTCCTCTCGAGCCACTGTGTCCCTTTACCCATTGTAAAGTTAAGTACCTTGTTCTTTTCTCCGCATACCTCTGTGAGTGTTTGGTGACATTCGTATATTAGACCAGGGGGCCGATTTTTGAGTGTCGAACGCTCGACTTTTCACTCGAGATCTGTCAAAAAACTATGATGTTTTGACAGATGTCGAATGAAAAGTCGAGCGTTCGAAACTCAAAAATCGGGCCTCTGACGTGAAATTTAAATCGTACACTATCAAATTTTCGTAACCTGAAACTGCAGTAGCGACTCATGTGATAACTAATAGTAAAAAGATAAAAACAAGTTTCCTAATGAAGAACTCGAGGAAATATATTTTGTTTGCGGTCGTGGGACCTACTATTTTGGTTTTACTTGTACGTAGTAGGTCCCCCGACTGCAAACAAAGTATATTTTCCTTGAGTTCTTTATTAGGAAACTCGTTTTTATCTTTTTAATGCAGTTGTGTTTTTAATTTTTATAATTATTATTTAATTTCGAACAATTTTTGCTTGAAACACATACATTATAAATATTTTTTTAATTTTCTCTTTAAATGTTTCATTTTGATACCCCACTTGCCAGGATAGATTTTTTTACGGAACTCTCAAAATGGAGTCTACAGTCCGCCATATTGTTTTTATTGCAACGTCACATATCCTATGTTACCCGGGATGACGTAAGGATTCCAACGATACCTCACACATCTAAATCGGTTAAGGCGTTGAGAAGTTCAGGGGGAACAAAAAAAATCACATACATACATACATACATGAAACCTGAAAACATTACACTCCTTTTTTTGGGCAGTCGTGTAAAAAATGAATCTTCTAGTCTGTCATGTTTCGTCACCTAAACATCATCTCGGTACTGCCGCTCCGCTCAAAAATATTGAAAGTGCAAGCAATTTCGTTGTTTTCGATTGAATTTTTGGGCTAACTGATAAGTATCTAAATCTTTCCCATGGCGAGTCATGTAAATTATAAGTTTTTTACTTAAATCTACACTTAACTAAGATTTAAATTAGTAGAATTCCTAATGCCACCTCTCTGCCATTTTTTTACGCGGCAACGGCAATTTTTAAGTCGTTAATTATCTTGCACCTAGATCGTACTCGGCTCTTTGTTCTATTTCGTACTTCATAAATCAAAATACATACGTGAAAAAGACAATAATTATAAGTTATTGTCTTTTTCACCTATTTTCATTGACTCCTTGCAGGGGGCCGATTTTTGAGTGTCGAACTCTCGACTTTTCACTCGACATCTGTCAAAACATCATAGTTTTTGGACAGTTCTCGAGTGAAAATTCGAGCGTTCGACACTCAAAAATCGGCCCCCTGGTTTAAGAAACAATGAAAAATAATTAAATTGAGCCAGAAATAAAGAAAATCTAATGAGTCGAAGAAAGGCTGTATGTAGAATATTTTGGGAAACAAAAACTCGTAGAATATAATAATTCTAAAGAGAGAAAGAGAGACAGTTGCGTTATAAGTAGTCGATAAATCAGTCAGATTAGTTACACAATAATAATTATAACCTCTTAAATAAGTCAATTGCTAAGGCTATGATATTCATAATTATAAGTACGATATAGGAACATACGGGTACGATTTAAGAACAAATAATCCCAAATCGTACTTATTTCACTTTTTTGAAAAACGAGTTTTTGTCAAAGGCTATTTGAGTTGTAGTTCAATTTATTCTCTTGGTAGATTAACCGATAATGGAAGACTATGAATCATCAGCAGCTTGTTATTTTCTCGTTTATATTGCCAAAATATTTAGCATTTTCCCTTACGTACGAATATGGCAAGTTTCCCCTATATATTTTTTTAGATTTAAGTAGTTTAAATAGTACATAACGAATATGACGTGATGACTTTAACTGTAATTTAATTTTATAATCCATTAAATTTGTCATTTTTTTTTAATTTAATTTATAGAACTTTTATTTTTACTATTGTTTTGAGTTTGATTTCGATTACTCATGTTCCTGCCGATTTTAATTTTGCATGCCAGCTGTTGGTGAAATGTGTCTTGTCATTATGCCAACTCTGATTGTAATACATTTTATGCAAAATAAAGGTATTTTATATTTATTTGCATTTGAAAAACGAGCGGGTTAAGTACTTGGATTACTTGGCTTACCGAATTACAATGAAAATGTCCGATTATTGAAAAAAGACACGCAGTAGAAAATAATGGGTTTTGGTAGGATTATTATCTCTGGGAGTATAATAACACCTTGGTAGAGAATATTTTTAACTTTTTTGGGCAGATATACAGTGGATACAAACTAGGCACTTCCCGTGTTCGTTTTTTAAACAAAACACTACCCTTTCCGAGCATGTTTGAGAAAAGAGTATTTGTATTGTATTGTTACGCCGTAAAAACGTTAGGAAATCACCCCAGCGGTGCGATTACGGAACGTTTTCGAACGTTGAATAAGGTCTGATTAAGATCTATCAAATCCGATACTAAAAATGACATTAAAATATGCCTACCGTACGTTCAAAAAGTTACGTGATTACTTTGTAAGAATCCTTATTTGATCCCAGCGAGAAATGGAGAAGGCTCTATAATGAAATAGATGGAGGAAGCGCCCGCGCACGGATCGCGAGCCGCGCGTTGCGCAGCATCTCGGATGTCGCGAGCTAATTCCGCACGCCCGCGTTGAATTGCTAATGAACCTCCACCATCTGTATTCTGCGCCACCGCCACCACGCACGCTATATGTACCTATCAAATCGCTAAAAATACAAAATACCACAAGGGCATCTCATGGTCGATGTGACCTCACTTGAATCACATAAAAAAGCCACATAACTAGTTGATCCTACTGGACCAATCTTCTTTCTACTAGGTACTATTTTTAGGGTTCCGAACCTCAAAAGGAAAAAACGGAACCCTTATAAGATCACTTTGTAAGACCCTTTTTCTCGGGTACGCGTGAAGGTATCGAGGTGAAATTGAAACCATATAAGTATGTACTCAAGTTTGCCGAGGCTTGAAGCTGTGCAAAAATCAAACTTCTAAATAAACGTAAAAAAAAGATACGACCGTTTATGCCGTAAAAAACGTTACATTTCCACATTTGGTAATTCATAGGGTAGTTCCCGTTGACCAAGAACTAATCTCAGATTTGGCAATTAATATCGTCTGGTACTACAGATACAGTGAAAAATCTGAAAAGTATACATTTGTTATGAAATCACCAAAAATTCCTACTTAATATAATGAATGCGGAACTAAGGATTTTTGGATAATCGTTAAATCACGCAAAAACGGCTGAACAGATTATGATGAAACTTGATACACATACCCACTTTTAAGCCTCGATTATCATATAGGATACTTTTTATCCCTTAAATAATGCCTCAAATTGATAAATTCGGGGGCGGAGTTGAATCTATGAATCAGACCTGGGGCCCGATTTTTGAGTGTCGACCGCTCGAATTTTCATTCGACATCTGTCAAAACTTCATAGTTTTTTGACAGATCTCGGAGTGAAAAGTCGAGCTTTTGACACTCAAAAATCGGGCCCCAGAGTTATGTTCATAATTATAATGCCCTTTGCCGTACGGAAAATTTGTCTCAGAAGAACCAGTATAAGCCTGACCTCCGAATATGCACATATTTGTCAAGAATTTCAGGACCAAAATATTATAGGGACTTATGGTTAGGTGAATGTATAGACAGTTATAAATATATGACAACATTGATAGGTATGCCTGTCACCTTAATATGACATTCGGTAAAAATGAAACTAATGAAGATAATTTTACTCGGTACTACTTTGAGTGTTATCGTGGTTAAGATATAGCAGGTTTTCGCATTGCGTACTTTTTATTATTTTTGATGCAGCCTTTCCCGTGCGGTCCATTTGACGAGGGACCGAACTGCATGCTGGAGGGCAATTGCGTGGGGTCACCTAAGAGTATAGCGGTCACGATCCTCAGTCATGACTACGAAGAAGAAGAGAGAATTTTTATTTTTACGATCGGAGTTACAAATTGAGTTATTTCGCTTCTACTTGATAATGATAAGGCTATTATTTTGATTTAGTTCGAAAATATCTGTGACTCTATGGTGACTTGCTGACCATCGAGCAGGCCTACCTTAACTACGGTAGGTAGATATCAAGTAATTTCGTCCTTTAATACTACAAGTAGGTTAACTAGCTAGGTAGGTAATCTGTAAACACTTCTTTAGTAAGTTACTCATAAAGTACTTATTTAAAATATACGTAATCTTTAATCATCGAGGTTAAGCAACATCAGGTAGGTTTGTATTTCTATACTTTGTTCGGAACCCTCGGTGGGCGAGTCCTACTCTCACTTGTCCGGTTTTTTATAATTATAATGACACACCCTGAATAGCTGATCTAGATGACTGTTCTTCGTTTCGTCCCGTGGCTCTTCAGTCAACTTGCCATCTGCTGCCATCGATGACAAAATAAAATTACTCTTATTAAATATAGGGAACAAATAAAATTATCACCTAAATAACTTTTGATATCATCAAATTTTCGAACCCTAAAATAAGGTTGTACACTCAAAAAAATTTATCGATCAGCAATTCCGAGTCACCAAAAAAATTCTACCTATTTTTGCAGCACTTGCACCTATTTTACTTATTGCGTTCCTATAAATTTATAATCCCATCAAAAAAATTGTCAAGAACCACCAAAAACACTAAACTACCACCTAATCTCATGCACCTTTTTTCGTTAGAATTACATCCAAATATTATACACATCGCATGCTACATTTTAGTAAACAGTTACAAATTAATTGTTTTTAGCACTATAAATATTTTAGTCATTTCCAAAATGTTATGAATTAGAAAGTAAAATTCTAAATTAATTTAAAAAGCAACGCGCAATGTGGCTGTGTGAAATAATAACACGTATACTGCTATCTCACTCAATCAAATACAAAGAATTGTCTGAAGCATAAAACCTATTGATATGTCGTTAGAGTGAAAGGTACCTATTGCTGTTTCATTCTAATTACCTATTGCTGATGGTTTACAAACTGCAAGAAGTTTTATTATTAATTTTTTAATGCGTTGATGTGAGCGCCTTTGATTGAAAACTTTTATTTGAAAATGAGTTTTGTTGATTTATTAAATTGTTAGTTTGTTATGAAAATGGATAAAGGTCCTCAAATGAGTTCACTTTATTAATTTAGATAGACTTTCATGGAAAAATTAAAGGAAGTTAATAGGTAGAAATAGGTATAGGTAGGTTTAGGTTATGTTAGTTTTGCATCGGCCCGAAGGGCCAAAACAACTCAAAATAGGAGCTCCGCGCCAGCGGAGATCCGTCAATACTGTTCCAATGTCCACTAGTTTGAAATAAAAATAGAAGTCATAGAAAAATACTACTATATACCTAGGCAAATTGACGATTATCAGCGAATAGAGTACAGGCAAAAACATCTGAGAACAAATTGCGACCAGTAAGGAAAGCACTGTTGAAAATATATTAAATTAAATTATGTTATGTCCGTGTCTGATTAAAAATACAGAAATTTTGAAGCTTCTATAAAATAAAATCATTTAGCGCTGTCCTGCTCGCACGCGGTGCGACGTGCGAGCGAGACGGACCGTATGGAAAACCGCATCAGTGTGCTAGCAATGAGGTTAGACTAGATTGGAACTGCTTTGCGCGTCGGGCGTTAAAAAACAATTGCCGCGTGAAATTTGGTGATCATGTAGTATTTCTGGGTATCGAAAGAATTATTTGGGTGTAAATAATTTTAATAGGATTACGAGCCCTGTAATATTTGGATGTAAATTATATGAAATTTGGTGTTTGAAATTAGGTGATCATTAAGTATTTTTGGGTAGTGACTAATTTATTTGGTAACAATTTAATTTAAGGGTAGCATTTAACGAACCACCAAATTAGTTGCCGAATGATGCTCTAAAAAATTACATTGATTACCAAAAATACTAGATTCGCACCAAATTTTCAATTCCTTTTAAATATAAAGTGCAACTCAAAGAAGTAACATGTCGATAACCTATTAAATTAAATTGTTACCAAATAAATTAGTCACTACCCAAAAATACTTAATGATCACCTAATTTTAAGCACCAAATTTCATATAATTTACATCCAAATATTACAGGGCTCGTAATCCTATTAAAATTGTTTACACCCAAATAATTCTTTCGATACCCAGAAATACTAGATGATCACCAAATTTCACGCGGCAATTGTTTTTTAACGCCCGTCTCGCAAAGCAGTTCCAATCTAGTCTAACCTCATTGCTAGCACACTGATGCGGTTTTCCATACGGTCCGTCTTGCTCGCACGTCGCACCGCGTGCGAGCAAGACAGCGCTAAATGATTTTATTTTATAGAAGCTTCAAAATTTCTGTAACTTTGATGAGACACGTACATAACATAATTTAATTTAATATATTTTCAACAGTGCTTTCCTTACTGGTCGCATGTACAGCTATTTGTTCTCAGATGTTTTTGCCTCTACTCTATTCGCTGATAATCGTCAATTTGCCTAGGTAGTAGTATTTTTCTATGACATCTATTTTTATTTCAAACTAGTGGACATTGGCACACTATTGACGGATCTCCGCTGGCGCGGAGCTCCTATTTTGAGTTGTTTTGGCCCTTCGGGCCGATGCAAAACTAACATAACCTAAACCTACCTATACCTATTTCTACCTATTATCTTCCTTTAATTTTTCCATGAAAGTCTATCTAAATTAATAAAGTAAACTCATTTGAGGACCTTTATCCATTTTCATAACAAACTAACAATTTAATAAATCAACAAAACTCATTTTCAAATAAAAGTTTTCAATCAAACGCGCTCACGTCAACGCATTAAAAAATTAATAATAAATCTTCTTGCAGTTTGTAAACCATCAGCAATAGGTAGTTAGAATGAAACATCAATATGTACCTTTCACTCTAACGACATATCAATAGGTTTTATGCTTCAGGCAATTCTTTGTATTTGATTGAGTGAGATAGCAGTATACGTGTTATTATTTCACACAGCCACATTGCGCGTTGCTTTTTAAATTAATTTAGAATTTTACTTTCTAATTTATAACATTTTGGAAAAGACTGTAATATTTATAGTGCTAAAAACAATTAATTTGTAACTGTTTACTAAAATGTAGCATGCGATGTGTATAATATTTGGATGTAATTCTAATGAAAAAAGGTGCATGAGATTAGGTGGTAGTTTAGTGTTTTTGGTGGTACTTGACAATTTTTTTGATGCGATTATAAATTTATAGGAACGCAATAAGTAAAATAGGTGCAAGTGCTGCAAAAATAGGTAGAATTTTTTTGGTGACTCGGAATTGCTGATCGATAAAATTTTTTGAGTGTTCAACCTTATTTTAGGGTTCGAAAATTTGATGATATCAAAAGTTATTTAGGTGGTCATTTTATTTGTTCCCTTAATTTAATAGGTTATCGACATGTTAATTCTTTGAGCTGCACTTTATATTTAAAAGGAGTTGAAAATTTGGTGGGATACTAGTATTTTTGGTAATCAATGTAATTTTTAGAGCATCATTCGGCAACTAATTTGGTGGTTCGTTAAATGCTACCCTTAAATATATAAGAGGTACGTTTAAAGTAAAAATATTTATTTTGTTTCATTTGATTGGGAACCGAAATAATACATTAGCCTTTTTCAATAAGTTTATTTTAACATAAAGACCATTTACACAACTACACAAGTAATGTTTATCGTCTTCACATTTATATTATTTTTAGCACCCGAATTAATATAATACCCAATAGGTAGGTATACTGTATACTATAATTTTTAAGGTTTTCAACACTTAATAAACTTAATAAGAGAAGAACGATTGGCACTCGGAAAGTGACTATTTGCGACATGTTTCGGACTGCAATTGGAGTCCTTCCTTACCTGATGAAGGACTCCAATTGCAGTCGGAAACAGTCCTTCCTTACCTGATGAAGAACTCCAATTGCAGTCCAAAACGTCGCAAATAGTGACTTTCCAAGGGAGTGTCAGCCTTATAATTTATTTGCTTTAAAAAAATTGAATACTTATCTCATTTTACATTATTTTTCTTGTTATAGTAATGTATATTTTTCCTAATTTATCAGTCTAAAATATGGTTTTTGACTTGGCGTACCTATTTACAAAGAATACAACCATCGCTTAGGCCGCGTAAACATTCCTACAATTTCAGTTTCAAAATCTGTTAAGCGTTTATTATATACCAACAAATATAGGTACCTACCTACACCAACAACGCTAAAAGTTACTGCACTTTCGTGACTGCAATAAAATCAAATTCGCCGAGCGATCGATTTCAGTCTCTAATAAATAAATAAGCTCTTTAAGTAGCTCCATAGCTAAAGTGAAAAACTAGAGCTCCGTATCGAATGTTGCATTAGCAACCCCCCCCCCCCCATCTATTCTGGTCATTACTATCAACGTCGATTACCGTTCGTGGCATGCATTCCTTACAGCACAACTTTGGGTGTTTAACACGGCATTCACGAACCGTTTATTTGGCGCAACAGATAACACTTCTACCATATATAAAATGTGGTTGTCTCTATTTTTTCATGAATATAAATAGCAACTCTATAAATCCGGGTATTTTATATTTTTTCACACCACCTGCTCGACAAAGCCAAATTATATATCATGCAAACCTCACCGAAAGCAAATCATTATAGCCCTTGACTTTAGCCGGGTGGTAATATTATACTGAATCTCATTATAACCCGCCGGGTAATAATGTGATTTCACTTTTCGTCGTTCTTATTATTATGTCCTTAAAGTCTAATTTCGTCAAGTCCGCACGGCAGCGGGGAGGCGGCACAGCGGCGTTCCAAACGAAAGACGGCGCCGGCACGAGGACGGGGATGCCGCTCCGAACTGATTTGAAAATCGAACGTATTCGTGGGCCAATTTACGGAAAGTATATATGATAAATATATATATATATATATAATTTTAATATCTAATGACCCTTTACGAATTTACTCAGTGCCATTTTAATCTATGTAATATCTGAGTGGCCTTGTTTTGCTCGGCGTTTTCCCGGGCATGAGACCTAGCTAGATCGATTGCTTGTCCCCGAAAACCCCCACATACCAAATTTCATCAAAATCGTTAGATCCTTTTCCGAGATCCCCGAAATAAATAAATAAATAAAGATATAATTGCTCGTTTAAAGATATAAGATAAGATATGTAGACAACCTAATTTTTTTAGAAATCAAGCTTAGGTCTTGCACGTCGTTTCATACTAAGGAGGTTAACAATCAGCCAAGATTTATTTCCAATCTTCATAACTTGGCTACAGAATAATTTTAGTATATATATAAAGTCAGTTCTGATATTTTTTCTTTTGTTATTTAAGATGTTTTATAACCGTGTATAAAAAAAGATTTTTCATCACACACTTGCTCGAAAACGGTGTCATTGCACGCAGGCGTATAGACCAGTTTTAGCTGATTTAAACCCCACGGGAGTTATGAGTTTAGTTTTAAAATATATAACACACTCGCACATCATTTCAGACTAAGGAGGTTAACAATCAGCCAAGGTTTATTTCCGATCTTCAAAACTCGGCTACAGAATAATTTTAGTGTAACTGCGTAATATTTATATATTACTAATATTTCAGAGAGATTTGCAATTATTTTTGTTATTTCGTCGCAAATGTGATGAAAAACATTGTGTGTAACGTGATCACCCGTGGGTGGTCAGGGTTATTACAAACTCAAGTCAATAAAAGCCCCCCTCCTTCGGCGTCGGGCTTCTATTAGACTTTCATTTCGATTCCTCGTAACATTCCTAATAGCGGGTCCAGCCGCCACAAACTTTAGTCCGCGGAGCACGCGCGTTGAAAAGACGGTTCACGTGTAAGTATGGAAGTAATAAATGTAAATCTACACAGACATTCAATATTCGCACAGTGCGTTGTAGAGAAATTTTATAATAACATTAATAACTATATACTTGTATTACAACGCATACTTAATGAAACATATTGAATACAATTACTAAGAACACCTATTATTAAATTTATGAACGAGTTGTAGGTGACGTACCTAATGAGATAAAATTACGTCACTTCCAATAGGAGACAGGTAGTGAAATCTTTAATCAGCTGGCTGTAGGGACAGTGAATCAAACTAATATTTGATGTAGGACAGTAAAAAGCTCAGGTGGAAGCACACAGTCGTTTTTAAGTAAGTCATATCATAACATATGAAATCTAACATAGTTTAGAAAATGTTGGCGAATAATTTTTGGACGCAATTGACCTTAAGTAGTAAAATGAACTTAGCTTAGCCAGTCTTAGCTGTTAATAATTTGAGCAGGATGTCAAACATAGTTATAGGGAAGTAGTTAAATCTATGTATTACATAAATATATACACTGACGGTCAAAAATTTCGGGTCATCCTAGTTTAAATAGACTCAATAAGTTTTGTTAAATATTCTACACTCCTTTTATTTACATAATATACTATTCTTCGTATTGCCCAACTGTATTAGGAATTTCCGGGATCCCATCATAAAAATATCAATGTCGAAAAGTGACGATTTTCGCGATATCTCGCTCCGTTAACGTTGTTTTTTTCATGGATTTTTACGAGTCCGATTTAAACCTGGACACGTTACTTTTATTGGCTGTTACTTTTGCAGTATAGATGTAAAATTAAATAAAGATAATGCCATGATTAATAGTTATTTGTTATACAAGGGTGCAAAGTTGTATTTTAACCGCGAGTGTCGAATTGGAACACGAGCTAGCGAATGGATTCTAGGGTTGAACCATGAGCTAGCGAATGGATTCTATGGTTGAACCACGAGCGCAGCGAGTGGTTCGAAAATAGAATCCTGAGCGAAGCGAGTGGTTCAAAATTAGACTCCTGAGCATAGCGAGTGTTGCAACACACGAGACGTAAAATAACTTTGCAGCCGTGTGTAACACAAATCTTTTCACCTCACTAAAGCGAGGAAATAGAAAAAGGAAAACAAAAGTAAAACAATAAAAAAAATTGGGTTTCTTACAATTTTTCATTTCATTAAAATAGAAAATAAAAACTAAATTTGAACAAAACAACGCAAGAAAAAATTAAGCAAAATTTAAAAACAAATGCTAAAGTAAATAAATAAAGCAAAATTGCTTAAAATTCAAAATAAATATAAAATTTGAAATCCTTATCCTTGAATTAGTCGAAATCGAGTATAATGACGATTTTTTTGCAAAAAAAATATTTTTTTAGCTCAAAATTCAAAATAGTTATAAAATTTGAAATCCTTATCCTTGAATTAGTCGAAATCGAGTATAATGACGATTTTTTGCAAAAAAAAATATTTTTTTTGCTTAAAATTCAAAATAATGATAAAATTTGAAATCCTTATCCTTGAATTAGTCGAAATCGAGTATAATGACGATTTTTCAGAAAAAAATTTTTTTTTCCACTTAAAAATCAAAATGAATGTAAAATTTGAAATCCCTATCCCTAAATTAGTCGAAATGGAGTATAATGACAATTTTTTGCAAAAAAAATATTTTTTTGCTTAAAATTCAAAATAATTATTTAAAAAAAATTAATTCAAAATAAATATAAAATCTGAAATCCAAGGACTGATTTTTTTCACACCACCTGAAAAAAAATCAGATGGGCGAAAATTGTACTGGCTGTTTTGTGTCCACCCACACTAACCGATATCGGATCCGATACGAATCTGAGCGATATCGGATCGGATGGTGTGAGCACTAAGCAGTTTTCCATACATTTTTATCGGTAACGAATCCTACACCGATATTGTATCGGATAGTGGGAACACGGCCTTACATGTTATTATGTTAAAAGTAACTAAGAACACGTTCCGATTTCAAAATTACTTTGCACACATGTGGATAAAATGCAGTTTTGCTATCTGTTTTTAAAGAATAAAAAAGGGCTTTCCGAGCTAGTGAGGTGAAAAAAAACTTACAACCTCGCAGTATTTTAGGAAATATGATGGCATTTTTTCGACCCGTATTCATTGTCCGCGAGTGTATATTATTATTATTGTTACAGACATGGACATACATTTTACTACATCACGCAGTTTTGATACTTTCTAAAATAGTCTATTACAAGACAAATGACTAAAGTGAGGTAAACGCCAACGTTTCCCTCGTCGACTAGACCAGTATACGACAAGTGCGACGCCGCCGCCGGGGATCAATCCGGGCATTTATAAGAAGACACCCCCGGTATATTGATGAAGCCGCGCTGGAAAACCTCGAAGTCAGAGTTGTTGCGCATCTGGTTAGCGAGGGCCTTCTCCTGGGCCAGCGGGTGCCAGGCGCCGAGCGTGCAGTGCCGGTCGTTGAGGTCCGAGTAGTAGTGGCAGCGAGCCGAGACACGTGCGCTCGGTACGTACTCAAACATCCTCACACTCTCACAGCGGTTCACGGCGAACCATACTCCTGAAAATATAAATACATTATTTGGGCCATTTTTTTTGGCGTTGTAAATTTATTTTTATAATTGTTTGAAAATTGGTAGGTTGGAAGAGCTCTTGATTCTGTACGAGTACCAGTAAAAAAATTACAATATGGCGCCGAAAAAATTTTTTTTCCCATGAATTTTATCCACTGAGTTACGACAATCCCATACGTTTTGTCACTCAATAGAAAAAATTGTGGGGACACTGTAAAAAATCATGCATATATTGTTCAGCGTAAAAAAATATTGAACCAGGCAACCTCATAATATTCCAGGCTGACAGTAGGCTAACCCCTACAACTTTCACCTACGACTTGAGTATTACGAATGACTGGAAAAGTTAGTAAGTACCTAAGATTTTTTAACAGATACAGTCCAGGTTTTGGCTAGGAAACCAATGTGCGATTTATTAATCTATAATTCTATATGTCATCACGTAATCATTGTCATTATCGATTAACAGATGAGGGTATATTTTTTATATACGAATACATACGTGATCTTAGACCAATGTTTTATAGATGATATTCACATTTTGCGCAGTGCCAGCCGTAGTTTCAATGAAATTGCTCCTTAGCTAACGGGGTCTGGCCAATACGATGTTAAAATGCTTACCCAAGAAGCCGGATGATGGTGGGTTCCTTCTAATCCTAAGAGACGCAGACGTCTGCAACACATCCCACAAATTCCAAAGTACTTGAGGATTCAAAACGTGAACATCAGCATCCGGATTCAACTCCAGAAACCTGCAATTAACCATGAATTCACCAGCAGAATTTTGACTTAAACAACGTCAATGTCCCCGAACTAAAGCGACTTCCTGATTTGTCGGTGCGGAGGCAGTACGATATGAGAAAAGTGTCAAATATCAGTATCAGCTGTCAGTCGACGAGATACCATTTTTAGGGTTCCGTAGTAAACAAGGAACCCTTATAGTTTCGCCATGTCCGTCCGTCCGTCCGTCCGTCCGACCCCCGTTTTTCTCAGTAACCGTTAGTGCTAGAAAGCTGTAATTTGGCATGAGTATACATATCAATGACGCCGACAAAACGGTAGAATAAAATCTTTAAAAAAAAATTTTTTAGGGTACTTCCCCTACATGTAAAGTGGTGGTGCAATTTTTTTTTCTGCCAAACCCCATCGTGTGTGGTATCGTTGGATAGCTCTTTTAAAATTATTATAAGGTTTCTAAAAGCATTTTTTGATTAAAGAATTGGTTGGCGTGATATTAAGCTTTGAAGTGATAATTTTTGCTATGGTCAAGTGTCCCCCCTCCCCCCCCCCCTGCCAGCTAAACGGTGGCTACTAGGCATGTGAAAAAAATCATGGTAGTAGTATATACGATGAATTTAAAAGGAAAACTATCACAGCTAAGTAGACATTACTAGTTAACGAGTAATAGTCGAACTTCAGAAATGTACTTTGCAAAAGCAAACTTTCGTACAATTTCCATTGATACCTTAGATAATGTTGTTAATTCTTTCAAAAACATAGTAAATATAAGTTTGCAAACTTTTTAGTCCAAATATTGTAACGGGTGGACGACTACGGAACCCTACCTTGCGCGTGGCCCGACACGCACTTGGCCGGTTTTTTTACTATGCCCCATCATTTAAATGAGTGCTTCCTGACTGGCGCGGGATGCGCGGTAGCGGGACGATGCGAAGGCGGTGGCGGTACTGCTCCGCTTCTGCGCGTGATATTACTACTGCGCAAACGTAACACTGACAGTATTATGTCAAGTGAGAATCTTTGCGACGTCAGTAAGTTTACGTCAAAGAAGAAAATCTCACATATCGATCCCGCCCCGCCAAGTCAGGAAGTCGCCTAAAGGGACAACATTCTGTAAGTAAAAAATGTTTTGAGGATACTTAACCTAAATTTAGTAATTGTGACACTGGCACGTAAAACAATTGATACTAAATTTAATAGTATATTATTGCAGAGGCCGCGAAATAGGGGATTGTCGGCCGAGTAGTTATAGATGACATGCCACGGGGGATTTCATTCTATGTTTGAGAAAACCACTATACGAGCCTCGGCGCGAACAGGGATTGTCGGCCTCGTATCTCTAGATGGCCTCGTTAGCATATTAGCATCTAGAGATACGAGGCCGACAATCCCTGTTCGCGCCGAGGCTCGTATAGTGGTTTTCTCAAACATAGAATGAAATCCCCCGTGCCCCTTCCCCTGAACCCACCAACTCCGTCCCTGGCCCTACCCGCCCTTACACCAATAAACGCTCACAAACCTACTCTAACACCCACTTTCCTAACTCCCCCTACCCCCAACCCCTTAACCCACCAACCTCTTCATACCCTACCTCACCCTACCCCCTCCCTCCATATCCTACCAACCCGCTCCCCCACCCCTCCCTCTCCCTATGCAGCGGCAGGCGCGCAGCCCGGAGCGCGCGCTGCGCCGCGCCCCATAAACAAAAGACGGTCCCTTTGCCGCCCTTGGCCTTCAAAGTTGTATGAAATTCCATTGTGGGCCGCTCGTTCCCCCGCACCCGCAACGTGATACTTCGCAGCCTGTTATAACGAACATAACGTCAATATTTCATATGTTTGAGAAAAATATAATACATTCAGTATTAAGGTTCAATAATGTGCAGTAAAAAAATGTTTAAGGTCAACTAAAGCTTGCCTATTATTAGGTTTTCAGAAGTTAACTTAGGTACTTACTCGAATTTTTGCTAAATCTGGTGTAATGACGCATTGAAAGCAGTGATGACTTCGGTTAATCTACATATGAATCATGGTGTTTTTTCTACCAACCCAATCAATTTAAAACATGAATTCCCAGAGATTGGGGTACACCTAAGCATATTTTTTTTAATAATACGAATAAATATTAGGTACCATGGGATGAAAAAAAAATTCAATGGGACATGCCGGGGCCTTTAAAAATAATATGGAGGTTTCTAATAGTTATTTGTGCAACAAGAGAGGAAAGTTGTTTTTTGCTGCGAGTGCTGATTTTGAGTCCTGAGCAAGCGAAAGATTCATAGTTAGAAACTTGGGCGTAGCGAGGGTCCCTCCTAAAAAAATAATAAATCCTACCTCTTATACGCCTGAAACAGTGGATAGTCAGGAGCTCGGTACCAATCTTCTAAGGTTGAGGCGTAATCAGCAGGATCCCATATTAAGATAGAAACGTTGCAGTAGAGGTCGTCCTCAAGAAAGTTGAATTCAGGTTTGGACACAACCTGTGAAGATTTCACACACAATATAGTACATTACTGCAGAGACCAGTAAGTAAGCCAAGGATGGCACTTACGGTCGAAGCTTGTATAGTGCTTTTCTCAAAATTGAAACAAATTGTATGAATAACGGTTAATAGTACCTGCATTCTGACCAACTAGTACTTTCATGTTCCGCTTTGCACTTGATGAACTTTTTATAAATGGTCAAATACCACCTTAAGACTTGGATGGAAGTATTTTTTTCAGTACCTAGTGATATCTGTGTATGTATTGCAATCTGATTCATCTACATAAACTCATTTTTATCAATTATACTTCTTACTTTATATATTATATAAATCAATGAAGTCAATCCCGTCAAAATACAAGTGAACTTTTTTTAGCTAGATGTTGTGTTAAGACACTGATATTATGCCACAACCCCAATAGAATAGATTTATAAAATCGTATTTAATTAATCGTAAATAGAATCGAATTTATTTTATGTTTACTATTAGTAATTAATTTCATTTAATCTATTCATGTTAATTTCTAAATTAGTCTCGAAATAGTTAAAAACATGATTGAACTGTATTTCCCGCCAATTCACATCGTGCAATACGGACACGTCAACCTCCATGGTACCTACATTTTTTTTAAATGTCAAAAACTGCCAACTTTATTTTCTAGTTCTAAATTCAAATATTATGATATGTAATGGGATTTACATACTTACTTCCTGGACAGTAGGTGTTACTTCCTGGACACTTCTGGCAACTGTCCAGGATGAGCCACTTTCGAATACTATCTTCCAGTGGCGGAGCGTCCATACAACTCGATTCCCACCGGCTTACCTAATTTTCAGCCAGTGCAGTTCTTTTACTACGGCTCATGAAGTATAAGAAAGGCAAATTATTTCCGGCTTTCCTAAGAATATTTTTGACGCGCCGCCACTGCTATCTTCACAGATGTTATGAGAACATTACATATTATTTTTGAGAAAAATTATAAAGTCTCAAAGTGTCCAGCTATACTTATGAGGCCGACTGTACTTATACGAGTAGTGTATACGACGACGAGTAGGTAGTATGTATAAGGTTTGAGTTCAGACAGAGATATAAGGGTTCGCGGAGATGGGATTGATAACTCACATTTAAATTAAATAAAACCGGTCCCTGAGGGATAAACTATATTTTGGTATAGTTGGCGTTAGGTAACCTCTATCAGAATGACTCCAGGGGTAACAAGGGTAACACCTATTAAAACACCTTTTAGATATCTCTGTCTTTTAAAATCAGAATGACAAAGACATCAGAATGTTTAAGTTATATTGGTATAATGTTTGTGCATCATACTTAAGTGAAAAGACATTTTAGCAATCAACAATAAAAAAAAAAAAAAATCAACAATATAAATATCTGGCCGACCGAGCTTTGCTCGGCGCTTTCCCGGGCACGAGACCGAGATTGCTCGTCCCCGAAAACCCCCACATGGGTACCAAATTTCATCAAAACCGTAAGGCCGTTTCCGAGATCTGCGAAACAAATAATATACAAGAATTACTCGTTTAAAGATATAAGATTTAACCGAACTTACCTGTGAGTTCATAATCCGAATCGTGGTTTTGGAGCCGACGTCTTCGGTGTAGTTTTCTGTAGGCGCGTTATTGAAGCGTAGAACCATTTCGTGTGAGTCTAAACAAAAGGCAGATATACGTAAAGTAATGAATGAATGAATGAATGATAACTTTTATTTCGGATATTTTTTTTTTACATCCATATGTTGTTAGTGTTACTTAAAACTAATCATTAGTACCTATTCTAATAACAATATTACTTAAATCTAAATTGAGCGACCGCCTTGATTTGCCCTACCCAGTGTATAAAAATTGGGCAGTCATACCTCTCCGCAATGACACTCAGTATGCTATTAGGACTACCTCTTAGCCGGCTCAGCATCGAGACGATTTTTTTGCGCATAATCGCTTGAAAACCATCCGTGCCAGCCTCAGCGAACATACGCGATGCGCTACACCATCGAGGTAGTCCCAACAACACTCTGAATCCATTGTTGTACTGCACACGTAATGTACGCCAATCATATAAGAAATACCATACCATAGAAAAAAACCCATTGCAGAAAACCGTATCTAAATCGGTTAAGGCCGTGTATTACCACTTTTGAGTTTTTTAAAACCATCTGAGACATAGAATATAGTGTCTTAAAATCTAAAAAAAATATATGTGTTACATAAGGATATTGTCTAGTCAAAATCGCAGTCAGTTACATGACCTGATGAATTTCACTCGATAGAAAAAAATCGCGAAGTTACCCCTTTTTGGAATGTTTTTTCAATACTACGGCTATATTACTGATATTTAACATTTAATTTTTGTACTCAATTAAAGATCGTAAATAGTTATAGACATTTTCGCAGGGTTTGCTTTGATAAAATGACTGGCTTGATGACTATAGCTAAATATTTACAAAACTGCGCGCAGAGCTTGCGTAGAGAGCGGGATGGTTAATTGTAAACTCACGCATGTTAGAGCGGGACAGTTGCGTTGGGGATACCTCCCCTTAAGCCATTTTGGAGATATTGATGTGCACACTCAAACAAACAAAAATAACTACAAGTTTATCGACGTAAAAATGTATCCGTGGAAACTTGTCTATTCCGCACTACGTGACTAATAGAACAGTATATCAAATTTTGACCATTTGCGATGTACCTTTATTCATGTCACTACAACACGGATAGCAACAAATGTTATTTAAAACAATAGATATTTATGTAAGAATCAATTTAAAAACCAACTCAACTGATTGAAAGAAATTATCTGTTGTTATGTATAGGTACTATCAATCGGATTTCCCGTATCGGTGAGCTCACTTCCACTATAGAATGACACTAAAAGCCTAGGCACTAAAAGGGCACATCCACCGTTGCAACATGAATACAAATAAGACCTTTGGCTGTTACTGGCACGGCACTGTAAACCTCCAAGAACTGCTGACTAATTTCACTATCAGTCACCACAACCATTTCCAATCACGACGATCGTGACAATCGAAAATCCATATTGTTGTGGTCAGTACAAGGCCCAAGCAAACTCTTTAAAACTATGCCTACCTGAACATAAATTGCAAAACCAGAATCGAAAGCAGATCTAAAAAATGTAACCTAATAATAATAGAGATGCATTGTTATTTATTGCGACGAACCTTGAAAAGTGCGCACTGATTGTTTTCATTTTCCCTTGGATATTAGGCAATTTCGATCTACCTTTTGCTACTAGCTACCTGCTGCTAGGTAAACCTCTTCTTAATTGCACAACAATATTGGACTTCAAACTTAACACTTTATTTAATGTTTTAGTGCACACTCAATGTAGGTGGCATGGTAGATATGACGTTTCTTAGATGTACCAAAAACTTTGCATGAGATGCATTTCTTCCCAACAACCTAATGAGAAATAATTTATTTCAAATAAAGCAGGCTCGATTTGGAACTTTTCTATGCCCGTGCATTTCACGCTCAAATATCGCCAAAATATCTCGTTTGAAATGGGTCGCTTTCAACCCTTGGTTAACAATCTACTATTGTTCGCAGTCGGGAGACCTAATATTTTTATAAGTAGTAGAACCCCGACTACAAACAGAATACATTTCCTTAAGTTCTTTATTGTAAAACTTGTTTTAATTTTTTTTGAGAGATCGTGTTTTTACACGACTGCCCAAAAAAAGGAGTGTTAATGTTTTCAGGTTTCATAAATAGGTAGACAACGTATGAAGTACTCACTTAATATAATTTACGCTTGTATCCTCGACACAACCCGCTTCTTTTTTGCAAGGTTTGATGGACACAGTTAAATTTAAATACCTATATACACAATAAGCTGAAGGAAGAAAACTATAAAATAATGTAATAATAACCGCCGTTAATACTGTAAAGATGATTTTATTGTTCGTTCATCAGTAGGGCCAGTCACGCGCTCGCCGCCATGAAAGCAAAGAAAATGCCGAGACAATCCAGCACAATTTAATGGAAAATAAAACTGTTCAATTATGTATGTGGTGCGTGGAAGCCTGTGTTATTCTATTGTTTGTCGGCAATTTGCGGCGTGTCGCGATTGCGACACGACTGAGTACTTATCATAATATTAAATGTGATGTGAGTGTGATATTTACCTATAGATATATAAATACTTTTTGAGTAAATATAGGAACGGGTCCTCAATCAATTATTGACAGAGTGTCTCAAACTGTAATCGTCTACCTAAATCGAAAACAGTTATGGGGGCCGATTTTTGAGTGTCGAGAGGTCGACTTTTCATTCGAGACCTGTCAAAAAACTATGAAGTTTTAACAGATGTCCAGTGAAAAGTCGATCGTTCGAAACTCAAAAATCGGCCCCCAGGGGTAAATATTGGCCATATTGGGCATTTGGTTTACTCTTTTAGGTTGTACGTTCCACCCATGTATTGGTCGTTATTTGTGTGATGAGCACTAATATTTGTTCCTGAGTCTTGGGTGTTTTCTATGTACCCAATTATCTATATAAGTATATTTACCGTCGCCTATTATCCACACGAGTAGTACAATAAATCAAACTAAATATTTATTATGTGGTCATGAGTTACAAAGATGTTAAAACAATTTACAGATCTCATGTGCTGCCTCGAAGAGGCATTCAATATTTACTACTCCGTCTCTTCCACAGCAATGCCTGGCGCCACGCATGTACAATGTTTATAGTAGATCACTTACATTTGGATCAGCTTGGGCTGTCATTATTCACAGTGACTCGATATTTAAACGTGCGACATACATGAGCGGCATAACTCCGCTTTCGCCTGTGATCACACAGTAAATCGCAGCAGCGTCCAGAGCAACTCAGCCAGCACAATAGGACCAGCGCCTGGTATGAATAATGCACGGCCCTTGTGGGTTGATGACTCCACGGTCCCCGCGCCGTAAACAATATCACCTTCACTAACTGATTCTATACTTAGGTCTATTTAGTACAAGCCTAATAATTCTCATCAAAATACAAACGTCGGAATAGGTCGCCAAAAGGAGTTTTCACACCACCTGCTCGACAATGCCCAATTATATATCGTGCAAACCTTACCGAAAGCAAATCATTATAACTCTTGTTACTCTTGGCTTAAGCCGGGTTGTAATATTGTACTGAATTTCATTTTATAACCCGCCGGGTAATAATGTGTTTTCACTTTTCATAGTTCTTATTGTTATGTCCTTCAAGTCTAATTTCGTGAAGTCCGCACGGCGGCGAGAAAGCGGCACACCGGCGCCGTGTTTTGTTTCGAAGTTCGAACATTGCGTTCGAAACAAAACACGGCGCCGGCGGCCGCCGCCTGCAGCGCGTCGAGCGCGTGGTTTTAGTTATTATATTGTTGTACTGAATTTGTATAATGACCTTTTGAAGTTTTCTTATAATTCCCAAATGTCATTACATTTATTGATAAAAGCACTATATAATGTACATGCTTCATCCGTAACTTAGGGCTGGCCTTCCTGCCTTCGTAGCCGTTGCAGCAATGTAAATAAATACATACATACCTATTTGTGGACTATCTTACACAAATCTATCTTGTCCCAAACTAATCAAAGCTTGTACTATGGGTACTAGTCGACGATATAAATATACTTATATAGATAAATATATACTTAAATACTTAAAAAACACCCAAGACTCTGAAACAAAATATCTACTCGTGCTCACCACACAAATGAATGCAAGTTGCAGTCGTCGATGTCCTAGCTGTATTAAAATACCAATAACAAAAGCCGCGTGAGTTATAAGACGCTTAAAATTATACGGAGTAAAACACAGATTCTATAAAAATAGATAATCAAATTTGCTGTGACTGACTGATTTAATTCTGTTTCTAGTAGCCTTGGCCTTTTTTATTGTCTCGCAAGAGGTGAGAAGAGTAGAGTATATACTCCTCGGGGATAAAGCTGTTTTTGTCTTGGGCACGCTTAAATCCCTCACTACACTCAGGACTCAGTCTTAATTCCCTCGCTTTGATCAGGAGTTGAGTCATTACTCCCTCGCTCTGCTCGGGAATAAAATTTGGAGTCCTTCGTTACGTTCGGGCTTCAATATCGCACCCGTGACATAAAACAGCGGTTTATCCCCTTGGTGTATAGTCTACTATTACTAGTCGGCGATAACAGATCGTATTATTAATAAATAAATATAACTACCTACATAGAAAACATAGAGAGACACAGGAACAAAACGCTCATCAGTCTCATCACGCACAAATAAGCTCTTATCGGAATTTGTACTTCTTAGGGACTTCCAGCTTAGCAGGACGGGCTATGTGATGTGATGATACTGATGATGATGATGAAATGGTCGTCATATTGAAACATGTTACCTACAAGAACTTGGTTTTTATTTTGACCTCTCTCACCTAACACATGCACGCTTCAGGGTTGCCTCGACTTCGTACCTTGTACGAGTAGGTAATAATATTTTTATTACTTAAAGCTTTTGTCCCATTCAAGGATTGTAAGAATAATACCTACAAGTACACAAGAAAGACGGCACGGCACGGAGACACATTCTGTTTGAACAAAAAGTAACCACAAGAGACTCTAACAAGAACGGTAAGCTGAAATATTTTGCCACCAGAAGAGGAAAGCAGAGATTGTTTGCATCATGTGCTGTATGCAGTCAGGTACAGCGTGTAGGTAAGGACTAGTATGGTTAAATTTCTACAAAAAGATAACCTTCGAACTGGGGTCTTGATTCCAATATGTTCCACACGTTGGCTTCCTCGGGCACCGAGCAATTATGCAAAATTGATATCACACCACCAAATTGTCACAATATATTACAAATCTTTAAAAAAATTGCAAGGATTTATTCAACCGTTCTGTTTTCGGCGTCATTTATATGTATACTCATGCCAACTTACAACTTAACCTAGTATTATTAACGGTTACTGAGCTACCCCGGCTTAGCTCAGTATCTAACCGGAAGGACGAACGGACGGGCGGACGGACATAGCGTAACTATAAGGGTCCCTTGTTTGTTTACTACGGAACCCTAGAAACAGAGTATAGCGGAGAAACAACAAACGAGGACCCGACGCTATCATAATGAATGCAAACGGCGCATATTGAAAAAAATAGTAAGTACAAGCTACAAAATGTCAAGTAACTCCGCTATAAGCTGATAACAAACTCTCACTGAATAACTGCATAACTATCACTGAGTAACCAAGGTTTGTCCTACATCAGTATCATTTAGTATGAGCTAGAGGCCCAATGTCTGATTTTGACAATCTTGAACCATTAAAAATAGGTTTGTATCGCATAGGTATGAAAAGATTCAATTCTCACCCTTGCAAATTGTATTTATTCATCAAAACACACTTCTATGGATTCGTTAATAGGTTAGATAAAGGAAATTATGAAAAGAAAAGAAAGCTTATTGTCGTTAAAACATTGAAAGGTACACAAAAACAACTGGACTTAAACAAAAACCAAAAAAAGTAAAGCATAAGTAATTAATACAATAGGCTCTGGTTCAGCGTTTACTGCGAGCCTGATGGTCGGCAGTACAACACTGTTATTCAGCCCGCACTTCACATCTCAACATGATAAGTATAAGTGTCAATTAATAAGGTAAACATTATCCTGAGTATTCCACCAAAAAGGCACTGATGTGTAACTTGTAACGTCAATATTGTATGGATTAATCTCGGAACAAACTCTATTCCTGTATGGCGAAAAGACACTAAGTAATAAACTAATCAATACAGTCAATGATGAAAATACTTAATACGCATTCCAGTGAGAAAATAATATTTTGTCAGTGGAATGTGTAATTATACGAACTAGACTTTAGTGACAAGGGCGTTAAAGCATGCAAATATGTTTGTCACTTTGGGGGCGTACATATATTTACTTATAACATTTAACTACAAGTTAAATATTAAGTGAAATCATTTGGAGTTCCGTGCAGCAGTGGAGCACTAAGCGGTTCAAACCATATGGGTATAATAAAATAATAATGGAGGAATTTTCATAACTCCATTGTTGCCTGTATCCTTACCATGAGTTTGCAATGTTTGCATTACCGTACTCGCTAGCGACTGCGTAAACGATTTTAGTATGAACAAAAAGTCAGCGCCTCTGGCGGTTACGCAATAGAACTAAGATCTCCATAATAAATCGTGTACGCAGTCGCTAGCGAGTACGGTAACGCAAACATTGCAAACTAATGGTAAGGGTACTGCTTAATAGGATGCAATGTAGCTAATATTAAGCGAATTACATAAAACAGTAGGTAGAGAAATTACCACGTGTGTATATGCTACACCGGCAATATGCATCATTCAACTTACTAGGAAACTTATTATATCAAGTTGTAAACGTGAAATCAACCGCATAGACATTTACCCGTCCTGTTCTGGACTAAACTGCGATTAATAAGCCTCTGCCGTGTACTAGCAGCACCATAGTGCATGTATAATAAAAAAAGTAAGTACCTAAATTTTTCGAAAAAGGGCAACGACATTACCTACTTGCGGTCATAGCATGACTAACACTCCCGACCATGTTGTTTGCTTTGTGATTCATCTTAACTTTTACCTTTGGCCTGCCGCACAGTGGGCTGAACATAACAACACATAGAATTATGGAAACACAAAACATTATGAAGCGCTTGGAAATTTCTCGTATCAAGTAGACTTATTTTTTTACTGATATTCACTACACAATCATAAAAGATAGCAGCAATGTCTAAAAACACGTCATACTTAGTGCCAGTGCCACTGAAGCAAGCAAACTTAATCTGAGTTTATTATTAAACTCCATTCTTTCTGAGTCCGGCCTAGCATCAGGGGCACTAGTTATACACACTACGCAGACAGCAAATCTCTACTAACCATAATTTTCTTATAGTTTTGCGCGATAGATCAAAATCAAAATAACAACGACCAGGGGGCCGATTTTTGAGTGTCGAACGCTCGAATTTTCAATCGAGATCTGTCAAAATACTATGATGTTTTGACAGATGTCGAGTGAGAAGTCGAGCGTTCGACACTCAAAAATCGGGCCCCATATTAACGACGACGACCATAATGACGACCATAATGACGACCATAATGTAATTTATATTATGAAATAAATAAATCTAAATCTAAATCTCTCTTGAGCAGCAGATAATGCGTTAATACAGTTTTTTCCAATTTAAAGTCATCAGTAAGTATCCTGACTGACTACTGGGTTAAGTCAGAGCGGCGGCAAGCCACGGCAAATGGCAAGCAATAATAAGTAGTTACTTACTGTGTTTTTATACATATGTGCCGCCTAATCAGTAGCTCTAGTATAAGTTTTTTCGAAACATTAACTAATTCGAACGCGTTTGCGTTTTGTGTCAAAATGTATGAAAACGCTCTCACCGAGTTTGAAATACGCGCGTTCATCGGTTAGCAACAAATGTTAAACTCGCTGTTTTAGTTTCCACTAGTGACCACCAGAGGCGCTGTTCACGTTTTCATACCACTTTCATACATTTTGAGACAAAACGCAAACGCGTTCGAATTAGTTAATGTTTCGAAAAAACTTATACTAGAGCTACAGATTGTTTGTCGTATTTTGTAAAATACCGCTATTGTTTCATCAAACTCTAAGGAGGAATGTCAAAAACGATTAAAAGTAGCTGAATTCATGGTTCATGGCTGATTCACTAGATTGATGTTTTCCAGCACCCGGTCGGTCCCATGGAAAAAAAATCACAGATTTCGCAGTCCCGCAAGAATCGGAGCATTGAAAATGAATACAAAAATTTACGAAAATATTTCTTTTTATCTTGAATAACACTTTACAAGCTCAATAATAAGGGATTGTAATATTAAGTATGATTTTCAAAATTTCTACTCAAATGCACTTTTCGTCTAGTTACTTCCGAATCTTTTAATACCATTACCATGACGATCTGTCAACAATAACTCCATCTTTAGATGATTCTTAAAAAAATAAAAATCTCTTCTTCATAAATGTTCACTACACTCAGGACTCAGTGTTAATTCCCTCGCTACGCTCGGGACTCGCTAACTCATTACCGGTAAAATCTTGAGTCCATCGTTCCGTTCAGGATTCAATATCGCGCCCGTGACATAAAACAGTGCTTTATCCTCTTGGTGTGTAATCTTCTATAACCGATTTTGAAAATTTCAACTCGAATGCCCTTCACGCCTGCATACGCAACTTTGAATACCATCATCGAAGCTACATCATTTTTTATATACGGAAATACTCGTTTTTCTACATTACCAAATCGAAAGGGACCACCACAATTATAAACCGATTTTCCAAAATTTTTCAACATTTTTGTGGCTAAACTAATACCAAACCCTTTTTTTAATTTTTTCTTAACTCGTTTTTTTTCCAAATATTTACAATATATTAGTAAACAAACACTCCAAAAAACCCCGACATTTTTACATCTTAAAAAAAAAAAAAACGGGTTGCACTCCGGGAGTGCCGTTAGAAGTGAAAATTCAATGACATGATTTAAAGAAAATAAATAACAAAGATATTCATATTCATATTCGAATAATCCATCTACACATATACCTTAAAGCATTATATAGACGGGAGCCGCCATTGATATACTTACCCCTCTGCCAAAAGCATAGGAGAAAAATCTGCCACGTTATTAAAAACTACTTCATTAATCGATTATACTTCAGTCTCAGAATCGTTCCCGACGTGTGAAGAGCTCCGTCAAAATGCCTTAATGTGCTGTTTTTGAGTGCATAAAACGTTATAATTTATCAAATTAACACAAAGATAAATTATCATTTCACATGCACGTATATTTTGGATTTAATTATAATTTTCTGCACAGTTAAAGTTTTAATTGAAATCGGAAACCAAGCATCGATTACAAAGTAGATTCAAAATTATTCGTACTTTGACCATCACGCTTGGCCACTATTTTGACGTGAACTGTCACCGTATTTAGGGACAATAAGAACTACTTTCAGTCTAGCTATCCGATATTGGACTTAGTGGAAAAGTCAGTAAGAGGAAACTTCATTCCTCAGGTTTGGTGTTTAAAGTCTTACGATTGGGAAGAATGGGAAGACCAGCTGTGTTGACCCCTCCTAGCATCGCAATCACGATACTAGGAGGCATGCTAAACTCCGCCGGCTTGTTTGGCTTTATGAAATGCGTTGCGTTTGGCATTCGCGTGCGTAGATTTCGTAGTGGTTAGCTTAAATCTATTATGATGCTAAAGTAAATCGTATTATCAAATTGTATTTAGGTAATGGATATTTTGTATACATAAATTGATGATTTATTAAATTAACAACAAGTACCTAGTTTGTAGCAAGATTTTGTAAGTCAAACCGGTGGGAATCGGATTGTATGGGCGCTCCGCCACTGTTGCAATTGTTAAACGTGTGTAAAGCAAACCTCGAATGACGATGACAATGAAAACATGAGTGATTGCGCATAGCGGATAGCGGATCCGACTATTAAACTTTGAATAGTTATAAATCCTAAATGGTTGTTTTCACTAACTAATGACTAAAGAAACCTTATAATGATTTTAAAATACCTATTCAATGATACCCCACATGATATAGTTCGTCAACTTTATTTATTATTTGTTTACAAAATGATGTCTGGTGGCCGCCATCTTTGTTTTTTTTTTGACGTCACATTTCTAAGAACACTCGGGCTGGTAAGACAAATCTAACGATATCTCAAACATTAAAATCCGTTCAGGTAATTGGAAGATGTCAGGTAATAAAGAATATTACATACATACATACATACATACATACATACAAGATACGCGCGAAACACATAACCCTGCCTTGCAGTCGGGTAAAAATAAGTAACCTTAATACTTACATGCTCCTTTTTGTCTTTCATAGATAAATTAGGTATGTCGTTGTTGAAATAAAAGGATAAACTTTAAATTAGAACAAGTAATTTACTTAATATATTTATAACTTTATTTACAATAAATAAACAAATACCTACTTGTAGATAGTTTTTTCCCAATTCTCTTTTCCTGTTCCCTCAGTCCTGAAATCCATTTTTTTCGGAATCCATCCTCTGTTTTGAAAAACTGAAAAAATCAAATTACTTGAATTTCCCGAAACGTGGGGTAATCTTCAGGGGATTTTTTTATTATTTGTTGGTATCCCGAAATCCAATTATAAACCGACTGAATGATGGGACATCAATTTTAAGCTGGCTTCTATGGTAGATTTATACTACGCGTTTTGACCGGTTTGTATGTGAAATGTTTGGAGGTTATTTTTGAATTAAGTTACATATTTTTCCTATTTCATCAAGTGTCTCATGATATAACTAATGATATAGCTCAGTAACTTGGTTCCGGTGAGATTTTAGAAATAAACACGGGTCCAAAATGCAAAGAAAATGTACTTACGCATGGAGTGTAACATCCGCCTTTTTTCGGTCGAGTTTGCTTTTACAGCCCAACACTGAACACTCCACCATGTTTGCACTGAACACCCAAACACTACGGATCTGATAATTGGTAAATTATTATTCATTTAAACCAAACTTATCATTAATTCTCCATTTATAAAATGCACTACCAAATATTGCCAATTTGTTTTGAAATCTTCTTGACACTTCATGAAAGATTGGCTTTACGCGACCGTGAAAAAAAATTCGGTCGGTGATAAGGACAAAACATCGCACTATTTTCTACTTCCTCTCATAGGAATCGCAATAAGGCTATCTTTCTCTTACAAAGCGTGTCAGGCCCTTGGTATTTTATCCATCACTCTTGGCCATTAGGTATTTTGAAGGGAACTGTCACCGTATTTAGGGACAATAAGAACTACTTTCCATGAGAATTTATTTGAAATATGATCTTTACGGAAATCGGTCAGTCTGGCTATCCGATATTGGACTTTGGAAACGCTTTTTTAGGGACAATAAGAGCTACTTTCCATGAGAATTTATTTGAAATATGATCTTTATGGAAAATCTTAGGATTGTTTTAGAACAGTTAGAACCTTGGCTTTCTAAGAAGACCAGCTGGGGACCCCTCGTAACATAGCAATCACGATACTAGGAGGGGTCAACTAACCTGGTCATAGAATTTATCGCGAGTTTATACATTTTTCCCCAGTACAAAAGTGCTCAGCGCCGCTAAAGAAGTTTTCACTTCAAAAAAAAAATGCCTTCCGATTTTCAAAATTCAAACGCTCACACGAATCTCGATAAGTTCCTCAACTCATGATATTATTCCCATCTCGATCCTCCCAAAATTCACGAATCTATGGCCAAAAATACGTCTCAGGCGATTTGCATCTGATAACCATTTTCAATGGTAAAATGTGGAACGGGCCCACCGCATCGAATGAAACAGCTACTTTCACAGAGTGAGTATTTTTAAATATAATTTTAATTAGGTGTGACTAACTTCCATTAGGCTTATATGTTAAATACGTACTTTTTAGGGTTCCCTATCCAAAACTTGCCAACAGAAAGAACGCAGCTTACAATTACTCGCACATACGGTTTGCTTGGGGGGTTTTTTTGTCGATTATAAGAAACGTGATTGATTTTATTACCTTAATAATCGCTGCAAAAGTTAGTTATATATTTTAGCTGCTATAAGAACAAATAATATAAATTAAATAAGTACATAAATGTAATATGTATAATATGAAAATTAAAGGGCAGCAATAAGCTAACCAAAAACATTGTAGGTAAGTACACGGTATTCATTCTCGTACGAAGGTGCGGAACCCTTCGTGTGCGAGTCCGACTCGCATTCAGCCGGCTTTTTTATTATTTTATGGAGAATTCTAAAACGTCGAAGCAGTTTGTTATCTGCTGAATATCTTTCGCACCATTAGGTTTCCCTTGCGATACGCGAGGGTTTTACAGAAAAGTGGAGGCGCCACGGCGTTTGTTTATAAACTGCCGGTACATAATGAACTACCATATCAGCATATTATCGAGCTGCCGCGCATTTCAGAGCAGTGCGAGCCTAGTAGAGCAGATCATGAATAAACCATCAGAGATCCCGCATTGGTGCACTCAAAGATAACGACTCTACTACGATATCGAAAAAGACAACAAATCAACAAATTGAGTGCTATGAAATAATTGTAATTGACAACATTTCAAAATTTATAATGATGCCTAAATCGAAAACTATTTCGGTAAATATGCTACCTGAACGTACGTATGTTATAGTTTTTAGATTTTTTTCTTCGCTAGATTTGAAGAAGATCCCCAAAATATATAAAACGGAAGTGTGACGTCATTCCTACGACTGTTAAGGAGCAAAACATGAGTAATTCATAAAAATTACGTCATAATTCGCTTACGATTCGCTACTTTTAGATTAGATATTTTTGAATGAAAATTAGGATTTCGGTAGAAATAAAAAAACACGTGGACCTTAAAATTTCATTTTCTATCGATCTAGGACACATAAAGGCCAACTTGAAAATTTGAAAAGTTGTCAATTATGAGCCAAGATAATATCGTCCCAGTCCCACTACTTAAGGCCTCCCTAAAACTTTTCCTGGCCCACGAACTCGTAATGTAATGGGTGTTTTTTTTATAAATGTTTATTCTAATGTTTGTATCTTGTAAGTTATCTAATATCTATGCAGTGTGTTACCGGCAAGCGGGCTTTTCTTTAAGTTGGGTATTAAACGTACCTAGTTTCTTAACCTAATAACCATGCGCTTAATTTTATTATTAAAAATATTTAACTGCCAGCAATGGACAGCAAAGTAAATTGACAACTCAGTACAAATGACAGCCCTTCGTGTTCTGTTTACTGTGACGTTAATCTTAAGCATTGCACGTAGTAGGTACATCGAAGGTGCGGAATAAGGACATTTAATTTTGTAGTTAATACACAAAATTACCATTTGCTAATACATAAAAACCATTACTAATGGGACATATTATTATCATTGGAAAACGGGACTTAATCGCGTACACTTATAATTTATTTACCTTTTGTAAAGTTTTGCCCGACGTTTCGAATGTATCGCAACATTCGTGGTCGCGAGCTGACACTGACTGGCGTGAGCGCGTATCAAAATCTTCTAGCCGCACGGGTTTTCCGAACTACCCGCACTTGGTCTTTATTATCCACTTCCACACTAGGGTTGTCACTCACTCGACACACAACACTGACAACATCCGTTGATATGATGGACGCTTACACTTACTAATAACGATTCCACGGAGATGAAATTTTAAAACCCCCGTCCCGGTGGAATGGCTTCACGTACTTTTCTACTGTACGTCGTTCTGTAGAAAGGACTCGGTTTATGGAGCTCGATCCAGTGGTTTGGTCCTGATTCCAATAAATGCTCGGCTATGGCAGACTTACTCGTATTCACCTGACGATTTTTGACAGCTGTGATGTGTTCCTTGACCCTTTCTGCTATGGTTCGCTTGGTCTCACCAATCTACATCAACGGATGATGCTCGCGACCACGAATGTTGCGATACATTCGAAACGTCGGGCAAAACCTTATAAAAGGTAAATAAATTATAAGTGTACGCGATTAAGTCCCGTTTTCCAATAATAATGTGTGAAAATCGTGTAAGTTTAAATCGATATATTATTATCAGTTTCAATAAATGCCCGCTTGCCGGTAACGCACTGCACTGTATAATATAATAAATCCCTAAAATTCCAGCCAGTATCATAAGAGGTTTTTGTTCCGAAGGATCTCACAGGTACCTACCCTGTATCGATTTATTCAATTTTAGTTACAAAAGTACGGTCAACTAATTTGATTTCTAGGCCACTTCGTACTTTGTCACATTGACAATCTATATGTAAGCCGCTAGATATCTCATATTTAAAGTCACTGTGACAAGTGGCCGAGAAATCAAATTGGTTAAATGTACATAATTGGTACATTATTATTGTCGCTTTGACATAGGATAGTTTTATTCCCCCGCGACCAAGGGGCTGACACGCTTTACTAGAGAAAGATAGTCTTATTGCCCCTAGCGGCGGGGGTAGGTACGGGGACTCTTGATATGTTAACCTCCTAACTAGCCCAAACAAAGTTGCCAAGTCAAAAATTGTGTTCCAAGCATTTCCCTCTATACCCCTTTTTTACACGACTGCCCAAAAAAGGAGTGTAATGTTTTTAGCGTAAAATGACAGTAGGTACTATATTATTTCGTAGGTAAGTAAATGCTGTGAAGGGAATTCCATGACTATCGTGAGCATGAGCAATAATAATTCAAGCAATTCGTATTACGATTTTGGCCGTTCGGCGAAGAGGCATGGTCCCGAATGTCAATGTGGGGACAAAGCGCAAGCGCAGATCCGATGCGATAACTGCACAATGCTCGGTCGATCACCTGGCGGTGGCGATGGCACTCCATCTATTACACCATCGTACGCACTACTAGGACTAGGCGAACGGACGACAGAAACATCACTTCAAACATATTTGGGTACCAGCGCGGTAATCGCGTAACGTTTTCGACCGTTAGTACGATAGATTTAAATGTCAAATCCCATACTTAAACTGACATTAAATACGTACCAACGGTAGTACCTACATATCGTTACGTACAAAAAGAGAGGGGTGTTGTAAGTTTAACGTGTCTGTGGTATCGTAGCGCCCAAACGGATAAACCGATTTAAGTTTAGTTTTCTTTTGTGTCATAGATAATTTTATCCCGAGTGTTCTTAGCCATGTTTCATGAAAATCTGTTCAGCCGTTTGAAGATCATCAGCTCTTTTCTAATTGATGAGGGGATCTGACTAACTTCCTTATTATTATTTATTTATTATTATAAAAAGGTACAATCTTACAAATAACGTCTGTCCCACAAAACGGTTTTCACAGTTTGACTGCGGGATCTGAGTCTCTTCGGTAGCTATAAATTCACATATCTACTACTATGTATCTACTATGCTATCTATAAAATACTTGAACAATTTTCTTTTAAATATTGCCCTATTGACCTCCAATCTGATATCTGGGGGCCGATTTTTGAGTGTCGAACGCTCGACTTTTCACCTGAAATCAGCCAAAAAAAACTATGATGTTTTGACAGACGTCGAGTGAAAAGTTTAAATAGTTGATGAGGGGATCTGACTACCTTCCATAAGTCCTATCGATTCGAAATTTGGTACCCTTCCTAATATTTATACCTACTTTAAAAAGGACAATATAAAAGTAAAATTAAAAATAATAAAAACCCCCGACCCAAAAAATAAACTCTAAAAACTGACAAATAATATTTTAAACCTATTATAATTATTATCGTCACATAATGTAAGTTCAAATATTTTTATTTTCGAAGCGTCGTCGCGTTGGGGGACCGCTAAGCGAACGCCGCACGAATCGCACGATGGGTTTTGGATAAAAGTATTCGCCATTAATAAATAGATTCCAAAAAAACTACCCAAGTGTTGCCATTACACTAAAATACTTTTTCAACAGTACGTTTTACTTTTTTTTAATCGTGTACGTAGAAAATTCATTTAATTAAAATTTTAAAGATAATTTTTAGTTCAACTTTCTTAATAAACTATTTTACATAAATAGTCGTTGCACAAAAAAATATTTAATTTGAACTTTTTTAGAAGAAAAGCTTATAGTGTGATGGCACCAGTAACCGGCAGGCTCCAGTAATCGGCATTTTTTTTACAAGTCGGATTAAAATTAGGACTGCCAACAATTATTCCAATTAATCAACACTGGACCATAGACAGTGTATATTCTACTCTCATCCAAGACAATATCATAGACACAGGCGGTTTTATTTAAAGATGATAACATGAAAATGATTAGAAAAACAGTGCTTCTGAAGAAAATGAATAATCCTTAAGTAAGGAAATAGTTAAGAGAGTGACTGTACATATTTGTCGATTATTTAATAACTATGAAAGATGTTTGAGTTTTTGTTTACGTTATGTATAGCTATAAATATCCTTCAAATATTGTTGTATTAGAAAAAATTTAATGTTAGCTTATTCTTGTTAAAAAATATAGTGCCGAATACTGGTCCCGTGAAAGTACACTTTCGCCAGTAATCGGCAGATGTTGATAATAATGATTATTAATATGCAATTAATAAATTATTCGTAGATACATAGATTTTGCCCGACGCAATGACTCCCAATATATCAATACGAGGACAGATAGTGAGAGAAACATGATAGACATACATGATTTTCATTCTAACTGCAGTGTTAATCTAATATATCAATTTAAAAAATCAACGTCCTAACAAAACTACTGAACGTAGAAGCTTGTTTTTTTACAGTAGTCTTTCTACCCTATACTTACTGTTTATCTACCTTTCCAAGCTAGCTCTCTCGGAACATTTCAACTTCTCACTGTCACTTTTCATTTCCATACATTTTATAACCTAAAAGTTTCTTTTAGGTTATATAAAGAAACAGAACACCCTAAGCAACTTTCTACAGTTCGATTATTTATTTATTCGTTTCATTCAACGATAACTTTTTATCCGGTTCCGTAAAATACATCAAAACAAAAGTACCTATTCGAAATACTTGCACTAAACTAGTGCCGATTACTGGGTGCCGAATACTGGAGACTGCCGATTACTGGGTGCCGAACACTGGAGACTGGCTGCCGATAACTGGAGATTGCCTATATTTTTGGTTATTAGAATGTTTTTATTTATCTGTGTCTCTTCAGCCAACAAAAAGCTAATATGTTGTTACTCAGAGATATATGACGTATATATAACGTTTTTATTCAGTTATTTTTGTCCTAAGTACAACAATATTATTTTTATCATTGATGAAAGTACACAACCTCCTTAAAGTGCTGGTAACTGGTGCCATCACCCTATTGTAATAGTAATAGGTCAGGTCTTAACAACTTTTGGTACAACTTGGTATTTATATTCTCATTATCAGCGCTTGTAATTAAATAAACATTTTTTGAAACGTAATTAAAAATTAACCACTGATCACGAATAAGTAAGTAAAGTAAGCATGTACTAAATATGTACTAAAAGCCAGCATGACTCGGTCCTTGTTTGGAAATCTTGGAATTAAACAAAATACCTCGGCCTGGCCAAAACAACTCCATTAACTCTTCCAACGAAATGAACTGTCAAACCACGTACAAACAATGTCAGTTTGTATGTCTAGACAGTAGACAGCTCATTGCGATGGAAGAGTATTTAGGTATTTGACTCTAGGCACCTACTGACAGTGGTAGGTACTGACAAAGGTAGCTTGCCGAGTCATGTATATGTTTTATTATTAATACCTGTGGATAGGTTGGCTACCCCTGGAACGTCACAATGACAATGACACATGTGACGTGTGTCACCTGTGACGTTCGGCCATCTTTGGTAGCTCTTGTGGAATCTATTTATGGCGAATACTTTTTACCTACGTAAATATTTCAATATTTTATCCTATCGTTCTGTCGGCGTAATTTATATGCATACGGTCTCATGCCAAATTACCACGGTTACTGAGCTAAGCCATAAACGGACGGACATGACGAAATTATAAGGGTTCCTTGTTTAATACAGAACCCTAAAAATGTGTATTTTTTACATAAGTTTGGTGATAAATTGACATTATACATTTTTTATGGCACAATTCAAGGCGGCTAATTAGCTACAACGTTGAACTAGATTCGTACTCTACTATAATATTGATATTCGATTAAATTTGTGCCAATGCCTGTTTTGCTTATAGCAACTAATGCAATTCTTCATATTTTAATTGAGTTACCCGGAGGTTTGAGCACACATTGATGAGTGATGTATCGACGCATCGGCGGATGTAGGTTACCTATACTATAGAAGACATTGAACCTGACCAACAGCCTTGTTTAATGCCCACGCAGGATATCGACAGGCCAACGCGCGAATAGTGATCGATATCCAGGCAAGTGACCTAATTACAAATTCAAATCAATCGCGAGAACTAATTAAAAAATAAGTCCCATTGCTGATTTGGAGACGATTACTCTATACTTACAATTTATCACTTGAGCCATTTCCAATTTCTATAAGAAACAAATAAGGTACATAGGTATGTTCCTATGAACTGTTACCTCAACATAAACGAGTTATATCTTGTTAAAATACCTAGTACCCAAAAAGATATTGAGGACGCTAACTGTACATAGAAGTGTCTAGCAAAGTACTTACACACAAGTAGGACTACACATGTGTATAGGTACGGTTATTATAACCAAGTTGAGAACGGTGATTCACTAAGGCAATAGGTAGGTATCTAATAGCGTTGAACAATGTGACTCAAAAACACAGGACAAACCGGCAAGAAGGAAGAGTGTGTAACGACTTACTCATTTGAAACGCATATGGTTTTATTAATTAAACTCGTCATTATACTATGTATATTATTTAACTCAAGTACGGTACCTATATAATATTCGAAGAAAAGCATTGACGCAGTAGGAACGAAACCAACTGCTTTATGAACGTTATGACTAAGACTGTCTGTAAGTATAAAGAAAGCACCTTCGTACACGGGTTTTCAAGTAGGTATGCACAAAGAAACAAAACTTAGGCATTGTTTACCTATTGACTGGCGGAGCTTTTTTATGTGACTGTGGCTTTGTAGGCGGACCATTAAAGCAATAGAAGTGCGCGATTGGAGTGTGGCCTGGGGAATATTCTGGGGAAACCTCCGACACGACCCGTGGGCGGTTGAAAGGCGGCGCGAGGAGCCAGTCCAACACAAGTTTCTGAGACCTTACAAGTTTTAAAATTTTTTGATCAAAAATTTTGACAAATGTATTAATTAATAATTCCAATAAAGTGATTAAAGGATACGATTATTTTATTAACATTGCCCTTTTTTGATTTTTGCTCGAAAATGGTCGATTTGGAGTGATGTTTGTATCAATATTTCTTAATAAAAAACCCAAAAAATACATTTAAAATGTATGTCATTAGGTCGCAATAGTCCTGTTCTAGATAGGATGTCAAAATACGTGCTAATTAAACAAATAATCGCCTAAATAGATGAGCCTTTTTTAACTAATAAGGACCCTTAAAACAACAAAAATCCTTGAAAGAGAAGAAGAATGAAATACTGAAGGACAAGACGAAACCTGTGGCTGACACAACTAACTAGATGCGTAACTCTTTGTGAAGAGTATGTAATGTAATATAATATGTACAGTCAGCGTCATATAGTATGTAGCAGCCAAAGTGGCCAAATAGTTCGGTACACCATATATTTTGTATGGTGCGCCGAACTATTTGGCTAGGTACTTTGGTTGCTACACACTAACTAAGGTAGATGTACCCTTCACCGGATCTGCCCTATCACCGGATTTTCTATATTTTAAGCCATAAGTCGAGTTCTTACAGCTAATATTACGTTGTGATATTTTTTTCCGTTAGCTAGATACCTATTCCTTCCACTACGAGGCAAAGAAAGCCATTTTGTTTCTCAGTTGTAACGGGATAATCGATTGAGCAGGTCGATCGCGGCGTTGTATCGGACTCCTTACGAAAATGGTTAAGAAACTGAGTGTACTTCGTAAGGTCATAAAAGCGTTTAAAAGTGACTTTATGCTTCAAAATAGGGTGTTATCGTATCATGAGTTAATAAGTGTGTGTGTTTGAGTTAAATAAGTGAAATTAGTGCAGTCAAATTTACAGAATTCAACAAAAATGTAAATTCGGTGATGGGTCACCCTCATCTACTGCTTGAAGGTTTTACCGAACAGCGTTCGGAATCAGGGAAAAACGTATGTTTTGAAAATTATTTTTTCACTCGTTAATCATAAGCGTTATATATATACTACTCCGCTTTACACATATCCAATTAATAGAGTAATTTAATGAGCAATTACCGAACGCCTATAAACGAGACAGATTTTTTGTAAATTGAATTTGAAATGTATAGTTTTCACGACTTTTTGACGTCAAAATAAGCTTCATTGACCAGGTAATTTTAAAAATTCCATATTATTTATTTAACATCAGTGGAAGCAAAATAATTGTGTATTTATTATTTTGCAATAGTTCTTATTTCTAGATAAAATATACTTATGTTGTTATGGCAGAATCATTAAGATTAAAACACTATTTTATTAAATATGTTCGCGTGATAGGTTCAATGTGTACGCTTTACCGAACGCCCGTTCGGTAAAGCGTACCCGTGGTCTCTGATACCGAACATATGATTATCTCGGCCTAGCTGCTATTTGGCGTTCATTGGAATATAAACCATATTCAGCGTACAGCTAGATCTATATTGAAATGTGTTATTTTTCGTATATCTTTAAAAAAAAGCCAGCGCTACTTAGATGTAAACCGTTAATGAATAAATTATATAAAAATAAATTATTGGCGATTAGCGAAGAATTTTTAATAGATATGTATATTATTTATATAAAAAAAATATTTGATTTAAATTTTTAATTATAGACAGTTTTTTCATAGATTAAATTACCGTCAAGATTGCTCGAAATCACAAAACTAGTGCAGTTAGGTTGAAATAAATAGTCACTCATCAGTTTACAAACTCACACACTTCCATCATTCCATACATTTCTTCCCTAGTTCGGTGAAACGGCATGCCTATCCGGTAATGGGTGCAAATTCCGTTTCTTAGTTCGTTGAATGGGACAAATCAGTGTAATCAATATAAAAAACTTTAAAAAATATTTTTATATACGTCTAACTATGTAATAAATTTCGACGTACATTTAAATGATGACAAATTTATCTATCTTCACCATATGCTGTTGATCATAATCGTACAAAAATTCTAAACCTTATTAAAAAAACAAACGTACATGTAGGTCTTAAGCGTCCGGTGAAGGGTACTTTTACCTTATACGACGCTGGACCGGCTAGGTAACTATCTGTTTTTCTTTTCATTTTGTACAGCGCGAAATATGTGCGTACTTAATATCTATCCTTGGATTGGATTTTTGGATTGCCTACTTATTTAGATGAAAGAATATCTTACCTATTTGTTTTTTGGATTTTTGGATTGCCTACTTATTTAGATGAAAGAATATCTTACCTATTTGTTCATGATATGTTTCATCTTCGTGTTGCCGACTGTAGGAACATAATAATAATAATACACTGTACTGCCTACACGACCTGTTGAGCTTTTATTTAGCCATACAGATACGCGACATAAGCAATAAAAGTTGCAAGCAGTAAGTACTTTGTAATTGTAGTCTTTGGCAGTAAGTACCTACGTAGGTACACTAGGTACTCTACTTGTACCTATGGCTATAGGCCTATAGCCACATCATATCACCACATCTAATACTTACCAGTACGGTACAGGCCAGTACAGTCGCAATTGCCAATCTTGAACATATTTTAAATCGCAGAGCAATATACATAATACATGACGTATTACCAGCGTATAGTCCTAGCCAGGTACACCCGGAAATTCAGTAAAATGCAGCAAATAGTGAAGGCTCGAAGATCGCCACGATTTAATTTAAAATAAGTGACTGAAATGTAACAATGTGATATATTTTTAGAACCGACTCAAAAATTCCTTTCGTTTGATACCACACACGCTAGGTTCCAGAACATTTTTTTTCATATTTTCGTCCAACGATTCAAATTGATTCATATGCCCTAAAAATCAATCAAAGATTTTTATGCTTTTAACACCATTTGCAGTATTTTTTGGCGTACCGCTAGGACTAGTAATGGTTTTCAACCTAACGGCAAAGTTCAGGAAGCGCTAATTAACTACGCTGGAAATATTTACAGTTCATAGCAGTGGCGGAGCGTCCATACAACTCGATTCCCACCGGCTTGCCTAATTTTCAGCCAGTCCAGTTCTTTTACTACTGCTCATGAATCATGAAGAATAAGAAAGGCAATTTTTTTCCGGCTTCCCTAATAATATTGTTGACGCGCCACCACTGATAGATAGATACATTTACACCCTACATAGATTTTTCTAATAGTTAAAGGTCTGATGATCGATGAGGGTTCTAATATTACCTACTTAAAATGACCTACTTCTATTTCAGTTTTTCTATATTTATCAAAAATCAAAATAGTTTATATATTAGCAATACTTGTGTCGGAAGATAGTTAAAACTTACCTTTGTTTACAAGTTAATGTATAAGAAGGTACTTAGTGTAATACAAACTTTAGTAGCGATGATTTCAGACGATAGGTACCTCCTACTCTCATTTCCTATACTGCGCCAGAGCCAGGAAAAGCAAAACACGGTAAATAATTACCAATGAATTGTCCGAGGCGAGAGCCGCGCAGCGCGCCGGCGCTGGCCACCACGGCGCAGGTGCTAAAGCGGCGGCCGCGCAGCGGCGCCCGCGCGCGGGCCGAGGCCGGCTGCTCCAGGCCCGCCACGGTGCGCTCGCGCACGCCGCCCAGCGCGCACACCAGCTGCTGCCGCTCGCGCAGTTGCCCGTACGTCCCACGAAAGCGCACGTGATAACTATTATGTTTCTCCAAGCCGGACCGGTAAACGTTGCTCTCGTACCTTATAACCCTGTTCAACTCCTTCTGTATTAGTTCCCCGAAGGCAGAGGTGCGAGAGGCGCATTCCTCCGACTCGGAGTCGTTGCAGATATACTTGATGCTGTCTAATTGTAAAACTCCATCATTCATATTTGGAAACCTGGGACTGCCTTCTACCTTCTTGATGACGTTGCTCGGTGCAGGTTTGTTTTCGTCGCGTTGCTTGCTTATTTTGTTTCTAACCGAAGGTGCGAGAGCCGACCGACGCTTTTTATCCACATTTAATTTGTTATTTGGGACTCTCATTGCGGTCCTCGATATCTTTTGAATACTGCTACTATACCAAGCCGATTCATCTGCTGGAACCGCCGTTGTTGGTCGCCAGAAGTTGGTCAAAATTAAAACTAAAGAGCCTAATAAAACCGCAAATACTGAAAATAAAACGAAAATTAGCACTATCTTTAAAACTTTCATTGTTATCATTGACGGCAAGAAGAAGCCAACTTAGGATATGTTAGGTATGTGAGGTACGTGCGAAGGGAACTACTAGAAACGAGATCGGGATTCGGTGTGGCGGCAGCAGCGGGCGATGGCGCCGGGAGCGGCGGCGCGCGTGCGCGGCCCTCGTCGGGTCCCATGTCAATGACCTATCCTGTTCCACTAACCCCAATTATAAATTCTGCTAATATTATGTATCATATTCATCTTTATCAATATCATCCTTCGATAGGTTTTTCCCAGTTGTAGCAGCTCTTATTGCGCTTTATTGGCACCTAAACCCAAAATTCGGTGTTGAAATCGACTGCAATCAAACCTTTCAAACCAGGAAAACTAAACCTAGTTAGTGCACTTAGGCCGGTTTCACCAAAAGGATATACCTCCAGCCAAATATCAAATGATATTTTTTCAATAATAACTTGTTTTTTTATGAAACCCCAATAATACAAAAAATAAGTATCAAAATAATATATTCAAAATAGGGTTTATTTTTAAGGGATTCAAAAATAACAACCAACCCAGAGGTTTCTTATAACACTAACATATGCACCAAAATGTGTACAACAATTGTTATATATAATTATAGATGTAGAATTAGATGTGCTGGCTGTTCCACCAAATTGCAGCTAGTAGTAGGGCTCGATTTCTTAGAAAACATAGCTTAGTAGCGTATAGTACTTTTATGTCACGAGCGCGGGTTGGCCATTGTTGTAGTTGTGACACACACGAACACATAGACAACGTGAACTCATAGCTCCTACGCTAACGCACACATAAACAATGTGCATGTATAGCTCAACACACAACCTTGGCTCACCCTCGCTCGTGAGATAAAGTACCTTCTCTAGCAGCCTAATAATCCGATTCCGTAGGTAATCGGAAGTTACTTTTAACAAGTGACTATTTCTTTTATAATGATTGTTTCTTATACATATAAATAGGTAAATAAATTAGCAAGACCTTGGAACGAAACAAAAACAAATCTTAAAATGAACGCGATATGTGCATTGGATACGGTTCGATTTATAAATACCATATGTTCATACGACTTTTGGTTACAAGTGCAGCGAAAAGTTAGCTATATAATTGGGCACTGACGTGCACTTTTGCCAATCTTTATCGACCTAGATTCAACATCTATAGTGATTAAATATCTGTCCTTTCAGTATCTTGAACTATTTTCCTCCAGTCTGTTAATAGTAAAAACATGATTTGCAAAAATTTTCTTTTCTCGCTCACTAATCGGGGTGCAAGGAAGGCCGAGACATAATAAAGTAATACTATTATTTACCTTACTACATATATAAATACATAGAAGAACCTCTACATTATATAAATCAATTGTTCATGCGAGGAGAGGCGTAACATTCATAATGATAATATTCCACAAATACGTACCGTAAACCGGGGTTACTTTAGGATAAAATGGGGCTACTTTGACAGATTTAAAACACTTACATAATCATCATTAACCAGTTTTATTCAGTTTAGTCAATAGTTAGGAAAATACTAAGGTATACCACTGACCCCAGGTTACAGTCACTATAAATGTTAAAAATGGTTCTGTACTATATATATATCACGAACTTGTAGACACAACATAATAAAAGCTACCTACGACATCCCGGACTTTCGCGTTTTAATCTACTTTCGAAGCATCCTATATCACAATACTTCAGAAGTGTACAAACAAGGTACCTATAAACCAACAAAATGTTCACATTGTAGAATGGAGCATAAGCAAAACTTACAAACTTGTAATGTCACTGTAAATTGTACCTCATTGTAAGTTTTGTGCGATAGGACGCTGGACTAAATACATCTATGTAAATTAATGATATAAGAAAAAAATAAATTAATTAAATAACCGTTGAACTAGGGTGATGGTGAAGGTTAACATCGTAAATAATGAATACGGTTGGGTATTTTTAAACATTAATTTGAGCGATACTATAGGTACCTTAGCCTTATTAATCGGCGCTAGTAAGTTCTTAATTAATTTGTGCGTTTGAATTGTGCTGGTAAATTTAAAAAAATGAAAGATAAATGGGGCGATATACTAATGATAATGACATCAGTAATAGAGTTACCTAACTAAATCATCTCTAAATTTTACCAGCACATGGATTAGCAATACCTATCTACTTATTAATCATTAAGTGAATTAAATATGATATTAGTTACACCATATATTATAATATTGTAAATTATTATATTAACACTTTCGCTACCAAGGTTTTCGTAGCGCTACGCAATTTCCTCTACATGCAGGGAAACGCATGGTATCAGCTACGCGCCTACGAGCAGAGCGCCCGCTAGGCGGGTTCCTGGCAGTGAATGTGTTAAATGCACAAAGTAACTTGGCAACTAAAAGTTAAAAAGAGGAATTTTCTTTTTTATTACATTATATTATCATATTCTGATTAAAACGATTACTACACAATTTGTATACAATCAGTTTCAAGCTTATGAATTAATACTATGGAAAACATTCTAATGACTAGATATTAATTAATAACAACAAATACAGCATTGGCCTGTTGACAATTATAGAACCTTCTCACAGTGAATTTACCATTTATTCGCGATATATTGAAAGCATCGTCGAAATGAAATCAGCCGTTTTGAAAATCAAAACGTGACATACGAGTATATTCAGTTTCCTCTACTTTACCGAAGACAAAAAATTGTTCGTCTTATTTTAAGAATTCTTGAAAACAAACAATTCCGTTTTTTTAGGGCTCTGAAATGTCTGTTCTTCCGTCCATCCGTATGTCACAGCTGATTTACTCGGAGACTATATTAGTAGGCAGGAATTCTATTCCATAAACCGCTACATAAAAGTGATCTGAAATTACGATACTAGTACGTTTTAAGTTAGGGGAGCACTCAACACCTGTAACTGGGGGATGAAATAAAAATCAATGCACATAGGCGTCTGGGATATCTATGGATTTTTAAAAATGACATAGAGGTATTAGAGGTGTCTAAAAACCTTTTCTATTTAAGTCAACCGTTGGTGAGATATAAGCTGTCAAAATCGTAATTAGTGTGCCCCCCTCGAGGGTTTTTGCCGAGCGAAAACTTACATTTCTAGTTTCTATATTCAGAATTGACTGCGAGCTCGTCTGAGTAAATCAAGGTACATTTAACCATTTAAATGATCAAACATTATGTAGAAAAACTCGTGCTTCGTTGTTCTTATTTTAAACCAATTTTTGGGTCATACACCGTTTTAGGTTCGCATGTTTTCTGTGCACAATTGCACATAACTAAAGTTAATCGCTATAAAGCCTAAAGTTTGGATAATCTTATAATCCGCACAAACGGTATTTCAATTTGGAACGAACTGAGTTCAACTCTTATCTCCTAACATACAAGATTCAAATTTCACTAAGCATTTCATATGGTTCGCTTTACGAGGTATTAGATAAAACCCAAGTCCAAGACACAAACAAGACCACACGAAAAAAGAAAATAATTGTGGCAAAATGTTGACTTCACTCGAAATCACACAATTTTAATACTGAAATGAATAAAACATACAGACAGTCCCAATAACACAATAAAAATTGATTTCATATAAAAATATATACTAAAACCCCTGTAACTCTTACCTAGTCTACATTTGATTATTTGGCTTTACGTAAAAAGTCGTAGCTATGCCGTCAAACATCCGTCAAATGATACTTCAATTTAAACATCATATCTTTATACAAAATACCTACCAACGTTTGATTAAGAGTGACAGAGGGCGACTGTGCATCGATACAGTATCGATACAAGTTAGGTCTGCAGCTATGGCGACAACCCACCAAGCGGGCGCTAGCGAACTGTCCGGCTTCTGCGAGAAGTTACGCAGGCGGGTTTCTGGCAGTGATCGTGTTAAACGAGCGTTTGTATTGCTGGAAGAAGTCGCCGTATGTACTGTAATGTGTCACTATTTACGTATTGGGACCGTGCACGACGACAGCGCCACGGACAGGTGGCCATTATGGACATTATGTCATAGCTGTCAAGCGAGAAGTAAGTAAATATTGTGAAAAAAAAATCATGAAATCTTGTGTTATTTTACTATATTAGACAATATTGGACGATGGTAGTCAGTAACATTATTGCCAATAACATTAAAATTGTTGTTTTCAGTTGTTGTTGTCAGGTTAGGTGACTTACTTTTTTTTCTTACGGCAATTATCCACTTATTTCTTTGGTCTCGTTTCCACCACGGTCTTGAAAAATGGTAAAATTTACAGTCGCTATTCTGTGGTGTTTTTACAATTCACAATAACACATTTTACTAGGGCCATATTAAATGTATCTCAAAAACGATTAGAAAATGTTCACTGCAATATGGATTTGACAGCTCAAGTTACCGACAAAATGTAAATTTTAGCCGTAGCGAGCGCTGTGATCGTTTAGGCTACCCCCTCCACCCGCTTTGCACCCTGCCAATACGACCGTGGTATACCATAATCAGCCCAACCAGCAAGATGGCTCTCACGTATGGTCATGCTTTACGGTCCAAACCGGCATATAAACTTTACTCGTGCATCTATTATGATATACAGCCAAACAAGCTGTCGTACATGTACGTGTAGTGACCATTTGAAAGGTACATTAGACCAATACGTCACATTTATGTCTCAAAAAGTTTACCGCCTAACCAAAATAATATAAAATTTTTGTAAGGCAGTAAATTTTTTGAGATGATTTATACCGACATAAAGTCTGACGAATGTTCATAAAACCGAGCCTTATACGTTATACGTCATGTGCTAACGTGATCATCGTCATGTACGCAAATTTACCTCACTCTTAGGTCACTCGAGACCGGGCTTAATTTTTTACATTACTGATAATATTGACAGGAAGATTGTAGAGAGATTGCGTTCCAATGTAACCAAACATGCCCGATAAAATCTCTGCTGCACGTAGAATTACGTCGTGTTTTATGTCGGAGCATATTTTGTGTCGGGATTACCGTGCTATAGGGGCTGGATAAGCTAACCATTTCCAATAGCGCATCGTCAACCCGTCGCCTCAAAGTATCTGGCGTAAGGCCTGGTATACACATTGATTAGTGTTTAGTGCGAGTCCATATAAATGCTACTCGCAATAAAATAGAACACTCTTCTATTCTATGAACTCGCACTAAACACTAATCAATGTGTATACCGGCCGTAAGTGCAAGTAGTCGGCTCTTCGAGCATAGGCGTTGGCCTTAAGGGCGACGAGTGAGCAGAGTAGAGTAGTGCAGTATCGGGAGCATGGCGCCGCCCAGCATCATCGCGCCAAATGAAGGTTTATGCACCAACCTGTAAAGATATAAAGAAATGAAACAAAAATACGCGGTTATATTTTTTCAATGTATCAATTTCGAAACTTCATGTGTCCAAATCCACCAAGTTGGCATGCAAAAGAAATAGACATACCCACCAATGTACCTACCTCTAGCCGTACGCTTCGAGATGGCCGACGCGTTTTTTTAGTGACGTTACTGTCCAGCAGTATTTCTAATTTGCTGGCTGTCCGGCTGACTAGGGGTGTGGACGCCACTATGGGGCCACCCGGCAGTTAGAGAAAAATTACGTCGCATGTACAACTACTGGTTCTGTGACGGCGTCAGCGGGGAAGGGGCGGGCGGGCGCTAGTGGAGGTAACGGACATCTCAAAGCGAACGGTACATCTCGACACACTTAAGTTACGATTAGGCTGCGCTTCCGTCGTACCGGAGCGGAGACGTGCAGATTTGACTAAAGTGTGTATCATCCACAAAGGCGCGCTCCTCCACAGCCCAATCCATACAATTCCGCATAGATTAATATGAGATTCGCTGTGGAGGGGCGCGTCGTCGTGGATGACACGCACTATAATTAGCGCTTCGATTTAATAGATTATTTTGATTAGTCAATTCGTGCTCTGGTCCGCCTTTGGCTGCGTTTCCACCAGAGATATGCGAAGATGCGTTGCGAGGGCATGAACCAATAGAAAAACTTAAGCTAAGCGAGGATAGGTAAATTAAGTGTTTTTATTGGTTCATTACAAACACATCCCTCGCATCGCATCCTCGCACATCTCTGATGGAAACGCAGCCTTAGTGGAAACGTACTCCGTACCGACAGTTTGAAACAACAACTTCTCAGCAATTTGACTCACCACGGGATAGAAGTGACTAGAAGCGTGTAGGAGAAGGAGAGGACCAGGTTGACCCAGATGCGGGTGCAGCGGCGCAGGCTGCTCGATATCCACTGCCACTGCAGGACTGGAAACAAACCATAAACGCTTCATAAACTACCACATTTTTGTTGATCGCTGTACTGGCCATTTTTGTTGATCGCTGGCGGAGCGACCTTAGTACGCACGGACCGTACCGTGTTCAAACAAAATTTTACTGAAAACAACGCTCCGTGCGGACTAAGGTCGCCTGTCGTATGGGTTTGTCGGCGACCGTCTGGTACACTCTTAAATCATGGTGCACTTTCATAAATCCATCGAGAGCCCTAAAGAGTGAGAACCGACAGCGTAAATCACATGTCATTTTATAGGAAATGATATTACCTACTATAGTTCTGTTTTGTGTTACTGGAGTATCATTATGACAGTCTGGCAACTGAGAGCAGCTGTTGAGATTGGAAGTGATGGAGTCGAAAAGTAGCAAAAAGTTAACAGTATTTGCATAATACTATACAACTAGTTTTTTTTTTCGTTAATTATTAAATGAACAATCATTTATCAGTCTTGCCAGATTATATTAACTGCTAGTTATAGTTAAGATATTAGAAGACTGATTAAATAAAACATGCTGAAACCAAACATTTATTTCAAAATTCACATCAAATTATTTTATTTCAACGTGTAATGACGTGTATAAAATGACGTGTGCTCTAAGCTATCAGCTCTCAGTCTACGATAGCAGTAACAAATGTAGCTATTTACTTGTTTAATGTTCATGGCATTATCTGTCAAAATAATGTCGATATTTTACAAAGTTATGAATTTTTCAAGGTCTGGCACAACTATGGATTTTTTAAGGTACAGTCAGTAAATGCTTACACAAAGTGATCCAGTCCGGGTGGAGCGTCATCGCCGAAGCGAACACCTGCACGAAGCCGAGCGCACGGTACTTCCAGGTGTTGAGCGCGGCGGCGCGGCCCTCCAGCTCGTGCAGCTGCTTGAGGCTGAACGAGCCCTTGCGCAGCACCGAGATGGGGTCGGCGGCGGGGAACCCCGCAGGGCTGTACGACTGCAGCACGCCGTTCTCAACCACACCCACGGCCGTGTACTGTAACAAATTGGATTTTGTTTTTTTTTTTTGGTGACGTTACTGTCTAGCAATATTTCTACTTTTGCTGGCTGGCCGGCTGACTGGGGGTGAACGCCACTATGGGGCCACCCGGCAGTTCAAGATTTTAATTTCACGGGCACTCAAGACTTGAGGCAGTGTGGTTGTAACAAATTGCAACGTGTGCAAGCATTTATAGGTCGACCGCTTACCTGTGACACCGCGCGGTAGGGTAGCGGGCTAGAGGCAGCGACCCGCCGCCCGCTACCCTCTTACGCTTGTTCCACAGGCGCGGTGTCAGTTAAACGGTACACCTTTAAATATAGCTATTTACTTGTTTATTGTTCATAACATTATCTGTCAAAAAAGTGACGATGTGTAACAAAATTACGGATATTTCAATGCACAGTCAGTAAAGTAACATATGGGAACCAGTACCCATGCATATAAACTACTGTTACATAAGCCATATAAAAATTAATAGTATCTAAGGGTACAGATACAGAAGCCCCACTGCCGTACGGATAACGATAGCTGTCAAATTTAAACCATACTAGAAAGTGACGTACGTAGGTCATTTCTACCTACCTACGCCAGAGTTATCAAAAGATATCTCAAAATGTATTAATGAAAATAAAATCGACTATTATTCAATTATTTTTTACTATTTTTTACTTTTCCACCATTTTAGTAAAACTTCAACACTTTGGTAGGTATGGCGGTTTACGATATTTAGTGTGGCAATGATCCTGACAACTTACGGGAAGTTACCAGTAACGAGCGTCATTCGTGCCAAAAAAAAAAACAGTGATATAGGCCTGCATAAACATAAATATTCCACTTAGCCATATTACGCATCTATACTGATCTCTCAGAGGATCAACTTAATAAGCTTGAGCGTATTCAAAATTTATGTATCAGGTTCATATTTGGGTTACGCAAATATGACCACGTATCCACAGTGCCGGATTAAGACTATTTGATGCCCTAGGCAATCCACGCCTGTGGGCCCCCATCCGCAAAAACGCGAGCACAGCGAGCGAGAAATTTTTCACATATTATGATGCATGAGCAGAAAATACTTCATACACATCATCAAGTCATAACATATCTAGACGAAAACGCGAGCGTAGCGAGCGCAAAATTGTTCGAACATTATGATGCAGGTGCGGAAAATACTTCATACGCATCAAGGCATAACATATTTAGACGAAAACGCGAGCGTAGCGAGCGTGAAATTTTTCGAACATTATGATGCAGGCACGCATAAAAAACCATACATAATTAATGTAAAAATAGCAGCTGTTGAATACCCAGTAGAAATCTCCGAATCCGAATCTCTCCGTATAAATAAATACCCAGTAGAAATCGACACTAAAAAAATATAACTACGCAAACCACAATGTTAATCTACTTATTTTTAGGGTTTCGTTCATACCCGAAGGTTCCAATAGGAGTTCTTTCATGTGTACGCCTGTCACCTGTCACAGGTTTTCAAGCCAAACGGCTGGAAATTCCGTTTTCAAATTTTCATAGTTTAAGGCTGCGTTTCCACCAAAGATGTGCGAGGATGTCTTTTCATATATTTGACACCTCGCTCGGCGCGTTGCGAGGTGTCAAATGTATGAAAACGCATCCTCGCACAACTCTGGTGGAAACGCAGCCTAAAGCATGCGGTTTACCCAAAGCCATACAAATTATCGAAAAATATTTTAAGGGCGTGAAAAAATACATTATCATTTGACCGGTCGTTGTTTAGAGCTCGTTGAATAGATAAATGACTATTTTTTCGTGGTGTTTCTGGTGCCCCCCTAGACGTGGTGCCCTAGGCAATTGCTTAATTGGTTTAAGGGTTAATCCGGCACTGCGTATCCAGTTTCCGCTCTCAGCTCAAGTGGCTTCCTATTCGACTCAGACGTGACTCACATTATTTGTATGTTTATGTAGGTTTATATATCTATGTATCTATGTAAGTGTATGATCTTTCTTATGATTCAGTTGTTTATACTGCTTAATATCTTTGTGTCACCTACTCATGTCAAATTTCTGTCGTGTCTCCACCACCAAAAGGTTGTCTGGAAGAGATCGCTTTTTAGCGATAAGACCGCCTGTTGTCTACCACCAACATGTTTAGTTTTAAGCCCAACTTCTATGTAATTTTTGGTGAACAATAAAGAATATTTGTATTGTATTGTATTGTACGCACTTGCGTTGGTAGTAGAAACCCGCGTGCAGCTTTATGTCCGCCGAGTCGGGTCGTGTGTCCGATCAGATCTCGTAGTAGTCGTTCACCTTTAGCTCCCCATCTACTAAAGCGGCGACATAATATGCACTAGTCCAAATGCTACACTTACGATATCATCTTCTCTGCCTGCGTAAGAGAAGTGCACGCGCAGATCGCCGATCTCGTGCCGCAGCGCGCTCGCGCCGTGGTAGTAGAAGCCTGCGTGCAGCTTTATGTCCGCCGGGTCGGGTCGTGTGTCCGACCAGATCTCGTAGTAGTCGTTCACCTTCCGCTTCACGTCTATGCCTGCGATCACAAAATAAAAAATATACAGAAGGTCCGTTCCCGCCGTTCTTGAAAATACATACCTAAACTTGCCCGACTCACAGGGTTGCTTCTGTATTGATTCTGAATTTTAAAAAGGAGTAGGTATAATAAAAATTCTTCAACATGACATTTAAATATGAACCAGCGTATCTTGGTAAAAAACCGGCCAAGTGCGAGTCGGACTTCGCACATTTAGGGTTCCGAATCAACCTCAAAAATATGATTTATCAATATATTAGTATTTGTTGTTAAAATATACGTAATATTGAAAATTGTCACCAAATTTCAAGTTCATAGGTCAATGAGAAGTCTAAAAATTCTTCGGAGCAAATTTTGTGACAGACGACGGACGGACGGACGGACGTCTGGGCGACACCAATAGGGTTCCGTTTTAACCCTTCGGGTACGGAACCCTAATAAATTGATGCGTGACCTGCTGCGAGTTGTGACTTGTGACCGGCGGCGGACGAGAGCGCCAACAAAGAATATAAGTACCTACCTAATTAATTAGGTACCTACTTAAGACTGTACGAACAAAAAGTTGGTATTTTAGAAAATATACGGTTTTTTCTAACGTCATATCTTTGTTCAAGTGACTACATTGTTAAAGTAAACTTCTGTTTTGTATAGATAAACTCTTATTCTAGACCATAGCGTTGCTAAACTTTTATTTCTATGTACGATTATTTAAAACAGTCAGGTTTTCGTCGGAGTGTTTTGCAAAAATACGCGTCAGAGCTATATTTCAGGTACAATATTTCCATTTTAAATTGTCAAAAACGATTGGATGTTTATCTTTTACAATAGGATGTATAGTCTTTTAGTACATAGCGATCGCACTAGTTCTGAAATATTGGTTTTTACTATCTAAAAAAAATACTACAAAATGTCTAAATCGGTTTGTTTAAACATTTTTTTCCTCACATGTTTTATAATATTTTGAAAAAAAAAACTTATTATTATAAAACTACAGGTTTTGCTTGATATTTCTTATTTTTTTTAACGCTTATGGATAACCCACTTAATTTAGACGAATTTTTAAAAACCACTATAATTCACAATATAACAGCGCGCGACAACGTTGTTCGATTCATTACGCGCCGGGCCTTCCCAAGGAACGCACGTGTCGCTCTCCTCGGTGCGTTAAGGTCGGTGACCAAGCTCACACCGATACTGCTATTCTGTAGATGTAGCGCGTCCGCTACAGATTAATAATTTGATACTTGGTATTTTATTTCTTCTCAAAGCAATAAAGTAATATGATTTTTTACAGAAATAGGCAATAAACGTAAATTGTTTGGGCCGAAAAAATCCAACAGTACTACGGCCACACAAGTTAAAAGGTAAAGGTATGATTCCGCTGCCGACTGCATACAGCAACTGCACGTTCCGCCGCACTCCAAATTGAACCGTAATAGTATGCGTAAAAAGCTCAATTTGAAATGAGCGGAGAAGTGTCGGAACAGCACACGCCGCTCACTCTAAATTTGGACTTTTAGTCTTATGATTACAGTTCAATTTGGAGTGCGGCGGAAGGTGCAGTTGTTGTATGCAGTCGGCAGCGGAATCATACCTTAAGGCACCATGTTACCTATTACCTATTGCTGCTAGTGATATTTCTATGTCTGGATATGTGCTTCTATGTTCTTGACGTTCTGTGAACATTTCGGATCTTTCCTTTAATTGTAAAATTCAAACTAATATTTTTTTATTCTTAACGAGCGCCCGATAATTTATGATTGCGTTGTTTGAACTAGTTATTGAATTATATGTATGTGCAATTTCAAATTTTTAAGCCAAGTAGTTTCTGTGGAAAGTAATTTAAAGTAAAACTAGTCCCCGAAACACGTGGACTCCACGTAATTATCATTCCAAATTTGACTTTTTTCCTGACAAACTTATTCCAATTTTGTTGATTAATTCGTGTTCATGCACCTCTAAAAATAGTTTGTATAGTCTCCCAACATATGTTTACTGGTTGTTATCTTTTGTGTGAATTTACTCTCATATTCATATTCAATTATATTTTTTTATTCTTAACGAGCGCCCGATAATTTATGACTGCATTGTTTGGACTAGTTATCGAATTATATGTATGTGCAATTTCAGATTTTTAGGCCAAGTAGTTTCTGTGGAAAGTAATTTAAAGTAAAACTAGTCCCCGAAACACGTGGACTCCACGTAATTATCATTCTAAATTTGACTTTTTTCCTGACAAACTTATTCCAATTTTGTTGATTATTTCATGTTCATGCACCTCTAAAAATAGTTTGTATAGTCTCCCAACATATGTTTACTGGTTATCTTTTGTGTAAATTTTCTCTTATATTCATATTCATATGCATTTATATTTTTTTATTCTTAACGAGCGCCCGATAATTTATGATTGCGTTGTTTGAACTAGTTATCGAATTATATGTATGTGCAATTTCAAATTTTTAGGCCAAGTAGTTTCTGTGGAAAGTAATTTAAAGTAAAACTAGTCCCCGTAACACGTGGACTCCACGTAATTATCATTCCAAATTTGACTTTTTTCCTGACAAACTTATTCCAATTTTGTTGATTAATTCGTGTTCATGCACCTCTAAAAATCGTTTGTATAGTCTCCCAACATATGTTTACTGGTTGTTATCTTTTGTGTAAATTTACTCTCATATTCATATTCATTTATATTTTTTTATTCTTAACGAGCGCCCGATAATTTATGACTGCGTTGTTTGGACTAGTTACCGAATTATATGTATGTGCAATTTCAGATTTTTAGGCCAAGTAGTTTCTGTGGAAAGTAATTTAAAGTACCAGGCCGAACGTCACAATGTACATGACAGTTATCACGCTCCCAAACGTAAAATTTATAAAAAATTAACGTTGTTTTTTGCGTAATTTCTGTATGAAACACAGGTTTTTTATTAATTTCGCGAAAATGAATAGTCAGAAGTAAATAGATTAACACATATTTAAGTATTAATAATGTGTAATGAGATAATAAATGTCGATCGTTTTTTGTATGAAAATCGAACCACCTTAATAAGTGCGTAGGTACGTAATGTTAATAAAATAAAAACATTTAAAACTCACCACATTTTTTCCTACCTCACTCTAACTCTATAACAATGATCAAGACATGTCAGTTCAACCGGCAGCACTCGAACCGCACGCACACAGTAATCGTTTTAGTGTGTAGCTAAACATGGCCGCTCGCAAGGAGATCGCGGCTAGGATGAGTTGGAGCGAAATGTTCGTACCCTCTTAACTAAACCATAGTACTTAAATACTGGCGTTTTACCAGCGAACGATAAGATGAATGTGTAATGGTTCATCGTCGTTATCAAAGCGGCTAGTTTCAAAAAAAATCCTACCTACCTATGTATTGTAACTACCAAAATGAGAAAACCGTTTTATTTACCTTTCAATATCGTTTGAAAATTTGAAGAAAGTGTAGGCACAGTTTTTTGTTGTATTTAAACAATAAAATACATTCCAACTGTAATAATATCGGTTATTAATTTTGACGTACGTGACACAAAGTAACTACGTAGCGACGGCGACGTCAAGTGATCAACGCGCGCACAACTAGCACTCGCGACGCGACAGTGACAGTCGCGACTAAGCTCGTCCGAAATCAACCGAGAATGCTTGTAAATGTTATGTGTGTGTGCGTGCGGCGAAAATGGCACTTTGTACTGAGCGGACTCTCTGCTCCGGCGCGCGCCGCCGCTATTTACTTTGTGCTGCGATATACCAGGCGCAAATCACCGATTGATTACCAAACAATACAAATCTTAGACCCTATATACACCACGTTTTGTAAAACGCCTCGCCGGCGCGCGTTCTCTTACTACCATGTTTACAGTAGCAGATGGTAGTGGGCAAACGCGCGTCGACGGCGCGTTTATAAAAGTATGCTAAGGTCCTTAATGAAATACCCGTGGAGCGTAGTGTACTACAGAAAAATGCATTAGAATTTCAACTGGACAACAATGAAACATGAAATCTAAATAAATCTAATGTGAAACAATCACCATCAGTTACAATCCATGAGCGGATCAAATGACTACTATAAACTATAATACTAATAAGATCCTATAAAGTGTTGTATTTAAACCTACCTATTCTTATTTAATCATATCTATCAAAAAATCCACCTTACCTAAAAACAGCCAGCCAATTTTGACATTTTCAGCTATATGTGTCTCACTGAACAGCCGCATGGAGGTTGGATTCTGATGACCAGGCCTTATGTAGAACAAGTTGGAGTCCACTACATAATCTCTCCAGTCCTTGTGGTACCAATATGTCTTCTGTGACTCCTCTGCTGGTTCACTTAGAAAATTATCTTGTTCCCTGAAGCATAACATACAGTCGAGTTCATAAATATAGGCACTGGTCCCACTGCTTGTTTTGTCACTCAAGCGAGTAGAATTACTACTTACGAGAGTATTTCCTACTCGCCGGCGGTGGGACCAGTGCCTTATGCATTTTGCCAATTAATCAGTTATTACCAGCCATACTGCGACGATACTGCGGCGGTGGATACAGCTCCACACCACAGTGAAGCATTAATTAAGTTAAGAGGAGGGGTAGGGCAAGCTCTCTCCATACAAACTTTGTGCAGGATTTACTTCGTTTGTGTTTGCATTAAAGTTATGATTTTTGGTCAGTATGCTTATTTTTCTGATAGCTATTTCGTGATGTTTTTTTTTTTTTGATTTTTTTTTAAATATTTGAAAATTTTCACATCACGATCTTCGCATATCTAATATTTACAACCAAAAAATATATTATATTTGTTAGTGCCAAAACCAAGGAATAAAACGTGCACAAAGTTTGTATGGGGAAGGCCTTGCCCTACTCTGCGCCTTAATTTCTTGTATTTTGTCAATTTTACTTTTTCTAATATCTTAAGAATTATTGTTAATAATTTACTTATATTTATTGGAGTGTCATGTATATGGAATTATGTCATTTATATGGAACTATGTTCTGAAATAAATTATCATTTATTATTTAAATTACAAATACTTACGTGGTCTCCTCAATCCATTGGTACATCTGGACTCTTTTCCTCAGTTTCACGGCTTGAACCTGAATATTGTAGTCTGGTTCTGATATGGGCTCGAGGATCCGCAGGGGTCCCACGACGTGGACCACGTGGCCCTCGTACCGCGCCGCGTCGTTAGCGGCGTGCACGTCAATGCTCTCAGCTGATGACACCAACTCTTCCAGCATCAGGGTGCTTTGGATGGTATGACTCTAAAAATAAAATACAACCAAACTGAGAACCTCTTCCTTTTTTGAAGCAGGTAAAAATAAGCATTAATATGGATACTGGGCAGAGCAATTGCTGATTTTAACTAGATCCAATGGGTGATTCTTATCGTTAAAGTTACGAGTAATTGATGGCCGAACGTTAAGTGAAAGTTAAGGAAATCAGAGTGCAATTTAAACTTATTGTTGACTTCAGTTTACTCTATACCTGGGCCCCTAACTGTTAAAATAGTTAAAGTCAAAAATAATCACTCAAGAGTCGTTAACAATTGGGGCCCGGTGTGGACAAATTAAGAAAATGTGAAATTTTGCAATAGGAATCACCCTAATATATTTTGTTCAAATATCATTACATAGTATAAAACAGTCGCTTCCTGCTGTCTGTCCAGTTGTATGCTTAGATCTTTAAAACTACGCAACGGATTTAGATGCGGTTTTTTGTAATAGATAAGAGTGATTCAAGAGGAAGGTTTATATGTATAATTTGCACTCGTGTGAAGCCGGGCGGGCCGCTTGTACTACATATGTCGGAAAAAACAGAGGTTCTTCAAAGGAACTGTTTTGTGTGACCAGATCTTAGCAAGAATACCCTTATCTGTCCAGTAAAAATAATTTTATGTCACACCTAGCCATAAAGTGGCTATTATCGCACGCTCCGCGCGCGAAACAAACCCACTTCCTGGCCAGGGGGTGACATAAAATTTTGTACTTACCACGGGCGATAATAAAGAAACCCTCAGATCGCATATTTATCGCCCTTGCCTTCGGCTCGGGCGTAAAATACCTGCGATCTGAGACATTCTTTGTTTTATCGCCCTTGGTAAGTAATGTACTATTATAACATGAAAACTGTATGAAAATCGTAAATCTTTTAGGAAGCATCAAAATGAGTTAACAGAACATAAAGGTGATCTATAATTAGTACAGGACTTTTAGGCGCGGATAGGCCCCTTCCTGAATAATGGACACTTTCTTCTGACTTCTTCAAATGCAACCAGGAAAGTTAAATATTATTCAAAGCCCAAATGTTCAAACGCCGCAAGTACGCATTCCTCACGAATGATTATGAATTCTTCGCACTTGCGGTAGAGACTTTGGGTCCTTGGTCGTCCGACACCAAAAAGTTCGTGAAAGAGGTGTCGACACGACTAATAGGCGCCTCAGGCGACCACAGGGCTGGCTCCTTCTTTGCCCAGCGGCTAAGTCTGGCGGTGCAAAGGGGCAACGCCACCAGCGTTCTCGGGACCATGCCTCAAGCGGGTGAACTGGGTGGGGTATTTTATATATAGAGGTACATGTTGCTTTTTCTATTTTAAAATGTAAATATTTCTTTTATGTTATTAGATTTAGTTTGTAGCAAATACAATACCTAAATTGCAAATACCAGGAAATCTATTAATCTCTTATATCAGTGATATGATTTTCAACTGAGAACTGTCATAAAAAGTGACCAACTGGAGATTTCATTAGTGTGTCTTGAGGTAGGTATGACACTTTTATGCACCACGAAGTTAAAAGTTGAAGAATTTAATATATGTAAGAATATTATTTACCTCTGCCCATAACAGGAAATACGTAACACCAGCAAAAAGGACAAGACTCAGAAGTGTAGTCAGCCATGTCTGCTTAAATTGATTACGGACTGTATGGAAATCCAGCTGAAATATACAATGAAATCTGTATACTTAATCCGATATCTAATGAGCCCAGTAATTACTGTCCACATGTTTTTACTGTTTTTTTTTTTGGTTGGTAAATAAGATCCATAAATCAGAGTCCAGACTAAAATCAGATTTTAGTGTGGTCAAATTTTAATATAGCTGTAGGAAACAAGTACTTTAGATTCGACCTAAATAAATAAATAATTGTGGACAATCTTCCTTAAATTAACCTAGTCCCAAACTAAGCAAAGCTTGTATACTATGAGTACCAAGCAACTATTTACATACTTATAAAATATATACTTAAATACATAGAAAACATCCAAGACTCAGACACAAATATTCTTGTTCATCAGACAAATATATGCCCTGACTGGGATTCAAGCCAGGGACCTCCAACTTTATAGGCAGGGTCACTACCAACTTAATAGGCTAAAGTGGTAGTCAAACTAGCCACTTAGCATTCTGTATTGAATGTAGATATTCATCCGAGTATAGTATGGTGTTATTGTTTAGGTTATAAAAAATATTCACGGAACACGAAAAGCTACTGTTACAAACGTAATACGATAAATCATTTGAAACAAAACCTTCAAATGAATACTTACCGGCATTATTTTATTTACGAAAAATTTTAAATACCAATGTTATTGGAAATTCATCCAAACGAAAATCGATGGAAAGTAGCGATAATCATAACCCGCTGAGCCGGTACAAGTACAAACTTTGAAAATTACATAAAACTTTGATAAGTAATTGATAACAAAATGTAACAATAGCTGCAGCACTATACATAGAAACTAGAAACAATAATTGAATTCAAAGAGTATAATAATATATATCAGGTATTGAATTGAAATAAAAGCAAAACTTGTGTTGTTGTCTACGTTGCAGTGTTGCCAGAGCACTTCCGTCAAAAAGCACGGTCGGGTGTCCAAAAAAGCACGTTTTTGGAATAAAAAGCACGGTTCCGTACCCGAAGGGTCGAAAATGACTCCTATTACTGTTACTCACGCGTCCGTCCGTCCGTCCGTCAGTCGTATGTCACAAAATTTTGTTCGTAAGATTATTTTTTCTTCCCATTGACCCATAAACTTGAAATTTGGTGATACTTTTCATTATTACCGGTATTTTGCCAAGAAATACTTACATTTTGATAAAACAGATTTTTTTGATTGGAAATTTCCTTATTTTTCTATATAAAACCAATATACTTTTGCGGTTGGTTCGGAAATCTAAATGTGTGAAGTCCGATACGCACTTGGCCGGTTTTCGTCACATACAGAGTATTGAGCCTTTACACGACACGAACGATAGAGCTTGCAGTTGCAGGTTGCAGGCCAAGTTCTTTCCTGCAACGGCAACTACAGGGTAAAACATAACAACACAATGATTGTTAGAAAAAAATTACAGTTTTAGAAAGTACCAAACCAACATTACCTCCTCGTTTAGTAGTAAAATCATAAAGCACCATAGCACTTAAAAAAGCACGGTTTTAGCACGTTTTTAGGGAGCGCACGTAAAAAGCACGTTCGTATCCAAAAAAGCACGTAAAACCGTGCTAAAAAGCACGTTCTGGCAACACTGCTACGTTGTCTTGTCTACTACATGGTTGTTCATCTTAGAAGAAAGCTGACGGAATTAATAATAGCGCCACCTATTTTCATGGTTATTAAACTTGCTCGAATAGTCAGCTAAAATGTAAAAGTAAATAGACTGTTAAAAAGGTATTCAAAAATTCGATGCGTACCAGTATCACACACGTGGCCCTGTGGTAAAGTATATTGTCTTTAGAGACAATGTACCCGCGTTCGATCCCCAGCGGCGGATGCACTTTTTGTGTTTTTCACATGTATCCAAGATAATATTTACTAACTTTAGCACTTGGTGGCGCTTTAGTCGGGATCACAATGTGCGTGAAGTTGGCTATCTATTTCCAGTCATTACACTCTTATTTATGTCTACTACGTTTTGGAACTACTACGCAAATTGTTAAAGGGGCCTACAGACGGAACAATCTATCCAACAACTGGGAATTTCAATCTGTAATGCGGCATTTACATTAGGCCAATTGGCGAGCCATTCCACTAAGTCAATCCAATATCGGCACCGTGTAAAGGTATGATTCCGTTGCCGACTGCATACAGCAACAGCACGTTCCGCCGCACTCCAAATTGAACCGTAATGGTATGCGTACAAAGCTCAATTTGAATTGAGCGGAGAAGTGTCGGAACAGCACACGCCGCTCACTCTAAATTGAGACTTTTAGTGATTACGGTTCGGTTCAATTTGGAGTGCAGCGAAACGTGCTGTTGCTGTATGCAGTCGGCAACGGAATCATACCTTAAACAAACAATGATTGTGGTGCGAGGACGGTGCGAATATTGGATTGTCTTAGTGGAATGGCTCGCCAATTGGCCTAATGTAAATGCCGCACAATGAAGCTAATGATCGCTTTTATACTATATGCGGCCTTTAGTCGGCCCGGCAAGTCCGGCAACGATCAATGCTGCCGTCAAGAAATATACGTTATTGATAGCAACATTGAATGGCGTTTGATGGGCTTAATTGGCACGCCAAACACATGTCAACGTGCTCGGCAATGTGTCAAATTTTGTGATAAGCTCAATGACCTTCTGCATAGAGTTCAAATCAATGTCAAAATAATTGATGCGTCGCGGCAACGATCAATATCGCACCTGTCAAACTACATCAATCAAAACGAGCATCAATGTCCTTCAAGCACGTAAATGACACGAGAGTGTACAGGCGCTATAAAAGCTTCCAATGTCTTAATGGTCTTTGCAAGCTTGTACTCGGAGAACATTGCGATATTTTTGAACATACCCAACTAAGCTCGCTGACATAACAGTGACAGTGACAGTTGTAATTGTCATTATCAAGACAATCAATCGGTGATTGTTTAGGTTTGAGTTAATTTCTTCTGCAATTACATTAAATACATGCAGAAACAACTGACCGGGATATTTCTTGATTTGAATAAATTGTCCATCAATATTTTACATATAATACGTTCAGCATGATCCTGATCTCGCTATGCCGATTAAAGGATCACTGTTAAAAACTATTTGTTCAGCCTCTCTTCTTAGCTATAATTTACAGAGATATTATCATGGCATCCCATTCTATGACCTTTATCAATATACAACAGGTAAGCCACACTTCCAAATCTTGGGTTTTACCCAACACTAGACTAATTAATATATTGTTGTTGTTGTGGACAATCTTACACATTACACAAATCAACCTAGTCCCAAACTAAGCAAAGCTTGTATTATTGTTTTAAAATGTATAAATTTGAGTGCCCTTTTTTCAGGTGAACCATTATCTGAATATACGTTAAACAAACTGAGAGTCAAACATCCAGCTTTAGATTCTTTGAGCCGTGAGCGATTGCATTGCTCATTGCAAATATTAAAAAAGTTTGGTGTAGACCCATTGGAAGCCTGTTCCAATCCCCATGTGTTTTGTATGAACCCAATATCTTTAGACAACTATGGTGAAATACTGAGGGAATGTAGATTTGCCTATATTGCACCCAATCATCTAATAAGGTACAACAATTCTTCATTATAAATACTCTGTCTCTTCTATATTTCAGGAACCATAACTGAAATTAGATTAATCATATTGACATACTGAAACAAAGTTATTTTTAATCAAAGTGAAAATTGTAAAATTAAACACCACAGTTGGGATTTGAACCCACAACCTCGGGAATCCGTCCATTGCTCTACCAACTGAGCCACCGTGGTAATCCCTTGTGATGGTGAATTTGTGCAATGGACGGATTCCAGAGGTTGTGGGTTCAAATCCCACCTGTGGTGATTAATTTTTCAATTTTCAATTTGATTAAAAATTGAGATTTCGCTAGCGGACGCATCCTCATGACAACATTTAAAGTTGTTTTTCTTTTTAAAAGCTCTACAGAATTTCAGTATGGAGTTTCACATCCTTTTTTGCAAATGAACATTATAATCCACCAGCTAAGTGTAATAGCATATTTTACTATTTCATTTTGTAACATTTACCTATAATTCGTTTATACATAAGAATGATTACAGGTACCATACCTTGGTGCGATCCCGAACAATAGCTCAACACAAAAAGGAAGGACTTATGAGAGATCACATTCACCTGGAGGAAGTGTTACTAAAATGTTTCAAAGAACTGCCATCAAATCGGAAGATAACTCATGGTTTTGATGATTCAACAACATCTATTTGTAAGGAATTCAACTAATGTCCTCTTGTCATTGTTTGAATAATAACCTGTATTATAACTTTACACATGTGTGTAAGAATCCCATGCAAGTTCACTAACATTGTTGTTTATTTGTTTTATTTTATTTGAGCTTTATGTTTCTCCACTATTTGATATTATTTGTTTACTATTTTTCCTGTTTTGTGATCCCTCTGTGGGTAAAAGCCTCCTCCAGTTCTGTCAGTCCATAGCAATGGTCATGCAATTGTTGGACAGTAAAATTGGATGACATTGTTGTTACCAAGGTATAATAACTCACACAATCTATTACATGGTGCAATGTAGTTAAACTTGCATTTGGTTTGTGAACATGAGTAAATGTTTTAATAATGTTTCGTCTTTTCAGTAACTGTTCGGTTGAGTGTTTTGGAAAGCTATCTCACTTGGAAGTTGTCAATAACACCTGAGGAGTTCCAGAAATATTGTAGAAATTATTTACCCTTGAAGCACAAGTCTATGAGCAACATCCAACAGGCACTGCATATAGCAGAAAAAGATATCAACTTTGATTTCAAAGCCATAAGAAGAAATGCTTTCGTCATATCAGCAGATCCTATCAACACTCAACTTATTTTAGATAATGTCAAATACTTGGCAGGGTTGGATATCAGAGAAGCTATCCGTGTGGAACCTGCTATACTGAAGAATAATTATAATGCTCTATTGCAAATTAAAGATATTTTAGAAGTATGGACTACTACAGTATTCTTTATGGTATTATAACGTATATATATTATTTGTGCTAGAATCTTTTCTAATGATATGTACCTATTTGAATCACAGGAATATGGAATAGAACGGGAGGCTCAGCAGCGATGCTTGAAAGTGTTCTGTATGCGCCCAGCGACTGTGCGTGAGAGGTTAGATGATTTAAAAAATCAAAAGGAATACAATATTTTGTCATCAAACCCTAGAGTGAGTTATCTTTTAAAACATGAGTTAACAATTTTTTTTCATGCCTTTTATAATTTTAATAGGTGTGTCTGCTTTTATAATTTCAGGTGTTGTCAATGGTTGTTCACAAGCGTAAAATAATAACTAGACTTAATAAGATACAGGCATCTAAAAAACAGTGCTTTAGTCTAAATCATCTGGTCTCATCTAACAAAGCGTTCAATGAGTAAGTTTTAATGTGAACTCATTGAGTGAACTCAGGAGTTGTAATTTAAATTGAAACGGATTGTATTTTATTATAGGTACATAAGCAGCTTTGGCGACAAAGTGTGTGGCAAAGACATAGCGGTACTAATAGTTTCGACCCTAGAAGTCAACAATGGAATGACCCGAAGATCTGAATCATTAAAGTTTGTTTTGAGTCAACTCAGAAGGCACAAATTTTTTCTGCATGTTGCATTGAATATAGTCGACGAAAACATTAAATTTCTCCAGCAAAGATTCCAAAATAAATTCATCATTAATAACTGTCAGTTGTTACTTTACCCTATGTAAGTATCTAAATTTAATTTTCGAATCCATCTGTAGTAATCTCAGAAATCGTTTCTCTGCTGGTCGCCTCGTACATTCGTAAAACAATTTTTTTATTTTATTTTGTGGTGCTTTCTGCCACTGGCACTTACACACGTCGTATTTTTTTTCTTAAAGTACCTAATATTATTAGCACCAGGTTTGTTATCTGAATAATTGTCTTTTCAGAACGGATATAGAAAAATACGTAGTGCAGTTTCTGGCCATGCGCAAAGGCGCGCGCGCTAATGGCAACATAAGGTTGGAAGCATTCTACAATAACCTGAAATGTGACGAGCTCACTGACGACCAAATATTGAGCCTCGCGCTCTACGAGATAGAGAAGAAGTACCACTTCAGTGGGGACGGCATCTGGGCTCGCCAGGACGGAGTCAAAATAGAGAGCGCGGAGGCCAGCTGACACTGTTAGTACATACTACATATATATCATCTTACTATTCATTCAGTTAGACCGAGTTCAAGCCAAAGCTGTGCCTTTACAATTTTTTATCTACCAGGTTTAATATACATAGAAATAAAAGACTCGTTTAAGCACATCATTAATATTATTGAACATTCCTGTAAATCAGCAATCAGCGGTTTCGCGTAAACATTCGCCATCTCTCAAACGTCGTGCATTAAATTTAAATACAATATTGCTTTTAAAGTCTTACGCTAAAACTATTTATGAATGTAAACATAGACATGCAGCAAAAACGCCGTAATAGAAGATTAATAACTATGGTTACAAACGCTTTTCTTAAATATTGTTTTATCCTAGTTAACTACGTAGTTTAAAAGTAAAAACTTTGTATAAAAGTACGAACAATCTATCTATTAATACCTACCTACCTACCTTCTATTCTCTGTTAACAATTCTTCAATTATTTAACTATAACAAAAAAAGAGATCTGATTGTTTTATGTTTCTTCAGTTGCAGTAAGAGTTTAATGATTGTATTAATTAACACTTTTAACGTAATGTATACATATGCATATGTTACGAAACACATTTTGGGCTTACAAATATAAATTCTTAAAATAAAGTTCTAAATATATTTGAACAATACTAATTATGCAATCTTATTAGTCCCTAAACGTCAAATATTTTATACTGTTGGCACACTTCATTCACGTAATATCCTAATATTTACAATATAAGCATTAATATGTTTCTTATATTATATTAAATAATAACTTTCTTTGGCTGAGATAGCTGTAGGTAGATTTGCTTAAGTAATAAATAGTAATTTACTAAAATTGCATATCCTCTTACCCAAACTAAAGTAATTTTTAGGAAAAAGTATGTTTGTGTCAGATTATTAATTTTTACATCTACATAAGATCTATTCCCAATTTATTATAAAATTCCTTAAGTAACTGTAATCGGCAACTTGTCAGGTGTTACTTATGAAGTTAGAATTATACCGACCAACGGTCAGCAACAGACGGCCCGCGGGCCACATGCGGCTCGTGAGCACCTTACTTGCGACCCGCGAGCATCCTCTTTGACCACCGACCTTTTGTCTAATAGTGACAAATTAAGGTATGTTGGGATAAGACCGGATCGGGTCAAGATCGGATAATTCACTTTTCTACTAAACACACCTGCCTACCCCATTTTTGTTAAGCCCCACACCTCAGTCAGCCGCGTTGATTTAAAGCGACACGTTGTCTGTGACTGCGTGAAATATAAAATTAGTGATTTTTTGTAGTTTTGACAGGAAAAGACCGGATTTTTTAAACGAACCATACACGTAACTGCACAAAATTCATTTTTCAACATAGTCCGATGTTATCCGTTTACGTCCGATGTTTCGCGATGAAAAAAAAAATTTCAAATACTATCTTTAAACGTATGTTAAATAAAAACCATTGCATATATGAGGAAAATAAAAATATTGTTTGAAAATATATTTCATACTTATTTATAACAAACGATAAAAATTCAAGGAAACGTTAGATAAGGTAGTAAAAAAAAATCCGAGTGCTTACCAAGGTCACAGAATAAGTAATAGTACAAGTACAGAAGATTCTCTGTTAACAAATTCTCCGTTTACGTATGCCAAATGTGCCTAAACGTGGCCATCTCTTTCTATCGCAGGCAATGCGCTCTTTCGAGGCCCCGCCCTCAGCGCTAGGGTTACCACCAGCGAGAACCTATTTTAATATATGTAATTTATTAGGTATTAGTAGTGTTGTTTACAATACAATTACGAATAGTACTTTTAAGGTTCCGTAGCCAAAATGGTGAAAACGGAACCCGTCCGTCCGTCTTTACGTCTGTATGTGACAGCCGATGTACTCGGAGACTATAAGCACTACAAATACAACTAAAACATTTAGCAGGAAGGTGTGTTCTACTCGTATGAACTGCTACGTAAAGGTGATGTAAAAAGACGAAAAAATATTAAAGTAGGGGCAGGCACTCCATACAATCATGTAACAAGGGGATACAAAGTTTTATATAATATTTTAAGGTCCGAGTTTTTATTACTACACAACCTGCTGCAATGCAATAATGTTTTGGTTTTTGCATTATTATTTATACACGTCAGTTCACGACACGAATTATGATTGTACAGCGGTACAGCAGCGCGTGCGCGTGCGATCCGTATCGTTGCGCCGCAACCACTAAATAGTCCTAAGACTGGGGACCCGTCCCGCCGCATGTACTTTGAGCGGCGCGATGACGTCACGGTAGATTGTCCCTCCTGCCATGGTATCGAAAATTAGTACCTTAGACCAAAGAAGGTAGCCTTGGTTTCTCGATTGTGGGTACGCTTATTGCATAAAGCACGTTACATCATGCAGTAGCCAACTTAATCCTCGATAGGTTATACGGGCTTTTTATATCGTCACATTTTATGGCGGTAACGTAATATATCAAAACGACACAGTAAATGACTACCTATATGTATAACCTGGGCTCAGCAGGCTAGCTAGGTTGATCGCGTTAATGTCGCACATATAGACATATGTATATTACTAGCAAGTACTTATACGTGCGAGACGGACAAATACTATAGGTATGTCCGACATAAACGCGATCCTCCTACGCATATTTCTACGTAGGTATTAATGTTGTAACAATTTCAATTTCCAACAATAATAATTTCTTAGCGACCTAAATCCAAATGGGCTAACCTATACGAAAATTATAAATTGTCATGATAAAAACTTTAATAAACCCAAAGTTAAAATATAAAGTAGGTATCCCAAAACGTACGCAAGTTTTTGATAACGCATGTTTTATCAGTGAATATTTATATCTTATCTTATTATATCTTTAAACGAGCAATTCTTGTATATTTATATATTTATTTCGGGGATCTCGGAAACAGCTCTAACGATTTTGATGAAATTTGGTATGTGGGGGTTTTCGGGGACGAGCAATCGATCTGGCTAGGTCTCATGTCCGGGAAAACGCCGAGCAAAGCTCGGCCGCCCAGATATTTGTTATTTAATCGTAAAGTACAAGTAAACACCTATGGAGTTATGTACAGTCGACTAAAATGAGATCTTTACGCTTTTCACCTTAATTACATTGTAATGAGGTCCTAAACTGGATACAACTCTTAGTAGTCGACTGTAGGTGGCGACAATTTTCTGGAAATTTTCCATCGAAAACCGACAAATGGAAGAGTTAAAAGGACCAGGTTATATGTCTGACATAGCATTAGTTAGTTAAGGTATGATTCCGTTGCCGACTGCATACAGCAACAGCACGTTCCGCCGCACTCCAAATTGAACCGTAATGGTATGCGTAAAAAGTTCAATTTGAAATGAGCGAAGAAGTGTCGGAATAGCACACGCCGCTCACCCTAAATTGGGACTTTTAGCCTTATGATTACGCTTTAATTCGCAGTGCGGCCTCCATTGTCAATAAATGACAAAATAGAATGAAGAAAATATTGCATAATAGTACATTACTTAACAAGGGCGGTAAAACAAAGAATGTCTCAGATCGCAGGTATTTGACGCCCGAGCCGAAGGCAAGGGCGATAAATATGCGATCTGAGGCTTTCTTTATTACCGCCCGTGTTTAGTACAAAATATTATGTCACCCCCTGGCCAGGAAGTGGGATTTCTCGGGCGCGGAGGGTGCGGTAATTGCCGCTTTATGGCCAGGTGTGACTTTTTTTTGTTGGGATTCTGGGACAAGACTGGTTTCGTTTACCGCCTTACTATCTATAATAAGCATACAATAAAGCAATAAGGCACGTGGAATGCACGAGAGTGTTCTAGCTACATTGTAAACTATAACATAATTACTTTACTCTTATTATTTATTACGTAACGTAACTATAGAAGTACCGTTTAACTGTGACGGGAGAGGACAAAACGGATGACGTCAAAGGGTAGCGGACGGCGGGAGGGGCCCTGCCTCCCGCTTCCCTTCCCCGCAGTCTCAATTAAGCGGTCGACCTATACATATTGGTACCAATATTTTAATATCTATGCAGTTGGAATTATATTTCCTAAATTCAATGGGCTCAACTGCACCTTCGTAGATAGGCTTCAAAGATTACAACAAAACAATAATTTAGCGTTATTTTTAAACATTATATACTTAATTATTGAGTAGGTACTTACTTTTAACTATAAGAACAAGAACATAAAATAATGCTTTCTCATAATTAACTTAATAATAGAAATCGAGGCCTATTCTAAAAAAATCGTTGTTCTGACCCATCTGCCTATATCACTAAGACCGCCGCGTGCCGTATTCCGATAGGAGTCCCATGATCTCCTGCGGGAGAGGAACAGTGGTTGCATGCAGCTGACAGCCGGCGGACTGCTCTCAACTCGCAGCGCCTTAACGGTAGCATCGAACTGGTCATTTTTAGTAATAATACTCCTTTTCGAAATTATTCTTGAATCATGGACATTTTCGAAAAGGAGTATTTCAATTCAAAAAAGGGGGAAGTGTGGTGTAGGGCTGGTGAGAGGCAGGCTCCACCTTGACGACGACGGGCTGCGCGAGGTCGGCGTGCCGCTCGGGCTCATAGCCGGCGTGCTTGTCGGGGAAGTCCTCGGGCGCGGCGTAGCGCGGCGCCTCCTCGTGCATCGCGCACGGCGGGTACTTGTCCTCGTGCTCGTGCGCGCGGTACTCCAGCTTGTCCTCGTGCGGCTCCAGCTGCGGCGAGTGCGCCGCCATCATCGGGTAGTCGCGCACGCCCAGCGGCGGCGGGCTGCCCTCGCCGTACTCGTAGTGCCGCGGAGCGAACATCTGTCCATCGTGCCCGTTCAGCACCGTCGTGTAGGAATAAGCAGGCTGCGCGTTAAACCCCGGGTACCCGCCGCCGCCGGACGACAGCAGATGGTGCGAGGGTAGTTCGTACGAGTGCTGGTAGGACCAGGAGTCGGCCGGTGCCGGCATGCCGTTCTGCGGGAAGGCGGGCAGGTTGCCGCCGATGCCCGAGAACCCTCCGCCCAAGGTCGTGGAGCTCGGCGAGCTAGACCCGATGTACCCGGTTTTCCGCGGTGGCTCGCGCTTTCGCCACTTCGCTCTTCGGTTTTGGAACCATACCTAAACAATAAGTGAACCTTTAGGATTTTTTTCAAGGTTTTTTTCTTTAAGTTTATTAATACATTATTTTTTATGTTAATATGAGTAGGGATGAGTAAATAATCAAATTCATATGCACCTGTACTCTTGATTCAGACAAGCTGAGCTTTAGCGCAAGCTCCTCTCGCGCGAACACATCCGGGTAGGGCGCCCGCTCGAACGCTCGTTCCAGTTCCTCCAACTGGTATGCCGTAAATGTAGTCCTGGGAACAAGAACAGACACATTTTAACATACATAACATAAGAGAGCATGGTTTTTACCAATTGGTACCAGTTTCGCGTACACAGCCTAAATTACGCGGGCAACAATAAGTAGGCATATAACAACCAACAGGTCGACACGTAAACGTGGTCAATTAAAAGACCTGCATAAATATGAGCTCAATTAAACATTCACAAATAAATGAATGTTATCAGCGCATCCACCATCTGACGCGTGCAATATGGCTGCGGGCGCGCGGCGCGCACGCGGCGCGCGGAAATTGATTGAGCGTGAAACGAAATGTACCCCACGGAGAGAGCTAATTGCCTGCCAATAAAGTTGAGAGTATAGCTGCTATTATATTTTACCACCATTGCCCATCGCAATATTTGTTTTCATCCTGACTGTGCAAAACGGTGAAATTCTCATACCTACATGTATTCATGACGCATACGCGTAACAACAAGTCTGTGGTCAGATTTTCTTTACTTGTATACCTTAATGAAATGTATGATATATAACATAAAAGCACTTCAAGAACTTTTGCCTTTTTGAAGTAGCCTATAACCTTGAATTATGATTATGACACAAAAACCGTCAAATTTTGTTCGGGAAATACGTAGTGAATTCCGGCACATTTATCAGTGATATCTACACACCCATATGAAGTGGGGTCTGTAGATGCGTGCATTACCCTATTAAGCTGCTGGGGCTGCTGCAGCCGAGATGCCGAGAGCGATAGGGCAATTGCCCTCCCGCCGACATACGGGTAATTAATCCCTCGGACACCGCCGCACATAAGACGCCTGCATCGGCGCATTGTTGCTGCGCGTTGGAAACTTTGTTAACTCGCTATCTTCGTCTTTGAACTAACGTCAATTGTGTTATTGATATCCTTTCCCTATTTTTGGCACCCGTACATTCTGTCACGCCGTCAGTAAAGACCGATAACAGTACAATATTCAGATTCAGACAATGGATTCTAAAGGCAGGCCTGTTCCTCCGGCTAAACTCGGATCTTGCACAAACCGGGGTGTCGATATAGACGATCGCGCTAGGAACGTAAAAGCGCGAGAGCGAGATGCCATGTTTTTAATTTTCTAGCGGTTGAAAATCGGTTTTGTTAGACAGCGAGCCTTCTGTATTATGTGCTAGGCGAATAATTATGTTATATGTGAACCTGTTGTTAATCGTCAGTGATGGCCTGTCACAACCAAAGTCTGATATTGATTACAGTTAACGACATTTAAAACCTTTTATATGTCAAGCCCACTTAGAAATGAATGCATAGTTTTTAGGGTCACTTACACCCTTATAGTTTCGCCCTGTCCGTCCGCCCGCGGCTTAGCTTAGTAACCGTTAGTACCTACCAGAAAGCTGTAATTTGGCATAAGCAGGTATACATGTTGATCACGCCGATAAAACGATAGAATAAAATCTCTAAAAGAAAGTGTTGATACCTCCCCTACACGTAGTGGGAGCGAATTTTTGTCTTCCAAACCCCACCGTGTGGTGTATCCTTGGATTAGTACCTAGAGGTACGTTTAAAATATTGTAGGTTTGCTAAAACTGTTTTTTGAATCAGTAATCCATTTGAGTCATAAATATTACGCACAAAATCCTAGTTTAACTAGAAAAAGCTCTATTTCGAAAGGTCTGAGTGAACATAATAATGAATTAGGTAATATATGCAGATTATGCTTTCTGATATGAAGTAATAATATCTTTTTTTTGGGGTGTAAAACGACAAACTACTATTTCCGTCCAGCCGATGTCGGACAGTTTATATTTATGAATGAATGTCAACAGGAATCCACTTACCATCTGTTATCATAATATGAAAATCATTGAATTAGCTATGCAAATAATAATATTGGGGTGCAAAGCGATGAGTAGAACATTTAGACAGGGGTCGCGTCGCGCGCCACCTGTGACGCGGGCCGGCGCGTGCCGACACTATGATAGCTAAGCCAGGAGCCTCATATTGAGTTCATCTCTTTCATATACCAATCACAACTTAATAACTTGTTGTTCTTAATATTTCCTGTTCTGTTATGGCATAGGGTGACACCGTCAGTAATGGACAAATCCCAATGTTGCACATTAACTCTTATGTATAAGAAAATAAGAGTTATTCACTTTTTTTAGAACAATCAATTCAAAACCGTATGATCTTAGAATTAGGATTGAAGTGTCCATTACTGGTACTTGTCAGCTTCAAGTGTCCATTACTGTCACCTTTCGCTCGGAACTTGAGGAAGCCTTGAGATTGAGATCGAGGGCTCTATATTTGTTGGAAATACCATTATTAACGGCAACCTTGCTCACATAATGGTTAATATCTTCCACCAAATTTCATCAAAATCGTTAGAGCAGTGTCCGAAATCCCCGAAATAAATAAATATAAAAGAATTGCTTGTTTAAAGATATAAGACATACGTCCAAATCTGTATTCATTTTAACGTTTTTCATGTGTGTGTCGTTCATTGGATTGTATTTGAAATTCCCCTATATGTTTTATGGGACTGGGGCTCCATTTGGTATCTGCCTCTAACGTGGTTATTCCAGTGCCATGTTACCTTTTGGTGTGGTGTGGTTATTCCAGTGCCAACGGTAACGTAGTCCGACCACTTAACCTTTAGTTGTGTTTTTGTTAATGTTTATTAGTAGCATCTTTGCAAAGATAACTGTTGTTTTATTGTGTTTATGCAAATGCATCACCCTTGAAGTTGCAAGCATCCATAGGTTATGGGGACACCTATGATGGGTATTTGCGTTCTTATTCTAAAACGTAAACACCTATCTACCTATTAACATTATTTACGATTTATTAAGTACGGTACAGTTTAAGCATAAAATTTATGAAAATGTATACTATGTATACATTTAGGAAAGTATATGTATGTCACCTGTCTTGACAGTGCTATTATTGTGCTAATGAAACATACGTAGACTATTTAATTATAATTTCTACAACCGTGTTACAAACTAATTTGTTGATGACATGTCATTGCTTATTTACTATTTTAAATTGTCAATTTTCGTCACTCATCTCATTTTACTCATTTCAATTTTCATTCGTTTTCAAAGTTAATAAAAAGTTACTAATTTGACTATAAGTCAACGTCCCAATGATTATAAATCTAACTCGTGCGCAAGTTATAACTAGGACCGTCTTCGTAGCGCGTAGCTCGCTACGAAGGCGCTCGTAGCAGTCGCCCGTTTTTGTTGCTACACAGTCGCTACAATCATAGCGTATCTCATGGGTATGAAAACATTTTTATCATACTCTGAAAGTGGGTCATTATTCATCTAAGTGGCATGCTGAATGTGGCACATTTATGCACTAGAACAAAAAGTATTTTAATAAATTATGGTGAATCGTAAGTAGTATTGGGTCAAGATGTAACCTATAGAGGCATAATGTACGATGAATTATTATTTAAAAAATAAAATGGTCCATACACAAACATCATTAACGTTAGTTTAACAGCTTCCGCCATAACAGTTTTTTTCACTGACTCGGAATTTTTTTTGGTAGTTTACTCGAATTCGAAATGAAAAGCTTCGAGCGCCAAAATATCTAGTCAAAAATGGGTGGCTTTGTACTTAGACGCTATTTTACAGATTAAATTTGTTTATGTAACTTATCATATACACAATCGCAATCGCAACAAAAATATAAGAAATCGCGAGGCATCGTTCAATACATATATTCAAACTAAAACGTATACGGAAAATGATCAGAAATGCGACAGTTTGCGAGAAAATAAGAGTTACGAAGAGATTAGAAAAGAGCAGAGGGAAACATAAAGGAGGGCTCACCTGGTTTTCTTTTTCTTGATGCCGTTGTTGTCGTTTTTCTTCTTGTCGCTCTTCTTGGTAGTGGTGGAGGGTGCAGGCGGGGGCGGGGGCGGCGGCGCGGGCGCGGGCGCGTGCGCCAGCGGCAGCGCGTGCGGCGGCGCGTGCTCGGCGGACTGCAGCAGCAGCGGCTCGTCCTTGCGCTTGGGCTCGCCGAACACGGGCAGCTCGTCCCTGTACTGGAGCTCGCCGCTCGCCCCAACCACCACCTGCACGTGCCGCTCTTTCCCGAACTCGCTGAACATGTGCTCCTCGAAGCTGGGCTGCTCCATGCCTCCCCCGGGCTCGAAGGCGCACTCGTAGCGCGCGCTGTCCCCGCACACGTACATGTAGCCGTCGGGTGGCGGCGGGTGCGGGCCCGCTACCTCCGTTCCCACCTCGCTGGGCTCCGTCGCGGCAAGCTGCCTGCCGCACCTCTAGCGTCCGCGTCCGCGTCTCCGACACCCGAGCTCAGAGCGATTTATCGACTCCTATATTAAACAATTGGACTTCATTTAGCTGGGCCCTCGGGATTGACGAACGCGCGCGCCGTTCGTTTCGTCGTGTCCGTCCCGGTTAAGTGACTTTAATCAACTTTAACGAACTAACTGAATTTGCTCTACGGTTGGTCAATTTATATTATCATAATACGACGCTCCACACGGTTTTCGAGCCAATGAGTAGGGCGGCTGTGGTGCGCCGGGCGCTCCCGGGAGCGGCATACTGGGTCATAGTGTTCGGTGGTAAGGGAGGGAGTGCGTTGCAGCTTGCGGGCGCTTAGGACCGTAGCTCGGTGTCGAGTGGGAGCCAATAGCGGCGCGGCGGAGCCACTCCCCAGCGCCGGTCCCCCTCGCCGGGCGCCGCCGCCGGCTGCGGGCTCGGCGCTGCCGCCGCGCCGCGCCGCACCATGCGGGATTCCCACAAACTCTCCCGATATTTGTTTGTCTCGATGGTATTGTGGGGCGCGAACACCCACATCATTATTGTAAAAGTCCATAGCACTTCATTGTAAATCCGTATCAGCACAACTCATATGTCTCTTACATGATTTATAGCCGTGGGAACAGCGTACCTATTCAAATATGCTGCAATACCAACAATTGGAAAAATATTTGTTATCAATAGTATTCCAGTAGGTATTTTAAACAATTTTTGCATACACCTTTCTTACAAGGAACTTGTAAATAGATTATGATTATTGATTACCTTTCATGTTAAGTTTTCGGAAATCCCTAACGTAGTTACAAGAATTTTATTTTTTAGTAGTACTTAAATAAAAAGATATCGCTTGATAGTCGGCTAGGTGCCCTAGAGGTGTTGTCGTAGGGCCAGCGGCGGCGTCGCGCGGCCGTGGCGCGGCAGCACTGCCCGCCTCCGCCGCAGCCATCGCTTAATTACCTATTAATTAACGGTTATTACTGGGATTATTAATAAAACATTCGCCCTGACTATTGGCACTTAGATTAACGTCGAGGGAGTAATGGCGCATTTCAGCAATTTCGGTTGTTATTTAATTGAAGTCAATTTAGATGATCAGAGTCTATTTAGGTTGGTGCTGGCGCTCGCCAGCGGGATCTCGGCTTCATTGGGCTTATTGGTGACTTTCAGACAACACGAATTGCACTCGCTGATGCACTTTGTCGCATACGCACTCGAGTAGCCCGTGTAAAGTGGGTCGACACGACACCATTGAGTGATGGACCCTACCTGTGTTAGTTTCATTAGTGACCTTGTGTTCCGCTGGATTAAGATTGCAGTTAAGTTGAAGTGTACGTGGTAGAAACGTGTGACACGAATGTACGATGCATCCTGTGCGTGCACGGCGGTTCCCGTACATTTTGATGACGTGTGTGTCATGCACCTTGTCAGAGGCGCTGGAACCGGAAGTACCTACCTACTGAGTCAGAATTCACTGGAAAAACCATGTCCCTGTTTTTGAGCTGGCATATAACAGGACAATTGGCCAATAATCTGTTTTTATTTAGGTAGGTACGATGTACGATGTGTGTGTTTAGTATATATCTTAAGCGTTAAGTAGGTATAGACTATAGAGGTGCCTATAGTTTTGTTTTAAAACATTTCAATGTTCCTACGTAGACGACAAGTTTCCGTTTTTCGTAGGTGACCGTTTTCTCCTAAGTTTATTACGAACCATACCCGTATGTGTAGTTTTTAAGTCCCGATACCGACATGTTAGTTATTTATTAGGCACACTACGCAGCAACGATATTCGCCTGAACTAAACTGGCTTCGGCGAATGTTACTGGCCGTGAACATTTGTGTGATCATACGTCAAATATTGAATGTCGTCTTGTAGGTACCCATTTTATGCGATGCTGTTTTATACTGTTTAATTTAAGAGGGCGTAGATGGCATTGCAAAAGTCCCGCTCTAACACGCGTGAGTTTTCAATTAACCATCCCGCTCTCTACGGAACCTCAGCGCGTGTTTTTCATAAATATTGATGTTTATTCTAAACGTGTACATTTATAAGGATAATCTTTTTTATCAGGTTTGAGAACGTATCATTTTACAACTATTAAACCAAAAATCATTGTTAAAGATGGCAGGGTTTTAAAGATCCACCCAAAAACATCGAAAAAAGGGTTATGTTTGAAAAATAAAAGTATCGAGAAATTTTTTGCAAATCATGTTTTCACTTTTAACAGACTGGAGGAAAATAGTTCAAGATTAATATACTGAAATGTTGAGACTAGGTCGATAAACATTGGCAAAAGTGCATATGTGGTGTGGGCTCTTAATGTGTTACGATAATGCGTAGTGGGCAACAAAATAATAGGTTATACCTATAGTACAAATACTAATTCATTTATTTAGTCAACATAGGTGTATAAAAAAGTGATTGAAAGATAGTGATTAATAAATATATCTTGTATTGAGGTTGAACGAAGTTTTGTATGTGTGACACTAACCTCTGATGAGTGATCTATTTATCAGTAGGCTTTCTGCTCGCAGGCTCTTTCCACTACATACGCATTGTCCCATGGTTTGGTCTACGAACGCAGCGCTACGAGCCGTAGGCACAACATGTGTAAAGCAGTCTTACACCTGAAGAACGATCTTTAAACCATATTTCTCATTTTCAAAACGATTTAACTTGAAACATTACAAGTTTCTAAACATACATGTAAAAGTAGAGGTACAGTGGTATGTGTCTTAAATATATCAATTGGCAATATTTATTACCTAACCTACCGAATTAATTATCATTCGTATTCAATTCTGAGACATTCCCAAACATTTCACACTTCGCCCCGTTTTCAACGAACCTATGACATGGGTATTGAACATAAAGTAAATTACTTATGTACCTACCTACCTACTGAGAGACATTCAGACCGAGTAACAGTTTTATTTATTCATTGTTTCTACAATGCATGAAAATTTTATATGCGTTGTGATAAAGTCGTTTGGGTATCCGAAGAAAATAAACAACCACGTTTTTAGCATTTCGCTCCATTAACGTATAGTATCCAAGCGAAGTTCATTTTATCGTGTCACTCGCTATCATTGAGTTAGACTAATCGTTATCCAAAGTGCGTACTTATTAAAATTCTTAATTTATTTCAAAAAAAAAAGTTGCTAAAGTTAAGAAATTTATAGTTCATCAATTCATTCATTATTTTTTAACATTAGACTTGTCACTTGGATAATTCATCTCTACGACATACTTTGTCGGTGTAATCTATGTGTGTAAATCGCGGACGGACAGTACGAGTATGGTGTAACTATAGGTGTATAGTGTTTTGGTACTACGGAACCCTAACAAGTAATCCAAGTTAATATAAAATAAAGTTTAGCTATATCTTTTTCTTACAAAATAGTGAAAGTATTTCACAGGCTATTCAATACGATTTAGGTTTGATATAATTCATAAGCTAAATTTAATTATGCATTAATATTTAAGTGACGTGTAAAATCGAAAGATATCATAGCTATAAAATATGTGTATATCGTAGATAGTTTTCGCGTAGCGGAAGTAGCCTAAATTTATTCATATAACTTGAGTTATCCCCTTGTTCACAACTTTTCCAAATTTCAAACCAATAGCAACTGAGATATGTATGAAAAACAGGCAACAAAATTTTCAAACATGCATAACAAAATCGAGTATATAAAAATATAATTCGATAAGAGGATGCGAGTGCGAGGAGATAAAAAATCGGCCAAGTGCGAGTCGGACTTCGCACATTTATGGTTCCAAACCGACCGTTTTTATAGGTTTTTATAAGAAAAATAAGGAAATTTCAAAGAAAAATTCTAATTTATCAATATATTAGTCTTTGTTGGTAAAACATACGTAATAACAAACATTATTACCAAATTTTAAGTTTATAGGTATTTGGAAAGTTAAAAAATTCTTCGGAACAAAATTTCGTAAAAAAAGCTGGCTTTAGTGGCTTCGGTGGCTTCTCATTCCTTTGATTTTCAATATATATTTTTTTATTAAAAATTTAGTAAGTATCTACTCAATGAGCTCTAAACAACGATACCCCGCTCGATAGGGTAGGATAAAAAAAATTTCGCGCCCCCGTTTACCTGTATGGGAGCCCCCTTAAAAACATTTAAAAATAAGTTTTGACTATTTGTATGGCTTCGGGCCAACAAGATGCTTATACTGTGTAAATTTGAAGCCTGTAGCTCCAACCGTTTGGCTATAAAACCTGTGTGACAGACGACGGATGGACGGACGGACGGACGTCTGGGCGTCACCAATAGGGTTCCGTATTGACCCTTCGGGTACGGAACCCTAAAAAATTAAGTATCGAAAAGTTAAAGTTACCAGGTGCAAGCTGTGATAGTGATGGCGGTCGGAATGCTGTTCACTACCAGATACACTATGATAGTCGATTCGCAATCGAAAGCAAAGCATTTTGTTATTTACCGACCGTGAATACACACTAAAAACCGGCCAAGTGCGTGTTGGGCCACGCGTAAGGTAGGGTTCCGTAGTCGTCCACCCGTTCCATTATGTGGACTAAAAAGTTCGCAAACATATATTTACTATGTTTTTGACAGAATTAACAACATTATCTAAGGTATAAATGGAAATTTTCGTCGTATATACTAATACCATGATTTTTTTCACGTGCCTAGTAGCCGCCGTTTAACAGGCAGGGGGGGGGGGGGGGGGGGGACACTAACCAATTATTTAATCAAAAAATGCTTTTAGAAACCTAATATTTTTAAAAGAGCTATCCAACGATATCCCACACGATGGGTTTTGAGACAAAAAAAATTGCACCACCACTTTACACCCTTAAAACCCTAAACTTTTTTTTTCAACATTTGATTCTACCGTTTTGTCGGCGTCATCAATATCTATACTCATACCAAATTACAGCTTTCTAGTACTAACGGTTACTGAGATAAACGGGGGACAGACGGACGGACGGACGGACCGGACATGGCGAAACTATAAGGGTTCCTTGTTTACTACGGAACCCTAAAAGCGGGGGTCGGACGGACGGACGGACATGGTGAAACTATAAGGCTTCCTTTTTTACTACGGAACCCTAAAAAGATGCCCTTATCTGATAGAGGGCTTTATCTGCCCCGTCCTTATAAAGGAACACAGAAAATGTTCCGTACGTAGAACAGAAGATGCTACAAAACAAAGTCAGCCCATTATCCGAATCAGTCCGTAACACAACCTACAGATAGCAGTGATAATATACCATTTAAAAAAATTGCATGATTGGGTCGAAACATTCACAAGAATATGTGTTTCAAATCGCCTCCATACATACTCGTCTATCTTATACATTATATTTGTTTGTACAACTGAACCCACTTTATCATTAAAAAAAGTTTTTGATGACTAGATAGTCAGCTCCGATATTTAATAGGTGACCTACACCAGCATCTAACCGAACCCGTAAAACTATTCAATAAATGAGCTAAGTAATTTCACCTTGTAATTTGACTAGTCATAATAAGTAGAGCTTGTCTGCCGGGGGAAATGATTTTATGGTATATGTGTAATGTATCTATGCTCGTATGTATATGCATGTATGTGGGAATCATGTGACGGGGCGTAGGCGTCGCACATAAAATCTCTCTGGCGACGGAGCGAGCACAGAATCTGCCGCCCGCTCAATTGGACTCAATTGCTTTAATTGGTTTCAATTGAAATGACCTCGCGCGCACCGACTGTAACCCACCACTAGCCTGACACTCGCATTTATCTTTTTTTGGAACTGACATAGACTCATGCTTATAGATGAATACTTATAACTTATAAGTAATACCTAATACTTGCCCATAAAAATTATAATTAAAAATTCGTCATCAGTTTTTGTAAAGTTTGCTAAAGGACTGAATTATGGAAAACATTCAATAATAATTTGAATATGGCACAAAGGTTATAAGTAGGTATTATTAACGCTTTAAGGTCAGGTATCTCGGGGGGAATTTTCCAGCGTAAGTATTCCTGACTATTAGCTTGCACTATTTCTTATATCGTCACGTTTTATGGCCTAAATATGCCAATAAAACGTGACGCTATAAACTGTCGTGCTAGCTAGGTATCTATATTTAGAAAGTATACTTAGGCCCGGTTTTATAAAGATCCGTTAGACCTTATGTCGGTATACTATGTCAAAAAAAAATTTTTACGGAACACACAAAATGGAGTCTACAGTCCGCCATATTGTCTTTATTTCAATTTCACATGTCCTATGTCACCCGGGATGACGTAAGGATTCCAACGATACCTTCATACCTCACACATCTTAATCGTTGAGAAGTTCTGGGGGAACAAAAAAATTCACATACATACATGAAACCTAAAAACATTACACTCCTTTTTTTGGGCAGTCGTGTAAAAAATGTACCGAGTTACTGAAATTTGATCTGACATTTGGTCTATCGGATCTTTATAAAACCCGGCCTTAGGTAAGCTAGATTCGGTCCAAGTTTCTTTTTGTTTGTACTTTTATTATTGATTTGTCTCTGCTAATAACTAAACAATATAATACCTATATACTTATATCACTACATAGTATAAATAGAGTGATTTAAGAGGAAGGTTTATATGTATCATCATCATCAGCCCATATACGTCCCACAGGCCTCCTCTCATACATGAGAGAGATTGGGCAGTAGTCCCCACGCTGGCCCAGAGCGGGTTGGGGACTTCACATACAACTTTGAATTTCTTCGCGGATGTATGCAGGTTTCCTCACGATGTTTTCCTTCACCGAAAAGCTCACGGTAAATATCAAATGATATTCCGTACGTAAGTTCCGAAAAACTCATTGGTACGAGCTTGGATTCGAACCCACGACCGCCGCTTGACAGCCGCATGCTTGAACCACTGGGCTACCGTAGCTTCTTTATATGTATAATACATGCATAATATATTAGAGGAACACTGATAATAATTGTAGACGGTCCCGTGCGAAGCCGGGGCGGGTCGCTAGTTAAATATAATAATAAATTCAAAAATCATAAAGTATTAAATAAAGTTATAATATATTTTAAACACAAAAGCCAGTGTAGTGTAGGTATTTTATTTTACTACCTATATAATATAATATTATCGTACTTAATACCTACAATGTCGTTAGATTTTTTTAAAGCATAATACCTAAGTCGTGTTGTAGTCGATAGTGTACACTGGAGAATATAAATAAATAGCCATGCGTTAGTTAAGGCGCTACACTGAGAAATTGAGAAACTTTGAAACGCTGATGTTCTGCCCAGACGAGGAAACAATAGGGACTGATTTTCAGATATATAATTCTTGACTATATGATTGTGGAACTAACAATAGCCGAAACATAATTGCTGAAAATTTTCTCGATAGAAAATAAATCCAAAGTTGATTCTATATTTTCCTTTTTTTACTCAGCCTACTAAAACAACGCATTATTAAAAGACACGATTAAGTTAATATGATGGTATTTTACCTCATCTAGGTGCTGACAAGAGGAAATTTAATAAATCTGCACTCAGGCAGATATTTATCGAGATTTGTCTAAAAAAGCCATTCTCGGAGAGTGTTGCATCCCGTTTTGTCGTGAACGAAAAACATACGCGCGTCTCTTTCAATCAGTATATCGCCTTAATCTTGTAAATACCTACTCGCATATGGCTTGACCGATAATGTAAATATTTTTGTTCAATTGTTAAGACAAGACGTGTATATAAAAAAAACCGGCCAAGTGCGAGTCGGACACGCGCACGAAGTGTTCCGTACCATTATCTATGAAAACGGCAAAAACAAATCATGTCTATTGTATGGGAGCTTCCTTAAATATTTATTTTATTCTGTTTTTTTAGTATTTGTTGTTATAGCGGCAACAGGAATTATCTGATCTATCGCGGACGGACAGCGGAGTCTTAGTAATAGGGTCCCGTTTTAACCTTTGTGTACGGAACTCTAAAATCTCGCACCATGTCAATATTGTCAATCCGGGCGAATCGCTAATTTTAAATAAATAATGTATACGTTTTAAAGTTTAAATTGTGACGTGCCCCCAAATTTAACTTAAGTTAAGGGGGTCTACTTACATATAATATTTTATTTTTTCTCCTTACGACCTCTTGATTGCGCTGGTAAAATCCTTTGGGTTCCCCCGCTGGTATAGAGCCACATAATTTGCGCCTTCGGATTTGGTAGTTATTTTGCACGAAACATTTTAACGAATTATGTAATCCGTGATGCGAGGGGGTTGCATTGATATTTTATAGTGTTCCTATGGCCACCCCCAGGCTCCATCATTAGACCATGCACCGGGATATCCTAACTTTGCATGTGGTTGCAAAATGTGCAATTAGTTGAACCCTCACCACCCATAGTAGGCCAGGCCCCTGTTTCACGAACTCGACAATTGTCGCCTGACAATGAAAATTCGATTTACATTGCTGGGTCGTATATAGAATTCAAGCCCGTCAGTGCAGTCTTTACTAGACAACCCATAAATGTACCTACGTCCAAATATCATTGTCAGGCGACAATTGTCGAGTTGGTGAAATAGGGGCCAGGACTAGGCTCATAGCATAAGCCAATACAATACCGTGAAGGTATAGTCAGCTGCGAAAAGATATATCTACACGATTAGTCTGTTCAAAAATAACTTCGCTACCCTTTAGTCCATTGAAGTTATTTTTGAACAGATTAATCGTGTGTATCTTTTAGTATCTGACTGGACCCATATTTGTGTGCAGGATAACTTAAAACACTTAAAGGCAGAAACAAAAACCGCTATCGCTGAAAATAATTTATTGTATGTACAAAATACACCATACAAAATATATGGTGGCGTACCGAGCTATTTGGACACTTTGGCTGCTACATACTCGTACTATATGACGATGGCTGTACCTATATGTAATAAGTACCTATTATCGTCACGCTCGAAACTTTAAAAGTACCTATCTCTGTCTGAACATTAATACCTATAGCTATGGTAATAAGGGATTTGTTTCCAAAATTAGGAATTGCATTAGCAAGATTAGAGAAAACCTTTCGCGATCTCATTATTTAATTGCAAGCAAAAGCAAAAAAATTGACGCCCACCCAGAAACCGAAGTACTTAGGTGGTTTACTCGAACTTAATGCGGTTTGCTATATATACATTTTTTTTATATAATAGCTGACATTTGAGAGCACAGTATGTGAAGCAGGACGCGAAGCTGATCAGTTGCGAACGATAGCTGGCAGGGACCTTTGAATTTTGCCGACAAAATTGGACTCTCGCGCTCGGAGGAATTTTAAATATCAATCACAAGTTATTCACCACAGTGAAGCGAATAGTGTCTGTGCTCAGTGATAGTAAATATAATCGAGTTAAAGTTTTTGACACGAAATCAGTGATTCCAATGTACAGTTTTTGATAGGAATTTTTGATTGATTCAAATGTCGATGCCGGACAGGGCACGGAGTCTTAATTTGAGCGTTTAGGTATTTTTTAATGTATTTTAAAAACAAATTAGTCCGTGAATTTGAGTGGACCTCAACGAGGAAACATGTATTCTTTATGAAAAAAAAATGGTACGTATTATCTCATGCTACCATACTGCATACGATTTTCAGCTCGGACACAAAAAAAACGAGTATAAATAGAAAATGACCCTAATGAATAGAGGTTAGGTAGGACGTTAAGTTAATCTAGATAAGGGACCATGTATTCCTCTTTCTTTTCTCTTTTTGAGCCAGCCTAGAGCTTGCCTAAAGCACTGTTAAAAAGAGTAGAATGTAGGTATTTGGTTATTACAAACGTATACAATGACGCGCGGCACATTTTGGCACGTGTCCTATCCGGTCCACAATTGCTCTTAATTAGGAAACAGTGCGGGACGCGCGAGTCTTGCGTCAGCTAGCCCGTCTTTCCTATACGTATTTACATTCCGACTCGTACACCTATAGGTACATAATTTTATTCATACCTAGTAATTACAGTCGTATTCATAGTTATCTGGACACTTTAGTACTTGGTCGTCTTCACCCGTTTATAATTTAGGTAAGCAAGGTAGTATGACTTGTGAGTCTGAACGCGATAGACATACAATCAGTGGTACGGCACCCTCAATGCGATACGCACTTGACTAAATATTTGGTGTAGGTATAAATAATTCAATATGGAATCAAATCAAATATATTTATTTGCATTGAATACCTACAGTAAAAAGAAATGTCACAATATTATACATAGCATAGAGTCATGTATTCAGCCGGTGTAGGCGTGCAAATATTCATTAAAGTCTAACATTCAATTCACATATTATTTACATTACTTACACATATTGTTACAAGTCAAATAAAATATAGTGACAATTAATTCAATATTTAGGTTCTAGGTCTATTACTAAACAATCTTATATTGTTCCAGAAAACAAGGAACATTATAAAAACATTTGCCAAACAACCAGCTATTTAACTTAGATTTAAACAAATTACCATCCAACGTTCTTAATTCCTCGGGCAGTCGATTTTGGATGGCAATATACAAACATATTAAATACATCACGGTTGTAAAATGTCTTTGTAACATTACCTACTGCTTCAGTACTGGTCTCTGCCTTTAACAATTTTCCCCACGTTTATTAAAGTAGTATTTGTTTCGGAACTAAGTATAGGTAACATAGAAGTCATATATTATGTACAGTCAGCCCATGAAAATGTTGAGCATACTTAGAACCTTGTCACCATCGATTCTTGTCACATCGAAATCTAAGAAATATTTAGACTGAAACGACATAAAATTTGAAACTTCTTATTAATTTGATAAAGTACTAAAGTGCTCAACATTTTCGTTGGCCCAGTGTACATATTGGTTATTTGTTATGTTTCTTTTTTCTAAAGAATTTTCTGAAATCTGAACCTCCGCCTCCGTGTTCGTCATTGCCATCTGATTTGTGTTGTGAACGTTTGACCGTTTTTCTTGAACCAGCGTACGATACACTCTGTCTCCGCGTTGACGTTGATGTTCCTACCGTTTCCTCGTCGCCGTCGTCCTCCTCTCTGGGTATGAAGGTTGTATTATCGTCAAATCTCAAACATTTCCAACCCTGAGTTGCCCCTGTACTCGAGGATTTCATAATCTTACCAGTGCCAGGGTCGTATACAGTACTCTGTATTTCTTTTTCCTCATCAACACTAGACAACGTGAGACCTACGCTGCCTGACGGTCCAGGCGAATCAGTGCTCGTATCTAACGAACTAGTTGTTAAGCCAAGAAAATCATGTAATTCAATTTCACGGATTGATGGTGGTCGTTGCGTTAAACTCAGAGGTTTCCTCTCAGATGTATCTTTTTTGATTGAGTTCATCGCTTTCAAATATGCCATTTCTAGACTTTCTCCTGTCTGTACTTGTTGATCTGTCTTTTCTGTGCTTAACGCGTTGCCCTGGGCCGCTCCACTCGAAGAGTCTTTATGCAGCTGCTCTCCGTCAGACGACGATAATCGGACTCCTTGGCCGTCTACTGATTCACTCGTAGTTTTTCGCTTCCTAAGTAGTAGTACCCCGATTTTGGGAAAAACAGAAAACAGACATTTAAATATATTATTGGGTTTTCTAATGTACTGAGAATATAACATATTTTCATCATCAAATAGAGCACTGTTGTATATGCAATGATCATCGTAGCCGCCGACGTCCATTGGAGAGCGCATAATAGGGTCCAAATATAACCTGTAAAACAAAAATTCATATTAGGTACATTCATATTTGTCAAAGTATCTTATAGAAACACTATTATATATACAATATTATAAATTATAAATTTTTGTGGCCGACTCTACACTTCAGTCACTCTCAGACTCAAAGAGATGAAATTACGATGGGGATGCGGTTGCTGTTTTACGAGCACCGCGAGGCAAGTCACGGCTTCCAGAATACACATTACGGTGCTGGTCGATCAGATCGCATAACAAGTAAAAACAATGCATACTCGCTATCGGCGCTGTCGGTGTAGACGAAGAACGCCTCGGCCACGCTGGGCACGCATCTCTGCAGCCAGTAGTGGATAACGTAGAGCATAGTCACCAGCACCGCGAGGCAAGTCACGGCGGCCAGATTACACATTACGGTTCTGGTCGATCACAAGTAAAAACAAAACATACTCGTTATCGGCGCTGTCGGTGTAGACGAAGAACGCTTCGGCCACGCTGGGCACGCATCTCTGCAGCCAGTAGTGGATGACGTAGAGCATAGTCACCAGCACCGCGAGGCAAGTCACGGCGCCCAGATTACACATTACGGTTCTGGTCGATCACAAGTAAAAACAAAACATACTCGTTATCGGCGCTGTCGGTGTAGACGAAGAACGCTTCGGCCACGCTGGGCACGCATCTCTGCAGCCAGTAGTGGATGACGTAGAGCATAGTCACCAGCACCGCGAGGCAAGTCACGGCGGCCAGATACACGTTACGATGCTGGTTGATGACTCCGCATAACACGCGGTCTTCGTCGTACGCATCTATAGGACATAACATACTGTTTTAACCTTTTTGTACACCCCTATAACATCTGCAAAATCAAAGAGAAGTTCCCAACCGCTGTTATAATTAAAGTTCGTCGCTTAGGGTTTAAAATTTAGATGCCAGTCAATGAATATATAGGCATCCGTACATATTTATAACTGAAAAAATATCGTAACTAAACACGCTTTAAAGTATCTTTGCTCGACTTTCATGGGCTTTTTGACAGCATGTGTTAACAGAAACATAGTCAAGCATCTACTTTACGAAAATATACTACCTAGATATACCTATAACGGTTTAAATTTGCACGCATTTCGCGTATTATTAGTAAACGGAGTTTTTTGGCGGAATGAACTTAATAGTAACTTTTGTTTGTCGCAGGTCAGAGCTGGCACTATACATAGACACAAAGGTGTCTGATGCGAAGTTGCGAAATTCAACTCATCTTGCTCGCTTGGAGATCCCAGCCCACCTACCTATAATCAGCCTTTTATATAAGTTAGCCAGTCATATAAGAAGTGACAATCGACGGACGATGCCTGAGCTGAGCCTATAGAGGGGTTAACACTTGACGTGTATGTATGTAAGTAGACTTTAAATAGCTAAAATGGGCATCGGGCGTTTGAACTGTAATATAGCTTATACTTACTCTGATACGACGGCACATATGAACTCACTAACGCTTGAGACAAGGCATAACGGTAAGCGGACTTATCAAAACCACTGTGAATGTTGCGGACTGATTCTGCGACGTGCGCGAGGCGAGAATATATTACCTGCCTATTAGTGAGACAGGCGTTGCTGGTTCAACTGGACTCCACGTGGCAGCATGGCAGCAAGCAGCGACGCAACCAAGCCCAGTATCAAGTACTAAGTAAGTAGGTATACTTGTAATCTTTTTTGTAGAACGAATTATCCTTCTGTTTGTGCCTTCTAAACAAAAGCACTATCTTTCATTGTTAAGCGTAACCACTAATTGATACTGTAAACTAAACGAAGTAAACGTTAACACTTTCAGCCAAAAGTCGGCTTTACGTACAAGGAAAGAAGGTTCAAGGATTACAAGTATACTCCGCGCCTGGATTAAGCTAAGTTGTAAGAATGACGAGCACTTGCGGATCCACAGTTGGGGACGCCGTCGCAGGCGTTGTTGGGGTCGATGCAGAGACGGGTGCCCTCCACCTGGCACTCCACCATCTCCTCGGGACACTGCGACTCTAGCAGTGCCAGCGGCCGCGCCGTCGTCAATGCCACCATCACGTGCGGCATCTATCACAAATATATTTGGGTTCTAGGTTCTAAAACCGTTTCATTTTAAGTTTCCTTATATAAGAACAATACGAACATTTAAACTTAGCAAATTTAGGAAAAAACTTTAAAAAATCGTAACTCCATGACCGTCACTCTTAAAACCCAGGGTCCAAGAGTGGAAAGGTAGCAAATGACCCAACCAGCACCCCAAAAAATGTTGACGGTCCATGTGCCGAACATCCTGTATAAGTAACCTAACACGGTTGGCTTTCAGTTCCAAAGAGATTGTTTATTTTGTATTGTACTTACACTGAAGTTTGTAATGCTAAGTATTACCCTCGACGTGTTGAACAAAACCAAAAATCGAGATTTCGTCACTAGGGGTTTACGGCACATGTCGAACAAACGGTGACTCGAATTGGGATTTACTTTTATTATGACGTGGTTATTCATCTGTAACATAAGAATCAGAGGTTTAACGATGAGGCGCATTAAATGGTTAAATATATATTGTAAAAGGCGTAATAGGAGCGTATATGCCTCAGTGGTTTTAAAATACTGAAAAGTGCGCCCAGCGCCCCCCTTTGTTTAACATTGGGACGTTTACCTTTTAGGGAGGTACCTAATCAAACAATTTTTGCATACAATTTTAAATCAGGTAAACAACTTTAGATATTTGGTCAGATTAGTATTGGCTTTTTTGCCTCCGACGTAGTATAAAAAAAAAAAGCTTCAATTCAAACTCATATTATACGTATGTACTTGGATCCAAAAAAAAACAAAAGCTTAAACGACTACAAACATTTACCTATTTGCAATTTAACGTATTAGTTTATAGCATAGAATGGGAAGAGAAGCCACAGACCAAATCAAACTAACGCTTAAATTACATTGCAGTCATTGCATCAACTTCGCGTCATATATAATTTGCATCAAAATGGATCCTTGCGCTGTGCAAAATAGAATTCAACTTCCCCAACAAATACACACAAACATACGAGAGAGACGCATTCGTAACTTGCCGCACACATACGCAGAGCCGTGAGTGACAGAGCTAAAGCTCGGATCATAAAATAATAAACAAGTTAAGTGAATAAGTGCCTGGTCATCCGGGAGTTCCATTAGTCGCGCGAATTCGTGCATGTCGACGGCGTCGAAGCCGGTAGGTCGCGTGCTGGTAGTGCGCAGCGTAGGGCGGCTGTGCGGCCGCTCCCCTTCCACTGCGATCGCCGCAATGTGGCGCTTGCGCCGCAACCTGCACACGCCACCCCCCGGATTAATTAGTACATTACTTACCAAGGGCGGTAAAATAAAAGAATGTCTCAGGTGGCAGGTATTTAACGTCCGAGCCGAAGGCAAGGACGATAAATATGTGATCTGTGGCTTTCTTTATTGCCGCTCGTGATAAGAACAACATTTTATATCTCCTCCTGGCCAGGAAGAGGGATTTTCAGTACGCGTGCCCATTTATGTCCAGGTGTGACATAAATGGCACGAGTAATTCTTGTATATTTATTTATTTCGGGGATCTCGCAAACGGCTCTAACGATTTTGATGAAATTTGGTATGTGGGGGTTTTCGGGGACGAGCAATCGATCTAGCTAGGTCTCATGCCCGGGAAAACGCCGAGCAAAGCTCGGTCGCCCAGATATGTATATATTTGACGGCTTTGGGCCGGGGATAGGTCCCTTATTCTGCTCGGTATCCGACATGGGCGTGTATACGGACGACTAATAAGGCAGTAGAGAATAAAACAAAGAATACTTTTACTGAGCTATAATAAAGAAGGTAATTATCACTGCACAAAATCACTGATCACTTTTCAAGTAACAAAATGTTTTAAATCACACAAATAATCACTAGAGGCACAACGATCCGTCGGAGGCTCGCAAAAGAATGCCGGTGCGGGCGCAGCTGACCGGTATTTATACCTGCGCCCCGCTGCCGCCGCACCGCTCCGAAGTTTCGTCAGGTGCGCTGGTGGCGCCATCCGGCAAAATAGCGCACCTTGGCCTCAAATTAGTCAATTGATTGATTTATTTCATTTTGCCGACACGGCCTTCCTGACTTTCGCACGTCCTCGGGCGCTAATCTGAAAACATTTCACCATGAATTTCATTCAAAATTTGATTAAATCTAACCGCCATCCATAGTCAACACTTCACCCACTACACACACACACAAAAATCACACTTCAGTCTCCAGAAATCTCCCAGGCTGCACTTGTTACAGCTCTGCGCCTCTATCTGGGGGCCGACACTCATATAGAGCGAGGCAAGCCAGAAGATTGCAGCCAGTCAACAAGCCTGCAGCTTTACTACCTCCAAAACACTGTAGCTCACATTCGGCTAGTCCCTTGGACTACCGAAATATCGTCATCGATTTCCATTACATTGTGCACCTCCGCATTCACTGTAATCCGGCCACTGTGATTAGTATCAATTTCATTTGCCGACACGGTCTCATCCTCCGCCAAAATCTCGTCACACATAGCCTCTGCCACTTCAGTTAACCCTGCCCGCCCCTTAGGCACTTCTCGCAAGCTCTCATGGGGGTATTTGTAAGTTCTACTTGAGCCATCAATGTTTTGCAGTTCATAGCGGTCATTTTCTAAAACTCTTGTTACCTTAAAAGGCCCTCTGAATTTACGGTCTAACTTAGTTTGGTTACGCTCGCAACACTTTAGGAACACAAAATCACCTTTACTAAATGGCTTTACTTGAGCTTTACCCTTGTCAAATCTCTCTTTTTCAGAATTAGCTAAGGACTGAATATTATTAGCCGCAATTTCCCTATCTTCCTCCAAAGTATCCCTATTGTTGTCGTTAGCATCTACTTCGTGTCTTATCTTTGCAATACCTAATGGCTGACTCTTAATACCAAACATGAGTTCGACAGGTGTAAACCCAGTTACTCTACATCTTGTTGTATTTAACACCAACTGGATTTCTCCCAGTTCATCCCTCCAGACGCTATCATCATCATTTTCGACAATAGTTAATAGCTTTTTAAGAGTTTGCATTACCCTTTCTACTTGGCCATTAGCTCTGCTAGCCCCCGTCGCAATGATGTGCAAATCTATGTGATTTTCGACACAAAACGCCCTAAATTCTCCACTCACAAAACAACGACCTTGATCAACGATGACTCGTTTTGGAGGACCAAACAAACTTACAGCATACTCTAAAGTCTCTACAGCATTGGCAGAATCCAAATGAAGGGTATGGCGCAACAAAACATATTTAGTGAAAGCGTCAATTATTACAAAAACATACTCTTTTCGTTGACTTTTGCCGCTAAGTTTGCCACTGATATCGATATGCACGGTGTGCCAGGGAACAGGTGTTTTAGGGATGGGATGTAATTGAATTTGTTGCGCGCCAGAAGCCCCCTTACATGTTTTACAGATTAGACACGAATCTACAAATCTTTTAACAGCCTTAGCCATGCCTTGAAACCAATAGCAATCGTATAACTTGTCCAATGTCCTTTCATAACCAAGATGTTTGAGTTGCACGTGGACATGACTAATCAGGGACCAAACTAACGAGCGGGGCACAACCGGAAGCCACGAGTTGCGTTTGTTGCGCTGTATTTTCCTATATAACACGCCTTTTCGGACATCATATGACTGTGCTACGTGTTGGGGAAGATCACCGTTACTCCATTTCGAGACGATGTCAGAAATTTCGGGGTCACGTTGCTGCTCTACAGCCAGCCAACCATGTTGCAATTCGATATTTTGAACTAACTTTAAATTTACTTTAGTATCGGAAGAGGAACTATCGTCGAGCAGAGGGTTTCTTGAGAGGAAATCAGCATGAGACATATGTCTACCTTCTCTATACTCAATTACAAAGTCATAACATTGCAAAGTAGCCCACCACCTATGGACACGTGGAGTTAGGTCACGTTTTGTACTAGAGCCTTTCAGCGCATTACAGTCCGTTCGTACTGTAAAACGACGCCCATACAAATAATGTCTGAATGTCTCTATGGCTCGAACTACCGCAAGTGTCTCGAGTTCATACGAATGGTATCGCGATTCGGCATCACTGGTACGGCGGCTAAAATAGGCCACAACATGGGGGGCTTTGTTATGTCGTTGTATAAGGACTGCGCCATAGCCCAGGGAGCTAGCGTCAGTGTGTAGTTCTATATCCTTATCAGGGTCGAAAATAGCAAGTACAGGCTCTGAAGTCAAAATGTCTATGACCTTTTTAAAAACCATAGAATGCTGCTCTGTCCAACTGATGGTTCCTTTTTGTTGAACAAGCGGATATAAAGGTGCCATCAATAGAGAAAAGTTCGGTATAAATTGCCTAAAATAGGAAGCTAATCCGATAAATTGTCGCACTTGAGTAGCAGTGCGCGGATGAGGGCTCTCTACCAATGCCTTGATTTTGTTTGGGTTGGGTCTAATTTCTCCAGATTGAATGACATAACCGAGATAAGTAATACGAGTCTTTAAAAAGCTACATTTTTTCATATTTAATGAGAAGCCTGCCTCAGTAAGAGCATTGAGTACTAGTTCTAATCGTTCTAATCCTTCGGCAATAGTTTTAGATGGTATCAAAACGTCATCAATATAAATTTGAGCAAAATCGCAACTTTTCAAGGCTTTTTGAATGCATCTTTGAAAAACTGATGGGGCATTTTTTAAACCGAAAGGCATTGCAACATATTCATATTGTCTGTCAGGTGTGACAAAGGCCGTTTTTTCAATAGACTGAGGCTCAATAGGAATACAGTGAAAACCTGAGGTCATGTCAAGTGAGGTGAAGTAATTTGCACCATGTAACCGATCGATTTGGTCAGCAATTCTAGGAAGTGGGAAATTGTCAGCACGAGTGTTAGAGTTTAATTCCCTATAGTCAACTACCATGCGGTCGCTACCATCTTTCTTTTTTACTAAAAGAATGGGGCTAGCAAAAGGCGAATTGCTTTCACGTATTATACCTGCATCCAAAAGTTCCGATACTTTGCTCTTTACAACCTGTCTCTCAGTAGTAGATAGTCTGTAAGGGCGTCTTTGTACAGTTTTATTTTGGTCTATCAAGTCAATTTTCATTACGCCCGTATTTACACGATTATTAGGCACGCCATCAACAAAACTATCAGAATATTTGGATACCAGGTCAATAAGAGTGGATTTGTCTACCCCAGTAACGTCAGTATCAATTTGAGACAAATTAACTTTCGGGAGAATATTACACGTTTGAGCAAACTTTGATTGAAAAAATGAGACGCCAGAATCGTTAATTTCTACATGCACCCCCATATCTAGGATATCGCGACCTAATAATACAGGTTCAACCAGACAACTGTCACTAACGACATGAAGTAACATCTCCAATGTCAACTCCTGCACATTAATGATACAACGTAATTGTTGAGTACAGACCACACTAGAACCACCAATCCCTTTTAAAACAACTGTATTGTGAATTGGTGTTCCTTTGATTTGTTGCGCAACGCTTTGTTTAATCAATGAACATTCTGAACCAGAATCAAAAATAAAATGACAGCTTTTACCTGCTACATTTAGCTCACCAGTTACCGCTTGCTTGTGACATTGGTTAACCTCCTTCTTTGTTGCGGTATCTTGCTTTCCTTTAACTGCTTGGCACGTTGAAGATAGGTGTCCAGGCTTACCACAGGTAAAACAGGTGACAGGCCGTCTTTCCTCCGGGCGGGAAGAGGGAAGCTTTGAAACCTGTGGACTGGCAACTCGATTAAGCGGACAATTCATTATTTTGTGGCCAATTTCACCACATCGATGGCATGTGCCTGTAAAAACACGAGGATCAAAATTTCGTGATCGTTTGCTGTCCGAATAGTGCTCGGAATCTTCAAGTTTTCTTTTTTGAAAGGATACACCTCGCAACACTCGACACAAATGAGATTTCGAAGTAATAATATGAGCATTTAGTTCGCGTCGAATGTTCGCATCGCTGTTTGATAGAACTGATATGACAAATCCTGTGATCACATTTTCCGGCAAATCAATATTTGGAATCTTTTCAATTAATTGCCACAGTCGTACAGCAGCGTCGGCAGCAGTCTCTTTGTTAGTTATTTGGAATTTAATTACACGATCAAAGTAATCCTGCATAAGCATCGGTTTAGCGAATTTGGATAAAAGCAATTCTTTTATACTTTCCCAGTTAATGCAATCAGTTTTAATCTTTGTTAGGCATGAAGCTGCACGACCACGCAAAGCATGTGTTAAAGCCAATAATAAATCGGTACCTTCAAGCTTCCTTTGTTTTATTATAACCTCATTTATGTTGCACCATCCCTCGATGTCAGCGTCGACGTCTTCTGGGTCAAAACGAATAAGCTTTAGCGGTGGCCCAGGCGCCAGCGTCACTTGCGACTGTAAACCACTCGCCATATTACGCAATAATTGCATGAAAATGTCAGCGTCATTACTGTTTGGTGGACACACCGGCACTGATTGGTTAGATTCCACACTTCCATGACTGCCTTTGTCGTCTTTGGGTTCTTTTGACACTTCTGATGACGGCTTTGGGCCGGGGATAGGTCCCTTATTCTGCTCGGTATCCGACATGGGCGTGTATACGGACGACTAATAAGGCAGTAGAGAATAAAACAAAGAATACTTTTACTGAGCTATAATAAAGAAGGTAATTATCACTGCACAAAATCACTGATCACTTTTCAAGTAACAAAACGTTTTAAATCACACAAATAATCACTAGAGGCACAACGATCCGTCGGAGGCTCGCAAAAGAATGCCGGTGCGGGCGCAGCTGACCGGTATTTATACCTGCGCCCCGCTGCCGCCGCACCGCTCCGAAGTTTCGTCAGGTGCGCTGGTGGCGCCATCCGGCAAAATAGCGCACCTTGGCCTCAAATTAGTCAATTGATTGATTTATTTCATTTTGCCGACATATTAAATACCATCCTTCTGTATAGAACGGCATTAATCTACCTAGCTTCAGTGGCAGCGCTAGGAAAAATGTGGGCGTTGGTATTTACCAGAAACACACTGGAAGAAAAAAATACTAATTATTAGTAAGTTTTATTGAATCCCAAAACAAGGAGATTATATACTAACGGTTACAAAACAGTTTAGTAGTAATTAGTAGTTAATTATGATAGCTGCAATCGGAGGCCCGAAAAAAAACCAAAAACTTTTATAACTAATTTAATTAAAATAGGTAATACAAAATTATAGCTTAAGTACGGGTGACAATCGTTCGAAGTATGAATCAAAAGTGAATAAAAGAATGGATTTGATTTAATAAGGTAAACGCTTGTTTTGCTGAGGTCGCGCCTCGTGTCGTCGGTCGGTGGCGCGTGTGAGCTGAGTCAGCGGTCTTCCTTATGGTGCAATATGTAATTCGTCCACCCGCAGATCGGCGATTATTTTCCCACGTTTAGTGAAAAAATCGCCGGGAGTCTATCCTGGGCTTGTCGGGTTTCAATATTCCTTAGGTCCTCGTTTTCAGGGGTCTTACTGCTTGGCTCTGGAATGCTTTCATTTGAATTGCGGTTGAAGTAGAGTTTTCTTAAGATTGCGAACGTAAGTGCGCCTGCACCTATTATTAGGATGATGTACAGTGGTATCGTTGTGTGGTACAGCGTGTTTTTCAGGCTTGCATCTAATTGGACGGGAGACTCGAAGATGAGGTTGCTTTCGGCGTCGTGTAGTCCTTTGAGGTCTATGGATTTTAGACTGACGTGGGCGGAGGATGTAGTTTGTTTATCGGCGTCGTGGGGGATCTCGGCCAGTTTTAGGGGGTGGCCTCGTATTTCGTCCTTATCATTGGTGATCGTAAACTCCGTTGTTCGCAGGTAGCAATTGCGTGGGATGATAACTAGGTAGCTTCCTTGTAGCGTGCTGTAGTCCTCCCCGTTACAGGACAGCTGTATTTTCGTTGGTTGCGGAAGTGAAATGATGTAGTGCTGGTCATCGAGTTTTTCCATGGCTGGTCTTGACAGGGACACTGTAGTGGGTTGGCACGATGCTTTCGGGTCTTCATTTCTGATAAGTTTGTGTATGCAATCCGATGTACTACGAAGTTGCAAGCTTATTTCCTTTTGGCAGACGTAATGGCGGCTGAACTTCGGGCATTCTGCCTCCATGTACATGAATGAATTCTCATGCGTTGCTAGGAAGGGATAGGGTGGAATCAGGGCTTCTTTATTTTTATTGGGTACAATAGATAATTTAAACAAGTCGAAAACTTCTGGCGTTATTATAGGAAATTGAAATGTAATTACTATTTCTTTGTCTGTGTAATAGGATCCCGGGCGTATTATGTCATAATATTCTCGCAACTCTAAGTCTAATATCCTATCGTTACCGTATAACATTCTTAATTTATCTAACATGTTTCTTAGGACGCTAATCTCTATCATGGAATGATGAGCAGTAGAACTACGAATAAACGCTAAACTATTTTCTATCCTTAAAAGCTCTTGGCTCAGATCTTCTACGTTGTCGCTCAAGATCAGAAGGAGTTGAGCGAACTTTGCATATTTAATCAAACTATCCTCTCTATAAGCATTATTATCTAAGATTACTTCTAAGGTGGAATTAATTCTTCTTTGATTCTCCACTAGGGTATCTAGTATGCTGCCTTGGCGACTTGCCCAATCTTTGCTTAGGCTCACGTGACTATTTAATTCTGATACTATTTTGTTCTGGTTGAGCTGTAAATTTTTTATAAGATTATTATAGTTAATGGCATCTGACTGATCTAGGTTACCGCTGATACTTTTAATGATTGTCCCAAGTCCGTCCACGAGACCTCTCTTAGTTCGTGTCGGTTCCAGGGTTTCTAGCTGGTTTGCTACCTTTCCTAATTTATTTATTAAATAATTTATTTGATGTTCGTACAGTAGGTACGTGTCATTAACTAACCTAATCTTGTATGTCTGTAGTTGTCCAGAAGTTAAGCTAATTTTTTCTCTTATTTCGTCAAGCTGTATGTATTGCAGGTAGGTATGGTAATGGGTCGTGAGTCGCATGGGTCCAAGTTTGTAGGGTAGAAGTCCGGGTCCATCATCCAGGCTCTCAAGTTTTACCTCGGAGCATTGCGTCAGGGGGATCGTCAGCAGCAAAAGAATTCTGCAACAAGGGGTCTCCTTTAGGGACGCGTTTTAGGCGTGATTTAGCTACGGGCCCGCGTTTCTTTGACGTGTATATATGTATGGGGAGATCTGCTAAAACTGTATCCTGGGTGTAGCGTGGGGCAAGTTTTTGGCGGCTTGCCAGGGGATTTTTTATGAAAACTTGCTGATGCGGGGTGTATTCCACCTCGTCCTCACGATCTTTATTCCTGTTCTCTATTATGGAAGTTCGATTAGCGAGGGCTGTGTCGTTAATTACGTCGTATACCAGATTCATTTGTTCTCTATGGTTTTGGACATACTGTTGTAAGAGTCGTTCCGTTATGTCAATGTCGAGGGGGTTCCTTGGGTCAAAGTGTCCAGTCAGAAGGTCAAATGGTCTACATTTCGTAAAACTGTGAATGGAACTGTTATAAGCTATAATGGCATAGGGCATGAGGTTGATAATGGGTTCGTCTTTTTTCTTTAGTTTCAGTATGCGGAGATGTTCAAGAAGAGTTGAGTGATAACGTTCTATAATGCCGTTATCGTTAGGTGAGTGAGCTAGGATTTTGTGGTGATTTATTTTGTGCAGTCTAACAAATTCGGCAAAGAGCTGGTTAGTAAACTCGGTTCCGTTGTCTGTAATTATGGTGATGGGGACTCCGTGATGCGTGCAATATTTTAGAAGAGCTTGAAGTATACTAACTGCTGTGCCATCGCGTAGATGATAGGCTTGGCCGTATTTCGTGAATACGTCCATGAAGGTTACGTATTTTTCGTTATGAACGGTGAAGAGGTCCATGTGTACCGTCTCAAATGGTTTAGTTGCAGGTGGAACAATGTTAAATTTGGGTCTAATCGGGTTCCTATCGTATTTGGCTTGGCCGCAAATGGTGCATTCGTTTATAAATTTGGTAATATGATCTTTCATCTTGGGCCAATAGAATTTACGGGAGAGAGCTAGGTAGCATTCCGCAATGCCGCGGTGATTGGTCTTCCCATCGTGGTAATTATTTATGATTTCCTGTTGTCTTAGATAATCCTTGACATTTTCCAGTTCTACCTTAGCAAGCGTGATGTTCATAGTGGAGCTTTTAAAATTGCTTTGGATGATTGGGATAATTTTATACATATCGAGTGGGGGTTGGATAAGTAGGGCAGTTTTGACCTTGGGGTTTACATATTCTTTGATAGCGTTTATCACTTCGGTTTCTAAATTTGAACGAGATATTTGAACGGATATACGAGTGTGAGTGTCGAATGGTTTCGTTACGGTTGGTTTCCTTGCTGCAATATCTACAACAGTAAATATAATCTGCCTGTGAAACTTATTAAGCGGCTCGTCGGTAATGGGCACTTCTAATATGGGGCTCTCATTACTTGTATGCACAGTTTCTGTGGAGGAGTTGTCCAAGGTATCTGGAGCTTCTGTGGGGTTAGGTAAAATAGAACACAGTTCGTCTGCTACTATGGATTCGAGTTCCTCATTGTGGATCTCCACTCTGGACAGGGCGTCGGCATTGGTATTAGATTTTCCTGTCTTGTATATAACCGTATATTTATATTCGCTGAGCTTTAGCCTCCAACGGGTGAGGCGTGAGTTGGGTTCCTTTATATTAAGTAGCCACTGTAAGGGCTTGTGGTCTGTTAAAATTTTGAACCTTCGTCCGAAAAGATAAGGTCGAAAATACTTCGTAGCCCAGACTATTGCGAGTAACTCCTTCTCTATCGTACTATAGTTAAGCTCGCTGTCGTTAAGGGTACGAGAGGCATAACACACAGGTCTGTCGGACCCTATGGGACCTTGCGAGAGCACTGCGCCTAGAGCGACGTTTGAGGCATCTGTAGTCAGAAGGAATTCCTTAGTGAAGTCGGGGTATTGTAACACAGGGTCATTGGTAAGGAGGGTTTTGCATTTTTCAAAGCAGTTGATATATTCGGAGTTAAGAGTAATTTTGTTCCCTTTCTTTAGGCAATTAGTGAGAGGTTTAGTGATGTGGGCAAGATCGGGGATGAATTTTCGGTAATATCCGAGAAGGCCCAGAAACTGTTTAATCTCCTTTGGAGTTTTAGGTATCGGATATTTTTGTATGGCGGAGATCTTTTCGGGGTTTGGCTTGACGCCGTCGTTGCTGACTATATGTCCGAGATAAGCGGTTTCAAGTTTCAAAAATTCAGATTTGTCCATCTGGATTTTGAAATTTGATTCCCTTAATCTCTGAAAGACCTTTTCTAGATTCTCCATATGTTCTTGTAGCGATGTGCTGAAGATAATTATGTCGTCGAGATATACAAGGCAAATTTCGTTCTGTAGACCTCTCAGGACGTTATCCATAACCCTCTGAAACGTACTGGGGCTATTTTTGAGGCCCATTGGCATCCTTAAGAACTCAAAATGTCCGTGCTCTACATTAAAAGCCGTTTTTGAAATGTCCTGGGGGTCCATTTCAACCTGGTAAAATCCGCTTGCCAGATCTAGTGTGGTAAAGTATTGGCACTTCCCTAATTTATCTAGCACATCTGTGATATTCGGTATCGGGTACCTGTCATCAATTGTTTTGTCATTCAGCTTGCGGAAGTCAACCACGAGTCGCCATTTTTGTTTTCCTGAGGCGTCCGCCTTTTTGGGTACGACCCAGATAGGGGAGCTCCAGGCGGAATCCGAGGGCCGGATTATTCCTTGTTCGAGCATTTTGGTTATTTGCTCCCTAACTTCCTGTCTATGTACGAAGGGATACCGGTAGCTTTTTGTATATACCGGCACCTCATCTGTGGTCCTGATTCTGTGTTTAATCTTATTAGTAAAGGAGAGCGCTTCCCCTTCAATGTAGAACACGTCGGCATAGCGAGAACAAAGTAATTTCAAGTTAGTTGCCTCCTCTTCATTCAAATGTTCGGTACGTAAGCGCGATATTACGTCCTGTGCACGTGTATTATGACTCAGTTCGGTGCGCATGCACTCGATATTGTAGAGGTCAGCTTGAGCTGGCCGGTCAAGCGAGAAGATGACGTCATTTGGGGATTGGTTTTCAACTTCTATGTACCCGCGGCTATTCTTAACCATTGTGAAACAGGGATGAATCGTGCAGTTACTAATTACCTGCTCTTCTACCAAAACTTCGCCGTCGGCAGTGTTAATCGGAACTTTTATTATTCTAGACGTGCCGGCCGGGATCATTTCCTCGAAATGATTGTGTGCGTTGCCCGAGTAATACATCCGTATCGGGTTGCTTGACGTTCGCGTGATTAAAGTGTTACTTTTAAGATCAATCTTAGCTTCCCATTTGGTTAGTAAATCTAACCCTATGAGACCATCGAAATAGTCGTGGAAACGGTATATGAATAATTTCATGTTGTTCGTATCCTTGAACTCCGGGAAACAAGGTAACGTTAATGAATAGTCATTCCTGCTCACGGCGTGAACATTAGTGACCTCGAAGGGGTCGTAATTAAGGGGAACATTTGGAAAGTAGCATTGGACGGCTTCGGGGCTGATGAAAGATTGGTTTGCTCCGGTATCTATTAGAAATTTAAGTGGCGGTTCGCTAATTTGGACATAAGGCAATTGCCTTTGAGATTGCAAATTCAATTCTATTTTGGCTTGAGTGACCTCTGGTCCGACTGAAAATCCGGCTGTTCGCTAGTGCTAGGTAACGCGTCGTTATTCGGTTGATAATCATAGCTCGGTTCGGTGTCCAGTCCAGCGGCGGGGTCATATTCGGTGTAATAATTGTCGTAAGTCATGGTCGTGTCATAATAATATTCTGGCTGCATATAGTAGTTATCGGGATATGTGTCAACAGTGTAGGGTGACCATTCGTTCATGTTCATTTCGCGTGGCCTATAGAAAGATTGATTTGACTGAGGCAATATCCTCGGGGTGTAATTCTGAACTCCGCTCATAGGTCTAGGGGTTGAATTAGCCTGGGGGTTGTTCCTAGGGGGTAGTCGGAATACGTTACTCCGGGGGTTGTAATTAGGCGGCGGGGCACTGAACATTTGCTGAGTCCTAGTGGGCATACGGTTTTGGGGTTGCGTTTGAATAGGGTTGAATCTAAATGGTTGAGGGGGTTGCTGCACTGGTCGCTGGCCAAAAGGTACAGGCCAATTTGGCGCTTGAGGCGGATTGAATGGTCGAGGCGGTAAGAATCCCACATTTGGTGAGGGCATGGTCACCTTATTTGGTTGGTGGACCTTACCCGAATCTCCTCGTTGTTGCACGTACATTACGTTAAGCTCCTCTTGTACGAACTCGAGGGCTTTTTCTATGGAATCCGGGCGCATACATCTAATTCGTGACCCTAAGGGTTCCTTCAGGCCGCGCACAAAGGCTTGCATAGCCACCTTTTTGTAAAGGGTCCGTTTGGCCTCGATAGTAGTGTTAACACTCTCGTGAAGGGACACATACGTCATTATTGTACTTAACAGCGTCTGGCAATGGTCGTAAAATTCCTGAGGTGTCCTATTACCTTGACTGGCTATTGAGAGGTCATTGTATAGGGCTGTCTCGTCACGTTGGTCGGAGAAATTGTTGATAAGGGCCGATCTAATACCTAACCAACTATCGGGGATGCCATTACTATTAATAGTACTTGCAGCTGTACCAGTAATTTTGTTCAAAATTCCATTGATGAGGCAGAGATTGGATAATTCGCTTCCGGGTTCGGTACTCAAGTAAGCTTCTACTATCTGATCACATATTTTAACGAATCGCGTTAGAATATTAGGGTTGCCGTCAAAGTCCGGGACTAATCGCAGGGCTTTGTAAATGTCGTCCGGGTTCGTTGCCATTATTATACTTGACTCACTTAAATAACTAACGTCTAAATTATCTAAAGGGTTTTCTAACTCTAAATTATCCAAGTTTCTCAGTAAATCTATTCTTTCCCGACGAACCTCACTCGATGTAGGTTCCCGGGATCCCGATTCTCTGGGATGAAAAATGGTGAAAAATAGGGATGTAAGGGCTAAGGAAGCAAGCAACACGAGAACAATTCAGGTGTACTCACATGTGGTTCATTTCTGGTCTTCCTCGTGAATCGATTGCTGGATTCGCCTCCGGTCTGCAGCTCGTAGATTCTGGATACTCGGCAGTGGTGCTTGATAGCCAACCCGGGTGGCTCGCGAACGCGCGGTCTCGATTTTGGAGGTCCCGAATTTATTCGCGAAAACGACCCGCGAGTATCCTACCGACTGCGCCAATTATGATAGCTGCAATCGGAGGCCCGAAAAAAAACCAAAAACTTTTATAACTAATTTAATTAAAATAGGTAATACAAAATTATAGCTTAAGTACGGGTGACAATCGTTCGAAGTATGAATCAAAAGTGAATAAAAGAATGGATTTGATTTAATAAGGTAAACGCTTGTTTTGCTGAGGTCGCGCCTCGTGTCGTCGGTCGGTGGCGCGTGTGAGCTGAGTCAGCGGTCTTCCTTATGGTGCAATATGTAATTAGTTACAAGGACAAATTTTTGGTATTAGTAAATAACTACTATTATCAAAAACTGTTTTGTAACCGTTAGTATATAATCTCCTTGTCCTGGGATTCACTAAAACTTACCAATAATTAGTATTTTTTGTCGCTCAGTGCATTTTTTCTCGCGACGTTCTAGCTCTGCCACAGTTTTCCTTGAGGTCTTACCGGCGCTCACGCTCCTGAGGGGCTGCTACTCGTACATCGTCATTCTGCTTAACCCGGGGAGAGCTGCTTAATTCAGGGCCGTGTTGATTTAGTAATCCTGCCATCACCGGTGCTGATTGTACCACATTTTCCCACGACTCGTGATCCACTAACGTTCCCGATAAGGTTTTCTTGCTAGAATATTTCAGTAGATAATAATTTGCCTGTGATCATTTATCAAATACATAGCGACCGAGTCATGGCTGAAAAACACACTAGAGCCTAATTTCTGTTTTTGAAGGTATATGAGGTGGTACCTATAATTAACACTGGGGGAAAGCGAAACCTAAATAGCCTACTGAGCTTAAGGGACAGTGAACGTAAGGGATAGGATTTTTAGGGTTCCGTACCCAAAGGATAAAACGGGACCCTATTACTAAGAGTCCGCTGTCCGTCTGTAACCAGTACCCTTACCATGAGTTTGCAATGTTTGCATTACCGTACTCGCTATCGCTAGCGACTGCGTAAACGATTTAGTATGACGATTCTTAGTTCTATTGCGTAACCGCTAGAGGCGCTGTACTTTTGTACGTTCTAAATCGTTTAAGCAGTCGCTAACGAGTACGGTAATGCAAACATTGAAAACTCATGGTAAGCGTACAGGCTGTATCTAAAAACCCGTGATAGTTAGACAGTTGAAATTTTCACAGATGATGTATTTCTGTTGCCGCTATAACAACAAATATTTAAGGTGGGCTTTCATACAACAAACGTGATTTTTTTGCCGTTTTTAAAGATAATGGGACGAAACCCTTCTTGTCTTAGGTATTCACATCGTATTTTTTAAATTATTTCGATGTAAAGTTGTAATCGGCACATATAGTGGTCCCGACGTAGCACTAACATACCTACTCCAAAACCTACCTAACTATGCCCATAGACACTATGACAAGAAAAGTTAGAGCCTGCATTTTGTATAAGTATGACCCGATTAATCGTTTGTAAATAAATAATAATAATTAAATAAATAGATACTTAAATACACCGAATTAAGACCCTATTCGTGCTCATCACACAAATAAATGCGCTGACTGGGATTGGAACCCGGGACGGGACCTCCAGCTTCATAGGCAGTCACTACCAACTAAGCTAAAGCGGACGTCGTTATATCTGCAACTACATAATGTTGTATCATACGTACTGCGTATCGGGCGTGGAGTGTGACGCTGTATTAGTTAACACAGCAGGTCCCGTAGCACCGAAATGTTCCGCTTGATTTTCTAAAATTAATAAGTACATGCTTAATTTTACAACTTTATACAGTGCATTTACATTGACCAACATTTTATGGAAAGTCTCAAGAACTCAGTAGCCGAAATCAAAATGGAATGTCGTATAAACAAATCAGTTTTATGATTTCGATTTCGCTTGCCTTATTTAGGATGGCCTATAATGCCTACATTCTACATCCCACCTCTAAAGTTCTGCCAATGCCTAAATCTCAAAATACCTACTTACGTGCTAGCATAGCAGAAGTAGAGTTAAAAAATATTTTTCACTTCTCATGCTCGAAAAGTGTGTCATATTAGACTTGTGAAGCGGGGCTAAAGTAATACATTTAAACCCTAGGGAAAATATGTATACATATTTATGATTTACAAAACAATTTAATTTGACCAATCAAAATACTTCACCTATTAAATCCACCAATCACGGAACAGTAATTTGACAGATTAAAAACTATTTGGTATAAATATCAACCAACCAGAACACAGCTGTACTAAAATCGACCAATCAGGAAAGACGTTTTTCAGTTCTCTAAAGATTAAGCGGTGTTTATGGCCAAGCAATTACTCCTCTTAAAAGAAAAAAAAAGCGCATGTTGCTTCTCTTTCTTTAATATAGCAAAAGAAAGGGAGGCGAATACGCAAAGCGAACACGCTTAGCGAGGCATGGTGCTGGCATTAGAAAAAAAACAAGCTGTCAAATTAGACATACGCCCGCCAAGAGTTATTCATTTTAGGTGGAAAATTTGTGTTTGTGTTTTCTCGCAATCGAAGTGAAAAGTAGAGTGTATAACTCGGGCCTAAAAGCCATATATTACCACTCGAACAATTTTCCCTCACTTCGTTCGGGAAAATAACCATCTCGTGTTAATATGGCTTACTTTAGACCCTTGTCAAACAATCTACTATTACTTATACCCGGTTTTATATTTTTTATCTAATATATACTTATTCTCCATTGTTCATGAAACTTAACGAACCTACGTACTACGTTAACTAGAACGTGCGTGTGTTTCCGTTCAGAAAAACACAGTTTTTAAATGATAGATCTCTATCACTTAAAAACTGTGTTTTTTACATTCGAATATGACACTATTTTAGCTAAAATAGGTTTAATGAAAGTTTTCAAATAAAGCATAAGTACCATAGGCGAATGTGATTTCGCTAGCTGTGGTTTCACCGATTATAGGTGCATCCAATTTAATCGTATCTATTTTATTTGCAGGGGTTGTGACTTCCATCTTCGTTACGGAATCGCCTTCAAGCAGATCCTCTGGCAGCCCTAGGATGTATTTGTTCTTGTATGTGCTTGTATTATAATCGAGTACCCGGTTTGTTGCGTTATTTTCTTGTCCATCCTCTGAGCTGTCACCTGTGCTATTAGTAAGCGTATTGTAATTATAATAAACACAATGTTGGATAGAAATATTCTAACACTAGCTATAGGCTGTATTTTTACGGCTCCGAATAATTCGACCGAATATATTTAGAACTAGTTATTTATTGGCCGCGTGGAACTCGTCTATCGCGATAGAATAAAGTACCTAATTGCTATTTACTTATATCAGGCGGTTACCTAGTCATCGCTCTTTCATACAAACTTCCACCCCCTTAAGGGATAATTTCCAGGATAAAAAATATCCTGTCCTTCCCAGGGACTCAATTTATCTCCATACCAAATTTCATGTAAATCGGTTCAGCGCTTTTAAGCGTGAAGAGGTTAAAGACAGACAGACTTTCGCATTTATAATATTAGTATAGAATAGTATAGAATGATGTACCTTTATTAGGTGTTATTTTAGTTTTTGAGGAACTCTATCAATCTCTCTACATCTATTCATTCATTCACCACAAGTTCACCACTATCTTGATTGTGGATTTAAAAAATGGTAGCCTAAATTGAGTACTGTGCTGGTAATACGAGGTTTACTAATAACAATTAATAATATAGCTAAACAATTCTGCAACATTATGTAGACTAACCTGACCCATGATAAACGTTCTGTTGTTGCTTCCAAAGATATGTCCGACTGTGTCTTCGTAAAATTAACAGAAAAATCGTTTACAGGTAAAACAGTGGGATACGGAGCCAAGTATACTGAAATTTAATCAATAATAATAATTTAAACAGAGATATTAGGGGACAGTGAAACGTTATCTCGGTCATATTCGGAGCAACCCAACTACGGGGTCGGGAACCTCCACCTTCCAGAAGACCGCAGCCATAATAACACCAAAAGAAAGGGTGGGTTGCACCATACCATTTGTAATCGTAAGCTGTGTTCATTGAAATCTGATTGTATGGAAACTTTGACAAGTTTCTATGGGATGACAGCTGCCGGCGCCATATTTGACGATGACCGGTCTGTGTTCGTACACGTTGGTGCAACTGGCACTAATTATGCTTCGGGTTGTGGTCCATGGTGACTGGCGAGTAAGGTAGCCAGCGTACGCGAGGATGCGCTGTGCTGAGAGTGAGCATCTATATCATATAGCTAATAAGTATATACCAGTGGCGGAGTGTCCATACAACTCGATTCCTACCGGCTTGCCTACTTTTCGGCCAATCCAGTTCAATTACTATACGGCTCATGAAGAATAAGAAAGGCAAATTGTTTCCGGCTTCCCTAAGAATATTTTTGACGCGCCGCTACTGATACATAAATAATAATAATAAATAATACAAATAAACGATTATAGGAAATTAATCAACTATTACATACATACTTAATAAGTTGTATAGGCATACCACTTAAATTATGATAATTGTTTTCCGACTTATTAAATACTGCCAAAACATCACTATGAGTAGATTCCTCTTGTACTTCTAACTGCCCGCTATCATTTAGTGATATCATAATATCATCAATCAAATTGAATTCTTCTTTTGTGGTCTCGAATTTCTTTTCGGTTATAGCTTGAGGAAATATAGGCTCATACGACGGCCTATGATTTGTAGTTGGTAGGGAAAATTGTTTTCTAAAACTATAAAACCGTATATTTAATTGATATAATTTACAATTCATAACTAAACATTTATCAAATTGCATTCTTTTCCATACAATTTACGTGATTTTGCAGGTTCCCTTGTATGCTGAATATTGCTTGTTTTTGGTTCTACGCGCTTGTCCTGTAATTTCTTCTTCTTCCACCGGTTAGTATTTCTATTTGTATTGACTTTCGTCGACCATACAGGCGTCGTTAGTCTAAAAATAAGTTTAGATCATCCTTGAAAAATAATTCGGAAAACATCAGGTTTCAAGTTACACAAAGATCCAAATCAGCATGCTGTTAGGCTGTTAATCGTGATGTTACTAGCTAAAGTATTTCCCAACGATAATTTGAAGTTGCTAATTCACTATCATTTAGATACTGTAGGTATTATTATGCTACGAACCGATGATCAGGAGTGAAGACACCATAATCAAGTTCATATCTGGGCTCGCTTCCGCCATCTTCGCCTTCACGCAGGGCGGGCTGCTTCTTCACCGCTATTTGTACCAACGGTACAACACTAGTGTCATATTTATGTCCAGGCCTGGAGATAACGTACTTCATTTATATATAAGTATTTTTTATCATTTCCATCATTTATTCTAGTTTATATTTATACTGTAAATTTTGACTATAGAAGGTAACACTTAAAACAAAGTTTTATAAAAAGAAGAAATGCTTTGAATCATGAGCGCTCTTTTTTTAGGGTTCCGTACCCAAAGTTTACCCTACGGGACCCTATTACTAAGGCTCCGCTGTCCGTCTGTCACCAGGCTGTGTCTCAAAAACCGTGATAGGTAGTTAGACAGTTGAAATTTTCACAGATGATGTATTTCTGTTGCCGCTATAACAACAAATACTAAGAAACAGAATAAAATAAATATTTAAGGGGGCTCCCATACAACAAACGTCATTTTCTTGGAGTTTTTATAAGATAATGGGACGGACGAACCCTTCGTGCGCGAGTCCGACTCGCACTTGGCCGGTTTTTTTAATCTCATTTATTTTATAAGCCATACATCGTATCGTCGGCTGTCGCTTTCGTAAAAACTAGTACCTACGCCAAATTTTGGGATTAGGTAGCGTAGCGGACCCGAGGCATCCTTCAGGATGCAACTGTACTGGGATAACGCTAGGAGGATTATGATGACAAACATTAAATTCGTCTGTGCGAACAATTACGAGCGAGTCCACTAGCGCCACTAAAACAATTTAATTTCTTAAATCTGCACCTTCTACTGGATGCACTTACGCAGTGCATCCAGTTGATGGTGCACATTTTTTCGTCAGCTTACGCAGCTGACGTCTTAGTAAACTTGACTTTGCCTAAATAACAGACAGTAGGTACCTAAACTTTGTTTGCAGATGAAAACAGTATTTAAATTTTACAATCAAATTAAGCTGATGGTTACGTCAAGGAATACGTTTCCATGCTCGGTACTTAAAGAACCCCCCCCCCCCCCCCCCCCCATGCCGTCGCCGGCAGAAACAGCTATATTTTAGTTGTATAGGTATTATTTAGTTGGTCAAACCTCGGCATCACATCGTAAAATAGATCAAAAAACTCATCCGGATCGAATGGTTTTTCATCTGGTTTGTCATTCGGGACCAAACTAGCAGAGAGGTTCACCAATGGCACTTCTATGTTGATAAAACCCTGAGTTTCTGCTGTAACACCACCAGCATCAGCAGCAGCAGTTTGCCAACTAGGGCGCCTGTAAACATAAAAGTTACGCGTTTAGGGACTCACGTAATTATAAGCGCGGCTTGTCACAATCACAATGCACAGTCGCCATTAGATATAGATACGCCGATTACGCCGAGCGAACAAGGTGATCACAAATGTCTGAACACAACTTTAGAAATCGAAATTAAGTACTTGTCTTGTTAGATAATCGCGGGAATTTTGTGAAGGACATTAGTGATACTATCTTATTCAGTTTGGTAGGTAAGTAGTCTTATGTATCTGTGTGGTGCTATTTGTCTACGAGCTAGTCCTGCAGGTTTTTTAGAAATCGGGCAAACCAAGTGTCAGCTCAAATTTTGACATGTGTACAAATTTATAATGTAATTGTTATAATGAAATAAATGAATCTAATCTAATCTAATCTAATTTTGGTAGTAGAACCCTTTGACCGCCAAAGCGATAGTGTGTCGTGCCCCGTACGCCAAGCACTGTATTTTTGGTGTAATTTCTAAACGAATAAAAACAAATTAAAACAGTTCATAAATGATTTTTTTCATGATCAAAGTACACCTTCACTCCGACCTTTTAAGTGGTTGTTGGTGTGGTGGGCACGACGACACACAACCACTTTATAATGTTCTTGGCGGTCAAAGGGTTAACTCAGTACATTTTTGACAGACCTTATCGGTAAGGTCTGACAGATTACAGATCTTATATAACCGAGCTTAACTTCTTGACCGCCACAGTAATTTACGTAGTCTTGTCTCACACGCTAAAGTCTTTGTATCAGAAGATGAAAAACGTAGGTTACCTTTAAATTGTACGTGTTGTCATCTATAGATGACAGTGGCGTTGTAGGCACGGCGGCACTTGTCATCTATACATGACGTGACTGTGGCGGTCAAGAGAATTTAACCTCTTGACTTGCGGCGTTACAGTTACCAACCGGGTTTTTTTGTGAGTAGTATGTGTAACAGGCTTCGGCTTAGTCACCAAAGTGTACAGTTTGGTATACACCGGTTTCTGGTCGCGGTCCAGATCAAGAACAGCGTCCGGCACAGGGCCCCAGTAGCCCCCAAACGTTTCGGGGAAATCGTAAACTGCAACCTGGTCTCCATCTTTACACATGTCTTGGCCGTCATAAGTCAGGTCAAGCACCATGATTATACTGTAACCGGACTCCGCTCTGAAGAAAGGTGACGATAGGTATGTTAGCAAAAGCTGCGAAAAAGTTATAAGTACTAAGTTTATTTATTTATTTTATTTTTAATACACATATAAGCTAACAGTATAATACCAAATCGCTTACACGGCAAAATATTACAAATTTAGAAACACAAATACAACACTTTAAATTTATCAACAAGGACAGAGAAACAACATAGAGAAAATTGATAAGAATTGTAGCACAGTTTAGGTACAATCATTCATTTAGTTGAGCAAAGTTTAAGGCAGACACAGTGGCTTTCAAAAACTTGCTCAATCTGTCAGCAAAAATGTCAGCATCCGGAACCTGAATCAGTACATTATTTATGAGTGAGATGGCCCGGCAAGTGGGCGCGTTTGCGGCGTGCGCCGTGCGTGTCACAGGATTTGCCAGTCGGCGTCGACGTCGCCGCGCGGGCCGCGCACCGCCCAAACTACCTAGCACTCATCGGACAGTAGCTTGGCGGCGGAACCGCTAGCCCTACTCGACTTAGGACGTCTGGATTGTCGATGGCTCCATGAAGCAGGGAGTAGTAATGCGCTACAAGAAGTAACTTTCGCCTAAGTTCCAAGGTGTCTAGGCCTACCATTCCCAAGACAAAACGCGAAGGGTAGAGATAAGGATAATATCCGTATGATCTTTTGTAAACAAATCTAGCGAATTTACGTTGCACTCTCTCAAGCATAAGGTTGTATTTTTCTTCGCGCGGGTCCCATACAACAGCTCCATACTCTAACCGGCTTCGAATATCTATATTTTTTAGATATATTGGGTACCTAATAACTATTAGTTAAATACTAAATAGGCTTATCCCAATGCCATTAAATTGGGATAAACCTATTTAGCATTTATGTCGGTCATACAGCATTCGTCGCGCTCACACTTACTTGCTATAGTATTACCTATGTCTTTTTAGGGTTCCGTAGTAAACAAGGAACGCTTATAGTTTCGCCATGTCCGTCCGTCCGTCCGTCCGTCCGACCCCCGTTTTTCTCAGTAACCGTTAGTGCTAGAAAGCTGTTATTTGGCATGAGTATACATATCAATGACGCCGACAAAACGGTAGAATAAAATCTTTAAAAAAATTTTTTTTTTGTGTTCCTCCCCTACATGTAAAGTGGTGGTGCAATTTTTTTTTCTGCCAAACCCCATCATGTGGGTTATCGTTGGATAGCTCTTTTAAAAATATTATAAGGTTTCTAGAAGCATTTTTTGATTAAACAATTGGTTAGCGTGATATTAAGCTTTGAAGTGATAATTTTTGCTATGGTCAAGTGCCCCCCCTCCCCCCTGCCAGCTCAACGGCATGTGAAAAAAATCATGGTAGTAGCATATACGATGAATTTAAAAGGAAAACTATCACAGCTAAGTAGACATTACTAGTTAACGAGTAATAGTCGAACTTCAGAAATGTACTTTGCAAAAGCAAACTTTCGTACAATTTCCATTGATACCTTAGATAATGTTGTTAATTCTTTCAAAAACATAGTAAATATTAAGTTTGCGAACTTTTTAGTCCATATAATGTAACGGGTTGACGACTACGGAACCCTACCTTGCGCGTGGCCCGACACGCACTTGGCCGGTTTTTTTAACTGTAAAATAGGTACTGCTCAATGCTCATAGAAAATGTATGGCGCGTTCATTTATTTCTTGCATAGAACTTGTACAGCATACAAAAAAAAACAAAGTAGGTATAGCAATTAACAAATGCTGTAGGTATATCCTCAAGTTAATAAAAGGGTTGGCAACGCGCTTGTGATTCTTCTGGACTCACAATCGTCCATATGCTATGTCTAGGTACGTTGTCTGCATACCATCAGGCAGGCCGTAAGTTTCTTTGCCACCGTCATTGTATAAAAAAAAACCTTATCTTCTAGCTACGCTGAGGTGACGAGTCACCTATTTAGTCTTTGTGAGATAGTTTTGCCCATACGAAAAGTACCTCACGGTTGTGTAGCAGCTGTATGGAACGTCTAGCCTGTCAAAGTGCAGGACTTGCGCGTCAGCCTCCATGACACGCCGGCTCAGGAACACCGATGGCAGTGCGTCCCGCCGCTTGCAGTGCTCCGAGAAATCCCGTGCGTACTGCGGCACAGTCCGCAAACCGCGCGTCGGCGTACAACATAGCACCGCTACAAAATACAAGTAAAACATTACTGGTTGATGTCTCGCCGTAGCCCCCTAGATAATTGGTATATACGGGTTTCAGTCCGACTCAAACTTTTATCGTGATTATCAATTCACCTTTGGAAATTAATAAAATGTCATCGCATGTAGGTATGTAGATACCAGGCACAGGCAGGTACTTTCAGCTGCTTAGGTGAAAGTAGGTAATGCGATGACATTTTATCATATCAAAGCATGCGACACATTACATGGCATCATCTACCAGCTGAAAACACTCGACGGCAGGTATCCTTTCGCAGCTGAAATTATTTGATGCCATAAAGGTTAACAGCTGAATCGAACTTTAGCAGCTGAGAACATGCGATGCGATGATTTAATCCTAAGTACCTAGACCTTTTTTCAGTGCCGTAAAACCATAAAACACGTCTGACTTGAAAACGCCCTCGTTTCTAAAATCCGCCAGTTCTAAATTGTTTAGCTTTTCGAGTTTGACCCTACAGCGGCAGCCACGATGTTGTAATAATAAATTAACCCGTGGCACGCCGACTAGGCACGATAGGGGTCGCGTGACCCGCACGGCGCGAGCGCAACGCATCACGTCAATGAAGCTTTTTTATTATAAGCTGTTCTCATCTAGAGAGAACTCTATTGTTCGTAGTCATAAAACTTTTCAACTACTTTTATACGTCATTGCACTTATAATATCAGAATCAAGATAGTGCCGTTTCATTTCAACTGGTTATACCTACCCTACGTGTCCACAAATAAGAATCAGTGGCTAGGTCAGCCGGTTGACGCGACCAGCGTCACTTTGCCGCCACCTCAAGGACAGGGTTTCAATGAATTGTAAGCATTATATTTGTCAGTTGAATGGAAATCCATTAAAAATACGAGATAATATAATGTCAGTAGGTACGTACAGTCGACCAAAAAAGTGCTACCACTTTTCGACTCTAGGTATTATGCGTACTCTATTAAGTCGAAAAGTGGGAGAGGACTTTATCTGCCGACTGTACTTATATCCAACCTATACCTACCTATATAAACTCATACTAGAGGTCGCAAACCGGCCTGTATATGTACAGCGCCTCTGGCGGTTACGCAATAGAACTAAGAATCGCCATACTAAATCGTTTACGCAGTCGTTAGCGAGTACGGTAATGCAAACATTGCAAACTCATGGTAAGGGTACAGGACTACAGGTAGGGTAAAGAAAACGTCTAGAGATTTGCGCTTTGCTGACTCTTCAATTATTTGAGGATCTGTGTTGACGACAATGGAAAGGAAACCTCAAATCTCAAGAAAGTTAGCTTATTTGTAAGCTCAAATATGGTGTAACCCTCTGAAGTCTGAACCTAGTAGAGGTAACAAAACAGAGAATCATAGTTATATGTATACTTCGGCGACAACTCGAATAGTTACTTCCGATACAAGTTCGGTAAGTAGGTTACTCCCATCGAGTAACGGTGATGCAAAACACGAACGAAGCGAGTGTTTTACATCGACACAAGTTATTTGCACATGTATCGTACAACGTTTTGCAATGCATCATGCCAGGAAATTAAAAAAAATTATGAAACTTACTTACTTTTTAATGCGTACTGAATAATTTCAGGTTTATTTATTTAATTTAATTTTTATTATTAAAACAAAGAACAATAAAAAACTTAGGCTATTACAGTTCCCTGCAAAACTGTTTTAACAGTTTGTCTGCAGGTGCGAGTCTCTATAAGTCTATTTGGCTGGTAGCTATAGGTATCAATTTATCCTGAGAATGAACACGTTTCGTTTTGTGTAGTGCGTTGTAGTGCTTGTTAAGAGCCCATTTGCACTTTTGCCAATGTTTATCGACCTAGATCTCAACATCTATAGTGATTAAATATCTGTCCTTCTAGTATATTAATCTTGAATTATGTTCCTCCAGTCTGTTAAAAGTGAAAACAAGATTTGCAAAAATTTTCTCGAGACATATTTTTCAAACATAACCGTCTTCAATGTCAATGCCGGCCGAGCACGAAACCGGTTCGCGAATCGCTAGCGCTACGCCGCCGGCGGGCGCTCAGCTGTTGACTACGCATACTCCTAGCCGTTCTATTAAATACGCGGGAGATAAACAGATATTAGAACAAAAGTCGTTCGCAGAAACAGTGAAGGAACCGGGTGTATGGAAAACTGTAGGGAGGTCGAAACCAAAACCTTGTAGTAGTTTTCTAGGGAAGAAAGGTTGTGCGAGTATAGGTAATGGAAATTTCCGAGCAGCGGACCCCAAAGTACAGTTATTTATCACCAAAGTACACCAGGAAACGACTGAGCAAGACATAGTCGACTATGTATACGATAATACTCAGGAGAGAATTACGCTTCAAAAACTCACAATTAGCAAAGAAAAGGAGCATTGCGCATATAAATTTTTCGTGTCGAAAAATAAGCTCGATTTATTTTTAAATGAATCGTTATGGCCCCGGGGCGTCATATTTCGAAGATTTGTACATTTAAAGTACAAAAATACGAGCGGCCCAGGCAGGATGGGCACGACCGTGTATACTAACACTAAGCTCGTAAATGGATAAAAGTACCCTATATACACTTGTCAGCTTTAACTGTAAGAGTGTTAAACGCTCAATTGAAAGCGTAAGACAGTTATGTCAGTCGTCAGACATCATTGGCCTTCAGGAGACATGGCTGACCCCGTGGGATATCCCGTTTCTTGGTAGCATCGACGATTCGTTTGGATACACAGGCACATCGGCGGTGGATGCAGCCGCCGGCATGCTGCAGGGTCGACCCTACGGTGGAGTCGCATTGTTGTGGAATAAGGCCGTATTTACAGAAGTGTGCATCGTGCAGTGTAATAACCCGCGAGTGTGTGGTGTTAACATAACTATCGACCGAAATGTGTTCTTGGTGCTAAATGTGTATATGCCAACGGACAAGTTGGATAACTTGACAGATTTTACGGATTGTCTCGCTGCGGTAAGTGCGATTGTAGATAATAGTACTGCAGACTGTATTTACATTCTCGGCGACTTTAATGCGCACCCCGGTGAACGATTCTATAATGAACTTTCTTGTTTTTGCGACGATCAAGAGTGGACGTGCGCGGATGTTGACAAGTTAGGTATACAGTCGGGGACTTATACGTTTATAAGTGAGGCACATGGGTCGCGAAGATGGCTGGACCATTGTATTGTTACGAAATCAACAGAGCGGTCTATTACTAATGTTTATGTTAAACTTGACGTTATGTGGTCAGATCACTTCCCGTTGGTGATAGAATGTAATTTTAATCATGTCAAACGTAAGCAGTTCTATTATAAAGATGTAGTAGTAAATAAAATCAGGTGGGGTGATCGAAACCCGGAACAAATAAATGTATATACTGCCGAATGTAATAACAGATTAAAGCTTGTTGATTATCCTGAGACGCTTCGTGACTGTTGTGGTCATATGTGTAGCGATCCAAAGCATAAAGCTATAGTTGATACACTGTATAATGATATTGTAAATGCATTAAGTGAGGCTGCCATCATTAGCTACGATTATGATCCCAAATCATTTAAGAAACGAAAATCCGTGGCAGGGTGGAACAAACATGTGAGTGAGGCCCACCGAGATGCTAGTTTAAAGTTTAAACTGTGGTTGTGGCACGGTGAACCTGCGTCAGGCCATATTTACGAGGAAATGTGTGAAAGTCGAAAGATTTTCAAGTCTCGTTTAAAATGGTGTCAGAAACATGAAGAACAGATTAAAATGGATATCATTGCGGAACACCATTCTAAGCGAGATTTTCGTCAATTCTGGAAATCTACTAATCGCTTCAACAACAAGCCGGGCTTGCCTGTAAGTGTCAATGGGGTGAGCGGGAGTGAGGATATAGCAGAAATATTTAGACACCACTTTGCTTGCAAGTCACCATTGGGACCACCTCGGACGGCTGGCTCGGATGGACTGGGGTCACGTGGACAGGAGACGAGCACTCAGTTTACAGCAAAGGACGTTAAAAAAGCATTGTCTTCAATCTCGCGAGGGAAGTCTCCTGGTCATGATGGCCTCAGTGTGGAGCATCTTCATCATGCCGGCCCACATTTGATTAGGGTACTAGCAATGTTGTACACTTTTTGTATACAACATACTCATTTGCCTGCCGACATGATGAGAACCGTGGTCGTTCCAATAGTCAAAAATAAAACGGGTGACATTAGCGATAAGTGCAACTACAGGCCCATCTCGCTCGCTACTATAGTCGCAAAAGTGCTTGATGGACTGCTAAATCTCCAAATAGACAAATATTTAAATGTGCACGACAATCAGTTCGGTTTTAAATCGGGGTTGTCGACTGAAACAGCGATTTCGGCGATGAAGCAGACCATCAAGTACTACACAGACCGAAATACGGCTGTCTATGCATGCTTCCTAGACTTATCGAAGGCATTTGACCTGGTTCACTATGATGTTCTGTGGCAGAAGCTGGATGAGCTCAATATGCCAGCTGATGTCAGCAGTATTTTTAAATACTGGTACTGCAACCAGGTCAATGTCGTGAGATGGTCGGATTCATGTTCCCAGCCGTATCGGCTTGAGTGTGGCGTGAGGCAGGGGGGATTAACCTCACCAAAACTATTTAATCTCTACATCAACGCGCTTATAGAGGAGCTCAGCAACACGCGGGTCGGTTGTCACATAGACGGAGTATGCGTGAATAACCTAAGCTACGCGGACGACATGGTGTTGCTGAGTGCCTCGGCGTGTGGACTTGCCAAGCTCATCTCCATTTGTGAGCGGTATGCCGCGAGCCACGGGTTAATATATAATGTTAATAAAAGCGAATGCCTCATCTTGAAGGTCAAGGGTAAGTGCACACCGACATTCCCAGCTGTTAAACTCAATGGCCAACCATTGCGAGTAGTACAGCAGTTTAAATATCTGGGCCATTTGGTAACTACTGACCTTAAAGATGATGATGATATCGAGCGCGAGCGCAGAGCGCTGTCCGTCAGAGCGAATATGATAGCTCGCAGGTTCGCCAAGTGCTCTAGGGAAGTCAAAGTCAGTCTATTCAAAGCATACTGTACTAACTTCTACACAAGCAGCCTGTGGGCGCAATATACTCATAGACGGTACAGCGCTCTGCGCGTGCAGTTCAACAACGCTTTCAGGATGTTGCTGGGGCTGCCCAGATATTGTAGCGCGTCAGGGATGTTCGCGGAGGCGCGGGTAGACTGCTTCTACACCACTATGCGCAAGCGAGCCACATCCCTGGTGCGCAGAGTGCGGGCTAGCTCCAACAGTATTCTGGCCATGTTTTCAGATAGGCTGGATGGCCTCTATTTGAATAACTGCTGCATGTTGCACATGCGCAGAAATAATTAGTATATAGGTGCCTAGATTTAAGAAAATATTGTTACTAACACTTTCTATAGCTTATTAAATTGTTACTAACACAATGATCCAAGTTGGTCGTAAATAAAATATATTCATTCATTCATTCATTCATTCATTCATTCATAACCCTCTTTTTCCATGTTTTTGGTCGGATCTTTAAAACCCTCCCATCTATAACAATGATTTTTGGATTAAACATAAACATTTATGCATGATACATAAAACACATAGGCATGTCAATTATAATAAAATCTAATTATAAAACTAAACTAATAAAAGTAAAAAAAAAGTAATTAATACGGTTTAATAGTCGTAAAATGATAAGTAAAACCTGATAAAAAAGATTATCCTTATAAATCTACACGTTTAGAATAAACATCAATATTTACGAAAAACACGCGCTGAGCTTCCGTAGAGAGCAGGATGGGTAATTGAAAACTCAAGCGTGTTAGAGCGGGACTTTTGCAGAACGCAGAACGCGGAACGCAGAACGTAGAACGCTCTCTGTGTGCAATTTGTGTGCGCCTACTCTAAAGCCGGCTACTCGCACACCTGCTGCAGGGCTGCAGGGGCAATTTTCATATATTTCGAAATTGGGCCAATTCGAAATATATGAAAATTGCTCCTTGATTGCCCTTGCAGCAGGTGTGTGAGTAGCCGGCTTTAGTGTACATATTATCAAATGCGATCTTGTGCGATCTATACATTTTATCGCTATCACATTGACACATACATTTTTATTGGTATCGGATCGATACCGATGTACCGTTTTGTGTGAAAACGGTCTTAACGCAGCGAAATGCAGGACTGTATCCGAACGCGCCCAAATCACGGCTCAGTGACGGCTCAGTGACGGCTCAAATGTCTGCTGTCAACTGGGCTGTCAATGTCGGAGTGACAGTATCGGTATCGCTGTAATTAATTATAACCAACCAAAAGGCAAAGAACGATATCGTAATATGAATAAATCACATTCATTTGATGTTCGCTTTGAATAATATAATCTTTCAAAAATGACTATCGTAGAATATGTGGCTTCGCTTGCCCAAAATCCGTATTTCGGGGCCGGTTTCGGTTTATTCGGAGTCGGTGCTAGTGCAGCAATTTTGCGTAAAGGGTTTCAAACCTCCATGATATTATTCCGCCGGCATTGCATGATCACATTAGAAGTTCCATGCAGAGACAAGTCTTACCAATGGTTGCTACAGTGGATTACTCAAAAAGGCGCCAAACAAACGCAACATTTAAGTGTAGAAACTTCCTTTCTCCAGAAGGACACTGGCCAAATTAAAACCAAATACGACTTCATACCCAGTGTAGGTCAGCATTTCTTCAGGTAAGTAAATAATATTCAGAACTAAGATTCACGACATTTTTATTTATACAAGAAATCTAAATCCATTCTTTAAGTAAACACTTTGCTACCTCAAACTCAAACTTTTTGCTGCACACATTACATAATAAAATATAATGGACCCCGTAAGGGCACAGCAAATAGTAAAAAAATATCTGATAATTAAAAAGCTGCACAGATTTTAAATTTTAGGTTTATTGTTAATTTTTCTTTTCATACTGTTATTTTTTTCCTTTTTATCTCTTATTTTCCTACATTTTATAAAATGCAGGTGACCAACCCTGAGAGGATTACACTATAAAATCTTGTTATATAATGAACACAAATAAGAATATATCTGGCTGCAGATATCGTGGAGCATGGATCAAAGTGGACCGCACCAGGGAACAGCACACCCTGGACCTTCACATGGGTGTTCCATGGGAAACTGTTACCTTGACATCCTTTGGCAGCAATAAGCAACTATATTATGACATACTGGAAGAAGGTAAGCTATAAAAGCCTATGCCAATCACCAAAGGTACATTCAAATATTATTTTTCAGCTTGCAAGTCTTTATAACACATGAAAATTTGTGTTGCTTCTTGTAACTGCTGTTTTTAAGGTGCGGAAGGTAACTGTAGATAATGCAATGGGGCAAAATAAATTATAAGTAGTGTTCGAAGTTTCGGTAGCAAATTTCACAGAGGTCAATGGAGTCGCCTAACATTTTTTTTTGATTAAACGAATAACGATTAAATGGTTAATTTTGCATAATGCTCCTTATAAATTATCTTGCGAGCATTACCTACTTATACCACGATAACACAGGACTACTAATAACACAAGTATGTAGGTAAACATTGTTTAATAAATTTATTTATTTTTACTTATTACATACGTACAAACATGTCACCTAAACAGTCGGGACACTATAATATTTGTACCTGCCGCTTGCCTTTTTACTTCAGGTAAATGAATAATTTATTTATTCAAATCTGAAAAAGTTAATCATAAAAATTACTACTGATATACTCCATTACCCACTGTTTGAAATTTGCCACCAAAACTCCGAACACTAATTATAAGTAAGCAAAATAAAAGCATACAAAGAGAATTACTTTTAACCCTTATCTAAATTTGCAGATATATTACAAAATTGTGTTTTATTTTCTTAACTCATTCAAATATTCCTATTCATATTTTGATTGTTTAATAAATAAATATTTGTGAACAATCTTATACAAATCAAACTAGTCCCTAACTAAGCAAAGCTTGGACTATGGGTACTAAGCGACAATATACATACCTAATATACCTATATAGATAAATACTTTGAAAACATCCAAGACCCAGAAACAAATATTTCTGCTCATCACACAATTAAATGCCCTGACCGGGATTGGAACCCGGGACCTCTAGCTTCGTATGCAGGGTATGCGACGATGGTTAAAGAAAGCGTGAGTTGTGCCTTATGCACCTTCCCTCCTATCTTAAACTACCTTTCTTTTCATTGTTGATTCCATTTCCTGTCATGTGCAGCAAGGACAATGGCGCTAAAACAGCACGAGGGCATGACAATCATGTACACAGCAATGGGGTCAGAGTGGAGACCCTTCGGACACCCCCGGCGTCGGCGACCGCTGCAGAGTGTCGTCTTGCGTGCTGGCTTGACCGACCGCATCCTAGAAGATTGCTTAGATTTTATCAATCATCCACAATGGTACACAGAACGGGGGATTCCATATAGAAGAGGTACTAGTTAGTTGCTCTCTGTTACAATTATTAAAAGACTAGCTTTTGCCTGCGACTTCGTCTGCGTAGAACTCGGTCATTGCGTTAGAATGTTATTACTATTATTTTATGTCAGGTGCTTATACCGAGTTACCTTTCTTCCATACAAAGTTCCACCCCTGGATAAAAAGTATTCTATGTTAATCCCTGGGACTCAAACTATATCCATACCAAATTTCATCTAAATCGGTTCAGTGGTTCAAAAGTAAGTCGTAACAGACAGACATACTTTAACATTTGTAACCCGCCACGACTTTGCACGGGTAGGGCAGTTTTTTAATCTATTTATCTTCTATGTATATATATATATATATAACGTCGGTGGGAATACAAAAATCGCTATGTAATTTTGACGTACTTTACAGGAGACACAAAAAACTGTTTATATGATTGTTTATACTACTTTCGTTATACCAGATTTTTTTATATAATAGAGTAATGGGTTTGACATAATTTTCACGAAAAAAATGATCAATGCCTTTGATAAATATATATGTTATAGGGCTTTCAATACCGGGATCCCGGGATACCGCCTTTTTCAGAGCAGATTTCAATACCGGTATTTAATTTCAAATACCGGGATCCCGGTATTTTTTGGAAAAGCATTGAAAGGTACGAAACCAAAGAAAAACACCAAATTTTTTATTAATAATATTATTATTATGATGCACGCATATTACAATAGTATTTTTAATAATCATATCACTTGATAACCAGTCTCCTTTTCTCTCATTTGACAAGTTTTGTTTAACAAATGTGCATATAAAAATCTAGCTACAGTGATCTTGTACCAAAAACAGAGTAGCACTAACAAGCAACTCGCATAACAGATAATATCTAAACATTTTAAACTTTGGCATAATCAAAAACTCAATGTAACAATGTGTAATAATTTAAAATCAAATAACAAGTCGAAATTTTCTTAGTTCTAATTAAAATCGGTCAACCAACACTATACAAGTATACAATTGTTTACCTTAATATTATCTGTGATTTATAATAATCTAATATGTAATTTAAAATTCCGTAAAATATTTATATTTTTATTCATTATGCTTTTAGATTAATCTTACTTAGTTGTATAGTGTTGGTTGACTCATTTTAATTAGAACTAAGGAAATTTCGACATGTTATTTGATTTTTAAATTATTACAATTTACATATAAGTAATCTTAGTTTTTATTATGCCAAAGTTTGAAATGTTTAGATGTTATCTGTTATGCGATGTGCTGTTAGTGCTACTCTGTTTTTTTTACAAGATCACTGTAGCTTAGCTAGATTTTTTATATGTATATTTGAATAAACCAACTTGTCAAATGAGAGAAAAGGAGACTGGTTATCAAGTGACATGATTATTAAAAATCGTATTGTAATATGCATGCATAGTAAAAACGTCATTAATCGAACATTTTTTGTTTTTTTTTTCAGCGTTTCGTACCTTTCAATGTTTATCCGAAAAATACCGGGATCCCGGTATTGAAGATGCCAATACCGGTATTAATACCGGTATCACGAAATGTCCGGTATTTGAAAGCCCTAATATGTTATTACCAAAAAATCAGAATTTAGCCACATAGCGACTTAAATTCGGCATATTTTAAGTCGTCATGTGTCAAGTATACTACACATAGCGATTTTTCCAAAGGATTGCAACATGGAAGGCGAAACATAGCGGGTTTTTAAATGAACTAATGCTGATAAAATAATCAAGTTATATTCAAGATTATCGTAGAAGTAATGATACGAGTAATCTCTGTACGTGTACGAGTAGGTATGGTCATGTTTGTTTGTACATGTATGTATACTTTGAAAGAATGCAAGCTACTATATTTCGCTGAATCAATTTTTGAACGGCTATCATATAATAGTATACCAGAGGCTTTTTATATCGGTTACTATAAGGGTCACCAGACCGTTTACCAGGCCTAATAAGTTTACAAAATTGCCCGGCCATCTATACTTAGTTTTCAAAGAATGAATGGTCTAAAAAATATGATACAAGGTTTGCCGGTATCAGAATACTTAATGCACTAAATGTCAATGATCAAGCATTTAAACTTCAATTTACGAACACATAATTTAAAGAACAGAATTTCAATCAATGTTATATTTAACTGAATTTTCTTTCAACGGTTAGATAGATTAGTTTCACTTAAAACTACCTTTATTAAACCGAGTGTAATATTCAAATAGTCACAAGTAAGGTAAGGTGACTTCTTGAACAGTTAACCACGTAAAGTTCAAACCATCACACTTCACAATTATAAATATAAAACAACATTTTAATAATCTCACGCTCCCCTAATAAAAAATTGTATATTTAAGCACTTTAAAATAATATAAATATTTTAAACTGTCGGGTAATTCACTTTAGAAATATTCGCTATGTGCATCAAATTTATGACTGACTTTGATGAGAAACCAGCGGAAAACTATTCGCAAAATATCGCTATGTGCTAAAACACATCACATAACGATTTTTTCGTCCAAAGTTTGTTCCGCGTGCACATAGCGGAATTAGTTATTTTCAAAACCAATAAAGATATCGAAAAAATATTTTGTGGGTTAACGTAAGTCATTAAAAGAAACCAAAATATCAAATATTCGAAAAAAAAAAAACTGCGATTTTTTTATTCCCACTGACGCGATATATATTACTAAAACCGAAGTTTCTAGTCCCTCACTTCGAATACACGTTTTCCATACAAACATTCAACCCCCTATTATACCGTCTTTTACAGCCGGAGTAGATTTTCAAAACCTTTTCTTACATTTTAACTGAAAGTCTACTCGCCAGCCACGTATGAAGTCACTCACTTTAAAAAACTCAGGTTGTCCATAGAATGTTTCAACCCCCTTTTTACCCCTTCAGAGGGTGAATTTAAACAAACGCTGAAATTAGTTTTTAAGTATTTAATGCTACAAATGAAGTTTCAAGTTCCTCGTTTAAAAAAAATTTTGCTCCCCATACAAAGTTTCAACCCCCGTTTCACCCCTTTAGAGGGCGAATTTCGAAAAATGCTGAAACCCGTTTTCTTTAATTTTAATGGTTAGTCTATTAAGGGGGTTTGAAGTCTCTATCATGGCCACCCCCTTTTTACCCCCTCAGGGGATGAATTTTGAAATAAATTATAGCCTATGTCCTATTCTGATGTCTAAGCTACAATACTGGAAAGTTTCATAGAGATCCGTTCAGTAGTTTTTGAGATTAAGCGGAACATACATACATACATCCGCACAAACTTTCACGTTTATAATATTAGTAGGATATTAGGATTATTAGGATTTTATGATAATGAACATACACTCATAGTCTCATTCTAGTAGACTACCGCAAGTTGATATTTTGTTTCTAAAATTTCAGGCTATTTACTCTATGGGCCACCTGGTTGTGGAAAATCATCGTTCATCATGGCCTTAGCTGGAGAATTGGAGTACAATATCTGCGTACTTAATCTGTCTGAGAGAGGCCTTACTGATGACAGGCTAAACCACCTTCTCAGGTTTGACTTCTTTCTTATCAGTTATGTCAATAAGAATAGTTAGAGCCCGGACACATGTCCACGGTACTGCGCCGCGCCGTACGCGGCAACGTACAAAGAACAAAGGCCGGAGACGGCGCCCGGTGCCTTACCGTGGACATATGTCCGGGCCCTAAGTGCAGGTGCCCATTACACATTTGACACGTAGCTGGAGCTGTGTAAAATGTATGAAAACATAGCATAGCTCAAGTGGAAAGGCACCCTTATTTTATCCCTTTTTCGGGCCGGCTCCTGAATAATGACAAGCAAATTTCAGTATTACTCATACAAATTAAGAGTAATCTTTGACTGGCAGTGTAATACTAACGTATTCTGTGGTATAATGGGACCGCGCATATACCTAACAGAGGGTTATCGTTATTGGTAATGCTAGTGTTGTTATGCTACTTGGCAACTAAAGAGAAAATTAACATGCTAATCATAATTGCAGTGTAGCTCCACAGCAGTCGATCATCCTGCTAGAAGATATAGATGCTGCATTTGTGTCTCGGGAAGACTCGCCGACGCAGAAGGCGGCCTACGATGGACTCAATCGTGTCACATTCAGTGGGCTGCTAAATTGTCTAGATGGTGTAGCTTCTACTGAGGCGAGGATAGTCTTCATGACTACTAATTATTTGGAGAGGTATGTAATTAAGTATAGCATAAATAATTTTCTAAATAATCTTGATTATGTAATAATTTATATATGTTAAGGCCTGCTATATATATTAAGGCCTTAGGAATTCTAACGCTGCCTTCACTTCTGATATTGCAACTGGCTGTGACAACACGAGATGAAATAGAATCAGCCTAGTGTGAAAGAAGTTCCACGTAGGTATATAACCCGCAACAATCACGCCGGAAAACTGCCACTCACATCATGGGTCGCAAACTCTATAACAATCTCCCTGGCCAAATAGTCGCTGCTCAAACCGCGTCGTTATTTAAGACGAAACTGAAAAAATGGCTTATCGAGCAGGCGTTTTATGATAATAAATAATTATTTTGTAGTAATTTATAGTACGCGTGGATAAGACATGCTGTGTGTTCTGCCTATGTATTTACCTACAAGACTTTGTATTTGTAACTAGACAACTGTAATGTATAAATTGACATGTAATTTTTTATATTACCAATAAATATGATATGATATGTATACATCTGATGCTAGAATTGCCAGTTAACAGAGCAAGATGGAAATGAGTCTCGATCTCAAGTTTTCACTAGTATTTCAATTTCTAACATAGCACCTTGCAACTTCAGCTTAAGTGAGCAATGATAATATAATTTTTTTTGACATATTATGTCAAAGAAAAACTGTCGATCGTGAATTCTTGACATTACTGTGAAACATTGTTGACGACCGCTTTAGCTTAGTTGGTAGTGACACTGCCTACGAAGCTGGAGGTCCCCGGTTCGAATTCCGGCCGGGGCATTTATTTGTGTGATGAGCACGAATATTTGTTCTTGGGTCTGGGATGTTTTTATGTATTTAAGTATCTATTTATCTATATAAGTATGTATATCGTCGCTTATATAGTACCCATAGTACAAGCTTTGCTTAGTCTGGGACTAGGTTGATTTGTGTAAGATTGTCCACAAATATTTATTGTGAGTAAGATAATAAATGCATCTCTTTACAGGTTAGACCCAGCGCTAATTAGGCCTGGCAGAGTAGACATGAAAGAGTACGTCGGCTACTGTGACCAGCAGCAAGTTGAACTCATGTTTTTGAGATTTTACAAAGGAGATGGAGCTGCAGAGCATGCAAGGAAGTTTGCAGAGAGGTAAATATCATTGCCTCCTAAATGAGATATCTAGATCTTGCTAAAACTAAATAGTTAATTCTTGTGTGTCACTGCCACAAGACAAGCCCCTCAGAAATATCCGATCACATTTACGCCAAAGAAAATAAAGTCAACCGGTAAAGCTAATTTGGGACGAAGCTGTTGGTTTAAAAACGGTTCTAGAAAAGGTAGGTAGGGCGCCTTCCTTTTTGTTCGTGTTAGCCCGGTAAGGTACTCGTACTTAACGCGTGACATGTTTTTGAGCGGCTTGTCCTGCCCGCTACTATTGCTGCTGACTGTAGGTACAAATTGTCTTATATTATGAGTGCTTAACTGTATACGCATAAGCTCTTAAACGCAGTATTGACAAGTGACCCAAAAAATATCAGTTAATAATTAAGAGGTCAGCAATATTCCTATAGTATAATAATTGCATTGTTCCAGCGTGATGAGAAACAATAAGGAAGTGAGTCCCGCACAAATACAAGGCTACTTCATGTTCCATAAGCATTCGCCTCCGACCGAAGTTGTTAAAGATTTTGAATCGATATGGATCCTTGGATAAAAATATATTTCGTAATTGTTGGTAGGTAACGCGATTTTGACGTGTACAAAGCTTTTGTTTTTGAATGTTTTTTTTACGATAAATGCCCTAATACACACATACGAGACTCGCAGGTGAGTTTAAGGCGAGGCCAGTTCATTAAACGACAAAAATGTTGAAGTTTGGAGTTAGAGTGTGAAGAAATAATGTAGAATTACACTACACAAAAATTACTGTAGATTGAAAAAGAAAGAAAGTGACAAAATATTGAAAAATGCTTTGCTAACTCTGTGAAAAAATCGTAAATATCATAAATAATACTAGCGGGCCCGGCAGACGTAGGGCTTTCAATACCGGGATCCCGGTATTTCGGGATCCCGGGATACCGCCTATTTCAGAGCAGATTTCAATACCGGTATTTAATTTCAAATACCGGGATCCCGGTATTTTTTGGAAATGATTGAAAAGTACGAAACGTAGAATGAAAAACACCAAATTTTTGATTAATAACATTATTATTATGCAAGCATATTACAATAGTATTTTTATTAATAATCATATCACTTGATAACCAGTCTCCTTTTCTCTCATTTGACAATTTGGCTTAATCAAATATACCTATAAAAATCTAGCTACAGTGATCTTGTTTAAATGCGATGTGCTGTTAGTGCTACTGTGTTTTTGTTACAAGATCACTAGCTAGATTTTTTATAGGTACCTATGTATATTTGTTTAAGCCAACTTGTCAAATGAGAGAAAAGGAGACTGGTTATCAAGTGATATGATTATTAAAAATCCTATTTTAATATACATGCATAATAATAACGTTATACATTTGATGTTTTTCTTTCAACGTTTCGCACCTTTAAATGTTTTTCCAAAAAATACCGGGATCCCGGTATTGAAGATGCCAATACCGGTATCACGATATGTCCGGTATTCGAAAGCCCTAGGCAGATGTCGTCCTGCCCGGATAAGCAGCGCCACCTACCGGGTTGTATTTTCAAATCTTCCGGGGACCAACTCAAACATTTACACGAAATTTCATCCAACTCGGTCCAGCCGTTTAAGTATTCTAAAAATCAATCATTATGTACTAAATATTCACGAAAATTACGCGCAGAGTTCCATATAGAGCGGGATGGTTAATTGTAAACTCACGCGTGTTAGAGCGGGACGTTTGCAGTGGGACTGCCTTGCCTTAAGAGCCCACATATGTACTTTTGCCAATGTTTATCGACCTAGATCTCAACATCTATAGTGATTAAATATCTGTCCTTTCAGTATATTTATCTTGAACTATTTTCCATCAGTCTGTTAAAAGTGAAAACACGATTTCCAAAAATTTTCTCGATACTTTTATTTTTCAAACATAACCCTTTTTTTCGATGTTTTTGGTTGGAATTTTAAAACCCATCTTTAACAATGATTTTTGGTTTAATAGTTCTAAAATGATAAGTTCTCAACACGTTTAGAATGAATAAATATCAATATTTACGAAAAACACGCGCTGAGGATCCGTAGAGAGCGGGATGGTTAATTGAAAACTCACGCGTGTTAGAGCGGGACTTTTGCAATGCCATCTACGCCCTCTTAACTACATTGCGCGATTTTATAGAATGATTGAACTCGTTCTCCGTGATCCTATGAAATCATCACTATATAGCATAAAACAAAGTAGCTTCCTACTGTCTGTTCCGTTGTATGCTTTTAGATCTTTAAAACTACGCAACGGATTTTGATGCGGTTTTTTTAAATGTGAGATAGAGTGATTTAAGAGGAAGGTTTTATATGTATAATATGCGCCCGTGCGAAGCCGGGGCGGGTCGCTACTGTAATAAAATGAAACTCGCACGCGAATCTCGTACGTGTGTAAAGAAGGCTTTAGAAGAAATACTCGCTTCTGACATCATTTATTTGTTTATATTTATTTACAAATATTAATTTCACAACATAACAGCTTACGCCATGGCGTTGATCAACTATACCAACTACTGATTTAATGTTTAAGTTAATATTATTAAAAGCAATGTACAAAACAGTTACAAATTATAATAAAGTAATAGTAGTAGTGAACAATCGTTAATAATATTACACCTCTTCCTATTTAATTTCGTCCGTTTCCACCAATGTCACCTGTGTCTGTAAGTGCCTTATCACACTGGCGACTTGCGAGCGACTTGGAAGCGAGGCGAGCGCGCAGCAAGCGAGCAGCGAGGTCGCCGCGAGCGGGAAAATCTCTATACTTTAGATGCGGCGACCTCGCTTAAAAGTCGCTCGCAAGTCGCCAGTGTGATAAGGCTCTTGTCAGATGGTAGCCCAGCAGCGAAAACGACAGCGGTTCACCAATCACCATAATGTGTGAACAACAGATCGGAGTAGGTATAGTCAAAGACTACAATGTATATACTAAAGGGTTTATCCAGAAATCACGCGAGGTTTTTTGGACCACTTTTAGACCCCCCTTGGTGATCTTTGGTGAGGTTCTAGACGACCCCCCTACCCCACGAAACCTCACGTGTATTTTTTGAATTTATCACCACCTATTATTATTTTTAAATAAATGAAGTATAATTAGTTGTTCTTGTGCTTATTTTGGTAGGTATATGCGTTATGATATCGTGATTGTGTAATTTCTCCTATCTTTTAAGAAAATGCTACATGAGTAGATATCATTTCTCGGTATTGTTGGTGCAGTAAAAAAATACACGTGAGGTTTCCTTGTACTTCCCCTCCCCCAACGTGATCAGTAGTGAGGTTTTCGTAACACCCCCCCTTGGAACGTCGTGTGATTTCTGGTGTTGTGATTTCTGAATGTCTTCTTTTAGTGAAATCTTCCATCTACAATATTAAAGGTACTTTTCACATCACCTATTCGGATAAGGGCTTTTTCTTCCCTGCTAGGAGGGATCAAAATGGCACTTTTCTTCCCTGCTACGAGGGATAGGGATCAAAGTGGCACTTTTCTGTAACGAGTAATTGTATTGTATCGATTTTGATAAAATAAATGCACAACCATTGTTATTTCAGATCTTTTATTATTCTCAATAGGTGATGTGAAAAGCAGTATGTGTCACATGGAAGCAAAATTATTTCCACCTTGGGCGTTAATTCTTGAATCCCTCACTACGCTCAGGATTTTATTTTAGAATCCCTCGCTACGCTCTGGATTCTATTATATAATCCTTCGCTTCGTTCAGGATTCAATTTACGCCCACGCCGTAAATATGTCATTTTGCTCCCTTGTGACACAATCTACTATTTCCTCCATGTGGCACAGGCGTGGGACGCCCTGTATATAATAAAGTCAAAATATAATGTGCCTTGTTTCAATAAATTCATTAAAATCTGTATTATCTATGTCTAATTATTATTGTTCTCCATAAATTCGTTCTTGGCCGCCCTAGGCCAGGTAATAAGTACCAGACCCTCTATTCCTGGACATTCGGCAGGTGCCGCACTTTGCTGTGTGGCCCAAACGCACATGTGAGTTCAACCGACTATTCTAAGTCAAAGGCACAGGGTGAAAGTCACTAAATATGATGAACGCGTCTGGTCGTTCAAGGCACTGGGTGGTGGGTAACGGAAACGCATATATGCGTCGGTGGCAGTGAATGCGTTATCAAGGGAAACAGTATATGATTCAAATCAAACCCGATTCGAACTTTAGTGGTTGGTGCATAAGTAATGCAGGGTTTGGTTAAGATGTTATTGACTTAACGCGAAAGTATTTTACGCGCATGAAATGAATTCTTTCCCTAACCGCTGGCGAGATGTCGTTAATTCAAGCGGTATGCCCGCTTGACAAATGATTCGTAATAATTATTTAATTATTAATTTAAAGTTACTATGACCGTCATTACTTATGCACCAACCCAATAAAATCTGCAAGATGTAATGTAATGCAGGTGAGTCCACATCGTTGGATTGGAATGAAATGAAACAAGTGATTAATATTAAAATCATATAATGATTATTTTCTTGCCATCATAAAAAAAATTATAACTAGGATATGTACTATTACTAGAAAATTAGAAATGGTATGTGCCTGACATACTAAAACAGGATGAGATTTCGAATCCAAGTAGTAGGGACCTAAGGTCATAACTCATAACATTACCAAGAGAACAAAGCGAGCTAACCTATTTAGTCCTTTAAACACGATGTAGGTACTTTGACTAGGGACTTTAGGCACTACGTATTAGCCCACTTACTATAGTGCGTGTCATTTACGACGACGCGCCCCTCCACAGCGAATCTCTTATACTAAACTAATCTAGATGCGCAATTGTACGGATTGGGCTGTGGAGGGGCGCGCCTTCCTGGATGACACGCACTATAAGAATCTATAGTATATTTTTGACCTTCATTAAGTACATTTATAGCAATAAACGCGTTAAGATACGAGGGGCGTTCAATAAATTCTCGGTATTGATATCTTTTAAACCTTTTTAGTAAACTTTTTAATACTGGCCGGTAAGTGTCATTCATTAACATAAAAAATTCAAACGGCGATGTTCTTTTGTTTTTCTGCAACTGCCGAACAAACGTGATCACAATGAGCGATTTTTCAATGTTAATTAAATTAGAGCACCGAGCGGTAATAAAATTCTTGACCAGACAAGGAAAAAATCAAAAAGCTATAAAAGAAGAAATGGATTATGTTTACCGAGAGTCTGCTCCTTCTTTATCAACAATTCAAAAGTGGTCAAGTGAATTTAAGTGTGGGAGAGAGAGTATCGAAGACGACCCCAGACCTGGTCGGCCCGTCGAAGCTTCTTCACAAGAAAATATAAAAAAAGTGGAGAAAATTATATTGGAAGATGCTCGAGTGAAGGTGACAGCAATAGCTCAAATAACCAAGCTTTCTATTGGTACTATACACAATATAATCCATGACAATCTTAATATGTCGAAAGTCAGAGCGAGATGGGTACCGCGAATGCTGACGCCGCTTCAGAAAAATACGCGCGTTGCTTGTTGTTCCGAATTTATTAAGCTGTGTGGTGAAAATCCTGATGAGATACTGCAAAAGATTGTTACCGGAGATGAAACCTGGGTTCATCATTATGACTCTGAGAGCAAACACGAGTCCATGCAGTGGCACATTAAAGGAACTCCTCACCCTAAGAAGTTCAAGGTCATGCCTTCAGCTGGAAAGGTCATGGCCACAATATTCTGGGATTGTGATGGAATATTGCTGATCGATTATAAAGAAAAGGGTGTAAATATCACAGGAAGGTACTACGCTTATATTCTACGCCAATTAAGAGAAGCAATCAAAGAGAAGAGAAGGGGAAAATTAGCCAAGGGAGTTCTGCTTCTGCACGACAACGCCCCTGTGCATACTGCTCATATCGCCAAGGCTGCTGTTCGGGAATCTGGGTTCGAAACTATTACACACCCACCGTATAGTCCAGACTTAGCCCCGAGTGACTTCTTTTTGTTTCCCAACCTCAAAAAGGACCTACGAGGAAATCGATTTTCTGACGATGAAGCTTTGAAGACAGCACTGGAGGAGCATTTTGACACTAAAGATAAAAAATATTTTTATGAGGGGTTAAATAAACTAATTGACCGATCTTATAAGTGCATAAACATAGGGGGGGAGTATATTAAAAAATAAAATAAAAAAACCTATCGTATTCTTTTGTTTTCATTCTCATACCGAGAATTTATTGAACGCCCCTCGTACATATGGTCGAAGTAACTCGAATGTATGAGTAGGTAATAATAATACTTAGGACTATAGCGTCAAGACATAAGGTTTAAAATCGAATGACAGTTTTAAGAAATATCGATCATTTTAATCATTTAACTATACAGATACGCAGTAGTATCTACGCAGTTATCAATCATTAGGTGTACCACTCCTACTCCTCCATTTTTTATGTAATCGAACTAATAGAAAATCTGAACCTATCATATCCTCATGGATATTATATTATCATGGACATCATGGTCCATTAAAAAGTACATACAGTCAAAATGGCATGAGCTTTTTCTCCTATCTATACTATTTTTTACAGAAATCAAATTAATAAGCAAAATAATTGATTGAAATTAACAATATATCTTATGCACTGAACAACGGTCAATCAATGTGTACAATTCGACAAAAAAAAATCTTGTAGTTTTGTGGTATAGCATTTCACCAACTTACCAATTGTCCCCTACAATGACAATTCACTGTACATGTCTATGGCGAATTATCATTGTCAATTTTATAGTCAGTGAAATAGAGCACAATCACATTAAACAATCACAGAAAATAAAGAACAATTAGCTGAATACAAACTCAAAGTATCGAGGCAACTCCGCCCAATAAGCCCAGTAAATATGTGTACAAATTATTGCGTCCAATATTACACTTAGAATCTAGCAAAATATAAAGGTACGTCAAGTACGATAACAGGAAGATCACATTGTCGCCACAATAGGCTCTAGCTAATAACACGTTATATAATACTAACATTATTTTTCGAATCAAAATCAACATGGGTTTAACCTTTAGGAGAATGTGGCCACGTATTAAACGTTGTTACACATGTTCTATTCATAGGTAATCCTATAAACTGTGATACTGCAACACAATCGAAAACATGTAATAACCAATAATGTATCTTGTTTCATTACAAAATAAAATGTACAATTCGTGATTCAAGTGTCTTCGCGGGTCTCACTAAGCTTCTGTAATTAAATTAATAGATTTAAGAAGACCTAAGAACAATTTTGTAAATTCATGTACATCTTTCCCTACTTTCGCAGCGTTTTGCAGAATTTTTTCAATAACATCCCCTTTGTATATTTTCAATAGCTCCCACTGCCAAAATGCATTTAACTGATTGGGATCAAACATTTTTGAATTAGTGTCTTTGAAATTAAAGCAAAAAGTATCTCCTGAGCAAAACAAAGACAAAAACACTGCAATGGGCCTTTTAGTATCTTGTCTCAACATGAGCTTAAATTTAATCAGGCAGTTAAAATGCTCAGGTAAACTTTCGTTCAAGTCTAATAATTTTAGCCCAAAAACGAGCAGAATTTTTCTAAAATATTGAAATGGCGCACTCGTTTTGGTATTAGGAAACTGCGGGCTATCTAATGTTATACTTTCGCGATTCCGGTTTGGCGATCCCTTGCGACTACTTTCGCTAAATTGTGACTGAATTTCATTTTGATATGCAGCTAGACCAAAAGTTGCAGCGGTTTGGCTCGAGACAAAACCACTACTGGGCAACTCAGTTATGGGGGCTTCAACTGCTGTGTTTGCTAAATGATGAGGTAAGCTGCTTTGTACCGGGTTAAAGGTCCAGATGTCTTCCACTGATTCTTGGTTATTCAAAGCTCTAGCGGACATCAACTCTGACGCCGGCTTCACCTTGATGCGCGGCGCTGGCTTTTCTGAAACGGGAACTTCTTGATTTTCTTTTTCACTGACAGGTACAGACAATGACGTAGTCGAAGTGATGATTGGCAGACACATATTTCCGTCTTCAATTTCCGCATCTTCTAACGCATCACTAACTAAGCCTGGCGATATTAAGGTTGCATCATTAGCCTTTATTATTACAGGTTTAGTTTCAGGCAGGTTCTTTTTAGGAAGCTGCTTTGGATTGGCAACAGGAGTTTTATTAAGCAATTTGTTTTTGTTGGAATCGTTGCATTCACCGGGAGCGCCGGCGAGCGCGGCGTCATCGTCGGGCTCCTCCAGATCCTCACTTCTGTTAGTGGCGCTTACAGTAGTCGCCCTCGCCACTGCTTCGACCACGCTATCTCTATAAAATGAAATGTCGTGCATATTTTTCCAAGACGCATCATCATTTTCTGAATCTTCACGAGATTTTAGTTTCGTCATAATTCTTACAAACTTTGAACCTTTCTTTTGCATTTCATTAGAAGTAGGTGTCCAAGTAATATCTAAATCTTTATGTTCCATGTATCTTAACAAGCCTGTACATGAAAATCCCTGTTTAGTTATTACTTTTCTACCTAAGCTTAAAATTTTATGTTTGAGTGAAGATTCGGAAAATGTAGATTTGTTAGCATCGTCTGCTTGAATCTTTTTAATATAATTTTTGTGACACATTGTAACAATATTTTGAATTGCTTTGTAATCAGCCACTTCTGCCTTCACGTGCTGACGTATCGGCAAGATTCGCTTTTTTTCTATTTCTGAATTGGTTTTGGGGCAGTCTGAAGACGTATCATCCAGGTTAATGTAGTCAGAGTTGACCACCGTTCCATTAGGATGGTCCGCGTTCCCCAAGTCGACGGCCTCTTTGTTTTCTTCCAAAACGACAGTCTGTGTAGAACTTGTGGAATAAAGTCGACACGATTTTCTTTTCTTACCTTTGATTATTTCGTCATCAGAAGAATCAGATAAAACCATTGGCCTTTTGCCCGCCACGTTTTCGTTTTCATCAGTGCCATTTATGAAACCCTTCTTCAAATAATATGAGTGATATTTACTATTGCGCCTTTCACAGATAATTTTATCCTTATTGTACACTAAATTTTTTAAACCACCTGTGCTGTTTTTCTTTTTATCTATTTTATTCAATCTGACTGTCAGACAGTTCTTAAATATTTTTTCATGTTTGCTTGTAATTTTTTTGTGCATTGGCCAATGCCTTTTAACAGACTTTTCTGTCAAGAAACTTTTATTGCATATTGCGCACACAAAGTATCTATTAAATTCCTTCTTCCATGATGGTCTCCTTTTTTTGTGTTTGGGATTGGAATCACCATCTGTAGCATGGGCCGATTTCAGTAAATTATGGCCTTCATGTGTAGCAACAGTCGGTGTTTCGGCGTTACCATGGGGAGCTTCATCTACAGATGCAGCCAAATTCTCGCCGTTAGCATAAGGGGCCACTGCAGCTGTTGGTGTTTTAACACTTTCTGACGGAGCGTCTCTATTCTGAAATATAATTTATTCACATGATTTATGTCTCATCTAAACAAAAATTCAATGATCATAATACTACAAAATTATGTAAGCTGAAAGTATTAGGATCCGAGCTACAATGATCTGTTATGGTTGAATAAGTTAAAGAGTTTTCCAGTGGTTTTCCATCAAACTCTTACAACTATATGGCTCAATTGAAATACCATCATGTGGTGGAATGAACAATGCACAAATGCAAGATTTGCAAGTCGATAAATCTTATATAAAGCGTTTGAAGGTGTTAGTAAATATACTCACCTCATTAGGCGATTTATTTTGCAATTTTAGTTGCTTCTCCACAAACAGATATTTGGTTTCATAATATTCAGTTAAAATACCCTTGCATTTTTTGCAAATTAACTGAGGCAATCCATCAAATGGATCAATCTGAAAATATTATGAAAATTAGTTAGGTAGCTATAGTAAAGCTACTCGTAAAACCCACTAAAAGTATAGATGTTAAAATGGGAACCAAGTTCGTCATTAACAATATCGTGGCTGTGGACTTCGCTAACAAAAGATTTGAGATCTAAATTAATGCCAAGTTCTGTTACCTATGATAATCCTGAACACAAATTGAAGTCTAAGACTTGGCTAAAGCGTACAAAACTAAAATTCTTTTTTTTTTCTAGTACTTACTCTATAACTAGACTGTTTTACGGAAAATATTAAAAATCGTAGAAAAATAATTTATTTACAGTAGAATCCGGATACAGCAACCATCAAGGGACCGGCAATATTACGTCGTCGCACTAACAGAACATCGTACAAAACGGACTGTTTTTCTTTGAAAATATAGGGGATGACTCCTAACTTCAGGTGATTTAGCAGTCGTTAAAAGCGGTGAAATGTTATATATATCCGGAGTCGTATCGACACCTACTAGTCCACATTTAAAAACATTTTTTAATGCCTTGAATCAAAAAGGTCGTATCTTCAAAGGTAAGTTACGGGACTCGCATAGTTTTGTTTGGGCAAAACAGTTTTTCAGTGATAACTGATAAGATAACTAAAAAAACCCTTAATCCCATCTTGTTTAAACCAAAAATCGTTGAAAGTATTTATTAATGTACACCGCCTCAAATTTTTTCAGAATTTTAATCTTCTTAGTTTGGAAATTAGAGGGAGGGACACATTTTGTACGAATTTGACAGCTAATATCTCACAAACGATTGACTTAAATTGAAAACTTTTCTAGTAATCTCCATATCTTATATCTTTAAACGAGCAATTCTTGTATATTTATTTATTTATATATTTATTTATTTCCGGGATCTCGGAAACGGCTCTAACGATTTTGATGAAATTTGGTATTTGGGGGTTTTCGGGGGCGAGCAATCGATCTAGCTAGGTCTCATGTCCGAGAAAACGCCGAGCAACGCTCGGTCGCCCAGATATTTATATTTAAAGGCCTATCCAAAAAATAACCCTAACAATTACTTGCACTGAAAAAAAAATTTCATCCCCGGTTACATGTATAAATGCCCCCCCTAAAATATATTTTTTCCTAATTTCACATCACTTTTATGTCGCGGTTTGTAGAATACATCTTCCTACCAACTTTTATAATTGTAGTACTTATAGTCTCCGAGTAAATCGGCTGTGACATACGGCAACTAGGACCGACAAGACCAGGAACAACTAGGACAGACAGACAGACATGACGAAACTATAAGGGTTCCGTTTTAGCCATTCTGGCTACGAAACCCTAAAAAACTGAAATTTTGATCCTGGATAGGAATGGGATTGATAGGCATAAAAAAAGGTTTGTCAAAAATGACCTTTTTCTTGCATCCTGTATGTTTTTCCAAAATCTGTAAACACCAAGACACCAACCAACCTCCATTAATTTATATAAATAGATTATGATGAAACTTTTTAGTATAGTACTCTAGCTTAGACTTCAGAATTAAATTGTACGAGAAATAGATTTAAATTATACGCGTACGAAGTCGCGGGCAGCAGCTAGCCTGTATATATATATATATATATATATATATATATATAGTGTTAGAAAGTTGTTAGTTAATTAGTGCAGAAATTGATTGCTTTGAATCAGTAATGTCAATATGCTGTCACTTTAACACTTTCACTGCCGGCATCCCACCAGCCAGGGTTCTCTGGACACGGACAGTTTTCATGACATAGAAGAAAAATGTAAATATCAGGCATGTGTGTTGCGATATGGAAAGATTGGTAGTGAATATTTTTTTTTAAACTTACATCTATGCCAAAGCAGTAGTTTATTTGTGCCTTGATTAAAGGAACTATTTGATATGAGCCAGGTTCATCCAAGCACAACCGGCACGTGATGAACAACTTCACGTCCACCTCTTGGTCCATGTTGACTAGTCACTAAAAAAATAGACAGAAAAATTTGTAATTATTTTATCTTAAGTATCACTAATTTTCACGCGAAATATCGATTTGAAAATCTCGGCTCGAGATTGCTTCTCATACTCCCTACAATCTGCATAAGAGACTAGAACTTTAATTCACATTGTAATAAGTACTTAATTTTGGAACTCTTTACAGTGAATAACTTTTATTTCTTAGGACTTAGACCAACATGCACAAATTGAACTGAAACGAAAAATACTATAGTGGGTAAGTATTTAGGTAAGTTAACAAATAATAAATCTGATCAGCAAATCTAAATTAAATTTCTATGCATCCCACAAAAAAGTTTTGATGCTCTTGTAATAAATGCAGTAACATAATAATATGTATCTTATTCACGAGAAATGGTGTTCCCAGCAAAATCAGTGTTACATTTGCGTATCTGACACTAGTCTTTTCAGTCAAATTTATAAACCTACCCTCAAACTTTTTATCACTTAGTGTTGCCAAAATATTAATTCAACTACTAAAAACAAAGTGTTACAAACAAGAGGCAGTGCAAGGAAAATGCATAAAAAGCAATAAGCCACCTTTTTGTGTAAAAGCCTGTACTGCGGTGACTGTCTTGATCTGGCACCCGTAGATTCAACAAATTACCAAAGACACTTAAAAAGACTGCAAATTTTGAAGTTTTAAGCAATGCAGGGAAACTGATTGATTCATGATACTAACTGGATGTTATGATCTCAAAAATTTCCACAAGATTTTGAGTGGAAAAACACACCTGACTCAGGGGCCTCTCAGGGGCCATCAATTAAAACCGGTTGCTTTCAGATTACACAACAACCCCCACAGACATTTCCTAAGCATAAAAGTGGAAAAAGGCTGGAAATAGACTGAATATTTCTTGTATTTAAAGATAACTGTAATACAGAGGCTACATCAGTGGTTTCAGCTTGATGATGAGAACCCGGTAGCATAACATCCGTTGCTCAGAACTTTGTTGGCTATCGACTGAGCCACAGGGCCCAGGCTGAAAACCAGCGCTGGACTGTCTGTTCAGCACATGCTGAGACTGGGACCCATTGCCCAAAATGTTTTTTAGTATTAAGTGTATTGTTAGTTTAGCTTTATTTTAATTTGTATTCTTTTAATTTGTAAACTTGTATATTGTAAACTTTTATTTTTATCATTTTGTCTGTAAAAAGTGTAAAATCTGTTTTTTTGTGGCAATAATTTTTTTTTTAATTCTATTTCTATAAATAAGTATTTAAACACCACAGGATACTTGTTATGATACAATAATCTAATCCTATCCTTGCTTTACAGCTAAGTGAAACCATAAGTCGCTTTTATAGATAGATAGATAGATAAAACGTTTATTTGTTTGCCACATACACACACACGTTTGCTCAACAATAGAAACAACAAAAACAGCAATAAAAATTATACAACAAACACAAATCAAAATTTATAAACCGGCCAAGTGCGAGTCGGACTTCGCACATTTAGGGTTCCGAACCCACCGCAAAGTTAAGTTGGTTTTTATAGGAAAAATAAGGAAATTTCAAAGAAAAAAAGTCTAATTTATCAATATATTAGTATTTGTTGCTAAAATATACGTAATAACAAACATTATTACAAAACTTTAAGTTTATAGGCATTTGGGAAGTTAAAAAATACCTCGGAACTAAATTTTATAAAGAAAGCTGACTTTGTTGGCTTCTCATTCCTTTGTTTTCCAATATATTTTTTAATTAAAAATATATTAAGTATTTACTCAATGAGCTCTAAACAACGATACCCCACTCGATAGGGTAGGATAAAACATTTTTTTCGTGCCCCCTTTCAAAACATTTAAAAATGAGTTTTAACTTGTATGGCTTCTTGCCAACAAGATGCTTATGCTGTGTAAATTTGAAGCCTGTAGCTCCAACCGTTTGGCTGTAAAACTTGTGTGACAGACGACGGACGGACGTTTGGGCGTCACCAATAGGGTTCCGTTTTGACCCTACGGGTACAGAACCCTAAAAAAGACACAATTATAAGACATAGAAAATAATTTGTGTGCATTGCAGCAAAACAAAAAGGTCCTAACTCAGTGTGTAGCTTTGCTCTCCATTGAGCAAAACACTGGTATTCTGTCAGAACCCAAAGGACATATGTTTTGAAATCTATAGGTATTGTAGATGGACAAGCATACAAAAATAATATAAAACATAAAAAAATAAAGAACTTATATTGTACATTTTATACTTAAAAGCTTTACAGCGAAATGTCAAATAAAAGCACATTCACGAAAACATATCTAGTGCATATTCAACACTAAGGAATGAAATTGAAGACAATGAGAGAGCTCGCCTCATCTCCAGCCTAGAAAATGGCAGTAAAGTAATAACTACTTTTACGACTACTACTAAACTGCTTTTAAACATTGACAACACTAATAGTATTGTGTCTCAAGAGAGCAAAATGATATATATACATGGTGAGTTGGTATATTGAATCCTGAGTGAAGTGAAAAATACCGCAATAAAATCCTGAGCTTAGCAAGGGATATTAAAGTAGAATCTTGACTGGAAATCATTTTGCTACTATGTGACACATAGTTTTTCACACGGGCTATGAGGTCTGCTGCTAAAAACAGGTAATATCTTACTTAATTTTGCTATCGAGCGGCACATATTTTCACACATATGATAAAGAGTTATTGTTGCCCTCAAATGAGCTAAGGAAAGTATGATGGACCTTTCAGAATAGCGGGTGAGAAAAGTAATAATGCACATCTGTATATAATAAAATAATAATGTACATTTTAAAATAATTTGTTTCATATATTTGGCAGAAATATTTATCACAATGGAAAAATTTAACATTCACTGGTCACTAGCACTTTAACCTATCTATTTGTAGCTTCATCAGCATTATTACCACTCCTGTTTTTCTTGATTTGTATTGATATTTGTGTCATGTGTCACTTTTTAAAACTTTATCAAAACAGAGTAAGGTTATGAGTGGAAAACTTTAATGCTGCTGTGTGTTTGCTGTATTAATTCTAATCATTACAAGAGGTTATAATAAGATATAAAAGCACTATAACAACAATGCACAAAATAGCAGCAGAAGAGGAGCGTTTAAATCACTCGCGAGAGCTAGCGTTGCATAAAATAAATAGATACCTAGTGAATGTTAGTAGAAAGGTATCACAAAATGCTGTTTTCACAAAATTTTACCATAAATGATGTTTTCACAAAATTTTACGACAATGGCTTATAAAGTTGGTTCTCGCATCACATCAACCAAAATGTAGTAATACACTATAAGGTATCATCGTCTGTGTAGCCAGAAACTGACCCAGAGCTCTAAAAACTAACTGAACCTTATACACCATTTCAGACTTAATGTAGGTTCCTTACAAACAAGTACGTTATAAGTAGTAGTATTAACAGCCGAAAAAACTTACCAGCAACATAAAGACATCAAATATATTCAACTAAATACTAATTCGTCTCGTCAGGACATGGTCAGGACGAAGAGAAAGAGCGACTAAAGATGGACTAAAGTTGACGATTATTATTGTTATTAAGGAATTCATAACGAAAAAAAAGCAGCCATCTACTGGCGAGTAGCTGTACCAGTTAGGCAACCCTGTTCTCTACCTATCCTGTATATTACAGCGCCATCTACATTATAATGAAGTTTTGTTGACTAGTTTGACAACACTTTTAGATTACCGATAAGGTAACGGCGCCTATTACCTGTGCTATTACCGGGGGTATCAAAAACGGCGCCCAACACCGCGGCATTTTCTAATTCTCATTTTAGAAGAAAACCGTACGATTGTCTAAAATCTTTTTCTCAAACATCCAAGGAAATGTCGTCCTTATATTCGTGAAAATAGAACGCGAAGTACGTCTTTGCTTTACACTTACTGAATATTCGTTCTCAATTCAAATTAGCGGCTGTTTCATACAACTTTGAAGGCCATGGCCAGCAAAGAGACTGTCTTTTGTTTCAGTAGGTTTTTTTTTATTGTTTTCTATGGTCGTTACCATGGGATATTTAATGTTATATTCTATCAATGTCAATACTTATACTATGCTTTATTTTAGCTGAATAAAGCCATGTTTTCTATCTATCTTATTATGTATCAATTTGTCCAGACGAAAATCGGCTGAAACCACTGCTCGACTTACCCGCGCCCGAAAATGCGGCTGCATTAAAACGTACGTTAGGGCTTTTCGCCCATTACTCAAGATGGATACAAAACTTCTCTGAAAGACTGACATCGCAATCGCCACATTTAACGAAATGAAGAGCGATATTGCAAAAGCGTCACTGTCTGCTGTCAACGAGAATGAAATGTTTACTGTCGAAACGGACGCTTCAGAGCATGCTCTTGCCGCTTCGCTTTCTCAGGACGGGCGGCCCGTAGCATATTTTTCACGCTCCTTAAATGACTCGGAAAGACGACAATCTTCTATTGAAAAAGAAGCTGCCGCGATAGTTGAAGCCTTGCGCAAATTATATCCTGTTTTAAGTACGACATAATTTATCGTCCTGGCAAAAAATTTTTTGTCGCCGACGCCTTAACTAGAGTTTGTGCGCATATGCACGTAAACAACCTAAAAACTTTACATGACAATCTCTGTCATCCCGGAATAGTTCGAATGAATCACTGGGTACGATCGAAGAATCTTCCGTATTCAATTACCTAATGACATCCGACAAATGACTGCCAATTGTAAAGTATGCGCCGAAATCAAGCCCCGATATGCGAATACAAACGGACAGCTTAAGTATTAAAGCTACGGCTCCCTTGGAACGGCTTAATATTGATTTTAAAGGCCCGCTCCCATCAAAGTCACGAAATAAATATATATTGATTGTTATTGACGAGTATAGCCGCTTCCCTTTTGCTTTTGCATGCAAAGACATGGCGTCAAGCACAGTTATTAACTGTTTGAATGAATTTTTTTACGTATTTGGCACACCTATGTACATTCACTCGGACAGAGGATCATCGTTCATGTCTCAAGAACTTACCCAGTACCTTGTCTCTCTCGGAATAGCTTGTAGTCGCACCACTCCGTACAACCCAGAAGGGAACGGACAGGTGGAACGTCTGAATTTCACTTTGTGGAGAACTATTCAATTGAGTTTGAAATCCAGGGGTCTAGAGATAGCAGACTGGGAAAAAGTCTTATCTTTAGGCTTGCATTCGATACGGTCTTTGCTGTGCACTTCTACAAACGCTACCCCTCATGAAAGGATGTTCAGTCACCCTCGACGGAGTCCAAACGGGGTTTCCTTACCTGCTTGGTTGACTACACCGGGACCCATTTTAATAAAAAGGAGTGTGAGTCATTCTACATATGAACCTATTGTAGAAGAAGGACATCTCCTACAAAGTAACCCAAGTTATTCGCACGTTAGATATCCTGATGGAAGGGAAGGCACAATATCGAATAGACATCTGGCACCAATTCCTTCGGACGATGAGTATGTCTCCATCTCCTCTGATGATGACGATGATCCGCCTGTAGTCGAAGAACCGCCTGCGCCTGTAAACGATCCTGAGGCACCAATGGCGCAGGAACCGCGACCCGTAGGCAGTGCCGGATTAAGACTGCTTGATGCCCTAGGCAATCCACGCCTGTGGGCCCCCCATCCGCGAAAACGCGAGCACAGCGAGTGCGAAATTTTTCAAATATTATGATGCAGGTGCAGAAAATACTTCATACGCATCAAGTCATAACATATCTAGACGAAAACGCGAGCGTAGCGAGCGCGAAATTGTTCGAAAATTATAATGCAGGTGCGGAGAATACTTCACACGCATCAAGTCATAACATATGTAGACGAAAACGCGAGCGTAGCGAGCGCGAAATTTTTCGAACATTATGATGCAGGCGCGCATAAAAAACCCACCTGTCACCATTATTTCGATGCCTGTCACAGGTTTTCAAGCCAAACTACTGGAAATTCCGTTTTCAATTTTTCATAGTTTAAAGACTTTAAAGCATGCGGTGTACCCAAAGCCATACAAATTATCGAAAAATATATTAAGGGCGTGAAAAAATTTTATGATTTGACCGGTCGTTGCTTATAGCTCGTTGAATAGATAAATACTGTATTTTTACCTCCCTACCCCCCTGGTTGTTCCTGAGAGGTGTGTGATTTTCTGAGAGATAGGAGGGAGGGGAGGGTTAGAGAGATATACCGTTTTGTATCGCTCTGAATGAGAAGAGCAGCTGCCAAAGTACCTAAGTATTTTTACAAAATTTTGCTCCGCTTTTTTTTGCCTCCCATCGGCCTATGACCTTCGAATTTGGTCATATTTAATGTTTATTATTACGTATATTTTACTAACAAATGGTAGCGCTATAACCGGAACGAGCGAGCAAGCGGGGAGCGGGCACTTATCACCCCGAACGTCAACACCGTGCGGATTTTCAAAATGACCTGTTTTTCGTGGTGTTACTGGTGCCCCCCTAGACGTGGTGCCCTAGGCAATTGCTTAATTTGTTTAAGGGTTAATCCGGTACTGCCCGTAGGCACTCCTCAGCCCGAGGTACGGCGCTCGACGCGCACTAGACATCCACCTGCCTACCTAGTGGACTACCAGACTTCCTAGGAGGGGTGAATGATGTGTGTCTCTATGGTCGTTACCATGGGATATTTAATGTTATATTCTATCAATGTCATACTTATACTATGCATTATTTTAGCTGAATAAAGTCATGTTTTACTAGTGGTTCTATCTTATTAATTATTATGTATCAATTGTCTATGGCATACTGCCATCTGCCAATCAAAAAAAAATACATCGATTTAATTTCTCATTTAACTAATTCAGGGATAAGGATTTCAAATTTTATATTTAATTTGAATTCAAAAATTTAAAAAAAATGTGAGGAATCGTCATTGTACTCGATTTTGACTAATTCGGGGATGATGATTTCAAATTTTATATCTTTTTTACATTTTAAGAAAAAACTTTTTTTTTCTGAAAATTGTCATTATACTCGGTTTCGACTAGTTAATTCAGGGATGAGGATTTCAAATTTGATATTAATTTTGAATTTTAAGAAAATAAAATTTGTTGCTGAAAATCGTCATTATACCTGATTTCGACTAATTCAGGGACGAGGATTTCAAACTTGATATTTATTATGAATTTTAAGAAAAATAAAATTTGTTGCTGAAAATCGTCATTATACCCGATTTCGCCTAATTCAGGGATGACGATTTCAAATTGGATATTTTTTTTTTGCGAATTTTTCTTCATACTTACTTTCACGGGCTTAGGACTTTATATTCGCGTAAATTGTGATATATTTTTTTTTGCAAATTTTACCCGTTTTTTTTTCAGAAATTGCATCTTTTATTTATACCTAATGCCTAGGAAAAATTTGAACGGTCAATAAAATTTCACTGAGTTTAGCTGAGTTGACCCCTCCTAACATCGCAATCACGATACTAGGAGGGGTCAACTAGCTGGTCTTAGAAGAATCTGTCGCGAGTTTAACAATTTTTCTCCAGTACAAAAGTGCTCAGCGCCACTAAAGAAGTTTTCACTTCTAAAATGTCCGCCAGATGTACTCAATTGCTCGAAGGTTAGCTAGAAGAGATCCCTTAAAGGGATAAGCTCGCCTTTGTACATTCATATATTGTGACGTGTAACATATATGTATTAAACCTGTTTTTGTACAATAAAGTGCTTACATACATACATACGTACAGACGGGCAGATGTGTCTGTACTGTACGAATAGATGGACAAACGGACGTGGGAGTGACAGCAATAGGGCAACGTTTGCACCACAGTTTGCACCCTAAAAATAAGTCACGTAATATGCCATCTCCTCTCTGTACCCTTACTAGTAGAGAGGCCAATTTGAAAAAAGTCGTCAAATAACGAAGTTCGTTTGTACGAGCAGTCGCCTACCAACGACTGGTATCGTTGGATTCAGTGACGTCTCCCGAGTATGGAACTCGATGTCGTCACTCTCCAAAGTGGTGGAGGGGGTAACTATGACGTCACAAAGATGGCGGTTGGTGGTATCAAGTTTTATCGATTATCTCTTTAACTATTCAACGTATTGCAACAAATGAGGTGTCAAATGAAAGCTCTTTAAATTGCTAATAATTCGTTTTTAGGAATAAAATGTGAAAGACTAATAATTAAAAAGTTTTTCTTAAAAAATCGTACTTTTGAAAATTTCCTTTTTTTTAATTGCAAAAAACTCGATGAAAGAGGCCATTTCTTTAAAAAATAGCTCATATGATTGAAAATGCTAAATTCATCGTCTATACAATGCTTTTTTAATTATTAGAATCGGTTCATAAATGAGTATGCCAGGGACATTTCACCGCGGGAGGGGCAAACGTCGCGGGCGCGCGCGCGTTTGCTGATAAACGCGACTGTGTAGACATTCTTAAGTGTAGCTCAACAACTACTAAACCGATTTAGACAAGTGGGGTATCATATGAAAGCTCTTTATATTGCCATTAATTTATTGCAAGTAATGAAATGTGTAAGTCAAACAATTAAAAAGTTTTTCCAAAAATATAGTATTTTTGAAAAAGTAATTTTTATTTTAACTTCAAAACACTCCATGAAAGACGCCATTTCTTTAAAAAATACTTCCTATGATTGAAAATGCTACATTAATTCTATATATAATGCTTTTTAAATTATTGGAATCGGTTCATAAATGAGTACGCCAGGGACATTTCGCCACGGGCGGGGCGAACGTCGCGGCGCACGCGTGTTTGCTGACGAACGCGACTGAGTAGGCTTTCTTAAGTGCAGCTCAACAACTACCTAACCGATTGAGACAAATGAGGTGTCACATGAAAGGTATTTTATTACTTAATAAAAAAAATTTTGATAGCCAGAACACTTGGTCAGAGATTTAAAAAAATAATGAAAATAGATCCAAAAAAAAAGGTTCTCGCCTTATGTTAGACAACAAAATCATCATCATCATCACATCAGCCGCAAGACGTCCACTGCTGGACATAGGCCTCCCCCAAAAAGTGCCACAATGACCGGTCCTGCGCCACCCGCATTCAGCGGACTCCCGCGACCTTTACCAGGTCATCAGTCCACCTTGTGGGGGGTCTACCCACGCTGCGCCTTCCGGTCCGTGGTCGCCATTCGAGAACCTTTCAGCCCCAACGGCCATCGGTTCTACGCGCAATGTGCCCCGCCCACTGCCACTTAAGTTTAGCGATTCGAAAGGCTATATCGGTTACTTTGGTTCTGCTACGGATGGCGTCATTTCTGATGCGATCACGCAGTGAAACTCCGAGCATAGCCCTCTACATTGCCCTCTGCTGAGTGGACTTGACCCTATGGTGAGCGACCACGTTTCCGTACCATATGTCATTACTGGCAACACACACTGGTCAAGGCTCTCGTCTTGAGACACTGCGGAATATTGGACGAAAAAATATGCCGTAGCTTCCCGAACGCTGCCCAGCCGAGTCGGATTCGACGATTAACCTCTTTCTCAAAGTTGGACCTGCCTAACTGGACAGTCTGTCCTAGGTATACATAATCGTCTACAACTTCGAGCGTAAAGCGTCCGATTGTAACAGGAGTTGGTGCTACTTGGGCATTTGACATGATCTTCGTCTTATCCATGTTCATCCTTAGACCAACTCGCTCGGAGGCTTTACTGATGGCATCGAGCATTGTACTTAAATCCTCCATGGTTTCAGCCAAGACTACTATGTCGTCAGCAAACCGAAAGTGAGTGATGTACTCGCCGTTTATGTTGATGCCTAGCCTTCTCCAGTCCAGATTCTAGAAAACATCCTCCAGTGCAGCGGAGAACAGTTTAGGAAAAATATCTCCTTGCCTGACTCCCCGCTGCAGCGGAATGGGTTTCGAGTTCCAGTCCTAGAGAGTCGGACTAACATAGTTGCGTTTTCGTACAAACACTTCAGTACTTCGATATAGCGGTAGTCTACTTGGCACCTCTGTAGAGATTGTAAGTACTGCCCAGGTTTCGATCGAATCGAAGGCTTCCTAATAGTCCACAAAAGCTAAACAGTGGGGCAGGTTGTACTCTTTAGTCTTCTGTATACAGACCACCACTTCTGTATACAGAGTAACATAGACCACATCCATACGCTTCGTCAGGTTATAGCCTGCCGGACTTCAACGCGAAACTGGGCAAGAGAGATGGTGAAGAGCTGAGAGTGGGGGAATTTGGAGTTGGAAGTCGGAAACACCGCGGCCAACTACTGGCTGGTTTCTTGGAGAAGGAGGGACTCTGCAATCTCTACATAATTAATTCCTTCTTCAAAAAACGTGAGCATAGAAAGTCGACCTGGATGAGTCCCGACGGTGCAACTAAAAACGAGATTGACTTCATCATGTCGACGAAGAAGCATATATTCAATGATGTCTCTGATCAATACGGTTAATACCGGAAGTGATCGCCGTCTGGTAAGAGGCACATTGAATATATTTAAGCTAGAGCGCTCTCGTCTGATGAAGTCCACGCTCCGACCAGCAGCAGCCCAAACCCAAAACCCCGAGAGCTTTCAGCTGGAACTCCAGAACCGTCTGGATTGCCTAAGTGGCGATGTGGATAAATTCAATGACGGGTTTGTGGACGCTGTCCATACCACTGGGTCTAAATTCTTTAAAGCCCACCGGGCCAACTGAACCAATAGGCCCTCTAACTCCACTCAAAGGCTCTTCGAGTAAAGGAGTAGGATGGTTCTACAGTCTTCAGTCGATGCGACATTATATCGGCAACTCAATAGATAGATCTCCAAATCCCTGACCCGTGATCTGCGCCAATTCAATACAAAACGTATTGAAGAGGCCATCGAGAGGGATAAGGGCTCAAAAGTTTTCGCAAGAGATCTGTCTATTGGGCAGAGCCAGCTCGCCAAATTAAAAACTGAGGATGGCTTTTTTTTTTTTTTTTTTAAATAAAACTGGTTTTTTTGAACTCAAGACCCCGCAAGGGATACGGGCGAACTTGGGCTCTTTGAACTTATATGAGACTGTAGCTTTGTAATGGATTTTAACATTGTAATTAAGACTTATGTGTTATTAAATTTTTTAAGACTATTGATGATTTTATCTATATATTTTGTAAAAGACTGAATGGAGGATTCTTTTCTAACTATACTTCTGATATCGTATGGATCTATATTTATATTATTACACACGATTTCGTGGTCTATTCTATATCTGTTAAATTTAGGGCATTGTCTAAGTAGGTGACCAATTGTTTGAGAGCTGGTGGTGTCACACGGACAGAGGTCGTCTGCAGTGATTTTAAACTTGTGCAGGTAGGATTTGTGGTACCCATGTCCGGTGAGCACCTGCGTTAATTGGAAGCTGATTGGAATAGCGCCTCTTATGCTTCTTATGTCATTAATTGTAGGCAAGTACTGTTTTAGATGTGCTCCGGTTACTGAGTTTGAATAATTTTGTTGGTGGGCTAAAGCAGTATCCTTTTTTCTAAGCGATTTTTCATATGATATCGGGAAGTAGGTATAGTCTGGTGCTAGGTTAAGATTCGCTGCCCTCTTTGCTTCCACGTCCGCCATTTCATTTCCCTGAATTTGATTGTGAGCTTTCACCCAGAAAAATTGTATTGAGCCTGTATTTCTTATTTCAATAGTAAGCCTGTGAATATTGTGTATAATGGGTTGGGTGCTACTGCGGTTATTTAATTCCTGTAGGGCAGACATGGAGTCGGAGAAGACAGCGACGTCCTGTAACCCCGTCTGTATGATTTTCCGACACGCCATCTCAATAGCGAAGCATTCTGCTTGGTATACAGTGCAACTGTCATGTAGTTTGAATCGCCCTGTAAATTGACCGCCTTCAGGGCATAGTATGACGTATGCTGCGCCGACTTTCCCGTCAAGTTTGCTCCCGTCAGTGAATACCCGAACGGTATCCGCATTACAACATAGCTCTATACCGCTGCTGTCCTCGATTTTCGTAAAGTCTATTATCGGACGATCTGCTGGGTGTATCATTTTCTTGGTGGTAATCTTCCGCTCCAGTCTGAGGTCGCCCGGCAGGTATGGAGATGTGCCCCTGGATTTCGTCCTCTCGATCTCCATAACTTCCACAACCTTCAGGTCGAGAGGGGTGAAGTCCGCTAGCGCAATTGCAGCTGTAGTGGATATCGTGCGGAATCCTCTAACTGCTTTGATGGCAAAGCCCCTCTGCATAGACAACAGGGTTTTATTAACAGTTTTATATTTGATAGCCGCTTCGCCCCATATTTCTGCGGCGTATGTAATCAGAGGCTCTATAACGTGCTCATATATAATTTCGACATTAGTTGAGTGTATACCCCAAGTAGGCCTCACAATCTTGCAAAGTTTTCTATAAATGTTTAATGCTTTTTTAACTGTTTCTTTAGCGTGATGGATGAATCGGAATCGTTTGTCAATATGTAGTCCTAGTAGTTTT